>BSBN01000803.1:415000-10415000 GCA_027924645.1 Cunninghamia lanceolata
ATTTTAATTTGAGGATACTTCTCTAGAAATTTACCAAAAAATTGTGTTTGAGTCATATCCAAAAAATGCTTTGGATGTGGCTCACGGTTTCGACTACTGATTCTCCTTCTAACCACATCCCTTTGATTTGGAGATACCCTTGTGTAATTCTTCCAAAAGTCTTCAATTAGTGATATCAAAGCTTCGACAACAACTTTATCTTTCCATGGGAGTCTCCCAAAGAATGCCCACAATTCATTAGTGTTTGGATCCTCAACTCTTTAATGTCTTGCAACGGCTCTTATTAGAGTTTTTCTATTTATTTTCAATGCTTGACTTGTCTTTCTAATGAGGCAAGCTTTTTTTGTTGTTGGCTTACAATTGTTGATGCAATGACACGTCGTGTGACATTACTATCCTTGGTGCGTGAGGTGGAACCCACACTCTCATACGCACTCATTAGATTATTGACAATTGATTTTTCACTTGAGGCATTCGATGTTCTTAAGCCAAGAATCTTCATAGTGGGCCTAAATTTTAGATTTCTCATCAGTTCAACAAAGAGTTGACATCTTCTGGTTTCATTTAAATTCTCAAAGAATAATTTTCATATCTTATTTGCATATCTTTGGCAAGTGCGCATAGGAATCTTATCCTGCATGGGCTCCAATGCATTCTCATCAATATCAATTATAAACTTAGGACTCCTATGCAAAATTCTAGGAGGTGTTTTATTTGGTAAAGTAGGCTGAACATTAGGAATTTCTTCAATATTTACTTGAGATGGGATAGATGACGTACCTTCGATTGGAGGTGAAAAGGTTGAAAATGACGTACCTTCAACTTGAGGTGTGAATGATGGCGCGTGACCAACTTGAGAAGAAAATGTAGATGTGCCTTCTACTTCAACTGTGAAAGATGGAGTGTCTCCAATTTGAGAAGATAATGATGGTGAAATATGGTATTAATGCTTTGAATTCCTTCTTGTGTCTGCATCATAAATGATCATGCCACTTGAATGTGAGTGTGGATTTGGGAGTTTGGCAACCTGAATAAGGACTATTTACTGAGTTTAAGGGTTTGTGGAAAGTTTGAAGGCAAGTTCCTTTGTAATATAGGCCTAATTAACCCTTTTAGGATAGCGAATAATGTTAGTTTTGAGGCATATTGTCCAAAGGAGTCTATACTGAGTTCAAGATATGTTATGCAACTTGGTAATGGGTATTCTAAACATTCATTGAAGTGTGGGTTTGAAACCTTATGGCGAAAATAAGTCAGAAAAACCCCTTAAGTTCATAATCTTGGTGAACATAATCTTGTTAGATGCCTCATCTAGTTCATATGAAGGTCTGAACCCTAGTTGTGTGTTGGAGACTTAATGCATTGAAGGGTCATTGAGAGAGTCTGTGAGTCAAATCAAGAACACAAGTTTATGAAACTTTGTAAAACCAAGTTGTTGTCACCTTGTAGTGCATCATTTGGGAGCCTATTTCAAACATTCTAAAGGGGAAAATTGAATGGTTGTATCTCTAAGAAGTAGAAAGTTGAAGCAGTAAATTGTAGAATGATACACAAAGCAAACACCACTAAGGAGCATATTTTCCATAGAAAGGATGGAAAAAGAAGTAACTGTCCAAAACTAAGGGAAGAGAAAGACCAAAACAAACTCAAAGAAGATAACAAACAAGTTGATTTGAGTATGTACAAAGCTAACAACTATTGGTCTTATTTCAAGGCTGGAGGATATTGTTATGACAAGTGTTGGAAGCTTCATCTAGAGATTCACCCAAATGACAAACGCAAGAGTAAGCAACCACAAAGGAAAAAAAAGCACACTAAAACATCAAATTCAAAGAGAGAACAACTCTCACATGAGTCTACATCAACATTGAATGATGTTAGTATGTAATGATACTTGGATAGAGTATTTACTTGATTTGCAAAGGAGATAAGTGTGAGTTGCTTTCATTTGTAGGGGCATTTGATTAGCACTCCAAGTTTTTCCTATGGATTGAGTTGTGTTCAAGTTTTTCACTTGTAGAGCAAGCAAGTAGTACGTTTCACTCACTATGGGTGAATATGAGAAGTATGGCCACTTGGAGGTCAAGAAAGGACAAGGAAAATAAAGAATGTAAGAGCTAGTGATGACCTGTTTTGGGTGTTGTAAGCATGTACATTTGTGTTCCATAGTAACATAAATGTTGTAGCATGTAACATAGATGACTTGTAGCATGTTGTAGCATAACAATGATGGTTTTCATTATTGTAATGTGCACAAACTCTTATCTCAGTTGTAGCATGTGCATAGTTGTAGGAAGAGAACTCTTTACACTTTCATTGTAAACAGTGTATAAATGTATGAATTTCATTGTACATAGATGCAATAAGAAGGACCACTTTGTAATAAATTATAACTTTCATAGCATTGTAGAATGACCTTCAAATGCAAGGAGGATCATACATGGCAGCAGGGTTATATAGACTATGATATTGGACTGTTATATAGACTTACATGACTGTCCTACACTCATGAAAACCTCCTTTTTAGTGTTTTATCTCCTTGTAACTCCCTTTGTATCATCTTATGTCATGATGCTTGTATGTCCATATATTTACATATATAACTCTCTTCTCTAAAATTTTGTTATGTTGATGAAATAAATACATAATCTCTGTCATATTTTTTATGGATTGAGTGGTATCAAAGTGAGTTGTAACAATTTGTCAAATAGTTTTTGGTGCTCATTTCCTCCATTTTTGTAAAAAAAACTATCATTTCATGCATGGTTCTATTAAATGAAATGAATTATGCATGTATTAAGGAATAAATCCTTCTATATCATCCTAGGGCAAAAATTGAGAGTCTTCAAAAATCAATTTTGACTCCATGTATACACTCGATTATGAGTATGACAAACAATTGTTCAATAAAATTATTTTATGAAGTATTTGATAATGTTTTTCTCTTGTATAGCTGAAAATAGGTGAAATAAAGGCATGAAGGGCCGAAACAAGGTGGAAACATGAGGAATTTGGAGTCTCTTTGACTGAACTAACTTATATATGTCTTAGAACATAAAGAACATAAATACATAAAGACATTTAAAGACATAAAGAACATAAGAACATATATATGTGAAATAAAATTGAATATACCTTAGAATTCGATATTGTAGTTGACCAATTCTCCAAAAGATGGCTTCAAAATCCTCAAATTCTTGTTTTCCTCAAGTTTGATTATGAATTATATATAATTCTAGAATAGGATTAGTAAAATTTATGTAAAAACAAACATATATCATCAAATTCAATCTATATATCAATGGTAATTAGCTTTGAAACAAAATCACACATGAAACATGAAACTTTCAGTTTAAATAATCAAATATTCTCCAAAAACATGAAAAATCACTTCTTCTAAGTTGAAAAAACAAAAAAAGGTGGTGGATTCATATAAAAATAATTCTCAATTAGTCAACCAACAAGAAAAGCATTTTCTTGTTTGATATACTCATGAAAAGCAGGAATAATAGGCATGTGGGGTCTGAAACACAGACCCCACATCCTTTTTTACCGTTTTCCATGCTTCCAAGAACGTGATCGTATTATAACACGAGCGCATTCTGGGAAGCATGATAACATAAAGGTAACCTTGTATCTACATGAGAGAGTCTCTCTCTCTCTCTGTTCATTTCTCTATCCTATATATAAAGAGGGATTGGGAGACATGGAAAGATAGAGAGGGACATGGAGATAAAGAGGATAGGTGGAGATAGAGACGGGGAAAGGGAAAGATGGGGATTGCGATAGAGAAAGGGGTCTATAGAGGAAGAAAGATAGAGATACATATATATAGAGAGGGTAGATATAGGGAGATAGATCTAGCAAGGGAGAGATAGATAGGGAAATATATAGAGAGAGAGATAGAGAGGGGTATATTAAGAGATGGGGTTATGAGGATAGATAGCTTGATAGGGAAAGAGATCAAGAGATGTCTAGAGACATAGGGAGAGAGATTTCAAGAGGTAGAAGGATGGGGAGAGAGATAAAGAGGAGGAGAGAGAGGTAGCGAGGGATAGATTAAGAGATAGGGATCCATATGTCCAGAGAGATAGAGATAAGGATCCCTATTCTCCCCTCTACCTAAATTATAAACCTAAACCTCTAAACCCTAAACCCTAAATAATGCCCCTAACCCTAAACCCCAAAATCCAGCAACCCTAAACCCCTAAGGTCCCTAAACCATAAAACCTGGAAGCAAAGGTAGGTATAGTTAGAGAGAGGGATAGAGGAGACAGAGATATCTCTCCCAAGCTCGGTCTCCTCTGTATCTCCCTATTCGCCTCTCTAACTAAACCATAAACCTAAACCTCTAAACCTTAACCCCTAACCCCTAAACCATAAACCCTAAACCCTAAATAATGTCCCTAAACCCTAACCCCTAAACCCTTAAGGTCCCTAAACCATAAAACCTGGAGGCAACCCTAAACCTCTATCTCCCTATCTCTCCCAATCTTTATTGGTCCCCTCACTCTATCTCTCTCTAAACCCTAAACCCTAAACCCTAACCCCTAAACTCAAGCAACCCTAAACCCCTAACTCGTAAACCCTAAACCCTAACCGCTAGACCCGAAACCCTAAACTCAGGCATCCCTAAACCCCCAAAGCCTAAATAATTCCCCTAAACTCTTACCCTAAAACCTAAACCATATTTACTTGAGAAACCCTAAACTCATGTAAACCTCAAATAGTGAGGGAGAGAGAGAGATAGAAAGGTAGAGATAGAGAGAGGGGATCGAAAGAGATCTAGCAAGATAGAGAGATAGGGAGAGAGAGAGAGATAGAGAGGTAGGTATAGTTAGAGAGAGGGATAGAGGTGACATAGATATCTCTCCCAGGTTCGGTCTCCTCTATATCTCTCTACTCGCTTCTCTACCTAAACCCTAAACCTAAACCTCTAAACCTAAACCCCTAACCCCTAAACCATAAATAATGCCCCTAAACCCCTAACCCCTATACCATAAAACCTAGAAGCAACCCTAAACCTCTATCTCCCTATCTCTCCCAATCTCTATAACGTGAAAACATGAAAACATTAAGCTTTCATTCCAACCAAATTCATTCTTAATCAATCCCAAATCATCCCTAATCCATTCAATTTCATCTCTAATCATCCCTAAACCACTTCTAATCAGCCCTAAACCACTTCACACCATCCCAAATCACATCCAAATCAATTTAACTTCATCCCTAACAATTTTCCAATCAACCTAGATTTCATCTCAAATACCATTCTTAAACTATTCCTAAATCATTCTAATCATTCCCTAATCAGCACTAAACCACTTCAGACTATCCCTAAAACCATTCTAAACATTCCCAAATCATTCCTAATCTAGTCCTTTTCACCTCTCATCATCCATAAACCAATCCATTTCATCCCAACTCCATCTCAAATCAATATAAGCTCCATCTCAAACGATCCCAAAAATAATCAAAATCAAACAAATACCTCACAAGGAGCCATTAGAAGATCATAGTGCCAATCTGTTAGTCATTTGCACCATTTTGTATATCGTATGTGCCAATATGCTCCTTAGTAGCACCTACTTATCAATCACAAACATCATTCTACACCTAGCCAATCATAGGTGTCATTCTACCCTCTGCCAGCCACAGGAGCCATTAGAACATCATAAGCGCCAATATGTTAGTCATTTACACCATTCTATACATCATATATACCAACCATAAACCATAAACTTGATCAACCCTAAACCCTTATCTCCTTGTCTCTATCATCCCTCTACCTCTCAATCTCTCTACCTATGTCTTTGGTCATGTCCATCACCCTCTATCTCCCTATCTCTCCCTCTCTAAACTCCTAACCCATAAACTCTAAAAATAATAAACTCTAAACCCCTATCTCCTTGTCTCTATCATCTCTCTACCTCTCAATCTCTCTGGCTATGTCTCTGGCCATGTCCCTCACCCTCTATCTCCATATCTCTCCCTCTCTAAACTCCTAACCCCTAAACCCTAAACCTGATCAACCCTAAATCTGATCAACCCTAAACCCTATCTCCTTGTCTCTATCATCCCTTTACCTCTCAATCTCTCTGCCTATGTCTCTAGCCATGTCCCTCACCCTCTATCTCCCTATGTCTCCCCTATCTCCCTATCGGTCCTCTCTCTAAACCCTAACCTAAACCTCTAAACCTTAACCCCTAACCCCTAAAACATAAACCTTAAGTTACCCTAAATAATGCCCCTAAACCCTAACCCCTAACCCCTAAACCCTAAAACTGAGAAACCCTAAACCCCAAAACTTAAACCATAAACCTTGGAAGCAACTCTAAACCTCTATCTCCCTATATCTCTCCCAATATCTATCGATCCCCTCACTCTCTCTCTCTCTCTAAACCTTAAATAATTCCCCAAAACCCTAAACCCTAAACTTGAATAGTCCTAAACCCCTAAACCCTAAACTTAAGCAACCCTAAACTCATAAACCCGACCCACCCTCTCTCTCTCCAAAATAAGAAAACTAGGACTCTCTATCTCTCTCTCCCTATCACCAGGTATCTCTCCTAGGTTTCTTTCCCCTCCATCTGCATCCTCTCTCCCTTTTCCTCCCTCTTGCTCTCCCTTGTCGACAAAGAACATGGAAATGTAAGAAAAATAGGACATGTAAAGATGGATGAGGATATAAATTGGGATTCAATGAAATAGAAACAAGATAATTTATGAAATTTCATTAGATGGGAAGAATGAGGAGGAGAGATAGAGAGGGGAGGGAAGTAGAGAGTGAGAGAGAGGATAGGAGGTAGAGATAGGATGGAAGTAGAGAGTGGGAAAGGACCATAGGAGGTAGACATGGCAAGGAAGAAGAGAGAGAGGGTAGGAGGTAGACAGGGGAGGGAAGCATAGACTGAGAGAGAGGGTAGGAGGTAGACAGGGGAGGGAAGTAGAAAGTGAGAGAGAGGGTAAGAGGTAGAGAGGGCGGGGGAGAAGAGAATGAGAGAGAAGGTAGGAGATAGAGAGGCAACGAAAGAAAAGACTCAGAAAGATGGTAGGAGGTAGATAGGAGAGGGAAGTAGAGAGTGAGAGAGACAGTAGAAGGTAGATAGGGGAGGGAAGAAGAGAGTGAGAGAGAAGGTGGGAGGTATAGAGGGGAGGGAAGCTGAGACTCAGAGAAAGGGTAGGACGTAGAGAGAGGAGAGAAATAGAGAGAGAGATGATAGGAAGTGCAACTGCCCTTGTAGACATGTATGTAAAGTGTGGAAGAATAGACAAGGCATGTCAATTGTAAGACATAACACCTCAAAGAGATGTTCTATAATGGAATGCAATGATTGCAAGATATGCAAAAAATGGATTTGTTGAAAAGGCTTTAGAAACTTTCAAGCAAATGTAATTGGCATGTGTATTGCCAGTTATGCTCATCATAACGCGAGCACGTTATAATGCGCTCGTGTTATGCTCAGCTTTGTTTAATGTCTTTTTATCAGTTTTTAGAAAAATCTGGAGATAACCTAGAGCGTGCTCCCCATCAGGATGGCACTTTTTTCAATGAAAACTCAAAAAAAATACCACCATAATCTTAAGCTCTTTGTTAGCTATCTAACCATATAATTTTTTTCACATTTTGAGTACATTTAGTGTCATCTTGAATTTCTTTTGTTAGTGTGTCTAATTTTTGTCAAAAACCAGTGTTTAGTATTTTTGACTTTTGTTTTAACCGTTCATCGAAAATTGAAATAAGTTATATTTTTAGAAACTAGACTCCATTCTATATGAATTAAAAAAAATCAATTTTTGATTAGTTTTCAAACATTTTAGGGGGGAGCACACTCAATTTTTGTTTTTCAGGATGTGTCCACTTTAAAAATTACTAAAAAATCAATTATTCATTAAAAAATTATTAGAAAAATCAGGGATAAACTACACGGTGTTACCTAATTTCTCACCAGAGTGATTATTGAAATACTAAAAAAAAGTTAACATTTAAGGGGGAGCACACCAAACGTTATGTTATGTTTTTTTCATAAAAACAAGACCATTGGCTATGTATCTTTCTACAAGGTTGCTGGTATGGTTGGTGTGGGGGCACTTAAATCAACTGGGCCAACTAGGTGACTGATCTAGGTAGTAAGTTGTCCCACTTGTTTCTTCAATTCTTCTTTATTTACTTCATCTTTCTTCATCTTATCAAGGATCGTAGAAACAACTCCCTACAATTCTTGCTTCTCTTCTTCCCTAGTTTAATGGCCCAGATGGACTTGTTGTATTTGATAGTCTTTAGGTGCCATTAGAGCTTCTTCTTTGTCCACTATTGGAGTGGCCGTCTGAGCTATCTTGACTCCCTTCACATCAACAGTGATGGTGGAGAGTGTTCTTTCCCTTTTTGGCTTGGGTTGGGCCTTAAAGATCTCCACCACCATTGAGAAGTCATCTTTGTCTTCAATATAAGTCCTCTGCCTCTTCTCAATGATGTGGTTCAACCACACTGTCAATCCTAATCCTACATCAACTGTCTTTGGAGGAGGAGGAGGTGATGTTTGAGCCTTCCTTGAAGTGGAGTCAGGTGAAGGATGAGAGGAAGGGGTCAAAAAAATAGTTTGAATATAGATATACATTTATAATATATACATGTACACACACATATAATACATTAATACGCATGCTTAAATCTATTAAATAAACCTATTCATTAAGCAAACAAATACAAATAGTTGTAGCAAAGTTAAGAGATGATGTATTATTCTAAAACTAAAATGCAAGAATAATCAGTGACAGAAGTAGATTGTAGAGACAATGACATCTGATGTGCAATGACATGGTGCTGACAAATAGGTGGATAGTGGATCTTGAACCAATAAGTGTGCACCAAGATGTGTAATTGTGAACAATTTGTCTTATGAAACTTGTCCAAGTGGGTGGTTATTGTAAACATTAAATTTTATATGAAATCCAAAAAGTGTGTATTTTAATTGGAACCACCCCCATGTGCATCAACTTGTCCTATAAATGCAAGTGCAATTACATGCATTTTATCCATCTTCTATGTTAAACTACACATGCACAAGTGAACATGTATTGGTGCATTTGGACTAATTTATTAGGTTTCTTAATGTCTGTTGCAAGTATGTGCCTAACTGGTGTTGTTGTTGATGTCAACATATCTATGTTGTCATTGGTGTCAACTGTGCTCTTGTCTTGATGCTTGCTTGATACAACAGAATAGTCCAGTAGATTGCTCCACATTTCCTGTAGAATGAATATCCTTGTCTGCGGATTGGAAGTTATTTAGATACATGTTTGAAGATGCTATGTTCCAAGTTTGATCCTCCAGTATGAAAATTTGAGTGAGTTATGTTCTCTAGAGTGAAAACTACTTTTTTCTGTATATTTGGTGATGACATAGAGAATGTATTATACTTCGCATTCCTTCGTATTTAAGTATTTCAGTTCACGGTTCTGATATCAAGTTTGTAATGATGATAAGTGCCTTCAACTCCAATGGTTCATGATTTGGTGGTCCGCAAGTGATCTTTTCTTTATGACAGTAGTTGGTAATGTTGTTTATGTGCTTTGGTTTGAAGAATCTTCTTAATAGAGTGGTTAGAGATTGTATGGTTGTTCCTAGTGATTACAATGTGCTTGTGGATGTCTCCTGATCGTGTTCCTGCCTTTGGATTGGTCTGCAAAGAGAATTTTGGATCATGGATGAAGACTGTTCTTAGAAGACTTAATGATAACACTAGTCTTGGCCGACTTGGTTATTTTCATTTCTTGCGGAGATACATCGAAGATTGTTGAAGCGTGTCGTGGTATGGAAGATTGCATTTGAGTCTCAGCTAAGGCATAACATGATCCATATACATCTTTCCCTTAGCTAATTTTGTTTAGGTCCAGACCTTTTTGTTGCAAGTATGGGCCTAACCGGTGTTGTCATTGATGTCAACACACTTCTGTTGCACTGATGATAAGGATTGAATGAACTATGTGCTGAGGATATTGAGAAAATTAGTAACATCAGGAACAGAGAAGAACAGTGAAGATAGTAAGGTAAAGATCTAAGATAAGATGACTATCAGAGGTTGCGGTTCAAAGGGTTTGTAGATATGAGTCTCAAGATGATCCAGTAAAGAATTTAGAGGTCCGCATGAAGTTCTGGAGAAGTTGTGGTCACTCAAGTAGAACCGGTTCTAGCAGGTGTTCAGAGGTGACAGAGTGACACAGATAGCTTTGGTGGGATCCGGAAATGCAATATCCTACTCTGCAGATTTGGTGGAGTGTTTAGGGAGTCAATGTGAAGAAACAAATCAATTGGTTCATGTTCTGGAGGTCCGCAAGTATCTACTCCATTGTGACAGTGATGACAGACTGTGTTCTTGAGGTTCTGCATGAAGTCTTTTGTAATAAGTCATGTTGTACTTATATACTTGCTCTGTTATGTATGCCGACTTGGATGATAATTCCTAAGTTGATGCCTTGTATAAATAAGGAGTTGTAAAGCCGTTTCAAGTCAGTGAGGTATGGCAATGAGAGTGTGGTAGTGAAGAGGAGAGCGAAAGGCAGAGCAAAAGTATTGGGCTTAAATGGAACTGACTCAAGCATGTTAAAGATGCTATTCTTCGGTTCAAGTATGTAATACTTATTATTCTGTAGACAGTGTGTCTCATGTAGGCAGTGGCCTCTTGTGAGCAGTGTGCTCGGGTAGTGAGCCCTAATTGGCATGGGCCATTTGGTTCTTTCTATTCTTCTAACAGAGAATACATTCTTGGGTTAGTCACTTCGTGGTTTTTCCCTTAACCAGGTTTTCCATGTCAAAATCCTAGTGTCTCATGTGTTAATTTGTTTTTGCTCTTTATTTGATGCATTGTATTTCCATAATTGATTTATTATTATGCTGCTGAATTACAAGTGAGTTTAAGTCTATAATTGGAAGAAAGTTTTGGAGAACTGATTCACCCCCCCTCTCAGTTGTCTGTCCTGAATCTAACAATTGGTATCAGAGCCAAGTTCCTCTAAAAGAGCTTAATCGCTTGAGGAGATCCAAAATGTCATCCTACAAGAAGGATAGTCTGAGGTTTGATGGAACAAATTTTACTCTTTGGAAAAGTCGCACGCAATGTCACTTGCAATGTATGGGGGCACAATATTGGTCCATGGCCTCAAAGAAGTATACCCCTCCACAGGGTGGGCCGAAATCAGTAGATGAAATCGCAGATGCTGAAAACAATCTGTGGACTAAAGAAGCTCTTCTAAGTGCCTTGTCTGATTCAGAGCTGACAAATGTTGTTGACCTACAAACTGCTTTTGAGATTTAGGAAAAACTAGAACTTCTGCATGAAGGAGACAAGTATGTTAAATGTGCCAAGATACAGAGTCTAAAAGAAAAATTCAAAAATTTGAAGATGAGAGAAGATGAAAATATCACTACTTTTATGCCAAGAGTGAATGAGCTTGTTTGTGGCATTAGATGTACTGGTGGAGTCTTGGATGAAGATGAGATTGTTGGAAAAGTTCTCAGATCCCTTCCTGAATCTTACAAATACAAAGTTGCTGCTATTGAAGAATTCAGATCTATTTCAAGTATCACAAGAGATCAATTGATTGGTAAATTGGCTGCATTTGAACTGACTGATTTTGGAGATGCCCTTCCTAAGATTGAAACTGCATTCAAAGCAAGTGCCTCTATTAAAGGAAAACAAAAATTTGATCCGGGAGAAAACTCTTCAAAGAAACTATCGTGGTATGAGAAAGCAAGAAAAGACCTTGAAGAAGATGAAGCAGAAGCTGCTCAACTTGAAGCCCTTTTTGCAAAAAGGCTGCCAAGAGGATCCGGTAAGTATGAAGGGAAATTACCTTTTAAGTGTTTTAACTGCAATAAGATTGGTCATTTTGCCTCAAGGTGTCTGGAAAGATTTTCAAGGCCTAACCCTAATAGATCAAGGTTCCAAAAGAAATGCTACTATGCTCATGAAGATGATGATGATGAAGGAGTAATAGATAATGAATCAGAGATAGGAAACAAATCCGGAAATGACTAGGTATTTATTGCCATCAAGGAAGTAGATCCAAAGTCCTCTAAATCTGTCAATCATAAAATTGTTGAAAAAGCTCTAGCTGCCCAAGTTGAAGAAAAGGATGATTGGGTCATTGACAATGGATGCTCCCATCATATGACAAGTGACAAAAACAAGTTTATAGATTTGGAAAGGTATGGAGGAGTGGTAAAATTTGGTGATAATTCTGCTGGTAGAATCAGAGGTAGAGGAACTATTTCTTTTGATGGAAAGAACAAAACCGGTAATGTACTGTATGTTGAAGGTCTGAAGCATAATCTTCTTAGTGTTGGACAGTTGGTGGACAAAGGTTATGATCTCTGATTCAAAAATGGAAAATGCAAGATCTTTGAAAGTTCCGGAACAGAGATTGCATCCGGTACTCAAACAAAAGGTAACATCTTCCATTTAGTTGGTACTGGTAAAAGTTGTCTATTTGTGCAAATTGATCAGAGCTGGTTGTGGTATAGAAGAATGTGTCATGTGAATTTTGATAATATCATCAAGATAAGCAATAATTAGGCTGTAAAAGATCTTCCAAAATTGGTGAAACCTACAAATAGTTTGTGCAAAGAATGCCAGTTGGGGAAACAAAGCAGAGTTTCATTCAAGAGTAAGGAACAATCTTCTACCGGATTATTGGATTTAGTTCATACTGATTTATGTGGTCTGGAAAGAATCAGAAGTGTGCAAGGTGATAGATACTTCATGCTATTAATTGATGACTACTCCCGGATGATGTGGGTAACTTTTCTGAAAGAGAAATCAGAAGCTCTTGAGAAATTCAAAATATTCAAAGCTATGGTAGAGAATGAAACTGGATTAAAGTTAAAATGTCTGAAGTTTGATAGAGGTGGTGAATTCACATCCGGTGAGTTCATAAAGTTCTATGAGAAACATGGAATAAAAAGACAGTTGTCTGCTCCTAGGACTCCACAGCAGAATGAGGTAGTAGAGAGAAAGAACCGGACCATTCAAGAAGCATCTAGAACCATGATGATGGAAGCAAATATTCCCCAGATCTATTGGAGAGAAGTTGTAAGCACTGCAGTATACACTCTCAATCAAGTACAAATCGGAAGCAATACCGGTAAGACTCCTTATGAACTTTGGTTTGGCATCACCTCCACTGTGAGATATTTTAGAGTCTTTGGTAGCAAATGTTACATTAAAAGAGATGAAGACCTAGGCAAATTTGATGCTAGAAGTGATGAAGGAATTTTCTTGGGTTATTCTACTCAAAGCAAAGCATACCGATGTTATAACAAGAGATTGAGAAAGATTATAGAAATTACAAATGTGAATGTTGATGAAGGGATTGAAAAACCCTCAAGGTTTTATGAATATGATGAAGATGATCAGAATGAGGTTTTAATCCTAGGAGTCCAAGCTCCCTCTGAAATTCAGATTCAGACTGATCTAGAAAATTAGGAAGAAGAGATAAGTTTGAATGAACCTATTCAAGATTTAGAAATACAAGAAACTCCCAAAGTTCCCAGATATGTAAGACTGAATCACTCTGAAGATCAGATTATAGGTGATAAAAGCAAAGGTGAGCAAACAAGAAGAAGGGTTGCTCAAAATTCAGAAGAGTATTGTTTTATTTCAAAAGTTGAACCTAGGACAGTAAATGAAGCTTGCAATGATGAGAACTGGACCAAGGCAATGGAGGAAGAACTAATGCAAATTGAGAAGAATCACACATGGGATCTTGTTCCCAGACCTAAAAACAAGAATGTGATTGGAACCAAATGGGTCTTCTGGAATAAACTGAATGAAATTGGTGAAGTAATCAGAAACAAAGCCAGACTGGTCTGCAAAGGTTACTCTCAAATAGATAGAGTTGATTTTGAAGAAACTTTTTCTCCGATAGCAAGAATTGAAGCAGTCAGATTATTTCTTGCCTTTGCTGCCTTCAAGAATTTTAAAGTGTATCAGATGGATGTCAAGTCTGCTTTCCTGAATGGTGACTTGGAAGAAGAAGGTATACATTGAGCAAACAGATGGTTTTCAATTGTCTGATCATGGTGATATGGTCTACAAGTTGAAGAAAGCACTGTATGGACTGAAGCAAGCCCCAAGAGCCTAGTATGAAAGATTGGATAAGCATCTTTTGAAGATTGGTTTGAACAAAGGTACTGCTGACAATAATTTGTATTTCAAAATTGATCATGAAAACATCTTGATTGTTGAAGTGTTTGTCGATGATATTATTTTTCAAGGAAGAGATAGTATGTGCAAAACTTTTGCAAATTAAATGGAAAGTGAATTTGAGATGTCCATGCTTGGAGAAATAAATTTCTTCTTGGGTCTACAAATCATTTAAACAAAGAAAGGAATCTTCATTTCTTAGACCAAATATGTGAAAGAATTGTTGAAGAAATTTGGGATGGAAGACTCAAAACCAATGAGTACTCCTATGGCAACCGGATGCAAGCTGAGCAAAGACTCTCCTAAGACTGATCAGAAAAAATATAGGTCAATGATTGGAGGATTGTTGTATCTCACTCAAACTAGACCAGACATTTTGCAAGCTGTTGGTCTTGTTGCTAGATTTCAAGCTGATCCTAGAGAATCTCATGTCATGGCAATCAAGAGGATTTTTAGATATCTAAAAGGGATAGTTGAGTAAGGTTTGTGGTATCCTAGAGATCATAATTTCTCTCTTCATGCATATACAGATGCGGATTGCGCAGGAGATGTGGATGACAGGAAGAGTACCAGTGGTGGAGCATCCTTCTTAGGGAAGAGATTGGTTTCTTGGCTAAGCAAGAAACAAGAGGCAATAGCTCTGTCCACAGCTGAAGCAGAATATATTGCAGCAGCAGGCAGTTACACTCAAGTTTTGTGGATGAAGCAGATGCTAAGAGACATCAGAGTAGAGTATGAGGAACCTATCACAATCTTATGTGATAATTCAAGTGCAATAAATATATCTAAGAATCTGGTGTTGCATTCAAAGACTTAGCATATATCTATCAAGTTTCACTTTCTGAGAGAGCAAGTGAACAAGAATGAAGTTAGATTGGACTTTGTACCCTCCAAGGATCAGATTGCAGATATCTTTACTAAACCTCTATCTAAGGACTCTTTTGAGTATCTCAGGGAGAAGTTAGGGGTTATTACACCTCCGGTGATGAACTAAGGTACACTGGTGTGTATCAATCTGGTGGCTATCACAATCATATCTTGTGGTCCAAATTGATGTTGGGGAGCTACTACTCAGGGACAGTAGCTAGTATGATTCTAAAATAGTGGAGTTGCAAGTATGTGCCCTTTGCCATTGATGTCAAAGGGGGAGAGAAGACATGTGAAAAACAAGTGGTTGCTGATCAAAGGGGGAGCAGTAAAGGAAGAGAAGACATGTGAGTGGTTGTTGTTAGGGGGAGTTCTGTCAGTAAAGAAAAGTTCTTGTCTTGATGGTTAAAACAGTTTTTCACATCTTATGTTGCCATAAATGACAAAGGGGGAGATTGTTGCAAGTATGGGCCTAACCAGTGTTGTCATTGATGTCAACACACTTCTGTTGCACTGATGATAAGGATTGAATGAGCTATGTACTGAGGATATTGAGAAAATTAGTCACATCAGGAACAGAGAAGAACAGTGAAGACAGTAAGGTAAAGATCCAAGATAAGATGACTATCAGAGGTTGCGGTTCAAAGGGTTTATAGATATGAGTCTCAAGATGATCTAGTAAAGATTTCAGAGGTCCGCATGAAGTTCTGAAGAAGTTGTGGCCGCTCAAGTAGAATCGGTTCCGACAGGTGTTTAGAGGTGACAGAGTGACATAGATAGGTTCGGTGGGATCCGGAAATGCAATATCCTACTCTATGAATTTGGTGGAGTGTTTAGGGAGTCAATGTGAAGAAATAAATCAATTGGTTCATGGTCTGGAGGTCCGCAAGTATCTACTCCATTGTGACAGTGATGTCAAACTGTGTTCTTGAGGTTCCAGATGAAGGAGATAAGGATTTTAGTAAGCAGATGTAGTATGGATATTCCTGGTGATTCAGGCAAGCTTGTGGAAGTCTTTGGATCGTGTCTAGTTCGTGTTGGTGGTCCGCATTGGAGTTTGAGTTCGCAATTGAAGAATTACTTCTGGATGATGATATTCTTCCTAAGTCTGGCCGACCGGATGAGTTACACATCCTGCGGATGATCTTGAAGATGTTATGTGATAATTGGCGTGTTCCTAGAAGAAGATTGAAGTCTCAGATCTATGTGGCCGACAGCGTGTTGTTCCGCATGAAGTCTTTTGTAATAAGTCATGTTGTACTTATATACTTGCTCTGTTATGTATGCCGACTTGGATGATAATTCCTAAGTTGATGCCTTGTATAAATAAGGAGTTGTAAAGCTGTTTCAAGTCAGTGAGGTATGGCGATGAGAGTGTGGTAGTGAAGAGGAGAGCGAAAGGCAGAGCAGAAGTATTGGGCTTAAATGGAACTGACTCAAGCATGGTAAAGATGCTATTCTTCAGTTCAAGTATGTAATACTTATTATTCTATAGACAGTGTGTCTCCTGTAGGTAGTGAGCCTCTTGTGAGCAGTGTGCTCGGGCAGTGAGCCCTAATTGGCATGTGCCATTTGGTTCTTTCTACTCTTCTAACAGAGAATACATTCTTGCGTTAGTCACTGCATGGTTTTTCCTATAACCGGGTTTTCCACGTCAAAATCTTGGTGTCTCATGTGTTAATGTGTTTTTGCTCTTGATTTGATGCATTGTATTTCCATAATTGATTTATTATTAAGCTGCTGAATTACAAGTGAGTTTAAGTGTATAATTGGAAGAAAGTTTTGGACAACTGATTCACCCCCCCTTTCAGTTGTCTGTCCTGAATCTAACACTATTTCCATGTATGTTTGTAATGCCAACCATAGAGAATGTTCCAATGGTTGATGAATGTAATGCCGACCTTAATGTACATTCCAAGGTTGATGAAGTGTATAAAAACATGTAATGAAGTTGCGAAAAAGATGTCCTTGTATGAAAAATGAAAAGATAAGTGCAAAGGCGTAAGAAGAGCAGAGCAGAGGTATTATATTGTGCTTCAATGGAACTGAACCGGGCATGAAGTAGATGCTATCAAATTAGTTCACTAATTCTTGGCAGTAAGCCCTAACATATGCAGTGAACATTTTGGGCAGTGAGCCCTAAGGTAGCGAGCCTTTGTTTTTTGGTATTACTATAACCTATTTATTTCTATGGGCTAACACCCACCGTGGTTTTTCCCTTTTAAGGTTTTCCATGTAAAAATCATGTGTCTCACGTGTTATTGTGTTGAGCTTTTGGTTTCATGTTTTCATGGTTAAATATTAATAACAATAATTGATGTGTTGATGTTCATAAGTGGTTAAAGTCTTAGAGACAATTGATTCATCCCCCCTCTTAGATCTCTTATGCATTTCAACAATGTCATGTATTGGTTATTTGAAAGGATTTAATTGGGGGATTAGGTGTGTGACACCATGGCAGTTATTGGAGCGTGGGCAATAATTGGCCCCTTTCCCCTATATCTCTTGGTTGCCCAAAACAACAAAAGTAGGGAAATCTTTGTCGATGTTGGCTGCACCCATCATAGTAATCCAAGGCATGACATTACCAAGAGTAGACAAAAAAGCCCATCATTGCCTGCCAAGGTAGAAACACAAACACCCTTTTCAATGGCCCTAAATGTTGCAATATCTCTGTGATCCATGTGAAATGGCACATCATTTGAGCCATTTGAGATAGAAATGATGTCGACGTCGTCAACAATGGCTTGTTCCATGGTGGCAATCGTGTCTGTGTCATAGCAACTGTCCACCCAATAGGCTTTGTAGATGGCCAGTGTGGCTTGAGGAGCCATTAGATGACCAAAGGATAGTCATGAATTTTATGGTCCGAGGACTGACATTTATAACAAGTATTTGGCAAGTTGAGGTACATGATTCTCTGGGTGAAACTTTGGTTACCTATTTGCACTTCTATGGACTCTTTGAGATCTTTAGAGAGATCAACATAGACACAAACCCTATTTTGGTGATGGGTAGAGAAAAATGCCTTTGTTCAATATGAACAGCTTGCCCTAAAGAAGCAATAATGTGGTCGAGGAAAGGCTATAGAGGCAAGGGCTAACTAGGGAATTCAACCCAGACTAGAATGTGAAGAGATTATTCCTCAAAAACAACAAAGTCTCAAGTCTAAGGAGAGAAGACGAGCAAGGAGGATTGAATGTACCAGGGGCCATATTTGAAATAGCCTTGGCAAACTTGACCTTAGCAAAATGAAAAAGGAAAAATCCCCTGGTGAGATTCTAGATGGCCTCTACACAAACCCCATGTAGGACCCAAGTAGAGTTAAGCCGACTACATAGCATTCTTTTAGACGTGAAACAAACCACAAAATATCCAACAAGGGTATAGTTTTCGAGCCACTTACAAGCATATTCAAAATCATGAATGAATAAGACAACATCAAGAATAGTGGCATTATCTTGTCCACTACCTTCAGAATGAATTTTCGTGGCCATTTGGGAGCCATTTACCTGTGCATTCAAACCCAAAGCAACCCCAAAATATAAAAGGAAAAAAATTACTCGAGGGCAAAAGAACTAAAAAACCCATCATAAATGTGGATTTCTCCTACTTCAAAATGTAGTATGACACAAGAGTAATAAGGACAATGGAGAGACATGAACAAAAACATGAAAACCAAGCCTAACAAAAACCCTAGTAGAACCTCTAGATATTATGTGAAGCCTCTTATTTTTGTTTTTATTCTCTTTATATTTTTAAAAAATACTTATATTTAATTACCATCTCAACTCTTCTTTCCCATCTCTATTTAATATATTGCCTTAATATAATCTTATTAAAAGAAATTATTTTATTGGGTGGATCCATAGGCATCTTCACGTGCAAGATAGACATTGGATGACCATAAAAATGATCTTCATGCTAACCTACTGCAACGTTTCAATCTGAAGGAGACGGAATCGAGATCTATTCAGAGATGAAATGAGAGAAGAGTGTGGAATGTATGTATGCAAGCAAATGTGAATTTGTTTAAGCTTTTTCTGCACCCATTATCGTCACTCGACAGCACCATCCGGCGTGGGTCCCAATTCCAGCTACGTCAATAGACAGGAGAAAGCTTTAGATATCGTGGTGAAAGCACAACGTGATATAAAGACAAATCACCGGCTACTATGGTGTGTCCCACGTCCTCTCACGCCATTGGAAGATAAACTGGCATAGGTAGTAGGTGCTGTGACTTATGGATTCATTATTATTAACTAGTAGGTTCAATGGCACGGCATAGTTTTTTATTATCTTAAAATTTTGTTAGGGATAGATGTCTTTCCCATAGTCAAATGCCTAATCACATGGAAAAATTTAATGCAGATTTTTAAATCGTTTGCTTGTAAGATAGGAATTAGTGCAATAATTAACTATTTTTTTGCAAAAAAACTAAAAGTAATTTATCTATATTCTAAATATGTAGTAAATTAATTGAGTCTCTTATTGATTTTATATAATCCCCCATAGAAACAAATGCAATCCTTATCACAAAAGCAAAAGAAAAATAATAGAATTAAAATCCATGTAAAAACCAAATACTTCACAATTATAGCCCAACAAAGGAATATTCCACTAAAGTCCACAAAGACAGAGTCTCCATAAAAAATAGTTTTTTATAATCTATTATCATAATAACACTTAAAACTATCATCTTCTAAATCAAATAAATTCTAGAAGACTTATAAAACACAAACTTTCTACCAAAGTTTTGTTTGTACAATTGTTCTATAGGACCCCCCAATTATTTTCAACACTACATATGTTCAACCACATATCAAGCTTCACAATAATTACCAAACTGTCTAAAATCATTCTCATGCATTGTAGATCAATTTGACGCATCAAGATCAAGTTCATAGTAGTCAGGATTGATTTTGCAAGACGTGGAATCGATAAGCAGATGTTTCTACACGAGTTCAAATCTTGAACTATTCATCAAACCAAGGGGAATATTTTTGTGACAAAAGTAAAATTATCATTCCAAAACAACATCAACATCATTTGTCTATTGTCGATCCTAGAGGTAAGCCCCCATCCTCTTATTTAATTATCACAATAATTTTAGTTATAGTTCAAACTCTCAATTTTTCATTAGATTGAGGCAAAAAAATTACCATAGAAAGAAATCATTCCAAAACATCGTGAACATCATTTAGAGAGAGAGAGCCAATAGATGCACGTCAAATGAAGCTCTCTCTCTCTCTCTCTCTCTCCCCCCTATGTTGAATATGTGAACATTGTGAAGTGCTTGCAGTTGTTTGAGAGGTTTATTTTCATGCATTTTGTTCCTTGTTTTATAAGAGCATGGAATCAATATTTCATCTAAACTATTTATACAATTACAATGATTGAATTTTAGGATTATTGTTAAAATTTAAAGCTAACCATCTATGGTTTCCAAAAATCTGAAGATCTCTACAACAAAGCACCCATCCACGCTAAAAATCATGACAAGGGTTTCATTTTCGTGTGGAGGTGCATTGGAGATGATGCCTACGAGATGTTACAATGAAAAAGACCCAGAGAGACAACTCCCTGTAGCAAGACTTCGTCATTGACCCACATTATATCTCCCATAGCTAATTAACAAATAAATGCTCATTCTCTTTAGAAAAGGGTTTGGTGAGGGAGGAGGAGAATACAATACAAAGCACGTCGGAAAATGTAAATCTAAGTCAAACGTAGACAAAGTTAGAGGTAGCGTAAGAAAAAGATAGAGTATTGATTTTTCCCGTGGCGGAAGGCAATTATCAAAGGTAACATCAGGAGTCTCCATCATTGCCCTTTCTTAAAATGAAGAATGCATTGAAACAAATGATCCCAAACAAAATGTGATCTCTATTACGAAAGAAAAGTCGACCGAATGGGATGTAGGTACCTAGAAGAACCTCTAGTATAAATTAGATAACAGAAAAATCTTTTTTAAATGAACTACAGGGAAGATTCTTGCTAGTTGTTAAGTAATTAAAACAATAAATGCATATCTTTAATTCATTTAACAATAAAATAAAGTGGTGGTTAGGAACAATTCCGTTGTGTTTTAAGAATATTATTGATGGACGATGCCAATCTATTCCTAGGTCTATTGAGTGCATTTTGTTTGTAGATTGATGGCCTGCATTTCCACGACGTAGATCTACTGCAGTGATGAGTTCTTTCTTTCATGCAAGCCATGGTCTGAATGGGGACAAAAAAGAGTTATGCTTCTTTAAAGAAACACATAAAACATTATGATTACCACCCCCTGATAAAAAAATACTTAGTTTTTGGTGTTTTTACTTTTGCTGTTGCTGCTGCTTTTTCTTCAATGATATGTGCCCATTGTCCACTACAATTTGCCTTTCTTGACCTCTGATCTCTCTGACAAACACTGGAATCTGGGCACCCGTTTCATCCAAGTCCTCAGAATTCATAACAACCCAGAGTTTTTATTGTCCTTGAATGGTAAATATCCCGCACCCACTTGGTGTAATCTGGAAAGGGAGGAAGTGTCACATCTGCTGTTTAGAGGTCAATGCAATACATTTACTTTGATGAGGTGGAATAAAAATTCAACTGCACGCGGTTTCGTATACAAAGCTCAGCCACTCGTATCTAATTTACATCTATTTCATTGTATCTTTATTCTTCAACCTTTGGCTAGCTTGTTTGGCTACTTTAATGATAATTTTTTCTCTAATTTTCTTCCTTTTAACCTTTTCTCTTGCATAATCTTGTCCCTTTTTTTTATCTTTTTCCTTCCTCCTCTTTTGGTCCTTGGCTTCAGCTCCCTTCATTTCTCCCCTTTTAGTTCCTTTATAAGTTCAAGTCTGCTATCCTATTTTACAGTCTCCTCTTCATGACGATGGATCATTGAGCATGATCCGAAACGTTGAATAAAAAACATACACATTTGTATCCAAAAACACTCTAATATTATCGATCACCGTTTTATTTAGGATTTGAATGCAAATTTGCTTAGTCCTCCTGTAAGGGTAAAATGGTGATCAATCAAATGAATAATATAAGACCCAAACATCAACAGAATAGAGAAAGCAAGAAAGATTCAATAAAACGAAGCAATGAATAACACACGGCAAACCTTTCCCATTTCGAAACTTCTGTTGTTCACCTATCAGAATCGTCCTTTTGCTGGTAAGCGAGCCCTCAGAGAGTGCACTCTTTTAGCTATTTGTAGGAAGTCGATGGTGAATGGCTGTGGTGATATGCAATGAAGATGAGCTTCAAAGCAAGTATGTGATCTCAAGCTTGTGAATGGTATGAAGGTGCCAAAGGCGCGTTGGTGATATTTCTGCAGAGTGACAATGTCAAAAGCCTGGATGAATAGAATGGAGGGATGAAGCTTCATTTATAGACTTGGAAGAATGGGAATCAACGGTTGAGAGGAGATATGAAGATCAACGGTTGAGGATGGTTGAGGAATGTGCAACCAGTAGAAATGTGACAAGTGTCCCAGCTCCTTCATGAAAGAGGGGATTTGACAAAATTGATTGGAGAGTTAACTCCATTGACTGAACAGTTAACAAACTTGATTGATCAGTTAGAAGAGTGGATTATGGGATTGACTGAATTGATTGACCAGTGAACTGGGTTGATTGAGGAGTCAACAGAATAGATTGACTAGTGAACTCAAATGACTAATTAGTTAACATATTTGATTGATTAGTTAACTAACTTCTGATTTGAGAAGAAATAGGCCATGTGGGTGAGAGAAAAATAGGTAATTAAATATTAAATATATTTAATTACATGTGCAACCTGATGAGGTGGACAAGGTGAGGTGGAAATGTGAGGTGGATTTTTGAATTTAGAACTTAGGATAGAGGAATTTGGATTAATTAAATAATTTATGATTATTTAATTATGTAGGACATTTAGAAGAATTTTAATTAAATAAATTGAATTTATTTAATTATGGAACAGTGAATCGATTAAATAAATTTAGAATATTTATTTAATTGGTAGGAGAATGGAATAAATATTTAGAATATTTATTTAGGATGAATCGTGTCATTTTTAGGCGTATACACCTCCCAATTTCACTTGTTTGTGTGAATTCAGTAATTGATATTAGCCTTTCCTTTCGCTTTTTTCACACTTGACAAGATAATCCTTTCCCTTGCCCATTCTATTTGTTTCTCTCTGGTCTCTGCAGCGTGAGATGGAGCTAGGAGATTCTTCCACTTCCACAGTTGGGCAGGGTCATAGGAGGCAAAAATACGCTTTTGATGGAATTGCGTCGGAAGCATCTTCATCATCGTCAACAGTAATGAAGAAGGGGCCATGGGACGTGTTTATTAATCACCGCGGTTGTGATGTTAAGCACAAATTGGCCAGTACTATCTATCACACGCTTGATCTGGTCAGGTTGCGTGCTTTTCTAGATGTGGAAGAGCTGGAGTTGGGCGATTCCATACCAGATGAAATACAGGAGGCAATGAGCACTGTTGCACTTCATATTGCTATCTTTTCACAGAATTATGCACAATCTCCCTGGTGTCTAGCAGAGCTATCCTTTATGCTCAAAATTGGCACCACAATTCTTCCTGTCTTCTATCATGTTCATCCCGATGATCTCCGATGGGTGTGTTAAAGATAAATTGCAGCGAAACACAGAACTAAAATAGATTAAGAATCAAATACACAACAATAAACATAGAGACACAGATTAACGTGGTTCACCATCAAGATGGCTACATCCACCAAGGAAAGCAGGACACACTATTCCATTAATAAATCTAATTACAATCGTCTTCATCTCTCTACCAAAAAGAGAATGAGAAGGAAAATATATAGACTCTTCAGGCAACTGAAGAGACATGGGAAAAGGAAGACGCAAAGGCAGTGACGGTTGGGCTTCATTTCCAACGATCTCCCATTGAAGTCCAAACCGCACTGCTATCCCCACTTTCCTTGAAACTCATGGTTACTTAACAACTGTACCAAGTAACCAGTCCATTGGTTGACCAATCCTGACGAGAATTCTAACCAAGTCAACCAAACTGACATCCTGTTCACCTTTAATCCTCTGTCTATCACTAACAATATTGTAATATGATTTTAGAAGTAATTTCGTCACAGTTATTTCAACAAGCTCGTCCTCTGTTTGTGCTTCAATAGGTCTCAATATTGCAGGTGGTTCCTTCAACTGAACTATGGAAAACATGGAATCCATACTTTGAACAGGGTCATTATATGTTTTGTGCATTGAATTCTCTTTAGTAGAAGCACGAGACTCACTAGTTCCAAAAATTGAAGAAATGCCCCAACTTCCACCAAATACATTTCCAGGTGCCACGGGTTTTTCAGAAGCAGCTCTGGAGGTATTTGACTTTAGAAATAATGCCCGTGACTTCTGAATTTTTCCAGTACCTGGTGCTCTATCAAAATCAGAAGTTTCCTTGGAGGACCTGTGTTGCTGTAATGCAGCTTCCACTCCTTTGCTGCCACCAAAAAATGCAGGATGTGAAGTATTAATATAGTCCATCTCCATTTCGATTATGTGCCCAATCATAGTCTCAGCAGGACATAAACCTTCACATAAATAGCTTCCTACAACTTCTTCAATACGTTTTCGTAAAACAGGAAACCGCTGTAGATGATGTGCTATCTTAACTAACTCATCATAAATAAACAGAGCACATAGAAGACTTGGATCTAATAAACAAGCAATCTGTCTCTGTACAATAACCTCAAAGGGGGTCTCAAGGACAAGGAGAGCATTTTGGTAATGCAGATTTGTCCGATCATAACATGCATAATTATCAGGCTCAAGCTGCACACTAATGGGGGAGACAAATCTCTGCATGGTTTCATGATCAATAGCTTCTTCCTCATAATCTAGCTCCTCAGATGCTTCCTTCAAGAATGCCTCCCATTGTTTTACCTCCTTGGCAACATGGTCTGCGATAGGAACAGACTCCTCAACTCTGCTACCACGTGATTGCAGATTGTCAATCGAAGATACACCATGGTTCAATGAATTGTCTTCTGAAAACATTGCCCTGTTATGAGAAGAACCATCAAAATGTGCATCCCCACCATCTGTTCCTCCTGCTATTGCTGAATTCCTTCCACCATTACCACCAGCTCCATCTCCCATATCCATTAGCCTCTGTGATTCGGCTGATAAATCTCCACGAAAAACTTTGACATTTCCTTCATAATATCTAGAATCTCAATCTTCGTACTTCGGGCCATAGTAATAATATCCATCAGTTTTAAGAGAAATAACACCAATACTATTGACGCCAACAACACCAACAATGATAACAACAGTTGCACCGCATCGCTCCATGTTCGCACTCAACCCGTACTCCCCTATCATAATTACACACAGAGACTCCACAACGCGCTCAGACACCACTGCGTTCTCTACCTTCGTTCCCCGTATGGATATGAATATGGAGCAGGTTGGATCTGCTACAAGCCAACCTTTGTATTTTATCAAAGGAGTGGAGGCTACTACTCCCACACTCCCCAATGTATCAGCAAGTACATACAAGAAAATACCCTCCATATTGTGATCAATGTGATGATGATCCTTGGACATGTGATTTTCTGCCAAATGACGATGCCCTGAATCTGAATGGCTATGGTCCAAGTGAGAATCACTATGCAACTGGCTAGGCTTCAAGTGAGAATAACTATGCTCCAAATGAGAATTACTAGCATGCTTCTTCTTCTGTTGGTATTCTTCCTCTGCAACAGATACCTCCTCATCCTTGTCAGCCACCACATACATAAACGTGACTTCTTTGCCTACTTCACTGGGACTCCTTCCCAATTCCACCTGCGCTTCCACCTCCTCCTTAGCGGAGTGCTCCAAATCAGAACTGAACAATCCTCCTTCCTCATTGCTAATATGTACTTCGTACTGTAAGACTTGTGACCCATCTTCGTCATCATCCCAATCATCTGGCTTTGTAGATTTAGGATCATCAATTTCCTCAGGCTCATCATCCAACCAACGTTGAGGCTTTTCAGCTTCCAAATCTTCATAAATGTTGAGACCTAGCTTCAACATCTTATGAATGTTGGAAGCAAAGATATCTGGATCATCGACGCGAAAGGCAGAAGTGAGAGAAACCATTTCATAGAGAAGCAATACCAGGTCCTTTATAGACTTACCACTCTCATCTACCTCTGTCCTCTTCCGCAACTCTTCCATGATGGCTTTCCTGTGTTGTTCATCACCCGTGCGTTTGAGAAGTGCTCTAAGCTCAATTTTGAGATCTTCTAAAAATTCTTGTGGTGCAGATTCAATTCCAAATCTAGCATCCTCCTCTTCTTCAGCTGAATCCTCCTTATTTTTCAAACCATCCCACCAATGTACATGGTGTTTTGTTTTTGCAACATCCATTGCTGCTGAATCCTCTGTTTTGTTCAGCCTCGATTCTTCTACCATGTCAAAATCCTCGCCTCCCAAATTCTGCGAAGGCCTTTCCCACACATACCTCGCCTGGGCAGTGCTCGGGGAATTGGGATCAACATCATCCATAATAACATCAGTGGCAAGATCATCAGTTAAATAGAGAGGAGATTCATCTACTTCCATAGGCACAATTTCATCTAGCTCCAAGTCACTGTCCGCAGGTCCCACTTCATCAAAACTCAGTCCAGAGCCACAAGACAAAGACATGAGAGCTAGAGCCCAATCATCCAAAGCTTCTACATCCATTTTCTTGGAAATTCTTCACGATTTCCAAAACAAATTTTCCTCCATTGGCTCTGATACCAATTGTTAAAGATAAATTGCAGCGAAACACAGAACTAAAACAGATTAAGAATCAAATACACAACAATAAACATAGAGACACAGATTAACGTGGTTCACCATCAAGATGGCTACATCCACCAAGGAAAGCAGGACACACTATTCCATTAATAAATCCAATTACAATCGTCTTCATCTCTCTGCCAAAAAGAGAATGAGAAGGAAAATATATAGACTCTTGAGGCAACTGAAGAGACATGGGAAGAGGAAGACAAAAAGGCAGTGACGGTTGGGCTTCATTTCCAACAGGGTGGCTCAAGGGAAAGGACTCTATGCTCCCGCCTTTTCTGAACACCAAAACAATGGAAGATATTCCTCAAATAAGCTGGACGAGTGGAAAACGGCACTCCAAAGAATCTCATATCTCTCTGGCTACATGCTCCACAGCCATAATGAGTAAGTATTCAATATCCCTACTCTCCCATTCATCAAATCATTTTCATGCTACACATATTCTTCTACCATAGATGCTTGTTTCATCGTATTCATTTTGGTTCTAAATTTCTAGCGCCGAAGGGAAGCTGTTGAAGAGTATAGTGAATTCTGTTTTGGGAACAATGAAAAAAGTGCCGTTCGAGGTAGCCAAACATCCAGTCGCAATGGATGCAATCGTAGAAAGCTTTGAAAGAAGTATTCAGAGTGAGCAGCATGTACAAATTGTGGGGATCGTTGGGTTTGGCGGCTCTGGTAAAACGACACTTGCGACAGAGCTTTACAATAGGAAAAGCTCTTCGTTTAATCTCTCCTATTTTGTACGTGACGTGCGAGACGCTGCATCCAGAAATGTTGTGCATACCAAGCAGAAGAAACTCCTGGAGGACTTCCATATCAGTTGTAAACCTTTTGACAATAGTGAGGAAGGCAAGGGAATTGTAGCAGATCGGTTGAAAAATCTTTGCGGGCTCATGGTTTTGGATGATGTAGATGATGAGGATCAACTGGATGCTCTGCTGCCATGAAAGGAGAGCCTCGGATCAGGTAGTCTGATCATTGTTACAACCAGGGAAAGGGACGTGCTTAGAAAGTGGGGCATCACATCCATTTATAAAATGGAACCACTGCAACATTTTCATGCCAAGCAGCTCTTCTGCTGGCATGCCTTCTTACAGCCTTTCCCACAACAAGGCTTTGAAGATTTAGTCAAAAATTGCTTAGACGTTTGCAATGGGTTGCCTTTGTCTTTGAAGGTCATTGGAGGATAGCTATACGGTAGAAGGTGCAAGGATTATTGGGTTGCTCAGCTAGATAAGATCCGGAGAATTTTGCCCAAGGAAATTAAGCAGAGGCTGAAAGTCAGTTATGATGCTCTCGATGAAGATGAGCAACAAATATTCTTGGATATTGCATGTTTCTTTATTGGTGAAAAAAGAAGTTCGGGCATTGCTGTGTGGGATGGATCAGGCTGGAGTGGTCTACATAGTTGTGAAATGCTTCACAACAAGTGTCTTGTTGAGGTGGATGAGGAGGAGTGTATAAGGATGCATGATCACCTCAGAGACATGGGATTATAAGGTGGAGTGTATAAGGAAAATAATTAGAGATTTGGTCAGGTTATTTGGGCTGATCCTAACTATTGTCAATTAGATATGTACCCTATGCTAAGTTGTTCAACTTAACTATATGTTGACACATGGGAACACTCCTAGGCCTATGGGTTGCCTAAACTTGGAGTGAACCTCTAGAGTTAGCTAGTTCTCCTAATGATTTTCCTAATCTAAATGATCTGCAAAGGGAAAAGGTGAGAGGATGAACTGAAATGGAATTCAAACTTAAACAAAATATGTTCCTGATTTCTAACTTATCTCGATACTTTTACTCACAAACAACTTCTTAAACATGAACTCTCTCAACTTCACTTAGAACATACAATTCAAAAGTAATTTACATGCAGGCTTGTTTAGAACTCAACATGCAACCAAAATCATATGAGATATTTGCACACAGTTCTACAATAATGAGACACGACAAAGGAAAAAATATTTGTTATCACAATGAGGCATCAAATCAATACTGTAACTATGAGACAAATGAAGTGAAATAGGAATGCTCTGCTGTATTAACAGAAAGGAGTACATGAAAATATGATAAAATTGAGTCAAAAATGTCTACAAACTCTCTGCCTATGCTCAAGAGAGAAGAAACAATGATATTAACTCCTTGAGAAAGAGCTAGCTTTCTCCAATATATGCCTGCAGAATGATCTCTCTAGAAAAGCTGGGAAAAAGCTCCTAAAAATAGTTATACTGATCCATTTTCAAGCTCCACAAAAAAGCCTTCAAAAATGCCAACAAACTGTCTCCAAATTGAAGAAACAAACTGTCAAAAAGCCCTCCGAGGTGGTCCCACCAGAAAAAATGCTTTATCTGCCCAATAAGACTCCATTTTTGTCCATATCTGCCTAAAAGAAAGCAAACTAAAAAAGGAAGATATTGTTTGTTTTATTTTGTTTCAACTGCATAAATAATGAATATTTGAAAGCAATTTATAGACACATTTCTTTAAATATCATTTTACATTGGTTGCAGTTTTAATTCCTGATTTATCTCCATTCAATTTTTGCAAAAAATTACAAGGATTTAATTTCGGCAAGTATATCACATCTTAGGAATATTTGATTTTTCTATAGAAAATCATAAAAATTGTGAAGGTATCTCAAATGATTTTAAAAAAAAAAGCCTATGAAGGCTTGTTTTCCATGTGGCCTGCAAAATATTCCTAAGGGTATATGGCATGACTCATATTTCAAATGACTTGCGAATTGAACTAAGGCATATGACCTATCTCCAAAGGGACTTAAATGAGTTTTATAGCAATGGATATGCAACATGACCAAATATCTCTAAGGCATTTTGACATATATATATATATTCTTCCTCGAGGAGACTGAAAGTGTTTTTAAGGCATCAAGCCTTAACATATGCAAAAGGATCTATGGTTTCCTATGGTTTTCGACACCATCTTAAGTCTTGAGACTTAGGCATAAGGATGGACAAGATACCATGATGGGTATTAGTTTGGGAAATGAAAAAATAAACTCAATGTGATAAAAATGCCCATCGAACTTAGGGCAAGATGTAAACCCTAATCACAAAACAACATTCAGCCTACTTCCTTGGGCTCATTTTGACTTGCAATTTTTCGATGAAGGCTCTCTGATGCAAAGCAAGGAGGCAAAGTGCTATTCCACTCAAAACTAACTTAAAAAAAACAAGTTTTAGCCCTAGCAACTCAACTTCATGCATTTGCTTGCAATCAGGCCTCTAACCTAGTAGCCCTCAAAATAGGTCTGTCAAGGCATAACTTTCAGACAAAGTCTCTAACCCACAAACAAATTACCTTTTTGAGTACCCTTTATGGTTTTATTTAACATATCAAAAATTGGGATGTTGTTGTTTCATACCAAGCCTCTCATTAATTCACTGTTGTTGTTGCACCTAGGTCTAATTAGGCCACTTTTTGAAAACAACTTTATAAAATCCTTCTACCAAAACACCAAAATCAATTCTAACAGTCTCCATAGGTCTAAAATAGATCAAATCAACTACTTTATGGTTTGAATCAACCAAAAGTCCACCAAATCACCAAACCCTTGTCTAAGCCCTTTCCATGCTTGAAACAATGAGGGTTTATTGAAAATCCACTCTAGGCCTCTACCCTGCTAACCAAACCTTCAAACACTTTAAATACTATCTGCACATGCTTATTCCATTGAGCCTTTGGAAATTCTAACAACGAAATGGATGATTAGTGCAAATTAAGTGCATTCACACCCTAAAAAATAGAGTTACAGACCTGTTTATAGAAAATTGCCTCTAGAACACTTGAATCACTATGAAATTAAATAAAAACACATTCAAAATGGAGTTAACATATGCCTTCACCAATTTCAACAACTTTTAGAGCACAATTCTTCTATACGGGGTCATACAGGTCTTGGAAACAACCAAAATTGTACATAAATCACATAAAATAGGGGTATATTGATTGGTGTTCCCTTCAAAAATAATGGAATGTCTTTTACATTGAGTTCTCCAACATATATGTTCTTTTCCCTCCAAAACTAAACTACCTAAATTGACTCAAATGACCTTTTGAAACTAATTTACTGTTGGTATTCCCTATAGTGTATTTTTGCACTTTACATAGAAACTTTTGACACCATTACAAAATATGATACTTTTTACAATAATGAACCCCACATGACTCAAATTACATTAGAAATGGTCTATTATGACCTTATTTGCAATACCAAAGACTCTAAAACCATAAGACCAACCTATCAATGACCAAACTAGACCATACTCATATGACTTGATTTGGTGCTCCTACACCATACACTCGGCCAAAAGAAATTCCCAAGTCCCTTTGGGGACTATATACCATCAAAACATGCTGCCTCTGATCATACCATGACCTACAACCTGCATATCCACTTGGTGACTCTTTCCAATGTGTCAAGTATTGGAAAATTGCACTATCTCTGCCCTTTAACTAATTCCTTCTTTGGTTTGCTTGTCCTCCATTAAATGGATATTGTTTCACCTTCACTTCACTTTGTGATGATGTCAAACTTGTCTTCATACTTGCAAACACAACTTTTCCAGTCTTGCCTTGGACTGTTAGCTTCTCAACCCATGTTGCATACTCAAACTTGCCCCTTTGTCCTTGCCTCTTACCTTGTTTCATTCCATCTTTTTCCTTAAGATCCTCTGCCCCAAGTACCATTGTCTTCTCAGATTGAAAAACATGTCTTATCAGATTTATGAACCTCTATTCTAACAGGGATTGACTGTCCCCTATCCTCTCTTGTATTCAATGGACAAAATACTGTCCCTACCATGATCCTATCATGTCAACCTTGCTTTTCCACAAGCAATTTACCCTTGATCTTCTCTGTACTAGACTTTGACACCATTTTATCTTCCTTTCTTATCAAAATCAGATTACTCTTCAAGCTTACTGTTGTGATATCTTCACCCCTTGGGGTGACTGCAACCTTCATCTTCTCTTCATCCTCAACTTTCACAAACTCTTTCTTGCCCATTATTATGAACTTGGCTAACTTATTCTCTTCCTTGACATCTTCTTGCAATGGAATCAAAGTGAAGGTGCTTCCATCATGCTCAATCTGATAACTATTATTTCTACCATCATAAATGGTACTTTTGTCAAATTGCCATGGTCTCCCAAGTAATAAATGGCAACAATCCATGGGTAACACATCACAAAGCACCTTATCCTTATATATCCACCAATATTAAACTCAACCACAGCTTGTTCATTAACCAAAATGGACTGATTGTCATTTAGCCAAGATACCTTATAGGGTGTTTCATGAGGAACCTTTTTCAAATTCAGTTTGTCTACCATTTCATTTGACACCACATTATCAGTACTTCTAGAATCTATCACTACCTTACATACCTTTCCCTTGCATTTGTAAGTTGTCCTAAATAGTGCTCTTCTTTGTGTTGTTTCCCTTTCCTTGGATGCCTTCAAGAGTTGTCTTTTCAACATCAATAATTCCCCAACTTCTAGAACAACAAGATGACTAGAGGAATTTGTACTTTCACATTCATCTTCTTGCACTATTTGAGTCATCCTTTCACTTTTCCTTTCACCACCACTTGATGTAGAACCCTGCTTCTCAAGACACTTGAATGCTAGATGACCAAACTCATGACACTGATAGCATCTACCTGAAAATGTATTTGAACTTCTACCTCCACCAAATCTACCTCTAGTTCCTTTGAATCCACCTCTAAAATCTGCAACTTGTTCTTGTCCTTTGTGTACATCCTCTTGGCTTTGACTTGATTGTCTTGAAGTAGAAAATGATCCCCTTCCTCTAGAAGTGTTGCCTCTACCTCTATTTGTCTTGTCTTGTCTTCTTTTCACCTTTTCTCCAACCCTTACTGCCATTTGATAGCACTCCTCAACAGTTCATGGATTTGCCAAGGTTAGCTCATCTTGAATGTTAAACCTCAATCCACCAAGATACCTAGCAACCTTTTCCACTTCATTTTCATTGTGACCTGACCTTATATTCAATTTATAAAATTCTTCAGTATATGTTTTAACATCCATTTCTTTTTGTTTTAAACCTTGAAATTTCTTAAACATTTGAATTTCATAGTCTTTTGGCAAGAACTTACCTTTCATTTTTGCTATCATTTTATCCTAGGGAACAATTTTTGACTTACCCTTCTTTCTTCTCTTAGCTTGCTCATAGTCCCACCACAATAGTGCATGACTTTTCAACTTTGTCTTTGCAATCTTCACCCTTTGCTCTTCAGGAAGATCTTCACACTCAAAGTAGTTGTCTAAGGCTCCAATCCAATCCAACAATTCCTCATCATTTAGATTACCTCCATACATGGGCACATTTACTTTGGTCTTGTGACAATATCCTCTAACTTCTTTCAAGAACTTTGCCATTCTTAGGTCTTCAGGATTTAATTCCTCTTCCACTTCATTTTCTTCTTCCCCTTTTTCTTCCTCGGAGTCACTCTCATCTCCTAGAACCATACCTCTTTTCTGATTTTGTTCCACAACAGCAAGCCTTTCCTTCAACTCCCTCAACTCTCTAGCATGATTTTCCTTCAATTCACTCATTTGCTTAGCCAGGTTTTTCCTTTTTGGAGGCATTTTGACTATATTGTCTTCTCAACTTCCACTTTTCCTTCTTCAATCTACAACTTCTCACCCTCAAAAGATCTAATCCATGTGCTCTGATACCACTATGATGTAGAGCAAAGAGGAAAAGTTCTATTCCACTTAAAACCAACTTAAACAAAACAATTTTTAACCCTAGCAACTCAACTTCATGTCTTTGCTCGCAATCAGGCCTCTAACCTAATAGCCCTCAAAATAGGTTTGTCAGGGCATAAATTTCAAACAATGTCTCTAACCCACAAACAAATTACCTTTCTAAGTACCCTTTATGGTTTTATTTAACATATCAAGAATTAGGATGTTGTTGTTTTAGACCAAGCCTCTCATTAATTCACTATTGTTGTTGCACCTAGGCCCAATTAGGCCACTTTTCCAAAACAACTTTGTAAAATCCTTCTACCAAAACACCAAAATCAGTTCTAACAATCTCCACAGGTCTCAAATAGATCAAATCAACCACTTTTATGGTTTGAATCCACCAAAAGTCCACCAAATCACCAAACCCTTGTCTAAGCCCTTTCCATGCTTGAAACAATGAGGGTTTATTGAGAATCCACACTCCAGGCCTCTACTCTACTAACCAAACCTTCAAACACTTTAAATACTATCTGCACATGCTTATTCCACTGACCCTTAGGCAATTCTAACAACGAAATGGATGATTAGTGTAAACTAAGTGCATTCACACCCTCAAAAATAGAGTTACAGACCTGTTTATCAAAAATCACTATGAAATTAAATCAAATCACATTCAAAATGGAGTTAACATATGCCTTCACTAATTTTAACAACTTTTAGAGTACAATTCTTCTGTACGGGGCCCTACAGGTCTTGGAAACAGCCAAAATTGCACATAAATCATAGAAAACATGGGTATATTGATTGGTGTTCCCTTAAAAAATAATGGAATGTATTTTACATTGAGTTCTCCAACATATATTTTCTTTTCCCTCCAAAACCAAACTACCTAAACTAACTCAAATGACCTTTTGAAACTAATTGACTGTTGGTATTCCCTATAGTGTGTTTTTGCACTTTTACATAGCAACTTTTGACACCATTACAAAATATGACACATTTTACAATAATGAACCCCACATGACTCAAATTACATTAGAAATGGTCTATTATGACCTTATTTGCAATACAAAAGACTCCAAAACCCTAAGACCAACCAATCAATGACCAAACTAGACCATACTCATATGACTTGATTTGGTGCTCCTACACCACTTTCTGCTCCAGCTGCCATAGGGTTAGGGTTTGAAGCTGTAACTCTTCATTTTACTGTATCTGAGCATGATTTCTCTGAAGATCTCAACAATAAATAAAAGGTAAAGATTCCCTGTGACATTGTGTATCCATTTCTTTCATTTATCATAGTTTTCTCTGGTCTTTTGCTCCTCTAGTCGCAGTTGTGAGTGCTTTCCTGATGCATTTATTCTCTATTTACTCTGGTTATCATTTTCCTGTTCAAGCCACCATGAATGGTGCTTCTAATCTAGTTTGATGGAAAAAATGGGTAAAAAACCCATGGCTTTAAACATATATCTCTGCTCAGTAATAAGGTAATTTTCTCTTTTTCATTTATGGTATTGTTTCTTTTACATCTCTAAAAAAATGAACCCTCTATAGACTGTCTAAGGCATGGTTATCAACTATATGTTCACTTACCTCTGTGGCATTCATGAGTTTGAAAGCTTACATTTTTATTCCTATGTCTGCAACTTCCTTCAAAAAAAGGCTTCCTTTATCACAGGCTGCGACTGGGATATTATGAGCATTTTTGGGAATGAAATGAGTTCAAAAAATTTTATTTTTCTTTGATTTCTGATAGATCTGCTTGAACCAAAAAATGGGCTCTTAGAATATAGAGAAGAAGCACACTTAGACCATGATTGCATCATGACTGTATCTGGAACATTTCCCTATTACCTCTGAGTATTTTTTGCTTGAACGAACTCAAAACCCTTGATTTTTCTTTGTATCTTCCTTTAAAACTTAAAATCACAAATGGGTTTGACTTTCAAAAGAAAAATCCTCATACAGACATTGTGATAGGCCATGGCTTTGTATGAAATTATATATGCAAAAATAAGATACTTGTGTTTGTAAAAAGAACTCAATTCTTTGGCACACGAACTGAGTTTTTTCACTTTCTATACATGCAAAAAAAACTCATACTCTCTCATTTCACCTGTATGTGCTCTCTTTCTGTGATATGGCAACATATGGACTTATAATTGTCCTCAACAAGATAAACATATAAATGTTCTTGATTCCTTCCGTAGCCATCCTGTAGCTGAATATATATATTGAGATTCCATTATTACCATGATGAAATGTATCAGCTAAGAATACATGTTCTTCTCTTTTCTTGTATCTCTCTGTAACCAAAATTGCAAAGTGTATTTTTGATATTCATATAGTTATTCCTCTGAGGTGATCCATTTGATGGATGTGACACTCTTTACTCCTTCCCTGCATTTACTTGAACAAATCAAACTTAATCTATAAAATGGCATGTTACATGGTATATTGCTACAAATGCTTTGATGATGTACTCTTATAAACCCCCTATATATGAATATGGACATTGAAACTTCACTTCTACCACTATTTAAATGAAGTACATTTTGATGTCTCTGGTACTTGATTTGATCTCTAAACATACATGACATGTTTGTATTCAACCAATAACATCTGATAAACAATTTGTAGTCTATCTCCATTACATTACATCAAATGCACTTACAAATTATATTAAATGGCAGAAGCTCCTATGTACAATCTATAACTATCATCTTAACTGTTTTGTCATTTGATCATGAATATCATGTGGTTGTCCATCTGCACTCTTCAGTTTGTTGAATCATGCATAAAATGATATTCATTCTTGATGCTATTCTCATGCCATGATTAAAACATTTATACATCATTGGATGATGTTGTTCATTTGCAACTATGCTTGACATACAAATGTTGTAATTGTACCTGTAATCCCTGATGCCTTGGAGGTTGCATTCTATCACTGTATTTTCCTTGTTCTAGACATTATTGGTTGTTTTGATTAAGCTCAATACTCACTTACGACTCTCACTTCATCATGTTTGAATTCATGGTCATAGGTGGATAGTGAGCTTGAAGTTCTCACACTCAGTTAATGCAATAGCACAATATGTCTTGATTTCCATATGTACAATTGCATTCCATCCCCTTCTAAAGTCAGGGGTAGCATGCTGGGCTCAACCCTTGTGGGAGCCCACTTTACACCACATGCTTAATTGGTCTTCAAAACAACAACATAATTTCACCTATACCTGCATAGGAAACAAACATGTCAGATAAAATTAGTGAAGCTCAATGATTATTTCTCTTTCAGTCTCTCTTGCACGTGAATGATTTGTATCTGACTTAGTGCACCATAGGCAATGTATTATGCCTCTATTGATAGGCACATAGGGAACTCATATCCAGAGCTTCCAACAAATATCTTCCAATCCTGTAGGTTCTTATGAAGATCAAGAGCAAGGAAACCAAAACCACTGAACAGGAATGATGGCTATGTTCCTTCCCTTTCTTATTTCTAGATACATAGTATATTTCCTATATTTGTACTAGTTCAGCTATTCCCATGGCTTGTGTGGGACATTTAATCTATTATGTTTTCATTCAATGCAATGCTTATTTCATTTGTGTATCTCATTTGTAAAATTGAATAATCATTGTAGTGAAATGAAACATCTTATCTCTCATGCAACCTTCTGCAATGCAAATGAATGATTAGCTAAATCCTTTTTCTTTGTTATAACAATGCATCATAACTGAATCCTTCAAGCACTCCAACTATGGAAGACAAAATAGCAGGCAAATGTTAAAAATTTCTCATCTGAAATGAATTGAATGTACTCTAGCTCTACCAATTTGGGCGGTATTGATGTGGATTGTGTATGGAAAAATTGAGAATGGAAGGGCGGTATTGATGTACTGGTGTGGAGTGTGAATGGAAGGGTTGAGTTTTGAAAGGATGGCATTGGTTGTGCGCTGAAGATTGGAGTTGAATGTTTGTGATGGAAGAAGATGTTTGTGCCCCAAGTGGGAAGGGAATCCCCCTTCTCCCCCTTTACAAGAATTTTGGGTGTAGATTCTTTTTGCGTGAGTTAGTGTATTATATTTTATCTGATTAAGCATTTGGATTTATTGTCTCCTGCTCGAGGGTGGACTAGATTTCTTTAGTCCTATGGCAAGGAGGAGAGAGGAACTTGGCTGCTCTATTTTGGTGTTGCAGGTTCATAGAGAATCTTCTGGACAATGTATTCTATTTTGATAAAACTAGTCATATGAAGTTTTATCTGTACTAAATCCTTATGTTGTTGATCCATTATGATTGCTATTCAGAACTATAGTTTTTAAAGGACTCTTGGGTTGTTAAAGAAGAAATCTAGTGAATCAAGTTTTAGTTCAAAGTAATTTCTTTGTCTATTTTTTTATTAAATGTATAGTTTGAAATTTGGTGTACAAATTATCTACTTTGTGTAATATATATATATATATATATATATATATATGCAGAGAGATAACAAATGGATTTCTTGTCTCTTTTGAGATAATTTGATATTATTTAATTAATATTTATGATTATGCTCACTGTTGAAAGAGGTTTTCTTTTTGATCAATGATATTTGGTTTCACATCTAAGAATATATGATAATCATTACTTTTGCTATGTTTAACGAAATCATGTTTATGATATTCATTGTGAAGTAGAGAATGTATTAACTATTTGATAAGGGGTAGCCGTGATTACCATGGATACCACAATCGAGATATGGGAGCCATGAAAGCCATAACTCCCTCATGTTGGATTATGGTTGGATATAGTCGGCTTATAACCACCATAGGTCATTATCTTTATACAATCCTCTTACCTAAATATAAACAATGCAACATTTATTTTGTAACTGATATCTTTTCTGAAATTTATGTTTGATTAATAATCTTTCAGTGTATTCAAAACCAAGAGTTTGATGGTCATTCTGTAGACTAATCAAAGCCTTAGAAAATCTGAACCATATTCTTATAAACTATTTGTTGTGTATCGGGTCTTGGAAGACAAAGATAGACTCATCTTTTCTAGTCATGGTATGTAGATGTTAATATAATTTTAAAGAGATTTTGATTTAGAAGAATGAACATTCCTCTTATGCGAGTATAGAGGTGATTATAGCATGATGAATTCAAGTAATTCTTCTGCATCATTAGGAGAATCATGGACGAATAAGCAAAACATGTTTCACTTTTAAGATCTTCTCATGAAGAATTGTAGCTTTGTTTTTGTTAGGATTGAGGAGCCATCAACTTTGTAAATCCTATGTAATTAAAATTACTCCTAATATTATTTGTAAATCACCCATAAGGGATGAAAGGTTTCATTAGTAGCAGTCTTGTTTCAACTACATGTTTATATCTGGTCGTCGACACTCATTCATCTGCGATGAAGTGTCGCAAGGGAATTTCGGCTACATTTTATATTTTATCATTGTAAATTTGGACCATTCGTCATTAGGTCACAGATCTAATGGTTGATATTATGACAATTATCTTGCCCTAGAAGGCAACCCCCATTTATAAGGATATTTGTACTACATTTTTATCAGAGTTGAGAGTAATAGGCGTCGCTAGATTGAAGACTAGAAAAGGAGATGAAGTGCATGTATTGTAATATCATATTTGAAGATAATACAACTTGGAGCCTCTTTTCTTGTTGGAGTTTTTTACACGAAAGGGTTTTCTCCATGTTACATGTTATGTGTTCAGTTCTTAGTATAGGGATGGATATCTCTATAAATAGCCATGGAAGTGAAGGGAAAGGGACACACACTTGGAGAGTTCTTGGGCTAGATTGCTAGAGCAATCTGTAAGAACAATCCTCCTTAATTTTGTTTCTTTCCATTTGGAAATATTGTCCATAGTTCATTTTCAAGATGGTTTTATGCATTCATGAATTTTGTATTCCTATTTAGTTTTGAGCTCATTTTGATGGAATTTCTTGAATTATTATTGTGCTAAGTTTGGTTCATATTAACATAGCTATCCTGATCTAAGTCAATTTAACGAATATGCTTGTTGATTTCATTGTTTAACTAGCCTTGCAATTATATATATATAATTGCCTAAAGCTGCTCAAATTTATCGTCCTATATATTGTAGGAAATAATGCTTATGCATTCTAAGCTCTCTGAAACGAATTTGTACCTTATACGTTTGGGGATTTAATCCACTTTAATAAATTAGCATAGGAAACAAAATTTAATTTCATCCACACATTATAAACTACAAAGAAATTGATATGGTTTGAATCAAGAGAGAATTTGTGCATAAGTTTTTGTGAAGGCCGTGGTAATCAGAAGTGGCACTGCAACTACAACATCTAACAGAAATATCCACTTTCAATTATGCTTTGATGGATGTCCATACCCTGCTCCCATGCAGAGGATGATGCCAAAGGTTGTGAATTTGTCTTTACGCCTGCCAAATTATAGTTTCTTGAAAGTTTCTATCGCCTTTTCAACTAATCCATTTTTGTGCATATCTTGCAGTTCACGAGACCACACTTCTACTAGGGATCCTTTTAATTCCTCTATCGTTCATCAATCTCCTTACCTTTTTGAACCTTGTCACACCTGCCCACTTCTGCTTAGATTGTTTGAGAGAAGAACATAAGATGAATAGAATTTTTAGGATCCGGCTAAAAGGAGCAACGTTGGTGTAAATGCTCTAGAGCCTAAATTCATATGTGATATACAGGCCCAAGAGAAAATGCCACACAACCTCCCCCACCCCCCGCAGGTTTAATTGACATCTTAATAATAGGTTTAGGATGTCCTCAAGGTAGTCGCACTGTCAAGAAGGCCAACCCTGTGCACATAACAATCAGTTGTAACTGTAATGCAATATAGGTTACTCATGTAATGATAGTATGCGTAGCTCACAAATCCATTTTGTGCATATCCTGCAATCATTCTACTCTGTTAGAGGACTTTTCTTTGAGGCATTCTATCAAATAGTTCACATGCTTTGTCTTTGCTACCACGTTTTGCTTACATGGCTCCAGCTTGCACATAGGCATGAGGACGCTGTCAAAGGATGGGAATTCAGCTTTACGCCTGCCAATTGCATTTTCTTCAAAGTTTCAAAAGCCTTTTCAATAGATCCATTTTGTGCATATCCTACAATCATTGTATTCCATTAAATGACATCCCTCAGGCATTTTTTCAAATAGTTCACGTGCTTTGTCTATGCTTCCATATTTTGTAACATCTAACAAAAAAACCCCTACCATCATGCTTGGTGGGTGTCCACACCCCATGCCAAAGCTCCCATCTTTACAAAGCAAGGAGGCCGCTGCTAAAGGTTGTGGATTTTGGGCTTTATGCTTGCCAATTGCATTTGCTTGGAATTTTCTAAAGCCTTTTTAACAAATCAATTTTGTGCAGAACATGCAATCATTGCATTCCACAAGGGGACATCTCTTTGAGGCATTCTACCAAATAGTTCACATTCATTTTTATCTGTATTTCAATTCTAATATCTGACAAAAATCCCCTTAGCATTATGCTTTGATGGAAGGTCGTACCCTATTGCTAAGTGCCCATTTGGCACAGGCAGGGAGGATGTTGGCAAAGGTTATGGATTTTGGCTTTACTCCTACCAATTGTATTTGCTTGAAAGTTTCTAAAGCCTTTTCAACAAATCCATTTTCTAAAATCCTGCAATCATTGCATTCCATGAGTTGACCTCTCTTTGAAGTATTCTATCAAACAGTTCATGTGTCATCCATTCAAGAATCCAAACATGAATATGTTTGATGGTCAATCTATCCATTAAATCATAAACAAATTTTATATTAATAAATGTTGACCCATAAGCTGTCCCATTTGTAGTCTCCATAGGAGTAAAGTGAAATGGTAAGTTTAGATTTCTTTCGTTACCATCTCTAGTTATTGATCTAATCCTGTTATTTGCAATAACTAGAACTCTAAGATTATATAAATTAAATATTCAAAAAATCATTTAAGCACATGTTAACATGAATGAATAGCCTCTACAATGGAATTGCCTTGTGAAAATATTTTAAGACTATCAAGGAATTGGGAAAATGGATCACCTTACTTGAAACACAAGTTTTGGGAGGGTTGACTAAATAGATGCCATTACTTATCAAGATAGAAATTTTTAGTCAAAAAATGAATAGATTTAATTATGTAATATTAAAACATGAATTCTCAATATTTAATAACTGACTTAAATAATACTTTCATATTCCTATAAGGATATTCCTTGAATCTCTTATGGGTACAACTACTAGTTTATAATAAGGGTATTTTTGTATGGAGACTTATGACTTGTTAGTTTGTTGGTACATTGTGTATGAACCATAAATGGGTTTCGAAATTAGAAGGTAAATGATCAATCTTGCATAATTGTATATTCTTTCTTTTTCTTAGAATTATTATAACTCAAGTGAGTAGAACAGATTGTTTAAATTCCAGTTATCTTAAATAGTAATATAAATATTAGTTACTAGAAGTTCTGTGAACAACCATGTAATGTGTGTATAGGTACTTTATGGATTTTGATATTTGATCAATTGTACCCTATTGCACAATATTAATGATAAAATCAATAATAGTGTTACACATTGCAAATCTAATTATTAGATATTGGAATTTGATTATGTATTTTGACAACGTGAATGATAGAATCACCTTATATGAATTTACGTTTCCTTTGACTAATAATTGTAGAATTATAATGTTTAATAATAACATCTTAATAGACAATATTGAACTAATGATTACATGAGGGAAATGATTATTAAATGGAGCCAATACATAAGCTTTTGTTTCCTTGGGAATATATTTCAACATCAAAGGTTGAATTAATTGGTATAATAATTAGTAAAAGACTATAGTGAGAATCAAAGATGGATTTTGAAACATTTCTTTTAACAATTGTTAATCTTAAATGTTTTAGGAAGTACAAGATGAAAACTTAGTGTTTTAAAACAACTTCCCTAATCTCAAAATGTGATCAAAGAATCCCTCATTTAGAAGTCAACATTATTCATTTTGGTTATGATTTATAATCTCAATTAATGAAGTTTAAGTTAAACTGTTGTTGAAAAACTTATCTTGTTTAGATTACAAGCCTTAATATGGTTCCATTTATATATAAGTTTGAAATGATTATGCAAAAAAAGGATCTAGTAACTTACTTTTGGAACAAATATTAATTTGATATGCGTTAATTCCTTATTTGTCTCAGACTATACATTATTTTTTTAGTACTTTACTTTTGAACAAAGTTTACTTGATGTACGATAATTTAATTATCATAAATTCATTATTTAATCTTAGACTAAATAATTAAGAATCTTTTCTAGTTTATTCTTACGAATAATGTGAAGTGAATTAGTATCTTTTCTAGAATTATGCTTACAAATTGTTTGAGTATGTTTACTTGACTATTCCTTAAGCATATATGAATGGATCAAATTTACCTAGTCTTATTCTTTATATGTATTATGATTGATCAAGCAAAGAAGTTTATTTTCCTTCTCATTTCCTTATAAGTTATCATATAAGTTTATCTTTTCTATTAGCTAGGTAAACTTTAAACAAACATCCAAACATTAAACAAATCGCAATGTTCAGTTTTTACAGGACCTTTGTGTCACATTTATGGGTAATACCATCATGTTGAACCAAGTACCTCGCACCTAACATAGTTGCAACAATGACGTCTGGGCACCGTCCCTCTAAATCGTCGGGGAGTAATAAGGGACATGTTGAAGCTAAATCCATAGGAAAGAAAAATCTCCATGGATATCTCATTAAAAAGATTACTAAATGATGAGTCTATTGAAATAGTTGTATGATGATTACCATGTGAATTTTTAAGTATTGAGGCTAAAATGCTCATTTAGAAAACCTTTCAAACTATCAACAGAAAATGAGGCTTATTGACAACACGAGTCTCAATCGGAGATGACTTGTAAAATGTTAGATAGAGCAACTAGTTTGATCCAGAAACCCTATCTGCCATATGCTCTCACCTCGCCTTCAGAGATCTTGGTGATTAGAAAAAACTAGGGAATCAAGAATGGACTTAGTTACAAAATTACCTAATTTAGCTTGAGGAAGTAAACTAGATTTCATGAGTAGACACCTGATAGGGATTCCTCCACACTAGGACTAATTGACAAACACCCCTTGAGGTGTTTATGGTAGTGGACTAATTTCCATCCCTATTTCACTTGAGTGGGTGGCAGCTGACGAAGAACTATCTGGGACAACGAATAACCCTAAAAATGGTTGAATACCCGCTGACAATTACATTAAACATAGTGCAAGATAAAACTACATATTCGTATACCCCAGTGTCAGTCGCATCTAGAGGGGGCCTTGATCCTGTTGATACATGGTATGTAGGCAGTCTGGAGGGCAAAGGATGCCCCTAGTATTCAAGTCCCTCAGATATAGGGTGTTCTTCTATAATTAACATCGTGATCTTAACTTTCTATGTAGTGACTTCTGAGTCATGTTAACATGAGATTGTCCAATTAGTTTTGTGTAGATGATAAAGATACTGGTCACCAGAAAAAAATACAAGTTGTTGGAAACGAATGTAGGGTGTAGTGAAGAACTTAAGGTATGTGTTGCTCAGTTGTTCTTATATGTTATTGTAGATTAGGTAAACAAATGAGGTTGATAACACAAAACTAAATGCAAATAAAACACAAAAAGCTATACCTCACATGAAGACCCAATCTCATCAAGGGAGAGGAACATTGCACCCAAAACAAGCTCCTAAGACAAGATTATCCCTAGACAAGTGATTCTAATGTGAAATGCTACTCAAATTGCAACTCAATAAAGATTAGCTCAATTGGTATTTTGGCATTATAACTTTGCATAAAACTTGGATGATGGAATGGGTGGAGAGATGTTGTATTTATAGATTTTTTGGAAGGATTTTGATCTAAGGGTGGAGATTGATTTGGAAGATCAATGGTGGAGGATGAAGGTGATGTGGAGGGCCTAGATTCAATCTTGAATGAATGGAGGGCTAGGAATAAAAGTGAATCTTTTATTCATTTTGGGAAAATGAGTTATTTAATAAGCATGGGGGTAAAGGATTATTTTTGAATTAAAGATTCATATGGGGGAATGTAAATGATGTAAAAATTTATTTGGGGATAAGTGGAAATAAATGAGCATGGGTGAGGTAAGGGGTTGTAAGGAAAATTAAATGTGATGTGGGATGTTTTAAAATAAAAAATTGACTTGGGTGGATTTATTTCAATATTTTATTTGGAGGATGTGGGGAAGGGTGTTAAACAAGGTTTGACCACCCATATGAGAGGTTAGGATTAATTAAACATAGGTTTTATTTAATTAATCATAGGGCTAGGATGAGGTAGGCTAGGGTAGGCAATTAAATAATAGCTATTTAATTGTCTAGGGTAGGGATAGGTTAATTAGTAGGCTGGATTAATTAGTTAACATGGTTTTTAACTAATTAATTAGATTTAGTGAAAAGGGGGAAATAGATTTAATAAATATTGCATATTTATTAAATCAATTGGCTAAGGTTTGGACTATTGAATTAATGAAATTAATTCAATTGTTAGGATAAAATGATGGAAAATGGGGTAATGAAGGGATAATTAATTAAATAAAATTTAATTAATTGGTTAGGAGGGAAATTGACATGATTAGGGATGTCGAGAGTCGGTTTGATGGTCAAGACATTTTTAGGTGTCTACATTTGCCTCTCTTTGACGTGGCATTAGGACCTAGGAGGGAAGTGGCGTTAGGTGGAAGAAAAATATGCCCCAGCTACCGGGAAGGAATAAGATGGATAGGGGATGCCCCCCTGAGAGTTCAGTGGGAAAAATAAAAAATTTTTCGGTGAGCTCTCAAAAGGATGTGACAGAAGTGAAAGTTGGATAGGTGACGGAAAAAGAAGATGGCAGGAAGAAAAACGGGGGAAAAAGGCTAAGATCTGCACCCTGGAGGAAAATAGAGGGGGTGGAAGGATGACATGGCCCACTATATTAGGAAAAGTGGGCCCCAAGAGTGCCACATTTGCACACTTTGACTTTAGAGAAGGAGTGAAGAAGAGATGGCTGACCATAACCCCCAGTTCCCGCGACTTCGACACATCTCAGAGTGGTTTCAATCATTTGGCCGGGCACCGGAGGCTGGACCTTAGGTAGGGTCTAACCCTGACTTTGTAATTTTTTTCATTTTTTGTGCATTTTTGGGGTTTGGGGAATAGGGTATAGAGCGCGCAGCGCCAAAGGGTAATCAGATTAGCGCCATCCTCTGGATTGGCACTATCCGCCAGGATAGGGTTAGGGCGGTTTGTCGCCATCTAGCTGGGATTTTAGCGCTATCGTCCGGATTAGTACAATTTGTCATTGTAGCGCCAAATTGAGGTCAGGGTAGCGCTATTCTCTGGAATAGCTCTATCTATGGGAGTGGCGCCATGTTAGTGCTTTTGGGGGAATTGGCGCTATTCATTGGAATAGCGCTAAATGGTATATTGACGCCATTTTTCAAAATGGCACCAAGGATGTTGTGCAGTAGCGCCATATTAGTAATTAGCACTAAATGGGTTGCGTAGTGGCGCTATTCTCTAGAATAGTGCTAGGGGGAAGAAGTAGTAGTGCCATTTCTGGGATGGCGCAAAGGTTTGCCTATTTTAGCGCCAATGATTTTGGCTTTTAGACAATAGAAGAAAGGGTGTGATTTAGAAAAAAGATAGGTTAATATCTGACTAGAAAGTTGTGGATGCAGGATACACACTGATTTATACTCACTTCATGAGAGTGACAGGTGCCATCTGTGATGGCACTGTTTGATGGTTTTGATGATGCTATGCGGGCTCGACTGGCGAGATTGGGGCTTCTGACGGTGGCATCGATGCCAGTTCTGCGAGCTCATAGAGCTCTAATGACAGCAGTTGTGGAGCGATACCACTCTAAGACCTGCAGCTTTCTGTTGCCAACTAGTGAGATTACCATCACACTTGAGGATGTTTATCGCATCCTCAAGTTACTTATTCGAGGCCGATGTGTTAGATATGACACGAGGAGGGGGCGGAGTGCCCTGGTCAGAGTGTTTGGAGAGGACCGCATTATTTTCTCAGTGGACGGGAGAGAGATGAGTTATGAGGGGACACTAGCTACGGGTGCAGATCCCTTTGCCTTATTCCTGTGTGCATTGATTGGAGGTGTCGTGATGCCTGATAGGTGGGGCAGGGGTTTTCCAGTTGGCTGGAGGGATGATAGAGGGGATGGTGAGGCATGAGATCGTCTATGCCTGGGGACTAGCGATGCTAGGGTAGTTAGACCATGAGATGCATACAATGGCCTATCTACATGATAGAGTGTTGTCAGCTGTAGTTACTCTGCTTCATGTATGGATCTGGGAGCACATCACTGTTACTCGGCCGATATGTGGGTATTATCGGTGACCTTTTGAGGCCTTTGTATTTTTATATCGAGATGCAGAGTACACGTATACTAGACAGGTATGGTACTGGAGGAGGATACTAGATGATGTTATTAGTGTGACCTGGCAACCGTATATCGGTGTAGAGGCGTGGCCAGATGATGATCTTCATCTACCATTTACATTTCAGTAGCAGTATCTGATGGGTCATGGAGACCATACTATCGAGATGTATCTTCCCTCGCGGGTCATGCGGTAGTTTGGTTTGAGACAGGACACTCTGCAGCAGATGGCCATATTTGCGCGGACTCCTCGAGATGCACCCTTTTAGCCTGCAGCCATATAGCCACAGGTTGCCTTAGCTAAATTTGGATCTCTACAGCCAGTGCGGTGGGATTGGGGGAGCACTATTAGAGATGCAGGTACTACGTCTGCATATGATATATGGTGGCAGATGCATCAGCCCACTCAGTTGATGGACCCGGAGGAGGCAGTCCTGGCGGAGGAGGCAGCGAGGTCAGGTGGTGATGATGATTCTGATGATGGGGATGAAATCCTAGAGGAGGGGGAGGAGATCCTGGAGGACTATCTAGTGGAGGTGGGAGTAGGTGGAGAGGAGAGGGTGGTTGGAGGGGAGAGAAAGCCGATGGATGTGCTGGCGGCAGCAGCAATTGGACAGGTGCCCCAGCAGCAGATACCTGTTGAGCAGGTGCAGATGAGAGTGGGGCAGCAGCAGAGAGGACCTCGACAGCATGGGGGATAGCCAAGGGTGGATAGGGGGATCTACCTCCACCATAGGTAGCACAACAATAGGCTGCAGGGCATCAGGCAGAGGCAGGCCCTTCAGGGACAATTGGGGAGGCAGAGGTTAAGAGGCTCACACCTCATCGGCGGCCTCAGGATGAGGAGGAGGAGATGGAGACCCTACAAGCAGAGGTGGCCAGCCTGGAGGAGGCATTGGAGAGCCAAGAGGCTGAGTTGGTGCAGTTGCGGGGGGCATTGGCTTTGTTGGATGGGGTAGATGGGCAAGTGGCAGCTTTGCAGGCACAGTTATCCTAGGCTCGGGGTGATATAGAAGTGTTGAACAAAGAGCGGGATGCAGCGCTTCTGAGAGCACAGTAGGCAGAGACTGCATTGGGTAGTCTACAGGCTTCAGGTGGTAGGCTCGCCCTGATTTTGACAGGGATGCAGGCTCAGTTGTCCCAGGCGCAGACACATTCGTATCAGTTACAGGGACAGTTGAGCCAAGTACAGGTGGAGTTGGCAAAGGCTAGAGCACGGGCGGAGTACTATCGGGGCCTATATTACTCAGCCGTGCCAGCAGCGTAGCATGCCCCGAGCTATAGCCAGGTCAGTAGATCGAGGGCCCCTAGGTCTCATAGATGGAGATCAGTGCAGTCAGTTCAGCAGTCGATGCCTCCACCATTGCACGTGCCCCAGTAGGTTCCATAGGTTCTGGTGCAGCCACCGCCACAGACAGGAGCACAGCCATGACCAGGATTAGAGTCTCCTACTCCCTCAGAGAGAGGATCCTCCATGTGATAGTTTTATCATGTTAGCCCTCAGAGGCATTGTATCAAGACTTGATATTTTTTGATGATATGAGTGATGTACATTTTTTTGCGGTGTTTTTATATGATACGATGTGTTTTGATGGTTTATGATGCCCTATGATGATGATGCCTATATGATAAATGCAGTATTCTTTTATGGATGTATATGCTATGGATGTGTTATGTTTATGCAATTATGTTTTTGATTTTTTGGATCTTTTTGTGATGGATTTATTGTGGTATATGCATGGTGCTTGTGATTTTATGGACTATATGATGTATAATGCAAATGAATGTGCAGACTAATAAACATTTATTATGGATTGCAACAATGTGATGTAATGTATGTTTATCGAAATAAACACATGTTATGTATGGAAATATGTATAGGCCTACTAGATGATTTGTTAAATGTAGTTTCAATGATTATGATTTATGAGGATGTAATGTAACTTAATGTCACTAGTGTTGATATAATGATATGTGAAATGTAATGTGATGATTTTAAATGAACCTATTGATTGTGCTAATTAAAAGATTTCTAAAATGAACCTAATGATATGCAAGTGAAATGATTTAAAATGAACCTAATGACTATGCAAAAGGATTTAAAATGAACCTAAATGACTATGCAAAAGGATTTAAACTTGAACCTAAATGACTATGCAAGTTTAATTGATTCTAAAATGAACTTAATGACTATGCAAAAGGATTTAAATGAATCTAAATGATAATTGAAATGATTCTAAAATGAACCTAATGACTATGCAAATGAAATGATTTAAAATGAACCTAATGATATGCAAGTGAAATGATTTAAAATGAACCTAAATGTTTATGCAAGATGAAAGCGAGGTGATAGGTGGGATGCAAACTAGGTGATAGGTGGGATGATCAAGTCCTGATACACATGATGTTCTTTGTTCAACCTTGAGTGATGAGGCTGTGGGAAAGGGGACTAGGTGGGGAAAGGATAGGGGTGTATGGATGGGGTATGGATAGGATTGGGAGCGTCTAGAGGATGGGGGTGGGAAGATGAGAGGATTGTTAGGTCATAAGACACCACATCATTGAGGGGGGGGATTTGGTTTGGTGTAGGATGTGTGAAGTGGGAGAGTTGGATTAGTGAGGAGGTTGGATAGGTTGGGGGTGGGGGGAGAATGTTTATTAAATCTAGGCCGATATCGGATAGTTGCTTAGGATGATGATTTTGAGCTAGTAGTAGTAGTTGCATAAGATTAATTAAGAGCATTTCTTAGTTTCCTATAGCAATGTAGGATACAATTCACAAAGGTATGAAATGACCTAGGTGATGATGTATATCCTGTGATTGCATGGACTAGACCCACAAACAATAGGTTGATTTCATGCGTGCCCAAGGTAGTATAATCTTGCCTAGCCTAGGAAGAGGACTCATATTGATGAGTGCGAATAGTACATATAAGGTTTTGCTGCCTATATATGCAAATGGGACACCTCATGCTAGAACTGACCCAAGCTTCAAAATATGAATACTATTCTTGGAGTACTGAAACCAACCCACAAGCACAGCATACAGAAATAATGACTATGTCTACTCCAGGTGTTGTCCGCTACTTACCATGATATGATGGGATCAAGGTAGCTTTGGAGATAACATAGAGTGAGACAAAAAAAAGATAAAAATCAATAATAAAAAAGACTAAGAAAAATATACAAAATAGCCCTTGTGTACTCTTGCCAAGAGACATGTTGATAGGATGACAGATTTTTGTCCATTATGGGAAAGATATATCCTAGGACGCAGATTAGTTGGGTTTGATTGGAGAATTTTTGAAAGGTGGGCAAAAGAACAGTCTAGCTATGTGTATGATTATGGTTGGTATGTTGATTGATGATTTTTGCATTTAGGGGACATGTTTCGAGTGTATACGTAGCGTGTGTATCATTTATTAAATCCAAAAAGCTCAGTGAATGGGGACCATCCAAACGGGTTGGATGGGTGCATCTTAGGTACCTGAGTACTGGAAACTTCTTTCGTATTCCAGACTGCCTACATACCCTGTGTCCACGGGATCAAGATACTTTCAAGATGCGGGTGAAATGAATATGTAGTTCTGGCAAGACTTGATGATATGGGAATGGATTAGGATGGGTATGATGTGATGATTTGATAGATGTGTGATGGTTGCGATGTGTGGTGAGATCGATGTATGAGAGGGTGGTTTGTAGTGGACAGGTGGAAAGACTTTTGTTTTGGATCTTTTTGGAAAATTTCTATTGTTTTTGGATTTTTAGATTTTATATTATTTTTGGATTTTTCTGATTTGACGAGCTGTACAGGGGGGAGCTTACAAGGATCCTCGTTCCATGGATTGGGCTTTGGGTGAGATAGTGCGGAATGGGCGATAGGACTTGATGTTTTAGAATTCCAAGCCATGGGATGTGTGCGATGTGGAGTGTGGCGATGGAAAGAGAATTTATTAGATGGTAGAACCGGCCACTACACATGGTGCCTGAAAATAGGTTTTCACCATGGTACTTATCCAAGGCATCACCGAAGTGATTTTCACCATTGGAAGTTTTTTTTTTTTATTGCACTCGGATTTTTCTTGATTTTTTTGATTTTTTTTTTGGTTTTTTGATTTTTCAATTTTTTTTGATTTTTTGATTGGGATACTTGATGGGTTATGCATAGAATTTCTTTAGATGTAGAATGTTCATCAACTCATCCAGAAGCTGCCCCTCAGGTGTTGCAAGCTGGTATGCTCCTGATCCATAGTTAGCTGTGATGACATATGGTCCTAGCCAATTGGGTTTAAACTTACCTTTCTTAGTGTGCTCTTGTAAGTTCTTCTGATTTTCCATGAGGACAAGGTCACCTATCTCAAACTGTCAATTTTTTATTTTCTTGTGATAGCTCCTTCAGAGGTAGTTTTGATATGCCTACAGGTGGTTCAACGCATTCAGGCATTTCTCATCCAATAGTTCTAGTTGATGCAACCTTGTGACTCTGTATTCCTCATCAGAGATTATGTTTTGTAGGGACACTCGTAGAGATGGGAGCTCGACCTCAATAGGTAAAATGGCTTCAGATCCGAATACTAGGGAAAATAGGGTGGCTTTTATGGGAGTACGAATGCTTGTGCGGTACACCCATAGGGCAGGCTTGAGTTGGAGGTGCCAGTTACAACCAGCTTCATTGACTATCTTCTTTAGGATGCGGAGGATGGTTTTATTAGGAGCCTCCACTTGACCGTTCCCTTGTGGGTAATATGGAGTAGAGAAATGGTGTTTGATGTCAAATTTTTCGCACAAAGTGAGGACTTCTTGGTTCTTAAATGGTTTTCCATTGTCAGTGACGATGGAGTGAGGGATGCCGTAGCGACAGATGATGTAGTGGAGGATAAACTTGGAGATTTGGGTGCCAGTGGTGAAGGTGAGTGGTATGGCTTCCACCCACTTGGTGAAGTATTCTGTAGCGGTAATGATGAACTTATGGCCATTAGATGAGGGTGGATGGATTTTCCCTACGAGGTCGAGTCCCCATTGTGAAAAGGGCCATGGTGTCATGATCGGTCGCAACTCTTGTGCTGGTGCATGGATGAGATCGCCATGATGTTGACATGGCAGGCATTTTTTGATGAACCGATAGGCATCTCGGTCCATGGTGGGCCAATAATATCCGGTCCTCAGGATCTTTTTAGAGAGGGTAGGTCCACTTGAATGCACCCCACAGATACCTGCGTGTACCTCTTCCAAGGCTACCTCAGCTTACCTAGAGTTTAAACATCGTAGAAGCGTGCCATCAAGACTCCCTTTGTATAGGGTGTCACCTACAAGTATGAAATGAGAGGCTCGACGAATGAACAATTTTCTCTTTGAGGTGGATAGGTTAGGGGGCAGGATATTGTCATGGAGATATAGGTACGTTTCCTGATACCACAGAGATAGGGGACCAATGACTTCGCACACTAGTTCGGATTGAGGAACATTGTATGTTGGGATGTGGAGTTCTTCTATCAGGAACTCACATTTCTTGTTGTCTTTCTTCATGTCGACCAGAGATCCGATGGTGGCCATGGCGTCTGCAGCTTTGTTATTGAGCCTTGGGATTTGCTGGAAGTGGATGTCATTGAAGTAGTCTTTGAAATCATCGACCATATTTTTGTAGGGCAGGAGCTTATCATCTTTGGTCTTATATTCGTTATTTACCTACCGGATGACTAGTTGAGAGTCTCCATAGACAGTCAGGTTCTCAATTTTCCATTTTATTGCCATGCAGAGACCTGGGATGAGGGCCTCATATTCTGCCACGTTATTGGTACATGGGAATGTGATCTTGAAGGACTTAGGGATGGTGTCGCCTTGAGGAGTGACAAACAGGACACCTGCCCCCGAGCCTCTGTGCGTGTACGATCCATCGAAGTACATCTTCCATGTGTCTGTGGCTGGTGTGATTGTCAGGACAGCTTCATCAGGGAATTCTGCCAGTGTAGGATGCTCTGCAGGAATCGGTGCTTCAGCCAGTTGATCAACTATAACCTGTCCTTTGATTACTTTTCTCTCAGTGTATTCAATGTTAAATTCAGTGAGAATCATGACCCATTTCACCATTCTCCCAGTAAGAGAAGCTCTATTTAGCAGATATTTTAATGGATCAATCTTGGCGATGAGCTTGGTCTTGTGATTGAGCATGTAGTGTCTTAACTTTTGTGATGTAAAGACTAAGGCTAGACATGCTTGTTCAATTTGTGTGTAGTTGAGCTCATATGAGATCAAGGTGCGGCTGATGTAGTAGATGGCTCATTCATTTCCATGCTCATCGTGTTGTGCTAGTAAGGCTCCGATGGCTGTCTCTGTTGTAGAGATGTATAACAAGAGGGGTTCTCCTTTCCTTGGTGGAGTTAGAACATGAGGATTAGCCAGGTATTTTTTTAGTTGATCAAAGGCATCCTGACATTGAGTGTTCCAGACAAAAGCTATATCTTTTTGGAGTAGATGCTGGAATGGTTGGCATTTATCAGCAAGTTGGGTAATGAACCAACGGATAGACTGGAATTTTCCTTGCAGACTTCTCAGCTGTTTCAATGTTTTTGGTGGTAGCATTTCGGTGATGGCTTTGAGCTTTGCGGGATCTACCTCGATTCCTTTTCTGGAGACTATGTATCCCAGAAGTTTGCTTAAGGTGACACTGAAGACACACTTCTTTGGATTTAGGAGAACATTATATTGCTCTAACCAGTTGAAGATCTTGGCCAATACATCTAGGTGTTCTTCTCTTGTCTTCGATTTCCCTAGCAAATCATCCACATAGTCTTCCATGATGTGGTGGAAGAGGTCATGGAAGATGACAGTCATAGCTCTTTGATATGTAGCTCCAACATTCTTTAGGCCAAACGACATTACAACCCAGCAGTATGTTCCCCATGGGCATATGAAGGCTGTCTTATGCTGATCCTCTTCAATGATTTTGATTTGGTTATATCTTGAAAAGCCATCCATAAGGGATAACATCTCATGTCCTGCTGTGAGATCTACGATCATGTCAATGTTTGGTAGTGGGAAGTCATCTTTCAGGCAGGCCTTGTTGAGGTCTCTGAAGTCGGTGCAGTAGCAGATTCGGCCATCCGGTTTGGCTACTGGTACTAGGTTAGAAACCCATTTAGGATAATCAATTGGGCGAATGAACCCAACATCCAGTAACTTCTTTAGTTCTTCCTTGACTAGGAGAGCCACCTGAGGATTCATTTTTCTGAGTTTCTATTTTACTAGTTTCGCATCAGGGCATACTGCAAGGTGATGAACAACCAACACGGGGTCTAGCCCTAGCATGTCTACATAGGTCCATGCAAAATTACGATTTTGGCGTGTGAAGAATGCCAAGAATTTTTCTTGTTCTTGTGTGCTAAGAGATTCTGCCCTGAAAGTAATCTTTGGTTCTTCTTCTGTCCCAAGATTCATCTCATGGGTTGGCTTGACTAGGATAGGTGATCTATCTGGATAAACTTTGTCTATTTCAAGAAGGCCCATGCTTCCATCTCCTCACACCTCGTGGAGGTTTTCACTAGGAGATACGTATTTTGTTTTAACTTTTTTGGGATCTGACACTGCCGTAAAATGATTTTCACCGTCAAATCCATTTTTGATTTTTATGTTTTTATGATTGGAAGTAGGGGTTGTCTCCCTGAAATAGGCATGAGGATCAAGTTCCATGATATATCTTGCCCTGTGATCTCCCAAGGCGAAGTTGTCTCTAACTCCCATCATTTCAGCAATGGCTTCATCGTTTGGTGCAATGTCAAATACAGGAGCTCCCCGTTGGTCCCAGTCAATGAGGTCAGGGTAAACTAGTGGTAAGTCGTTGGATGTGTTAGATCTAGGGCACACAATTGAGAGGGGGGGTGAATTAGTTGTATAGAAACTTGCTTCTACTTCAAACACTTGATTCTTCTTTGTTAGTTAATAGCATATCAATTAGCCATCCATGAAAGCATAATGCATAAACACAGGAGCAGATAAACATCAACACATTGGACACCAAGATTTTGATGTGGAAAACCTGGTTAAAGGAAAAACCATGGGGTGATTAACCCAAGGATTATTCTCTATTAGAAGAATAAGAAAAATGAATGGCACATGCCAATTAGGGCTCACTGCCCAAGCACACTGCTCACAAAGAGGCACACTGCTACAAGAGACACACTATCTACAAAGTGATAAAAATCACAAACTTGAACTGGAGATTGACATCTTTACCATGTTTGGATCAATTCCATTTAAGCCTGAGATACTTCTGCTCTGCCCTTCGCTCTTTCGCTATACCACACTCATCTGCTGCTCACCACACTTTGAAATGAACTCACAAACCTTTATTTATACAAGACATCGACTTAGGAACAATCATCTAAGTCGGCAATCAACCATAAGGACATTCGCAAGATGATTAATACATCTGGTCGGCCACCACAAGAACATTCGCAAGATGAATAACTCATTCGGTCGGCTAGTCTGAACAAGAACTTCATCCGGAAGAATATCTTCAATTCCGGGCTCTACCACCAATGCGGACCGACAACATAACCTCAACATGATCCAAGAATCTTCACAAGCTTGCCTGATTGACCAGGTACATCCGCACTTCCTCTACTCACTGGAATCTCTTCTCCTCTTCATCTAGAACTTCAAGAACATAGTCTGTCGCCACTGTCATACTGCCAGAGGTGCTTCCAGACCTCCAAACCATATACCAATCGAGATGACACATTACAAGGACCTCCCAAACACTTTGTCCAATCCACAGAATAGGACAATGCACTTTCGGATCTCACTGGACCTTTTTGTAACACTCTGTCACTCCGGAGCATCTCCTAGAACTGGTTCTACTTGATCGATCACAACTTCTTCACATCTTCATGCAGGCCTCTAAAATCTTAACTGGATCATCTCAAGACTCATATCTACAAACCCTTTAATCCGCATCCTTTGATCCTCAACCTATTGAGTACATTTGCCTTCTTCTCATCACTGTTCTTCACTGTTTCTGATTGAGACTAATTTTCTCAATATCCTCAACACATAGCTCATCCAATCATCCTTACTAATGCAATATGAGTATGTTGACATCAATGACAACACTAGTTAACCTCATACTTGCAACAATCTCCCCCTTTGTGATTGATTGCAACATATGATGTGAAAAACCATCAAGACAAGAACTTCTCTTTTCTGTCACAGCTCCCCCTATCAGCAACAACTCTTCACATGTCTTCTCTTACTTTACTGCTCCCCCTTTGATCATCAACCACTTGTTTTTCACATGTCTTGTCTCCCCCTTTGACATCAATGGCAAAGGGCTCATACTTGCACTTGTAACATATCAGAATCATACCAGTTGCTCCCCCTTAGTAGCAGCTCCCCATCATCAATCCGGATCACAAAATATGATTGTGATATCCACCAGACTGATGCACATCAGTGCATCCTAGTTCATCACCGGAGGGGCCATGACCCCTAACTTCTCCCGGAGATACTCAAAAGAGTCCTTGGGAAGAGGTTTAGTAAAAATATCTGCAATCTGATCCTTGGAGGGTACATACTCCAATCTGACTTCACCCTTGTTCACTTGTTCTCTCAGAAAGTGAAACTTGATAGATATGTGCTTGGTCTTAGAATGCAACACCAGATTCTTAGAAATGTTTATTGCACTTGAATTATCATAGAAAATTGTGATAGGCTCCTCATATTCTACTTTCATTTCTCTTAACATCTGCTTCATCCATAAAATTTGAGTGCAACTACTTGCTGCTGCAATATATTCTGCTTCAGTTGTAGATAGAGCTATTGCCTCTTGTTTCTTTCTTAGCCAAGAAACCAATCTCTTTCCCAAAAAGAATGCTCCACCACTGGTGCTCTTCCGGTCATCCACATCTCCTGCCCAATCTGCATCTGTATATGCATGAAGAGAGAAATCCAGATCTCTAGGGTACCATAGACCATACTCAACTGTTCCTTTCAAGTACCTAAAAATTCTTTTGATTGCCATAACATGAGATTCTCTAGGATTAGCCTGAAATCTTGCCAGAAGACCAATAGCCTGCATTATATCTGGTCTAGTCTGAGTGAGATACAACAATCCACCAATCGTTGATCTATACTTTGTCTGATCTGCCTTCGAAGAATCATCATCTTTGCTCAACTTACATCCGGTTGCCATAGGAGTGTTCATTGGCTTTGAATCTTCCATACCGAATTTTCTCAACAATTCTTTCACATATTTGGTCTGAGAAATGAAGATCTCTTTCTTTGTTTGAGTAATTTGCAGACCCAAGAAGAAATTCATTTCACCAAGCATAGACATTTCAAACTCACTTTTCATCTAATTTGCAAAAGTTTTGAACATACTATTTCTTCCTCCAAAAATGATATCATCCACAAACACTTCAACAATCAAAATGTTTTCATGATCAATTTTGAAATATAAGTTACTATCAGCAGTACCTTTGTTGAATCCAATCTACACAAGATGCTTATCCAACCTTTCATACCATGCTCTTGGGGCTTGCTTCAATCCATACAATGCTTTCTTCAACTTGCAGACCATATCATCATTATCAGACAATTGAAATCCATCCGGTTGTTCAATGTAAACTTCTTCTTCCAGATCACCATTTAGGAAGGCAGACTTGACATCCATCTGATATACCTTGAAGTCTTTGAAGGCAGCAAATGCAAGAAATAATCTGACTGCTTCAATTCTTGCCACCGGAGCAAAGGTCTCTTCAAAATCAATTCCTTCTATTTGAGAGTAGCCTTTGCAGACCAATCTAGCTTTGTTTCTGATTACTTCACCAACTTCATTCAGTTTGTTCCGAAAGACCCATTTGGTTCCAATCACATTCTTGTCTCTAGGTCTGGGAACAAGATCCCGAGTATGATTTTTCTCAATTTGCATCAATTCTTCCTCCATTGCTTTGGTCCAGTTTTCATCATTGCAAGCTTCATTAACTATCTTAGGTTCAATCTTTAAAATCAGATAGTATTCATTTGAATCTTGAGCAATTCTTCTCCTTGTTTGTACCCCTTTACTTTTTTCACCTATGATCTGATCTTCAGAGTGATTTAAAGTTACATACCTTGGAACTTTGGGAGTCTCTTGCACTGCTATTTCTTGATCAGGTTCATTTAGACAAACCTCTTCTTCCTGATTTACCAGATCAGTCTGAATCTGACTTTCAGGAAGGGATTGAGTTCCTTGAATCAGAGCACCATCCTGATCATCTTCATCATATTCATAAAACCTTGAGGGCTTTTCAATTCCTTCATCAACCTTCACATTTGTACTTTCTATCATCTTTTTCAGTCTCTTATTGTAACACCAGTATGCTTTGCTTTGAGTGGAGTAACCCAAGAAAATTCCTTCATCACTTCTAGCATCAAAATTTCCTAGATCTTCATCTCTTTTGATGTAACACTTGCTACCAAATACTCTGAAATATCTCACAGTAGGAGTTATACCAAACCAAAGTTCATAAGGAGTCTTATCGGTATTGTTTCTGATTTGAACTCGGTTAAGAGTGTAGACTGCAGTGCTGACAGCTTCTCTCCAAAACATCTGAGGAACATTTGCTTCCATCGTCATTGTCCTGGAAGCTTCCTGGATGGTCCAGTTCTTTCTCTCAACTACTCCATTTTGCTGTGGAGTCCTAGGAGAAGACAACTGTCTCTTTATGCCATGCTTCTCACAAAAGTCTATGAATTCACCGGATGTGAATTCACCACCTCTATCAGACCTTAGACACTTCAGTTTCAATCCGGTTTGATTCTCTACCATAGCTTTGAAGATTTTGAACTTCTCAAGGGCTTCTGATTTCTCTTTTAGGAAGGTAACCCACATCATCCGGGAATGGTCATCAATTAGCAACATGAAATATCTATCACCTTGCATACTCTTGATTCTTGTCAGACCACAGAGATCAGTATGTACTAATTCCAACAATCTGGTAGTGGACCGATCCTTGCTTTTGAAAGAGACTCTGCTCTGTTTACCTAGCTGACATTCTTTGCATAAACCATTTGTAGGTTTCACCAATTTAGGAAGATCTCTTATAGCCTGAGTATTGCTTATCTTGATGATGTTATCAAAATTCACATGGCACATCCTTCTATGCCATAACCAACTCTGATCAACTTGAACAAACAGACAACTTTTATTTGAACCAACTAGATGGAAGATATTACCTTTTGTTTGAGTATTGGATGCAATCTCAATTCCGGAGCTTTCAAAGATCCTGCATCTTCCATTTTTGAACCGGAGATCATAACCTTTGTCTACTAATTGTCCAACACTGAGAAGATTATGCTTCAATCCTTCAACATACAGTACATTACCAGTTTTTCTCTTTCCATCAAAAGAAATAGTTCCCCTACCTTTGATTCTACCTGCAGAATTGTCACCAAACTTTACCATTCCTCCTTCATACCTTTCCAAATCTAAGAACTTGTTCTTATCACCTGTCATGTGGTGAGAGCATCCACTGTCAATAACCCAATCATCCTTTTCTTCAACTTGGGCAGCCAAAGCTCTTTCTACAACCTTATGATTGATAGATTCAGAGGATATTGGTTCTTCTTCCTTGATGGCAATAAACACCCATTTATTTCTGGATTTGCTTCCTATTTCTGATTCATCATCTGTTACTCCTTCATTGTCATCTTCTTCATTAACATAATAGCAGTTCTTTTGAAACCTTTGTCTGTTAGTATTAGACCTTGTAGATCTTTCCAGACATCTTGAAGCAAAATGACCAATCTTATTGCAGTTGAAGCACTTAAAGGGTAGTTTTCCTTCATACTTACCGGACCCTCTTGGTAGTCTCTTTGCAATGAGGGCTTCAAGTTGAGCTGTTTCTGCTTCTTCCTCTTCCATCTCTTTCCTTGCTTGATCATACCATGACAGCTTCCTTGAAGAGTTCTCTCCTGGATCAAATCTTTGTTTGCCTTTCACATAGGCATTGGCTTTGAATACAGATTCAGTCTTGGGGGGATCATCTCCAAACTCAGTCATTTCAAATGCAGCTAGTTTGCCAGCCAGTTTCTCTCTTGTGACAGTTGTATGGGCTCTGAATTCATCAATGGTAGCAACCTTGATTTTGTAGATAGCAGGAAGGGATCTGAGAATTTTGCAAACAATTTTATTTTCATCTAGAACTCCACCAGCATTCCTGATTCCACACACTAGCTCATTCACTCTTGGCATAAAGGTAGTGATGTTTTCATCATCTCTCATCTTCAATCTTTCAAATTTCCCTTTCAGACTTTGCAACCTTGCACTCTTGACAAACTCATCTCCTTCATACAGAAGGTCCAGTTTAGTCCAGATCTCATATGCAGTTGGTAGGTCAATACAATTGAGAGATCTGAGTCATTCAATGCGCTTAGAAGAGCTTTCTTGGTCCGCAGATTATTTTCAGCATCTGTGATTTCATTCAGAGTTGTCGGACCACCCTGTGGAGGAACATATGGTTTTGAGACCATGGTCAAGTATGCTTTTCCCATACACTCCAAATGACATTTCATGCGACCTTTCCAGAGAGTGAAGTTGGTTCCATCGAACTTCAGACTATCCTTCTTGTATGACAATATCCTGGATCTCCTCAAGCGGTTAAGCTCCTTTCAGAGGAACTTGGCTCTGATACCAATTGTTAGATCTAGGGCACACAACTGAGAGGGGGGGTGAATCAGTTGTACAGAAACTTACTTCTACTTCAAACACTTGATTCTTCTTTGTTAGTTAATAGCATATCAATTAACCATCCATGAAAGCATAATGCATAAACACAGGAGCAGATAAACATCATCACATTGGACACCAAGATTTTGACGTGGAAAACCTGGTTAAGGGAAAAACCATGGGGTGATTAACCCAAGGATTATTCTCTGTTAGAAGAATAAGAAAAATGAATGGCACATGCCAATTAGGGCTCACTGCCCGAGCATACTGCTCACAAAGAGGCACACTGCCTACAAGAGACACACTGTCTACAAAGTGATAAGAATCACAAACTTGAACTGGAGATTGACATCTTTACCATGTCTGGATTAGTTCCATTTAAGCCTGAGATACTTCTGCTCTGCCCTTCACTCTTTCGCTATACCACACTCATCCGCTGCTCACCACACTTTGAAATGAACTCACAAACCTTTATTTATACAAGACATCGACTTAGGAACAATCATCTAAGTCGGCAATCAACCATAAGGACATTCGCAAGATGATTAATACATCCGGTCGGCCACCACAAGAACATTCGCAAGATGAACAACTCATCCGATCGGCTAGTCTGAACAAGAACTTCATCCGGAAGAATATCTTCAATTCTGGGTTCTACCACCAATGCAGACTGACAACATAACCTCAACATGATCCAAGAATCTTCACAAGCTTGCCTAATTGACCAGGTACATCCGCACTTCCTCTACTCACTGGAATCTCTTCTCCTCTTCATCCAGAACTTCAAGAACACAGTCTATCGCCACTGTCATACTGCCAGAGGTGCTTCCAGACCTCCAAACCATATACCAATTGAGATGACACATTACAAGGACCTCCCAAACACTCTGTCCAATCCACAGAATAGGACAATGCACTTCCGGATCTCACCGGACCTTTTTGTAACACTCTGTCACTCCGGAGCATCTCCCGGAACTGGTTCTACTTGATCGATCACAACTTCTTCACATCTTCATGTGGACCTCTGAAATCTTAATTGGATCATCTCAAGACTCATATCTACAAACCCTTTAATCTGCATCCTTTGATCCTCAACCTATTGAGTACATTTTCCTTCTTCTCATCACTGTTCTTCACTGTTCCTGATTGAGACTAATTTTCTCAATATCCTTAGCACACAGCTCATCCAATCATCCTTACTAATGCAATATGAGTATGTTGACATCAATGACAACACTAGTTAACTTCATACTTGCAACAGGATGATGACGGGATAGTGGTGACAGAGTAGATGGTGCAAATGGAGGAGTCAAAGAAATCGGCGAAGTCACTAAAGGAGTCTTAAAGGCCCGTTTCATTGATGTTGTTGACTTCAAGGGAGAGCGTAGCAACCTCGGCTAAGATACATTCACCGGTAGTGAGGATACATTGTTGTTGACCGTATCCCAACCCTTGAGTGTAGGGGTTTCTTGTTGCTTGCAGCAGTTCCACAATTCCTTGTTCATGAATGCCTATACTGCCTTGTCCTTTGTAACCCATGCTTTTGACAATTTCAGACCCCTTTCCATAGATTTCTATGGGTATGGGGGGAGCTTCTTGTTCGGTTACTTCATCATTGTATAGCCGGGAAGATATATTTTCAAGCACATCCTGATCCAAGAGATGTTTCTTTTCAAAGATAGGGGATGGTTGACATTTGATGACAACGGTGTTAGCGGCTTCTTTTTTTGGGATGCCGAATGTTTTAGGATTGGGTAATGTGCCCACACAAAAAGTACTGTGTAGATCGTATTCCCCACATCCCCTGTCTGTGAGTTTGATCTTGACCTCGGGCGGTGGAGGTGCTTGGGATGAGGTGGTAGCAATATTTGCGGGGTCGATATATGAGGTAGAAGCCGTTGGGTTGGACTTAGTGGTAGCTTTGTTGTATGGGTAGAAGGTATGGTCGCGACCTTCCAAGAAACTGCAGTATTGGAAGGGGAGAGGATCGGCATAGATAGTGACTTCGGTGCCGTTGTGAGGGAATTTGAGGCATTGGTGGACTGTGGATGGGATGGCTTGCATGGCATGGATCCATGGTCGGCCAAGAAGAATGTTGTAGGGGAGGTCAAGATCAAGGACCTGACATTTTGTTTCCAGTATTTTCTGTCCTACTTGAATAGGAAGCTTGATGGTGCCTTCAGATAGCTGTTCGGTGTCATCATAGCCTTTGATTGTGATGCATTCACTGGTGTCTACCACCACATCGGAGTATCCCAAGTGTTTTAACAGTTTTAGAGTGCATATGTTTAGGCTGGAGCCACCATCTATTAAGACTCTTTTAATGATGTGCTTGTGGATGCAGACTTCAATGTGTAGGGTGTCGTTGTGTAGGTGTTCATAAGCGGGGAGATCTTTTTCAGAGAATGTGAGATGGTGTGGTGCAGCGATATGTCTGACCATGGCTTGGAATTGAGTTACATTCAAGTTTGCAGGGACTTGTGTTTCCAAGAGGGCTTTGTTGAGGACGTCCTTGTGAAGGGGTGATGTGCAGAGCAACTCAAGTATGGAGATTTGTGCGGGAGTCTTTCCTAGATGCTCTAGGAGGTTGTACCGATTCGTAGGTGATGGACGCGTGGTTGGATGAGGGGGGAGGGGATCGGATGTGGATGCAATTGTTTGTTCAGTGGGAGGGGCTGTGCGGATGGATACATGGCCATGGCGGGTTGTGACAGCGCAGTCAGGTGCTTGTGCCCGAATGGTGATTGTGTTGACATGGTGGGATGATGGTTCTATCTGCCCTACGATAGAGTCATATGATGCGGGAGGTGGGGTGACATTGTATGCTAGGTTGGATGAGGATGCTTTATTATGGTTAGGTAAAGGATCCTTGTAAGCTCCAAGGTTGGCGTTTGGCGATGGTTGGGCACTTTGATCGAGGCTAACTTAATTTTGATCTACGAGGTCTTGGATGCAATGTTTTAGTTGCATGCAGTCAGCGGTTTTATGACTCGCAATGCGGTGGTATTCACAATAGTCATTTTCATTGTACCACGTGGCCTTGAGCTCGTTCTCTTGTCGAGGTCTAACAGGTGGGAGTGTGATCAAACCTTTCTTGAGACATTTGTCGAGGACGTCCTTGATGGGTTCTGCTAAGGGTGTAAATTGTCTTCGAGGTTTGCGTGGTTTAGTTTGCACACTTGTGTTATTTACATTGGTGGCATAGGTATGCGTAGGTGTTTGATTCTGTACATGTTGGATGGCTTTCACATCTGTGACGCCGTCGTTCAAAGTGTTCTTGTTCTTCCCCCAATAGCGTGACTTGTCATTTGACTGCGTGTTGGCGTTGTTGTTTGTATTGGGGGTGTTGTTATGGGGTTTGTTGTTGTTGTTGTTGGACTTGTAGTCATACAATTTGATGGAGCCCTTGGCAATGAGGGCCCGTTCGATGGTGGTACCTTTGTCGATGACCTCTTCAAAGGTAGATGCACAAAGAATTTGTAAATGGAACCCTAGTTCCTGATTGAGGTTGGTCACAAACATGGTGACGAGTTGTTTTTTAGGAATTGGCCATGGGAGTTTTCTTACTAAGCCTCTCCATCTTTGCAAGAAGGAAGTGAAGGCTTCTCCATTCTTTTGTTTGGTGTTGCAAAGGTCTGTCATAGACATCTCATGTTCGAAGTTGTAGGAGAAATGGTTTACAAATTTCTCTGCAAGCTCAGGGAAAGTCCTAATGTTGGTGGAAGATGTGCGAACCATTTCGCGGCTTGACCGCCGAGGCTTCTTGGAAATAGTCTCATTAGATATGTATCGTTATTTGAGACTTCTAAGCAAGCGATGTAAAACTCCCTAAGGTGGTCCCTAGGGTCTCCCTTCCCCTTGTATTTGTCAAATTTTGGTGTTTCAAAATTCTTGGGGAAGGGGGGCATGTACAATGTGCGATCAAATGGGTAGGGGCAAATATCCTCAAAGGAATAGTGTTTGCGTTTGCCTCTAGTTTGTAGGTCGTCTACCTTTTGGATCAAGCCTTGTACGACGGTTGCGAGATCTTGTGGTGGTTGTGGTTGTGATGTGTATGTTTGTTGATTGGTGAGGTGTTGGAGATGAGGTGGGATTCGGTGTTGGAGATGTGTTTGGTTGAGGTGTTGATATTGTGGGTTGGTGTTTTGATTGATTTGTGCTTGATGTTGTTGATATGCGTGGAGTTGTTGGAGAATGTGTGGTGGTATTTGGGGATTGGTTTGATGTTGTGTTGATGTAGTTAGGGGGTTATGTGTATATGTGACATTGGATGGATTGACGTTGGATAAGTGGACATTGGATGGGTTGGACGCATTGTGAGGTGTTTGTGAGAATAGTGGTCATAGGTATGCTAGGGTTTGAGGGTTGGGTGGAGGCACAATCATGGAGGTACTTGCATTTGTGGTGCTCCCTTGCATGCTTAGGGTGATTTGTGGGACGGAAGGGTTTATGGTAGTTGTGGAGGTGATGACGGGTTGGGAGACGGTAGGGATGGCGGTACTTGTGGGATTTGTAGATGTGGTAGTGGTTGAGCTTGTGGAGGTGGTAGATACGGTAGGTGTTGACGTTTGAGAGGTGGTGTTTTGGGTATTTGATGTAGACGCTTGGGTATTTGATGTGGTAGGAACGATTGCAGAGGTGGATGGTTGTGATGATGTCGTGATGGGGGGTAGTTGAGCACCGATTTTGAGAAGATGATCAAGATATCTATTTGGGTCCAACCTTAGGATTTTATCAAGTAAGTCCATGTTATCGGCGTCTTGTGTAAAGCTCAAGACATCTAGATCATCTTGGGAAATGGTGGGGGCATTTTGTGGTGGTGGTGGTGGTGGTGTGGGTTGTATTTGTTGTAAGTAATGAAAAGGATTTTCGTTGGGGCCATATGGGGGGATGTACAAGTATGTAGGTGGATTGTATGTTTGATAGATGGGTATGTTGGTACTGTTGGTATTAGGCATGCCGTATTGCCAAGATTTGACCATTTTTGATTCTTTTTGTGTTGTGATCTTGTGATGGGCATGCACGCATATGGGTTTGATTTCTAGGAGTAGAGTGAGATGGGGATGGAGACCTTAGAGAATCTGATTGATTGTGTTAGACCCGAAGATGGATGTGGTAAATAAGATAGAGAGGGTGATAAGCAAAAAGGTGTTAACCTAAGGATGATAAGAAAGGATGATATTGACTTTTGCACTAATTTTTGGACCAAAGATGGATGGTGGTGATGTGTGTTTTGAGGATGATTTTGATGGAAGGGGTTTTGATTTTGATTTTGGATTTGATTGATTAGGATGATGTTTTTTTGGGAAGGACTTGATGGTCGACAAGTTGAGCTTTAGGTAAGATCTAGATTTTTGTGTTGGCACAAAGGGATGTTTCTCTTTATTTAGGGTAGACTAATGACCTTATGCAAAGAGGGGTGATTTGTTTTTCTTGAAAGGTAGACTAATGACTTTTCAAGGAAAATGTGATGCGAATGATGAGATCTAGATCGAACTTTGGCTCAAAAGGATTACAAGCTTTGGTTGATGGGTGTTTTGATTTGGATTTGGATTTTTTGAAATGATTTGTTTTGGTCCAAGGAAATATGCAAAAAGATTTAAAGGGGATGGATAGATATGGACTTGGGTGGATTATGATGTAGCAAAGGGTCCAATAATGATGATGGTGGATTCTCTAAGGTCAAAATGATGGTATGTTTTGGAAAATTTTGAGGAGAAGATGGATGGACTATTGTCAGATTTTTCGAAGATGAATATGGATTATGGCAGAGCAAATGGTGGAGATCACAAATGAATCGATCTCTGTTACAGGCAAGTCAATATAAAAATAGCGCCAATCCACAAGTGAAATGGCACCAAAATCAGACAGATATGGTGCTGATACAGGGCAGTGTTGGTCAAGGTCCTAAAAAGACAGATTTTTGATGGCAACTTTGGATTTTCTTTGTTTGAAGTTTGATCAAATGGTTTTCAATGTCTCTTGGCAAGTTGTTTGAGAATAATTAAAGCACATTAACACATAATTAAGCACATGAAGGCACAATAACCAAGATTTTTGTTTGTGAAATGACGTATGATTTTGTTAAACAAGCACTTTTCACAACCTAAGGCGAGGATATGACAGTATTTGTTGAATCCCCTAGCTACGCCTATTCAAAGCGGGTAGCTCCAGGATCTTGGTAGCACTGGCTCCTCCTTAAAATTGCACACTTCTCACACATACCAAGATCTGGGTTTCTTATAGGCTTGTCCCTCACCAAACCTTTAGATTGTCCCTACTACCTCAGCTAAGAACTGCATGAATCGGGGCTGCTTCAAAGGTTTCCCTTCTGCTTCAACAAATAGAAGGATTTTGGCTTGCTAAACAATGGTTCGTAGTAAGGGCATCCGTTCAGGTGGTTATACATGCGGCAATGCTACTCTCCATTACGGAGTCTCACAGCCTCCAAGGGTTATGCCTTGGAGGGTTTTGGGGGAGGTTGGTTGTTGGTATATCTAAACAACACCTGTTCTCTATGACTTTCATCACAAACATATTAATTTATATAGCGGCTTGGAAAAGCTTGGCTTTAGCTTGTTGCCGCTTGGGTCATTCCCACCTTTCGAAGTGGGGTGGCAGGCCCTCTAAGGATTACAAAAGCAATACAATCATAAAAATACTTTTGATCCCCAAGTTCATACAAAGATGTGAAGGGAGAGCATACATATTTTCTATGATTGCATCACTCTAAACATGGTTCATTTTAGATCTTTGGATTAAATTGGGTGTGATTAATGCAAGTTTTGTGAGAAGCTTTTGATTCCCAAGGTCACCAAAACGGTGTGAGGGAAGAGCATACGATTTTCACACGACAAGCAAAAGATCACAAAACACTTCACACAATTTAGAATGATTTGCTTGATTATATGCATGAAAGATGCAAGTTGTTGTTCTTTTTAACCCAATGCTTTTCAGTTGATGCAATTTGTGGTTCTTTTTAAAGCCCAAAATTGAAGTGTTTGATAGTTGTTGGCACACAATTTGTAAATTTTAGAACACCAAAATTAAATGTTGGGCACACACACAGACAAAGATTTGTTTGATTGTTTGTTTATTCAATTTTATGGCACCAAATCAAAGTGTTTGTCTAATCTAACATGCAAGGGTTCATTTTAGTTTCCAAATTGAAGAGTTTTAAACAAAGATGAAGGAACCCTGCAAAACTTGTTAGTATCCTCAGAATGATAGTAAGGACCTGCACACAAGCTGTCAATCCCTGCACAGAGAACAAACGTTAGTCTCAGAAAATAGTGCTATTACAGAGGTCAAATGGCGCCACTGCGGACAGACAATGGCGACACTGACAAAAAAAGATTGGAAAACTGACAGACTATACAAATAGCGCTAATTAAACATATAGCGCCAATACAAGACACAAAAGGTGCCAAACCAGACTATTGTGCTACCGAATTATATAGAAGGCACTAATGAAGTTAATAGCGCTAATACAATAGATGGGAAGTGCTAAAATTGAAAATAGCACTAAAATAGATCTATGAATGCGCCACTGCGCAACTTGTCGGACAGTCTGGTGACACCTACGGATAGCACTAATCTGGGTAGATAGCGTCGATACGGGGCTAAATGCGTCTGACCTGCAAAAAGTGGTTTTTTCCTGAACAACACAAAGGGTCAGACAACAAAATTGAGGTCTTGTTAGCCTTGTTAGCACAACAGATGAGAAAACAAGATAGGGTGATAACCAAAAAAAATATGTTTGGATTTTAGAGAAATTTCGTCATAACCTCCCCTTGTCCAATCAATAATCCTGCGAAAATAGAGAGCAGTTAGGTGCAGAAAATAACAGGGAGATTAGTGAAAGAGACTTGGGAGGGCATTTTGTGAAATGGAAATGTGCTGCACGAAATAGCGCTAAGACAGAGTATAGCGCTAAAATCCACCAGTGTTGGCGCCACTGTGCGGGGTGAATGGTGCTGCACCTGCAAAAACATGTCTAGAGCACAAAAACTCACAACAATTGATTAGATTCAGACCTTGTGGGTCCCACCGGGCGTGCCAATGTAGATTAGGTAAACAAATAAGGTTGAAAACACAAAACTAAATGCAAATAAAACACAAAAAGCTATACCTCACATGAAGATCCAATCTCATCAAGGGAGAGGAACCTTGCACCCAAAACAAGCTCCTAAGACAAGATTATCCCTAGACAAGTGATTCTAATGTGAAATGCTACTCAAATTGCAACTCAATAAAGATTAGCTCAATTGGTATTTTGGCATTATAACTTTGCATAAAACTTGGATGATGGAATGGGTGGAGAGATGTTGTATTTATAGAATTTTTGGAGGGATTTTGATCCAAGGGTGTGTTAGTAATAATTTGTGTTTGGGGTTTCAAGTGAGGCCTCTTCCCAAAAGTCTAAAGTTTCTAACACTTTTGGCCTCTACAGTTGTGAAAAATGCATGTCGCCTTGTATGTTCAGAGTCAAAATATGCAGTGGCGGGTCAGAAATCTTCATCGGCCCCTGAAAAATGTTAAAAAATGGGTCACATGCATTCTAGACGCTTATCAGGCTTCAGTTACTGTGTCTGAATGTTTTCGGGCATGGCTATGAGTGTCTCCTTTCTGTTTCTAAGTTGATCGCTGCGGATGGCGCCACGTGTCGGCTTCTGCCAAAGTTTCAATAGAGTTTCTTTTATGTTTCGAGAGTGGTGTAGAAGGCACCACGTGGAGGCACCCGAGAGACACAAAAAAAGTAACTAAAGCCCCGCGGATGGTGCCAAGTGGCGGCTTCCGCCAGTGTTTCTAAAAGTTTCACAGTTTCTGCCATAGGCTTCGAAGACCCTTAATGTTTCTCAAGGCAACGCGGAGCTTGCCAGGTGTTGCTATCCGCTAGGGGCCTTAAAGTTTCTAAGCTTCGCGGATCCTATCAGGTGTCAGCTTCTGCATGAGTTTCACAGAGTTTCAAATGTTTCAAGAGATGGCCGCGGAGCTTGACAAGTGTCAGCTTCCGTAGACTTGCCTCGGTTTTCCTTTTACGATGGCGAGCGGAAGGTTGTGGGCCCCCTTTCTTTATGTGTCTCGTGTTTCAAATGCCGCGGGTTGTGACATGTGTCACCTGCGGAGGCCACTTCAGTCTATAGACACAGTTTCGTAAAGTGTGGTGGAGCCCGACATATGTTAGCTTCCGCATTAGTTTCAAGAAGGGTCTTTGTGTTTCAAGGAAAGCACGAAAGCCGACATGTGTCCTCTTTTTTTGAAAAAGTAAATGAAGATGCGAAAAAGCCAGCGATAGAAACTTCAAGTGCCTGTGTGGCATGATCTGGTTGGCTGGTGACTTTTTAGCATTTTTTCGGGCCGTAGATGTCCGCGACTGGGTTTTTGATCGACAGCCACATTTTGAACTTGCAGCGAGGGTTTTCTCCTGAGCATTTGCAACTATTTTTGGCGGGAGAAACTTGCTGCGGTTGCATTCCAGGGGCTGCGGGTTGGTGAAGATTTAATGGCATATCGTGCAGGGAGGCATGGGTCGAGTTGATGGGTCAACTACCAAATTTAAGAGAAAATCTTCAGGCGGCGGTGCAGATCCCGATTCTCACCTGCTCTGTCCTCTATTTCTGGCTGTTGCATTTACTATTTTGAGCGCCATTTCTCATGCATTGCATCTGTCAAATTTTTGATGTGCCATGTAATTAATTCATTGAGTACACGGTTTTGCTATAAAAGGCAAACTGTGTCACTCATTTTAGGTTATTGAAGACTTGGGCATTTTTTTGTGTAAATAATGAAGAACAGGGCATGAACTTGGTTGTTCCATCCTATTTTAGAGTTTATGTGTTGCAGCATGAGTGTATTTTGCACATATTTTTAGTTTCAGTGTTGATTTATATGAAAAATGCTTATTGCATGTGTCTATCTGCTTGTCTCCATTTGCTACATGTCATCCTTGTTTTGAATCTAGTTGCTAAGGGTTTCATAGATTCTAGGGTATAGATATCTATACTGCATGCTTGATCTATAACTTCCATTCAAGGAGTGGATTAAACTGTTTTAGGTTAATGTATGGAGAAGGTTGCATGTCAGCAGAGATATCTGTAAGTAGAGGCAGTTAGATACCCATTCTTGGGTGATTTTTGTAAGGCAAGCATCAGTCCAGCCCCCTGAAACTTGAGTGAAAGTTGCAAACCATCTGTTGTATACATCTAGTTGACTCCTTGCCCAATGGATAGGCACCAGTCTATTTCTGGGTCAGTAGTTATGAGCCAAAACCCCTTGTCTTGCATCCAGGACATTATGTCCACCCATCTCATCACTTCCACCTGTTAGTTGTAGGAGTAGGATTAGGAACCCCCTGCATACTCTCATACCCAACCAGACATATATGTCCAAGAATGTTGCCCACCTTGTGATCTATCATGAAGATCTTGGTCCATACATGAGAGTATTCTGCCTGTTATTGTCAAGTTATATCTTTCTATCTTTGAGCTAGTCAAGGTTACATCTTTAGCTATAGGGATACCCCCCTTGGTGTAGCAGAACCAGAAGTGAAGGGGAGGCAGCTCATGCAACCTCCTGTATTAGTTGGCTGAATCTGCCCGTGCATAGGAACTGGCAAACCCTGATGTTGATTCAGAAGAAAAACCAACAAAATGGCAACTCTACTGGGGATGTGATTGATCAAAAGTAGTACTATCTAGTCATCCCAGGTGATATATTTGTGGCCCATCCGAGTCACCAACAAAATGGCGACTCAGCTGGGGAAAGAGAGAGTCAAGTGATTTGAAGGCTGGAAAATCTAGTTTCCAGTGAAGTCGTTGCAGCAAGATCAAAAAAGTAACCATGTGCTGCTCTGCTGGCATGGTGAATCCAGAAAATACACGTGCCTTGTTGAATTTTTGTCCTCTCTGTGAGAGGTGGCGACTCTGTTGATTGAACCTATCCAATGTTGCAACATATTTCCAGGTATTTTATCTTTTCAAAATGTTGAGTTTAGAACAACATGCCTGGTTGTGCTCTCAGAGAAGACCATTTGTTATTGAAAGATATAAAGCCCTAGATTTCACAGGGATATGTAGTTACCCAAATGCTATTCCAAATAAAATTAGAAAATGCTTGCCAAAATATAGTGGATCAGATTCTGAATCGGCAAACAAACATCTGCAAAGATTTTGTAATTTAATAGAAGATTATGAGGTAGAAGATGAAGATGTTGTAATGAAACTCTTTGTTCAGTCATTAGAAGATGATGCTAGGATATGGTTTTCAGACCTACCTATTTGTTCAGTTTCTTCATGGATATATTTAGAAGTTGCATTCCTAGGACAGTTTGGTGAAAGGTTTGATGTGGCCTCATTGATCATACATTTTATGAATATCCGAAGGGAAGATGAGGAGTTGGTTCCAACCTTTAATCTTAGGTTTATTAAGTTGCTCAGGCAAATTCCTGAATATATGAGACCCAATAATGCATTATGCTTGACAATTTATTTGGCTGCATTTGATGAAGAAATGAGTTATCTATTGAGAGATAAAGAACCAGCTACCCTTCACCAGGTTTTCCAATTTGCTATGGACATTGAAAACAATGAGAAATATGGGATGCCAGTAGGTTTCATGGCTGCAAGTTGTAAAAGCAGTTATCAAAGTAAATATATTTCAGCTCTCCCAGTATGTGCATTAAAAGATGATTGTGTAGAGGGAAATATATTTCAGAACAATGTGTGTAGCCATGATGTGATGCATGAAGAAAATGTTGTAGAAAATGTAGGCACATCCTAGAATGATGTGGACAAAGATTGTTGTCTGCCTCTAGAAGAAAAGCCTGCAGATGCAAAATGCTCTTCAAATGATGAAATGAAAGATATACATGAAGTTGCATCTTGCAGTGATAGGCATATCCCAGTTATTCCTGATTATTTATATGAGGTGGATATGCAGAGCTTCACTCTGAATATAGAAAACATTGATTCAAGGGATTGCAGTGAATATGCTAGTGATTGTCAGCATTCAAATGCATGTGTGAGCCTTTCAGATGATGAAATATATTTGGATGCTGAGTATGAATGTTTCCTTGAAGATTCTGACCACCTTCACAGTGCAGAGGTTGAAAAAATTACTTTTGATTATCAGTGCAGTGGTGAAGAGGAACAAGGTCACTATTCAGAGGTGGACAGACAAGTTGCAGATGTGTGTGCTCATACAGTTGGGGGTAATGTTGATTGCATGGGTAACTACAAAGCTTCCAGTGTAGGGCTGCATTCTGAGTTATTTCTACCTTCTCTTGAGACATTTTAGGTGGACCTTAGTGACAAAACTGCTAAGCATGATGATGATGGATATTTGTATGTTCATCAAGATAAATTTGATTATGAGATGTTGCTTGTGCCTGAATGTTGCATGTTTGATACAGAGGAGCTCTTATTTTTTGAGGAAGGGCAAAATTCTGATGTGGATTCATTTGTTTCATGTGACTCTGTTATTTTTTCAAGCAACATCAGTGACTCATATGATGATGACATTCTACAACTGATAATAATATATGCTGATAAAGCTAGTTGTAGATTTGTTGAAGAAAAAGAAATGAGCAGCAGCACAAATAATTGCCAAGGGGCTTGCTGCAGACACTTAAATGCTTTTAGGCTTCATTTGAAGAAATCAAAAGAAAATCAGGTGTTTGACAAAAGAAAATTATGGTTTTTCCTTTTTGGTGGCCCTGGGCCACCATGTTTATTTTGAAATAATGTGTTTGGTGATGCAGGTCAGTGCAGTATTTGACTCTATGCCCAATGAATAAGGGACTGGTCTGCATCCCAGAGATCTGAGGTTCTCGCTGCAGTCTTGCACCTGCACGTCCCCAATCAGAGCCACTATTAGTAATAATTTGTGTTTGGGGTTTCAAGTGAGGCCTCTTCCCAAAAGTCCAAAGTTTCTAACACTTTTGGCCTCTGCAGTTGTGAAAAATGCATGTCGCCTTGTATGTTCGGGGTTAAAATATGCAGTGGCGGGTCAGAAATCTTCATCGGCCCCTAAAAAATGTTAAAAAATGGGTCACATGCATTCGAGACGCTTATCGGGCTTCAGTTACTGTGTCTAAATGTTTTCGGGCGTGGCTATGAGCGTCTCCTTTCTGTTTCTAAGTTGATCGCTGCGGATGGCGCCACGTGTCGGCTTCCGCCGAAGTTTCAATAGTGTTTCTTTTATGTTTCAAGAGTGGCACGAAAGGAACCACGTGGAGGCACCCAAGAGACACAGAAAAAGTAACTAAAGCCCCGCGGATGGTGCCAAGTGGTGGCTTCCGCCAGTGTTTCTAAAAGTTTCACAGTTTCTGCCATAGGCTTCGAAGACCCTTAATGTTTCTCAAGGGAACGCGGAGCTTGCCAGGTGTTGCTGTCCGCTAGGGGCCTTAAAGTTTCTAAGCTTCGCAGATCCTGCCAGGTGTCAGCTTTCGCATGAGTTTCACAGAGTTTCAAATGTTTCAAGAGATGGCCGCAGAGCTTGACAAGTGTCAGCTTCCGCGGACTTGCCCCGGTTTTCCTTTTACGATGGCAAGCGGGAGGTTGTGGGCCCCCTTTCTTTATGTGTCTCATGTTTCAAATGCCGCGGGTTGTGACATGTGTCACCTGCAGAGGCCACTTCAGTCTATAGACACAGTTTCGTAAAGTGTGGTGGAGCTCGACATATGTCAGCTTCCGCATTAGTTTCAAGAAGGGTCTTTGTGTTTCAAGGAAAGTGCGGAAGCTGACATGTGTCCTCTTTTTTTGAAAAAGCAAATGAAGATGCAAAAAAGCCAGCGATAGAAACTTCAAGTGCCTGCGTGGCACGATCTGGTTGGCTGGTGACTTTTTAGCATTTTTTCAGGCCGTAGATGTCCGCGACTGGGTTTTTGATCGATGGCCACATTTTGAACTTGTAGCGAGGGTTTTCTCCTGAGCATTTGCAACTATTTTTGGTGGGAGAAACTTACTGCGGCTGCATTCTAGGGGCTACGGGTTGGTGAAGCTTTAATGGCATATCGTGCAGGGAGGCATGGGAAGAGTTGATTGGTCAACTACCAAATTTAAGAGAAAATCTTCAGGCGGCGGTGCAGATCCCGATTCTCACCTGCTCTGTCCTCTGTTTCTGGCTGTTGCATTTACTGTTTTGAGCACCATTTCTTATGCATTGCATCTGTCAAATTTTTGATGTGCCATGTAATTAATTCGTTGAGTACACGATTTTGCTATAAAAGGCAAACTGTGTCACTCATTTTAGGTTATTGAAGACTTGGGCATTTTTTTGTGTAAATAATGAAGAACAGGGCATGAACTTGGTTGTTCCATCCTATTTTGGAGTTTATGTGTTGCAGCATGAGTGTATTTTGCACATATTTTTAGTTTCAGTGTTGATTTATATGAAAAATGCTTATTGCATGTGTCTATCTGCTTGTCTCCATTTGCTGCATGTCATCCTTCTTTTGAATCTGGTTGCTAAGGGTTTCATAGATTCTAGGGTATAGATATCTATACTGCATGCTTGATCTATAACTTCCATTCAAGGAGTGGATTAAACTGTTTTAGGTCAATGTATGGAGAAGGTTGCATGTCAGCAGGGATATCTATAAGTAGAGGCAGTTAGATACCCATTCTTGGGTGATGTTTGTAAGGCAAGCATCAGTCCAGCCCCCTGAAACTTGAGTGAAAGTTGCAAACCATCTGTTGTATACATCTAGTTGACTCCTTGCCCAATGGATAGGCACCAGTCTATTTTTGGGTCAGTAGTTATGAGCCAAAACCCCTTGTCTTGCATCCAAGACATTATGTCCACCCATCTCATCACTTCCACCTGTTAGTTGTAGGAGTAGGATTAGGAACCCCCTGCATACTCTCATACCCAACCAGACATATATGTCCAAGAATGTTGCCCACCTTGTGATCTATCATGAAGATCTTGGTCCATACATGAGAGTATTCTACCTGTTATTGTCAAGTTATATCTTTCTATCTTTGAGCTAGTCAAGGTTACATCTTTAGCTATAGGGATACCCCCCTTGGTGCGGCAGAACTAGAAGTGAAGGGGAGGCAGCTCACGCAACCCCCTGTATTAGTTGGCTGAATCTGCCCGTACATAGGAACTGGCAAACCCTGATGTTGATTCAGAAGAAAAACCAACAGGGTGGAGATTGATTTGGAATATCAATGGTGGAGGATGAAGGTGATGTGGAGGGCCTAGATTCAATCTTGAATGAATGGAGGGCTAGGAATAAAAGTGAATCTTTTATTCATTTTGAGAAAATGAGTTATTTAATGAGCATGGGGGTGAAGGACTATTTTTGAATTCAAGATTCATATGGGGGAATGTAAATGAATTAAAAATTTATTTGGGGATAAGTGGAAATAAATGAGTATGGGTGAGGTAAGGGGTTGTAAGGAAAATTAAATGTGATGTGGGATGTTTTAAAATAAAAAATTAACTTGGGTGGATTTATTTCAATTTTTTATTTGGAAGATGTGGGGAAGGGTGTTAAACAAGGTTTGACCACCCAAATGAGAGGTTAGGATTAATTAAACATAGGTTTTATTTAATTAATCCTAGGGCTAGGATGAGATAGGCTAGGGTAGGCAATTAAATAATAGCTATTTAATTGTCTAGGGTAGGGATAGGTCAATTAGTAGGCTGGATTAATTAGTTAACATGGTTTTTAACTAATTAATTAGATTTAGTGAAAAGGGGGAAATAGATTTAATAAATATTGCATATTTATTAAATCAATTGGCTAAGGTTTGGACTATTGAATTAATGAAATTAATTCAATTGTTAGGATAAAATGATGGAAAATGGGGTAATGAAAGGATAATTAATTAAATAAAAATTTAATTAATTGGTTAGGAGGGAAATTGACATGATTCAGGATGTCAGGAGTTGGTTTGATGGTCAAGACATTTTTAGGTGTCTACATTTGCCCCTCTTTGACGTGGCATCAGGACCTAGGATGGAAGTGGCATCAGGTCGAAGAAAAATATGCCCCAGCTGCCGGGAAGGAATAAGATGGATAGGGGATGCCCCCTCGAGAGGTCAGCGGGATGCTTATTGGATGTGAATTCTCCACCTCTATCTTAAAAGGTAATTTCCCTTCATACTTACCAGATCCTCTTGGTAGCCCTTTTGCAATAAGGGCTTCAAGTTGAGCAATTTTAGCTTCATCTTCTTCCAGGTCTTTTCTTGCTTTTTCATACCATGATAGTTTCCTTGAAGAGTTCTCTCTTGGATCAAACCTTTGTTTGCCTTTTACAGATGCACTAGCTTTGAATGTAGATTTAGTCTTGGGGGGGCATCTCCAAACTCGGTTAATTCAAATGCAGCTAATTAACCAACCAATTGATCTCTTGTGACACTTGAATGGGCTCTAAATTATTCAATGGCAGCAACCTTGTATTTGTAAGAATCAGGAAGGGATCTGAGAACTTTGCCAACAATCTCATCTTCATCCAAGACTCCACCAGCACATCTAATACCACAAACGAGTTCATTTACTCTGGGCATGAATGTAGTGATATTTTCATCTTCTCTCATCTTCAGGTTTTCAAAATTTCCTTTCAAACTCTGTAGCTTGACACATTTCACATACTTATCTCCTTCATGCAGAAGTTCCAATTTTTGCCAAATCTCATATGTAGTTTTTAGATCAACAACATTTGTCAGTTCTGAATTAGATAAGGCACTTAGAAGAGCTTCTTTAGCCCGTAGGTTATTTTCAGCATCTCTCATTTCATCTACGGTGCGCGGACCATTCTATGGGGGATCATACTTCTTTGAGGCCATAACCCAATACTACATTCCCATACATTGCAAGTGGCACTCCATGTGACTTTTCCAAAGACAGTAATTAGTTCCATCAAACCTCAAACTATCCTTCTTATATGGTGACATCCTGGATCTCCTCAAGCGGTTAAGCTCTCTGAGAGGAACATAGCTTTGATACCAATTGTTAGATTTAGGACAAACAACTGAGACTGGGGGGTGAATCAGTTGTTCAAAACTTTCTTGCAATTAACCACTTAAATCCTTTTTTTAATTTAACAGTATAATGATAAATCAATCATGGAAACTTAATGCAACAATTCAAGAGCAGAAGCACATTAACACATATATAACACCAAGATTTTTGACGTGGAAAACCTAGTTAAGGGAAAAACCATGGGGTGACTAACCCAAGATTGTATTCTCTGTTAGAAGAATAGAAAGAACAAAATGACACATACCAATTAGGGCTCACTACCCAAGCACACTGCTCACAAGAGGCCCACTGCCTACAGGAGACACACTATCTACAAAATAATAAGTATTACATACTTGAACTGAAGAATAACATCTTCACCATGCTTGAGTCAGTTCCATTTAAGCCCAAAACTTCTGCTCTGCCTTTCACTCTCCTCCTCTCTACCACTCTCTCATCTCCACAAGATGCATTTGAAATGACTTTACAATTCCTTATTTATACAAGACATCGACTTAGGAATAATTATCCATGTTGGCAAACATTACAGAGAAAATACATAAATACATCATGAGTAATTACAAAAGACTTCATGCGGATCAACACACTGTCGGCCACACAGATTTGAGACTTCAATCTTCTTCTAGGAACATGCCAATCTTCACATAACATCTTCAAGATCATCCGTAGGAGGTGTAACTCATCCGGTCGGCTAGACTTATGAAGAACACCATCATTCGGAAGTAATTCTTCAATTGTGATTTCAAACTTCAATGCGGATCACCAAAATGAACTGGGCATGATCTAAAGACTTCTACAAGCTTGCCTGAATCACCAAGAACATCCGCACTACATTTGCTTACTGAAATCATTCTCTCCTTCATCTGGAACCTCAAGAACATAGTCTGTCATCATTGTCATAATGGAATAGATGCTTGCGGACCTCCAGACCATGATCCAAATGAGTTGTCAATTCACATTGACTTCCCACACACTCCACCAAATCCGTTGAACAAGATATTTCATTTTCGGATCTCACCGGACCTTTCTGTATCACTCTGTCACCTCTGAACATCTACCATAACCAGTTTTACTGAAGTGGCCATAACTTCTTCAGATCTTCATGCGGACCTCTGAAATCTTTATTGGATTATCTTAAGACACATATCTACAAACCCTTTGAAGCGTATCCTTTGATCTTCATCTTATCTTGGATCTTTACCTCACTATCTTCACTATTCTTCTTAGTTCCTAATATGACTAATTTTCTTAGGATTCCTCAGCATACAGCTCATCCAATTCTTATCATTAATGTAACAGGAGTATGTTGACATCAATGACAACACTAGTTAGGCCCATACTTGTAACAGTTATATACGAGAATAATAAGGCTTTAAAAAGCCATTGAATTGTATTGCAACATCATCTTGAAGACAATACTATATTATTGTATAATGGTTTAATCTGGTGTATGTTTACTCACCATTTCTCAATAGAATAGAGGGCCCACCAAATGGGCTAGTCGATATGTTGGCAGGATACCCACGCCAATTGATATGTCACCTTAGACAAATCATCAAACTGCAAAAAAAAGAGCTTAGATAGAGCCAATAGATGTGAAGCACTAGTCACAAGTCACCTCACCACCAAGGTAAATCACATTGACTAGGCACCACTTCCAAAGTTTCAGCATGCGAGAGATAGAGTCTTCACAACCCTGAGAGACTTGCTCACAGCCAAAGGTAGAGGTGCCGGTAATTTCAATAGCCAAATGCCGTCAACATAGTAAATATGGGACTAAATCCCAGCAAAGATTCAACGCAGTGCCCAAACTTTCCTCTCAGGCCCACCTCCTCTTCACGCACAACAAGGAAGATTTTAAAACCCTAATAAATATTTGGTTAAGAACTTTATAAATGTATAAAATCAAAAAAATATATTTTTGTTGTGCTTATGTGCTAAACAAAGGATTTCTTTTACTGCTGCGAATGGAGTCTTGTCTCTTCCAACTATCAATCTTTATGCATTATCAAAATTCTCTGAGCACTCAACAATCAACATATATAAGATGCCAACAGAGAATGACTAGGTGCAGAGATTGATGGTGCCCTCAACAGTACCAAACGATGATTCTAACAAGAAATCGGCTAGTAGTCCGCCAGCTAGAGTATGTTGTAGGATGTTGAAACTAGAAATCGACAATGAGAAATCTGGTGACTTCAAAGCTTTAGTTTTCATCAGCTACAACATCATTGACAACGATTAGAAATAGGAGAGCTTGTCAGAGATAAGGCACCATCTCCAGGATCGTCAACAAATGCTTTGGATTTCCCAAAGTGCACTCGCCATCCCAAATATGCAGTTGGGTAAAATGTAGAATAGATCTGGCAAAGATTGAGGAAAAATATCTGCTAACCAAAAAACACTCCACTGGGAATAAATAATCTCACACCAAAAAATTGATGAAAACTCTCATAATTGAATCACCTTAAGGAGATAATAAAGACAAGCACAGATTGATGCCTAAATCACCTGGAGGAGATAATAAGGACATGCACTGATTGATGCCTATATGATTACTTTCTTCAGCAACTCAATTCTCCAATATGGGCATAAAGTTTCTTGATTCTGACTCTGATACCATGTAGGGATAGACACAGGGAGCCATTATGAAGCTGCAGTCTTCAAGGATTAAATGTGATATATGGCTTTTATAGCCTTACATTCCCGTGAATTAACCACCCTAACTGGTTACGGGAATAACTTCCCAACTATAACTATTGAATAATTATTTGCCTAAGTAAAACTTAAACAAGGTAAAATCTATTTACCCTAACAATTTTGTTAATAAGGAGTTGGGTCCTTACAGGACACAAAAGAGATATATAATCGCTTCAAAGCGTATTAGCAAACCTGGTTTGAGAATCTATTCTAATTATCTAGAGATCCCTAAAATTCTAGGTGAAATGGGTATTGTAATCCTTTCTACTTCACAAGGAATTATGATTGATTGAGAAGTTCGACAAAAAAAAATAGGAGGAGAATTATTATGTATTTTATGGTAACTCCAAAATAAAAAGTAAACACCTGAGTATTTTTGCCTTTGATATTGTAATGTTGTAAAAATATTATTGACAAAAAGGACTATTGATGATATGATTGAATAGTAAATAAAATAATGTTGAGAAAAGGGACTATTTATGATATAATGAATACTAAATAATAATTGAGTTGTAATAGCTGAAAAAAATCAATAATATTCATTTTTCAATTAATAATAATTGAAAAAAAGGAAAAAAATGTATTTTATCTCCTTTTAAACATCAATGTCATAGTTAATTACTATCCCTATTTTAATTACTATCCCTATTTTCTAAATCCCTATTGAAAACAAAAAAAGGAGTATGGGTACCAAAAAGAATTTTGTTATTGTCGAGGGTGTAGTTACTGTTGTTATATGGAGCCTAATCAGACTCGGAGGTTAAACCAGGGGCAACACCCCCGAAACCTCACACAATTTTTATTATTTTATTAAGGCGTCGGGAGTTATTTTTTCATTGGCCGAAATAAAATAAAATCCTATTTTGTAACCGACAAAATTCTGTTGATATTGTATTGTAGCATTTTGTAGTGGTATTGAGTTGCAAGGATTGCTGGTTGTAATCTATTTGATTTAATAATATTGGACTGGTGGATGTAGCCAAGTTTAGGTGAACCCTGTTAAAATTTGTTATTATTTCTGTGTATTTTCTTTCCTCTGTTTAATTTTTATTTGCATTTAATTGATATCTTCTGTCGGCTAACCCTAATAGCATATCTTGATGGTATGTTCTTAGTCCACCTAGATAATGATATGGAGGTTTGAACAGTTGTATCGGGTAAAATTAGATATGGATCAATACGAATAGTAACAGGAGATAGAGTGAGAGTTGAATTACCTCTTTTCGATTTAAGTAGAGGAGTATAATATATGGACATCCCATCAAACGAGATGGTGAATTTGCTACCGATCAATATCTTTGAGGTGCATTAACTCTATTTTTCAAATAATCGAGATACAAAAAAGCAAAATGAGATATGATTTTAGCATTAAAGAAAGGGCCACAAATATAAAAATTTGTGCTTCTGTTCACAAAATTTGCAAAAGGTGCCGCCTAATTTGTAGGTGGAAATGCCTTCTTGTAATTTGTTATAATCCGAGGCATAAACCTATTTAACCTATTTATATCAAAATCGGAATGTCTAAAAAAAAATATCAACATCCAATTTATATTATTTATATTTACTTATATTATTTACTAATTAAATAGAAAAATATATCAAAAATTACAAGAAGATTTGTGTCTAAGGGTGTCTATACTGTTGCTTCTAGATATCAAGTGTTGTTATCTCACCAGCTGGATGGGGTGGAGGTTCACTGGTGGAAGAAAGTGTGGAATAAGCTTTCTTGGCCGAAGTGTAACTGCTTTATTTGGACTATGACTTGGAATAGGTGCTTGACATGGGATAATATTTGGAAGCGGGGTTTTCAGGGTCCTATGTGTGTTTTGTGTGGATGTGGAGAGGAGGACTCCTCTCACTTGTTTTTCCATTGTCCCTTGACTTTGCAGCTTTGGCATTGTTGGTGGGAAGTTTGGAAAAGACCCTGTGTTCATGCGTCCTCCCTAGTGGATTTTTGGAGTAGTCTGGGTAGACCTCCTTCTATGGCCTCTTTCTTGCAAGATGTGTGGTATGTTGGGTCTTTCTTCATACTTTGGCAGATTTGGTTGGAACGGAATCGAAGAATATTTCGAGGTGAGAAGTTGTTGATTCAACAAATTTGGCACAAAATTATGGGTATGATTCGGGAGATGGTGGAAGCTAAGTGTGATGTGGTGTTCCCTTTGGAGAAAGGGGATGCTGAGTTAGTGGATAGATTAGGTATTCAGGGGTTGTCTCCAGCTTCTTTCTGCTTGTGTCAAAAGAGGAAGGCGGGTGAATAAGAAAGTTCAAAGGGTGTTCAAAGGGTGTGGAGTTGGCTACCCCCTTCGGCTGGCATTGGCTACCCCCTCCGACTGACATTCTGAAGCACAATACTGATGGTTCTTCAAGGGGCAATCATGGACTTGCTGGGATTGGTGGCGCTGGTAGGGATTTTTCGGGATCGGTGTTTTTTTTTTCTTTTCTGTTCATGAAGGAGTGCTGACTATCAACCTTATGGAAGGTTTGGCGATCCTCTACGCTTTAGAGAGGGCTTATGCTTTGGGATGGCGCAAGGTTATCTGTGAGTCTGATTCACAGGTTTTGATTAATTTGCTAAATAAACAGAAGGTATCTGACGTTAGTTGGCAGTTGGCTATGATGGTGCAACAGATTTTATAGATGATAAGTTCTTTGATGGAGATGGTGTCTTTTGTCCATATCCCAAGGGAGTGGAATAGGGCAGCAGATTGTTTGGCTAAGTGGGCCTCTGAGCATTTAGATGGTTGGAAGATTGATGAGTGGGAGCAGGTTCCTCATGAGCTCTAACATGACTTGGAGAGGATTCTTGCTGGGGATGGTATTGGTGAAGGATGATGTTGTTTCATGCAGCAGATTGTTTGGCTAAGTGGGCCTCTGAGCATTTAGATGGTTGGAAGATTGATGAGTGGGAGCAGGTTCCTCATGAGCTCTGACATGACTTGGAGAGGATTCTTGCTGGGGATGGTATTGGTGAAGGATGATGTTGATGATGTTGTTTCATGCTTTGTATGACTGTTTCTTATGGATTCCCAGGGCCTTGGCCCTTTGATGTTTTGTAAGGCTCTTTTCTAATTTTCAATAAAGTTTTTACCCCTTTTATTATACAAGAAGATTTGTGTCAAAAACTACAAGAAGATTTTTGCCATGTAGAACTAAACATCGAATATGTTACAGATACAAGGGGGACAATACGTTAAAGATACAAAGGCACAAAACAGATGTAGACCTCCAAAAGGAGACTGTGTAAGAATTGAATAAATTGAAATCAAGAGAAAGAAATTATTAAATTATCTATTCAAATAATATTATGAATCAGAATGAAATATCAGTCTCCCTTAAGCTAATACAATAGAGTTTTACTCGAACATGTATCGGACCAAAAAAAGTAACCACTCAAGATATGTTACCACCTTCTGTGAGAATAATTGATACTACACAACATATAGCTAACATAAACAAATCCATTACATTAGATTGATACTACACAACATATAGCTAACATAAACAAATCCATTACATTAGATATATCATTACAAATTGAAATAAGGATGGAATTTTTCCTAGCCTTCATCCCTGTTCAAAATGCAAATTATAGTATTCATTCCTATTGTAGCTCAAATGAGATACAAGAAATTCTATTTTTTGAAATATGGAATAGTTTTGGATCAAATGTATATCGACCAATTAAACTTCTCTACTAGGATATATAATTGCCTCAAAAAGGCCAATATAAATACATTATCAGACCTCTCAAATTACAGTCAAGAAGATTTAATGAAAATAAAACATCTTGGGGAATAATCTTTTTGTCTTGGGTAGACATTCTAAATTAGATCAAATTGTAGCTACTGGATGACGAAATGGATTTTGGAATTGATTAACATTGATCTAATAGACATATGATCAAGCATTTTTTCTTTTTCAAACAATAGAAGTCATAATTTGATAAAGTCATTCATTCTGAATGCTACATTAATTACTAATTTTAACAAAAGATATCCAATGGACAGCATTAATTACTAATTTTAATGAACCCAAGCTTGTAGAGATGTGGCAAGCAATGCACTTGCTGACAGAAACTGAAGGGACATTTTTAGGTTTGAATGCACATAATTCAACCTACCAGTTTCAGCTTAGTATTTTGGTTTTATAATTTTTTTTTCTATCAATGCTGATTTTTTCCAACATTTATATCCTCTGAATTCCAAAAAGTACATAGCAATTAAAAAATTTATTGTCTATATGAAGAAATAGAGATGTAAAGATATACAATACACATTTGGCTATGGCACATGATAAATAACTACATTGCATTAAAATAAGTAAATCAAATATAACCTAATGCATAAGCATTGAGTAACTGAAATCCGATTGTAATCTCCAAGTTCAGAATACAAAATCAGCAAGTATATCCGGCAGACATATCTCAAAATAGGACTCCACAATTATCTCAGAATATGGTAGAGAATTCTTCTATTGCTTCCTCATATTTGTTTCTTCAAAATGATGCCAACATAAGCAATAAATAACATGAAGTCATGTAACCTGCGTAATATCACCTGTCTACAATCATAGATCTGTGACTCATAATTTATAAAACGTCAAAAGACATGCATAAGATTTCTACAATCCTTTAAGGTACTGTAAACCTTAACACACAAACACACACATATGCGAACACACTGCCCTTTATGATTTTGAATGCACATAATTCAATCTACCAGTCTCAGTTTAGTGTTTTCATTTTAATAATTACTGTACTACAAATTCAAAAATAGCAGAAAAATACATGATGTTGATGTTCTGAATCTCATGGTCTGATCCTTCATGGATGATGGAGTAATCTGGGGAAGTTATACCAGACAGTAATTCACAGATCTCTTTGCTTTAATTTCATATGACCAATCTAGATTTGATTGCATTCATTTGCTGATTTTTACTACAATTTTGTATTTCAGAATAAATTATACCATTGTGTTTCAAGTTATTAGAAACAAATGCATTAATCAAATTCAAGGAGTTTGAAAAGTTTGTTGCCAAAAAAGAAAAAAGATAATAAAGTAGAGCAACAAAAACATATCAGAGTATAAATCAGATTGAAAGGAAGATGGAAATATTCAAAACATTAAATGATAATATAGATCAAGGATGGAATTTATTTATATTATAAGAGTGTATATAGTGTCACCAAAAGATATCCAACAGTTTGATGTAATGTCATACTAATACTAACCTTAAAGAGAAACCTACTTAAGCATCATGTTTTTTTTTTATAAAAAAAGCAGCTCTACAACTTGCTCACATCAGTGGGTGTTGTTTCCAAATGGAAGGCACAAACATTGAAAAGCCTCTGCCTGGGCAGCCTCCCTGTAAAATCAATGCCCCACATAACTGTTCCGACTGAGTTGCAGAGCCACAATTTCCTTTTTGGCACTGAAAGGACCAAAAAGTAAGGGGTAGGCTGAAGTGCAAACTGCAAGCATGTAATGTCTAACTCTCCAAATTGAGATAGCTTCATGTCACAAAAAGCATGCCATTGGTGGTAATCGGTCAACTGCCACATCTGAAATAGCCTCTGGCTCCTGTACACAACCATCACACTCCCGTCGCAACCTATTAAGGAGTGTGTGCGAGAACGATTTTCAGGTGGAGGTCTTGGATGCTTTATTATCTCCCAGCTCTCTTCATTATAGGGTGGCTTGAATGCGAAGACGTCATTTTCATCACACAGCCAATAGAAAATCCCTCTGGAAAAAATGGCAGAATCTTTTGGTGAAAAGTAGTTAGGTCGTCTCTGGTTGACGACTATCTGCGCCCATTTGGGTTTCCGCCTGTAGGATTTTTTGAAGCGATAGACATGCATAAAGAGGGTATGATGAATTCTTACAGGCATTCTTTCGTGAGGGTAAAAATCGTAGCCCCGCACAAGTACATAACTGTGGGTGGTGGGTTCAAAGCCGAATCCATGGAACATAGGGAAGTGGTGTGTTTTTAAACTGCGAGGGAGGTGGTGGAGAGCCCCTGTAGCAGGATTCCACACGCTTGAGTAATGGCGATTGTGCCCATTGTAGCAAAGCAGGAGGCCGTTGCTTCCATTCCCCTGCACAATTTTATCTCCCAGGGCAACCTCCGTAATGTTGAATGATAATGATGATGACTCTCCTTGTATTGCCCACATCAGGTCCTCGCCCTTCCCAAATTCATTTCCTGGCCCTGTAGAATACGCTCTAAATTGAAAGCATATTACAAAACCCGCCCAGTTGACTGCCAACTCCTTTACCCGCGCGATATCCATCTTACTCTCCACCTCCACCTCTGCCTTTTCACTTTCTACGCTGATGCAGCTATTTTCCTCCTCCAACTCCACCTCTGCCATGCTAATGATAATGCGCTTCCCTGTAACCTCACGACAAACTCCAGAATTCACTACATACAGCAGTGAAGGTGAAGTCACCATTAAATAGCCCATAATACGCCAAGAATAGTAATAACCATAAAAAGAGGAAGAGCTTTCACAACCAAGAAGGAAGAGCCAGAGATGTTTCCACGCCCAGCAAGATAGGACTCATAGTTGAGCATCCTAACTTCAGTCCTCTACAAATCATATATGGCAATTTTGAATCATTGGTTGTTTTTTGATCTAAAGGGCACACTTCATTCAATTTCTAAACCTGTCTACAACCACAAAAAAATGCTCCTGAAAAATTTCTAACACCGCTGATTCCCAGCATTGAAGAAGAATAAATACTGAAATCTTATAATAGTAATCCGTCAGCCCAACCGCACTTATCTAGTCATCTGTGAAATGCCTTGTACAGAAAGCGGAGGTTGGTAGAATTAATACACCTTTATTTGAAATAGAAAACCGCCAAACTTCCGTCACCAGAGTATGGTAAGGATTTTATGAAGGTTTTTATTCAAAGGTGCTTTAAAAATATTATGATATATTTTAATATAAGTAAAATTATACATAAACTAAATAATATTGTTATAATCTTATGTCAAAATATTGTTATAATCTTATGTAAATTTTGACAGTCTGTCTAAAATCTTTCTTTTCATGTGATATAATCTTTCTAAAATTTTAATTGTATTTTAGGGCAAAAATGCCTAAATACGGTCATATAGCCATCAAATTTAGTCCCGGTATAGTGCCACAGCCCCATATTAATTGGATTTGTTTATGTGAGGAATGTTAACCTTTGAATACTATAGGAATAGAAAAGAGATGGATAAAGTGAAATTAACTTTAAAGGTAGGTTAAGATAGTAAATTCAATAAATAAAATTTTAGACCATTATTGTGTATATAGGATAGCCACATGATGATAATAATACATATTTAATTGATTAGTATAGATATAAATGGTATTTGTTGGTTGGTGTTTGTTATTTTTTGGATAGATGTATTTAAAGTATTTTTATCTATAATTTTAATAAATTATTTATTCATAATTTTAAGTATATAACTAAATCATATCTACAATTGTAATAAACTAGCATACCTATATTTATAAAATATATATAATGTACATGGAGAGATATCCTTAGGAGGCCCTTATTTCCACCTGTGGAAGCCTAATTCTAAATATATTTTATAATTATATGAATTATTATAATTATATAATATAATATTAGAATATATTATATAATAATTATATATTATTATATTTAATATATTATAATAATTATAAGAATAATATTAGGGTTATGATTAGTATTAGAGTTAGGGATAGAATTAGGGTTATAATTACGATTAAAAATAGGTTGTGGGCCATGGTTAGAATTACGATTAGGGTGAGGATTAGGGTCATGCTTAAAATTAGAGTTAGAATAACGTTTTAATCTAATTAGAGTTGTGGTTATTTATAAATCTAGTTACATTTAATGTTTTGTTTATGTACTAAATTATGGGTAAGGTCAGGGTTAGGATTAGAGCTAGGATTTGAATGAAGGTAAGATTTAGAGTTAGGGTTTTGTTTAGGAATTGAGTTAGGATTAGGCTTATGATTAGGGCTAGATAGAAGGTTAGTCTTATAAAATATTGGTAAGTGTGATATTACGGCTATGGATAGAATTAGGGTTAGATTTAGAAATAGGGTTTCAGTTAAGGTAAGAACCAAGTTTAGATTAGAATTAGGGTTAGATTGAGGGATATGATTAAAATTTGGAAGACAATTAGAATTGCAACTATGATTAAAATTAGGGTTAGAATTAGGGGTTATTATTACAATTAGGGTTTTGATCATGGTTAGAATTAGGGTTAGGGTCAGAATTAAGGCAATGCTTAAAATTAGGATTAGAATATTGTAGTGCTTAGATTCGTATTAATTATCACAATAATTATGTGTTGTGGAGTTAATTTAAATTAAATTTATTATTTTAGAATTAAGATTAATTTTATTTTAGTTCTTAATTATTTAGTTTAGTGAAGCATAATTCCATGTTTTATTATTAGTTTAATGAAGTTAATTTCTTAGAATATGCATAAATCAACACATAACAAATAAAATTAACAAACCATAGTAACACAAAAGAGAGAATGAACCACATATTCAACTTTAGAAATAGGATTACAAATACACAAGATACTCCACTTTTGTTTTGAAATATTTAATACACCTAATATAAATTACAAATAATGAATTACATACTATACTTTGCTCTATATGCTCTGCTTTGTATGCCTTGGTTTACTCTATATGCTCTGGTCTACTCTCTATAGGTACATGGTCTGATCATAGGTATTCTATTCTTAATTCCAACCCTATTCCCAACCCTAACCCTAACTCCAATTCTAATCCTAATTATAACCCTAAACCTAATTCTAACAACTTCAACTTATCCAAAGAAGATCAGAACTTAAGCATCACAACATTAACATGAACATTAAATATTAACATAGTACGCAACAACACATAAAACCAAATGTATGTGGAAAACCCTAGAAGAGAAAAACCACAGTGAGGATTAAACCACAGTGAGGATTAACTCACAATTTATATGAAACTCAAATAATAACTTTGTTTTAGGGGCTTTAACCGATGGAAGCTACTACTCCCTAAGTAACTTTGATTTAGGGTCACATCCAAGGAAGCTTCTACACCCTGATGACTTTGTTTTAGAGTCTTTTTACCCAAGGAAGCAAATACTCCCTAATCTGAGAACAAACTCAGAAATCATTATAGTATGACAATCTTTCAACTATCTGAAAACTACCTTTGAAGCTCACACATGATGATTGCACTTCTATCTCTTCACACTTTCTTTTGAAGATTTAATCAGTCAGGCACACTCTATACTTGATCACTGTCTCAAATAAGTCTTCAAGATGAATCTAGACATCATCAACAACATCTGCTCTTTCTTCCACTATCACACATTAAAATGTATTTATTCTGCTAGTCTACTTGCGAACCTCTTCAATCAATTTTCATTCATACCTTTTGCATTCAAGTTGATCTACTATTTATACATGATATTACATTGATTACATAGCTTGTCGACCAGATTAAACATGAAAAATACATTTATAGGTCGTCCATACAATACATGTAATATGAAACATGTAAAAGATAGGTCTAATTAGGACAACACGTTACACCAGTAGAAGACACAAGCCTTGCGGACCCCAACACTTGCTTAACTAGGTCCAAAACATCCTTCATAGCTTCAAACATCAAGGAATTACCTCTACACACTCTGTTCATTTGAAAATAGGACAACTTTAAGGTAAGATCATGAAAACTTGAAGAGTAATGACCATATCAACTAGAAAACCTTGTGCGGTACTAGAAACAAAAATATCTTCATGAAACCCTTCCAAATGAGTCCACATGACTCATACAACATCCCTAAACACTTCTTTGCCACCACATATCAAAGAATTATGCCACACACCTTCAATCATTAACTATGAGAGCACACTGTTATCTAAAACACATTACAACATGTTGTCAATTGAAAAACTAAGTTATGGACCACCAAGAAGCTTGAAACAAAAAAGAAACATGAAATGCACATTCAAGAACATGTTTACAAAAACACAAGGTCAAGAATTTACTTTCAGAGGAATGTGGAGCATTCTAGTAGGTCTTTAACACTGCTTCATTCTGTCAGAACACATACTGGTACTTTATCAATCATAACTTTCACTGCGGAGGGAATGATGGTTTGGAACTTTAGAAACAACACATTTACCATCCTTTGAAGATTGATCCAGAACCGCATAGCCATATCTACAAACGCAAAGGAATGCAGAGCATTCTATTCACCTTTCAACATCACATTACACTAACAGAGCCTAGACTAGAACTCATTCACTTATATCTTTCACTGTAGAAGACCAAACACTCTGAAACTTAGGATTTAGCATATTTACATCATCCGCAACTTGACTCTTGAACTGCAAGACCATGGCTTCAAAATTAGAGGAACACAGAGCATTCCATTGTTATGCTATAAACATCTTCACAGAACCCACACTATCTTCAACCTGCTTCCAGAGGCCAAGTCTTCTTTACATCACCATATATAGCTCAGGATTAGTAAGAATGATCATGCAACATTCTTCAAAATAGGAACACATCCTCAGCATCAGCAATGCAACTTGATTCTTCTAATTCATATTAATCAGGTTTCAAACTCAACTCTGCTTTGATCAGGAATGTGACTTTTAAGATCTCCAATGATGAGCTTTCTCTTTATTAGGAGCATGACTTCCAAGCATGAACAATCTCTTACTCTTACGATAGTGTTGACATCAGTGTATGCTATGTTGGTATCAATGTATGCTGCGATGTTGACATTAATGACAACACATATGGCCAACACTATCCTCTATAGAAAATGTAAAGTTCTTTTGAATTGTCTTTTTTGTTATTTATCCTAACTTCTCTAAGAGGACACTTAGAAGCAAAGTGACCAACCTTTCTACAATTGAAACATTTAAAGGGTAACTCACCTTTATATTTGCCAGAGCCTTTCTTCAGTGTTTTTACAAAATTTGCTTTAGCATCAACAGGGCTTTCATCTTCATCAACAGTTTCTTCCTTTGTCTTTTTACTAACTTTGAAAGTAGTTTCTTTCTTTGCAACATCATTGTCAAACTCTCTCATTTCAAAAGCAGTAAGGGTACCAAAAAATTGGTCTAAAGTGTATGTATCTAGGTTTGCAGTCTCCTCAATAGCAGATACCTTAGGACTATAAGATTTGGGAAGAGATATCAGAACCTTTTTTACAACCTCATCTTCTTTCACTTCTCCACCAAGGCCTATGATACCATTGACCACTTCATTCACCCAAATCATGAAACTAACAATATTTTCATCCTCTGACATCTTTAGGGTTTCAATTATGTTTTTGAATATTTACATCTTATCTTTCTTTACTTTCTTATCTCCTTCATAAATAGTTTCAAGTTTATTTGAAACTTCTTGAGCAGAGCTTCAACCCATCACCTTTGAAAGTTTTGAATCAGTTAATCCCTAATGATAGAAAACTTTACCTTGACATTATTATTATGATTCTTGATTTCATTTGCATATGTGGGAATAGTAGCAGGGACAATGTAACCTTTCTTGACAGAATCCCAAACTCCACATCCTAGTGAATTGATGTAGCCTTCCATCCTTACCTTCCAAAAAGCATAATTTGTTCCATCGAACCTAAGTATCTTGCTAGATCCTCCTGATGCCATCCCGGACCTTCCTCAAGTGATTAATCTTTCTTCAAAGGAACTTAGCTTTGATACCAATTGTTGAACACACTGGAGTATTGAGAGGGGGGTGAATCAGTACCCTATGAAACTTTGTTTTTCATAATTTCAACTTATCCTGAGTAGATTAAAACTTGAGCATCACAATATGAACATTATCATAAAATATTAACATAATGCACATTAACACATAACACTAGATATATGTGGAAAACCCAAGAAGGGAAAAACCCCGGTGAGGATCAACTCACAATATATATGAAGCACAAATAACAACTTTGTTTTAGGGCTATAACCCAAGGAAGCAACTACTCCCTAAAAATTTGTTTTAGGGTCACTCCGAAGGAAGCTACAACTCCCAAAAAATTTTGTTTTAGGGCTACTACCCAAGGAAGCAACAACTCCCAGATCAAAGAATACATTTTCAAAAGATTACAGCATGATAATCTTTCAACTATCTGAAAACTAACTTTGAACCTCACTCTTTGATGATTGTACTATTACCTCTTAACACTATCTTCTAGAGATCTGATCAGTTAGGTATGCACTATATTGGATCATTGTCACAAATATATTTTCAAGATGAATCCAGATAGCATCAACAACTTCTGATCTTTCTCCTTCAGTCACACATCAACAATATAGTCATTCTACTTTTTATCAACTTGCAAACCTTTTCAACCAATACACAACCCAACCTTTTGCACTCAATTTGATTTCCTATTTATACATGATATTACATTGATTACATAGCTTTTCAACCAGATACAACATGAAAAATCCATTTACAAGTCGACCAGACAACACACAATATGAAACGTGTAGAAGATAGGTCCTAAGTGAAACAACACATTACACCAACAGAAGATCTAGGCCTTGCAGATCCCAATGTTAGAGTTGGCTATGGTTGGAGCCACTCAGGATCTAGGACTTCATGAAAGCACAAGAGAGATCAAATGAGAGAATAATGTTATTATATCAATGAATGCAAAATATTACAAGATTGTTAGTAGATTGTTACAATGTACATGATATGCCTTGTTTATAAAGATAAGGATGGAATGTAGGATGATGTAATCATGTGACAAGTGTCATTATCCTATGACATGTGACAACTATAGGATAAGATGACAACTATCAACAACTAGACACAACTAGAAACATCTAGTAGACTCACTAAGTCAACTTAAGATGTGTGAATCATGTTTGATGTGTGAATATTATTTAACTAATAAATAGTTAAATAATATGAATTATCCACACAAGGGTAAATCAGCTAGTTGATAACCTTGTTCACACCAACAACCCCCTTAAGTGCAACTTAGGGAGTAGTTGACTAAAGCAAGATGCAATGATGGATGATGATGATGATAAATGGGTCCAAGATGAAAGGAAGCTAGGTGTACAGAAATCACTTCCTAAACTAATCTAATGAGGGGAGAGGTATGCAAATTCTTTACAACCTTTACAATTGCAGAAATATAAAACATATATCAAAGATATTACATCAACAAACACAAAACAAGAATGTAGACAAAGAGAAGATGACACAAGATGTACGTGGAGAAAACCTTTTCAGGTAAAAAACCCCACACTCTAAAAACTGCACAATGTATTATCTAAAACAATGGGTGTTTACAATACACTTGCAATGCAAGTTCTGACAAGAGTCTTCAAATGTCAATTTTGGAGTTATTCTGGTAGCATAATAGTACCTGTAAAAACGCTATGTAACTACAACTCCAAACTATACAATATATATAGATTACAAGGCAAATATTGGGAGCATCTTGGGACAGGCATCCACCTTGGCCACATGGCCATTATATCACATCAAAGGACACTTGTCTTTTCTGCACATACATCCCTTACATCTGTCATACATGGTAGATTTGACTTACCCAACATAGGAGTGCTCCATGCTAAAAATAGACTATGACAGATGCTCTTACGCATCGTACAATTGTCATAGATTTTCCCAAGATAACAACCTTAAATGTTGGAAGAGAATCTGTCATACAATGCTAAATATAGCATATTCCTCTTACAACATGTCATAGCCCAACTTGGGCGTGCCCAAAGATGCCTTTCCCTCATGCAAAGATCCTCATCGACACTTGTCATCACTTGTCATAGGAATCTCCAAACTTGGCTCTTATGCATCATCAATTATGTCATATGGAATATTGTCTTCCACACACTACAAGATGCCGACACATTGCATATTAGTGCCACCTCAAATGGGACACCTAAATCCATGTAGGTTTGACTTGACCATCCAAGTCATATTCCAAGTAAGGTGACATGTCATTGTGCCACCTCACTAAATGACCAAACTGAATGTACAAGTAATTACAACATTAGGTAATAAAATAATATACAAATAAATAAATAATACGAGAAATTTGTAAAGGTTGAGACATCTTAATTCCCAACATTCTCCCACTTGTCAAACACCTTGCAAGAGCCAAAAGAAATGACAAGATTTAACTGCTAGGGGCCAAGAGGACCATAGACTCCGAACACCATCTGAACTTCTCTGTGCCCACTAGTTTTGTCAATGCATCTACAACATTCTTCAAAGTGTCTACTTTCTCCAATATCACCTTCCCATCCTATACCATGTCTCTGCACAAAATGAAACTGTACATCAATATGCTTTGTTCTGACATGGAAAGTCAAATTCTCTGCTAAGCAAATCACACTCTAACTATCACAACAAATAGTAATATATCCTACATCAACACCAATATCTAACCACAACCTCTTAAGCCAAATGGCTTCCTTACAAGCATGAGTTGCTTCCATATACTCAGCTTCTGTCATGGATAAAAGTGGATAAAATTAGATATCGATCAATACGAATACTAGGCTGAAGTGCAAATTGCAAGCATGCAATGTCTAACTCTCCAAATTGAGAGAGCTTCATGTCACAAAAAGCATGCCATTGGTGGTAACAGGTCAACTGCCACATCTAAAATAGCCTCTAGCTCCTGTACACAAGCATCACACTCCCGTCAGATCTTATTAAGGAGTGTGTGCGAGAATGATTTTCAGGTGGAGGTCTCGAATGCTTTATTATCTCCCAGCTATTTTCATTATAGGGTGGCTTGAATGTGAAGATGTCATTTTCATCACATAGCCAATAGAAAATCCCTCTAGAAATAATGGTCGTGTTGGTTTTGCTTCTGAATCAGCATTAGGGTTTGCCACTTCTAATGCACAGGCAGATTCAGCCAACTAAATATAGGAGGTTACGTGAGCTCCTCCCCTTCACTTCTGGTTCTGTCACACCAAGGGGGGTGTCCCTATTTGATAAAAGTATAACCTTGACTAGCTCAATGATAGAAGGATTTAACTTGACAGCAACATGCAGAATACTCTCATGTATGGACCAAGATTTGTGTAACAAATCACAAGGTTGGCAACATTCTTGGACATGATGTCTAGTTGGGTATGAGAGCATGCAGGGATCCTAATCCTACTCCTACAACTAACAGGTGGAAGGATGAAATGGTTTGATTTGATTTTTGGATGCAAAGCTGGACATGGTATATAACCTCAACACAGAGCTAGATTGGTGCCTATCCAGGGCTTGGAGTCGGTAGACATACACCTGTGAATGATCAGCATGAACAACTAAAACTGGATTTCAGGGGGATACATATGATACCTGTCTTACAGATATCTCCCAATACAGAGTGTTAATCTATCTATACTTATGGCATCCCTATTACAGTATACCCTTCCCAATGTTCAATCTGAAAATAGTTTAATCTACCCCTTGAGCAGAAGTTAAAAGATCAGACATTCAACACAGGAATTCTATGTTCTAGAATCTTAGACATTCCTTGAATGCCTGGACTCAGAAGAAAGATACATGCAAAACTGGAGACAGAATCAGCATAACACATGCAAACATAGCATTATTCATATAAATTGACCATGAAATCAGTGGATTCATGCACAAACGTACAACAAGAGATACATAAATTCACAAGTTTTGCTGCATAGAGCAACCAAAACCAGTTGTATCTTATTACAGAGCCAAAATGTCCAGTTTTCAACAACCAAAACAATGGTAACACAGTCTTCTTATATCAGCCAGAAAGTGTACCACAGCAATTAATTACAAGGCTTTTACAAAAATCTGCCAAATACAGATCCTTCAAAGGAATGGTGCTCAGAATTTATTGCTGCAGAGACAGAAAGTAGACAATGGTGGCCTCGAGCCCTGTGCCACCATCTGGAAGTCCTCATGCCAAAAATTAGGTACATGACTGTTCAACAACTCGCCCATGCCCCTGCTATAGTCGCCATTGATGGCTCAACCACCCACGGCCGCTTGAAAACCATCGCAGCACTTCAAAAAAGAAATTCTCGCCAAAGCACGTTCTATCGCAGTTTCAAATTATACAGGGAGATTAGTCCCACATTGGTGCTGCGGAGACAACTTTGTCATTTTAAAAACATGGCCGCATGTATAACAAATGTCGAGCACTTTTGCCGCGCTTGACGCATAAGCCTTTGTCCAAAGCCTATCGCCAAGACCCGAGCCATCGGCACACTCCCAAATCCTCCTGCCGATCTATCAAGTCTCGCCGATGGCAAACAAAACACACCCTCCGTCTCCGTGACTCCCTCCATCGGAGCATCCAAAAATCCTCTGGCCGACCTCATGTGTTACATCGATGAAGTCCATCGCAATCCCCTGTCGGCCAGACCAATCCCATCAGCCAACCTGAAACTCCTCTGACCGACCTCAATAGTCTCGCCGACGCCATCGCAAACTCCATATTTCCCATCATCGGCCAGAGATAGACCATCAGGCCAACTTCCATCGATTAGGCCGATAAAACAAGTCTCACCGATGGCCAAGCAAAAAACACCCGTCGCCAAGACAAAAACCATCGGCCAACCCAAAAGCAACGCTCGTCGACAACAAAAGTCACGTCGATGGCAACTTGGCTTCCCATCTCCGTCGATGTGACTTAGACCATCGGAGAAAGACCACAAACCTATGTCGATAGCTGCCATCACGCCGATGAAACCAAAAACATAAAGTTTTGAACCATTGAACCGGTTCAAATAGATGGTTCAATGGCGAGGTTCAACACTGAGGTTCGCCGGCGAGGTTCAAACCGAAAGTTCAAAGACACAATCGGAGCACTTAAAAAAACAAAACTTTTGCTGATGGATAAAACATGATGACCCCTTCCTCAGGAAAGATGAAGGGGAGCCAAAACTCAGAACCTTTTGGATTTTTTGGGAAGGTGCCTGCATGAAAAATTGCTTGGAAACTGACAGTCAATTCAGGTACCAATAGTGGCTCTGATTGGGGACGTGCAGGTGCAAGACTGTAGTGAGAACCCCAGATCTCTGGGATGCAGACTAGTCCCCTATCCATTGGGCACAGAGTCAAACTTGCACCAATCTACATCACCAAACACATTATTTTAAAATAAACATGGTGGCCCAGGGCCACCAAAAAGGAAAAACCAGACTTTTCCTTTGTCAAACACCTGATTTTCTTTTGATTTCTTCAAATGAAGCCTAAAAGCATTTAACTGTCTACAACAAGCCCCTTGGCAATTATTTGTGTTGCTGCTCATTTCTTTTTCTTCAACAAATCTACAGCTAGCTTCATCAGCATATATAATTAGCAGTTGTAGAATGTCATCATCATATGAGTCACTGATGTTGCTTGGAAAAATAACAGACTCACATGAAACAAATGAATCCACATCAGAATTTTGCCCTTCCTAAAAAAATAAGAGCTCCTCTGTATCAAACATGTAATATTCAGGCACAAGCAACATCTCATAATCAAATTTATCTTGATGAACATACAGATATCCATCATCATCATGCACGGCAGTTTTGTCATTAATGTCCACCTGAAATGTCTCAAGAGAAGGCAAAAATAACTCAGAATGTAGCCCTACACTGAAAGCTTCATAGTCACCCCTGCAATCAACACTATCCCCAACTGTATGAGCACACACATCTGCGATTTTCCCATCCACCTCTGAATAGTGACCTTGTTTTTTTATCTTCACCAGTGCCCTGATAATCAAAAGAAAAGTTTTCAACCTCTGCACTATGAAGGTGGCCAAAATCTTCAAGAAAACATTCATAATCAGCATCCAAATATATTTCATTATCTGAAAGGCTCACATATGCATCTGAATGCTGGCAATCACTAGCATATTCATTGCCATCCCTTGAATCAATGTTTTCTATATTCAAAGTGAAGCTCTGCATATCCACTTCATATAAATAATCAGGCATAACTGGGATATGCACACTGCTGCAAGACACAACTTCATGTATGTCTCTCATTTGATCAATTGGAGGGCACCTTGTGTTTGCAGGCTTGTCTTCTAAAGGCTGATAACAATCTTTGTTTTCATTATTACAAGATGTGCTTACATTTTCTACAATATTTTCTTCATGCATCACATCATGGCTGCACACATTATTCTGAAATATATTTCCCTCTATACAATCATTTCTCAATGCACATACTGGGAGAGCTGAAATATATTCACTTTGATAACTGCTTTGACAACTTGCAGCCATGAAACCTACTGGCATTCCATATTTCTCATTGTTTTCTATGTCCATAGCAAATTGGAAAGCCTGGTGAAGTGTGACTAGTTCTTTATCTCTCAACAGATAACTCATTTCTTCATCAAATGCAGCTAAATAAATTGTCAAGCACAATGCATTATTAGGTCTCATATATTCAGGGATCTGCCTGAGCAATTTAATAAACCTAAGATTAAAGGCTGGAACTAGCTCCTCATCTTCCCTTTGGATATTCATAAAATATATGATTAATGAGGCCACATCAAACCTTTCACCAAACTGCCCTAGGAATGCAACTTCTAAATCTATCCATGAAGAAACTGAACAAACAGGCAGGTCTGAAAACCATATCCTAGCATCATCTTCCAATGACTGAACAAAGAGTCTCATTACTACATCTTCATCCTCTACCTCATAATCTTCTATTAAATTACAAAATCTTTGCAGATGTTTGTTTGCTGATTCAGAATCTTATCCACTATATTTTGGCAAACATATTCTAATTTTATTGGGAATAATATTTGGGTAACCATATATCCCTGTGAAATTTAGGGCTTTATATCTTTTAATAAAGAATGGTCTTCTTTGAGAGCACAACCAGGTTTGCTGTTCTAAACTCAACATTTTGAATCAAAGATGAATACCTGGATATATGTTGTAGCATTGATAGGTTCTTTCAACAGAGTCACCACCTCTCAGAGAGAGGACAGAATGTCAGCAAGGCACTTTTATTTTCTGGATTCATCACCCCAGCAGAGCACCACATGGTTCTTTTTTGCTGCAACAACTTCACTGGAAACTAGATTTTCCAACCCTCAGGTTACTTGACTCTCTCTCTCCCCAGCAGAGTCGCCAATTTCTGTTGGTTTTGCTTCTGAATCAACATTAGGGTTTGCCACTTCTAATGCACAGGCAGATTCAGCCAACTGAATATAGGAGGTTGCGTGAGCTCCTCCCCTTTACTTCTAGTTCTGCTGCACCAAGGGGGGTGTCCCTATTTGATAAAAGTATAACCTTGACTAGCTCAATGACAAAAGGATTTAACTTGACAGCAACAGGCAGAATACTCTCATGTATGGACCAAGATTTGTGTAATAAATCACAAGGTTGGCAACATTCTTGGACATGATGTCTGGTTGGGTATGAGAGCATGCAAGGATCCTAATCCTACTCCTACAACTAACAAGTGGAAGGATGAAATGGTTTGATTTGATTTTTGGATGCAAAATTGGACATGGTATATAACCTCAACACATAGCTAGATTGGTGCCTATCCAGGGCTTGGAGTCGGTAGACATATACCTGTGAATAATCAGCATGAACAACAAAAACTGGATTTCAAGGGGATACATATGATACCTGCCTTACAGATATCTCCCAATACAGAGTGTTAAGCTATCTATACTTATGGCATCCCTATTACAGTATACCCTTCCCAATGTTCAATCTGAAAATAGTTTAATCTACCCTTTAAGCAGAAGTTAAAAGATCAGACATTCAACACAGGAATTCTATGTTCTAGAATCTTAGACATTCCTTGAATGCCTGGACTCAAAAGAAAGATACATGTAAAACTAGAGACAAAATCAGCATAACACATGCAAACATAGCATTATTCATATAAAATTGACCATGAAATCAATGGATTCATGCACAAACGTACAACAGGAGATACATAAATTCACAAGTTTTGCTGCACAGAGCAACCAAAACCAGTTGTATCTTATTACAGAGCCAAAATGTCTAGTTTTCAACAACCAAAACAATGGTAACACAGTCTGCTTATATCAGCCAGAAAGTGTACCACAGTAATTAATTACAAGGCTTTTACAAAAATCTGCCAGATACAAATCCTTCAAAGGAATGGCGCTCAGAATTTATTGCTGCAGAGATAGAAAGTGGACAATGGTGGCCTCGAGCCCTATGCCACCATCTGGAAGTCCTCATGCCAAAAATTAGGTACATGATTGTTCAACAACTCGCCCATGCCCCTGCTACAGTCGCCATTGATGGCTAAACCACCCGCGGCCACTTGAAAACTGTCGCAGCACTTCAAAAAAGAAATTCTCGCCAAAGCGCGTTCTATCGCAGTTTCAAATTATACAGGGAGATTAGTCCCACATTGGTGCCGCAGAGACAACTTTGTCATTTTAAAAACACAGCCGCATGTATAACAAATGTTGAGCGCTTTTGCCGTGCTCGATGCATAAGCCTTTGTCCAAAGCTTATCGCCAAGACCCGAGCCATCGGCACGCTCCCAAATCCTCCTGCCGATCTATCAAGTCTCGCCGACGGCAAACAAAACACACCCTCCGTTGCCGTGACTCCCTCCATCAGAGCATCCAAAAATCCTCTGGCCGACCTCATGTGTTACACCGATGAATCCCATCACAATCCCCTGTCGGCCAGACCAATCCCATCGGCCAACCTGAAACTCCTCTGACCGACCTCAATAGTCTCGCCGACGCCATCGCAAACTCCATTTTTCCCATCATCGGCCAGAGATAGACCATCGGGCCAACTTCCATCGATTAGGCCAATAAAACAAGTCTTATCGATGGCCAACCAAAAAACACCCGTCGCCAAGACAAAAACCATCGGCCAACCTAAAAGCAACGCTCGCCGACAACAAAAGTCACGCCGATGGCAACTTGGCTTCCCATCTCCGTCGGTGTGCCTTAGATCGTCGGAGCAAGACCACAAACCTATGCTGATAGCTGCCATCACGCCGATGAAACCAAAAACATAAAGCTTTGAACCATTGAACCGGTTCAAATAGATGGTTCAATGGCGAGGTTCAACACTAAGGTTCGCCAGCGAGGTTCAAACCGAAAGTTCAAAGACACAATCGGAGCACTCAAAAAAACAAAACTTTCGCTGATGGACAAAACATGATGACCCCTTCCTTAGGAAAGATGAAGGGAAGCCAAAACTCAGAACCTTTTAGATTTTTTGGGAAGGTGCCTGCATGAAAAATTGCTCAGAAACTGACAGTCAATTCAGGCACCAACAGGTCGAATCTTTTGGTGAAAGGTAGTTAAATCATGTTTGGTGGAGTAATATTTATGCCCATTTGGGTTTCCACCTATAGGATTTTTTGAAGCAATAGACATGCATAAAGAGGGTATGAGGAATTCCTCCAGGCATTCTATCGTAGCCCGCACAAGTACATAACTGTGGCTGGTAGGGTCAAAGACAAATCTGTGGAACATAGGGAAGTGGTGTGTTTTCAAACTGCGAGGGAGGTGGCGGAGAGCCCCTATAGTAGGATTCCACATGCTTGAATAATGGCGATCATGCTCATTGTAGCAAAGCAGGAGGTTGTTGCTTCCATTCCCCTGCACTATTTTATCTCCCAAGGCAACCTGTTGGAGATAATGTTTATTTTATGGAATGTTCCAGAATATGGAAACTTCCATCTCTAAATAGAAACCTCTAGATTTTTCTTTTTTGACACTTCTCTTAGTCATTCTAAGATATTCTAGAGATTTCCATGAATGCTATAAATATAGCAGCAAGGTTGCCATTGTAATCAATTAAGAAATCATCTATTTTCTATGCAATTTGTTGTTCAATAATATATTCAAGTGTTTTTTATTTGCTGCATTCTATTTTATTTTATTTCAAATACACTATTTTTTTCAATATGGTATCAGAGCCCTCTCAAATCTTGGGGCTGTAGTTTGTGGGTTTTGTAGTGTTGGCTGTGAACTATGTAGGTTGTGTGATTGGAGGTTGATCACCATTGTTTTGTGGCGAAGAAACAAAATATTGCAGCAAAAAGAAGAATCAAATCAACCAAAATTGGTGAGAGATTTCTGATTTTAATTCTCATCTAAAAAAAATAGAATTTGATATAATGGATTCAATTGGTATTTCTTTACCTACAACTAAATTAAATGGAAAAAATTATTATGATTGGGTGTCTTGTATGGAGATTTTTCTAACGCTTCAAAATTGCTTTGAAATTGTTAATGGTAGTGAAAAAAGACCAGCAAATAGTGGAAAAGATCAAGAAGATTGGGATAAAAGAGATAAAAGGGCGGCAGCACTGATCAATCTTACACTTTCAGAAGAAGTTTTTCCAGAAGTTCGCAATGAGAGAAGTGGAGTCAAAGTGTGGGATATTTTGAAAACTACATATGAAAATTCAGGTGATGTATGGATTCTAACTCTCACTGCAGAATTATACAACATGAAATTATCAAATTCACAAGAGCTAGTCCCTCATCTAAGCAAATTATAGGAAAAGAGAAATGAACTTGCTTCTCTTGGAAAGGATATAGATGAAAAATATTTTGTGCAAATAGTTTTACAAAGTCTACGAGGATCTTATCAATAATTTATAAGAGGGCTAGATACTGCTGATAAATTAAAGAACATAAAATATGAAGAGTTATGTGCTAAATTGGTGCAAGAAGAAAAACATCAAATCAAAGAAAGGGAGTCATTTAATGATGAAGCTTTCATAATAAGAGGGAAACATAATTACAAAAATACACAAGAAAATCATTTAAGAGAGAGAAATTGGAAGTATGACAATAGGTATACTCTAGCCAAGGATTATAATAAAAGCAAATGGAAATGTAATTACTGTGGTAAGTTGGGTCATAAAGCAAATGAATGCTATAAGAGGATTAAAGATATAGAAAGGAAGACAAATAAGTTTACAAAAAAAATTTGATTCTAAAAGTAATTCTCTTTGTATTGCACTTAAAGCAAATGATTCTTATAAAGATGACTGGGTTATTGATTCTAGTGCCACACAACATATGTGTTATAATAAGGAACAATTTGCATCACTAAGAAATGATAACAATTCAAAGAAAATATATTTGGGGAATAACAGTGCTTTGGAAGTTAAAGGAATTGGAAATGTTCAAGTTGATAATGGTGTGTTAAAAAATGTGAAGTTAGTTCCAGGATTGAAGACAAATCTTCTCTCTGTATCTCAAATTGCAAATCAGGGGTATAAAATAGAATTTTACAATGACAAATGTCAAATCAAGGATGTGAGTAATAACTACAAAGTGACTGCAATTGGTAAAATGGAGAATGGATTATATAAATTTCAAGAATTTACTTCTAAATGTGGAAATGAGAATATGTGTGCTATTGCCAAATATAATGATATGAACAGGTTATGGCATGAGCATATGGGACACGTCAATTATCAAAGCCTCAAGCTTATGGAGAAATTATATATGGTGCATGGGCTTCCAAAACTCTCATCAAGTCACAAGGTGTGTGAAGGATGTGCTATGGGAAAGCAACATGTGGAAAGTTTCCCACAAGGTAAATCATGGAGAGCAAAAACTCCTTTACATTTGGTTCATAGTGATGTAATGGGTCCTTTTAAATAGAACACCTTCACTTGCAGGATCAAGGTATACCCTCACCTTTATTGATGACTATACCAAAAGAATTTGGGTATATTTTTAAAAAAAGAAGGATGAAGTGTTTGATAAGTTTAAAGAGTTTAAGGCATTGGGTGAAAATCAAAGTGGAAGATCTATGAAGATAATAAGAACAGATAGAGGTTGGAATATATGAACAAAGATTTCATATATTTTTGTAAACAACATGGTATAAAGAAGGAATCAACTGTCTCCTACTCACCCCAACAAAATGGAGTTGCAGAAAGAAAAAATAGAACTATAATTGAAATGGCTAGGTGCATGCTTCACTCTAGAAATATAGAAGTTAAATTTTGGGCTAAAGTAATTTGTACTGCAGTTTACATTTTGAATAGAACACCTACTAAGGCAGTTCTAAATATAACACCAGAAGAGGCATGGAGTGGTAGGAAGCCTATCTTTGGATGTAATGCATATGCCCACATTCCTGATGAAAAAAGGAAAAAACTTGAAAGGAAAAGTGAGAAGAGCATAATGGTTGGATATAGTGAGGAGTCAAAAGGATATAGGTTATATAATCCTAAAACAAATGAAATTTATATCAAAAGGAATGCATGCTTTGATGAAGATATTGAAAGTGAGCATTCTCCTACATTATCTTACTTTCCAATATTGATTGAAGAAGATAAAACTACTTATACTAATGATCAAAATCAAGGTGTGCAATCTTCTGCAGGAGCTTTTCACAAACAGAAGGTATTGATTATACTAAAACCTTTGCTCCAGTTGCTAAAATGAGTTCAATTCGTACAATAGTTTCTCTAGCTGCAAAATTTGGTTGGAAAATTTATCAAATGGATGTAAAAAGTGTCTTTCTACATGGTGATCTTCAAGAAGAAATTTACATGCAACAACCACCTAGATTTGTTAAAAGTGGTGAAGAACATCTAGTGTGTAGATTAAAAAAATTATTATATGGTCTTAAGAAAGCTCCAAGGGCATGGCACTCCAAAATAAATGAGTACTTTATAAATGCAAGATTTAAAAGAAGTAAAGCTGATCCAAATGTGTATGTAAAACAATGTGATCCAGTAAAGTTGTTATTATTGGATTGTATGTGGATGACTTGATTATTATAGGGGATCACACACATAATATTGAAATAATCAAATATCAACTCAAACAAGCTTTTGAAATAACTGATCTAGGGTTGATGCACTACTTTTTGGGTATGCAAGTATGGCAAGAAGAAGGAAGAATCATGCTTTCTCAAACCAAATATGCTCTTGATGTATTGAAAAAGTTTAATATGACTGATTGTAAAGCATCTAATACACCATGTGAAGTAGGGTTAAAATTGAGTACTAATTCTACTCAAAAGAAGGTGGATGCAAAATTATATAGACAATTAGTTGGGAGTCTTTTGTATCTCACCATAACTAGACCAGACATATCCAGGTACATGTCAGATCCACACATTGAGCATTGGAAAGTAGCTAAGAGAATATTAAAATATATTAAAGGCACTTATCAACTTGGAATTGAGTACAAATATGGAGGAGAGCCTACATTAGTTGGATATACAGATTCTGATTATGCAGGTGATATTGATGACAGAAAATCAACTTCAGGGTACATGTTTCATCTTGGGTCAGGACCAATTTCTTGGAGCAGCAAGAAACAAGCAACAGTATCACTATCATTTATAGAAGTTGAATATGTTGGTTCATCAAAGGCATCTCAAGAAGCATTATGGCTTAGAAGACTACTTGAAGAAACACAACATCCACAAGTTTGTCCAACTACTATATTCTATGATAATCAAAGTACTATCAAGCTAGCAAAAAATCCAATTTATCGTGCTAGATCAAAGCATATAGAAGTACATCATCATTTTGTTCATGATTTGATAGAAGATCAAGTGGTGGAGTTAAAATTTTGTGGAATAGAAAATTAAATTGCTGACATATTTACAAAAGCACTACCTGAAGTGAAATTTATCAAATTTAGAAACTTGTTAAATCTCAAGGAAGTTGCTATATAGTAATCTTTTGTAATTATCTTCTCCAAATAAACATTATGGGGGGGTGTTGGAGATAATGTTTATTTTATGGAATGTTCCAGAATATGGAAACTTCCATCTCTAAATAGAAACCTCTAGAATTTTCTTTTTCTAACACTTCTCTTAGTCATTCTAAGATATTCTAGAGATTTCCATGAATGCTATAAATATAGCAGTAAGGCTGCCATTGTAATCAATTAAGAAATCATCTATTTTCTGTGCAATTTGCTGTTCAATAATATATTCTGAGTTTTTTTTTATTTGCTGCATTCTATTTTATTTTATTTCAAATACTCTATTTTTTCCAATACAACCTCTGTGATGTTGAATGATGATGAGTCTCCTATTGCCCACATCAGGTCCTCGCCCTCCCCAAATTCATTTCCTCGTGATGCAGAAAACACTCTAAATTGAAAGCATATTACAAAACTCGCACAATTTATTACCAACTTCTTTACCCTCACGATATCCATCTTACTCTCCACCTCCACCTCTACGTTTTCACTTTCTATGCTAATGCAGCTATTCTCCACCTCCACCTCTACCATGCTAATGCTAATGCAACTAACTCCTCACTATATGAAGCTTCCCTATAACCTCGCCACAAACTCCAGAATTCACTACATACAGTAGTGAAGGTGATGTCACCATTAAATAGCCCATGATCCGCCAAGAATAGTAATTGCCATAAAAAGAGGAAGAGCTTTCACAACCAACAAGGAAGAGCCAGAGATGTTTCCACGCCCAGCAAGATAGGACTCATAGTCGAGCATCCTAACTTAAGTCCTCTAGAAATCATATATGGTAATTTTGAATCATTGGTTATTTTTTACATCTATAGGGCACATTTCATTCAATTTCTAAACCTGTCTACAACCACACAAAAAATGCTCCTAAAAAATTTCTAACACCGCTGATTCCTAGTATTGAAGAAGAATAAAGACTAAAATCTTATAATAGTAGTCAGTCAGCCCAACTGCCCTTCTCTAGTCATCTGTGAAATGCCTTGTACAGAAATCGGAGGTTGGCTAGAATTAATACACCTTTATTTGAAATAGAAAGCCACCAAACTTCCGTCACCAGAGTATGGTAAGGATTTGATGCCCAAAATCTCGGTGTTTCCAATGCTAACTTTAGGTTTTTTTCAAATTGAGTTGTAACTGTCATTGTTGAGTTGTATTGTTGTTGTTGTCACCGTGATTTTCTCCTTTTGGCAGCTGCTGCTTATTCTTTCTAATTGCATCCTTCAATATCAAAAAAGCTTATGTAAATACAGGCAAATTTTTTATGATAGTTTTCATTCAAAGGTGCCTTTAAAGTACTATGATATATCTTAGTATAAGTAAAATTATATATAAACTAAATAATATCCTTATAATCTTATATACATTTTGACACTCTGTCCAAAATCTTTCTTTTCATGTGATACAATCTTTTTAAAAATTTGATTGTATTTTACGGCAAAAATGCCTAAATACTGTCATACAGCCATCAAATTTAGTCCCTATACAGTGCCACAGTCCCTTGATCGCCCTACCCTATGGGACAAAGGCAACACTTTATATTAATTGGATTTATTAGTCCCTACCTTTTAAGGCGGGAGACTAATGTTTTCAGTGCACTTATTTCTATTAATGCATTCATTAGAAATCGTGCTACTAATGTTTATGCTATAGTTTGTGGGATTATTTTATTAATAGGGAATTTTGGCTTTATTTTTGCAATTTTCTCAATTGGCTATTGGTATTTTCCTTGTGGTTTTGTATTTTCTAATTACAAATTTTTTCAGGGCAAGAAAGAGAAAAATTTATTCAATTCCTAATGTTTTGTTGCTATTGGAAATATTTTATGACTTTGTAATATTCTTTGATATAGTCATGTCTTCGCACCCAATGTTTCTATCGACGTGTGGCATTTTAACGAGGACATTGTGCATTTATTAGTCTATTTATTAGTCTCGAATTTTCATTTATTGTGAATAGACTGAAGTGCAAGCATCATTAATGGCTTATGGTGTGAAGTTTTAAGTCTGTCGAGCAAAAGATTATTTGCATTGTTTATTCATTTGCTCAGATTGTTTGATGAGGGTGAAATCTATGTCTGTTGAGAGTGTTTATATCTATCATATTGGAAGTGAAAAAGGAGGCATTTGTAAGTTCCTATATCTTTTACATTGTCATTTTTGTGTTGTTTATTCATTTGCTTAGATTGTTTGATGAGGGTGAAATCTGCGTCTATTGAGAGGGTTTATGTTTATCATATTGGAAGTGAAAAACAAAGTGTTTGTAAGTTCCTACATCTCTGCATTTTATGGGTTAATGTCTATTGTTTGTTTTTCTCTACATTTTATGGGTTAACATCTATTGTTTGTTTTTCTCTACATTTTATGGGTTAATGTCTACTCTTCCGTATCTTTGAGTGCTTTTATGGGTTAGTCACTATTGTTGAGTTAAAGACTTAACACCATAATTCATTTATTGTGAATAGACTGAAGTGCAGGTGTCGTTAATGGATTATGGTGTGAATTTTTAAGTTTGTCGAGCAAAGGATTATTTGTGTTGTTTCTGTTGAGAGGGTTTATATCTATCGTATTGGAAGTGAAAAATGAGGCATTTGTAAGTTCCTATATCTTTTACACTGTGATTTTGTGTTGTTAATTCATTTGCTTAGATTGTTTGATGAGGGTGAAATCTGTATCTGTTGAGAGGGTTTATGTCTATCGTATTAGAAGTGAAAAATGAGGTGTTTGTAAGTTCTTATATCTTTTACAATGGCATTTTATAGTTTTTTACATCTCTGCATTTTATGGGTTAATATCTATTGTTTGTTGTTCTCTATATTTTATGGGTTAATGTCTACTCTTCCATTTCTTTGAGTGTTTTTATGGGTTAGTCTCTATTGTTGAGTTAAAGACTTAACACCATAATTCATTAATATCGACTTTTCTGCTAGCCACGATTAAGAATGTAACTAATCTTTTCTCTGCACGCATGCATGTCAATTGCACTTCAATCTATTAAATGAAAATGAAAATTGGGTCTAAATAAGTGCAAAATGTCTCGATATAAAATCATTTCATCTTTGTTGTTCCTTATCATTGAGTGCTTTTATGGGTTGATGTCTGTTGTTCAGTTAAAGACTTAACACCATAATTCATAAATGTTGAGCTCTCTGTTGGCCACCATTAACAATGCAACTAATCTTTTGTCTATCATGCATGCATGCCTAGATAAGTGCAAAATCTATCGGTGCAAAACCTGTGGTTGTTGGGAGGGTTTATAACTATCCTGTTGGTATACATGTTGTAAATGTTTTCAGTGCACCCATGCCTATTAATGCATTCGTCAGAAATTGAATGGGTTAATCTCTGTTGTTCCTTATCATTGAGTGCTCTTATGGGTTGATGTCTATTGTTCAGTTAAAGACTTAACACCATAATTCATAAATGTTGAGCTCTCTGTTGGCTACCATTAACAATGCAACTAATCTTTTGTCTGTCACGCGTGCATACCTAGATAAGTACAAAATCTTTCGGTGTAAAATTTGTGGCTATTGGGAGGGTTTATAACTATCCTATTGGTCTGCATGTTGTAAATGTTTTCGGTACGCTCATGCCTATTAATGCATTTGTTAGAAATTGTGGTACTAATGTTTATGCTATAGTTTGTGGGATTATTTTATTAATAGGGAATTTTGGCTTTTTTTTTTGCAATTTTCTCATTGGTTGTTGGTATTTTCCTCGTGGTTTTGTATTTTCCTAATTGCAAATTATTTTCAGGGCAAGAAAGGGAAAAATTTAATCAATTCCTAATGTTTTGTTGCTATTGGAAATATTTCATGAGTTTGTAATGTTCTTTAATATAGTTGTGTCTTCACACCCAGTGCTTCTATCGACACGTAGTGTTTTAATGAGGACATTGTGCATTTATTAGTCCCTAATTTTCATTGATTGTGAATAGACTGAAGTGCATGCATCATTAATGGCTTATGGTGTGGAGTTTTAAGTCTATCGAGCAAAGGACTATTTGTGTTGTTTATTCATTTGCTCAGATTGTTTGATGAGGGTGAAATCTGTGTCTATTGAGAGGGTTTATATCTATTGTATTGGACTACTATCGACAATGCCATGTGTCCACAAAAACACTTGCAGCAAGGACACATGTCTAGCAACAAAACATTAGGAATTAATAACTTTTTTTCCTTCATTTCTCCCAAGAATAATTTGTAACTGGGAAAATACAAAATTAGGAACAAAATATCAACTACCAATGAGAAAATTATAAAAAAATAGCAAGAATTTCATTTTAATAGTTCCAAATACACATCTTCAACAGAAGTCTTATCTGTTCAACATTGCGTATTGATGAAATATTTCTCATAGCAAGAAAAGAATAGGAATTGATGACTTTTTTCTTGTTCCTGTTGCCAAGAATAACATTAGAAATAGTCAATGATATAAAAGAACATTATCAGCCTAGAACAACACTCAATGATAAGGAACAATAGAGAATAATGAATAAAAATGCTCAACGATAGGGAACATGAGAGATTAACCAATAAAGAAACTCAATGATAGGAAATTGTTATCAGAAAATGTGGTTAACAGTATTAAACTATCAATAATCTAATAATCTAAATGAAATTAGAAATAAACAAGATCAAACACAAAGGAACTATACCTTGCAAACCTTCTTATTTTGTGGCTTCCATTGGTTGCCTATCTTGAATTGATCTCATTTGTGAATAGAGCCCTTTGAAGGTGCACTTCCTTGCTTTTTTCCAAGATGACAATGGAGAATGGTTGTTGATAGGTATTTGCAGATGAAGAGGATCTTCACAATGCAATGATAAAGGTGATCTCAAGCTATGGATTGATTTGTGCCAAAGGCGTGTTGTGATTCCTATAGAGTAAGTTTATAAAAGCTTGGATGATTGAAATGGAGGAATAAGGGTTGTATTTATAGATTTTGGAGAGAGAAGATTAATGGTGTAGAATGAATAAGGAGATCAACGGTTGAGGAAATTTGAGAGGATGCGCATGAATAGGAAGAGGACAAGTGTCCTGCTCTTTCATGCAATAGAGGAGTTAACAGAATAGATTGAAAAGTTAACTAAGATGATTGACCAGTTAACAGAATAGATTGGAGAGATAAGGGGGTTGATTGAGGAGTTGATTGAGATGATTGAAGAGTTAACTCAGATGACTAATTAGTTAACTTTTTTGATTGATGAGTTAACTAATCTAACTGGAGGAGAAATAGGACGTGTGAGAGAATATTAGTTAATTAAATATTGAAATATTAAATCACATGTTCACGTGGATTAATTGCATTATTTTTTGTATTAATTCAATTTTGGAGGAAATAGACAATTTAAATAAATATTTGGATTTATTTAAATAAAGAGAAATTAGAAGAATTAATTAAATCATTTGGTATTATTTAATTTAGAATGACTTTAGAAGAATTTGGATAATTTAATTAAATAAATGGTTTTATTTAATTTTTGGAGAAATATGAATCAAATAAATAAATTGATTTTTTTATTTATTGATAGAGGAATAAGGGTTAAAAAAATATTTAAAATATTTATTTAGATAGAGTCATGTCATTTTTAGGTGTATACATTTTGCCCCTCTTTGATGCAATGTGTTTTATCATGTTGCTTCAAAGAAGTATAAATTTCTGCAATTTGATACATACCCTAATTTACCCCTGGTATAGGTTTAATGATGGTAGGATGCCCCCTCAGGAGATTGGACAAGGAGAAAATTTTCAGGGCGTAAGATGGACAATCCCACGATGAAGAAGGTGAACAACAGTTAGGTTAGGGTGAAGAAAACAGGTTGGCATGGAAGAAAAATGGGATGAAGAAAGAGCTAAATGATACATGATGCAAGATAAAATGATAACACACACAAGCAAGTAAGCAATTATGCACAAATGATACAAGAACAAACAAGGTATTGCCCCTGTCCAGCTATAAACCAATGATTAACCGATAATGATTGACGATAGTGTTGTCATTGTGGGGAACGATATATCCCTAGATCAACATGATAAGCATGGGAAATATATATCCCACTGATAATTATGATTGACTAATTTGGTTTACGGCAAGATTAGGATCAAGACCATTGATTGCGATTGGATAATTTGACAAGATTGATTAACTTGATTGGTATAGATTAAGGATGGACTTGCATTTGGATCATTGCTCGGATTGACTGGATTGGGAGGAGATGAACCACATGGATAACTGGAAGATACAATTGGATAAACTACCATAAAGGACATGGATATTTTGACACTTGGAAAAGGTTTATTATGGAATGAAATGCAATTTGATACGTATGGATGCAGATATTTGTCACCTTGATATTGCAGGTATTTTAAAGTGCATGATTCATCATTGGGTATTTTTTGTTTTTTTTTGTGTTTTAAAATATTGTAAGAAAATACAAGCATCAAGGTATAATTAAACCGAGATGACCTACGTATCTCTTACATGGATTTTGATATAGCAAGTTGATACAAGCATCTAGTCAAAATTGAATCTAGATAACCTAAGTATTTCTTGCGTGTAAACAGGCAAGGATTATACGTGTTTCATGTTTAGACCTCTGATGTCTTTAATGATCATTGTGTTGATCATGTCTTTAGACAAGGCTTCATAGTACTAAAGATAAATCCACAAGCAACACAAAAATAAAAAATCATGCCCCCATCATTGCATCTCTAGTTTTTAGGCATCCTTGAGAAGCGTGGAAAACATGATAACAAAAAGTTTAAGATTTTAGGCACAACCAATGAAAACAAAACTTTCTTGCATTAGATGTGTTTTCTTGCCATAGTTTAGATGAAATCATTTTGAGTGTTTAGGCACTTGTTTGTTTTGCTGTGGATAGGTTGATGTCTAGCATCAAAATTTCTATTTTGAAAGCGTACTTTGCTTTGTGCTTGTGTGTCCAGTGAAAGGTATCACAATCCTTATTGGTGTCCTCTTAGAACATGTGGCATTGTAGAATCAAACTCCATAACTAGGTCGAGGACTTGCCCCCAGTTAAGTAAAGGATCAATTTTATTACGGAAGAATGGATGGTGAGATGCTGATGGTTGACTCAATGGGACAGGCCCTAAGGGACTGACCTAGTGCCTCGGGGGCTCATTGCTAAATGACCTTACCTACATGATGATGCAGAGGCAACGTAGTTCGGGGTGAACTATGTGGACCTAGGACCTAGGTGAGGGGAAATGGTGCAGATGCAGATGGACTAGAGGATGGGCGATACGGTATGGAACGGATGGGTAGCCTTAGGGGCCCATCAATGATGGCCTTGCCTATGTGAAGATGTAGAGGTGACGTAGTTTGACAAATGATACTAATGGATTGGGGTTGCAGATGATTTGTTGTTTTTGGGATTTTCTGGATTTTGCTAATGTTTTGATGTTTGTGGGGTTTTTTAGATGGGAACTTGGATAGCCTAAATGCTGGATACTGATGACAAGGGAACACCACTAATAGGTAAATGGATGGGCGATAAAGGATAATGGATGGGTAGGTAGAAGGAAACAAGGATGTGATCTCCAAGGACTATGTCGCATAGGAATAACTCAGGATTTGGCATGACAAAGCTTATGACAAAGGAGGATGAGAGGATTGGATTGTTTTGAAAAAGACAAGGTATTATCAAGAGTTTTTCCAAAGCATGCTTCGACATTTTGTCCCCATACCTTCATCAAGATCAAAAGAGGAATGGAGAATGGATAGACTCAATATGATAGGCATATGTAGGATATGGATGATAGGAGGGTATGGTAAGACAGGATGAAAAATGATAGGGTCAATGAGACAATGTGCTCCCAAGGGTAAATGACATAAAAGATTGTTGGCCTTATATTCAACTTGCCAAATTTTAAACTTTTGCATCAAAACCTTTTGTCAAGTCATCCTTTTGGTTGCAATTCGTCAATGTTGTACTTCCTATGTCCAATCATGTGGATAACTTGTTAACGAGACATCATATTTTCTCTTGTTCATTCTACCTCTCTCCATCAAAGCTTTGTATAGCAATATTATTCCAAGGGTAAGTGCAAAAAGATGGGGGGCCAAAAAGTGGCCAAATAGTTTTAAAAAAAAAAATACATAACGCGAGCGCATTATAATGCGCTCGCTTTATGGGTTGGTAATTGTTGGTGCCTGCATGAGCAGTCAGTTTTTAAGCATGTAAACATGTAGGCACCTTCCCAAAAAATCCAAAAAAAGGTTCTAAGTCTTCAACCTCCTCAACATTTTTCAACATCAGCATCATATTTTCTTTGGAGAAGGTCATCATCATCATGTTTCTAGTCATCACCCTTTTGTTTCTCATGGGGGTCATCATCATGTTTTCTGCCAGCATGATCTTTCGCCGGGGTGATATCTTAACATCAGGTGATCTTAGTTAAGATCATTCTAATGATGTTGCTGCAAGGTTCTAAGTATGACCTGATATTCATCGGGGTCATCATATTTGAACATCAGGTAATCTTAGTTAAGATCATCTTGATGTTATTTTATCACTTCATGTTGTTTTATCACCTGATGCTGCTGACATCATATTTTATGAGGGTGATATCCGCTTTTCTGCCTATCTGCATCATGATATTTCTGAAGGTGGGGGGTGATCATTTCAAATATCTGTCATATTCATATATCACCCTGATCTTATAATGAAGCTACAGTGCACCCTGATATTTCTATCAGGGTGATATTTCCAAATATCTGGTTATCTTCCGAATGTTGACATGATGGTGATGTCATCAAGGTCCGAGGGGCCATATTTTAACATCAGTCATTTTATGGAGATCCCCCCGATGTTGCGAATATGACGATGATGTCATCCAGATATGAGGAGGTGCGCAATAGGTAGATATGCTGATGACATCATCCAGATCCGACGGGGTCATACTTCAAGTTTTCAATCTAACCTGATATTGTAATATGATGATGATGTCATCAGGACATTTGCAGATATGATCAAGAGGATCATCGGTGAGATGTTTGGTATTGGCTAAGCAGGAGGATCTTCCTCCGATGCATCAGGTTGTGCTGATGAAGGTGAATATCAGGTTGATGTTTCATGTGAAGGTGAGGTTGGTCATCAGGATGATTTTCAAACATCAGGGTGATATTTTATATCAGGTGATGCAGACGGCATGATACTTTCCCGCAGGGTGATATTTTCTGCGGGGTGATATTTCACATCGGGGTGATGTGAATTATCAGGGTGAGCTCAGCAGGTGGTTTGCTGATGTCAAGGTGATATTGAGCAACAAGATATCATGTTGGAGGATGATGATGATGAAGGCTTATGCTAGGTGCCGTCGGGAGCAAAAGCGCCGACATCATATATGCTCGCGACCTAGTATATAAGGTGATGAGGAGGTTGCCGCGGGGTGCATGTGGGATAATTAGATCCTGCATGATTTGAAATATCAGGATGATACATTTTGGTGGGAAAGGTTTGCGATGCACAGTATTCTACATTTCCCAAGGCCGCGGGTTGGTACACCATTAATGGTAGTTGTTGCAGAGGTATGGGCGATGGCGTGAATGGTCAAACTGACTGATTGAAGATGTGGATCCCCAGGTGGTGGCGCAAGGCTCGAGATCTCTTCCTGTCTCCTCCCCTACCTGTTGCATTCAATGCATTGAGCACTATTTTCTCAATGTACTATATCTGGTGAATTTTGAGTTTGCCTGGTGGTTAAAGCTGAGCACCTCCTTGTTGTATAAGTAGGGCTGTGTTGCTCATTTGTTGGTTGTTGAAGGCCTGAGGCATTTTTGTGTAAATAATGAAGAACAGGGCATGATCTTGGCTGTTCTATCCCATTTTGGAGTTTATGTGTTGCAGCATGAGTGTATTTTGCACACATGTTCAGTTTCATGTTGATAAAAATAAAAAATGCTATATTGCATGTGTCTATCTACTTGTCTCCATTTGCTGCATGTCATCCTTCTTTTGAATCTGGTTGCTAAGGGTTTCATAAATTCTAGGGTATAGATATCTATACTGCATGCTTGATCTGTAACTTCCATTCAAGGAGTGGATTAAACTGTTTTAGGTCAATGTATGGAGAAGGTCGTATGTCTGCAGGGATATCTATAAGTACAGGCAGTTAGATACCTACTCTTGGTTGATGTTTGTAAGGAAAGCATCAAGTCCAACCCCCTAAAACTTGAGTGAAAGTTGCAAACCATCTGTTGTATACGTCTAGTTGACTCCTTGCCCAATGGATAGGCACCAGTCTGCTCCTGGGTCAGTAGTTATGATCCAAAACCCCTTGTCTTGCATCCAGGACATTATGTCCACCCATTTTATCACTTCAACCTGTTAGTTGTAGGAGTAGGATTAGGAACTCCCTACATGCTCTCATACCGACTAGACATATATGTCCAAGAATGTTGCCCACCTTGTGATCTTTCATGCAGATCTTGGTCCATACATGAGAGTATTCTGCCTGATGCTGTCAAGCTAAATCTTCATATCATTGAGCTAGTCAAGGTTACATCTTGAGTTATAGGGATACCCCCCTTGGTGTGGCAAAACCAGAAGTGAAGGGGAGGAGCTCACGCAACCTCCCGTATTTATTGGCCGAATCAGCCTGTGCATTGGAGCTGGCAAACCCTCTACAGATTTGGTAACCAACAGTAATGACGAGCCTAAGGCTCATCATTACCAAACCATAACGCACTTGTGTTATAACGTGAGCGCGTTATGAACCACTATAAATAAAAAAAAGGGATGTCATTTCATTTCATTTCTAATTTTCCTCCTCTATCCCCGCGACTTGCAAACCCTAGAAAGTGCACTCGCGTTTTGGAAAAGCCAATTCAACAACAAAATCTTGCTGATTCATAGCCAAAATGCTGCCACGATGTCAAGCACGCCAAAGGAGTGAGTTTTATTTATTTATTTGTTTGAATTTGCTTCTAAATAGGTAGGTTTGAGTTGTTTTTTGATGTATATTTTGTTAATTGTCAGGACATGTTAATGCACCTCCTCCTCCTCAAAATCCACAAAATCTACAAAATCCTGAGGAGGAAATACCTACAGAACAACAACCTCCTCCATCCATTCCTCGACATGCCCTTGGAACACAAGAAAATATAATGGGGCAAATTGAAAACAACAAAAAAGAAATTGAAGATATAATTGCAAGGTTGAAAGATCCTTCCACTTCAAGCTTGCATAGGTCCACACTTGCTGAATCTCTTGAATCTATGTTATCAAATGTAGATTCAATTAGCAAGCAAATAACTAGTTGGAGGGATAAGAGGAGAGAGTTTAGAGACTATTATGCAGACAAGCTGTCATACCATGATGTGAAAAAATTACAAATTACAAAATTAGACTTGTGTTCAATTTTCACAAACTCACAAACAAATCAACCTCCACCCATTACATGCAAGAGGTTCCCTATCCATTGGTGCAACAACCAAGCGATAAGGGACAATTTTGGGCAGAGGTGGTTGATGGTTTTTGACCATCCTCCATGCAATAATAATGAGGTCCCGCAATACTTTTTGATGAAACTCTATTGCGAGTTTGTCCTTAATAAAGTGCCAAACTATTTTTATATGCGAGACTTCCAAGGTAGAGGTGGGGGGTCAGCACAAGATAGACCAGGGGCACGTGTTGACCCACAGCGGGCAGTGAGACAAGTAATCAACAGACCAACCCATGAGCATGTTTCTATCCCTTCCATTGTGAAGGCGAGTGTTGAGGTTGATGCACTTCAGTCCATTAATGCCTTGACCCAGAGCATCATAGCACATGCCAGTCCTATAGCACAGAGTGGGTTGGGAGATAGTGCGAGGAGTAGGGTCCCACCCCATACTTGTCAGACTTGTGGGTCAGCCTGTGGTTATGACCCCATGGATAGTCAAGAGGCAGGTGCATAGGCTACATCTGTAGCTGAGCAGATGGTGATGACAGATACCCTCCTGAGTGAGACTTTCGGCCTTGATACTTAGGTAAATATTAGCAAGTTTATTGAATTTAATTTATTAAATTTTATTTTTGAAATGTAAGATTAACTAATTTAAATTGATGATTTTAATAAAATTTTAGGGTCATAGCATCGATGCAGTTTTTAGTGGTTCGCCACCTGCATTTTACACTAGATCATCTACTGGTGGGGTATGTAACTAGTAAACAATTATAAATATTACATGTGAATAGCATCGTTATATGAATGGTATTCTAATATCTGATTTTGGATGTTGAATAGGTTAATATTGTAGATTTCATGGCAACACCTGCCAACGGTGGTGGACTTCAAAGTTTTACGGAGGTAATAAAATAAATAGTTTAATGAATGAATTGTACTTACTAGATTTTTGTATGTGACTTGTGTGCTTTATTGTGTGTACTTCCATATTTAGATGAACGTGTGTGTATGTTAGGAGCCATGATTTGCATCACTATTATAGTTTTTGTAATTGAATAATGTTGTTTTATTTGTAGATGATGCAGGCTGCAGAGACACCTCCCCATGTTCAGAGGGCAATGGAGCATAGTGTGGTCTTTGCAATTCATAGCTCCATGGCATTGACAGGGGTATGAGGCAGATTAGTAAATTTCAATTTACATTCATTGTTATAGTTGTCTATTTTTGAAAAATTAAAAGATTATTGATTTGAAGTTTAATTTCTATCTAGATGGTTTCTATAGGATTTGACATCACCAGGGCCTATTCCTGCTACTGAGGCAAGCAAGGAGACAGATTATATGTTAGCGGTAAGTGATTATTTTGTTAAATGTTTCATTTTTTATAACATGTAATTTCTATATATTAATGTCTATACTTTTTATTGTAATAGCTAAAGATGCAGGAAGAACTAAATAGGAGGAGTAGCCCTCAGGTTCATAGTAGACCACCCACATGCACGTCTCCATCCCCTAGAAGATCAAAGGCTACTCATGATTTATTCTCTTCACCAGCCAGAGGGGAATGACTTTTTATTGTGTTCCTTTGTTGTATGCCTATATGGCATTTGTGGACATATATTTTGTATTGTACATAGTTGACATTGTATGCCTATATGGCATTCTTGTAAGCTTATATGGCTATTTTGTATATATGTTATATTTATATCGACAGATATTGATGTATGCTTATATGGATATTTGGTTAATACAAATCTTTTTTAATGATGGCATCCATACTTGCATTATAAATCCATGTTTGAATGGATATTTGTAGATGGCTACTTCAAATATTTAAAGTCCAATTGTATTACATAGGATGTTTGTTGATCCAATAAGCTAGCTATTGTTATTCAAGTATCACCTAAACCTCATTTTGGAACTAAAAGATAAAAGTTGTATTTAAAAAAAAAAATGAATCATCATGTTGAACAGAAAATATTAATATTCTTTATGAGTAGCATAGAATGTCAACTATATGCAATACAAAAAAATGAATCATCATGTTATTCTTTATGTTTGAGATCCTGAAAATGACTAAGTTTAGTAACCTGATATCCTAAAACACTAGGATGAATATCCAAGTCATTAGGATGATTGCGCCTTGAGAAAAAGTCATTAAGATGAGCGCCTAAAGGAGACTTTCTTAAACATTCAAACATTGAGCAACAAGCATGAAGGGTTAATGCACAATTTGCAACTCATAAAGCCTCAAAAGGGCACCCAACTTAGAGAGAGCATTCATTTAAGACAAGGCACCCATTGACACCTGTTCCACCATAAAAGTGTGCCTAAGGTGGAAGGAGAACAAGCCTCTAGTAAGTGAAGCACACCTATTGTCTAAACCACTTCATTATGGCACCCTAGCATGAGGAGGAGTATATAAGTCAATAGGAAATGGCACCTAGAATGCAAATGAAGGACTAAGTGGCATTTTCAATAAGCATGAATTCACCTTGAGCTTTCAATAAATACATCAAATTGAACCCCATAAGCCTAGGTGCCCTTTGCCTTCAAAAGAACCTTGTATCGATGTCAGGAGTTGGATCTCAATCTCTAATCTATCAATCTATTAATCCCCATCTCATCTACATTGTGTTGAATGCATTGAGCAATCCACATTTCAATCTACTTGGGTAAAACCTGAGGAGCTATTAGGTGTAACTCCTTCCCTCTTTTGGATTTGTGAGTCAAAAGGAAGGTATAATCATTTGTATTTACATTTGATTATGATTTTAATATTCATTTTGTTCTCATAGATCACATTGGCACGCCCGGTCTTGGATCTAATCATCAGTTTATACAGGTTTTGTTGTCAAAATCTTCATTTTCTAACCCTAGTTGTAGCAAGTTTTGCAAGTCTTGGTGATAAACTATTACATATTGCGTCCTGGATGAAAACTAACCTCACTGTTGTGATCAGGATGTTGTTTCTGAGTTTTTTGATAGTAAACTTGCCTATATTGTGTGACAGAAATTTTTAAAAAAATTTGAAATTTTTTTAAGGGTGCAGTCCGTACCATACGGATTGACCATACCATTCCTGTGTAGGGGCATTGTAATTGATTTGCAGGTTAATCATTTTTTGCATTCTATTTGATGGTATTTTGAGTTGTAGGTTTCATTACAAGCATAGCTTATGGTTGTGGCCACCGACCACCCTGTCGCTTCCATTTTATTCTCCGTCGCCTCCTCCTAAAGACCTATTGCCACCCCCCGTGGCCCTCTCGCAGCCTCCTCATCACCTGGTCAGCGTTGTGTCAAAACCTCCCTCTACAGCTAAGCCTTAGCCACCATCAATTTGGAATCCCCCGTCGCCACCATCGGGATCCACTTCCTCCATTCAATAGTCCTGTTGCCACCTCTTTCCTACTGTCGCCACAACAATGCCACCCTGAGCCTCATCCTCGCCGCCCACCTAACATCCCCAACTCCTGAGCACCACTCAAACCCCTGTTGCTACTCCATCCAACACTCCCCACCACCTATTAACAACCCTAGTCACTGCCACATCTGATAGTCGCCACCAGATCTCCAATCGAAACCCCTCTACCCCCAGTCGACACCACTTCCCTTAAACTGCCTCCCCTCTACCTAAAGCCCATGACACTGCCTTTGAAACACATCCCATCCTTCGCTTGGTCGCCACCAAGGAAATCTTGACCATCAGTTTTCAAACGGCCCGATCACTGCCTTTGTTGCATCTCACCGTCTCTTGACCCTGCAACACCCTAACACCACTCTACCATCGACTTCTGCCTCCCGACCGTCACGGTTCCCCCTTGGTCACATTTTTTAAACCTGTCACAGCCCCCATCTGCCTACCCTCATACCAATCGCCACCCGTGATATGCACTCTGTGTCGTCGCCGCCCACGGTTTGCTTCGCCATCATCGTCCGACCCACCATTCCGCCACTTTAAAACCATAACTCTACCTCCATATCCCTCGCAACCACTAGCCATTTGCTCTAAACTGCCAGAAAACCCTAACTAAAAAATCCCCTAAAATCTTTTAGTTGTCTCATTATCAATCGGGGGTTGGGGGCCATTAAAAGTCCCTTTACATATATTTTTTTTCAACATTTCGACCCTTGGTCATATCAGCGACCAGGGGCCTATGGTGCAGGAGCTCCCAGTTTAGTCATTTTTTTGGCTATTTCCTAGTTTGTCATCATGTTATTCTATTTTCCTCTAAGGCTTTGAAAGCCATTCTCATGTTTTGTAATAACGACTTAGTCATTTTGATTGACTAGTCCATTAGGGTGTTAGTTAAGGCCTATTTTCTAGGTATTCTCCTTTAGAAACTTAGTGTTTTTGAAGAAAAAGCAATTTCCAACGATTCACTGCCTTTCATGACTAAGTATTGTATAAACATGCCAAATATAATGAAAAAAGTAGCTTTTTGGAATGAAAAACAGTGAATTCTGCATTTTCTGCTGAAGACAATCAAGTTGTATGGCGTGGTATGGACAAGGCAGGGTCTACAAATTGTGAAATAGGTTAATGCTTTGAAATACCTTTCCTTTAAGTCTATTTAGCCCTCTTAATACCTTTTGTGGAGGGAGAAACAAACCGATTTGTGAAAACTGTTCTAAACCCTCCAAAAGCTAGGTTTTGAGGGAAAATGCATAGTTTCTCCTCTGTCCTTTGAAAGACACCATCATTCTTCAGTAGGATGGAAGGAGAAAGCTTTTATTTCAGGTTTTTGTTGTTGATTAGGTTTGCATTCCATTCTATAGGCCTCTTGGCATGAATCTAGCTAGTCTTCATAGTGACTAGTTGAGAAATTAATGGTGGACAGCAGCATGAAAGCAAAGACAGTCAATTGTTTTAACAAATACATGGTGGAGTTTGTGTTTGCAGGTGGAAAATGATTAGTGCAAGTGCTTGGTGGATCATGTGCATGTAGATTTGATGCACTTTCCTTCACATTGCCTTCAAATTAGGCCTCTTTCAAGAAAAAGACAATCTGTTGTCTTTGTATGCCCCTAGAATAGTACGGACCTGCATGTGGGTGAATGATCATATGATCATATTGGGTATTTGGATATGAAATGAGTTTAGTTAGTCTTTTGTGGATTTCAATAGTTATCCTTGTGTTAGTCACTCTCTAGGGCTACAAGGAATGAGCCACTTTAGAACACTGTCATAGGACAGTCATAGGGTAACTTGCTGTCCATTGTCCTGTAGAGTACAGAATTTAGTTATTGGGTCAGAGACCTCATGTTGGTCATGTCCTTTGATAAGTATATGTTGGGTATAGTGTGAAGATCCTGTGGTAGAGGTATTAATAGGTTGATTGCTGTCCTAGAAGGTGTTTGTGTTGTTGATTGGGTTGAGTAGAGACTCCCCAAAAGAGGGTTGAGTAGTCTTATGGTGGACACCAGGGTGTGGTTCTAGACTAGGTCAACCTCTTATATAGCCTTGTGTAGGCTTTGACATCACATTACCTTTTCAAAACCTCTTGAAGGAAGCATTGAAATATAGTTCATTATGTGAACTTCATCAACCACTACCTATACCTCTACATCATATTGGTATTAGAGCCAATATTCTGATTAGAAGTAGTGTATGTTAGACAAGGAGATTGAAACAGAGGCTAGTATAATGCCTCCCAAGACAATGAGTCAAGATGCCATCAAGAAGTTGGTGGAAGAGATGGTTGAAGCAAGATTGCAAGAAGAAAAGAAGTCTAAGGGCAAGACCAAAGAAGGGGGAAGTTCTTCTAACACAAATGAAGAAGTAGAGGCAGAAGAGAGTTCTCAAGAATAGGACATATCTACAGAACAAAAAGCTTTCTTGAATGCACTTAAGGGTGCTCATGGAGACAGTGGTGATCCCAAGATGGATGTGCCTACCTTTCATGGCAAGGTGGATGGAGATGCTCTCACTGATTAGATAGAAGCTATGTGCAATTTCTTTGATTACAAAGAGTTTAATGATAGCAAAAAGGTTAAGTTTGCCAAGACAAGGCTAAGAGGTTTTGTACTTGTATGGTGGAACTATATGTAGAGTGAGAGGGAGAAGATTGGGAAGAGTCCCATCACTAAATGGAGTAGAATGGTGGCTATGCTCAGAAGCAAGTTCATGCCACCTGACTATGAGATTCAAATCATAAGGAGATTTCAGAATTTGAGACAAAAAGACATGGTTGTGGCTGCCTACACAGAAGAATTTCATAGACTCAGTATGAGGGCCAATCATAATGAAGATGAAAAAGGAATGGTGGCTAGGTACCTAAATGGACTGAAATACAATCTGCAAGATGAGATCAATTTAGTGATACCAAAAACAGTGGATGAATGCTTCTTATTGGCCTCCAGAGTAGAGGAAAAGCTAAGAAGGAAGGGTGAACAGAGTGCTAGAGGAAGAGGTGGTAGAAACCAAAGAGGAAGAGGCAGTTTTGGCCGTGGACAGTTCAACAAAACTAAAAATAATAGTCAGCAAGAAACATCACCTGAGATAGAGCATAGAGGAGGCTTCAGAGGTTAGAGAAGGCCTAATGGTAGGGGCAGAAATTGTGGAGGAGGTAGAGGACCAGGAGTCTTCACTAGAAGGTGTTATGGCTGCAACCAAGTTGGCCATACAATAAACAAATGCCCAGAGAAAGCCAGCAGCTCTCATGACAGTGGAAAGAGAAATCAGTTAGTGAAAGATGATGACTGTGAGAGTGTGAATTCACCAATGGGAAGTGCTGTACCTATTCTAGAAGGAGAAAGTATGATGATTAAGAGGTCTATGTTGAAGATGCCATTGAAACAAGAGCCCCCTCAGAGAAAGAACCTTTTTAGAACCCAAGGCCTAGCCTATGGGAAACTTTGGAAAATCATAGTAGATTCAAGATCTATTGAGAATGTGGTATCCATTGAGATGGTTGAGAAGTGCAAGTTGAAGAGGCTACCTCATATCAGTCCTCACAAGATCTCCTGGTTGAACAAGAACCAAAGTTTCATGGTAGAGGAACAAACTTGGGTTGAATTTGCAATTGGTGACTACAAGGACAAAGTTCTATGTGAAATCATCCCTATGGATGCATGTCATATGCTTCTTGGCTGCCCATGGCAATTTGATGTCAAAGCACAGCATGATGGTGAGAAGAACACTTATGTCATCACCAAGAATGGAAGACCATTCAAGATGGATCCTATGTTGGAGCAACCCAGGGAGAAGAAAAATGACAGTTGTGTCATGTTGGTGAATGGAAAAGAGTTCCTAAACCTCTTGAAGGAGAATGATAACTAGGGGTATGCCTTGGTCATGAAGCCCAAGAGTGGATTAGATCAGCAAGATCAAAAATAGAAGGAGATTCCATTGAAAGTGCAGCAACTTCTAGATAAGTATCAAGACCTTGTGGTAGAGAAAGTTCCCAACTCCTTACCACCCATGAGGGATATTAGTCATTAAATTGACTTAATACCTGGTGCTACATTACCTAACAAGGCTGCCTACAAGCTGACCCCACAGCAAAATGAAGAAGTGGCAAGGCAAATTCAAGATCTCTTGGAGAAGGGGCTTATTAGGAAGAGTCTAAGTCCTTGTGCAATTCCAAGTGTACTTGCTCCTAAGAAGGATGGGAAGTGGAGGCTATACATAGATTCCAGGGCCATAAACAAGATCACCATAAGGTACAAGTTCCCAATGCCAAGGATTGAAGATCTCCTGGATTACCTTGGAGGATCATGCTATTACTCAAAGATTGACTTAAAATCAGGATATCATCAAATCTGGATCAGACAGGGAGATGAATGGAAGACTACTTTCAAGACCAATGAAGGTCTTTATGAATGGATTGTTATGCCATTTGGTCTTAGTAATGTGCCAAGTACATTTATGCGCCTGATGAATGAGGTATTAGTTGAATTCATTGGTAAATTTGTTATTGTTTATCTTGATGACATACTAATCTTCAGCAGGACAAGAGAAGACCATGTGAAGCATGTTGGTCAGGTGTTGGAGAAGCTACATGAGCACAAGTTGATGATCATCAAGATAAACCTAACCCAAACCACCGGTGAGAAAATAGCAACATGTGACCAGAAAATCTCAAAACCATTAGTGGTTAAATCAAACTGTTAGCTTGACCTCTTGTGCCTCTGCATGCCATAATAGGCTACTTTTTTCAAACTCACAACTTTTACATACAGAGTCAAAAATTCACAAACAAAGACTTGCCGAAAAGTTGATGAGATGACCTTTACAGTTGTGAGGAAATTTTCAAGTGACTGTACCATTTTATCAGCGTTTTTCACAGTCAAATTCAAACATGCATGAAAATTTCAAATGCACATATCTTTTGCAAAACTCAGCCTTTTTCAGTGAATTGTTTTTTCAAATTGCTTAGAATTTCCTGAAGAATCTGTTTATGCAACTTATTTTTCTGTATCAGTTCATTTTTCTGCAGATTTTATCAGATTATCAATTTTCACATAATAATCTCCTATGCTAGTCTACTTGCTTCGTTTTCAATTTTGTGACTTGCAGGTGATCATTCGGGGCTAGAACAACATCAAGAACAACATATATAGCAGCTTGGATAGTGAAAACAATCTAGGTACATCCATCCTAATCTTTCATCTTTAATCTTGTTTGCAAACACACTTCAATTTGGGACATAAAATGAATCATTGTTTGCATACACATTTCGATTTGGGCTCATAAAATGAATCATTCTTTGATCACACATCATTGAAATTAAGCATAAAATCAATCAGTGTCTTCAATCACACCTTGAAATTGGGCTAAAAAGAACCATTGCTTGAAATGTCTTCATCGCATTTCAATTTCTAAGGGCAATTAACCACTGTAAGTGTGAATTAGGTGTGTGTGTGTGTATGCTCTCTCCTCGCACCGCAAGGTGACCTTGGAGATCAAAAACACCTCACTTGATTCACTTTTATTTACCCTTTCTTAGGAGGCCTACTAGGGGATTTCATCACCCCTAGGGACGACCTCATTCGAGGCTGAATCGAAAGACACCCTCATTGAGAGTCAAAATCTTGTCACTCTTGGCTAAGCCCCAAAGAACTTTCTACCTTTGGGAAGTGAAGGTGAAGGGTGGGTTACCCCCTTCTCCCGGCTGTGTGGTAGGATTTCAATTTCAATTCCTTAGTCAACCTCATGTAAACATTGCCCAAACCTAATTGGCCATACCTCACATCAAACTAGACATTAGGGCATGTTGATGTGTATTCCACATATGCTTGTTTAATCATCATTACATTTCATTTTCAAAATTGAAAATTGCTTGTGTCTTGTGTGAGTGGATCATGTTTGTACATGTGTGATCATTTCATTGAACATTGCCAAATCAAGCCAAACATCAAACACATAAGACAAGTCATTCAAATCATTCTTCCAACACATTCAAATCCAATCACATTCATCCTAATCATCCATTTTTAGCCACATCATTCCTAATCACATCCATGTCATCCTAAATCAATCCTAATCACACCCTTGTCACTCTACATCATCAAATCATCATCATTCTATCCAAATCATTATACAATCAACATCATTATCTCCATTCTTGTCAAATTAACCTCAATCCCAATAATCCATAAGCACACCCTAATCACATCTCCATCCTTCATCCTCATCCTCATCCTATCAACATCATCCTAATCATTATCCTAATCATCCATAATCATTCCATATCAAACCCTAATAATATCCAAGTCATCATCACATCACATCAACATCAATCCCAATCAACACCCAAGTCATCCCAACTCCAAATCCAAATCAACCCAATAAAAAATCAAGACCTTAATTGATCACCTAATCAAATCAACCCAATCAATCCTCTTTCTTAAGATCATTAGTCTATCTTAAGCATAGAGAACCATCCATTAGAACAAATCAAATCAAATCAAATCATCCTAAGGTTATGAAATTTGATCCCCAACATCACAATCATCCATTATCCTCCATTTCATCCCATATCTCTCGCACAAAACGGATCCTTATGAAGCAATGTAACACTTACAAAGACTTAGAAAAGTCTATGAGAACATGGATCCTCATGCTAAGGAAAAATAAAAAATGACATTAAGGACATGCCCTTAGCACACATCATCATTGGAGAATCCCAAACTCATAACCAACCTTCATCATATCAACCAACACCCTACACATCATTCCCATCCACATCATATCAATCTTCATTCTTTCAACCATCATATCAACAAACATCCTACATATCCACACCATCAACTTCCCATCAACCTTCATCATATCAACCTTCAACATCCTACATATCCACTCCATCAACCTCATATCAACCTTCAACCTCATACCAACTTCCATCATATCAAACTTCATCATATCAACCTTTACCCTCATATCAATCTTCATCCCCTTACACATCCATGCCATCATACCAATCCAACCAATCAATACATCCACCTTATCTATCCCCCAACCTTTATCATGCTAACATTGATCAAGGAAACACCAATCTAGCACACCTTATATCTGAAATCCAAACCTTAAATCAACAACCATTCCCCCATACAAATCCCCCACCCTCTAATCCCCATCCTATCAACATTAATCCATCACCCTACCTACCTTACAATCCATCAATCCCAAACCCCCCAACACAATGTCCCTCCAATCTTAATCCATCAATCCCAATCCTCCCAAGTCTAATGTTCAAAGCACACCAAGTCCTATAGTCCATCGCATGCTTTGAAACATGAACTACCAAGGTAAATGCCTAGGCCTTTATGAACAAGGTATTTTGGAGCTGATTCATGTCAAGATCCCTCCATGCTCATATGGCCTTGGATACACACCCCAAGGTAAACAAGGCCAAGATGTTGGTAATCCCTTCATGCATCCTAAACCTACCACTTTCCATCGCACCCCCCATCATCTACCCAAAACATATGTTGCCATTTCACCTCCATCATCCTATAAATGTCAAAAGCATGTGACCATACACCTTCCACCTTCAAATTTACCACCATTACTTCCAACTCCAAATATCCCTCCATCCACCTTGCCACCGTTGCTTACAACACCTAACATACCTATCATTCATATATCATTACATTCCTAATCATGACTAACAAATGCACACATTGTTTAAACATAAAGCTTCCAATCATTCCATCCACTCCACCCACCCCATGGGATTCAAAAGCAAAAATTTTGATGCCTCTACCTATAAAGCTAAAAATCCTACCAAAAATCCTAAAGGTCTTCATACCTTAGGACATAAATAATCAAACTTAAAGCAAAGTTCATCTAAGCATCCATCTAAACCCTTACCTCCAAATGCAGAGCCCAAAAGAAAAATGGTTTGGGTTCCTAAGCAAATAGCTAGCTAGTCAAATGAGGCATCCTCATCGACATCTCAAGAATCCCAATCACCTATATCCATCCAAGAGCCTATTTCCATCCAAAACTTCCATTCCCTTCAAAAATCCCACAAGCAAAGCAAAAGCACTAAAAATACTAAATCTATGTGGGTTCCTAAATCACTTCATCAACCATCTCCTAAGAAAACATCTCCATTGCTTCCTACACCACCATCCAATCAAAAGCTTCAATGTTTATCACGGTGTGTGCAGCCATTGGTCATGGTTCCCTTCCACTCTGTAGCACCTCCACATAACTACATCTCCCCATCTTCCATCCATTATCCTACATATCTCCCCAATCACCTTCATATGGTCCATGCTTTTGCATAAACTTTTCATCCTTTTCCATAAGCCCTACATAATCCACATCCTAATCCACTATCCACCTAATCCATCTCTCTCATGCAATCCCTTATCAATATCTATGAGCATAATGACATGGTCCATGTGAAGACATCATCCATCTCTAAAGGGACACTATCAACCTTCATAGCACTAGATACTTGAGTCCCTCCTATCCATTACCATGGTGAAAACCTGGCAAATAGGCGCCATGTGTAATTGTCATCCCATCTAAAAAAAAGAAAAAAGAAAAAAGAATTAAAATAGTAAAGATAAATCCTTTCGTCCAACGGTGAAAACCTGGTAAACAGGCACCTTGGATAAGTACCATGATGAAAACCTAGCAAACAAGCGTCATGTGTAGGTTGATCTTCTATGTCACTTACACTTGGGGGCACATTGTCTCATCCAACCTATCCATTTCCAAACTATTTATCCCATTATATCATTTTCCATCCTATCCCGTCCTACCATTACCATACCATCCTACCATCCTTAGCCATTACATAAACATGCCTATCCTATTGAACCCATTTATCCATCCTTCCTCCTTTTGATTTTGATGAAGATATAGGGGCAAATGTTGAAACATGTTTGGATATTTCTTGACATACCTTCTTTCCAAACCAAGTCCTATCCATTGACCATTTATCCATCTCATTTAAACCAATCCATCATGTCATCCTATCATCATAAGCACCATGTAAAATCCAATCATGTCATCCCTTGGTCATGAACTTGGTCATGTAAAAATCCTAAGCATTACCACCTAGAATGGGGCAAGTTATTCTTCCTTTGCAACATAGCCTTTGGGGATCACATCCTAGCTCCCTTATGATCCATCCACTATGGCGTACCCTTATCATGATCTTTCTATTTTATAGCTTATCCCTATCTGTTTATCATGAGGTTTCCAATATAGCCAACCTATCCTTCATTATGAGGCATACATCGATCCCTTATATAGCATATCCTCTCTTCTATCCATCCAACTCTCATGAGGCTTTCGTCACATTTACTATGAGCCCATCCTTTCATCTAGACTTGGTTTTCCCTTGTCATTGGTATCAAGCACAAAGGCTACCCAAATTGTCAATCCATTGACATCCCAAAACATTCAAAAATATAAAAAAATCAAATATCCCAAAAAATACAAAAAAAAAATCAAAATATCCCTAAAAAAAACACAAAAAAAAAAAATCAAAATATGTAAAAAAAAACCAAAAAATTAAATATCTAATGAAAAATCCAAGCAATAAGATCGATTCAATCATCAATCCAAAACAATCCACTCCATCAACATTCAACCAAAATTAAATCATCATCATCATCATCAATTCTTCCTATCAATAACATTCATTCATCCATTTCAATCAATCACTTCTTCCAATCATATCAATCAAATCAATCTAAGCAATGATCTTAATTCCAAGTCATACTAATCCATATCAAGCAAGCCAATCAATCAAGGAACATTATCCAATCAAATCAACAAGTTTTGATCCTAATCTTGTCATGAGCCAAATCAATCATCATCAATGGGATATAGCATTCCCATCATCCTTATGTTGATCTAGGGATATAGCATTCCCTGCAATGACAACACTATCTATCATTATCAATCAAACAATCAATTATTGGTTTATGACTTGACAAGGGAAATACCTTGTTTTTTTTACATCCTTTGAGCATATTGAGAACACTTGCTTATGCTTAGATTGAGTGGACACTCTAATCATCACACCATCACTATCATCATTCAAAACAATCCAATCATCAAAACAATCAACCCAGTAATAGAAAACACCAGAACCAAAGCACATCAAGCCAACCATCAAAACAAATCCTATCAATCATCAGCATCAACACCAAAGCAAATCAACTCAATCACATCAACTCCAATCAAAACAAATCCAATCACTTCAGCAAATCAAAAGTAGCTCAATCCACTACATATCATCCCATCATCAACATTTCATCAATCTCAATCTATTTTCATCATCTCATCAATAAAACCATTAGAACTACATCTCATTTCCATCGTTAAGTGCCTTGATCCCATGGATACAGGGTATGTAGGCAGTCTGGAGTACGAAGGAAGTGCCTAGATTCAGGCACAGACAATTTTCCTCTTTCTCCTCTCATCATTTATTCTATCATCTATCTTCTACATCATTAATAAACAACTTCTTCCAATCAAATCTATCATTCAATCAATCCATTTCCTTCAATCAATCCATCCATTCATATCAATTCAATTTACTCCAATTCATTTTCATCCATCCTTCATCAATCCAACCATCAAATCAATTCATCATTCATCAAATCAAATCAATCCAAATAATCAAAGCAATTATCCAAATGCAAATCAATCCTTAAAGCTATACCAATCAAGTTAATCAATCAAGCCAAGTTATCCAAGCGCAATCCATGGTCTTGATCCTAGCCTTGTTGTAAGCCAAATCAATCAATCAGCCAACCAACTCAGCAAACAACCTTGTGTTGATCTAGGAATATAGCTTTCCCCGCAATGACAACACTATTATCATCAATCAATCAAACAATTAATCATTGGTTTATGGCTTGACAGGGGCAATACCTTGTTTGTTTTTGAATCATTTGTGCATGATTGCTTGCTTGCTTGTGTGTGTGTTATCATTTTATCTTGCATTTACATCACATCTGTAATCATTCCGGCTAATATTCATATCTTGTGTATGTTGGAATAGCTTTTTGCACTATCCTTTACATCTAAGGTCATATCATACCTTTTGTGCATTAGGACTTTAATGCTTTAAGTTTTCTTCCTCATACGTTAGACAAGGCTGTATTATGCTGGGGCACAAGACACATTGTCACCCTAGTCCTTATACCTTGGTGCATAACGTCTAGTGCTATATCAAACATCATGGTTGCTCACTTTCATTGTAGCATAACACATCATTCATTTCTTCTATCCATCCACTTATCTTTCTTTCTTAGCCAATCCCTTTCATTTCAAGAGCCTACCCATGTTTGTCCAACCCACCTATCCTCTCGAGGGGGCATCATCATCCCATTTCATCCTCATCCCATTTTATCATTATCATTTTTATCATCCTATCCTTTCTATCCTCATCCTCATCCTATCCTACATCATCATCATCCCTATTGATTATCCATACCTTAGCTTCTTTGAAATGATGTTACTCAACATAAATCTTATCATCTCGAACATCATCTCAAAGAGGGGCAAAATGTAGACACCCAAAATTGTCCCAAACTTGTCCATGTCTTGCAACACCTAATCAAAAACATTACTTAGACATCATGTAGCATTTTGTCCTAAATCCCACTCTTAATCCCACTAATCCATTAGCCAATTAATTAAATAAAGCATTACTCATAGTATGAAATAGAGCTGTTTCTCTTAAAACATAAAAATAGAAAAAAAATAGAGCACAACTACAACCATTTTATATGCCCAGCACACATGGTAAAATAGCATTGGTACAGCTTGACTTGATCCATATGCAGGTGAAGGGAGACCATACTTTTATGACAACATCCTGCATAAAATGTAAATGAGAATTTAATAGGTATGGAGAGAGCAGAACAGAGATAGCAGAGGTCAATTCATTTCTTTGCAAAAGTCTTCAAGCGATCAATGTCTTGTCTGCGGCGCTAGAGGATGAACAAGAGGTGGAGTTATTGTGGTTGTTGAGATTACATTTCAACAAAAATTGAAGGACTTTTTTCCAGCTTACTCTATGTCCAGTCAATGCTTCATAGATGACCTATAAAATAAGGGAAGTAAAAGATATCGATGAACATCAGATTTAGTAGTGACTAAAACATTTAAAACAGTTGCAAGCAACCCACTTTACCTTGTAGAGATTCTCTGGCTAGGAAAGTTTGAGCCCATTTATCTCTACAAATCGGTAGGGCTGAATAAACTTAGCATCAACTTTAGCTTGGAGCTTCTTCATAACTGTTAATACAGTTGTTATCTATGCAACATAATAAAAATGTATTAGTGTGCTACTAATATGATCTATACCACATCCATATCAGTAGAATGGTTATGCTCTAAATATTGGTCGAGCAGCTCAAGGAATGCCTACAAGAGTGGCACCCGCAAGAATCACATGTTTGGATTTAAATCTTCAAAAGACAAGAATGTAGATGGGAGTGCAAGGTCTTGTCACTGATCCAAGGCAGCTTGATAGGATCTATGAAAGAGAAGTAGATATAACTAAAGAGCATATTGAGAAGATTTTAAAAGCTCGTTCAAATGTATTTTAACAACAAAAGGAATAGATGACATGGATCTTAAGTACTTTGTAGAAGTTGGGGCAATTGTTGTGTGTCATGTACATAAGGAAGACTTGCATTGTAACATCCACATTCTAAAAACATAGTAAAACCATAAAATTTACCATGGAGTAATTCAACAAGGTAAAAATGAGATAGACCAAAAAAAAATTTCTTTTATTCAATAAATAATCAAGTAACTACAATTACAAGATTTTCTCAATACAAAATACAATAAACCATATTGTCTTTCTCAATTACATATACAAATTTTGGAATAATACTACTTCTGAATATCTAACATCTTTATCACAAGTCCTAGCATGTTTCCTAATTGGAGAGAGAGTATCTTTCTAGTGATTTACCTCCATCCACAGATTGGCAGTCTCCCACACATCTTCCACTTAGAAAGTGGCCCTACCCTTCATGAGGAATATAGACCATAGGTGACCAGTAGTAATTTGCCTTTTTCATGAGTACATAGTGTTGTATCCTATGCGACTCTATCAACCATACAACCCTAGATTCCATCTATCTAAGTATGATTTCCGATTGGTAGTGCAATCCAGACATAGTGAACCACCAATGCATGCAAAAAACAAATGCATTACTTTAGCCAAAGTTTTTAATAACAATACCATTCATAATGAACATAGTTGTTATGTTCACCCACCCCTACTCGACTTGGATACTGTCGTATTCTCGTAGTTTATTCACACCAACTATAACCACGTAGATAGTTTAATCATCCTATCATGATAATAGTTTTCTTGACTTAGATAAGTCTAAATGACATAACTATTCAGTTGGGTTCATAATCAACTCTAGGGTTTACCTATTATCCCTTGGTAAATATGATATTACAATGTAACATTATATCTTATCTAGGAGACCTAGATTTTCAAATGACCTTTGGTTAACTCATCCAAAGTGAAGATTACTTTAGTTCATTAATAGATAATAACTCCTAAACAAGGAACGTAGAATACCTTTGATAATGCGATATAACAAAACATACCCTATATACATCTCCTGCAAGGTCATTCTCTAGTAGACTTGGTCTACTCCATTGTATTGGATCTTTCCAAGATTAATATGAACAATAATGATAAATAGACATTTAAGGGTTCCCATAAAAACCTTATTTCCATCTACCCTAATATCACTAAGTTACTTTCGTTTAATGAGATACAATAGTTTACTAAAGATTCATATGAATCTAAGTTCTCATGGATATATATCATTTCCGTTATATATATATATATAATCTAGACAAGATAAGTACTTTACATGAGTTTTATCCTGACTCAAGGTCAAACCATACTACTCAAGTCTAAGAGTATATTATCAAAATTTAGTCATCACTATAAAATTGAAGAGTCTATTATATGGTTATCTCACAATCACTTCATTGGTCTTTACTACAAACTTAATTCAATAAGGAGAATGTTTTCAAAGATCATGACAACTATGCCAACCTCTTACTATGATGAACGTTTTATCCTCCATACTATGATTTATATGATCATCATTTTACAATCAATAAGTAGATGGTCGATTCAATATACTATAACAAAATACTCAGTTGTATTACCAAGTATCAACCATATAATATACATTCATTGTCTCATCGATTACAGAAATAGATCAAAATAGTTTACTTAAAATGTTATTTGCATTTTCCTAAGTTGACACTTAATAGTTTTTGACTGTTACACCATAAATTTAGGAGGTTAAACCTCACTGGTGAACTCATATAATCACCCATAATACACCAATGTACAGTCTAAAAGGAACTATTTGATTTCCTCATGGTTAATAAGCACATGAACTAAGGAATACCTGATAATGGACGATCTTGAGTTGGCAGAGACGTGTGAATAAGACACAGGGTCAATGCCTCTTGACTGCGTACTCACTCTCTATTCTAGCCACTATACTTCTCTTTGTATATGTTTGATCCTCTCTCTCTCAAGTTTTTAACCTTATTAATATATATACAATGGCTCATCTAAGTCATTATTATTAATGACTGAGTCATGACTCCTATAGAGTCACCTCATTTTGCACCTCCTCTATGATTTGGTTGCAAACTTTAATGAAAGATTAATAGTCCACAGTGATTTAGTCTTAACTAAAACCAATTTTTAAGCAAAAATCCTGCATGTTGATGGGAGATAGCCGCTCCATGGCTTGTCAGTTGTGGTGGTTAAAACCACAGTCCTCCTCTTTAGGATGAGGCCGACACATCACTTAAACACTACTGATCTTTAAATTATCACAATAAGTGGTTCGATCCACCACTAATACTATTGAAGACTCTCCTAAAAGTAAGCCTTCAGCTACTCAAACATAACACCATCAACTCATTATGAGGTATTATCCTCATTCGATGCTAAGGCATTTACATATTTGATTACATCAAATATAATTCTCATAACATCGCCTCTATATTAGATAGTTATGGTTTAATCAATAAAATGATAATATTTAAACAAGGATTATGGATAATGTGATTGGGTTGAGCTTGTCTCCGCATCACAATCCGTCAACAATAATCACGTATTCTTAACTCGACAAAATCATCTTAACGTTAAGAATTGTTTATAACATGTCAAGTGACTTAATAAAATAAGAGAACCATTTTACGAGAATTATGTCATAATTTTTATAATAAATGTAAATAGTCATAGTTCATACTCAAATGACATCATTAACATTACTAACGACTATGACGACTTACAAAGATTTACAAGGTATCGACTACCTATTGATTGGGTTCCAAAAGTAAACTGACAAGACAAGACTTACCTCTTATGACACATTGGTTCACATTTTCGTTAAACACTTATACTTGATCTGGAAAATAAACCACTCATAACCCAAGGTCTATATTCCTCTCCTCGAAAGATACTCTCTCTCTATTTTCTCTGAGAGTCATCTGAAAACCTGTAATCCTGTATCCAACTTGTTACCAAACAAATTATGATCAGTGCATCATTATTCAAATAATAAATCAAATCTCATTATGTAAATATTAAATTGATAATAACATAATCATTTCTATAATTTCATAAATGACATTCAATATAATCCATATCTTTCCTTGTCATTAATCTAAACATCATAATAAATTTACTTATGTCCAAGTAAAATTAAAAAGTATAGCAAGACAAAAATTGGGGATGTAACATGTATCATGTTGCCAAGGCAACTAGTGCTATACAAGTCCTGACATTTGCTGACATGGAAAGTGGCGAAACATTTGATCCATCATTCCTTGGTTCTACAAATGAGGTTGTAGAAGAGTGCAGTGTTGATGATGATGCCATTTTGATTAAGGGACCAAAGAGTTCAAGGATGATTTCCATAATTCTAAGATGTGCTAATGATTATATGTTGGATGAAATGGAATGATCTACAGATGATGCGGTGTCTATTATGAAGAGAACACTGGAGTCTAATACTGTAGTTGTTGGTGATGTTGTTGTTGAAGTAGCTTTGTTTGTATACCCAGAGAATTTGGCAACTACTTTGGGTTCTAGCGATCAACTTGCTATTGCAGAGTTTGCAAAATCTCTTTTAATCATACCAAAGGTCCTTGCTATCAATACTACAAATGATGCTATAGAGCTTGTTGCAAAACTTCATGCCTACTATTGTAGTGCTCAAACAAAAGTTGATAAACAACATCTTTCAAACATGGGACTTGATCTTATAAAAGGACAAGTAAGGTATTTGTTGTGACGTTTTCACACATCGCCCCATTGCAAATGGGGACCCCCTCTTTTTCTCTTTAAGGTTGTTTTTTTTTCTTTGGTTGTCTTAGTTTAGCAATAGTTTCTTAGTTTTAGCTTTTTCTTATGAGTGGGTGTCCTATCAAGATCAAGGTTATCACATAGTAGAAATGTTGTCAAAAGATGTTAGAGGGAGTCAAATTGTAAGGAAGTCGTCTGAAGTGCTAAGTAATTTAATGTGCCAATTTCTCCTTCTAAATGTTAAATCCCCACTTTTCCTTTGAACTTGAGTGGAAGTGATAAAAATTATTGCAAGAGGGCATGAATTTTGTGAAGATAGGTGAAAAGTCCCTATAGGAGTCAATTTTCCACTCCTAGGAAGTGGAATGAACTAGAAAATTCATAAAGTCCCGATGGCCTTCTAATTTCTACTCCAAAATTCACTAAGTCTCAATGGCCTTCTAATTTCCACTCTAAAATTCATAACATCCCGATGGCCTTCTAATTTCCACTCCAAAATTCACTAAGTCCCGATGGCCTTCTAATTTCCACTCCAAAATTCACTGAGTCCCAATGACCTTCTAATTTCCACTCCAAAATTCACTAAGTCCCGATGGCCTTCTAATTTCCACTCCAAAATTCACTAAGTCCCGATGGCCTTCTAATTTCCACTCCAAAATTCACTAATTCCCAATGATCCTAGACTCTCCACTAGGCAAATGAAACAAATTTGGACGTAGAAAACATGAAAATCAATAAAGTCCTGATGGAAGTCAATTTTCCACTAAGCAATCAAGTAAAAACCCAAAAGCACTAATGAAGGTCATTTCTCCACCTTCAAAGTTGGGACAAAAGTTGGGAACTGTAATGTCAGAAAATGTCCCCTTGGGGGCTTTTTCCATCGTAAGGTTTAGCTTCTGAGTCTTTTGCATGCATTTAGGACATCTTAGTTCATAATTTAGCATCCCGATGGAATGAGCCCTAGGTAACATGACAAATGGGACCTAGGAGGACCCCTTAAGCTATACCTTGCCCAAAATAGGGGGGGAGGACTTGGGTGCCCATGCCCTAGTCCTGTCCTATTTTGGGGCAGCTCCAATTTCTGAGTGTCAGTTTATGACCGTTATTTGGGTCCTTTTCCGACACGGTAAGTTTGAATTACAAAAATTTTGGTGGGAGTGTTTGTAGTTGCATATAAAAGCATGCTTAGGCATTCATTTGTAAACTAAATGATTACTAGCAAGCTATTGTGTTCTCAAGGTGATTCAAGGCTTTCATTGTGTTACAAGAGTAGACTTGTGTGGTTTGTGTGTTTGTATTTACAGATTTGAGCATCAATTTCCTCATGGAATGAAGAGCATCTTCTTCCCATGAGAGCTTCACTACAAGGTGACATTATATTGTGTTTTTATCATTGATTCCTTTGGTTTTTGCCTCTACCTCACAAGGGCATGCATTCTTTATCTGACAACGGTGTTCAGAGACTTAAGTGTCCTCTAGGGCTTGACTGAGGCCAACCTCTAAACACCACAACCCCCTCCCAAAGTCTTGTGATTGTAGGTTACAGGTGCAGGAAGGATTGACAGACATCAAGGATTCAAGATCTGAAGAGAAGCAAGACACCAGAGCATTTCTAGGACCTGGGTGCTCTCTCTAGTGTCCTCTTAAGTTGAATTGTCAGAAACCGAAGTTACAGTGTTGATCAGTGTCGGAAGGAGGTCACAATCCCGTAAAGAAACTGGTACCTTGGACTTGGGTGCTCGCTCCAATGTCCCTGACTGTTCTACCTTGGAACCCCGAAAATAGGTATTCTGTGATTTTCTATTTTACTTCCATCTGCAAGATCATTTTCTGTTATTCATCAGTTTATTGTCGTATTTGCATAATTAGGGTTTTAATGGTCAATTGAGCATAAGAGAAGAGAAATTGATGATTAAATTCCCTAATCCAAGTTTCCCTACATCTCACATCGATCTAGGGTATGATAGTGAATTGCCACTCGACCCTAGATCCTTGAATGTAAAGTGGAAAGGAGGGTTTAAACATGAAAACACAAACATTAACAAATCTAATTTTCCACTAAATATTTTGGTGAACAGACCATGTTTTTGGACTTAAATTGCAACTTTCTGAGTGTGTGTCTCCATATTTGGATTGATTTCATTCATTCATATAGTCATTCATTTTATTGGATTGAGAAAATTTCAAAAAAATTGAAAATTTTAGAAAATTCAAAAAAAATGCATTGTTTGGCTTACTAAATTGCTTCAATTCTTTCTAAATTTTCCTAATTCATGATTTTTGCATCAGATCTAATATAAACTACAGAAAAATACAAAAATTCAAAAATTTGCATTGCATTTTCATCATTAATTTGCTAGGCTTTTGTAGAAATTTTGACAATTTTCATTAAACCTAGTAATTCCAAAATCTAGGGTTAGTAGGAAAAATATTCATTCATATTTTTCTATTGATTTTAGAGGCACATTAAAAATTTCATTTGTCTGTAGTCTTGCATTCTAGTGTAAATTTGCATTTAGATTTAAAATATTTGCATTTTTGCATAGAAAATTTCAACAAAAACTAGCAATTTTCATGCATTTTCATTAGATTTGCATTGGCATTTTGCATATTAGGGCATGGAGATAATTTTTATATCTGAGATTAATACATTTCCACCATAAATCAGACTCAAAACATTCACATAGAATTTTGTCCCAAGATCTCAAACCTAGGGCTTCAAAAACAACGATTTTCACTAAATTTGGCCTTATCAACTCTATAAACTTGCACCATAGGTGTTTTGTGAAGAGTTTTTTTGCATTAATTTTCTATTATCAGGGTAATCATTTTCTTCCCCTCCTAAAAAGATTCAAAAAACCCTTTTATCGGGCTCTTGTAGTAAAAATTTGGTGAAAAACTACACATTTTGACTATTTTTTCCTTAGGGTTTGACCTAGTTTGTACTCCAAGTGTGTTGTGATCAATTTTATGGATTGAGGTGACTGATATTATTAATATTATTTTCTTTACCTCCTAAAATTTCTTACAACACCCCCTTTTGCTAGGTCTTGGAGTTGAAAAATTTGTGAAAAATAGCCTATTTTTGCTATATTTTCACTAGGGTTCGACCTTAAGTGGCACTAAAAGCATGTTGTGCTAGGTTTTTGATATTAAGTGGCTCTTATCACTAATATTATTTTCTTTCCATCATCACTTTCTTCACAACACCCTTTGTTATGCCCTTTTGCATTGAGTTTTGGTGAAAAAAGTGCCTATTTTGACATATTTTCACTATAATTTAACTTGGCATTATCTTGGATTTGCATCAAGAGTGTGTTGGGAAGGAATATATTATTGTTTTGGACTGATATCAGACATATAATTTTCTGCCCTTGATCAAAATCCTTATAACACCCTTTGTCTCACCTGTTTGCATTGGAAAAAGTACAAATGATCAATATATTTTCATTCATGGATTCTCCTAAGGATCCATCTTTAGAAGACTTATATGAGTGCATTGTGAACTATGATAATTTTTGCAAGTTCACTAATAAATATCCTCAAGTCTTGCACCAAATCGCATACATCTATGGCATTGACATAACCAACAGTGCTACATGTGATATCCTTCAATCAATAGCCTACTTCGATAACTTTCGTGTGACTGTAGATGTTTTTCCTTCAATCATGGAGAATCTCAAAAAATTTATAGCTAAAAACAACCATGGGGAAAGTAGTGATGATAAATTTACTCCCACTCTCCCTTTGTTTCACAATGATATAATGAAAATCCTTTCTGAGACCTATGAGAATGACATAGCAATGGGTGATTTATCAAACAAAGAGACTTGTCCCAACATAACCCCACTTGATGAGGATATACTAGCACAAGAAAAAGATATCATTGATACATTTCTCCACACTACTCTACCATCCCTTCCTGCTCTCCCTAATCAGGACTAAGTTTTGGATGATGCAGATTCTCTTTGTGACCATTTGCTTGAATCTAATGATAATTTGCCACCTGATGTTCAAGAACTTCTCAATTACATGCTAAACCAACAAACAGATCATGAACTGTCACATACTTTGGAAAGAAATGAAATCCTACATGCTGTGGAAGAACAAGCTGTCCCTTTGGCTCAAGCCATTCCAACACCCTATAAAGGGACTGAAATGGGTATCTTTCATATGCCTCCACAAGCTCATTTAAATGGCATTTCAAATGCTCCTATAGCTAACACAAACAATGACAACATCCCCTCTCAACCATCATTAAGAGAAACCTTTCCTACACGATTACCCTTGCAAACTCATGAACATGTGGAAGAGAGATGAAGTGATAACGCCTTAACCATTAAGATAAAGATCAAGAATCGTGATACCCGCTAGCCTACCAGGGCCCTACAGGTAAGTATCTCTAACCCTTTATCTCTCTCATGATGTTATTCCCTCGTGATGTGTTATATGTTGTTTAGGCCTCCTGGGATGACCTCAGATTCCCCTGTAAGGTCTGGGATACTAGGAGACCGCCTCTGTTGTGACCTTCTTCTATTTGTATCATCATTCTTCTACATTGCCTCTCTTTAATTTCATTGTTGTGTGTGGTGTTTTGCAGACATAGCATTGTGGTTGGTGATACTGGGGGCACCCTTCTACATGATTGTCACTAAGACACTTGTTTCTCCTCTCTTATTTATTGTTTCCCTTCCTCTAGTGTTTCCATCTAGCGGGCGGATGATGACAAACATTTATACTGATGTGGACCTAGTGTCCCTTTCGAGAGTAATAAAAAAATGGACTTAGTTCCTAATATGATGATGGGGTTGTATATCTTATTTGATGCTTGACTAGTGGAAGCACTCGTGTTTCCTCGTAGTGAATTTGATGATGTTCCTATGACATTTACAAACCTTAACAATACTACTACTCTGTGCACCTTTGTTTGTCTTTGAATCTAGCCTTGGTGGTACTCGATTCAGAGAGCTTCATGATATAGCCCCACGGTTATCCTCAAACTCTGAATTTGTTGTATTACCTTGGCTCTTTGTGTGGTTAAACATATGCATTCATGTTGTTGTTTATCATGATCTTGTAGACACTAACATGTTTCTTGCAGGGATGTGTTTGTGGGAACATTTAACAATCGTAAAGTATGTATGTCACCTCCGGGGGGGCATAGGATTTGTGAATATCGATGTTCTCTTGTGTGTTTTCTTCCTACCTTAACATACTTGATATCGATAACTAATATCAACCACCTTAAGGTGGGGCATATATAAGGTAAGTTGTCTATTGTAGATGTTAGCAATGTGTTTGTCCTCAGGTGCAAAGACTTGTGCGATGAGTGAATCATGCATCTTGATTGTGTTTGCAATCAATCAATCATATAAGCCCTCTACGGAGGCGGGATATCGAGCATATCCTTTTCCTTAAGCCCTTTGTGGAGGTGGGGATGGTGTATTTCTCGGAGTAGATTGCATCATCCTGTCATTTTCAAAAGTCCTTTGCGGAGGTGGGGAGCGGTTCTGTGACTAACTCAACCCTTAAGCGCGTCTTCAGTGATTGTTGTGGTGAAGCCCAATTGTCAGTGTGTGCCTATAATGTGCCTGAGATGGTGATGAGCCTAGAAATAGGGAACACACCATCGCTTGTCTGTAGTGTTTTCTCCGTGTCTTCAAGTGTGCGTTTTGGCGTGCTTGTTTTGTTTGGCGTGTTTGTTGCCCCATATGCAATATAAAGATCAATGCCTTAGGGTTGTGCCTCCTACATTTTGGGAGGTTTTGTGTGTCTTGCATGTGTGTTGCCCCATATATACAAAGACCTGCACGATGAGTGTATCATGTATTATGGGAGGTTTGTTTACTTTCCAGTATTTGCATCTACATTTCATATATATGAGAAAAAGAAAAGAAAAGAAATCATGCTTGTCTTCCATGCATTAATGTGTCTTCTATGCATTGATTGTCTTCTCCGTGTTCTACATGACTATAACTGTCTTCTTTGTGTTTTGCATGCCTGTTACTGTCTTCTATGTGATTAGCATGTCTTCTCCATGCTTGATGTGTTTGTTGTGTTTGTGACCTTACTTTAATGCATGTATTGGCCTTGTGTTTATACATACATTAAAGTGGGGGCTAAATGTAACGTCAGAAAATATCCCCTTGGGGGCTTTTCCCTCATAAGGTTTAGTTCCTAGGTCTTTTGCATGCATTTAGGACATCTTAGTTCATAATTTAGCATCTTGATGGAATGAGCCCTAGGTAACATGACAAATGGGACCTAGAAGGACCCCTTGAGCTATACCCTGCCCAAAATAGGGGGGGAGGACATGGGCACCTGCACCCTAGTCCTACCCTATTTTGGGGCATCCTAAATTTTTGGGTGTCAGTTTATCACCGTTATTTAGGTCCCTTGCCAACACGGTAAGTTTGAATTATGAAAATCTTGGTGGGAGTGTTTGTAGTTGCATATAAAAGAATGCTTAGGCATTCATTTGTAAACTAGATTTCAACTAGATGATTACTAGCAAGCTATTGTGTTCTCAAGGTGATTCAAGGCTTTCATTGTGTTGCAAGAGCAGACTTATGTGGTTTGTGGGTTTGTATTTGCAGATTTGAGCATCAATTTCCTCATGGAATGAAGAGCATCTTCCTCCCATGAGAGATTCACTACAAGGTGACATTATATTGTGTTTTTATCATTGATTCATTTGGTTTTTGCCTCTGCCTCACAAGGGCATGTACTCTTTATCTGACAATGGTGTTCGAAGACTTAAGTGTCCTCCTAGGCTTGATTGAGGCAAGCCTCTAAACACCACAACCCCCTCCCAAAGTCTTGTGATTGCAGTTTACAGGTGTCGTATTTGGAAAAAGTGAAGTTGCAGGAAGAATTGGCAGACATCAAGGATTCAGGATCTGAAGAGAAGTAGGACACCAAAGCATTTCCAGGACTTGGGTGCTTGCTCTAGTGTCCTCCAAAGATGAATTGTCAAAAATAGGAGTTACAGTGCTAATCAGTGTTGGAAGGAGGTCAGGATCCCACAAAAAAATTGGTACCTTAAACTTGGGCACCCGCTCTAGTGTCCCTGACTGTTCTGCCTCAGAACCCCAAAAATGGGTATTCTATGATTTGCTATTTTACTTTTGTCTGCAAGAGCATTTTCCGTTATTCGTCAGTTTATTGTCGTATTTGCATAGTTAGGGTTTTAATGGTCAATTGAGCATAAGAGAAGAGAAATTGATAATTAAATTCCCTAATCCAAGTTTCCCTACATTTCACAGCGATCTAAGTTATGATAGTGAATTGCCACTCAACCCTAGATCCTTGAATGTAAAGTGGGAAGGCGGATTTAAACATCAAAACACTAAAACATTAACAAATCTAATTTTCCACTAAACAAGAACATAAAAGTCCATATGGAGGTCGATTTTCCACTCTAGGAAGAAATTTAAGTGCAAGTGGTCAAGGGAGAGGGAAAGTTCAGATGGATAGGGAATTTCCACCTTAAAGGCAAAAAGTCCCTATGGACTTTAGTTTTCCACTTCAAGCAATATTTTGTCCCACATGCATCATGGTGTTGTAGGAAGTGGAGGAAAAGTGAATAAAGCTACAAGTGGTTGAATGAACAAAGGTAAAGCAAGTCTTGATTAGTCCCTATGACCATTGAATCTCCACTCAAGGACAAATCAAGCAAAATTTTTAAGGACTGAAGTGTCCCTATGGAGATCGAATCTCCACTCCATGGAAGAACAATCAAAACAACACAAATTTTCAAGGACAAAGAGTCCCGATAGGAGTCATATTTCCACTTGGGTATGAATTACAAAAGGAAAGATAAAATTCATTAAAGGAAAGAGTCCCTATGACCTATGATTTTCCACCATTCCCTTTGGTCGATCAAAACAAACTAAATTTAAGAGGGAAATCAAATTTAAAAATGAGTCCTTATGCAAGTTGATTTTAAACCATTGCATTTGGTGGAAAGAAATAAGGAAAGCCTTATTTAAAACCAATCCTTATACAAGTCAATTTTCCACCTAGAAAATAAAATAACATTTTTTTGTCCCACATTTGTTGTGTGGTGGAAATTGTCAAGGGAAACTTGAATAAGAATAGGAGAGACAAAGGGAATAAAACATAAAGTTTGCAAGAACTTTATCACAGGTAGGCTGGAAGAAAGAGAATGGAGGCAAGACGGCACCTCCCTTTATCATTTGGCAACAATATATGGAGGATCCACAAAAAACATTCCACATTCAGATTGCATTTTTTAAGGCAGATTGAAGGACAATTTTCAGACCTGTGATCACCATAAGAAAGACCAAGAAGGCCCAAGGTCATGAAGATAAGGATGGACTTGATAAGGAGGATTTTGAAGCACTTAAAGGATAAATCAAGTACAGATCTAAGATGATTTCTAGGAAGATTTAATACGAATTCAAGTGTAGATTCAGATGAAATGCAGACCTGAAGCAAGTTATTAAGGACATATTTGAGGCAGATTCAAATGCAGATTCAAGTGGATTAAGAGTAGATTGTAGACAATGAAAAGGAAATTAGACTTCAGTCCTAATTAGTAGACCTTTGCAGCAAAAGAACAAGGTTTTAGCAAAGATGAAGGCATATTTGTAGGGAAAAGAAGATGTTCACCCATAATTTCCTTCATTAGATACAACATTTTTAAAACCTAAACTCAACTCTCAGACCTGAAACATCATCATTTCTTGATTTAGAATTCTATTTCTAGATTTGAAAAGGACTTGTGAAAGGCATGACTTGCAAAGGGGATTTATCATGAAGAGCTTAGAGTCTTTCATTACAGATTAAAGATGTGTAAAATAAATTTCATTCTATTATCTTTTGATTCAAAATATCTCTTTGTGCAGATCTAATGGAAGGAACTCAGCAAATGGAGGAACAAAATCAATGTTTCAAGGTGGAGTGCAAGGTGAAGATCCATATTCGATGAAGGCATCAAGGTGAAGGACGTTACAACACAAGGACTTCATAACTCAAGAAAGATCAAGTTGTTCAAAGAGAATCACGAGGAAGATCAAAAGAAGGAATCTAACAATATAAGAAAGCAGATTTCTTTACAAAGAAGGAATTCAACCATGCAAAGAAGGAAAACCACATGGAACATGCTACAACAGCAAGAAGAATTCTAAGATCAAAGTGGAAACAAGACAAGACATTGCAACTACAACATGAAGGACCTCATAATGTAAGAAGAATTTCAAGTCATGAGAAGGATTCCAAGCAGGGAAATCAATGACATAAGGGTAATGTACATAAGGAAGATTCCTAAACATTGAGGATGAAATGCACAACCACAAGACATCAACTTTGAAGACCCACAAGGGTGAAAAGTACAAGGAAAGGGACATCACAAAGAGGACTTGATACGAAGATAACGGAATTGCAAGTATAAGTTAATTAAGTCTACAAGACAAGTTGAGGTGGCATTCCAGTCATCATTCAACCAATCAAAGGGTTCCAAGTCAAAATGTCCAAGTTTGATGTACTTTATGGAGGCACAAAAATTGATATACCTAATCTATTTTATCACTGGTACATTTTCAAAAAGGAACAAAATGCAATTTTCCCATCAGACGAAAGGGAGTTGTTATAACAAACCCTAATTAAGGTTTTATCTTGTAATCCTGGCTGTTGATTGTGAATCAATCTGAGCCATTGAATTGTACTGGACACCTCTATATAAGACTCAGTGCTCTCATTTGTAAAGGCTAACAGAGGGAGAATAGCAGTAGAGTTAGAATAGAAGAAGAGTTAGAAGAAGTAAGAAGTTAGAAGTAGAAGTAAAGGTAGATTAGGAGAAGAAGAAATTGTTGCCATGATTTGTAAATGAATATATTCTTTTTATTGAAGTTATGGTGAAATGTGTTGTTCATTCTACATGTTGCATGGTTTCTACTTCCTTTAGATAAACTTCATTGATCATGATGGAGTAATGAGTGGATGTTAGATAATTCCTTGGTTCATACTATTTGTGGTTGGATGGTTTTCAATTACAGTGTATAGCTAGCTTGAACCTCAAAACGTGCTAAGTTCAATCGTGGATATGTTGTTCAAGTTGCATCATATTTGGGTATTTGAATGAATGCTCATGATGTGAAAATCTTTCGTCATCCTTAGAAGATTGCATCAATTTTGTGGAGTTGTTCCTAGCATGACAAAGTAGAACTTGGTTTAAGGAATGTGTCCATCTAAACATGATCCATTTTTTTCATTGATCTTAGGATTAGATTAGTCTTCCTAAGCCCTTCCTTTTTGATCTTTCTTCATTAGTCAAGTTAGTTTCCACGTTTCAACAATATTCAAGTGTTCAAGAGAAGCGTAAGTCCCCTTGTGATCCTAGCAACATCACATCAACTAAGTATTATCCACTCAACATAACGAATCAGGATCCTTGTAGTCTTCCAATTGATCACATAGTTTAGCATTTGGGAAGAGTTTGTTCAAGAGAGGATAGGATACTTAGGTATTTTATTCTGCATGTTGTGTGTGTCACAAAACACACATCAATAGTGTTCTCGAGCCATCTATGAGTGCAGTTAAGGTCATATAGTTTGTAAATGTGGCCTATAACAATTATGTGAATAGATGACATGATCAAGCTTTACAAAGAGGAAAATTAAAAGGAAGAGCATACAAATCTTCCTTTTGTAGTTTGAAAACATAACTCTATTTGAAAACATAACCTGTTGGAAACCATAACCTGTTTGAAACCATAACCTCTTTGAAATCATAACCTGTTTGAAACCATAACGTGTTTGAAACCATAACTTGTTTGAAACCATAACCTGTTTGAAACTATGAATGATCATAAATAGCCTTACAGATCATGCTAGGTACCGACTTCTCTTTCATTTTCACCTCCTCTCCCATTGTTCTACCTAACAAGTGTGTGTGTGATATTTCTTCTTACAACATGAGTTCTTCCAATTCTTCCTTGATGTAACGAATGTTAACCTTTTCAACATCCAAAATGAAACATGTCATGAATGTTTTCTGTTTTTGCGTTTTAAGAATATATTTCATTCTCATTTTATTATGGAGTAAAGTTTCTAGATTGAGATGTTTTTCACTGGAAAGTATATGGTCGTGTTTGGGTTTTATGCAAGAGGTTTTTTATTCGTTTCCTGCAACATAATTCTATTTGTAGTTTTCAGGTTTTAATGAACAGTCTCAGTTGAAAGCTTAATATTATACAGTCTCAGTTGTCTAGGTGTGTTGAGGCTTGACTGGGTATTTTTTTTATTTTTTACATTAAAGATAGTGTACAAAAAGGCTTACATTATAATATCAATCATGATCATGAATAATCCAACAATCTATAACTAACAAATCAGAGAGTTCATCTAAACACTTCGAAGAGTATCAAAAAGAATACATATACTTAAGGTCATCATTATTCCCGTGACCCAATAATATTATTACTGCATTTTGCTTCACCAATAGTGAAAGCACGCTCTATGTAAATGTCATCCACTTTCAGAGTTGAACCGGTCAAACAGCCAATAGCATTTTTCTATTTCATTCACAACAAAAAGTGTTAAATATAGGAAAACTTTTCATTGGCCAGAATTTACCATTAAATATTGAAGTAGATGACATTTAAGATCAGCCGTAAAAGCACCAAGGGGAGGATCATTCTTTGAGTCCACTGTGGTGTCCCACTGGTTCTTGTAAACTCTCTTGTCCTTGCTGTTCACTTCATCAATATCATCCTTGGTGATCTTTTTATCCTCCAGGTATTTGTTAAGTAAATTCAGTTCTTCCTAGTTCAAATTATTCTTCCCATGAGGGAGGAAGTGGGGCGCTGACTGTATATCTTTTTTGTACAATAGCATAAGTCCTCCTTTCAGCAACATCACGAATCTCTCTTTTGGGATATCCATAGTAGCAGAGACTTGTAACATAACAAGGAAATAGGCCAGTTCACATTTAAACTTAGTAAGGAGTCTTCTTTTGGACTGAAAGATTTCTTCATTCCTCCTCTTCCATAAAAATCAAAGCACTTCATTTGTAAAAGTAAACCAAAAGTTATTAAGATAAACATCAAAAGACTCAACATATCCAACAAGGATCTCAATCCAGGAAAAGCCTTCATTAGGACTCCAACTAACAGGTAAATCAAACAGATAAGCCCACGGAGCCAAAGCATATTGACAGTCAAAAAACAGATGCTCAAAGGTTTCAGGAACTTGACAAATTTCCCAAATATGAGTTGGGAGACCATAAGAATGTAAAACATTATCAATAGCAAGTTTTTTTAGCAAGAGCAACCAACGAAAGCAGATAACGACATACCTCGTCACAGCTTTTAGGCCACAGTATGGGAGCCCTGTAGTGCTTTGAAGTTGGAACAAAGCATCGCAACCATATAAATACAGAATTTTTTAATAAACTAAATCCAAACCCAATCTTTGGGATAAACCCTAAACATTTCACCACCAGAAGCTCTAAAAATAAAATCCATTTTTTCACTAGGTATCGCGAAAACTTAAACCCTCAAAACAGTCCATAAAGAAATAAAATAAAATAAAAGAATTTACCTTTAGGAAGCGATACATCGTCCTATGATTTACCGACGATATCCCTAGGTTCCATGTAAAAATTAAAAACCCTAAAACCCTCGACACTTCACAGTTGTCAACCAACACCACGGAAAAAATTCTTATCTTCAATTCACAAACGAAATAGCCATTACGGAATTTCAACAACACACCAAACAAAAAGCTGCAGAAATTTATCATTTAAAAAATACAAAATGAAAACCCACCTCGAAATTAACCAGAAACATCGTGCCTGAGTCAAATTTGAGAAATCTAAGCGGCAATTTTGAGCTCTAAAATACAAAAGACATAATAGAAATTGCCCAGATCGATCTCTCTGAAAGCCCGTGTGTTATTTTCGCTCACTTGGCAGAAAAATGGAGGGAAAAATGTCCGCGTTGAGATAATAACAGTTATTTAAATGTAAAATATTAAATCAAATATTCACTGAGTTTATAACTAGCAATTGCACCAAGAAGAGGGGCAATAGTTACGTCGATAGCAAAATATATTTCAAGTAATATAGTGGAGTGCATAAAAATCATAGAATGTCAAAATAAATAAATGCAAATCAAGTTGGAAATATAAATCATTAAAAATGTCTGTACAGTATAAAATGTTATTACATTATATGAAAGTATTTAAAAATGTTTGTACAATATAAAATGTTCTTACACTATATGAAATCATTTGAAGGTAGTTATAACAATAGCAATCATCTTTAAAAGAGTGATTCTACCATGAAAACCCAAGTGCACCTCATATGTGCTTTATGACAATTTTCCATAATATAAGAACCACAATTCTATAAAGTGATAGTGAAGGCTATAATAGAGTTGACCGCTATCACAATTGGGAGTGAGATAACAACAATTCAATGTGGAGATATTTATAGAATTAATGATTATCCTTACGAGAGGATAATTCTACCATGAAAATCTAGGTATGTACTTTCTGAATATTTTTATATGGACCACTGAAACTATTTGCATTAAACTCTAAATTTAACAAAATGCTTGATAAAGCATAAATAAAGGCAAGAAGTGACAAAACTAGTGATCATTTAGACTTCCTTCTATAAGATTAAGAAAAAAAGGCGGTGCAAATGAAAATTTTCTAATTCATAAATGCTTGAAGATCAAAGAATAAAAATTCATTAACAAAAGACCTAAGTTGTAGGGTTCGGGCCCTAAGGTGCTAGGTACTGGTCCGGTTTGAACCCAGTTCGGGTTCGGATTCGGTACGTCTATGGGTTTGAGCGGGGTTCGTCCTTTTCCAACCCGTTCGTTTTGAGCGAACTCGAGTGCGAAATGTAGAATGATTCACAACCTTTACCAACATCTTCCCTATTTGTGCCAAAATGGGAGCTTTCGAACAGGTTATGGACATCCCTCAAAGCATTAATGATAGAGGAATTTTGACTGATGTTGTAGTTGTAGTTACCCTAGTAGACATGCATGCAAAATGTAGAAGCATACCACAAGGCGTGTGAACTTTTTGACTGAATGCCTCAAAGAAATGTGGTCTCACGAGATGCCATGAGTGCAAGATATGCACAAAATCAATTTGACAAAAAGGCTCTAGACACTTCAAAGGCAAATTCCACACTTTTAACAACATCCATCTGCCATTTGGTACTTTTGATCATCATAACCTTCACAAAAATATTATTATAAGCACTATAAATTTATCTTTTCAAATTTTAACAACATATGCATGAATATATTTTCTTAAAAGTTTCTCTTTACCTAAGGCATGTGAATAGTTGAAGCACACTTTTTAAACACATTACATCATGGAGTGCACTCATATTGATCATCTTATTGGTCCCTAAGATACTAATGAAAACTATATCTTTCTAACAGTAATGCGACCCACAGTCCACCTATAATATGCAGTTGGCAGCTCTAAAGATTTCACAATGATGCTAAGATGGCGTGATCATGATGCTATGATTACAAGTTTATGGTTGTATTGTTGTTTAAATGATGTTATGTGATATTCTAATCTTAAGATTCTAGGCTGCATATATATATAGTTTTTTGTACTAACGAACCCAAACTGCTTTTCAAAATTTTGCCGAACTAGCAAACTGGGTTCTTGAACCTAAACTGGCTCCTGAACTCGAACTGGCGCCTGAACCCGAACCGACAACTTAGCAAAAGACCTAGGGCCAAAGCTATGGATGTGTACTTGCTAATCTATATTTGACTACAATGGTTCATTTAAGTATTAGTAATTTCTTTATCTTAGCTTTCATGACAACAAAGAAACAATTTTCATAAATGAATGTATGGAAAAACTCACTTTTAATAATAGAGTTTGAATTGTTAACTAAAATCCTTGGAAACCACATTGTATTTAATTTTCATTTTATTTGATAGAAATGTAACTAATATTCACAAATGATTGTAACTCATTTAACATAATTGATTTAAATCCAACATACCTTATAACAATTTTAGTCTGCCTTTCAAATCTGCATTTGCATTTTCTTGTAATAATTACACATGTACCTGTTGCAAGTATAAGGTAAACCAGTGTTGTCATTGATGTCAACATACTCATATTGCTTTGACAAGAAGGATTCAATGAGCAGTGTGCTGAGGATATTGAGAAAATTAGCCTCAGTCAGGAACAGTAAAGAACAGTGATGAGAAGAAGGCAAATGTACTGTATAGGATGCGAACCGGAGGATGCGGATTAAAGGGTTTGTAGATATGGGTCTTGAGATGCTTCAGTCAAGATTTCAGAGGTCCGCATGAAGATCTGAAGGAGTTGTGGCTGTCGGTGTAGAACCGGTTCCGGCAAGTATTCAAAGGTGACAGAGGATCACAAAAGGTCCGGTGAGGTCCGGAACTGTATAATCCTAATCTGCGGATTGGAAGGAGTCTTTGGGATGTCCTTGTGATGTGCCATCTCGAGTTGTGTATGATTTGGAGGTCCGGAAGTACCTCTTGCATTATAACAGTGGCGACAGACAGTATTCTTGAAGTTTCGGATAAGGAGGATGAGAGATTTCAGTAAGTAAAGGAAATGCGGACGTACCTGGTCATTCAGGCAGGCTTGTGAAGGTTCCTGGATCATGTTGAGGTTGTGTTGTTGGTCCGCATTGACAGTAGAGCCCGGAATTGAAGATATTCTTTCGGATGAAGTTTTTACTCTGTTTAGCCGACCGGATGAGTTGTTCATCTTGCGAATGTTCTTATGGTGGCCGACCGGATGTGTCATTCATCTTGCGGATATTCTTATGATTGATTGCCGACTTAGATGATTGTTCCTAAGTTGATGTCTTGTATAAATAAAGATTTGTGAGTTCATTTTGAAGAGTGGCTGGTGTGGAAAAAGGTGAAGTAGCGAAGAGAAGTGCAGAAGGAAGAGCAGATGTTTCTGGGCTTAATGGAACTGATCCGGACATGGTAAAGATGTCATTCTCCAGTTCAAGACTGTGATTCTTATCACTTTGTAGACAGTGTGTCTCCTTGTAGGCAGTGGGCCTCTTTGTGAGCAGTGTGCTCGGGCAGTGAGCCCTAATTGGCATGTGCCATTTTGTAATTCCTTATTCTTCTAATAGAGAATAATCTTTGGGTTAATCACCTCGTGGTTTTCTCCCTTAACCGGGTTTCCACGTCAAAATACTGTGTCATGTGTTTCTTATTTCATGATGATATTTGTCTGTTTGATTCAATACTGCTTTGATTAAGAAGAAGGTTCAAAAGAAGAAATAAATTAGGATAACTGATTCACCCCCCCTCTCAGTTATCAACAATTGGTATCAGAGCAAGGTTCCTCTGAAAGAAGCTTAACCGCTTGAGGAGATCTAGGATGTCGTCATACAAAAAGGATAGTCTGAAGTTCGATGGAACCAATTTTACTCTCTAGAAGGGTCGCATGAAATGTCACCTGGAATGTATGGGAAAAGCATACTTGGCCATGGTTTCAAAACCATATGTACCTCCACAAGGTGGTCCGACAACTCTGAATGAAATCACAGAAGCTGAAAACAATCTGCAGACCAAGGAAGCTCTTCTAAGCGCATTGAATGACTCAGATCTCTCAAATGTTATTGACCTACCAACTGCATATGAGATCCTGACTAAACTGGAACTTCTGTATGAAGGAGATGAGTTTGTCAAAAGTGCAAGGTTGCAAAGTCTGAAAGGGAAATTCAAAAGATTGAAGATGAGAGATGATGAAAACATCACTACTTTAATGCCAAGAGTGAATGAACTAGTGTGTGGAATTAGAAATGCTGGTGGAACTCTGGATGAAAATGAGATCGTTTGCAAAATCCTTAGATCCCTTCCTGCTGCCTACAAAATCAAGGTTACTGCAATTGATGAATTCAGAGCCCACACAACTGTCACAAGAGAACAATTGGCTGGCAAGCTAGCTGCATTTGAAATGACCGAGTTTGGAGATGATCTTCCCAAGACTGAATCTGCTTTCAAAGCCAGTGCCTATGTGAAAGGCAAACAGAGAATTGATCTGGGAGAAAACTCTTCAAGGAAGATGACATGGTATGATCAAGCAAGAAGAGACATGGAAGAAGAAGAAGCAGAAACAACTCAACTTGAAGCCCTCATTGCAAAAAGACTACCAAGAGGATCCGGTAAGTATGAAGGAAAACTACCCTTTAAGTGCTTCAACTGCAATAAGATTGGTCATTTTGCTTCAAGATGTCTGGAAAGATCTGCAAGGTCTAATACTAACAGACAAAGGTTTCAAAAGAATTGCTATTATGTTCATGAAGAAGATGACAATGAAGGAGTAACAGATGATGAATCAGAACTAGGAAGCAAATCCAGAAATGAGTGGGTGTTTATTGCCATCAAGGAAGAAGATTCAATACTCTCTGAATCTGTCAATCACAAAGTTGTTGAAAAAGCTTTGGCTGCTCAAGTGGAAGAAAAGGATGATTGGGTTATTGACAGTGGATGTTCTCACCATATGACTGGTGACAAGAATAAGTTCTTGAATTTGGAAAGGTATGAAGGAGGAATGGTAAAGTTTGGTGACAATTCTGCTGGCAGAATCAGAGGCAGGGGAACTATTTCCTTTGATGGAAAGAGCAAAATAGGTAATGTACTATATGTTGAAGGATTGAAGCACAATCTTCTCAGTGTTGGTCAGTTAGTAGACAAAGGCTATGATCTTCGGTTTAAGAATGGAAAATGCAGAATCTTTACAAGCTCCGAAACTGAAATTGCATCAGGTACTCAGACAAAAGGTAATATCTTTCATCTGGTTGGTTCAAATAAAAGTTGTTTGTTTGTTCAAATTGATCAGAGTTGGTTATGGCATAGAAGAATGTGTCATGTAAATTTTGATAACATCATCAAGATAAGCAATACTCAGGCTGTAAGAGATCTTCCAAAATTGATGAAACCTACAAATAGTTTGTGCAAAGAATGTCAGCTAGGTAAACAAAGCAGAGTCTCTTTCAAAAGCAAAGATCAATCTTCTACCGGATTGTTGGAATTAGTACATACTGATCTTTGTGGTCCGACAAGAATCAAGAGTCTGCAAGGTGATAGATATTTCATGTTGTTAATTGATGATCATTCCCGGATGGTGTGGGTTACCTTTCTAAAAGAAAAATCTGAAGCATTTGAGAAGTTCAAAATCTTCAAAGCTTTGGTAGAGAATCAAACCGGATTAAAACTAAAGTGTCTAAGGTCTGATAGAGGTGGTGAATTTACATCTGGAGAGTTCATTGACTATTGTGAGAAGCAGGGTATAAGGAGACAATTGTCTGCTCCTAGGACTCCACAGCAGAATGGAGTAGTTGAAAGAAAGAACCGGACCATCCAGGAAGCTGCCAGGACAATGATGTTGGAAGCAAATGTTCCTCAGATGTTCTAGAAAGAAGCTATCAGCACTGCAATCTACACTCTAAATCGAGTTCAAATCAGAAACAATACCGGTAAGACCCCCTACGAACTCTGGTTTGGCATCACTCCCACTGTGAAATATTTCAGAGTATTTGGTAGCAAGTGTTATATCAAAAGAGATGAAGATCTAGGAAAGTTTGATGCTAGAAGTGATGAAGGAATTTTCTTGGGCTACTCCACTCAAAGCAAAGCATACCGGTGTTACAATAAGAGACTGAGGAAGATGATAGAAAGCACTAATGTGAAAGTTGATGAAGGAATTGAGAAGCCCTCAAAATTTTATGAATCTGATGAAGATGACCAAGACAGTGTTCAAGGAACTCAATCCTCTCTGGTAAGACAGAGTCAGCCTAATCCGGTAAATCAGGAAGAAGAGATAGGTTTGAATGAGCCTGATCAAGAAGCAACAGTGCAGGATACTCCCAAAATTCCAAGGTATGTGACACTAAACCACTCTGAAGATCAGATCATAGGGGACAAAAGCAAAGGTGTGCAAACTAGAAGGAATGTTGCTCAAAATCAGGATGAATGTTGTCTGATTTCAAAGATTGAACCTAAAACAGTAAATGAAGCCTGCAATGATGAAAACTGGACTAAAGCAATGAAAGATGAATTAATGCAAATTGAGAAAAATCATACTTGGGATCTTGTTCCCAGACCTAGAGACAGGAATGTGATTGGAACCAAATGGGTCTTCCGGAACAAATTAAATGAAGCTAGTAAAGTAATCAGAAACAAAGCTAGATTGGTCTGCAAAGGCTACTCCCAAATAGAAGGAATTGATTATGAAGAGACCTTTGCTCCCGTGGCAAGAATTGAAGCAGTCAGATTATTTCTTGCATTTGCTGCCTTCAAAGACTTCAAGGTATATTAGATGGATGTCAAGTCTGCCTTCCTAAATGGTGATCTGGAAGAAGAAGTTTACATTGAACAACCGGATGGATTTCAATTATCTGACAATGATGATATGGTCTGTAAGTTAAAGAAAGCATTGTATGGATTAAAACAAGCTCCAAGAGCATGGTATGAAAGGTTGGATAAGCATCTTGTGCAGATTGGATTCAGCAAAGGTACTGCTGATAGTAACTTATATTTCAAAATTGATCATGAAAACATTTTGATTGTTGAAGTGTTTGTAGATGATATCATTTTTGGAGGAAGAGATAGTATGTGCAAAACTTTTGCAAATTAGATGAAATGTGAGTTTGAAATGTCTATGCTTGGTGAAATGAATTTCTTCTTGGGTCTGCAAATTACTTAAACAAAGAAAGGAATCTTCATTTCTCAGACCAAATATGTGAAAGAATTGTTAAGGAAATTTGGTATGGAAGATTCAAAACCAATGAACACTCCCATGGCAACCGGATGTAAGTTGAGCAAAGATGATGACTCTCCAAAGGCAGATCAGACAATGTATAGATCAATGATTGGTGGATTGTTGTATCTCACTCAGACCAGACCAGATATAATGCAGGATGTTGGTCTTGTGGCAAGATTCCAGGCTGATCCTAGAGAATCTCATGTTATGGCAATCAAAAAAAATTTTAGGTACTTGAAAGGAGCAGTTGAGTATGGTCTATGGTACCCTAGAGATCCGGATTTCTCTCTTCATGCTTACACAGATGCAGATTGGGCAGGAGATGTAGATGATCGAAAGAGCACCAGTGGTGGAGCATTCTTTTTGGGGAAGAGATTGGTTTCTTGGCTAAGCAAGAAACAAGATGCAATATCTCTGTCTACAACTGAAGCAGAATACATTGCAGCAGCAAGTAGTTGCACTCAAATCCTATGGATGAAGCAGATGTTAAGAGATATTAAAATTGAATATGCGGAGCCTATCACAATTTTCTGACAATTCAAGTGCAATTAATATTTCCAAGAATCTGATATTACACTCTAAGACTAAGCACATATCTATCAAGTTTCATTTCCTGAGAGAACAAGTGAACAAGGAAGAAGGCAGGTTGGAGTATGTTCCCTCCAGGGATCAGATTGCAGATATCTTTACTAAACCTCTTCCCAAGGACTCTTTTGAATATCTCCGGGAGAAGTTAGGGGTCATGGCCCCTCCGGTGATAAACTAGGATGCACTGATGTGCATCAGTCCGGTGGATATCACAGTCATATCTTGTGATCCGGATTGATGATGGGGAGCTGCTACTAAGGGGGAGCAGCTGGTATGATTCTGATATGTTAAAATTGCAAGTATGAGCCCTTTGCCATTGATGTCAAAGGGGGAGAGAAGACATGTGAAAAACAAGTAGCTGATGATCAAAAGAGGAGCAGTAAAATGAGGAGAAGACATGTTGCTGATAGGGGGAGAAGTGACAAAAAGGAGAAGTTTCTTGTCTTGATGGTTTTTCACATCATATGTTGCCATCAATGACAAAGGGGGAGATTGTTGCAAGTATAACGTAAACCAGTGTTGTCATTGATGTCAACATACTCATATTGCTTTGACAAGAAGGATTCAATGAGCAGTGTGCTGAGGATATTGAGAAAATTAGCCTCAGTCAGGAACAGTAAAGAACAGTGATGAGAAGAAGGCAAATGTACTGTATAGGATGCGAACCGGAGGATGCGGATTAAAGGGTTTGTAGATATGGGTCTTGAGATGCTTCAGTCAAGATTTCAGAGGTCCGCATGAAGATCTGAAGGAGTTGTGGCTGTCGGTGTAGAACCGGTTCCAGCAAGTATTCAGAGGTGACAGAGGATCACAAAAGGTCCGGTGAGGTCTGGAACTGTATAATCCTAATCTGCGGATTGGAAGGAGTCTTTGGGATGTCCTTGTGATATGCCATCTCAAGTTGTGTATGATTTGGAGGTCCGGAAGTACCTCTTGCATTATGATAGTGGCGACAGACAGTATTCTTGAAGTTCCGGATAAGGAGGATAAGAGATTTCAGTAAGTAAAGGAAATGCGGACGTACCTGGTCATTCAGGTAGGCTTGTGAAGGTTCTTGGATCATGTTGAGGTTATGTTGTTGGTCCGCATTGACAGTAGAGCCCGGAATTGAAGATATTCTTCTGGATGAAGTTTTTGCTCTGTTTAGCCGACCGGATGAGTTGTTCATCCTGCGAATGTTCTTATGGTGGCCGACCGGATGTGTCATTCATCTTGCGGATATTCTTATGATTGATTGTCGACTTAGATGATTGTTCCTAAGTTGATGTCTTGTATAAATAAAGATTTGTGAGTTCATTTTGAAGAGTGGCTGGTGTGGAAAAAGGTGAAGTAGCGAAGAGAAGTGCAGAAGGAAGAGCAGATGTTTCTGGGCTTAATGGAACTGATCTGGACATGGTAAAGATGTCATTCTCCAGTTCAAGACTGTGATTCTTATCACTTTGTAGACAGTGTGTCTCCTTGTAGGCAGTGGGCCTATTTGTGAGCAGTGTGCTCGGGCAGTGAGCCCTAATTGGCATGTGCCATTTTGTAATTCCTTATTCTTCTAATAGAGAATAATCTTTGGGTTAATCACCCCGTGGTTTTCTCCCTTAACCGGGTTTCCACGTCAAAATACTGTGTCATGTGTTTCTTATTTCATGATGATATTTGTCTGTTTGATTCAATACTGCTTTGATTAAGAAGAAGGTTCAAAAGAAGAAATAAATTAGGATAACTGATTCACCCCCCCCTCTCAGTTATCAACAGTACCAAGTACACTGCCACTAATCAATTAAAATTCTATGGATTGTTTAAAAGAAATACTCATCATTGCTAGGACAACTAGGAGCCCCTATTTTTATGAGTAGCAAGATCAGAAGTTCTAAGGAATGAGGAAAAAGATAGAAACTGAAAGAAACTCTTCAATAATAAATTACAATATAACTTATCCCAAAACTATCTTTCGCTTATCAGGCTCAAATTCACTACAAAAAGTCTCCAATTTAGCCATGAGACTATAGAAGCACACTATTTTAAATAAATCTTGCAAAGTCAACTTATTCATTTTGTATCTTTGCATTAGGCATAGCGCAATCTGACACTATGGTTAGGATAGAGAGCTTGCATTGATTTGGCCCATCCTTGCTAATCATACTTCTTTACCAATAGACATAGCTGGGCGCATAGAAGCAAATATCATTCTCAAGAATTTCTCAACATCCCAAAAGATAAAGATATTATTAGAAAAAGATAGGGAAAAAATTAGGAAACCCAAAAAATATAGTAATTTTTTTAAAAAGATAAATAATTGATGTTTTTTACATTTAAAGCCATACTAATTGCATAGAAAGTGAGCTTGAAAGTAAACGAAAGTGTACAACATGATTTTTGAAATATGGATTTTTCTCATTAATTTTGAGATCATTAATTACAGATAATATAATATAAATCTCTTTAACAATGTTAGTAAATGACTACCAGAATGATAATGAACCCTTAATGCAATAGAACACAACTAGTGTAAATACAACCTATTAACCCTGCCATTCTCCTTAACTATCAAGTCAATGAGACTAATCTATAAACAAAATGGTAAGTACAGTTCACAACAATAGTCTCCCTAACCTCTTCAAATACATCGTAAATTTACAGTAGTGGCAAGCATTTTGGGACAATAGTGTTCTGTCTCAACAACGTTTCATATTAATCATTTTCATCAATAATATTTCCTATAATGTTGACTATAGTATTGATGCCCATATTAATTGACCATAGTACTAATAAATATGCTACTAAACACCGAACTAATCAAAAATGTATAGGTCACAATAATGATAGAATGTTACTAATTAGTGATCATAAGAAGATTTAATCACAAAAGGATAGTTATGTCAAAGGATAATGATGACGACAACAATCAAGAATGTATAGGATAGTTATGAATGCATAGTACTAATAAGGATGCTACTAAACACTGTACCAATCAAGAATGTATAGGTCACAATAATGACAGAATGCTATTGATCAGTGATCATAAGAAGATTACTAATCACAAAAGGATAGTTATGTCAAACGATAATGATAATGACAACAATCATAACTGATACAATATTATTAACAACTACAATGTAATTATGAAAATTGCCAAACAATTGCCTCAATAATACAACTATTTTACAAATGAAATAACGACAACAATATCCATTGATAAGTACAAATGACAACACTAACATCTATGATGCAATAATAATAATGACAAGTCAAAGGATAGCATAATCATTTGATAGTTTTGTCTAGTAATGACTATGTCCTTGAATCATAAACAATGATATAAGTGTTTGTTGTTGTCCAAGGCAACAATGATTATCACTACTTACAATAACAATAGTGATAGTCACATTCCCTATTCACAAGGTTTTCAAACACAATTATACCAAGTGTCTTCACAATTGTAGATAACTACATTCATTTTTGAAATAACAACAATAATTGTCATTGCTCCTTTGCAACAAATCTAACTACTATACAGTAACGACACCTCAAAATCTTAATAGCTACTTTTACACCATTCAAGGTGTATAACCCATTTATAAAAGTTCAAGAGAAGAACAATCCAAAAATTGCAGGTTTGATGCTTATATAGAAAGAAAACTAATTGATTGTGATATTACTAGTGATATATCACCGATAATTTCATAATATATTGGTGAAAATTTTGATCAAAGTCATGGTCAAAGATATTTTGAAAAACTCACGATATTTTCAAGAAAATGTCAAGAACCCTTGCGAGATAAGATATATCGGGATATATCAAGATATTTTAAAGATATTTGCTTCTATGGCTGGGCAGTATTCTTCTCATGAATCACAAAAACAACCACATGAAGGCCTTTGTAACTCCTTAATGAGCTACTAATTTCTTCACTGCAATTTGCAAGATTGACAAAAAATTCATGGGATCCCAAAAATTGAAGTCACTTTCCAATCAAAGTCATTATTATCCAGCATGATAATGCTTATAGAAACTGCACATTTTGATTTTAACACATCAATTAAAGCTATAACCTCTTTCTTTAGTTTTCACATCATTGTGCATTATTGTGTAATATCATGAGTAGGCTCTCACATCTAGTAGAGACATGCCAAACTATAGTCTAATTTCAAATCCAAGAAGTGGTAAAGCATTTGCCATGGAGCTACACATTTTAAATTCCATCTTGCAAAAAAATAAGTAATTGTTGGGATATGCAACCCATGAAATCATACTTTCCAATTCATAAACTTGAAATGAATGTGTATAAATAATCTTTACGAAGCTGACAAATGACCAAAAATGTGAAACAAAATATTAAGTAAAGGAGAATATTAAAAAGTTTGCTACATTAGAGGATGTGTAATGTGTGCAACAAGCAAGCCTAGCAATAGGAAGTTGGGATTGTATACACCTCTACATGTACCATCCCGTCCTTGGGAGAGTATCTCAATGGATTTTGTCAGGGGACTACCAATGTCTAGGAAAGGGCGTGATTATCTATTTGTGGTAGTGGATAGGTTCAGTAAAATGTGTATTTTGATGCCTTGTAAAAAACAAGTCACAGTTGAACTAAAAACACACTTGTTCTTCCAATTTGTATAGGTTCATTTTGGGCTTCCAACTTCTATTGTATCGGATTGAGATTCTTGATCCTTAGGGGAATTTTGGTCAGCATTATGGGAGCTTATGGACACAAGACTGAAGAAGAGCACAACATTCCATCCATAGACAGATGGATAGATAGAAGTAGTCAATAGAACAGTGGTTCATCTTCTTAGAGGTTACTACAACAAACATCCTAAGTTGTGGGCTGAAAGTTTACATTATGTGCAACATGATTACAACTATGCAACACACTCTTCTACTCAAAGATCTCCTTTTGAGACTTGTTTCAGTTATCTGCCAAGGAAACCTATGGACTTTGCTTTTGGAAAGGAATATGTTAAAGATGGACATCATGATATAGACAAGGCCTTGAAGTTCATCCAGAAGATCCAAGCAGGCCATCAGGTAGTTGAAGCACAGCTGGAGAAGAGCTAGGCAAAGTACAAAGCCTGACATGATAAGCACGTGTTGATCATCAATTTTAGGTTGTTGACAGAGTTTGGTTACACATTAGTAAGGAAAGAATGCAAGGTGAAGGTAAGAAGCTCAAGTTGATTAGATATGGACCCTTTGATATTCAAGAAAAGATCAATATAAATGATTTTCACCTAAATTTATCTCCTTATATGCATATTTACTCAGTTGTTAATGTAAAGAATTTGAAATTGTATGAACCTCCTATGATACTGGATGAGGAGGCTGATGTGAAAATTCCTTCTATTAATGATCTATCACCTGAATATATGAATGAGTTGCAGGAAGATGTATTCTTGGACAGAAATGTCAGAGCTTCACAAAGGGGTGCTATTGAGCACCTTAGAGTGGGACTGAAAGGGATGAATCCTAGTAAAGAAAGATGGATGGAGATTGGAAAAGTAAGGGAGATGGCGTTGCAAGTATGTGCTAACCAGTGTTGTCATTGATGTTAACATGTTTATGTAGTTGTCATTGGTGCCAACTGTGCCTTTTGATATAATTATTTGTTGAGAGATTGAGTTTTCCTATTAAGAACATTGTCCAAGGTTTTGCTTCACATTTCCTCTGTATTGAAGACCAAAGTATGAGATTTGGATATGTTTTAAAGAAGAGTTTGGAGATACTAAATCCATAATTTGGTGGTCCGGATCACTGTGCAGCAAAATTTCTATTCACCAGTATGAAGACTGTGCCTGACAGAGTTTGCAATGTGACAGGGAGGAAGTATTTTGCTTCGCATTCCTCTGCAATATGTTCTTTGGTCTTGCGGTCTTGGACTTAAGCTTACAAGGTTCCTAGCTATCTTCATTCCAAAGAATTTGTGATTTGGTACTGTGGAAAGCAAGTTTCTGATTAGCAGAGCTTGACAATGTCTGATTGAGAGCAGCCTGTGATCCATCTTCAAGTGAAATGAGTTGAGATCTATTGCAATTGGATTTTGTGGTTTCCAAACAATTCTATGATGTTCATGGATGTCCCTTGAATGCATTGAAGGAATGTGCTTGATCTGCAAGTTGTAATGAAGATCTTGGAAGAGTGTGTTCAAGTGTTCTTGGTGATTACACCAGTCTGGTCGACCTAGATGATTAACACTCTTTGTGGATGAATTTCTTGAATTGTAGAAATGTGTGGTAGCGTGTAAAGATGTGATTGAGTATGTACTACAGCATTATGTGTCCCTCCTTTATTCATTTAGTTTGCAAGTGCTAAAGATGTATGTATGTATGCCAACCTTGGAGATTTTTCCAATGGTTTATGATTGTAATGTTGACCTTGATGTACATTCTAAGGTTGATGAATTGTATAAATATATGTAATGAAGCCATGAGAGAGGGTGATTGTGTGAAAATGTGAAGATAAGTGTGAAGTAAAAAAGTAGAGCAGAACAGAGGAAATATATTGCGCTTCAATGGAATTGAACTTAGGCATGGTGTAGATGCTACTTGTTTAGTGTTTTTTTTAAAGGGTGGAGATGTTTTGGTTTAAGTTTCAAAGGCAAATCCTCCCTTCTCACCAAACATTCAAGGGCATATCAACTGAGTTGAATCTCCACTAGTAGGAGCAATAACTTATCAGGGTGGGTTGCCACTTGGAACAATGCAGAAGTTCATATATATCACACAATATCTCAATTTAATGCTTAATTACACTTAAAACCCTAAATAAGCAAAATAGTAAGCAAATTATCAGATTACAACAAATCCTTTTAGACCAAGGTGAAGGACAGAGATATTTAAATCACTCTTTTTCAAAGTTTGAAACGTAGAATAGTCAGGGACACTGGGACTAACACCCTAGTCCAAGGTACAGTTTTCATCACAGAATCTGAATCTTCTTCCAACACTGATCTACACTGTAACTTCCATTTCTGCCTCAAGAAAAATAGAGGACACAGGAACTAGCACCCTTGTCCTGAAATATTCACCTTTGTCCTCTGCTTGTCAAATCCTGAATCCCTATTGTCTACAACCTCCTTTCTACAAATCCACTTTGTGAAACTCGGTACCTATAACCTACAATCACAAAGGAGTGTAGGAGGGGGTTGTGGTGTTTAGAGGCTTGCCTCAGTCAAGCCCCAGAAAGACATTCAAGTCTTCTGAACACCATTGTCAGATGAGAGTGTGTATCCCTTCGGGATAGAGGTGAAAATACAAATGATAAATGAATGAAAACACAATAGATATCACCTTGAAGTGTAGATCTCATGGAAGGAAGATGCTCTTCATGCCATGAGGATATGGAGTCAAATCTGCAAATACAAGCATAATAACAATGCTTTGCTCTACAACACAATGAATATTTTGAATACTCTATAATCACAAGTATACATAAAGTCCGTCTAGTTTGCAAATGAAACATATTCATGCTTATATATTCCAGTTCAAACATTCTTGCTAAGAATTTCATAATTCAAACTTGAGATGTTGGCATAGGACCTAAATAACAGTCATAAAACTGACATTTAAATTTAGGACAAACCCAAAATAGAGCAGGACTAGGGTGCTAACGCCCAAGTCCACCCCCTTGTTTCTGTTCAGGTATCCTTAAAATAGCACCCCCTAGGTCCTATTTGCCATAAGACTTCATGGTTTTCTCATCTGGATTCAAACTTATCACACAAGATGCTCTAAATGTAATTTAAGGACACATGAGCTAAACCTTAAGAGGGTAAAGCCCCCAAGGGGACATTTTCTGACATAATATTTAGCCCTCACTTTAATGTATGTATAAACGCAAGGCCAATACATGCATTAAAGTATCGTCAACAAACACAACAAACACACCAAGCATGGAGAAGACATGCCAAACACATTGAAGATAGTAACAGGCACACAAAAAATGGAGAAGACAATTACAGTCATGCAAAACATAGAGAAGAAAACATTGAAGAAATGTAAGATAGTGAATATAGTGATTATTTCTTTTTCTCTTTTTCTCATATATGAAATGCAAATGCAAGTGCAAGGAAAGTTAATGCACAACCCAAAATACAGGATGGACTCATCGCCACCAGTCTTTAGACTGCATATGGGGCAAAAGACATGCAATACAAATCTTAGAGTGGAAGAGGGACTCATCACCACTAGTCTTTAGATTGCACTTGAGAACAACTATGCCATACAAATCCCAAAGCACAGGAGGGACTCATCACCACCAGTCTTTAGACTATGCTTGGGAACAAATATGCCTTACACACAGACATGGAAGACATAGAGAAAACATAGAAAACAAGCGATGGAAGAAACCTATTGCTAGGTTCATAGCCATCTCAGGCACACTACAGGTACACATCGACGATTGGGCTTTGCCACAAAAATTGTTGAAGACACACTTAAGGGTTAGGATAGTCTTAGATCTGCCCCGCCTCCGCAGAGGACTTTTAGAAAATGACAGGATGTGCAATATCCTCAAGAAATATACCATCCCTGCCTTCCATAGAAGGGCTTAAGATAAAGGATATGCATGATATCCCACCTCTGTAAAGGGCTTAAATGATTGCAATAGATTCAAGATTTACAAACACACTTTTCTAGTATCTAAATCAGACAACTTACCTTATATATGCTCTCATCTAATTAAGGTGGTTGATATCATGTACTAATATCAAGCACATTTTAAGGTAGGAAGAAAACACACAAGGGAACACAAGCTCTTGCAAAGCCCATGCCCCTGGAGGTGACATGCACTTTACAATCGTGAAATGTTCCCACAAACACACAATTCCCTACAAGAAAAGGTGTTAGCATACATATAATCATGATAAACAACAATGCATGTAAAAGAGATGAGGAAAGCAAGACTCAAGATAGACAAAGTCCACAAAGCAATAGTATTGTTATGTTTTGTAAGTGTGATAAGACAACAACAAGATATCACATAGAGTGATTCTATTAGCCACGCATTAGATAATATATATCAACCCCGTTGTCATGTATGGACTAGGTCCATTTTTTTATTTCTCACTGAAGGGACACTAGGTTCGCATCAGTATAATATGTTTTTTGTCATCTTCTAGCTAGATAGAACCATTAGAGGAAGGGAACTAATAAATCAAGAGAGAAGAAACAAATGCCCTAGGGACAATCACGTAGTAGGGTGCCCACAAGTCACCAACCGCAATGCTATGTTTTTCAGACACAACACACAACAATGAAAATAGAGGAGAAGCAATATAGATGAATGATGATACAAATAGAAGAAAGTTCACAATAGAGGTGGTCTCCTGATATCCTTGATCTGAGAGGAACCTCCTGCAACAATATAATGAAAAATGCATGAAATAATAGAAATAGTAGAAACACAAAAGGAATTTATTGATCGCAGGCCACTTCGAGGGGGCAACCTCCTTTGAGCAAGCTCAATACAATAAATTCATGGATGCCTTCATTGGCCTCAACACGTACTTATATATACTAAGTCTAATCTAAACAACTACTACTCCCCATGAATGTGGGATAATACAATATACTCACGGGACGACTTACAAAGCATATGCATCCAACAACAATATACTAACAAAGTAAAGAGAAGGGCTAAACACGGGTTCCTAACATCCCCTCCCTCTTAGAAAAGCTTTGTCCTCAAAGCTTAAGATGTGGAAATTGTTGTTGAATCTGAGGGAGTGGTTCCCATGTAGCATCCTCTGGTTGCATTCCGTGCCACTAAATTAATACCTCTGTGATGGCTCAAGAGCGAAGATGACGAGTGCAACTATCGAGGATTGCCTCTAGCTCCAAAATGATGGATCCTTCGTTTCTAGTTTTGGTAAAATAGTTTGTGCTCTGATGTGTGTGCCAAGAACTTTCTTTAGACAAGAGACATGAAATACTGGATGAACACGAGAAGAAGGAGGAAGCTCCAATTTATAAGCAACTGACCCAATCTTCTGAAGAACCTTATATGGCCCATAGAACTTTGGAGCTAGCTTATGACGCCCTTTGAGTTTCAGGGAGGATTGCTTGTATGGCTGTAGACGAAGAAAAACCATATCACCTACTTGAAAAGTGCGCTCAGAACGGTGTTGGTCAGCTTGCCATTTCATTCAATTTCTTGCCATGTGAAGATTGTCTTGTAAAATGTGAAGAATTTGATCTCAGGTTCAGAGAACCATTTCAACTGCCTAAAGTGGTGAACTATTGGGGGTGTATGGAAGGAGCACTGGCGGTGCCTAACCATAGACTACTTCATATGGAGTCATTTTAGATGTAGTGTGGTAGGAGGTATTGTACCACCATTCAGCGAGAGGGAGCCACTTTACCCACTAATGCTATTGTTCTGAGGTGAAACAATGAAGATAAGTTTCCAAATATTTGTTGATAACTTCAGTCTGACCATCTGTTTGTGGGTGATACCCTGAACTCATCTTCAATTTGGTGCTAGTCTGGTGAAATAGTTCTTTCCAAAAATGACTGGTGAAAGTTGCATCATGATCTGAGACAATGGAAGAAGGGATTCCATGAAGATGGAAGATTTGGTCCATGAAAATTTGTGTGACTGAGGAGGTAGTTAAGGGATGGCTGAGGGCACAAAAATGACTATATTTGGAGAGGTAATCAACCACAACCAAGATCACTATCTTCCCTCTAGATTTAGGGAGCTCGTCAATGAAATCCATAGAAATATCTGTCCAAATCCGTGTAGGGATGGGCAAGGGTTTGAGCAATCCAGGAAGGAGTGTCGTTTCACCCTTGTTGCGCTGATAGGTATCACATTTAGCCACCATTTGTTGAATTTCCCTTTTCATTCCCTTCCAAAAGAAGTTACGCCGTGCCCGCTCATAAGTTTTGAGGAACCCAGAGTGCCCTGTCGATGGAGAAGCATGGAGTTCATAGAAGACAACCTGTTGAAGATTTGTGCTATGGGGAAGCACCAAACGACCCTTGTATCTCAGAGAAGCACCATCCCAAGAATAATGCGGTACAATAGAAGGGTTATTAGCCAACTATTAAATGATTTGAGATAATGAAGAGTCATTGACATAGCCCTGCTTGACAGATTCCAACCAATTTGGAACAAGCATAGAAATAGCTGAAAAAGAAGCTTGGTCATCAAATGTGCGAGAAAGAGCATCTACCACAATATTGTCCTTACCCTTCTTGTAAGTGATCTCATAGTCATAACCCATGAGTTTGCTAACCCAGTTTTGTTGTGTTGGGGAGGAGACCCGTTGTTCCATGAAATATTTCAGACTCTAATGATTAGTCTTGATGCATAAATGATTCCCTAATAGGTATGGCTGCCACTTCTCTATTGCATGCAAAATAGCCATCATTTCCTTCTCATATGTAGAGAGTACTAAATTCTTACCTGAAAGGGCTTTGCTGGTGAACACGATGGGATGTTCATCTTGAAGGAGAATAGCACCAAGTCCATTGCCACAAGCATCACTCTCAATAGTGAAGGTCTTGGAAACATTTAGCATAGCTAGAATAGGTGTAGTACACATAGCTTGTTTTAGTTTTTCAAATGCACACTCAGTAGCATGTGTCCATGTAAAAGCATCCTTTTTCAACAGAGCTGTTAATGGAGCTGCAATCTTTCCATAATCCTTGACAAACTTGCGGTAGTAGCCAGTCAGTCCCAAAAAACCACGGAGGCTCTTGAGTATCTGAGGATGCGGCCAATTTTTCATAGCATCTATTTTGGCAAGATCCACTCGAACCCCTTGGGCTGAAACAATATGTCTAAGATACTCCACTTCCTCCTGCCCAAAAACACATTTAAACTATTTTGCATAGAGATGATGATCAGAGAGAAGTTGTAGTACAAGATCCAGATGTTGGAGATGCTCAGCCCATGTTTTATTATAGATGAGGATATCATCAAAGAAGATAAGAATGAATTTCCGCAAGTAGGACCGGAATATTTTATTCATCAATGCCTAGAATGTGGAAGGAGCATTAGTGAGGCCAAAGGGCATGACCAAAAACTCATAGTGGCCATCATGCGTGTGGAAAGACATTTTAGGGATATCATCCTCATGAACCCAAATTTGGTGATACCCAAAACAAAGATCCAACTTGGAGAAAAAATGAGCGCCATGAAGCTTATCAAGAAGCTCATCAACAATAGGAATCCGAAACTTATCCTTGATTGTGATGTGATTAAGTGCTTGGAAGTCAATGTAGAGGTGCCATGACCCATATTTTTTCCAAACAAGAAGAACTAGTGAAGAAAAGGAACTGGTACTAGGACAAATAATACCTTGCTTCAGTAAGTCCTGCACGAGCATCTCAATCTCTATCTTTTGGTGAAATGGGTAGCGATAGGGCCTGATGTTGGGGGAACGCTTCTAGGAAGGAGCTGAATATGATGGTCCTCTGGTCATGAAGGTGGCAATCCCACTAGTTCAACAAAGACACATGCATATCTATCCAAAATTTGTTGTAGATCCGAAGGAGTAGTGGAGACCGCGGATGGTTGCATCTGAATGGAATGGAGCTGAGTGATGACTCCATGTGAGTTCTTCTTAAGGAGCTTTTCCATGCAATGTGAACTGATGATGCTGAGAGACCCTGGTTGTAAGCCCTTTAATGTGTGTTTTTACCCATTGTCTGAAAACTGCATCCAAAGTTCAGCAAAATCCCATAAGATGGGTCCAATAGTGCATAACCATTGAGCGCCCAAAACCACATCGCATCTGCCTAAGGGAAAAGCAAACATGTCAGAGAGTAGGTTATAATCTCCAATAGAGATATGCACATTGCGACACTTCCCTTTGCAAGGTAATGTGCCCCCACTGGCAATCATGACTTCAAAGTTGGAGCAAGGATGGACAAAATAATCAGCCTATTTGGCGATTCGAGGGTCAATGAAGTTATGAGTGCTACCAGAATCAATGAGTATTGTAAGAGGGAGCTTCTTGAAGTAACCCTTGACCCACATGGTTTGTGGGGTGGTGACTCCTGCTAAAGCATGGAGAGATATCTCTGGGTGGTCTTCCTGAGAAGGAGGGTCAACAGGCGGCTACTAAATGTCAACCTGATCATCTACTATATCTTGAGCATCTTCATAAACTTTAGTTGCAGGTGGAGAATCCACATCCAAGAGATAGAGCTTTTGCTCAACACATCTATGTCCTCGAGTGAATTTCTCATCACAATTATAACAAAGCCCTTTTTCTCTACGTGCCCTCATCTCTGCTTCAGACAAATGCTTGATAGGAGTTGTTCTAGGAGATGGCCTAATTGGAGGTCTTTGGGAAACCATATTTCTGAATGGAAAAAAAGTAGATTTGGAGTGTTGTTGAGCTCTAATCTTGTCCTCTGCCAACTTAGCCAACCTTAGGGCTTCCATCATTGTGCTAGGACGGAACATTTTAACCTCAGATCGGATTGCATCCTTCAAACCACTGAAAAAATAACTCCTGAAGAATTCATCAGATAATCCCTCTGTGTGATTGGCCAGTTTCTCAAATTCTGTCTGATATTCTCTCATAGTGCCAGTTTGGTGAAGTTTAGTGAGTGCTCCTGTGAAGCCATCAAAAGCACTAGGGCTAAATTGTTGCAAAATGAGTTTGCAAAAATCTGTCCATTTTGGCTCTTCATGAGCCTTGATGTACCAACGGAACTATTGAAGGGCTTCATATTCCAAATGAAAGGATGCAAGTGGGACTTTATTGACATCAAAAGTATTATGCAGACTGAAATATTGTCCTACCCGATATATCCATCCAGTCAGATCATCACCATTGAAGCGAGGAAAATCAAGCTTCGACCCACAAAAATTGCTGGAAGAAGAGAACCCAGTGTCTGCAGAAGACTCTAGCTACCATCTATTGTTCATGGCTGAATGCTGAAGATTGAAGCCAAGAATTTTTTCATCTAGATCTTAGAGTTTGGTCTTAAGGGCTGCAAGTTCATCCTCTGTGTTTTTTGCTCCTGCGCAGGTGACAACCATAACCAGGAGAGTTTTTTTTTTTTTGGGAATGGGTAGAAAAACAAAAATAGAAACATTTTTAGTAAAGGAAAATTTGGATTTGGGAAAAACTCTGATGGGTAATTGAGGTTTGACTAGGTTTTGGACACTTTCTAAGGGACAGGGAAGTAAGAAATGGGGATTTCAGAAGCAGAGTGAAAGAATGGTAAAATTTGTCCAAGAGGGACAAAGGAGTAGAAATAGGAAATAAACACTGTGGAAAAATTTGAGGGCGATTGGGTGAGAATCGAAGAAGTTATGGCAAACCCTAAAAATAGACAAATGTGGGATTTTTGGTTAAGAGGAAACGGAGCTAAAGCAAGGAAGATATGGCAAAAAAATAGAATTTTTTTTTCTTCTAGAAATGATCTGCAATGGCTCTGGACAGATGTAATCTTTGATTTATCAGCTAGCAATAGATATGGACCCCATCTATGTTTAGCTTCCTAAAGGGTCAGGGGATTCACTCAGCTACCAATGTTGTCTAACGGCTTGTGTATTGGGGCAATACCCCTCACTCCACGGCTCAGGTAAAACTGATAACTGCTTTGCCACAAATGACAGCTCTTGGTTTACCTCACGGATGGGAACTAGTCAATCAGGTAGGGGTCATTGCCCTTTTCGCTGGTAGGTCCTCTCAATGGGCCAGCTACTTTAGGGTTCCTGTGGTACTCCTCACAATGAGTTTTAGGGCTATGCCCAGGCACTTCCCACAGTTAAGCGGATAGGGATTATTCCCTGATCTGAACCTGCAATTGAAATGAACAATATAGATGCAAAGAAAAAAAGAACTACTGCAATAATCACAGCACCTGGAGGCCACTGTAAAATTTTTTTTGGCAAAAATTCCACCCAGCGAGCCCAAGAAAGCGCTCTAATACCAGATGAGAGGAACCTCCTGCAACAATATAATGAAAAATGCATGAAATAATAGAAATAATAGAAACATAGAAGGAATTTTTTGATCGCAAGCCACTTCGAGGGGGCAACCTCCTTTGAGCAAGCTCAATGCAATAAATTCTTGGATGCTTTCATTGGCCTCAACACGTACTTATATACTAAGTCTAATCTAAACAACTATTACTCCCCATGAATGTGGGATAATACAATATACTCACGGGACGACTTACAAAGCATATGAGTCCAATGGCAATATACTAACAAAGTAAAGAGAAGGGCTAAACACGAGTTCCTAACATGATCTTACAAGAGTATCAAGGGTTAGAAATACTTACCTGTAGGGACAACCAAACTAAGGGTTGTCATCGAGCAAATCATCCTCTTCCCAATCTTGAATTCTAGAGGAAAGAGGTGTGTATGGTACCATAGCCCAACTCTTGTTCTTGTCTTCAAATTTTCCATTCTTAAAGTCCTCTTGGTTTGATTCAATGTTAGGTGGGATGTTTTCTTGTTGAGGTGCATTATTATACTTATTCATTATGCTCTTAAGAGATGGAAGAAGTGATTTGTTTTGAGTGATTTTAGTTCCCATCCATGAGGGTTTTAGTATAGGAGATCTCTCTTCATCCACTAGTGCTACATCTTTTGAAGAGGGAGCATAGGAATGAGGGGAAGGTAAGGTGTTGTGAGGATAATTATTAATGTCTGTATCTTTAGTGATGTTTAAATGATATACAATCAAGTCTTTCACATCCTTAGTGATATCTAAGGGACCTAAATATTCAACCAAAGGAAGGGGATCAAGGGTCTTTACTTCCTTAGTAATGTCCAAAGTACTTGAATATTCAACTAAAGGAGGAAGATTGATAGTATGCTCCATAGAGGTTTCATGCACTATGATAGGGAGAGAGTTTTTATTATTATTAGATGAAAGCTCATTGTCTACCTATGGAATGTTCTTGGTTGGAGAGGCTTCTTTATTCACCAATGCTTCATCTTGGCTAGAGAGAGCATTGTAATAAAGAGGTGGTGGGAGCTCTTCATTCACTAATGCTTCTTCTTGGCTAGAGAGAGCATTGGAATGATGAGATGTTGGTACGATGTCAAGAGAGGCATCAATGAAATCATCCTCTTGCATCGAAGTGTCCTCATAAGGGGGAACAAATTTGGAGAGGGATCATATCATCACATGTATTAGCAATATGAGGCACAGTGGAATGTTCAACAGAGAGAAATTCATCTAAGGTTTCATCTAACATATTGAAGTCATCACTACTAAATGTATTTTTGGTTATAAATTTGGTGAGATCATCTAATATCAAAGGGTATATTCCCATGAGATTTGTGAAGCTATCAAAATCAGATATATAACAAAGGATTTCATAGGTGGAGCACATAAAAAGATCAACATCATGTATGTATGCTATTTGTTCCAAGACTTGAGGATATTCATGAGTAAATTTGGAGAAATGATCAATGTCTATGATGTATGCAAGCAATGCTTCCAAATATGAATAACAAGAAGTATCCATGATGACAAGATTGAGGAAATCAGGTCTTTAAATAGTAAAACTCACAAATTTTGCAATCAATCAAAGTGTATAAACACCTAGTGTTGAAATACACAATGTGTATTATAACAAATGTGCCAATTTTCACAAAAAGCTATGAAATGAAGTAAAATTTTGAGATTACCAAATAATGTAGGCTTGAATATGAGTTCAAGATCTGAAATGCAAGATATCTAAGATGAATTCAATGAAACAACACCAATTTATGTTTGTTTATGACCTAAAATGCTTGACTTTTCAACTTTTTTCAATGCAAATGAATGAAAGAAAAGGTGTTGTGAAAAATTTCAAGAGGGACCAAAAATTATATGCCTAATAACAGTCCAAATATGCAAAAATATTCTCCAAAACACGCTTGTGATGCAAATTTAAGGAGTTAATAAGTCAAAATATGATAAAATATGTGATTTTTCACCAATTTTCAATGTAAATGAGTACAAGAATGGGTGTTATGAAGAAAGTTGTTTTGGAAAGAAGGTTATAATAGTAATATCAGTCACATAATTCCATAAAATCAATCACAACACACCTATAGTGCCAATCTAGATAGTTGAAAAGTCAAACCCTAGTGAAAATATAGCTAAAATATGCAAATGTTCACAAATTTTCAATGCAAATGTCTAGTAGAAAGGGTTTTGTAAGGAATATGAGGAGGGGAAGAAAGTAATAACCCTAATATCAGTAAAATAATGCAGAAAAATCCCTCACAACATGCTTGTAATGCAATTCTAGAGAGACGATAAGGCCAAATCTAGTGAAAATTGAAGGTTTTCAAACCCTAGACATGAAATTTTGCAGGGAAACCACTATGACACAACACTAAAATTATAAATCAGTCCTAATGAGCATTTGAAAAGGGTAGTAAAATCTAAAACAAGATTTTGACTACAAACCCTAGCTAATGCAAAACTAGGTTTTTATGAAAAATGCACAATTTCAAGCAATTTTTGACAATTTAAGCATGAAAATGCAATGCAAGTGAATACTAAATGATGAATTTCTATAATTTAAATCATATCTAATGAAAATAATAGAAATTTAATGAAATCAAATTCCAATTAATTCAAATTATGCTACAATGCAAGCCTAACATGCCAATTTTTTCAAAATTTTCAAATGCAATAAGGGTATTATGAAAAATAAATTTCATATTTAATACTAAAATCAGAAATTGAATGAAACACAACTAAATTAATGCAATTTATGTGAAAATGTAAACCCTAGAATTCAAATTTTTTTGAAAATTTTGAAAAATTTTCAATTTTTTTTGTAGTTTTTCAAATGCAATAAAATGGATGAATGCAAATCTATAAGACAACACTCAACAAGGTGCCAAAAAGTTCTAAAAACATGGGTTCACCAAAATGTTTAGTGTTTTTTTTAAAAGAAGGGTGAAGATGTTTTGGTTTAAGTTTCAAAGGCAAATCCTCCCTTCTCACCAAACATTCAAGGGCATATCAATTGAGTTGAAACTCCACTAGTAGGAGCAATCACCTATCAAGTTGGGTTTCCACTTAAAATAATGTGAAAGTTCAGATGTATCACACAATATCTCAATTTAATGCTTAATTACACTTAAAACCCTAAATAAGCAAAACAATAAGCAAATTATCAGATTATGGCAAATCCTTTCAAACCAAGGTGAAGGACAAAGATATTTAACTCACTATTTTTTGAAGTTTAGAAGGTGGAACAGTCGGGGACACTGGGACTAATGCCCTAGTCCAAGGTACAATTTTTGTCACAGAATTTGGATCTTCTTCCGACATTGATCAGCACTGTAACTTCTATTTCTGCCTTGGGAAAAATGGAGGACATAGGGACTAGTGCCCTTATCCTGAAATGTTCACCTTTGTCCTCTACTTGTCAGATCCCAAATCCCTATTGTCTGCAACCTCCTTTTTGCAACTCCACTCTGTAAAACTTGGTACATGTAACCTGCAATCACAAAGGAGTGTGGGAGGGGGTTGTGGTGTTTAGAGGCTTGCCTCGGTCATGCCTCGAAGAGACATTCAAGTCTTTTGAACACCATTGTCAGATGAGAGTGTGTATCCCTACAAGATAGAGGAAAAAATCCAAATGATAAATAAATAAAAACACAATCGATATCACCTTGAAGTGTAAATCTCATTGAAGAAAGATGCTCTTCATGCCATGAGGAGATGGAGTCAAATCTGCAAGTACAAACATAATAACAATGCTCTACTTTGCAACACAATGAATATTTTGAATGCTCTATAATCATAAGTATATGCAAATTCCATCTAGTTTACAAATGAAAACTAATCATGCTTATATATGCAACTTCAAACATTCCCGCTAAGAATTTCGTAATTCAAACTTGAGATGTTAGTGTAGGACCTAAATAACAGTCATAAAATTGACATTTAAATTTAGGGCAGACCCAAAATAGGGTAGAACTAGGGCACTAGCATCCAAGTCCACCCCCTTGTTTATGTTCAATGATCATTAAAATAGCACCCCTAGGCTCTATTTGCCATAAGGCTTCAGGGTTTTCTCATCAGGATTCAAAATTATCACACAAGTTGCTATAAATGTAATTTAAGGACCCAGGAGCTAAACCTTCAGAGGGAAAAGCCCCCAAGGAGACATTTTTTGACATAACACTACTAAATCAGTTCACCCTGGCAATGAGCCACCCCTTTTGGTAGTGAACCATCCTTGGCAATGATCCTTCTCATTTGGACAGTGAGCCTCTTTTGATATTCGGTATTGTTGTTACATTATATTGTGAGCTAACACTCACCATGGTTTTTCCCTGTTTAGGGTTTTGCACATAAAAATCTGGTGTTCATATGTGTATGGTGTTGATGTGTTCATGTTTTGATTCTGATATTCATGGTTAATATTTTTTTTTTGATGAAAATGCAAGTTATCTATTAAAATAAAATAACACTTCACAAAAAATAATGGGTGGTTAAAAGGCACCTGATACTCACATGGGCTAAGCCCAGAAAGTTCTAGATCAAAGTATCAATGGGTACAGAACCCATATAAAAATATAGTAAAAAATAGAATTAAGCTGCCAATGCCACCCCTACAGAGGGTGGATCCCTATCATCCAGTTTTGCCCAAATATTTGCGGGGTCTGGGTTAACATCAGGCATAGCCCAGCCATCTTCATTTTCCTATTCTTCATTCTAAACATTTGGCTCCTTGTGCTGAGGAGAGATAGCCAAATTCAACCAGGGGAAGACTTTAGTATTATCCCACCCAACATTATCCATTGTAGGCCACCCAACATTATCTCCAGTGGGCCAACCCACATTATCCCCTATTGCAGTTGTACTATGACTTGAGGTCCAACCATGATGACGTGGAGAGGTCAAGCGTCTGCGACGATGAGTACCACAATGCTGAGCAAGCTAGGAATGGGCCCGAGAATCTCTAGCCAACCCACTTCTTCGTTTGTGTGGTGAACGGGCTCTGACAGAGGAAGGTGAGGGAGGAACTCGAGCCACAGTACAGGGAGCATTTCCCCAATGATCCAATAACTCTTGTAAGTGTGCCACTTCCAAGGCAACTTTGTTAGTTTGCACTTGAATTACCTAGAAGGATGATCTATTAGGTTAATGGCTCTGGTCTGAAAGGGCAGAAGAAATCATGAATCCATAGCCAAAATTGCTAAGATCTGGTACAATACTAGAAGAGATGTTGAATCATCTCAGACTATCCACAAAAAAGACAATGGGGATCCTGGACCCCAAGATGAAATAGCCTAGTACCAACAGGCAGGCTTTGAAAGAGAATGCACTAGGCAAAATGAGCAAGTTTTGGCTCAAGAATGGCAGACCAAATAGTTTTAAATCTAGAGTGCCAAAGACTCAAAGAGCTATGAATAATCCAATGCTTATTAAGAGTGTTAGCCATAGGCAAATGTGTTGAAAGCCACTTGTAAGCCATCCGTGGCTTGAAATGATGCAATGGTGTTTTAAGATACCACTTCTAGTCCTTCCACCATGGCTTGTTGGACTAAATTCCAACCTTATGAAACATTTCAGGTGGAATAGCCATGATGACTCTGTCATAAGTAGGCTTATCAACTTTTGAAAGACCAAATTTAACACGGAATGCTTCCCAAGACAAAAGGCTCATAGTGGGCTGGTGGAACATATCCTGTAAGGTCTGAACACCTTTTTTATGAAATTTTAGAGCCTTTAAACTAGGCAATTTAGCTAAAGGTTGGGTTGCAGAAGCTAGGAGAGGTGACCACCAAATATTAAGGCGATTGAAGGAAAGACCTGCATGAAATCCATCACTAGACCACCATAACCATGGTTTAACTTTTTCCCAAGCTTTCCAAATGGTTTTTACCACAAACATGCCCAAGATCTGAATTGGTTCTCTCATGACAAGGAGAGTAGGAAAACCAATTCCTTTCCAAGCTGGTTTGTGCAAAGGATGCCCCATTTCAATATTATGACAGAGTAAAACCTTCCATGCCTCACAACCAATGAGAGCATGAATGATCCACTTGATAGCCAAGGCAGTTCCTTGGTGTTGAGTAGAAAGAATACCAAGTCCTCTAGAATCTCTGGGAAGGTAGAAAAACTCCCATGCAACACAGTGAAAACCATGGCAAGTATTAGAAGAGGTCCATAGAAAATCCCTCAAGAGTTTTTCTAGTTTGGCATATGAACTATTTAAAGGAGATCAACAAGAAGAATAATAAACATGGGTTACAGCCAAGATCTTAGAACAAACCTAGAATTTACCTTCTAGAGAAAGTGGCTTAGTAATCTAGACTGTAAGTTTTTGTTCCACAAGGGTAAGAACAACTTGCCATAGAGTAGCAGAAGTGCCCTAGAATGCAAAAGGAATACCCAAGAATCTAAAAATTTCACCATGACCAACCTAGTGCCAGCCATATTGCTGAAGCCATTGAGGTATGGGAAGAATGGACTGTCTATAGAATAACATTTTATGCCACTGAATGGAAGAACCTGAGGCTAAACAAAAGGTCTCTAGACAACCAAGAGCATTTTTTACTGAATTTTCTTCTTCCAGTAGGGTTAAAAAAGAGTCATTAGCAAAATGACCATTAACTGGTTAGCTGGAAGAATTAGGTAAAAAAATACCATGAACAAGCCAATTGGACACTAAATGAGCAAGAAGATAACCAAAACCTTTTGCCGCAAGAACATTCAGGCTTGGAGCAAGAGGGCATCCTTGCCGGATTGATCAGAAAAGGCTAAAAGTATGGGACTAGTGGCCATTGATAGTGATACATGTAGAGGCATCTGAAAAGAGCATTTTGATAGATTGAATAAAAGAGGGTCCAAACCCTAATACTGCAAGCATTGCAAGGATAAAGCACCATTCAATGCAATCATAAGCCTTAGCAAAATCAATTTTTAAAAAGATTGCTTTTTGATTAGATTTTTGTGGCCATTCCATTCCCTCCCAAACTGTAATGATATTATCTAAAATATATTTGGATTTAATGAAGCCTGTTTGTTTAGGGAAGACAATCAGAGGAAGCAGGTTGCGGAGTTTGAGTGAAAGGGATTTAGCAATGATTTTGTATGAAACATTGAGTGTAATGGGTCTCCAGTTGCAAACATTCTCCAGATTGCCAGCTTTAGGTATGAACTTAATGTTTCCTTGATTTATAATATTTCCTAAAGAATTTGAATGAAAAGCTTCAAGGTAAACATTGTGTAAATCTTTTCCTAATCAATCCCAAAGGGCTTTGTAAAACTCACAAGGAAAGCCATCAATTCTAGGAGCCTTGCCATTAGCCATAGAGAAGACAACTTCTTTTAGGTCTTCAATGGTCAATAGTTGATCACAGAAGCACGTTTGGGCTAAGGAGAGATTTTTTGGAACAACAACAAGACAATCTTGCAAAGCAGTCTGTCGCTCAGGAGTATATTCTTGAGAAGTGAAAACTTTTTCATAATGTCTTAGAAAAGCCTATAGAATGTCTAGAAGATCTGTATGAACAGTATTGTCCTCCTTGATTTGCTTAATACCATGTGAGGAATGTCTAGCTTGAAGAGCAAGAAAGAATTCCTTAGAAACACGGTCCCCAATTTTTAGTCAGTGCATCCTAGCTTTAAGTTGTACTCCTCAGGCAGCATGATAATTAGCCATCTATTTTTGATGTCGTAAATTGGCAACAAGGATTTGCTTAGAAGGAGAAAAAGGCTCAGCAGTCAAGGCCTCATAAGCAAATTTCAAAGCAGTGACAGTAGCTTCATAAGCCCTTCTCTTGAAATTGGCCAGCTGACAGCCATAGATGTGAAGAAACCTCGTTGTGTGAGTAATAGCATCATTCCACCACTTAATCCAGCTAGTATAATGCAACAGACGACATTCTAAATTCCATATAGTTGAAATGTGTGCCAAGGTGGGTTGATGAGCAAGAAAGGAAGTGTTCAGAAAAAAATTGCGATTTCATGGCGTGTGGCTGAGTGAGTTGCCACTCAATGGAAAACTAAATTGGAAACTGGTCTGACAACGTCACATCGACTAACAGCTGCACAGGAAGGGTGGATGGCGTGGAAAAATTAAAAACGATTGTGCAGAAATCATAGCACAATCAAGGCTTTTAAAGACCCTATCAGTTCCAGTTCAAAAATTGTAGCAAGTATGCCATAAAGAATTGGAGTGATGACGACCAACATTGGGATAAAAAAATCTCAATTTATTGTGCATATGGAACCATGCCTCTCTTTCACAAGCTGGCCACCAAAAAGGCAGAACACCATCTTTGTTAGTAGCCGTTTCAACCATATTAAAATCACCACAAATAAGCCATGTGGCCACTGGAATTGAATCCGCAATCCACTGCCACAAAGCAGATCTTTCTGATGCGTCATTTGAAGCATAGATATTAATAATCCCAAAGGAGTGATTATTACAATTAAGAAGCGTCCAGACTAACCGGTTGGTGGGATCCACCCCATGATCCACCAATGAATCATGCCACCGAGGGGACAAAAGAGTAGTAACACCACCTTTGCTAGCTTCATGGGCAATAGAAAATATTTTACTGGTTGGCCAAATACAACGGCAAGCCAAAGACAAAAGAAATCCTGTAACTTTAGCTTCTTGCAGGCACAGAACATCAAGAGAAGCATAATGATGGAGAGCATCACAAATAGAGTACTTCCTAGTGAGGTCAGTGAGACCTCAAACATTCCAAGAGAGAAAATTTATTTAAAATCCTCCCCCATCTCCCTAGAATCCAGGCTTTCAAAGGAAGCAAAACTATTTTGAAGAAAGTCGGTGGGGTTTGACCCAAATTGGAGAGGAGGGATTTGCTATTTTTTAATCTCCTAAACAATTTCTCCCTCCTCAGGAAGCTCTCAACTATGAGAGCATCTTTGAGGTGACAAGGAAGGATTGACACTGGCTCTTGCCCTTGGTGGTGATGATTGCTGTAAAGGCAACACAATAGGACTCTTATTTTTGTCCTTCCTACTATTTGCAGAAAGCTTTGAAACATCTTTAACTGCTTCAGCAGTTTTGAGAGCATCCGCAGAGGGTTTCACTCTTTGTTTGTGATTGGTAACAGTAGCCCAAGTGTCCATTGGTTTAGAAACCACCTCCTCGAGCACAGTTGCTACTGGACGTGCCTGTACAGTCTCCCTGGGTGGAACCCGCGTTCTAGGCACAGCAAGAGGACAATCCCTAATTTTATGCTCTACTGATTGGCAACTATAGCAATTATTGGGCAAATTGAAGTATGTGACTTTCTGAGTGTGCCGAAGGGGGCCAATTTGAATGTCAATAAATTCCTTGAGGTCTTTCAAAAGATCCACCTCAACACATACATGCTTTTGAGGGTGTGCTTGAAAGAACCTATCAAGTTCAACACAAATAACTCTTCCTAAAGAAGAGGCAATGCCATGTAGGAAATGCAAATAGGGCAAAGGCAAACTAGGGAATTCAATCCACACAGGAACCTTGTGTTTGGTATCATCAAAGGCCACAAAATCCTAGGTCCATTCAAATGTTTCAGTTGTGGTAAGATTGGTCATTATGCTTCAAGGTGTCCAAGCAAAGCTTTGAAAAACAAGAACAAAGAAGGAAAAGGAAAGATGGTAAGAAAGATTTATTGTGTTAGAGATGATGATGGGGTAACTGATGATGAATCTAATTTTGAACATGGTAATGCTAGTGAATGCTTGTTTATTGCACTAAGAGAAGAACTTGTATCTGCTAACCTTGCAAGCTGTGTAAAAGAAGAAAGTCTAAGAGAGTTGTCTACATTTCATGCTAAGAAGGAAGATGAATGGATCATTGACAACAGGTGTTCAAATCACATGACAATAGATAAGAGTAAGTTTGTTAAGCTTGAAAAGTATGATGGAGGACTAGTTAGGTTTGGTGATGATGTAGTTGGTAAGGTTTGTGGAAAGGAATCAATTACTTTTGATGACAAGCATAATACAAATGATGTTCTTTATGTCAAAGGCTTAAAGCATAATCTTTTAAGCATTGGTCAAATGTGTGACAAAGGGTATAATCTAGTGTTTAAGGACAATGGATATGAGATAAGGAAAAGCTCCAGAACTATAATTGTTGTTGGTAAGAAGACTCATGATAATGTTTATCATTTGAAAGGTACTAACAATTGTTGTTTGTTAGCTCAAACAAATGAAATCTAGTTATGGCATTGGAGAATGTGTCACATTAAATTTGACAATTTGGTGAGAATAAACATAGTGCAAGTTGTAAGAGACATACCTAAGATTGTGAAGCCTGCCAATGTTATGTACAAAGATTGTTAGTTTAGGAAGTTGACAAAGACTACTTTCAAGAGAAAAGAAAAATCTTCTAGTAGTTTGCTGGAGTTGGTGCATACAGACTTGTGTGGCCCTACAAGAACAAGAAGTCTACAAGGTGATAGGTATTTTATGCTTCTTATTGATGATTATTCAAGAATGACTTGGGTTACCTATCTTAAAGAAAAATTAAAAGCCTTAGACAAGTTTAAGGCATTCAAAGCTATGGTTGAAAATGAGTTGGATTTGAGAATCAAGTGTTTGAGATCTAATAGAGGTGGTGAGTTTACTTCAAATGAGTTTAATGCTTTTTGTGAAGAACATGGAATAAAGAGACATTTGTTTGTACCCTAGACTCTTCAACAAAATGGAGTAGTTGAAAGGAAGAATAGAATTGTTCAAGAAGTTGCTAGAACAATGATCAAGGAAATAGACCTACCGAAAGTATATTGGAAAGAAGCAATGCACACTATTGTATGTACATTCAAAACAAAGTGCAAGTCAGAGCAAAAGGAACAAAGACACCTTATGAGATGTGGTATGGAAGAACTCCTACTATCAAATATTTCAAAGTTTTTGGAAGAAAATGTTAGATCATAAGAGATGAATAATTAGGAAAGTTTGATGCTAGATGTGATGAAGGCATATTCCTTGGGTACTCTACTAAGAGCAAGGCTTACTGATGTTATAACAAAAGATTGAGAAAGATCATTGAAAGTGCAAATGTGAAGGTAGATGAAGATATTTAGAAAACCTCAGAGCTAAATAGATATGAGTCAGATGGATCGGCTGATATAGAGAAAGTTGAAGAAGACAAAGACAAAGAAGATCAGACTGAAGTACAAGCTACTACAGAAGAAGAAGTTCAAGTTGAAGCTCCAGAAAGACTTCCTATAACCCCCAGGTATGTGTAAAGAGATCATTCTAAAGATCAGATTATTAGTGACAAAAGGAAAGGTGTGTCACCTAGAAGTAGAGTTGCAGAAGAACAAGTAAATCTCTATTTACTCTCAAAAGTGGAACCTAAAATAGTAAATGAAGCATGCAATGATGAACATTGGGTAAAAGAAATGGAAGAAGAACTAATGCAAATTGAGAAGAACAAGACTTGGGAACTTGTCCCTAGACTTGTAGGCAAGAATGTGATTGGAACAAAATGGGTATTCTGGAACAAACTGAATGAGGTTGGAGAAGTTGTGAGAAACAAGGCAAGACTAGTGTGTAAAGGCTACTCACAAGTGGAAGGAATAGACTATGAAGAGACCTTTGCTCCAGTGGCAAGATTGGAAGCTATCAAATTGTTTTTGGCATTTGCAGCTCATAAACTTTTTTAAAGTATACCAGATGGATGTAAAGTCTACTTTCCTCAATGGTGAGCTAGAAGCAGAGGTCTACATAGAGAAACTAGATGGGTTCCATCTATTAGACAAACTAGATATGGTATGCAAGTTGAAGAAGGATTTGTATGGATTGAAGAAATCTCCCAAAGCTTGGTATGCAAGATTGGATAAGTACCACATTGCAGCAGGGATTCGGTAAAGGGTTTGCAGATAGTAACTTGTACACCAAGATAAGTGGCAACCAAATCCTATTTATTGAGGTCTATGTTGATGACATTATATTCAGTAGAAATGAAAGTATGTGTAAGAAGTTTTAAGATGAGACGCAAAATGAGTTTGAGATGCCTATGTATGGTGAGATGAAGTTCTTCCTTGGACTACAAATCAACCAAACTAATAAAGGTATTTTCATTTCTCAATCCAAGTATGTTAAAGAGTTGTTGAAGAAGTTTGGAATGGAGGACTCTAAACTGGTACGTACTCCTATGGCCACTAGTTGTAATTTGAGCAAAAATGATGAATCTCCTAAGGCTAATCAGAGAAAGTATAGATCAATAATTGGAGGATTGCTTTATTTGACTACTACTAGATCAAATATCATGCATGTAGTTTGTCTTGTGGCTAGATTTCAATCAAATCCCAGAGAATCACATGTTGTGGCAGTGAAGAGGATATTCAGGTATTTAAAGGGCAATCTGGATCATGGTTTGTGGTATCCTAAGAACAATGAATTTTACTTAAGTGCCTATATATATGTAGATTGGGCTAGATGTGTTGATGATAGAAAAAGCACAAGTGGAGGTGTATCCTTCCTTGGAGATAGGGTTGTGTCCTGGCATAGTAAGAAACAAGAATCGGTTTTCTTGTCTATTGCAGAGGTAGAATAAATTGTTGTAGCATCATGTTGTACTCAGGTGCTGTGGATGAAATAGACCTTGAAGGATATCAAAGTTGAGTATGATGAGCCAATCCCTATTCTTTGTGATAACACAAGTGCCATAAATATTTCAAAGAATCTAGTGATGCACTCAAAGATAAAGCATATTTCAATTAAGTATCACTTTTTGAGGGAAAAGTTGTAGAGAATGAAGTGAAGCTTGAGTATGTGTCTAAAAAAGATCAAGTTGCTGATATATTCATTAAGGCTCTTCCAAAGGATACATTTGAGTATCTCTAGGAGAAGTTAGGGGTTGTTTCCCCTCTTTCCTTGAACTAGATGCATAAGGAGACGCATCAGTCTAGTGTGCCTCAAAGTACATTTCTCCTTTTTGGACTGATGTTGTAAGCTACCTCTCAAGGGGAGCAGGTAGAAGTTTGAGATGATTGTTGCGGTCAGGGGGAGTAAAGAATGACTTCAGATTGATTAGAGCAGTACTGTACAAGTATGTGCAGTAGAAGAAATGTGATGCCCTTTACTATTGATATCAAATGGGGAGAGAGATCATGTGAAAAACTCAGGGGGAGAAAGAGTTCAAATGTATAAAAAGAAAGGGGGAGTTCTGATGCAAAGTTGTGTCTTGATGGAGGAACATGTTGTTCAGTTTTTCACATCATATGTTTCCATCAATGACAAAGGGGGAGATTGTTGCATGTATGTGCTAACTAGTGTTGTGATTAATGTCAATATGATTGTGTTGTCATTAGTGTCAACTGTGTCTTCTAATATTGCTAATAGTTTCTTGATTGAGTTGTCATGTTCAGGATATTGTCTGAGTATTTTGCTCTACATTTCTTCTATGTTGAAGACCGGAGGATGACATTTGGATATATTTTAGAGAAATGTTTGAAGATGCTAAATCAAGAATTTGGTGGTATGGATCATTGTACCATAAAAGATCTATTCACCAGTTTGAAGGTTGTATTTGACAGGGTTTATGAGTTGTGCAGAAGTGTCTAGGAGAAAGCATTTTGCTCCATATTTCTCCATAAAATTAGTTCAGGTGATGTGGTTCTGGACATATGTTCATAATATTCTTAGCTATCCTCATTCCAAAGGACTTGCAATTTGGTGCTCCAGAAAGTTAGTTTTCATGTAGTAAGGTTTGATAGTATTGTAGGTGAGCAGACAATGAATCCTCCTCAAATGAAAAGTGTTGTGGATCTTTTTGGTGATTATCCGGTAACTAAAGGTTGTTCATGGATGTCTCCAGATCATGTTGAAGTGTTGTTCTTGATCTACAAGTCATGTTAGTGTTTGTAGAAGTGTGTACCTAAGTGTTTTTGGTGTTTACACCAGTTTTGGATGATGGGTTGTTTACACCTGTTATGGAGGTGCTTCATGGATTGTGGAAGCATGTTGAAGCATGTGAAGACATAATTAGGTCCAAGCTAATCCATGAAGTGTTCATCCTTCATTCATTTTCTCCGCAAGGTTGTTTAGGTCCACACCTAATTTTAATTATGTATGTATGCCAAGCTTGGAGACAATTCCAATGGTTGTAGATTGTATTGCCGACCTTGATGAATGTTCCAAGGTTGATGATTGGTATAAATATATGTAATGAATTCGTGAGTGAAGTGAGAGAGTGCAAATATGCAAAGATAAAGTGTGTGTGTTGTAAGGGAAGTGAAGTAGAGATGTATTACACTTTAATGGAATTAAAATCAGGCATGTTGTAGATGCTACTATATCAGGTCATGGCAGTGGGCCACCCATCCTGGCAGTGAGACACCCCTTGGCAGTGAGCCACCCCTTTGGCAGTGAGCCACCTTTTGTATAGTGAGTCCTTTTGGGCAGTGAGTCCTGGGCAATGAGCCTCTTTGTAGTTTGGTTTTGTTACTACATTATATTGTGAGCTAACACTCACCGTGGTTTTTCCCATTTAGAGTTTTCCATGTAAAAATCTGGTGTTCATGTGTGTACGGTGTTAATGTGTTTAAGTTCAGTTTCTACATTTCATGTTTAATCTTCATAACAGATTAAGGATTAAAGATAAATGAATGTGATTGTGATTTTGTTTAAGAGGGTTTAAAGTTTTTGATACAACTGATTCACTCTCCCCTCTCTATTGTCTTGTGCCTTCAATGCCTCAGAGTATCCTTAGAAAATCCAAAAAAAATCAAAAAATAGAAAAATAAAATTAAAATTAAAAAAAAAGTAGAAACATCCAAAAATAATCCATCCTTTAGTGAAAAACTGGTAAATAGGCACCTTGGACAAGTACCATAGTGAAAACCTGGCAAATAGGCTCTATGCATAGAGTCAGCACCTACCATCTATTAAGTCATACATCCATCTCATTCCATATCAATTCATAATAAAAAATTCATCCATCCATATTGACTTTTGCATTTCCATATTCCCATCTATCATGGCTTGGAAATTATCCACAGCCAGTTTAGCCATTGTCATCCATAATAAAACCTCTACCTAAATGGGGGCAACTTTTTCCAGTTCTTCCATTGTCATCCATAATAAAAGCTCTACTTGAATGGGGACAACCTTTTCCTTAACCTAGGTCTACGAATGGATCCTTGTTTGAGGTATGACCACATCATCAATCAATATCCTATAACATCAACATCAACAAGAACTACATATCATCATCACCCTTATCTTAAGGTGCCTTGATCCCATGGATACAAGGTATGTAGACAGTCTAGAATACGAAGGAAGTATCCAGTATTGAAGCACATAAGATGCACCCATAACCACTTTCCACGTCTCACGTCATCCATCTATCACTACCCATCTTATTTATCCTTCATTCCCAAACAATCTCACATCATCACTAGCCATAACTACATATTATCATAACCATCATCATCGTAATGTGCCTTGATCCCATGGATACAGGGTATGTAGGCAGTTTGGATTACGAAGGAAGTATCCAATACTCAAGAACATATGATTCATCCATTCTCCATCCCAATCTATCAACACTTCCACCTCTCTCTTCTTCCATCTATCACAATCCATCCTACCATCTTGAATTGACTAACTCAAGCAAAAAATGAACTATACATTCTCGAAAGCTCAAGTACTTACCAAACCAATAGGCAAAAGACTACTCCTAAAGAAAATCCATTTGTCCAGATTCTGAATGCCACATCTGCTACAACAATCCATCTATCCTAGATCAACATCATTTAATAGATATATCATTCCTACAATAAGGCTCCATCTACCCTGAGTAGCCTCTTTGGCAAGAGAATATGTTGGTTGTGTGTTTGTTTCAATGTCAGTCAGTCAATTTCTTTTTGGTTTATCTTTTGTTCCTTTCTAATGCCTATTCAAGACTACCTTGATTTTTCTATATCTTCGTATGTTGCGATGCAATATGGATTGGGGCATAGTCATTGCTTTCATATGCTATGTTTGTGGGATGTTCTTATTATCCTACTACATCTAATATTTATCTTGTTTGAGTTAAACTTAGTATCTTGCATATTAATATTATTTTGCATTTAAGGTTCTGTAAAGGCCTTATGTGTATTAAGTGTATTTTATGCTAAGACTATTGTTCATTCACATATCTAACAAGGTTATATTCTATCTAGTAGATATAAGTTCAAACCATGTGTTTGTAGAGTCAATGTCCTTACATTGGATACATCAGCACCTTGGTCTTTTATACCATGGGGGCATACTATCCACATGCTATATCAAAAATAAGGATTTCTCTTTATAAATATTCATGTAACTATTGCAACATCCTATCCATACACCCATCTATATATCCAAAATCAAAATATATTTTTCATACATAGATCGATCAATTATCTATCTTTATCTATTCTATCTCATTTCTTCTATCCATCATCAAAGTCTTCTACATACCTGCAAAACCATATATGTTAGGTATCGTGATCATAAACATCATAATATATCATCACATAAATCCATGATCCTAATATAATCTCATCACATCCATACATCTATAAGAATAAATATATCATCCCATAAATCCATGATCATAGTATAATGTCATCACATCCATACATCTATAAGCATAAACATCATCATATGAATCCATGATCGTAATATATGTCATCATATCCATAAACATCTCATAGCATGTCATCAAATATACACATATGAGCATCTATAGAAGTACATCAAACCATCATACACATATGAACATCTATAAAATCATCATGAATCATTGAACATCACATATATCTCATATGTCCATCTCATCAAGGTTATCAAAAAAATAGTAATGTCTCATATATACATCATGTACATCAAACAAGGGATGATATGATACAAAAAGGCTATCATGAGCCATCAAAATATTCATTAGATGCTCATAGGCATCATAGTCAAAACAAATACATCGCTGATACAAAAATGGTACAATATACATATATACAAACAAACTTCCCTAGCCGTGACTGTGCGAGGAACTCTTGGCAGATTGGTGTCCCTGTCCTCCACCTGTGCTAGGAGGTGCTCCTCCTGATAGTGACCTCCTTAGAGGCTGCATAATTGAAGACCCTGATCTGAGTGATGCAAAGGCCCCCAATCTACTCATCTCATTGAAACTAGGCTATCTCTACTCTACAGGCACAACTTCATAGTATAATCCCTTGTAATACTCCACCTCTCGGCCTGTGGTCGCCAACTCCCCCTATGCTCGAGTTAACTCACCCTGAATGTGAGTCAACTCTCCTACCAGTGTCAAAGTATCTTGGTTTGTACCCAATGTGGATTGGGTTGTGTCTTTGTCCATCAATACCATCTATAGGGTGGCCTCTACTCCCAATCTGGCCTACACCGCGGTGTCTCTCTCTGCCATCAATCTCTCTACCATCCTATCATCAATAGGAGTTGTTGCTAGTGCTATTACATGTGCTTGTGCTTACCAAGCCTTTGCTTTGGCAGTGTCCCTATCTCTCTGCACTCTAAGAAATCTAAGCTCAAGTCGTGTACACCATGCGGTCTCCTCCTGTAATAGCCATCGTAGCCACTCAGTTTCAGTCTCTACATATTGGACCACCTACTGGGGGGCCTCCAAATCCTATATCTCTATGTCAGGCTAGTCCCACCCACCCTGTCCTCCTCCACCCTATCCTCCATCGTGTCCTACTGCCTATACCTGTGCTGGTACCTACACCTATCTCCTCCTCTGTTGGGTGACTCAATGAGATATCACCTCTTTCCCTCTACCTGTCACCTCTCCAACTACTCCTGCCACTCCTAGCACTATCAACCATACTGGCCTCTGCTGAAGCTAGTAAGCATCATAATATAGCGTAGTACGAGGATTTTCCTCCCCCAGAATCCAATCCTAGACAATTGGGGCAAGTCCCTAAAGCTCTGTCAATATTGTTGCCACCACAGTCTTTAGATCCCAGTCTACCACCTCCTTCCGTGTCTGTGCATATATGGCATCACCAACTGGCTCTAGCTGGGGCAGTCCAAACTACCATGGTAGATGCTCTGGTAAATGCCTTGCAATCATATATATGTTGTGGCCAAATAAGTATTTGGCCTATCTGTAATATAGTAGATGCTATGCATAATCTTCCCATGACTTGCAGTCATGCCATGGTCTCCATACAAAAGTGTCCATCTCATCTATCTGGCATCTCCAATACACTAAGGCACTTAGTCACCTCTATGTAAGTGCATCATCATACAAATGCACATATGGCTCGCTAACATGTTAATGGCGAGGAGAGATGGGTCTCATAATGGAGATATGCTCCCAGGCCCAAATGTGAGGTAGTGTCACTCCTGCAAATAAACTCATGCCATATCTGTACACGCAGTCTCATGGTATAGTTGTCCCAAGATGCATGGCCCGCATGCATATTTGATGCCATAAGTAAACATCCCCACTAAAATAGTCCCCCATCCAACTAAGAGTCCCCTCAAGCATTTGTTAGGAACTAGAAAACCTCCAATCAAGGCTACAATAATCCACTGGATCTGGTCACATAGTCTTTGCACCCATCCCCATTGGATCTCATGCTTCTCAACGCCAAGGTTGGAAGTCATAAACACCTCCCTGATTGCCTCCTCACCTCTATCTATGTCATAGTCCACTTGAGTACCATGAATGGGAATCCTCAAAATGTGCCATACACCCTCTAAAGTGATGGTCACCTCTCCAATCAGGAATAAGAAAGAGTTATGCTCACTGCGCCATCTCTCTACTAATGCAGAAATCAAGACAAATGAGCTCGTACTGGTGTCATATGGGCCACATGCCATAAGCCCATCACCTCTATGAAAATCTCCTCCTCCCACTCTAGATTAACCACTATGGCTGCATTAATGAAGTGTCGCTCCCTAGATATCAAGTTTGTGAGAATGACCTGCATCCATGCAAGTTCCACTTGTTATCGTTTTTGCATGACTTAGTTAAACCAACTTGCAAAACCCAAGTACAACCCTAGTCTAATCAAGTCAATCTCAGTCAAACACTAGGTCAAGCACTAGAAAACCCTAAGTGCAACCCTAGTCCAACCAAGTCAACCTAGGTCAAACCTATTTTGCTCAGTCAAATTGGTCAACACTCTATCTACGCCAAAGGCACTGCAATTTTCCATAGGTGCATTTCTGTGTGCTATAGGTGCATTATTTTAGTCCATAAGCACATTTTTCACCCTACCAAAAGTGCATTTGTATGTGCCAAAGCCGCATTATTACTTGCCAAAGGCACGTCATTACCCTGAGACCTAATCTACTCTACCAAAGGCACCTCAATAATGCTAAAGGCACAGTTGCACACCTCAAAGGTGCATCAACTTTCCAAAGGCACATGTTTATGCACCATAGGCATGTTTTTCCTAATAGCTCACCTTTGGATAAAATTTTAAACTACCTCATTTATTTCCCTAATAAATGCACCTAAAGGAAGCTTTGAGGGTACATATTGCTACTACTACTCCCATCAGTCTCCCGTAGGTCCTGACGCGCTTGCCTCAATGTCTATTGAGTGGAATCAACATCTCTATAGGTTGAAAACTCCTCTAAGGCTTTGAGCTCTCAACTAAGCACAAGAAGACAAATCACTCTAAAATCTACAAACTCTAAGTGTGCAAATGAGTTGAAAGTGACTCCTTGGGCCCTATTTATAGACTCCCAACCCTAATTCTTCCCTCCCATTACCCTGTTTTTCTTTGTGTCAAATTATTTCTCCATTGTGTCAGCCTCCAAACTCCAACCTAGTCCTTCTTAGCCTATTTCTATCACCTGGTTATCCTTTTCTTCTAGTCACGAGTCAATCTAGTCCTTCTATTACTTCCATGTCTTTCCTCTCAAGGGGGCATCCTACGCTAGTTACATTGGGGCATAGTTGTAAAATCACATCTTCATCACTGTTTTCTTTGAAACAACATTGTAAAAGGCATTGTATTAAAGAGGGGCAAAATGTAGACACCTAAAAATGACCTTTGCATATTTCACCTTGTATACATCATTCTTCTAAATCACTTGCATCTAACGTTAATTAAATAATCTAATTATTTAATTAATTTCATCAATCTCTTCTAATTCCCATAATTCCAACATTAATTGAATAAATTCTATTTATTTAATTAATTTCATTAAAATCCACTTTATTCTTCCAAATTAAATAATTTTAATTATTTATTTAATCATTTCCCTTTCAAATTCTTCAAATCCACATTAATTAAATAAATCTAATTATTTAATTAATTTATCATTCAATTTCCTCTTATCCACAATTAAATAATTTTAATTATTTAATTAGCTTTTTATTCCTCTAAATTTAAATAAATTATTCAAATTTATTTGAGTTGGCTTTATCTTCTAAAAATAAATAAAATTAGTATTTTATTTATATTCCTTCATCATGCAAAATAAATTAAATGAATTTATTTGTTTAATTTATTTAAATCCTCATATCTTATCCTTTCTTCTAGCATGCACAATAAATTAAATAAATTTATTTAATTAATTCTCAATTATCTTCAATTCTTCTAAAAATAATATTTTCTTCTATGTGCACAATCAGTCTTATTTTTAGCATGTCAAAACCCAAATCATAAGTTGAGTTAATTGGCTTTTATCATTATTATTTTTAGCAATCAATTCATAAATTAGAAAAAGCATTCTAAATTTATGAAATCAATCTTATTTTTATCCAAGAAAGCAGTTAACTCAACAAAGCACCTTTTTGCATGGACACATGGCATGTGCACATTCATCATGTCCTCAAAATTTATCTCATCCATCCACTTCATTGATTTATCTCCATCATTGATCCATCTTTCCCTGAAACCTATATATATCCCCTTCACTTCAACAAAAATTATCTTTGATCATTTAAGCTTTGGGCATTCTTACAGCACTTTGAGCATATTACATATCATTGAGCACATTACACCTTTGAGCATATTATCACTATGACCACTTGTTGCAACCATGGGTATGCAACTCATAGAGCAATCCACAAAGAACCAAGGGATCTATACAATCTAGGTGATAGCTTTGTTTGTTTGTTTTGATTTGCATTGATTTTTGGTTATCATTTAGATCGATCTCTTGAAGGTTATAAGATTGATTTTATTTTCATTGCTTGATTATTATTCACTCAATTTTACCTATACATAATTTTATTTTGGCCCCTTGTAAAAGGTTAAGTTGAAACAACTTAGGAGAAGAGAAGAAAAGAAATAAAATTCAAATCCTTGAAATTAGGCGCCAAGATAAAGTTTCTTCTGGTAAGGTCAGCCTAGTGGAGGGTAGGTTGGCCAAAGTCATATTTGGGTGCCAAAAATGCATATGAGGTCAGCCAAATTAATAGGAATAAAAAAAATAAAGAAAGAGCTTAAAGTGGGTCGGCCTATCTTGGAAAAATTAATAAAAATAATAGTAATTCTTGCCTAAGTCGGCCTAAGAAAAAAAAAATTAAACTAATTTTATTGTGAGTGCCAAGAATGACTTAAGGAGGGTCGACCTTGTGTGAAAAAAATAATAAAAAAATGAGAATTTCTCCTTGGTCGGCCAACATGGAGAGTGAAGTGAAAAACAAGTATAAATACAAGTTCATTGGAGGCATTTGAAGGATGATTCAAATTTGTCTTTTAATTCCTTTTGGACTATACTTTTGAGAAGCTTATTTCAAGGATGAAACCCTTGAGGATAAAGGGTGAGTTGGATGAAAACCCAATCTCATCTTGGGAAGACTTCATAACAAAGGTTTACTTGTACTTCATTGGCATTTTGTGGAGAAGAGGAGCAAATTGCAAATCAGATTTGGAGATCATTGTTGAAGACCTCTTTTGGTGTGAATTGATACATTATTGCCTAGTGTTTACCTTAGATTTGGAGCGGCCACTTCATTGAGGAGGAGAGATTTCATTTGAAGTGATCTTTGGAGGTTGAAATTGCTATTAGGGTTTGAGGAATATTTAGTTTTATAGTAGCAACAAAGAAGATCTAACTTGACCTTGTTTTGAGGAGCAATCATTGGTGTTTGTGCCATCTTTGGCTTAGGGTTTTTCCCTACTTGAGGAGTGCCACAAATTGGAGGAGTGTTTGGAGGTTTTGTTGGCATCTTTGGCATCATTGACATCACCTTTTTTGGAGCAACAGACAATTCAGACCTGAGTGGATCCTTGGGAATGGATTTCCATTGTGTTTTAAGGATTCAAGACATAGGGTTTCAAGCCCTAGTTGGAGCATACCCTTGGAGATCTTTCCTATCATATTCTAAGGTCATTTTTCTATTGCTTTTGAAAATTAGAGCAATTTGAATAGAAAACAAAAATGCATAAAATTAGGGCAAATTTTAGAAGTTAGAAATCATAAATTTAGGGTAGATCCCATTTGGGATATTTTAATGGTATCAGAGCCAAGTTCCTGCCAGCCAGGAGGGTTTCAGGAAGGGACTAAGTTAGATCTTATCCTATTAGCATTCAAGAGTATAATGCCCAGCAACTAAGTCCCCCATCAATTTGAAGTGATTTGGCTCACCCTTATCCTTGATTGTTTATTTGTCATTGAAAGAATTAATGAAATTTGTGGGTTTACTTGTTGTTGTAGCCAAATTTGCATCCATCAAGTAGTAGGCTTCCTGGCACCAAGAGATCACATACTTGAATGTCTTATAAGTATTTATAAGGTTTATAATTTTAGGTGCTTTGTCCCATTATTCAATAGCAACTCATGTTTATGTACCGCACTTACGAATGCATAAACTAATATAATAAGAACGTGTTCCCATTGTTAATAAATGACATTTACATTTATATATTTGAATCCAAGAGTGGATAACTTCTCTTTATTTTGGTGAACAACTTGCATTAGCTTCAAATTTTATGTTTGTATCTATTTTTTATTGAGTTGTGATATAGTTGTGTTGTTCTTGTTGATTATGACGTTTCATGGTGACTAATGATTTGTGTTGATGATAATTATTGCATTTAGTATGAATTGATACTAGATGTTTTATTCATGTTATTCATGCATTATCTCATCTAAAAATTTTAGTAGATCAGATCCATACATAATATTGAGGCATGGATTGTGTTAAAAATTAGCATGTTTATCTAGTCATTCAATAATTTATGTTGTTTAGTACTTGAAGCAAATGACAATTTTGTTTGTTCCCTAGTTTATCATGAACACTACACATGGAGTCTGTAATGCTTATCTTTTGCTTGGTTTGGGTATTAAATTTTGGAAATCAATCTACTTTATTTATTATTTCCTATTTGAATCCATATTTAACATAGATTCTAGCCAAATCATGATTGATCACTAGCTAATAAAACCGCATAGACAAGTTTATAGTTTTCACTTCCAAAAAGTTGAGTTTAGATGTTGGTTTCTCCTAGAAAGTTGTAAGGATATATATGTAGTGGAGTTTTTCTAGTAGATATATGTCAAAATATTGAGGATTAAATATTTGACTACAATAAAGAGGGTCTTTAAAAATTTGTGTGGCACTTCAAATTATGTAATTTTTTACCAAGGAAGACTTAATTTTAGATGGATTAGTAAATGTACAAGGCCTCTTTTATGTTGATTAGGCTATAGACATTACTTGTTGAAGATATACAAGTGGTTACATGTTTAGTTTTTTTTAATTGTAGTCAATTGAATGAGAAAGAGGTAAGTGATTGATGCACTTTCAACTATAAATGTTGAGTATGTGGAAGCCACTCATGCATGTAAGGAAGTTGTACATATGGTTACCAAGGTTGAGTTTGGATGTTGGCTTTGTTATAGAAAATTGTAAGGATATATTGTGATAGTAAAAATGCAATCTACTTGGCAAAGAATCCTGCTTATAATGGTTAGATGAAGAATATTAATGTGTAATATCATTCTATTAGAGACATGGTTGAAGAAAAAAATAATTATTGGAGAAAGTTGATGAAGTTAGTTAGCAGTGAGAAGTTTTCTTGGTTTAGTAACTCAACAGGCATGGTTTTCCTTAGTAATTGATTTGAGAAAATATGGTGGCTATGCAAAGTATTCAATATGTGGGAAATTTGTTCAATATCTATTGCATATTTTTATATATTCTACACCCTAGCATACTTAATAGAGCCTAGGACTATGCCTTGGTCCTATGGAATATGATTGGTCACATTGAAAAAATTGAGCTATTATATGTGGTCTTTTGGCCCATTACTTATACCCAATGTTTTTAAACATCATTTAGTAGGTTTGTCTATAAGACACTTACTTATAAATCAAGGTCAAGTACAAGCAAGAAATATATATTTGTATTGTGAATGGTTGAGTTAACAGAGTAAATGAGTGTTATTTTTATTGGGTCTTTTAGAAAGGTTTCCCAAAGTAAATAATTGTGTTATATTGTGAGTGTATCCTTGTTTTCTTTATATTAAATTTAAGATTCTATAAACATTGTTGAATTCCTATATTCATTTATCAATATTATTAAACACAAATGACAAAGGGTTTTGTCAATTCTTGTGCTTGTAAGCGTTTAAGATTAATATTTATAGGAAAAAGTAGGAAGACCAAGAAATGAGGTATTATTATGAAAACTTGTTAAAAATCAATATGTACTAATTTCCTTTCAAATCTTGTTTCACTATCATATAATGACACTACAAAAAAATGATATATGATCAACACAAATCCTAATTTGTTCCCACATGAAAACATTACTAAACCTCAAATTGCAAAACACAATTATTGGAATAATTCCCAAATAAAATTTATGAAATTTGACACACACATGCATCATAGTTTTTAATGGTACACATTGCAAAATAAGTATTAGCCTATGTACTTTGCACTCTACAACATGAAAATGTGGCAATACATGTTGCATGATTATCTTATTGATCGAAAGTAGAATGCAAATGATCCTACTTTGTAGAATACAACTTCTCTCTCAATATTTGAAATAGAGAAATAATAATATCATCCATGAGTTTGAAGCACATGCAACTACATGTTTTGTTGAGCCACAACATTCCTAGTACAATTGAAAAGCTTATTACATAGCCTGTTGCCATTCCTATGTCCCACCATATGTCATCTTCTAAATCTTCATCATTTTCTTCATGTGCCTTCAAAGAATTAGGAGGGCTACTTAAGCATGACATATAGATTTGTAGTCCACATAGGCCTAAATTGTTGGAGAAGTATGTAGAATCAAATGTCATCATTTGTCCTCCTTGTGGTATCATCCCTGATAGGTTGTTATAGGACACATCAAAGTAACTTAAGGATGTGAGAAGTTGTAGCTCAGTAGGAATAGCCCCAGATAGTTTATTTTGTGAAAGATCAAGTGATTGCAACAATGCCATTGCTCCAATAGATTTAGGAATCTCACCACTGAAATGGTTTCTTGAAATATTGAGGATAATCAAACCTTTGAGGGATCCAATATTCCAAGGAATATTTCCTGACAAACTATTGTTAGAGAGATCAAAACATTTTACCAATCTCAAAAATGTCACAAACTCCATATCTTGTGCTTTATTCTTAACTATTATTTCATCTATATAATATCTATCTCTAGATTCATAGTAGGGAAATGAATCATAGAATTGTTCAAGGATTTCTGTGTTTTCAGATTGATTTGTCATTGTAGTCAACTTCATGAGGTCATTTGGAATAAGCCCAAAAAACTTATTGTTTGACATATCCAAAATTTGAAGATTTTGTAGTTTTGTTAATTGCAATGGGATTTCACCCTTAAAATTATTATTTTTTAATATTAAAATTTGGAGATAGTACAAGCTTTCAACCCAATTTGAAATATTCCCTTGTAAACTATTGTTTCTCAAATCAAGGACTTTCAAATCCTTACATTCTCCAAGTGATGATGGAATATGTCCTTCAAGTGCATTGTCTCCTAATTTTAGTACCTTGAGATATGTTCCATTACATATATTTGGTATCATCCCTTTTAAGTTATTCTTTTCTAAATTTAAAGTAGACAAACTAGAGCAGTTATTTAGACATTGGGGAATCCTACCACTTAACCTATTACTTGACAAGTCTAAAATTTTCAACATCTTCAATGTACAGATAGAATTTGAAATAAAGCCACTAAGATTATTTTTGGCCAATGAAAGAAACGAAAGTTGAAGCCAAAGATTTTGTATTTTTGAGATTGATCCATCAAATAAATTATTTGATAGATTTATATTTTTAAGAGATGTGATTTCCCAAAGCCAATTTGGAATAAAGCCAGTAAGAAAGTTATTGGACAAATCCAAGTTTCCAATTTCATACTGAGTTGAAATAAACATGGGGAAACTTCCTCTAATATTACATTGATGTAAATCTAAGTAGAAAAGTTGAAATTTAGGAATGATAGAGACGCTGATTTTTACGGTCAACATATTGCTTGAGAGATTCAACACCCAAAGTTTGGAGCAATTATTCAAACTAAAAATTGAGAAAGTTCCATTTAATTTGTTGTTGGCCAAAATAAGTAGCATTAACTCAGATAACTTGGCAAAGGAGGTTGGGATTGGACCACTAAGAGAGTTATCCTGCAGGTCAAGCACAGGCAGGGCTGAGAGATTACCTAGTGTAGATGGAATGCTTTCATTTAATTTGTTTGAATGGAGATAAAGGGTTTGCAATTTTGAAAGGCCACCTAAAGAGGCAGGAATCTTACCTCTTAATGAGTTTGTTGAAAGGTCCAAAAACTGAAGCCTTGAGAGATTTGCAAAGGAGGGAGGAATCTCTCCTGACTATCCACAACTGGGCATAGTGAGTGTGGTGAGATTGGGGAGAGAAGCAATATTCCCCAGCCAAGTATCTCCTGCCATAGTGAGATCATTTGCAGAGAGGTCCAAGTGCTCCAACCTTCTCAAATATGTTATCCAATCACCGAACTTGCTGCCCTGCAAACCATCATTGAAACCGAGGTCAAGGAATTTTAAGGTGGACATGTTACCGATCTCCCTTTGAAAGGCACCATGGAGATTATTGATACTCAAGTCCAAGTATTCCAATTGCTGCAGTTTAGCAATTTCTCTTGGAATTCGGCCAGTAAATCCACACTGAGACAATCTCAGAAGCTTCAATCTCCTTAGCTCTCCAACTTGTGGAGGGATGGAAAGAGGATGCTCAAAGGCACTCCCACTGAGGTCCAAGTGCTCTAAATGCAGCAGTTCGAATAGCCCCCCTCGAATTTGGCTCCATTGCATGTTATTGAGAACCAAGGTGAGCACATGGCCAGTGTGTGGATGGCAGCCCACTCCTTCCCAATTACAGCAGTTGAACCCTGTCCATGATTCCAAAGGGCTAAACTCACTATAGGAAGTGAAGTTAAGACCTTGCTTGAAATCCAAGAGAGATATTCTTTCCTCTTCCAAGCATGCAGAGCAGCAGATAATGGGCAGTAGCAAGAACACCACCCAAATGCCGAAAGCCATTTTTATTGCCTTCCAAAAACAGAAAAAAACAAAGCTATAATCTCACTGTGACAGAACAGAATGAATACCTCATTTTGCAAATCCCAAAGGCTTCTCTTGTGTGTTGATGAAATGAGTTTGCATGCTGAGACACATTTATAGCCCATTCAAATTTTCAAAGTGTAGTGCAGTGTAAACCCATCCACGAGATAGAAGATATGAAGAAAAAGTCACAATTTTCCCAGTTGTTCCCTACGTATCTGTTTACGTCAATTTGAAATGGTCAGCCCAAAGTCTCATTTTTAAGGAGAAATACATTGTTTAGTTGGTTTGAAATTTCTTAACCATATTTTCCACCACAAATATTTTGTTCGGTCAAGCACGACATTAAACAATTTGAATGGTCAGCCCAAAGTCCTGTTATTTTAAAGAGAAATACATTGCTTAGTTGGTATGAAATATCTTAACCATATTTTCCGCCACAAATATTTTGTTTGGTCAAGCACGATATTAGAAAATGTTTGGTCAAGCACGGCGTTAGAAATATGGTCCCCAAACTACCCTGACTCGGTTCTAAGATTTCTATCATCTCAAAATGCTCAACAAAATAAAATGTTCATGAAATTCTATTCGACTATGGCGTATTAAAGATTTGAGTTTTTACAGTTTTAGTCTACTTGAGTGGTAATTGATCAGATTTATGCTCTAGATATGAATCTAATACACTATTATATTGAATTGTCAATCTTTGCTGAAGTCAAGGGATTCTAATGTTTTCACTTTACAATTTGTTTACTTTGAAAATTGTGTAGTACAAAAATTAAACTATTTTTATAATGTTGATGTTTTTTTTTTAAAAAAAATTTGGAAACTAATATTTTGATTGATTGACTTGTCTGTATTTTTGTTGGTTAATGAATTAATTTTACATTCGTTTAAAATCAAGGAAAGAAATGTCCAATAAAAACAAGGGTAAAAAAAATTTAAAATAGTTTCCTAATTTTTATTTGTTGTATTGGAAATCACGCTTATGTAATTTGTTATTGTGCTCTTGTAGCAAATCGTTGGCATGTATTGTCGAGCATTTGCCACAACTAGAGAGACCTCGTCATGTCACGTAGGCATGTACAATTGTGCATCCTTTGTTGAAATTTGTTAAATTTTATTTTCCCATATTTTGCTTGTTGCCTTTCCCTTCTCTTGTTTTCTTATCTCTTTCTTTCTTTTGAATTCTAATAATATTTTCCATTTGTAACAAATGATAGTAGGGTTTGCTTGATCAATGACATAGGTTCAAATTCTCAAAAGCTTCACAATCATTATCCACTTAGCTCACTCATTTTCATTAGCTCAACATGAATACTCTATGAACAAAAACTTAGGTGAAGGAGAATGGAACTCATTGTAAATCCATCTATTATATTTTCATGGATGAACCAACTTCGAGACTAGATGGTTGAACGATAGTTATTGTAATGCAAACTATATGTAATACAGTTGATACAACAAGATCTCTTGTCTATACTTTCCACCAACCTAGCATTACCATTTTTTTAAGCTTTTGATGAGGTAAATAATTCTTAAAATAGTTGTTGTTATGTCGGAAATTGTCCCCTTAGGGGCTTTTCCCTCTCAAGGTTTAGCTCCTAGGTCTTTAGAATGCATTTAGAGCATCTTGCATGTTAATTTTGAATTCCAATGAGAAAACCCTGAAGTCTTATGGAAAATAGTGTTGCAAGTATGGGCCTAACCAGTGTTGTCATTGATGTCAACATACTCCTGTTGCATTAATGATAAGGATTGGATGAGTTATGTGTTGAGGATATTGAGAAAATTAGTCTCAATCAGGAATAGTGAAGAACAGTGATATCATAAGGTAAAAAGTCCAAGACAAGTTGAGGATCAGAGGATGTGGATTAAACGGTTTGTAGATGAGTCTTAAGATGTTCCAGTAGAGATTTCAGAGGTCCGCATGAAGATATGAAGAAGTTATGAATTGCTCAAGTAGAATCGGTTCCGGTAGATGTTCAGAGGTGACAGAGTGTTACAAAAAGGTCCGGTGAGATCCGGAAATGAATTGTCCTGTTCTGCGGATTTGAAGGAGTGTTTGGGAAGTCCTTATGATGTGTCAACTTGATTGGTTCGTGGTTTGAAGGTCCGCAAGCATCTATTCCTTTGTGACAGTAATGACAGACTGTGTTCTTGAGGTTCCAGATGAAGGAGAGAAGGATTTCAGTAAGAAGAGGAAGTGTGGATGTTCTTGGTGATTCAGTCAAGCTTGTGGAGGTCCTTGGATCATGTTCAGTTCATTTTGATGGTCCGCATTAGAGTTGGGGCCCGAAAATGAAGAATAACTTTTGGATCATGGTGTTCTTTCTGTGACTGGCTGACTGGATGAATTATACATCTTGCAGATGTTCTTATAAGTGTTAGCTGACTTAGATGATCATTCCTAAGTTGATGTAGTGTATAAATAAGGGATTGCAAGGTCATTTCAAGTGTGGGTGTGGAAGATGAGTGTGTGGTAGCGAGGAGAAGAGCGAAAGGCAGAGCAGAAGGTTTGGGCTTAAATGGAACTGACTCAAGCATGGTGAAGATGATATTTACCAGTTCAAGTATGTGATACTTATTCTTTTGTAGACAATGTGTCTCTTGTAAGCAGTGAGCCTCTTGTGAGCAGTGTGCTCAGGCGATGAGCCCTAATTGGCATGTGCCATTTTGTTCTTTCTATTCTTCTAACAGAGAATACAATCTTGGGTTAGTCACCTCGTGGTTTTTCCCTTAACTGGGTTTTCCACATTAAAATCTTGGTGTCTCATGTGTTGTTGTGTTTCTGCTCTTGATTAAATGTATTATGTTTCATGTTTGATTTATTGCTATACTACTAAGTGAATACAAGTGTTTAAAAAGAAGAAAGTTTTGGACAACTGATTCACCCCCCCTCTTAGTTGTCTGCCCTGAATCTAACAATTAGTATCTGAGCCAAGTTCCTCTGAAAGGAGCTTAATCGCTTGAGGAGATCCAGGATGTTGTCATATAAGAAGGATAGTCCGAAATTTGATGGAACAAATTTTACTCTCTGGAAAGGTCGCATGAAATGTCACTTGCAATGTATGGGAATGGCTTATTGGAACATGGTTACAACTCATTATTCACCTCCACAGGGTGGTCCAAGAACCTTGAATGAAATCACCGATGCTGAAAACAATTTGCAGACCATTGAGGCTCTTCTAAGCGCATTATCTAATTTGAAGCTCTCAAAGGTCATTGACCTACCAACTGCTTATGAAATTTGGCAAAAATTGAAAATATTGCATGAAGGAGATAGGTATGCTAAAAGTGCAAGACTACAAAGTTTGAAAGGGAGATTTGAAAATCTCAAGATGAGAGATGATGAGACTATTGCTACTTTTATGCCAAGAATAAATGAGATTGTATGTGGAATTAGAAATGCTGGTGGAGTCTTGATGAAGATGAGATTGTTGGCAAAGTTCTCAAATCCCTTCCTGCTTCTTATAAAATCAAGGCTGCTGCAATTGAAGAATTCAGAGCTCACACAACTGTCACAAGAGATCAATTGGTTGGTAAATTGGCTGCTTTTGAGATGGCTGAATTTGGAGATGATCCCCCAAAGATAGAATCTGCATTCAAAGCTAGTGCCTCTGTAAAAGGGAAACAAAGGTTTAATCCGGGAGAAAACTCTTCAAGTAAATTATCATAGTATGAAAAAACAAGAAAAGACTTGGAGGAAGAAGAAGCTGAAACTGCTCATCTTGAAGCTCTTATTGCAAAAAGACTACCAAGAGGATCCGGTAAGTATGAAGGGAAACTGCCTTTTAAATGTTTTAACTGCAATAAAATTGGTCATTTTGCATCAAGGTGTCCAGAAAGATTTTCAAGGCCAAACACTAATAGACCAAGATTCCAGAAGAATTGTTACTATGCTCATGAAGGAGATGATGAAGGAGTAACAGATGATGAATTAGAGAAAGGAGACAAATCTGGAAGTGACTGGGTGTTCATTGCCATCAAGGAAGAAGATCCAATGCCCTCTAAATCTGTCAATCATAAAGTTGAAGAAAAAGCCCTGGCTGCCCAAGTTGAAGAGAAGGATGATTGGGTCATTGACAGTGGTTGCTCTCATCATATGACAGGTGACAAAAACAAGTTCATAGATTTGGAAAGGTATGAAGGAGGAGTGGTAAAGTTTGGTGATAACTCTGCTAGTAGAATCAGAGGTAGAGGAACTATTTCTTTTGATGGAAAGAACAAAATCGGTAATGTATTATATGTTGAAGGATTAAAGCACAATCTTCTCAGTGTTGGACAGTTGGTGGACAAAGGCTATTATCTCAGATTCAAGAATGGAAAGTGCAAGATCTTTGAAAGTTTCAAAACAGAGATTGCATCCGGTACCCAAACAAAAGGTAACATCTTTCACTTGGCTGGTACTAGTAAAAGTTGTTTATTTGTTCAAGTTGATCAGAGTTGGTTATGGCATAAAAGAATGTGTCATATGAATTTTGATAATATCATCAAGATAAGCAATTCTCAGGCTGTAAGAGATCTTCCAAAACTGGTAAAACCTACAAATAGTTTGTGCAAAGAATGTCAGTTGGGAAAACAAAGCAGAATCTCATTCAAAAGCAAGGAACAATCCTCTACCGAATTATTAGACTTGGTTCATACTGACTTATGTGGTCTAGCAAGAGTCAGGAGTGTGCAAGGTGATAGATACTTCATGTTGCTAATTGATGACTATTCCCGGATGATGTGGGTAACCTTTCTGAAAGAGAAATTAGAAGCTCTTAAGAAATTCAAAATATTCAAGGCTATGGTGGAAAATGAGACCGGATTGAAATTGAAATGTCTAAGGTCTGATAGAGATGGAGAATTCACATCCGGTGAGTTCATAGATTTCTGTGAGAAACATGGAATAAAGAGACAGTTGTCTACTCCCAGGACTCCACAGCAGAATGGAGTAGTTGAGAGAAAGAACCGGACCATCTAGGAAGCATCTAGGACCATGATGATGGAAGCAAATGTCCCACAGATCTATTGGAGGGAAGCTGTCAGCACTGCAGTCTATACTCTCAACCGAGTTCAAATCAGAAGCAATACTGGTAAGACTCCTTATGAATTTTGGTTTGGTATTACACCTACTGTAAGGTATTTCAGAGTGTTTGGTAGCAAATGCTACATCAAAAGAGATGAAGATCTAGGCAAGTTTGATGCTAGAAGTGATGAAGGAATATTTTTGGGTTACTCTACTCAAAGCAAAGCATACCAGTGTTATAACAAGAGATTGAGAAAGATTATAGAAAGTACAAATGTGAAGGTTGATGAAGGAATTGAAAAACCCTCAAGGTTTTATGAGTATGATGAAGATGATCAAAATAATGCTCTGATTCAAGGTGCCCAAGTCCCTCTTAAAAAACATATTCAAGGTGATCCGGTAAGTCAGGAAGAAGAGATAAGTTTTAATAAGCCTGCTCAAGAGTTAGAAGTACAAGAAACCCCCAAAGTTCCAAGGTATGTAAGACTGAACCATTCTGAAGATCAAATCATAGGTGACAAAAGCAAAGGTGTACAAACAAGAAGGAGAATTGCTCAAGATTCAAATGAGTATTGTTTGATTTCAAAGATTGAACCTAAAATAGTAAATGAGTCTTGCAAAGATGAAAACTGGACTAAGGCAATGGAGGAAGAACTGATGCAAATTGAGAAGAATCACACTTGGGATCTTGTTCCCAGACCTAGAAACAAGAATGTGATTGGAACCAAATGGGTCTTTCAGAACAAATTGAATGAAGTTGGTGAAGTAATCAGAAATAAGGCCAGATTAGTTTGCAAAGGTTACTTGGAAGAAGAAGTGTACATTGAGCAACTGAATGGATTTCAACTATCTGAAAATAGTGATATGGTCTACAAGTTGAAGAAGGCACTGTATGGACTAAAGCAAGCCCCAAGAGCCTAGTATGAAAGACTTGATAAGAATCTCTTGAAGATTGGTTTCAACAAAGGTACTGCTGACAGTAATTTATATTTCAAAATTGATCATGAAAACATCTTAGGTGTTGAAGTGTTTGTTGATGATATCATTTTTGGAGGAAGAGATAATATGTGTAAAACTTTTGCAAATCAAATGAAAAGTGAGTTTGAGATGTCCATGCTTGGTGAAATGAGTTTCTTCTTGGGTCTACAAATAACTCAAACAAAGAAAGGTATCTTAATTTATCAGACCAAATATGCGAAAGAATTGTTGAAGAAATTTGGGATGGAAGATTCAAAGCCAATGAACACTTCCATGGCAACCAGATGTAAGTTGAGCAAAGATGATGACTCCCCTAGGACAGATCAAACAAAATATAGATCAATGATTGGAGGATTGTTGTACCTCACTCAAACTAGACCAGACATTATGCAAGCTGTTGGTCTTGTTGCTAGATTCCAGGCTGATCCTAGAGAATCTCATGTCATGGCAATCAAGAGGATTTTTAGATATCTAAAAGGGACAGTTGAGTATGGTCTGTGGTATCCTAGAGATCATGATTTCTCTCTTCATGCATATACAGATGTAGATTGGGTAGGAGATGTGGATGACCGGAAGAGTACCAGTGGTGGAGCATTCTTTTTGGGAAAGAGATTGGTTTCTTGGCTAAGCAAGAAACAAGAAGCAATATCTCTATCTACAACTGAAGCAGAATATATAGCAGCAGCAGGTAGTTGCACTCAAGTGTTGTGGATGAAGTAGATGCTAAGAGATATCAAAGTGGAGTATGAGGAGCCTATCACAATTTTCTGTGATAATTCAAGTGCAATAAACATATCTAAGAATCCGGTGTTACACTCAAAGACCAAACACATATCCATCAAGTTTCATTTTTTGAGAGAGCAAGTAAACAAGAAAGAAGTCAGATTGGAGTTTGTGCCTTCCAAGGATCAGATTGCAGACATCTTTACTAAACCTCTGCCTAAGGACTCTTTTGAGTATCTAAGGGAAAAGTTAGGGGTTATTGCCCCTCCGGTGATCAACTAAGGTGCACTGAGGTGCATCAGTTCGGTGCATATCACAGTCACATCTTGTGGTCTGGACTGATGATGGGGAGCTGCTACTTAGGGGGAGTAGCAGATATGATTCTGAAGTGGTAGAATTGTAAGTATGTGCCCTTTGCCATTGATATCAAAGGGGGAGAGAAGACATGTGAAAAACAAGTAGTTTATGATCAAAGGGGGAGCAATAAAAGGAGAGAAGAAATGTGAATGGTGATTGCTGATAGGGGGAGTTGTGACAACAAGGAGAAGTTTTTGTCTTGATGGTCAAATCAGTTTTTCACATCATATGTTGCCATCAATGACAAAGGGGGAGATTGTTGCAAGTATGGGCCTAATCGGTGTTGTCATTGATGTCAACATACTCTTGTTGCATTAATGATAAGGATTGGATTAGTTATGTGCTGAGGATATTGAGAAAATTAGTCTCAATCAGGAACAGTGAAGAACAGTGATATCATAAGATAAAAAGTCCAAGACAAGTTGAGGATTACAGGATGCGGATTAAAGGGTTTGTAGATATGAGTCTTAAGATGTTCCAGTAGAGATTTTAGAGGTCTGCATGAAGATATGAAGAAGTTGTGAATCGCTCAAGTAGAAATAGTTCTAGTAGATGTTCAGAGGTGACAGAGTGTTACAGAAAGGTCCAATGAGATCCGGAAATGAATTATCCTATTCTACGGATTTGAAGGAGTGTTTGGGAATTCCTTATGATGTGTCAACTTGATTAGTTCATGGCTTGAATGTCTGCAAGCATCTATTCCTTTGTGATAGTAATGGAAGATTGTGTTCTTGAGGTTCCAGATGAAGGAGAGAAGGATTTCAGTAAGAAGAGGAAGTGCAGATGTTCTTGGTGATTTAGACAAGCTTATGGAGGTCCTTAGATCATGTTTAGCTCATTTTGATGGTCCGCATTACAGTTGGGGCCAAGAAATGAAGAATAACTTCCAGATGATGGTGTTCTTTCTGTGACTGGCTGACCGGATGAATTATACATCTTGCAGATGTTCTTATAAGTGTTAGCCGACTTAGATGATCATTCCTAAGTTGATGTAGTGTATAAATAAGGGATTGCATGGTCATTTCAAGTGTGGGTGTGGAAGATGAGTGTGTGGTAGCAAGGAGAAGAGCGAAAGGTAGAGTAGAAGGTTTGGGCTTAAATGGAACTGACTCAAGCATGGTGAAGATGCTATTTACGAGTTCAAGTATGTGATACTTATTCTTTTGTAGACAGTGTGTCTCTTGTAGGTAGTGAGCCTCTTGTGAGCAGTGTGCTCGGGCAGTGAGCCCTAATTGGCATTTGCCATTTTGTTCTTTCTATTCTTCTAACAGAGAATACAATCTTGGGTTAGTCACCTCATGGTTTTTCCCTTAACCGGATTTTCCACATTAAAATCTTGGTGTCTCATGTGTTGATGTGTTTTTGCTCTTGATTAAATGCATTATGTTTCATGTTTGATTTATTGCTATACTACTAAGTGAATATAAGTGTTTAAAAAGAAGAAAGTTTTGGACAACTAATTCACCCCCCCTCTCAGTTGTCTGTCCTGAATCTAACAAATAGGACCTAGGGGGTGCTATTTTGATGATCTAGGGGAGGGTAAGTGCAAGAAGATGGGGGGCCAAAAAGGGGTCTTAAGTGGCCACTTTTTTTCTGAAATCAGGAAATACTGGCCTTGGATGAGAAATTGAGCATAGTTACACTCAAAATTTAGAGATGCAACCAAAACAATGTTCGTAGTGCTCCAAGTCTACTTTCTAAACTACTATTTTGTTTTGAAAATGGCATAGATTAAGGGGTTCAAAAGAGGGAGCCACAGAAATTGGTGTTGTTTCTATCAAAAAAACATAACATAGCATGTTTTGTGGCTCCCTCAAAAGGTCAACTTTTTTTTGGTATTTTTAAAATTGCTTCAGTGAGAAATTAGCTAATAGCATGTAGTTTATGCCCGATTTTTCTGATAATTTTTTGATGAATATTTGATTTTTTACTAATTTTTAAAGTGGACACATCCTAAAAAATAGAATTTTGGCCGTGCTACCCCTATAAATTTTGAAAACTAATTGAAAATCATTTTTTTATTTTTTTAATATTTGTAGAATGGAGTCTAGTTTCTAAATATGTAATTTTTTTGAAATTTGAATGAATAGTTATTTTACAATGAAAAAAAGACCAAACAGTGGTTTTTGCATAAAAACAGACACACAAACAAAAGAAATTAAAGATGAAAGGCTTAACATTGTTAAAATGTGAAAAAAATCACATCGTCAAATAGCTAAGAGAAAGCCTAACATTACCCATGTGTTCGATTTGTTCAACCTTGAAACACGTGCAAATCTGAGGGTTAGCACGAACGAAATTATGTGAAATTTTGAAGAATACAGAAAAACACGTCTATGACTGTTCATAAGGCACTCCAAGCCTTTGGGTTAGAAATCCAAAGCAAATCCCAAGCCCAAGGCTTGGGATTCCCAAAGCAAGAAATAACGCGAGCATGTTATAACGCGCTCGCGTTTTGTTTTGCCTTGCATTTTTCCTTCCCGCAAGTTTGTCTTTTGCCATGTTTGACATAACGTGAGCGCGTTATAACGCGCTCGCGTTATGTCCCACTCAATTTTTTTTTACATTCAAGGCTATTAATCATGAGGGTTAAGGCATAAGGGATAGAGTTGGAAGGTTTACGGATAAGGTATTAGCATTTAAGGTATAGTATCGAGCCCATTGAGGGTCTAGGAATAGGGATAGCGTTTAAGGTTTAGGGATGAGGGTTGACAAATTACGGTTGAGGGTCGAGGGATCAAAGTTAAGGGTTGAGGGATTAGGGTTTGACATTAAGGGTTGAGGGTTGAGGTTCAAGGGTCAAGGGTTTAGGGTCGAGGGATTAGGGTTAAAGTAGAGTGTGGAGGGTGTAAGGATTAGGGATAGGGTTGGAGGGTTTAGGGATAAGGGATTAGGGTTTAAGGTATAGTATCAAGTCTGTTGAGAGTTTAGGAATAGGGATAGAATTTAGGGATTAGGGATGAGGGATTATAGTTGAGGGATGATGGATTAGGGTTGAGGGTTGAGGGATTAGGGTTTAGGGATAAGGTTTAGGGTTGAGGGTTGAGGGATTAGGGTTTAAGGTATAGTGTTGAGGGTTGAGGGTTGAGGATTAGGGTTTAGGGTTGACGGATTAGCATTTAATGTCAAGGTTAGGGTTAGAGTGTCGAGGGTAGAGGGATTAGGGATAGGGTTTAGGGTTGAAGGTTTAAGGATTGAGGGTTGAGGCTTTAGGGATGAGGGTTTAAGGCTTAAGATATAGTGTCAAGTGTTGAGGGTGTAGGGATAGGGTTTAAGTTTTAAGGGTTAAGGGTTGAGGGATATGGATTAGGGTTTAAGGTATAGTGTTGAGGGTCGAGGGATCAGAGTTAAGGGTTGAGGGATTAGGGTTTGACGTTGAGGGTTGAGGGTTGAGGTTCGAGGGTCAAGGGTTTAGGGATAGGGTTGAGGGTCAAGGAATTAGGGTTAAAGTAGAGTGTGGAGGGTATAAGGATTAGGGATAGGGTTGGAGGGTTTAGGGATAAGGGATTAGGGTTTAAGGTATAGTATCGACTCTGTTGAGGGTGTAGGAATAGGGATAGCATTTAGGGTTTAGGGATGAAGGATTAGAGTTGGGGGATGACAAATTAGGGTTGAGGGTTGAGGGATTAGGGTTTAGGGATAAGGTTTAGGGTTGAGGGCTGAGGGATTAGGGTTTAAGGTATAGTGTTAAGGGTTTAGGGATAGGGTTTAGGGTTGAGGGATTAGGATTTGACGTTGAGGGTTGAGGGTTTAGGGTTTAGGGTTAGGGTTGAGAGATGAGGGATCAGAGTTAAGGGTTGAGGGAATAGGGTTTGACGTCGAGGGTTGAGGGTTGAGGTTCGAGGGTCAAGGGTTTAGGGATAGGGTTGAGGTTGAAGGGATTAGGGTTAAAGTAGAGTGTGGAGGGTGTAAGGATTAGGGATAGGGTTGGAGGGTTTAGGGATAAGGTATTAGAGTTGAAGGTATAGTATCGAGTCTGTTGAGGGTTTAGGAATAGGGATAGCATTTAGGGTTTAGGGATGAGGGATTAGAGTTGAGGGATGAGGGATTAGGGTTGAGGGTTGAGGGATTAGGGTTTAGGGATAAGGTTTAGGGTTGAGGGTTGAGGGATTAGGGTTTAAGGTATAGTGTTGAGGGTTGATGGTTTAGGAATAGGGTTTAGGTTTGAGGGATTAGGGTTTAGGGTTGATGAATTAGGGTTTAATGTTGAGAGTTGAGGGTTGAGGGTTGAGGGTTGAGGGTTGAGGGTTGAGGTTGAGGGATAGGGTTAATGGTCAAGGGATTAGGGTTAAATAAGAGTGTCGATGGTAGAGGGATTAGGGTTTAAAGTATAGTATCGAGCCTGTTGAGGTTCTAGGAATAGGGATAGCGTTTAGGGTTTAGGAATGAGGGATTAGAGTTGAGGGATGACGGATGACAGATTAGGGTTGAGGGTTGAGGGATTAGGGTTTAGGGACAAGGTTTAGGGTTAGGGTTGAGGGATTAGGGTTTAAGGTATAGTGTTGAGGGTTTAGGGATAGGGTTTAGGGTTGAGGGATTAGAGTGAAGGGTTGAGGGATTAGAATTTGGCGTTGAGGGTTTAGGGTTTAGGATCAGGGTTGAAGGTCGAGGGATCAGAGTTAAGGGTTGAGGGATTAGGGTTTGATGTTGAGGGTTGAGGGTTGAGGTTCGAGGGTCAAGGGTTTAGGGATAGGGTTGAGGGTCGAGGAATTAGGGTTAAAGTAGAGTGTGGAGGGTATAAGGATTAGGGATAGGGTTGGAGGGTTTAGGGATAAGGGATTAGAGTTTAAGGTATAGTATCGAGTCTGTTGAGGGTTTAGGAATAGGGATAGCATTTAGGGTTTAGGGATGAGGGATTAGAGTTGAGGGATGAGGGATTAGGGTTGAGGGTTGAGGGATTAGGGTTTAGGGATAAGGTTTAGGGTTGAGGGTTGAGGGATTAGGGTTTAAGGTATAGTGTTGAGGGTTGATGGTTTAGGGATAGGGTTTAGGTTTGAGGGATTAGGGTTTAGGGTTGATGAATTAGGGTTTATTGTTGAGAGTTGAGGGTTGAGGGTTGAGGGTTAAGGGTTGAGGTTGAGGGATAGGGTTAATGGTCAAGGGATTAGGGTTAAATAAGAGTGTCGATGGTAGAGGGATTAGGGTTTAAAGTATAGTATCGAGCCTGTTGAGGTTCTAGGAATAGGGATAGCGTTTAGGGTTTAGGAATGAGGGATTAGAGTTGAGGGATGACGGATGACAGATTAGGGTTGAGGGTTGAGGGATTAGGGTTTAGGGACAAGGTTTAGGGTTAGGGTTGAGGGATTAGGGTTTAAGGTATAGTGTTGAGGGTTTAGGGATAGGGTTTAGGGTTGAGGGATTAGAGTGAAGGGTTGAGGGATTAGAATTTGGCGTTGAGGGTTTAGGGTTTAGGATCAGGGTTGAAGGTCGAGGGATCAGAGTTAAGGGTTGAGGGATTAGGGTTTGATGTTGAGGGTTGAGGGTTGAGGTTTAAGGGTCAAGGGTTTAGGGATAGGGTTGAGGGTCGAGGAATTAGGGTTAAAGTAGAGTGTGGAGGGTATAAGGATTAGGGATAGGGTTGGAGGGTTTAGGGATAAGGGATTAGAGTTTAAGGTATAGTATCGAGTCTGTTGAGGGTTTAGGAATAGGGATAGCATTTAGGGTTTAGGGATGAGGGATTAGAGTTGAGGGATGAGGGATTAGGGTTGAGGGTTGAGGGATTAGGGTTTAGGGGTAAGGTTTAGGGTTGAGGGTTGAGGGATTAGGGTTTAAGGTATAGTGTTGAGGGTTGATGGTTTAGGGATAGGGTTTAGGTTTGAGGGATTAGGGTTTAGGGTTGATGAATTAGGGTTTAATGTTGAGAGTTGAGGGTTGAGGGTTGAGGGTTAAGGGTTGAGGTTGAGGGATAGGGTTAATGGTCAAGGGATTAGGGTTAAATAAGAGTGTCGATGGTAGAGGGATTAGGGTTTAAAGTATAGTATCGAGCCTGTTGAGGTTCTAGGAATAGGGATAGCATTTAGGGTTTAGGAATGAGGGATTAGAGTTGAGGGATGACGGATGACAGATTAGGGTTGAGGGTTGAGGGATTAGGGTTTAGGGACAAGGTTTAGGGTTAGGGTTGAGGGATTAGGGTTTAAGGTATAGTGTCCTGCTCCTGATGCGACCAAACTCATAACTCACCCTACTAGACACCATTTGATGATCTCTCCAACACTCTGGATCCAGGGCGCCCAATCATGATGATGACCTATATACCATTCTCCCAAGGTGCTCATAATGAATGAATGATAAGGAGCGCCTCGACCTCTATAATCAAGGTGATTTTAAGTCACTTTGAGTCATTTGGGGTCAGTTTGAGTCTTTGAGTCATGTTGCAAAAAAGTGTCAATGTTGTCAAGTTGCACAAAGCAACTTTTGCATTTTTGGTGTCCTGCTCGTGATGCGACCAAACTGACTGTTCCAACACATCCGAATGGGTACATTTATGCTAGGCATGGTCCTATTTTTCACCCAAACATGTCGAAACAGTCGGAGCTACATTGTACCGACGATATCCCTGAAGAGTCCAAAGTGCAAAAAGGTAGCAATCTTTGACGAGATGTTACTCAAAAACTGTGTCACTTAGAAACATTTCGTCTGAGGCAACGGGATCACGTAGAGTGCCTCTACAATAACCTCTCTCAGTTTTTTATAGCTCTGAGGCATTTGCCCGTGGTGAAAGGTTTTCTGTTGCCCCAAAAATCGTCAGAAGGAGGCAGTGTAAAGTTGCAAAGGGGTGTAACTTTCGTCCTACTCCTGATGCGACCAAACTGACTATTCCAACGTGTCCGAATGGGTACATTTATGCTAGGCATGGTCCTATTTTTCACCCAAACATGTCGAAACAGTCGGAGCTACATTGTACCGACGATATCCCTGAAGAGTCCAAAGTGCAAAAAGGCAGCAATCTTTGACGAGATGTTACTCAAAAATCGTGTCACTTAGAAACATTCCGTCTAAGGCAACGGGATCACGTAGAGTGCCTCTACAATAACCCCTCTCAGTTTTTTATAGCTCTGAGGCATTTGCCCGTGGTGAAAGGTTTTCTGTTGCCCCAAAAATCGTTAGAAGGAGGCAATGTAAAGTTGCAAAGGGGTGTAACTTTCATCCTGCTCCTGATGCGACCAAACTGACTGTTCCAACGCGTCTGAATGGGTACATTTATGCTAGGCATGGTCCTATTTTTCACCCAAACATGTCAAAACAGTCGGAGCTACATTGTACCGACGATATCCCTGAAGAGTCCAAAGTGCAAAAAGGCAGCAATCTTTGACGAGATGTTACTCGAAAATTGTGTCACTTAGAAACATTCCGTCTGAGGCAACGGGATCACGTAGAGTGCCTCTACAATAACCCCTCTCGGTTTTTTATATCTCTGAGGCATTTGCCCGTGGTGAAAGGTTTTCTGTTGCCCCAAAAATCGTCAGAAGGAGGCAGTGTAAAGTTGCAAAGGGGTGTAACTTTCGTCCTGCTCCTGATGTGACCAAACTGACTGTTCCAACGCGTCTGAATGGGTACATTTATGCTAGGCATGGTCCTATTTCTCACCCAAACATGTCGAAACAGTCGGAGCTACATTGTACCGACGATATCCCTGAAGAGTCCAAAGTGCAAAAAGGCAGCAATCTTTGACGAGATGTTACTCGAAAATCGTGTCACTTAGAAACATTCCGTCTAAGGCAACGGGATCACGTAGAGTGCCTCTACAATAACCCCTCTCAGTTTTTTATAGCTCTGAGGCATTTGCCCGTGGTGAAAAGTTTTCTGTTGCCCCAAAAATCGTCAGAAGGAGGCAGTGTAAAGTTGCAAAGGGGTGTAACTTTCATCCTGCTCCTGATGCGACCAAACTGACTGTTCCAACGCGTCCAAATGGGTACATTTATGCTAGGCATGGTCCTATTTCTCACCCAAACATGTCGAAACAGTCGGAGCTACATTGTACCGACGATATCCCTGAAGAGTCCAAAGTGCAAAAAGGCAGCAATCTTTGACGAGATGTTACTCAAAAATCGTGTCACTTACAAACATTCCGTCTGAGGCAACAGGATCACGTAGAGTGCCTCTACAATAACCTCTCTCAGTTTTTTATAGCTCTGAGGCATTTGCCCGTGGTGAAAGGTTTTCTGTTGCCCCAAAAATCGTCAGAAGGAGGCAGTGTAAAGTTGCAAAGGGGTGTAACTTTTGTCCTGCTCCTGATGCGACCAAACTGACTGTTCCAACGCGTCTGAATGGGTACATTTATGCTAGACATGGTCCTATTTCTCACCCAAACATGTCGAAACAGTCGGAGCTACATTGTACCGATGATATCCCTGAAGAGTCCAAAGTACAAAAAGGCAGCAATCTTTGACGAGATGTTACTCAAAAACTGTGTCACTTAGAAACATTCCGTCTAAGGCAACGGGATCACGTAGAGCCTCTACAATAACCTCTCTCAGTTTTTTATAGCTCTGAGGCATTTGCCCGTGGTGAAAGGTTTTCTGTTGCCCCAAAAATCGTCAGAAGGAGGCAGTGTAAAGTTGCAAAGGGGTGTAACTTTCGTCCTGCTCCTGATGCGACCAAACTGACTGTTCCAACGAGTCTGAATGGGTACATTTATGCTAGGCATGGTCCTATTTCTCACCCAAACATGTCGAAACAGTCGGAGCTACATTGTACCGACGATATCCCTGAAGAGTCCAAAGTGCAAAAAGGCAGCAATCTTTGACGAGATGTTACTCGAAAACTGTGTCACTTAGAAACATTTCGTCTAAGACAACGGGATCACGTAGAGTGCCTCTACAATAACCTCTCTCAGTTTTTTATAGCTCTTAGGCATTTGCCCGTGGTGAAAGGTTTTCTGTTGCCCCAAAAATCGTCAGAAGGAGGCAGTGTAAAGTTGCAAAGGGGTGTAACTTTCGTCCTGCTCCTGATGCGACCAAACTGCCTGTTCCAACGCGTCCGAATGGGTACATTTATGCTAGGCATGGTCTTATTTCTCACCCAAACATGTCGAAACAGTCGGAGCTACATTGTACCGACAATATCCCTGAAGAGTCCAAAGTGCAAAAAGGCAGTAATCTTTGATGAGATGTTACTCAAAAACCATGTCACTTAGAAACATTCCATCTGAGGCAACGGGATCACGTAGAGTGCCTCTACAATAACCTCTCTCAGTTTTTTATAGCTCTGAGGCATTGGCCCGTGGTGTTAGGTTTTCTGTTGCCCCAAAAATCGTTAGAAGGAGGCAGTGTAAAGTTGCAAAGGGGTGTAACTTTCATCCTGCTCCTGATGTGACCAAACTGACTGTTCCAACGCGTCTGAATGGGTACATTTATGCTAGGCATGGTCCTATTTTTCACCCAAACATGTCGAAACAGTCGGAGCTACATTGTACCGACGATATCCCTGAAGAGTCCAAAGTGCAAAAAGGCAGCAATCTTTGACGAGATGTTACTCAAAAACCATGTCACTTAAAAACATTCCGTCTGAGGCAACGGGATCACGTAGAGTGCCTCTACAATAACCTCTCTCAATTTTTTATAGCTCTGAGGCATTTGCCCGTGGTGAAAGGTTTTCTGCTGCCCCAAAAATCGTCAGAAGGAGGTAGTGTATTAAGTCAGGATGAAAGCCTATTCACTCTAGGCGCCTGTTTTTGACCAAATCACACATGCGCCTTGAACAAGTCTGTCTTCAAGGCACTTTTCTCTAATCTCTGTAACTCTCCAAATCCACTAAGGTGCAAATTTTACCTCTTGGGCTCAAGATATAGGTTCTTCATCCAAGGCGCCAGAATGGTCCAAAGGCGCATTTCACCTCTAACCTCACCTCTGACCTTACTTGGAGGCGCTAAACCTTTTGACATTTCAAGTAACTTCAAGAGAACTATTTTTCCTTAAGGTGGTTCACTCCTTGCAATTGGATGTATGGTACTTGTAACTCATTTGATTGACTTTGTAATGTTTCTTCTTCTTGCAAAGTAGATAAGGATGATATAAGCTTACTTCATGAATCGGAGTAGAAATCTCTCTTGGACTTGCTAGGTGAAAGGACTTGAAGTTGATGAAGTGATCCTTCATGATGGCCTTTGACATTACCTTCTCAGAGTGTAGATGATAACACCTTCCTTGGATAAAGTGGATAACCTCTGACCTAAACTTTGAAGCTTGATGAATCTTGAAGATTGGGTTTCCTCCTACTCCCCTTCTGGGCTCCACTCCATCAAAGGCGTATTTAGTTGTCCAAGGCGCCAACATTCACTCAGGGGCGCCCAAAGAGAAAGTTTACAACTCTAAGGCGCTAAACTCTTATGCAAAAATGGTCATCATCAAAGGCGCAAAAATGGGTCTCTGGGCGCCAATCTCTACAAGACATTCCATCTCATTGCTCTCCTCCATTACAAGCGCTCACTTACCTCAATCTTGGGCACATACCAACATCCCAACATCCAAATCACCTAGGCGCTCAAAACCTTCAAGACTCAAGGCACATTTTATGATCAAACAAGGTATCTCCTGAACAAGGCGCTCATAGTCTCATCAGGGCATTAATCATCATCATGAGCGCTCATATTGTTCTAGGCGCACAGTTATCTCTGGAATGCTCAAGGCGCACATACCCTTCTCTAGGCTAGTTTACACTTATTCAAAGCGCTCATTCCAAACTTACATGAACTCCTCATTACAAGATGCACAAACTAGATGATCCTAGGGCATAAGGGCGCTCATAGGAGTTGTTATGTGCCATTTTGGCCAAGGTTTTTCAGAGCAGTGAAGACATTAGGAAGGGGATGATCGTTTGGATAGTTTTCAATGCTTTATTTCTCCTTATTTAAACTAGGCGCTCACTGAGGATTGGAGTAGCCTTTGCACCCTCACATCACATTAATCGGCGTTTCAGAGGCAATCATAGTATAGGAAGATTTGCACCTTGAAGAAGAGAGTTATCTGGTGAGCGCTTAGGAGTTCTGGCGCCTAGGGGAAAGGTCTAGGTAGAGCGCCTTCAGACTTTGACAGTGAAGTGCCTTAAGGAGTTGGATGATGTTTTTGCCTAGAGTGGAGATGATGTTTTTAGCACCTTAAGGATGATGATGGAGCGCCTTGGAGTCAGGTTAGTCTGGAGCACCTTAAGAAGGTAAAGCACTTCAAATGTAAACACAAGTGTTTTGAGCGCCCTAATGAGAAGTTGTCTTGGCACCATAAGTTGTTCAAACGAAGATATGCGCCTTGGATAGTTGCAAAGACCTAATTTAGCGCCCAAGGTTGGAAGACTCTTTGTGAGCACCCAGTGTTTGAAAGCTCTTTGTGTTTGGTGCATTAAAATGAATTTGGCACCTAAGTAGTATTGAAACACTCAACTGAGCACCTAAAGCCCATGAGAGAAGTGATATGCACCTTGATAGGAATATCATGGAAGATGAGTTTACTGAATGGCGCCTTGAATGAATTGGTTGATTAAGTGTTTTAGCGCCTAGATATGGGATGAATCATTGAGCGCCTTTGGTTGAGATGATGTCAGCACCTTTGAGATTATAACACCTTGGAGTCAAGTTCGAAGGAGCACCTTGAGAAGGTAAAACACTTCAAATGTTTTCAAGGAATTGGAGAAGTCACTTAGTGCCTAGAAGGAATTCCAGAGCAAGAGGGTTGGAGCGCCTTGAGCTTCAAGTCAGATATGCGCCTAGACCTCTACCCTTTAGCAAGTTGAAGCCCTCTGAGCCTTAACAAAGTGAGAATGCCTTATAGTGAATATGCGCCTTGGGCAAGGTTGAATACAAAGTTGAGGAGTATATCATAATGAGTAAGTGCACTGTAGGGTTAGATGATAAAGACTAGTGCCTTGAGTGTCTTGGTCAAAATTTTGACGTGAGAAGTCTTGCAAGATCTAACCCTGGAGTGCGCCTTAGAGAGAACCTATTGATCCTTTGCTTTGACAAGATTTGGGCACCAGAATGATCCTTAATAAATGGAATGTATCTACACCAATTTTGCGCCTTTAGGGAAGTGATAGTGGCCAGAATGATCCTTAATCTCATGTTTGTGCACCTAGGTCTAGAAGCAAGATTTGAGCGCCTTAGGATAGGGTTTTTTGCACCTTGTCTTGGAGAGTGAATTTGCGCCTTGGATGATGTTGAAGCGCCTTGGGATGAAATGCGCCCAAACTTACAGAGGGCCTTCAGTGAGGGAGTTGAAGAGAGTGATTAGAGGAATGATAGCCTTAAGATCAAACTAAGTACTTAGAAACCTAAGATTAGTGCCTTATTTGAAGTTATACACCTATTCTGGCGCCAGAGAGTGAGTTTGAGTGTGAAGAAGTGAATGTCTGCGCCTTGAAGGGGATACAAAGGGAAGATGATGCACCTTGATGGGTTGATGATGGAAATTTGCGTTTTGGAGCTAAATGTGCGCCTTGAATCTAAATGATATTTGAGTGCTTAGAGGTAAATAGGGGCGCCTTTAAGAATTCTTTGTGCTTTAAGGAATGGATTGTGGCGCTTTGGACTAAGGTAAGTCCTGAGCACTTCCAATGTTTTTAAGGAGCGCCTTGAAGGAGATAGTGCATAGAGGTACAATGAATCTTTCAAAGAACATGGATAGACAACTAAGTCTCCAACTTGAGTCTTCTAAGTGAATTGGATGATGAAGAGAGTCTAGTCATTTTGGACGCTAGTATCAGGATGAATCATCCAAAATGGGTGCCTAGAACTAGAAGGCGCCAATGCATGAGTTCAAGGATCCTCCATTGGAGCGCCTAGCCCAGATGGCTATAGATTGAAAGTTTTAAAGCTAAGTGATGTCTCTTAGGTGAATTCCTAGCCCAGGTGCAAATAGAATAGAACTCTCTCACATAGTTGAAATTGACTTGATAGAAGGAGATAAGTCTTAAGGACTAGTTTGGCGCCTCACTTGCCTATCTCACCTTTGAAATGCGCTTTGGTTGATGATCATCATTGATGGCGCCTAGTGAAATGTAAAGCTATTTGCATCTCCAGAGGATCAAAATTGGATTAGGAGATCATCCTTGCAGTTGAGATTGACAGAGAAGTGTTCAAGGAATCACTTCAAATGGGCGCCTAAGCTAGTTGAGGCGCATATCAATTCCACTGTAACTCCAGACTGACGCTTAGGATCCAGTCATCTCCTAAGGCACAGTTCCATTCACCCATGACCTCGCTTGGCGTCTAAAACTTGGAAACTCCTTTGGAAAGCTCCTGTTGCACCTAGAAGATGAGTTTGGGATATCAACTTGCAAAAGGCTTAGAAACTCTTCAAAGATGTTAGGCACAATCCCATGGCACTGGAGCTCAGTTTTGGCACCTTCAAGGAATAGCACATGAAGGAACTTGGGAGGTCAGGTGCTTGTAAAAGGGAACACCTTGGAACATCTTCCAGGGGTTGAAGTAGTAAGAAAACATCAAGTGAGTCTAGGCGCACTCCCTTGTGTGAACAGTTTAGCTCTGGCGCCTAGCCACAGAGTGAGCCAGAAGAAGTAGTTTGGACATTAGAAGATAGGCGCTCATTCTATAATGAAGCATTCCACCTTCCTAATCAACAAAGACTTGCAAGAATTGACAAAGGAAGCTACGGCACACCTTCTACTTGTTTCCACCTCCAGAATGCGCCTAACCTTGAAAGGGGGTTCAAAGATGTCTGTTAGACCTTTTCACTCAAGGCGCTCACCTTAGGCGCACTTTCTAAGTCCTTGTCACCTCAAGGAAACACCTAGTTTGGAAGGCGCTTGCCCTATTCTCCACTCCTTTCAATTGGCACCTAGAACACAAAATGCATGAAAGGAGCGCCTAGACTCCAGAGGGCTCATTTGGGCGCCTAGCATTTAAAACACTTTCATAATGATGATGTTTTGGCGCCTACTCTTGGAAACAATCCAGAGCATCCATAACTCTAATTGGCACCTAATGTTGACAAGGCGCAACTTCAGGAGGAGGTCACCTCAACTTGGCGCCCAAGTCAGAAAAACCTATAAATCCTTCAAATATGCGCCTACCTTGTGAGGTGATGAGTTGAACATTCCAAATCTTCAAATGTTGCTCAAGTAAGGAAGACATTGTAACATCAAGGCTTCAAGGCCTGTCCTTGTATTTCCATTGAATGAGTTGTACTTCATGCTATTGAAAACATTTTCCATGTAATAAGACATTGCAAGTTGATTGAATCAAGTAACAAGACAAGTACCCAACTCTAATGTTGTTTCATTCAAATAGTTATCTTGATGTATATCTTTATGTTATTGAAGTAGTTGATGAATTGTTAGCAAGTAAAAGTGTTTAAGTAAGGAAAATTTTTCGTAGAACTAGTTAGGTATCTTACACTTACACCATGCCTATCCATCAAACATCACAATGCAATCAAAATCCTAACAACATGCCCATGATCCAAGATCAAGTGCAATCATGCAAAGATATTATCAATCACAAGCCTATTAAGAATGAACTAGAGTCTTCTAGTACCATACTTTTCCATCAAACACCATCATGTAATCCATGGCCTATCAAGCCTATCAAAGAAAATGCAAACATCCTATGTAATACAATCAGACTTTAAATATTTGAAGTAGCCATCTACAAATATCCATTCAAAAGTGGATTTATAATGCAAGTATGGACGCCATCAATAAAAAAGATTTGTATTAACCAAATATCCATATACGCATACATCAATATCTATCGATATAAGTATAACATATATACAAAATAGCCATATAGGCTTACAAGAATGCCATATAGGCATACAATGTCAACTATGTACAATACAAAATATATGTCCACAAATGCCATATAGGCATACAATAGAGGAACACAATAAAAAGTCATTCCCCTCTAGCTGGTGAAGAGAATAAATCACGAGTAGCCTTTGATCTTCTAGGGGATGGAGACATGCATGTGGGTGGTCTACTACGAACCCGAGGGCTACTCCTCCTATTTAGTTCTTCCTGCACCTTTACCTGTTACAAAAAAAAGTATAGATATTAATATAGAGAAATTACATGTTATAAAAAAATGAAACATTTAACAAAATAATCACTTACCGCTAACATATAATCTGTCTGCTCGCTTGCCTCAGTAGCAGGAAAAGGCCCTGGTGATGTCATGTCCTATAGAAACCATCCAGATAGAAATTAAACTTCAAATCAATAATCTTTTGATTTTTCAAAAATAGACAACTGTAACAATGAATGTAAATTGAAATTTACTAATCTACCTCATACCCCTGTCAATGCCATAGAGCTATGAATCGCAGAGGCCACACCCTGCTCCATTGCCCTATGAACATGGGGAGGTGTATCCGCAGCCTGCATCATCTGGAAATAAAACAACATTATTCAATTACGAAAACTATAATAGTGATGCAAATCATGGCTCCTAACATACACACACGCTCATCTAAACATGGAAGTACACACAATAAAACACACAAATCACATACAAAAATTTAGTAAGTACAATTCATTCATTAAACTATTTATTTTATTACCTCCGTAAAGCTTTGAAGTCCACCACCGCTGGCAGGTGTTGCCATGAAATCTACAGTGTTAACCTATTCAACATCCAAAATCAGAAATTAGAATACCATTCATATAACAATGCTATTCACATGTAATATTTATAATTGTTTACTAGTTACATACCTCGACAGTAGATGATCTAGTGAAAAATGTAGGTGGAGAACCACTGAAAACTGCATCGACGCTATGACCCTAAAATTTCATTAAAATCATCAATTTAAATTAGTTAATCTTGTATTTCAAAAATAAAATTTAATAAATTAAATTCAATAAACTTGCTAATATTTACCTGAGTATCAAGGCTGAAAGTCTCACTCAGGAGGGTATCTGTCATCACCATCTGCTCAGTTGCAGATGTAGCCTGTGCACCTGCGTCCTGACTGTCCATGGGGTCATAACCACAGGCTGACCCGCAAGCCTGACAAGTATGCGGTGGGACCCTACTCCTCGCACTATCTCCCAACCCACTCTGTGTTGCAGGATCGGCATGCTCTACGATGCTCTGGGTCAAGGCACTAATCGACCTCAGTGTATCGACCACAACACTCTCCTTCACAATGGAAGGGATAGAAACATGCTCGTGGGCTGGTCTGTTGATTACTCGTCTCACTACCCGCTGTGGGTCAAGACGTGCCCCTGGTCTATCCTGGGCTGAGCCCCCACCTCTACCCTGGAAGTCCCGCATATCAAAATAGTTTGGCACTTTATTGAGAACAAACTCGGAGTAGAGTTTCCTCAAAAAGTATTGCGGGACCTCATTGTTATTGCATGGAGGATGGTCAAAAACCATCCACCACCTCTGCCCGAAATTGTCCCTTATTGCTTGGTTGTTGCACCAATGGATAGGGAACCTCTTGCATGTAATGGGTGGAGGTTGATTTGTTTGTGGGTTTGTGAAAATTGAACACAAGTCTACTTTTGTAATTTGTAATTTTTTGACATCTTGGTATGATAATTTATCTGCATAGTAATCTCTAAACTCTCTCTTTTTATCTGTCCAACTAGTTATTTGCTTGCTAATTGAATTTACATTTGATAACATAGACTCAAGAGATTCGGCAAGCGTGGACCTATGCAAGGTTGAAGTGGAAGGATCTTTCAACCTTGTAATTATATCTTCAATTTATTTTTTGTTGTTTTCAATTTCCCCCATTATATTATCTTGTGTTCCAGGGGCATGTCGAGGAATGAATGGAGGAGGTTGTTGTTCTGCATGTATTTCTTTCTCAAGATTTTGTGGATTTTGAGGAGGAGGAGGAGGTGCATTAACATTTCCTACAATTAATAAAATATACATCAAAAATCAACAAAAACCTACCTATTTAGGAAGAAATTCAAACAAAAAAATAAAGATAACTCCCCCCTTTGGCGTGCTCGACGTCGCAGCGGCATTTCGGTGATGAATCGACAAATCTTTTGTGTTGAACGGCGTTTTGTAGAACGCGAGCACGTTTTTGCAAGGGTTTTATGCCGCGGGCGGAGGAAAAGCTCATAGAAATGAAATGGCAGCGGGGTTTTTTTTTTATAAGTAGCAGTTTAAAACGCGAGCGCGTTATAACGGGCTCGCGTTATAACGCGCTCACGTTATAACGCGCTCGCGTTATGGCTCAGCAATGACGAGCCTAAGGCTTGTCATTCCCAAGCCATAACGCGAGCGCATTATAACGCGCTCGTGTTTTGCCTTAAATTTTTTTGAAAATTTTTTGGCCACTTTTTGGCCCCCCATCTTTTTGCACTTACCCGGGATGCAAATTTAAATGTCAGTTTTTTGACCACTATTTGGGTCCTATGCTAACATCTCAAGTTTCAATTACGAAATTCTTAGCTGGAATCTTTGTAGTTGCATATATAAGCATGTTTAGCATTTCATTTGTAAACTAGAAGATGATTGCAAACTTTAGATATATTTGTGATTTCAAGATATTCATTGTTACAAGAGTAGAGCATTGTTATTGTGTTTGTGATTGCAGATTAGACTTCATCTTCTCATGTGATTGAAGAGCCTTCATTTATGTGAGATCTACACTACAAGGTGATATCTATTGTGTTTTTGATCATTTATCATTTAGATTTTGCCTATATCCTGCAGGGATATGCACTCTCATCTAACAACGGTGTTCGGAAGACTTGAATGCCTTTCCGACCACAACCCCCTCCCACACTCCTTTGTGATTATAGGTTATAGGTATCGCGTTTCGTGGAGTGGAATTGCAGAAGGAGGTTCCAGACAACAAGGATTTAGGATCTGAATGAAAGAGGACAAAGTTCAATATTTCAGGACACAGGCGTTCCCACCAGTGTCCACCTTTTTCAGGATAGAAACGGAAGATAGTGAATATCAGTGTTGAAAGGAGATCCAGATTCTGTGTAGAAAATAGTACCTTGGACAGGGGCACTAGTGCCGGTGTCCTCAACTATTATGTATTTTAAACTTTGAAAAATAGTGAGTTAACAATCTTTGTCCTTCACCTTAATCTAAAAGGATTTTGTCGTATTTCATCAATTTGTGTACTGTCTTGCTTATTTCAGGTTTTAAGAGCACTTAAGCATTAAATTGAGATATTATTTGATAACATCTGAGCTTCCACATCATTCCAAGTGGCAGTCCAACCTATTAGGTGAATGCTCTCGCTTAGTAGAGATTCAACTCAATTGATATGTCCTTGAATGTTTGATGAGAAGGGAGGATTTAAACCAAAACAACCCCATCCATACAATTCCCCCTTTTCATACAAAATAGTTACATTTTAGCATTATGTTTGTTTAATATATTTAGACATTAATATTTGGTCCACTTCAAGTGCAACTACTTCTAATGAAAAGAGGTGGCCAAGTCATTCATGTAGGACCCTTATGTAAAAACTTTGTCAAGGTGATTAAGTATATTGAGGTAAGTTTAGTAAATAACTGTGGAGAAAGATTAACTGGAAATACATATTCATATGGGTGGGAAGAGACTAGAAGTGAATTTTCTATATATTATTTAAAATATCAAAGAAATGTTTTTTATCACTTTGTTGTTTCTTATAGAAAAATCATTCAGTATTAGGTCCAAAATAAGAGTGCTCTCATTTCTACAAAGATAATTCAAATGAAGTTTGATATTAAAGGCAATCACAAGGTCTCACTCTCATTAGTATGATATGTTATAGGCTATTCATGGAGTGATAAAGATATTAACAAATATAATCTTGCTACATGGATGCTAGGAGTGAGCTCTATTGATGTTAAACTTCAAGGCTACCCAAATCCAAAGTTTTAGCCTCCAATGATGAAGGGATTGAAAGTTAAAAGCATCTAAGTATCAGGTTTTGGTTAGACAGTTCAGTTTGGTGAAGAACAGGCTAATTTGGTGTTTGATCCTTGTGTGGATTAAGAGAAGTGGTTGGTTGAATAATTTATGAGATCCAGTGGTATTAGATGACATGTGTGGTGACTTGAATACATAGGTTTTGGTTTGCATTGACAATTGTGCATGGATTTAGCCGACAGAATAGTAATCTTGAAAAAGTTTCTAAGTTTTCTTGAGGTCGACTGTAGTTGATGTAATTTCATGTTGCGTATATATATGATCGATGGGTGCAAGCATTTTGAGGTATGAATGTATGAATATGATGTGAGAGGTGTGAAGTGTGGCAGTAACAAGTGTGAAGCAAAGAGATCTAAGATTCAGATTATGGCAGAATAGTGATATAGGGCAGTGAGAGTTGAAGTGTGTGAAGTCAGTATATTGAGCCTAACCGAAACTATAATCTTACATTGTTAGATGCTATTCTTCAATTCAAATATTTTAGTGAACTATTATAATTTATCTTGTAGACAGTGAGCCTCCTTTGAGTAGTGAGCTTTGGGCAGTGTGCTCAAAGGCATGTGCCTTCCCATTTGTAATACTTTTAACAGAGTATAAAATCTTGTGGGTTAACCCCCACCATGGTTTTTCCCTTAATCGGGTTTCCACGTAAAATTTTGGTGTTCTTGTGTGATGATCTTGTTGTTACTATTCTTATGTTCATGTTTCCTTCTTTTGAATGTATGTGGTAAATTAATAAAGGAACATAATATTAAGTTTTGTAGAACACTGATTCACCCCTCTCTCAGTGTTCCTTAATTTCAACAACTAATTCTAATTTTGGAGAGCTACAATCTTTAGATTTTACTCCTTTCCCTCCCACTCGTAGGGTCAAATCCTCAAGTAGACCATCTTCTCCCCCTCAAAAAAGAGATACCTCAAGTTCCTCGTGTCAGACCCTCACTCTTGACGGTACTGTCTTACCACTGCAAGTTAATTTCCTAATTCATAACCAAGACAATATGGCTCAGCCACCTCCTATACTATGGGGAGCAGCTATAGGCCATCTAAGGTTAGGATTACAATTGCATGAACTTCCTAGAGGGTCTAGTAAGATAATACCTAAGTTTAAAGGGAATGGGAAAGTTACCCCAGATGAACACATCAATGCCTTCTTTGCAGCCTACTCCATCTTGGGGGTATAATACGAAGATGTATATGTAAGGTTATTTGTTGAGTCTCTTATTGATGCTGCAACAAAATGGTTTTATATCTACCTAATGAATCTATTATAGATTGGGTGACCATGAGACAATGTTTCAAGGATATATTCAAGACTGTCGATAATGAACATACTTTGGTAGCCCAACTATCTTCCATGAAGAAATAAGTGCATGAAAAAATGAGGGAATTTGTGGCAAAATTCAATAAGGTTGTGAATATAATCCCTGCTAATGTGACCTGGTGATGGTCTATTAAAATTCTTCTTTATCAATACCCTTCCTCTAGATGTCAATTTCTCCATAAAAAGAGAAGGTGTTGTCGATCTAACAGTAGCCCAAACAATGGCCATCTCTATAGAAGATGATCTAATAACTACTGGTAAGTGGAAGGAGTTGCAAATAGGAAACCCTTCAACTATTAATTCTACTAATCCTGTACTTTAAAGATTGGCCAATGATATCATCACTCTGAAAAGACAAATGCCAAAAGGTCCTCAACAACCTTTCTATTAGGATATGCCCAAGAAAGATCATGGACCATAAGGGAATTGTTGAACACCCAAAATACTAAGAGTGGGGTGAATCAGTATTCTTTGAAACCACTTGATCATTTACACATTCATTCCACATATCATATTTAATTTGAAGTAAGAAGGGAAAGTATGAAAATAATCATTAAAGCACATAACACATGAACGCCATATTTTTACATGGAAAGCCCAAAAAGGAAAAAACCATGGTGAGGATTAGCTCACATATATATATATATGAATAACAATACCAATTACAATTAGGCTCACTACCAAAAGGACTCACTATCCATCAAAGAGAATGTTCACTGTAGGTGGCTCACTGCCAAAGGACTCATTGTCTTGAAGAGAAATAGATAGAAGAAAGGGTGGGTCACTGCCAAATATGAACTGCTAGTAATGCATATGACTTATGCTGAAAGCACAGTTCCACTGAAGCTCAGAATACTGATTTAGCAAACTTCATCTTCACCACAATCTCAACTCATCCTTCTCTACATTAGATTTCATTCACACACACTATTCTTCTTCACTTCAGTTACACACTTTCACACAATAATTAAATGTTATATAATAATGAATATATCATGTGACTTCTTATCTTGTCAGCCCAAAACTTAACTCCATATGCTTTATGGAGAGAACCAAAGCATGTAGCACATTTATATAGTTTGGCATATCCTATAAATACTCCCATGAATTTATTCCATACTTGTCTTGCCTCCACATAACCTCCACACCTTCAGGTCGGCCCAACTGGTGAAGCAACTATAGCACGAACTAACTGTTTGTTCACAAATAGACATGTAGACCACCAAAATGCATACCACTTGGATCATACGTACCTCAGACATCCATAACCTTATCCTCAACTCCACAAATCAAGATATTCATCTTACAGTGGAATGCAAGGCATTCCAATCTATCACTAGTACTATCATTGTACTGCTAATACATAGTCTGGTACTCTGTCAACTCTTCCTTTGACTCTGAAGGACTTCAAGACCCAATACTTTAGATTTGGAATCCATTAACATGTACCAACAATACATTACAACTGCATAGCAATATGCTCCATAGCAGAGGAATGCAAACCAAGAGATTGGTTCCCTGAACATTGAAGATATTACACTAATACTTAGACAAATTTATAGAGTGATTGGTGAAATTGTCTTCTCCGAATCAACATGACTACATCTTTATTCTTTGTTGTCCTCTTCCACATCACACTTACCTTTTCTAGAACAACACTTAGAGTATTATACTTAGCAACTCTAGCCTAACTATATCTGTACACCTTCTCTAGACCAACACAACTGTGCCATTAACTTTTGTTGCCATCAATGACAACACTTCTTATTTCCATGCTTATCATTATCTACATCATCATGCATATGTTGCCAATAATCTCCCCCTTTGTCATTGATGACAACATAGCCAAAACATCTCCCCCTTTGTCATCAATGACAAATGAACTACTTGTAAATCTACAATTCAAGAACTCTCCCTCTATCTCAAAACTGATCTTGCTTATTATATACATACTCCCCCTTACTATTTTATTTCTATACATCAAAATACCAAAAGTTGTTTTCTTCTAACCTTCTACAAGATATCAGAGGAAATATATCCTTGTAAATGTTCTTTAGTTGTATCACCACAGAATCCCAATACATCTTGGTAGATTTTAGTGTTTGTATTTGTCCATTAACCTGCAAGAGCAATTCTTCTACTTTTTCCATCATTGTAGGAGCAGTTGTCATCTTCCCAACTTTATCATCTTCCCTTATCAATCCTTTCAGTGCAACCATCTAAAAGCTGACTATCTCTGTTAGTTGGCCCATTTGATCCTTTATTGATTCTCTTTGACTCTGTAATTGCTTTATTATGACATGAGTCTTTTCCAATTTGGCCCTTAGATTTCCATTGTTATCCTTTGAGGGGTCATAAGTTCTATAAATATTTATTATTTGCATCTCTAGGACATCAATCTTATCTTTTATTTCTTTATAGATATCAGCCAAGATAAACAAATTGGTACATTACATCAGAATCATTTAGAGCATTTTGAATACTCTTTACACTATTGTTTAGCAAAATGTGTGCTTTGGAGAACTCACTCAAATCCAATAGTCTCTTATTGCTTGATTCTTCCTTTACCTTCTTCTTAGATGCCTTTTCTAATGACTCAAAATGGTTGCTAACTGACTCCATTAGTTTCTTCATCTATTGAGAAGGAGTCAAAGAGGCATCCCTCTTAGTTTCTAGTAGCATCTTTTCAAAAACATTCATTGCCTCTTCCAGAAGCTCATTCCCTTCTATAGGTGACTATAGAATCTCCTCTTGATCTATCGCCTAAAAAATTATTCCTAACTGAAGCTTCTGTAATGGAGATATACTGTACAAATTGATCTATCCATCCAAGGATTATACTTGAAGAAACTATGGTGACGACATAGTTTGGATTTTTCTTTGTTTTGTCAAAAACTCTCTAATAGAGTCTATTGGGGAGACTCCAAAGCACTCACCAACTGTATCCCTTTTCTCCTCTTCCGAGATAGATATCAAATGAGAACCAAAGGTTTCTGGAGGACAGTTCTCCTCATCTATCTCTTCTTCTTCTTCATTTCCTGGAGGAGCAGAGGCATTATCCATAGGGATTTTAACTTGAGCTGCAACAACCTCACTCTGTTCTCCCTTTTCTTCATTTATCTTCTCTTTTGGTGGCTCCATCATTTCTTTAGTATTCTCCATATTCTTTGGAGGGATGACAACATTCAATCATCTGCACCAGTATCTACTTGTGGAGATGGCATTTTTGTTTCAATCGAGACACCCTGATCTGCACTTGTTGCACCAACTTCTTTATTCTTCTCAGGATGGTCACCATCCTTTTCCCTTTCTTTAGAGGAGTAACATTCTTCAATTGTACTGATTTTTAACTCCTTAAGGACATCTACAATTATCTTCAAGTGTCCTTTTCCAACCTCTCTATTTCATCTTTATCATTTGATGTCAAGGTATTTAACCTCCTTTTTGTCCTGAACTCCTTAGATAACCTTTGTATATCCTTATTCTTTTCTTTCTCAAAAATTGTAGGACAAACTTTCTTAAGGGCCTTATTCTTCATTTCAATGTCTCTTTTCATGGCTCTGTCTCTCCTCTTCATTAGTACATCAGCAAGACTATCAGGTAGTTTATTAATTATCTCTATCAAAGAAACATTAAATGCATCCATGTACCTAATTATAGCTATCTCAATGATTTTTTTATCTCCTGATGATCTTTCATCATATATCTTAGCTACTTCTTTCAGAGTATCATACTCTATTATTGCATTTATTGTAGCTTCAAGTTGCAGAGGCGAAAGACTAGATTTTTTCTGACTTCTTTTGCTATCCCTTTTCCTTTTGAGTTTTAATGTCTTTTCTCTTCTTTCCCTTTCCTTTTCCTTTTGAATATTGGACTTCTTCACCAAATTTGTCTTCTGTTTTCTTAAAAATAAAGCTTTCTTTTTCTTTTTCAATGTCTTCTTCTTCCTCTGTCATAATGTTAATATTTGTTCTTTTAACTTGTGTCTCTTCTTCAGAGACAAAAGGCTTTCTCTTCTTCTAGAACAATTTGGGTCCCTCTTCTTCTTCATCTTCTTCATCAATATCATCATGGCTTGCATACTTTTCTCTAGTTACCTTTTCCTTTACCCTTCTTTTCTTGGAAGGATGTTGTTGCAAAGAAGCACTGGATGCTTCATTCTTCTCTTGGGATGCTACAGGCATGGCTTCAGAGGATTTAGGAGCAACAACAGAGGAGGTAGAAGTCCTTTTTGACCTTCTAGTGCCTGGTGATTCCTTTTGAATTTCAGATGTGCCCTTGGATTTATCTGCAGGGTCCTTAGCTGCCATCATTTCCTCAACTGTATATCTCATCCTCTCAACATTCTTCTTAATTTCTCTCTCCTTATTCTATAGATGTAATTCCATGGATTTTTCTTCATAAGTTCCAAATCTTTATTTAGAAATATATTTTGGTTTTCTCAGCATTAGGTCTGCAAGACCCACAATTATATCTTTTGACGCTTCATAGCCCATTTATGGAATCCAAACTATCCTGGGTTCCATTTCCTCCATGTAGCATTCATCCTTACTAACCATGAAGATGATATCATCTTTGTATTTCTCTACTACTTTCTTAGGGATCCTTTCCCTAGCTTGTATCTTCTTCTAAAAAACTTTGAAGAAACTCCAAAGTGCAACATTTGGGCCTCTAAATTTCTAATCCTTTTCAGATGATCTCTAATATGGACTACAACTAGTACGTGTCCCAACCATACAATGTTTTGTGCACCTGGTACTTCTATGAGGAAATAAAAGAGTAAATAGATAACTAAAGTACCAAACTTGAAAGGTATTTTGAGTCCTTTGTCTTCTAAAGGTTTTCAAGCAATTGTTTCCTCAACAACTCACACAAATCATAATCTATACCCTTCTTGACCATTTGATATGCAGTATATATGGCAATTACAGAGATAGATTTTACTCTCTTAGTGAAGTAGATCTTGTACCCTATCTGTTGCAAATATGTGCCTAAGTGGTGTTGTCATTGATGTCAACATATCCTTGTTTCCATTGGTGTCAACTGTATCCTATTTTGTTGTCTATATAGAAGATCAGACTGTTGAGGTTATTGAGAAAATTAATGACAATCAATGCATGTGGACCATATGGCTGTGTAGAGGATTGTCAGAGGTTACTCCAGTTAAGATTTGAGAAGTCCAGATGAAAATTTGAAAAAGTTATGGCCATCTGAGTAGAACCAGATTTTGCAATATTCAAAAGAGAAAGTGTGATAGTAAGTTGGTCCAGATTTCTCCGCAGTGAAATATTATGGTTTGTGGATCTGAACACATGTTTGGGAAGTCATTGTGTATCATCAACTCCAGTGCTTCATGGTTTGGAGGTCCATAATCTATCTTTCTAGTTTGACAATCATGGCAGATAGTGGTCTTGAGGTTCTGGAGGAAGATACAAATGATTATGGTAATTTGGTTTAGAGTGAATGTTATTGGTGATTTAAATGTGCTTGTGGAGGTCTCTAGATTGTGTGGCTACTATGTTGGAGCTCTGCATTGAAGTTTGAGCTCATTGATTGAAGATTTCTTCTTTGGGGTTGGTGTTCTTCCCAGTCTTGGCCGATCGGATGTTCCTAGCATGTTACGAATGATCTAAGAGCATTTTATGAAGTGTGGCGTAGTTGTAGAGGAAGATTCAAGTCTTAATTGTGTTTGGTCGATAGTGTAATGATCCACATCAAGTTTAGTCGACCTTGTTGATCATTCCAAGGTTGATGAAGCATATAAATACTTGTTGAAGAGTTGTTGAAAAGCATCCTTGAATAAATGAGTAAAATCCAAAGAAAGGATCAAAAAGTAGAGTAGAGAAGAAGAGGAGTGAAGGAAGTATAGATTGAAGAGTTAGTGAAGAAGAATTGAAAGATAGGAGCAGAAGTTTTTGAGCCTTAAAAGGGACTGATTCAGGCATGAGTGTAGATGTTATTTCTCAGTTCATTATCCCTATGATAATTTCTTATAGGCAATGAGCCTCTTCTTGAGTAGTGAGCTTTGGGCAGTGCACCCGAAGGCATGTGCCTTCTATTTTCTTAAATACTTTTAATAGGGTGTGCATTTTTGTGGGTTAACCACCACCATGGTTTTTCCCTTAACCAGGTTTTCCACGTCGAAATTCTGGTGTTGTGTGTTCATATTGTTTCTGCTCATGTGTTGACTTATGCTTAATTGTTTTTATCATTAATCTGATTGTAAAGAAGATTTAAAAGGTTTAGAAAAGGTTAATGGTGCAGGAGCACCCCTACAAGACAGGATATAGGTTCATTGTCCGCATGACAGGACATTAGTCTATTTTTAGCATGTTTGACTTCATAATGTAATAAGGTCCATTGGACCAATACATATGAATTAGATCAGCCTAGGAGAGTGTGCAGGCAGTTAGAGCTCATGATCAGGTAGTATGAACTGTCCTCTCCCAGCCGCTTGGAAGCTCCCAGCCGCTGGGAATCGAGTTGGTAGTACTCGTAGGACATTGCTATAAATAACTCAGATCAGTTAGGGTTTGAGATCATATCAGAGTAGTAGTTATGTTATGTTGTACTGGTGATTGAGTGAGATCCAGAGATCAGTCCAGACATTGTGAAACATTGTTGTTCGATAGTATTGTAGAAACAGGACATTTATGTTTCATCTAAATAAGATCTCATCAATTGCATTATCTGGTTTATCAGCTGTTTATGTTTTGATTTCTGTTCTGATTACAGGTTAATGGATTCTTTCAACCCTTCCACCGGTTGATCCTGTGAATCGGTGGAATGGTCATGCATGTTAGTTTAGGTGGTATTTTAGTTTTTTGTTTATGCATTTCATTGTCTGGGAGATCGATTGGTAGCATGCTGTGAATCTACCTAGCATCCTCATGTGCTAGGATTTAGGAAGATAAACTGTTAAGTTTTGATTTGAAGGTGATCCGGCCCGATCATCATGTTTTCTTTGTAAAATTGTGCGGTTCTATGAGTTTGCATGCAGCTGACGGATATACAGGGATCTGCATGTGCTTTTCCAGACGGAGTAAATCGTATCGTCATCTACGAGTATATCGCTATCCAGATTGGGTTATGAAGCTGACGAAGACTGTATGTTTCAAGTGCATCAGGATGATATAGGTTGGATATATACTCAGTGTATATATCATCGTCAGGATCATCTTTCGTGTGTATCCATCGTCTGCATATCGCTATCGCATGCAGAAGTGAAAGTTTACTTTTTGGCTAAGGACCGGAAAGGTCATCATCAGGATATTGAAAAGATCACCGGATATTCATTATCATGTTGCGGAGGATATAAGTGTCTTATATCCTGTTGACATCATCATCAGGTGCATTGACATCATCATCAGGTGCAAGTGACGTCATCGTCATCAGGATATTGTGAATATCACCCTATGCAAGTTTATCCTGCTGTCGCTAAGTGTTTTGGCATCGGCGTAAGTCATCGGCATAAAGTTTGGTTAACATCATCAGGATGTTTCAATATGACCAGATAAGTCATATCCTGATGCTGTTGTTTGAGTAGTCGGATATCGGGGTGACGTAAGCATCGAGGGAAAGGTGCTTGAAGTTGTCGTCATCAGGATATATGGGAGGAACCGGATATTTCATATCCTACCGACGAAGGGTGAAGATGATGCTAAACATCATGATGATGAAGATAGAGTTTGGCGGTAAGATGAACAGTGAACATCAGGAGGATGTTTGCGCTTGCCGAATATGATGATGCTGCTGACAGGCGAAAGGCGAAAGGGATAAGGAAGTGAACAGTAGTTAGCAGGAGGATATTTCATGCCTCTTCAAAATATGATGATGCTGTCTATGTTAACAAGAAATATGATGATGATGATAAGCCGATAGGTATTACATACTGCATGTCCAGGATTTTAACATGCTGGTTGTGTTAATGACTCCTCCTTCCCATTTGTAAGCTTCTGTTGCGTTTTCCTCTGCATCAGTTAAAGTTTAGGAACAACTAATTCACCCCCCCTCTCAGTTGTCTGGACTATTTCCAACAATTGGTATCAGAGCTAAGTACCTCTAAAAGAAGCTTGACTGCTTGAGGAGATCCAAGATGTCATTTTACAAGAAGGAAAGTCCAAGATTTGATGGAACAAATTACTCCCTCTGGAAGGTATGTATGCAGTGTCATTTGGAATGTATGGATGATGCCTTTTGGTTAATAACCAATAATGTGTATAAGATTATGAAGAATGGACCTTCAACTATAGATGAACTCAGAGATGTTGAACACAACACTCGAGCCAAAGAAGCATTGTTGAGTGCCTTGTCTGATACCGAATTAGTAAATGTCCTGGATTTCCAAGATGCTCATGAAATCTGGATTAAATTGGAAAATCTGTATGAAGGTGACAAATATGTTAAATGTGCCAAGCTACAAAGCCTAAAGGGTAAATATGAAAGATTGGTAATGAATGAAGATGAAAACATTACTTTCTACATGCAGAAAGTAAATGAACTTGTGACCAGTATCAGAAATGCAGGTGGAGTATTGGATGAATTAGAAATTGTTGCCAAAGTGCTCAAATCCTTACCTATAGTTTACAAACACAAGGTTGTAGCCATTGAAGAAATCAGGACAGTACAATAGTCACAAGGGATCAGTTAGTTGGTAGGCTTTCAGTATTTGAAATGAGTGAGTTTGGTGATTCTCTCCCTAAGTCTGAATCTGTATTCAAGGCCAGTGTGTATGGAAAGAAAAGATATGATCTTGGTGAAAGTTCTTCAAGAAGAGCAAGTAGGTTTATCAAGGCAAGGAAGGATCTTGAAGATGATGAAATTGAGACTGTAGATCTTGAAGCTCTCATTGCCAAATGGATGCTAAGAGGATCTGGTAAGTATGAAGGGAAGTTGCCACTCAAATGTTTTGCTTGTAATAAGATTGGTCATTTTGCATCAAGGTGTTGGGAGAGGTTTTCAAAACCAAACCCTAACAGATACAAAAATCAGAAGAATTGCTACTATGTCCAAGAAGCTGGAGAAGGAGTCACAAATGATGAATCTAGTCATGGAGAAAGTGATTGAGTGTTCATTGCTATTAAAGAAGAAGATCCATTGTCTACTGAATCTACTAGCTTTGCAAATGTGGAAAGTTCCTTGGCTACTGAGGTTGTTGAAAAGGATGAATGGGTGATTGATAGTGGATGTTGTCATCATATGATTGGTGACAAGAGTAAGTTTGTGAGTTTTGAAAATTATGAAGGAGGACTTGTGAAATTTGGAGACAACTCAACTAGTAGAATTCATGGTAGAGGATCCATCGCTTTTGATGGTAAGAACAACACCAATGATATTTTGTATGTGGAAGGACTGAAACATAATCTTCTTAGTGTTGGATAGTTGGTTGACAAGGGTTATGATCTCCGGTTCAAGGATAGAAAATGCAGGATCTTGGAAAGTTCCAAAACTGAAATTGTATTTGGTACTCAAACTAGAGGTAACATCTTTCACTTAAGTAGTTTAGGTAAAACTTGTTTGATTTCTCAAACAGATCAAAGTTGGTTATGGCATAGGAGGATGTGTCATGTGAATTTTGATAACATTGTCAAAATAAGTCCCACTCAAGTTGTAAGAGATCTTCCAAGACTTGTGAAACCGGATAGCATATGTAGAGAATGTCAATTGGGTAAACAGAACATAATTTCATTCAAAAGTAAGGAACAAGTATCAAGTGGGAGATTGGAACTAGTACATACCGATCTCTGTGGTCCTGCTAGAATTAGGAGTGTGCAAGGCAACATATATTTCATGTTGTTGATTGATGATTACTCCCAGATGATGTGGGTAACTTTCCTAAAAGAAAAATTAGAAGATATTGATAAGTTTAAGGTGTTCAAGATGATGGTTGAAAATGAGATTGGTGGGAAATTGAAGTGTCTGAGATCTAACAGAGGTGGAGAATTCACTTCCGGTGAGTTTGATGCTTTTTGTGAAAAGCATGGAATAAAAAGATAGTTATCTGCTCTTAGGACTCCTCAGGAAAATGGAGTTGCAGAAAGGAAGAACCAGACCATTCAAGAAGCTGCCAGGACCATGATGATGGAAACAAATGTTCCTCAAGTTTATTAGAGGGAAGCTGTAAGTACTGTTGTCTACACTCTTAACCAGGTGCAGATCAAAGAGAATTCTGATAAGACTCCTTATGAACTATGGTTTGGTCATCCTCCTACTGTGAGATATTTCAGAGTTTTTGGTAGTAAATTCTATATCAAAAGAGATGAGGATTTAGGCAAGTTTGAGGCAAGAAGTGATGAAGGAATATTTTTGGGATACTCAACTCAAAGTAAGGCTTACCGATGCTTCGAAAAAAGGTTGAAAAAGATTGTTGAAAGTGTTAATGTTAAAGTTGATGAAAGAAAAGAAGGACATTCTAGGTACTGTGGATATGATCTAGATGATCAAGATGAAAGTCAAAGTCAAGGAAGACAAGTTCAAATCCAGAACTAGATTTAGATTGATCTGATAACTGCAGTAACTCAAGAGATTAGTGTGGAAGATGAGGAACAAGTTCAAGAAACAAAAGTTTAAACAATTTCTAAAACCTCCAGGTACGTAAGAATGAATCATCCTAAAGATCAAATCATAGGAGATAAAAATAGAGGTGTTCGAACTAAGAGAAGAGTTGCTAAAGATCAAGAAGAGATTTGTTTGATTTCAAAGATTAAACATAAATCAGTAAATGAAGCTTGCAATGATGAAAACTGGGTTAAGGCAATGGAAGAAGAATTGATGCAAATTGAAAAAAAATCACACTTGGGATCTTGTTCCTAGACCTAAGGACAAAAATGTGATTGGAACCAAAAGGGTTTTCCAGAATAAACTGAATGAAGATGGTGAGGTTGTAAGAAACAAGGCAAGGTTAGTATGCAAAGGTTATTCTCAAGTGGAAGGAATTGACTTTGAAGAAACTTTTGCTCTGGTGGCAAGAATAGAGGTAGTCAGATTATTTCTTGCTTTTGCTTCTTTCAAAGATTTTAAATTTTATCAGATGGATGTCAAATCAACATTTCTAAATGGAGATTTGGAGGAAGAAGTCTACATTGAACAACCGGAAGGATTTCAGTTGTCTAATTAGGGAGATATGGTTTGTAGACTGAGAAAAGCCTTGTATGGACTCAAGCAAGCTCCAAGAGCCTGGTATGCCAAATTGGATAAGCATTTGCTTAAGCTAGGATTTAACAAAGGTACTACTGATAGTAATATGTACTTAAAGATAAATCATGAGGACATTCTAATTGTTGAGGTCTTTGTTGATGATATCATTTTTGGTGGCATTGAATGCATGTGCAAAGCATTTGCTAATCAGATGAAAAGTGAGTTTGAGATGTCAATGTTTGGTGAGATGAATTTCCTCCTAGGTCTGCAAATTGTTCAAACAGACAAAGGTATCTTCATATCTTAGTCCAAGTATGTGAAAGAATTGTTAAAGAAGTTTGGAATGGAAGATTCAAAGTCAATAGGTACACCTATGGAATTGGATGCAAGCTAAGCAAAGATGATGACTTCCCCAAGGCAAATTAGAAAAGGTATAGATCAATGATTAGATGATTGCTTTATCTGACTCAGACTAGACTTGACATCATGAATGTAGTTGGACTTGTTGCCAGATTTCAAGTTGATCCAAAAGAATCCCATGTTGTGGTAGTCAAAAGAATTTTTAGATATCTCAAGGGGACAATTGATTATGGACTGTGGTATCCAAAGGACAATGACTTCACTCTTCATGCATATACAGATGTGGATGACAGAAAAAGTACTAGTGGTGGTGCATTCTTCTTAGGAATAAGATTGGTCTCTTGGATGAGCAAAAAGCAAGAGGCAATTTCTCTGTCTACTGCAAAGGCAGAGTATATAGCAGCAACAAATAATTGTTCTCAAGTTCTGTGGATGAAACAAATGCTGAAGGACATTAGAATTGTGTTTGAGGAGCCAATCATAATTTTCTATGATAATTCAAGTGCTCTAAGCATTTTAAAGAATCTGATATTGCACTCAAAGACAAAGCATATATCTATCAAGTTTCATTTCTTAAGAGAGAAAGTTAATGAGAATGAAGTCAAGTTGGAGTTTGTGTTCTCCAAAGATCAAATTGCAGATATCTTCACTAAGCCTCTTCCCAAGGATACTTTTGAGTATCTTAGAGAAAATTAAGGGGTTATTACCCCTCCTGATCAGAACTAAGATGCACTAAGGTGCATCAGTCTGATGGAATTAACATTCATATCTTGTGATCCGGATTGATGTTAAGGAGGTACTACTCAAAGGGGGAGTAGTCAATATGCAAATTTGGGATAAGTCTAAAGCAAAAAGGGAGAAAAGATAGAAAATATGTGCCCTTTTCCATTGATGTCAAAGGGAGAAAGAAGTCATGTGAAAAACTAGTTGCTGATGTCAGGGGAGCAGTAAAGAAAATAGTTACAGAAGTGAGAAGAGAAAAGGTGAGAAGTTCTTGTCTTGATGGTTAAATTTAGTTTTTCACATCATATGTTGCCATCAATGAAAAAGGGGGAGATTGTTGCAAATATGTGCCTAAGTGGTGTTGTCATTGATGTCAACATATCCTTGTTGCCATTGGTGTCAACTGTATCCCATTTTGTTGTCTATATAGAAGACCAGACTGTTGAGGATATTGAGAAATTAATCACAAATAATGCATGCAGACCATATGGCTATGTAGAAGATTGTCAGAGGTTGCTCTAGTTACGATTTGAGAAGTCTGCATGAAAATTTGAAAATGTTATGGCCATTTGAGTAGAACCAGATTTTGCAGTATTTAGAAGAGACAGTATGATAGTAAGTTGGTATGGATTGCTCTACAATGAAATATTATGGTCTATGGATCTGAAGGCATGTTTGGGAAATCAATGTGTATCATCAACTCCAGTGCTTCATGGTTTGGAGGTCCGCAAGCTATCTTTCTAGTTTGATAGTCATGGTAGATATTGTTCTTGAGGTTCTGGAGGAAGATACAAATGATTCTAGTAATTTGGTTTAGAGTGAATGTTATTGGTAATTTAAATGTGCTTGTGGAGGTCTCTAGATTGTGTGGCTACTATGTTGTAGGTCTGCATTGAAGTTTGAGCTCGTTGATTGAAGATTTCTTCTTTGAGGTTGGTGTTCTTCCCCAGTCTTGGATGACCGGATGTTCCTGGCATGTTGGAAATGATCTAAGAGCATTTTATGAAGTGTGGCATGGTTGTAGAGGAAGATTCAAGTCTCAATTGTGTTTGGTCAATAGTGTAATGATCCGCATCAAGTTTAGCCAACCTTGTTGATCATTCCAAGGTTGATGAAGCATATAAATACTTGTTGAAGAGTTTTTGAAAAGTATCCTTGAATAAATGAGTAAAATTTGAAGAAAGGATCAAAAAGTAGAGCAGAGAAGAAGAGGAGTGAAGGAAGTATAGAGTGAAGAGTTAGTGAAGAAGAATTGGAAGATAGGAGTAGAAGTTTTTTGAGCCTTAAAGGGGACTGATTTAGGCATGAGTGTAGATGCTATTTCTCAGTTCATTATCTCTTGCAAATCATAATTTCTTATCGGCAGTGAGCCTCTTCTTGAGCAGTGAGCTCTGGGAAGTGTGCTTGAAGGCATGTGCCTTCAATTTTATTAAGTGATTTTAACAGGGTACACATTTTTGTGGGTTAACCCCCACCGTGGTTTTTCCCTTAACCAGGTTTTCCACGTCAAAATTCTGGTGTTATGTGTTCATATTGTTTCTGCTCATGTGTTGACTTATGTTTAATTGTTTTTATCATTAATCTGATTGTAAAGAAGATTTAAAAGGTTCAGAAAAGGTTAAAGTTTAGGGACAACTGATTCACTCCCCCTTCTCAGTTGTCTAGACCATTTCCAACACTATCATCATGGATGCACATTTCACTTCTGGATCTTCAATATCATTCATAATCAAGGCTCTTTTATCAATTTTTTCTTTGGTGAGCTTCATTACAACATCATTTTGGACAAATTTGAGCATCACAATAGCTCTAGTGGAGCACAACCCTGTTACAACCCTAATGGCTTCCTTGCTTATCATGTGTGGAAGGTCTAGCCACATGAATTTGTCATGGATGCGGCTCAGTACATACTTCACCCAAGCATCTTCATAGAACAAAATGGAAAAATCATTCCAAACATCCAACTTTTCTCAGTTAGGGCACAATATTCAGGCTTTAGATCAAAGTTGTTATCTGTTAGCTCATTAACCCAAACTTCTCCTAGTTTAGCATGATTGTATTCTTTCATATTTGAATGGATATACATTCTCACATCCTCAATATGTAAGACACCATATGGAATATCCAAAAAAGTGTCATCCAGATCCATCTCCATAGACTTGAAGGGATGTTTCTTAAACTTAGGGTGAGGTCTGTCTACTACTTCTACAACTTGTGGAGTGAACATCTTCAAAGTATTGCAGAAAAACTTAGGGCAAGATGGAAATTTGTAAATACACTTTGATCAATTCTAGTTAGGGTTTTACTTGTACCACCACTTGATCACTTCAAACGCACTACATAGCTCTTAGTTTTCTCTTTTCTCCTTAGAAATTTGTTTGCAAATGATCTTTGTTTATGCGAGATAGATTATAAACCCCTTTTTACAAAAACCAAGTTTTCATTCAATACTCTGATTGATAAAGCTATCAAAGTTTTTACGGTCATTCACAGTCACCTTCAATTTCTTTGCAATCTTTTGTAATAAGATGTTTTTCACGAGTGTTTTCTTCAATATGTCATGAATATCAATCTACATTTCATATCCTTGTGCTAAAGCATCAGCACCATTTTTTTAACAGGAGATGAAAGATTTCTATTAAAGCTCCCCCTGAGCCAAAGCTCTCAACTTAGTTTTCGGAGGAAGCATCTACGCTAGAGACAGGCATAGCCTCATCATTCACCTTATTTCCTTATTTCTTCTTCCATATTTTATCCATTTATTTCCTTATCTCTACCGGATCCATATTCTTCACTGAATTATTCTTCTTTACCGGATCAACCTTCACATTCTTATTTCTGCAAAATTTTCCAATATGACCTAATTCGTTGCATTCATAGCATCTGATATTTTGAATAATCTTACTTCCATTTATCCTAGATCTACATTGATTAGCCTTATGCCCAAATCTACTACATGTGTACTAGTAGCCATTGAAAGATGAAACCATCATACCCTTATTGTAACCATTCATCATTTGTTTTCTGCATTCATTTACCTTATGACCAGTTCTTTGACATGTAAAACATTGACCAAAGAATGATTTAACATTTTGATTCATCCTACTCCTACATTGCATAGCCTTATGTCCATACTTGTTGCAAGATTAATAGTAGGCAGAGTACCTTTGTGCAGTTGGTTGTCTGATAGGTGGCCTCTTGAAGTTTTTCTTCTGGTTCCAGACCTATCTGTTATTACCTTCCTTGACTGTAGCCTTCTTTTGGTAGTTGTTCTTCTTTCTAGCATTGTTTGAAGTTTGATTGATATTTGAACTTTCACCCTTTTCAAATCCCAATCCTTCTTTATCCTTAGGATCCTTTTGATTTGCAATCATTTCATCAAGTAGGGTGGAACTTTTCTTGAATTTGTCTTCTTGAATCTTTGCCTTCTCCAACTCTATCTTTAAGATCACTATTTCTTGTTCAAGCTTTGAGCATTCTTCAGATTTTCCTTTTAGTTATTCATTTAGGCATTCTTCAATTCTTTTCCCTTCCTCAATTTGTATTTTTAGACTAGTGATTATCTTAGTTGATTGATTGATCTATTCATTGACTTCATTATATCTCTCTTTGAATCTCTTGTTTTGTTTCCTCAACTTTTTGATGCATTCATCTTCTTCCATAATGTTTTCTTCCAAATCTCTATTCTTGTATTGAACTTTTTCCAGATCTTCAAGGGTTGATTCAAGTTCTCCATTCATGTCAACTATGTAGTATTCTTTAATAAATTCAACAGCAAGGATTTCTTCCGGAGGAGTAGGATATCTCCTAGGAGCCATGTGTTCACATCTCAAAATCTTCCTCAAGCAGTTAAGCTTCTTCCAAGGAATCGGTCTTTGATACCAATTGTTGAACACCTAGAATACTGGGGGCGGGGGGGGGGGGGTGAATTAGTATTCTCTAAAACCACTTGATCATTTACATATTCATTCCACATAGCATATTTAATTTGAAGTAAGAAAGGAAAGTATGAAAACAATCATTAAAGCACATAACACATGAACACCAAATTTTTACGTGGAAAACCCAAAAAGGGAAAAACCACAGTGAAGATTAGGTCACATATATATGTATATGAATAACAATATCGATTACAGTTAGACTCACTACCAAAAGGACTCATTGTCCATAAAAGAGAATGCTCACTACAGGTGGCTCATTGTCAAAAGACGCACTATCCTAAATAGAAATAGATAGAAGAAAGGGTGTCTCACTGCCAAATATGAACTGCTAGTAATGCATCCAACTTATGTTGAAAGCGTAGTTCCACTGAAGCTCAAAATACTGATTTAGCACACTTCATCTTTTTGGGAATTAAGGTGTCTCAACCTTGGTAATTCCTTGTATTTTTACATTGTATTTAATTATTATTTGCCTATTGTAATATAAGGATGCAAATCATGTGTTGTCATATTGTGGGAGTTGGCACGGTGATGTGCCATCCTACATGGCATATGACCACATGTAATTTTGTCCTTACACGAGGAGTTAGGCATCCCACTTAGTGGTAGGAATATTTTGACGTGTGTCGGCATCTTGGATGTTGTGTAAGGGAATATTGACCAAAATGGTTATGACATATTCCTATGACGAAGTTATGACATGTAATAGTCAGAAATAGAAGCTTGTAAGACAGGTGAAGACATGTGTCATGAAGCATCTTTGAAAAAGGCATCTTTGGGCACTCCAAGGTGGACTATGACATGTTGTAAGAGAATATGCTATTTATAGCCTGTGTATGATAGATTCTCTTACACCTGTAAGTTGTAACTACTATGACAAATTCTATGACTGTCGTAAGAGTCGTAAGAGCATCTATCATAGTCCATTTTAGAAATAGGCGACCTCTTTGGGATGGGAGCTATGGACAAGTGTCTCTAGGCATGGGTTTTGGGCCATGAGGCCAAGTTGGATGCCCATCTCAAGATAGAGCCAATTTTGCCTTGTATATTCTATATAAATAGGTGCTTGGAGGAGGAAATGTATTACAGGTTTTACAGGTACTATTATGCTTCCGGATTGACTCCAGACATGAGTGTCGAAGACTATTGAAGCTTGCATTGCAAGTGTATTATAAACATTATTCAGTTTTATTAATACATTATGCAGGTTTCTGAGTGTGGGGTTTTTCATCTGATAAGGGTTTTCCCCACCGTATATCTTGTCTCTCTTCTTCTATCTTCTTTCTGGTTCTATGTGTATTGCTGCAAATCTAATGTTAATGGTTTAACATTGCTGTAATAGTTAGGATTAAATTGAATATGCATAGCTCTCCCCTCATTAGATTAGTGTAGGAAGTGATTTCCACACACCTAGCTTCCTTTCAGTTAGTATCAGAGCTTGATCACCTTTGGTCCTAGTTGTTGGGTAGGCGTTTTTTGAGCTGATCTTAAGTTGAGTGGGATTCTGTGTAGAGTATTTTAAATCTTATTGCAGCAAGGAGATGGCAAGCACATTTGGAAGGATAGAGGTGGAGAAATTTAATGGCAGTAATTTTGAGTTGTGGAAGCTCAAGATGGAAGACATGCTTGTAGAACGAGACCTCTGGGAAACTATTAGTGGCACAAAACCAGCTGCAATGTCACAAGTTGATTGGGATCTAAAGTATCGGAAGGCTAAGGGTCTCATAAGACTTAGTCTTTCTAATTCTATGTTGTTAAATGTCCATGAGGAGGCTACTGTAAACTTGTTTTGGAAGAAGTTGGGAGATGTGTATCAAGCCAAATCCTTGGTTAATAAATTTTTCTTGAGAAAGAATTTGTATTCTCTTTGAATGGAGGATGGAGGATCTATTGCAGAACAAATGAATGCTTTTAACATGCTGGTTGCACAATTCACATTCGTTGGTGTGAAGATGGAGGAGGAGGATCACTGTATGACCCTACTATGTTCGAATCTTGTCATGGCTATTGGAAGCACCACATCCACATTCAAAATGGATGAAGTGGTTTCTTTGTTATTATCTGAAGAGATGCAAAGAAAGTCTTCTAAGGCAGCCAAAGAGGCTCTTGCAGTCCGTGGAAGACCTAAGGAGAAAGGGAAAAAGAAGGACAAGAAAGCTGAGAAGGGTAGATCCAAATCCTATGGGAGATCTAAATCTCCTAGAAAGTCTAAGGCTCTCTGTTGGAACTATGGAAAAATTGGGCATTTCTGAAAGGAATGCAAAAAGGAGAAGAAAAAGAAGAAGAAAGCTCCTAATTCAGATTCTGACAAGTCATAAGATGATGGTGATGCCTTCATTGCAGCCCTATAAACCAATGCATCTGATGATGTGTGGCTGATTGATTCTAATGCATCATTCCACATGACCTCACATTGAGACTAGTTCACTAAGTATGAAGAGTTTGATGGTGGAAAGGTGTAATTGGGTGACGACTCTCATCTGAAGATTGTTGTTTGTGGAAGAGTCTCTATTCAATTCCCTAATGGATGAGTGAAGGGGATCTTTGGGGTTATGCACATCCTAGGCTTAGCATGGAACCTATTTTCTATAAGTATGTTGAATGATGTAGGTGTGCAGGTTGTCTTTTTGAAAGAAAGATACAAGATGACTAGACGAGCTATGGTGCTTGCTAAGGGTACTAGGAGAGGTACTCTATTTCAGTTGGAGGCATGCATTTCACAATGCAATAGTTCTTCTGACTCAAGGAAGAGGGCCGTAGTCACTTCATCCCCACCATCTAAACAAGTAGTGAAGAAATCTATTGTATCTAGTCCTGATGGTTGTAATCATGCCTTGGAAGTTATGCTTCCTGCTAAAAAGACAATGTTATGGCATAAGAGATTTGGCCACATTGGTGAGAAGGGTCTGCATACCGTGAAAAGTAAAAACCTCATTGAGGGGTTAGATGATTGTAATTTTGAGTTTGACTTTTGTAAACATTGCATTTATGGAAAACAAAACCATGTTGTGTTTTACTTGAGTTCTCATAAGTCTTCTAGTGTGTTGGTTCTTATTCATTCTGATGTATTTGGTCCTGTTAATGTTCCTTCATTATCAAAATCTATATACTTTGTATCTTTTATAGATGACTACAGTAGAAGGACATGGATTTATTTTCTCAAAAGAAAATTTGAAGTCTATAGTAAGTTTAAGGAGTTTAAGGCCTTTGCTGAAAATTAGACTGGTAAAAAGAGTAAATGTTTGAGAACTGACAATGGTGGTGAGTTTTGTTCTACAGAATTTGATAAATATTGCAAGGAACTTGGGATTGAAAGACATAAGACAACTCCATACACCCTGTAGCAAAATAGAGTTGCGGACATACACCTTGTAGCAAAATGGAGTTGTGGAGAGGATGAACAGGACACTGATGGAGAAGGCTAGGAGTATGCTTAGTGGAGCTGGCCTAGAACAAAAGTTCTGGGTTGAAACTGTTGCCACTGCTTGGTATCTAGTAAATAGATCTCCTACATTAGCTCTTGTTGGTAAGACACCCATGGAGGTGTGGTCTAGTAGAACGCCTTCAATAAGGCATCTTCATGTTTTTGGTTGTGAGGCATATGCACATGTGCCTAGGGAGAATCTGTTAAAATTGGAGAATAAGGCTATTAAGTGTATCTTCATTGGCTATGGTGTCAGTGTGAAAGGATACAAGATTTGGGACCCTATAGCTAAAAAAGTGTTGTATAGCAGAAGTGTCATCTTCAAAGAGCTTACACCTTCTTCCACTGTTTTACAGCCAGAAGAAAAAGAAAAGAAAGAGGATGCTGTTTAGTTTCCTGCTAACCCTGAGAAGACTGAATAGAAAGACAATGTTGGACCTGATGATGAGGAGAGCTCTGGCAGCTCTAAAAGATCAGATGAAGAGGCTGAACCTCAACCTCAGCTCTTGATTAGGTCTACATGAATAAGAAAGCAACCTGAGAGGTTTGGTTATACATTGCTTGATTCTAGTTGTGCTTTTGCTTTGCTTACTAACAATGATGAACCTAGAACTGTATCAGAGGCTATGGACATGAAAGATGTAGGTTCCTAGAAGGAGGCAATGGAGGATTAAATGGCTTCTTTGGAAAAGAATAAAACTTGGGACTTGGTGCCTTTGATTGCTGGACAGAAACCCATTGGATGCAAATGGGTGTTCAAGAAGAAATTTGGTGCAAATGGTAGTGTTAAGAAGTATAAGGCCAAATTGGTTGCAAAGGGGTATTCACAAGTGGAGGGTATAGATTATGGTGAGATCTTCTCTCCCATTACAAAGATGACATCCATTCAATTCTTGTTGTCTCTCATAGTAGCTTATGACTTAGAGGTAGAACAGATGGATGTGAAGATAGCTTTCCTTCATGGTGACTTGGAGGAAGAAATCTACATGTCATAGCCAGAGCATTACATGGTGAAAGGTAAAGAAAATTTGGTTTGCAAGTTAAAGAAGTCTTTGTATGGTTTGAAGCAGTCTCCTAGTAGGTGGCACTTGAAGTTTGATTCCTTTGTGTTGTCAATTAGATTTGTGAGATTGAAATCGGATCACTATGTGTATTATAAGTTTGATGGTGATCGTATTCTCATTGTTGCATTGTATGTTGATGATATGTTGCTCATTGGGAAGGGTAAGAATATGATTTCTGATTTTAAATCTCAGTTGTCAACATAGTTTGAAATGAAAGATTTAGGGGCATCTAGGTACATTCTAGGAATGGAAATTAGAAGAGACTGAACTAATAGAAAACTTTGGTTAAGCTAGAGTAAGTATGTGAAGACTGTGTTGGACAAATTTAGCATGGCAGATTGTAGACTATTGTGTGCTCCTGTTTCTTTGGGGACAAAGTTGTCTGTTGAGGATTGTCCAAAATATCCTAGTGAGGTGGAGGACATGAGAAAAGTACCTTATGCTACTGTTGTTGGCAGTTTGATGTATGTTATGGTCTGCGCAAGACTAGACATTGCCCAAGCAGTGGGAGTCCTTAGTCAGTTTATGGCTAATCCTAGATGAGTACATTGGGATACAATTAAGTGAGTGTTCATATATTTGAGGGGTACTTCTGAGTATTGCATATGCTATCATGATAATGTTACAGGACCTCTGCATTTTGTTGATATTCATGGATTTGTGGATTTAGATTGGGTAGGTGACATTGACAGTAGGATATCCACCAGTGCATATGTGTTTACACTATTTGGTGGTGCTATTAGTTGGATGAGTAAGTGAAAACCTATGGTTGCTTTGTCCATGATAGAAGCTGAGTATATGGTAGAAACTCATGCTTGTAAGGAAGCCATTTGGATTAAGAGATTGTGTTTAGATATTGGTGTTGATGCATGTCAAATTACGATCAGTTGTGATAGTCAGAGTGCAATTTGCCTTGCGAAGAATCCAACTTTCCATGCCAGAACAAAGCATATTGATGTACAATTTCACTTCATACAAGACATGGTAGAGGATGGGAAGGTAAGTTTGGAGAAGGTAGATACTTTGAAGAATGTTGCAGATGCATTGATGAACTTAGTAAGCACAGAGAAGTTCAGATGGTGTTTGGAGTCTATGGGCCTCTCAGCCTATAGCAGTGAAATCCTATTTTTCTATTGGAACTTACAAGGTATTCAAAAAGTGGGAGAATGATGGGAATTAATGTGTCTCAACCTCGGTAATTCCTTGTATTTTTACATTGTATTTATTTATTATTTGCCTATTGTAATATAAGGATGTAAATCCTGTGTTGTCATATTGTGGGAGTTGACACGGTGATGTGTCATCCTACATGGCATATGACCACATGTAATTTTGTCCTCACATGAGGAGATAGGCATCCCACTTAGTGGTAGGAATATTTTTCCATGTGTCGGCATCTTGGATGTTGTGTAAGGGAATATAGACCAAAACAATTATGATGGATTCCTATGATGAAGATATGACATGTAAGAGTCAGAAATAGAAGCTTGTAAGATAGGTGAAGACATGTGTCATGAAGCATCTTTGGGCACCCCAAGGTGGACTATGACATGTTGTAAGAGAATATACTATTTATATCCTATTTATGATAGATTCTCTTATAGCTATAAGTTGTAACTGCTATGACAGATTCTATGATGGTCATAAGAGTCGTAAGAGCATCTGTCATAGCCCATTTTGGAAATAGGTGATCTCTTTGGGATGGGAGCTATGGAAAAGTGTCAGGAACATTCTACAATGTTGACCAAGTTTCCCTAGGTGTGGGTTTTGGGCCATGAGGCCAAGTTGGACGCCCATCTCAAGATAGAGCCAATTTTGCCTTGTATATTATATATAAACAAGTGCTTGGATGAGGAAATGTATTACAAGTTTTACAAGTACTATTATGCCACCAGATTAACTCCAGACATGAGTCTCAAAGACTATTGAATCTTGCATTGCAAGTGTATTGTAAACATTATTGAGTTTTGTTAATACATTGTGTAGGTTTCTGAGTGTGGGGTTTTTCACCTGATAAGGGTTTTCCCCACCATATATCTTGTCTCTCTTCTTCTATCTTCTTTCTAGTTCTATGTGTATTGCTGCAAATCTAATGTTAATGGTTTAACATTGCTGTAATAGTTAGGATTAAATTGAATTTACATAGCTCTCCCCTCATTAGATTAGTGTAGGAAGCAATTTTTGCACACCTAGCTTCCTTTCACATCTTCACCACAATCTCAACGAGCATCCTTCTCTGCATTAGATTTTGTTCACACACACTCTTCTTCTTCTCTTCAGTCACTCACACACTTTCACACAAGAATTCAATCTTATATATATATATATATATATCGTATTCATGCAAAACATCAAATAGGTTGGCATGATGACTATTCCGTGTGACTTCTTATCCTGTCAGCCCAAACCTTAACTCCATACACTTTGTAGAGAGAAACAAAGAATGTAGCACATTTATATAGGTTGGAATAACCTATAAATATTCCCATGACTTTATTCCATACTTGTCTTGCCTTCGTACAACCTCCACACTTTCAGGTCAGCCAATCGGTGAAGCAAATATAGCATGAACTAACTATTGTTCACAAATTGACATGTGGACCACCAAAATGCCTACCACTTGGATCATACACACATCAGACATCCATAACCTTATCTTCAACTCCACAAATCAAGATATTTATCTTACGGTGGAATGCGGAGCATTCCAATCTATCACTGGTACTATCATTGTACTACCAATATAGAGTCCAGTACTCTATCAATTCTTCCTTTGACTCTGGAGGACTTCAAGACTTGAAACTTTGGATTTGGACTCCACTAACATGTACCAATTGTAGACACCCAAAATTGACTCATTATCATTAGCATTCAAACATCGCATTATCCATCATTTGTATTTGTCTAACACACTTGTACAATATCCCTAACACATCTATTTCTTCTATTAATTAAATAAATCTATATTTATTTAATTTTATCTATTTAATTAAAAATTCCTTTCATAAACCCACTTTTTAATTATAGCTTAGAGGAAATAGCTAATGAATTAATTAAATAAATATAAATTTATTTAATTAATTGAAGAAATAGATGTGTTAGGGATATTGTACAAGTGTGTTAGACAAATATAGATGATGGATAATGCGATGTTTGAATGCTAATGATAATGAGTCAATTTTGGGTGTCTACACCAATAATACCTTACAACTGCATACCATGATGCTTCATAGCAGAGGAATGTGGACCAAGAGGCTGGTTCCCTAGACGTTGAAGATAATACACTGATACTTAGACAAATTCATAGAGTGATTGGTACAATGGTCTTCTCCAGATCAACATGACTACATCTTTATTCTTTGTTGTCCTCTTCCACATCACACTTACCTTTTCTAGAACAACACTTAAAGTATTATATTTAGCAACTCCAGCCTAACTGTATCTGTACATCTTCTCTGGACTAACACAACTGTGCCATTAACCTTTGTTGCCATCTAATGAAAACACTTCTTATTTCCATGCTTATCATCCTCTACATCATCATGCTTATGTTTCCAACAAGAATTACAATAGGCCCTTTCCTTTCTCTGGCCCTACTCAAAGGCTAGCAATTGAAAATAGCCCTTTCATAAGCAGAAGCAATCATATGGTGCACAATTTTCATCTCACCACAGATCACGATGGCTCATCTTTCCCAAAGATGGCCAGGTTCATGTGGATGCTATCAATGAATGAGCATATAGAGGAGCCATATGTAGAAGAATCTACTCCATCTAGTGATGCCAACATTAATTTCATCAAATATGAGTCAGATTACAAAATAGGGGAAGATGCATATAATGAACTATATAACACCAATTGTGTGGTGTTTACCAAAGGACAATAGGCACAAAAGAAGCAAGACTCTAAGGGCCAGTCAAGTAACTCTTCTCCTTCTCCAAAGTATATTCTTTCAAGGCATGCTATTGCTAATTATAAAAAGACAGAAGCTTCCACACCAAAACTTGCATCTATTGAGGTACCTTCCACTTCTTTTTCTGAAGACGTTGTTTCTAGTTCCTTTGATATAGTTGAATCTTGTAAGAACACTAAAATTCAATTGTCTCAAGCTGAGTATCTTAGACTCAATCCTTCTAAGTTAGATAGGCTTGTTAGATATGTCAAACAAGAACCATCCCATTCCCATCTTAATGCTCAAGTGTCTGATGAAAATTCCATGTATACCAAGACTCAAAATTGTTCAAATTCTCACTCCAAAGACTCTCATCCTAAGAATCCTTTTGAAAAGCCAGAGCCTTTTTATATTTTATTGTATATTGTTGGCTATAAGCTAAGCAACTATGTTATAGACTTTGGGGCCTCAAATAATGTCATGCCAACTTAGGAGCTAAAGCCCCAGGCCTATCAATTACCTTCTCCCATGGTAGGTTCTTTTCTATGGATTCTTCACAAGTGCCAATCCTAGGCCAGATCAAGGATGCACATGTTGCCCTCACAACATACCCTAAGAAAAGACTGAAGTAAACTATCCCAGTGGTTGATATTCTTGCAATTTATGGGATGCTTCTAAGAAAAAGTTTGTGGAGACTTAGGAGGACAGATACAAATGGATTGGTCTCATGCTCTAATATCGGTGGATAGTAAGAAAGTTTTCCTGAATCTCGATCCAAAGGCAAAGTTCACTATGATAAAGTCAAGAGATATGAGGGTGGATATATTATATGTAGAGACTGGACCAGACACTTATATGTTTACCTCAATTGCTGAGGAGGATTCTAACATAATCAATACTGACTTGGCTAATGAGGTATGGACTTTAGAGTTTGATGGTAGCTGTTCCACTATCGGATTGGGTGCTGGTATTGTTCTAGTTTCCCCTAATGATTATAAGTTCCCTTTTTCTTATAAGTTGGAATTAGACAACACCAACAATTTACATCCATGAAGAAAACCATCTAGTCTTCAAGTGGAATGAAGAAGGTAAGCAAGCTTTCGAAGAAACTAAGATTGCCATTGCTAATGCTCCTACCTTAGTACACCCTGATTTTGAGAAAGATTTCATTATCTACTGTTATACATCTGAGAACACCCTATTAGCCATTCTATTGTAGAAAAATGAGCAAGGGATTGAAGCTCGTGTTGCTTTTATAAGTGTGCCCCTAAAGAAGCATGAGTTGAAATACTCTCCCCTTGAAATGTATGCTTATGCAGTGGTGAAGGTGTTGAAAAATTTTAGGTTCTATATTTTGCATTCCCATGCCATTGTCTTTGTTACCGACTCTGTTGTCAAGAGAATTCTTACCCAATAGGAGATTGGCTGTAATAAATGAGGAGATTGGGTGGCAAAGGTGTAGGAGTATGACATTGATCTCAAGCCTACTAACCTGGTTAGGGGCAAAGGTTTATGCAAAATTATTGTTGAGATTAAATCAACTGAAGATGAAGAACTGCCTCTAGTCTTGTTTGCAAGTACTACTGATGAGTGGTTTTTAAATATTTCCTATCTATTGACATATGGTGAATGCCCGCCTCACTTGTCTAGTAAGGAGAAAAGGAACCTGAAACTCAGGGCTAGCAAATATGTCTTATGGGAAGGCAATTTGTATAAGAAAGGTGTGGATGAAACCTTCTTAAGATGTGTGGACAAGGAGCAACAAAAGAAACTATTGGAGACTTTTCACAATGAAGCCTATGGGGGACATTTTTTCGCTTATGTAATAGATTTCAAAATTCTATGGTAGTGTTTCTACTGGGCAGGTATGTTTAAATATGCTTATGAATGGGTGTCAAAATGTGAAAAGTGCCTAAGATTTACCAATAGGCCTCACTTAGCTACATTACCCCTAAGGCCTAGTGTGTTTGATGAACCTTTCAACAATGGGGGCTATATTTTATTGGACCTATCAATCCCAATTCTAGTGCTGGTCACAATCACATATTAACTACAATTGATTACTTTACTAAGTGGGTGGAAGCGATTCCTATAAAGCACACCACTTCTGAGGTTGTTTGTAATTTTCTTAACGAGAATATCTTGGTTAGATTTGGTATCCATAAGAGGATTTTTGTAGATAATGCTAGTAGCTTCTCTTCTTCTAAATTTTCCTTATTTTTCTATGATTATGGGATTAATCTTGCCCACTCGTCTAATTACTACTCGTAAGGAAATAGACAATCTGAATCAAGTAACAAGAATCTAATTTCAATTGTTAAAAAGGTGGTGGATGAAAATAAGAGGGGATGGCATAAAATCCTCTATGAAGCTTTGTGGGCATACATGATAACATATAAAAGAGCAATTAGTATGTCTCCTTTTCAATTGGTGTATGAAATTGATAGTGCAATACCTAATCATTTGGAATTATCAACACTTAACTTACAAAAAGAAATTGAGGATGACCAATTCCAATCAGCACTAGAGAAGAGGATAATGTACCTAAACAAACTTAAAGAACAAAGGGAAGTGGTAGTAGACATAATTACAAGACACCAGTAGGCAGTGAAGAAGATCTTTGACAGAAAAGCCAAACAGAGGAATTTTGTAGTGGGAGATGTATTATTGTGGGATAGAAGAAGAGAGCCAAAGGGGGCTCAAAAGAAATTTGATTCTCTCTAGAGGGGACCATTCACAATTAGACAAGTAATTAGTGAAAATGTCTTTCTTCTAACATAACTGGATGGAACACCATTGCCTCTTGCCTACAATGGGCAAGATCTCAAATTACATAATTGGTGATGTTATCGAGTCCTTCTGTGTATCATAGTTTCTTTCCTTGTTTTTCCCTTGTGTGTTGTCATTTTGGTGTGACTCTATTGCCCTTTGGAATAAGGCTTTGTGCCAAGTTTATCTGGATTCTCTACATCATATTCAATTCTTGTCCCCATTTAGAGCCCGTTGTCACCCCATTTTCAAATTTTTCTAAGGCATTCATATGTTAAGTCGTGTCCTATTCTTTGTTCTTCATTATTTGTGCCTTCTTTATAAGTCACGCCTATTTACTTAGTTATTCTCATTCGTAGTCATCAATCCCATGACTTTTTATACCCCATTCGACAAGTTCAAGTATTCTTGAACCTCTTGATTCCTCGACCCCTCACAAAAACAAATGTCTTAAGGCTTGTCTTTCGGTCTTGAGTTGTTTTGTTAAAAGAAAAACCCTTTGTAATCAAAGAGTTGGAAGTTCTTTGAACTTCTGAACTCTTAGTTGGTTGGTTCATTTGTTCTTAAAATCTCTGACGCCCCAACTGAATGTGTTCATTACTCCCAAAGTGCCATCTTTTGAGTTATTGATGTGTAAGAAGAAGTGACAACCATCAATTCGTCATAAATTTGGAATGTTGGGAAAGGTGTTCACACACTTTTTGGAAGGAAACAAAGGGGGTCATTTATGAATTTTGAAGTACGGTTTGCAGCCAAGATTAAATGAAATTTATAGAGAATTTAATAAGATTTGATACAAGACTTAGTTGAATTTGTCACCTCATAAGGAAAAGCCTCATTTTACACCACAAGGAGAATATGCTGAAGGAGTTCCCAGTCCCACCATTAATAGAGAATTTGCAGAACTCTTTGCAAACAGATTAGAATAATTGTCTTTTCTCCTTGTCTCTCTTACTATGATAGTTTGTGATTGTGATTCATTTGGTTTGGGAAGAAAAATTTTTATTTCATGAGTCTAGATAGTTCATTTTCCCCAAATGTCCTATGGACCTCTTTTGCATACTTGACTGGTTCAAAATTATTTACTTTCTAGTTTCTCAAGCAAGTCAGAATGAAATATAAATTCCAGGGGTCTCCAATTGTCCTTATTATTGAGAATGGTTTATCAAATGGAAGGGATATAGACCTCAGTCATGTGGACTTAGAGAATTTATAGGAGAGAATGTAGCAAGAAACCAGGTCCTCCATTGTGGATAAAATTGTAAGTAGTGGGTTAGCCTGAGTTGGGGGTTTCCTGCCTACTGTGCCTTGTCCAGACTTAATTGTTGCTTGTGTGAAGAATTACTACCCTAACTCGCAAGAGATATGAGCCTTTTATGGATATGTGATAACAAAAATTGATTCAAAAGCCATGTCACATGCTCTAAAGTTAATAGACCATGAGGAATTTGTTGATGTGTTTGTCACTACAGGCTAGGGGTAGTTATGGGATAAGAAAGATTGGTGTCAAGATCGTATTGCCAAAAGTTGGCTGAAGGTTGAGAATAAAGAGAAATCTAGACTCCCTACCAGTTTGAAAAGAGGTCACTTTAAAGATGAAATATTTGATATGATTAAACTCTATTACATCATATCATTGGGAGTGTTGAATCTAACTCTTTTGAAAACTTGATGTGCCAATTTATCTTGATTATTTGTAGTGACTCTCAATAGATAGACTGGGTGAAATCGATAAGTGAACACATGCATGAGTAGCTAACAGACTTTTAGCAAAAGGTGACTTTTCATATGTGTTCTCTTTTGGTGTACATTCTAGCTAGCAAAGAAGTTGTCTGGCTTGGTTTGAGAACCCAAGGGTCTCTTACTCCAGACTCACCTATGTATTGTTATTTCCTATAGCTATAAAAAGACATTGGAATGAGAGATTTTCGCAGGGTGAATGATGCTTTCCTCATGCTCTTTGCAAAGATGATTGAAGGTTCTTTAGAGAGGAGGATTTCTCCTGAAGCAGCCATGTTGCAATGAAGTTTGGGAGTTTTTATATTCAGTTTGACCATTTTTACTATTCAAGAATTGGGGGTTTTGAAAATACTCCATTGAAATTGCTGAGATATTCTTCATATTTTCTAGTGCTTTTGGACGTTTGCCACCAAATAGCAACTATAAATATAAGGTATCATGCTATGAAGAAGAAAGGATATTCTTTTCCTGTGTCTTTATCTTTCTTTTTCTTGCAAGAGCAATGATAGTGCCCAAAATATGGTGAGATTATTGGTTAAATATAATTTTCACAATTCACTATCTGTGAGACCAACCTTTGATAGCAAAAACTTTGTGAAAAAGAACATGCGTGGAGGTAGCCTGTATCTACATAGGCCTCAAGTGCAATGAAGAAGGTGGATGAGGTTAACAATTGACCAAGTTCATGCTTTTGATTTGGCATTACAAGTACTAGAAGGTATAGATGATAACTCAGACATCCTAGATGAAGGTTATCATAATGTTGTTTTGTAACCCCTACCTCAAGTGCAGTGGTCAGAGAAAGAAGTCACAGATCTTATGATTCATTCTTTCCATGTGTTAAGAAGAACTGAGAAATGGATTAATAATAAATTCAAAGAACATGTTGGCTCTTCATCCCTAAAAATATATACTATGAGAGGATAGAGTAGGTTTTAGTTTTCTCACACTCCCAAAAATACATCAAGTTTGGATACAACTCTTCATAGAGTTGGCTCACAATTGGGTGGAGATGCAGAACAACCTAAAGATAACAGAAGGTTGAAAACTACATGTGAGTAGGATGACCAGCATGTGTCCCTAAAAATTGCAACAGAAAATACATTAGATGCTTTGTAATCACAAGCAGACCATGTGCCTCCTTCCACTCCCCTGGTATATGATCATAATTCTTTAATTTTTAATCAAATTGGTGAAGATAATGTTTTTTAGTCTTTGTTTGGTAATCCTATTTCTCCTGGTTTAAGTGATCCTCTGAAACATAGTACTACCTTTGTGCAATTGGATGGCGTTGTTTTGAATGCTAATGTTAATTCTAGTGTTTCTACTTCCCCTTCTCCCTCATGGTTAAAGAAGGTTGTCGAAAAGAAGAAGTGATATGCTCCCATGATAGATACAAACATAGACACTGTGGCTAAGTTGTTGCAGTATACACCTAGGCCCAAGAGGGCTAAGAGGATTTCTAGAATAGGGGTAGATCCTTGTACAAGACATCATATTTTGGAAATTACAGATCATGTGGGTGATAAAAATGAAGACAAAGTCACTAAAGCTAAATTTAATATGAGTCAAGTTGATATGGGACCTTCCACTATTGAAGGTGAAATCTATCATGCTAAGTTCTCTGTGAGCACTTTATCAAAAAGAAATAAGAATGAGCAACAAGAGAACGTTATACTACAAGCTCAGGTGAGATCTTTGACTTCATTTATTCAATCTATCTTGGGAATTATTGCTTATCCTTTAGAGGGAATTCCAAGCATAACTATGGATGGTTCAAACCCCAACTTGTTGCAACAAATCAAATGGTGCCAAGTCCTAGGCAATGCTGTTGATCAATGGGTGGAGAAAGTTACTCTTGATGGTTTGTTTTATATTGAGGAAGCTACAAAGTTGTACACTTCTATTTCTAGCAAAAGGGAGACATTGGTTGTAGAATTGCAAGTTGTTAGGAAAGATAATAGTAGTATTTTTATGGTTTCCAAGGAAGTTCAAGAAATGACCAATATTGACACTAGCATTCTTATAGCTGAGAAGATCTTAAATGATTCTAGGGAGAATGAATCTACAGTGTGGTTGGATACACTCAAATGGAAAATGTCTATACTAGGAGTAGTGGAAGAAGAAATGAGGAATACATTAACTCATTATTTCATTGATCAAAAAGAGCTTAAGAGTAATTTCATAATTTTGGACACAGAAGCTTTCGATGAAGATGAAGACAAGTTGCTCAAGATCAAAGAGATAAAGTAAAATTTCAAGAAAATGATTAATGAAGAGCTTGTGGCAACTGATATAGTCACCGGTGAATCAATAGGAAAACTTGGAAGAGTAGCAACGTATCTCAGAACCTTCAAGAGTGAAATCGATCAAATCCATAAAAGGTAGTGAATGTTGATTGAATGATAAGTAAACAAAAGCTTTAGGCTAGTATCACTAGCAGCCCAAGTGGCAAGACATTAACACCAATCATTGGCAGATACATAAAATATAAAGCAAAGTTGTGGGCATTGGTGACACAAGCGGGACAGGTCGATTCAACTTCGGGAGATGGACAAAGAAAAGAAAGGGAGGCAGTGCAAAAGGAGGTGGCACTTGATGAAGATGTGGCAATTGTCAATTAATGATTTTTCATATGCTTTGATATTTAATTCTTGCAAAAAAACTATTAGCTCTGGAGAACTCTATTTAAGTTAATGCTTATTTTAAGCATCTTTAAATTGGCTATCCCCAAGAAGCTGTTATTATTTTTAAAGATAGTTATGGTGACATGTCTATATATTCTATGAGACTGTAGATGTTTTGAATCTTTTGACAAATTTTATTTTGATAAGAGATCAATTTTGATGTATTTCTACTTTTAGTTGTTTTAATATATGAATTGAGATTGGTACAGTGTCACAACTCATTTTTTTCTTGACTTTATTATCAATTAGATCCTTGGACTTTTTATTATGAATGATTTACCATGAGTGATTCCACATGTGTGAAAGTAACTGTTGTAAATGAACTATAAATTCATAATTTTCAAAGTTGAATATTATTGGTACGATTATGGATATACTGTTGGAAACAAGGTGGATAACTGAGAGGGGGGTGAATCAGTTATCTTAATTATTAAACTTTCTTTTCTTCTTTGACAATAAGTGCAATATCAAAACATATAAGCACACATAACCATGAGAGTAGAAAAGAAATCAACACATATAACACAAGGATTTTTACGTGGAAAACCTCGTTAAGGGAAAAACCATGGGGTGACTAACCCAAGATTGTATTCTCTATTAAAAGAATAAGAAGTACAAAATGGCACATGCCAATTAGGGCTCACTACTCGAGCACACTGCTCACAAGAGGTACACTACCTACAAGAGACTCACTGTCTACAAGGATATAGAAGGTAACCAGATGTTTGAACTGAAGAGAGGCATCCATATATGTTGAGGTTCAGTTTCAGTTAGGCTCAAACTATTGATCTACTACAATTCATACTTCCTCTTCTTTAGTGTTGTTGTTCTATCACATACCGGACTTGTATTGCTACTTCCACACTTCTTTCTGCCTTTTTTCACACACTATATCTCTACACACACACACACCTTCATACCGAAATCCATTTGGTATATAAATCCACACCAAGGATTTCAACATCTTTCTAGTCGGCATCCAGAATACTCAAGACTTTCCCAAGACACTGATCTATCGGCTGAATCCATGCTTACTATGTGATGTGTATCAACGACATAGACATAGAAGTCATCAATCATGTCGACCAACCATGTATGATCCCTCAAATAGCTTGATCACCATCAATTTCTCATCTAAATTAAAGTTTGATGCTCTGCCAGTCAGTTCTTCCTCAGTTTGCTCTGCCTGTCAAGAACCCAACACTTAGATGCTCATATCTTTTCACTCTTTTATCACCAGAGGCTTAATCTATGGAATGTAGTAGTCATGGTACTCCTCTTGACTTCCCCAAGTCCACACTTTTCTGAGATACATCCTCTAAGAGATCCAGACCTAATTGCCAGACCTTGTTGCATGTTCTGTTCTTGTTCACCGGACCAAAACATTCTTCAATCTTACTTCTGGTATAGTCATACTGTGCTCTGTGGATGTGTGGGATAGACTTTGTTTCTATCAATGACAACAATCATGAAGCCACACAGTGTCTCTTGCCAATTATCAAGGGTGGGGACTGTATCATGTTGAGTAGTTCTTAGAGCTTGTACTTTTTGTCTCATATCATCTCTAACCTTCACAGCTTGTAAGCATTCGAATTTAGCTCTTAAGCTTTTGATTTCTTCATCTAATTGTTCATCTTTGGGCATAGAAGAGGATGGTTCTTTTCCATATTGGTCCTCATCATCATCCCTTGGGGACTCAATCTCGTCAAATTTGTCAGATGGATCTAAGAAAGGGCATTCCTGAAACACCTCTGATCTCATTCTCAAATTAACACCTTGTTGTTATTCATATACATTCTAGATTTCAGCCTTAGTGTTTGAGAAATAAGGTATTGTCTGCTCTAAAGATCCTTGATTGTCTTGAACATTATCATTACTCCTGGGAGAACCCTCTTGACTGGCTTAAACAGTTCCTTTTTTCCTGTACATCATTTTTCTAGGTAATTCTTTAGACAAAGGATTACGCAGGGATCTTCTCCCTTGCATACAAATTTTTACTTTACTGGTTGGGAGATTGTTTGAAGTCACCACCTACAACTAGGAATTTATTTTTTACCAGGGTTCCTTTGCAAAGCAGTCCCTAGTAGAGTTGCCAAATTTGTTGGTTTTTTCCCAGGATGGATGCTTATTCCCAATCATCCCTACAAGGTAGCCATCATTGATCAACAGGATATCTGGGCTAGGGACAGTACAGGAGATAGACTCTATAGATATCTCCTCTTCTTCTTTAGGCTCTGCAGAACCAAGGGGGGTATTCCCTATTCAACATCCATGAGGTGCTTCTATGGATTAGCTAGGATGTTCATACAAAGCAAATAAATCCTCTTTTATGTAGACCAAAACTGTGAGATAAGTGCAAAGGGGCTAGCCTTGGGCTTATGTTTAGTTGTGAATTAGAGGATTTTGATCCTAAAACTACTCCTAAATGTCCTAATGGTTTGGATTTGAAGTTTAGATTTGTTTTTGGTATTTGGATGTAAAACTAGGACCTTGGGCTGTAACCTCAATACAAAACTGGACTGGTGCCTATCTAGGGCTCGGAGTCAATAGACATACACAAGTGAATGGTTAGCATAAACATATACCAAAGACTAGGTATCAAGGGGATTTGCAGTGTCTGCCTTACAGACACTTCCCAAAATTTAGTATTCAGTTATCTCTTCTTACAAATATCCTTACTGCAATGTATTCTTCCCAACACTTAACCTAAAACATTTGAGCAGAGGTAAAAAGTCAAGCATTCAATACAGGCAACTTATATTCTAGAATCTTAAACACCCATTAGCTATTTAGATTCAAGAGCAGAACTCACTCAATTTGGAGACAGATAACATAACACATGAAATACAACATTACTCATTTAAATCAACATGAAACCAGTAAATTTATGCATGAAACATACAACATGAGACTCATAAACTCACAAGACATCCAGAATAGGGCCACCAATGAAGTTGTATCTTATCACAGCACCAAAATTTGTCCAGTTTTCAACAACAACAATGAGGGGCATAGTTTGCATATTTAACCAGACTGTGCCCTCAGCAATAATTACAAGGTACTTCAAAACTTTTACCACAGTACAATGCAACGAGAATGGCGCTCAAAAATATTCAATGCGGTTGGGAGAAAGAGAGGAATGAGTAGGTGAAATTGGGGAATGTGCCACCGCTCGCAGATTTTTCCTCATAACTTTGGTAGTTAGCCCATCAAATCCATCGACCATGCCTCTACAAATAACCAATAATGACTCACCTACCCATGGTCTCCTGGAGTGCAGCGGCCTACGAGCCTTAGAACTTTTCCCGCCCAAAAATGACTGCATATGCATAGGAAAATCCTTCGCCGAAGGTTTAAAACACAACCGTCGATCTTGCTCTCCTATCGCTGGGATTAATGGCATCAAAACACGCTAAAAAGTCACCCACCAATGATATCGTGCCACATCTGCACCCTTAGCATCCATCGCTAACTTATCCACCATCCATTTTGCCCTTTTTGCCTTTTGTATATGCATGTTCAAATGCATATACAATCGCCTACTTTTTGCCTCTTGAATCCTTTGTATAAGTAAAAGCATATACATGCAACAACTCCTGAACACGTGGCATCTTATCTCCATTGGCCATCAAAATGACCCAAGATGAGTCAGTCGATGTATAGTCCTGGTGATATGTCTTTGCATCTCCACCTTATATATTACATATATAAACACAATATACATTCTGCGGACCTCAAATAACTATGAAGTGCTTTGAAATTCAAATCAGGTCCAGTTTGCATCTCCTTACTTGTACATCTCCTTGCATATCGCGTCATACAAATACGATATACATACAATGGACCCCAACCATTTATCCATCAAATTTGAAAAACTTTCAAATTCGGGCCTTGCATCTTCTTTTGTTTGTATATCGGCATATACAATGCCATATACATGCAAGCTGTGGATTTCAACACATTACCTACTAGATTTGAACAATTTTCAAATCCGGCTTGCACCTTTGCAAATGTATTTTTCACATACATTCACCTTTGTATGCTCACGGGCCCCACCAAATGTATCTCTTACTGCATGTATATCGCCGAACATACAAGACCACTTGCATCTTTTCATTGTATGTGCCGGCGATGAACCCTTGCACTGTAGCAAATGCATGTTGGGTCTCTTTGTATATATTTAATTGTATAAACCTGATGTATATTGGATATACATTCACTCTTACTTGCACATATCTGCGGATCTGACCACCACTTTAGCCCTGATTTGAACCCTTTTTGAGATCTATGGTGCATCTTTGTGTTGTATGTTGAACATACAACAAAACATACATACAATTCCACTCAATACAACTACAGAATATTCCAAGAATCTGCAATGCATATTCCACTCTTGTACATGTCCAATGTATCCTTTTCGTTGCATATAGTTGTTGTATATCTGGACATACAGCAAAACATATACAAGCAAACCCGATATACATTCACAGAATCTTCCTAGAATTTGTAACGAATTCCCCCAATGTATATGCATCCTTTTGAGCTTGATATGCATTCAAAATACATATAACTCATTTTTTCACCATTTTTCAAAGGCGGACTGAGATTTCGCAAGCCTACCAACATACATTTGCACTTGCATATACAAACATATGACAGATTTCACAATGTATAGAGTAATTTTTAAAACCTAGCATTTTCTCAAGTGCAATGGGAAAAAGTGGTTTAAACAATGCATGTGGACTGAGGAACAATTTAACTTAAGGCATCAAGGGTTTGAAGGAATAAGAACAGAAGCTTACGAACTCAATTTTAGAACCCTAACCCTAGGTGACCACCACCAGGATCTATGACCATACCTTTTCAAATTGAAGCATTGACCGAAGAAGGATGGACCACTTTGATTCACTCTACTTCTACATTGAGTAGCTCTATGACCAAATTTATTGCAATTAAACAATTTCCATTGAAAGATGGACATCTTTGAGCATTAGGTTGTCTTATCAGAGGCCTTCTAGGATTCCTTCTTTAATTTCTTACTTCAGGATTTCTTTGACTGGATCCAGAGCTTTCACCTTTCTCATATCCTAGACCATGCTTATCATCTGCCTTCTTCTGACTATCAAGCAGCACCTCAAGTTTAGTTGAGCTTATCTTGAACTTCTCTTTGTATTCATTTGTAGCTTCTAGGTCATGTTTGAGAATGATAATTTGCCTTTCAAATAATGAGTGTTTGAGAATGATAATTTGCCTTTCAAATTATTCCTCATTATACCTGGTTTCTTGTGGATCAGACTCTAGATGGCCAATTATTCTGTCCAATCTATAGAACTCTTCTATTCTTTCTTTTAGAGACTAATTTAGGTTTTCCTTAGTCTTCTTCCTTTCCTTGATTTCCTTGGTTAGTCTCATCACCCCGGATTCCATCTCATGTTTTTGGACTTCTTTTGCCAGCTTCTCACATTTCTTTATCTTCTCCTTTAGAGCCTCATCCATGTCATTGTCTTCATTTTGGTTTGCTAATTGTTGAAGTAGCTCCTTCCTCTTTTACATAGATTTGCTTAGTTACCCTTTTAAAGTCTGAATGAAATCCTCGGCATCTTTAAGGTTCTCTTTAAGTTCTTTGACTTCTTCTCTAGACTGATCCAGATCTTCTAAAGCAACTTGAAGTTGTTCATTGATGCCATCAGAATACTTGAATAAACCCATTGAAATACCTTCCCAAATCTTCCTCAAGCTGTTAAACTTCTTCCAAGGAACCAGGCTCTGATACCAATTGTTGAAATTAAGGAACATTGAGAGGGGGGTGAATCAGTGTTCTGCAAAACTTAACATTATGTTCCTTTATTAATTTACCACATACATTCAAAAGAAGGAAACATGAACATAAGAATAGTAACAACAAGATCATCACACAAGAACACTAGAATTTTACATGGAAACCTGGTTAAGGGAAAAACCACAGTGGGGGTTAACCCACAAGATTTTATACTCTGTTAAAAGTACTACAAATGGGAAGGCACATGTTTTCAGGCACACTGCCCTGAGCTCATTGCTCAAAGGAGGCTCACTACCTACAAGATCAATTATAAGAGTTCACTAAAATATTTGAACTGAAGAATAGCATCTAACAATGCAAGATTACAGTTTCGGTTAGGCTCAATATACTGACTTCACACACTTCATCTCTCACTACCCTATTTCACTATTCTGTCATAATTTGAACCTTAGATCTCTTTGCTTCACACTTGTTATTGCCACACTTTGCATGTCTCACATCATATTCACACATTCATACCTCAAAATGCTCACACCCATTTATCATATATATACACAACATGATATTACATCACTTGCAGTCGGCCTCAAGAAAAGTTAGAAACTTTTTCAAGATCACTTTTTTGTCGGCTAAATCCATGCACAATTGTCAATGTGGACCAAAACCTATGTATTCAAGTTACCACATATGTCAGCCAATACCACTAGATCTCGTAAATTACTCAACCAACTAGTTCTCTTAATCCACACAAGGATCAAACACCAAGTCAGCCTATTCTTCACTAGACTGAACTGTCTAACCAAAACCTGATACTCAGATGCTTATAACTTTCAATCCCTTCATCACTAGAGGCTAAAACTTTGGATTTGGGTAGCCCTGACATCCCTTAAGATTCCCTCAGATCTGCAGCATAATATGATACATGTGGAGAAATGCAGACCAAAGTGTTGAACCCTATCATATGCTCTATTCTTGTCTATCTGAACTTAGACAAATCTACAATTTGACTTCCAGTATGATCAAATGATACAATGCAAATGTGTAAGATAGATTTAGTTTCCATCAATGACAACACTTGACATGCCTAGTAGTGTCTCTTGTCAACATTAGTAATGCCCCTCCTTCTATCACTTCTAGTGTTTGAAGCCAGTTCTCACAAGTATAGAAAATAAAAAAGAATAGAGTCACCAACCACTTGCTAGTTATTATGAGGATGATTTTTTTGATTGTGTGCTTGATTCCTTAGTCTATTTGCTTGATTTATTAGTCTATTATTGGGGACTACATGTATTTGAAGAGGTCTCTCTTCTAGGCACTACAACTATGTCTTCTACAAAGACAATTTCCTAGACTTCACCAAAACGTCTTCGCATTTTCTCTTATTATATCTCCAAGTTCTTCTTCTTCTTTGAGCAGTTCATTAACTTGGTGATATTGTTGATTTGTTCTCCTATTCTGCCAGGCTGAAACTCGTAGGCTAGTTATGATATCCTCTTGGTCACTAGTAAGCCAATCTACATTAAACTGTAGGATTGGTGTGATTCTTCCACAGAGAACCATAAAACCCAATGATAAAGCAACTCAAAATATATGTATGCAAGAAAATATCATATGTCCTTAGTAGAGTCCCAAAAAATCTGTTGGTATATAAATTTTGTCACCTAAATCTATATTCTCACACCCAAGCAAGTGACAACTAGACCAACAGTTGAACTGATTGCAATGATGTTTTGCAACGATTCTCTACTTGTTTTACAAGGTCCAACTACCTTCAAATGATATACAAAGAATGGAAATATTGTATTCTTTTCACTAGAAAGTAGAAAAGGTGGTGCTTTTAACCAGAAAGCATAAGAGGCAATAAGTCTCAATATAATCTGAATTCAAAGAAGCACAAAGACTTTGATAGCTATAATCTCAACCACACTATCAAATAATCTTATCAGTTATCATATAATCACTAATGCAAACCATTCACCAAAAGATAAACATTCATAGCAATGAGAAAGAATATAATCATCCAATTACTTCAACATAGAAATGATAATTAGCAAACTAAAAGCACATTCAACATAAGAAGAATAAACATCCAATAACCATAACACAAAGTTTATGATCACTGAATTCCCACTATACCAACATCAATTCATATATTAAAGTAACTGAAAGTAGAATACATCAAAATTGATCTCTTATCAAAACAAAATTTGTTAAAATATTCAAAACATCGACAGGCTCATAGAATATACATCCATGTCCCCTGTATCTGTCTTTAAAAATCATAATGGCTTCTTAGGGACAACCGATTTAAAGATGTTTAAAAGATTGCATTAACTTAAATAGAGCTCTCCAGAGCCAATATTTTTTTTGCAAGAATTAAATATCAAAGCATATGAAAAATCATTAATTGACAATTATCGCGTCATCATCAAGTTCCACCTCCTTTTGAGTTGCCTCCCTTTCTTTTCTTTGTCTATCTCCCAAAGTTGAATTGACTTGAGTCAATAATGCCCATGATTTCACTTTATATGTTTTGTACCTTCCAATGATCATTGTTAATGTATTACCACTTGGGCTACCAGTGATACTAGCTTGAAGCTTCCATTTACTTATCATCTGTTTAGTGTTTGATACCCTTTTATGGATTTCATCGATTTCACTCTTGAAGGTTCTGAGATATGTTGCTACTCTTCCAAGTTTTCCTATTGATTCACTAGTGACTATATTAGTAGCCACAATCTCTTCATTAATCATTTTCTTGAAATTTTACTTTAACTCTTTAATCTTGAGCAACTTGTCTTCATCTTCGCTGAAAGCTTCTATGTCCAAAATTGTGAAATTACTCTTAAGATCTTTTTGATTAGTGAAAAAATGAGTTAATGTATTCCTCATTTCTTCTTCCACTGCTCCTAGTACAGACATTTTTCATTTGAGTGTATCCAACCACAAAGTAGATTCATTCTCCCTAGAGTCATTTAAGATCTTCTTAGCTACAAAAATGCTAGTGTCAATATTGTCCATTTCTTAAACTTTCTTATAAAAAGACTACTGTTATCTTTCCTAACAAATTTCAATTATGTAGCCAATGTCTCCTTTTAGTAGAAATAGAGGTGTGCAAATTTGCAGCTTCCTCGATATAAAAAAAACCATCAAGAGTAACTTTCTCCACCCATTGATTGACAACAATTCCTAGGGCTTAGCACCATTTGATTTGTTGCAACAAGTTGGGATCTGGACCATCCATAATTATGCTTGGTATTCCCTCTGAAGGTTGAGTAGTAATTCTCAAGATAGATTGAATAAATGGAGTCAAAGATCTCACCTGAGCTTGTAATTTGACATTCTCTTGTTGCTCATTCTTAATTCTTTTTGATAAAGTGCTCACAGAGAACTTATCATGATAGATTTCACCTTTAATAGTGGAAGGTCCCATATCAACTTGACTCATATTAAAGTCATCTTCAGTGACTTCATCTTCATTTTTATCACCCACAGGATCTACAATTTCTAGAATATGATGTCCTGTAGAAGGATCTACCACCATTCTAGACATCCTCTTAGCCCTCTTGGGCTTGTGTATCCTACAAAAACTTAGCCACAATGTCTATGTTTGTATCTATCATGGGAGCATATCTCTTCTTCTTTTTGAAAAACCTTCTTTAACAATGAGGGAGAAGGGGAAGTAGAAACACTAGCATTAACATTAGCATTCAAAACAACACCATCCAAATGCACGGGAGGGGTACTATGTTCTAGAGGACTACTTAAACTAGGAGAAATAGGATTACCAAAAAAAGACTAAAAAATATTATCTTCACCAATTTGATTAAAAATCAAAGAATCATTATCAAATACCAGGGGAGTGGAAGGAGGCACACGGTGTCCTTGTGGTTGTGAAGCATCCAATCTCTTTTCTGCCATAATTCTTAGGGACACAAGATGGATATCCTACTCACTTGCAATTTTCAACCTTCTGCAATCTTTAGGTCGTTCTCCATCTCCACCTGATTGTGAGCCAACTCTATGAAGAGTTTAATCCAAACTTGATGTATTCCTAGGAGTGTGAGAAACCTAAGACCTACTTTCTTCTCTCATAGAAGATTCTTTTGGGGCTGAAGAGCTAGCATGTTCTTTGAATTTATTATCAAGTCATTTCTCAGTTCTTCTTAACACATGGAAAGAACAAATCATAAGGTCCATGACTTCTTTCTCTGACCAACGCAATTGATGTAGGGGTTGCAAAAGAACATTATGATAACCTTCATCTAAGATGTTTGAGTTATCATCTATACCTTCTAGGACTTGTAATGGAAAATCAAAAGAAATGACTTGGTCAATTGTTAACCTCATCCAGCTTCTTCATTGCACTTCCTTTTCATCCATGCAATCCTCCCAATAGTCCTCGAGATGAGGCCTATGTGGATATAGGCTACCTCCATACATGTTATTTTTCACAAAATTTTTCCTATCAAAGGTTGGTCTCATAGGTAGTGAATGGAAATTATATTCAACAAATAATTTCACCACATTTCGAGTACTATCATTTATCTTGCAAGAAAAGAAAGATAAAGACATAGGAAAAGAATATCCTTTCTTCTTCATAGCATGATACCTCATATTTACAATCATGATTTTGTAGCAAACCTCCAAAAGCACCAGAAAATCTGAAGGATATCTCGGTAATTTCAATAGGGTATTTTACAAACCCCCAATTCTTAAATAGGAAAAATAATCAAATTGAATATAAAAACTCCCAAACTTCATTACCAATGCGGCCGCTTCAGGGGAAATCCTCCTCTCTAAGGAACCTTCAATCTTCTTTGCAGAGAGCATGAGGAAAGCATCATTCACCCTATGGAAATCTCGCATTCCAATGTCTTTTTGCAGTTGCAGGAAATAACAATACATAGGTGTGTCTAGAGTAAGAGACATTTGGGTTCTCAAACTAGGCTAGACAACCTCTTTACTAGCTAGACACCAAAAGAGAACACATATGAAAAGTTAGCTTCTCTTGAAAGTCTATTAGCTTCTCATGCATGTGTTTTCTTATCAATTTGGCTTAGTCTATCTGTTGAGACTCACTACAAATAAGCAAGATAAATTGGCACATCCCGTTTTCGAAAGAGTCAGATTCAACACTAGTGCAATCATAGTCAAAGGGTTCACAAAATGAACTATCCAAACCATGCAGCTAGAGTAAACACAATGGAAACAACACAAAAGTAGAATGCAATGGAAGATTCATATATTCAAAACATCAAAGAATCACAATGGTCATATGTTGGAAAAATGCGGGCTACAATCAAATAGCTCACAGGCCTGTTTTCTGGATTACAACAGATATGCAAGATAAGGCAATGAAGTGCCTTCCAGAAAGAAAATCTAATTATCAAAACTACATAACTTGAGAACTACTTCCCTGATGCATCAAAGAGATCTATATATATCATCTTCAAGCTCATGAAATCCTTCACGTCGGCCATTAGAGGTTACAAAGTCCAAAGAAGGATGTGTAGAAACAAGTAGGTCAACCTACAACATCTGGTATTGCTCTACAAATGGATGAAACTTGGTACAGACCTCAAGGAAGGTCTATCTTATCCATATGTGTTGTGTATGATGTTCCATTTGACTCTGTAAGTCACAAAAGTGCTCCACAAACCTTATCCTTCCAACTGACTGTCTGAATGCTCTGTTCTATGAAAACTGGTGATCTTCTGATAGTGATAACATTTAACAAGTCCAAATGTCCTAAAATTTGAATATGATCTAGATGATGATATGTAGATGCTAAGTCTTGCTCCATGAGCTCTGGTATGAAAATGCGGTGAAATGTGGTACAAAATGATGAAACTACAATTGACTGAACTGGACTTGAAAATGTAAGAAAAGAAAGAATGCAAATGTTTTTGGTTATCACATGCTTAATCTTTAACTTCCATTCAAGGAGTGGATTAAATTGTTATAGGTTGAATATGGAGAAGATTGTATGTTAGCTAGGATGTGTGTAAGTAGAGGTAGCTAAATACCCATTCTTGGGTGGTATTTGTAAGGCAAATACCAGTTCCAACCCCTTGAAACTTGAATGCCAATTGCAAACCATTCTCTTGTATATGTCTAGTTGACTCCTTGCCTTTAGATAGGCACTGGTATGCTTTTGGACTAGTAGTTATGACCTAAAACCCCTTGTCTTGCATCCAAAACATCAATTCAAACCATTTCATAACTTCCACCTATTAGTTTGTAGGAGTAGGATTAGAACCCCTGCATACTCTTATACCCGACCAGTTAGATATGTCCAAGAACATTGCCAACCTTGTGATATATCATGCAAATCTTGGTCCAAACATGAGAGTATTCTACCTATCAATGTAAAGCTAAATCTTTTTATCATTGGGCAAGTCAAGGTTGAATCTTTAGCTATAGGGATACCCCCCTTGGTGTGGCAGAACCAAAAGTGAAGGGGAGGCAGCTCACGCAACCTCCCGTATTCGTTGGCTAAATTTGCCTGTGCATTGGAACTGGCAAACCCTCTACAGATTCAGAAGAAAATACCAACAGATGGTGACTCTGCTAGGGATGAGAGAGCCAAATATTTTAAAGGCTGGAAAATCTAGTTTCCAGTGAGGTTGTTGCAGCAAGGTCAGAAAAATGACCATGTGGTGCTCTGCTGGCATGGTGAATCCAGAAAACATATGTGCCTTGTTGATATTTTGTCCTCTCTATGAGAGGTGGTGACTCTATTGATTGAACCTATCCAAAGTTGCAACATATTTTGAGGTATTTTAGTTTTTCATTCAAAATGATGAGTTTAGAGCAGCAATCCTAGTTATGCTCTCAAAGAAGACCATTTTTTATTGAGAGATATAAAGCCCTAAATTTTAAAGGAATATGTGGTTACCCAAATATTATTCCCAATAAGATTAGAAAATATTTGCCAAAATATAATGGATCAAATTCTGAATCAGTAAACAAACATTTGCAAAAATTTTGTAATTTAATAGAAGATTATGAGGTAGAGGATGAAGATGTAGTAATGAGACTCTTTGTTTAGTCATTAGAAGATGATGCTAGGGTTTGGTTTTCAGACCTGCCTATATGTTCAATTTCTTCATGGGTAGATTTAGAGATTGCATTCCTAGAGCAGTTTGGTGAAAGATTTGTTTTAGCCTCATTGATCATACATTTCATGAACATCCAAAAGGAAGATGAGGAACTGGTTCCATCCTTTAATCTTAGATTTATTAAGTTGCTGAAGCAGATTCCTAAATATATGAGACCCAATAATGTATTGTGCTTGGCAATTTATTTGGCTGCATTTGATGAAGAAATGAGTTATTTATTGAGGGATAAAGAACCAACTACACTTCACCAGGCTTATAAATTTGCTATGGATATTGAAAACAATGAGAAATATGGAATGCCAGTAGGTTTCATGGCTGCATGTTTTCAAAGTAGCTTTCAAAGTGAATATATTTCTGCTTTTTCACAATGTTCATTGAGAGATGATTCTACAAAGGGGAATGTATTCTAGAGCAATGAGTGCAGTCATGATGTGATGCATAAACATGAAGAAGATGTTATAGAAAATGTAGGCACATCCTATGATGATGAAAACAAAGACTATTATCAGCCTCTAGAAGAGAAGCCTGCAGACACAAAACACCCTTCAAATGATCAAATGAAAGATATACATGAGGTTGTGTCTTGTAGTGATAGGCATATCCCAGTTATTCTTGATCATTTGTTTGAAGTGGATATGCAAAGCTTCACTCTGAATATAGAGGATGCTAATTCAAGGGATGACAATAAATGTGTTAATGATTGTCAGCATTCAAATGCATGTGTGAGCCTTTCAGATGATGATATATATATGGATGCTGAATATGAATGTTTCCTTGAAGATACTGACCATTTTCACAATGCAGAGGTTGAGAAATTTGCTTGTGATTATCAGGGCGTTGGCGAAGATGAAAGATAGGCTCATTATTCAGAGGTGGAAGGACAAATTGTAGATGTGTGTGCTCATATAGTTGGGGATAATGTTGGTTACAGGGGTGACTACAGAGCTTTCAATGAAGGGCTGCATTCTGAGTTCTTTGTGTCTTCTCTTGAGACATTCCAAGTGGACCTTAATGATAAAATTGCTAAGCATAATGGTGATGAATATCTGAATGTTTTTCAAGATAAATTTGATTATGAGATGTTGCTTGTACCTAAATATTGTTTGTTCAATACAGAGGAGCTCTTATTTTTTGAAGAAGGGCAAAATTCTGATGTGGATTCATTTGTTTCATGTGAGTCTGTTATTTGTCCAAGCAACATCAGTGACTCATATGATGACGACATTCTACAGTTGATGATAATGCATGCTAATGAAGCTTGTTGTAGATTTGTCAAGAAAAGAGAAATGGGCAGCAGCACAATTAGTTGCAAAGTGGGATGCTGCAAATGGTTAAATGCTTCTAGGCTTCATGTGAAGAAGTCAAAAGAAAATCAAGTGTTTGACAAAGGAAAATTCATGCTGAAAACAATCTGCGGACCATAGAGGCTCTTCTAAGTGCATTATGTGACTTAGAGCTCTCAAATGTTATTGAACTTCCAACTGCTTTTGAGATTTGGAAAAAACTGGAACTCTTGCATGAAGGAGACCAGTATGTTAAAAGTGCACGGTTACAGAGTCTAAAAGGGAAATTTGAAAAACTAAAGATGAGAGATGATAAAAATATTACAACTTTTATGCCAAGAGTGAATGAGCTGGTTTGTGGAATTAGAAATGTAGGTGGAATATTGAGTGAAGATGATATTGTTGGCAAAGTTCTCAGATCCCTTCCTGCTTCCTATAAAATCAAGGCTGTTGCAATTGAAGAATTTAGAGCTCACACAACTATCACAAGAGATCAATTGGTTGGCAAATTGGTTGCTTTTGAGATGGTCGAGTTTGGAGATAATCCCCCAAAGAATGAATCTGCATTCAAAGCCAGTACCTCTATAAAAGGAAAACAAAGGTTTGATCCAGGAGAAAACTCTTCAAGGAGATCATCATGGTATGAAAATGCAAGAAAAGACTTGGAAGAAGAAGAAGCTAAAACTGCTCATCTTGAAGCTCTTATTGCAAAAAGACTGCCAAGAGGATCCGGTAAGTATGAGGGGAAATTGCCTTTTAAGTGTTTTAACTGCAATAAGATTGGTCATTTTGCATCGAGGTGTCTAGAAAGATTTTCTAGGCCAAACACTAATAGACCAAGATTCTAGAAGAATTGTTACTATGCTCATGAAGGAGATGATGAAGGAGTAATAGATGATGAATCAGAGAAAGGAGACAAATCCAGAAGTGATTGGGTGTTCATTGCCATTAAGGAAGAAGATCCAATGCCCTCTAAATATGTCAATCATAAAGTTGAAGAAAAAGCCCTGGTTGCCCAAGTTGAAGAGAAGGATGATTGGGTCATTGACAGCGATTGCTCTCACCATATGACAGGTGACAAAAACAAGTTCATAGATTTGGAAAGATATGACGGAGGAGTGGTAAAGTTTGGTGATAACTCTGCTGGTAGAATCAAAGCTAGAGGAACTATTTCTTTTGATGGAAAGAAAAAAACCGGTAATGTATTATATGTTGAAGGATTGAAGCACAATCTTCTCAGTGTTGGATAGTTAGTGGATAAAGGCTATGATCTCAGATTCAAGAATGGAAAGTGCAAAATTTTTGAAAGTTCTGGAATAGAGATTGCATCCAGTACCCAAACAAAAGGTAACATCTTTCACTTGGCTGGTACTAGTAAAAGTTATTTATTTGTTCAAGTTGATCGGAGTTGGTTATGGCATAGAAGAATGTGTCATGTGAACTTTGATAATATCATCAAGATAAGCAATACTCAGGCTGTAAGAGACCTTCCAAAACTGGTAAAACCTACAAATAGTTTGTGCAAAGAATGTTAGTTGGGAAAACAAAGCAGAATCTCATTCAAAAGCAAGGAACAATCTTCTACCAGATTATTAGACTTGGTTCATACTGACTTATGTGGTCCAGCAAGAATTAGGAGTGTGCAAGGTGATAGATACTTCATGTTGCTAATTGATAACTATTCCCAGATGATGTGGGTAACCTCTCTGAAAGAGAAATTAGAAGCTCTTGAGAAATTCAAAATATTCAAGGCTATGGTGGAAAATGAGACTGAATTGAAATTGAAATGTCTACGGTTTGATAGAGGTGGTGAATTCACATCCAGTGAATTCATAGATTTTTGTGAGAAACATGGAATAAAGAGACAATTGTCTACTCCCAGGACACCATAGAAAAATGGAGTGGTTGAGAGAAAGAACCGGACCATCCAGGAAGCATCTAGGACCATGATGATGGAAGCAAATGTTCCCCAGATCTATTGGAGGGAAGCTGTCAGCACTGCAGTCTATACTCTCAATCGAGTTCAAATTAGAAGCAATACCGGTAAGACTCCTTATGAACTTTGGTTTGGTATTACACCCACTGTAAGGTATTTCAGAGTGTTTGGTAGCAAATGTTACATCAAGAGAGATGAAGATCTAGGCAAGTTTGATGCTAGAAGTGATGAAGGAATATTTTTGGGTTATTCTACTCAAAGCAAAGCATACCGGTGTTATAATAAGAGATTGAGAAAGATTATAGAAAGTACTAATGTGAAGGTTGATGAAGGAATTGAAAAACCCTCAAGGTTTTATGAGTATGATGAAGATGATCAGAATAATGCTCTAGTTCAACGTGCCCAAGTCCCTCCTGTAAAACATATTCAAGGTGATCCGGTAAGTCAGGAAGAAGAGATAAGTCTCAATGAGCCTAATCAAGAATTAGAAATATAAGAAACTCCCAAAGTTCCAAGGTATGTGAGACTGAACCATTCTAAAGATCATATCATAGGTGACAAAAGCAAAGGTGTAGAAACAAGGAGAAGAATTGCTCAAGATTCAGATGAGTATTGTTTGATTTCTAAGATTGAACCTAAGACAGTAAATGAAGCCTGCAATGATGAAAACTAGACTAAGGCAATGGAGGAAGAACTGATGCAAATTGAGAAGAATCACACTTGGGATCTTATTCCCAGACCTAGAAACCAAAATGTGATTGGGACCAATGGGTCTTCTGAAACAAATTGAATGAAGCCAGTGAAGTGATAAAAAATAAGGCTAGATTAGTTTGCAAAGGTTACTCTCAAATAGAAGGAGTTGATTTTGAAGAAACTTTTGCTCCGGTGGCAAGAATTCAAGTAGTCAGATTATTCCTTGCATTTTCTGCCTTCAAGGATTTCAAAGTATATCAGATGGATGTCAAGTCTGCCTTCTTGAATGGTGATTTGGAAGAAGTGTATATTGAGCAACCAGATAGATTTCAATTGTTTGACAATGGTGATATGGTCTGTAAGTTGAAAAAGGCACTATATGGACTGAAGTAAGCCCCAAGAGCCTGGTATGAAAGACTGGATAAACATCTCTTGAAGATTGGTTTCAACAAAGGTATTGCTGACAGTAATTTATATTCCAAGATTGATCATGAAAACATCTCAGATGTTGAAGTATTTGTTGATGATATCATTTTTGGAGGAAAAGATAGTTTGTGTAAAACCTTTGCAAATCAAATGAAAAGTGAGTTTGAGATGTCCATGCTTGGTGAAATGAATTTCTTCTTGGGTCTATAAATCACTCAAACAAAGAAAGGTACCTTCATTTCTTAGACCAAATATGCAAGAGAATTATTGAAGAAATTTGGGATGGAAGACTCAAAGCCAATGAACACTCCCATGGAAACCAGATGTAAATTAAGCAAAAATGATGACTCTCCTAGGGCTGATCAGACAAAGTACAGATCAATGATTGGAGGACTGTTGTATCTCACTCAAACTAGACCAGACATTATGCAGTCTGTTGGTCTTGTTGCAAAATTCCAGGCTGATCCTAGAGAATCTCATGTCATGGAAATCAAAAGGAATTTTAGATATCTAAAAGGGACAGTTGAGTATGGCCTGTGGTATCCTAGAGATCATGATTTTTCTCTTCATGCATATACTGATGCAGATTGGGCAGGAGATGTGGATGACCAGAAGAGCACCAGTGGTGGAGCATTCTTTTTGGGGAAGAGATTGGTTTCTTGGTTGAGCAAGAAACAAGAGACAATATCTCTGTCTACAACTGAAGCCAAATATTTTGCAGTAGCAAGTGGTTGCACTTAAGTATTGTGGATGAAGTAGATGTTAAGAGATATCAAAGTGGAGTATGAGGAGCCTATCACAATTTTCTATGATAATTCAAGTGCAATAAACATATCTAAGAATCTGATGTTGCATTCAAAGACTAAACATATATCCATCAAGTTTCACTTCCTGAGAGAACAAGTGAACAAGAACAAAGTCAGATTGGAGTTTGTGCCTTCCAAGGATTAGATTGCAGACATCTTTACAAAACCTTTGCCTAAGGACTCTTTTGAGTTCTAAGGGAAAAGTTAGGGGTTATTGCCCCTCCGATGATGAACTAAGGTGCACTAAGGTGCATCAGTCTGGTGCATATCATAGTCACATCTTGTGGTCCAGACTAATGATAGGGAGCTGCTACTCAGGGGGAGCAGCAGATATGATTATGAAGTGGTAGAGTTGCAAGTATGAGCCCTTTGCCATTGATGTCAAAGGGGGAGAGAAGACATGTGAAAAATAAGTGGTTGCTGATCAAAGGGGGAGCAGTAATAGGAGAGAAGAAATGTGAATGGTGGTTGCTGATAGGGGGAGTTGTGACAGTAAAGAAAAGTTCTTGTCTTGATGGTCAAATCAGTTTTTCACATCATATGTTGCCATTAATGACAAAGGGGGAGATTGTTGCAAATTGGGCCTAACTAGTATTGTCATTGATGTCAACATACTTCTGTTGCATTAATGATAAGGATTGGATGAGTTATATGTTAAGGATACTGAGAAAATTAGTCTCAATCAGGAACAGTGAAGAACAGTGATGATAGCAAGGTAAAAGCTCAAGACAGGTTAAGGACCAAAGGATGCGAATTAAAGGGTTTGTAGATATGAGTCTTAAGATGTTCCAGTAGATATTTTAGAGGTCCGCATGAAGATATGAAGAAGTTGTGATCGCTCAAGTAGAACTAGTTCTAGTAGATGTTCAGAGGTGACAGAGTGTTATAGAAAAGTTTGGTGAGATCCAGAAATGAATTGTCCTATTCTGTGGATTTGAAGGAGTGTTTGGGAAGTCCTTATGATGTGTCAACTAGATTGGTTCATGATTTGAAGGTCCACAAGCATCTATTCCTTTGTGATAGTAATGGCAGACTATGTTCTTAAGGTTTCGGATGAAGAAGAGAAGGATTTCAGTAAGAAGAAGAAGTGTGGATGTTCTTGGAGATTCAGGAAAGCTTGTGAAGGTCCTTGGATTGTGTTCAGTTCGTGTTGATGGTCTGCATTAGAGTTGGGGCCTAGAAATGAAGAATAACTTCCAGATAATGGTGTTCTTTCTGTGGCTGGCTGACCGGATGAATTATACATCTTGCGGATGTTCTTATGAGTGTTAGCCGACTTAGATGATCATTCCTAAGTTGATGTAGCGTATAAATAAGGGATTGCAAGGTCATTTCAATTGTGTGTGTTGAAGATGAGTGTGTGGTAGCGAGGAGAAGAGCGAAAGGCAGAGCAGAAGGTTTGGGCTTAAATGGAAGTGACTCAAGCATGGTGAAGATGCTATTTACTAGTTCAAGTATGTGATACTTATTCTTTTGTAGACAGTGTGTCTCTTGTAGGCAGTGAGTCTCTTGTGAGCAATGTGCTCAGACAGTGAGCCCTAATTGGCATGTGCCATTTTGTTCTTTCTATTCTTCTAGCAGAGAATACATTCTTGGGTTAATCACCCCATGGTTTTTCCCTTAACCGAGTTTTCCACATCAAAAATCTTGGTGTCTCATGTGTTGATGTGTTTCTGCTCTTGATTTGTTACATTGTGCTTTAATGGTTGATCTTCTATTATGCTACTAATTAACAATGTGGAGTTAAGTATTTAAAGTAAGAGAAAGTTTTGTACAACTGATTCACCCCCCCTCTCAGTTATGTGCCCTAAATCTAACAGTATATTCTTTTACATATACAATGGGTGAAAAGGCAAAATGGATGTTAGCAATGGAAAATTCAGGGAGCAAAGAGGTCCCTATGTGGCACGTTATCACTGCTTGACGACTATTCTACAGGATTTTGAGCCGTGGATCATAGCGATGGAAGGAGGATCGACAGCTATCTTTCAAGTTCGCAGTAGCAATGGTTTTCTTTGCATCAGCAGTCATGTTTTGAGTGGGAAAATTCCATGGACGTGCTATTGCATTTTTTAAGGGGAGCTGCGGGTAGCTGGGCATTGATGGTGGTACACAGAGGAATGATTGATGGAGTGACAGGTTACCAACCTAACTTTATGAATAAAATATTTGAGTGGTGGCTCTGATCCTGAGCCCAACTACTTCTTCTCTTTGTTTCTCTGCTACATTCAATTTTTGGAGTGCCAATTTGGAGATGCATTGAGTCTGGCGTCATTTTTTATTTGCCTTGTAAATTTTGCTGAATACATAGTCTTGCTATAAAAGGTAGACTGTGTTATTCTTTTGTTGTTGTTGAAGACTTGGGGATTTTTGTGTAAATAACAAAAGACAGAGAATTTCCTTATTGTTTTATCTCATTTTGAATTTATGAGTTGCATTATGAATGTATTTTACACATATGTTTAGTTTCATTTTTGTCTTATATGAAAAATGCTCTTATGCATGTGTTTAGTTGCTTGTCTCCATGTGTTGTATGCATTCTCTTCTTTTGAATCTGGTTGCTAAGGGTTTCTTAGATTCTAGGGTATAGATTTCTGTATCACATGCTTAATCTTTAACTTCCATTCAAGGAGTGGATTAAATTGTTTTAGGTTGAATATGGAGAAGATTGTATGTCAGCTAGGATGTGTGTAAGTAGAGGCAGCTAAATACCCATTCTTGGGTGGTATTTGTAAGGCAAATACTAGTTCCAACCCCTTGAAACTTAAATGCCAGTTGCAAACCATTCTCTTGTATACGTCTAGTTGAATCCTTGCCCTGAGATAGGCACCGGTCTGCTTCTAGACTAGTAGTTATGACCCAAAACCCCTTGTCTTGCATCCAAAACATCAATTCAAACCATTTCATAACTTCCACCTATTAGTTTGTAGGAGTAGGATTAGAACCCCTGCATACTCTCATACCTGACTAGTTAGATATGTCCAAGAACATTGCCAACCTTGTGATCTATCATGCAAATCTTGGTCCAAACATGAGAGTATTTTGCCTGTCAATGTAAAGCTAAATCTTTTTATCATTGGGCGAGTCAAGGTCAAATCTTTAGCTATAGGGATACCCCCTTGGTGCAGAAGAACTAGAAGTGAAGGGGAGGCAGCTCACGCAACCTCCCGTATTCGTTGGCTGAATCTACCTATGCATTGGAACTGGCAAACCCTCTGTGGATTCAAAAGAAAATACCAACAGGGGGAAGTGCACCATGTACCCCTGTACGTTGTTGTAGCAGCAGTGGGAGGGGCAGGGGAGCCCCCCCCATAGCACCACCTCAGTTGCACTATTGGGAGGGGCTCAGCCCTCCCCAGGGGACCCAACACCCTAGGTGTCGTGGACCCCCTTGAGGGTCATGACACACAGGGGGCCGAAAACCCTCTACACCTCTCTGCATTAATAAAACCATTTTTTTAGTTCATCTCTTCTCTATTTCATTACTAGAAAAAAAATATATTTTTATGAAACATCCCTACAATGTAAAATTTATACAATTCCTTATATTTCTCTGTTGTATATTTATTTATATATGTCTGTACACACACACACACACATATATATCTTTATCTAATGATCTCTGTATATACACTGGACTATGTATATAGAGGTTTGTGTATATACACAAAGGAATTTGTTTAATCTTTATATATATGTTTTTGTATATACATGGTATGTATATATATATATATATATATATACATAGCTCCTAATTACATTTTCATATTTAACAATTGTAAGAAAACAAATTACCTATGTTAGTATATCTATTTTAAAGCATTTATTTCAAAACAAAATGGAGGGAAGTAAGCAAACTTAGAGTATTTGAAAACAAGAAAACAAAAAGAGAATCTTGAGAGAAGGAAAATATATAAACATGTTAGTAAACTTGAGGATTTAAATCCAAACCTAGAAAACCAAAATAAGTAGATGGGAAATAATCTTCCCATTGGGAAGAGATTTCCCCAAATCTCACTTCAACCTACAAAACTAACTAAATAAACATTATGAGAAGCAATAAGAATCCAATGATTTTATAAAGCCATTTTAGGTTTGAAAAGTGTTTCCCTAATGATTAGGGATTGTTAAACAACTTTTAAACCTTTTTACTATTCAAACCCCATTTAAGTGAAAATTAGATTTTTTGGTAAGGTTCTATAGTTAGTGAACTTAAGTTATTGCACCTTGATTTAATTAAATCTCTAGTTACTTTTGTAAGGTTATGCTGCCAAAATTTCTGGTGATTAGGTAACTTAGGTGGGTGATCTATTTATGGCAGAGTGTGAAAGTTTGTCTATTGAATTGTAACGCTTTATCGTATTTAATTCCAATACATTAAATTATTATTTTAGGAATGTTGATAAGGCCATTTATTGAATTAAATAATGTAGGTATTTTTCCCTAGTTATAATTTATTGAACGTTAGATTGGATTATGGCTTGTATTAATATAACCATGTATGACGATGGTTTAAATTATTGTAATACTTTTATTTCCTCTTTAGAGTTGTATTAATTAGTTATTTAATTTTAGGATTAGGGTCTCAATTTTGGGTTGAGACTGACTCCTCTTTTCATCTCAATAACTCTAGGGATTGCCCCTCGAAAGAGATGTTTCCTTATGGTGACATCGATTGCAACACCTAAACCTAGTAGGTTAACCCCTGTATCTAAGGAATACGAAATGAGTTTCACACTTCCCTGACTTCTTAATATTCTTCCTTGCTTTCATATGGTGTGCTCAATATTTGTTGCACATACAACAACGTTAAGTGCATTTACCATCAAGCGTGCACGTTGTGTGCGAGGGGGTTTTAGCGTCGGGTTGAAATTTTTTTTGTTAGTTCAGTTTTCATGTCCACATGTAAAATGTGGGCATGACACTCTTGTACATGTCCCCATGGCCTTCTTACAAAAGTCATGGTCAAGGACCCATGTACAAGGATCTTTTTTTCCTCCATCTCATATTCCTCCAATTTTAAATTGGGCATGTACCCATGCTTCCAATTTAAAATTCAAATCTAAGCCAACTCATCCTTTTTCTTCCAATTTTAAATTAGGCATGTACCCTTTCTCCCCAATTTAACATTCAAATCAAATCCAACCCATCCCCCATTTATCAAGTCAATCTCATCCATCCATCTTCTCAAGGTCAAATCTTAACCCTTAACTCATCCTTGATCCAAGGACATCCCTTCTCATCTAATCCTATCATGACATTGTCAAGCTCTCCTTGCTTGAGAGATCTCAAGAATCCTCCACCATTGATCTTTGAATCCAATCCTAACCATCCAATTAAGTCTCAAAATTTCTATAAATTGGATCTCATCCCTTCACAAATAACACAACTTCTCCATGCAACATAATGTTGCCTCTATTTCTGCAAAGACTCCATGCATAGCAAGGTTATGCTGCCTATTTGAGGAGCCATCCACATCCACATCATCAAAGAGCACATCCAAGTATCAAGGTTTTCATGTAGTTAATGGTTTAACTTCTTGTTTTATGCATTCCTTTTGCTTAATCCAAGGTAGCTTAGATTTTGGGTGAAATAGGTTAGTGTTTTAACTTGTTTCTTAGGCTCAATTTCTAAGGTATACAGTGTCTTTCAAAGGGAAATTAATAACATGTCCACCTTGAAATTCCTTGACCTTGCTTCTAATGAAGGTTTGCATAGAAGCAACTTTGGTGATTGAATAACAAACTTGAGAGGGTTGGAGCACTTGAACCTCTTTGAAAATGATCTCACTATGGCAAGAGATAAGTGGTTGGGGAGTATTGCAAGTCTCTCTCCAATCTCACCACACTTAGAATGAATGGTTGTGGACTGTCAAGAGACATTCCTCCCTCCTTTGTAAATCACTCATGGCTTCAATCGTTGGACCTTTCAATGAACTCATTAAAAGGTAAGATTCTTGCCTCCTCTTTAGGTGGCGTCTCAAAATTGCAGGTCCTTTTTCTATTAGATTTAGGATAGACAATTGAGAGGGGGGTGAATCAGTTGTCCAAAACTTTCTTACAATTAACCACTTAAATCCTTTTCTTAAATCAACAGTATAATGATAAATCAATCATGGAAACTTAATGCAACAATTCAAGAGCAGAAACGCATTAACACATATGACACCAAGATTTTTAACGTGGAAAACCCAGTTAAGGGAAAAACCATGGGGTGACTAAGCTAAGATTGTATTCTCTATTAGAAGAATAGAAAGAACAAAATGGCACATGCCAATTAGGGCTCACTGCCCGAGCACACCGCTCACAAGAGGCCCACTGCCTACAGGAGACACATTGTCTACAAAATAATAAGTATTACATACTTGAACTGAAGAATAGCATCTTCACCATGCTTGAGTTACTTCCATTTAAGCCCAAAACTTCTACTCTGCCTTTCACTCTTCTCCTCTCTACCACACTCTCATCTCCACAAGATACAATTGAAATGACTTTACAATTCCTTATTTATACAAGAAATCAACTTAGGAATAATCATCTAAGTCAACAAACATTACAGAGCAAATACATAAATACATCATGACTAATTACAAAAGACTTCACATGGATCAACACACTGTCAGCCACACAAATCTGAGACTTCAATCTTCTTCTAGGAGCATGCTAATCTTCACATAGCATCTTCAAGATCATCCGCAGGATGTGTAACTCATCCGGTCGGCCAGACTTAGGAAGAACACCATCATCCGAAAGTAATTCTTCAATTGTGAGCTCAAACTCTAATGCATACCATCAACACGAATTGGACATGATTCAAAGACCTCCACAAGCTTGTCTAAATCACCAAGAACATCCACACTACATCTGCTTACTAAATTCATTCTCTCCTTCATCCAGAACCTCAAGAACACAGTTTGTCATCACTGTCATAATGGAATAGATGCTTGTGGACCTCTAGACCATTAACTAATTGAGTTGTCAATTCACATTGACCTACTAAACACTCCACAAAATTCACAGAGTAAGATGTTGCATTTCCAGAGCTCACTGGACCTTTCTGTAACACTCTGTCAACTCTAAACTTCTACCCGAACCGGTTCACTTAAGTGACCATAACTTCTTCAGATCTTCATGTGGACCTCTAAAATCTTTATTGGATCATCTTAAGACACATATCTACAAACCCTTTTAAGCGCATCCTCTGATCTTCATCTTATCTTGGATCTTTACCTCACTGTCTTCACTGTTCTTCTCTGTTCCTGATATGACTAATTTTCTCAATATCCTCAACAAACAGTTCATCCAATCCTTATCATTAATGCAACAAGAGTATGTTGACATCAATGACAACATTGGTTAGGCCCATACTTGCAACAATCTCCCTCTTTGTCATTGATGGCAACATATGATGTGAAAAATAGTTTTAACCATCAAGACAAGAACTTTTCTTTACTAACACAACTCCCCTTATCAACAACAACCATTCACATGTCTTCTCTTACTTTATTGCTCCCCCTGTGATCAGCAACCACTTGTTTTTCACATGTCTTCTCTCCCCCTTTGACATCAATGGAAAAGGGCACATACTTGCAACTTCAACACTTCAGAATCATACCAGCTACTCCCCTTGAGTAGCAGCTCCCCATCATCAATCCAGACCACAAGATATGACTGTGATATCCACCGGACTGATGCACATCAGTGCACCTTAGTTCATCATGGGAGTGGTAATAACCCCTAACTTCTCCCTGAGATACTTAAAAGAGTCCTTAGGTAGAGGTTTAGTAAAGATATCTACAGTCTGATCCTTAGAAAGCACAAACTCCAATCTGACCTCATTCTTTTTCACTTGCTCTCTCAAAAAGTGAAACTTGATGGATATATGTTTAGTCTTTAAATGCAACACCAGATTTTTAGATATATTTATTGCACTTGAATTATCATAGAAGATTATGATAGGTTCCTCATACTCCATTTTGATGTCTCTTAGCATCTGCTTCATCCACAAAACTTGATTGCAACTAACTGTTGTTGCAATATATTATGCTTCGGTTGTGGACAGAGATATTGCCTCTTGTTTCTTGCCTAGCCAAGAAACTAATCTCTTCCTCAAAAAGAATGCTCCACCACTTGTACTCTTCCGGTCATCCACATCTCCTACCCAATTTGCATCTGTATATGCATGAAGAGAGAAATCATGATCGCTAGGATACCATAGATCATACTCAACTATCCCTTTTAGGTATCTAAAAATTCTCTTGATTTCCATGACATTAGATTCTCTAAGATCAACTTGGAATCTAGCTACAAGACCAACAACATTCATAATGTCAGGTCTAGTTTGAGTGAGATACAACAATCCTCCAATCATTGACCTTAAATTTTTCTGATCAGCCTTGGGAGAATCATCATCTTTGCTCAACTTACATCCAGTTGCCATGGGAGTACTCATTGTCTTTGAGTCTTCCATCCCAAATTTCTTCAACAATTCTTTCACATATTTGGTTTGAGAAATGAAGATTCCTTTCTTTGTTTGAATGATTTGCAAACCCAAGAAGAAATTCAATTCCCCAAGCATGGACATCTCAAATTCACTTTTCATTTGATTTGCAAAAGTTTTGCACATACTATCTCTTCCTCCAAAAATGATATCATCAACAAACACTTCAACAATCAAGATGTTTTCATGATCAATTTTGAAATACAAATTACTGTCAGCAATACCTTTGTTGAAACCAATCTTCAAAAGATGCTTATCTAGTCTTTCATACCAGGCTCTTGGTACTTGCTTGAGTCCATACAATGCTTTCTTTAACTTGCAGACCATATCACCATGATCAGACAATTGAAATCCATCTGGCTGCTCAATGTATACTTCTTCTTCCAAGTCTCCATTCAGGAAGGCAGACTTGACATCCATCTGATATACTTTGAAGTCCTTGAAGGGAGCAAAAGCAAGAAACAATCTGACTACTTCAATTCTTGCCACCGGAGCAAAAGTTTCTTCAAAATCAACTCCTTCTACTTGGGAGTAACCCTTGCAAACCAATCTGGCTTTGTTTCTGACTACTTCACCTTCTTCATTCAGTTTATTCTAGAAGACCCATTTGGTTCCAATCACATTCTTGTTTGTAGGTCTGGGAACAAGATCCCATGTGTGATTCTTCTCAATTTGCATTAGCTCTTCCTCCATTGCTTTAGTCTAGTTTTCATCATTGCAAGCTTCATTCACTGTCTTAGGTTCAATTTTTGAAATCAAACAATACTCTTCTAAATCTTGAGCAATCCTTCTTCTTGTTTGTACCCCTTTTCTTTTATCACCAATGATCTAATCCTCAAAGTGATTTAGTCTTACATACCTAGGAACTTTGGGAGTTTCTTGCACTTCTGATTCTTGAACAGGCTCATTCAAACTCATCTCTTCTACTTGATTTACCAAATCAGTGTGAAACTAAATTTCAGAATGGGCTTGGACTCCTTGAATCAGAACATTATTTTGATCATCTTCATCATATTCATAAAACCTTAAGGGTTTTTCAATCCCTTCATCAACCTTCACATTTGTACTTTCTATAATCTTTCTCAATCTCTTGTTATAACACTGGTATGCTTTGCTTTGAGTAGAATAACCCAAGAATATTCCTTCATCACTTCTAGCATCAAGTTTTCCTAGATCTTCATCTCTTTTAATGTAACATTTTCTACCAAAGACTCTGAAATACTTCACAGTAGGAGTGATGCCAAACCAAAGTTCATAAGAACTCTTATCAGTATTGCTTCTGATTTGAACTTGATTAGGAGTATAGACTGCAGTGCTTATAGCTTCTCTCCAATAGATCTGAGGAACATTTGCTTCCAACATCATGGTTCTAGATACTTCTTGGATGGTTTGGTTCTTTCTTTCCACTACTCCATTCTGCTATGGAGTCCTAGGAGCAGACAATTGTCTTCTTATTCCATGCTTCTCACAGAATTCTATGAAGTCACTGGATGTGAATTCTCCACCTCTATCAAACCTTAGACATTTTACGCTCAATTCGATTTCATTCTCCACCATAACCTTGAATATCTTGAATTTCTCAAGAGCCTCTGAGTTATCCTTTAGAAAAGTTACCCACATCATCCGGGAGAAGTCATCAATTAATAGCATGAAGTATCTATCACCTTGTACACTTTTGATTCTTGTCGGAGTGCATAAATCAGTATCTATCTATCTATCCTTACTTCTAAATGTAACCCTACTCTGTTTTCCTAACTAACATTCTTTACACAAGCTATTAGAAGGTTTCACCAATCTTGGAAGATCCCTCAGCCTGAGTGTTGCTTATCTTGATGATATTATCAAAATTCACATGACACATTCTCCTATGCCACAACCAACTTTGATCAATTTGAACAAATAAGCAACTTTTACCAGTACCAACAAAGTGGAAGATATTACCTTTAGTTTGATTACCGGATGCAATCTCTGTTTCGAAACTTTCAAAGATCTTGCATTTTTTATTTTTGAACTGGAGATCATAGCCTTTGTCCACCAACTATCCAACACTGAGAAGACTATGCTTCAGGCCTTGTTGTTCTCAAAATCAACTACGCTTGTTTTTGTGGACCACCCCCCACGAAACTTGTCCATTTCATGAAACTACATTCTAAGCCCGCAAATCAAGACAAGATTTCCTTGATCTTGCGCAAAGTCATTTGACATTCTAAATTGGCCTGCGACAATCCCTTGAATTGGTTTCTCAGTATTCGCAAAGATCGTTCAAGTCATAAGCTAATAAGGATTGTCGATTTTTAGTCATTTTCAGGTGTTGGTGAAGTTTTTGTTTTAACATGCAAAAGCGGCATTTTTAACCACTATTACATGTTTTGAAGTTTTTGATTAACATGTAATGGCAGCTAAATCATATGCTTCTACATATCTTGCTCAGTGGAACCTGCCAAGTCAGTGAAAACACCCACCGTTACATATGGTTATTGACTTTGGCTACCGGAGCGGCCGAAATACCCGCCTGAGCAAGATCTCTAGATCTTTTGACTGGAGTGACATTAATGGCCATTCGTGCCACACTAATGACATGTTTTCAAAACCTTTAAAAGTCTTTTGTTTAGATTTTAGTTATCTCGTTTTCTCTTCCTACCTAGCCAATCTCTGGACTCCTTCAACCATTCGACCGCGTCGTCCAAAGGTTTGATTCAATCCACCATTATCAGACTTAGGGTTTTCACCATGTGGATAGGTAAACCTTCTAGCCATTTTCTTTTTCCTAGAGTTTCCATTAGTTTTGAATGGCTTTTTCTTTATTTTAATTTTGTTCTAAGTTTTCATCAAAAGTTTGTTTTCTTAATTGGTATGGTCATTTTTGTTTAAACTTGGTGTCGAGTATGTCTTCAGAAGGATCAATCTATGTGCCCTAAGTTTTTCCTATATCGGTGTTGGTGGTCTTTGCCATGTAAAACCCTAAAACTGAGTCATACTTCCTATACCCTTGTATGTATGGTATTAACGAAGGTGAGGTGCATCATCGGCAGAATTCGCCGCTCGAACACCAAAACCCCCATCCTTACATGACCTCATATCAAAACATTACCTGCCATAGCGATGCAATCCACCACCTGAACATCTATTGCTGATATTTGGTCCTACCTGCCATAGCGGCCGAAACACCCGCCATTGCATCTAAAGCTTCAAAACTTGGCAATCTTCCCGTTTACCTATAAAAGTGGCTAAATCATCCGCTCCTACATGCATATCCTCCAAAGTGACTTAACTTGTAACAGTGGTATTTTTCACCGCTTTTGCATGTTAAACAAAACTTTCCTTAACACATGCAAAAGTGGCATTTTTGATCGCTCATACACATCAAAACTCATCCTACATGCAGGAGCGGTCATTTTGACCGCCCTTGCATATTTTCATAAATTTCTCTAACACTTGGAAAATTCATTTTTCAAAAAAATGAAAGCTCGCTTTCACCATCACCTTGATTTGTGCACACTCAAGCCCTTCAAACCAATGCCTTCCTGGCTATAATCACCGAATCACAGTCATCCCAAATTATCTAATTTTTCCCCTGATTGCGAGATCATGGTTTTTTGCAATTCTCAACCAGCGTTCGTGTCAAATTTCAAACTCAGAGTTTTCTCCAGAGCTCATGTTAGAATCATCTCCATCGAAGGCTAGAATCATGAAGTACAAGTACCAGGGTGTCTTTCCGGTAACAGCAGTGCAATCAAATGTTGATGAAATCAGAGACATAGAAATTGGGCATGTGGACATGGCCGAGTTCGTAGATAGAACTAAACAGGCAAATCCCTCCAAGCCTATGCAGAAAATCATTGACAGCAATATTCATTTGGTTGCGTCATTTCCAGTTTCTGCACACAATCCTGAATTTGTTCTACAAGTGGCCAGTCATTACAATAGGGACACCAAAGCTGTGACAGACTCACAAGGAAATGTAATCATGATATTGGATGTAGAATTCCTAGATAAAATTTTCATGTGTCCACCCATTGAGAATGTTGGATAGATTGACTTTGCCCAAGGTCAACAAGACTATGATAATGATGTGGAATCTACCAGGAGGTATATAAATAACAAGTGGTTAAAGACTCCTAGGGGTAATTTGACTAGGTGGCCAAAGGATCTCCATAGGAGTGATTTTGTAGAGGAAGTGTGTGATTTGATTACTCTTTTGAGTCACATCAGAGGACTCCCTTCTGCCTCTAAATTCCAAGAATGGATGTACAATTACATCAAGGTGATTCTTCAGGGAATGCAAAAGATATTCTGGGGTGAACAGATCAGTAATACATTGCACGATCAACTAGTAAGGGTAAATACCACCTTCAAATTTTACATGATGTTGCTACAAGCATGAGAAACTTTCTGGGTTTAACCCAAGTGGGAGACAGGAGGTTGATCCCAATGTATGAATACTACCCCGAAATCACTCTGAAGGGGTCAATTCATCATTTTAGAAGAGTCAATGATGCGTTCTTCTCAATTTTCATCTGCTTGTGGGATGGTGAACTAGTTCAAAGAAGAGTTTCTGATGAAGCTTGGCAGGTTGTAAATTCTTTTGGCTGCTTATTCTTGCAATTTCCCACCTTCACATATCTTCGGGTAGGGTACTATCTTGGTTACCCTTACATACTACCACGGTATCCCAGTGATTGCATTGTTCTTATGGAGCTTTGCAGACAGCTGATTGTGGTGCATAACAAGCAAATGGAACTAAAGAAATCAGGGATAAAGTTCCCCATGGGAATTGGGAGGTACTCAATTCAATCCGCCAACAAAGCAAAGATAATTGACTCTGAGTTGCAATTGGTCACCATGAAGACCTACAAGAAAAGAAATCATTTTGCCTTTAGATGCTGAAGATACTAATGATGATCAGATGTTGAAGATACTAATGATGAGCAGATGGAAATTGAAGATGTTGAGACTGAAGAACAAAATGTTCAAAAGTCTAAGACAAAGGTATCTGATGAATCTGACAAGGAAGAGGAAGCTGAACAAGGTGAAGATGAAGATATAGAGGTAGAACAACTTGATGGTTCCCCTCAGACTCCTGTGAAAGATCTTCCCTTTGAGACTTGAGTTTCTAAGCTTCCTCATGTTCCGGTTTCTGATAGTTTGCCAGTGATTTCAAGTGTTCCTCTTTCTCCAATTTTTGTTGTTTCTTCTGATAATACTCCTCCATCCATGAAGGCTAGCTTTGGAACTATTTTTGATTCTTCTAGTTCCATTCCAAGCTTATCTTCCCCATCTTTTGATATCAGGGAACAAACTATTTTAGAAAACCTTCTGGATGCTTCACAAAAGGTTGTTGATACAGGTGTTGTGTTTACCAACACAAGTCCAATTGTCACCATCACTGGTATAAGAATGGAGCTGGCCAAGAGAGAAGTGGATCCCTCTTCGACTGTTGGCACTTCTACACTTCCTCCATGGCTATCTGCCTATACTCCCAAGAGGAAGAAGCAAGCCATCTCACCTGATGAGATTGACATTGAAAAGCTGTTGCCTGTGAAAGCAAAGAACTAGAAGAAGAAGCCTAAGACTGTTTCTAGGCTGGTCACTGAAAAGGGGATCAAATATGCTAAGATTGCCAAACCACCGGAAGATGCCACCACTGATACTTTCGACATGAATGATTATGTCATCTCAAAGGTTGAGTTAGGCAAGATGACTCATGAGGGGGTCAAGGCAGATTTCCAGACCACTGCCAGTACCCTACTTGAAAAGTATGACGAAGCCAAGAAGGAGAAGGAGTAGTACAAAGCAAAAGCAGAACAACTGGCTACTGTCCTTCAAAAAATAGTTAAGTCATCAGAAATAGTAGAGCCCATGGCAGTAACAGTGGAAGATCCCCTGATTTAGAAGGTCAAGAAAGCGCAAGCAAGGGAAAGAGTAGTGGGAGATATAGTGGAACGCCTACTGGCTCAAGGGCGAATCTTGCTTAAAACCACTGTAGAAAGAAAGGAGAAAATGGACAAAGCAAAGGCGGAGCTGGACAACCTAGTAGATCTATTATCACAAGAGTTGCTGGATCAAGAAGGGAGCCTAGAAGAGTGGATCGATATGAAGAAGATCAAGATAAAGAATCTGATCACCATTGGGGTCATTATCAACAGGGAATCATATCTAAAGACCAAAGAAACTCTGGCTCATCAAATATGCATAATAAAGAGTCTACTTGAAGATCTATGCCAAGCTCGGGAAAACAGTGAAGATAGTGATGTCACGCTTCTGCACAGGCTAGAGGAACTTCCATGTACCTTGACGGGGGAAGATCACAAATTCCTCTCAGTACAGGAAATGATAAGTTCTTTTGAAGAAATGGTTCAAAAGAAATTTGAAGAGGAGGCACCCTCAGTGCTCTCAATGGATAGTCTATATGATCAACATTCGACTCTGGAGAACCTAAAGGATAATTTAGACAAGCATGAAAAGGCGATAAAGGCGGTAAAGGATTCAATTCTCCGATCTCGCACCATCTCTGAAAACACAGCAAAACCAGATGCATGTGAGATGGCAGCCATTCGAGCCATGTAGCAGAACTTCCTAAAGAAAAATGACGGAGGAAACTAATGCCTTAGCTTATTTTTTCCTATATGATATGTAATTTGAATTTTGTTTTAGACATTATCCCATGTAATTTTCCAAAATGTAATTACATGTGATCCAAAAGAAGTCCCAAGTCAAATAGGACTCTGTTGTTGAATAAGTCAAAGTAGTTATGATTTTCCTAATTTTTCTCAAGGCTTCTCCCTATAAATAAAGAGGGCCTCTTTTGTAAATAGCATCTTTTATCTATTGTAGTAAAACTCTGCCAAATTGAGAAGCAAGTTGATACTTTGTGCTTATTTGTGTAAATTAATTTTCAAATATTTATCAATACAAGGGAGCAAGTTGAATTCCAATCTTTGTCTTGGAGTGATTTGTTTTACGATAGAACTATTCTTATGTCTTTGCTATCATATTGTCTTTGATAAGTAGTTGAAGTGTGGGAGTTTATATCAAGTGATTAAGGATTATTCTAAATCTGATTTTAATAGACTTTGAGCTATAAAATCATTTGTGAGAATTGTGTTGTGTTCATGAATGAGGAATAGCTTGAAGACTTTGTGCTACAAGTTGTTATCTTTAATCTAGTTATCTCATCTTGGCGTATAGTGAAGACTTTGGGGTGCACTCTACTCCAAATCATTTTATTTCCTGTTGGTGAACTAAGTAATGGAAGACTTTGTGTTTCCATGGATTTTGTGGTAATTCATAGTTCTTGGTATTATATCAGTTGTGTTGAAATCGTTATATATTATAAACATCATTTTTGAAAAAAGAGAAATGGATGGTATGACCCCACCCCCAAGTTAGTTTTTAGTTTAGAATAAAGTTGTAATAATTGATAGGGAACCTCCCCTTGCTGAGAGGAGAGATTTATCTCATTGTACTATGGTTGATATAACCATTTTGCCTTCAGTTAGTTGAAGACAAAATATTCACCCAACAGTTTTTGGCGACTCTACTAGGGAAGGAACACGCAACTTGAAGCCTCACGCTCTGAGTTGAAGCATTTTCAGTTCTTTTCCATTCATTGCAAAATTGTGTTGAGCATACTACATTCTGGCAGATTCACAGTATACTAGAAGCAAGAGAGCCCAAGGTATTATTGATCTTGCGTTTGAATTGATGCAACAAAATAATTTTGGACTCTTGCCTCCACGACCTCGTCTTCAGCGTACCAGGAGTTTTCCTCCTACCAACGCCAGGTCCCCAATACTAGGTGAGACTTCTAGTTCTAGTGCTAGTAGAGTTTTGTCTATTCATGCTTCACAAAGATTTGTTATCCCGCCTTTCAATCAGCATATCATGGCAGTTCAAGGCCCTTGGGGTAATACCTTTAGTCCCCTAAATTTAACCCCACCATTGCACGAGCTACCTCATAGTTCAAGAAAGAATTTTCCCAAATTCTATGGTGATGGGAAAGTTCATCCTAATGAACACATTGCAGCTTTCTGTATAGCCTATGGTGTGATAGGTGTTAAGCACGAAGATGTAGCTGTACGCCTTTTTGTAGAAACATTGCAAGGTGCTGCCGCAGACTGGTTTTATCATCTTCAAGCTCAGACCATAACGAATTGGAATACTCTCAAAACCAAGTTCAAAGCTAGGTTTAAACCTGCGGAGGATGCACATGCATTGTTGGCACAGCTAACACAGATGGAAAAAGAACATCATGAACCTATGCGAGATTTTATCGCTAAGTTCAATAAGTTGAGAAACAGGATTCCTACCACTGTTGAGCCAACAGCGGAGAACCTTAAATGTTTCTTTATCAATACACAACTTCCTGAGGTGAGTTTTCTATTGAGGTGAGCTGCTCCTACAGATCTTGCTGCAGCTCAGATTTTGGCAACTGAAGTGGAAGATGATCTTATCCTTGCGGGTAAGATAAGAAGGGATTCTAATAGAAATAAAAGTTTCTATTCCACTGAGAATTCCTCCACAAGCACCACGGATCCCATGGTGCAAAAACTAGAAAATGAGTTGCTAGCTCTGAAAAGACAAATGTCCCAAGGTATGTCTGCCTCTCCTTCTTATCAGGATATACCAAGGAGGACATTTCCAAATAATTCATATCAAGGCAGTGCTACTAGAAATCAAGGACAACACAATCATCTTCCTCCTACACAGGGGAAACTTGCCATTGAAGCAGTGCTGGTCAACTCAGCAGTTGGCTATTATGAAGCTGAAAATGAACATTCTTTCCAACCTGAGTTGGACCATGAGAATGACGCTAATCTCTTCACAGAAGAAGAAGAAGAATTAGCTGGTGACTCTACTATCAGCTTTTTGAATTATCAAGATGAAGTTGAAAAAGGAGGAGAAGTCTCAGAAGGAGCATATGTTGTTTTCACTAGGTCTCAAAATCAGAAAACCCTACAAGCTAATAAAGAAAAGATGAGAGAAGAATCTCAACCAATAATTGCTAAACGAGGGACTCCGCTGCCTTTCCAATCAAAAGATCCAGTAAGCAATAAACAAGTAAGTGCCTCTAACGACTTTGTACCTTTCACTTCTACTCCCCAGACTAGTACTACCTCTACCAAAAATCAAAATGATGGACTCTCTTCCTTCGTTTCTAATTCATTTCAGCAATTTGATATAACTGATCATGCTAGGAAGATTAAGATCCAAATGTCTGAAGTTGAGTATTTACAAGCTAATCCTAAAAAATTTGATAGATTAGCTAAATACATCAAAAGTAAGACTATCCCCACAGGACAAGAGTTTCCAAAAGTTGCTCATGACTCTTCAAAAAGAAAACCTACCCAAAATAATCTTGTCACCACTCCCCTTGATGTCTTTGGAAAAATTGAACCTTTCTATGTGTCCCTATTAATAAATGGTCATAAATTGAGCAATTGTGTAATAGATTCTGGAGCCTCTGACAATGTCATGCCTACCAAAGTAGCAGATGCCCTTGGCCTCACCTTAACCAAAACTTTTGGGAGGTGTTTCTCTATGGAAAATAAGCAAGTTCCACTTTTGGGTCAAATCAAAGATGCCCAATTTGCATTTGCAGCCTTTCCAGACAAAAGGATTAAGATGACAGTCTTAGTAGCTGATGTACCAGCTTCTTATGGCATCTTGCTTGGGAGTAATTTTTGCAAGGATGTAGGTGGAGAGTTGAATATGGATTTATTTGAAGCAAGGATACCTGTTAAAGGTGTTATGCAGAAGTTACTTCCTGAAAAGGAGGCAAAGTACATTGTTACCCAAACGGCAAATCCCAAAGCTCAAATTTTGTTTGAGTCCTCGGGAATGGGTAACTATTTCCTATCTACTGAAGACATTTCTACTTCATCGGATGAGAGTTCATCAAGTGATAGCTCAAACCATTCAGATGGAGAATCCGAAGAGTTTTTAGATGAAAGTTCAGGTGAAGGTATAGTAATGCCAGATTCTTTTCTCACTGATGAAGAGGAATCATTTGATCAAAGAAAGTCCAAGAAATCAAATTCTGATGAAGTCTGGATATTAGAATTTGATGGCAGTTGTTCTTCCACCAGTTCTGGAGTCGGAGTGGTCTTGATATCTCCTCAAGGTGAGATCTTACCTTTTTCATACAAGTTACAATTTGACAATACCAATAACACTATCGAATACGAGTCTTTGTTGCTCAGATTGGAAGCTGCTTATGCTAGGGGTGTTAAAATTCTTCATGCTCAAGGAGATGCCAAATTGGTAGTTTGTCAAGTGAGGAATTTGTACCAAACCAAGAATGAAAGATTAAGACACTATCACAATCATGTGTGGGATTGCATTGAAGGTTTTGATGCTTTCAATATTTCTGCAGTACCAAGAGAGTTCAATGATCATGCAGATTCATTGGCTGTTTCTGCCACTCTCATGGTCCCTCATAAAGATTTCAAAGGAAACAAGTACACTATTGAGCTAGTCTTTCAACCAAGTGTACCTGATGATGCTGACCATTGGCAGGTGTTCAATGGTGATAACCAAATCATTGCTTTCTTAGAAAAGATGGATAGCTTTGATGAGCTTTACTTTGAAGGCAGTGAATCCCCACCTCGGGAATACGTTTCTGAGATAGATTCATGAACCGATGAAGAATTTCTTCAACTGAAAGGGAATAAGATTCCAAAAGGTTTGGTTTCCCTTGAGAAATTATTTGATAAGCATGACTGGTATATCAAGCAGCAACAACAACAGGATTCAAGTTCTTCCATGGAATTTGAACAGGTAAATTTGAGTTCAGAGGCGGATCCCAAAATGGTCAATATTGGGAAATGTTGCACTATCAATGAAAGGTTCAAATTCATTACCCTCCTTCATCATTACATTGATGTTTTGGTGTACTCCTATGATGATCTGAAATCTTTCAGACCTAAGGAGGTACAACATGAAATTCCCCTTAAAGCTAGATCGTTGCCTCATAAGCAAAAGCAGAGGCAATACAATCCCAAGATATCAGGTACGATCCTTTCTGAGATCCAGAAGATGTTGAATGCAAGGATAATTTTTCCAATTCATCATTCCACATGGATCGCAAACATAGTACCTATGAGGAAGAAGAACGGAGAAATCTGTATCTGTGTTGATTTCAGAAATCTCAACCAATCTTCCTTAAAAGATACCTACCCCTTGCCCATCATGGATCAAGTATTACAAATGGTAACTGGTTCAAATGTTGTCTATGTTAGATGGTTTTTCAGGGTATAATCAAGTGGAGGTTAATGAAGTAGATCAGTTCAAAACTGCTTTTACTACACCATGGGGCACATTTACGTATTCCAGAATGCCTTTTGTACTGATCAATGCTGGCGCCACATTTCAGAGAGTGATGGATCTTGCCTTCAGAGATGAGATGGGAAAGTTTATCGTGGTGTATCTTGATGACTTGACTATTTTCTCCAATAACCGTCATGATCATGCACATCATTTACGACAAGTGCTGGAACGCTGTCAACAAAATGGTATTTCTCTCAATCCCAAGAAGTCAGTTTTTGGGGTTAAAGAAGGTAAGCTTCTCGGACACATTGTATCATGGGAAGGCACTAAAATTGATCTTGAAAGAGTCAAATCCATTCAAAGTCTTACTCTTCCTGCTAGTATTGTTGATGATCGCAATATACAGCCTTCTAGCCCTCCTTCTAGCGCCAAAAAAACTGTTGATGATTGTTTTGATGCAATCATAACAATAAGTTAAAAGTCACATATAATGAACTGAAACTATACTTGAAAGATAATAAGGAATCATTTGAGATCCAACTAATCCCAAGTCTACAATGGTACGGTTGGCCAAGTTCAGTTGGTCAATGTGAAGCTGTAATGTTCAAGGGGTCTTACGTAGTTTAGAGTTTCTTGTTTGGTGGTTTACTGGACTAAGATTATGCAAAAAGATCATAGATTTCAACAAGTATTTTGTTCATTTGCATACAAGTGTTACCGTGCTACAAATTCTAAATGGTTTTCTTGAATTATTGCAGCTTTCTCCTTTATACATTTATGAAAACTGTCTACTTTAAACTCTGTTATGCATGCTTCTTCAAATTTGAGACAACTTCCTTTAGATTTCTGCATTTACAGCTAAATATTTTAGATGGGTTGGGAAAAGTTAGAAAGATCTAATCTACACCTCATTTACTCTACCGAAGGATCTAATTGTTCTGTTATGCACTATGTAAATGCTTCAGTAATTTGATCAAATCCACAGTAAAAAACCTTAAATGCAAGTTCTGAGCATTTTCACAAACATACATTTAAAATTGCAAGCTCTCAAAGAAAATATTTCAAAACACAAAGAAGAGCAGGAGAACACTCAAAAGATAGATGCAGAACTCCAGATTCTATTGTATTAGAAACAAATAGTCATACATGATTTACAATGTAGGAATGACTCTTAGTTTCATTGATCAAACTACAGAGAACTTACAAGCTTTACAGATACAGTAAGGAAGCTAGACATTCCACGCACACCTTATTGCAGACAAATAGGTGACCTCCTTCTTCTACTTCTAAAGTATGCTAAGCTAAAATCCCTGTTGTAAAGTATTACCGTGTAGAGAGGCGCAATATATAGACTTTCTGGTTGTCCTCACTACAGCAAAAAAACCTAACTACCCTTGGTTACAGCAATAAATATAGATGAACCAGTCCTCCAAAATATCTCTGAGCAGTGTCAAATCTGGGTGAAATATTGCCCCTTCTGAGAAGCTCCGGCAGCTCAGCAATAACTTATGTTTGTCTGTTGCAGTAATGTTCTCAGCTGCAACTTTGTCCTTCACTTGAATGGCCTTGACTTCCTCGCACTTCATCTTTATCTTCTTGCTCCTGAGATCGGATTTTCTTCCTCCATGATGTCACTGTGTTGAATTTCCAGCTGCTTCCTCAACTGCAAGCCTACAAGACAAGACAAGCAATAAGTACCAATTTATCAAATAAATAGCAAGGAATTAAAATATCTATTTAAATCTGGGTGACACTACAAAAAAATGTGGAAATTGGGTCCAAAAAACTCTCAAAACACGTTCAAAATGCATACAGACTACTCAAAAAATCATCGGGTCAACTATCGCTGACCAGAAAATACCACGGGCACCAAAAAATATAGTTTAAAATTCCTATCGCTTTCCATTTCCCGCCCATCAGCGTGACAATCGCCATCGGCGTGTCCAAAAATACTCAGGCCGATCATCGCTATTTGGTCGATGGCCTTACTCGTTATTTCCTCTATCGGCGAGATCCATATTATCGGTGTGATAAAAAAAACTCTCCACCGATCACTATTGTTTCATCGATGCCTCTTCATCGGTGAGACTCTTACCGACGACCCCTTCGTTGTTCTCCATTGGCGTGAGATCGCCCATCGGCGACTCACAAACTTCCTCCGCCGATGACAATACCTTGGCCGATGTTCCTTTATCGGCAAGAGTTTCGCCGATGTCTATTTCGTAATGCATTCGACTAAGTCCTCTCTCCTTTCAAAACCTATGTATATCGCGATATACAAGCCATTAATTCCATTTGATAATCCCTTCGATTCCGGCGTTTGTATATAAAATCATTGTATATAGCCTTGTATATCGCGATATACATATGCGAATATACAAGGGCTTAATTCCTTTTGATAATGATTTTGGGTCCGCTAATGTATAAAACCATTTGTATCCCGCCAATATACAAGGCCGCAAATATACAAGGATTTAACCTTGTTTGATAATTACTTCGGGTCCGGCGCTTGTATATGGCGCTTGCATCTTTCGCACTTGCATGTGAATAGTGCATTGTATGTGAACAGTGCTATGTATGTCCGCTTGTATATTCCGCTTGTATATGAAAATATACAAGCCCGAATATACAATGACCTTTCAATATTTGATAAGGATTTCGGGTCCGCTATGTATATTCTGCAATGTATATTTTGCTTGTATGTTAGAATATACAAGCCCGAATGTACAAAAGCGACCAAGCATAAAAAATATAACTTTGCGCATACAAAGGACTTTGTATATGCCAAGCGATAGACAAACCTGAATGTACATTTTACTAAAATGATCATAACTTGCAAAATATGGCAAATTTTAAGATGGTTCAAAAGACAACCCTGGCTCATTTTTCACAAGGAATCCAACCATATCATGCAAGGATACTGAAAATGCATTTTTCCATATTTTTAACAAAGTTTGCAAATTTGACTCTCTTTTCCCTTTACCACCAAGCAAAACAACACAAGCAGAAGCAAAAAAAAAACAAAGCAACAGCAGGGGTCCCCATTTTGCTAAGGAGCATAATGGGGCGTGTTGTGAACATCACAACAACTAGCAACCAAAACAAAACAATTAAATTCAAGTGTTCAAGAAAACTAGATGAAATGAATCTATAACTTCTGACTATCTTTCTTACAAATTACTATTCAGCATGAGACTTAAAGTATTCAATAAGGGTGCATGAATTTCCATTTTCAGTTTAATTGTGTGCACGTGATTAATTATCCTCATCTTGAAGATCGGTTGAACAAACCAGTGACTGACATTAGCCTACGTAGGTGAGGATATTCCCTCATAGCCGACCGGATAGAGCCTTGCTGCCAGCGAGCGTCCATAGCCCCGGCAAGGTTATCGTTACAATTCTCCTAAGTAGAGCCCCACTGTCAGCGAGCGTCTATAGCCCCGGTAGAGTTACTTAGATGGCTTAATCTAGATTTTTAGTATAATCCGCTTTATTTATTTATTTATATTATTATTATTATTATTATTTTGAAAGATTTCGCAAGATATAGCAATTTGTAACTTCATGATGCAAGGAGTGGACACTTGCTGAAATTAAGCTGAGAATTGTAATGGTAGCAAGGGTAACCTCTAATTTTTCACCTAATATCTACACTGGTAAGTTCAACAAACCCAAGGATTTTAGGTGTGTCATCGTGAGAAACTTGCTTCAAATTCTCAATCACATTTATTGAATACAAAACTTCAGAAGATAAACAATTCTCTACATTCATGACAGTAACAAGTTATGTGTAAATTGCAAATGATTAACTTGAATATCCTAAATTTTATACTGTTTTGAATGGTTGCTAGTTTTGCTCCTTAATACTCTAAAGTAAAATAAAGATCCCTGCTGAGGAGACAACAAACAAACCAAACAAACAGGCTGTACAAACAACACAACAAAATAGAAAAACTGTACAAATAGAAAGAAACAGAAAGTAGAAACAAACAGAAGACAAACTATACAAACAGCCAACCCAAAAAGAAAATAGCAAAAGAAGAACTATACATTACTTACAGCACTTTACATTAAGAAAAATGGACTACCCTTTTACCTCAAGCCTGGAAGTAGTGTTTCAAATGCTGGCCATTAACTGGTAATGGCACATCTTCTCCAGTCAAGGTCTTAAGTCTAAAGGTGTTACCTCCTTCTTCTGAGACTTGTAATGGACCCAGCCATAATTTATCGAATTTTCCATGGCTTCCTTTCTTTTCATGTGCTTTGTCCCAGCACAACACTAAGTCTGATATCCTAAATGTTTTGACTCTTGCCCTTTTGTCAAACCACCTCTTAACAACCACTTGGTGTTTGGCAAACTTCTCGATGGCTTGACCTCTTTTCTCCTCTAGTTGTAACATTTGCACTATTCTGGCTTCCCTATGGTTATCAAAGCCTAGATACTCATTGGCAAACTTTCAGGTTGGTATTCTCAGATTTACTGGAAGTATGGGATCAGTCCCATAAACTAAATGATAAGGTGTGCTACCTAAAGCTGTTTTAAACTTGGTCCTGTCTACCCATAATGCATATCTTAACAGGGTATTCCACTCTCTAGGACTTTTGGCAATTAACCTCTTGATTATGTCTAATAAAATTTTGTTTGTTGATTCAGCTAGTCCATTACCTTGAGGGTAATAATTCGAAGAAAACCTTAAAATAATCCCATATTCAAATGCCCATTTAGAAAACTTTAAAGAAGAGAAAGCAAGGCCATTATCACATACCAATGAATAGGGAGTTCCAAACTTGGTGATGATGTTTTCTTCAAGGAACTTGATAACTACCTCAGTTGTGGAAAATTTGCAGCAGGTGGCCTCAGTCCACCTTGTACAATAGTCTGTTACCGTCAGTATAAATTTGTGTCTTGCAGAAGATGGGGGATTGATGACTCCAATAAAATCCAAGCCCCACTGTGCAAACGGTCTGGATTCGATCACAGGTTGTAGTGGATTGGCCAGATTTCTCCCTTTGTCTACTGCAGTCTGATAGGTGTGGCAACTTCTAATGTGACTCTTAGTGTCTTTGAACATAGTGGGCCAGTAATAGCCCGCCCTCAGTATTTTGTGTGTTGTAGCTAAATGGGAACCATGGCCGGTTCCGTACTTGTCATGTAGTTCTGTCAACACTCTATCAGCTTCAGTTCTATTTATGCATCTCAGATAAATTCCATCATAGTTCTTCCTAAATAGAAGACCTCCTTGCACCATATAATTTTGTGCCTTAATCTTCAAAGCTCTCCTCTGAGAAGCTTTCATCCTGTTTGGGTACTTTCCAGCTACCAGGAAGGTGCTTAAATCATCGTACCAGCCTGATGCGCTTTGGGAATTCAATACATATTGTTGTTTTATCAAATTTGGATCCATGTTTGCTATTGTCTGCACCAATGCCTGCCCTCTAACCAGCTTCATGGGAATGATTTCCATGTCAAATTCTTGCAGCGTGGTGATCCACTTGGCTCTTTTTTCTCCAAGCTCGTTTTGCATCAACAACATTTTTACTGCTGCGTCTGGTACTATGGCTTTGATCTGGCTGCGCAGAATGTAGTGTCTAAATTTTTTCATAGCCTTTACTAATGCGAATGCCTGTCTTTCAATATCTAGATATCTCGGCTGTGCATCCTTCAGAGGTGCGCTCATAAATGCTATGGGCCTCTCTTCATTATTTTCACCTTTCTGTGTCAAGGCAGCTGCGACAGAATGAGAAGATGCAAAGGAGTAGATGTAAAACAGGCTTGTGTAGTCTAGACTTGCCAATACAGGGGCATCAAAAATTGCCTCCTTGATATCTTCAAATGCAGCTCTGGCCACTGGCGTCCATTCCATCTATGCATCCTTCTTCAACATGGCATTTAACGGCTGCACGATCTCTGCAAAACCTGTTATAAACTTCCGAACAAAGTTAATTTTACCAAAAAATGATTTCAACTCTTTCCTACTGTTTGGTATTTGTAAATTTTTTATGGATTCTATTCTATCCGGATCAATTGAAATTCCATTTTCAGAAATGACATGGCCTAATAATTTACCTTCAGTTACGCCAAATATACATTTCTTAGGATTAAGGGAAATCCCATACCTTTCACATCGCTTGAGTATTTTTCTGAGGTCTTCAGTGTGGGTGGATGCATCCTTGGAATACATAGTTAAATCATCCATATACACAACAATGCACTTACCTGATAATCCACGGAACGCAACGTCCATGGCCCTCTGAAAAGTGGCACTTGCATTGATCAGACCAAAAGGCATTCTTCTATACGCATAATTTCCCCATTTGCAAGTGAAGGTGGTTTTTAGTCTATCTTCTCTATCAATTAAGACCTGGCTATAACCTGAAAAACCATCTAAAAAAGACATCATCTTTGCGCCATTTACTACTTGCAGTACTTCATCTATTGGGGGCAAAGGATAATTATCCTTTTCAGATGCCTTGTTTAAATTTCTAAAATCTACGCATAACCTGATGTCTCCGTTTTTCTTCCTCACTGGTACTAAGTTAGCTACCCAGATAGAATGCCTGACTAGGAAAATTATTCCAGCAGACAGTAATTTTTTAACTTCCTCAAAGATTAAAGGCTCTAGAATGGCATTTACAGGCCTCTATTTCTGCCTAAATGGTTTGACTTCTTTTCTTAAAGGTATTACGTGAGTTATGATGGACTCATCAAATGTTTTCAAGTCTTCATAAGTCCATGCTATGACATGTTTATATTCTTTCAGAACGTCCAGAACCTCTTTTCTAATTTTCTCAGAGCAAGCTTTCCCAATTAGTACATTTTGTGGATTTAGCTCAGTCCCTAAGTTATGTAAATCACACCTACCCCCTTCTGTTTTGGGCAAGTCTTTCTGTCTCATTACTCCATCGAAGTCAAAGATGTGTTCTAATTCAATTACTCCTTTTGGTAAGAAGTTGCTCTTTAAGTTGATCATATCCTCTTCGTCCCATGTTACTTCAGGCCTTTCTTGTTCATCAATGCTTTGGGCCTCAAATACCTCATTACAAGTCAGAAAATTAATAATTTGCTGATCCCCTCCAAATACCTGAAAGTGTGTAACGTTGTCTGGTATACTGGGCACATTAACTAGCTCAACAGCAAATCATCTCAATCCTGACAGTGTCAATGGTTCTAATGTACTAGCAGCAACTGCTAGCGCATCCGGCCTGTGGTTCAGCTCTCTAGGGATGTGCTCTATGTTAAAAGCATCAAACGAATCCATTAAACCCCATACTCTATGTCTGTAACTAATCATTTTCTTGTAATTGCAGGCATATAGTTTCCTCACTTGTCTGACTACTAATTCAGAGTCTGAAAATACTCTGATGGTTTTTACCCTTTTCTTGATGGCCATGACAAGTCCTAAAATTAGGGCCTCATATTCAGCAATATTGTTAGTGCAGGAAAATTGTAATCTATATGCTGCCAAATGTGATTTACCTTGAGGATCTATGAGTTCAATACCCACATCTGCGCCCTGTTTTGATTTGGACCCATCACATTTTAACGTCCACATGCCATCTTTACTTTTCTGATCTTTTACCTTGGCATACTTCATCCTTTTTATTACCTGTGGGGTGTTGTCTTGTTTATTCATGGGTTTTTCCGTTTGGTTAACTTGCATAGGTGTGTTTTTAGTTTGTAACTCAGAAAGATAACTACCCTTGTCCTCTATTTCTTTTCCTAAATCTGGAATCAAGGCATCTATATTATCCTAAACATATTTCTGTGTTGGATCAGGATTCTCATTTTCCTCTTGTAACTCTACCCTCCCTATGCATTTTTTGTATTCATATTCAATGATGTCTTTGCATATTTCACAACTCTCCTCAGAATGTTGCCTATCATGGACTCTACACCTATTTTTATATAACTTACATTGGACTAGGAGATTGTGTTTAACGCACTCTTCCACCTCTTGTCTAATGGCATGACCAAATTTGTCTATTGCATTGTTTTCTTCATCTGAAGAATTTCCATCAGACTCAATGAATAGTGTCGTTCTATTGCTGACACACTTTTTTCTAATGTTTAACATCATAATCTCTTCAATCTGCACCCCATTGTTGGTAATTCTATAGACACCCAGTTCAACAACAGCATATAATATTTCATTAGTTCGATTATACTCTGTTATCATATGTTTCATTCTGGGCTCTGCCTCTATTCTGATCTGGTTTGGGATGCCTCTCCAAGGTAACCACATGTGTGAAAAGTCAGTAGCCATTTATCCATTTAATGTCTTGGACCAATCCCTACTTAGCAACATTCCATAATTTATGGGTATATCCACTACTTGAATGTCAATGATTTGGCTTACCCTAGGGTCTGAAGCTAATTGCATTTGAATGTTCATGAATTCTCCTATCACGCTAACCTCAGTCTTATCTAATTGTGTGACAACCTTGGCAGATTTGGTGGGAGTCAGCCCGAGAGTTTTACATATTCCTAAGGGCATTACGTTGGCTGAAGCACCAGAATCTACCATGCAATTGTGTATATTCTTCCCACACAACCTAACGGTTAACAAGAAAGGGGGAGTATCCCTCTTATCCGCATGTATTACTACATTTGTATTGGAAGGCTGCTCAACTTTCTTACCTTTCTCTTTAGGTGGTGAATCACTATTAGGAACAGTTATATCAGTAGACACCTCGTTTGTTATGGATGTATCCAGGGATTTTATAAAAGCATTTCTGATCCCTGGGGTCTTCAATAATTCATTTAGAGGTATACTGACCTTAATTTTCTTTATTTCCTCTGACAAGTAACTCATTAATCTTGTTGTCTCTATTGCTTTGGTTTTACTTGTTTGATCCTTTTGTACTGCTGTTCCATTATTTGTGTGCTGACTAGCTTTAAGTATGGCAGGATTGTTGCTAGCATTCTGATCTGGGGGTGTATTGATGTTATTCGGAGGAGTGGAAGTGGTAAAAGGTCCTCCCGGCCTAGGGTTGTTCCTCAAATTGTAGGTGTGGCTTTTATTTGTCTGTTGAAAGGCCTGCACCTCTTCTGTTTCATTTAATATCTCATTTTCAGATTCAAAGGGAAACTGAAAAACATTTAACACAAAGGCTGATTCAGGATAAAGACTTTCACAACAGTATGGTTCATCCTCTAGCAATTCATCCTCTTTCTCTTCTGCAGTTGCAAAGGTAAACGTTTCTAAGACTAATGTTGTGTCATATCCTGAGGGTACTACCTCATTACCTTTAGGAATGAGAAATTCAGAGGTAGGAGGCTGTACATCTATGTTGAAAATGCTAGTTGCCAAGTGGAACTGTGGACAGTCGTGCTCAGCATGGGCATTGGTATTGTGAAATCTGTACCAATTTTTGGGTGTTGTACTAGCCACTTGTATGCTAGTCATTTGTTTTGCATCATGATTATCTATATTCTCAAAAGGAGAAGCCAGAGTACCGTTGTTGGGCCCAGTGTTCCATGTCTTGGGTGGCCTAGGTTGATTCTAATTTCTGTTATTATTGCCCCAGGTCCTATTATCTATCACTGGCCCTCTATTTTGCATTGGTTGCCCCTGACTGGGGCCTTGATGCTGATTATAGTTTTGGTTCTGATTGTACTATTGATTTTGATTGAAACTATAGTTCTGATTTTGGCCTTGGTTGTGATTTTGATGTTGATTGTAGTTTTGGTTGCCTCTTCCATAGAGGTTCTCATTTCTTAGTTGTGTCACTTCGGTTGTTAACCTTTTCAAATGTGCAGTAATCTCTTTAATTTCTTCCCTATCCTCTTGTGCTTTTGCCACAGTTATATCCCTAGGAAGTTGGAAGAAAGGCTGACCATTATTTTGACTGTTATTGGAAGTACTAGCCGTGTAAGGAGTTATAGCTTGGATTGGGGTAGGATTATACACAGGTGTGTAAGAAGGAACCAGATTTACTAGTGGAGCGTGCTGCACAGGGACTCCATTCCATGGTTGTGCCTGATTCTACACCCCAAAATTTCCTCCATTGACAAATGGACTATAAGTTGTATGCCTCATCTCTTGGTTCACTGAGGCTGCCTCTTTATAGGCTTTGGATATTGAATCTATGTCAGGTTTTCTTTTGACAAACATGGCAGTTAAAGGATCCAAGGCAGCATAGTACATAGCCAACAAGGGATCATCATCTACGGTATAAGGGGCTATCAGCCTAGAATAGGCCTTTTGAAACCTGTCGTTGAAATTATCAATTAGCTCTCCCTCACCTCGTTTTATAGCAGCCAATTTATGATACAATGCGCAAGGGTCAATGGGTCCCCTAAATCTTGACAGAAATGCTTCTTCCATAAGTAGCCAGGAAGAAATGTAACCGTTAGGTAAGTTTACATACCAGCTAGAGGCTTGTTCATTAAAGGTGTAGGGAAACAATCTACACACCACATCCTCGTGCTCTAACCTAGCTCTAAAACATGCCTCCTTAAATATTCTAATATGATCTTCTGGGTCCTGATGCAACTGGTATTTGGGACATATCTTTTCTAAATTTTTGGGCATCTCATGATAATCATTGAAGAGTATGGGAGAATTGACATCGAAATAAGCCATTGCAGGTGTTTGAACTTGACTTGAACTTGTAGGAATACCTGGATTGATTGGTGGATTAGGATTTACAGGAGGATTTAGACCTCCAGGAGTGCCTGAACCAAGATTTAAAGATCTAAACAGTGATCTGTCAGGACTCACAATACTACGGATGTTAAAAGGTGACCCAGGAGGTGTTCCAGATGAACTTCCTGCTTGCGATATTTTTGGATTCCAAATTAAAGGGTTTTTACTTCGCCTTGTATCAGGTAGTTGCACAAATATATCTCTTGAACTGGATCTAGACCTAGTCACTCTATTACTGTTATTAGCTAGTTTGAAATGAACCCTAACTCAGGAAGGCCCTCCTTCTAGCGCCAAAAAAACTGTTGATGATTGTTTTGATGCAATCATAACAATAAGTTAAAATTCACATATAATGAACTGAAACTATACTTGAAAGATAAGAAGGAATCATTTGAGATTCAACTAATCCCAAGTCTACAATGGTATAGTTGGCCAAGTTCAGTTGGTCAATGTGAAGCTGTAATGTTCAAGGGGCCTTATGTTGTTTAGAGTTTCTTGTTTGGTGGTTTACTGGACTAAGATTATGCAAAAAGATCATAGATTTCAACAAGTATTTTGTTCATTTGCATACAATTGTTACTGTGCTGCAAATTCTAAATGGTTTTCTTGAATTATTACAGCTTTCTCCTTTATACATTTATGAAAACTGTCTACTTTAAACTCTGTTATGCATGCTTCTTCAAATTTGAGACAACTTCCTTTAGATTTCTGCGTTTACAGCTAAATATTTTAGATGGGTTGGGAAAAGTTAGAAAGATCTAATCTACACCTCATTTACTCTACCGAAGGATCTAATTGTTCTGTTATGCACTATGTAAATGCTACAGTAATTTGATCAAATCCACAGTAAAAAACCTTAAATGCAAGTTCTGAGCATTTTCACAAACATACATTTAAAATTGCAAGCTCTCAAAGAAAATATTTCAAAACACAAAGAAGAGCAGGAGAACACTCAGAAGATAGATGCAAAACTCCAGATTCTATTGTATTAGAAACAAATAGTCATACATGATTTACAATGTAGGAATGACTCTTAGTTTCATTGATCAAACTACAGAGAACTTACAAGCTTTACAGATACAGTAAGGAAGCCAGACATTCCACGCACACCTTACTGCAGACAAACAGGCGACCTCCTTCTACTTCTAAAGTATGCTAAGCTAAAATCCCTATTGTAGCCCCTGTTGTAAAGTATTACAGTGTAGAGAGGCACAATATATAGACTTTCTGGTTGTCCTCACTACAGCAAAAAAACCTAACTACCCCTGGTTACAGCAATAAATATAGATGAACCAGTCCTCCAAAATATCTCTGAGCAGTGTCAAATCTGGGCAAAATATTGCCCCTTCTGAGAAGCTCCGGCAGCTCAGCAATAACTTATGTTTGTCTGTTGCAGTAATGTTCTCAGCTGCAACTTTGTCCTTCACTTGAATGGCCTTGACTTCCTCGCACTTCATCTTTATCTTCTTGCTCCTGAGATCGGATTTTCTTCCTCCATGATGTCACTGTGTTGAATTTCTAGCTGCTTCCTCAACTGCAAGCCTACAAGACAAGACAAGCAATAAGTACCAATTTATCAAATAAACAGCAAGGAATTAAAATATCTGTTTAAATCCGGGTGACACTACAAAAAAATGTGGAAATCAGGTCCAAAAAACTCTCAAAACGCGTTCAAAATGCATACAGACTGCTCAAAAAATCATCAGGTCAACTATCGCTGACCGAAAAATACCACGGGCACCAAAAAATATAGTTTAAAATTCCTATCGCTTTCCATTTCCCACCCATCGGCGTGACAATCGCCATCGGCGCGTCCAAAAATACTCAGGCCGATCATCGCTATTTGGCCGATGGCCTTACTCGTTATTTCCTCTATCGGCGAGATCCATATTATCGGCATGATAAAAAAGCTCTCCACCGATCACTATTGTTTCATCGATGCCTCTTCGTCGGTGAGACTCTTACCGACGACCCCTTCATTGTTCTCCATCGGCGTGAGATTGCCCATCGGCGACTCACAAACTTCCTCCGCCGATGACAATACCTTGGCCGATGTTCCTTTATCGGCAAGAGTTTTGCCGATGTCTATTTCGTAATGCATTCGACTAAGTTCTCTCTCCTTTCAAAACCTATGTATATTGCGATATACAAGCCATTAATTCCATTTGATAATCCCTTCGATTCCGGCGTTTGTATATAAAATCATTGTATATAGCCTTGTATATCGCGATATACATATGCGAATATACAAGGGCTTAATTCCTTTTGATAATGATTTCGGGTCCGCTAATGTATAAAACCATTTGTATCCCGCCAATATACAAGGCCACGAATATACAAGGATTTAACCTTGTTTGATAATTACTTCGGGTCCGGCGCTTGTATATGGTGCTTGCATCTTTCGCACTTGCATGTGAATAGTGCATTGTATGTGAACAGTGCTATGTATGTCCGCTTGTATATTCCGCTTGTATATGAAAATATACAAGCCCCAATATACAACGACCTTTCAATATTTGATAAGGATTTCAGGTCCACTATGTATATTCTGCAATGTATATTTTGCTTATATGTTAGAATATACAAGCCCGAATGTACAAAAGCGACCAAGCATAAAAAATATAATTTTGCGCATACAAAGGACTTTGTATATGCCAAGCGATAGACAAACCTAAATGTACATTTTACTAAAATGATCATACCTTGCAAAATATGGCAAATTTTAAGATGGTTCAAAAAGCAACCCTGGCTCATTTTTCACAAGGAATCCAACCATATCATGCAAGGGTACTGAAAATGCATTTTTCCATATTTTTAACAAAGTTTGCAAATTTGACTCTCTTTTCCCTTTACCACCAAGCAAAACAACACAAGTAGAAGCAAAAAAAAAACAAAGCAACAGCAGGGGTCCCCATTTTGCTAAGGAGCATAATGGGGCGTGTTGTGAACATCACAACAAGTATGACTGTTGTTCATTCTTTCTTTGGAAAGGTGAATTTTCTGCAAAGGTTCATTCTTGAATTTGCAAAGAAAACCCGTCACATTGTTGATATGATGAAGGGTAAAGCTACCTTCCATTGGACTACGGAAGGTAAAGTGGCATTTGAGGATATAAAGAAGGCTATTGCTCATGCACCAATTCTTGTTTGTCTTGACTATACCAAAGATTTCGTAGTTTACAGCTACGCTTCAGATCACACACTTTCAGCAATTCTGGTTTAGTAGAATGAAGAAGGTGTAGAATCTCCTATATCATTTATGAGTTGTCCTCTCAAAGCTCATGAATTGAAGTATTCAAATATGGAGAAACACGCTTACGCCGTGGTCAAAGTGGTGAAGCATTTCAGGTTCTATATTCTGAATTCACACATTGTTGTTTTGGTTCCTCATACAACAGTCAAGTCTATCTTAACTCAACAAGAGTTTGGAACAAAGAGAGGTAATTGGATTGCTAAGATCCAAGAATTTGATCTGGATATCAAACCTGCCAAGCTTGTGCATGGTAAAGGTTTGTGTCAATTGATCGCTGATAACGTTCCAAAAGAGATAGGGGACGAAGAAGAAGTTGTGGACACACCAACTATTCTTTTTGTTACTACAACTAATGAGTGGTATTCCAATACCGCTCATTTCCTTACCTACGGTGAGTGTCCTTCTTATTTGTCTTATAAGGAGAAAAGAACCATCAAGTTGAAAGCTGCCAACTATGTCCTTTGGGACAATGGTTTGTACAAAAGGAGTCTTGATGGGGTATTTCTCCGTTGCGTAGATAAAGCACAACAAAGTAGACTTTTGGAGTCTTTCCACAATTTGTCTTGTGGAGGACACTTTTCAGCACCTATAACGGCTCACAAGATTTTACGAGCTAGATACTATTGGCCCACACTATTCCAAGATGCGTACAATTGGGTGCGTAGATGTGAGTTGTGCCAACAGTTTGTTGGGAAACTGAAGTTGGCAGCATTACCTCTCAAACCAGTGGTGATTGAGGAGCCTTTTCAACAATGGGGTATTGACTTCATTGGCGCTGTGAATCCACCATCAAGTGTAGGACATAACTATGTTCTCACCGCAATAGACTATTTTACTAAATGGGTGGAAGCCATTCCAGTCAAACATGCTACTTCTGAGGTGGTATGCAGTTTTCTTAAGGAGAACATTATTTCCAGGTTTGGAGTTCCAAACAAGATTGTAGTAGACAATGCTACTTGTTTTTCCTCTCATGAGATTACTGATTTTTGCTATGAGCATGGAATCATTCTTTCCCACTCTTCAGACTATTATCCACAAGGTAATGGTCAAGCAGAATCAAGCAATAAGAATCTGGTTACTATCATTAGGAAATTGATAGATGAAAATTAGAGAACTTGGCATAAAGTGTTGTTTGATGTTTTATGGGCAGATAGGATTACCCCCAAAAGGGCAATAGGCATGTCACCATTTCAGCTCCTATATGGCTTGAATGCTGAAATACCAATTACCTTGGAATTGCCAGCACTGAAGTTGGTAAAAGCATTGGAAGATAGAACTTTTGATAGTTCTATTGATAAAAGGATCATGTATCTAACTGAACTTGAGGAACAATGCACTATGGTGGTGGACCGTATTGCTGAGCACCAAAGTCAAGTAAAGAAACTCTTCGACAAGAAGGCAAAGGTTTGTGAGTTTCAGATTGGAGATCAAGTCTTGTTGTGGGACAAGAGGAGAGAACCAAAAGGAATGCATGGAAAATTTGATTCCTTGTGGAGAGGTTCATTCACCATTCATCAGTTCTATGGTGAAAATATTTTCTTGCTAGAGTATCAAGATGGGACACCATTCTTGCTGCATCATAGTGGGCAACATCTGAAGCACTTCAATCCTTGAAGTATCAGATAAGTTCAGTTGTACATTTGTAAAGTTGTGTTTTTATTTCTTGTGTTTTTGTTTAGTTTTTTGTGTCTTTTTCTTTTTAGATTGACTCTATAGCCCAATGGCATGGATGAAGGCACTTAGAGACTAGATTCTACTCCCTTCAATCGTTTCAAAGTTTGATTGAAGAAAGTTCCCCAGTTAGAGCCAACTGTTGTTCTCAAAATCAGCTGCGCTTGTTTTAGTGGACAACCCCCCATGAAACTTGTCCATTTCGTGAATCTACATTCTAAGCCCACAAATCAAGACAAGATTTCCTTGATCTCGCACGAAGTCATTTGACATTCTAAACTAGCCTACGATAATCCCTTGAATTGGTTTCTTGGTATTCATGAAGATCGTTCAAGTCGTAAGCTGATAAGGATTGTCAATTTTTAGTCATTTTCAGGCGTTGGCGAAGTTTTTGTTTTAACATGCAAAAGCAGTGTTTTTAACTGCTATTACATGTTTTGAAGTTTTTGATTAACATGTAACGGCGGCTAAATCATCCGCTTCTACATGTCTTGCTCGGTGGAACCTGCCAAGTTGGTGAAAACACCCGCTGTTACATACGGTTATTGACTCTACCTGCTGGAGCGGCTGAAATACCCACCCAAGCAAGATCTCTAGATCTTTTGACTGGAGTGACATTAATGGTTGTTCATGCCACACTAATGACATGTTTTCAAAACCTTTAAAAGTCTTTTGTTTAGCTTTTTAGTTATTTCATTTTCTCTTCCTGCCTAGCCAATCTCTGGACTCCTTCAACCATTTGACCGCGTCATCCAAAGGTTTGATTCAATCCACCATTATCAGACTTAGGGTTTTCATCGCATGGACAGGTAAACCTTCTAGCCATTTTCTTTTTCCTAGAGTTTCTGTTAGTTTTGAACAGATTTCTCTTTATTTTAATTTCATTCTAAGTTTTCGTCAAAAGTTTGTTTTCTTAATTGGTATGGTCATTTTTGTTTAAACTTGGTGTCAAGTATGTCTTCAAAAGGATCAATCTACGTGCCCTAAGTTTTTCCTATATTGGTGTCAGTGGTCTTTGCCATGTAAAACCCTAAAACCGAGTCATACTTCCTATACCCTTGTATGTATTGTATCAACGAAGGCGAGGTGCATCGTCGGAAGAATTCACCGCTCGAACACCAAAACCCCCATCCTTACACGACCTCATATCAAAACATTACCTGCCATAGCGGTGCAATCCGCTGCCTGAACATCTATTGCTGATATTTGGTCCTACCTGCCATAGCGGCCGAAACACCTACCATTGCATCTAAAGATTCAAAACTTGGCAATCTTCTCATTCACCTATAAAAGCGGCTAAATCATCCGCTCCTACATGCATATCCTCCAAAGTGACTTAACTTGTAACAGTGGTATTTTTCACCGCTTTTGCATGTTAAACAAAACTTTCCTTAACACATGCAAAAGAGACATTTTTGACTGCTCATACACATCAAAACTCATCCTAAATTTCTCTAACACTTGGAAATTTCATTTTTCAAAAAATTGAAAGCACGCTTTCACCATCGCCTTGATTTGTGCACACTCAAGCCCTTCAAACGCGTGCCTTCCTGTCTATGATCACCAAATTGTAGTCATCCCAAATTATCCAATTTTTCCTCTGACTGCGAGATCATGGTTTTTTGCAGCTCTCAACCAGCGTTCATGTCAAATTTCAAACTCAGAGTTCTCTCTAGAGCTCATGTCAGAATCATCTCCATCGAAGGCCAGAATCATGAAGTACAAGTACCAGGGTGTCTTTCCGGTAACAGAAGTGCAATCAAATGTTGATGAAATCAGAGACATAGAAATTGGGCATGTGGACATGGCCGAGTTCGTAGATAGAACTAAACAGGCAAATCCCTCCAAGCCTATGCAGAAAATCATTGACAGCAATATTCATTTGGTTGCGTCATTTCCATTTCTGCACACAATCCTGAATTTGTTCTACAAGTGGCCAGTCATTACAATAGGGACACTAGAGCTGTGACAGACTCACAAGGAAATGTAATCATGAGATTGGATGTAGAATTCCTAGATAAAATTTTCATGTGTCCACCCATTGAGAATGTTGGACAGATTGACTTTGCCCAAGGTCAACAAGACTATGATAATGATGTGGAATCCGCCAGGAGGTATATAAATAACAAGTGGTTAAAGACTCCTAGGGGTAATTTGACCAGGTGGCTGAAGGATCTCCATAGAAGTGATTTTGTAGAGGAAGTGTGTGATTTGATTACTCTTTTGAGTCACATCAGAGGACTCCCTTCTGCCTCTAAATTCTAAGAATGGATGTACAATTACATTAAGGTGATTCTTCAGGGAACGCAAAAGATATTCTGGGGTGAACAGATCAGCAATGCATTGCACGAGCAACTAGTAAGGGTAAATACCACCTTCAAATTTTACATGATGTTGCTGCAAGCATGAGAAACTTTCTAGGTTTAACCCAAGTGGGAGACAGGAGGTTGATCCCAGTGTATGAATACTACCCGAAATCACTCTGAAGGGGTCAATTCATCATTTCAGAAGAGTCAATGATGCGTTCTTCTCAGTTTTCATCTACTTGTGGGATGGTGAACTGGTTTAAAGAAGAGTTTCTGATGAAGCTTGGCAGGTTGTAAATTCTTTTGGCTGCTTATTCTTGCAATTTCCCACCTTCACATATCTTCAGGTAGGGTACTATCCTGGTTACCCTTACTTGCTGCCATGGTATCCCAGTGATTGCATTGTTCTTATGGAGCTTTGCAGACAGTTGATTGTGGTGCATAACAAGCAAATGGAACTAAAGAAATCAGGGATAAAGTTCCCTGTGGAAATTGGGAGGTACTCAATTCAATCCGCCAACAAAGCAAAGATAATTGACTCTGAGTTGCAATTGGTCACCATGAAGACCTACAAGAAAAGAGATCATTTTGACTTCAGAAGGGTTCAAGATAAAATCAAGAGGAAGTCAACTTTTCATGTGCCAATGGTTGAAGATATATGGGCGGATCTCAGGACTCAAAATGAGATCAGAAAACTGGATTTCTGCAGACTTCATCTAAGTCAAATTGAAGAACTAGGACTTGTTGATATTCCAGATGGAACAGAGGATGATGGGAATGTCCTAGACCACAAATATGATGCAGAAAATGTTGAGGCTTCACCTCTCCCAGAGATGAAATGGTCGGTCAAAGAGGAGACATCTATCAGGAAAAGATTCCAACCAATACTGGCGAACACCAACTTGTGGTTGGAAAGTAAGGGGATTAAGTTGAAAGAGTTTCTTATAGGATCTGAAGCTGAAACACAGGAGCAAATAGGTAAGAAGGTCGAGAACCAAACTAAAAATAAGAGTGACACCCCTTCTTCCTCGAAGATACACAAACCAAAGATCAAATTTGTATCTAAAGGAGGAAAGAAGAAGGGAACCACAGAAGCTTCTGATGCCACTAAGTCAGATGCTGAAGATACTAATGATGATCAGATGGAAATTGAAGATGTTGAGACTGAAGAACAAAATGTTCAAAAGTCTAAGACAAAGGTATCTGATGAATCTGACAAGGAAGAGGAAGCTGAACAAGGTGAAGATGAAGATATAGAGGTAGAACAACTTGATGGTTCCCCTCAGACTCCTGTGAAAAATCTTCCCTTTGAGACTCAAGTTTCTACGCTTCCTCATGTTCTAGTTTCTGATAGTTTGCCAGTGATTTCAAGTGTTCCTCTTTCTCCAATTTTTGTTGTTTCTTCTGATAATACTCCTCCATCCATGAAGGCTAGCTTTGGAACTATTTTTGATTCTTCTAGTTCCATTCCAAGCTTATCTTCCCCATCTTTTGATATCGGGGAACAAACTATTTTAGAAAACCTTCTAGATGCTTCACAAAAGGTTGTTGATACAAGTGTTGTGTTTACCAACACAAGTCCAATTGTCACCATCACTGGTATAAGCATGGAGCTGGCCAAGCAAGTAGTGGATCCCTCTTCGACTGTTGGCACTTCTACACTTCCTCCATGGCTATCTGCCTATACTCCAAAGAGGAAGAAGCAAGCCATCTCACCTGATGAGATTGACATTGAAAAGCTGTTGCCCGTGAAAGCAAAGAACCAGAAGAAGAAGCCTAATATTTCTAGGCTGGTCACTGAAAAGGGGATCAGATATGCTGAGATTGCCAAACCATCAGAAGATGCCACCACTGATACTTTCGACATGAATGATTATGTCATCTCAAGGGTTGAGTTAGGCAAGCTGACTCATGAGGGTGTCAAGGCAGATTTCCAGACCACTGCCAGTACCCTACTTGAAAAGTATGACGAAGCCAAGAAGGAGGAGTAGTACAAAGCAAAAGCAGAACAACTGGCTGCTGTCCTTCAAAAAGTAGTTAAGTCATCAGAAATAGTAGAGCCCATGGCAGTAACAGTGGAAGATCCCTTGATCCAGAAGGTCGAGAAAGCGCAAGCAAGGGAAAGAGTAGTGGGAGATATAGTGGAACACCTACTGGCTCAAGGGCGAATCTTACTTAAAACCACTGTAGAAAGAAAGGAGAAAATGGACAAAGCAAAGGCAGAGCTGGACAACCTAGTAGATCTATTATCACAAGAGTTGTTGGATCAAGAAGGGAGCCTAGAAGAGTGGATCGATATGAAGAAGATCAAGATAAAGAATCTGATCACCATTGGGGTCATCATCAACAGGGAATCATATCTAAAGACCAAAGAAACTCTGGCTCATCAAATATGCATAATAAAGAGTCTACTTGAAGATCTATGCCAAGCTCGGGAAAACAGTGAAGATAGTGATGTCACGCTTCTGCACAGGCTAGAGGAACTTCCATGTACCTTGACGGGGGAAGATCACAAATTCCTCTCAGTATAGGAAATGATAAGTTCTTTTGAAGAAATGGTTCAAAAGAAATTTGAAGAGGAGGCACCCTCAGTGCTCTCAATGGATAGCCTATATGATCAACATTCGACTCTGGAGAACCTGAAGGATAATTTAGACAAGCATGAAAAGGCGATAAAGGCGGTAAAGGATTCAATTCTCCGAGCTTGCACCATCTCTGAAAACACAGCAAAACCAGATGCATGTGAGATGGCAGCCGTTCGAGCCATGTACCAGAACTTCCTAAAGAAAAATGACAAAGGAAACTAATGCCTTAGCTTATTTTTTCCTATATGATATGTAATTTGAATTTTGTTTTAGACATTATCCCATGTAATTTTCCAAAATGTAATTACATGTGATCCAAAAGAAGTCCCAAGTCAAATAGGACTCTGTTGTTGAATAAGTCAAAGTAGTTATGATTTTCCTAATTTTTCTCAAGGCTTCTCCCTATAAATAAAGAGGGCCTCTTTTGTAAATAGCATCTTTTATCTATTGTAGCAAAACTCTGCCAAATTGAGAAGCAAGTTGATACTTTATGCTTATTTGTGTAAATCAATTTTCAAATATTTCCAATCTTTGTCTTGGAGTGATTTGTTTTATGATAGAACTGTTCTTATGTCTTTGCTATCATATTATCTTTGATAAGTAGTTGAAGTGTGGGAGTTTATTTCAAGTGATTAAGGATTATTCTAAATCTGATTTTAATAGACTTTGAGCTATAAAATCATTTGTGAGAATTGTGTTGTGTTCATGAATGAGGAATAGCTTGAAGACTTTGTGCTACAAGTTGTTATCTTTAATCTAGTTATCTCATCTTGGCGTATAGTGAAGACTTTGGGGTGCACTCTACTCCAAATCATTTTATTTCCTGTTGGTGAACTAAGTAATGGAAGACTTTGTGTTTCCATGGATTTTGTGGTAATTCATAGTTCTTGGTATTATATCAGTTGTGTTGAAATCGTTATATATTATAAACATTATTTCTGAAAAAAGAGAAATGGATGGTATGACCCCACCCCCAAGTTAGTTTTTAGTTTAGAATAAAGTTGTAATAATTGATAGGGAACCTCCCCTTGCTGAGAGGAGAGATTTATCTCATTGTACTATGGTTGATATAACCATTTTGCCTTCAGTTAGTTGAAGACAAAATATTCACCCAATAGTTTTTGGCGACTCTATTGGGGAAGGAACATGCAACTTGAAGCCTCACGCTCTGAGTTGAAGCATTTTCAGTTCTTTTCCATTCATTGCAAAATTGTGTTGAGCATACTACATTCTGGCAGATTCACGGTATACCAGAAGCAAGAGAGCCCAAGGTATTATTGATCTTGCGTTTGAATTGATGCAACAAAATAATTTTGGACTCTTGCCTCCACGACCTCGTCTTCAGTGTACCAGGAGTTTTCCTCCTACCAATGCCAGGTCCCCAATACTAGGTGAGACTTCTAGTTCTAGTGCTAGTAGAGTTTTGTCTATTCATACTTCACAAAGATTTGTTATCCTGCCTTTCAATTAGCATATCATGGCAGTTCAAGGCCCTTGGGGTAATACCTTTAGTCCCCTAAATTTAACCCCACCATTGCACGATCTACCTCGTAGTTCAAGAAAGAATTTTCCCAAATTCTATGGTGATGGGAAGGTTCATCTTGATGAACACATTGCAGCTTTCTGTATAGCCTATGGTGTGATAGGTGTCAAGCACGAAGATGTAGCTGTACGCCTTTTTGTAGAAACACTGCAAGGTGTTGCTGCAGACTGGTTTTATCATCTTCAAGCTCAGACCATAATGAACTGGAATACTCTCAAAATCAATTTCAAAGCCAGGTTTAAACCTACGAAGGATGCACATGCATTGTTGGCACAGCTAACACAGATGAAAAAAGAACATCATGAACCTATGCGAGATTTCATCACTAAGTTCAATAAGTTGAGAAACAGGATTCCTACCACCGCTGAGCCAACAACGGAGAACCTTAAATGTTTCTTTATCAATACACAACTTCCTGAGGTGAGTTTTCTATTGAGGCGAGCTGCTCCTACAGATCTTGCTATAGCTCAGATTTTGGCAACTGAAGTGGAAGATGATCTTATCCTTGCGGGTAAGGTAAGAAGGGATTCTAATAGAAATAAAAGTTCCTATTCCACTGAGAATTCCTCCACAAGCACCACGGATCCCATGGTGCAAAAACTAGAAAATGAGTTGCTAGCTCTGAAAAGACAAATGTCCCAAGGTATGTTTGCCTCTCCTTATCAGGATATACCAAGGAGGACATTTCCAAATAATTCATATCAAGGCAGTGCTACTAGAAATAAGGACAACACAATCGTCTTCCTCCTACACAGGGGAAACTTGCCATTGAAGCAGTGCCGGTCAACTCATCAGTTGGCTATTATGAAGCTGAAAATGAACATTCTTTCCAACCTAAGTTGGACCATGAGAATGACGCTAATCTCTTCACATAAGGAGAAGAAGAGTTAGCTGGCGACTCTACTATCAGCTTTTTGAATTATCAAGATGAAGTTGAAAAAGGAGGAGAAGTCTCAGAAGGAGCATATGTTGTTTTCACTAGGTCTCAAAATCAGCAAACCCTACAAGCTAATAAAGAAAAGACGAGAGAAGAATCTCAACCAATAATTGCTAAACGAGGGACTCCGCTGCCTTTCCAATACTGGAGAACACCAACTTGTGGTTGGAAAGTAAGGGGATTAAGTTGGAAGAGTTTCTTACAGGATTTGAAGCTGAAACACAGGAGCAAACAGGTAGGAAGGTCGAGAACCAAACTAAAAATAAGAGTGACACCCCTTCTTCCTCCAAGATACACAAACCAAAGATCAAATTTGTATCTAAAGGAGGAAAGAAGAAGGAAACCACAGAAGCTTCTAACGCCACTAAGTCAGATGCTGAAGATACTAATGATGATCAAATGGAAATTGAAGATGTTGAGACTGAAGAACAAAATGTTCAAAAGTCGAAGACAAAGGTATCTGATGAATCTGACAAGGAAGAGGAAGCTGAACAACATGAAGATGAAGATATAGAGGTAGAACAACTTGATGGTTCCCCTCAGACTCCTGTGAAAGATCTTCCCTCTTAGACTCAAGTTTCTACGCCTCCTCATGTTCCAGTTTCTGATAGTTTGCCAGTGATTTCAAGTGTTCCTCTTTCTCCAATTTTTGTTGTTTCTTCTAATAATACTCCTCCATCCATGAAGGCTAGCTTTGGAACTATTTTTGATTCTTCTGGTTCCATTCCAAGCTTATCTTCCCCATCTTTTGATATCGGGGAACAAACTATTTTAGAAAACCTTCTGGATGCTTCACAAAAGGTTGTTGATACAGGTGTTGTGTTTACCAACACAAGTCCAATTGTCACCATCACTGGTACAAACATGGAGCAGGCCAAGCAAGTAGTGGATCCCTCTTCGACTGTTGGCACTTCTACACTTCCTCCATGGTTATCTGCCTATACTCCAAAGAGGAAGAAGCAAGCCATCTCACCTGATGAGATTGACATTGAAAAGTTGTTGCCCGTGAAAGCAAAGAACCAGAAGAAGAAGCCTAAGACTGTTTCTAGGATGGTCACTGAAAAGGGGATCAGATATGCTGAGATTGCCAAACCACCGGAAGATGCCACCACTGATACTTTCGACATGAATTATTATGTCATCTCAAGGGTTAAGTTAGGCAAGCTGACTCATGAGGGTGTCAAGGCAGATTTCCAGACCACTGCCAATACCCTACTTGAAAAGTATGACAAAGCCAAGGAGAAGGAGCAGTACAAAGCAAAAGAAGAACAACTGGCTACTGTCCTTTAGAAAATAGTTAAGTCATTAGAAATAGTAGAGCCCATGGCAGTAACAGTGGAAGATCCCTTGATCCAAAAGGTCGAGAAAGCACAAGCAAGGGGAAGAGTAGTGGGAGATATAGTGGAACGCCTATTGGCTCAAGGGCGAATCTTGCTTAAAACCACTATAGAAAGAAAGGAGAAAATGGACAAAGCAAAGGCAGAGCTGGACAACCTAGTAGATCTATTATCACAAGAGTTGCAGGATCAAGAACGGAGCCTAGAAGAGTGGATCGATATGAAGAAGATCAAGATAGAGAATCTGATCACCATTGGGGTCATCATCAACAGGGAATCATATCTAAAGACCAAAGAAACTCTGGCTCATCAAATATACATAATAAAGAGTCTACTTGAAGAACTATGCCAAGCTCGGGAAAATAGTGAAGATAGTGATGTCACGCTTCTACACAGGCTAGAGGAACTTCCATGTACCTTGATGGGGGAAGATCACAAATTCCTCTCAGCACAGGAAATGATAAGTTCTTTTGAAGAAATGGTTCAAAAAAAATTTGAAGAGGAGGCACCCTCAGTGCTCTCAATGGATAGCCTGTATGATCAACATTCAAATCTAGAGACCCTCAAGGATAATTTAGACAAGCATGAAAAGGCGATAAAGGCGGTAAAGGATTCAATTCTCCGAGCTCACACCATCTCTGAAAACATAGCAAAACTAAATGCATGTGAGATGGCGGCCGTTCGAACCATGTACTAGAACTTCCTAAAGAAAAATGACGGAGGAAACTAATGCCTTAGCTTATTTTTTCCTATATGATATGGAATTTGAATTTTGTTTTAGACATTATCCCATGTAATTTTCCAAAATGTAATTGCATGTGATCCAAAAGAAGTCCCAAGTCAAATAGGACTCTCTTGTTGAATAAGTCAAAGTTGTTAGGATTTTCCTAATTTTTCTCAAGGCTTCTCCCTATAAATAAAGAGGGCCTCTTTTGTAAATAGCATCTTTTATCTATTGTAGCAAAACTTTGCCAAATTGAGAAGCAAGTTGAGACTTTGTGCTTATTTGTGTAAATCAATTTTCAAATATTTATCAATACAAGGGAGCAAGTTGAATTCCAATCTTTGTCTGTGAGTGATTTGTTTTATGATAGAAATGTTCTTATGTCTTTGCTATCATATTATCTTTGATAAGTAATTGAATTGTGGGAGTTCATTTCAAGTGATTAAGGAGTATTCTAAATCTGATTTTAATAGACTTTGAGCTATAAAATCATTTGTGAGAATTGTGTTGTGTTCGTGAATGAGGAATAGCTTGAAGACTTTGTGCTACAAGTTGTTATCTTTAATCTAGTTATCTCATCTTGGTGTATAGTGAAGACTTTGAGCCGCACTCTACTCCAAATCATTTTATTTCCTGTTGGTGAACTAAGTAACGGAAGACTTTGTGTTTCTGTAGATTTTGTGGTAATTCATAGTTCTTGGTATTATATCAGTCATGCTGAAATTGTTATATATTATAAACATCATTTCTGAAAAAAGAGAAATGGATGGTATGACCCCACTCCCAAGTTAGTTTTTAGTTTAGAATAAAGTTGTAATAATTGATAGGGAACCTCCCCTTGCTGAGAGGAGAGATTTATCTCATTGTACTGTGGTTGATATAACCATTTTGCCTTCAGTTAGTTGAAGACAAAATATTCACCCAAAAGGCCTTCAACATACAATACATTATTGGTTTTGTTCTTTCCATCAAAAGAAATAGTTCCTCTACCTCTGATTCTGCCAACAGAATTATCACCAAATTTTACCACTTCTCCTTCATACCTTTCCAAATCTATAAATTTATTTTTGTCACTAGTCATATGGTGGGAGCATCCACTGTCAATGACCCAATCATCCTTTTCTTCAACTTGGGCAGCCAGAGCTTTTTCAACATTTTTTGATTGACAGATTCAAAGAGCATTTGATCTTCTTCCTGGATGGAAATAAACACCTAGTCACCTCCAAATTTGTTTCATGTCTCTGATTCATCATTTGTTACTCCTTCATCATCATCATCTTCATGAACATAGTAGCATTTCTTTTGGAACCTTGATTTGTTAGGGTTTGGCCTTGAAAATCTTTCCAAACACCTTGAGGGAAAATGACCAATCTTATTGTAGTTAAAACACTTAAAAGGCAATTTCCCTTCATACTTACCAGATCCTCTTGGCAGTCTTTTTGCAATAAGGGCTTCAAGTTGAACAGTTTCAGCTTCATCTTCTTCCAAGTCTTTTCTTGCTTTTTCATACCATGACGGTTTCCTTGAAGAGTTCTCTCCCAGATCAAACCTTTGTTTGTCTTTTACAAATGCACTAGCTTTGAATGCAGATTCAGTCTTGGGGGGGCATCTCCAAACTTGGTCAATTCAAATGCAGCCAATTTACCAACCAGTTGATCTCTTGTGACACCTAAATGGGCTATGAATTCTTTAATGGCAGTAACATTGTATTTGTAAGAATCAGGAAGAGATCTGAGAACTTTGCCAATAATCTCATCTTCATCCAAGACTCCACCAGCACATCTAATGCCACAAACAAGCTCATTTACTTTGGGCATAAATGTAGTGATATTTTAATCTTCTCTCATCTTCAGGTTTTCAAATTTTCCTTTTAGACTCTATAGCTTGGCACATTTTACATACTTGTCTCCTTCATGCAGAAGTTCCAATTTTTTGCCAAATCTCATGTGTAGTTTTTAGATCAACAACATTTGTTAGTTCTGAATCAGATAAGGCACTTAGAAGAGCTTCTTTAGCCCACAAATTATTTTCAACATCTCTCATTTCATCTACGGTGCGTAGACCATTCTGGGGGGATCATACTTCTTTGAAGCCATAATCCAATACTGCATTCCCATACATTGCAAGTGGCATTCCATGCGACTTTTCTAAAGATTGTAATTGGTTCCATCAAACCTCAGACTATCCTTCTTGTATGACGACATACTGGATCTCCTCAAGCAGTTAAGCTCTTTGAGAGGAACTTGGCTTTGATACCAATTTTTAGATTTATGACAGACAACTGAGAGGGGGGGATGAATCAGTTGTCCAAAACTTTCTTGCAATTAACCACTTAAATCCTTTTCTTAAATCAATAGTATAATGATAAATCAGTCATGGAAACTTAATGCAACAATTCAAGAGCAGAAACACATTAACACATATGACAACAAGATTTTTAACATGGAAAACCCGGTTAAGGGAAAAACCATGGGGTGACTAACCCAAGATTGTATTCTCTGTTAAAAGAATAGAAAGAACAAAATGGCACATGCCAATTAGGCCTCACTACCCGATCACACTGCTCACAAGAGGCCCACTACCTACAGGAGACACACTGTCTACAAAATAATAAGTATTACATACTTGAACTAAAGAATAGCATCTTCACCATTTTTTAGTCAGTTCCATTTAAGCCCAAAACTTCTACTCTACCTTTCGCTCTTCTCCTCTCTACCACACTCTCATCTCCACAAGATACAATTGAAATGACTTTACAATTCCTTATTTAGGAATAATCATCTAAGTCAGCAAACATTACAGAGAAAATACATAAATACATCATGACTAATTACAAAAGACTTCACGTGGATCAACACACTGCTGGCCACATAGATCTGAGACTTCAATCTTCTTCTAGGAGCACACCAATCTTCACATAGCATCTTCAAGATCATCTGTAGGATGTGTAACTCATCCAGTCAGCCAGACTTAGGAAGAACACCATCATCCGGAAGTAATTCTTCAATTGTGAGCTCAAACTCTAATGCGGACCATCAACATGAACTGGACATGATCCAAAGACCTCCACAAGCTTTTATGAATCATCAAGAACATCCACACTACATCTGCTTACTGAATTCATTCTCTCCATTTGGAACCTCAAGAACACAATTTGTCATCACTGTCATAATGGAATAGATGCTTACAGACCTCTAGACCACAAACTAATTGAGTTGTTAATTCACATTGACATACTAGACACTCCACAAAATCCACAAAGTAAGATGTTGCATTTTCGGAGCTCACCAGACCTTTCTGTAACACTTTGTCACCTTTGAACTTTTGCCAAAACTGGTTTCACTTAAGTGACCATAACTTCTTTAGATCTTCATGTAGACCTCTAAAATCTTTATTAGATCATCTTAAGACACATATCTACAAACCCTTTTAAGCGCATCCTCTGATCTTCATCTTATTTTGGATCTTTACCTCACTGTCTTCACTATTCTTCTTTGTTCTCGATATGACTAATTTTCTCAATATCCTCAGCAAACAGTTGATCCAATCCTTATCATTAATGCAACAGGAGTATGTTGACATCAATGACGACACCGGTTAGGCCCATACTTGCAACATTTTCTAATTTCAAATAAATTAAATGTTAGCATTCTATCTACTTTAGGTAATCTCTTAGTCCTGGGTGTGCTTGACCTATAAGATAACTCTTATAGTGGTCCAATCCTAACTTCCTTTTCTAATCTATCCAATTTAATGTACATCATGTTCTAACCAAAAACAAATTAAATGGAACTTTCTCATTTTTTTAGTTTGAATAATTGCTCCAAACTTTAGGTGTTGGATCTCTCAAGAAATATATTGACCATAAAATTCAGTGCCTTCATTCCCAAATTTCAAAATTTTGGCTTAGAATTACATCATTCTAATATTAGAGAAAATTTCCTTGTTTTTATTTCAACTCAATATGAAAATGGAAACATAGATTTTTTGAACAACTCTCTTACTAGCTTTATTCCAAATTGAATTTGGGAACTCACATCCATTACATATATAAATTGTTGAAAACCAAGGTGAAACTACTGCTATAAAACTTTTAATATGTGTGTTCAAATATGAAAATTAGATTAATGAGTTTCAATTTATAGGCATCATTATATATAAGCAATGGATCTCAAAATACAATAAACTGTGTCCAATAACATGAGACAAATCCTCATGCAAAAACCAAGCGCCCAATATAGTGAACTCCAAAGTTGCATAGTAGAAATCACCCTGTTAACTGCAAGTCTCAAACATGGGCACCCAAGTAGTCCCATTCAAACTTAGACAACTAAGATGTTATGTCACAATAAAAAACACAATTGAAAGTATGAAGATGGGTGCCCAAGTTGTCCCAATCTATTTCAGTTAACTAAAGTGCTCCAACACACACCAATTTCATGCAAACAACATGCATAATTGATGTCCTCAATCTAAATTTGTAACAATCTATTTGTATCATGCAAGAGTCATGCAACAACTTATAGCATCATACAAGAGTCATGCAAAATTTAACTTGAGTTAGAGTGACATGTAAGACACATGCAACACCATATAAGTACATGCAACTAAAATGCAAGTACGTGCAATTGACATGCAACAATATGCAAGTACATGCAACTTATATGAAATAACATACAAGTCCATGCAAGTAACATGAAACAACATGCACGTCCATGCAAGCTCATACAAGTGACATGCAACAACATGCAAGTCCATGCAAGCTCATACAAGCTCATGCAAGCAACATGCAAATATCATGCATCTCTACCTTCATTGATAACTCCCACATCATATTCATGCAAAGTATATCAACATTATCCACTCATGCAAACAAAAAAGAAAACTCCAAGTCTATATTAGAATCTTCTCCAAAGTGGGCACCCAAGATAGGTCCCACCTCCTAGGAAGGATCACCAAGTTAACATAGACTTCAAGAAGTCAACTCTAAGTCTCCATGGGCTCCACTTCCAAAGTGGGTGCCTAAATTGGGTCCTACCTCATAGGAGATAACTACAACATGTTCAAGTGATATAATTAAATAATATTTTATCTCTCAAGTCCTTATGTGTTGGAGAACACTTTCCAAGAACTTTGGAGACATGAAAATGGTTAGGATTGCAAAGTTAATGACAACCTATCCCAACATTCTCCCACTTGACATTATACATTGCAATTACATCTATGAGGTAATAAAATTAATTAACAAGTATAGTGATAAGGCCAATGGCCTTCTTACACCAAGAGAACTTATTCGTGGTAACTAGCTTCATAAGAGAATCTGCAGCATTAACCAAAGTGTTAGCTTTTTCAATCAAAACCTTACCATTCTCAACCATTTATTGCACAAAGTGATATTGAACATCAACATGCTTAGTACGAGCATGATACATAAGATTTCTAGCTAAACAAATGGCACTCTAACTGTCACATTAAATCCTCATTTTCCTACAATCAAAACCAATACATGTACCAAGTCTTTGTAACCATACTGCATCTTTAGAGGTATGTGCAGCAGCCATATACTCTACTTCTATAGTAGACAAAGCAACCATAGGCTACCTTTTACTCATCCAATTTACTATAGCTCCAAATAGAGTAAAAACATAGTGACTATTGGACCTTTGACTATCCAAGTCACCTGCCTAATATGAATCAACAAAACCCTATATATATAAAGACTTATCCACATTATTGGTACCATGATAAACCAAACAATAATCAAAAGTTCCTCACAAATATCTAAACACCCTCTTAACACAAGTCCAATGCTCTTTACCAAGGTTAGACATAAACCTGCTTAAAACTCCCACTATTTGGGCAATATATGGTCTAGTGCAAACCATTGCATACATCAAACTACCAACAACACTAGCATAAGGAACCTTAGACATCTCTTCAAAATCATCATCAGAAGTAGGACACATGTCTAAACTAAGCTTAGTACCAACCAGAAAAGGAATGCTTACTAGTTTACAGTCATGCATATTAAATCTTTGCAAAATGGTATCAACATGCTTACTTTGACTTAACCATAACTTTCTATGTACCCAATCCCTGTTGATCTCCATCCCAAAGATATATATAGTAGCCCCCAAGTTCTTCATATCAAATGTACCAAAAAGCTGAGTTTTAAGCTCTATAATCATCACCTTAATGTTACCAATAAACATGTCATCAACATACAAGACAATAATTAATACCTAATCATCAATAATCTTAAGATATACACAATGATCCTCTTTGCTTCTAACAAAACCCAACTTCAATGCAAAATCATCAAACTTCTGATACCACATCCTAGGTGATTGTTTCAAACAATACAATGATCATTTTAACCTGCAAACCAAGTCTTCTTTTCCTTTTACAATAAAACCATCAAACTATCACCTATAAATATCATCTTCAAGATCCCCATGCAAAAAACTAGTTTTAACATCCATTTTGTCTATCTCAAAATCATAAGCAGTGGCAATAGATAAAAGGAATCTAATAGAAGTTAATTTAGCAACAGGAGAGAAAATTTCATTGAAATCAACTCCCTCTCTTTGGGAGTAGCTCTTGGCCACCAATTTGTCCTTGTACCATTCTAACTTACCATCTGCACCAAACTTTGTTTTATATACCCACTTGCAACCAATGGGCTTTCTTCCTTTGGGAAAAATAACAAGATCCCAAGTGTCACAAGTATCCAAGGACATCATTTCCTCATGCATAGACTACAACTGAGACTCATTATCTTATGAAGATAGAGCCTCCTTGAAAGATCTAGGTTCATCATCAATACTTAACAAAGAAAATACACAATGAAAATCAGGTGGGTTGTACCTGTTAATAGGATTCCATTGTCTTGTGGATCTTCTCAAGGTAGCAGTAAGGAGCTCTTCTTGTTATTTTGTATGCTCATCCTACACATCATTATCTGAACCCTCTAAACTCTCTTCTTCTCCATCCTCAAATCCATCTAATAGTTCTTCCACATGTGCATCTTCCTACTTTTCTGTATGTGTCTTGAAGTGGACTATTTTAGTCTTTTCTTTTGCCTTTGGTTGTTCTTCACCTCAATAAGCTCTAAACTCCTAAAAATCACATCTCTAGATAAAATCATTTTTTGAGTTAGAGGATTCCAAAGCTTGTAACCTTTTACATTCTCACCATAACCTACAAAGATGCATTTATCAACTTTTGGATCCAATTTAGTACACTTTACTTTAAGCACATGAACATAAGCCTCACAAACAAAGATCCTTAAATGTGAAATAGAAGGCTTTCTACCTACCCACATTTCATAAGGAGTTTTATCTTCAAGAGATGAACAAGGAGATCTATTGATCAAATAACAAGTAGTACTTACAGCCTCATCTCAAAAGCACTGATCTAGCTTAGCACTACTCAACATGCTCCTAGCTCTTTCCCTTAGGGTTCAATTCATTCTTGCTACTACCCCATTTTGTTGGGGAGTATAACGAGTAGACTTCTATTGCACAATGCTTGCATTCTTACAAAATTCATCAAATTCCTTAGAACAATTTTCATCACCATTATTTGATCTCAACACCCTTATCTTATAATCTGTTTGTTTGTCAACTAAGGCTTTAAATTCCTTAAATTTAGTGAAGACCATCACCAATCTAATTGAAATGAATAAATCAATTCACCAATCATGAAGACATACAAAATAGCTAGGCCAAATAATTGTGTCAAAATTGGAAATGCTTGATACTCAATCAAATTGAACCTACAAAACTAAAACCAAAATATCAAATCTTTTTGGTCGATGCAGGATAGCTCATTCGCCTGAATGCTCCTACATCAAACATGCCGGATAAAAATATTGTGAGCATGGGATCAAAAAGTGGAGTGGAGTGATAGAATCATCCATTCAGGTTGTAAACAACTTGTAATGAACTCCATCATTGATCTAGGTGTAGAAAACTTCTTTCGCCTCTTCTAGCACTTAGCTGGGAAAAGTACTATCCTCCTCCACCCATTATATGTTGGCTTCATTTTCCCACCATCAACCATCCTCCTTTGCCAAAGGCTCACTCTCCTTCTCCTCTAAATACTCACTCCTCTCTTCTCCTCTTTTTCCTTTGTGGGACTTAACCCACCGCAGACTGACCACCTCCACCAAAACCCTGTAGTATCTTTGACAAGCTCTATTCACAAACTCACATCATCTAAACACAAATCTTTCTCTACAACAATCTCTATTTTTTCTGTATACTTTTCCTCTTCTATCATCATATTTAAAAATAAAACAATATCATCGTCAAACATATTTACCTTATCCTCCTTTATGGCTGCAACATTGATTTTTGCTATGATATCTCTCGCATCATCCTCAGCTGCAACATTTTGTTCTTCATCCTTTGCTGCAATAGTGAGCTTCACATTCTATTCTTCTTCAATTGCCAACAACCTTACCACCAAATCACTCTCATCTTCATTATCTTTGTGATCTACTAGAAACTCTTCGTATTCCACTGCTATGATCATATCCTCTTCATCATCTCCAATCCCTACTGCTGCAAGTATATCCTTTGTTTAATCTTTCTTCCCCTTTGTTGTAATCTCATTACTCGCACACTGCATAGTCTATATCCAATCCATCCCCACATGTATATCTACCATCATTGAAGAGATCTTACTCTTTTGGTACTTGCTCCATTCTTCCTTAAAGGAAGCAAGGTATGCAGAAATGCTTCCTACATTGATCTCCTGAGGAAACATTTATTCAAATTTTAAGTTTATAGTTACAAGTTATTAGATGCACATTAATAGAAAGGTAATATCAACATCAAAATGCAAAACCCAACACAAGATATATGTGGGGAAAACCCTTTCAGGTAAAAAACTCCACACTCCAAAGCCACCCAATATATTATTCAGGAATCAAGAAGATTACAATATACTCATAGAGTAAGATTTCATAGGATTATAACCAACTAGAGATCTAGGAGGTAACTCAACATCTATAAGACTCTTTTCACACAACCTTCATCTCAAGCTCCTAATATATAGGAGATACAATACAGTAAACCGTCAACGGTAATTACAAAACCATGAGCTAAAACCACCCAAACATGGTGCCCAAGTTATCTCCAATCAAACATGCATTGTGATGTGCCAAAACACACACCAAAACATGTAACTCTCCCTTTTACAACTCTTTTAAGTGTCCAACACGTTTTTACATTTCCCAAAAATAGGAGGTCCAATTTTCGAAGCCATAACTTTTGATCCAGGTGTCTGATTGATGAATTGTTTAATGTCTCGAAAAGCTTGTGAAGAGATATATACCCTTAGAACCTACATCTTTAGCTATGACAACTTTCAAAGTGTTTAGAGACTTCTAAGTTCCTCAAAACTAAGTTTGAAACTGTTTTCAATAGTTTCAAAAAATGGAAACTTTAATATCTCGCAATCTAGATATGATCTTGAGTTGAAACTCACCCGAGATGTTTACTTAGCTATTTTGCACCTTTGGGAAAATTTTAGGTCAATCTGAGGTCAAATGTAAAGTTACGAAAAATAGTAATTCCCACCATTTTTAGCCCTTTTGGAAACTTAGAAAGTTCTAGATCATTTGATGCAGAGGCATCCACACTATAACCTTCGCATATAGCATGGATGTCTGCAGCCCATCCTCATCATCATCATCATCACCATCATCATCATATTTCGCTTTACTCTGTCAGCATCATCATCATGTTTCCTAAAAACACCAACAGCATCATCATATTTCAGATGAGCAGAATTATCCTCCTGCCGACTACTGTTCACCTCCTCCGCCTGTCGCCTATCATCATCATGATACTCAATGGGTGCAAACATCCTCCTGTTGTACTGTTCATCGGGCGCCAAACACTAGCGGCATCATCATGATATGTGACACCACCTTCGTCAGCAGGATATCAAATATCCGGTTGCTCCAAATATCCTGATGACGACCACTTCAGCACCTTCCCTTCGATGCTCCGCTAGCCGACGACACAAGCAACAGCATCATGATATGGTTTATCCGGTTCTCTCGAAACCTCCTGATGATGTTAATACAACCTTCTGCCGATACCAAAGCACTTAACGACAGCAGGATAAACTCGCGTAGGGGGATATCTCAATATCCTGATGACGATGACGTCACCCAATATCCTGATGACCTCTTCAACACTTAGTCAAAAAAAATGAACTTTCACTCCCGCATCTGCTAACGATACGCGGATGATGGGCACTCCCGAGAGGTGATCCTGACAGCGATATGTACGCTGAGTATATCTCCGACTTAAAACATCCTGATGCACTTGCAACATGCAAACTTCAATAGTTTCATGACCCGATCTTCTACCTGATGCCGATGCACTCCTCTCCGGCAACTCCTGATGATGATCACCCCGACGCACTTGCACTTCATGCAACTAACCGCATCATGCCGATCTCCTCCACTTATCCGGATGACGATGCCCAACGCGACTGCAGGATATTTGCTGAAATATCCTGATGATGCCGTTTTCACGAACTTTTAATCTTAGCAAAATTTCACTTCGCCGATCCTCCAGGGACGACCCGATCCACTCTTAGGGTGATCTTTCAACTCAAACTTATCAACTCAACCTAGCACATGCCCATGCTAGGGTCTTCAACATCTTTCAACCGCGATCCTACACACCTGCATGCGAACAAACAAACGAAATCCTACCCTACTGTACATAACCATTCCACCGATCAGACGAATCAACCGGTGGAATGGATCAGTGAATCCATACAGCCACCAAACCAGCAAATCGATCAAGCAATGGAATGCAACAGAGGATGAACACAAACAGGAACACTTTATTTGATTTCAAAAGATGTAAATACAATGATCAGTTTCTCTCTCTCTGCCTCACTCTCGCAAAGTCTGATCGATGATATGCAATACCATCCAATCCTCATGCTTAAATAGATTTCCCTACGAGTACTACTGACCTGACTCCAAGCGGCTGGGAACTCTCCAGGCGGCTGGGAGATCCAACCGAACATACATTATGACAACTGTCCTAACAAACTAGCTAAAAATAGCAAAGCCTGGTCAGCATGATCTTATCATGATCAGCATGACCTTATTACATGCATTTGGTCTTATCAGACCTTCTTGGAAACACAAACAAGACCTAAAACTACTAACTGCCTTATGAAGGCCAGCTGTCAGGTAGGTGCTCCTGCACCATACTCCCCAACAGAAAAGAACTCATGTCCCATGAGTTTAGTATGTGGAAGTCCTCCACCTTTACACTTTGCCTTGTCAATAGTCTGACCTGCTCCAGCTTTATCCTCTGCTGTCTCTTGGCTTCTCCAAGACTTTGAAACTGTAACTTGCTTTCTGGCAAGTAAATCCTCATGCCTGTTGATGTAGGCCTTTCTCTCACATACCCTGTGTTTGCCAGGTTGTCTGACCAGAACCTCTGTCGGAACTGCCTCTTGAACTTCTGAAATGTTCAACTCTATCTTCCTTTCAACTTTGATAGGACAAGCAATAGTCCCAACTATGACAACATCCTTGTCATTCTTCTGAACTGGTTGCTGTGTGCAAACCTGTTTCTGAACCTGCTGCTGACCTCTGTCAGTCACAACTAAAACTTTCTTCAACTTGTTGTCTGTAACAACTCCTTTCCCTGCAGTGTCCTTAACTGCCTTTATGCCTGCTCCTCTAGGCATCTGCACAAATTCCTTCTTTCCCATCAAAATGATTTGGGCTGCCCTCTGTACTGCAGCATTTGCCTGCAATGGCATCAACTTAATAGTCTTCCCATCTTTCTTGATGGTATAGGTATTAGAATACCCATCATATAGTACCCTTCTGTCAAATTGCCATGGTCTACCCAACAGTAGGTGACAACATTCCATAGGCAAAATATCACACAAAATTCTATCATGATATGCTCTAATCTGAAAATCCACATATGCCTGTTCAGAGACAAAAAGTGATTGACTATCACTCACCCAAGATGCCTTGTAAGGGTGTGGATGTGGACTCCTTTCCAAATTCAGTTTATCCACCATTTCCTGGGATACCATGTTGTCTGTTGAACCAGTATCAATGACAACCTTACATACTTTACCTTTACTCTTGCATGTGGTCTTGAAAAGAGCTCTTCTTTGCATCATATCCTTTGATGCCTGCAAACTAATTCTCCTTAGCATTAATGATTCTCCACTCTCTGGATATCCACAATTATCAGGCTCTCTGTTTGAACTCTGCGCACTTTCTTCTACTTTCTCTTCTTGCACAAGTTGTACTCTCTTGTCACTAGTTCTATCATTTCTGGATGATGAACCTTTGTTTTCTGGACATTTGAAAGATGGATGACCAAACTCACCACAGGTGTAACACTTTCCTGAAAATGTAGTAGAACCTCTACCACCTCCAAATCTTCCTCTATTACCTTTCCATCCACCTCTGAAATCAGACTGTCCCTGTCCTTTACCAGTGTCTTCTGGACCCTCATTGGTTTGCTTTTGTGTAGGGGCTGCTCCTCTTCCCCTATGGTTTCCTCTTCCTCTCATGGACTTATCATGTCCTCTATTCATCTTTCCTTCAATCCTGATTGCCATTTGATAACAATCCTCCACATTCTTAGGGTTAGCTAAAACTAACTCATCCTGTATGTTAAATCTCAAACCAGCCAAGTACCTAGCCACCTTTTCTACCTCATTCTCATGATGACCAGATCTCATACTTAACTTATAAAACTCCTCTGTATATGTCTTCACATCCCTTTCCTTCTGCTTTAAAAATTGCAGCTTCTTAAACATCTGGATTTCATAATCCCTTGGCAAGAATTTACCTTTTATCCTTGCTACCATCTTATCCCATGAAGTGATCTTTGACTTTCCTTGTTTCCTTCTCTCAGATTGTACATTATCCCACCATACCAAAGCATGACCTCCTAACTTGGTCTTTGCAATCTTTACCTTCTGATCCTCAGCAACATCTTCACATTCAAAGTGATTATCAAGTGCAGCAATCCAATCCAACAACTCATCTTCATTCAAACTTCCAGTATACTTGGAAACATCAACCTTTACCTTAGGTTTATCATTCTGCACTGCCTTTAACAGTTTTGCCAATCTCTGATCTTCAGCATCCAGATCTTCAGCTACCTCTTCATACTCTTCAACAGTATCTTCATCTTCTTCAGACTCACTGTCTTCCACTTCCCTCTTTTTGTTCTTTTCCAGGGCTGTAAGCCTGGCTTGAAGTGCTTCAGCAAGCTCCTTCATCTTCCTCATCTCTCTAGCATGTTTCTCCTTCATTTCCTGCAATTCCCTTGCAGTACCACTACCTTTCGGAGGCATTTTCTCAATCCACACACAACACACAATCAATTCTACCTCTGCCCTTTCGGTGACAGAATCAACACACAACAGCCCAGACCTTTTGCTGAGCTCTGATACCACTATGATGCAGAGGCATCCACACTATAACCTTCGCATATAGCATGGATGTCTGCAGCCCATCCTCATCATCATCATCATCACCATCATCATCATATTTCGCTTTACTCTGTCAGCATCATCATATTTCGGATGAGCAGAATTATCCTCCTGCCGACTACTGTTCACCTCCTCCGCCTGTCGCCTATCATCATCATGATACTCAACGGGCGCAAACATCCTCCTGTTGCACTGTTCATCAGGCACCAAACACTAGCGGCATCATCATGATATGCGACACCACCTTCGTCAGCAGGATATCAAATATCCGGTTGCTCCAAATATCCTGATGACAACCACTTCAGCACCTTCCCTTCGATGCTCCGCTAGCCGACGACACAAGCAACAGCATCATGATATGGTTTATCCGGTTCTCTCGAAACCTCCTGATGATGTTAATACAACCTTCTGCCGATACCAAAGCACTTAACGACAGCAGGATAAACTCGCATAGGGGGATATCTCAATATCCTGATGACGATGACGTCATATCCTGATGACGATGATGTCACCCAATATCCTGATGACCTCTTCAACACTTAGTCAAAAAAATGAACTTTCACTCCCGCATCTGCTAACGATACGCGGATGATGGGCACTCCCGAGAGGTGATCCTGACGGCGATATGTACGCTGAGTATATCTCTGACTTAAAACATCCTGATGCACTTGCAACATGCAAACTTCAACAGTTTCATGACCCGATCTTCTACCTGATGCCGATGCACTCCTCTCCGGCAACTCCTGATGATGATCACCCCGACGCACTTGCACTTCATGCAACTAACCGCATCATGCCGATCTCCTCCACTTATCCGGATGACGACGCCCAACGCGACTACAGGATATTTGCTGAAATATCCTGATGATGCCGTTTTCACGAACTTTTAATCTTAGCGAAATTTCACTTCGCCGATCCTCCAGGGACGACCCGATCCACTCTTAGGGTGATCTTTCAACTCGAACTTATCAACTCGACCTAGCACATGCCCATGCTAGGGTCTTCAACATCTTTCAACCGCGATCCTGCACACCTGCATGCGAACAAACAAACGAAATCCTACCCTACTGTACATAACCATTCCACCGATCAGACGAATCAACCGGTGGAATGGATCAGTGAATCCATACAGCCACCAAACCAGCAAATCGATCAAGCAATGGAATGCAACAGAGGATGAACACAAACAGGAACACTTTATTTGATTTCAAAAGATGTAAATACAATGATCAGTTTCTCTCTCTCTGCCTCACTCTCGCAAAGTCTAGTCGATGATATGCAATACCATCCGATCCTCATGCTTAAATAGATTTCCCTACGAGTACTACTGACCCGACTCCAAGTGGCTGGGAACTCTCCAGGCGGCTGGGAGATCCAACCGAACATACATTATGACAACTGTCCTAACAAACTAGCTAAAAATAGCAAAGCCTGGTCACCATGATCTTATCATGATCAGCATGACCTTATTACATGCATTTGGTCTTATTAGACCTTCTTGGAAACACAAACAAGACCTAAAACTACTAACTGCCTTATGAAGGCCAGCTGTTAGGTGTTATAGTGTGGATGCCTCTGCAGCCCATCCTCATCATCATTATCATCACCATCATCATCATATTTCGCTTTACTCTGTCAGCATCATCATCATGTTTCCTAAAAACACCAACAGCATCATCATATTTCGGATGAGCAGAATTATCCTCCTGCCGACTACTGTTCACCTCCTCCGCCTGTCGCCTATCATCATCATGATACTCAACGGGCGCAAACATCCTCCTGTTGCACTGTTCATCGGGCGCCAAACACTAGCGGCATCATCATGATATGCGACACCACCTTCGTCAGCAGGATATCAAATATCCGGTTGCTCCAAATATCCTGATGATGACCACTTCAGCACCTTCCCTTCGATGCTCCGCTAGCCGACGACACAAGCAACAGCATCATGATATGGTTTATCCGGTTCTCTCGAAACCTCCTGATGATGTTAATACAACCTTGTGCCGATACCAAAGCACTTAACGACAGTAGGATAAACTCGCGTAGGGGGATATCTCAATATCCTGATGACGATGACGTCATATCCTGATGACGATGACGTCACCCAATATCCTGATGACCTCTTCAACACTTAGTCAAAAAAAACGAACTTTCACTCCCGCATCTGCTAACGATACGCGGATGATGGGCACTCCCGAGAGGTGATCCTGACGGCGATATGTACGCTGAGTATATCTCTGACTTAAAACATCCTGATGCACTTGCAACATGCAAACTTCAACAGTTTCATGACCCGATCTTCTACCTGATGCCGATGCACTCCTCTCCGGCAACTCCTGATGATGATCACCCCGACGCACTTGCACTTCATGCAACTAACCGCATCATGCCGATCTCCTCCACTTATCCGGATGACGACGCCCAACGCGACTGCAGGATATTTGCTGAAATATCCTGATGATGCCATTTTCACGAACTTTTAATCTTAGCGAAATTTCACTTCGCCGATCCTCCAGGGACGACCCGATCCACTCTTAGGGTGATCTTTCAACTCGAACTTATCAACTTGACCTAGCACATGCCCATGCTAGGGTCTTCAACATCTTTCAACCGCGATCCTGCACACCTGCATGCGAACAAACAAACGAAATCCTACCCTACTGTACATAACCATTCCACCGATCAGATGAATCAACCGGTGGAATGGATCAGTGAATCCATACAGCCACCAAACCAGCAAATCGATCAAGCAATGGAATGCAACAGAGGATGAACACAAACAGGAACACTTTATTTGATTTCAAAAGATGTAAATACAATGATCAGTTTCTCTCTCTCTGCCTCACTCTCGCAAAGTCTGGTCGATGATATGCAATACCATCTGATCCTCATGCTTAAATAGATTTCCCTACGAGTACTACTGACCCGACTCCAAGCGGCTGGGAACTCTCCAGGCGGCTGGGAGATCCAACCGAACATACATTATGACAACTGTCCTAACAAACTAGCTAAAAATAGCAAAGCCTGGTCAGCATGATCTTATCATGATCAGCATGACCTTATTACATGCATTTGGTCTTATCAGACCTTCTTGGAAACACAAACAAGACCTAAAACTACTAACTGCCTTATGAAGGCCAGCTGTCAGGTAGGTGCTCCTGCACCATCATTCTTCCAGATAAAGGGTATTCAAAAAGACCAAAATTAGGAAGAATAGTAACCTTTTAAAGTTGCAAGGTTGAGACACATTTATTAACATTCTCCCATTTGTTGAAAACCTCATAGGAACAAAGGGAGTACATCAACACCATGATTTAATTGCTAGGGGCTGAGAGCCCCATAGACTCTAAACACCATTTGAACTTCTCTGTGCTCACAGGTTTTGTCAAGGAATCTGCAACATTTCTCAAAGTATCAACTTTCTCCAAGTTTACCTTCCCATCCTCTACAATGTCATGAAGAAAATGGTACTGGACATCAATATGCTTAGTCCTCATGTGGAAAGTAAGATTCTTTGCCAAACATATGGCACTCTGACTGTCACAACAAATAGTAATCTTCCCTGCATCAAACCCAACATCATAACACAATATCTTAAGCCAAATGGCTTCTTTACAAGCATGATTTGCTGTCATGTACTTAGCTTCAGTAGTAGATAAAGTGACCACAGGTTGTTGCTTACTCATCCAACTAATAGCACCACCAAACATAGTGAACACATAAGCTCCTACTGTTAATGTCACCTACCTAATATGAATCCACAAATCCACAAATACAAAGTGAATGCCGAGGTCTTGTAGGATAACCATGATAACATAATGAATACTAGGAAGTACCCCATAAATATTTGAACACTCTCTTCATTGCATCCTAATGTACCCATCGAGGATTAGCCATAAACTGACTAAGGACTCCCACTGCTTGGGCAATGTCTGGTCTTGTACAAACCAGCGCATACATCAAACTGCCAACTGCACTAGGATAAGGAACTCTACTCATATCCTCTGTCTTAGAAGGAGACTTTGGACAATCTATAATAGATAACTTTGTCCCCATTGTAACACGGACAGTCAAAGGTTTGCAATCCACCATGCTGAATCTCTCCAACATGGTGTTAAAAAACTTAATCTGGCCTAACCAAAGTTTTTTGTTTTCTCTGTCTCTTCTAATATCCACCCCTAGAATGTATTGAGTTGCCCCTAGATTTTTCATCTCAAACTATGCTGACAACTAAGACTTCAAATAAGAAATCAAACTTTTACCATTCCGAATGAGTAACATATCATCGACATACAATGCAATAATGAGAATGCGATCATTGTCCAACTTATAATAAACACAATGATCTAATTTTGATCTCAGAAATCTAATACTCAACACAAAGGCATCAAACTTCTGGTACCACATTCTAGGAGACTATTTCAAACCATACAAAGACTTTTTCAACTTGCAAACCAGATTTTATTTACCTTTCATCACGTAGTGCTCTGGATGTGACATATAGATTTCCTCCTCCAAGTCACCATGAAGGAATTTTGTCTTCACATCCATCTATTCCACTTCTAGATCATACGCTACTACAAGAGATAACAAGAATACCCCTTCTCAACCAATCTAGCCTTATATTTCTCAACACTACCATCTACACCAAATTTATTTTTTAAAACCCATTTGCATATAATAGATTTTCATCCTTCAGGCAAAGGCACCAAGTCCCAAGTATTATACTTTTCCAAAGAATCTATTTCCTCTTCCATGGCCTCCTTCTAGGAACCTACATCTTTCATACCCATGGCCTCTTTGATAGTTCTAGGCTCATCGGTGTTAGAAATAAAATAAAAATTACAAATGGAATCATGTAATGAATAACCAAACCTATCAGGTTGCCTCCTTATCTTCATGGACCTCCTCAAAGATTGAGGTTTAGGTTCTTCATCTTCTTCTAAACTTTTAGAGCTACTAGAGCTCTCCTCATTATCAAGTCGAACAGATGTTTTTGGTTCAACTTTCTCAGGGGTGGAAGGAAGCTGAACCACATCCTCTTTCTTCTCTTCTTTCTCTGGTTGTAAGACAACAAAAGAAGGATTAAGCTCTCTAAAGATCACAGTTCTACTATATAGAACTCTCTTAGCCACTGGATCCCAAAGCTTGTACCCTTTCACACCGATGCCTTAACCGATGAAGATACACTTCACATCCTTGTTCTCCAACTGAGATCTCTTCTCCTTAGGCACATGTGCATATGCCTCACAACCAAGTACTTGAATGTGTCTTAATGAAGGATTTTTACTAGACCACACCTCCATAGGTGTCTTATCAATGAGCGCTAATGTAGGAGACCTGTTAACCAGGTAACAAGCGGTAGTAATAGCTCCAGTCCAAAACTTTTGTTCAAGGCCAACTCCACTTAGCATACTCCTTACTCTCTCCATCAACATTTTATTCATCCTCTATACAACTCCATTCTGCTAAGGGGTATACAAAGTTGTCTTATGCCTCTCAATCCCATGTTCTTTACAGAACTTGTCAAAATTTGTTGAACAAAACTCACCATCATTGTCAATCCTCAAACACTTAATCTTTCTATCCTTCTAATTCTCTACAAGAGCTTTAAACTCTTTGAATCTACTAAAGACTTTAGATTTTCTTCTAAGGAAATACACCCATGTCCTTCTACTATAATAATCAATGAATGAAACAAAATAAATAGATTTTGAAATCAAAGGAACATTAACAGGACCAAACAGATTAGAATGAATCAATTCCAACACCTCAGAAGATTTATGAGCACTGGAATAAAACTAAACACAGTTTTGTTTCCCATAAATGCAATGTTCATAGAAATTGAACTCAAGATTATTGTCATTTATACCCTCAACAAGATTTTTGTTTTTCAAGGTCCTCAAACCCTTTTCACCAATGTGACCAAGCCTTTGGTGCCATAACATTGTCTTCTTAGCTGGAAGTTTCATCTCCATAGAATGAGCACCCTTAGGTACCCAGAAAGCATGACCACCGGAAGTAGATGCAATAGTCCTCTTCATTATTGGTTCCAATGGTGAGGATGAAGAATCTAAATCTCTCTTCTTTGAAACAGAGGCACTATTGCACTAAATTGCGCATGCATCAAGCTGAAACAAAGTGCCAATCTAAACACCCTTAGCCAACACCATAGATCCTCTAGTCATCCTACATCCTTCATTTGAGAAAATAACTTGTACACCCACATCATTCAACTTACTTATAGAAAGAAGGTTCTGTGCCAAACCAGGGATATGCATAACACCATTGATTCCCTTCACTCATCCATCAGGGAATTGAATCAAGAGTCTTTCATGGCCAACAATCTTTAGGTTAGAATCATCACCCAAGTACACCTTTCCACCATTGTATTCTTCATACTTCGAAAACCACCCCAATGTGAGGCCATGTGAAAAGATGTACCAGAGTCAATAAGCCACACATCCTCAAATGCATGCATTGCCAAGGCAATGACAAACACTTCTCCTTTATCCTGAGAGGACTTATTAGAATCTGAATCATAATTCTTCTTTTTATTTTTCTCCTCCTTGTACTCCTTGTGGAAGTGACTAGGTTTGTCATAGTTCCAACATAGGGCCTTGGACTTTCTAGGAGACTCAGATCTCCCACGGGATTTGGATCTTCATTTTTCTTCCTTCTTCTTATCCTTTTTCTTTCCCTTCTCTTTAGATCTACCACAAACCACAAGAGCCTCCTTAGCCAATTTAGAAGACTTTCTTTGCATATCTTTAGATAATAGTGAAGAAACCACTTCATCCATCTTGAAGATGGTAGTGGTACTCCCAATGGCCATAACAAGGTGATCTCATGAATTTGGTAAGGAACACAGTAATGTCATGCATTGATCCTCCTCCTCCATCTTCACACCAATATAGGTCAACTAGGCAACAAGCATATTGAATGTATTCAGGTGTTCAGTGACATATCCTCCATCTTCCATCCTCAGAGAATATAATTTCTTTCATAGGAATAACTTGTTCACCAGGGATTTAGCCTGATAAACATCTCCAAGCTTCTTCCAAAGATCCTTTGCAGTCTTCTCTTCATGGATATTCAGGAGCACTGAATCAGCCAAACAAAGTCTTATCAAACCCTTAACTTTTTGATCTTTGAGATCCCAATCTTCTTGAGACATTGTCATTGGTTTTGTACTAGATATGGCATCCCATAAATCCTGATCTACAAGCATGTCCTCCATTTTGAGTTTCCACAACTTGAAATTACTGCCATTAAACTTCTCTATCTCAAACCTCCCAAATGTGCTCACAAAATGAAGATCAGCACAAGCTCCCACTCAAATGAAGATCGGCTCAAAAAACCCTCTACCCAACAACTAGAACCAAAGGTGATCAGGCCCTGATACCAACTGAAAGGAAGCAAGGTATGCGGAAATGCTTCCTACACTGATCTACTGAGGAAAGATTTATGTAAATTTTAACTTTTATAGTTATAGGTTATTAGATGCACATTGATAGAAAGGTAATAACAAAGTCAAAATGTAAACTCACAACATAAGATATATGTGGGGAAAACCCTTTCAGGTTAAAAACCCCACACTCCAAAGCTACCCAATATATTATTCAGGAATAAAGAAGATTACAATATACTTGAAGAGAAAGCTTTCACAGGAGTGTAACCAACCAAAGATCTAAGAGGTAACACAACATCTATAAGACTCTTTTCACACAACCTCCATCTCAAGCTCATGATATATAGGAGATAAAATACAGTAAATTGTCAACGGTAATTACAAAACCATGAGCTAAAACCACCCAAAAGTGGCACCCAAATTATCTCTAATCAAAGATGCCTTGTGATGTGCCAAAACACACACCAACATGTGTAACTCTCCTCTTCATAGCTCTTTTAAGTGTCCAACACATTCTTACATTTCCCAAAAACAAAAGGTCCAACTTCTGCAAGTGTCTGATTGATGAACCATTTGATGTGTCGAAAAGCTCATGAAGAGATCTATACCCTTGGGACCTACTTCGTCAGTTATGGCAATTTTTGGAGCGTTTAGGGACCTCCAAGTGCCTCAAAATTGAGTTTAAAACTTTTTTGGTAGTTTCAAAAAATAGAAACTTTAATATCTCACAATCTAGATATGATCTTGAGTTGAAGCTCACCCAAGATGTTTACTTAGCTATTCTACACCTTCTAGGAAAATTTTAGGTCAAGATGAGGTCAAGTGTAAAGTTACTAAAAATAGTAAATCCCACCATTTTTAGCCCTTTTGGAAACTTTGAAAGTTCTAGATCATTCTTCAAGATAAAGGATATTCGAAAAGACCAAGGAAGAATAGTAACCTTTCAAAGTTGCAAGGTTGAGACACTTTTCTTAACACTTCCCATATCATGGGCCTTCTTACATAAATCCCTATTTGTCTCACTGCTATAATCTTTCACACATCACACTCTCAATCTATAAATACTATTTCTTCTGCAGCTCCCTAGCTCTCAATTGCTTAGGGCTTCTCTCTACTGTAACAATCCTCACGTGAGCTCTTTTATACCATCTTGTATCCTCTTCTCTACTCAAGGTTCTTGGTATAGGCTACCTCACGTTTGGCGCTCTGCCTATACACTCAAAACCTCTAGCTCTGATACCATATGGTGTAGGAAGTCCCTCCTCCTGCCTTAAACACACACTAATCCAAACACAAAATACATAGTACAAATTGTAGCATAACTCTTATTCCTCACAAACTCTTAACTCAACATGACATATGGAGTTTCAAATAAAACTTCTTCCATTTTATTTAATTCAGACAAAACAAGATAATAAGCAATAACAATTTACAATCTGGCCTTTATTTAGTCTGAGTTCTCTAACTGAGCTCTCCATTTCATCCCACGATATGCCTTCTCCTATGGAGCTTCCCTTATCTTACACCAAGGCACTTTTTGAATTCCTTTTCCCTTTTGATGTGGATGGGTAGCCTCTTCTTTTCAACAAAATAGGATTTTTTCACTTACTTTGGCTGAACACTTCACTCTAGCAATGCATTCCAACATGTATTGTTCTCTGTTTCTTCCCCTAGAGGATGACAACCCAATCTCCTCTTTGAATTAGTTTTTATAACAACTAAATATCAGCCTTTCATCTTCAAGCTAGAAAGTGAAGAGACACAAAATCAAAGAAAATATAAATTGAGTCAAAATGACTCCAATCCAAGACTGTTCATGGCCCTCTAAAGCATTTTGTCAAACAACTATCATGCAGCTAGGCACTCTCTTGATATGGCATGTCATATTCACTATGGAGTCTATTAGAGTATTTTAACTAACTATGAGGCCTACTTTTACCTCACCTATTATTTTTTTCTTATAGTACTCATTTGATGGATTTGTGATGGACATGTGGGTATTGGGGACTATTGATCCTGTACTTAGACCTTATTACTTTATCTTATGCTTTATTAGATAGATGGTTTATGCTTTGTGGATGATTAGATCTCATGTTAGATTTCATTTGATGACATGATGTTTAGGTATTATGATTTCATTTGATGATTCTTGGTATGTGTATTGATGGTGAAATTGATGATTTATGATACATTATGTGATCTTGATTATACTAGTGAATGGTGAATGACTTGAGAGACATATATATGTTAGCATGTGGTTATTATTGATGTTATATGTGATTATGTGATCATGTGTGTGTTGTATGTAGTTCTCTTTGCTTTGGCTATTTGTACCATGTGCTATCAATGGGTTTGTGGAAGTGTGCAGGTAACTTTCCATGCTCATGGAAAATCAGAGATAAGACAATAACCATATGTTATATCCTTGTTAAGACGACCTAGCCCTAAGTTGCACTAAGGTCATTTGTGTTTGAGAATGTTGATTATGTTGTATTTTATTTATGACATTTTATAAGGTTTACCCCTTTTTAATTTATCTCTTAATGTGTTGTAAAAATTGTAATGTTGAGTTTGCATAATTTTTAGTGCTAAATGTTTGGAGCCCTTTTCAAGTGAATTTATGTGTTTCTTAGTGTTAATAATGGTCAAATATTGACCCTAGGTCATACCCCTAGGGTCTAGGACCATTCTTAACATGTTTAAACTTGTTTTAAACCATGTATGGTCACCCAAACTTGGCCCTTGAGTCAAGTGACGAGTTTGAGGAGATGTGAGAGGTGGTTGGCATGTCACCATCTCACCTAACCTAACCTCACCCACTTGGGTAAGGTTACCCTTGCCTCAAGCTCTTTAGAAGCTTCTTGAAGCTTCTCACATGTGTGAGACCTCTTCCCTATGCTCTTACACATGTGTGAGAGCATTTGTGGGGAAGAGTGTATCTTAGTTGAATGAGAAGGTGACAAGTGTCACCTCCTCATTCATTTGAAGCTTCCTTTGTGTGCTCACATCTCCCTATGCTCTCACAAATATGTGAGCATTTGTGGGAGAGTGTGTAACTTTGTGGAATGGGGAGATGACAAGTGTTGCCTCCTCATTCTTATGGGGATTGTGAGGAGGGTTATGTGGATGGAGGAGAGGGTGACAAGTGTCACCTTCTCATCCATTAGGGTTTGAGAGCCTTGCCTATTTATGTCTCTCCTTGAGATGAGATGAGATTTCTTTCTTTTGGGATTTTTATGTGTGTGTTGGGGAGGAGAGAAGGACTTGTGGAACTTTGAAGGATTTTGAGAAGGACTTGTGGAAAGCTCTTCATCAACATCCTCCATCCTTGAAGCTTGAGAGGTATTCCTTAAGGCTTCAAGCCTATTGTTTTACTTGCTTGTGCTTATGCATTATGTATGTATATGATTGTTATGCTTATGTTCTTTCTTAGTTTTGTGTATGTGGGTTTTAAAGGGTTGTTGGGGTGAGCTCTCTATGTGAGAGAGATCACCTTTGTCTTGGGTGAGAGAGGTGTGAACCTCCTTAGTTTCCCCTCTTGGTTTTGGCATAGTTTTTATGACCATGGGCCTTGTGTTTCAACTTTGAGAAGTATGGTTTATGGCAAGAGTGACTTGGTATGGAAATATGAGACATTTATAGCAAGAGGCCAAGGTTTTATGAGTATTTGAGTTTTTGGGTCTCCTTGATTTGAGAGTAGTCCACTCTCTTACCCTTCAAACTCATTTTCAAAATGGGTTAGTTTTGTGTTTGGCTTGAGAGGGTGTTATTGTGTTTGATGTGAGTGTTTTGTATCCTTTATGGTTTGATCCTTGGTTATTAGAAGGCCTCCTAGCTTGGGGGTGGCCTATTAGTAGGCCTAGGTTGAGAGGAGAGCTTCCCAAGGGTATGGTGAACTATTTTCTATATTTTGTAGGTTCATTTGGTGGCTATGTAGGAGTTTGGATTTGGGAAGAAAACTTAGTGTTTAATGGTTTTTTTTAGTTTTGTATAATGAGAGCATTGAGATGCCTCATCCCTATTTTTGGGCTGTAATAAGTTTTGTTCAAACTTGAGAGTTGTGCTCTCATATGGGTTGTAGGGAACCCTATCTTCCATGTAAAAAAAATTTGTATTTATTCTATATGTTAATGGCAATGATGTTTTCTTCATTTTATTGTATGAAATAAATGATTCTCTCTCTCTCTAATACTATTTTATCTGTGCAAGGGGATTAATTCAAAGAAAGAAAATGTATATCCAAGTTTTGAGTGAAATGGAATAATGCTACCTTTCTAGCCTTAAAGGAAAACTAATTATGTTAGTTTAAATTTAACTTCCTTGAGTTAGTTTACACAATATTTGTTATATCATAGTTTGTATATTTATGATAAATTTAAGATATATATATAGGTTTACAAACATTTATATATCTTTTGTGTGAAAATAACTCACTGGTTTATTTTGTTCTCACTGGTTTACACAGTGATATATATATATATATATATATATATATATATACTTAGCAAGTTTATTTAATGCCAATGAATTAAAGTATATTGGATTATATTTTATTTTGCACCGAAAGGGCAGTCATTTTAAGTTAGGGTTTCTTTTATTTAAAAAATAATCATAGGGCGGTCCACAAGGGCTAAAACCCTTGCTGCTGCCACCATTCAAACCTTACTGTGATGTGGGGGGAAGGGACCCCATTCCCCCCCCTCCCCCCCCACAGAGCTTATAGCGGAGCCCCCACCCCCTCTAACCTACTTTATAACGCCGCTAAGATCCACATACTTCCTTGGCCATTCGGCCCTAGTGTGACCTCTGCGTTTTTTTAAATATGTCACACAATTGCTATTTAAACTGTCATTTGTCCCTATTTTAACATTTATTCCTTATATATATAGAGTAATTTGTTCTCTACTATTTTTTTATTTATATATCTATTTATGGAATAATATAATATACATATTTATATATATGTGATATATATAAATATCTACATTATATTTTCATAAATTTAGTCTCTGTGTAAAATCTAGAGAATAGTAACTTTTGTAAAATAATGAAAAACAAGTTTATCTTCTTTAAAGCATTGAGAACTTAGAAAACTTAGTATTCTTGCACGAATTTATAGATAGGTTAGTGAGCAAATAGAATAGAATAGAAAGGAGGATTTTGGAAGAAAAGAAGAATTTTAGTAACCTATGCATGCATGGAAATTAGAGAGTTAGAATTTTAAATTCTTAAATAAATAGCTATAACATAGAAAAACTATAAAGTCCTCTTGCATCCTCATTGGGAAGATATATCCCACTTGTGGAGCTACCTTCCATTTGTTCCACCTAGAAACCTGCATCGAAACCAGAAATAAAACAAGTTGTGAGTGAGAGCAAATGAGATGTTTGGAGATTTTATAATACCATCTCTAGGGTTTGGTGCCCTAAGTTTTAGGAAATGGTTAACTTAATCAATCTTGCTTAGTATGTGCAAGTCCACTTAGTGAGTGGAATTTTTTTGTCTTATGTGAGTGTGGGAGTATTTTAATTTCTTTTATTTATTTGATGGTTTTATTTTCCTTGTGTGTTTTTTTAATTGTGAATATAATTACCCTATTTGATGAATGTAATAAACAAACCTCATTGTATTTAAAATTACTTGAATTTTATCATGTTGGAAAATAAGTTATTGTTTTAGTTAAAGTTATTTATTCTTTTGTTTGGATTAATTGGGGTAGGGTATATAGTAATTGTGATGTATTTAATTATTTAATTTTTTAAAAGGGGTTAGAGTATAGAATTTATTTTAATTTATTTTTGCAAAACTCCCATAGTTGATGAGATGGCATTATTCTATCGAAATCAATATAGGATTTAGTCTATTTTGACCTATTATGCTGCCAAAATTTATCTAGACTTAAATGGGTTAATTGTTTAATTTAGTTCGAATACTTTTCCCCTTTGCTTTAGATGTTAGATTATTTGTTTAGGTTAGATTTGTTTATAGTATTAGATTAATGATTAGTCCCTTAGGTCTATAGTGGACCTAAGGTTAGATTTTGATTTATATCAAAATTGTCCCACTTCATTTTGGTAACTCTAGGGTTGGAATCCGAAACAAAAACCTAACCCTCTTAGTGTCACTCCTTGCAACACACACCCCCTTAGTGGCTTGCGTATCATAGGGATGGAGAAGAGAGTATTGCATCATCCCACTATGATTCACCTTCCCCGCCTTCAAGCGATGCACCTGACGTTAGTTGCAGATACAACTATGTTACGTGCATGTGTCATCGAGTGCACATGTTACGCACAAGGGGGGTTTTAGAGTCGGATGGGAAAATTTTTGGTAATTCATGTCATGACCACATGGAAAATGTGACCATGACATGTGGTTATCATGTCATAACCACATTGTGAATGTGGGCATGACACTAACATGTCACATGTCTATCCTTGTAAACATAAAGCTGAAAGAATTGGACACCTAGTCCGGTTGTGACAACTCCTTTGACACTGGATGTTGCCCATGACAAAAATGTCATTATAGTTCTTGCAACTGATGTCGCTCTTGTTGTCACCAATTCTCCTTCAGGATGAGCCATTCTTTACATGGCAATGGAAATTTTGAACCCCAATATAATGGTAGTCATGTCCATGTTTGATACATCAATTAACATTTGTGGATGGAACTTGATTTTTTTTCAAAAACATTGTGATTCTCTATGTTGGAGATATTGTTGTTCCCTTACTTTTTAGCAAAATTTTACCTTTGCAAGGTACTAGGTAAAGGTACCATATAGCTATCCTAAAGCATGAGGGACACTTAGAGGAATAACTCTTCACATTGCATCGATGTGTTATCTATCATGATCTAAATTATTGGATACTTGCCTCTCCATCTTCTGTACAATTAGTGCACTCATCATTCTCTCCTCCATTACTCCAAAAATACAATGTTGGGATTGTAATTACTATCAAGTTGAAGAGACTTTGCCAGAATGATGTCTGCAGACATTTCATCGAACAATTGCTAGCAACAAGAACCCAAACCATCATCAATGAATGCATTGGGTTATACAATTTCAATGCAGCATTTTGTCAAACAAGTGATGACAATACCCTGTCGCCAGACCATTCCCATAACTTTAGATGCATGAAGATTTTCAATACAACCCAGCCAGTCGTGACAAAAGTTGAAATGCACAACAAAACCAAAATACACTGTCAGCATGTAGCAACTCTTCCGCAAAACTTCGACGAATATGTGGCAATGAAAGGTTGACTTCGCTTGATGCGAAATGCATAAGAGAAACCATCGCCAAGCTAATGGAAATGCAAAAATCAATTTTCCAATCATGAATACATATACAAAATAGCTGCCAAATAACTATGTTAGAATTGGAAATGCTCAATACCCAACCAAATCGAACCTACAAAACCAAAACCAAAATATCAAATCTTTTTGGTCGATGCGGGATAGCTCATTCGCCCAGATGCTCCTACATCAAATTTTTAAAGACCATCTTTATTGTAGTCAAATATTTCTTCCTCAAGATTTTGAAATATATCTACTAGAAAACCTGCACTACATATATCCTTACAATTTTCTAGAAGAAACCAACATGTGAACTCAACTTTTTGGAAGTGAAAACCATAAACTTGTCTATGCAATTTTATTGGCCAATGCTCAATCATGATTTGGCTAGAATCTATGTTAAATATGGATTCAAAAAGAAAATAATAATTAAAGTAGATTGATTTTCAAAATTTAATACCTAAATCAAGCAAAAGATAAGTACATAGTAAGTGAAGAGGTAGATTAATATTCAATTTAAATAGTTTGAATATAACAAACAATGAAAACTACTTTACTTTTAGAAACAATAAAAGTTTTGATTACAATTGAAGTATTAATTTGTAACTTGAGTTTCAATTCATAGTGATGGTTGAACAGGAGATTAGTTTGTAACTTGAGACATGACTATAAATGCATTAAATAGTTGTTTCATGTTCACTAAAAAATGAATAGATAATTTGAACTTATAGTATTCAGAGCATTTGTAGGTAATTTGATATTACAGTATAGACAACATTTACAATAAGTTTAAAAATATAATCTCAAGTTAAATGATTTATTTGTTATAGGAGTTGTTTCATGTTTACTAAAAATTGAATAGATAATTTGAACTTACAATTATATAGTAGTTACAATATTTATAGCATTTGTATATAATCTAAACTTACATAATGTACAATTATTACAATAATCTCAATTAAATCATTATATAAGAAATGAAGGAAATTTAAGCCAAAGGAAATAAGAACAACCAACACTTACAATTGTCACCAATGTAATCTAAACTTTTAGTAATATGGTAGATAGCAAAGTTGAAAAAGTATAGTATTGTTTGAACTCCATGAGTTGTAGAAAAATTAAAATAGAGAAAATAATGTATTTGTAGTCATGTCAGAGAGGAAATGTTGTTGATCTCTACACTTTCCTTTGATTGGATGATATTGAATTGTTGGGATCGAATCATGTGAGATTGAGGAATCAACGGATGCTTGATTGATTGTTTGGGCTTAAGTTTTTAATCATGTGCTCTTGTTTTGATGGCTTGATTGGTCAGCGTTACAACTTTGAATGTAATCCTTGCAAGCATTCATGATGGAAACGAGTAGCTGTTGGGCAATTGTGACTTGAAGTTGTTATGTTCTTGAGGAGATATGAGACATTGAAGTTTGTTTGATGGGACACTTGACAATCCATTTTGTTATTACAGGACTTTATATTTGTAATACAATCTTTTTTATGGGTAGCAACTTCATGTGTATTTGGGATAATTAATATGTATGTTTTTAATATATATACTTTATATTGGAATATGAGCTCTCAAATCTTCAAATAGAATATTGACAATTAGATTTGTATGTTATCTCTTTGTCACCTATCTTGAATAAACATTAACTAATTAATTGCATCCATTAAATTTAAAATAATCCTTAGGGAGCAAAGAATAGATTTTTATTATATTTTCAATTATTTTAGTTGATTAAATGACTGCAGGGTCCCACTTGATCAACTCGCACCGGTGTGGAGCGTTCTCCCCTCAAAGACATGAAGGAAAAGCTAACGGAGAAAGAGAGAGTTACAATTTTCGTATTGTTTACGTCAATTTGAATAGTCAGCTCGAAGCATCATTTTTAAAGGAGAAATACATTGTTTAGTTGGTATGAAATTTCTTAACCATATTTTCCACCACGAATATTTTGTTCGGTCAAGCACGGCATTAAACAATTTGAGGAGAAATACATCGCTATGTTGGTATGAACTTTCTTAACTATATTTTCCACCACAAATATTTTGTCTGGTCAAGCACGATTTTAGAAATGTTTGGTCAAACACGACATTAGAAATATGGTCCCCCAACCGCCCTTGACTCGTTTCTAAGGTTTCAATCATCTCAAATGCTCCACATTTATGTTCTACACATGAATCTGTATTGTCAATCTTTTTAATGTTTTCATTTCTCAATTTGTTTACTTTGAAAATTGTGTAGGTAAAAAAATTAAATTATTTTTGTAACGTTAATATTTTTTTAGAATTTATTTTTGAAAATATATATATATTGATTGGTTTGTCTAGTTTTTTTCTAGTTAACAAATTCATTTTGTATTTGTTAAAAATGGGGAAAATTTTGTCTAATAAAAATAAGGGTAAAAAAGAAATTAAAATAGTTTCCTAATGTTTGCTTGTTGTATTGGAAAACACACTTATATAATTTGTTATTGTGTTTTTGTAGGGTAATCGTTGACGTGTTCTATGGAGTTTTTGTCACAACTAGAGAGACGCTGTCATGTCACGTAGGCATACAATTGTGTAGCCTTTGTTGAAATTTGTTAAATTTTCTTTTCTCCTATTTTGCGCGTGATACGACTCTGTGGGAGTCTCATCCTCCCCTTCACCCAAAGTATCTTCCACAAATTCAATATCCCCGAACAATTCCATACCCTGCGGGTTGGCAAGGGGATGCTAGCTATCCAACTAGACCTTTGAACACCCTGAACAAGATTTCTAGCAGCGTCCGACTCACTGTCCTCCCCCGGTATCCAAATCAATAACCTTCAAAGTACCCACATCTTTTAGTGCTTCTGTCTTCCCAGTTTTAGCCTTTTTATGATGTTGAATCTCCTCCTCCTCATCAATATCCAGGCCCCTTTTCCCCACAATAGCAACTTCCTTCTTAGTTTCTTGGGAAGGAGACTTGTTATTCTTGCTAGATTTTTTAGGGATATTTTTAGGTTTACAGTCTGACATGGGAATATGGGTGCCCACCGAAGTCGACTCACAAACCTCTTCAATTCTGAGGCCACACTTGGGGCCACTAAGTGTCATGATTTTAGGGGTCCCAACAATGTTTTTACCCTTACCTTTAGTAGTAGAGGTATGGATTAGAGGGGAATCATCCAAGAGGTTGACTTTGATTTGCTTAGGAGGGCACAAGGCTAAATGAAAGTTATGTTCATAACAACACTCAATGGTTAATTAGTGCAGCCTATAGTTGCAAATGAGAGAATAGTTTTCTATAGAGAAAGTACTATAGGAATGTACATTCTACTATGACATATGCTTTGACACAAGGATTAGTTTCTTTTCATTCTTCTTTTCCTTATATTCATTTTCAAAGTATTAGCACCACATTCTACCTTTTTTTTAAATCTTTCACATTTGATCAACATGTCATTATTAATACTTACAACATGGGTTGTCTTGAATACTTTGCTCACAAATGTTTTTATTGGTATTCATTAATTTCTTTTCATTTCTCCATTTTTTCTATTATGGGATGATGATAGTCTATGTTACACCAAACCATTTGAAAGATAATTTGCAGCCATAATAAACTATTTCCACATTTAACTTAAAGAGAAACATATGCAAATAAGTGTTCAAAATCTACAATACAAAATAATAGACAAACATACCATAAAGATGACACAAGATGTACCCTATAAAAACCCTCATGAGGGAAAAACCTAGCCTCCAAAAGAACTCACACACTCAATGTATTATCTCATGAACAAAGATTACAATACACTTACAGAGTCTCCATGTAAGGCTTTTGAAACATCAAGCACACTAATTGCACTCAATGTGAACAAGAAAATGAGAATAATGTAATCACACATCCCAATCCATGCTTCCTCTCCCCACATTTGGAACCTATAAGAGATATTCAATCCAACCTTAGCCAAGAAGCCAAAGGTTATGCAAGCTAACCTCAACAACTACACATGTGCTTGCTTTTATAAATACAATCTTATGCAAAACCAAAAAGTGGTATTACATAAACCATGTGCCTCTAAACCTTGACCTTACATAACCATGTCCCCCTTATTTACTTTTTTGGTACTAAGTTTTCCCTTTTGGTACTAAGTTTTATTATATTAAATATTTTCCCAATATGCAACCCACATTAAATATGTAGCCCGATGTTATATACATCATGCAAGTGGCCCTAAGAATGTCTAACCCATGTGATGCATGCATCCCTAGATTCCCTAGAGGCAAGTTGTACAACACCTTTTTCCAACACCATCAAATGGCTACAATTGTCAAGGTAACATTCTATTCTCTATTAATCTCTTTTCAAGGTTCTTCATTTCTAAAAGGGTAAGAAACATTGTATTCAGAATTCCTTCAAAAAACTCTTGGATGGTCTTAGAGGTAGTTCATGTGTTCTATCTAGTTCTTCTTTTTGAAATATCTAGAAATTTTGGAATATGTAAGCTAACAAATGGCATGGTTATTTTATGGACTCATTACTTCTTAGTATGGAGGCATAACTAATATGATATAAGTAGATGGGAAGAAGTTAGGTCAAGGGTAAAAGCAAGAAGTTGGGTCCACATGTAGGAGAAGTCACGCAGATGAAAAAATTATTGATAGGAATGGGTGCCCGAGCCTAAATGAGTACCCATTAGTAAATGGGTATGTATTATAGAATGGATACCATTACTAAATGGGTACGTGTTATAGAATAGGTACCCATTACTAAACAGGTACTTGTTTCAAAAATGTATATAATTTAAAAAAAAAGCCCCTATGGGATCATTTTCCTCCATAGGCTGACAGATATAACGACACAACAGAACGAGTATGCGTTACTAAAGGCCCTGCCAACTTAGTTCCAATGCTTTTTTTGTCCTGACACCTCCTCCTGCCACCTCGTCATTTCTAAAGACCTCCAGGTTGATTTTTTGCTTATTTTTTATGTATTTTTTTATGATTGTAGGTTTAAATTGAAAAATTAGGGTTTAAGTAAAATTATGCTATGTATGTTTTGATAAACCCTAAAATTATGCTACTATAAGCCCTAAAACACTAAGAATAACCCTAAAACACTAAGAATAACTATGAACCCTAAAACTATGATCAATAAACAAGTATAAACCCTAAAACTATGAATTTGATAAGCCTTAAAACTAAACTATAAACCCTAAAACTAATCTTCAAACTATAAACCTTAAAACTATGATATTGATAAACCTTGAAACTAAACTATAAACCCTAAAAATATGAACTTGATAAACCCTGAAACTAAATTATAAACCCTAAAACTTGAGACACACTAGGTTTCATCCAAACCATGAAGTTATAGAAACAATAAATATCATATCTCATAAGGATGGAAATAACATGATCTATGCTCAAATAACCATCTCTTACACAATGATAACCTGGTCAACATAGGTGGGCATTGCACAAATAGGTTTCCTATTGAAATTAGTAGGCTAATGAGCATATAAGACTTTGAATCCTAACTCAATAGAGTAGTCCCCACTCAGCTCAATAGTTTAGATTAAGGTGTCTTTTTTGGAGAATAAATTAAATTTATATATGGACACTTTTTTTTTTGGTTAGGTTTAACAAGGTAATATTATTAGTAGTATCTATTTCTTTATTAAAATTTTTTCATTCCCTACTGCCATTAGCATTTGTCCAATAATTAGCCACCAAAATAACATACCTCTCTGTCATAACTTCTTCCATCCTAGCACAAGGATGACCAACATTCAAAGGAGAAATTAGGATCTAAGGGTCTTCCAAAAACTTGGGAATAGTATATAAGGATAGGGGTTCGCTTCTTTTGGATTCAATATTCACTTGTATGTTTGGAGTTAAAGAGCTATAATAGAAGAGGAAAAGTTGAAGATAGTATTGTTCTTGAGTTAGATTTATTGTTTTAGAAATAATATTAAATAAGATTTGTAATTCTTTTTAGAGCTTGTATAAGGGGAATGTTGTGTTTGGAGAAAGAATAAAGAGTTGAAAATCTTGTTTTAGATTTAGATCTTAAAGTGTTGAGGTAATATTCTTTGTTTCAGGTTGTATTTATTTTGGATGTTTCTTTATTTGCATGGTACTTGAAATTATTTTTTGTCATGGATGTGATTATGAGTGTGTTAAAAGGTATTTTTAATCTCTTTTATTTGTGTGATGGGATAGAAAGCTTAAGACATGTGTTAATGGAGTTCTTAAGACATTAATCAAAGGTAGATAAAATGCTAGGAAAGGTGTGTTGCAAGTATGTGCCTAATCGGTGTTGTCATTGATGTCAACTGTGTTCTATTCTATTACTTGTTTAGAAGCTTTGTATGTTGAGGATATTGAGAAAATTGGCCCCTCCGGAAGATACAAGTGAGTTACAGTGAAGTGCAGTATAGACAGTGAGTTGTATGTTGAAGAACAGTTCGGTAGACTGCTCTGCATTTCCTACTGGTTGAATATCTTGGTCTGCAGATTGGAAGTTATTTAAAGGGATGCTTGAAGATGCTAAATCCTGAGTATGAGCCTCTGGTGTGAAGTTGAGAGAAAGTTGCATTCACCAGAGTAAAGCCTTCTCCTTCTGATTATTCTCTAGTGAAAGGGAGAAAGTGTTTGGCTCCACATTCCTCAGCAATAAAGTATTTTGCTCTGCAGTTCTAGAGGGAAGTTTGGGATGATGATAAGTGCCTACAAATGTAGTGGTTCATGTTTTGGTGGTCTACAAGCTATCTTTCTTTTATGTTAGTTGAAGACAATGAATTTCATGTGTTTTTGGTGAGAAGATTCCTATCGCTAAAGTGGTTAAGGTTTGTGTGGTTGCTCTTGATGATTATAACATGCTTGTAGATCTCTCCTAATCATGTTCCTATCTTGACATTGATCCGCGTTAAGGAATTGAGATCGTGTTTGAAGATTGTTCCCAGATAAGTGTAAGGTGTAACCAGTCTTAACCGACTTGGTTAATTCCAGTTATTGTGGAGATTCCTTGAAGATTGTGGAAGCATGTTGTGGCATGGAAGATCATGTTTTAGTCTAGATAAGCCATGGTGTGATCTGCATACTTCTTTACTTTGTTTTCTTTGCATAATGTTGTAATAGATCAGGACCTATTTTGTAAATACTTGTAATGCCAACCTTGGAGATTGTTCTAATGGTTGATGATTGTAATTCCAACTTTGATGATCATTCCAAGGTTGATGAAGTGTATAAATACTTGTAGTTGAGTCATGGAAAAGATGTCCATGTGCAAAGATGGGAAGATAAGGAAAGAGGTGAAGAGGCAGATGCAGAGCAGAGGTAAAGGCAAAGCAGGGCAGAGCAGAGAAGAGGACCGATTGTACTTCAATGTTTTAATCTTAGACATAAAGAAGATGGTGATTGTGGTAGTGAGCCACCAGTAGGGTTTAACAACCCTTATTGTAATCTTTCTACGTTTAGGGTTGAGGCAGTGAGCCTGCTAGACCTAGCTATACTTCATGGCAATGAGCCAGTATGTTCTAGGCCCGTGAAGTGACCAAGCCTAAACATCATTTTTCAAAGATTGCAATATATTTTGAGAGCTAACCCTCTCCGTGGTTTTTCCCCACCTTGGGGTTTTCCACGTAAAAATCTGGTGTCTCTTGTGTATAATGTTGTATCTGTGTTTAAGTTTCTGATTTCATGCATATCATAATAATTGTGAATAAGTGGTTAATGTATAAATGAGGAAGTGTTTAAGTTTTTGTGACAACTGATTCACCCCCCCTCTCAGTTGTCTGGCGTATTTCAATAATTGGTATCAAAGCAAGGTTCCTTTGAAGAAAGTCTAACAACTTGAGGAAGATCCAAAATGTCTTATAAGAAGGAAGCGTTGCATTTTGATGGGACAAACTATGCTCTTTGGAAGGCTCAAATGAGAAGTCATCTTCTTTGTCTTGGTTATAAAGTATGGAAAGCTGCAGAAACAAAATACACCTTGCCTCAGAATGGTTTGATGACTGAAGACGAAAACAAGGAATATGAAGTGGATGTCAAAGCAAAAGATGCTCTATTAAGTTCACTGAATGACACAGTACTGATAAAAGTGGTGGATCTTGAAACTGCAAATGAGGTATGTGAAAAGCTGAAAAAAATGTATGAGGGAGATGAATCTATGAAAGAAGCCAAGATACAAAGTCTGAAGGTGAAATATGAAAGTTTGAAGATGAATGAAGATGAAAACATATCAGCCTTTATGCAAAGAGTTGATGAATTTGTCACTGGAATAAAAAGTATGGGGGAAACTCTTGGTGATAAGGAAGTTGTAATGAAAATTCTTAGATCACTACCTAAAACCTATAGTCACAAGGTAGCTGCAATTGAATAATTTATGCAAGTAAAAGATGTTGAGAGAGATCAGTTGCTTGGTAAACTTACTGCCTTTGAGATGAGAGAGTTTGGTGATGCCCTGCCAAAAGTAGAGACTACCTTCAAAGCCAGTACTTCTGGGAAAACCTCCAGATCAGAAAAATACAAAGTAGAATCAAATGATGAGTTTGATGAAATTGAAGCCAACTTTGTGGATAGACTGCAAAGAGGATATGGTAAGTTTAAAGGTAAATTACCTTTCAAATGTTTTTCCTATGATAAAGTAGGCCATTTTGCTTCCAAATGTCCTAAAAGAATTGAAATAAATAGGAAAAGATATGAGAACAGGACTAGGATCCAAAAGAAATGTTATTATGTTGAAGATTTTGATGATGATGAAGGAGTATCAGATAATGGTGAACCAGATAATGCTATTACATCTGGTAATGAATGCTTGTTTATTGCTATTAAAGAAGAACCTGCATCTACTAATCCTGCTAGTTGTTTGAAGAAAGAAAAACCAATGGAAAGTATTTTGGCTGCTCAAGTTGTTGAAGACAAAGATGAATGGGTTATTGATAGTGGGTGCTCTCACCACATGACTGGTGACAAAAGTAAGTATGTAAGCTTGGAAAGATATGATGGTGGACTGGTCAGGTTTGGAGATGATACGGCTGGTAAGATTTGTGGAAAAGGATCTATTTCTTTTAATGGCAAGCATAATACTGAAGATGTCTTGTATGTGAAAGGATTAAAGAATAATCTTTTGAGTGTGGGTCAGATGTGTGACAAAGGGTATGACCTAAGCTTCAAGGACAATGGATGCAAGATCAGGGAAAGCTCTAGAACAATCATTGCAACTGGTAAGAAGACTAGAGGTAATATCTACCACTTGAAAGGAATTGATAATTATTATTTGTTGGCTCAGACTGATGAAAGTTGGCTATGGCATAGAAGGTTGAGTCACATGAATTTTGACAACATTATGAAGATAAGTACTGCACAGGCTATTAGAGATTTACCCAAGCTTGTGAAGCCTACTAATCCTATTTTCAAGGAGTGTCAATTTGGGAAACAAACAAGAACAAGTTTGAAAAGCAAGGACCAATCAGTTGATGGATTACTGGAACTAGTGCATACAAACTTGTGTTGACCTACCAGAGTAAGAAGTTTACAAGGAGATAGGTATTTCATGTTTCTTATTGATGATTATTTAAGAATGACTTGGGTTACCTTTTTGAAAAAAAAAATAGAAGGTCTAGATAAGTTCAAGGCATTTAAGGCAATGGTTGAAAATGAGATGGATTTGAAGATCAAATGTTTAAGGTCTGATAGAGGAGGAGAGTTCACATCAAATGAATTCAATTTCTTTTGCGAAGAACATGGGATAAAGAGACAATTGTTTGCACCTAGAAATCCACAACAAAATGTAGTCGTTGAAAGGAAAAACATGATAATTCAAGAAGCTACTAGAACTGTGATGAAAGAAGCTGATCTTCCAGAAGCATATTGGAGAGAGGCAATTCACACTACTATATATATCTTAAATAGAGTCTAAGTCAAACGTAGCTGTTCTAAGACTCCTTATGAATTGTGGTATGGCAAAATTCCTACTATGAAATATCTCAAAGTTTTTGATAGCAAATGTTATATCAAAAGAGAAGAAGATCTAGGTAAGTTTGATGCTAGGTGTGATGAAGGAATCTTCCTTGGTTATTCCACCAAGAGAAAGGCCTACTGGTGCTATAATAAGAGGCTGAATAAGATCATTAAGAGTGAAAATGTCAAAGTTGATGAAAGCAAGGAAAGATCTCCAGAATCAAGTGGATATGAATTAGAGAAACCAGATGTTTCAGAAGTGGTACAACATCAAGACAACTCAGATGAAGAGGATCAAGCTCTGGAAAGTTCTACCAAGACACCAAGGTATGTAAAAATTAATCATTCTGAGGATCAAATCATAGGAGACAAGAGTAAGGGAATCCTAACTAGAAGAAGAACTGCAGAAGAACAAGTAAATTTCTTTGTGATTTCCAAGATTGAACCTAAAACTGTGAATGAAGCTTGCAATGATGAGAATTGGGTAAAAACCATGAAAGAAGAATTGATGCAGATAGAAAAGAATCAGACTTGGGATCTTGTTCCTAGGCTAGTAGATAAAAATGTAATTGGTACCAAGTGGGTTTTCAGTAACAAGATGAATGAGAATGAAGTAATAAGAAACAAAGCAAGGTTGGTATGCAAAGGATACTCTCAAGTTGAAGGAATGGATTTTGAGGAAACAATTACACCAATGGAAAGGATTGAAGCTATAAGAATGTTTTTGACATTTGCAGCCTACAAAGACTTTAAGGTATATCAGATGGATGTAAAGTCTGCATTCTTGAATGGATAATTAGAAGAAGAAGTATATATTGAACAACCAGAAGGATTCCAGTCATCAGATTAGCATGACATGGGATGCAGATTGAAGAAGGCTTTGTATGGATTAAAACAAGCCCCCAGGGCATGGTATGCAAGGTTGGATAGGTATCTGATACAGATTGGGTTTAGTAAAGGTACTACAGATAGCAATCTCTACTTTAAGATCAATGATGAGCAAATCCTAATTGTAGTAGTCTTTGTCAACAACATTATCTTTGGAGGCAATGAAGATATGTGCATAGTTTTTATCAGAGAGATGCAAAGTGAATTTGAAATGTCCATATTTGATGAGATGAATTTCTTTTTGGGTCTACAAATAAATCAATCAGATAAAAGTATCTTCATTTCTTAGTCTAAGTATGTGAAAGAGCTGCTAAAGAAATTTGGGATGGAAGACTCTAAACTGGTAAATACTCCATTGATAACCGGTTGTAACTTGAGGCAAAATGATGATTCACCTATGGAAGATCAGAAAAGGTATAGATCTATGATTGGAGGGCTACTCTATCTGACCCAAACTAGACCTGACATAATGCATGGAGTTTGTCTTGTGGTAAGATTTCATGCAGAGCCCAAGGAGTCACATATGATGGCAATCAAGAGAATTCTAAGATATTTGAAAGACACAATAGATTATGGTTTGTGGTATCCAAAGGATAATGATTTCACTCTCAGTGCATACACTGATGTAGATTGGGCCAGAGATATGGATGATAGGAAAAGTACAAGTGGAGGTGCATTCTTCTTGGGAAAAAGGTTGGTATCTTGGTTGAGCAAGAAACATGATTCAATATCCCTGTCTACTGTAGAAGCAGAATACATTGCAGCAGCATGCAGTTGCACTCAAGTATTATGGATGAAGTAGACTTTGAAGGACATCAGAGTTATGTATGAAGATCCAATTGCAATCGTTTGTGACAATACAAGTGCCATAAACATATCAGACAATCCCGTAATGCATTCAAGGATAAAGCACATATCCATACGATACCACTTTCTAAGAGGAAAGGTGGTAGAGAATGAAGTCAAGTTGGAGTATGTATCTACAAAAGATCATATTGCAAACATTTTCACCAAACCTCTGCCTAAGGATACTTTTGAGTATCTCAATACCCTTCCTGCTCTAAACTAATATGCACAAGAGTGCATCAGTCCAGTGGTGCCTCTTCAGATCTAGATTAATGCTTTTAGGGCTACTTCTCAGGGGGAGTAGTCAGAGAGTTCAGAAGAGAAATGGAATCAGAGTAGAAGAATGCAAGTATGTTCCCTTTTCCATTGATGTCAAAGGGGGAGAGAAGTCATGTGAAAAACTCAGAAAGAAAGAATGTAGATGTGTAAAAAGATAGGGGGAGAATCTTGGTTAGAAAGAAAGAGTGTAGATGTGTAAAGAGATAGGGGGAGGATCCTGTCTTGATGGTTGTTGCAGTTTTTCACATCATATGTTGCCATCAATGACAAAGGGGGAGATTGTTGCAAGTATGTGCCTAATCGGTGTTGTCATTGATGTCAACATATCTTTGTTGTTGGTCTCAATTGTGTTCTATTCTATTACTTGTTTAGAATCTTTGTATGTTGAGGATATTGAGAAAATTGGCCCCTCTGGAAGATACAAGTAAGTTACAGTGAAGTGCAGTATAGATAGTGAATTGTATGCTGAAGAACAATTCGGTAGACTGCTCTACATTTCCCGCTAGTTGAATATCTTGGTCTACAGATTGGAATTTATTTAAAGGGATGCCTGAAGATACTAAATTCTAAGTGAGCCTCTAGTGTGAAATTGTGAGAAAGTTGCATTCACCAGAGTAAAGCCTGCTCCTTCTGATTATTCTCTAGTGATAGGGAGAAAGTGTTTGTCTCCACATTCCTCTGCAATAAAGTATTTTTTTATGCAGTTCTAGAGGGAAGTTTGGGATGATGATAAGTGCCTACAAATGTAGTGGTTCATGTTTTGGTGGTCCACAAGCTATCTTTCTTTTATGTCAATTGAAGACAGTGAAGTTCATGTGTTCCATTGAGAAGATTCCTATGGCTAAAGTGGTTAAGGTTTGTGTGGTTGCTCTTGATGATTATAAAATTCTTGTGGATGTATCCTAATCATGTTCCTATCTTGACATTGGTCTGTGTTAAGGAATTAAGATCGTGTTTGAAGATTGTTCTCAGATAACTACAACATGTAACAAGTCTTAACTGACTTGGTTAATTCCATTTATTGTGGAGATTCCTTGAAGATTGTGGAAGTGTGTTGTGGCATGGAAGATCATGTTTTAGTCCCAGCTAAGGCATGGTGTGATCCACATAAATATTTACTTTGTTTTCTTTGCATAATGTTGTAATAGATCAGGACCTATATTTTGTAAATACTTGTAATGTCAACCTTGGAGATTGTTCCAATGGTTGATGATTGTAATGCTGACCTTGATGATCATTCCAAGGTTGATGAAGTGTATAAATACTTGTAGCTAAGTCATGGAAAAGATGTCCGTGTGTGAAGATGGGAAGATAAGGAAAGAGGAGAGGCAGAGCAGAGAAGAGGACTGATTGTACTTCAATGTTTTAATTTTAGACATAAAGAAGATGGTGATTGTGGTAGTGAGCCACTAGTAGGGTTTAATAGCTCTCATGGTTTAACAACCCTTACTGTAATCTTTCTAGGTTTAGGGTTGAGGCAGTGAGCTTGCTAGACCTAGCTATACTTCATGGCAGTGAGCCAGTATGTTCCAGGCCCATGGAGTGACCAAGCCTAAACGTCATTTTTCAAAGATTGCAATATATTTTGAGAGCTCATCCTCTTCATGGATTTTCCCCACCTTGGGGTTTTCCACATATAAATTTGGTGTCTCTTGTGTATAATGTTGCATCTGTGTTTAAGTTTCTAATTTCATGCATATCATAATAATTGTGAATAAGTGGTTAATGTATAAATGAAGAAGTGTTTAAGTTATTGTGACAAATGATTCACCCCCCCCTCTTAGTTGTTTGGTGCATTTCAACAAGGTGATTAGTAGGCTAAGGTGATATGTGATGGTAGTCATTCCTTAACAAGTTACCAACAATTTGTCAATTATGATTTTTCTTGTCTTGATTCCATGCACAATATAGGAAAACAAAAATACACTCATTATGAAGTCAATATTGACATCAAACAATGCATATATAAATGAAATTATACCTAGGAATGATGGGATTTTAGATATCAATATGAAACTATACCAATTAAATAAGCCCAAGTTATGAGGTGATACAAATAAATTACCATTTAAAATAAGCCCTTATTGAAAGTTACCCAAAGAAACTATACCAATTAAATAAGCCAAGGTTATGAGGTGATATAAATAAATTACCATTTAAAATAAGCCCTTATTGAAAGTTACCATAACTTTTAAATACTTTCAATGTTTACAACATCTAGGCGTAATACTTTCAATGTTTAGATTAAGTTTATTTCTAGATATTTGTTTGTAAGTTTTCAATATGGATATATTTGTGATTACATTTGTAACTTTTTGATATGGATATATTTGGAAATGTAGGTGACCTCCAATGGATGAGTTTCTAATAGATGAAATTATTTTACAAAACCCCCCACCCCATCCACCTAAAAACCCCCCATCCCCTCCCCCTGAAAATCCCCCACCCACTCCACCTCCAAACCCCCTACCCCCTCCACCTAATGAGGCCCAATTGCAACAAAACATTAATGAAAATATTAACACAATTGAGGAAAACATCAATTTGATTAATAATTAGCCTCACTTGATTCCCCCCCATGTAGTATGATTTGCATCTTCAATGCAAACCATTATTGATTCTGTTAGGTCTATTGATGCAAACCTAGATAGATTTTGCCTTTGGCAAGTGGAGAGGAGGCAATTTTATGTGGATGGTCTTTCATATAAAGACATCCATGATATTCACATTACAAAACATACATTAACCCCATTTTTTGTTCACCCCAAAACTAATCAACCTATAGCTGTAACAAAAAAAAGAATATCAATTAAGTGGTGTAGGCATGAGGTGATCTCGAGACATTTTTGGGATAAGTGGTGGATGGTGTTTGATCACCCACCACATGCTAATTTTGAGGTACCACTATATTTTTTGAGAAAATTATGGGTGGAGTTTCAATTGGGTCAAAAACCCAATTATTTTGATATTAAACCATTCCAGGGTGTTGGTGGTGGCATGCCACAACACAGGCTAGGGGCACGAATTGATCCCAATCGACTAATTCTTGCTGCTCCTATGGTTGCTCCTATTTTTCCCAGGATTCCTGCACCCATTCAGCACCAGGCAGTGTTGTCGACATTAGGAGCATTGAGTAGACTCTCAAGTAATCTCACTGAATAAGCTACCCACATGGCAGTTGAATTCAGTGGTGGAGAGCATCATGGAGGAGTCGATGCATCTCATCATATAGCCTCACACATGTTAGGGGCACATTTGTGTCAAAATTACAATCAACCGTATTATGGTCCTGCTCCTACATCCAAATCAGATGTAGCTACAGGAGATGTGGAGTCATACTTGGATCTACTATATTTGGATGATCATCCTACATAGGTACATGGACCATATTTTTTTTGTTTCATTGTGCATAATTGAAATGTATCAAAATTTATATTTTATCATGAATTAAATATATATTGTGAACTATTTGGTGTAGATCTCAATTCGCTCCAGGGCCTCAACACAATCTGAAACACTGAGTTTTGCATCGATAGTTGTAGAGACCGGCACACCTTATGGGGTAAACCAATATATATTAACCCTAAAACCATATGTATCTAGTTCTAGTTTAAATTTTCTTCAAAACTTAGATATTATATTTAAATTAACAAGTGTATAATTAAATTTAACTCTATACATGTATGTGAAACATTTTTTTTATAGTGAGGGGGTCACGTGGCAGTTTCCATGTCTGACTGACCACCTGAAGGTGTTGCTTGCAGTGCTCCTCCATCGTCATCTATTATGCCTAAGTATTCACTAGTGTGTGTTTTCAAAAATTGTACTTTTCTTTTATGAGTTTATATAAATATATATATGCCAATATATGTAAGTGCGGGATGATAGGAGTGCCATTAGGATAGTGACTGGTTAGGATACTGATCAGGGACAATTTCATGAGTCATCCACATATTTTCAAGTCCTAAACTTTGCTAAATTTTCTATGCACAATTTCTAGGTCTTTATATGATATATAATATGGTTACATGTTTTGGTAAATATTTTAACCTATTTGAAACTTGCATTATTTGAATTTCTAGGAATTAGCAGCTCAGACTTTTGGTCTAGAATCTAAAACAACTATAGCACCTGGACAACAAAATGTGGGAGTAGATGAGCATGATTACACGGTAATTTATGCACACTTTAAAGCCTAGAAATATTTAATTTCATATTTTTTTTATAAATTAAATCAAATTTGGATGCTAACCTAATTCTTGAGTGCTTTATTTGAATATCCAAGAATTAGCAGTTGAGACTTTTGGTTTAGGACCAACAGCTATACGATCACCTGGGCAACAAAATGTGGGAGGATATGACCAACATCATATGGTAATTTATGCATGCATTAGTCTATAGTTAAATATTTAAAATATGAGTATTTTATAAATTAAATTAAATCAAATTAAATGAAATGAAATTTAAATTTCATATGCATATGCATGTGTCATTTTTAAAAATTTTATCTGATTTCAAGTTTCTTTCTCTTTTGTATAGCATGAGGCAGATCCAGCTATTTCACGAGGAAGAAAGAGGTCTCTTTCAGATTTGAACTTGAGTGATGATCATAGGACATAGATATTTATTTCATGGACTGCACGATGCATTTTGTTTTATATTTTCCACTAGGGCTAGATGACTATATATGTTGAACTTGATATTTCATGGACTTAGAGATATTTCAGTATTTCATGAACTATGGTTTGTCTTTATTTATATGCTGACTATGAGTAGATGTTTTAGTACATTTCATGGGTCCTACCTATATTTTAGTATTTCATGGACTTATCTATAGATCTATACATGTGTATATATATTATTTACTATATTCTTGTACATTTTAGTATGTTAGATAGTATGTTTATGCCTTATTGTTCACTTCTAGTTATATTATCAAGACATGTTAGAATCATTAGTACATTTTTTAATTTAAAATGAAAAACTATCTAATGTGTTTAAAATAGTTATAGTATGTGAATATCTAATGTGTAGATTTTTTTTCACATTTTAAATCTAGTATACATGACTAGATCAAAATGTATAAAATAGTTCTTGAAAAATTATAACTTAACACGATTGACAGCTTGGAAAAAACTCACTAAGATCTACAACCTAGTCTTATAAGAATGAAAAAAGTTACGAGGTGCTACATTTTTCCGTTTAAGCTCATGGATAACACATGGTCACTCTCTTCATACATGAAATAAAATTTATATTTAAATGCACTAAATTGTTCATATGGGGCCTACCTTTAACAAAGCTATCTTGACCCAAATATTAATATAACACCATAGACATTGAGGCCCATTTTTCCTATGTGCTAATGTGCATGAAAATCTAATGGCACAATAAAAATAAATAAGGATCAATAATATGGGCCCAAAGAGGCCAAAGGAAAGATGCATGTTGCCTCAATTTTCCACTAATCATAATCATCTTAAAATAAAAATAAAAATGCAAGAGTTCACAATACAATACAAAAACTTAGGCATGAAGCAAATGTTTTAAAGGTTTCACATGCTAATCTAACTAAGATAGACTACCAAAGATGTTGAATAAGATAACATAGGGGTTTGATATGAACATTACAACTAGGGGAAATCATATGAGAAGCCAATATACAATTGAATATTTAAAGTGATAATAAACAAGGCTATTGAGCAACTACTGTGGGCAACAAATCATATTTACAACCAAAATTAAAGAAGCAAACCTTTTGAATTTTCAAGAGTGGATCACAAATTCAAAAATAATTAGGGCATGCTATGCAAGATCTTTTATTAAGTACAACAAATACAATAGCTTAGGATCATGTAGTTTTAAAAAATCTATATTTAGAAACCAAAAGTTATTAAAAATACAAGCACATATAACTTTTTAGGTTTGTCAAAAATTATGTTTGGAGAATGATAAATAATTTATAAATTAGGTTTAAAGTTTATTTATTTCTGATATTTATAAGTAGACATTTTCCTCTACAAAACCCATTAATTTTGTTTAAAAACTAGTAATATAAAGTCATAATCCATACCAATCAAAATAATTTTTTTTATTTACCAAATAGATATCTAGTCCATCAAGATTCGGTATCCAATTTGTTGAGTTTAGATTTCTAGTCTATTTAGATATCTAGTGCTACCAAATATCTAGCAAGGCTTGGATGTTGATATTGACTAGATATATCTTCCTTGTGTGTTAAGGCTTGGGTGTTAAACATTTTAAACACCAATGCACTACCTCTAATTCCTCCCTCATCTTTTTGCATCTACATATTATATATGTGGTTGTGATACATAGATAAATCCATTGGATCCACTAAGGAAAGGCCACTAGAATATGAGACAATGAGTCATCACCTTTGTTGTAATAAGATAAAGTTTAATCCCTATGTGCATCACTAAAGATATCATCAATGGACCATGATCCACATGATAGAGAAGATGTATCATGAATCATATGATGGGTAGTGACCTCATGTGACTTGATGAAAAACATGTATCATGTATAGGCATATCACTAGTGATAGAAGAAGTACAAATATTAGAAGGCTCATCACTAAGACAATCATCGTAGATAGGTGATCCCAAATCAATAAGTATATCACTAGGCAATAGAGAAGGTAGCTCAACATCATATGTAAGTGAAGGTGAAACATGTGTATCTACATCACTAGACTCCTGAAAGTAAGATGAATCAAAAGAGGCACATGAAGGAGAATCCATAGATGTAAAATAAAAGCTATATCATGCCAACTAGGTACAATGTCACATGAGCCAAGATCCCTAGTTGTATCAAGTGCATATAGGGATGAGGTAATAGAAGAGTCAATATCATAGGCCAAAATAGATATATCCTCATAAAGCATAGTGGCAAAAGAAGTAAGATTGGTAAGGAAGGTAGAGATGATATCTATGATGAGATACTATAAATCAATTATGGCAAAGGGCTAATGAATGTTAGAAAAATTGAAGGTGTATCAAATCTTTAAAAAAGCATAAAATATAAACCCTAAGGCCAAAGCAAGGGTGGGTTAGGGTGCATAAAAGATAGGATAAATAAACACAAAACCCTAAAATGATGTATCAATGAAGCACAAAGATGAAAAGGAAGATGAGACCTAAAATAAGATCCAAAATTACAAAAAGGTAGATCTAGAAACCCCTAATGGTGATGACAATGATTAGTGGAATGGACTTGAGTCAACTAAATTTCAATTTAATTTTTTGGAATTTGAGGGTCAAATTTGTAGATGTGAGATGATTCTTGCACTTATGGAAATGACCCAAGATGATGGAACAACAAGGCTTATTCAAGGAACAAATTTCTAATCTTGGATGTAGCAATAAATGTACTTAGTCTGAGGGAATCTATAGAAATGAATAAGATATGGATAAATGCATGGGAATGTATGTATATGAGGATCAATAATACTATCTATTATTGAAAGAAGATCTTGAGGTCTACTAAAAATACCTCAATATCTAATCTAGTAAGTGTAAGATCTAAAAATAATTCAATAGCTAATATAGTTAGTGTAAGATCTTTCCTAGCTATATGTGCATTGTGATAAAAATCTTGTTGGTATTTCAAAGGAAGATTAGGGTTTCAAGTAGATTGTGGCATAATCAACACAATATGGCTACTATAGAGAGAAAGATGAAGCAATATAAAACACTCACACATGTAAAAATTAGAAAATCAATAAGAGATAAAATCTGAAAATGAATCCCTAGGGGAAATTTGAGGGTGTGTAGCATGAAAAAATCAAGGTCACAATAAATCACAAAACACAAGAGTAGAGAAGATTGTGGATCACAATAAAGAAAGCAAAATGAAACCCTATGGAGGTATGAAAATATGATAAAGCAATTAGAAAAATAAATCTAAAACCTAAAGTTATAAAGAAGTATATAGCCTAATCTCAAAACCTATGGGGTGCAATAAAATGTCAGGTTGACCAATAAGTGTGAAGGAGTAAAATCCACTTTACAAATTAAATTCTACAACAATTAACTAAACACAAACTTTATATTTAGTGCAAGTATAGTTTCCAATAGTAAATATTAACATAATCTTAATGCTATAGAAATATCATAAAAAGAGTCTCAAAACTAAAAATATAGATTAGGAGAAAAATAATAATGAACCAATAGAACCACTATATATAGAGCTCAAAAAATTATGCAATTTGAATTTGAAAGAATATATTGAAGACACAAAATATCAAGATGCAATGCAACTATAGTGCTCATGATGAAACATATGAGCATATATACAATTAGCTCATAGGTCCATCATTAGTTTGACAAGACTACAAAATTAATCTAGCATTTACATGATGATGAAATCTTGTAGTGCCAATCATGGAAAAATCTACTTGTAGGGTACACCTGCAAAAAATAATGAATGTACAAGTAAATGAGAATGAAATAATATACCAAAAACACAAAATATTGATGCAATATGTAACTAGATAACACAAAGGATGGTGTAAGAGGATGTAACAGGATGGCTTAAAGGGATCTAAGAGGATTTCTTAAGGGGATACATAAGAGGATGGTTTTAGGGGATGTAAGAGGATGGATTAAGGGGAGAAGTACACAATTGAATTTACAAATTGTAATGTAGTAAAATTTACAAGGGATAGGGTTGATTAGTTAAATGGTTTGATTATGCCTATCCTCCTTTCACCAATTACATTCAAGGACTTTGGATCGAGTGGCAATGCACTATCAGGTCCTTGGTCACTTAAGAATGTAGGGAAGATTGTGTTAGGGTTAGCTGGTAGAAGTTATCAATTAAATGCAAATAAAGATTAAACAGAGGAATGGAAATACATAGAAATAATAACGAGAGACAAAATTTAACGTGGTTCACCCAAACTCAGGCTACATCCACCAAACAGAGAGTCTAATATTATTATCCAGTAAATCAAACCGATTACAATCAGAAATCTCTGCAACTCAATACTGCTACAAAATGCTACAATACAATATATCAAAACCCTAACCCTTAGCCGCTTTTTATCAAGCTTTTTGTTGGTTACAAAAATAGGGTTTTCTTATGTCGGTCAATGAAAAAATAACTCCCGGTGCCTTTATAAAATCATAAAAACTGTGTGAGGTTTCGAGGGCGCTGCCCCTCAACCAGGGGTGCTACCCCTTGACCCCATCTTGGGGGCGCTACCCCCAAACCCCCACAAGGGGCGCTGCCCCTTGACCCCGTAGGAATTTGGGGGGAAACTGCACCAATAAAAGTGGGGTAAATATAACCTCCGAGTCTAATTAGGCTCCATATAACAACAGATTAGATTAGGGTGATTTGACTACCAATTATACTCAACTATGCTCAATCATACATCAAAACCCTAATTATGCAAATACGGGAGTAAACAAATAAATTGCTCAAAATGCTGCTACAGGGAGATGTAAAATGACAAATAAAAGTGCACCTATTTTTGAAGTTCAGGAAGCGGAATAGTTGGGGACTAAGGAGTGGGTGCCCAAGTCCAATGCCCAGGTTTTTCTTGGGATCTGGAAACTTGATCTATAATCTGTTCTTGTTGTATTAGAGATTTTCCCGTCATAGAATTCAGAGGACTATGAGCAGGCACCCAAGTTCAGGGTACTATTTTTAACTCTGCTCTACAAATCTGACACTCTGCAATATTCTCCTGCAACTCCACTTTTCCTCTATCTTCAATTTGTAACCTGCAATCATAGAAACTTTGGGAGGGGGTTGTGGTGTTTAGAGGCTTGCCTTAGTCAAGCCCCAAAGAGACATTTAAGTATTCCAAACACCATTGTCAGATAGAGAGTGCATGCCCTTGTGAGGCAGAGGCAAAATCCAAATGATAAATGCTCAAAAAACACAATTGATGTCACCTTGTAGTGAAGATCTCATGGAAAGAAGAAGCTCTTCATGCCATGAGGAGATGGATGCTCAAATTTGCAAACACAAACACATAAACAAAACCAAATATGCTCTTCCACACAATGAATGCCTTGATTCACTTTCACAAGAATGCCTAAAGATCACAATAACTATCTAGTTTCAAATGAATGCCTAAACATGCTTTTATATGCAACTACAAACATTCTCGGAAGAATTTTGTAATGCAAACTTACCATGTCGGCATAGGACCTAATTAACGGTCACAAGCTAACACTTAAAATTTGGGCCCAACCCAAAATAGGGTAGGACTTGGGCATGGGTGCACAAGTCCTTCCCCCTATTTTGGGTAGGATAGGTTTCAAGGGATCCCCCTAGGTCCCATTTGTCATAAAACCCAGGGTTCATTTCATCGGGATGTCAAAATAATGATGCAAGATGTACTAATGCACACTAAAGACCTGGGAGCTAAACCTTAGGAGGGAAAAGCCCCCAAGGGGACATTTTCTAACGTTACATTTAGTCCCCACTTTAATGTATGTATAAACAGGAGGCCAATACATGCATTAAAGCATGGTCAACAAACTCAGCAAACACACCAAGCACAGAGAAGACACGCCAATCACAGAGAAGATAGTAACAGGCACGCAAAACATGGAGAAGATAGTTACAATCATGCAAAACATGGAGAAGACAATAGATACATAGAAGATAGTTAATGCATAGAAGACAATGAATGATTTCTTTTCTTTTCTTTTTCTCATATATATGAAATGTAGATGCAAGTATGGGAAAGTAAACACATCTCCCATAATGCAGGAAGCAGTCATTGCACTGGTTTTTAAACTACATATATGGGGCAACACACATGCAAGACATGCCAAACCTCCCAAAATGCAGGAAGCACTCATCATGCTGGTCTTTAGACTACATATGGGGCAACAGACATGCCAAACAAAGCAAGCATGCCAAACACACACATTTTGAAGACATGAAAAAAACATGGAAGACAAACGATGGAGTGTTCCTATTTCTAGGCTCATCACCATCTCAGGCACATTACAGGCACACATTGATGATTGGGCTTCACCACAACAATTACCGAAGACACGCTTAAGGGTTGAGTTAGTCACAGAACCACTCTACACCTCTCGATGAGGACTTTTTGAAATGACAGGATGGGCACTCTCCGCAAGAGATACACCACCCCCGCCTCCCCAGAGGGCTTAAGATGATTGATTGATTGCAAAAAAACTCAAAGTGCAGAAGGGACTCATTGCCACCAGTCTTTAAACTACACCTGAGGACAAGCACATTTCTAACATCTGTAATAGACAGCTTACCTTAAATATGCCCCCACCTTAAGGTGGTTGATATCATACATCGATATCAAGCACATTAAGGTAGGAAGAAAACACACAAGGGAACACAAACTTTCACAAAGCCCATGCCCCCTGGAGGTGACATGTACTTTACGATTGTTCTTAATCAGGATTGTGCAACTAGTCAAGTCAAGCTTGATTGTCCTATTGAAACATGGAAACCCTCTCATATGTGGGTGATCTATGTCGAGAGGGAATCTCCATAGTGAGCTGGTTCTCCTTAAGATTTTCCTAATCTAATGGCTTGTCTGGGAAAAAGGATAGAGAGATACACTTAAAATGTGAAATTGAACTCTAATAACTAATCTGAATGAATTTCTGTCACTCACAAAATAGTTCTTCAAAAATAAAATTTCACAATTCCACTAATTATTTACCCCTAAAATAATTTGCAACAAGGTTTGATTCAAACACAAACTATAACCAGGGAAAAACCATAATTTAACAACATTAAGAAATGATAAAGGACCAAAACTCACAATAAAACATCAAATCAAGACTATCAAATGTATAGAATAGGATAATTTGTCATTATGAACTCGAAGGCGTATAATGCAATATGAAATAACTAAGCCAACTGCCTATAAACAACTCTAGTTGTGAACAAGAGAGAAGAAACTAGTATCAACTGACTAAGTTTTTCTCCTATAAATGCCTCCAAGAGATCTCTCCAAAAGAAAGCTGAAAAAGTACCCAAAAATAGATTTTAGAAATCCATTTTTGGAATCCATCAAAAAGCTAAAAAAAGCCCTTAAACTGTCACCAATCTACCTCCAATCTGAAGAATAAAGCTGCCAGAACATCTGTCAAGTGGCCCCCAACAAATATGCTTTAAAACAAACTCATTTTGACCCATAAAAGCTTCTAATTTTGTCCTTTTCTGCCCAACTCACCCAGAAAGCAAAAATAAAAACCTCTTGCTTTAACTGCTAAAAATAGTTTTTATTTTAAAGCAATTTATAATTTATTGCTTTAAAATAAAACTTTTCAATAGGTGCAGTTTTATACTCCTGATTTGATTCTTCTTTTACAATCATACAAGGCATTTATTTTTCATATTTTGCCAAGTATATTGCAATTACAATATTTGATTTTTCTAAAAAAATCATAAAAATATGGAAGTATGATATATTTTTGGAAAAAATAAAATCTATGGGGTTTATATTCTATATATCTCTGCAAAAATCACTTAAGGCATTTGACTTGTTCCCATAGGTGACCAAATGGATCTTAAAACATGAAGGCAAAAACCTAAGGCATACCAACTATGTGAGCTTTGGTCCACCTTCAAATAGTCTGTAGAAATAATCAAAGGCATACATGCACTTCAAAAATGACATTAAGGTGTGAACAAAGTCCTCTATGGTGCTCCTAAGGCATACAAACACTTAGGCAAGTGTATACATGAGAAATACCAATGAGAATTAGTGAAGGCACTTTGAATTAATTTAAATGTGATGAAAATTCACATTCAGCCTAGGGCACAAAAGGAACCCTAATCACAAAACCCTTCCATGCCCTATTCTTCCACATCATTTCTAGTTTGGCATTTTGGAAATGAGGCTTTGCCCTGCAGCCGCCATCGACTAGGGTTTCAAAGCAACTCAAGGCATTTTATTTTACTTTTGTACAAGGTAAAATCTTTTCGCAACCTATGAATCTATTTCCTGTTTATTGAGACAAATTGTGGCCTTTACATTTACTTGTTGGATTTTGATATCTGTGTTGTTTACTACCATTACTACTCCTTTGGCCACCATGAATGAGGGGTTTGAGCTCTATTTAAAGAAACATAAAAGCTATGCAACCTGTCACCTCAGATGTAAGGTGAGTATGTTGATAAGACTGTATCATCTCCATTTGCTATATTAGAAACCCCATATTTAAACATGGTCGTGGTTGTAGCTCACACTTAGGAGTCTGCGACTTTTAAAATAGCATCTCTGTATATCTGTAGCTTAAAATTTGAAATGGGTTCTTCTTATTCAAGTCATGACTAAAGACAAACACCTTATTTCATCATTTACTCCTATAACAAAAGTTTGACCCACTATGAGCAATCTCTGACTTATATATCTAAGTTTTCCCTTTGATCTTAAAAAACTCAAAACTTTCATTTCACTCTGCAAAGAGGTATTTTGAAGCTGTGATTATGGTATATCTTGATGCATTTCTGATTTATTGTTTAGCTTCATTTTTCCCTTCTGTATCTATGGATTTTACCTAAAACCTCAAGAGTTCTTTAGTCATCCGGGTCATGACCTCTACTCTGTGCATCCCTTTTTCTGTGTTTGGTCTTCATTATACAAAGAAATTTCTATTCTTTTATTCATTCTAGCATGAAAAGGCTATGAAAATCTTTTCTTTCATTTGATAGCTGCTTCATCTGGAGATGCCTTTGATGATCATTAATGTTGTCTCTCTTATCTTGGAACATTTATCTCCCTTTCTATGTGAAGCAAAAGTTGTTGCTACTGCACCTGGAATGTAGCCCTACATATTGTATCTTCCTTTTGACATGTATCTTTCACAGATTATATATGTGGCTTCTTGTTCATAACTGTATAGTTGATAAGGACATATATTGCTCCTTTCTAATTGTAGAAGCATATGCACATATAGACAGTTACATTACTTTTCCTTTTGTCATTTCCTTTTGTATTGTAGACAAGCATGAACACTTGATCACTCCTATCACTCTTGATGATGTCCCATCCTTGTATTATATCTATTATGCATGACACAATGACAGATCTACTTGGTAGAGGCACCATTCTAAAAATGACACTACTTCGATATACACAAACCTGAGATGATTACTTAATCTGTAACATGTACATTGGGTGTTGACTGAGTTCATTTATTTGTATGCATACACCACACATGGGATGACATCTTCATTGGTTGTTGTGGTTGGGAAAACCTCCATCTGCACTTTATGAACCTTCAGTTGCTCTTACTATATATTCTTATTGTTGTTCCATATGCACATTGATCATTATATTCCAACTATATGGTTGTATCTAGAGTTTTAAAATAAAATGAGGATCTGTAATGGTAAAATGCAACATGATGTGGCTTTGTTACCATGTGGAGAGAACATACTTTTGGTTTCTACTGTCATTATATTGGTATTGAATCCCTTTCATTCCACTTCCTAGCATGGACAACCAAGATTTCATTACTTTCACAATATGTTACTTTGGCTGTCAAGGCCACAGGTTCTTTGAGTGGCATTAAATCATGGACAAGGCTTGGCCCTGAAAATGAAGCATCCTTAATTTGAAAACTTTATTCCTTCTTTGTTCCTCTTGCATGAGAATGATGTTCATGTTGGAAATAGTCTGAACAACTGAGAGGGGGGGTGAATCAATTGTCCCTAAACTTTAATCTTTTCTGAACCTTTTAAATCTTCTTTACAATTAGATTAATGATGAAAACAATTAAACATAAATCAACACATGAGAAGAAGCAACATGAACACACAACACCAAAATTTTGACGTGGAAAACCTAGTTAAGGGAAAAACCACGGTGGGGGTTAGCCCACAAAAATGCATACCTTGTTAAAAGTACTTAAGAAAATAGAAGGCACTGTTGGCAAGAGACACTATATGGATTCATGATTGTTAAAGTGTGGATTTGGGGAAGTCAAGAGGAGTATCTTTACTAATAGATTCTAAGGTTTGAGCCTCCTGTGTGGAAAGGATAAAGAGATATGAATGCTTGAGTGTCGGGTTCCCAAGTGACAGTATGAACAGAGGAATAACTGACTGGCAGAACATTAGACATTATTCCGGATGTGTTACTGATGATGGAAAAGGTTCTTAAGGCATAAGTTATGTTTGGCCGACATGATTGATGACTTCTACAAGTATATGCTTGATCCGCATTACTTGATGTGCAAGGATTCAGCTGACATATCAGAGTTTGTGAAAAGATTGACTATTTCGGGTGCCGACTAGAAAGGTGATGAAATCACTTGTGTGGATATATATACAAGATGGATTTAGTTGTGAGATGTGTCATGGTGGTTAGTGATGTGCGAATAAAAGTAGAAGAGCAAAGTGAAAGCAGTAAGGAAGATCCGGTATGTGAAGGGAAAGCAGCATAAAAGAAAAAGAAAGATGAAGTGCAGCAAATCAGTGTACTGAGCCTAACCAGAACTGAACTCTAGCATATGTAAATGCTCCCAATCAGTTAAAGTATTGTTTTACATTCTTTTTGTAGATAGTGAGTCCCTTGTAGGCAGTGTGCCTCTTGTGAGTAGTGTGCTCGGGCAGTGAGACCTAATTGGCAAGTGCCATTTTGTATTTCCATTCTTCTAACAGAGAATACAATCTTGGGTTAATCACCCCATGGTTTTCTCCCTTAACAGGGTTTCCACATCAAAAATATTGTGTCATGTGTATTTCCATTTCATGGTTATGTTTGCTTATTTGAATTAATGTTACATTGATTATTAATAAAGTTCAAAAAGCAGAAATAATCAGGATAACTGATTCACCCCCCCTCTCAGTTATCAACAATTGATATCAGAGCCAAGTTCCTCCTAATAGAGTCTAACAGCTTGAGGAAGATCTGGGAATCCAAATAGATGCATATGGTTTAAGGGAGCAACTCAAGACTGCCCTTGATGATCTTGAGCAGTCAAACTCTGAAGTCAATGAATTAAAGGAAAGACTCAAACAGGCTGATGATTTCATGAGAGAACTAAAAGACAAATTAAGTCTCTCTATGAAAAAGAGAAAGGAGCTGCTTCAGCAATTGGCAAGTCAAGGTGAAGCAAATGATGTAAATGAAGAGTTGAAGGAGAAAACCAAGTTATGTGAAAAATTATCAAAAGAAATCATTATGGTAAGACATGAAATGGAATCAGGAGTCATGAAGTTTACCCAAGAAATTGAAGAGAAAAGAAAAACTGAAGATAATCTAAGACAATCTCTCCAAGAGAAATCAGAAGATTGCCACAAGATGGATAGAATTATCAGACATCTTGAATCTGATCTTGAAGATGCTAAAGATAATGAAGAAAAACTTGAGGATCAAATTGTCTCTCTCAAAAGGGATCTTCAAACAACAAATGAATATAAAGAGAAATTCAAGATAAGTTCTGCTCAACTTGAAGTTCTTCTTGGAAGTCAAAAGAGGGTAGATGACAAGTGTGGTTTGGGATATGAGAAAGGAGAAAGCTCCAGATCTAGTCAAAAGAATTTTGGATCAGAAAATCCAAGGAACAGGCCTAGAAGACCTCCAGTAAGACAGCCTAATGCTCAAAGATATCCATCCTTCAATGGATACTGCCACAACTACAATAACTTTGGTCATAAAGCTAATCAGTGCAGAAAGAGAATGAATCAGACTAATTCATCCTTCTCTGGATAGTGTTTTAACTGCAAAAGGTATGGTCACAAATCTCATGAATGCAGAAATATGCAAATGAACAAATCATTCAATGGTAGATGCTTTGCATGCAATAGAATAGGTCATATGGCTAATCAATGCAGATCAAGAGGATATCAATCAAATATGCAAAGAAATGTTGTTTGCCAAATTTGCAATAGATCTGGTCATATTGGAAAATTTTGTAGAAGCAAGAATCAGGACAAAAGAGGTCTGGTATATCATAATCAGAATCAAGATAAGGGAAAACAAAAAGTGAATGCGTATGAAGTTCAAAGTGAGATGAACAAGATTTGGGTGAAGAAAAGTATAGAGAATGTTGGAAATGGATCCGCACCAGACTCTGGTGTTGATATTTCTTCTGAAAACTAAAAAGTAAGCTCTGGATTAGGGGGAGCAACAAAAGATAAGCTAATTCCCCCAGCCAGTCAATTGGTGCTTGAAATCAGCACATGAGAAGTTGTGGATCAAAGGGTTTCTAGAGAAACATCTAAAGAAGGTCAAGTAAAGATTTGAGAGATCCGCAAGAAAATTTAAAAAGTTTAATTCCTTCAGAATTGGTCTGGTTAAACAAGTCTTCTGGTAAAACAGGTTTCTCACAAGATTGGCCCAGTATGAATCCAAATTGAAACAGCTTGATCTGCGGATACATGAGATGATCAGAAGGAGAAGTGGACATTATGATTCATCACTAACATCGATCACAAGGGCATCATAATGATCCAGATGAGTTTCTTCCTCCTTGAACAAGGAAAATAAGGCAAACCGGAATGAATTAGGTTGCGCATTTATTGCAGGGTGAAACTTAGGGCTTTTTGGGAATAAAAGAGTTCATTCATTTGTCATTTACACATTTGCACTCAGGAAGAAAAGGAAAAGGAGCTCTACAACAAGATTTCTCAAGAAACCATAGCGGAAATCAATTCATCTAGAAATCAATTCAGTTAACTCTGTGAAACCGAAAGGCGCAAAAGGTATTCTCCATTATCAAATATCTCTTTATAAATCCTTGAATGATGGGTACTCCAAATATAGTAAAGATCTCTGATAGGTCCCACCCTAAATTTAAGAAACATCCATACAAATCATTAGAGGTAGATCCCCTAGGAGCATTCTCTAGTGTTCTGCATGGTGTTTTGCACACAGAAGATATTAGGGTTTACATACACACAAATATTGAAGAGTTTGGGGAATTCAAACTAAGAGATTTCTATCACAAACAACTGATAGACAATGCTTTTGAGCTTAAACCAGAATATAAGGGCATCTAGGAGAAACATTTTGATTAGTTCATTCATTTCCCCTGCTTTGAAGAAGATGAATGGGTCCGGTATGTGTTGAGTAGGGTACATGACAACTTTCTATGGCTGAATAAACCTTGCAAAATTAACAAGGAGGCAATTAGGGCAGTAACTAGTTTACACTCCTCTGGAGGAATCCCTGTCCTTAAATCTGTCAAAAACAACATTGTAACTGAGGCCCCCAGATCAAAATTTGATAAAAGGGCAATGACCATTGAAGATATTACTGACCCAAATATCAAGTTTGCATCTATGATAATAGGATACAAGATATATCACTCCAATAGGGAGAATTCAGTTTCTAGAACTACAATATATACTGCCTATGAGATGCTGAGAAAGAATGCAGAATATGATCTCTGTGAACTTCTCTTGAGCCAATTAATGGAAAACATACAGAAGATCAAAAAGGATAAGAAGAACTCCTTTAAATATGGTGGACTGATATTATGTTTATTTTTCTACTTTATGAATGAGTTGCCCGGATCAAGTGGATGGGTATGGCAAAATGACAAACCGATAGCAATTCAGATCAGAGATTACTTGCATGAACTTGGGGATGCTAAGGCAAGGAATATAGCTCTGTGGGGTTACTTCAAGCAATTTCAAAATACAATGCAAATCAGAGAAAGGATCCCCAAATCAGTAGTTGAGAAATACAAGGATACAATGTGCTTCATGGTAGACACTGATCAATGCCTAATAGAGGTAGTAGAGCCAAGGACAGTCTAGATCATGCCTATGGGGTATGAAGTTGATGAACAAATTGTAGAGCTACATGTTCAACACATGCTCAGTTAGCCAAAGGACCCAAAAGTAGAAAGATTTGGAACCTTTGAAGAACTAAGTGTGAAAATTTATACTGAGCTAAGGCAGCCAGAGATCAAGAGGAAAGTGAGAAAAGAAGTAGAAGTTGTTGCCAAAGGCTTTGTCATCTCAAAGGAAGCACTTGATGCCAATAGGAAAAAGATGGAAAGGGCTGAGGAAGAGAAGAAGAAGGCAGAAAAGAAAAATGAGGAAAGTGCTCTGGCAAAACCTTCCACCCAGACCAGATCATCAAAGAGATATGCACCAACCACTGCCAAAGGCTCAAGGACATCAGAACAGGAAGCACAATCATCCAGCAAAGGAGAGAAAAGAACAAAGACAAAAGCCACAAGGGCTTATGCCAGTCAAAGGGATGAAGAGGAGACTGAATCTGATGAAGAAATCAAGAAAATGAAGAAAAAGAAGAAAACATCCGATCAACCCTCTATCGGACAAAAGGAAGAAGAAAAGACAGAGGAATATGTTGAAAAACCCACTCTTCACATTGATGACATAATCAAATCAGTCATAGTGGACGGAAATCTTCAGCCAATGGTTGAGTTCTATGATGATTATGGTGAAGTAGATCAGAAGATATTGCAAGATGTCGTAGTTAGTTACCTAATTATCTACAACAAAGCATTTATTGAAATTATATCTCTGATCCCTAAAAGCTTGGAGAAGGAACTAGAAACAAGAAAGAACAATGCCCAAGCCAAGGACCTAGAAATTTGGGAACAGATAGCAATTCAGCTATATCCTTCAATCAATCCCAAGATAATGAATATGGTATTCAAAGATTGTAAGGATGAGTTCATGAGCAAAGCAATGATGAATCAACTTATGCTTGGTGAGACTGACAAGGTAGCCAAGAACACAGAAGAGATTCTCCGAAAAGCCTTCAAAAGATTTAATCTTCCTATTTTAGAGGACTTGGGTACTGATCCCTCGACCACAAGTGTTGTAGAAATGTCTTCTGAGAAAATAACAGAAGAGGTTATGAATACCGGTGCAAAAACAGCTAAGGACTTGGAATCCTCTGCTCCAGAAGAGGTGGCCCATGAACAGACTAACATCACTCCTCCAGTTTCCCCTACTGACTCTGGATCCAAAGGAGAAGAAAGAGTAAAGGAGAAAGAAGCAGAGGTGAAGGGAAAAGATGATATCAGTACAAAGGTTGTGGAAGGGGAGAAAGCTCCAAAAGACGGTTCTGTGACTGCAGAAGAAAAGAAAAATCTGTCTCCGGCAAGAGACACTCCAAAATTAGTCAAGGACTTTTTGACAAAAGCAACTATGGAGATTGATGAACTGGAATTGCTAAAAGGGCCATTTGATTTTGATTCTCTTTCTCCGATGCAAACAATGAAGATAGCTTCATTTGCAAATGCAAAGGCCAAAGAGAAACTACTGAAATCTCACATGGAAGACTGTGAGCTTATAGCAGCTGCATCCGGAGTGCTTGAAAAGATTATGCCATCCTTTTAGAAGGACTTCTTAGCTTCTTCATCCGGTAATCTCAAGTCTCTTATTAATTCTGTCAGCACTCATTTTGAGTCTTTAGAAAAGTCAGTTGAGGTGAAGGTTCGGAAAGAGTTCTCTGATAAGAGATTTTGAGAGGTTCAAGGGTTAATAATTAATGACAGGAGCAATATGAATACAAGAATAAAGAGCTTAGAAAATGCTCTTAAAGATGGAGGAGAAATGTATAAATTTTGTTTATCATGGTCCAAAGTAACACTGGACATTGAGAAGAAAATAAAAGAACAGGAGGATAAACTGTCAAACCTATCAAAGAATTTTGATCCTCTCTCTTCCTCTATAATAAATCAAGAATGTCAATCTATTGCAGTTTTGAATGAAATTAAGAAGCTTGAAAAAGACAAGAAAAATAGAATCAGTAGGTTGAGTAAGCTCAGAGGGATAATTGTCCCTAAGTTAGAGGCCATGCATGAGGCCATCAAAGAAGCTCAAATCACTACCCAGACCAATGATCCAACAGATCTAAAAAGGACAGATGCGTTTACATTCCTGTTGAGCGGCCATATATCAATTTTGGATAGAATGAAGCAAAGTTGGGCTACAGAATTCATTCAATTGAAAACAACTTTTGCAGATATACTTCAGTATATGTAAGTATTCCCTATGTATATACTTGTGTAGACAAGATTTTGAGAATTTTGGTATGCGAACCCTACCCTTTGCCATTGATGTCAAAGGGGGAGTGAGGAGTAGTGAAAAATGAGGAATCCAACTAAGGGGGAGCTCCAAAAAATGTATATAAAAATAGAGCATCAGCCAAGGGGGAGCATAGTGTAAACACTTAGCCATTTTTCACTAAGTGTTGCCATCAATGCCAAAGGGGGAGATTGTTAGCAAGAGACACTATATGGATTCATGATTATTGTCATTGATGGCAACAAAGTTCATCCTACACATCCGCAGGACATGGTATATCTCTACCTGAAGTCAGAGTGAAGAATGTTGTGGTCCGGTAAACAAGAACAGAGCATGTGGTGAGGTCTGACAGATAGGTCCGGATCTCTCAAGGGAAGTATCTTGGTGAAGTGTGGATTTGGGGAAGTCAATAGGAGTATCTTGAAAAATAGATTCCAAGGTTTGAGCCTCCGGTGTGGAAAGGATAAAGAGATATGAATGCTTGAGTGTCAGGTTCCCAAGTGACAGTATGAACAGAGGAAGAACTAACTGGCAGAACATCAGACATTATTCCGGATGTGTTACTGATGATGGAAAAGGTTCTTAAGGCATAAGTTATGTTTGGCTGACATGATTGATGACTGCTTGATCCGCATTACTTGATGTGCAAGGATTCAGCTGACAGATCAGAGTTTGTGAAAAGATTGACTATTTCGGGTGCCGACTAGAAAGGTGATGAAATCACTTGTGCAGATATATATACAAGATGGATTTAGTTGTGAGATGTGTCGTGGTGGTTAGTGATGTGTGAATAAAAGCAGAAGAGCAGAGTGAAAGTAGTAAGGAAGATCCGGTATGTGAAGGGAAAGTAGCATAAAAGAAAAAGAAAGATGAAGTACAATAGATCAGTGTACTGAGCCTAACCGGAATTGAACTCTAGCATATGTAGATGCTCCCAATCAGTTCAAGTATTGTTTTACATTCTTTTTGTAGATAGTGAGTCTCTTGTAGGCAGTGTGCCTCTTGTGAGTAGTGTGCTCGGGCAGTGAGACCTAATTGGCAAGTGCCATTTTGTATTTCCATTCTTCTAACAGAGAATACAATCTTGGGTTAATCACCCTGTGGTTTTCTCCCTTAACATGGTTTCCACATCAAAAATATTGTGTCATGTGTATTTCCATTTCATAGTTATGTTTGCTTATTTGAATTAATGTTACATTGATTATTAATAAAGTTCAGAAAGTAGAAATAATCAGGATAACTGATTCACCCCCCCTCTCAGTTATCAACAGGCACATGCCTTCAGGCGCACTACCTAGAGCTCACTGCTTAAGAAGAGTCTCACTGCTTATAAGAAATTATGATTTACATAGAGATAATGAATTGAGAAATAGCATCTACATTCATGCCTGAATTAGTCCCTTTGAAGGCTCAAAAAATTCTGCTCCTATCTTCAAATTCTTCTTCACTGACTCTTCACTCTATACTTCCTTCGCTCCTTTGCTTTTTGTTCCTTTCTTCAGATTTAACTCATTTATTCAAGGATTCTTTTTAACAACTCTTCAACAAGTATTTATATGCTTCATCAACCTTGGAATGATCAACAAGGTCAGCTAAACTTGACATGGATCATTACACTATCGGCCAAACACAACTAAGACTTGAATCTTCCTCTACAACCATGCCACGCTTCTTAAAATGCTCTTAGATCATCCGCAACATGCTAGGAACATCCTATTGGCCAAGACTGGGAAGAACATCAACCTCAAAGAAATATTCAATCAACAAGCTCAAACTTTAATATGAACCTCCAACATACTAGCCGCATGATCTAGAGACCTCCACAAGCATATTGAAATCACCAATAACATTCACTCTAAACCAAATTACTAGAATCATTTGTATCTTCCTTTGGAACCTCAAGAACACTATCTGTCATGATTGTCAAACTAGAAAGATAGCTTGTGGACCTCCAAACCACAAACCACTAGAGTTGATGATACACACTGACTTCCCAATCATGCCTTCAGATCTGCAAACCATAATAATTCGTTGCGGAGCAATCTGGACCAGCGTACTATCACACTATCTCTTTTGAATACTGCAAAATCTGGTTCTACCCAGATGGCCATAACTTCTTCAAATCTTTATGTGGACTTCTCAAATCTTAACTACAGCAACCTCTGACAATCCTCTACACAGCTATATGGTCGGCATGCATTGATTGTCATTAATTTTCTCAATATCCTCAACAGTCCAGTCTTCTATACAGACAACAAAATAGGATACAGTTGACACCAATGGCAACAAGGATATGTTGACATCAATGCCAACACCACTTAGGAACATATTTGCAACAATCTCCGCCTTTGTCATTGATGGTGCTACGACCTTAATATTGGTGTACATAGGGTTATGAATAGTCGGCTTGTGGCTATCTTAACTCCTAATTAAGTCATATTATCATTATTATATTGTTATTTAGTTGTTTAGGTCAGCCTAAGGCTTCTATAGGTCTATCTAAGTCGGCCTGGGTGATATCCTCGGCATAAATAGGTATATATAGGAGGTAGTGAGTCTCATTTCATATCATATTCAGTATTGTGTTCTCATTGAAGACTGTTGGAGGTATCCCCCTCGAAGTGGATTAGGAGGTTGCCCCCTCGAAGTGGCATATTATTATCAAGTATTTTCAGCATATTTACTATTATATTCAGATATTGTGCAAGTTGTTTCATTACAAGTGGTATCAGAGCATGATCTTGGCACCGTAGAGGCAAGATTTTTTCTTAACATTGGAGGCGATTTTGGGAAGAGCATAATTTTCAGATTTTAGCAAATTTTTTAAATATTTTTAAAGGGTTTTTGAAGACCATATTAAAGAAGATACAGTCTAGATTTCAGAGGAATTAAAGCAAAAATAAGCAAGTTATTGCAAAATTAGGGTTTCCAACAAATTCGCTCTCAAGGCAGCAAATTTGCTAAGTTTTTGGATTTTTTTCTGGGTACGTGGTATCTTGGCCTTAGTAAGTTACAGTAAAAATTTCAGAAAATTTACATTTCATTTGTGTGATTTATTTCAAAAATATTGGTTTCCATCATGACGGGGCTTGCAACAAGAGGCAAAAAGAATGCTGCCACGCCGGGGAAATCCTCTGATAAGGATGAGGAAATAATAGAGGATAGTAATCCCAATGAGGAAATGAGTAAGGTCAAAGAAGATGTGTCCTTAATTAAGAGGGATATGTGTGACCTAAGAGGAGATATATCAGATCTACGAAGCATGTCTAGCGCCTATATGCATGAACCAAGAAAGGAGTTCTCAAGCAACCAAGGTGAAACCTTCAAGTCGGCTAATAATGACACAAATTTTAATACTCCTATGGGATCTAGGAATTTCTTTCCTAAGGTGGATATGCGCAAGTTCGATGGTAAGGATCCTCTAACATGGATTAACCAAATGGAGAATTTTTTTGAAGTACATCAAATCCCATATGGACAAAAGGTCACAATGGCTTCCCTATATCTAGAACCAAATCAATTCATTTGGTATCGTTGGCTTTGTACTCATTAGAGAAAAAAGGGTCTCACCGTCTCATGGTCAATTTTTACAGAAGAACTCCAAGCACAATATAGCAATAGTGTGACAGACAACTTCTTCAGCCAGCTTGCTAAACTTCAACAAACAGGATCAGTTAAGGATTATATTCAAAAATTCCAAAATCTATCATTACGAGTGGATACAATTACAGAGGAGAACTTGAATGATTTATTCTTGGGTGGTCTCAAGGATTACATTCAACATGAGGTACGTATGTTTAGTCCTAGCTCAGTAAATGAGTCTTTTATCTTGGCACGCAGGGTAGAGGAGAAATATTTGATTCCTAGAAAGCAAGGGGCTAATATGACAAGAGAGAAAGGATATTCAACACCTTCTCTTCCTCAACCTACTAGGTTGACTCCACAGCAAATTGAGGAGAAAAGAGCAAAAGGGTTGTGTTTCAATTGTGATAGCAAATACAGTCGAGGACATAAATGTAGTGAAAAGAAATTGTTCTATATTGAAGGTCCAAGTGAGGAAGAAGAGGAGGAACCCATATTAGAGGAGGATAGGGAGTCAAGTGAGGAATCACATGATTCTCAGCCAATCATTTCTTGTCATGCACTCTCAGGTTTCAGTGCACCACAAACTCTCAAGGTAGTGGGTTTCTTAAAGAAGCAAAAAGTAACAGTGTTGATTGACTTAGGTAGTACTCATAATTTCATCAACAAAAAGTTGGCAACTCGTCTAAATTGTTTTATATATCCAGCCCCATAGTTTTAGGTTTTGATTGCAGATGGGGGTACAGTTAGTTGTTCGGGGAAGTGTCATAGCATTAAATTATCCATGGGAGATTATCAACTTGATATCCCAATGTATGCAATATCCATGGGTGCAGTAGATATTGTTTTGGGAGTACAATGGCTTACTACATTGGGAACAATTGAGATGAACTTCCAAGAACTATTCATGAGATTTCAATCAGAAAGAAAGGTAGTGGAGCTAAGGGGGTTGAAGGCAAAATCCCCATAGATGGTAAGCTCTCATCAAATGCAAAAGTTGCTTAAGAAAGGAGCAGATGGATTTGTGGCCCAGCTATGTTCATTAGAAGTCTCTCAATCTAATGCTCCTACTCATCCAGATTTACAAGCCATAATTGATCATCACTTAGTGGTTCTTGGAGATATGCCTAAAGGACTTCCTCCTAAGAGGGATCATGACCATGCCATACAACTAGTTCCAGGGAGCCAACCACCAAACATCAGGCCTTATAGGTACCCACACATACAAAAAAGTGAGATAGAAAAAATTGTTGAGGAGATGCTAGAGGCAGGAATTATCAGGCATAGCTAAAGTGCTTACTCCTCGCCTATGGTGATGGTGCGTAAGAAGGATGAAACTTGGCGCATATGTCCAGATTATAGAGTGCTCAACATGTACACCATTAAAGATAAGTTTCCTATTCCAGTCATTGATGATTTGCTAGATGAATTGAATGGAGCTATGTATTTTACCAAGTTAGATCTTAGATCTGGTTATCACCAAATTTGGATTAAGGAGGAGGATATTTGTAAGACAGCATTCCGAACTCATGAGGGTCATTATGAATTTTTGGTGATGCTATTCGGCCTTACCAATGCACCATCTACATTCCAAAGTTTGATGAATTCCATTTTTAAGAAGTTCTTGAGAAAGTTTGTGTTAGTTTTCTTTGATGACATATTGATTTATAGCAAGACTTGGGAAGAACATTTGCAGCATGTAGATCAAGCATTACAATTACTCAAAGATCATCAACTCTATGCTAAGCCATCCAAGTGTGCTTTTGGTCTTAAGGAGGTGGAGTATTTGGGACACATAGTTTCACATGAAGGAGTAATGGTGAACCCTAACAAAATTAAGGCTATCATGGAATGGCCTATTCCAAAAACCATTAAGAAACTGAGGGGTTTCTTAGGATTGACAGGGTACTATAGAATATTTGTGAAGAATTCTGGTCGTATAGCAGCACCCCTCACCACTCTCTTGAAGAAGGATTCTTTTCATTGGAATGAGTCTGCTAATGTAGCATTTGAGCAATTGAAGGAGGCTATGTGTACAACTCCAGTGCTTGCCACTCCGGACTTCACCAAGGAATTCATTGTGGAATGTGATGCTTCTGGAAATGGGATAGGAGCAGTTCTCATGCAAGAAGGTCGACCAATTGCTTTTGAGAGTCATCAATTAAAGGGTAAAAATTAGCTCAAACCTATTTATGAGAAGGAAATGCTAGCAATCCTTCACACAGTTAAACAATGGAGGCCTTATTTAATGGGTCGACACTTCAAGGTTAAGACAGATCATGATAGCCTAAAATATTTTTTGGAACAAAGACTATCCTCTGAAGAGCAACAAAAATGGGTCACTAAGATGTTGGGATATGACTTTGAGATTGTATATAAGAAAGGGAAGGAAAATATTGTGGCTGATGCACTTTCTAGGAAGGATGAGAAAGATGAAGCCTTATTGTGTGCCCTTTCAATATTACAAGCAAATTGGGTGGAAGAAGCCAAAGCAGAATGGCAAAATGATGTTGCAACAAGTAATCTCATCCAACAACTAAAAAGTGATCCTAGTAGTTCAGATAAGTTTTGTTTGAAGGGAGATATTCTTTGGTATAAAGAGCGTTTGTATCTCTGCAAGAATTCTACTCTTAAACACAAGATTCTCATAGAGCTACATGAGTCCCCAGTTGGTGGTCATTCAGGATTTTTGAAGACATATCATCGGGTCAAGCAAGATTTTTTTTGGGAAGGGTTAAAAGGTGATGTTTAAAAATTTGTGGCTGAATGTTTGGTTTGTCAAAGAAATAAGGGGGAGACAATTAAGACACAAGGTCTCTTGCAGCCCTTATCTATTCCTAGCCAGCGTTGGGAAGAGGTATCCATGGACTTCATCACATGGCTTCCCAAATCTAAAGGTCATAATGTCATCATGGTAGTAGTTGATCACCTCACTAAATATGCACATTTCATTGCATTATCACATCCTTTTACAGCAAGTGCAGTGGCAAAAGTTTTCTTGGAGAATATCCAAAAGCTACATGGTACACCTAAGGTTATTGTTAGTGATCGTGATCCTATCTTTACTAGTCACTTTTGGAAAGATTTATTCTCATGTTTGGGTACTCAATTGGCTCATAGTTCTTCATACCATCCTCAATCAGATGGGCAAACTAAGGTTGTTAATAAATGTTTGGAAGGATATCTACGTTGTTTCACTTCAGAAAAGCAATCTCAATGGGTAGATTGGCTACCACTGGCAGAATGGTGGTATAACACTTCTTTTCATAGCTCATCAAAAATGTCTCCATTTTTGGCACTTTATGGATATCATCCTCCTTCCATCACATCATCATTAAAGGTGTCACCAAGAGTTTAGGCAGTAGAGGACCACTTGCATCATCAACAACAGGTACTTTCAGGACTCAAGGAAAATTTAGCTATGGCACAAAATCGAATGAAACAATAGGCAGACCAACATCGTAGTGAAAGAAATTTTGAAGTTGGGGATTGGGTCTTCTTGAGATTGCAGCCTTATAAACAAATCTCAATGAAGTAACACAAAAAGAATAATAAGTTGTCTCCAAGATATTATGGGCCATAGCAAATCATGCAAAAGATTGGTAGTGTTGCCTACAAGCTAGAGTTGCCACCAACAACAAAGATACATCCAGTGTTTTATGTTTCTTGTTTGAAGAAGGTAATTGGGCAGAATATTCCTACTCAAACAATACTACCAGAACTCGATGAAGAAGGAAGAATAATTTTGGAACCAGAGGGCATTCTTCAAACTCGCACAAAGAAGCTGAGGAATAGAACCCTCACTCAGTATCTCATCCAATGGAAGAATTTACTAGTTGAAGAGGCCACATGGGAGGATGAGGAGTTCATTCAAAAGAATCCACACTGGGTTAGCATTGAGGACAATGCTTCTTTGAAGAGAGGGGGCATGCTACGCCCTTAATATTGGTGTACATAGGGTTATGAATAGTCGGCTTGTGGCTATCTTAACTCCTAATTAAGTCATATTATCATTATTATATTGTTATTTAGTTGTTTAGGTCGGCCTAAGGCTTCTATAGGTCTATCTAAGTCAGCCTGGGTGATATCCTAGGCATAAATAGGTATATATAGGAGGTAGTGAGTCTCATTTCATATCATATTCAGTATTGTGTTCTCATTGAAGACTGTTGGAGGTATCCCCCTCGAAGTGGATTAGGAGGTTGCCCCCTCGAAGTGGCATATTATTATCAAGTATTTTCAGCATATTTACTATTATATTCAGATATTGTGCAAGTTGTTTCATTACAGATGGCAACATATGATGTGAAAAATTAAATTTAACCATCAAGACAAGAACTTCTCCCCCTTTCTCTTCTCACTTCTGCAACTACTTTCTTTACTGCTCCCCCTTACATCAGCAACTAGTTTTTCACATGACTTCTCTCCCCCTTTGACATCAATGGAAAATGGCACATATTTTCTATCTTTTCTCCCTTTTTTCTTTAGATTGATCCCAAAATTTGCATACTAACTACTCCCCTTTGAGTAGTACCTCCTTAACATCAATCTGGATCACAAGATATGAATGTGAATTCCACCAGACTGATGAACCTTAGTGCATCCTAGTTCTGATCAAGAGGGGTAATAACCCCTAACTTTTCTTTGAGATACTCAAAAGTATCCTTGGGCAGAGGTTTAGTGAAGATATCCACAATCTGATCTCTGGAAGACACAAACTCCAACTTGACTTCATTCTCATTAACTTTCTCTCTTAAGAAATGAAACTTGATAGATATATGCTTGGTCTTTGAGTGCAATACCAGATTCTTTGAAATGCTTATAGCACTTGAATTATCACATAAAATTGTGACTGGCTCCTCAAACACAATTCTTATGTTCTTCAACATTTTCTTCATCCACAGAACTTGAGAATAATTATTTGTTGCTGCTATATACTCTGCCTCTGCAGTAGACAGAGAAATTGCCTCTTACTTTTTTCTCATCCAAGAGACCAATCTTCTTCCCAAGAAGAATGCACCACCACTAGTAGTTTTTCTATCATCCACATTTCCTACCCAATCAACATCTGTATATGCATGAAGAGTGAAGTCATTGTCCTTTGGATACCACAGTCCATAATCAATTGTCCCCTTAAGATATATGAAAATTATTTTGACTGCCACAACACGGGATTCTTTTGGATTAGCTTGAAATCTGACAACAAGTCCAACTGCATTCTATGATGTCAGGTCTGGTTTGAGTCAGATAAAGCAATCCTCCAATCATTGATCTATACCTTTTATGATTTGCCTTGGGGGAGTCATCATCTTTTCTTAGCTTGCATCTTGTTACCATAGGTGTACCTACTAGCTTTGAATCTTCCATTCCAAACTTCTTTAATAATTCTTTCACATACTTGGACTGAGTTATGAAGATACCTTTATCTGTTTGAACAATTTGCAGACCTAGGAAGAAATTCATCTCACCAAACATTGACATCTCAAACTCACTTTTCATCTAATTAGCAAATGCTTTGCACATGCATTCATTTCCACCAAAAATTATATCATTAACAAAGACCTCAACAATTAGAATGTCCTCATGATTTATCTTGAAGTATAGATTACTATCAGCAGTACCTTTACTAAATCCTAGCTTAAGAAAATGCTTATCCAATCTAGCATACCAGGCTCTTGGAGCTTGCTTGAGTCCATACAAGGCTTTTCTTAGTCTACAAACCATATCTTCCTAATCAGACAACTGAAATCCTTCTGAATGTTCAATATAGACTTCTTCCTCCAAATCTCCATTTAGAAATGTTGATTTGACATCCATCTGATAAACTTTAAAATCTTTGAAAGTAGTAAAAACAAGAAATAATCTGACTGCCTCTTTCCTTGAGCAAAAGTTTCTTCAAAATCAATTCCTTCCACTTGAGAATAACCTTTACATACCAATCTTGCCTTGTTTCTTACAACCTCACCATCTTCATTCAGTTTATTCTAGAAGACTCATTTGGTTCTAATCACAATTTTGTCATCAAGTCTAGGAACAAGATCCCAAGTGTGATTCTTTTCAATTTGCATAAATTCTTCTTCCATTGCCTTAACCCAGTTTTCATCATTGCAAGCTTCACTTACTGATTTAGGTTCAATCTTTGAAATCAAACAAATCTTTTCTTGATCTTTTGCAACTCTTCTCCTAGTTCGAACACCTCTATTTTTATCTCCTATGATTTGATCTTCAAGATGATTCATTCTTACATACCTGGGGGTTTTGGGAATTGTTTGAACTTCTGTTTCTTGAACTTGTTCCTCATCTTCTGCACTAATCTCTTGAGTTGCTGGAGTTATCCAATCAATCTAAATTTGGGTTTGGATTTGAACTTGTCTTTCTTGACTTTCACTTTCATCTTGATCATCTAAATCATATCCACAGTACTTGGAATGTCCTTTTCTTTCATCAACTTTAACATTAGCACTTTCAATAATCTTTTTAACCTTTTGTTGAAGCACCGGTAAGCCTTACTTTGAGTTGAGTATCCCAAAAATATTCCTTCATCGCTTCTTGCCTCAAACTTGCCTAAATCCTCATCTCTTTTGATATAGCATTTACTACCAAAAACTCTAAAATATCTCACAGTAGGTAGATGACCAAACCATAGTTCATAAGGAGTCTTACCAGAATTTCCTTTGATCTACACCTAGTTAAGAGTGTAGACAACAGTACTCATAGCTTCCCTCCAATAAATTTGAGGAACATTTGTTTCCATCATCATGGTCCTGGTAGCTTCTTAAATGGTCTAGTTCTTCCTTTCCACAACTCCATTTTGCTGAGGAGTCCTAGGAGCAGATAACTATCTTTTTATTCCATGCTTTTCACATAAAGCATCAAACTCACTGGAAGTGAATTCTCCACCTCTGTCAGATCTCAGACACTTCAATTTCCCATCAATCTCATTTTCAACCATCATCTTGAACACCTTAAACTTATCAAGAGCTTCTAATTTTTCTTTTAGGAAAGTTACCCACATCATCCGGGATTAATCATCAATCAACAACATGAAATATATGTCTCCTTGCACACTCCTAATTCTAGCAGGACCACAGAGATCAGTATGTACCAGTTCCAATCTTTCACTTGAACCATGTTCCTTACTTTTGAATGAAATTTTGTTCTGTTTACCCAATTGACATTCTCTACATATGCTATCAGGTTTCATAAGTCTTGGAAGATCTCTTATAGCTTGAATGGAACTTATTTTGATAATGTTATCAAAATTTACATGGCACATTGTCCTATGCCATATCCAACTTTGATCTGTCTGAGCAATCAAACAACTTTTGCCAGAACTACTTAAATGAAAGATGTTACCTCTAGTTTGAGTACCAGATGCAATTTCAGTTTTGGAGCTCTCTAAGATTCTGCATTTTTCATCCTTGAATCGAAGATCATAACCCTTGTCAACCAACTATCCAACACTAAGAAGATTATGTTTCAGTCCTTCCACATACAGAACATCATTGGTGCAATTCTTATCATCAAAAGAGATGGATCCTTTGCCACATATTCTACCAACTGAGTTGTCTCCAAATTTCACAAGCCCACCTTCATATTTTTCAAAACTCACAAACTTACTCTTGTTGCCAATCATATGATGAGAACATCCACTATCAATCACCCATTCATCCTTTTCAACAACCTGAGTACCCAAGGCACTTTCCACATTTGTACAGCTAGTAGATTTAGTAGACATTGGATATTCTTTAATAGCAATGAACACCCAATCACCCTCTCCATGATTAGATTCATCATCTCTGATTCCTTCTTCTCTAGTTTCTTGGACATAGTAGCAACTATTCTAACTTTTGTATCTGTTAAGGTTTGGTTTTGAAAACCTCTCCGGACACCTTGAGGTAAAATGACCAAACTTATTACAAGCAAAACATTTGAGTGGCAACTTTCCTTCATACTTACCAAATCCTCTTGGCATTCGTTTGGCAATGAGAGCTTCAAAATTTGCAGTCTCAATTTCATCATCTTCGAGATCCTTCCTTGTCTTGATAAATCTGTTTGTTCTTCTTGAAGAACTTTCACTCAAATCATATCTTTGCTTTCCATACACACTGACCTTGAATACAGATTTAGACTTAGGGAGAGAATCACCAAACTCACTCATCTCAAATGTTGAAAGCTTACCAACTAACTAATCCCTTATGACTATTGTTGTATACACCTAAAAATGACATGACTCTATCCAAATAAATATTATTAATATTTATTTAAGTCTAATTCCTCTATCAATAAATAAATAAAAAAACTTATTTATTTGATTCATATTCTTCCAACAATTAAATAAAATCAATTTATTTAATTAAATTCTTAAATTCTTCTAATATCCTCCAACAAATTAAATAAAACCAATTATTTAATTAGTTCTTCCAAAATCATTCTAAATTAAATAATACCAATTATTTAATTGTTTCTTCCAATAATATCTTCTCTAAATTTAAATAAATCAAATATTTATTTAAGTTGTCTATTTTTTCTAAATTGAGATATCTCTAAATATAATTCAATCCTTGTGCACATGCAATTGAATATTCTAAATATTTAATTGAGCTAAAATATCTCCTCATCATCATGCAATTTCCATCTTCTAGTTCTATTCTCTTAACTGATTGATCTATTCTTTTAATTGATTAATCTCTCCAGTTAACTCATTCTTCTATTTTATTAATCCCTCTCATGCAAAATAGAGCAAGACACATGTCTTCTTCCTATTCACACACACCCCTCAACTGTCATATACCATTGAACTTCTCTTTCTCAAGTCTATAAATTGAACCCTATTCCTCCATTTCATTCATCCAAGATTTAAGTAAACTTACTCTGTAGGAATTATAGCGTGCCTTTGGCACCAATTCCTTCATTGTTTGTGATCAACTTGTTACCATATCATTATCATTGTTGTGAAGCTCATCTTCACTGCAATAAACTATCATAGTCATTCTCCGTTGACAATCTTGGAAAATAGAAAGGAAGTGCACCTTCTAAGGGCCATATTCATACACAAGATCGATTGAGATAGGCAATCAATGGAAGCTATGAAGTATTGAGGTTTGCAAAGGTTTTTGTCTTTGTTTGTTTTGATCTTGATTATTTCCCTTTTTATTGAGTTTTGGGTATTATTGATATATTATATTGATTAGTCATTTACATCCAATTTTCCCTTAACATTTTTGGCACCCACCATGGGGCCTAGCCCCAATTTAACCCAAAAACTGAGTTTTTGTGCATTAGGAAGCCGTACACATGAGGAATATGCGCATCTGACCCATTCTAACATGCATCTGCTATCTATTCTGGTGCATCTGATCTTTTGGTGCATATAAGATGTGCTAATATGGTGCATCTGCTAATTTTGTGCATATACTCTAAATTCCCATGCTTTTGACCTCTGTCTTAGCACATCTGCAAAACTGCGCTTCTGAGCTCTATTTCTACGCATTCAAGCTCTAAAGATGCATGTCTGTTCTTAGTAGCGATTTAGGGTATTTCTTGTGGTTTTTGCTAACCCTAACACTTTTTTCAAAGGAATATTCTTTGATCCACTTGCAGGCTAGGTACTGGTTTAGTCATATAGCTACATTTGTTAACTCAACTCTTGATTTCTAAAGGAAAATAAATGGATGTTCATGCAAATCACATCTAGATCTAACTAGGAAAGGTTGTAATTTGATATTGTTGCATCAACAAATTGAATATAGTCCCAATGCTAGGAGGATAAAATCAAACCATTGCTATCTTTCTCTCAAAGTTAACAAATTTTGTGCATGCCCAAGTAGATAGCTCATATAGTCTTTTTCTTTTAACTAGGGGAAAAGAACCATTATCTTTCATGTTTTTTGGGAATGATACCAGGCCTATGCTCTCCCCTATCTTGGGTGACCAAAATGCCAGACATATCATTTTTGCATGTGTTTTTCCTTTAGAGAGGCCCATCCTTAGATATCCTTCTGTCCTTGGGGAACAACCTTAAGTGGTAATAAGCTAAATCCAAGCTATGCCAAGCCACTATAAATAAATTGTTTTTGGAGAGAAAGCTTCAAACAACGAGTGAAGTTGTGTTATACCGACAGCCAAGCTCCCCCAAAACCCTCCAAGGTGCAACCCTTGTAGACTGGGAGACTCCATAACCGAGAGTAGTGTTGTTGTATGTATAACCACTCGAACGGTTGCACTTATTAATCATCCTTTGTTTTTAGTAGCCAAAAACCCCTATAAGTCGGTGTAGGGAAGGGTGATTATTACCTCCCGAAGATGCCTCATCTAGAAATAGTGAGAATTCAGTTTATATTGTCATAGCCAGCCTACGATTTGTATTTGCTTTCTAGTTAAAAAGAGTCCAAAAATTACAAAAAAAAAATCTAAAAAACCATGATATCATTCTGTGTTTGTTGTGTCTTCTTGCTGTAATTCACAAAATTAGATCAAAAAGACCAACTTGCAACTAAGAAGCCAAAAAATACCAAAAAATGTGCCAAACATTGAAAAAACATTAAAAAAATGAGAGTTGCACATTTACCCTCTGAAGTTGTGCATTTGTTTCAACCTACTGTGCATTGATACGACTTTCTGTGCATATGTCACCTATATGTGTCCTTTATTTTTACTATTTTGGGATCTGATACTACCGCAGAGCAGTTTTCACCATCAGATCTAGTTTTGATTTTGATATTTTTGTGACTGGAAGACTTGGTACCCTCTCTAAAATAAGCCACGGTGTTAAGTTCAATGGAGAAACTAGCTTTATCTCCTTTAGGTAAGTGGTCCCTAAGTTCCATCTAGTCAATATAGGCATCATCATTTTGGAACATGTCTAGTTGTGGGGTTCCTCGTAGATCCCAGTTGATAAGTTCGGGATGCACAAGGGGGAGGGAGTCGGAGGATAGATCTAATTCATTAATAGTTTGAATGGATATGCGAGTGTTGGTAGGGATAGGATCTGGGAGGGTACTTTCCTCCAAATTGTTTATTGCGATAGAACTCGAACCTTCCTCAAAAGTCGTACTCTCAGGAATTGGTGAATCACACTCTAATGGTCTATGCTTTAACATTTGTCCCTCACAGTAGGGGCTATAGGTTTGAATGGTGTCAACTCCTTTGTCTTCGTAGGAGTGTTCTGTGAGTTCCTCCCACTCATATTTGTTGGAATCTATATCACTGTCATCTTGTAGGGCATGGATCTGTTCCACAAAACAAGCTTTTGTTTTAGCCTTGCCTTTGTCTTGGTAGCCTAGCCCTCTTGTATTTCTTACTAATGAGGATGAGGAGGGTTGAATAGGCTCTATTATGCCTTCTTTTCTTAGACTGATGGGGCCTTGTCCTTCATAGTCCATTTTATGAAAGATAGTCTCACCATGCCCATCTCTTTCCTCAGTTTCATCTAATTGGGTCCCCCATTTTACAAATGGAGTTGTAGGAGGTTCAGGAGGAGCAGATGGCTTTGGAAAAGTTTTAGGTCGCCCAAAGGATCTTGGAGATAGAGGCATTTTAGCTAGGTTGAGATTGTGCTCGATGGAATATTCCCCTACTCTTATTTCTTTGATAGTGATCTTCTTCTCTTTGGGCTTCGATGAGGAAGCTTCAAAGGTATAGTCATGCTGTGGGATGGGGAATGTATAGGCTTTGTTGTTAGGGATGATGCAATTAAGCTTAGAGCAGATAGTATTGCAATGCTGAAAGGGATCAGAATCACCTTGGATGGTGATTTGCTTTCTGTTATGAGGAAAATTTATGCATTAGTGATAGGTAGAGAGAACAACTTTCATGGCGTGAAGCCAAGGTCTACCTAGAAGGATGTTGTAGGCTAGCTCTCTGTCTAGGACTTGGAAAACAACATCCTTTATTACCAGTCCAATCTGTATGGGTAACACCACTATTCCTTTTGTGGTCCTTTCTTCGTCGTCATAGGCTTTGATAGTGATCTCTTTCCTAGGATCCACTGCAGACCCGAAGAACCCCAATGTAAGGACTAGCTTGAGCGTAAAATTATTTAAACTTGCTCCTCCATCAATGAGAACTCTCTTGATGCAGTGTTTGTGAATGAAGGTGATGATATGCAAGGGTGTGTTATGAGGCTGGGATACTGATAGGTCATCCTGATCAGTGAATGGTAGGGTGCTTGAGGAGGTTAGATTTCCTACCATGGCTTGAAACTTCTCTTGGGCCAAGTTTGTGGGCACAGTTGTTTCCACTAGGGCTTTGTCAAGAATTTCCTTGTGTGAGGGAGACAGACACAACAACTCTAGGATAGATATGTGGGCAGGAGTCTTTTGAAGTTGTTCTATGACACTGTATGTATGGGGATTGGACAAAGAAGGTGATGACCTTGGAGGGAGCGTGTTCAAAGTGATCTTACCACTGCGGGTGATGATGCTGCAATCATTTTTGTTAGGTCTTGATTGTTGGTTGGACATGATCACATTGATTTGTGGTATGTGCTTTGATATGCATTTGACGGTATAGTCGAATAGCACATTTGCATAGTTGGCATTATTTTGTCCATTGTTTTGATTTTGCCTATTGCAGTTGTTAGTTTTGTTGTTGTTGTTGTTGTATGGCCTGTCGTGGTTTAGGAGTGGATCCTTGTATGCCACGTGTGTCTCGTTAGAGGTGTGTTGTTGAGTACCTACTTGTTTTTGGTCAAGTATGTCTTGGATGACATGTTTTAGACAGATATAGTTGTTGGTTGTGTGGTCTCTTCTCTATGATACTCACATAAATCAGTGTCTTTCCAATAGTGAGGTTTCACTTGAGGTTCATAGTCACTAGTGGGGGGAAGAGTGATCTCATTGTTGGCTAACAACTTTCTTAATGCGGACTCTTGGGACTCCCCTAGGGGTGTGAATTTTTGTCTAGGATTGGAGGTAAACCATTGCTTTGGTTTGTGAGTGAATGTTTTATTGGATGTAGCATTGCTTGCCTCTCCTTTGAGAGTGAAGATTGGTTGTTGTTTCTTGGGAGCTACTACGTTGGCATCTACCACTCCATCATTGACGATAGTCTTGTTCTTTGTCCAAAACTTTGACTTGTCTATGGTGTAGTTTGAGTTAGGTGTGTCTTTGTACAACTTGATTTGCCCTTTGGTGATCATAGCTTTTTCAATAAACAATCCCATCTCAATGACTTTCATGAATGAGGTAGGGTATTGAATTTGTATTTGGTAGCTAAGATCGAGGTTTAGGTTGTGGACAAACATTTTGTCATTTGTTTTTCAAGTACGTGATATGAGCATTTGCTTGAGAGTTGTCTCCACCTTTGTAAGAAGGCGACGAAGGATTCACCACTCTTCTACTTTGTGTTGCATAGGTCTAGCATGGAAACTTCATGCTCTATGTTGTATGAGAAGTGTGTGACAAAAAGGTTTACTAACTCATTGAAAGTTTTAATACCTGGGGGAAGTCTTGAGAACCATTCCATGGCTTGTCCACCTAGAGATCTAGGGAATAGTCTCATTAGGAACATTTCATTATGAGTCACTTCTAGGCATTCTGCACTAAACTCCCTAATGTGATCTCTCGGGTCCCCTTTAACTTGGTACTTGTCAGACTTAGGAACTTCAAATTGTAAGGGGAAGGGTACCATGTTCAATCTTTGTGAAAGGGGTATGGTGTGATGTCTTCCAAGGAATAAGTCTTAGTGGGTGGCCCTGTTTTGAGTTCCGCATACTACTATTGTAAATCTTGAATTTGTTTCGCTATTGTGTCCATAGGCATGTTTTGGTCTATTGTTTGCTTACTTTTACCTTTGTCTAGGGAGTTTTCCTCATTTGTACTCTTTTTAGGAATTCTTTCCTCTCCCGGTTCTTTAAATGCATTGACATCAAAGTCAACGGCGAGTTTGAGTCCTAAGCTTGCAAGGTGAAGAAAGTACTTTTGAGGGTCCTCATGGAGTACTTTGTCTAGCATCCATTGGAATTTCCTATCTTGGAGGGTTCCATTGAATTCTTCATGGGAGATTTCCTCATCAATGTTGTGAGGGGAAACCATTATGTTAGATGTTTTGGCCATTTGTTTTTGGTATTAGGATTGAGTTAAAACCATGCAAGGCGATGTGGGAAGAAGTGGGGTGAAACTAGAGACTTTGGAAGAGTGCTTGTGTAGGTTGGTGAGAAGGGGATACTTGTTTTGATGAGATTTAAACAAGGGACTCTTTGGATCAATGATTCCAAGTAAGACAGTCGATACAAGATGATAGCCACTAGTAAGGGTACTCGATACCCATGTATTGTGTAGAGACTAGTCATGCACCAAGATCACTAGCGAAGTTCTGCGACCTACTAGGTTTACTTGAATCCAAAATGATCTGAAAAAGGTCTTCAAACGACATGGACTAGGAGAAGTCTCACATTATGGAACCTACAAAACCTGTCAACATTGGAACACAGGAACAACCTAAGATCATTCACTTTGCAAAGTCTCTAACTCCACTAGAAAAGACCAAATTTGTACCATTCTTCAAGAAAAAGCAAGTCAACTTTGCTTGGTCATACGTAGATATGCCCAGTCTATATCCAGATTTGATTCTACATCATCTTCCACTAGATCCAGGAGTCAAACCAGTCAAACAGAAGCTCAGGAAGATGCATTCACACATAGCATTACTAGTGAAAGAAGAACTCAAGAAACTGCTAGATGTTAGGTTCATCGAAGCAATTGACTATCTAGAGTGGTAAACCTGATGGCAGAGTCAGATTATGCAATGATTTTTAAGATCTAAACAAATCTTGCTGCAAGGATGACTTTCCGTTGCCTAATATAGATATCATAGTCGACTTCACAGCAGGACATACCATGTTATCTCTCATGGATGGCTTCTCTGGATACAATCAAATCAGGATTGCACCAGAAGACCAACATAAGACAACTTTCACTTGTCCATGGGGCACTTTCTATTGGAATGTCATGCCATTTGGGCTAAAGAACACCGGGGCAACATATCAATGAGCTATGACCACTATCTTCCATGATATTATGCACGTCACAATGGAGGACTATGTAGATGACATCCTTGCAAAATCACTAACAAGAGAATCACACTAGATATACTAGAGAAGGTCTTTCAAAGACTGGAACACTTCAAAGTTAGGTTGAACCTGAAGAAATGTGTGTTTGGAGTCACCTTAGGCAAGCTTTTAGGCTTCATTGTATCAGCAAACAAGATAGAGGTGGATCCTGCCAAAGTCAAGGCTATTATGGAAATGCCACCACTGAAGAACATCACTCAACTACGGTCCCTAAAAGGCAAGCTATAGTCTATTAGGCAGTTCATCTCACAACTAGTAGACAAGTGCCAACCTTTCAGTCATCTCTTACATAAAAATAATCCATTTAGATGGGATAAGAAGTGTGAAGCAACATTTGGCAACTTGAAAGAGTATCTTATGAATCCGCCTATCTTGATGCCTCCTATACAAGGCAAGTCGTTATTACTCTACATATCTGCTACACCAATAGCTCTTGAAGCCCTATTAGTACAACATGATTATGAAGGCAAAGAAAGGGCTATCTACTACATCAGTCACACATTGGTGGGCTATGAACTACAATACTCCCAAATAGAAAGATTGTGTCTTGTGATTTATGCTTCCCAAAAACTATGACATTACATGCTAGCACATTCAGTCAAGCTTATTGCAAAGATAGATCTACTCAAGTACCTATTAAGCAAAGCAGCTCTAACAGGTCTCCTAGCCAAATGGGTAATGATGTTAAGTGAGTATGACATCAAGTACGTAGAAAGGAAAGCTATCAAAGGTCAAATCATTACCAATCAATTAGCAAAATCTCTATTGCAGGACAACATGCCCATGACATTTAGTTCCCAGTTGAGTCTATTTTCAGTGTCGCAACATACTCATGGAAGCTCTACTTTGATGGATCCTATACAAACCATGGATTAGGGGTAGGAATCTTGTTGGTCACTCCTCATGGTGACACCATACCTAAGTCTTATCATCTACTATTCCCATGCACAAACAATATAGCAGAGTATGAAGCCTTGGTCATTGGTCTCAAAATGGTAGCAGAATGGAAAATAAAAGAGCTACATGTCTATGGTGACTCCCAACTAGTAATCAATCAAGTCAACAATGACTATCAGACCAAAGATGAAAAGCTTATCCCATACAAGAAGATGATCAATGACTTTAAAGAGTACTTTTTCATCATCTCCTTTGAGCAGATACCTTGCATTGAAAACAAAGTAGTAAATACCATGGCAACCATTGCCTCACTCCTCGAGATTCCAAAGAATGAGTCACGGTATGAGTTCTTGGTAGAGTCAATTCGGCAACTAGCTTATGATCTTCCTGAAACACACTCCATATGCCTATTAGTTAGATTTGATTCACCCTTGTATGGTAAGATTTACACTTACCTCAAGGATAACACCCTCCCACCTGACTTGTCTTCAAACCAACATCAAACCTTCATTCACCAAACTCTCGATATACCATTATTGTTGATACCCTATACCACCGAGGCCTAGATGGTACTTTACTCTAATGTTTAGAATGAGAAGAATCTCAAATTGCCTTACATGACGTGCATGAAGGGATTTGTGGAACACACTCTAGTGGTCCTTCTTTAACTAAGAAACTCATGTGTTTGGGCTATTATTGGCCGAACATGGAAATTGATTCATATCAGTTTGTGAAGAAATGCAAGCAGTGCCAGATACATGGAAATCTCATCCATGCACTAGCTCAAGAGCTATGACCTTTAACAACACCTTGGCCCTTTTGTCAATGGGGACTCGACCTTGTGGGAAAAATTCACCCTCCTTCATCCAACGACCACAAGTTCATAATAACCGCCACTAAGTATTTTACCAAATGGATTGAAGCCGTTCCCCTAACCACCTTCACTGGTAAACAGATTTCCTCATTCATCCTCAATTATCTCATTTGCAGATACGAAATTCCCTCATCCATTATCATGGATAATAGAAGACCTTTTAAGAACCAGGATGTACAAGTGCTTTGTGACAAATTCAAAATCCATCACCATTTCTCTTCTCCCTACTATCCACAAGGCAACGGCCAAGCAAAAACATCCAACAAAACTATTCTAAAGATCCTTAAGAAAACAATCAACAATGCTAGCTGTGATTGGCACATACAACTGAATCCCACTCTGTGGGCCTATCGAACTAATATACGCATTCCCACGGGTGCTACTCCTTATGCCCTTGTCTATGGATCCAAAGCTATTTTGCCCATTGAGGTCGAGTTACCATCCCTAAGGGTGTTGTTAAAAGGTCTTATCACTGATGAAGACTACAAAGTTTCCAGACTGCAAGAACTAGAGTTATTAGAAGAGAAGAGACATAATGCATTCAATCATCTCAAAACATACCAACAGAGAATGTCTCAAAGCTACAATCACATGGTCTATCCAAGGGTCTTCAATGTTGGTGATCTAGTCCTCAAGGAAAATCCCCGTAATCAATAGGATTGGGAAAAGAAAGGTAAGTTTGAAGACAACTGGCTTGGTCCTTATGTCATCATTGCATCCTATGGGTCAGGAGCATATCAGTTAGTAGCATCAGAGGGTGAGCTGTTCAATGACCCAATCAATAGTATGCATCTTTGCTAATTCTATACCTAAGAGAACCCCAATGTATGGGGGAAATATATCAAAAAAGTAAAAAAAATAAAAAAATCAGGAAAAAAACAAAAAAATCAGGAAAAAAACAAAAAAATACAAAAAATACAAAAAATACAAAAAACAAAAAATTGTCTTTTGGTGAAAACCTAGAAAACAAGCATCATGTGTACTTCTAGCTTCTGTGCAAATAAAAGCAAGTGGTGAAAACCTAGTAAATAGATGCTACTTGTGATGAACCGCTTCCTCCATTTTTGGGAAACTAATCACCTTGTGTCCTTTCCTCCTACCACAAATGTCTCATTCGATCCATATCTAGTTCATAATAAAAACCTAATGATAACCTATCATGGCTTGATGCTCTATCTCTTTTGTCACCTTGTCAACCAAGGTCTTATCCAGTATCCTATCCATAGTGTCAGCCTAGCATAGCGTCTGTCATCAATATCATAGGGTTAAACCTGAACTACGTTACTGTTAACCTATTTTCCTCTATCCAGAGCCAAACAGTTCACCTTGTATATTTCTTAATAATCCTTTAGAAATGACCATACAAGGTGTAAATCTTCCAAGTACTCATGCAGGCACCTTCCCAAGAAATCCTAGAGTTCTAAGTCTTGGGACCTCCTCAGCATTTTTTAGCATCAGCATCCTATTTTCTTCAGAGGAGGTCATCATCATCATGTTTCCATTATCATCCTGATGTTTCTTGTGAGGGTCATATTTCTTCCAGCCTGATCTTCCACCATCGGGTGATATTTTAACATTGGGTGATCTTAGTTGAAGATCATCCTGATGTTAGTGCTACGAAGTTTCTAAGTATGATCCGATCTTCTGAGGGGTCATCACATTTGAATATCGGGTGATCTTAGTTGAAGATCATCCTGATGTTATGTTTTCACTTCATGATCACTGGATCGCCCGACATGCTACTGACATCATTCCTATGTCAGGGCAATGTCTGTTTATTTCACAGTTTCATGCTTTTTTGCAGGGGGTGATATTTCCAAATATCAGTCATATTCCAAAGATCACCCCAATCTTATGATGAGGCTATAGTGTAACTTGATATTTTGCGGAGGGTGATATTTTTGAATATCACCCTATCCCAAATATCACGATGATGTTGTCATAACCCATAGGGGGTCATATTTTCTTAACATCAGTTATCATTCAGAGATCATCCTGATGTTCGACATGATGGTGACGTCATTAGGATGTTTGCTGACATGATCATCTGGATCATCGGTGAGACATATGAGGTCGGCAAAGCAGGAGGAGTTTCCTCTGATGCATCAGTTTATGCCGAAGAGGTTGAATATCATCATCAGGTTTCTTCAGGATGAGGATGATATTTCCAAATATCATGTACCTTACAAATATCACCTTACAATAATATGTTGATGACATCACCCGAATGTGAAGAAGTATGTTGTATAAACATGAGCTGGAGGATCTTTCCTCCGCGACATGCTACTGACATCATCTTGATTTTCAAACATCGGGGTGATATTTTATATCATGTTACTTCTGACAGGAGGATATTTCGCATTAGGAGGATATTTCATATTGGGGTGACATTCTATATCAAGCTAACATGCAGATGGCTTGCCGATATAAGGAGTCTTGCTGACAAGACTTGATGAGGAAGAGGATGATGATAAGGCTCATGATGATGCCGTCAGGAGTAAAATCAGCGACATTATATATGCTCATGGCTTAGCTTATAAAGTGATGAAGGCATCGCCTCTGGGTGCATGTGGGATAATCAGTTCCCACAGAAATTTGAAAATATCAGGATGATGACCTTTTGGCAGGAATTCTTTAGGAAGGTTCTCACTTCCAGTTTTGATCCAGATCTTCATGTCAGTTGAGTGGACTTTTTCAGCGGCCACTTTTTGAGTTGGTGAAGATATTTCCCGCATTCATTGCACCAAAGGAGGAGGCAGCTCGCATTAATGATCAGAAATATCTTGTCACCTCCTAGTTTTAGATATTTCTTTGCCACCTGGGTGTGGAAGATCGAGGAGTAAGCTGCTCACATTAATGATTCTAAATATCTCCTCACCTACCCCTGTTCTAGACCCTTTGGTGCCATTACTCCTGGAAGGTGGACGTCCCTTCAGGAAGATATTTTTGATTGCAGCTCTCTGAGTGAACGGGGTAACCAACTTAGGTTAGATGAAGATGCTATATAAGCTGAGACTTATGATGTAAAAAGGGTTGGAGACTTTTTGGCATTAAGGCTTTTTTGTTTCCAAATAGAGTTTTCAATTACTGTAACCTTGCCTTCTTACTGAATATATGCAAGTTATTATACCTTTTGCTAATTTTCTAGTTTTGTGTGAATCTGCATATGGTTGTCTATGAATGTCTTTGTTCCTCTCAATCATCTTGCTTCTTGCCTCTACTAGAATCATCTAATCTATGTATACCTGCTTGCTATATCTGGCTGTGTTGTGCATCCTCCAGTTCTGTGAAAGTTTCTTTTGTCTGTCTAGTGTATCACCCTTGTTTTCAAGCTTTTATCTCATTTCCATTACAAGCTTTCCCTCTCCCTTTTCACCCCAAAATTTAGTAGTTTAGGTGATAACTAGACAAGGAAGCCAGCCTTCTCCGGAGGTTTGATCTCATTTAGCAAGGTCCCACACTTAGAGATCATCCCCATTGTGTCATTGGAATGCTGGAAGTCCCATTCAAGCAGGGTGCAATTTCATGTGACAACAGTTTCTGGCACACCCGGTGGGACTGGTATGATGAACTTATCATCAAAATACTGAGAGATTTGGTGTTTCTCCTAGTATCATCAGCTTTTGGAGGCAATACAAACAACACCATGGCAACTCTAATGGCAAATCAGCTGGTTACAGCAGTCCAGTTTTTCAAGCAGCTAATGAGGTTGGTGCTACTTGTTAGTTTTACCATCATTTGACAGTTTTCATAGCACGTGGTGACTCTTTTGATGTCCTAACTCCCATCCTATTGTTTCAAGACCCTGTGATCTATATTCATTCCTAACTTGTTACCTAGACTTGCCTATGTTCATGATTTACCCTTGCAATGTCTAGTTATCAACACCACAACAGTTATCCACCTCCATTCCATGAAAATTTAGGCTATTGGCTCCCATATCACCAATACCAGGCCCCCAATGCCTCTGAATTCACTCCAAACAACCCCCCTCCTCATTGCAGTCAGCAATACTAGCAAGAACATTTTCAAACCACTCTGGTCCATCCTTGTGAAACCCTTTATGCTCAAAATTAGGCATGCAAACACCCTAGTCAGTCCCAAAATAGTGCTGATTTGGGTAGCCTTAAAAGTTTGTTACTGAATTACCAAAGGCAAATGTTAGAAATAGATAGGGAAGCACAGTGTAATAGACAGCAAGAGGAGCTTGCATATCAAGCTTATTTGCATCAGCAGGAGATAGAAAATAGAAGAGTGCATGAAGAGGAACGCTTGAACATGCAAATAAAAAGTTTCTCCCCTATTCCTAGCTTCAAGCGGGTCCATTCCCTAAACCAAGGTGAGTCTGTGAAGGTGGCTCAGGCCTCTATGTTATGGAAGCCTTCTTGGGCCCATCATCCTGGTTATAAAATGCCAAATCTTGTGAAGGTCGATCCTCTCATGCCAGTTCAAAATCAAGAGGAGGAAAAGGTTGTAGAATCCAGGCCTATCATAATCCCAAGTTTCAGGCATCCCTCTACCTTGAAGGTTCCAAGTTAGAAAGGGCCATCTCTTCCAACCTGTGAGGACCCTCCATCAAATATACAAACAGAAATATGCTCTAGCATCCAGGTAACAGAAGAAGAGCAGAGGAGACTTTTGTTGGCTCCATATCAAAAGTTGGAAACTCAGTCAGCCCTCACTTTTCCAAACCCATTCTGTGAAGAAGAGAGTTCCAAGGTTAGAATACCAAGCTTCAAGCAAGGAGAGCCTCCTAAATGTCCTAAATTGGATATTCCAAGTTTTAGAGGGCCTCATCCACTACAACAAGAGCAACCTAGACTCCACAAGTTTCCAGGCTTCAACGCCTATATCCCTTCACAAGTCCCTGTTCTTGTGCAAACTCAAATTATCACTCCCCAAGAACAAATTTGTCCAGAATTCTCTCCTCTCCAAGAATTTCAAGGAGTTATTCAGGCTTCTTTCCCTGATGTTATTCCAATCCTCAAGGGTGGGGAAGTTCTCTACCAAGATATTTGGAAAGATGAGCCAAAAGAAGAGGTGGAAGAAGATAAAACCAATGAGGAGCAGTTTGTTCCTACAGTCACAAAGATAGAATTGTTTGAACCTATTGCACCTGTGAGTATTGATAATGTCACTTCAAAAGTGGATGATGCTACCCTACTTCATGAGCTACCTGATTATGTTAAAGATGAAGAGAATGAGCAGCTGGTTGTGGATATGCAACAGCAAGAGAACACCAAAAATAATAATAATTTGCTGTAGGTTGAGGCTGATGAAGCTGATTTGCAAGATATCAGTTTGTTGGAGGAGCTTCCTTTTTGTTGTGCAGAGGAGTTTGAGGCTAATATAACACATGAAGGTTTGCAGGAAGAGGCTACATCATTGTTTGAGCTTTTGCCTTCCTTTATTGAAGAGGAAAAGCTTGATTTGGAGAGCACATCTTTGAGTAGTAATGGAATTTTTGAGCTTGGGCCAGTTGTTTGAAAGGTTTTCTAAGAGCTGATAGCTTTGATGAGCTTATGGCTGCCCTAGTAAAGGAGGAGGTTTCATTGACCATAGAGGAGGCATCAACATGGCAAACTATCATGCAAGGTGAGGATAATGATATCATTTCTAAGTTTTCAAATTGTCTTCTCCCTTGTCCATCCTTAGTCATGAACGGGGACAACCATGAACAAAAAATAGAAAGGTTTGAAGAATCCAGCCATGATAACATTATATCAGCCTTCTTGGGCTCTTTGAAGGAAGAAGGAGAAGGCCATGAGGTCCCAAGACAGTTGTTCCATAGACAAGAGCAACATGAGAGCAAAATGGAGGACACCATCATCCCAAATGAGGAGCTGAGGTTTTCAGAATAGGAAGAAGAGAAAGAATCAAAGCAAAGACATGAGATCAAACATGATTTACATGTCATTTCAAGGGGATGCCCAATCAGGCATCTAGCCCAGCTGGGGATACATAAAGAGGAGTCACCACTTGTCATGCTTACCTCTAAGCATGAAGTTGAGTATCAAAATGAGTGGGATCAGCCCACTTATCCACCACATATCAGCAACATCAGCAATCAGTCTAGGTGGATAGGTGAGTTTATCTCTATTTTTTGGGGGGTGTTTTATCAGTTTGTCATATGCCCATTCCCTCCTCATCCCTTTTTAACTGCCCACATGCATGATGAACATTGCAAATTATTAAGGAAGGACAGTTACTTTCAAGAACCAGTTAATGGCTTTGTTTAGAGTCACCTCTAGGTGGTTAGTTTAAGATTAGAGTAGGTTTCATTTCTGTTTTAGTTTTCCCTTTCCCTAAGTGCTTCTGCACAGGCTACATTGTCATTAGGAGAATGCAGACCTTTTCCCCTTTTTGTGTTTTGGAGGCAATTTCCAGTTTCCCAGCATGTTTTAGACTTGACTCCATGCCCAATGGATGCTTAAGGTCACTGATCTAATTGTTTAGCAGGCAAACATCCCATAGAGGTCGCCAAAAATGTTAACCTATTTTCCTTTATCCAGAGCCAAACAGTTCACCTTGTATTTTTCTTAAAAATCCTTTAGAAATGACCATACAAGGTGTAAATCTTCCAAGTACTTATGTAGGCACCTTCCCAAGAAATCCTAGAGTTCTAAGTCTTGGGACCTCCTCAGCATTTTTTAGCATCAGCATCATATTTTCTTCAGAGGAGGTCATCATCATCATGTTTCCATTATCATCCTGATGTTTATTGTGAGAGTCATATTTCTGCCAACCTGATCTTCCACCATCGGGTGATATTTTAACATCAGGTGATCTTAGTTGAAGATCATCCTGATGTTGGTGCTACGAAGTTTCTAAGTATGACCCGATCTTCTGAGGGGTCATCACATTTGAATATCGGGTGATCTTAGTTGAAGATCATCCTGATGTTATGTTTTCACTTCATGATCGCTGGATCGCCCGACATGCTACTGATGTCATTCCTATGTCAGGGCGATGTCTGTTTATTTCACAGTTTCATGCTTTTTTGCAGGGGGTGATATTTCCAAATATCAGTCATATTCCAAAGATCACCCCAATCTTATGATGAGGCTACAGTGCAACTTGATATTTTGCGGAGGGTGATATTTCTGAATATCACCCTATCCCAAATATCACGATGATGTTGTCATAACCCACAGGGGGTCATATTTTCTTAACATCAGTTATCATTCGGAGATCATCTTGATGTTCGACATGATGGTGACGTCATCAGGATGTTTGCTGACATGATCATCTGGATCATCGGCGAGACATATGAGGTCGGCAGAGCAAGAGGAGCTTCCTCCGATGCATTAGTTTATGCCGAAGAGGTTGAATATCGTCATCAGGTTTCTTCAAGATGAGGATGATATTTCCAAATATCAGGTATCTTACAAATATCATCCTTTCTGCCAAATATCGCCTTACAATAATATGCTGATGACGTCACCCGAATGTGAAGAAGTATGTTACATAAACATGAGCTGGAGGATCTTTCCTCCGCAACATGCTACTGACGTCATCTTGATTTTCAAACATCAAGGTGATATTTTATATCATGTTACTTCTAGCAGGAGGATATTCTGCATCAGGAGGATATTTCATATCAGGGTGACATTCTATATCGGGCTAACATGCAGATGGCTCGCCAATATAAGGAGTCTTGCCGACAGGACTTGATGAGGAAGAGGATGATGATAAGGCTCATGATGGTGCCGTCGGGAGCAAAATCACCGACATTATATATGCTCATAGCTTAGCTTATAAAGTGATTAAGGTGTCGCCTCTAGGTGCATGTGGGATAATCAGTTCCCGCAGAAATTTGAAAATATCAGGATGATGACCTTTTGGCGGGAATTCTTCAGGAAGGTTCTCACTTCCAGTTTTGATCCAGATCTTCATGTTGGTTGAGTGGACTTTTTCAGTAGCGACTTTTTGAGTTGGTGAAGATATTTCTCGCATTCATTGCACCAAAGGAGGAGGCAGCTCACATTAATGATCAAAAATATCTTTCCACCACCTGGTTTTAGATATTTCTCTGCCACCTGGGTGTGGAAGATTGAGGAGTAAGCTGCTCGCATTAATGATTCTAAATATCTCCTCACCTGCCCCTGTTCTAGACCCTTTGGCACCATTACTCCTAGTAGGTGGACGTCCCTTCAGGAAGATATTTTTGATTGCAACTCTCTGAGTGAATTGGGTAACCGACTTAGGTTAGATGAAGATGCTATATAAGCTGAGACTTATGATGTAAAAAGGGTTGGAGACTTTTTGGCATTAAGGCTTTTCTATTTCCAAACAGAGCTTTCAGTTACTGTAACCTTGCCTTCTTACTGAATATATGCAAGTTATCATACCTTTTGCTGATTTTCTAGTTCTGTGTGAATCTGCATATGGTTGTCTCTGAATGTCTTTGTTCCTCTCAATCATCTTGCTTCTTGCCTCTGCTAGAATCATCTAATCTATGTATACCTGCTTGCTATATCTGGCTGTGTTGTGCATCCTCCAGTTCTGTGAAAGTTTCTTTAGTCTGTCTAGTGTATCACCCTTGTTTTTAAGATTTTATCTCATTTCCATTACAAGCTTTCCCTCTGCCTTTTCACCCTAAAATTTAGTAGTTTAGGTGATAACTAGACAAGGAAGCCAGCCTTCTCCAGAGGTTTGATCTCATTTAGCAAGGTCCCACACTTAGAGATCATCCCCATTGTGTCATTGGAATGCTTGAAGTCCCATTCAAGCAGGGTGCAATTTCATGTGACAATAGTTACCTTTGCATCGTCACGTAGACAAGGCCATTAATCAATGCGCCCCTGAGGCTTCCCCATCCATCCCATGTCTTGTCATCTTTCCTCTAGTCCATCCATGGTCCAAGTCCCAAACTACGTTGCCTCTGCATCGTCACGTAGGCAAGGCCATTGTCAATACGCCCCCGAGGCACTAGGTTAGTCCCTTAGGGTTCATTTTCCCCAATAAGGATTGTGGAACCTTTCACCAGACACAAGTGCATGCAAGCAAAGCTTGTTTCCAAGCAAAAAGTTTTGACACAAGACATCAACCTATCCAAAGAAAAGCAAAAGCAAAAACAAACCGATCCAACTGATTTTATCAAATTATGGCAAGATAGATACATCTAAATATAAGAATGTTTTGTTTCAAATCACGGTTGTGTCTAATTGTCTTCACTTTTGTTATCATGTTTCCTATGCTACTCAAGGATGCCAAAAGCTAGAGATGCTATGATGGGGGCACGATTCTTTTCTTTGTTTGTTGCTTGTGGGTTTATCTTTAGTAATGTGAAGCCTTGTCTAAAGACATGATCTACTCAATGATCATCGAGGACATCAAAGGACTAACATGAAATGGGTATAATCCTTGTCTATTGATACAAAAGAAATACTCAAGTCATCTTGGTTCAATTATACCTAGATGCTTATATTGACTTGCTAAATCAAAATCCATGTAAGCAATACTCAGGTCATCTCACTTCAATTATACCTAGATGCTTGCATTTTCCTACAACATTTCAAAAACACACAAAAACAAAAAAAAAGTCCAATGATGAAATAAGCACTTCAAAGTACTTGCAATATCAAGATGTCAAAACCATCCACATCCAAAAGCATCCACAAAGCATCCATACCATATCCCATGCAATAAAAATTCTATGCAGAGTATCCATGTTTACAAATAAAAGCTTGTGATTCTTCCATCAGTCAGTCTTCTATCTATCATTGTGTCATTTCTGTGTCGATTGAGTACATTTGGACATAGAAAAAACATAGCATAGCTTGCATATCATATCACATGAGATAGTCATTAGAATGATTAAATCATTTGCATACATCATAGGTGCATTAGGTCATCCATCTACATTTGCATTTTACATAACATAATATCCATAGAAAAAATCAAAAACATTGGCAAAGACATGTAGAACATTGCATAAACTGCATTAGTATATAGCTAGCATCTCACATTTTGCATATTAGAACATCATGTAAAAACACCTAAATCTGCATTAGCTCATATAGACATCATAAAAGTAACATACATCCATAGTATCTCATAGCATCATATAGACATCATAAAAGTATGCATGACATGTGAAACATCATATGATAGAATGCATCCATGACATATAACATAAACAACTACATATAGAGGATCAATAGCTGCATCATCATATAAATAAACATAAACATGTCCAAATGTACAATATATCAAAGTCTCTGTCCGTCTCTCCATAAGGCAATGTCATATAAAATGTGTACATCACAAAAATAATGGTACATGTCTTGATGCAAAATGATACAAAATATATACGTATTAGGCTATTTGAGCCATAAAAAATGAATACATAAAAGCCAAAATTGGTACAAGTAATGGCTAGCCCTGCTGCCATGGGACATTTCTCCCTACACTATCCTCTCCTCTGTCAACCCCTGACTACTAGGAGCCCCTCACTAAGGCTCTTGACTATGATCCCCCTGCCCTCTGTGAAGCCATAGACTGGCTCCTATAACTGGGTGCACGCTGCTCTGCCGACACTACCTTGTGGTATAATCCTCTGTAATACTGTGTCTGGGCTTACGCTCTAGTAAGCTCACCCTGAACTTGTGCAAGTTGTGCCTAAGCCTGTTGCACCTGTGTCACCAAAATGTTAGTAGTACCGTCTATCCCCAAGGCTGTTAATGCCAAGTCTCTCTCTAATCTGATGGCCCGCACCCTCACCAGTACTGAATCTTGCTCTCTAGTGAGCTCTGATATGACCGCTGCATTTGCCTCTCTTCGAGCCTCTACCATCCTAAGCTCTACCCTCAGCTGTCTAATCTGCCCCCGCAACATAGTAATGGCCTGCTGGAGTACATCTAGCTGAGCAAGACCTTGAGGAACCTAAGCCTATGCCTACACCTACTGCTAGGGCACCTGCTACTGAGCCACCTGTTGGGGCACCTGCTATGGTGGAGGCATCTGAACCTGCTATGCAACCTATGGCTACACTACCTACTGCTACTGGGAGGGTCCCTCCCCAGCTCTACTCCTCTATCTACCACCCCCTCCACCACCTCCATCACCTCCATCATCTCCATCTCCCTATCCTCCTTTACCCCTCCTCCATCTCCTCCTCCTCCTGCCAGCCCCATCCTCATCATTTGAATCCTCCTCATCTATGCGAGAAACCAATTCTCCTAGCCCTGAGTACCTTAGAAAAGGATGAGCCGTGAGCCACTCCTCATAATTAGGAGTCACCCCTACATTTGCTACCTCCCTCCTCATAGGCCAAGCCACATAGGGTATCTACCAAAACTTGACTAGGGTACAAATTGAGCCTGCCCTTGTGGCATCCCCTATCTCATGCCAAACTGTCACCGAACCCTACTAACAATCTGCCTCTCTAAGATAAATCATGTCTTGCCAATGAGCCACCGAGTTTGAAAGCAATATGACAGCTCATCATCCTCATCCTCCCAAGGCTCACAATCTAGATATGGTCACCAAACAACTCTATCTACATTGTCTAGCACGTGTCTCCAATACTCAAGCTTTCCTAGCTTATGTTGGGAAATAACTCTTGCGTACCCATAATTGTATAGCTCACCCCTCTACTTGGCAAAGACACACATCGGCCGCATAATAGCTATATTCTCTAATAGCCAAAACTGTAAAAGAGAAACACCTGCCGACAGACTGGCACCCCTGTGGTATACCACCTGATGCATATCGTGGTATAGGTGAGCCAACACATAGACACCCCATGCATAGCAGGTACCTTCTATGATCATCCTCTCCATAATCCATCCCCAACCAATAGGGAACCCATGCGACCTCCTTTCAGGGCATACAATGCCTTCGATCAGTCCTGCCACTATACCTGGGAAGTAGTCGTAGTAATCATAAATGTCCTGCCAATATATCACCTATCCCTCCAGCTTAGGATCATCGAACACTTGCCTACACTCTGCAAGCCTTGCATCCTGCAGAGAATCATACTCTACTAGCTCACACTGTATTGGCAAATGTAGAATCTTGTAGACATCCTCCAATGTGATCGCCATCTCACCCATTAGCAAGTGGAAGGTCTCGTCCTCACTATGGAATCACTCCATAGAAGTAGTCAGCAAACTGAGGTTCGCTCGAACCTCAGGCATGAAGCAAACATAGTCTAGTCCCATCACATCAAGAGCCTCCTGATCTATCTTAGTGAGCATATAGCGCTACAACATAGGTAATGGAAACTGCTCCCTCGACATAAGTATATCTTGAATGTCCTCCTACAAACAAGCAAAGCAATGTGTCAACCTAAACTGCAAAAATGCTTAACATATCTAAAGTATCATATCACTTACTTAACATAGACAAATTGATCAAAACAACATACAACATCTCTTGACTAGATTCCTACAATCTCGAAGATAGCTTATTGATTGACACATCGAGCAAGATGACAATCGAATCAATTTAGTTAAGTAAACTGACTATCTCAAACATATGCACCGAACTAGAAGGTACATGTGCAATTTCACAATAAATGCGCCACTTTTGGCAGATGCGCTGTAGCATTTCTTAAATGCATAGATCCATATCACATGCGTAGCTAGACCTAGTATATGCACCACTGAAACACATGCATAGGAAGACAACCTGCATGTATAAGTCTTTGCTATATGCGCCAACCTGTACCGTATATGCACAACCAAAGTGCATGCACAGTTTCATAACATAAATGCGTTGCAAAAAAACATATGCTTAGTTCCGAATGGCAAATGCGCTGAACTACAATCTGGCACATCTATTTTACCTAACTTACCCTAGCATTTATTGCGCTAGTAATTGACCCTAGGTGAAGTTTTTCAAGCTACATACCGGCGGTCCTGCCTCATCTGGTCGATCTAACCGTCAAACTCGCTCAAAGCGGTGCTCCTCACGCGAAATATCCATCTCCATGCTGACTACTCTATGCTCCTCTGCTTTTAGAAGCTCTCAAAGACCAATCAACTAAAGACAAGTGTGCAAATGACTAAGCTTGTGGACCCAGCTCCTATTTATAGAAAGTGAACCCTAACTGGCTGTGTGATGACTATGACTACTTCCCATGCCTGTTTCTTCCCATTTCTCTGAACCGTAACCCATTTTCTTCAAACCTAACCTATTTTTTACTATCTTCTTCATGAGATTGTCTGTCTCATGACCTCAAACCTTCTTCCTGTCCAATCTCCTAAGGGGGCATCCTATCATTGTTAAACCTGTACTAGGGGCAAACTGAGGCATGTATCATTATCAGAAACTTTATTCTTTGAAACAACGTGATAAAACACATTGCATCAAAGAGGGACAAAGTGTATACACCTAAAAATGACATGACTTGGTCCAAATAAATATTCTTAATATTTATTTAAGTCTAATTCCTCTATCAATAAATAAATAAACAAATTTATTTATTTGATTCATATTCTTCCAACAATTAAATAAAATCAATTTATTTAATTAAATTCTAAATTCTCCAAATCCTCCAACAAATTAAATAATCTAAATTATTTAATTAGTTCTTCCAAAGTCCATTCTAAATTAAATAATACCAATTATTTAATTGTTTCTTCCAATAATATCTTCTTTAAATTTAAATAAATCAAATATTTATTTAAGTTGTCCATTTCTTCTAAATTGAGTTATCTCTAAATATAATTCAATCAAGTGTACACATGCAATTGAATATTCCAAATATTTAATTGAGCTAAAATATCTTCTCATCCTCATGCATTTTTCCATCTTCTAGTTCTATTCAATTAACTCTTCTATCTATTTTGTTAATTGATTAATCTCTTCAGTTAACTCATTCTTCTATTTCATTAATTCCTCTCATGCAAAATAGAGCAAGACACATGTCCTCTTCCTATTTACGCACATTCCTCAACCATTCTCAACTGTTGATCTTCTCATTCTTTCTATACAATTAATCTTCTCTCTCCCAAGTCTATAAATTGAACCCTATTCTTCCATTTCATTCATCCAAGCTTTAAGTAAACTTACTCTGCAAGAATTATAGTGCGCCTTTGGCACCAATTCCTTCATTGTTTGCAATCAACTTGTTACCATATCGTTACCATTGTGGTGTAGTTCATCTTCATTGCAATAAACTATCACAACCATTCTCCATTGACAAGCTTGGAAAATAGCAAGGAAGTGCATGGTGCGGAGCACCTACAAAATCATGTTTTATTTTGTAATAAGGTCTATTTGACCAATGCACTTTTATTTCAGCTAGGTCTAGTTGGTAAGTCCCAAGTGACGTAGGGGACATTAGTCAAATGTAATCAAATAATGCCAAGAATAGCAATAATGCTTAAAATAGACAATAGTGACTCCCAGCTGCTTGGAGTGTTCTCCCAACTATTTGGAGCTTGTGTGGTACTTCTCAAGGTGAATTGTTAAATGCCCAAGAGTATGAACTGAACGAGGATCAATATTGTAGTGATTGCAACCAGATTGAATGTGATTGCATTGTGTTCAGGAAGAATAAGACATTTCTGTTTGTTCATTTTATTTTCTATCTCTCTCGCATCTGTAAATCACTCAGCTGTAATTTTCATTCATTGTATATTTCCCATTGTTGCCATATGTCACTGTGAAGCATTCCACTGGTGAGATTTCTATCGAAATCAATGGAATAGCTTCAATGTACCAATATTTGTTTTGTTCTTTGTTTTTGTTTTCCTGTTCAGCATTGCAGATGATTTGGATTGATGGTTTTTATACAGTAAAATGACCTAGCATTTCCATGTGCTAGGGTTCACAAGAGGAAAGTTGTGTGATGAGGGTTTTTGGTGATTTAGCCAAGGAATTGCTGGCGTTCACTGATGGAACGTGACCCTGGAAAGGCGGATGCCATCTGGGCATTGAAGAATGGCAAAAGTTTTGGCCGATGGGAATTTCGGTAGCCCGCGCGTGAAGTCCTGTTGATTGAATGAAGTTAGGGCATCAAGATTTTTGATTTTCTGATGGATATCTGCTGCGCTCCTCACCAGTGCACCTTTTGAGGGCCATATTCATACACAAGATCGATTGAGATAGGCAATCAATGGAAGCTATGAAGTATTGAGGTTTGCAAAGGTTTTTGTCTTTGTTTGTTTGATCTTGATTATTTCTTTTTTCATTGAGTTTTGGGTATTATTTGTCTATTATGTTGATTATTCATTTACACCAATTTTCCCTTAATAGTTGTTACTATCCTAATTTCTTCAATGGCTGTAGCCTTGTGCTTGTAAGTTGCAGGTAAGGATCTAAGTACTTTGGCAACAATTTCTAATTCATCCAATACTCCACCTGCATTTCTGATACCGGTCACAAGTTTATTTACTTTCTGCATGTAGGAAGTAATGTTTTCATCTTCACTCATTACCAATATTTCATATTTACCCTTTAGGCTTTGTAGCTTGGCAGATTTAACATATTTGTCACCTTCATCCAGATTTTTCAATTTAATCCAGATTTCATGAGCAGTTTGCAAATCTAGGACATTTGCCAATTCGGTATCAGATAGGGCACTCACTAATGCTTCTTTGGTTTGAGTGTTGTGTTCAGCATCACTAAGTTCATCTATATTTAAAGGTCCATTCTTTGGAATCTTATACACATTCTTGGTTATTGACCAAAAGACATCACCCATACATTCTAGATGACACTGTATCCATACCTTCTAGAGGGAGTAATTTGTTCCATCAAATCTCAAACTTTCCTTCTTGTAAAATGACATCTTGGATCTCCTCAAGCGGACAAGCTTCTTTTAGAGGCACTTGGCTCTGATACCAATTGTTAGAAATAGTCCAGACAACTGAGAGGGGGGTGAATCAATTGTCCCTAAACTTTAACCTTTTCTGAACCTTTTAAATCTTCTTTACAATTAGATTAATGATGAAAACAATTAAGCATAAATCAACACATGAGAAGAAACAACATGAACTCACAACACTAGAATTTTGACATGGAAAACTCGATTAAGGGAAAAACCACGGTGGGGATTAACCCACAAAAATGTGTACCCTATTAAAAGTACTTAAGAAAATAGAAGGCACATGCCTTTGGGCGTACTGCCCAGAGATCACTATTCAAGAAAAGGCTCACTACCTATAGAGATAATAAACTGAGAAATAACATCTACATTCATGCCTGAATCAGTCCCTTTGAAGGCTCAAAAATGTTTGCTCCTATCTTCAAATTCTTCTTCACTAACTCTTCACTCTATACTTCCTTCGCTCCTCTTCTTCTCTGCTCTGCTTTTTGATCTTTTCTTCAGATTTAACTCATTTATTCAAGGATGCTTTTCAACAACTCTTCAACTTATATGGTTCATCAACCTTGGAATGATCAACAAGGTCAGCTAAACTTGACGCAGATCATTACACTGTCAGCCAAACACAACTAAGACTTGAATCTTCCTCTACAACCATGCCACGCTTCTTAAAATGCTCTTAGATCATCCGCAACATACCAGGAACATCCAGTCGGCCAAGACTGGGAAGAACATCAACCTCAAAGAAGAAATATTCAATCAACAAGCTCAAACTTCAATGCGGACCTCCAACATAGTAGCCACACAATCCAGAGACCTCCACAAGAACAATGAAATCACTAATAACATTCACTCTAAACCAAATTACTAGAATCATTTATATCTTCCTCCAGAACCTCAAGAACACTATCTGCCATGACTGTCAAACTAGAAAGATAGCTTGTGGACCTACAAACCATGAACCACTGGAGTTGATGATACACACTGACTTCCCAAACATGCCTTCAAATCTGTAGACCATAATATTTCATTATGAAGCAATCCGAACCTGCTTACTGTCACACTCTCTTCTGAATACTGCAAAATCTAGTTCTACTTAGATGGCCATAACTTCTTCAAATCTTCATGTAGACTTCTCATATCATAATTGGAGCAACCTCTGACAATTGTCTACACAACCATATGGTCCACATGCATTGATTGTCATTAATGTTCTTAATATCCTCAACAGTCTGGTCTTCTATACAGATAACAAAATATGATAAAATTGACACCAATGGAAACAAGGATATGTTGACATCAATGACAACACCACTTAGGCACATATTTGCAATAGTTCATTGATCAATGCATTATAAACAAAATGTTATGCCTCTTCTAATAAGACATAGAGATCTCATAACTAGAGCTCTAACAAGACCTTCCAACATTTTTGTAGGTTCATGTCGAAGATCAAGAGCATGACAGGATGGCAACCTCAGAGACTGAAGACCCTTAAAGGCAATGATGGCTATGACCTTCTCTCCTGTCTTTAGATGCATACACTTTCTTTATATTTGTATATGTTCAGCTATCACCCACGGCTTGTGTGGGATATTAAATATGTCATTATTTCTTTCAATGCAATGTTTATCCTTTTATGTACTTCAATTTGTAAATGAATAATCATTGTAGTGATTGAAATACTTATCTCTCCTATGGATATCCTATAATGCAATGAATGAGTTGAACCCTTCTTCTGTTAAACAATCAAACTGCAAACTAGATACCTTCTCTTTTGAAATGCATTGCACTAAACAACTGAACCTCTCATAATTATGCAAGGCAGAAATGACTTAAAGTCTTCACCTTAAAATTAATAATGTACCATCTCTACCAATTTTGAGCTATGGTGAAAAAATGGTTTATTGCAACTTCTGTTAGATTTAAGACAGACAACTGAGAGGGGGGGTGAATTAGTTGTCCAAAACTTTCTTGCAATTAATCACTTAGATCCTTCTCTTAATTTAGCAACATAATAATAAATCAATCATGGAAACATAATACAACAATTCAAGAGCCGAAACACATTAACACATAAGACACCAAGATTATTAACGTGGAAAACCTAGTTAAGGGAAAAACCATGGGGTGACTAACCCAAGATTGTATTCTCTATTAGAAAAATAAGAAGAACAATTGGCACATGCCAATTAGGGCTCATTGCCCAAGCACACTACTCACAAGAGGCCCACCACCTACAGGAGACACATTGTCTACAGAATAATGAATATTACATAATTGAACTAAAGAATAGCATCTTCACCAAGCTTGAGTCAGTTCCATTTAAGCCCAATACTTCTACTCTGCCTTTCACTTCTCTACTCACTATCTCACTCTCATCTCCACAAGATACCTTGAAATGACTTTACAACTCCTTATTTATACAAGACACTAACTTGGGAATAATCATCCAAGTTAGCATTCATTACAGAGCAAATATAAAAATACAACATGACTAATTACAAAGATACTTCACACGGATCAACACACTGTTGGCCACATAGATCTAAGACTTCAATCTTCCTTTAGGAACACGCCATTCTTCATAGAACATCTTCAAGATCATCTGCAAGATGAGTAACTCATTTGGTCGGCCAAACTTAGGAAGAACATCATCATCCGGAAGTAATTCTTGAATTACATGCTCAATCTTCAATGTGGACCACCAACATGATCTGGACACAATCCAAAGACTTCCACAAGCTTTCTTGAATCACCAAGAACATCCACACTACTTCTACTTACTGAACTCATTCTCTTCTTCATCAGGAACCTCAAGAAAACAGACTGCCATCGTTGTCACATTGGAATAGATGCTTGCGGACCTCTAGACCACGAACCAATTGAGTTTTCAATTCACATTGACTTCCTAAACACTCCACCAAATCTACAGAACAAGATATTTCATTTCTAGATCTCACTGGACCTATCTGTGTCACTTTGTCACCTTTGAACATCTGCAAAAATTAGTTTTACTTAAGTGGTCATAACTTCTTTAGATCTTTATGCGGACCTCTGAAATCTTTACTAGATCAACTTAAGACATATATCTACAAACCCTTTGATGTGCATCCTCTAATCTTCATCTTAGCTTAGATCTTCACCTCACTGTTTTCATTATTCTTCTCTGTTTCTAATAGGACTAATTTTCTCAATATCCTCAGCATACAACTCATCCAATCCTTATCATCAATGCAACAGAAGTATGTTGACATCAATGACAACACCGGTTAGGCCCATACTTGCAACAATCTCCCCCTTTGTCATTGATGGCAACATATGATGTGAAAAAATGTTTTAACCATCAAGACAAGAACTCCTTATTGACATAACTCCCCCTATCAACAATAACCATTCACATGTCTTCTCTTCCTTTACTACTCCCCCTTTGATCAGTAACTACTTTTTTTTCACATGTCTTCTCTCCCCCTTTGACATCAATGGCAAAGGGCACATACTTGCATCAAACTAGCTACTCCCCCTGAGTAGCATCTTCCCATCATCAATCCAGACCACAAGATATGACTATGAGATCCACTAGACTGATGCACATCAGTGCACCTTAATTCAGAACCAGAGGGGTAATAACCCCTAACTTCTCCCTGAGATACTCAAAAGAGTCCTTAGGTATAGGTTTAGTAAAGATATCTACAATCTGATCCTTGGAAGGCATAAAATCTAATCTAACTTCATTCTTGTTCACTTGCTCTCTCAAAAAGTGAAACTTGATGGATATTTGTTTAGTCTTTGAATGCAACACCAGATTTTTTGATATGTTAACTGCACTTGAATTATCATAGAAGATTGTGATAGGTTCTTCATACTCCACTCTAATATCTCTTAGCATTTGCTTCATCCACAATACTTGAGTGCAACTACCTACTGTTGCAATATATTCTGCTTCTGCAGTGGACATAGATATTGCCTCTTGTTTCTTTCTCAACCAAGAAACCAATCTCTTCACCAAAAAGAGTGCTCCACCACTGGTACTCTTCCGGTCATCCACATCTCCTGCCCAATCCGCATCTGTATATGCTTGAAGAGAGAAATTATGATCTCTAGGATACCACAAACCATACTCAACTGTCCCTTTTAGATATCTAAAAATCCTCTTGATTGCCATGACATGAGATTCTCTAGGATCAACTTGGAATCTAGCAACAAGACGAACAACATTCATAATGTCAGGTCTAGTTTGAGTGAGATACAATAATCCTCCAATCATTGACCTGTACTTTTTCTGATCAGCCTTAGGAGAGTCATCATCTTTGCCCAATTTACATCCGGTTGCCATGGGAGTACTCATTGGTTTTGAGTCTTCCATCCCAAATTTCTTCAACAATTCTTTCACATAGTTGGTCTGAGAAATGAAGATTCATTTCTTTGTTTGAATGATTTGCAGACCCAAGAAGAAATTCATTTCCCTAAACATGGACATCTCAAATTCACTTTTCATTTGATTTGCAAAAGTTTTACACATACTAGCTCTTCCTCCAAAAATGATATCATCAACAAACACTTAAACAATCAAGATATTTTTATTATCAATTTTGAAGTACAAGTTACTATCAGTAGTAACTTTGTTGAAACCAATCTTCAAAAGATACTTATCCAATCTTTCATACCAGGCTCTTGGGGCTTGTTTAAGTCCATACAATGCTTTATTCAACTTGCAGACCATATCACCATGATTAGACAATTGAAATCCATCTGGTTGCTCAATGTATACTTCTTCTTCCAAGTCTCCATTCAGGAAGGCAGACTTGACATCCATTTGATATACTTTGAAGTCTTTAAAGGTAGCAAAGGCAAGAAATAACCTGACTACTTCAATTCTTGCCACCGGAGCAAAAGTTTCTTCAAAATCAACTCCTTCTACTTGAGAGTATCCCTTTTAGACCAATCTAGCTTTGTTTTTTATTACTTCACCAACTTTATTCAGTTTGTTCTGGAATACCCATTTGGTTCCAATCACATTCTTGTTTCTAGGTCTGGGAACAATGTGAGGCCTACCTTTTTCATTCCCATTCATTTGACTATTTACCTTACTGTTGCTGATACATTTAGACTTGTGGGATTGTTGATCCTGAATTCCCGAATTATTAGACTTTATGATGTTATGGGAAAACTAATTGGGTGATGTTAGATATATGTTTATATTATGGGAAAACTAATTGGGTGATGTTAGATAGATGCTTATATTAGGAGAAAACAAATTGGGTGATGTTAGATAGATGTTTATATTATGGGAAAACTAATTGGGTGATGTTAGATAGATGCTTATATTATGGGAAAACTAATTGGGTGATATTAGATAGATGCTTATGTTATGGGAAAACTAATTGGGTGGTGTTAGATAGATGCTTATAATAAGAGAAAACAAATTGGGTGATGTTGGATAGAAAATTGTTTTAAGATTCAATCTTGGGAATGGATGTTTGAAATGCAGAAATTAGAACTTAACTGTAATGTGACTTCCCTTATGCTTATGTGAACTTGTGATATTTTATGCGAGTGTATGTTTTTAATTTTCTTCAGCTACTATATTTATATGTGGAATTAACTTTGTAATTGAGTGCACAGGTATTTCTAACCAGCCACAGATACTGGAGATTATCCCACACCTGATGTTGTGATTCCTTGTGAAACTGACCTAGTTCTACGAGGAACTAAGATCAACTCTGTGTATGATGAAATGTGGTAATGTTATTTTGCATGTGGTTAATTAGGTTAAGTCTACCCTCTTTTAATTTGAATTATGATTTGTGTTGTAAGAATTATGTCTTTGAATTACACTTTTTAAAATTTTAAACTTTTAGAGACCCTTTCATGTGTTTTAACTTAACCCTAGGTGCTCTAACTAGGCTAAACTTGACCCTGGGTTATACCCCATGGGTCTAGGGTCCTTTTTGACATGGGTAACCCTTGGTAGACCTCCATATGGTCACCTTAACTTAACACTAAAGTTAAGTGACGAAATTGGAGGCATGGGAGGGATAGGAAGAGTGGTACCAACACTCAACCTCATCCCTTTTCACTTCCTAAGGTTGGAGATGACTCCAAGACCCACCAATTGTGGACGACTTGACTTCAAGTCTCTCTCACAATTGGTGAGAGTACCCTTGGAGTTGTGTGGTCCTTCTTGAGAGGAAAGGAAGGGGACACATGTGTCACCCTTTCCCTCTTTAATGCCTCTTTTCTCTCCCATATGTTGGAGAGAGGACATGTGTTAAGGGGTGAGGGAGACTTGGGGATGGGTGAGTGACATATGTTAACACCCAACCCTTGGGACATGCTTGTAGTGGGGAGGAAGAGTGAGGAGGTGACAAGTGTCACCTCCCCATTCCTCTAAGCTCATGGGTTGGGCTTATTTTAATCCCACCTGGGATAAGGTGGGAGGTTGTTGAATTTTTTAGAATTTTTTTTATTGTTTGAAATTGATTTTTGGGAGAAAGATAGATGGAATTTGGTGGCTTATGTTGGAGGAGATTTTGGAGAATCTCTACATCAAATTCTTCCATAATAGGGATTTTAAAGGTTGGTATTCAAGGCTAAGGCCCTCCTTTTGTATTTTAGTTTGCTTGCATGATGCATATGTGTGTGTGGTTTATTTCCTTGAGTGTTATTGTTATTGTGGGGAAATTTAGTTGGGTGTTGTAAGAGCCTCTCCCACTTGGGAGAAAATGCTCAACAAGTGTGGGTAGGCGAGGAGTGATCCTCCTTGGGGTCATTACCTTGTTATGGGATGTTGAAAGCCTTGAGGGCAATTTATGTGATTTTGAGCAATATGATACATGTCTTGAGAGCTAAAATATGAATACTTTTAGAAATTTTGTTAAATGTGTTGGCTTGAGGCCATAAGAGAAATTGTGTTTGGATATTTTGTAGGAGTGGCACTCTTGAGTTGAGTGTGTCCACTCCCCTACCCCTTTGAACTCACCTTGGTTGAGTTCGTGTGTTGTGAGTATCCATGGGTATAATATTGTGTTTTGGGATGTTTGTGTGCCTTGTTGTGAAGTGGAATTGAGTTCCCTAGGTGCGTGGATGACCTCCCTAGCTCGGGGGTGACCCTCTTGTGGGTCTACGGTAGGGAGGATAGCAAGATGTGTGGTTTTCTTCCCCCTTGTTGTGATATGTAGGTCAATAGAGCTTAATGTGAAGTTGGAGAAACTCCTTGTGCTTGGAGTTCATATTTTATTTTCCTTTACTCTTAAAGCTAATGAGAGAGAGCTTGGTCTTCTTAGGATATCTTACCATTGTTAGTTGTCAAGGATGATAAATTGGTTATCTCTTTTGGTTGTAAAATTATATTCTCAAAAGTTGTGTGTTGGACATTTTTTCATTGTATTGAAAGTTAGAAATTGTTAGTTTACATGTTTATTATTCAAAAAGTTGATTGAAGAAAATTTGATTTATAAGTTATTTCATTGTATGTCATAATGAATTGTCAATTGTTAAGTTGTGATTTTGTTGCCATGACAAATAAGAAAGTTATATATTGTTATTTTGAAAGAGAGAAAATTAGTTGATGTCAATTTTTAGGATTATCTAATTAAGTGTTTTTGTTCTTTCTTTGCAAAGTGTATTTAATAATAATGCAATGAATTCAATTTGTGGAAAGTGTGTTTTAAATGAATGTGTTTACAAGAATTAAAAATAGAAAACTAATTTTAGTATTTTGCTTATTACACTTGAGAATTCATTTTATGAATATATATATAGCCATGACAAATAAGAAAGTTATAAATTGTTATTTTGAAAGAGAGAAAATTAGTTGATGTCAATTTTTAGGATTATCTAATTAAGTATTTTTGTTCTTTCTTTGCAAAGTGTATTTAATAATAATGCAATGAATTCAATTTGTGGAAAGTGTGTTTTAAATGAATGTGTTTACAAGAATTAAAAATAGAAAACTAATTTTAGTATTTTACTTATTACACTTGAGAATTCATTTTATGAATATATATATATATATATACATTGTTAATTTTATTAAATTATATAAACTGTATTTTGAGTGGGATCATGAAAATGACTTGTGTGTATATCACATAAATATATATATTGATTTTAAATAAGTTAAAATAAAATAAAGAACATGAAATAAAAGCCACATAAAATATTGAAGTGACTGTATTTTTTCCACAGTCTGCGAAATGTATCAAGGGATTGCTTTTACATATGGGTGGGGAGGGTTCAAACCCCCCCACTGCCATTACTTATGTGCCTTTGGGTGTGGGGAGGGGGGCGGAGCCCCCACCCACACTCCCCTCCATCCACCAACCCTTGCGGGCCTTGTTTCCCCCTCGCGGCCTCTGCCTTCCCTTCGTCGCTCCTTGCGGCTACCGCCCCTTTGATCACCGCGGCCTCCACTCCAAACTTCGCCCCTTCCAACAGTTCCGCCGCTGGTCTTCAAACCTGCCACCGATCCATCCCCACTTTGTGGCCACCACACTCTTGATAAGTCCGTCGTCAGCCACCACTCAGTGGCCTTCTCCATTTTGTCGCCATAGTTTCCTCAGTCCTACCAACAAACAAATAAGAATTTAGGGCTTCCCCAATTTTATCTTGAAACAAAACAAAATAAAATATACATATTTTAGGGTTTCAACCTTATCACATAGGAAAATAAGAAATAATCTTATGTATATATTTATAAAAAGGAAATCCAATTTCTTAACACAAATAATATATATATATATTTCTTAACACAATAATATATATATATATATTTATTTATTTATGATTTTACTTATAATCATTGAAGCCATCATATGCATTTCATATGTGGTATTTTAGACTCACCCTGCAACAACGAAATAGAGACAAAATGAGAAAAATAACAAAATAAGAAAATGAGAAAATAACAAATTGAGAAAATGAGAGAAAAAGAGAAAGAAAGATAAAAGTGAAAACAAAGAGGAGAAAAGTAATTTTTTATCCTCGGAAGAATTTAGGGCTAAAAGTACTAATTAGGAATTTAAAATTCCCTTAATCATGATTGGGGCAATTTAATTAATGTAATTGAATTAAAACATTGACCTAAACCTGACTTGGAAACCTAGTAAACTTTGTAATGTAGTTAGCAAATCCTGTTACGAGATCTGATCTACCAAGAAATTAGGAATAATGTAAATGATGCAGAGATAACTCTGATTGATAGAAAACACGAAGAAGAAAAAATGTTTGAACTTTGTTGAGAAATGTTTTAAATTTAGAAAACGTGAAGGAGAACAAATTAATATTAAAATTTTAGAAAACGCGAAGGAGAACAAATGTTTGAACTTTGTTGAGAAATGTTTTAAATTTAGAAAGCGTGAAGGAGAACAAATTAATATTAAATTTCAGAAAACGCGAAGGAGAACAAATGTTCAAACTTTGTTGAGAAATATTTTAAATTATAGAAAACGTGAAGGAGAACAAAAGATCAGACTTTGCTGAAAAATGTACAATTAACTTAATCAACTATATTTCAATGTAATTAGGGAGATATAAGAAATTTATTAAACCAAATTAGGAAACCTCTTAATCAAATTTAGTTTTAGTACAATAAACCCTACTCATGTCTGTGAGGCATTATGCTACCAGATTTTTCCAAAATTTAGGGTTTAGTTAGGTTAGTAAAGTTTAGCCTTATTAGCAACATTAACCGCGTAGCGATGACCCCCTTGATGGTCTTTTTGCGATTGGTATGCACACGTGTGCGTATGACCCCACTTTGCAACTATTTTGTTTACGCCTTAAGTGTATGCCATCGAGCATGCTTACACGTGTGAGGGGGTTTATAGGGAAGCATGGAAATTTTTTGACATTTCGTGTCATGACCACATGACAAATGTGGACATGACACGTGTGATGCGTGTTGTGACCGCATGGGAAATATGGGCATGACATTTGGTATTAGAGCCCAAGTTTAAACACTGGGTGTATTTGGGCACGTTATTTATTCTGCAACTTTGATTAATTAGTGCCTATCTTGTTTTGTAGGATGCATCACTGACGTGTTCAAAAAGCATGATCATGAAACACTACATCTGTTGAGGTACACAGTGATTCCTCTGCAGAGGGACAGGCACCCGTAGCCATAGCAGATCAGCCAGTACCACAGGCACCACCAGTACTTGACATAGTTCCTCAAATTTTATAGACATTGTAGGCCATGTTAGAGAGGCTACCGCCAGCTATACCAGAGCCACGTGATGAGCCTCATGTTGATCCGTAGGAGGAGCCATGTGAGGAGCCACGTGCTAAGCCACGTGTAGAGCCCCATGTCGATCCATGAGAGGTGCCACATATGGAGCCCTTCGTAGAGATACCCGATACTATAGTGGAGGAGGTAGGGTTAGCCTACCGAGCACGAAGTAGGAGTCCTCTGAGATAACTGAGACAAGATGAGACCATGAGAGCAGAGCAGATACATCAGGGACCTTATGAGTATGGTACGGATGAGCCGGTTATAGGACTTAGAGACAGAGGAGACCCCATCAGAGACCTACTTAGGCTCAATCCACCTACCTTCGCAGGAGATACAGAGGGAGCTGAGGCTGAGGGTTGGCTCATCAGTTTAGATAGGTGCTTCGCGTTGCGACCTTATGGGAGCAACACAAAAGCACGAGTGGCAGTACACCTTTTGAGAGATGTAGCAGCTACCTGGTGGTGCACTAAGGAATGCAAGCAACGGTTATCCTTAGATACACTCACATGGGACATATTCATAGAGTGCTTTAATGTGCGTTACTTGTCAAATCACTATAGACTGTATATCAAAAAATTTGGATTTGCAAATGGAAATGATCAAACAATAAAATGCATAACCTAAACCCAAATCATTCAATACCTTAAAGATGCAAGATGATTAATTGATTGATCACTTTGTTGTGTTGATTGCTTGATTCCGCAGCATAACATTGATAAGGAGATAAATGATGGATGATTGATGGAAGATAGATGCAAGCTAGGTAAATGAAAGAGGATGGATGATGACTTAAGATGAAAATTTGGCCAAGTGAGGTTGCATGAAGAAGAATTCCTAAATCTCCTCTAATCTCCTCCCAATCTCTTCTAATCTCCTCTAATCTCCTCTCTAATCTCCTCAAATGGCTCAAGAGAGGCTTACTTTATAGGAAAGGCTTGGTTCAAATGGATGGCTAGGATCAATTAGGGTTTAGGATGAAATGGATGGATAGGATTAAGTTAGGTTTCCTTTCACATTAAGAAATTGTAGTCATTTGACATGTGTTAGGAGAAGGATAAAGCTTATGTGTGATTGTGTACATAAATACTAAAATTAGGTCCCATTAGTTGTGCATGTGAAGGATTTTAAATAAAAGTTGTACTACCACACATGATTGAATTGAGAAATGGACAAGTGTTGAAATGTGATGAAAAGTGAGGACTTAATTCAAATAAAATATTTGAATTAGTTGGGATATGAGTTGGATATTAATTAAATAAATAAAATTTATTTAATTAATTGGGAAGATAATTAGGATAGGATTGGGATATGATATGGAAATTAATTTAATTAATTGGCTAAGTAGGATTAGGATATGATGTGGAAATTAATTAAATAAATAAAATTTATTTAATTAATTGGCTAAGTGGGATAAGGATGGGATTAAGATGGGATTTTCTTTTTCAATATGTAATGAGTTGTAGCTCTATCTCAGAGAAGAAGAATATATATAAATACAGTTGTTTTTCTATATGTGTTTTCAAGCAGGAAAGAATGATTGTTGGTGTATTTGTTTTAATTATGTGAAAACTTTAAATATTTGTTGCTCTGTTTTCTCTATTTTTCCTCTAGCTTTTTCTCTCATGTGGTATCAGAGCCTAAGGTTGCTCAAATAGGGTTGCTCAAAGAAAGCATAGTTGAATGTAATCAAAGCTAAGAGCTCCAACAAAAGCATTCAAGCAAGTTTCACAGTCAACAATGGGAAACACAAGCACAAGTTTAACAAATCCTCACATCCCACAGTTTAATGGAAAAAATTATGATTACTGGTCCATAACAATGAAGGCACTCTTTTTGTTTTCAAGACATATGGGATCTTGTAGAGAATGGCTTTCCAGAACCAGAAGATGCAGCAACATACAATGCTCTATCTCAAGTAGAGAAAGATTTGTTGAGGGATAATAGGAAGAAGGACTCCAAAGCTCTCTTTTACATATTTCAAGCAGTGCATGAGAGCATTTCCAAGGATTGCAACAACAACAAAGTCCAAATAGGCATGGGATATTCTTCAAACAACATATCAAGGAATGACAAAAATGAAGATAACTAAGTTGCAAATGTTGAGAAGGGATTTTGAAACATTTTTCATGAAGTATTCAGATTCAATAGACTCTTTCTTCACACAAGTGATGGGTTTAGTTAATCAAATTAGATCTCATGGTGAAACACTTGAAGATAGAAGGATTGTTGAAAATATTTTAAGGAGTTTACCCACAAGGTTTGAATCCATAGTTGTGACCATAGAGGAAACAAAGAACCTCTCACAATTTTCAGTTGATGAGCTCCATGCATCTCTCATATCACATGAACATAGACTAAGTAGGTCAGCAAACACCTCATTGGAGCATGCATTCAAGTCACAAGTTTCAATCAACCATGGTAGAGGCAGAGGAATATTGAATTTTAGAGGTAGAGGAAGCAATTTTTATAGAGGTGGAAGAAGCAACCCATGAAGCTCAAGTGGAAGAGGTAGCAACCAAAAATCAATCCCAAACCCATCTCAAAATCAACCGCAAGGTCAAAGGTATGAAAAATCTCAAATCTAATGTCATTATTGTAAGAAGTACAGGCATTATTCAAATGAGTGTAGAAAGAAGCAGTGTGATTTTAGAAAACCAAATACAAACTTCACAAAGAAAAATCAAAATGAGAGAAATATGTTCATAGCATGCAATGTAGCAGAAGAGAATCAAAAGGATGTATGGTTCTTAGACTCAGGTTGCATCAATCACATGATAGGGAACTTAGAAATATTCTCAAGTTTAGATGAAAGTGTAAAATCAGATGTCACATTGGGTAATGACAACAAAGTTTCAGGTATGAACAAAGGAAATATCAACATTCTAACTAAATAGGGGGAGAAGAAGTATATTTCAGATGTGTATTTTGTGCTTGGTCTAAAACATAATCTAATTAGCATTGGGAAGCTTGTTCAGAAGGGGTATAGAGTCTTCTTCAAAAACAAAGAATGCACTATTCTAGATAAATTTCCAAGTAATCAGCTTATTGCTAAAGTGCAAATGACAAACAATAGAATGTTTCCCCTAAAGATTAAGGTAGATTTGAATGTGGAATATGCTCAAGCACACCCCACAATGAACCCACAAGAGGATAAGGAAGAAGTTGTAGTAGTTACATAAACCATCTTTGAAGCAGAAATAAAAGATGAAAATTGGTTATGGTATCTAAGATATGGGCATCTCAACTTTGGAGGTTTGAACCTACTAAATAGGAAGAGTATGGTAAAGGGTTTGCCATTAATAGAGAAACTAGAAAGAGTATGTGAAGGATGCATCTTGGGAAAGCAACATAGAGAGACATTTCCAATAGGCAAGTCAATTAGAGCAAAGGCACCTCTAGAGCTTGTGCATTCATATTTGTGTGGACCTATGCAAACACCCTCAATTGGTGGAAGCTACTACTTTTTGATCTTCATTGATGACTATTCAAGGAAAACATGGGTCTATTTTCTAAGGAAAAAGAATGAAGTATTTGATTACTTCCATCAATTCAAGGCACTTGTTGAGAAGCAAAGTGAGTACTACATCAAAGCATTGAGAACAGATAGAGGTGTTGAATACATCTCAAATGAATTTCTATATTTTTGCAAAGACCATGGGATTCACAAGAAATTCACAACTAGGTACACACCTCAACAAAATGGGGTAGCTGAAAGAAAAAATAGAACAATCATGGAAATGACAAGAAGCATGTTGAAAGAAAAGCATTTGACAAATGAATATTGGGCTAAAGTTGTTTCATGTGCAACTTATATAATGAATAGATGTCCAACCAAGAGTGTGAAGAATATGATTCCTGAAGAAGCATGGACTGGAAGAGAAAAAGTGTTTCTCCCATGAGAATATTTGGATGTGTGGCATATGCACATGTTCCAGATGAGTTGAGAAGAAAGTTGGACAACAAGGGAGAAAAGTGTATATTTGTTGGTTATAGTGATGAATCAAAGGAATACAAACTATACAATCTAATAACCAAGAAAGTTATAATCAACAGATATGTGCAATTCATAGAAGATGAAGCATGGGATGGAAGTTTGGAGAAAATAATCAATATTGCAGCCAACTTACCACAAGAAGATAGAGAAGTTTTTATACTAGCAAGTACTCCATCAAATGTGACTCCTTCCACACCCATTCAAGATCAACAAAGTGGTCATCAAATAACACCATCATCAAGTGTAAGGACAACCCCACATATTCAAGTATCCACTCCTTCAAATGTAAAACAAACACCATCTACAAGTGGCAATCAAGGTGCAAGACCATCGAGTCCACATTCCACAAGTCCAAGTTCAAGTGATATGTCAAATCCTACATTAGCAAGCTTGAGGAGACAAAAAATTAGAATTTTGAGAGACATTTATAATCAAAATGAAGGTGAGAACAATGTTGGTCTAATTTCTCTCTTTGCAATTTATTCACAAGTAGATTTTATTCATTATGAAGATGCAATTAAGGATGAAAAATGGATAAATGCAATGGATGATGAAATTGATGCAATAGAAAAGAATCAAACATGGGAGTTAGTGAGCCTTCCAAAAGACAAGGATGTCATAGGAGTGAAGTGGGTTTACAAAACTAAATTAGATGCAAATGGTGATGTGTAAAAAACATAAAGCAAGACTAGTGGAAAAAGGATATTCACAATAGATCAAGGTTGATTATAACGAGACATTTGCTCCTGTAGCTCGATTAGACACTGTGAGAACTATACTTGCAATAGCAGCTCAAAACAAATGGCCAGTTTACCAAATAAATGTGAAATCAACTTTTTTGAATGGTTACCTTGAAGAAGAAGTTAATGTGGAGCATCCACCTGGGTATGAGATTTTGGGTCAAGAAGATAATGTCTACAGACTGAAAAAGGTACTCTATGGACTCAAGCAAGCCCCAAGAGATTTGAGTAGTAGAATTGACTCTTATATTTTTCAAAATGGCTTCAATAGGTGCAGTAGTGAGCCTACATTGTATACCAAGATGAATGAGCAAGGTGAGATCATAATTATTTACTTGTACGTTGCTGATTTGATATTCATGGGTGATTTGACAATTGATTTGTTCAAAGGAGCTATGAAAAAGGAGTTTGAAATGACTGACTTAGGACTCATAAAGTATTTTCTTGGCATTGAGGTGAATTAAAATGATAATGGTATATTCATCTCCCAATCTAAGTATGCAAATGACATTTTGAAGAGGTTTAACATGACAAATTGCAAATCAGCTCCAGCACCAATTATGACAGGGTTGAAATTAAGAAAGGATAATAAAGGAGCCAACATTAATCCAACTTTTTATAAAAGGCTTGTTGGAAGCCTCATGTATTTAACAGCCACAAGGCTAGACATTATGTATGCAGTTAGTCTCATTTCAAGGTTCATGGAATCTCCAAAAGTTTCTCATTGTAAAGCAGGAAAAAGGATTCTTAGATATGTGAGTGGAACAAGGAACTATGGTATTTAGTATTCAAGGTCAAATGAGTTCAAGTTGATAGGTTACATGGATAGTGATTGTACAGGAAACATTGATGATAGGAAGAGCACTTCTAGTTATGTTTTTCATTTTGGAACAAGTGTAGTTTCATGGGCTTCAAAGAAACAACCAATAGTCACTCTTTCATCAGCTAAAGCAGAGTATGTAGCAACCATAAGTACATCATGTCAAATAGTTTGGATGAGAAGAATGTTGAAATAACTCAAGCAAGAGAAAAAAGAGGCAACAAAGATCTATTGTGATAACAACTCAGCTATAGCATTATCTAAGAATCTAGTTTTACACAAAAGAAGTAAACATATTGACACGAGGTATCATTTCATTAGAGAACTAATCAACAATTGAGAAATCTTTTTGGATTTTTGTAGCTCTCAAGATCATTGTGCATACATTTTCACCAAAGCATTAGGGAAAAAAAGTTTTTTATTTCAAAGAGATCATTTGGGTATCAGAGAATGTGGTAGTTGTGATTAAGGGGGAGTGTTGAAATGTAATCTCAACAACCGCAATAACTCCTCCTCCTATTCATCCTCCAACATTGCAAACAAGGCATTGATTGCTTGAAGACTTTTGCAAAGAAATGAATTGACCTCTGCTATCTCCGTTATGCTTTCTCCATACCTATTAAAATTCTCATTTACATTTTTTGCAAGATGCTATCATAAAAGTATGGTCTCCCTTCACATGTGTATGGATCAATTCAAGCTATGTTAGAAATGAAAGCAACACTACTTCAATGGAAATCTAATTCAATATAAATTTCAGCAATCTTTAACTGTGTTATTAATGGAGATTGTAACACAGAAACAAAACTATGCTTCCTAGAAATGCAAAATTAGAAATATGAACACATAACACAATGTTTAACATGGAGAAAACCCTTTCAAGTAAAAAAATCCAAACAGGAAAGAGCCCAATGTTTGTATTAATCTAAAAATGATTTACAATACAACAACACTTCAACTCTCTCCATCAGTCTTCAATCCGACAGTAGCTGAGTACCTAAAATCTGTATTGTAGCAAATAATACATGGAAAATACTTATAGAAACATTTCTAACTCATCTTAAGTGTTCACCTTCTCTCTCATGAGATTCCCCCACATACAAACATTAAATGCCATCTTACAAGCATCTTATACTTGTCCAAAAATAGCCATGCAAAGGTTGGGTGCCCAAGACTAAATCTGGCCTCTTACAACATCTTATGACATGTCATAACTATCATAGATTCTAGAAAAAGAGTATCTTTCCAAGATAGGAACCTTGGGCTAAAAATAGCAAATATACAACTAACATATATGTCATATGCGTCATAGATTCACATAATCTTATGACAACTTGCAGCTGTCATAGATTCACTAAGAAAACATTATGACAGTTGTCGTACATGCCAAAAATAGTATATTCCTCAAGGAAGTATGCCTATCCTCATTTTCCATGAGTTTTTACATTTTCCAATAGTAAAAGTCACTCTGTAATAACTTTCGGTGATTGAAATTACCCTTGCCAATGAAACTAGTACATCTCATGGATAATTACAAATTACATATAATAAATGGAATAAATACAATATTGGGATTTACAAGGTTAATAGCACCTTATCCCAACATTCTCCCACTTGGCATTATACATTGTAAATCAACCCATAGGAAATCAAATGAAAATAATCAAGCACTAGAAACAAGGCCCATGGCCTCTCTACACCACATGAACTTATCTGTGCTCACAGGCTTAGTCAATGAATCTGCAACATTCTCCTAAGTGTCTATCTTCTTTAGCTCAATCTCTCCATTTTCAACCAACTCTCAATCAAATTGATACTGAACATCAACATGCTTAGATCGAGCATGATACATGGGATTCTTAGCCAAATAGATAGCACTCTAGCTATCACAACCAATCTAAATGTTCATGCAGTCAAAACTAATACTTATACATAGTCTCCTCAACCAAACTACCTCCTTAGAGACATGAGTAGCAGCCATATACTCTACTTCTATGGTGGAAAAAGCAACTATGGGCTGCCTCTTACTCATCCAACTCACTGCACCTCCAAACAGAGTAAACATATAGCCACTAGTGCACCTTTGACTATCCGAGTCACCTACCGAATCTGCATCAACAAAACCCTATGTCCAAAGATTTATCAGCACTATCAGTACCAGAATAAACCAAACAATAATCAAGAGTACCTACAAGATATTTAAACACCCTCTTTTCATAGTTCTAATGGTGTCTACAAGGGTTAGACATAAATCTGCTCAAAACTCCCATTGCTTGAGCAATATCTGGTCTAGTGCAAAGTATTGCATACATCAAACTCCCTACAGCACTAGCATATGGCACATTAGACATATCCTCAAGATCATCCTTAGTCTTTGGACACATATTTAATGAAATCTTAGTACCAATGGGTAAAGGAACTCTAATTGGGTTATAGTCCAGCAAACTAGACCTCTGTAAAATAGTATTCACATACTTACTTTGTGACAACCAAAGCTTTTTGTTAACTTTGTCCCTCCTGATCTCCATTCCCCAAATATACCTTGCAGCACCAAGATCCTTCATCTCAAATGCACCTAAAAGTTGGGCTTTAAGCTCACTGGCCATACCCTTAGTATTGCTGAAAAATAACATGTCATCAACATACAAAGCAATAACCAGTATAGAATCATCAACACAATAAATGTAAACACAGTGATCCTCCTTGCTTCTAACAAAACCCAATTTCAACACAAATGAATTAAACTTTTGATACCACATTCTAGGGGACTATTTTAGACCATAAAGATGTTGGCAAGAGACACTGTGTGGCTTCATGAGTGTTGTCATTGATGGCAACAAAATCCATCCCACACATCCGCAGCACATAGTATGTATATACCGAAAGTCAGATTGAAGAGTGTTTGGTCTGGTGAACAAGAACAGAGCATGCAACAAGGTCTAACAATCAGGTCCAGATCTCTTAGATGGTGTAACTCAGCAAGTTGTAGACTTGGACAAGTCAAAAGGAGTACCATGACTACTACATTCTAGAGATTAAGCCTTCGGTGATGAATGAGTGAAAATATATGAGCATCTAAGTGTTGGGTTCCTGATAGGTAGAGTAGAATGAGGAAGAACTGACTGGCAGAGCATCAGACTTTAATTCGGATAGATATTGATGGTGATCAAGCTATTTGAGGGATCATACATAGTTTGCCGACATGATTGATGACTTCTATGTCTATGTTTTTGATACGCATCACATATTAAGCATGGATTCAGCTAACAGATTAGTGTTTTGTAAATATCTTGAGGATTCCAGTTGCCGACTAGAAAGATGTTGAAATCCTTGATGTGGATATATATACCAGATGTATTTTGGTATGAAGGTGTGTGTGTATGATTATGTGCGAGCAAAGGTAGAGATAAGTGTGGAAGCAGCAATACAAGTCCAGTATGTGACAAAACAGCAGCACTAAAGTAGAGGAAGAATGAAATGCAGTAGATAAGTATATTGAGCCTAACTGGAACTGAACCTCAGATATGTGGATGCCTCTCATCAGTTCAATTACCTGGTTACCTTCTATAAACTTTGTAGATAGTGAGTCTCTTGTAGGCAGTGTGCCTCTTGTGAGCAATGTGCTCAGGCAGTGAGCCCTAATTGGCAAGTGCCATTTTGTACTTCTTATTCTTTTAACAGAGAATACAATCTTGGGTTAGTCACCCCATGGTTTTTCCCTTAACAAGGTTTTCCACATAAAAATCCTTGTGTTATGTGTGTTGATTTTATTTCTGCTCTCATGATTATGTATGCTCTTATGTTTTGATGCTGCATTAATATTAAAGAAGAAAAGAAAATTAAGATATTTAAGATAACTGATTCACCCCCCCTCTCAATTATCTACCTTGTTTCCAACAATTGGTATTAGAGCTAAGTTCCTCTAAACAGAGCCTAACAGCTTGAGGAAGATCTGGGAATCTCAAATGATATGTATGGTATGAAGGAACAACTTCAGTCAGCCTTAGATGATCTTGAGCAATCTCACTCTGAAGTCAACAACTTGAGACAAAGACTCAAACAAGCTGATGATTTCATAAATGAGCTAAAAGAAAAACTGAGTATCTCTTTGAAAAAGAGAAAGGAACTTCTTCAACAATTAGCAAGTCAAAGTGAAGCCAATGATACTAATGAAGATCTGATTGAGAAAAACAAGCTATGTGAGAAGCTATCAAAAGAAGTCATTATGGTAAGGCATGAAATGGAATCAAGGGTTATGAGATTCACCCAAGAAATTGAAGAGAAAAGAAAAATTGAAGATAATCTAAAACAATCTCTCAAGGAGAAGTCAGAGGACTGCCACAAAATGGATAGAATAATCAAGCATCTGGAATCTAATCTTGAAGAAGCTAGAGATAATGAAGAACAACTTGAGAATTAGATAGACACTCTTAAACAAGATCTTCAAACAACAAATGAATACAAAGAAAAATTCAAGATAAGCTCAGCTCAACTTGAAGTTCTTCTTGAAAGCCAAAAGAGAGTAGATGACAAGCGTGGTTTGGTTTATGAGAAAGGTGAAAGCTCTAGATCCGATTAGAAGAGCTATGGATCAGGAAATCAAAGAAACATGCCTAGAAGACATCTAGTAAGGCAACCAAATGTTCAAAGATATCCATCCTTCAATGGATACTGCTACAATTGCAACAACTTCAGTCATAAAGAAACTCAGTGCAAAAGAAGAATGAATCAGACTAATTCATCCTTCTTTGGACAGTGTTTCAACTGCAAAAGGTATGGTCACAAATCTCATGAATGCAGAAATATGAAAATAAACAATTCATTCAATGGAAGATGCTTTGCTTGCAATAGAATGTGACATATGGCTAATCAATGCAGATCAAGAAGATATCAGTCAAATATGCAAAGAAATGTTGTCTGCTACAATTGCAATAGATCCAGTCATATTGCCAAATTTTACAGAAGTAAGAATCAGGATAAAAAGGGTCCAGTGCATCATAATCAAAATCAGGACAAAGAAAAAGGAAAAGTGAATGTAGATGAAGTTCAAAGGGAGATGAACAAGATTTGGGTGAAGAAAAGTACAGAAAATGTTGGGGATGGATCCGCACCAGAATTTGGTGCTGATATTCCTTCGAGAAACTAAACAGATGAGCTCTGGCTTAGGGGGAGTCACAAAGGAAAGTAAATTCCCCCAGCCAGTCAATTGGTGCCTAGAATTTGGCATATGGAATGTTGCAGATTAAAGGGTATTCAGAGAAATATCTAAATAACCCTTGGTAAAAATATGAAAGATCTGCAAGGAGTTTTGAAGAGTTTAATCATCCAAGATAGATCTGGTTTGATAGCCATTCGGTAAAAGCAGGATTTTCACAGTTAGATCCGGTATGATTCAAAAATTAAAATATCTTGACTTGTAGATAAATGACATGATTGGAGGAAAGGAGATACATTGTCAATTATCACTAAAAATAATTCTAAGTACATCTCAGTGATTCAGAAAGATCTCTCTCAGAACAAGGAAGAACAAGGCAACCGGAATAACTTAAGTTGTGCATTTATTGCAATAGAAAATTAGGGGCTGCGCAAAGATAAAAATGGTTTCTTTATTCATCATTTGCACATTTGCATTTGAGAAGAAGAAAGGAAGAGCTCTACATCAAGATTGTTTCAACCTTCTCAAAGATCAACCACAGAATCTGATTCAACCAACGATCTTTTCAGCTCATTTTGTGAACCCTAGAAACATAAAAAGGTATTTCCATTTTTGAAATCTCTCTCTAAATCTTTTACAAAGATGGCTCCTCCAAATGTTGTTAAGATCACTGATAGGCCGCACCCAAAGTTCAAGAAACACCCCTACAAATCCCTAGAAGTTGATCCCTTAGGCACCTTCTCTAGCATTCTGCATGGGGTTCTTCACGTAGAAGATGTTAGGGTGTACATACATGCCAATATTGAGGAATTTGAGGAATCCAAGCTGATGGATATATATCATAAACAATTAATAGATGAAACATTTAAACTTAAACCTCAATACAAGGCCCTTCGGGATAAGCATTTTGGACATTGCATCCACTTTCCCTATTTTGTAGAAGATGAATAGGTCTGGTATGTTCTTAGCAGAATACATGACAACTTCATGTGGTTGGTGAAGCCCTTCAAGATAACAAAATATGCCATTAGGGCAGTAACCAGATTGAACTCATCCAGTGGGTTGCCTGCACTCAAATTTGTCAAAAACCAGACAGTAAGTGAAGCTACCGGATCAAAGTTTGACAAAATAGCAATGACAATAGAAGATATCACAGATCCGGATATCAAATTTGCCTCCATGATAATTGGTTATAAAATCTATCATTCCAGCAGGGAGAATTCTGTGTTCGGAACTGCAATATATACTGTATATCAGATGCTAAGGGAAAATGTTGATTATGACTTATGTGATCTTCTTCTAAACCAACTATTAGAGAACTTGCAGAAGATCAAGAAGGATAAGAAGAACTCATTCAAGTATGGTGGCTTAATACTGTGTTTATTCTTTTACTATATGAATGAGCTACCTGGATCAAGTGGTTGGGTATGGCAAAATGACAGACTGGGTGCCATACAAATCAAAGACTACATGTATGGGCTTGGTGATGCCAAGGCTCAAAGTATAGCACTCTGGGGATACATAAAGAACTTCCAAAGTATGATGTAGGCCAAAGAAAGAATTCCTCAATCTATAGTTGAAAAATATAAGGATATAGTGTGTTTTATGGTAGACATTGATCAATGCCTAATGGAGACAGTTGAGCCTAGAATAGTCTGGATTATGCCAATGGGATATGAGGTTGATGAGAAAATCTTGGAGCTACATATCCAACATTTGCTGAGTCAGCCTAAGGACCTTGAGGTAGAAAGGTTTGGAACCTTTGAAGAATTAAGTGTAAAGATTCAGGTTGAACTAAGGCAACCAAAAATAAAAAGGAAAGTTAGAAGGGAAGTAGAGGAAATCGCCAAGAGATATGGCATATCAAAAGAGGCAGTTGATGCAAATAGAGAGAAAATAGAAAGAGCTGAGAAAGAGATACAAGAAATAGAAAAAGAAAGTGTTCCGGTACAAGCCTCCTCCCAGACTAGATCCTCAAAGAGCTTTGCACCTACCACCTGTAAGAGCTTGAGAGCCTCAAAACCAAAATTCAAGACATCTAGAAAGGGAGAAAAGAGAATGAAAGCAAAATCCACAAGGGCTTACATAAGCCAAAAGGATGATGAAGAAACAGAGTCTGATAAGGAAGTTAAGAAAATGAAGAAGAAGAAGACTTCTGAGGAATCCTCTGCCGGTAAAAACAAAGAAGGGGTAGAATAATTTGTTGAAAGGCCCACTCTTTATACTGATGATGTTATAAAGGTAGTCACAATGGATGGGAACTTGCAACCAATCACAAAATTTTATAATGAATATAGTGATTATGACAAGAGGATCTTGGAAGATGCTACAATCAGGCACCTAAACATTTACAATAAAGCATTCATTGAAATCATTTATCTAATTCCCAAAAGTCTAGAGAAGGTACTTGAACTCAGAAAAGAGAATGCCAAGGAAAAGGATTTAGAGATCCGGGAACAGATTGCAATTCAGCTCTATCCTTCCATTACTCCAAAACAAATGACCATGATCTTTAAGGATTGCGAGATAGATGAGAAGTCTAAGGACTTGGATTCCTCTATTCTAGAAGAAGAAGTCCATGAAGAAGTTAAAATCTCTCCTCTGGATCCCCTTGTAGACTTAGGAATTCAAGGAGAAGGAAGAAAAGAGGATAAATTGAGTCAAGAAGAGGAGGTAAAGGGAAGAGAAGAAGAACAAACAGAGAAGATCTCTGATGATAGTTCTGAGGCTATAAAAGGAAAGAAGACTCAGTCTCTAGAAAGAGACACTGCAGAAGCAGTAAAGAATTTCTTGACCAAAGAAATAATGGAGATAGATGAACCAGAACTATTCCAAGTACCACTCAATTTTGATTCCCTCTCTCCGGTCCAAACAATGAAGATAGCATCTTTTGCTCAAGCTAAAGCAAAAGAAAAACTTCTGAAGTGTCACATGGAAGACTGTGAACTGATAGAGATTGCATCTAGTGTGCTAGAGAAGATCATGCCATCCTTCCTAAAGGATTCTTTAGCCTCTCCATCTGGTAACTTGAAATCTCCAGTTAACTCTGTTAGCACCCATTTTGATTCCTTGGAGAAATTGACAAAAGAGAAAGTCTGGAAAGAGATTCACTGAAGTGCAGGAACTCATAACTAATTATAGGAGGACCCTGGATATTGGGATAAAGAGCCAAGAAAATGCTCTTAAAGATGGTGGAGAAATGTATAAATTTTATCTATCCTGGTCTAAAGTGACAGATGATATTGAAAAGAAGGTAAAAGAACAAGAAGATAAACTATCAAGTTTATCTCAAAATTTTGATCCCCTCACCACATCTATAATGAATCAAGAGTGCCAGGCCATCACCATTATAAATGAAATAAAGAGGCTTGAAAGGGAGAGGAAGAATATAATAAGTAGGATGAGTAAACTTAGAGGGATAATTTTCCCTAAGTTAGAGGCCATGCATGAGGCCTTAACTGATGCTCAGACCACAGCTCAGACCAGTGATCCAACAGACATAAGAAGGGAAGAAGCCTATGCATTCTTGTTGAGTGGTCACATTTCAATTTTGGACAGGATGAAGTAGAGTTGGGCAACAGAATTTGTACAATTGAAGACCACCTTTGTGGATATACTTAAGTATAACATGTTTATATACTTATGCGGCCATGTATAGGATGATTTTTGCAAATTTTGGTGTGCGGATTCCACCCTTTTCCATTGATGTCAAAGGGGGAGTGAGGAGTAGTGAAAAATGTGGCATCCAGCTAAGGGGGAGCTCCAGTAAAACAATGCATAAGATAGAGCATCAGCCAAGGGGGAGTTTGCTGCGACACTTAGTCATTTTTCACTAAGTGTTGCCATCAATGCCAAAGGAGGAGATTGTTGGCAAGAGACACTGTGTGGCTTCATGAGTGTTGTCATTGATGGCAACAAAGTCCATCCCACACATCCGTAGCACATAGTATGTCTATACGGAAAGTCAGATTGAAGAGTGTTTTGGTCTGGTGAACAAGAATAGAGCATGCAGCAAGGTCTAACAATCAGGTCTGGATCTCTCAAATGGTGTAACTCAGCAAGCTGTGGACTTGGGAAAGTCAAGAGGAGTACCATGACTACTACATTCTAGAGATTAAGCCTCCGGTGATGAATGAGTGAAAAGATATGAGCATCTAAGTGTTGGGTTCTTGACAGGTAGAGTAGACTGAGGAAGAACTGACCGACAAAGCATCAAACTTTAATCCGGATGAGAAATTAATGGTGATCAAGCTATTTGAGGGATCATACATGGTTGGCCAACATGATTGATGACTTCTATGTCTATGTTTTTGATACTCATCACATATTAAGCATGGATTTAGCCGACAGATTAGTGTTTTGTAAATACCTTGAGTATTCCGGTTGCCAACTAGAAAGATGTTAAAATCCTTGATGCAGATATATATACCAGATGTATTTCAGTATGAAGGTGTGTGTGTGTGTATGATAATGTGTGAGCAAAGGTAGAGATAAGTGTGGAAGCAGCAATACAAGTCCAGTATGTGACAGAACAACAACACTAAAGCAGAGGAAGAATGAAGTGCAGTAGTTCAGTATATTGAGCCTAACCAGAACTGAACCCCAACATATGTGGATGCCTCTCATTAGTTCGATTACCTAGTTACCTTTTATAAACTTTGTAGATAGTGAGTCTCTTGTAGGAAGTGTGCCTCTTGTGAACAGTGTGCTCGGGCATTGAGCCCTAATTGGCAAGTGCCATTTTGTACTTCTTATTCTTTTAATAGAGAATACAATCTTGGGTTAGTCACCCTATTTTTTTCCCTTAATAAGGTTTTCCATGTAAAAATCCTTGTGTTATGTGTGTTGATTTTATTTTTTCTCTCATGATTATGTATGCTCTTATGTTTTGATGCTGCATTAATATTAAAGTAGAAAAGAAAGTTACGATATTTAATATAACTGATTCACTCCCCCTCTCAGTTATCTGTCTTGTTTCCAACAAAAGAGACCTCTTTAACCTACAAACCCAATGTTCTTTTCCTTTTACCTCAAAACTTGTAGCCTGTTGCATATAAATTTCTTCTTCAAGATCTCCATGCAAGAATGCAGTCTTAACATCCATTTGCTCAATCTCCCAATCATAAGCTGCAATAATGGATAAGAGAAATCTAATAGAAGTCAATTTAGCAATAGGATAGAATATCTCACCAAAATCAACTCCCTCTCTCTGGGAGTAGCCCTTGACTACAAGTCTAGCCTTGTACTTCTCCAATGACTTATCTGCTCTAAATTTGTTTTTGAAGACCCAGTTACATCCTTTGGCCTTTCTTCCTTTGGGCAAATGAACAAGATCCCAAGTGTTATTAGGGTCTAAATCCATCATCTCCTCCTACATGGCTAGCTGCCAAGACCAACTATCATCTGTAGAAATAGCTTCCCTGTAGGATCTAGGTTCATCGTTAGTACTCAATAAAGTATATACACAATAGAAATCTAATGGGCTATACTTGTCAACTAGATTTTGTTGTCTTGCGGATCTCCTCAAGGGTGGAGTAAGAGACTCTACTTGTTCTTCTGCATTATCATCTGTACCAACTTCTTCTGTCACAATAGATTCATCTTCATCAGAACTACTTGAATCTTCTTCTTCTTCACCCCCTAATCCATCATTCTATTCTTCTGAGATGCATCTTGTTTCTCTAAATAAAAGTGTACCTTTTTTATCTTTTCATCTTTTTCTTTTGGCTGCTCAGGTTCAGAAATCGCTCTAAGTTCCCTGAAAATAACATCTCTAGAAAAGATAATCCTGTGGGTTAGTCGATTCCAAACCTTATAATCTTTCACATTATCACCATATCCAATGAATGTACACTTTTCAGCCTTAGGATCCAACTTAGATCGCTTTTCCTTAGGCACATGAACAAAAGCCTCACAACTAAAAACCCATAAATGTGAAATAGAAGGTTTCTTACTTGTCCACACTTCATAAGGTGTCGAATCAAGAGCCTTACAAGGAGATCTATTTATCAAATAGCAAGCACTACACATATCCTTTGCCCAAAAGCATTTATCCAACTATGCATCACTAAGCATACTTCTAGCCCTTTCCATAATTGTTCGATTCATCCTTTCTGTAACACCATTCTGCTATGGTGTATACAAAGTTGTCTTTTGTTTGATTATACCTGCATGCTTGCAAAACTCATCAAATTCCTTAGAGCAATATTCCCCTCCATTGTCAGATCTTAATATTTTTATCTTTAAACCTGATTGGTTCTCTACTAAGACTTTGAATTCCTTAAACTTAGTGAAAACTTTAGATTTATGCTTCATAAAATAAATCCATGTAAATTTGGATACATCATCAATAAAGGTTACAAAATAACAAGATTTTCTAATAAATTCATTATCCACAGGTCCAAACACACACGTATGAAGAATTTCTAACTTCTCTTTTGCTCTATTGCTTCCTAAAGGAAATGATTTTCTATTTTGTTTACCAAACACACAATGCTCACAAAAATCAAAGTGCTCATCAGAATAAGAGAAACATGTAATCTATGAATCAAAATGAAGATTAAAATCATAATCAAATGTAAATACAAACGATTATACCTTTCTTTTGACTCACAAATCCAAAAGAGGGAAGGAGTTACACCCGATAGCTCCTCAGATTTTACCCAAGTAGATTGAAATGTGGATTGCTCAATGCATTCAACACATTGTAGATGAGATGGGGATTAATAGATTCATAGATTAGAGATTGAGATGATAATGACTAGAGTGATTTGGGCATTATGATGGTATGATAAGAGGATTGTGGAGTGATTTTGGCAGAGGTTTGATGCATGAAGAAGTCCCTCTCTAATGGCTTGGGTGAGGGCTTCACTTATAGATTTTTTGGAAGGGAGGATGGAGGGTGAGGATCAAAAGATGAGATCAAGGGCTAGGAATCAATGAGAGTTAGGGTTAGGATTGAAGCCATAGCCTTGTGACAAGTGTCACAAGGGGAGTGGATGAGGGAGATCAAGGGTTGAAGCTTGGTCAATGGGATTGGAGGGCTCTCATTAAAAGTGAATTTTAAATTCACATGGGGAAAGGTCTGGAGGATTAAAATGAATTAAAGATTCATTTTTGGGAAGAGGGGACATGACAAGTGAATTTTTAATTCAACTCACGGGGGAGTGTGAATTAAAAATTCACCTTTATGTGGAGATGTGAAGATGTACTCTTACATGTGTAAGAGGGTGATAAATGAGGGGTAAGGGAGATTTGACCATTTGGATAAAAGATTGATTTTTATTCAAAGGTGTATGGAAGAAGGGGATAAGAAAGGTTAATTGAGTGTTTAGCTTAATTAACCTAGGTCTAGGGGATAGGTAGGCTAGGGTAGATTGATCAATAGGGTAGATCAATTAGATAAGCATGATTTATCTAATTAACAGGGGTTAGGGAAATGGACAAAAAGTAACTAAATAAATATTAGAAATATTTATTTAATTGATGAGGATAGTGTTGTAAGGTCTAGTGATAAATTAAGTGAACTAATTGATCACAAGAGATAGACATATGGTTAGGGATAAATTGGTGTAGAGGTATGGGAAACCAATTTGCAGAGCAAGCCAATTTTAGGTGTCTACATTTGCCCCTCTTTGAGATGGTGTTGCTACTAAGTAACATCATTTCAAAGAAGTTAAAACATAGAGTTGGATCAGATAGAAAAAAGATTTTGGCATGGAAGAATAGGGTAAGGTTTAGGGATAATTGGTAAGGGGGATACCCCCTCAAGAGGATAGGTGGGTTGCAAGAACACAGTTGTGCTCTCAAAATGGATGGAAGAGATTGGTATAAGTGGTTGGAGGATAGGGGGTGAGATGATAGTGTTGGGAGATTGATTAATGGATGATCATTGTGTTGAAAATGATTTAGAGCAATCCTAGGTTTGATATAGCAAAGTGGATATTTTCATCAAGGTATAGAAGACTAGGGTGATGATGTTTATCCAACATTTGCATGGACTAGACACGCAGACAAAGGGATGATCTCATGCATGCCCAAGATAGTACAACCTTGTCTAGATGAGGGAAGGGGACTCATAGCATAAGCCCTTAATACACAAAAGGTATGATGAACCTTAGATGCATAAGGAGATCAATATGCTAGAACTGACCCCACGATCCACAAGATATGAATACTAGCTTGGAGTAATGAAACCAAACCACAAGCATAGCATACAAAAGCAAGACTATGCCCCATTCTAGATGTTTTTGCCACATACCATGATATAGTGAGATCAAGGTAGCTTTGATGTGATCTTCGAATAGGACAAAATATAAAAATAAAAAAAACAAAAAGACCAACGAACCAAACAAGTAGCCATTGTATCTCTTGCCAAGATGGATGATGATTTGATAGATTTTGCCTATCGTAGGAATGATATATCCTAAGGTAGGAATCGATTGATGATTGGATCATGCTTAGTTGATGTTGTTGGATTGGCTCAAGATATGATGTTGACAAGTTGTGGTTGATGCTGATTTGATAGTTGATGATTTTGATTAAGGGTCGATGCTTCGATAGGTGATGCGATGCTTGGATCTAGTGTAAGCTCATTGAGGATAGATGTGAGGATGTTGGAAGATGATGTGTTGGAGGATTTGGGTGATTTTGAGGATGTTGGGACATGATGAGATGTTGATGGAACAATGTTGATTTTGGGATGGATATTTTTGGGATTTTATGGATTTTTTGATTTTTTTTTTGGATTTTTGATTTTTTGATTTTTTTTTTGGATTTTCAGATTTTGTATTGTTTTTAGATTTTCTGATTTTTGGAAAGGGCCTGATTTATTATGATGGTTGCATTGGACTTAATTTGGGTAACCTTTATTCTATATACCAATGACAAGGGAACACCAAGTCTAGAGGTGAAGGTGATGGGGTTGGATAGGGGGGATTGGCGATGAAAGGATAATGGATGGGAGATTTTGATAAATGGATTGGAAGATAGAGATAGGGATGCAAGATAGATGGATGGGAGATGGGGATAAGGATTTTCTCCAAGGGATAGGTTGCAAGGAATCATATGCCCCAATACTTAGGATTTTGCATGATGGGTTCATGTTTGAGTGGATGGACTTTGTAGTATGGATGTGGATGAAGGATATGGTTTTGCCCCCAAGTGTAGGGATACAAAATGGATGGAGAAGGGTTTACACATGACGCCCACAAGGGGTTTTCATCATGGTACTTGCCCAAAGTGCCACGAGGAGTGGTTTTCACCATTGGACGGATTTTTCTCTTTACTATTTTCTTGATTTTTTGCTTTTGTGATGGAATGGGGACTTTAGCGTCTGTTTCCATAGCAAGGAGAAGATGGTCCTGTGTTGGATAATATTATGGATGATGATTGCATAGATGTTGGTAGATAGGAGAAGATGGAATGGATGGTGGATAATGGATTATGATGTGGATTATGCAAAAGCATGGACCATAAGAATGTGATGGGGAAGATATGTAGGATAGTGGATTAAAGATGTAGAAAAGGGGGTATGTGGGAATGTCCAGTGGTGGAGGGGAACCAAGGCCAATGGCTGCACACACCATGATGTTTTTGGAAGCTTGTACTTTGGATGTGGAGTTGGGAGTAATGGGGATCGGGATAGGGGATTTTTGGATGGTCGATTTGGGGTTTTAGGGACCCAAATAGACTTAGGATTTATGGGATTTTTAGATGGAGAGTGGGATGTTTGGGATTTTGGGGTAGATTGGGATGTGGACGCTTCATTAGATTTGATTGATCTTTGCTTAGGGACCCACACCATTTTTGTTTTTGCTTTTTCTTGTGATGGTGTGGGATTTGATAGCCTTTTGGATTTTTGATTTTGCTCGGAAGGGATAACATCTTTAGGCTTTTGTGCTTTATGATTAGAGGCATTCAAATTATTAATTTTGAATCCCATGGTTTTGGGGGAAGCTTCATGTTTGAAAGATGTGTGCTTTTGTTGGTCTTGATTGGGATTTTTAGGGGGTTTATGGGTGGAAGGGTTAAAAGTGGATTTTTGGATAAATGGATAAGGAGATTTGAGGATGGGGATATTGGGAGTTGGGAGGATGGGAGGATAAGAGGATTTGTGGATAGGGATGTTGGGGGTTGGTAGGATAGGAGGTAAAGTGGATTTGATAGGGATATTTGGAGTTGGAAGTAGTGGAGGTAAATTTGATGGGGGAAGATGGATGGTCACATGCTTTTGCAAATGATAGGATGATGGAGGAGGGATGGTGACATATGTTTTGGGGGTGCAATGAGATGCACCATGTTTGGGATTGGATGAATGGATTTTGGAAGGTGGGTGGATGGTATCAACATGTTTAGATTGTTTTTCTTGGGGTGTATAGCCAAGGCCATGTAAGGATGGATGGAATGTGGTGTGGACGGGCTCCAAGATATCTTGTTTGTGAAGGTCTAAGCCTTTGCCTTGATAGTTCATGTGTTGGAGCATGCAGCATGCAATGGGATGTTTGGTGCTTTGGAAACAAGATGCGAGTCTATTATTAGTTGGAAGAGGATAGGTGGTGGAAGGGAGTTGTTCACCTCCTATGAGGGAGTCACCGCGGATGAAGGTGCTTTGTCCAAGTGGATAAGTGGATGGATTTGGGATGGGATTGGTACATGGTGGTAAAGGGGTGGTAGAAGAAGGGGTGGGATCAATAAGTTGATCAATAGATGGGAGGGGATTGGGGATGGGATTAGATGGGATGGTTAGATCTTGATTAGGAGAAGGAGTTGATATTTCAACATGCTTTGGATTTGATTCTTGAAATAGCTCGTGTGCTTGGATAGAAGTGGGAGTGAATTGGATAGATGTGATAGGTGTTTGGATGGATGCGATAGGTGCTTGAATTATGGGTTCTTGAACATGGTTGCATGATGGTTCTTGAGTTATGATAGGTGATTGTTCAAGAGGTTTGGTGGGTGTTGGATTGCATGAGGGTGTTTGATTCCTTGCCACTAGCCAATGGATGACATCCTTCATGAGTGTATGGGTTGAAAAACAATATAATGGATGGATAATGATGGTGGTTGGTGTGGGATTAGGATTGGGATTGGATAGGTGGGTGATGGGATTAGGTAGTGATGGTTCGTGGATGGGTTCAAGGATAGGTGTTGGACTAGATGGTGGTGTTGGAGGGGTGGAGGATTTGGAGGATTCCATTGCTTTGCTTGGTGATGTTCTTTGGAGGAAATCCCACAAGGATTCTTTGGATGTCGTGTTGTTAGGGCTCGGAAGATTTAATGGTGGATTAGGTGGTGGATGGGTGATAGGGATTGGTGTGCTTTGAACATTAGACTTGAGCTCATTATTGGATGGAGAAGGTGAAGTGGATAAAGGTCATTGTTGTCCTAAGGAAGAACACTCATGTATAAGGGTGGTAAGACCAATAGGACATGATGGTGGACTTGAGGTGGAATTGATGGTGGATGTGGAAGGAGGATCATTAGGATCTTGATTAGTATTGTGTTCACTATGATCCAAGTTATTTGTTTGATCTTTTATGTTTACTTGGGGAATAAGTGTCTCATCACGACAAGTGGATGTTTGCTCATTATGGATAGGGCTAGATGGCAAATGACTAGGAGCAATGTGGATACCTTGCTCATGCATAGATATAGGATTATGGATAGGATCAAGGTGTTCATGGATAGCTTCTTTATAGGTATCATCTTGATCATAAAGAAGGTAAATGTTATGGATAGGTTGAATTTGGATAGCTTGCTCATGAATAGTTGTTGGGAGATGGATAGGATCAAGTGGCTCATGGATAGATTCATCATTATGGCTATCATCTTGATCATGGAAAAGATACATGTAATGGATGGGTTGCATAAAAATGTTTTGATCTTGAGTTGGACTAAGGTTTAATGTTTCCACATGCTTAGGATTAAACCTTTGACATACCTCTTGGGTTGCTTGAATGGAAGTAGATGACTCTTGGATAGGCTCTTGGTCAACAACATGAGAACATGATGACTCTTGACTTGGATTCATAATAGGAGACTCTTGAATAGGCTTGATGGCTTGTAGGTCACATGATGGGCTTGAAGGGCTAAGAATGTTAATTGAGGGCTCTTGGATAGGCTCAAGGATAGGTGGACCACATGATGAGATTATAGGATTGGACATGACCTTTGAAAGTTCATTGGTAGGCTCATGAATGGGTGTTTGACATAGGGGTAGTTTATTCCTAGCTAGTAGCCAATGGATCACATCCTTCACAAGGGTATGAGTGGATGGGCAATATAATGGATGAGCAATAATAGTGGATGATGTTGCAGGCTTAGGACTAGGATGAGGTTGGGGGCTAATTGGATTAGGTGAATTAGGATTTGGATTGGATGAAGGGATAATCTTACCACAATTTATGAGGTTTGTGATCAATCTCTTAAGTTTGACACAATTGGATGTTGTATGGCCCTTATACCTATGGTATGCACAATAATGGTTTTCATTATACCAAGGGGGTTTAAAGATTGGTTCAAAAGGTTCTATAGGTGGTAGCTCAATCAAATTTGCTTGAACCAATTATTGTACGGTTATGTCCAAGGCATCTTGTGGTGGAAGATTGGTAGAACATGAGGATGAAGGTGATGAAGGTTGGTGGACCAATGGACTAGGGGTAGGATCACATGGTGGTCTTATGATAGGTCTAGTAGGCTCATGTGTTGGCATGTGATTAGATGATGAAGGCCACTCATAAGATGCATTGGCTAGATTGGTATCTCCCTTGTCAAAGGTAATTAAGTCTTGTTGTATTAGGCTTGCATGGTTTATATACAAAGGGCCACTTAGAGTTGGATATGCTTCTTGTTGTAAAGGTGGATTTGGGATCACTTGTGCTTGTTGGGGAGGCCATTGATAGTCTTGGTAGCTAGGTGTAATGGTAGGATATGTAGATAAAAGGTCTTGGGTTTGGTATGAAGTTGAGGTGGATTTTGTTGAGGTTGAGATGGTGTTTGGATTTGTTGTTGTGATATGATTTGTTATTGTTGGAATTGTTGAATGGGTTGTTGTGAAGTGATGTGTTGATGTGGATAAGGGATAACATTAGAAGAAATGGAATAAGTTGGTATCGAATTAGGTTGATGAGTGGATAGATATGATGGGATAGGTGCTAGATAGGATGGTCATTGGACTTTGCAAGTGACCAAGAGGTATTGGATTTCTACCAAGAGGTATTGTATGTGTGAGGATTGGTTTGTTTGACATATTTGAATCAGTTCTTGAATGCTTTGAAAGATTTGCTGCTCTAAAGGTGATTGGCTTGCATGCATGTGGAGAAGCATATGAAGGAGCTTTTGGAGGTCCTCTAAGGTTGACATGATGTCACACAAGTGTTTAAGTCTTAAGTCCTTTTTGGCAAGTGCTTGGTTATGATTCGATGATGATGTGGATATCATTAAGATAGTGATTGGATTTAGATGTTGTTAGAGGAATGTGTAGGATGACTTGTCTTTATGTGTTTGGGTGTTTAGAGCTTGATGTGGCAATATTCAAACAAATGATTATGCATAGACACACATGAATCACTCACGCAAGACACATAAGCAAGTTGTTAGTTTGAAAAATGAAATGTGATGATTAAGCAAACACATGAAGACACTTCAACAAGTCCTAGTCAAGGGAACAGTGGACAAGGAGGTTCTAGTGAAAATCCGGGGGACTGAAACCCCACGAGCATCCAGCAAGCCACTTAAGACTTTAACTAACCCTACTAGGATTTTTAATATACACAAAGGTACACCTCCTTTCGAGTTAGCACTGTATGGTGAGCACTAATACCAGTTAGACTTGGCTTTCACCTTATCCTCTAATTTTTATAGTGGATCGGATGAAAGTACTGCTTGAGGTCGTTCCCTTGGGGTAAGTACCTCTTTTCCCACCTATTGTGTGGTTACACAACATGTCCCATTTTGACTTGGCAAAATAGGGACCCAACGTTTTGGCTTGGCTTTTGTTTTCTGCTTTCTGGTGGTCTGGTAAAAGTTAGTCATGCAGATGTCCAGCATATGAGGCTGAGGTAAGTCATCATCATGAGGTCAATTTGTCAAATTTTCTTATCTTATTCCATTAACCTCATATTTGGAAAGAGCATTAAATTTCATGAAGGTTTGCCTTTTAGATCACCCTGATATTCATTAGGATGTGAAAGTTATGAATGGTCAAAATCCTGGTCAAACCTGATATTCACAAGGGTGGAAGGATCATATTTCTTAATATCAGTTATCCTTCAAAACATCACCCCGATCCAATGTATCACCTGATAAACCATTTGGTTCAAACATCTGGATGTCAATTTTAAGTAGTGGTGGTACTTACCCGTCAAACGACAGCATGTATTTCACGAGGAGGATATTTCAAAACATCACCCAATATTCTAAATATCCCTCGATATTCTGAATATCACCTTATCCTTCAAATATCATCCGATCGTGAAATATCACCCTAATGCCATTATCTTGATGACATCATCTAATCCCAATAAAAAAGAAAATTAACATGATGATAACGTCATCATCATTTTACCTCACGGAGGTATATTTCATAACATCATCCTTTCATCAAAACATGACTATGATGTCATAGTGCTTCAACGATGGACTCAACCATTATCATGGTGACGTCATCATGACATTCTGAAAAAGGTCACTTAAAGAACGCTTGGGGTCATCAGCGTTTTCAAAATATCACCTGATATTTTGACTTCACCCAATCTGTATAACATGACCCAAGGTTTAAACATCACCCGATATGTTTTCCCGCCAAGATGCAGATGGTCATATTATGAGGGACAATCATATTTTAAATATCACCTAATATTTAAAACATCACCCGATATTTCAAAGGATCCTCCTCCTTGTCCCGCTGCATGAACATTGAATGCCCATTAATGTGGTAGGTGCTTCCCGCCGATTGTCGCTGTGATGATCACACCTGGTGAGATTCTGGGTTTCCGTGAATAAAATTAACGATTAGGATTGATTCAGTCAGATTATGCCCTAATTGACCAGATGAATAGGTTTAAAATGGATTTGCAACGTCATTATTCATTTACCTTGCAAAGAATTAAGTGTTTACACAAAGCCGAGCATCCAAACCCTGTTGTGAGTCATCTACGGAGGCATACATCCTGAATAAAATGAAGAACATGATTATGATCAATCTCAAGGGTATCTCCATAGAATCATCAACAACATAATTCAAAAGATAAACACATCAGGTAAGTAGCGGATCCCTTCTGCTATGTTTTATAGGCATACACAGGTAATATGATGTTACTGGTTTGAAATTGTAAGTTTTGCACATCATGATGAAGTAATGCTTGCAAACACTGCATAAAATTTATAAAATGTAGTATATGTATACATGTATAAGATGAAGTGCACAATTGTGAGACCAGTTCTTGTCATTGCAGTAATCCATGGCGGATAGGCGGTTGATGAAATCTGAAGCAGATTTTGTTAAGCCAATGTTTGCACAGCCTGAGGGTGTGTAATTTAAATACAGAGTCATAGGAGACACACACTAGGGGAATACGAATCTAGCAACATGGACAGACAGAATGCACAGTCAGGAGGAGAATGAGTTGCTGGAATCTATTTTTGTGTTTAGGATGTGGAATGCAGGTGGTTTTCCATACTCCATGGAAGCTCCTGAACTGGTTATTAAATGTGCCAGAAATTATAATTCGCAAACAAGAAGAGTAGAGAAACATGGCAAAATATATGTGGACTTCTCCATCAAGAGCCTTTCTGCCATGTTAAGTTTGCCACTGGGCAAGAATGTTGTCAGCATGAACCTGAAGAGGCTAGCAACAGAATATGAAGCCAATAAGAAGGCCACAAGGAAAAGAATGTACGGATGGAGGGCCAAAAATAGTACCTATTCGGCCCTAGCCAAGCTACCCGTTCCTTTATACAAATATGATTTTGATGATGAGTACCAATTCGTGATCACCCTACTCAGCCAGGTTATAGGTCAACCAACAGCAGGAAATTTCAAGGAATGGATGTATGGGGTCATCTTGATGTGCATATATACTGAGACCGGGCCATTATGGGCAAAAATGATAAGTGATGCTATAGATGAGCAGTTGATGAAGTTAGGAGGTACAGAATGTGCTTTTTACATGACCTCATACCTTGTTTATGCATGTGCATACAAGGGGACATTTGATGCATTGAATACAGTTGGGAAGATTGGTGGAGCTACCAATGATGCACCTATATGGGATCATTATCCCCAACTATAGAGGGTAAATTACCTTCAAGATTATAAGCTTGTCAATGATGCATTCTCCATGCATCTAGTAAGGACCATGGAAGAAGATAGAACTAAGAGACTGAGCATGGAAGCTCAAGAAGTCATCTACAGGCATGGAGCCTGGTATATACAATTTGCAACATTCTCCTACATTAGGATTGAAGGTTTTGCAGGACAACCCCTCATGCTCCCAAGATATCCAACTAATGCAGTAGTGCTCATGGAGTTCATGAGGTAGATTGTAACCATGCTGGATGCTTACAAAGCCAACAACAAAATTCCACCAGTATTGTTTCTAGTGACAATGGGCTATTATATGTGCCCGGATTCTAAAAATATAAAGAAGGCCATAGCTAGCCTGACAATGATGCATTTACAGCCCTTCCCATTGGTAAGATCATATGATCCATATGGGAGGATGCAGAAAATCATGGGACAGCCCATCCACCAAAGAAATCTTGAAGATTTTTGGGCAGACTGTGAGGATGAGGCTGAAACCAGAAGAAGAAGGTATCAAAGGTTGACCCTTAACCAAGTCAGAACCTTTGACTATATCCAGGTCCCTCTGCAATTAAAGAAGGATGATGACAAGATAATGGCTGATGTGAGTAGAAACAGATATACAATGATACTATATCAGCTCCTGATCTTACTATACAGGAGGACATTTCATTGGATCCATTCAATGGCAGGATATTATAGCTGACCCAAGCATGGGTTGATGAACAAGTAAATGCCTTGAAGAAGAAGGGAATGGCCCTTATTGTGGATAACAAGAAAAAAGCACAAAACATATCAAGTGATCAGTATGATGATTTCTTGATTGAAAAGAGGAAATCCAAAGGAGATAGGTTGCCACCTCAGCAACAACAAAGCAAAAGACCTCCCAGAGGCAAGAAAGTGGAGAATGAACCCAAAGGGGTCATTATTGAGAAGATAGTAATAACTGCTACAGAAGCACTAGCATCAGCTTCAGGGCAACCTTCAGCATCATCTGCACCTCCTCCACTGGATAAACAGAAGTCTAAAAGAATACAGAAGGCAAATACAGTGGTCACTGAGACTTATGAGAAGGGTCAAGCCTCACAGAAACAAATAGAAGAGGATATCCCTCTAGAGGAGAAGCCTGAGGAAGAAGAAGGCCCTTTATTGTTCAAGAGGAAAAGAAAGGCACCTCTGGTGGTGGTAGCTTCCACACCGAAGAAAACAGGGACCTCCATGAGAGGTGAAATAAAACAATCCACTATAATATTGAAAGGGGCAGGTGGTGAGTGTTCAATAAGGAATTACAACACAATGTACCACTTCCTACTGTTGTTCAGTTCAAAACTGAACAAGTAGAAGAACAATTCAAAGAAGCCTCCAGGCAAGCCCAAAGTAATCTAATTTCATTGGAGGAAATCGTAGATTTATCAGATGATGATGTGGTGAAGGACGTAACTGCCCAACGGATGGAAACACTTGCTGCAAGCACCCACATCACTCCATTTGGGACCCCATCAATGGACAAAACTATGGAGAAGCAGGTTGAATAGAAGAAAGAAAGAAGCCCTGAGAAAATTGCACAGCAGATAGGGCTAGATAAGTCATTTGAGTAGGTAACTAGCCCTGAGGTGGTGGACCTCTCATACAAAAAAGATGTCAGTTCTCAACATTAGGTTAATACACCTGGGTAGGTAGATAAAATTGAAGAAATAAAAGTGATGGAAGTAGAAATAAATACTCCAGATTTGGGTCAGGTCAAGATGACCTAAAAACTCAAGAATTATGTGCATCAGGTGCAGAGAAAGATATGATGCAGGATCAAACAAAGGCACCTAAGACAAATGAAATGGTAGCTAAGGATATGAACATGCCTCAAGGTGAGGAAATCAATAAAGTAGAAGAAATAAGAGTGGATATGAATTGTAAGAGTTATTCAAAGAATTTACTATAACAAGCTTGTGCATGCTCCTCCTGTGTAAAGTTTTCAAGATTAACCATAAATACTGCAAGCTTTATGATAGATCATCCTAAATTTGCAAAGATCAGCTGATTTTGGGTAGATTTGTCAAAGTTTTGAAGAAATATGTCTTAGGAAACCTGATATCCTATTGCAAGGATCACCGTACCTCAGTAGCACCTCATATTTGCACTATTCATGCAAATATCCTGTTAGATCAGCTTGCTGACCGTAAATAGCACCTTAGCTGGTGAATTCAAATTGATATTTACAATCATCCAGCTAATTTTCCTCAAATTTGAGAAATCCTGGCTCACAAGATAAATACCAGGTCACGATCCACTAGACCTTTTGAAGAACTACCTGTTAGAGGGTTCAGACCTAGGATTGTAGATATTCATCATACTCCCAGTTCTAGTACATCAGGAGCCTCACCAGAGCATCCTCCTGTAACTCCAATCAGATTTCATATACCTATAGGATCTCCTCAAGGACAGCCATCTCAGCCTGTCCAATCACAACCTCAACCTCAGGCTCAACCTCCTCTGGTTGCAATGTCATTCTTTGCAGCAGAATCACCTTTAACCTTCACTACATATCATGATTTGCCAAAGAATCCAGACAAACTTTGTCCAAAATATCATCCTTATCAAGATGCAGATGATCATATTAGAACCTTCAAAGAAGCCTATTGCAGGGCTAGAATTCAGCATCAGGATGTTGTGTGCAGATTATTTCCTTTTTCCTTAGGGGAAGAAGCCTATAATTGGTATGTTAGTCTTGGTCACAGTTTCGTAGGTTCCTAGGATGTCCTAGAGAAATCTTTCCTAGATAGGTTCAAAGTTCCTATTGATCCATCCATGAATTATCACTTGTTTGCTACAATAAAAAATTTGAGAATGAGCCTATTGCTAATTTCAATGCCAGATTCCAAAAGATGTTGTCTAAGCTAGTGACTTCTTATACTGTAGTAGATGAAGCTGCTAGAAGCATCTATTATTCAGCTTTGGACCCTTTGACCTCTATGTTCATTAGAAGAGCTCATCCACCTATTACAACTTTGACACAAGCTTTTCAGGAAGCTATAAAGGTCAGTCAATAGCTAATACCTGCTCCTACTCCAAACATAGCCTTCCCTACACTACCTGGCATGTATCCAACATATCCTGCACAATATCCTAATGGAGCTATGGTACCTCCAGTAGTTATGCCAACACCTTTGCAGATACCTCCACTAAATATCATGCCACCTCCTAATGGGAATGGTCAGATGCCACAGTATCCTACACAAACACAGGCACCTCAGGGTATAGATCCTAATAACAATAACACTAGATCTTCATTCTTCAAGCCTCAGATTGAAAATGTAGTGGCCAAAGCTCAAGAGGAAAAGGAAGAGATCAAAGAAATCTCTGCTCAGCTAAGAAAATTAACAACAGAGGTCACTCACCTGAGAAATCAGAACTTCTATTCCCAGTCCAATTAGAATAGGAGTTATGCCAATGACAGACCTAGTTATTCTGACGGAGGATATGAACATGCCTCAAGGTGAGGAAATATTGACCTAAAAACTCAAGAATTATGTGCAAAGAAAGATATGATGCAGGATCAAACAAAGGTACCTAAGACAAATGAAATGGTAGCTAAGGATATGAACATGCCTCAAGGTGAGGAAATCAATAAAGCAGAAGAAATAAGAGTGGAGGAAGCAAAAGATCCGGATCAGGATGAACATGCAGATGATCAATCGGATCACCCTCCAGCAGAAGAAGAAGCTCCTCGTCAGGAGGATGTACTAAAAGACCCCCCTCATGATGAACATCATGAACAAGACAAAAGGGGATCACCTTCCCCATCAAAAATAGATGCGGTAACAGAAAGTCAAGGCGGTCAACATGATGATGGTGCAAACCAGGGATCTAAGGATCAAATTCCTCAGTGGCTGGAAACAGAAATTGGCACAAGATCAGGTATGGAGATACAAGAATTTGATGTATCTACCTTGTTTTTAGAGAACTTGATAAAACCAAAGAGGAAGGCCAGGTTGACTTCGGCCATCAGAAGGGACCCTACAACTGGTAGGAGAATAGCATAGATAGTACTCCCTACTATGGAAAAGGAGAAAGGTAAAATTAACTTAGATGAATTTTAGATCAGCACAGTAGACTTAGGGTTTGCTAATGAAGACCAAGAGGGTCAGGAAGGCAAAGACATTATAGATTCTTTAATTCAGAAAGTGAAAAGAGAAAAGGAGAAAAATAAGCAACACAAAGAGCACATTGCTCAGTTGCATGCATATATAAAAGGGTTAACTAACCCTGAAGATACTTCAACTGAACATGCAGTCCCATTGACTACCATTTCCCAAGAAGAGGTAAACAAATTGGATATCATGAAACATGAGTCATCTATATTAAGGAAATAGATGCTATCTACATTGGATGTAGCAGAAGATGTAATAAAGGCCTCTTTAAAGAGATGGAATTCCCTCAGTATCTCCAAGAAGAAGGTAGACAAATTGCAAATGGAGACAGGGAAAAGGTCATTCCAATTGGAGAAGACATTAACTGCCCTAGATGAAATAAGGAGGATCAATCCTCAACTACTCAAAAATAAACAGGTACTGGATAATAACAATGCATTATTGGTAGACATATGGTACCAGGATATCCAATTTGAATGTAGTGTACTTAAAAGATGCAATAATAAACTGAGAGATATCAGCATGAAACTACATGATATGTTGTCTTTTGAGGCAGAAGCTTTAGAAGCATTGGAAGGAAAGGTAGAAGGAAAGATTGAAAATCAGGATGAAGAGTTTGCAATCAAAGCTTTACACGGCAACTTCCAATCAATAGCTGATGATCCACTTATTCACTTGACAGAGGAAGTCATAGATAAAATGATGAGAATCAAAGTCAAGATGGAAAACTACAATGAGACACTGAACAATAGGAAAAACATGTTGGAGAATATCAGAGGTAAATATCAAATGCATAAGCATGCCATCATCAAGGCAAGAACTCAGGATGGCGGGGAAATTGACAGAGTAGTATAGTTATATGAAAATGTCAGGACGATCATGCAGGCTCATATACAAGGCCACAATTATCATGATGATGAAGATATGGCCAGCGATGATCCTGATGCTCCTAGTGAAGATGAAGATGCATCATAAATCAAATATTAGCATCTTATACTTACTGAAAATAGGTATATCAGATGGTTGCCAGCTGGCAACTTGTGCCACATGCTGTAGTTGACAAATTCAAAGAAGATTAACTACCGTAGATATTCATAGACAAATCTGGATCGTAGATCATTTTTTGCAATGGATTCCTCATCTTACCCTATAAAATGTGTAGGAATGCCTCATTTCAAACATTGGAAGCTTAATTGAAATCTGTTTGCTGAAATATTCAAGGCTTATTTCAAAGTTATTGTATACATATATGTTCTTGCATGCATAATGAATGAGAAGACATTTTGATTACAATTCATAAGAAATCTTGAGTAATCAGTGTGTGAATTCTGGATATATGCTGTGATTTGCTGCGTCCATTGGAGTGCATATCTACTTACATATGTTGTTTTCATACTATTCCTTTGAAGTTAGCATCAACTGTATCTAGCTGTGGAATGCCCTAGTGAACATATGGTTTGATTTCTTCTCTTCATGACTGTATCTGATGTATGTGTGGTTCAATAGCTGAAGACTCAACTTTAATTTGAAGCACTTCTTTCTATTTCTTTTAATTTTACATCATTTCACCATCATAATTGCAAATACAAGATAATCATAAGCAAATACATGAAATATGCAGACATCTCATAGATAATTGTACATCCTTAGCATATTTGGAGATAAAGCATGTATAATTGAAGAATATCATGCAAAGATTTGAATATAACTATATCATTTGATCAAACTACTGTGTAAAGTGATCTTTCTATGAAGAATCTTTATAGAAACAGGATCATCATACTGATGAATTTCACGTAAGGCCCCAAAATGGAAACAACAAAGTACATCAACCTCTGAGTAATGTCAGAAGATTAAGACCTAATCACCAGAGACTTGGGATCATGAATCCTCTAAATTCATTGCATCTTTCAAGATGAATAAAGGTTAATGTGTACTTTTATTCTATGTTTGCTTATGACTAACATCATAACCAACATAAATTGGTGCTAGAAGGAGGGCCTGCTTGAGGATAATTCACCAGTATCTCAGATTTGATGATACAGGAAGTACAGTAATACTAAAACATTCCTGAATTGTAAGAGTTATTCAAAGAATTTACTATAACAAGCTTGTGCATGCTCCTCCTGTGTAAAGTTTTCAAGATTAACCATAAATACTGCAAGCTTTGTGATAGATCATCCTAAATTTGCAAAGATTAGCCGATTTCAGGTAGATTTGTCAAAGTTTTGAAGAAATATGTCTTAGGAAACCTGATATCCTATTGCAAGGATCACCGTACCTCAGTAGCACCTCATATTTGCACTATTCATGCAAATATCCCGTTAGATCAGCTTGCTGACCATAAATAGCACCTTAGCTGGTGAATTCAAATTGATATTTACAATCATCTAGCTAATTTTCCTCAAATTTGAGAAATCCTGGCTCACAAGATAAATACTAGGTCACGATCCACTAGACCTTTTGAAGAACTACCTGTTAGAGGGTTCAGACCTAGGACTGTAGATATTCATCATACTCCAGTTCTAGTACCTCAAGAGCCTCACCAGAGCATCCTCCTGTAACTCCAATCAGATTTCATATACCTATAGGATCTCCTCAAGGACAGCCATCTCAGCCTGTCCAATCACAACCTCAACCTCAGGCTCAACCTCCTCCAGTTGCAATGTCATTCTTTGCAGCAGAATCACCTTTAACCTTCACTACATATCATGATTTGCCAAAGAATCCAGACAAACTTTGTCCAAAATATCATCCTTATCAAGATGCAGATGATCATATTAGAACCTTCAAAGAAGCCTATTGCAGGGCTAGAATTCAGCATCAAGATGTTGTGTGCAAATTATTTTCTTTTTCCTTAGGGGAAGAAGCCTATAATTGGTATGTTAGTCTTGGTTGCAGTTCTATAGGTTCCTGGGATGTCCTAGATAAATCTTTTCTAGATAGGTTCAAAGTTCCTATTGATCCATCCATGAATTATCACTTGTTTGCTACAATAAAAAATTTGAGAATGAGCCTATTGCTAATTTCAATGCCAGATTCCAAAAGATGTTGTCTAAGCTAGTGACTTCTTATACTGTAGTAGATGAAGCTGCTAGAAGCATCTATTATTCAGCTTTGGACCCTTTGACCTCTATGTTCATTAGAAGAGCTCATCCACCTATTACAACTTTGACACAAGCTTTTCAGGAAGCTATAAAGGTCAGTCAATAGCTAATACCTGCTCCTACTCCAAACATAGCCTTCCCTACACTACCTGGCATGTATCCAACATATCCTGCACAATATCCTAATGGAGCTATGGTACCTCCAGCAGTTATGCCAACACCTTTGCAGATACCTCCACTAAATATCATGCCACCTCCTAATGGGAATGGTCAGATGCCACAGTATCCTACACAAACATAGGCACCTCAGGGTATAGATCCTAATAACAATAACACTGGATCTTCATTCTTCAAGCCTCAGACTGAAAATGTAGTGGCCAAAGCTCAAGAGGAGAAGGAAGAGATCAAAGAAATCTCTGCTCAGCTAAGAAAATTAACAACAGAGGTCACTCACCTGAGAAATCAGAACTTCTATTCCCAGTCCAATCAGAATAGGAGTTATGCCAATGACAGACCTAGTTATTCTGACGGAGGATATAACAACAATAATTTCAACAATAGCGGTGGAAATAACAATAATCTTCAAAGACAACCTAGAGTATGGAACTCTAGACCAAATAATGGTTCATTACCATCACCCTTGGACAATCAGCCTCTAGGTGAAGCCAAACAGACCACTAGAGTCAATCTTACTGAGGCAGCCCTCACCAATTGGTGTAGGATACACAATACTAATGCACATGCAGAACTAGACTATCCACAATTTCATATTGCTGCTAGTATTTTTCAGACTGAAGTGTCTAACACCTCAAGAAATCCACCTCAGATAGAAGGAAATGAGATTGTTCCCTGTGGATATGATTCATCCCTTGTGCTAGAGAGTTATACAAATCAGCCTCATCAGTAAACTATGTCACCTCATCAGAGTTATAACTAGACATGTGAAGAATCTGCCATGGCCTTTGAAACAAATTATGTATTCCCCTTTGAGGATGAAAATGAGCCTTCAAATGAACATGAGGAGGTACATGCATACCAGCAGCAATATCCTGGTAAGCATAATTACAACCTAAGAAACAATGTTAACAAATCTACTGGTCCATTGACATCTTCTTTACCTCCAAATAATTTCAATACACCTCCTAATCCTAAAGCCAGTAATAACACTGGATTCCCCAAGGTCAATGCTCAGTATCTAGCTCCACCAAATACAGCCTTGAAAACTGCTAGCATGCCTCATGAATCCGACAAGTTAGTTACCTATCTAGTAGATGAGATGAAAAAGGTCAAGATCAGTCTATCCTTGTCAGAACTACTGAAAACTCTTGCAATTAAGAAAGTGTTTATGAAGTCATTGGATGATCCTGCTCCTGAAGAGGATATTCATCCATCAGGTCAGTCCAATAATAAAGATCATGCTGCCAGAGATAATACTGCCAAACCTAAAGGGTCAACTACCATCCAAGCTGTGAAAACCTCCCACATGACCTTGTATAGTGATAAAAGTGAGTCACCATCTTTCCTCCTTTCCATCAGGATGTTTGGTAAGAATTTACACAACTGTTTAGTGGATTTAGGTGCATCTACAAATGTGATGCCCTTGTCTATATGCAATGCTTTAGGTCTGCATCCTACTAAATCCCTAAAGAAGGTGACACAGCTAGATAAAATAGAAGTAAGTGTGGTAGGAGAGTTAACTCATATCCACATGCAGCTAGCATCCGATCCCAGGATCTAATATTATATTGATATTCAAGTAGTTGACATACCTGACACATATGGGATGTTGCTCAGTAGGGACTAGTCAAAAACCCTCAACGGATATATGTGTACTGATTTCAATCACGTGGTTGCCTTGGAAAGGTATACCTAACTAGATAAGAATAGACGCAAAGCCTAGAATGAAACACATGATCACTGAGTATAACGAAACAAACGAGATCATGTATGTAAATGTAGAACCCAGAGTCTATGCCATCAGACCACAGACTGTTAAGATAGAGGAGATCCTGATGCTTGATATTCATCATCATGTTGATGATCGTCAGGATGATGTGACAAATATAAGGTTTAATAGTAACCTTGAGAATGAGAACAAAGTAGATCACTTCAAAAGTTTCGAGATGCACCTGTCCAAATAGGTAAAATGATGTAAATTGTTAAATATGCCTACTAGTGATGTTTTAATTGATGGTTGGTGCAGATTACATGATGAGGCACATTCGGAGAAGACTTGTGAAGTATGCATAGACATGATGATGTTGGAGCAAACATGTAGCGAGGCCTCATCATCATCGGAGGTAAGTTCAACATATAGTGATGAGGATGATACTAATTTTTATTTGTCTTCTGTAGGAACAGTAGCAAATGTAGGTTAGAATGAAGATATTATCCAAATGACAGAAGAAATCCTGGCATGCAACTAGAATGATGATACAAGAAATGAGGAAGTCACACCAGGAAGTGATTGCTTGGTGGAGTCAGATTATGAACTGTCTGATGAAGATAGTGGTAGTAACTTAACTAAATTTGAAGAATTTTTGAGCAAAGAGATACAAAAGACAACACCACGGCATACACTCCCTCATGATGTATTGATTGAAGGCTGGTGTAGATTGCATGAGGCACCTCACTTAGAGAATGCATGTTCATTATGCTTGCATATTTTAAGAAAGCATGTGGCACCTAGTTCGAAAGATCATCCTGTTGATGAAGAAAAGAAAGAGGAATTGCCAGTCTCACAAAAGAAAGGAAAGATGAAATCTAAAAAGGTTGAAATCCCTAAGTTAAAATAGATATCAGCTGGTGCAGCTGCTAGAGCTGCAAAGAAAAAAGAAAGTTTAGCTAAACATCCTGTTGAAGATAAACCCTGGATCCTAAGGTTTGATGGATCCAAATCCAAGCAAGGTGCTGGGGTAGGAATTGACCTCATTGATCCATCAGAAAAATCCTATCTAGCAGCCTACAGATTATAGTTTCCCCGTACCAACAATGTAACAAAGTATGAGGCTTTGATTCATGGGATACTGTTTGCTCACAAGAAAAAAGTAAAAATTCTGCATGTCTTCGGGGATTCAGAATTAGTTGTGAGACAAGTGAGGGGAATTTACTCCTGTAATTATAGGAAGCTATCTAACTATAGACATCATGTCTGGGACCTGATTGAAGACTTTGATGCATTTAATATCACCCATGTGCCAAGAGAACATAATCATAGGGCAGATGCCTTAGCACAAGCTGCCAATACATTAGAGCCTTTGTCCATATCAGGCTTGAAGAGATTTTTAGTAGAACTGGTGTCAGTACCTTCAGTACCTGATAATGTGACCAACCTCCAAGTGTTTCATGATGATCAGTACATTTTAGATTTCATCTCAAATAGAGATATATTTGAAGCCCAGATCATAGATGAAAACAACATGGAAGAACATGTCTGGGAAGAAAAAGAAATATTAGAATTGCCTAGCAATAAGATTCCCAAAGGCGTGATTGAACTAGAAAGAGCCTTTGACCTGGATAACATGCTGAAGTAGAAGGATCTACCAAAGGCAGATGGAGGACAATATTCACAAATGAATATTGGGCTAAATGCTGACAAAAGAAATGTCCTGATTGGTAAAGTGTGCATAGAAGAAGAGTTAGAAGGAATAACTCAAGCCCTCCAAGACTACATCCATGTCATTGCATGGACTTATGATGAGCTAAAAACATATGACACATCAGTCATAACTCACATCATACCTCTCAAGCCAGATGCTAAACCTTTCAGACAGAAGTAAAGGCCAGTCAATGCCTTGCTAGAGCCAATAATTTTTGAGGAGGTCAAAAAGTTGTTAAATGTTAGAATAATATTTCCTGTCAGACACTCCACTTGGGTTACAAATCTAGTCCCAGTGAGAAAGAAAAATGGAGACATTAGGCTATGTGTAGATTTCAAGAACCTGAACAGAGCTTTAGAGAAAGATAATTATCCTTTGCCCTCCTTAGATGAAGTTCTACAAATTGTTAATGGAGCCAAGATGATGTGTTTCCTGGATGGTTTCTCAGGCTATAATCAGGTCATGGTTGACAAGATTGATAGACTAAAGACTGCCTTCACCACAAAGTGGGGTATATTTGCATATAGACGTATGCCATTTGGGCTGATTGTTGTTGGAGCCACATTCCAACGAGCAATGGACATAGCCTTCAGAGGCTTAATAGGAAAGTGTATAGTCATTTACATGGATGACTTAACAGTGTTCTCTAAGGAGAGAAGCAATCATGTAACTGATCTCAGAAATGTATTGAAAAAATGTGAAGAGTATGGTATATCACTGAACCCCAAGAAATGCATATTTGGGGTGACAACAGGAAAGTATTAGGCCACTTGATTACTGAGAATGGGATTATCATTGATCCTGACAGGGTGGAGTCTATTATGAAGTTACAGATTCCAGGAAGCAAGAAAGAGCTCAAATCTTACTTTGGTAAGATAAACTTTGTGAGGAAATTCATCACTGGCTTTGTTAAAATCGTCAGACCACTAAATACCATGTTGAAAAAGGATGCAAGGATTGAGTGGACACCAGAGGCTAGATCTGCCTTTGAAGATATAAAGAAAGCAATATCAGATGCTTTGGTCCTCATCAGTCTAGATTACACCAGAGACTTTTATATCTATTCATTTGCTTCAGAACACACCTCTGCAGCAGTGCTAACTCAAAGAAATGAGGAGAAAGAAGAAAAACCAATTGCCTTCATGAGTTGCCCTTTCAAAGATGCTGAATTAAGATATGTAGATGTTGAAAGGCAGGCACTTGTACTGGTCAGAGCAATCAAGAAATTTAGGCATTATATACTAAGAAGCAAAGTGATTGCTATAGTGCCTAATGCAGTAGTGAAGATGTTGTTGATGCAGAGTGAGCCTGGTGAAAAGAGGGCTAAGTGGATTACTGTTTTACAAGAGTATGACATGGAGATCACACCCATGAAACTAGTAAGAGGATAGGCTTTAAGCCAAATGATATCAGAAATTGATCCACATATTTCTAGTCAGCACTATGTTATCAATGAGAAGGACAATGAAGAATGGTACTCAAATATCAAGCATATCCTGATCACGGGAAGATGTCCTCCAAGACTGCAAGCTTCACAAAGAAGAGCCTTGAAGATAAGATCCCAGAAGTACATGATGAAAGGAGGAACCCTATTCAAGAAGAATTATGAAGGAATATACCTGAGATGCTTAGAAGAGCTAGAAGTAAATAAGGTTTTATCAGAATTACATGACAAGTTTGGAACAACACATGGCTCATCCTTGGCTACAACACATGCAATCCTCAGAGCAGGATATTATTGGCCTACCATTTTCAAGGATACAGCTAAACATATTAAATGCTATCATGTATGTTAGGTTGCTGCTAATAAAGAGAGATATGTTGCACAACCCTTGCAACCAGTGATGGAAGAGCACCCATTTGCACAATGGGGCATGGACTTCATAGGACCAATTAATCCTCCATCATCATCAGACCATAGGTATGTGCTGACAATTACTGATTATTGTACCAGGTGGACAGAGGCTATTAGCACCAAGACATGCACTGCTGATGACGTTGTCAAATTTTTGGAAGGTAATATTGTTACTAGGTATGGAGTTCCTTATGATCTGGTAAGTGATAATGGTTCTGCTTTTACTTCCACCAAGTTATCAAGTTGGGCTTTTGATCATGGGATCATACTGAAGTTCTCGTCTAATTATTACCCCCAAGGGAATGGATTGGTAGAATCCACTAATAAAAATTTGCTGAATATCATAAGAAAATTGATAGAAAAGAACCCTAGGGAGTGGAACACACTTCTGAAGTATGCCTTATGGGTAGACAAGACTAGAGTGAAAACTGCACTAGGAAACTCACCTTTCCTTTTAGTCTATGGGGTGGATCCCATTCTCCCTGTAAATCTAAAAATTCCTACCCTGCAGTTTGCCCAAGAGTACCTAGGCATAGACAATAACCAAGAAGTCAGGTTGCTTTAGCTGATGCACCTGGAAGAGAAAAGAAGTCAGGCAATTGATAAATTTTCCAAACATTAGGCTGTTGTCAAATGATGGTTTGACAAGAGAGCTAGAGTTAAGGCCTTCAGGATATCAGATTTAGTCCTGATGTGGGATAAGGCCCATGAGAGGAAAGGAGACCATGGTAAATTTGACAAATTATGGATAGGTCCCTTCCAAATTTCTGAGATATTAAGAGACAACATGTATAGGCTCAAGTACCTAACAGGAGAGGATGTTCCATTGCCAGTCAATGGGTAATTCCTCAAACATTATTTCCAAGCCTGAAGAGCTTCATGACAGTCATGTGTAACATAGTGTACATTTGTATAGTTGCTTGTACAGTTGTGTTTGTTTGGTGTTTTATTTTGTTTGCTTGTTGAGTCTTTGTTTTGGCTAGTCAAGATGATGCAACTCATCATCACAGAAAACAATTAAATTGTTAGAATTCAAGTGATGAGGTCACATTCAATATATAGGTTGTGATTCATTCTGAGAAAGATCATGATTAGGTCTGTGACATCCTTTCATCAGGGTGCCTTTTCTTAACCAAAGTGATTCATTCACAATGAAACACCTAACAGCCTTGGGTTTGTTGAACACATAAGTATAGGTGTTAAGTGAAAAATCCAAAGAGACTCCCTTGCTACTAATACAATCTCCAACCTAAAGTAGCAAGTGACCATACATTGTACCATGAGCTTACATGATGATATCAAATATATATAAAATATTAAAAAATAAGGAATATAATAAAATTAGGCCATCTAAGTAACACTACTGGGGCTATAGACACCTGCTGGCAGTGGGGCTCTACTTAGGGGGATTGTATAGATAACCTTGTCGGGGCTATGGACGCCTGCAGACAGCAAGGCTCTATCCTGGTTGGCTATGAGGGATGATCTCCAACTATGTAGCTTAACACCAGTTACTCATGTGTTCAACCTGCTTTCAAGATGAGGATAATTAATCATTTGCACACACCTGAATCTTTGTTAGCATTGTTACCATGATGAAACTTTATCATTCAGAAAGATTATGATGCTTATACTTAGAAAGAATTAGAATACTATATATGAATGTGATCACCTCACTTGAATAATTGGAATTTTGGTGTTTTATTTGGTGGCAAGTTGTTGTGTGGTTACATAACACGCCCCATTTTGACTTGGCAAAACGGGGACCCAACTCTTTGGCTTGGCTTCTGTTTTCTGCTTTCTGGCGGTCTGGTAAAGGTTAGTCATGCAGATGTCCTACATATGAGGCTGAGGTAAGTCATCATAATGAGGTTAATTTGTCAAATTTTCTTATCTTATTCCATTAACCTCATATTTGAAAAGAGCATTAAATTTCATGAAGGTTTGCCTTTTACATCACCCTGATATTCATTAGGATGTGAAAGTTATGAATGGTCAAAATCCTAGTCAAACCTGATATTCACAAGGGTGGAAGGGTCATATTTCTTAATATCAGTCATCCTTCGAAAGATCACCCCGATCCAATATATCACCCAATAAACCATTTGGTTCAAACATCCAGACGTCAATCTTAAGTAGTGGTGGTACTTACCCGTCAAACGACAGCATGTATTTCACGAGGAGGATATTTTAAAACATCACCTGATATTCTAAATATCCCCCGATATTCTAAATATCACCTTATCCTTCAAATATCATCTGATCGTGAAATATCACCCTAATGCCATTGTCTTCATGACATCATCTAATCCTGATAACAAAGAAAATTAACATGATGATAACGTCATCATCATTTTACCTCGCGAAGGTATATTTCATTACATCATCCTTTCATCAAAACATGACTATGACGTCATAGTGCTTCAGCGATGGACTCAACCATTATCACGGTGACATCATCATGACATTCTGAGAAAGGTCACTTAAAGAACGCTTGGCGTCATCAGCCTTTTCAAAATATCACCTGATATTTTGAACATCACCCAGTCTGTATAACATGACCCAAGGGTCTAAACATCACCTGATATGTTTTCCCGCCAAGATGCGGATGGTCATATTATGAGGGACGACCATATTTTAAATATCATCCGATATTTAAAACATCACCCGATATTTCAAAGGATCCTCCTCCTTGTCCCACCGCGTGAACATTGAATGCCCATTAATGCGGTAGGTGCTTCCTGTCGATTGTCACTGCGATGATCACACCAGGTGAGATTCTGGGTTTCCATGCATAAAATTAACAATTAGGATTGTTTCAGTCAGATTATGCCCTAATTGACCAGATGAATAGGTTTAAAATAGATTTGCAATGTCATTATTCATTTACCTTGCGAAGAATTAAGTGTTTACACAGAGCCGACCATCCAAACCCTGCTGCGAGTCATCTGCAGAGGAATACATCCTGAACAAAGCGAAGAACGTGATTACGATCAATCACAAGGGTATCTCCATTGAATCATCAACAACATAATTCAAAAGATAAATGCATCAAGTAAGTAGCAGATCCCTTCTGCTGTGTTTTATAGGCATACACAGGTAATATGATGTTACTGGTTTGAAATTGTAAGTTCTACACATCATGATGAAGTAATGCTTGCAAACACTGCATAAAAGTCATAAAATGTAGTATATGTATACATGTATAAGATGAAGTGCACAATTGTGAGACCAGTTCTTGCCATTGCAGGAATCCATGGCGGATAGGCGGTTGATGAAATCTGAAGCAGAGTTTGTTAAGCCAATGTTTGCACAGCCTGAGGGCGTGCAATTCAAATATGGAGTCATAGGAGACACACACCAGGGGAATACGAATCTGGCAGCATGGACAGATAGAATGCATAGTCAAGAGGAGAATGAGTTGCTGGAATCTATTTTTGTGTCTGGGATGTGGAATACAGGTGGTTTTCCATAGTCCATGGAAGCCCCTAAACTGGTTATTGAATGCGCTAGAAATTATAATTTGCAAACAAGAAGAGTAGAGAAACACGGCAGAATATATGCGGACTTCTCCATCAAGAGCCTTTCTGCCATGTTAAGTTTGCCACTGGGCAAGAATGTTGTCAGCATGAACCTGAAGAGGCTGGCAACAGAATATAAAGCCAATAAGAAGGCCTCCAGGAAAAGAATGTACGGATGGAGGGCCAAAAATAGTACCTATCCGGCCGCAGCCAAGCTGCTCGTTCATTTATACAAATATGATTTTGATGATGAGTATCAATTCATGATAACCCTACTCAGCTGGATTACAAGTCAACCAATAGCGGGAAATTTCAAGGACTGGATGTATGGGGTCATCTTGATGTGCATATATACTAAGAATGGGCCATTATGGGCAAAAATGATAAGTGATTCTATAGATGACCAATTGATGAAGTTAGGAGGTACAAAATGTGCTTTTTACATGACCTCATACCTTGTTTATGCATGTGCATACAAGGGGACATTTGATGCATTGAATACAGTTGGGAAGATTGGTGGAACTACCAATGATGCACCTATATGGGATCATTATCCCCAACTACAGAGGGTAAATTACCTTCAGGATTATAAGCTTGTCAATGATGCATTCTCCATGCATTTGGTAAGGACCATGGAAGAAGATAGAACTAAGAGACTGAGCATGGAAGCTCAGGAAGTCATCTACAGGCATGGAGCCTGGTATATACAATTTGCAACATTCTCCTACATTAGGATTGAAGGTTTTGCAGGACAACCCCTCATGCTCCCAAGATATCCAACTGATGCAGTAGTGCTCATGGAGTTCATGAGGCAGATTGTAACCATACTGGATGCTTACAAAGCCAACAACAAAATTCCACCAATATTGTTTCCAGTGACAATGGGCTGGTATATGTGCCCAAATTCTAAAAATATAAAAAAGGCCATAGCTAGACAATGATGCATTTGCAGCCCTTCCCATTGGTAAGATCATATGATCCGTATGGGAGGATGCAGAAAATCATGGGACAGCCCATCCACCAAAGAAATCTTGAAGATTTTTGGGCAGACTGTGAGGATGAGGCTGAAACCAGAAGAAGAAGGTATCAAAGGTTGACCCTTAACCAAGTCAGAACCTTTGACTATATCCAGGTCCCTCTGCAATTAAAGAAGGATGATGGCAAGATAATGACTGATGAATATGAGCAAAAACAGATATACAATGATACTATATCAGCTCCTGATCTTACTATACAGGAGGACATTTCATTGGATCCATTCAATGGCAGGATATTATAGCTGACCCAAGCATGGGTTGATGAACAAGTAAATGCCTTGAAGAAGAAGGGAATGGCCCTTACTATGGATAAAAAGAAAAAAGCACAAGACATATCAAGTGATTAGTATGATGATTTCTTGATTGAAAAGAGGAAATCCAAAGGAGATAGGTTGCCACCTCAGCAACAACAAAGCAAAAGACCTCCCAGAGGCAAGAAAGTGGAGAATGAACCCAAAGGGGTCATTATTGAGAAGATAGTAATAACTGCTACAGAAGCACTAGCATCAGCTTCAAGGCAACCTTCAGCATCATCTGCACCTCCTCCACTGGATAAACAGAAGTCTAAAAGAATACAGAAGGCAAATACAGTGGTCACTGAGACTTATGAGAAGGGTCAAGCCTCACAGAAACAAATAGAAGAGGATTTCCCTCTAGAGGAGAAGCCTGAGGAAGAAGAAGGCCCTTTATTGTTTAAGAGGAAAAGAAAGGCACCTCCGGTGGTGGTAGCTACCACACTGAAGAAAACAAGGACCTCCATGAGAGGTGAAATAAAACAATCCCCTATAATATTGAAAGGAGCGGGTGGTGAAGTGTTCAATAAGGAATTACAACACAATGTACCACTTCCTACCATTGTTCAGTTCAAAACTGAACAAGCAGAAGAACAATTCAAAGAAGCCTCCAGGCAAGTCCAAAGTAATCTAATTTCATTGGAGGAAACTGTAGATTTATCAGATGATGATGTGGTGAAGGACGTAACTACCCAACGGATGGAAACACTTGCTGCAAGCACCCACATCACTCCATTTGGGACCCCATCAATGGACAAAACTGTGGAGAAGCACGTTGAACAGAAGAAAGAAAGAAGCCCTGAGAAAATTGCATAGCAGATAGGGCTAGATAAGTCAGTTGAGCAGGTAACTAGCCCTAAGGTGGTGGACCTCTCATACATAAAAGATGCTAGTCCTCAACATCAGGTTAATACACCTGGGGAGGTAGATAAATTTGAAGAAATAAAAGTGATGGAAGCAGAAATAAATACTCCAGATTTGGGTCAATCCCAACAAAATACATCTGGTGAACCCAAGGAGGTGGTGGAAGTCACAGAAAAGGATAAGATTGACAAAGACATTCTAGGTCAAGATGACCTAAAAACTCAAGAATTATGTGCATCAGGGGCAGAGAAAGATATGATGCAGGATCAAACAGAGGCACCTAAGACAAATGAAATGGTAGCCAAGGATATGAACATGCCTCAAGGTGAGGAAATCAATAAAGCAGAAGAAATAAGAGTGGAGGAAGCAAAAGATTTGGATTAGGATAAACATGCAGATGATCAATCGGATCACCCTCTAGTAGAAGAAGAAGTTCCTCGTCAGGAGGATGTACTAAAAGACCCCCCTCATGATGAACATCATGAACAAGACAAAAGGGGATCACCTTCCCCATCAAAAATAGATGCGGTATCAGAAAGTCAAGGCAGTCAACATGATGATGGTGCAAACCAGGGATCTAAGGATCAAATTCCTCAGTGGCTAGAAATAGAAATTGGCACAGGATCAAGTATGGAGACACAAGAATTTGATGTATCTACCTTGTTTTCAGAGAACCTAATAAAACCAAAGAGGAAGGCCAGGTTGACTTTGGCCATCAGAAGGGACCCTACAACTAGTAGGAGAACAACACAGATAGCACTCCCTACTGTGGAAAAGGAGAAAGGTAAAATTACCTTAGATGAATTTTAGATCAGCACAGTAGACTTAGGGTTTGCTAATGAAGACCAAGAGGGTCAGGAAAGCAAAGACATTATAGATTCTTTAATTCAAAAAGTGAAAAGAGAAAAGGAGAAAAATAAGCAACACAAAGAGCACATTGCTCAGTTGCATGCATATATAAAAGGGTTAACTAACCCTGAAGATACTTCAACTGAACATGCAGTCCCATTGACTGCCATTTCCCAAGAAGAGGTAAATAAATTGGATATCATGAAACATGAGTCATCTATATTAAGGAAATGGATGCTATCTACATTGGATGTAGCAGAAGATGTAATAAAGGCCTCTTTAAAGAGATGGAATTCCCTCAGTATCTCTAGGAAGGAGATAGACAAATTGCAAATGGAGACAGGGAAAAGGTCATTCCAATTGGAGAAGACATTAACTGCCCTAGATGAAATAAGGAGGATCAATCCTCAAATACTCAAAAATAAACAAGTACTGGATAATAACAATGCATTATTGGTAGACATATGGTACTAGGATATCCAATTTGAATGTGGTGTACTTAAAAGATGCAATAATAAACTGAGAGATATTAGCATGAAACTGCATGATATGCTGTCTTTTGAGGCAGAAGCTTTAGAAGCATTGGAAGGAAAGGTAGAAGGAAAGATTGAAAATCAGGATGAAGAGTTTGCAATCAAAACTTTACATGGCAACTTCCAATCAATAGTTGATGATCCACTTATTCACTTGACAGAGGAAGTCATAGATAAAATGATGAGAATCAAAGTCAAGACGGAAAACTACAATGAGACACTGAACAATAGGAAAAACAAGTTGGAGAATATCAGAGGTAAATATCAAATGCATAAGCATGTCATCATCAAGGCAAGAACTCAGGATGGCGTGAAAATTGACAGAGTAGTACAGTTATACAAAAATGTCAGGACGATCATGCAGGCTCATATACAAGGCCACAATTATCATGATGATGAAGATATGGTGAGTGATGATCCTGATGCTCCTAGTGAAGATGAAGATGCATTATAAAGCAAATATCAGCATCTTATACTTAGTGAAAATAGGTATATCAGATTGTTGCCAGCTGGCAACTTGTGCCACGTGCTTTAGTTGACAAAGTCAAAGAAGATTAACTACCATAGATATTCATAGACAAATCTGGATCGTAGATCATTTTTTGTAACGGATTCCTCATCTTACCCTATAAAAGGTGTAGGAATGCCTCATTTCAAATATTGGAGGCTTAATTGAAATCTGTTTGCTGAAATATTCAAGGCTTATTTCAAAGTTATTGTATACATATATGTTCTTGCATGCATAATGAATGAGAAGACATTTTGATTACAATTCATAAGAAATCTTGAGTAATCAGTGTGTGAATTCTGGATATATGCTATGATTTGTTGCGTCCCTTGGAGTGCATATCTACTTACATATGTTGTTTTCATACTATTCCTTTGAAGTTAGCATCAACTATATCTAGCTGTGGAATGCCCTGGTGAACATATGGTTTGATTTCTTCTCTTCATGACTATATCTGATGTATGTGTGGTTCAATAGCTGAAGACTCAACTTTAATTTGAAGCACTTCTTTCTATTTCTTTTAATTTTAGATCATTTCACCATCATAATTGCAAATACAAGATAATCATAAGCAAATACATGAAATATGCAGACATCTCGTAGATAATTGTACATCCTTAGCATATTTGGAGATAAAGCATGTATAATTGAAGAATATCATGCAAAGATTTGAATATAACTATATCATTTGATCAAACTACTGTGTAAAGTGATCTTTCTATAAAGAATCTTTACAGAAATAGGATCATCATACTGATGAATTTCACGTAAGGCCCTAAAATGGAAACAACAAAGTACATCAACCTCTAAGTAACGTCAGAAGATTAAGACCTAATCACCAGAGACTTGGGATCATGAATTCTCTGAATTCATTGCATCTTTCAAGATGAATAAAGGTTAATGTGTACTTTTATTCTATGTTTGCTTATGACTAACATCATAACCAGCACCACCAAGGCAGGCCTCTCTAAGGTTTAACAAAAGAAACATATGTAAATGTTTTTGATCTCTAAGTTCATGTTAGGATGCGAGGAGAGAGCATACACATTTACTTGGTCACACTCGCATGGGGTTCATTAACCTTAGAAATTCAATGTGTACAAGACAATACAACCACTTGTTTGTTTTAAACCCAAATCCAAATGTGTTGGAAGACAATGATTCGTTTTAAGCCCAAATTCAACGGTATGATTGCAAACAAGTTTGTTTTATGCCCAAAATCCAAATGTATGATCAAACAAGATTGAAAGATAAGAGATGAAATGATTGCACCTAGTTAATTTATCATCCAAATCTACTATAGATGTTGATGCCAATGCTGCTCCAGCTCTTTAGATGCCCCTACAAGTCATCAATTCCAAAAAGAAACAAGTAAACTTGCATAGAAGATGATTATATGAAAAAGGTGAAATATGATAAAATATGATAAAAATGATCTGAAATGGATTGCATAGAAAGAAAATTCAAGAGATTCTAAGCAATTTAAAAAAAAAAGATTCGTTGAAAATTGATCAAAATTGCTCAAGTTATGCTCAAATGAAGTTTGCAATGAAGCTGAACTTTGACTGATGAAAAAGATGGTAAAATGATACAATCACTTGATAAAACCTACTCCACTATGTATTTTGTCCTCTCAGCTTTCGAACAAGTCCTTGTTTGTGCGATTTGGCCTCTGTATGTGAAAGTTATGATAGAAACACTAAAATGCACAATAATAGCAACCAACAGCGAGTTACAGTCACCAGATGTGACCAACTGTTGATTACAAGTGATCTAAATTTGTCTATAGGTGATACATTATAGCTTAGATGTGACCCAAATAAGACCATATGTGAATTGTTTCAGCTCATAAGTGATGCAAAAAAGTCTGAAGCGGTTGTTTTCAGCGTATAAATGACCTGGATCTGCAAAATAGAAAATACATGACAAAAAACCCTATTCTACGAAAAGTGATGTGGTCAGTCAAAAGTGATCACTGTCAGATGGAAAGTGATTCATTTATACCAAAAGTGGGTACTGTCAAGATAAAAGTGATGCAAATCAGGCCAAAGGTGATTACTGTCAGAAGAAAAGTGATCCAAATGTATGCAAAAGCGATGCAAAACATTCGACAGGTGATTACTGACAGAATAAAGGGATCTAAGTATATGCAAGAGAGTACTATTCAAGTAAAAGTGATGCGAAACAATCCAAAAGTGATCACTATAAGAGTAAAAGCGATTCAGAAAACAATATCGGCGGCCGATTTTAGTGCAGAAGCGATGCGGAGACGTAGAAAGCGACAAATTTTTTTTCTCAGAAGCGATGCAAAAATGAATGGAAACGGTAGGTAATAGCTCATATGTGACTAAGAAGAGGCCAAAAGTGACCAATAATAGCCCAAAAGCGATCTGCAAAGTTTCAGGTGACAGAATGCAAATGGTAACCATAAGCGACCAAGTTTACCAGAAGCGATCAGTTTTTGATCAAAAGCGAGCAGAATTTTACCAAAAGCTAAAGACTGTTGTTTAAAAGTGAGCCAAATTTTACCATAAGCGATCAATTTTTGATCAAAGGTGAGCTGATTTAGCACAGGTGACTGGTTTTTGATCAGGAGTGAGCAGATTTACTACAGGCGAATTTCTGCAGACCGGTTGTTGTTTTCTTCGCCAAATGCTCCATTTTTCATGAAATTTAGCCAAATTTGTACTCAAAATTTATGGAAATGGCCCCCTGGACGCAATGGTGAGGTTAGATTTGGGCTAAGAGATCATATACATACATGTTTAGCCAAATCTTTACAAACTAGGATTAGAAAAATAAAAATTTTTGCTACAAAAGCTTGTAAAAATAAAAGATTGATGCTCCAAGAGATCTAAACTTCACAAAAACAACTCAAAAAAGAGAGTTAATCAAGGACGTGGGTCCCACCGGGTGTGCCAAATGTATATCAAAAAATTTGGATTTGCAAATAGAAATGATCAAACAATAAAATGCATAACCTAAAACCCAAATCATTCAAAACCTCAAAGATGCAAGATGCTTAATTGATTGATCGCTTTGTTGTGTTGATTGCTTGATTCCGCAGCATAACATTGATAAGGAGATAAATGATGGATGATTGATGGAAGATAGATGCAAGCTAGGTAAATGAAAGAGGATGGATGATGGCTTAAGATGAAAATTTAGCCAAGTGAGGTTGCATGAAGAAGAATCCCTGAATCTCCTCTAATCTCCTCAAATGGCTCAAAAGAGGCTTACTTTATAGGAAAGGCTTGGTTCAAATGGATGGCTAGGATCAATTAGGCTTTAGGATGAAATGGATGGATAGGATTAAGTTAGGTTTCCTTGCACATTAAGAAATTGTAGTCATTTGACATGTGTCAAGAGAAGGATAAGGCTTATGTGTGATTGTGTACATAAATACTAAAATTAGGTCCCATTAGTTGTACATGTGAAAGATTTTAAATAAAAGTTGTACTACCACACATGATTGAATTGAGAAATGGACAAGTGTTGAAATGTGATGAAAAGTGAGGACCTAATTCAAATAAAATATTTGAATTAGTTGGGATATGAGTTGGATATTAATTAAATAAATAAAATTTATTTAATTAATTAGGAAGATAATTAGGATAGGATTGGGATATGATGTGGAAATTAATTTAATTAATTGGCTAAGTAGGATTAGGATATGATGTAGAAATTAATTAAATAAATAAAATTTATTTAATTAATTGGAAAGTGGGATTAGGATATGATTGGGATATGATGTGGAAATTAATTAAATAAATAAAATTTATTTAATTAATTGGCTAACGGATTAGTGGGATTAAGAGTGGGATTTAGGACAAAATGCTACATGATATCTAAGTAATGTTTTTGATTAGGTGTTGCAAGACATGGACAAGTTTGGGACAATTTTGGATGTCTACATAGACAGCACCGGATAGATGAGTTCCATGATTTACAGTAGAGAGGACTCACGGTTGCTCAGTATGAGAGCCAATTTATTGAGCTTTCTCGTTACACAGAGTATCTCCACGATGAGAAACTCCTAGTGCACAAATTCATCAGAGGTCTAAATCATGGGATAACAGGACCAATGCATATGGTAGACCCCCAGACTATGAGTGAGGCTGTCAAAAAGGCTTACATTGCAAAGGAAATTCAGGGATAAGGGCAAAATCCATGCCCGTAGTTTCAGGACTGTAATCACCAACAGCAGCAGAACTTTCATAGACCACAATCCACACCATAGAGAGGAGCATTCAATTATTTATCATTACCTCCTAGGCCTCCATAGTAGCAGCAGTAGTAGCATCAGTAGCAGTCTAGACCCTAGCAGAGGGCTCAAGGAGGACAGAACTGTGGTTGGCAGCAGTAGGTGCCGCATAGGGATCAGAGACAACAGGGATCATCTGTGGGACCCATGAGGTCTCAGCAATCTTACAGAGGTTCACAGGGGTCCACAGGATGGACTAGACATCAGCAGTCAGGTAGGACTTAGTCAGGGCAATTTCAGGCTAGGGGCCCATGTTATGTATGTGGTGGGGTAGGGCATTTGGCCAGAGAGTTTCTACAGGGTTTCACAGTAGGGGGACAACCCTGTTTAGGAGGATTTGAGTAGACTGTAGGTGATGTGGACATGTCCCACCATATGTTTGCAGCAGTTGACAACTGCTAGGCCAACTTCCAGGCCTCAGTTATTAAGACAGCAGGTATGATTGGGTATTTCCCCATCTCTATTCTCTTTGACTCTGGAGCTACTGATTCTTTTCTGTCTTCATCGTTAGTGAAATGTTGCAGGCTGGTGGCTTCTAGGCAGGACATTAGGTGGGGTTTGAGTTGGCCTTTGAGGCCAGGATGTCAGTAGATACCTTGGTTAGAGATTGTGAGATCTCCTTGGGTACCTTCACTACATTGTGTGACCTTAGGGTTATGCCATTAGGATCCTACGATGTAGTTTTAGGTATGGACTGGCTTGCAGCTCATAGAGCCAAGCTAGATTATCGCCAGAGGATGATTAGTTGCTTAGATGATCATGGCTCACCGGTTGAGTTAGTGGGCATATAGAAGCCCGCAGCAATACGTATGATATCCACTCAGGAGCTTAAGCGCTACATGCGGAAAGGGTGTCAGTTGTTCGCTATCACAGTCAGTGACAGATTAGAGGATGAGCCTGAGGCTTCATTAGATGATCACCCTATCCTGAGAGATTTTACCGACATGTTTCCGCCAAAGTTATTAGGTATGCCTCCACGCAGAGAGGTTGATTTCCACATTGATCTAGTGCCAAATGCAGAGCCAGTGTCTCGTGCACCCTACAGGATGACTACACATGAGCTTATAGAGCTCAAGCTGTAGTTAGAGGAGTTACTTGAGAAGGGGCACATCCGACCTAGTGTTTCACCATGGGCCACTCTGGTTATATTTGTGAAGAAGAAGGATGGGACTCTTTGCTTGTGCGTGGACTACAGGCAATTGAACAAGGTGATGGTGAAGAACCGTTATCCTCTGCCTAGGATTGATGACCTCTTTGACTAGATTCAAGGAGCCAGAGTGTTCTCAAAAATTGATCTGAAATCTAGGTATCACCAATTACGCATCACAGAGATAGATATTCATAAGACTACTTTTTGAACTAGATATGGCCATTACGAGTTCATAGTGGTACCCTTCGGTTTGACAAACACCCCTGCAGTGTTCATGAGTCTCATGAATGGGGTGTTCTGCACTTACTTGGATCGGTTTGTGATCATCCTTCTTGATGATATTTTGATCTATTCACAGACCGAGGAGGAGCATGTGGATCATTTGCATCAGGTGTTGCAGTGCTTATGAGAGCAACAGCTTTATGGCAACTTGGCAAAGTGTGCCTTCTTCAGGACAGAGGTATAGTTATTAGGGCACATCCTATCAGGCGATGGAATCCCTGTAGATCCATTGAAGATCAGAGTGATTCAGGACTGGCCAGCACCCACCAGTATGACAGAGGTTAGGAGCTTTATGGGGTTAGCCAGTTATTACCGTAGATTTGTTGAGGGATTTTCTAGAATAGTGCATCCCATCACTTCCCTGCAGCGGAAAGGGAAGGGTTTAACTTGGACCAAGTAGTGTGAGAGGACCTTTGGGGTCCTCAAGGAGCATCTTACCAGTGCTCCCATATTAGCGGTTCTAGATCCTGCAGAGAATTTTGTGGTTTGCACAGATGCATCATTAGAGGGTTTGGGAGCCGTACTTATATAGGGTGGTAGAGCGATTGCATACAAATCACATAAGCTCAAGACACATGAGCTAAATTACCCTACTCATGATTTACAGCTCGCAACAGTTATTCATGCTCTTGTTCGTTGGAGACACTTCCTTTTGGGTTGATGCTTTGAGCTCCATTCAGACCACCATAGCTTGCAGTACATTTTCACACAGCCCAATTTGAATGCCCTCCAGCGGCGTTGGATGGAGTTCTTATGTGAATACGACTATGATGTCCACTACATCAAAGGGAAGGAGAATGTGGTCGCAAACACCTTGATTTAAAGGCACCATGAGATCCTGACCTTGACATTAAGAGTGGACTTGAGAGAGTGTATCTTATAGCATCTGCCTGAAGACGAGTGGTTTCTTGAGGTGTAGTAGGAAGTTTAGAAACAGAGGGCCCTTAAGGGCAGATTCACAAGATATTCCCTTGAGCTTGATTTGCTTAGACATCGGCAACGCATCTATGTACCCCGTGCGGGTGATCTACGTGCAATGATTCTTTTAGAGGCTCATAGAGCACCTTATGCAGCACACCCAGGGGTGAAGAAGATGCATGCTCATTTGTGACAGTTATACCATTGGGCTGGGCTGAGACGAGACATTGCAGAATATGTTTCTCATTGCCTTGAGTGCCAAAGGGTCAAGGCTGAGCATCAGCATCCAGCAGGACTATTGTACCCTCATGAGATACCTGAATGGAAAGGGGACACCATTTCCATGGATTTTATTATTGGTCTACCTATGTCATCACGTCGCCATGATGCCATCATGGTGACGGTTGACAAGTTGACCAAGGTGGCGCATTTCTCACCTGTACGCATGACGTACAATGCACCATCTGTGGTGAGGGTATTCTTAGATTAGATTGTTAGACTTCATGGAGTACCTCGCCGTATCATTTTCAACAAAGACTCAGTTTTCACTTCAGCTTTTTGGAGAGCCTTACAGTAGGTGTTGGGCACACAGCTCAACTTCAATTCAGCTTACCATCCTGAGACCAACGAAAAGATAGAGAGAGTTAATCAGGTGTTGGAGGACATGCTTCATATATATGTTATGGAGCATCAGTCTAGATGGGAGGAGTATCTATATCTGGTTGAGTTTGCCTACAATAATGGGCATCACAGCTCGTTGGGTATGCCTCCTTTTCAGGCCTTATACGGCAGACCATGCAAGACACCATTGAGTTGGGATCGGATAGAGGACAAGGTTGCCATTGGTCCAGAGATAGTTCAGGATATGGAGCAGTAGGTCACACTGATTAGATAGAGACTTCAGGAGGCATAGGATAGACAGAAGAAGTATGTCAATGCTAAGAGAATTGATCAGAGCTTCTCACTAGGTGATAGAGTATTTTCGAGAGTGCGATCGTACAAGAGTCCAATCCGTTATGGAAAGGACTCTAAGCTCACACCTTAGTTTGTAGGACCTTTTGAGATCTTGGAGTGGATAGGACCTGTAGCCTATCATCTAGCCTTGCCACCTAGCTTGTCGCGTATCCACGATGTCTTTCATGTTTCAGTTTTATGACGTTACATCTCTAACTTATCTCACATATTGGATTGGAGTGCTCTTCAGGTAGAGGTAGATGGTCAGCTAGCTTTGGAGCCAATTCGCATATTGGCTCGTCAAACGCTGGGCCTTTGAGGTCAAGAGTTAGACTAGGTTAGAGTCTAGTGGGACATGTACGACGAGCTCACTGTGACATGGGAGGATGCAGCGAGATTGAGGACTCTTTATTCTCACCTCTTTGACGACTTCCAGGAGGAAGTATAGTCTTAGGGGGGGAGGATGTGAGGCCTACCTTTTTCATTCCTGTTCATTTCACTATTTACCTTACTGTTGCTAATACATTTAGACTTGTGGGACTGTTGCTCTTGAATTCGTGAACTATTAGACTTTATGATGTTATGGGAAAACTAATTGGGTGATGTTAGATAGATGTTTATATTATGGGAAAACTAACTGGGTGATGTTAGATAGATGCTTATAATAGGAGAAAACAAATTGGGTGATGTTAGATAGATGTTTATATTATGGGAAAACTAATTGGGTGATGTTAGATAGATGCTTATATTATAGGAAAACTAATTGGGTGATATTAGATAGATGCTTATGTTATGGGAAAACTAATTGGGTGATGTTAGATAGATTCTTATATTAAGAGAAAACAAATTGGGTGATGTTGGATAGAAAATTGTTTTAAGATTCAATCTTGGGAATGGATGTTTGAAATGCAGAAATTAGAACTTAAGTGTAATGTGACTTCCCTTATGCTCATGTGAACTTGTGATATTTTATGCGAGTGTATGTTTTTAATTTGCTTTGGATATTATATTTATATGTGGAATTAACTTTGCAATTGAGTGCATAGGTATTTCTAACCAGCCACAGATACTGGAGATCATCCCACACCTGATGTTGTGATTCCTTGTGAAACCAACCTAGTTCCACGAGGAACTAAGATCAACTCTATGTATGATGAAATGTTGTAATGTTATTTTGCATGTGGTTAATTAGGTTAAGTCTACCCTCTTTTAATTTGAATTATGATTTGTGATGTAAGAATTATGTCTTTGGATTACACTTTTTAAATTTTTAAACTTTTGGAGACCCTTTTCATGTGTTTTAACTTGACCCTGGGTGCTCTAACTAGGCTAAACTTGACCCTGGGTTATACCCCATGGGTCTAGGGTCCTTTTTGACATGGGTAACCCTTAGTAGACCTCCATATGGTCACCTTAACTTAACACTAAAGTTAAGTGACGAAATTGGAGGCATGGGAGGGATAGGAAGAGTGGTACCAACACTCAACCCCATCCCTTTTCACTTCCCAAGGTTGGAGATGACTCCAAGACCCACCAATTGTGGAGGACTTGACTTCAAGTCTCTCTCACAATTGGTGAGAGTACCCTTGGAGTTGTGTGGTCCTTCTTGAGAGGAAAGGAAGGGGACACATGTGTCACCCTTTCTCTCTTTAACTCCTTTTTTCTCTCACATATGTTGGAGAGAGGATATGTGGTAAGGGGTGAGGGAGACTTGGGGATGGGTGAGTGACATGTGTCAACACCCAACCCTTGGGACATGCTTGTAGTGGGGAGGAAGAGTGAGGAGGTGACAAGTGTCACCTCCCCATTCCTCTAAGCTCATGGGTTGGGCTTATTTTAATCCCACTTGGGATAAAGTGGGAGGTGGTTGAATTTTTGAGAATTTTTTTATTGTTTGAAATTGATTTTGGGGAGAAAGAGAGAATTTGGTGGCTTATGTTGGAGGAGATTTTGGAGAATCTCTACATCAACTTCTTCCATAATAGGGCTTTTAAAGGTTGGTATTCAAGGCTAAGGCCCTCCTTTTGTATTTTAGTTTGCTTGCATGATGCATATGTTTGTGTGGTTTATTTCCTTGAGTGTTATTGTTATTGTGGGGAAATTTGGTTGGGTGTTGTAAGAGCCTCTCCCACTTGGGAGAAAATTATCAACAAGTGTGGGTTAGGGGAGGAGTGATCCTCCTCAGGGTCATTACCTTGTTTTGGGATGTTGAAAGCCTTGAGGGAAATTTATGTGATTTTGAGCAATTTGATACATGGATTGAGAGCTAAAATATGAATACTTTTGGAAATTTTGTTAAATGTGTTGGCTTGAGGCCATAAGAGAAATTGTGTTGGGATATTTTGTAGGAGTAGCACTCTTGAGTTGAGTGTGTCCACTCCCCTACCCCTTTGAACTCACCTTGGTTGAGTTCGTGTGTTGAGTATCCATGGGTGTAATATTGTGTTTTGGGATGTTTTTGTGCCTTGTTGTGAAGTGGAATTGAGTTCCCTAGGTGTGTGGATGACCTCCCTAGCTCAGGGGTGACCCTCTTGTGGGTCTACGGTAGGGAGGAGAGCAAGATGTGTGGTTTTCTTCCCCCTTGTTGTGATATGCAGGTCAATGGAGCTTGATGTGAAGTTGGAGAAACTCCTTGTGCTTGGAGTTCATATTTTATTTTCCTTTACTCTTAAAGCTAATGAGAGAGAGCTTGGTCTTCTTAGGATATCTTACCATTGTTAGTTGTCAAGGATGAGAACTTGGTTCTCTCTTTTGGTTGTAAAATTATATTCTCGAAAGTTGTGTTGGACATTTTTTCATTGTATTGAAAGTTAGAAATTGTTAGTTTACATGTTTATTAGTCAAAATGTTGATTGAAGAAAATTTGATTTATAAGTTATTTCATTGTATGTCATAATGAATTGTCAATTATTAAGTTGTGATTTTGTTGCCATGGCAAATAAGAAAGTTATAAATTGTTATTTTGAAAGAGATAAAATTAGTTTATGTCAATTTTTAGGAGTATCTAATTAAGTGTTTTTGTTCTTTCATTGCAAAGTGTATTTAATAATAATGCAATGAATTCAATTTGTGGAAAAATATGAACTTTTGCCTCAATGGAAATTTGATAAAAAAATGCATGTATATCTTGGTTTATTTGTCAAAAAAAAAGATAAAAAATAAACTTGTAAGTGTAATGAAGGAAAGTTAAAGTTAAAAATATATAGTTATATTTATGTGTGTGTTTTAAATGAATGTGTTTACAAGAATTAAAAATAGAAAACTGATTTTAGTATTTTTCTTATTACACTAGAGAATTCATTATATATATATATATATATATATATATATATATATATATATATATATATATATATATATATATATATATATACACACACATTGTTAATTTTATTAAATTATATAAGCTGTATTTTGATTGGGATCATGAAAATGATCTATGTGTATATCATATATATATATATATAGATTTTAAATAAGTTAAAATAAAATAAAGAACATGAAATAAAAGCCACATAAAATATTGAAGTGACTGTATTTTTGCCACATTCTACGAAATGTATCAAGGGATTGCTTTTACATATGGGTGGGGGGGGTTTGAACCCCCCCACCGCCGTTACTTATGTGCCTTTGGGTGTGGGGAGGGGCGTGGAGCCCCCACCCACACCCCATCGAATGGGATGTGGGTGGGGGCTCCATCCCCCTCCCCACACTCCCTTCCATCCACCGACCCCCGCAAGCCTTGTTTCCCCCCACAGCCTTTGCCTTCCCTTCACCGCTCTTTGTGGCTGCCACCCCTCTAATCACTATGGCCTCCACTCCAAACTTCGCCCCTTCTAATAGTTCCGCCGCCGGTCTTCAAACCCGCTGCCGAATGGGATGTGGGTGGGGGCTCCGTCCCCCTCCCCACACTCCCTTCCATCCACCGACCCCCGCAAGCCTTGTTTCCCCCCACAGCCTTTGCCTTCCCTTCACCGCTCTTTGTGGCTGCCACCCCTCTAATCACTATGGCCTCCACTCCAAACTTCGCCCCTTCTAATAGTTCCACCGCCGGTCTTCAAACCCGCTGCCAATCCATCCCCACTCCTCATAAGTCCGTCGTCGGCAACCACTCAATGGCCTTCTCCATTTCACCGCCGCCATTTCCTCAGCCCTGCCAACAAACAAATAAGAATTTAGGGCTTCCCCAATTTTATCTTGAAACAAAACAAAATAAAATATACATATTTTAGGGTTTCAACCTTATCACATAGGAAAATAAGAAATAATCTTATGTATATATTTATAAAAAGGAAATCTAATTTCTTAACACAATAATATATATATATATATATATATATATATATATATATATATATATATATATATATATGAGTTTATTTATAATCATTGAAGCCATCATATGATTTTCATATGTGGTATTTTAGACTCAACCTGCAACAACGAAACAGAGACAAAATGAGAAAATGAGAAAATAACAAATTGAGAAAATGAGAAAAATGAGAGAAAAAGAGAAAGAAAGATAAAAGTGAAAACAAAGAGGAGAAAAATAATATTTTATTGTCAAAAGAATTTAGGGCTAAAAGTACTAATTAGGAATTTAAAATTCCCTTAATCATGATTGGGGCAATTTAATTAATGTAATTGAATTAAAACGTTGACTTAAACCCGAATTGGAAACCTAGTAAACTTTGTAATGTAGTTAGCAAATCCTATTACGAGATCTGATCTACCAGGAAATTAGGAATAATGTAAATGATGCAGAGATAACTCTGATTGATAAAAAATGTGAAGGAGAACAAATGTTTGAACTTTGTTGAGAAATGTTTTAAATTTCAGAAAATGAGAAGGAGAACAAATGTTTGAACTTTGTTGAGAAATGTTTTAAATTTTAGAAAACGTGAAGGAGAACAAATTAATATTAAATTTCAAAAAATGCGAAGGAGAACAAATGTTCAAACTTTGTTGAGAAATATTTTAAATTACAGCAAACGTGAAGGAGAACAAAAGATCAGACTTTCCTGAAAAATGTACAATTAACTTAATCAACTGTATTCCAATGTAATTAGGGAGATGTAAGAAATTTATTAAACCAAATTAGGAAACCTCTTAATCAAATTTAGTTTTAGTACAATAAACCCTACTCACGCCCGTGAGGCGTTATGCTACCAAATTTTCCCAAAATTTTGGGTTTAGTTAGGTTAATAAAGTTTAGCCTTATTAGCGACGTTAACCACATTGCGATGACACCCTTGATGGCCTTCTTGTGATTGGTATGCACACGTGTACATATTACCAAGCTTTGCAACTATTTTGTTTACGCCTTAAGCGTATGCCACTAAGCATGCTTATGCATGCGAGGGGGTTTCTAGGGAAGCGTGGAAAATTTTTGATATTTCGTGTCATGACCACATGACAAATGTGGACATGACACATGTGATGCATGTTGTGACTGCATGAGAAATGTGGGCATGACAAACAAGATCCCAAGTGTGATTTTTCTCAATTTGCATAAGCTCTTCCTTCATTGCTTTAGTCCAACTTTCATCATTGCATGCATCATTTACTGACTTTGGTTCAATCTTTGAAATCAGATAATACTTTTATGAATCTTGAGCAATCTTTCTTCTTGTTTGAACACCTTTGCTTTTATCACCTATGATCTGATCTTCAGAGTGATTCAGTCTTACATACCTAGAAATTTTGGAGCTTTCTTGCACTTCTATTTCTTGAACAGGTTCATTCAAACTTGTCTCTTCCTGATTTTCCAAATCAATCTGGATCTGAATCTCAGAAGGGTCTTGGACTTCTTGGACCAAAACATCATTCTGATCATCTTCATCATATTCATAAAACCTTGAGGGTTTTTCAATACCTTCATCAACCTTCACATTTGTACTTTCTATAATCTTTCTTAATCTCTTGTTATAACACTGGTAAGCTTTGCTTTGAGTAGAATAATCCAAGAATATTCCTTCATCACTTCTAACATCAAATTTGACAAGGTCTTCATCTCTTTTAATATAAAATTTGCTACCAAAGACTCTGAAATACTTCACAGTGGGAGTGATGCCAAACCAGAGTTCATAAGGGGTCTTACCAGTATTGCTTCTAATTTGTACTTGATTAAGAGTATAAACTGTAGTGCTTACAACTTCTCTCCAGTAGACCTGAGGAACATTTGCTTCCATTATCATGGTTCTAGAAGCTTCCTAGATGGTCCGGTTCTTTCTTTCCACTACTCCATTCTGTTGTGGGGTCCTTGGAGCAGACAACTGCCTTTTTATCCCATGTCTTTCACATAATTCTATGAACTCATCAGATGTGAATTCTCCACCTCTATCAGACCTCAAACATTTTATGTTCAATCTGGTTCCATTCTCTACCATAGCCTTGAATATTTTGAATTTCTCAAGAGCCTTTGATTTCTCTTTCAGAAAAGTCACCCACATCATCCGGGAGTAGTCATCAATTAATAGCATGAAGTATCTATCACATTGCACACTCCTGATTCTTGCCAGAGCACATAGATCAGTGTGAACTAACTCCAATAATCTAGTAGAAGACTATTCCTTACTTTTGAATGTGACTCTGCTCTGCTTACCCAACTGACATTCTTTGCACAAACTATTAGTAGGTTTCACCAGTCTTGGAAGATATCTCATAGCCTGGGTGTTGCTTATCTTGATAATATTATCAAAATTCACATGACACATTCTTCTATGCCACAACCAACTCTGGTCAATTTGAACAAATAAACAACTTTTACCAGTACCAACCAAGTGGAAGATATTACCTTTTGTTTGAGTACCAAATGCAATCTCTATTTCAAAACTTTCAAAGATCTTACATTTCCTATTTTTGAATTAGAGATCATAGCCTTTGTCCACCAACTGTCCAACACTGAGAAGATTGTGCTTCAGACCTTCAGCATACAGTACATTACTGGTTTTGTTCTTTCCATCAAAAGAAATGGTTCCTCTACCTCTGATTCTGCCAGTAGAATTATCACCAAATCTTACCACACCTCCTTCATACCTTTCCAAATCTATGAACTTATTTTTGTCACCTGTCATATGGTGGGAGCATCCACTATCAATGACCCAATCATCCTTTTCTTCAATTTGGGCAGTCAGACCTCTTTCTACAATTTTATGATTGACAGATTCAGAGAGCATTGGATCTTCTTCCTTGATGGCAATAAACACCCAGTCACTTCTATATTTGTTTCCTGTCTCTGATTCATTGTCTGTTACTCCTTCATCATCATCTTCATGAATATAGTAACATTTCTTTTGGAACCTTGATCTGTTAGGATTTGGCCTTGAAAATCTTTCTAGACACCTTGAGGCAAAATGACCAATCTTATTGTAGTTAAAACATTTAAAAGGCAATTTCCCCTCATACTTACCAGATCCTCTTGGCAGCCTTGTTACAATAAGGGCTTCAAGTTGAGCATCTTCTGCTTCATCTTCTTCGAGGTCTTTTCTTGCTTTTTCATACCATGATAGTTTCTTTGAAGATTTTTCTCCTGGATCAAACTTTTGTTTTCCTTTTACAGAGGCACTAGCTTTGAATGTAGATTTAGTCTTGGGGGGTGCATCTCCAAACTCGGTCAATTCAAATGCAACCAATTTACCAACCAATTGATCTCTTGTGATACTTGAATAGGATCTGAATTCTTCAATAGCAGCAGCCTTGTATTTGTAGGAATCAGGAAGGGATCTGAGAACTTTTTCAACAATCTCATCTTCATCCAAGACTCCACTAGCACATCTAATGCCACAAACAAGCTCATTTACCCTTGGCATAAATGTAGTGATATTTTCATCTTCTCTCATCTTCAAGTTTTTGAATTTTCCCTTCAGACTCTATAGCTTGGTACATTTGACATACTTGTCTCCTTCATGCAGAAGTTCTAGTTTTTGCCAAATCTCATATTGTATTTTTAGATCAATAACATTTGTTAGCTTTGAATTAGATAAGGCACTTAGAAGAGCTTCTTTAGTCCGCAGATTGTTTTTAGCATCTCTGATTTCGTCTACGATACTCAGACCATTCTATGGAGGAGTATACTTCTTTGAAGCCATGATCCAATACTACATTCCCATACATTGCAAGTGGCATTCCATGCAACTTTTCCAAAGAGTGAAATTGGTTCCATCAAACCTCAGACTATCCTTCTTGTAGGACGACATCCTAGACCTCCTCAAGCAGTTAAGCTCCTTTTAGAGGAACTTAGCTCTGATACCAATTGTTAGATTTAGGACAGATAATTGAGAGGGGGGTGAATTAGTTTTCCAAAACTTTCTTGCAATTAATCACTTAGATCCTTCTCTTAATTTAGCAGCATAATAATAAATCAATCATGGAAATATAATACAACAATTCAAGAGCAGAAACACATTAACACATAAGACACCAAGATCTTTAATGTGGAAAACCTGGTTAAGGGAAAAACCACGGGGTGACTAACACAAGATTGTATTCTATGTTAGAAGAATAAGAACAAATGGCACATGCCAATTAGGGCTCACTGCCTGAGCACACTACTCACAAGAGGCCCACTGCCTACAAGAGACACACTATCTATAGAATAATAAATATTACATACTTGAACTGAAGAAGAGCATCTTCACCATGCTTGAGTCAGTTCCATTTAAGCCCAATACTTCTGCTCTGCCTTTTGCTTCTCTACTCACTATCTCACTCTCATCTCCACAAGATACCTTTGAAATGACTTTACAACTCCTTATTTATACAAGACACTAACTTGGGAATAATCATCCAAGTTGACATACATTACAGAGAAAATACACAAACATAACATGACTAATTACAAAGAGACTTCACGCGGATCAACACACTATCGGCCACATAGATCTAAGACTTCAATCTTTCTTTAGGAACACACCATTCTTCACAGAACATCTTCAAGATCATCCATAGGATGAGTAACTCATCCGGTCGGCCAGACTTAGGAAGAACATCATCATCTGGAAGTAATTCTTCAATTACGTACTCAATCTTCAATGTGGACCACCAACACAATTTGGACACAATCCAAAGACCTCCACAAGATTTCCTGAATCACCAAGAACATCCACACTACTTCTGCTTACTGAATTCATTCTCTTCTTCATCCAAAACCTCAAGAACACAGTCTGCCATCACTGTCATATTGGAATAGATGCTTGCAGACCTCTAGACCATGAACCAATTGAGTTGTCAATTCACATTGACTTCCTAAACACTCCACCAAATCTAGAGAACAAGATATTTCATTTTCAGATCTCACCAGACCTATCTGTGTCACTCTGTCACCTCTGGACATCTGCCAGAACTAGGTTTACTTAAGTGGCCATAACTTCTTCAGATCTTTATGTGGACCTCTAAAATCTTTATTGGATCAACTTAAGACACATATCTACAAACGCTTTGATGTGCATCCTCTAATCTTCATCTTAGCTGGGATCTTTACCTCACTATCTTCATTGTTCTTCTTTGTTTCTAATAGGACTAATTTGCTCAATATCCTCAGCATACAGCTCATCCAATCCTTATCATCAATGCAACAGAAGTATGTTGGCATCAATGACAACACTGGTTAGGCCCATACTTGCAACAACTTCTACTATATGCTTGCTTGCTAAGCATTGGATCAGTTGCTTTGAACATCCATTGGCATCAAGTCATTCTATGCTCATTCTCAAACTTAGAAAACACTAAAAATATGTACTCCAACAGGTTCAAACAATAGCAAAAAATTGAAAACAAACTAAACTGAAAGCAAACTAACAGGCCCTAATGGCCAAAGATTGTGCAGCAGCACTTAGGGAAACAAAACTGACTAAAAGCAAATGTGCACTGACCACTTATTGACTGAAGAAAAAACTTAACCTAACCCTACTCTAACCAGCCAAAGTGGCTAGTCAAACAAACCCATTCACTGATTGGGTGAAATAACTATCTTTCCTCTGCAACCGACAAAACTCCATAAACTTGTGAATTGTCTAAAAGAGGTGGAATACAAACAAACAACTAGCAAAGTGTTGCAACATCTCTCTGAGCAGGACAATGTAATGACTCACCCATCTAACTTGTTTAGTAAACTGATCAAATGAACAAGTGAACTGATAGTGTTCAACTAGGCACTCTACTTGACAATGTGCATCAGTACCACTAAGAGGTTGTTCTTCTTTGTTAGCTGCCAACCCAGCTAGATATCTAATGGGGCATCCTCTAGAAGGTTTTGGACTGAAAATAAGAGCATTATCTGGACCTTGCATGATAATCTACCATATTGCTTCTTCCTCCTTAGTCAAAGTAGCTAATAGCTCATCTAAACCATCAAAACTTGGAAGATCCTTAGCAAGAGCTATACTAGGTTCAAAATACTCACTATGACTTGAGGGGATGAAGAGACCTAATGTCTCACGTTACTGCTTGGAACCTTATACATTCGTTGAAGTTGTTCATTGCAAGTTCATCGTTCATCGGCAAGATTTGGACTATCGGTGAACTCTTGACTTGTTCCACCGATGGATAGTGTCTTGCCGATAGTCACTTGGTCATCAGCCACACTAGAGCTTCGACAGACCTTGTTAATGTTACACCGATCACTTTTCTCTCACCGATGGTAGTGAGCTATCGGGTAGACTTCCTGTATCGGCAGAAGTGAGGAGTCCTTGGCTGATATGCAAGTTTTCACCGATGAATGTCTATCAGCATAAGGTTGGCCGTCGGCTAAACTTGTGGTAGTTGCTTTGATAGTTTTGAGTTACTCTGATGAAGGGTTGGCGAAGTGTTGGCATCGGTGTAAGAAGCATTGTTGGTATGAGGATTGGATGTCCCTCCAATGTTAACCGTCACTCCGATGAAGGGTTGGCAAAGCATTGGCATTGGTGGGACAAGGAACTATCAGTTTGAATGATGAAGTGGTCGCCGATGGTTTAGGCTATCTCGATGAAGCTTAGACTGGCATCGTCGGCAACAAAATTGCCAATGATAGTCTTACAGTGTGTTCAGGTATATAAACCTGGATGTCCAATGTGACTTGGTGCATGTGGGACTAATGAGTCCTCTTGAATATGAACAGTTGCGACAGTTAGAAGATAGTAATGCTGAGTCAGTTGGAATGGATAGTTAGGGCAGAAGTTTAAATGATTTTTCTCTAAAGACTATGGTAAATACATATTTGGTGAAGCCATCTGTGATTGATGATGAGATTCGATCATATTGTTCATTTGGTAGATGTACAGTGAAAGTGAACTGTTTGTATGATTTGAGAATTGATACCTGAGCAAGAAGGCTGATATCTTTATTGTAATCTTTCTAAGCTTACTGTAAATAAAGATCGTCTCTCTTGTGGTGGTGGGTTTTTTACCTGAAAGGGTTTTCCCACGTACATCTGGTGTTGTTCTCTGTTATCTTACATGTTTATTCTATATTTTCTGGTGTGCTCATCTATGTATTTGAATTAAACGTAACCTATCTGCATTATCCCCTTTGAATTGACATTAGGGAAGCTGTATTCCACACTTGTGCTTTCCTTACAAGTGGTATCAGAGCCTGGACAATTGTGTTATCCTTGTTGGTTGGTTGGGTTTTTTGTGTCAGTTCTATGAGTGGGAGTTCTATAGAGGTCTATTCTATTAAATTAGATGGCAAGTTCATCAAGAAAAATAGACATTGAAAAGTTCAATGGCACAAACTTTGAGTTGTGGAAGCTTAAGGTTGAAGATATGCTGGTCGACAGAGATCTTTGGGTTGCTGTGTCTGGGGTTCAACCTTCAGGTATGAAGCAAGAAGACTGGGACTTGGCAGATAGGAAAGCCAAAGGACTAATAATATTAAGTTTAGCGGATTTTGTTCTATTGAACGGCCATGAGGAGAAGACTGCAAACAATTTGTGGAAGAAGTTGGGAGATATTTACCAGGACAAGTCCTTGGTGAATAAACTCTTCCTCAGAAAGAAGGTGCACTCTCTAAAGATGGATGAAGGAGCATTTGTAGCAGATCATCTGAACACATTTAATATGATTGTTGCATAGTTGACTTCTATAGGTGTAAAAATAGAAGAGGAGGACCACTATATGCTTTTGTTGTGTTCCTTACCTAACTCATGGGATCATCTTGTGATGGCTATTGGAAGTACAGCAACCACATTTAAAACTAAAGAAGTTGTTGCCTCGCTGTTATCTAAAGAGATGCAGAGCAAATCTTCTGAGATGGCCAAAGAGGCCCTGTCCATTCGAGGTAGATCAAAGGAAAGAGACAAGAAGACGGACAAGAAGTCTAAGTCCAAATAAAAGGGGAGATCAAAATCTCCTGGCAAAAAGTCCAAGTTGAAGTACTAGAATTGTGGGCAAAAAGGACACATCAGAAAAGATTGCAAAGAGGAGAAGAAGAAGAAGAACTTCTCTGACACCGATTCTTCTCAGAGTGATGTTGATGCCTTCATTGCTACCTTGGCAACACCTGCATCTGAAGATGTATGGATGGTGGATTTAGGAGCATCTTTTCATATGAAATCTCATAGATAATGGTTCACTAAGTATCAACCGTATGCTGGTGGGTAGGTGTTCCTAGCAAGTGATTCGACACTAGAAATTGTTGGCCGAGGAAGAGTCAGAATCTAGTTCCTAGATAGCAAAATAAAGGGAATGAATGGAGTACTACACATACTAGGTATGGCTCAAAATTTACTTTCTATTAGTAAGCTTAATGATGTTGGAGTGCAAGTTACTTTTGTGAATGGTGGCTATAAGATGACTAGAGGTTCTATTGTTCTGGCAAAGGGTGAACACATTGGAACTTTGTATAGGTTAGATGCTAAACCAATGTGCTATAATAATGTCTCTGTAAAATCTAAAAAAGCTACTATTGTAACACATGATGCAAACTCTATGGAAGTTAAAGTTCCTGTAGAGAAAATAATGCTCTGGCATCATAGACTTCGTCACATAGGTGAAAAAGGTTTAAAAACCTTGAAAAACAAAAACTTGGTAGATGGGCTGATTGATTGTAATCTGGAGTTTGATTTTTGTGAACATTGCATATATGGAAAAAGAACCGTGTTTCTTTTTACTCTAGTTCTCATAAATCTTCTAGTGTTCTGGGCTATGTACATTCTGATGTTTTTGGTCCAATTGATGTTCCTTCTCTGTCTAAATCAAGATACTACATATCATTTATTGATGATTATTCAAGGAGGGCATTTATATATTTTTTGAAAAATAAATCAGAAGTGTTCAGTAAATTTAAATTATTTAAAAATCTTGTGGAAAATTAGACTGGTAGAAAAATAAAATGTTTGAGAACGGATAATGGTGGTGAATATTGCAATGCAGATTTTGATAAATTTTGTCTTGATCATGGAATAAAAAGGCATGAAACTACACCTTATACTCCATAGCAAAATGGAGTTGCTGAAAGGTTGAATCGATCATTGATGGAGAAAGTAAGAAGTATGTTGAGTTATGCTGGTCTTGAACAAAGGTTCTGGGCTGAGGCAGTTGCTACAGCTTGTTACTTGCTGAATCATTCTCCTACTTTAGAATTGGTTGATAAGACACCTTTGGAAGCATGGTCTGGAAAGAAGCCCTCTCTAAGACATATTTGTGTCTTTGGCTGTGAGGCATATGCTCATATTCCTGAAGTAAAAAGATCTAAGCTAGATTACAAGGCAGTCAAATGTATCTTTATTGGCTATGGAGTCAGTGTTAAAGGGTACAAGCTTTGGAATCCTGAAACTGAAAAAGTAATTTACAACAAGAATGTAATTTTCAAAGAGCTAAAACCTTTGGTTATTGATCCTCAGCCAGGAAAGATAGAAGAGAAGAAAGAAAAGAGTGTTGTTAATATTCCTCTGACCACTGTAAAAGAGGAATAACAAATACCAAGTGTAGATGGTTCAAAAGTGAGTTTGAGTAGCTTCGAAGATTCAGATCTAGAGCAAGAATCTCCCAGCACCTCAACCATTGAGGCAGTCTACATGTGAAAGAAGACAACTAGATAGGTATGGATTTTCAGTACTTGATTCAAGCTGTTCCTATGCTTTGCTTACTGATACTGATGAACCTAGGACTGTGAAAGAAGCTATTAGTTTATCTGATTCAGATTCTTGGTTGCAAGCCATGGATAACAAAATGTCATCGTTGGAGAAAAATGGAACATGGGATCTAGTGCCCTTGCCTAAAGGTAGAAAACCTGTGGGCTATAAGTGGGTATTTAAAAAGAAATATGGTCCAAATGGTAGTATTGAAAAGTACAAGGCAAGACTGGTTGCTAAGGGGTATTCGCAAAAAGAAGGTATAGATTATGGAGAAATCTTTTCTCTTGTAACTAAGTTGACATCCATTAGATTTATGTTGTCACTTGCAGCAGCGTATGACTTTGAAATTGAGCAAATGGATGTGACGACAACCTTTCTTCATGGGGACCTTGAAGAAGAAATTTATATGTCCCAGCCAGAGCATTTTGTGGTAAAAGGTAAAGAACATCTAGTATGTAAACTTAAAAAGTCTCTTTATGGCTTGAAACAATCTCCCAGAATGTGGTATCAGAAATTCGATATGTATGTTTTATCTTTGGGATATGTGAGATCTAAATCTGATCATTGTGTCTATTATAAAACTGATGGTAATCAAATTTTTATAATTGCACTGTATGTGGATGACATGTTATTCATTGGCAATGGTAAGGGGATGATCTTAGTTTTAAAATTTTAGTTGTCCTTGAAATTTGAAATGAAGAATCTAGGGGCAGCGAAGTACATTCTGGGAATGGAAATCAAAAGGGACAGATCTAAGAGAAAGCTTTGGCTCAACCAGAGCAAGTATATTACCAATGTTCTTAATAAATTTAATATGTCTGATTGCAAACAGTTAGTTGTTCTAGTTTTGCAGGGAACGAAACTATCTGTTGAAGATTGTCCAAAATCTTCGAATGAAATTGACGACATGAAAAAAGTGCCTTATGCAAGTGTTGTTGGTAGTTTAATGTACACAATGGTCTGTACCAGACCAGACATTGCCCAAGTAGTGGGAGTTTTGAGCCGATTTATGGCAAATCCAGGTAAATCACATTGGGATGCTATGATTAGAGTTATGAGGTATTTGAAGGGAACTTCTGATTATGCTATTTGCTATCATGGAAACTCAGTTGGATCTTAGAAATCTATCAGCATTTAGGGATATGTTGATTCTGATTGGGCAGGGGATATTGACAATAGAAGATCCACCAGTGGATATGTATTCATGTTGAATGGTGGTGCTATCTGTTGGATGAGAAAGCGGCAGGCTATAGTCGTTTTGTCCGCAACAAAGGTAGACTACATGGCAACTACTCATGCATGCCAAGAAGTTGTTCTATTGAAAAGGTTGTGTTCTGATGTCAGTTTTGATGTAGGGCATATACAAATTCATTGTGACAGTCAAAGTGCTATCTGTTTGGTGAAAAATCCTACTTTTCATGCTAGGACAAAACATATTGATGTCCAATATCACTTTGTTCGTGACATGGTGGAAGACAAAAAGGTAAAGCTAGAAAAGGTTGACACTTTGGATAATGTTGCAGATGCCTTGACTAAACCAGTGAGCACGACCAAGTTCAAATGGTGTTCAGATGAAATGGGTCTTCGGGCCCATAGTTCTCAGTAATCATATGAGGATTAAGAGGTAGCAATAATCTCTTCAACAAGTGGGAGATTGAAGAGACCTAATGTCTCAAATTATTGCTTGGAACCTTATACATTCATTGAAGTTGTTCATTGCAAGTTCATTGTTCATTAGCAAGATTTGGACTATCGGTGAACTCTTGACTTGTTCCACCGATGGATAGTGTCTCACCAATAGTCGCTTAGTCATCGGCCACACTGGAGCATCGACAGACCTTGTTAATGTTACACCGATCACTTTGCTCTCACCGATGGTAGTGAGCTATTGGGCAGACTTCCTGTATCGGCAGGAGTGAGGAGTCCTTGGCCGATATGCAATTTTTCACTAACGAATGTCTATCGGCATAAGGTTGGTCATCGACTAAACTTGTGGTAGTCACTCCGATAGTTTTGAGTTACTCTGATGAAGGGTTGGCGAAGCATTGGTGTCGGCGCGAGAAGCATGGTCGGTATGAGGGTTGGAAGTCCCTCTGATGTTAATTGTCACTCCGATGAAGGGTTGACAAAGCATTGGTGTCGGTGGGACAAGGAACTATTGGTGTGAATGATGAAGTAGTCGCCAATGGTTTAGGTTATCCCAATGAAGCTTAGACTGGCATCGTCGGTAACAAAATTGCAGACGATAGTCTTACAGTGTGTTCGGGTATATAAACATGGATGTCCAATGTGACCTGGTGCATGTGGGACTAATGAGTCCTCTTGAATATGAACAGTTGCAACGGTTGGAAGATAGCGATGCTGTGTTAGTTGGAATGAACAGTTAGGGCATAAGTTCAAATAGTTTTTCTCTAAAAACTATGGTAAATACAGATTTGGTGAAGCCATCTGTGATTGATGACGAGATTCAATCATATTGTTCATTTGGTAGATGTATAGTGAAAGTGAACTGTTTGTATGATTTGAGAATCAATACCTAAGCAAGAAGGCTGATATCTTTATTATAATCTTTCTAAGCTTACTGTAAATAAAGATTGTCTCTCTTGTGGTGGTGGGTTTTTTACCCGAAAGGGTTTTCCCACGTACATCTAGTGTTGTTCTCTGTTATCTTACATGTTTATTATGTATTTTCTGGTGTACTCATCTATATATTTGAATTAAACGTAACCTATCTGCATTATACCCTTTGAATTGACATTAGGGAAGCTGTATTCTACACTTGTGCTTTCCTTACAAGGGATACATACCAGGACAAAAGTCTCTTTGGTAAATGAAGGAAAGAATTCAAGTAGTGAACTAACCTTTTTATCAATTTGCATATCATCGATATGTAGCTTTTCTTCAAAGCCATATGCACCACATAAAGGCAATCTCTCTTCTGACCAATCGAGATTTTGTTGCAAGTTAGGCTGCTCTACAGTCTCTTCTGCCTCCTTGCTAAGCTGTTGCAGATAACCATCCTCAATCAATGTTGGCACATCATCCAAATGTGAGTAGAAAAGTTCAATTTCTGCTTGAAATAGATCATCCTCAAGCATTTGATCATCTAAATCAGGACTGTTTTCACAAGTTCATCCTTGGATCAACACCTCATTGTCTAGGCAGTCCTCGTTACCATGGTGATTAGAACTTGGTATAGTCATGCCACTCTCACTTTCATGCACAAACTCAGGAAGCTCATCAAACAAGTTAGCTGCAAGCTCATGACAGCTTTCACTAAGCTTATTGTGATCCAACACAGGTTCTTCTTTATTTCCCTCCTCTGTGTCAGATATGTTATTATCATGTTGATGATCTTTGCTCATCAACTCCTCGGGATGTTGAGGACACTCCTGATGTTCCAAAATTGTTGTATCTGACATGAGCATGAATCCCTCTTCTGATTCCACAACCTTGGGTAACTAGTTGAACAAATAAATTGACTCCCCTTCCTTATGCAGTATCTTTTGTGATGAAATTTTGGCATTTGGTTTCTACAATTTCAAACTTTCACCCTCCAATCTCTGCATCCTACTTTCATGCATCTTATTAATAACATTAGAGAAATTTTCAAATGAATCAAAATGTAAATGGTTTAGGGTCATATTTGAATCAAATTTATCTACACAAACAATAGCAACCTTTTCATGTGAATCAGCCTCTTGCATCGGTTGATTTTCTGAAAAAATATTAACATCTTCTATAACACAAGGAAGCTCTTCGATGCAAAAGTTAACAGATTCATCAGAAGGAGTCTCCTCTTGTTCAATATTTTCCTGCTCTAACTGATATTTCTCCATAGCTATATGTAGCAAATTTACCTTCCTAGCTTCCTTCATAGTGGATGAGTCATTTTAGAAGACAATAGGGCCATCCTTATAAAGGAGAATAGTGATAGGACAATTAGATTTGTCTGGTTGGGAAACTTGGGGATCTTCTTGGATCTCTTGTGGGAAAGATTGTTGCTCAAGGGGCTAATCTACAACTATACTAGGCTAAACCTAGTTATTTTCCTCAACTTGCAAGGGGTGAGGGTTTCTGAAACTGGCTATTTTAAGCTTAAGAGGCTGGCTTGAGGGATCAAGGACTTTATTTTGCATAAAACTTGGAATTTCAACCTTAGGGGCATTAAGAGGCTTATCTTCTCTAAAACTTGGAAATTTATACTTACGTACCTCTTCTTGAGCAGGCTTTTTTGGAACAACAGGAGCTGCTTGGGCTTGAGCAAGCAAAAGCTTTGTTTGTGCAGCAGCCTCCCTCTCAAGATTCTCTTCAAACTATCAGTTTTGTGTCTCCCACTCTTGATCAGAGACAAACATCTCATAGAGTGGCTGCTCTAGCTGTTGAAGATAAACTTGGTGGTCCAATGTCTGCTGCTGCAAATTAAACTCTTCATATGGCCTTGCTTGAAAATCTCATTCTTGTTGGTACTTATAACCCTTCATCCTTGCAATCTCTTGCTCATACTATGCTCTTTGTGCCTCCCACTCTTGCTCATGTAGATAGGCTTGGTAAGCTAGTTCCTTCTGGTGCTGTTTATACTCCTGTTCCCTCTCAAGCTCTTCCATCTGCTTATTAAAATCTGATAGAATGTCTTTCATCATGTACGAAGGCTGACTAGGAGATTGGATAGGAACATACATTTGGTAAGCATCCTACATATTTTGACTAAAACTAATATCATGGACACTTGTGTATCATTGGTAAGGAAGCTGAGTAGGGGTGAGTGGGCGGCAATTACACTATGCATGCTGATTTTGTAGGGCCATGGAATTGGAAACAACAGCTTGATTGGTCTGATATGGTTCATAAGGAACCCTATGGACAACATTTTCATAGTATGGTGGTGGATATTCATACCGCCTATGAAAATCTGACATTTCTACTCATATGCAAGTTGGAAAATAGAATGAAAGGTGATTTTCATAACATACTGTAGTTAGGGTAAAATTGCAAATCAGGGTAAATGAAGAATCAGCAATGATAAAACCCTAGCAATGCACAATGAAGCACAAGACAACATGAAAATCAAAATAAGAAATGTAAATACAAACCGATCTCCACGCTATGCTTGATTTATCTCCATTGCTCTTCTCCACCTCGCATGAGCATGCAAGATTTTGAAGGATTATTGTTGGAAGAATGTTGGGTGCTCATTTCTGCAGCATAACATTAAGATGAAGATGACATGAGGATGATAGTTGAAGGATGCAAAGGCTCTAATGATATTTTGATAGAATAATGGTACTTGAGGCTCAATGCATGCTAATGATAATTTGGCAGAATATTGTTACTTGAAGCTCAATGCATGCTAATGGCTTATGAGGGGTTTGATTTATAGAATTGGCTTGGTTCAAATGGATGGTTGAGATTAAAAAGCTAATTGATTGATGTGGATGGCTAGGATTGATTCGGTTATCCCACTCTTCAAGGGGTTGTAGTCATTTGACAAGTGTCAAGGAGAATAGGGCTCATGTATGCTTGTGTACATAAAAAGTACTACATATAAAAGATATTAAATAAAAGGCTGTAGTACCACTTATCTTTTTAAATGAAAGAGGCACACATGTCGGCTTAATGATAAGATAAATTAATTAAATAAATAAAATTTATTTAATTAATTAGGAAGTCGGCTTATGATGAGAACTTAATTCAAATAAAATATTTGAATTAGTTGGGATATGAGTTGGATATTAATTAAATAAATAAAATTTATTTAATTAATTAGATAGTGGGATGGGATATGATGTGGAAATTAATTAAATAAATAAAATTTATTTAATTAAATGGCTAAGTAGGATAAGGATGGGATTGAATGGGATTTTAATTAAATAAATAAAATTTATTTAATTAATTGGCTAATGGATAAATAGGATTAAGAGTGGGATTTAGGACAAAATGTTACATGATGTCTTAATAATGTTTTTATCAAGGTGTTGCTAGACATGAACAAAGTTGGGACAAATTTGGGTGTCTACATTTTGCCCCTCTTTGAGATGATGTTCGAGATGATGAGCTTTGTATCGAGTAACATCATTTCAAAGAAGTTAAGGTATGGATAAAGGAAAATGATGATGAAAAGATGTAAGGATATAATGATGATGGAAAGATAGGATGATGATGCCCCCTCGAGAGGATAGGTGGGTTGGACAAACACGGGTAGGCTCTCGAAAAGAAATGGATTGGCTACAGAATAAAGATAAGGGGATAGATAGAAGAAATGAAGAGGCGTTATGCTGCAATGAAGGTGAGCAACCATGATGTTTGATATAGCACTAGACGTTATGCACCAAGGTATAAGGAACAAGGTGACGATGTGTCTCATGCCCCAGCGTAATACAACCTTGTCTGGATACAAGATATGAATATTAGCTGGAATGGTATTGAGATGATGCAAATGCAAGATAAAATGATAACACACACAAGCAAGCAAGCAAGCATGCACAAATGATTCAAAAACAAACAAGGTATTGCCCTTGTCAAGCTGTAAACCAATGATTAATTGCTGATTGTTTTGTTGATGATAGCTGAGAGTGTTGTCATTGCGGGAAAAGCTATATCCCTAGATCAACACAAGGTTGTTTGCTGAGTTGGTTGGCTAATTGGTTGATTGTTTTGGCTTACAACAAGGCTAGGATCAAGACCATGGATTGCGTTTGGATAACTTGGCTTGATTGATTAACTTGATTGGTATGGATTAAGGATTGACTTATAATTGGATCATTGTTTGGAATGATTTGAGTTGATTGAAGGATGATTAGATGAAGTGATGATTGGATTGATGTGCTATGATAGATTGATTTGAGTGATATGATTGGAAGAAGTTGTTTATTGAGAATGTATAAGATAGATGATAGAAGAAATGATGAGAGAAGAAAGAGGAAAATCGCTTGTGCTTGAATCTGGGCACTTCCTTCGTACTCCAGACTGCCTACATACCCTATATCCACGGGATCAAGGCACTTAACGATGGAAATGAGATGTAGTTCTGATTTTTGTTTGATTGATAATGATCAAAGATTGGGTGGAATTGATCAAGTTATGGATTAATGAAATGTTGATGATGTGATGATATCTGGTGGATTGAGCTGCTTTTGATTTGCTGAAGTGATTGGATTTGTTTTGATGGTTAGCTTGATGTGCTTTGGTTTTGATGTTTGCTATTGCTGGGTTGATTGTTTTGATGATTGGATTGTTTTGAATGATGATAGTGATGCTGTGATGATTAGAGTGTCCACTCAATCTAAGCATAAGCAAGTGTTCTCAGTATGCTCAAAGGATGCAAAATAAACAAGGTATTGCCCTTGTCAAGTCATAAACCAATAATTGATTGTTTGATGATGATAGTGTTGTCATTGCGGGGAAAGCGATATCCCTAGATCAACACAAGGATGTGGGAACACTATATCCCATTGATGATGATTGATGATGATTGATTGAGCTCATGACAAGATTAGGATCAAAAACTTGTTGATTTGATTGGATAATGTTCCTTGATTGATTGGCTTGCTTGATACGGATTAGTGTGGCTTGGATTTAAGATCATTGCTTAGATTGATTTGATTGATATGGTTGGAAATGGTGATTGATTGAAATGGATGAAGAAATGTTATTGATAGGAAGAATTGATTTTGATTGAATGTTGATGGAGTGGATTGATTTGGACGATGTGATTGGTTTTATTGCTTGGATTTTTCATTGGATATTTGATTTTTTTGGGATTTTTGAGAATATTTTGATTTTTTTGGATTTTTGGGGATATTTTGATTTTTTTTTTTAATTTTTTGGATGTTTTGATTTTTTTTGTTTTTTTGAATGTTTTGGAACATCAATGGATTTACAATTTGGGTAGCCTTTGTGCTTGATACCAATGACAAGGGAGAAAACCAAGTCTAGGTGCAAGGATGGATGTAGGATGGATGGATAAAAGGATGGGCTCATAGTAAATGGGATGAAAGGCTCATGATAGATGGATAGATAAAAGGATAGGCCGTATAAGGTATGTATGCATGCCTCATGATAAATGGATAGGTAGGCTATAGTGGAAAGCTCATGCTAGACAGATAGGGATAAGCTATAAGATGGAAAGCTCATGGTAAGGATACACCATAGTGGATGGATCATAAGGGAGCTAGCATGTGATCTCCAAAGGCTATGTTGCATAGGAGGAACTTGCCCCATTCTAGGTGGTAATGCTTAGGATTTTTACATGATAAAATTCATGACCAAGGGATGACATGATGGATTGGTTTAAATAAGATGGCTTATGATAGGTGGATAGGACTTGGTTTGGAAAGAAGGTATGTCAAGAAATATCCAAACATGTTTCAACATTTTTCCCCTATGTCTTCATCAAGATCAAAAGGAGGAGGATGGATAAATGGGTTCAATAGGATAGGCATTTTTAATTTAATGGCTAAGGATGGTAGGATGACAAGATAGGATAAGATAGGTTGGTATGATATGATGGGATAGATAGTTTAGAAATGGATAGGTTGGATGAGACAATGTGCCCCCAAGTGTAAGTGACATGGAAGATCAACCTACACATGACGCCTGTTTGCCAGGTTTTTATCATGGTACTTATCCAAGGTGCCTATTTACTAGGTTTTCACCGTTAGACGAAGGGATTTATCTTTACTTTTTTGATTTTTATTTTTTCTTCTTTTTGCTTTGATGGGATAGCATGACAATTACACATGGCGCTTGTTTGCCAGGTTTTCACCATGGTAATGGATAGGAGGGACTCAAGTGGCTAGTGCTATGAAAGGTGATATCGTCCCATTAGAGATGGATGATGTCTTCGCATGGACCATGTCATTATGCTCATAGATGTTGATAAGGGATTGCATGGATGGGAGATGGAGTAGGTAGATAGTGGATGATGAAATGGATTATGAAAGGTTCATGCAAGGATAGATGGATCGGGATAGTGGACTATGATGTGAATTATGGAAAAGGATGAAAAGTTTATGCAAAAGCATGGACCATAGGGATAGCATGGCGGAGATATGCAAGATAATGGATGGAAGATGGGTAGATGTAGATATGTGAAGGTGCTGCGGAGTGGAAGGGAATCATGACCAACGGTTGCACACACCATGATAAACATTGAAGCTTTTGATGAGATGGTGGTGTAGGAAGTAATGGAGATGTTTGCTTAGGGGATGGTCAATGAAGTGATTTAGGGACCCACATGGACTTAGGATTTTTAGTGCTTTTATTTTGCTTGTGGGATTTTTGAAGGGAATGGAAGTTTTGAATGGAAGTAGGCTTTTGGATGGAGATAGGTGATTGGGATTCTTGAGATGTGGATGAGGATGCCTCATTTGCTTTGCGGGCTATTTGCTTAGGAACCCAAACCATTTTGCTTTTAGGCTTTTCTTTTGGAGGTATGGGCTTGGATAGCTTTGTGAATGTACTTTGCGTAGAAGATGGATGATTTAGAGACTTGTCACATTGATACCCTAAGGCATGAGGGTCCTTAGGAGTTTTAGTTGGATTTTTGGCTTTATAGGTAGAGGCATCAAAATTTTTGCTTTTGTATCCCATGGGGTGGGTGGAGTGGATGGAATGATTGGAAGCTTTATGCTTAAACGATGTGTGCTTTTGTTGGCCATGATTAGGGATGTAAGGATACTTATGAATGATATGTATGTTAGGTGTTGGAAGCAATGGTGGCAAGGTGGATGGAGGGATATTTGGAGTTGGTAAAAGTGGAGGCAAAGTGGATGGCGGAAGGTGTACGGTCACATGCTTTTGACATTTATAAGATGATGGAGATGGAATTGCTACATATGTTTTGAGTAGATGGGGGGTGCGATGGAAAGTGGTAGGTTTAGGATGCATGAAGGGATTACCAACATCTTTAGCTTGTTTACCTTGGGGTGTGTGTCCAAGGCCATATGAGCATGGAGGGATCTTGACATGGTTTGGCTCCAAAATACCTTGTTCATAAAGGCCTAGACCTTTACCTTTGTAGTTCATGTTTTGGAGTATGCGATTGACTATGGGATTAGATGTGCTGTGAACATTAGACTTGAGTTCATTATTGGATGGAGAAGATGAAATGGAGGACAAAGGTTGTTGTTGTCCTAAAGAACATTCATGTATAAGGGTGGTATGACCAATAGGACATGATGGTGGATGTGAAATGGGATCGATGGTAGATGGGGATAAAGGATCATTAGGATCTTGATTATGTTCATTATGTTTGCTAAGATCCAAGCTATTGGTTTGATCTGTTATGCTTACTTGGGGGACAAGTGTCTCATCATGACAAGTGGATGTTTGTTCATTATGGATAGGACTAGAGGGTGGATGACTAGGAGCAATGTGGATATCTTGCTCATGGATAGATGTTGGATTATGGATAGGATCAAGGTGCTCATGGATAGCTTCTTCATAGGTATCATCTTGATCATGGAAAAGATACATGTTATGGATAGGTTGCATGAAAGTGTTTTGATCTTGAGTTGGACCAGGGCTTAATGTTTCCACATGCTTAGGATTAAATTTTTGACATACCTCTTGGGTTGCTTGAATGGAAGTGGAAGGCTCTTGGATAGGCTCTTGGTCAACAACATGAGAACATGATGACTCTTGACTTGGATTCATAATAGAAGGTTCACAAATAGGCTTGATGGCTTGTAGGTCACATGATGGGCTTAAAGGGCTAGGTATGTTAAAGGAAGGCTTTTGGATAGGCTCAAGGATAGGTGGACCACATGATGGGATTATAGGCTTGGACATGACCTTTGGAAGTTCATTGGTAGGATCATGAATGGTTGTTTGACATGGAGATAGTTTATTCCTAGCTAGTAGCCAATGGATCACATCCTTCGCAAGGGTATGAGTGGATGGGAAATATAATGGATGAGCAATAATAGCGGATGATGTTGCAGGCTTAGGACTAGGATTAGGCTGAGGGCTAATTGGATTGGGTGGATTAGGATAAAAGGGGGGTGATACATAGGATTGGGATGATGTGGCATGTTTTCCCATTATAGGTAGGTACACCTTGTAAACAATTGAGACAAATATTGGGCATTGGTTTGTATTGTGGCCTTTGGTCCTATGGTATGCACAATAATCATGTTCATCATATGGACTTTCTTCACATGGTTTGACTTCAGGAAGTTCAATGAGTTTTGCTTCAAGCATCCTTTGTAAAACTCTCTCAGCCGCATCCTTTGGTGAAGGATTAGAATGACATGGTGATGAAGGTAATGAAGGGCTTGGTGGTTTGGAAGGTTGATGGATTAATGGACTAGGAATGGGATCACATGATGGTGTTGGGATAGGATTAGTTGGCTCATGTGTTGGCATGGGATTGCATGATGGTGGCCACTCATAGGATGAATTAGCTAGGTTGGTATCTCCCTTGTCAAAGGTAGTTAAGTCTTGTTGCCTTAGGCTTGCATGGTTTATGTACAAAGGGCCATTGGGATTTGGATATGATTCTTGTTGGAAAGGTGGATTTAGATCTATCAATGGTGCTTGGTGGTCTTGTTGAAAAGGTGTACTTGGACTTACTTGATTTATGTACAAAGAGCCATTTGGACTTGAATGTTGTTCTTGTGATATCACTTGATTGCCTTGTGGATGGGCTTGATAATGCATTGGAATGGTGGTATGAGGGATTGTATAAGCTTGAGGTGGATGTTCATAGGTTGATGTGGCATTGACTTGGTGGATAGGTAGATTAGGTTGATATGAAGTGGATGGATATGACATGTGGCTATAAGGTGGATTAGGTTGATAGGAAGTGGCTAAGGATTGTTGTGCTTGTCGAGCTTGACTAGTGGCTAAAAGGTGTTGGACTTGGGCTATGAAGTGTTGTAGTTGAGGTGATTGGCTTGCGTGGGGTTGAGCTCTTTGGAGGAAGAATTGTAATATTTCAATGGTGTCTTGGTTTAGGGGTTGTGATCCTTGATAAAGATTTTGGAGGAATCTTTGGAATTTGATTTCTAGGTCTTCTAGTGTGGACATGTTGTCACCAAGTGGTTGTCTTAAGTCCTTTTAGCAAGTGCTTGTTTAGGGATTTGGATGATGATGTGGAAGTGATTTGGCTATGTTTGGGATGAAAGTGATTGGGTTTGAATGTTATTGGAAGAATGTGTAGGATGACTTGTCTTTATGTGTTTGGGTGTTTAGAGCTTGATGTGGCAATATTCAAACAAATGATTATGCATATACACGCATGAATCACTCACGCAAGACACATAAGCAAGTTTTAGTTTGGAAGAATGTGATAATGGTTAAGCAAGCACATGAAGACAATTCAACAAGTCCTAGTCAAGGCAAGGCCACTATCACAAGGAGGTTCTAGTGAAAATCCGGGGGACCGGCACCCCACGAGCATCCAGCAAGCCACTTAAGACTTTAACTAACCCTACTAGGAGTTTTAATATACACAATGGTACACCTCCTTTCGAGTTAGCACTGTATGGTGAGCGTTAATACCGGTTAGACTTGGCTTTCGCCTTATCCTCTGATTTTTATAGCGGACCAGATGAAAGTACCGCTTGAGGTCGTTCCCTTGGGATGGATACCAAGGCAGGCCTCTCTAAGGCTAAACAAAAGCAACACAAGTAAATGTTTTTGATCTCCAAGTTCGTGTTGGGATGCGAGGAGAGAGCATACACATTTACTTGGTCACACTCGCATGGGGTTCATTAACCTTAGAGATTCAATGTGTGGAAGACAATGAAAGCACTTGTTTGTTTTAAAGCCCAAATCCAGATGTGATGAAAGACACTTGTTCATTTTATCCCAAATCCAAATGTGTGATTCAAACAATGATTAAGATGAAAGATTAGAATGAGTGCACCTGATACAATTGCTTTCCAATTTGTTGTAGATGTTGATGTCAATGTTGCTCCAGCTCCTTATGATCACCTACAACATAAAAAAAATGATATTATAATGCAGGCATAAAAAATAGGCTCATCAGGCAAGGAAAATTGTAATTTTATATGCATAGCCGAATTAGATTTGATTATTTCGATAGATTTTTTATTCGAAAATTAAAAAATCAAAGAAGAGACCCCCATTAATTTTCAGAGAGCTTTCCGAAAATGTAAAGAAATCAGAAAAATTCCCTGATTTGCGCCCAGAAATGCAGATTTATGAAAACGGTACAGTCGGCAAAGATCTGATGTTTTCGCAATATAAACGACCTCTAAATTAAATCTGCAAAATAGAGACCCCCATTAGAATTTCAAGAGCGTTCCAGAAATGTAAAAATTTCTAAAAAATTCGCTGATTTACGCCCAGAATTGCGATTTTATGAAAAAACATAAAAACGTGATAAATCCCGCAAAAATCACGATAAACCCAAAATTTTTCTTCTGTAGCTTCCTTATATCATGGACAAACTTCTGCTAAAATCTTGTAGAAAAATTCATAGCCGTTTGGAAGATATGATGAAATCTTTAAACCTAGGGTTTTGTCGAAAAAAACAGCAGATCTGCAACAAAAAGTTAATTAAACCTGCAAAACTCAACAATGGGGGTTAGATGAATGCAAATTTTTACTACAAAAACCTGCAAAAAAAGATCAAACGAAGTGAGTCCCACCGGGCGTGCCAAATGTAGTTAGGGTAAAATTGCAAATCAGGGTAAATGAAGAATCAGCAATGATAAAACCCTAGCAATGCACAATGAAGCACAAGACAACATGAAAATCAAAATAAGAAATGTAAATACAAACCGATCTCCACGCTATGCTTGATTTATCTCCATTGCTCTTCTCCACCTCGCATGAGCATGCAAGATTTTGAAGGATTATTGTTGGAAGAATGTTGGGTGCTCATTTCTGCAGCATAACATTAAGATGAAGATGACATGAGGATGATAGTTGAAGGATGCAAAGGCTCTAATGATATTTTGATAGAATAATGGTACTTGAGGCTCAATGCATGCTAATGATAATTTGGCAGAATATTGTTACTTGAAGCTCAATGCATGCTAATGGCTTATGAGGGGTTTGATTTATAGAATTGGCTTGGTTCAAATGGATGGTTGAGATTAAAAAGCTAATTGATTGATGTGGATGGCTAGGATTGATTCGGTTATCCCACTCTTCAAGGGGGTTGTAGTCATTTGACAAGTGTCAAGGAGAATAGGGCTCATGTATGCTTGTGTACATAAAAAGTACTACATATAAAAGATATTAAATAAAAGGCTGTAGTACCACTTATCTTTTTAAATGAAAGAGGCACACATGTCGGCTTAATGATAAGATAAATTAATTAAATAAATAAAATTTATTTAATTAATTAGGAAGTCGGCTTATGATGAGAACTTAATTCAAATAAAATATTTGAATTAGTTGGGATATGAGTTGGATATTAATTAAATAAATAAAATTTATTTAATTAATTAGATAGTGGGATGGGATATGATGTGGAAATTAATTAAATAAATAAAATTTATTTAATTAAATGGCTAAGTAGGATAAGGATGGGATTGAATGGGATTTTAATTAAATAAATAAAATTTATTTAATTAATTGGCTAATGGATAAATAGGATTAAGAGTGGGATTTAGGACAAAATGTTACATGATGTCTTAATAATGTTTTTATCAAGGTGTTGCTAGACATGAACAAAGTTGGGACAAATTTGGGTGTCTACACATACCAACACTTGATCGTATCGAAACCAGTAGATTCAAACTCAGAGTCACCAGGTATATTTGTAAGAAGCCTTTGAAGGATGGAACACTACTATATATACCAGAACAGCAGCTGGAAGATTGAAAAACTTTTCTGAAAATACTTTTAGAGTTCCATCGGGCATGCCAAAAACTATTGTCAATTAGGATTGCTCTACTAGTCAAGTCAAGCTTGACTATCATGTTGAAACATGGAAACCCTCTCAAATGTGGGTGATCTATGTCGAGAGGGAATCTCTAGAGTGAGTTGGCTCTCCATAAGATTTCCTAATCTAATGACTTGTCTAGGAAAAAGGATAGAGAGATGCACTTAAAATGTGAAACTGAACTCTAATAACTAATCTGAATGAATTTCTATCACTCACAAAACTGTTCTTCAAAATAAACTTTCACAATTCCACTAATTGTTTACCCCTAAAATAATTTGCAACAAGATTTGATTCAAACACAATTTGCAACTAGGGAAAAACTATAATTTAACAGCACTGAGACATAATAAAGGATCAAAAGTCACAATAAAACATCAAATCAAGATTGTCAAATGTATAGAATAGGATAATTTGTCATTCTAAACTAGGAGTACAATGCAATATGAAATAATTGAGCCAACTGCCTATAAACAAATCTTCCTGTGAACAAGAGAGAAGAAACTGGTATCTACTAACTGAGAAAACCTAAGTTTTTCTCCTATAAATGCCTCCAAGAGATCTCTCCAAAAGAAAGCTAAAAAAGCACCCAAAAATAGATTTTAGAAATCCATTTTTGGAATCCATCAAAAAGCTGAAAAAAGCCCTCGGTTTGTCACCAATCTACCTCCAATATGAAGAATAAAGCTGCCAGAACATCTGTCAAGTGGCACCCACCAAATCTTCTTTAAAACAAACTCATTTTGACCCATAAAAGCTTCTAATTTTATCCTTTACTGCCTGTTACCTTTTGAGTCGCCCTTATTTGTCTTATTCGTCATTCCCCATATAAAAAGTCAATTTACTATTTCATTTCATTGGTCATACTTTCATTTCTTAAATCAGCTTTTTATTCTTCAAAGGTTACCCACCTATCACTTTGTGCTCAAAATTACCAAAGGTTTGAACCTTTGAACCTAAACTATTCAAAAAGTTCAAAGTTCAATGGTTCGATGTGTTTAAAATTTCTTAAAGTAAGCTTTTTGTTTTGTGTAACTTAAGCATCTATGAGTTTTCGAGTTGAACTTGAACCTTTTGTTAATAGTTCAAAGGTTCCATGGTTCAAGGTTCAACATTCGGCACCTTGTATCGAATCACTTCATTCAGTTCTTTCACCCAATTTATTGTGTCACTGAACCGTTCCTTTGAACTTTGAAGTAAAGTTAAATGGTTCAATGGTTAAAAGTTCAATGCTGTACTGTTTCATAGTCAAATGTCTTTCACAAAGTCATGTGATGTTGGTCGGTTTATGTAGTCCTTATATATCTGAACTTGAACTTCGAACCACATTTCCAAGGTTCAATGGTTCAAGGTTCAACAGTTTGGTAATTATGATCTTACCTTTCCCTGAAGCATTCTAAGTCAAATTTAGCAGGAAAGTTGGAGGAAAATATGTCTGAAACTCATTATGAAACAGGAAGTTCTAATTTTGGGGAATTTACGGATAATTATTATACATCATGGTCGCGCGTGAATAATGCTCGCCATTAATGAGGATGTCAGAGTTCATGTCTTTTCAAACATTTTCAGCACGTATTGTATTGGGTAATAATTATTGAATCCGTTAATGCCATTTATTAAGTGAGAACAACCCAAATTTAGCAAGTAAACATACTGTGCGACGTAGAGGGGAACAACGCAGGAGGTATAAGTCCTAGTTGCCCAAATTTCATGGTAATTTCAAATTTCTTGAAGGTACTTCCAAGTCAATAACTGGAAGGAGTCCTGCCATTAAAGAATCTAGAAGAACCCTCACAACCATTCTGCCCCCTCATGCCACCAGGTTGAGAACCAAAAGCAAAAGAAAGAAGCAGGTTTCTGAAAGAATAGTTGTGGATCTGAATTCAGACGAAGATTCAAAAGAAACCATGGGTGATAAGGAATCTAGTTCACCAAGAACAGAGGAAATTAATGCTAAACAACAATCAGAGGTTGTCTTAGAGACCCCTGAAATAATGATGATTTATGATGTATCCTCTGATAAATTGAATTCTGGGAAAGAAGCCTCAGCTTTTGCACCTAAATGGCTAGAGAATTCTATCAGTGACAAAAGAAAAATAATTCCATTTTCTATGCCTTTAGAGGATATGGTGAGCAAATGTTTGGGAAAAAATGCCTAAGTCCAAGAAGCTGAAGACAACATCCAGGGTAAGCATTGACCCAAGTACTGGAAATTGGAGTGCAGAGATAGCCAGGCCAGTGACTGATGATGAAGTATAGGACCCCACTGTACAGGATTTTGCTGTTGAAAGGGTGGATCTTGGAACTGCTTCGAGAGTAGCAGATGTTCATCATCTTGAGGCATCCACCAAAAGAATTGTCAGTCAGACCTGGAAGGACAAGAAAGAAAAGAAAGAGTTGAAGCAGGCTCTACATTCCATGGTAGAATATATCGACGCCATTCATAATCCCAGCCCACAGCCGGTCTCACAGCTTTCTCTATCTTTTGATCCTAAGTCGCCAACCAACCAGAAGATGTTGGACCAGGTTAACAGAAATAGGATGTTGGCTAAGGTATTTGATAATTGGTTGGACTGTATTGTACAAAAGGGGACTGAATATATCCATGAACTTAAGAATATATATGATCAAACTGCAGCTACCATTGAGGAGCTTAAAGCACAAATTACTTCTTGGGTGAAAGATGAAGGTAAGTGGATGAATGTTCTGAACCAAATTGATGAGGTTCAAAAATATGGGGTAATGAATTTTCTGTCAGAAAAGAGTTTAACAGGTGTGGATGAAGATCTATTGTACGTGAATAAGAAAAACATTGAATGGAGAAATTCTATGTCATGGCAAGGGAGGTTTGAACTTACAAAAATGATTAAGGAAATCACCAAGTTCACCCAATCTTTGTAGCATGATTTGCAATGCTTTGATCTAAAATACATCAAAGATGATGGGAAACAGGAGGAGAACATCGATACAGTAGTCCAATCTTTTAAGGATAAAATTAACTTTGTCAAAGAAAGTGACAACATTTTAATTGAAGATTTCTCCTAAATTTCTAAGGTGGAGTCACTGCTTTACCTCTGCATCAATGCACTCCCAGGACACAGGGAAAAGATTGGGAAAATACGGAGGGAAAAAGAAGTCTGGAAGACAAGGGTGAAACACATAGGCATCCCCAACCTTCCGAAGATTCAGGAGTTTGTTACTATTTTTCAGGAGTGGAAGACTCATCGTGCCTCCCTGGCCACTGACAACAAATCTGCATATTCAAATCTATTACCTCAGCCGTGATCTTATTCGCCCAGTTGCCTTTATTCAGTTTTCTTTAGTTATGCTGTTTCAAAACTTGATCTTTGAATCAATTTGTTAAAAAACTAAATCCTATATGGGTCAGAGTTACTTTAACTCTGGGTTTGGTTTATTTGATTAGAGAATTAGGGTAGTCATATATATATGCTTTTCATTTCTAAACAAGATATATAGAGTAGAGAGGAAAGAAAAAGAGACAAAAAAATATAAAAAAGGGGTTGAACTACTGTTATTTTCATAATACACATGATACTTGTCTAAAGTATTTTTCATCTGTGAATGGAAAGGAGGAAATAATTGCTACATGCTTGAATCTGTGCGTTTGAGTTTTAAAAATTGGATTTTCTGTGTGAAATCTTCTTTCATATGGTAATTGCTCTCTTTTAGACAATTCATTATATGTGTTCTAGCATTTACTGGTTCAGTAATAATTATGTGTTCATGTACCTAGTTGATATTAAAAAAAAATAGAATCTGTGTATTCTATCACAAGATTTGTGTTTTAAATAGAAAAAGATATCGCATTCATAACATGATGATGTGTGGGTGTTAGTTTACCTTTAATCACTTTCTAGTTAAAAGTGTATGTCGATAATTAGAATAGATTGAATTCATTGAAGATCTTAAAGGGAGTTGTACCTAAATTCAGAAGGGAACTATCTTGAAAGTTCACCCATTTATTGAGTAATTCATTTGTTCTTTAAGGAAGAAAGGGTATAGAGTCGGAAAAGATTATTTGTGAATAAAGACAAACTTATTAACCAACACTGCCCAACTCATCCAAAAAGAAAAAATAAAAACCTCTCGCTTTAACTGCTAAAAATAGTCTTTATTTTAAAGCAATTTATAATTTATTGCTTTAAAAATAAACTTTTCAACAGGTGTAGTTTTATACTCCTGATTTGATTCTTCTTTTACAATCATACAAGGCTTTTATTTTTCATATTTTGCCAAGTATACTGCAATTACAATATTTGATTTTTCTTAAATAATCATAAAAATATGGAAGTATGATATAGTTTTGCAAAAACTAAAACCTATGGGGTTTATATTCTATATATCTATGTAAAGAAGTTAATAGAAAAGAACCCTAGGGAGTGGAACACACTTCTGAAATATGCCTTATGGGTAGATAGAACCAGGAATAAGGTTGCATTAGGAAACTCACCTTTCCATTTAGTATATGGGGTGGATCCTATCCTCCCTGTTAATCTAAAAATTCCTACCCTGCAGTTTGCACAAGAGTACCTGGGCATAGACAATAAACAAGAAGTCAAGTTGCTTCAACTGATGCACCTGGAAGAGAAAATAAGTTAGGCAATTGATCAGTTTGCCAAACATCAAGCTGTTGTCAAATGCTGGTTTGACAAGAGAGCCAAAGTTAAAGCCTTCAGGATATCAGATTTAGTCCTGATGTGGGACAAAGCCCATGAAAGGAAAGGAGACCATGGTAAGTTTGACAAATTATGGATAGGTCCCTTCCAAGTTTCTGAGATATTAGGAGACGGCACTTACAGGCTTAAGAACTTGATAAGTGAGGATGTTCCATTGCCAGTTAATGGAAAATTCCTCAAATATTACTTCCAAGCCTGAGAAGCTTCATGACAATCATGTGTATTATAGTGTATATTTTTATAGTTGTTTGTACAGTTTGTTTTGTGTTTTGTTTTGTTTGCTTGTTGAGTTTTTGTTTTGGTTAGTCAAGATGCTGCAGCTCATCATCATAGAAAATAATTAAATTGTTGGGATTGAAGTGATGAGAACACATTTATATATATAGGTTATGACTCATTCTGAGAAGTACTCATGATCAGGTTTGTGGTATCCTTTCATCAGGGTACCTTTTCTTGACCAAAGTGAATCTTTCACAATGACTCACTTAACAGCCTTGGGTTTGTTGAATACACAAGTATAGGTGTTAAGTGAAAAATCTAAAGGGACTCCCTTGCTACCAATACAATCTCCAACCTGAATCAGCAAGTGACCATACCTTGCACACTGAGCTTATATGATGACATCATATATATACAGATCAAATATTGAAAAATCCAAAAAATAAATAAATTAGGCCATCTAAGTAACTCTACCGGGGCTATAGACACTTGCTGGCAGTGGGGCTCTAATTAGGGGGATTGTATAGATAACCTTGCCGGGGATATGGACACCTATTGGCAGCAAGGCTCTATCCAGGTTGGCTATGAGGGATGATCTCCAACTATGTAGCTTAACACCAGTTACTCATGTTTTCAACTTGCTTTCAAGATGAGGATAATTAATCATTTGCACACACCTGATCCTTTGTCAGCATTGTTGCCATGATGAAACTTTATTACACAGAAAGGTTATGGTACTTATACTTAGAAAAGGTTAGAATACTATATATGAATGTGATCAACTCACTTGAATCATTGGAATTTTTTGTATTTTCTTTAGTGGCAAGTTGTTGGGTGGTTACACAACATGCCCCATTTTGACTTGACAAAACAGAGACCCAACCTTTTGCTTGGCTTGGCTTGTGTTTTTCTACTTTCTGGCGGTCTGGTAAAAGTAAGTCATGTAGATGATCCTACATAGGGAAGCTAGGGTATGTCATCATCATGAGGTAAATTTGTCAAAGTTCATATTTCATAGCAATAACCTCATTGTTGGAAAGAGTACAAAATTTCATGCGGGTTTGCCTTTTGGATTACCCTGATATTCCTTAGGGAACGAAAGTTATGATGAGTCAAAGATCTGGTCAAACTTGATATTCTGAGGGGATGATCATATTTCTCAACATCAGTTATCTTATAAAAGATCACCTTGATTCAAGGTTATCACCTGATAAATCATTTGGTCTGAAGATCTGGACGTCAATTTTATGCGATAGTGGTATTTACCCGTCAAACAACATCATATATTTTGCGAGGGCCATATTCCCAAATATCACTTGATATTTGAAATTCACACTGATAATTGAATATCATCCTGTCGCTAAATATCACCCTGAACCAATATCCTGATGATGTCATCCAGTCCCGATGGACAAAGAAACTAACATGATGATGATGTCATCATCCTTTTTACCTCGCGGAGGTATATTTCCAAACATGACCCTTCCTACATAACATGACGATGACGTCATAGTGCTACAATGACAAACCAAGTTAATATCCTGATGATGTCATCCTGATATTCTGACACGAGGTCATTTTAGTTTGAGCGATCATCATCTTAAAACATCACCTGATATTTCAACATCACCTGATCTTTTTGACGTAGGGTTTTCCCGCTCAAAGGTGGATGACCATATTACACAAAAGGAGATCATATTTGAATATCACCCTATCCTTTAGAGATCACCCCGCTCCTTTTGCCACCATGACATTAAATGCGCGCAGATGTAGTAGGTGGTTCCCGCTGATTAATGCGATACATACACCTGGCGAGATCCAAAATTTTTGTACAAAAAATCAATGATTCTAATCAATTCACCTGGTTTTGCCCTAATTCACCCTAAAGATGAGGTTAAAAGTGAATTCACAGAGTCATTTTACACTTACCTTGCGATAAAAACAAGTTTTTACAGAGCACCGAGCTTTCAAACCCTCATACGACCACCTGCGGACACATATGGCTTGCAGCAAAATAGGACACGTGAGCATCACTGGTATTTCAATCCATTTCACATAATCCTCAGCATAATCAGGAGAATAAGCATAATCAAGTAAGTAATTGAAACCCTCCTCTCGTCGTTTCTGCATGTCCAGGTAGTATGATTTATACTGGTTTGAAGCTTTGTTTTATGCATGTTATAGTGAAGTAATGATAAATGAGTATAATGTGCATCATGCCGTGAGAGTATATTGTTGTATGTATGCATGGGAAATATGGTATGGTAAGACTGGTCCTGTTTATTGCAGGAGATTATGGCTGATAAGAGGCTGAGCAAGTCCGATGCCGAGTTCCTTAAACCCATGTTCACTCAGCCTGAGGGTGTGCAGTTTAAATACGGTGCCATCACAGACACAAACCAAGGAAATATAGATTTGGTGGCATGGTCAGCCAAGATGAGTGACGAGAAGAATAACAACACCTTGTTAGATGTAGTTTTTGTATCAGGAATGTGGAGTGCAGCCGGATTCCCTTACTCCATGGAAGCTCCAGAGTTAATTGTGGAATGTGCAAGAAACTATAACCCACAGACCAGAAAAGTGGAGAAACATGGTAGGGTTTATGCTGATCTATCTATCAAGGGGATTGCAACCACTTTCAGTTTGCCAATGGGAAAGAAGGTTGCCAGCATGGATTTGAAGAGGTTAGAAACTGAGTATGAAAGTAACAAGAAAGCTGCTAGGAAGAGAATGTACCAATGGAGGGCAAAGAACAGTCCTTATACTGCAGCAGCTAAACTACCAGTGCACATGTATAAGTTTGATTTTGACAGTGAGTACTAGTATATGATAACCCTACTCAGCAAAGTAACAGGCCAGCCTAATGCTGGAAGTTTCAAAGATTGGATGTATGGGGTCATCCTGATGTGTGTTTACATAGAGAACAAGCCACTGTGGGCAAAAATGATAAGTGATGCCCTACATGACCAGCTCATGAATCTAGGAGGCCTGGACTGTGCATTCTATATGACTTCATATGTGGTATATTCATGTGCCTACAAGGGTACATTTGATGCACTCACAACAGTGGGGAAGATTGGTGGCACTACTAATGATGCCCACATATGGGATCATTATCCCCAGTTGCAAAGAATAAATTACCTCCCTAATTACAAACTAGTGAATGATGCATTTTCCATGCATCTGGTCAGGATAATGGAGGAAGACAGGACTAAAAGACTGAGCATGGAAGCTCAAGAGGTTATTTACAGGCATGGTGCCTAGTTTATACAATATGCTACTTTCTCCTACATCAGGATAGAAGGCTTTGCAAGCCAACCCCTCATGCTCCCTAGGTATCCCACTGATGCAGTAGTATTAATGGAATTCATGAGGCAAGTCTCCACAATACTGGAAGCATATAAAGAAAATAATAAGATTCCACCGGTATTATTTCCAGTAACAATGGGCTGGTATATATGCCAGGATTCAGAGAATATCAAGAAGGCCATTACTGGCCTAGATATGATGAAATTACAGCAGTTTCCACTAGCAAGATCATATGATCCATATGGCAGGATGCAGAAAATCAGGGGAAAGCCCATCCACCAAAGGTATCTTGAGGATTTTTGGGCAGATTGTGAGGATGAAGCCGAGCCCAAAAGAAGAAAATACCAAAGACTAACCCTCAACTAGATCAGGACCTTTGATTGCATCCCAATGCCTGGGCAGTTAAAGAAAGATGATGGTAAGATCATGGCGGATGAATATGAAGAGAAAAAGATATACAATGACACTATCTCAGCGCCTGATCTTACTCAACTTGAAGATATATCATTGGATCAATTTACTGGCAGGACCCTACAGTTAACCCAAGCTTGGGTGAATGAACAGATTAACACATTGAAGAAAAGAGGGGTTGCTATTATAGTGGATAATAAGAGAAAGAGACAAGATTTTCCTGATGAGGAATATGATGATTTCTTGATAGAAAAGACGAAATCTAAAGGAGAAAGAATACCTCCTCAACAACAACAGCCAAGCAAGAAACCCCCTAAAGGCAAGAAAATTGATAATGAGCTTAAAGGGGTAATAGTTAAGAGAGTAGTATTAACAGCTGAAGGTGCATCTACAGCTAAACAGGCATCAGCCTCATCAACACTACCTCCTAAGGATAAACAAAAAGCCATAAAGATCCAGAGGCCAGCTATGGAAGTCACTGAGACATATGAGGAAGGTCAAGCCTCACAAAAGCAAATGGAAGAAGATGTTCCTCTTGATGAGGAACCTGAAGAGGAGGATCCTACACCCCTCATTATAAAGAGAAAAGCACCTCAGGTGATGGCCTCCACACCTAAGAAACCAAGAACATCTATGAGAGGTGAGATAAGACATGATCCTATCATGTTGAGGGGAGAAGGTAGTGAAGTGTTCAGAAAAGAGTTACAGCATCATGTACCACTTCCTACCATTGTTTAGTTTAAGACTGAACAGGCTGAAGAGCAAAGGAAAGAAACCATGGGCACAAGTCAAAGAGGTCATATCTCATTGGATGAGACTGTAGACCTATCGGATGATGAAGTGGTTGATATTGTTACCTCTCAACAAATGGAGACTCTTGCTGCTAGCACCTGCATAACACCCCAAGGAAGACCATTAGTACAGGTGGTAGTGTTAGAGGAACTGAAGCAAGCAGAACTAGAGAAAGAAAAGATTCTAGAAAGAGTAGCCCAAGAAATGGGGCTTGATACATTGGTCGATCAGGTGACCAGCCCTGCAGTTGTTGATTAGGCATACATGAAGGATGCAAGTCCTAAAAATCAAGCAGGTGCTCCTGATAAGGAAGAAAATATTGAGAAGATGAAAGTGGCAGAAGTGGAAAGCCACACTTCAGACATGGGTCAGCAACAGCAAGACACATCTGCTAAACCCAAAATAGTGGAAATACAGGAAAAGGGAGGAGAAGATAAGGATACATTAGTTGATCCTACCCTAAAGATTCAAAAGGTAACTACTACAGGTGCGGAGCAAATTGCAGCTCCAGATCAAGTAGATGCACCTAAGACAATCACAATAATATCCACTGATAAAAATATGCCTCAGGATGAGGAAATATCCAAAGTGGATGAGGTACGAAAGGAGGTAGTGCATGATCATCATGTGGATGCATCTCAAGATCCTCCACCCCAGGAAGAAGCTCTTCCAGAGAAAGAAATTCCTCAACAGGAGGAAGTATCCCAAGATCACCCTCATGAAGAGCATCATGAGGAAGAAATAAGAAAATCACCATCTCCAAAAAGAACCGATGCAGTTACTAGAGGTTAAAGTGATCATCATGATGATGATGGAAAACAAGGAGAGGGAGATAAAATTTCTCAATGGCTGGAGAAAGAGATAAACATAGAGTCCAGATTGGAGACACAGGAGTTTGATGTTTCAACTCTATTTTCAAAGACTCTAATGAAGCCAAAGAGGAAGGCCAGGTTAACCTCGGCCATAAGAAGAGATCCTGCTACAGGCAGAAGGACCACCCAGGTAGCCCTTCCTACGGTGGACAAAGAGAAAGGCAAGATCACTTTGGATGAATTCTATATTAGCACAATAGATTTGGGATTTGCTAATGAGGATCAGGAAGGCCAGGAAGGAAAAGACATAATTGATTCATTGACACAAAGGGTGAAGAGGGAGAAAGAGAAAAATAAGCAGCATAGAGAGCAGATTGCTCAGCTGCATACCTATATAAAAGGGTTAATTAACCTTGATAATATTTCAAGTGATCATGCAGTCCCATTGACTGCTATTTCTCAGGATGAGGTGAATAAATTCGATCTCATGAAGCATAAGTCATTAATAATGAGAAAATGGATGTCATCCGCATTTGATGAAGTGGAGGAAGTAGTGAAAGCCCCTTTGAAGAGGTGGAATTCTTTGAGCATCTCTAGGAAGAGAGTTGACAAACTGCAGATGGAGACAGGAAGAAGGTCCTTTCAACTAGAGAAATCATTAAGTGCTTTCGATGAAATAAAGAGGATTAATCCTCAGGTTCTCATCAATAACCAAATGTTAAATAATAATACTTCCATGTTGATTGATATATGGTACAAGGACATCTGATTTGAGTGTGATGTGCTGAAAAGATGCAACAGCAAATTGAGAGACATCAGTATGAAGTTGCATGATATGATGTCATATGAGGCAGGGGTCTTGGAGACCTTAGAAGGAAAAGTTGAGGGAAAGATTGAAAATCAAGATGAAGAGTTTTCTATTAAAGCTCTGCATAATAATTTCCAACTAGTAGCTAATGACCCTCTAAACCACCTGACGGAAGAAGCCATGGATAAGATCATGAGGATCAAGGTCAGGGTGGAAAACTATAATGAAACATCCAGCAGTAGGAGCAGTAAATTAGAGACTCTCCGAGGCAAATACTAGATACACTAGCATGCCATCACTAAAGCAAGAACTCAAGATGGCAGGGCGGTAGAGAAAATAGTGCAGTCATATGAGAATATCCAGACATCCATGCAGGTCCATATACAAGGGGATAGTCATCAGGATGATGAAGATATGGGAAGCGATAATCCTGATGCTCTTGATGATGAAGATGATGAAATTGAAGAATAAAAAGTAGATGAAGATGCGATACCATGAAGACAATAAGCATCTGATACTTAGGAAAATAAGTAATTCAGATGGTTGCCAACTGGCAACCTGTGCCACCTCAGATGTTGACAAAGTTAAAGATGAATTTCTACCGTAGATCTTAATAGACAAATCTTGATCGTAGATCCTATGTAACGGCTCCCTCATCTTGTTCTATAAAAGGTGCAGGGATGCCTCATTTTGAACATTCAAAACTTAATTGAAATTTGTTTGCTGAAGTATCGAGGCTCATTTCAAAGTTGTTGTATATGTACATGTCTTTTGCATACTTAATGAAAGAGAAGAGCATTTTGATTACAAATCTTCATAAATTCTGAGTAATCTGTGTCTGAATTCTTGATATATGCTTTGATTTGTTGTGTCCCTTGGAGTTCTCATCAGTTTGCATGTATTGTCTTCATTCACCATCCTCTAAAGTTAGCATCAACTGTATCTAGCTGTGAAACATCCTAGTGAACATATGGTTTGATTTCTTCTCTTAATGACAGTATCAAGTGTGTATGTGGCTCAATAGTTGAAGATTCGTCATAAGTTGAAGTTTTACTTTACATTTCTTTTAATTTCAGAACAACTCATCATCATAATTGCAAATAATTGACAATCAGAAGCAAAAATACATGAAATATGCAAATATCTCATAGAAAACTATAAGTCCATAGCATATTTGAGTTAAAGCATGTGTAATTGATAAATGTCATGGAAAGATTTAAGCATAAACATATCATTTGAAGAAATACACTGTGTAGAGTAACTTTCTATGTAGCATCTTTACAGAGACTGAATCCTGATGATCATAAAACGTAAGGCCCCAAAATGGAAACAGAAACACACATCAACCACTGAGTAACATCAGTTGATTAAGACCTAATCCACGGAGACTTGGGATCATGAATTCTTTGAATTCATCGTATCTTTCAAGATGAGTAAAGGTTGTTGTGTAACTTTTATTCTATGTTTTTTTATGACTAACATCATGATCAACACTAAGTCCAACAATCCAGTAGAAGATTGTTCCTTACTTTTGCATGTGACTCTACTCTGCTTACCCAACTGACATTCTTTGCACAAACTATTAGTAGGTTTCACTAGTCTTGGAAGATCTCTTACAACCCGAGTGTTGCTTATCTTGATGATATTATCAAAATTCACATGACACATTCTCCTATGCCACAAGCAACTCTAATCAATTTGAACAAATAAACAACTTTTGTCGGTACCAACCAAGTGGAAGATGTTTCCTTTTGTTTGAGTACTGGATGCAATCTTTGTTCCAGAACTTTCAAAGATCTTACATTTTCCATTTTTGAATTAGAGATCATAGCCTTTGTCCACCAAATGTCCAACATGGAGAAGATTGTGCTTCAGACCTCCAACATATAGTACATCACTGGTTTTGTTCTTTCCATCAAAAGAAATAGTTCCTCTACCTCTGATTCTGCCAGTAGAATTATCACCAAATTTTACAACCCCTCCTTCATATCTTTCCAAATCTATGAACTTATTTTTGTCACCTATCATATGGTGGGAGCATCCACTATCAATGACCCAATCATCCTTTTCTTCAACTTGGACAGCCAGAGCTCTTTCTATCATTTTATGATTGACAGATTCAAAGAGCATTGGATCTTCTTCCTTGATGGCAATAAACACGCAGTCACTTCCGGATTTGTTTCATGTCTCTAATTCATCATCTCTTACTCCTTCATCATCATCATCTTCATGAACATAGTAACATTTATTTTGGAAACTTGATATGTTTGGATTTTCCCTTGAAAATCTTTTCGGACATCTTGAGGCAAAATGACCAATCTTGTTGCAGTTGAAACATTTGAAGGGCAATTTTCCTTCATACTTACTAGATCCTCTTGGCATTCTTTTTGCAAGAAGGGCTTCAAGTTGAGTAGCTTTTGCTTCATCTTCTTCCAGACCATTTCTTGTTTTTTCATACCATGAAAGTTTTTTTGAGTTCTCTCCTAGATCAAACTTTTGTTTGCCTTTTATAGAGGCACTAGCTTTGAATGCAGATTCAGTCTTGGGGGGTGCATCTCCAAACTTGACCAATTCAAATGCAACTAATTTTCCAACCAATTGATCTCTTGTGATATTTGAAAAAGATCTGAATTCTTCAATAGAAGCAACCTTGTATTTGTAAGCAAGAGGTAGGGATCTGAGACACTTTGGCAACAATCTCATCTTCATCTAAGATTCCACTAGCACACCTAATGCCACAAACAAGCTCATTTACTTTTGGCATAAATGTAGTGATATTCTCATCTTCATTCATCTTCAGGTTTTCAAATTTTCCTTTCAGACTCTGTAGCTTGGCACATTTAACATATTTGTCTCCTTCATGCAGAAGTTGCAGTTTTTCCCAAATCTCATATGCAGTTTTTAGGTATATAACATTTGTCAGCTTTGAATTAGATAAGGCACTTAATAAAGCTTATTTAGCCTGAAGATTGTCTTCGACATCTTTGATTTCATCTATAGTTGTCAGACCATTCTTTGGTGGAACATACTTCTTTGAAGTTATGGTCCACTGTTGCATTCCCATACATTGCAAGTGACATTCCATGCGGCTTTTCCAAAGAGTGTAATTGGTTCCATCAACCCTCGGACTATCCTTCTTGTAGGAAGACATCTTGGATTTCCTCAAGCGGTTAAGCTCTTTTAGAGGAACTTGGCTCTAATAACAATTGTTAGTTTCAAGACAGACAACTGAGAGGGGGGGGTGAATCAATTGTCCCAAAACTTTTCTTTTATTAACCACTTAGATCCTTCTTGTAATTCAGCAGCATAATAATAAATCAATCATGGAAACATAATGCAATAATTCAAGAGTAGAAACACATTAACACATATGACACCAAGATTTTAATGTGGAAAACCCACTTAAGGGAAAAACCACGGGGTGACTAACCCAAGATTGTATTCTCTCTTAAAAGAATAGGAGGAACAAAATGGCACATGCCAATTAGGGCTCGCTACCCGAGCACGTTGCTCACAAGAGGACCACTACCTACAGGAGACACACTATCTACAGAATAATAAATATTATATACTTGAACTAAAGATTAGCATCTTCATCATGCTTGAGTAAGTTCCATTTAAGCTCAATACTTTTGCTCTTCCTTTCGCTTTTCTCCTTTCTACCACACTCTCATCTTCTCCCCAATGCCTTTGAAATGACTTCACAACTCTTATTTATACAAGACATTAACTTTGGGATAATCATCAAAGTCGGCATACTTTACAAAGAAAATACACAAATACAACTTGATTTATTACAAAAGACTTCATGTGAATCACCACACTGTCAGCCACACAGATCTGGGACTTAAATCTTCTTTGAGGAAAACGCCATGCTTCGCAAAACATCTTCAAGATCATTCGCAAGATGTGTAAATCATCCGGTCAGCCAAGTTTAGGAAGAACATCATCATCCGGAAGTAATTCTTCAATTTCAAGATCAATCTTCAATGTGGACCACTAACACAAACTAGAAACAATCTAGAGACCTCCACAAGCTTGCCTGAAACACCAAGAATATCCACACCACTTCTGATTACTGAAATCATTCTCTTCTTTATGTGGAACCTCAAGAACACAGTCTGTCATCACTGTCATATTGGAATAGATTCTTGCGAACCTCCAGACCATGAACCAATTGAGTTGTCAATTCACATTGACTTCCTAACCACTCCACCAAATCCACAGAACAAGATATTACATTTTCAAATCTCACCGGACCTATTTGTGTCACTCTGTCACATCTGAACATCTACCAGAACTAGTTTTACTCATATGGCCATAACTTCTTCAAATATTCATGTGGACCTCTCAAACCTTTACTGGATCACCTTTAGACACATGTCTACAAACCCTTTGATGTGCATCCTCTGATCTTCATCTTAGCTAGGATATTCACTTCATAGAGCTTCACTGTTCTTCTCTATTTCTAATAAGACTAATTTTCTCAATATCCACAGCACACAACTCATCCAATCCTTGACATCAATGCAATAGGAGTATGTTAACATCAATGACAACACCAGTTAGGCCCATACTTGAAACAATTTGCATATCATATCACATGAGATAGTCATTAACATGATTAAATCATTTGTGCATCAGGTCATCCGTATACATTTTGCATCATAACATATTGTCAACAGAAAAAATCAAAAACATAGATAAGTGCATCACATAAACTACATAATCATATAGACAACATTTGCATTTACATATTAAGTGCATATTAGAAATCATCCAAGTCTGCATTAGATCGTAATCATATCAAAGAGTCCTAGAATCATATCTCATAAAGCATCATAGTGTCATAAACATCACATAGCATTATATAGACAAAATAAACATGTGCATCACATATAAAAGCATTATAAGGATAAAATGCATCTATGACATATAGCATAAACAACTACATATATAGATCATCAATAACTGCATCATCATATAGATATCAAATAAAGCATGTCCAAATGTACAATATCAAAGGTCCATCTCTGAGTCAATGTCATATACAGTGTATGCACCACATAAATAGTGATACATGTCTCGATACAAAAATGATACATATACATATCAGGCTATCTGAGCCATCAAAGAGTGTATGCATAAGCCAAAAATCTATACAAGTGCAACTATAGGCTAACCCTGCTGCTGTGAGCCACTGCTCCCTACACTGTCCCCTCCTCTGCTGGCCCCCAATTGTTGTCGACCCTCACCAAAACTCCTGACTATGAACCCCTTGCCCTCTGTGAAGCCACAGACTGGCTCCTATAACTTGGTGCACACTGGTCCGCCAGCACCGCCCCATGATACAGACCCCTATAATATTGAGTTTGGGCTTGCACCCTCAATAGCTTGCCCTATACTTGTGCCAGCTATGTCTGCAGCTACTGAACCTAGGCTTGTCCCTGCTACACCTATGTAACTAGGAATGCAGTGGCCATGTCTGTCTCCAAAGCTGCTAGGGCCGCATCTCTCTCCAATCGCAAGGCCCACACCCTTGCCTATGCTACATCTTGCTCTCTAGTGAGCCCCAATATGATGTCTGCATCCAACTCTCTCTAAGACTCTGCCGATCGGAGATGTGCCCTAAGCTATCTAATCTAACCCTGTAGTGTCGCAATGGTCTGCTGCTGCCAGTTAGACTGAGAAACCTGAGGAACCTATGCCTGTCCCTACACCTACTACTGGGGCACCTGCGGTTGAACCACCTTTTGTGGTGGTAGCATATGTCTCTGCTGCCCAACCTGCTAACTAACCTATACCTATGGTGTAGCTTGTGGCTGCACTCGCTGCTGTTGGTGGAAGGATCCCTCCCCAAACCTCCTCCTCTATCTTGATCGGCCTCCATCTCCTCCTCTACCTCCACTTCCTCCATCTCCTCCTCCTCCTCCTCCTCCACCTCCTCCTCCATCTCCACCATCATCTCCATCTCCCCACCCTCCTCTCCTCCCCCTCCATCTCCTCCTCCTCCTACCTGCCCCGGCCTTCATCTAAGTCCTCCTCATCCAAGCGAGGAACCAACTCTCCAGGTCCTGAGTACCTCAGGAATGGATGGGCAACAAACCACTCCTCATAGTCAGGAGTCATCCCTGCATTTATAATCTCTTTCCTCATAGGCCAGGCAACATAAGGTGCCTTCTGGAACTCTACCAAGGCCTCCGCATATGAAGAAACTAGACCCCATCTGAACCTCTATGTGTGTGTCCTCACAAAATGGGCCTATCCCTAGGGCATGCCCTATATCCTGCCAAACTGCCTCCACACCCTGCTAACAATCTGTCTCTCCAGAATAAACTGTGTCCTACCAATGAGCCACCATGTCTGAAAATAGTAAGGCAGCTCATCATCGTCATCCTCCCAAGGCTCACAATCCAAGTAGGGGCGCCAGACAACTATATCCACATTATCCAGCGTGTGTCTCCAATACTCAAGCTTCCCCAGCTTATGCTGGGAAAAAACTCCTGCATACCCATAGCTATACGGCTCATCCCTCTACCTAGCAAACACACAGATCAACTGAGTAATCACAATGTGCTCCCATAACCAAAACTGTAGAAGCAAGACACCTGCAAATAAGTTGGCTCCCCTGTGGTATACTACCTAATGCATATCTTGATATAAGTGTGCCAAGACATAGACAGGTGCCCTCTGTAATCATCCACTCCATGACCTGACCCCAGCCAATTCAGAACCTGTGTGACCTCCTATCAGGGTAGACAACACCCCCAATTAGCCCAGCCACTATCCCTGGGAAGTAGTTGTAGTAGTCATGAATATCCTACCATGAGATAACCTGACAGTCTAGCTCCAATTCATCAAAGACTCACCTGCACTCTACCATTCCTGCATCCCACTGCAGATCATACTCTACCAGCTCACCCTGTATCAGCAAGTGCATAATCCTATAGACGTCCTCTAATGTAATCACCATCTCACCAATCAACAGGTGAAAGGTCCCATCCTCGCTATGAAATCACTCCATAGCAGCAATCAGTAGACCGAGGTTCGCACAAACCTTGGGTATGAAACACAATAATCTAGCCCCATCACACTAAGAGCCTCCTGATCCATCTCCGTAAGCATGTAGTGCTGCAACATCGGTAAGGGAAATTGCTCCCTCGACATAAGAACATCTCAAATATCCTTCTGTAATCAAGTAAAGCAATGTGTCAACCAAATCTGCATAACTACTCAAAGCTATCTATAGCATCATATCATTTACTTAACATATCAAATTGACTAACGTAGTATACAACATCTCTTGACTAGATTCTTGCAATCTCGGAGATCACTTATCGATTGACACATCAAATAGGATGCCAATCAAGGCAAATTTTGTTAAGTCAACTGACTATCTAAAGCAAATGCACCAAACTAGAAGGCATAGGCACTACTTCTAACAAAAGCACTGCTAATTTGAGTACATGTGCAGTCCCATATCAAAAGCACAGCTTCTTAATGCATGCGTCATATCATATCATGTATGCGCAATTTCTGCGTATGCGTCGCTTCCCATATCAAATGTGCCACTTACTAATGCATGCACCATCCCATACCGTATATGCATAGAACTTGTAAATGCATCATTTCATACCGTAAATGAGTTGAACCATATCATATGCACAGTTCCACATGGCATATGCACCGAATTGCGAACCTGCGCATCTGCTTTCCCTAACTTTCCCTAGCATTTATTACACTAATAAATGAATCCAGGTGAGTTTTTTTGAACTACATACTGGTGGTCCTACCTCAGCTAGCCGATCGAACTGTCAAACTCGCTCAAAGAAGTGCTCCTAGCACAGAATATCCATCTCAATGCCAACTGCTCTATGCTCCTATGCTCTCCTAAGCTCTCAAACACAAATCAACAAAAGCCAACTGTGCAAATGACTAGGATTGTGGACCCATCTCCTATATATAGCAAGCAAACCCTAACTGGCTATGTGATCACTATGGCTACTTCCCAGACCTGTTTCTACCCGTTTCTCTAAACCGTGACCTATTTTTCTTAACTCTGGCCTATTTTTTGCCTTCTTCATCGTGAGATTGTCCGTCTCACATCCTTCTCCCTTCTTCCTATCCAATCTCCTGAGGGGGCATCCTATCATTGTAACTCATACTAGGGGAAAACTGAGGCATGTATCATTATCAAGAATTTATTCTTTGAGGCAACACCGTAAATTGCATTGTATCAAAGAGGGGCAAAATGTATACACCTAAAAATGACGTGACTCTATCTAAATAAATATTTTTAATAGTTATTTCATTCTAATTCTTCTATCAATAAATAAATAAACAAATTTATTTATTTGATTCATATTCGTCTAAGTAATTAAATATCAAAATATTTAATTACCTCTTCTAAAATCAAAATTAAATAAAATCCTTTATTTAATTTAATTCTTCCAAATTCTCTCAAACAATTAAATTATTCTTAATTATTTAATTGGGTCAACTCTTTTTCCAAATTTAAATAAATAAATCAAATTTATTTAAATCCTCTCATTCTCTAAAAATAAAATATAATCAAATATTTTATTTAATTCTTCCAAATCTTGCACAAACAATTAAATAAATTTATTTATTTAATTTATTTTCTTCTAATTCTTCTAATATCTTCCAGAATCTTCTAAAAATAATTCTTCTTCATGCACATATAATTAAATTATTTAATTATTTAATTCTTCTCAAAACATGCAAAGCAAACCATGAGTCAACTAATTGATTCCAAAAACTCCTGAAATAGAAAAGAGCTTTTTATTTTATGACAACATATCTTGTCTTCAATAAGTAGAAAAACAATTAACTCAAAATAGCTTTTGTGTGACACTTGTTTTCTCTCTACTCATGCACATTCTCTCATTCTTTCTCAACCGTTGATCTTCTCATTCTTTCTCAACCGCTGATCTTCTCATTCTTTCTCAACCGTTGATCTCCTCTCTCATGAGTCTATAAATTGAACCTTCTTCCATTTCATTCATCCAAACTTTCAGTATTGTTACTCTACAGAAATTCCATTTGCTTGCGATCAACTCATTACTATATCACCATTACCAATGTTGTGAAGCTCATCTTCATTGCAATCTACTATCATGGCCATTCTCACTTGACATCTTGGAATAGCAAGGAGGTGCACCTTCTGAGGGCATATTCATACACAAGATCATTTATGATAGGCCACCAATGGAAGCCATGAGGTAAAGAGGTTTGTTGAGGTATTGTTTGTTGTTTTAGATCTTTATTTCTATATTCTATTGAGTTATGGGTATTATTGATGTCTTTTGATATTCACGCATAATTTCCCCTAACAGGCTCAAATGCCACATGTTAGGAATTTGCACGACAAATAAAACTAATTCCACATAACCCAATAGGAGAGTAAGATGCAGAAATAACCATATTGTAAAGATCAATGAACAATCAACAGGATAACACAATATATACCTTGAGAAAACCCTCAAGTGGGAAAAACCTGGCCTCTAAAAACATCCACACTCAAATGTATTATTTAGCAATAAGATATTACAATACATGCCATGAGTCTCCATTAATACCTTTGAACCATCAAGCACCTCCAATGCATCCTCCATGTGTACAAGCATGAATCCACACATCACCTACCATGCTTCACAATATGCACTTATAGGAGAGAACTCAATACAATGACAGCCTCTCACAAACCTCCAATCCACCTACAATGAAATAGCCAACCAACCCAAACCACTGACCATGTGCTTGCTTTTATAGAACAAGCTCACACAAATACAACTTGTAGTATTAGATAAAACCACGTGTCTAAAACCATGGATACACAAAACCATTAGCCCGTAAAACCATTGACCCCACATTTGATTACTAGTACTATGTTTTCCCAATTAATCAAATAATATCCCAATGTTACATACAACTTATATAAGTGGTCCCCAAATAATTACCTAGAGTGATTAACCACACCACTTAGGTGCATCACAACTAAATAATTATTTAATTACAACATTATAAAATATATCAAATTATGCAATGGTGTGCAACACCATATCCTAACATTATCCTCCAATGTACCACCTATAGACACCTAAAAATGTCTTCACCATTTAACCGACCTCTGACATCACTAATATCACTGATTCTCCTTCTAATTAATTAATTAAATTTTTATTAAATTAATTATTCCCTCCAACACCTAGTTATTCAACATTTAATTGAATTAATTTAATTAATTCAATGGTCCCATTTACTAACATTAGCCCAATTAATTAAATAAATGTGCAAATATTTATTTAATTAATTCCCCATATTTCATTAAAACCAATTAATTAGATAAATTGTATTTATCTAGTTAATTTAGCCTATTAATCAGCCTATCCCTACCCTAGTTAATTAAATACCTATTATTTAATTAGCTAGTCTAACCTACCTATCCTTTAGACTTAAGATTAATTAAAAAGATCCCTGTTTAATTAATCTTAACCCCTAATTAGCCCACTCCCTAATTCACTACAGCCATATTAATTAAACTAATCACCTTGATTAGTTTGGTCAAATTTTGTTTAACACTCCTCCCCACATTTCCCAAATAAGAAATTGATCTTTATCCCACATAAATCAATTTTTTATACACATTTGTCATAAACCTCATTTATAACCTCTTGCATCACCTACCTTCATTTATGAGAACTCTTCCCTACATAAATTTTAAATTCATTTTTAATCCTCACCTCTTCCTCATATGAATTTAAAATTCATATCTAATCCATCTCATCTAACCTCATTTAATGAACCCCTCTTCCCAAAGTGAATTTAAAATTCATCTTTATTCTCATCCTTCCATTTTTCATGATCAAATCTAAACCCTCCACCTCACATGCATTCTCATCCATTGATCTCAACATCAAATCTCAACCCTTGGATCAAATCCCTCTCCAAAATGCCTATAAATAGAGCCTCTTCCAAGCCATTTTGGCATCCATAATTTGAGCAAAGTTATTATGCTAAAATCTCCATTAATTGCATCATATTGAGCTAGGTTTTTTACTGATTTATAGTCTAGTTCAGAGCATTTCACATATCAAAACCATAGGTAAAAATAGAGTGTTTGGGTAGAACACTCTCCACCTTATCTAGCAGGAGGAGATCACTTTGAAGGTATAAAACTTGTGTTTTCATGCATTCATTTTATGTTTTTATCTTCATTTGTTTTCCTTGCTCTCATTTGGCATGCCTGGTGGGACCCCATAGTCCCAAACTACTAATCTTTCCTAAGTTTTTGGCGTAAAAAGACATGTTTTGGAGGTTTTGGTGCTTAAGGCTCTTTGTTTGGTGCCATTTGCTCCCACAGTGGTGCCATTTGCTAGTATAGTCGCACTATTTCATACTGTTTTGGCACTATTTTCATGACATTAACCACTAACCTCTAGGCTTATACTTTGGGTTTAATGCTTTTTTTAGAAGTTCTAACAAACTTTTAGGTTTAGTTGGATCTCTGTTTTGACAATAAATGCAAAGAAAGAGGGGGTTGTAATGGCAAAATCTTTCTAGGGAAACTTATAAGTGTTGATCATTTAACCCTAGCTTATTTTGTTGTTTGTGACTTATTTATCACTATCTTTTGGATTTTTTGAATCTCACTTGGCAGAAAGAGGAGTGCTAACCTTGTTTAAATCAAGATTTTTGAAGACTAACTATGTTTTTAAAGGGCTTTTTGAGACACTATGTCGTTTTGGCGTTATCCACACCTAGTTCAACACTATCAGGTCAAGAAACAAGAGTAAGTGTAGGTAAAACTCTTTTTGGTGCCACTTTCTGCATTATTAATGCTATACTTTTGTATTTTGGTGCCATTTCTATGTATTTCGGTGCCATTCTATTCTCCTGTGGTGCTATTTTTATCTATTTTGGTGTTATTTGTGTCTATTTTGGTGCTATTTATTGGGCTAACATTGGAATCCATGCATGTGTTTGATAGTGTTGTGCACGGGAAAATAACATTCGTCTAAGACCAAAATAAAACTAATAACAGTTTTTGCAGGGTTTTGTTAACTTAGACACATTTTCTTTTGGTGCACTAAATGAACATTGTGTGCTTCGCTTAGAGAACATTTACTTTTGGTGCACTTAAAATGAACCTTGCTTGCAAACAAACATAGGAACACTTCATTTTTGGGTGTAAAAAGAACTTATCTTTGTTTGAAGTGTCTTGTGCACTTGCATGCATGTGTCATTATAACCCCAGGGATAGAATCGAAGTATCCTCTCCCCTCGCCTTTATAAAGATCTTGGGTGAAGAGAAATAGTTCTACGCTCTTTATTTTCATTTTCTTAGAGAGGCCTATCTTGGTGGGGAAAGAGGTACTCACCCCAAGGGAATAATCTCAAGTGGTACTTTCATTCAATTCAGTATACAAAATAGGATAAGGTGAAAGCCAAGTCTAATTGGTATTAGCGCTTACCGTATAGTGCTAGTTTGAAAGGAGGTGTACCTTGTGTATATGATACTCCTAGTAGGACTAGTTAAAACTTTAAGTGGTTTACTTGATCCTTGTAACATGTTGATCCCCTGAATGTTCCACCACTAAACATCTTAAGGTAGAGGCCACCCTTTTTGATCTTGTGGCAGTTTGTTCAATGCGAGAGGACACAAAATCCTCCCAAGATTCTCACCAAGTGGATCCCTTGAGGTGAGATAGAAATCCTCAGCTTAGCAAAAGTTATATGTAGCTTTCTGGGGAGAGGGTGATTGTATCATCCTTCCAGTGCAGGAGGCCCCTAGCCATCCTCTCTAGAGAAGAAAATATAATAGGCACATTTGCTTAAGAGGTGCTTGCATTTGAGTCAGAGATTCCAAGTTGTTGGCTTGTTAAATTGCTATTCACCTTGACCTTAGGTAGCATAAGCATTATTTTCAAAGTGTTTTGATTGTGCATATACCCGTGGAAATTTGTGCCTTGAGGGGCTTCTCAAACATACACATAATGTTGGTACTTCACGTCAAACCTTGGCCATTGTATTCTCTTGTTTGAAGTGTTTGTATTGTTTTCCAAGAAACTATCATTATCCGAAGTCCACCTCGATTATTGAGCCATTGAATCATTTGAACCTATCCAATCAATTGAATTTGAAACCAAGATCTAAAGTTTTACCAAAATATGTCAAAATCCTAAGCAAAATCCAAGATACTACTCTACATTAGCGCCAAAGCTCACTATTTTGGCACTATATACCTGACCCTTGGCACCAATGCTCTCTATTGTGGCACCTTATCTCTGTATTTTGGCACCATTTACAAATCAAACTGCACATGTGTCTAGAAAACTATTTTAGAATTCTTGGGACTTTTCCAATCACAATCTGCAACCACCTTGTCAAAATCCACCAAAACCATAGTCTACCTTTGACCATCATCCATAATGATTTTCACATTCTGACCTTAGAGAATAATCACTTTCATTATCAAGGACCCTTCACCATCAATCAAATCACTAAGCCCAACCATAATCCCTCTTTTCATAACCCAATCTCAATCCACAATCCAACTTAATCTTACCTTTTGATTTTACATCTTTGGACCTCCACTTTATTTCATTTCACATCCAACATTTGTCAAACTCATCCAAACATTATCCAAAAATCTCAAAATCTAAACTTCCAAACAAAAAATTAAAACCATCCAAATATCCAAAATCAATCAAATCCACAATCATACTCCAAATCAACCTTTGAGCAAAGAACTAAACCTAGATCTTGTCATCCTTTGTTATCCTATTTTGCTGGATTGGTCATTATTCTACCTGTATACACCCAAAAATGACACAATTCAGTCTAAATAAATATTCTTAATACTTATTCCCTTCTAATTCCTCTATCAATAAATAAATAAATAAATTTATTTTTCGATTCATATCCCTCTAAGTTAATTAAATATCAAAATATTTAATTACCTCTTCTAAAGTCAAAATTAAATAAAATCCTTTATTTAATTTAATTCTTCTAAATAATTAAATAATTCTCAATTATTTAATTAAGTCAAAATTATTCTTCCAAATTTGAATAAATCAATCAAATTTATTTAAATCCTCTCAATATCCAAAAATAAAATATAATCAAATATTTTATTTATTCTTCCAAATCATGCACAACAATTAAATAAATTTATTTATTTAATTTGCCTTTCTTATCTTCTAAGTCTTCAAATATCTTCCAAATCTTCTAAAAACAAGTCTTCTTCTTCATGCACACAAAATTGAATAATTTATTATTTAATTCCTCTCAAATCATGTAAAAGCAAATCTCAAGTTGAGTTATCTACTCAATCAACCTTATTTTTATCTTAAATTAGAAAAAAGCTTTCTAATTTATGAAAAGCATATCTTATCTTTAGAAAAGAAAGTAGTTAACTCAAATAAAACAGCTTTTGTGTGACACTTGTCTTCTTCTTATTCGCGCACATTCCTCAAGGTTTCTCAATCGTTAATCTTCTTATTTCTTCTATACCATTGATCTTCTCTTTCTCAAGTCTATAAATTGAACCCTATTCTTCCATTTCATTCATCCAAGCTTTAAGTATTGTTACTCTGTAGGAATTATAGTGCGCCTTTGGCACCAATTCCTTCATTGCTTGTGATCACGCTAGTTACTACACACTACTACCATTGTTGTGAAGCTCCTCTTCATTGCAATAAATTATCATTGTCATTCCCAATTGACATTCTTGAAGCATAGCAAGGAAGTGCACTCTCTGAGGGCCCTATTCATACATGCAAGATTGATTGAGATAGGCGACCAATGGAAGCTATGAAGCTTTGAGGTTTGCAAAGGTTATTGCATTGTTCATTTTTTTTATTGAATCTCTTTGTTTCTGTATTTCATTGAGTTTTGGGTATCTTGATATTTGATATTATTGATTATTCATTTGAATCTAATTTTCCCTTAACATTTTTGTTGCCCACCATGGGGCCTAGCCCCAAATTTAAACCAAAAACTAAGTTTTTGTGTTTTAAAAAATTGTACATAGGAGGAAACAACGCATCTGATACATCCTAACACACATCTGTTACCTGTCACATCGCATACATTTCCGCAGTGCATACAGTCACTGTTCTGACGCATCTGTTACTTGTCACAGTGCATATGTTCCTGCAATGCATACATACACTGTTCCAACGCATTTACTATCTGAGACAGCACATCTGCCACTTCAGTGCATATACATTATTTTCCTACGCTTTTAACCTCTGTTTTAGCGCATATGTACTACGTGTTAGGGTTAGCCGGCAGAAGATATCAATTAAATGCAAATAAAGATTAAATAGAGGAATGGAAATACACAGAAATAATAACAGTGAGAGACAAGTTTTAGCATGGTTCACCCCAACTCAGGCTACATCCACCAAACAGAGAGTCCAATATTATTATCCAGTAAATCAAACTGATTACAATCAGTAATCCCTGCAACTCAATACTGTTGCAAATGCTATAATACAATATATCAAAACCCTAACCCTTAGTTGCTTTTATCAAGCCTTTTGTCGGTTACAAAATAGGGTTTTTTTTATGTTCCAACACTGCCCCTTGACCCCGTCTTGGGGACATTTCCCCCCAACCCCTGCAAGGGGTGCTACCCCTTGACCCCGTAGGAATTTGGGGGGAAACCATGTCGATAAAAGTGGGGTAAATTTAACCTCTGAGTCTAATTAGGCTCCATATAACAACAATCTCCCACTTGGAGACTGATCATAACACCACTGACCCTGTAGCTCTCACTGAAAATAAGCACCCTGGACTCTACTATTCTATTTTTGTTATTTTCAGTCTAGAAGACCAACTGAAGCTGAAGAGGAGCTCAGCTTCTCCCTTGTTACTACCTTTGTAAACATATCCACTAGATTGTCATCTGTATTTATCTTTTCCAGCCTTAACTATCAATCATCCAACACCGACCAAATAAAGTGATACCTCAACTGTATGTGTTTGGGCTTTGAATGCAAGGCAAAATTCTTTGCAAGATGGATGGCACTCTAGCTATCCATAAACAAATAATTGTTAACCTATTGAGTGCCCAATTCTTTCATGAAAGATTGTAGCCATATCATCTCTTTGCTTGCCTCTGTTGTAGCTACATATTCTGCCTCTGTGGTGGATAAAGAAACCACCTTTTGCAACCTGGAAATCCAACTCACCGCTATCCCACCTACAGTAAAGACATAACCTGTAGTACTCCGCCTAGTATCAATATCCCCTGCCAAATCTAAGTCTACATAGCCTGCTAAATCAGTATTAGAGCCCCCAAAACATAAGTGTTTATTGGATGTACCTCTCAAATATCTGAGAATCCATTTTACCACATTCCAATGCTCCAATCCGAGATGACTCATATACTTGCTAATGACTCCTACAGCATGTGCAATATCTGGTCTCGTGCATACCATGGCATACATTAAACTTCCTACAACTAAATCATATGGTACCTTGGACATTTTTCTTCCTCCTCTTGTGTCTTAGGACACATCTCCTTAGTCAATTTCAAATGACTAGGCAAAGGTGTGCTGACAACTTTTGCATTCTCCATATGGAATCTTTGCAACACCTTTTCAACATAAGCAGCCTAAGATAGAGTCAATTTTTTATTCTTCCTATCCCTACAAAATTTCATACCAAAGATTTGTTTTGCTGCCCCCAAATCCTTCATATTAAATGACAATGCTAATTTCTATTTTAACTCTCTTATGTGATCCATGTTAGACCCAGCTACAAGCATGTCATCAACATATAAACATAAAATAATGTAGTTGTCATTATCCAACCTCTTAAAATAAACACAATGGTCAGAATTACACCTGTTGTAGCCTTGCTCAGCCATAAAACTATCAAATTTTAAATACCATTGCCGAGGTGCTTGTTTCAGGCCATACAAACTCTTCTTCAATCTGCACACCTGTTTCTCCTTGCCTTTGACCTCAAATCCTTGGGGATGTTCCATCTATATCTCCTTCTCCAAATCACCATGGAGAAAAGTAGTTTTCACATCTAGCTGTTCCAAATGCAAATCTTCAGCAGCCACAATACTTAAAACAATACGAATAGAAGTCATCTTGACAACCGAAGAAAATATCTCATCAAAATCAATGCCTTTTTTCTATGCAAATCCTTTTACAACTAACCTGGCCTTAAATATTTTATGACCTTCATCTTCTTCTTTCATAGCAAGCTCCCACTAAATCTATGTATCCACCTGCATAGCTTCATCATACCCTTCTGGTTCACCAGCATCTGTTAACAAAATAGAATACAAAGAGGGAGAAAACCTTTCAGGAGGTCTACTTATCCTTGTTGACCGTCTAACATTTACTGGAGTTTGTGGTATTTCTGGTTGTTGTTGTGGAGCATGAGGAACCACTAGAACATCACTATTTGGAGTATCATCCAACACCACATAATCTTTTTCTTTCTTCTCATGTCGCTACAACTGATCTTTGTACAACACCTTCTCATTGAATATAACATCCCTACTTCTCATAATTTTCTGATTTTCAAAATCCCAAAGCCTATAACAAAATTCATCAATGCTATATCCAACAAAAGTACACTTTTTTGATTTTGCATCCAGCTTGGTTCTATTTTCAGAATCTACATGTGCAAATGCTTCACATCTAAAGGTTTTGAGAAAAGAATAACTCACCTTCTTACCTGTCCATGCTTCCTCTAGAATACCACAGCCCAAAGGAACTGAAGGACCTCTATTAATTAAATATAGAGCAGTGTTGACAACCTCTCTCCACATATTTAAAGGCAGCCCAGCATGCAATCTCATGGTCCTTGCACACTCCATTATTGTCCTATTCATGCGTTCAGCCACCCAATTCTCTTGTGGAGTCCCTGGAACCATTTTCTGCCTATGGATTCCATTAAAGGAACAATAATCTTCAAATTCTTTGTTGCAATTCTCACCACCATTATCAGATCTGAGACATTTTAATCTTTTACCCGTCTCATTTTTAACCAAGCTTCTCCATTTCTTAAATGTTTCAAATACATCAGATTTCTGTCTAAGGAAATAAATCCATACCTTCCTAGTTGCATCATCTATGAATGTAATATAATATTGAGAGCCACCGAGAGAAGATACCTGAGATGGTCCCCATACATCTATATGCACAAGCTCCAACTTTTTATTTTTTTTGCTTCCCATTCTTGAGAAAACTGACTCTCTTTTGTTTTCCATACACACAACTTTCACAAAAAATCCATATTAATACATTTTAGACCTAGTAAAACTTTCTTAGAATGAAGTATCTTCATACCTTTTTCACTCATATGCCCAAGTCTGTTATGCCACGGTGTTGTCTCAGAACCTACAGCAACTTTTCCAGTCTCTTCCTGCAAACCTACAACAACTGTTCCTGAACCTGTTTATTTTTTCTCTGCAACAGCTAAAGTAGAAGGAATAGTGTGACCTATACAAAGATATAAGGTGCCTACTTTCACACCTTTTTCTACGACTAAGGCACCTTTTGCAACCTTCCAATTTTTATCAGTAAATGTAACAATGCAACCTTGTTCAACTAGTTGCCCTGCTGAAATTAAATTCCTACTGAGCCTTGGAACATGCCTTACCTCTTGTAGTAGCCAATGATTCCCATTCTGCAACTTAATCTTAATTCTTCCCTTTCCAACAATCTAACAGGGTTTGTTATCTCCCAAATAAACCAGCCCAAAATCTCCTTGGACATAATCAAAAAAATAACTTATATGGGGCGTAGCATGAAATGAGGCCCTTGAATCTAAAACCCATGAATCATCAGCACTATCTAGGGAAAGAATCAAAGCATCATCTTTAGATTTATTACTTACCACATTTGCCTCCTTATTGCCTTCTTGTTTGTCTCCTTCTTTATTTTTCTGAGACCAGCAATCTTTCTTCAGATGACCTGGTTTCTCATAGTACCAGCAATCCTTTTGTCCTCTGGATTGAGATCTTTTGTCCTTTGATTTTCCTTGTGACTTCCCATGATCTCCAGAACCTTTTCCTCTCTCCTTTGATCAGCCCCTGCTTTCTGCATTCAAAACACTACCTGATGTGGATCCACCTGAGCTTTTCTTATGAATTTCCTCACTCAGAATAACACCAACAACATCATCAAATTTTAGGGTAATTGAACAAGAAATAGAGTTACTAACCGCCATTACCAAACTATCCCAGCTTTTAGGCAATGAACATAATATCAAGAGAGCTCTAACTTCTTCATCAAATTTTACATTTATAGAAGTTAATTGACTGACAATCGTATTAAATTCATTTAAATGACCTGTCACAGATCTGCCTTCAACCATTTTCAAATTAAACAAACACTTCATGAGAAATACCTTATTTGAGGTTGAGGCTTTTTCATACAATTTAGCTAAAGCTTTCATCAAACCATCTGTTGTCTTCACTTTTGTTATATTGAATGCCACCAATGGTGCTAGGCACAACCAAATGGTTCCCAGTGCCTTTCTGTCAAGAAGATTCCAATCCTTATCAGACATTGTTGCCAGTTTCTTGGCTACTCCTTCCAACGGCATCCATAAATCCTTTTGATAGAGGTAATCCTCCATCTACATCTTCCATAACTGATGGTTTTGCCCATTGAATTTATCGACCTTCAATTTACTCTCGTCCGCCATTGCTCCCACTCAACTGTGAGACTTTCCTGTAGATGATAATCAAACACAACCCCTTCTGATACCACTTGTTAGGCTTAGCTAGCAGAAGATATCAATTAAATGCAAATAAAGATTAAACAAAGGAATGGAAATACACATAAATAATAATAGCGAGAGACAAGTTTTAACGTGGTTCACCCAAACTCAGGCTACATCCACCAAACAAAGAGTCCAATATTATTATCCAATAAATCAAACCGATTACAATCAGCAATCCCTGCAACTCAATACTGTTGCAAATGCTACAATACAATATATCAAAACCCTAACCCTTAGCTTCTTTTATCAAGCCTTTTGTCGATTACAAAATAGGGTTTTTTTATGTCGGTCAATGAAAAATAACTCTCGGTGCCTTTATAAAATAATAAAAACCGTGTGAGGTTTCGGGGGCACTACCCTCAAGCCCCCGTGAGGGCATTACTCCTCAACCCCATCCTGTATCGCGATAGGGAATGCGCCAGGGGCGCTGCCCCTAGACCCCGCAAGGGGCACTGCCCCTTGACCCTGTCTTGGGGATGCTGTCCCTTGACCCCATAGGAATTTGGGAGGAAACCGTGTCGATAAAAGTGGGGTAAATTTAACCTTCGATTATGATTAGGCTCCATATAACAACAATCTCCCACTTGGAGACTAATCAGACTCCACACCATATCACTATAGTGCTTCTGTTCATTGTTTCTACGCATTCAGTCTCTGAAGTGGCACATCTGTTTTAGGCAGTAATTTTTAGGGTTTTATTGAAGTTTTCGCTAATGCTGACGTCCTTGTAGGAATACTCTTGATCTGTTTTGTAGGCTACGTACTAGTTTAGATTCATATAGTTGCACTTGTTAGCTCACACTTCGATTTCTAACAGGAAAGTAAAATGGATGCTCATGCAAATCTCATATACTTTTAACTAGGAAAGTGGTAATTGAATCATTGCTATCTTTCATATCATTAAGTCATTGCTATTGCTATCTTTTCAAAGTTAACAACTCATTGATATCTGGATAAAATTGAACTCATCATTGCTATCTGGGTAAAACTGAACCATTGCTATCTCAACCATCACTTCAAAGTTAACAAATCGTGCTGCGTGGATAAAAATTGAACTCATCATTACTATCTGGGTAAAACTGAACCATTGCTATCTTGATCTATCACTTCAAAGTTAACAATTCATGCTACGTGGATAAAAATTGAACTCATCATTGCTATCTTGGTAAAACTGGACCATTGCTATCTTATTATTACTTCAAAGTTAACAAAATTTTGTGCTTGCCCAAGTAGATAGCCCATCTAGTTTTTCTCATTTTAACTAGGGGAAAAGAACCAATGTATTCTATGTTTTGGGAATGATACCAAGCCTATGCTCTCCCCTATCTTGGGTGACCAAAATGCCAGACATATCATTTTCACATGTGTTTTTCCTTTAGAGGGGCCTGCTCTTGGATACCATTCATCCAAGTAGAAATGATCCTAAGTGGTAATAGGATAGACGCCAAGCCCTTCCAAGCCACTATAAATAAATTGTGTTTGGAGTGAAAGCTTCAAACAATGAGTGCAGTTGTGTTATACCGACAACCAACCTCCACCAAAACCCTCCAAGGCACAACCCTTGCAGGCTAGGAGACTCCATAACGGAGAGTAGTCCTGCTGCATGTATAACCACTCGAACAGTTGCCTTTATTACTCATCCTTGTTTTAGTAGACCAAAAACCCCTATAATCTGGTGCAAGGAAGGGTGATTATTACCTCCTGAAGATGCCTCACCTAGAAATAGGGAGAATTTAGTTTTATACTGTCCTTTGAAACCTAGGGTTGTACTTGCTTTCTTTTTAGTCCAAAAGAGTCAAAAAATCACAAAAAAATTAAAAACCATAAAAATATTCTTTGTGTTTGCTATGTCTTCTTGCCATAATTTTAGAAAATCACATCAAAGAGACCTTCTTACAACCAACGTACCAAAAACATCAGAAAATTTCTAAAAAATTGTAAAAATATTGAGAAAACCAGAGCGGCACATCCAACCTGTGGTGCATGTGTTTTGACTTACAGCACTTTTACTATCTGTTACAGTGCATATACGTTTTACTAGTGCAGCGCTTTTGTTGCAACTTATAGCGCATTTACCAGTTTCTACAGTGCATATGTTTCGGCGCATGCGTGACAGTGAGCACTTGCAAAAAATTTTAGAGAAAAATTTTACCAATTCTGGGTACCCATTTTAGTCTAGTTCCAAATTCTAAGATCAGGTCTTACCTTGCAGTCTTTTTTTTCATCCATTTCGCGTCAAAATCTCTCTTTCGTTGGTCATCCCATTCACCTTCTATCAGGTCTTTCTAGTCTAAAGTCAAAGTATCACATATCAGATCAACATAGGCCCCTTTTTCGTATCATTGTGGATTCAGGTAACTCTAGTAGGTCATAGGACTTCGCTAGTGGTCTTGGTGCATGACTAGTCCCTACACAGTAAGATAGGTATCAAGTACCCTTACTAGTGGCTATCATCTTGTATCGGTCATCTTACTTGGAATCATTGATTGAAAGAGTCTCTTGTCCAAATCTTGTCATAAGTATCCTATTCTCAACAGTCTCCATCGGCACCTTGCCAAAATCTCTAGTTTCATCCCACGTCACCTTGCATGGTTCTTACTAGATCTCAATACAAAAAGCAACTTGAAATGGCTGGATCATCCAACCACATCATCAAACCTCATGATAGTGATGAGGAAATCTCTAGCAAAGAGTATCAGGGAACCATCCAAGATTAGAAATTCCAACGCTTGCTAGAGAAAGTGCTCCATGAGGACCCTCACAAGTATTTTTATCATCTTACTAATCTTGGAATTAAACTCTTCGCAGATTTCAATCTAAACACAATCCAAGAAAACGTAGTGGATGATCATGAAAGAGGAAAGAAAGACACAGATCCTAACGTAGAGGATAAACATGAAAAAGGAAAGAAAGCCATAGACCAAAGCACTCCTATGGAAGAAATGAGGAAACAACTTGAGGGTCTAAAGCAACAAATGACGGATCTCAAGACAGTTACAAACACTAAAACCTACTCAGAAGATATTGCACCGTACCCCTTTGATAAAAGTTTGAACATGACACCATTTCCCTTTCAATTCAAACTTCCTAAGTTTGACAAATACAAAGGGAAAGGGGACCCAAGAGATCACATTAGGGATTTCAATGCAACATGCATGGAAGTAGCTCACAATGAGACTTACTTAATGAGACTATTCCCTAGATCTCTAGGTAGTCAAGCTATGGAGTGGTTCTCATGGCTTCCACCAGGAATCAAAACTTTTGATGAGCTAGTCAACAAATTTATCACACACTTCTTGTACAATATTGAACACAAAGTCTCTATGCTTGATCTATGCAATACCAAGCAAAAGAGTGGTGAATCATTCGCCACCTTCCTACAAAGATGGAGACAACTAGCAAGCAAGTGCTCATATGATGTACCTGAGAAGAAATTAATGGAGATGTTTGTCCATAACCTCAACACTGATCTTACCTATCAAATACAAATACAATGCCCTACTTCATTTTCAAAAGTCATTGAAATGGGATTGTTCATCAAAAAAGCTATGATCACCAAGAGGCAAATCAATTTATACAAGGGCTCACCTATCTCCAACTACACGACTGACAAATCAAAGTTTTGGACCAAGAATAAGAATGTCGTCAATGACAGGGTAGTTGATGCCAAGGTGGTGGCTCCTAAACAACAACCAATACTCACTCTCAAAGGAGAGGCAAGCAATGTTACGCCCAACAAAACATTCTCTCGGGAGCCAAGACCATGGTTCAATGCAAATCCAAAGTGAAAGTCTACACCGCTGGGTGAGTCCCAAGAATCCACATTAAGGAAGCTATTGGCCAATAATGAAATCTCTCTACCGCCAACAAGTGATTACAAACCTCAAACCAAACCTCACTATTGGAAAGACACTTACTATTGTGAGTATCATAGAGGAAGAGGACATACAACCAACAATTGTAGCCATCTCAAACATGTTATTCAAGATGTGCTTGATCAAAATCAAGGAGGTGCTCATCAATATACTTCTAATGAGACACATGTGGCTTACAAAGATTAGTTTCTCAATCATGACAGGCCGTATAACAACAACAACCACCGCAATAGGAAAAATCAGAATAGTGGGAATAGTAATGCCAACTACGCAAGTGTGTCATTTGACTATACCATCAATTGCATATCAGAGCATGTCCCACAAATCAATGTGGTCATGCCCAACCAACAGTCAGAGCCCAACAAGAATGGTTGTAGTATCATCACCCGCAACTGTAAAGTCACATTGAATACCATTCCTACAAGGTCATCATCGTCTAGTCCCATTAGTATAGCATCATAGACCAACTATGGAAGACTCCGACACACATTTCTATCTTAGATTTGTTGTGTCTATATCCTTCCCATAAGGAGATCCTCGATAAAGCCTTAGTGGAAACCACTGTCCCCACTAACTTGGCCCAAGAGAAGTTTCAGGCCATTGTAGGTAATCTAACCTCCTCAAGTACCATATCATTTACCGAGCAAGATGACCTCTTAGTGTCTCAACCTCACACCACCCCTCTGCATATTGTTGCCTTCATCCATAAGCACCGCATCAAGAGGGTTCTCATTGATGGGGGAGCGAGTTTAAATATTTACACGTTAAAGCTAGTCCTTACATTGGGGTTCTCTAAAAACGCAGTTGATCCAAGGAAGAAGATTACTATCAAAGCCTATGATGAAGAGGAGAGAACTACCAAAGGAATAGTGGTATTACCCATACAAGTGGGACTGATAATACAAGATGTTGTGTCCCAAGTCCTAGATAGGGAGCTCACCTATAATATTCTCCCAGGTAGACCATGGATTCATGCCATGAAATTTGTTCCCTCTACTTATCACCAATGCATAAAATTCCCTCATAATGGCAAGCAAGTCACCATCCAAGGTGACCCTGACCCCTTTCAGCATTGCAACTTTGTCCTTTCAAAACCCAATTACATCATACCAAACAATAGAGCATCTACATCCCCTACCCCATAGCATGATTCTACCTCTTAAGCTTCCTCATCAAAGCCCAAAGAGCAAAAAATTACCATCAAAGAAAAAGGAGTTGGGGAATACTCCATAGAGCATAGCCTCAATCTAGCCAAGATGCCTTTATCTCCTAGATCCTTTGGTCAACCCAAGCATTTTCCAAAGCCATTTTGTCCTCCTATAGCTCCCACAGCTCCCTTTGTAAAATAGGGGACCTTATCTGATGAAATAGAGGAAAGAGATATCCTACAATGGCTTTATACCGAAGAAGAAGAGAGCACACAACAAGAACCACCTAGGCTCCCAATAGAAATCTATGGGCGAGGTGAAGCTATTCTACACAGAATGGGTTATGAAGGACAAGGCCCTATCGGCCTAAGAAAAGAAGGAATTATAGAACCCATTCAACCTTCTTCATCCTCATTGGCTAGAAATACAAAAGGCCTAGGATATAAAGATAAGGGCAAAGCTAAAGAAAATGCTTGTCTTGTAGAAATGATCCATACACTTCAAGTGGTCAGTGACATAGATTCCAATGAATATGAGTGGGATGAGCTGACAGATCATTCCTACAATGATAAATAAGTCAATAGCATTCAAACTTATAGCCCCTACCGTGAAGGACAAACGCTACCAAATAGGCCACTAGAGTGCGATTTGCCTATCCCTGAGAATACAACTTTCGAGGAAGGTTCAAGTTCTATCGCAATAAAAAATTTGGAGGAAAGTACCATCCTGAACACTCACCCTACCAATACTCCTAGTATATCCATTCAAACTATCAACAAATTAGATCTATCCTTTGACTCCCTCCCTCTTGTGTATCCTAAACTTATTGACTGGGATCTACGAGGAACCCCTCACCTAGATATGTTCCAAAACGACGATGCCTATATTGACTATATGGAACTTAGGGACCACCTACCCAAAGGAGATCATAAAGAAAGTTTTTCTATTGAACTTAATACCGTGGCTTATTTTGGAGAGGGTGCCAAGCCTTCCAGTCATAGAAATATCAAAATAAAAACTAGATCTTGCGGTGAAAATCACTCTGTGGCAGTGTCAGATCCTAAAATAGTAAAAAGAAAGGATGCATACGAAGGTGAAAACTCAACTATGGCACCTGACGATGGAAGGCTTGACACTCTCCTCGATGAGATGCACCAGGAGAAGTCACAGATTGTTATGGAACCGACAAAACCTGTTAACATTAGAATAGAGGAATAGCCTAAGATCATTCACTTTGCTAAATCTCTAACCCCACCTGAGAAGACTAAGTTTGTACCATTCTTCAAGAGAAAGCAAGTCAACTTTGCTTGGTCATACGCAAATATGCCAGGGTTAGATCCATATTTGATTCTACATCATCTTCCATTAGAAAAAGAGTGAAACCAGTAAAACAGAAACTTAGAAAGATGCATTCACACATAGCACTGCTTGTAAAAGAACTCAAGAAATTATTAGATGTAGGGTTCATCAGAGCTATAGACTATCCAAAATGGGTCTCCAACATAGTACCAGTGTCCAAACTGGATGGCTGAATTAGACTATGCAATGATTTTAGAGATCTAAACAAAGCTTTCCGCAAGGATGATTTTCTGTTGCCAAATATAGATATCATAATCGACTTAACAGAAGGGCATACCATGTTATCTCTCATGGATGGATTCTCAGGATATAATCAGATCAGGATAGCACCAGAAGACTAGCATAAGATAGCTTTTACTTGTCCATGGGGTACTTTTTGCTGGAATGTCATGCCATTTGGGCTAAAGAATGCAGGAGCCACATATCAACGTGCTATGACCACTATATTCCATGATATGATGCATGTAACAATGGAAGACTATGTAGATGATATCCTAGCAAAGTCACTCACAAGAGAATCACACCTAGATGTGTTAGAGAAAGTCTTTCAGACATTAGAATAGTTCAAAGTTAGGTTGAACCCAAAGAAATGTGTGTTCAAAGTCACTTCAGGCAAGCTCCTAGGCTTTATTGTATCAACAAATAGAATAGAGGTGGACCCTGCCAAAGTCAAGGCTATTATAGACATGTCACCACCCAAGACTCTTACTCAACTGAGAACTCTACAGGACAAGCTACAAGCAATCCATAGATTCATAGCACAACTAGCAGACAAGTGTCAACCATTCAGTCATCTCCTGCACAAGAACATTCCATTCAGATGGGATGAGAAATGTGAAGAGGCATTCAACAAACTGAAAGAGTATCTTATGAATCCACCCATTCTCATGCCTCCTATCCAAGGGAAACCATTGATACTTTACATATCTGCTACACCTACAGCTCTTGGGGCTCTTCTAGCACAACAAGATTATGAAAATAAAGAAAGAGACGTCTACTACATCAGCCGAACATTGGTGGGCTATGAATTGCAATACTCTCAGATAGAAAGATCATGTCTTGTGGTAGTTTTTTCTTCCCAAAAACTTCAACATTATATGCTCGCACATCCAGTCAAACTTATTGCAAAAATAGATCCATTGAAGTACCTACTAAGCAAAGCATCTCTCATAAGTCGCCTAGACAAATGGATGATGCTCTTAAGTGAATACGACATTGAGCATGTAGACAGAAAGGCTATCAAAGGGCAAGTCATTGTTAATCAGTTAGCAGATGCACCATTACATGACACCACACCAATGCAATTTGAGTTTCTAGATGAATCCCTATTCAATATCTCAACACAATCCTGGAATCTCTATTTTGATGGTTCCTACACAAACCATGGATTGGGGGCAGGAATCTTGTTTGTAACTCCTCATGGCGACACCATATCGAAGTCTTACCGTCTATTGTTCCCATGCACTAATAACATAGTAGAATATGAAGCCTTAGTCATTGGTCTTAAGATGGCAATAGAGTGGAAAATCAAAGAGCTACATGTCTATGGTGATTCTCAACTAGTAATAAATTAGGTCAATGACGATAACCAAACCAAAAATGAAAAGATTTTTCCATACAAGCAGATGGTCGAGGACTTTAAGGAATACTTTATGATCATCTCTTTTGAGCAGATACCTTGGATTGAAAACAAAGCAGCAAATGCTATGGAAACCATTGCCTCTCTTCTTGAAATACCAAAGAATGAGTCATGAAACGAGTTCTTAGTAGAATTAATTCAGATACTAGCTTATGATCTTCCTGAAACCCATTCCATATGCCATTTAGTTGGATCTGATTCACCTTGGTACAATAAGATTTACACTTACCTCAAGGACCATACCCTCCCACCTGACTTATCTTCAAACCAATGATGAACCTTTATACACAAACCTCTTGTTAGACCATTATTGCCGACACCCTATACTGACGTGGTCTAGAAGGTACTTTACTCTGTTGTTTAGAATGAGAAGAATCCCAAACTACCTTACAAGACGTACATGAAGGGATCTATGGAACACAATCTAGTGGTCCTTCCTTAGCTAAGAAACTCATGTGTTTGGGTTATTACTGGCCGAACATGGAAACAGATTCATACTAATTTGTGAAGAAGTGCAAGCAGTGCCAAATACATGGGAACCTGATACATGCACCAGCTCAAGAGTTGAGACCTTTAACGACACCTTGGCCCTTTTGCTAATGGGGGCTTGACCTTGTGGGAAAGATTCATCTACCCTCATCCAATGGCCATAAATTCATCATAACCACCACTAAATACTTTACCAAGTGGATTTAAACTGTTCCCCTCACCACCATCATAGGTAAACAAATCTCCTCATTTATCCTGAATTACCTCATCTGTAGATATGGAATTCCCTCATCCATTATCATGGATAAAGGAAGACCCTTTAAAAACTAAGATGTCCAAGAACTCTGTGACCGATTCAAAATCCAACACCGTTTCTCCACACCCTATTACCCCCAAGGCAACAGTCAAGTTGAAGCATCCAACAAGACCATCTTGAAACTCCTCAAGAAGACAGTCAACGATGTTGGTTGTGATTGGCACATCCAACTCAATCCCACTCTATGGGCCTACAGAACAAGTATACGTACTCCCACAGGTGCTAGCCCTTACGCCCTTGTCTATGGCTCAGAAGCTATCCTCCCCATTGAGGTCAAATTACCATCTCTCAAGGTGTCGTTAAAAGGTCTCATATCAGATGAAGAGTATTGAGTCTCTAGATTGCAAGAACTAGAGTTTCTAGAAGAAAGGAGACAGAAAGCCTTTGACTATCTCAAAGCATATCAACAAATGATGTCAAGAAGCAATAACCACAAAGTTCGCTAAAGAGTCTTTAAGGTTGGAGATCTAGTACTTAAGGAGAATACCCGCAATCAATAGGATCAGGAAAAGAAAGGCAAGTTTGAACCCAACTGGCTTGGGCCTTATGTGATCGTAGCTGCTTATGGATCGAGGGCATATCAGTTAGCAACATCAGAGGGTGACCTATTCGAGGACCCGATCAACAGCATGCATCTTCGCCGGTTCTATACCTAGGAGAACCCCAATGTAAGGGGGGCATAAAATACAAAAAAATTAAAAAATCAAAAAAGTACAAAAAAAATTAAAAAAGCACAAAAAAATCATCCTTTGGTGAAAACTTGTCAAACAGGCGCCTTGGATAGGTATCATGATGAAAACCTGGCAAACAGGCGTCATGCATACTTTCTAGCTTTCATGCAAATAAAAGCAAGTGGTGAAAACCTGGTAAACAGGTGTTACTTGTACTGCTTCCTCCATCTTTGGGAAACCAATCACCTTGTGTCCATTCTTCCTTCACTCATGTCCCATTTGACCCATATCTATCCCATAATAAAATCCTGACAATAACCTATCATGGCTTGATACTCTCTCTTTGTTGCCTTGTCAACCAAGGTTTTGTCCCATATCGTATCCACAGTGTGAGCCTAGCATAGCATCTCTCATCAGCATCCATGGTCCAAATCCATGAACTACATTGCCTCTGCACCGTCACATAGGCAAGGCCATTATTCTAATGCGTCCCCGAGGCTCGACTGTCCCATCCATCCCATGTCTAGTCCTTCTATCTATCTGAGTCCGCACCACTTTCTATTGCCTAGGTCTTAGGTCCATTAGGGTTTACCCTAAACTACATTGCCTATGTGTCGTCACGTAGGCAAGGCCATTTAGCAATGAGCCCCCAAGGCACTAGGTCAGTCCCTTAGGGTCCATCTCACCAATAAAGATTGTGGAATCTTCTCACCAAACAAGCAAGCGCAAGCAGAACCCACTTTTCAAGTAGAAATCCTGACGCATAACATTAACCTATCCAAAGCAAAGAAAACAAACACCCAAGGCATTCTAAATGATTTTACCCAAATTATGGCAAGAAACAAACACATCTAAATGCAAATATGTTTTGTGGATTGGAATCATGGTTAAAATATAGAGTCTTGATTTTTTGCTATCATGTCTTTCTATGCTACTCGAGGATGCCAAAAGCTAGAGATGCTATGATGGGGGCATGATTATTCTCTTTGTTTGTTGTTTGTGGATTAAACTTTAGTAATGTGAAGCCTTGTCTAAAGGCATGATCGGCAAAAGATCATCGAGGACATCAAAGGTCTAACATGAACGGAGGCAATCCTTGTTTGTTGATACGCAAGAAATACTCAAGTCATCTCAATTCGATTATACCTTGATGCTTGTATTAACTTGCTAAATCAAAATCCATGTAAGCAATACTCAGGTCATCTTGGTTCAATTATACCTAGATGCTTGTATTTTCTTACAACATTTGGAAAAAGTACCAAAAAAACAAAAAAGCCCAATGATGAAATAAGCACTTCAAAAATACTTGCACTATCAAGATGTCAAAAAAAAACCATTCACATCCACAAAGCATCCATACCATACCCCATGCAATTAAGATCCAACAATGCAGAGTATCAATACAAATAAAAGCTTGTGAGTTCTTCTGTTGAGTTATTTTTCTATCTATCATCATATCTTTCATCCTTGTCTAGTCAATCTGAGCAGTGATCAAAATGCAAGTCTATCCTTAATCCATACCAATCAAGTCAAGTCAATCTTGTCAAATTATCCAAGCACTCTCATTGGTCGTGATCCTTATCTAGTTGTAAACCAACTCAATCAGTTAATCAATCAAATTGTCTTATACAGGATGTAACATTGTCAAAATCAGACCAACACATGCGTCTTACATGACATGCTTCATTTCCTGAAACCAGACACTATCCTTCGTGTTTCTCTAGGGATCTATCATTCCCCGTCACGACAACACACCTACCATGTTGGTCTAGGGATATATCATTCCCCACCATGACAACACTGTCGTATATCATTATCAGTATATTGTTGGTTTACCACTCAACAGGGGCAATACCTTGGTTGTTCTTGTATCATTTGTGCATACTTGCTTACTTGCTTGTGTGTGTTATCATTCTATCTTGCATGGCGTATCATTCCACTCTTTCTTCAAACCTAACCTATTTTTCCCTTCTTCTTCGTGAGATTGTCCGTCTCTTGTCCTTCTTCCTTCTTCCCATCCAATCTCCCAAGAGGGGGCATCCTATCGTCATAACCTATACCAGAGGCAAATTGGGGTATATATCATTATCAGACAACTTATTCTTTGAAACAACATGATAAAACACATTGCATCAAAGAGGGGCAAAATGTATATGCCTAAAAATGACACGATTTAGTCTAAATAAATATTTTTAATATTTATTCCCTTCTAATTCCTCTATCAATAAATAAATAAATAAATTTATTTATTTGATTCATATCCCTCTAAGTTAATTAAATATCAAAATATTTAATTACCTCTTCTAAAATCAAAATTAAATAAAATCCTTTATTTAATTTAATTCTTCTAAACAATTAAATAATTCTCAATTATTTAATTAAGTCAAAATCATTCTTCCAAATTTGAATAAATCAATCAAATTTATTTAAATCCTCTTAATATCCAAAAATAAAATATAATCAAATATTTTATTTATTCTTCCAAATCGTGCACAACAATTAAATAAATTTTCTTATTTAATTTGCCTTTCTTATCTTCTAATTCTTCAAATATCTCCCAAATCTTCTAAAAATAAGTCTTCTTCTTCATGCACACAAAATTGAATAATTTATTATTTAATTCCTCTCAAATCATGCAAAAGCAAATCTCAAGTTGAGTTATCTACTCAATCAACCTTGTTTTTATCAATATCTCTTAAATTAGAAAAAAGCTTTCTAATTTATGAAAAACATATCTTATCTTTAGAAAAGAAAGTAGTTAACTCAAATAAAACAGCTTTTGTGTGACACTTGTCTTCTTCTTATTTGTGCATGTTCCTCAAGGTTTCTCAACCGTTGATCTTCTTATTTCTTCTATACCGTTGATCTTCTCTTTCCCAAGTCTATAAATTGAACCCTATTCTTCGATTTCATTCATCCAAGATTTAAGTATTGTTACGCTGCAAGAATTACAATGCGCCTTTGGCACCAATTCCTTCATTGCTTGTGATCACGCTTGTTACTACACACTACTACCATTGTTGTGAATCTCCTCTTCATTGCAATAAACTATCACTGCCATTCCCAATTGACATTCTTGAAGCATAGCAAGGAAGTGCACTCTCTAAGGGCCCTATTCATACATGCAAGATCGATTGAGATAGGCGACCAACTGAAGCTATGAATCTTTGAGGTTTGCAAAGGTTATTGTATTGTTCATTTGTTTTATTGAATCTATTTGTTTTTATATTTCGTTGAGTTTTGGGTATCTTGATATTTGATATTATTGATTATTCATTTGAATCCAATTTTCCCTTAACACTACCTTCAAGTAGAATAATCATCCCCTTTTTGCCTAAGGTCATTACTCTACTTTATGTAAAAAGAGACATCCATCTATACAAAATCCTAATATCTAGGTCCATTCAAGTTCACTTTTGATTTGAATATCCTCCCACCATCATTAAAATTCTATCCAACATCCAACATCATCCTCAACATCCCAATCACCTAAGGTTTTCTTAGTTGATTACTATCCAAAATCATTAACCATAGTCATCAAAGGTTTCCTTGGTTGATTATTATCCTTAGTCACATCCTCCAAATCATCCCAAAAATCATTTTCACCTACATCCCAATCCATCTCCTCTTTCACTCCTCTTGGTCCAAAACTTTTTGAAAATCAACTCACCCACTTCCTTTAAGGTCTTAACCTCTACGGTTGTTCCACCATCCTCATATTTTTAACATTTACCTTCCTTAGGTTTTGAACTTTTGAGATTTTATTCTCTCAAAAATAAGAACCTATCATATCCACATCATTATTAGCCCTTAGGTTTAGAATTTGGAGATTTCCTTCTCTTATGGATAAACTGCTATTTACTTCTCACATCACCATCTATCTTTGGGTCTAATAAATCAAACCTATTCTCTAAGGTCTCAATCTTCATCCACCCAATCAAATCCACACTCAAAACCATTCATGCCTGTAACAAGATCTGAAGCCAAGAAGAACAAGGAAATAGATCATTTTAGAAACAACTTTGGCATAGGAATGTCCACAATTGACCAAAACAATATGTACTCAAAGTCATGTTGTTATATGGAGCCCAATTAGACTCGAAGGTTAAATTTTCCCCACTTTTATTAGCACGGTTTTCCACCAAATTATTTAACGGGGGTTTGGGGCAATGCCCCCAAGACGAGGTCAAGGGGCAATGCCCCTTGCAGGTTCCAACAATTTTTATTATTTTATAAAGGTGTCGGGAGTTATTTTTCTATTAGCCGACATAAAAAACCCTATTTTGTAACTGACATAAGTCTTGATAAAAATAGCTAAGGGTTAGGGTTTCCATTGATATTGTATTGTAGCATTTGCAGCAACAGTATTAAGTTGCAAGGATTGCTAGTTGCAATCAATTCAATTGTTGGATAATAATATTGGACTCTCTGTTGGTGGATGTAGCCTGAGTTTGGGTGAACCATGTTAAAAATTGTCTCTCACTATTATTATTTCTGTGTATTTTTTAATTCCTCTGTTTAATCTTTATTTGCATTTAATTGATATCTTCTGCATGCAATTCCTAACAAGTCCAACAAGTGCCATCATTTGACGCCAATGCTATGTTAAATCCCTTCCCATCACAAGCACCTCCATCTAACACCAACAATATTGACCAATATGTCTTAGATTTCACCCAAGACATCGACTCTATGGATATACTCAATAGAGTCCTAAAATCAAACCCTAATAAATATCTTGAGTTCCTCCCCAAAAATGGTGCTAGCATACCTCAAAATGCATCCGCTTTAAACAACACCACAACCTCATCACAACCATATACCTCCCATACCACACCTAATACATCTCAAGCTTCAAATATCACTACATCTACAATTCCCATAAACCCCACCAATACATCCACTACACCTAATGTCTCAACCATAACAAACCCCACCATCATCAACCCCATTTTTACATCAACCATCACATCAAATGTAACCACATCCACTCCACAAATCACTCTCAATATTCCCAACAACCCCATGCACACAAGTGCTTCCACAAATGTGCCTCCACTTAACACCAACACCATAGCCTTCATGAACCAACTATTCTCTCGACAACCCCATAACAGCTCCAATATTCTTGTCAACAATCCATTGTCCAACTTCACATATGTAATTCCACCAATTTCCCAAACACCCATCACCTCTTCCATCCAAACATCCCAACCAAACCCTAATCAAAACCAACAAATACCACCCCATATTCTACAAAAACTTCACGCTTATCAACAATACCTCACCCAACTAAATCAAAACCTCATGCCCCAAAATCAAAACCTCGTCCCACAAAACCAAAATCCACCCCTAAACCAAATTTCACCTCACCTCCAACAACTTATCCAAAACAACAAACATACACTTCGCAACCACTCCCAACATAGGATTTAACGAGCATTGTGTAAACACTAATCCAAAAGGTGGATGATATGCAACATGGAAACAAATAAAAGCAATATTCTTTTGAGGATATTTGCCCTTACCCATTCGATAGGACATTGTACATGCCCCCCTTTCCCAAAAACTTTGAAACACCCAAATTTGACAAGTACAAAGGAAAGGGGATCCTAGGGAGCACCTTAGAGAGTTTTATATCGCTTGCCTCAAAGTTTCATATGACGACACCTATTTAATGAGACTTTTCCCTAGAAGCCTTGGTGGTCAAGCCACCGAATGGTTTGTGTATATATGAAAAATTCAGTGTGAAATGAAAGATAAACAATAACATCTAAATTACCTTCTTACCCAAATTTTATGAATACCTCAGATACCTTGAAACGATTGATGCATACATGTTGATTGTTGAAGTTGATTTAATTGTTGATTGCTCACAATTTTACAGCACGATGACGAAGATGAAGATGATAGGATTGAGATTGAAAGATAGGTAGATCGATGAGAAGAGGATAGGTAGGTGATGGATGAGATAGAATTTCGGCAGAGTAATGATGTTTCAAAGTTCATCCATGCAAATGGCATGAAAATGGGTTAATTTATAGGCAAGATGAGAGAATGGAAGGATAGAAACTTTCATTTTGTGAGTGATGGTGAAATTGGAAAGTTGCTTGTGCAACTTGGGAGAAGAAATGGAAAGTGGAAGAGTTCACTCAAGAGATAATTAGAAAGTGAGAGAAATGAGTTGAGTGATGAGTGGAGATGAAAATGGAAGGTGGGCCACGTTAACTCGAGAGATAATTAGAAAGTAAATCAAGTTAACTAGAGAGGATTTGAAGGATGGAAATAGTAAGTGACTTTAATTAATTAAAATAAAATTTTAATTAATTAAGCGGCATGAATGATTAAACAAATAATAATTATTTATTTAATCATAGAATAAAGGGAATTAAATGAATAAATAAAATTTATTTATTTAGTGATATGAGGGATGTGTCTTCTTTCAGTGTTCCTTTGTGAAAGTTATTTGGCATTTCTAGTGGAATCTCTAGGATATACCATGTAGACATGTTTCTTCTTTAGAGGACTCTTGGAAGAGTCTGGGGCCTCCCCCTATAAAGACCTCTTTTTTCCTCATTGCTTGGATCATTGGCCCCAGTTTGATAATTTGGCATATTTGGTTGGAGCACAACCATTGAATTTTTTCTAGACAAGAAGCTACTTGTTGGTCAGCTCTGGTTGAGGATTTTGGGGGGTCTGTAGGAAACTTTGGCTGCTAAGTGTGATCTATTTGTCCCTATTGTTTCTGGTGACTGTGATGTTGTTGAAGCCCTAGGTCTCTCTGGGAGTTGACAGAAAAATTTGAGGACAATTCAATATGGGCATGGGAGCGCGAGGGTCTGTCGTATTGGTTGTTGGTGTCCTCCCACTGTGGAGGAGCTGAAAATCAATACTGATGGATCTTCCAAAGGTAATCCTGGCCATGTTGGAGTTGGTGGCATTAGCAGGGATAGTTCAGGGGTGGTAATTTTTTTCTTCTCTACATATGGAGGTCAGCATACAAATAATCTCATGGAGGCTCTTGTTATTCTTCTGGCATTATAGTGTGCTTGTGCCCTTGGCTGGAAGTGGATTATTTATGAATTAGATTCTCAAGTGGTCATTGATATGTTGAATAAGAGACATTTTGAGGAGGTGAACTGGCAACTTGTAGTGGTGGCCAAACAAATTGTTTCTCTGAGCAATGCTTTAGATTCTATTGCTTTTTGTCATGAGCCACAAGAGTGGAATAACGTGGTAGATGGTTTGGCGAGGTGGGCATCTAAGCAAATGGAGACTTGGAATGTGGATGATTGGAGCAACCTTCCTGGTGATTTGGCCCTTATTCTTGAAGATTGGGTTATGGAGGATATGAGGAGCTTTTTGGGTGTTACTTAATTCTTGATTTTGGTTGTGCCCCTTATGGGTGTTTATTTCTACATTATAATGATTTTCTAATTCAATAAAATTTTTACCCCTTTTTTATTAAAAAAATGATATGAGGGATGTGGTTAAATTAAATAAATCTTATATTTATTTAATTTATTAGAGGAAAATGCTAGATTAGGTGATGAAGACATGGGTTATGATGGCGACAAGGGTATCTAGGGCAAAAATGTTACAAGATGCCTAACTGATATAGCATTGCGAGAAGTGGACATTTTTGGGTGTCTACATTTTGACCATCTTTGAGATGTTGTTCGAGATGATGAGATTTATGTTAAGTAACATCATTTTAAAGAAGCTAAGAAATAGGTAGAGGAAAAAGATGAGGAAAGATAGGATGATGATGGAGTGATAGATTGATGATGCCCCCTTGAGAGGATAGGCGGGTTGGATAAACACTTGTAGGCTCTCAAAATGAATTTCATTGGTCGAGGAAGAAAGATAAGGAGATGGATAGAAGAAAGGATGATGTGTTCTGCTGCAATGAAAATGAGAAATCATATGTTTGCTATAGCACGAAACATTATGCACCAGGGTATGAGGACTAAGGTGATGATGTGTCTCATTCCCCAATGTAACACAACCTTGTCTAGATACAAGATATGAATATTAGCTAGGAAGATACTGATGCGATACAAATGCAAGATAAAAAGATAACACACACAAGCAAGCAAGAAAGCATGCACAAATGATACAAAAATAAACAAGGTATTTCCCCTGTCAAGCTGTAAACCGATGATTAATTTATTGATTGATTGATGATGATGATAGTGTTATCATGGCGGGGAACAACATATCCCTAGATCAACACAAGGATAATGATGATTAATTGATTGATTGATTGATTGGGTTTACAACAAGATTAGGATCAAGACCATTGATTACGATTAGATAATTTGACAAGCTCGATTAACTTGGTTGGTATGGTTTTAAGGATGACTTGCATTTGAGTTTATTGGATGGAATGATTGAATGATGAATGGAAGAAGTGATGGGTTGATGATTTGAGGAAATGACTAATTGGAAGAATTTCTTTGAAAGATTAATGAATTGACAGAGATAGATGATGGAAGAAGATGAGAGATGAAAGAAAGAGGAATATCGTATGTGCCTAAATCTGGGCACTTCCTTCATAATCCAAACTACCTACATACCCATGTCCATAAGATCAAGGCACTTAATGATAGAGATGATATGTAGTTCTGATTTGTGTTTTATTGATGGTGAAGATGAAAGTTGATGCATTGATTTAATTTTCATTGATTTATTAGATTGATTTGCTTTGATTTTACAAGTTTGATTAGATTTGATTTGATTTGATTTTGATGATGTGATGTTGATGATTGGATTTAATGATTGGATGATCTGATTACTGATTTGATTTGATTGTTGACTCGATTAGTAGATTGGCTTGATTTGATTTGATGATTGGCTTGGATAGATGTGATTTCGATTGATTAAAAGATTCGATGATTGATTTGATGATTTGAACTTATTGGAAGAATTGGATTTGGTGATCGAATGATTTGATTGATTTTGATGATCGATGGATTGTTTGGATTTTTGTTGGATTTCATGATTTTTTGGGAATATCTAAAAAAAATTGTATTTTTTTCACAACATTTTATAAAAAAAAAAAATTGGTATTTTTTCAAGACATTTTATGATTTTTTAGGATTTTTTCAAGACACTTTAAAATTTTTTTGGAAATTTTTCAGGACTTTTTTTTTTAGAATTTTTTAGGAAATTTTATATTTTTTTTGGAATTTTTTTAGGATATTTTGATTTTTTTTTGTTTTTGGATGTCAATGTATTTACAATTTGCATAGCCTCTATGCTAGATATCGGTGACAAGGGAAAACCAAGTCTAGGTGTCAAGAGGTAAGTAAGTAGGATTGGATGAAGGGATGGGCAATAAAGGATGGAAAGGATGTATGCATGAGAGAAAGAATGTGATCTCAAAGGTTATGTCGCATTAGAACAACATGCCCCGTTCTAGGTGCAATACTTAGGATTTTTCATGACAACGCTTATGATGATGAGATAGATGGAAAGATGGCTAATGATAAGAGAATAATGATAGGATCAGTTTATGGGAAAAGATAAGGTATATCAAGAGTTTTTCCAAGGCATGTTTCAACATTGTTGCCCTCAATCTTTATCAAGATCAAGATGAGGAAGGGAGGATGAATGGGCTCAATAGGATAGGTATATGTAGATGGGTGTAATGGATAAGGATGATAGGATAGGATATGATAGGATGAACAAATGATAAGTTGGAAAGGGACTCAAGTGTTTAGTTCCATGAAAGTGATAGTCCCATTAGAGTTGGATGTCGTCGCACGGACCATGTCAAGTGTGCTCATAGATGTTGGTAAGGGGATTGCATGAAAATAGATTAGGTAGATGGGGGATTATGATGCAAATTATGGGGGTACGATAGTGGATTATGGTATGGTACGATAGTGGATTATGAAAGGTGCAATAGTGGATTATGAAAGGTGCGATAGTGGATTACACTATGGATTATGTAGGGAAGATGAATTGGAGATTTAGCCAAAAGCATGGACCATAGGGAAGTGATGAGGAAGATATGTAGGATAGTTGACAAAGGATGGGGGGATGGATGTATGTGGAATTGTGGGATGGAAGGGAACCATGACTAATGGTTGCACACACCATGATAAACATTGAAGCTTTTGATGGGATGGTGGCGTAGGAAGCAATGGTGTTGTTCTCTTAGGAGATGGTCGATTTAGGCATTTAGGGACCCACATGGACTTGGTATTTTTATGATTTTTGCTTTTCATGTGGGATGGAAGATTTTGTGACTTTTAGATGGAATGGGATTTTTGGATGGAAGTGGAGGATTGGGATTCTTGAGAGGTGGATGCCTCATTAGACTTGATTGCTTCTTGCTTAGGAACCCACACCTTTTTTAGATTTTCTCTGAGGTGGGTGGTTGTATGCAGCTTTAGAGATGGATTTGAAGTAATTACTTGTTGCTTAGAGACCCACATCTTTCTCATTTTTTCTTTGAGGTGGGTGGGTGTATGTAGCTTTTGAGATGGATGTTTCTTTGATTCTTTGATTTTGGATTGATATCCTAAGGCATTAGGATTTGCAGGATTTTTGGCTTTATGAGTGTAGGCATCCAAATTTTTGCTTTGGAATCCTGTGGGTATGGTGGAAGTAGGGTTGGTGGAAGTCCTTGTTTAGATTATATGTGCATTTGTTCGCCATGATTAGGATTTTTAGAGGGCTTTTGGATAGATGGATAAGGTGTTGGAAGTAGTGGAGGTAGATTCGATGGAGGGATATTAGGAGTTGGAAGTAATGAAGGCAAAGTGGATGGTAGAAGGTGAATGGTCACATGCTTTTGTGATTTGTAAGAGGATGGAGGTGGAATGGCCGCATATGTTTTGGGTATATGATGGAATGTGCAATGGAAAGTGGTGGACTTAGGAGGTGGGGAGGAAGTACCAACATCGTTAGATTGTTGTCCTTGGGGTGTATATCCAAGGCCAAACAAGCGTGGAGGGACCTTGACATGGATGGGTTCCAAAACACTGTGTTCAAGAAGGCCTAAGCCTTTCCTTGATAGTTCATGTTTTGAAGCATACGATCAATAATGGGACTAGGTGCGGTTCGAACACTAGACATGAGCTCCTTATTGGATGGAGAAGGTGAAATAGAGGATAATGGTTGGTGATGTTCTAAGGAGGAACACTCATGGATAAAGATGGATAGACTAATAGAACATGATGGTGGAGTTGTGATAGGGTCGATAGTGGATGTGGAAGGATCATTAGGATCTTGCTTTTTCTCATTATAATCCAAGGTATTTATTTGATCTTCTATGTTTATGTATTATTGGGAGGCACATGTCTCATTATGAGAAGCAGACGTTGTCTCATTAGGGTTATATGGAGGATGGATAGGAGCAATTTGGATGTCTTGCTCATGGATGGGTATGGGATCATGAATAAGATCAAGGTGTTCATGGATGGCTTCTTCATAGATAATTTCATCTTGATCATGGAAGAGGTAAATGTTATGGATGGGTTGCATAGGTGGCATGCAGGGGATTTGATCTTGACTCGGATTAGGGACTAATGTTTTCACATACTTAGGATTATGTTCTTGATATAACTCTTGAGTTGCTTGAATGGAAATAGAAGGCTCTTGGATGATTTGGATGGGTTCTTGATATTCATCCATAAGGGAGTATAATGAACCTTGATCTTGGCTTATGATGGGAGGCTCTTGAATAGGCTTAATAGCTTATGGTTCACATGATGGGCTTATAGTGCTAGACATGGCATTTGGAAGTTCTTCAATAGGCTCAGGAATGAGTGTTTGACATGGGTATGGTCTATTTCGTGCTAACAGCCAATGGATCACATCCTTTTCTAAGGTATGGGTAAATGGACAATATAGGGGATGGACGATAAGGGTAGATGGTGTAGTAGGTATAGGCTTAGAAGTAGGATTGGGAGCGGATAAGGGATAAGTTAGATGGATTGGGATTTAGATTGGATGAAGGGATAATGTGGTTGGATGGATCAGAAATAGGATTGGATGGAGGTATAGTAGGACTAGAGGGATTAGATGGTTGGTGGGTCAATAGACTAGGAATGGGATCACATGATGGTGTCAAGATGAGACTAGTAGGCTCATATGTTGGCATGTGATTGGATGGTGATGGAGGATGTTCATAGGATGCTTGTTCTAGGTTGATATCTCCCTTGTCAAAGGATATTAAGTCTTGTAGCATAGGTTGACTTAAGGACTCTTGAGTTATGTACAAAGGGTCACTTAGACTTGAGTCAAAGGTTATTAGGTCTTGTTGCACAAGTGGACTTAAGTCTATTAGGTCTTGTTGCAAAAGTGGACTTGGGCTCATTTGATTTATGTACAAAGAACCACTCAGATTTGTATGTCCATGTTGTGGGAGCCACTGATAGTCTTGTGAATGTGTTTAATGAAGAGATGAAATGGTAGGATGTGTATGTAAAAGATCTTGGGGTATGGGTTGTTGTGGATAATGGTAGGTATTGGAAGAAGTAGGGTATGGTGATGTGGCATTATTACGGGAAGATGTGGGATAATGTGATGTGGGATTGTTATGGAAAGATGTGGGATGAGTTGGTGTGACATTGTAATGGAGAGATGTGGGATGAGGTGATGTGGAAGTGATTTGAAATGCAGATGGATTTGATTGATAGGAAATAAGATAAGATGATGTGTAATTATTATGACATATGTATGGATTAGATTGGTGTGAATGGAAGGGAATGCCACATAGGAATGAAGTGGAATTGGTTGGTGTTGAATGGATAAGGGATGATGATGCGGCGTTTGTGATTGGCAAATGGCTACAAGGTGTTGGATTTGTGCTATGAGGTACTGCATTTGTGTAGATTGGCTTGCTTGAAGTTTTTGGATCATGTCATGGATAGATTGAATCATTTGTTGGCTTATTTGAACTTGGTGAAGTATGTGAATGATCTCTTGTGCCAGGTCCTCTAATGTCAACATGGTGTAGGATGAATGTGGATTGGATTAGAAAGATGCTGATATGTAATGATAAGGTTAGATGACTAGGATGGGGTTGATTAGATGACTAGGATGATTTGGTTTGGAAATATTGGATGAAGTGTAATGATTGAGAAATGTGTTATGACAAGTAGGTTGAGGATGATGTGGGAATATCAAACACAAGATCTCACATACACATGTAAGCACACCAAACATGATGATCAATGTGTACACCCTAGGCTAGGCAAGGACAGTATCTGTTGGGTTCCCACTTGGGTTTCCCTAGCCATGTCTACTTATGGTGTATAGCTCCAGGAACTTGGGGCATTGGCTCCCCCTTATAGTGCACTCACTTCTCAGGCACACCAAGTTCTAGGTCCTCAAGACACACAGATCTTGAGGTACCTTGCTATCTCTGCCATAAGCCACAAAAATGTGGGATGGCTATCAGAGGTTGATCAGCGGACCTCATGTACCAATAGATAGGGGTTTTTAGCCGCTACACAAAGGTTTCTAGTAAGGCTTTCCGTTCGGGTGGCTATACATGCGGTGCTTCACTTCGTTAAGGAGGCCCCCCAGCCTGCAAAGGTTAGGCTCTGCAGTGTTTCACACACCGTATGATAATGTGGGGAACATTCGTCAATATAGTGGAACAACACCCATCGTTTGTGACTTTAATCACAAATACATTATTTATATAGCAAATTGGAATGGATTGGCTTTAGCCTGTTTCTTCTTGGGTTGTACCCCTTCTCACAGTGGAAAGGCAGGCCCTCTAGAGTTAGAAATAGTTTCTCATGCACCCCAAATCCGGTGGTTAGGTAGGGGAGAGGATACTTCTATTGCTAAATCAAGTAACACAGAGACACAGCAAGCAAGCAAAGAAAAGAAAAGTAGACATGATGAAGACAAATTGTTCATTTTAGAGCACCAATTTGAAGTGTTCCTAATTTAGTGATAAAAAAGATTATTTGACTGCTCAGATCTGCAAAAGATATGTCAGTAGTTTGTTTTCTCCATTCTTTGACACAGATGTTTGACAAGTTGCACTGATAAATTATTAGTTTCTAGAAAAATAAAACTATTAAAAATCTAAAATAAATGATCTAATATAGAAAAACAGAGTGCATAAATAGAAAATTCAGATGATTCTACATAAATTTAAAAAACAAATTGTTAAGTTTGGATGTGTTTTGCTCAAAATATGATCAATTGAAGTTTAATATGAAGCTAATGTTTGACAAAGAAATTACCTAACAAGATGATGAAATTACCTACTACAACCTTCACAATAGTGAAGTTCATCTTCTTACCTTTCTGATGAGTATTTATTTGCAAAAATTTGATGTTGTATGCCCCTGTTATGGCAAAAAAAAAAAACCCACTTTTGCTTGTAGATGAAAGATAGGTTGACTTAGTTTGACTTATTATTTGCTTGTCGATTGTTTGATGGTCTCGCAAAGAGAATTGGATCAGAGGTGCTAATTGTGTTTGGTGATTACAAGTTTTTATACTATCCCAACCCCTTTTGAAAATTTAGGCCTCCAAGCATTAAGATCTAAAAGCTCAAATTACAATGTTAACCGTAGTATAAAACTCCAAATGCTGGGTCGACACACACATAAAAGGTAAACCTTGAAAGTGCTAAGTTGAAAGGTTAAGAAAGGTTTTTTGGAGGTTGACTATCACCTATATCAAGGAACAAACCACAGCTAATCGTTAATTGTTGACCTTGACCACAGAAGGTGACAAGGCTTGGATAAGATCAAGCGACTAACTCTTTATTCAGCATATGATAAGGCCGAAGACTAAGTCCAAGTCAAATTTAATAGATCAATAGTTGACAATTTAAATCCACAGTCAATGAGATAGATAGTCAAAAGGACCGGCGGTCATAGAAGTTTCAACCGGGAGCATATTAGGGTTTAAAAATGCTTAAGTTGCGACCGAGGGTGGCGACTGGGTCCGTATGCAGAGAAAAGTAACGATCATTGATTTAGAGGGTATCGATGGTTATAAGTGGAGGTGACCAAGCAATATTTTAGAGGCAGATACTTAGCTTTGGAGCAAAGATTGGGTGGCTAGGGGAGTAGTGACTGAGCTGTGCCTTAGTGGCGATTGTTATTTCAAGGGGGCGATTTAACATTAAGGTCAACCAGACAATGTAAGGATCAGGGAGTTGGCAGAATAATGCTTGCAGATCGAAAAGTTATGTATGACGGTGGTTGTAGGTCTATAAATAGAATGTCAACAAGATTCTCAGTGTAGTGGTGTCAACTACAAATGTGAGTGGTGACCACAAGCTTTGAATATTGTGACAAGGTTTAGACGATGGTTGACAGGGAGGTCAATGATGTATAAACCTAAGGTCTAGTTGAATGAATTTATTTGCAAAGAAGCCTGGGACACATAAACTATAGAAAGTGCTTGCAATACAATCTAGACTTTCAAGCTAGCATGCAATACTAAAGATATCCCCCCAGTGGTAGATCCGTACTATACGGATCCGTACAGTATGGCTGCCAAACTAAAAACAAATTGAATTTTTACAAAAAAAATTTAATGTGACAAAAGATATGAAAATTTATAGTTTAGGATCTTGGAAGCGGCCTCTAAGACATGATGGAGCTATCTATTTTTCCCCTTGAGACTCCCTGTGACAAATTTCCTACAAAACCTGACAACGGGGGTTAAAAAGCACAAATTTTCATACCAAAAATCTACAAAAACAACAAAACAAAGTGATTCCCATCGGGCATGCCAGAATGTATATATGAAAAATTTGGTGTGAAATGAAAGATAAACAATAACATGCAAATTACCTTCTTACCCAAATTTTTACGAATACCTTAGATACCTTGAAACAATTGATGCATGCATGTTGATTGTTGAAGTTGATTTAATTGTTGATTGCTCATGATTTTGTAGCACGACGACGAAGATGAAGATGATAGGATTGAGATTGAAAGATAGGTAGATCAATGAGAAGAGGATAGGTAGGTGATGGATGAGGTGGAATTCCAGCAGAGTAACGTCATTTCAAAGTTCATCCATGCAAATGGCATGAAAATGGGTTAATTTATAGGCAAGATGAGAGAATGGAAGGATAGAAACTTCCATTTTGTGAGTGATGGTGCAATTGGAAAGTTGCTTGTGTAACTTGGGAGAAGAAATGGAAAGTGGAAGAGTTCACTCGAGAGATAATTAGTAAGTGAGAGAAATGAGTTGAGTGATGAGTGGAGATGAAAATGGAAGGTGGGCCACGTTAACTCAAGAGATAATTAGAAAGTGAATCAAGTTAACTAGAGAGGATTTGAAAGATGCAAATGGTAAGTGACGTTAATTAATTAAAATAAAATTTTAAATAAATATGTGGCATGAATGATTAAACAAATAATAATTATTTATTTAATCATAGAAGAAAGGGAATTAAATAAATAAATACAATTTATTTATTTAATGATATGAGGGATGTAGTTAAATTAAATAAATGTTATATTTATTTAATTTATTAGAGGAAAATGCTAGATTAGGTGATGAAGACATGGGTTATGATGGAGACAAGAATATCTAGGCCAAAAATGTTACAAGATGCTTAACTAATGTAGCATTGTGAGAAATGGACATTTTTGGGTGTCTACAGTTTGCTCAACTTCCTCTGAGTATTAAAACATTCCATAAACTTGCGGAGAAGTTTGTAAACCATTTCTCCTATGATTTCGAACATGAAATATCAATGACTGATCTTTGCAATACCAAACAAAAGAACAGAGAATCTTTCACCATCTTTTTGCAAAGATGGAGAGACTTGGCAAGCAAGCTCCCTTGGCCTATCCCCGAAAAACAATTAGTCACCATGTTTGTGGCTAATCTTAGTCAAGAAATGGGATTCCATCTACAAATACAATGCGCATCAACCTTTGAAGAGGTTATCAAAAAGGAACCACCATTGAAATAGCCCTTATTGCTAAGGGCTCCATAAAGCTTTACACTGATGATAACAAAAGAAACAACAACAATAAAATTAACAACAACAACACTCCATCAAATGACAAACCTCACTTTTGGGGAAAGAACAAAAACACTCTTAACGAAAGTGTCACTAATGTGAAATCCATTCAAAATGTGCAAAATCCAACACCACTGAGCACATCCACCACAAATAACGCCAATGTCCCCAAAGGATCACCAAAACAAAATAACCCTAAGAGGAAGTTCACACCTCTAGGGGAACCTATTGAAAATGTGTTGAATAATCTTGTAAAAGTGGACCTAATCACATTACCTCCTATCAGGCCCTATGACAAAAATCAGTTCAAACCCTCTTGGTTTGATGAAAATGCTTATTGTGAATATCACCTTGTGAAAGGGCATAAAACCTCTAATTGTATGAAGTTAAAACACTATATACAAGATCTTATTGATAGAGGTGACATAACCATTAACAAGCCCCCTAAACAATCACCAAATGCAAATCTCAGAGCATACAAGGATCCACTTTTGGATCATGACAAAAGAAAATCCTCCTCATCAAACCAAGCTTATAATGTTGTACCACTACCTACTTCCTTCGATTCCATCGTGGGACGAATAGAAGAATCTTCTAATCATATCAACACCATCACCATTCAAGCAAAAATACCTGATTGCACCATCACAACCTATCATGGCCGTGTTTCTATACGTGGAGCTCCCACCGCTAATCAACCTTCTACTTCTGCATCCACCAACCAACCATCTACCCACAAATACAACCTCCTAGATCACCCCGGTGCAAATTTCCATCCTTGATTTGCTCTGCACATCTCCCACCCACAAAGAATTCCCTAAAAAATCCTTGATGGAAACGCAAGTCCTTACCGATTTGAATGTTGACCAATTCCAAGCTATGGTAGGCTATATCACTTCACCCCATCACCTCACATTTTCTAAAAAGTATCTTCCTTCACCTAACACCACCCATAATGAAGCTTTGCATATCAAGGTTTTTATCCACAAGCACGTTAGAAAACAAGTCTTAATAGATGGCAGCTGCGGCCTAAATCTGTTCACTCTAAAATTGCAAAAATAGTTGGGATACTCTGATGTGGTCGTGGATACTAGAGAATGCATAACAATTAAGGGATATGATGACACTGAGAGACTATCTAAGGGTACTATCAAGCTCCCTATCCAAGTGGGACAAAAGATTCTGAAAACAAAATGTCAGGTCCTTGATCTTGATCTCCCTTATAACATTCTTCTCAACCGACCATGGATCCATGCCATGCAAGCCATCACATCCACATTCCATCAGTGCTTGAAATTTCCCCACAACAAGTTTAGGACTTGGTCGACCTTCTGTGAGATCTGCATGAAGTTCGATGCATTTGAGGAGCAATGCCTTATGTTTAGGCCCGACCTATTTTGTGTACACATTTCATATCTAGTCGTTGCAATCAGCCTGACTTGATAATGATTTGAAGTCTTGTGGAGAATATAAATGAAGGATAATAATTTGTTACAAAGGACCAGTGGTGAAATGAATGATTATGTGAAGACATGAAGCAAGTTCATAGGTGTTTGATCTGAAGAAGAGGCAGAAGTGAAGTAGAGTGCATAGCAGGAAGCAGAATGAGTTGCAGAATAGATAATTGAGTTGTAGGAGAAAGAAATCATGGAAGAATATTGTTGTAAAAATCTTTTGTAACCCCAGGTTATGGCCTAGCATCTATAAAAGCCCGAGTGGCATATGTAATGTGTTTTACAATCTTAATATAAGAGGAATGAGCTTTGAAGGTTGGGTTTTTCCCTGTTAGGGTTTTCCCAAGATACATCTTGTGTTATGTGTTCATGAATATCTTTTATCTTTTTGTTTATTAGTTGTTAGCTTTAGTTGCATATCCATTATGATCATGGTATTAGTTGTTCAAAGGCTACAAGGGTAGACAGTCCCTCACCGGACCCTCCTACCTTGACTGCACCATGTATTTCTCACAAAGAATGCACATCCTGTCATTTTCAAAAAGTCCTCTGCAGAGGCGGGGAGCAGTTCTATGACTAACTCAACCCTTAAGCGTGTCTTCAGTGATTGTTGTGTTGAAGCCCAATCATCAATGTGTGCCTGTAATGTGCTTGAGATGGTGGTGAACCTAGAAAAAGGAACACTCCATCACTTGTCTGCCACGTTTTCTCTATGTCTTTCAAGTGTGTGTGTATTGTGTGTTTGTTGCCAAGCATAGTGTTGTGTGGTTACACAACACGCCCCATTTTGCCTTAGCAAAACAAGGACCCAACTTTTGCTTGGCTTGTTCTTGTGTTGTTCTGCTTTTCGGTGGTCTGGTAAAAGTAAGTCATGCAGGTCATCCTGCATAAAAGGGGATGCATATAAGTCATCATGATGAGGTTAGTTTGTCTAGGTTAGTATTTCACGTCATTAACCTCATTGTTAGAAAGAGCATAAAATTCCATGCAGGTTTGCCTTTTACATCACCCTGATATTTTAAGATCACCCGATCTTCATAAGATCACCCCCCTTCGGGAAATATCACCCCAGCGCTAACATGATGGTGACATCATTCTAACCCCCGATGAACAAAAGCTTGACATGACCCTGACGTCATCTATATTCGAGAGGGTGATATTCCAATATCAGGGTCATATTTCTTAGCACCATGATTATCTTCAATATGATAGTGACGTCATCCTTTCGCATTTTAATGAAGCACTAACATGATGGTGACATCATCATCATATCCTAATCTATGAATGGGGATCATATTGGTTAATATGCCTCATGTTAACCATTGTGCATCTCAGACGCTACAAGGTTAAAAGTTAGAATGAATGCTTAGATGGGTCCGCTGGGTGCATCTTTAAGTTGTTTGTATATGTCTTACATACAACACAAAATTGAAAAAGTTATAAAATAACAAAGTTGTTGTATGCTTCGACACATACAAAGGTGATAGGCATTACATTTTTTACATGCTACGGAACCCAAATGTTATGAATGAATGTTAAGCTTATACATGCATCTTATACCTTGCAGTGACATACAGCATTTCATGCAAGCCAGAATTGAAATTATTATGAGACAATGTTAAGTTGTATATATCCCGTGTTGTATGTGTATTATGATATGCATGCATTGCAGACATACAGCGCGGAATTCAGAAGAGATTTAAATCCAATATAATCAATGCATCATACTAAATGCATATCGAAGGATGCATATCGGTATATACATAGCGGAGCTCAAAGCAAATAAAATATGGTCTATAAAAAAAGATAAACCCACCAGATGTATATGCTAGTTTGTACATTGCAGATATGCAAACAAACAATGCATAACCCGATATACAAGCAACGGACGTGAATGGAAAGTTAAATACAGAGAATTCCTTGTATGTTTTGTCCTTGCATGATCATGATGCATAACCCAATATGCAAGCTGATGATATACAAAGCACATATTCGAAAAGAAGTTAAATGTAGAAAATTCCTTGCACATTTTAATGCTTGTATGTATATAACATACAACCTGATATATACAAAGGAATTGAGCGCCCGATATACAAAGAAAAGGTGGGAAAATAAAGTGATAGCATTTTGAAGTTATTTTTAGAGCCCGAATGCATGATCTTCAGTCAACGATGGTTGACCTGATCATTTTAACGTTGTATATGCATGTGATGCATGATTTTCACGGATTTAGAACCTGATTACCTGTGTTTGCACATTCATCCTGTTTTAATGTAATTTTTATCTTCTTGCTGGCTATTAAATGAAGCTGATGCTTATTTCTTGTCTGTTTATTGCAGGATGGTGGAGCTGTTTGAGCCTAAGATCAGAGTGGCAGAAAATTGCAGAGTTGCATGCAGAGGTAACATGAACTAGAGCCGAGGAGGATATTGTCAAATATGATGTTTGCTACCTGGAGGATGGACTAGGTCGAAGATGCTAGAATATTCTTTGCCAGCTGTACTGGCAAGCACATGCTATTCATCTAGACTGTTGATCTTAATAGATAAATCCTGACCGTAGGTCATCTGTAATTGTTCCCTCACCTTATTCTGTAAAAGGTACAGGGATGTGATAGTTTGATTCATTCAGAAGCTTAATTGAAATTTGTTTGCTGAAATATCAGGGCCTATTTCAAAGTTATTGTATACATACATGTTTTTTGCATACTTAATAAAAGAGAAGACCGTTTTGATTACAAATTATAGTAAATCTTGAGTAATTTGTGTCTGGATTCTTGATACTTGCTTTGATTAGCTGCATCCCTTGGAGTGCTCATCAGTTTGCTTGTATTGTTTTCATTCACCATCCTCTGAAGTTAGCATCATCTGTATCTAGCTGTGGAACATCCTGGTGAAAATATGGTTTGATTTCTTCTCCTCATGACTGTATCTGGTATGTATGTGGTTCAATAGCTAAGATTCACCAAATTTGAAGTATTCTTTTAATTTTCTTTGAATTTCAGAATAATCCACCATCATAATTGCAAATAATAGATAATTAGAAGCAAAAAACATGAAATATGCTGACATCCCGTAGATAACTAAATATCATTAGCATATTTGAGCTAAATGCATGTAATATTGAAAATATCATGCAAAGAATTGCAAATAATGGTAGAAATCATGCAAATATCAACCTGTAGGCACATTATTTGAGTAAACTCATAGTGCAAGAGGTAGAATTGTTGGAGATTTATGTAGAGGAGATATATAGGATAGGATATCTGGAGGAATACTGATGAACTTTATAGAAATTACTGAAGAACGTAAGGCCCCTGAATGGAAAACAACAACACACATCAACCACTGAGTAACGTCAGTAGATGAAGAACTAATCCATGGAGACTTGGGATTATGAATTCTTTTTATTCATCGTATCTTTCAAGATGAGTAAAGGTTGTTGTGTAACTTTTATTCTATGTTTGTTTATGACTAACATCATCATCAACATAAATTGGTGCTAGAAGGAGGGCCGAGCAAAGAATCTGTGTTTTCTGTAAATATTTCATCATTTGAGGCTAATGTCTACAAATATCTCTTGTCTGAGAGGTTTTGACTGCATCTTTGCAAAGATCTAGCTCAAAGCTTCAAAGATTCGTTTGATTTTCTAAGCTTTCAAGTTTTATTCTGAGATATGATAGATCTCATTAAAATTTCAAAATCTTAAAAAATTAAAATAGAGTCTCATTCCAATGGATGCATATGAAGACAATTGTCAGGTTAACATTCCTTTATTTTAGGAAACTTTGAATAGGCAGCTTTATCCTCAAAGCTTATCTAACTTTGGTTTATCCACTTGTTGCAGGATACACCAGACTATAGAGCACAGTGAAATTAATTGTTTAACTTTCCTCACAAGGTTGGATCTATATTTGAAAGGACTAATATTCTTTATAGATGTGTTCAGAGCTGAAGTCTAGCAGGAAAATGAAGAAATTCTGGAGCAACAAGCTGATACAGTACCAGAAATTATTAGTTGTCCAGACACTGAAGTGGACCGCTTTAAAGATTTTGAATTATATCTGTCTAGAAATATACAGTGTAGTCAAATATAATGTTTATCCACTGATGATGTCTTGATTGAAAGTTGGTGTAGATTACATGACAAAGAACATTCAGAAAGGGATTGTTATGCTTGCTTGGTCATATTGAAGAAGACTCTAGAAAATACAATAGCTGAATCAGTTCTGGAAAGTGAAGAAGAGGAAACATCTTTCCTTGAGTCATTTTATGGTAAGAATAGGAGTTCTCTACTTCTTAATATAGGTAAGGGTGAGGTAGAGTGCAGGTATGAATCTTTTGAAAATTGTGGAGAAGAAACCACTTGTTAGGATAAAGTCTTTGATTCTGATCCTAATACTTTTGATAAGGATAGTGAAACATCTTTCCTTGAGTCATTTTATGGTAAAAAGGAATGGAGACAAGTGGAACAATTTAAATGCATTGATGTTGAAGAACTTCCCACGATAGTAACCCAGGAAATTGTAGAAAAGAAAATAAATGCTAATTTACTAACTTCTTTGAGTTGAATGATAAAATGCAAGATTGTTGCAGGTCAATGAGACCAGATACCTTAATGTATGGTAGATGTGAGTTATTTGATGAACAATTCATGAAAGTTGAAGATGCAGAAAGCTTTGGAGTTGTTGTGCATAATCAGATGCCAATCCAATGTTGTTTTGAAAATGAAATAGAGGAGTATTCCTATCAGTTGATTGTTAATTCACATTTACAGTCAAATGATTTAGAAATGATAAATTATTGTATATCAGGTTATGATGATAAAGATACTTATTTAGATGTTGTTGTGCAGAAAATTAAAGAAAACATTGAGGTGCTTCCTGAAGTCAAGAATGAGACATATATGCAAAATGAAGGAACAAAGCTTGATAAAGATGAAGGATTAATACTTCAAGAGTCATACATCCTTCAATTTGAAGTGAGACTAAACACTAAGCTAAGTAATGAAAATGCAAAGTTAAATAGAGGACTAGTTGTCAATGAAGAAGCATGTCCAGCAGAACCAGAAATACATCAGGTTGTATTTCTCCTTTCCACAGTAAATGATGTTGATTATTATTTTGATTATAGAAATTCAAGAAATAAGACATGCATATGGATTAATCATGAACATGATGAGCTTCCTCAGTTGCTGATTATCAGAGATTATTTTGTGAAATATAGTGAATTTAGAATACAAGAATATTTTTCAGAATACAAGGATGAATTTGCTAGGATGAGAACCATAACTAATGCCCTGATGCTCCTGCACAATTTAAGGAAGTATACAAATACAGATGTCTTTGGCTCTTTTCCTAGGTTTTATTTGCCTTGTAGGGTTTGTATATAGTTTGATAGAGTAGTTGTTTTGTTTCCTTTCTTTGCTTTCTTGTTTTGTTTTCTGTTGTCCCCTTTTGTAATTAGTTGTTTGTACAGTTTGCTTAGTGTGTTTGCTTTTGTTTGTTTGCTTGTTGAGTTCTGTTTTGGTTAGTCAAGATGATGCAGCTCATCACCCTAAGAAAATAACTAAATTGTTGAGATTCAAGTGATGAGAACAAATTCATATATAGGTTATGATTCATTTTGAGAAGTGTTGGTGATCAGGTTTGTGATATCTTTTCATCAGGGTGCCATTTATTGACCAAAGTGATTCTTTCACAATGACTCACCTAACAGCCTTGGATTTGTTGAACACACAAGTATAGGTGTTAAGTGAAAAATCTAAAGGGACTCCCTTGCTACCAATGCAATCTCCAACCTAAATCAACAAGTGACCATACCTTGCACACTAAGCTTACATGATGACATCGGATATATAGAGTATAAATATTGAAAAATCCAAAAATAATAAAACTAGGCCATCTAAATAACTCTATCGGGGCTATAGACACCTGCTAGTAGTGGGGATCTACTTAGGGAGATTGCATAGATAACCTTGTTAGGGCTATGGACACCTGCTGGCAGCAAGGCTCTATTCAGGTTGGCTATGAGGGATGATCCCAAACTATGTAGCTTAGCATCAGTTACTCATGTTTTCAACTTGCTTTCAAGATGAGGATAATTAATCATTTGCACACACCTGATCCTTTGTTAGCATTGTCGCCATGATGAAGACCTTATCATTTAGAAAGATTATAAGTGCTTATACTTAGAAAGAGTTAGAATACTATGTTAGAATATGATCACATCACTTGAATCATGGGAATTTGTTTGTTTTCTTTGGTGGCAAGTTGTTGTGTGGTTACACAACACGCCCCATTTTGCCTTAGCAAAACAAGGACCCAACTTTTGCTTGGCTTGTTCTTGTGTTGTTCTTCTTTTCACCGATCTGGTAAAAGTAAGTCATGCAGGTCATCCTGCATAAAAGGGGATGCATATAAGTCATCATGATGAGGTTAGTTTGTCTAGGTTAGTATTTCACGTCATTAACCTCATTGTTAGAAAGAGCATAAAATTCCATGCAGGTTTGCCTTTTACATCACCCTGATATTTTAAGATCACCTGATCTTCATAAGATCACCCCCCTTCGGGAAATATCACCCCAGTGCTAACATGATGGTGACATCATTCTAACCCCCGATGAACAAAAGCTTGACATGACCCTGACATCATCTATATTTGAGAGGGTGATATTCCAATAGCAGGGTCATATTTCTCAGCTCCCTGATTTTCTTCGGTATGATGGTGATGTCATCCTTTCGCATTTTAATGAAGCGCTAACATGATGGTGACATCATCATCATATTCTAATCTATGAATGGGGGTCATATTGGTTAATATGCCTCATGTTAACCATTGTGCATCCTGGACGCTACAAGGTTAAAAGTTAGAATGAATGCTTAGATGGGTCCGTTGGGTGCATCTTTAAGTTGTTTGTAAATGTCTTACATACAATGCGGAATTGAAAAAGTTATAAAATAACAAAGTTGTTGTATGCTTCGATACATACAAAGGTGATATGCATTACATTTTATACATGCTACAGAACCCAAATGTTATGAATTAATGTTAAGTTTATACATGCATCTTATACCTTGCGGTGACATACAGCATTTCATGCAAGCCGAAATTGAAATTATTATGAGACAACGTTAAGTCATTGTATATATCCTACATTATATGTGTATTACGATATACATGCATTGCAAACATATAGCATGAAATTCAAAAGAGATTTAAATCCGATATATTAAATGCATCATACTAAATGCATATTGAAGGACGCATATCGGTATATACATAGCGGAGCTGAAAGCAAATAAAATATGGTCTATAAAAAAAGATAAATCTGTCAGATGTATATGGTAGTTTGTACATTGTGGATATGCAAACGAACAATGCATAACTTGATAGACAAGTAACGGACATGAATGGAAAGTTAAATACACAGAATTCCTTGTATGTTTTTTCCTTGTATGATCACAATGCATAACCTGATATGCGGGCTAATGATATACAAAGCACGGATTCAAAAAGAAGTTAAATGTAGAAAATTCCTTGCACATTTTAATGCTTGTATGTATATAACATACAACCTGATATATACAAAGGAATTGAGCACCCAATATACAAAGAAAAGGCGAGAAAATAAAGTGATAGCATTTTGAAGTTATTTTTAGAGCCCGAATGCATGATTTTCAGTCAACGATGGTTGACCCAATCATTTTAACACTGTATATGCATTTGATGCATGATTTTCACGGTTTAGAACCTGATTACCTGTGTTTGCACATTCTGCCTATTTTAATGTAATTTTTATCTTCCTGTTGGCTATTAAATGAAGCTGATGCTTATTTCTTGTCTGTTTATTGCAGGATGGTGGAGCTGTTTGAGCCTAAGATCAAGGTGGCAAAAAATTACAGAGTTGCATGCAGAGGTAACATGAACCAGAGCTGAGGAGGATATTGTCAAATATGCTATTTGCTAGCTGGAGGATAGACTAGGTCAAAGATGCTAGAATATTCTTTGCCAGCTGTACTAACAGGCATGTGCTATTCATCTAGACTATTGGTCTTAATAGATAAATCCTAACCGTAGGTCATCTGTAATTGTTCCCTCACCTTATTATATAAAAGGTGCAAGGATGTGATAGTTTAATTCATTTAGAAGCTTAATTGAAATTTGTTTGCTGAAATATCAGGGCCTATTTCAAAGATATTGTATACATACATTTTTTTTGCATACTTAATAAAAGAGAAGACCGTTTTGATTACAAATCATAGTAAATCTTGAGTAATCTGTGTCTGGATTCTTGATACTTGCTTTGATTAGCTACGTCCCTTGGAGTGCTCATCAGTTTGCTTGTATTGTTTTCATTCACCATCCTCTAAAGTTAGCATCATCTATATCTAGTTGTGGAACATCCTGGTGGAAATATGGTTTGATTTCTTCTCCTCATGACTATATCTGGTATGTATGTGGTTCAATAGCTAAGATTCACCAAATTTGAAGTATTCTTTTAATTTTCTTTGAATTTCAGAATAATCCACCATCATAATTGCAAATAATAGATAATCAGAAGCAAAAAACATGAAATATGCTGACATCCCGTAGATAACTAAATATCATTAGCATATTTGAGCTAAATGCATGTAATATTGAAAATATCATGCAAAGAATTGTAAATAATGGCAGAAATCATGCAAATATCAACCTGTAGGCACATTATTTGAGTAAACTCATAGTGCAAGAGGTAGAATTGTTGGAAATTTATGTAGAGCAGATATAAAGGACAAGATATCTAGAGGAATACTGATGAACTTTACAGAAATTACTGAAGAACGTAAGGCCCCTGAATGGAAAACAGCAACACACATCAACCACTTAGTAACATCAGTAGATTAAGAACTAATCCACGGAGACTTGGGATCATGAATTCTTTGAATTCATCGTATCTTTCAAGATGAGTAAAGGTTGTTGTGTAACTTTTATTCTATGTTTGTTTATGACTAACATCATCATCAACACATAGTCTTAAAGATCAGTGGCGATGGGTCCCTCCTATGCTTTGGGATTTGTATGGCGTGTTTGATTTGTATGGTGTGCTTGATTTGTTTTGTGTGTCTGTTGCCCTATATGCAGTCTTAAAGACTAGTGGGGATGAGTCCCTCCTACATTATGGGTGGTGTGTTTACTTTCCTTGTAGTTGCATCTACATTTCATATATGAAAATGAAAAAGAAAAAAAATTCATCACTATCTTCACTACATTCACTGTATTCATTGTGTTTTGCATGCTTCAATACTATCTTCTCCATGTCTTGTGTGACTGTAACTATCTTTTCTATGTTTTTGCGTGACTGTAATTGTCTTCTCTATGATTAGCGTGTCTTCTCCGTGCTTGGTGTGTTTGTTGTGCTTGTTGACCGTACTTTAATGCATGTATTGGCCTTGCATTTATACATACATTAAAGTGGGGACTAAATGTTACGTCTGAAAATGTCTCCTTGGGTGCTTTTCCTTCTTAAGGTTTAGCTCTAATGTCCTTTAGAATGAATTTAGAGCATCTCGCATGATTTTGATGACTCCCGATGAGAAAACCCTAAAGTTTTATGGCAATTAGGACTCAAGGGATGAATTTATGACAAATCCTACCTGAAATAGGGGGAGGACTTGGGTGTCCGCGCCCTAGTCCTCCCCTATTTTAGGTCAGGACCAATTTCAAAGTGTTGGTTTATGGTTGTTATTTAAGTCCTATGCCGACACGGTAAGTTTGAATTACAAAATTCTTAGCGGGAATGTTTGTAGTTGCATATATAAGCATAATTAGGTTATCATTTGTAAACTAGATGGACATTTTGATTGACAAGCTTATGTTAAGTTGATTCAAGGCATTCATTGTGTTGCAAAGTAGAATTTATGTTGTTATTGTGTTTGTATTTGCAGATTTGGCATCCATCTCCTCATGGCATGAAAAGCATCTTCCTCCCATGAGATCTTCACTACAAGGTGATATCAATTATGTTTTCTATCATTTATCATTTAGATTTTGCCTCTATCCCACAAGGATATGCACTCTTTATCTGACAACAGTGTTCAGAAGACTTGAATGTCACTCTGGGGCTTGGCTAAGGCAAGCCTCTAAACACGACAAACCACAACCCATTTTTCCATGATTGCAGGTTCCAGGTTACAAAAGCAAAAAAAGTGGAGTTGCAAGAAAGTAGTATAGACTATCAGAATTGTAGGTCAGAGAAGAAAATAGGGACCTAGACTCAGGCACCCGCTCGTTAGTCCTCCGGATCCCACAACTAAAAAATCTCTGGAACAGCAAGAACAAGTTGCAGACAAGGTTTCCAAATCTTGACAGAAGCTATGGTACTAGACTAGGGTGCCTGCTCATTAGTCCCCTACTTTTCCACTTTCTGAACTTCAAAATTTGGTACGCATTTGATTGTCAAGTTGATATCTCTATGTGTGATCATTTTCTATAATTTGTCTATTTGTTTATGAATTTACGAAATTAGTGTTTTGAGCATAATTGGGCTTAACTGAATAACAAATCTACACAATTCCAATCTTCCCCTATGTTCTAAGTGATAGAAGGCCTGTAATAGGTTCCTCTACTCGACTGAAAGTCCTTGACTGTTTAGTGGTGAAAGGAGGATCAAGACAAAAACCTAAACCCTCTTAAACATCTAATCCTCTTCATTTTTCACCTTAAACAATTAATGTTAATCTTAAAATGACAATTTGATGATGAATAGGTGGATGTTGGACCTTTAATGTCAAGACACATAGGCAGTACTAGTCAATTATCAACTTTCACTAAGGTAAGTTTAACTATTTTTAATCATTATATTTATAAATAATGTTATGTAAATTTTGGTCAAATAAGATTGTTCAAATTTTCAGTTGATGACATTAGCACAAAATCCTCCTAATATTCATAGATCAATGTAGATGGGTATTGCTATGGAAATTTTGTCTTATATGCCTCATACAGGTATGATCCAATAATGTAAATGTCATTATGTATCTAACATCATTTAGTGTAAATAAATGATATTCTTTAGTATAATTTTCTTCTTCATACTTGCCATAGGAGGAGGTGACAACTTGACTTCATGCACCTGCCCCTTAGGTGGATGAAGAGAAGTAGAGGATGATTGAGGAGGATCATCAATTTGTGGTAAGTGATTATTTACATATGTCATTTTATATTTTATATACTAATGTGTATATTATTTAATTGTATTAATAGGTGGACATACAAAAAAGTTTTCATACTAGGAGGTCCAATTGGCAAAGGAGAGTTGGGCATGTGCAAAAAGATGTGGGACCAAAAAGTGGCCAAAACCACTTTTTGGTCCAAAAAAGAGATAACACGAGTGCACCCATTATGGATTGGTAGTGATCGATCCTAGACTCAGTCACTACTAATCCATAATGCTCTTACATTATAACATGCTCGTGTTATCTCTGCATAGAAATAAAAAATCAAAAAACACAACCCATGGGTCATTCTTATCAACAACAACAAAACACAACTAGTGTTTTAGTGCAAGTGTGTTTTGGAGCAATAGAAAGGAAAAGTCACTTAAACCCAATGCCACCACAACATTCTCATACTCCATGATGTCATTCATGAGCTTCACAAGGTGAACAAGCTCAACAAGGTAAGATTTCTGTATTTTTTAATTTGAAAATGAATCATTTGTTTTACAATGTTTTGATTCAATATTTTTCAATTTTTAGCAAATGGACCTGTTAGGGGAAAATTGGATTTAACATGAATAATCAATATATCAATATCAAAATACCCAAAACTCAACAAAATACAGAAACAAAGAGATCAATCAAACAAAAGAACTTTAAAAGACCTTTGCAAACCTCAAATCTTCATAGCTTCCATTGGTTGCCTATCTTAATCGATCTTGTCTATGAATATGGCCCTCAAAGAGTGCACTTCCTTGCTATTCCAAGATTGTCAATGGAGAATGGCTATGATAATGCTTTGTAATGAAGAGGATCTTCACAACAATGGTAGTAGTATGGTAACGAGTGGGATCACAAGCAATGAAGGAATTGGTGCCAAAGACGCATCTGTAATTCTTGCAGAGTAACAATACTTAAAGCTTGGATGAATGAAATGGAAGAACAGGGTTCAATTTATAGACTTGAGAGAATGAAGATCAACGGTATAGAAAGAATGAGAAGATCAACGGTTGAGAAACCTTGAGGAATGTGAGCGAATAAGAAGAAGATAAGTGTCACACAAAACCTGTTTTATTTGGGTTAACTACTTTCTTTTTCTAAAGATAAGACATGCTTTTCATAAATTAGAAAAAAAATTTCTAATTTAAGAGATATTGATAAAAACAAGGTTGGTTGAGTCAGTTAACTCAACTTGAGATTTGCTTTTGCATGATTTGAGAGAAATTAAATAATAAATTATCTAATTTTGTGTGCATGAAGAAGAAGACTTATTTTTAGAAGATTTGGAAGATATTTGAAGAATTAGAAGATAAGAAAGCAAATTAAATAAATTTATTTAATTGTTGTGCATGATTTGGAAGAATAAATAAAATATTTGATTATATTTTATTTTTAGAGATTGAGAGGATTTAAATAAATTTGATTTGATTTATTCAAATTTGGAAGAATGATTTTGACTCTAATTAAATAATTAAGAATTATTTAATTGTAGGTAAGAGGATTTGGAAGAATAAATAAAATATTTTATTATATTTTATTTTTAAAGATTGAGAGAATTTAAATAAATTTGATTAATTTATTTAAATTTGGAAGAATGTTTGAAGATCTATATTTTGATCCCTCTCACGTCTGATCCCTTTACCTTCCCTTAGTCTCTTCTTTGCCTTCTTGTTCCCTCTCTTTCCCCCTCCTAGGTCTGCCTCGTTGTCGTTTCTTCCTCACGTTGGTCAACTCTCCCCCTGGGTTTTTTCCCTTTTTGGTCCTCATCTCTCACCTTCTTGTCTCCTCTCTGTTGGTCCCCTCGTTGTCCTCTCCCTCTTCGGCTTCCACTCATCCCTCCCTTCACTCTTCCTCTTCCCTAGTGTCTTCTCACTCTTCCCCATCCTTGTTGTCTTCACCTCTCCTCCTCCCTGTCCCGCTTCACTCGTGGTGTTTCTTACGTTGTTAGCTTGTTGTCAGCGTGTTGTTAGATTTCTTAGGTTGCTAGCTTGTCCCCCCCTTCTTTTGGTTTCTGTCCTAGTTTGGCTGTCTCCTTGTTCTTTGTCCTTGTCTTTCGTTCTCTCCATTTTTTCATATCTCATTGTCCTGAGTCCTATTTTTATTGCTTCGCTTGTTTAATCTTCTTTCTTATTTCCCCCTTTTTGTCTTTTCATTTCTTATTGTTTTGAGTGTCTTGTTTACCGATAATTTTTTATTTTTTCTATTTTTCTATTTTTCTCTTATCTTCCTTGTTCTTTTCTTCGGTGTGTGGGTTTCAGTTTGTGTTTGTGTTTTTTAGAGTGTATGTGTGCATGACATACCTCTTTCTCTTTTAATTTGTGGTTTTTCATGTCTTTATTTAGATTTTTAGTTTCCTTTCGTCGTTGTTTTTGTCTTGGGTAGTCCTTATTTCTTTTGGAAACTCCACCTTTTGTTTTCTTAGTTCTTGGTTCTCTTATCTGGGTTCTTTGTTGTTCCATTTTCCCCCTTTTCAATTCTTTTAGGTGGTTGAGTCTTTTGGGTGTTTACCTCTTTGAATTTTCCTTGTTGTTTATGTTGTGCTTTAGTGTTTTTTAATGTATAGGATTGTGCCTTAGTTTTTATTTTTTATTTTTTATTTTTTATTTTCTTTTCTTTTTTTATATTTTATTGTTTATTCTTTAATTTTCTTTCCTTGAGTGTTCTTGGTTCCCATGTTACCCTGCCCTCTATTTAGTTGTCTTGGTCTGCAAAATTCTATCATTCTATGTTTCCTCTATTGCTTTTTCTCCTAATGATGGGTCATGGAGTGTGATCCGAAACATTTTTTTAGGTAAAAAACTCGCACATAGTTTAATCCTGAAATACAGATCTTCAAGCACTATGGACTGTGGAAATCTGATGTCTATCATTGGAAGAATGTTGATTTAATTTAATAATTAAGAATTATTTAATTGTGGATAAGAGGATTAAATTAAATAAAGGATTTTATTTAATTTTGACTTTGGAAGAGGTAATTAAATATTTTGATATTTAATTAACTTAGAGGAATACAAATCAAATAAATAAATTTGTTTGTTTATTTATTGATAGAGGAATTTGACTTACATAAATATTAAGAATATTTATTTCGACAGAGTCGTGTCATTTTTAGGTGTACACAGAACCCACTCAAATGCCCCCAAACCTTAATTCACCAAATAGAGGGCATGATGAAATTCCAATTGAAGATGGGGCATAAAATAACCCTCTCCAAACTCCTTCATGTTGGAAAGGTTGTCATTGATGTCAAAGGTAAATAAGGTGGCCATTGATATCAAGGTAAAGAATGGACCATTATAATAACAAGTGCCCATTAAGCATCCCTGTTGGAGAGCAAAGCATACATCTATTATAGTTACCATTGGGAGATTGCATGTTTAAATGAAAGATTTAAACATTTGAGATATAAGTGTTTTGGATTGACATAGAATGGAGTTCAAATTTAATTATCCATCTAAGGTGGTTGACTTGTGAAAGAAGAAGACTTTAAATTAAAGATTTAAATCCATATGAGGCCGAATCCTTGAAGGAAAGAGACAAGGATGATATAGAAGACATTTTGAAGACATTTCCAAAGAACCATACTTTGATATACACATGCAGTGATCAGTTTTGTATGGTGTGAATACTTTGTGGATACCATCAATTTTCAAGTGTTATATTTTGCAAAGAGGAACAACAATCATTAGTATACATGATGTGGTTTTATGAAGACAACAAGAAGACAAATTGTCTTAGCAAATAAAGACAAATCAGTTTATGGAAGAACATAAAATCACTAGAGGACGAATTGGAGAAGAAGACTGATGCAGGAGCATCCAGGTTCACTGGCAATCCTGTGTCACCAAAAAAAATATTTTATTTTCTAAGTTGGTTTGCGGCTTTGTTTTCTTTGCAATGTTGGTTTTGTGTTTCTAGAGCAAATATAGATTTATTTGGCCAAGTTAAGAGCATCATCATGTAGAATAGCCAATTGGGTGTCCCCTATTTCAATTTGGTGAAATTTGACTGAAATTTGGCTAAGTTATAGCCAGTCAGTGATTCCTTCGATTTGCGAACTTCTCAATTCACCAACTCGATAGTTCGTTGAGTTGATAGTTTACTGATGGGTGATTTCTCCAACCAAGCCTTCAACGCAAGTTTGAATTTTCTAAGTCTTCTTCAATTAGCCATTTGGAACTTTAGTGAATTTGAATGAAGTTTCTTTGTTGGTGAAGTTGCAAGATTGCAAACTTAGTCAGCAAAATTACTAGTTCATGAACCCATAGGTTCACCGATGACTCACTTCGTCAATAAATCCTAAGGGTAAGAGCTCAAAGTTGTCAATCCTTCAGTTAGCAAGTTTTGAATGAAGTCTTTTGTTATTGACAAAGTTGCAAGATTTCAAACCTAGTTAGCAAAGCTACTAGTTCGCAAACCCTTAGGTTCGTCGAGGGTTCATTTTGGTGATAAGGCTTTCAAGGTGAAGTCAAGTTTCTTAGTTCATAGATTGGAAAATTTTTTGATGAGAGGAAATTGTTAAGTCTTCGGGTAGTTCGCAATTCCTACATGTTACCGATTCGCCAAGGGTTTAATGGAGCTTTTGGTTTGTGCAATTGGAGTTTTTCTGATAAAAGAGCTTAAAGGCTTATGGCATTGTATCAGCAAACCTTTTGGTTTATGAACCAACTATTTATTTGATCACTTGTGTTTGTAAACTTTTAATTTTGAGAAGTACAACTTTTACTGATAAGTCTTCCTAATGGTATGTCATGAACGTCAAAGTTTCCAAGCCCTAAAGAATGTCGATGAATACATTTTGACTTAGTTTGAGGGCATTATGTTTTTCTGATAAAGGGATCCTAATGAAATAAGTATTTATTTTCATAATCGGGAGGGTTATCTTGGACCTGACACATCTCAAGTTCTGTGGTAATTTCATTCTATAATGGATCAACTGTTTGGTGATTGGTCAATTGCTTGGCGAAGGTTCAACTACTTGGCGACTATTATGCAATTGTCAACTTTCCAGTTCCTTGCATAAATGGAAACCATTGCATATTCATGTTGGAATTAGGTTTGTCAATGATGTTAAAAGATAGTTGTCCTTTGTTGTTCATTGATGTCAAATAGTTGTCCTTTGTTGTCATCAAGAGAATTATTGTCATCAAGTGATCTTAGTTATATGTCATCAAGCGAATTGATGTCCAATGATGATATATGTCAATGATGAAGACACATGTCCGATGATGATATATATCAGTGATGAAGGCACTCACATTGATTGCTCAGTTGATTGCATAGTTGATTGATCTATTTCACAACAACAGACATGTCATGTCAATGATCAAGTGATGATGAGGGTAGCTTGTAGCATTTGTATTTGTTGTTCATTTTTTGTTTATTATTGATCCTAAAGGGTATTAGAAATGATCAAGTGGCAATGATAAAGTTCATGACTCTACATGTTAAGAAATTCATTCAATCTTCTAAGATCAGGTGTATGACAATATAGTTAATACCTTATATGCATTGGAGTTACTCCAGATCAGTATGGTGTGATGATCACAGAGCTAGCATAATCTCCAAAGGTCTATGGTTATATGATTGATGGAAGGTTTCTCAAAGAGCATAGGTTATGTTTATTTGCAGATGAACAAATGAGCTTTCATGTTGTATCATATTCATTCTTTTATTCTTCATTTAGTTCATGGTGTTGATGTTGTTGATGCACAAGTGATGAAGTTGTAGTGTTGAAGTTTGTCATTGATGTCATTTGTGTTCAATAGTGAATGTTAGATCTACAGTGTATTAGTGTAATCAATTAATGCTCATTATCATTGAGGTTACATCATTGTTATGGTGGACATAGCATTGGTGTTCAATGGAGAAGGACAATGTATATTTGTTGGCATGTTTCTCATTGATGTCAGAGGTCTTCTTACAAAAATTTGTGGTCTATAAATTGGTGCTTTCTACTTTATTCTTTCTTTGTAACTAAGGTTACCTACAGATGGGATATACTCATTTTGAATCATTGAGATTGGGATTTGGTTCTTTATATCTCTTGAATCTAGATAATAATCTAAAACCCTAAGAGAGGACTCCAAAAGACCTAAGGTTTTTGTCTTATGACACCCTTCAAAGGAAAGTTTATTTTTGTTATATTTTAAGTCTGATCGGTGATTACAGGTTAAAATATCACTTAAGTGACAGCGTAAGGGATCTAGGTCATTAGGAAACTAGCCCCCCAACCTAAGGTAACCAGGTGAGTTGAGGGCCAGTTTTTGCTTGGAGCGCCAAAGATACATCTAAGGTCTGCATTCAATTATTCATTGGCATGAAAAAGGTAATAAACAATGAAAATTGAAGATTTGTTTCAAATGATAACAGACACTTTGAAGGGTTACACTTTGATGGGCACACGGTTGTCATTAACCTAATTTTTAGTTACACGTAGTTTTATACTATATGAAGGCAATGATGGAATAGTTAGTGATGCTAGTGCATTATGTTATAATTTTTTGAGGCCCGAGTGGTGTAGGAGCACCTTGGGATTTCATGCCTCCATGAGGCAATTTTGTTAAATTATGCTTTAATATTATGTCTTTGATGTAATAAGGTCAATTAAGACCACTTTATATGTGTTTGAGTCAAAATTAGGTTGTTAGGTGGTTTATGAAGTCATAATGCAAAAATGTTGTCATAGTTGTAAAAGTGCAAAAATCGTGGAAGTTGAAGAGTCATGGGTGGTTAGGAACACATTTAAATGGTTTGTATTTCAAAAGTCAATTAGGAATGGTTAGTTTTGGTTTATATATGCTTAAATAAACCTTTTTGAGGTGGAGAGAAGACAGATAGTATGAAATTTGGTGTTGAACAATAGAAATATACTATTTTTTCTTGCATTTTCAAGTGTTTTCTTGTTGTTACAGAGAATAGTACAGCTTGGCACAACTTGTAAGTGATCATTTAAGCACTTGTATTAATGAAGCATTGAATCTTCTTTCATTTACATTTTGTTTCATCATTTTTAATTAAGATTTGAGCATTTGGCAACCATTTTTCTAAAACTGGGCAGAAAACCTCTTGTTTTTGACATACGAGATGCATATGTGTTAGGGTTTGTAGAAAAACTATTAAATGGTGATTGAATTTTATTGGATGGGGTTTTATATATATCAAATGACATGTCTAATCCATTGACATGAAGATTTGAAGTCTGGGTTTAAAGATTCTTGGTATGACCTAGTTGAAAAACCTAATTAGGCCTAAATTGTAGCATAACAGTCCTATTTTGACCCTTGTGTTACAAAACAACCCCATCTGCATTTTAATAATGTTGTCTAAGAGGATAATGGGTATCCAAAATAGTTTTTAGTTCATGGGTTTGAGTTTTTTCCTTCATTATGTCAAAAATACACCATCTGTTGTCTTAATTAGGCCTAATTTGAACGGTAACAGTCCAAATTTGAGGGCTTTATTACAAAGTAACTGTTAGACTTAGGGCACACAACTAAGAGGGGGGGTGAATTAGTTGTACAAAATATTCTTCCAATTACACACTTAACTCCACTTAGCAATTCAGTAGTATAATAATAAATCAATCATGGAAACACAATGCAACAAATCAAAAGCAAAAACACATCAACACATGAGACACCAAGATTTTGACGTGGAAAACCTGGTTAAGGGAAAAACCACGGGGTGATTAACCCAAGAATGTATTCTCTATTAGAAGAATAGAAAAAACAAAATGGCACATGCCAATTAGGGCTCACTTCCCAAGCACACTACTCACAAGAGGCTCACTGCCTACAAGAGACACACTATCTACAAAGAAATAAGTATCACATACATGAACTAGAGAATAGCATCTTCACCATGCTTGAATCAATTCCATTTAAGCCAAATACTTCTGCTCTACCTTTCTCTCTCCTCCTTGCTACCACACACTCATCTCAACCTGAACACCTTTGAAATGACTTCGCAATCCCTTATTTATACAAGACATCAACTTAGGAATGATCATCTAAGTTGGCAAACATCAACAAGAACATCTGTAGGATGTGTAACTCATCTGGTCAGCCTATCTTAGGAAGAACACCATCATCCAGAAGTTGTTCTTCAAATGCAAACTCCAACTTCAATGCGGACCACCAACATGAACTAGACATGATCCAAAGATCACCACAAGCTTGCCTGAATCACCAAGAACATCCATACTTCATCTACTTATTGGAATCCTTCTCTCCTTCATCCAGAACCTCAAGAACACAGTCTATTATTACTGTCACAAAGGAATAGATGCTTGCGGACCTTCAAACCACGAACCAATCAATTTGATACTTCACAAAGACCTCCTCAACACTCCCTCAAATCTGCAGAACAGAATAATACACTTCCAGATCTTACCAGACCTATCTGTATCACTCTGTCACCACTGAACATCTGTTGGAACCAATATTACTTGAGTAGCCACAACTTCATCAGATCTTCATGCAGACCTTTGAAATCTCTACTGGATCACCTTAAGACACATATCTACAAACCCTTTAATCTGTATCCTCTAATCCTCATCCTATCTTGGACTTTTACCTTATTGTCATCATTGTTCTTCACTGTTCCTGATTGAGAATTTTCTCAATATCCTTAGCACACAGCTCATCCAATCCTTATCATTAATGCAATAGGAGTATGTTGACATCAATGACAACATCAGTTAGGCCCATACTTGCAACAATCTCCCCCTTTGTCATTGATGGCAATATATGATGTGAAAAACTGTTATGACCATCAAGACAAGAACTTATCCTTACTATCACAACTCCCCCTATTAGCAACAACCATTCACATGTCTTCTCTCCCTTTACTGCTCCTCCTTTGATCAGCAACCACTTGTTTTTCACATGTCTTCTCTCCCCCTTTGACATCAATGGCAAAGGGTACATACTTGCAATTCCAACATTTTAGAATCATACCTGCTGCTCCCCATCATCAATCCGGATCACAAGATATGACTATGATATCCACCAGACTGATGCACCTCAGTGCATCTTAATTCATCACCGAAGGGGCAATAACCCCTAACTTCTCCCTGAGATACTCAAAAGAATCCTTAGATAGAGGTTTAGTAAAGATGTCTGCAATCTGATCCTTAGAAGGTACAAACTCCAATCTGAATTCATTCTTGTTCACTTGCTCTCTCAAAAAGTGAAACTTAATGGATATGTGTTTAGTCTTTGAATGCAACACCGGATTCTTAGATATATTTATTGTACTTGAGTTATCATAGAAGATTGTGATAGGTTCCTCATACTCCACTTTGATATCTCTTAGCATCTACTTCATCCACAAAACTTGAGTGCAACTACCTACTGCTGTAATATATTCTGCTTCAGTTGTAGACAGAGATATTGCTTCTTGTTTCTTACTTAGCCAAGAAACCAATCTCTTCCCCAAAAATAATGCTCCACCACTAGTACTCTTCCGGTCATCCACATCTCCTGCCCAATCAGCATCTGTATATGCATGAAGAGAGAAATCATGATCTCTAGGATACCACAGACCATACTCAACTATCCCTTTTAGATATCTAAAAATCCTCTTGATTGCCATGACATGAGATTCTCTAGGATCAGCCTGGAATCTAGCAACAAGACCAATAGCCTACATAATGTCTGGTCTACTTTGAGTGAGATACAACAGTCCTCCAATCATTGACCTGTACTTTGTCTGATCATCCTTAAAAGAGTCATCATCTTTGCTCAACTTACATCCGGTTTCCATGGGAGTATTCATTGGTTTTGAGTCTTCCATCCCAAATTTCTTCAACAATTCTTTCACATATTTGGTCTGAGAAATGAAGATTCCTTTCTTTGTTTGAGTGACTTGCAGACCCAAGAAGAAATTCATTTCACAAAGCATGGACATCTCAAACTCACTTTTCATTTGATTTACAAAAGTTTTACACATACTATCTCTTCCTCTAAAAATGATATCATCAATAAACACTTCAACAATCAAGATGTTTTCATGATCAATTTTGAAATACAAATTACTGTCAGCAGTACCTTTGTTGAAACCAATCTTCAAAAGATGTTTGTCCAGTCTTTCATGCCATGCTCTTGGGGCTTGCTTTAGTCCATACAGTGCCTTCTTCAACTTGTAGACCATATCACCATGATCAGACAGATGAAATCCATCCGGTTGCTCAATGTACACTTCTTCTTCCAAGTCACCATTTAGAAAGGTAGACTTGACATCCATCTGATACACTTTGAAATCTTTGAAGGCAGCAAATGTAAGAAATAATCTAACTACTTCAATTCTTGCCACCGGAGCAAAAGTTTCTTCAAAATCAGCTCCTTCTATTTCAGAATACCCTTTGTAGACCAATCTAGCTTTATTTCTGATTACTTCACCAACTTCATTCAGTTTGTTCCGGAAGACCCATTTGGTTCCAATCACATTCATGTTTCTAGGTCTGGGAACAAGATCCCAAGTGTGATTTTTCTTAATTTGCATCATCTCTTCCTTCATTGCTTTGGTCTAATTTTCATCATTGCAAGCTTCATTCACTGTCTTAGGTTCAATTTTTGAAATCAGACAATACTCTTCTGAATCTTGAGCAATTCTCCTTCTTGTTTGTACTCCTTTCCTTTTATCACCTATGATCTGATCTTCAGAGTGGTTCAGTCTTACATACCTGGGAACTTTGGGAGTTTCTTGCACTTCTAATTCTTGATCAGGCTCATTGAACCTCATCTCTTCTTCCTAGTTTACTGGATTAGTTTGAATCTGACTTACAGAGGAAGCTTGGGCTCCTTGAGTCAGAACACTATTCTGATCATCTTCATCATATTCATAAAACCTTGAGGGTTTCTCAATTCCCTCATCAACCTTCACATTAATACTTTCTATTATCTTTCTCAGTCTCTTGTTATAACACCGGTATGCTTTGCTTTGAGGAGAGTAACCCAAGAATATTCCTTCATCACTTCTAGCATCAAACTTTCCTAGAGCTTCATCTCTTTTAATGTAACATTTGCTACCAAAAACTATGAAATACCTCATAGTAGGAGTGATGCCAAACCAAAGTTCATAAGAAGTCTTACCGGTATTGCTTCTAATTTGAACTCGATTGAGAGTATAGACTGCAGTGCTAACAGCTTCTCTCTAATAGATCTGAGGAACATTTGCCTCCATCATCATGGTCCTAGATGCTTCCTAGATGGTCCGGTTCTTTCTTTCCACTACTCCATTCTGCTATGGAGTCCTAGGAGCAAACAATTGTCTCTTTATTCCATGTTTCTCACAGAACTCTATGAAATCACCAGATGTGAATTCTCCACCTCTATCAGACCTCAAACATTTCAATTTTAATCCGGTTTCATTCTCTACCATAGCCTTGAATATTTTGAATTTCTCAAGGGCTTCTGATTTCTCTTTTAGAAAGGTTACCCACATCATCCAGGAATAGTCATCAATTAGCAACATAAAGTATCTATCACCTTGTATACTCCTAATTCTTGCTGGACCACAAAGATCAATATGAACTAAGTCCAATAATCTGGTAGAAGACAATTCCTTAATTTTGAATGTGACTCTGCTCAGCTTACCCAACTCACATTCTTTGCACAAGCTATTAGTAGGTTTCACCAATTTTGGAAGATCTCTTACAACCTGAGTATTGCTTATCTTGATGATATTATCAAAATCCACATGACACATCCTCCTATGCCATAACCAACTCTGATCAACTTGAACAAATAAGCAACTTTTACTAGTACCAACCAAGTGGAAGATATTACCTTTAGTTTGAGTTCCAGATGCAATCTCTGTTCCAGAACTTTCAAAGATCTTGCATTTACCATTCTTGAATTGGAGATCATAGCCTTTGTCCACCAACTATCCAACACTGAGAAGATTGTGCTTTAGTCCTTCAACATATAGTACATTATTGGTTTTGTTCCTTCCATCAAAAGAAATAGTTCCTCTTCCTTTAATTCTACCAGCAGAATTATCATCAAACTTTACCACTCCTCCTTCATACCTTTCCAAATCTATGAACTTACTTTTATCACCTGTCATATGGTGAGAGCATCCAATGTCAATGACCCAATCATCCTTTTCTTCAACTTGGGCAGCTAGAGCTCTTTCTACAACTTTATGATTGACAGATCCAGAGGGCATTGGATCTTCTTCCTTGATGGAAATGAACACCCAGTTACTTCCAGATTTGTCTCCTGTCTCTGATTCATCATCTATTACTCCCTCATCATCTCCTTCATGAACATAGTAACAATTCTTTTGGAACCTTGATTTGTTAGGTTTTGGCCTTGAAAATCTTTACGGACACCTTGAGGAAAAATGACCAATTTTATTGCAGTTAAAACATTTAAAAGGAAATTTTCCTTCATACTTACCAGATCCTCTTGGTAGCCTCTTTGCAATAAGGGCTTCAAGTTGAGAAGTTTCTACTTCTTCTTCCAGGTCTTTTCTTACTTATTCATACCATGACAGTTTCCTTGATGAGTTCTCTCCTGGATCAAACCTTTGTTTACCTTTTACAGAGGCACTGGCTTTGAATGCAGATTCAGTCTTGGGGGGTCATCTCCAAACTCTGTCATTTCAAATGCAGCCAATTTGCCAGCCAATTGATCTCTTCTGACAGTTATATGGGCTCAGAATTCTTCAATGGCAGCAGCCTTGATTTTGTAAGAAGTAGGTAGGGATCTGAGAATTTTGCCAACAATCTCATTTTCATCTAGGACTCCACCAACAATTCTAATTCCACAAATAATCTCATTTACTCTTGGCATAAAAGAAGTAGTATTTTCATCATCTCTCATCTTCAGATTTTCAAATTTCCCTTTCAAACTCTGTAACCTTGCACATTTAACATACTTGTCTCCTTCATGCAAAAGTTTCAGTTTTTGCCAAATCTCAAAAGCAGTTGGCAGGTCAATAACATTTGAGAGCTTTGAATCAGATAATGTGCTTAGAAGAGACTCTATAGTCTACAGATTGTTTTCAGCATCTGTGATTTCATTTTGGGTTTTTGGACCACCCTGTGGAGGTGTATACTGTGTTGTATCCATGGTCCAGTACGCCATTCCCATACATTGCAAGTGACATTCATGCGACCTTTCCAGAGATTAAATTTGTTCCATCAAACTTCGGACTATCCTTCTTGTAAGACGACATCCTGGATCTCCTCAAGCGGTTAAGCTTCTTTTAGAGGAACTTGGCTCTGATACCAATTGTTAGACTTAGGGCACACAACTAAGAGGGGGGGTGAATCAGTTGTACAAAACTTTCTTCCAATTACACACTTAACTCCACTTAGCAATTCAATAGTATAATAATAAATCAATCATTGAAACACAATGCAACAAATCAAGAGCAGAAACACATCAACACATGAGACACCAAGATTTTGACGTGGAAAACCCGGTTAAGGGAAAAACCACGGGGTGATTAACCCAAGAATGTATTCTCTGTTAGAAGAATAGAAAGAACAAAATGGCACATGCCAATTAGGGTTCACTACCCCAGCACACTACTCACAAGAGGCTCACTGCCTACAAGAGACATACTGTCTACAAAGAAATAAGTATCACATACATGAACTAGAGAATAGCATCTTCACCATGCTTGAATCAGTTCCATTTAAGCCCAATACTTCTACTCTGCCTTTCGCTCTCCTCCTTGCTACCACACACTCATCTCAACCTTAACACCTTTGAAATAACTTCACAATCCCTTATTTATACAAGACATCAACTTAGGAATGATCATCTAAGTCGGCAAACATCAACAAGAACATCCACAGGATGTGTAACTCATCCAATCGGCCCATCTCAGGAAGAACACCATCATCCAGAAGTTGTTCTTTAAATGTGAATTTCAACTTCAATGTGGACCACCAACATGAACTAGACACGATCCAAAGACCACCACAAGCTTGCCTGAATCACCAAGAACATCCATACTTCATCTACTTACTGGAATCCTTCTCTCCTTCATCTGGAACCTCAAGAACACAGTCTGTTATTACTGTCACAAAGGAATAGATGTTTGCGGACCTTCAAACCACAAACCAATCGATTTGATACTTCACAAAGACCTCCTCAACACTCCCTCAAATCTACAGAACAGAATAATGTACTTCCAGATCTTACCGAACCTATCTTTGTCACCACTGAACATCTGTCAGAACCGGTTTTACTTAAGCGGCCACAACTTCATCAGATCTTCATGCGGACCTCTGAAATCTCTATGGGATCACCTTAAGACACATATTTACAAACCCTTTAATTTGCATCCTCTAATCCTCATCCTATCTTGGACTTGTACCTTATTGTCATCACTGTTCTTCATTGTTCCCGATTGAGACTAATTTTCTCAATATCCTCAGCACACAGCTCATCCAATCCTTATCTTTAACGCAACAGGAGTATGTTGACATCAATGACAACATCAGTTAGGCCCATACTCACAATAGTAACCCCATTAGAAAATTCAATATGTTATCAAATTCCAAAAAGGGTATTCCAAATGGTAATCAGATTCTGGATTTGAGACCTGGTTTGGAAATTATGCTAGAAAAACCTTGTTTATTGTCCTACTAGGAGAATAGAGGAATTTGTGAAGAAATTCACTTTGATTGTTGGGTAAAGAGTTTGGTAAAGAGTTGATTGAGTTAGTTTGATTGTGAGACCCCCTTCTCTACATCAAATGGTATCAAAGCCCAAAAAGATCTGGGCAAGTGAGTTTTTGGAGTTTGTGTATAGTCTTTTTGCAGGTTGAAGCAAGAACCTGGATGCCAAAAGACTAGGTAGTGAAGAAAGGAGGAAACCTAGGTGGGGTATCACAAAGACAAGAAGAAGCAAGGTGAAAGAGACTTGCTTGAGAAAGAAGAATGGAAGTGTTGAGAAGATTAGTCCAAGGGGACTTGCAGAGTAAGGAGGTACCAAACAAGAAACAAGGGATGAGAAAAGAGAAAAGTGAGACAAAGAAGAAGGATGAGAAGGTGAACCAAATTGATATTGAGCAAGAGATGGCATATTTGAGGCAAGCCTTGGAGCATATGAAAGAAATTCAAGAAGAAATGGAAAAAAGAATGGAACTTGAAATGTAGCAGCTTCTTGAGAGAGGAAAACAATAAAATAGTTGGCATTTTCCAATAAGAAAGAGGCTCAAATGGCCTATCAAGCAAATTATTTTGAAGAGGAGAAGGCAAGAGGAGACAATAGAACCTTTTTTGATGGAGGGAGATAATGAACAAATCAAGCAAGTTAAGGTGATGATGATTGTTAGGGAAGAGTTTGTCAAAGTAGAAGAAGAAAAGCACATGGAGGTTGCAGCCATTTCAAAACTTGAAGGTACCAACACAGCAAACCTAAAGAATGATCTAATTTTGGAGGGAAATGACATTGAGTTGGTTTCAAGATTTGATTTATTGTAGGTCACGGATGAATTAATTTTGGAGATTTAAGGCTGGATTCAAAGGTATGCTGGTATGGTGATGGAAGGGATGTTTTCTTCATTGTTTTCAGAGGAGGATACAGGTCATTCAATTTTTTTCACATCAGAGGTTAGTGAACCTGATAAAGTAGCAGCCATAGGAGCAGAGCATCAGATGGGAGAGGTGAAAAACAAAGGTGAAGAGATCACAGTTACACTACAAAGGAAAAAGAATAAGGAAGGAATACACAAATTTCTTGGTTACAAGGAGGGATAGACCTAAGTTCAAGATGAGGTAGGCTATGGAAGGAGAACAAGATGTTGTGGTAGAGTATGTATTCCATCAGGGCAAAAAAGATCAGTTACAAGGTAGCAAGATAGATGGGAAACAAATTTGTATTGATAAGATGAAACACCTTTGCCAAGTGTTCAAGAAACCCAAGGTGAAAATGAAGACAACCTGGAATTGTTCCAAGGAAGACAAAGTACAGAGGCTAGAAAGCATCAAGCAGAAGAGTTCAATGGTGGATCCTTGTTACTACCCTCAATTCAAGAGGGGCTTGAATTTTGCTTTCTCTGGGAGTATGGTGCAGGAGCACCTTGGGATTTCATGCCTCCTTGAGGCAATTTTGTTAAATTATGCTTTAATATTATGTCTTTGATGTAATAAGGTCAATTAAGACCACGTTATATGTATTTGAGTCAAAATTAGGTTGTTAGGTGGTTTATGAAGTCATAATACAAAAATGTTGTCATAGTTGTAAAAGTGCAAAAATCGTGGAAGTTGAAGAGTCATAGGTGGTTAGGAAGGCATTTAAATGGTTGGTATTTCAAAAGTTAGTTAGGAATGGTTAGTTTTGGTTTATATATGCTTAAATAAGCCTTTTTGAGGTGGAGAGAAGATAGATAGTATGAAATTTGGTGTTGAACAATAGAAATATACGTTTTTTCCTGCATTTTCAAGTGTTTTCTTGTTGTTACAGAGCATAGTACAGCTTGGTACTGCCTATAAGTGATCATTTAAACATTTGGATTGATGGAGCATTGAATCTTATTTCATTTACATTTGGTCTCATCATTTTTCATTAAGATTTGAGCATTTGGCAGCCATTTTTCTAAAACTGGGCAGAAAACCTCTTATTTTTGACATAGGAGATGCATAAGTGTTAGGGTTTGTAGAAAAAATCTTAAATGGTGATTGAATTTGCTTGGAAGTAGTTTTATAGATGTCAAATGACATGTCTAAGCCATTGACACGAAGATTTGAAGTTTGGGTTTAAAGATTCTTGGTATGACCTAGTTGACAAACCTAATTAGGCCTAAATTGCAACATAACAGTCCTATTTTGACCCTTCTGTTACAAAACAACCCCATCTGCATTTGAAGTATGTTGTGTAAGAGACTAATGAGTATCCAAAATGGTTTTTATTTCATGGGTGTGAGTTGTTTCCTTCAAATTATGTCAAAAATACCCCATTTGTTGTCCTAATTAGGCCTAATTTGAATGGTAACAGACCAAATTTGAGGGCTTCATTACAAAGTAACCCCATCTGAAAACTTGATATGTTGTCAAATGTCAAAAAGGGTATTCCAAATGGTGATCAAATTCTAGTTTTGAGACCTAGTTTGGAAATTATGCTAGAAAAACCTCGTTTGTTGTCCTACTAGGAGAATAGAGGAATTTGTGAAGAAATTCACTTTGATTGTTGGGTAAAGAGTTGATTGAGTTAGTTTTATTGTGAGACCCCCTACTCTACATCACTAAGCTCTATGTGAAGATTTTGAATACTATGATTCCATATGTGTGTTAAAAACAATACGTAAGGAGAGAGAGAGATTATGTAGAATGTGTTGCAAATATGTGCCTATGATGTGTTGTCATTGATGTCAACATATCTCTTTGTCAGAAACAGTGAAGACAGTGTAGTTCAGTAAAGTAGATTGCTCTGCATTCCCAATGAGATGAAGATCAGAATTTGTGGATTAAAGGGTTTGTAGAGGATTGTCGAAAGTTGCTTCAGTTAAGATTTGAGAGGTCCGCATGGAGGATTGGTGAAGTTATGGCCATCTGAGTAGAACTAGGTTTTGTAGTTGTTCAGAGGTAATAGAGTGACAAGAATCTAGTTTAGATTGCTCCACATTGGAATATTATGGTCTGCGGTTCTAGAGGTATGTTTGGGATGTTGGTGTGTATCCTCAACTCAAGTGGTTCATGGTTTGGAGGTCTGCAAGCAATCTTTGTAATGTGACAGTCATGACAGTTAGTGTTCTTAAGTTCCAGTATGAAGATGCAAGTGATTATGGTGATTTGAGGTGGTGTGGTTGTTCTTTTTGATTTCATTATGCTTGTGGAGGTCTCTAGATCGTGTGCCTATTGTGTTGGTGGTCCGCATTGAGGATTGAGCTCGTAGTTGAAGATTTCTCCTTGGGTGTTGTTGTTCTTTCCAGTCTTGGCCAACCGGATACTTTGTGTGTGTTGCAGATGATCTCAGAGAAGTTCTATGGAGCATGGCATGTTGTTTGAGGAAGATTTGAGTCCCAGCTATGTTTGGCCAATAGTGTAGTGGTCTGGATGTAGCATTTTGTATTAAGTCAAGTCTTGTGATTGTAATTGCTTGTAATGCCTATCTTGGAGAATGTTCCAGATAGATGATTGTAAGGCTGACTTTAATGCTCATTCCAAAGTTGATGTTATGTATAAATAAGTGTAATGAAGTAGTGTAAATGTGCCTATGTGTGTGAAAATGCGAAGGTAGCAAAGAAGTGTTTGGGGGCAGAGCAGAGGTGTTGTGAGCTTCAATGGAACTGAACCCTGGCATGGAGAAGATGTTGTTTCTCAGTTCAACCTTTCAATGTTAACCATGTGAATATTTTTGTATATAGTGAGTCTCTTGGAGCAGTGAGCTCTGGGCAGTGCACCCAAAGGCAAGTGCCTTCCCATTTTTCTATTCTTTTAATAAAGAATAAATCTTGTGGGTTAACTCCCACTGTGGTTTTCCCTTAACCGGATTTCCACGTAAAAAATCCTAGTGTCATGTGTGTTGATTGTGTTTCTGCTCATGTGTTTATGATTCATGCTTTCTTGGTTATGTCATTAATCTATTAATAAGTGGTAAAGAAGATTAAATGCAGTAAAAGATAAAATTTTGTGACAATTGATTCACCCCCCCTCTCAGTTGTTTGCCCTAATTTTTGTTGCAAGTATGGGCCTAACTAGTGTTGTCATTGATGTCAACATACTCTTGTTTCATAGATGTCAAGGATTGGATGAGCTGTGTGCTGAGGATATTGAGAAAATTAGTCCTATCAAGAAATAGAGAAGAATAGTGAAGACAGTGAAGCTCTTTGAAATAAAGATCCCAGCTAAAATGAAGATCAGAGAATGCACATCAAAGGGTTTGTAGATATGTGTCTAAAGATGATCCAATCAAGATTTGAGAGGTCTGCATGATAAAACTAGCTTTGGCAGATATTCAGAGGTGACAGAGTGACACAAATAGGTCTGGTGAGATCCAGAAATGTAACATCATGTTCTGTGGATTTGGTGGAGTGTTTAGGAAGCCAATGTGAATTGACAACTCAATAGGTTTGTGGTCTAGAGGTTCACAAGCATTTATTCTAATGTGACAGTGATGATAGACTATGTTCTTGAGGTTTCAGATGAAGATGTGAATGATTTCAGTAAGCAGAAGTGGTGTGGATGTTATTGGTGATTCAGGCAAGCTTCTGGGGGTCTCTAGATTGTGTCCAGTTCATGTTGGTGGTCTGCATTGAAGATTGAGCTCGTAATTGAAGGTTTACTTCTGAGTGATGATGTTCTTCCTAATCATGTGTGGCCAATAGTGTGGTGATTTGCATGAAGTCTTTTGTAATAAGTCAAGTTGTATTTGTGTACTTGCTCTGGAATAAAATAAACTATGTATTGTGCCGACTTTGATGATTATTTCAAAGTCAATGTCTTGTATAAATAAGAGTTGTAAAGTCATTTCAAAGTATCTTGGTGAAGATGATGAAGTGGTAGAGGAGAAGAGTGAAAAGTAGAACTGAAGTGTTGAGCTTAAATGGAACTGACTCAAGCATGGTGAAGATGCTAATCTTCAGTTCAAGTATGTAATATCTATTATTTTGTAGATAGTGTGTCTCCTATAGGCAGTGGGCCTCTAGTGAGTAGTGTGCTCAGGCAGTGAGCCCTAATTGGCATGTGCTATTTTGTTCTTCTTATTCTTTTAATAGAGAATACAATCTTGGGTTAGTCACCCTATGGTTTTTACCTTAACTGGGTTTTCCACGTTAAAATCTTGGTGTCATATGTGTTAATGTGTTTTTGCTCTTGAATTTTTGCATTATGCTTCTATGATTGATTTATTATTATGTTGTTGAATTACAAGAAGGATTTAAGTGTTTAAAGAAAATAAAGTTTTGAGACAACTGATTCACCCCCCCTCTCAGTTGTCTATCTTAAATCAACAATTAGTATTAGAGCTAAGTTCCTCTAAAAGAGCTTAATCGCTTGAGGAGATCTAGGATGTCTTCCTACAAGAAGGATAGCCTGAGGTTTGATGGAACTAATTACACTCTTTGGAAAAGCTACATGGAATGTCACTTGCAATGTATGGGAATGCAATATTGGACCATAACTTCAAAAAAGTATGTTCCTGCAAAGAATGGTCCAGCAATTGTAGATGAAATTAGAGATGCTGAAGATAATCTTCAAGCTAAAGAATCCTTACTGAGTGCCTTATCTGATTCAGAGCTGACAAATGTTATAGATTTAAAAACTACATATGAGATTTGGGAAAAACTGGAACTTCTACATGAAGGAGACAAATATTTTAAATGTGCCAAGCTACAGAGTCTGAAAGGAAAATTCAAAAACCTGAAGATGAATGAAGATGAGAATATCACTACATTTATGCCAAAAGTAAATAAGCTTGTTTGTGGTATTAGGTGTGCTAGTGGAATCTTGGATGAAGATGAGATTGTTGAAAAAGTTCTCAAATCCTTACCTCCTACTTACAAACACAAGGTTGTTGCTATTGAAGAATTCAAATCTTTATCAAATATCACAAGAGATCAATTGGTTGGAAAATTAGCTGCATTTGAATTGGCTGAGTTTGGAGATGCCCCCCCAAGACTGAATCTGCATTCAAAGCTAGTGCCTCTATAAAAGGCAAACAAAGGTATGATCCAGGAGAGAACTCCTCAAAGAAACTATCATGGTATGAAAAAGAAAGAAAAGATCTGGAAGAAGATGAAGCAGAAGTTGTTCAACTTGAAGCCCTTATTGTAAAAAGACTACCAAGAGGATCTAGTAAGTATGAAGGAAAATTACCCTTCAAATGTTTCAACTGCAAAAAGATTGGTCATTTTGCCTCAAGGTGTCCGGAAAGAGTTTCAAGGACTAATCCTAATAGATCAAGATTTTAAAATAAATGTTACTATGTTCATGAAGATGATGATGATGAAGGAGTAACAGATGATGAATCAGAGACAGGAAACAAATCTAGAAGTGACTGGGTGTTTATTTCCATCAAGGAAGAAGATCCAATGCCCATTGAATCTGTCAATCATAAAATGGTAGAAAGAGCTCTGGCTGCCCAAGTTGAAGAGAAGGATGATTGGGTCATTGGCAATGGATGCTCCCACCATATGACTGGTGACAAAAATAAATTCATATATCTGGAAAGATATGAAGGAAGAGTTGTAAAATTTGGTGATAATTCTGCTGGCAAAATCAAAGGCAAAGGAACTATTTTCTTTGATGGAAAGAACAAAACTAGTGATGTATTGTATGTTGAAGGTCTAAAACACAATCTTCTCAGTGTTGGGCAGTTGGTGGACAAAGGCTATGATCTCCAATTCAAAAATAGAAAATGTAAGATCTTTGAAAGTTCTGGAACAGAGGTTGCATCTGGTACTCAAACAAAAGGTAACATCTTCCACTTGGTTGGTACTGGCAAAAGTTGTTTATTTGTTCAAATTGATCAAAGTTGGTTGTGGCATAGGAGAATGTGTCATGTGAATTTTGATAATATCATCAAAATAAGCAACACTCAGGTTGTAAGAGATCTTCCAAGACTGATGAAACCTACTAACAGTTTGTGCAAAGATTGTCAGTTGGGCAAGCAGAGTAGAGTCACATTCAAAAGTAAGGAACAATCTTCTATCGGATTGTTGGACTTAGTACATACTGATCTATGTGGACCGATAAGAATCAGGAGTTTACAAGGTGATAGATATTTCATGTTACTAATTGATGATCATTCCCAGATGATGTGGGTGACTTTCCTAAAAGAGAAATCTGAAGCTCTTGAGAAATCCAAAATATTCAAGGCTATGGTAGAAAATGAAACCAGGTTAAACATAAAGTATCTTAGGTTTGATAGAGGTGGAGAATTCACATTCTAAGAGTTCATAAAATTCTATGAGAAACATGGGATAAAAAGGCAGTTATCTGCTCCAAGGACTCTACAATAGAATGGAGTAGTGGAGAGAAAGAACTAGACCATCCAGGAAGTATCTAGAACCATGATGATGGAAGCAAATGTTCCTCAAATCTACTAGAGAGAAGTTGTAAGCACTGTTGTCTATACTCTCAATTGAGTACAAATCAGAAGCAATACTAATGAACTTTGGTTTGGCATTACTCCCACTGTAAAGTATTTTAGAGTCTTTGATAGTAAATGTTACATTAAAAGAGATGAAGACCTTGGCAAATTTGATGCTAGAAGTGATGAAGGAATATTCTTGGGTTATTCTACTCAAAGCAAAGCATACCGGTGTTATAACAAGAGATTGAGAAAGATTATAGAAAGTACAAATGTGAAGGTTGATGAATGCATTAAAAAACCCTCAAGGTTTTATGAATATGAAGAAGATGATCAGAATGATGTTTTGGTCTAAGAAGTTCAAGCCCCTTGTAAAATTCAAATCTAGACTGATCCAAAGAATCCTGAAATACAAGAAGAAGAGATAAGTTTGAATGAACCTGTCTAAGAAATAGAAGTACAAGAAATTCCCAAAACTCTCAGGTATGTAAGACTAAATCATTCTAAAGACCAGAACATAGGTGATAAAAGAAAAGGTGTTCAAACAAGAAGAAAGATTGCTCAAGACTCTATTTCAAAGATTGAACCAAAAACAGTACGTGAAGCTTGCAATGATGAAAGCTGGACTAAAGTAATGAAGGAAGAGTTGATGCAGATTGAGAAAAATAACACTTGGGATCTTGTTCCCAGACCTAGAAACAAAAATGTGATTGGGACCAAATGGGTCTTCTAGAATAAACTAAATGAAGATGGTGAAGTAGTCAAAAACAAAGCCAGATTGGTCTGCAAGGGTTATTCTCAAGTAGAAGGAGTTGATTTTGAAGAAACTTTTGCTTCGGTGGCAAGAATTGAAGTAGTCAAATTATTTCTTACCTTTGTTGCCTTCAAGGATTTCAAAGTATATCAGATGGATGTCAAGTCTGCCTTCCTAAATGGTGACTTGGAGGAAGAATTATACATTGAGCAACCAGATGGATTTCAATTATCTGATCAGGGTGATATGGTTTGCAAGTCGAAGAAAGCTCTGTATGGACTCAAACAAGCCCAAAGAGCCTGGTATGAAAAATTGGATAAACATCTTTTGAAGATTGGTTTCAACAAAGGTATTGCTGATAGTAACTTGTACTTCAAGATTGATCATGAAAATATCTTGATTGTTGATGTATTTGTTGATGATACCATTTTTGGAGGAAGAGATAGTATGTGCAAGACTTTTGCAAATCAAATGAAAAGTGAATTTGAGATGTCTATGTTTGGGGAAATGAATTTCTTCTTGGGTCTGCAAATCACTCAAACAAAGAAAGGAATCTTCATATCATAGACCAAATATGTGAAAGAATTGTTAAATAAATTTGGAATGGAAGATTCAAAGCCAATGAATACTCCCATGGCAACCGGATGTAAACTAAGCAAAGATGATGAATCTCCTAAGGCTGATCAGAAAAAATATAGGTCAATGATTGGAGGACTATTGTATCTTACTCAAACTAGACTTGATATTATGAATGTTGTTGGTCTTGTTGCTAGATTCCAAGTTGATCCTAGAGAATCTCATATCATCGCAATCAAGAGAATTCTCAGATATCTAAAGGGAACAATTGAGTATGGTTTATGGTATCCTAGGGATAATGATTTCTCTCTTCATGCATATATAGATGTAGATTGGGTAGGAGATGTGGATGACCGGAAGAGTACCAGTGGTGGTGCATTCTTTTTGGGGAGAAGATTGGTTTCTTGGCTAAGCAAGAAACAAGAGGCAATGTCTCTGTCCACTGCAGAAGTAGAATATATTGCAGTAGCAAGTAGTTGCACTCAAGTATTGTGGATGAAGCAAATGTTAAGAGACATTAGAGTGGAGTATGAGGAACCTATCACAATCTTTGTGATAACTCAAGTGCAATAAACATATCAAAAAATTTGGTGTTGCATTCAAAGACAAAACATATATCCATCAAGTTTCACTTTTTGAGAGAGCAGATGAATAAGAATGACGTCAGATTGGAGTTTGTGCCCTCTAAGGATCAGATTGCAGACATCTTTACTAAACCTCTACCGAAGGACTCTTTTGAGTATCTCAGGGAGTAGGGGTTATTACCCCTCCGGTTCTGAATTAAGGTGCACTGATGTGCATCAATCCGGTAGATCTCACAATCATATCTTGTGATCCAGATTGATAATAGGAAGATGCTACTCAAGGGGAGTGGTCTATATGATTCTGATTGATGCAAGTATGTGCCCTTTTCCATTGATGTCAAAGGTGTTAGAATCTGAAAAGATTATTAACCCAGAAAACTAGTGCAAAGAATAGATATCTAAACTATGAATGCAAATGATACGAAATCAAAATAGCAACACAGAGTTAGTCTCCAAGAGAGTAATGCAAATGCTAGAATCAAAATAGTATTAAGAGGATGCAAAAGCAAAAGATACAAAATACAAGCCTGGTAGCATGCTTATATAGACTAGGGAGAGGCAGGAGGTGGCAACACTGACCAATGAGGAGCAACCATCTATTAGACTAAAGATAGCAAAGTATCTTCCCAAGATAGCTAATAGATGCTCACATGTAGGGAGGTAACACCTTGCAACCACTCACCTAATAAGACATGCTTTATTAACTTAAGTGAGATTAATAGAAGTGTAGGAAAAACCTAGGAATATAGGGAAAAATAAATAACCCAACTGGGAAATAAAAACCTACACTAACACCCCCCATAAGCGAAGCTTAGGTGGATGTAGAAATGGGTCCCAGTAAATCAATCCTAATGAGGTACCCATGTACATAAAATCCCCTCCCCCAAAAAAATAGAGAGAGAAGAGACCCCCCAAAAGTAGAGAGGGTCAAGACTCTGAGTGAGACGAAGAAGCCCCCCCAGAAGATGAAGCATCCTGCACCCCCAGCAAAGCTTACAAATGAAGGAACTTGCTCTCAGTGAAGGGTTTGGTGAAGATATTAGCAACCTTCTTGGAGGTTAGACAATAGTGAAGGTTGATGACATGGCCATGGATGAGCTCCCGGATGTAGTGCATGTGGACCTCTATGTGTTTGGTCTGCTGATGATGGACCAGATTTCATGAGATTTGAATGGCACTCTGGTTGTCACAAAATATGACTGATGGTCATCTAATCTAGATACTAAACTCAGTGAGAAGATTCTAAATCCAAATGGCCTCAATGGTGGCATTCACAACCCCCCGATACTTGGCCTCAGTAGAATATAGAGCAATAGCAGACTGCTTCTTGCTCAACCAACAAACAGGACCTGAACCAAGTGAGAAGCTGTAACCTGAAGTAGACTTGGAATCTTGAGAATCACCCACCCAATCTAAATCTATGTAGCCCACCAAGTCAAGATCAATGCCTGTTGTGTAGTGAATCCCAAAATTGTGAGTACCCTAAATGTAGTGAAGGATCTGCTTGGCTACTTTCCAGTGCAGCTCATGAGGCTCCTGCATGAATCAAGAAACCATGCCTCGAGCATATGAAATGTCAGGTCTCATATGAGTTAGATAAATGAGACTCCCAACAAGCTATCGGTACAAAGTGCCATCAACAAGTGGAAAATAACATTGAGCCTCAAGTTTGACTCTAGAAAGGAAGGGAGTCAGAGCAGGCTTATAGTCAGCCATATGAAACCTCGAGAGAAAATCTAGAGCATACTTGGACTGTGTGATGGTGATCCCAGAAGAAGATTGAAAGAGCTCAATCCTGAGAAAGTAATGCAACAAGCCCAAGTCAGTCATCAAAAACCTATCATGAAGGGCAATTTTGACAGCCCCAATGGTGGATGAAGAACTCCCTGTGATCAGCAATATACAGAATCCTTTGGCGACCAAGTGAGCCTTATGCTTGTCAACCAACCCATCTGCTGCAAATTTCGTTTGATAGATCCACTTATATTGAACAAGTTTTCTTCCCTTAGGAAGAGGGACAAGATCCCAAGTGTGGTTCCTCATCATGGAACTATACTCCTCCTACATAGCTATATCCCACTCAGAAATACCAGAATCCTAATGAAAAGACTGTGGATCTAAGGCAGTAGCAATGAAGACATGTGGAGCATCCTGGAACTGTGAACGAGTCTGCCTGGTGTCTGATGGATCCCCAACCCAATCACCTGTAGACTGCAAGATCTATCTAGCCCAAAGTGGACTAGAAGATGGAGAATCTAGAGGAGAATCATCAACCTCTGGATGATGACTATGAGAGGAAGGAGGTGATTCCTCTAAATCACTCTCTGCATCGAAAGTGGAGGTAGAAGACTGCTCAGATGAATCTGACTCATCAAAAGATCTGTCATGTATTCCAAGTGACTCTAATGTCAAAGTAGAAGGAGTTGGAGAAGTGATAGAAAGTGAGCTTGAAGAGCCCTCCTCAAACTGACCACTCCTCTCAATGAACAACTCATGTGTAGTAGCATGAAGCAACCGGTAACCCTTCACACCATCAGGATAACCTACAAATATGCAAGGTCTACTATGCGGATCTAAGGCCTTGCATTTCTCTGTAGGAATGTGGGCCCATACAAGAGAACCAAAAACTTGAAAGTGCTTAACTGATGGTTTTCAACCACTCCAAGCTTCAAAATGAGTGACTCCCTTCAAGGCTCGGTGAGGAACACGGTTCTGGATATAACAAGCACAGTTAATGGCCTCTGCCCAATACTGTGGTACAAGAGATCTGGGGTGAATCATACAGTCTGCCATTTCTTTCAAGGACCTATTCTTCTGTTCTGCAACACCGTTCTACTAAGGATTGTATGGAACTGAATGTTGCAAATCAATCCCCTCTGAAGTGCAAAACCTCTCAAACTGATGGTTGACATACTCACCACCATTATCCGTGCGCAAAACTTTGATGGTTTTCCTGGATTTCTTCTCTACAAAAGTTTTGAAGTCCTGAAAATGATCAAATACCTCTGACTTCTGTTTGAGAAAGTACACCCAAGTATATCAAGAAAAGTCATCAATGAATGTGAGGACATATCGGGCCCTGCTGAAAGAAGGATGCTGAAATGGACCAGCCAAATCACTGTGAACTAACTCTAGTATCTGTGAAGCTCTCCATGCCTTACCTTTGTCAAACTTTTCCTTAGGATACTTACCAAGAATGCAACCTTGGCAAACACCATCTAAAAATTGAACTGAAGGCAACCCTATGACCATGCTCTGTTGGTTGAGCTACTGCAAGTAGCAAAAGTTAAGATGGCCAAACCACTCATGCCATAATCTACTCACATCATTAGAATGAGTGAGCAAAACAGTCGAAGGAGGATCAGAAACAAAGCGATAAAATAGATAGAGTCGTGACTGATGATCTACTCTCCCAACTACAATTGTAGAACCACTGTGCAACTCATGAATCTCCACTGAATCAGGAGTGAACTCAACCTGCTTGCCTGAACCTATGTGAGTGATCTGGTATACCGATAGGAGATTAGTTGATAATGAGGGCACACAAAGAACGTCATGGAATGTGCCATCCACCACATCAACAGACGCTCTCCCACACACCTCAATAGGAGTGTCATCACCCATCAAAATAGAATGCATAGTACATGGCTCCAAAGATGTAAGTTTTGCCTTAGATGAAGCCATGTGGTGTGAAGCACCCAAATCAAGAACCCAAGTGGATGGTGAAGATGCAACTACAACAAGGGCCTTACCCTTTCCTTTCCCCTTGTTTTCTTTTTCCTTATTAGACCCCTCATTAGAACTATGTTTGATAGACTCAGGAACACTGATATTATTCTTCTCAAGAGTGTGTGTCAAGTGATCAATTTGTTTCTTCAGATATTTATATTCATCATGACTAAGTCTTTTACAATAGGCACATTGGACGCTCTCTTTCTTAGGCTTGTCTCCCTTGGAAGATTGGGTCTTATTAGTTGCTTTTGAAGCAACCTGTTGGAGTTCTTTCTCTCTGAATCAGCAAAGGGTTTGCCAGTTCTAATGCACAAGCAGATTCGGCCAACGAATATAGGAGGTTGCGTGAGCTACCTCCCATTCACTTCTGGTTCTGTCGCACCAAGGGGGGTATCCCTATAGCTAAATATTTAACCTTGACTTACCCAATGACATAAAGATTTATCTTTACAACAACATGCAGAATACTCTCATGTTTGGACAAGGATTTACATGATAAATCACAAGTTTGGCAATCTTCTTAGACATATCTAACTGGTTGAGGATGAGAGTATCCAGGGGTCCTATTTCTACTCCTACAACGAACAGGTTGAAGCTTTGAAAGGATTTGTTTTTATGTTTTGGGTGCAAGACAGGGAGGTTTTGGATCATAACTACTACACAAGGGCAGACCGGTGCCTATATCAAGGCAAGGAGTCAACTAGACGTATACAAGTGAATGATTTGTACTGACATTCAAGTTTCAAGGGGTCAAACTGGTGCCTACCTTATAAACACCACCCAAGAATGAGTATTTATCTATCTCTACTTATGAATATCCCAGCTGACATACAATCTTCTTCAAACTTAACCTAAAACAATTTAATCCACTCCTTGAATGGAAGTTAAAGATCAAGCATGCAATACATAAATTTGTATCCTAGAATCTAAGGAACCCTTAGCAACCAGATTCAAAAGAAGGGATGCATAAAACAAATGGAAACAAATAGCTAAACACATGCCATGAAGCATTTTTCATATAAAAACAACATGAAACTAAAAATATGTACAATGTGCATTTAAATGCAACTCATAAACTCCAAAAGAGACAGAACAGCCAAGAAATGCTCTGTTTTCATTATTTCCCCCAAAATTTGCCCAAGTCTTCCCCTCAAAAAAATGAGTGACACAGTCCTCATATACAACAAGGATGTGCACTCAGCATTAATTACAGGTTCTTTCAAAATTTTGCCAGATACATCGCACCATGAGAATGGCGACCAAAACATTCATTGCAACAGAGAGACCTAGAGAAAAGGGACAAGTGAACTTGGGAGACGTGCAGCCATCTAAAGATTTTCTTCTTTAAGATGGTAGCTGGCTTGTCCCTTCAAACCCATACCTCTGCAATTTTTCCATTAATGGCCAACCTACCGATTTCAGGATGCAGCAACGGTTCGTAGTTTCTTGAAGTTTTTTCCCGCCTGGAGAAGATGTAGCGAACACACAGAAATCCCTTCTTCAGGCATTCAAAATAGGACTGTTGATTTCCTTCTACCTGCTGAAATCTGTGGCTCCAAATCACTCTAAAAATCCATTGGCCAATAGAATCATGCTGTATACACCTAAAATTGGCTCGAGTCGAATTAAGTAAGTATTTAATATTTATCTTAATTCTTATCTTCTTCTGGTAGTTAAATAAATGTTATACATTTAGTTAATTGGCCCGTTATCACATAATTAAATAAAGTCATTTTATTTAATTAAATCCCCTAAATTCTTCTAATGTCTCACATAATTAAATAATCCTACATTATTTAATTAATCATAAATTCCTCTATCCTAAGTCCTAAATTCCATAAATCCACCTCACCAATCCACCTCATCTCTTCCACCTCACCATGTTGCACATATAATTAAATGTTCTTAATATTTAATTAGCTAATATCCTCCATTTTCCAAAATAAATCCTAAAATCAATTATCCTCCACAAATTGAATATTTTATTCAATGTTCCCCACTCCTATCCTCAAATTGAATATTTTATTCAATGTTCCCCACTCCTATCCTCCAATTGAATACTTTATTCAATTGTCATAATCCACTGTCTCCCACTATTGAATATTTAATTCAATGTTCCCCACTCCCATCCTCCAATTGAATACTTTATTCAATTGTCATAATCCACTGTCTCCCACTATTGAATATTTAATTCAATGTTCCCCACTCCTCTTCTCCAATTGAATATTTTATTCAATTGTCATAATCCACTAGGGAATAAAAGAATCACTTTTATTCCTAGCCCTTGATCTCATCAATTGATCCTCACCCTCCATTCTATTTTTAGAAAATCTATAAATAGAACCATCTTCTAAGCCATTTGAGAGAGTTCATTATTGCATCAAATCTATACTGAAAATTCTCATACCATTCCACTCTCTAAGTATCCTCCATTATTGTGTATTTGAAGCTCATCTTCAAACACATAAGGTATCAATAGCCATTCTTACTTTGGCATCTTCAAACAAGCAAGCAAGCTAAAAAGAGCTTCTGAGGGCTTCAATCAAGATCAAAGCAAGATAGGCAACAATGGAAAACGATAGGTAAATGGGTTTTGTAAGTATTTCTACTTGTTTGGTTTGATTCTCCATTTGCTTTCACATTCTATTGAAGTTTGGGATTTTGTTGTGTTTATTCATTTGAAACTAATTCTCATTTTCCCCCTCACATTTTGGCACCCACCGTGGGGCCCTTGCCCCTCTACTAATCAAATAAACGAGTGTTTCAGTTGCAGGTTTTCTTTTTGCAGGTTTGTGCAGGAGAAAAGGTGAAGAACAGGTTTCTGACGACAGTTTTGCGCATACACACTCCCCAGTTGCGCATCCGTCTTCCGTAGCTGCGCATGCGATCAATTTGTGTATTTAACCTCTACAGTTGCACATTCATGCTCCCCAGTTGCACATACGTCCATTTTGTGCATTTACGCTCTAAAGTTGCGCATTTACCTGCTACAGCTGTGCATTCGATCATTCTGCGCATTTAAACCATACAGTTGTGCATTTACCTTCCGCAATTTTGCATACGTCCATTTTGTGCATTCATGCTGCAAAGTTGCGCATTCATACTCTACAGTTGCGCATCCATCCTGATTGCAGAAACCAGACCTAATTTGTGCATATACTCTGTACTGTTGCGCATACATTGTATTTGCGTATTCACTCTGTTACGTTGCGCATTTGTCCTCTATTTTTGTGCATATACTAATCTTGCGCATATACCCCATAAGATTGCGCATTTATCCTCTATTTTTACGCATTCATTAAACAATCGCATACACTCCCTATTTCTGTGCATTCAGGCTACAGTGTTGCGCATCTGTTTCCTATTTTACTGTTGTATGGTTTTTGATCTTTGCATGTTGAGCTAACATCGGTTTTGCAGGGGTAGTAGCTGGACTAGTTCATCTAGTTATTTTGCGAAGTTCATTTAGCTTAACTAGGGGAGAAGTAATCAAAGTGCATTTCATGACAAAACTACACCTAGTCCCTAAGTAGGAAGGAAGTAATTTGAAATAAATTGCTATCTTGCATTGTGAATTTACTTTCTAGTTAATCATTGCTATCTTCTACAAAACAGGAAAAGAATAATGCTATGATTAATCACTTTCAAAGTTAACAAAGGGAAAAGAACAATGCTATGATTAATCACTTTCAAAGTTAACAAATGGGAAAGAACAATGCTATTATTAATCACTTTTTCAAGTTAACAATCGTGTGAGTGCACAAGTAGTTTAACTCATATAGTTTTTCTACTTTTAACTAGGTTGGATTCACAAGTGTTTTATGTGATTGCGAATGACAACAGGCTTATGCTCTCCCCTTAATTGGGTGATCAAAGTGCCAGACTTGTTATTCTTTTTGTCAAACCTTTAGGGGGGCCTGCCCTTGGATGCACGCTTGTCCAAGTGGGAATGACCCTGAGTAGTAATAGGCTAAAGCCAAGCCCTACCAAGCCACTTAAAATAAATTGTGATTGGGGTGAAAACCTCAAGCAACGAGTGCTGATGTGTTACACCGACGGCCAACCTCCCCCAAAACCCTTAAAGGCACAACCCTTCGAGGCTGGGAGACTCCATAATGGAGAGTAGTGTCACCGCATGTGTAACCACTCGAACGGTTGCCCTATCTAAGAACCAAGTGTATAGCAAACCAAAAACCCCTATTTGTTGATGCAAAGGGTGGAGCCCTTGAAGCGGCCTTGATTCTTGTGGCTTTAAGTAGAGGCAGCAGGGACAATCCTAAGGTTTAGTGTGGGTACGAGCCTAAGGAAACCCAGATCTGGTATGCGTGAGAAGTGAGGGCCGTGGAGGGGAGTCGGTGCTACCAGATCCTGAAGCTACACACTTTTAGTTTGCACAGCCAGAGGATTCAACAAATACTGTCCCATCTTGCCTAAGTTGTACTTGTTTTGAGTCATAATAGTCCAAAAAAACACAAAAAAAATCTAAAAAAAGATAAAAATCATGGAAAACTTCTATGTGTTTGCTGTGTTTATGCCATAATTGAAACATCAACTTCATCAGAAACACCAAAATTTTCCAAACCAAAAACAATGAAAATCCTGAAAACGATCCAAAAAATTCCAAAAATCAAAGAAAAACACAAAAATAGCCAGAATTGCGCATATATAGTGACTTTTTGTGCATTTGAACTGACATTTTGCGCATCTGTCAGAATTACGCATTTGAACTTTTTCTTTGCGCATTTGAAAATAGCAGTGTTGCGCATACGTGTCGACCTGTTGCGCATATACCTCTTGTTGTTGCGCATTTAAATCTGAGAGCAAAAATCCAGTATCTTCCAAAGAAAATTTGTTAAAATACTTTTCAAAAACCAGTTTAAACTTGTTCTAGTTTTTTGAATCTGATCAAAGACCTTGCAAAATCCACCAGTTCTCTCTTATCCACACCATAGTTGCTTACTCATCCAAAACTTCACCAAATCTTTTGCAAGTTTCCAACAAGATTATAGTCAAATTTTCTTGATCAAAATCAAATCTCAAACAAGACCTAGGGAGCCTCCAAGTATCAAGGATTACTTATCCTTCTCTATCGGAACTCCACTAGTGGATTGTGCAAAGGCTAGTCAATATCAAGTAGATGGATTTATAACATCCCTACTTCGACTATCACTTTTTGTATACCCACCTTGGTTGATACCATCTAGATCCAAGAAGGAACCTTGCTAAAACCTTGTTTCATCATAGCATCTTGCTCAAAAATCTTCCAATCTCACTCCATCCCATCTCTTTACCACCTTGCATGCTCTTGACAAGATTACAAAAACAAAAGCAGTTAGAAATGGTAGAGAAAAGTATTTTTGACAATGAAGATGAACCTTCCATGGACAAGATCCTCCACATGCAACATAACCCAAAATCTCAATGACTACTTGAAGGGGTGCTTGCCCAAGACCCATCCAAATTCTTTTAATATCTAGCAAGTATAGGAGCCAAACTTCCTAAAGATTACGACGTGGAAGCTCTCAAAGAAACTGATGAAGAGAGAGTCCCGGAAGAAGTAGACAAGGTGAAATACCCACAGAAAAGAGCAAAACAACAATTGACTCCTTAGATGCCCTGAGCTTAGTAAGCCAAGAAGTCGCAGCTCTCAAACAACAAATTTTAGACATGAAAGCAGGAACATCAACCAAAAACTACACCCTAGAGGATATTTCACCATATCCTTTTGATAGGTCCTTAATCATGATTCCCTTCCCCTCAAGATTCGAGGTGCCTAAATTCGATAAATATCGAGGGAAGGGCGATCCAAGAGATCATATCAGAGAGTTCAATGCGGCTTGTCTAGAAGTCGCACATAACGACACATACCTCATGCGACTATTTCCACGGAGCTTGGGAGGACAAGCCATGGATTGGTTCTCTAGAGTACCACCTGGTATTAAGACATTCAATGAAATTCTCAACCAATTTGTCACCCACTTCTCATACAATATTGAAAATGACATCTCAATATTGGATCTCTGTAACACCAAACAAAAAGGAGGAGAGTCTTTTGCTGCCTTCTTACAGAGATGGAGACAATTGGCAAGCAAATGCCCACACCAAATATCAGAGAAACAAATGCTAGAGATGTTTGTCCACAACCTGCAAACGGACTTAAGTTATCAGATCCAAATACAATGTCCTACATCTTTTATCAAGGTCATTAAAATGGGCCTCATCATCGAGAAAGCTCTCATCGCGAAAGGCCAAATCAAAATCTACAAAGACTCTCCCAATACCAACACCCACAATGACAAACCTAGATTCTGGACGAAAAGAATGTTGTGAACGATGGGGTGGTTGATGCCAAAAATGCGGCTCCTAAACAACCCATTTTCAATTTATCAACACCGCAAAATGACCCCCCGCAGAACAAACCAAGAAATACTGAATCTAGGTTCGGCAACTTTCATCCTAGAAGAAAGTTCACACCTTTGGATGATACTTTAGAAACTGCCTTGCGGAAGCTAATCGCTGACAATCTCATAACACTTCCCTCTGCATGAGAATACGAACCAAAGGTCAAACCCCATTGGTGGAATGACAATGACTTTTGTGGATACCACTGAAATAGGGGGCACAAGACCAATGATTGCATCGCACTCAAACATATAGTCCAAGACTTAATAGATCAAAACAAGATATTTGTTAAGGGGCATACCTCAAACAGTGATCATCAGGCATTCAAGGATCCTCTTCCTAACTACAAGCAAGGAGGTCCTTCCAACAGAAATAACCGTGGCTCTAACAATGCAAATTACACGAATATCAGATACGACTATGTTGTTAACCATATCTATGAAAGTGACTCACACATTAATATGATCACTATCAACAAAAATCTAGACTGCAATGTTACTACCCATAGTAACAGAGTCACCCTAAGAGGAGCTTCCACTCCTCCATCGAGTCAATACAGTATCATGGATCAACTCCACAAAACGCCAGCACACATCTCCATGTTAGAACTTCTACGTCTGTCTCCTTCTCATAGGTCCAGACTCGACAAAGCCTTAGCAGAAGCCTCCATTCCCATGAACCTAGCTGAGGAACAATTCCAAAACATGGTCGGTAACATCACCTCACTGCACTCCCTATCATTCACTGAGAGGGATGATATGTCCATCACTCAACCCCATAACACCTCCCTTCACATTGAAGCTTTCATACACAAGCACAAGATCAAAAGAGTCCTTATCGATGGAGGGGCTGGTTTGAATATCTGCACGTTGAAGCTAGTCCTTACATTGGGGTTTTCGAAGAAAGATATAGATCTGAAAAGAAAAATCACCATAAAAGCCTATGATGAGGAAGAAAGAACGTCTAAAGGGATTGTTACTTTACCGATCAGAGTGGGCCCCATAGTGAAAGATGTGGCTTGTCAAGTCCTTGACATGGAGTTAGCATACAACATTCTTCTGGGACGACCATGGATACACGCTTTGAGAGTAGTACCTTCTACGTACCATCAATGCATCAAGTTCACGCATGAAGGACAAGAGATCACCATCCCCAGTGATCCTAAGCCCTATCAGTACTGCAACTCCATTCAGTCCAAACCAAAAGTTGTAATCCCTAACAACCGTGCTTCTGCATCCTCCTCATCTCATGTTGACCCAGCTACACTGGCTTCTTCTTCATGGGCACCTCCACCTAAACTCTAACTCAAAGATAGAGGTTTGGGTGAATACACGGTATCTCAATCCCTCTATCTAGCACAACTGGCTCTATCTTTCAGATCCTATGGGAGACCTATCCCAAAAACATCTAAAGCAGAGAAGCCTACCAAGGGACCATTTGTAAAATGGGGAAGCCTAGAAGATGAAAGTGATGAAAAAGATGTCCTACAATGGTTGTACAAAGATGAAGCAAGCTCCTCAATGCAACATGAACATCCCACTATACCAACAGAACAGTATGGGCAAGGCTACCAAACACTACAGAAAATGGGATATGAAGGACACGGTCTGCTTGGATCAAGAAAGGATGGCATCACTGAACCCATCCGACCTCATACCTTAACAGCTCGAGACACTACAGGGCTAGGCTACACTAGAGCACCAAGAAACGACAAAAATAAGGAAAAACAAATAGAAGTAGCCACTAATAATATGGTCGAGCAAATTCAGAGGATGCAACTGGGGAGTGAAATAGATTCTAATGAATACGAGTGGGATAGCCTCTCTGAGCTATCTTACGATGAAAAGGATATTGACGTTGTCCACGAGTATGACCCAACCCCTACGAATGAAAGACAAGGTCTGAGAGCTAGACCGCTAGAGTTCGTTCCGCATAATGACAATAGTAACAATCACGAGGAAAGAATGATACCCCTCTCGACGGATCCCCTACTAGTGAGTACCATCGAAGACTTTGTTCATTCCCTCAACAATTCTGTCCTTACCATCAACTCTGTTGAATCCAACCAACCTCATGACACCCCGAGCTTATAGACTGGGACGTCGAAGGCACCACCCCTGAGCTTGATACTTTTGAAAATGACGACGCCACCATAGATTTTCTTGAGCTTAGGGATCATCTACCCACAGGAGATCACAGAGCTGGCTACGCTATTGAACTCAATGAGAAGGCCTATTTTGGAGAGAGAGCCAAGCCTTTCAATCACAAAACCATCCAAATAAAAGAATGATCTAACGGTGAAAATCGCTCTACGGCAGTGTTAGATCACCAAAACAGTAAAAATAAAGATGCATCCAATGGTGAAAACCTCTCTAAGGCACCGAAGGATGGAAGGCTTGACTCGCTCCCCAATCTTACACATCAGGAAAGATCGTCAATCTTGATAGAACCAACAGAAGCAGTCAATGTCAACATAGGTGATAATCCCAGAATGGTCCACATGGCAAAGGCGCTAACAGAGCATGAAAAACCAACATTCACAGAATTCTTCAGAAGAAAATAGATCAACTTTACATGGACATATGCCGACATGCCAGGGCTTGATCCAAATCTTATCATGCATCACTTATCTTTAGCTCCAAGAGCTAAGCCTGTTAAACAAAAGCTCAGAAAGATGCATCCGCAGGTGGCCCTCATGGTGAAGGAAGAACTAAAGAAACTGTTAGATGTCAGGTTTATCAAACCCATAGATAATCCTGAATGGGTCTCAAACATCATACCAATGGCTAAACCAGACGGGAGGGTCAGAATCTGTAGTGACTTCAGGGACCTAAACAAAGCGTGTCTGAAGGATGACTTCCCCTTGCCCAACATCGACATGATTGTAGATCTCACAGTAGGGCATACTATGCTGTCACTCATGGACGGTTTCTTAGGATATAACCAGATAAAGATTGCACCAAAAAACTAGCACAAAACTGCATTTACATGTCCTTGGGGCACCTACTGTTGGTGCGTCATGTCGTTCGGTCTGAAAAATGCTAGGGCAACATATTAGAGAGCCATGATGATGATCTTCCATGATATGATGCATACTATCATGGAAGACTACGTCGATGACATACTAGCAAAGTCTCTCACAAGAGAAGGGCATCTAGCAGTACTAGACAAGATCTTTAACAGACTGGAGAAGTTCAATGTATGACTTAATCCAAAAAAGTGTGTGTTCGAGGTTACATCAGGAAAACTACTGGGCTACATAGTATCTGCTAATGGTATCAAAGTTGATCCCGCTAAGGTGCAGGCCATAATGGAGATGCCACCTCCTAAAAATTTGACTGAATTAAGATCCCTACAGGGCAAACTGCAGTCTATTAGATGGTTCATTTCCCAACTGGCAGATAAGTGCCACCCATTCTCTCATCTGCTGCACAAAAATGTATCTTTCAAATGGAACGAGTCATGCGAGCAGGCTTTTCAATAGCTAAAGGAATACCTAATGAAGCCACCAGTATTAATGCCACCAATTCAAGGCAAGCCTCTGTTTATATCTCAGCTACACCAACGGCTCTGGGAGCTCTCCTTGCTCAAAAGAACTATGATGGAAAGGAACAAGCTATCTACTACATTAGTCGAACACTTGTTGGATACGAGTTGCAATACACACCAATAGAAAGAGCATGTCTAGCTATTGTATTTGCCTCGCAAAAATGGAGACATTACATGCTGTCACACTCTATTAAACTGGTGGCAAAGATTGACCCACTGAAATACTTACTCAACAAGGTGGCCTTAACAAGTAGATTATCCAAATGGGTCATGCTTCTCAGTGAGTTCGACATAGAATATGTGGATAGAAAGGTGATAAAAGGACAAGTGCTTGCAGATCAACTAGCAGAGGCACCTTTGACGGATGATAACCCCCTGAGCCTTGAATTTCTAGATGAGTCTATCTTTCACATCAACACAACAAACTGGAAAATGTACTTTGATGGCTTCTACACTCAGCATGGATCGGGGGCAGGTATCTTGTTGATCACGCCTAATGGCGATACTATCCCAAAGTCATATAGATTAATGTTCCCTTGCACTAACAATGTAGTAGAATACGAGGCTCTGGTCATCAGTATCAAGCTAGCAGTTGAGTGGAATATCAAGGAGCTTCAAGTCTATGGTGACTCCCAATTGGTCATCAACCAAGTAAATGATGACTACCAAACGAAGGATGAGAAAATGATTCCTTATAAACACATGGTAGATGACTTCAAGGAGTATTTCGTCTAGATATCATTTGAACAAATACCAAGGATCAAGAATAAAGCTGCAGATGCAATGGCTACAATCGCATCTCTTCTCAACATTCCAGGGAATCAAACACAATATGAGTTCTTAGTAGATCCAATCTCTTGTCTTGCTCATGACACTCCAGATTCCCATATCATATGCCACATTGTAGGAACCAATTCCCCTCTCTATGGTAAAATATTTGCATATCTAAAGGAGAATACACTCCCACCCGCCTTATCCCATAACCAAAAAAGAACATTCGGCAGGCATCCCGGTATGCCATTGTCGCTAACACCCTGTATCGCTGATGTCTCGATGGTACTCTCCTTAGGTGTCTAGATAGAGAGGGATATCAAACTGCTCTAAGTGAAATACACGATGGAATATGCGGAGCTCACTCTAGTGGCCCTACTCTAGCCAAAAAACTCATACGCATGGGATACTATTGGCCAACGATGGAACAAGACTCCTATCAGTTTGTAAAGAAATGCACAAAGTGTCAAATCCATGGGAACCTGATACATGCACTAGCACAAGAGCTTCAGCCGTTGACGACTCCTTGGCCTTTCTGTCAGTGGGGACTCGACTTAGTGGGAAAGATCCACCCTCCTTCCTCAAGCGGCCATAAATTCATCATCACTGCCACAGAGTATTTCACAAAGTGGATTGAAGTTGTGCCTCTCGCCAACATAACAGGCAAATAGATTGCCTCGTTCATCCTAAACTATATCATTTGCCATTATGGTGTCCCTTCGTCAATTATCACAGATAATGGATGACCTTTCAAGAACCAGGATGTCAGGGAACTATGTGACAAATTCCATATCCAACACTGCTTCTCAACTCCTTACTACCCACAAGTTAACGGCCAAGCTGAGGCATCTAATAAAACCATTCTGAAAAATCCTAAAAAAGACTATCGATGATGTTGGCTGGGACTGGCATGTCCAACTGAATCCCGCGCTGTGGGCCTACCGCACAAGCATCTACACACCCACGGGTGCAACCCCATACTCCCTGGTATTTGGATCCAAAGCTATCTTGCCCATTGAAGTCAAGATCCCATCACTGAGAGTCTTATTAAAAGGCCTCATAACAGATGAAGAGTACAGAGTAACCAGACTCCAAGAGTTAGAGCTGCTCGAAGAGCGAAGGCAATAGGCCTTTAATCACCTAAAAGCATATCAACAGCGCATGTCCCGAAGCTATAATCACAAAGTAAAGCCCCGAATCTTCCAAGTTGGTGACCTAGTCCAAAGAGAAAATCCAAGAAATCAACAAGATCATGAAAAGAAAGGAAAATTTGAACCTAACTGGCTAGGTCCCTATGTCGTCATTACAGCTTATGGGTCAGGGGCATATCAATTGGCTACATCTGAGGGTGAACTATTCGATGATCCTATCAACAGCATGCATCTTCGCAGATTCTATACCTGAAAACCCCAATGTAAGGGAGTCCTAAAAAAATCCAAAAAAAATTGAAAAAATAATCAAAAACAGAACAAAAATATCAAAAAAAATGGAAAAATACCAAGAGGATAGGTACCATGATGAAAACCTAGCAAACAGGTGTCATGTGTACTTTTGGCTACGCGTGTAAATAAAAGTAAGTGGTGAAAACCTGGTAAACAGGCACTGTCTGCGACAAACCACTTCCTCCATCAGTGTTGACTTCATATCTCTTGTGACTATCATATCGTTTGCTTTGAACCAATCCTTTGTACCTTCTTCCCGAACTACGTCACCTCTGAGCTATCACGTAGGCAAGGCCATTATCCATGCGCCCCCGAGGCTCCGCTGTCCCACCCACTCCATGTCTCGTCCTTCTGTCTGTCTAGGTCCATACCATTTCTGCATTTTCACCATCACCTAGGTCTTAGGTCCATCAGGGTTCACCCCGAACTACGTTGCCTCTGCGTCGTCACATAGGCAAGGCCATTTAGAAATGAGCCCCTGAGGCACTAGGTCAGTCCCTTAGGGTCCGTCTATCCATGTTTGTTGTCCTATCGCCCATAATAAGTCGATCCTAGTCTCCACTAGGGGCAACTCCTCGACCTAGTGGCGGATTTGGATTCTTGAATGCCACTGTTCCAATGAGGATACCAATAACGGATTTGCGATACCTTCACTAGGAAAAAGCAGCAAAAGCAAACTACCCAACAGCAAACATCTTGACTCAAAACATCAACATGTCCAAAGCAGAGTACCATACCGAAACACTTCAAAATAATTCTATATCAATTATGGAAAAAGACACATCTAACACAAGAATGTTTTGTAATTGGTTAAGATTAACTTACAGAGTCTTGATTTCTGCTATCAGGCCTTTCTATGCTACTTAAGGATGCCAAAAGCTAGAGATGCTATGATGGGGGCATGATTATTTTCTTTGTTTGCTACTTGTGGATTAAACTTTAAGTAATGTGACGACTTTTGTCTAATGACATGATCGGCCCAAGATCATCGAGGACTCCGAGATCTAAACATGAAAAGGGGCAATCCTTGTCTGTTGAAATGCAAAAAGTACTCAAGTCATCTAGATTTAGGTTTGACTAGATGCTTGTATCAACTTGCTCTATCACAATCCATGTAAGACATACTCAGGTCATCTCGGTCTAATTATACCCAGATGCTTGTATTTTCTTACAACATTTCAAAAAAGTGTAAAATACCAAAAAGTGCCCGATGATGAAAGCAAAAGACTTGCGAAGATGACAAATTCATCTCATATCCAATGACTCCATATCATCCATAAAATAATGCAAACCCTGCAATGTTTCAAAAACAAAAGTCAGTCTTTCTCCATGTCTTCTTCTATTTTTCCTCATCTCTATCATCTATGTGTCGATTGAGTACATCTAGACATATCAAACACATAGCATATAAGTTGCATATCACATCACGTGAGATAGTCATTCACATGATTACATCATTTGCATACATAATAAATCCATAAGATCAAGTTTCCATACATTTTAGATCATCCATATACATTGTGCATCCATACATCGTCTCAAAAAGACAATCAGAAACATAGATCACATACATATCAAAATGCATAACCACATCCATACACATTAGCATTTGCATAACTCAAAAGCATTCTAAACATCCATCTAGTTTGCATAACATACACACACACATCATAACATCCAAGTGCATCCATAGCATATAAAATGTCAGAACACATACATGTAGACCATAAAATAGCGTGCATCCATAGCATATCAACATCATCACATAAACACATGTCCAAATGTACAATATATCAAAGATCTCTGTCCAAAACCTAGAGCCATGCCATAAGTGTATACATATAACAAATGGTGATACATGTCTCAGAAAATGATAAATACATAGGGTGGCTATCTCAGCCATCTGTCAAAAATGTGCTACAAAGCGATCAAAAAACTGGTACAAGTACAGGGGCCTGTCTAACCCTGCTGTCACGAAACACTGCTCCCCGCATTGGCTGCCCCTCTATCCCCCCTGACGGTGGTGGACCCCTCACTGAGCCCACAGACCGGGACCCACCTGCTCTCTGCTCCGCCCCTGACTGGCTCCGGAAGGTCACAGCTCTCTGACTAGCTGGCACAGCACCATGATATAAGCCCCAGTAATACTGAGTCTATGCCTGAGATCTAGTAAGATCACCCTGTAATTGAGCTATCTGGGCCTGTGCCTGCTGTACATGTGCCATCAGGAAGCTAGTGGTCCCATCAATACCCATGGCCATTAAGGCTGCATCTCGCTCTGCTATTGCAACTCGCGTACTAGCTAGGGTTGCATCCCTCTCCTTGCTCAACTTAGATATCTGAGTCGCATCTGCATCTTGCCGGGACTCTGCAGCTCTCAGGTGAGCCCTCAGCTACCTAATCTGGGTCTGTAACGACACCAGAACCTGCTGCTACACACCAGGTTGGGGAGCCTGCTCAGCCTGTGCCACCTGTTGTGCTGGCACCTGTACCTATGCGGCCTGTACCACCTGCTGTGCTGGCACCTACCGAGACGGCGGCATCTGCCTTGACACTGCCACGGACACCTCTGCTTGAGCCTGTCCTGCTGCCCCACAAGGCCCTCTCCGACTCTCTGCCTTTGCCTCTGCCTCCCATCATCTCTCGGATCTCTCCTCCTCCTCCGCCGTCCACCCCTCCCCTTGCCACCTCCACTGCCTCCATCTGAGTCACCCTCATCTATATGAGGCGCTACCTCTCCAGGACCTGAGTAGCCAGGAAACAGATGTGCTGCAAACCACTCCTCATAGTCTGGCGTCATGCCAGCATCCATTATGTCTCTCCACATTAGCCAAGTTGCATACAGAATCTGTCAAAAATCAGCCAATGCCTCCTCATAAGAAGCCATAGGACCCCACCTGTACTGCTCGGCGTAGGTCTTGGCAAAACGGGCCTCTCCCTGCGGTCTACCCTACACGCGGCTAAACTGTCTCTGCACTCGGCTGACAATCTGCCGCTCCAATATGAACCGAGTCTGACCAATCAGCCACCTCGTCTGAAAACAATACGGGAGCTCATCTACCTCGTCCTCCCATACCTCGCAGTCAATGTATGGCCACCAGACAACTGCATCCATGCCATCAAAGGCATGTCTCCAGTACTCAAGCCTCCCCAGCCTATGCTGGGAAATCACACCTACATACCCATAGCTGTAGGGCTCACCCCTCTGCCTCTGAAAAACACAGATCAGATGTGTGATGGCCATGTGCTCCCACAACCAAAACTATAAGAGCGAGGCGCCTGTCGCTAAGCCAGAGCATCGGTGGTATACTGCTTGATGCAAGTCTCGGTATAAGTGTGCAAGCACGCACACACCCCATGCATACCGGGTCCCCTCGATGATCATACTCTCCAGCATTCGTCCCCAGCCAATGGGGAAGCCATGTGCTCTCCTATCGGGGCATATTACGCCTCCGATCAATCCAGCCACTATGCCTGGGAAGTAGTCATAGCAGTCATACATGTCCTGCCACGAGATCTCCTCCCCTACCAACTCAGGATCATCAAACACCTGCCTGCACTCCTCTAGCCTAGTGCCACGTTGTGACTCGTACTCAACCAGCTCTCCCTGGATAGGGAGGTGCAGAATCTGATAAACATCCTCCAACGTGATGGCCATCTCCCCAGTCAGAAAATGGAAGGTCCCATCCTCACTATGGAATTGCTCCATGACTGCTGTCAGCATCGCTCGGTTCATGCGAACCTCAAGCATGAAGGCCACATGGTACAAACCCATAGCACCTAGCGCCTCCCGATCCATCTCAGTCAGCATATACCGCTATAGCAACGGCAACGGGAACAACTCTCATGATGTCAGAACATCCTGAATATCCTCCTGCAACCAAGAAATGCATACCGTCAGTGAAATCCAAATCCATATCAAAAACCTGCAAGCAATCAAGCTATTCTATCATTGGCTCAACATATCAAATTAATCAAAACAGCATATCATCTCTCGACCAGATTCTCAGCAATCTCAGAGATCGCTAATCAATTGACGCATCGATCAAGATGCCAATTAGGTTAATTTTGTTAAGACAACTAATTTACCTACAGGTGGCACGTATGCCATTTCCCTATCATTGGCTCAACATATCAAATTAATCAAAACAGCATATCATCTCCCGACTAGATTCTCTGCAATCTCGGAGATCGCTAATCAATTGATGCATCGATCAAGAAGCCAATTGGGTTAATTTTGTTAAAGTCAACTAATTTACCTACAGTGCAAATGCACAAACACAGGCGGCAAATGCGCAATTTCCTAACAAAAGTGCAATTTCACCATGAAAGCGCAACTCCCTGTCACGTATGCGTCATTCTGGCACATGCGCAACCTATTCGCACAAATGTGCAATTTCACACATATGCGCAATGCCATAACATGACTACACAATGATAGTCATATGCGCAAACTCACGGTGCATTTGTGCAACTTCTGGACGAATGCGCAACTTATTAAAGCAAATGCGCAAAACATACAAATGCACACATTTAGGATACAAAAGCGCAACTTACACGAATGCGCCATTTCGCAGCATGCATGTGCAATACCGCAACATATGCGCAATTTAGGAGTGCATATGTGCAAAACTAGGGTTTTTGCGCATTCATTCTCGTTGGTTTTCGTAGCCATTAATGCGCACAAAAATTGACTTTCGACAAGTTTTGAAGAACTACATACCGGGGGTCCTGCCTCTGCTGGCCGATCGAACCGTCGAATCCGCTCAAACTGATGCTACTCGTGCGAAATATCCATCTCTCTGGCTGCCATGCTCTCCTAAGCTCTCCAGAAGACAAATCACCTATGGCCAAGTGTACAAATGAATAGGTTGTGTGGACCCAACTCCTATATATAGCAAGTGACCCATATCTGACCGTATGACTCTAGGACTACTTTCTAGGGCTGTCTCTCCGAACCATACCCCGTTCTTCTCCATTTTAACCCATTTCCTCGCCTTCTTCTTATCATGAGATTGTCCGTCTCACGCCTACCACCTTCTCCCCTTCCAATCTCCCGAGGGGGCATCCTGTCATTAAACTTGTACCGGGGACAAACTGGGGCATGTATCACTGTCAAAAATTCTTATTCTTTGAAACAACGTGCTAAAACACATTGTTTCAAAGAGGGGCAAAATGTATACACCTAAAATTGGCTCGGGTCGAATTAAGTAAGTATTTAATATTTATCTTAATTCTTATCTTCTTCTGGCAGTTAAATAAATGTTGTACATTTAGTTAATTGGCTCATTATCACATAATTAAATAAAGTCATTTTATTTAATTAAATCCCCTAAATTCTTCTAATGTCTCACATAATTAAATAATCCTACATTATTTAATTAATCATAAATTCCTCTATCCTAAGTCCTAAATTCCATAAATCTACCTCACCAATCCACCTCATCTCTTCCACCTCACCATGTTGCACATATAATTAAATATTCTTAATATTTAATTAGCTAATATCCTCCATTTTCCAAAATAAATCCTAAAATCAATTATCCTCCACAAATTGAATATTTTATCCAATGTTCCCCACTCCTATCCTCAAATTGAATATTTTATTCAATGTTCCCCACTCCTATCCTCCAATTGAATACTTTATTCAATTGTCATAATCCACTGTCTCCCACTATTGAATATTTAATTCAATGTTCCCCACTCCCATCCTCCAATTGAATACTTTATTCAATTGTCATAATCCACTGTCTCCCACTATTGAATATTTAATTCAATGTTCCCCAGTCCTCTTCTCCAATTGAATATTTTGTTCAATTGTCATAATCCACTAGGGAATAAAAGAATCACTTTTATTCCTAGCCCTTGATCTCATCAATTGATCCTCACCCTCCATTCTATTTTTAGAAAATCTATAAATAGAACCCTCTTCTAAGCCATTTGAGAGAGTTCATTATTGCATCAAATCTATACTCAAAATTCTCATACCATTCCACTCTTTAAGTATCCTCCATTATTGTGTATTTGAAGCTCATCTTCAAACACATAAGGTATCAATAGCCATTCTTACTTTGGCATCTTCAAACAAGCAAGCAAGCTAAAAAGAGCTTTTGAGGGCTTCAATCAAGATCAAAGCAAGATAGGCAACAATGGAAAACAATAGGTAAATGGGTTTTGTAAGTATTTCTACTTGTTTGGTTTGATTCTCCATTTGCTTTCACATTCTATTGATGTTTGGGTTTTTGTTGTGTTTATTCATTTGAAACTAACTCTCATTTTCCCCCTCACACATGCCATGTAGGCAGCCTTTCCCATTTGACTTTTCTCATCGTGAACATACATATTACTTTTTTGCCCTTTTACCTTTTCTGCCTTTAAATCTTTGTATATGCAAGAGCATGCACATACAACTGTATTCAGACACGTGGCAGCGTCTGATTGGATCACCATTGCCAAGCATTGGCCTCTTCATTAGTTGTCGAAAAGACCTTGGAAGTCTCTGCCAATAGGCGTTGTCCTGCCGATGAGACATTGTATCTTTTCTTGCATCTGCAGTTGCATACAATCACCTACATACAAAGGGCGGACCCCAAATCTTTATAAAACAAATTTCAATCGCTATCGGGTCTGGGCCTTGTATGTTTCCTTTGCATATCGCCTTGTATATTGCATATACAAATGCAATACACAACCAGCGGACTCCATTTGCATTTATGAGGTAGATTGGAAAAATTTGGAATCTGGCTTGTATCTCATCCATTGTATATCTGATTGTATATTGGGAACATACAATCCCAATATACAACTACAAACCTCACCCATTTCACAAATGCAGTTAACCTTCTGATCGCATCCACATTGTACATGTCTGCTTGTATATTCTGCTTTGTATGTTCGATTGCATGTGCAAACATACAATCGAACACATATACAACTAGTGGACCCCACCCCTTGATTCCTGCCTTGCATGTATGCTTGTATATGCCCTTGCATCTTATATTGACTTTGTATGTTCACATATGCAAACTCGTCAGCCTATCGACAGGACCACGGGATGAGACAATGATGAGACTTTTCACACCGATGAGACTTCTGTTTCCTCCCCTAGTATCTTTCGCCCTGCATTTGACTCTTGCACATTGCATCGGCCATCGGGGAGATCCTAAACTAAGCTGATGATAACCCTTGTCATGTCGAATGAACCTTTGCATGTTTGTCGATGCACATTTCCATTTGCACTCTCCCTTTGTATGTGCCATCGGCCCATCGGAGAAACTTCGGAATGAGCTGCCGATGAGGCTTGTCACGACGATGACCCTTTGTATATTGGCCTCTTATATTCGAACATACAAACTCATATACATGCAACCTTTTACATACAAGCACAAAATATTCTAGGAATCTGCGATATACAACCCATTTTGCATGCCTGGAAATGCATTTGAACGACACATGCAAGCCTAATATGCATACAACATGCATACAACTAATTTTTTATCATATCTGAAGCTGATTGAACATTATTTTCGGGCCCGCCAATGTACACTCACGCTTGCACATTCAAATGTACATACAAACAACGATGCATATACAAAGATACATGCATGAAAATGTGAAGGCCGACAGACTTAGAATTTTGAGGGTTTAAATAAAAAGAACAATGGATTTTCAAGCTTGAAATCCTTGAACTCTGGGATGCAGACCGGGCCTTATCCATTGGGCAATAGAGTCAAACACTACACCAACTTACATCACAAATCATACTTTCAAAGTTTACTTAGTGGCCCAAAGCCACCAAAAAGGAAAAACCAATATTTTCCTTTGTCGAATATCTGCTTTTCTTTTGATTTCTTCAAATGAAGCTTGAAAACATTTAACTATCTGTAGCACCCTGCTTTGCAATTGTTTGTGTTGCCGCTCCTTTCTCTTTCAACACATCTACAGTAAGATTCATAAGCATTTACCATTCTCGGTAGTAGACTGTCATGATCATATGAGTCACTGATGTTGCTTGGAAAAATAACAGAATCACTTGAAACAAATGAATCAACATCAGAATTTTGACGTTCTTCAAAAAATAAGAGCTCCTCTGTATTAAACTGCAATATTTAGGCACAAGCAACATCTCATAATCATATCCATTTTTATAAACATTCAGATATCCCTCATCATTGTGCTCAACAATTTTATCATTAAAGTCCACCTGGATTGTTTCAAGAGAAGGCATAAATAGCTCAGAGTGCAACCCTATGCTAAAAGCTTCATAGTCACCCCTACAACCAACACTATCCCCATCTATATGAGCACACACATCTATAACTTGTCCATTCACATCTGAATAGTGGCCCTATTTTTCCTCTTCACCAATGCACTGATAACCAACAGCAAAAGTTTCAACCTCTGCATTGTAAAGGTGGTCATAATCTTCAAGGAAGCACTCATACTTAGCATCCATATATATTTCATTATCTGAAAGGCTCACATATGGGTCTCAATGCTAACAATCATCAACACATTCCCTACCATCCCTTAAATCAGCATCTTCTATATTCAGAGTGAAACTTTGCATATCTGCCTTGTATAAGTAATCATGAATAACTGGGATATGCCTATTGCCACAAGACACAACTTCATGTTTATCTTTCATTTCATCATTTGAAATGCATTTTGTATCTGCAGGCTTCTCTTCTAGAGATTTATACCAATCTTTGTCCTCACCATTATAGGATGTGCCTACATTTTCTACATCTTCTTCATGTTTATGCATCACATCATGACTGCACCCATTGTTCTGGAATACATTCCCCTTTGCAAAATCATCTCTCAATGAACACAGTGGGAAAGCTAAAATATATTCACTTTGAAAACTATTTTGAAGGATTCCAGTCATGAAACCTACTGGCATTCCATATCTCTGATTATTTTAAATATCCATAGCAAATTTGTAGGCCTAGTGAAGTGTAGCCGGTTCTTTATCTCTCAATAGATAACTCATTTCTTCATCAAATGCAGCCAAATAAATTGTCAAGCACAATGCATCATTGGGTCTTATATATTCAGGAATCTACTTGAGCAACTTAATAAATCTAAGATTAAAGACAGGAACCAGTTCCTCATCTTCCTTTTGGATATTCATGAAATGTAGATCAATGAGGCCAAATCAAATCTTTCACCAAATTGCTCTAGGAATGCAATTTCTAATTCTACCCATGAAGAAACTGAACACACAGGCAGGTCTGAAAACTAGACCCTAGCATCATCCTCTAATAACTAAACAAAAAGTCTCATTACTACATCTTCAACCTCTATGTCATAATCTTCTATCAAATTACAAAAATTTTACAAATGTTTGTTTGCAGATTCAGAATTTGATCCACTATATTTTGGCAAACATTTTCTAATCTTATTGGGAATAACATTTGGGTAACCACTTATTCTTGTGAAATTCAGAGCCTTATATCTTTCAATAAAAAATGGTTTTCTTTGAGAACACAACCAGGACTATTCCTTTATTTGAATCATTTTGAGTGAAAATATGGAATACCTGGAAAAATGTTGCAGCTTTGGATAGGTTCAGTCAATAGAGTCGCTAGCTCCCATAGAGAGGATAGAATATCAACAAGGCATCTTTATTTTTTGGATTCCTCACACCAACAGAGCACCACATGGTCTTTATTTGGTTTTGCTGCAACAACTTCACTGGAAACTAGATTTTCCAGTCTTCAAATCACTTGACTCTCCCCAATAGAGTCACCACTTATGTTGTGACTCGGATAGGCAAAAAGATAACACCTTCAAATCAACTCCCCAGCAGAGTCACCACTTTTCTTGGTGACTCAGATGGGAAAAAGGATAACACCTTTAAATCAACTCCCCAGTAGAGTCGCCACTTTGTTGGAGTTCTTTCTCTCTGAATTAGCAGAGGGTTTGTCAGTTCCAATGCACAGGTAGATTCGGCCAACAAATACAGGAGGTTGCGTGAGCTGCCTCCCCTTCACTTCTGGTTCTGCCACACTAAGGGGGTATCCCTATAGCTAAAGATTTAACCTCGACTCACCTAATCACATAAAGATTTAGCTTTACAACAACAGGCAGAATACTCTCATGTTTGGACCAAGATTTACAAGATAAATCACAATTTTGGCAATCTTCTCGGACATATCTAACTGGTTGAGGATGAGAGTATGTAGGGGTCCTATTTCTACTCCTACAACTAACAGGTTGAAGCTTTGAAAGGATTTGTTTTTATGTTTTGGGTGCAAGACAGGGAGGTTTTGGATCATAACTACTACACAAGAGCAGACCGGTGCCTATCTCAGGGCAAGGAGTCAACTAGACGTATACAAGTGAATGATTTGTAATGACATTCAAGTTTCACGGGGTCAAACTGGTGCCTGCCTTACAAACACCACCCAAGAATGAGTATTTAGCTATCTCTACTTATGAATATCCTAGCTGACATATAATCTTCTTCAAACTTAACCTAAAACAATTTAATCCACTCCTTGAATGGAAGTCAAAGATCAAGCATGCAATACATAAATCTATATCCTAGAATCTGAGGAACCCTTAGCATCCAGATTCAAAAGAAGCGATGTATACAACAAATGGAGACAAATAGCTAAACACATGCCATGAAGCATTTTTCATATAAAAACGACATGAAACTGAAAATATGTATAATGTGCATTCAAATGCAACTCATAAACTCCAAAAGAGATAGAATAGCCAAGAAATGCTCTGTTTTCGTTATTTCCCCCAAAATTTGCCCAAGTCTTCCCCTCAGAAAAATGAGTGACATAGTCCTCATATACAGCAAGGATGTGCACTCAGCATTAATTCCAGGGTCTTTCAAAATTCTACCAGATACATTGCACCATGAGAATGGCGACCAAAACATTCATTGCAATAGAGAGACCTAGAGGAAAGGGACAGGTGAACTCGGGAGATGTGCAGCCACCTAAAGATTTTCTCCTTTAAGATGGTAGCTGGCTTGTCCCTTCAAACCCATACCTCTGCAATTTTGCCATTAATGGCCAACCTACCGATTTTAGGATGCAGCAACGGTTCGCAGTTTCTTGAAGTTTTTTCCAACCTGGAGAAGATGCAGCAACCACATAGAAATCCCTTCTTTGGGCATTCAAAATAGGGCTGTTGATTTCCTTCTTCCCGCTGAGATCTGTGGCTCCAAATCACTCTAAAAATCCATCAGCCAATAGAATCATGGCACGTAGGCAGTCTTTCCCATTTGACTTTTCTCATCGCGAACATACATTTTGCTTTTTCGCCCTTTTACCTTTTCTGCCTTTAAATCTTTGTATATGCAAAAGCATGCACATACAACTTCTTGTTCTCAAAATCAGCTATGCTCGTTTTTGTAGACAACCCCACGAAACTTGTCCGTTTCGTGAATCTACACTCTAAGATCGCAAATCAAGAAAAGATTTCCTTGTTCTCGTGCGAGGTCATTTGACATTTTAAAACTCGTCTGCGACATTCCCTTGAATTGATCTCTCGATTTTCGTGAGGATCATTTAAAGTCGTAAACTAGTAAAAATGTCATTTTGGTTATCTTTAGGAGTTAGTAAATTTTTTTTTTTCGACTCTTGATATGCAAGAGCGGCTAAAAATGCCACTCATACATATTATTATTTTTAGGCTTGTTCTTGTTTGATGTAATGACGGCATTTTTCGCCGCTTTTACATCATTTTTTAGTTTGCCATGTAATGTCGGCTAAATTTGCCGCCATCGCATGTGTTTTCTGTCAGATATGCAATGACGGCATTTTTTCGCCGACATTACATATTTGTCGATTGTAGTGTTGTAGCAGCCGAAACCGCCACTCAAGGGAGATCTTCAGGATTTTGGTGTCGAGTGCCATTAATGGCCACTCATGCCAGGCATTTAAACTTCAATTTCAACCTTTTAAGTGTGTTATCACTCCCATTGTTGCTTGTCATTTCTTATACTAAAGCCTTTTAATTGATCCGCCAACGTTCTCTTCGACCGCTTGATTGTATGCTCCCGAGTTGTGACGGATCTCGCGTTGTAGATTGAACCTAGGGTTTCAAGTTTTTATGGGTAAGTTTCTTTTGTTTCTCTTCCCTGTTGTTACTCATTAATTGCTTGTATTGTTAGTTTATAAAAGTTTTGTTAGGTTTTTACTCTTTTGTTGTTTGTGATTTGTGTTCGGATTGTTTTAGATTGTCATTAGGGTTTTGTTTTTGTTTTGAAGACGTTGTGTCTTTCATCAGTCAGACCTTCACCATGTACCAACCCTCCCATTGTGTGCAACGATGGCCAAATTTGCCGTTAGATCTTCCCAAAACTCGCCAACTCCCATTGATGCAATGACGGTCGTTTCTGCCGCCCCTGCACTAAGATCCTTGAAGTTATACTTACCTGCATGAGCGGTTATTTTCACCGCTCGAACATGTTGACCAATAGATCTCCCAAATACAGAAGCGGCGTTTCCAACCACCCCTACACCAAAACTCAAAATCGCTTCCCCTACCTGAGTGGCCAAATTCCCCACCCGAGCACTTGAGATTTTCACAAAGTTATATGTAGTAGCAGTCGTTTTCACCGCTCGAGCATGTCAAACCAAAAAACTTCCAAAACACATGTAGAAGCGGTGTTTTTCACCGCCTTTACACATGAAATCTCTCCCAACTTGCAAGAGCGACCGAAACACCTGCCCTAGCACATTTTCTTGATTTTTTCCCTAACACTGGAAAATTCACTTTTCAAAACCAAAAGCCCACTTTCGCCCTCGCCTTGATTTGCGCGCTCAAGCCCTTTTAACGCATGCTTTCCCATCCATGATCGTCAAAACGCAGTTGACCCAGTTTATCCAATTTTTCCCCTAACTGCGAGATCATGGCCTTTTGCAGTTTTCAATCAGCGTTCGTGGTGTTCAAATTCACAGTTCTCTCAAGAGCTCATGTCAAAATCATCTCTGTCAAAGTCCAAAGCCATGAAGTACAAGTACCAGGGTGTCTTTTCGGTAACGGCAGTGCAGTCGAACGTTGATGAAATCAGAGACACTGAAATTGGGCACGTAGATATGGCCGAATTCATAGATAGAACTAAACAAGCAAATCCCTCCCGGCATATGCAAAAAATCATTGACAGCAGTATTCATTTGGTTGCATCATTTCCTGTCAGTGCACATAATCCTGAATTTGTTCTACAAGTGGCCAACCACTACAATCGAGACACTAGAGCTGTGACAGACTCACAGGGAAATGTTATCATGAGATTGGATGTAGAATTCATGGACAAAATCTTCATGTGTCCGCCAATTGAAAATGTCGGGCAGATTGATTTTGCTCAAGGTCAACAAGACTATGACAATGACTTGGAATCTGCTAGAAGGCACATAAACAGCAAATGGTTGAAGATTCCTAGGGCAACTTTGACCAGATGGCCAAAAGACCTTCACAGGAGTGATTTTGTGGAAGAAGTGTGTGACTTGATCACTCTCTTGAGTCGTATCAGAGGACTCCCTTCTGCTTCCAAATTCCAGGATTGGATGTACACTTACATCAAGGTGATTCTACGGGGTAACCAGAAGATATTCTGGGGTGAACAGATCAGCAATGCTTTGCACGAGCAATTGGTAAGGGTCAATACTACCTTCAAATTTTACATGACCTCTTACATTGTCTATGCTGCTGCAAGCATGAGGAACTTTCCAAGTTTGACCCAAGTAGGGGACAGGAGGTTGGTCCCAGTGTATGAATACTACCCCCAAATCACACTGAAGGGGTCAATTCATCATTTCAGAAGAGTCAATGATGCGTTCTTCTCAGTTTTCATGTGCTTGTGGGATGGCGAACTGGTTCAAAAAAGAGTATCTGATGAAGCATGGCAGGTTGTAAATTCTTTTGGTTGTTTGTTCCTACAATTTCCCACCTTCACTTATCTTCAGGTAGGATACTATCCTGGTTACCCTTACATGCTACCATGGTATCCCAGTGATCGCATTGTTCTTATGGAGCTTTGCAGACAAATGATCGTGGTACACAATAAATAGATGGAGCTTAAGAAGTCAGGGATAAAGTTTCCTATTGAGATCGGGAGGTACTCAGTTCAGTCTGCCAACAAAGCAAAGATAATTGACTCTGAGTTGCAATTGGTTACTATGAAGACCTACAAGAAAAGAAATCATTTCGACTTCAGAAGGGTTCAAGATAAAATCAAGAGGAAGTTGAATTTTCATGAGCCAATGGTCGAAGACATATGGGTAGATCTCAAGACCCAAAATGAGATCAGAAAATTGGATTTCTGCAGGCTTCATCTAAGCCAAATTGAAGAACTAGGACTAGCTGATATTCCAGATGGAATGGAGGATGATGGAGATGTCCTAGATCATAAATATGAGGCAGAGAATGTTGAGGCTTCACCTCTCCCAGAGGTGAAATGGTCGGTTAAGGAGGAGACATCTATCAGAAAAAGATTCCAACCTATATTGGCAAACACCAACTTGTGGTTGGAAAGTAAGGGAATCAAGTTGAAAGAGTTCCTTACAGGGTCCGAAGAGGGGACACAGGAGCAAACAGGGAAAAAGGTAGAAAACTGAACCAAGAGCAAGAGTGACACCCCTTCTTCCTCCAAGGTACACAAACCAAAGATCAAATTTGTATCCAAGGGAGGAAAGAAGAAGGAAACCACAAAGGCTTCTAATGCCACTAAGTCAGATGTTGAAGACATCAACGATAATCATATGGAAATTGAAGATGTTGAGACTGAAGAACAAAATGTTCAAAGGTCTAAGACAAAGGTATCTACAGAGGCTGAACAAGGTGAAGATGAAGATATAGAGGTAGAGTGACTTGATGGTTCCTCGCAGACTCCTGTGAAAGACCTTCCTTCCAAGACACAAGTTCTTACACCTCTTCCTCATGTTCCATTTTCTGATGGTTTGCCAGTAATTTCAAATGTTCCTCTTTCTCCCATTTTTGTTGTTTCTTCTGACAATACTCCTCAATCCATGAGGGCTAGTCTTGGAACCATTTTTGATTCTTCTGGTTCCATTCCAAGTTTATCTTCCCCTTCTTTTGATATCGGGGAACAGACTATTTTGGAGAACCTTCTTGATGCTTCACAAAAGGTTATTGATACAGGTGTTGTGTTTACCAACACAAGTCCAATTGTCACCATCACGGGTATAAGCACGGAGCCAACCAAGCAAGTAGTGGATCCCCCTCCAGCTGTTGATGCATCTATACTTCCTCCATGGCTATCTGCCTATACTCCAAAGAGGAAGAAACAAGCCATCTCACCTGATGAGATTGACATTGAAAAGCTATTGCCCGTGAAAGCTAAGAACCAAAAGAAGAAGCCTAAGACTGTTTCTAGGCTGGTTACTGAAAAGGGAATCAGATATGCCAAAATTGCCAAACCTCCTGAAGATGCCACGGTTGATACTTTTGACATAAGCAGTTATGTCATCTCGAGGGTCGAACTTGGTAAAGTGACTCATGAGGGTGTCAAAGCAGATTTCCAAACCACTGCCAGTACCCTACTTGAGAAGTATGATGAAGCCAAGAGGGAAAAAGAGCAATACAAAGCAAAAGCAAAACAACTGGCCGCTGTCCTTCAGAAGATAGTGAAGTCATCAGAAATAGTAGAACCAATGGCAATGACAGTGGAAGATCCCCTGATACAGAAGGTTGAAAAATCCCAAGCTAGAGGCAAAATAGTGGGGGATGTAGTGGAGCGGCTGTTGGCACAAGGACGAGTTCTATTGAAAACCGCTGTGGAAAGAAAGAAGAAAATGGACAAAGCTAAAGCGGAGCTAGACAATCTGGTAGATCTACTTTCACAAGAGCTAGAAGATCAAGAAGAGAGCCTAGAAGAGTGGATAGATATGAAGAAGATCAAGATAAAGAATCTGATCACCATTGGGGTCATCACCAACAGGGAATTATATCTCAAGACCAAGGAGACTCTAGCTCACCGAATTTTCATAATAAAGAGTTTACTTGAAGATCTGTGTCAAGCTCGAGAAGCCAGCGAAGACAGTGATGTCACACTCCTACATCGGCTAGAAGAACTCCCTTGCACCTTGACAAGGGAAGATCACAGTTTCCTCATAGCACAGGAAATGATAAGTTCTTTTGAATAAATGGTACAAAAGAAATTTGAAGAGGAAGCTCCCTCAATGCTCTCAATGGACAACCTGTATGATCAACATTCGACTCTGGAGAATCTGAAGGATAATCTAGACAAGCATGAAAAGGCAGTAAAGGCGGTGAAAGATTCAATTCTCCGAGCTCGCACCATCTCTGAAAACACAGCAAAACCAGATGCATGCGAGATGTCAGTTGTTCAAACCATGTATCCGAACTTCCTGAGGAAAAAGGATAGAGGAAGCTAGTGCCTTAGATTATTTTTCTTAGATATTATGTAAATGGAATTTTGTTTTGGACATCTACACATGTAATTTTCCAAAATGTAATTACATGTGAAACAAGAGAAGTCATAAGTCAAATAGGACTCTCTTGTTGAATAAGTCAAAATAGTTGTAGATTTCCTAGATTTTCTCAAGGTCTTTCCCTATAAATAAAGCGGACCTTTTTTGTAAATATCTATCTTTTGTCTATTGCAAGAAAACTCTGGCGAATTAAGAAGCAAATCAAGACTTTGTGCTTTTTGTGAAAATCAATATTCAAATATTTATCAATACAAGAAAGCAAGTTCAATTCCAATCTTTGTCTTGGGATTATTTGTGTTGTGATAGTTTTGTTCTTATGTCTTGCTATCATAATCTTATTTGATAATAATTGAAGTGTGGAGTTTGTTACAAGTGATTGAAGAGCGCTCTTAATTTGATTCTGATAAACTTTGTGTTATCAAATCGGTTGTGGGTTATATGTTCATGTTTGTTAGAGTACAATAGTTTGGAGACTTTGTGCTGCAAGTTGTTATATTCGATTTACTTTTATCATCTTGAAGAGGAGTGAAGACTTTGGGCTGCATTCTACTTCAAATAGTTTCGTTTACAAGTAGTAAGTGAGGTAACAGAAAACTTTGAGTTTTTGTGATTTTGTGATAATTTATCAGTCTCATATAACGAGTTTGAAGTATTAACATCTATTCTGAAAAAAGAGAATAAGATGAGATGGAACCACCACAAACATAGTTTTTAGTGTACATAAATTTCATAAGTTGTTTTGTTCGCAAAAGTCAAGTAATTAGAGGGAACCTCCCCAGTAGAGTCGACAAAAAACTGTTGGGTGAATATTTTGTCGTTAACTCGCTAACGGCAAAATGGGTATATCAGCCACAGCTATGATGAGACAAGAACAATCTTCAGTAGACAGAAAATAGTTACCCATTCCCGAGGACTCAAACAAAATTTGAGCTTTGGGGTTTGATGTTTGAGTAACAATGTATTTTGCCTCCTTCTCAGGAAGCAGCTTCTGCATAACACCTTTAATAGGTATCCTAGCTTCAGACAAATCCATGTTCAACTCTCCACCCACATCCTTGCAGAAATTATGTCCAAGAAGAATGTCGTATGAAGCTGGAACATTAGCTACCAAGACTGTCATCTTGATTCTCTTATCTGGGAAAGCTGCAAATGCAAATTGGGCGTCTTTGATTTGACCCAAAAGTGGAACTTGCTTATTCTCCATAGAGAAACACCTTCCAAAAGTTTTGGTTAAGGTGAGGCCAAGGGCATCTGCTACCTTAGCAGGCATAACATTGTCTGAGGCTCCAGAATCTATTACGCAATTGCTCAATTTATGACCATTTACTAATAGGGAAACATAGAAAGGTTTAATTTTTCCAGAAACCTCAGGAGGAGTAGTAACAAGATTGTTTTGGGTAGGTTTACTTTGAAGGAAGCGAATCACCACCGTGGGAATATGTTTCTGAGGTAGATTCACAAACCGGTGAAGAATTTCTACAATTGAAAGGAAATGAAATCCCAAAAGGTTTGGTTTCCCTTGAGAAACTCTTTGATAAACATGACAGGTATATCAAGCAGCGGCAACAACAATAGGATTCGAGTTCCTCCATGGAATTTGAGCAGGTCAATTTGGGTACGGAAGCAGATCCTAAGATGGTCAACATCAGAAAATGTTGCACTGCTGATGAAAGATTCAAATTCATTACCCTCCTCCGCCATTACATTGATGTTTTGGCTTACTCCTATGATGACCTGATATCTTTTAGGCCTAAGGAGGTTCGACATGAAATTCCCCTCAAGGCTGGATCATTGCCTCACAAACAGAAGCAGAGGCAATACAATCCAAAGATATCAGGTACGATTCTTTCTGAAATTCAGAAGATGCTGAATGCAAGGATAATTTTTCCAATTCATCTTTTCACATGGATTTCAAACATAGTACCTTTAAGGAAGAAGAACGGAGAAATCCGTATCTGTGTTGATTTTAGGAATCTCAACCAGTCTTCCTTGAAAGATAACTACCCTTTGCCCATCATGGACCAAGTATTGCAAACAGTGACAGGTTCAGAAATGCTATCTATGTTAGATGGTTTTTTGGGGTATAACCAAGTGGAGGTAAATGAAGCTGATCAGTTCAAAACTGCCTTCACCACACCATAGGGCACATTTGCATATCACAGAATGCCTTTTGGTCTGATCAATGCTGGCGCAACATTTCAGAGAGCGATGGATCTTGCCTTCAGAGATGAAATGGGTAAGTTCATCGTGGTGTATCTTGATGACTTGACTATTTTCTCCAAAAACCGTCATGATCATGCGCATCATTTGCGACAAATGCTGGAACGCTGTCGGCAAAATGGTATTTCCCTCAATCCCAAGAAGTCAATTTTTGGGGTGACGGAAGGCAAGCTTCTCGGGCACATTGTATCCTGGGAAGGTACTAAGATTGACCCAGAGAGAGTTAAATCTATTCAAAGTCTCACTCTGCCAGCAAGTAAGACTGCTGTTCACTCTTTCTTTGGAAAGGTGAATTTTCTGCGAAGGTTCATTCCTGAGTTTGCAGAAAAAACCCGTCACATTGTTAATATGATGAAGGGTAAGACTACTTTCCGTTGGACTATGGAAGGTAAGGAAGCATTCGAGGATATCAAGAGAGCTATTGCTCATGCTCCAGTTCTTGTTTGTCCCGACTACACTAAGGATTTCGTAGTCTATAGCTACGCTTTAGAACACACACTTTCAGCTTTTCTGGTTCAGCAGAATGAAGAAGGCATTGAATCCCCCATATCATTTATGAGCTGTCCTCTCAAAGCTTATGAATTGAAGTATTCAAATATGGAGAAGCATGCCTATGCCGTAGTCAAAGCGGTTAAGCATTTTAGGTTCTATATTCTGAACTCACACACTGTTGTCATGGTGCCTGATACAACAGTCAAATCCATCCTAACTCAACAGGAGTTCAGAACAAAGAGAGGTAATTGGATCGCTAAGATCCAAGAATTTGATCTGGATATCAAGCCTACCAAGCTTGTGCGTGGTAAAGGTTTGTGTCAATTGATCGCAGATAATGTTCCAAAAGAGACAGGGGACGAAGAAGAAGAAGTTGTGGACACGCCAACTATTCTTTTTGTTACTACAACTGACGAGTGGTATTCCAATATCACTCATTTCCTTACCTATGGTGAGTGCCCTTCTCACTTGTCTTATAAGGAAAAGAGAACTGTCAAGTTAAAAGCTGCTAACTACATCCTTTGGGACAATGGTTTGTACAAGAGAAGTCTTGACGGTGTATTTCTCCGTTGCGTGGATAAAGCGCAACAAGGTAGACTTTTGGAGTCTTTCCACAATTTGGCTTGTGGAGGGCATTTTTCAGCACCTGTAACGGCTCACAAGATTCTGCGAGCTTGATACTATTGGCCCACACTATTCCAAGATGCGTACAATTAGGTACGCAGGTGTGAGTTATGCCAACAGTTTGTTGGGAAACCAAAATTAGCAGCCTTACCTCTAAAACCAGTGGTGATTGAGGAGCCTTTTCAGCAATGGGGTATTGACTTCATTGGTGCAATGAATCCATCATCAAGTGCAGGACATAACTATGTTCTCACTGCAATAGACTATTTTACCAAATGGGTGGAAGCTATTCGAGTCAAGCATGCTACTTCAGAAGTGGTATGCAGTTTTCTTAAGGAGAACATTATTTCCAGGTTTGGAGTTCCAAACAAGATTGTAGCAGACAATGCTACTTTCTTTTCCTCTCATGAGATCACTGAGTTTTGCTATGAGCATGGGATCATTCTTTCCCATTCTTCAGACTATCATCCGCAAGGGAATGGTTAAGCAGAATCAAGCAATAAGAATCTGGTCACTATCATCAGGAAGTTGGTAGATGAGAATCAGAGAAATTGGCATAAGGCATTGTTTGATGCTTTATGGGCAGATAGAATTACCCCCAAAAGGGCGATAGGCATGTCGCCATTTCAACTTCTATATGGTCTGAATGCAAAGATACCGATTACCTTGGAATTGCCAGCATTGAAGTTGGTAAAAGCATTGGAAGATAGAACTTTTGATAGTTCTATTGATAAAAGGATCATGTATTTGACTGAACTCGAGGAGCAGCGCACTATTGTGGTGGACCGTATTGCTGAGCACCAAAATCAAGTAAAGAAACTCTTCGATAAGAAGACAAAGACTTGTAAGTTTCAGGTTGGATATCAAGTCTTGTTGTGGGACAAGAGGAGAGAACCAAAAGGGATGCATGGGAAATTTGATTCCTTGTGGAGAGGTCCATTCACCATTCATCAATGCTGTGGTGAAAACAGTTTCTTGCTGGAGTATCAGGATGGGACACCATTCTTGTTGCCTCACAGTGGACAACATCTGAAGCACTTCAATCCATGAAGTTTCAGATAAGTTAAATTGCACATTTGTATAGTTTTGTGTTTTACTCTTGTGTTTTCGTTTAGTCTTTTGTGTCTTTTTCTTTTTAGCTTGACTCTATAGCCCAACGGCATGGATGAAGGCACTTAGAGACTGGATTCTACTCCCCTCAATTGTTTCAAAGTTCAATTGAAGGAAGTTCCCCAGTTAGAGCCAGCTGTTGTTCTTAAAATCAGCTACGCTCGTTTTTGTAGACAACCCCATGAAACTTGTTCGTTTCGTGAATCTACACTCTAAGATTGCAAATCGAGAAAAGATTTCCTTGTTCTCGTGTGAGGTCATTTGACATTTTAAAACTCGTCTACGACATTCCCTTGAATTGATCTCTCAATTTTCACGAGGATCATTTAAAGTCGTAAACTAGTAAAAATGTCATTTTGGTTATCTTTAGGAGTTAGTAAATTTTTTTTTTTGACTCTTGATATGCAAGAGCGGCTAAAAATGCCGCTCATACATATTATTATTTTTAGGCTTGTTCTTGTTTGATGTAATGACGGCATTTTTCGCTACTTTACATCATTTTTTAGTTTGCCATGTAATGTCGGCTAAATTTGCCACCATTGCATGTGTTTTCCGTCATATATGCAATGACGGCATTTTTTCACCGACATTACATATTTGTCGATTGTAGTGTCGTAGCAGCCGAAACTGCTGCTCGAGCGAGATCTTCAGGATTTTGGTGTCGAGTGCCATTAATGGCCACTCGTGCCAGGCATTTAAACTTCAATTTCAACCTTTTAAGTGTGTTATCACTCCCATTGTTGCTTGTCATTTCTTATACTAAAGCCTTTTAATTGATCCGCCAACGTTCTCTTCGACCGCTTGATTGTATGCTCCTGAGTTGTGACGGATCTCGCATTGCAGATTGAACCTAGGGTTTCAAGTTTTTACGGGTAAGTTTCTTTTGTTTCTCTTCCCCGTTGTTACTCATTAATTGCTTGTATTGTTAGTTTATAAAAGTTTTGTTAGGTTTTTATTCTTTTGTTGTTTGTGATTCATGTTTGGATTGTTTTAGATTGTCATTAGGGTTTTGTTTTTGTTTTGAAGACGTTGTGTCTTTTGTCAGTCAGACCTTCACCATGTAAAAACCCTCCCATTGTGTGCAGTGATGGCCAAATTCACCGTTAGATCTTCCCAAAACTTGCCAACTCCCATTGATGCAATGACGGTCGTTTCCGCCACCCCTACACTAAGATCCTTGAAGTTATACTTACCTGCATGAGCGGTTATTTTCACCGCTCGAACATGTTGACCGATAGATCTCCCAAATACAGAAGCGGCGTTTCCAACCGCCCCTACACCAAAACTCAAAATCGCTTCCCCTGCCTGAGCGGCCAAATTCCCCACCCGAGCACTTGAGATTTTCACCAACTTATATGCAGCAGCGGTCGTTTTCACCGCTCGAGCATGTCAAACCAAAAAACTTCCAAAACACATGTAGAAGCGGTGTTTTTCACCGCCTTTACACATGAAATCTCTCCCAACTTGCAAGAGCGACCGAAACACCCGCCCTAGCACATTTTCTTGATTTTTTCCCTAACACTGGAAAATTCACTTTTCAAAACCAAAAGCCCGCTTTCACCCTCACCTTGATTTGTGTGCTCAAGCCCTTTTCACGCATCCTTTCCCATCCATGATCGTCAAAACGCAGTTGACCCAGTTTATCTAATTTTTCCCCTAACTGCGAGATCATAGCCTTTTGCAGTTTTCAATCAGCGTTCGTGGTGTTCAAATTCATAGTTCTCTCAAGAGCTCATGTCAGAATCATCTCTGTCAAAGTCTAGAGCCATGAAGTACAAGTACCAGGGTGTCTTTCCGGTAACCGCAGTGCAGTCGAACATTGATGAAATCAGAGACACTGAAATTGGGCATGTAGATATGGCCGAATTCATAGATAGAACTAAACAAGCAAATCCCTCCCGGCATATGCAAAAAATTATTGACAGCTGTATTCATTTGGTTGCATCGTTTCCTGTCAGTGCATATAATCCTGAATTTGTTCTACAAGTGGCCAACCACTACAATCGAGACACTAGAGCTGTGACGGACTCACAAGGAAATGTTATCATGAGATTGGATGCAGAATTCATGGACAAAATCTTCATGTGTCTGCCAATTGAAAATGTCGGGCAAATTGATTTTTCTCAAGGTCAACAAGACTATGACAATGACTTGGAATCTGCTAGAAGGCACATAAATAGCAAATGGTTGAAGATTCCTAGGGCAACTTTGACCAGATGGCCAAAAGACCTTCACAGGAGTGATTTTGTGGAAGAAGTGTGTGACTTGATCACTCTCTTGAGTCATATCAGAGGACTCCCTTCTGCTTCCAAATTCCAGGACTGGATGTACACTTACATCAAGGTGATTCTACAGGGTAACTAGAAGATATTCTGGGGTGAACAGATCAACAATGCTTTGCACGAGCAACTGGTAAGGGTCAATACTACCTTCAAATTTTACATGACCTCTTACATTGTCTATGCTGCTGCAAGCATGAGGAACTTTCCAGGTTTGACCGAAGTAGGGGACAGGAGGTTGGTCCCAGTGTATGAATACTACCCCCAAATCACACTGAAGGGGTCAATTCATCATTTCAGAAGAGTCAATGATGTGTTCTTCTCAGTTTTCATGTGCTTGTGGGATGGCGAACTGGTTCAAAAAAGAGTATCTGATGAAGCATGGCAGGTTGTAAATTCTTTTGGTTGTTTGTTCCTACAATTTCCCACCTTCACTTATCTTCAGGTAGGATACTATCCTAGTTACCCTTACATGCTACCACGGTATCCCAGTGATCGCATTGTTCTTATGGAGCTTTGCAGACAACTGATCGTGGTACACAATAAACAGATGGAGCTTAAGAAGTCAGGGATAAAGTTTCCTATTGAGATCGGGAGGTACTCAGTTCAGTCTGCCAACAAAGCAAAGATAATTGACTCTGAGTTGCAGTTGGTTACTATGAAGACCTACAAGAAAAGAAATCATTTTGACTTCAGAAGGGTCCAAGATAAAATCAAGAGGAAGTCAAATTTTCATGAGCCAATGGTCAAAGACATATGGGCAGATCTCAGGACCCAAAATGAGATCAGAAAATTGGATTTCTGCAGGCTTCATCTAAGCCAAATTGAAGAACTAGGACTAGCTGATATTCCAGATGGAATGGAGGATGATGGAGATGTCCTAGATCATAAATATGAGGCAGAGAATGTTGAGGCTTCACCTCTCCCAGAGGTGAAATGGTCGGTTAAGGAGGAGACATCTATCAGAAAAAGATTCCAACCTATATTGGCAAACACCAACTTGTGGTTGGAAAGTAAGGGAATCAAGTTGAAAGAGTTCCTTACAGGGTCCAAAGAGGGGACACAGGAGCAAATAGGGAAAAAGGTAGAAAACCGAACCAAGAACAAGAGTGACACCCCTTCTTCCTCCAAAGTACACAAACCAAAGATCAAATTTGTATCCAAGGGAGGAAAGAAGAAGGAAACCACAAAGGCTTCTGATGCCACTAAGTCAGATGTTGAAGACATCAACGATGATCATATGGAAATTGAAGATGTTGAGACTGAAGAACAAAATGTTTAAAGGTCTAAGACAAAGGTATCTACAGAAGCTGAACAAGGTGAAGATGAAGATACAGAGGTAGAGCGACTTGATGGTTCCCCGCAGACTCCTGTGAAAGACCTTCCTTCCAAGACACAAGTTCTTACACCTCCTCCTCATGTTCCGTTTTCTGATGGTTTGCCAGTAATTTCAAATGTTCCTCTTTCTCCCATTTTTGTTATTTCTTCTGACAATACTCCTCAATCAATGAGGGCTAGTCTTGGAACCATTTTTGATTCTTCTGGTTCCATTCCAAGTTTGTCTTCCCCTTCTTTTGATATCGGGGAACAGACTGTTTTGGAGAACCTTCTTGATGCTTCACAAAAGGTTATTGATACAAGTGTTGTGTTTACCAACACAAGTCCAATTGTCACCATCATAGGTATAAGCACGGAACCAACCAAGCAAGTAGTGGATCCCCCTCCAGCTGTTGATGCATCTATACTTCCTCCATGGCTATCTGCCTATACTCCAAAGAGGAAGAAACAAGCCATCTCACCTGATGAGATTGACATTGAAAAGCTGTTGCCCGTGAAAGCTAAGAACCAAAAGAAGAAGCCTAAGACTGTTTCTAGGCTGGTTACTGAAAAGGGAATTAGATATGCTGAAATTGCCAAACCTCCTGAAGATGCCACGGTTGATACTTTTGACATAAGCAGTTATGTCATCTCGAGGGTCGAACTTGGTAAAGTGACTCATGAGGGTGTCAAAGCAGATTTCCAGACCACTACCAGTACCCTACTTGAGAAGTATGATGAAGCCAAGAGGGAAAAAGAGCAATACAAAGCAAAAGCAGAACAACTGGCCGCTGTCCTTCAGAAGGTAGTGAAGTCATCAGAAATAGTAGAACCAATGGCAGTGACAGTGGAAGATTCCCTGATACAGAAGGTTAAAAAAGCCCAAGCTAGAGGCAAAATAGTGGGGGATATAGTGGAGCGGCTGTTGGCACAAGGACGAGTTCTGTTGAAAACCGCTGTGGAAAGAAAGGAGAAAATGGACAAAGCTAAAGCAGAGCTGGACAATCTGGTAGATCTACTTTCACAAGAGCTAGAAGATCAAGAAGAGAGCCTAGAAGAGTGGATAGATATGAAGAAGATCAAGATAAAGAATCTGATCACCATTGGGGTCATCACCAACAGGGAATCATATCTCAAGACCAAGGAGACTCTAGCTCACCGAATTTTCATAATAAAGAGTCTACTTGAAGATCTGTGTCAATCTCAAGAAGCTAGCGAAGACAGTGATGTCACACTCCTACATCGGCTAGAAGAACTCCCTTGCACCTTGACAAGGGAATATCACAGTTTTCTCACAGCACAGGAAATGATAAGTTCTTTTGAAGAAATGGTGCAAAAGAAATTTGAAGAGGAAGCTCCCTCAATGCTCTCAATGGACAACCTGTATGATCAACATTCGACTCTGGAGAATCTGAAGGATAATCTAGACAAGCATGAAAAGGCAGTAAAGGTGGTGAAAGATTCAATTCTCCGAGCTCGCACCATCTCTGAAAACATAGCAAAACCAGATGCATGCGAGATGTCAGTTGTTCAAACCATGTATCAGAACTTCCTGAGGAAAAAGGATGGAGGAAGCTAGTGCCTTAGATTATTTTTCTTAGATATTATGTAAATGGAATTTTGTTTTGGGCATCTACACATGTAATTTTCCAAAATGTAATTACATGTGAAACAAGAGAAGTCATAAGTCAAATAGGACTCTCTTGTTGAATAAGTCAAAGTAGTTGTAGATTTCCTAGATTTTCTCAAGGTCTTTCCCTATAAATAAAGGGGACCTTTTTTGTAAATATCTATCTTTTGTCTATTGCAAGAAAACTCTGGCGAATTAAGAAGCAAATCAAGACTTTGTGCTTTTTGTGAAAATCAATATTCAAATATTTATCAATACAAGAAAGCAAGTTCAATTCCAATCTTTGTCTTGGGATTATTTGTGTTGTGATAGTTTTGTTCTTACGTCTTGCTATCATAATCTTATTTGATAATAATTGAAGTGTGGAGTTTGTTACAAGTGATTGAAGAGCGCTCTTAATTTGATTCTGATAAACTTTGTGTTATCAAATCGGTTGTGGGTTATATGTTCATGTTTGTGAGAGTACAATAGTTTGGAGACTTTGTGCTGCAAGTTGTTATATTCGATTTACTTTTATCATCTTGAAGAGGAGTGAAGACTTTGGGCTGCATTCTACTTCAAATAGTTTCGTTTACAAGTAGTAAGGTAACAGAAAACTTTGAGTTTCTATGATTTTGTGATAATTTATCAGTCTCATATAAAGAGTTTGAAGTATTAACATCTATTCTGAAAAAAGAGAATAAGATGAGATGGAACCACCACAAACATAGTTTTTAGTGTACATAAATTTCATAAGTTGTTTGGTTCGCAAAAGTCCAGTAATTAGAGGGAACCTCCCCTTGCTGAGAGGAGAGACTTTGTCTCATCATAGCTGTGGCTAATATGCCCATTTTTCTGTTAGCGTGTTAACGACAAAATATTCACCCAACACAACTGCATTCAGACATGTGGCAACGTCTGATTAGATCACCATCGCCAAGCATTGGCCTCTTCATCAATCGTCGGAAAGACCCTGGAAGTCTCCGCTAATAGGTGTTGTCCTGTCGACAAGCCATTGTATATTTTCTTGCATCTGCAGTTGCATACAATCACCTACATACAAAAGGCAGACCTCAAATCTTTATAAAACAAATTTCAATCACTATCAGGTCCGAGCTTTGTATGTTTCCTTTGCATATCGCCTTGTATATTGCATATACAAATGCAATACACAACCAGCGAACTCCATTTGCATTTATGAGGCAAATTGGAAAATTTTGGAATCCGGCTTGTATCTCATCCATTGTATATCTAATTGTATATTGGGAACATACAATCCCAATATACAACTGGGGACCTCACCCATTTCACAAATGTAGTTAACCTTCTGATCGCATCCACATTGTACATGTCTGCTTGTATATTCTTCTTTTTATGTTCGATTGCATGTGCAAACATACAATCAAACACATATACAACTAGTGGACCCCACCCTTTGATTCCTACCTTACATGTATGCTTGTATATGCCCTTGCATCTTATATTGACTTTGCATGTTCACATATGCAAACTCATCAGCCTCTCAGCGGGACCACGGGATGAGACGCCGATGAGACTTTTGTTTCCTCCCCTAGTATCTTTCACCCTGCATTTGACTCTTGCACATTGCATCGGCCATCGGGGAGATCCTAAACTGAGCTACTGATAACCCTTGTCATGCTGAATGAACCTTTGCATGTTTGCCGATGCACATTTCCATTTGCACTCTCCCTTTATATGTGCCATTGGCCCATCGGAGAAACTTCGGAATGAGCTGCCGATGAGGCTTGTCATGGCGATGACCCTTTGTATATTGGCCTCATATATTCGAACATAGAAACTCATATACATGCAACCTTTTACATACAAGCATGGAATATTCCAGGAATCTATGATATACAACCACTTTTGCATGCCCAGAAATGCATTTGAACGACACATGCAGGCTCGATATGCATACAACTAATTTTTTACCATTTCTGAAGCTGATTGAACATTATTTTTGGGCCCACCAATGTACACTCATGCTTGCACATTCAAATGTACATACAAACAGCGATGCATATACAAAGATACATGCATGAAAATGTGAAGGCCAATGGACTTAGAATTTTGAGGGTTTAAATAAAAAGACCAATGGATTTTCAATCTTGAAATCCTAACCCTAGGTGCAGGCACCAACACAACTGATATCTGATCCTTCTTCTCCTTGATATTGTTCTATTTCTTACCCTTACTATTGTTGTTACTACTTTGTCCTTTATGTTCTTTTGTGCCTTGGTTGGCAGCCAAGGCATGTGACTTAGAGGACTTAAGGGTGCCCATCTGGATTAGCTTGTCTTGTTCTCAAGTGAGATTGACAGAAAAATCATCTAAAGATGGCATGGTGAATTGAGTACCAAGTGCACCCTTAGTAGCATAGAAAGTAGAAACAAACACAGAATATTCTAAACTTAGCTTAGAGAGAATACTGAGAATCAGTTGTTCATCTTTCTTTTCAATTCCACATTGTTTTAACTGTAGCCTTAGTGATTTCAATTTAGTGAAGAAATCTTGGATTGTGTTGAAATTGCATGGACTTAAACTAATTAGTTCATTTTCCAACATATGACCCCTCATTGAATCTTGTGTGCCAAATAGTTTTTCTAGCTTTGTCCAGATTTAATTTGGTGTATTCAAAGACTCAATGTGAAAGAGCAAATCAGGAGAAACATACAAACACAATGTTTCATATCCCTCATCACATTTGTTAAACCACTTAGGCTTATCTTCATCTTTAGCAAGTTCAGTTTCAAGTCCCATAGTTATCTTATTTAATCCAGCTTTCCTTAAGTGAATTGTCATGCGTGATTTCCACTTAAAGTAATTGTATAGAGTTAGGATGGGCACATTTGTTTGATCCATGATGAAGAAATGCAGAGAAGAAATGCTGAAAAGAAGAGAACCTGATGTAGAGTGGCACAAGGGAAGCAACACACAAAGGTTTACTCTATTGTCCTTTGCCCACTCACCCACTTCAACTAGCCTTCAACCAACCAACCAACCAAAGGCACATCCAAGGCATATGAAGGATTTGATGTCCAGACTATTGTCCAACCCCTAAGACTTCTCCAACACCTTAATACAGATCAACAAACACCTTCTATGCAGTTGGTTTGATCTCCAACTTCCCAAAACTCTTCAACCTATACCTTGACTAGTAAGGCTACTAGCCCTCCAAACTAGGTTTTCTCAACAAAACTTGACAAAATCCCAAAGGTCTAGGAAAACAAATGATGGAATTGAACACCTTTCAGGGGACCCTAACAAACCTCCAAATTTCCTGCTCCAACTCTAGTCCAGCAATCCAGAACGCCTACTAGGTCTCTAGGCCTAATTGATCAATTTAGGCTAGGTTACAAAGCAAGTGCTCAAAATTGGGTGCATAGGTCAAGGGCAGGAACTTGGAATGACTCTACCATCCCCAAACAACACAAATCCACCATTCATTTACTCATCCTCTTAGGGTTTTGTCAAATACAACAATAAATTGCATAAATTCAGTCAAATACATAGAGATATTTGACCTAGGGCATCACATTAAAAATAGTAAACTGTATTTTCTTAGAAAATGCTTTTGGAATCAAGTATTATACACCCCTAGCCTGCATTTCACCGAGTGGCATGAAATTTCATTGGTGGAAATGCATTCTAGGGCCAAATTTGTGGGACTGCCCTAGAAAACAGGGTTTCTAGACCAGTTTTGAAAGAAAATTCAATAACTTTTGACTCCGACCACTTCAAGATCTCAAACTAGTTGCATTGGAACCCTGACTCCAAGGGCTTTCAGAAAAATATCATTTTCACACATGAAAAGTCTATACAGTCCATACACAGCAAGAAAAATAGCGAAAAATAGTTAGTTTTCTTGAATTTTGTGCCCAAATTCCGTACAAAAACTTCCTCCCCCGTACTGGAGTCAGATATCCACCATATTAACCCATCCAAGTTGGTTTCCAACTTCTACAACAGCATTTAACTGCCCAAAGTAGTTTTTGAACCGACCCAACACATAACACCTTTGACAACTATGGTGTTTTGCATTAACGCAAGGAGGTTGATTTGTTTGGCTCATCCAATGGAGTCCAAATGATCAACAAACTCCTTCCAACATACTAAAACATTAAAACAACCAAAAAAAACTCGAAAACCAATCCTTAGACCTTCTAGGCCTAATTGGCACAACAAGGATCCAAGTGGACTAAGCATGATTGAGGTTTATAGGGTCACCTCAATCATCTTGACCACACAAAAGGGACCATACAAACATGGCTAAAGCCTTATTACCACACATACAATCAAAACAAAACATAGCTTATCAAAATGCATAAAAAAATGCTTGAGGTGTCAGACTGCTCCTAGGTGCCCTGCACCAGAACCCAACCAAGACAACTCCCCTTTTTTCACTCACTCAAAGAACCCCCCAAGAAAATATGATTTGGCACTTTATATTAGTGCGTTTACAACTGCCACTAGCAAGAAATACTAAGTGGTCTTGATTTCAATGCATTACAAAACCCTCACAAAGAGCATATGCTAAAAATACAACTTTGGCACCATACCCAGAAAAATAAATAGCACCACTGTGATCTACTCAAAAAATCATGCACTTTCAAAAAAAGAATCGCCTCGATACGAGGTCGTATGTGAAAGTTATGATCCTTCAAAGTTCCCAAAACGAGAACTATGCAGTGTCACGACTAAGAATCTGCAATTTCTAAACAAATCTCTACATTAAAATAAAAAAACCTCTGCACTAGAGTATAGAGTACAAAAAAATAGCCAAAATCAAAAAACAAATTGTGGGAAACGGAATCCATATGGGCAAGAATGGAGCATTTGAAAACTGCCTTCAAATCTACAACTGCCAATGGAGAGGGGTACTGTTGTAGCTTTCTGAGTTTGATTTTACAAAATATACAAACTGCATGCAAAAAATAAAAGATACCCAGATGGTTTTTCTATGCTACAAATAAAACCCAGAAGGCATTTTTCTTTTGATATACAGAAGATATAGTTCTAATGTAAACAGAATGCTTTTAGCTACAAAAAATGACCCCAACAACTAAAAAGTGACATGCAAAGGTTGAATCAACTACCTAAGACAAGCAATGGCATGTTGGAACCTGCAATATTGATTGAAAACACCAAATATGCAAGCTGGTTGTCAAATTTGAGCTTGAAACCCCGGTTCCGCAACTATGTATGATGATCTCTGATTTCGGTGAAACGAAAGTCAAATCTAACTTTCTCAAGCCTCCTAGATGCGTTGGAACAACCAGAAATGTTGCCAGTATAACCATAAATGTTGTAATCAACCATATTTAATAAAACACATGTGTAAACCCCAGAGATTAAAAAAGTTTCTATAAAACTTTTCTGATTCTCAAGATCATCCGAAGATGCAAGAGAAGAGCATACTAGGTTTTCAAAAAACTGTAATAAGCTTAATTAGCCCCCCCCCAAACTCTCAAATAAGGAAACTGAAATCTACTCTTGCGCATAGCAAGGCTCTGATACCATGTTAGAATCTGAAAAGATTATTAACCCAGAAAACTAGTGCAAAAAATAGATATCTAAACTTGAATGCAAATGATACGAAATCAAAATAGCAACACAGAGTTAGTCTCCAAGAGAGTAATGCAAATGCTAGAAGCAAAATAGTATTAAGAGGATACAAAAGTAAAAGATACAAAATACAAGCCAGGTAGCATGTTTATATAGACTAGGGAGAGGGAGGAGGTGGCAACACCGACCAATGAGGAGCAACCATCTATCGGACTAAAGATAGAAAAATATATTCCCAAGATAGCTAATGGATGCTCACATGTAGGAAAGTAACACCTTGCAACCACTCACCTAATAAGACATGCTTTATTAACCTAAGCGAGATTAATAGAAGTGTAAGAAAAATTTAGGAATATAGGGAAAAATAAATAACCCAACTAGGAAATAAAACCCTACACTAACAAAAGGGGGAGAGAAGACATGTGAAAAACAAAAGTGGTTGCTGATTAAAGGGGGAGCAGTAAAGAAAGAGAAGACATATGAATGATTGTTGTTGATAGGGGGAGCTATGTTAGTCAGTGAGGAGAAGTTCTTGTCTTAATAGTTAAAACAATTCTTCACACAATATGTTGCCATCAATGACAAAGGGGGAGATTATTACAAGTATGGGCCTAATCGGTGTTGTCATTGATGTCAACATACTCCTGTTGCATTGATGTCAAGGATTGGATGAGCTGTGTGCTGAGGATATTGAGAAAATTAGTCCTATCAAGAAACAGAGAAGAATAGTGAAGACAGTGAAGCTCTTTGAAGTAAAGAATCCCAGCTAAGATGAAGATCAGAGAATGCGCATCAAAGGGTTTGTAGATATATGTCTAAAGATGATCCAGTCAAGATTTGAGAGGTCTACATGAAGATTTGGAGAAGTTGTGGCTATATGAGTAAAACTGGTTCTGGCAGATGTTCAGAGGTGATAGAGTGACACAAATAGGTCCGGTGAGATCCAGAAATACAATATCATGTTTTGATGATTTGGTGGAGTGTTTAGGAAGCCAATGTGAATTGACAACTCAATTGGTTCATGGTCTGGAGGTCCGCAAGTATTTATTCTAATGTGACAGTGATGACAGAATGTGTTCTTGAGGTTCCAAATGAAGATGCGAATGATTTTAGTAAGCAAAAGTGGTGTGGATGTTCTTGGTGATTTAGGCAAACTTGTGGGGGTCTCTAGATTGTGTCCAGTTTGTGTTGGTGGTCCACATTGAAGATTGAGCTCGTAATTGAAGGTTTACTTCCGGGTGATGATGTTCTTCCTAATCATGGCCGACCGGATGATTTTCACATCTTGCGGATGATCTTGAAGATGTTCTGCGAAGCATGGCATGTTCCTCAAAGAAGATTGAAGTCCCAGATATGTGTGGCTAATAGTGTGGTGATTCACATGAAGTCTTTTGTAATAAGTCAAGTTGTATTTGTGTATTTTCTTTGTAATAAAATAAAGTATGTATTGTGCCAACTTTGATGATTATCCCAAAGTCGATGTCTTGTATAAATAAGAGTTGTGAAGTCATTTCAAAGTATCTTGGTGAAGATGAGGAAGTGGTAGAGAGGAGAAGAGTGAAAAGCAGAGCCAAAGTGTTGAGCTTAAATGGAATTGACTCAAGCATGGTGAAGATGCTAATCTTTAGTTCAAGTATGTAATATCTATTATTCTGTAGATAGTGTGTCTTCTGTAGGTAGTGGGCCTCTTGTGAGCAGTGTGCTTGGGCAGTGAGCCCTAATTGGCATGTGCCATTTTGTTATTCTTATTCTTTTAACAGAGAATACAATCTTGGGTTAGTCACCCTGTAGTTTTTCCCTTAATCGGGATATCCACATTAAAATCTTGGTGTCATATGTGTTAATGTGTTTTTGCTCTTGAATTTTTGCATTGTGCTTCCATGATTGATTTATTATTATGTTGTTGAATTACAAGAAGGATTTAAGTGTTTAAAGAAAGGAAATTTTTGAGACAACTGATTCACCCCCCTCTCAATTGTCTATCTAAATCAACAATTTCAACAATTGGTATCAGAGCCAGTTCCTCTAAAAGAAGCTTGACTGCTTGACGAGATCCAGGATGTCAACATACAAGGAGGACAGTCTGAGATTTGATGGAACAAATTACTCTCTTCGGAAGAATTGCATGGAGTATCATTTGCAATGCATGGGTGATCCTTATTGGTTGATAACTAAGAATAAGTATACTCCTCCAAAGAATGGTCCTGTTGGTTTTTTCCTAGACTGGATGCTTACTCCCAGATTTCCCTACAAGGTAGCCATCAATGATCAACAGGATCTCCGGGCCAGGGGCCAACAGTGTAGGAGATAGACTCTATATTTTATCTCCTCTTCTTCTTCAGGCTCTACAAAACCTAGGGGGGTTTTCCCTACTCAACATCCATGAGGTTATACATATAAAGGCTGGGATGCTGACATAAAGCAGATAAGTCCTCCTGTAAGTAGACCAAAACTGAAAGATAAAAGCAAAGGGGCTAACTTTGGGCCTATTTGCAGTTGTAGACAGAGGACTTGGATCCTAAACTAATTCTACTGTCCTAATGGTTGTTTTAGAGTTTGATTTTGATTTTATGTTTGGATGCAAAGCTGGACATGGTATATAACACAAACACAAAGCTAGATCGGTGCCTATCCAGGGCCTGGAGTCAGTAGACATACACCTGTGAATGATATGCATAAACAACTAAAACTAGATTTCAGGGGGACACATATGATACCTGCCTTACAGATATCTCCCAATACAAAGTGTTAAGCTATCTATACTTATGGCATCCCTACTACAGTGTACCCTTCCCAATGTTCAATCTGAAAATAGTTTAATCTACATTTGAGCAGAAGTTAAGAGATCAGACATTCAACACAGGAATTCTATGTTCTAGAGTTTCAAACATTCCTTAAATATTCAAACTCAGAAGAAAGATACATGCAATAGTGGAGACAGAATTAACCAAACACATGCTAACATAGCATTTCTCATATAGAATTAACCATGAAATTAGTGGATTCATGCAAAGCATACAACAGGAGATACATAAACTCACAAGTTTTTATGGACAGAGCAGCCAAAACCAACTGTATTGTATCACAGAACTAAAATGTTCAACTTTCAACCTCCAAAAAATGGTAACACCATCTGCTTATATCAGCCAGGTAGTGTACCACAAGCAATTAATTACATGGCTTTGATAAAAATTCTGCCAGATACAGCCCATAGAAGGAATGGCGCTCAGAAAATATTAATGCAGCAGACAAAGAGGGGCCTCGAGCCATGCGCCATTATCTGGGGTCTTCACTCAAAAATTGGGCAACCTAATCATGTGTACCAATGTCCACATCTCTGTATCATCACCATTAAGGGCCTCAACCACCCGCAGCCACTCGGAAACTATCGCAACATTTCAAACAGAAGTTCCCGCCAAAAGTGATTCGCTCAAAGTTTGAAAATACACAGGGGAATAATCCCACATGCATGGTGAGGAGATCACATCAGTAGTTCATAAACATGGTCACACACATGATAGGTGTCGAGCATTTTGCCATGCTCGACACACAACCCTTCGCCAGATACCCATCGCTGTGACACAAACCATTGGCCTACTCCATAATTCTCCTGCCGACCTTACTAGTCTCACTGATGCAAAACTACATACTCCATCTCTGCAAGCCTCCGTCGGCCAGACCGCTACCATCAGAGCATCCAGAAAACCTCTGGCCGACTAACCAAGTCTCATCGATGCCTACTTCACATTTCCCATCATCGGCCAGACCAAAACTATCGGGCTAGCACGAAACTCCCTCACTGATATAACAACTCCTGCCGATGAACTATGGCCTCATCCTTCCGTCGGCCAAACACACGCTGATGAAACCTCATCGGCCAAACATTACCCCATCGGCGGACCCTCCAACTGCTGGCCCGATCTCAATAGTCTCACCGATCGCCAAAGTCTACTCCCCTATCGGCCTGACTGAACACAAGGTCATCCTGATGGCATTCCCCATCAGGGTGACTCCCTTCTATCGGCGGACCACAAAACACACTGGCTGATGATATAAGTCTTACCGATGGCCAAATCCTCAACCCCACCTTCTTCGGCAAGACATACGCCGATGAAGCCTCATCAGCCAAACATCACACTATCGGTCCAACGTAATTCACCCTCGCCGATGGCATAAGTCACCCCGATGGCTCATCACCACCATCAACTTAGTCGCCAAAATACTCACAAACTCATGCCGATGGAGAGGAAAGCCTAGGGTTTAAATGAAGAAACCCTCAAACATGAAAAATCAACATCCAGGCCAAAATGAGCACCAACACTGGCTCCGAATGGGGACATGCAGGTGAAAACCTGCAGTGAGAACCAGATCTCCTGGTAGACTAGGCAAAAAGCCAAAAAGCACGAACCGTACAAGGCACCTACAATATATACATAGTTTTACATATGCGCACAGAGATAGGTCATCATGCAAAGTAGAACTTGAGGAATTGGCCATGCACAGGCAATTCCAGAAATTCACCATCTAGGGCCTGGAGGAAATAGGAGTCCTCCCCATGGGTACTGCAAATCTGATATGGGCCCATCCATAAGGGTTTGAATTTACCATGTTTACCCTTGTTCTGTTCTTTTGCATTCCATACAAGCACCAGATCATTAATTTGAAACTTCCTCTTAGGAGCTCTCCTATCAAACAGATATTTCACATCTTGTTGTCTCTTGAGGTTGATCTGGTGTGCTTTCCTTCTGTTTTCATCCAGTGCAACCAGCTGGTTCACTCTTTCTGTCATGGGATCTTCAATTTCCTCATTATTATCTTGGATGAATCTGTAAACTGGTAGGAAATTGTTTATAGGCAATCTGGCTGATGCACCATATACTAGTTCAAAGGGTGACATGCCAATAGCCTTTTTTACTGTCACCCTATCAGCCCATATTGCTAACTTCAATTTTGAGTCCCAAGCTCTCTTGTTCTTGTCCAGCATCCTCTTGATAATCTTCATGATGCTCTTATTGCTTGATTCTGCTTGACCATTTCCCTGTGGGTGGTATGGTGATGCATATGATAGATTGATCCCATACCTGTTGCAAAAATCGACAAATTCACTTGATCTGAAGCACATAGCATTATCAGTGACTATCTTGAGTGGTACTCCAAACCTAATGATAACATTTTCTAGTAAAAAATCTGTCACCACCATACTTGTAGCTCTCTTAGTTGGAATGGCCTCAATCCATTTGGTAAAATAATCAGTTGCCACCAAAATCCAACTGTGTCCCCCACCTGACTTGTCTGCAATTTCCCCTATGAAGTCAATTCCCCATTGCTGAAATGGAGCATCCACAGTTACAATTCTGAGGGGTAGAGCACCATCATACCTCAGCTTTCCTGAGAATCTTTGGCAAGGATCACACTTCCTCACTAACCTGTGTGCATCTGAAAAGAGAGTGGGCCACCAATATCCTACCCTGAGAATCTTATGAGCTGTTGTCTGGGTAGTATAATGTCCACCACACAATCCTTTATGCATGTCATTCAAAACAGTGTTAGCTACATCCTCATCTACACACCTCAGCAGCACACCATCAGGGCTTTTCCAGTATAGCTCACCTTGAACAATAGCATACTTGATTGCATGTAACTTTAGAGTCCTCTTTTGACTGTCACTGAAATGGGAAGGACAATTCAGATTTTGCAAGTAGTATACAATATCCTTGTACCATTCAAATCTTGATACATCTACATTTTCATGTTGGACTGCATTGACTTGGCATGCTTCCAAGTTTGACTGTGCCATCATCTTGGCTAATCCTTGTCCCCTTACCAACTTGGTAATTTGTATGTCTATGTTGAACTCTTGCAATTTGTTTATCCATCTGCACCTTCTTCCATTCACTTTCTGTTGAGTGAATATATCTTTGACTGCTGCATGGGGTACATATGCAATTACGTGTGATCCTACCAGGTATGGTCTGAAACTTTTAATGGCTCTGACTAGTGCATATGCTTGTTTTTCCATGATATCATATTTCAACTCAGCAGCTTGCAAGGACATACTGAAAAAAGCTATGGGTTGCTCAAATCCATCCTTATTTTTCTGTAACAAACATGCAGCAACAGTGTGAAAGGAAGCAAATGAAAACAATTGGAATGGCCTAGAAAAATCAGGAGATTTAAGAACAAGGGCCATCTTGATTGCCTCTTTGATACTCTGAAATGATTCAATTGCTTCACTTTCCTAGTGGACAGCTGCGTCCTTTTTCATCATTTTGGGAATGTTCCTTGTGGTTTCTGCAAAGTTGGGAACAAATCTCCTAACAAAATTTATCTGTCCAAAGAAGGACTGAACTCCTTTTACAGTTTTGGGCATTTGAATTTTGTCAATAGCAGCCACTCTTTCTGGATCTATCCTAACTCCATCCTTGGAAACAATGTGCCCCAGAAGCTTTCCTTCAACTACTCCAAAAGCACACTTCTTTGGATTTAAAGAAATGCCATACTCTAGTGCTCTTATGAAAATTTGCTCTAGATGCAAACAATGCTGCTCTTCTTTCTTTGAATAAGCAGTCAAATCATCTTGATACACAGCCAGGATTGAATCAATCAACCCTACAAAAGCAACATCCATTGCCCTTTGAAATGTAGCACTTGCATTTGTTAGTCCAAATGGCATTCTAACATATACATAAGTTCCCCATGGAGTGGTGAAGGCAGTCTTATACTGTTCTGATTCCTTTACCTTCACTTGATTATAACCTGAAAATCCATCCATCATGGACAAGAGTTCACAACCAGTCACTCTCTGCAACATAGCTTCCATATTAGGCAGTGGATAATTATCCTTTAGAGAGGACACATTCAAGTTCCTGAAATCAACACAAAGCCTAATATCACCATTCTTTTTCCTGACTGGGACAAGGTTAGACACCCAAGTTGAATGTCTGATTGGCACAATTATTCCAGCTTCCCTAAGCTTTTTGAGTTCTTCTTGCATCTTAGGAGCTAAGGTAGGATTAATAGGTCTTTACCTTTGTCTAAATGGCTTAACTCCAGGCTCCAATGGGATCTCATGCTGGAATAGATCTTCCCTATAGGTTTTTAGGTCCTCATATGACCAAGCAAAAACATGTTTATATCTTTTCAGTAATGCAATCAGCATACTCTTGATGTGTGGTTTGAGTTGCTTACCAATGTATACCTTCTTGGGGACCTGAGATGTTCCCAAATTTATCTCTTCTAAATCCTCCTTGTTTGTGGGAGATGTCTTTGTGACCAATTGGTCTCTACTGTCAAAAGCTCTCTCCAAAGCTACTAACCCTCTAGGGATCTTATTAGTCTTCAATTGAATTATCTCCTTTCCCACAAGAGTTTCTTTTCCATCTATAGTTTCTACAAAAGCTTGGAAATCAATTTCTTGATTCTCAAATTCATCTATGCAGTGCAAAAATTTTAACAAGTCCCTATCATCATTAAACACTTGCCAACTGCATATATTCTCTGGTACTGTAGGCCTGATTTTAACTTCTACATTTGTAACATCTGACAGAGTGATGTCATCTGGCCTTATTGCAACATTAGCTAAGAAATCAGCCATAACATTCTTCGATCTCTCTACCCAGCCTATTGAAAATGCATCAAAAAGTTCAATGGTATCCCAAACAGCATGCTTATATTGTTTCAATCTTTTGTTTTTCGATGCATATCTATCTCTAATTTGGGATATAATCAGCTCAGAATCCCCAAATACTCTTAGCATTTTGATTCCATGTTTGAGAGCTATATTTAGGCCTAAGAGTAAAGCCTCATATTCTGCAATGTTGTTTGTGCAAACAAACCTCAGCAAGAAAGAGAATTTGAGGAGCTTACCATTTGGAGACAGGAAAACAACTCCAACTCTAGAGCCTTCTTTTGCACAAGCTCCATCAAAAAACATAGTCCATAAACCTTGCTGGTCCAGCTCCTTGATGCAGACATTTTTTTCTTTATCCTCTCTATCATCTGAGACAACCTTGAAGTTATCACAGTCAGTGTTTACAAAGCATATTTGTTCCTCTACTTCTTGGTCTTCCACTGTCTCTGATGATCTTTCTTCTCTGATTAGCTTAACATCCCTGCCATTCATTGGAATCATGGCATATGACAAGTCCAGCTGCATACTTCCACCAATTAGTGCTGCCCATCTTCTTGACAGCAACATACCATACTATGGCTTGATGTCAACCACGGTTATATTCATTTTATATCTCTTTTTAGGAAATGTTGCCAATTTGAAATCTACATCCTTCATGATTCCAATAACTGGTACCTCGCTGGCATCCATAGCATAACATTTCCCACATGCCTTGTCAATTTTCAATCCAGCTTGTTGCATGATGGCTAAAGGCATAATATTTGTAGATGCTCCAGAATCAAGCATACAATTTCTGATTATTTTTCCATTTATAACCAGGGATACATAAAATGGTTCCACTTGTGAAGGACACTTTGTCATAGTCACTCCTAAATAGACTTCAGGGGCCTCATCTTCTTCATTACATATGACATGTCTCTCACCCTGGATCTGAGCATTTTGTTTGGCTTGAAAGGCACCCCTGAAATTAGGGATATTGTCCTATTCTTGATTTCTTCCACTTTCATCAATTCCATAAGTGGAACAGAGACTTTTACTTGGGAGAGGACTTGAGCTATATCAAATGAAGCATAATTTTGTATAACAGTTGTAGCTTGCTCCACGGTCTTACTCTTATCCTGAACTGATTTAGCTTTTACTTTCATAGTTCCTTGATCATCATTCTTGTCTTGGAAATCTTTACCTTGATCTTCAGCTTGGGGGATTCTATTCTCTGGTCCTTGAGATTCATGACCTGTTCTATGTCTAAAATTCTGTTTATTATTAACCCACTGCCTCTTTTGTGATTCAATTCCCTTATGACCATGCACTGGTTGACCTGCAGAAATACCTTCTGGCTGATGTGAGCTGCTTAACTGAGCTTTACCTCTGAGATTGTAGTTACTCTTGACTTGGGCCACTGCTGCAGCTGTGAGGGCTCTAATTTCCTCATCAGAAGGCCGTTGTAAGTTACTCAAAAAATTGTGTGAGCTCTGAGCATACACATAACTCTCTCCATTATCTTCATCGTAAGAATCCTGTTGATAGGCCCGAATTCCATTATCTATACTCTCATCAGCATCATAAAGATGGTATCCATTGCTTATGGACATCATATTAACATCATCATCTTGCACATAATGTGGCTCATTGCATTCATTACAAGATGTAGCATTATCATACAAGGACTGAGCAATCACACACTGTGACTGTGAATGCGGCATCTGACAAATTATACACCATGGAGTATCATCAACAATATTTATAGCTTTCTTTAGAGGATCAGGAGTTTCTTTGACATGTTGAGATCTCTGATTTGTGTTGTTATGTGGGAATATAGGCTTACCATTATGCCAATTGGTATTATAAGGCATATCATGCAATGATGGTCTCCTTTCCTGCCTTTGGTAGACTTGCCTATCAGGACCTATCCCTTTTTCACTTCTAGTTAGTCTATAACTTAGGTCCTTAACAACATTTGCCAATTTATCTATCTTATCTTCAGGGGCAGATGTATTACCTTGAGTGTTTTGAGGCTTGTTTGGATTCTGCAGAATTTTCATATCATCCCTTCTGTTTGTCTTGCCTGATGCCTTCCTGTTGTTCTCAATATTCACTGCAATTCTAAAAGCATCCCTAAGAGTAGCAGGGCTTTTATCTCTTAATCCATATGCAGTTTTTGCATCAAAAGCATTAATATACAATATTATGCACATTAGTTCATTTGGCCTCATGTGATGTGGCAATTTGTTTAACACTTTAGTAAATCTTGCATTAAAATCTGCAACCTGCTCATTTGACCCTTTAGTGATACTGGTAAACTCATTTACAAAAAAGCTAGGGTCAGTTTTGTCACCATATTGCTCCTTGAACACCCTTTTAAAATCATCCCATGATAAAATACTCCTATCAGGCAGATTCTTGTACCATTCTCTTGCCTCATCAACTAAAAATTGCATGAATGACTTCATGAAAACATCCTCATGTTCAACCTCAAAGTTGTCCATGACATTTTGAAAAGCCTTTAGATGATCTTCTCCTGACACAGTGTTGTTTCCTGAAAATTTAGGCACTTGCAGCCTTAGATGCTTGTCAATGGGGTTAGGATACCCAGGAATACCATCAAATACCAGCTGTCTGAATCTATCTAGTTGCATGGGCTGTCTGTCAAACTGATTAACATTAACATTTCTGTTTGCATTCTGGTTTCTCACATTGTTCAGTGGTATCCTAGCGTCATTCACATTTTGTCTTTCATCATTATGCTGATGTTGCTCCTCATTTCTTTGCTGATGTCTGTGCACATTCGCATTCTCAAGGGTAGGAATTGAATCATTTTGGGCAGTCCTTAAAGCTTGCACTTTCTGCCTCATGTCATCTCTGATTTTCATGGCTTGCAGATACTCTAATTCTACTCTCAAATTTCTGATTTCTTCAGCTAATTGTTCTTCCTTAGGCATGGAGGTAGATGGTCTTATACCATTCTAGTCATCATCTTCATCATCCCTCAGAGACTCTACCTCTTCAAACCTTTCACTAGGGTCTAGAAATGGGCGTTCTTGGAACACCTCTGACCTCATTCTCACGCTACCACCCTGTTGCCTCTCATATGCACACTGAATATCAGCTTCTGCATTTGAAAAGTAAGGCACATGTTGTCCTGATGGCCTAGGGTTGTCTTGCATATCATCATTTTTTCTGGGGGAACCCTCATGACTGGTTGAGACAGCTCCCTTTCTTCTGTACATCATTCTTCTTGTTACTGGTAACTCTTCAAATAAAGGATTTTGTTGGGATCTTCTCCCCTGCATATAAATTTTACTTTGACCGGTTGGGAGATTACTTCGGAGTCGCCACCTATTACTAGGAACTGTTTTCTTTTGTAAACCAGAATTCTTTCACAAACGTCCCCAGCGGAGTCGCCAATTTCTGTTGCGACTCAGATGGGCCACAAATATTTCACCAGGGAGGACAAAAAAGATAACAATTTTAAAATCACTCCCCAGTAGAGTCGCCAATTTCTGTTGGTTTTTTCCCAGACTGGATGCTTGCTCCCAGATTTCCTTACAAGGTAGCCATCAATGATCAACAGGATCTCCGGGCCAAGGGCCAACAGTGTAAGAGATAGACTCTATATTTTATCTCCTCTTCTTCTTCAGGCTCTGCAAAACCTAGGGGGGTTTTCCCTACTCAACATCCATGAGGTTATACATATAAAGGCTGGGATGCTGACAGAAAGCAGATAAGTCCTCCTGTAAGTAGACCAAAACTAAAAGATAAGAGCAAAGGGGCTAGCTTTGGGCCTATTTGCAGTTGTAGACAGAGGACTTGGATCCTAAACTAATTCTACTATCCTAATGGTTGTTTTAGAGTTTGATTTTGATTTTATGTTTGGATGCAAAGCTGGACATGGTATATAACACAAACACAAAGCTAGTCGGTGCCTGTCCAGGGCCTAGAGTCAGTAGACATACACCTGTGAATGATATGCATAAACAACTAAAACTAGATTTCAGGGGGACACATATGATACCTACCTTACAGATATCTCCCAATACAAAGTGTTAAGCTATCTATACTTATGGCATCCCTACTGCAGTGTACCCTTCCCAATGTTCAATCTGAAAATAGTTTAATCCACCTTTGAGTAGAAGTTAAGAGATCAGACATTCAACACAGGAATTCTATGTTGTAGAGTTTCAAACATTCCTTAAATATTTAGACTCAGAAGAAAGATACATGCAATAGTGGAGACAGAATTAACAAAACACATGCTAACATAGCATTTCTCATATAGAATTAACCATGAAATCAGTGGATTCATGCAAAGCATACAACAGGAGATACATAAACTCACAAGTTTTTATGGACAGAGCAGCCAAAACCAACTGTATTGTATCACAGAGCCAAAATGTTCAACTTTCAACCTCCAAAAAATGGTAACACCATCTGCTTATATCAGCCAGGTAGTGTACCACAAGCAATTAATTACATGGCTTTGATAAAAATTCTGCCAGATACAGCCCACAAAAGGAATGGCGCTCAGAAAATATTAATGTAGCAGACAAAGAGGGGCCTCGAGCCATGCACCATTATCTGGGGTCTTCACTCAAAAATCGGGCAACCTGATCATGTGTACCAATGTCCACATCTCTGTATCATCACCATTAAGGGCCTCAACCACTCGTAGCCACTCAGAAACTGTCGCAACATTTCAAACAAAAGTTCCCGCCAAAAGTGATTCGCTCAAAGTTTGAAAATACACAGGGAATAATCCCACATGCATGGTGAGGAGATCACATCAGTAGTTCATAAACATGGTCACACACATGATAGGTGTCGAGCGTTTTGCCACGCTCGACACACAACCCTTCGCCAAATACCCATCGCTGTGACACAAACCATTGGCCTACTCCATAATTCTCCTGCCGACCTTACTAGTCTCACCGATGCAAAACTACATACTCCATCTCCGCAAGCCTCCGTCGGCCAGACCACTACCATCGGAGCATCCAGAAAACCTCTAGCTGACTAACCAAGTCTCACCAATGCCTACTTCACATTTCCCATCATCGGCCAGACTAGAACTATCAGGCTAGCACGAAACTCCCTCACCGATATAACAACTCCTGCCGATGAACTATGGCCTCATCCTTCTGTCGGCCAAACACACACCGATGAAACCTCATCGGCCAAACATTACCCCATCGGCGGACCCTCCAACTGCTGGACCGATCTCAATAGTCTCGCCGATCGCCAAAGTCTACTCCCCTGTCGGCCGGACTGAACACAAGGTCATCCCGATGGCATTCCCCATCGGGGTGACTCCCTTCTATCGGCGGACCACAAAACACACTGGCCGATGATATAAGTCTTACCGATGGCCAAATCCTCAACCCCACCTTCTTCGGCAAGACATACGCCGATGAAGCCTCATCGGCCAAAAATCACACTGTCGGTCCAACGTAATTCACCCTTGCCGATGGCGTAATTCACCCCGATGGCTCATCACCACCATCAACTCAGTCGCCAAAACGCTCACAAACTCATGCCAATGGAGAGGAAAGCCTAGGGTTTAAATGAAGAAACCCTCAAACATGAAAAATCAACATCCAGGCCAAAATGAGCACCTACAGGTCCTACAACTCCAAATGATATCAAAGAAGCTTAATACAACATTTGGGCTAAAGAAGCATTGTTGAGTGCCCTAACTGATACAGAAATGACAAATGTCTTGGAATTGCAAACTACTCATGAAATCTGGAAGAAGTTGGTGTTAGGGTTAGCTGACAGAAGATATCAATTAAATGCAAATAAAGATTAAACAAAGGAATGGAAACACACATAAATAATAGCAACGAGAGACAAGATTTAACGTGGTTCACCCAAACTTGGGCTACATCCACCAAACAGAGAGTCCAATACTATTATCTAGTAAATCAAACTGATTACAACCAGCAATCCCTACAACTCAATACCATTGCAAATGCTACAATACCATATCAAAACCCTAAACCTTAGCCACTTTTTATCAAGCCTTTTTGTTAGTTACAAAAATAGGGTTTTCTTATGTCAGTTACAAAAAATAGGATTACATGGCTAGTGTATAGTACTTTTCTAATCAGTCACCACCTACCAACAATCTCCCACTTGGAGACTGATTAGGCTCCACACCAAACAATCTCCCACTTGGAGACTGAGCCTGGACGACACCACTGCGCATGCAGCTCCCACTGGAAATAAGCACCCTAGACTTTGTTGTTCTATTTTTATTGTTTTCAGTCTAGAAGACCAACTGAAGCTGAAGAGGAGCTCAGCTTCTCCCTTGTCACTGCCTTTGTAAACATATCCGCTGGATTTTCATCTATATGTATCTTTTCCAGCTGTAACTGTCCATCATCTAACACCGACCGAATGAAGTGATATCTTAACTGTATGTGTTTAGTCTTTGAATGCAAGGCAGAATTCTTTGCAAGATGTATGGCACTCTGGCTATCCGTAAACAAATAACTGTTAACCTGTTGTTTGCCCAATGCTTTCATGAAAGATTGCATCCATATCATCTCCTTGCTTGCCACTGTTGCAGCTACATAAACTACCTCTGTGGTGGATAAAGCAACCACCTTTTGCAACCTAGAAATCCAACTCACCACTGTTCCACCTACAGTAAAGACATAACCTATAGTACTCCCCCTAGTATCAATATCCCCTACCAAATCTGAGTCTACATAACCTGCTAAATCAGTATTAGAGCCCCCAAAACATAAGTGTTTATTGGATGTACCTCTCAAATATCTGAGAATCCATTTTACCGCATGCCAATGCTCAAATCTGGGATGACTCATATACCTGCTAACGACTCCAACAACATGTGCAATATTCAGTCTCGTGCATACCATGGCATACATTAAACTTCCTACAACTGAAGCATATGGTACCTTGGACATTTTTTCTTCCTCCTCTTGTGTCTCTAGACACATCTCTTTAGTCAATTTCAAATAACTAGGCAAAGGTGTGCTGACAGCTTTTGCATTCTCCATATGGAATCTCTGCAACACCTTTTCAACATAAGCAGCCTGAGATAGAGTCAATTTTCTATTCTTCCTATCTCTGCAAATTTTCATACCAAGGATTTGTTTTGCTGCCCCTAAATCCTTCATATCAAATGACTGTGCTAACTAATATTTTAACTCTCTGATGTGATCCATGTTAGACCCAGCTACAAGCATGTCATCAACATATAAACATAAAATAATGTAGCTGTCGTTGTCCAACCTCTTAAAATAAACACAATGGTCAGAATTACACCTGTTGTAGCCTTGCTCAGCCATAAAACTGTCAAATTTCAAATACCATTACCGAGGTGCTTGTTTCAGGCCATACAAACTCTTCTTCAATCTACACACCTGTTTCTCCTTACCTTTGACCTCAAATCCTTGGGGTTGTTCCATATATATCTCCTCCTCCAAATCACCATGGAGAAAGGTAGTTTTCACGTCTAGTTGTTCCAAATGCAAATCTTCAGCAGCCACAATACTTAAAACAGTACGAATAGAAGTCATCTTAACAACCGGAGAAAATATCTCATCAAAATCAATGCCCTTTTTCTGTGCAAATCCTTTTACAACTAACCTGGCCTTAAATCTTTTCTTACCTCCATCTTCCTCTTTCAGCCTGTAAACCCATTTGTTTGGTAAAACCTTTTTACCTACAGGCAACTTACATAATTCCCAAGTCTGATTTTTCAGCAAGGAGTCCATTTCTTCTTTCATTGCAAGCTCCCACTGAACTTGTGTATCCACCTGCATAGCTTCATCATACACTTCTGGTTCACCAGCATCTGTTAACAAAATAGAATACAAAGAGGGAGAAAACCTTTCAGGAGCTCTACTTAGCCTTGTTGACCGTCTAACATTCACTGGAGTTTGTGGTATTTCTGGTTGTTGTTGCAGAGCATGAGGAACCACTGGAACATCACTATTTGGAGTATCATCCAGCACCACATAATCTTTTTCTTTCTTCTCATGTTGCTGCAACTGATCTTTGTACAACACCTTCTCATTGAATATAACATCCCTACTTCTCACAATGTTGAAGGATACATGGCTAGTGTACAGTACTTTCCTGATCAGTCACCACCTACCAATAGTTGGAAACTCTATATGAAGGCGATGCATATGTCAAATGTGCTAAGTTACAGAGCTTGAAGGGTAGATACGAATGTTTGAGGATGAGTGAAGATGAAAACATCACATCCTACATGCAGAAAGTGAATTAACTTATGTGCAGTATCAGGTGTACTGGTGGAAAATTGGAAGAATCAGATATTGTTATAGATCCTTACCTGCTTCATACAAGCATAAAGTTGTTGCTATTGAGGAGATCAAGACTATGACATATGTTACAATGGATCAGTTGGTTGACAAGCTTTCAGCATTTGAAATGAGTGAGTTTGGTGATTCTCTTCCTAAATCAGAATATGCATTTAAGGCCAGTGTTTTTGGAAAGCAAAGATATGATCCAAGTGAAAGCTCTTCAAGAAGACTAACTAGATATGAGAAGGCAAGGAAGGAACTTGAAGAAGATGAATCTAAGCTTGAAGACCTTGAAGCCCTTATTGCCAAAAGATTACAAAGAGGATTCGGTAAGTATGAAGGAAAGTTGCCTCTCAAATGTTTTGCTTGCAATAAGATTGGTCATTTTGCGTCAAAATGTTCGAAGAGGGTTTCAAAGCCAAACCCTAACAGACCTAGGGTTCAAAAGAAATGCTACTATGTCTAAGAAGCTGCTAATGAAAGAGTCACAGATGATGAATCTGATATGGGAAGTACCTCTGAAAATGAATGGGTGTTCATTGCTATCAAAGAAGAAGATCCAGTGCCTACTGAATCTGCTAGCTGTGTGAATGTGGAAAGTGCCTTAGCTGCTCAGGTTGAAGAAAAGGATGAATGGGTGATTGACAGTGGATGTTCTCATCATATGATTGGTGATAAAAGTAAGTTTGTAAGTTTAGAAAGATATGAAGTTGGAATTGTGAAGTTTGGAGACAATTCAGTTGGTAGAATCCGTGGTAGAGGATCCATCTCTCTTGATGGTAAGAATAACACTAATGATGTTCTGTATGTAGAAGGGTTGAAGCATAATCTTCTCAGTGTTGGACAGTTGGTTGACAAAGGGTATGATCTCTGATTCAAGTATGGAAAATGTAGAATTTTGGGAAGCTCTAGAACTGAGATTGCATCTAGTACACAGCTAGAGGTAATATCTTTCATTTAAGTGGTACTGGTAAAAGTTGTTTGATTTCTCAGATTGATCATAGTTGGTTATGGCATAGGAGAATGTGTCATGTAAACTTTGATAACATTGTCAAGATAAGTACTACTCAAGCTGTGAGTGATCTTCCAAAGTTCATGAAATAGCTAATAGCATGTGTAAGGAATGTCAGTTGGGAAAACAGAACAGAACTACATTCAAAAGTAAAGAACAATTTTCAAGTGGATTGTTGGAACTTGTACACACCGATTTGTGTGGTCCTACCAGAGTTAGGAGTTTGCAAGAAGACAAATACTTTATGTTATTGATTGATGATTACTCCCGGATGATGTGGGTCATGAGAGAGAAATCAAAGGCTCTTAACAGCTTCAAGGTGTTCAAGGCTATGGTGGAGAATGAGATTGGTATGAAGATAAAGTGTCTGAGATCTGACAGAGGTGGAGAGTTTACCTCCAGTGAGTTTAATGCATTTTGTGAAAAGCATGGAATAAGAAGACAGTTATCTGCTCCTAGGACTCCTCAGTAGAATGGAGTTGTGGAAAGGAAGAACCAGACTATTCAAGAGGCTGCTAGAACCATGATGATGGAGGTAAATGTTCCACATGTCTATTGGAGAGAGGCTATGAGTACTGTTGTCTACACTCTTAACCAGGTGCAGATCAAAGGTAATACTGGTAAAACACCTTATGAACTGTGGTTTGGTAATGCTCCTACTATGAAATACTTTAGAGTTTTCGGTAGTAAATGCTATATCAAGAGAGATGAAGATCTAGGCAAGTTTGATGCAAGATGTGATGAAGAAATATTTTTGGGTTATTCTTACCAAAGCAAGGCATACCGGTGCTTTAACAAGAGATTGAAAAGGATTGTTGAAAGTGCTAATGTCAAGGTTGATGGAAGCAAGGAGAGACCTTCCAAGTCTTGTGGATATGAATCAGATGATCAAAATGAAAGTCCAAATAAGGATAAGCAAGTTCAAACTCAAACTTAGATTCAGATTGCTCTAGAGAATCTAGTGACTCAAGAAGCTAGTGCAAATGTTGAGGAACAAGTTCAAGAATCAGAAGTTTAAGAAAATCCCAAAACTCCCAGATATGTAAGGTTGAATCATTCTAAAGATCAGACCATGGGAGATAAAAATAAAGGTGTTAAAACTAGAAGAAAAATTGTTGAAGAACAAGTGGAGTAATGTTTGATTTCAAAGAGTGAACCAAAATCAGTGAATGAAGCTTGTAATGATGAAAGTTGGGTAAAAGCAATGGAAGAAGAATTAATGCAAATTGAAAAGAATCATACTTGGAATCTTGTTCCTAGACTTGAAGACAAAAATGTAATTGGAACTAAATGGGTCTTCCGAAATAAATTAAATGAAGATGGTGAAGTTATGAGAAACAAAGCAAGATTGGTGTGCAAAGGATATTCTCAGGTAGAGGGAATTGATTTTGAAGAAACTTTTGCTCTGCTGGCAAGAATTAAAGCAGTTAGATTATTTCTTGCCTTTGTTGCTTACAAAGATTTCAAAGTTTACCAAATGGATGTCAAGTCAGCATCCTGAATGGAGAGTTGGAAGAAGAAGTCTATATTGAGCAACTGGAAGGATTCTAGATGTCTGATCAAGGAGATATGGTCTGCAGATTAAGGAAAGCATTGTATGGACTTAAACAAGCCCCAAGAGCCTAGTATGCAAGATTAGATAAGTATCTACTAAAGTTAGGTTTTAGCAAAGGCACAACTGACAGTAATCATTATTTCAAAATTGATCATGAACACATCTTGATTATTGAGGTATTTATTGATGATATCATCTTTGGTGGAAATGAAAGCATGTGTAAAAAATTTGTTGATTAGATGTAAAGTGAATTTGAGATGTCCATGTTTGGTGAAATAAATTTCTTCTTAGTTCTAAAAATCATTTAGTCAGATAAGGGCATCTTCATATCTCAGTCTAAGTATGTGAAAGAGTTGTTGAAAAAGTTTGGAATTGAGGATTCAAAACCAATAAGTACTCCTATGATAATTGGATGCAAGTTGAGTAAAGATGATGATTCCCCTAAGGCAGATCAGAAAAGGTATAGATCAATGATTGGAGGACTGCTTTATCTGACTCAAACTAGACCTGATATTATGATGCAGGAGCATCCAGTGGTGTAAGGGCAATCTTGCATCACCCAAAAAAAAATGTTTCAAAATTGTTGATGTTCTACCCATTTCTTCTCAAAATCTATGGTTCTCATCCCATAATCGCCTGAATAATAATGTAGAACTTTTAGTTTTCCCAAACTGCTAAAAATAGTAAACTGCTATTTTGAGAAAGTTTGCATTTGGGCACAGAATGAAGTCAAAATTTACAGGAAGTTACATAACGAAAATATAAGACCTTTGGGGAAGGAATCATACGAAGATCATTTGCGAGCTGAAAGATATTAAAGTTTCTGTTTCCTGAAAAATGCCTAAAAATTATTCAAACTCAGGTTTGAGGCACTAAATGGCCCAATACGGGCCTGAAAATGGCTAGAACTGGCAAAGCTAGTTCTTAGCACGTAGAGCACTCTGCAAGCTTTCCGACGCATAAAATGGTTCATCAATTGGAGTCCCGGATCAAAAGTTATGGCTCCTGGAAGTTGACCTATTTTGGAGGGAGATGCAAAATTCGAAATTAGGTTGTTGGCCGCCAAAAAGGCTATTAATAACCATTTTTGGGAACCCTGGGTGGTAGGAGAGTTAAGGGGGCAAGTGTAGAGTCAAGAATAGGTGGGAAAATAGAAACCCTAGCTGATTTGGGGGTTACAGAAGGCGGAAGATTTGAGAGCCTGGTGATGGTAGCTGTAGTGTGTTGCAGCCTGTAGAGGACTGATTCCTCTTATTGTAATTAAGCTTCTATAATGTAATGAGTTGCCCAGATCAATAAAAGAAAGTTCTATTCTCTGTGTTCAATTTCTATTATTGTGTGTTTTATGATTTACCCCCTTCATCAAGTGGTATCAGAGCGAGGGTCCCTGAGTGTGTAGACAGATCGCCGACCGTGAGGCAGTTTGCACCAGGACCTGAGGTTGTGGGTTTGTTGCAGAGACCAAGATGCCTCCACGAAGAAATCATGTTGGGAGGAATGCTTTGATAGAAGAGGGTTTTAGAGCCCTACAAAGGCAAATCAATGCATTGCAAGAGGAGCTACGAAGAGGGTTTGAGCCAAGGACAAGAGAAGAAAGTGAAGATGAAGTTGAAGAAGAGCTATCTGAGGAAGAACAAGAAGCTACCGAAGATGCTACAGAAGTAAGGTTGTTGAGGGTCATTTCGAATATTGGAAAGAGGCCCAGGATCGAAGTTTCTACATATTCTAGAGATTTGAATCCAGAACAGATTATTGATTGGATCAATGACATGGAGGAGTATTTTGAGTATGAAGATGTGGAGGACCCAGATCGGGTTAAATTTGCAAAAACAAAGTTGAAGGGCCATGCCAATATTTGGTGGAAGGAGGTCCAATTAGAGAGGAACAGAAGAGGAAAAGCAAAGATCACCAGATGGGATCGGATGGTGGAGAAACTGAAGAAGTAGTTCATTCCTGTGGACTATGAGATGGAGTTGCTGAAGAAGCTGCAAGGACTGAAGCAAGGTAACAAATCTGTTAAGGAGTATACAGAAGAGTTTTATAAAATTACTATCAGGACAGGTCATGCAAAGCCCAACAAGGAGAAGGTAGCCCGTTACATTAATGGGTTGAGGCTGAGTATTCAAGAGGAGTTGAGCCTAGTCAGAATGACCACCATAGAAGATGTGTACTAGTTTTCCCTGAAGGTGGAAGAAAAGCTGAACAAAATATTTGATAGCAAGCAAAGGGGAAGAGGTCAAGGTGGAAGGACTGGTGGAAGACCCTATGGAGGCCGTAATGAAGCTCAAAAGAAAAGTGAAGAAGCAGGCACTAGTCAAAATCAAAGAGGGGATAATACCTACTGCCCTCATGACCAAAACAATGGTGATCAAAGAGGAAGAGGAAGAGGCAGACCTCAGCAAGGACCTGGAAGAGGAGGTTTCAGAGGACCCTGTTTCCAATGTGGAGAAGAAGGGCATCGAGCATATGAGTGTCCGCAACATCAAGGAAGGACAAATAGAAGACCTGAAGGTAATGCACGAGTTGCACATGTAGATGAAGCTGTACATTCTGAGCATTCTGAAGATGCTAAAAGGAGAGAAACCCTAGTTGTCAGAAGAACCTTGCTGAATGAGGAGAAAGAACCCAATCAGAGGAAGAGTTTATTCCGCACAAGGTGCAAATGTGAGGGTAAGTGTTGTGATATTATTATTGACAGTGGAAGCACTGATAATTTGGTTTCAGAAGAGATGGTTGACAAGTTAAAGTTGACAAGAAGAAAGTATCCACATCCATATCGGATTGCATGGTTGCAGAAGGACCATAGAGCTTTGGTCAATGAGCAGTGTTTAGTGAAGTTCAAGATTGGTGACTACCATGATGAGGTGCTGTGTGATATCATACCGATGGATGCATGGCATATGTTGTTGGGGAGGCCGTGGTAGTATGATAGGAGCGCTGTCCATGATGGCCGTGCAAACACATATTCCCTAACAAAGGATGGAGTTCATCATAAGTTGAAGCCCTTGAAGGAGGTGGAAGAAAAGGTATGTAGTACTGCCAGAATTTGTTTGGTAGATGGTAGGAAATTTTTGGAGGCTATAAAGCATGAGCGTCATTGCTTTGCATTGATTCCAAAGATTTGTCAAGAGAAATGTGAAGATGTACCAGCAGAAGTTTCAGCTATGTTGGAAGAGTTCCAGGACATTATCTCTGATAATGTACCAGAAGGTTTAGCACCAGTAAGAAAGATAAGTCATCAAATGGATTTGATACCAGGAGCCAGTTTGCCAAACAAGGCAGCCCATAGAATGACCCCTGCAGAGAATGAAGAGCTGAACAGACAAGTTCAGGAGTTGTTGAAGAAAGGATTGATAAGGGAGAGCCTAAGTCCATGTGCGGTACCTACAGTACTAGCACCAAAGAAAAATGGAGAATGGAGGATGTGTACAGACTCTCGAGCCATCAATAAGATAACGATCAAGTATAGATTTCCATTGCCAAGAATGGATGACATCATGGACTATTTGAGTGGAGCCAAGTACTTCACAAAAATTGACCTGAAGAGTGGGTATCACCAAATCCGTATCAAAGAAGGGGATGAATGGAAGATAGTCTTCAAGACAAAGGAAGGTTTGTATGAGTGGTTAGTCATGCCATTTGGGCTAACCAATGCACCGAGTACATTCATGCGGCTCATGAACGAGGTATTGAAAGAATTTTTGGGAAGTTTTGTTATTATTTATTTGGATGATATTTTAATTTTCAGTAAGACTTGGGATGAGCATTTGATGCATATCAGAAGAGTTCTAGAGAAGCTAAGGGAGGAAAAGTTGTTGATTAATCTGAAGAAATGCAGTTTTGCAAAGAAGGAGTTGGTATACCTGGGATTTGTTGTCTCAGAGAAAGGTCTTAAGATGGACCCAGAAAAAGTAAAGGCTATCATTGAGTGGCCTACACCAAGGAGTGCAATGGAGGTAAGATCTTTTCATGGTTTGGCAAGTTTTTACAGAAAGTTTATCAAGAATTTCAGTAGCATTTGTGCACCCCTAACTGAAACAATGAGAGGGGATAGAAAAGAGTTTAGATGGACTAAAGGGGTAGACAAGAGCTTTGATACATTAAAGCAGAAAGTCATTGAACAACCTGTTTTGGCACTTCCAGACTTCAATAAGGTATTTCAGGTAGATTGTGATGCTAGTGGTAGTGGTATAGGAGCTGTTTTGAGCCAAGAAGGTAAGCCCATTGCCTATTTTAGTGAGAAGCTTAATGATGCCAAGAAAAAGTATTCTGTTTATGATCAGGAATTTTATGCAATAGTTCAGGCTTTGAAGAAATGGAGACATTATTTGTTACCAAAAGAGTTTGTTTTATATACTGATCATCAGGCTTTGCAGTATCTTAATAGTCAAGGAAAGTTGAACCAAAGGCACTTAAAATGGGTTGAGTTTTTGCAGAGTTATACCTTTGTTTTGAAGCACAGGAGTGGGAAGTCCAACAGAGTTGCAGATGCCTTGAGCAGAAGGCAAAATTTGTTGACAGAAATGAAGATAGAGGTTGTTGGGTTTGATGAGCTCAAAAGTTTGTATCCTAAAGATCCAGATTTTGCAGAGGCTTGGAAAGCTTGTCTGGAGCCTGTTACTTTAGACGGGACAAGATGGTTGGATTTCATAATCCAAGATGGCATGTTGTTTAGAGGAAGCCAGTTGTGCATTCCGAGGAGTTCCATGAGAGAGAACCTGATTAAAGAGAAGCATAGTGGAGGATTGGCTAGACACTTTGGTCGAGATAAGACCATTTCAATTGTTGGTGAAAATTATTATTGGCCACAGTTGCAGCAGGATGTGAGGAAGTTTGTGCAAAGTTGCAGAGTATGTCAGATGGCAAAAGAAACAAGTCAGAATACAGGGTTGTATCACCCATTACCTATACCAGAGAAGCCCTGGGATGATATCAGTATGGATTTTGTTCTTGGTTTACCAAGGACACAGAGAGGACATGATTCTATTTTTGTGGTGGTGGACAGATTCTCAAAAATGACACATTTTATTCCTTGTAAGAAGACTAATGATGTTGTTCATATTGCAGAGTTATTTTTTAGGGAAGTGGTGAGACTACATGGTCTACCAAAAAGCATAGTTTCAGACCGAGATACCAAGTTTGTTGGTTATTTCTGGAGGACATTGTGGCAAAAGTTGAAGACAAACTTGAAGTTCAGTTCTGCACACCATCCACAGACTGATGGACAAATTGAAGTGGTGAATAGGAGTTTGGGTAACCTACTACGATGCTTGGTAGGAGATAAGCCCAAGGGATGGGATTTGATTTTACCACAGGCAGAATTTGCTTACAACAATTCTATCAATAGGAGTACTAGTAAATCACCATTCCAGATTGTATATGGCAATAGTCCAAAAAATGCTTCAGAATTAAGGAATCTGGATACGGGAGAAAAGACAAGTGTCGAGGCTGAAGACTTTGTAGAACATATGAAGAATTTGCATGAAGAGGTGAGAAAGCACATTAATAAGATGACTACTCAGTACAAGGCTAGGGCAGATCAGAAGAGGAGGTATAAGGAGTTCCAGGTGGGAGATGAAGTCATGGTTCACTTGAGAAAAGAAAGGTTCCCTATTGGAACATACCATAAATTAAAAATGAAGAAATTTGGACCATGTAGAATCTTGAAGAAGCATGATTCCGGAAATGCATATGAGGTAGAGTTGCCGAGTGGGATCAACATTTCCCCTATTTTCAACATCGCTAATTTAACAGAATATCATGAAGGTGGAACAGAGGATGGACCAACAGAAGTGTAGTGGAGTATTCCGGCATCTACTTCAATAGAGGAGATAGAAGAGATCTTGGATAGCCGTGTGGGAAGGAGTACTTGAAATAGGCAATATGAAGAATATCTAGTGAAATGGAAAGGAAGGCCTGTTCAAGATTCTTCTTGGTTGTCTAAGGCAGAGGTTGACCGTTTGGGTTTTCCTCACACAAACACCTGAGACGTGACAAGGTCACTTCTCAAATTACCCTGGGTGTCTGATGCAGGAGCATCCAGTGGTGTAAGGGCAATCTTGCATCACCCAAAAAAAAAGTGTTTCAAAATTGTTGATGTTCTACCCATTTCTTCTCAAAATCTGTGGTTCTGGTCCCATAATCGCCTGAATAATAATGCAGAACTTTCAATTTTCCCAAACTGCTAAAAATAGTAAACTGCTATTTTTAGAAAGTTTGCATTTGGGCATGGAATGAAGTCAAAATTTACAGAAAGCTACATAACAGAAATATAAGACCTTTGGCGAAGGAATCATGTGAAGATCATTTGCGAGCTGAAAGATATTCAAGTTTATGTTTCCCGAAAAATGCCTAAAAATTATTCAAACTCAGGTTTGAGGCACTAAACGGCCCCGTACGGGCCTGAAAATTGCTAGAACTGGCAAAGCTAGTTCTTAGCACGTAGAGCACTCCACAAGCTTTCCGACGCATAGAACGGTTCATCAATCGGAGTCCCGGATCAAAAGTTATGGCTCCCGGAAGTTGACCTATTTTTGGAGGGAGATGCAAAATTTGAAATTAGGTTGTTGGCCGCCAAAAAGGCTATTAATAACCATTTTTGGGAACCCTGGGTGGTAGGAGAGTTAAGGGGGCAAGTGTAGAATCAAGAATAGGTGGGAAAATAGAAGCCCTAGCTGATTTGGGGGTTACAGAAGGCAGAAGATTCGAGAGCCTGGTGATGGTAGCTATAGTGTGTTGCAGCCTGTAGAGGACTGATTCCTCTGATTGTATTTAAGCTTCTGTAATGTAATGAGTTGCCCAGATCAATAAAAGAAAGTTCTATTCTCTGTGTTTAATTTCTATTATTGTGTGTTTTATTATTTACCCCCTTCATCATATTATGAATGTGGTTGGCCTTGTTGCTAGATTTCAAGCTGATCCTAGAGAATCTCATGTTGTAGCAATCAAAAGAATTTTAGATATCTAAAGGGGACATCTGATTATGGCTTAGGGTATCCTAAAGATGATGATTTCACTCTTCATGCATATATAAATGTTGATTGGGTAGGAGATGTGGATGACTAGAAGAGTACTAGTGGTGGTGCATTTTTCTTGGGAAAGAGATTGGTTTCTTGGTTGAGCAAAAAGCAGGAGGCAATATCTATGTCTGTTGCAGAGGCAGAGTATATAGCAACAACAAGTAATTGTACTCAAGTTTTGTGTATGAAGCAAATGTTGAAGGATATCAGAATTGTGTTTGAAGAGCATGTTACAATATTCTGTGATAATTCAAGTGCAATAAACATCTCAAAGAATCTGGTGTTGCATTCAAAGACAAAGCACATATCCATCAAATTTCATTTTTTGAGAGAGAAGGTAAATGAGAATAGAGTTAGATTGGAGTTTGTTTCTTCAAAGGATCAGATTCTGGATATCTTCACTAAGCCTCTACCTAAGGACACTTTTGCGTATCTCAGAGTGAAGCTAGGGGTTATTACCCCTCCTATTCAGAACTAAGGTGCACTAGTGTGCATCAATCCGGTGGAACTCACAGTTATATCTTGTGATCCGGATTGGTGTTAAGGGGATGCTACTCAAGGGGAGTAGTCAGTATGTTATTTCTGTTGGCAAGAGACACTATATGGATTCATGGTTGTTGTCATTGATGGCAACAAAGGTCATCCCACATATCCGCAAGTCATGGTGTGTCTCTACTGGAAGTCAGAATGAAGATTGTTGTGGTCCGGTGAACAAGAACAGAGCATGTGGCAAGGTCCGAAGATTGGTCCGGATCTCTCAGAGGAAGTGTCTTGGTGCAGTGCGGATTTGGGGAAGTCAAGAGGACTACCTTGAGTAGTATATTCCAAGGATTTAGCCTCCGGTGATGAACAAAGAAAAAGATATGAATAGTTGAGTACCGGATTCCTGAGAGACAGTGAGAACAGAGGAAGAACTGACTGACAGAGTATCAGACTATTTTCTGGATGTGTTACTATTGATGGTAAAGGTTGTGAAGGCATGAATCATGTTTGGCCGACATGATTAATGATATCTACAAGTATATGCTTGATCCGCATTACTTGATATGCAAAGATTCAGCCGACAGAACAGAGTTTGTGAGAAGATAGATTATTCTGGGTGCCGACTAGAAAGATAATGAAATCACTAGTGCGGATATATATAGAGGATGGATTTTAGTTGTGAAAAGTGTGATGATGTGAAGGAGTATGCGAATAAATACAGAGCAGAGCAGAAGCAGTAAGAAAGATCCGGTATGTGAAAAGATAGCAGAATAAAGAACAGAGGAAAGATGAAGTGCAGCAGATCAGTATACTGAGCCTAACTGGAACTGAACTCTAGCATATGTAGATGCTTCCAATCAGTTCAAGTATTGTATAACATTCTTTTGTAGACAGTGTGTCTCCTTGTAGGCAGTGTGCCTCTTTGTGAGCAGTGTGCTCGGGCAGTGAGCCCTAATTGGCAAGTGCCATTTTGTAATTCCTTATTCTTTTAACAGAGAATAATCTTTGGGTTAATCACCCCGTGGTTTTCTCCCTTAACTAGGTTTCCACGTCAAAAATACTGTGTCATGTGTTTCTTATTTCATGGTAATGTTTGTTTGTTTGATTCAATGCTGCTTTGATTAATAAGAAAGTTCAAAAGAAGAAATAATTAGGATAACTGATTCACCCCCCCCCCCCCCTCTCAGTTATCAACAATTGGTATCAAAGCAAGGTTCCTCCTAATAGAGCCTAACAGCTTGAGGAAGATCTGGGAGTTCAAATGGATGCATATGGTTTAAGGGAGCAACTCAAGACTGCCCTTGAGGATCTTGAACAGTCAAATTCTGAAGTCAATGAATTAAAGGAAAGACTCAAACAGGCTGATGAATTCATGAGAGAATTAAAGGACAAATTAAGTCTCTCTATGAAAAAGAGAAAGGAGCTGCTCCAACAGTTGGCAAGACAAAGTGAAGAAAGCAATACAAATGAAGAATTGACTGAGAAAACCAAGTTATGTGAAAAGTTATCAAAAGAAGTCAGTATGTTAAGACATGAAATGGAATCAGGAACTATAAAGTTTACTCAAGAGATTGAAGAAAAAAAGAAAAGCTGAAGACAATCTAAGACAATCTCTTAAAGAGAAATCAGAAGAATGCCACCAGATGGACAGGATTATCAGACTTCTTGAATCTGATCTTGAAGATGCCAAAGATAATGAAGAAAAACTTGAGGATCAAATTGTCTCTCTCAAAAGAGATCTTCAAACAGCAAATGCATATAAAGAAAAATTCAAGATAAGTTCTGCCCAACTTGAAGTACTTCTTGGAAGTCAAAAGAGGACAGATGACAAGTATGGTTTGGGATATGAGAAAGGAGAAAGCTCCGGATCTGGTCAAAAGAATTTTGGATCAGAAAATCCAAGGAATAGGCCTAGAAGACCTCCGGTAAGACAGCCCAATGCTCAAAGATATCCATCCTTCAATGGATACTGCCACAGCTGCAATCACTTTGGTCACAAAGCTAATCAATGCAGAAAGAGAATGAATCAGACTAATTCATCCTTCTCCGGACAGTGCTTTAACTGCAAAAGGTATGGACACAAGTCTCATGAATGCAAAAATATGCAAATAAACAAATCATTCAATGGTAGATGCTTTGCATGCAATAGAGTAGATCATATGGCTAATCAATGCATATCAAGAGGTTATCAGTCAAATATGCAAAGAAATGTTATTTGCCAAATCTGTAATAGGTCTGGTCATAATGCAAAAGTCTGCAGAAGCAAGAATTAGGACAAAAGAGGTCTGGTATATAATCAAAATCAAGACAAGGGTAAACAAAAGATGAATGTGGATGAAGTTAGGAATCAGATGAACAAGATTTGGGTGAAGAAAAGTTCAGAGAATGTAGAGGTTGGATCCGCACCAGACTCTGGTGCTGATATTTCTTCCGGAAATTAAAAAGTGAGCTCTGGCTCAGGGGGAGACTCAAAGAAAATCCTGTTCCCCCAGCCAATCAAGTGGTACTGGATGTGACACAAGATGCGGAGTAAAGGGTTTGAAGATATAAGTCCTGAGATGATCCAGACAAGATTTCAGAGGTCCGCATGAAGATGCAAAGAAGTTGTGATCGATCAAGTAAGACCTATTCCGGGAGGTGCTCCGGAATGACAGAGGACTACAAAAGGGTCCGGAGAGATCCGGAAGTACATTATTTTGCTCTGCGGACTGGACAGAATGTTTGGGATGTTCTTATAATGTGTCATCTCGATTTATTCATGATTGAAAGATCTGCATGATGTTCATAGATCAGAACTGATCTGGGATACTCCAAGCTATCTGGATAAGGCAAACTAGAATAATATAGGTGGAGCATTTATTGCAAACAGATATTAGGGTTTGCGAAACGATATAAGGGATTTCTCAACAATCACTTGATCATTCCACATCCAAGAAGAAGCGAAAAGCGGAGCTCTGCAACAAAATTCATCAAGTTCACCGAAGATCTCCTACCAAAGTCATTACATACAGAAATCAATCCGGCCACTCCGTGCAACCGAAGACGCAAAAGGTATTTTCCACTTTTGATATCTTGCTACAAATCTTTTGAAGAAATGGCTACTCCAAATATAGTAAAAATCTCAGATAGGCCCCGACCTGAATTTAAGAAACATCCATACAAGTCATTGGAGGCAAATCCCTTAGGAGCATTTTCCAGTGTTCCTCATGGAGTTTTACACACAGAAGACATTAGGGTTTACATACATGCAAGCATTGAGGAATTCGGGGAATTCAAATTGAGAGATCTCTATCACAAACAATTGATAGACAATGCTTTTGAGCTTAAACCAGAGTACAAGGGTATCCAGAAGAAACAGTTTGATCAATTCATTCATTTCCCCTGCTTTAAAGAAGAAGAATGGGTCCGATATGTATTGAGCAGAATGCATGACAACTTCCTATGGCTGGATAGACCCTACAAAATCACAAAGAGGCAATTAGGGCAGTAACTGGTCTATACTCTTCCAGAGGGATACCTATTCTCAAATCTGTCAAGAACAACATTGTAACTGAGGCCACCGGATCAAAATTTGATAAGAGGGCAATGACCATTGAAGATATTTCGGATCCGGATATCAAGTATGCATCCATGATAATAGGATACAAGATCTATCACGCCAGCAGGGAGAATTCTGTATCCAGAACTACAGTGTATACTGCCTATGAAATGCTAAGGAAGAATGCAGAATATGATCTCTGCGAACTGCTCTTAAGCCAATTAATGGAAAATATACAGAAAATCAAGAAGGACAAGAAGAATTCCTTTAAGTATGGTACTCTTATATTATGTCTATTCTTCTACTTCATGAATGAGCTGTCCGGATCAAGTGGATGGGCATGGCAGAATGACAAACCTGTTGCAGTCCAAATAAGAGACTATCTACATGGGCTTGGGGATGCCAAAGCAAGAAATACAGCCCTATGGGGATACTTCAAAAACCTCCAAAGCATGATGCAAGCAAGAGAAAGAATTCCCCAGTCTCTTGTTGAAAAATACAAAGACTCAGTGTGCTTTATGGTGGACACTGATCAGTGCCTAATGGAGGCAGTGGAGCGAAGGACTGTCTGGATCATGCCCATGGGGTATGAAGTGGATGAACAAATAGTGGAGCTGCATGTTCAACACTTGCTAAGTCAGCCCAAAGATCCAAAGGCAGAAAGGTTTGGAACCTTTGAGGAGATGAGTGTAAAGATACATGTAGAACTCAGGGAACCTGAAATAAAGAGGAAGGTGAGAAAAGAAGTAGAGCATATTGCTCAAGGCCTAGGCATCTCAAAAGAGGCACTTGATGCCAGCCGGGAAAAGAGGAGAAAGGCTGAGGAAGAAAAGAAAAGTAAAGAAAGTGTTCCGGTTGAAACTTCCAACCGGACCAGATCATCAAAAAGATCTGCACCTCCCACAACCAAAAGTTCAAAACCGGAAGTCCAGGCATCCGGTAAAAGATCTAAGACAAAAGCCACAAGGGCTTATGAAAGCCAAAAGGATGAAGAGGAAACTGAGTCAGATGAGGGAGTAAAAGAAATAAAGAAGCAGAAGAAGAAAGGATCCAGGAAACCCTCCATAGGCCAAGACAAGGAAGAAATGGCAGAGGAATTTGCTGAAAAGCCCACTCTGTCTCTAGACAGTGTAGTCAAATCAGTCACTACGGATGGGAACCTTCAACCGGTGGCTGAATTCTATGATGACTACAATGAGGCAGATCAAAAGATCCTGCAAGAAGCTATAATAAGGTAATTGAACATCTACAATAAAGCTTTTATTGAGATTATCTCTGAAATCCCAAAGAGCCTAGAGATGGAATTAGAGATAAGAAAGAACAATGCCATGGCAAAAGACCTTGAGATCAGGGAACAGATAGCTATTCAGCTATATCCTTCAATTGATCACAAAATAATGAACATGGTATTCAAAGACTGCAAGGATGAATTCAAGAGCAAAGCAAGGATGAATCAGCTTATGCTTGGTGAGACCGACAAGGTAGCCAAGGACACTGAAGAGATTCTCTGGAAAACCTTCAAAAGGTTTAATCTTCCTGTTGTAGAGGACTTAGGTGCAGAAACAGCTGTGGACTTGGAATCATCTGCTCCGGAAGAAGTGGCCCTTGAACAGACTAACATCTCTCCTCCGGTTTCCCCTACAGTCTCCGGATCCCAAGAAGAAGAGAAACTACAGGAGAAAGAAGCAGCAGTTAAAGAAAAAGAGGTTGACAGCACCAAGGATGCAGAGAAAGAGAAGATCCCAACAGAGAAAACCACAACTGAAAGTGGCAAGAGTAAGGAAGGAGAAAAGATTCCAAAGGACAAAACTGCAGAAGAGAAGAAACATCTGTCTCCAGCAAGAGACACTGCACAAACTGTTCAAGAATTCTTGACAAAAGCCACTATAGAAATTGATGAACCGGACCTGCTAAAAGGACCATTAGATTTTGACTCTTTGTCACCGGTACAAACAATGAAAATAGCCTCATTTGCAAATGAGAAAGTCAAAGAGAAACTATTGAAATCTCACATGGAAGACTGTGAGCTTATGGAGGTAGCATCTAGAGTGCTGGAAAAGATCATGCCATCTTTTCAGAAGGATCCCACAGCCTCCTCTTTCGGTAATCTCAAAACCTTAGTCAGCAGTGTTAGTACACATTTTGAATCTCTAGAAAAATCAGCTAAAGAAAAGGTCTGGAAGGAGTTTTTGGATAAAAGGTTCTCCGAGGTTCAGGGTTTGATCATTAATGATAGGAGAAACATGAACATTGGGATAAAGAGCTTAGAAAATGCTCTTAAGGATGGCGGTGAAATATACAAATTTTGTATCTCCTGGTCCAAGGTAACAGTGGACATTGAGAAGAAAATAAAAGAGCAAGAGGACACACTACTCAGCTTGTCTCAAAGTTTTGATCCTCTTTCTTCCTCTATAACAAATCAAGAATGTCAGACTATTGCAGTCTTGAGTGAAATCAAGAAATTGGAGAAGGAAAGGAAAAATAGAATAAGCAGGTTGAGTGAGCTCAGGGGGTTAATTGTCCCTAAGCTAGAGGCCATGCATGAGGCCATAGCAGAAGCTCAAATCACAGCCCAGACAAGTGATCCGAAAGATCTAAAAAGGGCAGATGCATTTGCATTTTTGTTGAGTGGTCACATTTCAATTTTGGATAGAATGAAGCAAAGTTGGGCTACAGAACTGATCCAACTGAAGACATCTTTTGCAGATATTCTTCAGTATATGTGAGTATGTAAATATGCGGCTATGTATAGAAATTTTTTGAAAATTTTAGTGTGCGGACCCTACCCTTTGCCATTGATGTCAAAGGGGGAGTGAGGAGCAGTGAAAAATGAGGAATCCAACTAAGGGGGAGTTCCAGAAATTGTATATAAAGATAGAGCATCAGCCAAGGGGGAGCATAGTGTAAACACTTAGTCATTTTTCACTAAGTGTTGCCATCAATCCCAAAGGGGGAGATTGTTGGCAAGAGACACTATATGGATTCATGGTTGTTGTCATTGATGGCAACAAAGGTCATCCCACATATCCGCAAGTCATGGTGTGTCTCTACCGGAAGTCAGAATGAAGATTGTTGTGGTCCGGTGAACAAGAACAGAGCATGTGGCAAGGTCCGACAGATTGGTCTGGATCTCTCAGAGGAAGTGTCTTGGTGCAGTGCGGATTTGGGGAAGTCAAGAGGACTACCTTGAGTAGTATATTCCAAGGATTTAGCCTCCGGTGATGAACAAAGAAAAAGATATGAATAGTTGAGTACCGGATTCCTGAGAGACAGTGAGAACAAAGGAAGAACTGACTGACAGAGTATCAAACTATTTTCCGGATGTGTTACTGTTGATGGTAAAGGTTGTGAAGGCATGAATCATGTTTGGCCGATATGATTAATGATATCTACAAGTATATGCTTGATCCGCATTACTTGATATGCAAGGATTCAGCCGACAGAATAGAGTTTGTGAGAAGATAGATTATTCCAGGTGCCGACTAGAAAGATAATGAAATCACTAGTGCGGATATATATAGAGGATGGATTTTAGTTGTGAAAAGTGTGATGATGTGAAGGAGTATGCGAATAAATACAGAGCAGAGCAGAAGTAGTAAGAAAGATCCGGTATGTGAAAAGATAGCAGAATAAAGAACAGAGGAAAGATGAAGTGCAGCAGATCAGTATACTGAGCCTAACCGGAACTGAACTCCAGCATATGTAGATGCTTCCAATCAGTTCAAGTATTGTATAACATTCTTTTGTAGACAGTGTGTCTCCTTGTAGGCAGTGTGCCTCTTTGTGAGCAGTGTGCTCAGGCAGTGAGCCCTAATTGGCAAGTGCCATTTTGTAATTCCTTATTCTTTTAACAGAGAATAATCTTTGGGTTAATCACCCCGTGGTTTTCTCCCTTAACTGGGTTTCCACATCAAAAATACTGTGTCATGTGTTTCTTATTTCATGGTAATGTTTGTTTGTTTGATTCAATGCTGCTTTGATTAATAAGAAAGTTCAAAAGAAGAAATAATTAGGATAACTGATTCACCCCCCCTCTCAGTTATCAACAATTTCTAGAATTCAATTTGGTTTTATCTAAGAAACAAAAAGGGAGAGATGATTGCAATATGTGCCCTTTGCCATTGATGTCAAAGGGGGAGAGAAGTCATGTGAAAAACTCAGAAGTAAGTAGCTACTGGTGAAAGGGGGAGTAGTGAAGGAAGTGGTTGCAGGTGTGATAAGAGAAAGGGGGAGAAGTCTTTGTCTTGATGGTTGAATCAATTTTTCACATCATATGTTGCCATCAATGACAAAGGGGGAAATTGTTGCAAATATGTGCCTATGATGTGTTGTCATTGATGTCAACATATCTCTTTGTCAGAAATAGTGAAGATAGTGTAGTTCAATAAAGTAGATTGCTCTGCATTCCCAGTGAGACGAAGATTAAAGTCTGTGGATTAAAGGGTTTGTAGAGGATTGCCTAATGTTGCTCTAGTTAAGATTTGAGAGGTCCGCATGGAGGATTGGTGAAGTTATGGCCATCTAAGTAGAACTAGGTTTTGTAGTTGTTCATAGGTAACAGAGTGATAGGAATTTGGTCTGAATTGCTCCACATTGGAATATTATGGTCTACGGTTCTAGAGGTATGTTTGGGATGTTGGTGTGTATCCTCAACTCAAGTGGTTCGTGGTTTGGAGGTTCGCAAGCAATCTTTCTAATGTGATAGTCATGACAGTTAGTGTTCTTAAGTTCTGGTATGAAGATGCAAGTGATTCTAGTGATTTGAGGTGGTGTGATTGTTCTTGTTGATTTCATTGTGCTTCTGGAGGTCTCTGGATCATGTGCCTATTGTGTTGGTGGTCTGTATTTTGGATTAATCTCATACTTGAAGATTTCTCCTTGGGTGTTGTTGTTCTTTCCAGTCTTGGCCGATCAGATGCTTTGTGTGTGTTGTAGATGATCTAAGAGAAGTTCTATGGAGTGTGGCATGTTGTTTGAGGAAGATTTGAGTCCCAGCTATGTTTGGCCGACAGTGTAGTGGTCCACATGTAGCATTTTGTATTAAATCAAGTCTTGTGATTGTAATTGCTTGTAATGCCTATCTTGGAGAATGTTCTAGATAGATGATTGTAAGGCCAACTTTAATGTTCATTCCAAAGTTGATGTCATGTATAAATAAGTGTAATGAAGTCGTGTAAATGTGCCCATGTGTGTGAAGATGTGGAGGTAGCAAAGAAGTGTTTGGGGGCAAAGCAGAGGTGTTGTGAGCTTCAATGGAACTGAACCCTAGCATGGAGAAGATGTTGTTTCTCAGTTCAACCTTTCAGTGTTAACCATGTGAATATTTTTGTAGACAATGAGTCTCTTGGAGCAGTGAGCTCTGGGTAGTACACTCGAAGGCAAGTGCCTTCCCATTTTTCTATTCTTTTAACAGATAATAAATCTTGTGGGTTAACCCCCACCGTGGTTTTCCCTTAACCAGGTTTCCACGTAAAAAATCCTGGTGTTATGTGTGTTGATTGTGTTTTTGCTCATGTGTTGTTGATTCATGCTTTCATGATTATATTATTAATTTATTAATAAGTGGTAAAGAAGATTAAATGCAATAAAAGATAAAGTTTTGTGACAACTGATTCGCCCCCCCTCTTAGTTGTCTATCCTAATTTCAATAGAATGATGTTTTTGAATAAAAAGATACAACAAAAGAACACTATATATAGTCAAGGAGATGTACAAATAACCCAGAAGACTTCTATGTGAACAAAGATGTTAGATGGTATGAAAGGTATTTCTATGTGAGTGTAAGTTGGAAAGTGTATATGCAGAGATAATGATGGAAAATGAATGTGAGTTTTTTTAGATATGTTTTTGAATGATGTTGTTATCAAAGAATAACATATAGAATAGAACAAAGACAAGATATGCGATGAGTTGAAGTTTTGTAGAGTATAATGATGACAGAGAGAGATGATAGCAGGGTTTGATGACATTATATTTGTTGCATAATTAGAGTATTACATTGATTGCAGAGGGTAGTGAAGGTATGCATATTAGGTATCCTTTGATCTGATGATGTTTTAATATGTTGTGATAGGAACATGATGTGTCATGAAAAGAAGAAGGTGTTTGATATGGGTGTGAATATGTCTTTAGTATTGTAGTTCATGATGCCATTGTAATTAGGATAGTTTATTATTTCATTACTTTGTAAAAGAAAGATGCCATTGAGATATTGATCTATGATTAAAAGAGTTATAGAACTCATCTATAACCTAGGATTTCAATGTAAACAGAGTAGTACTCTGTATATCTTCTTGTTTTGCGTTTGTAGTTGGTGTTCTTAAAAGACTTGTAGTTGGTGCTCCTAAAAGACTTGGAGTTGGTGTTCCTAAAAGTTTTGGAGTTGGTACTCCTGTTGGTGTTGGATTTGGTGCTCCAGTTTGTTATTGGAGTTGATGCTCCATAAGGAGTTGGTACTTCTAGATATATTGTAATCAATGAGATTTTGGTCAGTGAGACCTAATGGTGAACAAATCATGAGGTTTGGATTGATCCAACTCACACAATGGTTTTTCCTTGTTTAGGGTTTTTCACTTCAAATACCTGTGTCATGGTTTCATCTTTGTGATTCTATTGCTCTATGTTTTTGGCATGTTGGTGTTAATTGCTTTTTCTACTATAGAGATGATGAATAAACTAGTTTTATTAGATCACTAATTCACCCCCCTCCCAGTGATCCATTGTATTCCAAAAATTCAAGGAGTTGGTGATTAGTTGTGGATGATTGAAATAGTTTGATTTTCTCACAATACAAAGGTGGAATGATCATAGATTGGGGGAAATCTTTGTATCCATTGGAAAGTGATTTGATGTTGTAAGCACAAAATCAGCTGGGTATTGCATTGTAATGCTTAGTGCTTAAGGTTGGAAGGCCAATGAATTAGTGAATGCTGATGTTTTTGAAATTAATAAAATAATTTTAGATTTGTGCTTCCATTGTGTGTTATTGGCTGCATGACTGGGTAGTTTGATAAAACCCCCTAGTCATGGCTACATCAAAGACAAAAGCATATAAGACAAAAGTTACAAAGGACGAATTGTGAGTAAAGACAAATCAGCTAGAGACATTATAAAGAGACATATCCATCCACAAAAGACATATCTATTGAAAAGGTATAAGAGATAAATGATAGGAACATTTGAAGGCAATGTGTAATGAATATTATGAGAATAAGAGCAGATTGAAAAGAAAGTAAAGGGCAAAAATATGAAGTGTAACTTAGATTTATTTTGATTGTATATGCAGCCCATGTATGAATGATAAATGCAAATATATATGATGAATATATGTGAAGAGGTATGTGTTTATTTTGAAGAGTTGTATCCATTGTGAAAGGGGATAGACATTGTGAAAGGGTATGTCCTTTACCCTTATTGAAGTCATATAAAAGGTAAGAAGAAAAGTGGATAGAAAGAAAGAATTAATGATATACTTATGAGTATTAAAGTAGATTTGAGAAAAGAGAAAGGGACAGAAAATGAACTGTAATTCTAATTTGTTCTAAGAGAAAGAATGTCTGATTAAACATAGAGAATATGAGCAAATTACATGAAGTATAAATGCAAAATTATATGAAGGATATGTGTAAGAATTAAGACAAAGGTATTGCCATGTTATGATCAATTTAATGTAAATAAGTAGTGCATGAGTCTGATCATTTTTGTGATGAAAGAAAGTGTGTGATCAGAATTGTGAGAGAAGAAAATTTGTGTGTGTGAACTTGATTTGAAAAGAAAAGACTTACATCATACAAAATTAGAAATAGTGATAAGATTTGTGAGAGAAGGTTATTGTGTGGATTGTAATTAGATTTGGAAGAAGGTTATTGTGTAGTAATCAAATTTGGAAGAAGGATATTGTGTGAGTTGTAATCAGATTTGTGAGAGGAAGATTATGTGAAGAAGCATACTAGATTAGCCATTGAAGGATCAATAGGTCAGAGCCCTTCAAATAGAGGTTGGAGACTCTTGCTGGGTTGGAGCTTAGTTTGTGTGGGGGTTGGAGCCTCCAATAGGTTGGAGCCTATAATTCTATCAAGTGGAGATTGGCATAAATTAGGTTGGAGCCTACGAACAAAGACTAATATATATAATGATGGTTACATTGAATTCTTGGAGAAGCAATAACCACCTAATTATTCTTCCATTTACTGTAGGTTTGTTCATTAGGTACTTGATAGCTGAATGGTCTGTGAACACAGTTACTTTGTACCCTGTGATATAATGTCAAAATTTATTGATTGCATGCACCACAGCTACGAATTCTTTCTCTGTAGTGGTATAGTTTCATTCAGTGGAAGTCAAATTCTTACTAATGAAATAAATGGCATATTTTCCTCCATTCTCATCTTCCTAACCTAAAACTACTCCAATGGCATCATTGGAAGCATCTACATAAATATGGAATGGAAGGTTCTAGTTAGGTCCACATAGGACAGGAGCAGAGATAAGTTTCTCCTGAATGATCTCAAATGATGTTTGACATTCTGTTGTCTAGACAAAATCTATATCCTTTTGGAGAAGGGAGAACATGGGGGCTACAATCTTGCTGAAGTTTTCTATAAATCTTCGGTAGTATCCATCATGTATAAGAAACTTCTAATGTTAGTTTGGTTCTTTGGAGTCTCTAGTTGTTGTATCACTTCAAGTTTCTTAGGATCCACTTTTATCCCTTTAGCTAAGATGTGGTGTCCCAACACTATCCCTTGTTCTACCATTATTAGACATTTTTCATGGCTCATGGATAACTGATGGTCCTCACATCATTTCAATACCTTGTCTAGATTTTTAAGACCATCAAAAGTGGAACCATATACTATGAAGTCGTCCATGTAGACTTCTACACAGTCATTTACTAGCTCAACAAATATGGCCAGGACAACCCTCTAAAATGTTGCAAGAGCCTTGCATAACTCGAAGAGAATGACTCGATATGTGGATGTTCCCTAGGGACAAGTAAAAGTTATTTTATCCTGGTCTTTTGCTGCTACCTATATTTGGTTATATCCACTGAATCCATCCAACAATGAGAATGACTTCCTTCTAGCTAAATTATCCAAGACCTGGTCTATGAAAGGTAAAGGGAAGTAATCTCTATAAGTAGCTTTATTGAGCTCTCTATAATCAATGCACACTCTCCACTTCCCATTTTTATTTGGAACTACTACCAGAGGTGAAACCCATTTGCTATCAGAGATGGGATAGATGAATCCCGCTTGCAGTAGTTTCTCAATCTTTATTTTAACAATATCTTTGAGAGCAGGGTTAAGCCTTCGTTGTGGTTAACGAACGGGGTCTAACATCCTCAGTATAGATGTGATGGGTAAAAACACTCAGGTGTATTCCTCTCATGTCTGTGTAATCCCAAACAAAAGATTTGGACATATGTACCAAAACATCAAACAGCTTGAGCTCATCTGACTCTATCAACCAACTGTTGATATTTAAAGTTTTTCCTAGTAATAACATGATAGTTTTGGTTCCAGGGTCGTTGGAGGTAATGGTATGAACTTCTCTCATTAGGGTGTTGAGAGGATAGCTATGTGGTATAGTTCTGTGAAGTCTGGCAATATCTTCAAAGAAGTGATCTATTTTCAAAATGATATTAGCTAGGGGACAAGGTAATGTTGTGAAGTTAGTGTAATCATGTTCATTGTCATAGGTGTAGATCTGGTGTCCTAAAATCTCTTCCACTTCTACAATTTCATCACCTGAATATACAGTAAGATCTTGCATGTTGCTTTCTAGTTCATCTTCCAACTCTTCACTATGTTGTTTAATGACTACCATAGCAAGTGAGGCTAGATTCTCTTATTTGTCAGAACCATCTGGTTTATCAACCCAAACTTGGTTATGCTCAACAAGTTGAGTGGGGGGATACAGGAATAAGTTTTTGCTATTAGGACCATGTGAAATGTCCATTCCTCCTACTTTGTAGTCAATCTTAGCTACAACTATAGCTAACCATGGTCTACCCAATATTATTGAGTAACTGTCCTTAGGTGTGAGGGACTGGATTATTTGGAAATCCACTGGATATTCCCAATCGTCAACCTTGACAGGAACATTTTCTAGGATGCCCTTGGGGATAGCTATCGACTGATTTTCCATTTACAATATGGTAGTTGTGGGATGAAGATCAGCAAGTCCCAACTTTTCCATAACATCTACCATCATGACATTGATAGTTGCCCCTAGGTCTACTAGTGCATTAGGAATGACCACATCATTGATTGTCACTGTAATGAGTGAACTACCTGGGTCATTGTATTTTGGAGTTGAAATTTCTCTAGTCATAAGATTAGCTAAATATCCATCAATTTGGACCATGTTGATCTATTTCAATTTCCTGCCTGGTGTTTTTATGCATAGTTGTTTAACCAGTCGATTAAATTTAGGGATTTCTTTAATCACCTGTAATAAGGGGATCTCGATATGGAGTCATTTAGTTTCTTGTATTAACGTGGTTTTGGTAGGTAAAGTCATGTTCAAAGAATTTTTTAGGAGGGTCCCTTTCAAGTGCTCTAGAAAAGGTGCTTGAGGTTTTAGCTTCAAGGTGGAATCCTTTGTTGGAAGTTCTGCTGAATGTTGGATAGCTTCTTCCTGAGGTAACTTGGAAGTTTTAGGTGAGGATTGTTGAAGAATCCTTTCTTGGTTACTTGTTGGGTTCGTATCTAAAGGAATGGAAGTTGTCTTGGTTCCTTCAACAGATTCTGCATTTGGTTCATCAAGGATCTCAACTATGGTAGGTTGTTGGAGTGTTTTTCCTGACCTCAACTACAGGTTTCCACAATAGATGGTGTTAACTCCAGCCATGTTTTCCTATTCTATAGAATACACTAGTGTGGTTTGATAGTTATTCTTTGGATTAGGGACATGTTGTGCTAGGAATTGTGGTTGGTTGACCTACTCATTTTGTTGAGGGTTTTGGGGAGTTAGAGAAAGGTTTTGTTGTGGATTAGGCATCCTCCTTGGTCCCTGATAGAACTAATTTGGAGTATAATTCCATTGAGGTGTAGGATTTTGAGGGTACCATTGTTGTTGGGTCTGATTTGGCCATTGCAGGTTTCCCCAGGGTTGTCCTACCCATTTAGGTGGTCCCCAAGGGTAAGGTCCATGATTAGATGGTACTTGATGCCAAGGTGTCGTCCATTGACTATTGTTCCAATTATTCGGAGGACTTTGGGAGGGATTTGAATTGTAGTCGTTGGAGAAATTCCCTCCAGATATTTGATTCACAAAATTGATCTCCTCCTTAATGTGAGATGCCCTTTTCTTAGAATTTTTTATTGCATTTAGGATATCATATTGATTAGCAGCATGACTCTTTTCACAAATTTGGCAATTGTCAACTTTATCCAAAGGACATTCTCTTAACAGATGTTTGTTTCGACATCTAGGATAGTAGATGGATAAGGTCTCAAGATTACGTGTTTTGGCTTGTATTCCATCCAAAGTGGTGTTTAACTAAACAAGAATGTTAGTTTTCAAGTTTTCTATTTCCTTGCATAGTTTACCTATTTCATTTGATCCTCTCAAAAGACTAGATTTGTGGATACTCCCTCAAGTTCGGGAGAAATTCTGGCATAACTCGGTGATATCAATGAGTTCAAGTTGGGACATATCTCATTTTCCCATTAAATCTAGGCTTCTCCTAGCATCCTCATCAAGTCCTTTGAGAAATATGGTCTTCAAAATTTTTGGGCTTATGGCTTCTTCACCACATCGTTTAGTTAAGAAGATAAAGCTATCAAGGTAATCTTCCAGACTCTCATCTTCTTTTTGCCTTAGTTTGAACAATTCCTCTTTCTTGTCACTAACTCTGTAGTAACTCTGATATTTGTATAAAAAGATAGTTTCCATGTCATCCCATGTGGTTATTGACCCTGAAACTAATCCCATGAACCAACACATTGCAGCGTCTCTTAGAGTGGAGGGAAAAAGTTTGAGTTTTTGGTTATCATTTTTGTAATTGTAAGTTTGACATAGGACTTTGAACTCGAAGAGAAATTGGTCAAGATCTTCAAAGGATAATCCTCTGAAAGTTGGTAAAATAGATGGTGATATGTTCTTCATGGGTGCATCATCATCTTCATTGAGGGCAATAGAATAGGTAAATGTCCGTGCCACTCTTCTTGGATTATCACCATCTCCTTGGTTTTCTCTCCACCCATTGAAAGGGTTCTCGTTGTGATTATCAGCCATTATGTTAAAAGGAATGTTCTCCTCAAAGATCAAGTTTATTGGCTAAATGATTTCCTCTTCAAAGGTTGGGTCTAATGGTTGAACTTCTGGAGTATTTTGGGAGGTCTCAGGTTGATCTTGCTCAATCAATTCATAACTAAGTTCTTCAACTGAGACTTCTACCTCCCTAGTTATGGTTGGAACTACTATTGGGGGGTTCTTGTTATGAATCTTCCATGTGGACCTCTTTCCTGACCATGCAGAAAAAGAAGTCTAACAACTATATCAATTATGTTGACCGGGTAGTCTCCAAAGGTTGTATGCAATAGGGGATATTTTTGAACATCTCACTTAGTGCAGATTTTCTAAATTTTGAAGAGTTTGAAAACAAAAATGAAACTAGAAAGCATGAGATTGTTTAATCTAGAAAGCATTCAAATTCCTATTCTATAAAGCATCTAAACTATCTAAGAATCAACACTTGCAGTTTAACAATGAAATTAAAATAAAGGCAACTAACTACTAATGACTAACTACTAACTGAAAGTACACTTAACATCTCTTAATCTAACAACAGTTTTATGAATAGAGTGGATACTCTAAAAATTCCAAATAAACAAAATTCAGAGATCAGTAACTTAAAAACACAACTTGCATGAACAAACAATAGAACTAAACACAAAGTAACATTTATCTAAATATAACATGCATAGAATAGAAATAACAACATTGATGATAAAAATGCTTATCTACTCTACGATCCCTCGAGTGGCCAGCTCATAGGAGTTCCTACTTTTAGTTCAAATCACATGTGGTACTTAGAAACTTCAAAGTAAATCCATTCACAATACTTCCATTTACTCAGAACAATACTGGCGATATTCATTCATTCATATCATGAGAATGTAATAGCACATAGAACATAACTAAACAGTATTCAGAATATATCATAACAACCTTCTCCTTGTTTTTAGAAACTGCATATATACACTGCACTACTACAAAATCCTCGTCTGTAAATGGCAGGAAAATACCATTGAAAAAGTCTTAAACATAATTACAACTAACTGATGTTCATGACATAAAACATAATAAAGGCTCTAAATGGAGCCGTAAAGTCTCAAATAGTATTAACAGAAAATAACAGTATGCTTAAAAAGAAAGTCTTCCACAATGCGCGCCTAAATTTATAGTGCCCCAACTTCTGGCGCTTTGGACTTCAACTGCTTGAAGTCCATTCTTCCCATAGGCCATGCATAAGTCCTACACAATTACTCAAAACCTATACCATTATATCAGCATTAGTATCTAATTCTAATCAATTTGAGAAATAAAGATTCATACATCATTTTATCAAAAGTAGACAATTATTGCTTCTAAAAATAAACAAATTGGCATGGCTGAGGTGGTTGGGCAAGAATAAAAAGGGGTATTTATCTCATCATAAGAATGAGGTTTTTTATACCTCATCACTCCTTGTCTTTTATTATATAATTTTGTATCAATTTATTTAATTTTGAGCTTATCATATTTGGAGCGATCGGCCTTCTCTTATACCTCAATGCCACTTTTAAATGGTAGTGTCCATATTATCATCAAAATGTCCATTTTAGCATCCTACTCCTTTTAAACTAATCAGCCCTTTGGCATAAAGAACTGGCCTTGAAATATTATGTGTGGCCTATTCATTCAATAGCCAACTTCTAATGTTGACCAACCCTTCTATTTGGTATTTTGATCTTTCATTATAGGACAACGGATCTGTTAAATTGGATCAGCCATTGCAGCCATGTCACGATCCTTGTATTGCCTAAGCGGAATTATCATATATCTACATGACCCCTTTGCAATGGATTCGGCCTTCCCCATGAATCAGCCTTTGCACTTAATTGTTAACTTCTTCCTTTATTAAAATGCCTGAGACTCTATTAAATTTGGCATTTTGCTTAAACACTTCAACGCTTTAAGATCTTGCAACTCTGTGATAGCCTTCTATGATTCTAATGCAACCCTGCTTGCTATCAGCCATCTATCCAATGTTTGAGAGACCTTTCTAAATTATGATACCATTCCTATATTACTCTTTTATTTTTTTATATATCCAATTCAGCCTTTCTACACAAAGATTCGGCTTTTAAAATGTATATCTATTTTTTTTTCTTGATCTCCCTAGTGCCTTACTAGTACTTGAATGGTCTTCTATCTAAGAGAATTGATCCTTCCTTTTGTTGCTAACATCAGCCTATTGTACACTTTTTCATTACTTTTAGATTCAGCAATCTCTTTCTCAATCAGCGTTTTCCACTTAAATCAAGGTAAATACCTATATTTATAATTCCTTCTTTTATAGATTAATGTACATGAAGGATTATTATTCTTCTTGAGTTGAAACATGAATATAAGTCTACCTTATTGATAATATCTTTTGATCGTCACTTATCTTGGCTCCTCATCATTTCTCCTTTTTATTTGGTAGTTTATGTAGGTTTAAATCCATAGAGGATATAATATTTTATTTATTAGTTAAAAAAAATGGAGCTTGGAAATGAAAACTAGGAAAAGTGTTGGAGGTTAAACTATTTATGTATCTCTAAAAGTTAGAACTAGTTAAACCCGTTAATAGGATTTGATGATGTACAATAATTAACAAGCTTAGTATTATTACTAAATGCTCAAGGAAGTATTGATTATATTATATTAGGGTGTCATTCTTGAAATTTATCTAATTCTCTTTAATAATATAATATATATATATGGTCTGGATTACTTGGAGTATGTAGAGCATTAAAAAGGTGTTATGGATAAATGATAATGATGAATGATGGTGTATTAGAAATAATTGATGGTTGGATCTAGACAAATGATATGGATCATTACTAGTAGATTTATGTATTACATGAATAGTAAAAGAAAATAAAATGTCTTATCTGATTATTGCTTTAACTCATTATTGGAATGGATAGAGGAATATTATAATTTGGAATTAGTTTTCTTTGACAAGATTTGTGAGCTTATTAATATGACATCTAGAGCAAAATGATATGGGGTAGTTAGAATTGAGTTTTTGATATGGAGTGAAGTTGTGAATTCGAGTCTTTGGAATTATAACCGGTTATCATATTATCTGTTTAGAATATATCTTCTAAATGGATGTATGTGTGGTGAATGATCTTTGTGATGGCTTCATGAATGATGTTTTCCATGTTTGTGTTATACATGATTCTTTGCTTATAAGCTATACGTTGCCTTTTTGCATTAGAAGTAGTTTGGTTTTGTTGTGGACTTTATGCTTACCTTTTGAGACAGGATGCCAAATGTGGGCTTACAGAGAAGGTAATTTTCTTTTTCAAAATTATTAAATTGTTTATGCTTTGGCCAAAGTTGTTTGTACCATTAAAATATATGGATAATGAATGCCTAGTTGTTATTTATAGTTCTTTGCCACATCATGTTGTGAGAAATATATTCATTCTAGTTTAAAGTGCATATAGGCATTAGGCATGCATTGAGAGTTTCCCTCCTGCCCATCTATTCCAGGTTGCTAGGCGCCTCATGCAGGGTCAGGTATTATTTGAGTTAGGAAGAATCTTAGGGAGGTGTAGTGCTTCGTGGTGGGTGGAAAAAGCACCTTGACCATGCTCTTGACCTTCGGCTTGTGGAAGACCAGTGGGTTATGGCAGCTGAAGACAGATTGTATATTGATTTTCTTATGTAATTCAAAAATGGATATATCTTTGTAATGATCATTTGCATGGCTTGTTTAGCCAAAATATGTAATTGTATTTCTCTTGATGTACTACTATCATACTAAAAAAATTGCAAAAGATTATACATTTATGGATACCACTGTTGATAGAAAGATTCTTTTTCCTTTTATAGGTGAGGTTGCTTTTCGTTGGTATTTTTAGTAAACAATTTTTTCAGACTTTACAGATGGAAGCAAAAGGTGATAAAGTTAAGAAGAACGAAGATGATGAAGGAGTAGATCTTATGGAGGAACTCCATTTCACCTACAATGATGTCAGAAAGCTTCAAAGTAGAAACTCAAAGCTGACATTACAACTTCAAGAGGATAGTGAAGCTAAGGCTAAAATGTCACAAAGCCTTGAGGAATCGAAGAAGATGATCACTGATCTAAAAGTCAAAATTGAAGAAGAAAAGAGGATCGAGGAAGAAGTAAGAAGTCAATTGAAGATAAAAGAAGAAGATTTTTAAAAGTATGAGTCCAAAATTAGAACTTGAGGAAAGAATTAGAGAAAACAACTACCAAGCCAGAAAGGAGCGTCAAGGTTGAAAAAAATACTAAAAGTATGGATGATGTTATAGATGAAAGTCATCATGCATAAAGACAAGTCTTAGTCATGAAACAAAGGAAGATCAACCTTCAAATGAGCAACAAAAGAAAGGAAATGAGGAAAAGCCAAAAAGCTATACTCTCAAGAATCCTATCAAGAATGATAGCTACAAGAAGAAAGGAAGTAATACCTCACAGGAGATCAATGTACCTCACAAAGACAACATGGATAAAATTACATTTAGAAAATCATTCCATCTAAGGCAGGCGTAAATGAACAGGTCTCAACACTCATTTTATGGTTATTATTATTCATGTAATAACTTTGGTCATAAATTGGAAGATTGTTGGACACATGCAAGAAAATTTAGCTAGATCAAGAATAGAGGTTCTTATGGGTTTCCAAATAGAAAGGATGACATCACATGTTATAAATGCAACCATCTTGGGCATAAGGAGAGAAGTTGTAGAACACAAGCAAGATATGACTATGAATGGAACAAGAATAGAAGTGCTTATGAGTTTTCAAGAAGAAGCTATAATTCCTTTGGTCAGTTAGTGGATTACAATGTTATATGATACAAATGCAACAACTATGGTCATGTAGCACAATGGTGTAAAAGTGGTTTTGAGGAATCGTCTAGAAAAAACAAGAAAGTGGACCCCAAGAATAAGCAAAGGGAAGGATCTACAAAGGTATGGAGAAGGAAACTAGAGCAAGATAATGATTTGAAGGAAGAATCTATACTTGTGCTTCATACACAAGAGGTATCACTAAATCCTTAAGGAGAAGTACGAGTTTAGGGGGAGCTAACCATTGCATTACTTTAGCTCCATAGAGAAGACAAATTCAAGATAGATCAGATAAGTTATAATCTATATGAGCATTATGTTGTCATTGATCAAAAAGAGAGAATCATAAGAAAAGAGTTATGATATGGTAGTAGCAGACTACATATTAGAAAGTTACAGTATAATGAAGAAAAAGAAGAATTGATGTCAAAATGATAGAGAGCCTAGAAGGCATGAGACAATGAAAGAAGGAAGAATTCATCATAAATGGATGAAAGAATAAGGATCACAAAGCTCTAACTTGTTATCATAGTGCAAGAAGATATGAAGAAGAAGAGATGATAAAGATGTTTTGTAAGACTACACTTAATGAGAGAAATTTCAAAAAACCTAACAAGAGGATGAGAATGATCCAAAGAAGTCCTTGCCTGAAGAGTACACTTGCGAAAATTTTAATAGATCACACAAGAATGTGTTGGTAAAAGCAAAAAAGATGGATAGTGGAAGGATAATTATAGAAGGATTGAAAGCTACAACTCTGTGGATGAGAAAAGTAAGAGATAGATGAAGATTTCTTACCATTGATATCAAAAATAAAGTTTCAAGAAAGAGAATTATAGAATGGATCAAGAATGATGCCATTAATGTAAAGTGGAAGCATGACATACAGGAGAAGATTCTTTGTGAAGAGTTGAAGACATAATGAATGATGGGATAACAAAGCAAGTTCTTGATTTGTTAAAACTTAATAAGATCATCAAAATTACTTATGGACAAATATAGAGGAAGCATATCACCCAAGAGACAAAGAGACAAAAAGGGAGAATTAGAGCAAAGGGAAGCTTGATAAAGGGGGAGCCTTGCAGATAGGGGGAGCATCACATAAAAGAGGAAGAACCATATCATGAAGGAAAGAAGTATACTAAGTGTCCCTTTGCCATTGATGTTAGAGGAGGAGAGATAAAGATAGGGGGAGCAATGCAAAAGGAGAGTGTTTACATCAATGACAAAGGGGGAGATTGTTGGAAAGGTTGTCATTGATGTCAAAGGTAAACAAGGTGGTCATTGATAACAAGGTAAAGAATGGACCATTATAATAAGAGGTGTCCATTATACATCCCCATTGGAGAGTGAAGCATGCATCCATTACATGTTACCATTAGGAGAGTGCATGTTTAAATTAAAGATTTAAACATTTGAGTTATAAGTGTTTTGGGTCGGCATAGAATGGAGTTCAAATTTAATTATACATCCAAGGTGGCCGACTCATGGAAGAAGAAGAATTTAAATTAAAGATTTAAATCCATATGAGGCCGACTCCTTGAAGGAAAGAGACAAGGAAGATATAAAAGATGTTTTGGAGACATTTCCAAAGAACCATACTTTGATATACACATGCAGTGATCAATTTTGTATGGTGTGAATACTTTGTGGATACCAAAAAATTTTAAGTGTTATATTTTGCATAAAGGAACAACAATCATTAGTATAGATGATGTGATTTTATGAAGGCAACAAGAAGACAAATTGTGTTAGCAAATAAAGACAATCAATTTATGGAAGAAGAAAAAATCACTAGAGGACAAACTGGAGAAGAAGACAAAAGTCACAAAGGACGAATTGTGAGTAAAGAAAAAAGCATATAAGACAAAAGTCACAAAGGACGAATTATAAAGAGACATTGTTACATCCCTAATTTTGGCTTTGTTTTTACTATATACTTTTACGTGAATAAAAGTGAATTCATGGAAAAATGATTTGACGTTATGATTTAATGTCATTGAAAAACATTGATTTTATTGTATATCAGTATATGTGATTAGGGATAATGCATATAATTATATTATTCAACAAATTATATTATGAGAATTTGATTAGTTAATTCATAAGGTTTATGAATGGACTAATGATGCACTGATCATGATCTAGTGATGGCAAGATATATGCAGGGAAACAGGTTTTTGATTACTCTCCGAGAAAGAGAGAGAGAGTATCTTCTGAGCAAAGGAGAATAGACCTTGGGTTATAAATGATTATTTGCCAATTGAGTATAGTATACCATAGTTAGTTAACTCTTGTCAATTGAGGTAAGTCACATTTAAGTGGTTAATTTGTTGGTTGGCTCAACAGGTTGTCGATGTCATTTAGAAAACCTTTTGGGTGTCTTGTCACAACAATCTTGTTGTTTTGTGAAAACGACGTTGTCAAGGAAGAATGATAGCCATTTCATGACTAACACAAACTTCTGTTGATCGCGTCAAAAAAAGGACTACGTTTGCGACTTCAAGGCGTAGTGGGTTAAATTGTTAGCATATTTGTAGTTTTAACGTCGAATATTTTGTTTATGACAAAATGAAAATGACGTGATATGCTTGTGTACATGAAGGGGAGATGAACTTGACCCAATCACATTTGTGCATAAGTCCTACGTCACATTATTATAATAATACCTAATGATATTAATATACGTGATCTTAGACTATTATATTACGTAATATTTATAATGGCTTGTTCGGGTTGTTAGTAAATTTACTGAATAACAATCTTCTTATAGAAGAAGTATCTCTTCTTAACTATCATTATAGTATTAAGATGCCTTTTGAGAGTTGTTTCATACCTAAGTCCCCATCTCATTACGTGCTCGATCCATGAGTATTAAGAGGCTTTTTAAAAGGAAGTATTCTTAGCATGTGGAGAAGCCATTTAACGACTTATTAGTGGGTCTTTAAGAAGTTGATGACCTTCTTTAATGATGAAACATTCTTTCTTAACTAACTCGACAACTTTGAATACCTTTAAGAGAGTTGTTATTCTGGGGAGTGGTGCTTTAATCACCATGTTCCCCTTAATATGGTATCCTTATCAAGTGGAGTTTCCTGTGGCTTAAGGGATATTTTCTTCAACAAATTTGTAGTGGAACCTTATTGTTAGGTTGAGTGGTCATGAGATGAGGAGCAACTTGTAGTGGAATCATAATTTTTGTTATCATAGTAGAAGCATCCACTATCTTAAAGGAGAAAGGTTTTAACAAACTTTAGTTGAGACATTATGATAGTTAGTCGTGGGTGTTATGGGAAGAAGGATTCATAAAAGGAGTTGTGAGGAGTGTTATTTATATGAATGAATGCCAAAGAGTTGGGGGGAGGACAGCATAGGGAGATTATTTGTGAAACCATTAGAGCTGTCAGAAAAGAACAACATAGTTCTTCTTAGGAGAGAAGAATCAGGCCATCCTAGAAGGGATAGAACACACAGGCCGACATGAGAGTAATAGTGAAGATGACAGGGCATCATTTATCATGTACTGTATATCTTCATGTTACATTTGTGAGGTGTGCAGGTTTTATTATTTTCAAAGGAGGGTAGTTTGTTAATGACAAATATATTTGGAGTCGAGAGCCTTAACAATTGAGTCAACCTTAGAGACATCAAAGTGTAATATATGAGTATATTCAGGATGCTCAGGTATGAGTCAAACTTATTACCTTATATGTTTCATCTTAAACTCTTGTGGCATAAACTTTGTTTTGGCAATAGAAATTTCTGAGAGTTTTGAAGTCTCATAGTCGAGTGTAAAGTCTTTATTTAAATGATAAGTTGAAAGTTCTCATGTATATAGATATACATCTTGAGCTCTTAAGTTTGTTTGACGTTACTATTTAAATTTGATTATGTAGTTGATCAGATTATATGTATAGTGTTTAACAATAAACATAGATGAATATCTCAGTGGAGTGTCTATGCAATAGTAGAATTTTTAAGTTAGTTATGTTTTTCAAACACATGAATAAGGGTAGTTAAGTTTGCCTCCTCAGATTTAATATAAATGTTTGTGTTTCAAAACCATTCTCTGTGACAACAATACCATTATAAAAGTGAGAACCATGGGACTCTATACTAGTATGTGTCATAGATTTCTTTTTGTTTTTCATAAACTTGGTATGAAAACATTTGTCAAGCTTGTGATAGAAGTCCTCTCATCAAGAGCATCAGAGAGATATTAAACTCTTTTGGAATATCCAAGGTCAAAGATATGATATCACTTAGGGTTTTAACAACTTTGAATTAGAATATTTGTGATATCGATGAAACTCATGTATGAATTCTTATTTTATTTAAATGAAAGATAGTGAACACCAGAAGATCAATAAGATTGTAAGTATTGATCTGTGAATAAAACTATTTGGATTATTGGATTGACCTTAGTCAAAGAATGGTTATTTTATTAATAGCGTATTTGTATTCCTTAAGTAACAAGGGTTTGTATAACACTTAAGAGGATTAGAGAAAACCATAGTGCAATTTACTTATGTTGTTTTAATCATATTATTGAACTTGGATTCTAGGTTAGTAATGGGAAACTAAGGAAAATAGGAATAGATCCTTTAGTCGATGTTAAAGACTATGATAGACCCATAGATGAAATTTTTGCTAGTTCTCTCAAGGGACTTTTTGGTGAAATAATATCATCATGATAATGAATCAGGGAGGATGCAACATGGATAAAGATTTCTTTGTATGAAATAAAATTCCTCTTGTCAATTTGTAATACATATTAGGGAAATAGGTGATCAAGAATGTGGAACCCTAGATAGCCTTTGACAACATCTATTGCTTATGTTCTATTATCTCGAGAAAGAGAGTAAACTAGGCAATGCAAAGACATAGATCTCATAAGTTGTGTTCAACAGAACTTATTTTAGTGTTAAGTGCTTAGAAGACAAAGTTAACCCTAGGTTGGGTGTCATTGGAGTGATTTATTTCAAGGTTGGGCATGTTGAGAGTTTGTAACTCAATCCCCACATGATTATGATAAACTTTCATGATTGATAAAGGTTTTTGTGATATTTATTTACAAGGATGTTATATATATATGAGTTCATAACCTAACATTGTTGAAAGTCAGTAGACTCAAGTATACCAAGGGGTTGAAAGTGGATTATTATCTTTTATTAATCAAACCTATTAGGGTTGAAAATTTGACTTAGATCTAAAGAATAGATGTGAAATGATAGTATTCATTTAGATATTATATGGATGAGGAGATACCTTGAATAATATGTTTATTCATGTTATGTGAAAAGTGATTTCAAGCAATGTCAAGTGGTCTAGGAAAGACTAGAGGTATTTGTTCTAATGTTTTGTTATAATTATGTTAATATCTTTAGGAAACAAGGATGCTTGGGTATTTCCATGTTTTGGGTTAGAGAATTTAAACCCTAATATTAAGACCTGAAGGATTTAGGAAACCTATAACTCTTATGTCGGGTATGACATTGCTTGTATATATTTATTGGTCGACGGTGCAAGGTCGAGAAAACCATAGAGCAAGATAGGAAGAGTCTTTGTAATACTTTATCAAATTTAAGTGATTCTAGGATAATGTCGAAACTCATTTTAATGCATCAAAGATGTTTTGATATTGGAATCAGAGAGTAGAATGATTGAAAGTCATAAACCCTAGAAATTGCAAGTATGCAATGGACTCTTAAAAAGGTTATAAATACCTAAATCTTAATATTGCATATATATCCTAGATTAAGGATTTGTTTTAAGTCAGATTGACTAGAATGGATTATAGTACAAACAAGTTTGTGTCTAGAGTTACTAAATGAAGGGGTAAGTACCTTAACTATGTTTATTTATTCTTACTTGTAAGAAAGGAAATAATTTCCTAGACTATGATGCTTAACCTAGGTAAGGTAACCATCTTAGTTGTTAACAAATCGACTTAAAGTTATTTAAATGTCAATAAGTTTTGGATCTCAAGTATTGCAAAGTTGTAATGAGTATCCTTGTATAGAAAGTTAATCTATAAGGTTTATAGAGCATAGACAACGTTTGAAAACTTGTCAAAGTTGGGAAGACTACATTAGAGTTGATGAAACTATATAGTCAAACTGTAGGAGGTGATACTATCCAAGTCAAGTTGGGGTGGGTGAACATTACAACCACGTTCATTGTGAACGTCTATTTATATTGAAACTGTTAGATTCCCAAAATCATCTGCAGGAAAACTTCTACAAGAGAGAGTTGCAAGAAAATATTGCAAAAGCCAAATGCATGAATTAGTACTCCACATTCCCCTTGCATTATTGAGATATAAATACAAAGGACATACACAACCACTGTCCAAGAATAGACAAAGTGGGGAAAGAAAGCATAAAGAAAGCATGTGACACATGTCACAATGCTTTCAAGAGAAAATAAAGCCTATGATACATGTCATGAGGCTCAAAATAGAAAAAGAATCTCCCTAATTAACTTATGCAAAAGTGAAAATATAATTTTTCACCAACACCCCCCATAAGTGTAACTTAGGGAGATTACACAAGCTAAAAAGAAAGAAAGAAAGATGGGTCTCGGTAACAAAGCCATGTTAGGTACCCATGAACAACAAGGATCTCTCATAAGGTGGAGAAAAGGAGAAAAAGCCAGTGGGAGAAAACTCCTCTCCAAAAAAGAGAAAAAACAAAAAGAAAGTACAAGAACATGTGATGGAAGAAGGACACTAAGACCCCCCATGGAATGAATCCATCACAAGAGTACAATCATTAGTGCCCCCCATAAGAGAGAGAGAATAGAGAATATGAATCCCCTCCAAGAAGAAGCTCCAAAACCAATGAAGAGATCTTGAAGATAGAATCCAATCTACTGCCTGCAAACAACATTTCTCCCTTTAGGAAGAAACAAATCCACTGGTGAATGTAGAAGCCATTCCCACATCTTGGATGAATGGGGAATCCATATTGAAACATGCGCCTCTGAATGCAACTCAAGTGACCTCATACTGGGAAAATATGTCTTCTCCAAAACAGAAATTGTTTGCCCAATTAGAGAAGAAGAACCAAGAGAGGATATGATCTGAACTACATTTAGAAACATAGAAGACGAAGGTGGTGATGTAAAGCCACATGCGATAGCATCAAACAAGAGAGATAAACCCTCAAATGTGTTCTCCAAATCAACAATGTGAGACTCCACAAATAGAGATGATATGTCTATAAGATAGGAATCCCAATGAGGTGGATCTGAAAGACTGATATTAACCTGTTGCAGAGAATCACTAGAAGCCAATAATGATGCAACACTGAACTCTGAAGTAGCAACAGGTGATGGAGATGATGTGATCTCAATAGGAGGAGAAGAGGCAGCAAGAGAGGTCTCTATCTCTGAACTTTCAAGACATGCCATATATTCAAGCTCCTCTAAAGTATCATCATCATAAGGTATATTATCTGCATCATCAAGTGGAATTAGACAATCTACTGTAGGATCATTTGGAAATGGTGAGAAAGAGGGTCTCCATACAACTCCCAAATTTTTTCCCAGAGTGTGTTTGGGCTCTCATAGATGGGAAGATCACACACAATATCATAATCAACAATGGTACAAATTAAACCTACAACATGTTCTTGATTGTTACTCCAAACAGATTTCTTCATAGGTGTCTCTGGTTCAGGTATGAGCCCATAAAGATGAGGCAAAAGATGCAGCCACCTGAGATGTGTCAGGGTGCCTCTTTGCCAGGACTCATAATTGTCCTTAGTCAGATTGACCACAGAAGGATGAGTGGCAAAACCCATGATACCTCCTCAAAATGATAGAGATCAAAACATGCAAATAGATTTATGCTAATAATAGAAGCCTATCAAAGCAAATAGAACCTTTCCAGGAGGCAACATGTCCAGGATATCTTTCCAACGCCTATTTGTTTTTGAAAAATAGAGATTATGGGCGCAAGAACGGAGCTCGGAAGCCAAAAATGATGCTTTGACTTAAAATAGAAAAAATAGGTTTCAAATAGAAAAATCTAGAAAAAAGACTAGCATTACTTGATAGTGCTCAGAACCAACTTTCCAATGCTTTTTTGTTTGCCAATTTTTGAGTCCGTATGCTCAAGTTATGGCCTCTAGAAGAAAACTGCCTTTTTAGGCTTGCACATGAACGCAGCACAAAAATCAAGGCAGATTTAGAGATTAAGTGGCATAGAAATTGAGGTAGAAAAAAATTAAGTGACACAAAAATTGAGTTAAATTTGAAAAAATTGGCACGTAAATCAAGGTAGTTCAAAAATCAAAATAAGCTAAAAAAATTGGCACAAAATTCGAGGTAGCTGTATAAAAAATATGGCATAGAAATCAAGGCGGCCGTACAGATTTTTCCTGCACATAAAAAACCAAAACCCCAAAAAATGCCCAAAACTTTAAAAAAAAAAAAATATAGAGCGCCTTATATGAAAACTTCTACAAGAGAGAGTTGCAAGAAAATATTGCAAAAGCTAAATGCATGAATTAGTGCTCCACATTCCCCTTACATTATTGAGATATAAATACAAAGGATATACACAACCACTATCCAAGAATAGTCAAAGTGGGGAAAGAAAGCATAAAGAAAGCATGTGACACATGTCACAATGCTTTCAAGAGAAAAGAAAGCCTATGATACATGTCATGAGGCTCAAAATAGAAAAAGAATCTCCCTAATTAACTTATGTAAAAGTGAAAATATGATTTTTCACCAACATAAACTTTGGACAAAGTAATCCATATGTCTCTGCGTGTATTGTCGGTTCACCGTATCAGGATTGTATAACCTATTGGAATGATCATACTTAGCTAGAGGGTATCTAGGGTTGTATGATCGATAGTGTTATGTAGGTTACAACACTATGTACTCAAATGGAAAATTACCATTGGTCACCTTTGGTCTATACTCTATGTGAAGGGTAGGGCCACTTCCAATTGGAAGATGTGTGGGAGACCGTCGATCTGTGGTTGGAGGAAAAGCATTGGGAAGATACTCTCTCTCTATTTCTAGCAAAAGACATGCTGAGGCTTGCGATAAGGATGTCATAATTTTAGATGCAGTATACCTTTGGGTTATATGTGACTTGTGAATCTTAAGACTATGTAAAACTTTATCTATTGCAAATGTTTGTAATTGAAAAGATAGAATGTCGTCTTCATATATTATATCATGTATATTTCAAAAAAGAAATTATGTAATTGTTGTATCTTGATTTTAAGTTAAATAAAAGAAAAAAAAATCTATCTTTTTCACCTTATGTGTTTTTATCTCATAGCAAATATCTATGTTTAGTCTTGTTTGAGAACTTGGATATTACAGACATATCCATCCACAAAAGACATATCTATTGAAAAGGTATAAGAGGTAAATGATAGGAACATTTGAAGGCAAGTGTGTAATGAATATTAGGAGAATAAAAGCAAATTGAAAAGAAAGTGAAGGGAAGAAATATGAAGTGTACCTCAGATTTATTTTGAGTGTATATGCATCCCATGTATTAATGATAAATGCAAATATATATGACGAATATATGTGAAGAGGTATGTGTTTATTTTGAAGAGTTGTATCCATTGTGAAAAGTGATAGACGTGAAAGGGTATGTCCTTTACACTTATTGAAGACATATAAAGGTAAGAAGAAAAGTGGATAGAAAGCAAGAATCAATGATATATTTTCGAGTATTAAAGCAGATTTGATAAAAGAGAAAGGGGCAGAAAATGAAGTGTAATTCTAATTTGTTCTAAGAGAAAGAATGTGTGATTAAATGTAGAGAATATGAGCAAATTACACAAAGTATAAATGCATAATTATATGAAGGATATGTGTAAGAATTAAGAGAAAGGTATTGCCATGTTATGATCAATTTAATATAAAGAAGTTGTGCATGAGTTAGATCATTTTTGTGAGGAAAGAAAGTGTGTGATCAGAATTATGAGAGAAGAAACTATTTGTGTGTGTGAACCTAATTTGAAAAGATAAGACTTACATCATACAAAATCAGAAATAGTGATTAGATTTGTGAGAAAAGGTTATTATGTGGATTGTGATTAGATTTGGAAGAAGGTTATTGTTTAGTGATTAGATTTGGAAGAAGGATATTGTGTGAGTTGTAATCAGATTTGTGAGAGGAAGACTCTGTGAAGAAGCACACTAGATCATCCATTGAAGGATCAATAGGTTGGAGCCTCTTACAAGGTTGGTGCTCAGTTTGTATGGGGGTTGGAGCCTATAATTCTGTCAAATGGAGATTGGTGTGAAGTAGGTTGGAGCCTACGAATGAAGACTAATATATATAAGCAATATTGTGCCGCAGTTTCCTCTTGAAGGGTTTCCACGTAAATCGTGTGTTCTCATTGTGTACTTAATTGCTAGATCTTGCATATGTGTAGTTAATGTAATTAATTGAGTTTGAAAAGTAAAAGATTGTTAGATATTGATTCACCTCCCTCTCAATATCACTGTGTGCTCATCACTTCAATTTCCTAAAATCCTCATGAGACACAAATAAACATTTTGGGGCAAATCAAGTAGAAGAAAAAATAACTTGAAACATTAAGAAATCCTAATGCAACCAATCCACACAGAAGATCCCTTGCAACATCCCTCAAATCAATTACTTCTCACATAGATTTTGTGACTAGCCAAATCAACAAATGGTCAAATTATAGGGGAGAATTGTTGAAAATTATATTCAATAAAACTGTCATACAAATAGGTAAAACATAATTTTTAAAAAAAATATAATATATGTACCTTATTTATTGATCTTATAACTAATGAGTCATTACATGGGAGTTGCAAAAGATTCCCCATTCATTGGTGCCAACATAAAGGAATAGCTTAAAACTTCTAGGATAGGTGGTGGATGGTGTTTGATGATCCACCATGCAACAATAATGAGGTCCCATAGTATTTTTTGAGGAAACTCTATTGTGATTATATCCTTGATGAGATTCTAAATTATTTTGACATGCAGGATTTCCAGGGCAGAGGCAAAGGCTCTGCATAAGATAGGGAGGGGGAAAATCATGACTAGGACCGTCCAATGAAATCCCTAGCCAGACCATGTTTTCAAAATGTCACACTCCCTTCTACTATGAATGAGAGTGTAGAGGTGGAGACGTTGTGATTTCTTAGTTCCTTCATAGTCTTTACTATAGCATGGTATACATCTTTCATATGATGGTGAGGGTGAGTCTAGTAGGCATCGACTATCCCCACATATTTGTCATTCCTATGGAGCTCTATGTGATTATGGGTCTGAGGATGCTCATGATACAGACATTGGAGAGGATGCTCCATAGTATTAGGAGTATGCCACATAGGGGAAAGAGAAAGACAACGACACATCTATATTGGAAAATATGGTAATAATGGATGAGTTGTTGGATAGGACCTTTGGTATTGATGCACAGGTAATTTTTATAAGGTTCTACAATTTATTATATTTCTATTTGAAATCTATAATTAAATATATTAATCTATTATAAGTCAAAATTAATGTAAAAAATTGTATGTATTATGAAATTCAAGGGTTAAAGTACTCATCCCACATCTATCATCCATCCAATTCAAGGTTATGAGGTGATGTCAATTCAACAGGTATGTAATTTGTAACAAAATAGTAAATATAGTACATGTAAACATTTTGTCATATATCAATGGTAATCTTAAAATGACAATTTGATGATCTGAACAAGTGGATGTGGGACCTCCAACATCTAGAGGAGTTGGTGGGGTGTCTCATACATCAAGTTCTATTAAAATAAATTTTACTATTTTTAATTGTTATGCATTTAAATAATGTTATGTAGATTTTGGTCGAATAACATTATTCTATTTTCATTTGATGACGATAATTTAGACACCTCTTGATATTCACGACACAATGGAGGTGGGCATTGATGTAATTGTTTTGTCTCCAATGCCTTTGACATAGGTATGAGCCAGTAATGTAAATGTCATGTATTTCTTGTTTTATCCCATGTCATTTAATGTAAATAAATGATAATCATCTTTACTCTAATTTGCTTCTTCATACTTCTTATAGGAGGTCACAACTCCATTTCATGCATCTACAGATGAAGAGAGGCATTGGATGATTGAGACAAATCATTGGTTTGCGGTAAGTGATTGATTACTTATGTCATGCTGTATATTTCATGTTTTCTATATTAATGTAGATATTATTTAATTGTATTAATAGGTGGAGCTCCAAAAAACTAATGAGAGGAGGTCTAGTCGACGGATTAGAAGCATGAGTTGTCGACTACTTATCCACCTTCATAGCTAAGTAAGGGTTATTGACTATTCGAGCACACTCCATAGAAATTTTGATGTTGGGAAATTTTGTTGTATTCCTATATGGATTTGTAAACATACATTTCTATTTTGCCAATGTATATCAATGTACATGCCTATATGGCTTTGTTTGTACATGCCTATATGACATTATATATAATGTATGTAATTTTCATGACATTATGTATAGACATTTTACATTATACATGATGATTAATTATGGTTATAGGATATATAATGTGTCATGTTTAAATTTTTTGATATTACCTACTTGTTCTTCAATGTTTCCATGAACCTCTCTAGTGAAGAATGTCTCACATGCATTAAGAAAAAGATTATTGTGAATCATTTACAACATTTTATAGTTCTACAAAACTAACTAATTCTTGAAGCATACATATCAATAAATGTTACATGACTAAAATTGTATCACAAGATCCCTTAAGAAATTCCTAATAATCATGGAGACATCTGATCATGCAACTACCTTTTGTACATATAGAAAATGAGCAATAAAGAACAAGCTAATGCAATATCAACCTATTCTACTTATTAACTAATGCAACCTCATGATAGAGATAATAAGGAATGCATAGAAACATATGATGATAAACTATAAACAACACATGTGCAAACCTTGTTCTTTGGACATGCTCCTTGATGTTGGATGCATGTTGATTGCTCTTCAAATGACAACATAACCTTGCACAACATGGAGAATTGAAAATGGTTTGGGTTGATGGCTATTTATAGATTTTTGGAATGGTAGATGAAGGGCTAGGATTGATTTGGAAGATCAATGGTTGAGGATTGTTGAGAGGATTGGATTGATGAGAGGCCACCAAGTAGCATGATTTTATTGGAGGATAAGAGGAGTCCTTGGATAAAGGAGAGATCAAGGGTGGAGGATGGTCTTGGATAAAGTGGATGGAGAGGATCAAAGGAGGACAAAAGGACCTTTTGTACAAAGGACTTGCCCATCCCTTTGTAAGAGACCCATGTGGTCTCGTACAAAAGCCCATGCCTTTGTATGTATGTTGGAAGATGTGAGGGGTTTGAATGGGTTAATGAAGGATTTGGATTGTACAAGAATGTGATTAAGTTGATTAAGTGGATTAGTCAACTTAATCAAAAGTGCAAAAAATAGGGAATTAAATAAATAGGAATATATTTATTTAATTTTGGATGAGGAATGGGATATTACATAAATAAAAATCTATCTATGTTAGACTAGGGAAAGGATTGATTAATTAAATAAATGGTTAAATTTATTCAATTAATGCTAGGAGGTGGTATGGATGAATAGTGCATGAATAGTGATTTAATAATAAAATATCATTTAATCATTGTTGAAAGGGGAATTGGATATTTAATTAAATAAATAGGGATTTATCCAATTAAGTGGTTAAATGATGCTCTTATTGGGGTTGGACAATTTTAGGTGTCTACATACCTAACTTGACAATATGTTCCTATAGTTCATACAAAGAAAACCCTTCCTTTACAGTACTACAACTTGCAATGATTGATTCCATAAATTACATTTAGGCTAAGGTGTCTAAAATTGGTTCAAAGACAAACCCCAATTACATAAATTACATTTGTGCATATATAGCCTTTTGTGTCTCAATTGAATTCATATAGTACTAAGGGCATAAATCTTTAGTCAAATCATGCCACATACATCTTGACCAAGCACAATAGATTAGCATTAAACACATATCTTGATCAACACGCAATTGTAGAGAAAGATTGCACTTGCAAGAATAGAAATTCCACCTAGGATCACTGAATAGGTATATGAATAGGGGAGAATATCTCATGGTGGATTTACAAGTCAATAAAATTAAGACCAAGGGTACAAATCATGTGTATTCAATTTACTTTTAGTCTATGCATGTAGGTTGCAACAATGGTAGACCATGCTCATAAATGGAAGTAGGTCAACGTAAGGAGAGTAGAGCCATAAATGTGAGCCCATAAAACATGTGCAACACCAGCGATTTAGGGCTTGAGGTAGGGAAAAATGACAAACATGTCTATAGTAGTAAAAAAAAGGATTGCATGATCCAAAATTAGCATTCGTGTACACCTAAACTAAGGAAATGGCTCCCAAACAAACATGACTATGAGCCCAATACATCTCCTCAAGAAGCATTAACCAACCACATGTATATACAACAACCAAGAGATGAAATTTTGATTGATAATTTAAAACAACTGTAAGAACCTAATAAGATACCACAATTACTCTAAATTCCTACTCAAATTCAATTCACCAATTAAACTAGGAAAAATACATAAAACATGAATTATACCTTGCAAACTCTGATTTATCCTTCATGTTCCATTGTCTCATATCTTCTCAAGATCTTACTGATTATGATGGTGCTCTCAAAATTGCACTTCTTTGTTTTTCAAGATGACTATGAGATGAATGGAATTGTGGATTCAAATGCAATGCAAAAAATCCTACAATGTAAGACTATTGATAATTGTGATTATTTTGATAAAAGCTAATGCAATAATATTGATAATGATTGATATGATGATGATGAGATGCAACTAAATGATATTATGAAACTAGATGATAATGCAACAATGGAGATTATGATATTGATATGCAAATGGGGGCCAAAGGCACGCTTGGATACTTGATAGAATTTCTGCAGCATGTAGGTATGATAGCTCTTGTGATGCAAAATGACGGTAAGGAGCTTTCTTTTATAGGCCAAGGATGGCTCAAATACAAGTGTCAAAAGATCCACGTTTGAAGAATAAGTCTTGTGACATGTATGGTCAAGATCAAATTGGTTGGATGAGGGGAGATAAAGATGGAAGATGTTCCTACTATGATGACAAGGTGGAGGAATATGAGGGACAAGGAGCCACATGGCATGATACTCACAAAGACCAATAAGATAAAGATGGAAGACCATGAGAGAAACATGGAGGAAGGAGTCTTTGTTTGTTGGAATGTGAGAGGGAATATAATTTATCACCCTGCACAATTTTTGATAGCAAGAACTTCATAAAAGAAAACATGCATGGGGGTGGTTCCTACCTACATCAGCCTCAACTTGAGGATTTTTGGAAAAATTGTGTAGATGAAAGAGAAGTACAAAGGAGGAAGTGGATGAGATTAACTATAGATCAGGTTAGAGCTTTTAAGTAGGATCTTTAGATTTCTGACATGGTCGATGACAACTCAAGCATAATGGATGAAGGCTATCATGTCGTGTCAATGGAACCCCTGCCTCCTGTGAAATGATCTGAAAAAGAAGTTACAGATGTTAAGTTGCTTTCTCTTCATGTGTTGAGGAGAACAGAAAAATGGTTAAAAGGGAAGGTGAAGGAGTGTGTTGGTTCCACTACGCCAAAGGATTCAACTTTTCAAAACCAAAGCAGGTCTCAAACCGCCCATTCATACAAGAGATCTTCTAGTTTGGACCTGACTTTTCATAGAGTCAGCTCACAATTGAATGGTGATGATGACAGGTCTCTTGAGGAGTCTGTGAAGATGAAAATGATGTGTGAACAAGACACTCAACCAACGAAATAAATTACCAGAATGGCTGCTTCTTCATCCAAAGCAAACCATGTGCCACCTGTGAGTAACCCTGTAAGTGATAGTGATTCTTTTATTTTCCCTCAGATTAGAAAAGATAGCATGTTGTGCTCTTTACTAAGCCTGCCAAGCTCCCCCCATCAAAATGAATCCTTGGAGCAAAATTCTCACCCTGTTCCTCTTGTTGCTACTGCTAATGTTTCGGCCCCATCTCCCAATTGGTTAAAGAAAGTAGTTCAGAAGAAAAAGAGATATACTCCACCTACAGATCAAGGCATTGATATTGTAGCAAATTTTCTACAAAGCACTCTAAGGGCTAAACGTGCTAAAAGGATGTTAAGGATGGTAACTGACCGTACCTCGGGGAATCAATTCCTAGAAATTATAGACCCAGTGGTGGATAAGAATGAAGATGAAGTGACAGAGGTGGACTTTAGAATGAGCAGAGTAGATTTGGGATCTTCTACTACATAGGGCAACCTTTACCATGTTAAATGTTCAGTTAATAACATATCTAAAAGGGTAACGGGGCTGCAAGGAGAAAATTCAAAACTCCTGGCACATGTAAGTTCTTTGTCATCCTTTGTTAATTCGGTTGCTAAAATAATAACGCCTACTACTAAAATGCCCCCAAATTCTAACCTTCATATCCTCGATCCTAATTTGCTTCACAAGTAAGAACATCTTTGTCTTTGAAAAATGCTATGGATCAGTGCATCAAGAAAATTGTTTTTGATGGTCTTGTCTTTATTGAGGAGGCAGTAAATTATATGATTTTGTATATGCTAAGAGGGAGGTTTTGATATTAGAATTTGAAAAAGCCAAAAGTGACCATCATAGCCTATCTTTAGCCTCTAAAGAAATACAAGAAATGGCTGACATGGATCCCGACATCCTAGTAGCTGAGGAATTAGTAACTGATCCTAGAGAGCTAAACACACCTGTGTGGGCTGATGCTATTGAATGGAAACTTTATCTCATAATTGAAGTAGAGGATGAAATGAGGAAATCAATTGCAGTCTATTACAGAGAGATGATGGACATTAAAAGGGACTTTGCTACTATGGAGATAAAGGCTAACGGGTCTGATGATGAGAAACTCTTGGATGTGAAGGTAATAAAACATAATTTTAAAAAGGTGGTAACTGAGGAGGTAATGAACTACAATGCAATTACCAACGAATCACTGGAGAGGCTTGCGAAAGTAGCGGCTCATATCAACACTGCTAGAAATAAGTTTGATGATGTGCATCGAAAGGTGGTGGACTTTGATAGAGCGATGATGAAGAAGAAGCATTGAATCTGTTGGGAATTAAGGTGTCTCAACCTTGGTAATTCTTTGCATTATTTTGATTGTGTTTATTTATTCATTGCCTATGTTGTAAATTAATTGTAAATTCCATATTGTCATTTTGTGGGATGTGGCACGGTGATGTGTCATTCTACATGGAAGATGACAACTTGTAATTTTGTCCTCACATGAGGAGATAGGCATCCCACTTTGAGGTAGGAGTATTTTTCCATGTGTCAGCATCTTGGATGTTGTGTAAGGGAATGTTGACTGAAACGGTTATGATAGATTCCTATAATGAAGTTATGACATGTAAGAGTCAGAAATAGAAGCTTGTAAGACAAGTGAAGACATGTGTCAAGAAGCATCTTTGAAAAAGGCATATTTGGGTGCCCCAAGGTGGACTATGACATGTTGTAAGAGAATATGTTATTTATAGCATGTGTATAATAGATTCTCTTACAGCTGTAAGTTATAACTACTATGACAGGTTCTATGACGGTCGTAAGAGTCGTAAGAGCATTTGTCATAGCCCATTTTGGAAATAGGCAACCTCTTTGGGATGGGAGTTGTGAACAAGTGTCAGGAACATTCTACAATGTTGACCAAGTGTCCATAGGCGTGGGTTTTGGGCCATGAGGCCAAGTTGGATGCCCATTCCAAGAAAGAGTCAATTTTGTCTTGTATATTCTATATAAATAGGTGCTTGGAGGAGGAGTAGTATGTGATTGATAGGTACTGTTATGCTATTGGATTGACTACAGACACGAGTGTTGAAGACTATTGAAGCTTGCATTGCAAGTGTATTGTAAACCATATTTAGTTTTAATAATACATTGTGCAGGTTTCTAAGTGTGGGGTTTTTCACCCGATAAGGGTTTTCCCCACGATATATCTTGTCTCTCTTCTTTTGTCTTCTTTCTGGTTCTATGTGTATTGTTGCAATATCTCTGTTATATGTTTCATGTTGCTATAATTGTAAGAATTAAATTGAATTTGTATAGTTCTCCCATCATTATATTAGTGTAGGAAGTGATTTCTGGACACCTAGTTTCCTTTAAGTTGGTATCAAAGCTTGATCACCTTTGGTCCTAGTTGTTGGGTAGGGGTTTTTTGAGCTAATCTTAAGTTGAGTGGGAGTCTGTGTAGAATATTCTGAATCTTATTGTAGCAAGGAGATGGCAAGCACATCCGGAAGGATAGAGGTGAAGAAATTCAATGGCACTAATTTCGAGCTGTGGAAGCTCAAGATGGAAGACATGCTTGTTGATCAAGACCTCTAGGAAACTATTGGTGGAACTAAACTAGCTGCAATGTCACAAGCTGATTGGGATCTCAAGGATCAGAAGGCTAAGGGTCTCATAAGACTTAGTCTTACTAATTTTGTCCTATTAAATGTCCATGAGGAGGTTACTGCAAACTTACTTTGGAAGAAGTTGGGAGATGTGTATCAAGCCAAACCCCTGATTAACAAACTTTTTTCTGAGAAAGAAGTTGTATTCTCTTCGAATGGAGGATGGAGGATCTATTGCAGAACATATGAATACTTTCAACATGTTGGTTGTACAATTGACATTCGTTGGTGTGAAGATGAAGGAGGAGGATCGATGTATGACCTTGCTTTGTTCTTTGCCGAACTCGTGGGATCATCTTGTCATGGCTATTGGAAGCACCGCATCCACATTCAAAATGGATGAAGTGGTTTCTTCACTGTTGTCTGAAGAGATGTTGAGAAAGTCTTCTGAGGCAGCCAAAGAGGCTCTTGCAGTTTGTGGAAGACCCAAGGAGAAAGGGAAAAAGAAGGACAAGAAAGCTGAGAAGGGTAGATCCAAATCCCGTAGGAGATCTAAATCTCCTGGAAAGTCCAAGGCTCTCTGTTGGAACTATGGTAAATTTGGGCATTTCTGAAAGGAATGCAAAGAGGAAAAGAAAAAGAAGAAGAAGAACCCAGATTCAGATTCTGACAAGTAACAAGATGATGGTGATGCCTTCATCGCAGCTCTGGCAACCCATGCATCTAATGATGTGTGGCTAATTGATTCTGGTGCATCATTCCACATGACCTCGTATCAAGACTGGTTCACTAAGTATGAGGAGTTCGATGGTGGAAAGGTGTACCTGGGTGACGACTCTCATCTGAAGATTGTTGGTCATGGAAGAGTCTCTATCTGATTCCCTGATGGACGCGTGAAGGGGATCTATGGGGTTATGCACATCCTAGGATTAGCATGGAACCTACTTTCTGTAAGTATGTTGAATGATGTAAGTGTACAGGTTGTCTTTTTGAAAGAAGGATGCAAGATGACTAGAGGAGCTATGGTGCTTGCTAAGGGTACTAGGAGAGGTACTCTGTTTCATCTGGAGGCATGCATTTCACAATGCAATAGTTCTTCTGACTCAAGGAAGAGGGCAGCAGTCACTTCATCCCCACCATCTGAATGAGCAGTGAAGAAACCTATTGTATCTAGTCCTGATGGTTGTATTCATGCCTTGGAAGTTAAGCTTCCTACTGAAAAGACAATGTTATGGCATAAGAGATTTAGCCACATTGGTGAGAAGGGTCTGCATACCTGCATACCTTGAAAAATAAAAACCCCGTTGAGGGGTTAGATGATTGTAATCTTGAGTTTGACTTTTGCAAACATTGCATACATGGAAAACAAAACTGTGTTCAGTTTTACTCGAGTTCTCATAAGTCTTCCGGTATATTGGACCTTGTTCATTATGATGTATTTAATCCTGTTAATGTTCCTTTGTTATCAAAATCTATATATTTTGTATCTTTCATAGATGACTACAGTAGAAGGACATGGATTTATTTTCTTAGAAGCAAATCTGATGTCTATAGTAAGTTTAAGGAGTTTAAGGCCTTTGATGAAAATTAGACTAGTAAAAAGATTAACTATTTGAGAACTGACAACGGTGGTGAGCTCTGTTCTATAGAATTCGATAAATATTGCAAGAAACTTGGGATTGAAAGACATAAGACAACTCCATATACCCTGCAGCAAAATGGAGTTGCAAAGAGGATGAACAAGACACTGTTGGAGAAGGCTAGGAGTATGCTTAGTGGAGCTGGCCTAGAACAAAATTTTTGGGCTGAAGTTCTTGCCACTGCTTGCTATCTGGTAAATAGATCTCCTACATCAGCTCTTGTTGGTAAGACACCCATAGAGGTGTGGTATAGTAGAAAGACTTCAATAAGGCATCTTCGTGTTTTTGGTTGTGAGGCATATGCACATGTGCCTAGGGAGAAGCGGTCAAAATTGGAGAACAAGGCTGTTAAGTGTATCTTCATTGGCTATGGTGTCAGTGTGAAAGGATACAAGCTTTGGGACCCTGTGGCTAAAAAAGTGTTGTATAGCAGAAGTGTCATCTTCAGAGAGCTAACACCTTCCACTATTTTATAGCCAGAAGAAAAAGAAAGGAAAGAGGATGTTGTTCAGTTTCCTTCTACCCCTAAGAAGACTGAACATAAAGACAATGTTGAACCTGATGATGAGGAGAGCTCTTGTAGTTTTGAAAGCTTAGATGAAGAAGCTGAACCTCAACCTGAGCTCTTGAGGAGGTCTACATGAATAAGAAAGCAACTTGAGAGGTTTGGTTATACATTGCTTGATTCTAGTTGTGCTTTTGCTTTGCTTACTAATAGTGATGAACCTAGAACTGTATCAAAGGCTATGGATATGAAAGATGTAGGTTCCTGGAAGGAGGCCATGGAGGATGAGATGGCTTCTTTGGAAAAGAATCAAACTTGGGACTTGGTGCCTTTGCCTCCTGGACAGAAACCCGTTGGATGCAAATGGGTGTTTAAGAAAAAATATGGTGTAGATGGCAGTGTTGAGAAGTATAAGGCTAGATTGGTTGCAAAAGAGTATTCACAAGTGGAGGGTATAGATTATGGTGAGATCTTCTCTCCCATTGCAAAGCTGACATCCATTTGATTCCTGTTATCTCTTGTAATAGCTTATGACTTAGAGGTAGAGTAAATGGATGTGAAGAAAACTTTCCTTCATGGTGATTTGGAGGAAGAAATCTACATGTCACAGCCAGAGCATTACATGGTGAAAGGTAAAGAAAATTTGGTTTGCAAGTTAAAGAAGTCTTTGTATGGTTTGAAGTAGTCTCCTAGGAGGTGGTACTTGAAGTTTGATGCCTTTGTGTTGTCAATTAGATTTGTGAGATCAAAATCAGATCACTGTGTGTATTTTAAGTTTGATGGTGATCTTATTCTCATTGTTGCATTATATGTTGATGATATGTTGCTCATTGAGAAGGGTAAGAATATGATTTCTAATTTTAAATCTCAGTTGTTAGCACAGTTTGAAATGAAAGATTTAGGGGCAGCCAGGTACATTCTAGGAATGGAAATCAAAAGAGACAGAGCCAACAAAAAACTTTGGTTAAGCCAGAGTAAGTACGTGAAGACCGTGTTAGACAGGTTCAGCATGGTAGATTGTAGACCATTGTGTGTTCCTATTTCTTTGGGGACAAAGTTGTCTATTGAGGATTGTCCCAAATCTCCGAGTGAGGTGGAGGACATGAGAAGAGTACCTTATGCTAGTGCTATTAGTAGTTTGATGTATGCTATGGTCTGCACAAGACCAGACATTGCCCAAGTAGTGGGAGTCCTTAGTTGATTTATGGCTAATCCTGGATGAGTGCATTAGGATGCAGTTAAGCGAGTGTTCAGATATTTGAGGGGTACTTCTGAATATTCCATATGCTATCATGGTAATGTTACAGGACCTCTGCATTCTATTGATATCGTGGATTTGTGGATTTAGATTGGGTAGGTGACATTGATAGCAGGAGATCCACCAGTGCTTATGTGTTTACACTGTTTGGTTGTGCTATTAGTTGGATGAGTAAGCGACAACCTGTGGTTGCTTTGTCCAGGACAGAAGCTGAGTATATGGCAGCAACTCATGCTTGTAAGGAAGCCATTTGGCTTAATATATTGTGTTCAGATATTGGTGTTGATGCAGGTTAGATTACGATCAGTTGTGACAATCAGAGTGCGATTTGCCTTGCGAAGAATCCAACTTTCCATGCTAGAAAAAAGCATACTGATGTATAGTTTGACTTCGTGTGAGACATGGTAGAGATTGGGAAGGTAAACTTGGAGAAGGTAGATACTTTAAAGAATGTTACAGATGCATTGACGAAACCAGTTAGCACAAAGAAGTTCAGATGGTGTTCAGAGTCTATGGGCCTCTCGACCTATAGTAGTTAAATCCTATTATTATATTGGCTCTTACAAGGTATTCAACAAGTGGGAGAATGTTGGGAATTAAGGTGTCTCAACCTTGGTAATTCCTTGCATTATTTTGATTGTATTTATTTATTCATTGCCTATGTTGTGAATTAATTGTAAATTACATATTGTTATTTTGTGGGATGTGGCACGGTGATGTGTCATCCTACATGGAAGATGACAACTTGTAATTTTGTCCTCACATGAGGAGATAGGTGTCCCACTTTGAGGTAGGAGTATTTTCCCATGTGTCGGCATCTTGGATGTTGTGTAAGGGAATGTTGACCGAAACGGTTATGACGGATTCCTATGACGAAGTTATGACATGTAAGAGTCAGAAATAGAAGCTTGTAAGACAGGTGAAGACATGTGTCGAGAAGCATCTTTGAAAATGGCATCTTTGGGCACCCCAAGGTGGACTATGACATGTTGTAAGAGAATATGTTGTTTATAGCATGTGTATGATAGATTCTCTTACAACTATAAGTTATAACTGCTATGATAGATTCTATGACGGACATAAAAGTCGTAAGAGCATCTGTCATAGCCCATTTTGGAAATAGGCAACCTCTTTGGGATGGGAGCTATGGACAAGTGTTAGGAACATTCTACAATGTTGACCAAGTGTCCATAGGCGTGGGTTTTGGGCCATGAGGCTAAGTTGGACGCCCATTCCAAGAAAGAGCCAATTTTTCCTTGTATATTCTATATAAACAAGTGCTTAGAGGAGTAGTATGTGATTGACAGGTATTGTTATGCTGCTGGATTGACTCCAGACACGAGTGTCGAAGACTATTGAATCTTGCATATCAAGTGTATTGTAAACCATATTCAGTTTTGATAATACATTGTGTAGGTTTCTAAGTGTGGCATTTTTCACCCGATAAGGGTTTTTCACCCGATAAGGGTTTTTCACCCGATAAGGGTTTTCCCCACGATATATCTTGTCTCTCTTCTTCTGTCTTCTTTCTGGTTCTATGTGTATTGCTATAATATATCTTTTATATGTTTCATGTTGTTGTAATTGTAAGGATTAAATTGAATTTGTATAGCTCTCCCCTCATTAGATTAGTGTAGGAAGCGATTTCTGCACACCTAGCTTTCTTTCAGAATCAGCATGACAGGAACCCCACCGAGAATGTTGTTAACACATGTTATCACCAAATATAGGGCATATAAGGCAAGATTGTGGGCACAGGTACCCAAGCGGTGCAAAGTGGCACTAGAGAAGGCAAACAGGTGAAAGAAGAAGGAGCGATGGATGAGGTGGACAACGGAGACAAGGATTTGCAAATCCTTAATTGATTCCAATTTCATGTTTTAATGATTTTATAATATTTTCTCTAAAACTATTAGCTCTAGAGGGCCCTTTTATTATTGTTGTTTAAACATCTTTTAATTTGGTTGTTTCAAGAAGCCGTTATGGTTTTTAAAATAGTTACTTTCAACTTAGCTATATATTCTGAGTAGCTAGTCGGATTGGAGATCTTTTGACAAACTTTGTGTTGCAAGGGTGATAGTAAATTTCAGTTTTTAGTTACTTGATATATGCAATGATAATTAATATAGTGGAGTTTGGAATGATCATAGATTTTGTGTTGTGATTATTTGAATTCATGTTCTGCTTAAGTTGAATGTGTTGTTGTTGGTGTTGATGATTTTGCATATCTCAGTGGTTGGATATCTTTGATTCTTGCTCACTGCTGTGAATCATTTATCTTTCGATATTTTATTTGAAGTGGTGAATATTTAGTGTATGATATTTGTTTATATTAGCTATTGGATGTTATATTGGTGAAGTCTTTGAGCTTCTTGTGGTTCAGATATAAATCTACCTTTACTACTTTCTGGTCAAAAGCTCTGCGTTTGTTGTTTGCTTTCTAGTTAAAAGCAATTTTAGTTCCCATTCATTAGAATATCTTTTGAAGGTAGCTACACCTTGTTAAAGAAGTAGAGAGCCTTTATAAAATATCAATATATTAGGCTCAACTATTGATTACATTTGTCACTTGTCCGGGCGAGAGTATATAGAGTTAGGTGCCAAATCTATTAACCAACAGATTTTTGGTGACTCTACTGGGGATTTAAAAATAATATTAAACCTATATATGTACGTTGTATGAGTTGCTTTGTTAGAATTTATGGTTCTTCGTGGAAGACGTGCGCTAGTTTTACAGTCTAACGTAGATTGGCTAGTAGGAGATCAAGAAGATATTGTTACCGGTCTTAGACTTGTTGCTTGGCAAACTTGAAGAACGAACCAACAATATCGCCAAGTTGATGAAGTGCTAGAAGAAGAAGAAGAACTTGGTGAAATTATAAGAGAAAATGCACGTCGTTTTGCTGACGCTCAAGAGATAATCTTTATTGAAGGAGTTGTTTTGGTGCCTAGGAGAGAAAGGCCTTTGCAAATCCAAGCAGTTCCTGATAACAGACCAAGGAATCATGCCATCAGGCCTAGAAACCAAATCTCCGCACGACCGGCTCATCCTCATAATAACTAGTAAGTGGTTTGGTGACTCTACTTGATTGATTCTTATTATTACAATATTTAGTGGTGAAAGTGGGCTATGAAAAGATATACCTGAGGGGATAGACAAAGGGGTATTGTTGATGTCAACTTTGATTTTCTTTAGTCTTTAAATTTTGCTCCTTTCCCTCCCACAAGAAGAGTCAAGTCTTTGAGCAGACCATCCTCTCCCCCACTTGTTTGAGGTTCTTCTAGTTCGTCCTATCAAAGCTTGACTTTGCATGGTACTGTCTTGCCATTGCAAGTAAATTTTCCTCCTTTTAATATGGATCATCCTCAACCTCCACCTGTTCCATGGGGTGTTGCTATTGGACAACTTAATCTTGGGGAAAATTTGCATGATTTACGTAGAGGATCAGGTAAAATCTTGCCTAAATTTAGAGGCAACGAAAAGGTCACCCTAGAAGAACACATTAATGCATTCTTTGCCACTTGTTCTATTTTAGGAGTCAAACATGAAGATGTGTTAGTTAGGCTATTTGTTGAGTCTCTTGCTGGTGTTGCTACCGAATGGTTTTATCATCTCCCTAATGCCTCTATTAGAGATTGGGCTTCTACGAGACACCAATTTGAAGATAGATTCAACACTACTGATAATGAACACACATTGGTAGCCCAATTGTCCACTATGAAGAAGGAGATTCATGAGCAAATGAGGGAATATGTAGCCAAGTTCAACAGACTGGCAAATAGGATTCCTGCTAATGTTAGACCTGGTGATGGATTGTCGATGTGTTTCTCTGTTAATTCGTTGCCCCCTGATGTCAATTATACAATAAAAAGGCAAGGAGTCCCTAACTTGGTTGATGCTCAATCACTAGCTATTGCTATGGAAGATGACCTAATAACTGCCAGAAAGTGGAAAAGAGAATTACAAATAGGCAAACCCTTAGCCGCTAATTCTACTGATCCTGTTATTCAGAGATTGGCAAATGACATTATCACTCTGAAAAGACAGATGCCTAAAGGCACTCAACAGACTCCTCAAGTGGGTTATAATAGGACGTTGCAGTTACCCGGCCCAACCCAAAGGCTAGCAATTGAAGGAGGACTCTCGACAAGTAAAAACAATCATATGGTATGCAACTTCCATCTCACCTCTGATCAGGATGGGGCATCTTGTCTAGAGATGATGAGATTCATGCAAATGCTCTCTATGAATGAGCATGTAGAAGAGCCACATGTGGAAGAACTTTCTACGCTTGGTGATGCGAGTGTTAATTTATTTGAATATGAATCAGATGATGGAAGTGGAGAAGATGTCTTCACTGAACTTGATAATCCCAATTGTGCGGTGTTTACTAGAGGGCAACAAATGCAGAAAGGACAAAATTCTCAAAATCAGCCTAGGAGCTCATCCTCCACGCATAAGTATATTATGACAAGATAAAGTAATACCAAGAAGACAGAGATTGTACACCTAAGGTTGCAGCTGCAGAGGTACCGCCTACTTTATCTTCTAAAACTTTTATCTCTAGTTCATTTGATATCATTGAGTCATGTAAAAACACAAAAATTCAAATTTCACAAGCTGAATACCTTAGACTCAACCCATCTGAACTAGATAGGTTGGTTAGATATGTCAAATAAGAACCATCTCCCTCTAATTGTAATGCTCAAGTGTTTGATGAGGCTGAAATACACATTAGCCACCAAAATTGTTTAAATTCCCACTCCCAAGGTTCCAGTTTACAAAATCCATTTGAGAAGCCAGAGCCTTTTTATATATCATTGGTTATAAACTTAGCAATTGTGTTATTGATTTTGGAGCTTCAAAAAATGTGATGCCTATCTAAGTTGCCAAAGCCCTAGGTTTATCATATACACCTTCTCATGGTAGGTGCTTATCAATGGATGGTTCCTCTGTGCCTATTCTCGGCCAAATCAAAGATGCTCAAGTTGCCCTAGCTGCTTTTCGCAAGAAAAGGTTGAAGCTTACCATACTTGTAGCAGACATACTGGCAATTTATCATATGTTGTTAAGCCGTGGTTTCTGCAAAGACCTGGGTGGTGAGATTCAAATGGACTGGTTGCATGCTCTCATACCTCTTGATGGAAAGAAGGTTCGTCTAAATCCAGAACCTAAGGCTACATTTACTATATTAAAATTTGGAGACCCTAGGGTAGATATCCTATTCGTAGAAACTAGACCTGGTACTTACATGTGTACATCATCAGATGATGGGAATGTAGACTTAATCAGCCCTGATTTGGCTAATGAATTATGAACCCTAGAGTTTGATGGTAGTTGCTCCACCATAGGATTAGGGGCTGGGGTGGTTTTAATCTCTCCAGATGGTTATGTCTTTCCATTTGCCTTTAAACTTGAGTTTGAAAATACGAATAACACCGCAGAGTACGAGGCCTTGCTGTTAGGTCTAGAACTAGCTAGGGAAAAAGGTGTAAAATAGTTGAAAGTCAAAGGAGATGCTGAGTTAATTGTTAGGCAAGTAAGGAAATTGTATACAGTTAAAAATGGAAGACTGAGGCACTACCAGAAAAGGGTGTGGGACTGCATTGAAGACTTTGATGCTTTTTCTATAGTGGCAATACCCAGAGAGCATAATACTAGGGCTGATTCCTTAGCTATTTCAGCATTCCTCCTCTTACCACATCTAGATTTCAAAGATAAGTCATATAGAATTGAAGTGGTATATAGGCCTAGTGTTCCTGATAATGTTAATCATTGGCAAGTCTTTAATTCTAATCAACAGATTATTTCATTTCTTGAAAAGGCTAAATCTTTTGCTAGTGTGTTCTTTGAGGGTAGTAGTTATGAAAGTAATGATGTGTTAGAAGGAGAGATAGATTCCCTTGATGGCCCTAGCCCAAGAGTTGTTCATTTGAAAGGAAATAAAATTCCTGAGGGTCTAGTCTCACTTGAAGATCTTTTTAATCGGCATGATCAATACCTCAAGAAGAAGGGTAAAGTCTCCATTACTACTTCAACTGATTATAATCGAGTGAATATTGGGATAGAGGAAGATCCGAAGGTGGTGTGTATTGCCAAATGTTGTTCCCAGAAAGAAAGAGAACATTTTATTTCTTTTCTTATTAGATATAAGGATGTCTTTACATGGTGTTATGTTGACTTGAAGAAATTCAGAAATGGAGAAATGCAACATCATATTCCACTAAAGCCTGGTACTGTACCCTTTAGGCAAAAATAGAGAACTTATAACCTGAAGGTAGCCGAGGCTATTTTCAATGAAATTGACAAGATGTTAAAGGCCAAGATCATTTACCCTATTCATCACTCTACTTGGGTGGAAAATATTGTACCTATTAGGAAGAAGAATGGGGAGATCCGAATTTGTGTTGATTTCAGAAAATTGAACCAAGCTTCCCTGAAAGATGATTACCCCCTACTAGTAATGGACCATATATTGTAAACTGTGTCTGGCTCAGAGATGATGTCTATGCTCGATGGATTTTTGGGGTATAATCAAATTGAAGTGGCTCAGGAAGACCAACACAAAACAACTTTTACTACTCCAATTGGTGTTTTCGCATATAATAGAATGCCTTTTGGTCTTATCAATGTTGGGGCCACATTTCAGAGAGCAATGGATTTGACTTTTGGTGACTTGAAGAATAAAATCATAGTGGTTTACCTTGATGACTTAACAATCTTCTCTAAGAAAAGAGCTGATCACTTACATGATTTGGAAGTAGTTCTGTAGCGTAGCAAGGAACATGACATCTCTTTAAATATGAAGAAGTCAATCTTCGCAGTAACATAAGGGAAGCTGTTAGGTCACATTGTCTCAAAGGATGGGATGAAAAATTGATCCAGAGAGAGTTAGGGCAATTCAACAGTTGAGTTTACCCACGACCAAGAGTAACACAAGATCCTTTTTCGGTCAGGTAAACTTTCTAAGAAGATTTGTTCCAGACTTTGTTGAGTTGACTAGACATATTGCGGAAATGATGAAAAACCATCCTATCTTTAAGTGGAGTACCGAAGGTAAGCAAGCGTTTGAAGACATTAAAGTAGCCATTGCTAATGCACCCACACTTGTACATCCTGATTTTGAAAAAGATTTTATAATTTATTGCTATGCTTCTGAGCACACTCTCTTAGCTATTTTGCTACAGAAGAACAAACAGGGAATAGAGGCCTTCATGAGTGTGCCATTAAAGAAACATGAATTGAAATACTCCTCTTTAGAGAAGCATGCATATGCTGTAGTGAAAGCTTTAAAAAGCTTCAGATTTTATATCTTGCATTCACATGTTGTTGTGTATGTCCCAGAATCAGCTCTAAAAGGTATCCTTACTCAGCAGGAAGTAGGTTGTAATAGTAGAGGAGCTTGGATAGCTAAAGTTCAGGAGTATGATATTGGGATCAAACCCACCAATTTGCTTAGAGGCAAAGGGTTGTGCAAGATGATTGTTGAAAACAGGGTTGATGAAGACAAATAATTGCCTCTAGTTACGCTGAGAGGCATTCTACACTCACATCAAGGGCTGAAAGATTCAGATTCCCATAAACAATTAAGATTCAGATTCCATGTAAATAAAATTCATAAAATGTGTAAATAAATAAATTCGTGGAAGCCAAATGGATAGAAAAATAGAAAAACTTGGGCAGTTATGGAATGAATCTTTATTACGTTTGAAGAATGTGAAAATTCTTGCAGCATAGTCTCTTTAAAAATTAACTCATGTGAGCATATCAAATATTTTTACTACAAGTAACTTATAAATGCCAACAAATTAGAAGATATCTCTCGGCGTACTGTAGATATATTTTTTTAAATATAAATTTACTAGTACTTTTCACTAGTAATACTAATGATTGGTTCTCTGATGTTTTTTACTTTTTAACTTGTGGTGATTGTCCACCTCACCTCTCTACCAAGGAAAGGAGAAACCTAAAACTCAAGGCAAGTAAATATGTCCTCTGGGGAGGTAATTTGTATAAAAGAGGAACAGATGGAACATTTCTGAAGTGCATAGATAAGGAGCAACAGAAGAAATTGCTAGAGACTTTCCATGATGAAGCCTGTGGAGGACACTTCTCTGCATCCGTGACAACTTTTAAGATACTGAGGCAATGTTTTTATTGGCCTGGTATGTTTAGAGATGCCTACAATTGGGTATCGAAGTGTGAGAAATGTTCAAAGTTCACAGGAAGTCCTCAGTTAGCTGTCTTGCCTTTGAGACCAATGGTTATAGACGAACCATTTCACCAGTGGGGATTGGACTTCATTGGACCTATTAATCCTAATTCCAGTGCTGGTCATACTCATATCCTAATGGCAACAGATTATTTCACCAAAAGGGTAGAAGCGATCCCAGTAAAGAACACTACTACCAAGGTAGTTTGCACCTTTTTGAAAGAAAACATTTTAGTCAGATTTGGTGTTCCTAAGAAACTGGTAACCGATAATGATTCTAGTTTCTCTTCTACTAAGTTTACTCTTTTCTACGATGACTATGGTATTAGCCTTGCCCACTCATCTGATTATTACCCACAAGGCAACGGACAGGCTGAATCAAGTAACAAAAATCTCATTTCTATTGTCAAAAATCTTGTAGAGTAAAATCAGAGGGGATGGCATAAAAGCCTTATGATGCTCTTTGGGCTGATAGAATAACATATAAAAGGGCTATTGACATGTCGCCTTTTCAATTGGTTTATGGTGTTGATAGTGCAATCCCTATTCCCTTGGAATTGTCTGCATTAAATTTGCAGAAGGCAATTGAGGATGAGCAGTTTCAATCAACACTGGAGAAAAGGATACTATATTTGAGCCATCTGGAGGAGCAAAGGGATACTGTTGCACATAGAATTGCCAAACATCAACAGGCTGTGAAGAACATCTTTGACAAAAAGGCTAAGTAGAGGAATTTTGTTGTAGGGGATTTTGTGCTTTTATGGGATAGGAGAAGAGAGCCAAAGGGATCTCATAAGAAATTTGATTCCTTGTGGAAGGGATGTAATGTTCCATTTTTGGCGTATTGATTATTGTGTGTATTATGTGTGTTCCTAATCTCCCAGAGGCTATCCGACATGTTGGAAGAACTCCAAAGTTCTTGAAGTGGTTGTGATTCTATTTGTAGAGCAGTTGTGTGTGAATCAAGTCTTCAAATCATCGAGAATTGGTTGAAGTTATTTACCAGTGCATTTCTAGTGCTTATTTTGGCTTGGAACTATTATTCTGATATTTAATTAATATTTCACTAAGGTTGCCTAAGGTTATATTTAATTATTGCAACTTAGTGTAATATTAATTATAAAAGTGGGTTTCCTTCTAGAAAATGGATTAAGTCTCTTTGGCATTGAGCTCAGTGGATGTCCAAGGTGACAGTGATGCCTTCAGATTTTAGATCGAGCTTCCGGTTTGCTCTCCAAGATTCTTGGAGGAGCCATCTATTTTTAGAAAGTCACCCGAAAGGCATCATTCATCTTCTCAAACATTATGGAGTATGTTGGTATGCCTATATTTGCAGTTTGGTGATATTTGGGATTTTCTGTAAAATCAGTTAATTTAACGAGCTGAATAATTAATTATTGCACTTAAGTTAAAAAAGGTTGGGAAATGTGCATTTAACACTTAAGCGTTATAGCTCGTTGGAAAGGGGATGGAAAGCTTTAAATCATGGATGCTTCATTTTGGGACCTTGCGAATCAAATATTCCATTTATTTTGATAAAAGGGATCTTCGGAGCTAAAAGGAGCTTTTAATTAAAAAGGTGACTTTAAGTTGTGCACACATAATGAGTTATTTTTATATTTTGTTAAGGAGAAATATGAAGGGATAAAGGAAATAATATTTTATTTTCCTCAAAAAGGTTTATAAAGGAGGTGATGGGCTCATTGTTTGTTCATGCTGGGATTTGTATTGTTACTCTGCTAGATTTAACCTGCGTGTTCTTCCATATTCTCTTGAGGACGAAACTCCTCTTGTGGAATGCTCTCGAGGACGAAAACCCTCTTGAGGTTGAGTGTGATTTTATACAGGAATCACCATTGTGTTGAAGGTGGATTGGGAGCAAGCTCATACAGAGTTTGCCTTGGCGCTCAATGGATTTTGGAGTTTTTGTGAAGTTTATTATTGTGATAAGTTTTGGAGTGTAATATAATGTTTTTCTATGCATATTCGTTGTGATTTTGGAGTTATTTGTGTGTGTTGAATTTTTCATGCCTTGGTCGTACAACTGTTGAAGGAGACTAATGTTTATAAAAGAAATTATAAGGCAACTATTGGAATCTTTGTTGTTTGCATCTTAAATCTCCTCCCTAAACGCCTCATTTAAGAGTAATTTCATAGACTTTGGTGTTGTATAAGATTTTCTGAGACTGTCGTATGACCTTGATCAAGGGACTTTGCTGACTGTGGGTTATGTCATCAATCCTTTTATTATTTGACTGCTCAGAAATTGTTATTGTGGTCAGATTATTAGGTTAATATCAAAGTTTGGGTTCCTTGTTGTGTGGTTTGGAATATGAGTTTTTAGATGCATCTCATGGCTGCCATACAGAGCCAAATAGTCAGCCAAGTTGAAAATCATAGTTTCAGTCAGTTTTTATCAGGATTGCAGTCTTCAATCAGTCCTTGGATAATATATTTGCTAATCATGATGTAGGGTATGTATCTCATCAATGATCTTTAGGGAAAATTGCTCATCAAATGCTAATTTTGGTGCTCTTGATCTTGATTAAATTGAGTAAATTTGTACTTCATTGTAATTCAATTCACATTAAGTACCCCTGGATGGTTTACCGCCAATGTGGAGAATGAACCTTTCTTTATTTTCCTTATCCATTGGAAAGTGGAGTATTCCCACTGAATAAGTGGATGACATTGTACTTTTCTTGTTATTTTACCCACTGAAAGTGGTGAATTCCCACAGTTTGTGGATGCCCGCTGCAGTAGATGAATTGTATTTTCATTGTTGCATAATTGCTTAGTGTAAGCCAATCACTGTATGCTCTCACCTTGCCCATCCTGAGATATGGGTGATCAAAAAGTGTGAGGCATTTTAGTTGGTTTATGCAATTCATGCTAACACTGCTATATCATTGTATGAAATTTTGAAAAAATTGAGGTAGCATTTTACAAGGGACCTTTCAAAATCAGAGAAGTTATTGGAGAAAATGCATTCTTGTTGGCTTATCCGGATGGAACATCACTTCCTCTTGCCTACAATGGGCAAGATTTGAAATTATTTGATTGGTAAATATCTTTGAGTCTTGTCTTGTATCATAGTTTCTTCCTTTGTTTTTTCGTTTTGTGTGTGTTGTCTCATTTTTGGTGTGACTCTATTGCCCCTGGAATAAGGCTTGATTGCCATGGTTTGTCTGGATTCTTTGCGCCCTCTTTAGTCCTTGTCCCCAATTAGAGCCTGTCGTTGTCCCATTTTTGAAACAATGTGCTAAAGTGCCCATATCTTAGTTTTGTATTTGCCTTATGTATGCTACTCGTTGCTTTTTCATCTCTAGCCAAATTTTTACTTAGTCACATTTCGAGTCGTCGGTAATTCCTAGCATCCTTGAACCAAGTCAGCGAGTTCACAAGTTCTTGAATCGCCTGACTTGCTGAATTGTGCGAATATTATGAAGAGCAGGGATAGATAATCTTGCAACAACTCCAACAAAGCAAACTTTCAAGTTTTGAGTCATTAAAAGGTGGGTTTTTGGTCTCTAGGCCTCAATCCTTTAGTAACCTTCACAAACTAGTTTTTCCATCATATCTCCTTGTGCAAACCTTTACTCCAAACTGTGAAAACATTTTTGAGTACCCTTTTTTCTCTTTGACAACATATCCAAAACTTGGCTAGGGTTTATTTGGTACAGAGGTTTCAAAATCTGATTGTCCTATTTCTAGAGCTCAAAGCATGGGGGCAGCAAAACAACCTTTTTAACCATAACTTTCGGAGAAGACACTTAATTCAAGATCTGAAAGCAGATTTGAGTACCCATTTGGCTCTTCTATAACATATCTCAATTGCAGGTGGGGTGTTTTGGAACACAGGGGCCAAAATCTCTACTATTACGCTTTGAATTAGGCCTAATTAGACTTGCTTCACTAGGTCACAACAAGGTTTTCACACTCCAAGGTTCAAATCTCCATGCTAGTAGCTCAGACACATCATATGATGACTATCAAACCCTATCCAAGTAATTTCAATCACTACCTAAGAGTTTTCTTCAAACCCGAACTCCTATGCAACTTCTATGCCAAAACTTGAGGTTTTAGACCAGTTTTCAGTAATTTGGCTCTAAAACACTCAAATCTTAATAAAATTCAATGGGACAAAGTGCAATAGAAAGTAGACTGAATTCCACATCACCTACAATTGGTTTCACACCATGAAATGACTATACAAGGCTGTACAATTCACTGCAACAGCAAAATAATGTTCAGAAATGCAGAAAACAAAACTACTTTTATTGAATTTCTTCAAAATACAACCAACCCCACTTGGTCTCGACCTTCCCAAGATTTTTTAACATTTCCCTCAATGTTTCCCAACTTCCATTTGAGTTTCCAACTGTTCAAATGCCTTCCTTCTAGCCAAGGACCCTTCATATTCCATTTTTTTTTGCATTTTTGCAATAAAGGCAACATTTACAAAATTGAACAATTAGGACCCACAAACTACCTAGCAACCTAACAAGGACTCAAACATACATGAAACATGGTCCAAAGATGACATTATTACATTAAAACCAAAATTGACAAAAAAAATTGCCTCATATAGGCATGTAATCAACTAGGTGCTCCTGCACCAGAATAATCCATGTCTTGAGTCTTTCCTTGTGTCTTAGTATTGTGGAGTCCCTTTGTTGTCAGGAGGTCAGGAGTTCCTTCAACTTCCAAACCTCCGACTTGGAGTTCAAAACTTCAATTCCTGTCCAACTTGCCAACTTTGAAGGACTTGTTGCGGTGTTCTTGCTGCACTAGCGTACGGAGTGAAGGAATGACACTTGTCACTTCGCATTTAATTAGAAGTATGTGAAGACGTAGTGGCACAATTTTCAGAGGGAAACTCGAGGCATGTATTAATAATTTCAAAAGATAAATTCACCGCCAAAATTTAATGTTCTCCATAAGTGAATTTATGTGAGGTGACATTTATAAATTCATCTCATCTAAAGTTGTGTCATTTTACAAAGAGAATGCGTGCAGAGTATTAAACGACTAGCTTGCTACGTGTGGGATATCAACATAACTCCATTTTCACAGGTCAACAAGATTAGCAATTCTATCTCCCTCTTGTTCTTCTGTGTTATAAAACCATAACACTTTATTTGAGGAGTTAGAAATTTTCCATTTCCATGTATCTACACAAAGAATTTCTTGTTAGTGCTCTGCATTACCCTGTGTTGCCTGTGTATGTTTCAGAGTATCTGATGTTTTGGTTCCTCGAGTATATGAGAATGAAGTTCAATTTTCAAGGAGTTCCCATAGCTTCTATAGTGGAGAATGGTCTATCGGGGGTGAGATACCAACCTAGGCCATGTTGATTTAGAAGACTTCTGGGGAAGAATGCAGTTTGAGAATCGAACCCCATTGGCGAGAAAGATTGTTAGTAGTGGTCTGAATAAAGATGGAGGCTTTCCGCTCGCCGTGCATTGCCCTGAATTGATAGTGGCATGTGTGAATGGTTATTTCCTAGAGTCACAGGAGATAAGGACCTCTAATGGTGCTGCTGTGGCAAAAGTTGATTCAAAATCTATCGCCCTAGCTTTGAATTTGGAGGAACATGAAGATAATGTAGATGTTTATGTGTCTTCTGCATGGAACTACTACAATGATAGGAAAGATTGGTGTCATACTTGCATTGCCAAAAACTGGCTGGAAATCGAAAAGACGAGTAAATCTCGCCTTCCTACCAACCTAAAGAGGAGCCATTTTAAGGAAGAAATTTTAGACATGATAACTTTGCTAAACAAAGTAGTTGGGAACCTAGAATCAGACGTTTTTTAATTTTGGATGTGTAGATCCATCTTGTTGATTTGTGGGGACCATTGCATTGACTAGGCAAAGATTATTAGTGACTGCCTGCATGAACAACTGATGAATTTTACAAGAAGTGTGAGTTTCCACATGTGTTCCCAATTGATGTATGTATTGGCTCGAAGAGAGGTTGCTTGGCCTGGCTTGAGGATTCAAGGCAATCCTACGATGAGTGCGCTTGTGTATCAGACTTTTCCTCAATTGCAGGAAGTAGAAGGTATGAAATATTTGAGGAGAATAAATGATGTTTTTTCCATGATGTTAGCTAAAAAGATTGATGGCTCAATAGAGCGAAGGTTCTTAGTTGCTGCTTCTGCTCTGGTTTTGAAATTTGGTAGTTTTTATATACAATTTGATCATTTTTCTTACTTGAGAATTGGGGGTTATGAAAATGCCCCTTTGAAATTGCCTCGGTACCCTTCCGATTATTTGGTGTTTTTGGAGTTGTCGTTAGATGGCAGCTGTAAATGTAAAATATCAAGCCATGAAGAAGAAAGGATATTCTTTTCCTTTGACTATGTCTTTCTATTCTTGCAAAAGTAATGATGCGGCCAAAAATGTTGACAAATTGTTATCTGAATTCAGTCTTCATAGTTTATCACCTCGCGTAGCTTTTGATAACAAGAACTTCATAAAAGAAAACATGCATGGGGCTGGTTCCTACCTACATCAGCCTCAACTCGAGGATTTTTGGGAAGACTGTGTAGATGAAAGAGAAGTATAGAGGAGGAAGTGGATGAGATTAAAGGTAGATCAGGTTCGAGCTTTTAAGCTTGATCTTCAGATTCCTGACATGGTCAATGACAACTCAGGCATAATGGATGAAGGCTATCACGTTGTGTCAATGGAACCCCTGCCTCCTATGAAATGGTCTGAAAAAGAAGTTACAGATGATAAGTTGCTTTCTCTTCATGTGTTGAGGAGAATAGAAAAATGGTTAAAAGGGAAGGTGAAGGAGTGTGTTGGTTCCACTATGCCAAAGGATTCAACTTCTCAATACCAAAGTAGTTCTCAAATTGCCCATTCATACATGAGATCTTCTAGTTTGGACCCAACTCTTTCATAGAGTCAGCTCACAGTCAAATGGTGATGATGACAGGCCTCTTGAGGAGTCTGTGAAGATGAAAATGATGTGTGAACAAGATGCTCAACCAACGAAAGGAATTACTAGATTGGTTGATTCTTCATCCAAAGCAGACCATTTGCCACCTGTGAGTAACCCTGTAAATGATAATGATTCTTTTATTTTCCCTTAGATTGGAGAAGATAGCCTATCGCGCTCTTTGCTAAGCCTGCCAAGCTCCCCTCATCAAAATGAACCCCTGGAGCAGAATTCTCACCTTGTTCCTCTTGTTGCTACTGCTAATGTTTCAGCCCCATCTCCCAATTGGTTAAAGAAAGTAGTTCAGAAGAAAAAGAGATATACTCCACCTGCAGATGAAGGCATTGATACTGTAGCAAATTTGCTACAAAGCACTCCAAGGCCTAAAAGTGCTAAAAGGATGTCAAGGATGGTAACTGACCCTACCTCGGGGAATCAATTCCTAGAAATTACAGACCCAGTGGTGGATAAGAATGAAGATGAAGTGACAGAGGCGGACTTTAGAATGAGCAGAGTAGATTGGGACCTTCTACTACAGAGGGTGACCTTTACCATGTTAAATATTCAGTCAATAACATATCTAAAAGGGTAAAGGGGCTGCAGGAAGAAAATTCAAAACTCCTGGCACATGTAAGTTCTTTGTCATCCTTTGTTAATTCGGTTGCTAAAATAATAATGCCTACTACTGAAATGCACCCAAATGTCGACCTTCATATCCTTGATCCTAATTTGCTTCAACAAGTCAGAACATCTTTGTCTTTGAAAATGCTATGGATCAGTGGGTCAAGAAAATTATTTTTGATGGTCTTGTATTTATTGAGGAGGCAGTAAAATTATATGATTTTGTATATGCTAAGAGGCAGGTTTTGATAGTAGAATTTGAAAAACCCAGAAGTGACCATCATAGCCTATCTTTAGCCTCTAAAGAAATACAAGAAATGGCTGACATGGATCCTAACATCCTAGTAGCTGAAGAAGTAGTAACTGATCCCATAGAGCTAAACACACCTGTGTGGGCTGATGCTGTTGAATGGAAACTTTGTCTCATAATTGCAGCAGAGGATGAAATGAGGAAAGCAATTGCAGTCTATTACAGAGAGATGATGGACATTAAAAGGGACTTTGCTACTATGGAGATAGAGGCTAACGGGTCTAATGATGAGAAACTCTTGGATGTGAAGGTAATAAAACAAAATTTCAAAAAGGTGGTAAGTGAGGAGGTAATGAACTACAATGCAATTATCGGTGAATCATTGGGGTGGCTTGTGAAAGTAGCAACTCATATCAACACTGCCAGAAATAAGTTTGATGATGTGCATCGAAAGGTGGACTCTGATAGAGCGGTGATGAAGAAGTAGCATTGAATCAGCATGACATGAACCCCATCGGGAATGTCCTTGACACCTGTTATCACCAGATACAGGGCATATAAGGCAAGATTGCGGGAACAGGTACCTCAAGCGGCATAAAGTGGCACTGGAGAAGGCGAACAGGCAAAAGGAGAAGAAGCGATGGATGAGGTGGACAATGGAGACGAGGATTTGCAAATCCCCAGTTGATTCCAATTTCATGTTTTAATGATTTTATAATATTTGGTCTAAAACTATTGGCTCTAGAGGGCCTTATTATTATTATTATTATTGTTTAAACATCTTTTAATTCGGCTATTTCAAGAAGCCATTATGATTTTAAAAACAGTTACTTTCGTCTTAGCTATATATTGTGAGTAGCTAGTCAGATTGGGAATCTTTTGACAAACTTTGTGTTGCAAGGGTGATAGTAAATTTTGGTTTTCAGTTACTTGATATATGCAATGATAATTAATACAATGGAGTTTGGAATGATCATAGACTTTGTGTTGTGAATATTTGAATTCACGTTCTGCTTAAGTTGAATGTGTTGTTGCTGGTGTTGATGAGTTTGCATATCTCAGTGGTTGGATATCTTTGATTCTTGCTCACTACTGTGAATCATTTATCTTTCGATATTTTATTTGAATTGGTGAATATTTGGTGTATGATATTTGTTTATATTAGCTTTTGGATGTTATATTGGTGAAGTCTTTGAGCTTCTCGTGGTTCAGATATAAATCTACCTTTACTGCTTTCTGGTCAAAAGCTCTGCCTTTGTTATTTGCTTTCTGGTTAAAAACAATTCTAGTTCCCACTCATTAGAATATCTTTCGAAGGTAGCCACGCCTTGTTAAAGAAGCAGAGAGCCTTTATAAAATATCAATATATTAGGCTCAACTGTTGATTACATTTGTCACTTGTTCGGGCGAGAGTATATAGAGTTAGGTGGCAAATCTATTAACCAATGGACATGGGTGTAATGCAGCTAAAATGGACAATTGAGGGTTACGACAATCATTCACCATGCTGCTTGGTGATGTTTCTAGTATTAGAGAAGAGGAACACTTATAATTTTGAAGGTTGCCAAGGATTTAAACTATCTCCACAAGTTTGTGAATTCAACCATAATGCACTGAGGCTGCAAGTCCACAAACATATTGCTGAATAAGAGGTTCTGGCTAGTATTTCAATATTAGGATTATCATTATGAAGGGTACCAAGTTCATATGTTGTCTACAGTGATTCTCGAACCTCAGACAACGGTCGACATTGTTATCATAGGGCGAGGAAAGCCCTTTACAATAATAGGAAAAATAGAGATCAGGTATTTATGTATTTTCAAGCATTACGTCTTGAAAGAACCGTTGAATTACCTAAAACATTGGAAGATGATCCACCTTGTCTTAACTCAAGTTTATCAGAACATATGCAAGGATTGAGAAGTAAGAGGCAACTGTCTACTCAATCAGTGCATCACTATATGACTCAATCTGAGAATGACATTAAAGTACATGCCAACAATGAAAGAATATCTAGATCTATGGATGGAGCTGTGCCTATGGAATCTAGAATTCAAGAAATAAGAATTCTTCATTGAGATGTATTGTTTGAGCTTTGGATCAACTTTGTGAGGAACTATTAAAGTAGCTTTTGAGCAATGCCAATTCAAAGTTGAATGCAACTCATGTAGGTGCATTAGCTGTTGTTGATCAAGTTGCAACTATTAATGATTGTTTAAAAGGTTCTTCAAGAGAGGAGTTTGCCGCCATTTACATTCAAACTGCATTTCATGATCTTTTGGCTAGGGAAGCTCTTCTTGCTTTGAAAGGGTTGGCTATTGTTAGATGATCCATATTTGAAGCTTAATGAACGTAATAAGAGGTCCCATGGCCTCTACAACATGAGAGATGGTGGCGGGAAGAGGATGGCTTCCTTATGATAGATATTTGTGAACATAGGTAGATGGAAGGACTTCTTTAAACTCAACCATTGGGTTACAACAGATAGAGGAACAGATGCATTTGTGTACATATCAATATAAAAGTTTTTGACAGTAGTCTTTTTCTTTCCAACTGATTCATCCGAAAATGATATGCAGGGTATCTCCACACAAAAATTGCATATCTAAAGATATTAAAGCTGGAGGACAAATTAAGGAAAGTGGGATGCCAAATGTCATCTGTGGCCTTTCATTTTCTTTTGTATTTTGTCATTTTGTATTATTTTTGAAAGAGCGCTGGTCTTCCATCCTAAGCTGGTTGTATAAGAGGGTTTTGTGGCTCATTTGAGGGATCTTTTGGCTCCCTATGTAATGAAAATTTGGTAGAAGGGGTTACTAGAGACTTTGAGCTCTGGTTTTTGATTTTCATAATAATGAAGAATTGTGTTCTTATGTCCATGGTTTCTTCATAGAGGCTAATTGTTCTTATGTCTATTTGGTCTCTTCATCTATTGCAATTTCTTCTACATTCTCTTGATTTGCAAGTATTTCCAGAGGACTTTGTGCTTCTGTTGCCGTTGGTTTTTCTCTCTCTTGGAGACTTTGTGCTCCTCGCTTTAGTTAGTTTATCTTTCCTCAAGGAGTTTGTGCTGTGTTGCCTATGCTCATAGGGATATTTCTTCCCTTTCCCTATCATCTCTCTTTCTATCTTTTTGCTACCTTTTTGTACCTTCTGGTTAAAGGCACTCAAAACCCCAAAACCTCCCATCATAAGAGGGAGCTGCCCCTCTCAAACACAGAGGAGAATTGTTGCACTTGCAACAATTCCTCCATTTGTTAGCACTATTTGTTGCTGCCTATTGGGCAAATCGAGGTGTTTTTGCAGTGACAAAACTGTATGCTAATAGGTGTCAAACAAGGCTATCTACTTTCCCCAACCTTGTTCGAGCTATACATCGATAAGCTATAAGAATGGATAAACAAGACTAGTGGTGAGGGAGTTCAACTTGCTAAGTATGTGATAAAGTTACTCCTATACGTTGATGATCTCATATTAATTGCTAAAACAACTCATGGCTTGAGAGAACATTTGAGAGAGTTGGAATCCTTCTCTTAGGAGGTTGGGATGCAAGTGGACACTAGCAAAACCAAAGTGATGATTTTCTCATTGAGGAGAAAAAAGAAGCAATTTAGCTTTCTTTTTGAAGGCAACTCATTGGAAATAGTGGATGAGTACAAATACCTCGGGCTTGATTTCCACAACAAACTCAATTGGGAAACGTGCAGAGCAAAAATGATTCAAGGGGGTTGGAAGGCGCTTTACTCTCTTCACAATAGATGTAGGAATGCGAAATTATGGGATTGGAAGACCAAGAGAATGCTTTTTGGTTTGCTTGTTGTCCCGGAGATTCTGTATGGTTGTGAAATTTGGGGCAGCAGTATGTCTGATAAGAAATGGAAGCAGGTTAAGAGAATCTAGAAACACCTCATCATAAATAGTCTCAAAATTAAAACTATGGTCCCATATGAGATCTTATTGGTGGAAACTGGTATTTTTCCTTTGGAGGCATCAGCGATGGTTTGACTGTTAAGTTATATAAAGAAGACTCAAAATATGGAAAACCACCGTTGGCCTAGGCTAATTATGGAAGAAGAGTTAAATAGAAGAATATATGGATGAAACCGAATGACAAGTGGTTAAAGAAGTGGAACATTAATATGCAGGAATGCCCACATGCTAAAGAGGAAATAAAAAAAATATGTAAGAAAAATTTAGGAACATCATGTGGACTAATCAAATGGGGCGAAAAAAAACTTACTATATCAAAGAATTCAACCCCACGTGGGATCATGAGGGAAAAGCCTGTATAGGAGCGAATATTAAGTGGAAAGTAAAAATGTTGATTGCACAACTAAGGACTAGCTCACATCATCTTTGATGTGAAACGAGCAGGGGGTTGACTCCCAAAGAGGAGTGGGAAGAGAGATTATGTCTTTTTTACAACAAAGGAGTGGTGGAGATGGAATGACATTTCATCATGGAGTGCTCAGCTTACAACGACATTCAGACCAGCGACGAAGACACCTTGAAAACCAAAAACTTAAGCACCTTGTTTGAAGAGGCAAGACTGGGCAAGACCGCAAACTTTTTGATCAAAATTCACTGCAGAAGATCTAATCTTGAGAAGGGGCTACAAACTGTTTAGCTTTCTGATTCCCCAATATGTGCGGATCTGGGTCCCATAGACTATTGTGACCTCGTGGACGTTATTAAAATCATTCATTTATCCATAATTTTATGTGGTAATTTTCCTACTCATAATTAACTGAATGCTCGGAATTGTCTCACGACAGAAAATTTTCTAAACTCGCCGGTTGTTCCTATCGGCGTATTCCTTGAACCTCCTATGGGTGCAACCGTGCAAGTACTAGTATTATTAGATTTCAGCGTTAAACGCCGCACATGAGGTAACTGCTAGTGTCATTGTTGGGGACAGTGATAGGCTTGCGTGAAGGTTCTCAACAGAGTTTTGTGGAGTAGAAAGTTTTGCATTGTGCTCGGAATGGAGTTGCATGGCTTTGGGCCTACTCTGTGCCCAACAATTCATATCCGCTCCACAACATCCTTCACACACTTTGCCGCGCTTTCACCCTCTGCATTAACACTCAAATCGTCTGTGTCCCTGAAAATGCCCCGGGTTCTTATACAAAGAAAGTATCGCTCTATACGGCGCAATGCCAACATTCGCGGTGATGACACAGGAGAAGAGGAGGTGAAAGAGAAAGAGAAGGAGAAAGAGAAGGAGGATGAGGGCGGGGTTTCCATTTCTATGAAAGACAGCGGGAGGAAGACATTGATGAACGATTTTTGGGAAGGGGTTTTGGAGGAAACGGGGCAGATTGAATGGCCGCCCTTCCAGAGGGTTTTGGGAACCACCGCCCTCGTGTTGGCAGTCATTGTTGGCTCTTCTGCGGTTTTGTTGACTGTTAATGCGGTTTTGGCCGAGCTTTCGGATAAAATCTTTAGTGGGAGTGGCGTGCAAGGTATTTTCTCCTAATAATAAGTGACTTCGCGATTTTATTTCTGTAAAAAAGGGGTTCCACAGAAGTATTCGGGATGAAATTTGTATTTCTGAATGGAATTATGGATTTGGGAATATTGTTTGTCTTGGGAGTATCTGGTGAATCGATTTTCATCCTTGTATTTTTAAGTTGTCTGCAAAGAAATTAAGTTGTGGCTGTTCTAGGAATGCTAGAAGAATCCATTACTTCTTGAAAAATTTGGATATACACTCTTTAAATTCTATTCTTTTTATTTAATGAAGTGTTTAACGAGGAATTTCCTGAGAGACTGGTGTCGGGAATAAGTATTTTGGGTTTCAAGGATTCGCCTTTGTATTATGTAGTTCTCGCATTTAAGTATTCTGGGTTTCAGGAATTTGCTATTGTATTATGTAACTCTTGCATTTTACTAATGAAGTTTTTGATTAGGATAATCAAGCTTTTGGAAAAACTGTGTAGAAGATTTGCAACAACAATTCAGATCACACTTAAGTGATCCTTCGGGATGTTTTGGTTGTTTAGATAAACTGGACAATTGCTTGGTAAAATGTAATGCCTGAATTTATAGAACAAACATTAATGGTTACTCAGCACCTTCAACTGTAATATGTAATCTTTCAACTCACTGTACAAACATCTTTTCACCTTTCTGTTCTTTTTTCTCTGCAAAGATATCTGGCAGTGGAATGGATTTTCAATGTTATTTTCTTTCACATTTATCGTTTATGCCACAATAGACCGAATGGATTACCTCGATTGGATGGCTTTTGTTGGCGGAAAGTGTCCAAAATTCTGGCATAAAAAAATACTTGCAAACACAGATGGGGCTGATAGGTTTGAATTTGGCTTGCAATGCTACAGCCCTCATCAATGTGAATCGGATTTTAGTTGCTGCTGTTACAATAGCAGCAGATGTGTACATAGAGACCAAAATGGATAGAGACCAAAATCATTTCAGACTTCTTTCAAAGGATGGGCATTTAAGAAATCCATAATTGGTTTTGGTAAATATGTGCTGCTATTTTACATAGAGATCAAAAGTGATGAAGCTGTGTAAGAGACTAAGAGTGTGAGTTCCCTAAGTTTCTAGGCCTCTACCTATTTCAATGGCTCTACAGTAAATATACATCCAAGAGGAGAAGTGTATATGCAATTCAACAACCACCTACTATAATTGTTTGCTTTTCAATTTGCACAATTCTGAAAATCTCCAAGTAGAAACCATTAATAAATTTCAGTAAATGTAAGCTGACTAATGAATCGACAAATGTAACATATTTTGTACTAATAAAAGCATCAGAAGCATGAATTAATTGTTACTATTCTAAGCAGGGCACCTTTTCTAGATGGTAAATTAGTAAATGGTTGTTGATGCCATACATTAAATGTTCAATTTTTATCGCTCATAAGTTGTATGGGCGCAGCAGTCAGAAACTCTAATTCTGGGCACTTATTTTATACTAATAAAGCATCAGAAGCATGAAGTAATTGTTACCATTCTAAGCAGGGCACCTTTCCTAGATGGTAAATTAGCAAATGGTTGTTGATGCCAGACATTACATGTTAAGTTTTTATCGGTCATAAGTTGTATGGGCGCAGCAGTCCCGAAACCCTAATTCTGGGCGTGTCAGAAACTCTAATTCTGGACGCTTATTTTAATTTTAATCTATTCTTAGCTTCTGGTGGCGGCTTCATTATTGTATATTACTAGCAAATTTTTGGTGCCTCCTTTTGGGCATTTAGGCACTGTTTTCAAACATAAATAGGGCTTTTTTTTGTTTCTGTTTTTTATTTCGGTGACTGCAGTTTTATTTTAGGTAGATTTTTTTAATCTATTCCTAGCTTCTGCTGGCGGCTTCATTCTTGTCTTGCACTAGCAGATTTTTGGTGCCTCCTTTTGGGTATTTTAGGCGCTGTTTTCAAATTTAAATAGGGGCGTCTTTTCAGTTTTCTATTTAGGTGACTGCAATTTTATTTCAGGTAGATTTCCTTGGGATAAGGGTGCCTAAATTAAGTTGTTTTTTATTTATTTTCTGGGTGGCTCGATATTTTTAGGACAGTTTTTTGTTGATTGGAAAAACTAAAAATAAGCCTCTTTTGGAGCACCTTGTTCAAGGGAATTATATGACCCTTGGCGTCTCTATTTTCCTATTTTGTTCACTGAGAATTTCTTTCCAGAATAATTTTGCCCCCCAGAATTGCAGACTTATTCTGATTTCAGTTTATTGTTTTAGGTTTTTGTACTCTATGCAGGTTAAGACACTCCAACTATGAGCTTGATTGAATGCTAAGACAATTGACTAGAGTGCAGAATCTGCATACCATGTGCTGAATTTTAACATGATATTAGACCACTATTGCCAAGATTTTCCAAATTTATGTATGAAATTTGTTGCTGCTTGTGATAGGGAGTTGCAAGAAGATTTCAGTGCCTTACTTTAGCGATTGAAGTATTCAGGACCTGTGAAAGGCTATAGAGTGTGATGCCCTAGTTGCTCTAGTGTTTGGAGTATTGATCAACACCTGTGATAGGTTGCTGATGTGATTTAATTTCAGCATGTTCTGGTAATTGCAATCATGACTAGCCTCAATCTCAGAGAACGTGACTGCCTAGAGGGTTTTTCAAATTTTACTTTTTGGAAGTGCAGGTTGCCGATGTTATTGGAAGAAGATGATCTTTGGGTCTTTGTAGAAACCATGTTGACACCTCCAACTGATCTTGCTCAGTTGGCTGAACATAACAAGAAGATGGCCAAGGCAAAGTGTATCATTTTGGATTCTGGGAAGGATCATTTGATTCTTCACATGGTTATAAATAAATCAACAAAAGAGATGTATGATTCCTTGACCACTCTTTATCACAGTGTGCGCATCTCTTGTAAGATGTTGAAGAACGAACTCAGTGCCACATGCATGAGTGACAGGCACAGTAGCCACCTACCTGATTTAATTTCAGCATGTTCTGGTAGTTGCAATCATGACTAGCCTAAATCTCAGAGAACGTGACTGCCTAGTGGGTGATTCAAATTTTACTCCTTAAAAATGCAGGTTGTAGATGTTATTGGAAGTTGTTCTTTGGGTCTTTGTAGAAACCATGTTGACACCTCCAACTGATCTTGCTCAGTTGGCTGAACATACTCAGAAGATGGCCAAGGCAAAGTGTATCATTTTGGATTATGTGAAGGATCATTTGATTCCTCACGTTGTTGAAAAGAAATCAACAAAAGAGATGTATAATTCCTTGACCACTCTTTATCAGAGTGTGAACATCTCTCCTAATGTTGTTGAAGAACAAACTCAGTGCCACATGCATGAATGATAGACATGATAGCCACCTACCTGATGAAGATCACAAAACTTTGTGATCAACTTGCAACAATTGGGTTAAGATGGAGGATGAGGATTTGGTACCTAATGATCACAAAACTTTCTGATCAACTTGCAGCAATTGGGGTTAAGATCGAGGATGAAGAGTTGGTACCCACAGCCTGAAACGGGTTCTCTCCATCTTGAGAATTGTTTGCTTGAGGTGTTTGTGCTCATGATAAGCTTCCGACCTCTGCAAAACTTTGGGATTATTTTATTTAGGAAGAAATCAGACTTGAACCTACTTTAGTTAGATTGAAAGATAGTTGGTATCGAGCTCTCATTAGAAAGATGGAAAAAGTGGCATAAAAGGACATGGGAAGAGCTAGAAATGAAAGCAAAAGGATACAAATTCTTCTTAAGAAGAGAAGAAAGATTTGAGCTACATCAAGTGTGTCAAATGCCAAAAGTTTAGCAACTATGCTTCTTAGTGTCTTGGGAAGAAGGGGAAGGGCAAGCGGTAGCAATAGCAGTAGCAGTTTGCAGGAGTGAAGAAGCTTCAACAGTGGATGAACTCTCATCCAAGCTTGAGACTACCTTTTCCCTACCTTTTCCATTGTTTTATGTTCTATTAATACCATTTTTGGTGCAAGGTGGTATGTGAACAACAAAGCATCTAGACACGTGACCTTCAATAAGAAGGCTTTCAACAAGCTTCTGGAGCAAAAGTTTGGCATACATGTTGAGATTGGTGATGATGCTACTTTTCTTGTTATGGGGACTAAAACTGGCGGTATTGTAATTGTGCAACAAACAATATGCAAAATGTAAAATATGAAATAGCTCTTATCCAGAATAGAGAGTTAATACATGTTGGCAAACTCTGTGGAAGAGATGCAAGCCTACAACTCTGTCTCATTAATTTAAAAACAACCAATATATACATTTTTCAACTCAAATGAACCAAAAACGTAGTAAGACTTCTAAACTAAGTCTTCAGTGGAAGCTGAAATGGACAGCCAGACAAGGACATACTAGCTACTATAATTAAATAAAATGTACAAAAATATTTATTCTTGGTACCTCAACTTGGTGGTGTCCTAACCTCTAGCCTGCCGGGGGGGAAAATCAAACTTCTTTGGTGTGTTGGAAAGAACTCGAGAAGACCTATGCCAAAAAATGAAGACACGAGATCTTTGGAAAAATTGCCACCCAGAAATGCTCTGAAGATCTCCGAGAATGCAATTTACAAAGATGTAGAAAATATATAAAATTGAGATTTTTGATATTTTTTAGATTCGGTCATATAGATGCCACCCAAATGCTCTGGGATCTGTGTGGGATCACTTTGATATACAAAACTTCTAACATGAGTACAACAATGCCTAGATTAAACACTGGCATACCCTAAAGAAGTCTGTCCTGAGCTAAGTTAGCCCGTTAGCTTTTAATTAAACCGAGTAACAATTTTCAATAATAGAATTGCCATTTCCTTAAATGAGTATTGGCAGCCTCAATATAATTATTATACAGAATTAACCTTTCAATTTATATATATGGTCTTCAGTACTCACAACAACCAGGACATAACTTTATCTCAACTCAGTTGGAAAGTCCTTACTCAAGAATATCTTCTATAATTCTGCTAAACCTATAGTTACAGTTTGGTGGTGATCTCATCCCTCCTTAGATAAGAGTACAAGTTATCCAATAAAGATTTGAACAACCTTTATAGTTCAGTATGAACCAGCAGATTAATTCACATCTTATCTCAATGAATGCACAATGTGTAATTTACTATGCACGATATGAATCAGTCATGAAAGAATTCCCAAATAAATTACTTATCATGATACAACCTATGCCTTATTTTATGGTTAGTTCCTAACATGCACTAACTCTGCTCTGCATTCCAAGGCGACATAATGACTGGGTTTATACCATCCCTGCTGTCAATAGGCTAATGGCCTAATATTCATTCCAGGGTCGGAGGTGCTAGGTCTATTTGACTCAACCCTACCTTTAAGCAGAATTTGATGTCAACTACCTGATAATTGTCAAAACAGATATCACTGGAATTAATTTTGGCTCACCCTTTTGAATCTATATTTACAATAGGACTTAATACCTTCAATTGTATATTCCTGTCACAATCTTCCAAAAGTCATCCAGATATTGACAACAAATCATACTAAGCCTTCAAGGGCCAGAAGGCAGCCTTCCTTTGGGTACAGTTCGGAATTTCACTAGGATTTTGCAATTTCTAACCTCTTCAGTCATACTCACAATTCCTAGGGTTTCTAAAAAACCATTACTTTCAAAAGTCACCACAATATTAGTGTAGAAGTATTGAGCTTACCATGCCTTCTGGAAATCCAACTTGAACTCCATCCTGGGAATGTGACCAATAAGCAATGCCCATAATAAACCATCTTGAGAGTGATGGTTCTGTCTAGAACATCTTACCAGGTAGCTGGAAATTTATTCACAATATCCTCACCTCCAAACTCAAATGAACTCCTTTGCAGCTAGACTAAAACCCTTCTTCCATCCATAACCAACATGCACCCAATATCCTTTGATCCTTGCACTATCTATTAATCCACAGAACAAAACACCATTAGCCACTCCTCTTGAAAATGCAGGGTGATCAAATTAATATACCTGGCCTGCCATAAAACTGGCATGAAGAAGAGCATGCAAAAATCCAGTGTCTTTTTCCAACTTCCATTATTCTTGGCGTACAAGTGATTTCTGACTGGCAGTAAATTCCCAGCACCCTATTTTTGAATGGTGGCTACTGATGATAAAAGGGGTAGTAAATGCGAATTCCCTCTAGTAACAAGATCAAACATAATTCCCACCACTTATTAAATATAAATTAAGACTTAAAATTTGCCCAAGCCGGTTTTCTTTTCTCTTTTTAAATAGAACAAGCATATTTGCTATAACAGAACACATTAGTTGCATGCGTTAAGTATTGAAACACTATAGTAACTTAAGAGATTCTAACCTTATCAACATATGGTGCAACGTATATAGGAACCCTAGGCTAGAATTTGACTAAGTAATATTCAAAACCTTACTCTTCCTATTTCTCCTCTACACATTTTCTTTGTTAGGACACAACCAACCACGGCAATGACTAAATTGAATCAATATTCCAACAGGGTCATTGTTGTGTGATGCAGAGAGGCAATCCCTCTTTGCCAACAACTCACCAAATTCACAGACACAGAATTACAAAGACAACACTCTGCTTCAAAAACAATAAAGATTTCAACACAGTTGAGATTCAAATCAAAGCTAAAATCAATTTTACAATTCAGACCTTGAATGGCCTTCTCAATCATGCATTCTCTTGGCAGCTTCTACCTCTCCATTCTTCTACACTTTCCTCAGCTCATGAGGCGCCCCACACTCCCTGCTGTCAAAAATATATAAGTCTGCACAAAACGTTGTGATCCTCTGCTGTTTTCAGCCTGTTTCAGTCTCCTTCCTCCAGAGCTACCTATCCCCGAGGCCGACCCCCCCAGTCTCCTTCAATCCTGCTCCCTTATGACGCCGAACCTCCTGTTCATTCTTTAAAAAAGAAAGAAAGAAAAAATTCTTGGCAGCGATCTATACTTATTCTCCCAGGCCGACCCTTACATCCTCCTGCGCCTTTTGTCTGTTTTTATATATGGTCAGATCTTTTCGTTGGCATTCATTCGTTCCATATACCCTGACACTTGCAACAGAAAGATAACACAAAAAGGAGTTGAATGGACGCCCTCTTGGATTTGGCTTATTCAACTGCCTTTTAAGCCACAGTTTATCCTATGAAATGCACTTTATTTGACTTATTAATGCAGAGATCTTTGCCATGCGTTTCATTAGTTAAATCCGCGTGGGAAATCTGTGACTTCTCATCTTCAAAAAGAAGACAAATATAAATGAGGAGTCTCCTGAATTTCAACGCTGGGTTACAGGCATTAGATGTACTCATTTAATAACAAATGATCCCTTATTCACATAAGACCACAGCCCACACATACTCAAACATCAACGTATTTAGTTGCTATTCCATAAGGATGGAATATGAAGCAACTATATAAGTTTAAACAAACATATTCTTCAGACATTCCCAGCCGCGAGCCTCTCAAGATCATTTCATACAAAATGTTCGAAGTTATTTGATTTATCCGACAAATGATGAAAACTATTGACCTCCTCACATTTCCATTAGTGGCACAAATGAGACTATAGACTGGAGCCTCTCAAGATCATTTTATACAAAATGTTCGAAGTGATTTGATTTATCCGACGAATGATGAAAACTATTGACCTCCTCACATTTCCAATAGTGGCACAAATGAGACTATAGATTGGAATTTGTTGAAAACAACTATGGCGTCAAACTCCACATTCTTCGGAATGTCATCCACAATCATAGAGACCTGTGTAAAGTAAGAGGGTTCTTTTGCATTTCGGTTATGGACAAGCTAATATGTTTCCTTGAGTCACGCCGGAGTAGCGCCTTGCTTATCTAGATAGACATTGAGTTGATACCATCACAAAGACCTTTGTTAGATGTCACAATAACAAAGACATTCTTCTTCACATCAGAACCCTTCACACAGCGACTCAAGCCAACTGAAGAAAACCCATAGTGAAATGATGACAATGTGCAAATCGAGATTGAGTGTCAAAGCTGAAAAACAACTGCCATAACTTTTTCTTAGGAGCTCAGATTCTTCTAAAAACTTGCAGAGATGAAGATATTGACAATCCCCAACTCTCTGCCAAGCTGTTCTGCCTCAAACTTCACGGAACTCAAGATTTTAAAGTTTCACCAATCTGCCAACGCAAGTCGCAACAATTATATCTCCAAAACCAAGAAGAATCTAATCACAAAATCTTTGGCATCAATTCTGGAATGGAGTCAACAACCTGCTCGTAAGAGGATTCATCATCAAACCTCGTCAATCCATCAGAACAATTGTTTTCATGAAGGCAACCTATTATGATGTTGATTGCACGTGCGCTCGGGAACTTGTTTTGACTGACCATTCTTATGGTATACGTGTGACCAACAAGAATAAGGTTTGTCAGTAGTATCAACATCAAGATTGTCACACAAAATCATATTATTAGTAATAGACCTAATTATAGGAACCCTAGGCTAGAATTTGACTAAGTGATATTTAGAACCTTACTCTTCCCATTTTCTCCTCTACACATTTTCTTTGTTAGGACACAACTAACCATGGCAACAACTTATTGTAATCAATCCAATAGGGTCATTGTTGTGTCCATCTCATAACTTAATTATAACAATGTTGTCACCTGTTAGGACAATAAAATTTTTGAAAATTTTACTATCTTTTCACTCCATTATATTTGAACAAATCCAAAAAAAAAACACCCCAAAAGACCATAATAAAAATTTAATGTATCTCACAAGGTGTCTATGGATGAGCAGTGCCAAATTTCTTCAAAGTCAATCCATCGGCAAGATGTTGTTTTGTTTACACCGATACATAAGGAATCATTTCAAAATAACCATCGGCGTGAGAAGGCAGATCGGAAGGAGATCTATGGAAGTCACCGATGGAATAAGTAATACCGATGACCTTACATCGGCAAGAGAAGCAAGTGGTCATACCGATCGGTATGACAGACAATTATCGGATGATCTTTTAAAAGTTGCCCCGACGATATATATCATACCGATGAAGTATTTCGGCAAGAGTCTCACCGAACATCCTGCGGGGGTAACGAAGCAAATAGCCATCGGCAAGAAGTAAACTATCGGGATAAGACACAAAGACGTTTCCGATACTCAATGTCTTGGCGATAAGAGAGCTTTCGGCAAGACTCACAGCGATACAAGTATCTGTCGGGATGACTCAACATATCGGGACAAGGGAATTAGGTCTCGCCGATTCACAAGTCACGGCGATCAAAAGGTATCGGTGATACTTTAACATACTCTGTCCGATAAAGAATATGAAAGAACCATCGGTGAGATGATTCGGATCAGGTTATCTTTTGAAAGCTATTCCGATAGTATGTTTCATTCCGATGGGTATACTCTAGCGGCAAGACATTAAAGCAGTCATTCCGATCCAAAGTAACATGACTATCGGTGGGACAACAAAGTCAGGGAAACGTAATTATGTTATCCCGATAGTATTAATCACCCCGATAAACAAATTATATCGGTAAGACTCATTACTTCGGAAGGAAATCTAAATCATATGGCGATGAAGGAAGTCATGCCGATGGTTGCGCCCACTTGAAGATATGACATTACATAGCGTCGGTAATACAATTGAGGGGTCACGCCGATTGACTGTTCGCGCCATAAAAGCATTAAGGTCGCCCAGACATTTTAAAATTCACGCCGATAAGAAGAGTTATGGCGATATGACACTTCACAGCGATGAACATTGAATTGATCAGATAATTAAATACAAACGGCTACGAAATTTCTACAATCATTATAGTTGCAAAAAACCATCCGAGAAGAGAATACAGAGGAACTCTTAAGGCAAAAGCAGAGGATTCCAATTCCAGCCACCGAACGACAGGTACATATACACAAACCACTGTATAGCCTGTATTTAAATTCTCTGCCAAAGTTTTAAAATGGAAACTCCGGGAAAGGGAAAAGGAAGAAAGTTACAAGGGGAAACCAGTAAGCCTAAGAAACAAAAAACTGAACAAACCCCTGAGGAGAAAGTGAAAGAAAGAAAACTCAATCAAGACCTAATTGACCAATTGCCTGGGTCAACTCCCAAGGCTAGAAGGTCTGCCCAACTCAGGGCAGAAGTGGAGAAATTAGAAGATAAACACAAACGCCTGGGAGATATCTGGACCCCAATTCGGGGATATGAACTTTTCAGATTCCACTATAATATAAGGTTTAGGAATGCTCCTGTGTCAAACCCATGGCACATGAATTTAGGAAAACTGGTTGTACCTAATGTATTCTTGAATGTGGAACTCCTTCAATTGCTTGCTAGACATTATAATTCAAACCTGAAAGCCATCTGCAACCCACAGGGAGAACCAATTGTGCATTTGTCAAAAAATGCTATTTGTGAGGTTTTTGATTTAGATGATTTATGCACTGTCCCTATCATTTATGAAGATCTGGATAAAGAGTACTGGAGAATGGACACAACTTATAATGGATGGAGGTTGCCCATTCATAGGCCCAGGGTTGAAGGAGAAGTGATGCCCTTAACTGAAAATGATGGCCCTCCCTTTCATGTAGCCATATTTGAACCATATATAAAGCATACCTATTTTTCTGTGGGCCAAGTCCTTGGCTCAGAGGTCCCCGAGTTCATGACTATTCCTCTGATGGTCATAGCCTCTGACATTCAGTGTCATAATGCAAGGCAATTCGATTATGCTTCCTATATTGCTAATAGAATGGACTCTAGTCTATCTGCAATAAAAAACAGTGCTCCAGCATGCTCTTTTGAGCATTACTCAATGCTTATGCACATGGTGTTATTATGGCCAGGAAGTAGGGTTATGGCCAAGTGAGTTTCAAGTTGTTGCTGCAGATAAGAAAGGGGAAAAGATACCTGTACAAATGTAGACCAGAATCTGGGATAGTAGATATGCCCACTCCAGTTATGCTCAATTTGAAGAGTATTGTGTAAAAGTGCTGTATAGGTATTTTAATCACCCCTGTGAATATTCAATTTCAACTGAAATAAAAAGATTCCTCAGACCAAAAGATTTTGGTGGCCCCCGTACTGTCACTCATAATTGGGGAGACTGGTATTGCTTTGAAGATGCTACTATGATCAGAGTTTATGGTTTTGAGGATGCTCCATTCATATTGCCCAAGACTGTCCCTGACAGGCTTGCATATCTGGAGATAATCAGGGAAATGCATTGTTCAAATGTGATGCATTTGAGTTCACATGACAAACAATCGTTTATGCCCAGCACCTTATGTTTTGGAGATTTTACTGTGGTTTCAAAAGAAGGTTACAATCTCATTCTGGATAAATTAATGCATTATAACATGATGACTGCTGAGATGAGAAAAGGATTTGACCCTGAAGGCTTTATTGACTCTGCAAGAAGAAAACAAAATCTCAGTGGATACATGCACATACATTATCCACATGATGATGTCATTAGAAATTTAGAAGAAGCAGAAGTCGAATTGGTGGTAGAAAAATATAACAGGGATCTAAGTGAAAAGAAAAAGCAGTTAGCAGAGATTGAAGTGGTATCCTCTGAAGATGAAGAACTGATAGAACAAGAGCAGCCACAAGATAAAACAATGGAAATGTCCAAAAGGAAAATGCAACAATATCAGCCTCCAGTTGTGCTACATGATGAGGAGGGGTCTGCTGATGAGGATCCACGCCAAGCAGCTTATGATTCTTTCATTTCAGATGATAAATTTATTCAATCAAAAGAATTTAAATCATTCCTGTATAAATACAAAGGGAAAGAGATCAGAGAATCAGTAGATGATATTTCTGCTGATAATGAAAAACAATTATTAGATATGCTGAAGGAAACAATAGATAAGGAAATGCAGGACATGACACCTAGCAAGGGTAGACAGTTGCTCAAGGATGCAGGGGTTATGATTTTTCCTGGTCTGGATTTAAATTCTGCTTTGGTTTTTGATAGTTTTCTGAATAATGCTAATGACAAGTATAAACTTACTCCAGAAGGAGTTAATGAAGTATATATGGGAATAAGATACAATAATGATAAAAATTCCTTGATGATATGGGCGTTATACCCTCCCCATAAGAAGACGGCCATCATAGATACTGAAAAGACTTTTGGCCATGTTATGACTTTCAGAGCAGGGGAAACTGACCCTATAATTACTGCAGACATTGGTATTAATGTTGCAAAGTTGAATAAAGCACAAGCTCAAATGTTGATCAAAGAAAGAGATACATACAAATTGAATTGTGAAAGATTGACAAAAGAAAATGATTACTTGAAGGATGCTGTTAAGAGCACTTTTGGTCAATCCACTAAAAGAATAACTCAAGGTGAGAGCTCACAGGGCATTCAAGTGTTATCCCCTGATCAGGCAACCCAAATTCAGATAGATGCATTTGTTACAATACTGCAGAGCAGGTATGCAAACATGGTGCGGTGGTTAAACCAGTTTTGGGATAATTACTCAGAGAATCATAAAGCAGTTCAAGAACATGAAAGACTTGAAAAGAGAATACGAGAAAAATTGACTGAGCTACAAAACAGAAGTACTGCTGATAGTACAGATATCTTTGATGCAAAAGCATTTTTCAAACAGCACCAAAATTATTATGACAAACTTAAAGCTGATGCTCAGGAAGGAAATGATGCCTCAAACGCAGGAGTGCCCAGGATATTTAAAGACAATGGAGAGGTAAAGAGCAAGGAAGAATGGATTATTGATTGTCAAATTATATTACACAAAGCCACAGGAGCTCTGAAAGACAAAGCCTCTGCATCTAGAGAAGTTTGCAAACAATTGGAAAGCATGATCACACTTGATATAATTACCAGAAGTGCTGTTGACCTTACTGATTCTCATCGTGAGCAGGATTACTTGGATTACTTGGCTAAAGTCTACTTGTGGCTAAATAGAGCCTAATCATAATTATGTTGTAGTTGTTAATGTTTGTTAAGTTCCCAAAAAACTTATTGAAGAGTTATGACTCTTCATAGAAATATCTATATAAGTCCAAACAATCGATGCTGAGAGATCATCAACAGTAGAATATATTCAGATACATCATATATACAATGTTCCAAAATGACTATGTTGCATATTTTATTTGAAAAAGAAGTTTGAAGTTCTCTGATTTAGTGGTTCTGCTTTGGTATCAGTTGTTTGTTAAGATTATTCAATTGTGTGGCTGTCTCCATTTCTGCATTTCCTTGACATTCAGATTAAACATATCAAGTATATATTTGATCTGTCAATACACATTTACTGTATCTGTGTGATTAAATAGGTTGGTATCCATTTGAGGAATTAAACCCTTCTGATTTAGTTACAGTAGCCTGGAAGTATTAAGCTTGGATTACTAAGTAGGGCCATACAATTAGATTGCCATTCTGTCTCCAGTAAAATATTATCTGTTAATCTTGTCCATTCATTTCATTTGGTTCCTTCAAGTAAGGATTAAAATACCTTCTGGTGAATTATAAGATATCTGATTCTATTTAGTTGGATTATCAAGAAGAGTTTGTAAGTCATTTACTTGCACGTTTATACAAGTTATAAACTGAAACTGTGCCAAACAATTAGAATTATTGCCATTAGGAAACCACTAGTCTTGGTCCTTTAAATTGACTCTGTTACCCAACAAGGCACTAGTCTTATTTTATTCAATACTTAAACCCCTTTTACCCTGATATTGCTTTTACAATTTCTACCAATCACTCATTAGACATTAGACATAAACCATTTAGCAAGCAATTCATCTATCCTACATCCTATGCCATTGTAGATAGATTTGATTAATCCATACATTCACATTTAGTCTGCCTTAATTTCCCAAGGTTCACCCGCCTAGGTATAGCAGGACCTGAAGCGAAGGAAATCATCAAACCTTGAAGGTTGATTTCGTCAAGTTAGTTCAAAAATGTTGCAAATCCAAACATAGAGCTTGGCATCCTCTTAGGATTGGCAACCTGCATTTTTGAGACCTAACAAATTGGCGACTCTACTGGGGACTAGTAAAAGACCTTAGAAATTAATCCTTTCTTTCATAGAGTCATTTCAGAAAATTTAAGTTGGTAACTCTGCTGGTAACAAGAACCCTACAGATAAAATATAAACTTTTCCTATTTAAATAGGTGGCGACTCTAATTACAATTATAACAAAAAATTCAATATCAAATGGATGGTAGGAGATCCAAGATGGAAGGCAGAAATTTGCAGTCATCTCCACCACTTAGAAACATTTCCAAAAGAAATGTGAATTCAAAGCATTCCCACCAAGATAATAATCTGGACATCCAAGAGAATGATTCAGAACAAAATATTTCAATTCACAACAAATTCACACCTCTGCATGATTCAAACGAGAACCTCAGTGGAGCAACTGATGATATTTTGGCAAGGTACAGACCCACTCCTCAAGAATAGCATGATCATGATGCAAAGGTCATGAGGGATATTGATAGGAACCAAGCTGAACATGATTTCAAGATGTCATTATATCAGGGAGAAGAGATAGGATATGGATTTTCAAATCAAGGAATGAATGATAATCCAGAACATCAGGAAATAAATAATTAGGACATGAGTGAAGAGCAACAGGAAATACTCATGCTCCGAAAGGAACTTGAAAGGTACAAGATACAGGAAGAGAGGGAGTTGTTGCAGCAATAAATTCAACAGAGGAAAAATAAAGCCAAAACAGCTCCCCCAAAATATGTACCCCCGCATAGAGGGAATATTTCAAGAAATACATAGCAAAATACAAGTGGTGCTCAAAACTCACATGCTTCCGGAAGTCATCAGAACACTATTCCCCAAAACTCTAGACCACCTCCCATACGTAATGTATCTCAACACATAGTAAATACTTATCCACCCCCTGGTCAACAATATTATAAACCACAAAATCATCACACAAACCCCCACATGAACCGACATCAACAATATGCATATCATCAGCCACCAGGTGGATACAATTATTATCCCAATCCACCACCTTTGAATTTCCCACCCCAAAACCTTGCAAATATATGTAGTCAATTTGATTTAACTGGATATCAGTTGTATCCATATCCTATGGATAGTACTTGGAGAAATATGGTTCCCAAGTTTACTGGAAATAATGCAATATCTGCGGAAGATCATATCAGAAGTTTTAATGCTTTTGTACAGGATATTGGTATGGATTGGGAAGACATTAGAATGAGGTTATTTATGATGTCTCTCACTGAAGATGCCAGAGATTGGTTTAACAGCGTGCCTGATGCATCAATCAATTAAATAACTGATTTGCATAACCAGTTTAAGGATCAGTATGATAACCAATATGCTCCTGAGTTTGCATTACATGAATTAATAAGTATACAGAAGTATCAAAATGAGTCAGTATTTGATTTCAACTTGAAGTTTTCCAAGTTACATAATAAGGTACCACATGGAGCTAAGTTATCTGACCAGGCAGCACTAAGTATCTATATGAAAGCATTTGACCCTAAAACAGGATATGAACTTAGAAACAGGTGTCCTGCAACCTTGGCCGAAGCACAGAAAGTGGCCATAACTATTGAAAATAATAGGAAGGCTGCAGGAATGGTCAGTAAGAGGGATAATCATAGAAATCCTCAGAATCCAAATGTTCAACAAACTAAACCAGAGGGTCAGCATAGACATGATAGACCTAGGTTACATGATATGCCCTACAATACAAATTGGAAGGATGGAAGACCTATTGATAACAACAGAAAGCAACCATATGGAAAAGATACTCCTGATCCCCTGAAAAGAAACATGGCACACATGGCAGAAAATAAGCCTTGGTGTTTTGTATGTAATTTACCACATTTACCTGAATACTGTGAGGTAGCTAAATCCATACAGCAAGAGGAAATGCTATACAACTATAATAGGGATAATCACACCATCAATATGATGCAGGATACACCATGTGTGGTGACAGAAGATTATTCTTCTTCAGAAGAAGAAGGATATGAGTATGATGTAGGGAACCAGAAGTATCATATCAACATGGGAGAACAAGAGGTATTCTCAGACCAGGAAGATAGTTGTAACAACAAGTCATATGGTCAATGGAGAAAACCTACTGAGGATGAAAGAGAAGCTCTCACAGTGGCTGCAGTGGCTCAAGCTCGAAATACTTATAACTTAAGGAATAGAACAACAAATGTTGGGCAAGGAACTCCTGGGAGTGTATTTATAAAAGACCAGAATAACAAAGGGAATAATACAAAATCATCATCTAAAGAACCAGAAAAGGGGGATAAAAGTAAAATGAAAGAAAATCAAGAAAAGGAGAAATCAAAAATAGAAAAAAATGATCAGATCATAGCCCATTCTTTTGACATTGCACATGCAGTGTCTCAGCTGAAGATATCAGTCCCACTTCTAGAGATGATGAAAATAGATAAATATAGGAGTACAGTTGTCAAGATGATTTCTGATACACCAAATCCAAAACATAAAGGGTTTGAAAAAACAACAAATAATGTGCATCAGGAAAATTTCAAGATGCCTGAGGTATACCTTGGCGACACACTTACAAAAAATCCCTCACAGGTAGACCCATTCTATACTACACTAGTAATCAAGAACATGATAGTCAGAAATTGCATGATTGATTCAGGTGCTGCCATGAATATCATGCCTATAGCAGTTATGAAAGAATTGGGAATGTGGGTTGATACTACGTATGGCCAGTGTTATGCAATGGATAACAGATCTATTCCAGTAGTTGGTATCATGAAGGATGTAGAGATAAAACTTGTCTCACATCTTGAAGCCACTTATAACATTGACATTACTGTGGTTGACATCCCACCGTATTATGGGATGCTTCTATCAAGGCAATGGGCTGCAATGGCAGGAGGCAATGTTCAGTTAGATTTATCATATGCCACCATACCAGTGGGTGGCAAGGAAATCAAATTGTGCAGAGAGCCAAGGTATGACAATATTATAGAAAGAATGGACCGGCATCAGGTGAATTTCTTTTGTGACACAGATTTAGGAGTTTTCAAAGTTGGAGAAACTACACCAGAATTGCATAACACTGACGCAATACACACTGAATCTATGAAAGAAGAAAATGATTTGTGGAAAATGTATTTTGATGGTGCATGCAGCAAAATAGGAAATGGGGTTGGAGTAATTTTCATTTCACCAGAAGGTAAAACTTTTAAATACTCTTTCCTATTGACATTTGAATGCACAAATAATGTAGCTGAGTATGAAGCTCTGCTCATTGGCCTAAACATAGCCACCAAACACAAAATAAAAAAGTTGGCTGTCTATGGTGATTCTGAATTGGTCATCTCCCAAGTAAGAGAAAAATACTTATCTAAAAACAAAAGATTAAGACAATACAGAAATGCAGTTTGGGATAGTGTTGAATTATTTGATGCCTTTTCAATCAGCTGGGTTGATAGGTCTAAAAACATTATGGTAGACTTTTTAGCAAACATTGCGTTAAAGAGAGATGATGTCACATTAGGAGGAATCACAGAAGTTGAATTTAAAACTAGACCTACCATCCCTGATAATATACAGAACTGGCAAGTATTTGATAGTGATGCTGATATAATCAATTTCTTGCATTGTGCTGATTATTATGAAAATCAAGAGATTGATTTCAGTGCATTTGTGGAGGAACATGATGGGAAGGAAACCCTTTTTGGCCAAGAAGTGGTTCAGTTGAAAACGAATAAGATACCCAAAGGACTTATTGCATTAGAAAAGGCATTTGATGGCCATGACAGATATAAAAAGAAAGACACACCAGTGATACCTAGTAACCTTGAAGAAATCAATTTGGGGACACAAACAACTCCAAAAAATATGTATATTGGAAGAAGTCTTGACCCAAAAATCAGGAGCAGACTTATCAACCTGCTCAGGAAGTACAGGCATGTATTCGCTTGGTCATATGATGATTTAAAGGCATATAGAGAGGATTTATTTCAACATGAGATACCACTGAAGCCAGATGCTAAACCATTCAGACAGAAGCAGAGACCGATTAATCCTACACTAGCCCCTAAAATGTTAGAGGAACTTACAAAGTTAAGGGATGGAGCTATAATCAAACCTATTAGACATTCTTCCTGGGTTTCAAATTTAGTACCTGTTAGGAAGAAGAATGGTGACATTAGACTGTGTGTGGATTTCAGAAATTTGAATAAATCTTCCCTCAAAGATAATTATCCTCTTCCCAATATGGAGGCAATATTGCAGAAAGTCACTGGATGCGAATTGTTGTCAATGATGGATGGTTTCTCCAGTTACAATCAGGTAAAGGTTAAGGAGTCTGAACAATTTAAGACTGCATTCACCACTCCGTGGGGAACATATGTATATTTGAGAATGCCATTCGGATTAACTAATGTTGGAACAACATTCCAAAGAGCAATGGATGTGGCTTTTGCTGAATTGATCAATAAGATTATGATAGTATATCAAGACGATTTGACAACATATTCAAAAAGGGCCGAAGATCATTGCACACATTTAGAACAAATATTTATCAAAGCCCTAGAATATGGGATATCATTGAACCCTAAAAAATGCCATTTTGTAGTGACAGAAGGAAAATTGCTAGGCCATATAGTCTCGAAGGAAGGAGTTAAAATAGATCCTGAAAGGGTAAAAGCAATTGATCAGCTCTCTATTCCAAAAAATGTAAAAGCCATACAATCATTTTTTGGCCAGATAAATTTTGTCAGAAGATTTATACCAAATTTTGCAGAAATTGTTTGTCCTATATCAAGAATGCTGAAGAAGAACTCAGAAATAAAGTGGACAACAGAAACACTAGAAGCATTTGGTAATATTAAGGAGGCAATCAAGCAAGCTCTAGTCTTAGTATCCCCTGACTTCAGTAAACCTTTCCAACTTTTCTCATTTGCTTCCTATCATACAGTAGCAGCAGTGTTATTACAGAAAAACAATGATGGATATGAACAGCCTATCTCATTCTTCAGCAAGTCCCTTCAGAATGCAGAGTTGAAGTATGACATTATTGAAAAATAAGCATATGCATTGGTAAAAGCAGTTAAAAATTTTAGACCATATTTGGTGGGAGCTAAAATCACAGCATATGTTCCTAATGCTGCAGTGAAGGATGTATTGGTCCAAACTGAAGTCACCGGTAGGAGATGTAGGTGGATCAATAGGATTCAGGAATTCAACATTGAAATCCAAATCACTAATTTGGTAAGGGGACAGGGTCTTGCCAAATTGATGGCTGAAAGTAATCTAGAAGCCTCTCAGATATGTAATGTTGATGCAAGTACCAGTATTGAACACACTCCATGGTATACTGATATAATATATTATCTAAATCATATGAAGTGTCCTGAAGGATATGATGATAACAAAAGGAGGACACTCAAACTACAAGCTTCAAAATATGTACTCATCAGTGGGGATCTTTATTGGAAAAACAGAGATGGGGTTCTACTATTATGCTTGGATGAATATCAGTCAAAACATATTATGAAGGAGTTGCATGAAAGGCATGTGTGGAGGTCATTTCTCAGCGAAAACTACAGCCCACAAAATCCTGAGGGCAGGATACTATTGGCCTAAAGTTTTTAATGATTCATACCAGTACACTAGAAAGTGTGAAGCATGCCAGAAGTTCTCAGGCAAGTTAAAATATCAAGGAGCACTACCCTTAAAACCTATGCAGGTTGAGGCTCCATTTTATCAATGGGGTATTGATTTTATAGGTGAAATCTCAGAAAAATCAAGTGGGGGGCATAAATGGATTTTAGTTGCTACTGACTACTTTACAAAATGGGTGGAAGCAATCCCAACCAAACAGGCTACAAGTAAAGTTGTGATTAATTTTCTAATGGATAATATTATATGCAGATTTGGTACTCCAGTAAGATTGATTACAGATAATGGGATGTGTTTTAGATCTGATGAATTCAAAGGTTTTTGCAGTACACATGGTATCACTATTTCTTATGCTGCTCCCTACCATCCACAGGCCAATGGACAAGCTGAATCAAGTAATAAGAGCCTCTTGAAAATCATAAAAAGAATGTTGGATAGAAATAAGAAGGCTTGGGATTCAAAATTAAGAATGGCAGTATGGGTTGATAGAATTACTATTAAAAGAGCAATTGGGAGATCTCCTTATGAGTTGGTATATGGAACACAAGAAAAATTACCATTGGAAAATCTTATACCAGTATACAAATTCATTCTCCAGGAAGACTTGAATATTCCTGAACCAATGGAGGAAAGGTTGGAACAATTGGCAGAGCTTGATGAAACAAGAAGAATAGCTTAGACGCAGAATGTTAAATTACAATCACAGGTAAAATATCTCTTTGACAAGAAGGCCAAAGACAGAAAGTTTGAAATAAATGATCTGGTATTGATGTGGAATGCAAGATGTCAGGACAAAGGAAAACATGGAAAATTTGAAGCCCTGTGGTTGGGTCCTTTCGTTATCACTGGCAAGGGAGGTGATGATTCTTATTATGTACAGAATATGTCAGGAGAGGAGCAGGAATTCCCTGTACATGGGCAATATTTGAAGCAGTTCTTTTCATAAACATGTACAAAGAGAATTGAGCGTTGCCAGTGCATGGACAACCTTCAAATAATTCTCAAAATATCTTATTCCATGCACAGTAGTTTAGGAATCATTCCCGCTCCCCATCATTTGTTACTTTCCTTTTCCCATTTTCATAAAAACCTCACCCCGAAATAAATAAAATATGTGGTCTACTTCCCCAAGAGATCTGGATCCTTGTTATACTCACAGAGAGTATACATCCCAGACAGAGCCACTGTTAGGACAGTAAAATTTTTGAAAATTTTACTATCTTTTCACTCCATTATATTTGAACAAATCCTAAAAAAAAACACCCCAAAAGACCATAATAAAAATTTAATGTATCTCACAAGGTGTCTATGGATGAGCAGTGCCAAATTTCTTCAAAGTCAATCCATCGGCAAGATGTTGTTTTGTTTACACCGATACATAAGGAATCATTTCAAAATAACCATCGGTGTGAGAAGGCAGATCGGAAGGAGATCTATGGAAGTCACCGATGGAATAAGTAATACCGATGACCTTACATCGACAAGAGAAGCAAGTGGTCATACCGATCGGTATGACAGACAATTATCGGATGACCTTTTAAAAGTTGCCCCGACGGTATATATCATACCCATAAAGTATTTTGGCAAGAGTCTCACCGAACATCCTGCGGGGGTAACGAAGCAAATAGCCATCGGCAAGAAGTAAACTATCGGGATAAGACACAAAGAAGTTTCCGATACTCAATGTCTTGGCGATAAGAGAGCTTTCGGCAAGACTCACAGCGATACAAGTATCTGTCGGGATGACTCAACATATTGGGACAAGGGAATTAGGTCTCACCGATTCACAAGTCACGGCAATCAAAAGGTATCGGTGATACTTTAACATACTCTGTCCGATAAAGAATATGAAAGAACCATCGGTGAGATGATTCGGATCGGGTTATCTTTTGAAAGCTATCCCGATAGTATGTTTCATTCTGATGGGTATACTCTAGCGGCAAGACATTAAAGCAGTCATTCCGATCCAAAGTAACATGACTATCGGTGGGACAACAAAGTCGGGGAAACGTAATTATGTTATCCCGATAGTATTAATCACCCCGATAAACAAATTATATCGGTAAGACTCATTACTTCGGAAGGAAATCTAAATCACATGGCGATGAAGGAAGTCATGCCGATGGTTGTGCCCACTTGAAGATATGACATTACATAGCGTCGGGAATACAATTGAGGGGTCACGCCGATTGACTGTTCGCGCCATAAAATCATTAAGGTCGCCCAGACATTTTAAAATTCACGCCGATAAGAAGAGTTATGGCGATGTGACACTTCACAGCGATGAACATTGAATTGATCAGATAATTAAATACAAGCGGCTACGAAATTTCTACAATCATTATAGTTGCAAAAAACCGTCCGAGAAGAGAATACAGAGGAACTCTTAAGGCAAAAGCAGAGGATTCCAATTCCAGTCACCGAACGACAGGTACATATACACAAACCACTGTATAGCCTGTATTTAAATTCTCTGCCAAAGTTTTAAAATGGAAACTCCGGGAAAGGGAAAAGGAAGAAAGTTACAAGGGGAAACCAGTAAGCCTAAGAAACAAAAAACTGAACAAACCCCTGAGGAGAAAGTGAAAGAAAGAAAACTCAATCAAGACCTAATTGACCAATTGCCTGGGTCAACTCCCAAGGCCAGAAGGTCTGCCCAACTCAGGGCAGAAGTGGAGAAATTAGAAGATAAACACAAACGCCTGGGAGATATCTGGACCCCAATTCGGGGATATGAACTTTTCAGATTCCACTATAATAGAAGGTTTAGGAATGCTCCTGTGTCAAACCCATGGCACATGAATTTAGGAAAACTGGTTGTACCTAATGTATTCTTGAATGTGGAACTCCTTCAATTGCTTGCCAGACATTATAATTCAAACCTGAAAGCCATCTGCAACCCACAGGGAGAACCAATTGTGCATTTGTCAAAAAATGCTATTTGTGAGGTTTTTGATTTAGATGATTTATGCACTGTCCCTATCATTTATGAAGATCTAGATAAAGAGTATTGGAGAATGGACACAACTTATAATGGATGGAGGTTGCCCATTCATAGGCCCAGGGTTGAAGGAGAAGTGATGCCCTTAACTGAAAATGATGGCCCTCCCTTTCATGTAGCCATATTTGAACCATATATACAGCATACCTATTTTTCTGTGGGCCAAGTCCTTGGCTCAGAGGTCCCCGAGTTCATGACTATTCCTCTGATGGTCATAGCCTCTGACATTCAGTGTCATAATGCAAGGCAATTCGATTATGCTTCCTATATTGCTAATAGAATGGACTCTGGTCTATCTGCAATAAAAAATAGTGCTCCAGCATGCTCTTTTGAGCATTACTCAATGCTTATGCACATGGTGTTATATTATGGCCAGGAAGTAGGGTTATGGCCAAGTGAGTTTCAAGTTGTTGCTGCAGATAAGAAAGGGGAAAAGATACCTGTACAAATGTGGACTAGAATCTGGGATAGTAGATATGCCCACTCCAGTTATGCTCAATTTGAAGAGCATTGTGTAAAAGTGCTGTATAGGTATTTTAATCACCCCTGTGAATATTCAATTTCAACTGAAATAAAAAGATTCCTCAGACCAAAAGATTTTGGTGGCCCCCGTACTGTCACTCATAATTGGGGAGACTGGTATTGCTTTGAAGATGCTACTATGATCAGAGTTTATGGTTTTGAGGATGCTCCATTCATATTGCCCAAGACTGTCCCTGACAGGCTTGCATATCTAGAGATAATCAGGGAAATGCATTGTTCAAATGTGATGCATTTGAGTTCACATGACAAACAATCGTTTATGCCCAGCACCTTATGTTTTGAAGATTTTACTGTGGTTTCAAAAGAAGGTTACAATCTCATTCTGGATAAATTAATGCATTATAACATGATGACTGCTGAGATGAGAAAAGGATTTGACCCTGAAGGCTTTATTGACTCTGCAAGTAGAAAACAAAATCTCAGTGGATACATGCACATACATTATCCACATGATGATGTCATTAGAAATTTAGAAGAAGCAGAAGTCGAATTGGTGGTAGAAAAATATAACAGGGATCTAAGTGAAAAGAAAAAGCAGTTAGCAGAGATTGAAGTGGTATCCTCTGAAGATGAAGAACTGACAGAACAAGAGCAGCCACAAGATAAAACAATGGAAATGTCCAAAAGGAAAATGCAACAATATCAGCCTCCAGTTGTGCTACATGATGAGGAGGGGTCTGCTGATGAGGATCCACGCCAAGCAGCTTATGATTCTTTCATTTCATATGATAAATTTATTCAATCAAAAGAATTTAAATCATTCCTGTATAAATACAAAGGGAAAGAGATTAGAGAATCAGTAGATGATATTTCTGCTGATAATGAAAAACAATTATTAGATATGCTGAAGGAAACAGTAGATAAGGAAATGCAGGACATGACACCTAGCAAGGGTAGACAGTTGCTTAAGGATGCAGGGGTTATGATTTTTCCTGGTCTGGATTTAAATTCTGCTTTGGTTTTTGATAGTTTTCTGAATAATGCTAATGACAAGTATAAACTTACTCCAGAAGGAGTTAATGAAGTATATATGGGAACAAGATACAATAATGATGAAAATTCCTTGATGATATGGGCGTTATACCCTCCCCATAAGAAGACGGCCATCATAGATACTGAAAAGACTTTTGGCCATGTTATGACTTTCAGAGCAGGGGAAACTGACCCTATAATTACTGCAGACATTGGTATTAATGTTGCAAAGTTGAATAAAGCACAAGCTCAAATGTTGATCAAAGAAAGAGATACATACAAATTGAATTGTGAAAGATTGACAAAAGAAAATGATTACTTGAAGGATGCTGTTAAGAGCACTTTTGGTCAATCCACTAAAAGAATAACTCAAGGTGAGAGCTCACAGGGCATTCAAGTGTTATCCCCTGATCAGGCAACCCAAATTCAGATAGATGCATTTGTTACAATACTGCAGAGCAGGTATGCAAACATGGTGCAGTGGTTAAACCAGTTTTGGGATAATTACTCAGAGAATCATAAAGCAGTTCAAGAACATGAAAGACTTGAAAAGAGAATACGAGAAAAATTGACTGAGCTACAAAACAGAAGTATTGCTGATAGTACAGATATCTCTGATGCAAAAGCATTTCTCAAACAGCACCAAAATTATTATGACAAACTTAAAGCTGATGCTAAGGAAAGAAATGATGCCTCAAATGCAGGAGTGCCCAGGATATTTAAAGACAATGGAGAGGTAAAGAGCAAGGAAGAATGGATTATTGATTGTCAAATTATATTACACAAAGCCACAGGAGCTCTGAAAGACAAAGCCTCTGCATCTAGAGAAGTTTGCAAACAATTGGAAAGCATGATCACACTTGATATAATTACCAGAAGTGTTGTTGACCTTACTGATTTTCATCGTGAGCAGGATTACTTGGATTACTTGGCTAAAGTCTACTTGTGGCTAAATAGAGCCTAATCATAATTATGTTGTAGTTGTTAATGTTTGTTAAGTTCCCAAAAAATTTATTGAAGAGTTATGACTCTTCATAGAAATATCTATATAAGTCCAAACAATCGATGCTGAGAGATCATCAGCAGTAGAATATATTCAGATACATCATATATACAATGTTCCAAAATGACTATGTTGCATATTTTATTTGAAGAAGAAGTTTGAAGTTCTCTGATTCAGTGGTTCTGCTTTGGTATCAGTTGTTTGTTAAGATTATTCAATTGTGTGGCTGTCTCCATTTCTGCATTTCCTTGATATTCAGATTAAACATATCAAGTATATATTTGATCTGTCAATACACATTTGCTGTATCTGTGTGATTAAATAGGTTGGTATCCATTTGAGGAATTAAACCCTTCTGATTTAGTTACAGTAGCCTGGAAGTATTAAGCTTGGATTACTAAGTAGGGCCATACAATTAGATTGCCATTCTGTCTCCAGTAAAATATTATCTGTTAATCTTGTCCATTCATTTCATTTGGTTCCTTCAAGTAAGAATTAAAATATCTTCTGGTGAATTATAAGATATCTGATTCTATTTAGTTGGATTATCAAGAAGAGTTTGTCAGTCATTTACTTGCACGTTTATACAAGTTATAAATTGAAACTGTGCCAAACAATTAGAATTATTGCCATTAGGAAACCACTAGTCTTGGTCCTTTAAATTGACTCTGTTACCCAACAAGGCACTAGTCTTATTTTATTCAATACTTAAACCCCTTTTACCCTGATATTGCTTATACAATTTCTACCAATCACTCATTAGACATTAGACATAAACCATTTAGCAAGCAATTCATCTATCCTACATCCTATGCCATTGTAGATAGATTTGATTAATCCATACATTCACATTTAGTCTGCCTTAATTTCCCAAGGTTCACCCGCCTAGGTATAGCAGGACCTGAAGCGAAGGAAATCATCAAACCTTGAAGGTTGATTTCGTCAAGTTAGTTCAAAAACGTTGCAAATCCAAACATAGAGCTTGGCATCCTCTTAGGATTGGCAACCTGCATTTTTGAGACTTAACATCACTGACCATTCTTCTTGGTATACGTGTAACCAACAAGAATGAGATTTGTCATTGGTATCAACACCATGATTATTCAATGTAATAATTTTATTAGTTATAGACCCAATTATTACCAATCTATATGTATATTTTGAAATTAACTTGAAACAACATTATATTGATATAATTGATCAACAAAAATAACCAACATGCCATCATACCCTTCTACCATACTTGTATCAACAAAAAGTAGTGGTTTTAAGGAGGGTCATTGCATAATTAAACCTAGAGGTTGGATGTCTACTTAGCAAGCATGGTATAGGAAAAGTGACATTACTTTTAGAATCTGATGCAGGACCATCCCGGACGTACATGTGATCAGCATCACCCAAAAAGAGTTTGTAGGTTTAGTTTTCATTTTTGGTTTCTTCCAATTTGGTTGTTTTGTAAGGTAGACGAAATTTGGAAGTGGCAGACATTCAATGAGAAAATATCAGTCACATTGGAGTGAAGCTTGGAGGCCGCTATACAAATATAGAAACCAAGTAATTTGATGTTTGTTCAATACCAGGGCATACGGTTGTTTCTCATGTCTTATATGTGTTTCAGTGAATGTATGATGGCCGACACAATCCACATGGTAGATGGCAGGTTTTAGACAAATACACATTTGATTTTCTTGGTAATGTTTGTTTGATTACCTTATATGATAAAGGCAGCACCATGGAGGAAACATTGGAGTATTTTTGTATTTGAGAGTATCTTCTTTATCCACGTATTCATATTGCGATGTAGTCATACACTATTATATAGAGGTCAATGCATATGCCTTGGACTACTTCCCATGGCCATACGAATGGGACAACAACGTATATGTTAAATTGACAATGCTAAAGGTTGTGCCTAAGTGAGGAGCCGCGTGGCCAATGAAGGAGATTGCAGATATTTGATAGGTTCCAATGTTTAAGGGATGTGCCAAGAGACCTGCGCATATTTAAATTTATGTGTTTATTCAAAGACATGAATTACTGACGGTAGTAATAAGGAAGTTCGCGAGCAGTTTGAGCAGTGAGTTTGCATTCTTATAACGAATGTTGAGATACGCATAACCATTTATGGCTTGCTTCAACCAACACATATTAATCTCTAATTGGCAATAGCCATTGCGGCAACACCTCATATACCTTGAAACGGTTACAAATAAAGAGAAAACAAAATCCATTGTTGGGAGTCGGCTTCTAAGGAAGGAAGGCAAGGATATAGTTGCGTGGGCAAATAAAGCCAAATTTTCATGTTTGTAACTGAATGTTCGAACTGCTTGACATAGAAGGCCATGGGCCTAAAGGGAAATGAGAAGTCTTTTAACAATTTTGAATTTTTATTTTCATCTGTCCCTTTGCCTTATCGAAGGGAAGATCATGAAAGGACTTTGAGGTAATCTATAAAAAAGAGATATGGACTAAAGAGGGGGTCGATTGCTAGTAAGAAGGGCACGACCAAAGAGTGCAGAGTGAGTTGCAAAAGCAAGAGGAATTGCCTGTGAGTTGAGGAGTAGCAAAGCCTTGCGAGACTGAGTAATTTGATTGTGCAGATTTGGATTGGGGAAATCCATGTTGGAAGATTTTGTACATATTTGTAGATATATTTCATTTTGTCATTGATTTGGATTAATAAATTTTTAGTTGTTGCAATCTAGTTCAGATTTGGGTAGTTGTGCATTTGATTTTTTTGTTGTGGTTGAGTTGTTCACTGAAGAGGGAGTTCTTCATTTCCCCTCTGCGTCAATTGGTATCAGAACTAGTTGTTCCTGAGCATGGAGAGTATCCACCAGGACATGTGGAGTAGTAGAGAAGGCAGTTGTGAGAACTCGAAAGGATCGTTGCAGGTGTGTGAAGTCTTGGTTGGTTGAGAGTTGAAGCCATGAAGGAGAGAGTAAAGATGTGTGAACAGTTGCAGCAGTAAAGAATCTAAGAAAAGCTTGAGAGACGAGGTAGGTGTGAAGGAGTCCTACAACAGTGAGAGCAAGAAAGACTCGAAGTCATTGATGGAGAAAATAAGGAAAAAGGAACAGAGGGTTTTTGATTGGCTGGGTTTTGACAATCCCAGTGTTGAAGAGATGGAGAAGACAAAGATGGAAGGAAGGAGTTGCGAAGATGTGTGAAGAGTTATTGGAAGAAGTGAAGGAAGAGTTGTATGAAAACCTAAAGGAGATTTGTGTAGGGAAGAAAGTGGGTAGAGAAGAGTTCCATGTTTCTTCTGATAATTGTTTGTTTGCAAGTGATATCATGTGTGCAACAGATAAATTTGCAGCTGTGGAGTGTGCAGAGGTTGCAACTGTAAAAGAAAAAGAGAGATGAAAAGGTGCAGGAAATGGACTTTGGGAGTCCTATGTTCGATGGAGAAGTTGGTGAGGATGATCTTCTGCTGAAAGAAGAGATGAGAAGAATCGAAAGATTCTTGGAAGGAGAAGTGACTGGTAAAGAAGAACAAGATTTGATGTTGCATGATGGTCCAATGTTCGATGAGGAACCTGATAAAGATCAAGGATTGCTTGGTGAAGAGATACAAAAGATTGAACAATTGTTCAGTGCAACAGTGAAGAACATTACATTCGGTGACGATGGAGCATCAGAGGAGTATGAGGTAAACTCTGTTGTTTATGAGTTCTGTGACATTGGGTTTGAAGAGCATGTACCCGATGAGATGAGTAGCATGGTAGAGAAAATTGTAGAATGTGTAGATGTGGTAGAGTGGAGTAGGCATGCCTACCTGCTGGTAGAAGCTGTAGAGGATGTGACAGGAGAGATTTGGTGGAGGTGGTCGGTCTGCGATGGGTTGAAGCCCATGAAGGTGAAGGACGAGAAGAGAAGAGTGAGGATGTGGAGAGTGAGCCTTTGGCGGAGGAGGACGGTTTGCAGTGGATGTGAGTCCACAAGAGGAAGGAAGAAGAAGATGCACACTTGGTGGAGGAGGATGGCAAGTGTCTCGGTTAAGTGCTAGAAGAGGCAGAAGAAGAAATTCTCTCAGCCTAATACATCAACCTGGAAGAGTAGTCCCACTACTCAACTCCATTTTGTGAGCCTTACTCACAAAATTTTTCTACCCAGCATGTTTGATGCAGGAGCATCCCGGGCGTACATGTGATCAGCATCACCCAAAAAGAGTTTGTAGGTTTAGTTTTCATTTTTGGTTTCTTCCAGTTTGGTTGTTTTCTACAAGGCAGGTGAAATTTGGAAGTGGTAGGCATTCAATGAGAAAATATTAGTCACATTGGAGTGAAGCTTGGAGGCCGCGGTACAAATATAGAAACCAAGTAATTTGATGTTTGTTCAATACTAGGGTATACGGTTGTTTCTCATGTCTTATATGTGTTTCAGTGAATGTATGATGACCGGTACAATCCGCATGGTACATGGTAGGTTTTAGACAAATACAAATTTGATTTTCTTAGTAATGTTTGTTTGATTACCTTATATGATAAAGGCAGCACCACAGAGGAAACATTGGAGTATTTTTGTATTTGAGATTATCTTCTTTATCCACGTATTCATATTGCGATGAAGTCATACACTATTATATAGAGGTCAATGCATATGCCTTGGACTACTTCCCATGGCCATACGAATGGGACAACAATTTATATGTTAAATTGACAATGCTAAAGGTTGTGCCTAAGTGAGGAGCCACGTGGCCAATGAAGGAGATTGCAGATATTTGATAGGTTCCAATGTTTAAGGGATGTGCCAAGAGACATGCACATATTTACATCTATGTGTTTATTCAAAGACATGAATTATTGACGGTAGTAATAAGGAAAGTTGCGGGTAGTTTGAGCAGTGAGTTTGCATTCTTATAACGAATGTTGAGATATGCATAACCATTTATGGCTTGCTTCAACCAACACATATTAATCTCTAATTGGCGATAGCCATTGGGGCAACACCTCATATACCTTGAAATGGTTACCAAATAAAGAGAAAACAAAATCCATTGTTGGGAGTTGGCTTCTGAGGAAGGAAGGCAAGGATATAGTTGCGTGGGCAAATAAAGCCAAATTTTCATGTTTGTAACTGAATGTTCGAAGTGCTTGACATAGAAGGCCATGGGCCTAAAGGGAAATGAGAAGTCTTTTAACAATTTTGAATTTTTATTTTCATCTGTGTCCCTTTGCCTTATCGAAGGGAAGATCATGAAAGGACTTTGGGGTAATCTATAAAAAAAGAGATATGGACTAAAGAGGGGGTCGATTGCCAGCAAGTAGAAGGGCACGACCAAAGAGTGCAGAGTGAGTTGCAAAAGCAAGAGGAATCACCTGTGAGTTGAGGAGTGGCAAGGCCTTGCAAGGTTGAGTAATTTGATTGTGCAGATTTGGATTGGGGAAATGCATGTTGGAAGATTTTGTACATATTTGAAGATATATTTCATTTTGTCATTGATTTGGATTAATAAATTTTTGAGTTGTTGCAATCTAGTTCAGATTTGGGTATTTGTGCATTTGATTTTTTTGTTGTGGTTGAGTTGTTCACTAAAGAGGGAGTTCTTCATTTCCTCTGTGCGTCAGAATCTTAGGATTGAAGAGCTTTTGAAAAAATTGTGTGATCTTTTTTGAATTGACATTTTGGATCACACTTTGTGATCTATCATCAAGAAGAGGAAGAATCTTTGAATTAGATTGCAAAACTAGTTGCTTAAAAAGAGAGAGGGAAGGACCAAGAATGGAAATCAAGAACTCAAGAGAGACCCCTACATAGTTAAAAACTAAATAATAATAATAAAAGTAAACCAAAGCACCTTCAAAACATAAATAATGTAAAGGAAAAGACTCATTAGAAGGAAACTTATTAACTTATGTATAGTCAATATTCCTTAATAATGATAAATTTTTTTAGATAAATAAAACTATGTTAATAGTTAAAAAAATATTAATATTCATTAGAAAAGATTGTAGAATTATACGCAATATAACAAGAATTAAATAGGCCACACCAATAATGGTCATTAATGCAATGAAGAATGATAAAGGCAAGAGCAATAATCTAATAATATAGTTATTAACTAATAATCTTAGAATTCAAAATAATTGATATTATAATTATAATAAAGCTTGAACATGATACAATTATAATAAAAGCTTGAATATGATATAATTATAATGAAAGCTAAGAAGAATGCGAAAACACATGGGAAGACAAACATAGAAGAAAGATAAAATTAGGATCATGAGGTCAAAGTTAAAAATTAACACGAATAAAGCAATGTGTCCAAAAAGAAATAATTGCATTAAAAGTATTAGTTATTTAGACTATGAAAATTAATATTATTGCTATTAATTAATGTAGCTATATAACTATTAATTATGGTAATAAAATATTATTATTTATTGTATTAGCAAAATAAAGAATGTTAGAATTATATTAATATAATTAGTTATTCCTCTATTTATGAGGGTGGCTGGGACTATTCACTTTTAAATTCAAGGAAAGATATTAGATGGACAACACCTCTTGAGGGATGGTGTAAGCTCAATTTGACGAAAACACATGGGAAGACAAACATAGAAGAAAGATAAAATTAGGATCACGAGGTCAAATTTTGGGGCACAGTAGGGGTGAGTTGAGCCGAGACTAGTCCCCTAGGAATGGGCGCTGCATCGGTTTAATCCAGGCCCTAAAGCCCTTAGCCAACTACACTGCCCGTGCGGGCAGTAATAAAATATTATTATTCATTGTATTAGAAAAATAAAGAATGTTATAATTATATTAATATAATTGGTTTTCCCCTATTTATGAGGGTGGTTGGGACCATTCACTTTCAAATCCAACGAAAGATATTAGATGGACAACAGCTCTTGAGGGATGGTGCAAGCTCAATTTTGAGGAGACATCTAGAGGCAACCATGGTGATTCTACGGTAGGTTGTATATTAGGAGACCATGAAGGTTTTTTTATTGGAGTTGCCTGGAAAGGGCTTGGGCATGGAACAAATAACGAAGTTGAGGCACACACGATCCTATTAGGTTTGCAAGCATGTGTTCGGTTTGGGAGAAAAAGAATGCAGGTTGAAGGAGCCTCTATGGCCATTGTCAATGGCATAAGAGGCTCAAAACTGGAAGATTAATAGAATTCTAAGCTAGATTTGACCTTAGATAGACAAACTAGAGGAATTCACCATTAAACACGTTTATATGGAGGCTAATTATCACGTGGACTCCTTGGCCAACTTTGGCATAGATTATGATACACGATGTGTTGTGGGAGATAAGTTAGAAAGACGGAAGTGCCAAATGCCCAACTTATTAATGATGATCCTATATCATCAAGAGTGCAGGTATCATGCAATGATGGTGTGGGATGATGTCCAAGCATTTGAAATTAAGGGAAATTGTCCCTTCGAGGCTGAAGTACTAGTGGATGGTGGATTATGGGAAGATATGGTGGCAGTTTAATTAAATGTATTTCATTTTGCACATTTTGGACTGCCTCCTTTCCGAAATACCATGGATACCACTGTAAGGTTGAATGCTAATAAGAGACAAATCTCTTTTTTGGGGGATGAATCTAATGTGTTTGGAGATCTTCAAAGTCAGGGTGATGATAATGGTTCATCACACGATTAGGATGACCTTGGGGAATTTGTTTTTATCAACTATTCATAGGTACCGTGTTAATATTGTTATTGCCTCCATGATGTTGCTATTATGTTGAAAGTAGGGGAGTCGAAAGATGTGATAATGTCTGTATATGTGGCTTTGATAAAGCCACGTTGGCAAATGGGACTCAATTCGGTGTTGGACAACGCTGTTACCGCGGTGGGCTTTCATCTCGGAGGTGGACAATGGCCAACTTTTAACACCTCCACGATGGTGCAATGAGTTTCGTTTGTCACATCTGCTATTGGTCACAACGATAATCTTCACAAACATTAGGCGAAGTGGGGCATTTCGTTCCTTAAGTTTGCTATGGGTGTTACCCCATCAACAGGCATAGACCGGGCATTTGTGGTGGACGAAGACATAACAGACAATGAAGAGGTAGAAGCCCTTGGGCAGTAGGGATAGTGGGTGGACCATCGCCATTTCTAGTTGACATAATGGGTGATCAGGCTAGGAAGGAGTGACAAAATATATAATATATGTGTGATAATGTAAACACTTACACTGCCATGGAGGATTTTGTAGAATTACCATATCTCTAGCAAATTTGTATACTAGCCCTCCATTAATGGAACGACCTTAACTTTGTAAATTTTCTAATTAGCCAATAGGCTTTTATATGTGAGCATTATAGTGCTCAAAATTGTCTCACATCATAAAAAAAATTCACGTCGGACAATTTTCTGAAGTCGTCAGTTGTTCCTATCGGCGTATTCCTTGAACCTCCCATGGGTGCAAGTGCTAGTATTAATATATGGGTATGGCCCCCAAGGCCACATTTATCTAGCAACAAAATAAAAGTAATCAAATTTGATATCAATAACTAATTATATGCTAATATAATATAAACATTCTATATTTTATTAATATAATTAAAAGTATTCCTTTCATTCTTATGATTAACATTTATATTTACTCCTTTGATGGCACTTTCTCCTCTGCAAACCCTAGCTCATTTTGATGGGGATTTACCACTTGGCTTGGTCATTAATGGTGCTCGCGTGGTGTTGGGGACCTCTCCTTGAGTGGAGGCGTCTATTTTTCTCACGTCTATTTTCCCTAGCATTGGCTTTGCCTCAAATGCGTTTGTTGGTGTTGCACTTACCTAGTCTGGTGGTGTTGGCATGGTCTTAGGGGTTGATTTTAGTGATTGTGTGGATGGTGTGAAGCATATTGGTTCCACTAGTATTTTTGCAAAGGGTTTGGCTTGTGGCCCCCCTTCTTCCTATGTCACCATTGTTGGTTGGGGGCTCCCTTCTCGCCCTTGTGGCAAATCACGGCCCATCCCTTGCTCTCAATCCTCCCTGGTCATTGTTTACGATCAAGAAATGATTGATAATGAACAGTATTATGCCTCTCATGCCCCAGTTTGTAGATTTACTAGCTTGTGGCCCTATCTTCCAAACTTGCGTTCATGGGTTTTGGACTCTTGGCGATGGATTGTTGAGGGGAAAATTGAGTTGTACCCAAGCATTAGGGGTTTCTTTATTGCGACATTTGAATCTTCACATGACATGGATTTTGATTTTGGATAGGCATGTGTGGATGTGGGGCGAGTATTCCCTCTCTCTCAAGACATGGTCTACTTCCTTCAATCTGCTCTCTCAACTGCTCAATATCAAGCCTTTGTCGATAAGACTGTTGTATTGGTTGTCCTTGATGGCAAAAGGTTGATGACAAAGGACAATGGATGACAAGTTGCTACTCATACATGTTCATATCATGCATCAGATATTGGTGCTTCAAGAGTTCACAGGATCTTCACAGGACCACAGGAGTTCATATGCATTATGAAATGAAGTTCATGATAGTGCTAATTTGTAATGTCCCCTTCTAGACTCTTGGTTAGTCCATCATAGAGTTTTCGTGGACTAGCAGTTTGGTTAGGGAATTGGAGTTGTTTTGGCTTTGGAGGTTTGTGTCGGTGGAGGAAATATGGTTTGGATTCAGAGGATCCAGTTGGCACCTTCTGAGTTGGCTCAGATTGCTCTTGGTTATTACTTACTATTTTTAGTAAGTTCGGGATTTTTAGTAAGTTCGGGGTCAGTGTCAGTTTGACATTTTTAGAGTGGCATCAGATTCGTCTCATCGAGGGCTTTCCGACGCACTATAGATCGTTGCATTCTGACATCATCTTGGCAGTTATTTTGAAGTCCGAAAGTATTAATGATATATTAAAATATGGACTTTATAATATGTATGGAAAAGTGATTTAATGAAATAAAAGACATAAGTTGATGTCTTGACCATGGGCGCCCATCCCTAGGAGAAATAAGGTGAGTTTTAAAATGTTATTTTCCCTCTCAAATCCAATGCCCAACTTGAGGAGGGAAATATAAGGAGAAAAGTGGCTCATTTGTGAGAGGCTTGCTTTATGATATTTTCTTCTTGTGAGCTTTACTAGGGTTTGCTATTGTGAAGGGTTTGAGGATTCGAACTAGAGGCTTGTGGAGACGGAAACCTCCATAGGTAACGACATTCTACAGGTGTGAAAGACCACCCAACGGTACCATTGTGAGTGGATGTATTCAGCATTCACATTTGTGCTTCATTGGAGTCAATAGTTGATGGATTGAAGAGGAGTTGAGCTAGTTTTGTAGTTCCTTGTTGGAGTACATTTGCAGACTGGAAATTATATTTGTATGGGCTGTTTAGAGCAGAATTGAATGAGGGTTTTGGACTGTTGAAAGTACCTTTGTTGGCCATACCTCATAGCAGCCTGGCCGTACCTTCCTTAAGGCTGTTTAGTGATAACTTTGGGACTGTTTGTACCCTTGGGCGAATATATCCTTGCTGCAGTAGTATGGTGACTTGATCTGGAGCATTTCCTTGTGGTTTTATCTTGCATATTCATTGATGCAATTTCATGGGGGCCGTACCATCTGCCTAGGCTGACGTTAGCTTCTTGGAGGCTATTTTTCTGTATTAGCAGCAACAACACTTCCAAATCTTGAGGCGTTTGTGGCTATAGCACTCCACTCTTATATTGTATTCCCCCATCTTGCTTATATTTGTGATTTTGGTGCAATCCTAGTGTACCCAGTGCTGGTCCAGCAATGACAAAAATATTAAAGTTGCAAACTTGATATGGGTATGTGCTAGTTATTGTTTATTGGCCATTTTACTATTTGGGTAATCAATAGTTTCTTCAAATTCATTGTATATTTTTTGGGTTTTCTCTCTATGCTCTATATTGTATGCTCCGACAACACATTTGCAGGAAAACTGAAAACCCCTAATGCATTCTTCTGTCTAGTCTGAAAGATCACACTAAAAATAATAAAAATCACACATAAAAAGATTTAAAAAAAATACAAATAGGTACGACACATTACTTAATTCATTAGGAGATGTTTAGTTGATGATGGTGTTGATGACTATGTTGAACTTCAAGTGCTTTGTTGATCTTCATAGTATGTCAATGATACAGGTGATCAGGGGTTCATGTTGTCATTGATGTCAAAATGCAAACAAGGTGTTGATAAGATGTTCAGGGGTACAATGCACAAAGAGTTTGATGATGTTGAATGACCTTGTTTATATCTTGTTCATATCTTGTTGATACTTTCAAAGGTAGAGTTGTCATGGTGTTGGACCTCCTTCATCTCTCAGATAGTCATGATGCTCATATCATGCTTTGAGGTAGTTGAACAAAGTTGTCAAGTGAATTGGAAATGATGGATGTCAGTTATTGATATGATTACAAGGTGGTGGTGATATGATCTATAGTGTGTTATTTATGCCATAGCTGCAGAGACATCTGGTTTAATATTTTGGAGTGATTTCTCTTAAGTTGGAGACATCTAGTTTGCATTTTGGTAACCCTAAGGGTTTCCTTCTAAAACCCTAAAGCACAAAGCATAAGACATAAAGACTTACTCGTTGCTTTATTTCTTTTTTGATGGTGACCTGCTAGTCCAGTTAAGTCATAACTTAAGTTATGACTTGAGGGGCTCTAACCCGTCGGGTGACCGGCCCCAACTTCTAAGGGGTATCGGGGACACCAAGTCATCGGAAGTTTATAAGTGCGAAAAGGTTATCAGTGGCCCAGATTAAAAGCTTTCAATGGCGCGAAAGGAAATCAAATGGTTGCCGTTTATTTGCTTTTTGAATGCCAATGGTCACTCTAGGTTGTCTAAAATTGATGGGCAAAAGGTTATATAAAGCTCTAAAGCAATCTTTTGAAAGTTTTTATGATGCAGAAGGCCAGAGAAATTTGTTTTAGAGACTACATGATGTTCCTATTCAGTTTGTTCAGTGATTAATGATGAGCAGGATCAGATCTTCGTATAGATGTTGAGACAGGGTGATTGACTAGTTTGTAGATTGATAATCTTTGTAATGGTATACAGAGGTTATTTTTTTTAAAACAAGGAAATTGCTTGCAGTAAGGAGCTGATTATTGATTACTGTCTGCAGAGAATAAAGGAGATTTTGATTTGTTGATATTAACATTGTGTTTTTGTTGATTGAAAACAAAAGGAGATATAAGGTTTTATTGTGTAGAGAATTAGGGTAACCCCCTGAAATATTTTCTTTCTTATATCCAAGGTAATTGTTTCTGCTAGTGAGGCATCTATCAGCCAGTGAGGCATATTGTGTATCAGTGAGATACTTTATTTTTGCTAGTGAAGCAATAAAGTGAAGGAGTCTAATAGTGGTTTTTTATCCCTTTTAAGGGGTTTTCCACTCATCAAATTTGTGTCATGGCTCATGATTATGTCTATCAGTATGCCCTTATGTTCTATGATTGTTTAATGTCTTGTTCATTCTTCACATCATTATTCTTGTGTATATGTGTTTAAACAAACCTTGAGGTCTCATGTATTTTGTATTTCAGGAAATTGAAAAGGTGTAAGAGGTTTTTAGGGTTTATAGACCACTGATTCACCCCCCCTCTCAATGGTCCTATACTCCAACAAGTGGTATCAGAGCATAGGTTCCCTATAGAAGTCTAACAGACTTGGGTAGATCGTGTTAGTGGAGTATTTGTCATGGTCAGTCAAGAAGGTTTTTCTTCATACAAAGCACCATTATTTGATGGTTCTAATTATGCCTTCTGGAAATTTAGAATGGAGTTCTACCTGTCTTCCTTGGGTTACAATGATTGGGCAGCCATAGAAAATGAGTATATAGAAACAAAACCTCCTTCAACTACTAATGAGAAGAAGGCCTATGACAATAATGCTAAGGCCAAAAATGTAATTTGCTGTGGTTTAACTAATGAGATCCTTGTCAAAATAATGGATTGCAAGTTTGCTAAGGCTATTTGGGATAAGTTGTCCAATATCTATCAAGGAGATGAAAAAATCAAAGAAGCTAAGTTACAATCTTATAGAGCTAAGTTTGAAAGTCTTAAAATGAATGAAGATGAGAAGGTGGCTGATTACCTTCTAAGGGTTCAAGAGATTGTTAATGCTATTCGTGGTCTAGGTGAAACCTTAGAACAAAAAGTAGTTGTAAACAAGGTCTTAAGGACTCTCACCTAAATATGAATCCAAGGCGTCTATTGTAGAAGAGAGAGATATAAGTAAAGTGACCTTAGATGAACTACATGATACTTCTATTGCTTTTGAGATGAGGGTTTGTAATGATGCTTCTACAAGTAAGGAAGTTGCTTTAAGTCAGTCAAAAAGGAAAGGGAAACAAATTCTGATCCAGAAGAGTGGGATGATCAAGAGTCTTCTTTTGTTAGTAGATTGAAAAAGGGGTCATCAGGAAAGTATAAAAGTAAGCTTCCATTCAAGTGTTTTGGGTGTGGTAGAATAGGACACTTTGCTGCTAAATGTCCATACAAAGATCCCGATAGTGATGAAGAAGGAAATAAGAAACAAATCAAGAAGAAACAATTCAATCCTAAAAAGAAAAACAACTTCAAAAATAAGAAGAGTCTGTTCACAAAAGATGTTGATATAACAGATAGTGGTTCAAAGGAGTCAATTGAGGAAGGAGAGGAAACCTTGTTCATGGCAGTTATAAGTGAAAATCAGAATAATAAGTGTGAAAATCAATCTGAAAATGATGAAGCAGAGGTTGATCTTGAAGGTGAATTGAAGTGTGCACTTGGTGAGATCAAGAAGCTCAAAAAGGAGGCAGTTGCTGAAAGAAATCAATTTCAAAAGGACAATGAAATTCTGATCAGCAAAGTCACTGATTATGAAAAACAAATTGCATACCTAAAATTGAATCTTGAAGAGAGTAAAAGGGTTGTTGAAGTTACAAACAAGGAGTTAGATGCCAAAGATAAGGAGTGTCATGCTCTAGAGGCTGAAATTGTAGCTTTGAGAAGAAGACTTGACATGTGTAGCAACAATGATAAGCTAGAAGATCTCTTAGAAAAACAAAAGGGCTTCAAAGACAAAATTGGTCTTGGGTTTGAAGAGGGACAATGCTCATATTCCAAGAGTCTTCAACATGCTGATATTAACAACAAAAGTCTCATGAAACCAACAAACTTCAAAATGAGTAATTCTTTTAGGTATAATCTGCATTTTCTTGGTTATTGTTTTTTTTGTAACAAGTATGGACACAAAGCAAATGAGTGCAGATTTGATTCTTGAAGAAGAGCAAACTTTTTGAGAAGGAAGCCTTTTGAGTTCTTAAATAGGTTGAGAAGCTTCAATTGCAATAACTTTGGGCACATATCTAAGTTATGTAGACCCAACTTGGAAGTGCAACAAACTAGAATGAATGCTCTTTCCAAAATGTCAACTTTGAGTGCTGATAAGACAAAACATGTTTGGAGACCTAAGATGATGAATAAGAATATTGAAGCTATGATTGTTCAAACTGCCTTTCATGCCAAGAAGAAAGAACAATGGGTTATAAGTAGTGGTTGTTCTAACCATATGACAGGAGATAAAAGCAAGTTCATCAAGCTTGAAGACTACACAGAAGGTTCAGTCATGTTTGATAACAATGTTTGCATTCTGATCAAAGGAAAAGGTACTATACTTTTAGATGATGAGACTCCATTGCATGATGTGTATTATGTTGAAGGCTTAAAACATAATTTATTGAGTGTAAGCCAGATTTGTGACAATGGATTCAATGTTTTATTTAATGCTAATGGTTGTGAAATTAAGAAAAAATCTGGAAAAGTAGTTGCAGCAGGGTTAAGAACAAGTGGAAATATTTATAATCTTCATGAGACTGAAAACAAAGATGCAGATGGGCATATTTGCTTCATGGGTCAAGTTGAAGAAAGTTGGCTATGGCACATGAGACTTGGTCATGTAAATTTTGATAACCTTGAAAGGATCAACAAAAATCAGAACGTAAGAAATATGCCTCACATCTCCAAGCCTAACAACATCACTTGCAAAGAATGCCAATTTGGTAAGAAAACTAAGGTCAGTTTTAAATCCAAAGAGTACTCTTCTTCTAAGCCTTTACAACTTGTTTGTTCAGATTTGTGTGGTCCTACAAGGACTAAAGCATTAGGTGGTGAAAGATATTTTATGCTATTTATTAATCACTTTTCTAGAATGACCTAGGTGACCTTTTTGAAGCACATGTTAGAAGCCTTTGATAGATTCAGGATCTTTAGGAAGATGGTTGAGAAGGAATCAGATTTCAAGCTCAAATGTCTAAGGTCAGATAAGAGTGGAGAGTATACATCCAAGGAGTTTGAAGAATATTGTGAGAAACATGGGATCAAAAGACAATATTCAGCTCCTAGAACTCTACAACAGAATGGAGTAGCTGAAAGGAAGAATAGGACTGTGAAGGAGATGACAAGAACATTACTTCATGATGCAAATCTGCCCAACACTTATTGGAAGGAAGCAGTCCATACAACAGTATACACTCTAAATAGAGTACAGTTGAGGGTAAAATCTAACCATACTCCTTATGAATTATGGTATGGTAGGTCAGCCAATGTTGGATACTTTAGAATTTTTGGTAGTAAATGCTTCATTAAGAGAGATGATGATAATTTGGGAAGTTTTGAGTCTAGGAGTGATGAGGGCATATTTCTAGGCTATTGTACACATAGTAAAGCCTACAAATGTTTTAACAAGAGACTCAAAATGGTAATAGAAAGTACTAATGTAAAGGTGGATGAAAGTTTGCAGCCATGTGTGCAGCAGATTCAAGACAAAGAAGAAGAAGGTCATCATTCAGAAAAAGATGTGGAAGTTCAAATGCAAGAAGAAACTCCTGAAAAGCCTATGGAAATCATAAGCAAAACCCCCTCAAAGACATTACAAAGAGATCATCCACAAGAGCAATCTATTGGAGATAAACATACTGGTGTTCAAACAAGGAGGAGACTTGCCATCACACGTGACCAAGCTCATGTATGTTTATTATCAGAAATAGAGCCAAAGACCTATGTGGAGGCCAACAAGGATGAGTCTTGGATTAAAACCATGGAAGAGGAATTGAATCAAATAGAAAAGAACAAGACATGGGAGCTTGTTCCTAGACTTGAAGGTAAAAATGTTATTGGTGCAAAATGGGTTTTTAGAAACAAACTTGATGATAAGGGCAAAGTTGTTAGAAATAAAGCTAGACTTGTTTGTAAGGGTTACTCTCAAATTGAGGGAATTGATTTTGATGAAACTTTTGCACCTATGGCTAGACTAGAAGCAATAAGGATGTTCTTAGCATTTTCAGTTTATAAAAATTTCAAGGTGTTCCAATGGATGTCAAATCAGTCTTTCTCAATGGTGATCTTGAGGAAGAGGTTTATATTGAACAACCTGAGGGTTTTGAATGTAAAGATAAACTAGATCACGTGTACAGGTTGAAAAAGGCCTTGTATGGCTTGAAACAAGCCCCAAGAGCATGGTACTACAGATTGGATAAGTACTTGCAAGAGCAAGGATTCACAAAAGGTGGAGTGGACAACAACTTGTACTTTATTGCCAAAGGTGAGGATATCTTAGTTGTAGTGGTTTATGTTGATGATATTATATTTGGGAGCAACAATGATAACATGTGTCATTCTTTTCCTGACATTATGAAATTAGAATTTGAAATGTCTATGCTTGGATGTAACGTCCCCTTCTTGATACATGGTTAGTCCCTCATTGGGTTCCCATGGACTAGCAGTTTGGTTAGGGAACTATGGTTAGTTTGGCCGTGGAGGTGCTTGTCGGTGAGGGAGTTGTGGTTCAAGATCAGTGGATCTAGTTGGCACCCTCAGAGTTGGCTTTAATTGCTCTTGGCCGTTACTATTTTTAGTAAGTTTGGGGTTGGTATCGGATCAAGATTGTCAGAGTGGGTTTGGATTCGTCTCGTCGAGGGCTTTCCGATGAGCTATAGATCATGGCATTCTGGTATCATCTTGATATTTATTTTAAAGTCTGAAGTTTAATATATTTATTTATCGGGACTTTATGAATAAATATTATGTTGTCACTTTATAAAATAAGTTGTAACTTAAAAAGTGACTCCCCTAGGAGGTGGATGCCCATGGGAGACATAGGGATGAATTTAAATAATAAAACAATTGAAATTCCCTCTTTTTGGGGCATTGGGGCTTGGAGAGGAAATAAAAGGTGAAAAAGAAGCTCATTTGTATTATGCTATGTTTATGATATTTTCTCTTTTGGAGCTCTACTAGGGTTTCTTATTGTGAAGGGTTTGAGGATTCAAATCAGAGGCTCTTGGAGACAAAAACCTCCTTGAGTAGCGGCATTCTACAGGTGTGCAAGATCACCCAAAGCTGCCAGTAGTGGTGGATGCACTCAGTATTCACATTTGTGCCAAAATGGAGTTCGTAGAATGAGGTTTTGTGGATTCATTGTTCATATCTTCTGTATATTTTATTATCATCGATCTTCAAGGGAGTTAGGATTGCTTTTGGGGAAGTTTGAAGAGGCTTTGTGATCTCTGCATTTTCTCTTTGCTGGCCATACACTTTCAGCCCAGTTGTACTTGCATTTGAGGGCAGTTTTGAGCGTTTCATTGCACATTTCTCTTAACATCCTGGTCGCCTCACCTTAGAGGTAATTTCAGACCTGAAACAGAAGTATTTCAAGGATACTCGAAGGTGTTTACAGCTGATCTAACTTTCTAGCTAGGCCGTACACCCTCTGGAGGGACGTGGGGGTCTTGGGACTCCATCTTCATTGATATTTGTTGTTCATCTGCTCATTTGGAGGCATTTTTGGTCCTAGTATTTGCTGATATCCATTGTGAGAATATTTCTTGTATTTCCATGGAGTTATGAATGAATATTGTACTACCCACTTGCTGATCTGGCAATGGCCTAAACTTGAAGTTTCAAATCCGCATATGGGTATGTGATAGAACCTCTTTAATTGTTGATATATGAACTAGGTCTTTCATATTTCTCTCATAATCCTTGTATATTTTCTGGGTTTATGTTATATGCAATATATTATATGCTTCGACAAGACATCTGCAGGAAAACTGAAAACCCCTTCTGCATTCTTCTGTCTAGTCTGTAAGAACACAACAATAAAAATTAAATAACACATAAAAAGATGATTAAAAAATACAAACAAGTATGACACATTACATTGGAGAATTGTCTTTCTTCCTTGGTCTACAGGTTTCTCAACTTGAGAAAAGGATTTTTATCTCACAAGTTAAGTATGTCAAAGAGATGCTTAAGAGGTTTCAAATGGATGAATACAAACCAGTTGGTACTCCAATGGAAATAGGGTGCAAACTAAACAAAAATGATGATTCACCTGAGGTAGAACAGTCCTTATATAGATCCATGATAGGCAACCACTTATATCTAATAGCTTCTAGGCCTGATATTATGTAGGCAGTCTATTTGGTGGCAAGGTTTCAATCATGTCCTAAACAATCTCACTTAAATGCAGTTAAAAGGATTTTTAGATACCTTAAAGACACTCTTGATTTTGGATTGTGGTATCCTAAACACAATGATTTCACTCTTCTTGCATATACTGATGCTGATTGGGCAGGTTGTCCCGATGATAGAAAGAGTACAAGTGGAGCAACCTTCTTTCTTGGTGGTAGATTAGTGGCTTGGCATAGCAAGAAGCAAGATTGTGTTTCTTTATCCACTGCTGAAGTTGATTATGTTGCAACATCTTCTTGTTGCACTTAGTTCATTTGGATGGTTCAGTCACTTCAAGACATTAAAGTGGTGGTTTTTAAGCTTGTCTCTATTCTTTGTGACAATACTAGTTCCATTAATATTTCTAAGAATCCAGTCATGCATTCTATGACCAAACATATTGCTATTAGATATCATTTCCTAAGAGAAAAAGTTATTGCAAATGATGTGGTGCTAGATTATGTTTATACTTCTGATCAAATTGCTGATATCTTTACAAAACCATTGCCTAAAGAAGTGTTTGAATCCTCGAGACAAAGGCTTGAGGTATTGTCACTCTCCTCTCTTCAATGAATTCATCATAATATAGGATTTAGGGGGAGTAAATGTGTGATTTCCTACAGTCCTGGAGTCTAATCAATTTTTTTTTTTTGTTTCATATTGCCAATCCAACGAAATGGAGCCATCAGAGAATGTTATACAAAGCGTGAACAATGCATGCTGAGAAGATTGTGATTTGAAAGTTAACAAATGTAGTGGACCTTTGGTTCTTTGTTTTGATGATTTTGACAATGACAGTCTAGTTGCTTGGACAGTTGGTTGTTGCTTTGAGGATGTGCTATCTCGTTTAGACACTATTTTCAGGGACAATTGCATGTTTTATCTTCTTTATAGTGGTTGACAATGGATTGCTTTGATGTCTTGACAGTCTATTCACAGAGTACAGTTGACATTTTATGATTGATATTGAGGATTGCCACATTGGTAGTGATGATCATGTGAATACTAAGATGTGACATTTATCAAAGTATACAGAGTCAAGTAGTAGGACATAGATAAGTAGCAGTTGGTAATAGTCATAGATGGAGAACAACAATTGGTAAGTGCAGTAGCAAAATTTGACGAGTTCAAAAGAAATCAGGATATTGAGTTTTATGATAGGGGACAATGAGCTCTTGACTGTGGTATTGTCTTGAAAGTTGTTGGAAGGTGTAAATTCAACATCTGCAATCCTGGAACAGGTATGGCATCCATTAAATTTTTTGTCTTTGTAAAGAATTGGTAGGTATCATTTGTAGTCTGTCAGGACATAACATTGACAGTGATAGTGCTATGGTACGAGTATTGACTGTAGTCATGAAGATGACAGAATTGGTGTATACTTGACAAGTTTAAAAATATGACAAGCTATTAATGCAGTCTAGGTATAATAAGCAGTAAGTTCAATGATGTGAATTCATGATAGTGATGTCAGGGAGTAGTTGTGTCCTTTATCCATAGTGTCAAAAGGGGGAGTGTTTGTGTTTTGCCATCCATGGACAAAGGGGGAGTTTGTTGTATTGGTTGTCCTTGATTGCAAAAGGTTGATGACAAAGGATAGTGGATGACAAGTTGCTACTCATACATGTTGTTCATATCATGCATTAGATATTGGTGCTTCAAGAGTTCCCATGACTACAGGAGTTCATATGCATTATGAAATGAAGTTCATGATAGTGCTAATTCATTAGGAGATGTTTAGTTGATGGTGTTGATGACTATGTTGAACTTCAAGTGCTTTGTTGATCTTCAGAGTATGTCAATGATACAGGTGATCAGGGGTTCATGTTGTCATTGATGTCAAAATGCAAACAAGGTGTTGATAATATGTTTAGGGCTACAATGCACAAAGAGTTTGATGATGTTGAATGACCTTGTTTATATCTTGTTCATATCATGTTGATACTTTCAAAGGTAGAGTTGTCATGGTGTTGGACCTCCTTCATCTCTCAGATAGTCATGATGCTCATATCATGCTTTGAGGTCATTGAACAAAGTTGTCAAGTGAATTGGAAATGATGGATCTCAGTTATTGATATGATTACAAGGTGGTGGTGATATGATCTATAGTGTGTTATTTATGCCATAGCTGCAGAGACATCTGGTTTAATATTTTGGAGTGATTTCTCTTGAGTTGGAGACATCTAGTTTGCATTTTGGTAACCCTAAGGGTTTCCTTCTAAAACCCTAAAGCACAAAGCATAAGACATAAAGACTTAACCGTCATTGCTTTATTTCTTTTTTGTTGGTGACCTGCTAGTCCGGTTAAGTCATAACTTAAGTTATGACTTGAGGGGCTCTAACCCATCGGGTGACCGGCCCCGACTTCTAAGGGGCATCGAGGACACCAAGTCACTAGAAGTTTATAAGCGCGAAAAGGTTATTAGTGGCCCAGATTAAAAGATTTCGATGGCGTGAAAGGAAATCAAATGGTTGCCTTTTATTTGCTTTTTGAATGCCAACAGTCACTCTAGGTTGTCTTAAATTGACGGGCAGAAGGTTATATAAAGCCCTAAAGCAGTCTTTTGAAAGTTTTTATGATGTAGAAGGCCAGAGAAATTTGTTTTAGAGACTGTATGATGTTCATATTCAGTTTGTTCAGTGATTAATGATGAGCAGGATTAGATCTTCGTATAGATGTTGAGATTATCAGTTTTGGTGATGAAATACAGGGTGATTGACTAGTTTGTAGATTGATAATCTTTGTAATGGTATACATAGGTTAAAACTTTTTTAAACAAGGAAATTGCTTGCAGTAAGAAGTTGATTATTGATTACTGTCTATAGAGAATAAAGGAGATTTTGATTTGTTGATATTAACATTGTGTTTTTGTTGATTGAAAATAAAAGGAGATATAAGGTTTTGTTGTGTAGAGAATCAGGGTAACCCCCTGAAATATTTTCTTTCTTGTATCCAAGGCAATTGTTTCTACCAGTGAGGCATCTATCTGCTAGTGAGGCATCTATCAACGAATGAGACATATTGTGTATCAGTGAGATACTTTATTTTTGCTAGTGAAGCAATAAATTGAAGGAGTTTAAGAGTGGTTTTTTAATCCCTTTTAAGGGTTTTTTCACTCATCAAAATTTGTGTTGAATGGCTCATGATTATGTCTATCTGTATGCCCTTATGTTCTATGATTGTTTAATGTCTTGTTCATTCTTCACATCATTATTCTTGTGTATATGTACTTAAACAAAACTTAAGGTCTCCTGTATTTTGTATTTTAGTGAATTAAAAAGGTGTAAGAGGTTTTTAGGGTTTATAGACCAATGATTCACCCCCCTCTCAGTGGTCTTGTACGCCAACAAAGACTTCCACATCTTCCTCTCCATTCTTGACTTGAATCTTCTTATGAGGCCACTGACAATGCTATTGGCTAATTTCTTAAGGTTCATGATACCACCACTCTCATAAGCCATCCTACTTTTGCTCATATTCTAGTGGATATTGATACCTCCAAGGTACTTCCTAGGGAGATTGTTTTGTTGGTGGAGGATAGGCCGTGGACTCAACCACTTGATTATGAGGGTCTACCCTTCCACTGCAGGTGTTGCTTCTTTTTCAAACACATGGCTTTTGAGTGTTGTCATTACAAGGCGAGCTAGACTTCACTCTGGTAGAATGCTTGCATTGACCACTTGATTGTGGGTGATTTTGACTCTCAGGATGACATGCCTTCTTCGGTTTCCCCTACGGTGGATCTTGTCCCTGTGGCGGCTTCCCCCAGTGGTAATGTGGTTTTGGAGACTCTCTTGATACCTACTGATAAATCTTCTTTCGACCTGTCCTTGGCTGCTCCTCCATCAACTCCCATTCTAGCTCGTTCCATGGGGATCCCTACTCCAACTTTGTCTATGGAGTCTATTTGGCTCCCAATTTCCTTGGTTAGACATTCTCCCTCCTCGTGGGAGGTGGAGGATGTGGTGGAGGACCCCCCTCTCCTCTCTCCTTGATCAGATGATTTAGATAATGGCGTTTCTTGGATAATTGTTCATTGCAAGAAGAAGAGTTCCCACTTCAATGGCTAACTCTCACCTCCAAGTCAAGGGTGTGTGGATTGCTCGTTTGAGATCCGATATTGTGTAGGTTGGCCCTTTGTTTTGTGGGTGTGTTGTTCCCATGGGCAATTTGGTTGTAGCTTTTTAAGGTTTCAAGGTCTAGTCAAAACCCAAGGTTTGTACAACAGGCTTTATGGTCCCTTTAAAACCAACTTGTCCTCATCAAAACATTAATATAGTTTATTAATTAATATAAACTTTATTAATTTTCCTAGTCAACTATAAATATATCAAATTAAGGAAAGAATCAAGGGAAAGAATGTTGTTTTATTAGTATTCAACTCTATAGTTTTTGAATCAATCTTTATCAACCCATAGTTTTACAAGGGTGAAGCATGAGGACTTCCTAGGAGGTCACCCATCCCACTACTACTCTGACTCAAGTTCACTTAACCATGGAGTTTCCACCAAGATCAAACCCATTTAGCTTGCTACCCCATTTGCAAAACTTTTAACAATTGTTGTGTCTTATGAACCATTCAATATGGATCTCCCTAGAAAATGTGGAAGCAAATTAAGTGGTCTTGATCTTGGTGGAAACTCTATGGTTAAGCGTGCTTGAGTTGGAGTAGTACTAAGATGGGTAACCACTTGAGAAGTCTCAATGCTTCAATCTTGTGAGCATCACCAAGATGTAATGAGTCCTAAGTGGACCATTCATGCTCATGAGAAATGGGTTCTTCTAAACCACTACTCATGAAATATGGGTTGATAAAGATTGAATAAAAAGCTATGTAATTGAATCTCGATAAATCATCATATAATTTGATACATTGCAAAAACATGACCTAAACATAAATAGATGAACTAGGGAGCTCTATAAGGAAAGTTTCATAAGGTACAACACTTGATGAAGATTTTGCAAATGGGGTAGCAATCTTAAGTGGGCTTGGTATTGGTAGAAACTCCATGGTTAAGCATGCTTGAGTTAGAGTAGTATTAGGATGAGTGATCTCTTGGGAAGTCTTGATGCTTGACCCTTATGAGCCTCACCTAGATGTAATGAGTGCTAAGTGGATCATTCATGCTTATGTGAGTAGGGTTCTTGTGAACCATTGGTGCAGTCACGGATGGAGGGTCTAGAGAATGGACTGTCCAACCATGCAGCCTGAGTAAACACAACATAAACAACACAAGAATAACACAAGGAAAAATGACAATGGAAGATTTATAGATTCAATATCTTAGACAATTACAATACTCATATGCCAACAACATGCAGGCTACACTCTAGCTTACATGCCTGCCTTCCATAATGCAACATACATGAATGATGTGGCATTGAAGTGCCTCAAAAACAACTATTCTCCTATTTTATCACTAGATATCAATGACTGTCCTCCTAATGCTTCTAGATCATGAATATATATCAATACCAAGCTCAAGGAACGATCCGTGTCAGCCTTGAGAGGGTTCAAACTCCAATGCATGATGAATCGTGTAAGTCAACCTAAATCGTGTGGTATTGGTCCATAAATGGATGAAGTGTGTTGCGGTTCTCAATGAAGATCTATTTGGTCCCATACTGCCTTGAGAGATCTATTTGGCTTTGCAAGTCACGGGGATGCTTCGCAAACCTTGTATGCTTATACTAACTATTGAATGCTCTGTTCTATGAGTTCTAATAGCGATAACTCTCTGGAGACAATTGCAAACCTCATGAAATCTAGATATGATGTAGATGACATAGTGCTGAGTGTAAATCCGGCTCCGTGAGTTGTGAAATGATCATGCGGTAAAATGCGGTGCAAAATGTTGAAACTACAACCGGATTGAAATGCAAGAAAAGAAACTAAATCAAATATTTTTTGATTGATGCAAGATTGCCTTTCAACCTGGGATGCTCCTGCATCAACCACTAGTCATAAAATATGAGTTGATAAATATTGACTCAACTACATAGTTGAATCTCATTAAAACATTATATAATTTGATACATTGTAGAAACATGACCTAAATGTAAATTAATGAGCTAGGGAGATCTATAATGAATGGTTCATAAGGCACAACACTTGTTGAATGATTTTCAAATGGGGTAGCAAGCTAAGTGGGCTTGATCTTGATTGAAACACTAGGGTTAAATGAGCTCAAGTTGGAGTAGTATTGGGATGGGTGATCTCTTGGAAAGTCTTGATGCTTCACCCCTATGAGCATCATCAAGATGCAATGAGTGCTAAGGGGACCATTCATGCTCATGAGAGATAGGTTCTTGTGAACCATTACTCACTAAATATGGGTCAATAAAGATAGACTAAAAAACTATGAAGTTCAATCTTGATAAAACATCATATCATTTGATACATTGTGAAAACAAGACTTGAAGGAGCTCTATAATGAATGGTTCATAAGGCACAACACTTGTTGAAGGTTTTGTAAATGGGATAGCAAGCTAAGTGGCCTTGATCTTGGTGAAAACTCCATGGTTAAGTGCACTTGAGTCGGATTAGTATTGGGATGCACCTCTTGGGAAGTTTCAATGCTTCATCCTTGTGAGCATCACCTAGATGCTATGAGTGCTAAGTGGACTATTCATGCTCATGAAAGATGGGTTCTTGTGAACCACTACTTGTGAAATAGGGGTCGATACAAAAAAACTATACAGTTGAATCCCAATAAAACAACATATGATCTTTTACTATGTATAGTAAAAACTCATTCAATTTGTTAGTGTGTGTGTACACACATGTTTTTTATTATGTTTCAATTGTGGTTGTTGTTGGCCTATTTTCCCCCTTCGCAGAGTCAAATAACCTAGTTTTGAAAATGTTGAAAATCTTGTTGAATTGGTTAAGTGCTTAGTGTTCTTTAGGTCTAAAAGTGTTTTCCTTGTAAAATCTGTTGCAAGTATGAGCAGTAAGTGTTGTCATTGATGTCAACACATAAGGAAGTTATTTGAGTAAGTCTAAACAAGTATCTGAGGAATTGGTACAAGTGCAGAATTGCTTTATCTCTCAAGAACATTGCAGTGTTTTGCTCTGCATATTCTATAGATTGAATATCTTTGCCTGCGGATTGGAAGTAATGTTAAGGGATGTCTGTAGATGCTATGTTTCAAGTTTGAGCCTTCGGTGTGAAGATTTGAGCAAGTTGTGTTCACCAGAGTAAAAACTAGTTTTCTGTGTATTTAATGGTGACAGGGAGAATGTATTCTGCTTTGTATTTCTCTGCATTCAAGTTTCACAATCTGCGGTTCTTGAATTAATTTTGTGATGTTGTTATGTTCCTTCAGTTCAAATAGTTTGTGATTTGGTGCTTCGCAAGCGATCTTTTCTTTATGACAATGGCCGATAGTAAAGTTCAAGTGCTCCGGTTTGAAGAATCTTATGGATAAAGTGTTTAGAGGTTGTGCAAATGTGGTAGCAAGCTAAGTGGCCTTGATCTTGGTGAAAACTCCATGGTTAAGTGCACTTGAGCTGGATTAGTATTGGGATGCACCTCTTGGGAAGTTTCAATGCTTCATCCTTGTGAGCATCACCTAGATGCTATGAGTGCTAAGTGGACTATTCATGCTCATGAGAGATGGGTTCTTGTGAACCACTACTTGTGAAATAGGGGTCAATACAAAAAAACTATACAATTGAATCCCAATAAAACAACATATAATCTTTTACTATGAATAGTAAAAAATCATTCAATTTGTTAGTGTGTGTGTACACATGCACATGCTCACACATGTTTTTTATTGTGTTTCAATTGTGGTTGCTGTTGACCTATTTTTCCCCTTCGCAGAGTCAAATAATCTAGTTTTGAAAATGTTGAAAATCTTGTTGAATTGGTTAAGTGCTTAGTGTTCTTTAGGTCTAAAGGTGTTTTCCTTGTAAAATTTGTTGCAAGTATGAGTAGTAAGTTTTGCCATTGATGTCAACACATAAGGAAGTTATTTGAGTAAATCTAAACAAGTATCTGAGGAATTGGTACAAGTGCAAAATTGCTTTATCTCTCAAGAACAGTGCAGTGTTTTGCTCTGCATGTTCTGTAGATTGAATATCTTTGCCTGCGGATTGGAAGTAATGTTAAGGGATGTCTGTAGGTGCTATGTTTCAAGATTGAGCCTCCGGTGTGAAGATTTGAGCAAGTTGTGTTCACTAGAGTAAAAATTGCTTTTCTATGTATTTAATGGTGACAGGGAGAATGTATTTTGCTTCGTATTTCTCTGCATTCAAGTTTCACACTCTGCAGTTCTTGAATTAATTTTGTGATGTTGTTATGTTCCTTCAGTTCAAATGGTTTGTGATTTGGTGCTTCACAAGCGATCTTTTCTTTATGACAGTGGCCAACAGTAAAGTTCAAGTGCTCCAGTTTGAAGAATCTTATGGATAAAGTGCTTAGAGGTTGTGTGGATGTTCTTGGTGATTGTAATGTGCTTGTGGATGTCTCTAGATCATGTTCCTACCTTTTGATTGGTCTGCAAAGTATAATCTGGATAGCACATGAAGTGTGTTCTTAAAGGTTTTTAATGTTAACACCAGTTTTAGCCGACTTGGTTGTTCTCATTACTTGCAGTTATATTTTGGAGGATGTGATAACGTGTTGTAGCATGGAAGATTGTGTTTGAGTCCCAGCTAAGGCATGGTTTGGTCTGCATTCATTCTTTCTCTTTCATTAATCTGCTTAAGTCCAGACCTATTCTAATGTATGTGTGTTTGTCGACCTTGGAGATTGTTCCAATGGTTGATGATTGTAATGCCGACCTTGATGATCATTCCAAGGTTGACGAATTGTATAAATACTTGTAATGAAGTCGTGAAAAAGTATCCAAGGGAGAAAATGAAGAGATAAGTGTGAAGTGTAAAAGCAGAGCAGAGAATACCTATTGTGCTTCAATGGAACTGAACCTTGGCATAGTATAGATGCTACTATATCAGTTCACCAATTTGGCAGTGAGCCACCCACCGGTAGTGAGCCACCCCATTGGTAGTGAGCCTTTTCATTTGTAGTGACCATTTTGGGCAGTGAGCCTCTAATTTTTGGTATTGTTATAATATATTATATTGTGAGCTAACACTCATTGTGGTTTTTCCCCTATGGAGTTTTCCACGTAAAATCTAGTGTCTCCTGTGTTGATTGTGGGAATGTGTTTAAGTTTTTGTTTTCATGCTTTCATGGTTAAGATATAAATTCAGTGTTAATTGGTTGATGTGTTAATGGTTTTGAAATATTAGTTACAACTGATTCACCCCCCCCTTTCAATTGTATTGCGCTTTTCAACAATTGGTATTAGAGCAGAGGTTCCTCGGAAAAGAGTCTAATAGATCAAGGTAGATCCGAGATGGCACACAGGAGGGAGTTACCACAATTCGACGAAACAAATTATGCCCTTTGGAAGGTCCAGATGAAAAGTTATCTTATCTCTCTTGGTTATACTGTCTAGAAAATAACAAAGAAAAAGTATACTATTCCTGAAAATGGTCCATCAGATGATGATGAAGTCAAGCAGTATGAATTAATGGAAAAGCTAGAGATGCTCTGTTAAATGCCTTATCGAACAATGAGTTGGTGAAAGTTATGGATTTGGAGACTGCTCATGAGATCTAGGATAAGTTAAAAATTTTATATGAAGGAGATGATTATGTAAAGAGTACCAAATTACAAAACCTGAAGGCAAAGTATGAAGGCCTAAAGATGAAAACATAACTATGTACATGCAGAGAGTTGATGAAATTGTCAATGGAATCAAAGGTCTTGGAGGTACTACTAAGGAGGAAGAGGTTGTGATGAAGATTCTTAGGTCATTGCCTAAATCCTACAGTCACAAAGTGGCAACAATTGAAGAGCTTATGAGTGTACAATAGGTTTCAAAGGATCAGTTGCTCGGGAAACTTACAACTTTTGAAATGAGAGAATTTGGTGATGCTCTACCAAAGATTGAGACTGTTTTCAAAGCTAGCATTTCAGAAAAGACTTGAAGAGCTCAGAAATATGCTATGGAATCTGATGATGACCTAGATGAGGTTAAAACAAACTTTGCGGACATAATGCAAAGAGGTTCCGGTAAGTACAAAGGCAAATTACCATTCAAATGCTTTTCTTGTGGTAAGATTGGTCACTATGCATCCAGATGTCTGGAGGGAATTGAAAGAGGTAAGAAGAAATTTGAAAGTAGACCTAGAATTATCAAGAAATGCTATTATGTTAGAGATCTTGATGATGATGATGGTGTAACAGATGATGAGTCTAATGATAATAGTACTAGTGCAAATGAATGCTTGTTTATTGCTATTAAGGAAGAACCTATGTCTACTAATCCTACTAGCTGTGTGAAGGAAGAAAAACTAGTGGAAGAAAGTGCTTTGTCTGTCCAGATTGAGAAGGATAAGGATGAATTAATCATTGACAGTGGATGTTCACATCACATGATCAGTAACAAAAGTAAGTTTGTAAGTTTGGAAAAGTTTGATGGTGGATTGGTTTGGAAATAATGCAACTGGTAAGATCTGTGGAAGAGGATCTATTTCTTTTGATGGAAAGCATAATACAAATGATGTTCTCTATGTGAAAGGTCTAAAGTATAATATTTTAAGTGTTAGTCAGATGTGTGAGAAGGGGTATGATTTGAGATTTAGGGACAATGCATGCAAGATCATGGAAAGCTCCGGAACAGTGATTGCAACTGGTAAGAAAACTAGAGGTAATATTTATCACTTGAGGGGAACTGATAATTGTTGTTTGTTGGCTTAGACAGATGAGAGTTGGCTGTGACATAGAAGGATGTGTCATAAATTTTGATAACTTGGTGAAGATAAACTCAGTACAAGCTATGAGAGATTTGCTTAAACTAGTGAAGCATGCCAATACTATTTGCAAGACATGTCAATTGGAAAAACGGACAAAGACAAGTTTCAAGAGCAAAGAACAATTTTCTGTTGGATTGCTTGAGCTGGTACATATAGATCTATGTGGTCCTAGAAGAACAAGAAGTTTGCAAGGATACATGTACTTTGTGTTGCTTATTGATGATTATTCTAGAATGACATGGGTCACTTTTCTAAAAGAAAAATCAAAAGCACTAGACAAGTTCAAAGTTGTTAAGGCAATGGTTGAGAATGAATTAGAATTGAGGATCAAATGCTTAAGGTCTGATAGAGGAGGTGAGTTTACATCAAATGAATTTAACAATTGTCTTCTCCTAGGACTCTTGAGCAAAATGGAGTTGTTGAAAGAATGAACATGATAGTTCAAGAGACTGCTAGGTCAATGATGATGGAGGCTAACCTACCAGAAGTGTATTGGAGAGAAGATATACACATTGTTATCTACATTCAAAACATAGTCCAAGTCAAAGGTAATGGCACTAAAACTCCTTATGAATTATGGTATGGAAGAGTTCCCACAGTAAAATGTTTCAGAGTGTTTGGAAGAAAATGTTATATCAGAAGAGATGAAGAATTGGGCAAGTTTGATGCTAGATGTGATGAACGTATTTTCCTTGGATACTCTACTAAGAGTAAGGCCTATCGGTGCTACAATAAGAGATTGAAAAAGTTCATTGAAAGTGCTAATGTAAAGGTTGATAATGAGACAAAAATAGCATCAGATCTGAGAGGTTATGAATTAGATGAACCTACTGTCATAGTCATTAAAAAAAAGGTGGAACATGAACAAAAGGACAGTCAAGCTGAAGAAGAAAATGGTGAAGAAGAAAAGGCTCTAGAAAGTGTTGCTAAGACTCCCAGGTATGTAAGAATTAATCATTTTGAAGATCAAATTATTGGTCACAAAAGCAAAGGGGTATTGACAAGGAAAAGAGCTGCAGAAGAACAGGTGAACTACTGTTTGCTTTCACAGATTGAACCTAAAAATATAAATGAAGCCTACAAAGATCAAAGTTGGGTAAAAGACATGAAAGAAGAATTGATGCAGATAGAAAAGAATCAAATCTGGGAATTCGTCCCTAGACCTGCTGATAAGAATGTGATTGGAACCAAATGGGTCTTCATAAACAGGATGAATGAAAGTGGTGAAGTGGTAAGAAACAAAACAAGACTGGTATGCAAAGGATATTCTTAGGTTGAAGTCATAGATTTTGAAGAGACTTTTGCTCTTGTGGCAAGGATTGAAGCTATAAGAATGTTTTTAGCTTTTGCTACTCACAAAGATTTCAAGGTGTACCAGATGGATGTGAAGTATGCCTTCTTGAATGGAGAGCTAGAAGAAGAAGTCTACATTGAACAACTAGAAGGATTCTAGCTATCAGACAAAGGTGACATGGTGTGTAGATTGAAGAAAGCCCTGTATGGACTCAAGCAAGCTCTTAGAGCCTAGTATGCAAGGTTGGACAAGTATTGGATGAAACTAGGCTTCAACAAAGGTACTGCAAACAATAATCTCTACTTCAAAATCAATGATGATCAAATTCTGATTGTTGTAGCCTTTGTTGATCATATTATCTTTGGAGGCAATGAAGGTATGTGTAAAAAAAATTGTAGAGAAATGCAAAAAGAATTTGAGATGTCTATGTTTGGTGAAATGAATTTCTTCTTAGGACTACAAATTACGCAATTAGAAAAATGAATTTTCATTTTTCAGTCCCAGTATGCAAAAGAATTGTTGAAAAAGTTTGGAATAGAAGATTCTAAGCCACTATGTACTATGGTAACTGGCGGCAAGCTGAGCAAGAATGATGAATCACCTAAGACTAATCAGAAAAAATATAGGTCTATGATTGGAGGATTGCTCTATCGAACCCATACCAGACCAGACATAATGCATGCAGTCTGTCTTTTGGCAAGATTTCAAGATCCCAAAAAGTCACGTGTAATGGCAGTCAAAAGGATCATGAGACATATAAAAGGCACTTTAGACTATGGTTTGTGGTATCCCAAAGATACTGATTTCGCTCTCAGTACTTATACAGATGCAGATTGGGCTGGAGATGCTGATGACAGAAAAAGTACAAATGGAGGTGCTTTCCTTTTGGGGAATAGATTGGTTTCATGGCTGAGAAAGGAGCAAGAATCAGTTTCTTTGTCTACTGCAGAAGTAGAATATATTGTTGCAGCATGTTGTTGCACTCAAGTACTTTGGATGAAGCGGACATTGAAATACATAAGAGTTGTATGTGAAGAACCAATTTCAATCTTTTGTGACAACACAAGTGCTATAAGCATTTCAAAAAATCTAGTAATGCACTCAAGAACAAAGCATATTTCAAGGTATCACTTTATGAGAGAAAAGGTAATAGAGAATGAAGTAAAGATGGAGTATGTGTCTACAAAGGATCATATTACAGATATTTTCACTAAGCCTCTTCCTAAGGATACTCTTGAGTATCTTAGGGAGAAGTTAGGGGTTATTACCCCTCCTACTCTAAACTAAGATGCATAAGGAATGCATTAGTCCAGTGGTGACTAAAGTTTCATCTTTTGATCTGGATTGATGTTTTGAAGGCTACTCCTCAGGGGGAGTACGTAGAAGTTTCTAATCAAGATCAGTGTTGCAATCCGCAGACAGAAATACACAGAAAAGTAGTTTTTACTCTGGTGAACACAACTCACTCAAATCTTCACACCGGAGGCTCATACTTGAAACATAGCATCTACAGACATCCCTTAACATTACTTCCAATCCGCAAACAAAAATATTCAAGCTACAGAATATGCGAAGCAAAACACTACACTGTTCTTGAGAGATAAAGCAAATCTACACTTGTACCAATTCCTCAGATACTTGTTTAGACTTACTCAAATAACTTCCTTATGTGTTGACATTAATGACAATACTTACTGCTCATACTTACAACAATCTCCCCCATTGTCATTGATGGCAACACATGATGTGAAAAACCATCAAGACATATAATAATGATGATCTTGATGGTTTTTCACATCATGTGTTGCCATCAATGACAATGGGGGAGATTGTTGTAAGTATGAGCAGTAAGTATTGTCATTAATGTCAACACATAAGGAAGTTATTTGAGTAAGTCTAAACAAGTATCTGAGGAATTGGTACAAGTGCAGATTTGCTTTATCTCTCAAGAACAGTGTAGTGTTTTGCTTCGCATATTCTGTAGATTGAATATTTTTGTCTGCGGATTGGAAGTAATGTTAAGGGATGTCTGTAGATGCTATGTTTCAAGTATGAGCCTCCGGTGTGAAGATTTGAGCGAGTTGTGTTCACCAGAGTAAAAACTGCTTTTCTGTGTATTTAATGGTGACAGGGAGAATGTATTCTGCTCCGCATTTCTCCACATTCAAGTTTGATAGCCTGCGGTTGTGGAATTAAGTTTGTGATGTTGTTATGTGCCTTCAGTTCAAATGGTTCATGATTTGGTGCTCCACAAGAGATCTTTTCTTTATGACAATGGCCGACAGTAAAGTTCAAGTTCTTCGGTTTGAAGAATCTTATGGATAAAGTGTTTAGAGGTTGTGCGGATGTTCTTGGTGATTGAAACATGCTTGTAGATGTCTCTAGATTGTGTTCCTACCTTTTTATTGGTCTACAAAGTATAATCCAGATAGTGCATGAAGCATGTTCTTAAAGGTTTTAATGTTAGCACTAGTTTTATCTGACTTGGTTGTTCTCACTACCTGTGGTTATACTTTGGAGGATGTGATAACATGTTGTAGCGTGGAAGATTGTGTTTGAGTCCCAGCTAAGGTGTGGTGTGCTTCGCATTCATTCTTTCTCTTTCATTAATCTATTTAGGTCTAGACCTATTCTAATGTATGTGTGTTTGCCAACCTTGGAGATTGTTCCAATGGTTGATGATTGTAATGCCGACCCTGATGATCATTCCAAGGTTGATGAATTGTATAAAAATATCCAAGGGAAAAAAATTAAGAGATAAGTGTGAAGTGTAAAAGCAGAGTAGAGTAGAGAATACCTATTGTGCTTCAATAGAACTGAAACTTGGCATAGTATAGATGCTACTATATCAGTTCACCAATTTAGCAGTGAGCCACCCCATTGGCAGTGAGCCTTTTCAGTTGCAATGAGCATTTTGGGTAGTGAGCCCTAAGGTAGTAAGCCTCTGATTTTTGGTATTGTTATAACATATTATATTGTGAGCTAACACTCACCGTGATTTTTCCCCTATGGGGTTTCCCATGTAAAATCTGGTGTCTCCTGTGTTGATTGTGGGAATGTGTTTAAGTTTCTACTTTCATACTTTCATGGTTAAAATATAAATTCACTATTAATTGGTTGATGTGTTAATGGTTTTGAAATATTGGTTACAACTAATTCACCCCCCTCTTAGTTGTATTGCGTTTTTCAACAAAATCCCCAAAAGTTCCCAAGGAAAAGCCCTTTCAAAAACCTAAAATTTTCTAAGTCTTTGCCTTAGTCTTTTCAGCCTTAATCGGCAAATGTTTGAGTTAACGAACCAAAAAGTTCGCTGATAGGCTGGTTCGCCAATCGGCAAAATCACCGATTGAAGGGAAGGCTTTCTTCAAAGACAAAAGTAACTAAGATAAAGGAAAATAAAGGCTTATCAGGAAATCAAAAGAACCACAAACTCGTCCAACAGTTCATGTTTTCCAAAGTTCACTGATAAGGCAATTCATCGACAAAGGCCAAGGAAGCGAAGAGAAGGTAAGGTTCGCGAAAGTGAATCTTTACCGAAAAAAGTAAAGAGGGAAAGATGAAGATATGAAAAATTTGATAAATGAAGAAATCACCGATAAAGAAGAAAAGTAACGAAGAAAAAAGAACACATACCAAGTTTGTGAAAGTGGAATTTTTCTAACTAAAGGGCAGAAAGTTAAAAATGAAGAGAATGCAAAGACAAAAATGGTTTGTGATGGATAGATTTTGCTGATAAAGCAAAATAAAGAGCCATAATGTAAAGTCAAGGGAAAATCAATGAAACAAAGCTTGTAATATAATGTAAAGCTTTAAAATATTTTAAATTATTATAAAAGCTTTATGCGGGAAATTTTAGAGAGCAATATTTTTTAAAAATATCTATCTTCTCCAGCCGCCATTATTGCAAGATCATATCAGCCCAACTGGAGGTAGCTATGCATTTAATTGTTGTAGGTATATGAATCAACTGTTTGTGTTTAAGACAACAAATATTTCTCAGCTACTTCATCCTCAGGATATTTTTCGCATTTATGTTTTGAAGACAGATGCACATGAACATTCCCTTTGTAGAAATATCTTTTGATAGTAGTAGGTGACTTAGGTCAATGATGAAATAGTATAAATAGATGAAAAATCAATGTAATGAGGGTTGGATACAAAAACTTATTTTTGTACTCCAAACAAAACCCTCTTCTACTGTAACTGTGCCTTTCTAATTAATACATGTTGATTGTTTTTACCTTTTCACGTTGTTTTCTAGCACTGTGTAATCTAGAACTGGTTATTGCTTGTGAATGTTTATTTCCTTGCAATCCTTTTCTGTTCTTTACCTCTGTCAAAATCTACAGGATTTGTGTGAGTTTATCAATTGCATTAAGTTATTTTATACATTTTAGCTTTGTGGGTGTTCTTCATTCAAACTTGGTGTATCACCTTTTCCTTTTAGTTTATCCTTCTTCCCCTTTTCCCAATGGTGTTAGATTAGGTTTAGTCTTAGTCTGCTCTAAATTTTATATTCAGAGAAAAGAGCCAACCTTCTCTAGAGGTTTGATTTCCTTTGTAGGGTCCCACACCTAGAAATCACTTCAATGTTTCACTGGATTATTATAGCAAAAATGTTTGAACACAAGGTGCAACTCCAAGTGAATAGTGTCTGGCACACCCGATGGGACCAGTTTGATGATCCTTATCATGCATTGAAGAGTTCTAGTGAGCTCTTTAGTGCATCTTGCTATTCAGGGTAGTATATCTAACACCATGGCGACTTTGTTGAGTAAATCTACTGGTGCAACCAGTTCAGGCACTTAAATAACTTTAAAAAAATTAGGATTTTGTGATACTCCTAGTCTAAATTGCTTCCAGAAACATTTCAATCACCCGGCGACTCCTGTTTAGTGTGGAGCCTGATTAGTCTCCAAGTGGGAGATTGTTGATATGTGGCGACTGATCATGCAAATACTGTACACTTGTAACATATCCTTACCGGGGTTCGGTGGCACAACCCCCAAATTTTTTTTGGTTTTTTTGCACGTTTGGGGTTAGTAGTTAATTCTTGTTAACCGACAAATGAAAAATGACTTTGTAAAAACCCTAATTCTAGAAGCTTCCAAAAATCTTGTTATAAGCGGTTGGGATATATGTTATGGATATGAAATTCATGAGATTGTAATATGTTTTGCATTGGATAATAAAATCATTGGATGGCTGAGTTTCTGTGGATGTAGCCCATTTTGGGTGAACCACGTTAAAATTTTGTGTTGATCTCTTTTGTGTTATTCTTCATTGTTATATTTGGGTTATTTAATCTGCATAAAATTTAATGTTTATTGCTTCGATTTGCCTGAACCCTAACAACTCCTTGGTATGAGCCTTTTTCTCAGAAGGGCAGATCTGTTTGCTCCTTTTCCCATATTATTTGAATGATTTCTGTTTCTTTTCATGCTATATTATGTAAAACTATTATGGAAACTCTGAATATCAACACCCTCATGATGCTTATTCCTCTCCATCTTATCAAAATACACATCGTTAGCCTCCATATCAGCCATTTCAAGCCCAAGATACCTTTGGTTTTATGTTGCATTGCCTTGTTTCAACAGAATATTGACATCCTTATAATGCTTACCTCCCACCCACCCTTACTCAGTCTTCTTGGCAGTCTAATAATGCTTATTATCAACCCCAAGAAGACTATCTTGACCCTAGCCAGTGTAGTTACCCTTCTAATCAACTCCAAGATGTTGACAATGTGAACATTGATGTGTTCAATGATCTCACAGACATGTTCCTAGAGTTGAATAGACGTTTGGAGGATATTAAAAGAAAAAGAGGGTATAATCAGCCTCAACGAGACTGTAGTTTTACATTAGAAACATTAATGATCCAAAGGAGGCGATCCTAGGTTGCTAGAGGGAGTGGGATGAGTTTCAAGAAATGATAGAATATGACTAATAGCAGGAGCTTTCTTATCAGGACCATCTTCAACAACAACAACATGAGGCACAAGAAAGGTCTTTTCAAGAAAACCTTGTTGTGCAGTTTGCAGCTCAAGAAGAACAAAGGAGGCAAGTGACTCAGTCTATGCCCTCTTTTCCCAATTTTAGACCTTCCTTTTCTTTGACTACAAATCAACTTGCAATTGAGTAGCTTCGATGTCACAAATTCCCAAGGTTTAGAAACTCCCTCCCTTTGCAAGACCCTGTTCCTATGCAAACTCAGTTTATCACTCCCTAGGAACAAATTTTCTAAGAACCCTCTCACTTCCAAGAAATTCAAGGAGATATTCAGGCCCCTTGCCCTGACACTATTTTTCTTTTCAAAGGTGGACTTGTTGTCTACTGGGCTAATTGGTGGGATGAGCCAAAGGTGGAGATGGAAGAGAAAGAAGCCAATGAGGAATAGTCTGTTGTTCCTACGCTCATAGAGGTGGAATTGTTTGAACCTCTTACACTTGTGAATAATGTTAATTCAAATAAGGGGTTGAATCCTTTGGATTTTAGTTCTTTTGAGGCTTTTTCTCATGCATCTGATCAAGTAAACAAGAATGAAAAGCAAAGATTACATGGGGAGAGCCTTCAGCTGCAAAGATAACTTGAGTAGAATCCAGTGGAGTTGCAGTCGATTGAGGACATTGAAGAGGAGATTGCTGCAGTAACTCCAGAAGTTGATGATGCCAAAATGTTTCACGAACTGCCTAGTTATATTGAAGATAACGTTGGCATGCAAATTCCAACATTAGCTATAGTTTTGGAGTAGCATAAGGATGATGAAGACCGTGGTGAGTTACTGGCATTGCAAAAAAGTGTCGCAATGAGGTTCCAAATAATGAAGAGCAGAAAATAGGCAGCCCTATACTGAAAAGTGAGAGGCTGATGATGCAGACCTATTTGAGGAGCTCCCATCTTGCATAGAAAATGACAATGTGGAGATTGAGAATGGGAAAGACCAAATTGAAGATTTGTTCTTGATTATCCAACAGGGATATCAACTCCTTGGTGAAAGGGATTTCACCATTGAGCATGTGCAGGGCTCATTATCTCGTTGTTTGACCATCCCATCCCCACCTTTTTTTAACTGCACATAGGCATGAGAAATATTGTAAATTGTTAAAAAAAGGTAGCTACTTTCAGGAACTAGTTAATGACTTTGTTTAAGTGAGTTTTCTAGTTGGCTAGTTTAGGTTTAGGATAGGTTTGTTTCTATTTTAGTTTTCCTTTTCCCTAAGTGCTATTGTACATGCTGTACTCTCATTAGGAGAATGCAGGCTTCATTTTCTTTTGGTATTGTTTTGTTAAGGCAAGGTCTCAGTTGTTTTCAGCCTACTGTAGACCCTTTTAATTGAATTCCCAATGAATGCTTAAAATCACTGGTTCATTTGTTTAGTAAGCAAACATCCCTGAGAGGTCGCAAAAATGTTGACCTATTTTCCCCCTTCCCACAGTCAAATAACTCAGTTTTGAAAATGTTGAAAATCTTGTTGAATTGGTTAAGTGCTTAGTGTTCTTCAGGTCTAAAGGTATTTTCCTTGTAAAATCCCTAAAAATTCCTAAGGAAAATCCCTTTTAAAAACCCAAAATTTTCTAACTCTTTGCCTTAGTCTTTTTAGCCTTAATCGATAAATGTTTGAGTTAGCGAACTAAAAAGTTCGTCAATCGGCCGATTTGATGATTGACAAAACCACCAACTGAAGGGAAGGCTTTCTTGAAAAACAAAAGTGACTAAGGCAAAGGAAAAGAAAGGCTTATTGGGAAATCGAAAGAACCACAAACTCGTCCAACAATTTGTGTTTTACAAAGTTTGCCAATAAGGTGACTCACCGACAAAGGCCAAGGAAGCGAAGAGAAGGCAAGGTTCACAAAAGTGAATCTTTGCCGACAAAGGTAAAGAGGGAAAGACGAAGATATGCAAAGTTTGATAAATGAAGAAATCACCAATAAAGAAGAAAAGTAACAAAGAGAAAAAAGAACACATGCCAAGTTCGTGAAAGTGGAATTTCACCAACTAAAGGATAGAAAGTAAAAAATGAAGAGAATGCAAAGACGAAAATGGTTTGTGATGGATAGATTTTGCCGATAAAGAAAAATAAAGAGCCAAAATGTAAAGTCAAGGGAAAATCAATGAAATAAAGCTTGTAATATAATGTAAAGCTTTAAAATATTTTAGGTTTAAAATATTATAAAATCTTTATGCAGGAAATTTTGGCAGAAAATATATTTTAAAATATCTATCTTCTCCAACTGCCATTATTGTATGATCAAATCAATCCAGCTGGAGGTAGTTGTGCACTAATTATTGCAAGTAGATGAATCAACTGCTTGCATTCAAGACAACAAATATTTCCCAGCTACTTCATCCTTAGGATATTTTCTACATTTATGTTTTGAAGACAGATGTACACAGACATTCCCTTTGCAGAAACATCTTCTCACAGACCCATGCGACAAATTTATTGTAGTAGATGACTTAGGTCAATGATGAAATGGTATAAATAGATGAAAAATTAATGTAATGAGGGTTGGATACAAAAACTTATTTTTTGTGCTCCAAACAGAACCCTCTTTTTCTATAACCATGCCTTTCTGATTAATACAACTAATTGTTTTTACCTTTTCATGCTATTATCTAGTGCTGTGTAATCTAGAACTAGTTATTGTTTGTGAATGTTTATTTTCTTGCAATCCTTTTTTGTTCTTTACCTCTGTCAAAATTTGCAGGATTTGTGTGAGTTTATCATCTGTATTAAGTTATTTTATGCATTTTAGCTTTGTGGGCGTTCTTCATTCAAACCTAGTGTATCACCTTTTCCTTTCAGTTTATCCTTCTTCCCCTTTTCCCAACGGTGTTAGATTAGGTTTAGTTTTAGTCTACTCTAAATTTCATATTCAAAGAAAGGAACCAACTTTCTTTGGAGGTTTGATTTCCTTTGCAGGGTCCCACACCTGGAAATCACTCCAATATTTCACTGGATTGTTGCGGCAAAAGCACTTCAACACAAGGTACAAATCCAAGTGACAATAATTGTCATTTCCTAATTTTTGGTAACTATGAGAAATAAAAATGTTTTGTTAGAATTTATTGAGAACAAGCACATGATCCACCATAACCAAGTTACTTGTGATAAAAGGATTTTATTGAGAATCTTGTTGTTTGATTAGTGAGGTTTGGGAATTTTTTAGTTCTTGTTTAATTCTATGTCCTTTAGTGGTGTCCTAATTAATTTGAATCCTAGGCTAATAGCATTGTATAATAAAGTAAACTACAACCAAGGACTACATCTTTCTTTGCTCTAATCTATTTAAAATTTGACTATAAAATTGAATATGATAGTAAATACAACAAAAAAATACTAGCTATTAGATTTTGTTGGGAATTAAGGTGTCTCAACCTTGGTAATTCCTTGCATTTATTATTGTAATGTAATTTATTTACTAAGCCTATGTTATAATTTTGTTGCACATCCTGTTTTGTCATTTAGTGTGAAGTGACACGATGAGTTGCCACTCCACTTGTAATATGACTAGGATGGTCAACTCACTCTATGTGGAGATAGGCGTCCCTTTTGTGTGGTAGAGGATTTCTACCATGTGTCAGCATCTTGACTAGTGTGTAAGTGAATCTTGACTGAAATGGTTATAATAAATTCCTATGACAGAATCTATGACATGTAAGAGTCGGAAATAGAAGGTTCTATGACAGGTGAAGACATGTCACAAGGCATCTTTAAAAAAGGCATCTTTGGGTGCCCCAAGGAGAGTTATGACATGTTGTAAAAGAATATGATATTTATAGCCTGTTTATGACAGATTCTCTTACAACTGTAAGATATGTCAGTATGACAGATTCTATGACGGTTGTAAGAGTCGTAAGGGCATCTGTCATTGCCCAACTTGGGAATAGGCAACGTCTTTGGGATGGGGTGACTTGACAAGTGTCAGGAACATCCTACAGTGTTAGATAAGTGTCCATAGGCATGGGTTTTGGGCCATGAGGCCATGTTGGATGCCCATCTAAAGATAGAGCCATTTTTGCCTTGTATTTTCTATATAAATAGGTGCTTTGAAGAGGAGATGTATTATGTGATTGATAGGTACTGTTATGCTGCTGGATTGTCTCTAGATACGAGTGTCAAAGACTCCTACAAGAGCATTGGATCTGTGACTATATTGTAACCTTCATTGTTTACGGAATACTTGAGCTGTGTTTTGGAGTGTGGGGTTTTTCACCCATAAGGGTTTTCCCCACATATATCTTGTCTCTCTCTTCTTTTGTCTTACATTCTTGTGTATGTGTTTACTGCAATATCTCTGTTAGTGGGTCAACATTGTTGTAACTGTAAAGATTAAAACGAATTTGCACTCATCTCTCCTCATTAGATTAGTGTAGGAAGCGATTTCTGCACACCTAGCTTCCTTTTAGTTGGTATTAGAGCTTGATCACCTTTGGTCCTAGTTGTTGGGTAGGGGTTTTTTGAGCTAATCTTAGGTTGAGTGGGAGCTTTGTGCAGAGCATTATGTATCTTGTTGCAGGAAAGAGATGGCAGGCACATCGGGAAGATTAGAGGTGGAGAAATTCAATGGCACTAATTTTGAGTTATGGAAACTTAATATGAAAGACATGCTTGTTGATCGAGACCTATGGGAAACTGTATCTGGTGTAAAACTAGCTACAATGCGCAAGCTGATTGGGATCTCAAAGATTGAAAGGCTAAGGGTCTCATAAGGCTCAGTCTAGCTGATTCTGTCTTGTTAAATGTCCATGAGGAGGAGCACAAAAGACCTTTGAAAGAAGCTGGGTGATGTTTATCAGGCCAAGTCCCTGGTGAACAATTTTTTTTTGAGAAAGAAGTTGTATTCTTTGAAGATGGAGGATGGAAGATCTGTTGTAGATCACCTGAATGCTTTCAACATGTTAATTGCACAATTGACATCAATTGGTGTGAAGATGGAGGAGGAAGATCATTGTATGACCTTGCTTTGTTCTTTTCCAGAATCGTGGGATCTTCTTGTTATGGCTATTGGGAGCACCACATCCACTTTCACAATGGATGAAGTGGTATCTTCACTCTTATCTGAAGAGATGTAGAGAAAGTCTTCTGAGGTAACCAAAGAGGCTCTTGCGATTTGTGGAAGACCCAAGGAGAAAGGGAAAAAGAAGGACAAGAAAGTTGAGAAGGACATATCCAAATCCCATGGGAGATCCAAATCTCCTAGAAAGTCCAAGGCTCTTTGTTGGAACTGTGGCAAAACTGGGCATTTCTTAAAGGAATGCAAGGAGGAAAAGAAAAAGAAGAATGCCCTAAATTCAGATTTTGACAAGTCACAAGATGATGGTGATGCTTTCATTGCAACCCTGGCCACCCATGCATCTGATGATGTGTGGTTGATTGATTCTGGTGCATCATTCCACATGACCTCACATCGAAGCTGGTTCACGAAATATGAAGAGTCTGATGGTGGAAGAGTGTACCTAGGTGAGGATTCTCATCTAAAGATTGTTGGTCATGGAAGAGTCTCAATCCAATTCCCTGATGGAGGAGTGAAGGGGATCACTGAGGTTATGCACATTCTATGCCTAGCACGGAACCTACTTTCTGTAAGTATGCTGAATGATGCAGGTGTGTAGGTTATCTTTTCGAAGGATGGATGCAAGATGACTAGAGGATCTATGGTCTTGCGAAGGGTACTTGGAGAGGTACTCTATTTTAGTTGGAGGCATGCACTTCATAGTGCAATAGTTCTTCTCACTCGAAGAAAAGAGCTGTAGTCACTTCATCCCCACCATCTGAATGAGCAGTGAATAATGTTTTTTGTAACACATTCTGATGGTAGTGCACATGTTTTGGAAGTTAAACTTCTTGTTGAAAAAACTATGTTATGGCATTTGAAATATGGCCACATTGGTGAGAAGGGTCTTAGAACCGTGAAAAATAAAAACCTTGTTGAGGGGTTAAATGATTGTAATCTTGAGTTTGACTTTTTGAACATTGTGTATATGGAAAGCAAAATCGTGTTCAGTTTTACTCTAGTTCTCACAAGTCTTCTGGTGTACAAGATCTTATTCATTCTGATGTGTTTGGTCCTGTTAGTGTTCCTTCAATTTCCAAATCTATATATTTTGTATCTTTCATAGATGATTATAGTAGGACATGGATTTATTTTATCAGAAGCAAGACTGAAGTCTTTAGTCGGTTCAAAGAGTTTAAAGCTTTTGTTGAGAATCAGACTAGTAAAAAAATTAAAAGTTTGAGAACTGATAACAGTGGTGCGTTTTGTTCGGCAGAGTTTGATAAGTTCTGTAAAGAGCAAGGGATTGAAAGACATAAGACAACTCCATACATCCCACAACAAAATAGATTTGTAGAGAGGATGAATAGGACACTGATGGAGAAGGCTAGGAGTATGCTTAGTGGAGCAAGCCTTGAACAAAAGTTTTGGGCTGAAGCTGTAACCACTGCTTGCTACCTGGTAAATAGGTCTTCTGCATCAACTCTTGTTGGTACGACACCTATGGAGGTGTGATTTGGTAAGAAGCTTTTAGTTAGACATCTTCATGTTTTTTGTTGTGAGGCATATGCACATGTGCCTAGGGAGAAATGGTCTAAATTGGAGAACAAAGCTGTTAAGTGTATTTTCATTGGCTATGGTGTCGGTGTGAAAGGATACAAGCTTTGGGATCTTGTGGTTGAAAAAGTGTTGTATAGAAGAAGTGTTATCTTTAGATAGCTAACACCTTCTTCCATTGTTTTACAGACAGAAAAGAAAGAAGATGTGGTTCAGTTTCCTTCTACCCCTGAGAAGACTGAACTGACAAACCCTGTGAGACCTGATGATGAGGAGAGCTCTAGTAGCTCTGAAAGCTCAGAAGAAGCAGAACCTCAACCTCATCCTTTGAGGAGGTCTACACGAACAAGAAAGCAACATGATAGGTTTGGTTATTCATTGCTTAATTCTAGTTGTGCTTTTGCCTTACTAACACTGATGAGCCTAGAATTGTGAAAGAGGCTATGGACATGAAAGATGCAAGTTCCTGGAAGGAGGCCATAGAAGATGAGATGGCTTCTTTGGAGAAGAATAAAACATGGGACTTGGTGCCTTTGCCTGAAGGACGAAAACCTATTGGATGCAAATGGGTGTTCAAGAAGAAATTTGGAAGATGGCAGTGTTGAAAAGTACAAGGCCAGATTGGTTGCGAAGGGGTACTCACAAGTGGAGGGAATTGATTATGGTGAAATTTTCTCTCCCATTGCAAAGCTGACATCTATTCGGTTCCTGTTATCTCTTGCAGCAACTTATGACTTAGAGGTGGAGAAGATGGATGTGAAAACAACTTTCCTTCATGGTGATTTGGAGGAAGAGATTTACATGTCACAACCAGAGCATTATATAGAGAAAGGTAAAGAAAATTTGGTTTGCAAGTTGAAAAAGTCTTTATATGGTTTGAAGCAATCTCCTATGATGTGGTACTTGAAGTTTGATGCCTTTGTGTTGTCGATTGGATATCTGAGATTGAAATCAGATCATTGTGTGTATTACAAGTTTGACAATGATCGCATTCTCATTATTGCATTGTATGTTGACGATATGCTGTTAATTGGGAATGGTAAGAATATGATTTCTGATTTGAAGTCTCAGTTGTTAGCACAATTTTGTTGCAAGTATGAGCCTAACCGGTGTTGTCATTGATGTCAACATACTCCTGTTGCATTGATGTCAAGGATTGGATGAGTTGTGTGCTGAGGATATTGATAAAATTAGTCCTATCAGAAACAGAGAAGAACAGTGAAGACAGTGAAGCTCTATGAAGTGAAGATCCCAGCTAGATGAAGATCAGAGAATGCGCATCAAAGGGTTTGTAGATATGTGTCTAAAGATGATCCAGTCAAGATTTGAGAGGTCCACATGAAAATGTGGAGTTATGGCCGTGAGAGTAAAACCGGTTCTGGCAATTATTCAGAGGTGACAGAGTGACACAAATAGGTCCGGTGAGATCCAGAAATACAATATCATGTTCTGCGGATCTGGTGGCATGTTTGGGAGGCTAATTGGAATTAACAACTCAATTGGTTCATGGTTTGGAGGTCCACAAGCAATCCTTCTAATTTGACAGTGATGACTGACTGTGTTCTTGAGGTTCTGGATGAAGATGCGAATGATTACAGTAAGTAGAAGTGGTGCAGATGTTCTTGGTGATTCAAGCAAGCTTGCGGGAGTCTCCGCATTGAAGATTGAGCTCGTAATTGAAAATTTACGTTCGGGTGATGGTGTTCTTCCTAGTCTTGGCCGACCAGATGATTTGCACATGTTGCGGATGATCTTGAAGATGTTTTACGAAGCATGGCATGTTCCTCTAAGAAGATTGAAGTCCCAGCTATGTGTGGCCAATAGTGTAGTGATGTGCATGAAGTTTTTGTAATAATTCAAGTTGCATTTTTGTAATTGCTCTGTAATAAAATAAGTGTATGTTGTGCTGACTTTGATGATCATTCCAAAGTCTATGTTTGCAAAGACATTCAAATGTATCCTCAGTTATGATGAGAAGGTGGTAGTCAAGAGGAGTGAAAAGCAGAGCAGAGGTATTGAGCTTAAATGGAATTGACTCAAGCATAGTGAAGATGCTAATCTCTATTTCAAGTATGTAATACTCATATTCTTCTGTAGACAGTGTGTCTCCTGTAGGCAGTGGACCTCTTGTGAGCAGTGTGCTCAGGCAGTGAGCCCTAACTGGAAAGTGCCATTTTATTCTTCTTATTCTTTTAACAGATAATACAATCTTGGGTTAGTCACCCCGTGGTTTTTCCCTTAACTGGGTTTTCCACATTAAAATATTGGTGTTATATGTGTTAAATTTGTTTATGGTCTTGAATTATTGCATTATGCTTCCATGATTGAATCATTGATATGCTGTTGAAATATAAGAAGGATTTAAAGTAAATAAGGAACAAGATTTTGGTGACAATTGATTCACCCCCCCTCTCAATTGTCTTTCCTAAATCCAACAATTGATATCAGAGCTAAGTCCCTCTAGAAGAAGCTTAACCGCTCGAGGAGATCCAGGATGTCATCCTACAAGGACAGTCCAAGGTTTGATGGAATAAACTACATTGTTTGGAAGAGCCGCATGGAGTGTCACTTACAATGCATGGGAAATTAGTATTGGAACATAACTACGACTAAATATGTTCTCCCAAAGAATGGTCCAACAACTATGGATGAAGTCAGAGATGCAGAAAATAATCTTCAAGCTAAAGAAGCCCTACTGAGTGCCTTGACTGATTCAGAGTTGACAAATGTTATGGATTTGAAAACTACTTATGAAATGTGGACAAAGCTAGAAAATCTTTATGAAGGAGACAAATATGTTAAGTGTGCCAAGCTGCAAAGTCTGAAAGGAAAATTTGAAAACTTGAAGATGAGTGAAGATGAGAATATCACTTCATACATGTCAAAAGTAAATGAGCTTGTATGTGACATTAGATGTGCTGGTGGAGTATTGGATGAAGATGGGATTGTTGCCAAAGTTCTCAGATCTCCAGCTCTTGCTTACAAACACAAAGCTGTTGCTATTAAGGAAATCAGATCTTTGAAAACTATTACAAGGGATCAATTGGTTGGTAAGATATCTGCATTTGAGTTGGCTGAGTTTGGTGATGCACTTTCTAAGACTGAATCTGCATTCAAAGCTAGTGCCTTTACAAAAGGCAAATAGAGATATGCTCCAGGAAAAAGTTCCTCAACGAAATCAACATGGTATGATAAAGCAAGGAAAGATCTGGAAGAAGATGAGTTAGAAGTTGAACAACTTGAAGCCCTTATTGCAAAGAGACTGCCAAGAGGATCTGATAAGTATGAAGGAAAATTACCTTTCAAATGCTTTGCCTGCAATAATATTGGTCATTTTGCCTCAAGATGTCTGGAAAGGTCTTCAAGGCCAAACCCTAATAGATCAAGGTTTCAGAAGAAATGTTACTATATTTAAGAATATGATGATAAATGAGTAATAGATGATGAATCTAAAATAGGAAACAAACCCAGAAGTGACTGGGTGTTTATTGCCATCAAAGAAGAAGATCCAATGTCTATTGAATCTACCAATCATAAGATGATAGAAAGTGCTTTGGCGCTTATGTTGAAGAAAAGGATGAATGAGTTATTGACAGTGGATGCTCTCACCATATGACTGGTGACAAGAGTAAATTCTTAAGCTTGGAAATATATGAAGGTGGAGTTGTAAAGTTTGGAGATAATTTTGCTGGCAGAATTAGACGCAGAAGAACCATTTTTTTAATGGAAAGAACAAAACCAGTGATGTTCTATATGTTGAAGGTCTAAAGCATAATCTTCTCAGTGTTGGATAGTCGGTGGACAAAGGCTATGATCTCTGATTCAAAAATGGAAAATGCAAGATCTTTGAAAGCTCTGGAACTAAGATTGAATCTGGTACACAAACAAAAGGTAACATCTTTCACTTGGTTGGTACTAGAAAAAGTTGCTTATTTGTTCAAATTAATCAGAGTTGGTTGTGGCATAGGAGAATGCGTCATGTGAATTTTGATAATATCATCAAGATAAGCAACACTCAGGCTGTAAGAGATCTTCCAAGACTAGTGAAACCTGCTAACAGTTTGTGCAAAGAATGTCAGTTGGGCAAGCAGAACAGAGTCACATTCAAAAGTAAGGAACAATCTTCAACTAGATTGTTAGACTTAGTACACACTAATCTCTGTGGTCCAACAAGAATCAGGAGTCTGCAAGGAGATAGCTATTTCATGTTGCTGATTGATGACCACTCTTGGATGATGTGGGTGACTTTCTTGAAAGAGAAATTTGAAGCACTTGAGAAGTTCAAAATATTCAAGGCTATGGTAGAAAATGAAATTGACATAAACATAAAATGCCTCAGGTCTGATAGAAGTGGAGAATTCACATTCGGTGAGTTCATATCATTCTATGAGAAACATGGGATAAAGAGACAATTATTTGCCCCAAGGACACCACAACAGAATGGAGTAGTGGAGAGAAAGAACCAGACCATCCAAGAAGCATCTAAGACCATGATGATGGAAGCAAATTTTTCTCAGATCTATTGGAGAGAAGCTGTAAGTACTGCTGTCTATACTCTTAATCAGGTACAAATTAGAGGCAATACTGGTAATAACCCTTATGAACTTTGGTTTGGCATTAATCCTACTATGAAGTATTTCAGAGTCTTTGGTAATAAATGCTATATCAAAAGAGATGAAGACCTTGGCAAGTTTGATGCTAGAAGTGATGAAAGAATATTCTTGGGATATTCTACTCAAAGCAAAACATATCGGTGTTATGACAAGAGATTGAGAAAGATTGTAGAAAGTACAAATGTGAAGGTTGATGAAGGCATGAAAAGTCCCTCAAAGTATTATGAGTATGAAGCAGATGATCAAAATGATGTCTCAGACCAAGGAGAGAAAGTCCCAACTCTAGTTTAGATTTAGACTGATTCGGAGAATCCTGAAATACAAGAAGAAGAGACAAGTTTGGATGAACTTGTTCAAGAATTAGAAGTGCAAGAGAATCTCAAAACTCCTAGGTATGTAAGACTGAATCATTCTGAAGATAAGATCATAGGAGATAGAAGAAAATGTGTTCAAACAAGAAGATATATCTCTCAAGATTCAGTGAAGTATTGTTTGATTTCAAAGATTGAACCAAAAATAGTAAGTGAAGCATGCAATGATGAAAGCTGGGTTAAAGCAATGGAGGAAGAATTGATGCAAATTGAAAAAAATCACACTTGGGATCTTGTTCCCAGACCTAAGGACAAAAATGTGATTGGGACTAAGTGGGTCTTCTAGAATAAACTAAATGAAAATGGTGAAGTAGTAAGAAATAAAGCCAGATTGGTTTGTGAGGGTTACTCTCAAATAGAAGGAATTGACTTTGAAGAAACTTTTGCTACGGTGGCAAGAATTGAAGCAGTCAGATTATTTCTTGCCTTTGCTGTCTTCAGAGATTTCAAGGTATATCAGATGGATGTCAAGTCTGCTTTCCTAAATGGTGATTTGGAAGAAGAGGTATACATTGAGCAACTGGATGGATTTCAATTGTCTAATCATGGAGATATGGTCTGAAAGTTGAAGAAAGGATTGTATGGACTCAAACAAGCCCCAAGAGCCTAGTATGAAAGATTGGACAAACATCTTTTGAAGATTGGTTTCAACAAAGGTACTGCTGACAGTAATCTGTATTTTAAGATTGATCATGAAAATATTCTGATTGTTAAGGTATTTGTTGATGATATCATTTTTGGAGGGAAAGATAGTTTGTGCAAGACTTTTGCAAACCAAATGCAAAGTGAATTTGAGATGTCTATGTTTGGGGAAATGAATTTCTTCTTGGGTCTATAAATCACTCAATCAAAGAAAGGAATCTTCATATCACAGACCAAATATGTGAAAGAATTGTTGAAGAAATTTGGGATGGAAGATTCAAAGCCAATGAATACTCCCATGGCAACCGGATGTAAGCTAAGTAAAGGTGATGAATCTCCTAAGGCTGATAAAAAAAAGTACAAGTCAATGATTGGAGGACTGCTCTACCTTACTCAAACTAGACCTGATATTATGAATGTTGTTGGTCTTGTTGCTAGATTCCAAGCTAATCCTAGAGAGTCTCATGTCATGGAAATCAAGAGAATTCTCATATATCTGAAGGGAACAGTTGAGTATGGATTATGGTATCCTAAGGATCATGATTTCTCTCTTCATGCATATACAGATGCTGATTGAGCAGGAGATGTGGATGACCAGAAGAGTACCAGTGGTGGTGCATTCTTTTTGGGAAAAAGATTGGTTTCTTGGCTAAGCAAGAAACAACAGACAATATCTCTAGCCACTGCAGAAGCATAATATATTGCAGCAGTAGGCAACTGCACTCAAGTATTGTGGATGAAGCAAATGCTAAGAGATATTAGAGTGGAGTATGATGAACCTATCACAATCTTTTGTGATAATTCAAGTGCAATAAACATATCAAAAAATCCAGTGTTGCATTCAAAGATAAAACATATATCCATCAAGTTCCACTTTTTAAGAGAGCAAGTGAACATTAATGAAGTGAGATTGGAGTTTGTACCCTCAAAGGATCAAATTGCAGATATTTTTACTAAACCTCTACCTGAAGACTCTTTTGAGTATCTCAGGGAGAAGTTAGGGGTTATTACCCCTCTAGTTCTGAATTAAAGTGCATTGATGTGCATCAGTCTAGTGGATCCCACAGTCATATCTTGTGATCTGGATTGATGTTAGGAGGCTACTACTCATGGGGAGCAGTCTGTATGCTTCTGAAGTATGAGAAGTAGTTGCAAGTATGTACCCTTTGTTGGCAAGAGACACTGTGTGGCTTCATGAGTGTTGTCATTGATGGCAACAAAGTCCATCCCACACATTCGCATTACATGGTGTGTCTATACCGGAAGTTAGATTGAAGAGTATTTTAGTCCGGTGACCAAGAACAGAACATGTAGCAAGGTTCGACAATCAGGTCCAGATCTCTCAGAGGAAGTATCTTAGTAAAGTGTGGACTTGCGGAAGTCAAGAGGAGTACCATAACTAATATATTCCAGAGATTGAGCCTCCAGTGATGTAAGAATGAAAAGATATGAACACCTAAGTGTTGGGTTCCTGTTTGACAGAGTAGACCGAGGAAGAACTGATCGACAGAGCTTCAAACCTTAATTCGGATGAGATATTGATGGTAATCAAGTTTCTTAAGGGATCATTCATGATTGGCTGACATGATTGATGACTTCTATAAGCATCTCTTTGATATGCATCACTTGGTAAGCAAGGATTCAACTGACAGACCAGAGTTTGGGAAAATATTGAGTATTCCAGATGCCGACTAGAAAGATGTTGAAATCCTTTGTGCAGATATATATACCAGATGGATTTCGATGAGAAGGTGTGTGGTGTGTGTGTTGTGAAGTACGAAGAAAAGTAGAGAGCAGTGTGGAAGCAGTAGTACAGGTTCGGTATGTAACATGACAGTAGCACCAAAGAAGAGGAAGAATGAAGTGCAGTAGATCAGTGTATTGAGCCTAATCGGAACTGAACCTCAACATATGTGGATGCTTCTCATCAGTTCAAGTATCTTGTTACTTTCTTTATACCTTGTAGACAGTGAGTCTCTTGTAGGTAGTGAGCCTCTTGTGAGAAGTGTGCTCGGGTAGTGAGCCCTAATTGGCAAGTGCCATTTTGTACTTCTATTCTTTTAACAGAGAATACAATCTTGGGTTAGTCACCCCATGGTTTTTCCCTTAACAGGGTTTGCCATGTCAAAATCATTGTGTTATGTGTATTGATTTTGTTTGTACTTTCATGGTTATGGATGCTTATTTGTTTTGATGCTACACTAGTTATTAAAGAAGAATAGAAAGTTAAATTAATTAAGATAACTGATTCACCCCCCTCTCAGTTCTCAACAATTGGTATTAGAGCTAAGTTCCTCCAAACAGAGCCTAACAGCTTGAGGAAGATCTGGGAATTCTAATGGATATGTATGGTATGAGGGAACAACTTCAGTCTACCCTTGATGATCTTGAGAAATCTCACTCTGAAGTCAATAACTTGAGGGAAAGACTCAAACAAGATGTTGATTTCATAAATGAGCTAAAGGAGAAACTGGGTATCTCTATGAAAAAGAGAAAGGAACTTCTTTAGGAATTGGCAAGTCAAAGTGAAGCCAATGATACTAATGAAGATCTGAATGAGAAGAACAAATTGTGTGAGAAGCTATCAAAAGAGGTCATTATGGTAAGACATGAAATGGAATCAAGGGTTATGAAATTCACTCAAGAAATTGAAGAGAAAAGAAAGACTGAAGATAATCTAAAACAATCTCTCAAAGAGAAGTCAAAAGACTGCCACAAAATGGATAGAATAATTAGGCATTTGGAATCTGATCTTGAAGAAGCTAGAGATAATGAAGAACAACTTGAGAATCAGATTGACACTCTAAAAAGGGATCTTCAAACAACAAATGAATACAAAGAGAAATTCAAGATAAACTCTGTTCAGCTTGAAGTTCTTCTTGAAAGCCAAAAGAGGGTAGATGACAAGCAAGGGTTGGGGTATGAGAAAGGTGAAAGCTCCGGATCTAGTCAGAAGAACTCTAGATTAGGAAATCCAAGGAACAGGCCTAGAAGACCTCCGGTAAGGCAACCAAATGCTCAAAGATATCCATCCTTCAATGGATACTGCCACAATTGCAATAACTTTGGTCATAAAGCAAATCAGTGCAGAAGAAGAATGAATCAGACTAATTCATCCTTCTCTGGACAGTGTTTTAATTGCAAAAGGTATGGTCACAAATCTCATGAGTGTAGAAATATGCAAATGAACAATTCATTCAATGGTAGATGCTTTGCATGCAATAGAATGGGACATATGGCTAATCAGTGTAAATCAAGAGGATATCAGTCAAATATGCAAAGAAATGTTTTCTACAATTGCAATAGATCTGGTCATATTGCCAAATTCTTCAGAAGTAAGAATCAGGACAAAAAGGGTCCGGTGCTTCATAATCAAAACCAAGACAAAGGAAAAGGAAAAGTGAATGCGGATAAAATTCAAAGGGAGATGAACAAGATTTGGGTGAAGAGAAGTACATAAAATGTTGAGGATGGATCCACACTAGAATCTGGTGCTGATATTCCTTCTGGAAACTAAATCAATGAGCTTTGGCTTAGGGGGAGTCACAAAAGAAAACAAGTTCCCCCAGCCAGTCAATTGGTGCCTGAAATTGGCACATGGAAAGTTGCAGAATAAAGGGTTCTCAGAGAAAAATCTAAATAAGCCTTGGTAAAGATATGGAAGATCCACAAGAAATTTAGAAGAGGCTAATCTTCCAAGAATGGTCCAGTTTAACAGTCATCTAGTAAGAATAAGATTTTCACAGTTAGATCGGGTATGATTCAAATTTGAGGTATCTTGATCTACAGATAAATGGAATGATTGGAGAAAAATAGATATATTGCCAATATTCACCGAGAATAACTCTAAGTGCATCCCAGTGATCCAGAAAGATCTCTTAGGACAAGGAGAACAAAGCAACCAGAATAACTTAAGTCGTGCATTTATTACAATGTGAAATTAGGGTTTGCACAGAAATATAAGGGTTCTTTTGTTCATCATTTACACATTTGCATTCAAGAAGAAGAGAGAAGGAGCTCTGCAACTAAATTGTCTCAAACCTCTCAAAGATCAACCGCAGAAGTTGATTCATCCTACAATCTGATTCGGCTCATATTGGGAACCCTAGAAGCGTAAAAGGTATTTTCTGCTCTTAAATAACTCTCTCTGAATCTTGTGAAAGATGGCTACTTCGAATGTTGTCAAAATCACTGATAGGCCACACCCTAAATTCAAAAAACACCCCTACAAATCTCTGGAAGTTGATCCCTTGGGCACATTCTCTAGCATTCCGCATGGGGTTCTGCATGTAGAAGATATTAGGGTTTACATACACGCAAACATTGAAGAATTTGGGGAATCCAAGCTGATGGATATCTACCACAAGGAACTGATAGATGAATCACTTGAACTTAAATCCCAATACAAGGCCATCCAGGATAAGCATTTCAGACAGTGCATCCATTTCCCCTTTTTTGCAGAAGATGAGTGGGTCCAGTATGTTTTGAGCAGAGTGCATGACAACTTCATGTGGTTGAATAGACCATTTAAGATCGCAAAAGATGCTATTAAGGTGGTAACTAGTTTGCAGTCATCTGGAGGGTTACCTGTTCTCAAATCAGTCAAAAACCAAACTGAGTGAAGCTACCAGATCAAAATTTGACAAGAGAGCAATAACAATAGAAGATATCACTGATTCGGATATCAAGTTTGCATCCATGATAATTGGTTACAAGATATATCACTCCAGCAGGGAAAATTCAGTACCTGGAACTGCAATTTACATTACTTATCAGATGCTAAGAGAAAATGCTAACTATGATCTTTGTGAGCTTCTCCTGAACCAACTGATAGAGAATTTGCAGAAAGTAAAGAAAGATAAAAAGAATTCATTCAAGTATGGTGGCTTGATACTTTGCCTATTCTTCTACTATATGAATGAGCTACCCGGAACTAATGGCTGGATATGGCAAAATGATAGACCTGTTGCCATACAAATCAGGGATTATTTGTATGGGCTTGGTGATGCCAAGGAAAAAAATATAACACTGTGGGGTTACTTCAAAAAATTTCAAAGCATAATGCAGGCTAGAGAGAGAATCCCCCAATCTCTAGTTGAAAAATACAAAGATACAGTGTGCTTCATGGTAGACATTGATCAATGCCTAATGGAGGCAGTGGAACCAACAATAGTGTGGATTATGCCAATGGGCTATGAAGTGGATGAGAAAATTTTGGAACTACATGTCCAACATCTACTAAGTCAGGCTAAGGACCCTAAGGCAGAAAGGTTTGGAACCTTCCAAGAACTGAGTGTAAAAGTTCATGTTGAACTTAGACAACCTGAGATCAAGAGAAAGGTAAGAAGGGAAGTAGAAGAATTTGCCAAGAGGCATGGAATATCAAAGGAGGTAGTTGATGCCAACTGAGAGAAGATGGAAAGGGCAGAGAAAGAAAGGCAAGAAATAGAAAAAGAAAGTGCTCCGGTGCAAGCCCCCTCCCGGACCAAATCCTCCAGAAGCTCTGCACTTGCCACCTCTAAGAGCCAAAAAACATAAAAACTGGAAGCCCAAACATCTGAAAAGGGAGAGAAGAGAACAAAGAAAAAGGCCACAAGGTCCTATACGAGTTAGAAGGATGATGAAGAAACTGAGACCGATGAAGAAATCAAGAAAATGAAGAAGAAGAAAACATCCGGTGAACCCTCTACCAGTCATAGCAAGGAAGAAGAAGTAGAAGAGTTTGTTGAAAGGCCTACTCTGTCCATTGATGATGTAGTCAAGGTAGTTACTGTGGATGGGAATCTGCAACCAATAATAGAATTCTATGAAGAGTATAATGATGCAAATAAAAAGATCTTGGAAGAAGCCACAGTTAAGTACTTAAACATATATAATAAGGCATTTATTGAAATCATCTCTCTAATTCCCAAAATTTAAGAGAAGGAACTTGAAATGAGAAAGGAGAATGCCAAGGCAAAGGACTTAGAGATCAGAGAACAGATTGCTATCCAACTCTATCCCTCCATCACTCCAAAGAAAATGAGCATGATCTTCAAAGATTGCAAGGATGAGTTCCAGAGCAAAGCTAGAATGAATAAGCTTATGCTCGGAGAAACTGATCAGGTGGCTAAAGAGACTAAAGACATCCTCCAGAATGCCTATAAAAGATTTAATATTCCTATTATAGAGGACTTAGGTGATGAAGGACTCAGTACATCAAAGGAAGATCCTACAGAGAAAAATGTAGAAAAATCAAAAGAGATAGGTGAGGAGAAAACTAAGGACCTGGATTCCTCTGTTCCAGAAGAGGAAGTCCAAGAAGAAGTAAATATCTCTCATCCGGATTCCCCAGCAGACTCCGGATCTAAAGGAGAAGAAATAATAGAGGAGAAAATCAGTCAAGAAGAAGAAGTAAAGGAAAAGGAAAAAGACCAAACAAAAAAGACCCCAGGAGAGTTCTGAGACTGCAGGAGGGAAGAAGACTCTGTCTCCGGCAAGAGACACTGTAGAAACAGTCAAAGATTTCTTGACCAAGAGATGATGGAAATTGATTAACCAAAACTGCTTCAAGGACCATTCAATTTTGATTCCCTCTCACTGGTTCAAACAATGAAGATAGCATCCTTTGCCCAAGCAAAGGCAAAAGAAAAACTTCTGAAGTCTCACATGGAAGACTATGAGCTGATTAAGATTGCATCCAGTGTATTGGAAAAGATCATGCCATCCTTTCAGAAGGATTTTTCAGCCTCTTCATCCGGTAATCTCAAATCTCTTGTTAATACTGTTAGCACACATTTTGATTCCTTAGAGAAGTCAACAGAAGAAAAGGTTCGGAAGGAGTTTTTGGGAAAGAGATTCTCTGAAGTACAAGGGCTAATAACAAATGATAGGAGAAATATGGATATTGGGATAAAGAGCTTAGAAAATGCTCTTAAAGATGGCGGCGAAATATACAAATTTTGTCTATCCTGGTCCACCGTGACAACCGACATTACCAAGAAGGTGGAAGAACAAGAGAGTAAACTGTTAAGTTTATCTCAAAATTTTGATCCTATCACCTCATCCATTATGAATCAAGAATGCTAGGCTATTGCCACTATGAATGAGATAAAGAGGCTTGAGAACGAGAAGAAGAATATAATAAGTAGGATGGGTGAACTTAGAGAGATAATTATCCTTAAGTTAGAGGCCATGCATGAGGCCCTAACTGATGCTCAGACCACAGCCCGGACCAGTGATCTGACAGATCTAAAGAGGACAAAAGCTTTTGCATTCCTATTGAGTGGTCACATCTCAATTTTGGACAGGATGAAACAGAGTCGGGCAACAAAATTAGTCCAGTTGAAGACAACTTTTGTAGATATACTTCAGTTTATGTAAGTATAACATGTATATATACTTATGTGGCTAAGTATAGTTAGATTTTTGGAAATTTTGGTGTGTAGATTCTTCCCTTTGCCATTGATGTCAAAGGGGGAGTGAGTAGTAGTGAAAAATGTGGAATCTAGCTAAGGGGGAGCTCCGGTAAAGTGTACATTAGAACAGAGCATCAGCCAAGGGGGAGTGTAGTGTGACAGTCATTTTTCACTAAGTGTTGCCATCAATGCCAAATGGGGAGATTGTTGGCAAGAGACATTGTGTGGCTTCATGAGTGTTGTCATTGATGGCAACAAAGTCCATCCCACACATCTGCATGACATAGTGTGTCTATACCGAAAGTTAGATTGAAGAGTATTTTGGTCCAGTGACCAAGAATAAAACATGTAGCAAGGTCTGACAATCAGGTCTAGATCTGTCAGAGGAAGTATCTCAGTAAAGTGTGGACTTGGGAAAGTCAAGAGGAGTCCCATGACTAATATATTCTAGAGATTGAGCCTTCGGTGATGTAAGAATGAAAAGATATGAACACATAAGTGTTGGGTTCCTGTCTGGCAGAGTAGACTGAGGAAGAACTGACTGGCAGATCTTCAGACCTTAATCCAAATGAGAAATTGATGGTAATCAAGTTTCTTAAGGGATCATTCATGATTGGCCGACATGATTGATGACTTCTATAAGAATCTCTTTGATACGCATCACTTGGTAACAAGGATTTAGTCGACAGACCAAAGTTTGAGAAAATATAGAGTATTCTGGATGCCGACTAGAAAGATGTTGAAATCCTTTGTGTGGATATATATACCAGATGGATTTCGATGAGAAGGTGTGTGGTGTGTGTGTGTGTTGTGAAGTGCAAAGAAAAGTAGAGAGTAGTGTGGAAGCAGTAATACAGGTCCGGTATGTAACAAGACAACAACACCAAAGAAGAGGAAGGATGAAGTGCAGTAGATCAGTGTACTGAGCCTAACCAGAACTGAACCTCAACATATGTGGATACTTCTCATCACTTCAAGTATCTTGTTACTTTCTTTATACCTTGTAGATAGTGAGTCTCTTGTAGGCAGTGAGCCTTTTGTGAGCAGTGTGCTCAGGTAGTGAGCCCTAATTGGCAAGTGCCATTTTGTACTTCTATTCTTTTAACAGAGAATACAATCTTGGGTTAGTCACCCCATGGTTTTTCCCTTAACAGAGTTTTCCATGTCAAAATCATTGTGTTATGTGTATTGATTTTGTTTCTACTTTCATGGTTATGGATGGTTATTTGTTTTGATGCTGCACTAGTTATTAAAGAAGAAAAGAAAGTTAAATTAATTAAGATAACTAATTCACCCCCCCTGTCAGTTATCAACACCCTTTGCCATTGATGTCAAAGGGGGAGAGAAGACATGTGAAAAACAAAATGTGAAAAAAAAGTGGTTGCTGATCAAAGGGGGAGCAGTAAAGGAAGAGAAGACATGTGAATGGTTGTTGTTGATAGGGGGAGCTATGTCATCCAGTAAGGAGAAGTTCTTGTCTTGATGGTTAAAATAGTTTTTCACATTATATGTTGCCATCAATGACAAAGGGGGAGATTGTTACAAGTATGTGCCTAACCGGTGTTGTCATTGATGTCAACATACTCTTGTTGCATTGATGTCAAGGATTGGATGAGTTATGTGCTGAGGATATTGAGAAAATTAGTCTTATCAGAAATAGAGAAGAATAATGAAGACAGTGAAGCTCTATGAAGTGAAGATCCCAGCAAGATGAAGATCAGAGAATGCGCATCAAAGGGTTTGTAGATATGTGTCTGAAGATGATCTAGTCAAGATTTGAGAGGTCCACATGAAAATGTGGAGTTATGGCCATGCGAGTAAAACTGGTTCTGGCAACTGTTCAGAGGTGACAAAGTGACACAAATAGGTCCAATGAGATCCGAAAATACAATATCATGTTCTACGGATTTGGTGGCATGTTTGGGAGGCTAATTCGAATTAACAACTCAATTGGTTCATGGTTTGGAGGTCCACAAGCAATCCTTCTAATTTGACAGTGATGACCAACTGTGTTCTTGAGGTTCTAGATGAAGATGCGAATGATTACAATAAGCAGAAGTGGTTCAGATATTCTTGGTGATTCAAGCAAGCTTGTGGGGGTCTCTAGATTGTGTCCAGTTCGTGTTGGCAGTCCACATTGAAGATTGAGCTCGTAATTGAAAATTTACCTTCGGGTGATGGTGTTCTTCCTAGTCTTGGCTAACAGGATGATTTGCACATGTTGTGGATGATCTTGAAGATGTTTTGCGAAGCATGGCGTGTTCCTCTAAGAAGATTGAAGTCCTAGCTATGTGTGGCCAACAGTGTAGTGATGTGCATGAAGTTTTTGTAATAAGTCAAGTTGTATTTTTGTAATTTCTCTGTAATAAAATAAGTGTATGTTGTGCCAACTTTGATGATTATTCCAAAGTCGATGTCATGTATAAATAAGAATTGCAAAGTCATTCAAATGTATCCTCAGTTATGATGAGAAGGTGGTAGTGAAGAGGAACGAAAAGCAGAGCAGAGGTATTGAGCTTAAATGGAACTGACTCAAGCATAGTGAAGATGCTAATCTCCAATTTAAGTATGTAATACTCATATTCTTCTGTAGACAGTGTGTCTCCTGTAGGCAGTGGGCCTCATGTGAGCAGTGTGCTCGGGCAGTGATCCCTAACTGGCAAGTGCCATTTTATTCTTCTTATTCTTTTAAAAGATAATACAATCTTAGGTTAGTCACCCCGTGGTTTTTCCCTTAACTGGGTTTTCCATGTTAAAATCTTGGTGTTATATGTGTTAAATTTGTTTCTGGTCTTGAATTATTGTATTGTGCTTCCATGATTGAATCACTGATATGCTGTTGAAATATAAGAAGGATTTAAAGTAAATAAGGAACAGGATTTTGGTGACAACTGATTCACCCCCCTCTTAGTTGTCTGTCTAAAATCCACTAAGTTCGAGATGAAAAATCTAGGGGTAGCCAGGTACATTCTGGGAATGGAAATCAAAAGAGATAGAGCTAATAGAAAACTTTGGTTAAGCCAGAGTAATAATGTGAAGACCGTGTTGGATAGGTTCAGCATGGTAGATTGTAGACCATTGTGTGTTCCTGTTTCATTGGGGACAAAGTTGTCTGTTAATGATTATCCAAAATCTCCTAGTGAGGTGGACATGAGCAGAGTACCTTATGCTAGTGCTATTGGTAGTTTGATGTATGCTATGGTTTGCACAAGACCATACATTGCCCAAGTAGTGGGAGTCCTTAGTCTATTTATGGCCAATCTTGGACAGGTACATTGGGATGCAGTTAAGAGAGTGTTCAGATATTTGAGGGGTACTTTCGAGTATTGCATATGCTATCATGATAATGCTACAGGACCTCCGCATTCAGTTTGTATTCATGGATTATGATTGGGCGGGTGACATTGACAACATGAGATCCACCAGTGCATATGTGTTCACAATGTTTGGTGGTGTAATTAGTTGGATGAGTAAGCAACACTTGCGGTTGCTTTGTCCACGAAAGAAGCTAAGTATATGGCAGCAACTCATGCTTGCAAGGAAGCCATTTGGCTTAAGAGATTGTGTTCAGATATTGGTGTTGATGTAGGACAGATTACGATTTGTAGTGACAGTCATAGTGCGATTTGCCTAGCAAAGAATCTAACTTTCCATGCCAGAACAAAGCATATTGATGTATAGTTTCACTTCGTGCGATACATGGTAGAGGATGGGAAGGTGAATTTTGAGAAGGTAGACACTTTGAGGAATGTTGCATATGCATTGACAAAATGAGTGGGCACATAGAAGTTCAGATGGTGTTCGAAGTCTATGGGCCTCTCGGCCTATAGCAGTTAAATCCTGTTATTTCTATTAGCTCTTACAAGGTGTTCGACAAGTGAGACAATGTTGGGAATTAAGGTGTCTCAACCTTGGTAATTCCTTGCATTTATTATTGTAATGTAATTTATTTACTAAGCCTATGTTGTAATTTTGTTGCACATCCTGTTTTGTCATTTAGTGTGAAGTGGCACAATGAGTTGTCACTCCACTTATAAGATGACTAGGATGGTCAACTCACTCCATGTGGAGATAGGCATACCTTTTGTGTGGTAGATGATTTCTGCCATGTGTCGGCATCTTGACTAGTGTGTAAGTGAATCTTGACTGAAACGGTTATGACAGATTCCTATGACAAAATCTATGACATGTAAGAGTCAGAAATAGAAGGTTCTATGATAGGTGAAGACATGTGTCACAAGGCATCTTAGAAAAAGGCATCTTTGGGTGCCCCAAGGAGAGTTATGACATGTTGTAAGAGATTATGCTATTTATAGCCTGTTTATGATAGATTCTCTTACAACTATAAGATATGTCAGTGTGACGGATTCTATGATAGTTGTAAGAGTCGTAAGAGCATCTGTCATTGCCCAACTTGGGAATAGGCAACCTCTTTGGGATGGGGTGACTTGACAAGTGTCGGGAACATCCTACAATGTTGGACAAGTATCCATAGGCATGGGTTTTGGGCCATGAGGCCATGTTGGACGCCCATCTCAAGATAGAGCCATTTTTGCCTTTTATTTTCTATATAAACAGGTGCTTTGGAGAGATGTATTATGTGATTGACAAGTACTATTATGTTGCCAGATTATCTCTAGATATGAGTGCCGAAGACTCCTACAAGAGCATTGGCTCTGTGACTGTATTGTATCCTTCATTGTTTACATAATACATTTAAGTTGTGTTTTGGAGTGGGGTTTTTCTCCCGTAAGGGTTTTCCCAACGTATATTTTGTCTCTCTTCTTCTGTCTTACATTCTTGTGTATGTGTTTTCTGCAATATCTCTATTAGTGGTTTAACGTTGTTGTAACTGTAAAGATTAAAATGAATTTGCATTCATCTCTCCTCATTAGATTATGTAGGAAGCGATTTCCGTACACCTAGCTTCCTTTCAGATTTTTATACTCAAATTGATGAATTGTTAGAGCTAGGAGTGGAAACTAGTAAATCAGAAGAGAAGGCAATGTTCCCTAAGATATCTATAGGTTGGAACTAACTAAACAACTAGAAAGGAGAAGTCTAGAATTAAAACCCTAGAGAGTTGCAACCTTTTGACATCAATTTAGACATTGATGTTTGCCGAGACAACCTTTGATAGTCACTAGCATTGGCTAATGGTGCTCATGTTGGTTACAAACACTTTTCTAGGTGAACAATGTTTGTCGAGGATGTTGGAATTAAGGAACACTGAGAGGGGGGATGAATCAGTGTTCTGCAAAACTTCTTGGTTTGTTCCTTAATTAATTTCCCACATACATTCAAAAGAAAGAAGCATGAACATAAGAACAGAAAGAACAAGATCATAACACACGAACACCAGGATTTTTACTTGGAAACCTGGTTAAGGGAAAGACCATGGTGGGGGTTAACCCACAAGAACTTATACTCTGTTAAAAGTATTACAAATGGGGAAGGCACATGCCTTCAGGGCACACTGCCCAGAGCTCACTGCTCCAAGAGGCTCACTGCCTACATAAATGATTACAAGAAGATTACAAAATATTTTAACTGATGAATAACATCTACCAATGCAATTATTTAGTTCCAGTTAAGCACAAAACACTGATCATACACACTTCATCCTTATTCTGCCCTGTTTCACTCTTCGGCCATAATCTGAGCTTAGATCTTCACTTCGCACTCCTTTCTTCCTTTTTCACACTTACTCCATCACCACACCATAATCACACACCAAAACACTCAAATCCATCAACTATATATATCTGCATCAAGAAATTCAATCAACTGTAGTCAGCTTCAAGAAAACTTAGAACATTTATTAAGAACTCTACTCTGTCGGCTGAATCTATGCACAATCAACAATGCGGACCAAAAACTTGTGTTCTCAAATCATCAATCATGTTGGCCAATACCACTGATTATCACAAATTGCTTAACCAACAACTTTTCTTCATCCGGACCAAGATCAAATATTAGGTCGGCCTATTCTTCTTCTGACTATACTAACTAACTGGAACCCAATACTCAGATGCTTATAACTTTTGAATCCTTCATCATCGGAGGCTAAATTTCTGGATTTAGATAGTCCTGACAATCTTTATCACTCCCTCAGATCCACAACACACTGTGATTTACCACCGGAGAGATCCGAACCAAGATACTAGACCCTGTCACATGCTCTATTTCTGACTACTTAGACAAATCTTCACTCTAACTTCCGATACGAACAAATTATGTAATGCGGATATGTAAGATAGACTTAGTTGCCATCAATGACAATACCTATCATGAGGTTTTTCGTAGCATGTCAAATAATGATATTTTATTTCAGGTTTAAGTGCGTAGTTTTTGAGTCAAACACATGACCCATATTTCATGAGTAGTGGTTCACATGAACCCATCTCTCATGTTAATGAATGGTCCACTTAGCACTCATTGCATCTAGGTGATGCACACAAGGGTGAAGCATCGAGACTTCTCGGGAGGTCACCCATCCTAGTACTACTCTGACTCAAGCGCGCTTAACCATGGAGTTTCCCCCAAGATCAAGCCCACTTAGCTTGCTACCCCATTTGCAAAACCTTCAGCAAGTGTTGTGCCTTATGAACCATTCATTATAGAGCCCCTTTAGCTCATCAATTGATAAGTATGAGGCTTATATTTTATTTCATACTTATCAATTAATGAGCTAAAGGGGCTCTATAATGAATGGTTCATAAGGCACAACACTTGCTGAAGGTTTTGCAAATGGGGTAGCAAGCTAAGTGGGCTTGATCTTGGGGGAAACTCCATGGTTAAGCGTGCTTGAGTCAGAGTAGTACTGGGATGGGTGACCTTCCGGGAAGTCTCGATGATTCACCCTTGTGTGCATCACCTAGATGCAATGAGTGCTAAGTGGACCATTCATTAACATGAGATATGGGTTCATGTGAACCACTACTCATGAAATATGGGTCATGTGTTTGACTCAAAAACTATGCAGTTAAACCTGAAATAAAATATCATAACACCTATCATGTGTAGCAGTGTCTCTTGCCAACAATCTCCCCCTTTGGCATTGATGGCAACACTTAGTGAAAAATGACTAAGTGTCAGAACAACTCCCCCTTACTATGTATATTTATGCTTTTCACTATTCTCCAGTGCTCCCCCTTTGCTAGATTCCTCATTTTTCACTACTCTTCACTCCCCCTTTGACATAAATGGCAAAGGATAGACTTTTTGGATGTAACAATTCCATAATCTTACATTCCTCCACAATGGAGTGTATATGCAATACAACTTTATAGCTAGGGGTGAATATTGCCTTGTGGTCCAGTAGTCCAATATCTCTAATTGAGCATCAAACTTGATAAAATTCGCATACCAAAATTCACCAAAAATTTTATGTACATGGGCATATATACAAACAACCCTATGACTTATTTACATAAGTTTGAACACATCACCAAAGACATTCCTCAACAGCACCAACTCATTGTCCCAACACTTCTTCATGTTGTTCAAAACTGAGATGTGACCACTAAATAGGAATGCTTGAGACTCTGCTTTTCGCAAGTCGGTAGGATCACTTGACTTAGCAGCAGCTTGGGCTTCTGTCATGGTATTGAACATTGCTTCCAACTTGGGGGAAGTCAATCCCCGGAGCTCACACATCCTTGTCTCAATGTTGTCCTTTTCCTTCATCAATTTTTTTATTTCTTCAATCAGGCTGATTGTTTGACATTCTTGGCTCATCACTGATACTGTCAGAGGATCAAAAGATTTGGATACACTTGACAGTTTTTCCTTAGACTCCTTTATTTTTATTTCAATGTCCTCTATAGCTTTAGGACAAGATAAATAAAATTTATATACATTCTTTCCTTCTGTAAGAGCATTTTGAATACTCTTTACACCGGTATCCAACACAATTCTATCTAATGCAATCATCCCTTTCAGAGCATCAAATCTTTTATCATTGAATTCATTTTTAACCTTGACCTTTGAAAATTTTTCAAGGGACTCAAAATGAGTACTTACATAATTTATCAAACTCTTCAACTGACCAGAGGGGGATGCAGATGAATCCTTCTAGAATGTTGGCATGATTTTCTCTAGAATCCCACATGCAAGACCAAGTAGCTCACTGTCTTCTATGTGAGACTTTAAAATATCTTCTCTAGCCTTGGCTTGTACGAGAGAGGCCCACTTTATCTTTTGAATTGGTGAAAGACTATCCAAATTGATTGGACCTTTCAACTCTTCTACAACTAGTTTATCATTTTCCAAAATTTCTTTCACTGCTTCTGCAGTGTCTCTAGGCAAGATGTTGATGTATCTATTTGATCCTCATTGGTACTGTCAACCGGATTGTCCTGCTTGGGCTCTTCATCAACCTTTGCAATCTCTTCTTCTTTTTCATTTTTGTCCTTGGCCTTTTGTGCTTCTTGGTCCTTAGTTTCTTTTGTTTCATGCTCATCAACAGTTTGAGCATCTATTTCAACATTCATCTCTGTATCTTCTTTGCCGAATTGATCCAGAGGAGTTTGAATACCTCCTGCATCATTAGTTTTATCTGTCATCTTTTCATCTTCTTTGATTATTACTTCCTCTTTCAGAATAGAGGAGTCATCTATATCAGTTTGTTGCTCATTGATCTTCAATTCTTCAACATCCGGAATTGAGGAATCAATCCCATCATCAATCTCTTCTTCAACAATGGGAAGATTATGCCTTTTCAATGCACTCAAAAGAATCTCCTAAGTATCTTTGAATATCTCATCAGTTTCACCAAGCATGAGTTTATTCATTCTTTTCTTACTCTTGAAATCATCTTTCACTTCTTTGAATATCATGTTTTTTTGATCTTGAGTAATCTGAGGGCACAATTTTATCAGCACATGCTCCCTAAGCTCAATGTCTTTACTTTTTGAATTTTTTCTTAACTCTAGAATATCTGCAATACTTTTTGGAATTTAAAAAATTATTTCAATTAAAGCCTTATTGTAGATATTCAGATATTTGACTGTTGCTTCCTCTAGAACCCTCTTATCAGCATCACTGTAATCATCATAAAAAGTAGTCATTGACCTTAAGTTCCCATCTACAGTGATTGATTTGATGATATCATCCACAGAAAGAGTAGGCTTTTCAACATATGTTTCATTCTTTTGCCTCTTGCTTGCCCTTTTCCTTTTAGAGGGTTTCTCCTTAGATACCTTGGCTGCTTTTGTACCTAAGGCCTTCAACGCTTTGACCTCAACATCAGAATCAGTTTCTTCTTCATCATTTTTCATACTTTTATATGTCTGGGAGGCCTTAGCTTTCACCATTTTCCCTTCTTTTCTGGATGATTTACCTTCTGGTTTCTCAGGTTTGGCAAGTTTTGGGGGAACAGGGGCAACAACAGAGCTCCTAGTAGTCCTTGATGTGGAGGAGGATTTTATTGGAGCACTTCCTTGTTTCTTATCTTGCATCTCCTTCTCAACTTTTTCTATCATTTCTCTGTTCTACTTCACAGCTTCCTTAGTTTACCAATGCTTTCAACATACATTTCCACTTTCTTTTGAACTTTCCTCTTGATTTCTAGTTTTTTGAGCTCAACATGCAGTTTCATACTTAGCTCTTCATATGTCCCAAATATTTCAACTGTTGTGTCCTTTGGCTTGCTCAATAGGTGTTGAGCATACATATCCAATACTTTCTCATCAACCTCATACCCCATGGGCATGATCCATACTGTTCTTGGTTCAACAGCTTCCATTATACATTGATCTGTATCCACCATAAAACAGACTGTATCCTTGTATTTTTCAACAATAGATGTAGGAATTCTTTCCCTTAAATGCATCATGTTCTAAAAATTCTTGAAGAATCCCCAAAGAGCTATCCTTTGGGCATTAGAGTCACCAATATTGTTCAAGTGCTCTCTTATTTGTATAGCAACAGGTTTATCATTTGTCCAACACATGCTTTTCTTACTGGGTAACTCATTCATGAAATAGAAGAATAAACACAAGACCAGTGTACCATATTTGAAGGTGTTCTTATCCTTCTTAACCTTATTCAAATTTTCCATCAGTTGGTTCTGCAACAACTCGCATAAGTCATAATCAGTGTTCTTTCTCAACATTTGATAAGCTACATAGATAGCTGTACCGGATATGTAATTTTCCGTATTGGAATGATAAATCTTATATCCAATTACTATTGAAGAAAATTTGACATCCGGATCAGTGATGTCATTTATAGTCATTGCCCTTTTGTCAAACCTTGAATCGGTAGCATCAGTTATAGTTTGATTCTTTACTAATTTCAACATGGACAGTCCACCGGATGACTTTAACCCTATCACGACCTTGATGGCGTCCTTGGTGATCTTGAAAGGTTTCATTAGCCACATAAAGTCATCATGCATACAGCTTAAAACATACTAAACCCATTCATCTTCATCGAAGGATGGAAACCCTATAATCTGAATGAAATGTTTATCGTGCAGTGCCTTATACTCAGGTTTAAGACCATGAATTTCATCCCTTAGATGGTTCTTGAACAAATCTACAAACCTTGAGTCCCCAAATTCATCTATGCTCACATGAATATAGGCCCTAATATCTTCAACATGCAATACACCATATGGAACATTTGAAAGGGCACCTAACGGGTTGACTTCTACTGATTTGTGTGGATGCTTCTTGAATTTGGGTCGAGGCTTTTTAGTAATATCAACAACCAATGGTGTAGCCATTGCAAAAGATTACAAGTTCAAAGATTCACAGGAAAATACCTTTTTCTTCCACGGAATTAGGGTTTGCTGATGAATTCACCGGTCACACTTCAAATCCTTGAAATCTTAGCTCAAGTGCTCTTCTGCTCACTCTCTTTGAATCCAAAGTGATCCAAATGATGAAAGGATAACTTTTTATGCTCAGCAAAACCTAATTCTCCATTGTAATAAATGTGTTGCCCTAACTTCATCCGGTTACTCTATTTCTTGATACAGTTTCTCATGAATCGCTCCGCAAATCACCATATCCACTTCTTTTCTTCCAGAAATCATTTCAAATGATCTAGAATAAGCTAAATTATCTTCTCTCATCGTGCCAGATTCAGGCACCCACTTACTAGCTTGGGGAATTTGATTTTCAATGTAGTTCCCCTTGAGCCAGAGCTCCCATTTTAGTTCCCTGAGGAATTCTTAGCACCGGATTCTGGTGCGGACCCATCATCATCATTTCTTACACTTTTCTTCACCCATGTCTTGTTCATTTCATTCTGGATCTCATTTACATCAACTTTTCCCTTGCCTTTGTCTTGTCTTTGCTCATCCAATTTTCTATTTATCGGACCTCTTCTTTCATTATTCCTGCTTCTGCAGAACCTTGCAATATGACTAGATTGGTTACAATTGAAGCACACTACATTTATTTTCCCATTTGATTGATTTCCTCTTGATCTGCACTGATTAGCCATATGTCCAAATCTATTGCATGCAAATCATTTACCATTGAAGGAATTGCCATTTCCTCTATTGTTAGAGTTATTCATTACCATACTTCTGCATTCATTGTATCTATGACCATACCTCTTACACTTGAAGCATTGACCAGAGAAGGATGGACCACTTTGATTTACTCTGCTTCTACACTGAGTAGCTCTATGACCAAATTTATTGCAATCAAAACAATTTCCATTGAAAGGTGGATACCTTTGAGCATTTGGTTGTCTTACCAGAGGTCTTCTAGGTCTGTTTCTCCCATTCGTTGATTAAGAATTTCTTTGTCCTGATCTGGAGTTTTCACCTTTCTCATACCCAAGACCATGCTTATCATCAACCTTCTTCTGACTCTCAAGCAACACTTCAAGTTTAGCTGAGCTTATCTTGAACTTCTCCTTGTATTCATTTGCAACTTCTAGGTCATGTTTGAGAATAACAATTTGCTTCTCAAGTTCTTCTTCATTTTCCCTGGTTTCTTGTAGATCTGACTCTACGTGGCCAATTATTCTATCCAATCTGCAACATTCTTCTGTTCTTTCTTTCAAACTTTGATTTAGGTTTTCTTCATTTTTCTTCCTTTCCTCAATTTCCTTGGTTAGCTTCATTACTCCGGATTCCATTTCATGTTTTAGGACAACAATCTCTTTTGCCAACTTCTCACATTCCTTTGTCTTCTCCTTTAGACCTTCATCCATGCCATTGTCTTCATTTTGATCTACTAACCGGTGAAGTAGCTCCCTCCTCTTTTCATTGGATTTGCTTAGTTGACTTTTTAGGGTGTTAATGAAATCATCAGCATCTTGAAGGTTCTCTTTCAGTTCTTTGATTTCAGATTTGGACTGACTAAGATCTTCTAAAGCAAGTTGAAGTTGTTCTTGAATACCATCAGAATACTTGGATGAACCCATTGAACCACCTTCCCAGATCTTCCTCAAGCTGTTAAAATTCTTCCAAGGAACCTTGCTCTGATACCAATTGTTGGAATTAAGGAACATTGAGAGGGGGGGTGAATCAGTGTTCTATAAAACTTCTTGGTTTGTTCCTTAATTAATTTTCCACATACATTCAAAAGAAAGAAGCATGAACATACGAATAGAAAGAACAAGATCATAACACATGAACACTAGGATTTTTACATGGAAATTCAGTTAAAGGAAAAACCATGGTGGGGGTTAACCCACAAGAAATTATACTCTGTTAAAAGTACTACAAATGGGGAAGGCACATGCCTTCAGGGCCCACTGCCCAGAGCTCACTGCTCGAAGAGGCTCACTGCCTACAAAAATGATTACAAGAAGATTACAAAATGTTTGAACTGATGAATAACATCTACCAATGCAAAAATTTAGTTCTGGTTAAGCACATAACATTGATCTTACACATTTCATCCTTATTCTGCCCTGTTTCACTCTTTGGCCATAATCCGAGCTTAGATCTTCACCTTCGCACTCCTTTCTACCTTTTTCACACTTACTCCATCACCACACCATAATCACACACCAAAACACTCGAATCCATCAGTTGTATATATCCGCATCAAGAAATTCAATTAACTGTAGTCGGCTTCAAGAAAACTTAGAACATTTATTAAGAACTCTGCTCTGTTGGCTGAATCTATGCACAATCAACAATGTGGACCAAAAACTTGTGTTCTCAAATCATCAATCATGTCGGCTAATACCACTAATTATCACAAATTGCTTAACCAACAACTTTTCTTCATTTGGACCAAGATCAAATATTAGGTCGGCCTGTTCTTCTTCTGACTGGATTGACTAACTGGAACCCAATACTTAGATGCTTATAACTTTTGAATCCTTCATCACCGGAAGCTAAATTTCTAGATTTAGATAGTCCTGACAATCCTTATCATTCCCTCAAATCAGCAGCACACTGTGATTTACCAGCGGAGAGATCTGGACCAAGATATTGGACCCTGTCACATGCTCTATTTTTGACTACCCAAACTTAGACAAATCTTCACTCTAACTTCCGGTATGAACAAATTATGTAATGCGGATGTGTAAGATAGACTTAGTTGCCATTAGTGACAACACTTGTCATACGTAACAGTGTCTCTTTCCAATAGAGGACACTCTTGTTGGTCACAAACACTTTTACATAAATGCTAGTGTTTGCATTGGTCACTTTTGCTACCCAAATGTTGGTGTATGTGTAGAGATTTGAGATTTTTAGGACATTAACCTCAATGCCATTACTCCACTCATGCTTGTATCACCTTTGGAAGCATCTTCACTCCTTTGTTATTGGTGTATAAATGCTAAATATCTAAAAGATAAAACTAAAGGTTTGGCTATTTGGTTGGTTGCCTCAATTAGTCCCCTAGATGGTATTTTAAGCCTTAACAACAACCATAAAAAATATTTGAGTGTGTGCTCCCTAATGTGGTGTTTTTGGTGTGTGCAAGGTGTTACAACTACGCAAAACTATAAGAGGATGTTGAAAGATCAAAATAGTGTCAGTTGTTTAATGTGTTTATAGTAACCTAGGTTCTTTTCTTTGAATGCACCAATTTAATCTAACTAATCTAAAATATAAATTGATATGTAACAAAAAATAGCAATAAATTTATGATTTTTAAGTAGATCAAATTGATACTCAATTTGGAATTGTGTAAAAGATGAGAAAGGAAGTGAATTGGAGTCACTGAAAATATTGAATGCTAATGATGATTAGATAGGCTAGTAGAGGTTGACTAGAGGAGGAGGTCTACAAAATTTTACCTCTCAAAGACTAGCAATAGATAAATTACTAGGACTTGGGTTCTATAGTCATAATTTTCTATAGTGAGGCATTGGAGTCAATTTCAAGAGTTGGATTTGGGTGCTAGAGTAGACACTAGAATTGGAAATGGGCATTGGAGACCTTTTAGAAACCTTTAGCAAGGATCTAGCATTGGAACAAAGTGTTATAGTTTGTCTAACAAGGTCTCTAGCACTAGGGTTAGGTACTATAGACCCTCAAAACATTCTTGTTCAAACTCTAGCACTAAAGTAGAGTGCTATATAAAGACTTTTTACAAATTGTAAATTATACAAACATAAAGTAGTCTAGTGCCAAAGATCTTTGTCTCTTGGGCCTCTAAAAATTTTGGTGGATGGTTTGTTTGGTTTGTCGATTCTAAATAACCTACAAATTCCATGTACTTGTTTTAGATCTTTACATATTTAAGCTTCAATCTAGGGGACAAGAGGAAAGGGTTTGGCTGTATGGGAGACTACCTTAGTCAATCCCCTATTTGGTATTTTTGAAGTTCATCTCAATCATAGGTTAACATGCTAATGTGTGTGTAGGCTTAAGGTGAAATAGTGATGTGGTGTGTGCAAGCATGTTGTGATAAAATAAAATCCTACGAAGTTGTACTATGCAAAGTGGTGTTTGTATGGATAAAAAGGGAAATGGTGACCTTGGATTGATTTAGGGAGGAGTTCAAAAAATAAATATGAAACTATGGATAATGATGGATGCATGGGCAATCAATAGGGAAATTTCAAATTGAATGGAAGGAAAATTAGGAGAGATGAATGACAATATTGAAGGAAAATGGGAAGAATAATGGGAGATCAATAATGGATAATGGAAGAATGCTAAGAAGGATGATGACCTACAAATTATGCTTTGGATTTGGGTTCCAAAACCTTCTAGCATGCTATTGGAGAAGAAAACTTAGTAATGAGAGAAAACTTAATATTAAGAGACGTAGTATGCTTGCTCATTATGTTTAAAATGAAGAATATTGGTCATTTATTTTAAGTTCGATTCTAATTGACCATTTGAACTTAGATTAAGACAACACTATGTTAGGGGTGGCACCCAAAACTTGGAATAAAACAAAGTTGATTTAGACCATATTGTCCTAGTGCAATTTATCCTCTCTAGTGTTTGGATGTATTTTGTTGCAAATTTGAATTGTCTCAAAACTTTTTAGGATTGGTTCTAGGTTTGGAAAGAGGTCTAGGGGTCAATCTAAATCAATCTAAAACTTGAGATAATGCCAAAAATCATGACAAATGATCCTGGAACATATTTAGTGGAATGATCACCAAAATGTCTACAAAAACATTAGGTGGAGATTGCAAAGTAGATAAATTTGTACCTTAATGATGTCTTAGGTAGCAACAAATATCTTAGTAGGTCTTGAGTAGTAGGCTACACATTCTCTTGAGGATCAACTAATATAGACCATGTTGTTGGTGTTGCTCCAGATTTTGAACTTGAGAAGTATAGATAGTTTATTGAGTTTTGTTGGCTCGGGACATCATGCCTTAACTTTTATTTAGTGACATTCTCCACTTAAAGGAGTCCACTCGATTATATCAAATCATTGTTGGTCAAATTACAACTTCAAAGAGTTGGATGATCTTGTGATGTAGTCATGGACATAGGGTTCAATTAAAAAACTACCCAACTATGCAACCCAACACAAAACACTCACACAAAAACTTGTGCAGTGAAATTTAAATACTTGTCACAATGAGAAACTTTATTATTCATAGTTTGAATTACATCATCAAAATTTTCCGCAAGGGCTTACAATTAGGATAAGACCTCAATCTTAAATTATAACAAATTACAAGCACAAACAATGTGTGACTTCTTAAAACACTATTTATTGAGTTGATCTCCAATATGACAATATTCAAATTATCTGAACAAGAGTTGCCTCTCTATGTTGAATTGATGATCTTTTATAGCAAACACGAATGTAGTATCTTGGTGCTGACCAAATATGTAGTACATTTCCCTACTAGCTTTTGATTTTGATTCCTTGATCATATTTTCATGTTTATTTGGCTTAATGTGTGGGTTAATGTAGAGATTCTAGGTTCTTAACTTTCATTTATCTTTGAAATGCTCAGGAGCATTCCCTAGTAGAGTCAACATTTGTTGTGCCTTGCACAGACACCCCATTTTACTTCGATAAATGTGGACCTCCTTTTATTTTTATTTTTCCTTATGTCTCAATGTTTTGATCTCTTGGCTTAAGATGTGGTTTCTTGAATATTTTGAATGGTTATTTTCACTCTTCTAGTTTTGGCCTCTTTGAGAATTTAGATTAACTTTGCCTTAGGTTAGAAGTATTATTTGCACCTTTAATGGGAGTTGCAAAATTCTCATAAAGATCCATATGTGGATTTTTAAGTCGGATCCAGGTGTCCCAATCACGAAACCTTTTAGTTCTTTCGAACCTTGTTTTCCCACAAAGTTGGTTCTAAATGATCTTTTAACTGAAAATGTAGAACTTTGTTTGTAAATGATCTTTTAATTGAAAATGTAGAACTTTGTTACGTTAGTGTATTTGTGGAACCTCAAGGCATATCCAGACATATACCACTTTTTTGACAATCTTACTCGGTCATCAAACCCTGCAAACTTAGTGTATTGTGGTCATCCTTAGTCATTGTAGAGTTCTACTTGCATCCTGTAGGTTTTCCTTTTTCCACATTTTTGCCTAAGTATATTCCACTTGTCCATGATGCGTGGACTGCGTCACACCTAGCCTACATTAATGGATGCTAGCTTGGGGGGAATTATGAAGTATTTAAGTCCACTTTCACACAAATTTTATCATAAATTTCTCTCGAAATGCTTGATTTCTTGTTTGCAACTCTCAAAATTTTGAATTAAGGCGATATCCACGAACAATCTTGCAACCATCTCCATATCTCTTGCAAAGACAGTCAACACGTACCTTGGTATATGTCCTGCAACTCAGTTTCCAAACGAATTAGGTAGGATTTTAAAACCCCTTTCATCTTCATGGTTTTCGAACCCAACTTTGGATTCACAAAAATGTCAGAAATTTAATCTCCATGAGGGCACAATTTTGAAAGTTGATCATTGGAAACTTGGTGAGGTTTAACAATTGTTCTTTAGGATGAATAACTAATCAAAGGTCATTAACAAACAAAGTGCCCTAGGTATCTCTTTACATTATTCATAGCTAGTGCCCTAAAAAAATTCATGCAACGTCTGTACCCAACAAAATCCCTTTGGAAAGATGGTATTTACCCCTTCTCTCTACCTCTGGAATTTCCCAAACCGGAAGGATAATTTGAATCCATGGTCATCCCTTTTGACAATGACAGATCCTTCGTGTGTTCAAATGTTTGCAAAATTGTGCCATAATTCGTAATACCCCTTTTGCAAAATTAAGAGGAGTAAGTGGAATTGTCCACTTCGTTTAGTTTTCCCCGCAAGATCCAAATTTTCCTCATTTTCCCATAGGACGGAACTTGAAAGTTCTTTGCGGAGTTCCGTTGGGATGATAGATAGATCCCTTTCCTTGGACCTTTTCCTGCAAAGTCCAACATCCTTTGTAACTTCTGCAAAACTACTACAAGTCACCTTTTTATGGGGTTTTGTAAGGGATGTGGGAACATCCGTTGCCACTATATTTTCTCACAAATCCTAATGACCCCAAATTTCCCACAAAATACATATCCATCTTCAAACGACAGAGTTTCATCGTCAAGACAGATGCATTGTAATGTCTCGTCTGCCTTTCTCATCTCGCATTCGCTTCTTCCATAAATTTTTGTATTTTAATAAAGGAAATATAAAGGATCTTAGAACTTTATAAGATGAAATTATAAGTGTCCCATATCCTTGCATCATTTTTGCTGCAAAACACTCGCTACTTTGGGAAAACATGAAACCACAGATATTTTCACCATTAACGGATACCATGAAATTTCCCCATTGTTCTAAGTGCAATAAAAGTTCTGCATGAGGCACTCGATTCCTTATTTCTCAATGCTTACTTTGAAGGTTGTATTATGATGTTTTCACTACATATGATCCAATTATTTAGAAAAATCTATTAAAATCTTTGTAACTCTCGATATCCTTTCGAGTAGGAAAACCCCACAAAGTCAGTATAATTGAATTTTGTAAGTTTTGAAGGGGAAATTCATTATGATTCTTATCTTATAGGGTAAATGTCCAAAGTCAAAGATATGAAGTTCGAGTTCAAAGGGGTATCTCCCTCATCCATGATCACTTCAGTTTGGAACTCGGTGTAAGACACAAACTTAGGACATGTTGATATAGAAGGCTTTAGACAGAGGATGTATGTGAAACCCAACTGAGAGAGAAAAGAAACTGGTATCAAATGGCATAGCCCAAGCAGCTATATTCCATACTTCTACTCAATTCCCTAATTTCATTATGGAATATGCACAACATTATCACCTTTGCTCAAGGAGGATCACTACTAACAATGGCACATTATTGGTTGACATGTCAATTCCATCTCTAATTTATGCCTTCGCCATTTGAGTTTATCTTATCATGATTGATCTGACTAGGGATGATGGACTGATGTTCTACAACCAAGGGCCAGAGGAGTGTAAGAGAATCATTAATTCTAGGTGGATGAAAACCTCCAAGCCTGCAGTTTCCAAACTCCCAAAAACTCTTTACAAAAGTGATTTCAAGACAAAAATTAATGATCTAGTGACTCTAATACATAGAGTAATGGGCTTATCCACTGCATTCACTTTCCATGAGTGGATGTTCAAATTTATAGAGGAGGTATTGAATGGAAATGAAAAGATATATTGGGCCAAGATCATCAATGAAAACTTACACATTCAGTTCACCTAAGTAGGAGTCACCAGGGAGTTCTATATGACCTCCTATGTGGTTTACATGTTAGCTAGAAATGCTCACTACCATGGGTTGAAAAGAAATGGAACCATTGTGAATGGAGTAGGTCAAGTCAAGGTCTATGACTGCTATTCCCAACTGCAGCTAGAGAACTTTCTCAACCTGTTGGGACTCCAATTTTCAAGCCCCATAATTGTAAAATCTTGTCAAATTCGCCAACCTTTCCTAGGGAGTCCCTATGTGTTTTCCTTGTTTTATGTGCCCTGGAAGGCGTGAAAATCTATAAAAATCCTAAGAAATTTTTAAGTTTCCTTAGTCATTTTTTTAATCTAGCATAGGTTTGGACCCCATCAGGAATTGTGGGACTTTCACCTAGTTTAGGATAAATCCAGACTTTCACCTAGTTTAGGATAAATCCTGAGCCCCCCAAACCTTCGACCATCCTGTTCACCCCATTTCATCTGCTATCACTTCACTCTTTCTCCTTGCAAGATTTCTGGCCTCTACCGAATATGTGGGGATTTCCTCAAGATATGGACATATCCCTTGACCCCTTGAAACCTCACATATTCCTTGACCCCTCGAAACCCCACATATCCATTACCCCCTCAATGTTCTACACCCTTCTTCATGCTTTTTCTAGCATTGTTTTCATGTGGATGCATATATATCCTGATGCCTCCTGAAGCTTTGTGTATCCAGTTTCACCCTACCGACCCGCATCTGGATGCCCGTCAAATTTACACAATATCTAGATCACCCCAAAAAGCTTGCCAACATGCAAAAGACATGATTTGATGTCTCAACGACTCCCAGGAAGCCATTATTGCTTGTTTTAGAGCTCAATTTGCTAGGGAGGTGAACTTAAAGTGTTTCAGGACTATTGTGGACCCTCTTGTGACAAATTCCTTGTACTTAAGCATGATCTTACACTCAAAATCAAAGGTTTTTTTGATTGGGCCCATATGAAAGTGAGATATGCGGCATGGTCACCCTATTTGGGTATGCAAGCAGTCAAGACTCCTTCTTCTATGCCAACTTTTGATTTTAGGTAGGGTATATAATGCGTTTTACATTCATTTGCAAAAGGAGGGAAGAGTTTTGAGCAGAGCTTAGGTTGAAAATACATAAATTCTATAAGAAACTTGCATGTTTCGCCTAGCTAGGGTTTCGAAGACATTTGTATTGTAATTCCAGTCGGATTCACATTCAAAGGCAATGAATGGATATTGTAATGTGCAAAGAATGAATTAATAGTGCAGATCTTGGTTCCTTTCAAGTGTCTCCTCAGGTGTATTCTGAATCTTTGGTATATTTCTTGTATGCCCTATTCACATTTTTTGTTTTGAGAATTCTATAACACTGGTTAGTCTATGTGAATTGTAAAACACTTTTGCAATGTTGTTGTTATGGTGTCCTCTATTTGAATGCATGGAATTCAATATATACTCATGGATCATTGAAGAATACTTGAAGTTTAGCCCTGTAATCCTATTGTTGTTACTGTGTTCTGTAGAGTCCAACTTACATAAAGATTATCAACATTATTTTTGTTGTTGCCTTGATTAGGTAGAAAATTTGGTTACTTTGGTGTCGCCTTTGTATGTTTTTCCTAACCTTGCTGCCCTAGTTGGAATAGGCACCAATCTATTTTCTATTTTGTACCTCTTTTCCTTCACATCATCAAACCCAACAAAACACAAATAAATTACTTATCAAGAGTTGTTTTTTCTTTTCACATCTACATCTAGATGTATGATGCCATATTAGGGGCTAGTATAACATCATTCTAAGGTCATCTATATGGTTGTTTTTGTTTATAAAGGTGTAACACCCAAAATTCATCAAACCAACATACATGTTGCTTAGTGACAAAATTTGGAGATCTTGTGCATTGGGTATGGTTTGATTTGGGATTTCTCTTACTACTGTTATCAGGTTCTCTTCCTTACACCTTAGGGAATACCCCCTTGGTTTAACAAAGCCAAAAGGTGAAGAAGGTCTTACCCCCCTTAACCATGTTGTCCTTAGTTGCCTCATCTTGATTATAAGTGTGTGATCTTTGTCTTGAGTTTGACACCCCTGGCACTCGAGAACTGGTCAGCTTTAGGGATTGGAGGAGCATCAACTTTGTGCACGAACACAACTATTACAAGAAAGTCAATGATGATTTTACTATGTATATCACTAGAATCTTTGAGGATGATTTGAATAAAAGGCTCTTAATTCCAACAAAGGAGTTGGTGGAGAAATATGGGTGTTGGTTTATCCAATTTTGTAAGTTCTCATACATAAGAATAGAGGGATTCACAAGCCCTGCATACAAACTGCCTAAGTACCCAACTGATAAAATCATCTTGTTAGAGCTTACTAGTCAAATTTGTGAGTCACAACAGCTCCTGGTAGATAAGAATTGACTTGGGGTCCCATTCCCTTTAATTGTTGGAAATGGTTTTCTTTCATGTCCTTTTCCTTCAACTAAGGACTCAGATGCAAAAATCCAGAAATACCATCCCCACTTCTACAATTCCAAGCAACATTTTGATCCCAATCATAAATTGGAGCAACTGGTGGGAAAGGAATATTATCAGATCCCTCATCGAGAGGATTTTTGGGCAAACTACCCTGATGAGCATGAGGTGAAGAAAATTAGATATTCTAGGCTATTGGCCTACCAGATCAAGTCATTGATGATGGGAAGATTTTACAGAAGAAAGATTATGATGTAATGTTTAATGACCCCATCCCTCCACCAAATTGGGTAGAGGAAGAAGTCACCTGCTTAGAGGAATTAATGAAGCAAAATATCAAATATAACAAGAAATGGGTGGATAATAAAGTGGATAAATTGGTTTGTCAGGGGATAGAGCTAACCTACATCGAGGAAAAGGCTAAAAGGAAGAAGAAGATAGAAGTAGAAAGGGTTGTTGAAGAAGAAGAGTTACATGAAGAAGGAGAAGCTTCTAGGGCCAAGAAGAAGGTGTTGGTGTAATTAAATATCTAATTTCAGTTTATTAGGTTTTCTTAGGGATTTTTTAAAGCATTTAGGGTTATCTTATTCTGCAATTATAAAAGCAAGATGTCATATGTAATTCATTAATCTAATTTCATTATTACATCCAATATTGTGCAAATTAATCCTCTTTGCTTTTTTTCTCTTATAGAAGGTAAATCCTTGGTTTTGCAGGTGATCCTAGTAGCTTGAGTCAATCAGTGACTCTCACGTGGCATCACAAGACCAGATCTACAAGCTCCTTCTCAAAATCAAATAAAAATTAAGAAATAGTCATTTGTTGGGTGTAATTCTATGCAAAAAAAGCCTTCCATTATATTCAGAGCAGTCAAAATAATTAGATTAGCCTTTTATTTGGCTTGGTCTGAGCTTTGTAGGCTAGACCTGTAAGGGTTTCAATGGGTGCTTTTTTATGGGACTGGGAGGAACGCTGGATTTCAAAGCTGTTATCACCCAGATTTGCACCCTTTGCTGTAGTTGTGAAACTTTAACAATCTGGAGTAACATGGGAATGATCTCAAAGTGTGGGACCTTGCGAAATGAGATCAGACCTCCGGAGAAGGCCGGCTTCCTTGACTGGATATCACCTAAAGCTACTAAATCTTCAGAGGAAAAGGGAGAAGGAATGCTTTTGAATGAAAGATAAAACAAGGAAAATTGAAAGTAAGGGTGATGCACCAGACTGATTAAAAGAAACTTTCATGGAACTGAGAAGATGCACAACATAACCAGATATAGCAAGTGGGCATACACAAATTTAAATAAATTCTAGCAGAGGTAAGAAAAAGAATGATTGAGAGGAACAAAGATGTTCATAGACAGTCACATGTAGATTTACACTAAACTAGAAAATCAGTAAAAGAGGTAAAATAACTTGCATATATTTAGTGGGAAGGCACAATTACAGTAGCAGAAAGCTCTATTTGGAAACAGAAAGGTTGAAAGCCAAAAAAATTTTCCATCCTTATTTACATCTCTTGAATGCATATATATAGCATTTCAAAAATGCCCTAAGTCGGTTACAAAATTCGCTCTAGGACCTGCAACAGGAAAATATCTGCTTGAAGGGACGTCCAACTGCAAGGAGTTATGGCGCAAAAGATCTGGAACTGGTGCAGATGGAAGATATTTTCAGTCTTCAATGCAAGCTGCTTAATCATCAATCTGCACAAAGGGACGGCAGAAAATATTCTGGGCATTGAATGCGTGCAGCTTCAATGGTTATCTTCAACAAGGAATATATGAAATATCTAAAACATGGCGGTTTAAGAGACATTTCTAGACATCAATGCGAGCTGCTTCATCTTTATATAGCAATGAATGAAAGAAATATCTACATCTGCTCAAAATGGTCGCTAAAACGTCCACTCGGCCAAGATATGCAAATCCAAATCCGAAATTGAAAAGTGAAAATAATTGTCTCAGAAGCCCGCCAAATGAAAGAGGAGGCAAAAATAAGCACTTTTGCCTCTTGCAGCATGTCAAAATTCACCAGAATGAAGGAGATATGGGCAGTCAAATTTTTGGTCAACTACCTGTATATATCACTTTGCATCTGTGTATATATCGCTATCTGAATCGGCCTCTGAAATGTCTTTGTATGTGCAAAGTGCTTTGTATACACCAACATGCAAGTGCGGGCTTTGTCTTTTGAAAAGGCCTTTGTATATATGCTTGTATCTTCAAATGTATGTCACCTTGTATATACAATACAATGGCCACATACAAGGGCAGGCCCTTTTACTTCTCTATCACCTTTTGCATGTATGTCCCCTACCACGTGTCATCACCTGATTCGTCGCTAAGTTGGTCTAAGAAGCAACGTTGAAAAACTGCATCTTCTTCCTTGCATCTGATCTTTGCATATCGCATTGTATATACAAACATACAATCGCAAAATACAAACTATATGGAACTCAAAAGATTATGAAGCAAATCTGAATTTGACATCGGGTCCAGCCTTTGTATCCTTTCTTTTGCATATCGGCACATACAAGCAAAACATACATACAAGTCACGGACCCAACACCGAATTCGTCAAATTTGACTTCCCATTCGGGTCCGCCTTGCATATCGGCGATGTATCTTTCTTTAGTATATCGCATATACATGCAAAATATACAAATTGCAAAACTCACGAGAGTATCAACTACGTTTGATCTTCCAGTTGGGTCCGCCTTGCATATTTTCCCCTTGTATATTTCCTTTTGTATATCACAATATACAATGCTGTATGCATGCAAGCTATGGACCTGAAACCATCATTAACTGCATTGCAATCGCCATCGGGTTCAAGCCATGCATGTTCCTCTTGTATATAACCAATGTATGTCACATGTACAATGTGAACATACAAGCAAATTATACATACAAACTGTGGAATTCTGCCCTTTATCAACTGGTATGTATGCTCCTTTCAGATCCGACTTGTATATTAGGAATGCATATTTGATTGTATGTGCAAACATACAATCGCAAATATACAAGTGGTGGGCCCCAACTTTGAATCACTTTCCCTTGTATGTTGACTTTGCATGTGCCGATGTGCATGTTTTTCTTGTATGTTTAACCCCTTGTATATCAGCTTTGTATATGCAAACATACAAAGCGAAATATACAAGCCATTGTTCTGATATACATTGGTCTTTGAATGTTCCGCCTTTGTATGTGGTGAATGTATATTTCACTTGCATTTCACACATACAAACCCCTTTCACTGTAGTGAATGCATGTCGGCCTCTTTGTATATGCGCCTTGTACATTCCCAATATATGTCAGACATACATTCGCCTTTGTATCTTTGCGGCATACATTGTCCCCTGCGTATTTCGCTTGTATGCCGCCAATGCATCTTTTCCTTTGCATGTTCCTCTTGTATGTAGCCATTGCATGTCTAAACATACAATACAAATATACATGCAAACCATCTCATACAAGCAGGGAATATTCTCAGAATCTATGATAGATTCCTTAATGCATATACAAACTCGATATGCATTGCAAAAAACATACAACCAATTTTTTACTATTTTTGAAGGCCGACTGAGATTTTTTGACCCGCTAATGTACATTTGAACTTGCATGTACATACAAATGGCCTTGTATATACAAAGACACTTGTATGCAACTATTTTTTGCATTTTTAAACTGCGAAGGCCAAATGACTTAGAAATTTTGGGTTTGGAAAGAGAATGCCTGTAGATGAATAATTGAAACCCAAAACCTAGGCGGGCACCACCACATACATTGGCGAATGTACATTTGAACATACATTGAAAAATGTATGTACAAATACTAAGTATAAAATTGAGATTTGTTTGCGATGGGAAGCTCTTAAAGACAAAGGGTTTCTAGGTTTTATGCAAGGATTCTCAAAGTGAGATTTTTTGGATTTTTGACAAGACATAGCATGAGTATTTGAAGGATTTAAGCCTTGCAGGGTCATTTTCTGAAGGGTTTTCAAGGAAAATACAAGGTGAACTATTTGGCTCTGGACAGAGAAAAATAGGTCAACAAAAGCATTTTGGGTCAAATCCAACCTTACTATCATGCTCAAAAGACCCAAAAACCTTAGGAACAACCAGCAAATTGATGAATTTTGCCCTAGGAGCATCCAAGACAATTTTTTAGTTCATGGAGCCATACAACTCCTGTAGGCCCTCTGTACGAAATTTAAAAATAAAAAAATAAAAAATATTACAGACCTATGCACCCAATTAGGTTGTATAGTCCATGTTTTGGCCAAGCAGAGCCCCAAAGGAGTCCATGGATCCCAAAGGGGAGTCCATGACCCCTTTTACAGGGCACCTGCAAACCTTTAACATGGCACAACAGACACCAAAACAGGCCCCGTGGCCCCTTGATATGGCCCTTGGGACCCTCATCCTACCTACCACCAGTAGTAGCAGTGGCCACTACCTTGCGATCTCCACTTGTCACCAAATAAGTGGCAGCGCTCAACACAAACTGCCCACTGCTAGATCCTTACCTCAATGCCACCAGTATCTTAGCTTAGTCCTCAACTCCATCGATGACACCACCTAATGGCGATTGGAGCACTGTCTCCTAAATAGTGGGGGCTTTTTTTTGCCCTAATTTACCCTAAAGAGGGTTTTTTTTCATTTTTCCATAAATTGGGCATACGAAGTTAGATTTTCACAAACAAATAAGCGTTGGAAAGTTGGTTCCTTCTAATGGTTAATGTGTTAGGAAATCAAGTATGTCTATTTCCATGTTAAGGGCATAATAGTGTGTGCTTGCATCAAGTTATTGAATATCTATTTAAGAAATTATAGGATGCTACAAGGTGATTGCTAGGTTCTTTTTGCCCTTCACATTGCCATCTTTGGATCATGTGCGAAGTTTAGAGACATTCATCCTTCTTCCTACATTTTCCTATCTAGAATGGGAAGACATTATACATACATCTACAATTCTATTTCTTCCCAAGGGGAGAAATGTTATTCATCGTGCATGGATCTTCATCATCATCCTTTGTCGAGCATCTACCAACACTACATGAGTCAACTTGAGGAGTGGTTGCATGGTCTCTTTTCTCATTTCTATTTTGGGAGGGAGCATTTCCTTGCATGAGGTTCAATCCTTCTCACTTATGGGGGTCACCAAACCTTCTCTCTACATCCTCTCTTATGGGGGGTTGTATATATTGATTGTATCGTCATGATGAATTTAATCCTTGGGGGACCATGTTGTTGAGTCCTTCCATCACTTATTTTGTATTTTCTCTCTTTTGGAGAGGAGTTTTCTCCCACTAGGTTTTTCTCCTTTTCTCCATTTGTGAGAGATTGTTTATACATGGGTGCATAATATGGTCTTTTATCCAGGACCCATCATTGCATCATTTGCATGTTTCTCATTCTCCCTAAGTTGCACCTAAGGGGGGTGTTGGTGTAATTAAATATCTAATTACATTATATTAAGTTTACTTAGGGATTTTTTAAAGCACCTAGGGTTTTCTTATCTTACAATTATAAAATCAAGATGTCATGTAATTCATTAATCTAATTTCATCATTTCATCCGATATTGTAAAAATTAATCCTCTTTTATTTTTCTCTTGTAGAAGGTAAATCCTTGGTTTTGCAGGTGATCCTAGGAGTTTGAGTCAACTAGTGACTCTCATAGAAAAAGAGGAACAAGTCCATCCTCCAAAGAGAAAAGGCAAGGAAAAGAAATCTTCATCTGCTACGCCACCAAGGATGAGAGGTAGTTAAAGGTCTCCTTCACCTCAGCCAAAGGTTATAAGATGAAGCAAGATCCAAAAGAGGAGAGTGCAGAACAATAGCCAAATTTATAATTGACAAGGAAAAAGAAGAAATAGGATAACACTCAGGTTGTCCCTACTGCTCCACTCCCCACTCATCCCACTCAACCTTTCTCTGATCCGTCATCCTATGTTCCCACTCCCTCCATTCAAGTTGCTATCCCTATTTGTGTAGTCCACCCTACTCCTATCCCTGTCACCATCCCACTTCCATCTCCATTCTTGCAACAAGTATAACTCCCATTCCCCACTACTACACCTATCATCTCTACCATTATTCCTACCATTCCCACTTCATCCATTGACTCCTCCAATCTTCAATCCATCACTTCCTCCACTGTGCCTCCACCTACATATGATGAGACCCTACTGAAAGTTCTATCCCATCCTTAATTAAATATGTCCTCTCAAATGTGAACAAGGTTGTATTGGAGCATGCTAGTATTGATCTTGACACTCCTCTAAGCTCACCACCAAAACAACTTGAGCCTCCTACCTTGGAGAATATCTACAAAGTGAGCCAATAGTTGGAAGAGCAAGAAGTTGCTCTAGGAAGGGAGGTTCCTTCTGACCAAATGAAGGACAAAATTGATGAAGATGTGATGCCAAAGGCTCTGGAGAAACCATAAGTAAAAGTTGAGCAAAAACAAGATCCTCAGAAAGAGAATCAATAGATAGAAATGCCCTTGCTTGAACAAGTACCAATACAAGATCAATCGCTCTCTCTTGTTTACAAAGATCATGATCCAAAGGATCATCAAATGGAAGGAGGGCAAGAAGAAAAAGTTCAAGGAGAGTGGGAAGTCTCAATCCCTCCCCCTCAACAACAAACTATAGATACAATTGATGATAATTCTTTTATTCTTCAATGGCTACAAATAAGTCTTGATCAAAGAAAACCAATAATAAAACCCACATCATTGGATTTATCAAGTTTAATCAATAAACTGGATAAGTCTAGAGGTAAGAAGAAGCCCAAGGTGTTATCCTCCATCTCTAGAGATGCTTTTGGATCTAGTGTTGCACAAATTACAACACCTATCGTTGATAAAGATGACAAGGAGCTTAGAGTAGAAGACTATGAGATCTCCACTATCAACCTTGGTCACTTTACATGAGCTCAAGATATAGAAGAAGTGTAGTATGCTATGACTACTGTAGTTAATCAAACACACAGAGATGAGAGGACCAAAAGGAGATGAAAGAACAAGTTGCTGAGCTACAAGATTATGTGAAACATTTGATAACTCCATTACAACAAGAAGATGACAGTATTGGTCCTCTAGTAGTCTTATCACAACAAGAGGTGGATGAGATCAAGAAAATGAAACATGTAGCAAGAACCACCCAAATCTGGCTTCAAGAGATTTATGATCAAGGATGCCAAGCAATATATGAGGTAGTACAGGCATTGAGAGACTTCACTCAATTGAAAATTGATATGAATGCCCTGTCAGAAGAATGTAGAGAGGATGAAGAGAATCACTCCCAAATTTTCCCCAGAGTTGAGATGATGTGTAAGTTGTCTCTTGAGATATTGTTGAAGGAAAATATTCTTAGCAAGGAAAGCTTAGACTTACATCATATGTGGTCAGAATTGATGAAATTCAAAAGGGAAGTTGTGGACAAAAGTGAACAAGAGTTGAGGCTTGTCATGCCACAAGTTTTGGACATCCAAAGTGACTGTTCTGATCTGCAAAGCGATGTTACAGAGACTTATGTTGGAGATGACGCAGAGTTGAATGTAGAACTATTCAAGGAATAGTCAAAGAAAGTCCTACAATAGGGGTTACAAATTCTCCCTTATTCGTTTGATCTACCTAGGATGAACAAATTGATGGGAATTAAGGGGTTAATCAAATATTTTTCAAGGGAACACACTAGAGAAAAGTCTCTTTCAACATCTTCTCCAGAACATTATGATACACAAATTCAAGATGGATTATGCTAGAGAACCACTTCCAGAAGCTTTAAATCCATCTCTCAATGTATTAATGGATTGTAGGAGAAGAGAAAGAATACAAGATCAAATCATGGTGGAATATGATGTTCCTAATTCTTAGACGTTGTTCACACTTTTTGTTTTGTACAAACTAGTTTAGGAATCCCAAGTTAGACACTTCTCCTAGGAAAATGTGTCACTTTGTCTTTTTTTGCTCACTCTCCCTAGATGTATTTTGTATTTGTATGGATATCTTCAAAAGGTGTATTTTTTCTTTTTCTACAAAGTCAATAGTGAGAAAATCATAGCCATTGGATCCAAAAGTAGTTGGAGATGGATGATTAATATACTTCTGCCCCAAACAATTAATTGCAATCAAATCTAAACCATTGGTGAAGGATGAATCCTAACCATTCATTGTATACTAAGTGTTCTTGCCTCATCTATAAATAGTAAATTACTCTCTTTTGATAGAAGGATAAAAAATTGTTGAGATTTGACAATATTTTGAAATCAATACAAACAAGATTCATTCTGTGGTGGTTTGCAATCTAGAAAATTGTTAAGGCATATTAAGCTTGATTGTTAGTTGAAATTACTTGCATGGTTCCTTTTCATTTAGTTGAGTTCATTTACAATTGTGGGAAAATATTTTAGATATCTGATGGATCTCATGTTCATACCACTGGTTATTTGTTGATAGTAAATTACTCTGTGTGGTTAGTCTGAACATCTTATTCATCTCGGTTGTGAAATTTTGATTAAGCCGCACCATAAATGGGTGCTTAATGAAACCTTTTTATGACTTGAAAATTTGATATTTACCTTTAAAGATTGCACCATCTCTTTCACTTTGTGGGTTACCTGATTAAGCAAAGATTTGTTATATTTGGGATCTATCTATTTGAATAAGAGTTTACCATTGTAACTATCCATAGTTCATCATCTTAAACCCTTTTTCTCTTTCACCTGACTAAATCAATCACATTTAGATTAGGATAAGAATTAAGCATCAACCACTTATTTATCTGATGATAAGAGAATTTATTTTCAGATCCCTTGTCTAAAAACCACCTAGGGTTCATAAACTACTGAACTTTGTTAAAATCCTAGTCTTCTTGATCATGTTTTGTAAGGCCCATTGTTGGAACAACAAAGAACATCAAACAACTGAGTTATCTTGTAAATGCCAAGACCTCGCTAGTATAGACCTTAGGGTAGTCATTTTCCATTTATTTGGGATTTGACTCCTTTTAAGAGAGATAAGATACTTAGTATTTTATCTAAGTTATGTGAAAAAACACCCATCAACATGACATAGGATCTAATGAAGGATTGTGCAAACATGCAATATAAATCAAACACACAACATTCATAGTGGAAACTCAATGAAACAACACAAAATTTATTGATTTCACATCAAGAATGATTACAATCTACTACAATTAGCTTCCTACATGCAAAGCCCTAGTCATTTAATTATTAAACATGAAATTATACTATTTAGATAAAATTCAATGCATTCCTACATGCCACACTATCACCATCTCTATTATCAATATCATAATCCTTTTTGGACCCTCATCCTCATGCTCACATTCTTTCTGTGACATTGAGAAACTATAAATAGCATAATTTTATACTTTTCATGTTACTAGGAACATTTTATAGGTGCATTGAAGTGGGTATGAATCTAATTAATTACTTAACTCAAAATTCTATATGTGGAAGTCATATTAGATACTTTGAGTATTAGATGTATTATAATATATTTCAATGTTGTGAGAATCTAAATGTGACTACAAGGATCTAGTAGAATAATCTATTGGTGAACTAAAGTGGTTCTAGAAAATTGATATATCATATCACTCATACTATTCTATGTGGAATTCAATCATGTACTTTAAGTGAGTATTGGATGTATATTTTATTAAATAATTAAATTTATGCATAAGAATTTGTACTTCAATCTACTTATGAATGAAATGATCTTTTAACAATTTGTAATTTCATGAAATGGATAGGAAAAGATAGATCACATCTTTCATAATTCTTTTTTTTATGTAATTTAACTAGATATTTTAAGTGAGTACTAGATGTATAGTTTATTTTAGCACTTGTTTATTTATGAATTCTACAAAAATATAAATTTAATTGTAAGGATTTATGAGCACTCAAAATTAATTAATCTAATCATTCAAACTACTTTATACAAAATCAATTAGATTCTTTAAGTGAGTATGAAACATTTAATTTATTTCAATAGATTTATGTACGAGTATAAACTTGACTACAATGGTTCTTAGTCTACTTAAAAAATACTCTCTACAATATTTGTGACACATTCAATGTTATTTGTTATCACATAGTTAGATGTATTTTTTTTACCATTATAAAAATATTAACTACAAGGACTTATGAACACAATGAGTACATTAAATTGATCAAGTGTCATTCAAATTTCTCTGAATAAATTCATCTAGATTTTTAAGTTAGTACCTAATGTGTTGATGTAGAAGCATCTAGGGTGTAAGAGAAATCTTGCATCAACCATCTTTTACAAGTTTCAAGAGTTTTCAGAAGTCATATTGTTCTTACCACATCTGTTAATTCTTACTACAATAATAATTTTCAACACAAAGTTATTGATAGTGTTTCTACTATGCAATAACACATTTTCATCATAATGCCTCTAAGTTGATCTCAAAGCTTCATGAGGGTGTATTCTACAATGTCACATAATTGCTAAGTTCATTATCCTAAATTAATGTGGTATGACTTATATCCCTTACTTAACAAAGGCTTAATTAAGTTGTTCACCACATATTTGAATCTCACATCAACTGATATTGTTGACCAATCATGAGATTATTCATCATAAAGAGGTTCATGGTTAAGGATGCACTGAGTTATAAAGTTTACATCTTCCACACTCATTAAAGAGGGATCATTAATACATTTTTTAAAGCATGCATCTAGTTCCAAGAAGTAATTACAAGAGAAATCATCTAAAAATTGGATCCATGATCCTTATCATAGGTGCATAAGGAAGTGTACTACATTTTTGACAATGCCAAGATACTGTTGAATTGTTGTCATTGATGTCAAAGAGAATTTGGTATGCTTGTCAAAGTTATGTTATGCTGTCAAAGCTATGTTGTGTATCTTGTAGTCGGCATAAAGTTATTAGTTTGAATTGAAGTCCATCGACACTTTAGAGGAAATGAGAAGTTTAATGTTATCGGCAAAGTGGCCTTAGTTTGAACCTATCCTCTATTGGCCTATCGACAACTATGGAGAAATGTGAAGTAAGAAATGTGAAGGCACTTGGAAGCCTATCAACATCTTTGAAGAAAAGACAAGTGTGTTACAACTTGGTAGAAGTGCTTAGTTGACAAAGTGTGTTACATTGACAACTTTGAATAAAGTCAAAAGTTACACAAAGACAAGTCAAGTCAAGTCATATTGGAAAAGTTTCTAAAATATGAACTTTTAAAGTTATGCTCTTCGCCAATTTATCTATAGCAAAGAAGAGAGCTTACTCAAAGCTTAAGTTAAAAAGGTAGTCAGGAAACTTTTACTTTCTCGAACTAGTTAGAAAGTTTCGCATTTAGCTGATAAGATGATAAGCTAATATGGCTTATGAAGGCAAGTTTGAATAGGCTAAGTCCTTTGAAGTTTTGAAGAAGAAACTAAGTGTTTCTAGTGTTGTCAGAAAAAATGAGGAAAATGCTAACTAGTTATAAAGTTAGTAATTTAGCTGATTCGCTGACTATGAAGTATTGGCTAAGTATGAATAATGGAGCAAGGTTCGAGATTTAAATAAATTGATGATAAAGAAGAGATATAGTAAAATTGCTAAGTTTGGAAATCTCTACTTTCGCTGATATCAAAGTAAGTTTGAAAAAGTGCACTTTAGTCGATAACAAGAGTTATATGTTAAGTTCAAAAATTTTAACTTTTACCGATAACAAAGGAAAAGCAAGGGAGTTTGAAATTGAAGCAAATCGCCGATAAAGAGGAGTTGATCAAATAAGCCAAGTTCAGAAGTTTTTACTTTTGTTGATAAGGTGATAGTTCGTGGCAGCGTGGATTTGACGATAGAAGGTAAATAAAGATAAGTTTGAAAATTACACTTTCATCGATAAAAGGATTTTATGGTAGGTTTGTGAAACATCAAATTTTCTTATAAATGCATTAGAGGCATAAGTTAGAGTTATCAACAATTCGCCGATAGAAGCACAAAAGGCAAGTTTTGAAAAAGTAAAAATTGTCGATAGAGGCAATAAAGTGGACTCAAGGCCAAGTTTTGAAAAAGTTGTTTTTGCCAACAAAGCATAAGGTGAGTTTAGGAATGGTGACTAATGAGAGCCAATAATGTCTCATTTTATGCCACATTGTAGCCTATTTCATCTACCTTCATATCCACTTCCACATTCCATTTTTGTTCCATATCATACCATTTCACTATTTTATGTTGCATATGATTAAATATATATAAGTGGTATTTAATATAGTTTTGGATAAAATATGGAAATTAATGATTGGTTGTCTTTACTAATAAGCATTGTGATTTTGATCCTTGGAAAATAAAGCTTGTAGCATGCAGATCACAAGAACTTCTTGTCACCTTTTATGCAGAATATCTTCCTGTCACTTTCCGGTCAGGAACTTCTGTGGATTACTCTTTGACCAACAATTTATTTCTATCATGAAATTAGCCTCCAAGGTGGCATTGATTACTTGTTTTGAGCTGACTGTGCATTGTTTATCTAATGGTGACCTTCCTTTGGTTCTTCATGGCACTTCCCATGTGTATTGTTCATCCATGTGAATCTATTTTGCGCTAAGATCTTTGTAATCTAATAATTCCACATAATAATGGCCACTTCAACACCATTGTATCCCGTGTGGAAACTCATGATGTGGAAACTTTATGGCGAATCTACTTTCTTGAGGAAACTACAAATATTAGTTGGTAAAAGGGGATGTGTTTGGTAGCTGAAGAAAAATCTGTTCATGGAGATATGCTGCTAAATCATTGGAGAAAAATCTACAAAATCTTCACGTATTCTATTTTCATTTGTTGGTATAACAGAGTTGTTTTTTTAGTGACACGTATTTTGTTTCTTCTAGTTAGTTGGTCATAGGCCAAAACAAACTATCTTTTCCTATATGTAAATATTATAGTTTGCATATATATAAGCAGTGTAGGCAGACTTTTGGATGATGACTATTATTCTGTATTATCTCTGATAAATAAAACATCATTCTGCTGATCAGTCCTACGTAGAAACACATTTTATTTCCACTAGCCTTGTGAACCAGAGGAAGGGCCCACTCTTGGAATGCTCAGTGAGGTTTCTGTATGCTTGAATTAGTTAGAATTTACATTCTGCATGATTTGATTTCCTGCAATGTTTTCTTTTTGTGTGTAATTGTTTTATGGTTAATTATAATATGGTTTAAACCGGTTTTCTTTGAACAATCATTCTATCTATTGATTTTTCATCAATGTTGGTGTGTTTATTGGAAGCATAACATGTGAGTTATATTCTAGAGAGCTTGCTGCTATTATTTTGTAGTCTGTAACAGTTCCTATCACTGTTGTTCTTATAACAGTTCATAGCTCATGCCACAACTCTTGTCACTTCTTTTACAGAATCAAGCAAAACAAAAATATAAGTTTGAACCAAATTTTTATTATAGGTGCTCCTTTGTGTGTTCTAGCTACATTTCATCCCCACTTAACTCGCTACTTTCCTCCCTTCAGGTATATTTCCGCAACACCTCTCACAAGCTTATGATGCCAAGATTGACACTCTTAGACCAAGCTAAAATCTTTCTTATTCTTGACCCTAGTTTTGGCCTATCAGTGACATTCATCGATAAACAAAGGAAATGAAAGTTAGTTCAAAATAATGTAATTTCATCGACAAAGCATTAAAAGGTAGTTCTAAATAATGACTTTTTGCGGCTGATACTTAAAGAATCAAAAGATAAAGTTATGAAAAAGTAACTTTTTCTGATAAAGGCAATACAAGGTGGTACCTCAAGTTTTGAAAAGTATCTTTTTGCCGATAGAAGGAAAGCTTCCTTAGTTTGGAAAATTGAGCTTTCGCTGACAAAGGGCGTTTTAAGGCAAAGTTTTGTAAAATTAATACTTATCAATAAAAGGCATATACACGCATGTTTGGAGGCTAAGAAAGGTTATAAAAATAATAGTGAGACGGTAATAATGTATTTTTGCTAGCATGACCAGTGGCATTTGCAAGATCATAGAAGCGTCATTTGCTTTGCCAAAATGGATCTTACAGGAATGCTAATATATTTCAAGGAGCTCGAAGTTTGAATCAGGTGCGATAGTTAAACCAATTTTGGTCAGTTGTGGAATGAAGTGAAACTGTTTCTATTCAATTTTGGAGTGGTTGTGGTAGTTCACCTATTGAAAATGAATGTGTTTTATACACATTGAATTAGAAGTGAAAGGGTTGCTCACCAAATTGAATATCATTTTTTACTTTGTGAGAGAGGAGACAACACAAATTGCATAGAGGAAGGAGACAACTGTGTTAATGCAAAACATAGAGTGAGTGTGTGATAATGAGGTGCATTTTAGGTTACAAAAGAACCATTATTGCACATATGAAACTGTAAATCCAAGGGTTGTAGCCTCTTTGTTGTAGATTGGGGTTGAAGCCTTATTGTATTGAGGTGGAGCTCATTGTAGGTGTGTGATGTACCTATAGGTGATAGCCTCAAAATAATACCTTGGGTGTTGATGTACCTATGGGTTGGTGCCTGTAAAATGTATGTAATCAGAGCTTATTGTGAGGTTGGATTTGAGCAATAGACTCAGTAACTTTCTCACCGTGGTTTTTCCAATTATGGGTTTTTCATGTAAATCTAGTGTTTTTCTTGTGTGTGCATGATTTTTATATGTGCTTTCCATTTTTGATTGTTGGTTGTTTTTAAAGTTTTAACATACACTGATTCATCGCCCCCTCTTAGTATATAAGTGTTCTTTCAACAATTGGTATCAGAGCCTTAGGTTCCTTGAAGAAAAGTTTAACCACTTAAGGAAGATCTAGTCTTAAGAACACTATGGCAGGACAAGAGGGTTCCTCTTCAATTAAGGCACCATTATTTGATAGATCCAATTATGCCTTCTAGAACATCAGAATGGAGGCTTACTTAACCTCTCTTGGATATGATATTTGGCAATTTGTCTTAAAAGGTTACAAACCACTATCACCATCATCTTCTCCAAGCACTGATTAGAAGAAAGCCTGTGAGAATAATTCCAAAGTGAAGAATGCTATACTGTGTGGTTTAACCAACACAAAATTTGTCAAAGTTATGCATTGTAAATCTGCCAAGGAAATATGGGATAAGTTGCACAACATCTATGAAGGTGATGATCGAGTTAAGCAAGTGAAATTGCAAACCCATAAAAGCAAGTTTGAGGCTTTGAAGATGCAAGAGGATGGAAATATTGCATGATATATGCTCAGGGTAGAGAAGGTAAGGAATGCAATCATATGTCTTAGAGAAGAGGTAAAAGATCAGGTAGTTGTAGAGACGATTCTGAGATCCCTCCCATAGAGATTTGACTATAAAGTCTCAGCTATTGAGGAAGCAAAAGATCTAAATAAGCTTACTTTAGATGAATATTAAATGAGAAGTGAAAATACAGGATCAACAAGGAAAGAAGCAACATTTAAGACTTCAAAAGCCAAGGAGACTGAAGTAAATTCAGAACAAAGTACTAGTTCAGGTGAAGAAGAAGCAAACTTTGTCAGAAAACTGAAGAAAGACTTTGGCAAATACAAAGGTAAACTACCTTTCAAATGCTTTAATTGCAGAAAAATTGGTCACTATGCATCTAAATGTCTTTTAGGTGAAAAACAAAAAGGAGATAGCTCTAGGAGTCAAAAATCTCAAGGTATAAAAGAAGAAACTTTAATAATAAGAAGAAGAGTCTATTTGTAGATAAAGATAGTAGTTCTTTAGATGATTGTTATTATGCAAGTGAAGAGTATGAAACTACATTCATGATTGTTGAGATTAAAACATATGAAAATACTCCTTTAGAAGATTGTCATGAAGACTCTGATGTGGAGGGAGAGGGTGAAGTTGATCTGGAAGGTGAACTAATTTCTGCTCTAGATTATTTAAGCTTTGAGAGAAAACAAAATGAAAAATACAAGTTAAAGATTGAAGAATCTGATAAACTTGTTGTAGACTTAAAATTGCAATTAGCTGAATCTAAGAGAATAGAAGAGGAGACTAGTTTAAATTTGAAGAAAAAACTAGATGAGTGTCAGAAATTAGAGGCTGAAGTTGTCATGCTGAGGAAAGAGTTAGAAAAGGTGAATGAACAATTAAACATAAGTCTCAAATTTGAGAAGAGTTCAAAAATCCTTGACAAAATAAACGGTAGTCAAAGATCCTTCTCCAACATGGTTGGGTTAGGCTATTATGAGCACAAGAGTTTCAAAGATGTTGTTTCTGAAAAGAGCACAGAAGGTAAAACTACCAAGAAAATTGCTTCCCTCAAAAAGGAAGTTAGAGAATAGGGCAAATCAAGCTCTGCTATGTCTAGAAAGCATGTTGATTCTACAAAGCCTGATGGATTTAGGAAGGATAAAAGGACTCAAAAAGGAAGATGACGGTTTCATCAAAGTGCACAATGCAAGGAGGAGATTCAAAGATCAATTTGCAAGCCAAGACAGGTTCATTTATGCTTTTCAATGCTATTATTTTTCATGTAATCAGTTTGGACACAAGGCAATATACTGCAAAATTAGACCTAGGAGAATGGATAGGCATACTTGTGTAAGCAGAAATCCTTTTGCCCCTTTAGTTGATATGAATGATATATGTTATAACTGTAACAATTATGGGCATATTGCCAAGTTTTGTAGAAGTATGTTTATCCAACCTTTTAGACAGGAGAAAAGGAGATTTACTTCTCCAAGCAAACCCAGACTTGCACATGCTTCTATGCAAAAGCAACAAAAAGCACAATCCTTTGCATGTCACAAGTCTACACCCCTTGCTCAATAAAAAGACTAGCAAAGCATTTTGAGGAAAAGGAGAAAAATTCTAAAATGCATTGGGTAGAAAAGAAGCTTGAGAAATCTATGTTAGTCCAAGAAGATTTTCATGCCAAAGGACAAGGCAATCCTTAGGTAATAGACAATGGATGCTCTAGTCATATGACTGGAGATAAGAGCAAGTTCATAGTTTTGAAGAAATGGGACAATGGTTCTGTTAAGTTCAGTGACAACACCACTGCAAAGATAGCTGGTAAGGGAAATCTATACATAGATGATAAAACTAATGCTCGAGATGTGTTGTATGTAGAGGGATTACAACATAATCTGCTTAGTGTCAGCCAGATGTGTGATAATGGATATAATGTGTTTTTTCATGCTAGTGGATGTGAGATAAGAAAAGCCAGCTATGGTAGACTTGTTGCTAAGGCAAACACAACAAACAACAATCTATACCATCTGAAGGAGACAAAGGGTGAAATATGTTTGTTAGGGAAAGCTGATGAGAGTTGGTTATGGCACAAAAGGATGGGCCATGCCAACTTTGATCATCTGGTAAAGATCAACAAGAAACATGCACTCAAACATTTGCCTATCATTGGCAAGCTAGAAAATTCCTTCTGTAAAGAGTGTCAAGAAGGAAAGCAAACAAGGATCAGTTTCAAGACAAAGAAGTACTCAACCTCAAAACCTCTTGAGATGATACATACAAACCTGTGTGGACCAACCAAAACCAAAAGCATCAATAGAGAAAGGTACTTCATGTTGTTGATAGATGATTATTCAAGGATGACATGGTTAACTTTCTTAAAGATAAATCTCAAGCTTTAGAAAGATTCAAAATCTTTAAGGCTAGGGTTGAAAATGGGATTGGTTCAAGGATAAAATGCTTAAGATTTGATAGAGGTGGAGAATTCACTTCTAATGAATTTGATCAATATTGTGAAAAACATGGAATTAAGAGACATCTTTCTATAGCTAGGACTCCTCAACAAAATGGAGTTGTTGAGAGAAAGAGCATGACTATCAAGGACATGGCTAGAACAATGTTGAATGAAGCCAAATTGCCTGATAGATACTGGAAGGAAGCAATTTATACTGTTGTTTATATTATCAATATAAAACAGTTAAGAGTGCATCATGATAAGACTCCATATGAGTTATGGATAGGCAAACCTCCACCTATGAAGTATTTTAAGATATTTGGAAGTAGATGTTTTACAAAAAGGGATGAAGATACCTTGAGTAAATTTGAGCCAAGGTCTGATGAGGGAATATTTCTTGGTTATTCAACTACAAGCAAAGCCTATAATTGTTATAATAAAAGGTTGCAGAAGATAGTTGAAAGTGTGAATGTTAGAGTGGATGAAGATTTCTCTTAGCTAGCTCATGGAAATGACTTGTATTCAAGGTTTCCTATTTATGATTGACGAAGAAGAAGTAGTTGCAAAAGAAGATTCACAAGAGAAGAATGAGAAGACTGATGATGAAGAAGAAGATGAACGAAAGTCTACTCCAAAGGCTCCACCCAAATATGCCAAAATAAATCATTCTGAGAATTAGATTCTTGGAAATAAATCTGATGGTGTCATAACAAGGAAAAGGCTGAAACAAGTACAACAAGAGTAGGTAAACTATTCTTTTCTATCTAGAATAGAACCTAAATCTTATGAAGAAGCTAGTAAGGATGAAAGTTGGATTGAAGCTATGAAGGAAGAACTTAATTAAATAGATAAAAATTAGAATTGGGAACTTGTTCCAAGGCCTATTGATAAAAATGTCATTGGCACAAAATGGGTGTTTAGAAACAAACTGAATGAGGATGGGCAAATAACTAGAAACAAAGCTCGATTAGTCTGCAAGGGCTATGCTCAGGTTGAGGGCATAGATTTTGATGAGACATTTGCACCTGTGGCTAGACTTGAAGCCATTAGAATATTTCTTGCATACTCAATTTATAAATGCTTCAAAGTGTACTAGATGGATGTGAAATTTGCATTTCTCAATGGCTACTTGGATGAGGAAGTTTATATAGAGTAGCCTGAAGGATTTCAAGTGAATGAAAAGAAACACTATTGGTGCAGATTAAAGAAGGCACTATATGGCCTAAAACAAGCTCTTCAAGCTTGGTATGCCAGGTTGGACAAATATCTTCAACAACAAGGCTATAAGAAAGGTATAGTAGCTAGCAAGCTGTATGTTAAACATGAAGGTAATAATATGCTAATTGTCATTGTTTATGTTGATGATATAATATTTGGTGGAGATAATGACAAAATGTGTAAAGAGTTTGCTGACACTATGCAGAAAGAATTTGAGATGTCCCTGTTAGGAGAAATAGCATTCTTTCTTGGTCTATAGATAAATCAATTAGACACATGCATTTTCATTTCTCAAACCAAGTATGTGAAGGAATTTTGAAGAAATTCAAAATAGAAGATTGCAAGCTGGTTGGTACACCTATGGTCACTGTGTGTAAGCTCAACAAAGATGATGAATTTGCCTTAGCAGATCAAACTTTGTATAGGTCTATGATCAGAAGTCTCTTGTATCTCATAGCAACACGACTTGACATTATGCAAGTTGTTTGCATGGTAGCTTAGTTTCAAGTAGCTCCTAAGGAAACACATGTCAAAGCTGTGAAGATGATATTCATATATTTGAAGAGTACAATAGATTATGGTTTATGGTATCTTGTTGGTGATGATTTTACTTTAACTGCATACACAGATGCAGATTGGGTTGGTTGTGTGGATGATAGAAAAATCACTAGTGGTGGTGCATTCTTTCTAGGAGATAAACTAGTAGCATGGTTAAGTAAGAAACAAGAATCAGTTTCTTTGTCAATAGCTGAAGCTGAATATATAGCTGCTATAGTGTCTTTACAATGCTTGGTAAACTTGGTGGTAAGCATTCAATTCAAAGGAATCTCCTACTGAACAATCCACTATAACGTATTGAAAAGACCTCATCAAATTATCAACTAGGGCTTGTAGACTTATGATGGCACTTGCACTATATGTGCTTCTAGGGATTAGACTGTATAATTTACCTACTAAATCAAGCTACTTATGAACAAAGGAAAGTAATGTTGCTACAACTACTACAGATACTTTATAATGTAAAACTATAACAACAGAATAAGGAAATTAATGACAATTGTTCCTATCCTCTGGAGTATCACAACTAGAACAACTCTAAGTATCTACTAGATCTTGTATTCATAAATTAACTACTACAGCAATTAAACATACAAGAGATAAAGTGAAGGTCAGTTATCCTGAGTGGTCCTTGCTCAGGTGACTGCCTCACTATTTTAACTCAAATCTAATTTTTCCAAATAAACACAATCATGTTAACTCCAACATATAATTGCACAATCTTTTCAAATCACATACAATCTAGCTTAACTATAATATTCATAATTCATGATCAAATGACATTGTATACATAATGCAGGAAAGATTCAGAAAGCTAGATTTGTGGTAGAGCAAAAACTTATTCAAAACTGAACTAAAAACTAACTTCTATCTCAACCACCAAACCATAATATAGGTATAGGGGGAGTTATTCAAATAGGTTTCTTAACTAAAAACATAAAACACCACTCTGCATGAACTAGAGTGTAATGAATGCTAACAACGATAACAAGAAAAGAAGGAAGAAAGTGTTCTAATAAAACTAGAACTCTACTGAAACAGGGGAACATGGGTCGATTGAATTGATCCCATTAGTCTTCAAATTGTGACAGAGTCCTCCAAGCTTCCAGTTACCTTTATTAATCATCTATCACAGTGCGTGATTCTCTCCATTGAGTGTCCTTGGCCGTGGTTACTGCACTTAATCAATACTAGAATTTCCCTTGCTCTGTGCCTAGAAATGTTGTGGCCGTGGGCTGCACCCCAAAGTTGATGTGGGTGACAGACCTCTCTCCTTTAGCTGAAAGGTTAGTCCATTGAACATGTTCAAAATACTACCAACCAAAATCAACACATTCTCAATAATCCATACATTCCCACATATAACATACAATTTCATCATATCATAATCGTATCTCCATATACTAATTAACCAAGTTCAAGTCTGCATAATGATCATAAAGGATAACATAACATAGGGATATACTTAAAACCATGTCTGGGAATGTCTTTTAACTTGCATACAACTAGAAGAGAATAGGCTAATTAATTAGGCTCATCAGTTGTTGTATCTTGTAGTACTCTGGTATTATGGATGAAACAAACATTGCAAGACATCAAGGTGAATTTTAATGAGCCAGCTAACATTCTTTATGATAATACAAGTGCAATCAACATCTCAAAGAATCCAGTTATGCATTCAAGGACCAAGCACATATCCATTAAGTACCATTTTCTTAGAGAGAAAGTTGATGAACAAGAAGTTAAATTCAACTATGTGGCTACAAAAGAACAATTGACAAACATCTTTACAAAACCCCTTCCAAAGGAGGCTTTTGAACAACTCAGGTAGAAGTTAGATGTTGTTCCTTCTCCTATCTCTACTTGAATATAGAATGTATTCAGCCAGGGGGAGTATATCAGAATATTTATTTATCCCTGGTAAATAGTTGTCCTGTAGGATGATTGTCCTTGGGGGAAGTAAGTTTGCATTGTTCTTTTTTTGTTGTTATCTTTATGTGAGTTCCTTTGTAATTGATGTTAAAGGGGGAGAATTCTGTATGATAATGCATGAAGTAAGGGGGAGAAAGTTTGGTTTTCATGATTACATGATTACTTCAGATTTTGGTTTCAGATTTCGGTCAGGTTCAGGTGTTGCCATCAATGAAAAAGGGGGAGATTGTTGAATTGATGTCATTGATGTCAAAGAACATTTGGTATGCTTGTCAAAGTTATGTTATGTTGTCAAAGCTGTGTTGTGTATCTTGTAGTTGGCATAAAGTTCTCAGTTTGAACTGAAGTCCATCGACACTTTAGAGGAAATGAGAAGTTTAATGTTATCGGCAAAAATGGCCTTAGCCCAAACCTATCCTCTATTGGCCTATCGCTAATTTTGGAGAAATGCTAAGTAAGAAATGTGAAGGCACTTGGAAGCCTATCAGTAGCTTTGAAGAAAAGACACGTGTGTTACAAATTGGTAGAAGTGCTTAGTCAAAAAAGTGTGTTACATCAGCAAATTTGAATAAAGTAAGTTACACAAAGACAAGTGAAGTCAAGTCATATCGGCACAATTCCTAAAATATGAGCTTGTTTTAAAGTTATTCTTTTTGCCAATTTACCGACAGTGAAGAAGAGAGCTTACTCAAAGCTTAAGTTTAAAAGGCATTCAGGAAACTTTTACTTTCTCGAAATAGTTAGAAAGTTCGGTGTTTATCCAATAAGCCGATTAGCCGATATGGCTTATGAAGGCAAGTTTGAATAGGCTAAATCCTTCGAAGTTTTGAAGAAGAAACTAAGTATTTCTAGTGTTGTCAGGAAAATGAGGAAAATTCTAACTAGTTACAAAGTTAGTAATTTAGTTGATTCAACGACTATGCAGTATTGGCTAAGTATGAATAATGGAGCAAGGTTTGAGATTTAAACAAATTGCTGATAAAGAAGAGAGTAAAATTGCTAAGTTCAAAAATCTCTACTTTCATCGATATCAAGGTAAGTTAGAAAAAGTACACTTTAGCCGATAAAGAGAGTTCTATGTTAAGTTTGGAAAAGTTAACTTTTATTGATAATAAAGGAAAATCAAGGGAGTTTGAAATTGAAGCATATTGTTGATAAAGAGGAGTTGATCAAACAAGCCAAGTTCATAAGTTTTTACTTTCGCCGATAAGGCGATAGTTCGTGGCAACATGGATTTGCCAACAGAAGGTAAATAAAGATAAGTTTGAAAAAGTACACTTTCACCAATAAAAGGGTTTTATGGTAAGTTTGTGAAACATTGAATTTCCCAATGAAGGCATTAGAGGCATAAGTTAGATTTATCAGCAATTCACAGATAGAAGCACAAAAGGCAAGTTTTGAAAAAGTAAAAATTGCCGATAGAGGCAATAAAGTGGACTCAAGGCCAAGTTTTAAAAAAGTTGTTTTTACCAACAAAGCATAAGGTGAGTTTAGGAATGTGACATTCGCCGATAAACAATGGAAATGAAAGTTAGTTCAGAATAATGTAATTTCACTGACAAAGCATTAAAAGGTAGTTCTGAATAATGACTTTTTGCCGATACTTAAAGGATCAAAAGACAAAGTTTTGAAAAAGTAACTTTTGCTGATAAAGGCAATAAAAGGTGGTACCTCTGGTTTTGAAAAGTATCTTTTTTCTGATAGAAGGGAAACTGCCTTAGTTTGGAAAATCGAGCTTTCGCTGACAAAGGGCATTTAAGGCAAAGTTTTGTAAAATCAATACTTGTCGATAAAAGGCATATACAAGCATGTTTGGAGGCTAAGGAAGGTTATAAAAATAATAGTAAGATAGTAATAATATATTTTTTCCAGTATGACCGGTGGCATTTGCAGGATCACATAAGCATCATTTGTTTTGCTAGAATGGATCTTATGGGAATGCTAATATATTGGAGCCTGAAGTTTGAATCAGATGCGACAGTTAAACCCATTTTGGTCAATTGTGGAATGAAGTGTTCAAAACTATTTCTATTCAATTTTGGAGCAGTTGTGGTAGTTCACCTATTGAAAATAAATGTGTTTTATACACATTGAATCAGAAGTGAAAGGGTTGCTCACTAAATTGAATATCAATTTTTACTTTGTGAGAAAGGAGAGAACGCAAAGTGCATAGAGGAAGGAGACAATTGTGTTGATGCAAAACACAAAGTGAGTGTGTGATAATGAGGTGCATTTCAGGTTACAAAAGAACCATTATTGCATATATGAAACTATAAATCTAGGGGTTTTAGCCTCTTTGTTGTAGATTGGGGTTGAAGCCTCATTGTTTTGAGTTGGAGCTCATTGTAGGTGTGTGATGTACCTGTAGGTTGTAGCCTCAAAACATTACCTTGGGTGTTAATGCACCTGTGGGTTGGTGCCTGCAAAACATATGTAATCAAAGCTTATTGTGAGGTTGGATTTGAGTAGTAGACTCAAGCAACTTTCTCACAGTGGTTTTCCCATTTTGGGTTTTCCACATAAATCTTGTGTTCTTGTGTGTGCATGATTTTTATATGTGCCTTCCATTTCTTATTGTCAGTTGTTTTTAAAGTTTTAACATACACTGATTTACCCCCCTCTCAGTGTATAAGTGTTCTTTCAACATATACTACATTCTTCTTTTCTATAAAAGATAATCAAATCTACATGCATAGGTGTTAACACTATCTTAGGTAGAGACTGTTCATATTTTAGAGATTAGTAAAAGATCATAGTGAAGCCTAACTTAGAAGAGAATGTTTGGAGAATCCATACATTATTTGTTCTTCTATTTCATTATAATTCAAGACCAAGGTCATATTCTAGTTGTATGCTTTAGCAATAAAGACTATTGTTGTATTTTAGAACATAAATTACTAAATTTGTTTCATTCTGATAAAGGTGTAATGTGAGTATTTAAATTTGTTTTATAATTTTTTGTGTAATTTTGTGTTGAATTGAATGGTTACATAATCCTTAATTGGATCTTCCATCCATGGATGCATCATGTGTAGGGAACATAAATTCAATCCTTAATTGGATCTTTATGTCATGTAGATGAAGATCATCTCCTAGAATATCAAGGGGCAGAATAGCCCAAATAAGTACTTGTTCCTTTAGAATTTTTGGAAAGATCATAAACCTTAAAATGACAGAAAATGGTATTGTATAAATAAAAAAATAAAGCATGGAATGATTCCTAGTTATTTGGTGTTAGTTTGATTGGTGCATCTAGAGGTCTAGCAACTCTATGGGATCCTAATATAGGTAAAGGCAAATTCCTGTTAAGGAGTATCCATCATCTAGCCATTCTCTTCACTAATAAGGATGACAACTTAGTTTGGATTATCTCTAATATTTATGCTCCTAATGCTTATATGAGTAGAAGGGCTTTATGGAGAGATCAAAGAATTTAAAGGTTCTTTTAGTAATATGAAATAGATGGTGGCCATTGACTTCAACATGTTGGAAAATGTGACTCAAATTTACTAGCTTGATCTTCTCCCTACATGTTATGTTTAACTCCTCCATCGGTCTGACATTTACATTTCGGTGGGTCATAGTTAATTGTCTCCTCAATCATAACCTAAGTCGCAGGGTTCCAAGTTTTCCTAACCTAAGTCACGTGGTTCTAAAGTTTCATAACCTCTCGACCTCCTAACTTAGTCTCTTTGTTGTCGACCAGTCGGGTGTTTTCAAAACTTCATAACCTCTGACCAGAGGTTCTCAAGTTTGATTTTTTGGTGACTTCGTGACTTTGAAGCTTTTCCCATTTTTTGAGGTACTCTCTTCTCATTAAATGCATTGCACAACACATCAAGTGGAAGCAGGGGATGGTGGTAACCATCAACGTTGGACATGGAAGAAGGATATAAAAAGCCTATGCTGAGTTGGCAATGCATATCACAAATGTATTTGATCCAACGGCACTCATTGGCCCATGCCTTTTGTGGTGGGTCCAAGATAGACCCCGAGGGGAGTGGGGATTGGCTGAGTGTTGGTCGATGGTGGACAACAGGATGACTTGGCAAGTAATTTGGTTATCGAGATGACCTTGAGATGTTCAGAGAGAGTTTAGTTGGTGTCTCTTTGATGGTTCGATGTGTCTTTGATAGTTAAACCAAATTGTGACCGTTTGTCTACAAGAACTGAAATGACTGTTTCTGGAAATGCATGGAATGCAGAATGAATGTAACAAGAACATTGAACGGTTTGCATCGAGAGATGATTTCTTTGAATTGTTTGATTGAACAGAACAATGTGATCGAGAGTGAATTAGATTGTAATGTTGCCAAATTTTCTTCAGAGATGGAACAAGATGTAAATCTCCAGTAAAGGCTATGAGCCTGATATTGTATTGGAACTTGTACGCTTGTTGCTGAATAATACAATGGCTCTATGTTTTGGAGTCTGGGGTTTTTTACCTGAAAGGGTTTTCCCCATGTAAGTCTTTGTGTTCATGTCTTCTACTCTATCTTTCATGTTTAGTTATTCTATTTACTGAATCTGTTTAATGCATGTTGTTGAAAGTGGTTTAAATTACAATCACTTTCCTATAAGGGTTAATGTGGGAAATGAACTATATCTGATTCCGCTTTATGGCATAGTAGTATGTGTTTTGAGGAAATCAGAGAGAATGATTGTTATTGTAGACATGTACTGACCTCAGATGCTCATTCTGGGATGAACCATATTTTCCCTCTCAAATGGTATCAGAGCTTGGTTTCTAGTTCTGGGTATTCCTTCTGTGAGGATTTCTTAGTCAAGCAAGCTTGAGGAAATATGAAGGAATCAGCTGAAGATTGATCCTTTGTTAAGTGAAAGTTGTTTTCTCTTTTTGTGTTAGTTTTAGGAGACAACACACAGCTTGAAGGATGGTGAAGACAGAGAAAATGGAGTTGGTCACTTTGGAATGATGTTGATCTGGAGCTCCTAATAGGTAGTGGAATAATTCTAATGCATGGGGTGGGATTTTTTGCTTTGTGGTTATGTTGCAGTAGAGTTTTCATATTAGGTGTCTGTGTGTGAGGCTCCCTGGTGATATGGAGAAGATTGTGTTGTTTTTTAGCTATGGAGTAATGTGCTTATGCTGAGTGTTTATTCTTGGAAGGCACTATTTTGTTACCTCGATTGCATATAGGCTATGGAGTTGATCATTGGATGATCTGGAAGCTTTTGTAATAGCATGTCTCCCTCAAATGCATGTGCATGTTGGTGGTTGTGGAATTGGCCTAAAATGGGCCTGGAGTTCCTGAACTACTTTTTCTTTTAAGGATGCTTTGTACTTGCATGACTTAGATTTACATTTCTTGGATCTGAGGGTTTTATAGATTTTCATAAAAATCTATGGTTAATGCTCATCTATGATAATCCATTATTTTGGTTTAACTGAAATGGTGTTTTTTGTTTCCGACTTTGGAGTCTTCCAGATGTGAAGTGGGTGTGGATGTGCATGGGTGTTTTTATAGGTTTTATTGTTGGAAACAAGGCAGATAACTAAGAGGGGGGGTGAATCAGTTATCTCAAAATTTCCTTAACTTTCTTTGCTCTTGTTATCTTAATATTCAATGTTGTATCAAAACATGAAAGCATATGTAATCATAAGAACAGAAATGAAATCAACACACATAACACAAGGATTTTTACGTGGAAACCCTGTTAAGGGAAAAACCATGGGGTGACTAACCCAAGATTGTATTCTCTGTTAAAAGAATAAAGGAGTACAAAATGGCACTTGCCAATTAGGGCTCACTGCTCGAGCACACTATTCACAAGAGGCACACTGCCGACAAGAGACTCATTGTCTACAGAATTTACAGAAGATAATCAAGTGTTTGAACTGATGAGAAGCATCTACAAATGCAAGAGTTTAGTTCCGGTTAGGCACAATACATTGATCTGATGCACTTCATTCTTCCTCTGTTCAATGTTGTTGTTTAGTCACATACCAAACTTGAATTGTTGTTCTCACACTTATCTGTGCTTTTCTTCACACCTAATTCCTTGCTTTCTTCTCACACACACTCACATGTTGGAATCCATCTGGTATATATATTTGCATCAAGGATTCTCATCAACTTTCTAGTCGGCAACAAGAATACTCAAGATATTTGCAAGTTACTGATCTGTCGGCTGAATCCATGCTTGATTTGTGATGCGTATCAAAAACATAGGCATAGAAGTCATTAATCATGTCAACCAACAATCTATAATCCCACAAATTGCTTTATCAACACCTTTTACTCATCTGGATTGAAGTCTGATACTTTGTCAGTCAGTTCTTCCTCTGTCTGCTATGCGTGAATGGAACCCAACACTCAGATGCTCATATCTTTTCCTTGATTTATCACCGGGGGTGAAATCTCTGGAGTACAGTAGTCATGATACCCCTCTTGACTTGTCCAAGTTCGCAACTTATTGATTTACACCATCTGAGAGATCCAGACCTGATTGTTGGACCTTGTTACATACTCTGTTCTTATTCACCGGACCAAAACATTCTTCAATCTGACTTCCGGTGAAGGCATATTATGTATTGCAGATGTGTGGGATAGACTTTGTTGCCATCAATGACAACACTTATGAAGCCACACAGTGTCTCTTGCCAACATTTACACGGTCAAGAGAAAAACTTGTTGTTTTGTGGAGCTGCAATTAAGCTATTTTCTAGACCCTGGCTTTTGGGGTGTTGTTGGATGAGATAGTTGTAGTTTTGCATACATGCTCCATGCATGGTGTGAGGAGGTGGGATGCTTTCTCTACATGGGAGTGTTGGTACGTGATCAGTTACTCAGCATTTCTGTGGTGATGCTTGGTGGATTCCTAGACTATGGTGCTTGGGTTGTGGACCTAATTGGAGAATTGAATCTAAGGATGATCTAGTGCTTGAGTCTTGTTGTCTACATGGTAATTCTATTTTGAATATCAGTTTGTTGATTATTAGAGCAATGATGGGTTTTCATGTTTCAATGTATTGGATCTATGAGTTATGCAATTTTGTAGGTGTGTACAGCCTATTGATTGTAGCGGGATAACTCGAAAGTGGATTGTCTATATCCACAAGATTGATTAAGTGTTTATGCAGACTTGTTAGCTAGGCTTGTCTGTGGTCACTTGTGCATTGGTGTGGTTTTTTGGGATGAGAGAATGGATGATGTTGAGTACCTGGTTAGTTAGTTAAGGGGACCTATAGCATGTATATTGCAATGTCATGAATAGCTTGGATACATAGTTTTGTGTAATCTTTTGATAGTGATGGTGTATTTTTCTTTGGTTTTGGAGATCTTGGTGCCAATTGGTATTACTGTCAGATGGACATGTTCATGTGTGAACCTGGAGGATTTTTAGATTAGGAGATGTTTGGTCATGATGCTTGGAGAGCTTGATTGTCACAGCTCAGTGGGAGATTTTAGCAATGACTGTGAATTCCTCACTTGGTGATGGATGATCTTCTTTAATGTTGTAGATGTTACTAGGAAGAGCTCTTAGATCCTATTACTGCAGAAGGGTTCTTTTGCATTTGCATGGACACTATTTGGAGATGGGTCATCTTCAAGATATTGAAGATGTGTAACATCTTGGAGCCATGGAGGACTCATCGAGTCTTTGGTTGAGGTGTTAGTGGTGCTTGACATGTGATGTTGGTTTATAGTTTGTTTGTTTTATGTCATGGTATACTCTTGTTTATGCATTAGAGTTTTGGCATGTTACATTGCTCTTGAGACCATGTTGTGTTCACTTGGAGCATGGAATCTCCTAAGGGGGATGGTGAGATCATGATGTCATGACAAGTTCCTGATTCAGATGATTGGATCTTTGACAGTGGTCTAGTGATTCTCTATGTTTTTGGTGCATAGGTCATATGCTTGAGAACTTCATGATGGTGTAGTCATGCATTTGGAGTTTAGCATGAGATGATTGTTTGTAGGTGCTTGTGGATACATGGAGAATGAGGTGAGGTTGAATTTCTCTTAAGATGAGAGAAGTGTTGTTGAGATGGTTACTCTTGACGAGATTTCAACAGAAAGTCTGAAGAGCCTACACCTTGGTTGAATGTGAGTTCAATAGAGACTTATGAGGAGATTGCTTTTGGAAAAGTCATGATGGATTGAATATCTTGGAGAAGCATTCTCATTCCCCACTCTTGGTCTGCTCGACAATTTTTTATTTGAGATGTATTTTCCCATTATGTCTTTCAAATGTGTTATGTTTCGTGCTTTGGTTCTCATGGGATTGAGTTTGATTATGGAGACTCATTTGAGGATGGCTTAGCATGAGTCTATACCCTTTATCTTTCATAGATATGGATCTTGATCTATGTATTTAGTTCTGGAGGATTCGTTTGAGGGATGTTTGGAATGGTTATCTCCTTGTGCATTTTGAGTTTGAGATATCATTTATTGATGAGGACTGTTAGGAGATGTTTTATGGGCTGATTTCTTGAGATGGTAAATGGAGTAGTTTGATCTTATTTGAGAAGCTTACATCCATGTAGTTATATGATACATATGTTGTGTTTGATCTCTTGAGATTGAACAATTTTGGGTGTTGTTATGCTGTTCTCTTTGGGGTTTTATAGAGGAGATCATACTTGACATAGTTGGCACTTTGAGGTGTAAGTAGGAGGATTTTCTACAGGTATATGATGTGCAGAGTTTCTCTCTTTGTCTCAGTTATCTTCCTAGATAGTTGGTTTTACATTACATTGGTTTGAGGTTTTACTGGAGCTATTGTGATCACTAGCTTATGGTCATGTGTTTTCACTTATGTTCTTGGGTGATGACATGGAGGTTCCTTTATCTCTTTCCTTTGCTGGGTGTGGAGAACTTGGGAAACTTATGGAGACTTGTGGTGAGAGTTGTTCTTACAGGTTTTGGATATCATTGTGGATGGTTCCTTGGTACTACATGTTTACACTTTCTATATGACGCTATTGGTAGACTTGGTATGTCTTGATCTTTTTCAGATTTGCATTACCCATGCATTGGGAGCTCTTGGATGTGTATGTCATTCTTTGACAAGTTTGTACATAGAGTTTATGATTGCAATTTATGGGTGTATATATTTATGGTATGAGTTTACTATGTTTTGTATACCTTGGAGGTATGGGTGATTGGTTGGATTAGCACTTGCTATGTGTGCTATTTTTAGTCACATGAGTTAATTAGTAGGATGAGAGTAGTCAGTTTCCTGGTTGTTGTTCTAGCTAATGTTCTATCTTGTTTTCTGGAGGATGACTTCACGATTGTGTTTAGGTTGAAGCTTTGAAGTTGATGATGTTGATCCTTTTGTACAACTTGTGAGCATAGTGGAGTGGTGGCAATATTCTATAGCCTCTGTTATTAGTTGGACTTGATGCTTGTGTTCTTTAGATTGGTACATATACACCTTGGCTCGTTCCTTTTCCTTTGGTGGATGGCTGTAACTATTGCCTGAGATGGTGGACATCTTGGATGTTGTTGCAGGTGTCTTGGTCAGAGTAGGGAAGCATTGTTTAAGATTCTTGTGATTGTATGTATGGCTGTGATGATGTGATTCAGTGACTTCAAGCATTAAAAGGAGCCAATAAGTTCTTTGTCAAGTGGGAGTATGTTGGAAAATGTGACTTAAATTTACTAGCTTGATCTTCTCCCTGCATGTTATGTTTAACTCCTTCATTGGTCTGACATTTACATTTCGGTGGGTTATATTTAATTGTCTCCCATTGATCATAACCTAAGTTTTGGGGTTCCAAGTTTTCCTAACCTAAGTCGCGTGGTTCTAAAGTTTCATAACCTCCCGACCTCTCGATTTAGTCTCTTTGTTGTCGGCCAGTCAGGGGTTTTCAAAACTTCATAACCTCCAACCAGAGGCTCTCAAGTTCAATTTTTTGGTGACTTCGCGTCTTTGAAGCTTTTCCCATTTTTTGAGGTGCTCTCTTCTCATTAAATGCGTTGCATGACACATCAAGTGGAAGCGATGGATGGTGGTAATTGTCAACTTTAGATGTGGTAGAAGGAAAGAAAAAGTCTATGTTGAGTTGGTAATGCATATCACAAATGTATTTGATCCAACGACGCATGTTGGCCCGTGCCTTTTGTGGTGGGTCCCAGATAGACCCCGAGGGGGAGCGGGGCTTGGCTGAGTGTTGGTCGATGGTGGATGACATGATGACTTGGAAAGTAATTTGGTTGTCGAGATGACCTTGAGATGTTTGGAGAGAGTTCAGTTGGTGTCTCTTTGATGGTTCAACATGTCTTTGACAGTTAAACTGAATTGTGACCATTTGTCTACAGGAACTAAAACCACTATTTCTAGAAATGCTTGGAATGTAGAATGAATGTAATAAGAGCATTGAACGGTCTGCATAGAGAGATGATTTCTTTGAATTGTTCAATTGAATAGAACAATGTGATTGAGAGTGAATTGGATTGTAATGCTACCTGATTTTCTTCAGAGATGGAACAAGATGTAAATCTCTAGTAAAGGCTATGAGCCTGATATTGTATTGTAACTTGTATGCTTGTTGTTGACTAATACAATGGCTCTATGTTTTGGAGTGTGGGGTTTTTACCCGAAAGGATTTTCCCCACGTAAGTCTTTGTGTTCTTGTCTTCTGCTCTATCTTTCATGTTTAGTGATTCTATTTATTGAATCTGTTTAATGCATGTTGTGGAAATTGGTTTAAATTGCAATCACTTTCCTATAAGGGTTAATGTGGGAAATGAACAATGTCTAATTCCACTTTAGGGCATAGTAGTATGTGTTTTGAGGCAATCAGAGAGAATGATTGTTACTGTAGACACTTACTGATCTTAGATGCTCATTCTGGGATGAACCATATTTTCCTTATCACAACATTCCCATTGCTACTAGGGTGAAGATTGGTGGTAATATCAAGTTTAATGAGAGTATGGAGGAATTAGCTAACATGAACTTAGAAGGGATACTTCTTGGTATTAATTTAAGTGACACTAATTTCACTTGGTCTAATAAGAGGCTAGGGAAAAATCTCATTCAAGTCAAACTAGAAGAATTTCTCATTTCCTCCTATTGGCCCATGTCTCAAATTGGTTGTCTTTTTTCTCTTCCTAGAATTGGCTTTGACAATAACCTTATTGTGCTTGACCTAGAGAAAACCCAGCATGTGCAAATGAGTCCATTTATATATGAAAATATGTGGATCCCACAACTTTATCTAAAGAACATAATCAAATACTGGTGGGAGATTATTGTTAAAGGTTCAACAATATTTAGACTATCAAGAAAATTGAAAAATGTTAAGGATAACCTAAGGAAGTAGAAAAAAGACATGTTTGGAAATATTTTTGAGTGAAAAAATCCATCTTAAAAGATCTAGAGAGACTCAAAGAAGAAATTTAGATCAAGGGGATAAACCAAGATTTGTACCTCAAAGAAAAATCCCTCCTAGGTGAATTCCATTCTTTAGCAACTAAAGAGGAAGTTTTTTGGAGGCAAAAGTCCAGAGCTTTATGGTTGACTGAGGGGGATTGAAATACTAAGTTCTTACATCTCAAGACCCTCAATTATAGGAGAGGAAATAGAATCAAGGATATTGTAAAGGAATATGATAGTGTATATATGGAAGCTTTAAAGATTATGGAGGAGGCCACTCATTTATACACAAACCTTCTTGTTGGTAAAAATGAAGCTCCCTAGTTAGAGAGAGTCATTGATTGTCTTGAGGCTATTCCTTGGATAATTTTGGATTAGGATGATGAATACATGTTGAACCTGGTTACCAAGGATAAACTTTGCAAGGTGGTATTCTTGATGGATGGTAGCAAAGCTCTTGGCTTTTCTAGTTCCCCTTGATGTTCTTTCAATGATTCTGGAATATTATTAAGACATTCCTAATGTTTCCTTATAATTCCTCTTCTTTGGAAATGTTTTTGAAGGTGATCAATTGCACCTTCTTGGTCTTGATTCCCAAATGCTTTGGGGTGAAGAAGTTTAATAATTTCCATCCTATAAGCCTTTGCAACACCCTTTACAAAATCTTCACTAAAGTCCTTTCTTTAAGACTCCAACTAATCCTCCCTTCTATCATTTTACTGTAGAAAAGTGGGTTTATGTGTGGTAAACAAATCATGGACTTGATTATATAGTGCATGAATTTATTCACTCTATGAATAGAAGCAAGAAGGATGGGATGATCCTTAATCTTGATATGAACAAGGCTTAAGATTGAGTATTGTGGTAATTAGAGGTTCAAGAATATTATCTCTACTTTTATCTCTTTCCTAATGTTATATATTATGATGAATGGTTTGCTTGCAAGTTTTTTTGGTAGTTTGAGAGGCTTATGACAAGGGGACCAACTTTCTCCCTCCCTTTTTATCATCGTGGTAGAAGTCTTGTGAAGGAATATCGTTAAGTTACTAGAGCATGGTAAAATTAGAGGTTTCAAACTATCATCATCGATCCCCTAATCTCCCACTAGTAATTTGTTCATGAAACCATTATCTTGGTTGAGGCCTCAATGGTGAAACTAGGTATTTTAAATATATTTTGGAAATGTATGCTAATGTCTTAGGGCAAAGAATTAACCTAGAAAATCCATTCTATTCTTTCAAAACATTCCCTTGAAAGGAAAAATAAGATTTCTTGCATCTTTGGATGTCAGGTCAAGGATCTCATGGGATTGTACTTGGAAATGTGCACCCATGTTCAAAGGAAAAATGATGAATGATGTTTGGATCCCCCTTATTGATAGATACTAGAGAAAATTAGCTAGTTGGAAAGGTTGGATACCGATCCAAGCTATTAAACTTCAACTCCTTAAAAGTACTTTACAAAATCTCCCTATATACTTCATGTTTATTTTAAGGATTCTAAGAGAAGTTGCCGACAAGATAGAGTAGATAGAAAATGATTTCTTTAGTCTAGAGTTGAGGATGGGCATATGTTTTCTTTGGCCACTTGGGACAAAGTGTTCTTTCCTAAGCTTCTTAGTGGCCTAGTTATATGAAAGCTTAGGGCCCTGAATACTACCCTCATGACTAAAATTGGCTAGAGATTTATGAAAGGGATAATATGTGGAGTTGTGTTTTGAAGGCCAAATACCTATCATTAGCAAAGGCTCACATCTTCCTCTCCTAATATCTTCCCACTTATGGCAAAACTTGATAAAATATAGGGGCCTATTAAAGAATGGATCCAAATGAAATGTGGGGAATGAGGCGAAGGTTAGATTTTGGGATAATGCTTGTATCTCCAAGTATCCTTTATGCTTCATGCCCCCTTGGAATACTCCTTATCTTTAGTTTAAAAATTTAATTGGTTATTTGTTTAGTGATTATTTTTCCACTAAAGACTTAGGATATGGAAACCCTTTCTTGGGAATGATTCTCTCTTGAATCCACCTCAACTTAACACATCCTGAGATAACCTCTTGAATGGATTTCACATTAGTTATACTAGAAGGGAGGATGATCTAGTTTGGATAGCCATTGCTTTTGGCTCTTACAACATAAATTCTTTTTTTTCCACCCTTATAAACCCTTGGGATGATTTATTTAAGTGGTCTAAAATATGGATTAAACCACATGTTTCAGAGGTCAACACATTATTTTGGACTACCTTCTAGAACAAGATTTTGATTATTGATAATCTTTCCAAAAGAGGGTTCTTGATTCCAAACAAGTGTGTCCTTTTATGAACAAATGTGGAGTCTATTTTTCATATTTTGGTTGAATGCCCCTCTACTTGGTTTATCCTTGGCTTTATCATCTATAAGGTTGAAACTAGCTAGGCCTTCCCTGGTTCTCTTTGTGAACTAATTTGTCAATGGAAGCCTCCCTTGTCCAACCTTTAGATGAAAGAGCTTTGGACCCTTTCCTTGCCCCATATTTGGTGGGGTATTTGGGGTGAAAGGAATGACAAGATTTTTGGGGACAAGAAATTGAACTCTCTCAGGGTGGGAATAAAGATAACAAATTCATTCTTGGAGAACTTTTTGATGATTAAAATAAAGGATGATGATGTTCTATTTGTATTATATGAGGAAAAGATTTATAGTAATTGGGTAATATTAAACATTTTGGGGAGGTTGAAAACATTCCATAAATTGACATCAAAAAGTTGTGTAGATGGAAGGCTCCAATTTTGGGATGGTGCAATATTAAATTTGATGGGGCCTCAAAAGGCAATCTAGGCCAAGTGGGTGGAGGTGGACTTATCAAGGACAATGGTTGTGGTTTTTTAGCTTCTTATTGGAGGAGTTTGAGGGTTCAAACCAATCATATGGTAGAGGCTACTACTGCCTACAAGGGAATTATGATTGGCTAGAGAGATGAATATTTCTCACCTTGCTATTCAAGGATGTTCTTTAAACATTATAAAATGTCTAAGGAAAGAGTCACCTCCAAATTGGATTATGAAAATTTGATGGATGATTCTTGGGATCTCCCATCAAATTTTATTGAGGCCATCTTAGATCATATCTATAGAGAAGGCAATATGCTAGAAGATAGGCTAGAAAATAGGCCTGTCAAAGAATCCAATCTAATTAAATGGTTTGAGTTGGATGCCTTACTCGAATAAATTAAACATCTTTCTTTGGAAGCCTCTCCATTATTATTTGTAGGTGGAGGAAAGTTTAATTTTTGGCTATGAAATTTAGAAGGCTAAATTGGAAGTCATGGAAGGATCTCATAATTATAAGGTATAATACTTCTAATCCAAAAATTAATTATGACACTAATGACTGAAAATAGGTGAATGGTAGGCTCGATATGAATGCGAGGTATCATGAAATTTGCAATATCTCATTCACTTGTGAGGTCTCAACAAGTTGGGGAAGGTTGCAACACCACAACCTTTACAAGCCTTGTGAAAAGTTCACTCTCTTTGTGCTTTTCCTAGAAGTTTCCCTTCAAAATATATAGAGTTTTTGTGTTGAACTTCTATGTAATTCTTAATAGTATAAGCGATTTTAAAGGCTTCAGGGGTGTCTTTAGGGAAGATAATTTTTTATTTCCTATGGAGAATGGGCAGTGACTAGGCTAGGGTTGAACTGCTCCTCACTAATGATATCAAAAGCAATGACATGGTCTAGCATATTTTACAAAATGGTGGTCTTTTAAAGTTGATGCAATGAATCATTAACCATGATATTATCCTCATCATTCAATTTTCCAAATCTTAGAAGGTGGGAAAGGTTACTGTAGAGACTTAAAATTGTCCATGTCTTGTAATATCACCTTGACGACACATTAAGTGGGACATCTTGTAACATTTTGTCCTAATCCCATTTATCCCACTTTCTAATTAATTAAATAAATCTTATTTATTTAATTAATTTGCCTCTCCCATTTTCCAACTAATTCAAATAAAATATTTGAATTTGTCCTCACCTGTCACCTCATTGCAACACATGTCACATACTACATTTTTCATTTAATACATTTCACATGTCCCACTAACTTAGATAAAATATTATTTAAATTAGGTCTACCCTACACTTGTCACATGACTACAACTCCTTGTGGAGTGGGAAACCCTATTCAATCTCAATTGTCCACATTGTTCAAATCAACTTTCAATCCTAGCCATTGAATCAAATCAGTCATTTCCTATAAATCAACCCTCACCCAAGCCATTTGGGGGATCCATTCTGCAAGTAGTCTCATGCTATTGAATTTCCTCTAGTATCTCCATTCTCATTCATCTTCTTCCTAATGTTATGCTGCTGGATTAGTGAGAAATCAACATTAATCCTTCGATATCTTGCATTCCTATGCAATATTGAGAAGAGTAATGAAGATGAACCAAGTTTGACATAGGATTTTAGATATTGTTGTTTATGATTTGATTTCTATGTTTATTTTGTACTCCATTGTGTTGTTAGGGTTTAATGATTGATATTTGTGATTCATAGCCCTTGATTTTTCCCCTAACGACGGTTACCATTAGGGAGGTGGAAATTGATGTAAATAAAGAATACATTGGACATATTATTGGCATGCCCATGGAGGTCCAATGTTTTTTAAGGATAGAAGGAGAAAGAAATATGTTGTCAATTATTTCTTGAAAGGGAAGGAGAAGTTGAAGAAACTCTAGGTAGGGTTCCTCAAAGAATCCATACCTAGGCCTTGGGATGAGATATGTCTATAATTAATAAGATATATCAGTCTTCAAAGCATATTCAAGTGTGTTTCTTTATATCACTTCACTCTCTTAAATCACTTTAGACATAGAATTTTGGTTAGTATCCCTTTCTATTTGTTAATGTATTTAGAATCTCAATCATGGATGCCTATTCACTACGCTCTTATTTATCTATTGGTGAAACATGCATTGAATGGAAAGCCTTCCCCCAATATTAGGATTGTGGAAAAAGATGTGGATATTAGTGCTAACTTGAGCCCTTCCTTCTACCACACTAAGATAAATAAGGAGGTGGTTAACTATGGTCCTAGTTCTATCTTAATCAAAATCCCCAAGTTTGCTTGACCTAATCTATGTGTTCATAGAGAGGTGATTGATGGCTCTAAGAGTAGAGGTGTTATTCGAGATAGAATTCAAAGGTCTTAGAAGAGGGGGTTTGAGAACAAGGAAGCCCCTCTATCTAAGAAGGTGAATCCTAGGTTGGGATCCATGGCCAAGTATCTAGATGCTATAAGTTCACCAAAAATAAAGGATTTAGAAAAATGGACGTGGATTCTATGAGCTGTGAGGAGGATGGTAAAGTAAATCCTGTGTAGAGGTACTTGAAGGAGGAGATAGTCATATTAAAAGAAGAAAACTAAAGTTAGAATAAGAAGATTATGGAGCTCTAGAATGAGGTTATCTCCATAGTAGATGACCTGAAGAAAATCCTTCAATTAAGCTAATACAGTCAAGGTTGGAGGATCCAATTAAGGATTATCCAACCAAGTAGCCAATAGAACTTCTAGATCTAAACCTTATGTAACACATTATAAATAGAAGAAGGAAATAGTTAGGAACAACTTAATATCATTTATTTAATTTACAAAAGAGTTAAATTATAGGTTTAGGCATTAGCCTTTAGTTACAAACTAGATATTATGATATCACTTATTGTATTTCTTTGTGTTACAGTTTCTATATGTATTTATCTAGTGTATCTCCTTCTTCCTTTGGTCTTCTTAGAATCTTCCCAATCTATTTTGTTTGTACTCAAATCATATCAAACTTCTTTATATACCAAAGGTGTTGAATGAAGTGTGATGGGCAGTAACATGATACAAAACCAAGATTAATGTGATAAGCATCCTTGGACCCAAAATTAAATGTTTTTCTCATGGGCCAACCTTGGAATTCAACACATCTTCTAGGTGTAGCATGTGGGTTCATTAGTAACATGCATTACCATAATTTCCAATGTACTTCAAGCTAGGAGCCTCAAAATTTAATGTGGTTCCATATGTGATCCCTCTTTGGACTTGTAATGAAGAAGATAACATTAAATGTTGGCAAAAGTCTTAAATACTTTCTACATTATTCAAACAAGTCACCGTTATATAGTGAATATCCTAGTATAGGTTCTAACTAACTCTTTCGATAGAAACATACATGTGATGATTATAAACACATGAAAATAGAATGAAACATTCTAGAAACACGGTGGAATCTAAGATCCTAATTGCAACCTATGATAATCAACTGCAGTGCCTTGTGATATCACTAATGGCTTGATAGTGCTGGCAATTATAGATATGTAGCTTTGAACTTTACAAACCAAGAATACAGTGTCATGCAATGCCACAAAATTGACTCACACTACATGAACAACTGTAGAAAACTAGTAAATTCCTTGTAAAACATTAAAAAATCTTTTTGGTTGATGCGAGATTGCTATTACACCTTAGAGGCTCCTGTATCAAACTCCTCAGGTAAATGAAAATTGAGATTCTCACTTTCATTTAGAATTATGATATAAAGGGAAACCAAGATGGTTCACCTTATCCCTAGATATCCAAGTAGAATCTCCAATGAGTTTGTCTTTCCATTTCACCAAATACTTATATTTCTTATTTCTTGTGCTCTTTCCAATTTTGTACTCAAATATTTCTTCAATTTCTTCTACCCTTTGTGTAGGTACATATGTCTTCAAGTCTATCACTGGTTTATGATATCCTAAATAACCTTGTCATCTTTTGATGGAGAGCTCAAAACTTCTTTCTATCATGCATTTCTTTATGAATCAGTTTCTTGGGCAGTTATAACAACCTCCTCTTTCTTCAAAATATACATCTTATCCACAAGTCCACGTTATCAAAAAATTTACCATTATCAATGCAATTACTTAAGACTTCATCATCAGACTTCATCATTAGTGAGTGGTAGTTAGAGAACTATGGCTATTTGTTGCCATCTATTTCTCTTCTATTTGTATTTTTAATGAGTTGTAATAATCATATCAGAGGATGATGTGAGTTATAAAACTCAATGAAACCACCAACAATCTCTTCCATGCCCGGATTAGAAAGATTTACCTTTCAAACATTGTGTGTTATGAAAGAGTGCCGAGCCTTTATTTTGGCTTCGAAACCAATTTAAAATGTCGATAAACATAATATAAAAACTCTTTTCAAACATGAGGCATTGGTCTTTTAAGTGTTGTTGGGACCCAAAAATAGTTGTAAAACCAAATAAAAATGTAATTAGATGCTTCTGGATTAAATTGTGTGATAGTATTTTTCCTCAACGTTTCGGATCATACTACATGATCCATCATCAGAAGAAAAGAAAGCAAGAAATAAAAATAATAAAAATACCGATGGACATACGGACTTTATCTCATATAAATATTTATTTATTTTAAAACATCATGTTGGTTAAGAAATGGGCGCTGACTGCCAATACTAGTTTTGAAACCATTGCAATTGGCCGATTGCATTCATTTGAAAGTTTTTAAAACATTTCCAATAAATACATTTAGTGCATATGTTGTAATCATCGCGGTTCACGTGATGACATCTCTTTGAGGCATTTGCTAGGCAATCACGTGCCCTGCTATGTTTCCCAATCTTGCGTACATGGCAACTACAACATTTGAACAAAATGCATTCCTCTTACGCTTTAATGGATAGGTGAGCCATGGAGAGTGCTGGAGAGCACAATGAAATATAGCTTTACACTTGGTCTTTGCTTCCACAGTTTGCATTCACGTCGAACCCTGTTCCAGGCACCATTTGTAGTGTAGGCATAGGAGAATGATGGATATGATTCTTGAATTTATCTTTATACCTTGTTCGAAAGCTTCCATTTTTGGCATTGGGTATTTAAATGGTTCTCATGGTCAGTTAAAACATTGAATGGTTGTGATGTATATGAAAAATACTGAACTTGGGACCAAACTGACACTACAAAACGATTGAGACATTAATAAAGGAGACATAACTTTTATACTTGTGTCGACAAGATGATCTCGCATGTGATTTGACAAATAAAGCAGATGATGTATGATAACTCAGAAATAGGAGAAGTTTAAAATTGGTCAGGGTCAAATATGCGGTTAACAATATACCATGTTTTTACAATTGAATCTAAAGTCTAATAGATCAACTACATGCACAGTCTTTCATCGTATGCCCTCATAGTATCCCAACTTTTGATACAATTCTCTAGATGTTTGCGCGGGTCTGAGGTACCAAAATATTCTTTTGTGGTTTGTCAATCCCATTCCTCAAGTAAGTACCTAATTTTTATTAATACTATCAAGGCTTTTCATGTGGGAATATTTGGTTTGTGGGTGTACCACCACCTTACTGCACTACACGCCAAAGTATCGTCTAGCACCTCCTTCCTATGGTCCTCTCTTTAAAACATTATTTCCATACATTCTAGGTATCTTAGGAGGTCTCCTACATTGATTAGTGTGGTAGTTTGATATGCAAGATCCCTCTTGTGATGAGGTAAGTTTTGTGGATCTACAATGTTTTTTCTTGTTCTATAGTACTTCTCCCCACTTCTTTCTCAACCTTGCGTAGGCTATACACTCTACTAGCACCTAAAAATCTTCTTATTCTTCTCTCTATCTCATTTAGTAGCCAAGATTCTACTACATCTTCACTATCCGTAATGTAGTTATTATTTTCCACAACTATCCCTCCCTCTAAATTTGACTCTTCGTTAGTTTCCATTTTGGAAATCTTCCCTAATGAATAATATCCCTTGCATCCATCTTCATCTATATCTTCTTCTTGTGCCACTTCCTCAACATAAGCTTCATTCATATCCATGTATAATGGTATATGTACTACTTTGTCTTCTCCATCAAATATAAGCTCTTTTTTGAATCAAATACTCTGTCACAATTCACAAAACACTCCAAGTTTGGTAGAACATTGCAGGTATCAAAGGGCTCATTCATGTCTATTACCTCAAATCTATCTTTATTTTTATGGCTAAGAGGCTCACTTCAACATTCCTCCAAATAAATATATTATTTATATATATTTCATCTACTAATGCAATGTCATATGGAGTATCATATAGTGTTGGTTTGCCAAGTTTTTCCCAAGTTCTTTTTGGCATCATACTTAGATCTACTCCCAAATCTATTAAAACATTTTTCATCCATTTGTTATGAACTTTGAGTTTGGCCATGCTAGAACACTTTTCCCATTTTCACATAGTTTTTGCCACAACTTTGACTTGTCCTCTTTTGTCATCTTCCCTATTCTTATTCTAGTATTTCACAATTTGCTTGAGTTTTTTTATTATATTTTCTTCTTCTACAAAACATGCCAGTTCTTTTAATAGTTGCACTTATTTTTTAGAGAAGAAGGCTCTATGGTACTCTTCTCTTCCTCGTTTCTCTCTATAATTCTTTTGGCTTTATCTATAATTAAATCATAGTTGCTTCTTGATGGAAACTCCTCATATTCTTTTGATTCCTCTTGAATTAATTTTTTCTTCCCAGTGTCAATCCCTCCCCAGGTGACTACCACTACTCTATTCTTCTTTTTATATTCAGCTATAGCCTTCTTCTATAGTAACTCCTTTCTTTCTTGGTACTCCTCTGGCTATCCTTCTTTGGTAAGGGAAGTTTCTCCTTTCCTCCCCCTTATCTTCTACATATGTCCTTTGACATTTTCTAGCATTTGGGGGATTATCTTTTGGAATTTTCATTATTGTTTTGGTCCCTCTTGTCATATTTGGCCCTAAAAGTTCTTCACTCATTATAAGTGTCTAACCATTCTTATAATATTGTGCTACTCTAAGATAGATAAATGAATCATGTTTCGAATCTTTGCAAAACCCACAAGTTTTATGCTTTTCATCCCTACACTAGTTGGCATAATGATCCATTTCTCCACACTTAAAGCATGGGGCATCAAGTATTTGTCTTTAGCCTTGAATGTTGAACACAATGGGGTGCTGAGAGGGGGGGGTGGTGAATCAACATGCTTAAAAATTCTAAACAAACATTTACTGGTAAAACTGAATAACTTGGAGAACAAAAAGGAAAACATGCAATTCAAGAATCAACACATAACACCAGTATTTTTACATGGAAAACCCTAAGATAGAGAAAAACCACGGTGAGGATTAGCTCACAATATATTATGCTCACAACAAAAGTATTACAACATTTTTTTAGGGCTACAATGCAAGGAAGCTACTACTCCTTGATTTAATGCTTACAAGAACTACAACTTTGATTTAGGGCTACAACCCAAGGAAGATACTACTCCCTGATTTAATGCTTACAACAACTACAAATTTGATTTAGGGATACAACCCAAGGAAGCTACTACTCCCTAAGTGTTCTGCTCACTATAATAGGATTTACAAAATGGACATATGAATTATGTAGATAATGTAGTCTTCTATTTCTACTCAATGCTTGCCTTCAAAGTGATTCTACACACTTCATTTCTTGCATTCTACTCTGCTTATATTTGTACACTCACTCACACTTCACAAATGAAATAGATCTTCTATAAATATCCTCCGCAATACCTCAAAACATTGATTAGGTCGGCATCAGAAGAAACAATGGATGAAAGGTGTAACATTTCACAAGTCGGCCTCAATATGATGAAAACTTGTTACAAACCTCAGGACTTCATGAAATGAATCAAACTACATCTCTTGATACTTTCAAAGGGTAAGGAAGCTATTTAGTGTCCTCTGTACACATCAAATACTTAACTAGTTAGCTCAAACTACTAAAAACTACTAACTGTTCATCTTCATACTGTTGGGGAGAAGCTAAAAACTCTATGTAGACAAAGAATTCAATCATGGATGGTCTCAACACAATTCATATGTTTCTTATTAGATCCGTACACCTTTATCTAATGATTTCAGAGGAATTTCAAAAGTTTAACATGGATACTCAAGAGTCTAGAGGACAATTATACTCAAACCTTTACTTGCAGACATAACTACTTAATGTAGTATCAGAAAATGAAATTTATTTGCATGTAGATCATACTTGGTATACCTTGGAACATGTAATACCTCCGCACAAGTTCTAATGTCTAATCTATACATATTTCATCCTCCACAAAACTCAAACCTTTGCAAAAGAGCCCCAGAGCAGTCTGTATTGCCTGTGTCACTTGATTGCTAATTTTGTGGACCACCAAACCACTTGATATTCTATCATAACATGACTTATACATATCTTAGCCATGCCTTAGAACCGTATGAAAAAATAATCTCTACCAAAAGAATGCAAAGCATTCCATTAACTATCCATCATTGCTTTGCCCTGTCTAAGTGATAGTTGATACTCTGTCTATTGTAACTTTTTATGCCGATTATGTGAGGACTTGAAAACTTGGATTTAGTATTTCAATACCTGAGTGAAGTTGTATTTAGAACTACAATATCAAGTCTTTCTCTCTGGATAAATGCGGACCATAACAAGTTGACCTGTCTTTAGAAAATGCACTACAAATGCCTTAGTCAGATTTTTCCTTCTTATCATTAGGTGTAGTGCTTCTAACTGATAGGGTATACATGTGGGGATACTAAGAATATAAGTATTCACCTCCACATCATACTCAAACACAAAACAGGTCATCTTACCATTCTTAGATTGTTCTCTCTTCTCCTTGACTGGTTTGCCTTGATCATACTGACTCTTCCTCTGTATTAGTATGTCTATACATTTCCATATGCTATGTTGACAACAATGACAATACATATTGCCAACAATCTCCTCCTTTGTCATTGATTGCAACATATACTCCCCCTTAGATATGAATTTCTCTCTCCCCCTTTGACATCAAGGACAAAGGAATTGATATCCTTGCTTGTATCAACTCAAAAACTGTTTAGACTCCCCCTTACAAAATGATTTCTAAATAGTACTCCCCTGAGGTGAAGATTCCTCAAAAAAGGATGCTATGTACAATACTATCTTCCACAATACTATATACATAAAAAAATATCTTATTTACATTACTCTTTACAACTCATTTGGTTGGTATGATGGTCTTGTATATTACCTTGAGTTGTGTAAGAATTGCTGTCTAGTTGGTGCATTTTGAGGAAAGCATATTGGTGGTGTTCACCTAGGGTTAGGGTTCTTAATTTGAGTTTGCAGGCTTCTGTGTTTATTCCTTCAAGCCCTTAGTGCCTTTAGTTAAGTTGTTCCTCGACTCACATGCATTGTTTTACTACCTTTTCCCATCACACTCGAGAAAATACTAAGCTTTGAAATTTGCTCTGTGCATTGTAAAATCTGTCATATGTTTGTATGTACATGCAGGCCAAATGTGCAAGTGGTCATGTATGTTAGCGGGCTTGTGCAATCTCAGTGAGCTTTTGAAAAATGGTAAAAAGTTGAGTTATATGCATTTTTTGATGCATATCAAGTTGCATATACAAGGGGGGAATCTTTCGCAAATTCCTGGGAATATTCGCTGCTTGTATATCGGGCATGTATGTGTGAACATACAGCAGCTATATACAAGGGAAAGGGTGCAAAATTGAATGTATGTTTGACATACATTGGAAACATACAAGTAGGAATCTATCGCACATCCCAGGAATATTCCCGGTTTGTATATCAGCTACATACAAAGGGCTTTGTATGTTCAGTAACATACAATGCAACCAAGATACAATTGGTGGGGCCCGCAGGTATATACAAACAAGTTTGTATATTCGGCATACAAAGGGAAGGTGTGGAGGTGTTTACATATACAAGGATCGACATACAAGCCAATATACAAAAGAGGATATACAACCTGGACGTGGAGGAGGTATCAAATGCAGTGAATAAAATTTGAGATCCGTGGGTTGTATAATAGTGCTTGTATATGCTGATATACAAGCCGATGTGCAATGAAAAGGATACAAGCTGGATTTCAAAAGGTGGTATATTCTGATGCATAATGATTTGAGGTCCGTGGCATGTTTGTATGTGTGTGTTGTATATCGTGGATATACAAAGAAGAGAGATATAAGCCAGACCTGAATAAGTTTCCAATCTACTCTATAACAGTTTGGGGTCCGCCTTGTTTATTAGATTGTTGTATATGCATATGGCTTTGCATATACAAGGAATTTAAGGCATACATATGCAAGGCGAAAAAGGGAAAAATGAGAATGGGAAGAGTCAGCGATAGGAGCGTGAAATGCCTACGTGGCGCGTTTTCGCTGGTTGGTAATTTTTCAAGGGATTTTGGACCGCAAATTTCAGTGGTGGAAGCATGATCAACGGTTGTCTTTCAATTTTGCTGCAGCGATGGGTTTCTTTGTATGTGGCCGCGTTTTTGAGTGGGAAATCTTCTGATACGTCTGTTGCTGCATTTTTGAAGGCTGCGGATAGTTGGGCATTGATGGCAGATTTGCAGGGGCACGATGGATGGAGTGACAGGCCAGCTACCTGATTGAAGAAGAAAATCCTCAGGTGGCGGTGTGGGGCTCGAGTTCAACCACTCCCAGCGTTTCTTTCTTCCTGTTGCATTAATTGTTTTGAGTGCTAATTCAAAAATGCATTGTATCTGGCGGGATTTTTGACTTGTCATGTAATTAATTTGCTGGATGTACAGTTTGGCTATATAAGGGGCAAACTGTGTCATTCATTGGGGGTTGAAAACTAGATAGGTTTTGGTGCTGTAATCGGACACAGTCTCATTGGTGGCTCTATTCTGGGTATTTTGTGAGTTTATGAGTTGTATGTTGAATGTCTTATGCATAGAATTCATCAGTTTCATGTTAATTTAAATGAGTAATGCTTTATAGCATGTATTTTGTTATTTGTCTCCAAACTGAATGTGTTCTTCTGAATCTAAACAGCTAAGGGGTGTTTGGGATTCTAGAATACAGGTTTACTATGTTGAATGCTTAATCTTTTACTTCTGCTCAAGGAGTAGATTAAATGTTTTGGGTTAAGTGTTTCGAGAAATATATTGTAGTAAGGATGTTTGTAAGCAGAAGTAACTGAATACTTTGTCTTGGGTATTGTCTGTAAGGAAGACATTGTAAAATCCCCTTGAAATCTGATTATTGTCGTAAGTTTGTGGTAAACATTCACACGTATATATATATATATCTACTGACTCCGAGCCCTGGATAGGCACCAATCTGGTCTTGTATTTAGGTTACAACCAAGGTCCTAGTTTTGCTTCCAACTATAAATCAAACTCAAACTTTTAATACAAACCTTTAGGACATTAGGAGTAGTTTAGGACCGAAATCCTCTGTCTTACAACTAAACATAGGCCCAAAGCTAGCCCCTTTGCACTTATCTCATAGTTTTGGTTTGCATAAGAGAGGATTTATTTGCTTTGTGTCAACATTCCAGCTAATTTGTAGATGCATTTCATAGATGTTGAATAGGGAATACCCCCCTTGGTTCTGCAGAGCCTAAAGAAGAAGAGGAGATATTTATAGAGTCTATCTCTTGTACTGTTGGCCCCTGGCTTGGGAATCCTGTTGATCAATGGTGGCTACTTTGTAGGGATAACTAGGAACAATCATCCAGTTTGGGAAAATAACCAACAGATTTGGTGACTCTGCTGGGGATTGCTTTGTGAAGGGACCCTGATTTTAAAAGAAAACAATTCCTAGTTATAGGTGGTGACTCCGAACAAATATCCCAATCGGTAAAGTAAAAATTTGTATGCAAGAGAGAAGATCCCTACGTAATCCTTTGTTTGAAGAGTTATCCATAAAAATGATGTACAGGAGAAAAGGGATTGTTCAAGCCAGTCGAGAGGGTTCTCCCAGAAGTAATGATAATATTCAGGACAATCCAGGATCTTCAGAGCAGACAATACCTTATTTTTCAAACACTAAGGCTGAAATCCAGAATGTATATGAAAGACAACAGGGTAGTGGATTAAGAATGAGATTGGAGGTGTTTCAAGAACACCCTTTCCTTGATTCCCCTGACAGATTTGAAGAAGCTAAATCCCCAAGGGATGATAATGATGATCAGAATGTAATGAAACCATCCTCTTTTATGCCTAGAGAGGAGGAATTAGCTGAAGAAATCAAGAGTCTGAGAGTAGAATTAGAATATTTGCAAGCGGTAAAAATCAGAGATGACATGAGACAAAAAGTGCAGGCTCTTAGAACTTCTCAGAATGATTCAGTTCCCACCCTTGAGAATATAAATGTGCTGAGGAACCAGCGCATAAATGAAGTTCAGGATCAGCATAATGATCAAAGACAGAATGCAAACAATGATTGAGTACCACTAAATAATATGAGAAATCAAAATGCAAATAGAAATGTAAATGTTAATTAGTTTGATAGACAACCTATGCAGCTGGACAGATTCAGACAACTGGTTTTTGATGGCATTCCTAGTTACCCCAATCCTATTGACAAACATGTGAGGCTGCAAGTGCCAAAATTTTCAAGAAATAATACTGTGTCAGGAGAAGACCACTTAAAAGCTTTTCAGAATATCATGGACAACTTTGAGGTTGAGCATGAGGATGTTTTTATGAAATTATTAATACAATCCTTAGTTGATGAAGCCAGAGAATGGTACAAAGGCTTGCCTGACAGAAGTATTTCGTCATGGGATGACTTCAAAAGAATTTTCAAAGAACAATATGGTGACAAAACTGATCCAAGTTTCTTCATCAATGAATTCACTAGCATTACCAAAGGATCAAATGAATAGGTTGCTGATTTCAACACTAGATTCACTAAAGTGTTGAACAAATTGCCACATCACTTGAGGCCTAATGGATCTATGTGCATAGTGTTGTACATAAATGCTTTTGATGCCAAAACAGCTTATGGATTAAGAGATAAGGGTCCTCACAACCTCAGAGATAAATTCAAAATAGCAACAAATATTAAAAATAACAGAAAAGTATCTAGTAAGACAAACATAAGAGATGATGTAAAAATTTTGCAAAATCCAAATACTAAATCTCAAAGCTTTCAAGGCAATGCATCTACTTAGGATAAATTAGATAAATTAACAACTATTGTCAAGGACCTGAGTTATAGAATGGCTAAAAATGAAAAGGGGATAGCTCCTGACAGGCAGGTTTACCAAAGGCAAGCAAGAAGACCATCATTACATGATATACCATATAATACCAATTGGCATAATGGTAAACCCATTCTCCCAAATAGTAACCCAAGTCAAAGGACTCAAAATGTCAGAGAAACACCTAATCCTTTGAAGAAGGCTATTAATATTGTTGATGACACCCCATGGTGCATAATCTATCAGATGCCTCACTCACAGTCACAATGTATGATTGCTCAGTCTCTATATAACAATGTCGTGGCCTGTGATGAGTGCAATGAGCCACATTGCATGGAAGATGACAATGTCAATATGCTATCTACAAACAGGGAGTATCCTTCTCATGATGTTGATGCAAGCACAAATAATGAGATTCAGGTCTGCCAACAGTTTCACTGTGATGAAGATGATGAAGATAATTATGTTTATGCTTAGGACTCACAGAAATTTTTGAATGACTTGAGGAGACCATCTGATGAAGAGATTAGAGCCTTCACAGCTGCAGTGGTTGCTCAAGTCAAAAGCAATTATAATCTCAGGGGTAAAGCCTAGGTAAGTAACTCACACCAACCAGAGAATACTCTTGTGAACCAACTGGTGCACAGTCATAAAGAGACTGAACCACAAAAGAAGCAATGGAGCATTAATAAGCAAAATTTTAAGCAAAAAATAGGTCATGATTATCAAGGGTCAGAAAATAGAATCCCCCAGGTTGAGGATCAAAACAAAAAATTTTAGATCAGAGATGACAGTCAGAGAGCCACAAAAATTAAAGCTGGATCATACCAAGATAAAAATAAAACTGTAGATTAGGCTACAACTGTTATACAAAATTATGCTCTGTTTGACATAACTCAGGTCTTGTCCCAGGTAAAGGTCTCTATTCCATTGATGGAGCTAATGAAAGTTGAGGAGTTTAGAAATAAAACATTGTCCCTGATTTCAGGAGTACCCTATCAAGGTAATCAGAGTATTGAGACTCAGGGTGAGAAACAAGTTATGTGTATTGATGAGGAGGAGGTCCCTGAAGTTTATTTGGGGATGACCATGACAAAATGCCCTTCACAGGTTGAACCATTTTATGTCTCTCTTGTCATAAATGGAAAAGTGATTAAGAATTGTATGCCTGACTCAGGAGCATCAACGAATATCATGCCTTTAGCCATTATGCAGCAAGCTGGGTTAAAGATAGATAAGGCATGTGGGAAATGCTATGCCATGGATGCTAGAGAGGTACCTGTCATTGGAATTATGAAAGATGTGGACTTTAGACTGGTAGCATATCCAAAAAAAACTTACAAAATGAACATAACAGTTGTTGATATCAAGCCACAATATGGCATGTTGTAGTCAAGGAGATGGGCAGTGTTGATTGGTGGAAGTATGCAACTAGATCTATCATATGCCATGATCCTGATGAATGGTAGGGATGTCAAATTGATAAGAGAAGAAAGGTCACTAGACACAGTTGAGGATCAAGAGTCAGAGGAGCATATATGTTTTGTGAATACCGACTGTGATAATTTCAAAGTTGTCTCAGATGATCAGGGGGGTAAAGGGAGAGATGTTTGCATTCAGGAGCTTGACCAATAGGGTCTCTGGACCATGTATTTTGATGGAGCTTGTTCGAAGGAAGGCTCTGGTGCTGGTATTGTATTTCTGTCTCCAACTGGTAAGCTTCTAAAATTCTCTTTCTTGTTGAAGTTTTCTTGTACAAATAATATTGCAGAGTATGAAGCTTTGTTATTAGGATTGAATGTTGCTTTGAAGCATGGGATCAAGATTCTCAAAGTATTTGGGGATTCAGAGTTAGTTGTTTCCCAAGTCAGAGATAAGTATGCATCAAAAAATAAGAGGTTAAAATAGTATAAGCATGCTGTTTGGGATACAATTGAATTGTTTGATGCTTTTTCAATAAGCTGGATAAAGAGATCAAAAAATGTCAGGGCAGATTTTCTAGCTAATGTAGCCATACGGCCAGATGATCTTACTCTGTTAGATGTTACAAATGTTGAGGTTAAACTTAGACCTGCAGTGCCAGATAATGTATGCAGCTAGCAAGTGTTTGATGATGATAAAGATTTATTTGATATTTCTACATTGCATTGATGAATATGAGAACCAAGAAATGGATTTTTAGAACTTTGTAGAAGTTGTGGGTGGGAAAGAAACTCTCTTAGGGAAGGAGGTAATTCAGCTCAAGACAAATAAAATCCCTAGGGGGCTGGTCGCTTTAGAGAGAGCATCTGACAACAGGGATCAATTTGTTACAAAGGTGTCCCCAACAAACAAGAATGACTTGGAGGAGATAAATTTGGGGACATCTCATGCCCCCAAAAAGGTATATATTGGAAAATAGCTCAAACCACACATCAGAACTATGCTGATTGCACTATTGAAAAAATATAAGCATGTCTTTGTCTGGTCATATGAGGACCTGAAAGCTTATAGAGAGGATTTATTTCAGCATGAAATCCCTTTGAAGCCTGGAGCTAAACCATTTAGACAAAAACAAAGACCTATTAATCCTACTCTAGCTCCAAAAATGCAAGAAGAGCTTATGAAGCTTAGGGAGGCTGGAATAATTATACCCATCAGACACTTAATTTGGGTGTCTAATCTTGTCCCGATTAGAAAAAAGAATGGTGACATAAGGCTTTGTGTGGACTTTAGAAATCTCAATGTATCTTCTTTGAAGGACAATTATCCATTGCCTAACATGGAAACCATGTTGCAAAAGGTGACTGGCTGTGAACTTTTGTCCATGATGGATGGATTTTTAGGGTACAATCAAGTGAAAGTAAAAGAATCAGAACAATTCAAAACTGCTTTCACCACTCCATGGGGAACCTATGTATATGTGAGAATGCCATTTGGGCTGACAAATACAAGTGCCACATTTCAGAGGGCTATGGATGTTGCTTTTGCAGGGTTGATTGATTCAATCTTAGCTGTATATCAAAATGATCTAACTGCCTATTCAAAAAAGGCAGAGCAACACTGTATGCACTTTGAACAAATCTTTATTAGGGCATTGGAATATGGCATCTCACTCAACCCAAAGAAATGTGTTTTTGGGGTAGTGGAAGGAAAATTGCTTGGTCACATTGCTTCCAAGGATGGAGTTAGGATTGATCTCAGTCAACTTTTGAAAAATGGTAAAAAGTTGAGTTATATGCATTTTTTTATGCATATCAAGTTGCATATACAAGGGGGGAATCTTTCATAGATTCCTGGGAATATTTGCTGCTTGTATATAGGGTCTGCTTGTATATCGGGCATGTATGTGAGAACATACAATGGCTATATACAAGAGAAAGGGTGCAAAATTAAATGTATGTTTGACATACATTAGAGACATACAAGTAGGAATCTATCGCACATCCCAGGAATATTCCTGATTTGTATATTGGCTACATACAAAAGGCCTTGTATATTCGGTAACATACAATGCAGCCAAGATACAATTGGTGGGGCCCGCAGGTATATACAAACGAGTTTGTATATTCGGCATACAAAGGGAAGGTGTGGAGGTGTTTGCATATACAAGGATCGACATACAAGCCAATATACAAAAGAGGATATACAACCCGGACGCGGAGGAGGTATCAAGTGCAGTGAATGAAATTTGAGATCCGTGGGTTGTATAATAGTGCTTGTATATGCCGATATACAAGCCGATGTGCAATGAAAAGGATATAAGATGGATTTCAAAAGGTGGTATATTCTGATGCATAATGATTTGAGGTCCGCTGCTTGTATGTATGTGTGTGTTGTATATCGCGGATATATAAAGAAGAGAGATACAAGCTAGACCCGAATAAGTTTCTAATTTGCTCTATAAAAGTTTAGGGTCCGCCTTGTTTGTTAGACTATTGTATATGCATATGGCTTTGCATATACAAGGAATTCAAGGCATACATATGCAAGGCGAAAAAGGGAAAAATGAGAATGGGAAGAGTCAGCGATAGGAGTGTGAAATGCCTACGTGGCGCATTTTCGATGGTTGGCAATTTTTCAAGGGATTTTGGATCGCAGATTTCGGCGGTGGAAGCATGATCGACGGCTATCTTTCAATTTTGTTGTAGTGATGGGTTTCTTTGTATGCAGCCGCGTTTTTGAGTGGGAAATCTTCTAATACGTCCATTGCTGCATTTCTGAAGGCCGTGGGTAGTTGGACATTGATGGCGGATTTGCAGGGGCACGATGGATGGAGTGACAGGCCAGCTACCTGATTGAAGAAGAAAATCCTCAGGTGGCGGTGTGGGGCTCGAGTTCAACCACTCCCAGCCTTTCTTTCTACCTGCTGCATTAATTGTTTTGAGTGCCAATTCAAAAATGCATTGTATTTGGCAGGATTTTTGACTTGTCATGTAATTTCTACTGGATGTACAGTTTAGCTATATAAGGGGCAAACTGTGTCATTCATTGGGGGTTGAAAACTGGACAGATTTTGGTGCTGTAATCAGACACAGTCTCATTGGTGGCTCTGTTATGGGTATTTTGTGAGTTTATGAGTTGTATGTTGAATGTCTTATGCATAGAATTCATCAGTTTCATGTTAATTTAAATGAGTAATGCTTTATAGCATGTATTTTGTTATTTGTCTCCAAATTGAATGTGTTCTTCTTCTGAATCTAAACAGCTAAGGGGTGTTTGGGATTCTAGAACATGGGTTTACTATGTTGAATGCTTAATCTTTTACTTCTGCTCAAGGAGTAGATTAAATGTTTTGGGTTAAGTGTTGGGAGAAATATATTGCAGTAAGGATGTTTGTAAGAAGAAGTAACTGAATACTTGTCTTGGGTATTGTCTGTAAGGCAGACATTGCAAAATCCCCTTGAAATTTGATTATTGTCGGGAGTCTGTGGTAAACATTAACATATATATATACCTGGATAGGCACCAATCTGGTCTTGTATTTAGGTTACAACCAAGGTCCTAGTTTTGCTTCCAAATATAAATCAAACTCAAACTTTTAATACAAACCTTTAGGACATTAGGAGTAGTTTAGGACCGAAATCCTCTGTCTTACAACTGAACATAGGCCCAAAGCTAGCCCCTTTGCACTTATCTCACAATTTTGGTCTGCATAAGAGAGGATTTATTTGCTTTGTGTCAACATTCCAGCTAATTTGTAGATGCATTTCATAGATGTTGAATAGGGAATACCCCTCTTGGTTCTGCCGAGCCTAAAGAAGAAGAGGAGATATTTATAGAGTCTATCTCCTGTACTGTTGGTCCCCTGGCTCGGGAATCTTGTTGATCAATGGTGGCTACTTTGTAGGGATAACTAGGAACAAGCATCCAGTCTGGGAAAATAACCAACACATATGGTTCTAAAATTCAAACTATAAGCATAACTCCTCAGTTTCCTCTAAGCTACATGGGGTTATCATCTTTTGTTCTACCTTTTCTACTTCTCCTAGTAGACCAGACAAAGAGGCAAGTTTCAAATTTACTGTCTCTCTTAACTAACCAAATTGTTTCTTCAGACCTTCTCTTTGGTTCTATAGTTGAGATAGTTGTGCATGAAGATTCTCTACTTGTGCCTTGGTTGCACCATTCTTGTCCTTTGACAAATCATATACTTCGGCTAACTTAGATATTTGTGACTCAATGGAGTCAATCTGATCTTTAATGTTCTTTGTGGAAGTTGGCCATTTCAGGCAAAATAGATATAATGTAGTGGCTTCATCAATGCAACCTTTGAATTTCTTCAAATTATCTTTAAGCTTGTTATGTGCATTAACACATTTTTCAATCATTTCAACCATTTTCTTGTCAATTATTCTTCTTTCTACCTCTTGTTATACTTTTTTATTTAAGTGGAAGAAGTGATCTTTGAAAGAGTCCATTAGTAACTTGAGCTTTTCCTCCATAGGCAGAGAGGGATCAATGGTTACCTCTGGTAACCCTTCTTGTATCAATTTCACTGCATCCTCTATTGCACTAGACTTTTTCAAGTTTTCTTGCAAAAATTCTTGTCTTGCAGAGGCATGTAGTATGTCACCAAATTATAATTTGTGTAGAGGAGAGATGCTTGTCAAATCAATATATCCCTCATTAGTTGGAACCTGAAGCAATTGAGGAGTGACAACTGGTTGAAATTATATTTGTATATTCAATAGGTTTTGAAAGGAATCTATCTCAGATGCACTTTGACTTATATCATCTAGCCCTTCTAATTGTCCTTCCTCAGCTTTTCCCTCACCCTCTTCGTTCTTTTGTTCCTCATCACTCTTTCCCTTTTCTTCTTGAATCTCCTTAGTGGTATCTTCTCTCCTCGTTTCCACATTTCCTGTATTCTCAAGAGGAGGTGCAGCACTGTCTTTATCCTGACCCTCACTATTTTGTGCCTCAACAATCTCTGGAGGAAAAGAACTTTGCTTTGCAGCAATATCTAGAGGGGGTAGATCTATTTTATCTCTTTGTGAGGGGTTTTTCATAGTTGGTTGCCCCCCTTACAGATTTGACTCAGAAGGATGCCTTTGATTGGTCTTGTGGTGCTCAACAGTGCTTTGACATATTTAAGGAGTTGATGAGTACCTGTCCAGTGTTGGCCATTCCAGATTTTAGCAAGTCTTTCAAGCTTCAGTGTGATGCCTCAGGGGAAGGCATTGGTGAGGTTTTGATGCAGGATAAACACCCCATTGCATTTGAGAGTAGGAAGTTGAGGGGTGTAGAAAGGAGCTACAATATCTATGACAAGGATATGTTAGCCATAATGCATGCTTTGCTTAAGTTTAGGTAGTACTTGGTTGGAAGTAAGTTTGTGGTTAAAACATATCATAACAGCTTGAAGCATTTCCTTGGTCAGAAAGACCTTAACGACAGGCAACAGAAATGGGTCAATAAACTACATGCTTATGACTTCGACATAGTTTATGTCAAGGGGAAGAAGAACATAGTTGCTAACACCTTATCTAGAAGACCTCATTTGTGTGCCTTGGGGGAGGTTGCAGAGGATTGGAGGGAATTGATTTCTGCAGATTATGCAAATGACAAGTGGGCTTCGGGGATCATTGATGGCACTATCAGAGATGATATATATTTAGTTGTAAATGACTTGATCATTTACAAGGTCATGATTCTTTTGGTGCCAGGATCAAATATGAAGCAGAAGATTTTGAGGGCTTTTCATGACTTGCCTATGGATGGACATCCAAGATATTTCAAAATGTATAGGCAAGTGAGAGAGCTCTTTACTTGGAAGGGCCTCAAAACCAAAGTGTTGAAGTATGTGGGGGAGTGCCCAATATGTTAGCAGAACAAACATGAGCACTCTTTTCCCAGAGGTTTATTGTAGCCCCTACCCATTCCTAAGATGAAGTGGTATAGTATCTCGATGGACTTTATCATGGGCTTGCCCAAGGCCCAAGGTAGGGATTGTATCTTCATGGTGGTGGATAGATTGACTAAGTTTGCACACTTCTTTGCTCTTTCGACCGCCTTCACTACAACTCAAGTAACAGAGCTATTTTTTAGAGAGGTATTCCGGCTTCATGGGTTTCCGCGGAGTATAGTGAGTGACAAGGAAAATAGGTTCTTGAGTAATTTCTGGTAGGAGCTCTTCAAGTTGAGTGGGACAAAGCTCACCCCAGCACTAGTTACCACCCGTAGACTAATGGTCAAACGGAGATAGTCAACAAATAGGTGAAAGGATACCTTAGAAATTATATAGCATGGCAAAAAAAGGCATGGGTAAAGTGACAATATTTTGGTGAATACTGTGTAATGAGCTAAACTTAAAATAACATTTCACATCAGGTCTAAAAATAAATTTAAATATCTTCACCAATTTTGGATCAGATTTGACGAAACTAGCTAGCTAGTCTTACTCAGGATTAACACCCAAAATATGAAACTTCACCAAAATGTTTTTTGATTGATCTCTGATGTAAATAACATGTTATCATATCTATAATACTGATTTGCATCAGCAACAAATAATACAACTTTGAACAACAAAATTTGGGCAAAACCCACAAAACTGCCAACACCGTCAATCATCGAAATACACCAAAAACACCCAAAACTGATATTGTTTGATTTTCATATGGAAAGTACATGAAATATGATCTAATACCTTTAAAGTAACAGCAGAAAACACCTACAGCACTCAGCATCAAACTACACAACCAAATCTTCACAACAAGCTGAAATACACATTGGGTATTCTAACCCACAAAACCAAAATCAATACAACACTACCCACAAATTCCAATACTGATCTTTGACATTAGAAAATGGAAATATACAGCTACTACATAGAAAACCAAAGGAAATAACAATAGCAACTCTTCCCAGCACTTATGGAACTACCACGGCAACACAAGAAGACCTGCACACACAAACAATGGAAACTGTCAGAAACTGCCGGAAACTACTTAATCCTTGAAGCTCTGTGCAACCTCTGGATGAAGCTACTTCTTGTGATCAAAGGGTTTGCATCCTCTGGCCACCTAAAACTCATGGTTTTTCATCCACAAGCCTCTTTACTCCAATGGGTTTTCGTCCATTGAAGCCACAATCTGCAAATATGCAAGTTTGAGAGAAAATATCAAATCAATAATGGCCCCAAATCACCAAAATTACATATTTTGTATCAATATTTCATGGAAGAGAGGGAAATCTAAGATTCCCACGTTTTTCTTTGATTTCTTGCTATTTTGGGGTATGACAGTTGTCATAAGCTGTCATACATTGTCATAAAGTCCCCCGCCACTTGTGATTTACCAAGATTTTCAAAATCTTCATGCAAATGGACACCTCACCAAACCCAATGCCCCTTTTTGAGTCTGAAAATATTTAATTGTTCTCTTGAAATAGATATTAGTTGGACAATATTAAATATTAAATATTTATTCTTCCTATGCTTGCCCAATTAACCCATGGAAGAATAAGATGGGTTAATATTGACCATTAATTAATTATTTTAGAAAGGAGACATGACATATTGCTAGAATATGGCTACAACACCACTTATCACATGTCCATTCAGATATCACTGTTCATGGCACTCTATGGGTACGAGGCTATGAGCTTTGTGGATTTATTATTTGGAGATAGCAGAGTACCTAAGGCCAGATATCTTCTATAGGAGAGTCAGGATATCATGAGGTCCTTGAATGAAAACATTCAAAAGACACAAAAATAGCAGAAATAGTACACATATCAACACAAGATTGAGTGCTCTTTTGAGGTTGGTGACATGGTGTATTTGATGCTACAACCTTACAGACAGTCCACTCTCAAGAAGAGTGGTGTAGAGAAGTTAAAGCCACAGTACTACGGACCTTTCAGGATCTCTGGGAGAGTTGGAGAGGTGGCTTATGAGTTGGAATTGCTGACAGGTAGTAGGGTGCACAATGTTTTCCATGTGTCTCGCCTCAAGAAGGCGTTAGGACACAATGTGGTTCCCTCAGCAGAGTTACCTCCTCTTGATAAAGAGGAAAGTTGATCTTAGTACCTGAATCCATCATTGATACCAGAGAATGCACTTTACGAAGGAGGGTTATCAGGGAATATCTAATCAAGTGGAAAAACTTGCTAGTTGAAGATGCTACTTGGGAAAGTGAGCAGATCTAAAATTGCTTGAGGCAAGCAATCTTGGGGAGGGCGGACTGTAATGTCCCCTTATTCTATATAGAGTTAGTCTATTATTGAGTTCCCGTAGACTAACTAGCCTAGTTAGGGAACTACTGTGGTGATGACTTGGATGGGTTTGTCAGTATTTGTATGGATGATGGCATGGTTTTGGTGTGATCTTCAGTTTGGCACTTTCTGGGGTGGATTTGATTGCTTAGGCCTGGACTTACTATTTTTGGCAAATTAGGGTTTCTATTCGTTTCAGGATTTTTAGTGTTGGAGATGAAGTGTCTTGGAAAGACCTTTCCAATGGTCTATAGATCACTAGATTTCAAGATCATTTGGGCCTCCATTTTAAAGTTTGTAAGTTAATAATGTTTATTTAATATTGGACTTTGGGTTATGATGGATAAGTGTCAAAAATGAAATTTTAATAAAGTCACTATAGCCATATTGTGGAGCACTCACTTTGGGGATTATTTAAAAGTGACTTTAATTAAATATTACCCCAAAAAGGTAAATCAACCCTCTTGAGGAAAATATAAAAGAAAAAATGAAAAGATGAAAGATTCATTCACGACAATACATTTTCTATGATATTTGCTCTACAAAGAACAAAGGTTTGGAGAAACTAGCCATGGCTTGTGGAGATGAAATCCTCCATTAGTGATAGCATTTCGCAGGTGTGTGATACCATCCAAGGGTGCTTCTAAGCAGCCATATCCAGTGGTTACATTTGTACTTCATTTTATTTCAGTTTGGGAGTTTGGAGTTCAGTCACGGAGGTGATTTAATCAACATATCTTTAGATTTTTGCATCTATAATTCTTGGGACAAATTTGAGACCACATTGCAAGATATAGTAGGCATTTTAGAGGAGTTTTGGAGTGTTTTCACTCACATATTTGGTTGTACCTCCTCTGTACCTAGCCATACCAGGCATAAAGCATTGTAGGGTTTGTTTGGGCAGAAATTCATAAGTTTCTCCTTGCATATATGGTCGCCATCATTGGGATAGGGTTTTTATATTTTATGGAGCAGCTGGGAGCATAAATACAATCAGAAATATCTCTGTATCAGCAATTAAGGGGCCGTACCAGTCAGAAAATAGAGTTGGATCAGCATAAATTCAAGTCACAAGAATTTGTTGTATTTATCAGTCTTCCTTGTCGGTGATTTGCTTATGTATTTGGAGTATGCACTGGATTGAAGTATCAATCCGAGTTTGCATTTCTTTCAAGGAGTCATCCTTCATTACATACTACTCTACTGCTATTTCTAGCCTAGTATTTCACATTTCAGATAATGGGTATGTTGGAACCCTAGTCTTTATTGTATATATTTCATATGGGTATTGCTTGAAATGGTTTATTTAAGCATTTCCATTACATTTTAGTTTGTGAGTATTGCTAGAATATAGTCTTTGCAAATATTGTATCTTGCATGTGTTGTTGTGTTATGGGAACAATATCAAAATGCAAGCAGGTTACAACTTAACCACAAAAAACCCTTTAGACAGTGAGAGAAAAAACTAGAGGTCCTGATCAGAAAACTTAAACACGGAACAAGGTGGAATATTTCATAGTGACTAGGCTAGGGTTGAACCCTATTGAACACTCGAAATACTGGGAGGGGGGTGAATCAGTATTCTTTTAAACCATTCACACATTAAGCATTTGATCCATTTACCAAATTCAATAATAGTAAAACAGATTAAGCATAAAACATATAACCACAAACCACAACACATGAACATCAGGATTTTTACATGGAAAACCCAAAAAGGAAAAAACCGCGGTGAGGATTAGCTCATAATATCTTACAACCGGTTATAAGATATTACAAAAGTGCTCACTGTAGGTGGACTTATTGCCCACTGAGAAAGGAAGAGAGAAAAGAAGGGTGGCTCATTGCCAGAATTTGAATTGTTACAATTGCATCTACATATGCATGGAATACAGTTCCAATGAAGCTCAAATTACAGAAACAAAACTTTTCTCACCGATCAGAAATATCACACTGTCTTGCTCTATATTTCCTCAATTCACATCTATAAGCACTTGTCGCATCATTTGGATCACACACACACATTACCCATGCTCATCCATCTACTAAGCATAAAAAATAGACCTCTTTAAATATCTGCTTCCTTTACAATATCAATTAGGTTGGGCTAATTGGATGTAGCATGCAAAACATGCTAAACATAACTTGCGGCCCCAAAATTTACACACACACTTTGTGCCAAGAATTAAACTTTGAAACAACTTGAAATAGGTTGGGGTGGACCTAAAATAGCTCCCACTTAACTTCATATAACATGTTTACCTTCCGCACAACATCACTACCTCCAGGTCGGCTCCACTGGCAAAGGAACACCAATATGAACTAGTAGACAAACCACAAAATAGTATCTGAAACTCCAAAATGCCTCAAATCTAGAATATATACTCTTTAGATATCCATAAACTTATATTTAAAACCACACAACAAAATATTCACCTGCGGTGAAATGCAGAGTAATTTAAATCACCTCTAGTACTGACAAAACATTGGCTATTCAGAGTGCGATACTCAAACAACTCCAACTTTCATTCTAGAGAACTTCAGAACTTGAAACTTGAGATATACAATCTCTAACCATGTGTTTACAACACCTTGCAACTGCATAGACAAATACTCTATACCAAAGGAATGCAGACCAAAATACTCACAAGCTCCGAACTGGATAAGACTGAACTCTATCATGCGAACTTCTGCTAATCACAACTTTCACATCGGAGGACAATAATAGAAAAAATTCTGGAATTAGATGTATTTGATGATCAATAAAAACATACCAGAACCACAAGACATGATCTTCATTGGCAGAATAATGTGGACCAAAAAATTGGTACTTTTTATACTAAATGCAATATACTGACACTTAGCAAAATCTCTCAACAAGTTCCTTAACAGATCAAATCTCTTTGCATAGATGTCTTCTAAGAAGAAGTAGATGAACTTGTAAGGAAGAGGATCAAACCCTCTTGCAAAATTCCCATTCCAATTACTCTACTCAAACTTACAACTACTGTTTCCATCAATGACAACACTGCATAACATCATGCTCTGCCTTATCTTCTGCATGCTAACAATCTCTTCACCAATGATGTTTCCAACAAACCCCTCCTCACTGATGATATCAAATGCAATGGCATAGTCTAACATATTTTACAAAATGGTGGTCTTTCTAATTAGTTGATGCAATGAATCATTAACCATGATACTATCCTCATCATTCAATTTGACAAAGCTTGAGAAAGGTTACCGTTAGGGAGGTGAAAATTGATGTTTACAAAGAATCCATTGGACAAATTATTGGCATGCCCATCGAGGGACAAATGTATTTTAAGGATAGAAGGAGAAAGAAATATGTTGTCAAGTATTTCTTGAAAGGGAAGGAGAAGTTGAAGAAACTCTAGGCAGGGTTCCTCAAAGAATCCTTACCTAGGCCTTGGGATGAGATATGTCTATAATTAATAAGATACATCAGTCTTCAAAGCATATTCAAGTGTGTTTCCTTATATCACTTCACTCTCTTAAATCACTTTAGACATAAAATGTTGGTTAGTATCCCTTTCTATTTGTTAATGTCTTTAGAATCTCAATCATGGATGCCTATTCACTAGGCTCTTATTTATATATTGGTGAAGCATGCATTGAATGGAAAACCTTCCCCCAATATTAGGGTCATGGAAAAAGATGTGGAGATTAGTGCTAACTCGAGCCCTTCCTTCTACCATACTAAGACAAATAAGGAGGTGGTTAACTACGGTCCTAATTCTATCTTAATCAAAATCCCCAAGTTTGCTCGACCTAATCTATGTGTTCATAGAGAGGTGACTGATGGCTCTAAGAGTAGAGATGTTGTTGTAGATAGACTTCAAAGGTCTTAGAAGAGGGGGTTTGAGAATAAGGATGTCCTTCTATCTAAGAAGGTGAATCCTAGGTTGGGGTCCATGGCCAAGTAGCTAGGTGCTAGAAGTTCATCAAAAAATAAGGGATTTAGAAAAATGGATGTGGATTCTATGAGGTATGAGGAGGATGGTAAAGTAAATCCTATGTAGAGGTACTTGAAGGAGGAGATAGTCATATTAAAAGAAGAAAACTAAAGTTAGAATAAGAAGATTATGGAGCTCTAGAATGAGGTTATCTCCATAATAGTTGACTTGAAGAAAATCCTTCAATTAAGCCAATGCAATCAAGGTTGGAGGATCCAAATAAGGATTATCCAACCAAGTAGCTGATAGAACTTTCAGAACTAAACTGTATGTAACACAATAGAAGAAGGCAATATTTAGGAACAACTTAATATTATTTATTTAATTTACAAAAGAGATAAATTATAGTTTTAGGCATTAGCCTTCAGTTACAAACTAGATATTATGATCTCACTTATTGTATTTCTTTGTGTTACACTTTCTATATGTATTTATCTAGTGTATCTCCTTCCTTTGGTCTTCTTAGAATCTTCCCAATCTATTTTGTTTATACTCAAGTCATATCAAACTTGTTTATATACCAAAGGTGTTGAATGAAGTGTGATGGGAGGTAACATGATACAAAACCAATATTAATGTGATAAGGATCCTTGGACCCACAATTAAATGTTTTTCTCATCGGCCAACCTTGGAATTCAGCACATCATCTAAGTGTAGCATGTGGGTTCATTAGTAACATGCATTACCATCATTTCCAATGTACTTCAAGCTAGGAGTCTCAAAATTTAATGTGGTTCCATATGTGATCCCTCTTTGGCCCTATAATGAAGAACATAACATTAAATGTTGGCACAAGTCTTAAATACTTTCTACATTATTCAAACAAGTCACCGTTATACACTAAATATCCTAGTATAGGTTCTAACTAACTCTTTCGATAGAAACATACATGTGGTGATTACAAACACATGACAATAGAATGAAACACTCTAGAAACATGGTAGAATCTAAGATCCTAATTGCAACCTATGATAATTAGCTGTAGTGCCTTGTGATATCACTAATGGCTTGATAGTACTTGCAATTATAGATATGTAGCTTTGAACTTTACAAACCATGCATATAGTGTCATGCAATGCCACAAAATTGACTCACACTGCATGAACTACTGTAGAAAACTAGTAAAATACCTGTAAAACAAATAAACATTAAAATAATCTTTTTGGTTGATGCAAGATTGCTCTTACACCTTAGAGGCTCCTGCATCAAATAGAAAATTGAGATTCTCACTTTCATTTAGAATTATGAGATAAAGGGGAGCCAAGATGGTCCACCTTATTCTTAGATATCCAGTGAGTTTGTCTTTCCATTTCACCAAATACTCATATTTCTTATTTCTTGTGCTCTTTCCAATTTTGTATTCAAATATTTCTTCAATTTCTTCTACCCTTTGTGCAGGTACCTATGTCTTCAAGTGTATCACTGGTTTATGATATACTAAATCACCTTGTCAGCTTCTGATGGAGAGCTCAAAACTTCTTTCTATCGTGCATTTCTTCTTTATGAATCGGTTTCTTGGGTGGTTATAACAACCTCCTCTTTCTTCAAAATATACATCTTATCCACAAGTCCATGTTATCAAAAATTTTACCTTATCAATGCATTTACTTAAGACTTCATCATCAGTGAGTGGTAGTTAGAGAACTATGGCTATTTGTTGCCATCTATTTCTCTTCTATTTTTATTTTTAATCTGTTGTAATAATCATATCAGAGGATGAGGTGAGTTATAAAACTCAATAAAACTGCCAACAATCTCTTCCATACTCGACTTAGAAAGATTTCCCTTTGAAACATTGTGTGTGTTATGAAAGAGTGTTGAGCCTTTATTTTAGTTATTTTTATTTTTAATCTGTTGTAATAATCATATCAGAGGATGAGGTGAGTTATAAAACTCAATAAAACTGCCAACAATCTCTTCCATACTCGACTTAGAAAGATTTCCCTTTGAAACATTGTGTGTGTTATGAAAGAGTGTTGAGCCTTTATTTTAGTTTCGAAACCAATTTAAAATGTCAATAAATATAATATAAAAACTCTTTTCAAATATGAGGCGTTGGTCTTTTAAATGTTGTTGGGGCCAAAGCTAGTTGTAAAACCCAATAAAAATGCCGATGGACATACCAGCTTTATCTCAAATATATATATTTTTAAAACATCATGTTGGTTATGAAATGGGTACTGATTGTCAATACTAGTTTTGAAACCATTGCAATTGGCCGATTGCAGTCATTTGAAAGTTTTTAGAACATTTCCAATAAATATATTTAGTGCATATGTTGTAATCATCACGGTTCACGTGATGACATCTCTTTGAGGCATTTGCTAGGCAATCACGTGCCCTGCTATGTTTTCCATTCTTGCGTACATAGCAACTACAACATTTGAACGAATTGCATTCCTCTTACGCTTTAATGTATAGGTGAGCCACGGAGAGCGCTAGAGAGCACTATAAAATATAGCTTTACACTTGGTCTTTGCTTCCACAGTTTGCATTGACATCGAACCCTGTTCCAGGAGAATGATGGATATGATTCTTGAATTTATCTTTATACCTTGTTCGAAAGCTTCCATTTTTGGCATTGGGTATTTAAATGGTTCTCATGGTCGGTTAAAACATTGAATGGTTGTGATGTATATGAAAAATGCTGAACTTGGGACCAAACTGACTCTACAAAAATGATTGAGACATTAATAAAGGAGACATAACTTTTATACTTGTGGCCACAAGATGATTTCGCATGTGATTTGACAAATACAGAAGATGATGTATGATAACTCAGAAATAGGAAAAGTTTAAAATTGGTCAGGGTTAAATATGCGGGTAACAATATACCACATTTTTACAATTGGATCTAAAGTCCAATACATCAACTACATGCAGAGCCTTTCATCATATTTCCTCATAGTGTCCCAACTTTGTTGCAAGTATGAGGTGAGCCAGTGTTGTCATTGATGTCAACATACTCATACTGCATTGACAAGAAGGATTTGATGAGCTTTGTGCTGAGGATATTAAGAAAATTAGCCTCAGTCAGGAACAGTGAAGAACAGTGATGAGAAGAAGGTAAATGTACTGTATAGGTTGAGAACCGGAGGATGCGGATTAAAGGGTTAGTAGATATGAGTCTTGAGATGTTACAGTTAAGATTTCAGAGGTCCGCATGAAGATCGGAAGGAGTTGTGGCTGCCGGTATAGAACCGGGTCCGGCAAGTATCCGGAGGTGACAGAGGATCACAAAAAGGTCCGGTGAGGTCCGGAATTGTATTATCATAATCTGCGGATTGGAAGGAGTGTTTGAGATGTCCTTGTGATGTGTCATCCTGATTTGTGTGTAATTTGGAGGTCCGGAAGTACCTCTTGCATTATGACAGTGGCGACAGACTGTGTTCTTGAAGTTCCGGATGAGGAAGACAAGAGATCCCAGTAAGCAGAGGAAGTGCGGATGTATCCGGACATTCAGACAGGCTTGTGAAGGTTCTTGGATCATGTTTAGGTTGTGTTGTTGGTCCGCATTGATGGTAGAGCCCGGAATTGAAGTTATTCTTTCGGATGAAGTTATTGCTCTGTTTAGCCGACCGGATGAGTTGTTCATCCTGCGAATGTTCTTGTGATGGCCGACCGGATGTGTTATTCATCTTGCGGATACTCCTATGGTTGTTTGCCGACTTAGATGCTTGTTCCTAAGTCGATGTCTTGTATAAATAATGATTTGTGAATTCATTTCAGTGTGTGGTGTGAAGATGAGCATGATATAGCGAAGAAACGTGCGAAAGGCAGAGCAGAGATTGTTGGGCTTAATTGGAACTGATCCGGACATGGTAGAGATGTCATTCTCCAGTTCAAGACTGTGATTTTCATCACTTTGTAGACAGTGTGTCTCCTTGTAGGCAGTGGGCCTCTTTGTGAGCAGTGTGCTCGGGCAGTGAGCCCTTATTGGCATGTGCCATTTATTTTTCCTTATTCTTCTAACAGAGAATAATTCTTGGGTTAATCACCCCGTGGTTTTTCCCTTAACCGGGTTTTCCACGTCAAAATCTTGGTGTTCAATGTGTTGATGCTTATCTGCTCTTGTGTTTATGTATTATGCTTCCATAGATGATTATTTGATATGCTGCTAACTAACAACAGTGAGTTAAGTGTTTGAATGACAAGAAGTTTTATACAACTGATTCACCCCCCCCTCTCAGTTGTATGCCCTAGATCCAACAATTGGTATCAGAGCCAAGTTCCTCTGACAAGAGCTTAACCGCTTGAGGAGATCCAGGATGTCGTCATACAAGAAGGATAGTCCGAAGTTCGATGGAACCAACTTCACTCTCTGGAAAGGTCGCATGAAGTGTCACTTGGAATGCATGGGAAAAGCATACCTGGGTATGATTTCAAAACCATATGTACCTCCACAAGGTGGTCCGACTACTCTGAATGAAATCACAGAAGCTGAAAACAATCTGCGGACCAAGGAAGCTCTTCTAAGCGCATTGAATGACTCAGATCTCTCGAATGTCATTGACCTACCCACTGCATATGAGATCCTAACTAAACTGGAACTTCTGTATGAAGGAGATGAGTTTGTCAAAAGTGCAAGATTGCAAAGTCTGAAAGGGAAATTTGAAAGATTGAAAATGAGAGATGATGAAAACATCACTACCTTTATGCCAAGAGTAAATGAGCTGGTATGTGGAATCAGAAATGCTGGTGGAACTTTAGATGAAAATGAGATTGTCTGCAAAATCCTAAGATCCCTTCCTGCTGCCTACAAAATCAAAGTTGCTGCCATTGATGAATTCAGAGCCCACACAACTGTCACAAGAGAACAACTGGCTGGCAAACTAGCTGCATTTGAAATGACCGAGTTTGGAGATGATCCTCCCAAGACTGAATCTGCTTTCAAAGCCAGTGCCTATGTGAAAGGGAAACAGAGATTTGATCCGGGTGAAAACTCATCAAGGAAAATGTCATGGTATGATCAAGCAAGAAGAGACATGGAAGAAGAAGAAGCAGAAACAGCTCAACTTGAAGCCCTCATTGCAAAAAGACTGCCAAGAGGATCCGGTAAGTATGAAGGAAAACTACCCTTTAAGTGTTTCAACTGCAATAAGATTGGTCATTTTGCCTCAAGATGTCCGGAGAGATCTGCAAGATCTAATACTCACAGACAAAGGTTTCAAAAGAATTGCTATTATGTTCATGAAGAAGATGACAATGAAGGAGTAACAGATGATGAATCAGAACCAGGAGGCAAATCCGGAAATGAGTGGGTGTTTATAGCCATCAAGGAAGAAGATTCCTTGCTCTCCGAATCTGTCAATCACAAAGTTGTTGAAAAAGCCTTGGCTGCTCAAGTGGAAGAAAAGGATGATTGGGTTATTGACAGTGGATGTTCTCACCATATGACTGGTGACAAGAATAAGTTCTTAGACTTGGAAAGATATGAAGGAGGAATGGTAAAGTTTGGTGACAATTCTGCTGGCAGAATCAGAGGTAGGGGAACTATTTCCTTTGATGGTAAGAGCAAAACAGGAAATGTATTGTATGTTGAAGGATTGAAGCACAATCTTCTCAGTGTTGGTCAGTTAGTGGACAAAGGCTATGATCTCCGGTTCAAGAATGGAAAATGCAGAATCTTTACAAGCTCCGGAACTGAAATTGCATCCGGTACTCAGACAAGATGTAACATCTTTCATCTGGTTGGTTCAAATAAAAGTTGTTTATTTGTTCAAATTGATCAGAGTTGGTTATGGCATAGAAGAATGTGTCATGTAAATTTTGATAACATTATCAAAATAAGCAATACTCAGGCTGTGAGAGATCTTCCAAAATTGATAAAACCTACAAATAGTGTGTGTAAAGAATGTCAGTTAGGCAAACAAAGCAGAGTCTCTTTTAAAAGCAAAGATCAGTCTTCTACCGAATTATTGGAATTAGTACATACTGATCTATGTGGTCCGACAAGAATCAAGAGTCTGCAAGGTGATAGATATTTCATGTTATTAATTGATGATCATTCCCGGATGATGTGGGTCACCTTTCTAAAAGAAAAATCAGAAGCTTTTGAGAAGTTCAAAATTTTCAAAGCTATGGTGGAGAATCAAACCGGATTGAAACTAAAGTGTCTAAGGTCTGATAGAGGTGGAGAATTTACATCTGGTGAATTCATTGACTTTTGTGAGAAACAGGGTATAAGGAGACAGTTGTCTGCTCCTAAGACTCCACAGCAGAATGGAGTAGTTGAGAGAAAGAACCGGACCATCCAGGAAGCTGCTAGGACAATGATGTTGGAAGCAAATGTTCCTCAAATGTTTTGGAAAGAAGCTATCAGCACTGCAGTCTACACTCTCAATCGAGTTCAAATCAGAAACAACACCAGTAAGACCCCCTATGAACTCTGGTTTGGCATCACTCCTACTGTGAAATATTTCAGAGTATTTGGTAGCAAGTGTTATATTAAAAGAGATGAAGATCTAGGAAAGTTTGATGCTAGAAGTGATGAAGGAATTTTCTTGGGCTACTCCACTCAAAGCAAAGCATACCGGTGTTACAATAAGAGATTGAGGAAGATGATAGAAAGCACCAATGTGAAGGTTGATGAAGGAATTGAGAAGCCTTCAAGATTTTATGAGTTTGATGAAGATGACCAAGACAGTGTTCAAGGACCTCAATCCTCTCCGGTGAGACAGAGTCAGCCTGATCCGGTAAATTAGGAAGAAGAGTTAGATTTGAATGAGGCTGATCAAGAAACAGCAGTGCTGGATACTCCCAAAATTCCTAGGTATGTAAGACTGAATCACTCTGAAGATCAGATCATAGGTGACAGAAGCAAAGGTGTACAAACTAGAAGGAATATTGCTCAAGATCAGAATGAATGTTGTCTGATTTCAAAGATTGAACCTAAAACAATAAATGAAGCCTGCAATGATGAAAACTGGACCAAAGCAATGGAAGATGAACTGATGCAAATTGAGAAAAATCATACTTGGGATCTTGTTCCCAGACCTAGAGACAGGAATGTAATTGGAACCAAGTGGGTCTTCCGGAACAAACTAAATGAAGCTGGTGAAGTAATCAGAAACAAAGCTAGATTGGTCTGCAAAGGCTACTCTCAAATAGAAGGAATTGACTTTGAAGAGACTTTTGCTCCGGTAGCAAGAATTGAAGCAGTCAGATTACTTCTTGCATTTGCTGCCTTCAAAGACTTCAAGGTATATCAGATGGATGTCAAGTCTGCCTTCCTAAATGGTGATCTGGAAGAAGAAGTCTACATTGAACAACCGGATGGATTTCAATTGTCTGATAATAATGATATGGTTTGCAAGTTGAAGAAAGCTTTGTATGGATTGAAGCAAGCCCCAAGAGCATGGTATGAAAGGTTGGATAAGCATCTTGTGCAGATTGGATTCAACAAAGGTACTGCTGACAGCAACTTATATTTCAAAATTGATCATGAGAACATTCTGATTGTTGAAGTGTTTGTGGATGATATCATTTTTGGAGGAAGAGATAGTATGTGTAAAACTTTTGCAAATCAGATGAAAAGTGAGTTTGAAATGTCTATGCTTGGTGAAATGAATTTCTTCTTGGGTCTGCAAATTACTCAAACAAAAGAAGGGATCTTCATTTCTCAGACCAAATATGCGAAAGAATTGTTAAAGAAATTTGGTATGGAAGACTCAAAGCCTATGAACACTCCTATGGCAACCGGATGTAAGTTAAGCAAAGATGATGATTCTCCAAAGGCAGATCAGACAAAGTATAGATCAATGATTGGTGGATTGTTGTATCTCACTCAAACTAGACCAGATATAATGCAAGCTGTTGGTCTTGTGGCAAGATTCCAGGCTGATCCTAGAGAATCTCATGTTATGGAAATCAAAAGAATTTTTAGATACTTGAAAGGGACAGTTGAGTATGGTCTATGGTATCCTAGAGGTCCGGATTTCTCTCTTCATGCTTACACAGATGCAGATTGGGCAGGAGATGTGGATGACCGGAAGAGCACTAGTGGTGGAGCATTCTTTTTGGGGAAGAGATTGGTTTCTTGGCTAAGCAAGAAACAAGATGCAATATCTCTGTCTACAACTGAAGCAGAATACATTGCAGCAGCAGGTAGTTGCACTCAAATCTTATGGATGAAGCAGATGCTAAGAGACATCAAAGTTGAATATGAGGGGCCTATCACAATTTTCTGTGATAATTCAAGTGCAATTAATATTTCCAAGAATCCGGTATTGCATTCTAAGACTAAGCACATATCTATCAAATTTCACTTTTTGAGAGAACAAGTAAACAAGGAAGAAGTCAGATTGGAGTATGTTCCCTCCAAGGATCAGATTGCAGATATCTTTACAAAACCTCTTCCCAAGGACTCTTTTGAATATCTCCGGAAGAAGTTAGGGGTCATGGCCCCTCCGGTGATGAACTAAGATGCACTGATGTGCATCAGTCCGGTGGCTATCACAGTTATATCTTGTGATCCGGACTAATGGGGAGCTGCAACTAAGGGGGAACAGCTGGTATGATTCTGATGCATGAGAATTGCAAGTATGAGCCCTTTGCCATTGATGTCAAAGGGGGAGAGAAGACATGTGAAAAACAAGTGGTTGATGATCAAAGGGGGAGCAGCAAAGGAAGACATGTGAAGAGTTGTTGTTGATAGGGGGAGCTGTGATAGAAAAGAGAAGTTCTTGTCTTGATGGTTTTTCACATCATATGTTGCCATCAATGACAAAGGGGGAGATTGTTGCAAGTATGAGGTGAGCCAGTGTTGTCATTGATGTCAACATACTCATACTGCATTGACAAGAAGGATTTGATGAGCTTTGTGCTGAGGATATTAAGAAAATTAGCCTCAGTCAGGAACAGTGAAGAACAGTGATGAGAAGAAGGTAAATGTACTGTATAGGTTGAGAACCGGAGGATGCGGATTAAAGGGTTAGTAGATATGAGTCTTGAGATGTTACAGTTAAGATTTCAGAGGTCCGCATGAAGATCGGAAGGAGTTGTGGCTGCCGGTATAGAACCGGGTCCGGCAAGTATCCGGAGGTGACAGAGGATCACAAAAAGGTCCGGTGAGGTCCGGAATTGTATTATCATAATCTGCGGATTGGAAGGAGTGTTTGAGATGTCCTTGTGATGTGTCATCCTGATTTGTGTGTAATTTGGAGGTCCGGAAGTACCTCTTGCATTATGACAGTGGCGACAGACTGTGTTCTTGAAGTTCCGGATGAGGAAGACAAGAGATCCCAGTAAGCAGAGGAAGTGCAGATGTATCCGGACATTCAGACAGGCTTGTGAAGGTTCTTGGATCATGTTTAGGTTGTGTTGTTGGTCCGCATTGATGGTAGAGCCCAGAATTGAAGTTATTCTTCCGGATGAAGTTATTGCTCTGTTTAGCCGACCGGATGAGTTGTTCATCCTGCGAATGTTCTTGTGATGGCCGACCGGATGTGTTATTCATCTTGCGGATACTCCTATGGTTGTTTGCCGACTTAGATGCTTGTTCCTAAGTCGATGTCTTGTATAAATAATGATTTGTGAATTCATTTCAGTGTGTGGTGTGAAGATGAGCATGATATAGCGAAGAAACGTGCGAAAGGCAGAGCAGAGATTGTTGGGCTTAATTGGAACTGATCCGGACATGGTAGAGATGTCATTCTCCAGTTCAAGACTGTGATTTTCATCACTTTGTAGACAGTGTGTCTCCTTGTAGGCAGTGGGCCTCTTTGTGAGCAGTGTGCTCGGGCAGTGAGCCCTTATTGGCATGTGCCATTTATTTTTCCTTATTCTTCTAACAGAGAATAATTCTTGGGTTAATCACCCCGTGGTTTTTCCCTTAACCGGGTTTTCCACGTCAAAATCTTGGTGTTCAATGTGTTGATGCTTATCTGCTCTTGTGTTTATGTATTATGCTTCCATAGATGATTATTTGATATGCTGCTAACTAACAACAGTGAGTTAAGTGTTTGAATGACAAGAAGTTTTATACAACTGATTCACCCCCCCCTCTCAGTTGTATGCCCTAGATCCAACAAACTTTTGATACAATTCTCTAAATGTTTGCATGGGACTGAGGTAACAAAATATTCTTTTGTGGTTTGTCAATCCCCTTCCTCAAGTAAGTACCTAGCTTTTATTAATACTATCAAGGCTTTCCATGTGGGAATATTTGGTTTGTGGGTGTACCACCACCTTACTACACTACACACCAAAGTATCATCTAGTGCCTCCCTCCTAAGGTCCTTTCTTTAAAACATTATGTCCATACATTCTAGGTATCTTAGGAGGTCTCCTACATTGATTAGTGTGGTAGTTTGATATGTAAGTTCACTCTTGTGATGAGGTAAGTTCTTGTAGGAGTCCGGACAACACTGAGAGGGGGGGGGGTGAATCAGTGTTGTGTTAATTCTTAACTTTTTGCAAACTTTACAAGACAAGTAGAAAGAAAGACATTAATGGTCTGTTGATCTCATATGCACAAGACTAATAGTCAAAAATGTGAACCAAAAACTTATCAATAAAACACAAATATGCACACATAGAGACAAATTATAACACAGAAATTTCTAGAGTGGAAAACCCTCTCAGGGTAGAAAAACCACTCATGAAGTGCCTCACTGGCTTAACTTTAAAAACTTCTTACAAAGCCTCACTGGCTGAGGAAGGTCTCACTGACCACAAGCCTCATTGGCATACTGTGCCTCACTGGCATAGACAATTACCATCATTAAAACATAAAACTCTATGTGCAAGAATTGATTGCCAATCAATCTGATTTGCACCAATTACACTCTGTGTTTCATCATACAGATAATTCCTTTTACACATCTCTCTGAAAACAAACCCCTGTGAACAAGTTTTCAACACTCTTATCTCTACAAATCAATTTCAATATTTTTCTCTGCATATCATTTTTGAAATCACCTGATCCTACTGCAAATTAGCTCCTGCATACATTCTTCTGTGTTTTCTTTTTAAAAGAATATTCATAAAGTTATCTTCATAATTGTATGATGCTCTACACTTCAACACACATATCAAAGCACCTGTAAGCCCAATAAATATCAGATGACCATTCATCTTCCTCTTGCTCTGCAATAAACCAATCTTGTAATCTATTCACCTGCATCAAAAGACTTTTCATATTTTGTCTTCTCTTTGATATTCTTGCATGAAAATAAAAAAATGACTCTCCAATTTGAAGCTTCCCACAAAAAATTGGTTCCAAAACCTTTTCATATTCCTCTGATCCTTTTCAAAAACACCTGCAAAGACAAATCTTTTCATATTCATTTATTACATATTCATGCAATCAATTCACTTCATATTCTCTTTGCACACTTCATCCATGAAGTATATTAAAAACATTTTCTCAATCTGAGTATATTGTCTTAAAAAAAATTCATTAATAACTTTCAATCTATTCATCTTCTGCATAAAAATTTCTTCAACTTCTTCCTTCAACTCCAAACACAATAAAATATCTTCTTTTTAATCATTTTCTGCCTTTTCTTATATCTCCATATGAAATTAGAAAAAATAAAGAGTTTCTAATTTCAAACTAAAGTCACAAAAGACTTAGTTAAATTTTTCCTTAAATCATTTTTAATGCCACAAAAATATTTCCTCTTTTGTCTTTAACTGCCACAAAGGAAGAAAGAAAAAACTTTAAATCTCCTAAAGCTTAAAAAACTTTTTAATCGGGCACACCATTTCTTCCAAAAACTGCCTTAATAAAACTTTCTAAACACAATTCATAGTTATCAAAGGCAAATACGTTTATGGAAACGTCAAAATAAAGAAGGTCGAAGTCGGGCTCCAAGTTTTAAATTCCACCCGTTAGATGGAGACTTCGCGCCCTTTGCAGTTTCAAACAGGGCCATTGATTGAGATTTGGCGCTCATGCGCTCGAAGCAGGACCGGTTCCACCGGTGGCAAGGAGAGGAGGGGCCGGTGCTGACATGTTTGAAATACCCTCTAGCGGGTAAGCCTTTAAGTTATAACCCATAAACGACAGTCACTTTCTAAACTTAAATAAAGTGCATAGGATATATGACGGTTAGGTTTTTAAAGGCTGCTAAGTGTTTGGATGAATAAATCTTAAGAATGCATCCCTTCCATTATGCCCAAAAATAACACCTATGAAACACAATTACACTGAGCTTAACCATAAAATTTTAGCAATAACTGATAACTCTGTCAACACTGAGACCAACATTCTTCTGTCATGAAAGACAAACCATCTTTTGTACCTTAGATAACATAAAGACCATACATGATGCCATGTTGCAAAGAATGCTACTGAGATCAAATGAAAACCATGAAGATCATGCCACTGTATACCATGAAGAACATGCTACCATAAATGATGACTTGAAAGCAACTGAGATCAAGTGAAGACTATGCCACAACTGTGATATCACATGTCATAAATCATAACAAGAAGACATTCTAACCAATTAAGACCAAAAGCAAATCCAACTAAGGGTCATTTGATTAACTCCCATTCTGAGTTACCAATGTCAAATACGTTTGTTGAGAATATTTTAATTTCTGCCAAGCATCACTTTCACTGATCAATATTATCATCAACAATTCAAATCAACACCTTGTGTTCATCCTGAGATCCATTGAAACATCAAATGAACTCCACAATGAAGACATTAACTCAAACACAACCCACTATTACTGACCTCAAAAATGATATGAACTACAACATGAGCATGATGAACCAAGACCCTTCTATGCATTTGCAAGTCATCCTCCTCCTGTTGAAGCATTTCCAACCTTGATGAACAAGTATCTTGTGAAAACATCCTGATACATGATCAACACACTTATTCTAATTCTCCTGACATAAGTGAACAACTTGTGAAGATGCACAACAATTCAACTGTGAAATGCAAGATCAAATGTTCCTGATATTCTGAAATATCACTACCATTATTACCAAATGAACATTATGAACCAAACAACTCTGGATGAAGCAAGAGCAAAACAACTTGTGCACTAACCAAGCAATGAACAACTATCTCCTCCTGATGTCCTGCAACAACACACTTTTGACATCAATGACAATCTATCACTATCAGTTTTGTGGATCTACAGTGTGTTTTCTTGTTCTATAGTACTTCTCCCCACTTTTTTCTCAACCTTGCGTAGGCTATACACTCTTCTAACACCTAAAAATCTTCTTATTCTTCCCTCTATCTCATTTAGTAGTCAAGATTCTACTACATCTTCACTATCCATAATGTAGTTATTATTTTCCACAACTATCCCTCCCTCTAAATTTGGCTCTTTGTTAGTTTCCATTTTGGAAATCTTCCCTAATGAATAATATCCCTTGCAACCATCTACATCTATATCTTCTTCTTGTGCCACTTCCTCAACATAAGCTTCCTTCATATCTGTGTATAATGGTATATGTACTACTTTGTCTTCTCCATAAAATGTAAGCTCTTTTTTGAATCAAATACTCTGTCACAATTCACAAACCACTCCAAGTTTGGTAGAAAATTGAAGGGATCAAAGGGCTCATTCATGTCTATTACCTCAAATCTATCTTTATTTTTATGCCTAAGAGGCTCACTTCAACATTCCTTCAAGTACCTATAGTATTTATAGATGTTTCATCTACTGATGCAATGTCATATGGAGTATCATATAGTGTTGGTTTGCCAAGTTTTTCCCAAGTTCTTTTTGGCATCATACTTATATCTACTCCTAAATCTATTAAAACATTTTTCATCCATTTGTTATATGAACTTTGAGTTTGGTCATGCTAGAACACTTTTCCTATTTTCTCATAGTTTTTGCCACAACTTTGACTTGCCCTCTTTTGTCATCTTCCCTGTTCTTATTCTAGTATTTGACAAACTACTTGAGTATTTTTATTATATTTTCTTCTTCTATAAAACTTGCCAATTCTTTTAATAGTTGCACTTATTTTTTAGAGAAGGCTCTATGGCACTCTTCTCTTCCTCGTTCCTCTCTATAATTCTTTTGGATTTATCTATAATTAAATCATAGTTGCTTCTTGATGGAAACTCCTCGTATTCTTTTGAGTCCTCTTGAATTAATTTTTTCTTCCCAGTGTTAGTCCCTCCCCAGGTGACTACCACTTCTCTATTCTTCTTTTTATATTCAGCTATAGCCTTCTTCTATAGTAACTCCTTACTTTCTTGGTACTCAACCTTCTTCTATAGTAACTCCTTACTTTCTTGGTACTCCTTCAACTATCCTTCCTTGGTAAGGGAAGTTTCTCCCTTTTCTTCCCTTATCTTCTACATATGTCCTTTGACATTTTCTAGCATTTGGGGGATCATCTTTTGGAATTTTCATTATTGTCTTTGCGCCTCTTGTCGTATTTGGCCCTACAAGTTTTTCACTCTTTTCAAGTGTCTAACCATTCTTATAATATTGTGCTACTCTAAGATAGATAACTTAATCATGTTTCGAATCTTTGCAAAACCCACAAGTTTTATGCTTTTCATCTCTACACTCATTGGCATAATGACCCATTTCTCCACACCTAAAGCATGGGACATCTTCTCTTTGCCTTTAGCCTTGACTATTGAACACTAATGGAGTGCTAAGAGGGGGGGGTGAATCAACATGCTTAAAAAATGAATAACTTGGAGAATAGAAAGGAAAACATGAAATTCAAGAATCAACACATAACACCAGTATTTTTATGTGGAAAACCCTAAGATAGGAAAAACTCACGGTGAGGATTAGCTCACTATATTATGCTCATAGAAAAGGTATTACAACATTGTTTTAGGGCTACAACCCAAGGAAGCTACTACTCCAACAACTACAACTTTTATTTAGGGCTACAACCCAAGGAATCTACTACTCCCTAAGTGTTCTGCTCACTATAATAGGATTTGCAAAATAGACTGCTGCAAAATGGACATTTGAATTATGTAGATAATGCAGTCTTCTATTTATGCTCAATGCTTGCCTTCAAACTGATACTACACACTTCATTTCTTGCATTCTACTCTGCTTATATTCATACACCCACTCACACTTCTCAAATGAAATAGATCTTCTATAAATATCCTCTGCAATACCTCAAAACATTGATTAGGTCGGCAACAAAAGCAACATTGGATGAAAGGTATAACATTTCACAAGTCAGCCTCAATATGATGAAAACTTGTTGCGGACCTCAAAACTTCATGAAATGAATCAAACCACATATCTTCATACTTTCCAAGGGTAAGGAAGCTATTCAGTGTCCTTCGTACACATTAAATACTTAACCAATCAGCTCAAACTACTAACTGTTCATCTTCATACTGTTGGGGAGAAGCTAAAAACTCTATGCAGACCAAGAATTCAATCATGGATGATCTCAACATAATTCATATGTCTCTTATTAGATCCGTACACCTTTATCTAAAGATTCTAGAGGAATTTCAAGAGTTTAACATAGATAATTAGGAGTTTGGAAGACAGTTATAGTCAAACCTTTACTTGCAGACATAACTACTTAATGTGGTACCAGAATTTTGAAATTTGTCTGCATGCAAATCATACTTGATATACCTTGGAAAATGTATTACCTCTCCACAAGTTCTATTGTTTGATCTATACATATTTCATCCTCCGCAAAACTCAAACTTGTGCAAAAAGAGCCCCAGAGCAGTTTGTATTGCCTCTATCACTTAATTGCTGATTTTGTGGACCACCAGACCACTTGATATTCTATCATAACATGAATTATACATATGTCATCTGTTCCTTAGAACTATATGACAAAAGAATCTCTACCAAAGGAATGTGGAGCATTCCATTAACTCTCCATCATTGCTCTACCTTGTCTAAGTGATAATTGATACTCTGTCCCTTGTAATTTTTTATGATGATGATGTGAGGACTTGAAAACTTCGATTTAGCATTTCAATACCTGAGTGAAGCTGTATTCAGAACTGCATGATCAAGTCTTTCTCTGTGGAGAAATACAAACCATAACAAGTTGACCTATCTTCAGAAAATGCATTGTAAATGCCTTAGTCAAATTTATGCTTCTTATCATTAGGTGCGGTGCTTCTAACTGATAGGATATACATGTGGGGATACTAAGAATATGAGTATTCACCTCCGCATCATACTCAAACACAAAATAGATCATCTTATCATTCTTAGATTGTTCTCTCTTCTTCTTGACTGGTTTTCCTTGATCATACTAACTCTTCCTTTGTATCAGTCTGTCTATATATTTTCGTATGCTATGTTGACATCAATGAAAATACATATTGCCAACAATCTGCCCCTTTGTCATTGATGGCAAAATATACTCCCCCCTTAGACATGAATTTCTCTCTCCCCCTTTGACATCAAGGACAAAATGAGTGATATCCTTGCTTGTATCAACTCAACCCCCCCTTACAAAATGATTTCTAAATAGTACTCCCCCTGAGATGAAGATTCCTCAAAAATGGATGCTATGTACACTACTATCTTTCGCAAAACTATTTACATCAAAAATTATCTTATTACATTACTCTTTACAACTCATTTGGCTGGTATAATGGTCTTGTATATTACCTTGAGTTGTGTAAGAGTTGTTGTCCAATTGGGGCATTCTGAGGCAAGCATATGGTTTTGACATTCGCACTATATGCATAGCTCCTCACTTCCTCTAAGATGCTTGGGGTTATCATCTTTTGATCTACCTTTTCTGCTTCTCCTAGTAGACTAGGCAAAGAGGCAAGTTTTAGATTTACTACCTCTCTTAACTGACCAAATTGTTTCTTTAGATCTTCTCTTTGGATTTATAGTTGAGACAGTTGTACATGAAGATTCTCTACTTGTGCCCTGGTTGCACCATTCTTGTCTTTTGGCAAATCATATACTTCAGCCAACTTAGATATTTGTGACTCAATGGAGTCAATCTGAGCTTTAATGTTCTTTGTGGAAATTGGCCATTTTAGGTAAAATAGATATAATGCAGTTGCCTCATCAACGCAACCTTTGAATTTCTTCAAATTATCTTTTAGCTTGTTATATGCATTAACACATTTTTCAATCATTTCAACCATTTTCTTGTCAATTATTCTTGTTTCTACCTCTTGTTCTGCTTTTTGTTTTAAGTGGGAGGAATGATCTTTGAAAGAGTCCATTAGTAACTTAAGCTTTTTCTCCATAGGTAGAGAGTGGTCAATGGTTACCTCTGGTAACCCTTGTATTAATTTCACTGCATCCTGTTGGCAACTGGGCAAACATCATTGATAGAGACATTGTTGGTATGTCTAAGTTTGACTAAGCATGATGTTTGAATTGTGTTGTCATTGATGGCAACAAGGTTTGTGAGGTTATAGTAATCCTCATGAAGTCATATGAATATAGAGTTTTGATCCGGTAAAGAGACTTAAGCATTATTGGCTAAGTGTTGGAAGACTACAGAGATGACTACAGAGTGATAGCATTATGGTCCGCATTATTCCAAGTTTGATGACCATATTTTGCGGTTCTGATAGGATGTTGGTGATACTTCGAAAACTCTAATTCCAAAGTTTTACATTTGGATGAGCTCTGTAAGCATAGAGTCAATTGACATAAGTTTGGCATAACAGTATTTAGTATGAAGCAGTGCGAAGAGAAAACTTATTTTGGTCTGCATTTCTCTGGTAGGAAATATATTATTATGTAGTTTTAAGGGATGATTGGGATATGTCTGAAGAATCTAAATCCAATATTTGGGATTGTGAAGTACTCCAGAAAGGTAGATGCGATTGGCTAAGTATCACTATTTCGTCTTATAGTGTTTGGCAGCAACAAAATACAACTTCTAGTATTCCGCATTTCATGGCATGTTATCATTTTGGTTTGTAGTTCTAGAGTTAAGGTTTTGGATGCCTACGGAATCTTTGATATGAGTTTTAGCAAGTTTGGATGTCCCCACTTCAAGTTGTGCTTTGATGGATGGTCTAAGCTTATGTTAGTCAATTTGGAAAGCTGGCCTGGTTTGATATTCTTTGTGTGGAGGAATCTGTTGATTAGAATCATATCCTACGTAGTTCTATAGTTTGTGCCAACATAAGAGAATGTGTTTGAATTTTTGATTTGGTCTGCAAAGTCTTTTGGTGAATGTATTAAGGATGACAAGTTACACCTTGCATAACTACACATTTTATACTTGCAAGCCGACCTAGTTTGAAGATGGTATGTGTTGCAGATATATATATATGGGATTCTTTTTAGTGTTTGAAAAGAAGATGAATGTTTGAATACAACATGAAAGAAATTTTGTGAAATAGGAAGTGCAACAAGTGTTTGAGAAGAGAGATCTGACTTTCATGCAGAGCAAAGCAGTGTGACAGAGTAGTTCAGGATGAAGACTTTTGAGAAAGTATTTGGAGCCTAATTGGAACTGTACCTCATGTATTTGTAGATGCAATTGTAGCAGTTTATTCTTGGTAGTGAGCCACCCATTCTCTCAATTCTATCTTCTTTTGGCAGTGAGCCTATTGTTGTGAGCATTTCATTGGACAATGAGTCCTTTGGGCAGTGAGCCCTAGGTAGTGAGCCTTTTGTAATCTAGTTTTTCTATCACAATACATTGTGATCTACACTCACCATGGTTTTTCCCTTTTTGGGTTTTCCACGTAAAAATCCTGGTTTTCGTGTGTTATGGATTGTGGTTGCATTTTCTATGCTTGATTTGCTTTATTGTTATTGAATATGGTAATTGGATTAATGGTTTACTGAATGAATGGTTTAATAGAATACTAATTCACCCCCCCTATCAGTATTCAGGGTGTTCAACAATTGGTATCAGAGCAAGGTTCCTTGGAAGAAGTCTAATAGCTTGAGGAAGATCTTGGAGATTGAACACATGGCAGCTAGAAAGTATCTTACTCCTTTGGAAGAAATTCATCCAATTGGAATTATAGAAGAAGAGTACATGTTTGTTAATAATGAAAAACTTAAAGTTGCTCTTGAAGACCTTGAAAGGACTGAAGAGGAAAACCTGGATCTAAAGGAAAATATCAAGGAAGCAGACAAATGCATTAGAAAGTTGAGGGAGCAAGTCAAGAAGTTCAAAGAAAAGCATAAGGAGATTAGTGAACAATTGAGATCAGCAAATGAAAGCCTGAATAATCTGCAAGTGCAAGTTGAAGAAAAGGCAAAAGCAGAAGAATATCTAAATCAAATGGTGATAGACAAATCTGAAGAATGTGCAAAACTTGAAAAAGAAGTTGTGAACCTGAAGTTAGATTTGGAGAAGGCAAAGAGCTATGAAGAAAAGTTCAAAATAAGTGTTGTCTCTCATATTTGCACCCTTGTTGAGTTGTAAAACTTGGCAATCTAGAGAAACATGGGATCTTTCTAGGTCTGTGGGTCACCTGTGATGGAAAGAACCTCTGGAGAAGGCCGGCTTCCTGTTGATACTCCACCTAAACTACTTATACTAAAGTCTTTGCAGAGAAAAGGGTAAGAAGGATTGCATGAAAATGAAACCTACTGTCTAAGGTGATGCACCAAAAGATCATCAAAAAATACATAGAAATGACACACTATAGAACCAGTAATAATAATAATCCCTTACACAACCCAGCAAATCATAATCCTTACATCATTACTTTATAAGGAGGCTAAATAACAACAGTCCTGCAAAGGAGAAAGAGGTTTTCTCACTACCCAAAACTAATTATTATTCCTTGCACATCTCACAACCTGTAAAAAATATGTAATCCCTGCATAAAGGCACCAACATGAAATACAACTCCAAGGACAAAGAACATCACAAAGATCTGCACTAACACTGAGGACACACAATATCAGAAGAAATGGGAAGGTATAAACTGCTTATTACTACCAAAAAGGTGTTACAATACTGTATATCTCTGAAAATGGGTTACAAGACTGTTCACTTTTGCAAAAGAATTCAAAAAATTACAATATACAGAGTAGTGAATAGCAAGAACTGCTAAAAAATGAACACGGAAGAAGACTATATACTTCCCAAACAGCTGTAAACAGATAAACATCAACCACCTTGATGCAGAGCTCTTCAATAGAAGCTCAGAAAATTAGGTGAAAACCCATCAACCCACAATACATAGGGTTTAGAACTTAATCGGCTTGTAAAACCCTCTTTGTATGTTCATAAAATACCAAAATATAACCCTTTCTTTATCATCGACAAGATAATCTATTGTCTCACCGGAGTATACATTCCCTTTACCGATTCTGCCTTTGACTCTCTTCCGTCGGCTAGAGTCTTTCCATCGCTCAGACTTTGGGCTTGTCCTCCGCTCCTCCATCTCACACCGAAACAATAAACGTCGAATTTCACCATCGGCCAGACGTTCTTCTTCGGCTAGACATTTATCTTCTCTTCCGATCATAATTCTTATACCGATCACCTAACCCGCAGTCCTCCTTCACCGGCAAGACATGCTTCTGTCGGCCTAACTGGCTCCTCCTCTTCCGATGTCCATACTTACTCCGATAGATCCACCTTGTATGTACATACATTGTTTAACACGCTGTTGGTGGGACCCACAATCTTTCACCACCCTTTGTATCTTATGTAATGTATGTTTGATCATACAATCTCTGATATACAATTGATGGATATACACCGAATGGTTCTTGCATACAAATGTGATATATACATTAATTACATCTTCTCATACATTAGTGATATATACAGTATTTGTATGTTCAACGAACAACATTAACTCAACCCGATATGAACTCCATCACTTCGCAGGATACACACAGAATGTCTGTGACATGCAAAGGTGGAATATACACAAGATGACACTCACCTGATATGTTTAACAACTATTGTCCATACAAGTCGATATACTTAAGTGATGTATATACGATACCTCTACGGAATACACACAAAATGATACTTATATACAAGTGCGATATATGCATGGATTGTATACTAGGTGAAACACTGCAAAACACACGCCGATAACTATTTCTGCCTTTTTGTAACCGAATGAACAATACAAAAAATGACTAATTCATACTGAACAGAAATTAAACTAGCACACGGAGGTCATTCCACTGATTTCAAAGAAATCCACCAGTGGAATGACTCCGAAGCTACATCCCTGCGAATACACCAAAACACGAATTTTATTTATTCCTCTTTCTTAGATATAAATACAATTTCTCTCGACTCTGTTCTCTACTCTAACAAATACAGAATCACTATTTAAGGATGCCTATCTTGATAGTTAGACACGGTGGGATGTGAACCACCAACAACCACCGATTACAATCCTTTTTGTTCGGTTACAACTTTTATTTTCTTGACATACATGTCATTATTCGGCCAACTAAGACTCAAAGTGGCCTAAGGCCTTACAATATAACATTTTGGAAAAATGTAAGGAATCTTCTAAATCCTTCAGGTTTTGAGGTGCTCCTACACCACACCTCCATTCCCGTGCATCTCATAAATGCCCTCAAAATATCTCTCTAAAGTCCTCCAAAAAGGGTTCCCAATGCATAAATGGTCAAGGCATGCCATCAACTATCATAAAGGCACCTAAAATTGTCATAGAATGCCTTTAAATGATCTTTAAGGCTTCTGACATAAGTTAGATCTGTGTAATAACTCTCCTGCAGCATCATAAATATCTGATATTTTCCCAATAAATGACATAATTACACATTTTATGCATTTAATTAACATTTGACTAAGAGGTTTATAATTACACCACCTTAGTAAATGTTTTACAATTCAAAATTATACAAACCTATGCAAAAAATAATGACATTTATGACATAATCATCTAATTCTATCTCCAGATTATGCAAAAAATGACATAAAAAATGTTTGTAACTCCTAGGCAAAATGACATGACTCACATACGCCTGCACTACCTCGCATCTCAAGGCCATGTCAACACAATGTTCTCACAACTCCTAGTCATTTCCATTTTCACACACATCTCATTATGCCCATACACAGTTCAAAGCAATACATATCCAAAAAATAACCCTTATGACTCCCATATGCACAACACCCTGCCTTGTGTCCACACTTCATCCACCTTGTAACTCCTAGCCAACATGCCTTAGCAAAATATACTATTCGACCTTGCGTTTTCATAATGCATACTTGACTTGGAAAAGATAAAAGGCAGAATATATGCCACGGCCCCCCTTGTATTATTGCTAGGTTTTAAGACCTTAGCAAGTCTTTACCACGGGTCTAAAAAAATAGCAATGATTTAAAAGAAAGTCAAAACAAATTGAGAAAGAAACACATCATGACTAATTTGACCAAAAGGAGGTGAGAACCCTAAGAGCCTCATTTGGCATTTTGTTCTTCACTTACTGCCTTGTTCGGCCGCTGCCATAGAGGAAGGTTTTGAAGCTCCTCCATTATCTTCTGCCATTTCAATGGCCTTCTTAGGCATTTCTCTTTGAATTTATGATAGGGAAATCAAGGTAAGCAATTTGCATGTTCGACTGAGCTATCTTCTTGCCTCTATTCACTAGTTTCTAAGCAGTATGGCCGCGAACCTCTGTATTTTGATGCATTTCTTCTATTTTCTGATCATGGCCAACCCTCTTTATTACATTTTTCAGCTATGTGATGCCGTCACTTCTGACTAGTTTGAGGAAAGAAAAAAATGCGATTGGCACAACAAATGGCAGAAAAAGAAAGGTAATTTGTTATTTGCTATTCATCTTTTCTTTTTCTAAATCTGCTGTTTATTTCACCTTTGCTGAAGCACGATTTCATGAAAATCTGCATTTTTCCTTTTGTTGGTTGTAGCAAAAGGCTTAAAAAACTCCATCTTTTGTTATCTTCAGAGGGTTCTGTATACTTGAACTTGGAAAAATTTTGTACTTTTTGTTGTTCTGTTTTAGGGTTTTGTAAGCATTTTGAACTTGGAAAATTAAAAATAAAACTGTATTTCCTTTTTTGCTGAGGTGAGATTTGAGCATTTTCTGGGTATTTGTGTTTACATGAGCTAAAAACCTTGGATTTTTCCTTTTGCAATTGGTGATCTCCTCCTTTTCCTAAGATTCATTGCTCTATTTGCTACCTGGGACAAGCATTGTAGGCTCTATGCTTGAAAAGTCTACACTCCATGCCTATTTTTTATGCTCTTCATACTCCAGATTGGCCTGGCATGTATTTGCATCCCAGACAATAACACTGCCTTCATGATCACAACTTGCATAGACCTAGATCATGGTTAGATCTTCCTCTAGTGCATGTTCTATATTTGAATTACAGCATACGGGTATACGCAGGTCTGATATAGAACATGCACAGCATCAGAATCATAGTCAATGTGTGGCACACAATCACCCTGCTTCCAATTACCCATGCGCCTTGTTTTGTTTAAGTGGCCTCGTAATGCAATCTTTGTCCAACCCGTACCATGCAAACTATCCTACTAAAATCCTTCTTTTGATGTAAGGTGATGCATGTCGCTACAAGGTTGTCTCTACCTGCCCTTCTAGACTCTTGATAATAACTTTCAATTGATTTGGATAGTGTGTTGTGGATCACAAACCTAACATCAACTTCGTCTATGCCCATTCCAAAAACAATAGTGGCACACACCACTTGTACCTCACCCTTGTGCCACCTTTTCTGTACTTCCCTAACTGTTACAAAACTTGCCAACAAAACACTTCTTTCAATGCTTCCTTAGAAGATCTCAAATTCTGCATAACAGTCAACACAATACCTGGTTCAGGACATGTGCCTGCAGGAATAAATGACTCGTTCTGAAACGCTGAACACCACTTCTCTAGCTCATCTTCAGCCTATTTACATTTCTCCTGATACATCTTACAATCTTCTTTAGATTTTGTTAAACTGTCTCAGAAATAAAACTATTCCTGTAGCCGTACCAGGTGCATGTTCCTCCTCCACATGTTCCTGATCATATTATTCTTGAAAATCTGCATTTTTGTGTTGCTGGCTGTTCAAACTTGCTGTATTTGATGCTCCTCTATTTACACTGGTTGTTTATCTCTTTTTTTCATGTCTTTGAGCATGTCAAAATGGTACATCTTCTGTTATATTGATTAAACAAGTTCTTTGGAGGTATGAGAGAGTGATCTTATCATGGCTTTGACATTCTATCAACTTGACAAGAGCCTTAAGCTGATGCATGATCTAAGAGTATTAGGCGTATTGTAATAGCAAATCCTTGTGTTTGACAAAGGTTCCCAACAAATCTCCACTAGATTGGATAAGTCTCCTATACTACTCATTCTCCATATAAATATTATGATAGACTGTTTCTACAACAGTCATAAAGCATGCTGGCCTCCAATCAAGGACTTTGCTATTTACCAGTCTTAAACCTCTATATACTGTTATTCTTTAGTTTTGACTATCTCCAACTTTGATAGGTCTGGAGCTTCATATTGCTGTTGGGATCTTTAAAGTAGGTCTAGCAGTATTTGTGAGTAAAATATACCATCAACCTTGACTGTCCTCCCATACTCTTGAATGTTTCTTTCAAGCTCTCTTTGTCACTATCATACTGTGTAGAATCTCTTCATGGCTATGACAGTGTTTTATTCCTAGACAGTGTTGGTTTTTTCCCTGACTGGATGTTCACTCCCAGATTTCCCTACAAAGTAGCCATCAGTGATCAACAGGATCTCTGGGCCAGGGGCCAACAGTATAGGAGATAGACTCTATTTTTATCTCCTCTTCTTCTTCAGGCTCTGCAAAACCTAGGGGGGTATTCCCTATTCAACACCCATGAGAATATGCTTGTGGGTTGGCTTGGGATGTTGACACAAAGCAGATAAATCCTCCTGTATGAAGACCAAAACTATGAGATAAGTGCAAAGGGGCTAGCTCTGGGCTTATGTTCAATTGTGAATCAGAGGATCTTGGTCCTAAACTACTTCTAAGGTCCTAATGGTTGTTTTGGAAGTTTGAGTTTGATTTTATATGTTTGGATGCAAAACTAGGACCTGGTATATAACCTCAACACAGAGCTAGATTGGTGCCTATCCAAGGCTCGAAGTCAGTAGACATACACCTGTGAATGATCAACATGAACACACTAGAACTGGATTTCAAGGGGGTGTTGTAGTATCTGCCTTAAAGATACCTCCCAGGACAGAGTGTTAAGTTATCTCTACTTATGGTATCCCTATTGCAGTATATCATTCCCAACACTTAATCTGAAAACACTTTAATCTACCCCTTGAGCAGAAGTTGAAAGATCAAGCATTCAATACAGGAATTCTATATTCTAGAATACCAGACACCCCTTAGATATCTAGATTCAGAAGGACACATGCAATACTAGAGACAGAATTAACAAAACACATGCAAATACAACATTACTCATATAAAACCAATCACGAAATCTGTAGATTCATGCATGAGGCATACAACAGGAGATACATAAACTCACAAGATCACCTGCACAGAGCAACCACAACCAGTTGTATCTTATTATAGAGCCAGATATGTCCAGTTTTCAACAACCTTGAACTGAGTAGTATCCTCTACTTATAAGGCAGGAGGATGTACTCCTTCATTAATTACATCGTGATCCCCAAGTCATCACCAGATGCAATGCATCGCCAGGGGGCGCCGGAAGCATTCAATGCAGCCGCGCAGGACAGGAACAAGCAAGATCAGGATCTGCATCGCCAGATGGAGACTTTCTATCTAAATCAGGTAGCTGGCATGTCCTTTCGACCCATACCTCTGCGTACTTTCGCGATTAATGGCATACCCATTCACAACCTCAGGATGCAGCAGTTGCGTGCCTTGCACACCTTCTCCCGCCAAAATACGCGTTCATGCATGAGGAAGACTCTTCATTCAAACATGTTCGTTGACTCCCCTCTTCCCATCGAGATTTGCGGCATAGATGAGGTTGCAAAGTTGGAGATCACTGACAGCGTGCTGCGCGGGTGCATCCAGTTGACTTTCCTTTCAAATATGATGGGGACACATTATCCCACATTCACCCTACAGCAGCCTTTTTAACACTTTTTATACATGACCACTATCAAATATACTGTCGGTGATTTTGCTCCCGACGGCACCAACTTAACCCTTCCTCATCATCCTCCAGCATGATATCATGTTGCTCAAAATATCACCCTGACGTCAGCATCATCATCTGTTGAGCTCACCCTGATAATTCACATCACCCTGATGTGAAATATCACCCCGCAAAAAATATCACCCTACAGGAAAGTATCATGCCGTCTGCATCACCTGATATAAAATATCACCCTGATGTTTGAATATCAGCCTGATGACCAACCTTACCTTCGCGTGAGATATCAACCTGATATTCACCTTCATCGGCACAACCTGATGCATTGGAGGAAGATCCTCCTGCTTAGCCGATACCAAATGTCTGGTTGATGAACATCTTGATGACATCACTGTCATATCCTGCTGACATCATCAGCATATCTGCCTCGCATGCACCTCCTCATATTCGGATGATGTCATCGTCATATTTGCAACATCGGGGGATCTCCATAAAATGACTGATGTTCAAATATGACCCCCCGGACCTTGATGACGTCACCATCATATCAGCATCAGGATGATATTTGGAAGATCACCGAATGTTTGAAATATCACCCCTCGCAAGAATATCGGGTAGCACTGTAGCTCCATGAAACATCGGGGTGATGTTAGGACATACTTGATATTTGGAAATATCACCCTGTCCTTAGAAATGATGAAGCTGAAAGACATATCGCCCCGACAATGAAAATCCTGATGACGTCATCGTCACATTCAGGACTAGGATGATATTCATAAGATAACCCAATATTCAAAATATCACCCCGACAATTGAAAATCATGCTGCTGATAAGAATATATCACCTCTACAAGATCATGATGTCAGCAACATCAGGGAAGTTAAAACATAAGGTGATAAACTAACATCGGGGTGATCTTAACGAAGATCATCCGATGTTCAAATATGATGACCTTGGGACATCGGGTCATACTTAGCAAATTCTCAACACCAACATCAGGATGATCTTGAACTAAGATCACCCGATGTTAAAATATCACCTCCAGGCAGGATGTCAGGCTGGCAAAAATATGAAGCCCCCACAGGATATCCGGTCATGATGAGAAATGACCCTTGCAAGGAACATCAGGGGGATGTTTGGAAACATGATGATGATGATGACCTCCTCCTCGAAGAAAATATGATGCTGCAGTTGAAAAATGCTGGGGAGGCCCAGAGACTTAGAATATTTTTTGGATTTTTAGGGAAGGTACCTGCATGTTTATATGCTTGAAACTTGACTGCTCATGTAGGCACCAACAGACAACGTTTAGTTTCTATGCTTCTTTGTAACCTCACCGTCTTTTACCATGATCTCATCTTGACTCAATAAAGGTGTAGGTACGTTAGGGTCTTCATTAATAACATAAGACCTTCAAATATGCCCAAGCCTCTTCTACTTGTGCATATTCAACCCTTAAACCCATTTGTGGTGCTTCCAAAACCTAAAACACTGTCAAAACTGTAAATGATCAAGTATACCCTCTGTTATGCCCCTTTGGACTGCTCCTACCGCTATTTGTGCATGTTAAATCACTGAGAATAGCAACTACGATATGCTCTTGTGGAAGCAACAACTCTCACCACTGTGCTTAATGATGACTCTCTGAAGTATGTGTGCATATATCTTGGTGTTGGATGAATACAAACCTCCTTTCTTTACTCACATATATTGATAGGCATGTAGACAGTGAATCTTATTTTGTTCTGAGCATTACATGATTTATACAGAGAACTGAAATATGGACTATATTTGCTTCTGTGTATTTCGCCTTTAGATACCTGATACTCCTCTGTAGCTGATTTATATCACTGTATCCTATTGTTGATCTCATACATGTATTTAACATGCTTCATTAGTGTTTTAATATATTTGTTGTTGGTTGTCCTTCCTGTAGAGCCTCTTAGACCAATGATGACTATTTTTTAAACTATTGAAGGCTATCTCTTTCTTTACTGTGACAGTCCCCTTCAAATTCTTCTGTGAAGTCTTCCTTTGTTGGTTGCTCTTTGACTGATCTGCCTCTAACTAGACTGCCTTAGATTTAGAGGTATTCTGTTGTCTACAAGACTGAGCATACTACATGATTGCTTTCCATTTCTTTCTATGACTGTCCTTTTGCTGCTGTGCTTGAAACCAGTTTGCTGCTCTATCTTTTGATAGTTGACTGCTGTTAGCATGCAGTCATTCTGAGCACAAGATGTTTCTAGTTTACCTCTGACAGATGGATTTATTGGATAGTCATTCAACTATTCTGAACCATCTGATGCTACGGTCAATGAGATGTTTGTCTCTACCCTATTGCATATACCACTATCTTCTTGTTGTAGCACTCATGCACTTCTTGTGACTTTGCATCTTTGTTTCTGTAAGTTTCTCTTATGATTGTCTTCACCTTCCTGGCAGTTTGTCTTGCATTTGTATATGGCATATGAAATGTTTCCGTAAGGACTATGAGCTGGGCTCAACCCTTGTGGGAGCCACATTTCCTCCACTCATAATGTAACCTGATGAATCAAACAGAAACATAATTACCCCTGTATCTGCACAGGAAGCAAACTTGTTAAGGAAAATAAGGACCTACAATCCATATTCTTGATTTGCCTTCTCAAAGGTCTTTGTGACACTAACTGGTTTACTGCATCTGAGAAACAAATTGTACATTTATAGATGTATATCATATGATGTATGATGCCTCGTCATTGCTCTAACATCATTTTTTCCAAAATTTTATGCAGATAACTAGGGGGTAGCAAGGAGATAGGAGCTAAATGCGGGACACGCAGACAATCTAGGACGACACAAGACACAGCAACATCATGAAGGCTCGTCATTTAGGCAATGATGAGTCACCCTACTGTTACCTACTTTTCACTACTAGCTAAATCAAGTAGAACTTTCTAGTTTTTTGAAAGGAGAGGAAGGTACATTTTATTACTGCTGCATTATATCCATGTGCATATTCGGTACAAATTTAGATTAAATTGTATTGTTGCATTCAGATGTTTTTCAGACTTAAGAAATTGTACAAATCTTTTGTAAGATCAGCAATTGGTATTGAAAAAATAAGTGTATAAGATCTCACACAAGCCATGAGACTAACTGTTTCATTGCAAAATGAAAAAAGACAAACTATACATTTAGAAAAGAGCTAAAAAGCAAATATGCATATGAGCTAGGGTGACTCGTCATTGCTTGAATGACGAGCCTTCATGCTGTTGATGTGTCTTGTGACGTCCCGTATTGTCTACATATCCCACATACAGCTGCTATCTCCTTGCTACCCCCTAGTCATCTGCATAAAATTTTGAAAAAACTGGTGTTAGAGCAATGACGGGGCATCATACATCATATGATATGCACCTATAAAGATACAATTTGTTTTTTCAGATGCAGTAATCCAGTTAGTGTCACATAAACTGTTGAGAAGAGAAATCAAGTATATCGACTCCAGGTCCTTATTTTTTTTTTAACAGGTTTGTTTCATGTGCAGATACAGGTGTAATTATGTTTCTGTTTGATTCATCAGGTTACATTATGAGTGGAGGAAATGTGGCTCCCACAAGGGTTGAGCCCAACTCATAGACCTTATAGAACATCGAAGATGCAATATACAAATGCAAAAGCACAGCTCAAGGAGCGTATTCAGAGGGCAGATCACGACTTTCAAGAGGTTGCAGTCATAATAGGATAGCATATACAAGGACAGCCAATTTTAGGACAGCAAAGCACAGGGGACTAATGACATTGTCAAGGAGTAGCAAGATAATGCAAATCATAAGTCAACAAAAGAACCTTTCTAAACCCTAGCAGCATGTAGCATTATGACATGATCTACATAGTCTTAAGGATCACTTTGAACCGCACCACAAAGCCAAACATAGAAAACCTGAGAGTAGATAAGCTAGTTCCATAAGATCAACAATGAAGACACAGAAACTACAATACAGATGTTTTTTGCTCTGGAAAATAGTAGACTTTCTGGGGTTTGTATGAGACGGAGCAGCGAAGTATGATGGAACAACAATCACCATTAGAGCTATACAGAGGTTTGGAAAAAACCTATGAAGGTCTGTCTTAGTCAGAGAACATTGCTAAAAGAAGGTACACAATGATTTGGAATGGACAGTGAATACAAGGCATCAAAAGGACAATCACTATATGGAGAATAAAGAAAGAGTAAATCAATGTGATAATATATATGTAATTCAAAGACATAAGTTTCACTGTGTCTATTGCATTGTTAAGATTCAGGAGAACAGTGATAACTTTTATGACATTTCAATAGTTTCATTTAACAACATGCATATGACTGTCAGAGTGTGGCAACATGAATAATTGGAACAACAAAACATAGTCATTCAAGGACTGCTATTTATAACTAAAAAATAGTTAGCATGTGTAATCAAAACCCTGCCAGAGTATGATATGTCAAGCAAACAATAATCATGATGCAAGCATAGCTGTTGTAAAAGCATGAAGACAACCATATGTCAAGAGAGAAAGAGATCTATATGTACTCTACAACCTCTACACTTCCATCATAAGGTTTTGGAGCCTAGATAGGATAGATGACAGTAAACAATCATGGGGCAGTCACATACAGAGGGCAGATATCATGAGATACATAACATTTCCAAGATTGAATGCTATGACGAGCTTCAGTAATACAGTAAGAAAGGTGCAGTAACAGTCATCAAAAGAACAACAGTATATGCCTCAGCACAGCAACAAAAAGACAGCAATCATATAGCATGAAAGAGCAACAACATCCAACAAAAGGAACAGTCATTGCTAAAGAAATTGTTTCCAAACCCAGAGGTTTGCATGGTCAATATAGATCATAGAGTTTACTAGCAATTTGAAAGGATAGTATGCAAAGATATGTTAGCATTATATCAATAGTACAAAGGATAAAGTAAGTGTGATTGTCATGGTGTCCACATAGAGAAAGATATCTACTGTTTTGAAGAGAAATAGAGAGCTTTCAAGCTCATGTAAAGAGAAATATCAGAATACACAGAACTCGCCAATGCCCAGAAAATAGCAAAATACATAGCCATCAGACAAAGAAAATGCAATTATTTTTCAAGTTCATATGCTCAATTTTCTTCCAATTTTATGCCACAGTGACAACAAAGAAAATGCTACAGCCAACAAGAAAAAAAATACAGTTTTTGAGTTGCAGCAAGGCATGTATATCATTGTTTCAAGTTTTTTTGTCAAGGATGGGGTTCTTTTGAACCAAAATAATGCGGTGTTTCAAGTAAGATACATAGAATCCTCTAAAGCTACAGAAAAAATGAAAGTTTTTGACTCATTTCAAATGAAAAAGGCCAGAAAATGTCCAAAATCGTGCCTTCTGGCAGCGAAAAGGTGAAATATGCAAGCAAATTCAAAAAAAGAGGTTCTTTCAAGTTTTTTTGTTAAAGCAGCACACAGGAAAAGACAGATTTTTGAATTTACAATACATAGAGCATGTGTTGTGCTCAGAAACCTCAAAGAATACAAATACCAAAGGAGAAAGTAAAGTAATGCTGATTTTCAAGTCCGAGATACTCAGAATATGCACAGAATACCCAAATCGTGTTTCTGGCAGCAAGATGCTAGTGAAAAACTCAGAAAATGGAGAAAGTTTGACAGGAGGACTTACATTTTATTTCTGCCAAGTGCTATGTTAGAAATCTGGAGTTTTTCCTCTACAAACCCCAGTCATGGTGGCTCCATTACAGCCAACATGGCCTCAACACAACAAAGGTAATGCAGAGTGGTCGGCCGTGACAAAGACAACAAAGAAATGATGCATAAAAAACTAGTAAATTCACGACCATAGAAGAAGAAAAATCAGCCCAAAATCAACTTCAAAGGAGTCAAAACCTCAAAAAATGAAACTTACCTCATGTTTCCTCTGAAGATTGACAAGAAAACACTCAAAATCGACAGGAAAACGATGCATTTCCTTGCACTTCAAACCCTCCATGGTGGCAGCAGCCAAGTTCAAATAGGAAGAGAACAAATGCAAATGAAAATGAAAGTTTTTAGGTTTTTCTCCTTTTTGGTCGAATAGACCTAATCCCCATTTTGGCAATCGATGGTGAGTTTTGACTTTATTTGCAAACAATCATTTTCATCTATTTGGTGTTGTGGTGAAGACTTCGGGAGTCTTTAAAACCTAGTAGTGATAAAGGGGGCCATGGCATTTTTATGCCTTTTGTTTCTTTTTTCAAAAATAGCTCCAAATGTATTATGGGAAATACAAGGCTGTGAGGCATGTTATTTTCTTAAGGTCGAATCCCTTATTTGGCCAAGGCATATCACAACTAGGAGATATAAGGTGGTGATCAAGAGTAGGTTGTGAATAAAATGTGTATAGAGAGTTGCAAGGTGGTATGGAAGTGAAGTGGAGGCCATAAATCATGGTGATGTGTTATGAGAGTCATAAGGGTTATTTTTGAATATGTATTGCTTAGAGCCTTGTATGGACATAATGAGATGTATGTGAAATGGGAACGGTTAGGTTGTGCGACGTTTTTTTTATGCTATGTGTTTTTGCATAATCTTGAAATGGAATTAGATGTTATGTCATAAATGTCACTATTTTCTGCATTGGTTTGTATGATTTTGAATTGTAAAACATTTACTAAGGTGGTGTAATTATAAGCCTCTTAGTTAAATGTTAATTAAATGCAGAAAAGGTGTATTTATGTCATTTATTTAGAAAATATCAGATATTTATGATGCTGCAGGAGAGTTATTACACATATCTGACGTATGTCAGAAGCCTTAAAGATCATTTAAAGGCATTCTATGACATTTTCAGGTGCCTTTATGATAGTTGATGGCATGCCTTGACCATTTATGCATTAGGAACCCTTTTTGGAGGACTTTAGAGAGATATTTTGTGGGCATTTATGAGATGCACGGGAATGGAGGTGGTTGATGTTTATCTATTGGCAGCTGTTTGGAAAGTATATAGTCTTCTTCCTTGTTCATTTTTTAGGAGTTATTGCTATCCACTACTCTATATATTATAATTTTATGAGTTCTTTTGCAGAAGTGAATAGTCTTGTAACCCATTTTCAGAGATATACAGCATTGTAACACCTTTTTAGTAGTAATAATCAGTTTATACCTTCCCATTTCTTCTGATATTGTGTGTCCTTAGTGTTAGTGCAGATCTTTGTGATGTTCTTTGTCCTTGGAGCTATATTTCATGTTGGTGCCTTTATGCAGGGATACATATTTTTGCAGGTTGTGAGATGTGCAAGGAATAACAATTAGTTTTGGGTAGTGAGAAAACCTCTTTCTCCTTTGCAAGACTGTTGTTATTTAGCCTCCTTACAAAGTAATGATGCAAGGATTATGATTTGCTGGGTTGTGTAAGGGATTCTTATTATTATTGGTTCTGTAGTGTGTCATTTCTGTGTATTTTCTGATGATCTTTTCATGCATCACCTAAGACAGTAGGTTTCATTTTCATGCGATCCTTCTTACCCTTTTCTCTACAAAGACTTTAGTAGAAGTAGTATAGGTGGAGTATCAATAGGAAGCCGGCCTTCTCTGGAGGTTCTTTCCATCACAGGTGACCCACAGACCTAGAAAAATCCCATGTTTCTCCAGATTGCCAAGTTTTACAACTCAGCAAGGGTGCAAATATGAGAGACAACACCTACCTCATATGCATATTTGCCTTTTAGCTCTTTTATAAATGTATAGTTTGTCTTTTTTCATTTGCAATGAAGCAGTTAGTCTCATGGCTTGTGTGAGACCTTATACACTTATTTTTTCAATACAAATTGTTGATCTTTGAAAAGATTTATACAATTTCTTAAGTCTGAAAATCATCTGAATGCAACAATACAATTTAATCTCAATTTGTATCAAATATGTGCATGTGTATAATGCAGCAGAAATAAAATGTATCTTTTCTCTCCTTCAAAACTAGAAACTCAACTTGATTGAACTAGTAGTGAAATCTAGGTAACATATTTGGTGACATCTGCTATATGTTTTCTTGCTAAACATCAGACCAGTTGCCTGAAGCTTAGCCATTGGGCATAGAGTCACACATGCTTGACAAAACCTTGAAAAACCTCATTTCTAACTGCTGTGATTTATTACAGCCCTATGAGGATAGGTATGATGTGTGACAGTGAATACATGTATTCACTGTTTCTTATGATGGCTGTACCACATACGACTGTAGTATATTACAGTAGTTTCACACCTTTCACAACTTAGACTGAGGAAAAACTAACAATTGTGCAGAAATGCACTTAGGGAAAAGAAATCTGCAACTAATCTATTGTGCAACAACACTTATTCAACAACTGAAACTTCATGAAATATGTACAAACAGTCTAGATCCTACCTCAGCAGCAATGTTTGAGGTGAATCCCATTGACTGGGATTGGCTCGACGTCACCATCTAGCTTAGACAGCTAGAAAGCATTATGATGTTTGCATTCTGAAACAATGTATGGCCCACTCGAAAAAGTGTAAAACTTGGAGGGCTTTCCAGGTTTGCTTTTCAACACATCCCACTTCAGCACTATATCACCCTCTTGGAATGTTCTTGGAGATACCCTTTTGTCAAACGACCTTTTCATTTGGGCTTGATGATGCTCTATGTTTCTCATAGCATCATTTATGGTTTCTTCAAGCTCAACTAGTTGAGCTAGCCTTACCATCATAGGGCCTTCCTCTAGCATGTCCAACTGATTTACCAAATCAAGTGCTAGTAACTCAAGTGTGATAGGAAGCCTTGCTTCCCTGCCATACACTAACATGAAAGGCAAATGCCCTATTAACTGTTTTGTAGTGATTCTATCAACCCATAGTGTTGATTTTAATTGTGTGTGCCAGGATCTCTGGTTTCCCTCCCTGGTCTTCTTGATGATCCTGATTAGGTTCTTATTTGTAGATTCTGCTTGGCCGTTGCCTTGCGGATAGTAATTTGAGGATGTATTGAGATAAATGCCATTCCTTACAGCCCAATCAGAAATTCTAGAACTAACGAAAGCAAGGGCATTATCTAAAATGATGGACTCAGGCACTCCAAATTTGATAACTAGCTCTTCATAAAAATTCAAAATAGCAGACTCAGTAGCTTCCTTAAGTGCGACTGCTTCAGTCCACTTAGTGAAATAATCAGTGGCTGTAAGAACCCACTTATGGCCAGCGCTGGATGAAGGGTTTATAACCCCAATAAAGTCTAATCCCCACCTCATAAAGGGTTGTTCCACCTGAACTGGTTGCAAAGGTAAGGCTGCCAACTTTTCTTTTCCAGCGAACAAAGCACATTCCTTGCATTTTATGACCCATAAGTGTGCATCTTTAAACAAATTGGACCAATAATAGCCACCTTTCATCACCTTAAGAGCTGTTGCTCTAGGTGAAAAATGGCCTCCAGCTGACCCCTCATGAAATTCATGCAACACTTTTCTGACTTGGTTAGGTCCAATGCATCTCAGCAATACTCCATTAAAATCCTTCCTAAAAAACAAGTTTTAATGAGCACATAAGGTATGGACTACAATCTGAAATACCTTCGTTTGGCTCTATCCAAGCCCTGAGGACACTCACTAGTCTGCAAGAAATGAACCATTTCTTGCACCCAATCAGCAACAGGATCTGAAACAACTATTTGTTCTTGATCTTGCATTGATAGAACAACTTCTTGATCACATTCTTCTTTGCTGATAACACCATCAGCAAGCTATTCGCATAACCCTTTTCCTCTAACCAACTTGGTAACCTTAATGTCCACGTCATACTCCATGACCTTCGTCACCCAACCAGCCCTCTTATCACTGAGATCTCTACTTAGCAGAAATTTTTTCACGCTCGGATGAGCAACCATTAAATTAATCTTGTTACTTGATAACATGTGTTTAAGCTTTTTAAAACTCCTTATAATAGAAAGTACATGTTTCTCAAAAGTGTACCTCAACTCATAATCTTTCAACACCTAACTGAAAAAAGCTAAAGGCTGCTCCATTTCTAGCTCATTTTTCTATACCAACATGGCTGAAACAGAATCAATATTACCATATGCATACAAGGTAAAATCCTTAGAAAAATTAGGATTTAGCAGTGTAGGCACAGCAGCCAAAGACTCTTTGATAAGCTCAAAACTCTGTTTTCCCTCTCTAGTCCAGCTGAAAGACATATTCTTCCTCAACATAGAAATCAATGGATTTAACAAATCAACAATATCAGGGATGAACCTCTTGATGAAGTTGATCCTACCAATGAAACTTTGTAGGCCCTTCTTGTGTGCTGGTAAAGGCAGCACCAAAATTGCACTTATTGTCTCAGGATCAATGGTGATGCCTTGCTTTGACACCACGTAACCAAGCAATCTACCCTCATTGACAACAAACACACATTTTTTGGGATGAAGTGATATCCCAAACTCCCTACACCTTTCAAAAATCTACCTTAGGTGACTTAGATGATCTTTGGCTTCTTTAGAGAAAACGGTAATGTCGTCAAGGTAGACTAGGATGATCTTGTACATCAGCCCCTGAAAGGCCATATCCATAGCCTTTTGAAAGGTTGCTCCAGCGTTGGACAACTTGAAAGGCATCTTCTTGTAAGCCATAGTCCCCCACTTTGTGGTGAAGGCTGTTTTGTATTGGTCCTCTTCTCTGACTAAAATCTGATTGTAACCGGAATAGTCGTCTAGCAAGGAAAACCTTTCTGATCCTGAAACTACTTGGAGTATCTGCTCCATGGAAGGCAAAGGATGACGATCCTTCAAAGAAGCTCTATTCAAGTCACGGAAGTCTACACACAACCTTATCTCCCCGTTTTTCTTCCTAACCGGCACAAGGTTGGAAACCCATGAGGTGTGTTTGATAGGAAAAATTATGCAACTCTCAATCAGCTTATTCAGTTCCATTTTCATGAGAGGCTCTAATTTAGGATTCAAAGGCCTCTATTTCTGCCTAACAGGCTTGGCTTCAGGTTCCAACTCAATAGTGTGTTGAGCAAGTTGGGGATCAAACCCCTTTAAATCACCATATTCCCATGTAAAAATGTCACTAAATTCTTGGAATAGTTGAATAAATGCATGTCTTTCTTTTGTTGTACATACCTTGCCCAGTTTAAGGAGTTTACCTTTAAAGATCTCAAATTCTTCATAATGATCTTGCTAAACCTGTAGGCTAGACCTGGGCTTTACAGCTTCATCATCAGTGTTAAAGATGGACTCTAAGGTGACCAAACCCTTTGGCATCTTGTTATTTTTTAGATGAATGATTTGGTCACCGTACTGTTGATGTAGCTTCCCTTGGTTGGCATGAGAGGATTCAGCTTCCTCTCTCAAGAAGTTTACAATCTGTTGATCGCTATCAAACACCTGCCAATGTATGTTATTATCTGGCACAGCAGGCCTAACAATAATCTTAATATGCTCATTTTGCTTACCACTAGTGATTTCCTTGGGAATGTCAAATTCTGCCCCTACAGCAGCTAGCCTATCAGCGTGTTTATTCTAATTTCTGGGTATGGAGATCAAATTGAAAGCATCAAAACCTTCCAAAAGGTCCCATACTCTATGCTTGTAAGACTTAAGCAGATCATTTTTTGTGACATTAAGCTTTCTCACTTGATTTGCAACCAGTTCATTGTCCCCATAAACTTTCAGACAACCAATACCTCTTTGTCTTGCCCATTCTAGGCCTTGAATTAGAGCTTCATATTCAACCACGTTGTTAGTGCAGTTAGAACAGAATCTGAAAGCTGAATAGTACTTTTCAGCGTTAGGGGAAACAAGCATGCATCCACCTCCGGTACCCATTCTACTCCTTGAGCCGTCAAAAAACAACTCCCAGACTTCATTTTCTTGCTGCCCATTCTGCTGTTCTGCACTTTTTCAATGTTAGGCAGAAATAAATCAGCCTCGTGCATCATATACACGCCTAAACCAACCTTGTCTAGGTGTTCACATGGCTCAACCACTTGAGTCTGATCTACCCATTCATCAAGAAGGACCTCTGGTATGCTTTCAATCAGCGTATTGCCTTCTTGAACAGCAGGTTGTTCCGTTTCTGATTCACTTGCAACCAAGTTGGCATTGATGGGGCGTGTAGTGTAAGGCTCAGTATGGTCTTTGGCAATGGGCTCTGACTTGATAGTGACCTTAGTGCCGTACCTGGTTCTAAACAACATATGAGACCAATCTAAGTACAGGTAACCTCCTATCTTTGCTATAAAATCCCTTGATAAGCAAATGGCAAAATAAGGAGGTAACTCAATAACATATATGTCCTGCGGGATAGAGAAATTTGGGCAGGCATGTAGAGTTAAACTCAGTCCTTTAATGACACCCACTATATTAACAACAGTTCCATCCAGCTGAACAACTCCCTTCTCTAATGGCTCATATTCAATGCCCAACTTGTCAACAATCTGTTTGGGCATGACAGAGCTGCTAGCACCTGAGTCTATCATGTAATTATGAACTAGATGATCCCCTATGATCAAGGATATGTAAAATGGTGGGGGTTTGACCTCTGAAGCTTGTTGTTCTACACTTTTCTCAAGGTTACTTGTCAAAACAGCCTTGGACTTACCTATATCAGACTCTTGAGACAGTTTCAAATTTGAAAAGGCTGATTGAAGTAAGTCTTTTTGGCCGAGGATACTTAGGGAATCCCACATAGTCATGGATACATTTACCTTTTCCATATGCTCAAGTATATTGAAAGCAGATGTACCTAATTTAGCTTGGCTTTTGGGGGCAGCCACGTCACCTTGAGTGCAAGTTGGCTGAACTGATGGATTAAGCTGTTCCTTGCCTATCAAAGGCTGATCCTTTGATAGGACTTGAGTTTTTTTAGCCTTTGATGGGTTAGAAACACCTTGACTGATGTTTGGCACTTGATGCCCATGAGTTTGAACTTTACCAGCTTGCTACCCCTCATCAATAGCCCTTTTCTTGCTGCGTGTATTGTCTGCAACTAAAGAACCAACTTGGTTCATACCACAGAATTCTTCTCCTTGCCAGTTTAGGAGTGCTATTTCATGTGTCTATTCTTCTTGCTGCTGAACAGGAGGTTCTACAGGCACATTAGACTGCACTGCTAGACTGTTCTGAACCATTAGATCTTGGTTAATCACCCCATTGGCACATGTATTTTGGTTATGGGGCTGGTTACAAGGAAAGCACTAGTCATATTCTTGAGAAAAATTGTTTTGCGTGGGCACAACCTCCTTCGAAGAACTGATAGCATTTAGATTGTAGGCCTGATAAGGTCTAGAGTTAAAGGCTTGCCTTGGACCTTGATTATTAGGCTGATAAGGTGGCCTATTTGGCTAACTTTGCTGGTAATTGGACTGGAATGGGGGCTGATAAGGTCTAAAATTTTGACCTTGCTGCCTCTTGAGGTTCACAATCTCATTACCAAAAGATTGCAACAGTCCTTTGATTTCTTGTAACTCAAAAGACTGAGTTTGAACAACATTTTCTGACTTATTTGGCTGCGCATTAGGTGCTGGTAATGCTGGCACAATAGGTATAACAGCTATAGGAGGCACATGCATTGGCATTGGTGGCTAAATAGTTGGGAATATTGGCAAAGGAGGCCTAGGGGCGATTTTACCAGCATGTATGAGGCTATTTTCAGCTCTTATGGCTATGGCATAAGCCTGTGGTAAGGAATTTCCTCGCACAGATTGAATCATGACAGAAATGTCATTATTTAAAGCTCTTAAATAATATAAGAATGCATGGTCAACTGTAGGCCTTACCGTTGGTGGGATTCTATCCCATGTCTTCTGAAAATGGTGGTTGAAGTTTGACATAACTTCATGAGGAGCTCTTTTGATTGTAGACAGCTATTCCACCAATGACAGATGGTCTGATTTGTCTTCAAAGAAGCTGCACAACTCCTCTCCCAAATGGTCCCATGAATCTATGGAGTTCACTAGCAGGCTTCTGAACCACTGCAAAGCCTTCCCTTTGAGAGAAGCCGCTAATAACCTGATTGCGACATTCTCTTCTGTCACATGATGGACAACACACAGATTTGCAATGTCTTTTATGTGTTCAGCTGGAGTAGTCTGATCTTCACCATTAAAATATGGTAAACTCTTCAAGGCAGCAACAGGAATATCATCATGCTGAGTTAAATTTAGTGGGCTGCCTTGGTTGAATGCAACAAAAGGCTAATTTCTGACTGCAGGAATCATTGTAACTGGAATTCTTGGGACAATATGAGTTCCAATAGAAGGAGGAGTAGACTTGGCTCTTCTAGAATAGACACAAGTCGTTTGGGCTTCTCAGCTGTTATCCCTCTTCTCCTACATGGGGATAGCTGCAAATATTCAAAAGATGAAGAATTGCTTCTAGTTTGTATCCTTCTCATAAGTAGAAATATATACTGATTTGCTAAACCAAAGCTCAGAGTCATCAGATATGTAGGTTTTAACCTCTTACAGGTCTGAAAATCACTGGCTGCACATCAAAACCAGCAATAAAAGGTAGTATTTGAACTGTTTCTAATTCCATAGTCCCACCAAGTGTGCCAAAAATTGTTGTCTCTCAGATTTGCACCCTTGCTGAGTTGTAAAACTTGGCAATCTGGAGAAACATGGGATCTTTCTAGGTCTATGGGTCACCTGTGATGGAAAGAACCTCCGGAGAAGGTCAGCTTCCTATTGATACTCCACCTAAATTGTTGATAACTGAGAGGGGGGGTGAATCAGTTATCTTAATTATTTCAACTTTTTGAATTTACTTATCAATTAGTGCAGCATTAAATTAAATAAGCAAACATAACCATGAAAGGGAAATAACATCAATACACATGACACAATGATTTTGATGTGGAAAACCCTGTTAGGGGAAAAACCACGGGGTGATTAACCCAAGATTGTATTCTCTGTTAGAAGAATAAGATAGTACAAAATGACACTTGCCAATTAGGGCTCACTGCCCGAGCACACTGCTCACAAGAGGCTCACTGCCGACAATGATTTATACAAGGAAACTAGATACTTGAACTGATGAGGAGCATCCATATATGCTGAGGTTCAGTTCCGGTTAAGCCCAATATACTAATTTGCTGCACTTCATTCTTACTCTCTTAGGTGTTGCTGTCCTGTTACATTCCAGACCTGTCTTACTACCTTCACACTGTTCTTCTGCTATTCTTCGCATACACCACACACAACACACACCCTTCACATCTAAATCCATCTGGTATATATATCCGCAAAAAGGATTTCATCCTCTTTTTTGTCGACATCTGGAATAGTCAATATTTTCCCAAACTCTAGTCTGTCGGCAGAATCCTTGCTTACCAAGTGATGTGAATCAAGGAGATACTTATAGAAGTCATCTAACATGTCGGCCAGTCATGGATGATACCTTAAGAACCTTGATCACCATCAATATCTCATCCGAAATAATTTTGATGCTCTGTTGGTCAGTTCTTCCTTTGTCTACTCTGCCAAACCAGACCCCAATACTTAGATGCTCATATCTCTTCACTCTTTCATCACCGGAGGCTCAATCCTTGCAATCTATTAGTCAAGGTATTCCTCTTGACTTCCCCAAGTCTTCACTTTGCAAAGATACTTCCTCTAAGAGATCCAGACCTGACTGTCGGACCTTGCTACATGATCTGTTCTTGCTTACCAGACCAAAGTATTCTTCAATCTGACTTCCGGTAAAGATATACCATGTCCTGCGGATGTGTGGAGTGGTCTTTGTTGCCATCAATGACAACACCAATGAAGCTACATAGTGTCTCTTGCCAACAATCTCCCCCTTTGGCATTGATGGCAACACTTAGTGAAAAATGACTAAGTGTCACACTACACTCCCCCTTGGCTGATGCTCTATTATAATGTACATTTTTTTGGAGCTCCTCCTTAGCTGGATTCCACATTTTTCACTGCTCCTCACTCCCCCTTTGACATCAATGGCAAAGGGTAGAATCTGCACACCAACAATCCTCAAAAAAATCAACTATACTTAGCCGCATAAGTATAAATACATGATACACTTACATATATTGAAGTATATCTGCAAAAGATGTCTTCAACTGGGCAAATTATGTTGCCCAACTCTGCTTCATCCTATCCAAAATTGAGATGTGACCACTCAACAGGAATGTAAAAGCTTCTGCCCTCCTAAGATCTGTCGGATCACTGGTTCGGGCTGCGGTCTGGGCATCAGTTAGGGCCTCATGCATGGCCTCTAATTTAGGGATAATCATCCCTCTAAGTTCACCCATCTTGCTTAATATGTTCTTCCTCTCCTTCTCAAGCTTCTTAATCTCATTCATGACTACAATAGTTTGGCATTCCTAGTTTATTATGGATATAGTGAAAGGATCAAAATTCTGAGAGAGGCTTAACAGTTTATCCTTTTGTTCTTTTACATTCTTCTCAATATCCTTTGTTGCTTTAGTCTAGGATATACAAAATTTATATACTTCTCCATCCTTAAGATCATTTTCTAAGCTCTTTATCCCTATATCCATATTTCTCCTATCATTGGTTATTAAGCCTTGTAACTCGGAGAATCTCTTATCCAAAAACTCTTTCCGGACCTTCACCTCAGCTGATTTCTCTAAAGATTTAAAATGAGTGTTGATAGAACTAATAAGAGACTTGAGATTACTGGATGAAGAAGCTGAGGAATCCTTTTGAAAGGATGGCATGATCTTTTCAAGCACACGAGATGCAATTTCTAGCAGCTCACAGTCTTCCATGTGAGACTTTAGAAGTTTCTCTTTAGCCTTTGCTTGGGCAAAGGATGCTATCTTCATTGTTTGAACCGGGGAGAGAGAATCAAAGTCAAATGGTCCTTGAAGTAACTCCAGTTCATCAATCTCCATCATTTCTTTAGTCATGAAGTACTTGACAGTTTCTGCAATGTCTCTTGCCGGAGATAAAGTTTTCTTTCCTTCTGCACTGTCACTTGTGTTCTTCTCAGCTTGACCTTCTTCTCTTCCCTTCACTTCTTCTTCTTTCTCCTCTATTCTTTCTTCTCCTTTGGATCTGGAGACTACTGGAAAATTTGGATTTACTTCTCCTTGGACTTCCTCTTTCGGAATAGAGGAATCTAAGTCCTTAGCTTTTTCTTCACTAGTCTCCTTTGCCTCTTTTGCTACTATCTTAATGGATTCTTCTTTGTCATCCATGGCAGAGGTTTCATCATCTAAGTCCTCAACAATGGGAATGTTGAATCTTTTGTATGCATTCCGAAGAATCTCTTCTGTCTCTTTTCCTATTTTGTCAGTTTCGCAAAACATAAGTTGATTCATTCTAGCTTTGCTCTGGAACTCATCCTTGCAATCTTTGAAGATCATATTCATTTGCTTCAAAGTGATTGAAGGAAAGAGCTTAATGGCTATCTATTCCTGGATCTCAAGATCCTTTGCCCTAGCATTATTCTTTCTTATCTCTAATTCCTTTTCTAGGCTTTTGGGAATGAGAGATATGATTTCAATCAAAGCCTTATTGTATATGTTCAAGTACTTAACTGTGGCTTCCTCCAAGATCTTTCTATCTGCATCATTATATGCATCATAGAATTCTATTATTGGTTGCAGGTTCCCATCCATAGTAACTACTTTAACTACATCATCTAAGGATAGAGTGGGCCTTTCAACAAATTCTTCTGTTACTTCTTCAGTAGAGGGTTCACTAGATGTTTTCCTTTTCTTTTTCATTTTCTTTACTTCCTCATCTGATTCTGTCTCTTCATCATCCTTCTGACTGATGTAAGACCTTGTGGCTTTTCTCTACTTTACCGGATGATTTTGCTTCTAGTTTAGATGCCTTTGAGTTTTTAACAGTTGCAGGTGCAGGGCTCTTAGAAGATCTGGTCCGGGAGGGGACTTCCACCGGAGCACTTTCTTTCTCTACCCTTTTTGTCTTCTCTCTATTTGCATCAAGTGCCTCTTTTGAAATTCCATGCCTCTTGGCAAACTCTTCTACTTCCCTCCTCACTTTTCTTTTTATTTCCGGTTGTCTTAGCTCCACATGGATCTTCACACTTAATTCTTCAAAGGTTCCAAACCTTGTTGCTTTAGGATCCTTGGATTAACTGAGCATGTGTTGAACATGTAGCTCAACAATTTTCTCATCTACTTCATACCCCATTGGCATGATCCAGACTATTCTTGGCTCTACTGCCTCCATTAGACATTGATCAGTTTCTACCATAAAGCATATTGTATCTTTATACTTTTCAACTAAAGATTGGGGGATTCTCTCTCTTGCTTGCATCATGCTCTGAAAATTCTTGAAATAGCCCCAGAGTGTTGTATTCTGTGCCTTGGCATCACCAAGCCCATGTATATAATCTCTGATTTGGATGGCTACTGGTCTATCATTCTGCCATACACAACCACTGGATCCAGAAGCTCATTCATGAAGTAGAAGAACAAGCACAGTAACATCCCACCATACTTGAAGGAGTTCTTCTTGTCCTTCTTGATCTTTTGTAGGTTTTCCATTAGTTAGCTCAGAAGGAGTTCACAAAGATCATAATCTGCATTTTTCCTCAACATTTCATAAGCAGTGTAAATTGCAGTTCCAGGTACTGAATTTTCCCTGCTAGAGTGATATATCTTATAACCGATGATCATGGAGGCAAATTTGACATCCAGATCAATGATGTCTTCTATTGTCATTGTTCTTTTGTTAAATTTTGATCCGGTAGCCTCACTCACAGTTTGATTCTTGATAGATTTGAGAACAGGAATCCCACCGAATGATTACAATTCGGTTACTACCCTAATGGCATCCTTGGTTATCTTAAATGGCCTCATCAACCATATAAAGTTATCATGCATTCTACTTAGAACATACCGGACCCATTCATCTTCTGTAAAATAGGGGAAATGAATGCATTGTGCAAAATGCTTGTCCCGGATGGCTTTATACTGAGTTTTGAGTTCAAATGAGTCATCTATGAAATGCTTGTGATAGATATCAACCAGCTTAGATTCTGCAAAATCTTTAATATTCGCATGAATATATGCCCTAACATCTTCTACATGTAGAACCCCATGCAGAATGCTTGAAAAGGCACCTAGGGGATCAACTTCTAGGGATTTATATGGATGTTTCTTGAATTTAGGACGCGGCCTATCAATGATCTTTACAACATTCGGTGTAGTCATCTTCAAAAGATTTTACAGAGAAATATTCAATAACGGAAAATACCTTTTGAGCTTCTAGGGTTCGCTAAATTAGCCAGATTAATTTGCTGGATGAATCGACTTCAACGGTTGATCTTTTGAGAATTTGAGATAATTTATTGCAGAGCTCCTTTTCTCTTCTTCTTGAATGCAAATGTGCAAATGACAAGCAAATGAACCCTTTTATTTTTGGGAAAACCCTAATTTCATATTGCAATAAATGCGAAACTCAAGTCATTCCGATTGCCTGGTTCTTCTTATTTTGAGAAAGATCTTTTTCCGGATCACTGAGATATACTTAGAGTTATCCTTGGTGATTAATAAAAAATTATCTTACTTTCCCCAAACACTTGATCTATCCACAAAACAAGATGCCTCGAATTTGAATCATATTGGATTTAACTGTGATAATCCTGTTTTACCGAATGACTATTAAACCGGATCAATCTTGGAAGATTAGACTCTTCAAATCTTCTTGCAGATCTTCCATAACTTTACCAAGATTTCTTTAGATGTTTCTCTGAGAATCCTTTTATTCCGCAACTTCCCATGTGCCAATTTCAGGCACCAATTAACTGGTTGGGGGAAAATGTTTTTCCTTGTGTCTCCCCTTGAGCCAGAGCTCACTTTTTAATTTCTGGAAGGAATATCAGCACCAGATTCTAGTGCAGATCCATCCCCTACATTCTCTGTACTTCTCTTTACCCAAATCTTGTTCATCTCACTTTTAACTTCATCTGCATTCACTTTTCCTTTTCCTTTGTCTTGATTTTGATTATGATGCACCGGACCCCTTTTGTCTTGATTCTTGCTTCTATAGAATTTGGCAATATGACCGGATCTATTGCAATTGTGGCAAACAACATTTCTTTGCATATTTGAATGATATCCTCTTGATCTGCATTGATTAGCCATATGTCCCATTCTATTGCATGCAAAGCATCTACCATTGAATGAATTATTTATTTGCATATTTCTACATTTTTGTGACCATACCTTTTGCAGTTGAAACACTGTCCGGAGAAGGATGTATTAGTTTGATTTATTCTCTTTCTGCATTGATTAGCTTTATGACCAAAGTTATTATAGTTGTGGCAGTATCCATTAAAGGATGGATATCTTTTAGCATTAGGTTGCCTTACTGGAGGTCTTCTAGGCCTGTTCCTTGGATTTCCTGATCCAAAATTCTTTTGACCAGATCCAGAGCTTTCACCTTTCTCATATCCCAAGCCACACTTGTCATCTACCCTCTTTTGGCTTTCAAGAAGAACTTCAAGTTGAGCAGAACTTATCTTGAATTTATCTTTGTATTCATTTGTTGTTTGAAGATCCTTTTTAAGAGTGTCAATTTGATCCTCAAGTTTTTCTTCATTATCTCTAGCATCTTCAAGATCAGATTCTAGATGCCTGATTATTCTATCCATTTTGTGGCAGTCTTCTGACTTCTCCTTGAGAGATTGTCTTAGATCATCTTCATTTTTTCTTTTCTCTTCAATTTCTTGGTGAATTTCATAACTCCTGATTCCATTTCATGTCTTACCATAATGACCTCTTTTGATAATTTTTCACATAACTTGGTTTTCTCCTTCAGATCTTCATTTTTACCATTGTCTTCACTTTGACTTGCCAATTGCTGAAGTAGATCTTTTCTCTTTTTCATAGAGATACTCAGTTTCCCTTTTAGTTCATTTATGAAATCATCAGCCTATTTGAGTCTTTCCTTCAATTCATTGACTTCAGAGTTTGATTGCTCAAGATCATCTAGGGCAGACTGAAGTTGTTCCCTCATACCATACACATCCATTTGAGTTCCTAGATCTTCCTCAATCTGTTAGGCTCTTTTTGGAGAAACTTGGCTCTGATACCAATTGTTGATAACTGAGAGGGGGGGTGAATCAGTTATCTTAATTATTTCAGCTTTCTGAATTTCCTTATCAAATAGTGCATCATTAAATTAAATAAGCAAACATAACCATGAAATCGAAATAACATCAATACACATGACACAATGATTTTGACGTGGAAAACCCTGTTAGGGGAAAAACCATGGGGTGATTAACCCAAGATTGTATTCTCTGTTAGAAGAATAAGATAGTACAAAATGACACTTGCCAATTAGGGCTCACTGCCCGAGCACACTGCTCACAAGAGGCTCATTGCCTACAATGGTTTATACAAGGAAACTAGATACTTGAGCTGATGAGGAGCATCCATATATGCTGAGGTTTAGTTCTGGTTAAGCCCAATATACTGATCTGCTGCACTTCATTCTTACTCTCTTAGGTGCCGCTGTCCTGTTACATTTTGGACTTGTCTTACTGCCTTCACACTGTTCTTCTACTATTCTTCGTACACACCACACACAACAGACACCCTTCACATCTCAATCCATTTGGTATATATATCCGCAAAAAGGATTTCATCCTCTTTTTAGTTGGCATCCGGAATAGTCAATATTTTACCAAACTCTAGTCTGTCGGTAGAATCCTTGCTTACCAAGTGATGCGAATCAAGGAGATACTTATAGAAGTCATCTAACATGTCAGCCAATCATGGATGATACCTTAAGAACCTTGATCACCATCAATATCTCATCTGGAATAATTTTGATGCTCTGTTGGTCAGTTCTTCCTATGTCTACTCTGCCAAACCGGACCCCAATACTTAGATGCTCATATCTCTTCACTCTTTCATCATCGGAGGCTCAATCCCTAGAATCTATTAGTCAAGGTATTCCTCTTGACTTCCCCAAGTCCATACTTTACAAAGATACTTCCTCTAAGAGATCCGGACCTGACTGTCAGACCTTGCTGCACGCTCTGTTCTTGCTTACCGGACCAAAGTATTCTTCAATCTGACTTCCGGTAAAGATACACCATGTCCTGCGGATGTGTGGAGTGGTCTTTGTTGCCATCAATGACAACACCAATGAAGCTACACAGTGTCTCTTGCCAACATAAACTACTTATACTAAAGTCTTTGTAGAGAAAGGGTAAGAAGGATTGCATGAAAATGAAACCTACTGTCTAAGGTGATGCACCGAAAGATCATCAGAAAATACATAGAAATGACACACTAAAGAACCAGTAATAATAAGAATCCCTTACACAACCCATCAAATCATAATCCTTGCATCATTACTTTGTAAGGAGGCTAAATAACAACAGTCCTGCAAAGGAGAAAGAGGTTTTCTCACTACCCAAAACTGATTGTTTTTCCTTGCACATCTCACAACCTGTAAAAAATATGTAATCCCTGCATAAAGGCACCAACATGAAATACAACTCTGAGGACAAAGAACATCACAAAGATCTACACTAACACGGAGGACACACAATATCAGAAGAAATGGGAAGGTATAAACTACTTATTACTGCCAAAAAGGTGTTACAATACTGTATATCTCTGAAAATGGGTTACAAGACTGTTCACTTTTGCAAAAGAACTCAGAAAATTACAATATACAAAGTAGTGAATAGAAAGAACTGCCAAAAAATGAACAAGGAAGAAGACTATATACTTCCCAAACAGCTGTAAACAAATAAATATCAACCACCTCCATTTCTGTGCATCTCATAAATGCCCTCAAAATATCTCTCTAAAGTCCTCCAAAAAGGGTTCCCAATGCATAAATGGTTAGGGCATGCCATCAACTATCATAAAGGCACCTGAAAATGTCATAGAATGCCTTTAAATGATCTTTAAGGCTTCTGACATAAGTCAGATCTGTGTAATAACTCTCCTGCAGCATCATAAGTATCTGATATTTTCCTAATAAATGACATAATTACGCATTTCTGCATTTAATTAAAATTTGACTAAGACGTTTATAATTACACCGCCTTAGTAAATGTTTTACAATTCAAAATTATACAAACCTATGTAGAAAATAATGACATTTATGACATAATCATCTAATTCTATCTCCAGATTATGCAAAAAATGACATAAAAAATGTTTGTAACTCCTAGGCAAAATGACACGACTCACATACGCCTGCACTACCTCGCATCTCAAGGCCATGTCAACACAATGTTCTTAAAACTCCTAGTCATTTCCATTTTTGCACACATATCATTATGCCCACACGGTTCAAAGCAAGACATATCCAAAAAATAACCCTTATGACTCCCATACGCACAACACCCTGCCTTGTGTCCACACTATTTCCACCTTGTAACTCCTAGCCAACATGCGTTAGCAAAATATACTATTCGGCCTTGTGTTCTCATAATGCATACTTGACTTGGAAAAGATAAAAGGCAAAATATATGCCACAGCCCCCCTTGTATTATTGCTAGGTTTTAAGACCTTAGCAAGTCTTTACCATGGGTCTAAAAAAATAGCAATGATTTAAAAGAAAGTCAAAACAAATTGAGAAAGAAACACATCATGACTAATTCGACCAAAAGGAGGTGAGAACCCTAAGAGCCTCATTTGGCATTCTATTCTTCACTCATTGCCTTGTTTGGCCACCGCCATAGAGGAAGGGTTTGAAGCTCCTCCATTATCTTCTGCCATTTCAATGGCCTTCTCAGGCATTTCTCTTTGAATTTATGACAGGGAAATCAAGGTAAGCAATTTGCATGTTTGACTGAGCTATCTTCTTGCCTCTAATCACTGGTTTCTGAGTAGTATGGCCGCGAACCTCTGTATTTTGATGCATTTCTTCTATTTTCTGATCATGGCCGACCTTCTTTATTACATTTCTCGGCTGTGTGATGTCGTCGCTTCTGACTAGTTTGAGGAAAGAAAAAAATGCGATTGGCATAGCGAATGGCAGAAAAAGAAAGGTAATTTGTTATTTGCTGTTCATCTTTTCTTTTTCTAAATCTATTGCCCATTCCAAAAACAATAGTGGTGCACACCACTTGCACCTCACCCTTGTGCTACCTTTTCTGTACTTTCCTAACTGTTACAAAACTTGCCAACAAAACACTTCTTTCAATGCTTCCTCAGAAGATCTCAAATTCTGCACAACAGTCAACACTATACCTGGTTCAAGACATGTCCTACAAGAATAAATGACTCATTCTGAAAAGCTGAACGCCACTTCTCTAGCTCATCTTCACCCTGTTTACATTTTTCCTGATACATCTTACAATCTTCTTCAGATTTTGTTAAACTGTCTCAGAAATAAAACTATTCCTGTAGCCATACCAGGTGCATGTTCCTCCTCCACATGTTCCTGATCATATTATTCTTGAAAATCTACATTTTTGTGTTGTTGGCTGTTCGAACTTGCTATATTTGATGCTCCTCTATTTACACTGGTTGTTTATCTCTATTTTTCATCTCTTTGAGCATGTCAAAATGGTACATCTTCTGTGATATTGATTGAACAAGACCTTTAGAGGTATGAGAGAGTGATCTTGTCATGGCTTTAACATTCTATCAACTTGACAAGATCCTTAAGCTGATGCATGATCTAAGAGTATTATCTCAGCCTATTATAATAGAAAATCCTTGTGTTTGACAAAGGTTCCCAAAAAATCTCCACTAGATTGGATAAGTCTCCTATACTGCTCATTCTCCATATAAACATTATGATAGACTATTTCTACAACAGTCATAAAGCATGCAGGCCTCCAATCAAGGACTTTGCTATTTACTTGTCTTAAACCTCTATATACTGTTATTCTTTAGCTTTGACTATCTCCAACTTTGATAGGTCTTGAGCTTCATATTGCTCTTGGGATCTTTAAAGTAGGTCTGGCAGTATTTATGAGTAAAATATACCATCAAACTTAACTGTCCTCCCGTACTCTTGACTATTTCTTTCAAGCTCTCTTTGTCACTATCATACTGTGTAACATCTCTTCATGGCTGTGACAATGTTTTATTCCTAGACAGCTTTTAGTTTCTATGCTTCTTTGTAACCTCACCGTCTTTTAACATGATCTCATCTTGACTCAATAAAGGTGTAGGTGTGTTAGGCTCTTCATTAATAACATAAGACCTTCAAATATGCCCAAGCCTCTTCTACTTGTGCATATTCAACCCTTAAACCCATTTGTGGTGCTTCCAAAACCTAAAACACTGTCAAAACTGTAAATGATCAAGTATACCCTCTGTTATGCCCCTTTGGACTACTCCTACCCCTATTTGTTCATGTTAAATTGCTGAGAACAACAACTACGATATGCTCTTGTGGCAGCAGCAACTCTCACCACTGTGCTTAATAATGACTCTTTGAAGTATGTGTGCATATATCTTGGTGTTGGATGAATACAGACCTCCTTTCTTTACTCACATATATTGATAGGCATGTAGATAGTGAATCTTATTTTATTCTAAGCATTACATGATTTATACAGAGAACTGAAATATGGACTGTATTTGCTTCTGTGTATTTCACCTTCAGATACCTGATACTCCTCTGTAGCTGACTTCTATCACTATATCCTATTGTTGATCTCATACATGTATTTAACATGCTTCATTAGTGTTTTAATATCTTTGTTGTGGGTTGTCCTTCCTATAGAACCTCTTAGACCAATGATGACTATTTTTTAAACTGAGTTTTTAAACTATTGAAGGCTATCTCTTTCTTTACTGTGACAGTCCCCTACAAATGCTTCTGTGAAGTCTTCCTTTGTTGGTTGCTCTTTGACTGATCTGCCTCTAACTAGACTGCCTTAGATTTAGAGGTGTTCTGTTGTCTACAAGACTAAGCATACTACATGATTGTTGTCCATTTCTTTCTATGACTATCCTTTTGCTGCTGTACTTGAAACTAGTTTGCTGCTTTATCTTTTGATAGTTGACTATTGTTAGCATGCAGTCATTATGAGCACAAGATGTTTCTAGTTTACTTCTGACGGATGGATTTATTAGACAGTCATTCAACTATTCTGAACTATCTGGTGCTACGGTTAATGAGATGTTTGTCTCTACCCTATTGCATATACCACTGTCTTCTTGTTGTAGCACTCATGCACTTCCTGTGACTTTGCATCTTTGTTTCCGTAAGTTTCTCTTATTACTGTCTTCACCTTCCTGGTAGTTTGTCTTGCATTTGTATATGGCATATGAAATGTTTTCGTAAGGACTATGAGCTGGGCTCAACCCTTGTGGGAGCCACATTTCCTCCACTCATAATGTAACCTAATGAATCAAACAGAAACATAATTACCCCTATATCTACACATGAAGCAAACTTATTAAGAAAAATAAGGACCTGCAATCCATATTCTTGATTTGCCTTCTCAAAGGTCTTTGTGACACTAACTGGTTTACTGTATCTGAGAAACAAATTGTACATTTATAGATGTATATCATATGATGTATGATGCCTCGTCATTGCTCTAACATCATTTTTTCCAAAATTTTATGCAGATAACTAGGGGTTAGCAAGGAGATAGCAGCTGGATGCGGGACACGCAAACAATCTAGGACGACACAAGACACGGCAACAACATGAAGGCTCGTCATTCAGGTAATGACGAGTCAGCCTACCTCATATGCATATTTGCCTTTTAGCTCTTTTATAAATGTATAGTTTGTCTTTTTTCATTTGCAATGAAGCAGTTAGTCTCACGGCTTGTGTGAGACCTTATACACTTATTTTTTCAATACAAATTGCTGATCTTTGAAAAGATTTGTACAATTTCTTAAGTCTGAAAATCATCTAAATGCAACAATACAATTTAATCTCAATTTGTATCAAATATGTGCATGGGTATAACGCAACAGGAATAAAATGTATCTTTTCTCTCCTTCAAAACTGGAAACTCAACTTGATTGAGCTAGTAGTGAAATCTAGGTAACAATAAGTTCTACAAAACTTGATGAGATGATTTCTAGTCAGAAGAGCCCTAATGACAAAGATGACATGGGATTTGAGAAAGACGAAAGTTTCAAATAAGGTCAAGCAGTGAATGATGAGAACAAGAAGGACTAAGAGAAGCAGATCCAGAATCAAAGGAATGGACCTAGAAAACCACCAGTTAGGTAACCAATTGCTCAAAGGTACCCATATTTCAATGGTTATTGTTATTCATGCAATAAGTTTGGTCATAAGGCTACTCAATATAGGAGTAGAATGAATCAAAATGTTCTATCTTTCTCCAATCAGTACTTTACATGCAAGAGAGTTGGTCATAGAGCTAGTGAATGTAGAAGTCAGATAAGGAATGGATATAACAATGGAAGGAACACTCAATCTTTCAATGGCATTTTCTTTACATGCAAGAAAGTTGGTCATAGAGCTAGTGAATGTAGAAGTCAAATAAGGAATGGCTATAACAATGGAAGGAATGTGCAATCTTTCAATGGTAACTACTTTACATAAAATAGATTTCGACATAAGGCTAACCAATGTAGATCCAGAATAAATGGAAGGAACAATAATCAGAGGAATGTTGTCTGCTACAATTGCAATAGGCATGGTCATGTTGCAAGGTTTTGCAAAAGCAAGAATGTGAAGGAGGATAATCTGGTAGAAAAGAAGAAACCAGTGCAAAAGGTTGATGCGGAAAAAATTAAGGAGATGAACAAGATATGGATCAAGAAGGATGTTAACGAAGTCAAGGGTGAGCCTGTACCAGCCTCTGGTGCATATACTACTTCTGGGAAGTAAACTGAGAGATTTGGCTTAGGGGATCTTCAATGAAAAATCTTGTTCTCCTATCTAGAGAAGTGGTGCTAACACTCAGCACAAAGATATGAGTTGAAGAATAGTATATCTAATCTTTTAAAGAAAATTCTAGTAGAAAAGAGTCTATTAAGGAAGATTACAGAGCAATTTATATCGACTATGAGTTGTAGAGGAAGTGTTAACAACTTTTTGGAAACAAAGCATTTATGGCGACTTAGATTTTGGTTAAAAGAGGATAGAAGAAAAATCATTTGAAGGAAATTCACATTGCATTCAAACTTTCAAGTGACCAAGGAGATCTAAGCAGCAAAGCAAAGGTGATCTCAAAGCTCTAGCGTGATCAAACCCTAACTGGAAGTGAAAAACAAGGTATTTATAGTCATCACTCTTGTAAAGCTTTCATTGAGCTGTGAAATGTTTACTCCACAAATTATTGAGGTAACTTAAAGACCTAGACCCAAATTCAAAAAGCATTTGTTCGAATCCATGGAAACAGACCCTGAAGGTGCGTTTTCCAATGTGTCCTACGATGTCCTACACAATGAAGACATTAGGGCTTACATTCATGCAAATATGGTAGAATATAATCATGTTAGCATAGGAGATGTGTATGTGAAGGAGCTAACCGATGATAACAATGGTTTGAAAACTGAATATGGTGCCCTAGCGGAGAAGAAATTAGATACTTGGATAAACCTTCCTATTCTATGCTATGAGGATGCATAGGTTAGATATGTTTTAAGCAGGATTCATAACGAATTCATGTGGCTAGATGTGCCCTACATGATAACCAAGGATGCAATCAAGGCAGTTACAGGGTTATGTTCCTCTGGAATGGTTCCTACATTGAAAGTAGTGAAAAATGATATGGTGATGATGTTAATAGGTAATAAATTTGATAAGAGGGCATTGACTATTAATGACATTGAGGATCCACTAGTAAAATTTGCTTCAATGATCATTGGATATAAGGTGTATTTCTCCAACAGGGAGAATTTTGTCTCCAGAACAACCATCTACACCACCTATGAGATGGTGAAGAAAGAATGTAGACTATGATCTATGTGAGTTTCTCTGGAAACAATTGATGGGCAACTTAAAAAGGACTAAGGACACAAAGTATCCATTCAAGTATGGTACTTTGATTATCAGTTTGATGTTCTATTTCTTGAGGGAGATGCTAGGTGCAGAAAATGTTGTTTGGTTGAATCATATCCCTATAGAAGTACAAATAGGAGATCATTTGCTAAGGATTGAAGATGCTAGTGCTCAAAGTGCAGCTCTGTGGGGATACTTTAAAGTATTCTAGAATAAAATGCAAGCTAGAGATAGAATCCTTAGAAGTGTGGTAGAAAAATATAAAGATGATGTTGTCTTCATGGTGACTAAAGATGAGTGCCTCATGGAGGCAGTGGAACTGAAAATAGTGTGGATCCCAGCAATGGGGTATGAGGTTATTGAGGACATTTTGATAGGTTTAGAAGATCTTATGCTAAATAAACCTAGAGACCCTAAAGAGGAAAGGTTTGGGACTTATGAAGAAAAGTCTGTCAAAGTTTGTTTGGAGCAAACTTATCCACAAACTCATAAAAGAGTAAGAAAATGGGTGGAGGATTATGCTTTAAGTAAAGGTTTCACAAAAGAACAATAGATCAAGCTAGAGATAAGGCTCAAGCCTTTGAAGCAACAAAGGCTTTGGAGAAGCATGAAGTGAAAACTGAACAAGCAAGGCCTACTCCTAAGACAAAAAAGACAACAAGGGCTTCCTCTTCTGATGTAGGTACTCCTGAGACCTCTGGACCCCTACCTACAACTGATGTGGAAAAGGAAACTCCTAAAAGAATAGAGCCTACTGTGGGGAAGAAGAACAAAAGAGTGAAAAGGAAAGCCACCGGCAGAATCTATGTGAGCCATGAAGGTGGTAGTCAAGAAGAAGATGAACCAGTCCAAGAGAAAAAGGAATCTCTTCTTACTGATGAAGAAACAAAGGCAAAAAGAATAAAAAATGACAATAAAGAAGATGAAGCCACTTCAGGTAAAGAAGGAAAGTCCTCCGGAAAGGGAAAAGAAAAGGGGAAGAAGAAGAAAAAGGAAAAGATAAGTGATCCCACTATGGATCTAGAAACCACAATCAATGCAGTGGTTGTGCATGGAAATTTGAATCCCATTGCAGGCCTTTATGATGAGAGATCTGATATTGATAAGGAAATAATTGAAACCACTGTGGTAAGATTCCTAGACATGTTTAATAAAGCATTAATTGAAGTTCTGAATGATCTACCTAACAACCTAACTAGCATTCTAACTACTAGAAAATAAGAGGCTATGGCTAAAGATGTAGAAATGAAGGAAATAGTGTTGAAGAAGTTTTGTCCAAGTCTCACCAGACAAGATAAAGTTAAATCCAATCAAAGGTTTAGTGACGAATTTAGAACCAAAAGGAAAATTAATGTTCTGATGGCTAGAGACAGAAGTGAGATGGAAAAGATGGAAAAAGAAATTGAGGAGAAAATTTTGAATGTGCTTAATTAACTTCACATTCCAACTGTAGTAGACACAGATGAAGAAAAGCAGAATCCTAATGTTGACAATTCAAGTGTAGTTCTGGATGTGGGTAGTGAACAAAATGTGTTATCTCAATCACCTTCTATAATCTTACTAGATCAAGGTGTGGTCACTCCTATGGAAAACTTAGAAAACTGAGGAGATGAGAGAGATAGATGAGGAAAAGAATGCATAGGAAGAAGTAAAAGTCACATATGAGGAAAAAAATTTCTGAAGGACACGATGAACAAAGAGAAGAAGTCAATGAGTAGATGATTGATGATTCAACTCTGAAAACAGGGGGTAATGAACAAGAGTTTATTCAAGAAGACCCTCCAAAAAGTCATGATGCTGAAGTGCCTCTTGGTGAAGGTAGAAGAGACACTGCTAGAGAAAGCTCACTTGAATCTCTAGGAGAGTTTTTGGCAAAGCAGAGAGAAACTCAAATTTTGGACACATCTGAGTTACTGCAAGGGCAAATTAATTTGGTGACTATGTCCCCACTACAAAAATTGAAGTTGGGAACAATTTTTTAGGCCATTGCCCAAGAGGAGATTCTTATACCTCCTTGACTCTTGCGGTACAAATGAAGAAACTCATGGAGTCAGTCTATTCTCATTTTGATTCCTTTGAACAAGCAGTAGATAAGAAGGTAGGTGCTGAAATTGAAAGCAAGAGGTTAATAGAACTTAATGACAAATACTCTAAGGACAAAATCTTGCTAGATAAGAGTATTCAAGATGTAGAGCTAGTAATGAAAGATGCTAGTGATTTGTATCAATTTTGTCTAACTTGGCCTGCAACCACCAAGGATTTGAAAGATAAGATAGATGGTTGGGAAGCACAATTGATCAAGATTTCCCATACTTATGATCCTTTAAAGGATGATAATGGAAATTAGAAGACAAAAGTTGAAACCATATATTCTATAATAAATAAATTACAGAGTCAAAAAGAAGCTATCAAAAACAAATTGAGTAAGCTTAGAGAAATTGTCAGCTTTAAGATAACATCTATAACAACACTTGTAGAAGTAGATAAAACTAAGACAAATCATTGAAGCCCCTGCTACCATTGATAAAGTAGAAGAGTTGGTGTCCCAAATTAATGGCCACATACAAAATTTGAGCAATGCTAAGGCAAGATGGGATGGAGATGCAGTATATCTGAAGAACATGTATAAGGACATTATTCCCAAAGCTCAGTAAGTTTTTGATTTCTTGTATATATGGTTGATAGAAATAGTCTTGGAATTTTGGTGTACTACTTAAGGGAAGAAAATTCAATTTGTATATACTCGTGTATCATAGACCTTTGTCATTGGTGTCAAAGGGGGAGAGAAGGATGTGAAAAACAAAAAGGGAGAGAATAACTTAGGAGAGAAGCATGTGAAAGAGTACAAGCAGTTAGGGGGAGAAGTGTATAAAAAGTAAAGGGGAGACAAATTGTTTTTCACATCATGTGTTGCCATCAATGCCAAAGGGGGAGATTGTTGGCAACTTGGCAAACATCATTGCTAGAGACACTGCTGGTATGACTAAGTTTGACTAAGCATAATATTTGAATTATGTTGTCATTGATGGCAACAAGGGTTGTGAGGTTATAGTAATCCTCATGAAGTCATATGAATAGATAGTTCTGATCTGGTAAAGAGACTTAAGCATTTTTGGCTAAGTGTTCGAAGACTATAGAGATGACTACAAAGTGACAACATTATGGTCCACATTGTTCCAAGTTTGATGACCATATTCTGTAGTTCTGATAGAAGGTTGGTGATACTTAGAAAACTATAATTCCAAAGTTTTAATTTCAAATGAGCTTTGGAAGCATAGATTCAATTGGAAGAAGTTCGGCATAACAGTATTTAGTATGAAGCAGTGCGAAGAACAAACTTATTTTGGTCCGCATTTCTCCAGTAAGATATATCTTATTCTGTAGTTTTAAGAGATGATTGGGATATGTCTGAAGTATCTAAATCCAAGATTTGAGATTGTGAAGTGCTTTGGAAAGGTAGCTGTGATTGGCTAAGTATCACTATTTCAGTTGACAATGTTTGGCAGTGACAAAGTACAACTTCAAGTAATCTGCATTTCATCGCATGTTATCATTTTGTTTTATGGTTCTAAAGCTAAGGTTTTGGATGCCTAAGGAGTCTTGGATATGAGTTTTAGGAAGTTTAGATGTATGCACTTCAAGTTGTGCTTTGACAAATGGTCTGAGGTTGTGTTAGTCAATTTGGAAAGCTGACCTAGTTTGATATTCTTTGTGTGGAGGAATCTATTGATTAGAATCATATCCTAAGTAGTTCTATAGTTTGTGCCGACATAAGAGAATGTGTTTGAAGTGTTGGTTTGGTCTACAAAGTCTTTTGGTGAATGCATTAAGGATGACAAGTTACACCTTGCATAACTACACGTTTCATACTTGCAAGCTGACCTATTTTGAAGATAGTATGTGTTGCATATATATATATAGATATATGGGATTCATTTTGGTGTTTGAAAAGAAGATGAATGTGTGAATACGACATGAAAGAAATTTTGTGATCCATGAAGTGCGCCAAGTGTTTTAGAAGAGAGATCTGATTTTCATGCAGAGCAAAGCAGTGTGATAGAGCAGTTTAGGATGAAGACTTTTGAGAGAGTATTTTGAGCCTAATTGGAATTGTACCTCATACATTTCTAGATGCAATTGTTGTCATTGATGTCAACATATCTCTTTGTCAGATATAGTGAAGACAATGCAGTTTAGTAAAGTAGATTGATCAGCATTCCCAATGAGATGAAGATCAGAGTCTGTGGACCAAAGGGATTTGTAGAAGAATGTTTGAAGTTGCTCCAGTTAAGATTTGAGAGGTCCACATGAAGGATTGATGAAGTTATGGCCATCTGAGTAGAACTAGGTTTTTGCAGTGTTCAGAGGTGATAGAGTGACAGGAATATGGTCCAGATTGATCTGCATTGGAATATTATGGTTTGTGGATCTAGAGGTATGTTTGGAATGTTGGTGTGTATCCTCAACTCAAGTGGTTCATGGTTTGAAGGTCCACAAGCAATCTTTCTAGTGTGATAGTCATGACAGTTGGTGTTCTTGAGTTTCTGAATGAAGGTGCAAGTGCTTCTGGTGATGTGAAGTGGTGTGGTTGTTCTGGTTGATTTCATTGTACTTGTGGTGGTCTCTAGATTGTGTGCCTATTATGTTGGTGGTCCGCATTGAGAATTGAGCTCGTAGTTGAAGATTTCTCCTTGGGTGTTGTTGTTCTTTCCAGTCTTGGCCAATCAGATGCTTGGTGCGTGTTACGGATGATCTAAGAAGAGTTCTATGGAGTGTGGTGTGTTTTTAGAGGAAGATTTGAGTCCCAGCTATGTTTGGCCGACAATGTAATGGTTCGTATGTAGCATTTTAGGTCTTGTGATTGTAATTGTTTGTAATGCCTATCTTGGAGAATGTTCTAGATAGATGATTATAAGGCCAACTTTGATGTTCATTCTAAAGTCGATGTCATGTATAAATAAGTGTTGTGAAATTGTGGAAACGGGGGAATGTGAGCGAAGATGTCGATTTAGCGAGGAAGTGTTTGGGGGCATAGCAGAGGTGTTGTGAGCTTCAATGGAACTGAACTTTGGCATAAAGTAGATGTTGTTTCTCAGTTCAATTCTTTTGTGTTAACCTAGTGAAGGTTTTTGTATGTAGTGAGCCTCCTTTGAGCAATGAGCTCTGGGTAGTGCGCCCGAAGGAAAGTGCCTTCCCATTTTTCTATTATTTTAACAGAGAATAAATCTTGTGGGTTAACCCCCACCGTGGTTTTTCCCTTAACCAAGTTTCCACATAAAAAATTATGGTGTTATGTGTGTTGATTATGTTTCTACTCATGTGTTGTTGATTCATGCTTTCATGGTTATATCTTTAATTTTTTTATAAGTGGTAAAGGAGATTAAATGCAAAAAAAGTTAAAGATTTGAGACAACTGATTCACCCCCCCTCTCAGTTGTTTGCCCTAATTTCAACAATGGTATCAAAGTCGGTTCCTCTAAAAGAAGCTTGACCGCTTGAGGAGATCCAGGATGTCGACTTACAAGAAGGACAGTCTGAGATTTGATGGAACAAATTACTCTCTTTGGAAGAATCACATGGAGTGTCATTTACAATGCATGTGTGATCCTTATTGGTTGATAACTAAGAACGAGTGTACTCCTCCGTAGAATGGTCCTTCAACTCCAGATGAAATCAAAGATGCTGAAAACAACATTCAGGCTAAAGAAGCATTGTTGAGCGCCCTGACTGATACAGAAATGACAAATGTCTTAGAATTGAAAACCGCTCATGAAATTTGGAAGAAGTTGTAAACTCTGTATGAAGGTGATGCATATGTCAAATGTGCTAAGTTACAAAGCTTAAAGGGTAGATACGAAAGTTTGAGGATGAGTGAAGATGAAAACATCACTTCCTACATGCAGAAGGTGAATGAACTTGTGCGTGGTATCAGGTGTGCTGGTGGAAAACTGGAAGAATCAGAGATTGTTGGCAAGGTGCTCAGATCCTTACCTGCTTCATACAAGCACCGAGTTGCTACTATTGAGGAGATCAGGACTGTGACAAATGTTACAAGGGATCAGTTGGTTGGCAAGCTTTCAGTATTTGAAATGAGTGAGTTTGGTGATTCTCTTCCTAAATCAGAATCTATATTTAAGGCCAGTGTTTCCAGGAAGCAAAGATTTGATCCAGGTGAAAGCTCTTCAAGAAGACCATATGAGAAGGCAAGGAACGGACTTGAAGAAGATGAATCTAAGCTTGAAGAACTTGAATCCCTTATTGCCAAAAGATTACCAAGAGGATCCGGTAAGTATGAAGGAAAGTTGCCTTTTAAATGTTTTGCCTGCAATCGGATTGGTCATTTTGCTTCAAGATGTTTGGAGACGGTTTCAAAGACAAACCCTAATGGACCTAGGGTTCAAAAGAAGTGTAACTATGTCCAAGAAGCTGCTAATGAAGGAGTCATAGATGATGAATCTGATATGGGAAGTACCTCTGGAAATGAATGGGTGTTCATTGCTATCAAAGAAGAAGATCCGGTGTCTACTAAATCTGCTAGCTGTGTGAATGTAGAAAGTGCATTGGTTGCTTAGGTTGAAGAAAAGGATGAATGGGTGATTGACAGTGGATGTTCTCATCATATGACTAGTGATAAAAGTAAGTTTGTAAATTTGGAAAGATATGATGGTGGAATTGTGAAGTTTGGAGACAATTTAGCTGGTAGAATTTGTGGCAAAGGATCCATCTCTCTTGATGGCAAGAATAACACCAATGATATTTTGTATGTAGAAGGGTTGAAGCATAATCTTCTCAGTGTCAGACAGCTGGTTGACAAAGGGTATGATCTCCGATTCAAGGATGGAAGATACAAAATTTTGGAAAGCTCTGAAACTGAGATTGCATCTAGTACACAGACTAGAGGTAATATCTTTCATTTAAGTGGTACTGGTAAAAGTTGTTTGATTGCTTAGATTGATCAGAGTTGGTTATGGCATAGGAGAATGTGTCATATAAACTTTGATAATATTGTCAAGATAAGTACCACTTAGGCTGTGAGAGATCTTCCAAAGCTTGTGAAACCTGCTAATAGCATGTGTAAGGAATGTCAATTGGGAAAGTAGAGCAAAACTACATTCAAAAGTAAAGAACAATTTTCAAGTGGATTGTTGGAACTTGTGCACACTGATTTGTGTGGTCCTACCAGAGTTAGGAGTTTGCAAGGAGACAGATACTTTATGTTTCTGATTGATGATTACTCCCAGATGATGTGGGTCACTTTCTTGAGAGAGAAATCAGAGGCTCTTGACAGATTCAAGGTGTTCAAGGCTAGGGTGGAGAATGAGATTGGTGTGAAGATAAAGTGTTTGAGATCTGATAGAGGTGGAGAGTTTACCTCCGGTGAGTTTAATGCATTTTGTGAAAAGCATGGAATAAGAAGATAATTATCTACTCCTAGGACTCCTCAGTAGAATGGAGTTGTGGAAAGGAAGAACTAGACTATTCAAGAGGCTGCCAGAACCATGATGATGGAAGAAAATGTTCCACATGTCTATTGGAAAGAGGCTGTGAGTACTACTATCTACACTCTCAACCAGGTGTAGATCAAAGGTAATACTGGTAAAACACCTTATGAACTATGGTTTGGTAATGCTCCTACTATGAAATACTTCAGAGTTTTTGGTAGTAAATTCTATATCAAAAGAGATGAAGATCTAGGAAAGTTTGATGCAAGATGTGATGAAGGAATATTTCTGGGGTACTCTAACCAAAGCAAGGCATACCGATGCTTTAACATGAGATTGAAAAGGATTGTTGAAAGTGCTAATGTCAAGGTTGATGAAAGCAAGGTGAGACCTTCCAAGTCTTGTGGATATGAATCAGATGATCAAAATGAAAGTCCAAATAAAGGAAAGCAAGTTCAAGAAGCTAGTGCAAATGTTGAGGAACAAGTTCAAGAAAATCCCAAAACCCCTAGGTATGTAAGGTTGAATCATTCTGAATATTATATTATAGGAGATAGAAATAAAGGTGTTCAAACTACAAGAAAGATTGCTGAAGAACAAGAGGAGTATTGTTTGATTTCAAAGATTGAACCAAAATCAGTAAATGAAGCTTGTAATGACGAAAGTTGGGTAAAAGAAATAGAAGAATTAATGCAGATTGAAAAGAATCATACTTGGGATCTTGTTCCTAGACCTAAAAACAAAAATGTAATTGGAACTAAATGGGTCTTCCAGAATAAATTGAATGAAATTGGTGAAGTTGTGAGAAACAAAGCAAGATTGGTGTGCAAAGGATATTCTCAAGTAGAGGGAATTGATTTTGAAGAAACTTTTGCTCCAGTGGAAAGAATCGAAGTAGTCAGATTATTTCTTGCCTTTGTTGCTTATAAAGATTTCAAAGTTTACCAGATGGATGTCAAGTCAGCATTCTTGAATGGAGATTTGGAAGAAGAAGTCTACATTGAGAAACCAAAAGGATTCAAATTGTCTGATCAAGGAGATATGATCTGCAGGTTGAGGAAATCATTGTATGGACTTAAACAAGCCCCAAGAGCCTAGTATGCAAAATTAGATAAGTATCTGCTAAAGTTAGGTTTTAGCAAAGGCACAATTGACAGTAATCTTTATTTCAAGATTGATCATGAACACATCTTGATTGTTGAGGTATTTGTTGATGATATCATCTTTGGTGGAAATGAGAGCATGTGTAACAAATTTGTTGATCAGATGTAAAGTGAATTTGAGATGTCCATGCTTGGTGAAATGAATTTCTTCTTGGGTCTGCAAATCATTCAGTCAGATAAGGGCATCTTCATATCTTAGTCCAAGTATGTAAAAGAGTTGTTGAAAAAGTTTGGAATGGAGGATTTAAAACTAGTGAGCACTCCTATGATAACTGAATGCAAGTTGAGTAAAGATGATGATTCCCCTAAGGCAGATCAGAAAAGGTATAGATCAATGATTGGAGGACTGCTTTATCTGACTCATACCAGACTTGATATTATGAATGCAGTTGGCCTTGTTGCTAGATTTCAAGCTGATCCGAGAGAATCTCATGTTGTAGCAGTCAAAAAAAATTTCAAAATATCTGAAGGGAACATCTAATTATGTCTTATGGTATCCTAAGGATGATGATTTCACTTTTCATGCATTTACAGATGCTGATTGGGTAGGAGATGTGGATGGCAAGAAAAGTACCAGTGGTGGTGCATTTTTCTTCGAAAAGAGATTGTTTCTTGGTTGAGCAAAAAGCAAGAGACAATATCTCTGTCTACTACAAAGGTAGAATATATAGTTGCAACAAGTAATTGTACTCAAGTTTTGTGGATGAAGAAAATGTTGAAAGATATCAAAATTGTGTTTAAAGAGCTTGTTACAATCTTTTGTGATAATTCAAGTGCAATAAACATCTCAAAGAATCCGGTGTTGCATTCAAAGATAAAGCACATATCCATCAAGTTTCACTTTTTGAGAGAGAAGGTAAATGAGAATGAAGTCAGATTGGAGTTTGTTTCTTCTAAGGATCAGATTATGGATATCTTCACTAAGCCTATACCTAAGGATACTTTTGAGTATGTTAGAGTGAAGCTAGGGGTTATTACCCCTCCTTTCCAAAACTAAGGTGAACTAGTGTGCATCAGTCTGGTGGAACTCACAGTCATACCTTGTGATCCAGATTGGTGTTAAGGGATGCTACTCAGGGGGAGTAGTCAGTTGTTAATTCTAAAGTTTAGTCTAAGAAACAAAAAGGGGGAGAGATGATTGCAAATATGTGCCCTTTGCCATTGATGTCAAAGGGGGAGAGAAGTCATGTGAAAAACTTGGAAGTAAGTAGTTGCTGGTGAAAGGGGGAGCAGTGAAGAAAGTGGTTGCAGGTGTGATAAGAGAAAGGGGGAGAAGTTCTTGTCTTGATGGTTGAATCAGATTTTTACATCATATGTTGCCATCAATGACAAAGGGCGAGATTGTTGCAAATATGTGCACATGATGTGTTGTCATTAATGTCAACATATCTCTTTGTCAGAGATAGTGAAGATAGTGCAGTTCAGTAAAGTAGATTGATCAGCATTCCCAGTGAGATGAAGATCAGAGCCTGTGGACCAAAGGGCCTTGTAGAAGAATGTCTTAAGTTGCTCCAGTTAAGATTTGAGAGGTCTGCATGAAGGATTGATGAAGTTATGGCCATCTGAGTAGAACTGGGTTTTTTTAGTGTTCAAAGGTGACAAAGTGACAGGAATGTGGTCCGGATTGATCCACATTGGAATATTATGGTCTGTGGATCTAGAAGTATGTTTGGGATGTTGGTGTGTATCCTCAACTCAAGTGGTTCATGGTTTGGAGGCCTGCAAGCAATCTTTCTAGTGTGACAGTCATGACAGTTGGTGTTCTTGAGTTTCTGGATGAAGGTGCAAGTGCTTCTAGTGATGTGAAGTAGTGTGGTTATTCTGGTTGATTTCATTATACTTGTGGTGGTCTCTAGATCATGTGTCTATTGTATTGGTGGTCCACATTGAGAATTGAGCTCATAGTTGAAGATTTCTCCTTGGGTGCTGTTGTTCTTTCCAGTCTTGGCCAACCGGATGCTTGGTGCGTGTTGCGGATGATCTAAGAAGAGTTCTATGGAGTGTGGCATGTTGTTTGAGGAAGAGTTGAGTCCCAGCTATGTTTGGCCAATAGTGTAATGGTTTTCATGTAGCATTTTAGGTCTTGTGATTGTAATTGATTGTAATGCCTATCTTGGAGAATGTTCCAGATAGATATTGTAAGGCCAACTTTGATGTTCATTCCAAAGTCAATTTCATGTATAAATAAGTGTTGTGAAGTCATGGAAATGGGAGAATGTGAATGAAGATGCAGATTTAGTGATGAAGTGTTTTGGGGCAGAGCAGAGGTGTTGTGAGTTTCAATGGAACTAAACTTTGGCATAAAGTAGATTTTGTTTCTCAGTTCAATTCTTCTGTGTTAACCTAGTGAAGGTTTTTTGTAGGTAGTGAGCCTCCTTTGAGTAGTGAGCTCTGGGTAGTGCACCCGAAGGTAAGTGCCTTCCCATTTTTCTATTCTTTTAATAAAGAATAAATCTTGTGGGTTAACCCGCATCGTGGTTTTTCCCTTAACCGGGTTTCCATGTAAAAAATTCTAGTGTTATGTGTGTTGATTATGTTTCTACTCATGTGTTGTTGATTCATGCTTTCATAGTTATATCTTTAATTTGTTTATAAGTGGTAAAGAAGATTAAATGCAGAAAAAGATAAAGATTTGAGACAACTGATTCACCCCCCCTCTCAGTTGTTTGCCCTAATTTCAACAGAGTAGAGCAGTGTGATAGAGCAGTTCAGGATGAAGACTTTTGAGATAGTATTTGGAGCCTAATTGGAACTATACCTCATGCATTTGTAGATGCAATTGTAGTAGTTCATTCTTGGCAGTGAGCCAGCCATTCTCTCAATTCTATCTTCTTTTGGCAGTGAGCCAATGAGCATTTCATTGGACAGTGAGTCCTTTAGGTAGTGAGCCCTATGGTAAGGAGCCTTTTGTAATCTAGTTTTTCTATCATAATATATTGTGATCTAACACTCACCGTGGTTTTCCCTTTTTGGGTTTTCCACATAAAAATCCTGGTGTTCATGTCTTATGGCTTGTGGTTGCATTTTCTATGCTTGATTTGCTTTACTATTATTGAATATGGTAATGGGATTAATAGTTTAATGAATGAATGGTTTAATAGAATACTGATTCAACCCCCCCTCTCAGTATTCTGAGTGTTCAATACATCCTCTATTGTACTAGACTTTTCCAAGTTTTCTTGCAAAAATTCTTTTCTTGCAAAGGCATGTAGTACGTCATGTTGAAATGCACAAGACAACTGAGAGGGGGAGTGGTAAATCAGTTGTCTCTAAATCTTTAATCACTTATGAAAATCAACACATCAAATGCTCTATTACTGTTATTAAGATTTAACCATGAAAACTTGAAACAAGAAGCTCAACACAATAACACATCCAATCACATGAGACACCAGATTTTTACATGGAAAACCCTATAAGGGAAAAACCACAGTGGGTGTTAGCCCATAGAAATAAATATGTTATAGCAATACTGAAAAATAGAGGCTCCTTGCCCTAGGGCTCATTGTCCAAAATGCTCATTGCAAATGTTAGGGCTCACTGCCAAGGATTGGTGAACTAATTTAATAGCATCTACTCCATGCCTGGGTACAGTTCCATTGAAGCACAATATAACTCCTTTGTTCTACTCTTATTACACCTTCACACTTATCTTTTCATTTTTGCACTTAGACATCTTTTTTGTAACTACATTACACACTTTTATACAATTCATCAACCTTGGAACATAAATCAAGGTTGGCATTACATTCATCAACCATTGGAACAATCTCCAAGGTCAGCATTACAAACATACATAGAAATAGGTCTGGACCTAAACAAAATTTGCAAAGCTAAAGATATATACGGATCATGTTATGCCTTAGCTGGGACTCAAATGCAATCTTCCACGTCACGACACACTTTCACAATCTTCAAAGTATCTCTGCAAGTAATTAAAACAACCAAGTCAGCCAAAACTGGTGTTAACATTAAGTCTTCTAAGAACAGTCTTTCATCCACGATCCAAATTTCTCTTTGCAGAGCAATCCAAAGGTAGGAACACGATTAGGAGACATCCACAAGCACATTGTAATCACCAGAAACAACCACACAATCTCTAACCACTTTGTCAAGAAGATTCTTCAAACCATAGCACATAAATAACACTATCAGCTATTGTCATAGAGAAAAGATAGCTTGCGGACTACCAAATCATGAACCATTGGAGTTGAAGGTACTTATCATCATTTCAGACTTAACTTATGAACCATAGATCATAATGCTTCAATACAGAGGAATGCAAAGCAAAATACATTCTCCCTATCACCAGTGAATACTTAGAAAAAGTAGCTTTTACTCTGGTGAATATAACTCACTCAAATCTTCATACCAAAGGCTTAAACTTGGAACATAGCATCTTCAAAAATGCTTCTAAATAACTTTCAATCTGTAGACAACGATATTCATTTTGCAAGAAATGCGGAGCAATCTATTGGACTGTTCTAATGTAACCAAAGATACTCTTCTATACACTGTTGCCACCAGAGGAGAACATTTTCTCAAAAACACTTGGAAACTCAATATTAGGATCACTTACTCATTATCTCCAACACTTATATAAGCCAATGCAAATCATATAACTCATTACAAGCAAGCATCAAAACAAGAGCACGGTTGACACCAATGACAACACAGATATGTTGACATCAATGACAACACTGGTTAGGCACATACTCGCAACAATCTCCTGCTTTGTCATTGATGGAAACATATGATGTGAAAAATTGTAATGACCATCAAGACAAGATACTCCCCCTTTCTTTTTACACATCTGCACTCTTTCTCCCCCTAATTTTTTCACATGAATTCTCTCCCCCTTTAACATCAATGGCAAAGGGCACATACTTGCACTTTGCTGCTTTGATCAAATTGCTCTTTCATTAATATTGTAACACTTAATGCTCTTTGTTAGGAACACATATCATGAACACTTGCTACTCCTCCTGAGAGGTATCTCTCAAAACATCAATCTAGATCAAAGAATGAGGCTTTGGACACCACTAGACTAATGCATTCTTATGCATCTTAGTTTAGAGCAAGAGGGGTAATAACACCTAATTTTTCTCTAAGATACTCAAAGGTATCCTTAGGTAGAGGCTTAGTGAAAATATCTACAATCTAATCCTTTGTGGACACATATTTCATCTTCACTTCATTCTTTGTCGCCTCTCTCAGAATGTGATACCTTATTGATATATGCTTTGTTCTTGAGTGCATCATCAGATTCTTTGAAATGTTTATGGCACTTGTATTGTCACAAAAGATTGCAATTGGATCTTCATACACAACTCTTATGTCCTTCAAAGTCTACTTCATCCACAACACTTAAGTACAACAACATGCTGCTACAATATACTCTGCTTCTATAGTAGACAAGGAAATTGAATCTTGCTTCTTGCTCAGACATGAAACCAATCTATTCCCCAAGAAGAAAGCACCTCCACTTGTACTTTTTCTGTCATCAACATCTTCAGCGCAATTTGCATCTGTATAAGCACTGAGAGTGAAGTCAATTATCTTTTGCATACCATAAGCCATGATTTGATGTCCCTTTCAAATACCTCAAGATTCTCTTGACTTCCATCACATGTGACTCTCTAGGATCTTCTTGAAATCTTTCCAGAAGACATATTGCATGCATTATATTAGGTCTGGTTTGAGTTAGATAAAGTAATCCTCCAATCATAAATTTGTACCATTTCTGATCAAACTTAAGTGATTCATTAGTTTTGTTCAACTTGTAGCCAGTCACCATCAGAGTGCATACTGGTTTGGAGTCTTCCATTCCAAACTTCTTCAACAACTCTTTCACATACTTAGACTGAGAAATGAAGATTCCTTTATCTGATTGATTAATTTGCAGACCTAGAAAGAAACTTATTTCACCAAACATAGACATCTCAAATTCATTTTGCATTTCTCCTACAAACTTCATACACATACCATCATTTCCTCCAAAGATAATGTCATCAAAAAAGACTACAACAATCAGGATTTGATTATCATTGATTTTGAAATAGAGATTGCTGTTAACAGTGCCTTTACTGAACCCTAATTACAGAAAATACTTGTCTAACCTTGCATACCATGCTCTGGGGGCTTGCTTCAGTCCATACAATGCCTTTTTCAATCTACACACCATATCACCTTGGTTTGATAGCTGAAACCCTTCAGATTGCTCAATGTAAACTTCCTCTTCCAACTCACCATTCAAGAATCTGGACTTCACATCCATTTGATACACTTTGAAATCTTTGTGAGTTGCAAATGCCAGAAATACTCTAATTGCTCCAATCCTAGCCACTGGAGCAAAAGTTTCTTCAAAATCTATTCCTTCAATTTGAGAATATCCTTTGCACATAAGCCTTGCTTTGTTTCTTACAACTCCATTTTCATTCAACTTGTTCCTGAAAAACCATTTAGTTCTAATGATATTTTTATCAACAAGTCTAGGAACCAATTCCCAAGTTTGATTCTTTTCTATCTGCATCAGCTCTTCTTTCATGACTTTTATTGAATTTTCATCATTGCAAGCTTCATTCATAGTTCTTGGTTCAATTTTTGAAAGCAAACAGTAATTCACTTGTTCCTCTGTGACTCTTTTCCTTGTCGACACCCCTTTATTTTTGTCACCTATAATTTGATCTTTAGAATGATTAATCCTTACATATTTGGGAGTCTAAATGACATTTTCTGGAGCCTCTTCTTCATCTTGATTGTCTTCTTGTTCAACTTTTTCTTCATTCACTATAGCCACATGTTCATATGATTTATAGCAACTCAGATCTGATTTTCTTTCCTTGTCTTCATCCACTTTCACATTAGCACTCTCAACAATCTTTTTCAGTCTCTTATTGTAGCATCGGTAGGCCTTACTCTTGGTAGAGTAACCAAGAAAAATTCCTTCATCACATCTAGCATCAAACTTGCCTAGTTCTTCTTCTCTTCTGATATAGCATTTGCTACCCAAAACTTTGAAACACTTCACTGTAGGAACTCTTCATACCACAAAAAAGGAGTTTTGGAGCTGTTACCTTTGACTTGAACTCTGTTTAGGATGTACACAGCAGTATGTATGGCTTCTCTCTAGTATACCTCCAGTAGGTCAGTTTCCTTTAGCATAGTCCTAGCAACCTCTTGAATAGTCTTGTTATTTCTTTCAACAACTCCATTCTACTAAGGAGTCCTAGGTGTAGATAATTGTCTCTTTATCCCTTTTTCTTCATAGAAAATATTGAATTCATTTGATGTGAACTCACCTCCTCTATCACACCTTAAGAATTTGATCCTCAATTCTAACTCATTTTCAACCATTGCCTTGAAAATTTTGAATTTGTCTAGGGCTTTAGATTTTTCTTTTAGAAAAGTGACCCAAGTCATTCTAGAATAATCATCAATAAGCAACATGAAATAAATGTCACCTTGCAAAATTCTTGTTCTTGTGGGACCACACAAATTTGTATGTACTAGCTCCAATAATTTAGTAGAGAATTGTTCTTTTCTTTTGAAACTTGTTCTTGTTTATTTCCCAAATTGACACTCCTTGCAAATGGTGTTGGCAGGCTTCACAAGTTTAGGCAGATCTCTTACAGTCTATGCAGAACTTATCTTCACCAAATTGTCAAAATTGATATGGCACATCCTTCTATGCCACAACCAACTCTCATCTGTCTGAGCCAGTAAACAATAATCATTAGTTCCTCTTAATTGGTAAATGTTACCTCTAGTCTTCTTACCGGTAGCAATCCCTGTTCCAAAGCTTTCCATGATCTTGCATCCATTATCTTTGAATCTTAGATCATAATTTTTGTCACACATCTGACCAACACTCAAAAGATTATGTTTTAAACCTTTCACATATAGGACATTATCAGTGTTGTGCTTTCCATCAAAAGAAATAGATCATTTTCCACAAATCTTACCAGCTGCATTATCTCCAAACCTAACCAGTCCTCCATCATACTTTTCCAAACTCACAAAATTACTTTTGTCACCGGTCATGTGATGTGAGCATCCACTTACAATAATCCATTCATCCTTATCTTTCTCAACTTGAACAGCCAAAGCACTTTCTTCCACTAGTTTTCTTCCTTCACACAGCTAGATAGATTAGTAGACATAGGTTCTTTAATTGCAATAAACAAGCATTCATTTGCACTAGTACTAGCACCATCAAATTCATCATCTGTCACACCTTCATCATCAAGATCTCTAACACAATAGCATTTGTTTGAAACCCTAGGTCTAATCTCAAATATTTTTCTATTCCTTTCAATTCTCTCAGGACATCTAGAAGCATAGTGACCAACCTTACCACATGAAAAACATTTGAAAGGTAATTTGCCTTTGAACTTACCAAAACCTCTTTGCAGTCTATCAACAAAGTTTACTTCAATTTCATCAAGCTCATCATCAAGTTCCACCTTGTACTTTTTAGCTTTGGAGTCTTCTCTAAAGTACTGGCTTTGAAAGTAGTCTCAATCTTTGGCAGAGCATCACCAAGCTCTCTCATCTCAAAGGATGTAAGCTTTCCTAGCAACTGATCCTTGGTGACATCTTTCACAGTCATTATTTCTTCAATTGTAGCTACTTTGTGACTATAGGATTTAGGTAATGACCTAAGAATTTTAATCACAACTTCCTTCTCCTCAATAGTTCCTCCCACACCTTTTATTCCATTGACAATTTCATCAAATTTTTGCATGTAGGTTGTTATGTTCTCATCTTCGCTCATCTTTAAACCATCATATTTCACTTTCAAGCCCTACAATTTTGCACTTTTAATAGACTCATCTCCTTCATACATTTTTTTCAGCTTTTCCTAGACTTCATTAGTAGAATCTAGATCCATGACCTTTATCAACTCAGTGTCAGACAAGGCACTTAACAGAGCATCTCTAGCTTTTATATTCAACTCATATTCTTTGATTTCATCTTTAGTTGTAAAACCATTCTGAGGCATGGTATACTTCGTCTCTATTGCTTTCCACACTTTATAACCAAGACAAAGGAGGTGGCTTTTCATTCATACCTTCCATAAAGCATAATGCATCCCATCAAACTGTGGAGCTTCCTTCTTGTAAGACATCCTAGATCTACCTCAAGCTGTTAGGCTTACTTCTGAAGAACCTGCTCTGATACCAATTGTTGAAATGCACAAGACAACTGGGGGGGTGAATAAGTTGTCTCTAAATCTTTAATCACTTATGAACATCAACACATCAAATGCTCTGTTACTATTATTAAGATTTAACCATGAAAACATGAAAGAAGAAGCTCAACACAATAACACATCCAATCACATGAGACACCATATTTTTACATGGAAAACCCTATAAGGGAAACCACGGTGGATGTTAGCCCATAGAAATAAATATGTTATAGCAATACTGAAAAACAAAGGCTCATTGTCCAAAATGCTCACTGCAAATGTTAGGGCTCACTACCAAGGGGTGGCTCACTGCCAAGGATTGGTGAACTGATTTAATAGCATCTACTCCATGCCTAGGTTCAATTCCATTGAAGCACAATATAACTCCTTTGCTCTGCTCTTCTTACACCTTTGCACTTATCTTTTCATTTTCACACTTAGACATCTTTTTTGCAACTACATTACATTCTTTTATACAATTCATCAACCTTGGAACGTACATCAAGGTCGGCATTACATTCATCAACCATTAGAACAATCTCCAAGGTCAGCATTGCAAAAATACATAGAAATAGGTCTGGACCTAAACAAAATTTGCTAGGGTAAATATGTATGTAGATCATGTTATGCCTTAGCTAGGACTCAAATGCAATCTTCCACATCATGACACGCTTTCACAATCTTCAAAGTATCTCCACAAGTAATGAAAACAACCAAGTCGGCCAAGACTAGTGTTAACATTAAGTCTTCTAAGAACAGTCTTTATCCACGATCCAAATTTATCTTTACAGACCAATCCAAAGGTAGGAACATGATCAGGAGACATCCACAAGCACATTGTAATCACCAGAAACAACCGTACAATCTCTAACCACTCTGTTAAGAAGATTCTTCAAACTGGAGTACATAAATAACACTGTCGCTACTGTCATAGAGAAAAGATAGCTTGTGGACCACCAAATCATGAACCATTGGAGCTGAAGGTACTTATCATCATTTCAGACTTAACTCATGAACCATAGATCATAATACTTCAATGCGGAGGAATGCAGAGCAAAATACATTCTCCCTGTCACCAGTGAATACTAAAAAAAAGCAGCTTTTACTCTGGTGAACATAACTCACTCAAATCTTCATACTGGAGGTTCAAACTTGGAACATAGCATCTTCAAACATGCCTCTAAACAACTTCCAATCCGCAGACAAAGATATTCATTCTGTAAGAAATGCGGAGCGATCTACTAGATGGTTCTGCTATAAGCAAGATACTCTTCTATACATTGTTTCCACCAAAGGAGAAAATTTTCTCAAAAGTACTTGGAAACTCAATATTAGGATCACTTACTCATTATCTCCAACACTTATATAATCCAATGCAAAACATCTAACTCATTACAAGCAAGCATCAAAACAAGAGCACAGTTGACACCAATGACAACACCGGTTAGGCACACACTTACAACATGTCACCAAGTTGTAATTTGTGTAGAGGTGAGATGCTTGTCAAATCAATCTGTCTCTGATTAGTTGGAACCTGAAGCAGTTGAGGAGTGAAAATTGGTTGAAATTGTATTTGTAGATTCAATAGGTATTGAAAGGAATCTGTCTCAAATGCACTTTGACCTATATCATCCAGTCTTTCGAATTGCCCTTCCTCCTCAGTGTTTTCCTCACCCTCTTTGTTCTTTTGTTACTCATCATTCTTTCCCTTTTCTTCTTGACTCTCCTTAGGGGTATCTTCTCTCCTCATTTACACATTTCCTATATTTTCTGGAGGAGATGCAACACTATCTTTATCCTGACCCTCACTATTTTGCGCCTCAACAGCCTCTAGAGGAAAAGAACTTTACTAGATGTAGGAATATCTGGAGGGGGTAGATCTGTTTTATCTTGTTCCTCTATGATTGATGCTCCAGTACCCATAGAAGGAGAAATCTCCTCTTTCTTTTTAGGCATGTCATTGCCTTATTTTTTAGAGACAGATTATTCAGATGTATCTTCAATGATTCCCAGTTCAATTTTCATCTCCTTAAGGATTTCAACAATTTTCTTTAGAGTTTCCTTCTCCAATCTTTTTATTTCTTCTTTATCATTGGAAAATAGAATATTCAATCTCTTTTTAGTTCTAAATTCTTTTGTTAGAACTTTAACCACTTTACCTTTTTCTTCCTTAGAGAAGGAAGGACAAACCTTTTCAATTGCCCAATTTTTCATTTCAGCTTCTTTCTTCAAGGCTTCATTTCTCTTTTTAGTGAGAACATCACCAAGGCTTTTAGGTAGTTGATCTATGATCTCAATTAGGACCACATTGTAGGTTTTCATGTACCTTATTATCTCTTTCTCAATGGTAGATTTGTCATTTGCAAGCCTTTCATCATAAAGTGATGCAACTTCTTTTAGGGCACCATGTTTAGTGATTGCACTTACTATTGCTTCTAGTTGCAGGGAATATAATTCTTTTCTTCAAAATGAATGCTTTCTTTATTTCCTCTTCATCTTCTTCATCATTTTCAGTATTCACTAGATTTATCTTTTCTTCAACTTCAACTTCTTCACTTATTCTTTTCTTTTTCCTCACCAGAGCTTCTTCTTCTTCTTCAACATCTTTGACTCTTTTTGTCTTACTCTTTTGGCTAGGCTTCTTCTTATCAATAGATTGTATTGGGATCTCAAAACTAGTTCTTTTGGCAGATAGTGATGATTCAGAGGCAACATAGGAAGTGGCTGCAATAGATGTTGATCTGATTGTTCTTCTTGGAAGTTGTGTAGAGGGAAGTGGTTGTGCCTCTCCTAAGGAACCTTCAGGAGACCTGAGTATCTCCTCTAGGTTTGTTTTCATTTTCTCAGCTTTAGATTTTGTCTCTTATGTTTCCTTTACATCCTTTTTGACATTTTTGTACATGATTTCATCATATGTGCCAAACCTCTTACTAGAGAGATCCTTTGGCTTGTTGAGAAGCATGTCAGCATACCCTACCAAATCAAAATCTAAAACCTCATAGGGCAAAGTTGTAATCTAAAATGTCCTTAGCTCAACAACCTCCATATAACAATTGTCTTTATTTACCATAAATGTGATATCATTTTTGTATTTCTCTACAATCTTGGCAGGTATCCTTTCTCTGGATTGCATATCATTCTGAAAAACCTCTTAGTAGAGAGATCCTTTGGCTTGCTGAGAAGCATGTCAGCATACCCTACCAAATCAAAATCTAAAACCTCATAGGGAAAAGTTGTAATCTAAAATATCCTTGGCTCAACAACCTACATATAACAATTGTCTTTATTTACCATAAATGTGATATCATTTTTGTATTTCTCTACAATCTTGGTAGGTATCCTTTCTCTGGATTGCATATCATTCTGAAAAGTCTTGAAGAACCCCCAAAATAAAGTATCACAGTGCTTATGATTAGGGAAACTTCTCATGTAATCCTTGATTTGATGGGCAACAGGTTTATTTGGATTCCACACCATTCCTTTCATTAAAGGCAATTCATTCAAAAAGTAAAACATGAGACATATGATTCAAGAACCATACCAGAACCTGTATTTGGTTTCTTTTGTCCTTTTTAGGTTGTCTATTAGCTGTTACCATAGGAGCTCACAAAGATCAAAATCTTTTCCCTCTTTAACCATTTGATATGCTATATAGATTGTTGTTGCAGAGTTATCCCTATTTGTAAAGTAGATTTTGTATGCAATTCCCATGGTTGCATACCAGACCCCTAAGTCTTCAATATCATCCAATGTTAGAGTTCTCTTTTCAAATTTATCTCCAGTGAGCCTCATTGCTTCTTCATTCTTTACACTTCAGAATAGGCACTGGTCCAGAGGAGCATAAACCAGTCACCGCCTTTGTAGCATTATTAGTGATTATGTGAGGGCAGTCTAAGTAGAAGATATCTTCATGAATTCAGCTTAGGGAAATTCTTACCCAAGCATCTTCATATCGGAAGTTCAAAAAACCCTTCCAAATGTCCAGGTTGTCATGTCATGATTTTTGGAGTGATCACCTATGGAGGAGATAGTTAGCCTATTCACCATTCCCATAGGCTAACTCTAGTGGTAAGTGAATGATTTATGGTTGAACTAGGACCTTAGAGGCTTGGAGAACAGAAAGTTGGATCAACTAACTCTATTTCACTTGTATTTTTGGTTAATGATATTTTATAATATTTTTATAAAGCCAAAAATAATATAATATTTAGAGAAGGACAAATTGAAGGATTGAGAGATGAAAAGTTGGACAACTTAAAGATAGAAATTAGGAAAGTTGGAGGAGCAAATAAAATGTAATATTTTTATTATATTTTATTATTTACTTTTGTCTAAGGAAATCAATGCCAAAAAGGAGGAGAAGAAATTATTAAAAAAAAGAAAAATAATAAAATATTATTTTTCCTCCTAGCCATCATCGCCCAAGGGAAAATAATAAGAATTATTTAATAATATCAAATAAAATATTTTATATTGGCGGTGGATTCCAAAATTGATTATTTTATGTTTAATTGGGTCACCTATCTTGAGGGAGATAAAAGGACATCATTTGGCATCATTTTTCCTATCTTGATCATTTGGTATTTTGCATTGTGAGAGTTTTCTCTTGGCTGTAATTGATTTTTACCTTGTTCAAGGACAAAAATCCTTGAATTTTAGTGGTTTGGATGAAAATCCATTCCACCATGAGAGATGAATTCACTTAGAATTCATCATTGAGCATAATTGCAGGTTTATGATGGAGAATTAGCTTCAAACTATTGGAAATAAGGTAGATAACTGAGAGGGGGGTGAATCAGTTATCTCAAATATCTTAACTTTCTTTTCTCCTTTAATAATTAGTGCAGCATCAAAACAAATAAGCATACATAATCATGAGAGCAAAAATAAAATCAATACACATAACACAAGGATTATTACATGGAAAACCCTGTTAAGGGAAAAACCATGGGGTGACTAACCCAAGATTGTATTCTCTGTTAAAAGAATAAGAAGTATAAAATGGCACTTGCCAATTAGGGCTCACTGTCCGAGCACACTGCTCACAAGAGGCACACTGCCTACAAGAGACTCACTATCTACAAAGTTTATAGAAGGTAACCAGGTGTTTGAACTGATGAGAGGCATCCACAAATGCTGAAGTTCAGTTCTGGTTAGGTTCAATATATTGATCTAATGCACTTCATTCTTCCTTTGCTCTAGTGCTGCTGCTCTGTCACATACCGGACTTGTATTGCTGCTTCCACACTTATCTCTGCCTTTCTTCGCACCTTATTTCATCACATCTACACACACAAACTTCAACATACTAGAATTCATCTGGTATTTATATCCACATCAAGGATTTCAACAACTTTCTAGTCAGTAACTGAAATACTCAAGATATTTATAAAATACTGATCTGTCAGCTGAATCCATGCTTAATATGTGATGCATATCAAAAACATAGACATAGAAGTCATCAATCATGTCGGCCAACCATGTATGATCCCTTAAATAGCTTGATCAACATCAACTACTCATCTAGATTGAAGTCTAATACTCTTCCGGTTAGTTCTTCCTCAATCTGCTTTGCCTGTCAAGAACCCAACACTTAGATGCTCATATATTTTCCATGTTTCATCATCGGAGGCTCAATCTTTGGAATATAGTAGTCATGATACTCCTCTTGACTTGTCCAAGTCTGCAACTTGTTGAGTTACACCATCTAAGAGATCCAGACCTGTTTGTCAGACCTTGCTACATGCTTTGTTCTTGTTCACTGGACCAAAACAATCTTCAATCTGACTTCCGGTATAAGCATACTATGTGTTGTGGATGTGTGGGATATAATTTGTTCCTATCAATGACAACACTCATGAAGCCACACAGTGTCTCTTGCCAACATAAACAACTAGGGTTTCATGAAGATTTCATTTCCAGCTAGGGTTTGAAGGTTTTGTATGTAGATTGAAGGAAGAATAAGGTAGATCAAATATCAAATTGGTTATATTTTCATGTATTGGTGTCATACAAGGGTTTCTAGGTGGATCGCCCTTCAATTAGAGGCATTTTTGAGGCTTGGTTGCATAATTTGATGTTCTGATTTTTAATACAGTGGGCTGGAATTATGTTTCAGAGATTGATATCATCATATTTTAGCATCATTTGAGGTTTACAAGCTTTCTGGGACAAATTTTGCCACTTCTAGGCATAAGCGATTTCATAATTTAGCACTTTTTGGCAATCATTTGACTAGAGTTCATAATCAGACTTGGCATCAGTCATATTAGCAGGGTTTACCAGTGATATCAGTCCATTGTTGATCATCTACGAGTGCTAATTTGATCATATATCATCAACTTGATCATTGTACCTTGGCTAGCATCAATCCACATGAAGTGACTAGGGTTTGGAGCAATAATTGGGCATATTTGCACATTGTGTTGAGGTGTGATTTTAAAATCAGATTGTCTGATGTAATCTACATCCAATATCATTTGTAATCAACTCTTGATTGTAGACATGATATTTCCACAGTCCATGCTGATAAAGTTAGAAAAGACTATGCCGTCGCTCTTAGACATGCCAAGCCTTCCAAGCGAAATGTGCCCAAAGAGGAGTTTCTCGCATTCAAGAGACTTGTCAAAAACCAAGATGTTGTTATCGTTAAAGCAGATAAGGGCAATGCCACTGTCATTATGAGCAAACCTGACTATGTTTCTAAAATGTTAGACCACCTGAACAATAGTGGGAGCTATAAAATCCTTACTCGTAATCCTATTTCTAAAATATTTAAACAAGTGAAATGTGCTATCTCTAATTCTTCCTTTGATGATGGTACTAAAAAATGTCTCATACCTATTGATGTGTTTTTCTTGCACATGCAAACTCAGAATAAAATACTAAGTATTCTATCCTCTCTTGAATAAAGTCTCTCGAATGCTAAACAATGTGATCAATTGAGATAACTCCAAGGTTCCTTATTCATGTTTTTGCTATGGATAGACTCAGTAGTTGATGTGATTTGCTGGTAATCACAAAGGGACTTACGCTGAATTTACTTCTGACTCCTACTCAAATATGTTATTCTCCTTCTTTATGGAATGGAACTATCCTAGCTTCACAAAATAAAGAAAATGCAAAAGGGCAGGGGTTTAAGAAAGCTAATCTAAGGACAATGAAGTGATGGATGATGTTTCAATAGACAAACTCCTTGAACCAAGCCTCGCTTCGCCATGAGAGCAACAACTACACAAAGCTAGTGTAATCTTCAAAGGGAAATGAAAGATTTTCAAACTACAAACATGCATCCAAATACCCACAGCTGACGCAACTTGAATGAACATTCACAATCAAACTAAAGCACATGAAGGTTCAGACTAACTTTGCATTGTGAATTGCAAGCCACAAATCACAAAAAGTATGAACATAAAGGAATTCATCAAATATCTCAACATAAATCCATTACATCAATGAACTTTATCTAAATCTATCTAACTTGCTTTGAATCATCTTCAAGAAATTGGAAACCATGCTAACATCCCAAAACAACACAAGTTTCACCAAGCTTCAATGAGAATGTATTGATTTTGGTAGTATCTTTACAACAATTTGCCAAAGTCTTGTCAATGCTTCAAGAGCTTCTACTCTAACATTTTACCTCCTAAGAACTAATAATCTATCTAATCTATCCCCTTACAAATGAGAGAAGTGAGCTTTATATAGAGCTCAAGAATTACAATGAATGGCCCAGATTGATTCGTGAGTCAACGGCCCAGATGAAGACAACAAGACAGTTTGTTACAACAATTTGCTATTTTTAGACATGAAAGAGGGAACAAAGGCACATTTCCCAATGTGATAAGTAACATGTCAAAATGTGATTGGCTTGATAATGTGTACAATTGAGTGAACCAGTTTAATCTTCAATGTGTTCACACTACCTGGAACAACTTCCCAAATTGTATCATCTTTCATGGAATAGTCTTTGAACTTGGATTTTCACCTCTGGAACTTTGCATCTTTCGAACTTGCAAATTTGAGATTTTGGATTTCTTCTTGTTGTCTTGACATTTTTGTAGTTTGAATGTAATTCATGGATTTCTTGATAAACTTGCTCATTTCTCATCTCATGTAATGTTGTTCTTGCAGGATTGAACTCTAGATGGTGCAAGAGGTAAAAGATGTTTTGTGTGCAACTTCTTGGAGTAGATTGCATATGATGGATGTAGATGGCTCATGGAATAGATAACTCTAGAGCTTGAAGATGCAAATGAATTCCTAGAAATGGAGTTTTGGATGATGAAATTTCTCATGATGTTGGATTCTTGAACATGTAGGTGGAATGATCTCCTGGAGGCTTGGATGATGAAACTTGATGATGTAATATTCTTCCTCCATTCTGGTGATGTCACCTTCTTGGAGCAAGGTGAATCAGCTTGATGACACTTCGACCCTCTGGATGGCTTGCCTCCACATAATTCGATCTTTCACTTGATCTTGCTCTCCTTCAACATTCGCCGCATACATTGCAAACCTACAAGCAAAATACCTCAAGTTAGTACATCAATATGATACATGATATAAAGGAATTTTACCACTAAATTCACCTTCCTTATGAATGTGGGACAAATAAAACAATTTCCATATATTCATCAAACAATTTTCAATTTAAGCCAACTTATTCAATAATGCAAAGTGATTTTTCATGAAAACTTTCAAAAAGTGGAAATTGTTCCGGTCCATGGAATATGCGCCCTTCTAGGGCGCAAAATGCAAGATCTAGAACATTTTCCCATTTTGCAACTTCAATACTTAGAATTTTTCTTGTTCTCTGCTTCTTCTTTGGTAAATTCTCCTTCAATTTTAATGATCTTACATTCAATTTTGCATTTGTAATGAGTGATATTTTCTAACTTGGCAATCTTCCTTCAATACTTAGGCAATTTTGTAAACTTCCACCTTGTATCAACCTTTGACAAACCTTCACTTGGAGCTTCAAAACAAGACTGGAGTCTTCAAGATACTTCTCACTTAGTTCAACTTCTTCGTGACTATCTGGGTAGAAATTGCATGGAGTAGAACAATTTCCTCCGTTGTAGGGTAGATTTTGCATGCTCCAGAACATTTTCCACCTTTTAACACTTCCACACTTACCACCCTTAGTAAATTTCTTCCAAGTTCCTTGCACTAAATCCTCATAAAATTGTATCAACTTGAAAGAATGGGATGTTTTTCCAAGTGCAAAGATCCTCCTCTAGAAGGGCACAAATTGCATGAGGCAAAACAATTTGCATCTTGGGAGGGTGGATTTTGAATGGAGTAGAACATTATGCGCTCTAGGATGGGCGGATTTTGAAAGGGGTAGAACATTTTCCTCCATTTTCAACTCAATCATGACTTTCACTTTGAATTTTCAAAACAAGGATGATTTCTTAGAATGTTTCATACTTAGTCAAATTTCCTTGTTTCTTCTAGGGCAGAAATTTCAAGAGGTAGAACATTTTCCACTATTTCCAAATCTCCTTCTAGCTAAAGCGCAAAATGCAAGGGGCAGAACATTTTCCCCATTTTGGTATTCTATCATGACCTTCACTTGAATTTTCAAAACAAGGTTGAACTTCCCAAGATGTTTCATACTTAGCTAAATTTCCTTGTTACAAGCTTGGGCGGAAATTACATGCTCTAGAACATTTTGCACTCCAAGTTTGGGCATCTTTTGAAAGGTGCCAAACATTTTCCTTCATTTTGCTACTTAGGTTTTTCCTTCAAATTTCAAATGTTGAGTGAATCTTCTACCTTGGACTTCCTTCATTGCCTTAAACATGGATTGAGTTTCAACATCCTTCGTACTTCGTGCATTTATCATGAAATTCCTAGGGTGCATGTTGTAGGCTTGAGAACAATTTGCAACTAGGGAGGGCAGATTTTGAAGGGTGCAGAACAATTTCCTCCATTTTGCTACTTCAACAATTCATCAAACTCCAACTTTCTTCCAACTCCACAAAGTAATTTGTCATATTTTTTGCAAGTATTCTCGAAAATTTGTCTAAGGCAATCATGCATTCGAAAATGGAGACCTTCAACCTAGGGCACATATTGCATGAGGTAGAACATTTTCCACTCTCAAACTCACTCTCTAGCTAGGGCAGAAATTCCTTGAGGTAGAACATTTTCCTTCATTTTGACACTCATCTCCCAAGCGCAAAATGCAAGGTCTAGAAAATTTTCCTTTGTTTTGGGATCCACTGTACTTAGCTAAATTTTCTCAAGTTCTTCTTGAGCACAAATTGCAAGAGGTAGAACAGTTTCCATGTTGGGAGGGCAAATATTGCAAGGTGTAGAACAATTTCCGCCCAAGGTCCAAGACTTCAACTTTTTTCACCTGATTTTGACATGTCCTGGATGGAAGTATATTTAAAATATATTTAAGTATATGCTCAGATATTAAATTTCCTATAATTTAAATATTTTGAAATATACTTCTTGGATGTTTGAGATAGGTCTCAGATCCATGGGATTTAACATGTAGATTTTAGATTTTTGAGGATCCACCAGATTTCAAACTTAGTCAATTTTTAGGATCTCAGAACATCAGGATTCCAAACTTAGTCAATTTTTAGGATCTCAGGATATGCATCAGGATGGGAAGATACAAACTCCTTAGCCAGAATATATCGAGACTTGGGTATAACAACACTACCAAAACCTTATAGGCTCAAAGAAAACCTAAACCCTAAAGCAAAAAAAGGGGGTCCCCATTTGCAATGGGGCGATGTGTGAAGACGTCACAATAATACCCAATAAAGAAATCACACCACGCATCTATGGTGTGCCCAAAATTCACAAATCCAACATTCCTTTGAGGCCAATTGTCGACACTAGCCATTCCCCCACTTATAAACTTGCTGCCTACTTGGCCAAACTAATCTCTCCTCTAATTGGTAAGTCTTCTTCCTTTATCAAAGAATCAACCCACTTTGTTGATTTTATCAAAGATAAAAAGGTTAATGTCAATGACATCCTAGTTAGCTTTGATGTTGTTTCCCTCTTCACCAAAGTCCCTCTACAAGACTCCATTATACTTGTTAGGCAGAAAACCAATGATGAAATTGCATCCCTTGTTGAATTTTTCTTAAAATCCACGTTCTTCACCTTCTAAGACGTGGTGTATGAGCAATCAAATGGAGTTGCCATGGGATCTCCCTTGTCCCTGATCATTGCCAACTTATACATGGAGCATTTTGAAGAGCTTGCTTTGAACTCTTTCCCTCTTAAACCAACTTGGTGGAAATGTTATGTAGATGATACCAACATTTGTTGGCCACATGGCCTTGAGCAACTTGAAAATTTCCACAATCACCTTAATAACATTGCCCCCTACATCAAGTTTACCAAAGAACTTGAAACTAATAACCAACTTCCCTAGGCCGCCATGTGTTCAGGAAATCCACCCACACTGACCTCTATCTTCTCGCTTCCTCTCACCACCACCCTAACCATAAGGCTAGTGTCCTCAAAATTTTAGCCTCTAGAGCCTTCCGCATATTTGACAATGATCACATAAACCAAGAGTTGTCCCACCTCACCAAAGTTTTCAAACTCAACGGATACTGCAATAAGTACATCAAAAGGGCCTTTAAACAAGCCCAAACCTGCCTTCACACCAAACCCCACATTAAGGACTCCGAAGATGTTTACAGTACCACCCTTCCTTTCATCAAAGGCATCTCCAATAAAATTGCCAAAATCCTCCGCAAGAAAGGACTCAAGTGTGCCTTCAAACCTCTTTCCACCATCAAAAACCTTATCCCATCCACCAAAGACCACACAAACATTCTTTTAAACTCAGGCGTCTATAAAATAGATTGCTCATGTGGTACCCCTTACATTGGTGAGACATGTAGATCTATCTGCATGAAAATCAAAGAGCACTGTGCAGATATTAGACATGAAAGGGTCGCTAAATCGGCCCTAGATGACCATTTCTCTAGCACTAAGCACCACATTCATCTAGAGGATACCCATGTCCTAGCCAAAGAAGATAATTTCTTTAAAAGAAAACTTAAAGAGGCTATCTTCATTAGAAACAATCCCACCAACCTTAATAGAAATGATGGGTGGAACCTAAGTAACATCTAGAATCCTCTATTAAATTCCCTTCATAATCACCATCCTCCTCCTTGATCTCCCACTACCCTTCCTGCATCCCTTTAGCTCTTTGTTTGCCTGTTTCCCCCCTCTTATTTTTTTCCCTGTTTTTCCTTTCTTTTTCCTTCTTCCCTCCCAACCCCACCTTCCACCTTCCCTCGAGGCCTCACTATTACCCCTTTTCTCCTTCATCCTCCTCCTTGCCCAACCCTCCTCTCCTCTTCACCCTCGTCCTGTCTTCTATTTCCTCTTTGACCCTTTCCTGTTGTTTGTTTCCTTTTTTGTCCTTGACCTTTTTCTTTAAGTCATTGGTCTCTCTCTTTTGCATTGTATTCTTTCATTTCTTCTTTTTTGTCTTTCATCTTTAGTTTTTTTTCTCCTATTCTCTTCTCTTTATTTATGCTTTCACTTATACTTGGTTTGTGCTTTTACACTTTTAGGTTTACACCCTATATGCTTTTCTCTTTTTTGGCGTTTTCCTCTTTTTCTCTTTCTCCCTACTAGTATTTATTTGTGTGGTGTATGTGGGTATATAGTTATTCAGTTATATATATATATATATATATATATATATATATATATATATATATATATATATATATATATATATATATATATATATATATATATATATATATATATATATATATATATATATATATATATATATATATATATATATATATATATATATATATTCTTTTTTCATCTTTTTCCTTTTAATTTCCTTTTTTCTCCCCAGTTTCCCTCCTTGTGGCTCCTCTCTCGTTTGTCTTCCAACGTCCTACCTCTCTACTTTCTTTTGTGTTGTTACTTCCACTGTTTCTTCTCTCTCTTGTTTCTCTCCATGATGCTTTTTTGTTCCGTTTTTCCTCCATCTTTCCTTTCTTTCTTTTGATTTTACTTATATATTCATATACGTGTGTTGACACATATAAGGTTATATTCTTATTCCTTCTATTTTTTCATATATAGTTATACTATTATATATGGTTACTTTCTTATTCATATATATAATCTTATTTATGGATCTAATGATATACGTTTATATGTATATCCTTCGTATTTATTTATTTTTAGTTACTTATTCATATATATACATATATATATATATATATATATATATATATATATATATATATATATATATATATATATATATATATATATATATATATATATATATATTTGCATTTGTTTAATTTTTTATTTAAATATTTTTTCTTCTCATTGTCTTTCCCTCTTTATTTTTCTTTTTTTCTTTTTTGTCACTCTTATTTAATTTTACTTCACTTTTGTAACCTCTAGTTCAGTTGATTCTTGTATTTTCTTCTTTGAGTCTCTTTTTCTTTCCTACCTTTATTGGTCCTTTTTCTTTCATTATATTAAAAAAAATTATTATATATATATGGTTTCCTTGCTTTTCTTCTATTTTGGTTAGTCTTGTTCTAGTCTCCTTACCTTAGACTATCCTTGTAATCCAAACATACCCCCCCTCTCTCTCTTTTTAAGGGACTATCTCTACAATTTGAACTCATTTACATTCTCTTCTTTTCCTCCCGATGATGGATCATGGAGTGTGATCCGAAACGTTGAGGCAAAAAATTATCAACTCTTGAATTCAATAAAGAAGTGAAACTTTCATTTTGAGTATGTTATATGTACTTCGTGTGAGTTGTTTGGTTCAATAATTTGATCATTTTATGTTTCATTTGCACCTCTATTTGCATTCTTGAACATCATTCGTTAAAACTATAAACACTTTCAAACAAAAGCAATCAAAAAAATCAGGGCAGTAAAGGAAAAAAATTGGTTTAGATAAGATAGGGTTCTTACACATGTTTTTGGCAACAATGTTTGCAAATTATGGTTTTAACTGGAAATCATCTCCCAACAAATGTTCATTTCTGAATTGTTCAAGTTTGAGATGATCAAACTCGTTAATCGATGAGTGAATGTAGATCCAAACATCTTTTGTATGTAAAACATTTGTAGGAACATGTGAGAATACCCTAACTTCATCAATTACAGTGGATTTGAAGGGATGTTTCTTAAACTTTAGCCTTGGCCTCTCAATCACATCAACCACAATAGGTGTTGCCATTGAACTATCTTCAACAATCAGGGTTTAAATCAGTAAAAATGAGAAATACTTGTGGATACAGAGAGTAAGGTTTGCTTCAATACTTCACTGAGAACTTTCTGTCCTTGTTAATCTCTTCAACTCACTTTGCTTCGATCAAATGTGAGTAAAAATGATCAAGTATTGCCTATATACTCCATCCACCAACTCATTTCGCTCCACATTTATTGCCTTCATAGTTTTTGCCCTAATTTGCCTTTTTTACATGCAGAGATCAAAAATCACTCAGCAACCCTCTACATCTTGGTAAATTTCTCCAGAACCTTTTTCAAACACATCTGTATGATGGATGCTTACAGCATCATGAACGGAAGTGAAATATTTACAGTAGCAACTCCCCCTGAGTCCATGCTTCCATTTGATAGATGCCCTTATCACTGAAGACCCAAAAAAAAACTTCTGTAATCTACTGCATTGAGATATTTTTCTCCAGAATTTTGATTAGACTCCTTCATATCATTATTTTAGCATGCTCAAACCAATTTAGCCAGAGTGCTGAGGAATTCAACATCTTGTTTATTCAGGGGTTTGAAGGATTTTGTAGTTGTGACTCCCCCTGACTCAATATCTTCTTCTAGTTACCGGAGGATCCATCTGCACTAGGCAGAGGTCCAGAACCATCACATTCCTCCTTCTTTTCCATACTTTGCTTATTACCTTCTTTTGCAGAGCAATATCAACATTCTTTTGAGGAGTTGGCCTTACATTCTCTCCAGGGAACCTTGTTTGATTGTACTCATGACAGGTGCAATTTGATTGTTGATCATTATTATTTTTTCTCACTTTGGATCTACAATTTGTTGCCTTGTGGCCAAACTTGTTGCATGTAACAATATCCATGAAAGGACTAGCCATTATTCCTATTTTTTCTTAACATTTTGCTTCTACATTGATTATCCTTATGTCCTATCTTGTTGCAAGCATAACACCTGATGAATTCTGATTAGTCTTTCTTCATTCAGCAACTTTATAACCAATCTTATTACAAAAATAACATCTTAGAGCATTTTTATTTATCGTGTTTCTACAATCAATAGCTTTGTGCCCAAACTTATTGCAAGTAAAACAATTGCCATTGAAACCTTGAGAATACCTAATGGGAGCAAGTTGTCTTGTAGGTGGAGGACCTCTAAATCCCTTTTGTCTCTAAATGGGGATAAATTCATCTTCTTTTGCATTTCTAGAGATATGCTTCTTAGGAAATTCAGTGCAAGTTTTTCCTTTCTTTGTTTCAGACTTTCCTTCTAGAAGTTATCATATAGATTTGTGGAAGCACTGAACATTTGACTCTTCCCTTTTGCAAAACTAAGGCCTGATTTTTCTTTTGTTGGCTTTTAAGAGTTAATCATCTCATCAAGGATTTGAGAACCTCCTTTCAGTTTTAGTCCCTTGTCAATTTGTTATTTTGCCTTATCTAGTTCTTTCCTTAGAGTGACAACTTCTTCTTCAAGTTTTGAACATTTAGTTGATTCCTCATTGAGCTTGATGTTTAAGCAATCTTCAATCCTCCTTTCTTCTTCAACCATGACCTTCAAATTTGAGATCATGACTTCAGCCTCCTTGAGCTTGTTATCTCCTTTATCTCCTTCTATCGGAGTTTTTAGTTTGCCAATTTCTTCTTTTGATTCTTTGATTTTTGTCTTCAATTTGTCAATTGTCTTCTTTGCCTTTTCAAGCATATCTTCATATTCTAAGTTTAGTTCTTTTGCTTCCTCTAGATCATTAAGGGCTGACTTGAGTTCTCCTTCAAGGTCTATTTCACGCTCATTAGAATCAAAGTCCCAACCTTTAGGTTCCATTGCTTCTAGATTTGGTTCTGGTACAAATATATCATTGTCCATCACTTCAGATTCCATGTGTTCAAATGCAGTATCCACCTTAGCGGTTAAACTTCTCAAAGGTACTTGAGTCTAATACCAATTGTTGAACACAATGGAGTGCTGAGAGGGGTGGTGAATCAACATGCTTAAAAACTTTAAACAAACATTTGCTGATAAAACTGAATAACTTGGAGAACAGAATGGAAAACATGCAATTCAAGAATCAACACATAATGCTAGTATTTTTATGTGGAAAACTCCAAGACAGGGAAAAACCACGGTGAGGATTAGCTCACAATATATTATGCTCACAACAAAATTATTACAACATTGTTTTAGGGCTATAACCCAAGGAAGCTACTACTCCCTGATTTAATGCTTACAACAACTACAACTTTGATTTAGGGATACAACCCAGGGAAGCTACTACTCCTTGATTTAATGCTTACAACAACTTTAATTTAGGGCTATAACCCAAGGAAGCTACTACTCCCTGATTTAATGCTTACACCAACTACAACTTTGATTTAGGGCTACAACCCAAGGAAGTGACTACTCCCTAAGTGTTCTTCTCACTGTAATATGATTTACAAAATGGATTACTGCAAAATAGATATCTGAATTATGAAGATAATGCAGCCTTCTATTTCTGCTCAATGCATGCCTTCAAACTGATTCTACACACTTCATTTCTTGCATTCTACTCTTCTTATATTCGCACACTCACACTTCACAAATGAAATAGATCTTCTATAAATATCCTCCGCAATACCTTAAAACATTGATTAGGTCGACATCAGAAGCAACATTAGATGAAAGGTGTAACATTTCACAAGTCAGCCTCAACATGATAAAAACTTGTTGCGGACCTCAGAACTTCATGATATGAATCAAACCACATCTCTTCATACTTTCCAAGGGTAAGGAAGTTATTCAGTATCCTTCGCGCACATCAAATACTTAACTAGTCGGCTCGAACTACTCAAAACAGCTAACTGTTCATCTTCATACTGCTAGGGAGAAGCTAAGAAATCTATGTGGACCAAGAATTCAACCATGGATGGTCTCAACATCATTCATATGTTTCTTATTAGATTCACACACCTTTATCTAATGATTCTGGAGGAATTTCAAGAGTTTAACATGGATAATTAGGAGTCCAGAGGACAATTATACTCAAACCTTTACTTGCAAACATAAGTACTTAATGTGGTACCGAAAAATGAAATTTGTCTGCATGCAGATCACACTTGATATACCTTGGAACATGTAATATCTCCACACAAGTTTTAATGTCTGATCTATACATATTTCATCCTCCACAAAACTCAAACCTATGCAAAAGAGCTCCAAAGTAGTCTATATTGCCTCTATCACTTGATTGTTGATTTTGTGGACAACCATACCACTTGATATTCTATCATAACATGATTTATACATATCTTAGCCATTCCTTAGAACCATATAACAAAATAATCTCTACCAGAGGAATGCAGAGCATTCCATTAACTCTCAATGATTGCTCTGCCCTATTTAAGTGATAGTCAATACTTTGTCCCTTGTAACTTTTTATGCTGATGATATGAGGACTTGAAGACTTGGATTTAGAATTTCAATACCTAAGTGAAACTATATTCAGAACTACAAGATCAAGTCTTGCTTTGCAGAGAAATGTGGACTAGAACAAGTTGACCTGTCTTTAGAAAATGCATTGTAAATGCCTTAGTCAGATTTTTGCTTCTTATCATTAGGTCCAATGCTTCTAACTAATAGGATATACATGTGGGGATACTAAGAATATGAGTATTCACCTCTGCATCATACTCAAACACAAAATAGATCATCTTACCATTCTTAGATTGTTCTCTCTTCTCCCTAACTGGTTTGCCTTGATCATACTGACACTTCCTCTGTATCAGTCTGTCTATACATTTCCATATGCTATGTTGACATCAATGACAATACATATTGCCAACATTGACCTCTTCCCCTACCACATCCTCCTCTATTATCATTGTAGTAGCTTTTGTTGCCTCCTTGTGAATAGTCATATTGATAGCTTGTGGGTCTTTCAGCTTGGATTTGTGGCATTGCATATTATATTTTATGTATTGTGTGTTGGTTAGTTCTCCATTGAGGTTGTTGGTAGCTATGATCCTATACATGGAAGGGTCTTTTCTCCAAACCCTTTGCTCTTGCTATCCCTCTATGGATGGAGTCATTCTCCTCACATCTATGGCCATACCAAGGATCACCTTCTCTTACACCAAACATTAATGATGAGAAATAATTAATTTCATGTTTGTCCGATTCTCTGCAAATACCACAATATACACTCTTCAACCTCCTAGGTGGCTCTATAATATCTACTCTCAATGCAACAACCTATTTCCTTCCTTCTAAAATTGGGCACTCATTCTACAAGTGCCCTTCATTAGAACAAAAGGTACACTATTTTATTTCCACGGAGTGGTGATGTCTTCCTATGACTCTCCACTTTTGCTAATATTTCTTGTGTAATCTTTGTTATGTACCTAGGGACATGGTAATATAATGTATTTAGGTGGATGGAGATGGAGACATGTGGCACACATCCCTTAAGTTTGTTATATTATGTCATGTGGAGAACTTGTGTAATTAATTATATTAGGTGATAAGTAGGCTAGAATTGGGTTTATCCCTCCATTATGTCATTAGGAGGTGAATATAATTGTAAATAGGTGTGTTGAGTATGATACTGTATTTGGGATCTCTTGGAGATATAGCGTGGAGTGGCTTCTTCCTTAAGGAGTATTGTATGGTTTTATCCTACCTTGAGGGTTTATTCTATTTCTATATATATTGGATATAGGGCATTTCGGCCCACAAACTGTTAATGTGTTAATCATTAGGGTTAACACATTTGTAATTTATGTAATTTATTTTTTTAGTTGTAGATAGTTTCAAGATAGTTAAACTATTTTTCTGCCTATAAATAAGAATGAAATCTTTATTTTTAAATCAATAAAGTTTTACCATTCTATCCTCCTTTTCAATCTGGGCCTAATAGTGGTATTAGAGCCATGGTGAAATCCTGTCAATGTGAAGATGTGGATCCATTCTTGTTGTTTGATGGAGCTATTTGGGAGATTTTCTATTCCATATAATAGTGCCAAATATCAAATTTGCTAAGTGCAATGCGTGTAAAGTTTGGTTGGCATTGATATAATGAAGGCATAGAATTTGGATGTTTATTTCTCGTTGTGGATGATTTTTTTGAAATGGTGCATATTCCTTAAGATGTTGAAATATACCTTTCTATTAGAATATAACTAAACAAAGGCATTGAACAAGTGTAATAAAGTGTTGAAAGTGATGGAAATAGTGTTCAAATAATTTGCTTGTTGCATTGATTTTTTCTTGCTACCTTGTCGTTGAAATAGAGCCTCTTTTCCCAATGTATAAAGTACAATTTTATTAACATGGCATAACATTCCCAAAATGTATAGGGTTATTTTGTAAAAGAGGTTGTATGTAAAAAAACAAGGAAAGGGTGCTAGAAATTTGTAAGTATATCATGTCCACATTATACACTGATGGTATATTATCCTTACAAATTCAAGCAAATACAAAAAATGAGGCAAAATTGATATCTGAATGTTGGAGACAATACGAAACTTTGTTCATGCAATTTTGTAACCAACACATATTATGGAGAAAAGAACTCAATAGGTTACAAGATCAATTAGGAGACACATAGAAGAAAGATGTAAAGGAGGATGTACCCTCTAGCACTTCAACACAACAAGTAGGTCAAACCAACAATGTTCCATCTCCTCTTGTGTCACATAGGCAAATTGTCATGTCTAAGCCTATGGCCCAAAAATGCTACCAATCAAAGTCACCAAAGAAGAAACCCATTTAGTCAAAAAAATTTCCTTCATCAAAACCCATTGTGAGAATTTGGGAATCCCAGAAAATAAATAAGGGAAAATGTGGTCTTGGTTATAAAGGTTTTGTTGGGTCTTATGTCCTGATGTATTCTAAACACATAAAATTTGTATCAAGAGGACATATGAATAAATGTCATGATGAGTCTTCACCTATTAGTCAACCAAAAACAACAAGTCCTAAGTCCAATAATGTCCAAATTTGTTCCTATTGTGGATGTCAATTGATCTACACTCTTGTACATCATGTGGTCTACTTACTCATTCTACCAAACATTATTATCTAGAAGATCCACCTCCAAAATCTATGAGGCATATGTATTTTGGTTGGATAGATCATTCTAGATGGAGATCCAAGGTTGATTGGCATTTCAAACACCATATATGATTCAATGCAATCAAGACAAAGACCAGAGGAAATAAAGGCTGTCATAGATAAAGAAGATAAAAATGCTTGGTAAGTTGGGTGACAGTCAAGATCGATCTAAGAGAGTGTTTGATTTCAACAGAGGGCTCCAAATTCAAGTCACCGAGATTGGTGAATGGTCAGAATCAAAAGATCTTCTAAGACTTTGTTAGAACAAAAGAAAATTTCATTAGTATTGTCCAGAGCCGCCATTTCCTAAGAATTCTATTTTTAGTGCGGGCTAAAATTAGACCATAATCAACGAAGAAAGACATACTCAGAAATTACTAATTTTGACATTCACTATTTTTAGCGTTAACTCTAGTTCGATCATCATGCAGACAATGTGAGCACAAAGTCAAGTTTGCAACAAAACTGAACTTTAGTTTAACTAGAGGTCACAGATAGTTGCATGTTTTAATCATGAGTCGAGTTGGCAGTTTCATGTTTCTATGTTTAGTTTAAGTGGAGTAGATGATAGTTTGTAATAAGTTTGCATGTCATGCAAACAAGTCAAATAGGTTAGAGTTCAATTAATTATTTTCATGTAATAGCCTTCTAAGCAGTATAAATAAGTGCTTTTGCACATTTATTAGGGGATTGAAGATTCATTATTAGTTAGCTTTTTTAAAGCTTTTTAGGAGTTAACATTTTTCAGTATTTAGTATTTAAAGTAATCAATTGTACTAGTGAATGTACTAGTGAATGGACATCAATGAAAATAGCAATTCTCATGCCTTCGTTATGCTAGAGTTGTTGGTTATCTGGTGTTCAACATTTTTGTAATTTTGTTACTTGTTCAATAGAATTTACTATGCTTTCCTTGCTTCTAAATGTCTATTGAATTATATCGTTTTTAGTGCTGAAAGTTAAATCAATTCAATGAATTTGCGAATTTTTTGTTGCAAATAAAATCGAAGGTATAAGTTGTGTCTTTGTACCGTCACATGCAATTTAATCATAACCTTTGTGCTTATATGTTCCTGTGTTATCCATTCAATTTGTCCAATTTGATCCATGTGTACTTGCCTTGTTCAGCCTCTGAATTTAGCCGAATAGCGCGACTGTGTAGTCTTAGGTTTTGATTCCAGTTAAAAAGACACAAAATCCTTGCCTCGTGGTTGAAAGTGTCTCTGCCTTTCGCACATTGCAAACCCAAAAAGATTGCTATTTTTGTTTCATCTAGCATGAACATGAAACACCTCTGAAAACACTATAATTTCTGCATAGTTTTAGAATAGTTTTACTTTACATGGAGCTTCCCCTTCTAATTCGAAGAGTGGTCTTACCGCACATCTGTCCGCTTTATGTTTGCACCGAAAGGTGCAAAATAAAATGCTAACAGATAACACTCCAAACACTTAGGGGTTCGTTTTAGGTTCTTTCACTAGGTGCCATGATCCATAACACTGAACAATTGATCTCTTATATAATACATGGAGTAAGATGTTCAATAGCAGTTTTCTGTTTTAGAAGCTACAGTTATAAATGGTTTTTTGCTAAATTGAATAGTATTTTGGGAACTCTATGATTGATAGAAGTTAAGTACACAATATTTTAGTTGCAACCATATTTAATTACTTCCTTTTTACATAAAAAGAGAAAATGCTATTTTGACATTCTTTTAATTCTTGTTGCAAGCCCTTGAGCATCTGTAGTTGTAGTAGAATATTTTTGTTGAAAATGGTGGGAATCAAAACCATGCGTAACTCTAGCTTGAGACATATGTAACGCCAAATATTTACTAGCGTTGTAGGAGAACTGCATGAAAAGGAAGTTTCTCCTATCAGTTTGCTTGCTTATTTGCCACCTAGAATTGCATTCTTCATTAACTTTTCCATTTTGTCTAACAATAGATGGTTTCCACAGCCAAAGTTAACAATAATACAAATGCTTCTATGCTCTTTGCAAATACTACAATACGAAGAAGCTTTGTGCTGCAGTAAACAGTCGCCAGTTGAGAAATATTATGTATCATAATTTATAACCAGGGTGCAGGTTACAGACACATTTCTAGGTAGATCATCATATTAATCGTATTTTACAAAAGTGGACTACATAAGATGTTGAAATTCAATGCTTGTTCTACCCAACGAGAAATTGTCAAGGTAATTATTCTAACCAATACTTGTTTATTTTCCTTGATTTCTTATACATACAGATTTAAATGCTCAAACAGAAGCCTGAGATTTTGTGACAGGGAGAGATCCATCATAGGTACATTTTAGGACATCCGGTCTCTTGATTAGCCGTGGACCTATTGGCACATCCTGCTTTCGTGGTCGAATATCCTACACTCAAAACAGTAATAGATCATCATTATTAACATACGTACGGAAATATTTGTGGTAAAGAAAGCCTGAAAAAACTCAATAAACTCAATACACAGTTGTATCCAGACATATACTAGTATGTTCACCTGTGAAAATCTCTATTCTTTAAAGCCTGGAAAATACTAGAAAATTCATTAGCTATAAGAATTTGGAAACTTTGAAACTCACAGGCATTCATACATATTACAAACTTGCAAGCATTAATGCTTATTATAAACGAACTCCACATTTCATTTTTTTCCATCTCGATTTTTCTATCCATACATTCATCAACCTTTACCCTCTATTTCCAATTTTAAAGGAAGGGATTCAATCAACCTGATCAAAAATTGCTGTTGGGATAGCAATTGTTGCAACGGCATTAGGGGTATCCACAATGCTTGCCAATCTCCCCTCACATGGACAACATGATAAGAGCAAGTAAACCTGTCATTATGTTGTGTGTTATAATTCTGATAATTATCTATCCTATACACTACACCAAGTATCGCCCACTTATTAGTATTATGAACAATTTTTGCAGATTTACATTCGTGGCTATATAATTATATGCATGCATCTTAGTAAAAAAAAGTTACCAACTAACAGAAGTTAATGATGCATCACCTGTTCCCTTGAATATCCGAATTTAGAAAGATATTCGATGGCATTTAGGACAGCCCGTTTATAAGCTACACTTGCATCGAGATAATGTTGCCGTCCTTTTTCATCCACACTGATACCTTCAAATACCAACCACTCAGAGAATCGAGGTTCAAGAGGACCAATTTCAAAAATAGGATTTACATGCAACTTTGTTGGCCCCATTGGAGTAAGATATTTATCCATCCCACCTCGTATAATCTCGCATCTACAAAAGAAATAGTACTCAAGAATGGAAATCGTAACAGCAAAATGTAGTCATAATCTATTAAGTAAAATCTCATGAAAACTTTGTAAAATTCTAAGAGATACAAATGAAATAGAAGGTTGTTCGAAAATAGCATTGAAAAACAAATTAGGATGACGATAGAGAGATATTTTTCTTCCAAGTTCACCACTGGCATATCTCATCAAGAAATCCAGCATAGTCCAACTTACCAAGGATCTTCAAAAAAAATAACAAACCAAAAGAACTGATTTTGGACACTCAAGGAGAGACTAGAATGCAAATGACAATGAATTAGATTCTCGTATCTCACATCAATCATTTGAATAGCAAGGAGATCAATTACTAATGTTCTTTAAAATGGTTGGAATCAAGACTTATTTGGAGAAGATCAAATTTTCCATCGGGCTCATTCAAGAATTCTCTTGAAGAATCAAATAAAGAAGTTATTTGCATTTGAGATATGAGAAATATGTTTTATCTGACCGCATAACTAATGATGTAATCAAGTACATTATTAAATAAATGTTCACATTCTAGCTAAAGGTTAGGCTACTCAGTTGACAGAGTCCAGGAGTGAAATGTTAAAGTTGTTTATAAACGTCACAGCTGCAACAATATTTTTGCCACCTGGTAGGACAAAGCCAATCTCTTTGACATGTAAGAGCTAACAAACAATATATGAGGGTTTCCTTTGGTCTTATCTTCATTTAGCTAATAAACAACATATAAGGGATTCCTTGATCTTGGCTACGTTTTCTCATAATTTAGCCTGTAAGTTGTAATGTCTTCTTTGGCAAGGAAAGCGAAGTTCATCTATGGGTAGATATTACCAACAAGTATATAATGTATAGCCTAATTTGCCAGTTTGGGTATGGGATTCTTTACAGGTTTGGGGTTCAGGTTCTCTACTACTGCAAATTTTTCCCTGGGTACACTACAGCTGGGTATGACTGTACTATATATATATATACCCATAATTTGCAAAAAATAAAATTAAAATAAAGACTATAAAAGACTGACTGAATTTTGACAGAAAATTGTGAAGATGATACAAATAAAGTCATAATGTTATTTTAAATTAACGATTATAAAGTCTAGCACTTTATAACGATATACTTTGTGTGCATTTATAAGCTCTCCTTTATATTGCAAGGCCAAGCAGGATAGTGAGCAATAAGTAATGATAAAATGTGATAAACAAAGAAAATGTTTTATCCTGTGCTTGCAATTATGCTCACATATTTGTTGCCAATGTGGCAAGATATGAAACAGTATCAAAACTGTTAAGATCTATCCCAATTCATGCAAAACATTCCTATAACTGTGCCTTTCTTATTGATTGTTTTCCGATTCATATACTTGCAGAGAATGTGGCTCGAGATAGATGATTCCAATAAAATCTTTATTCATTCAATCAAGAGTCATTGCAGATATGCATGGGATGGCCAAAGAATACAAGATCTGTCCTAGGGGAGAAAGGATGTGCTGATAGTTTCTGATTCAAAGCATATTAAAAATCCAGAAGCATTCATATCCAGCATCATGGACTGTGGAAAACTAATGACTTCCATATTAAAAATCGTTTTGTTAATAGTTTCAGCATTTTTTTATTTATTTTTTCTGTGATGGCTGTGACGTCCTGTTGATGATCTTTTTGTGACACCACAACAATAGAATAAAATACTGAGTATCCTATCCTCTCTTGAATAAAGCTTCTCAGCCGCTGAACTATGTGATCGAATGAGACTACTCCAAGGTTCCTTTTATGTCAGGTCTTGACGTGCATAGGGATAGACTCAGTGGAATGATGTGATTTGCTGGTAATCACGAGGGGGACTTACGTATCAGACTTAGTGTTTCAGTGCTCAAGGAAGAAAGTCAGAGGGGTTTCGGTGGGTTTTGGAGTCCTGGACGTGGATTCCTCTTCTCATGGACTGGATTTTCAACTTCTGGCGGAAAAGAGCTAAGTTCAACCAGCCTAACCTATGTGGGTAACGAATGATTTTGTAGTTGGATCTTCTATAATCTACTCCTAAAGAAAATTCAAAGAAAGTGAAAAAGATAGGGATGGTGGAAGAGAGTTCAGGGATCTAAATGACGGGAAGGACTACAGTTGAAGATTGATACTAGAACCACACTTCTGCTTCGTCATGTAACAACTAGGCAGAGATGGTGCGATCTTCTGGGATAGCGGCAGGGATTTTCACACTGTCCTGACATGGAACATGGGATTTAACCACTCAAGAACAGTCGAAGTTAAGCTTGGAATCAGTTCAGACTAACCATACAAAGTGATTTGCAAGCCACAGATCACAAATGGTATGAACAAATCAGCATTCAATCATTCAACAATAATATTTTCCATCATACTAACAAACAAAGCTTGAAATAAAGGAAATAACATGAATAACTTTCAGATTTGCTTCAAAGAATCAATAAGACCATGTCAAACATCCAAAGAATCATATGAACACCAATATTCAATGCTTATATCCTTGCTTCAGAAGTCTGTATTACAACAATCCAACTGATCCGTGGAGTTTCAGCTCAGAAAAAACAATGCAGAAATAAAAGCTAACTACTAGGGTGCTCTAGGAGCATCAGAATGATAGAAATGAGAAAAAGAGCGAGCTATAATGAGGCATCCCCCAGCCTTTATATAGGCGATCAAAAATACATTAGGGCAAAAGGAAATTAGATTTCCTTGAAACATGTGCCATGGGTCAGAAACTCTAGGAAAAGCGGGTGGGGTCGTCAGATTCCTCATGTAGGAGACTGCCACTTGTCCTGGTCGTCAGAAGGTGAAAGGATGACCTCTAGCTATCCAGGGTGTCCCAGCTGGCTAGGACTCCCGGATAGGACTGTCCTGCCTGTCTGAAACTTCTTCCTGCTCTTTAGTCTCTGCCTCCAGGAACCTGGTCAGGACGACTTCCAACTCCTCCATAGGAATACTGGGCATGTTTTCCATCCAGAACTCCATGACGAACGCGGTGGTGGTATAGGCAACAAGGATATTTTCCCAATCCGCCCTCAGCTCCTGGATACTGTTAATGAGGATCAGGAATGAGGAAGCATCCCCAAGATGGGACTCCTGGGTAGGATAAGCTGCTTTGAAGTATATGCTCCGCATCTTGCCTTTCAACTCCTCCAAGTCAATGACTCCATTTGGTGCTACATCCAAATCAAACCAGGTCTCCAATGATGCAAGGATTTTGTCCTGGATCTCCTTCAACATGGCGTGGGCCTGGGAAGTGTCACCTTTAATCTTCTCAAGGTTATCTCTCTTCATGACCAAGGCGGAATACCAGCTGAGGTAATCATATACTGAATTTGCATGTATTACCTTGTTCCTCACCAAGTCTGGCTTCGGAGTGTTCATCAGTGCCTTCAGTCTAGGGATAGTTTCTTCCCGGACAACTATGAATTGCTGACATGTATCCAGAATTGCTTGAATTCTATCCATGAGTGCTATAACTCTCTCGTTCACCTGGACAAGGTCTTCTATGAATTTATGGGCTCTATCCGAGACCTTCTCTATCCAACATTTTGCTGTGTGGCCGACTGTCCTCAAAACTTCAACCTCAGTTAATGAATCCTTAGTTACGCTTAGAGGTTGGGACGTTGCTCCTTGGGCGGACTGCAATGGGCCCATGAGCTGCTGGATGTGCTGCCGCAGTTCCTCATTCTCTTGCTTCAACTGGTTCTTTTCTTCTTCCTTAACCTCAGATGGCTGCAACGGAATCCTCCAGCTCCTCCATTTCTTGATCCTTCGTGGTTGGTCCAAGGTCGACCTTCAAGATGTCAAAGTCATCCAGACTGATGTCCTCCTTCGCCTCGGTTACCCTGGGAATTGCCACCTCTACTCGGCGGGATCCTGATTCATCCCTTGTAATCCGGAAAACATTCTTCGCCTTCTTTGGACCTGCGGGTTTCCCTATCCTGGCCAGAAAATCACCAAGTTCGGTGGAAGGATCATTCTTCCTGATTGTCTTCTTCCGCAACCTATCCTGTAACCAATTGGGTTTTGTGGACTGTCATGTCCCCGTTTCCAGCTTGATCATCAAGTGAAGAATGGATTAGCCTATTCCTCATTCCCGGAGGCTAATTCTAAAATAATGAGGGAATGAATTGGTTTTTGACTAACTCTATCTTTTTGTTTTGCAGGAACAGAGTTAGAAACCTAAAATTTGACTAAGTCTGAGAGTCATTGCATCAACTCCAGTGGTCACATTGTCAAATAATGCTTTCATGATGTTTAGGTGCATTTCTAGGAAATTCAAGCTCATCTTGGCGCTTAACTCTCAAATCCACTTGTAGCACTCAGTAAGGGATTTAATTTGAGGCGCTTCATGTGTTTAACTTCCTCCAACCCAGCGCCTAGTATTGAGATGAGTGGAGTGGGTATGAATGAGGCTTTCATGCTTGGGCGCCACTATCATGTTGAACTCACCTAAATTAGCGCCTTGGGTTTTGAAGGCAACAATCAAGAAGATGAAATCCTCTATTAACTAGTTGAGCATCACTCGCACCTGATCACTCACCTAACATATGTTTGAGGTCATTGAAAGAGCCTAATTGAGCTAGGCGCACTTTCTTGTTCTTACAAAACCCCAGAGTGCGCCTAACCTTCCTAAGGCGTCAATTCAAGTTTAAACATTCCAAAATGGGCGCCTTGATCTGAGTTGGTCGTTGGAACCATCAAGGAACTTCTTCAATTGAACTTCATTCTCAGGGAGATCAAGTAGAAAGTTAGAATTTGGCGACTGGCTACCTAGGCGCATTTTGGGCCAAGAATATTCCATTTTGAGTGCCTAGCATGGATGGTTGTTTGATTGAAGGATTTGAAGTTTGTTTTGGCGCACTAAACTATCTTTCGCATCCTCAAAATTGCGCCTAAGGCGCTATATCACATTTGGACAACCCTTGAATGGCGCCTAAGCTAGTTTGTGAGTTCAAAAGGGTAAATGCACCATAAAAGGGTCAAGTTGATCAGCCGTCTAGTGGAAGTTATCATCTTTGTCTAAGTGTAGTGTTGAGAAGTTGAGGCGCATCCTTCCTCATCCCCAACCCTACTATTGCGCCTTCCCTTGGTAAGTCATATGGCGCTTAGAAGAGTGAATTTTGGTGTTATGATACCAAGTTGTATTTGGAAAAGACTTAGAAACTCTTGAAAAGCTAGAATTTGATTCAAGGAGATGAGGCGCCATTTCACTCTTCCCCTGACACCTTGTTGCGCCTAGAAGACTCATCCCAAAAGTGCACCTGAGAAAGGAAAGAGCTCTTGATCCACTCATAGTGAAAGGAGTTTGATAAAAGATGGAAATTTTGACTCAGTTGTAACTTGAGTTGACGTTTTTTGCAAGGCAAAACTACTCCCTTCCTAAGGCGCCAATCCAGACCTTTCTCTATCAATAAGTGCGCCTAAGAGTAGTTAAAGATTCAAACAAAATATTAGAACTCCAGATGAGGGCGCTGAGTTAAGGGAACATCAAAAGGGTTTTGATTGCAAGTGTTTGAAAGTGTGAATTGTATAGAACATCTTCCCTGAAGTACCAGGCGCCGATGCCAGTTGAAACTACCCCAAGTGTGCACCTAAGATAGTTGCAAGCCTGCAAGGCCAGTTTTGAACAAGGCACCCATTAGGAGATGGCGCCTAGGTTCCAAAAGATCTTCGCTTAAGTTCCAAGGTTGCTTGGAGTCATCAAATCTCTCTAGGCGCATATTCATGCTTCTGCTACCCCAGTTGAGCGCCTAGGTCCACATTGGGCGCCATTCCATGATCACACTGCTTCAAATGGGTGCCTAGTCAGAAGATAAGGTAGTTGTAACTACCTGAGCTCTCATTGGTCGACAGAATGTCTTCGGGATCCGTGTCAAGGTCTCTGGATAAGCTTGCCAACTCAGAATGAGTCATCAGATGGAATATTCCCTTGGATATGCTTCTTGGGAAACGTGCCTTGGTTCCTCTTTGCACATTGAAAAACGTGCCTTCATTGCCTTTGGAAGGCCTATAAAAGGAGGAGCTCTCTCATTCATTTGGCATCTATTCATTTTTGACAAAATTCTCTCTGCAAAGCTATTGAGCTTGTAATCTTGAGGCCTGCGAGTTTCAAGTGTTGGGGTGATGCTCCCTCAACAAGCAAGGTGATGCTCCCTTGTTGTAATGTGAGGTGTTGACATTCAGTTAACATCATTGAGTTTGATTGAGTTGATCAAGTGTAGAAGTCATTGTAGACATCAAGGCTTTAAGGCCTCCTTCTGTAATTCCATTTGAATAAGGTTGTAACTTCATGCTGTTGAAAGCATTATCCATGTAATAAGACATTGCAAGATGATTGAATTAAGTAATAAGACAAGTACCCATCTTTAAGGTTGATTCATTCAAGTAATTATCTTTGATGTATATCTCTAAGTTGTTGAGTAGTTGATGAGTTGATAGCAAGTAAAAGTGTTTAAGGAAAAATTTTAGTAGAACTAGTTGGGTATCTTACATGGACGGAATGACTTCCTTCTGTTGTTCTTGAGGATCTTGACCAATTTGTGTGGATGTCAGTACTTATCCGGAATTGAATTCCTCGTCCAGGAATTCCAAATCAAGGTGATGGAGCATGTCCTCAAGATGGACCTCCCCTGGATTCCGCAGTGGAGGGTTAGCCTGATTTCCCACCATCAGGCTAGGAGTCCATTCCCAGGTGGAATCCATGGACTCATTATCTTCCTGATCATCCTGCTCATTCGAGACCCTTTCCTCCTCCACGAGTCCTTTACCTTTAGCAGTTTGCAGATCTTCAAAAAGATCCACCTCCCGGACGGAAGAAGTGCTGGCCGAGTGAGGCCTGGATACATTCTGCTCCTCCTGGTCAGGCCTGCTGATAGGTTCCTTCCGAGCCTTCACTCTCTTTTCTGGTGGATCTTCCGCAGTCCTGTCCTTCACTTCCTGTCTTCCCGTCTCTTGTTCTTCTCAGGAGTGTCCTCGGTCATATCCTCTTCGGAAGAATGAGAATCCAAGTCTCCCATTAGGTCATAAGTCGGGCGGATACCTCTTTTGTGCAATTTCTCCGTCTGCTGGCTTATCCATTTCTGTGTTATCGTTAGCACAGTTGCCATTAGATCGTCTAAGTGGGTGACCTCCGGATCGGACCAAATCAAGGGTGGAAGAGGCTTATCCTTCTCCTGTTCGAAGAATGGCCAGACTTGGCTTCCATCCTCCTTGACTTGATCCGAGATTGCAAAGATCCTGGTGGCCTTGATCATGTCGACTGAAAGTCGGGAACATGTCCTCCGCACTTCGAAGTCATCCTCAGTATTTGCCCAGTGGTCCTCCAGGTGTACCTTATGTCTATGCCTCCTTCCACATGCTACTCGGGTGGTATTGAATAGGTCAAAGATCTCCCACAAGGAATGAGTCACCAGGTTATAGAATTGCAGCTCCTCTTCGGATCTTTCTGCGGCCTGGAGAGATGGGCATGCTTCGACCGCACCTTCCGTCTGGACTGGATAGGTCACCCCAGCCTTCTTCTTTTGAAATTTGTCATACGCTGAGAGTTGCCTTGTCAATTCCAACAGGACCATTTTGTCCGACAAATACCTTCGCAGTCTGTATGGGTAGCCGGAAATTCCTTGCACCCTGATGTATGTGAACTTCGGGAATTGGATGAACCAGGAGCCATATGTCCTGATCAACTGCTTGGCCTCAAGTGATAACCTTTGGTGAATGCCTCCTTGTAGGGTCCTTGTAATGTGCATAGTGAATGCGTCATTGAACCTCCGAAAATGGTTTATGTTCTGGAGATGAAGCTGGGTGTAGCAATCGTAGACCTTGACTTGCCCTTCTTGGTTGCCAATACGTCCCTTCCATGACAGTCCTCGATATTTGTTGTTCCTTGCCAGCATATAGATCACATCGGAACTCATGAAAAAGGCCTTCGATTCCACCAAGTTTCGGGATTGTGCATCAATACTATCACTGAGGAGTCGAGCCCAATCAATTATCTTTGTTCCAGCGGTGACTTGTTCGATGTAGTAGAACATCCATGGCTCGAAGGTAGAGGACTGCGGACTTCCCATGATCCTATTCAGCATGACGACGAGGTCTCCATGCTCTTGCTTGAAGTCGGATTTAAGGAGTGTCCTTGGCAACTTGTAACGGTGAGGCCTTTTCTTCTGCATCCATGACTTGTTGATGATCCCGAAACAGGTTGCCGGATCGGCCTGGAACATGTCGGCTGACTCCTCCTTGCTTGTGTACTCGATGGGACTATAGACAGGTATGTTGAAAGCCTCCGCAATCTTTTCCTTGGTGAAATAGGCCACCACTGTGTTGTTGCAATTGACGACCATCCTTCATTCCAAATCATAGTGCATGAAACATTCTATGATCAGTTTGGGACAAGGAATGGCGGGCGGGAAACATGCGGCAGAGGCAACTCCATTCCGGACGGTCTTGGCTGCAAGCTAGGATGGAGGATGTCCATCCACCCCGTACATTCGCTTCCCAATTTCTTCCATGACTGAGGGATGGATGTTGATGTCTCCGACGTTCGCCCACTTTGAGATGATTCTGGACTCCGGGAGTGTCCCTTTGAGGGCAGTCTTCACTTGAGTCTGTCTTGAAAAGTTCACCTTGGCACTCGCCATTCACCTATGGAGTCAAGGAAAGAAATAGCAAAGTATAAGTTTTTCAAGGGGTAAGGATGGAGGCGGGATGAGGTCTTTTATTCCCACACATGGGTCGTTAGTACAACAGTTTTATGCATGTGGGACTAAAATCACGAATTTTCAAGTATATAGGAAGGAGAAAATAACAAAATTCTAAGAAGAACCCTCCAATGCATTCACATACCTCTCCTTGCACAAGGAACTTTTGACCTTTAATGGAATCTCTGATTTTTTTGATGGAATTTTGACATTCTAATGAATTTTCTGCACGAATTTCTGAATTTTAATGGATTTTTGACAAGAAATCTGCCTTTGGAATGTTTCAGAAATTTGCTTTAAAGCTACAGAAATCTCTGCCCTAATGAAGAATTTGGCCTTGGAAATGCTAAAATCTAGAATCCTCCGTGATGAACTTTGTCCTTCAAGTGATGAAATCTGCTCTTGAATGAATATTTCTGCTCCTAGAAGGTATATTTCTGCTCTCCTTGATTTGGAATTGTACTTTGAATGATAAAATGTGAAGTGAGCGCCCCTTTTATATAGGGATTTAGACGTTCTTTGCCACTTGGCCGACCTAGGTTGGAGGAAGGAAAACCTAGCCGCCAAACTTTATTACTCAGCTGACTTAAATTTTGTCATTTTCGCCTTGTGTTGGTGGTCGGGGATTTCAGTAAGTCGGGGATTCCTTAATGTCGGGGATTTCCATTCATCCTGGAATTCAAAATTCACCTGGTCCTGGATTTTGCGACCATGATTGATTTCTTCCTGAGTCAGGAATTGCTTTCAAGTTCTCTTGTCCAGATTTTGCTAAGTTTTGGAAATCTTTTCTTGCAGGATCCCATGAAGGTTATCGTTTCATTTTGGGACAGGAATCCACTCATGTTGCATCTTCCGGAGGGGCATGGAATCCATATGGTACATCTTCTTGCAGGTCCTGGAGATGGATTGACTTTGGTTGAGTCCTGGACAATTTGGTCCCTGTGAAGGATTCTTCAAACCAAGGTTGAAATTCTCAGACCTGATCAGGAAACTTTTCATGTTTTGATGCCAGACTGGACTGGAATTTTGAGGGGGCAAGTTTATGCAGGAGGGAATCCTGGTCACAAAATCCACCTGGAGGTGGATTATGCGACCTGGATGAAATTTTATCTAGGGCACATAATCCACCTACACCTGGATTTTGCGCCCAGGACAGATTTTCTTCCTGAGCGCAGAATCTACCTGGAGGTGGAAACTGCAACCTAGATCTAGCAAGTTGGGTTTTGTCCTGAGGTCATTTTCCTTTGTGGAATTTGGGTTGTTTCAACTGTTTCACGGAGGTTTGATCATTGACACGAGATTCAAGGTATGGATTTTTCACCATTTCCTCAAAGAGTTTCAATCTCCATGGCCAAATTCTCCCAACAGACAATGAATTCTTTCATTCAGGCACCTACAGAGAAGTCTGGGAATGTTGCCTTTGTGAAGATCTTTCCAGAAGGAAGTTTGTGATCCCATGTTTGAACAGGTATCCTTCTTGGGTTGTCCATTCCGGCGGGAATGATCCTTCAGGCTAGGTCAGGAATGCACTGCAATCATGCTATCCAGGAGTGCAAATTCCCTGAGGAAGTGGATTTTGCACTCAAGACAAATTCCTTCCAGGTTTCCTTTCCCTCTCAGACTTACTTTCAAGTTCTTTGTCAGAGTTTTGCCAAGTTTTGGAAGTTTTCCTATAGGATTTTATGAATGTCAACACTCCGTTTTGGACAGGGATCAGCTATGGGAGGGAACTGGATGATCCTATCTAGGGGCGCAAATTCCCTGAGGTGTAGGATTCTGCCCCCTGGACAAAGAACTATCCTCGAGCGCACATTTCCATAGGTGGAATTTGCGCCCCAGCCAAAATTCTCCCAGAGCACACATTTCCACAGGTGGATTTTGCGCCCTAGCTAAAAAACTATCCTACAGGTTCAGTTTTCAAGATTTTAGTTAAGGACTTATTCTTTCTTTTCAGTTTTGTTGTCTGAACAGGAATCCTCTTCGTAAAGGGTGAACTTTGGTTGGCTTTACGGAGGCTCAATCATCGACACGAGATCCGGAACAAGGAGTTTTCCTTCATTCCTGCAAGGAATTCCAATCTTGATGGCAAAATCTTCCAGACCAACAGACAGTGAAATTTTCATGCAGGCACTCATGGACTAGTCCGGGAATGATTTCCTGCCAAATTGCAAAGTTTAGACTGGAATAGGAAGTGGAGCAGGAGACCCTGATCCTAAGGCGCATAATCCAGTACCTACTGGATTATGCGACCAGGGAGAAATTTCTTCCCTGGGCGCATATTCCAGTTGGTACTGGAATATGCGACCAGGAATATTCCTGTCGCACAGTTCCAATCTTCCGGAGGGGTGGTTTGGATACCTGTTTTTTTGAATTTGCTCTAAGTTTTTTGAAAACCCTGTTGATTGAGAATCTTCCGAGTTATGATCTTAGATTGAGTCCCGGATTGGGATCAAAAGGATATCCCTTGGATTGAACTTCCGGATTGGAGCTGTCAAGCCGGGAACTGAGTTCCACGGTGGAAAGATGAACATGCCAAGGAGTGACAGTTCTTGTTGAGTTCCGGGCCTGGTCGAGATAAGAATATGGATAGACCTTGGAACAGGATTCCGGGCAGGAATTCCTTGAACAAGACTCTGGGATAGGCACTTCCGGATAGGACTCCGGATTGGACCTCTGGGCTGGATTCCTGGACTGGAGTCCGGGAATGCTTTCCTGAGTGGGACATGGAGTCTTGGAACAAGATTAAAATTGAGTTCCATGCCGAGGATGGAGTGGGTTCATTTCTTAAGGATGGAAAGACAAAACCCTTCCTTGAGGACAGTTCAGAACAAGCAGTTAGGGTTCCAAGCCTATGCAGGACGAAATCTGTGTTCACTTCTTCGATCATCGGTGAGCCAGCCTAAACCATTGACATCATCTGAGTTCTGAAATCATGCCGGAGAGTATGGGACTAGAGCAAGAATCCGGACTAAGTCGAAAAAAGAGGGGGACCCAATTTGCAATTGGGGTTGATGTTGTCAAAGGTCACAACACGTCCCAGACTCCCAAGTACCCTATGGGTTCGTCTGGGACATACCCACAAGGTACGCAGGATGGCAGGGCTGTGCCCTAGCCACTCCTACTCCTGCTCCCATTCGGTACGGAAATAGGGTCATTTCTATAAGGACCTGGTAACTTAGCTTGTAGTATACTTGGCAGGACAAACTTCTAGAAATTATGCTTATTTCTCACATTGGGTTCACCAAAATGAATCCAATATTTTACAACATAACTTAGGATTGATTAGCTGAACCTCGTAGAATTCATCAATGAAATTGTTTAGAATTGACTAGTGGAATTTCCTTGGATTCTTTATTCAAATGTAAACAAGGTAGAAATGGAATTTTAGATTTGATTGTGTCTGATAAATCAAATATTACCATGTCCAAGGAATAGTGTTCTAATGGTAAAGTGGTGCATTCATAAAGAAAGTGACTCAAGTTCAAACCTTGATGTTGCAATAAGGCAATCGACAACTCGATGGACATACACACGTAATAACTTGGTCAGAACTAGTGCTTTGTGTAGACACTTGGAAATGGTCACAACCAACTTCATTCACTCACGCATTCAACCCCGATCCACCCGCATCACTTCATCCGATCTGATTATCAATTAAATATTTTTTAATTATTTAATTAATCTATTCTGCACCTTTATCATGTCATAAAAATCAATTCTTCTACTATTGTTTGAAAATTAAATATTTTTTACGATAGTTCATCCCAAAAATTCAATAAATTATCATATTTATTTAATTCTCTATTTTGTGCACTTTTGATTACTTTTTGTAATCATGATTATTTTCTCCTAATCCATGTGCACATGAATTAATTTTAATTAATTCATCATTACAAACCCCCATGTTTCTAGAAGTCCACTTGTCATCCAATGTATACACATGTACATGACAAGTGGTACTTTGGAAGCATGGGTAAATCTTCCAAATTGTGTACATTTGTCCTCTTTCTTCCACCCCACTCCATGTGTCACTATTCATCCCAATTTAAAATTCCATGTGGCACTATTTGAACACTATTCTTCTAATTTTAAATTCCACTTGTCCTCTCCGTGGAATTTAAAATTCCTCACAAAGTTCAAGCCTTACCTTTTCATAAATGAGTCCTTACATGTCATACACCTACTCAATCTTGGCCATCCATCCATTCAAACTTGCATTCTCATCCATTGATCATCCCTTGAATCTTGGGGCAACTTTCTCACCCAATCCAATCATATCATTTGTCCAATTCTCCTTGCTTGAGGATCCTCAAGCAATCTCAACCATTGATCCTTCAAATTGATCCTAGCCCTCCAATCCCATCTCCAAAAATCTATAAATTGAGGCCTCCACCTCCCATTTGGAACAAGTCATTTTATGCAAAGTTATTCTGCCAATTTGAGTGCTCACATCTATAGCTATTAGTGCAATTCAATTAGTTTAGATTAGTCTATTACCCATTTAGGACATATCATCACTAGTTTGCTTAGATAGGGTACATATTTTAGTAAAGAAGCATAGTAGTGATTTAGTCCAATCTTGAGGTCCCTTGGACTTGAGATTGGATGCATTTTAGGTTTAATTTGCATCCATATTAGGTCTCATTTTCATAGGTAGACACTTTGTAATGTCCCCATTTCCGTAATGGTCACATTTGATTTGGATATTTAGCCTTTTCACTATTCCCATGGGCTAAATCGCATTCTAAGGGAATGATTTGTGGTTGAGCTAGGACCTTGGAGGCTTGGAGAATAAAAAGTTGGCTCAACTAGCTTTATTTCACTTGTATTTTTGGCTAATGGTATTTTATAATATTTTTATAAAGCCAAAAGATAATATTATACTCAATCAAAGCAAAATTGAAGGATATAAAAAGTTAAAGTCGGGCAACTTAAAGATGGAATTTGGGAAAATTGAAAGAGCAAAATAAAATATAATATTATATTATATTTTATTATTTATTTGTGCCTAAGAAATCGATGCCCACATGAAGGAAAAAATAATAATAAGAATAAAAAAATAATATTATTTCACTAAAAATCTGCGCCCATGGAGAAATAAGAAAATTATAATAAAATAATATTATTTTATTTTTGGTGAGGCGTCCAAAGTGAAGAAATAAGGAAAATATTTAATAAATATCAAATTAAAGACTTGATATTGACGGTGGACTGTAAAATTGATTATATTTTGTCTAATTGGGTTGCCCAAATGGAAAAATATAAAAGGACATCATTGGAGCAATTTTGCATATCTTGATCATTTGGTATTTTTGCATATTGAGTATTTGATCTTGGCTGAAAGTGATTTTCAGTTTGTTCAAGGAAGAAAACCCTTGAATTATTGTGGTTTGGACGAAAAACCCAATCCACCATGGAGATGGATTCATGTGGAGTTAATCATGGAGCTTAACCGGAGGTTTTTAATGGAGATTTTGCTTCAATCAGCTAAGGTTTGGAAAAGATATTTGCAATCAGCTAGGGTTGGAGTTTGATATTCAGATTTGGCTTTTGTTTTGATATATTTTCATCAATAAATTGCTTGAAGAGGGTTTCTAGTTTCTACTTGGATCGCTTGGCAAAGGAGGGTGTTTTTGGTGATTTCCATCATTCATGCATGGTCTGATTTTATGACAGAAGTCTGAACATTGATATAGGTTGCAGATCTGAGGAGTTTTTGGCATCTACATTGAGGTTACATGATCATTTTGACATCCTAACCCTAATCGCTTCAATTTGGTGGATGGCCGCTTGGATTTGGAGGGTTTTTTTGGCATTTGGCACTAGGGTTTCATGATCAACAGCTGGTACAGGTTTATAACAGCGATCAGACATTGGTTTTGCCTCCTATTCTTCATCATCCATCATCTCTAGCAAGGCGTCAACCATTGGGTGTTATCATCTTTGCATTGTACTAGGGTTTGATCACTATTTGAGGCATTTTTGTACATCATTGGAGGTCCGATTTGAAAATTAGTCATGGCTGTTGTGTAATCAACGATCATCTATGTATTTGATTCATGCCATTTCATGATCCGGGTATGTGAATAAAGAAACCAATTTTATATCTTTAATTTGAACTTGCATTTCCAACTAATCTATCTATTTTATAGTTATCATTTGTTGTCATATGAATGTTATATTTGAACCTTTCCATCTTCATATCATAAACTACATGCATGTGAAAACAAATCTTCAAAATCATTAGTAAATCAACAGGAAAACAAATCAGAAAATTTTGGACAGCGAAAGAAAATTGTGTTAGATAAGACAGTGATCTTACAGTGGTATCAGAACTTGGATCCTGCCAGCGTATGGGGTTATGAGCTACATTGATCCACTCGAGGTTGAAAAACTCGCATAAAACTCGCATGACTCGCAAGTTTTTATCAGAAAAACTCGGCCCGAGTTTTAGGAAAAACTCGCCGCGAGTTTTGTGTTAAAAATCGCCATGTTTTCCAAAAAATCGCGCATCAGATCATGAAAAACTCGCCATTTGGCGGGAAGTAAAAAAACACTAAATTAAAACCTAAAAAAAAAGCGCTTTCGAATTTTATACGGCAAACGAAGTTACCCTAGCGCGATGGCAAACGAAGTTACCCTAGCGCTCAGGAGAAATCGAGAGATTTTTGGAGTTTTTAACACTGTATCATCTGCGATTCTACCGCCTGCATATCATATGAAAGGAGAGATTTTGGACGAACTGTCAAAATTTATGGCAATTTATGATGATATTGCCATTGCGTATCATATGAAAGGAGAGATTTTGGACAAACTGGTAAAATTTATATAGGATTATGATGATATCGTATCATATGAAAGGAGAGATTTTGGACAAACTGTCAAAATTTATATAGGATTATGATGATATTAATATCATCATAATCCTATATAAATTTTGACAGTTCGTCCAAAGTCTCGCCTTTCATATGATACAATCTTTTTAAAATTTCAATTTATAAAATATTTAATAGTTAAAATTTAAAAACTTGAAAAGACTGAATCATATGAAAGGAGAGATTTTGGACGAACTGTCACAATTTATATAGGATTATGATGTATAATCCTATATAAATTATGACAGTTCGTCCAAAATCTCTCCTTTCATATGATACAATGAATCGTCTTTTTAAAATTTCAAATGTTTTTTAAAATTAAATTTCAGAAATGTGTGTTTTTTAAGAATATTTTTAAAAAATTATGCACTTTTAAATATTCGATAAATTTGCCGAGTTTTTCCCCGAGTTTTTGGCGAGTCCCGAGTTTTTAAAAATTTTGGGTTTGCCGAGTCCGAGTTTTTCAACTATGGATCCACTTCCATATCATTATCATAGAAAAACAAGTACAATGGGAGATAGAAGAGCAGGTAATCCGCCAAGGGATGACATTGGTGACATGATGAGAGATATGATAGCCGGTCAGCATACGATGGCAGCGGAACAACATACTACAAATGATAATATCACACAAATGAGGGCTACCCAAAATCAAATGTTGTAGGTTTTGACACAATCATTGAATAATATACAGGTCAATAGAGCTAATCCAACTAATACAGGTGTTGGTAGTGTGGTTGGATCACCTCATGCAAGACACACACAGCTACTACAGATAGGCCTATGCAACCCACTTTTCTTCCTAGATAAGAAGAGGTTGATGAGGAGATATAGGTTGAGGAAGAGGAACCACCTTTTGATGAGGATTTGATATCCATGGTTGATGAGTATGATGCACTTCCTGAACATGTTAAGGATCGTATAAACTTCAACAACTATATGAATCAAAAGAGGGATAGACAAAGGGCTAGAGTTGAGAGACAAAGAAGACAACAACCTAAACAACCTAAGGAGTATAAGGATGCATTGAATAAAATTCCTCTACCTAACTTTGATGGCAGTGGCAAAATCGGTGCTAGAGCATGGGTACACAAGCTTGACACTTTTCTTACACTCAAACCCATGAGTGAGGAAAAGGCCATACACTTTGCTACTATGCATTTGGAGGGATTAGCATATGATTGGTGGCACCATGGACTTGTTTCACAACATCATAACATGATCACTTCATATGATGAGTTCACTAGCAAACTCATTACTAGGTTTGACAGGAAAGATGTAGAAGTCTCCTACAGGGATTTGGCTCAATTGAAACAGGTTGGTAGAGTAGACTCCTATGTTAATGAGTTTCAAAAGATTGCTGTGATGGTTCCCGACATGACAAATAGGAGAGTGACTATGTTGTTTGTTGAGAGATTGAATGATAGATTGAGAGGATCGGTCAAAGTTCATAGGCAAAGGACACTTGATGAGGCCATTGAACTTGCACTTGACTTAGGCACTACTCCTACATTTCAACCTCAAAAGAAGAACATGAATGAAAACTCAAATCAGCAATCTCATGAGCAGCTCACTCCTAAAAAAGTTGATACATCAAAGATGGATTTTGAGGCAAAGAATGAACTTCGTAGGAAAAAGTTGTGTTTTACTTGCAAAGAACCTTGGGAAATTGGGCATAGATGTCTTGGCAAAGGTAAAGTGCATTACATAGAGGTGATTGATGATGTGGATGATGATACTAGTTCAGAAAATAATCTAGAACAACCAACTCTAGAACTTGAAAGTGATGGTAACAAAGGATATAGGAGAGGTCAAAGGTAGGAGAGGTGATACAGCTTTGTATCCATTGGATAACTGGTTAGAAGAATTGAAGGCCTACAAAACTTTAATTAGGCCCCAATTGCACTCATCAAAAGCTTTGGAAATGCTTAGTTTTACCATGACACCATGTCGGTGCTGCATTTTTACCTTTTAGGGAATGGAGTACTTCCTAGACTACTATAATGCTATCAGTGATCTGAAAACTGATTGAGTTGCAGAGATTAGCTTTCCCAGCTGGGACTTGATTCTTGGGTCTATCAATGTGGAGACAACCATGTAGACCATGTTGCATAGCTCCAATGGCCATTAGTGGCTTATTTGTTTGTCATAGGCAATCTTTGGGATTGGGTCCAATGTTGTTGCATTCAAATGTTTTAGCATGGGTTCATTTTCCTGGGCTCTTCAATTACCACCATTAGATCCCTTAGCAGTGACCATGACTTAGAGGACATATATGCTTGTAGTAACATGTCCAAAACTGGAGCATATTCCCTCCAAAGCCAGTCTAGGCCCAGAGATGTTTGTAACTACCCTCAACAAAATAAAAGTCTAAAATTATCATACCACTGAAACTGAAGTCAGCCATCCAGGGATGTTGCAGACACTAAACTATTCTTTTTGAGGAGGCTCTCACAAATTTCATTACAAATTGACCATAAGACTGCAGAGATCAGTTGGCAAATTGAATTAAGAAAGTCCTTTTCTCTCAATTCCTTGATGGGCAGATTGTCAAAGATAACTCGCAAAAATGTTTTTGAATTAAAAATATAAATTTTAAAAGGAGAGAGAAGATGGAGTACTTAAGCTCAAGAAATCCACTCATCTCAATAGCCCCACAAAAAGAGACTTCGCCATCACCCTGGGAGAAATGCATGTCACCCATACTGAGATTTGCACCATCTACAAATACGGGAAAGTATATTTTTGATCCCCTGCTGAGATTTTTAATGTCACAATTCCCACCATTTTCTCTACCTGGAATAGTTCTTGCAGCCTCGGCTGCAATTCTTTCCCATTCTGATGTGCCTGATTTTACCTGCACAACCAACCTTGTTGCATAAAGATATATTATATACAGAAAGGAAACATTAAGTACTTGAGGGATTAATTGAAACTGTTTCATGCTACAAGTGTAGCCAGAAAAGATCATAACCTATATTGCAAGTATTAAAAAACTGTAATAATCTTCAAAACATATCAATATGCATAGGATCTATTCACAAGCCTTATTTGATCAATGTTGACTGATATATTCTAGCCTATTGCTTCAGAGACTTGGTAATTTATGTGCATATGTTGTGTATCTCTAATATCTATACAGTACCTTTTTAATCTAATAAAAATATTATGCAAATAAGACATTCTTTACTACTTCATAATAAGTTGTTTCCTTTTTGCTATCATATGAAATGCGTTTCATTACTAGAAAAGACCATTTATTTCTAGTAAGGCATTAAATAGAGCACTAGTTTAAGTGAGCTTTTATTCCCGTCTGTTTCTATCAAGGAATATTGTAGCTAGATTAACACACATCCATTGGAAATGTCTTCCTAGTCTCTTGAATTTCTATGCACATTCCACAATAGGATTGCATTTGTACTGGAGTTTTTGTAATATCCCCAATGGGATCTGCCCTAAAATTCTGATTTAAAATACCTGAATTCTGCCCTAGAATTCTGCACTTTAGATTTCTGCTCAAACCCTAGAATTCTGGTTTTATTTTTCTGATTATAAACAAGTGATCACAGCGAACCAATTACATATCCAAACATAGCAAAAATGATGGCAAATGATACTACAAATTGACATTCATCATAAGCATGAATTACACCATGAAATACACAATGTAGGGCATCCAAAATCAATATCCATGTCTGATTTTCAGAATAGAAGTCTGCTGTTGCAAATCAGAAAATTTGAGTTTGCAATTACATCAAATACATAGGCCAAAACATGCCCAAACATAGGTCAGAAATCTGTCTTTACAAATCAGGTTTGTACATACCACAAATGATGAACAATGATGCTCTACAAACCCTCCAAAATGATGGCGCTTAGGCTGCTGCTAGGGTTAGGGTTTAGAAACCCTCAACAATGGTGAAACCAAAAGGCCAGGCGCCCTTCTCTATGTGTGGCGCTCCAAACTAGGGCAAGCCCTAATGCAATGTACAGTGATCGCTACAGTAATTGCTACAGTGAACGCTACCGTATCACTACAATACCTGCTAAGGATTTTGTGAACAATACAAGCAGTAGTTTGAAGGTATAAGGGAAGTCATTACATGTCAAAGATTGATCATTGTCCAAAGGAATGAGAAATCAGTCATGGAATCACTCAAACCCTAGGCGCTGTTATGTGAAGAGTTTGCTGATTTATCAGATTTCATAATTGTTTATCAGCAGTCCCTTTATTTGTAATTGAAGCTTTCATTCATTGTTATATCAAAGGAGAATAAATCGGGTATGTTGCATTGGAATGAATGATTCAAATCTTTAATTTGAATGAAATTATCTTGTTGTTCTGAGTTATATCAGACTTTCACTGTGTTATAACAGTCCTATATTTGGCATTGAAATTATTAGCAAAGTGTTTGTTTATTGTTGCAAAGTGTTTGGTCCTTGGTACTATCATTTGGTATATGCGTTTTATGCTGAAACTCAATCATAACAAACATCAAACAACAAAACAAACTCAAAAATCAGTCAACAGACAGTTTGCATGCCAACTGTTTGACGAAATGTCAAACTATGGAAACCATGAGATCAAGAAGCTTAAGAAAAGAAATTCGAAACTAAAATCACAGCTTCAAGAAGACAGTGAATCTAAGGCCAAAATGTTACAAAGCCTTGAAGAGTCAGAGAAGATAATCATCAATCTGAAAACTCAACTTGAAGAGGCAAAACGAATTGAGGAAGAGGTAAGAATTCAATTAAAGGCAAGAGAAAAAAATTGTGAGAGGCGTGAGTCTGAAATTGTTTCCTTGAGGAAGGAATTGGAGAAAACAGGTACTCAATTGAACAAAGACTTGAAGAATGAGAAGAGTACAAAAATGTTAGATGATATCATCAATGGACAGAGGTCATCACACATTAAGACAGGTCTTGGTTATGAAGAAAATCAAAAGATTACAAAAGATCCCAAGGAGCCACCAAAGAAGGGAAATGAGGAAAAACCAAAAAGTTATACAAATGCTCTCAAGAGTCCTATCAAAAATGAAAGCAACACGAAGAAAGAAAATGACATTCCTCAGATAACCAGAATTCCTCACAAAGACTACAAGGATAAAAATACATTTAAAAGATCTTTCCCTCTCAGACAACCTCATATGACCAGGTTTCAACATTCCTTTTATGATTATTGCTATTCTTGTAATCACTTTGGTCATAAGGCAAGAGATTGTAGAAAAGCAAGAAATTTTGGTTGGAACAAGAATAGAAGTCCTTATGGGTTCTCAAGAAGGAACCGTAATTCCTTTGCTCCTTTGTTGGATTACAATGTTGTGTGCTATAAGTGCAACAACTATGGTTACATAGCATGTTTTTGCAGAAGTGGTTTTGTGGACCCCCTAGGCAAAACAAAAAAGTGGAAGCCATGGATAATCAAAAGGAAGAAAATACAAAAGTATGGAGAAGGAAACAAGAGCAAGATAATGAGAAGGAAGAATCTATGCTTGTGCAAACTGCACTTCATGCACAAGAAGTATCACTAAGTACATAAGGAGAAGTACGAATTCAGGGGGAACTAATCATTGCGTCATCTTTCAACTCCATAGAGAAGGCATTCAGAGAGCAGTTGATGATTGTTATGAGGGTAATGAGCATCCCATTACCATTAATGTCAAAAGGGGAGAGTTATAGAAAAAGGGAGAATAATGCCATTGATGTCAAGAGGGAGTTGCAAAAAGGGGGAGAGCTACAACAAGGAAGAGTTATAGGAAAAGGGAGAATGGTGCCTTTAATGCCAAGAGGGAATATTACAGACAAGAGGAGTTTTCCTTGTGAAAGTACTAAACTTCCTTTTGTCATTGATGTCAAAGGGGGAGCAGTGCAAAAGAGAGAATTATGTTCATGTTGCCATCAATGACAAAGGGGGAGATTGTTGGCAATATTGTCATCGATGTCGAAGAAATTGTTGTTATTCATATCAAAGGAGCACTTCCGTGATGATGATCTTGTTGAAGACAAGAAAGAATACAAGGCTTTATCTAAAATTGTAACAGCGCTTTGTTTTATGATGAACATGTATCAATGCTAGCAGACCTGTGAGGTAATTTGTAGACTAAAAAGAATGAAAAATGCAAATCATTATTGATTAAGAGCAGATTTTCGGTGGAGAAGAAGAGCACATCTCTAAAGTGAGGAAAGAAGCAGCGTTTATGAAGAAGGGAACAATAAGTATCATCTGTGAGAGGCATCGTTTATCATTAGCAAGATCTGTGATCTGTAAGAGACAACGATTTGTAAAGGACAGATATTAAATGTTGGCCCACTTTGTGAAGCATTCAATTTACCTATGATGGTCGACTTCATGGCAGCGCCGTGTCTATATTAAGAACACTTATTGCTGGTCGACTTAGTATAAAGCATAAGGTAGTGATTATGTTTAATAAAGATGGCCAACTTGGTTATGATAACACTTTAAAGGAATTAATATAAGATAAAATCAGGCCGACCTTCATTAGTTAGCGCCTAAGTGAAGGGTTGTTGTTTTTAAATATTAAATATAATGGGATGCCTCCTTTGGATAAGGACGACTCCCTGGGAAGGAGTTTGCCTCCCTTTGAAGGGACATATAGTGGTATAAAAGATGTGGAGAGCATTTGAGAAGTAAGAAAATATAATGTAAATATTTCAAGTATTCAAGCAAATCTAAAGAAGAGAATATGAAGAGTAATTCAGATCTATATTAAAATATATGAAGAGTGTGTTAAGATTGTGAAGAGAAATATATGATGCATAATTTGGGGGCAGATTTGTAAGTGAAATTATAGTAGACCTTAAGGAAGAAATATAAAGGAAAGCATTGCATTATTTGAGATAAAATTTGTGAAGGAAAGTTGTTGCATCATCATCAAGTCGACTTGTGAAGGAAAGCATTGCATCATCTACAAACCAAGTCGTGAAGGAAAGCACTTGTGTGATAACCGTTAGATCATCTACAAGCAGAGTTGTGAAAGAAAGTGCATCTGTAATTAGATCTTTGTGAAGACAATATCATCCATTGAAGAATTTGGAGGTTGGTAACTATCAAAATAAAAGATTGATGTCTCTTATTAAGTTGGTGCTCAGTTGTGGGGATTGGTGTCTCTAGTGGGTTGGTGCCTACAAAAGAAGATTTTAAGAGAAGTAGGTTGGTGCCTACAAAAGAAGGTTTATAAGAAAAGCAATATTTTGCCGTGGTTTTCTTCCGAAAGGGTTTCCACGTAAATCGTGCGTTCTTCCTATGTTGCATAATTGTTAGATCTTGTATGGTTGTTATTATCATAGTTGAAAAACTCGGACTCGGCAAAAACTCGGCAGACCCAAAAATTTTAAAAACTCGGGACTCGCCAAAAACTCGGGGAAAAACTCGGCAATAACTCGGCAAACATAATTTTTTTAAAAATATTCTTAAAAAACACACATTTCTGAAATTGTAGAATGCATTGCTGATTTCCACCAATAGGCACATGTTTTACCGAAACCGTGATGGCAAGTGTTAAGTTGTTTTAGTCTCATCGGGTGAAAAGGAGTCAAGTTTCGCCAATCTTGAAGGCCATCGGGCTGATTTGGTGTATCGGCTTAGCGATATTGGAGTTTGCTGATGAAAAGAGTCCGGCCGACAAGTATGGTTCGAATACATTAAGATCAGAGTGATCGGTGTGTATCGGTGGAAGAAGTTAAGGCCTCGCCGATGTTATAAGTCTCACCGACGACAGTTGTATCGGCATATCGGAGACACAAAGGGGGGGTTCACTGACGGGAGAAGTCACACCGAAGTCCAATGTATCGGGGTATCGGCCATGGTTCATAAGGCTTCGCCGATAGTAATAGTCTGGCCGATAGTGAAGAAGGTATGTGTTTCGAAATGGTTTGGACTTTGAGAAGGGTATTTCAAGCTGTTTGAGCATTAAGCCCTCTGTATTGTGGGTTTCATGGGTAAATGACCCTGTAATGAAGCATTTCCACTATGTACTCTGCATCAAGTAGATACAGTCATTTTAATATTTTAAAATTTATAATCAATGATTCGATCGAAATTTCCAAACATACAAATTTTGACAGTTTGTCCAAAATCTCTCCTTTCATATGATACAGTCATTTTTAAATTTATAATCAATCGAAATTTCCAATAAAATGCAGTTCGTTGGTGTCCACATTCTCTCCAAAATTTGGACAGTTCGTCCAAAATCTATCCTTTCATATGATACAGTTTGTTTAAAATTTCATTTTTTTAACAGTTCGTCCTAAATCTTACCTTTGCCCTCGCGCCTGAATGAGAAGAATCAAGATTTTGCTTTCAATCGCGCCGCCGGGAGGGGGAAAATGCTTCGCGCCAAGTTCACAAAATGACGCTTTAGGGTTTTCGTTTTGTGTTTTTAAGTGTTTCATGTCATGTTCCCATATTAGAATTACTTTATACATTATAACTATGTATATCCCAGTTTATATGTTACATATACTCATACAATGTATACAAGTATTCATATTGTGAGAATCATTGTTATATTTCCCAATCAAATATATACATGACAATAATATATAAATATAAGAACAATCACAAATTATACATTTATAGATATTACCATAATATATATATATATATATAATAATTATAAACTATATATATTATCATAATATATGAGATAGTATATATATTATTATTATTATAATATACAAACATGGATATACATGGATATCGATCAAGGAGAAGAAAATAACAGATCAAGGTTAGAAAATAGCAGATAGCAGAAATACATCCACCACAATCAGCCAATTACAGCAGTGAGGTAAGTGTGTAAATGTTTATAAATATTTAATTGGTTCCATCTATAATTAGTGAGCATAAATGGTAAAGATTATATATATATATTATATATTCATATATATATATATATATATGCACAGATGAATATTTATGCATAGACAATGTCACCTTACAGTTGATACAAAATCATATGATATATTGCAATTCAAATGAAATGTCTTACATATATGTAGTATGTATAATCTGGGACAAGACTTATACTCATGTTAGTCACATCATAAAACCATGTAACTTATTGAGCTAACACTCATATTTAGACTTAGGATCTAACAATGATGAACAATTGTACAACCAGGGTACCGATGACGGTATTTCGATTTGCAAGTTAAATATCTTTAATTCATGCATCATGATAATAATAAGTACAAGGGAATATTGAAATAAGGTCATATCTCCGTAGCCCTTATTATTCATCCAATGAGGAACCATAGGCATTGTAGGGTAAGGCGGGTGTAAATCCGGTCATAAATATCGTATCGACCCCAAGGGCTAGGGACCTAGTTTCTCAAGCTGGGTCAGCGATCTCGTATCGACCCCAAGGGCTAGGGACATAGTTCCCGATGCTGGGTCGGAGGTGCGTGAATAGACCCCAAGGGCTGGGATATAGGTTCTCGATGCTGGGTTGGAGATGGTCTCTACGCGCCCTAGCTATGTAAGATCCTAATTCCTTGATGAAGAGTAAGAGGAGAGATTATGGATCTGAGTTATAGTTTAATATTCATCCTAATGTACTTATGGATTGTCTTATAGAATAGTCATGAATGATGAGAAGGAAATGAATAATCCTTGGATAGAAATGAAATACTTATATTATCTTTGATCTTATCACTAAAGTTTATTGATTTCTAACGTTACTAATGTCTCCTTGAGAATCACTTTGAATGCAGATTCGGGTTTGAGTGTTTCCTCTAGAAAGGGGGCATTACAGTGGTATCAGAGCTGTCATCCTGCCATCCTGTGAAAAGGTTGACAATGCAAAGTTATCAAAGGAGGAGAAATAACACCAACATGAGTGAGGAATTGGTAAATCAAATGAAAACCTTTATGGAACAAACAAATCAAGCTCTCTCTAACCAAAATGAAAGACTCATCGAGGCCTTTCATAACATGGGCAATGCCATTGATAGCCTAAAAACCCATACCGTAAATGGGGGAGACACGGGATCTAACATATCCAAAAATAACAAAGTATCATCAAATTTAAGAATCCCTAAACCCACCTTCTTACCTAGGGAAGAGCCTCCTAGAGATGAAGGGAATGAACAGTCCGCACCAAGCGCGGAGGAGATCGCAAGAACTTATGCCAATTTGGACCCCAAGATTAGAGAACTAGTCACCTTTAGAGATTTTTGCGAAGCCAAAAGGCACGAGATTCCTAGAAGGGAAAAAAGACCTCCAAATAAAAACCTAAAGAATAAAATAGACAAAATTCCCCTTCCAAATTTCGATGGATCAAAGAAGATTACAGCCCATGCATGGCTTAAGAAACTAAATACTTATTTTTCATTAAGCCCAATGACTGAGGAAGAGGCCATAAAATTTGCCACCCTTCACTTAGAAGGAATGGCCTATGAGTGGTGGCAACATGGGGAACACACCCAAGGACATAATAATATAACCACCTATGAAGAATTCTCACGGAAACTAATCAAAAGATTTGATAAAGAGCATCCTCAAGAAAACTTTAAGAAGTTAACTCAATCAAAACAACTAGGATCGGTGGAAGATTATATAACCGAATTTCAAACAATTTCAATCAAGGTCACCGGGATGGATGAAGAAAGGTTAACCTACCTCTTCATAGAAGGATTAAAGGATCCCCTAAAGGGAATGATTAAAGCTCTTAGTCCCACCACCCTAGATGAGGCCATAGAAAAGGCCTTGGACTTGGAATCATCCACATCTATTGTTAAAAACACACATGAGCATACCAAGACCTATCCCAAAAAGAATGAAGATAATAAGCCTTCTAGAAAGGAGTGCAGGGACAAGAACCTATGTTTCGAATGTCAAGAACCTTGGGGCCGTGGTCATATTTGCCACAAGAAGGAAAATCTATGTTATCAATGCAAGGAAAAATGGGAACCAGGACATAAATGTATCAAGAAAGGTCGAGCCCAAAAGATTGAGGTCATCTCCGATGAAAAAGTCGAAGGAAGAATCGTCAAGAAGGCAAGAACAGAAGAGGATGAACATGTGACCTTGGCCACAATCACCCAAACTTCCAAGCCTCATCCTTTCCGTATCAAAGGCAATATCAAGGGACAAAAGGTTATCACTTTAATAGATAGTGGGGCATCCCACAACTTCATTGATGAGAAGCTAGTAAAAAGAAGAAAGTTGCAAGCCCAAGACTTCAAGGGTTTTTCAGCAGTTACCGCCACGGGAGCAATGGTTTCATGCACTAAGGTTGTTCCCCAACTTATAGTGATTTTAGGGAAACATGTTATCCAAGAAGACTTCTATGTAGTACCCCTAGATACCGATGTAATACTAGGCACCCCTTGGATATATTCATTGGGATGTTTTCAATTTGACCTTCCTAACTTAAAAATCCATTTTCAACATGAAGGAAAGGAAGTCACTTTACAAGGTTTACCCGATGACCCACCAAAGGTTGTTATAAATCACTCAAATCTTAAGTTGCTTGAGGACAAGCAATTTTAAGTAGGGGGGGATTGTCATGTTCCCATATTTGCATTACATTATACATTATAACTATGTATATCCCAGTTTATATGTTACATATACTCATACAATGTATACAAGTATTCATATTGTGAGAATCATTGTTATATTTCCCAATCAAATATATACATGACAATAATATATAAATATAAGAACAATCATAAATTATACATTTATAGATATTACCATAATATATATATATATATATATATATATATATATATATATATATATATAATAATTATAAACCATATATATTATCATAATATATGAGATAGTATATATATTATTATTATTATTATATACAAACATGGATATACTATAGAAGTCATTATAAATATATATATTATTATATATATAAGATAATACATATATTATTATTATAATAGATATATCATAGAAGTAATTATAATAATAATGAATTTATAATAAGTAGTAAATATAAATATTAGATATTATTATCAATAATAAATACTAGTATTATATTATTGAATATTATATAATAATAAACACATATGACATAAGATTAATGATTCTAAAGAAGGATTGTTATGAGGGCAACAATGCTCGGAAAGAAAGTATGACATAATAAGACCAGCGAATATAACATAAAGCATATTATGAGAATCTTCTTAAGACAAAGAGAAGGTGTTAGGGAAGCTAATGAAGGTTTATTTAAATATTACAAGCAGCAATGATATTATTTACAAACAGCAATTAAGGTAAGACTTGTCTATGAAGCGACCAAGACAACTCTCCATATAACATTCCTTATATTAAGCGATCAGGTAAGAAGCTTTGCGTTGAAGGGACACGATTTAAAAGACAACAATCTTGATTAAGAAGACAACATTAAGAATTAGGGAAGGGCAGCATGAAGAGTCGCCGTTATTGACAAAGTATAAGAAGAGATTCGTGAGCCTGGAAGTGGGGAATCGGGGAATGGACTTAGCATATCATCTTCATCGATCAAGGAGAAGAAAATAACAGATCAAGGTTAGAAAATAGCAGATAGCAGAAATACATCCACCACAATCAGCCAATTACAGCAGTGAGGTAAGTGTGTAAATGTTTATAAATATTTAATTGGTTCCATCTATAATTAGTGAGCATAAATGGTAAAGATTATATATATTATATATTCATATATATATATATGCACAAATGAATATTTATGCATAGATAATGTCACCTTACAGTTGATACAAAATCATATGATATATTGCAATTCAAATGAAATGTCTTACATATATGTAGTATGTATAATCTGGGACAAGACTTATACTCATGTTAGTCACATCATAAAACCGTGTAACTTATTGAACTAACACTCATATTTAGACTTAGGATCTAACAATGATGAACAATTGTACAACCAGGCTACCGATGACGGTATTTCGATTTGCAAGTTAAATATCTTTAATTCATGCATCATGATAATAATAAGTACAAGGGAATATTGAAATAAGGTCATATCTCCGTAGCCCTTATTATTCATCCAATGAGGAACCATAGGCATTGTAGGGAAAGGCGGGTGTAAATCCGGTCATAAATATCGTATCGACCCCAAGGGCTAGGGACATAGTTCCCGATGCTGGGTCGGAGGTGCGTGAATAGACCCCAAGGGCTGGGATATAGGTTCTCGATGCTGGGTCGGAGATGGTCTCTACGCGCCCTAGCTATGTAAGATCCTAATTCCTTGATGAAGAGTAAGAGGGGAAAGTATGGATCTGAGTTATAGTTTAATATTCATCCTAATGTACTTATGGATTGTATTATAGAATAGTCATGAATGATGAGAAGGAAATGAATAATCCTTGGATAGAAATGAAATACTTATATTATCTTTGATATTATCACTAAAGTTTATTGATTTCTAACGTTACTAATGTCTCCTTGAGAATCACTTTGCATGCAGATTCGGGTTTGAGTGTTTCCTCTAGAAAGGGGACATTACATTTCATTTAATATTTTTTTATGAGCCGATTTTTTGCAGAGAAAAACTCACCGCGATTTTTTCCCAAAAACGCAGGCCGAGTTTTGCAGAGAAAAACTCACCCTAGGTTTTGCCTCGTGAGTACTCACGGGTCAGGCAAGTTTTGAGCGAGTTTTTCTACTATGGTTATTATTGTGGTTGTTAAGTTTGAAAAAGCAAAAGATTGCCTTATACTGGTTCAACCCCCCCCCCCCCCCCCCCCCCCTCTCAGTATAAGCGTGTGCTCATCATCATCATTCCCAGTTGCTAAATTATATTCATTTGCAGCCATACAAGTGTTTTCATAGGATTGAGTGATTTTCAACTTGTTGAAGTATTTTCAATCATTGTATGGTTGTTTTCGGCCTCTATATGGCTAAGATTGCTGATTTTTGAAAAGAATTTTCAGTATTGCAGCTGTTGTACCATTTTTATATTGTTGATTTTGAGAATTTCTGATTTTGTACTGTTGTTATCAATCATATATAGCCACCGGTTTGTAGGTAAAAAAAAATCTTGTACCATGTTTGTGAGGGGTTTCAGCCATTGGCACTACTGAAAACAATTATTCCAGCCATTGTACTAATATTTTGGATGAGGTTTCGTATGAATTATGACTATTACAACTTTGTTTCAGCTTGCATGCAAGCTGATTTGCACAAATTTATGAGGTTTTCAGCCTACAATACAATGGTAAGATCTATTGAAACTTAAGGGAATTATTATCATACTCATTGTGATAACAGAGTGGCGCAGCAAAAACATGGTGGTAAATTCATAAGGCGGTCTTTGGCCTTATGGGAGTTTGAAGATGTCCTCAAGCATTGGGGAGAAGGCATCATTTGTCATCACATCAAAGGGGAGCATATGGTGAGTTGGTTTCTTTCTTTTTTCATCCAAGTCAGAGGTGGGAAGGTATAATCACGCATCTCATCACGGGTCTCCCAAAGATTTACATTTATGTTGTTGTGAATCATGGACACTTCTTTGTTATTTCTCCTCAAGAGACCAAATTGTTTTTCAAAGAAGCGGTCAAATTACATGAGTTGCACAAAGATGTTGTGGATGTTGGAGATAGTAGATCTTGCAGTGCTTTTTGGCAAGAGTTGTTTCATGTAATGTCCCCAATTTCGAGAGCATCAGAGTTTGGAAGATTAGCCTATTATCTGACCCTCGTAGGCTAATGGAGTTGTTTAGAGGGTCCCGTTTGGCAGTTATCAGGGTGTTTCCTTCTCCAGAGCTCAGTTTGGTTCAGGTTGGGCCTTCGTTTGATGTTTCTGGATTCAGTTATAAACACTTACTATTTATAGTAAGTCACCATTTTAGGAGAGTTAGTGTTTCTATATATAGTAGGGCACCTGGACAGGTCTTGATTGTAGTGTCGATCCCTTACTCAATTGGTTTGATCAAGTAATGAAGGATTTACCCTTTATAGTAAGACTGTGGTTGTAGAGAGGGACCCCTGCTATTTTTAGTAAGGCGATTGGATGCACAGAGGGTACCATGGTGAAACCCCAGGTTCAAACAGAATTGAGAAATGATGTCTAATTATGGAGATAAGTGATTTTTAATTATTATTAAAGGTAATCTTTAATAATTAATTATTATTATAAAGTGCAATTCAAAGTTAAAAAGTCACTTTATATTCAATGGGGCCATGACCCTTCATTTAAGTGACTTAAAGTGGAATTAACGGATTATATTTTGAGGGCCAAAATATTAAAGTATTTCATAAAGTTAATGTGCACACAAGTTATATTATTTTAACTGATATTAAAGTGCATTTATTATTCATGAATATGAGAGCCCAAGTTTGAAAACCTATTATAAAGTTTTATGAAAAACCTAAAAGTGGATTTCAAAAGGGGATTAAAGGCACTTAAGAGTTGAGAGGATATAAAAGGTTTCAAAAAGCAAATCAAACTCATTATTGAATGATCATTTTGACTTTGTCTTTTGGTGTTCTTGGAATTTGAGCTTGAAACCAAGGGTTTCAGTCATCTTCAGCCATTGGAGAACGAGAACTCTTCAATGTATTTGCAATATTGAGGCTGTGAAAGATCAGCTGAATCATTGCCCAAGTGTGGGCTTCAATAAGGAGTCCAAATTGTGCATATTGGAGAAGATTTGAGCTGGAAATTAATATATTTCATGAGTTTTTGGTTCGCAGCTGTAGACAAAGGTATTGAGGACAGATTTAATTGATTTTGTGGAGTTTTGTGACTAAGTTTATCTTCTTTGCTGGGCCATACCATTTCCTCAACCAGCCGTACACATAAGAGGGGTTTTGTGAGTGATTTCGTGAAAGTTTGCTGCTATAAACCTCTTCAACAAGGTCGCCTCATTACTGTAGTAATTTCTAGCCAATTATTGAAGGGTTTTGAGGAGTCTAGACACCATTTGTTGCTACTTGTACCCTACAGCATGGCCGTACAGCCTGGAGGTGGTTGTGGGCACTTATGATCAGCAAATACTCGTCTATGGGTCACATTTATTCAGCATTTGTAGGTGCATAGGGTTTAATGCTGAGCTGATTCTATTTGCAAATCAACATCACTTCATTCCTAGGAGTTTGGAGCATATTTCTTTAGCTCACATTGCTAGTCCTCCATCAGCATAGAAACGAAGTTGAAGATCTCCATCTGGGTATGTCATTGTAATTCATATTTTGCCATAATATAAACTGGGTCTCTATTATTTTACTTATATCTTAGTTTTTCTGGGTTTTGGTTATATACCCCATATTCTGTGTTTTCATTGCCAAAAATCAAACATGCAAAAACATTACAAACCCTAAACTAAAATGCAGTAGAAAACAAAAAAATATTGGTATAATATCCTATCAGGGGTGGGATATTACATTTCATTTGACTGGTACAGGATTCAAACTCTATGGACATTACAGTATGATTCATCATATTGGCACAGTGATACTTGGACATCGGAGTTTGGAATTGCTTGAGGGCAAGCAATTCTGGGAAGGATGGACTGTCATTTTCCGTTTTCGGAAGTAGCACCATGGAGAAGACCTCTAGCCTATCCTCATTTCTCATAATTTAAGTTGGGCCGATAATTTTATATTTAAGGGGCAACTTAATAATATTATTTTAATAATTTAAAAAGTGTTTTTAAACACTTAATTATAAAAAGTATTTTTAAATAATTTGGAGGGAAATTTTAAACTCAAGGGCATGTTTTGAAGAGGTTTAAAGGGTGGCGCTTGGCTTCATTTGACATCTTGACTTCATTTGGCATTTTCACTTTGAAGCTTTGTGTTCAATTTCACAACTGGAAAGGAAAACCCTTGGCTGTTCAGAGGCCTTGGAGGATGAAAACCCTCTTGGATTTCCATTTCCGGATTTGGAGGCGAAAACCCTCATTTCCGTCTAGGGCATCTCCGCATAGGGGTTGCATTGGAGCTGAATTTTGGCAATTTCATGAAAGATTTCAGGATTGTGGCAATTGGATTTGCAAGAAAATATTTTGATTTCGTCATAAGGATTCCATTGCTGCATGTTCAAAGTTTGTCTTCATATTTGTTGCTGATTTTGGAGCGCCTGCATTATTAGGAGGATTTTGTACAATTTTCTAGAGGGGTTGTAGAACATTAATTGCAATAATGTGGAGCAATCAACATTTTCAATCATTGGATTTTGGCGCCAACACTAAGCAGGGTTTTATGCAACATCAATTATTGTTTGTAGACCTGTTCCAGCCACTCAACAGTCATTTCAAACCTGCCTCTTAGTCCTCGCCATACCACCTTCCCTTGCGCCATACAACGACATTTATTGTCAATTTGGAGGGTTGCAATCTAATCACCATCCGTACAGGTTTATAAGAGTTAAATTAATGATATTTTATTTCTGAAATTTGATGTTTATGTTGCCATTTTGTCATATCAGCAATTGTAATTTGCCCAACAACCGAGATTTGGAAAAAAAATCTATTTTGGGGTTTCATTGTATGTTTCCAATTAATTTTGTGATCATTGTCATAAATATTTCCATTCAAATCTGAGCATAATTGTTGTTCTAGGGTTTGTACTACTGTACATTCATAAATCTACAAGTACAAGTGATGAATTTGGGAATCCACATGATTGATTTACTATTGTGATGTAGATGAGAGTTTATATCAGCATGTGAGGGTTTGTTTTATAAGTTTCTAGCCATTTGTTTAATTTTCCAGTTTGTTGTTTTTAGTTTTCATTTTGTTCAAAAATCAGATGTAATGTCCCAAATGGGGATATTTTGGACTAATTTGGATTTACTGGGTTTCCAAATATATTTTCTAAATTTCTGCACTTTACTATTCTGCCCTAAACTTAATTCTGCTCAAAAATCAGACTTGGAACATTTGCATAATTTCACCATAAATCATGACAAAAATCAATATGATCACATCAATGGGTTCGCCCAAGCATATAGATTGTTCTCATCATCAATCATACATAAAGCATATGGAATTACACCATGAACATAGAATATAAAGTCTGCTGCTATAAGAAGTCTGATTTACATTCAATTACAACCCAGAATAATGCTGCTACATAACAGTCCACGTAAATTGGTTTGAACATACCAAAATGCATAGATAACTAATCTCAAAAGGGGCGCTCCAATGTATAGGGTTAAAACCATAGTTGGAAAACTCTTCTAGGACTCTCCGGACTCCTGAGTCCTATGGTGAGCCGAGTCGACTCGCCATTAACTCCCGAGTCGAGTCCTAGCGAGTCCAGGGTCGAGACTCGCGAGTCCCAGGGTCGGATTCCCAAGTCCCGACCCTAGACTCTCGTTTTGCCAGTTAGATGCCCAACAAGCATAAAAACTTAGGTTTTTTTTTTTTTCTCATTTTGATATCATTAGATGTAAACATTTATAAACTTATGATGTTGTTATACATTTGAAAGTTTGAAACTATGAATATAAATCATATGATTATGGTTCATGAATGATGAAATATCAAATATTGAGTGTTTGAAGATCATATGACATGTGTAATGTTTGAATTATGGCTCTTATGTTCTCTAAATGCATTAATTTCTTTTTGTTTTTTGTAAAACTACGGTTTTCTTCTTTGTCGAGTCCTAGCCGAGTTTTTTGCCGAGTCCTGAGTCCGAGTCCTATTTTGGGTTGCCGAGTCCACGGCGAGTCTGAGTTTTCCAACTATGGTTAAAACCCTAAATGCTGATGCAAATCGCCTATCAAGAGGCTTGCCACATGGATGGATTAGGTCTGCTGCTCTACTGTAAGGAAATCTGCCTCTGCTCAAACCCTAGCAGCAACTTATCTCCCAAATATTGTAATGTCCACTTTCTGTTCACAGAGTTAGTCTATCATTGGGTTCCCGTAAACTGACAATTTGGTTAGGGAACCATTGTGGTTTGGCCTTGGATGTGTAATTCAGAGGTGTAGATGTGGTTTGGATTCAGTTGGAACCAGTTAGCAGTGTCTTGTGGTGACTTGGCTCGTTTTGTGGCCATAATTGCTATTTATAGTAAGTTCAGGATTGGTGTCATTTCGGGATTTTCAGAGTGGGATTGGATTCGTCTCGTCAAGACCTTTCCGGTGAGCTATAGATCATTGGATTCCGACATCATCTTGATATTTATTTTAAAGTCTGAAGTTATATCATATTTATTTAATGGGACTTTATAAATATTAAGTTAAGTGACTTTATGAAAAGAAAATATAAAATATGTCACTTGTGGTGTGGGCGCCCATCCCTAGGGGAATAAAGTGATTTAAAAACATAACATTCCCCCCCAAAAGCCAACGCCCCTCTTGGAGAAGGAATAAAAGGTGGAAAAGTGAAGTCATTTGATATGCTTGAGTTTATGATATTGTGGCTATTTTGCTCTGCTAGGGTTTCTCTAAGAGGGTTTGAAGAGGATTCGACCCAGAGGCTATTGGGAACGAAAACTCCCTCTAGTAACAACATTCTACAGGCATGAAAGACCGTCCAAAGGTGCTCCTAAGGCAAATACACACAGTGTTTGCATATGGGCTTCAATGGAGTTTGATTGATGAGAGTTCTGGGGCTTATTGTTCACATCTTTGTAAATTTTTAATGTTCAGCTGATAACATTGGAGTGAGAGAAGATTTTGGTGGATTGGTGGAAGATTTAAAGGCTATCATAAATTTTCTTGATGGTTGTACTACTCACAGCCAAGTCGTACCACATGTGAGGGCAGTTTGGTGATGTTTCATTGCTCATTCTTCACCATTCCTTGGTCATCCAGCCTTGTGTGCAGCAGATAGAACATTTCAGTGGATTTTTGAAGAGATTCTTGCTGTCCACACTCCCAACTTGGTCATACAGCTACTTATGAGGACATGGGGTTCCTGAGGAGTCATTCTTGGTGCTTACAGCAGCTATATCTATTCACTCTTAGGCGTTTAGGATTCCATCTGATGTACCTTGCTTTGTATATCATTTTCTAACACGTGTTGGTGAATCTTGGAGGGTTTCTGTAATACCCAGTTGCTGGTCCAACCTCAGCATATTAATGAAACTGCATATTTTCATCTGGGTATGTCATAGTAATTCATAGTTGGCCTATTTATGAACTGGGTATTTGTTCTTTCATTCATATATGTTGTATTTTTTCTAGGTTTGAAATATATGCTCAATATGGTATTGTTCCAGCAAAACACACTGCAAGAAAACTGAAACCCCTTCTGCATCTTCTCTCTAGTCTGAAAGAACACAAATAAAAATTAAAAAAAAACACTATTAAGATCTTAAAAAGAACCAACAAGTACGGCACATTACAGTGGTATCAGAGCATAGCTCTTCCTGCCATCCTGTGAAGTCAGATTCAGACATGCAGATAAAAAAATGAGACATGCAGCCGGGTACAAGTAGATATTATCTCAGACGGAACAGGTCAAGACCAGATTTATAGGTTCCTCAGATAGATCCTTCTGATACAAATATAGAGGTGGTAGCCGCCAAGGAACAACCAGTAGTCTTTTATAGCGAAGATCTTGAAGTACCGCGGACAGATCCTTTTTCCGGAGTGATTGGAGTACAGGTTGAGGAAATGGGCGACAGAGACCGTGAGGAGCCCAATACCAGAGACATTCTGAATGATTTGGCTAGGGGACAACGAGAGTTAGAAAGGACTTTGCAGGAATCACAAGCTGAGTTGACTCATGTCCTTGCCCAGTTGATACCCCGAGATGATAGGAATAACAGGGACAACAATAATAACAAGAACAGGAACAATTTTGGGGATAGGAACAGGATGAACAATGCAGGTGACGGACACATGGGTGACAAGCATAACAGGGACAAGAATAATGGAAACAAAAACAAGGGTGATAGGAACAGAGATAGAGATGATGAGGGAGAAGCATTGGTTACTAATAGGAGAGCTTCTCAGTTGACAGCAGGAGATAGGCCTAGCATACCCACATTTGCACCCAGGAACAATGTTCCTGAACAAGAGGCCACACAGCTCAAGTTCCAGGATGAGATTCTGAGAGATTGGCGAGCATCCAACGAGGAGTTTAGAGCTGAGATGACATTTGGGGAGTACTCAGATCTTAGGATGAAACACACACCCACAAGGGAAGCAGACAGAACCAGGAACTCCACAAGAAGGTCAACAAGATGACCTTGCCGTACTTTGATGGCTCTGGCAAAACCACTGCTAGAACACAGGTCCAAAAATTGGACAGTTATCTACAGATCAGCCCTATGCCCGAGACTGATGCGATTACTTATGCAGCTTTACATTTGGAGGGCAGTGGGCATAAATGGTGGAGCAATGGAAAGGTTACATTGGGCCACAATCAGATCACTTCATATGTCGAGTTTACTGCCAGACTTATAGACAAATTTGATAAGAAAGATCCAGAACTGCAGTTTAAGGAGTTGGTACAACTTAGACAGGTTGGATCAATGGACTGTAATGTCCCCTTCCTAGGCGACACGTGGATGGGCAGTGGTTGGCCTATTATTTGGGTTCCCGTAGGTTAGCAGAGTGGTTAGGGGACCAATCCAGGGGCAGTGGAGCTTGGCAGGAAGCTTTACAGGCCATTCCAGACAGTTTGCGACAATTTCCTATTTTTTAGGAAGGGTCCCTATTTTTTAGGGTTTGACTGAGAGTTGACCAGGAGGCATCAGGGGACCTCCAGGAGCATTTGGGAGATTTGGTCACAGTTCCTATTTTTTAGAAGGGGATTGTCAGTTAGCCTGCCACTTGGTGACTTCACCTTTATGGCACGTGCATCATCAGTTTTCAGTTCCAAATGGCCAGGTGATGGAAATGGAATAAAGGTTAAATATTGAAGTGCTGACTTTAATATTTAATAAGAATAAAATAAAGTGATTGACAATGTCATTTTATATTAATAAAATATTAAAAGGGACCCCCACCTTGATGACATAACGTTGTGTTAAAAGGTGGCCTTTTCATTGATGAAGTTGGACCCTCAACCTGGGCGCCCAACTTGGGAGGCTTATGAAATAAAAGAATCTTTCAAAGATTCTCATTTTTTGATGCTCTTGTAACCCTAAAGTGGACGCCACTCTTGGGGAGGCTCATAAAGTGAGTTTTGATTCACTTTTTGGGATATCTTTTGCATTCTATTATTCAACTTTTGGCAGATTTGAACTCTTGAAAAGAGTTGCAGCAGCATTCAGTCCTTTGGGAATTGAAACTCTTAAGGATTATAGTGGATTGGACGACAACCTAGTTCATCTCTGTGGAGGACCTACTCTGGGTCTTCGTTTGGGCATTATTGGATAGGTTTTAGGTGACTATATTGCAGATCTGAGCTTGCAGCAGTACTATATCAGCAATATCTTTCAGATCTATCACACCTAGTTGCATGTAGAGCCTCTCCCAGGCCAATACCACCATTTGTATGCAATTAGCTTTGCAGATCCAGTTTCTACAATGAATATAATGTGCAGATCTGATGGGTATGTGACTAAATTTCATAGTTGGTGTTTTGCTATTTATTAGTTGCTTTCAGTCCCTCTTTGTATTGGATCTTATTTGCATGTACATCTTTTGCCATCCTTGGCAAACTACACACTTCAAGAAAACTAAAACCCCTTCTGCATCTTCTGTCTAGTCTATAAGATCACAAAAATAATAAAAAAAATCATAAAACAAACAGAAAATACAAAAATAATTCCTATTTCAGCAGTAGTCAAAGTTAGAACCAGCAGGGTTCTTACATGGACTCATACATTTCAAAGTTTCAGGACCTATTTGTTATGGTCCTAGATATTTCAGAGTGTAGGCTGATGCTATTATTCATTGATGGATTGTCAGACCCATTGCGTGGATGGATTAAGGGTCTAGATCCAGTATCTTTACAGAAGGCCATGAAGAAGGCCCAAGACATGGAGTCCTCGGCATAGAGGAGTAAATTTCAGTCCAAGGGATTCCAGTACAGGAGGGACAAGGAGAAAGAGAAAGACATGAGACATTCGCAGAAGGAATCAGGACAGCAGCATAAGAGTTCTTCCAGGTTGGATAATGATCAGTTGAATGACCTCAGGAGGAAGAAGCTCTGTTTTCATTGCCGAGAGCCTTGGGATCCTAAGCACAAGTGTGCTGCCCAAGAGAAAGCAAAGCAGTTAGAGTATTTTTTAGCAGACGAGTCTGTGGAGTTGGAGTCACATTCAGAGCAGCAATCAGAAGCCAATGACTCAGGTACAGATGGTGCATCTGAGGCAGCTGATATAGAGGAGCAGACGAACCTACCTACAGCGCATCTCTCTAGCATTCAGAGAGAAGGTTTGTTCAGAATAAGAGGGGTATTGGGTGGGCAGCGAGTGATCACTTTCCTGGACATTGGTGCTACTCACAATTTTATAGACGAGGGCTTGATTGCTAAGAGAAGACTCAAGACTAAAGAATTCAAAGGTTTTAAGGTTAGAGTGGCAGATGGGTTTGTTCTCACCTGTACTAGGAGAATACCCAACTTATCCATCTTGTTGAATGATTATACATGCCAGTCAGATTTTTATGTGGTCAGCATGGGTGATATGGACGTTGTTTTGGGTATGAGATGGTTGCATGACATTGGGGAGTTCACCATCAACTTGCGAGCTATGGAGATGAAGTTTGAGGTGAATGGGAGAAGGCATGTGCTCAGGGGAATTTCAGATGGTGGGTTGAGAGTGGTTTCACTCTAGAGGATGGAGAGATTGATACGACATGATTAGGTGCAGTGGGCAGTAGAGGTGATGGTGATGCCTATAGTGCCAGAACAAAAGCGTGAGTATCCTCCTGATATAGATGCTCTCTTGACTAAACACACCAAAGTGTTTAGTGACATACCACCAAGTAAACCCCCTGATAGGGGAATTGAGCACGTCATTGAGCTCGAAGAGGGTGCTAAGCCCATGATTACCACACCATACAGGCACCCGAAGAGGTATAAGGATGAGATCGAGAAAGCTATCAAAGAGCTTCTCGCAATGGCGCACATAAGGCCAAGCAAAAGTCCATTTGCTTCATCAGTGATCTTGGTAAAGAAGGATGGAACTCTCAAAATGTGCATAGACTACAGAGAGTTCAACAAGAAGACCATCAAAAACAAGTACCCATACCTCACATAGATGAGTTGCATGGAGCTTGCTACTTCTCAAAAATTGATTTGAGATCCGATTACCATCAGATACGGGTCAGGGATAAAGATATTGAGAAGACAACATTCAGATGCCATTATGGGCATTTTGAGTTTCTGGTCATGCCTTTTGGTTTGACCAATGCACCAGCCACCTTCCAATCCTGTATGAACAGGGTATTCAGGGAGCAGCTACGGAGATTTGTGCTGATATTTTTTGATGACATATTGATATACAACAGGACTTGGGAGGAACATCTGAAACACATTGACATTGTCTTGAGCATTCTTGAGCATGAGTCTTTATACGCCAAGATGTCAAAGTGTGAGTTTGGAATGACTGAGTTATTGTACTTAGGTCATATCATCAATGCTAGTAGTGTGAAGGTGGACCTAGAGAAGATTCGAGCAATCATTGACTGGCCACCACCAAAGAATCTCTCTCAGCTCAAGGGATTCCTTGGTCTTTGTGGATATTACCGCTGTTTTGTGAAGGGGTTTTCATAGTCAGTTGCTCCCCTCACAGATTTGACTCGGAAGGATGCTTTCAGTTGGTCAAGACGTACACAGGAGTGCTTTGATAGGTTCAAGGAGATTATGAGTACCTGTCTTGTGTTGGCTATTCTAGATTTCAGCAAGCCTTTTGAGTTACAGTGTGATGCCTCAGGGGAAGGCATTGGTGCGGTAATAATGCAGGATAAACACCCCATAGCATGTGAGAGCAAGAAGTTGAGGGGTGTGGAGCGGAGTTATAGCATATACGACAAGGAAATGTTAGCCATCATGCATGCGTTGGCTAAGTTCAGACAGTACCTAGTTGGGAGTAAGTTTGTGGTGAAAACAGATCACAATAGTCTGAAACATTTCCTTGGTCAGAAGGCCCTAAATGAAAAGCAGCAAAAGTGGGTCAATAAGCTTCAGGCCTACGACTTTGACATTGTCTATGTCAAAGGGAAGAAAAACATAGTTGCTGATGCCTTATCCAAGAGACCCCATTTGTGTGCACTGGGTGCTATTTCGAAGGATTGGAGAGAGCTGATATCTGCAGAATATGCTAAGGACAAATGGGCTACTGGGATTATAGATGGCACTATCAGAGATGATAGATACACAGTGGTAAATGATTTGATCATTTACAAAGACGGGATTTTTCTAGTGCCAGGATTGGAGATAAAACAGAAGGTTTTGAGAGCATTCCACGACTTGCCTATGGCTGGACAACCTGGTTACTTTAAAACTTACAGGCAGGTGAGAGAGCGTTTCACATGAAAAGGCCTCAAAACTAAAGTGTTGAAATATGTGAGAGAGTGCCCGACATGCCAGTAGAACAAGCAGGAGCACTCTTTTCCAAGTGGATTATTGCAGCCCCTACACATTCCTGAGAGCAAGTGGGATACTATTTCTATGGACTTTATCACAGGGTTACCAAAAGTCCAGGGTCAGGATTGCATCTTCGTGGTAGTGGACAGATTGACGAAGTTTGCACACTTCTTTGCCATCCCTACCACCTATGTTAGACATATTTTATACTTATTAATTTAGTTTGTATCGGCAAAGTATGTTTGATTAGTTTGTATCGGCAAGTGTGTTGGTTAGTCGGTATCGACAAGTAATTACTCCTAATAGGTATGTCGTTGGTGACGGTTGGCAACCGTCCACAACCTATATGTCTTGTCAATTCATTGTATCAGACATGGAATTTTTGGGTTCTATTGTACTTGTTTGAATTAATATATATGCAGTTGAGTTTCTGAGTATCAATTATATTTTCATTCTCATACAATATGATAGTTCAATTATCTTTCTTGTTTACTCTGTATGAAAACAATAGACTCATTCGGTAGTAAACAATTGGGCGCCATTGCCAATACGGAGTTGGGGGAAGGTGACGAGTAGTGGATGACAAGTAGTGGTTGACGGGTTGAACCATCAGAGGAATTAAATAGTCGGTGAAGAAGGAAGGACATAATGGCGATGGAAATATAATAGGTCAACCGATCCAATCAGAGGAGGAAACATACACCAGATGCCAAGTAGAAAGAACAGTGGAAGAATTACAACGAATACGGGAGGAAAGTGACAATGAACGAGAACCAAATGATCGGAAAGATGATCTGACACAAGATCTGGTCTTCCTATAGGACTTGTCAGTCAAACAACACGTCGCGAACGAAGCCATCCGAAGAGACATCCCTGTGGAAATCATCGAAGAAAACCTAGAAGTCAATTCGGAAGTGGATCATCTTCTGGATCGTCTACCGAGGTTGTTGGCGAGGAATTTGTTGATTCTGCAAGACCTCCAAGAAGAAAGGGATAGAGAACAAAGACGACAACAAATTCTTCGAAGATATGAAGAACGTATGAAACAAGAGGTGCAGCGCGACGAGAACCGTCGTCGGACACCACACAACTGATAATCGTACAAGTGCTATTTCATGCCCATACAGCTTAACAAAGATAAAATCGAGTACCGAGTGGGCAAGAGACCCCTGAAGAAAGGTTAAGAAGATCATTAAGATTAAAACAACAAGAAGAACGAAGGAAAAGATTAAAACAAATTGCCAGAGAAACAAATGAGAATCATGAAATAAATCAAGATACTATTGAAGCACACCACAACCTCGTAGGGGAAGCCGATGAGGAAAATTTCAAAACACCAGTAACAAAGAAAAAGAAAAAGTTGATGAAAATGAACTAACAGAGAAACTTGAAAATAGTATACGCCGTATCAGGGAACTGTCAATATCAGATGACGAAGAGCCAAGAACTAGAGGACCCGAGCGCAAAACCCCCGGGCAGAAGGAGTACCGAAAGGAACCCAAGAAAACTCAAGGTGCAAGGGACGCTGAAAAGGGATGTGAGAAAGACCCATATGTGGTCGAGAGTGCAAGGAAGGCACCGGAACGTCGAGGGAGAACTGGCCGAGTCAGGTCGAACGCACAAGGAGGACATCGGGGAAGAAACATGGTGACTCCGCCGGGAAGTCCTAACATGGGGAGTCCGAGTACAGAGAAGCAAAAACTGCCGAAGTTCCTTGGCAACGGATCAGAGGACCCGGTCCGACATTGCAAAACGTGCTAGACCATATGGATAGCCAATGGACAGGACGACAGGTCCTACTGGCTAAGATCATTTCCAGCCACTCTGAGGGGAATTGCTATAGATTGGTATACAGAATTGGACGCCACATCAAGAGCTAGTTGGGATGCACTGAAAAAAGCGTTCCAGGAAGAGTTTAAGTTACTGTGGGATGATAATGAGCTAGTGGCCGAGATATCTAATACAAGACAAAGTAAACATGAAAATGTCTGAGCATATAACCGAAGACTAAAAGAACTCCTAGTAAAACTAGAGAAGGAACCGGCTGACGGGTTGAAAAAGAGATGGTTCATCGAGGGTTTGATCCCCTCCATCAGGAAGAAAATGAAGATAGTCCTGCCGGCATCATACGCCGAGGCTTACAACCAGGCGATGGACATAGAAAGTGAGAACAAGATGTCAAGCCGAGGAAAGAAGAAAGAGAATGATGACAGCTTGGATGATAGTGGCAAAGAGGAATCAAAAACCATACAAGCATTAAGAAAGGACATGATCAGAATGATGAGGGAATTTAAAGCTGAGAAGGAAACGGCGAAAGAAAGGAATTATGGTGCACGGAATACGAGGGCCACATCAAAGCAAACTGCCCTAGGAAGATGTTTTGTGAAATCTGCCAGGTAATGGGTCATTCTATCAAAGAGTGCCCGTACAACTTGAAGACAAGGAGCACCCAAGTACTTTACACTCAGGGGGAGCAATCCACCCCACCGAACACACCGCCCAAAACAAATAATCAAGATGCATCACCTAGCGGATACCGCAAGAACCGAAGAGGACGCAACATCAATAATAGATATAATGGTACAGGAAGAGGTCGTATCCAGTACGATGCAAAGAGGCGACCGATGATCCAATGTCAGCAATGCAACGAGTGGGGGCATTTTGCGAGGGATTGCCCGAGCAATAACCAGAACAAACCAAATGCACTATGCAAATGGTGTGGGCCCGACGACCATGAAGATAATGATTGTCCAAAACAGAAAGGTACAGTGAATCTCATTCACATTGAAGAGGAGGATGAGGAAGTCTTTGTCGTCACCTGAGCGCAAGCAAAGAAGGCACACTATCTAGACCCCCAAACGGAGAAAGAAAGACTCCGCGATGCAAGAAAGGAAGTGGATATTGCCATGGAAACCGAACGGAGGAACTCAGACAAAAAGGCAACCATGACCCTACGGTCGGAGTCCGACAGGAACACTGCAAGCCAGGTACTACAAGCTACCATACCAATCAAAATGGTGGATCTTCTCTAGAGCATGCCACAATTGAGGATGGCGATATCCAAAGTGGTGGAAGATAACTCTAACGAAGGCCAAGTCGAGGCAGCAGATGATGTCATAGTAGAACCACCGCCAACTGGTGAACAAGTGCTCGACCTGAGGTTATTGGCAATTGACATGGGGAAGAAACCGGCCGTAGTACATATGGAAATCCTCGGAAGGAATCTGACGAGTACGATAGTGGATGGGGGATCTGGGGTGAATGTGCTACCAAAAGAAACCTGGAAGAGCCTCGGCAAGCCCACCTTGTGGCCGTAGAACTTCCAATTAGTGGGAGCCGACCAACACGGAATCAAAGCGCTGGGAGTGCTAATGGCTTAAAAGGTAAGGATCGGTACTCAACAATTCTTGTTAAATTTTGTAGTCATAACAACACGGAATGCGTCCTATGATGCATTACTCAACCAAGGATGGCTAATAGCCGCCAAGGCTAACCACAACTGGAAGAAAAACACTCTATCAATAGAAAATAAGGGCAAGAAGTTTATCATTGATTTGAGAACACAAACCGTCAGTGAGGAGTTGGCATCGGACTCTAACTCGGATGGAGGGGAGTCATCGGAAGGAGAAAGAGGGCCGATGGAGCCCGATGATGAAGGGGTACTAAAATTACATGAATGCTCAGAAGACGAGACAAATTCCTTCAGCGGGTTATTCCATTGCCAGATGGACGATTATGAATTTTTTCAGCCAGAATGTAATATGATCTCAATAAAAGAAATTGGTGAGTGCTCGGGGACGACTAGTGAACCACTAGGCAATTTGAGGCCGACGAGTGAAAAACTGGGCGACATTGAAACAACTGGTAAGAAGGAATTGACGAGTGACAAGGGGGAGGAAGTAACTAACACTTTTCCGGCTGCCTATGGGGAATACAAAGAAGGGAATGCCGAAATAGATAGCATGCAGGCACATCAGTTTGAACGTGAAAAGAAGATCATGTACGAGGAACCATTGACAAAGAAAGTTAATCTGGGCAAGGAAAGTAACCCTCAGGTAATTCTCATCGGAGATGACTGGGATCCAATACTTAAGGCAGCAACATTCAAAATTTTTATGGAGTACAAGGATGTTTTTGCCTAGACATACAAAGACGTGAAGGGGATACCACTGGAGTTATGCGTCCACAGAATTCCACTAATACCAGGAGCACGTCCAGTGAGGAAAAGGCCATACAGAATGAACAAAAATTATGCCGCCAAGGTGCAAGAAGAAATAGAGAAAATGCTGGAGGCCGGGATAATCTTCAAGGTGGAGACGAGTGAGTGGGTTTCACCGATTGTCATATCACTCAAGAAAGGAGGAGGACAAATCCAAATCTGCGTCGACTTCAAATGCCTCAATGCAGTAACCATCAAGGATCCTTTCCCCATTCCATTCACAGACTCCATCCTAGAGGAAGTGGCCAGACATAAGATATATTCCTTTATGGACGGATTCTCGGGATATACCCAGATTAGCATTGCCGAGGAAGACAAACTCAAAACTACATTCGTGGTGGAAGATGGTGTATACGCATACAACCGGATGCCGTTCGGTCTGTGCAATGCACCCGCAACATTTCAAAAAATTATTTTGCACATATTTGACAAAATGTCAGTGGGAAATTTCAAAGTGTTCCTAGACGACTGGTCAATTTACAGTGACCAACAAACACAGCTCAAGGCTCTCACCGAGTGTATGGAGCGTTGCAGGTCCGCACGACTGGCCTTAAATCCGAAGAAGTGCCGATTCATGGTACCGCAGGGGAAACTTCTAGGCCACATTGTATGCAAAGCAGGACTAAAGGCAGATCCCGAAAAGATTCGGGTAATTGTGGAGATGGAAGCTCCGGGGGATGTCACCGGGGTAAAGTCATTCCTCGGCCATGTCGGCTACTACAGAAGATTTATTAAGAACTTTGCTCAGGTTTCATATCCACTAGACATGTTGATGAGAAAGGGTGTGCAGTTTGTGTGGTCGGACGAGCAATAGAAAGCGTTTGAAGAATTGAAGACAAGATTGATCAGTGCACATATTTTGGCCTACCCGAACTGGGACAAGGAATTCCATGTGCATGTCGACGCATCGAACTTTGCAATTGGTGCAACTCTGGCATAGATGGGATGTCATGGTCTTGACCACCCAGTATACTTTGCCAACCGACTACTCTCGAAGGCCAAACGGAACTATAGTATGACCGAGAGGGAGGCCCTGGGGATAGTCTTTTCAGTCCAAAAATTCAGACATTATCTATTGGCAACACCATTCACCTTCTACGTGGATCATCAAGCCTTAATGTATCTGGTAAACAAACCTATCATTCAAGGGAGAATTAGTAGGTGGTTGTTATTATTGCAGGAGTTCACTTTTACCATTATTGTACGACCGGGGAAGAGTCACATAATTGCCGACTAGTTGTCACGTATCAAGTCAGAGAACCGGCAGATGGAGTGAATGAAGACTTCCTCGACGCCCACCTGTTCCAAATAGCAGCCCTCCCACCTTGGTACAAGAAGATTGGTGAGTACCTCTCCACATCAACATTCCCTCCGGAGATGTCTGCCAGTGAGAGGCAGAAAATTGCACTCAAGAGCAAAACATTTCAATTGATAAATGGGCTACTCTATAAGATGGGGCCCGATCATATTCTCAGAAGATGTGTGATGGAAGAAGAAATAAGGAGTGTGTTGGCGGAAGCCCATGAAGGACTTGCCGGGGGCCATATGGGTCCCAATGCCACGGCAAGGAAGGTTCTATTCGCTAGTCTATGGTGGCTGACGTTGCATACAGACGCCCGAGAGTGGGTAATCCAATGTGACACCTGCCAAAGGGTAGGAAAGCCGTTAAAGAGAGTGTTACATCCCTAACTTTGACTATGTTTTACTTTCACTCTTAAAGTAATTAGCAGGTGATTTTGCATGATTCGATGATTAGATGTTTAGTGAAAATGTCAGGAAAATCAATGTTTTCATGAGTTATGTTTATTTGACTATAATTGACTTGTGTCTATAAGATCTCAAGATGTTATGATTTCATAAGGATTATGAAATAATTATTGATACATTAACCTTGAATTGGTGATCGCAAGTTGCATTCAGGGAACAGGTTCCGCCTCTCCGAGAAAAGAGGGAGAACATCATCTGAGAGAAGAGTATAGATATTTGGAAAGAATAGATTGGTTGCCATTTGAGTCTTGTGTTGGTACAAAATGGTGAACCTTGTTGAGTCAGGTAAGTGCCACTCAACCCTTTTGGTCTAAGTTTATTTCTTGACTTGACAAGTTGTCGAAGTCGTTTAGAGTCTTTTTAGTGTCACTTAACATCAACCTAGTTGTTTTGGGGAAAGCGACGTCATCAAGGTTGTATGTTAGTCGTTTTGCGACTAAGAGGACTTTCCGTTGGAAACGTCGATCTTTGCGTCGTAAACTAGATTGCATTGTGTCTTCAATGACGTAGTTGATAGAATTTATAGTGTGTTTCTTGTTAATAGTCCTAACGTCGAATTCCATATTTCGTCTAATCGGAATCGACGTGATTTTCTTCTATTCGTGAAGGGGAGATGAACTCAACCCAATCACGAATTGTGCATAAGTTTGTCACAATATTATAAACCCTATCGATATTAAATCTAAGCTTGTTTTTAGACTACTATCATATGTGAATATTCTCAAATTGAGAAGTAGTGGTTGTTAGAGGGTTAAATGATAACCACCTTCTTTTTAGAAGAAGCTTCCCTTCTTAACCTATTCAATAGCATTGAATACCTTGTAGAGAGTCATTGTTTACATGAGGAAAGTGGTACCTTAATGACCACGTGTCCCATGTTTTCCTCAACTACGTAAATATACATTGGTAATACTTGTATTATTTAAGTATTATTTATATATCTAAATGTATAATATATTGTTATTGATCCATAAAGCATCATGGTAAAGTGTTTTCTTTGCGAACTACTACATGCTTTATGTGGCTTATTTAATTTCTAATCATGAAATGAAGATATGAGAGAGTGGTCATTGAGACCCACTACTCTACTTGTTGCATGATGAAGATAAAAGCATTTGGAAGCTTTAATAGTGGAGAGATCCACGGTTTTGTAGGCAGTCTTCTTAACAAACTTTGAGTGGAGCCTCAATGTATGGAGGTGTGGATCATTAGAAAGTGAGGTGGTAGTTATGCTAGACAAAAGTTACCACAGCTTTTAGTATCCGAGAAGAATCCTCAAAAACGGTATTAGATGCTGCTCTTTCTTCTAGTGGGTTCACGAAATCTACTACTCAGGAAAGAGGCTATATCATCAGCTTAACGGGGAATATACTCTGCATGTATGCAAGAGATAACGTGGGTGTTTGAATGTAGAGGACCGGGGTTTATTGTTAAAAAAAAGGTAGTGGGGTTGGTAAGGAGGTTTTCCGTTGCTAAAAAAAAGGACATTTTTACTTTCTAATCTTGGTGAGGATCCATGCCAGAGGGGGAGGTATTTCTGTGTGATGAGACATTAGACCTGGCCGTCAATATCATTATGAGGATACAAAATAAATGGAGAATGGACTATTTCTATTGCATCGGGGAAGAATCAGCTGTTGATGCCGGGGCCTGTGAACATCCCAGAGCCTATATTATGGGCTATGAACAGAAACAATGAGGATTATCGCTCCCTTGCTGTGCTTGCGCTTACCAAAACTCTCTTTCATGATGTCAAGAAAATTTTCAACACTACCTCTGGAACTATTTTTTTTAATTCCTACTATAGGTACTGGTGCATGGAAAGTACTCTTACAAACACATTCTCACCACGAGATCAAATAATTTCTTCTGAGCTGGGGCCAGTTCAGTCTATTTTGGATTGACCAATTGCAACGTCTCAACTTTGATGTTGATGTTGTAAGGTTAGAATGGGGAGGAGGGGCTAATCTTGAAGTATTAAGTGCAAAGCTTGCACAAGATAAGGAACACAAAGTAAAGGTTGTCTACATTATACACAATGAGACTGCAACTGGTGTCACCAACAATTTGGCAGCTGTATGGAGAATTCTTTATGATTGTAGGCATCCTGCATTGCTTTTTGTGGACGGTGTGTCTTCTATATGTGCTTTAGAGTTCCGACTGGATGATTTCGGGGAGATTCCAAAGGGGAAATGTGCAGAAGTTAGTTTCAAAGGATGAACATGAGAGTTAGTTGTCTAGTGCTAGTCTCTCCAATCTTGATGTATTCATAACTATGCGAGACCATGGGTTTTCAGCGTTGATAGTGCATAGGATTTGAGATCACGTTGGAAAAGTCTCTTAACTCAGCGATTGTTCCTTTGGTGTTTTCCTTGAACCTCTTAAGCATGCAAGTCCACTGGAATTAGAGAGGCATATAGAGAGGCCACAGTTAACCGAGTAGAGGAGAAAAGATTTGAGCAAGTAGATAAAGCTTTCATAGGTAGAGGAAGTCGATGGCTTTTCAGCGGTAAGAAAATTTTAGCAAAGAATTTATCCTTTAAGACTCTTAAGATAGCATTGTTATTGTTTGTATACAATAAAGATTCTAGCTTTCTAATGCAGTTGCTATCATTATATAAGGTTCAAGTTATTACTGTATATACGACGCCTAGTTAAGAATAATGTTGCATCATGATTCATAGTGGATCGCGCTTATGTGAGCCGACGCCTAGTACTAGAGAACAGTGATTCATTGTGAGACTATACTTGTAATATGCAATTCTTTGCCTTAAAACTTTGTTGTAGCTCATGATATAAAATCAACGAGCCTGAAGAGAGAGCATGGCTAGGCGTGAGTTTTGGTATATTTTTATATCCATATTGATGCAATGTTTCAACTTTCTATAAACCAGATAGGTTAAGCTTTTAGATTCTAAGGTGGTGGGCCATTATAAGGTCGTATATCCTCACTAGGGTGTAGGAATATCTTAATGTTTTTCCCAATCTTGAGTTTAAGTGGATAAATATAAGAGAATGGAGCCAGAAGACAGTTAGCAAACTCTCTATGCATAACGAGGCCTTTTAGGTTGATGACATCAACTCTTGAATAAGGTATTATAGTCCAAGATACCAGATACATCATGGTTATGGCATACCAAATGGCCTTATAATGAGTTTTGGCAAGGTGGTCATAAGGATTGTTAAAGAATCATCTTAAAGGATCTTCATAGTAAACTACGAAGGCTTAAGTTTAAACCTAGAGTTAAACTTGATGTGCTTTAATTAGATATAAGTTTCTTTTCCCAAGATTTATAACCAAAGACTTAGAGATAAGTGTTTTAGATTATGGGAAATACTTATAGATATTAGAAACTATTGCTTATGATATTTTATCTCAAAAGAAAAATACTAGGAGACTTAATTAACATCTCCTGTGATTCAAGATTGAAACTAGAAAACCAACTCAAGGGTATAGGAATACCAAGAGACGGGAAATCATAGTTTTTATTATTGGATCAATTGAACTTATTTAGTGCCATTTGCACAAGAGACAGAGTTAACTCAATGTTGGGTATTCCTGATATGAACTATTTTAAGTTGTGTATGTTGAGAGATTTGAATCTCTACCCCACTTGACTGTTGTACTTAAGATTGTTGATAAGGTTTATTGACATGTTTCCGAAGGATGACTATACAAACGAATTCGTAACCTGTCATAATAGAAAGTCTGTAGACTTAAGTAGACCAGGAGATCGAAAGTGTTTTATTATCCTTTCTAACTCAAGCCTATTAGGGTTGATAGGTTGAACTTAGTCGAAAGACTATTTTGAGAAATGTAAGTATCCATTAAGATATTATATGGTTTGGGATATACCTCGCATATTATGTTTTATTCGAAATGTGAGTTCCAACAATGCCAAGTGATCTAGGGAAGATTAGAGGTATTTGTTCTCATGTATTATTATAATTATGTTATTATCCATGGAAAACAAGGAGGTTTAATATTTCTATTATTGGGTTAGAAAAGTTAAACCCTAGTATTAAAACCAGAAGGATTTGGGAAACCTACAGCTCTTATGTCGGATGTGACATTGATTATATTTATATATTGGTCGACAGTAAAAGGTCGAGATAACCTTATTGATTGACAATGAAACGTCAAGAAAACCATAGAGGAAGACATGAAGAGCCTTAGTAGTATTATATCAAAATTAAGTGATTTCTATGATAATGTTGAAACTCGTTTAATGCATCAAAGATGTTTGATGTTTGCAATTAGGGAGTAAAATGACAGAAAGTCATAAACCCTAGAAATTGCAAGTATGTAATGAGGGACTCTTAAAAAGGTTAGAAATATCTAAATCTATATATTGCATGTATATCTTGGGTTAAGGATTAGTTCTAAGTCAGATTGGCTAGAATGGATTTTCATTATAGACAAGTTTATGTCTAGAGTACCAAATAAAGTAAGTAAATCTATAGGATGAGATAGTTTCTAAGACGAGTCAGTGGTGTGTGTGTCTAGATGGCATAACCAATCAGAATGATCATACTTAGCTAGAAGGGGTCTAGAGTTGTATGGTCGATTGAGATTTGTAGGACACATCACTAGGACTCAGATGGAAAAACTTGATAGTTCCTTATATCTATACCCTTCGTGAAGGGTAGTGTTGATGTGTTTTCCTTGCACAGACAACGCAGCATAAAATACTCGCGTATTTTATCCTCTCTTGAACAAAATCACTCAGATGCTAAACTTTGTGATCAACTGAGTAGACTCCAAGGTTCCTTATCTTCAATTCTCGACTTAGGATAGCTTGTTTGGCAAAGATGTGATTTGTTGTTTCATACGAAGGGACTTACACTTTGGTGTTCAACGGTAGGAAAATACCGTTTACACTCGCACAGGTTGTAACAATCGCTTCAAGGCTACACGCTATGATAAACTTATGATATGGCAATTCAGCTCTTGGTCCTACTCTTAACAATGTTTTTTTTTAAAAAAATGCAAAAGACTGGGTTTAGAAAGAATATCTAATCTAAGTGCAAGCTATTATCATCAACTCCTGGAAATCTCAACCACGCTTTGCTTCGACATGAGACAACAACTCCACAAAGGTGATGCAATCTTCTAAGGATAAGCTAAAGGTTTTCAAATTGCTCTATGAACAATCGAAGTGACGCTTGTGATATGTTCAGACTAACCTTACACTACAACTTGCCAGCGACAAATCATAAAAGGTATGAACATATAGAGATTTCACTAAGTAATCGAAAGACAATGACTTTCACAAACTAGAAACTAACAAACTTTGAAAGAAGTAAACTAAGTTAAAACATTGAATGCGAGTGAGTACTTAGCAACCATGCAACTTGCAAAGAGAACACAATATCACCATGAATAGCTCAACAATGAACTTGTATTAATCTCAGCAATGTCTTAGCAACAGCTCTAATTTGCTCAAAACTCATTATGCAAAATGAAGAGGAATGAGGCTTATATAGCCTTCAAAATACAATGAATGGCCAGGATCAATTTGGATTCGATGGCCCAGATCATGCCACATCAAAGGTGGTTATAACAACTTTCTATTATTAGAGATATACAAGAAGCAATAAAGGCACGTTTTCCAAGGTGACACCTTGGCGCCTATATGGACTGTCAACGTGGCATTTATTTCTTATGTTTATTCTTTTCGACCAATGCCACGAACTTTGGAACAACCTTTGCCATGTCAGCAACTGGTACACTTGGCGCGTTCCGAATGGTTCCTTCTGCCTTCTTCACATCTCGTGTATGCTCATCAATTGGCCTCTCCCACTCTACTAGACTAACCTGCTTACCACCAACTAGTGAGATCAAGGAGTAGATATTGTTTCGCCGTTCACCAGAAATGAAGTGAATAGAGTTGAAGTAATGAGAATGTAGGTAATCCTTTACGTCATGAAACGCAATCTCTCCTGAGAGTACACACATATCATCCATTACACCAACTATCTTATTATGAGCTCTCTAAAGTACACTATCCACTCGAACACAATCCATTTTAACCTTGTCAAAAAGCTGATCTCTTATGTCCATAGTAAAGTACCAAGTAGAGAAATCATATGATGAACCTTCTTCAACTACTCCTTCCTCTATTAATGCTGACAGTGGAGTGTTCATCAAATCTTCCAAGTGTGGCATATATTCTCTTTTGACAGCATCGAATTGGGAACATGCTACTAAAACTACTTGAAGTCTTTCCAACAACTGAGCAACGGTTTCATACTTTTGGATGAGTTCATCGATGAATGTATCTATTTGATTCCTAACTCTTCCTATCCAGCTTTTCAATTCTTGGGACTGTGATTTCATACCCTCTAACTGAGCAACAGATTCCTGTGAAAGCATGGGAGGTGGAGTAGACGTCCCTTCACGCTGTCGAATTGGATTCATCAATTGCTGAATATACTGCTTGAAGGCGAGGTTTTCTTTCTCCAATTGATCTCCTCTTTCCCTTTCATGCTTCAATCTTTCTCTGACCACTGAAATTGATTCCTCCAACTCTTCAAACTCTTGCTCTTCTGTTGTTGGTCCCAAATCCATAGTGGTCACGTCGTAATCTTCAGGAGCAATATCATCAATTGTTTTCTCTACCCTGGGCGCTGCAATATGCACTTTCCTGGACCCAGAACTATCTCTTGTAATCTTGGAGAATCTAGTTGCCTTCTCCTTTCCTTTGACTCGCCTGGTTCTGCTTAACAGCTCTTGTATATTGACCTCTGGCGCTACTTCCACGATCGAAGTTTCCTGTACTCTCTTCCTCAACCATTCTGGCAAGGCAGACAAATCTTCTTGAACATCTTGTTCTTGAGCTTCAACTTCTAATTCCAGTGACGATGCTTCCTCATCAGACGATTCAATGTGTATATCCATTTCAGCTTCTTGATCTTTGGAGGGACTTGATCGAACTTCTTCTGCTAGAACCTCATGCATGTGTTCTTGATCTAATGCCTGTGGATCTCCTTGGTTTTCTCTTTCTTCATTCTCCACTACTGATGTTACATTCATATCTTGAGAAAGACCACCTTCTTGCCTGGAAGAAGTACTAACCTCATGTTGTGAACTCAACTTTGTCTTCTTTCGACTACTTTCTCCATGTGAGTCATCCAGACGCTTCCTCTTACCAGGCTAAGCTTCTTCTCTGGAGCTTATACTATATCCACTAGACTCACTGTGATGTTCGCTGCTAGATTCACTATCATCCACCTCTTGTGATTGCTGCGAGGCGGTCCCTCCCATCAAGTCATATGTCAAGTCCTTGTTTGCATTCTCGAGCTTCTTCACTTGACGATCTACATACTTCTTGGTGATCTGTATAACTCGCTATATCCAGTCATCATGACCATCTTCTCTCTCAGCCCAATTGATAATGATAGGTCCTTCCTTGTCAAACATCTTTTGCACGAAAAACTTTTCAGTTTCCTCTAACTGATCAGGAATAGGCATTATATTACAAGATCTCACCAAATCCCAAGCCATTCTCAAACACCTCCTCTCTCTGATATGCTCATCATCGTCCGCATCTGCCCAATGATCTTCTTGGTGCTCTCGGTGTCTAAACCTCTTCCCAAATGCCTTCCGAATCGTGTTAAATGGATCAAAGTGATCTCGATTCGTGTCATGAAGCACAAGATTGTAAGCTTGAAGTTCATATTCTGAATGCTGTGCAGCTTGCAGTATTGGGCAAGTTTCCAACTTTCCAACTCCTATCGGAAAACTGATTCCGGCTTTCTTCTTATCTTTCTGAATTTTGTCCCAAGCCAACAGTTGCCTCATCACCTCTAGTAGTACCATCTTGTCGGTAGGATACCTCGGCAAGTGGTAAGGATAAGATGAAAATCTTTGGATCCTCAAGTAGGTGAACTTCGGAAATTGGATGTACCATCGTCCATATTTGCCAATCAACCTCTTTGCATCCTTCGATAACCTCTCATGCATGTTTCCTTGAAGCTTCCTTACGATGAACATGAAGAATGCATCATTCACACGCTTGTAATGGGCGATAGACTTTAGCTGCAACTGCGAGTAGCAATCATACACGCTGAATTGTTCGGGGCCATATCCTATGTCACCTCTGCAATTCAATCCATCATACTTTCCACACATCGCAAGGATATAGATGACATAGGAGCTCATGTAGAAGGACTTAGTCTCCTTTAGCTTGATCATCTACTCATGAATATAGTTGCTTATGATGCCGGCCCAATCAATCATCACTTCACCCTTGACGATTTCTTGCATGAATACAAACATCCACGCATCGAATGTTGACGATTGTTGACAACCCATGATTCTGTTCAAGAAGGTCACCATGTAGCCATACTCCGTGATGAAATCTGATTTATGAAGTTTCTTCGGCAATTTGCTATGATGACTCCTTGGTTGCTTTACCCAATTGACGTTTATTTCTTGCTTACAATTACTTATCGCTCCTTCAAACACCCTTTGAGTTTGCTCTCGAGTGTAGACGGTGACCTTCCTATGCTTCGGGATGTTGAATGTTTCGGCGATAGCCTCCCTTCTCAAGTGAGCTAAGACTTCTCCATTGGATGTCTCAATGCATCTAGTCTCTTGGTTGTAATGATCAGCACACTCCCACATAAGCTCGGCACTTGGCAAGGCAGGCGGAAAACAAGCTGCTTGAACAATCCCATTGCGAAGCATCTCATGGATGACCTTGGAGTGAGTTGGCTTGTAGAGCTCCCTCTTAATCTCCTCCATGTCGATGTGACCCAAGTTAGTGTCACTCACGTTCCTCCACTTGGACATGATCTTCGTCTCCGGCATGACTCCTTGCTTGTCGCTCTTAATCAAGGCTTGCCTTTCTTTCGCATTCATCCTCTACCTCTTCCTACAAGATAAGACAACACATGTCACTAGGCTGATGTGACATCTTAAAATATGAATTTTTTACTATTTTCCCCATCTCCTTGTGCATGTGGGATAAAAAAAATGATTAATTTCAAAATAACATACCTTAGAAAAAGCAGATTTTATTAAAAAAAATCAGAAATTTAGACAAATTTGATTTTGAAGATTCTTGAAATTTTTTACTTTTCCTCTTGAAATCTGCTGCTACTCCTTGCTGCTCTGCTGCTCTGCTGCAAAATCAGAATTAATATTGATTTTGTTTTGATTTAAAATGCAGTTTTAAACCTTCTTAAATACTAAACTTCACCCTTACCTGAAGTAGGTCGGCCTAGTGTGATGAGGTCGGCCTAAAAAGAGATAAATTCAATGTTTTTTAGACATTTTCCATGTCATCATGCTCAGAGCGCCCTGCTAGGGCGGGTTTGGAGGGTATGTATGGAGGATTTCATGTTGAGACATGAGGTGATATTATCCATGTGTGGGGTCTAAATCTGCCTAGGAAGGGCGGGATTCAAGGATGTGCATGGACTTTTTCTTACTTAGTGATAGTTTGACCTCCTTTAATGCTTTGTGAAACTCTTAAGAGTATGGGCGGTTTTGAGCATGTTGAGTGGAGTGTTTCATGTGAAAGAAGTGCTTCCTTTAACTCATCCATCTCCTCATGAAGACCTTTATCTTGAACTTCCCTTAAGACTTATGTGACACTAACCTCATCAATAAAGTGCTTTGTTTCATCAGTTCATTGATCTCTCCATACAGTTTTGATTGTCTTCTCTCCTAAGCGGGTTTGAGCATGTTGTGTGGAGAGATGTGTGTTAAGGTAACATTGTCCAGGAGAAGGTCTTAAAGCCGCCTAGGAAGGGCGGGATTCAAAGAGGTATGTGGATTGTTATCACTTAATGTTCATTCCTCTCCGCATTGAAGTTGAATGACACACTTAGGGAGGCATGGTGAAGGCATGATGAAACCATTTGAGGAGGGCGGCTTTGAAGATGATAGGTGGATGAAATGGTGTGAGGGACTTGGTGTTGTCCTTGTAGAAGGCTCAAGGCCGCCTTGCATGGACGGGTTGGAAGGGTAGGTATGGATTTGATGTTCATTTCTCCCATCTAAACACTTAGTGGAATCTTGAGATACTTATGAATATGAAGACACATACTAGATGTTGGATGATAATGTCCATGTGTCTTGGTGAAGTCCACCTAGCAAGAGCAGTCTTGAAGAGGTTGTATGGAGTGGATGATGCAAAAGAGGTGAATGAAAGTGAAAGTCTCATAGTCTTGAGAATGTACATGGATTACTTCACTTAGCTCATCCTTATGAAGACTTCCTTTCAGCACCCTGGGCGGTTTTGAATGTAGTACATGGAGTGATGCATATGAGAACATGGACTTGTCCACCTGTCATAGTGAATACCGCCTAGGTAGGGCGGGATTAGGGATGTTGTTTGGATTTTACAACTTAGAACCTTTTGAACCTCTCCATACATGATCACCTTCTCATCAAAGTGCTTTGTTTCATTAGTTCATTGATCATTCCGTGTAATTTCAATTGTCTTCTCCCCTGGGCAGATTTGAGTGTGTTGCATGGAGAGATGCATGTGAGAACATAGTGTCCAGAGGAAGGTCCTAAAGTCGCCTAGGGAGGGCGGGATTCAAGGAGATGTAAGGATTTTCCATGAATTAAGCAATTCTTACTTGGTTTTGACAACTTCAGGACACCTTCACTTACTTCCTTGATTGGTTTAAACTCCTTGCATGCTATGTGAAACTCTTAAGAGTATGGGCGGATTTAGAGTGTTTGTATGGAGAGATGTATGTGAAGACATGAATGAATCCAAGACCCCTTCTTGAGACCGCCCAGGAAGGGCAGGTTTGGGCACATGGTGTGGATTCTCTGTCTACAACATCTTTTCCTAACCTTGATGATCTCCCAAACTTGTCCTTGTATGACTTAGTGTTGGTGAATGATTGATGGAAGTCAGAAGACAAGTTTGGAATGTTTGATGAACCTTATCCACATATCAAGGTGAAATCTGCCTAGGCTAAGTGGTATGGAGGATGTCATGTTGAGTGGACAATATAATCCCTTTAAACTTGCCTTGTCCACCCTTAAGGATTTCCACTTATCATTGACTCAACCTTGCAACTTATGTCATTCTTCACCTTGGGCGGGTTTGAGCATGTTGAGTGGAGAATATCATGTGAAAGGTGACACTATCCACAGACACCCCTTGAGGCCGCCCAAGTAAGGCGGGTTTGAGAGCAATGTGTGGATTCTGGCACTTAGCCACTTCTCATCTCTTGATTTTGACTATTTCCTGCCCTTGTGACGTCATCTAGATCATTCTCATCAAGCAACTTTGCATTTTACATTGTTCTTGATCTTGAGCGGGTTTTGAGAGAGTGGTTGGAGTGTATCATCTGTTAGGTGACATAGTCCACAGGGTCTTCTTGACGCCGCCCAAGTAGGGCAGGTTTAGGGGTAACCCTCGGACTTTATCTTGAAACTCATTTGGTTCTCTTCAAACCTTCAAGTTTGCATTGATATACCATCACCTTCTAATGCTTGGCTTTTGAAACATTTAACAAACTTGATCTCTTTTGTCCTAGGGCGGCTTTGAAGGTAGTGCATGGAGAATTTCATGTGAAAGATGACACTATCCACAGACACCCCTTGAGGCCGCCCAAGTAGGGCGGGTTTGAGGGTGTAGTGTGGATTTTGACACTTAAGAACTTCTCATCTCTTGAGCTTGACTCTAACTTACCTCTCCTTGGCATACCTTAGATCAAACAAACTTAACAATGTGTGTTACCCTTCATCTTGAGCGATTTTGGAGAGAGTACTTGGAGGATTTCATGTGTTTGGTGATATAGTCCATAAAGACCCCCTGAGGCCGCCCAGGTAGGGCGGGTTTAAAGGTGTCCTTTGGATTTTACCTTAAAACTTACTTGATGCATTCAAACCTCTATGTTCTCCATTCAAACTTCATGATATTCCAGTGCTTTGTGTTTGAAAGACTTCAAAACTTAATACTTTCTCCAAGGGCGGGTTTGGAGACACTGTCTGGAGAGTTTCATGCAGAGGAGGTAAAGTTGTCCATAAGACCCTCTTGAGGCCGCCCAAGTAGGGCGGGTTTGAGGGTACCCCTTGGATTTTGACTTGAAACCTACTTAATCCTCTAAACCTTCATGTTTTTCTTGAATTCCATTACCTTCTAGTGTTTTATGCTTGAAAACACTTCAAAAAATTGATCATTCTTACTTAGGGCGGTATTGAAGGCACTGTCTGGAGAGTATCATGTGGTGATGATGACACTATCCATGTGACCATGCTAAAGCCGCCCAGATAGGACAGGTTCAAGGGTGACACCTGGAATATTGTCTATCAATCACTTGACTTCACTCAAACTCATCAATTTTACTTACAGACCACCATACCTTAGTGTTGTATACATGAAAACCTCAACACTTAACCATTTTTTCTCTAGGGTGGTTTTGGATGCAGTGTGTGGAGAGATTGATGTGCAGGAGATAGTATCCAAGACCACCTTGTGAAACCGCCCAGGAAAGGCGGGTTTAGACATGTCCCTTGGATTTTCACACCTAAAGCATTCTAAAACCTTCAAATTTCATCAATCTTTATCACCTTCTAATGTCTTGTATTGAAACACTTTGAATTTTGGACAATCTTACCTAGGGCGGGATTGGAAGGACTGTCTGGACTAAATGGTGTGGAAGGAGATGAAGCTGTCCATATGAACATGCTAAAGCTGCCCAGATAGGGCAGGTTGAAGAGTGACCTTTGGATTTGAATTTGAAAGTTACTTGAACTCAATCCTTGCCTTCAAACCATCACATCTCAGTGCTCCATGTTTGCAAAACTTCAATACTTCACCATTTTCCTTGCAGGGCGGTTTTGAGACCAGTGTGTGGAGAATTTCATATGGCAGGAGACATCATCCATGAAAACCCTGTGAAACCGCCCAGGAAGGGCGGGTTTGGACATGACTCTTGGATTTTGCCTCTTATAGCTTCAAACTCACTTAAACTCAGAGCCAAACATAAAGTCCTTCAATCTTGAGTCAGAACATTACAAGCTTTAATATCAACCCTTTCACATGAAGACTCTGACTGAGGAGATGTACCTTGTTTACTCCGATCTCGATCACTCAAAGTGCCCTATGAGACATTCTAAGGTATGACACATCTGACTTACCTAGTGTCCCTCCCTGCATGCGTTTGAACTAGGACTTAGCTAAGACTCAGAAACTAGACCAAACTTAAGCAAAAATTAGGGGGTCCCCATTTGCAATGGAGCGATGTGTGATGAGGTCACAACAGGTAGGGCCACTTCCAGAAAGGAAGGTGAGCGGGGGACCACCGGTCTATGGTTGGAGGAAAAGCACTCAGATGATGCTCTCCCTCTAAAGCAGAAGACTCATCGAGGCTCGTGAAGACAAACATCCATATTCCAGATACAATGTACTCCATGTTATGATTTATGACCGTCAAATTTATGAGGTAAAATTATTTTTATGCCAAAAATATTTAATGTATTGTAAATGTTAAGTCGAAGGATTTCACTCTGATTCTATCTTCGTTTATGTTATGATTTCAAGATTGAAATTACATATTGTAAATCTTAAGTGAAAGGATTTCACTGTGATTCTATCTTCGATTATGTTATGATTTCAAGATTGAAATTACATAGAAAGTTGTGCTCTATTTCTTGTATTTATGCATATGTTATTTAAATTTTAAAAAAAAAAATCTCTCATGTTTGCCAAGTTTATTTACTTTCTTGTAAATTCTTGAGTTTATTCGAGTATTAAGAGGAGGGTTGTTACAGAGAGACTACATGCCCCCTTCGCCATCACAGCCTCAGGAACTGTTCGAAAGGTGGGGACTTGATTTCATAGGACCATTGAAAGTCAGTCAGCTGCATCGATGCATGTATATCATGGTGGCCACCGAATACCTCACCAAGTGGGCAGAAGCAAGGGCACTGGAAGACAACACTGCATTAAGTACGGCAAGATTCATGTATGAGCAGATAGTGACTAGATATGGAATACCAATCCAACTGACAAGTGATTGTGGGGGACACTTTGTCAACCACGTCATTAGACTCATGACCTCAGAGTTCAAAATATTCCACACACTATCAAGTCCATACTACCCAAGGGCAAGCGGACAAGTAGAATCCACGAATAAGGTGCTCATTTCAATGATTCACAAGTCGTGCAGTATTGAAGGGTCTGATTGGGAGGAAAGGCTACCGGCTGTGTTATGGGCCTACCGAACAACTTATAAAGTGACGACTGGACACACTCCTTTTCAACTGATGTATGGTCAGGGGGCGGTAGTACCAGCGGAGTGCCTCGTACCAAGCCTCAGGATAGCAGTGGAAAACAGATTGGGAGATAAGAGAGTTTAGAAGAAAGGTTATTCCAGTTGAACAAGTTGGACGAGAAGAGAATCTTGGCTAAGTGGTCAACGGAAGTATTGGCACGACAGACCCCTGCGGAAGATGGAATTTCGACTCGGACAGTTAGTTTTGAAGTATAATGGCCATAACGAAATCAAGCTGGGGAAGTTCAAAGTTCGGTGGTTGGGACCGTTCAGAGTACGGGAAATGTTGGACAACGGGGCTATAAAACTGGACAATCTAGATGGAAGCCCGATCAAGGACGCAGTGAACAGGTCAAAGCTGAAGATTTACAAGCAAAGAAGAGGAGAAACAGTGCAAGTAAATATGCTCGGATACACAGTGAAGAACCAGTGCAGGATGGAAGGAAGAGACGAACGACCTGGCAAAACAGAAGCAAGAAGCAAGATCAATGGAATGGTTTTTTCAAATACCCATTTTGAACCAGTGACCGGGTTCTTTGCACCTAGAACACTGCAAATAGGAGCCCGACAGGGCATAATTGATGAAGATTATGGTGGTACGTGGATAAACAAGGATAATCAAGAGGAAGATGAAGATGCCTGGAAGGAATGGATAAAAGAATGTAATAAAGTGCAAGACAGATTTGAGTTTTTGTTACCAAAAGAAGCAAAGAACCCGCCAAAACGGAAATACTTGGCAGAAACCATGTTTATTGTGGAAAGATCGCCATATTGTGATGAATTTTAGGAGCTAAGGATGAAAAACCGGCCAGATGGGGTACCTCATACACATCTTCCTAGGAGTCGAATCTAGAAAGCCAAATACAGAAGCAAGAATATTAAAATGAATGCCGATGGTAAAACATTTCAATGGGTTCAAGAACCTATGGGGTGGAATCTGAAGAACATTGAGGATCAATCAGTAACATTTGATCAGATATGCGAACTAGAAGAGGTCGACCGATGCTGCTCCAATGACTGTTTATGACGGAAAGGCTATCTCGAATGTATTTTCCACCACATGTCCGAAATAGAAGTCTTGGAAGAAAATGAAAAGTAGCGGAGTTTGGAGCTGGGAACCAAGGTAAAGAAAAAATACATTAAAAATAAATAAAAATAAAAAATAAAAATATAGAAAAATAGAAAAGTCAAAAATTTGAAAAAAAAAAAAATCAGAGAAAGGAAAAAATAAAGTATGACCTAGCATTATAAAAGAGCACAAAACCGTACCAATTCTACTAAGCCGTTGTACAAGAAAACCTCTGCCATACGAGATTACTCTGCCAAAGACCATATGAGTTTACTCTCTCACAACTGTACGAGCCCTGCACATCGTACTACTATCCTCCTATGCGAGTTCATTTACTGCCTCCGTACGAGTACACTCATTCATTCTAACCGTACGAGATGGGAGATTTCAGGGGCGTACGAAGTGATCATTGCTCAAGCCATACGAAATAAGTCTGCCCACCACCGTACGAATTTCTTCTGCACTGTACGAATGTCATTGTCTTCAGTAGTACGAGTTATTTTTTGGTCAGCCATACGAGTAGTTGGAGGAGCGGCCGTACGAATTGAGGAGGGTGCCGTACGACTTCTAATCGGATCTCTTTTTCCGTACGAGTTTCTTTGTTGATGCCGTACAAATCCTTGCCTACCGTACGAGTTAACCCAGCAGAACCGTGCGAGTTTATTCATTGTTCCATACGAGTTGGGGGATTTATCAGAGTCCGTGCAAGTCCATTACATTAGATTCTACCACCGTGCAACTGGGACAAGGAGTTAGTATGAAGAATTGAAGGGTTTCAAATTGCCAGACTCACCATCACTGCCATACAAGTGTCAGGATCAGTGGAGGGGAAACATAACGGTCATAACTGAATCCGTTGGGCATTATAAAAAGGTAAGAATGTCATTTTCGCAGGCAAACAGGATAACCAGAGCACAAAGCAGAGGAAAGCACATCCAGATAAGAGAAGCTGAAGGTAGAAGAATGGCAGGAAAACTAATTGTAGAGGAGTCTCCACCGAAGCACAGACCTAAGATTGATGAAGGTCCTCCAAGGCAGAAAAAGCAAAAAGGAAAGGGGAAAGAGAGAGAAAATTACAGCCAATTAATTGCAGTGGGAAAGCCTCACAACAGCAGAATGCAAGCAATGGTGGCATAGCCATGCCGACAACCATCCCATGAAACTGGCACTAAGGCGAAAGTTGACAAAGTGATACAGATGTCGTATTTCACTTTCAGGGAGTTTGAAGCAGTGTTGAAAAATATGGTGGCCAATTACAATGCCCGTTCAAGGCATACCATAATTAGGTTCATGAATGTAGCCATCAAAATCACATTCACGCCTGAAGGCTTTGAGAGGGTGATGGGAGTTCCTCACCAGGGATTCACAGTTGGCAAACAGAAAATGTCGGCAAAGCATAAAGAAAATATAATGGCCAAAGTCTGCAGGGGTGACTTGAGCGACAAAGAAAAGACTCAGTTGAAAGCCACAGGCAATAAAGGACTACAACGAGACCATTTGGCCAATGATGAATGGCAGTGCATCATGGATGTCATTAGAGGGAGATTGACTGGAGGCTCATGCTCGTCAGACATTCCATTTTGGATGACGGAGTACATGATTGGTCTCAGTGAGGGGGCATTGTATAACTGGGCAGCAGTTCTATCAGAACGTATACATGAATTTATGAAGATGACCCATAAGTCATTCTACATGACTCAGCAGGCTATTGCGTTATTTCTAGATGTCATTCACACTCAGATCCCTTCACTGGCAAGAGCTCCATTTCAGCCAGATGAACACTACGACCCGGCATGGCCAACCGTCTTCCAATGGACACATTTGAAGGCACCTACTCAAGGTGGAAAAGGGGATGAGTCTAGAAGCAGTAAGAAAAGGAAACAACAAGAGGTGGTGGAATCATCTTCAGAGGCATCATACAGTGCAGAGGGTGCCGAGGAGGATTGCATTGAGGCCTCGTCAGCCTCAGCCACTCCTTGCACTCCCGTCAGCATCATAGTACCAATAGGAGAGAGTAGGTTGACCGTTGGATGTTGCACTCAGGAAGAGGCATGCACATTTACATTTGGACACCCGTACACAGATGGAGATTCCCGTGAGCACTCAGCCTAGTGCCACTCGTGTCTCATGGGGACAGATTATGAGGATGAAGGGGGAAAGCATGGTTCCAGTCCCTCTTCCTTCAAGACAGATTACTCCTTTTGAGACTAGATCACCCGAGAGCGCAGCACAGGTAGATAGCTCAGCATAGGTTGACACTTGGCTTTAGTTACTAGGGGCACCTTCTCAGCTGGAATATACCCCTCCTGTGAGTCTGACGAGATCCACTTCTTTGCCAACACTTGCCCTAGAGGGGAGTATGGCACCGCCTACACTTGCACGGGAGGGAGACATGGTAGTTCCGAGACTTGGAGCAAGTGAGGAGGAGATTGTAGAAGTAGATGACATTCTAGCAGGAGATAGAGTAGTAATTAGTGACTTTAAAACAAAGGAAGAAGGAAAGGCCACAGGCGATTCCAAGGCAGAGGATACCAGTATGTCAGGTGATTCTAGTTCTGAGGATAGAGATACTTCCTGTGAGAACCCCTTAGCTCTCCTTATACCTCCGTCTTGCTTTGAAATGGTTTTGCTGTGATTTTGTGTTTGTTTTGTAATTTTCTGATTTTTTTTTAGTTTTTTGCAATGAAAGAAAATAATGCCAGTGCATAGAAAGAAATACAAGAAATAAACTAAACCTAGAAATACCAGGCGAAATAGCTCTTCTTTATTGTTCTTCTAAGATAACAATACATATTGGAGATATAGAAAAATTATTGAGCTGTTTCAATGAATTTTTAAAGAACCTGGTAAATATTTGCAGGCGCCTGGAGAAGCCCTAAATCTGTACGGCCAGCTTGATATCCTCCTTTTTCCCACTCAAATCTGCCTGGAATGTCCTCCCCTAGCCATGGCGTCAACAATAGAAGAGGAAAGATGCCAAAATGATAGGCGTTTTGGTCATGAAGAGAAACGCCACCCTCAGAGAATGGTACGGCCAGCCACCAGCACCAACAGAAATCGTACGGCCTTGTTAAATATGTCAGGAGCTTGAAGAATGGTCGCCTTATGATGATTATGCCTCCTAGATAAAATCGCACCCAAAAATCCTCTGAAGAAACTCACAAAATGAAGCTTTGAGATGACTCCTGTATGAAGTCATTCGACTGGCAATAAATCGGCTGGTATTGCACAACCTCTAAATTGCTTTCACTGGAGATGGCTCGTTCTCCAATGCTCTGAGATAGAAAACCCTTGGCTCCCATGCTCTAGAAGATAGAAATCTCAAAAACTCTTCTCAATATGCATATCCTAATGCTTTCCCGTGAAAGCTCTTATATTTCTCAATTAGGTCGAATTTCTTTCTCTTTCCAAGATATTAAAATTGACTTTAATATTTCATTTTAATAATCACAAGTGGGGCGCCCCACTTAAATAAAAAATATTGAATTTCAAAAGTGGCCCCCTTTTACTGAAGTACACCCCCTTCATTAGTTTCACTTTAGTTATAATATAAAAATATTATAACTTAATTTTATAAGCTTCAAACTTAATAATATTTATTTTAACAAATAAATATTAATATCTCTTTCACTACCAGTCCAATTGACAAACCGGCTGAAGCTGGGTGCTGAGTAATTGATTCTCCATGTGACCAGACTGATATGCTAAAAATAGCAGGGGTGCTCCCACCACTTGCTAAAAATAGTAAGTTGAGCAAAAGTTGTCCGACTGATCCCAAACGAAAGCCAGACTGAAAAATCCTGATAACTGAAGCCAAGCCATGCCTCAACAAGACCCTCTATCCACTGTATTAGCCTATGAGGGTCACATGATAGGCCAATCTCAAATACTGGAAGATGTCAACAGGAAGGGAACATTACACTTCCAGATCTGGGGAGCCAAGGAACTTGACAGTTCACATAGCCCAGCCAGATGAGAGTGACCCGCTTGGCACAGTTCTCAGGTATGTGCAGGACTTAGGGTCCATTGGAGCTATTATTCAAAGGGTGTCGGATATTGCTACCCGAGTCGACCCTTGACACTCCTTGCCAGTACTACTTGCTGAAGTACAACGGATTGAACACTTCGTCGGAAATGCCAATGCAGAATTTGCACGTATCTTTAGGAGTCGAGGGTGGTCGGGAGTTGATACGAAAGAGATGCAACAGGCATGGAGACCAGAGAGACCAAATACTGGAGTTGGAGGTGCAGATAGGGAGATACTAGCAGCCCTTCACACCATTGAAGATCATTTCAGGGCACTATACTATTCATGGCAGGAGGACATTAATCATCAGGTGGAGTGCAACAAAAGAATAGATGAAGCCTCGGACATATGTAGGAAACTTAGGGAAAAAACCGATGAGCAGCAGGTTCACTTCCAACGGCAGCTTGCCTAGGAAGTAGAGCTCACACAATCAAAGAGGAACAAGGCAAATGCACTGAGGGCAGAATTGGAGGCAACAAACGAGTTGAGAGAGTTGGCAAGCACTCATGCCACCACTACATAGTAGTTGGCCGACTCCCAGGCAGCACAGGAGAAAACCAAAAAGCAGTTGGAGGAGGCCGTTCAGATGATGTCCCTGACTAGAGACAAGCACATCATCGCCACTACCCATCTGAAACAACGGATTGGGGAAGTGTACAGGCTTCGACGGTTGGTCTTACCTCAGCAGGAGACTTCAGGTTCAGCTCAAATGACATCCACACCTCCAGGGATGTCCATTGACCCTCGTCCTTCATAGTTGTTCATTGGATCTTGTTTTGTAGTCATCTAGAAGACGACAAGTTTTTTAGGGGGGGATGATGTTAGGCTTATTTTATACTTATTAGTTTAGTTTGTATCAGCAAGTGTGTTGGTTAGTCAGTATCGGCGAGTAGTTACTCCCAATAGTTATGTCGTTGGTGACGGTTGGCAACCGTCCACAACCTATATATGTCTTGTCAATTCATTGTATCGGACATGGAGTTTTTGGGTTCTATTGTACTTGCTGTTTGAATTAATATATATGCAGTTGAGTTTCTAAGTATCAATTATATTTTCATTCTCGTACAATGTGATAGTTCAATTATCTTTCTTGTTTACTCTGTATGAAAACAATAGACTCATTCGGCAGTAAACAACCTATACTATAGCACAGGTTGCAGAATTATTTTTCAGAGAGGTATTCCGTCTTCACGGGTTGCCACAAAGCATTGTGAGTGATAGGGACAGCAAGTTCCTAAGTAATTTTTGGCAGGAGCTCTTTAGGTTGACAAGGACAGAGCTCACCCCCAGCACCAGCTACCACCCGCAGACAGATGGCCAAATAGAGAGTTAATAAATGGGTGGAAGGATACCTCCGTAATTATGTTGCAGGGCAGCAAAAGGTGTGGGTTAATTGGCTTCACATGGGAGAATATTGTTATAACACCACTTACCACATGTCCATTCAGATGTCACCGTTCATGGCTCTATATGGGTATGAGGCACCGAGCTTTGTGGATTTATTGTTTGGTGATAGCAGAGTGCCCAAGGCCAAAGACCTTCTATAGGAGAGTCCGGATGTCATGAGGTCTTTCAAGGAAAATATTCAAAAAGCTCAAAATCAGCAGAAGCAGTATGCAAATTAGCAGAGGATTGAGCGATCATTCGAGGTAGGTAACATGGTGTATTTGATGCTGCGGCACTACAGGCAGTCCACTCTCAAGAAGAGTCGAGCAGAGAAGCTTAAACCACATTACTATGGACCTTTTAGGATCTCCAAAAAAATTGGAGAAGTGGCTTATGAGTTGGAGTTGCCGGCAGGTAGCAGGGTACACAATGTGTTTCATGTATCTCGCCTCAAGAAGGCGTTGGGGCATAATGTAACACCTTCAACAAAGTTACCTCCTCTTGATGAAGAAGGGAAATTGATTTTGGTACCCGAGGCCATAATTGATACCAGGGAACGCACTGTGAGGAGAAGAACCATCAGGGAATATCTGGTGAAATGGAGAAACCTACCAATGGAGGATGCTACTTGGGAGAATGAGCAGATATTGGAGCATCCTGATCTAAGATTGCTTGAGGCAAGCAATCTTAGGAAGGGTGGACTGTAATGTCCCCTTTCTGGTCACAATGTTAGTCTATCATTGGGTTCCCGTAGACTGACAATTTGGTTAGGGAACCATTGTGGTTTCGCCTTGGATGTGTAATTCAGAGGTGTAGATGTGGTTTGGATTCAATTGGAACCAACTGGCAGTGTCTTGTGATGACTGGGCTCGTTTTGTGGCCATACTTGCTATTTATAGTGAGTTCGAGATTGGTGTCATTTTGGGATTTACAGAGTGGGATTGGATTCGTCTCGTCGAGACCTTTCTGACGAGCTATAGATCATTGGATTCCGACATCATCTTGATATTTATTTTAAAGTCCGAATTTATAGCATATTTATTTGACGAGACTTTATAAATATTAAGTTAGGTGACTTTATGAAAAGAAAATATATAATATGTCACTTGTGATGTGGGTGCCCATCCCTAGGGAATAAAGTGATTTAAAAAACATAACATTTCCCCCCAAAAGCCAACGCCCCTCTTGGAGAGTAAATAAAAGGTGGAAAAGTGAAGTCATTTGATATGCTTGAGTTTATGATATTGTGGCTATTTTGCTCTGCCAGGGTTTCTCTGATAGGGTTTGAAGAGGATTCGAACCAGAGGCTATTGGGAATGAAAACTCCCTATAGTAACAGCATTCTACAGGCGTGAAAGACCGTCCAAAGGTGCTACTAAGGCAAATACACACAGTGTTTGCATATGGGCTTCAATGGAGTTTGATTGATGAGAATTATGGGGCTTATTGTTCACATCTTTGTAGATTTTTAATGTTCAGCTGATAACATTGGAATCAGCAGATTTTGGTGGATTGGTGGAAGATTTAAAGGCTGTCATATATTTTCTTGCTGGTCGTACTACTCACAGCCAGGCCATACCACATGTGAGAGCAATTTGGTAATGTTTCATTGCTCATTCTTCACCATTCCTTGGTCGTCCAGCCTTGTGTGCAGCAGATAGAACATTTCAGTAGATTTTTTAAAAGATTCCAGCCTTGTGTGTTGTTGTCCACACTCCCAGCTTGGTCATACAGCTGCTTATGAGGACGTGGGGTTCCTGAGGAGTCATTTTTGGTGCTTACAGCAGCTATATCTATTCAATCTTAGGCATTTAGGTTTCCAGCTGATGTACCTTGCTTTGTATATCATTTTCAAACACATGGTGAATCTTGGAGGGTTTCTATAATACCCAGTTGCTGGTCTAGCCTCATCATATTAATGAAACTGCATATTTTCATCTAGGTATGTCATAGTAATTCATATTTGGCCTATTTATGAACTAGGTATTTGTTATTTCATTCATATATGTTGTATATTTTATGGGTTTGAAATATATGCTCAATATGGTATTGTTCCAGCAAAACACACTACAAGAAAATTGAAACCCCTTCTGCATCTTCTCTCTAGTCTGAAAGAACACAAATAAAAATTAAAAAAATAACACTATTAAGATCTTAAAAAGAACCAACAGGTACGGCACATTACAAATATGCATGAAAACCTTCCTCCTAAAGGTGGCGCTCCAAGGTATAGCAGTTCTCCTTGCAAATGATGGACTATCCACACCAAGTATGTCTCTAAGAATGATCTCCACAATCTGATCTGCAGTTTGCCCTGTAAATCTGCTCCAAACAATTAAGTGCAAGTAAATACCTGTGATGGAATTCTCCAAGAGAAGAAGCTAGGGTTTCATCCAACTCCTCCTAAGGCTTGACATTTTCGCCTCAAACCCTTCTTATGAGATAAACTCCCAAAGCTGATTGAATGAATGAGTGAATGATGATGTGAATGCCACCAAAAAGACTTATATTTATACCCACTTTGGTTCTCCTCAAGTGCAGGCCGACCTAGGCAGTTTTGTCATTATTTTATCATCTTTTTTCTCTACAAGGCCGACCTCCCATTTATCCTTGGTGCCCAGCTCTCTAGGGCCGACCTAGACAGGGAAATATAATTTAATTTAATTGTTCTTTTCCCTACAAGAGGGCCGACCAGCAACAAGTCTCTAGGTGCCCATAAAATCAAATTGAAGATATGATTTTATTGTTCTTTTTTCCATGTCACCTCCAAGCGCCAAGGTAATAGTTAATTATGGTACTTCACCTTGATTGCTAGTCAAGTATAATAACTCATCAATGAGTGCCTAGGAGAGGCATATGAAGGATGTTAGCTCTTCGCCCAAGTGAATAGTGACCTCCATGATTATACCCAAGGTGGATGATGATCTCCATGATAATGTCAAGTCACCCTAAGCCAAGTATCCATGAGAAAGCATCCCAAAGTGAAGTGATAGCATCCATACATGTGAAGCCTGAACCTCTAATACAAATCCATATGAAAAGCCCTCCAAATGGCTGACTCCAAGGAAGACAAACCTCCACATCCCTAATGAATGCATTGAATACCACATACCAATGTGACAAGTCATCTTCATTGCTCATGATGCCCTCCAAATGTCCCGGAGTGAGGTGAAAGGTCCAAATCAACTCTAATGGTGACCATTCCAAAAATGGGGACATCACATCAGAAAATACAAAAAGTCAAAAAAATCTAAATTGGGGAAATTACACTTTCCCCGGACCCCACAAGGGGCCCTACCCCTCAACCCCACTGGGGGTGCTGCCCTCAAACCCAACAAGGGGCACTACTCCTGGACCCGCACAAGAGGTGCAACCTCTCGACCCCACTAGGGGTGCTACCCCCAGACCCCCACCAAAATTCATTTGATACATTTTGTAGTTATATTTTGCATAAAATTTGTTTTTTTCAAAAACTTCAAGTATTTTTTAAGTTGTCGAGTTTTCGCTGAGTCGTAAATTTCGTGTCAAATCCAAGTTTGCGAACTATGGTTACAAGAATGGTAGTGCTGCTATAAATCTTCCAAAAATTCCTAGGTCAACAATGGTATGTAAACACTTCGATTGCTCTTTGGATTACACTTCAAAAATTAAGGAATATAGTAGCAAAAACTTTGTTGCACCAGTCTGATACCATGTCATTACAAAACAAGAATTCAAGAAGGGAAGATGCTAAAAAAAGAGAGAAAAGAATCCAAATATGCTCTCTAGAAAGAAGGCAAGTGCTATTTGACAAAGATTCTAAGCTCATATCAGCTAGGTACACTAGCCCATGCAAGTCACAAAAAAACAAGCTCATGCAAACTTCATGTGATCACTATGGTAAAAAGGTAAAGGGTATTTTATTGTCTCTTATGCACTTGGGTTCATTGGGTTATCCATTTGTGGACTATTATCAGATTTATCCTTTGGACTGACTAATAAAACATTGAAAATGTAGGCATGATTCTGTATGAAGGATTATTGTCAAAGATTGTTACTATTTTATAGTGCATGGGGAATCTTATGGTAATATTAAACTTAAGACTAGTTTGTTCAAGTTCATGAAGACTGCCATAAGAATTTCTCGTACTCCATAATTGTCAGTAAGGTTTAGAGTAATCCAGTTCACTATCAATGCATATCTTACAAGATGAAAGATATAATGCATCTCAAATTTAGTTGCCTCAAGACAACTCACTAAACTCTGATAGACAAAGGTTATTATGGAACTAAAACACGTTTAGTTAAGATCTCAATTCTGATTTCAGTGAGGATTGTTAACATTATTTGGAAATTACAGTCCTCAAAACAAGGTGTCTGCTGCCAAATCAGGGTAACAGTGAGGACTAGTAGTTAATTTGAAATGCCATTGCTATAAGGTCATAGGGATAGTCAAGATTATGGTATTTTAGCTTATATACTTAGTAAATATATCACTATTAACTGATTGAACATAGTCTGTTATATAGCATAATGTCAGATCTTATAGAATAGTTATGTTTACATGATGGGTAGATTTGTGATGACAAAGTTCTTTAGTAATTGAGTACGAAACCTAGCTACTTATGTATTGATCATAGAGAGAAATACTATTCAAGTATGAATACTAGTATGTTCTTTAAATAACTAATGAGTCTTTTATAAGAGTAGTGTTATTGATATTTCTCTTAGTGTTAGTGTTGGATGTTCTTAAGTAATTGCTCATGTTGAGGTCACCACATTGTATCAATCTAATAAAGAATAATCGAGGGCAAGGTTATATGACAAAGATGAACCTAGCACTTACATTTAAAATTATGGCATAAAGGGTTGTAAACTCTTAACAATCTTTGAGAGGTGAAACATGATTGTATTAAGAAGATTGATAAGAGAGTAAATTATGTTTGTCTATATCATGACAAGTGAGGCTCTTTAGAAAGCGCCATTTATAAAGACAATACTATGTTTAGTTGATGAAAAGCATGGATGATGAAATCATCTTGAAGTCTGGAGAGGCATATTCAACCTTAAAGTGTATAATAGATGATGATATATTAGTGCGGAAGTAAGTAATGATGAGCAAGATTATCACCAGTGAGAAAATCCATGCTGTGTGTAAGATATAATGTATGAGTCATATAAATACTTATCATTCACAGGATGGTAGGATGACTGCTCTAATACCACTTGTAATGTCTCCTTTTAGGAAGATCAAATTTCTTAACCTTGCACACAATTTTAACTCCTTCAAGAGAACATTAGTAACCAATAAATCCTTATAATATCACGATATTACAATTAGGGTTAGTAGGCCACATAATCATAATCAATATCAAAGTTTATTACATATATGCATTTCACATTTTCTCATTTCTATCATATAGAGATTTCCATGCTATACCTCGGGAGAGTCATTCTAGTGCATGATCATTAATCTGCTCTACTTCACCCACCCCATATGAGTACGGTTACGTTAGGGCACTGGTATAACAAGACCCATTGCCATAGGCCCAAGGGTTTCATTGCTACACCCGGCAATTCTTCACCACTTGGCTCAAGGAGCTTTACGCTATGCAGCAGGCAATACTTCACCCACTTGAGAGTCACCTACCATTAAGCCATTTTAATAATAATTAGGTCTACGCAACCATAGGCCCAAGGGCTTCACACTACACCCGGTGATACTTGACCCTCTTGAGAGTCACCTAGGTGCTAGATCCTAAACCACCCTTCCCTAACTCACCATCATACTCGTAGGGTGATAGATAGATTAATGGTGAGGCTACCTACTCGTCCCGAGTATATCATGATTTGAGTTAAAAATCATACCTCATACAAAACTTGTCCTTACGATCTCGCGATCCCAAGGATCACGAGATGGTACTTTGATCACATTATTCCTCTACGGGAACTTATCATTGTACCATCTCATATGATGGTCAATTATAGTACATTGTGTTATACCCAATCAAAATTTTTGCTTCATTAAGGCATTTTGAACAAGTCTAGAAAATTTTTCGTCAAAAAAGCAAAATTTCTAAAAATAGAAATTTCTATTTTTAGAAAGTTTCTAAAAATAGACATCAAATTAGGTTTTCTAGGTTTCTTGAGATATGGATGCTGGCAAAACTTTCTAAAAATAGAATCTCCGACTCATGTATCGCGCTTGATTCTCATTGGTCGATTTTGCTTCACGATCAACGTGGTCCAGACGGAATCTGCAAAAGGTCAGGTTTTCTCTACTGGGTCAATTATGCTTTTTCAGAAGGTGAAGCATGAGCTCTGAAGTCATCAATGGAGGAAGTTCATCTTCCAGAGCTCGTTTTCAAGTTTTCAACGTTGTTCCGACAACGCAAAACTGACAAACAGTCGTCAATTCGACGAAGAACGCAAAACGGAGCAGGGTCAATTCGGGGTCAGGTGAAAATTTGAAAATCATCAAAATTTAACTAAGGCATGGATTTCTAGGTGCCCTTGGAGGCTAGGGGCGCCCAGTTGCACCAGTGTTAGATTTTTTTCGCATTTTTCAAGAAAATGCAAGAAATGTCTCCGTCAATCAGTTCCAGTGAGCGTAAAAGCAGTCATTTTGATCATCAAGGCCCGAAAAGCTAGAAATCATGTCCGATGTACCCAGGCAATCCAGTTCATTCACTATCCAGTGGCAGTTGACTGATGAAATCATCAAAATTGGCATCAGGAAGCAACTGTCGGCAAGCGAAACGGAGCAAGTTGCAAACGAAGGTTGAAAATCATGAAATTGGCTAAGGCACAAAATCCTAGGCACCCCTAGAGCCTGGGGGCACCCAACTTCTCATGCCTTAGAATTTTTTACACATTTTTCGAGAAACATCAAAAAAGCCTCCGTCAGCTAGTTTCCAGGTGGTCAAACTCAGTCAAACGTCGGTAAAAGCTGGGATTTCATCACAGATGTGTTCAGGCTACTCAGATCATCCCTCGTCCTGCCTCAGCAGTCATCCGGATGACCGAAAACAAAGATCAAACAGGGGTTGTTGGCACGGAAATCGAGAAACATGAAAATTGAAAAATTCCAAAAAAAATTCTAAGGCATTGAATCTTAGGCACCCCTAGAGGCTAGGGGCGCCCAAATCCTCTAGAATTAGAATATTTTTTGAGTTTTTTTCGAAAAACGAAAATCTTCCTCCATCAGCCCGGTCAGGTTCACAGCAAGTCAGTTTGGTGGGTTTCCTGAGGCAGACAGAGAGTATAGTCAACTTAGTTTTCATCATGCCTGCCTATCTGCCAAATCATCAGGCTCAGTTTTGTCCCAGCAGACAGAAATCGACAGCCAAATAGGGGTCACCTGTCACCAGAACGCGCGCGGGAATCGAGAAGTTGAAAAAGTTGAAAATTTCAAAAAAATGGTTAAGGCATGGAAAACCAAGCGCCCCTAGAGGCTAGGGGCGCCCAACATCTCATGCCTTAGATTATTTTCGTGTGTGAGTGTTTTCCGACAATGGCATCCAAACCTTCGCCCGGTGACAGTTTCCAGAAGTCAAATTCGTAGTTGAACGACATCAGATCGTCTGTTGGACACTAGGAATGGAATCACAGTTGATAGGTCTCCAAAATGTCAGGATCAGTCAGCTTTATCAGTCAACGGTGATGGTTTGCCATCTTGTTGAAGTCAGAGACAAGCCATACTGGAGTCAGAACGAGTGCAAAAGTTTTAGAAAACGAAGGAAAAATTGGCTAACACTTTTGCAAGCTCGCGTGTTTGATGGCATCATCAAAGAAGATATTTTTAGTCATCTTACACATGAAGCCATAGGCAGCTATAAAATAGGGATTCTTCCTATTCGAAGACATCCACTTGGATTTGCACTTTAAAAGTTGTTTTCTTCATGGATAAGATCCAAGTTTTATTCTTTCACAAAGAAAGCTGCTTTTTGCCCTAAAGTTCTATAAAGACAAACATTTGGCTTCTTTTATTCATTATTTTTTTTTAGGTTGCATCTAGAGGAAGAAGACATATTTTTCTTTCCACGAAGATTCGAAGGCTCAAACGAAGTGTTTTTTCAGCGTTCTTCATAGTTTCGGGTTGAGGAAGCAAGGAGGCACACTTTTCAAGGTCCTTTTTTCTAGGGGATCGTTTTTCAAAAACAGGGCCAAAGCTTTTTCAAATTTCATCGAGATGGGTCCATCCAGAATTTCATCCTCTTGAAGACTGGGAAATTTGTTGTTTTCAAGAATGTCTTTTTGCTTCTTTTTCAAGAAATCCTCCGCTTTTTCAGAATCCGACAAACTGGGTTGCTTCAGAATGGAATTATCTACAAAACCCATGTGCCAGTTTTTTTCACTCAGAATCTACTTTTTAGAAGAAATCAGCAAAAAAATATCAATGGATGACATCACCATAAAGCAAGAATGTTGATGAGGATGCAATTCAAAAGAAAGCAGCTTTAAATCAGATATTTTTTTGCTGATCTTGTTATTCAAAGTGTTTGTTCACTCTGTGTTCATTGTAAGGGAACGGTGTTGGAGATAACATATTTTGTTGTGCCTGTTCTAGCCTACAAAGTTGTTGAAAGTGCTTGTTCACTCTGTGTAATCTGTTTCCAATGTTTGATCACTTGTTGTATACCTGCCTTTTGCTACAGTATTGCTGTCCTGGAGTTGTATCAACTTTGTGATGTTGGAATAGAAATCTCCTACATGCCTTTGCTCTGATATTCTATCTCAGATCATCAAGTTTTGTCGTCAGATGTGTGGCTTGTGTAACTTTTATTTCAGCTTTCATCATTAAAGTACAATGAGTCTTGTGATGTAAATCTGGGAGAAATTTACTTAAGTTTTTGTGTTAAAACAATCATTCCTTGTCCACTTTTAATCCCTTTGCTCTGAATTTACTTAGGAGATTAAAAGCGTCATTAGTTTAAGCCTAGTTGTAGTAGAAGTTTTAAAAAGGAAAAAACCTCTTCTGCAGCATTTAGAGTTTTATAACCTTGTGCTCGCAGCTAAGACTCAAAAAGAAGATAGGCAAAATTAATTTATTTATCTTTTCAGCAAACATCAGAAAAAAGGGAACTCCCCCTTACAATAGGAGAGCGGTTTATCTGTGCATAGCTGTCCGTTTCCAACTCGCATTCCAGAGGTGCAAATTGAAACGCCAACACATTGATTTCCACATATTCACTTATCATTCTTATCATTATGATAACATTAGATATATTATTCCTTTGGATCTTATCATTATATCATAATATTATTTCTTTGAGGACTTGTCCAATTTCTTATTATGAACACCCTCTTTTGATTAACATATTGAGATTATATGTAATTCATTATTATGAAAATATGTTAACTTATGATAAAGAAACATACCTTGAAAGAGATCGCTGCAATATGAATGATGTTGACTATATATGCTGATTGCTAGAATAGATAGCCTGCTAACAGTATTTGTGTATTAATAGAATTGTGGGTTCGCTGTTTGCTGCGTATGGGTGAGATGAAGAATGCTTTGACTGATATATGAGAGTGATGAATATTCGAATGAGATATGATATTGTTCAATAGATGAGATGTGAGTGTGATTATTCCCTAGGCTTGAATTGTATTGCTTCTGCTCTTGAATGATATGCCTGTCTGGATTGAATGATATTATAACTTGCAGAGATATTTTCATTCCAACGCTGGTCTGATCGATGGATTATTGCTCATTGATGTGAGTTGATGGTAATCGCTGATGATAGAGATCATTGCTGATAAGATTCTTTTTATATGCTTTAGGCACTGCCAGGAGTCACGCCATTTCCATAGACTCGTCCCTTGTAAAGAGACATCACTGCTAAAAATTATAATATGTATATTTAATTCATTGATTCATGGTTCATGATGGCGCCGACTAAGGATATTTAGTTATTGATTAGTGATTACTTTAGGAGATGGTCGATGATCTTTATCTTATGTCTTTTGTCTTATTTGCCACTTCATATTTCAAAGACTAAGACTTATTAATGAATCGCAGCCTAGTCTTTTGGGCGCTTCCTTAAGGAAGTCGGTCCCTTGTAATATTTACTTTATTCATAATATTTAATCCATATTAATTAATTTATAAATTTATCTATTTACAAAGGGATATTTATATATAATATATATTATATATTATATTATATTACTATCATGATTATAATGATATGTATATTAATAATATTTATAATACTTATTATATTCATATAATAATATTTAATTTATTAATATTTAAATCTATATTACTTAAATTGATTACAATATTCATATCTTTAATTTGAATACATAATTGATTCATTGGTAAATATAGGGACATGACACTAACTAAAAAGGGGATACCAAGGTATCTGACTTGTTTATTTGGCCCTCCCCAAAAAAGCCCATACTTATTAAACCAGCCAGGAGATGAGTCAACCCAACTTAAAAGGATTGACTTGTTCTCAGAAATCTTAGCACCAGAGGCATTGCAGAAAATGTTTAACTTCCCCATCAAATTATTAAAGTTATTTTCCTCCAAATTCACAAAGATTGTTGTGTAATCCACAAATTGGATATTGATTAGATCTTCACCATTAGGTAAAGTCAAACAACTCACTTTCTCACCATTAATGGCAGATCTCAAAAGAAAATGCAAGGCATCCAATGCAATGAAAAATACGGCAGGAGCTAGAGGACACCTCTGCCTAATTGATCTTTGGAAACTAAAAGGTTCTGTTAGTGGCCCATTCACATCAATCTGAGTAACATCTTTGAATAAAACTTTAACCATATCATAAAATTTGGGAGGGAAGCCAAAAGCCTCAAGAGCCATAATGATAAAGGACCACTCAACTCTATCATAAGCCTTCTCAAAGTCCGAGAGGAGCATGCCAACATTCTGATTAGTAGTATTTGCCCAGTTCATTGCTTCCCAACTTGTTATTAGATTTTCCAAAATATATCTGCCCTTGATAAAACCAGTTTGTGAAGCATTGATAAAATTTGGCAAAATGTCTTTCAATCTCAGTGCCAAAATTTTAGCCATAATCTTATATGAAACATTCAAGAGAGTAATTGGCCTCCAATTTTTTATTTGCCCTTTGCCATCTTTTTTAGGCAACAGTTTTATAATGCCTCTATTAATATTACTCCCCAAAGAACCTTTATTAATGGCTTTATTATAGACCAACCACAGATCATTCACAATCCAGTCTATATTTTTTTTATAGAATTCTGCAGGCAGACCAGCAAAACCAGGAGATATATCATTTTTAAAAGTATTTATAGCCCTAACAATTTTCTCTTTATTAATATCACTATTCAGACTATTGGCATCCTCCTCTCTGATTTTTTTTGGAATCAATTGCGTACAAATATTCTAGGCATTCTTACAAGTCATATTTTTATCGTTGTCAGTGAAGAGCCCCTGATATCCTCCTACCTTTTAGTAAATATCCTTTAGTTCAAATTTGGATGGAGGTACATATTTGTTCAATCTCATGAATGTTAAGAAAATGCACACTTTAAAATATTAGCTAGAAGAATATTTCTCGACTTGGATTTAGTGTGCAAATCTACAAGTTGTAGCTTCTTTGGCTCAATTTGTCAAATTTCAAGTGTAATCTAGGGGAAACTAACATTTGGATTTGTTCCATTATTGTGAAGATATATTGGTTAGTTCTTTTCGCATTTGAGATCATTTGCCTTATCTTGGGTGCACACTTTTGTTTTTCATATTTAATAATTGCAGCTTGACTCAATTGCACAAGAATGGCTTATTCACTAGGATCGACAATAAAACTTTCTGGCCAGGAGCATAGCATACAAATATTGCATTTAACTAGATGTACTCACAAGAAGGAAATGACTATACAGAAACATTTGAAGCATGCAAGGCATAAGGAGAGAATATTATTTTTTATGCACAATATAAATTGGAAATTCCTAGTCATGGTCCACATATTAATACCAATCCAAGGAGAGCGCCATCTGCCTTTGGTAAATTTGCAAGAGGTCGTGTGTGAAGGACATCACATAACTTGATTGACTGCGTATCGGACTTTTCCAAGGCTTCCTCCCTCGCATTCCATATGTCAAGTAGTTCCTTTGATGGTGCCGTCCCAATGAGGCCAGGATGAGTTAAGCCTGGGAACCGAACACCTACAGAAAAACATATCACAATGTCACTTTCTTTGTTGCAAACAAACCATTAACTCCGAGGCTGATAAGTACAAGATAGTAACAAATACAATATAAAGAGAATATAAACAGAGAATAGATTATAAGTAGTTCTTTATTTCTAGAAGTAATCTATAAATAGAAGATATTATAAGCTTTAAAATGTCAACTCCCAGGGAGGAAAGAGAAAAAAAAAAAATTTACATTAATAAGTAGACAGTGAAGAAAAAGAATTGTCATGAACCTGGAATATGTGGAGAGTTTGCATATATTCCATCAAAGTACCAAATAGCTTTAGTTGCACATGGAAAGTGATCAGTTAAAAAACCACCACCATTTTCTCTGTCAAAGGTCCCTGTAAACCCCCATTCATCTCCAGGAAGAGGGCCCAAGTTGCAGATTTCAACAACAAGAATATCTCCGGGCTTTGCAGTAGTGTTGGATGCATCTAGAATTTTGATTGGACCACTTAGATAGTGTACCTGCACAGGCAACTCATTTTAAGAATATCCAACTAACGAGTAACTAAAATGAAAAATCCTAATAGAAGATAGTAATTTACACAAAACATATTTTTCCAAAATTTAAAGAGAATGAAAAGGGTTTGATGAAATAATAGGAATCAAATTTACTGTGGAAAGATCAAGGCTCTTGACATCTTCTGCAGAACTATTATCTCCAATTGCTCCGCCAGTCCAATCCACCATCTCCACCCTGAAAAGCTCTCCTTCTGTCACTTCTGCAACTGGTGGGATATCAGGATGCCACCGGTTGTGCAGAGGCTTTACTTGCTCCCATGGTTTCCTCTTCACATTGACAGTTATTACAGGTCGTGGAGAACAAGGCGCCATATCATGAAAACAACCTTCCTCCTAAGAACTGAAACATCTCAATTCATTATATATAGCAAATAAATCTGATACACTCATTATTGTGAGAAATTTGAAATTCACTTACCTTGTAACCTTCCAAACTTTGATCAACATTTGCACCATACCTATTTTTCCAAGTGTTTTGGATAATACTTCATCTCTATTATTATTGGAATGTAATAAATTGAATATGAGGCCCTATTATAATTTTTTCATTGAATATGAGACCCTATTATAATTTTTTCATTGAATACAATGGGGGGAAATAATAGGATGGTCGTTGTCAGCTGTGGCCACCTTCCTATCATCCTTGTTTCTATATCCTATATATCGTTTCTCATATGCTAGGAGATACTTCACTCACATCTAAGGGCCTCTTAAATGAATAATCATCCATCATGTACATATCATTCTACAGGCAATAGTACAAAACATATTATGGTTCAATTTTTGCATCTGTAGATATTCATGTTCTGTGGGTGTGGATGAAGTGTGAATTAATCGTTATATTTCCTCTGTATTTTCTAAGTTGTTATGATATGTAAGTTGTAACTAGGAAACATGAGGGAGAAATCCTACAGTTTGACGTTGTTGGTGACTCAAAATTAGCATGTCTTATATTAACAACGGTTACATCAACCTTGATTGGAGAGTGGTTCAAAGGCAAGAAGAAAGTACTAAAGGAAACTCCCATAGGAAAGTGTCAGATGAAAGGTCCAAAGGAAAATTTGAATGGCATTTGCCTTTGGAGGAAACTACCCTAGCATTCTGAGGGAAGCTATTCCTAAAACAAGATACTATAGAGAATTAATTGACTATCGTCAATTCACATGGTAGATATGGATTGTTTTGAGATCTATTTCTTTTGGGAAGACCGTTACCTGATATTTAAGAGTGTTCTGTTTGCAGTATATCAAATTGCAATGATCTTTTGGGATCAACTGCATAATTTTATTTCCAACATTTCTAGGCACACTACTAAACCCATCATCAAGGAAAGGATCAAAGACCATTACCATTGAAGAAAACTCACACAGGAGGAGGATGCCCTTGCTGAAGCTTTTAATTTGTTGTGGAACCAAACTTTCCAAAACTACATGAAACAAGAAGCAGAAAGGACTAACCAAACTGCTCAAAAATTTTAAGTACAGTTGCCTTGGAACATGGAAGTTGTGAGTTTTAAATGCACATCTTCCTAGATTGCTTGCACATAGGTCTATTCACTTCCAAGAGCAACCTATGTCTGCACAATCAGCGAAAGAACAAAAATTGTAAAAAGAATGTCTGAAAGAAAAAAAGGCATGATGGAGATTGAATAAGCAGCAGATCTCATTAACGGGAATTCCAATTGAAGGATCATTGACAAGGGAGAATGAACTCGCCAGAGAACTTTCTGTCTCATGGAATCGAACACACAACGAATTAGAGAGACAAGAAGCAGAAAATACAGATCAAACAGCCCAACATGTTGAAGACTTATCATTCAAGGTTAAAGAGATTGAATATTTTTGGTGCATCTCCCACAGTCTCTCACAAGTTTCAATGAATTGGATATCACAAGACACAAAGAAGCAGGCTGTGCAATCCAAAGACAGCAGATAAGAGAAAACAAGATAAAGGAAAGAAGGAGAAGCAAGCAGAAGGCATCAATATAACACCTTCAAATATGGGCCTTATGAAGATAAAAACTGCTTGTAGAGGGAGGAAAGGACAAAAATCAAATGCTTTCTAATACCAATAAGACAACCAGCTCAAATGTTGGACTAACAACAGGAAAATGCTTATCAAAGGCTGAATAGTGAAGACACATGCGGATGAGGACATTAAATTGACACCATTATGATTATGATGTTACAAGAAAAAAATCATAAAGAGAGTATCATACCACTAAAGGAGTCAGCTAATTATTACTTTGGGGGAAAAGTGATATTATTATTTTATTTCCTCCTGTGTTGCCCTAAAAGTGCCTATTTAAGGAGTTGAGCTCATTTGGAGGGTTAGACTATCATTTTGAATTTGCTTATTGCTCTATGAGAGAACTTGAGTTCCTCCTTATTTCTTGAGGACGAAAACCCTCTAGAAATACCAGTTTCGAGGAAGGAAACCCTCTTAGCTGGAGTAGTTGATTTCACCCTGAGATCACACCTGTGCTGAAAGTGAAGTTTTTATGCTGCTAGTTGAAAATGGACAATTTTTATGTGTTTTGAGTTTGATTTTTTTGAGTTGTTGATCTGATGATTATTATTGAAGTTTTTAACATTTTTTTATGCCTAAATGAAGTTTGAAGTTGGTCGTATCATTCCTATACAGGGTTGTACCTCTAGTAGGTTGTACTGGTGTTAGGCATGGGATTTTGTGGAGTGAATCTGATTTTTTTTGGTCTAAAATGTCATGTCCCTATAATGATTTATAATTGAATAGTTTAGTTAAAATAGAATATATAATATATTTATTTAAAATATATTATTAATATGTATTATTTTATTAATTTGATATAATTAAATATCTTATAAATATAAATATTTAAATATTATAAAATATATGAAATATATAAATTAACTAGATATATTATAAATATAAATATTTTAATATAATATTTATATGAATAATTAATAAGATATAGTATGGTATATAAAAATAAATATTACAAATATTAATGAAGAGTCTCATCCATTAAAGTTTGAAAGTAAAATAATTTAGAATAAGGCAAGGTAACATATAAAGATAATAGTCTACTAAGACAAAAATATTATCCCACGATATATGCTTGTGAATAAAACAAGATAAAAGAGCTCCCAGTACTTAATATCAAATGTATTTATTTATACTATATATATTATATAAATAATATACTTTAATATATATTTATAATATACTTTAAATAATATAATATATAGTATATTATATAAATAATATGCTATGTATATATAATATAATATATATATTATTCAAATTAATATCACTCCTTAATATGTAAGGAAGGAGGATATTTATAAGTGCAACAATTAAGTTGGTTAACACCAGCAATAATATTAATAAATAATATATTATAAATATATCTAATAATATAAATACAAATATTATTATTATTATCTTATATTGTAATATAAATATAAATAATATAATATAAATCATATATCATTCATTATGATATAAATGATATAATATAAATAATATATCATTTATTATAATTATAATGATATAATATAAATACAAATAATATAAATGAATAATAAGATAAATAAATATCTTTTAACCTATCCTCTTATGATAAGGGAGTTACGTATGGTTAGAACTAATTTTACCATAAAAGGGAATTAATATTAAGTAATAAAAATTATAAGAGGGTAAGTATGTCTTTTACCACCAAGCATAATAAGAGACGAACCTCTACGAATATATCCCTTGAAAGAGAAATAAATAAAGGTTGTGAGATAGAAGGAAAATCATCGGAAGAATGAGTATCGGATAAATACATCAGCAGTAAAAGTGTGTGAAATATATATTATAAAATTATATTACGGCAACAACAATATAATAAAAATTATATTACGGCGGCATAGGTAAGAAATCCCAGGTAAACTACAACAGGTAAGTAAGTATTTATATTTAATTTGTCCAATCTATAATTAGTAAAAATAAATGGTAAGATTATTATATATAAAAAATAAATATATGCATGTTGTAAATGATAGATAAATACTAGGGATAAACTAATATAATGAATAAATGTCAATAATATATGGCCAATTTGATGTGAGGCCATGAAGTCCTAATATAAGGCATCTTGTGTTAAATGATAATGGGAACAATTATGATATCTATGAAATCAAATAAAAGATAAGTTGGTGGTATGCTTGGAGCTGACTCGGACTCTCCCTTTAACCCCTCTATCACCTCTAAGGTATGACGTAGTTGAAATAGTTTATTTTAGCCTAGGTATCTCTCGACTGGACGTAAGTCCCTCGAGCCAAGTGGTGAGGAACCCCGCGTGTGGGTGAAATCCTTGGGCTTAGAAGAACTTGTAAGAGTTAATTTTGCTCTACGGATGGTGAGTCTCGTCTGGATGAGGTACTCTGTGTGTGAGTGAAATCCCACGAGCCAAATGGTGAGGGACTCCGTGTGTGAGTGAAACCTTTGGGCCTCCGTAAGAGATGGAACTATTTCTTTAATGAAATCATACTTGGTGATCTAGAGCTGGTTAACGCAAGAGTCTACCATAAGTCCCTCACAAGTCATATCACGAATTCAATGATAAAAATGAATAACATATATATGAATGTGCTTATAAATTGAATGCATGATGACGAAACAAATATATGAACTTAATGTGAATATAATTTAATATATTATAGTCTTAATGATTATATGTTGAAAGAAATGATTAAAGATTACTAATGTTCTCTTTTACTAAGTTGAAATTGTGCAAGGTTGAGAAAAATTTTGGCTTACTAGAAGGAGACATTACATAAAAACCTATGTGTCCCAGGCACAAGGACTGAAGGTGTTTTACTGAGTAATTTAAGTGTATTTTGGTGGAGTTTGTAATGAGTATTTGTAGGTTGTACACCTGTTGTACTTGATCGTACCATCTCAGGCCGGACATGAGGTTTGTAAGGGTGAATCGCCCCTTTTCTTCCTGTTGTTCTTCATTGTTTGGTGGCACCTTAGTGAGTAGAAGCTGTCTTCAAGGTTTTGGAGCTGAGTATTTCAGTTTGTAATGAGTTTTGAATGAATTGGGGGTGCTGGTTGAGTGTTTTACAGAGCTGCTACAGTTCTGCTACAGCAGAGATTCAGTGATATCAGCTTCATATCAGACCTTCATCTTCAGTTTGGTGACTTCTTCTATGGTATATTTTCAATGTTTTCAATTGTAGACAATTTATGCATGCTTTCTATCATGTTTCCTTGCAATTTCAGAGTGACTTGTATGCTGCAACAGTAACATATTGAAATCAGAATTATAAGTTGATATTGCAGCGTCTATATTTCATTGTATTTAGTTTACATCATTGCAATATCTTGTGTTTGTAAACCTTGGATGGTAGTACTGCCATGGGTCATTTCATAATGCATTTCATATTGTAAATTGGTCGATTCACTGCCAATAATTTATAGCATTCATATTTCAGCCCATTTGGCATGAACAACTTGCTATAGCAACCATTTTGGTTTGAGCAAGTTAGACATTCTGCCAGTGGCTTGCATACACGCAGTCCATGAAAGAGGTGTTGTTTAGGCTGGTTTGCCGCCTTGTGTGCCTTCATTTTGTTGCATCACGCACTCCACTGAATAAGTGTAGTTGTGGTCGGCTTGCCGCCTAGTGCGTTCAAATTGTGTTAAACAACCACTCCACTGAAGAAACGTAGATTGTGGACGACGTGGCTACCTAGTGGTTGCAGTGAGCATTGGTAGCTGCATTGGGTAGTTGTGCGGGTTCCGACACACCGTATGCTCTCATCTTGCCCATCTTGGGATCTGGGTGAATAGAAAGTTTCGAGGAGATTGTGGGTTTGTGTAATATACTACCCCAAAAAAATTTTGAGTTTTGCTGAACCTGGTGTGTTTTATGTGTTTGAACATAACATTGGGTTTTGCATGCATTCAAATATTTCAAAAATAAAACATTCTACGCTACCCAGATGCTTATTTATGTCGGAAATGCATAATATAACAGCAGTGAACAATACCCATATGAAAAATGAGCAAAACATCAAATTACTTGCATACCCATTTGCTGGTTTGAGTTTGTACAGGTCTGATATGAAGGTACAGCAGTCTGGAAGTTTAGAAAATCATCACTATACTCAAAAAAACCTGATTTCTCTTTGTTGAGATACTTGACAGCAAATTATAGACTCAGTACTTCCAATGGTATGCAGAAATGGCCCAAAAACTAAGCGTTGGCTCTTAACCCTTGAATGGTACGGCTAGGTCCACTGGAACAGCAGTAATATTTCTGATTTTTACTCAAAAACTCTTACCAACATTGCTAGAAACATTTGCCATCAGTCAATAATATCCAACGCCCAATATCAAACCGATTGCATCTCAAAAAACAGTCCCAAAAACCCTCCAAGAATGGTACGGTCAGATCTGTGCTAGTATGGCCTATAGGAAATCTTCACAAAATCTGGAAATCAACATTAAACCCTCCTATACATCAGAAATATTCTTCAAACCCTTCTACAAATTATCCTTTCAAAAAACTCAAGATTTGGCAATGATAAACACTTCGTGACAAGCATTCAATCTGCAAATGAAGCACAAATGTGATGTAATGTCCCCTTTTTAGGATGATATTGTTTTTGTCAATTTAGCCTATCACTGGCCCTTGTAGGCTAAAGCAGATGGATAGAGGGTCCCTTTTGGCCGACCTCAGTGTGTTATTTTTCTCAAAGCTCAGTTTTGGTTCAGGTTTGGCCATCGTTGGACTCAGTTTGACACACTTACTATTTATAGTAAGACTGGTTGTAGAGAGGGACCCCTGCTATTTTTGGTAAGGCGGTTGGATGCATAGAGGGTACCATGGTGAACCCCCAGGTTCAGACAGAACTGAAAAATGATGTCTATTTATAGAGATAAGTGATTTTTAATTATTATTAAAGGTAATCTTTAATAATAATTAATTATTATTAAAAAGGACATCATGTGGTTTATAGATCTTATATTATAAGGGGGTTATAATGTTTTTTTTTAAAGCCATTAATAAAGCACATTATTTTTACCCAAGTGGAGATATGATATTAAAGTCAAATAATAAAGTGACTTTGGTTAGAGCACTTATTTAATAAGAATTAATAAAGTCACATCAAAAAGCAAATGGAATAAATGATTTAAAGTTTAAAAAGCCATGGGGAGTCGTGCCTTTTTTGAGGGAGCATAAAAGTTTTTTCCAAAGAGCAAAGGCATTCATTCATTCATATTGTATTCCTTCTTATCCTGTGAATGATAATTGACTTATATGCATTTGAGTGTATACTCTATGACTTGCATTTGTATTCGAGTGTATACTCTATAACTTTGAGCTACTTGCTTGTCTACTTGAGCTACTTGCCTACTTGCTTGAGCTACTTGCTTGTCTACTTGAGCTACTTGCCTACTTGCTTGTCTACTTGAGCTACTTACCTACTTGCTTGAGCTGGTTGCTTGCATTCTTGAGCTACTTGGTTGTCTACTTCAATTTTATTATGTTACTAAATGGCAATGCATGTAACCTACAAATTGGTGTAATAATGTCTATATTTAACATCCCGAGGCGAACTATTATGAATGGCATGCATCACATGAGGACTAGGGAGGGATGGTATAGCCACCCTGAGACCTAGGAAGAATGCCCTCCATCATGCTCCTGTCAAAATGTGATAGGCAGGAAGTGTGCCCTCCATCACGCTCTAACTTGCAAGTATTTCTATGGATTCTATCAAAAGATCAACTTGAGGTATGGATAACTATAGTTGAAATTAAATGTTATTTATTAATTATGTTATGATATATTGATTTCATTGTTAATTTATGGATCTTTAATATTGCTAATGTTCCCTTCTAGTAGTTATTCTTGTGTGCAGGTTAATAGATCAAGAATATCCCAAAAAGGGGGGACATTATTTCATCATCAACCCCCAGGATCATGCTATACGTTATCTTATCATCAACTTGCTTAAGCAATCCAAGTCTTACTTACAACATCATTAGATTCATCTTTTGGGATTTTCATCAATATTATTTCATTCCAAATCTCCAATCTCGGATTATCAATACTCCCAAAGTTTTCTTTAACATTGAAAAATTCTTCCTTCCTGCATTCATTTGTTTAACTACATTTCCTCAATCATATTTCTATTCAAAAACAAATCAAATCTTCTTTGATCATGACATCATATAATCAATTACTCCTCAAAGAACATAACTCTTCTCGATTTTGAGGTCAATAACATAAAAGACCGAATCTCGTAACCAAAAATCAAGATGCATCTTGGGATCTCAAGATTCTCAAATCTTCTTAATCTATGATACTTGCAAACTATCGTTATTATTCAAAACATCAAACAAATGCTCTTTTGATTACAAATTCTCTTTCATGGAATCACAATCAATTTCTTTTCACTAAAGCAATATTCATTCTAGATCAAATCCACGATTTCGTCTCAACGCATCGGAAAGAAGACATTAAATGGTGCAAGGTAATGAAAGAAATCGTTGTGATTGCTTGAGGGCAAGCAATCTTGAGAGGGGAGGCCTGTCATATCCCGATATTAAGGCATTGTTTAAATTAAAAATTTAAACATCATGATCAGACGGAAAAACCACTTTAAATGGTAATCACGTATATAATAATATTATTAATAATAGTATTAAATAATATTATTTTATATATATATATATATATATATATATATTTTATATAATTAAAATATAATATCTACAAAGATAGATATTGTCATAATAATAATTATAATGTAAGATATTATTAATATATAATAAATTAATATAAATATAAATATTATATAAGTTATATACATTATTAATAATATAAGTTGTAAATATCATATATAATGAATAATATAAGTATAGATATTTATATAAATATATCTATAAAGACAAATATTAATAGGATAGTGCAGCGATCACTTTAAGTGATCTAGGCCAAGTTGCATATAAGACAAGGTCTTATTAAAGATAGATTAGCATATAATAAAATATAAGGCAGCGATTCATAAAAAAGTAAAAGTTAATATAAGCAAAAGCATTGTTATGGCAGCAATCATACAAAAAAAGACAAGTTTAAAAGCTGCGATCATTGGGTGCAACGATTCATATGGAACGAATGAACTATTCCTATTTATCAATCATTCACGGGGATCATATGGGAAGGGGAAAAAATAAGAAAAGGGAATAATTTCCTGAGTCTGAAATACAATTATATATTTCTGATTATAACAGCAGATTGGATATATTTCTGAGAAAAGAAATAAGAGATGTTTTATAGAACATACAGCAGCAAATATAATGATGTATATTAATGTTCTACATGGCAACGTTTAGTATTGTGAAGAATTTGAATAAGAGATTATGAATTAGTTTCCATTCTTTATTAAAAGTGATGACTCTTTAGAGAGTTATCCCTATTCAAAGAGATGCCTCTCCTCTAAAAGCAAGAAGATATAAAAGGAAGAGAATTCCAATCCAGTAAAAAAACATAATTTGGGAATCATCTCTGCCATACAAAAATACAGGAGTCATAAATGAGGAATCATCTCATGAATTCAAGTGTACTTATCCAAATCTACCCAAACTAATAGAATTCAAACTATCCATTGAAGAGGAAGAAGGCAGCAAGCTACTTAAGGTATGTGACTTCCAACTTATACTATGATCCATACTTCAAATTAAGCAGAAATAGGATTATAATAAGTGGTTTATGAGATCATCTTATAGGACACAATAAATGAAGCATGATTGAATTAGATTTGTATTGGTATGCATTCGATTTATATTGAATATGTCTATAATGAAAGCATCAAGTAGTCCAGAATATAGTAAGCAAATAGAAAATGCAGTCCCTTTAACATGTTAACACCATGATTGTATAAGGAAACATAATATAGGATTGTATCTAAAAGATATGAGCAAATAAATTATGATTAGGAAAAGAAATGAGTTCTTAACATGGAATATTTATCTTATGAATGAGATCAAATATAAGGCAATGAAATCATTTATATGTCAAGCATGAAAATAAGCATAAAATGAATTATCAATGAGCCAAGTATGAGGCTATGACTAAGTAATGATAAGATTCCCAAATGGAATAAGAAATATGATATCAAGATCCGGAAAGGATAATATTATCAACGATGGATTTATAACTCATAATCTCATAACCTATCAAGAAGGATGTCAAGCCTCACCCTTAATCATCTTACCGCTTGTGAGTTTGGGGTTAAGTTAAGGACGTATGATTAAACCTAGGCGACCCTCAAGTGGATGAGAAACACCGGGTGTGTGTGAAGTCCCTTGAGCCAAGAGACAAGGAACACCGAGTGTGTGTGAAGCTCTTGGGCCTATGGTAAGTATGAGCTCATATGGTTTTTAATTGTGCCCAACGGTAGGTGACTCTCGATGGGATGAGGAATGCCGGGTGTGCATAAGTCTCTTGCCCAACGGTAGGTGACTCTTGATGGGATGAGGAATGCTGGGTGTGCATGAAGTCCCCTCGAGCCAAATGGTGAAGGACCCCGGGTGTGGGTGAAGCCATTGGGCCTCCGTATGAGATGGATATGGACGCCTTAACAAACCATGCTCATATGCGAGATAGGATTGATTAATGGTAGGGCTACCCTAAGACTCCCTCAAGATAGTGCATGAGAGTTGTGAGAAAAAATGTGAATATGTAATGCATATGTTTATAATAGAAACAATGTGAATGTGTAATGTATATGTTTATTATGTAAAAAGAAATGATATAAGGTTACAAGCCTTAAGTACAATTGTGAAAAGTATATGGATTTGATTGTGGATCATTAACCCTAATTATGATATGAAAAGAAGAATTGAACACTAATGTTCTCTTTTGGTGAGTTGAAATTTTGTGCAAGGTTGTGAAAATTTTGGCTTACTAGAAGGGGACATTACATTATTACCTTTGTTTTTGAGAGCTCTGAGAATTGAGAATGGAGAAATTGGGGTTTCAGCCATTTCTAGCTTTGGAGAGTGTGACTGCTTCAAAGTTTTGTGCTTCCTGAGGTTGTGAAGACCAACTAAAGGTTACCTGGGGATTGGCTTCATACAAGAGCCAATATTGTGCAAAAATTGTCAAGATTTGGTGAAGGAATTGAAGGAGAACTACATCAAAATTCATTGGCAATATTGCAGATCAATAAATAAATCAGAATTTTCTCCTGTTGGGTCGTACAACATCAGATACAGGCCGTACATTTCTTCTTGCAGCAGGCCGTACAAACCCTTGTGAGAGGTGTTTCATCTCTAGGGTGAATCGATTGGATTTAGGGCTGAAAATTCATGTGATTGGGGCAGCTAAGGGTTTGAGATCAGCATATAGCATTATATATGTGGAAAAATGTCTTCAATGGAGCAGATCGGTCAACCTAGGGTTTACCCTGATTGCTGATCATAATTCAAAGCCTTCAATTTTCAAGCATGGCTTCCGGGTATATAAATGCTTTGTTATTGGAAAAGGAAAGCAATCTAATTTTAATATATTTAATGCACGCTTCAGATTTGAATCAGTTTAAATTCTTTTCTTAATTATATATATTACAATTCACATGCATTGCATTTTCTTTTATATTATTCAAAAAAATACACAAAACAAGAAAACCTCAAAAGAACACAAAATATCAATCAATAGTTGCACAAAGATATCATAAGGGACAGGTGGGATATCTCATGTGAATCCCTGAAATGAGACAACCAGCAATACCCTAGAAAGATCTTTCACTTCCACAGGTATACATTCAACTTCGTGAAGGTTTTCGTCTCCACAAGTTGCAGGTTTTCAAACCCTTGGCTCAGCCAACACAAGTTTTTCTTTCAAAATGAAAATGTCGTGAATGAAAAATAAAGAGAACTCTCCCATATTTATTTGCCTTCACTTTTCCAACACCCAACTTGGAATAATAAAAACTTTAATATTTTCACTTACCATGGACGCCCAACATTATATTATTTTATGACTTCAATTATTTTGAGATATTTCCATTATTATAAAGTCATTTAACTATATCACTAAGTTAAATATTTAATTTAACTTAGGAAATGTCGCGCCATTAAAAAATAATTCAAACGAACTCCAAATGTGGATTTCGTAGCACCGACAAGAAGGCCAAATAAAATCGAGTGAAGTCCAAGAATGTCGCACCGACTCACACCAAGTCCGAGTACCCTGCTAAAAATAGTAAGTTCGGACCACATGGCCCGAAATCACTCCAGAAAGAGTTAGAAGTGACATACTGCCAAAAGGAGCTCAAATCGAACCTCCAAATATGCTGACTGAACCTCGAGATAAACAAACTCAACATGGGTTCCCTAACAATCCATGTTAGTCTACGAGAACCTGAGTAGTAGACTAACCCCAAAACTGAAGCTGCTTAGGAAGGGGACATTACAGTCCGCCCTCCCCAAAATTGCTTGCCCACAAGCATTTTCAACTCTAGATGCTGCAAGATCTGCTCATTCTCCCACGTAGCATCCTCTACCGGCAAATTCTTCCACTTTACCAAATACTCCCTGATGACCCTCTTCCGCAAGATACGCTCTCTAGTGTCAATGATGGCCTCTAGAATAAGAATTAGCTTACCCTCTTCATCCAAAGGGGGTAACTCGATGGAAGGTATCACGTTATGTCCCAGTGCCTTCTTGAGGCGAAACACATGAAAAACATTGTGTACTCTGCTTCCCACTGGTAATTCTAACTCATAAGCCACTTCCCTTATTCTCCTAGACACTCTGAAAGGGCCATAATACCATGGCTTAAGCTTTTCTGCACCACTCTTCTTGAGAGTGGACTGTCTATAAGGCTGCAACGTCAAATAGACCATGTCACCCACCTCAAAAGAATGCTCAACCCTATGTTGGTTTGTATACTGTTTTTGTTGGTTATGTGTCTTCTGGATGTTTTCCTTCAAAGGCTTCATTATATCTTGGCTTTCCTAAAGTAAGTCCTTGGCCTTAGGCACTCTACTATCCCCAAACAACAAATCCAAAAAGTTAGGAGCCTCATATCCGTAGAGAGCCATGAAAGGTGACACCTGAATAGACATATGGTAAGTAGTATTGTAGCAATACTTGCCCAAGTGCAACCACTTAACCCATGCCTTTTGCTGCCTTGCAATGTAATTACGGGGGTATCCTTCCACCCACTTGTTAACAATCTCTGTTTGTCTATCCATCTGTGGATGATAGCTAATGCTAGGAGTGAGTTCAGTCCCACTCAATCTAAAGAGCTCCTGCCAAAAATGACTTAGGACTTGCTGTCCCTGTTACTAACTATGCTCCGCGGCAATCCATGTAGCCTGAATACCTCTCTAAAGAACAAATCAGCAACCTACGCTGAAATCGCAAAGAAGTAAGCAAACTTTGTTAGCCTATCAACCACAACATAGATACAATCCCTGCCTTGGGCCTTGGGCAAGCCCATGATAAAGTCCATAGAAATGCACTGCCATTTCTGATTAGGAATGGGTAAGGGCAAGTCCTTTGCACATCCTCTAAAAAGAGTCATTTTTTCCTCCTTTGATCCTCCCCATTCACTTTGTCCAACACACCTCTTCACCCTTAATTTCCCCTCAATCCAAGGACTCCTCTTGTCCTCCAATCAAATTATGCCACTTGGTGGCCTCTCATCAACCCAATTCTCTAAACAATCATCAACCATTGATCTTCCAAATCAATCCTAGCCCTCCATCCTTCATCCCAAAAATCTATAAATTCAACCTCAACCGCTCCATTTTCAAATCTCCATGTTATGCAAAGTCATGCTACAAGTTTTAGGAGCAATCAACATATCCAACATCAAAAGCACATCCAAAACAATTAAGGTTTGCATGTGTTGTTAGTCACGTAACTTCATTTGTATTATGCATTCCTTTAGCTCTATTATGAGGTTGCATTAATTAATGAATGAAATAGGTTAATTTACTTTAGCTTGTTCTTTATAGTTCATTTTCATATGTATACACATTCAAAGCATGATTTCACAATTCTCTCCACTCTTGATTAAATTAGTGGGCATCTATATACCAAAGTGGAGGAAGTCATTTCACACATAAAAGCAGATATCTTTGAAATATCCCGATATATTCCGATATATCTTTTCTTGGCAGGGTTCTCGACATTTTCTTGAAAATATCGCGAGTTTTTCAAAATATCTCTAACCATGACTTTGACCGAAATTTTCACCAATATATTGTGAAATTATCGGTTGATATACCACTAGTAATATCACAATAAATTAGTTTTTTTTCTATATAAGCATCAAACCTGCAATTTTTGGATCATTCTTTTCTTGAACTTTTATAAACGGTTTATACACCTTGAATGGTGTAAGTAGCTGTTAAGATTTCGAGGTGTCATTACTGTATAGCAGTTAGATTTGTTGCAAAGGGGCAATGGCAATTATTGTTGTTATTTCAAAAATGAACGCAATTATCTACAAGTGTGAAGACACTTAGTATAATCATGTTTGAAAACCTTGTGAATAGGGAATGTGACTATCACTATTGTTATTGTGATTAGTGATAATCATTGTTGCCTTTGACACCAGCAAACACTTATGTCATTATTTATGATTCATGGGCATAGTCATTACTAGACAAAACTGTCATTTATGATTATACTATCTTTTGACTTGTAATTTTTATTGCATCACAGATGTTAGTGCTGTCATTTGTACTTATCAATGGATATTGTTGTCGTTATTTTGTTTGTAAAATAGTTGTATTATTGAGGCAATTGTTTGGCAATTTTCATAATTACATTGCTATGGTTAATAATGTTGTACCAATTACGATTGTTGTTGTCATCATTGTCTTTTGACATAACTAGCCTTTTGTGATTAGTAATCTTCTTATGATCGTTGATTAGTAGCATTCTGTCACTTGATCAGTACAGTGTTTAGTAGCATCCTTATTAGTACTGTGGTCAATTAATATGGGCATCAATACTACAGTCAACATTATAGGAAATATTACTAATGAAAATGATTAATATGAAACGTTGTTGAGATAGGACATTGTTATCCTGAAATGCTTGCCCCTGCTATAAATTTAAGAGGTATTTGAAGAGGTTAGGGAGACTGTTGTTGTGAACTGTAATTATCATTTTGTGTATAGATTAGTCTCATTTACTTGATAGTTAAGGAGAATGGTAGGGTTAACAGATTGTATTGACACTAGTTGTGTTCTATTGCATTAAGGGTTCATTATCATTCTGGTAGTCATTTACTAACATCGGTAAAGAGATTTATATTACATTATCTAAAATCAGTGATCTCAAAATTAATGAGAAAAATCCATTTCAAAATTCATGTTGTACACTGTTGTTTACATTCATGCTCTCTTTCTATGCAATTAGTATGACTTTAAAAGTAAAACACATCAATTATTTCTCTTTTTTTAATTTTATAGCATTTTTTTGGTTTCCGAATTTTTTTCCAGTTTTTTTCCGATAATATCCCAAGAAATTGAAAATATCTTTATCCTTTGGGATGCCGAGAAATTCTCGAGAACAATATTTGCTTCTATGATTTCACATGCAAAATTAATTGTTCAGTTGCACTACTCCCTACATGTCGATGGCATTTATTGCCCATATTTCCCTATTTTCCTAGTTAGTTTGTAATGTCCCCTTCTTAGCCTTCTTGACAGGTGGATGCAGTTAGCCTATTCCAGGGTTCCTGTAGGCTAATGGAGGGTGGTTAGGGAACCTCTTGGGTCACATTTTACTAGGACTTACTATTTATAGTAAGTCAGGCAGGGGGTCACCGGTGGAGTTTACCCAACTTTCCATATTTAGCCTTGCCGGTTGGAGTATCTAGCACACTTTACTTGGCTTTTAAGTGGATTGAGGAATGAAATATTAATGTCGAGTATAAAGTTAAATTAAATATTTAACTTATAAGCTTATTATATACATGTTACTTTATATTATAAAGTAATGTTGAAAATATAAGTTGTTCTTGAAAGTTAAGTGCTAGGATATGGGTGCCCATCTCATGGGGATACAAGGGACTTAAAGTCAGTTAAAAATAAAATATTAAATTGTCTCTCTTGAGCGTTGGGAGTGAGAGGACAAAAAGAAAATGAGAAGTCATTTTTCATTCATTCATTCACTCTTGAAACTATTATCGTGCAAACTTGAAGCTTTGCTTTGAGGCTGAAACAAGGGTTTTGCAAAGACGAAAACCTCTATGAGATCACTCTCTTCGTGCTTGGAAGACAGCATCAAGAGGGTTGCTGGGAGTTTCATACGGAGACTTCGCATTGTGCTTATTGGGAGATTTTGAGAAGTTATTATACAGGGTTTTATTGCAGATTTTTTTGGAGCAGCTGATGACAAATATCGTAGTGGCAGATTTTTGAGTCTTAGAAGAGATTTTTGGCATTTTGGACATTCTTCCCAGCTGGCCGTACACCCTACAGGGCCGTACCACCTTGCTGGTCTGATTACAGAGTTCTGGACAGCAATAAAATACTTCATTTTGAGTCATTCAACATGATATCAGGCAGTTAACAAACCAAACTGAAGGAGAAGCAGAAACTAAGGATTTTAAGTAAGTTATATCTGTTGTACTGTTCACCATAGGGGCCGTATAGGTTTGCTACATGGCGTGTGCAATTTAGAGACAAATTGCATCCTTTTTGGGGGTCTATCTCACTGTTTGGAGGGCGCCTAGGGTTTGCATATGAGCTGCCATTACATTTATGCAGAGACTTGAGGAGCTTGATGTATTTGGATGCTCATTTTATAGTCAAACTTGCTGGACTTTGTACTGCAGACTTACAAACTTGAAGAAATGCAAATGGGTATGTCACTGTAATTATATTTGAGCAACTTTATGAACCAGGTATTCATCATTTTATGTGTTTCCATTATACTTTTTTTGGGTATTGTTGCATGCCTCGCATTTCCTTTCTGTATTTCAAATATTACATGCAAAACACAAACAAAAACCAAAAACACATTCAGCAGTGAAACCAGAAATAGAAAACAAAAAAAAACTTAGCATAAAAACCCTACAGGACAGATGCATATTACAATGGTATCAGAGCACAGATAATCTTGCCATCCTGTGAAGTCTTGAATTGAAACATTCAGAGTGGGTATTGAGTGATGCAGTCGGGTACACATCAATACTACCTTAGAAGAAACAGGTCACAGCCAGATCTTGCAGTACCTCCACATATAGACCCTTTTGCAGGTACTGATACCATAGTGGTTGAGATGGGTGACAGAGACCAAAAGGAACCCAGCACCAGGGATATACTTAATGATTTGGCCAAGGGGCAGCGAGAGTTGCAGAATAATTTTAATTGTCTTGTTGACCTTAAAGTACGCCAAGCCATTGGCAATGCTGGTGACAATAACAACAATAACAATGATAGGAACCGGAACAACAATAGGGGCAACAATGGTGACAGGAACAAACACAGAGATGATGAGGACAAGAGGAATGAAGGAGAGGCATCAGTTAATAACAGAGGGGTTACCTAGCATACAGCCTATGATAGACATGGTATACCTACCTTTACCCTGTGAAACAATGCACCAGAACCTGAGCCCACACAGCTTGAGTTTCAAGATGTGATCATCAAAGATTGGCGAGCTTCCAATGAGGAGTTTAGTGCTGAGATGTATTTCCGTGAGTATTCTGATCTAGGGATGAAACATAGACCCAATAGGGGTGGTAGGCAGTAGAATTATCAGCTATAGAAGAAGGTGAATAAGTTGAACATTCCTTATTTTGATGGGTCACGGAAGACCACAACCAGAGCATGGCTACAGAAGCTAGATAGCTTCCTTCAGCTTAGTCCTATGCCAGAGGAGGAGGCCATTACATATGCTGCCCTGCATCTCAACGGCATTGCCCATTAGTGGTGGCACCATGGGAAGATTACTCTTGGTCATGACCAGATTACATCTTATGTAGAGTTCATTGGATGACTGATAGACAGGTTTGACAAGGACCCTGAATTACAGTTCAAGGAATTGGCATAGCTTAAACAATGGGGTTCAATGGAGAGTTATATATCAGAGTTCCAGAAACTGTCGGTGATGGTGACGGATATTTCAGAACGCAGGATGATGGTTCTTTTCATTGATGGACTCACCAATCCCTTACGAGGTTGGATCAAGGGCCTCAATCCACCTTCTCTACATGAATCCATGAAAAAGGCTAGGTACATGGAGTCTTCTACATCTAGAAGCAAATTCCAGTCTAAGGGATTTCCATACAAGAAAGATAAAGACAAGAAGCCTTTTCAGAGGGATACTAATCAGCCAAGAGAGAATATAACTCAGCTGAACAATGAGCAGTTGAACGAGTACAGGAGAAAGAAGCTTTGCTTCCATTGTAGAGAACCATGGGAAGCATCACATAGATGCCTTAACAAGGCAAAGGCAAAGCAAATAGAGTATTTTTCTGCTGAGGAATCCAATTCTGAAAAATCAGATTAGCCATCTGATAGGGAAGACAACGATGATGAAAATTCATCCCAAGGGGGTAGTGATGGTGAAGGAGTGATGGCACAACTTTCTAGCTTCCAGAAAATTGGCTCTTTCAGAGTTAGAGGAGTCCTAGGTGGACAACACATCATCACCCTTATTGATACAAGTGCAACACATAACATCATTGATGAGGGGTTGGTTGCAAAACGAGGGCTCAAGACTAAGGAGTTTGAGGGCTTCAAGGTAATGGTAGCAGATGTCTTCAAACTCACATGCACTAGGAAGATTTATGGATTGAGTATACGGCTTGGGGAGTATGAGCTCAAGGATGACTTCTATGTCATTGGTATTGGTGACACGGATGTGGTCTTAGGTATGCACTGGATGATGAACATTGGAGAGTTCACCATGAACTTGCGGAATATGAAGATGAAATTTGAATCTAATGGGAAAAATTTGTACTTATAGCTTTATCAGATGGAGGGCCTCAAGAAGTTTATCTCAAGAGAATGGAGAGAATGTTGAGACATGACCAGGTAGAGTGGGCAGCTGAGTGCCTAATCATGCCAAAGGTTCCACAACGGCAGAAAAACAACCACCATCCAGATATTCAAAGACTATTGATCAAACACAACAAGGCGTTTGGGAGTATACCACCAGGAGTGCCACCTGATAGAGGGATTGAGCATGTCATAGAACTAGAGGATGGGTCCAAGCCAGTGATTACTACACCCTATCGTCATCCTAAGAGGCTCAAGGATGAGATAGAGAAAACCATCAAGGAGCTATTGGAGATGGGGCACATCAGGCCTAGCAAGAGCCCATTTGCTTCTGCAGTTGTACTTGTCAAGAAGAAGGATGGGACAATCCATATGTGCATTGACTACCGTGCCCTGAACAAGAAAACCATTAAGAACAGATATCCTATCCCTCGCATTGATGAGTTGATTGATGAGCTTCACGGGGCTTGCTACTTTTCCAAGATAGATTTGAGGTCAGGATACCACCAGATCAGGATGAGAGAGGGCATAGAGAAGACTGCTTTTAGGTGCCATTACGGCCACTTTGAGTTTTTGGTGATGTCGTTTGGGTTGACGAATGCACCGACTACTTTCCAAAGTTGCATGAACCAAATATTCAGAAAATAGTTGACATTCTAATCTTTAGTAAAACATGGGAAGAGCACATGAGGCATCTAGAGGAGGTGTTGAGCATTCTGGAGAGTGTGTCCTTGTATGCTAAGGAGTCCAAATGTGACTTCAACATGATTGAGTTGCTTTACCTTGGTCACATTATCAGTGCAAATGGTGTGAGGGTTGATCCAAAAAAGATTAGGGCTATCATGGGATGGCCTACACCGGCAAATCTCACTCAACTCAAGGGATTCTTTGGGCTATGTGGCTTCTACAGGAGGTTCGTTAAGGGCTTCTCACAGACTACAGCTCCACTCATAGATTTGACCAAGAAGGGAGCATTCATATGGTCATATTCAACACAAAAGTGTTTCGAACACTTCAAGCAGTTGATGTCTACCTACCCTATGTTGGCAATCCCAGATTTCTCCAAGCCATTTGAGTTGGAGTGTGACGCCTTAGGAGAGGAGATTGGGGCAGTATTGATGCAAGAGAAACACCCCATTGCATTTGAGAGCAGGAAGCTCAGGGGTGCGGAGAAGAGTTACTCGGTGTATGATCGAGAGATGTTGGCCATAATGCATGCATTGGCCAAATTTAGACCCTATCTGGTTGGAGGTAAATTTATCATCAAGACTGATCATAACAGTATCAAATACTTCATGAACCAGAAGGACTTGAATGATCGTCAACAAAGTGGATGAGTCAACTACAAGGATATGACTTTGACATAGAGTATGTCAAAGGTAAGAACATAGTGGCAAATGCACTATCCAGGAGAACCCACTTGTGTTTGCTAGGGGAGATTTTTGCTGATTGGAGAGAGTCAATTTCAGCAGAGTATGCTAAGGATTCTTGGGCAGCAGGAATCATAGAAGGCATAGTGCAGGATGACAGATACTCCATCATTAATGACATGATTATTTATAAGGAGAGAATATTTCTGGTGCCTAACTCTCAGTTCAAAGGCAAAATTTTGAGGACTTTCCATGACTCAACTATGGCTGGTCATCCCGGATTTTTCAAGACTTGCAGGCAAGTTTGGGAACGTTTCACATGGAAAGGACTTAAAAATGAAGTCCTTAAATATGTTAGGGAATGTCTTCTCTTTAATTTCCAAGATGCCTTTTTGCTTCTAGTCGTACGGCCTTATTTCTTGGTTGATTAACTCTGTGTCGCCCAATAATCCCTCAAATGTCCTTGTCGATGAAGATACTTCATGCAGATTTCTTTGCTCTAATCACTTTTCCTTGCCCACGTCAACCTGGCTTCAATCGTACAGCACTAGTAAAGGTTTATTTCCTTTGTTCGATTCTTTATCTGGCGATTGTCATTTGTGCTCCGATTCTCCTTATCTCCCTGTCGATGGAACTTCTTTGTTTAACTTCAGATCTCTCCTTATTTCGCAAAACTTTAATTGCTTTTGTGCCGTCGATTCCCCTTGTCGATTAGAGAAGGGGGATCGATTAAACCAATTTTCTTGTTGATTGATCTTCTCCAACTCCCTGTTGTACGGCTTTATTGAGGGTCGATTTAAAAAAATCTCCATCTCCCTGCTAGCTCTATGTCGTACGGCGAATGGTTGCTATCGATGACCCTTTGATGCCATTTCCTTGTCTTCATCGCACAAGGCTTTTTAACTCTTCCTTGACGATGAGAATGTGAAGGAAAAATTTAAAATTTCTTTTGTCGATTCAATGTACCCCTCCATCACACAAGTTCCTTCCTACTCGTACGGCATAGTTTTAATTTTTGCCCTCCTCCTGTATTCATACGGTCATAGGTCGTACGGCCTAGGCGTACGATGCCACTTTATTTTATTTTATTTTATTTTATTTTATTTTATTTTTCTCATTTTTCCAATTTTATTTTTCATAATTTTTTTTATATATTTTTTTGTCAATTTTCTCTATTTTTTCCTTTTTTTTCCAATCTTCTATCCACAGCAACCTGAATCCAATTTTTCTATTTTTCTTCAGTGGGGTCCATGTTTTATCTGCCTCTCGAATTGTAACAATTTCTTATCGCGTAATATTTTTCCTTTCTCCTTTATTGATTTTGTAATCATCGGCAGAGTCGGGTGCCTTTCTCGAAACTGGAACTGTCATCTTTCGGGAGCCATGTACTACATTCAGCCAAAATAAGTTATCTGACTTTTTAAAATCATTTTTTCTCTGTTGCTTTTCACCAATTGTCGTAACTTTAAAAAAATACCAATTTGCCAGAAATACTGCATAGCCCTTATTCATTTGGTATAGTCTCTTTCTAACCCATTGTGTATTAGAGATCAGGGGAATTCTGCGCATGCATAATTCTAGAGGTATTCCCTTCAAATCTTTGTATGTCCGGGCGAATACGTCCTTGTACTCAACGAAAATTTTAAATGCAGCAGCTTTCAATGCTAGGTTCCAGTTGTCACCCGCCAAAATCACTTTTTGATTATTTCCATCACCCCGATTCACCTTGCTTACCAATGGCTCCTCATACCTGATCACCTTGTCTGATTCAAATTTATGTACAAGTTGGCGTTTCAATTCGCACCTCTAGAATGCGAGTTGGAAACGGACAGCTATGCGCAAATAAAATGCTCTTTTATTGGAAGGGGGAGTTCCCTTTTTGTTGATGTTCCCTGAAAAGATAAATAAATAAAACTTCGCCTATCTTCTTTTTGATTCTCAGTTGCGAGCACAAGGTTATAAAACTCTAAACACTGCAAAAGAGGTTTTTTCCTTTTTTAAAACTTCTACTACAACTAGGCTTAAACTAATGACACTTTTAATCTCCTAAGTAAATTCAGAGCAAAGGGATTAAAAGTGGACAAGGAATGATTGTTTTAACACAAAAACTTAAGTAAATTTCTCCCAGATTTACATCATAAGACTCATTGTACTTTAATGATGAAATTCGAAATAAAAGTTGCACAAGCCACACATCTGACGACAAAACTTGATGATCTAAGATAGAATATCAGAGCAAAGGCAGGCATGAGATTTCTATTCCAATATCACAAAGTCAATACAACTCCAGGACAGCAATACTATAGCAAAAAGCAGGCCTACAACAAGCGATCAAACATTGGAAACAGATTACACAGAGTGAACAAGCACTTTGAACAACAATTTTGCAGGCTAGAATAGTGACAGCAAAATATGTTATCTCCAACACCGTTCCCTTACAATGAACACATAGTGAACAAACACTTGGAATAACAAGACTTGCAGACTAGAATAGGCACAGCAAATTTGCTATCACAAAAGTAGCTCCATTTACAATGGGCAAGGCTGCCCTTATTTATACTAAATCAAAGGAGTAGGGAACCCTAAAATCTCCTTGATTAACCCTAACTAACTTGCCAACTCGCAAGCTTTATTTCTATTCTAAGACAAAGATACAACTAACAAACGCTTTAAAGCAATTTGCTTTAAAGCAAAGAAAATTCCAACTATTACAAAGTGATTTCTTTCTAAATATAGAATGAATGAGCTTAGAATGAAAGCAAATGCTTTAAAACAAAAAGCATCTGATTTAAAGCTGCTTTCTTTTGAGTCACATTCTCATCTACATTCTTGCTTTTTGGTGATGTCATCCATTGATATTCTGGGAAACAATATCTTCTAAAAAGCAGCTTTCGAAAAGCTGGCACATGGGTTTTGCAGGCAATTCCGTTTTGAAGCAACCCAGATTGTCGGATTTTGAAAAAGCTGAGACTTTCCCAAAAAAGCAACAAAAAAGCAGATTCCCGAAAAAAGCAAAATTCCCAATCTTCAAGAGGATGAAATACTAGATGGACCCATCTCGATAAAAACTGAAAAAGCTTCAGTCCAATTTCTGAAAAACGGTCCCCTAGAAAAAAGGACCCTGAAAAAGCGTGCCTCCTTGCTTCCTCATCCCGAAACTATGAAGAACGCTTAAAAAGCACTTCGTTTGAGCCTTCGAATCTTTATGGAAAGAAAAATATGTCTTCTTCCTCTGGATGCAACCTACAAAAGATAATGAATAAAAGAAGCCAAATGCTTGTCTTTATAGAATTTTAGGGCAAAAAGCAGCTTTCTTTGTGAAAGAATAAAACTTGGATCTCATCCATGAAGAAAGCAACTTTTAAAGCACAAATCCAAGTGGATGTCTTCAAATAGGAAGAATCCATATTTTGTAGCTGCCTATGGCTTCATGTGTAAGATGATGAAAAATATCTTCTTTTGATGATGTCATTGAACACGCAAGTTGACAAAAGTGTTAGCCAATTTTTCTTCGTTTTTGACACTTTTTCACTCGTTTTGACTCAAGTATGGCCTGTCTCTGACTTCATCAAGATGGCAAAATGTCACCGTTGACTGAAAAGCTAACTGATCCTAACATTTTGGAGACCTATCAACTGTGATTTCATCCCCAGCCTCGGACAGACGATCTAACATCGTTCAGCTCCGAATTTGACTTCTAGAAACTGCCACCGGGTGAAGATCAGGAAATGGCTGTCGGAAAACACTGTCAAACCTAGAAAAATTCTATCTTTGGTGAACTTGGGCGCCCCTAGCCTCCAGGGGCACCTGACTTTTCACGACTTAGCCATTTCCCTGAATTTTGCAACATTTTCAATTTTTCGATTTGCGTGAGTGTTCCGGTCGCTATGGACCCCTGTTTGGCTGTCGATTTCTATCTGCTAGGACAAAACTGAGTCTGACGATCTGGCAAATAGGTAGGCCTAATGAAAACTGAGCTGACTGTACTCTTTGTCTGCCTCAGGAAACGTGCCAAACTGATCTTCTGTGAACCGGACTGGGCTGACGGAGGGAGATTTACGTTTTCTGGAAAAAGCTCAGAAAATAAACTAACTCTGGTGGGTTTGGGCGCCCCTAGCCTCCAGGGGCGCCTGACTTTCAATGCCTTAGAAAAATCTCTAAAAATTTCAAATTTTATTGCCATTTCTCGTTTTCCACGCCAACAGCCTCTGTTTGATCTTCGTTTTCGGTCGTCCGAATGACTGCTGAAGCAAGACAGAGGATGATCTGAGTAGCCTAAACATATCTCTGATGAAATCCCAACTTTTACTGACGTTTGACTGAGTTTGACCAAGTTTGACCAACCGAGAACGAGCTGACGAAGGCATTTTTGACGTTTCTCGAAAAACGTGAAAAAAACTAACACTTGAGAAGTTGGGCGCCCCTAGCCTCCAGGGGCGCCTAAAATCCAATGCCTTAGTCAAATTCCTGATTTTCAACTCTCATTTGCAACTTGCTCCGTTTTGCGTGTCGACAGCTGCTCCTTGATGGCGATTTCGACGATTTCATCAGTCAACTGCCACTAGATGATGAATGAACTGGATAGCCTGGGTACATCTGACAAGTTTTCCAGCTTTTCAGAGCCTGATGATCAAAATGACCGCTTTTACGCCCACCGAAACGGATCGACGGACACACTTCTTGCATTTTCTTGAAAAATGCGAAAAATAACTAACACTGGTGAGACTAGGCGCCCCAAGCCTCCTGGGGCGCCTGAAATCTCCAGACTTAGACAAATTTCATGATTTGCAACTTTCTCCTCACCTTGGATCCATCCTGCTCCGTTTTGCATTCTTCGTCGAATCGACGACTGTTCGTCGATTCTACGTTGTTGGAACAGTTGTTGAAAACATGAAGACGAGCTCTGGCAGATGAACTTCCTCCATTGACGACTTCAGAGCTCATACTTCGCCTTTCGAAAAAGCAGAAATGACCCAGTAGAGAAAACTTGACCTTTTGCAGATTCCGTCTGGACCATGGTGATCGTGAAGCAAAATCAACCAATGAGAATCAAGCGCGACACCTGAGTCAGAGATTCTATTTTTAGAAACTTTCTATTTTACCAACATCCGTATCTCAAGAAACCCAAAAAACTTAATTTGACGTCTATTTTTAGAAACTTTCTAAAAATAGAAATTTCTATTTTTAGAGATTCTGATTTTTTGACTTTTTTGACGAAAAATTTTCTAGACTTGCTCAAAATGCCTTAATGAAGCAAAATTTTTTGATTGGGTACAACACAAGTGTATCATCTATCTTGGCATTACCCTCTGTATATTCTTTATGTGCCTTTTCTGGTCGATCTGTCTCTGCCACTAGTTGCTCTGGTGTACTATCTATTATATTCTCTCCTTCCTTATACTCTTCATACTCTTTTGGAAAAGCGTTACTTACTTCCGGCTGATTATTACCTTCCTCCTCTTTGTCACTCATTACTAGTTCCCTCTTGCCAAGTAGTCGAGTGTTTGCCAATCCGTCAAGTGCTCTATTCATCAACAATGTTTCACTCGACCCAAGGTTGCCGAGTGTTTTCACTAGTCGCCCGAGAGCATTCACCACTTTCTCTTATTGAAATCATGTTACACTCTGGTTGGAAGAATTCATAGTCTTCTATCTGCCAATGAAATAATCCGTTCAGTGAACTTGTTTCGTCCTCTGAGCATTCATGGAGGTCCAGAATCCCTTCGTTGTTTGGCTCTATAGTTCCCTTTTCTTCCTCCATTCCGCATCCTCCTTCAGATTTTGAATCTGATGATGCCAGCTCTTCATTGACTGCTTGATTTACTAAGTCGATCACATTTTTTCCATTGCTCTCTATGGATAGCGTGTTTCTCTTCCAGTTGTGATATGCTCTTGCTGCCACTAGCCATCCTCTTCCGAGCAATGCGTCGTACCCCCTCTTCTGCACCAGGATGACTACGAAGTTCAGCAAGAACGGCTGTGTCCCAATCGTCACCTTCTATGCCATCAATGTTCCCAATGGCTTGATGCCATGCTAGTCAGCGCCCACCAATTGGAATGTCGGTGGCCATAGTGTAGGTTTCCCGAGACTCTTCCATGTGTCTTCAGGTAGTACGTTGACTGTTGCTCCTCCGTCGATGATTGTGTTTAGGATTTTCCCTCTAATCTCCATTTGTACGATTGCTGGCTTTTTCCCGATGTTTACCGACAGTAACATTGGGTCGATGACTTGTTCACCTTGCGGTGGAGGCTCTACTATTAATTCCTTCTTTTGACCTTCCTGTCACTGTCGTTGGTCATTACCGACTACATTTGTGATTGCCATTCCGAGTTGTGGCATAGTTCGGAGAAGGTCCGTCACCTTGATAGGTATGGTGGTTTGGAGTATTTGCCATACGATATTACTCTCGGCCTGTGCTCGCCAAGAGGTGCTTGGGATATCCAGAGAGATCTTGTTTTCCTTCATCATCGCCCACTCCACCACTGCTTTTGTTTCTTTCATTCTCTGTTTTTATGTAAGTGGATCCAGGTAGATGGACTTCTTTTCTTGTGCTCTGGTAGTGACCGCCAGTACTTCCTAATTTTGCTCTTCCACATTCAACATGTTGATGCCTTTCTGCTTCGAGCAGTCGTTATCTTCATGGTCGCCTGGTCCGCACCACTTGCATAGTCTTCCCCCGAGGTTTTGACCATTCTGACATTCTCAGGCGAAGTGGCCCCATTCATTACACTTTCTACATTGTATCATGGGCCTCCCCTTGCTGTCGTACTATATTCTGTTTCTCAAGCTATTGTTATTACTCTTATTGTTCCAATAACCTCCAGGGGATGCACTGGAATTGTTTTGGGGTTTCGGTGGTGTGGTTGGCGGAGTTGACGGCTCTCCTTGTGTGAAGAGCACCTGTGTACTTCTTGCTTTCAAATTAAATAGGCATTCCTTGACTGAATGTCCCATTACTTAGCAGATATCACAAAACAATTTCTTTGGACAGTTTGCTTTTATATGTCCTTCGTTGCAGTCAGTGCACCATAACTCTCGGCCCTCTTTCATTGTTTCTTTGTCCGCCTTCAGTTCCTTCATCATGCGTAACATGTCTTTTCTTAATGCCTGGATGGTTTTTGATTCTCCATCACTGCTCTCATCGTCGGTCACCTCAAGCAGATGTCTTGTTTTCGCTCTCAATGTCCATTGCCCGATTGTACACTTCGGCGTACGATGATGGAGGTACTACTTTCATTTTCCTTAAGGACGGGAGTAGTCCTTCAATGAACCATCTCTTCTTCAATCCATCGGCTGGCTGGGTCTCCAATTTCCCCAACAATTCCTTGAGTCTCCGATTGTATGCTCTTACATTCTCATTCTTTCCTTGCTTTGTGTTGTAGATTTCTGCTACAATTTCGTTGTTGTCCCTTAGAAGTTTGAATTCGTTCTGGAACGTTTTCTTCAGTACTTGCCATGAGGCGTTTTGTGCTGCCTCTAGATCCATATACCAGTAGATGGCTATGCCTCTCAACGTTGCTGGAAATGCTCTTAGCCAGTAATCTTCATCCTCCTGCCCATTTGCTACCCATATGGTTTCACATGTTTTACAATGTCGTACGGGATCCTCTAACCCATTCCCCATGAACTTTGGTAGTTTCTGCCTCTCGCTTGTTGGTGGAGTCACCATGTTTCTCCCCGGATGCCCTCTCTGTGTCTTCGACCTGATTGGACTGGTTCTTCCGTGACATTCCGGTGTCTTCCTTACACTCTCGACCACGTACGGTTCCCTCCCACGTCCGTGTTAGGTCTCAAAAATGCAGGTTTTTACACCTTAAGAGGTTGCCAAGCTCTCTTCATGCTTTTGGCTAACAAGCACAAGGATAATACCTTCTTCACTTTAGGTTCTGCTAGACCTAGGTGGGTATACCTTTCACAACTAATGCAGATTTCTAATATCCTTCACGATGGCAAACAGGTGTGAAGTAGCTTGAAAGATCACTCCTAATGTTAAGATTTTAGATATGAACTTGAATATAAATGTGTAGAATTTCTAGAGTGCCTACCCTATTGGGCTATTTGAGTCAGTGGATGGGTTAATGGAAACAGATGCATATGATAGGTGAATTTATCTCCTAGCTTAACTCTAACAGTTGGGCACTTTCGAATGTCAACACCTTATGTAGACGTGCAAGTTTGCTAGTTACAGCACTCTTCTTATTTATCCCAGTGATATCTTCCCAAATTACTGTGAAATTGTGAAAGGAGATTTAATTCTTAAATTGATGGAAACCAATCATAATAATTTCTCTAAAAGGATTTTAATCTTTGACAAGAACCAATCAAAGTCAATTATATGAAATGATCTTTAATTCTCATCAATCAGAAACCAATCAAAACTCCACACGGGAACAGCAAATGTGTTCTGACAAATAATGCAAATTTGAATAACTTAGAAGAACCACTTTGGAGACAATACAATAACATGTAATCATGAAAACTAACCAACAGTTGAACACTGGAAATAAATCACCATATAAAAGTATTCTGCTCCATAATATTGCTTCAAATAATATGTATTATAACATTTTCTGATATGGAATAGATGGGCGAATGGATGCAATCTGTCTTCTACTGGTGATGATTTTCTAACCTACTACCTCCTAATGATTTTTGCTCTCTTTCCATCTGGTACATATATAGTTTGTGATTTTAGGGTTACAACCCTTTATTCCTCCCGTTCAGTGTAACCCTTCATTTAATTAATTATCTCTTGTGGATAACATAAATTAAACTTCTTTAATACTTTGTGAGAAATAAAATATTTCTCTTTCTCGATTATATTTCCCTTGGTATATTTCCACCGTTATTTTGACAATATTCTTTTGGGTAGCAATTATTATCTTATCTTTCCCTTCCCGGTGAAAATACCTTACTGCGAAATATTCTTTAGGCTTGGTTTGCAAATATTTGTTTGATGTCTTTACTCATATGTATTTTCACTCTTTGTTTGATAAGAATTTCATTTAGGTGAAAATAATTTGACCATTCTCCAACTTCTCAGGTGCAAATATTCTTACAATCCATCATACGTATTTCCAAAAATACCCACCTTCTTAACCCTCGGAGAAAATATGTCACTTTTTGAAAATATTCTCAAACCCTTCGATGAAAATGTAAATTTTACTTTTGTTCTACTATGGTCTCACTTTATTAATTACTTGCACCACTTAATATTTATTTTCCTTTGATAACTATTTCTTCTCATCGGGCTCCAGCATATTCTCTCCGAAAGAGGTATCCATCACCATAACTCTATCGGGAGCTTCAAAATATTTCCTATCGATATGCCGTCTCCTGCCAATGAAGCCTCCATCAGTGTGACACAAGAGTTCGGTGTGAGTTGAAAATCTCCTTCCGATTATGCATGTTTTCCCGATGGCTTTTAAGGGTTTTTTGTTGTGGCTTTCACGTTTTGCCCCTGCCGTTTGCATTTGTTTGAGAGTTTATAAAGCATTATCAACATCTCCATTTTGTGTATGCCCTGCAGTCATTACAATCCACGGGATAAAACAGTTCACGTGCCTTGTCTATGCTTCCACATTTGCATACATGTCTACCAGAGCATTTCCAACTATAATATCTGACAAAAATCCCCCTTCCATTACGTTTTGATGGATGTCCATACCCTGTTTCAAGGCTCCCATTCTGCACAGATGGGGAGGATGCTGGCAAATGCAAACTGATCAGATTAGTTCATTGTATTTGGTGAAATAGTGTGACTGCGTCATGAGGATGAGCATGTCTTCTGTATGCTGCAATAATCACGTTCCATGAGACACTGTCCCATTCATTGAGCATACACCAAACTTTCGCACTTGACATATATGTGAATAAGCTTATTATAAAGGTTTTGCATGTAGCGAATTCATGTCATCTAAGTGATGGAAGAGAGAAAATTTGCTCTACAAGTTAAATCACCATCTACCAACATCAAGCCTTGCTGTGCATTATTCCTCACAACTATTTGGAAAGGCAGCGCTATATATGAATGTCCATTGCTCTATATCTTGCCTGTTCACTGAGAACCCACAGCGTGATCTTAATAGTTGTGCTCCTATTCCTCATGACTCGTGATATCATTTGCTATGATTAGGCTTTCTAGTTATGTGGTAGAGCTTGCGGATAGATATTTAACTTGCTGGAAACATTTGTTTTTCTCTTGAAATATTCTCCTAATTCTTTCAAGTAATGCTGGTTGGGTTATTTCTCCACCCAAGTCCTTTGTTACCGAGTGGCCAAGACAGTAAGGCTTCATTATTTATCTTAGGAAAGACTCATTGCAAACCCAACTAAGACACCCTTCCAATCACTGCATGCATCTGCACCTCATCATTCTTTTGCATTGGATATTTCATAGCGAACCCTAAGTGCATTACTGTATTTTGTACAATATGCTTCATTGTAGCCTTTCAAATTTGCTTAGTCCGTTTAAGAATAAGAAATGTGAAGGCACTTTAAACTCCAAAACAATCTCAATGCACAGCTCTGGTATCTTTAATAAATAGACAAAATCTATATGGTTGCATCTCATGGCTCTACTTTGTAAAATACAAACTATCTCTCAAAGCACCACTATGAATCTTGTTCAAAATCCTACTACAAAAGGCTTCATTCTTCAACATGGCCGCAAACTTATGTTGAAAGTCAGCTTCAATTGACACTTCAGCTCTTTTCACCCCAGTGTTGCCTTGTCATCCTTGCCCCAAGATGCCTTTTATCATAGCCACACTGTCAAAGTTTCTACGTGAAATGATGACTTCAATCACTCTGAGACTGGAGTAGTGCTATGGTTGCCACTCTTTTATATGTTTTCAGGCCTTTATCATAAGCAAAGGTATCTTCATGAACAATCTTCTGGTTCTTTTAGACAACCATTTGTATAGTGTGACCTTCTGGGATTTCAGTAGACATTACCACAAGAGCCTCAACATCATGAGATGAGGGGGGTTTGTAAGATTAGGACTGCCTTGTCATTGCTCCTTATAATCCCCTCAATACAGTCCATAATCTCAAGTTCACTAGTAAGGATAACATTTCCAATCATGGCTGTCCCGATAAATGATTATCATTTTCCTTAACAAGGTCATTAGTGTTCAATGCATATAAATGGCACATATGGTCGTCTTCTTAAGTGTTGACTGTCCATGGTAACCTCTAGTCCTATTTGCAATGAAACATATTTTTCTTTTCTCTTCCAATAATAGTCCCTTTCTTGTAACTGGATAGTCCCCATTTTATCATATGTATGTGCAAGGTTGTTGTAACAGTGTGCCACGACTATCTTCAGTCTCAATTTTGTGAACCACTAAGGCTGCCTTAATCAACCTCCCAATTATTACTCAATGGGTTCTTTGGAGAAACAAAATCAAAAGTCTGGAAATCCCTTAAACTTTGGAACATAACCTTTTGTTTGAGATTTGATAATGTTGCAATAAGATCCCCATTGACTTGAAATCAAAAACCTGTACACATCTATGTTCCAACCATTTCTTCAAGATCATTTTGCTTGCCTCAAGTTGTTGAATCAATGCTTATAACTCCATAACTGCGTGAAGCATGCCAAGTCTCCTTGTGGACATGGCTAAAAAAATTTGGGTTTGAAATAAATTTTCAGTCCTGAATTGTCATGGCATCACATCACTATGTTTCTAGAGTGAAAAGTTGAAATGGGTTGTCATCAAAAATCTTTTTTCTGGTATTTTTACATAGTGATCAAACTGGTCAAGTAGCATTCAGAATTGGTTTGAAAAAGTGGTCAAATGACCTCCTGGAGTCAAAAAAACGCATAGGCCTGTAGAGTTTTGACCCAAGAATTCAATGCATCTAACTGTTTGGAAGAATGTATCCTGAGGCGTGAGATATAATTTTTCAAAGTGGCCCACTTGGCCTTTTCTGAAAACTGCATCTGTCAAAATCTGATTAGGGCTCACCAGCTTGCAATTTTGAAAAACCATCAAATCTCTTCCTGGGAAGTTGTAACTGGAGGATTTAGTTCATTTAGGCTTGATGAGAATGTGTGCAAGAGATTTTCTCACCAATCATCTTTCTTCATCAAATATTTAGGGCCAAAGTTGACCTCTCTAGAGGTGAAAACTGTGAAATCAGGGCTAAGTGCATTTGCTTTTCATTTTGAAAAAATAGCAAACAATGTGTTGGAGCCTTGAAACCGGACATAGAAGTAGATTTTCATAAGGTGAATCAGGAACACCATTCGGTTTGTCAGGATCATGATTCAACTGCTAGATATTAGCCTCCAAAGTTGGCTTCCCAGGGTGATTTCACATTGTGCAGGTAGCAAATTTTTCCAGAACCCTTCAACTTGACTCCTCAAAACTCAGTCAAATCTTGTCATAGGAAGCTGTAATCAGACATGAGCGTTCACATATGATAGGTAAGCATGCTTGCAAAGTGGTTTTGCATGAAAATGAGTAGGTTCCGAACTATGATCTCTCAAAGAAAGATCCTCGGGTAGATTGCACAAGTGTATTTCTGAGAGTTATAGTTGATTTTTTCACATGGAAACCTAAAATTTTTTGCAAAAATTGGTATGCAATTTTAGGTTCCAACAGTCTGTTCTCAGCGTCCTCTACACTTTGAGTCTCCTCTGGTTCCTTCTGGTGCTCCCTCTGCGCGGGGCTCTTTGGCTCAGGTCCTTTGATCCTCGGCCCTCAGTCTGAAATGGATAATGATACGATGCGGCATATGCTATCTTCAAGTTCTTCTGTCAATTTCTTTCCATTTTCCTTTTCTTTTTCTCTATTTATTACTGGTGTTCCGAAATCCTGTTCGTCGACTCCCTCGACAAAGCTTTGGTGAAACTCAGCAATGTCTTGATTTATTTCTTCATGGTGTTCATTCCCTCTTTCAACAATTTGTTTGTCTTTTCCTATGTTCTTCTTGTTCTTTTAGTCTTAGTGATCTTCTCAGTGTCTCTTCAAGTGTTTCTTGCCCACTTGGTACTTTGTTCTTATCTTTATTGAGTTGTATAGGCATGAATCGCTACTGGTATGATCATTGATTGTGTAGTGCCCAATGATAGCTAGTGTCGCACTCTTCCTCTTCTTGTTTCATTCGTTCTTCATATCTTCGAAGAATTTGTTGTCATCTTTGTTCTCTATCCCTTTCTTCTCAGAGGTCTTGCATGATCAACAGATTCCTCGCTAACAACCTCGGTAGACGATCCAGAAGATGGTCCACTTCCGAATTGACTTCTAGGTTTTCTTCAATGATTTCCACGAGGATGTCTCTTCGGATGGCTTCGTTCGTGATGTGTTGTCTCACTCATAGTTGGAAAACTTAGACTCGCCGCGAACTCGGCAACCCAAAATAGGACTCGGACTCGGGACTCGGCAAAAAACTCGGCTAGGACTCGACAAAGAAGAAAACTGTAGTTTTACAAAAAACAAAAAGAAATTAATGCATTTAGAGAACATAAGAGCCATAATTCAAACATTACACATGTCATATGATCTTCAAACACTCAATATTTGATATTGCATCATTCATGAACCATAATCATATGATTTATACTCATAGTTTCAAACTTTCAAATGTATAACAACATCATAAGTTTATAAATGTTTACATATAATGATATCAAAATGAGAAAAAAAAAAAACTAAGTTTTTATGCTTGTTGGGCATCTAACTGGCAAAACGAGAGTCCAGGGTCGGGACTCGGGAATCCGATCCTGGGACTCGCGTGAGTCCCAGGGTAGGACTCGCGAGTCTCGACCCTGGACTCGCCAGGACTCGACTCGGGAGTTAATGGCGAGTCGACTCGGCTCACCATAGGACTCGGGAGTCCGGAGAGTCCTAGAGAGTCTTAGAAGAGTTTTCCAACTATGGTCTCACTAACAAGTCCCACAGGAAGACCAAATCTTGTGTCTGATCGTCTTCCCAATCATTTGGTTCTCATTCATTGTCACTTTCCTCTCGTATTCTTTGTAATTCCTCCTCCGTTCTTTCTACTTGGCGCCTGGTGTATGTTTCCTCCTCTGATTAGATAGGTTGACCCATTATGCAGCCATCGTCATTGTCTTCCCTTCGTCACCAAGTATGCCTGTCGATTCACTTGTCCTTGACGACACAACTTCTCTACGACTCAACTTGTCATCGACTTGTTGTCACCCTCTGACCCCATTTCGAACAGGCAACGGTGCCAAATGTTTACTCGCAAAGTGGTGTTTCAGACAGACATGGAGTAAATGGAATCATAAAGCAGTAGTATCTAGTGCATAACATAGGACATGAATTTATAACAGCATTGCACAGAATAAAGCATTGTATTCATTCATCAACAATACAACACAATATGGCAATTACAACATACCAACTACATGTATCGACTCCATATATAACTCTTGCCAAAGTTAGTTGAGATACCAACCATTGGGATGGTTCCCGCTAACACTCCTAAACTGTACAATTATTATTTTAATTAACACTTGTAACTTGGCCGACAAATGGCCAACTACAACTATGACTACCTACAAGGGGACTGTGAGTGATAGGGATAGTAAGTTCCTAAGCCTCTTTTGGCAGGAGTTGTTCAGGTTGTGTGGCACTGAACTTACTCCCAGTACCAGTTAGCACCCACAAACCGACGGGCAAACAGAGATTGTGAATAAATGAGTGGAAGGGTATCTCAAGAACTACGTGTTGGGGCAGCAGAGAGCATGGATTAAGTGGCTACACCTCGGGGAGTATTGCTACAACACGACGTATCACATGTCTATCAGGATGACTCAATTCAAAGCCCTATATGGATATGATACCCCTAGCTTTATGGATTTGCTACTTGGTGACAGTAGGGTGCCGAAGGCTAAGGACTTGTTGCAAGAAAGCCAAAATATCATGAAAGAGCTTAAGGAGAATCTGCAACAAGCACAGAATCAGCAGAAATTGTATGCAGACTAGCACCGAGCAGAGCAGACTTTTGAGGTTGGGGACATGGTCTACCTAAGGCTCCAACCATACAGGCATTCCACTCGCAAAAGGAGTGGAGCAGAGAAGTTGAAACCCAGGTTCTATGGTCTGTTCAGAGTGTCCAGGAGAGTGGGGGAAGTTGCATATGAACTTGAGCTACCAACTAATAGCAGAGTACACAATGTATTCCATGTATCAAGGCTCAAGAAGGCACTAGGGCACAATGTAGTTCCCTCATCTGAGTTACCACCATTGGATGAGGAGGGGAAGTTAATTCTAATTCCAGAAGCTATCATTGACACTCGGGAGAGGAATCTTACGAAGAGGAACATCAAAGAGTACCTGGTAAAATGGAGGAACTTGCAGTGGAGGATGCGACATGGGAGAGTGAGCAGATATTGCAGCATCCTGAGCTGAGATTGCTTGAGGACAAGCAATTTTGGGGAGGGCGGACTGTAATGTCCCCTTCTTAGCCTTCTCGATAGGTGGATGCAGTTAGCCTATTCCAGGGTTCCCGTAGGCTAATGGAGGGTGGTTAGGGAACCTCTTGGGTCACATTTTACATTTTACTAGGACTTACTATTTATAGGAAGTCAGGCAGGAGGTCACCGGTGGAGTTTACCTAACTTTCCATATTTAACCTTGCCGGTTGGAGTATCTAGCACACTCTACTTGGATTTTGAGTGGATCGAGGAATGAAATATTAATGTCGAGTATAAAGTTAAATTAAAGATTTAACTTATAAGCTTATTGTATACATGTTACTTTATATTATAAAGTAATATTGAAAAGGAGGAGATATAAGTTGTTCTTAAAAGTTAAGTGCTAGGATATGGGCGCCCATCTCATGGGGATACAAGGGACTTAAAGTCATTTAAAAATAAAATATTAAATTGTCTCTCTTAGTCTTGGGCGTTGGGAGAGAGAGGACAAAAAGAAAATGAGAAGTCATTTTTCATTCATTCAGTCACTCTTGAAACTATTGTCGTGCAAACTTGGAGCTTTGCTTTGAGGTTGAAACAAGGGTTTTGCAAAGATGAAAACCTCTGTGAGATCACTCTCTTCGTGCTTGGAAGACAGCATCAGGACGGTTGCTGGGAGTTTCATACAGAGACTTCGCATTGTGCTTATTGGGAGATTTTGAGAATGTAAAATCCCTTTCCAGGATATTTTGTTAAACTCTGATTATCTGATATGATTTGCAATTTTCTCAATAAAACCCTAGGACTGAACTCTTATTTCTTATTTGCACTTTCCAATTCTTGTCTTGAACAATATGAAATATAGAAGAATACCACTGTATAATTTACTTCTATGACTTCTTTGAAATGAATAGCATTTACTTCAAAACAATTAGAATGGATCTGACCTCACTGTCATAAATTAGAAGACAACTATAACTCATGTATAGATTGCTGTTACAAATCAGTGATGAACAAAGAACATACTAATGATGATAATTGAATCCAAATAGAACACAACTAGGGCTACTGTTATAAATTAGAATGTTCAATGATTCTGTTACATCAACTTTATGGCTGTATGATAGCCAAATGCAAACATTTACTGTTGTTACACAGTTCAGAGGCAATACATACCAAAGGGTATCAAAGAACTTGATAGCTGGGTGATTCAATTCTATGCTGCCACTGTTCTTCTATATTGACTGCTGATCATAATTTCCAAGCTTGTTTAATGCTTTGAGGGACCCACAATCCACTACATAGTCAAATCTTCAAATATGCCTCTTTCAAACTCTTAAACAAAAGCTCCACGATTTCTAATTAAAAATCTGTGTTTTCACCTGTAGCTGGCACTTATCTTCGGATTTCATCATAAAGTTTGGAATTGCGTTTCAACCTAGAAGCGGTGTGATCATAAGGCAGACTTCATTATATAATCTGCTAAAAATGCTATTCAAAATTCCACGAATTCCTTTTACAAATAGCGTAACTCTACTTACAGCCAACATAAACTCTAAACTATAATCTGAAGATCATAAAGCATTTATGTATAAAATCCAACTTCACAATTTCATTAATAAATCGAACCAGATTGCACATGAATCAAATAAACCCATTTAGTAAAAGTCTTCAATATTTGCAAACAATATATATCTCTCCAAATCCAACAATGATGTCTCAATTATTCTGAAATCTGCATACATAACCTTCTATGAAAATTGATAAAATGGTCTCCGACCAAATATCGACAACTCCAGCAAAATACCCAAATCCAAAATACAATACCAAAACACCAAAAGTCCTGATGGCACAAATCTTTGAAGCCCAAATGTGAAGCCTGAAGCAACTTCACCTCAAGGTTGGTAAGGGAGCATCACCAAACCAACTTCCGCAAATACAAGGGAACATCACCTTGACATCAGTTGAATACAACTTGACAAAAAACATAAACATCAACACAAGCATCTAAGGCATGCTCAACAATGACTCTTAATAGCACTCTTAAACTTTCATCAATTAGGACAAGCCCTAATTTTATTAAATGAAAGTTTTTATGTACACAATCACACCTTACAATTTTAAATGCTTTTACATGACCCTTTTTAAATGTGTGTGTACAATAACACTTTAATTCATAAAGTGTTTTTAAATGACTTAAGTAACTTAATAAAAATAATAATTTTATAAAGTAAAAATACCTTATAAAATTAAATTACAATTTAGAACCATTTTAAGTTACTTAAAATTGGGGACATGACAGCCCTCCCTTCCCGACATTGCTTGTCCCCAAGCAATGGGAAGAAAAACTGAACTCAATCAATCCCTGGATCCCAAATCCAGCGAGGCTCCTCAAGCATGCTCAACCGCATCTCTTCAAGGTTGCTGACGAAGAAGATCCTGGGACCGTTTCCGCTGTTGCACAATGTAGCAAACACAAATGTATCCAAACTATCATGAATCAGAACGGCACTATGCAATCTGAAAATATCATTTCAAGTGATATGTAAAGTGTCATCTTCAATGCATGAAGATAGGGAATCATCATGAAACCAATCTTCAATAAGATAATAGTGATTTCCATCAAAGCAAATTCTTCCATCTACTGTTGTACCAAAACTGAGACCACATCCTTCAATGCTCAACAATAAATAGTAATCATTAAACCATGGAACAATCAAACCATTCACATGCTCCAATAAAAGAACATCATCAAAATGATGTTGTGTCACCTCAAGAGTAGGCAGATTCTCTTCAACGGAAACCAATGTATCTTGCAAAACTGATTTACCTTCATTATCACATACTTGCTTATCAACCATGTATTTCAACAAGAAAGCATCATCAACATCATGAGCAAGCTGATTTAGTTCACCAAATGGAACTAATGCATCAAACAAAAATGAATCCTCTTCATCACCCTTGTGATATTCATGCTCATCATCATTGGCTGCCCCAAAGATATCAATTAGAGTTGATTGCAAAGGAATAGTACTGCTGCCCTCAAACAAATCAGGGATTATATCATGCCATACCATAGTATTTTCTTCATCAAATGTTGATTCCATGTGTGTCTCTTCTTGTACATCACCCATGTCTTCTTCTTCATGTGAATCACATACTTCATAGCTGATCTTTGTAGCAAATATTATGTCCTCTCCTTTCATGTATGATTGAACATCAATAATATGCCCTTCATAATAAACGGTAATCTTTGATTTGCTCTCAAATGAATGAACATTATCCCTTTCCAAATCATTCACATCACTTGTCTCCTTATCAACATGAGGATCAATGTTAGTCTCGACTTGAGAAATCATACCTTCATCTATCATAGCTGATTTGTCTTCAACTTGCACATCCTCTTCATCAATCTTGCAATCATCATGGAGTGACATGAGCTCTTCATCTTTGCTTTCAATAGGTGACTTTTCTTGATCATTTATAGGCTGCAAATCATTTGAATCACCTGCAAGCTTACCATAGAGACGACTTCTAAAACCTTCACTTGTAAATATTTTTTCCATCATCACCCAACTTTTTTCCATATAATCTGACAACTACTATGGTTTCTATTTGTGCTCAGCAAAAAGCCTTCCCAACTCTTTCATGCTACCATTTTTAACTCTAGCAATTGAAGTACCCTGTTAGATGACTTTTCCCCTTAGGCTGGCAGGACGAAGGCTCTGATACCACTGTAAAATCCCTTTCTAAGATATTTTGTTAAACTCTGATTATCTAATATGATTTGCAATTTTCTCAATAAAACCCTAGGATTGAACTCTTATTTCTTATTTGCACTTTCCAATTCTTGTCTTGAATAATATGAAATATAGAGGAATACCACTGTATAATTTACTTCTATGACTTCTTTGAAATGAATAGCATTTACTTCAAAACAATTAGAATGGATCTGACCTCACTGTCATAAATCAGAAGACAACTATAACTCATGTATAGATTGCTGTTACAAATCAGTGATGAACAAAGAACATACTAATGATGATAATTGAATCCAAATAGAACACAATCAGGGCTATTGTTATAAATTAGAATGTTCAATGATTCTGTTACATCAACTTTATGGTTGTATGATAGCCAAATGCAAACATATCCTGCTGTTACACAGTTCAGAGGCAATACATACCAAAGGGTATCAAAGAACTTGATAGCTGGCTGATTCACTTCTATGCTGCCACTGTTCTTCTATATTGACTGCTGATCATAATTTCCAAGCTTGTTTAATGCTTTGAGGGACCCACGATCCACTACATAGTAAAATCTTCAAATCTTCAAATGTGCCTCATTCAAACTCTTAAACAAAAGCTCCACGATTTCTAATTACAAATCTGTGTTTTCACCTATAACTGGCACTTATCTTCAGATTTCATCATAAAGTTTGGAATTGTGTTTCAACCTAGAAGCGGTGTGATCATAAGGCAGACTTCAATATATAATTTGCTAAAAATGCTATTCAGAATTCCACGAATTCCTTTTACAAATAGCGCAACTCTACTTACAGCCAACATAAACTCCAAACTATAATTTGAAGATCATAAAGCATTTTTTATGTATAAAACCCAACTTCACAATTTCATTAATAAATCGAACCAGATTGCACATGACTCAAATAAACCCATTTAGTAGAAGTCTTCAATATTTGCAAACAATATATATCTCTCCAAATCCAACAATGATGTCTCAATTATTCTGAAATCTGCATACATAACCTTCTATGAAAAGCGATAAAATGGTCTCCAGCCAAATATCGACAACTCTTGCAAAATACCCAAATCCAAAATACAATACCAAAACAGCAAAAGTCCTGATCGCACAAATCTTTGAAGCCCAAATGTGAAGCCTGAAGCAACTTCACCTCAAGGTTGGTAAGGGAGCGTCACCAAACCAACTTCCGCAAATGCAAGGGAACATCACCTTGACATCAGCTGAATACAACTTGACAAAAGACATAAACATCAACACAAGCATCTAAGACATGCTCAACAATGACTCTTAACAGTCCTTTTAAACTTTCATCAATTAGGACAGGCCCTAATTTTATTAAATGAAAGTTTTTATGTACACAATCACACCTTACAATTTTAAATGCTTTTACATGACTCTTTTTAAATGTGTGTGTACAATAACACTTTAATTCATAAAGTGTTTTTAAATGACTTAAGTAACTTAATAAAACTAATAATTTTATAAAGTAAAAATACCTTATAAAATTAAATTACAATTTAGAACCATTTTAAGTTACTTAAAATTGGGGACATGACAGAGAAGTTATTATACAGGGTTTTATTGCAAATTTTTTTGGAGCAGCTGATGACAAATATCGTAGTGGCAGATTTCTGAGTCTTAGAAGAGATTTTTGGCATTTTGGACATTCTTCCCAACTAGCCGTACACCCTACAGGGCCGTACCACCTTGCTGGTCTGATTACAGAGTTCTGGACAGCAATAAAATACTTCATTTTGAGTCATTTCAACATGATATCAGGCAGTTAACAACCCGGAGGAGCAGAAACTAAGGATTCTAAGTAAGTTATATCTGTTGTACTATTCACCACAGGGGTCGTACAGGTCTGCTACAAGGCGTGTGCAGTTTAGAGGCAAATCACATCCTTTTTGGGGGTCTATCTCACTGTTTGGAGGGCGCCTAGGGTTTGCATATGAGCTGCCATCACATTTATGCAGAGACTTGAGGAGCTTGATGTATTTGGATGCTCATTTTATAGTCAAACTTGTTGGACTTTGTACTGCAAACTTACAAACTTGAAGAAATGCAAATAGGTATGTCACTATAATTATATTTGAGCAATTTTATGAACTGGGTATTCATCATTTTATGTGTTTCCATTATATTTTTTCTAGGTATTGTTGCATGCCTCGCATTTCCTTTCTGTATTTCAAATATTACATGCAAAACACAAACAAAAACCAAAAACACATTCAACAGTGAAACTAGAAACAAAAAACAAAAAAAACTTAGCATAAAAACCCTACAGGACATGTGCATATTACATAGTTGTTGCAATTTTCTATACATAAGAGCTTCAGACTCATTAGCTAAAAAGCATACTACATATGCTCATGCTAAAGAGCTCTACACACTAGTTATTTCTCAAATATTTCTCAATTTCAATTGGCCTTCATGTTTCCGGATTTGCTCTAGTGATCCATAAGTTTGTAATTGTGCGCTGTTATATGATCAATATAAAACTTGTGATCAGTTTGTCCCTCTCTTATTTGAGTGTATCAATAGTCTTTTACTCATTTCTTGAATGTTGTAATGTCCCTTTTTGGCACATAGCCAATTTGTGCGCTAGTAGCCAGTTTCCAAGTCTTTCGGAGGCTAATTGGTTAGTTAGGGAGAATTCCAACGTTCTTGGAGAAGCTTTGATTAGTCTTGCGAAGCAATTGTTCTTGGTTTTGAGTTCAATTGGTTAGATGGAGCCTTTTGATGCTTTTAGAATTGATTTTTGACCGTTCGGGTGCTCTCCAAACTTCTTGGAGGAGCAGGTTATTTTTAGTAAGTCCCCCGGTTGCCACCGATCATCGTTCTAAGTCTTTGATATCATATTGATATGATCAGAATTGAAAAATTATATCATTTGGATGCTTTCCGCAACTTGGTTATATTTAATTAATTATGCACTTATGTTGTGACTTGTCTAATTTTGGAAATATTAAAAGGGACAACTAAATGTGATAGCTCATTTTAAAGGTATTGAAAAGTTATTTCAAGTGGATGCCTTGGAAAAGGAACTTTATTCATGGGAAATAATCATTATTCCTCAAAAAGGTGAAAGTGCTCCATAAAGTTAATTATTTATTTTTATAAAGAGTTTTTGGAGCAAAAATGACAAAAGTAAAATTTTATTGCTCCAGAAAAGTTATAAAGCAGATTTGGAGACTCACTTTATTCATTCTTGACATTTTATTTTATTTGAAGTCTCTTTGAGAACTAAAACCTTTGGTTTTTCAAACCCTAGGACGAAAACCCTAGTGGAAAATTGATTTTGGAAGTGAAAGATCATCCCTAGTTAATTTGCAGGTGGAGTCATTCAGATTTCACGCTTGTGCTGAATGCATGTGCCATTTGATTCTGCAGTGTTTGGTTATTGCTTTGTCAAGTATTTCGAGGTATTTGGTATCAGTTGTGGGTTTCGAGTTTTCAGAGATATTTTTAGATTTGTGTGCAGATTGATTCAAGTTCAAAGGTTTGTGCAGAAGGTTATATCATTTCACAGATTTTGGGTATTTGTGTCAAGAGGATTTACATTGCCAATTTATTGATTTGCAAGCAAATATAAATTTGGAGTTTGAGTGAAGATTGTATTGAAGGTTTTGTTGAAGATTTTTAGAGGGTTTATACCCTAATTTTCCAGCGCCAAGATTGAGGAAGTCTATTGAGTTAGCGCAAGTTTTGAGATGAAGAATCCTTGCTAGAGGCCGCAGCCCTTATACCTTCCAGCCGCTGCCATTTTGGATGTGTTGCTGTTGTCATATTATAGTATGAAGTATTACATGGTGGCGCCAAGTTGTGGGGCGATTCCTACAAGTTGAAGGCACTTGTTTATCTTGAGGGTCGATTCCTTTGTTGGATGATTTTATTGGTGCATGGGAGTTGAGGAAAGAGGTGCGGCCTCTTGTGGAGTCATTCCTTGCATTTTACAGCCTGCCGCCCTCATTTGGAAGAGAGTTCATTGCTGTAGCAGCACATATTGAACAGTATACAGCTGTAGCAGAGTTGGAATTGGAATAACAAGTGATTTCAGCATTCACTTATAATGTTGTTGGCATCCTTGGAGGTTAGAAGACTTAGCTATTTTCTATCATGAAGTTCTGATTTAATATAACAGCAATTTGTTTGCTCACTCTACTTGTTTTCAGGCTCTAATGAAGGACAACCAATTGTTTGTCATAATGCCACTTCACTATCTTTGTGTTTGATGATAAATTTGTGAATGAAATGTCATTTAAACTCCTTGATCAAGCTGTCCCACATTATAATAATCAAAAGTTCAGTTTTATGAGCAGCATGCCAATTGTTTGACAAAATGCCTACGTGAAATCTGCAAGTATTTCCATGATTTTATAATGGATTTATGATTCAGAAATTTAGTCTTGAATGTGCAAAGTGTTTGCAATCAAAATTATTTCATAATAGAATGCATGCAAAGTGTTTGATGGAATGCCAGCACACTTAAAATCAGAAAATTTGTGAGTTTGGGACAAAAATACGGGTAAAGGATTTTACAAATGCTTAAGTTGTAGTTCCATTGAGTATTGTTATGCAATCACTATGGTTGGGAAATAGTAAATTCATCTAGTGAATGCTCTCAAATCGTTCACCTAGTTTAGCTTTCAATTATGTATTTCCTTGTAAAATCATTTTCTCTTTTCTCATTTGTAAAGTTAGACTAGGACTGCTTATTGAATATCATAAAAGGAGCTAGCCTTTTAATCTTAAAGGTCATCCTACAAGTCACACCCGACACTCATAGGTTTCCCATGCTTGATGATCACATGATAGCAAGTTTATATGAAAGTATAAATTTCGACATCAACAGTCGTTGTTCAACCAAAGCTCACTCATCCTTCTGGCGAGTCCTTCAAAGAGGTTAGCAAATCTAGATACACTAGAACTCCACTCCCTACAAGTGCCTTATCCTCAACAAAGTTAATTGTTCAAATTGCCTCTCAACCAAAGATAAGCAGGTGTTTACGCAGCCCTTCCTGGGAGGTAGAGGAAGGAGAGTATGTTCTTGACAAACGGCAAATGCAGTTTGTAGCATTCTCTCCTAATAACTAGATTCAGTTTGGGCAAAATAGATTTTTTGCATTGCAAGGGTTGGATTCCAAGGAAATGTCCTTAGACCCTCTTTTTTCATGAATTGCATCTCATAGAATTTGGAAGGTCTAATGAACCCAAACTATAAATTCATGGAGTGGATTTTCAACATAGATTTGCTTCTCTAGACATTCTTTGTCTTCAAGACATAAAGGTTGTTGGGTTTCTGCTTTCAATCACATGCCATGTCATATGCCCAAATAGTATCTATTTCACCAGTAATCATGAGCAAGGTCTAGGTGGCATGGTAACTTTTGTTGATGCCAACTGGCATTCCCACTATGTTACCCGTAATTTGTGACCCATCTAATAAAGTTGTGGGTCCTTTTCAATATAGATAATAGAACCTTCGTGTAATGTCCCCTTGTCATGCATAATCAGTTTGAGAACAATTAGCCTATTTTCCGAGTTTTCCCATAGGCTAATTGTGTAAGAACCCCTAGTAGTTCTGATCTGATTTTTTTCTCTGCTGTCCTGAATTTTCTGATTGTGTTTATGAGTGTTTTGCTTTGTGTTTTTGATGTCTCAATGCACATAGGTTTTTGCAATGATATGATAATGGAAAAGTAACAACATAGCATTCAAATAACACCAAATAGATGTAGCAAAACCATTTCAAATTAAAGATATAAAATTTGTTTCTTCATTGACATACCCGGATGAAGGAATGGTATCAATTACATGCATAGAATGAGGCTGATTACATGGCAGTCATATCTGATTTCAAAACCAGACCTTCAAATGTGTACAAAAATGATCTCAATGATGAACAAACTTTCCTCCAATGATGAAATGATGTCCTCTAATGATGGCCGCCTAGTTTGTGATGATCACCAATGAAGAAAAGGAGACAATGCCAATGATTTATGACTGATATCCAAACCTGTAGCTGCTGCTGGGAAATCTGATCACAAACCCTAGTTCAATCATGCCCAAAAACGCCTCCAATACCAAGCGGCTATGCCTAGAAATGGTGTGATTAGGGTTTAGGATGAATGTATGTCAATGTAGCATCAATATCTTGTCATGAAACCCTCAAATATGCACCTGATATCAATTTTCAGAGGTCTGATACAAAAATCAGAATACCAATAAGTGATGCCAATCATCAAAAATGCCTTCACAAGCCAAGTGCTCCACCTATAAACCCTTGCCAAACACTTATTGATGAAAATGTGCCACAATGACCTTCAAATCTGAATAGTATTGCCTTCAACCTGTAAAATAACTTCAAACCCTAGCTGAATATCAATTCCTCTTTGAAACACTAGCTGATTGAAGCTCCAATTCCTTGAAAAACCTGCAAATAAGCTCAATAATGGATCCTAAGTGAATCCATCTCTCAAAGTGGGATGGATTTTTGTCCAAACCACTAAAATCCAAGGGTTTTCGTCCTTAGATCACGCTGAAACAAAGTTGAAGCCAAGAGAAACTCTCCAAGATGTAAAAATGCCAAATGATGAAAATGACCTCAATTCACCTTCTTATATTTTTCTTTCCTTGGGCGTCCAAATAAAACATATTTTTATGATTTTTGGAGTCCACCGCCATAATAAAATTATTTTATTTTATTTTATTTTTATTTTCCATAATTTGGGCGGCCAAACTAGGAGAGAGAAAATAATAATAAAATATTATTATTTTATTTTTTTCACTTTTCCTCTTGGGCGGCGATTTATGGGATTAAAATATAATATTTTAATTGATAAAATATTATATATTTACTTTTTTCTTTATTTTCCCATTTTCCATCTTTTTTTCCAATTTTCTATTTTCCAATTGGGTCGCTCCACTCCTTGGCTAATTATTTTTTATTTTTGACTTTTCTATAATTATCACAAAAATACCAAAAGTCATTTGCCAACCTTGTTTCATCAATAAAAAATAGTTGAAGCCATAAAAACAACATTCCAATTTCCAAGCTTCAACAACATTCTCTTTTCCAAGCCAAGCTCAAAACGCGGACATCACAAATTGGTTGGGCAAGGTAGAACTCCAACTTTCTTGGAGAGCACAGGTGAACAAGCAATAGTTTTATTTATAACAGTGAGTTCAAGTGATCTTGGTATGCCTCATGATACTTTCAGAATGCAATTTCATCCTTTTGGGAGCTCTCCACACTTCTTGGAGAAGCAGGCTATTTTTAGAATGACGTCAAGTTGCTACAGTTCATCATCCTAAGTCCTCAGAAGCATTATGGTATGATCAAAAGTTTAAGTTTGATTTTGATGTTTTCCGCAACTTGAGTGGGTAATTAAATTATTAAATAGTTATAACTTAAGTTGTCCTAAGGAGGATAAATCAAAAAGGCAACTAAAGTATAATTATTTAATAAAAAGTGTTTTAAGTTGTGCCTTCAGGAGGTGCTAGGCTCAAGGGGGACTTTGCTCATGAAAAGAATTATTATTTATTTTCAAAAAGGGAGCTTTTCGAGGGAAAAGAGAAAAGTAATATTATATTCACTCCAAAAAGTAATAAAAAGAGTTCTGGAGCTCATTGTTGAGGTTACTGACAATATGATTTTTGCTTATGCATTTGAGAGAACCTGTGTTCATCTCCATTTTTCTTGAGGATAGAAACCCTCTTGAAAAAACTGGTTTCGGGGACGAAAACCCCCCTAGCTGGTCATGGTGGTTTCATTCCAGGAATCACATTGAGCTACAATGGAGTCTTTTAATGTTTTCCGATTAAGTGTTTGGTTTTTGGTGATAGTATTGAAGTTTGATAGTAGAAGTTTCTTTCTGAGTTTGTGATAGAGGATTTTGGTTGTGTTGAGATTTTCATTTCTTGCTGGGCCGTACCTCCCTTTGCTTGTCTGCCATACCATTTTGTTTGTTGGAGGAGGTTTTCATGATAAAGACTCATCAATATGGACTGAAAATACCCTGCATATCTGGCCACTTACTTTTAGCATGAATTAAGAGTTGTTTGAGCTGTTTTTTGAAGGGATTGAAGCTTCTTTTGGCAGGCCACACATGATAAATGACAGGCCGTACCAGACAGAACTGAGGCATGTGAATATAGGGCGGAGTCACCTCACTTATCCAATGTTTAAGAGCAGTTTGGGTGGCACCTATCCCTCTACAGTTCATTGAGAGCTGTTTGCAGTTGAACTTCCATCATTTTGGGTGTCTATGTGTATGCAAATCAACTGGTTTGGTGTTTACAGTGCTGCCGATTTCATATCAGAACAGTGCATTCAGTTTGACAATGGTTTTCAGTGTGATACATGGTGTTTTGCGGCATGCAACTTCATCAATATCATCAATACTTCAGTGGGGTATGACTTTTATTGTTTTGAATGAATTTCAGTGTCCATTATCTTCATATTTGGTTGCAGTAGTAATGTTTCAGTTTGGATCAGAATAATAAAGTTTATTATTGCATCTTTACTTCATTATTGTATCTAACATTAGTTGCAATAATCATTGTTTGTAATCCTTGGATGGTAGTACCACCAGTGGACCTGTAATAATGCATTTCATTTTGTAATAGCTGAATGGTTCACCGCCAATTTATAGCATGTTCATGTTTCTAGCACACTCCACTGAATAAGTGAATATTTGGCTAGCTCTGCTACCTAGTGTGCATCATTTTGTTTGCATTCAAACATACTCTGCTGAATAAGCGTAGAGGAAGGTCGGCTCAGCCTTGTGTGTGTTCATATTGTGTTGCATTGACACACTCCGTTGAATAAGCGCAGAGATAGATGGCTAGCTGCCTAGTGTGTCACAGTGAGCATTGTATTGCATACTCTCTTGTCTGCATTTGATAAAGTTTGGGTGGGATCCGACGCACTGTTTTCTCTCACCTTGCCCATTCCCAGATCTGGGTGATCAAAAGGTGTTGAGGACTTGCATTTGTAGTCATTTATTTTCAGTTGAAAAATCAAAAAAATTGGGGGTGTTTATTACACTTTGGCTTTGTCAATATCTATGCCTCAAATGATGTAGCTGAAAGGATGTTGATGTGGCAATGGCTTGCTGATGAATCACCATTCGCCCCATGGGTCTTTAATGTTGACTTCAATATCGTTGAGATGGCATCTAATAAGAAAGGCCACTTACTCATCAAATGGACAAACTGGCGAAAGAGAGACATGGTTTTACATGTGCAATAAATTGGGCTTTTATGACACCAATCTTGTCCATCAAAATACATCTGCCATATGGTACACATGGTTTTGCGTAATGGATTTGAAAGAATTCTTAAGCGACTTGATCGTGTTATGATGTCAGCAACAACCATACTTCTATTTTCCCAGTTGCTTCTCACTATCAGTGGAAACCCTGTAGGATTGTGTTATTTCCGATCCACTTTAAAATTGAATGGGGTCTTCAAATTTCTAAGGTTAAAAAGTCACAATTCTATTTGAATATGTAATTGCTCCATCACAAGTCCCTGTTGGCCCATATCCAACATGTTTGGAACTTCATGCCACAACTGAAAGGGGTGATAGGTGGATTGATTGGTGGTCTAACACCATCACCGATACTACCCATTTTGTAGAATGTTTGGTCGCCAACTAGCAAGGATACACCACAAGTCCTATGTGGCCATGTCCTTGGAGCTCAGCTAACGACTTAGCTTGAAGCAGTGCCTTTTCACAAACCCTTCCAAATTCAGGTGGCTATGCAATGACACCTGGTACAAGTGGTGAATGCATATGCCACCAAGGGAGCTTAGATCAAATCCAAGCTTCACTAGTTAAAAGTTGGCAACCTTGTTTCAAAGGAATTTTTCAAGCTCTACAGTCAAAACTGTAACAATCTACCCAAAAAAATTTCAAATTTATACAATCAATCACAGTAGGGTTAGCACAAGTATGCGACCAAATAGAACCTCCACACTTCTGATCACCAAGATCCCAACTGGGCGAGGTGAGAGCATAATGTGCTTTGGCTTACAACTAAAGCATTGTGCAACAAGTAAATACATTCATCTGCTATGAGCAAGCATCCACTATTGCAATGGGGATTCACCGCTTTTTAGTGGGTGGGAATACAAGAATGAAATTATAAAACCATCCACTTATCCAGTCGGTATTCACCACTTATTCAGTGGGTAGAGTGCACATGAAAGATGAAGATCCAATTTTGCCCACACTGGCGGTTGAACCATCCAAGGGATTATTATGGTGTTTATGCAATATAAAATAATAGAGAACAAAATCATCAGCTGATAGCTATAGAAGAGGGGAAACAATAATCATCAAAGATCAATGCAATGTGATAAAGATCACTCTATACCCTGCACAAGAAAGATGATCAAGTTGCACAAGTTATGAATCATCAAGCTGGAAATCTCTGCATATTGTCAAAATTGGAAAAGTCTGGAAACACATCTCAGCCTTCTTATTGCTGTTTAGCAGCCCTGCATACTGTCCAAGTGCCATTGTGAGTATACATGATCAACTGACCTCAATCACCCCACATCAATCACACACAGCTGATAATAAATTACACTACCCCTGATATAAGTGAAGTCACAGCTGCAATTAAATCATTGACCATGACTGGCACAAAGCTACAGCTGCAATTAATTAGACCCTAGAAAACTCCAATAAATCATAAAGGAAGCATGCTAATATTGTCTAAGAATCACCATGAATATAGCACATAAGGACAATAGGTGAGAGAGATCAAATCAATAGTTGTATGTAGTTGCTATAGCTGTTCACAGGTCTGTAATTCATCGTGACAGCATTGTAAACTTTTCATAACAGATCCAAAACTCCTAAAATCATGCTCAAACCCTTGCATATAATCAATATCATCAACTTAACTCAAAGACCTCTCATAAAACTGCCCAAAACCAAGAGACAACACTGATTATGATGACTGATCAACATCCAGCATGAACATGGTGCTGTATGGACATCCTTGGTGAGTAAACATCACACGTTTGCATAGTTACAGCAAGATCTCCCTCTAAAACACCCAACGCTGCAGTCTATTATTCTAGATGTCTTCCTTCAAGGCTTCACACATTAGAAAGATGAGGCGAATCTGCCCAAGAACCACCATGTCCTCCACAGGGCCGTACGGCCAGCAATGAATTGAAGTAACCTCAGCAAACACTAACTCTGCAGCGACACATATCAAAATGTTTGGATTAAAGATGTTTAGCATATAGAATAATATTCCCCACAACATCTAGAGCAATCTCATTGAAGACAATCCAAAATGCAAGACGTTTCATGCACAAGTACGGCCTAGAAAGGTATGGCCTACCCCTAAACAATGCCAAACTCCTTCACAAAAATCAATAGATCATTCCAATCAACAAACAAATGGAATATCATTAACCCCAATCCAAAAAATCTTCAAAGAAACAACATAAACTATTTAGCTCTATGTGATTTCTGATTGAAACCACCCAATCTCAAGAGGGTTTTTGTCCTCAAGAGCATTCTACAAGAGGGTTTTCGTCCTCAAGAGAATATGGAAGAACTCACAGGTTCAATCCATCTGCAAACAATATCAAATCCAAAAGCATAACCCTTCAAATGAGCTCACATTCCCCTTTTATAACTTTTTTTGAGAGGAATATATTATTATTTTCCTTTTAACTCTTCATATTTCTCCTCTCCAAAAGACCTTTTTGAAATAATAATAAAATATCAAGTGTGAGGTCCCCTTTTTAAGTGTCTATTATTTAGAACACTTAAAAACCTTTCCAATGAGCTATAACACTTAGGTATTTATTAATTATTTTCACCCCTAGGAGCTTAAGTGAAAATAACTTCACCCAACTGCCAGATAAATTGAACCATTATGCTCTGTAAGGTTTGGGAAGCGCAACGATGCCTTCTGGGTGACTTTCCAAAAATAGACGGCTCCTCCAAGAATCTTGGAGAACAACCCGTGAACCCAATCAAACATCAGAATGCATCACTATGAACCTGAACATCCACTAAGCTCAATGCCAAGGCAAAATTAGTCCATTCCCATCTACAGACTGAACCAAGACCACTCCAAGAACATTGGAGTTCTCCCAAACAGCCGAATAGCCTCTGAGAGACTAGGAACGAGCACAATGCGCACAAAAATCTATGCGCCTAGAAAAGGGACATTACAAAAACTTTCAGCTCAAAAATCAAATGCATCAATGAAGTCAGGCAATCCTTCTCCGTGCTTCTTGATGTCTTGGATGCCTTTGTCCAACAGTATACCACGCTCTTTCAAGCATAGCCTTCTAAAAAAAGAGGCACTTAAGATTTGCCTTGATGTGATCCCTTGAAAATTACATCCTGTGACAAACTCCTATCTTAGGAGGTGCTCCACTCAATTGTGTTTGGCATGGCTAATGATAAAGCCCTTGGTTGTGATGGCTTTCCTTATGAATTTTACAAATTCCTTTGGGATGACATTAGCCAAAATTTATTTGAGGTCTACTTCGAAACTTTTCATACCAAAACTTTAGGTCCTATCATTTACAAAGATAATATTAAATTTGTACCTAAAGTTGGGGATCCAAAGTTGATCTACAATTGGAGACCCATCACCCTCTTGAGTGTTTCCTACAAGATTATTGCCAAAGCTTTAGCCATGCAAATTAGACATCTCCTCCCATTGTTGGTTCGACCTGAACAAACTGGGTTTATTCAAAGCAGGTATATTCATGACAATGTCATTGCAGTCTAGGAAGGTGTGGAATGGGCATGCAAATCCAATCATTGGGCCCTCTTCATCAAAATTGACTTCGAAAAGGCCTATGATAGAATTGAATGGCACTTCATATTAGCCATGCTTAGGGTTCTTGGCTTTGCCACCACATTCATCTAGTCAGTCCAAATGCTTTTTGCAAATGTTTCCACTTGCCTCACCACTAATGGCATTCAATTTGAACACTTCAGCGTTTTTCACTCTATATGGCAAGGATGCCCTCTTGCACACTCGCTCTATGTTTTGGCTACTAAAAGATTTGGCTATCTTCTTGCCAACACCATTTCACAACATCTGGTCAAAGGAATTTCTCTTCCTAGAACTACCTCTTAGCAATTGGTCAATGGACACTTCGCAGATGCCTCCTTACGCTTTTGGAAGATGAAGACAATATTAAACATGCCTTCAAGTGTCTTGACAACTTTTTGTCCTGCTTCAAGATCCAAGATCCAATGGAATACAATGTAGTACTACAGGTAAGCCTTTTCCTAGCCTCTAGATTGGCTTCATTCTTTTGGTTGGAAGTCCATTGTAGGTAAATTTTTAATTTTTGGGGCATTCTTTTTGTATTTCAAGCACATCAATCCAGACTATGGCAATATATGATTGACAAAATTGAGAAAAGACTCGCCTACTAGATCACCAAACCGCTTTTGCTCACATGCAAATTCTAGATTTGCTCTAATGTTCTTGCACCTATGCATGTGTACTAGTCTTCGTGCCAAGTTCCTTCCAAAGCATCATATCGCAAGCTTGACAAGCTTCTATGGGACATTCACTAGGCCTATTCAAACTGCAATAAGGGTTTCCATCGTGTTGCATGGGACCTTTGTTACCTACTGTAATGTCCCCATTTTCTGGGTGATCATCCAGCGAGGTCCACTAGCCTATTTTTATTCCCATAGGCTAAGTTGGGAGTTAGAAGGGAATAATTTAATTAATTAAATGTTAAATAATTCTAAGTTATTTTTGGGTTATTTATATTTAATTAATTAGCTGGACCTATTTTTATTATAAAAGTGAATTTATAATATTATATTGAGAAATTATAAAAATAAGTCACTTTTGAAAAAGGAAAAATATAAAATAAAATTAAATAATAAAAGTGAGTCTTCTAGAAGTTACTTCTAGAAAGTTCACTTGTGGCTTTAAAAAGAGGTGAAGGCAAGTCATTTCATCATTCTTGGCTTGTCATTTGTATTGGAGTTTTTCCTTGTGAACTGCAACTACAGGTTCATCATATTCTGAGGACGAAAACCCTTGGAATATTGGTGGACTGGATGAAAACCCAATTCCATCTTGAGGTGGATTCATTCCAAGACTCACATTTGCACTTCATTGGTGATTTGGAGGAGTTGATTGAGCTTCTGAAATATCCCACCCCTTCTGAGATATTTACTAACTGTTCTACCTTGTCTGAGTTTTTGATATTTTATGCTATGTTGGGTATAACAATGTCGTACAGCAAACAGAGATATTGCAAATATATATATTTTCTACACTAACAGGAAATTTCAAAGGAAATGAACTACTGAAAATTCCAGATTTCTATATCTCCCAAAATACTCAATATTTTGAAAAATATTAAGTACCTAGTTGAGAAAATATCCCCTATTATCTAAGCAACCAATACCTAGAAAAATATATTGCCAAAATATGAAGCATTTTACATACCCATTACGCTGCCATGCAAGATGCAGGTCTGTCACACTTGTTACAGCAACTGGAATGCTCAATCTCCATTAATATGGCAGGGTACAACATTGTAATGTCCTCAAAAGTGAAGACAGCAATATATGGAGCAGATTCAATACATCCAATGGCTGTCAAACAGGGCAAAATCATTCACAGCAGATATCTCTGAACTTAGATGATCAATCTCCAAACCCTTGAACAATCTTTGAAGATAATCACTCAAATTTGCATAAACTCCATTGATGCTCAGATGTGACCTCCGTATGAAGCCACCAATAACCTGCAACCCCTGGGTGATCTTCTCACATGTCGGTAGCACAATCGAAGAGAGGCTACGTTCTCCAAGATTGAAATTACAGCGAAACCCTAGGTTTCTTCTCCAAAGCCAAAGCTTCTTCAGAATAGACAAAATGTTGAATGATTCAAGAATGAATGAAATCCCTTTTCAAAAAGCCTTTATATAATATTCAATTTGTATTTGGCTTCATCTCATTAAATTTCACTTTAATTTCATTTACTTTTTCCTCCATTTGGTGCACAACAAAATAATATAAAGTATATTTTAATAATCACTTGTATCTCCCTTAAAATTGGCACTTTATATTATTCCACAAGTAGGTGCCCATAATATGCACTTTATAATTTGACTTAAATGCACTTTATCTAACTTGACTTTATAATCATTAAATACCCCTTTTAATAATAAAGTCAAATAACATTTAATGATGTGCACCTTTTAATTAATTATTAATAAAGTATTACTTTATTAATAATTAAAATGTTAGAACTCCAAGAATACTCATTATTTCTCGATTCTGTCAGAACCAGGTGGTCAACCACATAAACCACTACTCATCCAGATGCCTTTCCCAAAATATAAAGGTTGGCCACTGACACTCAACTGACTTACTATAAATAGTGAGTGCCTGAAAACGGAACCAGAAACCTCTAAATAGCTTAGCCTCAGAATATACCAACAATCTGGAGAGGTAAACACTGTCAACCGCCACCTGAAGAGCTCATTAACGCCCACTGGACCCTCTAATCACTAAACACTAGCCTACGAGGGTCAACTGATAGGCTAATCCTCCGAACTCTGATGCTCACGAAAATGGGGACATTACAGCTTCAAAGACATATATTTCTGCAGATTGATGTTGGAGGAGGTTTAGGGCCAAAATTGTGAGATTTGTGGCCAAATACAATTTTGGTGATTGAAGATTCATATTCAGATTTCATCACAGGTTTACATCAGATTTGGGCAACATATTTCAGTGCCACAACTACGGTTTTAATTGCAGATTGGCATTAGGGTTTGATGTCGTTTGTTGGCGCCACCTTGGGTAGAGGTCGATCTATATTTTGTGAACACATTTGGGTTGTTGCTAGCCGCCGCCCAGCTAAGGAGGAGACATGAGCTTAGAAGGAGGAGTTACATGCATTTGAAAGTAATCGCCATCCATTAAGGGAGTTCGCTGCATACAAAGGAAGTCACCGCCGCCATAGAAGGATAGAAATCAGGTTTTAGGGTTCCAAACCCTAGCGCACCCCTTTGAAGGAGGAATCACTGTCCCGAGAGGCCCATCGCTGCCTATTTGGAGGAGTCTTTGGTGGAGAAGACTGTGCTACAGCAGTCACCTTTATACCAGAAATTAATTGCAGCAGTCTATCATTTGTTTCAGACATTATATCAGCCCTCATTCATGGTATGTTGGCATCATTAATGTATCATTGTGTTGAAGACAAATGTCAAGTATGTTCAATATCTAAATGCTGATATAAACCATCAAGTTTGTATTCAAATCTTTAATTTGAATAAACTTATTTCTGTTGTTGCAAACTTTATATCAGACCTCCATATTGTTGAAGTATCATTTCCAAATACTTGTATTCTTGTTCATTGCAATGTATATATGAAACAAATCGAAAAACATTATAAAACATAATCCAAAACTCAGAAAATCAGATTTCATGCCAAGTGTTTGACAAAATGTCAAACCATTAAAATCAGAAATTTTAGGGCAGATTTGGTTAGGGATCTTACACCTACCAAGAGATTCTGGTGGCTAGGCCTTATTGATTAACAAGCAAGGTGTTGCCTTATGTGCTAAGGTGATCATCAAAGCTTGTGATGGTAATGAAGCCTAGAAAATTTTGTTGCGAAATTGCATTGCTTTTGGTTCGCCTTATGGGCATCTAGCCAAGAATGGCCTTGCTTTCCATTCCCTTGCGATTTCTCCCAAGCCTATCAAAATAAATGGCACCTTTGTTGCAAAAAGCATTTGGAAAGCTTGGAAACCTATCAAACCATGGCTTCTATGGAATGGGGATGGATTTGGCAATGGTTTATCCATCAAACAATAGTCTATATGGTGGTCTCTCATCATCTTGTTTTAAGATAAGTTGCTGGTAGCTACCACCTAGATACACTCCCTTTAGTCTTTCAAAAGGGGAATTAGGCACCTTCAAGATCTCTACTCCAAGGTTAACTCCACTTGGCGTTTTTGGCCTCAGGCCAAAGCAAAATTCAACCTAAGCTATGCAGACCAAGAAACCTTCCAGGCTATAATTGAGGTCATGCCTTCTCAACAGTTGCACAAAATATCTATGCATTCTCTCAAGCCTTAGAGGAAAGATTGGAAATGGTAAAGTAATACTCCTTTCTGTAAATACACTCCAAAGAATGGATATAGGTGGCTTTCGCCTCACCTTCCGATAATGCAAACTTTGAATACTAGGTGGGCTCTACAGTCATACAATTTTATCTAGGCTGTGTGTTTTCAAATGGTTTGGAAAGTCATCGTGGAGCCCAAAGTTGCCCATTTTGCTTGGTGTCTACCATACCAAAGCCTTCCTATTGGCACCCATTTGATTCATCTTGGCCTTTCTAATACAAGATGTTCGTTTTATGGGCAATCAAAAACCCTTCTTCACATGTTTTGGTTTGTGCTTGTGTGCAAGATGCTTGGTTATGGAATCATGATTTCTTCCTACCTCTAAGGCCTAAACCCTTCACCTAGAACAATGTTTTTCTTGGTGATGGGATCAAGTTCTCTACAAAATTTTCCTAGCTATGGCATGCTTTTAGATTAGAAATTCTTTTTTGTATCTCAAAAGATAGAAATTTTGTTGTCAATATTAACTTTGCTATTCACTCCAAATCTCTAGTGATCTCTAATATGCTCATGCAAATTCAAGTTCAAGCCAACAAGGTTACATTGGAACTCCAACATCTTCAGATCCTCTTGATGATTGGGGGTATGTCACTTGCACTATGGCCAGAGTTTTGCCTTCCCATGCCAAATCACCCTGTAGGGACCAGTGGCACAACCACTTTGAATCTTCTCAATGCTGCCCACATAATCGCTGGAGAGTCACCATTCCTCTACCACTACTGCTCACCAAACAACACTCTCCTGTCACCACGTCCGCCTTTTGGCCACGAAGATGGTTGGTCTCCACCTCTGCATCACTCTTCCATGTCCTCTCACAGTGTAGATGGGCCCCTCCTGATTAGGGGAAATTCCGTCACTTGGCTCTTGCAATATCACGATTGAAGAATGTGCAGACTCAGTCATAGGACAATCCAAAGGAAGGTGATAATGTTGTTCTTAGTGGCTGGAACCCTGTTAAGGCTGGCAAGGATCTGCCAAGTGGTGGGTAGGAATAACCCTGATGAGCAAGACTTCCCCCAAATACTGGTGTTGCCCTTACAGCATAATTTTTATTGTTTCCTTTTTATTCTGCTGAACTAATAACTTGACAGCCATTTCCCTTGTGGGACTGTGCTCTTGATGTGTGGCAGCTGTTTCCATTTTTGGGGGCCACATGTTTATTTCGTTCCTGGCTTTGCCAATCTCATTTTGGAGCATGATTCCATGCCACCGGTATTTTTTGAGAATCTGGCTGTATGGTTTGACTTGATTTAATATATGGTCTTCTCATCAAAAATCATTCTTTAATACTAAACTGTGCAAGAATGAAAGCATACCCCTATATGATGCCAAGAAAGAGATGGATAACTAGTATTAACATCAAATAATTGTTGAAAATAAGGAATTTGGTATAAAACAAGCTATGAAAGCGTTACAAGCATGGTTATTGTGTGACTGAAACAATGTTTAAAGCAACTGAAAGAATTAATGGACTAATATTTTGACCTTTAGTTAGAAAATTGTTTGAAAGCACAGAATACCAATCCAGTGGTTATTTTAGAAAAACAAAAATGATTGCAAGATGTTGAGCACTCTGTCTTGCATGTAATGGACTTTTTTCTGCATCGGAAAATTTACACGAATCGCTAAACATAGGAAAACGAGTATGAAAAAAAAAAAAATTGGTCTGAGAAACTTACCCGAAGGATTCGAATTTATGTAGATTATATTTCTGATTGTCTGAGAGTGCTTTGGCACCAACCATGAACTGAGCTGCAAGGAGAGACTTATTTAGATCCAGGATTCCTTTTGACTTTTCTTTTAAAATGATATTAACGTAAGCCTTGGCAACATTCGAATATTCAATGTTGGGTTTTAACCTTTTCCATTAATTCTAACGTCTATTTAAGAAGCGGAACTAAAGTTAGCGAGGGATAATTCTGATGTTTTGTAAGGAATAAAGAGCACAACCAAGATGAAGTGAAGCACTAAACAGCGGACAATATTATTTATTTATTTGGGATGAAATTGGACCCATAGGTTCAATTGCAGTTGAAAACTGTATGAAGAAATTCTAGAATTTGTTAGATATTTTTTATTATTTATTAATTTATAAGTTATTTAATTCACTAAATTATTTTATCAAATTCTTATTGAAATTTTATCACATTAACTATTGTCTTCTTTCACTTATATCAGTAAATTTCTTTTTGCATTACATATTGAGATGAACAAACATAGTTTGATAAAATTATTATCATGTCAATTCCTTATGAGATAAATATTTATATTTTTTTAATTTATCATTTAAAAAATATAATTTTAAAAATTATAGTTTTCAAAATTATAATTCACTTTTAAGTAACTTGTCTATATTGTATATATGTAGTAAATTAATTGAATCTCTTATTCATTTTTATATAATTGGCCATAGAAACAAATGTATATTTAATTATTTTAAAAATAATTATGTGAGGGTACAATAGATTTATGTTCTACAACTTATATCTAATATTATGCACATAAGGCATAACTATATTTTTTTATTAAATACATACTCATAATCATTTTCATAAGTATGTATTTTTTTTATATTAACTATAGGTGGATCAATTACAAAAAAACGTCACTGAGAGTATCAACAAAGAGGCCAAGCCTCACCACACAATCAGAGTATCATATATACAAAAGAGGATCAAAATGAAGCAGCGAACAACTAATGAAGGACATCATAGTGGGTATCAATCCAAGCCGTCCAACCAAGCAGGCCCTCCATCCAAACAATGTTCTTATTTTCCTATATCTAAAGCAACAGCTCTTCTTTCCTAGTATTGACATTCTTCCTGATTTCTTTGTTCAGTCTTTTACAAGCCTGTTCAAACGTCTACAAGTCGTCCAGGGTTCTCCTCCACTCATAACCATGCTTTAGCTCATAGAAGAAAAAGGTGGTGTGCCCATCCTTAAGGAACTTCCTCAGCTTCTCTTTTTCTATCATCATAGTAGTGTGAACCTGCAAAAAAATTTTAAGATGTGTGAGTTTTCAAAAAAACTCAGTAAGAACTCTCGGTTTACCTTGGTACCTCTCCTCGTTCCTGCACTTCCAGATCTGCCAGAGGATGTTAGAAGACAGCATATTCCAAAATAAGTTGGTATCTGTATGGAGACCATTGATATGACCAGTAACAATTTCCAAAATATTTACATTAATAGGGTAAAAGACACCAAACATATTCCAGATCTCTTTAGCAAAGATACAATCAAATAAAATATGTCTACCTATTTCAGGGAGCCTGCATAAGTTACAAATGTCGGTATTATGACCATCTTTTCTAATGGGGAGTCTATCAAGCAGAACTAACCATTTAAAACATCTAATTTTAGGTTCAACAGGACTTTGCCACAGAATGTCAAAATATTTTTTCCAAGAATCAACATCAAGAGAGGAATACCAAACAGAGTTAATGTGATAAATAATATCTTCATTGTGATCAATGATTTTATAAATATTTTTGGCTTTGAGATTAGCCATGATGACCCCATCCGGCCACTTACACTTTAAGTGCCTATGGGAATCCACATGACAAACAGTAGGAAGATTTTTAGTAGCCTGAATAATCATATTATAGGTCTTCTTGTGCGAATCAGGAATATTATACTTATTCTTGAGCTCATCCCATTGAAGATTTTTAGTTTCCCCCCCTTCTTCTGCAATGTTGTCCAGGGGCTTCTTAATGATGCCTCTGCCCAGGTGGAGGTCAATGGTTCCCTTTCCAACCCTTTTTCTCTTGGCCGGTCCATCAGACAAGGTTTCCCTTTAGCTCCTGCCCTGTTTGTTATTGCCTCAGAAGCCCTTTTTTATATCCTTAGAGACAATTCGTTATCCCCTGAGGTTAGAGGTCTTTATCTTCCTAATAATGATGAGCTTATTAATTATCAATTTGCTGATGATACTGCCCTTTTTTTGAGCTCTCTGATAGAAATTTTAAAGCTTTGCAAGCTAAACTTGATATGTTCTGTTCCATTTCTGGTGCTTGTATATCTCAAGCCAAATCCATTTGCCTGGGATGGGCATCGCAACCTCCTTGCTAGTTTTCTCAGTATAACTTCCAATGGGTTGGTCCCAGCAAGATTGTCAAATATCTTGGCATCCCCTTCTCTGTTGAACCTTCGCTTAAAGATATGTGGTCTTGGATAAAGGAAAAAATCGATAAGAAGCTCAATAAATGGCATAACAGGTCATTATCTCTTGCTGGCAGAATTCAGGTCTGTCAGAAGATGTTGTCTTCATATAGTATTTATTATTCCTCTGCTTGGATGTTCAATAATTATTAGATGTTAGAAATCTAGAAGGCTATCAGGCACTTTCTTTGGTCTGATGGTAAAGGTAATAAAAAGGTGCATGCGGTCAAATGGGACTGGTGCCATACTGACAAAATCCTTGGGGGGCTAGGGCTTAAAGACCTTAAAATTCAAGGTATTGCCTTATCTGCCAAATGGATCTTTCACTCCATGGAGGGTAATAATCCTTGGAAGGTGCTGGTTAGGCATAATATTGAAAGAGGTTTTCCTAAAAAAGCCAGAACTTGGAAAAATCTCCCATTATGTGATCTTATTGTTGGCAATTTCTCGATCATTGTCCAAGGCTCTGTCATTTTCAAATCCATTTGGAGAGCCTGGGACCATGTCAGGAACTTTATCACCAACAAGGAGTTTTATGATGATAAGCAGATCCATGGTGAAAGATCCATTTGGTGGAACTTGCACTTGAATGGTAAACCCCTAGCCCTCTCCCAAGGATGTTCTGCCAGGTTATGGGCTAAAAAGGGTATATCTCAGTTTGTTGATCTTTTTGAACAGGGTAAGTATGTATTTGATATATGAACTTTTATAATATCTATCACATTAAAACATTAGAGAAATATTCCAACATATTACCAGTCAAAAAAAAATTATTTGTTTAATAACTAAATTCCTAGGGCATTTTTTTACTAGATTTTAGTGTGTTTTTTTACTCAAAATAATATTTCCCCAAAATTTTCTCATATAAACCTAGTAAAAATTAAAATTTGTTCAACATCAAAAATAATACTTTATTTTGATTGCTAATCACTAGATAAAAAAATTCATTGCAATACTATAGTTACTAATAAGAAGTGTTTAATACATTTGACTAATAATAAGAATTATACATTAATTATTATTATTATATATTACTTCTTAATATCATTTGTAATTCCCCTTTTAACATAAACTACATATCTAATTAGACTATACAACTATATTAGTCTATTTAATAATGTCATGCCTCCTTTGGTTTGTCCATGTGAAAACATTTGTTATAAAAGAACTTTTTTTTATTCACTAAAGAGTTACTTTATTTTACTTTATAATTATTTTATTTAATATATATATTTAAAAAATTTAGTGTTTTTATTTTATTTAATTGTAGAGCTATTTTATTTATTACATATTTAAATGTTGGTGTCTTTAATTTATTTTACTACATAATTATTTTATTTACTTTAAAATTAAGATCGTAATATTGAAAAAAAAAATATTAATTCTAAATAATTTTTCTTACAACCATTATTTCACTCTTACTACCACACTAAGTTATACAGAAATAATAAATATTTATCTATTGAACTATTATTGCCAAATAATGTGTGGTGTGAATATTTTCCAAAGCCATCAATTTCTTTTACGCGCTAATTCAAATTTCACTTCTTAACATGAGAATAGATAGCAATCGTCAAGGCAAGCACGATGGATGACAACGGGTTGACCTATAGTAGCATTCCTTTATACCTAAAGCGGCAGGGGCTAGGGGCTTCTTTAGAGATATTACTGTAATCCTTGCATCCTTTGATCAAGTGAGTCACTCCTCACTATTTGTTGTATCCATACGAAATTTTTCGTCTATGCATACAAACATCCTAAAAGATGCCTAAACAAAGAAAGTCAAAAAAAAGAAAAAAACAAAGGAAAAATTTATTAAAAAAAAAATGAAAAAAGTAAAGAGAAATCCCTTCGTCCAATGGTGAAAACCTGGTAAATAGGTGCCCTGGATAAGTACCATGATGAAAACTTGGCAAACAGGCGTCATGTGTAAATTGATCTTCTATGTCACCTATACTTGGGGGCGCATTGTCTCATCCTCCTATCATGTTCCAACTTATCAGTTTCCATCCTATCATATCCTATCATACCATTTCCATCTTACCATCCTTATCCATTACACCCACATACATACCTATCATATCAAGTCCATCCATCTTCCCTTCCTCTTTTGATCTTGATAAAGATTGGGGGCAAAATGTTGAAACAGGCTTTAGAAAAACTCTTGATATACCTCATCCATTCCAATCCATCCTATGATCCTATCATCATCCCATTGTCATGAGCCTAATCCTATCATAATCCCATCATCCTACTATCATATGTGTTGTCATGAATATCCTAAGCATGTTACCTAGAATGGGGCATGTTATTCTGATGCGACGACCTTTTGAGATCACATCCTTTCTCTTATGCATACATCCATCCACTCTAGCCTATCCTTGTATCTATCCATTTCTCATGAGCTTTCCATTCCATGGCCTATCCTCTTATCCATCCATCTATCATGATCCTTCCATCCCATCTACTATCACCCATCCTTTTATCCATCCATCCTACTTACCGCCTTTGCACCTACACTTGGTTTTCCCTTGTCATTGGTATCTAGCACAAAGGCCACCCCAATTGTAAATCCATTGACATCCCTGTTGGCTAACAGATTTGTCCTAGTCTAAATATGTTTTATTTTGACTCTATACCCCTTTCTTTCAAGAACAAATAAGCTAAACAACAATGGGTGAGCTATCAGGAATAGTTCCCCTCTGAATTAAGGTACAGCTCCCTTTAAGATCTTCAATGAATTCAAACTATTTTAATTATTCTAATACACTTTTAACCAGAAAGTGCTTAAAGGCAAACTAACATCCATACATCATCATGCTATGAATGCGATATCCTTTTCTATAACATCATTCAATAATAGAATACATAGATTCTATTTTTAATAATAATCAGATACATAAACATATATATTGCTGAACCAATAAATGATGAAACACATACGATGAGTTATCCAATGAAAGAATGATTACCATATGAAAGAAGATTTCGCACAGAAAACCTGGTTTCAAATACTCAAACACACAAATCTAAGTATGCAGTAATAATTTCTCCTTTTCATTCACAGATGAAAAATGTTTCAGACAAACATCATATATATTGTAAAAATAGCAAAGGTTCAATTCTCAAAATTTCTTGTCTCTTCCCTATTTTGTCCCCCAGTTTTAACAACTAAAAACATATATATAGTTGCCCTAATTAACCATTCTTTTAAATCAAACCCAAAGTTAAAGCAAACTCCGACCCGTACGGGATTTAGTTTCTTACAAACTCATTAAAAGATAAAATTTTTAAACATAATACCAATTGAATAACTGAATAAAGAGACTATGCAAGTAAGATTATGACTGAGGCAACGGATTAGAATCTCTGGATTTGTTTTGTTCATCCGAGGAGACAAGTTGTGCTTTCCACTCCTGATATGCAGCAACGAATTCCTAGATTTTTGAGAAATTGGGGATGCCAATATGTTTAACCCTTGCTTTCTAAACATCTTTCTCTCTTCTAATTTTTGCCACTCTCTCCACTCCAGGAGTGCATCGACACAGAGATGAAGAAGTGATTCCACCTTTGAAATTTGAGAGAAATCTTCAGTTAATAAGTTGTCATTTTCTTTAATGAAACTAATTTTTTCTCTAAAAGATTGAATCACAGTATCAATGTCTTTTTTTGGTTCCCTGTCATCCTTTATATATTTCACATCAATACATCATAAATCATGCTTTAAGGATTGAGTGAACTCAGTTATTTCTTTGATCCTTTTTGTAAGTTCAATTTGCCCTTGTCTGGATACTGAATTCCTCCATTCGATATTTCTCTTACTTACATATAGTATATCATCATTCAGACTTGTCAAATTCTTCTCTGATAAAAAGTTTGCTATCCCATATTTCTGAACTTTATCAATTTGGTTTATCACATTCATCCATTTCCCTTCATCTTTCACCCACGAAGCATTCTGTGTTTTCAAGTCTTTAATGGTAGACATGGTTTGATCATATATATTCTTCAATTCATGAATGTATTATGTGCCTTTCTGGATGATACTATCCAACCAATCATCAAACACTTTGGTCACCATTTTGTTCCTGTGTATTTGGTCTAGCATCTTCTGATTGACCAGAGATTTTGGGTCGAAAGACAGAGGCAGTTGGGAAACAAGTTGTGGGTCTGGATTATGAATGGCATCAATATATTCTGCCATTAATCATAGAGTTTGTTTCAACTCCCTCTTGTCTTTTTCATCCTTCCAGGTGCGGCTGACTATCCTCTTGGTAGATGCTTCCAAGTGATACACATCTGCGGCACGTGATGCAGTCTCAAGATCTATTTTTTCTATTGTGAAATCTTGAACTGTAGGATCTTGAACTTCCTCATTAGTTGTCAGTCGGGCTATTTTTGCACTCCAGTTCCCTGTATTAGGGTCAATATCTACCCTAGATGTTGTTTTCAGTTTCTTGGATTTAGGAGTCTTTCCTAAACACTTGCTAACCATGTCCTCCAATGGCAATGAGAACGAAACTATTTTTCTTTTATCACTGATTGAACTTTCTAACCATTTGGGTGCAAGGACTAAAACTTCTTTATAAGATCTAATTGTTCAGAAGGCGTGTTTGATATCATCATCAAATCAGTAGAATCTAAAATAACCTCTGCTTGTTGATTTGTATTAATCTCCTCTACCATTGATGAATCAAACTCCTTATCACCTGTTGCTTCTCCTGAATCTTCTTCAGAATTTAAGTCTACAACTATTCTTTCAGAAATCTGCTTCTTCCTGCTTTTAGTCCTTGATCTAGTGGCACGAGGAGGTAGAATAGTTGTAAGAGCTTTCTTGGACTCTTTGATGACAGGACCCCTTCCAGTTTTTGACTTGGGAGTACCTGCATCATAGATATCAATAAGCTGATTAGAAGAGCTTATTGGAGATGGTGATTCAGCCATTGATGCACATTGCTGGGAACCTTTATTTTGAACTTCCTCCAGTCTACGTTCCCTCAACCATTTCTCAGTTCTCCTTATTACCGGGAGGGTTTTAACCTCAATCCGATCCTCTTCATCTTTGTCCCAATCAATTTCTAGAATAGGTAATTGTTTTATCTGTTCAAATTGAGGATCAATCACCCGTTCCTCATTATCAACTATTCTAGAAATATTCATATTTAAATTGAGGGTAACTATTTGCCCTAAGGAGAACCTACACCAAAGCCTCTTTCTGACCTCAAATTCATCTGAACAATCCTCCCAATAGTCCTCTATTTGAGGAATATATGAAAATCCTATCCCAAAATCCAAATTATCCCTGATAAAGCCTTTGCTATCAAACTGGGATCTGGCAGTATAGTACTAAAAATTGAATTTTTTAAGATCCACTTCTAAATTCAAAGCGTCAGAAATTGACTGGCATGAATAGTGTCCAAGTTCCATGGGAAAAGATATACCAGATTCCTTCTTCATTGGGAATTTCTTATCCACATGGGCTAGCTATCTACAGACTTCTATCAATGCAAAGTGATCAAAAACATACCTAGGCAACTTCACGGGTTCACCGTCAAAACCCCCAACTCTGATATAAGTAAATTTGGGAAACAGAATAAAGAAACTACCATAAATATTGATCATCTACATAGCTTCATCAAACATTCTCTTATTAATGTTGCCTGCCAATTCATGAGTCATTCTTCCAGTAAAAACATCATTAACTCTCCTATAGTTCTCATAACAATTTTGCATCTATAATTATGAATAATAATCATAAATTTTGTTGTCTCCAACCAAGGGTGCATGAGGTAGCCCTACCCATTGTCTTGTAGACGCCAGGCAATAGAAGAGATATGAAGACATATAAAAATACTTATTCCCCAAACAATTACTCAAGCCCAGATGCAAACATTCGGCTATAATTTCCACCCAATCCAAATATTGTTCTCCTTGGAGGATCACCTGAATGAAAAAATACATCCAGTCCTCCCAAAAGAATGCCTGGGAGTTACCCTTTAGCCTGTGTAGCAACACCACAATATCCTTTACCTCCTGAATCATGTGATCCCTTGTCAGTGGTCTGGGCAATCTTGAACCCCCCTTTTGGAATTTTAGTAACCAATTTCTTACAATTACACTCCTGTAGTTTGCTTTCTTTAATGAAAAATGACCATAAGAAGAAGTAATATTAAGATTAGAATATGGTTCCTTGGGCGGAATTTTCATTACCGCCATTAGGGTTTGTCTATTGACAGGTAGCAGCACATTGCCATCCGTAGTTCTGATACACCTATTTTGGGGGTCATACCTGCTCATGCATTCCAAAACTAATTCGGGACATTGTATCACCATGGGAAAAGCCGTAGCTTCAACCAAACCACTTTCCACAATTTTCTCCATCATAGGAGTTGGCCTAGGATTTTTAACCCTCTCCCTAAAATCCTCTAAATCATATTGAACTAGAGAGGTATCCCTGAATTCAGGAAGAGAACAAATAAGACCAGGACCGTGTTCATAGCCAAGACAAGCAGATTTCATAGCTACAGATTGGAGGATATAATGAAAAATGCTTTGAACTTCTTAAATAATGTCAGAAACTCAAAATAGTTCTTCTTTCCAACAAAGTAATGGAATCAACTTATAGGAAAAGTTGAACTCACCTTCAATGGATCAGAAATTACTGTTAAACTGGGCAACAAAAATCTTATACCTCCCGCGCTATTCTCCACTGCATCACCCTGTGTGTTTATCTGCTAAAATTGGTTCGTTCTTTCTTGACAAAGGCATTAAACCAGGTCGAATAATTATTAGCTGAAATAATACGTGCTGAAAATACTCGATAAGACATGAACTCTGACAGATGCATTAATTGCAAGCATTTCTCACACACGACCTCAATATGTAATTATTATCCATAACCTTTCAAATGTTAGAACTTTCCGCTTCATAATAAGTCTCAGATATATTTCCTTCTAAATCTCCTGCTAATTTTTGACTTAAAGAAGGCTTCGGGAAGAAATGAGACTATAGTCATGAAACTTTGAACCTTTAAACCTTTGAAATAAGGTTCAACTCAAAGGTTCAAAGTTACAAGATGAATTACATAGACCGACCAATAGTCAAACGACCTTTCAAGAAACATTAAATTTTAAACCGTTGAACCGTTGAACTCATTGAACCGTTGAACTCCGCTATGAGGTTCAACCAGAAGTTCAAAGACACATTGAATTACACAAAGGGACAAACAGTTCACTTTGAGAAACATTGAACCATTGAACTTTTAAAAAGGTTCAAGTTCGAAGGTTCAATTCTTCAGCAATTTCACACACAAAAGACGATAGGCGGATGAACTTTAAGAACAAAGAGCCAACTTAGGAAACAAATATATGACCAATAAGGGAAGATGGTAAATTGACTCTTGCTTAGGGAAGGTTCATAAAAAAATTGAATAAGGGTGACTTAAAAGATAACAATCCCAAAAAATACAAAAAAATAATAAAATGTCCTGAAAAAATACCAAAAAAACCATAAAATGTCCTAAAAAATACCAAAAAAATCATAAAATGTCCTAAAAAAAAACAAAAAAAAACCATAAAATGTCCTTAAAAAAAACCCAAAAAAAATTCAAAACACTCAAAAATAGAAAAAAAATCATAAAAAGTCCTAAAAAAAAAACAAAAAAATCAAAATATTCCCAAAACACCCAAAAAAATTAAAACATCTCAAAAATGCAAAAAAAATCAAATATCCAACAAAAATACAAGCAATAAAATCAAATCAATCTCATAAATTCTTCTAATCCATCAAATCACTCACTTCACCCAATCATCCTTATCAAACCAATCACACCAATCCAATTCAATCAATCAAACCACTCAAATCACTTCTTCACATCAATTCATTAAAACAAATCATCAATCAATCACATCATCAAGCTCAAATCAAATCACTCCAATCATCAATCCATCAAATCACTTTTTTCCTTTCCAATCATCACTCCATCAAATCACATCAATCACATCATATCACTCAAACAAATCGAATAAATTACATCAAATCAATCACATCTATCAATTCTTCTAAGTCAAACTACTCAATCCAATCAAATCATTTCTTCCAATCCAATCAAATCATTCAATCCAATCATTCCAATTCATCCAATCATCAAAATCATCAATCAAAATCAATCTATCAAATCACTTCTTCCAACTCCATCCAATCCATCAAATCAATCCAATCATCAACCCATTGAATCAAATCAACCCAATCATCACCTCATCAAATCAATCCAGTCATCTAACCATTCAACCATTTCACTTACCACTCATCCCACCACCATCATCATCAACCATATCAAAACTACATCTCATCTCTATCGTTAAAAGCCTTGATCTCGTGGACACGGGTATGTAGGCAATTTAGGATATGAAGGAAGTACTCAGATTCAAGCACAAGACAATACTCCTCTTTCATCTTCCACCCTTCTTCTGATCATCATCATCTTCATTTTCACCCATCCTATCTTCTTCTATCATCTATCTCCCACATCATCAATAAACATCTAAAATCTAATCCATCAAATTCATCTATTCAATCCTTCCAATCTAATCTTTAATCACTTCTTTCAATCTCATCATCAATCATCCAAGCAATAAATCCAAAGGTAAGTCATCCTTAATCCATACCAATCAAGTCAATCAAGTTTGTCAAATTATCTAATTGCATCAATGGCCTTGATCCTAATCTTGTTGTAAACCCAATCACTCAACCAATCAATCATCATCATCCTTGTGTTGATCTAGGGATATATTGTTCCCTACAATGACAACACTACTATCATCATCAATCACTCAACAATTAATCATTGGTTTACAGCTTGACAGGGGCAATACCTTGTTTGTTTTTGAATCATTTGTGCATGCTTGTTTGCTTGCTTGTGGGTGTTATCTTTTTATCTTGCATTTGTATCACATCAATATCATTACAACTAATATTCATATCTTGTATCTTGACAAGGTTGTATTAGTCTGTGGCACATTGGATACTCGACACCTTAGTCTTTATACCCTGGTGCATAATATCTAGTGCTATATCAAACATAAGGATTGCAAATCTCCAATTTTATATGCAACCATTTGAAGCTGCCTTTCACCATCCATTCTTCACCTGATTGATCAACGGTTTCATCATTGTTGTTTTGATCATCACCCTCTTGCTCTTCATCATTATCATCTTCATCATGTCAAACAAGTGTGTTAGACATGCCTCACCCTAATCCTTTTTCTTCTGCACCAAACCCTAATTCTTCTATACCATCCCAACTTGACCCTACACAAACCCTAATTCTTCACGTCAACCCTAGTTTATCATCCTTTTGTCCTTTTGTCGTGAGTCAACCCAACCTTTTCCTAGTAGTCTGGTTTTCCTCTTGAGGGGGCATCATCCACTAGTTTTCACTAGGGCATAGCCTATTTATCCAACGTATCATATCTTCTTTGAAACAACGCCCTAACGGACATTGTCTCAAAGAGAGGCAAAATGTAGACACCTGAAATTGGCCACATCTATGTCGTCTAACACATTTGTAATAAGCAATCTCATTTTCTCCTATGTCTTCATAATTAATTAAATAAATTTTATTTATTTAAATTATTGTCTTCATTTTCCTATCTTCCATTAATAATTAAATAATCTTAGATTATTTAATTATGTCATCCCCTTTCTTCTAAGAAATAAATAAAATCTAAATTTTATTTATTCCCACCCCACCATACAAATAAATTAAATAAATTTTAATTTATTTAATTCATCCCCTTTTTCCTCATTCATTTAAATAAATTAAATAAACATAGTTATTTAATTTATTTGTCCACTTTTTAAATAATAAATTAAATAAACATATTTATTTAATTTATTTTACCCACCTTATATTTTCCTCTACACGTGCAAGTGATCCTCAAAATAGAAACAAATCAAAAATAAAATTATGGTGAGATTTTATAAAAAAGAAAAGCCAAGTCATCTCCACCAAAAAAATAGAAATATCCAAATTCAAAAAAAAGCAATCTTATCTCACTCAAGGCACTTGGCGTGTGCACATTCATCCATGTTTGTCAACCGTCGATCTTTCCTTTTTCTCTCCACCATTGATCTTCCACCTTCTAGTTCTATAAAAACCCTCTTCCTCTCTCATTTTGGGGTTCAAATCAATTATCATTGGCATTATCTTTGTTTGAATCCATGAGCATTTTGCATTATCTTTGTTTGAATCCATTAGTATCATCATTATCTTTGCATGCATGTCACCTCTCAAGCATTTATGAACACAATCATGGTAGCTTCATCGATTTTCTTTTGCATGGTGAAGCAAACCACACTCAAACCAAGAAATCACATCATCTGGGTGTTTGTTTAATATGCATGTTGTTTTTATCATCCAGACTTGATTTCTTGAAGGTGTTAGGGTTTAATCTTGTTTTCATTGTTTGATCTGTTAACAATGGATTTTTCCCTGGGATACAGAATCTTCTTGACAAAGTGGTTAAAGGTTGTGCGGATGTTCTTGGTGATTACAATGTGCTTGTGGATGTCTCCTGATCATGTTCCTACCTTTGGATTGCTCCGTAAAAATAAATTTGGATCGTGGATGAAGAATGTTCTTAGAAGACTTAATGTGAACACCAGTCTTGGCCGACTCAATTGTTTTCACTAATTGCAGAGATGTATTGAAGATTGTAGAAGCGTGTTGATACGTGGGAGATTGTATTTGAGTCCCAGCTAAGGCATGGCGTGATCCACATACATCTTTACATCTTTCCCATTGTTAATTTTGTATTAGGTCCAGAACTATTTCTGTGTATGTTTGTAATGCCGACCTTGGAGATTGTTCCAATGGTTGATGAATGTAATGCCGACCTTGATGTTCATTCCAAGGTTGATGAGTTGTATAAAAATATGTAATGTAGTTGCGAAAAAGTGATTAATGTGTGCCAAAATGCGAAAATAAGTGAGAAGTATAAAAAGAGCAGAGCAGAGGAGAAGTACTGTGCTTAAATGGTACTAAACTCAGGCATGGAGTAGATGCTATCAAATCAATTCGCAAATCCTTGGTAGTGAGTCACCCCTTAGCACTGAGCCTTTGTTTTTCGGTATTGTTATAATATATATATTTCTGTGGGCTAACACCCACCGTGGTTTTTCCCTTATAGGGTTTTCCACGTAAAAATTTGGTGTCTCATGTGATGAATATGTTTTTGTGTTGAGCTTCATATTTCATGCTTTCATGGTTAAATCATAATAACAGTGATTGAATATTTGAAGTAAAGATAAGTGGTTAAAGTTTTGTGACAACTGATTCACCCCCCCTCTTAGTTGTCCTGTGCATTTCAACACAAGACACCTGGTACCAAATGCCAAAATATTAAATTCAACTCAAAACTCCTCCGATCACCACAAAATCAGAGTTGGAGGGAGTTTGTGCATAACCATGACCCTCCACCAAATAGATTTCAAAGACAAGCTTTGGATTGAGAGATTTTAATGCCAGAAGTTTTAGACTAGCTTGCCACTTCATGGCCTAAAAATTGAGTTTTACTACCAATCTAAATGTCATTCTGCTTAGGAGACAAGACACAAAAGCAAGTGCCAACACAAGGTAAGTTTCCTCACTTGGCACTTGCCATTTCACCACCGAGGAGTTCATAGATTTTGCTTGTTGTTGAGCATGCACAACAAGAAGGCCTCAAGGAGGGAGAGGACACTACTCTCACTAGTTGGGACCAAGTGGAATATGGAAAAGCCCTACTCTATGGAGGTGGGGTAATTTTGATGATTGAGACTTCCCTTCTAATGTTGGTTTTATAACTTTAGCTACTTAATTTTATGTTTGTTATAAACTTGGAACTTATGATACTATAGATAACTATTTTCTTTTTGGAATTGTGTATGTTGTGGCTGTTTTCTTTTTGAACCACATGTTGCTTTGTTCCCTGACTTGATTAATCTAGACAGTTTTAAGGTGTAATGCCATTCCACCATTTTTTTGACAAATGTATTAATTAGGCTGAAAGCCTTCCCTATGTGAGCAACACATGATGAATTATATAGATGAAGGGCCTAGATTAAAAGGACTACCATGAAATCATTCTTGTCCATTGATTTGATTTTTTTACAAAATATCATAAATGATAAAAAAACAAAAAAAATTCTCTTTACCTTTATTACTTTGACAATTAATAAATTGTTAATTTTTTATTTTATTTTTCTAGGGTGAATCCATCAAAAACGTGGTCAATTCCAAAAAAGTAAACTAAGCAAACAATTCAAAGACAACCAATGCAATAGTGTTAGCGTTTAATTTTGCACCTTTCGGTGAGAAAGAAAAATAGACAAATGTGCAGTAGAACCATTCTACAAATTGGAAGGGGAAGCTCCCTGTAAAATAAAACTTAACTAAAAACTTTACAATCTTTTTGGGTTTTTGCAACATGTGGAAAGGTAGAGACGCACATTCAATAGCGAAGCAAAGATTTTATGCTTTTTGACTAAAAACAAAACCTAACCTTCAGCAAAAATAATACATTTTAATGGATATTTGAAAGCAAAATAGGCATACTGGAATCCATTAATGAACAAAACAAGAACACGATCAGGAGAATATTAGACAAATAACAATTTAAGCAAATAGAGGCATGAGAATTGCTATTGATTTTATTTTTTGATTGAACACAAGACTGGATAATGAACATTGAATACTTTTGATTCCTTTGATTAAATCCAGAGATTGAAGGAAAAAAAAGAACATAGGTGATTTGATTTAACACAAAAGAACAAAGAAGATCTGAAACAAATGTTTAAGCACAAAGTCATAAACAATTCTTCTCAATCTCAACAACACAAAAAAGCTTTCAGAAAGACCACGCATATATTTATTCTCAAAGTAATAAAGATACACACAATCATTAAACAATAAGATGTGAGCAATAAAAGCCTCAGCATTTACCATTGATTAAAATAAAGTGTGTAGAATACACTTATTTATAACCTAAAACAAAAGGATGCAAGGAAATAAAAGGAAGAGTTAACTAACACTCTTCACTCTAGATCTAATGCTGCATGGGAAGCATGCACACTTATTTAGCAATTTAAAAATAAAATATCTCTCATGTAATTCAGTTAACTAAACTTGCATGTTATTACACAATGAGTTCCACTTAAAGATATTTTGCATGATTTCCAAAACAAATCCAAAATTAAGTTTATCTTTGAAAAGCAAAGTCAGTTCTCAAAATAGAAACTGCTTTGGAAATCCCTCCAACAGCCAAAAATAGAATCCTCCTGCAGATAGTGAAAAATGACTAAGTATGAGAATTGAGATTTCTCTCAAATTCATCAACCTTAGCCTCTTCTGAGATAATGACAGGATCTGGATGCATGATCTCCGTTTGCAAGATGGTGTTTACATCCTCCACCGTCTTCATGAGATCCAAATACTCCTTGATCTTCGGATACTCATGAATGGGTGTCGATTTGGCCTCCATGGTGATAGAAAAATATTGCATGGTGACTTTTGGGCTTGTAGAAGTGTTCTTTTTCGCTGTCCTGCACTAGAAAATGCAAAATCAGACCTCTTTTAGCTTGTTGTCCCAAAAAATTAGGCTTCTACTTCCATTTTTCAAAATATAATTTTTGTGAAAAAATGTATATTTTGCCATTCGAAAGTGAAAATATGAAGGCTAAATCCTCAAAAAGTTGTCGGATCTGAGCTATAGACAGTCAAGAATGTTGTAAAATGCCTTTTCTTGAGGTGGGTATGCACTAGAAATGAGAAAATTTGAACATAGAGGCCTTAAAAATCATTTTTTCTTTGGTTGTAGGTGGACATTTTGGACTGAAACAATCATAACCAGCCAAGGAAAAGCTTGAAAAATCTCCAAAAATGGCCCCTCAGACTTGGGCATTGCCTTGTATGCATGAAGATGGACCCTGGGATGAAGGAGAATAAAGAAAATGATGCTTTGAAGTGATCAATCTGCCAACTTTATGCTTTGCTAGTCCAAAAAAATGCCTTTAAACCTGAAATAAAAAGCTTGAAACCCTCATCAATGGCCACCAATGTCAAGAAATGGTCTCCCCATGAACAAATATGCCTTGGAATGCTAGAGGAAGGTATAGAAAGATGTAAGAATGTGTAATCCTTTCCTTGGAATGCTAGATGAACTCCTCAAAGCCTTTCAATCTGCCCTTTGCAAGCTTTCAATCCTCCATTAATGGCTGCCTAGCTTTGAACGCTGCCTTTACTCCTTTGCTATGCCTTTGAAAATAACAATAATAGTGAATAGGAGCCTCCTTTATAGTGAATGCCACCTTTTAGGGTTTCCAATGTGCCTTACTCTAAAAATAGAGTGTTTTTTTATTCTCCTCTATGCAAAAAAGAATAAGTGAAATAAGAAAAGGAGTGCATTTTGGCAAAAAGGCTCACCTTTTTTGGAGGCATAAAAAGGAGTGCATTTTGACAAAAAGGCTCACCTTTTTGGAGTTTTGCAAAAAGAAGTGCATTTTGGCAAAAAGGCTCGCCTTTTTTGGAGTTTTGCAAAAAGGAGTGCATTTTGGCAAAAAGGCTCGCCTTTTTAAAGTTTTACAAAAAAGAGTACATTTTGGCAAAAAGGCTCACCTTTTTGGAGTATTGCAAAAAGGAGTACATTTTGGCAAAAAGGCTCACTTTTTTTGGAGTTTTGCAAAAAGGAGTGCGTTTTGGCAAAAAGGCTCGCCTTTTTGGAGTTTTACAAAAAGGAGTGCAATTTCCCCAAAATGGGCGCCTTTTGCCAAGGCGCTTTGCCTTAGCAACTTTCTTAGATTTTGCTTTTGAAATTTTTGAATTTTGCCCTAGCCATTTTTGACAGAAATTACTTAGATCAATGTCATTTGTCTCTGCCTGTGAAGCTTCTTCACCATTCCTTTGCATCATTCAATAGTTCTACATCCTCTAAACAACACTAAAACTTGAATCTGATCCTTGGCAGATGAACTTCAACTTTCTATTTTTAGAAATTTTTGCCAACATCTGTATCTCAAGAAACCCAGAAACCTAGAATTGATGTCTATTTTTAGAAATTTTGACTTTTTGACTTTTGACGACCAATTTTTCAGAATCTCACAAAATGCCTTTGATGAAGCAAAAAATTGATTTGGCATAACATAGCCAATTTGGCTTGTTTGAATCCTTCTCCATACGGCCCTTGTATCAATTTCCTTTGATATATCTTGTACCTGCAGGGCTAGCAAATAATGATAAGGCAACATGGTGCTTGGGAGGTGTGTTTAGGCATCTTTTCAGATGTTTGTATGCATAGACGAAAAATTTCATATGGGTACAACATTAGGCTCTATCTGGGGACCATGGTGTATACTTGCGGCATAGGAGAACCTCTGAATCTTTGGGTTTATAGTGCAGACTAGTGTCTTATCAATTGGGCAATAGAGTCAGTACATTTTCCTAATCACCTATAACAAGACTTTTTCCCTAAAATCACCTAGGACCGGACTTCTTAAAATCACCTAAGAGTGGAACTCTGGTCTACCTAACAAAACACAACGAATAAACGACACATAATTGGGAAAAACAATACTACATAACGAATACATTACTAAAAGGGGAAACACAATACAAAATAATTTGACACACAAAACGCTCTTTTTTCAAGAGACAAGAAGAACAAAAATTGTTACACAAAACCATCAATAAGTTTAGAAAAATAAGAACCTCTCCTCCTGAGCTGGGAAATTTGTCTTGGCAACACATAGTCTTTCTTCCCCAGCAACACCTTCTCGAAGAGCCACGATTCAGGTGGGTAGACACAATTATGCCATGAGAAGTTCATGATGAACTGATTGATGCACATGAGCTCAGGTAGATCATCTTCTTCCATGGTGAAAAAACTCTGCAACAAGTGAAGGTACAGAACCTCCTTTTGAAGGTATGAAGCAAGATCCTGTGGCCAAAGTATGCTCGTGGGAATGTAACCACTACATATAGAACTTGATGTTCTTCATCCATGTCTTCAACATACGCAACCTTGAACTCAGTCCATGAGTCATCCTTTGGAAAAGGTTGAAGCTGCTCATACAGAATGTCCATCATTGGTTCTTGGCTTACCGGATTCACAACTGTTATCATCAATTTATCTAGTGGTTGAGGTACTTCTTCATGATCCTCTTCAACTATGTCTTTGTCTGTCCAATCCTCAGAATCAGAATATGATAGATCATCAAGGTCTGAGTCATCTAGCACCTAATCCACATCAAAGTACACTTGTTGAATAACATCTTCACCTGGTAGCTCACTTCACCATCCATCATTTTGAGTCTCGTCAGCTTCCATGGAGCAATCTGCTTCAATGATTATGTCCTTGAGAACATGAATGCAAAAATTTGGTAGCATCTCATCTTTAGCGACAACACACTTCTCCTCTTCTAACATGCGAGCAAGATCAAGGACAAATTCTTCTGAGCTTTGTGTTTCTTCTTCATCTGCTTGATTGATCTCACACACGACATATGTTACAATACACTTGTTAAGAATTTCAAACTGCTCCAATTGATTCTCTTCGGTGACCAAGACTGAATATTCCATGAGCTCTTCGTCTACATGAGCCTCTTCATTTGCTGCTTCTTGTGTTGATTTTATCACGTGTGTGATGTCTTCTTGCATAGGTTCATGAATAACCTCATAAGGTCTAGCGTCATCTTCTTCACTGATGTGTATGAAATTATCTGGAGACAAAGATGAAGATGGGCTAAACTGCAAGAGAAAATTTACAGTATCCTCCACTGAAGATTCACTCTCCAAGTGATGTAGAAAATTGTTGAGATCCAATGATGAATCTTCCACATAGTCTTTTGATTTGATAAATGCCTCTAATGATGAATCATCTTCAAAATGAAGAAGATCTCATTCTTGCTCCAAGTGCAATTCTTCCTTGGTCTTTTCTCCTTTGAGTGTATTTGACGCAGGTTCTTCAAACCAAACTTCAAAAGATGACAGGAACAAATTGGATTCATCGTTGCCCTCTTCAGAACATATGATTTCTTCTTCTTCACAATTTTTCTCTTGAGAGATGTGGTGCACTTCTTCCTCCTCAAAGAAAGTATGCAGGTTATGTTGGCAAGAGACACTATATGGATTCATGGTTGTTGTCATTGATGGCAACAAAGGTCATCCCACATATCCGCAAGTCATGATGTGTCTCTACCGGAAGTCAGAATAAAGATTGTTGTGGTCCGGTGAACAAGAACAGAGCATGTGGCAAGGTCCGACAGATTGGTCCGGATCTCTCAGAGGAAGTGTCTTGGTACAGTGCGGATTTGGGGAAGTCAAGAGGACTACCTTGAGTGGTATATTCCAAGGATTTAGCCTCCGGTGATGGACAAGGAAAAAGATATGAATAGTTGAGTTTCGGATTCCTGAGAGACAGTGAAAACAGAGGAAGAACTGACTGACAGAGTATCAGACTACTTTCCGGATGTGTTACTGTTGATGATAAAGGTTGTGAAGGCATGAATCATGTTTGGCCAACATGATTAATGATATCTACAAGTATATGCTTGATCCGCATTGCTTAGTGAGGAAGGATTCAGCCGACAGAACAGAGTTTGTAAGAAACTAGACTGTTCCGGATGCCAACTAGAAAGATGATGAAATTACTTGTGCGGATATATATATAGAGGATGGATTTAGTTGTGAAGGAGTATGATGTTATGATATATGCGAAGAAGTGCAGAACAGAGCAGAAGTACCAAGACAGATCCGGAATGTGAAAGGATAGCAGAATAAAGAACAGAGAAAAGATGAAGTGCAGCAGATCAGTGTACTAAGCCTAACCAGAACTGAACTCCAGCATATGCAGATGCTTCCAATCAGTTCAAGACTGTGATTTTTATCACTTTGTAGACAGTGTGTCTTATTGTAGGCAGTGGGCCTCTTGTGAGCAGTGTGCTCGGGCAGTGAGCCCTAATTGGCAAGTGCCATTTTGTAATTTCCTATTCTTCTAACAGAGAATAATTTTGGGTTAATCACCCCGTGGTTTTCTCCCTTAACAGGGTTTCCACGTCAAAAATACTGTGTCATGTGTTTCTTATTTCATGATAATGTTTTTGTGTTTGATTCAATGCTGCATCAATTAAAAAGAAAGTTCAATAAGGGAAATAATTAGGATAACTGATTCACCCCCCCCCCCTCTCAGTTATCAACAATTGGTATCAGAACTAAGTTCCTCCTAATAGAGCCTAACAGCTTGAGGAAGATCTGGGAGTTCAAATGGATGCATATGGTTTAAGAGAGCAACTCAAGACTACCCTTGAGGATCTTGAACAGTCAAATTCTGAATTCAATGAATTAAAGGAAAGACTCAAACAGGCTGATGAATTCATGAGAGAATTAAAAGACAAATTAAGTCTCTCTATGAAAAAGAGAAAGGAGCTGCTCCAACAATTGGCAAGACAAAGTGATGAAGGCAATACAAATGAAGAATTGACTGAGCAAACCAAGTTATGTGAAAAGTTATCAAAAGAAGTCATTATGTTAAGACATGAAATGGAATCAGGAACTATAAAGTTTACTCAAGAGATTGAAGAAAAAAGAAAGGCTGAAGACAATCTAAGACAATCTCTCAAAGAAAAATCAGAAGAATGCCACTAGATGGACAGGATTATCAGACATCTTGAATCTGATCTTGAAGATGCCAAAGATAATGAAGAAAAACTTGAGGATCAAATTGCCTCTCTCAAAAGAGACCTTCAAACAGCAAATGAATATAAAGAGAAATTCAAGATAAGTTCTGCTCAACTTGAAGTTCTTCTTGGAAGTCAAAAGAGGACAGATGACAGGTATGGTTTGGGATATGAGAAAGGAGAAAGCTCCGGATCCGGTCAAAAGAATTTTGGATCAGAAAATCCAAGGAGTAGGCCTAGAAGACCTTCGGTAAGACAGCCCAATGCCCAAAGATATCCATCTTTCAATGGATACTGCCACAGCTGCAACCATTTTGGTCACAAAGCTAATCAGTGCAGAAAGAGAATTAATCAGATTAATTCATCCTTCTCCGGACAGTGCTTCAACTGCAAAAGGTATGGACACAAATCCCATGAATGCAGAAATATGCAAGTAAACAAATCATTCAAAGGTAGATGCTTTACATGCAATAGAGTAGGTCATATGGCTAATCAATGCAGATCAAGAGGATATCAGTCAAATATGCAAAGAAATGTTATTTGCCAAATCTGTAATAGGTCCGGTCATAATGCTAAAGTCTGCAGAAGCAAGAATCAGGACAAAAGAGGTCCGGTGTATAATCAGAATCAAGACAAGGGTAAACAAAAGATGAATGCGGATGAAGTTAGGAATCAGATGAGCAAGATTTGGGTGAAGAAAAGTTCAGAGAATGTAGAGGTTGGATCCGCACCAGACTCTGGTGCTGATATTTCTTCCGGAAATTAAAAAGTGAGCTCTGGCTCAGGGGGAGACTCAAAGAAAATCCTGTTCCCCCAGCCAATCAAGTGGTGCCGGATGTGGCACAAGATGCAGAGTAAAGGGTTTAAATATATAAGTCCTGAGATGATCCAGATAAGTTTTCAGAGGTCCGCATGGAGTTATGAAGAAGATGTAATCGATCAAGTAAGACCTGTTCCGGGAGATGCTCCGGTATGACAGAGGATTACAAACAGGTCTGGAGAGATCCGGAAGTGCACTATCTTATTCTGCGGATTGGACAGAGTGTTTGGAATGTTCTTGTAATGTGTCACCTCAATTTATTCATGATTAAAAGATCCGGATGATGTTCACAGATCAGGACTGATCCGGGATACTCCAAGCTATCCGGACAAGGCAAACTGGAATAATATAGGTGAAGCATTTATTGCAAACAGATATTAGGTTTTACGGAGCAATATAAGGGATTTCTCAAAAATCATTTGCTCATTCTGCACTCAAGAAGAAGCAAAAAGTGGAGCTCTGCAACAAGATTCATCAAGCACACCAAAGATCTCCTGCCGAAGTCATTGCATAAAGAAATCAATCCCACCACTCCGTGCAAACCGAAGGCACATAAGGTATTCTCCGTTTTTCATTATCTCACTGCAAATCTTTGAAGAATGGCTACTCCAAATATAGTTAAGATCTCTGATAGACCTCGCCCCACATTCAAGAAACATCCTTACAAATCATTAGAGGTAGATCCACTAGGAGCCTTCTCTAGTGTTCCTCATGGTGTATTGCATACAAAAGATATTAGGGTTTACATCCATGCGAATCTTGAAGACTTTGGAGAATCAAAGCTGATGGATATCTATCACAAACAATTGATAGATGACTCCTTTGAGATCAAACCTCAGTACAAAGCCATCCGGGACAAACACTTTGCACAATGCATTCATTTCCCCTGTTTTGAAGAAGATGAATGGGTCTGGTATGTACTAAGTAGAGTACATGACAATTTCCTATGGTTGAACCAGCCCTTCAAGATCACCAAAGATGCAATTAGGGCTGTAACTGGTCTGCACTCATCCGGTGGATTACCTGTTCTCAAGTCTGTCAAAAATCAGACAGTTAGTGATGCAACCGGATCCAAGTTTGACAAGAGAGCTATGACAATTGATGACATCACTGAACCGGATGTCAAATTTGCAGCTATGATAATTGGTTACAAAATCTATCATTCCAGTAGGGAAAATTCAGTACCGGGAACTGCAATCTACACAGCTTATCAAATGTTAAAGGAGAATGCAGACTATGACTTGTGTGAGCTTCTTGTGAACCAACTCTTTGAAAATCTGCAGAAGATCAAGAAGGACAAGAAAAACTCTTTCAAGTATGGCAATCTGATCCTTTGTCTCTTCTTTTACTACATGAATGAGCTTCCCGGATCCAGTGGATGGGTATGGCAGAATGACAGACCGGTTGCCATCCAAATCAGAGACTATTTGCATGGACTTGGGGATGCCAAAGCAAGAAATACAGCTCTATGGGGATACTTCAAGAACTTCCAAAGCATGATGCATGCAAGAGAAAGAATACCCCAATCCCTTGTTGAAAAGTACAAAGACACAGTATGCTTCATGGTAGAAACAGATCAGTGTCTAATGGAGGTAGTGGAGCCAAGGACTGTTTGGATCATGCCCATGGGGTATGAAGTGGATGAACAGATAGTAGAGATGCATGTTCAACACATGCTAAGCAAACCCAAAGATCCTAAGGCAGAAAGGTTTGGAACCTTTGAGGAACTGAGTGTAAAGATACATGTAGAACTCAGGGAACCGGAGATAAAGAGGAAGGTAAGAAAAGAAGTTGAGCATATTGCTCAAGGCCTAGGCATCTCAAAAGAGGCACTTGATGCCAGCCGGGAAAAGAGGAGGAAGGCTGAGGAAGAAGAGAAGAGTAAAGAAAGTGTTCCGGTTGAAACTCCCACCCGGACCAGATCATCAAAAAGATCTGCACCTCCCTCAACCAAAAGTTCAAAACCGGAAGTCCAGGCATCCGGTAAAAGATCCAAGACAAAAGCCACAAGGGCTTATGAAAGCCAAAAGGATGAAGAGGAAACAGAGTCAGATGAGGGAGTAAAAGAAATAAAGAAGCAGAAGAAGAAAGGATACGGTAAACCCTCCACAGGACAAGACAAGGATGAAATGGCAGAGGTATCTATTGAAAAGCCCACTCTGTCTCTAGAGAATGTAATCAAGTCGGTCACGGTGGATGGAAACCTTCAACCAATGACTGAATCTTATGATGACTTCAGTGAGGCTGACCAAAAGACTCTGCAGGAAGCCACAGTCAAATATCTGAACATATACAATAAGGCTTTCATTGAGATCATATCTCTTATTCCTAAAAGCCTAGAAAAGGAATTAGAAGTAAGAAAGAACAATGCTCATGCAAAAGATCTTGAGATCCGGGAGCAGATAGCTATTCAGCTATATCCTCAAATTGATCCCAAGACAATGAACATAATCTTCAAGGACTGCAAAGATGAGTTCAGAAGTAAAGCCAGGATGAATCAACTCATGCTTGGTGAGACTGACAAAGTGGCCCAAGAGACAGAAGAGATCCTCCGGAAGGCCTTCAAAAGGTTCAATCTTCCTATTGTAGAGGACTTAGGTGCAGAAACAGCTGCGGATTTAGAATCATCTGTTCCAGAAGAAGTGGGCCCTGAACAGACAAGCATCTCTCCTCCGGTTTCCCCTACAGTCTCCGGATCCAAAGAAGAAGAGAAATTACAGGAGAAGGAAGCAGGGGTGGAAGACCAAGAGGTTGACAGTTCCAAGACTGCAGAAGAAAAGAAACATCTGTCTCCGGCAAGAGACACTGCACAAACTGTTCAACAATTTTTGAGCAAAGCCACTATAGAAATTGATGAACCGGACCTGCTAAAAGGACCCTTAGATTTTGACTCTTTGTCACCGGTGCAAACAATGAAAATAGCCTCATTTGCAAATGAGAAAGTCAAAGAGAAGCTGCTAAAATCTCACATGGAAGACTGTGAGCTTATGGAGGTAGCATCTGGAGTGCTAGAAAAGATCATACCATCCTTTCAAAAGGATCCCACAGCCTCCTCTTCCGGTAATCTCAAAACCTTAGTCAGCAGTGTTAGTACACATTTTGAATCTCTAGAAAAATCTGCTGAAGAAAAGGTCCGGAAGGAATTTTTGGATAAAAGATTTTCAGAAGTATTAGAATTAATCTCTAAAGATAAGAAGATTGTGAGTATTGGAATAAAGAGCTTAGAGAATGCTCTTAAGGATGGCGGTGACATTTACAAATTTTGTATATCCTGGTCAAAGGCAACAGCAGCAATTGATAAGAAAATAAAAGAGGAACAGGACAAGCTACAAAGCTTATCTCAAAGTTTTGATCCTCTCTCTTCCTCCATAATAAATCAAGAATGTCAGACTATTGCAGTCTTGAATGAAATAAAGAATCTTGAGAAGGAAAGGAAGAACATCACTAACTGGATGGGAGAACTTAGACGGATTATAATCCCTAAGTTGGAAACTATGCATGAGGCCATCAGTGATGCTCAGACCACCGCCCAAACAAATGATCCGACAGATCTCAAGCGGGCAGAAGCTTTTGCATTTTTGTTGAGTGGTCACATTTCAATTTTGGATAGAATGAAGCAAAGTTGGGCTACAGAAATGATCCAATTGCAGACATCCTTTGCAGACATTCTTCAGTATATGTGAGTATGTAAATATGCGGCTGTGTATAGAAAATTTTTGAAAATTTTGATGTGCGGACCCTACCCTTTGCCATTGATGTCAAAGGGGGAGTGAGGAGCAGTGAAAAATGAGGAATCCAATTAAGGGGGAGTTCCGGAAATTGTATATAAAGACAGAGCATCAGCAAAGGGGGAGCATAGTGTAAACACTTAGTCATTTTTCACTAAGTGTTGCCATCAATGCCAAAGGGGGAGATTGTTGGCAAGAGACACTATATGGATTCATGGTTGTTGTCATTGAAGGCAACAAAGGTCATCCCACATATCCGCAAGTCATGATGTGTCTCTACCGGAAGTCAGAATAAAGATTGTTGTGGTCCGGTGAACAAGAACAGAGCATGTGGCAAGGTCCGACAGATTGGTCCGGATCTCTCAGAGGAAGTGTCTTGGTACAGTGCGGATTTGGGGAAGTCAAGAGGACTACCTTGAGTGGTATATTCCAAGGATTTAGCCTCCGGTGATGGACAAGGAAAAAGATATGAATAGTTGAGTTTCGGATTCCTGAGAGACAGTGAAAACAGAGGAAGAACTGACTGACAGAGTATCAGACTACTTTCCGGATGTGTTACTGTTGATGATAAAGGTTGTGAAGGCATGAATCATGTTTGGCCGACATGATTAATGATATCTACAAGTATATGCTTGATCCGCATTGCTTAGTGAGGAAGGATTCAGCCGACAGAACAAAGTTTGTAAGAAACTAGACTGTTCCGGATGCCGACTAGAAAGATGATGAAATTACTTGTGGGGATATATATATAGAGGATGGATTTAGTTGTGAAGGAGTATGATGTTATGATATATGCGAAGAAGTGCAGAATAGAGCAGAAGTACCAAGACAGATCCGGAATGTGAAAGGATAGCAGAATAAAGAACAGAGAAAAGATGAAGTGCAGCAGATCAGTGTACTAAGCCTAACCGGAACTGAACTCCAGCATATGCAGATGCTTCCAATCAGTTCAAGACTGTGATTTTTATCACTTTGTAGACAGTGTGTCTTATTGTAGGCAATGGGCCTCGTGTGAGCAGTGTGCTCGGGCAGTGAGCCCTAATTGGCAAGTGCCATTTTGTAATTTCCTATTCTTCTAACAGAGAATAATTTTGGGTTAATCACCCCGTGGTTTTCTCCCTTAACAGGGTTTCCACGTCAAAAATACTGTGTCATGTGTTTCTTATTTCATGATAATGTTTTTGTGTTTGATTCAATGCTGCATCAATTAAAAAGAAAGTTCAATAAGGGAAATAATTAGGATAACTGATTCACCCCCCCTCTCAGTTATCAACAGGTTATGCATTTCTTGAGGTTCTTCCATCAATGATCCTTCTTCATACTCAAAGGAATTATGCAAATTTTCATCTTCTGACGAACATTCATGTTCCATGTGCAAACACATGATGTCGCTTGAAATAGAGTTTGGAAAATGATTCCTTCTAACATTTGATTTACACTGGGTAAATCCCTTCATAGAGCCGCCATCGGATTTGTCTAAAAGACTTTCAGGATTATCTGATAATTCTTGATTTTCATTTGAAGCTTTTAATATTTGCATGAATCTTCTCATCTCTGGGCAATTTTCTCCATCATGTTGGTTTGTTGCATGGAACAAGTAGTAGATTTGTGCCGCAGAAGACACATCTGCTACTTGACGCACAGGTGAAGCAGGTTGATCACTAACATAGTTAATGAAAGAATCTAGCATACTTGAAGGAGATGGAACTTGCTGAAGTGGTACAATGTTCAAGGGCACCAATGGCTTGATTGAATCTCTCTGGATCTTTCCTGAAGTGATCATGTGATCCTCTAATTCAACAACATACTCTTGAGCTTCTTGCAGTTCTGTAGCATGTCTTTTCTTGAGATAGAAAGAAACCTCTGAAGATTGTGCATTGGTGAAACAACTTAGCAGAATTTCGGATGAAGGCTTTAAGGTGTTTGAAACTTTTCCAACCAGACGGTTGAACCTAGCCATGAACTCTCGCATCGGCTCACTTCTATCTTTCTTGATATTTGAGAGTTGTGCAAACAAGACATGACTGTCTTCTGCAGGCTTGAAACGGGCAAGAAATTTCTCCCTCATCAACTACCAACTTGTGATAGAACTAGCAACAAGGTGATTAAACCATTCAACTGCTAAGCTTTGTAATGATTCCACGAACAACTGCACTACAACATCTTCATGTGCAATGCTGAGAATCCCACAAGCGGTGGTGAAGGCAGAGATGTGCTCATTAGGATGTTGTTTGCCATCACCATGAAACTTCAGAAAACTTTTTCTTGATCTTTTAGGAAGCTCATGATTTTTTGCTAGTGCCAATGGACTGATCTGATTTCCCCATGGCTGAGGTGGGCGATTATTGATGTGATTGCCTCCTTGATCTACCATAGGAAGCCTACTTTGAAATTGGAAAAATATGTGAACTCTAGATCTTCTTGCAATGGATAAGACGAAGGTCTTATGTTGATCCCTAGTGGAATCGCCAAAAACTGTTAGCATTTAATTTCGCACCTTTCAGTGAGAAAGAAAAACAGATAGATGTGCAATAGAACCAATCTTCGAATTGGAAGGGGAAGATCCTTGTAAAATAAAACTTAACTAAAAACTTTACAATCTTTTTGGGTTTTTGCAACATGCGGAAAGGCAGAGACACACATTCAACAACGAAGCAAAGATTTTATGCTTTTTGACTGAAAACAAAACCTAACCTTCAACACAAATAATACATTTTAATGGATATTTGGAAGCAAAATAGGCATGCAGGAATCCATTAATGAACAAAACAAGAACACAATCAGGAGAATATTAGACAAATAATAATTTAAGCAAATAGAGGCATGAGAATTGCTATTGCTTTTATTCTTTGATTGAACACAAGACTGGATAATGAACATTGAATACTTTTGATTCCTTTGATTAAATCCAGAGATCGAAGGAAACAAAAGAACATAGGTGATTTGATTTAACACAAACAAACAAAGAAAATCTGAAATGAATGTTTAAGCACAAAGTCATAAACAATTCCTCTCAATCTCAACAACACAAAAAAGCTTTCAGAAAGACCACGCATATATTTATTCTCAAAGTAATAAAGATACACACAATCATTGAACAATAAGATGTGAGCAATAAAAGCCTCAGCATTTACCATTGATTAAAATAAAGTGTGTAGAATACACTTATTTATAACCTAAAACAAAAGGATGCAAGGAAATAAAAGGAAGAGTTAACTAACACTCTTCACTCTAGATCTAATGCTGCATGGGAAACATGCAAGCTTATTTAGCAATTTAAAAATAAAAATATCTCTCATGCAATTCAGTTAACTGACCTTGCATGTTATTACATAATGAGTTCCACTTAAAGATATTTTGCATGATTTCCAAAATAAATCCAAAAATAAGTTTATCTTTGAAAAGCAAAGTCAGTTCTCAAAATAGAAACTGCTTTGGAAATCCCTCTAACCGCCCAAAATAGAATCCTCCTGCAGATACTAAAAAATGGCTAAGTATGAGAATTAAGATTTCTCTCAAATTCATCAACCTTAGCCTCTTCTGAGATAATGACAGGATTTGGATGCATGATCTCCATTTGCAAGATGGTGTTTGCATCCTCCACCATCTTCGCGAGATCCAAATACTCCTTGATCTTCAGATACTCATGAATGGGTGTCGGTTTGGCCTCCATGGTGATAGAAAAATATCGCATGGTGACTTTTGGGCTTGTAGAAGTGTTCTTTTTCGTTGTCTCGCACTAGAAAATGCAAAATCAGACCTCTTTTAGCTTGCTGTCCCAAAAAATTAGGCTTCTACTTCCACTTTCCAAAATCTAATTTTTGTGAAAAAAATGTATATTTTGCCCTTGGAAAGTGAAAATATGAGGCTAAATTCTCAAAAAGTTGCCAGATCTTAGCTATAGACAGTCAAGAATGGTGTAAAACGCCTTTTCCCGAGGTGGGTATGCGCTAGAAATGAGAAAACTTGAAAATAGAGGCCTTAAGAATCATTTTTTCTTTGGCTGTAGGTGGACATTTTGGATTGGAACAGTCATAACCAGCCAAGGAAAAGCTTGAAAAATCTCCAAAAATGGCCCCTTAGACTTGGGCGTTGCCTTGTATGCATGAAGATGGACCTTGGGATGAAGGAGAATGAAGAAAATGATGCTTTGAAGTGACCAATCTGCCTCCTTTATGCTTTGCTGATTCAAAAAAAAAGCCTTTAAACCTGAAATAAAAAGCTTGAAACCCTCATCAATGGCCACCAATGTGAAGAATTGGTCTCCCCGTGAACAAATATGCCTTGGAATGCTAGAGGAAGGTATAGAAAGATGCAAGAATGTGTAATCCTTTCCTTGGAATGCTAGATCAACTCCTCAAAGCCTTTCAATCTGCCCTTTGCAAGCTTTCAATCCTCTATTAATGGTTGCCTAGCTTTGAACGTTGCCTTTACTCCTTTGCTATGCCTTTGAAAATAATAATAATAGTGAATAGGAGCGTCCTTTATAGTGAATGCCACCTTTTAGGGTTTCCACTGTGCCTTACTCTAAAAATAGAGTATTTTTTTACTCTCCTCTATGCAAAAAAGAATAAGTGAAATAAGAAAAGGAGTGCATTTTGGCAAAAAGGCTTGCCTTTTTGGAGTTTTGCAAAAAGGAGTGCATTTTGGCAAAAAGGGTCGCCTTTTTGGAGTTTTACAAAAAAATGAGTACATTTTGGAAAAAAGGCTCATCTTTTTGGAGTTTTGCAAAAAGGAGTGCATTTTGGCAAAAAGGCTCGCCTTTTTAATGTTTTGCAAAAAGGAGTGCATTTTGGCAAAAAGGCTCACCTTTTTGGAGTTTTGCAAAAAGGAATGCATTTTGGCAAAAAGGCTCGCCTTTTTTGGAGTTTTGCAAAAAGGAGTGCATTTTGGCAAAAATGCTCGCCTTTTTGGAGTTTTGCAAAAAGGAGTGCAATTTCCCCAAAATGGGCGCCTTTTGCCAAGGTGTTTTGCCTTAGCAACTTTCTCAGATTTTGCTTTTGCAAATTTTGAATTTTGCCCTAGCCATTTTTGACAGAAATTGCTTAGATCAATGTCATTGTCTTTGCCTGTGAAGCTTCTTCGCCATTCCTTTGCATCATTCAACAGTTCTATGTCCTCTGAACAACACTGAAAACTTGAATCTGATCCCTGGCAGATGAACTTCTTCAACTTTCTATTTTAAGAAAATTTTGCCAGCATCCATATCTCAAGAAACCAAGAAACCTAGAATTGATGTCTATTTTTAGAAATTTTGACTTTTTGACTTTTGATGACCAATTTTTCAGAATCTCACAAAATGCCTTTGATGAAGCAAAAATTTGATTTGGCATAACATAGCCAATTTGGCTTGTTTGAATCCTTCTCCATTCGGGCCTTGTATCGATTTTCTTTGATATATCTTGTACCTGCAGGGTTAGCAAATAATGACAAGGTGACATGGCGCTTGGGAGGTGTATGGATAGGAGAGACTCAAGTGTCTAGTTCCATGAAAGGTGATAGTCCCACTGGATGGATGTCATCACATGGACCATGTCAAGTGTGCTCATAGATGTTGGTAGGGGATTGCATGAAAGATGGAGTAGGTAGATGGTGGATTATGATATGTATCATGGAGTGGATTATGATGTGGATTATGGATGTGTAAGATGCTACCCCAATTTTTTTTTTCAAAATTACATACTGTTAGTAATCATTTTGGTCAGGGGTTTGAGCTTGGATATTTGCAGATTTTTCATTCGAACCCTAAATTTTCTTGTCCATCGGCATGAGTTTGCATGTGTCTTGGCGATCATGTTCGTAGCGGTGGTGTGTTTTCTTCCATCGCCAAGACTTTGTCTATCGGCGGTCGGGGTTGGTGTCTTTCCGACAGTTTGGGTCTCACTGACAGGGGATCGTCAAGTTTTTTCTATCATCACGTGTTCGTCGGTGTGATATGGTTTATCAGTGAAGGAAATTTTGCTTCCTTCGATGTGTTCAGTCTGGTCGATGGAGTTGACATCGACGTGGCTTGGTGTATCGGCAGAAGTGTTTTGTGGTCTGCTGATGTTGGGTGTCTGGCCGATGGTGGATGGTATGGGATTTATGTGAAGTGTTCATCGGCATGATTAAAGGTATTGGGCAGACAGACAGGTTGCTTGCCGACAGCGTGGGTCTTACCGACGAGGGCAGTTAGAGAGCTGCCATCGAAGTGACTTGGACTGTCAGGCGAGCCGGCGAGGATTTCACCGATGATCAGACTCAGGCTAATGAAGGGGATGTGAGGTAGGCATCGGCATGTCAGCAAGAGGATTTCTGACTGGGTCGATGGTAGTGGTCTTGCCAACGAAGGTAGTTTGGAGGGTGCCATCAAGGTGACTTGGTGCATCGGTTGGAGTGTGGAGAATTGGGCCGATGGGGTTTCTCTGATCGATGGATTGGATTGTGGGCGTTGGCATGACTTTCTGCATCGGCGTAGGTTTGATGTGTTGCTCTGATGGTTGATGTTTGGCCGACAGTGGATGCGAAGTGGTCATCGGTGTGACACGGGTGGTCAGCAAAGGGATTTTTGGTTGCTCCGATAGTCTTTGTCTGGCCGACAGGGGATTGCGGAGGCTTCGTCAGTGAGATCGATGTGATCGGTGGGAGAATTTTTGGGCGAGCTGATGGAGGCAGTCTCCCCGAAGGAAGTGGGCTATCGGTAGGAGTTAGGCCGATAGGCTATTGGTGGAAGGTTCTTGGGTTGAGCAGGGAAAAATGCTCGACACTTAGTTTGCTCGCGGCCACGCTTATAAGGTGTTTGGGAGGTCCCTGTCTGGCGAATGTGGGATTTTAAATCTTACAGATATGTGGGTCTTCCTGATTGTCTTGGTCATGCTGATGGCATGATACGCAATGCAGAACATGCATGCGCAAGGTGCCTATGTGGCACATTTTTACAGAACGGTGACTTTTCAACATGAATTTGGTGCCATCAATTTTCAAGTGATGGAAGGATCAACGGCCATGTTTTAAAGTTGGGACATTGGTTTTCTTTGTGTCCTCAGGCTGGTTTTGAGTGGGAAATTTCCATTTGGGCATTGCGACAGTCTCCATGCAAAGATGTGGGTGGTTGGAGCCTTTAATGGCAAGATTGTGCAGAGGCATGGGCTAGTGATTGACAGCCATGTACCTAATTTATGGCAAGAAAATTCTCCAACGGTGGCGCAAGGCTCGAGTTCATCTGCTTCTCATCCTTCTTTTGCTTCTCCATGTTTTGTCCCCTGCCGCATTAATTCTTTAAGGCCATCTTCCTCAGAATGAATGTATCTGGTGAATTTTGAATTTGCCATGTAATTAATTGCTCAAGGTATACATTCTGGCTATTTTAAGCAGACTGTGTTACTCTTTCTATGGTTGTTGAAAAATTGGACATTTTGGCTCTGTAATAAGACACAACTATTTTTAGTTTCTCTGTGCAGGAGGTCTTGTGAGTTTATGTATCTCTTGTTGTATGTCTCATGCATGAATCTACTGATTTCATGATTGATTTTATATGAATAATGCTCCATTTGCATGTGTTTTGTTAATTCTGTCTCCAGTATTACATGTGTCCTTCTGAATCAAGATATCTAAGGGGTGTCTGGTATTCTAGAATATAGAATTCCTATATTGAATGCTTGATCTTTCAACTTCTGCTCAAGGAGTAGATTAAAGTGTTTTCAGATTGAGTATTGGGAAGGATATACTGCAATAGGGATGCCATAAGTAGAGATAACTTAACACTCTATTTTGGGAGGTGTCTGTAAGGTAGATACCATAACATCCCCTTGAAATCCAGTTTTAGTTGTTCATATTGATCATTCACAAGTGTATGGCTACTGACTCCAAGCCCTGGATAGGTACCAATCTAGCTCTGTGTTGAGGTTATACACCAAGTCCAGGTTTGCATCCAAACATAAATCAAAATCAAACTTCAACCACAACCATTAGGACTGTAGAAGTAGTTTTAGGACCCAAAGTCCTCTGATTCACAACTGAACATAGGCCCGAAGCTAGCCCCTTTGCTCTTATCTCACAGTTTTGGTCTACTTACAGGAGGACTTATTTGCTTTGTGTCAACATCCCAAGCCAATCCATAAGCATATTCTCATGGGTGTTGAATAGGGAATACCCCCCTAGGTTTTGCAGAGCCTGAAGAAGAAGAGGAGATAAAAATAGAGTCCATCTCCTATACTGTTGGCCCCTGGCCCAGAGATCCTGTTGATCATTGATGGCTACCTTGTAGGGAAATCTGGAGAAAGTATCTAGTCAGGGAAAAAACCAACAGAAATTGGTGACTCTACTGGGGAGTGTGATTTGAAAGTTGTGATTTTTGTCATCCCAGAAAATATTTGTGACCCATCCGAGTCGCAACAGAAATTGGTGACTCTGCTGGGGAATGTGATTTATCAAAAGTACTATCTAGTCATCCCTGGTGATATATTATTGCCCATCTGAGTCACCAAAAGGAATTGGCGAGTCCATTGGGGAATGAACGAGAAAAGTGATATCTTACAACCTCTGGTGAAGTTTTGCCTGGCTCTACTGGTGGAATGAACCTGGAAAAATAGCTTTCAGCTATTGAAAATTTTGTCCTCTCTGGAGAGGTGGCGACTCTACAAGAAAGATTCAAGTGCACATGAAAGTTGATGTGTGTGTTGTAAAAAAAAAATGTGCTATTCAAACTTCAGCATCTGGATGAGAAAAGGTACCTTGCTCCTTCCTACTTGTAATTGTTGTTTTATTGCATAGGTTAGATGCCAGGGGGGTTGTAGGTCTTAGGTATATATAAGATGTCTGAAAATGGGACTTATATGAATCCAAATATGTATACACCCGTGCTCAACCAAGAGGGAGATGCAATGTTATGTGACATAATAGAAGAGATAAGAAATAGGTTGATACTCTTAGAGGCTAGGCAGGCTCAGTTGAATAATGATAACCCTATTGTGTTTGCCAGTCAGAAAGCTAAACCTCTTGTCAGCCCTTTTGATCCTTTGTATGACCAACTGGATTTGTCATGGGTTAATTATAAAGTAGAAAGTATGTCTGCTAGGATATACTATCAGATGCCTAGATTTAGTGGTCACAGTGTATGTGATGGGAATGCACATATCCAAAATTTTCATGAGTTCATGGGAAAACATTCATTCAGAGATGAGGATATGTGGATGAGGTTTTTTGTTAGATCCTTTGATCCAAAAGCAAAGGACTGGTATTTGAGCTTTCCAAAGAGATCCTTTGCCTGTTGGGATGAGCTTGCTGACTGTTTCAAAAAGGAATTTGCAAAAGAACCGGCTGATCTTGTTGCATAATTAATGAAAATCAGAAAACAAGATGAGGAGCCATCTATTGTTTTCAGTCATAGGTTTGCACTAGCCCTTTCACAGATCCCAGAAGTCTTCAGACCTGATATTTCAGCCTGCGTTGGCATATATTTTGAGGCTTTTGAGGAGGGCTCTAGTGCATTACTGAAGGATTTCAAGGTGAGAAGCATGCAAATGGTATACATTTTTTTAGAAAATGTAGAAGAAATGAGAGATGAGCACCTGCAGAAATCCCTGTCTCTAGGCCTTGGTGTGAGAAATGGTTGTGAAGCTACAAATGACCAAGAGATTAAGGCATCATGTGAAGATGCCAGTGAAAGGACTAATGAGGACTCCCATTGCAATGATGAGGCATCTGGCCATGAAAGCAATAATGAGGTTGTGCATAGCAATGAGCAACTTTTTGAATGGATTTGTGGAGATAATTGTGAGTATTGTACTCAAGACAGAGAAGATATAAGCAAACAAAGATGCAGTCCCATGTGTGAACCATTGCCTTCTTTTCAAACACATGGAGATCATGAAGAGAAGTCAAAGATTGAAACAAGTGCTAATGCAGAGCATAATTGTTTTTCATTTGATGATTGTTTTGCTTATGACACACAGGCTGATACTCTTCCACAAAGGGAATCCATTGGTGATGAAAATGCATACTCTGCTGCCCATGAACAAATAGCATATTATGATCAAGCTGATACACCTGGATCTGCCATTTTTGACACATATAATGATGAGGATCTATCTGAGTATGGTGAAGGTTTGAGCATTGTTTTTGACTTGGTTTCTGTTTCTCATCTTGATGAAAGAGAAAACAACATACATCAGGTAAGTGACTGTAAAAATGTGCCTGATTGTAAAGAGGTGCCAGAGCCTGATCTTTTCCAGTTTGGTGCTGCTGTTGGTTGTGTGCATGATGTGCACAATTATGAATTTGAAAGCTTTTCTTTTGATAGGCCAGCTGATGAAATGAGCCCTGGTTACCTGATGCTGAAGGTTGCTTGCATAGGGTTGACAGTGACAAGCTAAATCAGAGGGTTGAATATGCAAATGACCAAAGTTGCTTATGGACAGATCATGGCAGCATTCTTAGGCTTGACCCAGTGTATGCAGATGAAAATAAGGTATTTGACAAAGGGAAATACAGGTTTTCCTTTTCTTGGTGGCCTTAGGCCATCAAGTGTGTTTGGTGATGCAGGTTGGTGCTTCATGACTCTATTACCCAATGGATAGGGACTGGTCTACATCCTAGAGATCTGAGGTCCTCGCTGCAGTCTTGCACCTGCATGTCCCCAGATAGAGCCTTTGTTAGTAATCATTTTGGTTAGGAGTTTGAGCTTGGATATTTACAGATTTTTCATTCAAACCCTAAATTTTCTTGTCCATCGGCATGAGTTTGCATGTGTCTTGGCGATCATGTTGGTAGCAGTGGTGTGTTTTCTTCCATCACCAAGACTTTGTCTATCGGCGGCCGGGGTTGGTGTCTTTCCGACAGTTTGGGTCTCACCGACGGGGGATCGTCAAGTTTTTTCTATCATCAGGTGTTCGTCGATGTGATATGGTTTATTGGTGAAGGAAATTTTGCTTCCTTCGATGTGTTCAATCTGGCTGATGGAGTTGCCATCGGCGTGGCTTGGTTTATCAGCAGAAGTGTTTTGTGGTCTGCTAATGCTGGGTGTCTGGCCGATGGCGGATGGTATGGGATTTATGTGAAGTGGTCATCGGCATGATGAAAGGTATCGGGCAGATAGATAGGTTGCTTGCCGACGGCATGGGTCTTATTGATGAGGGCAGTTAGAGAGCTGCCATCGGAGTGACTTGGACTATCGGGCGAGTCGGCGAGGGTTTCATCGATGATCAGACTCTGGCCGATGAAGGGGATGTGAGGTAGGCATCGGCATGTCGGCAAGAGGATTTTCAGCTGGGCCGATGGTAGTGGTCTTGCCGACGAAGGTAGTTTGGAGGGTGCCATCAGGGTGGCTTGGTGCATCAGTTGGAGTGTGGAGAGTTGGGCCGATGGGGTTTCTCTACTTGATGAATTAGATTGTGGGCATTGGCATGACTTTCTGCGTCGGCGTAGGTTTGATGTGTTGCTCTGATGGTTGATGTTTGGCCGACAGTGGATGCGAAGTGGTCATCAGTGTGACACGGGTGGTCAGCAAAGGGATTTTTGGTTGCTCCGATAGTCTTTGTCTAGCCGACAGGGGATTGCGGAGGCTTCGTTGGTGAGATCGATGTGATCGGTGGGAGAATTTTTGGGCAAGCCGATGGAGGCAGTCTCCCCAAAGGAAGTGGGCTATCGGTAGGAGTTAGGCTGATAGGCTATTGGTGGAAGGTTCGTGGGTCGAGCGGGGCAAAATGCTTGACACTTAGTTTGCTCACGACCATGCTTATAAGGTGTTTGGGAGGTCCCTGTCTAGCGAATGTGGGATTTTAAATCTTACAGATATGTGGGTCTTCCCGATTGTCTTGGTCACACCGATGGCATGATACGTAATGCAGAACATGTATGTGCAAGGTGCCTACGTGGCACATTTTTGCAGAATGATGACTTTTCAACATGAATTTGGTGGGCCATCAATTTTCAAGCGATGGAAGGATCGACGACCATGTTTTAAAGTTAGGACATTGGTTTTCTTTGTGTCCTTAGGCTGGTTTTGAGTGGGAAATTTCCATTTGGGCATTGCGACAGTCTCCATGCGAAGATGTGGGTGGTTGGAGCCTTTAATGTCAAGATTGTGTAGAGGCATGGGCTGGTGATTGACAACCATGTACCTAATTTATGGCAAGAAAATTCTCCAACGGTGGCGCAAGGCTCGAGTTCATCTACTTCTCGTCCTTCTTTTGCTTCTCCATGTTTTGTCCCCTGCCGCATTAAATCTTTAAGGCCATCTTCCTCAGAATGAATGTATCTGGCAAATTTTGAATTTGCCATGTAATTAATTGCTCAAGGTACACTTTCTGGCTGTTTTAAGCAGACTGTGTTACTCTTTCTGTGGTTGTTGAAAAACTAGACATTTTGGCTCTGTAATAAGACACAACTATTTTTGGTTTCTCTGTGCAGGAGGTCTTGTGAGTTTATGCATCTCTTGTTGTATGTCTCATGCATGAATCTACTGATTTCATGATTGATTTTATATGAATAATGCTCCATTTGCATGTGTTTTGTTAATTTTGTCTCCAGTATTGCTTGTGTCCTTCTGAATCAAGATATCTAAGGGGTGTCTGGTATTCTAGAATATAGAATTCCTATATTGAGTGCTTGATCTTTCAACTTCTGCTCAAGGAGTAGATTAAAGTGTTTTCAGATTGAGTATTGGGAAGGATATACTGCAATAAGGATGCCATAAGTAGAGATAACTTAACACTCTGTTTTGGGAGGTGTCTGTAAGGCAGATACCATAACATCCCCTTAAAATCTAGTTTTAGTTGTTCATACTGATCATTCACAGGTGTATGGCTACTAACTCCAAGCCCTGGATAGGCACCAATCTAGCTCTGTGTTGAGGTTATACACCAGGTTCAGGTTTGCATCCAAACATAAATCAAAATCAAACTTCAACCACAACCATTAGGACTGTAGAAGTAGTTTTAGGACCCAAAGTCCTCTGATTCACAACTGAACATAGGCCTGAAGCTAGCCCCTTTGCTCTTATCTCACAGTTTTGGTCTACTTAAAGGAGGACTTATCTGCTTTGTGTCAACATCCCAAGCCAATCCATAAGCATATTCTCATGGGTGTTGAATAAGGAATACCCCCCTAGGTTTTGCAGAGCCTGAAGAAGAAGAGGAGATAAAAATAGAGTCTATCTCCTATACTATTGGCCCTTGGCCCAGAGATCCTGTTGATCATTGATGGCTACCTTGTAGGGAAATCTGGGAGAAAGTATCCAGTCAGGGAAAAAACCAACACATACAATGATATAGGCAGTGTTAGCATCAATTGCATAAACCAACTAAATGCCTCACACTTTCTGATCACCCAGATCCCAGTATGGGCAAGGTGAGAGCATATAGTGCTTAGCATATACAAAGCAATTATGTAACAATGAAAATACAATTCATCCGCTGTGGCAGGCATCCACAAACTATGGGAATTCACCACTTTCCAGTGGGTAAGGAAACAAGCATGAAAGAGTACAAAGCCATCCACTTATTCAGTGGGAATACTCCACTTATTCAGTGGGTGAGAACAAATAAGAAAAGCTTCTTTCTCCACACTGGCAGTATACCATCTAGGGGTTATTATGTGAATTGAATTAAGATTACAATGAAGGCAATTACAATGATAACCAATAACACATTATATGTATCTAATAATGTCACCCCGTGAAGAACATGAAAGAAGTTCATACCCTGCACATTGTCTCTATAAAATACATGCATTAGATTGCCAAGATGGAGTGGATCAATTCCCAAGCTAGACTAAAATGAAAATGCTGACTGCTGAACATGTACGGCTAGCCTGAAACAACTCTTTCCTTACAAAAAAATTAGAACTTTATATTTCTTCTACACACAATCCAAAACTGATATCATTCAATCTGCAAACACCTTAGGATAACAAACAACATTAACATCACTATATTGGATGACTTCACACAACAAAATCCCTCTAACAGAGCCATACAAAACAGAAGTACAAAATTCTTTAAAGAAATTCCAAATCACAACTAAAACATATAAAAATGTCCCAAACTGATCAAAAACCCCCAACAATCAATTCTGAGCACTTACACAATAGATACATTAAAAATATAATCATCAACCAATAACTGCTCAAGAGTAGGGTCGTACAGCCAGGAAAGGTACGACAGTTCATAACATCCTCAAAACTGCTCCAAAAATTCCCATATAACTCTTAGAATAGGCATCTAGGATAGACAAATACATCAGAATCAGATTGTAATCCATTTACATCAGCATTAAATTTAATGAGCATTGACCTCTTGTGCATGGTACGGCATCAGGAAGTACAACCAGGTAGAAACAAATCCAAACACCACAAAATATAACTCAAAATCAACACCAAAAAATCATTTAAATCATAATGCATTAGTATTAAACTGATTTCACAACAAAACTTCACGAAATCTCTCGAATCCATTAAGCTCCATGGCAAACTCTGTATGAGCTTGCTCCCAATCCACCTTTAGCACAATGGTGATTCCTACATTGAAATCACACTCATCCTCAAGAGGGTTTTCTTCCTCAAGAGCATTCCACAAGAGGGTTTTCGTCCTCATGAGAAAATGGAAGAACACTCAGGTTTAATCCGATAGAATAACAATACAAATTCCAAGCATGATCAAACAATGAGCCCATCTCTCCCTTTTATAACTTTTTTGAGGGAAATAAAATATTATTTCCTCTATCCCTTCATATTTCTCCTCAAAAGTATAAAAATTAATTCATTATGTGTGCACAACTTAAAGTCACCTTTTTAATTAAAAGCTCCCTTTAGCTCAGAAGACCCCTTTATCAAAATAAAGGAAATATTTGATTCACGAGGCCCCAATATGATGCATCCATGATTTAGAGTTTTTCATCCCCTTTCCAACGAGCTATAACACTTAAGTGTTAAATGAAAATTTCCCAACCTTTTTAACTTAAGTGTAATAATTAATTGTTTAGCTCATTAAATCAACTGATTTTACAAGAAAACCCAACTATCACCAAATTGCAAAATTAAGCATACCGACATACTCCATGATATTTGGGAAGATGAATGATGCCTTCTGGGTGACTTTCTAAAAATAGATGACCTCTCCAAGAATCTTGGAGAGCAAACCGGGAACCTGATTAAACATCAGAAAGCATCACTGCGATCCTGAACACCATCTGAGCTCAAAGCCAGAACCAATTGCTCTGTAGAACTAATCTATGGCCACTCCAAGAACATTAAAGTTCTCCCAACAAAGCTGGATAGCCACTAAGAGACTAAGAACAAGCCAAAATGCTCACAAAAATCAATACACCAAAAATGGAACATTACAGGATGATTTATGGATGGAGGGCGTATGCAAAAGCATGGACCATAGGGAAGTGATGAGGAAGATATGTAGGATATTGGACGAAAGGTGGGGAGATGGAGGTATGTGGAAATGTTGTGGGATGGAAGGGAACCATGACCGACGATTGCACACATTGTGGTAAACATTGAAGCTTTTGATGGGAAGGTGGTGTAGGAAGCAGTGGTGATGTTTGCTTAGGAGATGGATGATGGAGTAACTTAGGTATCCACATAGACTTAGTATTTTCATGACTTTTATTTTTCTTGTGGGATGGAAGATTTTGAGACTTTTTGATGGAGTGAATGGAAGAGGATGGTAGGGATTCTTGAGAGGAGGATGCCTCATTCGACTTGATGGATTTTGCTTAGGGACCCATACCATTTTAGTTTTTGAATTTGCTTGTGAAGGTATGGGTTTGGATAACTTTTTGGATGGATTTTTCTTTGATTCTTTGTATTTGTGCCCTAAGTCATGAGGATCTTTAGGAATTTTTTCTTTATGAATGTAGGCATCCAAGTTTTTATTTTTGAATCCCATGGGGTGAGTGGAAGGAGAGGAAGCTTCATGTTTAGACAATATGTGCATTTGTTGGCCATGATTGCAATTTTTAGAAGATTTATGGATGGATGGATAAGGTGTTGGGAGTAGTGGAGGTAGATTCGATGGAGGGATATTAGGAGTTGGAAGTAATGGAGGCAAGTTGATGGCAGAAGATGTATGGTCACATGCTTTTACGATTTGTAGGATGATGGAGGTGGAATGGCAACATATGTTTTGGGTGTATGATAGGATTGTCAGTGAAAAGTGGTGGACTTAGGATGCATGGAGGAAGTACCAACATCTTTAGATTGATGTCCTTGGGAGGTGTATCCAAGGCCATGTGAGTGTGGAGGGACTTTGACATGGATTGACTCCAAAACACCCTATCCATGAATTCCTAAGCCTTTACCTTGGTAGTTCATGTTTTGGAGCATGCGATTGACTATGGGACTATGTGTAGGTGGAACACTAGACACGAGTTCCTTATTGGATGTAGGGGGTGAAGTGGAGGAAAATGGTTGTTAGTGTTCTAAGGAGGAACACTCATGGATGAAGGTGGTAAGACCAATAGGATGTGATGGCAGATTTGGAATAGGGTTGATAGTGGGCGACGGTGGATCATTAGGATCCAAGGTATATGTTTGATCTTTTATGCTTGCTTGGGAGGCACATGTCTCATCATGAGAAGTGGAAGTTTGTCGATTAGGGCTAGGTGGAGGATAGATGGAAGGGGTGTCTTGCTCATGGATAGGTATAGGATCAAGTTGCTCATAGATAGCTTCTTTATAGGTGTCATCTTGATCATAGAAAAGATAAGTGTTATGAATGGGGTAAATGGAAAGGATTTGATCTTGATTAGGACTAGGACTCAACATTTCCACATGATTAAGATCATACTCTTGATATAACTCTTGTGGTTCCATGGAAGTGAAAGTGGGAGGCTCTTGGATGAGTTTGATGTGTTCTTGATATTTATCTATAAGAGAGTATGATGGACTTTGACTTGGGCTCATGATAGGAGGCTCTTCAATTGACTCAATGGCTTGCAGGTCACATGATGGGCTTGAAGGGCTAGGCATGGCATTTGAAGGCTCATTGCTGGGTGCTAAGATAGGCATTTGACATGGGGATAAGTTGTTCCTAGCTAGTAGCCAATGGATCACATCCTTCATTAGGGTATGTGTGAATGGACAATATAGGGGATGGACGATAATGGTGGATAGTGTTGTAGGATTTGGATTAGGATTTGGTGGATGGTTTGGATTGGGATTAGATGGATTGGACATATTAGGGTTTGGATTGGATGGAGGGATAATGTGATTTGATGGCTTGGGATTAGGATCACATGGTGGTGCCAAAATAGGACTAGTAAGCTCATGTGTTGGCATGTGATTGGATGGTGATGGAGGATGCTCATAGGGCGCAGAACCTAGATTGGTATCTCCATCATCAAAGGATATGAGATCTTATGCAAAGGTAAACTTAAGGACACTTGACTTATGTACAAGGGGCCACTTGGAGTAGGATTAGGTGACACATAGGTATGTTGAAATTAAGGAACACTAAGAGCGGGCAGGGGGGTGAATTAGTGTTTTGCAAAACTTAATCTTATGTTCCTTTAATAATTTATCACATACATCCACAGGCAAGAAGCATGAACAGAAACAACAAGATTATAACACATGATCACCAGGATTTTTATGTGGAAACCCAGTTAAGGGAAAAACCACGGTGGGGGTTAACCCACAAGAATTTATACTTTGTTAAAAGTATTACAAATGGGGAAGAAACATGCCTTCGGGCACACTGCCCAGAGCTTGCTGCTCAAAGGAGGCTCACTACCTACAAAATTGATTACAAGTGTTCATAGGAATATTTGAACTGAAGAATAGAATCTAACAATACAAAATTACAATTCTGGTTGTGCTCAATACACTGACTTTACACACTTCATCTCTCTCTGCCCTACTTCACTATTTTGCCTTGATCTGGAGCTTAGATCTCTTTACTTCGCACCTGATTTTGCTATAATTCACACTTATCCCTTCATGTTTACACCACCACTCAACAAAATGCTCGAATACATCGATCATATATATCCGCTACAAGAAATTACATCAACTACAATCGGCCTTAAGAAAACTTAGACTTTTTCAGGATCATTGTCCTGTCAGCTGAATCCATGCACAACATTAATGCGAACCAAAACCTATGTATTCAAGTCACCACATATGTCGGCCAATACCACTGGATCTCATACATTGCTCAACCAATCACTTCTCTCAATCCACACAAGGATCAAACACCAAGTCGGCCTGTTCTTCACCGGACTGAACTGTCTAACCAAGACCTAATACTTAGATACTTGTAACTTTTAATTCCTTCATCACTGGAGGCTAATTCTATGGAGAAATGTGGCTCAAAATGCTGGACCTTATCATGTGCTTTGTTCCTGTCTATCTAGACTGACAAATCTGCACTCTAACTTCCGGTATGATCAAATGATCCAATATAGATGTGTAAGATAGATTTAGTTTCCATCAATGACAACACCTAACATGCCTAGCAGTGTCTCTTGCCAACAATCTCCCCCTTTGGCATTGATGGCAACACTTAGTGAAAAATGACTAAGTGTTAGAACAACTCCCCCTTACTATGTACACTTGTGATTTCCAATGCTCCCCCTTAGATGAATTCCTTATTTTTCACAGCTTTTCTTCTCCCCCTTTGACATCAATGGAAAAGGCTGGGATCTACATATCAAGATTCATGCAAAAATTTTACGTACATGGGTCAAAACTCTAAGTATATACTTCTGCATATGAACACACAATCCTTAAGCCTTATTTATCAACAAAAAGATATCACCAAAATTTTTTTTCAACCGTGTCACTTCATTGTCCCAGTTCTTCTTTATGCTGCCCAAAATGGATATATGCCCAATGAACAAAAATGCCTATGATTCTGCCTTTGAAGATCAGTAGGATCACTAGTAGTAGTAGTAGCTTGGGATTCTACCAATAGATCATACATAGTTTCTAACTTAGGGGAAATCAGTCCACAGAGCTCATCCAATTTGCCCAAAACTTTAATCTTTTCCTTCTCCAAATCACTCAATTCATTTCGCAGACCCACTGCTTGACATTCTTTAGTAGTTACAGACTTAGTTAAAGGACTATAGGACCAAGAGATGTTAGACACTTTAATCTCTAAGTCTTTAATTTTTTTCTCAATATCTTCGACAACTTTAGACTGATTTAGGCAAAACTTATAAATCTCTACACCTTAAGAGAGGGCATTTTGAATACTCTTTACACTGGTGTCAAGCACTGATCTATCATATCTAATTATTTTCCTTATTTCAGCAAATCTCTTCTCATTATATTCATTTCTAACTTTAACTTCTGCTGACTTCTCAAAAGTCTCAAAATGAGTACTTACAGAGTTTATCAGACTCTTCAACTGATTGAAGGGGGATGCTGATGAGTCCTTTTGAAATGTAGGCATGATTTTCTCCAAAATACTGGATGTAAGGCCAAACAACTCACTATCTTCTAAATGGGATTTCAAGATTTCCTCTCTGGCCTTAGCTTGTACAATAGAGGCCAATTTCATCTTCTGTACCGGTGACAAAGTATCAAAATTGATTGGTCCTTGTATTATATCCTGATCTTCTACAACTTGTTTATCTCTCTTCAAAATTTCTTTCACTACTTCTACAATGTCTCTTGCCCAATGTGATGTTTTAGATTTATGTTCTTCAGGGCCTCCAACTTCTCCCTTTTCAAAGTCAACCACATTGTCTTGCTCATCATTTTCATTCTTTTTCTCTATTTCTACCTTCTCTGCATCGTCATCAGAGGCATCTTTGCTTTTATCTATCTCAGAAATGTCTTCTACACTATTTTCTAGAGGATTTTGTGTATCCTTAGTAGCAGTATTATCAAATTCCTCAACATCCGGAATGGAAGAATCAATTCCATCATCAATTTCTTTTTCTTGATCTTCCTTCATCATCTCTTCATCTTCTTTATTCAATATTTCTTCTTCCGAAATTGAATCATCATCTACTTTAGTTTGTTGCTCATTTTTCTGCAACTCTTCATCATTCAGAATTGATGTGTCATCAGTATCAATAGGTTCTTCTATAACCACATAAAACTTGTTCTTGTCCAGTGCTTTATTTAGAATTTGTTCTATTTCTTTAACAACTTCATCAATGTCTCCAAGTATCAACTTATTCATCCTTTTCTTGCTTCTGAATTCATTCTTGAGTTCTTTGAAAATTTTATCAGCTTCCTTTTTGGAGATTACGGGGCACAAACTAGATAATATATGTTCCCTTAACTCCAAATCTTTTGCTTTGGTAGCTTCTTTTCTTATTTCTAGAATGTCTCTTAAACTCTTAGGAACTTCTGACAAAATCTCCACTAGTGCTCTATTGAATACATTCAAGTATTTTACAATAGCATCCTCCAAAATTCTCTTGTCAACATCATTGCAATGATCATAAAGTTCAGTTATTGGCTTTAGGTTTCCATCTACAGTGATTGACTTAACGATGTCTTCCATAGAAGGAGTAGGCTTCTCAACATCAGCTTCTGACTTATGCCTTTTACTTGGCTTTTTGCTTCCAGAGGGCTTCTCCTTAGACACTTTAACAACTTTAGTGCCTGAGGCCTTCAACTCTTTAACTTCACTATCTAAGTCAGTTTCTTCTTCATCCTCCTTCTCCACACTGACATATGTTCTTTTGCCCTTTACCTTTGTCCTTTTTTCTTCCTTACCAGTAGGTTTTTCTTTGGATTTTTCTGCAACATGAGAAGGTGATGTATCGAAGGTTGAACTAGAACTCCTAGTAGTCCTTGACTTAGAAAGAGATTCTGCCAGAACACTTCCATGTTCCCTGTCCTGCTTCTCCTTCTCAGCTTTCTCTGTCCTTTCCCTGAATTGCCTCACAGCTTCCTTAGTAATGCCTAGGTTCTCAGTGAATTGCTCAACTTCTTTCCTCACAATCCTTTTGATTTCAGGAGCCTTGAATTCAAGATGCAATTTTAGTGAAATCTCTTCATATGTTCCAAATCTCTCCTTAGTTGGATCCCTAGGTTGACTCAACAGATGTTGTACATACAACTCCAATACATGTCCATCCACTTCATACCCCATGGGCATGATCCACACAACTCTAGGTTCCACTACTTCCATTTTGCACTGATCAACAGTAACCATAAAACAAATGGTGTCCTTGTATTTTTCAACCACAACCCTAGGTATTCTATCCCTAGCCTGCATCATACTCTAAATTTTTTTTAAGAATCCCCAAAGTTCAAATTTTCTGCCTCATAACTACCCAGACAACTCAAATGATTCCTAATTTGGACGACTACCAGTTTGTCATTTGACCAATATATATTCTTATTCCTAGGGAGCTCACTCAAGAAATAAAAGAAAAGACATATAATTAGCATACCATATTTGAATGAGTACTTCTTGTCTTTCTTTATATTGCTTAGATTCTCCATAAGTTGGTTTAGAAACAATCATAGTCTGCATTTTCTTTCACCATCTGATATGTAGTATAGATGGTTGTTCCGGACACTAAATTTTCTTTGCTGGAGAAGTATATTTTGTACTCTATCACCATTGATGCGAATCTGACCCCACGATCCTCTATATCATTTATAGTCATGGCTTTCTTGTCAAATTTTGATCCGGTTACCTCTATGACTTCCTGATTCTTCACAGCCTTCACCTAAGGTAGAGTATCGGTTGAATTCAATTTAGTAACTGCCCTTATTGCATCTTTTGTGATCTTAAATGGATGATTTAGCCATAAAAATTCATCATGGATATGACTCAAGAGATACCAGACCCACTCATCCTCTACGAAATTCAGAAACTCAACAACTTGTATGAATTTCATATCTTTCAAGGCTTTGTACTCTGGTTTGAGCTCAAAATCATCATCTGTCAAGTGATTCATGAATAGTTCACCAAACCTTGAGTTCCCATGCTCCTCTAGAGGTGTGTGAATGTAAGACCTAATGTCTTCTGTGTGAAGAACTTCATATGGAACCCTAGAAAATGCCCCCATCGGATCGACTTCAGTGGACTTGAAGGGGTGCTTTTTGAACTTTGGTCTAGGTCGCTTAGTGATGTTCACAACTAGAGGTGTAGCCATTTCAAAATATTACAAGTTCAAAGCTTTGCAGAAAAATACCTTTTTCTTTACGGAATTAGTGTTAGTTGTCGAATTCATACTTCACACTTCAAATCTTTGAAATTTCAGCTCAGACGCTCTTCTCCTTGTTCTCTTCAAATGCAAAGTGATTCAAGTGTTTGAATGAATGACCTTTATCCTCCTCAAAACCTAATTCTTCATTGTAATAAATGCTTTGCCCTAATTTATCTGGTTACTTTGTTTCTAAATACAATCAATCTTCAATTGCTCCGTAATCAATCACATTAGCTTCTTTTCTTCCAGAATTTGCTTCAATAGATCTGCAATAGGCTTCTTTATTTTCATTCATCATGCCAAATTTAGGTACCCACTTACTGGCAGGGGGAATTAGATTTTCAATGCAACTCCCCCTGAGCTAGAGCTTCTATTTCAATTCCTGGAGGAATTATCAACACCAGATTCTGGTGCGGATCCATCACTGTCATTCATTACACTTTTCTTTACCCATGTTTTGTTCATTTCATTCTGGATCTCATTTACATCTACTTTGCCCTTGCCCTTGTCCAACTTCTGCTCTATTTTTCCTTTACCTACCCATGAGTTTACCTTTTTGCTTCTGCAAAATTTAGCAATATGTCCAGATTTATTGCAGTTGAAACACACAATCTTATTTTTCTGACAAGTACATGTTGAAGCAGGTTTAGATCTACATTGCATTGCAATATGCCCAAACGTATTGCAAGTAAAACATCTACCATTGAAGATTTGTTTGTTCTTAGGAGGATTCCTTGACCCACAGCCTTATGACCTATTTTTTGTAATTAAAGCATTGACTAGAGAAAGCTGATGCATTTTGATTCTCTTTACTTCTACATTGATTAGCTCCATGACCATACTTATTGCATTTGAAACAATTGCCATTGAAAGATGGATACCTTTGTGCATTAGGTTGTCTTACCAGTAGTCTTCTAGGATTCCTTCTTTGATTTCTTGCTTCAGGATTTCTTTGACTGGATCCAGAGCTTTCACCTTTCTCAAATCCCATACCATGCTTATCATCTGCCTTCTTTTGACTATCGAGTAGCACCTCAAGTTTAGCTGAGCTTATCTTGAATTTCTCTTTATATTCATTTGCAACTTCTAGGTCATGTTTGAGAGTGACAATTTGTCTTTCAAGTTGTTCCTCATTATCCCTAGTTTCTTGTAGATTAGATTCTAGATGGCCAATTATTCTGTCCAATCTGCAACACTCTTTTGTTCTTTCTTTCAGAGATTGATTCAGTTTTTCCTCAGTCTTTTTCCTTTCCTCAATTTCCTTGGTTACCCTCATCACCCCGGATTCCATCTCATGTTTTAGGATAACAACTTCTTTTGCCAGCTTCTCACATTCCTTTGTCTTCTCCTTCAGAGCCTCATCCATGTCATTGTCTTCATTCTGATTTGCTAGCTGATGAAGTAGCTCCTTCCTCTTTTCATTAGATTTGCTTAGTTGTCCTTTTAAGGTCTCAATGAAATCTTCAGCATCTTTAAGGTTCTCTTATAGATCTCTGATTTCTGCTCTAGACAGATCAAGATCATCTAAGGCTACTTGAAGTTGTTGATTGATACCATTAGAATACTTGAATGAACCCATTGAAACACCTTCTCAGATCTTCCTCAAGCTGTTAAACTTCTTCCAAGGAACCTTGCTCTGATACCAATTGTTGAAATTAAGGAACACTGAGAGGGGGGGTGAATCGGTGTTCTGCAAAAATTAATATTATGTTCCTTTAATAATTTACCACATACATCCATAAGCAAGAAGCATGAATAGAAGCAACAAGATTATAACACATGAACACCAGGATTTTTATGTGGAAACCCGATTAAGGGAAAAACCACGGTGGGGCTTAACCAACAAGAATTTATACTCTGTTAAAAGTATTACAAATGGGGAAGGCACATGCCTTCGGGAACACTGCCCAGAGCTCACTTCTCAAAGGAGGCTCACTGCCTACAAAATTGATTACAAGAGTTCACAGGAATATTTGGACTAAAGAATAGCATCTAACAATGCAAAATTACAGTTCCGGTTGTGCTCAATACACTGACTTTACACACTACATCTCTTTGCCCTGCTTCATTGTTTTGCCATGATCCAAAGCTTAGATCTCTTTACTTCACACCTGATTCTGCTATACTTCACACTTATCCCTTCATGTTCACACCACCACTCAACAAAATGCTTGAATCCATCGATCATATATATCCGCTACAAGAAATTACATCAACTGCAGTTGGCCTTAAGAAAACTTAGAGACTTTTTAGGATCACTGTTCTGTCGGTTGAATCCATGCACAAACATTAATGTGAACCAAAACCTACGTATTCAAGTCACCACATATGTCGGCCAATACCATTAGATCTCATACATTGCTCAACCAATCACTTCTCTCAATCTGCACAAGGATCAAACACCAAGTCAGTCTGTTCTTCACTGGACTGAACTGTCTAACCAAGACCCAATACTCAGAGACTTGTAACTTTTATTTCCTTCATCACTGGAGGCTAAATCATTGGATTTAGGTAGCCCTGACATCCCTTATCATTCCCTCAGATCCGCAACACAACATGGTTATCTGTGGAGAAATGCGGATCAAAATGTTGGACCCTATCATGTGCTCTATTCCTGTCTATCCAGACAAATCTACACTTTGACTTTCAGTATGATCAAATGATGCAATGTGGATGTGTAAGATAGATTTAGTTGCCATCAATGACAACACCTAACATGCCTAGTAGTGTCTCTTGCTAACAAGGTATCTCCCTTGTCAAAAGATATTAGATCTTGCTCCAAAAGTGGACTTAAGGACGTTTGACTTATATACAAAGGGCTATTTAGGCTTGCATGTAGGCCTTGTGAGGGCACTTGTTTGTCTTGGACATGGGTTTGATGGTGAGGTAACATGTTAGAAGTAGGAATTGGATAAGTTGATACGGTATTGACATTATAGGTAGATGGATTAGGTTGGCATGGTGGTGAAGCTGAAACATAGGATTGAGATAGAATGGGTTGGAGGTTTGGATGGTGTTGTAATGTGATTGGTTGTTGTATGATGACTTATTGTTGTAATTGTTGCATAGGTTGATGTTGTTGTCGAAGGTGTTGGTGTTGTGTTGGTGGAGGGATCACATAAGCTAATGATTGTTTTCTTCCCATGCACCCTAGCTTTTCATCCTTCTATCCTCTTGTTGTGAGCCAACCTAGCCTTTTCTCGGTAGTCTGGTTTTCCTCTTAAGGGGGCATCATCCGCTAGTTTTCATTGGGGCATAGCCTATTTATCCAACGTATCATATCTTCTTTGAAACAACACCCTAACGGAATTGTCTCAAAGAGGGGCAAAATGTAGACACCCAAAATTGGCCACATCTATGTCGTCTAACACATTTGTAATAAACAATCTCATTTTCTCCTATGTCTTCATAATTAATTAAATAAATTTTATTTATTTAATTAATTGTCTTCATTTTCCTATCTTCCATTAATAATTAAATAATCTTAGATTATTTAATTATGTCATCCCCTTTCTTCTAAGAAATAAATAAAATCTAAATTTTATTTATTCCCCCCCACCATACAATTAAATTAAATAAATTTTAATTTATTTAATTTATCCCCTTTTTCCTCATGTCATTTAAATAAATTAAATAAACATAGTTATTTAATTTATTTGTCCACTTTTTAAATAATAAATTAAATAAACATATTTATTTAATTTATTTTACCCACCTTCTATTTTCCTCTACACGTGCAAGTGATCCTCAAAATAGAAACAAATCAAAAATCAAATTATGGTGAGATTTTATAAAAAAGAAAAGCCAAGTCATCTCCACCAAAAAAATAGAAATATCCAAATTTGAAAAAAAAATCTTATCTAACTCAAGACACTTGGCGTGTGCACATTCATCCATGTTTGTCAACCGTCAATCTTTCCTTTTTCTCTCCACCATTGATCTTCCACCTTCTAGTTCTATAAAACCCTCTTCCTCTCTCATTTTGGGGTTCAAATCAATTAACATTGGCATTATCTTTTTTCGACTCCATTAGCATTGACATTATCATTGTTCAAACCCATAAGTATCTTCATTAGTATTTCTCATTATCTTTGCATGCATGTCACCTCTTAAGCATTTCTAAACACAATCATGGCAGCTTCATCGATTTTGGTTTGCATGGCGAAGCAATCCACACTCAAACCAAGAAATCACATTATCTGGGTTTTTGTTTAATTTGCATGTTGTTTCTATCGTCTGGATTTGATTTCTTGAAGATGTTAGGGTTTAATCTTGTTTTGCATTGTTTGATCTACTAATAATAGATTTTTCCCTGGTACACAGAATTTTGTATACCAGGGAAAAATCCATTGTTAACAAATCAAACAATGAAAACTAGATTAAACCCTAACACCTTCAAGAAATCAAGTCTGGAAGATAAAAACAACATGGAAATTAAACAAACACCCAGATAATGTGATTTCTTGGTTTGAGTGTGGATTGCTTCGACATGCAAACCAAAATTGATGAAGCTACCATGATTGTGTTCATAAATGCTTGAGAGGTGACATGCATGCAAAGATAATGATGATACTAATGGGTTCAAAAAAAGATAATGCAAAATGCTCATGGATTCAAACAAAGATAATACCAATGCTAATTGATTTGAAACCCAAAATGAGAGAGGAAGAGGGTTTTTATAGAACTAGAAGGTGGAAGATCAATGGTGGAGAGAAAAAGGAAAGATCGACGGTTGACAAACATGGATGAATGTGCACACACCAAGTGTCTTGATTGAGATAAGATTGCTTTTTTCGAATTTGGATATTTCTATTTTTTTTGGTGGAGATGACTTGGTTTTTTTTTATAAAATCTCACCATAATTTAATTTTTGATTTGTTTCTATTTTGAGGATCACTTGCACATGTAGAGAAGAATAGAAGGTGGGTAAAATAAATTAAATAAATATGTTTATTTAATTATTATTTAAAAAGTGGACAAATAAATTAAATAACATAGTTATTTAATTTATTTAAATGACATGAGGAAAAAAGGGATAAATTAAATAAATTAAAATTTATTTAATTTATTTGTGTGGTGGGGGGGGGGATAAATAAAATTTAGATTTTATTTATTCTTAGAAGAAAGGGGATGACATAATTAAATAATCTAAGATTATTTAATTATTAATGGAAGATAGGAAAATGAAGACAATTAATTAAATAAATAAAATATATTTAATTAATTATGAAGACATAGGAGAAAATGAGATTGTTTATTACAAATGTGTTAGATGACATAGATGTGGCTAATTTTGGGTGTCTACAGATTCTTCAAACCGGAGCACATAAACAACATTGTTAGCTATTGTCTTAAAGAAAAGATTGCTTGCAGACCACCAAATCAGGAACCATTTGAGTTGAAGGCACATAACATCATCTCAGAGTTAACTCTAGAACCACAAATCAAAATACTTCAATGCAGAGAAATGCGGAGCATAATATATTCTCCCTGTCACCACCAAATATACAGAAAAAGCAGTTTTCACTCTGGTGAACATAACTCACTCAAATCTTCATATCGGAGGCTCAAACTTAAAACATAGCATCTTCAGACATGCATCTAAATAACTTCCAATCCATAGACAAGGATATTCATTCTACAAGAAATGTGAAGCAATCTACTGGACTATTCTGCTATAATCAAAGATACTCTTCTATACATTGTTTCCACCGGAGAAGCAATTTTTCTCAAAAGCACTTGGAAACTCAATCTCAAGATCACTTACTCATTATCTCCAACATTACATAGGCAATATAAAGCATCTAACAAGCATCAAAACAACAACATAGTTGACACTAATGACAACATTGATATGTTGACATCAGTGACAACACTGGTTAGGAACATACTTGCAACATCTTGAACATTGTCAAAACAATGTTATTATTCAATTCTCGAGAATTGACAAGTTTTGATAGTTCATAAGGACACTCCAGTTCTGATTTCGAGTCTGTTGGGCAAGATTTGTGGCCATGACTAATTTTCTTTTTAAATGCCTGTGGACTGGTCCCGTTGCAAGGAGATTCTTGGAAATCTTGCAATTAATCAATTTCAATGGTTGCACAATTATTCTTGGCATATATTATTACTCCTTGCAATTTTTTGTGGCCTCTAGATCCAATCCCAACTCATGGTGCAATTCTCGTCATTTCAATAGTTAGATTATTTAATAATTGACAATTGAACGAGAGGCAAAAAATAAAGCTAAATCACTATTATTTAAATAGAGGCTTAACATTTTAATTCCTTATTTTAAAAGCATTATTCTCAATGCATAAAATTTGGTGGAGAAGTTTTAATTTTTAAAAGTTTCCCGTGCAAAGAGAGTTGGGTAAAAATAAAAATTAAAAGGGCAACTACATAGGCAGTGTCAGCGCAGCTTCCGTTGCTTGATTCCTCATCAATGGTTGGTTCATGCCCAAAACACCCCTGCACTTGTAAAAAATGTTCCCAACACCACAAAAATGTACCCAACAATGTTAAAACACCCCAACATGCTTCCAAACATCATGCCATTGAAAAACACCTTTACAACCATAAAAAATGCCTCACATATGTGAAAAACAACTTGCGCATTGCAAAAATGCCCCCATCATGATTTTGAATGCCCATGGAAAATTTCAAACACCCCTGCAACAAGAAAAATGCCCTCTGCATAGTTTTAAATGCCTAGGAAACTTTGAAAACGCCTCCTACAATCTTAAAACGCCTCTACAAATGTTAGAACACATTGGTGAATGTGAAAAACATCTTGTAACAAAAAATGGCCACAAGCAATGTGTTTGACAAAATTCCAAAGTTGAATACAAGAAGAATTTTGGAGTTCTAGAGGGTAAAATGCTTGATGTAAAAGCATGATTTTATTGCCAGTGAAATGGGTAAATGTCAGAAGTTGAAAATTTTCACTTGCTATGTGAAAATATAGTTTGGGCAATGATTTTACACAGGTAAAAATTTGTACAGAAAATGCGACTAAAATGTGCAAGTCATTTTCCAATTTGCAAAAGAGGGTAAATATTGAAATGTAAGAAGATCCTCCTATGGCATATTCTCTTATGCCAAAATTAGTTGCAGAATTTAGGGGCCTAATCACACCGGGTGTCAGCTAGGTGGTCTGTCTAGGTTTTCTACTCTCTCATGTAATGTAATTTCTATATCATTTTGTGAAGGGTTCTAGAGGATTGGAAAAGCTCTGTAAAGGGGAGATCATGTTAAGTTTGTTATAGGGTGGACTCCATGTCTGTAAGTCATTCATGACAGTACTGATGTATCCTAAATTGTGTATATATGAATACGTACTGCTATGTAATTGTCTCCATCTTTGAAATGTCATTCTCTTTGAATAAAATAATCAAGGATTATGGAATTCTTCATGCACATTGTTGTATTGAGTTTTTTTCTCATGGTTTACTTTCTATTCAAGGGATAGTGTAAATGCTTGCCTAAGATTTGTGGGAGTATTATAATTTCAAATGGATTACTAAGTATGGTTGCATTGTAGGCTTAGGAGGTCTTATTATCATAAGGTGATAATACTTCAACTGACCATCAAGATATGTTTAAATGTTATGATGTAAAATGCATAACATTATGACTTTGTGGCCTATGATAGGCACCGGTCAATCTGTTGCAATCCCCATTTCCAAAATCACAATTGTAAAATAAAATATCTTAAGCCACTTGTAATTTATTTATAATTATTTCCAAGCTTCATACCAAAGCCTTGAGGGATTACAAGGAATGATTCATCCATGTGTTCGACCATACAAATCATTGTCAATAAGTACAAAGTTTTTCAACTGCCAGGCACTACGTTTCAATTTTGTTGTTAAATTGCATCCAGTGTCATAAAGGGGAACCACCTAGGTCTTGCAGAGCCTGAAGTGCAGGGGAGAAAAGTGTGAAATCTATCTTCCATTTGTTGGCCTAATCTCTTAGTATTTCCAAACATAAGACTTGAAAAATCTTTAGGATTCACTAAGGTGTAGATTTGAGAACCAATAGATTGGCAACTCTAGTGGGGAATATTCAGAAGCATGTATCTATTTGGGAAAATGTCAAATAATTTGAAGATTTGAAAATTTGGTTCAACTATATTAAATACCTTTGTATGTTGATGAAGAAATTGTTGTGGGAAATCTGAAGATTTTGTGAAATAATGGTACTCTGCTGGTGGAATGAGCTCAGACAATATTGGATCTTTGAAGAGCTTCCAGTTATTTGAAGGTTTTGTCCTCTTTGAAGAGGTTGTGACTTTGTGAATGAACCTGATGAAATATTGAAGAAGAATTACTTTTGTTTGTGAAAAAGTATTAGATGAATTTGCAACGTTCCTAGTCAGAGGAATGAAATATGTGAAGGCTGTAATAATTTTCTAGGTATTTGATCTGTCTCTGTCTTATCTTCAAAGAAGGGGAATATTATATGAAGATCATTTGTGAATGAACTCTAAAATAAAGAAGAAAAAGTATTGTACTCTTTGAGGTGGTGACTCTGTTGTTAAAGAGTCAAATATTAGATGTTGTAAGGAATATGAATATTTTCTTCTCTCATTGTGTTTAAAAAGTGCAATGGATACTCAATTAGAGGATTACTTATACATATTGATGCATGCTATGTGAGAGCATATGGATTCTTTATAGGCTTGTGAAGCCTGTACATCAAAAGATGATGTATGTGAATGCCTTGTGTGTTGAAGCTTAATAGCAGGGAGACTTAAGGTTCTTGTCTAGATAAAAGAAGTTGTGAATAGGTGGTGATAAGGGGAGTTGGTTCTCATTGAGTGTGTATGTGAAAATGAATTGTTACTCTGGTCATCCCCATGCACATTCAAATGTATTAATGTATGGTACAAAACAACACAAGTCATGTCTCCAAAGAAAGGATTTCTTCGTTGGAAGGTACAAACCACTTAATTTTTTTGGGTATCCCAAATCAACCACACCTATTCCCAATGAAGTCAGAGACAATTTGCTCAAGTTTAATGGAAAATTTTCTAAATCAACAAGCAAACACCTATAGGCATTCAGTGATTTAATGGGAGACTATGAGATCAAGGAAGAAGATGGCATAATGAAGCTATTTGTGCAATCCCTAAAAGAATATGCAAGGGATTGGTTCTCTAATTTTCTAATACTCTCCATTGTTCATGGCAAGAATTTCAAGTAGCATTTGTAGATCAATTTGGTGAGAGAATAGATAAGAGTTCATTGATTAGTAAACTCACTCAAATTCAATGATGCAATGTGCTTAGTTATATATTTGGGTGCATTTGATGAATAAATGAGTTTCTTGTTAAGGGATAAATGCCCTACATCACTCCAACAGACATACACCATGGTAAAGGATATTGAGAATGACCAAAACATTTCAATGATGAAATTTTTTATGTCTGCAGGTGTTGACAATAGTAAAGTGTTTCCTATGGATGAATAGTTTGAAATGGAAGATAAAGATAATTTTCATGGAAAGAACAAGGATGTAGTTACAATAAAACCACCATAGAAGAGATCAAGTCCTAAAAGACTCCAAGGAGAATATGAGAAGGGAGAGGTCTCAACTGAAGCAAAAAAGTATGATATAGAATCAAAGGGTGAAAGTGAAACATTTGAGAGTAAAATATAAGTTAACTTTATTTGCAATATGGTTGAGTGTGGGGTAGGATGTCATGAAGATGAGTTAGCAGAGGATAGTTATGAGGAGCTTCATGATTCAGAGAATGCCCATGCACCTAAATATTGTGGCATTGATGCTTCATTGCTTAAGTCACAACCTACAAATTTTAATAAAAAATATGTGTGTAATATTGATTGTGTATCCCTTGTCCAAGTACTCTTTGACATTAAAAGGCATGAAGGAGAATCACCATGTGATTTTTATGCAATGTTTATGGACACTCTGTTTAAAGTTCTTGCACATCACATACCTAAAAATTCTATATGCATTGACTTATTTTGTGAAGCTTATGAGTCAAGTTTGAGCTCCAAGAGTTGAAACCTTTTAGGTTTGATCAGATATGTGAATGGGTTGTTTTTCTTGAAACAATGAGACATGATTATGCAAAAACCATCATGTCTTTAGTAATTGATGATATTGGTCTAGTTGCCTTATGTGAGCCAAATAATGACATGTCACATGAGGATGAAGAGAGTAAGGAAAAATTTGAAGATGCATATGGAAATGGTGAAAGTAAAGTATGTGATCAACCCATAGATGGAATGTATACTGATGAAGATTATAACCACGATGATCTAAATATAAGGTATGATGAGGAAAAGGAGAAATATGAAGTTATACCTTCTAGCAGCTCTATCAATCAAGGCATAGAAATGTGCCCAAGTATTCAATACAGTGAATCAACATGCAAAATCAATGATTATATTGATAATGAAAATATCATAGACATAAATTTGCAATTCAGTGATGATGCCTTTAAACACAAAAGTTTATGCATTCAGTTTAAAGAGACTAAACATAGTTTTAGCATTGATAAGTCTCCTTGCTATGTTAACTATGATGACGGCGAGTATGATCATTTCTCTGTTGATTATGATTTCTCTCATGAAGTGAAAATGGAATTCTTTTCCTCAGATAAAGAATGCATTGATGTGAATGCTGATGAAAATACATGTTCATTTGGAAGTGCAAACTTCATACTATAATGATTCTCTAGAGTATGGGGCAGAAGGGTTGTCTATTGATAGCACATATCAGGGTTTATCTGCAAGCTATTTGATTGATCATGTCAATTCTGAAAATGTTTATTTTGAAAGGGATTCAGACCTTTGCGTTGAGAAATTAGATGACAGAATTGATTGTGGGTTTCCTTCCAATCATTGATGTGTCATGACAACTAGTTATGAAGAGTTTGATGCAGGACTACATTATAAACCATTTTATCCTTCCCTTTAAGTATTCCATATTAAATTTAATGATGATTCACAAGATGGATCAAATTTTGTTCATGAACCTGAACTTGAAAAGTTTATCAACATATGGAATGTTGATGAAGCAAATGATTTTCATGAGACTTGTGGTATAAGTGTTGACCAAGATATTGTTGATGCAAATAAATGTTATTTACAGATCATTAGGACACATAGTAATATGACTAAATTGCAATGCTTAGATGGAGGTGAATGTCAGTATAATGCAACTTAGAGTAAAGAGGTGCCCATGTATGTGAATGTTTTTCCTTTAGTTCACCTGAAGAATGCTTGCAATAAATGGAATAGAATTTAGATCATAATTCAGTTGGTATGTCTGATCTTTATGATTTTTGTCTGGCTAACTTTTTAGACTTGGGATTGAACTATGATTTTAACAAATCAGATCAAATATTTGCAAATGTGTTCATTTAACATAATGCCTATGAATTCTTCGAGTTTGATATGATAGTAAAAGATGAGGTTAATGTTTATGATGTCAATTATCCAATAGATTATGAACATTTTCAATTCTCAGTTCAACTTGATAGAGATTTGATGGTGCAAGATAATGACCTTGTTGATATAAAGCATTGCAAGGGTTGGCATGGTATGGTTGACAAATGTATTGTTTTCATGCCATATGGAGATGTATTTCAGTTGATACATGATTGCAATTTTCAGATGAGTATAAAAAACTTTGACAATGGTAGATTTAAAAGTTTTATGAAAAGTATCTATGGAAATGTCAGTGAATAATTGCATAATGACAAAGATTTTAGATTAGGTATGGGACAATCATTAGAGAATAGGGTATTTGATAGAGGAAAATATTGGTTCTCCATTTTTGGGGGCCCGGGGCCACCAAATGATGTTTGACAAATGTGAACTCAAAACATTGCAGTTGAGCGGTTTAAGGATATTCATGTTGGCACCTTGGTCTGCACCTTAGAGATTTTTCTAGCATCTCACTATGCCAATGAGGGGCCCATACATCCCCGAACAAGAGCCATTATTGGAACTTGTTTTTGTGCCTCGTCTCTTAAGTAGAATGACATTTAGATTGGCAGAAAAACTCAATTTTTAGGCCCTGAAGTGGCAGGTTGGCCTAAAAATTTTGGCATTAAAATATCTCAATTTAGAGCTCATCTTTGAAATCCATTTGGCACAGTGTCATGATTATGCATAAACTCCCTCGAGCTTTGATTTTGTGGTGATCAGATGAGTTTTGAGCCTAAATTTAATATTTTAGCATTTGGCAGCGGGAGTGTTGAACATTGTCAAATTGATGTTATTATTTAGTTTTGGAGAATTGACGAGTTTTGATAGTTCATAATGGCACTCGAATGAAGATTCTAATTTCAAGTCTATCAGGTAAGTTTTATGGTCGTGGTTAATTTTCTTTTTGAATCCCTGGGACTAGTCTCATTATAAGGGGATTCCCAGAAATCTTGCAATTAATCAATTCCAGTGGTTGCACAATGATTGTTGGCATATATTATTACTCATTGCAAGTTTTTGTGGCCTCCAAATCCAGTCCCAAATCGTGGTGTATTTCTCATCATTTCAGCAGTTAGTGAGTTAATAATCAACAATTGAATGAGAGGCAAAAAATTAAAGCTAAGTCACTATTGTTTTAATAGGGGCTTAATAGTTTAATTCCTTATTTTAAAATCATTATTCTCAATGCATAAAATTTAGTGGAGGAGTTTTAATTTTTTTAAAGTTTCCCATGCAAAGAGAGTTGGGTAAAACTAAAAATTAAAAGGGCAACTACATAGGTAGCACAACTTCCATTGTGTCACTCCTCACCAAGCTTGCACTAATGCGATGGAATCAAATGTGAAGGAGTTCTAATATAATTTTAGTTCAAATATGAAGGAGGTAAAATGGGAGAATGAGAAAAAAGTTTAAAACTGCCTGCCCAATGCATTAATACAAGTTTTAAACTACCATTCACATCCAAACCTATGTTGTGGAGAGGGTATGCACTTCCATCATAAGTGGACATGTGGAGGAGGGTTCATGGATGTTATTAATGTTTTTACTGCTTGGTAATGATTGGTTCATGCCCAAAATAACCCTGCACTTGTTAAAATGTTCCCAACACCATAAAAATGTACCCAACAATGTTTAAAATGCCCCAACATGCTTCCAAACATCATTCCATTAACAAAAATGCCTCTGTAACCATGAAAAACACCTCTGCAACCTTGAAAAATGCCTCACATCTGTGAAAAATGACCCACGCATTGCAAAAATGACCCACGCATTGCAAAAATGCCCCCATCATGATTTTGAACACCCATGGAAGTTTTCAAACACCCCTGCAACAAGGAAAATGCCCTCCACATAGTTTTAATGCCTAGGAAACTCTGAAAACACCTCCAACAATTTTAAAATGCCTCTACAAATGTTAGAATGCACTAGTGAATGTGAAAAATGTCTTGTAATGAAAGAATGGTCGTAGGCAATATGTTTGACAAAATGCCAAAGTTGAATACAAGAAGAATTTGGGAGCTCTAGAGGGTAAAATGCTTGATGTAAAAGCATGATTTTACTGCCAATGAAATGGGTAAATGTCAGAAGTTGAAAATTTTCACTTGCTATGTGAAAATATAGTTTGGGAAATGATTTTACATGTAGGTAAAAATTTGCATGGGAAATGCAACCAAAATGTGCAAGTCATTTTTTAGTTTGCAAAGGAGGGTAAATGTTGAAATGTAAGAAGATCCTATGGCATATTCTCTTATGCCAAAATTAGTTGTAGAATTTAGGGGCCTGATCACACCAGGTGTCATCTAGGTGGTCAATCTAGGTTTTCTACTCTCTCATTTAATGTAATTTCTATATCATTTTGTGAAGGGGTTCTAGAGGATTGGAAAAGCTCTGTAAAGGGGAGATCATGTTAAGTCTATTATAAGGTGGAGTCCATGTCTATAAGTCATTCATGACAGTACTGATGTATCCTAAATTGTGTATAAATGAATACATACTGCTATGTAATTGTCTCTAGCTTTGAAATGTAATGCTCTTTGAATGAAATAATCAAGGATTATGGAATTATTCATGCACATTTGTTGTAATGAGTTTTTTTCTCATGGTTTGCTTTCTATTCAAGGGATAGTGTAAATGTGTGCCTAAGAATAGTGGGAGTATTATAATTTCAAATGGATTACTAAGTATGGTTGCATTGTAGGCTTAGGAGGTCTTATTATCATAAGGTGATAATACTTCAACTAACCATCAAGATATGTTTAAATGTTGTGATGTAAAATGCTAACATTATGACTCTAGCCTATGATAGACACCAGTCAATCTTTTGCAATCCCCATTTCTAGCATCGCAATCGTAAAATGAAAAATCTTAAGCCACTTGTAATTTATTTATAATTATTTCCAAGCTTCATACCAAAGCCTTGAGGGATTACAAGAAATGAGTCATCCATGTGGTCAACCATATAAATCTTTGTTAATAAGTATGAAGTCTTTCAATGAAGCCTTTCAACTGCTAGGCACCGCGTTTTAATTCTATTGTTAAATTGCATCCAATGTCATAAAGGGGAACCACCTAGGTCTTACAGAGCCTGAAGTGTGAAATCTATCTCCCATTTGTTGGCCTAATTTCTTAGTGTTTCTAAGCATAAGACCTAACAAATCTTTAGGATTCACTAAGTGTAGATTTTAGAACCAACACCTTGTTTATTAGTGGGCCACCCATGCCATTGAGAGGATAAAGGGGATTTGTAAGTAGGTGGAAACCATCCATGTTGACAACCAATAGGTAGAGACCAACCCAAAGGATGCCTAGTTGACAATAGAGAAAAACCCCTCTAGCAATTATGAGAGTGACATCAGGACTCTGAACAAACATGTTGCTACCCCTTATGGGGGTCTATCATAGGAAGGTGAAGAGGGTGGAACCCTGGGAACAATATAGGGAGCAATTTAACTTACCTAATGTTACCCCAAACACACACTTCTTTGGATTGATTCAAACCTTATACTCTCTTAATTGTTGAAAGATATGTTGGAGGATTAATCTCGATGGTGAAATGGCAAGCACCAAGTGAGGAAACTTACCTTGTTCACTAGTGGGCCACCCATGCAATTGAGAGGATAAAGGGGATTTGTTAGTAGGTGGCAACCATCCATGTTGATGACCAATAGGTAGAGACCAACCCCAAGGGTGCCTAGCTAACAATAGAAAAAACTCCTCTATAAATTATGAGAGTGGCGTCAAGACTCTAAATAGATGCATCACTACCCCTAATGGGGGTCTATCATAGGAAGGTGAAGAGGGTGGAACCCTAGAAACTATAATTAGAACCCTTACCCAATCTACCTTGAATTTCTAAATTTCTAAATTGGTTTGTTTTGCTTGTTTGAATGGGTTTTATGATGTTTCAGTTTGTGAATGCATTTGACATATGATAATACCAAGATAAAATACTTTGCAAATGAAATGAAATAACAATAAACAACTAGACTAAGATAACAAATTAGAGATTTGATATGGCTTGGAACAACAAGGTATTTCTTATTCAAATTAAAGATTTGAATGGAGTTGAATACAATGACATACCCGATTGATATTTTCAATGATATAAAGCATATGAATGCCAAACATACAATATATGGATTTTGATATACAACTCTGCTATAGGATTGATCTGATGCAATATTTTTTATATCAAAATGTCTGATATAACCTCCTTGTATGCCATGATTCTCCTCCAAAGTGGTAGCACTAGATCTCCAATGGAAGTGCTAAAAGCCTAGGTGATAGTAGATGTCAACAAGATGATAAATTTGCCTCCAAAACCCTCTATCTACCAATTTGATGTACTTGCTAAAGTTTGAGTTGAAATCTGATTGCAAATTGATGATGATACAATACCACAATCCCTCCAAAATGAAGCTCTATCTCCTCTGACAATAAGCTAGCCCTAGGCGATGGAATATAGATGATGAATCCTCTCTTAAAACCCACAACTTGCCAATAGGAGCTCTCAGATCTGCAATTCATCCTCCATGATACCAAATGCTACACAAATCATACCGGCCTGCAATAATCCAATTCAGATCTATCCTAAAAAATGCACCGATTCCTTCACAATGACATGATATCAATTGATATTTGGCACAAGTCTTATCAATTTGATCTTCAAACCCTAGCTAATATAAACCTGTAGAAAAAGATATGTCTTTATAGCTCCAATTCGATGCCAAAACCTGCATATAAGCTCTATAGTAGATCCTGGATGGATTCACCTCTCAAGTGGCATTGAGTTTTCATTTAATCCATGAATTTACAAGGGTTTTCATCCTTAGAAATGGTTGAACTTGTGTTGTATCTCAAAGGAAAATATCCAATATGCAAATGACAAAAATATAATATGATGAAATGACCTCCCAAACACCTTCTTTTATAACCTCTAAGAGGAATGCCCAAATTTGTCATATTTTATATTATTTTCATGTCCACAAGAGGTGCACCACAATTGGGATTAAAATATTATTTTTTAGTTCACTTTTCTTTCTCCAAGTGGGACGTCCAACTTGACAATAAAATAATTTTTTTATTTTGTCATTTTATTATAATTTATTTTCCTTTTTTTAAAGTGGCTTTCCATTCTCCAAGCTTTAAGTCACTTTTACCAACTTTCCATTCTCCAAGCCACTTTATAAAGTACTCAACTTAACTTCAATTTGGCTTAGGTGAAGTCAACTTTCCTTTCTCCAAGTCACTTTGCAACAATGGTTCAACTAAACAAAAAGGGGACATCACAACAAAAATATAGGGAGAAATAACTTGCCTAATGTTACATCAAACACACTTCTTTGGATTGAGTCAAACCCTGTACACTCTTAATCGCTAAAAGATATGTTGGAGGATTAATTAGTGTTATACTCTACTTTTTGACTTGTTTAATAATCCATCCACATAATCTTCAACAATTTCATGCAACATGTTATGGAAGATTGCGATCATCACTCACTAATAGATTACCCTGATATTCTTTAAGCCAAATGGAATAACTGTATAACATAAAGTGCCCCAAGGAGTGATAAAAGTTGTTTTATGTTGGTCTTTGGGAGCAATTTGGATTTTGTTATAGCCAGAAAAACCATCCATGAGTAACAAAATTTCATGTCCAGTGGTGAGATCAACTATTATGTGAATATTAGGTAAGGGAAATCATCCTTTAGTCATGCCTTATTAAGATCTTTGAGGTATGTGCATATGTAGATACCTTAGGTTTCTTTCTCATAGGGATAATGCTTATTATCCATTCAGGGTAATCAATTGGTTGAATGAAACCAACTTCTAGAAGTTTCTACTATTGAATATTAGGAACACTGAGAGGGAGGGGGGTGAATCAGTGTTCTATAAACTTTTTCTTTTAACCATTTCCCATAATTAATTAAACAAGAGTGCAACATGCAAATGAATAACAACCATAGAAGCATGACACATGGACACCAAGATTTTTACGTGGAAAACCCAAAGAGGGAAAAACCATAGAGAGGATTAACTCTCAAATATATATTGCAGTCTTTACAAATAATGATGTTCAGGCTTGGTCACTCCACGTGCCTAGAACATGTTGGCTCACTGCCATGAATTACAACTAGGTCTAGCAGGCTCAGTGCCTTAACCCTAAACCTAGAAAGATTATAATAAGGGTTGTTAAACCCTAAGGGCTGTCAAACCCTATTGGAGGCTCACTACTAGGCTCACTACCTTGATGAAGAAAGGCTCATTGCCAAATACAAATCAATGAGTATATGAAAATGAATACTGCATAAGCATCTGTCAATATGCCAAGGTGCAACAACTAAATTTTGAATCCCAAGTCTTCATCATCACTGATCTGTGTCACTGCTTTGCTATTTGCATATTTGCATCCATCCACATGCATCCACACACAATATCAACCAAAATTCATCGCTCTTATATATCCGCATCATGATTTGATCCATAATCAGGTCAGCATCCAAGAAGTGAAACATGTACATAGAAAAATGTAGCTTGTCGGCTCAATTCAATGTACTATATGTTATGCGGACCCAAATCTTTGCCCAAACATGTTCATATAGGTCATCTCTAATCATTCAATCACTTAAATAGATCCCTCACACACTATCTCTTCTCCACACAATGATTTATCATACTAGTCAGCCTATTCCTTAAGAGCATGTTTAACAGGTTCATCTGTAGACTTACAACTTTTACTGCAAATCACAAAACACTTCCAAAATCATATCAAGGACTCTTCACACATTCCCAATCTTACCCTCAAAACTGTAAGGCACGATATCATCTTGCGGGGGAATGCGGACCATCAGAACTCAGACTCTGTCTCTGTCAAACACTGTATAGATACTCAACAACTTGTAACTATCTTTCCAATAGACCTCAAATCTCACAACTCTAGAATTAGAAACTTCATACAAGTGTTTACAACATCTTAAAACCGTATAACAAAATACTCACCTATGGAGGAATGTAGACCATTACAATGTGTCCTGTTCACTTTCACTGCTATACCTCTGTTCACCTGGACTTAGATAATTCTTCCAAATGACTTCCGGAGGAAGTCAAGACTTAATCTCTGGAGCATAACACCATCAAACAATTAAGAACATCATACCTAAACTGTATTTCCAGATCATCATCTGCAGAAGTATACTGAGCCACTTATTGTCCTCTACTCTGTGAATGCCCATACTTAGCCATTTCTGCCAACCGGACCTGAATTCCAATGTGACCTTCTGGAGTTATGTCTTCCTATCATGTTGATGAGATCTCTGAGCCTTGTTGCCCTTGTTTCCATCAATGACAACATACAAGTCCATACCAGAACAGTGTCTCTTACCAACAATCTCCCCCTTTGGCATTGATGGCAACACTTGGTGAAAAATGCTTGACTGCTCCCCCTTACTATATACACTTCAATCTCCTACTCCCCTTGAGATGTTTATCCATTTTTCACTGATCTTCTTCTCCCCCTTTGACATCAATGGAAAAGGGTGTGATCTGGAACCAAATTTTTTTCAAAATTTCAAAAAAATTATGTACTCTGCCACATATTTACAAGTACAATCTTCATCTTAATTTGAGACTAAAGGCAAAATGTCACTATAGATAGTCTTTATCAGAGCTATCTCTTCATTCCATCTATTCCTTGCACTTTGTAGAATATGGATGTGTCCATTCATCAAAAATACTAACTTCTCTGCCTTCTCGACATCTGATGGTGTATCAATTAGTGCTTGAGATTTCAAGGCATCATCTGCCAAATTGGTCATGGAATCAATTTTTGGATTTATCAATCCTTTCAGCTGGCACAACCTGTCTTTGATTTCTCCCCTTTTGTTCATTAGAGTGTTCAAATCATTATGAATATTTGCAACTTGTGTTTCTTTGGCATTTATTGACCCAACTGTTGGATTATATGTTTTAGAGATATTGAGCAGTTTGAGTTCCAAGTCTTTGATCGTATCTTCTAATTCCTTTGTAATTTTTGGCCAAGATATACAAAATTTGTATATTTTATTGGCTTCTTCAATGGAACTTTGTATTCCCTTAATTCCATTTTCTAACAGAGTTTTGTCTCGAGCTATCATAGTCTTTAACTCAACCAGTCTCCTTTCATCAAATTCTTTTCTAACTTTTGCTTCTACAGATTTTTCAAAAGACTCAAAATGTGTACTTATAGAGTTCAATAGCTCCTTGAGATGATTAGCAGAGGATAACGAGGTATCTTTTTGAAATGTTGGCATCAACTTTTCTAGAATGATGGATGCATCATTGATCAATTTACTGTCTTGGTCATGTGATTTCATCATCTCTTTCTATCCCTTGGCCTGAACAATAGATACTAACTTGAATTTTTGTATAGGTAACAATGAGGCCAAGTTGATTGGTCCTTGAAGGAGTTCAGACTCATATGTAACTTGTTGTCTACCAGAACCAACTGAGACATCTGCAGTGTCTCTTTCTCTCTTAGATACTTCTTCTTGACTTTGTTCCAGAGGGTCCATGTTCATATTTTCTTGTTCATCTGTGTTTTGTTCTGATGTAGGGCTCCTTATCTGTTCCCTATTCTCTTCATCCTCAACCTGTTGCTTAGGAGGCAGATCCATTTTAGTTTTGCCTTGATCTGACATATTCAATGTGTTTGTGTTAGGGACTTGATCACTCTGTTCTGGTCCTTGATCGTGGCTTGTCTTTGGTAGAGATGTGTCTTCCCCTTTTGTTTCCTCATTGTCATAGATAGTAGAAATATTGTATTTCTTTAGTATTTCCAAAATGATCTCCTCTATTTCCTTGACAACTTTGTCAGCTTCTCCTATCACCAGTGCACTCATTCTTTTCTTTGATCTGAACTCATTGTTAAGTGCTTTGGAGATTTTGTCCTTTTCTTCTGGAGGAATATCTAGACATAATTTTATCAATGTGTGTTCTCTAAGCTCAATAGCCTTAGCCACAACAGTTTCCTTTCTGACTGATAGAATACTACCCAAGGTATCTGGGAGATCACCAATGATCTCAATGAGAGCTCTGTATATGTTCAGATACTCTATGATAGCTTCTTCCAAAATCCTTTTGTCAGCATCATTGTAATCATCATAAAATTCAGCCACAGGTTTCAAGTTTCCATCAACAGTGATAGACTTTAGTATATCTTCAAGTGTTAATGTGGCTGGAGACTCATCTACCTTCTATCTTTTGCTAGGTTTCTTCTTTTTAGAGGCTTTAGTAGTCTCAGTTTTCATTTTCTTAACATTTTCATCAGACTCAGTCTCTTCTTCATCTTTTTCACTTATACTTACATACATTCTTCTACCCTTTGTTTTCTATCTTTTTGCTCCTCTGTCAGTTGGCTTCTTTGCAGATTCCTTTATGCTGGTAGATGTGGGACTAGAAGAGGAGGTAGAGCTTCTGGTAGACCTCTTTATTGCTTGAGGTTTTTCTTCCTTTTCTTTAGGTTCATCCAGAACCTTAACTCTTTCACTTCCTTTCTTTTCCCTTGCTTCCCTTTCTGCTTGGCCTTTTTCTCTTGCTTCTTTGACTTGTTCCTTAGTGAATCCATGTTTTATGGCAATTTCTTCTGCCACTTTCTTCATTTTCTTAGAAATATCAGGTTTTCTCACTTCAACAAAGATTTTGGCATACAGTTCCTCATAGGTCCCAAATCTTTCTTCATTGGGATCTCTGGGTTTACTTAGTATATATTTGGCATAATTTTCCAGTACAACTCCATCTACCTCATATCCCATAGGCATAACCAAGACCGTTTTGGGCTCAACGGCCTCCATCAAACACTGATCTTTTGTACAATAAAGCAGATTGTATCCTTGTATTTTTCAACAACTATTTTGGGGATTCTTTCCCTAGCTTGCATTGATCTTTGGAAGTTTTTGAAATAGCCCCATAGAGCTATTCTGTGCATCAATGGTGCCTATGCTACTCAACAAATTTCTAATTCTGACTGCAACAAGTTTATCATTAGTTTAGAATAGGTTCTTCATACCAGGCAACTCTTGCATAAAATAGAAAAATAAACACATGATCAATGTGCCAAATTTGAAGGGGTATTTACCTTCTTTTGTCTTCTTCAGGTTATCCATTACTTGCTATTGGAGCAATTCATAGATGTCATAGTCAGCATCTTCCTTAATCATTTGATATGTTGTGTATATGGCCGTGCCTGAAACAAAGTTTCCCGGTTGCTAAAATAAACTTTGTATCCCAACACCATTGAGGCAAATCTCACAGCATGATCCTCAATATCATTTATTATCAAGGCTCTCTTATCAAATTTTGCTCCGGTAGCTACCATTACTCTATCATTCTTCACCACTTTCAATAGTGGTATTGATCTGGTAGAGCATAATCCATTGACTGCCCTTATAACATCTTTTGTAATCTTGAAAGGTCTCTCAAGCCATATGAATTCATCATGAACCCTACTTAACACATACCGGACCCATTTATCCTCCATAAATGTTGGGAAATCCAAGTAATGAATAAATTTCTTTTCTTCCAATGCTTGATATTCATTCTTTAGATCGAGATTCTCATTACTCAAGTGTTTTATGCAGAGATCAGTAAACCTGCTATTACCAAATTCCTTTAGGGCAACATGAATATATGCCCTAACATCCTTTACATGCATGACTCTATGAGGAATATTTGAGAATGCACCCAACTGATCAACTTTGGTTGATTTGAATGGGTGTTTCTTAAATTTTGGTCAAGGTCACTTAGCAATATCAACAACTTGCGGCAATGCCATCTCAAAATTTTAACAGATTCACAAGTAGGGTTTGAACAGAAGTACCTTGTTTTGTTGAATTAGGGTTTCCTTTCTCCAAATTTATCCAAGAGCTTCAAATCTTGGTTGTCATTACTCAAAGTCTTCTCCAATCTCTCTGAATACTTGATAGCTTTGAGTGCAAAGTGATTTTGAGACCAAACAAGTTCCCTTTTATCCTTTGCAAGACTTCACCTAAGTCATCATAAATGCTCATTCCCAAAAAGATGTTAAAACCCTTTACTGTAGAATATAGTCGATTAGGATTGCCCCGCAATATGCCGCATTGACCCTTTTTCTTCTAGTTTTTCTTTTAAGAGATGTGTCACATCAGATTTCATTATACACCTTTGTGCCAGATTCTAGCACCCACTTTCTAGCTGGGGGTTTTGGATTTTCAACACTACTCCCCCTGAGCCAGAGCTCTCAATTTACTTCCTGGAGGAAGTGTCTACACCAGATGCTAGTGTGGATTCATCCTTAATGTCATTTACATCCTTTTTAATCCAAATCATACTCATCTCATTCTTAGTTTTCATTGGATCAACCTTTTCTTTTCCCTTATCATTCCTCTGCTTTGTTTTTCTTTCTTCAGCATAGTAATTTCTCTTCATATTCTTTCTTCTATAGAATCTCGCAACATGCCTAAATTTGTTGCAATTGAAACATACAATGTTTCCTTGTCCTTGATTTCTTCCTATGAATGAATTCATCCTTGATATGCATTGATTAGCCATGTGTCTAAATCTATTGCATGTGAAACACTTGCCATTGAAGAATTGACCATTCCTAGAATTGTTTAGCATATTTCTTGACACACTTCTGCACTCATTTTCTTTATGACCAATCTTCTTGCAATTGAAACATTTACCAAAGAAGGATGGAACATTTTGATTCATTCTACTTCTACAGTGAGTATCCCTATTGATGTAGAGTAGGGGTGGATAATCTCAAATCAACTCAAAACTAATTCAACAAACCAAACTTTACAAACTTAGAACCCTAATTTCATGGGTTTCTCTCATAATACCCCAATTCCACTAGTAGGATAACAAACAAGGTTTTTCCCACATAATTCTCAAAGTAGACCTCATACCTAGAAACTCATTGCAGATTTGGATACCCATTTGGACATTTAACAACATATCAAAAACTCAGGGGTGGTCCCTGTTGGAGACTGAGAGGGGGGCTGAATCAATGGTATACTAATTTTAACACCTTAAGAACTTGAAAAATCACAACAGCTTTGGCATGGCAGACTAATATCAAGAATGCATCAACAATGAAACAAACAAGAACATCAAACTTAGGAGTAAAGATGTTTGCATATTAGACACTCAATCATGTAACTTGTATAATTTTGATTGACCATAATGAGAATGAACAGAGGATATCATTTCAAACAAAAATATATGATGAGTGAAAGAACATGAGGATAAAACACATCAGTGATAGCAACAACCCATAACACAAATATTGTCCTAAGTGGAAACCCTTTGGGGTAGAAAACCACTCAAAAAATGCCTCACTGGCTTATCAAAAGGAATCTCACTGATTACAGGCCTCACTGGCTTATAACATTGCCTCACTGGCATATAACATTGCCTCACTGGCTTACAACATTTAGAAGCATCAACTTCAAGGAGCACCAACCCCTAACACAACCTTGCAGGAGCACCCACTATCTGCATATAGAAAGATAAATACAAATACAAAGGGACACTCTGTTTCTCTTAGTTCCAGACTGACATAACCTCAACAATGCATGCACATTTTTCTGTGTTTACATCATCAATATTATCTCAGTTTTATACAACAAAACTGTATATAATCTATTGAAAGTTCTTCTCCCTTTCACTAAATAGTTTGAGAAATGTAACTGCCTTTTTTTTCAACTGTCTGTATACAACTTCATAATTGTCAAACAACACGTGGAATAGCTCTTTTACTATTTTTAACCGACTGCTTGATATAGACATAATATGCAACAATACTCTTTTAGACTTCAAAGGATTTAGCATAATGATACACACATGGTAAGTCGACATGCTGGAAAATAGATTATAAAAAGCCTCTAAACAAACTTAATCCCTTAACAACAACAAAGTATTATGGCGTGCCCTAGCAATGCACCTCTCAACAACAATAAAACAATAAACAAGGGTTAAAAAATAGGGTTACCAAACATGTATGACTTTGATAAGAATGAAGTCGAAATCCCTTGAGAAGAACCCATCACTGCCCGAAACCATTCCTTGCTACCGCCAAACCACCAATCTTCATATTTCCTCAAGCCCTAACTCAGCCACAACCATACCTATATTCTTGCAACTGAAAACAACTGTCAAATCTACAATTGAAAATGAGCTCGATTGCTATCCCCCAAGATTTGCGATATGCCATCCATTCTTCATGACTCAAACCCTAAGAAAGCTTCATGTTCAAAGATCAAACTTTGCATAATGAGTGCTAAAAACATTCTTTTGCCCGAGTTTAACTTATGCAACCAGTATTACAGGTAAACCAAGACCGGTGACTAATGAAGAAGAAATTCATTCAATTTGCCTTGTTAAATTTGCACTGACCTGTTCAGGAGGTAAACCACTAAAGCATGCCGATGAGGAACAAGTTTGTGATATTTACAACATTGAATATGCCCACTAGGAGATCAAACATATCGTGGTCAACACTTTAAACCATCATAACAAAAATTAGATGCCTTAATCCTCATAAAATATTACATGTATTTAAATGCCTTTACCTCAATGCTTATGACATCAAACATTTGTGCTAAGAGAGAGAGCAAGATTATAACATCTTGTCATATGAGCTCATCATCACCAAGAAAGAAGGAATACTATATCATTACGTAACCAAACTGAACATGATCAAAAACTGCCAAACCATGTCAATATGATCAAGAGGGCCAATGTCAATGAAAAGATGCCAAACTGAACATGATTACCAAAGGTGCCATACTGAACATGTGTCAACCAATCACAGAACTGATTACAAAGTCAATATCAATATATGCCTATTATCATAATGTCATAGTGCCAAAGACCAATCTAACCAATCTGCCTATTAGGATAACAAGATGCCACTTAAAAAGAATGTGACAACTGTGCCAAATAAATAATGTTGCAAGTATGGGCCTAATCGGTGTTGTCATTGATGTCAACATACTCCTGTTGCATTGATGTCAAGGATTGGATGAGCTGTGTGCTGAGGATATTGAGAAAATGAGTCCTATCAGAAACAAAGAAGAACAATGAAGACAGTGAAGCTCTTTGAAGTAAAGATCCCAGCTAAGATGAAGATCAGAGAATGCGCATCAAAGGGTTTGTAGATATGTGTCTAAAGATGATCTAGTCAAGATTTGAGAGGTCCGCATAAAGATTTGGAGAAGTTATGGCTATATGAGTAAAGCTGATTCTGGCAGATGTTAAGAGGTGACAAAGTGACACAAATAGGTCCGGTGAGATCCAAAAATGCAATATCATGTTTTGTGGATTTGGTAGAGTGTTTAGGAAGCCAATGTGAATTGACAACTCAATTGGTTCGTGGTCTGGAGGTCCACAAGCATTTATTCTAATATGACAGTGTTGATAGAATGTGTTCTTGAGGTTCCAGATGAAGATGCGAATGATTTTAGTAAGTAGAAGTGGTGTGGATGTTCTTGGTGATTCATGCAAGCTTGTGGGGGTCTCTAGATTGTGTCCAGTTCATGTTGGTGGTCCGCATTGAAGATTGAGCTCATAATTAAAGATTTACTTCCGGGTGATGATGTTCTTCCTAATCATGGCTGATCGGATGATTTATACATCTTGCAGATGATCTTGAAGATGTTCTATGAAGCATGGCATGTTACTCAAAGAAGATTGAAGTCCCAGATATGTGTGGCCGACAGTGTTGTGATTTGCATGAAGTCTTTTGTAATAAGTCAAGTTGTATTTGTGTATTTGCTTTGTAATAAAATAAAGTATGTATTGTGCCAACTTTGATGATTATCCCAAAGTCGATGTCTTGTATGAATAAGAGTTGTGAAGTTATTTCAAAGTATCAAGGTGAATATGAGGAAGTGGTAGAAGGGAGAAGAGAGAAAAGCAGAGTAGAAGTATTGGGCTTAAATGGAACTGACTCAAGCATGGTGAAGATGTTAATCTTCAATTCAAGTATGTAATATTTATTATTCTGTAGATAGTGTGTCTCCTGTAGGCAGTGGGCCTCTTGTGAGCAGTGAGCCCTAATTGGCATGTGCCATTTTGTTCTTCTTATTCTTTTAACAAAGAATACAATCTTGGGTTAGTCACCCTGTGGTTTTTCTCTTAACCAGGTCTTCCACGTTAAAATCTTGGCGTCATATGTGTTAATGTGTTTCTGCTCTTGAATTATTGCATTGTGCTTCCATGATTGATTTATTATTATGCTATTGAATTATAAGAAGGATTTAAGTGTTTAAAGAAAAGAAAGTTTTGGGACAACTGATTCACCCCCCCTCTCAGTTGTCTATCTTAAATCAACAATTGGTATCAGAGTTAAGTTCCTCTAAAAGAGCTTAATCACTTGAGGAGATCCAGGATGTCTTCCTACAAGAAGGATAGTCTGAGGTTTGATGGAACTAATTACACTCTTTGGAAAAGCCGCATGGAATGTCACTTGCAATGTATGTGAATGCAATATTGGACCATAACTTCAAAGAAGTATGTTCCTCCAAAGAATGGTCTGACAACTATAGATGAAATCAGAGATGCTAAAGATAATCTTCGAGCTAAAGAAGCCTTACTAAGTGCCTTATCTGATTCAGAGCTGACAAATGTTATAGATTTAAAAACTGCATATGAGATCTGGGAAAAACTAGAACTTCTGCATGAAGGAGACAAATATGTTAAATGTGCCAAAATACAGAGTCTGAAAGGAAAATTTGAAAACCTAAAGATGAATGAAGATGAGAATATCACTACAATTATGCCAAAAGTAAATGAGCTTGTTTGTAGCATTAGGTGTGCTGGTGGAATCTTGGATGAAGATGAGATTGTTGCCAAAGTTCTCAAATCCCTATCTCCTGCTTACAAACACAAGGTTGCTGCTATTGAAGAATTTAGATCTTTATCAAATATCATAAAAGATCAATTGGTTGGAAAACTAGCTGCATTTGAATTGGCTGAGTTTGGAGATGCACCCCCCAAGACTAAGTCTGCATTCAAAGCTAGTGCCTCTATAAAAGGCAAACAAAGGTATGATCCAGGAGAGAACTCCTCAAAGAAACTATCATGGTATGAAAAATCAAGAAAAGATTTGGAAGAAGATGAAGCAGAAGCTGCTCAACTTGAAGCCCTTATTGCAAAAAAACTGCCAAGAGGATCTGGTAAGTATGAAGGAAAATTGCCCTTCAAATGTTTCAATTGCAACAAGATTGGTCATTTTGCCTCAAGGTGTCCGGAAAGATTTTCAAGGACTAATCCTAATAGATCAAGATTTCAAAAGAAATGTTACAACGTTCATGAAGATGATGATGATGGAGTAACAGATGATGAATCAAAGACAGGAAACAAATCCAGAAGTGATTGGGTGTTTATTGCCATCAAGGAAGAAGATCCAATGCCCATTGAATCTGTCAATCATAAAATGGTAGAAAGAGCTCTGGCTGCCCAAGTTGAATAAAAGGATGATTGGGTCATTGATAGTGGATGCTCCCACCATATGACTGGTGACAAAAATAAATCAATAGATCTGGAAAGATATGAAGGAGGATTTGTAAAATTTGATGATAATTTTGCTGGCAGAATCAGAGGCAGAGGAACTATTTCTTTTGATGGCAAGAACAAAACCAGTGATGTACTGTATGTTGAAGGTCTGAAGCACAATCTTCTTAGTGTTGGGCAGTTGGTGGACAAAGGCTATGATCTCTGATTCAAAAATGGAAAATGTAAGATCTTTGAAAGTTTTAGAATAGAGGTTGCATCCGGTAGTCAAACAAAAGGTAACATCTTCCACTTGGTTGGTATTGGTAAAAGTTGTTTATTTGTTCAAATTGATCAGAGTTGGTTGTGGCATAGGAGAAAGTGTCATGTGAATTTTGATAATTTCATCAAGATAAGCAACACTCAGGCTGTAAGAGATCTTCCAAGACTGGTGAAACCTACTAATAGTTTGTGCAAAGAATGTCAGTTTGGTAAGCAGAGCAGAGTCACATTCAAAAGTAAGGAACAATCTTCTACCAGATTGTTGGACTTAGTACATACTAATCTATGTGGACTGGCAAGAATCAGGAGTTTGCAAGGTGATAGATATTTCATGTTACTAATTGATGATCGTTCTTGGATGATGTGGGTGACTTTCCTAAAAGAGAAATCTGAAGCTCTTGAGAAATTTAAAATATTGAAGGCTATAGAGAAAATTAAATTGGGTTAAATATAAAGTGTCTTAGGTTTGATAGAGGTGGAGAATTCACATTCGGAGAGTTCATAGAATTCTGTGAGAAACATGGGATAAAAAGACAGTTGTCTGCTCCAAGGACCCCACAACAGAATGGAGTAGTGGAGAGAAAGAACTGGACCATCCAGGAAGCATCTAGAACCATGATGATGGAAGCAAATGTTCCTCAGATCTACCAGAGAGAAGCTGTAAGCACTGCTGTCTACACTCTTAATCAAGTACAAATCAGAAAGAATACTGGTAAGACCCCTTATGAACTCTGGTTTGGCATCACTCCCGCTATAAAGTATTTCAGAGTCTTTGGTAGTAAATGTTACATTGAAAGAGATGAAGACCTTGGCAAATTTGATGCTAGGAGTGATGAAGGAATATTCTTGGGTTATTCTACTCAAAGCAAAGCATATCGATGTTATAACAAGAGATTGAGAAAGATTATAGAAAGTACAAATGTGAAGGTTGATGAAGGCATTGAAAAACTCTCAAGGTTTTATGAATATGAAGAAGATGATCATAATGATGTTTTGGTCTAAGAAGTTCATGTGGCAAGTATGGGCCTAACTGGTGTTGTCATTGATGTCAACATACTCCTATTGCATTAATGATAAGGATCGATGAACTGTCTGCTAAGGATATTGAGAGAATAAGTCTAATAAGGAACAGAGAAGAATAGTGAAGACAGTGAGCTAAAGATCCTAGCTAAGATGAAGATAAAAGGATGTGCATCAAAGGGTTTGTAGATATGTGTCTTAAGATGATCCAGTAAATATTTCAGAGGTCCGCATGAAGATCTAAAGAAGTTATGACCGCTTAAGTAAAACTGGTTCCGGTAGGTGTTCAGAGGTGACAGAGTGACACAAATAGGTTCGGTGAGATCCAAAAATGCAATATCCTATTCTGCGGATTTAAGGGAGTGTCTAGGAAGTCAATGTAAATTGACAATTCAATTGGTTCGTGGTCTGGAGATCTGCAAGCATCTATTCTATTCTGATAGTGATGACAGACTATGTTCTTGAGGTTCTGAATGAATAAGATAAGGTTTTCAATAAGCAGATGTCGTGTGGATGTTCTTGATGTTTTAGGCAAGCTTGTGAAGGTCTTTGGATCGTGTCCAGTTCATGTTGGTGGTCCACATTAGAGTTTGAGCTCACAATTGAAGAATTACTTCTAGATGATGGTGTTCTTCCTAAGTCAAGCCAACCAGATGAATTATACATCCTGCGGATGATCTTGAAGATGTTGTGTGAAGATTGGAGTGTTCCTAAATGAAGATTGAAGTCTCAGATCTGTGTGGCCAACAGTGTGCTGATCCACATGAAGTCTTTTTGTAATTAGTCGTGTTGTATTCATGTATTTGCTCTGTAATGTTTGTTGACTTAGATGAACATTCCTAAGTCGATGTCTTATAGAAATAAGGAATTGTAAAGTCATTTCAATGGGTATCTTGCGAAGATGAGAGTGTGGTAGAAAGGAGAAGAGCGAAAGGTAGAGCAGAAGTATTGGGATTAAATGGAACTGACTCAAGCATGGTGAAGATGCTATACTTCAGTTCAAGTATGTGATACTTATTCTTCTGTAGATAGTGTGTCTATTGTAGGCAGTGAGCCTCTTGTGAGCAGTGTGCTCGGGTAGTGAGCCCTAATTGGCATGTGCTATTTTGTTCTTTCTATTCTTCTAACAAAGAATACAATCTTGGGTTAATCACCCTGTGGTTTTTCCCTTAACCAGGTTTTCCATGTCAAAATCTTGGTGTCTTATGTATTAATTTGTTTCTGCTCTTGATTTAATGCATTATGTTTTCATGATTGATTTATCATTATGCTGTTGAATTACAAAGTGGATTTAAGTGTTTAATTGGAAGAAAGTTTTTGACAACTGATTCACCCCCCTCTCAGTTGTCTGGCCTAAATCTAACAATTGGTATCAGAGCTAGGTTCCTCTAAAAGAGCTTAACCGCTTGAGGAGATCCAGGATGTCGTCCTACAAGAAGGATAGTCTGAAGTTTGATGGAACCAATTTTAATCTTTGGAAAAGTCACATGCTATGTCACTTGCAATGTATTGGAGTGTAGTACTGGACCATGGCTACAACGAAGTATACTCCTCCACAGAATGGCCTGAAAATCGCAAATGAAATTACAGATGCTGAAAACAATCTACAGACTAAAGAAGCTCTTCTAAGTGCCTTGTATGATTTAGAGCTTACAAATGTTGTTGACCTACAAACTGCTTTTGAGATTTGGGAAAAACTGGAACTTCTGCATGAAGGAGACAAGTATGTTAAATGTGTAAGGCTACAGAGTCTGAAAGGAAAATTTAAAAATCTGAAGATGAGAGAAGATGAAAATATCACTACTTTTATGCCAAGAGTAAATGAGCTTGTTTGTGGCATTAGATGTGCTAGTGGAGTCTTGGATGAAGATGAGATTTTTGGCAAAGTTCTTAGATCCCTTCTCGCTTCTTACAAATACAAGGTTGTTGCCATTGAAGAATTCACAGCCCATTCAGGTGTCACAAGAGATCAATTGGTTGGTAAATTGGCTGCATTTGAATTGACTGAGTTTGGAGATACCCCCCAAGATTGAATCTGCATTCAAATCCAGTGCCTCTATAAAAGCTAAACAAAGGTTTGATCCGGGAGAGAACTCTTCAAGGAAACCATCATGGTATGAAAAAGCAAGAAAAGACCTGGAAGAAGAAGAAGCAGAAACTACTCAACTTGAAGCCCTTATTACAAAAAGACTGCCAAGAGGATCCGGTAAGTATGAAGGGAAATTGCCTTTTAATTGTTTTAATTGCAATAAGATTGGTGATTTTGCCTCAAGGTGTCCGGAAAGATTTTCAAGGCCAAATCCTAGCAGATCAAGGTTCCAAAAGAATTGTTACTATGTCCATGAAGATGACGATAATGAAGGAGTAACAGATGATGAATCAGAGACAGGAAATAAATCTGGAAGTGACTGGGTGTTCATTGCCATCAAGGAAGAAGATCCAATGTCCTCTGTATCTGTCAATCATAAAATTGTGGAAAAAGCTCTGGCTGCCTAAGTTGAAGAAAAGGATGATTGGGTCATTAACAGTGGATGCTCTCACCATATGACAAGTGACAAAAATAAGTTCATAGATTTGGAAAGGTATGAAGGAGGAGTGGTAAAAGTTGGTGATAATTCTGCTAGCAGAATCAGAGGAAGAGGAACCATTTCTTTTGATGGAAAGAACAAAACTAGTAATGTACTGTATGTTGAAGGTCTGAAGCACAATCTTCTCAGTGTTGGACAGTTGGTGGACAAAGGCTATGATCTGCAATTCAAGACTGGAAAATGCAAGATCTTTGAAAGTTCCAGAACAGAGATTGCATTTGGTACTCAAACAAAAGGTAATATCTTCCATTTAGTTGGTACTGGTAAAAGTTGTCTATTTGTGCAAATTGATCAGACTTGGTTATGGCATAGGAGGATGTGTCATGTGAATTTTAATAATATCATCAAAATAAGCAACACTCAGGTTATAAGAGATCTTCCAAAACTAGTGAAACCTACAAATAGTTTGTGCAAAGAATGTCAGTTGGGAAAATAGAGCAAAGTCTCATTCAAAAGCAAGGAACAATCTTCTACCAGATTATTAGACTTAGTTCATACTGATTTATGTGGTCTAGCAAGAATCAGAAGTGTGCAAAGTGATAGATACTTCATGCTATTAATTGATGACTACTCTTGGATGATATGGGTAACTTTTCTGAAGGAGAAATCAGAGGCTCTTGAGAAATTTAAAATATTCAAGGCTATGGTGGAGAATGAAACTGGATTGAACATAAAATGTCTGAGGTCTGATAGAGGTGGTGAATTCACATTTGGTGAGTTCATAGAATTCTGTAAGAAGCATGGAATAAGAAGACAATTGTCTGCTCCTAGGACTCCACAACAGAATGGAGTAGTGGAAAGAAAGAATCGGACCATCCAAGAAGCATCTGGAACCATGATGATGGAAGAAAATGTTCCTCAGATCTACTAGAGAGAAGTTGTGAGCACTGCAGTCTACACTCTTAATCGAGTTCAAATCAGAAGCAATACCGGTAAGACTCCTTATGAACTATGGTTTGGCATCACTCCTACTGTGAAGTATTTTAGAGTCTTTGGTAGAAAATGTTACATTAAAAGAGAAGATCTAGGCAAATTTGATGCTAGAAGTGATGAAGGAATATTCTTGGGTTATTCTACTCAAAGCAAAGCATACCAGTGTTATAACAAGAGACTGAGAAAGATTATAGAAAGTATAAATGTGAAGGTTGATGAAGGAATTGAAAAACCCTCAAGGTTTTATGAATATGATGAAGATGATTAGAATGATGTTCTAATTCAAGGAGTCCAAGCCCCTTCTAAAATTTAGATTCAGATTGATCTGGTAAATCAGGTAGAAGAGATGAGTTTGAATGAGCCTGATCAAGAATCAGAAGTGCAAGAAACTCCCAAAGTTCCCAGGTATGTAAGACTGAACCACTCTAAAGATCAAATCATAGGTGATAAAAGCAAAGGTGTACAAATAAGAAGAAGGATTGCTCAAGATTCAAAAGAGTATTATCTGATTTCAAAAATTGAACCTAAGACAGTGAATGAAGCTTGCAATGATGAAAACTGGACTAAAGCAATGGAGGAAGAGCTGATGCAAATTGAGAAAAATCACACTTGGGATCTTGTTCCCAGACCTAGAAACAAGAATGTGATTGGAACCAAATGGGTCTTCCGGAACAAACTAAATGAAGTTGGTGAAGTAATCAGAAATAAAGCCAGAATGGTCTACAAAGGTTACTCTCAAATAGAAGGAGTTAATTTTGAAGAAACTAAGTTTGCTCCGGTGGCAAGAATTGAAGCAGTCAGATTATTTCTTGCCTTTGCTGCCTTCAAGCACTTCAAAGTATATCAGATGGATGTCAAGTCTGCCTTTCTGAATGGAGACTTGGAAGAAGAAGTATGCATTGAGCAACCGGATGGATTTCAATTGTCTGATCATGGTGATATGGTTTGCAAGTTGAAGAAAGCACTATATGGATTGAAGCAAGCCCCAAGAGCCTGGTATGAAAGATTGGATAAGCATCTTTTGAAGATTGGTTTCAACAAAGGTACTACTTATAGTAATTTGTATTTTAAAATGTTAGATTTAGGGCAAACAACTGAGAGGGGGGGTGAATCAGTTGTTCAAAACTTTCTTCTTTCAACACTTGTATTCACTTAGCATTAACAATAAATCAATCATGAAAACTTAATGTAATTAATCAAGAGAAGAAACACATCTACACATGAGACACCAAGATTTTGATGTGGAAAACCTGGTTAAGAGAAAAACCACGGGGTGACTAACCCAAGATATTATTCTCTATTAGAAGAATAGAAAGAATAAGATGGCACATGCTAATTAGGGCTCACTGTCTGACTACACTGCTCACAAGAGGCTTACTACCTACAAGAGACACACTGTCTACAATAAATGAGTATTACATACTTGAACTGGTAAATAGCATCATCACCATGCTTGAATCAGTTCCATTAAAGCCCAAATCCTTCTGCTCTTCCTTTCTCTCTTCTCCTCGCTACCACACACTCATCTCCATAAGTACACTCTTGAAATGACTTCACAAACCTTTATTTATACATGACACCAACTTAGGAACAATCATCTAAGTCGGCAAGCAACCACAAGAACATTTGCAAGGTGTATAATTCATCCGGTCGACCAGTCATAGAAAGAACACCTTCATCTGGAAGTATTTCTTCAATTCTAGGCTCCAATTCTAATGCAGACCATCAACACGAACTGAACATAATCCAAGGACCTTCACAAGCTTTCCTGAATCACCAGGAACATCCGCACTTCCTCTACTTACTGAAATCCTTCTCTCCTACATCCAGAACCTCAAGAACATAGTCTGTTATCACTGTCACAAAGGAATAGGTTCTTCCAGACCTTCAAACCACAAACCGATCTGCTTGACACTTCACAAGGACATTCTAAACACTTCCTCAAATCCGCAGAGTGGGATAATGCATTACTGGACCTTACCGGACCTATCTGTCTCACTCTGTCACCACTGAGCACTTGTCTGAACCGGTTCTACTTGAGCGACCATAACTTCTTCAGATCTTCATGCAGATCCCTAAAAACTTGACTGAAGCATCTCAAGACTTATATCTACAAACCCTTTAAACCGCATCCTCTGATCCTCAACCTATCTTGGACTTTTACCTTGTTATCATCACTGTTCTTCACTATTCCTGATTGAGACTAATTTTCTCAATATCCTCAGCACACAGCTCACCCAATCCTTCTCATTAATGCAACATGAGTATGTTGACATCAATGACAACACTAGTTTAACCCATACTTGCAACAATCTCCCCCTTTGTCATTGATGGCAACATATTATGTGAAAAACCATCAAGACAAGAACTTCTCCTTACTGTCATAGCTCCCCCTATCAACAAAAACTATTCACATGTCTTCTCTTCCTGTACTGCTCCCCCTTTGATCATCAACCACTTGTTTTTCACATGTCTTCTCTCCCCCTTTGACATCAATGGCAAAGGGCCCAAACTTGCAACTTTATAATCACACATGTTGCTCCCCTTGAGTAGTAGCTCTCTAACACCAATCTAGACCACAAGATATGACTGTGATATCCACTGGACTGATGCACATTAGTGCATCCTAGTTCATCACTGGAGGGGCAATAACCCCTAACTTCTCTCTGAGATACTCAAAAGAGTCCTTGGGAAGAGGTTTAGTAAAGATATCTGCAATCTAATCCTTGGAGGGCACATACTCTAATTTGACTTCATCCTTGTTCACTTGCTCTCTCAGAAAGTGAAACTTGATAGATATGTGCTTTGTCTTAGAATACAACACCAGATTCTTACAAATATTTATTGCACTTGAATTATCACAGAAAATTATGATAGGCTCCTCATATTCTACTTTAATGTCTCTTAGCATCTCCTTCATCCATAAGATTTAAGTGCAACTACCTGCTACTGCAATGCATTTTGCTTCAGTTGTAGACAGAGATATTGCCTCTTGTTTCTTGCTTAGCCAAGAAACCAATCTTTTTCCCAAAAAGAATGCTCCACCACCGGTACTCTTCCGGTCATCCACATCTCCTGCCCAATCTACATCTGTATATGCATGAAGAGAGAAATCATGATCTCTAGGTTACCATAGACCATACTCAACTATCCCCTTTAGATATCTAAAAATCCTCTTGATTGCCATAACATGAGATTCTCTAGGATTAGCTTGGAATCTAGCAACAAGACCAACAACCTGCATAATATCTGGTCTAGTTTGAGTGAGATACAACAGTCCTCCAATCATTGACCTATATTTTGTGTGATCAACCTTGGGAGAGTCATCATCTTTGCTCAACTTGCATCCGGTTGCTATTGGAGTGTTCATTGGCTTTGAGTCTTCCATCCCAAATTTTCTCAACAATTCTTTCACATATTTTGACTGAGAGATAAAGATTCCTTTCTTTGTTTGAGTAATTTGTAGACCCAAAAAGAAATTCATTTCTCCAAGCATTGACATCTCAAACTCACTTTTCATTTGACTTGCAAAAGTTTTACACATATTGTCTCTTCCTCCAAAAATGATATCATCAACAAATACTTCAACAATTAAGATATTTTCATGATCAATTTTGAAATACAAATTACTGTCAGTGGTAACTTTATTGAAACCAATCTTCAAGAGATGCTTGTCCAATCTTTCATACCAGGCTCTTGGGGCTTGCTTCAGTCCATACAATACCTTTTTTAATTTACAGACCATGTCACTATGATCAGACAATTGAAATCCATCCGGTTGCTCAATATACACTTCTTCCAAATTTCCATTTAGGAAGGTAGATTTGACATCCATCTGATACACCTTAAAATCCTTGAAGGTAGCAAATGCAAGAAATAATCTGACTACTTCAATTCTTGCCATCGGAGCAAAAGTTTCTTCAAAATCAACTCCTTCTATTTGAGAGTAACCTTTGCAAACTAATCTGGCCTTGTTTCTGATTACTTCACCGGCTTCATTCAATTTGTTCTGGAAGACCCATTTGGTTCCAATCACATTTTTGTTTCTTGGTCTGGGAACAAGATCCCAAGTGTGATTCTTCTCAATTTGCATCAGTTCTTCCTCCATTGCCTTAGTCTAGTTTTCATCATTGCAGGCTTCATTTACTGTCTTAGGTTCAATATTTGAAATTAGACAATATTCATCTAAATTTTGAGCAATTCTCCTCCTTGTTTGTACCCCTTTGCTTTTGTCACCTATGATCTGATCTTCAGAGTGGTTTAGAATTACATACCTTGGATTTTTGGGAGTCTCTTGCACTTCTAACTCTTGATCAGTCGCATTGAGACTTATCTCTTCTTCCTGTCTTACTGGATCAACTTGACTTTGTTTCTTAGAAGAGACTTGGATATCTTGAATCTGAACACCATTCTGATCATCTTCATCATGTTCAAGAATTCTTGAGGGTCTTTCAATTTCTTCATCAACCTTCACATTTATACTTTCTACAATCTTTCTTAGTCTCTTGTTGTAACACCGGTATGCTTTGCTTTGAGTAGAATAACCCAAGAATATTCCTTCATCACTTCTAGCATCAAACTTTCCTAGATCTTCATCCCTTTTAATGTAACATCTACTACCAAAAGCTCTGAAGTATCTCACAGTGGGAGTAATGCCAAACCAGAGTTCATAAGGAGTCTTACTGGTATAGTTTCTAATTTGAACTCGGTTGAGAGTGTAGACTACAGTGCTGACAACTTCTCTCCAATAGATCTGAGGAACATTTGCTTCCATCATCATGGTCCTGGATGCTTCCTGGATGGTCTGGTTCTTTCTCTCAACAACTCCATTTTGCTGTGGAGTTCTAGGGCAGACAATTGTCTCTTTATTCCATGTTTCTCACAAAAGTTTATGAACTCACCAGATGTGAATTCTCCACCTCTATTAGACCTCAGACACTTCAATTTTAATCCGGTCTCATTTTCCACCATAGCCTTGAATATTTTGAATTTCTCAAGAGCTTCTGATTTCTCTTTCAGAATGGTTACCCACATCATCCAGGAATAGTCATCAATTAGCAACATGAAGTATCTATCACCTTGCACACTCCTGATTCTTGCCGGACCACATAAGTCAGTGTGAACCAAGTCAAGTCTAATAATCTGGTAGAAGATTGTTCCTTGCTTTTGAATGAGATTCTGCTTTGTTTTCCCAACTGACATTCTTTGCACAAACTATTTGTAGGTTTTACCAATCTTGGAAGATCTCTTACAGCTTGAGTATTACTTATTTTGATGATATTATCAAAGTTCACATGACACATTCTTCTATGCCATAACCAACTCTGATCAATTTGAACAAATAAGCAACTTTTACCAGTACCAGCTAAGTGAAAGATGTTACCTTTTGTTTGGGTACCTGATGCAATCTTTGTTTCAGAACTTTCAAGAATTTTGCACTTTCCATTCTTGAATTTGAGATCATAGCCTTTGTCCACTAACTGTCCCACACTGAGAAGATTGTGTTTCAATCCTTCAACATATAATACATTATCAGTTTTGTTCTTTCCATCAAAAGAAATAGTTCCTCTACCTTTGATTCTACCTGCAAAGTTATCACCAAACTTTACAACTCCTCCTTCATACCTTTCCAAATCTATGAACTTGTTTTTGTCACCTGTCATGTGGTGAGAGCAGCCACTGTCAATGAACCAATCATCCTTTTCTTCAACTTGGGCAGCCAGGGCTTTATGATTTACAGATTCAAAGGGTATTGGATCTTCTTCCTTGATGGCAATGAACACCCAGTCACTTCCAAATTTGTCTTCTTTCTCTGATTCATCATCTGTTACTCCTTCATCATCTCCTTCATGAGCATAGTAACAATTCTTCTAGAATCTTGGTCTATTACTGTTTGGCTTAGAAAATCTTTCCGGACACCTTGATGCAAAATGACCAATCTTGTTGCAGTTAAAACACTTAAAAGGCAATTTTCCCTCATACTTACCGGATCCTCTTGGTAGTCTTTTTGCAATAAGAGCTTCAAGATGAGCAGTTTCAGCTTCTTCTTCTTCCAAGTCTTTTCTTGCATTCTCATACCATGATGATTTCCTTGAAGAGTTTTCTCCCGGATCAAACCTTTGTTTTCCTTTTACCAAGGCACTTGCTTTGAATGTAGATTCAGTCTTTGGAGGATCATCTCCAAACTCGGCCATTTCAAAAGTAGCTAGCTTACCAACCAATTGATCCGTTGTGACTATTGTGTGAGCTCTGAATTCTTCGATTGCAAAAGCTTTGATTTTATAAAACTCAAGAAGGGATCTAAGAACTTTGCCAACTATCTCATCTTCACTCAGGGTTCCACCTGCATTTCTGATTCCACAAACCAACTCATTCGCTCTTGGCATAAAAGAGGTAATATTTTCATCATTTCTCATTTTCAGTCTTTCAAATTTCCCTTTTAGACTCTGTAATCTTGCACATTTAACAAACTGGTCTCCTTCACGCAAAAGTTCCAATTTCTTCCAAATCTTAAAGGCAGTTGGTAGATGAATAACATTAGAGAGTTCTGAGTTAGATAATGTGCTTAAAAGAGCCTCTCTGGTTAGCAGATTGTTTTCAGCATCTGTGATTTCATTTAGGGTTGTCGGACCACCCTGTGGAGGTACATAAGCCTTTGTCACCATGGACCAGTATGCAAATCCCATGCACTGCAAGTGACATTCCATGTGACCTTTCCAAAGAGCAAAGTTAGTTCCATCGAACTTCGGACTATCCTTCTTGTAGGACGACATCCTGGATCTCCTCAAGCGGTTAAGCTCCTTTCAGAGGAACTTGGCTCTGATACTAATTGTTAGATTTAGGGCAAACAACTGAGAGGGGGGTGAATCAGTTGTTCAAAACTTTCTTCTTTCAACACTTGTATTCACTTAGCATTAACAATAAATCAATCATGAAAACTTAATGTAATTAATCAAGAGCAGAAACACATCTACACATGAGACACCAAGATTTTGACGTGGAAAACTTGGTTAAGGGAAAAACCACGGGGTGACTAACCCAAGATATTATTCTCTATTAGAAGAATAGAAAGAATAAGATGGCACATGCCAATTAGGGCTCACTACCCGAGCACACTGCTCACAAGAGGCTCACTGCCTATAAGAGACACACTGTCTACAATAAATGAGTATTACATACTTGAACTGGTAAATAACATCGTCACCATGCTTGAATCAGTTCCATTAAAGCCCAAATCCTTCTGCTCTTCCTTTCTCTCTTCTCCTCACTACCACACACTCATCTCCACAAGTACACTCTTGAAATGACTTCGCAAACCTTTATTTATACACGACATCAACTTAGGAACAATCATCTAAGTCGGCAAGCAACCACAAGAACATTCGCAAGGTGTATAATTCATCTAGTTGGCTAGTCACAGAAAGAACACCTTCATCCAGAAGTATTTCTTCAATTTCAGGCTCCAATTCTAATGCAGACCATCAACATGAACTGAACATAATCCAAGGACCTTCACAAACTTTCCTGAATCACCAGGAACATCCTAATGCAGAGGTAGGAGGACCAAAACTATCCTCAATAACATTAAAAAATCAAAGAACTAATCCAATTACTTTGGTCAAGTTGAATAGAATATTAATACATACTTTTCCTCTAATTTTCATGAAGATCCAATGGTAAGAGAGAAAGTTATGACTCTTTTCCCAAAACTACAAACCCTAGGCAACGTTCAGACCTGCCCTCACCAAAATTGCAATATCTCTCACAAAACTTAATGAAATTATACCAAACTAAAATAATTGTAAACTAGAAACACATATATTTCCATCCATCTATTATATACATCAATGTGAGGCCGTACCAAGTCGTACCATGCATATTTTTAGACTGTATTTTTAGAAAATTAAACTCTGCAGATCTACCCTCAATAAAAATGCCATAACTTATTCAAATCTTAATGAAATTTGATGCAACAAAAATAAATAGAAAGTAGACTTAATAATCTTTCCAACCATATATGGCTTGCTCTTGTATATGTCCGTACAAAACTGTACCAAACGCTGCAACATGACTGTTGCAGGGAAAATCAGAAAATTACAATCCATAAAACACTCATATCTTTCACAAAAATAAATAAAAATGCATGGGACAAGAAGCAAAATGGAAGGTGGTTGAAGGATATAACATTTTAAATCCATTAGGCATCCATTCAATTCCATTAAGGGCTGTACAATAGCAAAAGAAAGCAAATTTCTGAAGGAAAATACAGGAAAACATTATTTTTTCTCATTCCATGCTCAAATCTTCAACCACCCACCAATTCTTCATGGTTACAAGGCATTTTAAAGGCATTAAAACATGTCTCTTCAGTTCATAACTGATTTGGAGTGAACCAAGAGCCAAATGACTCTTCACCTTCTAAGTTTGCATCTTTTTTCCAATTTTACATTGACAACCTTTACATGGTTTGCAATATTTTATATTTTTGAAACTCCTAATGACCTAAACACATAAAAATGACTTGATAAACCTTATTACAATGTGGAAGCATACAAATTTAATCAAACTCAAAGATTTGTCTAGGACAATATTAATTTGCCAAGGTGCTCCTGCACCATATAACCAACCAACAAAATTTCTAAGTCCCTTGGAAATGTATCTACAACAAAAGTCTCTTTCCTCTGTCTTTATCTTCAATCTTCTCAGCTACAATCTTCCAATCTATAGAAATAGTGACCAACCAACCAACAAAACAAACTACCATCTTCACAGAGCATCCTCAGGCTCCTTCTACTCCCATCAGTGGAGTACTCTTCGGGCTGCAACATCAAGTGCTTCTTCAGGTATCCATCTCTCTCACTGCTTCACAACAAACCAACTCACCAAACCATTCATCTCACCCAACAGTAGATCTTGGTGATGCACCTACCACTCTCTCCTCAGTGGTTTCTCTATGCATCCTTCTCTAGCCAAATCTCTATTAGAGAATGGTCATGACAGACCTCATCTTGTCTACCCACACACAATCTCAGAAAACATCCTTCTTGCAGCTAGATGGAACAAACACCTGCAACCAAACAACTGAGCAACACAAAATCTAAAAGGTGTAGATTGCCTCCCTTGGTGATCTATCTACACAATCAAGATCTTCTCACTCTTCACCTGCCTTTTCAGTGACAGAAAAAAAAATACACACCACCCAAATCTTTTGCCAGCTCTGATACCAATATGATGCAGAGGTAGGAGGACCAAAACTATCCTCAATAACATTAAAAAATCAAAGAACTAATTCAATTACTTTGGTCAGGTTGAATAGAATATTAATACATGTTGGCAAGAGACACTATATGGATTCATGGTTGTTGTCATTGATGGCAACAAAGGTCATCCCACTTATCTGCAAGTCATGGTGTGCCTCTACCGGAAGTCAGAATGAAGAACTGTTGTGGTCCGGTGAACAAGAATAGAGCATGTGGCAAGGTCCGACAGATTGGTCCGGACCTCTAAGAGGAAATGTCTTGGTGCAGTGCGGATTTGGGGAAGTCAAGAGGACTACCTTGAGCAGTATATTCCAAGGATTTAGCCTCCGATGATGGACAAAGAAAAAGATATGAATAGCTGAGTACCGGATTCCTGAAAGACAGTGAAAACAGAGGAAGAACTGACTGACTGAGCATCAGAATATTTTCCGGATGTGTTACTGTTGATGGTAAAGGTTGTAAAGGCATGAATCATGTTTGGCCGACATGATTAATGATATCTACAAGTATATGCTTGATCCGCATTGCTTGGTGAGCAAGGATTCAGCCGACAGAACAGAGTTTGTAAGAAACCAGACTGTTCCGGATGCCGACTAGAAAGGTGATGAAATTACTTGTGCGGATATATATAGAGGATGGATTTAGTTGTGAAAAGTGTGATTGTGTGATGGTGTATGCGAACAAGTACAGAGCAGAGCAGAAGTAGTAAGAAAGATCCGGTATGTGAAAAGATAGCAGAATAAAGAACAGAGGAAAGATGAAGTGCAGCAGATCAGTGTACTGAGTTTAACCGAAACTAAACCCCAGCATATGTAGATGCTTCCAATCAGTTCAAGTATTATATTACATTCCTTGTAGACAGTGTGTCTCTTTGTAGGCAGTGTGCCTCTTGTGAGCAGTGTGCTCGGGCAGTGAGCCCTAATTGGCAAGTGCCATTTTTGTAACTCCTTATTCTTCTAACAGAGAATAATCTTTGGGTTAATCACCCCGTGGTTTTCTCCCTTAACCGGGTTTCCACGTCAAAAATACTGTGTCATGTGTTTCTCATTTCATGATAATGTTTGTTTGTTTAATTCAATGCTGCTTTGATTGATAAGAAAGTTCAAAAGAAGAAATAATTAGGATAACTGATTCACCCCCCCCTCTCAGTTATCAACAATACATACTTTTCCTCTAATTTTCATGAAGATCCAATGGTAGGAGAGAAAGTTATGACTCTTTTCCCAAAACTACAAACCCTAGGCAGCGTTCAGACCTGCCCTCACCAAAATTGCAATATCTCTCACAAAACTTAATGAAATTATACCAAACCAAAAGAATTGTAAACTAAAAACACATATATTTCCATCCATCTATTATATACATCAATGTTAGGCCGTACCAAGTCGTACCATGCATATTTTCAGACTGTATTTTCAGAAAATTAAACTCTGCAGATCTACCCTCAATAAAAATGCCATAACTTATTCAAATCTTAATGAAATTTGATGAAACAAAAATAAATGGAAAGTAGACTCAATAATATTTCTAACCATATATGGCTTTTTCCTATATATGTCCGTACAAAACCGTACCAAACGTTGCAACAGGACTGTTGCAGGGAAAATTAAAAAATTACAATCCATAAAACACTCATATCTTTCACAAAAATAGATAAAAATGCATGGGACAAGAAGTAAAATGGAAGGTGGTTGAAGGATATAACATTTTCAATCCATTAGGCATCCATTCAATTCCATATAGGGCTGTACAATAGCAAAAGACAACAAATTTCTGAAGGAAAATACAGGAAAACATTGTTTTTTCTCATTCCATGCTCAAATCTTCAACCACCCACCAATTCTTCATGGTTACAAGGCCTTTTAAAGGCATTAAAACATGTCTCTTCAGTTCATAACTGATTTAGAGTGAACCAAGAGCTAAATGACTCTTCACCTTCCAAGTTTGCATCTTTTTTCTAATTTTACATTGACAACCTTTACATGGTTTGTAATATTTTGCATTTTTGAAACTCCTAATGACCTAAACACATCAAAATGACTTGATAAACCTCATTACAATGTGGAAGCATACAAATTTAATCAAACTTAAAGATTTGTCCAGGGCAATATTAATTTGCCAAGGTGCTCCTGCACCACATCCGCACTTCCTCTACTTATTGAAATCCTTCTCTCCTACATCTAGAACCTTAAGAACATAGTCTGTTATCACTGTCACAAAGGAATAGGTTCTTCCGGACCTTCAAACCACAAACCAATCTGCTTGACACTTCACAAGGACATTCTAAACACTTCCTCAAATCTGTAGAGTGGGATAATGCATTACCGGACCTTACCGGACCTATCTGTTTCACTCTATCACCATTGAGCACTTGTCTGAACCGGTTCTACTTGAGAGACCATAACTTCTTTAGATCTTCATGCGGATCCCTGAAAACTTGACTGGAGCATCTCAAGACTTATATCTACAAACCCTTTAAACCGCATCCTCTGATCCTCAACCTATCTTAGACTTTTACCTTGTTATCATCACTGTTCCTAATTGAGACTAATTTTCTCAATATCCTTAGCACACAGCTCACCCAATCCTTCTCATTAATACAACATGAGTATGTTGACATCAATGACAACACTGGTTTAACCCATACTTGCAACACAAAATTGATCATGAAAATATCTTGATTGTTGAAGTGTTTGTTGATGATATCATTTTTGGAGGAAGAGATAGTATGTACAAAACTTTTGCAAATCAAATCAAAAGTGAATTTGATATGTCCATGGTTGGATAAATGAATTTCTTCTTGGGTTTGCAAATCATTCAAACAAAGAAAGGAATCTTCATTTCTCAGACCAAATATGTGAAAGAATTGTTGAAGAAATTTGGGATGGAAGACTCAAAGCCAATGAGTACTCCCATGGCAACTATATGTAAGTTGAGCAAAGATGATGACTCTCCCAAGGTTGATCAGAAAAAGTATAGGTCAATGATTGGAGGATTATTGTATCTCACTCAAACTAGACCTGACATTATGAATGTTGTTGGTCTTGTTGCTAAATTCTAAGATGATCTTAGAGAATCTCATGTCATAGTAATCAAGAGGATTTTTATATATCTAAAAGGGATAGTTGAGTATGGTCTGTGGTATCCTAGAGATCATGATTTCTCTCTTCATGCATATATAGATGTGGATGACCGGAAGAGTACCAGTGGTGGAGCATTCTTTTTGGGGAAGAGATTGATTTCTTGGCTAAGCAAGAAACAAGAGGCAATATCTCTGTCCACTGCAGAAGTAGAATGTATTGCTATAGCAGGTAGTTGCACTCAAATTTTGTGGATGAAGCAAATGCTAAGAGACATGGGAGTGGAGTATGAGGAGCCTATCATAATCTTCTGTGATAATTCAAGTGCAATAAATATTTCAAAGAATCCGATGTTGCATTCAAAGACCAAACATATATCCATCAAGTTTCACTTTTTGAGAGAGCAAGTGAACAAGAATGAAGTCAGATTGGAGTTTGTGCCTTCCAAAGATTAGGTTGCAGATATTTTTACTAAACCTCTACCTAAGGACTCTTTTGAGTATCTCAGGGAGAAGTTAGGGGTTATTGCCTCATTGATTCTGAATTAAGGTGTACTGATGTGCATCAGTCCAGTGGATCTCACAGTCATATCTTTTGGTCTGGATTGATGATGGGGAGCTGCTACTCAGGGGGTAGCTGGTATGATTCTGAAGTGGTGGAGTTGCAAGTATGTGCCCTTTGCCATTGATGTCAAAGGGGGAGAGAAGACATGTGAAAAACAAATAGTTGCTGATCAAAGGGGGAGCAGTAAAGGAAGAGAAGACATGTGAATGGTTGTTGTTAATAGGGGCAGTTGTGTCTGTGAGAAAAAGTTCTTGTCTTGATGGTCAAAATAGTTTTTCACATCATATGTTGCCATCAATGACAAAGAGGGAGATTGTTGCAAGACCAGTGTTGTCATTGATGTCAACATACTCCTTTTGCATTAATGATAAGGATAGATGAACTTTCTGCTGAGGATATTGAGAAAATAAGTCTAATCAGGAACAGAGAAGAATAATGAAGACAATCAGCTAAAGATCCTAGCTAAGGTGAAGATCAAAGGATGCACATCAAAGGGTTTGTAGATATGTGTCTTAAGATGATCCAGTAAAGATTTTAGAGGTCCACATGAAGATTTAAAAAAGTTATGACCACTCAAGTAAAACTGGTTCCAACAGGTGTTTAGAGGTAACAGAGTGACAAAAATAGGTCCGGTGAGATCCGAAAATGTAATATCCTGTTATGTGGATTTGAGGGAGTGTTTAGGAAGTCAATGTAAATTGACAACTCAATTGGTTCGTGGTCTGGAGATCGGCAAACATCTATTCTATTGTGACAGTGATGACAAACTGTGTTCTTGAGGTTCCAGATGAAGGAGATAAGGTTTTCAGTAAGCAAATGTAGTGTGGATGTTCTTGATATTTCAAGCAAGCTTGTGAAGGTCTTTGGATCGTGTCCAGTTTATGTTGGTGGTCCGCATTGGAGTTTGAGCTCGCAATTGAATAATTACTTCCGGATGATGATGTTCTTCCTAAGTCAGGCCAATCAGATGAATTATACATCCTGTGGATGATCTTGAAGATGTTGTGTGAAGATTGGAGTGTTCCCAAATGAAGATTGAAGTCTCAGATCTGTGTGGATGACAGTGTACTGATCCACATGAAGTCTTTTTGTAATTAGTCATGTTGTATTCATGTATTTGCTCTGTAATGTTTGCTGACTTAGATGATCATTCCTAAGTTGATGTCTTGTATAAATAAGGAATTGTAAAGTCATTTCAATGGGTATCTTGCAAAGATGAGAGTGTGGTAGAAAGGAGAAGAGCGAAAGGTAGAGAAGAAGTATTGGGCTTAAATGGAATCGACTCAAACATGGTGAAGATGCTATACTTCAATTCAAGTATGTGATACTTATTCTTCTATAGACAGTGTGTCTCTTGTAGGCAGTGAGCCTCTTGTGAGCAGTGTGCTCAGGCAGTGAGCCCTAATTGGCATGTGCCATTTTGTTCTTTCTATTATTCTAATAGAGAGTACAATCTTGGGTTAATCACCCTGTGGTTTTTTCCTTAACCGGGTTTTCTACATCAAAATCTTGGTGTCTTGTGTATTAATTTGTTTCTGCTCTTGATTTAATACATTATGTTTTCATGATTGATTTATCATTATGCTACTGAATTACAAAGTGGATTTAAGTGTTTAATTGGAAGAAAGTTTTTGACAACTGATTCACCCCCCCTCTTAGTTGTTTGCCCTAAATCTAACGGTTCAAACCCCCTCTGAAATTTAGAACCAAACTGATCCGGAGAATCCTGAAATACAGGAAGAAGATATAAGTTTGAATGAACCTATCCAAGAAATAGAAGTGCAAGAAACTCCCAAAACTCCCAGGTATATAAGACTGAATCATTTTGAAAACTAGATCATAGGTGATAAAAGCAAAGGTGTTCAAACAAGAAGAAAGATTACTCAAGACTCAGAAAAATATTGTTTGATTTCAAAGATTGAACCAAAAACAATAAGTGAAGCATGCAATGATGAAAGCTGGACTAAAGCAATGAAGGAAGAGTTGATGGAGATTGAGAAAATCACACTTGGGATCTTGTTCCTAGACCTAGAAACAAAAATGTGATTGGGACCAAATGGGTCTTCCGAAATAAACTGAATGAAGATGGTGAAGTAGTCAAAAGCAAAGCCAGATTGGTTTGCAAGGGCTATTCTCAAGTAGGAGTTGATTTTGAAGAAACTTTTGCTCTGGTGGCAAGAATTGAAGCAGTTAGATTATTTTTTGCCTTTGCTGCCTTCAAGGATTTCAAAGTATATCAGATGGATGTCAAGTTTGCCTTCCTCAATGGTGACTTGGAAGAAGAAGTATACATTGAGCAACCAGATGGATTTCAATTGTTTGATCATGGTGATATGGTCTGCAACTTGAAGAAAGCACTGTATGGACTCAAACAAGCCCCAAGAGCCTGGTATGAAAGACTGGATAAACATCTTTTGAAGATTGGTTTCAACAAAGGTACTGCTGACAGTAACTTGTACTTCAAAATTGATCATGAAAATATCTTGATTATTGAAGTATTTGTTGATGATATTATTTTTGGAGGAAGAGGTAGTATGTGCAAGACTTTTGCAAATCAAATGAAAAGTGAATTTGAGATGTCTATGTTTGGAGAACTGAATTTCTTCTTGGGTCTGCAAATCACTCAAACAAAGAAAGGAATCTTCATATCACAGACCAAATATGTGAAAGAATTGTTAAAGAAATTTGGAATGGAATATTCAAAACCAATGAATACTCCTATGGAAACTAGATGTAAACTAAGCAAAGATGATGAATCTCCTAAGGCCGATCAGAAAAAGTACAGGTCAATGATTGGAGGACTACTGTATCTTACTCAAACTAGACCTGACATTATGAATGTTGTTGGTCTTATTGCCAAATTCCAAGCTGATCCTAGAGAATCTCATGTCATGACAATCAAGAGAATTCTGAGATATATAAAGGGAATAGTTGAGTATGGTTTATGGTATCCTAGGGATCATGATTTCTCTCTTCATGCATATACATATGCGGATTGGGCATGAGATGTGGATGACCGGAAGAGTACTAGTGGTGGTGCATTCTTTTTGGGGAGAAGATTGATTTCTTGGCTGAGCAAGAAACAAGAGGCAATATCTTTATCCACTGCAGAAGCAGAATATATTGCAGCAGCAGGTAGTTGCACTCAAGTATTGTGGATGAAGCAAATGCTAAGAGACATCATAGTGGAGTATGAGGAACCTATCACAATCTTTTGTGATAACTCAAGTGTAATAAATATATCAAAAAATCTAGTGTTGCATTCAAAGACAAAACATATATCCATCAAGTTTCACTTTTTGAGAGAGCAAGTGAACAAGAATGAAGTCAGATTAGAGTTTGTCCCCTCTAAGGATCAGATTGCAGACATCTTTACTAAACCTCTACTTAAGGACTGTTTTAAGTATCTCAGGGAGAAGTTAGGGGTTATTACCCCTCCAGTTCTAAATTAAGGTGCACTAATGTGCATCAGTTCGGTGGATCTCACAGTCATATCTTGTGATCCAAATTGATGATAGGAAGCTGCTACCCAGGGGGAGCAGTCTGTATGATTCTAATTGATGCAAGTATGTGCCCTTTGCCATTGATGTCAAAGGGGGAGAGAAGACATGTGAAAAACAAAAGTGGTTGCTAATCAAAGGGGGAGTAGTAAAGAAAGAGAAGACATATGAATGATTGATGTTGATAGGGGGAGCTATGTCAGTCAGTGAGGAGAAGTTCTTGTCTTGATGGTTAAAACAATTTTTCACATCATATGTTTCCATCAATGACAAAGGGGGAGATTGTTGCAAGTATGGGCCTAAATGATGTTATCATTGATGTCAACATACTCCTGTTGCGTTGATGTCAAGGATTGGATGAGCTGTGTGTTGAGGATATTGAGAAAATTAGTCTTATCAGAAATAGAGAAGAATAGTGAAGATAGTGAAGCTCTTTGATGTAAATATCCCAGCTAAGATGAAGATCAGAGAATGTGCATCAAAGGGTTTGTAGACACGTGTCTAAAGATGATCCAGTCAAGATTTGAGAGGTCCACATGAAGATTTTGAGAAGTTATGGCTATATGAGTAAAGCTGGTTCTGGTAGATGTTCAGAGGTGATAGAGTGACACAAATATGTATGCTGAGATCCAGAAATGCAATATCATGTTCTATGGATTTGGTGAAGTGTTTAGGAAGCCAATGTGAATTGACAACTCAATTGGTTCATGGTCTAGAGGTCCGCAAGCATTTATTCTAATATGACAGTGTTGACAGAATGTGTTCTTGAGGTTCCAGATGAAGATGCGAATGATTTCAGTAAGCATAAGTGGTGTGGATGTTTTTGGTGATTCAGGCAAGCTTGTGGGGGTCTCTAGACTGTGTCCAGTTTGTGTTGGTGGTCCGCATTGAAGATTGAGCTTGTAATTGAAGATTTACTTTCGGGTGATGATGTTCTTCCTAATCATGGTTGACTAGATGATTTACACATCTTGCGGATGATCTTGAAGATGTTCTGTGAAGCATGGCGTGTTACTCAAAGAAGATTGAAGTCCCAGATATGTGAAGTTGACAGTGTGGTGATTCGCATGAAGTCATTTGTAATAAGTCAAGTTGTATTTGTGTATTTGCTATGTAATAAAATAAAGTATGTATTGTGCTGACTTTGATGATTATCCCAAAGTTGATGTCTTGTATAAATAAGAGTTGTGAAGTCATTTCAAAGTATCAAGGTGAATATGAGGAAGTGGTAGAAGGGAGAAGAGCGAAAAGTGGAGTAGAAGTATTGGGATTAAATGGAACTGACTCAAGCATGGTGAAGATGATAATCTTCAGTTCAAATATGTAATATTTATTATTCTTTAGACAATGTGTCTCCTGTAGGCAGTGGGCCTCTTGTGAGCAGTGTGCTCGGGTAGTGAGCCCTAATTGGCATGTGCCATTTTGTTCTTTTTTTTTCTTTTAATAGAGAATACAATCTTGGGTTAGTCACCTCGTGGTTTTTCCCTTAACCAGGTTTTCCACGTTAAAATATTGGTGTCATATGTGTTAATGTGTTTCTACTCTTGAATTATTGCATTGTGCTTCCATGATTGATTTATTATTATGTTGTTGAATTACAAGAAGGATTTAAGTGTTTAAAGAAAAGAAAGTTTAGGGACAACTGATTCACCCCCCCTCTTAGTTGTCTATCTTAAATCAACAAGTACAACTATGGTAAATGTAAGTCAACAATCCAATTGTAAAGTATGCCAAATTGCATCATACTTTGACAAATTATAAGCAACATGATCAAGGAAAAATAAATATGATCAATGTCTCAACTGAACATCAAGAATATTCTCAACATCATGAAGCCCAAGCCAACCACTATGAATACCAACTAACATATGTCATAGTTATGAAGATTAACTGCCACAAGAGAGATAAATACAAATGCCACTATCACCTGAATAACTGTAGATTTGTGCCATCACTATGATAACACTATGTATTTGTCATCAAGGCACTATTACTAGATCATGTGAATACAGTGCCAACTGAACTCATGCCAACAAAGAAAGATAACAACCAAGATCTAATCCTTCTGACAAGATCACCCAAAACCACTATCAATCCAATGCCACTGCATTGGCAACTCAATGTGCACTGTCAAAACTCATTAATGCAAGTATAACATCATACCACCAATGTCAAGAGCATAAGCAATACAAGGATTATGAGGTTTGTCATCAATAAATCACTTTGCCACCTTGAACGTCATGAAATAAGATAACATCCATATGCTTCTCAACCTATGCTTCCTCAAGCACCTTGTTTAATATATAAAGGTGGTAAAGACTACGATCTTGTAGAGCAGCTTCGTGCTACTCCTGCAAAGATATCTCTTTGGAAGCTTATACAAACTTCACCTAATTACCATGGAATGCTACAAGAAGCTTTACAAAAGGTGATTGTTCCTCCCACTGTTAAACCAAATGATGTTGCCTTTTTACTAGATTGTATGCATGCAAAAAAAATAGATATTCTATTTCAGCAACATGAATTACCATCTCTTGAGGTTCAGAATCAGTATGATCCTTTGGTTATTTTTATTACAATCAACAAAACATTGGTTAAGAGAGTAATGATTGATAATGGGTCAGCCCTTAATGTTTGTGGCATTGATTTACTACATAAAGTTAGAATTGAGGTATCTACCATCAAACTAGAATTATTAAGTATCCGTGGCTTTGATAATGTCAGACGACAATCTGTGGGCACTATAATTGTACCTATACAAGTGGGACCTATGATTGTGCCTACCCTGATCCATGTAATGTCTTGCTCTCTATCTTATAACATGACTCTTGGTAGACCTTGGATACATGCATTAGGAGCAGTTCCTTCTACCTTACACTGTTCGATTAAGTTTATATTTAAAGGTAAACTGCATACTATCCATTCGGATCCTGAACCTGATAATTGTTTACAAATGGAAGTGCATAAGTATGTTGTTTGTCCTAAGAGTTTAAACAATCTAAAAGCTGAGTTGTCATCTCCTCTTGCCTCTAAAAATGTTATGCAAGAGTCCAAATAATCAAATGCATTTGTTGGTGATGACTGGGGTTTGCTAGATTTTGTTTCTACCTCCACAAGAGAGTATAAACTTAAAAAACCTATCCCTAAAACATCAAATATTGCATCAATCACATCGCATGCTTCAAATGATAAACATAAGGCCTCTTTGGTGACAAATAAGGATAATACTCTTAGCTATACTATTCACTATGAAACTTATGAAGCTCTGCCTTCCTCCAAAGAAATGGTCTCTCTATGGCAGAGGATTCTGAATCCTTTACAAAAATTGTGACTATGTAGGTAATGGCTGCGCCATAAACCAACAAGGAATCAAAGTCCCTATAGAATCCACTTCGCGACATTACTTAAGTTGCATTGGATATAATCCTTTTAGGGAATCCAAAGCCCACAAATGCCCTACTCTAAATGTGAATACAATATCAACACTTAGTTTGATATTCCCTAAGATGATTGACATCAATTGTCCTCCAGGATCACTTCCATTGGATATATTTATGACAGATGAAGTGATAATGGAATTCTTATGTGCTTATGATGGTATTCCTCATTATCACCATAAACGTGGCCTACCTTATTGTTTAAACAATGATGCATATTTTAGAAAGACTACTAGCACAATAATTGCTACAGTAGAGCATAATGAAGAACTCGAAGAACAATTACAATCCTACAATCCCCCAAACCATAATACTCTCCTTAATGGAAAGATTGTCGATGTCATCATGGATAAGGATAACCCTGAAAAAGTTATCCCTATTGGTGATTGTTTAAATGCGAAAGAAAAAGAAGAAATGACTAAACTATTGAACGAGTTCTCAGAATTATTTGCTTGGAATTATTCAAACATGCTTGGTCTAGATCCTTAGATTGTAATGCATAATATTGTGTTGAAACCAGATGTTAAGCCTTTCAAACAAATGATTCATAAGATGAATCCTAAGATTGCTTTGCTTATTAAAATTGAAATAGAAAAACTCTTACAAGATGGCTTTATTCGACCTATTGATTACTCTCCGTGGATCTTGAATATTGTTGCCGTCACTAAACTTGATGGCTGTATAAGAATGTCAATAGATTTTTGAGATTTAAATTTGGCATCTTTGAAAGATGATTTTCTGCTCCCTAATATCGATATGATTGTTGATTCCATGGCTAGACATGAGTTGCTATCGTTTATGGATGGATTTTCAGGATATAATCAAATACTTATAAATCCTCTCGATCAGTATAAAATAGCCTTTATAACACCTTGGGGTACATTTTGTTGGGTAGTCATGCTATTTGGACTTAAGAATGCAGGAGCTACTTACCAGTGTGCAATGACTTATATTTCATGACTATATGCACAATATTCTAGAAGATTATGTTGATGACATCCTAGTGAAGTCTATCCATCGTAAGGATCATGTTGCAAATCTTCAACAAATATTTGAGCGCATACAAAAGTATAATATGCGATTGAATCCCCATAAGTGTGTTTTTGGTGTGGACAGTGGAAAGTTACTTGGGTTTATTGTTTCAAATCGAGGTACAAAAGTCGATACAAAAAAGATAGATGTGATTGTTAATATGCCAATATCTAAGAACATATCTCAACTTCGTAGTTTGTAGGGAAAGATACCAGCCATCCGCCGATTTGTTTCACAACTCGTGGATAGGATTTGCCCCTTTACGCAACTACTAAAGAAAGATTCTCACTTTCAATGGAATTATGGATGTCAAAAAGCTTTTGACGACTTAAAGGATTACTTAGCTAATCCGCCTATTTTGCAACTCGTTGTTTCTAATAAACCATTTATTTTATACATCTCAGTATCTAACAATGCCCTAGCAGCTTTGTTAGCACAACATAATGCTAAAGGCAAAGAATGCGCTGTTTATTACATCAGTCGTACTTTGCTCGATTATGAGGTGCGATACATAGTTATAGAGAAACACTGTTTAGCTTTGGTGTTTCCCACTCAAAAGCTTAGACATTATCTCTTAAATGTTGAAGTGCATGTAATGGTAAAATTTGACCCTTTGAAACATCTATTTGCAAAAATAGATTTATTAGGTCATCTTGCTAAATGGGTTATGTTATTAACAAAATTTGATCTTAAATTCATTTCACAAAAAGTGATCAAAGGGCAAGCAATAGCTGATTAGTTAGCTAAAGCTCCTCCCCCTTTTCTTTACAAAATGTTGATACATTTCCCGATGAACAGGTCTTAACAATCTGTGTGGATAAAAAATGGGAATTATACTTTGACGGATCAAAATGTTGAACTGGCTCCGGGGCTGGTGTTATATTGATACCCCCCATTGGTAAGTTGATTCCCTTATCTTACCGCTTAGATTTATTATGCACAAATAATATAGTTGAATACGAAGCTCTTATCGTTGGACTTCGTGCAACCTTGGCTCTTAATATCAAAAACATTACAATATATGGTGATTCTTAATTAATTGTCAAAAAAGATAACGAGATCATATCAAACTAAGCACAATAAACTATCTCAGTACCGTGAGTTTCCATTATCTCTCTTAAAACAATTCAAATCATATTCAATCGACACCATTCCCAGGAAAGATAACTAGCATGTGGATGCAATGGCAAGTGTAGCTTCCCTTATATCCCCTGATGGTTCTCCTAAGGAATTTACTTTTGTTGTTCATAATCTTAAGATACTGATAATCAAAGACCTTATAGTTGCGAACTCAGAACTCTGTGGTAATACATACACTAATGAATGGTTCTACATATTCAACTATTTACGTGATGGAACCATTCCTAATTCGACATCTAAGAATGCCCAACTTTATTTATGCAAACTAGCAGCACGATACATTATATTATCGAATGTCTTGTATCGATAAAGTTATAATGGTGTTTTACTCCAATGTTTAAGTAATATAGAGATTCTGATAGCTTTAGAAGAAGCTCACTTTGGTGCCTGTGGAGGGCATTTTGGTGGAAAATCATTGGTGCAAAAATTGTTACATATGGGATACTATTGGCAGCATGGAACAAGAATCCTTTTCTTATGTCAAGAGATGCCCACAATGTCAACAACATAAACACCTAATCCATGCTCCTTCTGAAAAGCTTCATGCCCAGGTGTCACCATGGACATTTTCCATCTGGGGTTTGGATCTAATTGGTAAAATTTCCCCACTCTCCTCTCAAAGACATACGTTTATCATTACTGCTACTGATTATTTTACAAAATGGGTAGAAGCGGTCCCTTTGTGGTCCACGACCGCTGATGTAATCTACTAATTCATACAAGATAACATAATTTCTCAATTTGGAATACCTTCCTCCTTGGTTTCAGACAATGGTAAACCATTTAAGAACAAGGATGTGAAAAAGTTCCTCAAAAAATATCATATACAACATCTCTTCTTTATGCCTTATTACCCTTGATCAAATGGCCAAGCAGAAGCTTCAAACAAGGTTATTGGATAAATTTTATGGATGACTATTAATAAAAATAAAAAAGATTGGCATACGCATTTATCCTATGCACTATGGGCCTATAGAACAAGTATTCGAACGGCTACGGGTAACACACCATATAATCTCATCTACGACGTAGACGTGATAATGCCCTTAGAGTTAGAAATTCCTTCCCTGCGAATTTCCCTAAGAGACATCATGGATGATGACATAGAATGAGAGAAAAGATTACATGAACTTGAAATGCTTGATGAAAGATGAATTAACACTCTTGAACATCTCAAGGCTTATAAAAAAGGAATACAATGAGCCTATAATGCGCAAGTCATACAACGATCATTCAACGTTGGGGACTTGGTTCTTTATGAAAATCAATGTAATATAAATGCACTGCCTGGCGAAAAAGGTAAGTTCATCCCTAATTGTCTTGGACCGTATATAATCAATGAAGCCTTTGGATTTGAAGCATATAAGTTAGCCGATGAGCAAGGTACTCCGCTTAAGGAACCTATTAATGCAGTGTACCTCAAAAGATTTTATGCTTAAAGATCTAATGTTAAATGTTCCTAAGCTAATTTAGTATGTAGATTAACTTCAATTTCAACAAGATATTACTACTTTTGTCTTAATTCATTTGGCATTATATCTTTGTTTAGTTGATCATTGTTGTATCCTATTTAAGTAGTAATTGCTTAGATCTCTTTTGTATTAACTGAATATAGCATGGAAATTAAAGCTATGTATAAAATGATTAATCATTGTGCTTATTATGGCATGTTCTTTTTAGAATTGTTAGTATATCACAATAGCATTAATTATAGCATTTAGACAATTGCATTTTTACAAAAATCACATGTGATCAATCAAAAGTTGTTACACATAGATAAAAAGAAATAATCATTATATATATATCTCAGTTTCATGTATACCTCCAAATCGACCATCCCTAAGGACAAAATGGGATGTCGTAGTGCCTAAAAAAATATATCACATAGCTGAGCCTCGATTGTTAGTACTCTCAAGCCCTTGTGGTGTGTGAGTGACAGAAGCCTAACCATGTGTGGCTATGGATCGTGAATGAATCCTAGAGATGCTTCGCGATCATAACTCCCTGATCTTGGCTCTCATCTCTATCATCTGCTCATGTGCCTCCTGGTACATCCTCTGGTACTGGTCCCTCTTGACCTGAACCCTATCTCTATCAGCTCTTGCCTACAGGACCTCCCAAAGTAAGAACTCACTGACAACTGGCTCTCCCTCAGATGTAGGAACCACTATCACTTGCTCTCACTGTGCCCTGAGCTTAGCCTTAGCATTCTCAGGTCTCTGTCAAAACTCCTCTCTCTCTTGTGTAGACTACTCTAGCATAGCCTCTGTAGCAGCCCTGTATCTGATGAATGGCATAAATATCTCAGCATGCCACCTAGCGGATGATCATGGCGAATAACCTACCTATACCTGCTACTCTGAGGCATTTGTAGGTACTATGTCTGCTATGACGCAACTCACAAAGTATCGCCATGCATCTGTTCCAACTACAAAATAGAGGATGAGATAGATGTTAGACTCCCATATAAATATCACAAATAATAAACTATACAAAACATAAAATGATAAATCAAATCTCACCTGGATCATCATCTCGCTAGGATGGATCTCAGAAAGCTAAAGGTGTGATGAGCTCTGCAGTCTAATCTATAGCTAGGGGTATAGACCTACTACACTTTGCCTGCTTTGTCTGACTAGGCCTCGCATTGTCTGCAAGAGTAGGACCATAGGCCTTAGACCACAGTCTTGACTTGGTCTCCTCATCAACGTCTGCCTCCTACTGGCTCTGTCGTGATCTTGCTCTGAAGACGTACTGTGATGGGACCTCCTTGGAATCATCCTCATCCTCCTCCACATCCTCCTTGAGATCATAGTATCCCACAAAATCATTGACATCATCCTCCACCCCTGTGTCACTAGCGTGACCAGCCCAAGGTCAAGCATCCCCTGTAGGGTGCCTGGGTGGAAAGATAGGTGCAGGCCGTGCTGTGTGCCACTAGGTCTGATATGCTTGAGTACACCTGACATCATCTATGTCTAACACTAACTCTGCATCCTCAGGACCCTCATCATCACTTAGTGGCATGTCTACTACTGTCGGCCACCGGATGGTATTTGCCCTGACTGCACTATGAGTAGCCATGCGTAGCTCAGAAAAACTACAGGAACATCTTGTATCTATCCAAACTGCCATGCCACCTTGTCAAAGTAAAACCAAGATATGATATGATCAAGGTGACCGGCCATCAGTTGATCCCTCTACATCCTCACTAACTGTCTCTACTAGCTAGGCCATCTGATGTAGCCACGATATGGTCTCCAAATGATGTCACCAGGCTGTAATATGTCAAATACTACTCTCCAGTATAATAGATCCCTGTGCCTCCAACACCTGACCAATGGATGCGCATAGACATGTGGATGGGTGAATGTTACCTCTATAGGATAACCCACCGGTCATGTACACCTGATGTGCTCAAAGGCCCAGACCTATAGTAGTGTGCAGACTATTAGACTATGCATCTCATAATGGATGTATCACCCTAAGTCACGATAAAGGTGCACAAGTATACTATGCCCCCATGCATAGATAGTCTAATGCTCCTCCATCTCTCTAACAGTGTGAACGAGACCCCCATGTAGGTGAGTGCATCATCCATTTGGTACGATGGCTAGTGCGACTGTGACAATCATGATCCTCAGTAGTAAGGGAATGTTTCTACATCCCTACTCTAGCCAATGGAGCTAAATATGTCCTTGCTCTACCTGTGAAACAATGTGACCCAAGCAGTATAGCTAACTCTCATGAGTATACCCCACTGAGCGGTGTCCAACAATCCTCACTGTCTCTCCTCGGATCGGTAGTCGAAGGATCTTGATACATCCTCCAGTGTGATGGTAATCTTGCCTATCAGTAAGTGGAATGTGGATGTATTTGCATCCCACCTCTCCATTAGTGCCATCAACATAGCGTAGTGGAATCTGATTGTGGGCATGTCAAACATCCACCATAGGCCCACCATCTATAAATTCTCTCTCTGCAATAATCAAGGTGCTAGCACGCTCTCGTAGATGTGCCATCAGATGACTGCCTATGTACTCACGCATCTTAGGGACATCCTGTAGATCAGAAAGCAAGCAAGAGTATCAAAATCCCCTCTAGAAACCAAAATAAGCTATCAAGAATTGAACAGAAATCCTATACCTAGGGCCTATGTCCTCTGTGGACCACAGTGCCCCAGGAAGATTAGGGCACCCCAGATGGACATTGGGGCCCCTGTGGGACTAGGGAACCCTAGAGAGACTCTGGCACCCAAGGTGGACCTGAGCACCCCTGTCAGGGACCCTTGTCTAGCTTCCCCTCTTGGCATAGAAATCGGTAAATGTAAAAGAAAAAGTACAATGAAAGACGATAGAAGAGTTGAATCAAAACCCTACCTCAGCCTTGAAACATCTCTTCGCTACTAGGGCTCAGAGCATCTCCAGTCATGGTGGATGATATGGATGTTGGCTCGGCATGGTCATTCTCCTATTCTCCTTCTCTCTTTCTCTCTTCTACTTTCTCTACAATGACAAAACAAAACAAGAATGAGTTATTGATAAGTGACAACTCCCTTTTACATAAAGTGAGTGACAAATCCTATCCCTAACTGGGTGCAAAAGTGTGCTCTTTTACTCTTGAGCCCCTTTCTTGAGCTGTCAAACTCTGATTTCAGTGTTGTTTTTTGCGTTGGAATCTTGGTTCCACTCTCTTTTCCCCAATGTGTTATGTTTTAGCATTGTTTCTTCAAATGACCCTCATAACACATTTCTCATCAAGTTTCCTCGAAATCGACGTGTGTGGATATCTCCTTGTTTCTACTCTCAGACTAAGCAAGTAGAAACAAGGGGGCATATATCTCCCTTGATTTCCTCCCTCATCATGTCTCATCACTCAACCCCCTTAGCTTTTTTATACTGACTGATTGGTTGTGGTTGCAGGTTGATTTGATTTGTGATTTTCTGACAAGTGTTCCTTTGTAGGATGCGGTTCCTAACTTTGTGGTCTTGCAGGATTGCGAACTTGGGGTCTTGTACCTTCTCGGCGACAACACTTTGGTTTCTCTATAGTATCCCTTTGGGTATCCTTTTCATGATTGATGCATTTACTTTCCTTTAGTTGCATATGCACGTAGTGTCATATGGCCACAAAAGTGGGGGCTAAATGTAACGTCAGAAATTGTCCTCCTGTATGGAATGGTACAATTTCCCTAGGTTTAGCTCCTCTCTTTAGTGACCTCTCAACCTTTTCTTTTCTGGCCTTCCCAAAACCCTGATTGACTAAATCTAGGAGTAAACTATTCACTTTTTTAGGTAACTTATTGATAGAACCCAGAAAGGGGATTTGCGATTTGGGTCTCTAGGACCCCCAAAAAGTAGATCTGAGTAGAAATAGGGGGCTTGGACTTGGGCACCCATGCCCTAGTCCTCCCCTATTTCCCAAGATTTTGAATTTTGGTGGGATGTCGACTCCCGCCGAGTGCCTCGAGATTTCATTTTCAAATTCTCAATTTTCACGCGATATCAAGATGTTATTTCAAAATTTGAATTCCCTAAAGCTAGATATAAAAATATATTTGAAAATCATTTTATCACACACAATTCTTATGCAAGCTTGATGCCAAAATTCTACTACAATTGTTATTGAAGATCAATGACTTGTTGAAGCTCTTGGAAGTATTCTTTATTTGCTATCATGGAGACAATGGATGGAGATTAGGAATCAAGATCTTGAGTCTATCTTGCTCTTCCTAGGGTTTGTACACCCTTTGCATGATCCAGAGAAGGGTTGAAGCCTCCAACAATGAGCTTGGAGATCCTCCACGGACATTGCTGATTCACCTTCTTGTTCATGCAAGTCTTCATTCATTTTCATCTCCTTGAGGTAAAGTTGTATGTGTTTATTGATGCAAAGCAAGTTCTTGATCTACCCTTGATTGAGACATCTAGGGTTTGATATTTCTACATACACATTCTTAGGTTTGTACACACTTCTGCAAATCTTTATCTCTGGCTATTGTTGAGGTAGAAATACCAAAGACGAGGCTTGACTGAGGCAAGCTCCTATATAGCCACAACATTTTCCTTCTTTTGTAGGTGGAAATCATGTTTTACAGGTTCCAGCGGCAAGAAGCTACATAAAGGAGGATATTGCGGCTATAGTCACAAAAAACTTTCAAATTTCCAAATTCCAACACTTGTGGGACTAAGGGGTGGGTGCCCTAGTCCAACTAGGGGTTATTTATAGGATCTAGAAGCCATTTAGCAGTCTCAGACACCCTGTGCAGAAGATTTTCCAGTGCGGAAACTTTCACGACACTGGAGCGGGTGTCCTAGTCCAAGTGGTCCTCAAAATCTAGGTGCACAACCTCTGAAACCCTCTCTCTACACTTTTGTGATCAATTTTTCCAGTTGTTTCATCAGTTTCTAAATATTTCTGATTTAAGGTATAATTAGGGTTTTACTTGGTTAAAAGGAAAACACTTGATAAAACCTTGGTTAGGGTCTTAGGTTTCATAACCACACGAGCAGAAGGGATAGACAAAGTGATTAGAATCTTGTTCATGAGCTTAGTCCTTGTCCTCCCCATGTTTACTGGTGAAATTGTCGTATTTGACCTAGAGTAAACAAACTATAAAATTTTCCCCTAAACAGGGTGTAGCAAAGGAAGAAGAGGAGCAGATATTGGAAGGGAACTTGGAACAAATGGAATTTGTTTATTTTGTTTTTTTTGTCTAGTATTGTATGTGTGAGCTACCGCATGATACTAAGGTGGCTGCAACACATTTGAAGTAACTGATTATGCAATATTAGTGAAATCATCCACTGGTCGAGGTGGGTTTTGAGAACCTCAAACAATGATTACAGGCAAAGAAGGTTGATGTATTTTAGAGAGAAGATGCACAACAATTTTGGGTTTTGCAGATTCTTGTTCAGAATCAGAAATGTAAATTATGTTTATCAACTTTGTAAAGAAAGATGTCCAAGGAACTAAAGAGGAAGAATAGACAAAGAAGAAGTCATCAAGGGATTCATCTAACATATCAAAGTCATCACTACTGAATGGTTCATCATAGGCTCGAAATATCTGGATGAAAAGGTTTGACATGATCGAACATTTAGCACTTTTCAGACTAAAATGAGAGAAGTTTAAAATAGTTTCTAATTAATCTACACATAATCAAATCAATCTTCTACTTAACATTAGGATACAAGTCACTAAAGATGTCCACCTTATTGTTGTCCCAAATGGAAGAGCAAGGTTGTCTGGATCATATCCGTTTGTCACTATTGAAATGGAAAATTATACAACTAAACTAACTAATTTGAGCAAATACAAAAATTGGTAAAAGATTTTACGAATAAAAAAATGGATGAAATAGGAACCTAGCACCAGAGTATGGAAGCCATTGTCTAGGATGCCAGTGGTCAGTGTAGATGTTTGTGCACAATGATGTCATTTGTACAATGCAGTATGATAGAAATTTTGATTCTCAATCTTCGTGTCAACATTTTCAATATTTCCTTAGGTCATCAAATTTTTGGAAGTGACCTACAAATGCATAGAATAGGGGAAAAGGGTTGGGTTGTATAGGAGTTTGCCTTAGTCAAACCCCATTTTTAGTGTTTCCACCTCAACACTAGCCAAATTGGTAAATGATAAAAAGTGTGTATTCTTATACTCTGAGTGTATCTAGAATAGTAATGAGCAATGACAAGCGATAAATGCAATACACAAATATATTAAATCCTACTAAGTGACTTAGAGCAGATTTACACAATATCCCTATATGCAAGAGATAATATGGGAGATGTGTGTGTTCAACCCATGAGAGATGTGCAATAATATTCAACAGGATTGTAAATAATCAAAGCACAAATAACAAGAATTGTTGAAACTTTATCATCTCACAATGAGGAGGTGAAAGTCACTCGGTAGGTAGTGGTTCCAATGGGAATCCTTGCAAGTTTGTTGAGCTTTGATGGCAAGAGCATAGGGCTTGATAATAAACTTTAATAATGTTGTAATCTCAATATTTGTAGAGCTTTTTGCATGAAAGTAAAATCAATCTCTATTTCAGCAGAGCTTCACTGTGAAAAAGAATCGATCCCTTGCAATGACAAATCTACTTGCTTTTATAGAGATAGCAAGGGCAAAAAAGCAAGGCAAAGAGCCATTTGGGTGCGGATAAGAATGATGAAAATCATGGTGAATCGTGCAAGTGAAAAGGTAACTTCTAAAAATGATATGAACACTAACAAAGGCTATCAGGATGCCTGCGTGTGGCACAAAAATTCATGCTTAGTGCTGGAGTCTTAGAAAATATAGTTCTTAAAAGATCTGATCAACTCAGGACTATACAAGGATTTAGGCATTTTTATCGTTCCTAGATGTGGCGAGTGAAAAAAATCAAACCAATGCAAAGGCACCTCTCATGGGTTGAGGGTAAGGCCAAGGCTAGAAATGGTCCTAAAACACACTAGAGGCATGGACACTAAAGCGAGTACCAAACATAGCATGAAATTATGGGTGAGCACAATTTATGACATTACAGTTAAAAGGGTAGAAGTGGAAGATGGTGCACCATATGACAACAATGTAGATGATGAGGATGTTGAACACGTAGAAGTACTGATAGGGGGGTGAATTAGTACATAATCAAATTACTTTACTTTCAACAACATTCAAGCTAATGTGAACATTTAAAGCATGAGAGATACAAGAACAAAAAAGTACACGACCATAACACTAGATTTACATGGAAAACCCAAGAAAGGAAAAACTATGGTGAGCAAGCTGCTTGGATCTATTGTCCAAATCCAGCCTCACAAATAAAAACAAGATTACAATATTGTTTATGGGCTACAACCCAAAGGAAGCTGCAACTCCTTGAACAATCACAACTTTTAAAAAACTTGTCTCAATGTTCTTCATACAAAACTAAATGTTGATCACTTCATCCTCTGCACAACTATTTTACCTTCTTACAACAACAATACCAACTTCTGCAACATCAAAACATCTTCAGGAACTCTTCTTTATCATCACAATGTCCATAATCACTTTTGCAATTATATTATATCACATGAACTGATCCTTAGCACATTTCATCATCATATATGCTTCAACAGTAAGTTTATTTGCACATTTCCAATGGTCTTACGTAATACATCTTTCATGCCTTGCTCGACACTTTTGATCTTACATTTGTATCCTCCACAAGCATCAATATCTTTCTCCTTGTTTGGCCAAGATGAAACAAATAATATGAAATGTGTAGTGGCCACAATGGTCAGCTCCAAAACATATGCGGTAAGTAGAAATCAAGTGTAGTTCAAAAACATAGCATAATTAGGTCTTAATTTACCTTAGCACAATTTCCCAAGTTGTCGTACATCCCACACACAGGGCATACTCTTCATTATGCACTAATTTGGCACCGCAACACTTAGCCTTCTTTATATTTGACTCCAGACCCAAAGCGGTACCAAAGGAGACAAAATTACATCACGTGGACCTCATACTAAATGTTATATGACTTGCAAAATGTTCATGTACACTTCTTTTGTCATCTTAGGATGTATCATGTTGGCACAAACACTTGAACTCTAATGCTAGTGTCCTTAACAACCTTTGCCTACACAGTCTTAAGATAAAACTGTGAACAACATACTTGCAATGAACACAATCACTTGAAACTTGAACATCACATACCAACCAGTCATAAGAGCTTATCATTCAATCAACAAGACCAATTATCATTGTGTGGTGAACTATGGTAACCTCAACTATCTTCTTTTGTGTTGAAAATGAAGGTATACTTTTGCTATAAACTTTAAAATTTTGTGTATGCAAAGTTGAAATAATGATTAATCCGTAACAATTAATGAACAAGTGCTTATGCACTTTCAATCCAATGTAGAAGAGAAGAGACTAGAAGAGAAGAAGCTTACAAAGTATTTACGTGGAGAAACCCTTTCAGGAAAAAACTCCACACCCAAAGATGTTTCCTACTTGTATTAAATCTCTTTGGAAAAGATTACATTCAATACCAAAATTCCTCTAAGTCCTTGATGCACTTCACAAAAAAGCTTCTTTATTTTTTCTCTAAGTCTTTACAAAAAAACTTATTGCTTTTTTCTTCTAAGTCTTTTTTCACCTTTCAACTCTCTAGAAAATGTATGGGGTTTACAATTAATTACAAAATCTTCTTTTAATTCAAAAGCTTGAAACTCAAATTACAATAAATTGTAATTGATAACATAGCTTCCAAAGCTCATGCAAAAACCAAGCACTCTAAATTGAGAAGACTAAACTCAAACAAAGTCCAAGATTTGAGTTAACTGCCTCTTCATGATGTGGGCGCCCAAGTAGGCTAAAAATAGTTTTGCCAACATCAAACATATCTCTAAATAAATTAAAAGAAACAACAAAACGTCTTCCAAATGGGTGTCCATGCTTGCCCAGTTACTTTCTGTTGACTGAAGTGATCAATACTCATCAATTTCATGCAAGCAACATGCAAGAATGATGTCCCCAAAGTTATTCTGAATTATCTTGTTCTATACATGCAAGTGACATGCAAACACTAGAATCAACATGTAATTGATACCCATTACCTGAAACACTGAGATGTACCATCCTGCAACTTTAGGGAGTTGGAGTGTTCTACAAGTAATATCTTAAAACTAACATGCAAGTATTTTCAACAACATGCAACTGATGCCCATTTCCTGAATCACCGAGATGTATCATCTTGCAAGTTTCTGGAGTTGGAGTGTTCTACAAGTAAACTCACAAAACTGACATGCAACAACATGCAAGGTCATACAAGTCCATAGGAGTGGCATACAACAACATGCAAGCACATGCAAGTGACATACAACAACATGCAATCACATGCAAGTCCATAGGAGCAACATGCAACAACATGCAAGTACATGGAAGCTATTCTAACCACATGCAAGTAATATCCAATTCATGCATCTCTAACATTGTAGTTAACTCCAACATTATATCCATGCAGAGTGTCTCAACATTATCCACTCATGCACATAAAGAATCACAACTCCCAGTCTAAAAATAAGTCCCATGAAAAAGGGGACGTCCAAGTCTAACTCCCACTCACTAGGGGTTATCAAACTCTATTTTTAGACTCAAGAGAAGTCAACAAGGTCTTCATGGCTCCCATCTCAAAATGGGTGCCCAAGTTTGACTTTATCCATTTAGAACTTAATTGCAAAAGTCAAAGTGATATATGATGAGCCAAAAACCTACCCACAATCTTGCCTTTAAAAACCCTTTTTCATACCAAGGACTACCCCTTAATTTTATCCTAATTCCCTATTTTGCAATTTGTTAACTATATAAAATGAAAATTATTTAATATGTTTGAAAAGGATAAAATATGCTTATGGTTATTGGTTTATGAATTCCCAATCTAATCGGCTAGAATTTGATGGACAGGAATTCCTACAACTTGATATGCAAGGGGGCAACGTCGGTGATAAGGAGGATCTCATCAAATCTTTTGGAACCTTTTTGAAATCTTTTTGGTTATGATTTCATATGGGCTAGCGGCCAAAATATAAGCTCTGTAAAAATTTTAGATACGGTTGAAGTTTGTTTGTTTTTACTAGCCGATAGTTGCTAAGACTTTTATCTAAGTTATGGGTCACAGGCCACTTAACTAATATTGGTTATTGAATACTACTTTTATCTAGGTTATGGGCCGCAGGCCACTTAACTAATATTGGTTATCGAATGTTCTATATATATGTACTACTGTGTAATGAATATAATATTGATACTCCTATTTTGTGAACATAAAAATTACTTGATCACTATGAATTTCCTAGCTGATGTAGTGTTTCAGATCACCTCGCAACCAGGAGAAAGGGCCCACTCCTCAGAGGCTTGGTGACATTTCATTCTTGCACTTTATTCTTGTTAGTAGTGTGGTTTGAATAGAGATAATAGTATGTTCTAAATTTTAATGTATTTCATTTTAGATATGGTTTCTGTTTAAATTCATTTACAAATGAAGTTAGAAGATTGTTCATTTAATTATTTTCATTAATGACCAATACTGTTGAGTGCGTTGTTTGGTGTGGATAGTGCAATAATTTAAAAGTAATCTTAAAGTTGCCTCTACTAAGTAAAATGTAATCTGTGTCTGTGTGAAATTTAATCTATTGTTATAAACAGAGAAGTTCCTATCACTTTGTTCATGTCGCCTTCCTATCACTTTGTTCCTGTAATAGAATTGACAGAACCAGTGATAGAATCATTTTCTATTTTTCTGCAAGCTAAGAGTTATAGGTTTAGGGTATTTTCAAATCTTTAGAATTAAAATCTTCTGCATTTCATTACACTTAGCTTATTACATTCAATACTTGAGAAAATTGCGATTGCATCTTTCATAAGCTTACATTCCTGGATTGACATAAGGGTAAGCTGAATTATAAAGCCAACAACCACAGATTCGAGTAAAACATAAAGATCCTTAGTTTTATCCAACATTTTTCGTGTCGTTGTCGGGGAAAGGTGTTAAAGGCCTGAAAATATAGTAAGTTGAGTTAGGACTAGTGTGTCAAGGTGAAAGTCCGCACGAGTGTCGACCTTGTCCAGGAAATTAACCTTAGTTTGCATTGTTTAGATCATATAGATGCATGAGTCAAGCCAAAGATGATAAAGGTAGATTTGTAAAACAACCTGTTGTGAGTAGTTCATCAAAACAAAAGAATCCTACATGGGTGATCAAGCCACAACCTGTGAAGAAACAAGTGAAAAAGAAGCAAGCTGAGCCTGATTTAGAGAAGTGTGTTATTGAGTCAACTACTATACCTCTAGAAACTCCAAGTGAAGAAACTGAGGTATATGTTGATTCAACTCCAAGTATCCCTCCTACATCTAAAAATTAGATCAGCCTGAGTCATCATTAGCATCATTAAGAAGACCTCTTAGTCTTGTTGCTCCTAATTTTGCTGAACAATTTAAAGCTTCTTATGTGTTGAGAAGGGGTAGAAAGGAAATACCAAGGCAATACCAACCATGTTCTTCATCGTTCCTTGTTCATTGGGCACCTTGGCCATTAGGCAACATGGGTGACAATCATGAGGGTGGCCAAATTAACAATGACTGAGCTTTAGTCAATAATGAACCAATCACTTTTGAGTGTCCCATTGTGAATCCTGATGAAGAGGCACTTATAAAAAAATACCTCACTCAGCCTTACCAATTTTTAGAGGCCCCTCTATTGAATATCCTGACATGTTCTTATTTGAATTTGATGTGTTGTGTCATAGTTATGATTACCAGAGTGATGCATAGAAACTCAAGTTGTTTCCAGCTACATTGAAAGATGTTGCATTACGATGGTTCATGGGACTCGGACAATATACAATTCGCATGTGGGATAACATGAAGGAATGATTTTTGACAAAGTATCAGGATTATTGTAAAACAAAAGAAGTTCGGGATGAAATTTTTAGGATGTCTCAACGAGAAGATGAAACACTCGAAGATTTTCTTGAAAGATTCTTGTTCAGTCTTCAAAGGTCATGACAAATAGGCTTATTACCTGAAACTATTAAAATGCTTTTCTTAGGAGGAATTCATGATGATTGCATTGATACCTTGAATCTTATAGGTGTAGGAGATATTTCTAAAATGTCTTTTGATGAGATTTGTGAAATTTGCAAGAATTATTCGCAATCTCATTGATTTGTTCAAGGATGCTCAAGACGACAAGTTTCTCAAGGTGGCACATCAGGTATTACCAAACATGAGTTAGGTACTGTAACATCAGAAAATGTCCCCTTGGGGGCTTTTCCTTCATATGGTTTAGCTCCTGGGTCTTTAGTATGCATTTAGGACATTTTAGTTCATATTTTAGCATCCCGATGGAATGAGACATGGGTTTCATGGCAAATGGGACCTAGGAGGACCCCTTGAGTTGTACTCTGCCTAAAATAGGGGGAAGGACTTGGGCGCCCACATCCTAGTCCTACCCTATTTTAGGGCAGCCCCAATTTCTGGGTGTCAGTTTATGACCATTAGTTGGTTCTTTTGCCGACACGGTAAAGTTTGATTTTTAAAATCTTGGCGGGAATGCTTGTAGGTGCATATATAACAATGTGTAGGCATTCATTTGTAAACTATATTTCAATTAGATGATTACTAGCAAGCTATTGTGTTCTCAAGGTGATTCAAGGCTTTCTATTGTGTTGCAAGAGCAGACTTGTGTGTTTTGTGTGTTGATATTTGCAGATTTGAACATCAATCTCCTCATGGCATGAAGAACATCTTCCTCCATGAGAGCCTCACTACAAGGTGAAATATCATTATGTTTTTATCATTGATTCCTTTTGTTTTTGCCTCTGCCTCATAAGGGTATGCACTGTTTGTCTGACAACGGTGTTCATAGACTTAAGTGTCCTCCAGGGCTTGACTGAGGCAAGCCTCTAAACGCCACAACCCCCAAACCAAGTCTTGTGATTACAGGTTACAGGTGTCACATCTAAAAAAGTGGAGTTACAAGAAGGCTTGGCAGGCATCAAGGATTTAGGATCTGAAGAAAGTTAGTCAAAGGAGCACTTCCAGGACTAGGGCGCCTGCAACAGTGTCCTCCGTAGACAGATTTTAGGAAATAGAAGTTATAGGGCTAATCAGTGTTAGAAGGAGGTCCAAATTCCCTAAAAAAGTAGGTACCTTGGACTTGGGTACCCACACCTTAGTCCCCCACTGTTCTGTCTTGGAACCTTGAAAATAGATATTCTGTGATTTGCCATTTTACTCCCATCTATTGATAACTGAGAGGGGGGGTGAATCAGTTATCCTAATTATTTCTTCTTTCTGAACTTTCTTAATAATCAATGCAACATTAATTCAAATAAGTAAACATAACTATGAAATAGAAATACACATGACACAATATTTTTGATGGTGGAAACCCTGTTAAGGGAAAAAACCACGGGGTGATTAACCCAAGATTGTATTCTTTGTTTGAAGAATGGAAATACAAAATGGCACTTTCCAATTAGGGCTCACTGCCCGAGCACACTGCTCACAAGAGGCACACTACCTACAAGAGACTCACTGTCTACAAAAGAGTGTTATACAATACTTGAACTGATTGGGAGCATCCACATATGCTGGAGTTCAGTCTCGGTTAGGCTCAGTACACTGATCTGTTGCACTTCATCTTTCCTTTTCTTTTATGCTGCTTTCCTTTCACATACCGGACCTTCCTTATTGCTTTCACTCTGCTCTTCTGCTTTTATTCGCACATCACCAACAACCATGACACTTCTCACAACTAAATCCATCTTGTATATATATCCACACAAGTGATTTCATCACCTTTCTAGTCGACATCCGGAATAGTCAATCTTTTCACAAACTCTGATCTATCGGCTGAATCCTTGCACATCAAGTAATGCAGATCAAGCATATACTTGTAGAAGTCATCAATCATGTCAGCCAAACATAACTTATCCCTTCATAACTTTTACCATCATCAGTAACACATCCAGAATAATGTCTGATGTTCTGGCAGTTAGTTCTTCCTCTGTTCATACTGTCACTTGGGAACCCGATACTCAAGTATTCATATCTTTTTCCTCATCTATCATCAGAGGCTAAATCCTTGGAATCTATCACTCAAGGTAGTCCTCTTGACTTCCCCAATTCCGTACTTCACCAAGATACTTCCTCTAAGAGATCCGGACCTGTCTGTCGGACCTCGCCACAAGCTCTGTTCTTGTTTACCTGACCACAACATTCTTCACTCTGACTTCCGGTAGAGACATACCATGTCTTGAAAATGTGTGGGATGAACTTTGTTGCCATCAATGACAATAATTATGAATCCATATAGTGTCTCTTGCCAACAATCTCCCCCTTTGGCATTGATGGCAACACTTAGTGAAAAATAACTAAGTGTTTACACTATGCTCCCCCTTGGCTAATGCTCTGTTTTTATATACATTTTCCAGAGCTCCCCCTTAGCTAGCTACAACATTTTTCACTTCTCCTCACTCCCCTTTGACATCAATGGCAAAGGGTAGGGTCCGCGTACCAAAATTCTCAAAATCTTGTTCGCATAAGTATATACTTATGGAATACTTACATATACTAAAGTATCTCTGCAAAAGTTATTTTCAATTGGATGAATTCTATAGCCCAACTTTGCTTCATTCTGTCCAAAATTGATATATGACCGCTCAACAAGAATGCAAATGCATCTGCCCTTTTTACATCTGTTGGATCATTGGTCTGGGCTATGATTTGAGCTTCTTTTATGGCCTCATGCATGGCCTCTAACTTAGGGACAATTATCCCTCTGATCTCACTCAACCTGCTTATTCTATTTTTCTTTTCCTTCTCCAGCTTCTTGATTTCATTCAAGACTCCAATAGTCTGACATTCTTGATTTATTATGGAGGATGAGAGAGGATCAAAATTCTTTGATAGATTTGTCAGTTTGTCCTGCTGTTCTTTCATTTTCTTCTCAATCTCCACTGTTGTTTTAGACCAAGATATACAAAATTTGTATACTTCTTCGCCATCTTTAAGAGCATTTTCTAAGCTCTTTATCCCAACATTCATATTTCTCCTATCATTACTTATCAACCCTTGTACCTCTAATAATCTTTTTGCAAGAAATTCCTTCTAGACCTTATCTTCTGCTGACTTCTCTAGGGAATCAAAATGTGTGCTAACACTATTAACTAGAGTTTTGAGATTACCAGATGAGGAGGCTATGGGATCCTTCTAAAATGATGGCATAATCTTTTCTAGCACTCCGGAAGCAGCTTCTATCAACTCACAGTCTTCCATGTGAGACTTCAGGAGTTTTTCTTTAGCCTTTACATTAGCAAATGAAGCTATCTTCATTGTCTGTACCAGAGAAAGAGAATCAAAATTAAATGGTCCTTGTAGAAGCTCTGGTTCATCAATCTCCATTATTTCTTTGTTCAAGAATTCTTGGATAGTTTTTGTAGTGTCTCTTGCTGGAGACAGATTTTTCTTCTCTTTTGCATTCTTAGAGCTGTCTCTTGGAGCTTTATCTCCTGCTACATTCTTACCACTAGCAGTTGTGGTCTTCTTTGTTGAAGTCTTCTCTCCTTCTGCAACCTTGGTGCTATCATCTTCTTTTTCCTTCACCTTTGCTTCTCTCTCCTGTATTCTTTCTTCTCCTTTAGATCCGGAGACTGTAGGGGAAACTGGAGGAGAGATATTTGTTTGTTCATGAGCCACCTCTTCCGGAGTAGAAGATTCCAAGTCCTTATCTTTTTCTGCACTGGAGTCCATTATCTCTTCTATCATTTTCTCAGTAGACTCTTCTGCAACACTTGTGGTCGAGGGGTCAGTACCCAAGTCCTCTATAATTGGAATGTTAAATTTCTTAAAAGCATTTCAGAGGATCTCTTCAGTCTCTCTTGCCACTTTGTCGGTTTCACCAAGCATTAGCTGATTCATCCTGGCTTTGCTCCGGAACTCATCCTTGCAATCTTTAAAGATCATGTTCATTTGTTGCGGAGTGATTGAAGGAAAGAGCTGAATGACGACCTATTCCTGGATCTCGAGATCTTTTGCTCGAGCATTGTTCTTCCTCATTTCAAGCCTCTTTTCTAAGCTTTTGGGAATTAGAGAGATAATTTCAATAAAAGCTTTATTTTAAGTGTTCAAAAACTTAACTATGGCTTCCTCCAGAATCTTTCTATCTGCTTCATTATATGCATCATAGAATTCTATTAAGGGTTGTAGGTTCCCATCCACAGTGACTGCTTTCACTACAACATCTAAGGATAGAGTGGGTTTTTCAACAAATTCTTCTTCCTTCTCTTCTTCTTCTTTACCTGTAGAATGTTCATCGGATGATTTCTTCTTCTTCTTTAGTTTCTTTATCTCCTCATCTGATTCAGTTTCTTCATCATCCTTTAGGCTAACATAGGACCTTGTTGCCTTTTTCCTTGTTCTCTTTTCTCCTTTTCCGGATGCCTAGACTTCCAGTTTTGATGTTCTTGAGCTTTTGGCTGTGATAGGTGCTGATCTCTTTGATGATCTTGTCTGGGTGGAAGATTCTACCGGAGCATTTTCCTTACTTCCCTTTTTTGCCTCTTTCTCCTTTTTCTCTACCCTTTCCACCTTTTCTCTATTGGCATCAAGAGCCTCCTTTGAGATGCCTAAGCCTTTGGCAATTTCTTCAACTTCTTTTCTCACTTTCCTCTTTATTTTCGGTTGTCTGAGTTCCACATGAACTTTTACACTTAGCTCTTCAAAGGTTCCAAACCTTTCTGCCTTTGGATCCTTTGACTGACTTAGCATGTGTTGAACATGCAGCTCCACAATTTGTTCATCAACTTCATAACCCATAGGCATGATCCACATAGTTCTTGGTTCTACTGCCTCCATTAGGCACTGATCAGTCTCTACCATAAAGCATACTGTGTCTTTGTATTTCTCAACAAGAGACTGGGGAATTCTCTCTCTTGCTTGCATCATGTTCTAAAAATTCTTGAAATATCCCCATAGGGCTATATTTCTTGCTTTAGCATCCCCAAGCCCATGCAAATAGTCTCTGATTTGGATGGCAACCGGTCTATCATTCTGCCATACCTAGCCATTGGATCTGGGAAGCTCATTCATGTAATAAAAGAATAGGCAGAGTATCAAGCCACCATACTTGAAGGAGTTCTTCTTATCCTTCTTAATCTAAACTGCAATTCCTGGTACTGAATTTTCCCTACTGGAGTGATAAATCTTGTAACCAATTATCATGGATGCAAATTTGACATCCAGTTCAGTGATGTCTTCAATTGTCATAGCTCTCTTGTCAAATTTTGATCTGGTTGCATCACTTACTGTCTGATTCTTGACAGACTTGAGAATAGGTATTCCACTGGATGAGTGCAGACCGATTACTGCCCTAATTGCATCTTTGGTGATCTTAAATGGTTTATTCAACCATAGGAAATTGTCATGCACTCTACTCAACACATACCGGACCCATTCATCTTCTTCAAAATAGGGGAAATGAATGCACTGTGCAAAATGCTTATCCTGGATGGCTTTATACTAAAGTTTAATCTCAAAAGAATCATCTATCAACTATTTGTGATAGATATCCACTAACTTTGATTCCCCAAATTCTTCAATATTCACATGTATGTAAACCCTAATGTCTTCTATATGCAATACACCATGCAGAACACTGGAAAATGCTCCTAGGGGATCTACTTCCAAAGATTTGTATGGATGTTTCTTGAATTTGGGGCGAGGCCTATTAGAGATTTTTACAATATTTGGAGTACCCATCATTAAAGGATTTATAGAGAGATATTTGATAAAGGAGAATACCTTTTGCACCTTTCAGTTTCACGGAGTTAGCCGAATCGATTTCTGGATGAACTGACTTCTGCAAATGATCTTTGATGAGCTTGAGGAATTTTGTTGTAGAGCTTCACTTTTCATTTCTTCTTGAATGCAGAATGAACAAATGCTTAATGAGAAAACTTTATATTGCTCCGCAAACCCTAATGTTAGGTTGCAATAAATGCTCGACCTAAATTATTCCGGTTTGCCTCATTCGTATGACTTGAAGAACCGGATCAATCCTGATCTTTAAACATCTTGCAGATCTTCCAAATCTTAACCATAGTTTATTTGGATGTTTCCCTTATGAACCCTTTAATCCGCAACTCTTCTTGTGCCAGTTCTGGCACCAATTGACTGGCTAGGGCAACAAGGTTTTCTTTGTGTCTCCCCCTGAGCCAGAGCTCACGTTTTAGTTTTCGGAAGGAATATCAACACCAGAGTCTGGTGCGGATCTATCCTCTACATTCTCTATACTTTTCTTCACCTAAATCTTGTTCATCTCACTTTGAACTTCATCTGCATTCACTTTTTGTTTTCCCTTATCTTGATTCTGATTATGATATACTGGACCTCTTTTGTCCTGATTCTTGCTTCTACAGAATTTTGCAATATGACCGAATCTATTGCAAATTTGGCAAACAACATTTCTTTGCATATTTGATTGATATCCTCTTGATCTGCATTGATTAGCCATATGACCTATTCTATTGCATGCAAAGCATCTACCATTGAATGATTTGTTCATTTGCATATGTCTGCATTCATGAGATTTGTGACCATACATTTTGCAGTTAACACATTGTCCAGAGAAGGATGAATTAGTCTGATTCATTCTCTATCTGCACTAATTAGCTTTATGACCAAAGTTATTGCAGTTGTGGCAGTATCCATTGATGGATGGATATCTTTGAGTATTAGGCTGTCTTACCGAAGGTCTTCTAGGCCTGTTCCTTAGATTTTCTGATCCAAAATTCTTCTGACCAGGTCCAGAGCTTTCTCCTTTCTCATATCCCAAACCACACTTGTCATCTACCCTCTTTTGACTTCCAAAAAGAACTTCAAGTTGAGCAGAACTTATCTTGAATTTCTCTTTATATTCATTTACTGTTTGAAGATCCCTTTTGAGAGAGACAATTTGATCCTCAAGTTTTACTTCATTATCTTTAGCATCTTTAAGATTAGATTTAAGATGTCTGATAATTCTATCCATCTTGTGGCAATCTTCTGATTTCTCTTTGAGAGATTGTCTTAGATTATCTTTAGTTTTTCTTTTCTCTTCAACTTCTTGGGTAAACTTCATAACTCCTGATTCCATTTCATGTCTTACCATAATGATTTCTTTTGATAACTTTTCACATAACTTGGTTTTCTCCTTCAGCTCTTCATTTGCATCATTTGCTTCACCTTGACTTGCCAACTGCTGAAGCAACTCCTTTCTCTTTTTCATAGAGAGACTTGATTTGTCTTTTAGTTCTCTCATGAAATCATCGGCCTATTTGAGTCCTTCCTTTAATTCATTGATTTCAGAGTTTGACTGTTCAAGATCATCAAGGGCAGTCTTGAGTTGCTCCCTTAAACCATATGCATCCATTTGGATTCCCAGATCTTCCTCAAGCTGTTAGACTCTATTAGGAGGAACTTGGCTCTGATACCAATTGTTGATAACTGAGAGGGGGGGTGAATCAGTTATCCTAATTATTTCTACTTTCTAAACTTTCTTAATAATCAATGCAACATTAATTCAAATAAGCAAACATAACTATGAAATGGAAATACACATGACACAATATTTTTGACGTGGAAACCCTATTAAGGGAAAAAACCATGGGGTGATTAACCCAAGATTGTATTCTCTATTAGAAGAATGGAAATACAAAATGGCACTTGCCAATTAGGGCTCACTGCCCGAGCACACTACTCACAAGAGGCACACTACCTACAAGAGACTCACTATCTACAAAAGAGTGTTATACAATACTTGAACTGATTGGGAGCATCTACATATGCTGGAGTTCAGTTCTGGTTAGGCTCAGTACACTGATCTGCTACACTTCATCTTTCCTTTTCTTTTATGCTGCTTTCCTTTCACATACTGGACCTTCCTTATTGCTTTCACTCTGCTCTTCTACTTTTATTCACACATCACCAACAACCATGACACTTCTCACAACTAAATCCATCTTATATATATATCCGCACAAGTGATTTCATCACCTTTCTAGTTGGCATCCGGAATAGTCAATCTTTTCACAAACTCTGATCTGTTGGCCGAATCCTTGCACATCAAGTAATGCGGATCAAGAATATACTTGTAGAAGTCATCAATCACGTCGGCCAAACATAACTTATTCCTTCATAACCTTTACCATCATCAGTAACACATCTGGAATAATGTCTGATGTTTTGCCAGTCAGTTCTTCCTTTGTTCATACTGTCACTTGGGAACCTGGTACTCAAGTATTCATATATTTTTCTTCATCTATCATCGGAGGCTAAATCCTTGGAATCTATCACTCAAGGTAGTCCTCTTGACTTCCCCAATTCCACACTTCACCAAGATACTTCCTCTGAGAGATCCGGACCTGTCTGTCAGACCTCGCCACAAGCTCTGTTCTTGTTTACCAGACCACAACATTCTTCACTCTGACTTCCGGTAGAGACATACCATGTCCTGCAGATGTGTGGGATGAACTTTGTTTCCATCAATGACAACAATCATGAATCCATATAGTGTCTCTTACCAACACCATCTGCAAGAGTTGTTTCTGTTATTCGTCAATTTGTTGTCGTATTTATATAATTAGGGTTTTAATGGTTAATTGGACATAAGAGAAGGAAAAATTGATAATTAATTCCCTAATCCAAGTTTCCTTTCATTTGTAAGTGACCTAGGGGATGATAGTGCTCGCCACTCAACCCTAGATCCTTCAATGTATAGTGGAGAGGCATATTTAAACATCTAAAATCTAGAACACTAACAAATCCAATTTCCCACTAAACATTTTGGTGAACCTGTGTATTTTGACTTAAATTGCAACTTGTTGAGTGTTTGTCTTCAGATTTGGTGTGATTTCATTCATTCATTTGGTCATTCATTTTATTGCATTGAGAAATTTTTTAAAAAAGAAAAAGAAAAATTGGAAAAATACAAAAAATTGCATTGTTTGGCTTACTATATTGCATCAATTCTTCCTAAATTTTCCTAATTCATAATTTTTGCATCAGATCTGATATAAACTACAGAAAAATCCAAAAAATTAGAAATTTACATTGCATTTTCATCATTTAATTACTAGGGTTTTGTGGAAATTTTGACAATTTTATATAACCTAGTAATTCCAAAATCTAGGGTTAGTAGGCAAAATCTTTTATCAGATTTTTCTACTGATTTTAGAGGCTCATTCAAATTTTCATTTGGCTGTAGTCTTGCATTTTAGTGTGAATTTGCATTTAGATTTAAAATATTTGCATTTTTGCATAAAAAATTTCCACAAAAAACTAGCAATTTTAATGCATTTTCTTTAAATTTGCATGGGCATTTTGCATGTTAAGGCTTGAAAATCATTTTTAGATCTAAGAGTATGTCAATTTCATCATAAATCAGACTTCATAACATTCGTATAGCATTTTGTGTCAAGATCTTAAACCTAGGGCTTCAAAAACAACAATTTTCACTAAAAATTGGCCTTATCGAATCTCTAAACTTGCACTATAGGTGTGTTGTGAAGGATATTTTTGAATTAATTTTCATTTATTAGGGTAATAATTTTCTTCCCCTCCTAAAAATCTTCACAACACCCTTTTAACGGGCTCTTGTAGTGAAAAACTACACATTTTGGCCATTTTTGCCCTAGGGTTTGACCTAGTTTGCACTCCAAGCGTGTTGTGATTAATTTTATGGATTAAGGTGACTGATATTATTGATATTATTTGTTGTACCTCCCAAAATTCCTTACAACACCCCTTTTTCAAGGTCTTGGAGTTGAAAAACCGTGAAAAATAGCCTATTTTTTCTATATTTTGACTAGGGTTTTACCTTAAGTGGCACTAAAAGTGTGTGTTGTGTTGGATATTTTGGCACCAAGTGGTTGTTATTACTGATATTATTTTCTTTCCATAATTATTTTTCTAAAAACACCCTTTGTTATGCTCTCTTGCATTGAATTTTGGTGAAAAAAGTGCCTATTTTGACATATTTTCACTATAATTTGACTTGGCATTATCTTGGATTCGCATCAAGAGTGTGTTAAGAGTGATTATATTGTTGTTTTGGACTTATATCAGACATATAACTTGCTTCCCTTGACTGAAATACTTACAACACCCTTTGGTTCATTCATTTGCATTAAAAAATTACAAAAAATCAAGCATTTAAGATCATTCTTGCATACAGTTTGCACTTGTCTTTTGCATACTCTTGGAAATTGTTAAAATATGATTTTGCATTTCATTATGGCACCTTCATGTTATTCATCTCTGAAATCTTTGCATGAGTATATCCTAGATTTTGAAAATTTCTCTAATTTCACTAATGAGAATCCTCATATTCTAGAACATATAGCTTATATCAATGGTATTGACGCTTCTATATGTTCTACATATGAGTTACAATTACTTTGTTACACACATGATTTTAGTAGCTTCACTTTACTCATAGGAGCATATCCTTTGATATTAGAATATTTAACCAAATTCATCTCTAGGAATACTCATGAGAAAGATGAAAGGGAAAAGCCCTTTTCCACCATAGAGTATGATGATGATGGTGATGATGTACCTTCCTCTCATCCCACTAATCTATTAGATTCAGGATAGACAACTGAGAGGGGGGGTGAATCAGTTGTCCAAAACTTTCTTCTAATTAAACACTTAAATCCACTTTGTAATTCAGCAGCATAATAATAAATCAATCATGGAAACATAATGCATTAACTCAAGACCAGAAACACATCAACACATAAGACACCAAGATTTTGATGTGGAAAACCTGGTTATGGAAAAAACCACAAGGTGATTAACCTAAGATTGTATTCTCTATTAGAATAATAGAAATAACAAAATGGCACATGCCAATTAGGGCTCACTACCTGAGCACACTGCTCACAAGAGGCCCACTGCCTACAAGAGACACACTATCTACAAAATAATAAGTATCACATACTTGAACTGGAGAATAGCATCTTCACCATGCTTGAGTCAGTTCCATTTAAGCCCAATACTTCTATTCTGCTTTTCACTCTCCTCCTCGCTACCACACTCTCATCTCAACAAGACACATTTGAAATGACTTTACAAATCTATTTTTTATACAAGACATCGACTTAGGAATGATCATCTAAGTCGGCAAACATTACAGAGCAAATACATAAATACATCATGACTAATTACAAAAGACTTCACGTGGATCAACACATTGTCGGCTACACAGATCTGAGACTTCAATCTTCTTCTAGGAGCACGCCAATCTTCACATAACATCTTTAAGATCATCCGCAGGATGTGTAACTCATCCGGTTGGCTAAACTAAGGAAGAACACCATCATTCAGAAGTAATTCTTCAATTGCGAGCTCAAACTCCAATGCAGACCACCAACACGAACTGGACACGATCCAAAGACCTCCACAAGCTTGCCTGAATCACCAAGAACATCCACACTACATCTACTTACTAAAATCCTTATCTCCTTCATCCATAACCTCAAGAACACAGTTTGTCACAATGGAATAGATGCTTGCGGACCTCCAGACCATGAACCAATTGAGTTGTCAATTCACATTGACTTCCTAAACATTCCCTTAAATCTGCAGAATAGGATATTGCTTTTCTGGATCTCACCGGACCTATCTATGTCACTCTGTCACCTTTAAACACTTGCTGAAACTAGTTTTACTTGAGCGGCCACAACTTCTTCAGATCTTCATGCGGACCTCTGAAATCTTTACTGGATCACCTTAAGACACATATCTACAAACCCTGTGATGTGTATCCTCTGATCTTCATCTTAGCTAGGATCTTTAGCTCACTGTCATCACTGTTCTTCTATGTTCCTGATTAGGACTAATTTTCTCAATATCCTCAACACACAGCTCATCCAATCCTTATCATCAATGCAACAAGAGTATGTTGACATGAATGACAATACTGGTTAGGCCCATACTTGCAACAATCTCCCCCTTTGTCATTGATGGCAACATATGATGTGAAAAACTGTTTTGACCATCAAGACAAGAACTTTTCTTTATTGACACAACTCCCCTATCACCAACAACCATTCACATGTCTTCTCTTCCTTTACTGCTCCCCCTTTGATCAGCAACCACTTTTTTTTCACATGTCTTCTCTCCCCCTTTGACATCAATGGAAAAGGGCACATACTTGCAACTCCACCACTTCAGAATCATACCAGCTGCTCCCCCTGAGTAGCAGCTCCCCATCATCAATCCAGACCACAAGATATGACTGTGATATCCACCGGACTGATGCACATCAGGGCACCTTAGTTCATCATCGGAGGGGTAATAACTCCTAACTTCTCCCTAAGATACTCAAAAGAGTCCTTAGGTAGAGGTTTAGTAAAGATATCTGCAATCTAATCCTTGGAAGGCACAAACTCCAATCTGGCTTTATTCTTGTTCACTTGCTCTCTCAAAAAGTGAAACTTGATGGATATATGCTTAGTCTTTGAATGCAACACCAGATTCTTAGATATATTTATTCTACTTGAATTATCACAGAAGATTGTGATAGGTTCCTCATACTCCACTCTGATGTCTCTTAGCATCTGCTTCATCCATAAAACTTGAGTGCAACTACCTGCTGTTGCAATATATTCTGCTTTAGCTGTGGACAGGGATATTGCCTCTTATTTCTTGCTTAGCCAAGAACCAATCTCTTCCCCAAAAAGAATGCTCCACCACTGGTACTTTTCTGGTCATCCACATCTCGTGCCCAATCCGCATCTGTATATGCATGAAGAGAAAAATCATGATCTCTGGGATACCACAATCCATACTCAACTATTTATTTTAGATATCTAAAAATCCTCTTGATTTCCATGACATGAGATTTTCTAGGATCAACTTGAAATCTAGCGACAAGACCAACAACACTCATAATGTCAGGTCTAGTTTGAGTGAGATACAACAATCCTCCAATAATTAACCTGTACTTTTTCTGATTAGCCTTAGGAGAGTCATCATCTTTTCTCAATTTACATCCGGTTGCCATGGGAGTACTCATTGGTTTTGAGTCTTCCATCCCAAATTTCTTCAACAATTCTTTCACATATTTGGTTTGAGAAATGAAGATTCCTTTCTTAGTTTGAATGATTTGCAGACCCAAGAAGAAATTCATTTCCCCAAGCATGGACATTTCAAATTCACTTTTCATTTGATTTGCAAATGTTTTGTACATACTATCTCTACCTCCAAAAATGATATCATCAACAAATACTGCAATAATCAAGATATTTTAATGATCAATTTTGAAGTACAAATTACTGTCAGCAGTACCTTTGTTGAAATCAATCTTCGAAAGATGCTTATCCAATTTTTCATACCAGGCTCTTGGGGCTTGCTTGAGTCCATACAGTGCTTTCTTCAACTTACAGACCATATCACCATGATCAAACAATTGAAATCTATTTGGTTGCTCAATGTATACTTCTTCTTCCAAGTCTCCATTTAGAAAGGCAAACTTGACATCCATATGATATACTTTGAAGTCCTTGAGGGCAACAAAGGCAAGAAATAACCTGACTACTTCAATTCTTGCCACCGAAGAAAAAGTTTCTTCAAAATCAACTCCTATTTGAGAGTAACCCTTGTAGACCAATCTGACTTTATTTCTAATTACTTCACCAATTTCATTCAGTTTGTTCCAGAAGACCCATTTGGTTCTAATCACATTCTTGTTTCTAGGTCTGGGAACAAGATCCCAAGTGTGATTTTTATCAATTTGCATTAGCTCTTCCTCCATTGCTTTAGTCTAGTTTTCATCATTGCAAGCTTCATTCACTGTCTTAGGTTCAATCTTTGAGATCAGACAATACTCTTCTGAATCTTGAGCAATCCTTCTTCTTGTTTGTACACCTTTGCTTTTATCACCTATGATCTGATCTTCAGAGTGGTTCAGTCTTACATACCTGGGAACTTTAGGAGTTTCTTACACTTCTGATTCTTGATCAGGCTCATTCAAACTTATCTCTTCTACCTGATTTACCAGATCAATCTGAATTTCAGAGGGAGCTTGGAGTTCTTGAACAAAAACATCATTTTGATCATCTTCATCATATTCATAAAACCTTGAGGGTTTTTCAATACCTTCATCAACCTTCACATTTGTACTTTCCACAATCTTCCTTAATCTCTTGTTATAACACCGGTATGCTTTGCTTTGAGTAAAATAACCCAAGAATATTCCTTCATCACTTCTAGCATCAAATTTTCCTAGATCTTCATCTCTTTTAATGTAACATTTGCTACCAAAGACTCTGAAATACCTCATAATAGGAGTGATGCCAAACCAAAGTTCATAAGGAGTCTTACTGGTATTGTTTCTAATTTGTACTCGATTGTGAGTATAGACTGCAGTGCTGACAGCTTCTCTCCAATAGATCTGAGGAACATTTGCTTCCATCATCATGGTCCTAGATGCTTCCTGGATGGTCTGGTTCTTTCTCTCCACTACTCCATTCTGCTGTGGAGTCTTGGGAGTAGACAACTGTCTCTTTATTCCATGTTTTTTATAGAATTCTTTGAACTCACCAGATGTGAATTCTCCACCTCTATTAGACCTCAGACATTTTAAATTTAATCTGGTTTCATTCTCTACCATAGCCTTGAATATTTTGAATTTCTCAAGAGCTTCTGATTTCTCTTTCAGAAAAGTAACCCACATCATCTGGGAATGGTCATCAATTAATAACATGAAGTATCTATCACCTTGTGCACTCCTGATTCTTGTTGGACCACATAGATCAGTATGAACTAAGTCCAATAATCTGGTAGAAGAATATTCCTTGCTTTTGAATGAGACTCTACTTTGTTTCCCCAACTGACATTCTTTGCACAAACTATTTGTAGGTTTCACTAGTTTTAGAAGATCTCTTGCAGCCTGAGTGTTGCTTATCTTGATGATATTATCAAAATTCACATAACACATCCTCCTATGCCATAACCAACTCTGATCAATTTGCACAAATAGACAACTTTTACCAGTACCAACTAAATGGAAGATATTACCTTTTGTTTGAGTACCGGATGCAATCTCTATTCTGGAACTTTCAAAGATCTTGCATTTTCCATTATTTAATCAGAGATCATAGCCTTTGTCCACCAACTATCCAACACTGAGAAGATTGTTCTTCAGACCTTCAACATATAGTACATTACTGGTTTTGTTCTTTCCATCAAAAGAAATGGTTTCTCTTCCTCTGATTCTGCTAGCAGAATTATCACCAAACTTTACCACTCCTCCTTCATACCTTTCCAAATCTATGAACTTATTTTTGTCACCTATCATATGGTGAGAGCATCCACTGTCAATGACCCAATCATCTTTTTCTTCAACTTGGGCAGCTAGAGCTCTTTCCACAATTTTATGATTGACAAATACATAGGACATTGGATCTTCTTCCTTGATGGCAATGAACACCCAGTCACTTCCGAATTTGTTTCCTGTCTCTGATTCATCATATGTTACTCCTTCATTATCATCATCTTCATGAACATAGTAACAATTCTTTTGGAACCTTGATCTATTAGGATTTGGCCTTGAAAATCTTTCCGGACACCTTGAGGTAAAATGACCAATCTTATTGCAGTTAAAACACTTAAAAGGCAATTTCCCTTCATACTTACTAGATCCTCTTGACAGTCTTTTTGCAATAAAGGCTTCAAGTTGAGCAGTTCTGCTTCTTCCAGGTCTTTTCTTGCTTTTTCATACCATGATAGTTTCCTTGAAGAGTTCTCTCCCAGATCAAACCTTTGTTTACCTTTTACAGAGGCACTGGCTTTGAATGCAGATTCAGTCTTGGGGGGGCATCTCCAAACTCGGTCAATTCAAATGCAGTTAATTTACCAACCAATTGATCTCTTGTGACACTTGAATGGGCTCTGAGTTCTTCAATGGCAGCAACCTTGTATTTATAGGAAGCAGGAAGGGATCTGAGAACTTTGCCAATAATCTCATCTTCATCCAAGACTCCACCAGCACATCTAATGCCACAAACAAGCTCATTTACTCTTGGCATAAAAGTAGTGATATTTTCATCTTCTCTCATCTTTAGATTTTTAAATTTTCCTTTTAGACTCTGTAGCCTTGCACATTTAACATACTTGTCTCCTTCATGCAGAAGTTCTAGTTTTTCCCAAATCTCAAAAGTAGTTTGTAGGTCAACAACATTTGTCAACTCTGAATCAGACAAGGCACTTATAAGAGCTTCTTTAGTCTGCAGATTATTTTCAGCATCTGTGATTTCATCTATGGATTTCAAACCATTCTGTGGAGGAGTATACTTCTTTGAAGCCATGGTCCAATACTGCATTCCCATACATTGTAAGTGACATTGCATGTGACTTTTCCAAAGATTAAAATTGGTTCAATCAAACTTCGGACTATCCTTCTTGAAGGACGACATCCTAGATCTCCTCAAGTGGTTAAGCTCTTTTAGAGGAACTTGGCTCTGATACCAATTAATAGATTCAGGACAGACAACTGAGAGGAGGGGGGTGAATCAGTTGTCCAAAACTTTCTTCTAATTAAACACTTAAATCCACTTTGTAATTTAGCAGCATAATAATAAATCAATCATGGAAACATAATGCATTAACTCAAGACCAGAAACACATCAACACATAAGACACCAAGATTTTGACATGGAAAACCTGGTTAAGGGAAAAACCACAGGGTGATTAACCCAAGATTGTATTCTCTGTTAGAAGAATAGAAAGAACAAATTGGCACATGCCAATTAGGGCTCATTGCCTGAGCACACTGCTCACAAGAGGCCCACTACCTACAAGAGACACATTGTCTACAAAATAATAAGTATCACATACTTGAACTGGAGAATAACATCTTCACCATGCTTGAGTTAGTTCCATTTAAGCCCAATACTTCTGCTCTACCTTTCACTCTCCTCCTCACTACCGCACTCTCATCTCAACAAGACACATTTGAAATGACTTTACAATTCCTTATTTATACAAGACATCGACTTAGGAATGATCATCTAAGTCGGCAAACATTACAGAGCAAATACATAAATACATCATGACTAATTACAAAAGACTTCACGTGGATCAACACACTATCGGCTACACAGATCTGAGACTTCAATCTTCTTCTAGGAGCACGCCAATCTTCACATAACATCTTTAAGATCATCCGCAGGATGTGTAACTCATCCAGTTGGCCAAACTAAGGAAGAACACCATCATCCGGAAGTAATTCTTCAATTGCGAGCTCAAACTCCAATGTGGACCACCAACATGAACTGGACATGATCCAAAGACCTCCACAAGCTTGCCTGAATCACCAAGAACATCCACACTAAATCTGCTTACTGAAATCCTTATCTCCATCTGGAACCTCAAGAACACAGTCTGTCATCACTATCACAATGGAATAGATGCTTGCGGACCTCCAGACCATGAACCAATTGAGTTGTCAATTCACATTGACTTCCTAAACATTCCCTCAAATCCATAGAATAGGATATTGCTTTTCTGGATCTCACCGGACCTATCTGTGTCAATCTGTCACCTCTAAACACCTACCGGAACTGGTTTTACTTGAGCAACCACAACTTCTTCAGATCTTCATGTGAACCTCTGAAATCTTTACTAGATCACCTTAAGACACATATCTACAAACCCTTTGATGCGTATCCTCTGATCTTCATCTTAGCTAGGATCTTTAGCTCACTATCTTCACTGTTCTTCTTTGTTCCTGATTAGGACTAATTTTCTCAATATCCTCAACACACAGCTCATCCAATCCTTATCATCAATGCAATAGGAGTATGTTGACATCAATGACAATACCGGTTAGGCCCATACTTGCAACATGCTCTCCCTGGCCAAGATGTAGCATTAGTGGATGAGAAAAGGTCTCACATTAAATCCTTTGGGGATGGATATTGGGTGCAATCAAGAGGAAAGCAATGTTAATTCAATAATCATTAATAGACTTCATAGCAATATTCCTAAAATGATTGTCCAAGGGGCACTTAGTGTACCCTCTTGCTTAAAATCAGTGATTACAGTTCAAGGTGTTCAAAATGCGTTACAACAACCACACCATAATGTGATTGCTCATGCATACAACACCCATAATAACAAGAAAAGTAACCAAGCACCGTATGTGCCTATCTCTCTTCCATGTTCTCAACCTATGCTCCCTCCACCACCTCGCCTTACTCATAAAAGTGGTCAAGAGTATTTTCTTATCAAATAGCTTCACGCTACTCTAGCTAAAATCTCTCTTTGGGATTTAATACAAACATCGACTACATACCATGGAATGCTCCAAGAAGCTTTGTAAAAGGTGATTATCCCACCTACTGCTAAGCCTAATGATGTAGCAGTCGTATTGGACAGTATGCATGCGACAAAAATAGATATTCTCTTTCAATCACAGGAATTACCATCAATTTAAGTTCAAAACCAATATGATCCACTTATGATCTCTATCATAATAAATAAAACATTGGTAAAATGAGTTATTATTGACAATGGATCAGATCTTAATGTTTGTAGCATTGATCTACTACACAAAATCAAGGTTGACACATCACAAATACAACCAAACGGCATTAGCATTCGTGGCTTTGATAATGTTGGACAACACTCCATGGGCACTATAACTCTACCTATACAAGTAGGATCTATGCTTGTGAATGCCCTGATTCATGTCATGCCTTGTTCTTTATATTACAACATGATTCTTAATAGACCTTGGATTCATGCATTGGGGGAAGTTCCTTCCACCTTGCATCGTTCAATCAAATTTATATTCAAAGATAAACTTCATACTATTCATGCCGATCCTGAACCAGATAACTACTTACACATTGAAAAATAAAAACCAGTTTACAATCATATGAGCTTAAACACTTTACGAGCTGGTTCATCAATGCCTCTAGCCATGAATAATGTTGTGCAAGATGATCAACCATCGAATGCACTTGTTGGTGATGATTGGGGTTCATTAGATTTTAATCCTTGCCGTATGGGGGAATATAAAATTAACAGCCTTGACAAGTCAAAAGTGGCATCAATACCACCTAAGCAATCTTTTCAAACACCTAAAAAACCTAAAGTCCCCTTGGAAGAATATAAAGACAATACTCTAACTTATACTACAAATTATGATACCTATGAGGCTTCACCTTCCTCTAAGGAACTGGATTTTCTATATGGTCATGGATTTCAAATTTTGTATAAACATAACGACTATGTAGGTAAGGGATGTGGTGTAAATCAACAAGGAATTTGAGTACCTGTAGAATCCGCTTCAACACATTACTCAAGGGGCATTGGATTTAATCCTTTTAAAGAAAAGAAAGCTTCCCGTCGTCCTAAAATTAATGTTAATTCAACAAGATCAAAACAACATGACAGATATGTTTGTTCTTAACAATGGTGCTAACAGGTAAGTATCTCTAACCCTTTATCTTTCTCTTGTGATGTGCTTAACCCATGATGTGTTATATGTTGTTTAGGCCTCATGGGATGACCTCAGATTCTCTTGTAAGGTTCAGGATACCAGGAGACCACCTCTGTTGTCACATTCTTCTATTTGTATCATCATTATTCTATATTGTGCCTCTCTCTAATTTCATTGTTGTGTTGTGTCTTACGGACATAGCGTCATAGTTGGTGACTTGGGGGCACCCTCCTACGTGACTGTCCCTAAGACACTTGTTTCCCCTCTCTTATTTATTGTTTCTCTTCCTCTAGTGTTTCCATCTAGCGGGAGGATGACGAAAAACATTTATACTGATGTGGACCTAGTGTCCCTTTCGAGAGCAATCAAAAAATAGACTTAGTTCCTAATATGACGATGGGGTTGTGTTGGTAAATAGATTTGTTGCTTTAAAATAATCTTCTTGAGTAACTCCGTTTGCCCTTGGATTAGCAACAACCTGCTCACAACAGTTGAAGAATCGCAGGTCTTGTCGATTCCTCTCTGCGTTTAAGAGGGGCAGCTCCCTCGTATGATAGGGGTATTTTGGATTTTCTAGAATTATAAGAACAAAAACAAAGAAATAACAAATAGTAGTGATGAAATAAGAGTTAAAATCATGAATTTAAGTTCCATGCATCCAAGTAGAGATACCAAAACTTGATGCGAAATATCTTTCTCACAATGCAACTTTGAAAGGAAAGCACATGATCATTATTGATGAAACGTACGAATACCAATAACAACACATGAAATCAAGTTGAACACACATTCAAAATGTTTCTTTATTGCTTTCAAACTTGAATAACACTATTCGAGTCTTTCATACACTGTCATGTGAAAAAGTGGAACCCCCTTTGATTGAATTACAATGATATATTTATAGGTGAGGTTATTAACCACCTAGGGTAACTACCTCAACCACTTTTGATAACTACTTGGAGTAACCAACTCCCTTTAAGTGCATTGATTTTGAAGAACTAACTTTATTTTACAAAGCTAGTCGCCTAGAGTAACTACCTTGCTTAGGCACTTGAAATAACTACTTTGTAAGAAAGAGTTAGGATGAACCAAGGGCCCTTGGACTTGAAAGAAGTGAACCTGCTCAAAATGGTGGAGCAAATTAATGTAGTACTTGCGAAGAATAAATGAAGCACTTGTGGTAGTGCAAGAAATGTTAAGCACAACTGTGATCTCCTTCCATTTTCTCTCATTCATGACCATTTGCAGTCCTCCACGAGCAGTTACTTCCCTATATAATAAATAGAGGTCTAGATCCTTACCACCAATCTTTGGAATGTCGATTCCAAAGCTCCCAATTTGGTGTTATTGGAGATGATGCTGGCGTAGGTCTTGGAAGATACTTGCAAAGGTTGTAGAATGAATTTTCAATAGCTGAAGTCAATGTTGTACATGAGACGACATTTCTTTAAGGCAATTTGTCAAACAGCTAACGTGCTTTATTACATATGAGAAAAATCCATTTTCAATTATGCTTTGATGGATGTCCATACCCTATTGTGAATATCCCATCTTGGCACGGGCTGGGAGCATGCTGGCAAATGTTATGGAATCTGGCTTTCCACCTGTGAATGGAATCACTTAAAAGTTTTAAAAACCTTTTGAACAAATCATTTTTGTACATATCCTGAGTGTTTTATAATATCTGGAAAACCTTTCATTCCAAAGTTCTCATTTTGACACAGGTTGTGGTTTGGGTTTGCTATAGTCAGCTGTGTTTGCTTGGAAGTTTATGAAGTCTTTTCAACAAAACTATTTTATGCATAACCCGCAGTCATTACATTTTCTGAGATGACATTCATTTGAGGCATTCTTTTAAATTGTTGCTGAAGGTTGTCTGTGCATTCACATTTTGCATGTATGTCCCCCACAGCATTTCAAACTATAATATCTGATAAAAATTAACCTTCCATTCAATCATTGCACTCCATGAGATGACGTGTCTATGAGGTTCTTTGTCAAACGTCTTACACGCCTTGTCTGTGCTTCCACATTTTGCATATAATATTACCATGGCAGATGCAACTACAATCACATTTGCTTGAAGGTTTCTAAAGCCTGTTTCAACGCACCCATTTTGTGTGTATGTTGTTCATGCATTCCATGAAACTACATTTCTTTGAGATTTTCTATAAAACTATTTCAACGTCTTGGAATTTACAGAAATGTCAGCGAGCCATCAAATTTGGGTTTATAACTGCTAGTTGCATTCATTTTATAATGGCAATGTTTCCACATTTGTAGATAGCCTCCGTTCCTTGAAGTAGTTAAAATAACTACTTGTAGTTATAATAACCACTTTTTCCCTTAGTGATCGGTGATGTAGACAATTTTCAAAAGCTCTGCTGAGGACTGACAAAAGGATTTGAAACCATTTTTTTTAATCGGTGTTATAGGATGTTTTTGAAAATAATCAAATTGCTCGATAAGTTTTGATTATTAGGGCTAACAGCTGGCTCTAACTGGGGACAAGGACTATAAAGGATGCAGGATGAACACAGAATCTCTGGAAATGAACAGTGCCTTAAATCCATTGGGCAAATAGAGTCAGGAGATAACGCATTTTGCAAGGAGAGCAAGGAGATTCAAGCGAGACAAAAATAAGAGAAACAACAGAGACCAGAGAAATGACAAAAACTAAACAACAACTGAAACAAGATAGACATAACAAAAACTCCTAATTAACCTATGTACGTGGTAGGTGACTCCTACCTCAAAACTGCTTCAGGATGATCAAGTAAAGCCATTGACAGGTTGAGAAAAATAGGCACTGTGTATGAGGAAAAATTGATTAAATCTAAACTAATAAAACCAAAGAACCCAATAACATAAAGAAAACGAATTTAAATAAAAGCCATGACAAATAATCAATGAAATAGAGACTTTTACCGAAATCTGTATTGTTTCCTTTGGATTGAATGTGGATTGCTCAATGAAGTTGCGAAGCCATAGCTGCAACAAGCAAGTAGTGTGCTCAAGAGATCAATGTCAAAAGATCGTGATAGTGCTCAATCGACGCGCTTTGTATGTTCGAAGCTCTGTTAAGTGTGCCTGAGAATACGATCGAAGAGAGAGAGGTAATGAAGGAGATGAGGGGGGTTTATATAGGTTTCAATGAAGATCGATCAACGGTCCAGATAATTCAGAAGAATCAATGGAGGAGAACAGTTGAGGAACGTGCAACGAATAAGAAGAAGACATGTGTCTTGCTTGCTTTTGCATGAGAGGAGTTATCAAGAATAGAAGAATGAGTTAACTGAAGAGATAAATCAATTTAAAGAATAAAGCAATCAGTTAAGTGATTTAAAACAAGAAGAAGGGATTTGCATGAGAATTAGAAGATATTTTGCTTTATTAAATATAGAAAGCTTGAGTTATATTAGAGATAACTCAAATTTAGAAGAAAAAGCAATTTAAATAAATAATTGATTTATTTAAATTTAGAGAAGATATTTTGGAAGAAATAATTAAATAATTAGAATTATTTAATTTAGAAGATTTGAAATCAAATTAAATAAATAAATTTATTTAATTGTTGTGCATGATTTTGGAAGAACAATTTTGATTTAATTAAATAATTAAGAATTATTTAATTGTAGATAAGAGGGAATTTGTTGAATTAATTAAATAATTGGGTTTATTTAATTAATGTGGACTTAATTTTTGGAAAGAGGATGATGATTTAATTAAATAATTAAGATTATTTAATTGTGGAAGAATAATAGAGGAATTTAATTTAATTAATTAAATAAAGAAGATTTATTTAATTAATGTCAAATTTTAGGAGTTTTGGAAGAATTTGATGAAATTAATTAAATAATTAGATTATTTAATTAACGTTGTAATGCAGGTGATGCTCTAGCTTAGACGAAATGCAAGTGGTGCGACGACTTGGTCATTTTAGGGTGTCTACATTTTTCCCCTCTTTGATGCAATGCAGTTTATAGCGTTGTGTCAAAGAAATTAATTGTTGAAGACATGATACAATTTTTGATGCCCCAGTGTAGGTAGTTGCCCCAGCATAGCTGGCGTAGGGTGCCCCCTCGAGAGGAAAGATAGGGAAGCAACAGAAGAATTGTGTTGACGCTCGACTAGAAGATTTATTAGAGATAGGCGAGGTTGAATAGAAGAAATTGGAGATAGAATAGAACACGAGAGAAAGACTGTTGATTGATCATTGCTGGAAAACTATATAAGGCCATGGAAAAATGGATGGTGTAAATGGATGAGCTTGTTGCAATGGTTTCACATTTGTTTATAAAGAGCAATCCTTATTTTTGATATAGCACGTGGATAGTTCGCAACCAAGGTATAAAAGACCAAGGTGCAGTAATATCTGAGTGCATGGACGTTGACTCTGCAAGCAAGCGGTTTGAACTTAGATCCCCTTAGACATAATATGACCTTGTTGGAACATGTGAATAAGCCATAGTCTTGAACATAAAATAAACTTCAATACATGTAAATGCAAGAAGAATTATTAATATGTAAGATGCTAGGTTGTAACAAACAAGATAAATAAAATGCTAAGAAAGATGCTAAAGATCATTCCTCAAACACGGCATACAAAAGTAATGACTATGCCCCCAATCCATACTGCATTGTAACATACCAAGATTATAGATAAATCAAGGTAGCCTTGAATAGGTAATGGACAAAGGAGAAAAAGATAAACCATAAAGTAAATTGACTGACTTACAAAGTAAACATATAGCCAACATATTCTCTTGCCAAAGAGGTTGCTCAGGATAGATTGGATAGGAAAGATAACAGCCTTATCGTAGGAACTCTGTGTCCGTTAAAGGGGGATATCTACCTAAAAAGACAATATCTTGCTGCAGGAAATGCCACATGTCGCAGGAGACGCGTGTGTTGGTCTCGATCATGGAACACTTTGCAGAAGACAAGCTTGTGGTTCTGGTGCTTTGGTTAAGCGGGGCTTAGCTGATGTTGGCAATCGGTATGCAGGATAGTAGTTGACTTTGGAAGAAAGCTATTTTGCTTTAGGTTTGTGAAGAACTTTTGCTTTAAAAGGATGCGCTAGCTTGCTACTTGAGTTAGTCAAGTCGAGGCGAATGGATTTTGATGAACGGAAGACTAGAAGGATGGAATGCTAAAGGATTGGGACAGGCGGAGAATGATGGATCATGTGTGCCTGAGTACTGGATACATCCTTCGTATTCCAGACTGCCTACATACCCTCTATCCACGGGATCAAGGCACACGATGATGAAAGATGAAAAGGATAAATATGTAGTTCTGGATAGAGTGATGAGATGGATCGAGGTGGAAAGAAGGGGATCTTATGTACCTGAGTACTGGATACTTCCTTCGTATTCCAGACTACCTACATACCCATATCCATGGGATCAAGGTACCTTAAGAATGCGATGAGATAATATGTAGTTCTGGTTGATGTGATGATGTGGGAAAAGTGTTGAGAAGATAACATCCTTATCGTAGGAGCGATGTGTCTGTTAAAGGGTGTTACCTGTGGAAATGAGAAAAGATTGAAGAGCGTGCTACGAACCATGAACAAGGAACCTCCCCTAGACCTAAGTTGAGGAAAGAGTTGCCCCCATTCTAGTAGAGGAAACTATATGGGTGACCGTCGAAGAAGACACAGAAATTTTTGACCTAGGACAAGACAGTGTTAAATGTAGACATAGATCAAGACATGGGGAGACGATGATGGACACTGACAAATTTCCAAGCTATACTAGATAGGGAGATGGAAATGCAAACAAAGTCAATGGTTTTATTATGGATGGGTGGAAGGTGCGTTGTGAATTGGACAAGGAGTGGACTTGACTCGATAGACGATCGATGCTAACTCTACACATAGCGCCTGTTTGCCAAGTTTTCACTATGGTACTTATCCAAGGCCCCTGTTTGCCAGGTTTTCACCAGAGGACGGATTTGTTTTGGATTTTTTTGTTTTTTTATTATTTTTATTTTTTATTTGATTTTTTATTATTATTTTTTTTTGGAATACTCTGAGGATCAGGCATAGAACTTCTTGAGATGGACACTGTTAAGTGGCTCATCTAGAGGAATGCCGTCAGGTGTAGCTAAAGTATAAGCTCCTGATCCATATGCTGCTGTCACAATGAAGGGACCTAACCAGTTAGGCTCAAACTTACCCTTCTTCTCTCGATCTGCTTGATTTCTCTGATTCTCCTTAAGTACAAAATCACCAACTTGAAACTGTCTTTCTTTGATCTTTTTGTTGTAATTACGCCGGAGGTGGTTTTGATAGACATGGAGATGATTAAGTGCGGCAAGGCGCCTCTCATCTAGTAGTTCAAGCTCAGCTAATCTGGAAGTGCGATACTCATCTCTGCCGATCAGGTCCTGCATGGATACTCTGAGGGATGGGATCTCAACCTCTATAGGTAGGATGGCTTCAGAGCCAAAGACCAAGGCATATGGTGTGGCACCAGTTGGTGTTTTGATACTAGTGTGGTAGGCCCATAGGGCGGGATTGAGTTGCAAGTGCCAATCACGACCAGCTTCATTGACTATTTTCTTGAGGATCTTGAGAATGGTTTTATTGGAAGCCTCAGCTTGGCCGTTACTCTGCGGATAGTAGGGAGTTGAAAAGCGATGTTGGATATTGTATTGTATGCATAAGGCACAAACATCTTGGTTCTTGAATGGTCTCCCATTATCAGTGACAATGGCTTGGGGAATACCATACCGGCATATGAGGTAGTTGAGAATAAACTTGGCTATTTGCTCACCGGTGATATAGGTCATAGGAATGGCTTCCGCCCACTTCGTGAAATACTCAGTGGTGGTAATGATAAACTTGTGGCCATTGGAGGAGGAAGGGTGGATTGTCCTACGAGGTCGAGACCCCATTGAGAAAAAGGCCATGGAGTTGTCACAGGTTGTAATTCATGAGCTGGTGCGTGAATCAGATAGCCATGCTACTGACATTGTAGACACTTCTTAGCAAACTGTGCAGCATCTTGCTCTATTGTAGGCCAGTAATAACCTGTTCTGAGTATCTTCAAGAAAATAGTCAATGAAGCTGGTCGTGATTGGCACTTGCAACTCAATCCCGCCCTATGGGCCTACCGCACTAGTATTAGAACACGAACTGGTGCCACACCATATGCCTTGGTCTTTGGCTCTGAAGCCATCCTACCTATAGAGGTTGAGATCCCATCCCTCAGAGTATCCATGTAGGACCTGATCGGCGGAGATGAGTATCGCACTTCCAGATTAGCTGAGCTTGAACTACTAGATGACAGGCGCCTTGCTGTACTTAATCATCTCCATGTCTATCAAAATTGCCTCCGGCGTAATTACAACAAAAAGATCAAAGAAAGATGGTTTCAAGTTGGTGATCTTGTACTTAAAGAGAATCAGAGAAATCAAGCAGATCGACAAAAGAAGGGCAAGTTTGAGCCTAACTGGTTAGGTCCCTTCATTGTCATAGCAGCATATGGATCAGGAGCTTATACTTTAGCTACACCTGACGGCATTCCTCTAGATGAGCCACTTAACAGTGTCTATCTCAAGAAGTTCTATGCCTGATCCTCAGAGTATTCCAAAAAAAAAAAAAAAAATCCAAAAAAAATCCGTCCTCTGGTGAAAACCTGGCAAACAGGCACCTTGGGTAAGTACCATAGTGAAAACCTGGCAAACAGGTGCTATGCGTAGAGTCAGCATCCATCGTCTATCGAGTCCTATCCACTCCTTGTCCAGTTCGCAATGCGCCTCATCCATCCATCCATAATAAAACCATTGACTTTGTTTGCATTTCCATCTCCCTATCTAGTATAGGTTGGAAATTTGTCAGTGTCCATCATCGTCTCCCCATGTCTTGATCTATGTCTACAGTTAACACTATCTTGTCCTAGGTCAAAACTTTCTGTGTCTTCTTCGGTGGTCACCCATATAGTTTCCTCTACCAGAATGGGGGCAACTCTTTCCTTAACTTAGGTCTAGGGGAGGTTCCTTGTTCATGGTTCGTAGCACGCTCTTCAATCTTTTCTCATTTCCACAGGTAACACCCTTTAACGGACACATCGCTCCTACGATAAGGATGTTATCTTCTCAACACTTTTCCCACATCATCACATCAACCAGAACTACATATTATCTCATCGCATTATTAAGGTACCTTGATCCCATGGATATGGGTATGTAGGCAGTCTGGAATACGAAGGAAGTATCCAGTACTCAGGTACATAAGATCCCCTCCTTTCCACCTTGATCCATCTCATCACTCTATCTAGAACTACATATTTATCCTTTTCATCTTTCATCGTCATGTGCCTTGATCCCGTGGATATAGGGTATGTAGGCAGTCTGGAATATGAAGGATGTATCCAATACTTAGGCACACATGATCCATCATTCTCCGCCCGTCCCAATCCATTAGCATTCCATCCTTCTAGTCTTCCGTTCATCAAAATCGTTCATCAGGAATGATCTTTAGCATCTTTCTTAGCATTCTATTTATCTTGTGTGTTACAACCTAGCATCTTACATATTAATAATTCTTCTTGCATTTACATGTATTGAAGTTTATTTTATGTTCAAGACTATGGCTTATTCACATGTTCCAACAAGGTCATATTATGTCTAAGGGGATCTAAGTTCAAACCACTTGCTTGTAGAGTCAACGTCCACGCACTCGGATATTACTGCACCTTGGTCTTTTATACCTTGGTTGCGAACTATCCACGTGCTATATCAAAAATAAGGATTGCTCTTTATAAACAAATGTGAAACCATTGCAACAAGCTCATCCATTTACACCATCCATTTTTCCATGGCCTTATATAGTTTTCCAGCAATGATCAATCAACAGTCTTTCTCTCGTGTTCTATTCTATCTCTAATTTCTTCTATTCAACCTCGCCTATCTCCAATAAATCTTCTAGTCGAGCGTCAACACAGTTCTTCTGTTGCTTCCCTATCTTTCCTCTCGAGGGGGCACCCTACGCCAGCTACGCTGGGGCAACTACCTACACTGGGGCATCAAAAATTGTATCATGTCTTCAACAATAAATTTCTTTGACGCAACACTATAAACTGTATTGCATCAAAGAGGGGCAAAATGTAGACACCCTAAAATGACCAAGTCGTCGCACCACTTGCATTTCGTCTAAGCTGGAGCATCACCTGCATTACAACGTTATTTAAATAATCTAATTATTTAATTAATTTCATCAAATTCTTCCAAAACTCCTAAAATTTGACATTAATTAAATAAATCCTCTTTATTTAATTAATTAAATTAAATTCCTCTATTATTCTTCCACAATTAAATAATCTTAATTATTTAATTAAATCATCATCCTCTTTCCAAAAATTAAGTCCACATTAATTAAATAAACCCAATTATTTAATTAATTCAACAAATTCCCTCTTATCTACAATTAAATAATTCTTAATTATTTAATTAAATCAAAATTGTTCTTCCAAAATCATGCACAACAATTAAATAAATTTATTTATTTAATTTGATTTCAAATCTTCTAAATTAAATAATTCCAATTATTTAATTATTTCTTCCAAAATATCTTCTCTAAATTTAAATAAATCAATTATTTATTTAAATTGCTTTTTCTTCTAAATTTGAGTTATTTCTAATATAACTCAAGCTTTTTATATTTAATAAAGCAAAATATCTTCTAATTCTCATGCAAATCCCTTCTTCTTGTTTTAAATCACTTAACTGATTGCTTTATTCTTTTAATTGATTTATCTCTTCAGTTAACTCATTCTTCTATTCTTGATAACTCCTCTCATGCAAAAGCAAGCAAGACACATGTCTTCTTCTTATTTGTTGCAGGTTCCTCAACTGTTCTCCTCCATTGATTCTTCTGAATTATCTAGACCGTTGATCGATCTTCATTGAAACCTATATAAACCCCCCTCATCTCCTTCATTACCTCTCTTTATTCGATCGTATTCTCAGGCACACTTAACAGAGCTTTGAGCATACAAAGCGCGTCGATTGAGCACTATCACGATCTTTTGACATTGATCTCTTGAGCACACTACTTGCTTGTTGCAGCTATGGCTTCGCAACTTCATTGAGCAATCCACATTCAATCCAAAGGAAACAATACAGATTTCGGTAAAAGTCTCTATTTCATTGATTATTTGTCATGGCTTTTATTTAAATTTGTTTTCTTTATGTTATTGGGTTCTTTGGTTTTATTAATTTAGATTTAATCAATTTTTCCTCACACACATTCTCCAATAAATCTTCTGTGTATGACGAAATTAGTGTATGAGGAAAAATCAATAAAACCATTCTCAAGATCCTCAAGAAAACAGTCAATGAAGCTGGTCGTGATTGGCACTTGCAACTCAATCCCGCCCTATGGGCCTACCGCACTAGTATCAGAACACCAACTGGTGCCACACCATATGCATTGGTCTTTGGCTCTGAAGCCATCCTACCTATAGAGGTCGAGATCCCATCCCTCAGAGTATCCATGCAGGACCTAATCGACGGAGATGAGTATCGCACTTCCAGATTAGCTGAGCTTGAACTACTAGATGAGAGGCACCTTGCTGCACTTAATAATCTCCATGTCTATCAAAACTGCCTCCGATGTAATTACAACAAAAAGATCAAAGAAAGACGGTTTCAAGTTGGTGATCTTGTACTTAAGGAGAATCAGAGAAATCAAGCAGATCGACAAAAGAAGGGCAAGTTTGAGCCTAACTAGTTAGGTCCCTTCATTGTCACAACAACATATGGATCAGGAGCTTATACTTTATATTTATTCAATTGTTGTGCATGATTTTGATTTAATTAAATAATGTAAATTATTTAATTATAGATTGCTCAATCAAGTTGCGAAGCCATAGCTGCAACAAGCAAGTAGTGTGCTCAAGAGATCAATGTCAAAAGATCATGATAGCGCTCAATCGACGTGTTTTGTATGCTCGAAGCTCTGTTAAGTATGCCTGAGAATACGATCGAAGAGAGAGAGGTAATGAAGGAGATGAGGGGGGTTTATATAGGTTTCAATGAAGATCGATCAACGGTCCAGATAATTCAGAAGAATCAATGGAGGAGAACAGTTGAGGAACGTGAAACGAATAAGAAGAAGACATGTGTCTTACTTGCTTTTGCATGAGAGGAGTTATCAAGAATAGAAGAATGAGTTAACTGAAGAGATAAATCAATTAAAAGAATAAAGTAATCAGTTAAGTGATTTAAAACAAGAAGAAGGGATTTGCATGAGAATTAGAAGATATTTTGCTTTATTAAATATAGAAAGCTTGAGTTATATTAGAGATAACTCAAATTTAGAAGAAAAAGCAATTTAAACCTTTATCCGCCGATCCTGTTTGATTTAATCAATTTTTCCTCATACACATTCTGGCACGCCCGATGGGACCCACTAATCCCTTTGTTTCTTTGAGAAATTCATTTTTTTGAAGTCACAGTACGACATAGCGCAAACGACACCTCACAGCGCTTCTGGCAAGATCTTTGAGCGCTTCTAGAGGTACAGTTAGGAGCTCTTGGAGGCACTGCGGTGCTTCCGGCAGCGCATCGCTTTTGGCCTTACAGAACAGCGCTTCCGGCAGTATTCTACAGCGCTTTTGGCTAAATTAGCTTCTTAGTTTTTTTAGATTGCAGAACACAGATCTCTCAGCTACCACTCCTCAGAACAGTCAATCAATCATGGAATTTTACTTTAGATCTGATTATTTTAAAAAAGTTCCCCTTTTTATGATCTGAGACAGCGCAGCGCTTTTGGTTATATTTTATCACGCTTTTGGTAACACAGCTCCATGCTTCCGGTTATTTGTCGGTGTGCCTGGTAATATTCTGCATCACTTCTGGTCTACATCACAGCACCTTTGAAAACACAGTGAAGCGCGTCTGGTTATTTTGCTGCACTTTTGGTAATATTATGCAATGCTTCTGGTCTTCGATACAGCGCCCTCAGAATACAGTAAGTCGCGTATGGTAAGAAAGTACAGCGCTTTTGGTCAAAGTTGATTTATTTTGTGCTAACTGGTGAATTTTGGGTGGAACTAACTCACTTGTTGCAACTTTTGTTACTCACACAGAGCCAATAGGTGTTTTCTTAACATGTTCACGCAGGACGAGCATTGAAGACCTCTTTGATTTATCTCACTAAGTCTTAGAAACACATTGCATGCTTAAAAGGATAATTGAACAAATCTTTTCTTGTAATCTAAGTCTTAGGAACATATTGCTTTTCTTAAGGGACAATGGAGATGTATGAACAAACACCTCAATTTTCTAAAGGACAATGGACATGAATGCCAAAACACTTCATTTCATAAGGGACAATTTACAACTACAAACGTGTGTGTGCCCAGTTTAGTTGCACCTTTTTTTTCTTATAACGGGACAATTGAACCTTTGTTTGACGTGCTTGCTCTTACTTTTCTGTACTTCCTTTAGAAGGGCCTACTTTTGGATTGCGCTTCATCCAAAAGGGACGACCCTAGGCGGAGTTTTCCTTTGAACCGCTATATAAGAGGGATAAGGCGAAAGCCAAGTCCTAACCAACGTCAGCCTTACCTTGTGGTGCCAAACTGAAAAGAGGTGTACTAGCTCTTTGTGGAAACAATTTTCACATTGAGCGAAGTGTTTGAAACTCTTAGTAGGATTGGTTAAAGATTTTAGTAGCTTGTCGCATTGCTCGTAAGGCGTTGGTCCTTTAAAGTCACTAAGAACCATTTTAGATAGAGACTACTCGACCTACCTCCGAACATTGCGGTAATCATCAGTGCAAGGGAAATCGATTTAAACCCTTAAGATACTCACCATTGGCTCCCTTGAGAAGAGATAGTATTCCCTTGGACATAAAGCTCTTGTGACCTACTTGAGCTTTCCAAGGGGAGGGTGAGATATCCCTACCTATCGTCTCTCGCAAAGATACTAAATATCCGACACCTTTATGGAATGATATTTTTATTGATGGAGTATTAAGCTGTGAGCTGATCTACTGCAATGAAACCTTGTCTCTAGGGATAAAAAGTGCTTGTTATTGATTGCAATTGTCTTATACCTGTGGAAACATTGGGCTTGTTTGGAGCTTTGAACATACACTATCTGTTGTGTCAGTCCCTTGTTTTTGACCACTTGTTTGCTGTGTTTTCTCTTGCCAAACCAATCCAATCAGAAACAGAAACAATCTACCAAAATTTTGCCTTTGAAAAACATCAGACACTACTTCAGCGCCCCTGGTATTATAGCAGCTCGCCTTTGGTAGTACAGTAGATCACCTTTGGTATAGCAGTAACCCGCCTCTGGCAAAACTCTACTTCAGCGCCCTTGGTATAATAGTAGCTCGCTTTTGGTCACTGTAGCTTGCCTTTGACATAGCAGTAACTCACTATTGGTAGCTCAGTCTGTCGCCTCTAGTCCACAGTAGCACGCTTTTGGTAGCATAGTCCTGCGCCTTTGGTCAAACAGTATAGCACCTTTGGTTCAGTACTTTGTGCATCAGAAGTTTTGTCCATTTCTTAAAGCATCTCACAGATTCCCAGGATTACATTTTGTCCTAGAGTATCCCATGGTAACCACTAGGCTACAGCAAACTATGAAATCCAAGCAAGTTGTCCCTAAGAAGCGCAAGTCGCCTCCTCGCACACCACAATTAGGTCGTCTCAACATTACTCCCAAAGTGACTCCTAGTACACCCGCGACAAAACCAATCAGCTCTCCGAACATGCCGCACATTGAACAACCAAGCAATCCTCAGGAGGATAGAACCCCTTTGATAAATGCGCCTCAGTATACCACAGGCTTGCCTCCGAATTTTATCCCACAAGGTTATATCGTAGATAAAACCCCATCTCAAGAAGAGCGACACTTTGAAATAGGTCAATCCTCTCAAGAAGATGGGCAAGATCTTCATGAATTCATACAAGATCCTAGAGCTATAGCTGCCTTTGATAAAATCCTTAGTGAGAACCAGGATCATTTCTTTCACTTGCTTGCAAAGCAAGGCGCCAAGTTACCTCAAGATTTTGATGTGTCCACTCTCAAGGAGAGCAACAACGCCCAAGATGCCATACAAGCGGTGCAAACCATGTCCACGGTAACTACGCCCTTACCTACTCAAGGCTCGCATTATAGGAACCCCCCTTTTCAAAACCCAACAGGGGAAAGGCCCATATCACCGCTTTTGACTCCTATGGAGATCTATCAAAACCAACAAGAAACTCTCCAACGTCAAGCAGAGTTAGCTAAGCAAGCCACCTTAGCTCGATCGAACGTGCAACCACCTCCTAAAGTGTCCACCCCAATCGCAAGTGGAATCTTGGTTACCCCATCACGCGTAGGTTTCCCACCCAATTACAATCTGGGGAGCACTTATGTAGCCATGCAACAAGGGTCTCAACAAATGCCACCTCCTATATCATCACACCTGCATGTCTCTCAACCAATTAGAGTCACGCAGCCCCAACCACAACAGTCTTCTACTCTCATCCTCAAGCAGCCCCAACCACAACATTCTTCTACTCTCATCCTCAATCAACCCCAACCGTCGCAAATCACTTCTACCTATGTTCCTCCTCCACAATGTTCATCCTCGCTCAACTTCTTTCACACATTGCCTAGCCACTCCCAACATTCCCAACATCAGGTTTCCCAAAGCTATGTGCCGCCATCACAACCTAATCAAACGCACTTTAGCTTTCCTCCCCCCAATACTTTTCTTCGATCATCGCAAAGCCAACATTCTTACCTAGTGCCACCTCCACCTCTGCCTAATCAAGGCCTCCAATTCCAACCCAATCTAAACCAAATGTACAACCCATATGATCCCAATCAATCTTACGACCCTTATAATACCAGTGCGCATGGCTTACATTATAATCTTCCATACGGGCAACACCAACCGCTTTTTGGACAACAGGAGATGTTACCAACCCCTCCCACGACTATGGAGCTAAAGATTGCAGAAGTTCAATAGCAGCTCTCTGATCTTACGTTTGGCCACACCAAAAAGACCTTCTCTTTAGAGGAAGTGTGTCCTTATCCTTTTGATCGGTCATTACCAATGATCCCTTTTCCTCAAAATTTCACTATTCCCAAGTTCGATAAATATAAAGGAAAAGGTGACCCTAAAGACCATCTTGGGGAATTCTATCTTGCTTGCTTCGAGGTCTCACACAACGACACATATCTTATGCGTCTCTTTCCTCACAGTCTTGGAGGTCAAGCAATAGAATGGTTCTCACACTTACCTATGGGTATTAAGTCTTTCAACGAGCTAGCAGAAAAGTTTGCTACCCATTTTTCTTACAACGCAGAGCATGAGATTTCCATGACTGATCTATGCAACAATAAACAGAAAAATGGGGAAACTTTCATTTCTTTTCTTCAACAATGGAGACAAATGGCTAGCAAATTCCCTTTCAAGATTCCGGAGAAATAGCTTGTTAGCATATTTGTGCAGAACCTCAACCAAGAGTTAGGTTTCCATTTGCAAACTCTTAGTGCTACAACCTTCGATGAAATCACGTACAAGGGGATCAATATTGCGAAGGCCCTCATTGCTAAGGGTGTGGTCAAAATCTTTAAGGAAACGAAAGATAGCACTTCTCATCAACAATTGAACGATAAACCCAAATATTGGAACAAGAACAAAAACGTGGTCAATGATGGGGTGGTCGATACTAAGCATGTCCAAACGTTGCAAACACCACTGCAGCTCTCCAAACCAAGTCAAGCTCCACCTCAACAACAACAACAACAAAGGCAGCCTTATCCAAACCAACAGCAACGACAACAAGAGCGGCCCCAACAAGATTATCCTCCGCGATGGTAATTCACTCCTTTGGGAGTGTCCATCGAATCAGTCTTACAGCAAGCTTTGCAGAAAGGGCTCATCACCTTACCTGATGCTCCCCCATATGGAGAACTTGTCTACAAAATTGCACGTTACAGAGACAATGAATATTGTGAGTTCCATAGGAGCAAAGGGCATAGAACTGCGTCTTGCATGAAGCTTAAACATCTCATCCAAAACCTTATCGACGGTAATCAAATCACTTTTGAGGATGAATCACCAGCGCAACACATGAACAAGGATCTAGATATGTACAAGGAACCATTCCCTCATCATGGCCCACCTCCTCCTCAGGATAGAGGTAAAGGTATCAATCATGCTTCCACGTCCTTCGATTCCATTGTAGGTCGTTTTGAAGAGAGTCGAGTGTCTACCCTCACAATCAAAGGCAAATCTACGGATTGTGCTGTTACTACTTGTCGAGGTCATGTCACCATTCGTGCACCTACACCTAGGCTTTCGGTTCAGTCTGATTATAATCTTGTCGAACATCTAGGGAGAACACCAGCACAGATCTCTATTTTGGACCTTCTACGGTCATCACCTGCACATAGAGTGGTGCTAGAAAAAGCCCTCCAAGAGTCTTCCGTTCCTAACAACATAGCAGTCGCAGATTTCCAAGCTATAGTGGGTAATATTGCTTCTCCCTACAATGTGGTCTTCTCTGAGAAAGACCTCCCCTCCCATGATCCTTGTCACAATGATGCCCTCCATATTAAAGTTCTCATCCATAAGCGCAAAATCAAACGTATACTCATAGATGGTGGTGCTGGTCTCAACATCTGTTCTTTAAAGTTACTAAAGCAATTGGGATACTCTGAGGATCACGTCAACACTGATCATAGTATTACAATCAAGGGGTATGATGATGCAGAACGCCGTTCAGAAGGTGTTATTCACTTGCCTATACAACTGGGCCCTGTCATGCTTGAAACTAGGTGCCAAGTCCTTGATATTGAGCTGCCTTACAACATTATTCTCGGCCGCCCATGGATCCATGCAATGAAAGCTGTTCCCTCCATGTACCATCATTCCCTAAAGTTTCCATACAATGGTACGGAGATCACCATCCCAGGAGATCCTAATCCTTTTGAATTTTGCCATGTCTTGCAAGGAAGCTATAAGAATTGCAACCAAGTGCCTAAAAATGACAAAGCCCTTGAATCCCCTCTCTATGTTGACCCTGAAACTCTCACGCAAGCCTCTACAAGTGAACCTACACCCCTCCCCAAAATCACAGCTCGCATCCGAGATGTAGGCTTTGGCACTTATGATATCTCAGAATCTTGTTGTGTAGGGCGGATGCCCTTATCTCCAAAATCTTACGGCAAACCACCCGTGTATGAGGAAAAATTGAGTAAATAAAAACTAAATAAAATCTAAGAACCCAATAACATGAAGAAAACGAATTTAAATAAAAGCCATGACAAACACTCAATGAAATAAAGACTTTTACCGAAATCTGTGTTGTTTCCTTTGGATTGAATGTGGATTGCTCAATGAAGTTGCGAAGCCATAGCTGCAACAAGCAAGTAGTGTGCTCAATGTGCTCAAGGATCAATGTCAAAAGATCGTGAGAGTGCTCAATCGACGCATTTTGTATGCTCAAAGCGCTGTTAAGTATGCCTGAGAATACGATCGAGGAGAGAGGGCTAATGAAGGAGATGAGGGGGGTTTATATAGATTTCAAACATGATCAATCAACGGTCCAGATAATTCAGAAGAATCAACGGAGAAGATAAGTTGAGGAATGTGCAACGAATGAGAAGAAGACATGTGTCTTGCTTTCTTTTGCATGAGAGGAGTTATCAAGAATAGAAGAATGAGTTAACTGAAGAGATAAATCAATTAAAAGAATAAAACAATCAGTTAAGTGATTTAAAACAAGAAGAAGGGATTTGCATGAGAAAAGAAAATATTTTGCTTTATTAAATATAGAAATATTTAATTGATAAGCAAGAAAGCTTGAGTTATATTAGAGATAACTCAAATTAGAAGAAAAAACAATTTAAATAAATAATTGATTTATTTAAATTTAGAGAAGATATTTTGGAAGAAATAATTAAATAATTGGAATTATTTAATTTAGAAGATTTTAAAAGCTAATTAAATAAATAAATTTATTTAATTGTTGTGTATGATTTTGGAAGAACAGATTTTTGATTTAATTAAATAATTTAAGAATTATTTAATTTTAGATAAGAGGGAATTTGTTGAATTAATTAAATAATTAGGTTTATTTAATTAATGTGGATTTGAAATTTGGAAAGAAGATAATGATCTAATTAAATAATTAAAATTATTTAATTGTGGAAGAATATAGAGGAATCCGATTTAATTAATTAAATAAAGAGGATTTATTTAATTAATGTTAAATTTAGGAGATTTAGAAGAATTTGATGAAATTAATTAAATAATTAGATTATTTAATTAATGTGTGAAATGCAGGTGATTAGGAAGAAATGACGAAATGCAAGTGATTCGACGACTTGGTTATTTTAGGGTGTCTACATTTTGCCCCTCTTTGATGCAATGCCGCATGTAGCGTTGCGTCAAAGAAATCGATAGTTGAATACATGATACAAAAAAAAAATTATTTTTATGCCCCAGTGTAGGTAGCTGCCCCAATGTATGCCCCCTCGAGCGGGAAGACAGGGAAGCGACAGAGGAAAGGTGTTGACGCTCGACCAGAAGAGGATGCGACCAGAGAGGAGGAAAAGCAGAAGAAGGGGTGGGAAAGAAAAACTAAGGGGGGGGACACGATAAATAGGTCCCATGGGGACCACAATCCTCATTTGCACCCTTGGAGATTCTAAATTTAGAGAGGAGAGAATTCAAACCTAGTTGGAGTGAGTTGAGCAGCCAGCGAGGAGAGATGCTGATTCTAGCGCACAGTCATCGAGCGGAGTTGGTACGGACCTACAGGAGGCCAACAGGAGCTCCGGCAGCGGTAAGTGATTGAAAACCCCCTTTGCATTTGTCGTTTAGGGTCGTTTAGGACTAGTTTTTAGGCAGGGTTAGCCAAGTCAGCCAAAAGCGCTTTAGAAAGCCGCAGCGCGTATGGGGTAGGGTTGCAGCGCTTTTGGCGCGCTGTAGCGCAGCTGGTAGTCGCCTGCAACGCTAATGGTAAAATCGCGTCGCTTTTGGTATTAGGTGCTCGCGCCGCAGTGCATTTGGGAAATCCCACAGCGCACTTGGCTAAGCAATGCAGCGCCCTTAGCAAAGCAGGTTAGCGCAAGTGGTGGGAAGGTGAAAAAAGTGCGTCGCGTCTGGTAGGACAGAGTGGCGTGGTTGGTAGGACAAAATGGCGTGGTTGGAAAAACAAGGCGCATGTGGTTTAAAAAACACAGCGCGTCTGGATGAACAGTATAGTGCTGTTGGTAGAGAGGGACAGCACTTTTGTATAAAACAAAGCGCTTTTGGTTTGAATAGAAGAAAAGTTAGGGTGTAATAGAAAAGTTAGGCTGCCAAAGAGGAAAGGGAAAGTTGGGGGTTTTAGGGACCGATGGTAGATAGGTTTTGAGGGATTTGGGAAAGAAACTGACAAGTGACTTGCTATGGATGTAGAGGATTTTGCCACCACTGATGTCGCGGGAGCGACATCACGCCATCGCGCACGAGGTTGTACAACTGACATGGGAGGAGGATGCATTTTTGGAGCATGCAGGGCTGTGGCATGTGGCACATTTGACACACATTAGGGCGAATCTCACCCTAGTGACGGTAGTCGTGGAGAGGTATCACAGCGAGACCTCGTCATTCCACTTTCTGACAGGGGAGGCGACAGTGACACTGGAGGATGTGTACCGCATCCTGAGGATCCGGATAGATGGTGAGATAGTTGACTTTGACCTGGCACAAGGCGAGGCAGGCTTGGAGGAGGTCTTCTGCACAGATGATCTATGGATAGAGGACGGGGAGATCCGATGGGCAGACGTCCCGAGACTCTGTGATAGGATCAGATGGATCGTTGCATCATTGATTGGTGGCTTCCTATGCCCGGACAGGAGATCTAGAGGATTATCAGTGGGCTAGGGGACCGTTCTATCAGGGATGTTCACCCATGGCAGACAGTATGCGTGGGGACCCTACGTGCTAGGACAGCTATACCATGATATGCACCATTGTGTGTACAGGAGAGGCAGGAGCCTCTCAGCAGGTGTGACTTTGTTACAGGTATGGGCATGGGAGCATATTCCAGTCATCCGACCCATGGTGCAATGCCACCGAGACAGAGGTGAGCCATATGCATTCTTATATGACGGGATGATGACACATCGGAGGATGGGGTTTGTTAGCTATTGGAGGCGACAGATAGACGAGATGGACATATTTATATGGAGGCCCTGGTTACTATGCGAGGAGTGGGATGACGAGCATGAGCAGCTCATGTACTGTAGACAGGCTCGCTATCTGTTCAGTAGATGGACAGATATGATAGAGAGGTACCTACCCGAGTGAGTTCTCAGGCAGTTTGGATTGCCGTAGGGGTTACCAGTGGGGGAGGCCACTCATGCCAGGACACGGAGGGAGGTTGGAGACTGGGATGCCAAGATCCCAGTGGTGACAGCTTTGACAGAGGTACGGGGACTTATTCCCGTGAGATGGGATTGGGACTCTGGGCTAGCAGACCCAGGGACACTGCTAGAGTACGACCAGTACTGGCAGACACACAGGCCGATGAGACTGACTACACCAGGTGTAGCAGGGGCAGTGGGAGAGGTATTGGTCCTTGGAGGGGAGGCAAGGATGAGGCGGCAGGCTAAGGCAGCCAGGCAGCAGGCAGCGGGCCAGCAGGCAGGTGGAGAGGGCAGCGGCCAGCAGGCTGATGTGGAGATGGTAGAGGCAGTGGGCCCAGTCGTAGAGACCGACTTACAGAGAGCAGAGCGACTGCTGCAGGAGGAGATAGCCCGGAGGACTCGCTTAGAGCTCTGGATGGCACGACTGAGGAGAGACAGGGATGCAGCGCGGGCAGATGCGAGGCAGGTAGAGGCCACAGCCCAGGCACAGACACAAGCAGCCTCAACAGCACAGACAGCCCTAGCACAGGTGCAAGCGCAGCTACAGGCACAGGTGCAGGCATACAGACAGCTGCAGGCCCAGATACAGGCACAGGTACAGGTGCAGCTGCCAGCCGCACCAGCAGCAGACGCAGATGAGCTAGCACAGGCTAGGAGAGAGAGAGACGTAGAGGTGCAGCTACGGTTGACAGCAGAGGCCACACTATTTAGAGTGAGGCGGGAGAGAGATGAGGCACGCCGCGCATTGGGGGTAGACTAGAGGACCTTATACAGTGAACTCATCCGAGTGTAGGGCAAGCTAGTATCAGCCGGCAGAGAGGTAGAGTACTATAGGGGCTTGTACGTGGGAGCAGTGCCAGCAGCTCAGCAGGCACCGAGTTACAGAGATAGGAGCAGATCTGGGGCATCCGGATCTCGGAGGACAGGGCAGTCAGCGTCCTCAGTTAGAGGGCCACTTTTGCCACCAGGGGAGGAGGAGGACCATCAGGGGGACCTCCACCGAGCACAGGGGGAGGACAGGGGCCACAGCAGGAGGGCAGCTCTACCCACTAGGGCACATACATTTGTATTGTATCATTTTGGACAGATGCCTGTGTGCATTCTGATGTGTATTTTGAGGGCTCTTGATAGCCTTGATGTACTATATTGGTGTATATTTGGATGTATACACATTTTTGTATTATTGATGTAGACACAAAGATTTTGTATTATGATGGCCATTTTATGATATATATATATATATGATGATCTGTTCGACTCACAGCTGTTCATGCTTTTGTGTATGCATTCCTTGATGTCATGGATGTGATGATATGTATGTATGATTATGGATTCATGTGATGACGTATGTTGTTTATATGATGCTTATAGATGTATGATGATAGAGATATATGATGATATAGATGTGATGACTAGTGATATCTGACATGTGGGTTTTGCAGATATGCACCAGAGAGAAGAACAGGAGGAGATGGAGACAGAGACTGTTGATCGATTACTGCAATGAAAGCGATATAAGGGATGTGGAAATGGATGAAAGGTGAGCTTGTTGCAATGGCTTCGTGTTTGTATATAAAGAGCAATCCTTATTTTGATATAGCACGTGGATAGTTCGCCACCAAGATATAAAAGACCAAGGTGCAGTAATATCCGAGTGCGTGGACGTTGACTCTGCAAGCAAACGGTTTGAACTTAGATCCTTTTAGACAAAATATAACATTGTTGGAATGTGTGAATAAGCCATAGTCTTGAACATAAAATAAACTTCCATACATGCGAATGCAAGAAGAACTATTAATATGTAAGATGCTAGGTCGTAACACACAAAAGATAAATAGAATGCCAAGAAAGATACTAGAGATCATTCCTCAAACACGGCACACAGAAAGCAATGACTATGCCCCCAATCCGTACTGCATCGCAACATACCAAGATTATAGATAAATCAAGGTAGCCTTGAATAGGTAATGGATAAAGGAACAAAAGATAAACCATAACACAAATTGACTGACATACAAAGTAAACATACAGCCAACATATTCTCTTGCCAAAGAGGTTGCTCAGGATAGATTGGATAGGAAAGATAACAGCCTTATCGTAGGAACTCTGTGTCCGTTAAAGGGTGCTATCTACCTACAAAAGACAATGTCTTGCTGCAGGAAATGTCACATGTCACAGGAGATGCGTGCGTTGGTCTCAACAATAGAACACTTCGCAGAAGACAAGCTTGTGGATCTAGGGCTTGGTTAAGCGGTACTTAGCTGATGTTGGCAATTGGTATGCAGGACAGTAGTTGACTCTGGAAGGAAGCTGCTTTGCTTTAGGTTTGTTCAGGACTTTTGCTTTGAAAGGATGCGCTAGCTTGCTGCTTGAGTTAGTCAAGTCGAGGCGAAATAGATTTTGACAAACAGAAGACTAGACGGATGAAGTGCCACTGGATTGAGATGGGCGGAGAATGATGGATCGTGTGTGCCTGAGTACTGGATACATCCTTCGTATTCCAGACTGCCCACATACCCTGTATCCACGGGATCAAGGCACACTTACGATGGAAGAGGAACGTGATAAATATGTAGTTCTGGATAGAGTGATGAAATGGGTCAAGATGGAAGGGGGAGATCTTATGTACCTGAGTACTGAATACTTCCTTCGTATTCCAGACTGCCTACATACCCATATCCATGGGATCAAGGTACCTTAAGATTGAGAAGAGATAATATGTAGTTCTGGGTGGCGCGATGATGTGGAAAAGCGTTGAGAGGGTAACAGCCTTATTGTAGGAGCGATGTGTCCATTAAATGGTGTTACCTGTGGAAATGAGACAAGATTGAAGTATGCGCCGCGAACCACGAACAAGGAACCAATCCTAGACCGAAGCTAAGGAAAGAGTTGCCCCCATTCTGGTAGAGGAAACTGTAGGGGTGACTGCTGACAAAGACACGGAAAGACATGACATAGGACAAGACAATGCTAACTATAGACACAGATCAAGACATGGGAAGACGACAAGGGACATTGACAAATTTCCAAGCTATACTAGATAGGGAGATGGAAATGCAAACAAAGTCAATGGTTTTATTATGGATGGATGGATGAAGCGTGTTGCTAACTGGACAAGGATTGGACAGGACTCGATAGATGATGGATGCTAACTCTACGCATAGTGCCTGTTTGCTAGGTTTTCACTATGGTACTTATCCAAGGCGCCTGTTTGCCAGGTTTTCACCAGAGGACGGATTTTTTTTTTTTTGGAATACTCTGAGGATCAGGCATAGAACTTCTTGAGATGGACACTGTTAAGTGGCTCATCTAGAGGAATGCCATCAGGTGTAGCTAAAGTATATGCTCCTGATCCATATGCTGCTGTCACAATGAAGGGACCTAACTAATTAGGCTCAAACTTACCCTTCTTCTCTCGATCTGCTTGATTTCTCTGATTCTCCTTAAGTACAAGATCACCAACTTGAAACCGTCTTTCTTTGATCTTTTTGTTGTAATTACGCCGGAGGTGGTTTTGATAGACATGGAGATGATTAAGTGCAGCAAGGCGCCTCTCATCTAGTAATTCAAGCTCAGCTAATCTTGAAGTGCGATACTCGTCTCCGCCAATCAGGTCCTGCATGGATACTCTGAGGGATGGGATCTCGACCTCTATAGGTAGGATGGCTTTAGAGCCAAAGACCAAGGCATATGGTGTGGCACCAGTTGGTGTTCTGATACTAGTGCGGTAGGCCCATAGGGCGGGATTGAGTTGTAAATGCCAATCACGACCAGCTTCATTGACCGTTTTCTTTAGGATCTTGAGAATGGTTTTATTGGAAGCCTCAGCTTGGCCGTTACTCTACGGATAGTAGGGAGTTGAAAAGCGATGTTGGATATTGTATTGTATGCATAAGGCACAAACATCTTGGTTCTTGAATGGTCTCCCATTATCAGTGACAATGGCTTGGGTATACCATACCGACATATGAGGTAGTTTAGAATAAACTTGGCTATTTGCTTACCGGTGATATAGGTCATAGGAATGGCTTCCACCCACTTCGTGAAATACTCAGTGGTGGTAATGATAAACTTGTGGCCATTGGAGGAGGAAGGGTGGATTTGTCCTATGAGGTCGAGACCCCATTGAGAAAAGGGCCATGGAGTAGTCACAGGTTGTAACTCATGAGCTGGTGTGTGAATCAGATCTCCATGCTGCTGACATTGTAGACACTTCTTAGCAAACTGTGCAGCATCTTGCTCTATTGTAGGCCAGTAATAACCTATTCTAAGTATCTTCTTAGCAAGATTAGGACCGGTAGAATGTGCACCACAGACACCTTCGTGTATCTCTCGTAAGGTAGCTTCGGCTTCTTCCGCGTTAAGACATCGTAAGAGGATACCATCGAGACTCCGGCGATATAGTGTATCACCCAGAATGATGTAACGAGAGGATCGACGGATAAAGGTTTTGCGTTGGGTGGATGATAGGTCAGGGGGAAAGGTATTGTTCTTGAGGTATTCATAGATATCTTCATACCATGGGGAATTGGGACCAACAAGTTCGCAGATGATTTCAGTAACTAGAATGTCGACGACTGGTATCAACAATTGCTTGATCAAGAATTCACACTTCTGTGTATTAGCAGGCATGTCAATCAGTGACCCTACAGAAGCCATAGAATCTGTAGCTTTGTTATGCTCTCTTGGAATTTCCTCAAATGTGATGCTAGAAAAATGTGGTTTATAGGCATCCACAAGTTGTTTGTAGGGGACCAACTTTTCATCCTTTGTTTGGTATTCATTTGTGACTTGGTGAATGACTAGCTGTGAGTCTCCATATACTTGTAATTTTGTGATGTCCCATTGAACTGCTGTATTGAGACCTATAAGGAGTGCTTCATACTCGGCTATGTTGTTGGTGCAAGGGAATGCTAGCCGATATGACTTTGGAATGTAGTCATTCTGCGGTGTAACAAATAAGATGCCAGCTCCTGATCCATGCTGTGTGTAAGAACCATCAAAGTACAACTTCCACATTACGGAGGTAGCAAGAGTGAAGAGGTTCTCATCAGGAAAGTCAGCTACCATAGGATGTGTATCTTTCATAGGTGCATCTGCTAGTTGATCCGTGAGGGCTTGTCCTTTGATTGCCTTACGATCCATGTACTCAATATTGAACTCACTAAGGATCATAACCCATTTAGCTAGTCTGCCTGTGAGAGTTGCTTTTGCTAGTAGATACTTCAAGGGATCAATCTTGGCTATCAGATTTGTGTGTTGGTTCAGCATGTAATGTCGCAACTTTTGGGAGGCGAACACTACTGCTAAACAAGCCCTTTCCATTGGTGAATAATTGAGCTCGTATCCCACCAAGGTTCTACTAATGTAATAAATTGCATGCTCCTTTCTTGTGTCATCATTCTATGCTAGCAGGGCCCCTAGGGCTGAATTTGTAGTGGAGATGTATAAGATCAAAGGTTTGTCCACAACTGGTGGAACTAATATAGGAGGTGTAGCTAGATACTCTTTAAGTTGATCAAATGCTGCTTGACACTTATTGTCCCATCGAAATGAGACATCCTTTCGGAGCAAGTGTTGAAAGGGTTGACATTTATCTGCTAGCTATGAGATGAAACGCCTGATGGACTGCAACCTTCCTTGGAGGCTCCTTAATGCTTTTAGGTTCTTTGGTGGAGGCATCTCCACTATAGCCTTTACTTTCACTGGATCTACTTTGATGCCTCTACGAGATACAATGTATCCCAATAGCTTCCCTGATGTTACGCCGAATACACACTTCTTTGGATTGAGTCTTACTTGGTATTTTTCAAGCCTGTCAAAGATTTGTCCTAGGACCTGTATGTGATCCGCCTGAGAAGATTTAGCCAATATATCATCAACATAGTCTTCTATGATGTGATGAAACAGATCGTGGAAGATCACTGTCATTGCTCTCTGATAGGTTGCTCCTGCATTCTTTAGACCAAACGGCATGACAAGGACAAGTAAAGGTTGTTTTATGTTGGTCTTCCTCAGCTATCCTTATCTAATTATAACCCGAGAATCCGTCCATGAGAGAAAGCATCTCATGACCTACTGTCAAGTCCACTATAATGTCAATGTTTGGTAGTGGAAAGTCGTCTTTAGGACATGCCTTATTGAGATCTCTGAAATCATTACACATGCGGATGCACCCATTAGGTTTAGACACAGGTACAATGTTTGAGACCCAATCTGAATAGTCAATAGGTCGTATAAACTTGGCATCTAACAGCTTTTGTACTTCCACCTTCACCAAGAGAGCTATCTGTGGGTGCATCTTTCTCAATTTCTGCTTGACTGGTTTCACCTTGGGATCAACTGTGAGATAATGAACTACCAGCTTAGGGTCTAGCCCTGGCATATCTGCATAGGTCCATGCAAAGTTGATGGTTCGTTGCAAGAAGAAGTTGTTAAGATTTCTGTGCTTTGTGTCAGATAATGATGCTGCTAGGAATGTTGTCTTTGGATTTTGTTCTGTACCCAGGTTAATCTCTGTAGAATCTTCCACTAGGAGAGCTGATTTCTCTTGATACTTAGATGGTAAGGGAAGGTCAAATCCTCCATCCTCAGGTGCCACAGTTTTGTTTTCACCTTTGGATACGTCCTTTATTTTTACTTTTTTGTGATCAGGAGGTGCCACAGTGTGGTTTTCACCTAGAGATCTTTCTTTATTTGCACTTTTGCGACTGGAGGATTTGGCATTCTCACCAAAATAAGCCGTGGGCTCTAGTTCCATTACAAAACCTACCTTGTGATCGCCAAGAGGGATACCTTCCCGAAGTCCCATGAACTCAGCTAGAGCTTTGTCATTATGAAATACATCTATAACGGGGGCCCCTTGTTGGTCCCAATCGATAAGTTCAGGGTAGGCAAGCGTGACATTCTGGGTGCTGGTGGTGGAAGTTAAGGATACGGAGGATAGTGTAAAAATGGAGGATTCTGCGAATAAATTGGTCATGTGGAGGGAAGAGTCATCGATGATATCCTCGGTAGACGTCATATCGGCGGGAAAAGTGTCAGCTACCTCGTCGAGGATATACTCGATGTCCGAGGCGCATGGTACCTTCTTACCAAATCCTAATCCTTTCTTGTCTAGCTTCTTTGTTACCACAATGGGCTCCATAGTGCCTTGATTCTGTTTCCCAAGGCCACCTTTGCCTTTATAGCCCATGTTTTTCACTATCCTTAAGCCATTGCCATATTGCTTGACTGGTATCGTGACTGGTTCTTTCTCCTTGTAGAGCCAAGAAGAGATGTCCTCAATAGTTTCCTCGTCCAATAACCGTCCATGTTGGAATTGGGTTAGGAATGTTGGGGGAGGAATAGCTGCTTTTTTGGTTACTTTGGCAATGGGTGGTTTGCCGTAAGATTTTGGAGATAAAGGCATCTGCCCTACACAACAAGATTCAGAGATATCATAAGTGCCAAAGCCTATATCTTGGACGCAAGCTGTGATTTTGGGGAGGGGTGTAGGTTCACTTGTGGCAGCTTGCGTGAGAGTTTCAGGGTCAACATAGAGAGGGGATTCAAGGGCTTTGTCATTTTTAGGCACTTGGTTACAATTCTTATAGCTTCCTTGCAAGACACGGCAAAATTCAAAAGGATTAGGGTCTCCTGGGATGGTGATCTCCGTACCATTGTATGGGAACCTGAGGGACTGATGGTATGTGGAGGGAATAGCTTTCATTGCATGGATCCATGGGCGGCCTAGGATAATGTTATAAGGTAGCTCAATATCAAGAACTTGGCACCTAGTTTCAAGCATGACTGGGCCCAGTTGTATAGGCAAGTGAATAACACCATCTGAACGGCGTTCTGCATCATCATACCCCTTGATTGTAATACTATGATCAGTGTTGACGTGATCCTCAGAGTATCCCAATTGTTTTAGTAACTTTAAAGAACAGATGTTGAGACCAGCACCACCATCTATGAGTATACGTTTGATTTTGCGCTTATGGATGAGAACTTCAATATGAAGGGCATCATTGTGACAAGGATCGTGGGAGGGGAGGTCTTTCTCAGAGAAGACCACGTTGTAAGGTGAAGCAATATTACCCACTATAGCTTGGAAATCTACGACTGCTATGTTGTTAGGAACAGAAGACTCTTGGAGGGCTTTTTCTAGCACCACTCTATTTGCAGGTGATGACCGTAGAAGGTCCAAAATAGAGATTTGTGCTGGTCTTCTCCCTAGATGTTCGACAAGATTATAATCAGACTGAACCGGAAGCCTAGGTGTAGGTGCACGGATGGTGACATGACCTCGACGAGTAGTCACAGCACAATCCGTAGATTTACCTTTGATGGTGAGGGTAGACACTCGACTTTCTTCAAAACGACCTACAATGGAATCGAAAGACGTGGAAGCGTGATTGATACCTTTACCTCTATCCTAAGGAGGAGGTGGACCGTGATGAGGGAATGGTTCCTTGTACATATCGAGATCCTTGTTCGTGTGTTGTGCTGGTGATTCATCCTCAAAAGTGATTTGATTACCGTCGATGAGGTTTTGGATGAGGTGCTTAAGCTTCATGCAAGACGCAGTTCTATGACCTTTGCTCCTATGGAACTCACATTATTCATTGTCTCTGTAACGTGCCATTTTGTAGACAGGTTCTCCATATGGGGGAGCATCAGGTAAGGTGATGAGCCCTTTCTGCAAGGCTTGCTGTAAGACCGATTCGATGGGCACTCCCAAGGGAGTGAATTGACGTCGCGGAGGGTAATCTTGTTGGGGTCGCTCTTGTTGTCGTTGCTGTTGGTTGGGATAAGGTTGCCTTTGTTGCTGCTGTTGTTGAGGTGGAGCTTGACTTGGTTTGGAGAGCTGCAGCGGTGTTTGCAATGTTTGGACATGCTTAGTATCGACCACCCCATTGTTGACCACGTTTTTGTTCTTGTTCCAATATTTGGGTTTATCGTTCGACTGTTGATGAGAAGTACTATCTTTCGTCTCTTTAAAGATTTTGACCACACCCTTAGCAATGAGGGCCTTCTCAATGTTGATACCCTTGTATGTGATTTCATTAAAGGTTGTAGCACTAAGAATTTGCAAATGGAAACCTAACTCTTGGTTGAGGTTCTGCACAAATATGCTAACAAGTTGTTTCTCTAGAATCTTGAAAGGGAATTTACTAGCCATTTGTCTCCATCGTTGAAGGAAAGAAATGAATGTTTCCCCATTTTTCTGTTTATTGTTGCATAGGTCCGTCATGGAAATCTCATGCTCTGTGTTGTAAGAAAAATGGGTGGCAAACTTCTCTGCTAGTTCGTTGAAAGACTTGATACCCGTAGGTAAGTGTGAGAACCATTCTATTGCTTGACCTCCAAGACTGCGAGGAAAGAGACGCATAAGATATGTGTCATTGTGAGAGACCTCGAAGCAAGCAAGATAGAATTCCCTAAGATGGTCTTTTGGGTCACCTTTTCCTTTGTACTTATCGAACTTGGGAATAGTGAAATTTTGAGGAAAAGGGATCATTGGTAATGACCGATCGAAAGGATAAGGACACACTTCCTCTAAAGAGAAGGTCTTTTTGGTGTGGCCAAACGTAAGATCAGATAGTTGTTGTTGCACCTCCGCAATCTTTAGCTCCATAGTCGTGGGAGGGGTTGGTAACATCTCCTGTTGTCCAAAAAGTGGTTGGTGTTACCCATATGGAAGATTATAATGTGAGCCATGCACACTGGTGTTATAAGGGTCGTAAGATTGATTGGGAACATACGAGTTGTACGTTTGGTTCAGATTGGGTTGGAATTGGAGGTTTTGATTTGGAAGAGGCGGAGGTGGCGCTAGGTAAGAGTGTTGGCTTTGTGATGGTTGAAGAAAAGTATTGGGGGGAGGAAAGCTAAAGTGCATTTGATTAGGTTGTGATGGTGGCACATAGCTTTGGGAAACCTGATGTTGGGAATGTTGAGAGTGGCTAGGCAATGTATGAAAGAAGTTGAGCGAGGATGAACGTTGTGGAGGAGGAACATAGGTAGAAGTGATTTGCGACAGTTGGGGTTGATTGAAGATGAGAGTAGAAGAATGTTGTGGTTGGGGCTGCTTGAGGACGAGAGTAGAAGAATGTTGTGGTTGGGGCTGCATGACTCTAATTGGTTGAGAGACATGCAAGTGTGATGATATAGGAGGTGGCATTTGTTGAGACCCTTGTTGCATGGCTATATAAGTGTTCCCCGGATTGTAATTGGGTGGGAAACCTACGCATGATAGGGTAACCAAGATTCCACTTGCGATTGGGGTGGACACTTTAGGAGGTGGTTGCACATTCGATCGAGCTGAGGTGGCTTTCTTAGCTAACTCTGCTTGACGTTGGAGAGTTTCTTGTTGGTTTTGATAGATCTCCATAGGAGTCAAAAGCAGTGATATGAGCCTCTCCTCTGTTGGATTTTGAAAAAGGGGATTTCTATACTGCGAGCCTTGAGTAGGTAAGGGCGTAGTACCGTGGACATGGTTTGCACTGCTTGTATGGCTTCTTGGGTGTTGTTGCTCTCCTTGAGAATGGACACATCAAAATCTTGAGGTAACTTGGCACCTTGCTTTGCAAGCAGGCGAAAGAAATGATCCTAGTTCTCACTAAGGATTTTATCAAAGGTAGCTATAGCTCTAGGATCTTGTATGAATTCATCAAGATCTTGCCCATCTTCTTGAGAGGATTGACCTATTTCAAAGTGTCGCTCTTCTTGAGATGGGGTTTGATCTATGATATAACCTTGTGGGACAAAATCCAGAGGCAATCCTGTGGTATACTGAGGCACATTTATCAAAGGGGTTCTATCCTCATGAGGATTGCTTGGTTCATCTATGTGCGGCATGTTCAGAGAGCTGTTTGGTTTTGCCGCGGGTGTACTAGGAGTCACCTTGGGAGTAATGTTGAGACGACCTGATTGTGGTGTGTGAGGAGGCGACTTGCATTTTTTAGGGACAACTTGCCTGGATTTCATAGTTTGCTGTAGCCTATTGGTGACCATGGGATACACTAGGACACAATGTAATGCTAGGAATCTGTGAGATGCTTTAAGAAACGGACAAGCTTCTGATGCACAAAGTATTGGACCAAAGGCGCTATACTGTTTGACCAGAGGCGTAGGACTGTGCTACCAAAAGCGTGCTACCGTGGACCAGAGGCGACGGACTGAGCTACCAATAGCGAGTTACTGCTATGCCAAAGGCGAGCTACAGTGACCAAAAGCGAGCTACTATTATACCAAGGGCGCTGAAGTAGAGTTTTGCCAGAGATAGGTTACTGCTGACCAAAGGCGATCTACTGTATTACCAAAGGCAAGCTGCTGTAATACCAGGGGCGCTGAAGTAGTGTCTGATGTTTTTCAAAGGCAAGATTTTTCTGTTTCTGATTGGATTGGTTTGGCAAGAGAAAACACAACAAACAAGAGGTCAAAAAAGGCACAAGGACTGACACAACAGATAGTGTATGTTCAAGGCTCCAAACAAGCCCAATGTTTCCACAGGTCTAAGACAACTACAATCAATAACAAGCACTTTTTATCCCTAGAGACAAGGTTTCATTGCAGTAGATCAGCTCACAGCTTAATACTCCGTTGATAAAAATATCATTCCATAAAGGTGTCAGATATTTAGTATCTTTGCGAGAGACGATAGGTAGGGATATCTCACCCTCCCCTTGGAAAGCTCAAGTAGGTCACAAGAGCTTTATGTCCAAGGGAATACTATCTCTTCTCAAGGGAGCCAATGGTGAGTATCTTAAGGGTTTAAATCGATTTCCCTTGCACTGATGATTACCGCAATGTTCGGAGGTAGGTCAGATAGTCTCTATCTAAAATGGTTCTTAGTGACTTTGAGGGACCAATGCCTTACGAGCAATGCAACAAGCTACTAAAAGCTTTAACCAATCCTACTAAGAGTTTCAAACACTTCGCTCAATGTGAAAATCGTTTCCACAAAGAGCTAGTACACCTCTTTTCAGTTTGGCACCACAACGTAAGGCTGACGTCGGTTAGGACTTGGCTTTCACCTTATCCCTCTTATATAGTGGTTCAAAGGAAAACTCCGCTTAGGGTCGTCCCTTTTGGATGAAGCACAATCCAAAAGCAGGCCCTTCTAAAGGAAGTACAAAAAAAGTAAGAGCAAGCACGTCAAACAAAGGTTCAATTGTCCTGTTATAAGAAAAATAAGGTGCAACTAAGCTATGCACACACACGATTGTAGTTGTAAATTATCCCTTATGAAATGAAGTGTTTGGCATTCATGTCCATTGTCCTTTAGAAAATTGAGGTGTTTGTTCATACATGTCCATTGTCCCTTAAGAAAAGCAGTATGTTCCTAAGACTTAGATTACAAGAAAAGATTTGTTCAATTATCCTCTTAAGCATGCAATGTGTTTCTAAGACTTAGTGAGATAAATCAAAAGAGGTCTTCAACGCTCGTCCTGCATGAACATGTTAAGAAAACACCTATTGGCTCTGTGTGAGTAATAAGAAGCTGCAACAAGTGAGTTAGTTCCACCAAAAATTCACAAGTTAGCCAAAAATCAACTTTGACGAAAAGTGCTACACAATCTTACCAGAAGTGACTTACTGTATTCCAAGGGTGCTATAACAGAGACCAGAAGCATTGTAGAATATTACCAGAGGCGCTGCAGAATATCCAGAAGCGCTGCACTGTGTATCCAGGAGTGCGACACTATTCTGCCGAAAGCGATGTCGTGTATAGAGGGAGCACTGTAAGATACCACTAGACGCACTGAAAAATAACCAGAAGCGCTGTACTGTTATGCCGGAAGCGCCGCACGGTCTCAGATCATGAAAAGATTAACTTTTGTCAAAAGGACTAGATCAAAATGGGATTTCATGTTTAATCTACTGTTCTGAGCAATAATATCTGATAGATCTGAATAGTGAATTCCAGAAAGCCCAAAAAAGTGTAGCAATACAATAGATTAACACAACTACTGAAAAATACCCCTAAATAAATCAGCTTAGGAGGTATCAAAAGCAGGTTTGGAAAGACAAATACAACAGATTGTCAAACCAATCCACTGATATGAAATGAGAAGAACCCTGCAAAAAATACTGAATGCGGTCAAAACCTAATTTAGCCAAAAGCGCTGTAGAAGACTACCGGTCACGCTTTTCTGTGTTACTGATAGCGCTGCTCTGTGTGACCAGAAGCGCTGCAGTGCCCCCAAGGGCGCTGAACTATGCCTCCAGTAGCGCTGAAAGATGCTGCCAAAAGCGCTGTGCAATATCGTTTGCATTGTGCCATACTGTGACTTAAAAAAAAACAATTTCTCAAAGAAACAAAGGGATTAGTGGGTCCCACCGGGCGTGCCAGAATGTGTATGAGGAAAAATCGATTAAATAAAAACTAAATAAAATCAAAGAACCCAATAACATAAAGAAAATGAATTTAAATAAAAGCCATGACAAATACTCAATGAAATAAAGACTTTTACCGAAATCTGTGTTGTTTCCTTTGGATTGAATGTGGATTGCTCAATGAAGTTGCGAAGCCATAGCTACAACAAGCAAGTAGTGTGCTCAATGTGCTCAAGGATCAATGTCAAAAGATCGTGAGAGTGCTCAATCGACGCATTTTGTATGCTTAAAGCACTGTTAAGTATGCCTGAGAATATGATCGAGGAGAGAGGGCTAATGAAGGAGATGAGGGGGGTTTATATAGATTTCAAACATGATCAATCAATGGTCCAGATAATTCAGAAGAATCAACAGAGAAGATAAGTTGAGGAATGTGCAACGAATGAGAAGAAGACATGTGTCTTGCTTTCTTTTGCATGAGAGGAGTTATCAAGAATAGAAGAATGAGTTAACTGAAGAGATAAATCAATTAAAAGAATAAAACAATCAGTTAAGTGATTTAAAACAAGAAGAAGGGATTTGCATGAGAAAAGAAGATATTTTGCTTTATTAAATATAGAAATATTTAATTGATAAGCAAGAAAGCTTGAGTTATATTAGAGATAACTCAAATTAGAAGAAAAAGCAATTTAAATAAATAATTGATTTATTTAAATTTAGAGAAGATATTTTGGAAGAAATAATTAAATTATTGAAATTATTTAATTTAGAAGATTTTAAAAGCTAATTAAATAAATAAATTTATTTAATTGTTGTGCATGATTTTGGAAGAACAGATTTTTGATTTAATTAAATAATTTAAGAATTATTTAATTTTAGATAAGAGGGAATTTGTTGAATTAATTAAATAATTAGGTTTATTTAATTAATGTGGATTTGAAATTTGGAAAGAAGATAATGATCTAATTAAATAATTAAAATTATTTAATTGTGGAAGAATATAGAGGAATCTGATTTAATTAATTAAATAAAGAGGATTTATTTAATTAATGTTAAATTTAGGAGATTTAGAAGAATTTGATGAAATTAATTAAATAATTAGATTATTTAATTAATGTGTGAAATGCAGGTGATTAGGAAGAAATGACAAAATGCAATTGATTCGATGACTTGGTCATTTTAGGGTGTCTACATTTCCCATTGCCAAAGTAACCAAAAAAGCAACTATTCCTCCCCCAGGATTCCTAACCCAATTCCAACATGGACGGTTACTGGAAGAGGAAACTATTGAGGACATTTCTTCTTGGCTCTATAAGGAGAAAGAACCAGTCACAATACCAGTCAAGCAATATGGCAATGGCTTAAGGATAGTGAAAAATATGGGCTATAAAGCCAAAGGTGGCCTTGGGAAATAGAATCAAGGAACTATGGAACCCATTGTTGTAACAAAGAAGCTAGACAAGAAGGGATTAGGATTTGGTAAGAAGGTACCACGCGCCTTGGACATCGAGTATATCCTCGACGAGGTAGCTGACACTTTTCCCGCCAATTCAACGTCTACAGAGGATATCATCGATGACTCTTCCCTCCACATGACCAATCTATTCGCAGAATCCTCCATTTTTACACTATCCTCCATTTCCTTAACTTCCACCACCAGCACCCAGAATGTCACGCTTGTCTACCCTGAACTTATCGATTGGGACCAACAAGGGACCCCCGTTATAGATGTATTTCAGAATGATGAAGCTTTAGCTGAGTTCATGGGACTTCGGGAAGGTATCCCTCTTGGCGATCACAAAGCAGGTTTTGTAATGGAACTAGAGCCCATGGCTTATTTTGGTGAGAATGCCAAATCCTCCAGTCACAAAAGTGCAAATAAAGAAAGATCTCTAGGTGAAAACCACACTGTGGCACCTCCTGATCACAAAATAGTAAAAACAAAGGACGTATCCAAAGGTGAAAACAAAACTGTGGCACCTGAGGATGGAGGATTTGACCTTCCCTTACCATCTAAGTATCAAGAGAAATCAGCTCTCCTAGTGGAAGATTCTACAGAGATAAATCTGGGCACAGAACAAAATCCAAAGACCACATTCCTAGCGGCATCATTATCTGACACAGAGAACATAAATCTTAACAACTTCTTCTTGCAACGAACCATCAACTTTGCATGGACCTATGCAGATATGCCAGGGTTAGACCCTAAGCTAGTTGTTCATTATCTCACAGTTGATCCCAAAGTGAAACCAGTCAAACAGAAGTTGAGAAAGATGCACCCACAGATAGCTCTCTTGGTGAAGGTGGAAATACAAAAGTTGTTAGATGCAAAGTTCATACGACCCATTGACTATTCAGATTGGGTCTCAAACATTGTACCTGTGTCTAAGCCTAATGGGCGCATCTGCATGTGTAATGATTTTAGAGATCTCAATAAGGCATGTCCTAAAGATGACTTTCCACTACCAAACATTGACATTATAGTGGACTTGACAGCAGGTCACGAGATGCTTTCTCTCATGGACAGATTTTTGGGTTACAATTAGATAAGGATAGCTGAGGAAGACCAACATAAAACAACCTTTACTTGTCCTTGGGGCAATTATTGTTGGTGTGTCATGCCGTTTGGTCTGAAGAATGCAGGAGCAACCTATCAGAGAGCAATGACAGTGATATTTCATGACCTGTTTCATCACATCATGGAAGACTATGTTGATGATATACTGGTTAAATCTTCTAGAGCGGACCACATATAGGTCTTAGGATAGATCTTCGATAGGCTTGAAAAATACCAAGTAAGACTCAATCCAAAGAAGTGTGTATTCGGTGTAACATCAGGGAAGCTGTTGGGATACATTGTATCTCGTAGAGGCATCGAAGTAGATCCAATGAAAGTAAAGGCTATAGTGGAGATGCCTCCACCCAAGAACCTTAAAGCACTAAGGAGCCTTCAGGGAAGGTTGCAGTCCATTCGGCGCTTCATATCACAGCTAGCAGATAAATGTCAACCCTTTCAGCACTTACTCTAAAAGGATGTCTCATTTCGATGGGACAATAAGTGTCAAGCAGCATGTGATCAACTTAAAGAGTATCTAGCTATGCCTCCTGTATTAGTTCCACCAGTTGCAGACAAACCTTTGATCTTATACATCTCCACTACAAACTCGGCCTTAGGGGCCCTGCTAGCACAGAATGATGACACAGGAAAGGAGCATGCAATTTATTACATCAGTAGAACCTTGGTGGGATACAAGCTCAATTATTGACCAATGGAAAGGGCTTGTTTAGCAGTAGTGTTCGCCTCCCAAAAATTGTGGCATTATATGTTGAACCAACATACAAATCTGATAGCCAAGATTGATCCTTTGAAGTATCTACTAGCAAAAGCAGCTCTCACAGGCAGACTAGCTAAATGGGTTATGATCCTTAGTGAGTTCGATATTGAGTACACAGATCGTAAGGCAATCAAAGGACAAGCCCTCGCAGATCAACTAGCAGAAGCACCTATGAAAGATACACATCCTATGGTAGCAGACTTTCCTGATGAGAATCTCTTCACTCTTTCGAACTCCATAATGTGGAAGTTGTACTTTGATGGTTCTTACACGCAGCATGGATTAGGAGCCGGCATCTTGTTTGTTACACCTCAGAATGACTACATTCCAAAATCATATCGGCTTGCATTCCCTTGCACCAACAATATAGCCGAGTATGAAGCACTCCTTATAGGTCTCAATATAGCAGTTCAATGGGACATCACAGAATTACAAGTATATGGAGACTCACAGTTAGTCATTCGCCAAGTCACGGATGAGTACCAAACAAAGGATGAAAAGTTGGTCCCCTACAAGCAACTAGTGGATGCCTACAAACCACACTTTTCTAGCATCACATTTGAGCAAATTCCAAGAGAGCATAACAAAGCTGCAGATTCTATGGCTTCTGTAGGATCACTGATTGACATGCCTGCAAATACATAGAAGTGTGAATTCTTGATCAAACAATTGTTGATACCAGCCGTCGATGTTCCTGTTACTGAAATTATCTGCGAACTTGTTGGTCCCAAGTCCCCATGGTATGAAGATGTCTATGAATACCTCAAGAACAATACCTTTCCCCTTGACCTATCATCCACCCAACGCAAAACCTTTATCCGCCGATCCTCTCGTTACATCATTCTGGGTGATACACTATATCGCCGGAGTCTCGATGGTATCCTCTTACGATGTCTCAACGTGGAAGAAGCCGAAGCTACCTTACGAGACATACACGAAGGTGTCTATGGCGCACATTCTATCGGTCCTAATCTTGCTAAGAAGATACTCATAATAGGTTATTACTGGCCTACAATAGAGCAAGATGTTGCACAGTTTGCTAAGAAGTGTCTACAATGCCAGCAGCATGGAGATCTGATTCACGCACCAGCTCATGAATTACAGCCTGTGACAACTCCATGGCCTTTTTCTCAATGGGGTCTCGACCTCGTAGGACAAATCCACCCTTCCTCCTCCAATGGCCACAAGTTTATCATTACCGCCACTGAGTATTTCACGAAGTGGGTGGAAGCCATTCCTATGACCTATATCACCGGTAAGCAAATAGCCAAGTTTATCCTAAACTACCTCATATGCCGGTATGGTATTCCTCAAGCCATTGTCACTGATAATGGGAGACCATTCGAGAACCAAGATGTTCGTGCCTTATGCATACAATACAATATCCAATATCGCTTTTCAACTCCCTACTATCCACAGAGTAACGGCCAAGCTGAGGCTTCCAATAAAACCATTCTCAAGATCCTCAAGAAAATAGTCAATGAAGCTGGTCGTGATTGGCACTTGCAACTCAATCCCGCCCTATGGGCCTACCGCACTAGTATCAGAACACCAACTGGTGCCACACCATATGCCTTGGTCTTTGGCTCTGAAGCCATCCTACCTATAGAGGTCGAGATCCCATCCCTCAGAGTATCCATGTAGGACCTGATCGGCGGAGATCAGTATCGCACTTCCAGATTAGCTAAGCTTGAACTACTAGATGAGAGGCACCTTGCCGCACTTAATCATCTCCATGTCTATCAAAATCACCTCCGACGTAACTACAACAAAAAGATCAAAGAAAGACGGTTTCAAGTTGGTGATCTTGTACTTAAGGAGAATCAGAGAAATTAAGCAGATCGACAAAAGAAGGGCAAGTTTGAGCCTAAATGGTTAGGTCCCTTCATTGTCACAGCAACATATGGATCAGGAGCTTATACTTTAGCTACACCTGACGGCATTCCTCTAGATGAGCCACTTAACAGTGTCTATCTCAAGAAGTTCTATGCCTGATCCTCAGAGTATTCCAAAAAAAAAAAAAAAATCCAAAAAAATCCGTCCTCTGGTGAAAACCTAGCAAACAGGCGCCTTGGGTAAGTACCATAGTGAAAACCTGGCAAACAGGTGCTATGTGTAGAGTCAGCATCCATCGTCTATCGAGTCCTGTCCACTCCTTGTCCAGTTCACAATGCACCTCATCCATCCATCCATAATAAAACCATTGACTTTGTTTGCATTTCCATCTCCCTATCTAGTATAACTTGGAAATTTGTCAGTGTCCATCATCGTCTCCCCATGTCTTTATCTATGTCTACAGTTAACACTGTCTTGTCCTAGGTCAAAACTTTCTGTGTCTTCTTCGGCGGTCACCCATATAGTTTCCTCTACCAGAATGGGGGCAACTCTTTCCTTAACTTAGGTCTAGGGGAGGTTCCTTGTTCATGGTTCGTAGCACGCTCTTCAATCTTTTCTCATTTCCACAGGTAACACCCTTTAACAGACACATCGCTCCTACGATAAGGATGTTATCTTCTCAACACTTTTCCCACATCATCACATCAACCAGAACTACATATTATCTCATTGCATTCTTAAGGTACCTTGATCCCATGGATATGGGTATGTAGGCAGTCTGGAATACGAAGGAAGTATCCAGTACTCAGGTACATAAGATCCCCTCCTTTCCACCTCGATCCATCTCATCACTCTATCCAGAACTACATATTTATCCTTTTCATCTTTCATCGTCGTGTGCCTTGGTCCCGTGGATACAGGGTATCTAGGGAATCTAGAATACGAAGGATGTATCCAGTACGCAGGCACACATGATCCATCATTCTCCGCCCATCCCAATCCATTAGCATTCCATCCTTCTAGTCTTTCGTTCATCAAAATCCATTCGCCTCGACTTGACTAACTCAAGTAGCAAGCTAGCGCATCCTTTCAAAGCAAAAGTTCTTCGCAAACCTGAAGCAAAATAGCTTTCTTCCAAAGTCAACTACTGTCCTGCATATCGATTGCCAACATCAGCTAAGCCCCGCTTAACCAAAGCACCAGAACCACAAGCTTGTCTTCTGCAAAGTGTTCCATGATCGAGACCAACACACGCGTCTCCTGCGACATGTGGCATTTCCTACAGCAAGATATTGTCTTTTTAGGTAGATAGCCCCCTTTAACGGACACAGAGTTCCTATGATAATGCTGTTATCTTTCCTATCCAATCTATCCTGAGCAACCTCTTTGGCAAGAGAATATGTTGGCTGTATGTTTACTTTGTAATTCAGTCAATTTACTTTATGGTTTATCTTTTTCTCCTTTGTCCATTACCTATTCAAGGCTACCTTGATTTATCTATAATCTTGGTATGTTACAATGCAGTATGGATTGGGGGCATAGTCATTGCTTTTGTATGCAGTGTTTGAGGAATGATCTTTAGCATCTTTCTTAGCATTCTATTTATCTTGTGTGTTACAACCTAGCATCTTACATATTAATAATTCTTCTTGCATTTACATGTATTGAAGTTTATTTTATGTTCAAGACTATGGCTTATTCACATGTTCCAACAAGCTCATATTATGTCTAAGGGGATCTAAGTTCAAACCGCTTGCTTGCAGAGTCAACGTCCACGCACTCGGATATTACTGCACCTTGGTCTTTTATACCTTGGTTGCGAACTATCCACGTGCTATATCAAAAATAAGGATTGCTCTTTATAAACAAATGTGAAACCATTGCAACAAGCTCATTCATTTACACCATCCATTTTTCCATGGTCTTATGTAGTTTTCCAGCAATGATCAATCAACAGTCTTTCTCTCGTGTTCTATTCTATCTCCAATTTCTTTTATTCAACCTCGCCTATCTCCAATAAATCTTCTAGTCGAGCATCAACACAGTTCTTCTGTTGCTTCCCTATCTTTCCTCTCAAGGGGGCACCCTACGCCAACTACGCTGGGGCAACTACCTACACTAGGGCATCAAAAATTGTATCATGTCTTCAACAATTAATTTCTTTGACGCAACGCTATAAACTGCATTGCATCAAAGAGGGGCAAAATGTAGACACCCTAAAATGACCAAGTCGTCGCACCACTTGCATTTCGTCTAAGCTGGAGCATCACCTGCATTACAACGTTAATTAAATAATCTAATTATTTAATTAATTTCATCAAATTCTTCCAAAACTCCTAAAATTTGACATTAATTAAATAAATCCTCTTTATTTAATTAATTAAATTAAATTCCTCTATTATTCTTCCACAATTAAATAATCTTAATTATTTAATTAAATCATCATCCTCTTTCCAAAAATTAAGTCGACATTAATTAAATAAACCCAATTATTTAATTAATTCAACAAATTCCCTCTTATCTACAATTAAATAATTCTTAATTATTTAATTAAATCAAAATTGTTCTTCCAAAATCATGCACAACAATTAAATAAATTTATTTATTTAATTTGATTTCAAATCTTCTAAATTAAATAATTCCAATTATTTAATTATTTCTTCCAAAATATCTTCTCTAAATTTAAATAAATCAATTATTTATTTAAATTACTTTTTCTTCTAAATTTGATAAACTTGTGGCCATTGGAGGAAAACAATCAATGAAGCTGGTCGTGATTGGCACTTGCAACTCAATCCCGCCCTATGGGCCTACCGCACTAGTATCAGAACACCAACTGGTGCCACACCATATGCCTTGGTCTTTGGCTCTGAAGCCATCCTACCTATAGAGGTCGAGATCCCATCCCTCAGAGTATCCATGCAGGACCTGATCGGCGGAGATGAGTATCGCACTTCCAGATTAGCTGAGCTTGAACTACTAGATGAGAGGCGCCTTGCCGCACTTAATCATCTCCATGTCTATCAAAACCGCCTCTGGCGTAATTACAACAAGTAAATTTATTTATTCAATTATTGTGCATGATTTTGATTTAATTAAATAATGTAAATTATTCAATTATAGATTGCTCAATCAAGTTGCGAAGCCATAGCTGCAACAAGCAAGTAGTGTGCTCAAGAGATCAATGTCAAAAGATCGTGATAGCGCTCAATCGACGCGTTTTGTATGCTCGAAGCTCTGTTAAGTATGCCTGAGAATACGATCGAAGAGAGAGAGGTAATGAAGGAGATGAGGGGGGTTTATATAGGTTTCAATGAAGATCGATCAACGGTCCAGATAATTCAGAAGAATCAATGGAAGAGAACATTTGAGGAATGTGCAACGAATAGGAAGAAGACATGTGTCTTGCTTGCTTTTGCATGAGAGTAGTTATCAAGAATAGAAGAATGAGTTAACTGAAGAGATAAATCAATTAAAAGAATAAAGCAATCAGTTAAGTGATTTAAAACAAGAAGAAGGGATTTGCATGAGAATTAGAAGATATTTTGCTTTATTAAATATAGAAAGCTTGAGTTATATTAGAGATAACTCAAATTTAGAAGAAAAAGCAATTTAAACCTTTATCCGCTGATCCTGTTTGATTTAATCGATTTTTCCTCATACACATTCTGGCACGCCCGGTGGGACCCACTAATCCCTTTGTTTCTTTGAGAAATTTATTTTTTTGAAGTCACAGTATGGCACAGCGCAAACGACACCTCACAGCGCTTCTGGCAAGATCTTTGAGCGCTTCTGGAGGTACTTGTATGAAAAAGAGATTTATATGGATGAAGCACCTGCTGACTCAGTAGACATTTTAGGATGATGAGAAAAATAAATCACACGAAATGTGAGGACTCTTTGAATCGTATACCAAACAACCATTTCTTGTCATAAGCATCTGAATCCTTCCAAATTGAACTAGTGTTGCTCTGTGGAGTTTCATAGATATCTTCCAGCATCATGTCGAGCACACCAATATCCTCTATTTGAAGATCTTTATGATAATCTATTTTGCAACAAATTATCCCACGAATTGGACAACCTTCATACAATTTGTGATGTGAAGAAATCCATGTAGACACACCCATTGAATCATGCTTTTGAATATCAACTTGAGAATCATCTGTGGAAATGCACTCATTCACTAATAAAGGATTGAAGTAGACACCTTGGCTATAGAGGGATTCATTGTCTAAACTTTTTGACCACCAACTTGGGACATAAACATCATGAGAGTTAACTTTATTGAATTCCTCCATTTGATCATCCATTACCTCATTCCTTGCTTCATTGTTGGCACAAGTCCCACAACTATCCTCTGAAATAGGGGTGTCTTCTTGATCTAAATATTTGGAAAGAGGATTGCTTTGAACTTTAAATGCTCCATAAGACAAAGATTGCGCTTCCAACATGACATGGACATTTGTTAATGTATCTACATAGCTTTCAATTTTAACCTGCTTAATATTCTCTGGACTCGGTGGTTCTTCTCCATGGAACTCTTCATGAAATCTGAAAATTTCATACTGCAATTGCATGTATGATAAAGAGTGAATGTTTGATGATTCATCTTCATTTTGAAGTTGATCTTTGACTTTTGTATTAACTATACCACTAATTGAAACTCCATCAATATCTTCAAAAGTAAAGGTCTCTGTTTCTGAAGCTAAGGAAGATATTTGCAAGGGTTCCGTTATGGTTGCCTCTACATTGGTTATAGTAGTACAAAGTTGTCCAATAGATGTTATATCTCTAATTTCATCAACGGGTCTTTCTACCTCAGCAATTGGTGATGTAGGAATATCTTGTCCATATAGAAAGTCATCATCAGAAGTATTAAGACACTAGTTTGGGACAAAAACTATATGAGATTCATCTTTATTCTTTTCTTCTTCATCATTTTCTTGAAGCTTGGGCTGCATGGAATTCTTGAAATTATTTACTTCTCCTTTAAGATCTTTGTTTTTAGGTTCATGGAAGACTTCTTCTTTAACATGTGATAAAGGAGAGAGGATGACATCTTCTTCGTAAAGAAAATCATCTTCAGGAGTCTTGAGACGATCTTGCGGTATTATTTCATCATCATCCTCCTCTTTCTCAGGTTGCATGCATGTCATAAAAACACTTTGCAACTCATCTTCATCTTCTTTGTTTACACTTTGGTCCAAAATTTCTTCTGCATTCCCTTAAACATTAACCATGTCATGGGAACCTTCCATGGAAGATATAGTTGTCGAACTGGAGCAAGTTGTCACAAGAGGAGTGACATTCTTCAAAGAAACTGAGAACATGTCATCGTCTGGAAAGATTTCTTCTTCTTTATTGCATGTTTCCATACAATCTTCTTCTTCTGTCTCCATCACTTCTTCTCCTTGGTCTTACTTAAGTGGACATGCGTGTTCCGATGAGTCTCTTTCAAAGACTTCCTTCAATACAGGTTCATTTGTAGGAAAAGTCTTTGCCTCTTCATTGCTGTCCTCATCACACAAATGATGTATTTCAGCATAATTTCTTTTATCTTCTGGTGCATGAATCTCTTCTGATATGGAGTTTTGATCACGAGCAAGAAAATGAGTCTCTTTCCCATCTTTTTCTTCAATCTTCTGCAATGTTTGAAGCAAAGAAGGATGAATCTGGTTAGAAGCAAGTTGCATGCCACCATAGAAACTTTTCAAAAACTCTACTTGCTTAGGGTCATTAAGAACTTGATTTTGTTGAGCAGAGGATGCAGAATAAGGATAATCTTCATCATCACTGTCACTATCTGATTCAGGAAGTTGCATGTTATGAATCTGCGTTCTTCGATACCAAACCATCTTCTAGGATTCTTCTTTTAGATAGAGTTGCCAATCTTCCTTTCTGGGGACATACTTGTATATTCTTGAGGAATAAAAAGGCACCAATGCTTTAGCTCGTTTCCCTAGTAGAGTCGCCAAAAATCTATTGGTAAACAGATTTGTTGCTTTAAAATAATCTTCTTGAGTAACTCCGTTCACCCTTGGATTAGCAACAACCTGCTCACAACAGTTGAAGAATCGCAGGTCTTGTCGATTCCTCTCTTCGTTTAAGAGGGGCAGCTCCCTCGTATGATAGGGGTATTTTGGATTTTCTAGAATTATAAGAACAAAAACAAAGAAATAACAAATAGTAGTGATGAAATAAGAGTTAAAATCATGAATTTAAGTTCCATGCATCCAAGTAGAGATACCAAAACTTGATGCGAAATATCTTTCTCACAATGCAACTTTGAAAGGAAAGCACATGATCATTATTGATGAAACGTACGAATACCAATAACAACACATGAAATCAAGTTGAACACACATTCAAAATGTTTCTTTATTGCTTTCAAACTTGAATAATACTATTCGAGTCTTTCATACACTGTCATGTGAAAAAGTGGAACCCCCTTTGATTGAATTACAATGATATATTTATAGGTGAGGTTATTAACCACCTAGGGTAACTACCTCAACCAATTTTGATAACTACTTGGAGTAACCATCTCCCTTTAAGTGCATTGATTTTGAAGAATTAACTTTCTTTTACAAAGCTAGTCGCTTAGAGTAACTACCTTGCTTAGGCACTTGAAATAACTACTTTATAAGAAAGAGTTAGGATGAACCAAGGGCCCTTGGACTTGAAAGAAGTGAACCTACTCAAAATGGTGGAGCAAATTAATGTAGTACTTGCGAAGAATAAATGAAGCACTTGTGGTAGCGCAAGAAATGTTAAGCACAACTATGATCTCCTTCCATTTTCTCTCATTCATGACCATTTGCAGTCCTCCATGAGTAGTTACTTCTCTATATAATAAATGGAGGTCTAGATCCTTACCACCAATCTTTGGAATGTTGATTCCAAAGCTCCCAATTTGGTGTTATTGCAGATGATGCCAGCGTAGGTCTTGGAAGATACTTGCAAAGGTTGTAGAATGAATTTTCAATAGCTGAAGTCAATGTTGTACATGAGAGGACATTTCTTTAAGGCAATTTGTCAAACAGCTAACGTGCTTCCTCTATTCTTCCACATGATCAAGATCAATCGAGGCACTTATTACATATGAGAAAAATCCATTTTCAATTATGCTTTGATGGATGTCCATACCCTATTGCGAATATCCCATCTTGGCATAGGCTGGGAGCATGCTGGCAAATGTTATGGAATCTGGCTTTCCACCTGTGAATAGAATCACTTAAAAGTTTTAAACACCTTTTGAACAAATCATTTTTGTACATATCCTGAGTGTTTTATAATATCTGGAAAACCTTTCATTCCAAAGTTCTCATTTTGCCATAGGTTGTGGTTTGGGTTTACTACAGTCGGCTGTGTTTGCTTGGAAGTTTATGAAGTCTTTTCAAAAAAACCATTTTATGCATAACCCGCAGTCATTGCATTTTCTGAGATGACATTCATTTGAGGCATTCTTTTAAATTGTTGCTGAAGGTTGTCTGTGCATTCAAATTTTGCATGTATGTCCCCCACAGCATTTCAAACTATAATATCTGATAAAAATTGACCTTCCATTCAATCATTGCGCTCCATGAGATGACGTTTCTATGAGGTTCTTTGTCAAACGTCTTACACGCCTTGTCTGTGCTTCCACATTTTGCATATAATATTACCATGGCAGATGCAACTACAATCACATTTTCTTGAAGGTTTCTAAAGCCTATTTTAACGCACCCATTTTGTGTGTATGTTGTTCGTGCATTCCATGAAACTACATTTCTTCAAGATTTTCTATAAAACTATTTCAACACCTTGGAATTTGCAGAAATGTCAACGAGCCATCAAATTTGGGTTTATAACTGCTAGTTGCATTCATTTTATAATGGCAATGTTTCCACATTTGTAGATAGCCTCCGTTCCTTGAAGTAGTTAAAATAACTACTTGTAGTTATAATAGCCACTTTTTCCCTTAGTGATTGGTAATGTAGACAATTTTCAAAAGCTTTGCTGAGGACTAACAAAAGGATTTGAAACCATTTTTTTTTTATCGGTGTTATAGGATGTTTTTGAAAATAATCAAATTGCCTGATAAGTTTTGATTATCAGGGCTAACAGGTTGTATATCTTATCTGATGCTTAGCTAGTGGAAGCACTTGTGCTTTCTGTGTAGTGAATTTTTTGATGTTTCTATCTTATTTACAAACCTTAACAATACTGTTGCTCTGTGCACCTTTGTTTGCCTTTGAATCTAGCCTTAGCGGGACTCTATTCGGAGAGCTTCATGATATAGCCCTATGGTTATCCTCGAACTCTGAATTCATTGTATAACCTTGGCTCTTTGTGTGGTTAATCATATGCATTGATGTTGTTGTTTATCATGATGTTGTAGACACTAACATGTTTCTTGTAGGGATGTCTTTGTGGGAACATTTGGTGATCATAAAGTACATGTCACCTCCAGGGGGCATGGGCTTTGCGAAAGTTAGTGTTCCCTTATGTGTTTTCTTCCTACCTTAACGTGCTTGATATCGATAACTGATATCAACCACCTTAAGGTGGGGGCATATATAAGGTAAGTTATCTATTGTAGATGTTAGCAATGTGCTTGTCCTTAGGTGTAGGCTAGTACGATGAGTACTGCTTGCATCCTATGTTTGTTTGCAATCAATCAATCCATCTATGGCGTATACCTCCTTTTCACCATAAGGCGTCTCCATGATGTGGGTAGGGTTGTATACTTTTGAGCTCATACCTCATTTTCACTATAAGGCCTCTCCATGATGCAGGTGGGGTGGTATGCCATGCTTCCTTTTCACTATAAGGTATCTTTGTGATGTGGGTGGGGTTGCATTTTCAAAAGTCCTTTGTAGAGGCAGGGAACAGTTCTGTGACTAACTCAACCCTTAAGCGTGTATTCAGTGATTGTTGTGGCGAAGCCCAATCATCAGTGTGTGCCTGTAATGTGCCTGAGATGGTGTTGGACCTAGAAATAGGTACACTCCATCACTTGTCTGTCTTGTTTTCTTTGTGTCTTCAAAGTGTGTGTGTGTTTGGCATATCTGTTGCCCCATATGCAGTCTACATTTTGGGAGGCTTTACATGTCTTGCGTGTGTGTTGCCCCATATATACTGAGACCTGTGCCCTCGGGTAGTGCATCCTATATTATGGGAGGTTTGTTTACTTTCCAGTACTTGCATTTGCATTTCATATATATGAGAAAAAGAAAAGAAAAGATATCATTTCTGTCTTCCATGCATTAATGTGTCTTCTATGCATTGATTGTCTTCTCCATGTTCTATGTGATTGTAACTGTCTTCTCTGTGTTTTGCGTGCCTATTGCTATCTTCTATGTGATTGGCATGTCTTCTTTGTGCTTGATGTGTTTTCTGTGTTTGTGACCTTACTTTAATGCATGTATTAGCTTCGCGTTTATACATACATTAAAGTGGGGGCTAAATGTAATGTCAGAAAATGTCCCCTTGGGGGCTTTTCCCTCATAAGGTTTAGCTCTCGGGTCTTTAGTATACATTTAGGACATTTTAGTTCATATTTTAGCATCCCGATGGAATGAGACCTGGGTTTCATTGCCAATGGGACCTAGGAGGACTCCTTGAGTTGTACCCTACCTAAAATAGGGGGGGAGGACTTGGGCGCCCGTGCCCTACTCCTGCCCTATTTTAGGGTAGCCCCAATTTTTAGGTGTCAGTTTATGACTGTTAGTTGGTTCTTTTGTTGACATGGTAAAGTTTGATTTTAAAAATCTTGGTGGGAATGCTTGTAGGTGCATATATAAGCATGTGTAGGCATTCATTTGTAAACTAGATTTCAATTAGATGATTACTAGCAAGCTATTGTGTTCTCAAGGTGATTCAAGGCTTTCTATTGTGTTCCAAGAGCAGACTTGTGTGTTTTGTGTGTTGATATTTGTAGATTTGAACATCAATCTCCTCATGGCATGAAGAGCATCTTCCTCCATGAGAGCTTCACTACAAGGTGACATATCATTGTGTTTTTATCATTGATTCCTTTGGTTTTTACCTCAACCTCATAAGGGCACACACTCTTTGTCTAACAACGGTGTTTAAAGACTTAAGTGTCCTCCAAGGCTTGACTGAGGTAAGCCTCTACCACAACCCCCAAACCAAGTCTTGTGATTGCAGGTTACAGGTGTCGCATCTAGAAAATGTGGAGTTGCAGGAAGGCTTGGCAGGCATCAAGGATTCAGGATCTGAAGAAAAGTTAGACAAAGGAGCACTTCCAGGACTAGGGCACCTGCAATAGTGTCCTCCACAGATAGATTTTAGGAAATAGAAGTTACAAGGTTGATCAATGTTGGAAGGAGGTCCAAATTCCTCAAAAAAGTAGGTACCTTGGACTTGGACGCTCGCACCTTAGTCCTTAACTATTCCGCCTCAGAACCTTGAAAACAGGTATTCTGTGATTTGCCATTTTACTCCCGTCTGCAAGACCTTTTTCTGTTATTCATCAATTTGTTGTCGTATTTGCAGAATTAGGGTTTTAATGGTTAATTGGACATAAGAGAAGGAAGAATTGATAATTAATTCCCTAATCCAAGTTTCCCTTCATTTGTAAGTGACCTAGGGTATGATAGTGCTCGCCACTTGACCCTAGATCCTTCAATGTATAGTGGAGAGGCAGATTTAAACATCTAAAATCTAGAACACTAACAAATCCAATTTTCCACTAAACAGGTACGTTACTTAATGACCTAAAAACTAATCTTTTAAATCATATGGGTAAACAAATAGACACTTTGTATACACGTAAAAAGTAAGAAGAAGCTAAAAAATCCCTAGCCATCTTTTGTTCCACATGTCACAAGAGACATACTAGTGAGAAATGCCCTTATAATAGGACAAAGATCTCATCCTTAGAAGAAGTTAGTAAAAACACTACCTTGTGACCATTACCTGTGGATATGACAGAAGTAGAGTATCTTGAAGAACTTGTTTACTATATGGGTCAAAGGAGACCCTGGTAGCCAAGGGCTATGCCACAAAATATGATTCATGACTATAATGCACCTTTTAATTCAATGGGACAACCAAGTGGTCAGCCTACTCCTTTTCAGTACCATAATTCACTTGGATGGCATGGAGTTTAGAAACAACCTCCATCCTATCCTCCGTGGACAAAGATAGTTTAGGACTTGTGTACCCAAAAACAAACAAAGAAATGAGACCCAAAGATGGTACAAGTTATCAGGAATCTCACCGATCTTATGTTGGGTAATATTTCAATTCCCAAGTATTCAGATCTAGGGAGTCCTACAATCTAGGTACAAATTGGTCACATTATCATTCCAAACACATGAATCAACTTAGGAGCTATCATTAATGTTATGACCAATGGGACTAAGGAGAAGTTGTGCCTCCAAGGACTTAGGCCTACACATATGGTCCTATAGATGGCAAATCGCTCCTTCGTGAAAACTGAAGGTATGATAGAGGATGTTGTTATTTCTATTGACTCTTGGGAATACCCTACTGATTTCATGATTTTGCAGCCCAAAATAAAGCTGGGGGGATACCCCCAGATCCTAGGAAGACCATGGTTAGCTGTCGTAGAGCTTATATCAACTGTAGGTTAAGTAATATGGTTATTTCTAATGGAGAGTAGAAGAAACAATTGACCTTGTACCCACTTGCTCAACCATTGTTGGAGATTGAAGATTCCTTATGGATTGATAGTGATTTGGAGGAATCTCTACCTGTGCTGACAATCGATCAAGCACTTGATATTGAGGAACTATCAAAGGATATTGTTCTTTCCAATTTTCTTCAAAATTGATATGTGTCTGATGATGCTTTAGAAAGATTTGTTTTTCATTCTTGTATAGTTAACCGTCCATTTGGGAACTTTCCATTGTTAGATGATTCACAATCATTGTAGCATTTCATTACATTACATCAATTACTTCCGCACAATTGTGTATATAGTCCATTCATGCTTTCTGACAATTGTTCACCATCCACCTCACAAGAACATGCTATAGACTTGACTGCAATATCTCAAGCTATGGAAATCTTACTAGGACGTACTTTAAATATTAATCCAAATTTAAGTGATTCACAAATTAAAGATTTAGTTTCCATGCTAAGAAATCATAAAAGTGCATTTGCATGGGAATATCAAGATATGTGTGGGATCTATCTAGATACCTGTACACACCACATTTACATAGACGAAGGTAGTCCTGTTAGGCAACCCCAAAGAAGGTTAAACCCAATCTTACAGGACATTGTGAAGGAAGAATTACAAAAGTCATTAAATGTAGGATTTATATATCCAATTTCTGATAGTTAGTGGGTTTCTCCTTTGGTGGTAGTTTGTAAGAAAAATGGTAAATGAAGGATATGTGTTGATTATAGAGCCCTTAAGAAGGATACTAAAAAGGATCACTTTTCGTTACCTTTTATTGACCAAGTTTTGGATACACTTATAGGTAAGAAATTTTTCTCCTTCCTGGATGGATTTAGTAGGTATAACCAGATCCGTATTGCACCCGAAGATCAAGACAAGACCACTTTCACATGTCCATGGGGAAATTTGCTTATAATGTTTTACCTTTTGTTCTATGTAATGCCCTTGCTACTTTTCAAAGGATAGTGTTAAGTATTTTTGTTGATTTAATTCATGACTGTGTTGAAGTGTATATGGACGATTTCATTGTGTATGGTGATACTTATGAGGAAGACAAAAATAATCTTGAGAAATTTTTACAGTGGTGTGAAGATACTAATTTGTCTTTAAGTCATCAAAAGTGTCACATTTTGATGACAGAAGGTATAGTACTCGGACACTATATTTCTGCTAAAGGAATTCAAGTTGATCCAAAGAAGGTGCAAATAATTTAGGATTTGCCTATTCCTGTTTGTCAAAAGGATGTTCATAGCTTTTTAGGACATGCAGGATATTATAGGCATTTTATTCAAAACTTTAGTAAGATTGTTTCACCTATTTTTGTTTTGCTAAGCAAAGATAACACTTTTTCTTGGACGCAGGAACGTCAATAAGCTTTTGAGACCATAAAGGAGAAGCTTGTGACCACACTAGTGTTGCATGGACCTAATTGGGAGTTACCATTTCACATTCATTCAAATGCTTCTGTTACATCCATGGGAGCTATGCTAGGATAGAAAGATGGTACACTCTTTTATTCCATTTATTACATAAGCAAAAATTTCACTGGTGCAGAAGTAAATTATACGGTAACTAAAAAAGAATTTTTGGCTATTGTCTATGCAGTTAATAAGTTTTGTCATCACATCACAAGTTATAAAGTGTTTATTCATACTAGTCATACTGTAATTCAATTTTTAATGAATAAACCTATTGTTACTGGTAGGGTTATTAGATGGTTATTATTACATTACAAGAATTTGATGTTACTATACTTGATAAGCCCGGTCGTGAGAATATGGTTACAGATTTCTTATCTAGGTTACAAAGCAAGGATGAACCTATTCTAGTTGATGATTCCTTTCCAGACGAGCACCTTTTGTCCATCTCCTTCAAAAGTCCATGGTTCACTGATATTGCTAACTACTTGGTCACTTGCAAGTTTACCCCTCACTTCTCTCCTAGAGATCGCAGGAAACTTGTTGGACTAAGTGGTCAGTACACATGGATTAATGGACTTTTGTTTCATACTGGCATTGATAATGTCATGCTTCGTTGTGTAACTGAAGATGATGTCTTCGACATACTTCACGCATGTCATACTGAATGACATTTTGCAGCTCAAAGGACGGCCAACAAGATTCTTATTGCTAGGTATTATTGGCCACAATTCACAAGGATTGCAAGTGGTATGTTCAACATTGCAACAAGTTTCAACACATGGGATGACCCACGCGTTATGATGAAATACCTTTGTAACCTCAGTTATCTATTGAACCCTTTGAAAAATGGAGTTTAGATTTTGTGGGGCCGATCAATCCTGCATCCCGAAACAAAGAGTACATTTTGGTCTGCACAAATTACGTTACTAAGTGAGTTCAATTTGTAGCTCTAAAGCATGCACAAGATATTAAGGTCACTGATTTTCTGTATACTGAAATCTTCACAAGATTCGGTGTACCTAAGGAAATAGTGACTGATCAAGGTCCTCAATTCGTGTTAGAGCTGATTTCTGCTTTGGTTTGAGAGTATGAGATTCAACATCATAAGTCTTCACCATATCATCCGCAGGCTAATGGTTTGCTTGAGGTTACCAATAGAGAACTTGAGAATATCCTTACCAAAATAGTCACAATTCATCGAAAAGATTGGGAAGCCCACCTTCCTAAAGTAGTATGGGTCTATCGAACAACACAAAAGACCACTACTGGTCTTACATCCTATGAACTTGTCTATGGTAAAAATGTTGTGTTACCTATTGAGTTTGAAATCAAAACCTTATGTACTTATTTAGAATTGGGTTTGAAATCTTACTGATGCTCAAAAGGCCAGAATTGAGCAACTCCATTCTTTAGATGAAATGCGTCAGTAAGATATTTTTCATGTAGAAGTAGTTCAACAACAAGGTGCTCTTTGGTATGATCATTTCATTTGTAAATGTTCATTTCCGCTAAGAGACTGGACACTTTTGTATGATTCCAGATTCTAGGATTTCAAGGGCAAGTTTCATACTAGGTGGTTAGGACCTTATGAGATCAAAGTTGTCTACGACAACGGTGTAATTAAACGTCACACTGTGGACTCTGATCGCATTTCTCTTATTGTTAATGGTCATCGTCTCAAGTTGTACAAGCAACCTATCACAAAAGATGGCTTCATTTCTAGTTTGAAAAAGGAACTCCATGTCCTTACTCGGGTTCCTGTCACCCCTCCAAGTACCTTTTAGGTACTTTATTATCATATATAAAAAAATTCAATAAAATCTAGCAATGAAAACCCTCGAGTGCTGCTAGACGATTATAATTTGAAAACTAGATTTCTAGCGGATTGTAACTGGAATAAATAACTTAGTGGTGAAAACCAATTGGTGGTGCCACTAAGCGGTGATAGATTGAAAATTGGGCTTCCAATGGTTTGTTGTCAGATTATATATATTGTTGTTTGTGTTACAGGAATGCCTTCCTATGGCTACAGGAACTCCTTCCTGTCGCTCCAGGAACTTCTTCCTATAGTTCAGTCACCGAATGTACCTGTTATCATTCCCAGTCTTGTACATGTCATTCGTACCTATTGGGCTGACTCTTCCTTCACTAGCTACAGTTTCAATACATGATTAGACACACTAATTCTATGTGGCCAACCACATCATCCTCTGATTGGTTGGATAATTACTTCAGCTTCTACTGTCCTTATCATCATGATTAAACTTTGTGTGTTTGGTCTAGATCATTCTGTCATTATGTCACCACATCAACATGACCATTTTCTACGATAATGATGTGTGTCATTGGCTTTCTTCTAGCATCCTTGTGGCATTTTTCATACCACCATGTCATGTGCATGGCTATCACCACCATTCATTTAGCAGTACTTCTTCACATTCATTGACATCATTCTCCAAACACCATATCCTTCGGTGAGTGTGTGATTTTTGTAGGTGCCAACTCATCATTCCTTCTAACACGACATGATCTTCCAGTTGGTGTGACCATTCTGTACCTCTAACCTCCCATTACACATCCATGACTCCATTCTAGTTGTCTCATTGATGCCACGACAGATGTAGTTTTCATTTATCAGTAACTGTTAAGCATTATTTAATCATTTTCTTTCATATTTAAATATTTTATTTTTATTAGTTAATAATGGAAATCTCAAGACAACATTCACCTTTAAGATCGAGGGTGGTCATGTCAGTTGACACCTGTCCATCATATCATTCCATGCCCAAAGCTCTTCAAATCTGATTTCGCAGTTAACATCTCATTATTACCCTATAATCTAAGTAAAATTCATTATTACCCTAAACTCTCTGCCTCTTTTTACCATTCTTGGCTACAGTCTTTACCAAAGGTAGCTATTTCATACTGCATATCATTATTTGCTGCAATGGGACCCCATCTCAGGAGAGAGCCCACTAATACAATAAAGCTAAAAGCCGATAGGGAAGTTTACAAGATTTTTAGATAGGCACGGTGGCATGTCTTCTTCAGGAGGTTAGTGGGGTTTGATGAACAGATGATGTTGGAATTTTTCATGGGATTTGCTACAAATAAAGTTACTCTGTGTGGAGTTACCTTTCCTATCATAGTTGAAATAGTTGCCAAAGTTACAGGTTTACCCCAAACAAGTGAGATGTTCTTTCCCAATGAGTCGAGTCGAGTCCAAGACCTTAAACCCATTCGCTAGCAATTTTTGCAAAGAGGAGAAGCTATTGAATTTGTGACAGGTCAAGGGACGAAGCAGATTTCCCTACCCAAACCATGGGATGTACTTACAAAGTTCTTTATTTAGTTTCTCACCTGTGAAGGTAGATATACATATGTCTTTGCTCATCATTTCTAGCTTTTGTGTCATTTACGCAATGGGTCTTATGTAAATGTGCCTTATTACTTGTTTCAATCACTACAACAAATGAGTAGAGAAGACCAAAAAGGGCATGTAACTTCTCTTGCTCACCATGGTCTGATTAAGTTGCTCATTATTAAGGGACTAGAATCAACTAATCCATCCTTGAGTTGGGAAGTCTATTCTCAACCCACGGAAGAAAAACAAACTAGTAACCCAACACCTGATGATTTTGGTGAGGAACACACCAGTTGAAAATGAGGAGGTTAGGACTCCTCAAACCTTGGATAAAAAAACAAAATAAGAAACGTAAAACTAAATATGACCCAGAATCCAAATTACGCAACTTAGCGGTAGTAGCTCATACAATGGACAAAGTAGAGATGACAATTATGATTCTGATATGGCAATAATAGGCATTGCTCCCAAAAGGAGCAAAGACCACATGAGCAGAGAATGGTGGGCACAAAATAGACAGATGAAAAAAGAGCAACAGATGAAGAAACAAGCAACAACTACCTATGCCCTTAACTCCCCTGTTTTGGATGTCACTCCAATAGCAACTTCTGAGCATGAAGATGAAAAGCCTTTACAAAGAGAAATAGCTAATGAAGAGCTACAGGAAGGCCAAGAACATGTCCTTGAGTCCAATGTTTCTCCTACCTTGGGAAAACAGGGTGAAGAGGACATCGACATAACAAAACAAAACTGTCATGAAGAATCATTGTTCGCAAGGTACCCTAATTCTAAAGAAATTACCAACCAGCAAGGAGAAGAAATAAAGACCCTAAAGATCCAAATCATTCAGTTGGAAGATGAAGTTGGGGTTTTACAAGAGCAACTTCAGGAAGGGTCAACAATTAGGCAACAGTAGGCACAAGAATTGTAGGATATGGCACAATTAATCAAGTGCATGGAACAGCCTGCACTAGACCTTTACATTGCTATAAAGGACCATCAACAAACCATGGAGACACTAAAATCTAAATGGCAGCAAGAGATTGTGGAAACTATACAAGGATTGTCAACTACATCTACAACAAATGAATTCATTTAAGTCTGTAAGTAGTTTGTGTTGCATGAGGACATTTAAAATCTCCAGCTGGGGGGGGGAAATGATGAGCCAAAAACCTACCTACAATCTTGCCTTTAAAAACCCCTTTTCATACCAAGGACTACCCCTTAATTTTATCTTAATTCCCTATTTTACCATTTGTTAACTATATAAAATGAAAATTATTTAATATGTTTAAAAAGGATAAAATATGCTTATGCTTATTGGTTTATGAATTCCCAATCTAATCGGCTGGAATTTGATGGACAAGAATTCCTAGAGCTTGATATGCAAGGGGGCAATGACGGTGATAAGGAGGATCTAATCAAATCTTTTGGAACCTTTTTGAAATGTTTTTGGTTATGATTTCATATGGGCCAACGGCCAAAATAAAAGCTCTGTAACAAGTTTAGATACGGTTGAAGTTTGTTTATTTTTACTAGCTGATAGTTGTTAAGACTTTTATCTAAGTTATGGGTCGCAGGCCACTTAACTAATATTGGTTATCTAATACTACTTTTATCTAGGTTATGGGCCGCATGCCACTTAACTAATATTGGTTATCAAATGTTCTATATATATGTACTGCTATGCAATGAATATAATATCGATACTCATGTTTTGTGAACATAAAAATTACTTGATCACTACGAATTTCTAGCTGCTGTAGTGTTTTAGATCACCTTGCAACCAAGAGCAAGGGCCCACTCCTCGGAGGCTTGGTGACATTTCATTCTTGCACTTTATTCTTGTTAGTATTGTGGTTTGAATAGTGATAATAGTATGTTCTAAATTTTAATGTATTTCATATTAGATATGGTTTCTATTTAAATTCATTTACCAATGAAGTTAGAAGATCATTCATTTAATTATTTTCATTAATGAGCAATACTATTGAGTGTGTTGTTTGGTGTGGATAGTGCAATAATTTAAAAGTAATCTTAAATTTGCCTCTACTAAGTAAAATAGAATCTGTGTCTGTGTGAAATTTGATTTGCTGTTATAAATAGAGAAGTTCCTATCGCTCTGTTCTTGTCACCTTCCTGTCACTCTATTCCTATAATAGAATTGGCAGAACCAGTAACAGAATTGTTTTCTATTTTCCTGTAAGCTAAGATTTATAGGTTTGGGGTATTTTCAAATCTTTAGAATTACAATCTTCTGCATTTCATTACACTTAGCTTATTACATTCAATCCTTGAGAAAATTGCCATTACATCTTGTTGGCAAGAGACACTACCACGCATGACAGGTGTTGTCATTGATGGCAACTAAGTCTATCTTCTACATCTGCATTACATGATTTGTTCATACTAGAAGTTAGAGTGAAGATTTGTCTAAGTCTGGGTAGTCAAAAACAGAGCATGTGATAGGGTCCAGTATCTTGGTCCAGATCTCTCCAGTGGTAAATCATAGTGTGTTGCAGATCTGAGGGAGTGATAAGGATTGTCAAGACTATCTAAATCTAGAAATTTAGCCTCCGGTGATGAAGGATTCCAAAGTTATAAGCATCTAAGTATCGGGTTCCATTTAGTCAGTACAGTAAGAAGAAGAACAGGCCAACCTAATATTTGATCTTGGTCTAGATGAAGAAAAGTTGTTGGTTAAGTAATTTGTGATAATCAGTGGTATTGGCTGACATGATTGATGGTTTGAGAACACAAGTTTTTGGTTCGCATTGTTGATTGTGCATAGATTTAGCCGACAGAGCAGAGTTCTTAATAAATATTCTAAGTTTTCTTGAAGTCAACTATACTTGATTGAATGTCTTGGTGCGGATATATATAGCCGATGGATTTGAGTGTTTTGGTGTGTGATTGTGGTGTGGTGATGGAGTAAGTGTGAAAAAGGTAGAAAGGAGTGCGAAGGTGAAGATCTAAGCTCGGATTATGGCCGAAGAGTGAAACAAGGCAGAATAAGGATGAAGTGTGTAAGATCAGTGTTCTATGCTTAACCAGAACTAAATTTTTGCATTGGTAGGTTATATTCATTAGTTCAAACATTCTGTAATATTCTTGTAATCATTTCTATAGGAAGTGAGCCTCTTGGAGCAGTGAGCTCTGGGTAGTGCACCCTGAAGTCATGTGCCTTCCCCATTTATAATACTTTTAACAGAGTATAATATCTTGTGGGTTAACCCCCACCATGGTTTTTCCCTTAACCAGGTTTCCACGTAAAAATCCTGGTGTTAATGTGTTATGATATTGTTCTTTCTCTTCTTATGTTCATGCTTCTTTCTTTTGAATGTATGTGGAAAATTAATTAAGGAACAAACCAAGAAGTTTTGTAGAACACTGATTCACTCCCCCTCTTAGTGTTCCTTAATTCCAACAATTGGTATCAGAGCAAGGTTCCTTGGAAGAAGTTTAATAGCTTGAGAAAGATCTGGGAAGGTGGTTCAATGGGTTCATCCAAGTATTCTGATGGTATTCAAGAACAACTTCAACTTGATTTAGAAGATCTTAGTCAGTCCAGATCTGAAATCAAAGAACTAAAAGAGAACCTTCAAGATGCTAATGATTTCATTAACACCCTAAAAAGTCAACTGAGCAAATCCAATGAAAAGAGGAGGGAGATGATTCACCGGTTAGCAGATCAGAATGAAGACAATGACATGGATGAAGCTCTAAAGGAGAAGACAAAGGAATGTGAGAAGTTGGCAAAAGAGATTGTTGTCCTAAAACATGAAATGGAATCCAGAGTAATGAAGCTAACCAAGGAAATTGAGGAAAGAAAGAAAAATGAAGAAAACCTGAATTAGAGTTTGAAAGAAAGAACAGAAGAATGCTGCAGATTGGACAGAATAATTGGCCGCTTAGAGTTAGATCTACAAGAAATCAGGGAAAATGAAGAACTTGAGAAGCAAATTGTTATTCTCAAACATGACCTAGAAGTTGCAAATGAATACAAGGAGAAGTTCAAGATAAGCTTAGCTAAACTTGAAGTGTTGCTTGAGAGTCAGAAGAAGGATGATGATAAGCATGGTCTTGGGTATGAGAAAGGTGAAATCTCTGAATCAAGACAAAAAAATTCTCAATCAAGGAATGGGAGAAACAGACCTAGAAGACCTCTGATAAGACAGCCAATGCTCAAAGGTATCCATCTTTCAATGGAAATTGTTTCAATTGCAATAAATTTGGTCATAGAGCTACTCAGTGCAGAAGCAGAGTAAATCAAAGTGGTCCATCCTTCTCTAGTCAATGCTTCAAGTGTAAGAGATCAAGAGGAAATCAATCAAATGGGCAAAGAAATGTTGTGTGCTTCAATTGTAACCGATCCGGTCATATTGTAAGATTCTGCAGAAGCAGGAATAATGAAAGAAGAGGTCCGATAAACAAAAAACTGGATGAGTAGAGACAAGACAAAGGCAAGGGTAAAGTTGATGTAAATGAGATCCAGAATGAAATGAACAAGACATGGGTGAAGAAAAGTGTAGGAAATGATGATGATGGGTCTGCCCCAGAATCTGATGCTAAGAATTCCTCAAGGAACTAAAATGGGAGCTCTGGCTCAGGGGGAGCTGCATTGAAAATCCAATTCCCCTAGCCAGTAAGTGGGTGCCTGAATCTGGCATGATGAGAGAAGATAATTTGGCTTATTGCAGATCATTTGAAAGGATTTCTAGAAGAAAAGAAGTAGATATGGTGATTTGCAGACTGATTCATGAGAAACTACATCAAGAAATGGAGTAACTGGATGAAGTTAGGGCAACTCATTTATTACAATGGAGAATTAGGTTTTGTCAAGCATAAAAGGTCATCCTTTCATCATTTGGATCACTTTGCATTCAAAGAGAGCGAGTAGAAGAGCACTTAAGCTAAGATTTCAAGGATTTGAAGTGCGACTGGCAAATTCATTAGCTAACCCTAACGAAGCTTTGAACTTGTAATCTTTTGCAATGGCTACATCATTGGTTGTTGATATTACTAAAAGGCTCCGACCCAAATTCAAGAAGCGTCCACACAAATCAATAGAAGTTGACCCATTAGGTGCCTTTCCAGATGTTTCGTATGGTGTATTACATGTTGAAGATATTAGGGCCTATATTCATGCGAGCATAGATGAATTTGGGGACTCAAGGTTTGTAGATTTGTTCAAGAATCATCTAAGGGATGAAATTCACAATCTTAACCTAAGTATAAGGCACTGCACGATAAACATTTCATTCAGATGATAGGGTTTCCATACTTCGATGAAAATGAATGGGTCTGGTATGTTTTAAGCCGTATGCATGATGAGTTTATGTGGCTAATGAAACCTTTCAAGATCACCAAGGACGCCATCAAGGCCGTGACAGGGTTAAACTCATCCGGTGGATTGCCCATGTTGAAGTCAGTAAAGAATCAAACTGTAACTAATGCTACTGGTTCAAGGTTTTGTTGGAAACAATGTAGATAACTGAGAGGGGGGTGAATCAGTTATCTTATAACTTTTCTATTTTATTTTCTTTTCTTATCTTATCATTTAGTGTTGTATCGAAACAAGGCAATCATAAGAACTGAAAAAGAAATTAACACATAACACAAGGATTTTTATGTGGAAACACTGTTAAGGGAAAAACCACGGGCTGACTGACCCAAGATTGTATTCTCTGTTAAAAGAATAAGAGTACAAATTTGGCACTTGCCAATTAGGGCTCACTACCTGAGCACATTGCTCACAAGAGGCACACTGCCTACAAGAGACTTACAGTCTACAAATGATTACAGATGATACCAAGGTGTTTGAACTGGTGAACAACATCTATACATGCAAGAATTCAGTTCCGATTAGGCACAGTATACAAATCTAGCATATTTCATTCTTCCTCTACTCAATATTACTTTCCTATCACATTCAGGCTTGATTTACTACCTTCGCACTTGTCTCTGCTTTTCTTCACACTTAATCATTCATATTCACACTTGAACACACTCACAAGCTTGAATCCATTGGGTATATATATCCACATCAAGGATTTCCCACAACTTTCTAGTCAGCAACAAGAACACTTAGGATATTTGCAAGTTATTGTTTAGACGGCTGATTCCATGCTTGATTAGTGATGTGCATCAAAAACTTAGGCATAGAAGTCATTAATCATGTTGGCCAACAATGTATAATTCCACAAATTGCTTGATCAATACATTTTGCACATCCGGATTGAAGTCTGATACTCTGTCGGTCAGTTCTTCCTCTGTCTGCTCTGCCTGACTGGAACCCAACACTTAGATGCTCATATATTTTTCATGCTTTGTCACTGGAGGCTAAATCTCTAGAATACAATATTCATGATACCCCTCTTGACTTGTCCAAGTCCACAACTTACCGAGTTACACCATCTGAGAGATCCGGACCTGATTGTCAGACCTTGTTACATACTTTGTTCTTATTCACCGGACCAAAACAATCTTCAATCTGACTTCTGGTATAGGCATATTATGTGCTGCGGATGTGTGGGATAACTTTGTTGCCATCAATGAAAATACTTATGAAGCCACACAGTGTCTCTTGCCAACAATCTCCCCCTTTGGCATTGATGGCAACACTAAGTGAAAAATGGCTAAGTGTCATAGTAACTCCCCCTTTTCTTGTGCTCTGTCTCTTGCACTATTTTACTAGAGCTCCCCCTTAGTTGGATTCCTCATTTTTCACTACTCTTCACTCCCCCTTTGACATCAATGGCAAAGGGTGGAATCCGCATACCAAAATTTGCAAAAGTTATTATATATATGGCCGCATAAGTATATACAAATCATATGTTATACTTACATATACTTGAGTATATCCACAAAGGTTGTCTTCAACTGTATGATTTATGTGGCCCAACCCCTCTTCATTCTATCCAAAATAGAGATGTGTCCACTTAACAAAAATGCATATGCTTCTACCCTCTTTAAGTTTGTTGGATCACTGGTCCGGACTGTATTTTGTGCCTCTGTCAAGGCATCATGCATTACCTCTAACTTAGGGATGATTATCCCTCTGAGCTCACCCATTCTATCCATTATGTTCTTTTTCTCTTTAACCAGTTCTTTAATTTCATTTATTATAGCAATAGCTTGACATTCATGATTCACCAGATAAGTAGTAAGGGGATCAAAATTCTTAGATAAACTTGACAGTTTTCCTTCTTGTTCTTTCACTTTCTTCTCAATGTCCTCTGTCACTTTGGGCCAAGTTAAACAAAATTTGTATATGTCCCCACCATCCTTAAGAGCATTTTCAAGCCTCTTTATGCCAATGCCTAAGGTTCTTCTATCATTAGCAATTAGTCCTTGTACTTCACTAAATCTCTTTCCCAAGAACTCTTTTCGAACCTTAGTTTATGCCGATTTCTCTAAGGATTCAAAATGAGTGTTAACAGAATTGACTAAGTTTTTCAGATTACCAGATGGAGAGATAGAAGGATCCTTTTGATAGGTTGGCATAATCTTCTCCAGCATCCCAGATGCAATTTCCAGGAGCTACCAATCCTCCATGTGTGATTTTAGAAGCCTGAGAAAAAGATGCAACTTTCATTATCTGAACCGGAGAGAGAGAGTCAAAGTTTAGTGGCCCTGAATCAACTCAAGTTCATCTAGCTCCATCATTTCGTTGTCCAGGAAATTCTTTACTATCTCTGTAGTGTCTCTTGTTGACTCTACTTCCTTCCTTTTAGGGACATCTGAATTGACTTGCTTATTGACATCAATGATATTTGTTTCTTCTATCTATCCTTCCTCTTTTGGAACAAAGGAGTCTAATGCCTGAGATGGCTCTTCATCATTTTTTTAATCCTTTGACATCCTTGTCAGAAAATGTTTCTTCTTTCTATCCTTCCTCTTTCGAAACAGAGGAATCTAATGCCTTAGATGACTCTTCATCATGTTTCTTTAATCCTTCAACATCCATGTTAGAAATCTCTTCATCTATTTCCTCTACAATGGGGAGATTAAATCTCTTCAAGGCATTCCATAGAATTTTTTTTGTTTCATTTGCTATTTGTTCAGTTTCTCCAATCATGAGTTTATTCATCCGGGACTTGCTTTAGAAATCATCTTTACAATCCTTAAAAACCATGTCCATTTATTTTGGAGTGATAGAGGGACATAGTTGTATCACTAACTGCTCCTGAATCTCCAAGTCTTTTGACTTTGCATTCTCTTTTCTTTTCTCCAATACATCTTCTAGGCTCTTTGGAATTAATGAAATTATTTCAATGAATGCTTTGTTATAGATATTCAGATACCTTACAATAGCTTCCTCTAGAATTCTCTTGTTAGCATCATTGTATTCATCATAGAACTTTGTCATCAGTTGGAGGTTCCCATCCACAGTAACTGCCTTGATGATATTATCAATAGAAAGAGTAGGCTTCTCAACATACTCTACTGACTTCTGCTCCACATCAACCTTTGGGGATTTCACTTTTTCTTTCTTCAATTTTCTAATCTCTACATCTGACTCAGTCTCATCATAATCCTTGAGACTCACATAGGCTCTTTTGGCCTTGGATTTCTTTCTCTTTTCTTTTGCAGATGAATGGACTTCTAGATTTACAGCTTTAGAGCTCCCAGAGGTAGAACTCCTGGTAATTCTAGTTCGGGTGGAGGAATCTACTGAAACCTGTTCTTTCTCAATTTTCTCTATTCTTTCTCTATTTGCAATAACAACTTCTTTGGTGATGCCAAAATTCTCATCGAGTTCTTCAACTTCTTTTCTCACCTTTCTTTTTATCTCAAGCCTTCTTAGTTCAACATGCAGTTTTATGTTTAATTCTTCAAAGTGCCAAATCTCTCTACTTTGGGGTCTTTGGGTTGACTCAGTAAATATTGAATATGAGTTTCCAATATGTTTCCATCAACCTCATAGCCCATGGGCAATATCCATACTATCCTTGGCTTAACTGCCTCTATTAGGCACTGATCAGTATCTACCATGAAGCAGACTATGTCTTTATACTTTTCCACTATTGTTTTGGGAATTCTCTCTCTTGCTTGCATCATGCTCTGGAAGTTTTTGAAGTAACCCAGAGAGTTGTCTTCTGGGTTTGAGTATAACCAAGTTCATATAGGTAATCCCTGATCTGTATAGCAACCGGTTTGTCATTTTCCTAGATTAGACCTTTTGAGCTTGGTAACTCATTCATAAAATAGAAAAACAAGCATGACACCAAATCACCATATTTGAAAGAGTTCTTTTTATCTTTCTTGATCTTTTGTAGGTTCTCCATCAACTAATTCAATAGGAGTTCACACAGGTCATAATCTGCATTCTCTCTTAGCATCTGGTATGTAGTGTAGATGGCAGTATCGGATACAGAGTTTTCTCTACTTGAATGGTAAATCTTGTAACCAATCATAATTGAGGCAAACTTGACATCTAGGTCAGTGATGTCATCAATGGTCATTGCCCTCTTATCAAATTTTGAACCGGTGGCTTCAGATACTGTTTGATTCTTCATAGACTTAAGAGCAGGCAACCCACCAATGGAGTGCAAACCAGTTACAGCTTTGATGGCATATTTGGTTATTTTTAAATGCCTCATTAACCACATGAAGTTATCATGGATCCTACTTAAGATATATCGGACCCATTCATCCTCTCCAAAAGACAGAAAATGTATGCAATGTGCAAGATGCTTATCTTTTATGGTCTAGAACTCTAGTTTCAGATCAAAGTTCTCACTGCTTAACTAATTGCAGTATAGATTCATCAATTTCAAGTCTCCAAAGTCCTCAATGTTTGCATGTATATAACCCTATTTCTTCTACATAGAGAACGCTATACGGGGTACAAGAAAACACACCCAAAGGATCAATCTCAATAGATTTGTGAGGATGTTTCTTGAAAATTGGCCTTGGTCTCTTGGAAACATTTACAACCATAGGAGTAGCCATTCTAATCAATGAAGATTGGAGAGATTTACAAAAGAAATACCTCTTCACGCCTTAGGGTTTGGAGCAACTACCGGAGCAGATTGCACTTGGATTCGATCTTCAGCTGAGTTTGAGTGTTTTCTTGGATTTCTTCTTAGAGCTCTTCTTCCTTCTTAGTGAGTGCAAAGTGTTGCAAATGATGGATGAGAAACCTTTTAACCTTGCCCAAAAACCTAATTTCCCTTTGTAATAAATGCACAACTTAGGTCATCCGGTTACCCTGTATTGAGAGAGATTTTCTTGAATCACTACGTGGATCTTAAAATCATTGTCTATGAGGGTTGACAACATATCTTCACCTTTTTCAAACATGTCATAGGTCCACAAATTAAAACATTTCAATTCTAGATCATACTGGATCTGTCTGTGAAATTCTTCTTTACCAGATAGCTGCCGGTGCAAGATCTCCTCATAGCTTCCTCAAATTTGCATTCGGATTTGTCAAATTTTGACTGGATGAATTTTAAATGAATCTCCTCAAACCCTTTAAACCGCAACCTCTTATTCTGATTTAATGTGCCAAATTCAGGCACTCACTAACTGGCTAGGGGAAAAGGATCTTCTATGTAGCTCCTCCTGAGCCAGAGCTTAACTTTTAGTTTTCGGAAGGAATATCAACACCGGATTCTAATGCAGATCCATCCCCAATATTCATTGTACTCTTCTTTACCCAAATCTTGCTCATCTCCTTTTGAACTTCATCCGCATCTAATTTTCCTTTGCCTTTATCTTGTTTTTGATCATGATCCACTGGACCTTTTCTATTTTGACTCCTGCTTCTGCAGAATCTGGCTATGTGACCGGATCCATTGCAATTGTAACACACAAAATTTCTTTGCTTATTTGAATGATATCCTCTTGATCTACACTCATTAGCCTTATGTCCAATTATATTGCATACAAAGCATATACCATTGAAAGAATTGTTCATTTGCATATTTCTGCATTCATGAGATTTGTCACCATAGCTTTTGCAACTGAAACATTGACAGGAGAAGGATGGATTGATTTGATTCATTTTGTTTCTGCATTGGATTGCTTTATGATTAAACTTGTTGCAATTGAAGCAGTATCCATTGAAGGAAGGATATTTTTGAGCGTTTGGTTGTCTTACCGGAGGTCTTCTAGGCTTGTTTCTTTGATTTCTTGATTGAAATTTCTTCTAGCTGGATCCAGAGGTTTCACCTTTCTCATAACCCAAGCCACGCTTATCATCTACCCTCTTTTGACTTTCAAGAAGAACTTCAAGTTGGGTTGAGCTTATCTTGAATTTTTCTTTGTATTCATTTGCAGATTGAAGATCTTGTTTAAGAGTGTCTATCTGGTTCTCAAGTTGTTCTTCATTATCTCTGGCTTCTTCAAGATTAGATTCAAGATGCCTAATTATTCTATCCATTTTGTGGTAGTCCTCTATTTTCTCCCTGAGGGATTGTTTTAGATCATTTTGATTCTTTCTCTTTTCTTCAATTTCTTGGGTGAATTTCATAAGCCTTGATTCCATTTCATGCCTTATCATAATGACTTCTTTTGACAACTTCTCACATAGCTTATTTTTCTCATTCAGATCTTCATCAGCATTATTGACCTCACTCTGATTTGCTAACTTTTGGAGTAGTTCCTTTCTCTTTTTCATAGAATTACTAAGTTTTTCTTTCAGCTCATTTATGAAATCATCAGCTTGCTTGAATCTTTCTCTTAAATTGCTGACTTCAGAGTGGGATTGTTCAAGATCATCTAGGGCAAATTGAAGTTGTTCTTTCATACCATATGCAGCCATTAAGATTCCCAGATATTCCTCAAGCTGTTAGGCTTGTTCAGAGGAACTTAGCTCTGATGCCAATTGTTGGAAACAATGTAGATAACTAAGAGGGGGGGTGAATCAGTTATCTTATAACTTTTCTATTTTATTTTATTTTCTTATCTTATCATTTAGTGTTGTATCAAAACAAGGCAATCATAAGAACTGAAAAAGAAATTAACACATTACACAAGGATTTTTACGTGGAAACCCTGTTAAGCGAAAAACCATGGGGTGACTAACCCAAGATTGTATTCTCTATTAAAAGAATAAGAGTACAAATTTGGCACTTGCCAAATAGGGCTGACTGCCCGAGCACACTGGTCACAAGAGGCACACTACCTACAAGAGACTTACAATCTATAAATGCTTACAGATGATACCAAGGTGTTTGAACTAGTGAACAACATCTATACATGTAGGAATTCAGTTCCAGTTAGGCACAGTATACTGATCTAGCACATTTCATTCTTTCTCTACTCAATATTACTTTCCTATCACATTCTGTGCTTGATTTACTACCTTCACACTTGTCTCTAATTTTCTTCACACTTAATCATTCATATTCACACTTGAACACACTCACAAGCTTGAATCCATCGGGTATATATATTTGCATCAAGAATTTCCCACAACTTTCTAGTCGGCAACAAGAAAACTTAGGATATTTGCAAGTTATTATTCAGTCAGCTGAGTCCATGCTTGATTAGTGATGCGCATCAAAAACTTAGGCATAGAAGTCATTAATCATGTTGGCCAACAATGTATAATTCCACAAATTACTTGATCAATACCTTTTGCACATCCGGATTGAAGTCTGATATTCTGTCAATCAATTCTTCCTCTGTTTGCTCTGCTTGACTGGAACCCAACACTCAGATACTCTTATCTTTTTCATGTTTTGTCACTGGAGGCTAAATCTTTGGAATTCAATAGTCATGATACCCCTCTTGACTTATCCAAGTCCACAACTTACTGAGTTACACCATCTGAGAGATCCAAACCTGATTGTCGGACCTTGTTACATACTCTGTTCTTATTCACCAGACCAAAACAATCTTCAATCTAACTTCCAATATAGACATATTATGTGCTGCAGATGTGTGGGATAGACTTTGTTACCATCAACGACAATACTTATGAAGCCACACAGTGTCTCTTGCCAATAGGTTTGACAAAAGGGCAATGACTATAAATGACATCACTAATTCGCATGTCAAATTTTCTTTAATGGTAATTGGATATAAGATTTATCATTCCAACAGGGAAAATTTTGTATCCGGTATAGCTATCTATGCAACTTATTAGATGTTGAGAAAGAACGCTGATTATGACTTGTGCAAGTTGTTGTAGAACCAATTGATGGAAATTTTGAATAAGGTTAAGAAGGATACGAAGAACACCTTCAAATATGGTACACTGGTCTTGTGTTTATTCTTCTATTTCATGAATGAGTTACCAGGCAAGAAAAACATGTGTTGGACAAATGATAAACCTGTTACTATACAGATAAGAGAGCACTTGAACAATATTGGTGACTCTAATGCCCAAAGGGTAGCTCTTTGGGGATTCTTCAAGAATTTTTAGAACATGATGCATTCAAGGGAGAGAATTCCTACATCTGTTGTTGAAAAATACAAGGATACAGTCTGTTTTATGGTGGATATAGATCAATGTCTAATGGAAGCTATTGAACCAAGAACAATATGGATCATGCCCATGGGGTATGAGGTTGATGAGAAAGTATTGGATATGTATGCTCAACACCTTTTGAGCAAGCTAAATGACAGAACAATTGAAAGATTTGGGACATATGAACAGCTAAGTGTGAATCTGCATGTTGAGCTCAGAAAACCAGAAATCAAGAAGAAAGTTCAAAAGCAAGTGGAAATGTATGTTGAAAGCATTGGCATAACTAAGGAAGCTATGAAGTAGAATAGAGAAACGATAGACAAAGTTGAGAAGGAGATGCAGGATAAGAAACAAGGAAGTGCTCTGGTAAAATCCTCCTTCACATCAAGGACTACTAGGAGCTCTGTTGCTGCCCCTGTTCCCCCAAAACCTACCAAACCTGAGAAACTAGAAGGCAAATCATCTGGAAAAGAAGGGAAAAGGATGAAAACTAAGGCCTCCCAGACATATAAAAGCATGAAAAATGATGAAGAAGAAACTGATTCTGATGTTGAGGTCAAAGAGTTGAAGGCCTTAGGTACAAAAGTAGCCAAGGTATCTAAGGAGAAGCCCTCCAAAAGCAAAAGGGAAAGCAAGAGGCAAAAGACTGAAACATATGTTGAAAAGCCTACTCTTTCTATGGATGACATCATCAAATCAATCACTGTAGATGGGAACTTAAGGCCAATGGCTGAATTTTATGATGATTACAGTGATGCTGATAAGAGGGTTCTAGAGGAAGCAACAATCAAATATTTGAATATCTACAATAAGGCTTTAATTGAAATAATTTTTGAAATTCCAAAAGTCTTGCAGATATTCTGGAGTTAAGAAAAGAAAATTCAAAAAGTAAAGACATTGAGCTTAGGGAACATGTGATGATAAAATTGTGCCCTCAGATTACTCCAGATCAAATGAACATGATATTCAAAGAAGTGAAAGATGACTTCAAGAGTAAGAAAAGAATGAATAAACTCATGACATAGTCAAAGAGACTCAGGAGATTCTTCTGAGTGTATTGAAAAGGCATAATCTTCCCATTGTTGAAGAAGAAATTTATGATGGGATTGATTCCTCAATTCCAGTTGTTGAAGAATTAAAGATCAATGAGCAGCAAACTGAGATAGATGACTCCTCTATTCTGGAAGAAGCAATAATGAAAGAAGATGAAAAGATGATAGATAAAATTGATGATGCAGGAGGTATCCAAACTCCTCCAGTTCAATCCGGCAAAGAAGATACAGAGATAAATGTTGAAACAGATGCTCAAACTGAAGATGATTCATTGAAAAATAAAGAGCATGAAATAGAAGAAACTAAGGACCAAGAAGCAAAAAAGGCCAAGGACAAAAATGAAAAAGAAGAAGAGATTGCAAAGGTTGATGAAGAGCCCAAGAAAGACAATCCGGTTGACAATACCGATAAGGATCAAATAGATACATCAGCATCTTGGGCAAGAGACAATGTAGAAGTAGTGAATTTTTTTTTGGAAAATGATAAACTAGTTTCAAAAGAGTTGAAAGGTCCAATCAATTTGGACAGTCTTTCACCAATTCAGAAGATAAAGTGGGCCTCTCTCGCACAAGCCAAGGCTCGAGAAGATATTTTGAAGTCTCACATAGAAGACAATGAGCTACTTGGTCTTGCATCTGGGATTTTGGAGAAAATCATGCCAACATTCCAGAAGGATTCATCTACGTCCCTCTCCGGTTAGTTGAAGAGTGATAAATTCTGTAAGTACTCTTTTTGAGTCCCTTGAAAATTCTGCAGAGGTCAAGGTTAAAAATGAATTCAATGATAAAAGATTTGATGCTCTAAAAGGGATGATTGCATTAGATATAAGTGTGCTGGATACTGATATAAAGAGCATTCAAAATGCTCTTACAAAAGGAGGGAATGTATATAAATTTTGTTTATCTTGTCCTAAAGCTATAGAGGACATTGAAATAAAAATAAAGGAGTCTAAGGAAAAACTGTCAAGTGTATCCAAATCTTTTGATCCTCTAATAGTATTAGTGATGAACCAAGAATGTCAAACAATCAACCTGATTAAAGAAATAAAGAAATTAATGAAGGAAAAGGACAACATTGAGACAAGGATGTGTGAGCTCCGGGGACTAATTTCTCCCAAAATGGAAGCAATGTTCAATGCTTTGACAAAAGCCCAAGTTGTTGCTAAGTCAAGTGATCCTACTGACTTGCAGCAAGTAGAGTCTCAAGCATTTTTATTCAGTGGTCACATCTCAGTTTTGAACAACATGAAGAAGAGTTGGGACAATGAGTCGGCACTATTGAGGAATGTCTTTGGTGATGTGTTCAAACTTATGTAAATAAGTCATAGGGTTGTTTGTATATATGCCCATGTACATAAAATTTTGGTGAATTTTGGTATGCGGATTTTGTCGAGTTTGATGCTCAATTACAGATATTGGAACTATTGGACCACAAGGCAATATTCACTCCTGGCTATAAAGTTGTGTTGCATATACACTCCATTGTGGAGGAAAGTGAGATTATGGAATTGTTACATCTAAAAAGTCCAGCCTTTGCCATTCATGTCAAAGAGGGAGTGAAGAGCAGTGAAAAATGAGGAATCTAGCAAAGGGGGAGCACTAGAGAATAGTGAAAAGCATAAGTGTACATAGTAAGGGGGATTTGTTCCGACACTTAGTCATTTTTTACTAAGTTTTCCATCAATGCCAAAGGGGGAGATTGTTGGCAAGAGACACTGCTATGCATGACAGGTGTTGTCATTGATGGCAACTAAGTCTATATTACACATCTACATTACATGATTTGTTCATACCAGAAGTCAAAGTGAAGATTTGTCTAAGTCTGGGTAGTTAGAAATAGAGCATGTGATAGGGTCCAGTATCTTGGTTCAGATCTCTATGGTGGTAAATCACAATGTGTTGCGGATCTAAGGGAGTGATAAGGATTGTCAGGACTATCTAAATCCAAAAATTTAGCCTTCGGTGATGAAGGATTCAAAAGTTATAAGCATCTGAGTATCAGGTTCCAATTAGTTAGTACAGTCAGAAGAAGAACAGACCGACCTAATATTTGATCTTGGTTTGGATGAAGAAAAGTTGTTGATTAAGCAATTTGTGATAATCAGTGGTATTGACTGACATGATTGATAATTTGAGAACACAAGTTTTTGGTCCCCATTGTTGATTGTGCATAGATTCAACTGACAAAGCAGAGTTCTTAATAAATGTTCTAAGTTTTCATGAAGCCGACTATAGTTGATTGAATTTCTTGATGTGAATATATATAACCAATGGATTTGAGTGTTTTGGTGTGTGATTGTAGAGTGGTGATGGAGTAAGTGTGAAAAAGGTAGAAAAGAGTGCGAAGGTGAAGATCTAAGCTCGGATTATGGCCAAAGAGTGAAATAGGGTAGAATAAGGATGAAGTGTGTAAGATCAGTGTTCTGTGCTTAACTCGAACTAAATTTTTGCATTGGTAGATGCTATTCATCAGTTCAAACATTCTATAATCTTCTTGTAATCATTTCTATAGGCACTGAGCCTCTTGGAGCAGTGAGCTCTGGGTAGTGCGCCCTGAAGGCATGTGCCTTCCCCATTTGTAATACTTTTAATAGAGTATAATTTCTTATGGGTTAACCCCCACCGTGGTTTTTCCCTTAACCGGGTTTCCACGTAAAAATCCTGGTGTTCATGTGTTATGATCTTGTTCTTTATGTTCTTATGTTCATGCTTCTTTCTTTTGAATGTATGTGGAAAATTAATTAAGGAACAAACCAAGAAGTTTTGCAGAACACTGATTCACCCCTCCCTCTCAGTGTTCCTTAATTCCAACACATCTTTCATAAGCTTACGTTCCCAGATTGGCATAAGGGTAAGCTGAATTGTAAAGCCAAAAACCATAGATCCGAGCAAAACATAAAGATTGTCAGTTTTATCCAACATATAATTAATAAATAATTAATCTCTCAAAGTCCTAATATGTTGGGGAACACATTCCAAGAACTTTGGAGACACATGAATTGGTTAGGATTGTAAATTAATGGCAACTTATCCCAACAATTTGCTTACTTAGCGCTAAGGCATGTCTTTGCACAACTGACTTTGGAGAAGCGGTTGCGGTACATGTTATCACCTAAAACTTGAAGCACACATACCTTTGACTCATATCTACATTTCTCTGAGCTGCAACATCATATTTTCATTTGCATAGAAGTGCAGAGCATTCTCTTATCTCCCTGTGACTGCACTTACCCTGTTTCAACACTATCTTCACACTTCTATCTCCAAAACATCTTGTGGTAAGCTTCATGACCTTAAACTTGAAACATAGGTACTTGAGTGCAATGCTTGGTCATTAGTTCAATCCACAAGCCTTTACTTTCAACTGTGGCAAAATGTGATACCTTCTTGTGAGTCTGTGAATCCTTCCCTGACTTGTACTACACTTAGACAGTTTCCTTCAGTCTTTTACAACTTCCTTTATCATGCGGTAAGTATCAAGAGTTCATATCATCATTTAGTAAGACCCCAACACTTACACAACATAGATTTTGAACATAACTATATCAAGGCTATGAACTTACACATGAAATTTAGAAGATGTGTATAGATTATATTGATCCATCTCCTTCTGATACCGATCCATCTCCTTTGCTCTATATATTCATCCCTTTGCTCTTTTCTTCACCATACTTCTGATCACTTATTCTATAATACCATACTACTGCAATCTCCCTTTGATACCACTTACACTCTTCCACACTGCAGCAAGTTCCATACCATTGTTGACATCAATGACAACCCATATGCAACAATCTCCCCCTTTGTCATTGATGGCAATACTTGACCTGATATGCATATATTTCTCCCCCTTTGACATCAATGGTAAATGACTAGTGGTCTTCCTCTGTTCCGGTAAAAATAAGTAGGTTCCCCCTTGTCTAAATATTTATTATCACCTTTTATCAGTCAACTCTCCTTGAGGAGTAGCCTCTATCCTTCAAAACTAATGTAGCAAATATTTCTTCCAAGATACTATGTACAATGTGCCTTATTTATACTACTTATTCTTATTTTATTCATTACATATTTATACAATCAAAATTTGTCATACCTTCAAAACTTTCATTCACTTGGAAGGTAGAATGTTTTTATAAATCATCTTCAACTGGGCAAGAGTTGAGTCCTAGTTCTTCCTTGCAAAAGATAAAATGTGTGATTGACTTTCAAACTGAATATACAAATCTTCTGCCTCTTCCAAAGTGGCTGACACTTTAACTTTCTAAGACACATTCTGCACTTCAGTCAAGATGTCAGTTAAGACTTCTAACTTCATACTCACAACTTTTCTTAGCTAACCTCTTTCTTCTTTGATTTTCTCTCTTTGCTCCAAGTGCTACTTTAATTGAGTATGTAGATTTTCAATTTGGACCCTAATGGTTCCATCTTTATCATTTATAGGATCATATACTTTGGCTACTTGAATTAATTGTGACTCAATAGAGTTAGCTTGATCCTTTATGTTCTTTGTAGTAGCTAGCCAATTCAAAAAAAATTGATAAAAAACCTTGGCATCCTCAATACATTTCTGAATATTTTTCAAATTTTCTTGTAGACTATTATGTGCCTTTGCACATCTATTAGATACATCAGCAAATATTTTATTGTTAACCTATTCTGTTATCTTTTTCTCAGCCTACTTCTCTAGGTAAGATGAATGAATCTTGAAAGATTCCAACATGAGTTTCATCTATTGAGTAGGAGGCAAGGTGGGATCTCTTATTGCCTCAGGCAATTCCTGTTGTAATATCTTAATTGCCTCTTCTAATACTTCAACTTGTTGTTGCATAATTTCTTGCCTTGTTGAGTATTGAAGTAGATCTCCCAATTGCAACTTGTGAAGTGGAGATATATTGGACAAGTTAACTTGTCCATCTAACACTAGAAACTGTAACAGTTGCAGAGTGACCACCAGTTGGATTTACATTTGTTGGGCTAGGAACTCCTTGATAGAGTCAACCAGAGAGGAGGAGGAAGATGTATCTTGTTCCTTTTCTAAGTTTTCCCTTGAATCAATATTTGTCTACCCCTCTTGCTGTGTAGTATTATCCTATTGTTTTGTATTCACCAAAGGTTGATCATCATGCACAATATTATGTTCTAGATAATCATTTTCTTCTTCATGAGCATCTTGTTTTTGATCTTTTGTTGCTTTCTCTTCTTTCTCCTCTTGAGGAACTTAATGTTCAATGTTGTGTGGAGGAGATGTAGTCATGTGAAGTGGAGAAGCAGTGTTATGTGGTAGAGAAACTTGTGGTTTCTCCACATTTTTCAGTTCCTTTTACCTCACCTAGAATTTTCTTTGTCACATCCTCTGTTTCCTTCTGAATTTTCTCTTTATCACCTTCCTTCATGCTAATTAGTGTGTCCACTCTTTGCTTTGTCCTTAATTCCTGAGCTTGCATTTGAGCCAATTTATCTTTTTCTTCATGAGACATAGATGACCCAGCCTTTTCAAGGCTTGTTGCCTTGGCTCATTATTCATTTTAATGGCTTCTTCTCTTTTTTGCCTTAAGGATTGAGCTAGGATTTCTGATACTTTTTCAATTACATCAATCATGGGTAAGTTATATTTGAGCATATACATAATTACAACTTTTTCAATACTCTTTTAATCCTCAAGAGGAACATCCAAATACAAATTAGTTGTGTGCTTTAATAACCCATGTTGTTCAATTCTATTGAAGATGGCTTCCAATTGGAGAGGAACTTCTGTAGAAGTCACTGGAGGATTTTTCTTAGATTTCTTACCTTTTCTTTTCAGCTTAGAGGTTTCCTCTTCTCCTTCTTCTTCTTCCTCTTCAATCTCTACTACCTTAACCTTCTTCCTTTTGGCTTGAGTTTTAGGTCTTGCATGCTTCTTTTCTTCTATCTTTTTTTGTGCTTGCATTTCAAAAGCTGCCCTTCTTCCTGTGGACTCCATTTGTGCTGACTCAGAGGATAGTGGGACATTTATAATAGCAGAAGTAGCTCTGATAGTCCTCCTTAAACTTTGTGTGGCTGGTGGGACAGTAGATACATGATGTGTCTCCTCCGCAAGGGCTTCTGAAGTAGTTTTAGATGAAATGCCCCACTTATTATGTAGCTCACCCCTATTCTTCTCAAGTTGTTCCTCTACATTCTTCTTATGCATCTTGTTCATGATCTCATCATAGGTTCCAAACCTTTCATCAGAGGTTTCTTTGGGTTTTCTAAGTAGAAGATCAGCATATACCTTTCTTTCCTCTCTAGAGACTTCATATGGTAGTTTTGGAATCCATGTAGTTCTAGGTTCAACTACCTCCATATAGGTATAATCCGTATCAACCAAAAATGTGATCTTCTCCCTATATTGTTGTATAGATCGGTAAGGGACTCTTTCTCTGGAATGCATGTTGGTTTGAAGGGTTTTGAAGAAACCCAAGTACATTGTCTTGTAGTGATTTAAATCACTGAACCTTCTTATATGACTCTTAATTTGAGCCACAACAGGGATATGTTGTTGTCAGACCTTTCCATTAAAGATGGGTAATTCATTCAAAAAATAGAATGCAAGATAGATAATCAAAGTACCATACCTAAAAATGTATCCTATTTCTTTTTCCTTCTTAGATTCTCTAGGATTTGTTCTCTCATGACCTCACAAAGGTTAAAGCCTTTTCCTTCCTTGGCCATATGGTATGTAGTGTGAATGGTAGTACCAGTGGCGGATCCCTCTCTTTTTGTGAAATAAACTTTGTAGGAAATACCCATAGTGGCATAACAAACACCTGGATCAATTATGTCATTCACAATTAGTGTTCTCTTGTCAATTTTTGTTATCGTCATCTTAGTAACCTTCTCATTCTTAATTGACTTCATCATTGGTATAGATCCGATTGAATATAAACTAGTAACTACCCTGGTTGCGTCTTTGGTAATCCAGTAGGGCTTGTCCAAATACATGAACTCGTCATGAATTCTGCTCAATATGTATCTTACCCACTCATGCTCATCATAGAAATTAGGGTAATCTTTCCAAATGTCCAGATGCTTTGCCCCCACATTTGCATAATCTGATTTATAGGTAACATCATTGTCTAGAAGTTGATTTCTGAGCTCCTCAAATTTTACATGATTAATTTCATCTAGTTTTGAGTGAATGTAAATTCTAACATCTTCGATATAAACAACATATGCTGATATATTGGAAAATTCTCCTTTCTTACCAATCTCCATTGCGTTGAAGGGGCATTTCTTATATTTTGGTCGAGGTTTCTCAGTAACATCAACTAGTTGCAGATGCGCCATCACAAATTTCTATGAAATTAGCAACTAGGGTTTTAAGAAGTAGCAGTTCTAATAAATACCTATTTGTACAATCCTTAGGGTTTTATCTTTAGCTCAATTCTCCTCAAATTCACTAAATTCTTTGAAATACTTCTTCTTTGCTCAGCTCCGGAGGTAAATGCTTGATCATGAATGAGTTTTGATTGTCTAAATGAAGTATAAGTATCTTGCATTTTGTCCTAACCTTCCATAATTAATGTACCTTTATTGGGTAGTTAACCTATTGTCAGATTTCTCTATGAACTCATAGATACTCAAGAACTCTCCATAATCCTCCGCACTATCTTGCCATATTAACATCTTCTCTAATAATTTTTATTCCAACTTATCTATATGATAAGCTTCCACTTGTAGGTGCCACAACTTTCACAAGGGGGAAGAAAGAATATACCCTAATTAGCTCCCCTTGATCCTATATCTTATTTCAATCATCAACAGAGTCCTCTGCACTAGGCAAAGACATAGATTCCTCCTTCTTTCCAACACCTTGTCTTGTCTTCCTTCTCCATATCTTTGCCATTTCCTTCTTTTGTTGAGTCACAATTCTCTCTGTTTTCTTGTGCTAAACATGTGGTTCCATAGAACCACTTTTAAAAAATCTTTCTCTATTCCCCAAATTGTTGCATTTGTAGCAAACAACATTATATTATGGAGTCACACCATTTCTCCTCATTTTAGTTCTACATTCGATTGCCCTATGACCAAACTTATTGCATGCAAAGCAATATCCATAAAAGGAATAAGAGATTCTATCATCATGCTTTAGAGGCACAAACTAATTCTTCCTCATGTTGTCATTTCTTCTAGCCTTAGTTCTACAATCAATAGCCTTATGTATAAATTTATTTCATGAATAACAATAACCATAGAAGGATTGAGAGAACCTAAGATTAGTAGTTGGTCTAGGTGGATATCTCTTGAGATCTTTCTTCTAATTTTTGATCTGTATGAAGTTGTCATCATCCAACTCATGGCTCTCATCTTCAGTTTCCTTAGAGTCTTTAGTGCCCATGTGTTCCTCTCCAAGATCTACCTCAACTGTTAGGCTACATTCAAGGAACTTAGCTCTGATACCAATTGTTGAACACATGGAAGTACTAAGAGGGGGTGAATCAATAAGTAATCAAATTATTTTACTTTTAGCAGCATTCAAGCTAATGTGAATATTTAAAGCATGATAGATACAAGAACACAAAAGTACACAACCATAACACCAAGTTTACATGGAAAACCCACGAAGGGAAAAACCATGGTGAGAAAGATGCTTGGATCTATACTGTCCAAATCCAGCCTCATAAATAAAAACAAGATTACAATATTATTTATGGACTACAACCCAAAGGAAGTTGCAACTCCCTGAATAGTTACAACTTTTACAAAATTGAATATTGATCACTTCAGCCTCTGCACAACTATTTTACCTTCTTACAACAACAATACCAACTTTCGCAACATTAAAACATCTTTAGAAACTCTTCTTTATCATCACAATGTCCATAATCACTTTTGCAATCATATTATATCACATGAACTGATCCTTAGCACATTTCATCATCATATCTGCTTCAACAGTAAGTTTATTCACACATTTCCAATGGTCTTATGCAATACATCCTTCATACCTTGCTTGACACATTTGATCTTACATTTATATCCTCTGCAAGCTTCAGAATCTTCTCCTTGGTTAGCCGTCATGAAACAAATAACAAGAAACATGTAGTGGCCACAATAGTCGGCTCCACAACATATACAGTAAGTAGAAATCAAATGCAGTTAAAAAACAAAGAATAATCAGGTCTTAATTTACCTTAGCACAATTTTCCAAGCTGGCACACACCTCACACACACTATATAGTCTTCATTATACAATAAGTCGGCACCGCAACACTTATCCTTCTTTGTATTTGACTCTAGACCCAAAGCGATATCAGAGGAGACAAAATTACATCATGCAGACCTCATACTGAATGTTATATGACTTGAAAAATGTCCATGTACACTTCTTTTGTCATCTCAGAATGTATCTTGCTAGCGAAAACACTTGAACTTTGATGCCAGTGTCCTTAACAACCTCTACATACATAGTCTTAAGATAAAACTGTTAACATACTTGTAGTGAACACAATCACTTGAAACTTGAACATCACATACCAACCAGTCATTAGAGCTTATCATTCAATCAACAAGATGAATTATCATTATGCAGTGAACTACGGTAATCTCAGCTATCTTCCTCTGCTTGCTTTACTTAGCACTAAGGCATGTCTTCACATAGCTAACTTCAGAGAAATGGCTACAGTACATGTTATCACCTAAACTTGAACAACACATACCTTTGACTCATATCTATATTTCCTCCAAGCTGCAACATCATATTTTCATTTGCGGAGAAGTACAGAGCATTCTCATGTCTCCCTGTGACTGCACTTACCCTGTTTCAACACTATCTTCACACTTATGTCTCCAAAACATCTTGTGGTAAGCTTCATGACCTTAAACTTGAAACATAGGTACCTAAGTGCAATGCTTAGTCATTAGTTCAATCCATAGGCCTTTACTTTCAACTGTGGTAGAATGCGGTACCTTCTTGTGAGTCTATGAATCCTTCCCTGACTTGTACTATACTTAGACAATTTCCCTTAGTCTTTTACAACTTCCTTTATCATGCACTAAGTATCAAGAGTTCATATCATCATTTAGCAAGGCCCCAACACTTACATAGCATAGATTTCAAACATAACTATATAAAGGTTGTGAACTTACACATGAAATTTAGAAGATGTGTATAGATGATATTAATCCATCTCCTTATGATACTGATCCATCTCCTTTGCTCTATATATTTATACCTTTGCTCTTTTCTTCACCATACTTCTGATCACTTATTCTATAATACCATACTGTTATAATCTCCCTTTGATACCACTTACACTCTTCCACATTGCAATACTCCATACCATTGTTCACATCAATGACAACCCATATGCAACAGAGGATAGTGTATACACCTATCTTTGGTTGGACAACTCATTGGTTGAAGATGAAAATAATAGAGTCAATGATGATTTCCATCCTAGTATTGAGGTATGTGGCTTGGTGGACAATGAGGATGTTGTGTGCACAAATGAACAATCAAGTGGATCAATTATGGAAATTGATTATGAAGTGTGTACATAGGTTTATGAAACAGGGGATAAGAAAGAAACTTGTTTCTTGTTTGATTTTCTTCCCTCTTTTGTTCTTATTTGTGATGATGAAGTAGTTGGTGTTTTTTGCATGAGTTTGAGGTAGATGCACATGGTGATAACTGATCAGATATAGATACTGGTTCAACTACAAATTTTCAATGTGAAGAGCTTACCGTAGATTATGAAGTTGGCAATCATGTGAATGCATGTGAGAACTTGTTTCTTTAGTGTAAGGTATGTTGTCATCCCCACGTAGAATGTGATTTAGGTCAGCCACAATAAAGTGATATAATGAATGAGGAAGAAGATATGTGTCAATAGTTTGTTTGCAGTAGCATATGTGACATGACAAGTTGCCATAGTGAACTTGAAACAGAGAGACAATTTTAAGAACTTGGTTCTTCATGTGAGGTGTCTCATGGTTCTAATTTGTATGCTCATGGTTTAGATTGCAACCTGAATCATGCTTATGATTAAGATCTTGAGGATCATATCAACACAGTTGAAAGTGTTGTGTGTCAGCCACTTAGTGTCCAAGAGTTTGGTGATGACACTTATGAGTATGAAACTTTCCTTTCTAATGAAGGATGTGTTTTTGATGTAGGGGAGGCTAGTTATATGCCTAATTTTCTTTATCCTTGGAATTTGTTCAAACCAGATCCATGAAAATGATTGCTTGAATGTGTTGACCAATGTCTTATAGGGGATTAGCTTGTCATGTTTTGTTTGATAGTCATCATTAACTTGACATATGACAAGTTGAGAACCACCATTTACTTCAAGTACTTTGATATTCCATTGGATAGCTATTCTTAGACCTCTGATAAGTGCTTCATATTCTGCAATGTTATTTGTGCAATGGAATAAGATTCTATAAGCTTTTGGTATAAGATCTCCTTGTGGTGTGACGAAAATGATCGCTGCTCTTGAACCATGATATGTAAAAGATCCATCAAAGTATAATTTCCAATTTGTAGGGTAGTCAATGACAAAGATTGATTCATTTAGAAATTCTAAAATAAGTGGATGATCAACTTCAATAGCTGCCAATTGGTCATCAACGACTTGTCCTTTTATATCTTTTCTATCAACATATTCAATGTCAATTTCACTCAACATCATAATCCATTTTGCCATGCGTCCTATCAATGTAACTTTGGATAGAAGATACTTTAGTGGGTCAACCTTTGAGATGAGCTTAGGTTGATGATTGAGCATATAATGTCTAAGTTTCTATGAAGCAAAGACAATTGCAAGACATGTTTTTTTAATAGGAGTGTAATTTTCCTCATAGCCCACAAGAGTTCGACTGATATGATATATAGCTCTTTCCTTTCCAATGTTATCATTTTGTACTAACAGGGATCCTAATGCTACTGATGTGGTTGATATGTATAGAAGGAGTGGTTTTCTTTGAACAAGAGGTACCAAAACTAGTGGTGTTTCAAGATATTCTTTCAATTTATCAAATGCATGTTGACACTTCTCATCCCATTGAAATTCTACATTTTTCTCAATAGATGTACAAAGGGTTGAACTTTATTTGTAAGTTGTGCTATGAATCTCCTAATAGATTTTTTTTTTCCCTTGAAGGTGACATAATTGCTTCAAATCCTGTGGTGATTTCATGTCAACTATAGCTTTGACTTTAGTAGGATCTACTTCAATACCTCTTCGGGAGACAATGTACCCTAAGAGTTTGCCAGATGTCACACCAAAGACACTTTTTTGGATCAAGTCAAACCTTGTATTTCTCTAAGTGGTCAAAGATGTTTGCAAGGACATAAAAATGACCCTCTCTTCTATGTGATTTACCTAGGATATCATCCACATAGTCTTCCATTGTCTTATGAAGCATATCATGAAAGATTACAGTCATTGCTCTTTGATATGTTGCTCTAGAATTTTTAAGACCAAAAGGCATTACTTTCCAGCAATAAACTCCCCAAGCACATATGAATGTAGTCTTATGTTGATCCTCTTCAACAATCTTGATTTGGTTATATCCAAAAAACCCATCCATTAAGGATAACATCTCATGTCATGTTGTTGGGTCGACTATGATAATAATGTTTGGTAATGGAAAATCATCTTTAGGACATGCCTTGTTCAAGTCTCAAAAATCTGTACAAACACGGATCTCCCTAGTATCCTTAGAAACTAGAACAATGTTTGATATTCATTCTGGATAATCTACAGGTTTGATGAATCCAGCTGCAAGTAGTTTTTCAAATTCTGCTTTGACCAATAGAGTGATTTTGGGATGCATCTTTCTCAACTTTTGTTTAACTACTTTTTCTCCAAGATATACCATCAAGTGATGTTCTATCAAGGAAGAATCTAAACCAAGCATATCTTCATAAGACCATGCAAAATTCTTTGCTCTTTCTTTGAAAAAAGTGATGAACTCTTGTAATTCAAATTTTGTCAAGGATTTAGCTGCAAATATGATCTTTGGTTCCTCAATTATTCTGAAATTCATCTCTTGTGTTTCTTCAACAAGAAGAGGAGATCTCTCTTTATATGCCTTACTTTCAGGGAGGTCAAATTCCTCATCCTTAGGCATCTCAGGGAGGCTTTCACCTTTGCATATGTCCTTTATTTTTACTTTTTTATCGTCTGAAAGTGCCACAAAGTGGTTTTCACTAGGGGACATGATTTTTTATATTTTTACTTTTGCGACTAAGGAATTTGATAGTCTCTCCAAAGTAAGCATTAGTGTTGAGCTCTATAGTGTATCCAATCTTGAGATTTCCAAGTGGTATTCCTGATCTTACTCCTAAGGTCTACGAGTAGCTATAATGGGTTCAATAGTTCCTTGTTTGTGCAAGCCAAGACCATCTTTTCTGTGATAACCCATATTTTGTGCCATGTGAAAACCTTTAGGATATTTTTCAAGAGGGGGATTATCTTGTTCATCATTTTCCTTATAAAGCCATTCTAAAATATCTACATCAATGATTTCTCTGTCTATGGTGCAGGGCACCTAGGAGCACCTTGGTTCCTAAAGTCACTTTGTTTGCATTTTTTTGAAAGATTGTGATTTTTGTTTAATGTGTTTTGTAATAAGGCTTTTCATAGCCATTTTGGAAGGTCTATTCTTGTGTGGTCAAGAGGTCTAGGGTAACTTTATAAACCTCATATCCTTCTTAGTCCACTTGGACCTAGTTGTGCCACTTAGGCCTAGAAGGTCTAATATTGGCTTTTTGAGTTTGTTTGAGTTGTCTTAGTGTTTTAGCATGGTCTAAGGAGTGTGATGGCAGTTTGATTCCATTTGACAAGTAAACCTAATCGCCATCCTCTTGAAAATGCAAAAACTCCATAGTGTAACAAGTTGCCAATGTTGCCAATGACACATTGGCCGGTTCAAAACTTAGTTTGGGCTATTCAATCTCCTTTTGGAAGTTATAAATAGACTTGGATAGGTTGATATGGAGAAAATCTTGCTCCAGTATGGAGGAGAAAGTTTTTGTACGGAATTTGGGCACAAAAATCAAGAAAATTGACTATTTTTTGCTGTTTTTATTAATGTGTACGGATTTTTCAGGGGTGTAAATGTACTTTTTCTGAAATCTCTTGGAGTCAAGGTTCTAATGCAACTGGTTTGAGGTCCTAAAGTGGTCGGGATCAAAAGTTATAGATTTTTCTTTCAAAACAGGTCCAGAAACCCTGTTTTCTAGGGCAGCCATAGAAATCCGGCCCTAGAATGCATTCCCACCGTTGAAAATTTGCAAAAATTGGTGAAATGCAGGCTAGGGGTATGTACTATAAGATTCAAAAAGCTTTTTGTTTGACAGTCTTCTATTTTTAATTTGATGCCCTAGGTCAAGTATTCCTGTGTATTTGGCCAGAATTGTGCAATTTATTGATGTAGATGACAAAATCTGATAGGTGGGAGAATGAAAGTTGGTTTGTGAGTTGTTTGTAGGTCATAGAAGAGATCCAAGTTCCTGCCCCAGGTTTATGACCCCAATTTTGAGCACTTGCTTTGTAACCTAGCCTAAATTGATCAATTAGGCCTAGAAGACCAAATGAGTGTTCTGGATTGCTGGAGTAGAGTTGGAACAAGAGACTTGGGAGTTTGATAGGGTTCCATAGAGTGTATCTAAAACCATCATTTGTTTGCCTAGACCTTTGGGATTTTGTCAAGTTTTGTTGAGAAAACCTAGTTTGGAGGGCTAGTAGCCTTACTAGTCAAGGTATAGGTTGAAGAGTTTTGGGAAGTTGGAGATCAAACCAACTACATAGAAAGTGTTTGTTGATCTGTCTTAAGGTGTTGGAGAAGCCTTAGATGTTGGACAATAGTCTGGACATCAAATCCTTCATATGCCTTGTAGGTGCCTTTGGTTGGTTGGTTGGTTGAAGGCTAGTCGAAGTGGGTGAGTGGGCAAAGGACAATAGAGTAAACCTTTGTGTGTTGCTTCCCTTGTGCCACTCTGCATCAGTCTAGTACACCCCATCTAGAAAACTAAGTTGGCTTATAGTTGATTGTAATAGTTGAAGTAGGTCTCTCAAGACAAGGTCGCCCAAAGCTCTTAGGAGAAAGTGGGAGTTTTCCCAAACAAAAGGCTCCTTGTAGAGTATATTATCCTAATCCTTTATAAATAATCTTAGCCTTGATCTTAGGATGGGTAGTGTATGAAGATACAAGTGTGGATGGGTCAATATATGATGAAGATGGTTTAGAAATATCATTGGTTGGACAATAATTGTCTTTTTGGTATGGGCCTTCTAATAAAAGATGAAACTCAAAGGGACGTGGGTCAACGTATATGGTAACCTCTTAATTATTGTAGGGAAATTTGATGCATTGGTGGTACGTGGAAGGAATGACCTTCATGGCATAAATCCATGGGTGTCCTAAGAGAATGTTATATGGGAGATCAAGGTCTAGGACTTGACAAGTAATTTCCATGAGTGCAGGACCTAGTTGAACATGTAGCTTAATTGTCCCTTCTGATTTTCTCCCAGCTTCATCATAAGATTTGATTGTGATAGAATTCTTTTGATCAATAATCTTGGTGGAGTATCCCAGTTGTCTTATTAATCTTAAGATACATAGGATTAAGGTTGACCCACCATCTACTAGGACCTTTTTGACTTTGTGTTTGTGGACAATTACTTCAAGGTGAAGGGGTTCATTATGGAATGAAACAACAGTAGGCATGTCTTTTCCAATGAAAACTAGGCGATGAGTGGATGTGAGGTGACCTACCATGGCTTGAAATTGTTCCACATTAATATCATTAGGGACATGAGAATCTGTTAAGGCTTTGTCTAATATCTATCTGTGTATAAGGGATGCACGAAGAAGATCAAGGATTGAGATTTGTGTGGGAGTCTTCCCTAGATGATCAAGGATGTACTTGGAATTGGATGTGGAGGATGATGTTATGGATGAGGATAGGGCTTCTTGGATAGTGAGATGACCACGAAGAGTGGTAATGGCACAATTGGGGTTATGAGCTCTTAAGGTAATTGTGGTTACTTGTGGAGAGCCAGCTTCAATATGACCCACAACAAAATCATATGAAGTAGAGGAATTAACTTTATTATTATAGTTGTTGTTACCATGTTGTGGGAATGGATCTTGATATACTCTCAATTTCCCTTTACCTGACTTTGGAGTAGGTTCATCCATAGTGAGGTCTCCTCAATCTATAAAATCTTGGATATAGTTCTTGAGTCTCATGCAATTATTTGTGTTATGGCCCTTGACTCTATGAAATTCACAATACTAATTGTCATTGTACCAATGGGGTTTAATGAAATTCTCATCATAAGGTTTGATCTCAATAAATTTAATAAGGCCATGGTTTGAGAGTTTTTGAAAGATGGATTCTTGAGGTTCCCCTAAGTTAGAGAATTTTCATCTTGGTCTTAATCTATGTATAGGGTTACTCTTGGGGAAAGTAGCATTTGCATTTGATGATGAATATTGAATTTCTAATGGATGGTTTTGAATATTGTGAATAATTTTAGATTTTGTGACACCATCATTAACAATGTTTTAGTTCTTAGCTCAGAATTGAGGTTTTTCATTTGTTTGGTTATTATTGGAATCCTTATTTTCTTTGAGGATTTTAACGAGACCTTTTTCTATTAGGGCTCTTTATATAGTTATACCTTTATCCAAGATCTCTTAAAAAGTATTGGTACATTGAATTTGTAAGTGAAATATGAGTTCTTGGTTTAGGTTTTGTATGAAGAGATTGACAAGTTGTTTCCCTAAACTATTCCAAGGTACCTTGCTAGAAAGATTTCTCCAATGTTGTAGGAAGCCTATGAGTGTTTCCCCGTTTCTTTATTTGGTATTACAAAGGTCAGTCATGGATATATCATGTTCCATGTTGTATGAAAATGGCTGAGGAAATTGTCGGCAATCTCTTTGAAAGTTTTGATACTATGAGGGAGATGGGAGAACCATTCAATGGCTTGACCTCTGAGACTACGAGGGAAAAGTCTCATCAAATAAGTATCATCATATTATATGTCCATACATGCTATGGATAATTCTCTTAGATGGTCTCTAGGATCACCCTTTCCTTTTTATTTATCAAATTTTAGAATTTCATGGTTTGGAGGAAAAGGGGTCATGACTAGAGATTTGTCAAACAAATATGGACAAATGTCTTCAAAGGTATACTTCTTTTGATTTCCCTTTTATATGTCAGCAAGCATTTGTTTCATAAGTGTTTGCGTGTCGGTTCTGTCATTAGGGGATGTGGTAGATGTATTGGATGAGGATTATTGTTGTGGTACTTCTTGTTGTTGTTGTGGTACTTGGGTTTGGGATTGTTGGATGTTTAGGATTTGGTGTAAAAGGGCTTGTTGTTGTTATTGTTGGAATTGTCATTGTATGTCTTGTTGTTGATGAGTAATTTGTTGGAGTTGTGAGGTGGTGGGATTTTGGACATGGGATGTGGAAGACTGAGTTTGGAATTGTGAGGTTTGAGGCATGGCCACATTAGCTTGAGTATGGACACGAGGTGAAGGAATAACCATGCCACTAGTAGATGGGATGATGACATTAACTCTAGAAGTCGACATAGATGTGGTAGGGATGTGTGAGCTCATAGGAATGGATGATGTAGGATTAGTTGATGTCATAGGTATATTTTGACCACTTCATAGGAATACGACATTGGCTATTTTTTGAGGTTGTGACACACCTATAGAAGAAGTAGGTGGATTGGTGGATGTGTTAATGGTGAGGTGTGTCATGACATTTAGGGTTTCATCAACATGTGGTTGGGAAGCTCCTCCTAATAGATTGGGAATATAACTATAATTGGGAGGAAGAAAGGGGGTTATATCAATGTTTGAAGGTATTCGATACCCTGGGTGAAATACTTGTTTAAGGAATTCATCAGGATTGGTCTTAATGACCTAGTTTACTATTATGTGATGTTTAAGATTTTCTAACCATTTGTCAACGCTCCCCTTATAATCTTTAGACTCGTGGTTAGAGTGAGTTGGAATTTTGGGTTCTTGCATAGGATTCTCAAATTCATGTGTATATAGAGGGTTTGATAATGGTTTGGCTATGTCCTTATAAGGTTCAGCTATGAACATGTTGATGGGCATTCCAAACTTAGGACAAAATCTAGGGGTAATGTTGGATGGTATAGCCCCTCTACCATAGGAAGTAGACTCTTGATGAGAGTGTTTTCAAAACTCTTAATGTGGTTGTTGAGGGGGGTCTTGTTGTAATTATTGATGGATTTCATGATGGGTGTGTTCATGAGGCTCTTGTGGAACTTGGGGGAGCTCTTGTTGGGATTCTTGATGAGATTCCATGTGTTCTCTTATTTTGTGACCTTGTATTGGACATGAATAGGATAACCTTAAGATGAAATATATAGATATTGGACTTGGTTATGACAATATTTTGGACCAAAAGATATCAAGATGATGACTAGGGTATGGATAAAATGACAACCAAGATAATACCAAGATATTGATATGACTAAGATATGAGGGTGACAACCAAGATAATAAGGATGACACCAATGATATGAGAATGATGTGGATTTGACCAAGATATGATAGCATAGGATAAAACCAAAATAGCTCAAGACTCACCTAGATCTTTTGTGATTAACAAAGATGGGATTCTCTTCACTACTTAGGGTTGATAGATGCCTAAGCAAGGAGAAGGATAATGATGACCTTTCCACTTGGAGTAGACAAGGCAAGATAGGATAAAAATAATGATAAAAGGATCTAGGCTAGGCTTAGGTAAATTTTGGATTTGATTGAAGGTTTGATTGATGACTTGGTTGACAAATTGATTGATCAAAGGATGACTTGGTTGATAAATTGGATAGGTTTGCAAATTGGTGATAAAATTGAGGTCTAAAGGCTATTTGATTGGATAAGAGATGTATAGGTACTCACAAGTCCAAAATCAATGCTATGGGATTGTTTGAGGTCACTGTTTTACCCTAATTTTTTTGGATTTTGAGATTTTTTGTTTTTTTTTTGGATTTTGAGATTTTTTGTTTTTTTGGATTTTGAGAATTTTTTGGTTTTTTTTGGATTTTGAGGATTTTTTTGGCAAGAAAAACAAACACAAAAAGACAATGGTTGACTTGACTTAACAAGAAAATTGGTGAGAATTGATTTGCAGCTAAAGTGGATTTTACTGGTGTTGTACAAGGAAAACACGCCAAGAACATGAACAAACCTAGAATTATTCAAGTAAGAGTGATTTCATAGTGTAGGCCCACACAATAGAATACCTATCCATGTTCTTACCTAACTAAGAACACTTCACTCTGTTTGGATAGCTAGGGATAAGGGTGTTGCACTCAATACCCCATTCCTTGGAGGCTTTTATGCCCTACCCAAAGAAAACATCTATCTTGAGATCAAGGAGGTACGATGGTGAGTAACTTCAGGGGGTGATCCATGTCCCTTATACCACACTAGAAAATGAACAATGGTCTTATCTAGGCTTTACAAGCTTCTAGGGGAGTCCTCTAAATGCAAGGTACAATGATGCCCAAATCTATGAACACTAGCCCATTGAAGGGATGTGGCACAAGAGGTTAAGAAAACACCACTACACCTTGTGTCCAGAATCACCCGGGGCCCCAAGGCTGTCCCAATGACTATGTGGCTAGATTAAGGCACAACTTTCACAATTCCCATTTTATATACCCCACTAGAACACATGGTTGAGGTTGTCCCTAGGGGTGATGAAATTCCCTAGCAATCCTCCTAAAGGGAAGGAACACTGATGTAGGAGCATCCCTGGTTTAAGAGTAATCTTGCATCAACCAAAAACATTTGCATTTCAGTTCTTTCATTTTCTAGTTCAGTCAAGAGCAGTTTCAACTTGTGGTCTGGTTTTGGCATTTCACATCTTGCAGATCTAGACATAGCATCTACATCATGTCAAGAATTCAGAGCATTTGGATCAGTTACCAGAAAGATATCGCTTTTAGAAGTTGACTATTTTCTCAGTGCAGAGCATTCTAACAGTTCCTGATAATCAGCTGAAGGAGAAGGCTTGTGGATCATTCCTTGACTTGCAGATCTCAATGACACATCATTCAATGTCCTTTGGTTTGTGGCTAACCTTCCTAAAGGGTCTACACATTGTTCCATTTGTTTGAGGAAGTGTTCTATGCATTTAGGTCTGACCTATCTGTGAACACGTTACAGCTCTTCATGGGAGTTTGTGACCTTCCTTAGCTGACGCAGAGGAATCGATTGGTCTAAAAATGATATATAAAGATGTAATAGATCCTTAGGAAAGTAGTTATCAAGTTGATGATATAGCAATAGTTGAAAATTTAGATTTTGTGTGAAGGGAGCTTCAAAGCTTTACCTTGCGCATGTATGTAATCAGGCCTTTGAGCCCATAGTGTAAGCTCGCATGTTGCCAGCCAGATTGTATTTGAATTATTTGATATATTAAAGGACTAAATGTGCATTGTTTCCATTTCCTTAAGTTGTTTCCATTGTGTTTACTCTTGCTGCATAGTCCAAATAGTTCATTCTATGAACCCTCCTACCGTGACTGCACCAAGTGGTATCAAAGCGAAAGTTTGATTCTTTGGAGCAAATTGGTGAAGGGGATTCTGTAAGATCTTGTTGTAAGCAGATTGCCAATCTGAGGCAGATTACTTGTGTACAACCGATCACTGATTGAGAGACAGTTGTCACTTATAGCCCGATCACCAAACCTGAGGCAATTTGCACTTGATCCTAGGAAGATGCCGCCGCGAAGAGTTCCTCCTGTCGATACAATGGCTAATAGAATGGATGAGATGATGGAATTGATGAGAATAATGTGAATTCATTTGGATGTTGTTTAAGAAGATAGGTGAAGAGGATTGACACCGAGACCTAATGTTGAAAGTGATGATGAGGAGGAATTTCAATCTATTGAACAAATTGGTGAAACCATAGAAGGTAATGAAGAAGAAGAATCAGATCATATAAAGATGTTGCGAGCTATTTCAAAGATTGGAAAAAGACTTAGAGTTGATGTGCCAAACTATACTAGTAATTTGAACCCTAAACAATTGATTGACTAGATAAATGATATGGAAGAATACTTTGAATATGAGGAGATTGAAGATTCGGAGAAGGTGAAATTTGCAAAGACAAAGTTGAAAGGACATGCTGTTATATGGTGGAAAGAAGTTTAGTTGGAAAGAAACAGAAGAGGAAAAGAAAAGATTACAAAGTGGGACCGGATGGTGACAAAGTTGAAGAATCAGTTTATACCTACTAACTATGAGTTGGAGCTATTGAAAAGATTGCAGAACCTGAGACAAAAGGAGAAATCTGTGGAGTATACTGAAGAATTTCATAAGATGGTCATAATAACATGACATAGTGAAGCAAGCAAGGAGAAAGTGGCTAGATACATCAATGCACTGAGATTGAACATTTAAGAAGAACTAAGTTTGGTAAGGATGACATCTTTAGAAGAAGCATATCAGTTTGCCCTAAAAGTTGAAGAGAAGCTGAATAAGAGACATGATCAGAAATAGAGAGGCAGAGGAGGTAAATTTTAGAAAGGAAGAATGTTTTCTGGATATGATAGATCATTTATGGAGCAGAATAAGTTGGATAGCCTATTTAAGAAGGATGATGCTTACTAGAGAGATGAAAAAACTTTTTACTAGAGAGGAAACCCTAGTGCATACCAGAATGAAGGATACAGAAGAGAAGGAAGAGGATTTTATAAGAGGACATTCAGAGCTACTTGTTTCAAGTGTGGAGGTGAAGGACATAGAGCATTTGAGTGTAATCAGGGTAGTACAAGCAAGAGAACAGAAAATAGTGGAAGAACAACCTATGTTGAAGAAGAACCTATTGAATCACCCAGTTCTGTTGGCAAACCTGAAAAAGGAGAATCATTGGTGATGAGGAGAGCACTATTTCAAACAGAGGCAACTAAGGAACCATCATAGAGGAAAAGTCTATTCAAAACTAGATGCAAATCTGGAGGTAAGTGTTCTAAAGTTGTAATTGATAGTGGTAGTTCAGATAACCTAGTTTCGGAGGAGATGGTGACTAAGTTGAAGTTGGAAAGATTGAAACAACCTAAGCCCTATCAGATAGCATGGATTTAGGATGATCATAAGGTACTGGTGAGTGAACAATGTTTGGTAAAATTTCATATTGGATGTTATCATGATGAAGTCTTGTGTGATATTATGCCTATGGATGTTTGTCATATCTTGTTGGGTAGACCTTGGTAGTATGATAGAAAAGATATACATGATGGGAGAAAGAATACTTACACTATAACAACAAATGGGAAAAGAATTACTTTGGTTCCTTTGGAAGATGATCCTAAAGATGTGGTATGTGGGAATGCTAGAATCTATTTGGTAGATGGAAGGAAATTTTTGGATGGCTTAAAATAGGAAAGTATGTGTTATGCCTTGATTCCTAAAACGCTTGAAGTAGTGAAGAAAGAAACTAAACCGGAGGACATAAGAGAGTCACTGACAGAGTATGAAGACATCATATTAGATAATGTACTTGAAGGATTACCACCTATAAGGAGTATCAGTCATCACATGGATCTTATACCGGGAGCAAGTTTGCCTAACAAAGTAGTACATTGGATAACACTGGCAGAGAATGAAGAACTGAATAGACATATACAAGAGTTGTTGAGGAAAGGTTTGATTAGAGAAAGTTTGAGTCCCTGTGTAGTACCTGCAATGCTTGCACCGAAGAAGGATGGGGAATGGAGAATGTGTACTAATTCTAGAGTAATAAACAAGATCACAGTTAAGTATAGATTTCCTTTACCTAGGATGGATGATATCATGGATTGTTTGAGTGGAGCAAGATATTTCACAAAAATAGATTTGAAAAGTGGATACCATCAGATCAGAATCAGAGAAGGTGATGAATGGAAGACTACTTTTAAAATGAATGAAGGATTGTATGAGTGGTTAGTAATGCCTTTTGGACTAACAAATACACCGAGTACTTTCATGAGGTTGATGAATGAAGTCTTGAAGAAATTCTTGGGTAAGTTTGTGATTGTGTACTTGGATGATATTTTGATTTTTAGTAAGACAAAAGAACATTTGTGGCATATTAGACAAGTTTTGTAGAGGTTGAGAGAAGAGAAATTGTTGATAAACATCAAGAAGTGTATTTTCATGAAGGAAGAATTGGTATATTTGGGATTTGTGATTTCTGCAAAAGGATTGAAGATGGACCCTGAGAAAGTGAAAGCAATTGTTGAATGAACTACCTGGAGAGCATTGGAGAAGTTAGATCATTTCATGGATTGGCTAGTTTCTACAGGAAGCTCATCAGAAATTTTAGTTCAGTTTGTAACCCTATGACAGAGACAATGAGAGGTGACAGAAAGGATTTCAAGTGGACATCAGGAGCAGATAAAAGTTTTGAGTGATTGAAGTAGAAAGTGATGGAGCAACCTGTTTTGGCATTACCAGATTTCAATAAGGTATTTCAAGTTGATTGTGATGCTAGTGGAAATGCAATAGGAGTAGTGTTAAGTCAAGAAGCTAGACCTATAGCTTATTTCAATGAGAAGTTGAATGATGCAAGGAAAAGATATTCAATTTATGATCAAGAGTTCTATGCCATAATGCAAGCCTTGAAGAAGTGGAGACATTACCTATTTCCTAAGGAGTTTGTGTTGTATATAGATCATCAAGCTTTGCAGTATTTGAACAGTCAAGGTAAGTTGAATAAGAGACATATGAGGTGGGTAGAGTTCATGCAGAGTTATACTTTTGTGTTGAAGCATAGGAGTGGTAAATCAAACAAAGTTGTTGATGCCTTGAGTAGAAGAATAAACTTGTTGACAAAGATAAGAGTGGAAGTATTAGGTTTTGATGAATTGAAGAACATGTATGAGGGAGACACTAATTTTGCAAAACCTTGGAAAGCATGTAAGGAACCTGTTGTGATAGATAGAAGTAAGTGGTTGGACTATTTTATTCAACAAGATATGTTATTCAAAGGAAGTCAGTCGTGCATACCTAAAAGTTCAAAAAGGGATAATTTTATTAAGGAGAAGCATAGTGGTGGATTGGCAGGACATTTTGTCATTGACAAGATAGTGGCTTTGGTAAGTGAAAATTACTTTTGGCCTCATATACATAAGTATGTTAGGAGATTTGTGCAGGCTTGTAGATTTTGTCAAGTTGCAAAAGGGAGTAGTTAGAACACTAGATTGTATAAACCTTTGACAGTACTGGAGAGACCTTGGAAAGACATAAGCATGGATTTTGTAATGGGCTTATCGAAGACACAAAGATGACATGATTCAATATTTGTAGTGGTTGACAGATTTTCAAAGATGGCTCATTTCATACCTTGTAAGAAGACAATTGATGCAGTGCATGTAGCTAACCTATTTTTCAAGGAGATTGTGAGATTGCATGGATTACCTAAGAGTATAGTTTCAGACATAGAGACAAAGTTTGTTGGATACTTTTGGAGGACACTTTGGAAGAAGATGAAGACAGATTTGAAGTTCAGTTCTACTTTTCATCCACAGACAAATGGACAGATAGAGGTAATGAATAGGAGTTTGGGAAACTTGTTGAGATGTTTGGTAGGAGACAAAGCCAGAAGTTAGGATTTGATTCTTTCACAAGCAGAGTTTGAATACAATAATTTAGTAAATAGGAGTACTGGAAGAACACCTTTTGAGATTGTGACTGGAGTGAATCCTAGAGGAGTTGTAGAACTGAGAGATATCAGCACAGAAGAAAAGAGGAGTACAGAAGCAAAAAAATTTGTAGACCATATGAAGGTAGTGCATAATCAAGTGAAGAAACTTTTGGAGGATATGAACAATAAGTACAAAGAGAAGGCTGATGAGAAGAGAAGACATAAGGAATTTGAAGTACGAGATGAAGTGATGGTTTACTTGAGAAAAGAAATATCTCTAGTTGGGACTTATAACAAGTTGAAGATGAAAAAGTTTGGACCTTGTAAGATACTCAGGAAATTTGATTCAGGAAATGCATATGAAGTAGAGCTACCAGAGACACTGGGTATTTCACCTATTTTCAACATTGAAGATCTTTATTAGTATCATGAAGCAGAGTTCAGTGACAACATGGAAGAAGACTTGAAGAAGTAGTTACCACAATAAGCACTGGAACAAATTGAAGACATTTTGGATGGTAGAGTTGGATGCAGCACTTGAGGAAGACAATACAAAGAATATCTTGTGAAGTGGAAAGGCAAACCGGAAGAAGATTCATCATGGATTTCTCAAGATGAGGTGGACCATCTTGGTTCTCCCCTAGGCCCAGTAAAGTGAGGGGCTCACTTTTTCAATAACCCCAGATGTCTGATGCAGGAGCATCCCTGGTTCAAGAGTAATCTTGCATCAACCAAAAATATTTGCATTTCAGTTTGTTTGCATTTTAGTTCTTTTATTTTCCAGTTCAGTCAGGAGCAGTTTCAGCTTGTGGTCCAGTTTTGGCATTTCACATCTTGCGGATCTGGATGTAGCATCTACATTCATTCATCTACATCATATCAAGAATTCATAGCATTTGGATCAATTACCAGAAAGATATCGCTTTCAGAAGTTGACTATTTTCTCAGTACAGAGCATTCTAGTAGTTCCTGATAATCAGCTGAAGGAGAAGGATTGCAGATCATTCCTTGACTTGCGGATCTCAATGACACATCATTCAATGTCCTTTGATTCATGGCTGACCTTCCCTGAGGGTCCGCACATTGTTCCATTCGTTTGAGGAAGTGTTCTATGCATTTAGGTCCAACCTATCTGTGAACACGTTATAGCTCTTCATGGGAGTTTGTGACCTTCCTTAGCCGACGCGAAGGAATCTATTGGTCCAGAAATGATATATAAAGATGTAATAGATCCTTAGGAAAGTAGTTATCAAGTTGATGATATAGTGACAACTGATAATTTAGATTTTGTGTGAAGGGAGCTTCAAATCTTTATCTTGCGCATGTATGTAATCAGGCCTTTGAGCCCATAGTGTAAGCCCACATGTTGCCGACCAGATTGTATTTGAATTCTTTGATATATTGAAGGACTGAATCTGCATTGGTTCCATTTCCTTGAGTTATTTCCATTGTGTTTACTCTTATTGCACGGTTTGGACAGTACATTCTATGAACCCTCCTACCATGACTGCACCAAACACTATTCACTTGTCATCCCCAAGCTCACACGAAGCAAGGGGAGACCATAGGTGAGATAATGTCCCTGGGATTGAACAAATAAACAAAGGGATAATGAAGGGGTTTTTGATCTCCAAGATCACCAAAAGGTTTGAGGAGAGAGCATACACCCTTTTAAAATATGAAAACAAAGCAAACAATGTTTAATTACTATCCCCCTAGATTAAACTATGTGTCTATATTATTAATAAAAATTTGATCTTTAACATACGAATCTGCACACAATTCATTAGTAGTTTCAATTTTTTTTCTCTTTGGCAAGGGAATTTGCAAAATATTTGTGAGTGGTTTCAATAAGTTTGGTCTGTGACATGCAAACGCTACAAACAAAAGTTAAGCAAAAAGAGCCAAATCTGATAAAATCTAAAAATGATGAATGAAACAACAAAATAAGGTAGATGAGCAGATTGTACATGAAATTCTATGCTATTTCAAAAAAAAATCATCAAATTTCATGAATTTTTACAAAAGATATGCTCAAAAGAAGGTTACAAACAAAGCTCAACTTCAAGAAATTATACCTAAAAATATGATGAAATATGTTGATGAGGTTGATACTGTTGTGAAGCTAGGTTAATCAACTTTCCAACACCTATAAAAATGCAAAAATCTAACACTCCTACAAAAAGTAATGTGAGTTTGAAAAAAATGCCTATTTGGGCATATTTGGAGGATGGGACAGACCTGACAATTAGATTAAATGTTGACAGTTAACACAGTACCTGTTCACATGTACAAATAGATAACACTAACATAAAATGTTTAATGAAAATCGTTAGTGGTTATTTGAAAAATGGTCACATTAACAGTTGCCAATAAATGTTGACTCCCACCACCAGTATTAAATGTCATTGTTCAAAAATGATATGTTGGAAACCATAAATATTAATAATTTAGTAGTGATCCATGAATCTCAAAGTTGACCGACAATTATGGTTACTCCTACAGATAAGCAATAAATCTCATTAGATGTCCATAACATAAAACAATCCAAAAATAGCTACAGATAAAAACATGGAGTCAATGAAAAGAGTGGCGAGGCTAGTGAAGGAATGCCTTAGCGTTGAAGGGGAAAAGAGACCTTCAATGAAAGAGTTTGTTTAGGAACTGATTTAGAGTAAAGGTGGTGAAGATCACATGCTTGGCTGAATAATAACATAGAAATCATCCCAAAAGGAATAGTCAAGTCCATAGTTGATGAGGAAGAAAGAAGCGAGGGAATCGGGTCAGCTTATTCTATACCACATCTGTTTAGATTGAAAAAGTCAGACAACATTAGGTAGAAGTGGAATATAACGCTTCTTAGATGCGCAATTGTGGATGTTAGGTACATAGGAAGCCTTGCCAATCCTAAGCATAAACCAATAAATGAAAAAGATGGGCTCTGTGGTTAAAGGCACGAAGAGCCTTTGGTCTTAAATCAATGAAAATTTTGATACCCATGGATAAGATGCTCCCCCGCCCTAGACATTTTCAATCCAAGGTGATTTAAACTAGCACTTGCACCCATAAGAGGTTCAAGGAATACGCCAATAGGAAAAACCAATGAGTTTTGAAAAATTTTCAACGTGAATTTTTTTTTACGGTGTGAGACAATTTTTTGAGCACTATAATGCTCACATATACAAGCCTATTGGATAATAAATAAATATTTATTTCACCATACCTCTAGTTTTAAAATTCAAAATAATTTCCACAACCTACGTGAATGATAAGTGTTGCAGAAAAAAGAAAGGTTAAAACTCTAAACATAAAGCTTTCAACCAACAATTAAAGACTATACACCGCATTTAAAGATTGGCACCAGTGATAACAGTGGATAATAACCTGATACACCTCTAGATTGTGTAGTATCATATAAAAACAAGGTTTGTAAAGGCTTTAAAACAATAGAGTAAATTGTGAGTTAAAACAATAATACGTAGATCTGTAAACCCATGGTTAAAACACATAAGAACTGGTAAATGAGAGTTAAAACCAACATGCAATGAAAAATGCCCTGTCGAACAAAGCATTAAAGCCTACGAATAAAGAGTGAAAAAATCTTAACATAAAGAACTATTGTTGACTATCAAATATTTGTCAAAGAGAAAAAATTTCAAATTGTAAAAGCCCTGTGCATGCCGTGTACAGGTCTGTGAGGGGCCTGAAACTAAAAAATTTTCAAAAAATTTATAGTAACCAAAATATGAAGTATTTTATATGATTTTTCACCTTCGAGGCCTCCCAGACTCAATGGTGATGTCAAATTTGGCATAGGACTTTTGCAATAGGTGAATCCCCAGTCTAGACCTAAAATACCTTCAAATCTACAACACAGAGCCTCAAAAACTTGCAAGCAATGGGGGTTAGATCACCAGACGTGCAAGAATGAAATCAAGAAAATCATGCAAAGTAATAACATAAACATGCAAATTGAACAAGAATGCTAGACCTTCACACCTTGCATAAAATCAGACCTCAGATAAGATGAAATAAAGTGTACCCAAGCTCCATTGATTTGTCCTTTTGGATGGATTGTGGGTTTCTCATGTTGGTGTGAACAGGGTTATTACCTATCCAATTTACCATTGTGTGAATAATTCATATTATTTAACTATTTATTAGTGAAACAATATTCACACAACACACATAATTCACATGTTAAGTTGACTTAGTGAGTCTAATAGATGTTTCTAGTTATGTCTAGTTGTTGATAGTTGTCATCTTATCCTATAGTTGTCACATGTCATAGGATTAAGACACTTGTCACATGACTACATCATCCTATATTTCATCCCGGTCTTTATAAGTAAGGAATATCATGCACATTGTAACAATCTTTTGCATTCATTGATAGAATAGAATTATTCTCTTATTTGATCTCTCTTGTGCTTTCATGACGTCTTAGATCTTGGGTGGCTCTAATCATAGCCAACTCTAACATGGTATCGGAGCTCTAGGAAGAATCACTTTGTGCTAGTCATTTTTTGAGAGATCTTGAGTGCAAAATCATGGTGGATCTTGATAATTGAGTATGCTCTTCTCTTGCATCGAATGATGACCTGGAGAATCATAAAGACTTGATAGAAATATTAGATTTATGAGGGTTTTCTCTTTGTAGCCCTGTATTGCAGGTTCATTTTGGAGCATGTTGTTGCAAATTTGAGCACACCATTATGTTTAGGAGGTTCAAGATAGTTAAGATCACCTTTTATTTCATCCAGATCAGACATCAGAGATCAAATCTATGAGGGTTTAAAGTTGGGAGGTGCATGCCAAATCTAGCAGGTACTTTATCTTTCAGAGTAGTTTGGGTCAAATCCAACCATGACATCGCATTCAAGAGGCCAAAAACCTCAAGATTAACTGTCAATTTATTGAAATTAGACAAAGTTGCAGGAAAAGGCAAAAAACATTACCCGATTCTGTCGTACGGAATCGCACCAGTGAATACTCCTTGCATAGGCAGAATATACTAAAGAATCTTCATCACAGGAGCAAGAAAACCTCTATCAATAAAAACCCACTAGGTAAAATTAAAGTGTACACTGGTTAATATCATCGGGGTAATTAAAATTTTCTACAGGTTTTAATTGTACCCTGTGCAGATCCTATGTAGAGTACCCTGTACTCCCTGTAGGGTACAATAGCTACAGTAGGGTGCCATGTGGCATCCACATCATACTCATGGGCCCCTCTTCCAATGTTCTCTATGTATAAGGTGGTGAGTGTTTTAAAACCCCAAATTGGCAGCGAGTTATTCCCACCACCGGTGGCTACAACACCCATTGTGATGCAAGAGCATCCAGTGCTGTAAGGGAAATCTTGCATCACCCAAAAAAGATGTGTTTCAAAATTATTGATGTTCTTTCCATTTCTTTTCAAAATTTGTGGTTCTGGTTCCATAATTTCTTGAATAATGATGTAGAACTTTTAGTTTTTCCAAACTGCTAAAAATAGCAACCTGCTATTTTTAGAAAGTTTGCATTTGGGCACGGATTGAAGTGAAATTTTACAGGAAGCTTCGTAACTGAAATATAAGACCTTTGGTGAAGGAATCATGCAAAGATCATTTGTGAGCTGAAAGATATTAAAGTTTTTGTTTCCTGGAAAATCCCTGAAAACTATTCAAACTCAGGTTTGAGGCACTAAACTGCCCCGTATGGGCCTGAAAATGGCCAGAACCGATAGAGCCAATTCTTAGCGTGTAGAGCACTCCGCGAGCTTTCTGACGCATAAAACAGTTCGTTAATCGAACACCCGGATCAAAAGTTATGGCTCCCGGAAGTTGACCTATTTTTGGAGGGAGATGCAAATTTTGAAATTGGGTTGTTGGCCGCCAAAAAGCCTGTTAATAACCATTTTTGGGAACCCTGGGTAGTAGTAGAGTTAAGGGGGAAAGTGTAGAGTCAAGAATAGGTAGGAAAACAGAAACCCTAGCTGATTTGGGGTTACAGAAGGTTGATAATTCCAGAGTCTTGTGATAGGAAGCTGTAATGTGTTGCAACCTGTGGAGGGTTGATTCCTCTGATTGTATTTGACCTTCTGTAATGTAATAAGTTGTCCAAATCAATAAAAAAAGTTCTATTTTTCTGTGTGCAATTTTTGTTGTTGTGTGTTTTATTATTTACCCCCTTCATCACATTGGCAGGCACTTTTAACCTGCCACCAATGCTAAGACAGCCCGCAAGTAGCTGCTAAAACTCCCATTGGCACCATTATCCTTGTTGGCAACCACAAAACAACCAGCGACACCAACACATACCACCCAGTGGTGGTATGTTTCCCACTAGCAGACAAAAACCACCCATAGAACTGGCAAAACAGCCTCCTGAATACCACTAAGTGTTTTCCAGAACAAAAATGGCAGTTTTGGCATCTATAAGTGGTTTCAGGCAAATTGAAAGGCGGCATTGGAATCTACAGAGGTATCAAGGAATATTCTTACTAATTTTTTTGTGTTTGTTGACATCATGTTGATGTCAGCATGATGCCATTTTCTAGTAGGTGATGTAAGTTTCCAATGATCATACGGAATACTCCAACGAAATATTCTGCTGATGTGATAGGTAAAAATTAGGTTGATGAGATCAAGCATAGCCATGAAAACCTAACCCTACCATCATCAAAGAATCTAATCCAAATGAAATCAAAAGCATTTAATTCAAGAACAATATCACCTAGATTGTATGATTCCTTGTTTATGATGTGGATTGCTTCTTCAACAATGAACAATTGTGAAGATCAAAGCTGCCATGATGGATGGATAATAATGATAATAAGCTCAATGGATGCTAAAATGCTCAATATGTTTAGGATGATAATGTAGATGCTATATGAATGTTGGATAGATGTAGTATGGGATGAGAGGGTGTTTATATAGAACTCAACCAAAATCAATCAACGGTGGAGATTTGGTGGCTATGTGAATGGCTAAGATTAAAGGATAGCCATAGGTGAATGTGTAGATGACAAGTGGAGGGAAGATAAGGCTTATGTGTGACCGTGTACATAAAAAGTACTGCATGTGAAAGATATTAAATAAAAAATGTAGTACCCAACTTTTTTTAAATGAAAAAGGCACACATGTCAGCTCATGAAGATAAATGATAAGAGGAAATTAATTAAATAAAAAAAAATTATTTAATTAATTGGAAAGTGGGTTTGTGAATGGAATTTTAATTAAATAAATAAGATTTATTTTATTAAAATAGAAGAATAAAGATAATTAAATAATTAAAGACTGTTTAATTATAGCTTAGAGGAAATAGCTAATGAATTAATTAAATAAATATGAATTTATTTAATTAATAGAAGAAATAAGTGTTAAGGACATTGCTCAAGTGTGTTAGACAAATGCAAATGGTAGCTAATGTGATATTTGAATGCTAATGATAATTAGGTCAATTTTGGGTGTCTACATTTTACCCCTCTTTGATACAATGTTCATTATAATGTTGTGTCAAAGAAGATACGATAATCGCTTGAGAAACAAGGTGATGCCCCAGTGTAACTGGCAGGTGATGCCCCCTCGAGAGGTAAGCCAGGCTAACCAGGAAGGGTTGGGTTGGCTCGCGATAAGATGAAAGGCTAGAAACAAGGTTGACATGAAGAAAACGAGGGTTGGGTGGGAAACAATTGGAATAGGATAGAAGAATTAGGGTTAGGACAAGGTCTATAAGTAGGTCTCTCAAGGGCAAATAGGCTCATTTGTACTCATTTGTGTTTAGAAAGCTAGAGAGATCCAGAGCTCCTTAGAGTTGGTGTGTGATGAGAGTTGGAGAGCTATCAAGATGGTGATAGACTTGTGGCATGCAAGAGCACAGGCTCAGACATACCAGGCATAGCTACAGGCGAGAGCACAGGCTGGTGATGGACAAGATGATGGTGCACTTTCTAGAGTGATAGGGGGGAGAGATGCAATGAGGCAGAGTGAGCAGATGATGAGAATAGAGCGAGACACTTCCCTACATTAGCTATAGGCGATGAGGGCTGAGAGAGAGATAGTTTGCAGATAGAGAGGGATACAGCTATTCAGCAGTTACAGGCAATGACTGGTGAGCGGGATAGAGCAGTGACTTCATTAGGGACATATGGAGCTACTATGTATCTAGCCACACAACTGACACAGGTACAGGGAGAGCTGAGGAGGGTGTAGGGTGAGGCTGAGTATTACAAGGGCTTATACTATGGAGCCGTACCAGCAGAGCAAAGGCAACCTAGTTTCAGGGATAGGTCAAGAGCTTCAGGTTCACAGATGATAGGTGGATCTCAATTTGTAACATCAGTGATGGTGCCACAGAGAGATAAGGGGACAGGTGCAGGACCCAGTGGTGGTGGTCAAGGCGAGGGAGCTGCTAGTAGTCATTAGGGCTACATTGTCTATGTATATTATGTTGTATCATGATGAGGCCTAGAGCTTATTGTACATACATTCTTTATGGCTTAGTTTGTACATTGACACTTGTATATTGACATGTTCTTGTATATATATATGATGGCCTTGGTTCTATATGATTATGGATGCCCTTATGGTATTATGATGGTTATGCATGCTATATTTTTATTTTCATGGATTATATGGATGTTTATGAGTATGAATATGTAAATGGAAATAATGGAAATGTATTATGTTAATGATAATGCAAATATATAAGTTGTAATGATGTGATATGGACTGATGCTTATATATATAGATGGTAATGATAATAATATTGATCTATGATAAGGAAAGTGGAAAAGGACGATGGAGGAAAGATTGATCTTGGTTGAGTACTGCATAGGTGTATGATGGTATGGATAAATGCAATGGCAGCCTTTTAAAGTAATTGCCCAGAATTTAAAAGAAATGCAATCCTTATGTTTGATTTAGCATACAGATGTTATGCACCAGAGTATAAAAGACCAAGATGTCGAGGTATCCAAGGCATAACTAACATACTACAATCTTGTTTGAACATATGAGGTCAAGATGTTGAACCAACATACACAAGATATGAATAGCAGCTAGTGTTCCAAGATGGACTTTGATGCTACAAGCAATGGTTTGAGTTTATCTCCACTACACAGTGATTCCTTGCTGGTTATATGTATGGAGTTAGTCTTAACATAGAATAGTCTCAATTGCATAAGAAATTGTTTAGCTTCTCAGATGCTAGAAATATTGATATGTAAGATGCTAATCCCAACATATACAAGATAGCAATATGCATAGGAAGAGAATAAGATCATCCTGCAAACACAGCATACAAAAGCAATACAACCATGCCCCAGTCCTTACTTCATGGCAACATACCAAGATAAAGTAGATCAAGGCAGTCTTGATTAAGCATATGAAAGGAACAAAAGATAAATCAAAAGATACTGTCATCACATTCTCTTGCCAAATTTAAGTGCACTTGGATGGGTTTAAGCTGGTGCCTTGTTGAGAGGAAAGTTGCATCTTGTTGAAGGCTAAAGATGTTGATAGAATGTTACAACAAGTGTTGGCTTGAGGCATGCGGACAAATAGCTTCTGGATTACTCTTGATTTGTTAAAGTACTGGAGCTTTCACTATACAGAGTCTGCTTTCAGCTTGAGCTAATCAAAGAGAAGAAGGTGGAAAATGAAAGAAGATGAAGATGGGGTGGATCATCTGTGCTTGCATACTGGATACTTCCTTCATATTCTAGACTGCCTACATACCCTGTGTCCATGAGATCAAAGCACATTTATGATGATGATGAGACATGATGAATATGTAGTTCTGGGTTTATTGATGATGTAAGTGATGAGAGATAGAAGAAAGTGAGATGAAAGATTAGAGGATGATTAGAAGAAAGATGAAAGATGGATGATGAAAAGAGGGCTATCACCTTTGCCCGAATCAGAGTGCTTCCTTTGCATCTCAGATTGCCTACATACCCTGTATCCACGGGATCATGGCTTTAACGATAGAGCTGGCGATGTAGTTCTTGCTCATTATGCTGATGGTTGATGTCAAAAGATCAACTTTATTGCTTGGGTTTTTGTGATGTTTTGACTTTTTTTTTTTTTGAATTTTGATATGTTTATTTGAGCTTGGATTGATTGCAAAGACATGAATCCTGGTTGCAAATGTTTGCCATGTTTGAAGTTGGATGCGTACTGTGTTGTAAAGTTGAAAGTTCGCTGTGTTATGAGCTTGGGTGTTTGTTGTGTTATGAGTTAGAGCTAGAGATATCCACTTCCAAATAAGACTCAACAAGTGCCCCCAGTATTGGATGAGGTTTATTATGGGGAAACGGTGAGAGATACGGTCGTGCAATCAAGATACTAAGGTGCCAAATGATATAGTTACCCCAACAAAATCCAAACTACGAAGGCTAGGATGGCAGAGGCAAGGATGGATGCTCAACGATGTTTATACAAGGCGAATGTGGATTATGATATGGATTATGTAGGTAAGATGATGAAATATGCTAGGAAAAGTTGTGATCAAACCACCTAAGCAGACGGTGGGAGCTGGTCACTACACATAGAGCCTGTTTGCCAGGTTTTCACTATGGTACTTATCCAAGGCACCTGTTTACCAGGTTTTCACTAGAGGATGGATTATTTATCTTGTATTATTTATTATTATTATTACTATTATTTAGGATAGCTGAGATTCATGGATAAAACTTCTTGAGATGAATGTTGTTGATTGGTTCATCCAAGGGAATACCCTCAGGTGTTGAGAGAGTGTGTGCACCTGATCCATAAACTGATGTGATGACAAAAGGACCAAGCCAATTAGGTTCAAACTTTCCCTGTTTCTCTCGGTGCTGCTGATTCTTTTGATTTGCTTTAAGAACAAGGTCTCCAACTTGAAATCTACGTTCTCTAATTTTCTTGTTGTAGCTACGACGTAGATGGGTCTGATAGACTTGGAGATGGTTGAGTGTTGAAAGATGCCATTCATCTAATAGCTCAAGATCATGGAGTCTGGATACTCAATATTCTTCATCTGAAATAGTATGTTGTAGGGATACTTGTAGCGAGGGGATCTCAACCTCAATAGGTAGGATAGCTTCAGTACCATACACAAGGGCATAAGGTGTGGCACTAGTGGGAGTTCTGATACTTGTTCGATAAGCCCATAATGCAGGATTGAGTTGTAAATGCCAATCACGACGAGCTTCACTGACTGTCTTCTAGAGGATCTTGATAATTGTTTTATTAGAAGCCTCAGCTTGGCCATTACTTTGGGGATAATAAGGTGTAGAGAATCGATGTTGGATATGAAACTTGTTACAAAGATCCCTAACCTCTTGGTTCTTGAAAGGATGACCATTCTCAGTGATAATGGCTTGAGGAACTCCATACTGAGAAATGATATAGTGCAGGATAAACTTAGATATTTGCTTGCCAGTGATATAGGTCATTGGTATTGCTTCCACGCACTTTGTGAAGTACTTAGTGGTGATTATGATAAACTTATGACCATTTGATGAAGTTGGATGAATTTTACCTATGAGATCAAGTCCCCACTGTGAGAATGGCCAAGGAGTAGTAATAAGCTGAAGCCCATGTGTTGGTGCATGTATTAAATCTCCATGTTTCTGACATTGTAGACATCTTTTTGCAAATTGTTGTGCATCTATTTCCATGGTTGGCCAATAGTATCCATCTTGTAGAAGTTTTTTAACAAGATCAGGGCCAGCAGAATGTGATCCACAGACACCTTCATGTACTTCACGTAAGGAAACCTTTGTTTCCTCAAAATCAAGACATCTAAGAAGGATACCATCAAGACTCTGGCGATATAGGGTGTCTCCTAAGATAGTATAGTGAGAGGCTTGACGGATCAAGGTTTTGCATTGGGTATTAGATAGTTGGAATAGAAAGGTTTGATTGTGGAGATACTTGCATATGTCCTCATACCACAGTGAATTGGGAGCAATAATCTCATAAATAAGCTCAGACTGTGGTACTTTAAATGCTAGGATCAAAAGTTGTTCAACCAGAAACTCACACTTATGTGTATTGGATGACATATCTAAAATAAATCTAATCATAGCCATGGCATCTGATGCTTTATTCTATATCCTTGGAATCTGTTCAAAGGTGATAGTGTCAAAATATTTCTTGAAATCATCAACCATTAGCATATATGGAAGGAGCTTCTCATCTTTTGTTTGATATTCATCTAAAACTTGTCTGATAAACAATTGAGAATCACCAAAGACTTGTAGTTGTTTGATAGCCAATTGTACTACCATGCATAATCCTGTGATTAAAGCTTCATATTCTACTATGTTGTTTGTACATGGAAATGCAATTCTGTATGATTTCAAGATACAATCTCCTTGAGGGGTAACAAACAATATCCCTACTCCTGATCCATGTTGTGTGTAAGATCCATCAAAGTATAGCCACCACAGTGTTGATGAAGTTAGGTTGAACAATCCTTCATTAGGGAACTCTAGACGTATTAGATGAATATCTATGATGGGTGCTACAGCTAATTGATCAGCAATAACTTGTCCTTTTATGGCCTTTCGATCCACATATTGTATGTCAAATTCACTTAGAATCATAACCCATTTTTCTAATCTTCCCGTAAGGATTGCTTTGCAGAGAAGATATTTGAGTGGATCAACATTGGATATGAACTTTGTTGTTTGGTTCAACATGTAATGTCGCAACTTTTGGGAAGCAAACACCAATGCCAAACATGCTTTTTCCATAGGTGAATAATTAAGTTCATATCCCACAAGAGTTTTGCTAATGTAATAAATGGCTTGCTCTTTCCCTGAATCATCATGTTGAGCTAGAAGGGCACCCAATGCTGCTATTGTTGAAGATATGTAGAGCAATAATGGGCAATCAAGTATAGGAGGTACTAACACAAGAGGTGTTGCCAGATATTCCTTTATTTTGTCGAAGGCCTATTGACACTTTTCATCCCACTTAAAAGGTTCACCCTTGTGGAGAAGATGTTGGAAAGGATGACATTTATCTACTAATTGTGAGATAAATCTGTGGATGGACTACAACCTTCCTTGTAGACTATGAAGCTACTTGAGATTTTGGTGTAGGAGCACCAAGACATCAGGGTTTTGTTTGATCTTTCAGTAGTTGTTTTGTCAATAAGGTCTATGAGACCATCCAAATGTTGTAATAAGGCTTGAAAGCCATGCATGTAAATGGACTATGTCCAAATAGCTAGAATCTATTTTCATGTTGTAGTCGTAAGGAGGACAGTCCATTTGTAGGGGGCAGTCATTTAAGTTTTCTTGTTTATAAGCCTTTAAAGGCATGTCAAGGGTTAGGAGGAATGATAGAACATTATCCAAGGTTAAAAATCATTGTTAAACTTTAAAATACAGTCGAGGCAGTCCAAGAGGACAATTACAAAGTAGTAGACAGTTGTGAACTGGGCAGTTGAACAGTCTTTACACCTCTCCAACGATTCATCTACCTTCCATAAGGTGCAAGGCATCGAGGGAAGGCTTAAGAAGCCTTGAATCTCTCCATTTTTACATAGGGAAGAAAGATTCAAGAAGAAGAAACAAAGAAGTAAACCATTCTCTTGCATTTTCTAAATTTTTCCTGAGTTTTCTGTGCATAAAGCCCGTACTACTGTGTGGTACGGTTTTGTCATGGGACCTTGAACATTTGATAGTGTAGTGTGATGAGTTAACTAGCCAACAAGACAAGTTTGGATCCTTGGTGTTGATTAGAAAGTATTTTATGACTGTAGAACTTCATTCTGCCTTTTGAAATTGTTGTCTCCATTAATAATTTGTTGTTTTCCTGAGAAAACCGTACCTGTACGGCTTTGCCATAGCCCATGATTGTGATGGAAGGTTAGAGGATTGAAGTGCCTCTATTTTGAGCTTTGTTTAAGATCTTGACAGTAATTTAGGTGTGAGAGAATCACTATTTTGTGTTAGGGTGTCTTAAAACCTAATCTAGGGCTTCTTCTGAGTACCCGATGTAACTCTACCCATTCCATTGACCTTTTTCTATTTCTACTCAATGGAATGGGTTGTAGACTAGTTAATGCAAGGGCTTGTGAAGGTTGTGGGGGCAGGAGGATGGTTTGGACTGTGTTGGTCAGGTAGATGACCCTGCAGAACCATGTTTTGGGACATTGGAGAAGAGCAGCAACAACTAGGAGATGACCACTGACTGTGGCAGTGGAAAATTGGTATATGTCAAGTATTAAGACCAGTAGGAAGGGCCCTAGTTCTAAGCATGGATCTATGACAAGGAGGAGGGAGAGATTTCCCTAAGACAATAGTCCATTCTGCCTTTCTCTAACCCTGTCAGTCCTCCGAGAGACAGTCACTATCAAGAAGGTAATAGGCATGTTGTTATGTTGTTGACTTGTGAAGACATTGGTATGTGTGCATGTTAAAGATTTGGTATGTTATAATGAGATTGGGTTTGTGTTGATAGAGGTCATTCCAAGGAGGTTTGTGTGACTGTCTTTACAATGGAGCAGTGAGATGTTATGACTGTCTTTTGAAGACATTGGCAAGGTTGCTGTCCTGCAGACCCTACACTGTGGATGAGATGGACTGTTGGATGGAGTTTGGAATTCTGAGATAAGTGTTTTGAAGTCCCTCACCTTGGATCATGAACATGTGTAGTTATGAGTTAGAACCCTACCTCATGAGAGGTTAGATCTCTGTCAAAGGAAAACAGTAATCTTGAGAGACCTTCTATTGAAGTTGTGAAACATGCTTCTACTGTCCTAGATGCTCTGCATCATTTGTGGTATCAGAGCCACTAGTAGGTCTTTGAGGAAGTTGTGGATCTTGTGAAACAATAAGGGTTTGTGAGAGGTGTAAGGATGCCTCCTAAGAATCAAATGGCTAGGGAGAACAATGAGTTGAGAGAAGCCTTAGAGGCTAGAGAAAAAGAGTTGAGGGACAGAAGAGAGCAGGATGCTACAAGGGAAAGAGAGTTAAGGCAAGTAAGAAGAGAGAATGCATCAATCTTAGCAAGATTGGAAGCATTGGAGAAGAATCCTAGAAGGGATGAGCAAGATGATCAAGAAGGAGATGAGGATGCAGATGAGAATCCTCTTGAGGATGAGTTTGATGCTGAAGAAAAGAAATTTGTGAGATTGCTGAAGGCAGTCCAAGGAAGTGGAACAAAGGCAAACATAGAGTTACCTATCTATTAGTGGAAGATGGATAGTGAAAAGGTATTAGGGTGGATAGATGCCCTGGAAAAAAATTTTGAGTATGAGGAAATGAATGATGAGAAGAAGATCAAATTTGCAAAAACAAAAGTGAGAGGAACAACACTTACATGGTGGAGTAGTGTGCAAATAGAAAGAATGGCTAGAGGTGCATCAAGAATCACTTCTTGGGGTAGGATGAAGGATATGATGAAGGATCAATTCCTTCCATCTGATTACTCTATTCAAACAAAGAGGATGAGGTAGAATCTGAAACAAAAGGACATGGATGTTATGTCCTATACTGAGCAATTTCATAAGCTTAGTATTAGAGGAGGATTGGAAGATGAAGAGGAGAAAGTGGCAAGATACCTTAATGGGCTTAGGTATAACTTGCAAGATGAAATTGGTTTGATAGTACCAAAGTCACTTGGAGAATGTTTTTAGTTGGCCATTAGGGCTGAAGAGTGGGTAAAGAAGAAGCAAGAAAGACAAGGAGGTAGTGGAAGAGGATACAGAGGTAGGGGCAAACCTACTAATGAAGTTCAGAATAGCAATGAGAAGGGTAAGGAGATTTCTGTAGATCAGAGAGGTGGATATAGAGGTGGAGGTAGATTTGGATCAGGTAGAGGAGTGTTCACAGGCAGATGTTATCACTGCAATGAAGTGGGACACACATCTTTCAAATGTCCTAAGAAGGATGATGTTGATAAGAGCAAGGATAGAAGAGTTCACTTGGCACAAGAGGAGGAGAAGCCAAAAGAACTAGAAATGTCGTCAGCCTCTCCAGTGATGGTTGGAGAAATGCTCATGGTGGAAAAAGGTAAGATGCAGCAACCACCATAGGTATCTATTTTTAGAACTAATTGTTTAAGCCATGGAAAGATATGCAAGTTGATTATAGATTCAGGTTCTCATGATAATCTATTTTCTTGGGAAATGGTGCATAAGTTGGGATTGAAAACTTTTGATCATCCTAGTCCTTACCATGTCACTTGGGTCAGTCAAGAGCAGCAAGTAAGGGTTACTAAGAAGGCATATGTTGATTTTACAATTGGTCCATATCAGGATTATGTTTTGTGTGATGTTATTCCAATGGCATGTGGGCATATAATCTTGGGTAGACCATGGCAGCATTTGAGAAGGATAATTCATGATTGTTATACTAATAACTATTTGGTGCATAAAGATGGTAAGAAGTTCAAACTGATGCCTTTACCTTGTGAAGAGAAGAAAGAACATGTTACCATTTGTTTTGGAGAGAAATTGTAGTTGAATGTACAGGTTAAGGATGATTGCAAACAACAAGAACAGTTGCAGCAGAAGAAGGTGGATGACAGTCCTAATGAACAGTAGGTTTGGGACTTGATTTATGTCAAGATTGGGGACATTGATTGCCCTATAAGGAGGTAGAAGAAGGAAGGAAAATAGCAGATAGTACAAGGAGGAATCAATCAGAATCTTAAGTTGAGAAGAACAGAAGTTTTGCAGCAGCAAGGTCCTAGACAAGGACAACAAAATAGGTTTTATGGTACTAACACTGTTTACAGGAGTCATGCAGGTTGGAGAAGGAGGCAGATTACTCTTGGAGAGTTCATGTTTCCTAGTCAGAGGAACATCCCAACAAGATGGAAGAATGGTTGGAGCAGATCCCATAACTCTTGGGACAAGAGTTTTCATTATGCCGGGGAGTATGGTGCAGGAGCACCAAGACATCAGGGTTTTGTTTGATCTTCCAGTAGTTGTTTTGTCAATAAGGTCTATGAGACCATCCAAATGTTGTAATAAGGCTTGAAGTCATGCATGTAAATGGACTATGTCCAAATAGCTAGAATCTATTTTCATGTTGTACTCCTAAGGAGGACAGTCTATTTATAGGGGGTAGTCATTTAAGTTTTCTTGTTTATAAGCCTTTAAAGGCATGTCAAGGGTTAGGAGGAATGATAGAACATTATCCAAGGCTAAAAAGCATTGTTAAACTTAAAAATACAGTCAAGGAAGTCCAAGAGGACAGTTACAAAGCAGTAGACAGTTGTGAACTGGGTAGTTGAATAGTCTTTACACCTCTCCAATGATTCATCTACCTTCCATAAGGTGCAAGGCATCAGGGGCAGGCTTAAGAAGCCTTGAATCTCTCCATTTTCATGTAGGGAAGAAAGATTCAAGAAGAAGAAACAAAGAAGTAAACCATTCTCTTGCATTTTCTAAATTTTTTCTGAGTTTTCTGTGCATAAAGCCTGTACTTCTGTGTGGTACAGTTCTGTCATGGGACCTTGAACATTTGATAGTGTAGTGTGATGAGTTAACTAGCCAACAAGACAAGTTTGGATCCTTGGTGTTGATTAGAAAGTATTTTATGACTGTAGAACTTCATTTTGCCTTTTGAAATTGTTGTCTCCATTAATAATTCGTTGTTTTCTTGAGAAAACCGTACCTGTACAGCTTTGTCATAGCCCATGATTGTGATGGAAGGTTAGAGGATTGAAGTGCTTCTATTTTGAGCTTTGTTTGAGATCTTGACAGTAATTTAGGTGTGAGAGAATCACTATTTTGTGTTAGGGTGTCTTAAAACCTAATCTAGGGCTTCTTCTGAGTACCTGATGGAACTCTACCCATTCCATTGACCTTTTTCTATTTCTACTCAATGGAATGGGTTGTAGACTAGTTAATGCAAGGGCTTGTGAAGGTTGTGGGGGTAGGAGGATGGTTTGGACTATGTTGGTCAGGTAGATGACCTTGCAGAACCATGTTTTGGGACATTGGAGAAGAGCAGCAGTAACTAGGGGATGACCACTGACTGTGGCAGTGGAAAATTAGTATATGTCAAGTATTGAGACCAGTAGGAAGGGCCCTAGTTCTAAGCATGGATCTATGACAAGGAGAAGGGAGAGATTTCCCTAAGAGAACAGTCCATTCTGCCTTTCTCTGACCTTGTCAGTCCTCCGGGAGACAGTCACTATCAAGAAGGTAATAGGCATGTTGTTATGTTGTTGACTTGTGAAGACATTGGTATGTGTGCATGTTAAAGATTTGGTATGTTACAATGAGATTGGGTTTGTGTTGATAGAGGTCATTCCAAGGAGGTTTGTGTGACTGTCTTTACAATGGAGCAGTGAGATGTTATGACTGTCTTTTGAAGACATTGGCAAGGTTGCTGTCCTACAGACCCTACACTGTGGATGGGATGGACTGTTGGGTGGAGTTTGGAATTCTGAGATAAATGTTTTGAAGTCCCTCACCTTGGATCATGAACATGTGTAGTTATGAGTTAGAACCCTCCCTCATGAGAGGTTAGATCTTTGTCAAAGGAAAATAGTAATCTTGAGAGACCTTCTATTGAAGTTGTGAAACATGCTTCTGTTGTCCTAGATGCTCTGCATCAGATTTGCTAGTGGAGGCATCTCCATGATGCTTTTACTTTGGCAGGGTCCAATTCTATCCCTCGTCGAGACACAATATATTCCAACAATTTTCTAGATGTTACACCAAATACACATTTCTTTGGGTTCCGTCTAACTTGATATTTCTCTAGTCGATCAAAGATTTGTGCTAATACCTATAGATGTCCTTCTCTTGTTTTAGATTTCCTTAGGATATCATCAACATGGTCTTCTATGATAGTGTGAAAAGGATCATGGAAGATAACTGTCATGGCTCATTGATAAGTAGCTCCAGCATTCTTGAGACCAAAAGGCATTACAACCCAGCGATATGTACCCCATGTACAAATGAATGATGTCTTGTCTTGATCTTCTTCTACTATTCTGATTTGGTTATATCCTGAAAATCTATCCATCAAAGCTAACATTTCATGTCCAGTTGTGAGATCTACAATGTTATCTATGCTTGGTAATGGAAAGTCATCTTTAGGACATGCTTTATTAAGATCTCTGAAATATGTGCAACAACGAACTCGTCCATCAGGTTTTGCTACAGGTACCAAGTTTGAAACCCACTCTGGATAATCAATAGGCTTTATGAACTTTTCTTCTAAGAGCTTCTGAATTTCTTCCTTAACCAATAGAGCTACTTGCGGATGCATTTTGCGTAATTTTTGTTTGACAGGTTTTGCATTAGGAGATACTGCTAAATGATGTACCACAAGTGAAGAATCTAGGCCTAGCATGTTAGCATAGGTCCATGCAAAATTGATGACTCTTTTTATGAAAAATGTTGTGAAGTCTCTTTGTTCTTTCTCTGATAATGATGCTACCAAATATGTGATCTTTGGATTTTGTTATGTGCCCAAGTTCATGTCTTGTGATTTTTCAACTAGCACTGTTGATTTCTCATGATAGTCAGTGGCAACAGGATGATCAAATCCCCCATCCTTGGGTGCCTCAGAGAGGTTTTCACCCTCAGATACGTCCTTTATTTTTACTTTTTCATGGTCAAGAGGTGCCTTTTAGTTTTCACCTAATGACCTATCTTTTTTTATTTTATTTATTTTTCTTTTGCAACTAAAGGATTTGATATGTCCGCCAAAATATGCTAGTTTAGGGAGATCCATCATAAAACCTGCTTTATGATCACCCAATGGAATGCCTTGTCATAAGCCCATGAATTTAGCAATAGCTTCATCATTTTCAAATGTGTCCAATATTGGTGCCCCCTATTGGTCCCAATCGACGAGGTCAAGATAGACTAGTGAAAGGGTAATAGATGAAGGGTGTTGGCTAGATGAAGTTGTGGAGATCATGAAGATGGAATTTTCTTGAAAAAGGTCGATGATATGAAGGGAGGAGCCATCGATGGTATTCATATTAGAAGTCTCTCCTACCAAGGAAGGTCCAGCTTCCATATCAAAAATACACTTAATGTCTTTGGGAAGCAGTACCTCCGACTGATAACCAAGGCCTTGTTTATTAAACTTCTTGGACACAACAATGGGTTCAATAGGTCCCTGTTCCTGTGGTCCCAATCCACCATGTCCTTTGTAGCCCATGTTCTTAATAATGCGGAACCCATTGTTATATCGCTCTACTTCAAGTTGTACTTGGTCATTCTCATCAAAGAATATCTAAGAGTTGATGTCATCGATGTCTTCATCGTCCAGGAATCCACCTTTTATGAATATTGTGGGTGGGGCTTTTATCACAGTAGCGGATGAACATGGCTTGGATGTAGAAGGTTTGCCATGAGATTTAGGAGATAAGGGAAGAGTTCCAACACAACAAGATTCTTGCAATGTGTACTCACCTAGGCCATGTTCAGTGTACTTGATACGGAGATTGGAAGTGGCTTTGCTAGATGATGGCTTGAGTAAAGCGGATGGATCTACATATGATGAGGATGGGTATGCTTCAGTGTTGATAGGAATGCAGTTAGGGCTCTAATATTTAGCTTGGAAAGCATGGTAGAATTCAAACAGATTGGGATCAGCATAGATAGTAATTTCAACACCATTATGTGGAAACTTGAGGTATTGATGGTATGTGGAAGGAACTGCTTTGAGAGCATAGATCCATGGATGACCAGGAATGATGTTATAAGGAAGCTCTATATCCAGAACTTGATAACGAGTGTCAGTAGTAACCAACCCAACTTGAATTGGCAATTGAATAATACCTTCAGTATCTCTCTTAGCATCATCATATGCTTTGATAGTAATGACCTTGGAAGTATCAACATCTTTCTCAGAATATCCCAATTGTTTTATTAATTTTAATGAACATATGTTCAGACCAACTCCACCATCCACTAAGATTCATTTGATACAGCGTTGTTTGAGAAACACTTCTATGTGGAGGGCTTCGTTATGTGACAGGTTGATGGAAGGCTGAAGATCTTTGTCAGAAAATGTGAGATGGCAAGGGGCTGCAATACTAGCTATCATAGATTGGAGTTGAGTGGTATCAATATCGTTGGGCACCGAAGATTCTTGTAAGGCTTTATCAAGGATAGCTTTGTGGGTAGGGGATATGTGAAGCAATTCAAGGATGGAAATATAGGTGGGTGTTTTACCAAGGTGGTCAAGGATGTTATAGCTAGAAGATGGTCAAGGAGGATGGACAGGTGCTCCTTGAATGATAACGCGACCTCTTCAGGTAGTCACAACGCAGTCAGGTGCTTTGCCTTGGATAGTAATAGTAGAGATGTGAACATGGTCAATGCGGCCAATAGTGGATGATTCATAGTTATATTGAATAGCATTCCCAGTGTGGGGGTTACTTGATTTGTCATGAGATGGAAGTGGATTCTTGAAAGCATCTAGATCATAATTTGATGTCGGTTGCTGTGTAGGTTGCAATGTTAGAGGTGTGATTTTAATTAAGCCTTGATTGATGCAATCTTGAATAACTTGCTTTAAGCGCATACAACCATTTGTTTTATGTCCTTTGACTCTATGATAGTCGTGATACTCATTTTCTTTGTACCAAGGAGCTTTGAAGAGCGGTTTGCCATTGGGTAGTGCATATGGTAACATGATGTCTCCTGCTTGGAGAAGCTTTTGAAAGACAACTTCCATAGGTTCCATTAATGGTGTGAATTATCATCAAGGATTTGAAGTTTGTCATTGTCAAGTTCATTGAAAAGGTTGAGTTGTTGTAGATGCGGCGTGAATGTTAATAGGAGCTTTCATTGTTTGTATATTCTTTGTGTCTACAACACCATCATTAACAACATTCTTGTTCTTGTTCCAAAAGTGAGATTTATCATTGGAGTTTTGCGGATTGTCTTTGTTATCTCTGAAAATCTTGATAGTGCCTTTAGTGATTAAAGTGCATTCAATGATGGTCCCTTTGGAAACAAGTTCATCAAAGGTGCTAGCACTTTGTAATTGTAGTTCAAATAACAACTCGGGATGAAGATTTTGAACAAAGATATTGAGCTGTTGTTTTTCAGGTATTTCCCATGATAGTTTGCTAGCCATATTACGCCATCGTTGAGTAAATGAAGAGAAGGGTTCACCATTGCATTGTTTATTGTTGACAAGATCATTCATGTTCACTTCGTGATCAATGTTGAAAGTGAAATGTGATCAAAATTTATTTGCAAGTTCCTCAAATGACTTAATGCCTAGAGGTAAATGAGAGAACCATTCAAGAGCTTGTCCTGCTAAGCTTCAAGGAAATAGTCTCAAAAGATATGTATCATCTTGAGCAACATCAAGACATGCAACAAAGAATGCTCTAAGATGGTCTTCCAGATTTCCTTTTCCTTTGTATTTTTCAAATTGTGGAATTTCAAAGTGTGGTGGAAAAGGTGTCATATGAAGTGACTTGTCAAACAGATACGTGCATATGTCTTCCAAGGAAAATGTTTTCTTGCTTTGGCCTACTGCTTTGTTAATCATTTGTTGATCATCCACTAGAGATAATTATTGTTGTTGCAAAGGGGGTTGTTGGTTTGGAGATGCAGTATAATATGATGTATATTGCAGTTGTTGTTGCAGGATATATGAAGTCATGACCATTTGTTGAGGTTGCGTACTCACAATATATGTCATAGGATTGGTATGTGACACATATGTGTTTGAAGATAGCTATCCTTGAGACACAAGCAGTGGTTGGGTATATTGCGATGAATTAGCACCAAGGTTTTGCATCACATGGGAAGTAGAGGATGGATTGGCATTGGTCAATGGTTGTGAATTCGGCATGAGATTTGTGACATGGTAAGTGAAGGAAGGATTGGTAGATGCGGAAGAAGGATGGACATTCAGGTTTGTACTTTGGACAACATGAGGATTGGTATATGTTGTATATTGAGTGACGATAGGTAATCCTTTAGTATAAGACGGATTGATGGTTTGTGAAGGATTATAGGAGGATGATTGAAGTCATGTAAGTTGATCAACATACGAGACCGGAGTGCTAGGATTAGCTTGTGAAACAATAGGTGGGTCACTCATGTCAATGAGACTAACATTGGGATTGTATGACGCGTTGGATGGATTTGTGGAGATGGTGGAGACCATATTAGTAGTGGTAGGAATATGGGATGTGGTGTCCACATGTGATGCAATGGGGGTAGCGGATTGCAATGGTTGTGAAGCTTGGACCATTGGTGTTGTTTGGATAGCTTGGGAAGCTTGCGAAGTATCGAATATGGGAATAGCTTGTGATGTTTGAAGGGTTTGCACTTGGGAGACATGGATAGCTTGTGTTACTTGAGGTGCAGATACGGTCATGGTAGGAGAAGGAGTATGTTGGGAAACATGGAAAGGTGGAATGTTCAGATTTTGTGAAAGGAAAGGGGGCATATTGGTTGTAGTTATCAAAGGTTCTAAAGTGTACTCCGAGCGTGGTGGGTCGAATGAAGTAACAATAGGCAATGAAAGAGATGGGTTGTGTTGATGATTGTTTTGATGCAATCATAACAATAAGTTAAAATTCACATATAATGAACTGAAACTATACTTGAAAGATAAGAAGGAATCATTTGAGATTCAACTAATCCCAAGTCTACAATGGTTCGGTTGGTCAAGTTCAGTTGGTCAATGTGAAGCTGTAATGTTCAAGGGGCCTTACGTAGTTTAGGTTTGTTTGGTGGTTTACTGGACTAAGAATATGCAAAAAGAGCATGAGATATATCAATATTTTTCATTCCTTTGCATAAAAGTGTTACTGCGCTGCAAGTTTTAGATGGTTTTCTTGAATTTTTGTAGCTTTCTTCTTTATCTATTTATGAAAACTGTCTACTTATAGCTCTGTCATGCATGCTTCTTCAAATTTGAGACAATTTCCTTTAGATTTCTACGTTTTCAGCTAAATATTTCAGATGGGTTGGAAAAAGTTAGAAAGATCTAATCTATACCTCATTTAATCTACCGAAGGATCTAATTGTTTCTGTTATGCACTATGTAAATACCACAGTAATTTGATCAAATCCACAGTAAAAACTTTAAATGCAAGTTCTGAGCATTTTCACAAACATACATTTAAAATTGCAAGCTCTCAAAGAAAATATTTCAAAACACAAAGAAGAGCAGGAGAACACTCAGAAGATAGATGCAGAACTCCAGATTCTATTGTATTAGAAACGAATAGTCATACATGATTTACAATGTAGGAATGACTCTTAGTTTCATTGATCATACTACAGAGAACTTACAAGCTTTACAGATACAGTAAGGCAGCCAGACATTCCACGCGCACCTTACTGCAGACAAACAGGCGACCTCCTTCTTCTACCTCTAAACTATGCTAAGCTAACTCACTGTGTGCTTCTAAAAGAAAAATCCATGTTGTAGCCCCTGTTGTAAAGTATTTACAGTGTAGAGAGGCACAATATATAGACTTTCTGGTTGTCCTCACTATAGCAAAAAAACCTAACTGAACCCCTGGTTCAAACCCCTGGTTACAGCAATAAATACAGGTGAACCAGCTCTTCAAAATATCTCTGAGCAGTGTCAAATCTGGGCGAAATATTGCCCCTTCTGAGAAGTTCCGGCAGCTTGGCAATAACTTTTGTTTGGCTGTTGTAGTAATACCCTCAGCTGCAACTTTGTCCTTTATTTGAATGGCCTTGACTTCTTCGCACTTCATCTTATCTTCCTGCTCCTGAGATCAGATTTTCTTCCTCCATGAGGTCACTGTGTTGACTTTCCAGCTGCTTCCTCAACTGCAAGCCTGCAAAACAAGACAAGCAATAAGTATTACATTTATCACATAAACAGCAGGAAATTAAAATAATCGTTTAAATCCAGGTGACTGTGCAAAATCGTGGGAATCGGGTCCAAAATACTCTTAAAATGCGTTCAAAACGCATACAGACCGCTCAAAACCCATCGGGTCAACTATCGCTGACCGAAAAAAAATGCCACGGGCGCCAAAAAACGCTTCAAAACTCCACCGCTATGTACTTTCCCGCCCATCGGCGTGAGATTCGCCATCGGCGTGTCAAAAAAATCGCTCGGCCGATGTTCGCCGTTTGGCCGATCACCTTTTCCTTTGTTTTCTGCCATCGGCGTGAGTTATGATGATATAGCCCTAGTGGCTTGTATTCTTCCTCATCGGTGAGAGATACCCCCCTCGAGGTGACAATTTCACATACTGCCGATAGCAAGACTTAAAACTTTCGTCTGCATGATATTTTGGAAATATGATGCTCTTCCTTCCGAAGGTCCAGATGACGTCATCAGGATGTTTCGCTTCTGTATATTGGGGAAAAGAATGACAATCATCATCATCATCATGTCGAAGGAAAATAGGAGGATATGAAATATGATCCTGCTGCCGAGGAAAGGAAAATGATGGTGACGTCATCGTCATATCCGGGCTTCATTAAAATGCAAAAGATGACGTCACTGTCATGTTTAGTTAAGATCAGGGGATAAATGTAATATCGGGTCACCTAAGGAGCATGATCAGGTGGTGAATGTAATATGACCCCTTTGCGGCCAAGGTAACCCTCTCGAAAGATCAGGATGATGATGATCATCAGGATATCCGAGGCTTTTGTTGAACTTAGAATATGACGTCATCATCATATTCGCGAACCGGATCATGTTTTGAAAAATATCCTGCCGAAGGGAAATGTGATGATGATGTCGTCCTAATATTTGCTTCTTCGTTTATCAGATCGGGATGACGTCATCAGGATATTTGCAAAAGGTCATATTTCTCGGCAGGAGGACATTACGAAATATCGGGTAGACAAACAGGATCATGATGATCTTGACAACAGGACAGGATAAAAAATATGATGATCCCCCTCATCGAATATCATGATGACGTAATCATCATATTTTGTCTTCGGAGCATGAGGATGAGTTGAGGTCATCATCAGGTTAGCGCTAGGGTGATATTTAAAATATGATCATGCTGTTGAGGAATGGAATATCACCCTCCCTTAAAAGATAGGATGATCATCATGATCATGCAAAAGGAGATCAGGAGGATATGATGACGTCATCATCATATTGGCGAATATCAGTAAATATGACCCTCCCTTGAAAGATCAGGATGATGATGATCATCAGGATATTGACATGCGCATGCAAATATGCAGATGGTGGATTTTCTAAGCAGGGTGATATTATAATATCAGCATGATATTATAATATCAGGTGATGTAAAAATATCATGATGCTCGTTGTTATGAAATATCGGGTTACACTCAAAACATGATGCTCATGATGCGCATAAGGTCATTCGACGGGTAAAGGGCACTATCACCTAAGATTGACGTCCGGATATTTCGACTGCATGATTTTATCAGGTGATAGATCAAGATCATGATGATCTTGACAATATGACTAAGGATAAAAATATGATGATCACTTGCGACTATCAGGTTTGACCAAAACTTTGACTGTGCATAACTTCCACATATGGACGAATTTTCAAGTGATGTAAAAGGGAAACCTGCATGGAATTTCAAGCTCTTTCTAAATATGAGGTCACAGAAGCAAAATATGAACTTTGACAAACTGACCTCATGATGATGACCTACCTCATCCTGACCTTCATGATGATGATGCACCTGACTCATTTTTACCAAACCGCCAAAAAGCAGACAAACACAAGCAGAAGCAAAAAGCAAAGCGACAGCAGGGGTCCTCGTTTTGCTAAGGGGCAAAATGGGGCATGTTGTGAACATCACAACAACTAGCAACCAAAACAAAACAATTAAATTCAAAGTGTTCAAGGAAACTAGATGAAATGAACTCATAACTTCCGACTATCTTTCCTACAAATTACTATTCAGCTTGAGGCTCAAAGTATTCAATAAAGATGCATGAATTTCCATTTTCAGTTTAGTTGTGTGCACGTGATTAATTATCCTCATCTTGAAGATCGGTTGAACAAACCAGTGACTGACATTAGCCTACGTAGGTGAGGATATTCCCTCATAGCCGACCGGATAGAGCCTTGCTGCCAGCGAGCGTCCATAGCCTCGGCAAGGTTATCGTTACAATTCTCCTAAGTAGAGCCCCACTGCCAGCGAGCGTCCATAGCCCCGGTAGAGTTACTTAGATGGCTTAATCTGGATTTTCAGTATAATCCATTTTATTTATTTATTTATTTATTTTTTGTTTTCTAATTTTGAAAGATTTCATAAGATATAACAATTTGTAACTTCATGATGCAAGGAGTGGACACTTGCTGAAATTAAGCTGAGAATTGTAATGGTAGCAAGGGTAACCTCTGATTTTTCACCTAATATCTACACTGGTAAGTTCAACAAACCCAAGGATTTTAGGTGTGTCATCGTGAGAATCTTGCTTCGAATTCTCAATCACATTTATTGAATACAAAACTTCAGAAGATGAACAACTCTCTACATTCATGACGGTAACAAGTTATGTGTAAATTGCAAATGGTTAACTTGAATACCCTAAATTTTATACTGTTTTGAATGGTTGCTAGTTTTGCTCCTTAATACTCTAAAGTAAAATAAAGATCCCTGCTGAGGAGACAACAAACAAACCAAACAAACAAGCTGTACAAACCACACAACAAAAGAAAAAACTGTACAAACAGAAAGAAACAAAAGCAAAAAACAAACAGAAGACAAACTATACAAACAGCCAACCCAAAAGAAAACACAAAAGAAGAACTGTACATTACCCACAGCATTTTACATTAAGAAAAAAGGACTGCCCCCCTTTTACCTCAAGCCTGGAAGTAGTGTTTCAAATGCTGGCCATTAACTGGTAATGGCATATCTTCTCCAGTCAAGGTCTTAAGTCTAAAGGTGTTATCTCCTATTATTTCTGAGACTTGTAATGGACCCAGCCATAATTTATCGAATTTTCCATGGCTTCCTTTCTTTTCATGTGCTTTGTCCCAGCACAACACTAAGTCTGATATCCTAAATGTTTTGACTCTTTCCCTTTTGTCAAACCACCTCTTAACAACCGCTTGGTGTTTGGCAAACTTCTCGAGGGCTTGACCTCTTTTCTCCTCTAGTTGTAACATTTGCACTATTCTGGCTTCCCTATGGTTATCAAAGCCTAGATATTCATTGGCAAACTTCTAGGTTGGTATTCTCAGATTAACTGGAAGTATGGGATCAGTCCCATAAACTAAGTGATACGGTGTGCTACCTAAAGCTATTTTAAACTTGGTCCTGTCTACCCATAATGCATATCTTAGCAGGGTATTCCACTCTCTAGGACTTTTGGCAATTAACCTCTTGATTATGTCTAATAAAATTTTGTTTGTTGATTCAGCCAGTCCATTACCTTGAGGGTAATAATTTGAAGAAAACCTTAGAATAATTCCATATTCAAATGCCCATTTAGAAAATTTTAAAGAAGATAAAGCAGGGCCGTTATCACATACCAATGAATAGGGCGTTCCAAACCTGGTGATAATGTTTTCTTCAAGGAACTTGATAACTACCTCAGTTGTAGAAAATTTGTAGCAGGTGGCCTCAGTCCACCTTGTACAATAGTCTGTTACTGTCAATATAAATTTGTGTCCTGCAGAAGATGGGGGATTGATGACTCCGATAAAATCCAAGCCCCACTGTGCAAACGGTCTGGACTCAATCACAGGTTGCAGTGGATTGGCTGGATTTTTTCCTTTGTCTGCTGCAGTCTGACAGGTGTGGCAACTTCTGATGTGACTCTTAGTATCTTTGAACATAGTGGGCCAGTAATAGCCCGCCCTCAGTATTTTGTGTGTTGTAGCTAAATGGGAACCATGGCCGGTTCCGTACTTGTCATGTAGTTCTGTCAACACTCTATCAGCTTCAGTTCTGTTTATGCACCTCAAATAAATTCCATCATGGTTCTTCCTGAATAGAAGACCTCCCTGCACCATATAATTTTGTGCCTTAATCTTCAAGGCTCTCCTCTGAGAAGCCTTCATCTTGCTTGGGTACTTTCCAGCTATCAGGAAGGTGCTTAAATCATCGTACCAGCCTGATGCGTCTTGGGAATTCAATACATATTGTTGTTTTATCAGATTTGGATCCATGTTTGCTATTGTCTGCACCAACGCCTACCCTCTGACCAGCTTTGCGGGAATGATCTCCATGTTGAATTCTTGCAGTGTGGTGATCCATTTGGCTCTTTTTTCTCCAGGCTCGTTTTGCATCAGCAACATTTTTACTGCTGCGTCTGGTACTATGGCTTTGATCTGGCTGCGCAGAATATAGTGTCTAAATTTTTTCACAGCCTTTACTAATGCGAATGCCTGTCTTTCGATATCTAGATATCTCAGCTGTGCATCCTTCAGAGGCACACTCATAAATGCTATGGGCCTCTCTCCATTATTTTCACCTTTCTGTGTCAAGGCAGCCGCGACAGAATGAGAAGATGCAAAGGAGTAGATGTAAAACGGGCTTGTGTAGTCTGGACTTGCCAATACAGGAGCATCAGAAATTGCCTCCTTGATATCTTCAAATGCGGCTTTGGCCACTGGCGTCCATTCCATCTGTGCATCTTTCTTCAACATGGCGTTCAACAGCTGCACGATCTCTGCAAAACCTGTTATAAACTTCTGAACAAAGTTAATTTTACCAAAAAATGATTTCAATTCTTTCCTACTGTTTGGTATTTGCAAATTTTTTATGGATTCTATTCTATCCGGATCAATTGAAATTCCATTTTCAGAAATGACATGGCCTAATAATTTACCTTCAGTTACGCCAAATATACATTTCTTAGGATTAAGGGAAATCCCATACCTTTCACATCGCTTGAGTACTTTTCTGAGGTCTTCAGCGTGGGTGGATGCAACCTTGGAATACACAGTTAAATCATCCATATACACAACAATGCATTTACCTGATAATCCACGAAATGCAACGTCCATGGCCCTCTGAAAAGTGGCACCTGCATTGATCAGACCAAAAGGCATTCTTCTATACGCATAATTTCCCCATTTGCAAGTGAAGGTGGTTTTTAGTCTATCTTCTCTATCAATTAAGACTTGATTATAACCTGAAAAACCATCTAAAAAAGACATCATCTTTGTGCCATTTACTGCTTGCAGTACTTCGTCTATTGGGGGCAAAGGATAATTATCCTTTTCAGAGGCCTTGTTTAAATTTCTAAAGTCTATGCACAACCTGATGTCTCCGTTTTTCTTCCTCACTGGTACTAAGTTAGCTACCCAGACAGAATGTCTGACTGGGAAAATTATTCCAGCGGACAGTAATTTTTTAACTTCCTCAAAGATTAAAGGCTCTAGAATGGCATTTACAGGCCTCTGTTTCTGCCTAAATGGTTTGACTTCTTTTCTTAAAGGTATTACATGAGTTATGATGGACTCATCAAATGTTTTCAAGTCTTCATAAGTCCATACTATGACATGTTTATATTCTTTCAGAACGTCCAAAACCTCTTTTCTAATTTTCTCAGAGCAAGCTTTCCTAATTAGTACACTTTGTGGATTTAGCTCAGTCCCTAAGTTATGTAAATCACACCTACCCCCTTCTGTTTTAGGTAAGTCTTTCTGTCTTATTACCCCGTCGAAGTCAAAGATGTGTTCTAATTCAATTACTCCTTTTGGTAAGAAGTTGCTCTTTAAGTTGATCATATCTTCTTCATCCCATGTTACTTCAGGCCTTTCTTGTTCATCAATGATTTGGGCCTCAAATGCCTCATTACAAGTCAGAAAATTAATAATTTGTTGATCCTCTCCAAATACCTGAAAGTGTGTAACGTTGTATGGTATACTGGGCACGTTAACTAGCTCAACAGCAAATCGTCTTAATCCTGACAGTGTCAATGGTTCTAATGTACTAGCAGCAACTACTAACGCATCTGGCCTGTGGTTCAGCTCTCTAGGAATGTGTTCTATGTTAAAAGCATCAAACGAATCCATTAAACTCCATACTCTATGTCTGTAACTAATTATTTTCTTATAATTGCAGGCATATAGTTTCCTCACTTGTCTGACTACTAATTCGGAGTCTGAAAATACTCTGATGGTTTTTACCCCTTTCTTGATGGCCATGACAAGTCCTAAAATTAGGGCCTCATATTCAGCAATATTGTTAGTGCAGGAAAATTGTAATCTATATGCTGCCAAATGTGATTTACCTTGAGGATCTATGAGTTCAATACCCGCACCTGCGCCCTGTTTTGATTTGGACCCATCACATTTTAACGTCCACATGCCATCTTTACTTTTCTGATCTTTTACCTTGGCATACTTTGTCCCTTTTATTGCCTGTGGGGTGTTGTCTTGTTTATTCATGGGTTTTTCCGTTTGGTTATCTTGCATATGTGTGTTTTTAGTTTGCAACTCAGGAAGATAACTACCCTTGTCCTCTATTTATTTTCCTAAATCTGGAATCAAGGCATCTATATTATCCTAAACATATCTCTGTGTTGGATCAGGATTCTCATCTTTCTCTTGTGACTCTACCCTCCCTATGAACTTTTTGTATTCATATTCAATGATGTCTTTGCATATTTCACAATTCTCCTCAGAATGTTGCCTATCATGGACTCTACACCTATTTTTATATAACTTACATTGGACTGGGAGATTGTGTGTAACGCACTCTTCCACCTCTCGTCTAATGGCATGACCAAATTTGTCTATTGCATTGTTTTCTTCATCTGAAGAATTCCCGTCAGACTCAATGAATAGTGCCGTTCTATTGTTGACACACTTTTTTCTAATGTTTAACATCATAATCTCTTCAATCCGCATCCCATTGTTGGTAATTCTATAGACACCTGGTTCAACAGCAGCATATAATATTTCATTAGTTCGATTATACTCTGTTATCATATGTTTCATTCTGGGCTCTGCCTCTATTCTGATCTGGTTTGGGATGCCTCTCCACGGTAACCACATGTGTGAAAAGTCAGTAGCCATATATCCGTTTAATGTCTTGGACCAATCCCTACTTAGCAACATTCCATAATTTACGGGTATATCCACTACTTGAATGTCAATGATTTGGCTTACTCTAGGGTCTGAAGCTAATTGCACTTGAATGTTCATGAGTTCTCCTATCACGCTAACCTCGGTCTTATCTAATTGCGTGACAACCTTGGCAGATTTGGTGGGAGTTAGCCCGAGAGTTTTACATATTCCTAAGGGCATTACGTTGGCTGAAGCACCAGAATCTACCATGCAATTGTGTATATTCTTCCCACCCAACCTAACAGTTAACAAGAAAGGGTGAGTATCCCTCTTATCTGCATGTATTACCACATTTGTATTGGAAGGCTGCTCAACTTTCTTACCCTTCTCCTTAGGTGGTGAATCACTATTAGGAACAGTTATATCAGCAGACACCTTGTTTGTTATGGATGTATCCAGGGATTTTAAAAAGCATTTCTGATCCCTGGGGTCTTCAATAATTTATTTAGAGGTATACTGACCTTAATTTTCTTTATTTCTTCTGATAAGTAATTCATTAATCTTGTTGTCTCTATTGCTTCTGTTTTACTTGTTTGATCCTTTTGCACTGTTGTTCCATTATTTGTGTGCTGACTAGCTTTAAGTATGGCAGGATTGTTGCTAGCATTCTGATCTGGGGGTGTATTGATATTATTCAGAGGAGTGGAAGTGGTGAAAGGTCCTCCCGGCCTAGGGTTGTTCCTCAAATTGTAGGTGTGGCTTTTATTTGTCTGTTGAAAGGCCTGCACCTCTTCTGTTTCATTTAATATCTCATTTTCAGATTCAAAAGGAAACTGAAAGGCATTTAACACAAAGGCTGATTTAGGATAAAGACTTTCACAACAGTATGGTTCATCCTCTAGCAATTCATCCTCTTTCTCTTCTGCAGTTGCAAAGGTAAACGTTTCTAAGACTAATGATGTGTCATATTCTAAGGGTACTACCTCATTACCCTTAGGAATGAGAAATTCAGAGGTAGGAAGCTGTACATCTACGTTGAAAATACTAGCTGCCAAGTGGAACTGTGGACAGTCGTGCTCAGCATGGGCATTGGTATTGTGAAATCTGCACCAATTTTTGGGTGCTGTACTGGCCATTTGTATGCTAGTCGTTTGTTTTGCACCATGATTATCCGTATTCTCAAAAGGAGAAGCCAGAGTGCCGTTGTTGGGCCCAGTGTTCCATGTCTTGGGTGGCCTAGGTTGATTCTGATTTTTGTTATTATTGCCCCAGGTCCTATTATCTATCACTGGCCCCCTATTCTGCATTGGTTGCCCCTGACTGGGGCCTTGATGCTGATTGTAGTTTTGGTTCTGATTGTACTGCTGATTTTGATTGAGACTATAATTCTGATTTTGGCCTTGGTTGTGATTTTGATGTGGATTGTAGTTTTGGTTGCTTCTTCCATAGAGGTTCTCATTTCTTAGCTGTGTCACTTCGGTCGTTAATCTTTTCAAATGTGCAGTAATTTCTTTGATTTCTTCCCTATCCTCTTGTGCTTTTGCCACAGTTACATCTCTAGGAAGTTGGAAGAAAGGCTGACCATTATTTTGACTGTTATTGGAAGTACTAGCCGTGTAAGGAGTTATAGCTTGGATTGGAGTAGGATTATACACAGGTGTGTAAGAAGGAACCGGATTTACTAGTGAAGCGTGCTGCACAGGGACTCCATTCCATGGGTGTGCCTAATTCTGCACCCCAAAATTCCCTCCATTGACAAATGGACTATAAGTTGTATGCCTCATTTCTTGGTTCACTGAGGCTGCCTCTTTATAGGCTTTGGATATTGAATCTATGTCAGGTTTTCTTTTGACAAACATGGCGGTTAAAGGATCCAAGGCAGCATAGTACATAGCCAACAAGGGAGCATCATTTATGGTATAAGGGGCTACTAGCCTAGAATAGGCCTTTTGAAATCTGTCATTGAAATTATCAATTAGCTCTCCCTCACCTCGTTTTATAGCAGCCAATTTATGATACAAAGTGCAAGGGTCAATGGGTCCTCTAAATCTTGACAGAAATGCTTCTTCCATAAGTGCCCAGGAAGAAATGTAACCATTGGGTAAGTTTACGTACCAGCTAGAGGCCTGCTCATTAAAGGTGTAAGGGAACAATCTACACACAACATCCTCGTGCTCTAACATAGCCCTAAAACATGCTTCCTTAAATATTCTAATATGATCTTCTGGGTCCTGATGCAACTGGTATTTGGGACATATCTTCTCCGGATTTTTGGGCATCTCATGATAATCATTGAAGAGTATGGGCGAATTGACATTGAAATAAGCCATTGCAGGTGTTTGAGCTTGACTTGAACTTGCAGGAATACCTAGATTGATCGGTGGATTAGGGTTTACAGGAGGATTGAGACCTCCAGGAGTGCCTGAACCAAGATTTAAAGATCTGAACAGTGATCTGTCAGGACTTACAATACTACGGATGTTAAAAGGTGACCCAGGAGGTGTTCCAGATGAACTTCCCACTTGCGATATCTTTGGATTCCAAATTAAAGGGTTTCTACTTCGCCTTGTATCAGGTAGTTGCACAAATATATCTCCTGAACTGGATCTAGACCTAGTCACTCTATTGCTGTCGTTAGCCAGTTTGAAATGAAACCTAACTCAAGAAGGCCCTCCTCCTAGCACCAGAAAACTGTTGATGATTGTTTTGATGCAATCATAACAATAAGTTAAAATTCACATATAATGAACTGAAACTATACTTGAAAGATAAGAAGGAATCATTTGAGATTCAACTAATCCCAAGTCTACAATGGTTCGGTTGGTCAAGTTCAGTTGGTCAATGTAAAGCTGTAATGTTCAAGGGGCCTTACGTAGTTTAGGTTTGTTTGGTGGTTTACTGGACTAAGAATATGCAAAAAGAGCATGAGATATATTAATATTTTTCATTCCTTTGCATAAAAGTGTTACTGCGCTGCAAGTTTTAGATGGTTTTCTTGAATTTTTGCAGCTTTCTTCTTTATCTATTTATGAAAACTATCTACTTATAGCTCTGTCATGCATGCTTCTTCAAATTTGAGACAATTTCCTTTAGATTTCTACGTTTTCAGCTAAATATTTCAGATGGGTTGGGAAAAGTTAGAAAGATCTAATCTATACCTCATTTAATCTACTGAAGGATCTAATTGTTTCTGTTATGCACTATGTAAATACCACAGTAATTTGATCAAATCCACAGTAAAAACTTTAAATGCAAGTTCTGAGCATTTTCACAAACATACATTTAAAATTGCAAGCTCTCAAAGAAAATATTTCAAAACACAAAGAAGAGCAGGAGAACACTCAGAAGATAGATGCAGAACTCCAGATTCTATTGTATTAGAAATGAATAGTCATACATGATTTACAATGTAGGAATGACTCTTAGTTTCATTGATCATACTACAGAGAACTTACAAGCTTTACAGATACAGTAAGGCAGCTAGACATTCCATGCGCACCTTACTGCAGACAAACAGGCGACCTCCTTCTTCTACCTCTAAACTATGCTATGCTAACTCACTGTGTGCTTCTAAAAGAAAAATCCATGTTGTAGCCCCTGTTGTAAAGTATTTACAGTGTAGAGAGGCACAATATATAGACTTTGATGATTGTTTTGATGCAATCATAACAATAAGTTAAAATTCACATATAATGAACTGAAACTATACTTGAAAGATAAGAAGGAATCATTTGAGATTCAACTAATCCCAAGTCTACAATGGTTCGGTTGGTCAAGTTCAGTTGGTCAATGTGAAGCTGTAATGTTCAAGGGGCCTTACGTAGTTTAGGTTTGTTTGGTGGTTTACTGGACTAAGAATATGCAAAAAGAGCATGAGATATATCAATATTTTTCATTCCTTTGCATAAAAGTGTTACTGCGCTGCAAGTTTTAGATGGTTTTCTTGAATTTTTGCAGCTTTCTTCTTTATCTATTTATGAAAACTGTCTACTTATAGCTCTGTCATGCATGCTTCTTCAAATTTGAGACAATTTCCTTTAGATTTCTACGTTTTCAGCTAAATATTTCAGATGGGTTGGGAAAAGTTAGAAAGATCTAATCTATACCTCATTTAATCTACCGAAGGATCTAATTGTTTCTGTTATGCACTATGTAAATACCACAGTAATTTGATCAAATCCACAGTAAAAACTTTAAATGCAAGTTCTGAGCATTTTCACAAACATACATTTAAAATTGCAAGCTCTCAAAGAAAATATTTCAAAACACAAAGAAGAGCAGGAGAACACTCAGAAGATAGATGCAGAACTCCAGATTCTATTGTATTAGAAACGAATAGTCATACATGATTTACAATGTAGGAATGACTCTTAGTTTCATTGATCATACTACAGAGAACTTACAAGCTTTACAGATACAGTAAGGCAGCCAGACATTCCACGCGCACCTTACTGCAGACAAACAGGCGACCTCCTTCTTCTACCTCTAAACTATGCTAAGCTAACTCACTGTGTGCTTCTAAAAGAAAAATCCATGTTGTAGCCCCTGTTGTAAAGTATTTACAGTGTAGAGAGGCACAATATATAGACTTTCTGGTTGTCCTCACTATAGCAAAAAAACCTAACTGAACCCCTGGTTCAAACCCCTGGTTACAGCAATAAATACAGGTGAACCAGCTCTTCAAAATATCTCTGAGCAGTGTCAAATCTGGGCGAAATATTGCCCCTTCTGAGAAGTTCCGGCAGCTTGGCAATAACTTTTGTTTGGCTGTTGTAGTAATACCCTCAGCTGCAACTTTGTCCTTTATTTGAATGGCCTTGACTTCTTCGCACTTCATCTTATCTTCCTGCTCCTGAGATTAGATTTTCTTCCTCCATGAGGTCACTGTGTTGACTTTCCAGCTGCTTCCTCAACTGCAAGCCTGCAAGACAAGACAAGCAATAAGTATTACATTTATCACATAAACAGCAGGAAATTAAAATAATCGTTTAAATCCAGGTGACTGTGCAAAATCGTGGGAATCGGGTCCAAAATACTCTTAAAATGCGTTCAAAACGCATACAGACCGCTCAAAACCCATCGGGTCAACTATCGCTGACCGAAAAAAAATGCCACGGGCGCCAAAAAACGCTTCAAAACTCCACCGCTATGTACTTTCCCGCCCATCGGCGTGAGATTCGCCATCGGCGTGTCAAAAAAATCGCTCAGCCGATGTTCGCCGTTTGGTCGATCACCTTTTCCTTTGTTTTCTGCCATCGGCGTGAGTTATGATGATATAGCCCTAGTGGCTTGTATTCTTCCTCATCGGTGAGAGATACCCCCCTCGAGGTGACAATTTCACATACTGCCGATAGCAAGACTTAAAACTTTCGTCCGCATGATATTTTGGAAATATGATGCTCTTCCTTCCGAAGGTCCAGATGACGTCATCAGGATGTTTCGCTTCTGTATATTGGGGAAAAGAATGACAATCATCATCATCATCATGTCGAAGGAAAATAGGAGGATATGAAATATGATCCTGCTGCCGAGGAAAGGAAAATGATGGTGACGTCATCGTCATATCCGGGCTTCATTAAAATGCAAAAGATGACGTCACCATCATGTTTAGTTAAGATCAGGGGATAAATGTAATATCGGGTCACCTAAGGAGCATGATCAGGTGGTGAATGTAATATGACCCCTTTGCGGCCAAGGTAACCCTCTCGAAAGATCAGGATGATGATGATCATCAGGATATCCGGGGCTTTTGTTGAACTTAGAATATGACGTCATCATCATATTCGCGAACCGGATCATGTTTTGAAAAATATCCTGCCGAAGGGAAATGTGATGATGATGTCGTCCTAATATTTGCTTCTTCGTTTATCAGATCGGGATGACATCATCAGGATATTTGCAAAAGGTCATATTTCTCGGCAGGAGGACATTACGAAATATCGGGTAGACAAACAGGATCATGATGATCTTGACAACAGGACAGGATAAAAAATATGATGATCCCCCTCATCGAATATCATGATGACGTAATCATCATATTTTGTCTTCGGAGCATGAGGATGAGTTGAGGTCATCATCAGGTTAGCGCTAGGGTGATATTTAAAATATGATCATGCTGTTGAGGAATGGAATATCACCCTCCCTTGAAAGATCAGGATGATGATGATCATCAAGATATTGACATGCGCATGCAAATATGCAGATGGTGGATTTTCTAAGCAGGGTGATATTATAATATCAGCATGATATTATAATATCAGGTGATGTAAAAATATCATGATGCTCATTGTTATGAAATATCGGGTTACACTCAAAACATGATGCTCATGATGCGCATAAGGTCATTCGACGGGTAAAGGGCACTATCACCTAAGATTGACGTCTGGATATTTCGACTGCATGATTTTATCAGGTGATAGATCAAGATCATGATGATCTTGACAATATGACTAAGGATAAAAATATGATGATCACTTGCGACTATCAGGTTTGACCAAAACTTTGACTGTGCATAACTTCCACATATGGACGAATTTTCAAGTGATGTAAAAGGGAAACCTACATGGAATTTCAAGCTCTTTCTAAATATGAGGTCACAGAAGCAAAATATGAACTTTGACAAATTGACCTCATGATGATGACCTACCTCATCCTGACCTTCATGATGATGATGCACCTGACTCATTTTTACCAAACCGCCAGAAAGCAGACAAACACAAGCAGAAGCAAAAAGCAAAGCGACAGCAGGGGTCCTCGTTTTGCTAAGGGGCAAAATGGGGCGTGTTGTGAACATCACAACAGGTTGGAAGATGGGTTTTGTAACATGGCGTGTGATGGTGTGGCTATAGTGGATGGTCCCTTTGCAACAACAATGAGAGTGCTTGGATCATTCTCTCGAATAGCGAATATATCAAAGTCTCTTGGTAGTTTGGCTCCCATGTAGGCAAGTTGTAAGAAGTAGTGATTAGGATCAGATAAAACAAGCTTCTTAACTTGGTCCCATACATGTGTGTCTTGATAGTCAGATAAATCCTCTTGGGAATACTCTTCATAAGTCGCTATGAAGGGGTGTGATTGCACTTGGTGTGATGACTCGCCAATGGTGTACCCATGGGGCACAAACATATGAGGAGGCATACCAGTCATAAATTGAGTTGCATCTCTAAGAGGTGTTGATCTAGATTGTTGCATCTTAGCTTCCATCTTAGCTCACAATTTTGCTTCCATTTTAGCTCTATATTGGCTCCTAGTTTGAGGCATGATTGATGTTGAAAGTTGGACTGCTCATGAAATCTAGAAGTTGGAAACTCTATATGAAGGCAATGAATATGTCAAATGTGCTAAGTTACAGAGCCTGAAGTGTAGATACGAAAATTTAAGAATAAGTGAAGATGAAAACATCACTTCCTACATGCAGAAAGTGAATGAACTTGTGTCCAGTATCAGGTGTGCTGGTGGAACACTGGAAGAATTAGAGATTGTTGGCAAAGTGCTCAGATCCTTACCTACTTCATACAAGCATAGAATTGCTGCTATTGAGGAGATTAGGACTATGACAACTATTACAAGAGATCAGTTGGTTGGCAAGCTCTCAGCATTTGAAATGAGTGAGTTTGGTGATTCTCTTCCTAAATATGAATTTACATTTAAGGCTAGTATTTTTGGAAAGCAAAGATTTGATCCAAGTGAAATCTCTTCAAGAAGACTAACCAGATTTGAGAAGGCAAGGAAGGATCTTGAAGAAGATGAAATGGAGCTTGAAGAACTTGAAGCCCTTTTTGCTAAAAGACTACCAAGAGGATTTGGTAAGTATGAAGGAAAGTTGCCTTTCAAATGTTTTGCTTGCAATAAGATTGGTCATTTTGCTTCAATATGTCTAGAGAGGGTTTCAAAGACAAACCCTAATAGACTTGGGGTTCATAAGAAATGATACTATGTCCAAGAAGCTGCTGAAGAAGGAGTCACTGATAATGAATCTGATAAGGGAAGTACCTCAGGAAATGAATGGGTGTTCATTGCCATCAAAGAAGAAGATCTGGTGCCTATTGAATCTGCTAGCTGTGTGAATGTGGAAAGAGCCTTGGACGCTTAGGTTGAAGAAAAGGATGAATTGGTAATTGACAATGGATGCTCTCATCATATGACAGATGATAAGAGTAAGTTTGTAAGTATGGAAAGGTATGAAGGTGGAATTGTGAAGTTTGGAGACAATTCAGCTGGTAGAATCCATGGTAGAGGATCCATCTCTCTTGATGGTAAGAATAACACTAATGATGTTTTGTATGTAGCATAATCTTCTCAGTGTTGGACAGCTGGTTGACAAGGGATATGATCTCTGATTCAAGGATGGTAAATGTAGAATTTTGGAAAGCTCTAGAATTGAGATTGCATCTGGTACCTAGACTAGAGCTAACATCTTTCATTTAAGTGGTACTAATAAAAGTTGTTTGATTGCTCAGATTAATCAGAGTTGGCTATGGCATAGGAAAATTTGTCATGTAAACTTTGACAACATTGTCAAGATAAGTGCTACTCAGGCTGTGAGAGATCTTCCAAAGCTTGTAAAACCTGCTAATAGCATGTGTAAGGAATGTCAGTTGGGAAAATAGAACAACACTACATTCAAGAGTAAAGAACAATCTTCAAGTGGATTGTTGGAACTTTATGCACACTGATTTGTGTGGTCCTACTAGGGTTAGGAGTTTGCAAGGAGATAGATACTTAATGTTGCTGATTGATGATCACTCCCGAATGATGTGGGTCACTTTCTTGAGAGAAAAATCAGAGGCTCTTAACAAATTCAAGGTGTTCAAGGCTAGGGTGGAGAATGTGATTGGTGTGAAGATCAAGTGTCTAAGATCTGACAGAGGTGGAGAGTTTACCTTCGGTGAGTTTGATGCATTTTGTGAAGAGAAGGGAATAAGAAGACAATTATCTGCTCCTAGGACTCCTCAGCAGAATGGAGTTGTGGAAAGAAAGAACTAGACTATTCAAGAGGCTGCTAGAACCATGATGATGGAGGGAAATGTTCCACATGTCTATTGGAGAGAGGTTGTAAGTACTGATGTCTACATTGTTAATCGGGTGCAAATCAAAGGTAATTCTGGTAAAACACCTTATGAACTGTGGTTTGGTAATGCTCCTTCTATGAAATATTTTAGAGTTTTTGGTAGTAAATGCTATATCAAAAGAGATGAATATCTAGGCAAGTTTGATGCAAGATGTGATGAAGGAATATTTTTGGGTTATTCTAATCAAAGCAAGGCATACTGGTGCTTTAACAAGAGATTGAAAAAGATTGTTGAAAGTGTTAATGTCAAGGTTGATGAAAGCAAGGAGAGACCTTCAAGGTTTTGTGGATATGAATCAGATGATCAAAATGAAAGCCCAAATGAAGGAAAGCAAGTTTAGTTTACTCCAAAAAATCTAGTGACTCAAGAAGTTAATGCAAATGTTGAGTAACAAGTTCAAGAATCAGAAGTTGAAGAAAATCCCAAAACTCCCAGGTATGTAAGATTGAATCATTCTAAAAATTAGATCATAGGAGATAAAAATAAAGGTGTTCAAACTAGAAGAAGAATTGCTAAAGAACAAGGGGAGTATTATCTGATTTCAAAGATTGAACCAAAATCAGTGAATGAAGCTTGTAATGATGAAAGATGGGTAAAAGTAATGGAAGAAGAATTAATGCAAATTGAAAAGAATCATACTTGGGATCTTGTTCCTATACCTAAAAACAAAAATGTAATTGGAACTAAATAGGTCTTCCGGAATAAATTAAATGAAGATGGTGAAGTTGTGAGAAACAAAGCAAGATTGGTGTGCAAAGGTTACTCTTAGGTAGAGGGAATTGATTTTGAAGAAACTTTTGCTTTGGTGGCAAGAATTGAAGCAGTCAGATTATTTCTTGCCTTTATTGCTTACAAAGATTTCAAAGTTTACCAGATGGATGTCAAGTCAGCATTCCTGAATGGAGAGTTGGAAGAAGAGGTCTACATTGAGCAATCGGAAGGATTCCAGTTGTCTGATCAAGAAGATAAGGTCTGCAGATTGAGGAAAGCATTCTATGGATTTGAACAAGCCCTAAGATCCTAGTATGCAAGATTAGATAAGTATCTACTAAAGTTAGGCTTTAACAAACGCACTGCTGATAGTGATCTTACTTCAAAATTAATCATGAATACATCTTGATTGTTGAGGTATTTGTTGATGACATCATCTTTGGTGGAAATGAGAGTATGTGTAAAAAATTTGTTGATCAGATGCAAAGTGAATTTGAGATGTCCATGTTGGGTGAAATGAATTTCTTCTTAGGTTTACAAATCATTCAATCAGAAAAAGGCATCTTCATATCTCAGTCTAAGTATGTGAAAGAGTTGTGGAAAAAGTTTGGAATGGAGGATTCAAAACCAGTGAGTACTCCTATGGTAACCGGATGCAAGTTGAGTAAAGATGATGATTCCCCTAAGGCAAATCAGAAAAGGTATAGATCAATGATTGGAGGAATGCTTTATCTGACTCATACTAGACCTGATATTATGAATGCAGTTGGCCTTGTTGCTAGATTTGAAGTTGATCCTAGAGAATCTCATGTTGTAGTAGTCAAAAGAATTTTTAGATATCTGAAGGGAAAATATGACTATGGCTTATGGTATCCTAAGGGTGATGATTTCACTCTTCATGCATATATAGATGCTGATTGGGCAGGAGATGTGGATGACAGGAAGAATACTAGTGGAGGTGCATTTTTATTTGGAAAGAGATTGGTTTCTTGGTTGAGCAAAAAGCAGGAAGTAATATCTCCGTCTACTGTAGAGGTAGAGTGCATAGCAGTAGCAAGTAATTGTACTCAAGTTTTGTGGATGAAGCAAATGTTGAAGGATATCAGAGTTGTGTTTGAAGAACCTGTCACAATCTTCTGTGATAATTCAAGTGCAATAAACATTTCAAAGAATCTGGTGTTGCATTCAAAGACAAAGCACATATCCATCAAGTTTCACTTTTTGAGAGAGAAGGTAAATGAGAATGAAGTCAAATTGGAGTTTGTTTTATCAAAAGATCAAATTGCAGATATCTTCACTAAGCCTCTACCTAAGAATACTTTTGAGTATCTCAGAGTAATACTAGGGGTTACTACCCCTCCTATTCAGAATTAAGGTGCACTAATGTGCATCAGTCCGGTGGAACTCACAATCATATCTTGTGATCCAGATTGGTGTTAAGGGGATGCTACTCAGGGGGAGTAGTCAGTATGTTCTGAGTTCAGTTTGATCTTATCCAAGAAACAAAAGGGTGTGAGATGATTGCAAATATGTGCCCTTTGCCATTGATGTCAAAGGGGGAGAGAAGTCATGTGAAAAACTTGGAAGTAAGTAGTTGCTGGTAAAAGGGGGAGCAGTGAAGAAAGTGGTTGCAGGTGTGATAAGACAAAGGGGGAGAAGTTCTTGTCTTGATGGTGGAATTAGTTTTTCACATCATATGTTGCCATCAATGACAAAGGGGGAGATTGTTGCAAATATGTGCCTAATCAGTGTTGTCATTGATGTCAATATATCCTTGTTGTCATTGGTGTCAATTGTACCTGTTTAGAAGACCTGTATGTTGAGGATATTGATAAAATTAGCCTCTCTGAAAGAGACAGGCGAGTTACATATCTCTTTGTAAAAGACAATAAAGACAGTGCAGTTCAGTGAAGTAGATTTCTCTGCATTCCTAGTAATATGAAGATCAGAGTCTGCGGATCAAAGGGTTGTGTAGAGGATAGTCTGAAGTTGCTCTAGTCAATATTTGAGAGGTCTACATGAAGGATTAATGGAGTTATGGCCATCTACGTAGAACTGGGTTTTGTAGTGTTCAGAGGTGACAGAGTGACATAAATATGGTCTGGATTGATCTGCATTGAAATATTATGGTCTACAGATCCATAGGTGTGTTTGGGATGTTAGTGTGTATCCTCAACTCAAGTGGTTCATGGTTTGGAGGTCCGCAAACAATCTTTCTAGTATGACAGTCATGGAAGTTAATGTTCTTGAGGTTCTGGATGAAGGTGCAAGTGTTTCTGGTGATCTGAGGTGGTGTGATTGTTCCTGTTGATTTCATTGAGCTTGTGGAGGTCTTTGGATCATGTTCCTATTGTGTTGGTGGTCTGCATTGAGGATTGAGTTCACAATTGAAGATTTCTTCTTGGATGTCGTTGTTCTTCCCAGTCGTTGTCGACTGGATGCTTTGTGCATGTTGTGGATGATCTAAGAGAGGTTCTATGAAGTATGGCATGTTGTTCGAGGAAGATTTGGGTCCCAGCTATGTTTGGCTGACAGTATATTGATTTGCATTAAGTCAAAAGTTTGTAGTGCCGACCTTGATATTTATTCCAAGGTTGATGAAGCATATAAATATGTGTGGTTGAGTTGTGGAAGTGTATCCATGTGTGAAAATGATAAGATCCTTAGAAAGGAAGAAAGGCAGAGCAGAGAAAAGGGAGAGCAGAAGAGGAAGAGAAGTAAAGGATGAGAAGATAGTGAAGAAGTGTTTGGGGGCAGAGTAGAAGTGTTGTGTGCTTCAATGGAACTGACCTTGACATGAAGAAGATGTTGTTTTCCAGTTTAATCTTTATGTGATAAACTTATAAATATTTCTGTAGGCAATGAGACTCTTTTGAGCAGTGAGCTCTGGGCAGTGCACCCAAAGGCAAGTGCCTTCCCATTTTTCTATTCTTTTAATAGAGAATAAATCTTATGGGTTAACCCCCACTGTGGTTTTTCCCTTAACTAGGTTTCCATGTAAAAATCTTGGTGTTATGTGTGTTGATTTTTCTTCTGCTCATGTGATATTGATTCATGCTTTCATGGTTATATCATTCATCTGCTAATAAGTGATAAAGAAGTTTAATTGCAGCAAAGGATAAAAGTTTTTCTGACAACTAATTCACCCCCCCTCTCAGTTGTCTACCCTAATTTCAATAGTTCTTTGTAACATATTTTATATATAGTTTGAATATATAGTGAATTATTTTCTAGCATTGTTGTTTCAATCCTTTGAGCAGATTTGTTGAAGTTTATCAACAAAAAATGGCATAGTTGATGTTTATCATGTACTAGTTGTTTATATATGACCAGTTGATAGAAAAATAATGATTAAAATGGCCAAACATACTACCAATGGACGGAAATTAGTTAATACAAATGACTAAATATACTACCAATGGATGGAAATCAATGACTAAATAAATGACTAAATATACTACCAATTGATGGCAATTAATGACTAAATAAATTTGGTCGCGAGATAAATGACTGGCAATAAACTACCAATGGTCACGTGACTAAATATACTACCAAATTGATTACTCAATATACTACCAAATTGATGACTAAATATACTACCAAATTTATGACTAAAATTTGTTTGGTCATAAATTTGGTTGCGACCAAACTACTAATCACATGACCAATTTTTGGTAGTTTATTTAGTCATTTATTTCTATTTTTCTACTAGTGTCCCTATGGGATAGAGGCAAAATAAAATAATAAATTTTTGATTCAAACACAAACAGGTATCACCTCAAAGGTGTAGCTCTCATGGAGGAATGAAGTTCTTTCATGCCATGAGGAGATGGATTGATGAAGCCAAAATCTGCATACAAACACAATAACAACATAAGACTGCTTTGTAGCACAATGAACACCTTGAATCACCTCAGCATAAGATCACAAGTTTGTATTATCCCTCTAGTTTACAAATGAAGTCCTAAACATGCTTATATATGCATTCCCACTACAAATTTCATAATTCAAACTTAAGATGTCAGCAACGGAACCTTTTAACGTAACCAACATTCAAATTTAGGACCTGCCTAAAATAGGGCAGGACTAAGGCATGAGTGTCCATGCCCCTAGGTCCTATTTTAAGGTAGTGTTAAAGCTCACAATGTCCCTCAAGCCCCATTGGACATGGGTTTTAGGCCATTTTGTCTCGGGAGTTAAAATGAACATGCAAGATGCAACACAAGGGACCCAAGAGCTAAACTTAGGAGGTAAAAGTCCTAGGGGGACATTTTACAACATAACATTTAGCCCCCTCTTTAATGTATGTATGATCTTACGACCCATACATGCATTAAAGTATGGTCAAAACACAGCAAAGACGCCAGGCACTTGAAGCTAATGCATACACAAATAATGAGGAACTATTTCTAGCCCCCAGTCTCAGGTAGACATTAGAGAAAACAAGCCGCAGACATGCCAAACATAGTGAAGATAGTAATAGGTACACAAAACATGAGAAGACAGTAATAGGCATGCAAAACATGATGAATACAGTATTAAAGACACGCAAAACATGATGAATACAGTGAATGCAAGGATTATTTATTTTTCATTCTCATATATATAAATGAATGCAGATGCGTGGAAAGTAAAAATGCAACACACAACCGCAAAATGTAGGGAGGGGAATTTCACCACACAGCTTTAGACTACATATGGGGGAGAAGACATGCAATACAAATCTCAGAGTGTAGGGAGGAGTATTTTGCCATGTAGCTTTAGACTACACTTGAGAACAAGCACATCATACAAATCCCAAAGTATAGGAGGGGCATTTTGCCACGCTCTTGAGACTATACTTGGGAACAAACACACCATACAAAACCCAAGTGTAGGGAGGGGCATTTCACCACACATCTTTAGACTACATAAGGGGGAAAATGCACAGAAGACATGAGCGTCGTATAGTATGCAAAAGACATACTATACGTATTAAACACGATAAACAAGGTGATGGAAGGAACTTATTACTAAGCCCCCACCATCTCAAGCATGCTACAGGCACACCTGATGGTTGGGTTTATGCCACAACAACCACCAAAGACATGCTTAAGGGAGGATACACCAACCCCACCTACTCGAAGGACTTTTGAAATAAAGGGATGTGCACTAGCTCAAGAGATACACCATCCCTGCCTTCATAGAGGGCTTTTGAATAAAAGGATATGCACTAGCTCAAGAGATATGATATCCCACCTCCACAAAGGGATTTCTAATTGCAATATAGAGCAAAGAAGTGCACTCTTGTCGGAGATACAACATCCCACCTCCACAGGGGGCTTACAAACTTGCTTCGTTAGTACCAAAATCATTAGACAACTTACCTTTTATATGCCCCCACCTTAAGGTGGTTGATATCATGTACTGATATCAAGCACGTTAAGGTAGAGAGAAAACACACAAGAGAACAAGAGCTTTCGCAAAGCCCATGCCCCCAAAGGTGACATGTGCTTCACGATCACTAAATGTTTCCACAAACACACAATTTCCTACAAGAAGAGAGGTTAGAAATCTTTCTCTAAGATAATAACCACATCACATGATAAAAATCAATGCATGAAAATAATCATATCAAGAGCCAAGGTTATACTGCAGATTTGGAAACTGAGTATAACTGTGGGGCTATACTGTAGAGATCTCAGAACCGAGTGTAACCAAGGTGAGACCCAAGATAAACAAAGTACACAGAGTAGCTATATTGTTATGGTTTCTTAGCAAAGATAAGACAACATCAAAATATCACATGGAGTGATTCTACTAGCCAAATGTCAGATAATATATATCAACCCCGTCGTCATATATGGACTAGGTCCATTTTTGCTTTGCTTGCTAAAGGGGCACATGGTCTGTATCAGTATTATTTGTTTTTTCCACTAGTAGAGAAAGAACAATATATGACTGAAAAAACTACTAAAAACTGCTTATAAATGACCAAACATGGTCACGTGACCATTAGTAGTTTATTGCCAATCATTTATAACACAACCAAATTGATGACTAAACCATTTTTAGTCATTTATTGGTTGTTTTGATTGATCGATTTGATAGTATATTTAGTCGTTGATTTAGTCATTGATTGTTGTAATCTGGTCACTTATTTAGTCATTTTTTATTCACTGATATATTTAACTGGTCACTTATTTAGTCGTTAATTTAGTCATTGATTGTTGTAAACTAGTCACTGATTTATTTAGTCGTTAATTTAGTCATTGTTATTAACTAGTCACTTATTTAGTCGTTTTTATTCACTGATTTCCTTCCATTGGTAGTTTATTTAGTCATTAATTTTAATCATCATTTTGATCAATTTGGTAGTTTATTTAATTGTTTTTGTTCACTAATTTCTATCAACTGTAATATATTGATGCATTGTTTATTAAACATCATATCATTAGTTGCAAAGAGAAACACAAGTCTTGAAAAAGGAATTATGTTGTCTTTATTAATTTGAAAAGAGTTCTTGTTACATAAAATCTCTTGAAAAAGAGTTACAAGGCAACTATTGTTGTTACAAAAGAAGCAAGAACTAAAGAATAAAAGTCCTCTGAGAAGACCTTAAATAGAGAAGCCTTCAAACAGAAAACTTTCCATGAAGAGAAAGCTGCAATTCCTTCTAATCTGCTGTAAACACCTTGTAAGCTTTGACAACATATCATAACAAGTCCATATTCTGCCTTCTGCAATTCACAGCCAAAACTACTTCCCTCAAAACCCTATGTCACCATGGTTTAAACCTCAATGAAGCCTTAATTGTAATTTTGACTATGCAGGGTTTGGATTTCACTACCTTGCTATTTGCTGCCATCTTTATATATTGCAAACTTTACCTTGAAAGTGTTTGAAACCTCCAATGTATACCTCAGTTCAAAAATCCCATAATGAGACTAATACACAACAAGAAGTCACTATCTCAAAACCTTTAAGATAACACACTAGGCACGTCCAACATTCCTCTCAAGGTCTAACAAAATAGATGAAATGCTAAGAAACAAAACACAATTACTAAGAATATGATGTGTATTTGAGACTTGACTGCCACCTATGCAAAAATTACACTTGAGACTGTCCTCCTTGATCACTGTCTTTACAACCCTATTGCTTCTGTGCTCTTTATTGTCACTAATAATTAGCTTCTACATCTCCCTCTTAGTTCTTTGAAGTGTATATTCATAGCCAACAGTTACATTCTCTTAGCATATTCACTTTAAACTGTTGTCACTATGGTAGTGTTTGTGTTCTTCATAGAATATCCCAATCTCATGCATTGTCGAATACAATCAAGATCCATGCCCCCTCCATCATCTGCAAAAGAAAATACAAGGTGATAATTTCAACTAGTTTGTGCTCATAAAAGTAAATACAATACCAATTTGCACAAATAGTGATAGCAAGCTACGAATAATGTTCACACCCTTAAAAAGTAAAGCATGACTGCAATCACGAGGGTTTTAAATTTGGTCCACTTTGACATAAGTTGCACCATGAGGTATCTGAATGTTCTTGGACCAAAATAAGAAACACAATAAGGAAAATTTCTACCCACAATATAGACAATAATAGAACACTAATCTTCAAATATAAGATATCTTATCATCAAAACATCATACATCAAATTGACAAATAGTCATCATCAAGACAATCCTTCAAAAAACAAAACTGGCTGAGATATTTTAGAAATAAGCATTAGTTATGAGCTTCTCTCATCTCTAGGGTAACTATCACAAACGAGTGATTGTAGCCACCTTAGCAATTCATCTCAAGAAACAAAGTACAAAGCTACATTACCTCATCAATTGCATTATCAAGAAGCTCTGCAATCGCTGCAATGATAAACAAATAAGAAGAAAATTATAATTTATCTAATTCATAGCACATATACTATTGAAAACCAATCCTAATCTCTAAGTCAAATGATTGTTAGAAAAATACACAATACAAAATTGAGAGTTGAAGCAAGTCAACTCTTATTACCTTTACTACTGGCTAGTTGGTATGAATGTAAATGTTGGTAAAGCTCTTTATGCAAAATGTGGAAGCATAGAAAAAACTTGTGAACTATTTGACAGAATGCCTCAAAGAGATGTAATATCATGGAATGCAATAATTTTAGGATATTCACAAAATGGATTTGTTGGAAGGGCTTTCAAAACTTTCAATCAAGCAAATGCAATTGGTAGTTCTAAAGCCAAATTCTATGACCTTTGCCAGTATCCTCCTAGCCTGTGACAGAATGGGAGCTTTGCAATAGGGTATAGAAATCCATCAAAGCATAAAGGATAGAGAAATTTTGTCAGATGTTGTAGTGGCAACTACCCTGGTAGACATGTATGCAAAATGTGGAAACATAGACAAAACACGTGAACTATTTGACAACATGCCTCAAAGAAATTTGGTCTCATGGACTACAATGATTGCAGGATATGCACAAATTAAACTTTTTGAGAAGACTTTAGAAACTTTCAAGCAAATGCAATTGGCAGGTGTAAATCTGGACTCCACAACCTTTGCTTGCATCCTCCCTGCCTGTGCCAAAATGGGAGCTTTGGAACAGGGTATGGACATCCATCAAAGCATGAAGGATAGAGGAATTTTGTCAGACGTTGTAGTTGCAACTGCCCTGGTAGACATGTATGTAAAATGTGGAACCATGGACAAGGCACATGAGCTGTTTGAGGGTCAGTGCAAGAAGTTGGGTCCACTTTTTGGCTAAAAAGTGGAAGTGTTTTCCCTGATTTTCAGAATTTGTCACATTTGACCTGAACATTTGAGGCACTTAAAAATTGAATCTTAAAAAAAGTTAGCAATATGAAATGTATTAATCGGAGTCTAGTTTCCAAATATATAATTTATTTTAATACCCAGATGATACAAATTGATTTTCAGTAGGCATTTCGAAAAACTATTGTTTAAAAGTCAATTTTTTTTACCATACCATGCACGTGTACGGCCAACATAATTTGACCTAAATAAAAGTATTTTTCTAAATACTTTTAAGGAAAGATGTTTAGTACAGTGAAGTTTGATGAGGATATTTTTTTATATTTTTTTTCCAAATATTTTTTTTTATTGATTTTTTATTAGCCATAATTGTTGTTTTCAAAAACCCTCATGTACAGCCAACATAATTTGAGAAAAACTAATCATAAAATGATTTTTTTTTTCATTGTGTAAATAATGATGTGTAGATTGATGACATATATTTTTTTTCAAAAAAAATTAAAAATTAAAAGTTATTAAAAAAATACAAACACCTGTCATTTCAAGTTTTTTGACTAGTTTGCTCATAAATTAAATAATAAATAGAAAAACCAGACCAATAAAAAAAAATTACATATTTGAAAACTAGACACTGTCATCTGTAATGGGTTTTAATTTCATAAAAAAATTTAGAAAAAAATGGCGTCAGCCATATAGGTAAACTCAGTCTTTTCTCTTGTTCTGTACTTAGAAAAAAACTTGCAAGTCCAAGGCAAGGGGTTGGCTTACCATGCCTTTCCCAAGTCTAAGCGGGTACTCATTTAGGTTGAGTACCCGTTTAGGAACAGGTACCCGTTTTCTTTTAAAACGGGTACCCATTTCTGTCGGGATTTTTTTTTGCCCGCGAATTCCCCTCTATGTGGGCCCAACTTCTTACAATTACCCTTGATAGAATGCCTAAAAAAAATATGGTCTCATGGACTGCAATGATTGCAGGATACTCATAGACAAGCTCTTCCCGCATCACCACAAGAGCTATCAAGAGTTAGTGCAGGAGTGCGGGAAGCATCACTGCGGGAGCTATCAAGAGTCAATGCGGGTGTGAGGGAAGCTTCCCACACTCCCATACTGACTCTTGATAGCTCTTGCGATGATGCAGGAAGAGCCTAGACTGCATCTCTAGGAAGGATAGAGGAATTTTATCATTTGTTGTAGTGGTAACTTCCCTGGTAGACATGTATGCAAAATATGGAAGCATTGACAAGGCATGTGAATTATTTGGCAGAATGCCTCAAAGAGATGTCATCTCATGGAATGCAATGATTGTGAGATATGCACAAAATGGAGTTTTTGAAAAGGCTTTAGAAACTTTCAAGAAAATGCAATTAGCAGGTGTAAATCCAAATTCAACAACCTTTTCCAGCATCCTCCATGCTTGTGCCAAAATGGGAGCTTTGGAACAGGGTATGGACATCCATCATAACATAATGGAAGGGAGATTTTTGTCAGCTATTATAGTTGGAAATGCTTTGGTAGACATGTATGCAAAATGTGGAAGTATAGATAAGGCACGTGAACTATTTGATGGAATGGCTTAAAGGATTTGTGGCTACAGCCAACCATTCTATAAGTTTTTATGACAAAAAAGTAAATAGAATCTATGAAGCATATATAGCTTCTACAGAAAGTGAAGCACATAAAAATTTACCACAAAATGAATATTTGTGAGTGGAATTTTTGCATTCCTTATGCAAGCAAGCAAGTCACCAAACCCATGACACTCCAAGTCTGTAATCACATGAACAAGTAACTAATTGATTTATGATTTCTAAATATGCAGGTGACGGTCTAGATTGGGAAAAGATTTTATAGTAAAGTACAATACAACACACAATATAACCATGGTCACAAAAATAGGAGCATTTTTGCAGAAGAATCTTCAAATTTAAAGCCAATTCTAAACATTCAGAACTAGGAATTGGAACCATTGGAGAATCTTAATCCTTGAACTAAATGTTTGTTTAACCATTTCATATTGCATCTAAAATTGACAAAATTTGCAATTGTAGCAGACAACACATGTTTGAGCATCCATAATGTTTATGGACAGGCTCTTCCTGCATCACCGCAAGAGCTATCAAGAGTCAGTGAGGGAGTGCGGGAAGCTTCCCGCACTCCCACACTAACTCTTGATAGCTCCCGTGGTGATGTGGGAAGAGCCTGAACTACATCTCCAGAAAGGATAGAGGAATTTTGTCATTTGTTGTGGTGGCAACTTCCCTGGTAGACATGTATGCAAAATGTGGAAGCATTGACAAGGCATGTGAACTGTTTGGTAGAATGCCTCAAAGAGATGACATCTCATGGAATGCAATGATTGCAAGATATGCACAAAATAGATTTTTTGAAAAGTCTTTAGAAACTTTCAAGCAAATGCAATTAGAAGGTGTAAATCCAAATTCGACAACCTTTGCCAACATCCTCCTGCCTGTGCCAAAATGGGAGATTTGGAACAGGGTATGGACATCCATCATAACATAATGGAAGGGGGGTTTTTGTCATATATTATAATTGGAAATGCTCTAGTAGACATGTATGCAAAATGTGGAAGTATAGATAAGGCACGTGAACTATTTGATGGAATGGCTCAAAGAATTTGTAGCTATAGCCAACCATTCTGTAAGTTTTTATGACAAAAAAGTAAATAGAAGCTATGAAGCATATATATCTTCTATGGAAAGTGAAGCACATAAAAATTTACCACAAAATGAATATTCGTGAGTGGAATTTTTGCATTCCTTATGCAAGCAAGCAGGTCACCAAACCGATGACACTCCAAGTATATAATCACATGAACAAGCAACTAATTGATTTATGATTTTTGAATATGTAGGTCACGGTCTAGATTGGGAAAAGCTTTTACAGTAAAGTACAATACAACACACAATATAATTGTGGTCACAAAAATAGGAGCATTTTTGCAGAAGAATTTTCAAATTTAAAGCCAATTCTAAACATTTAGAACTGGGAATTGGAACCATTGGAGAATCTTAATCCTTGTTTAGGGTAAAATTGGGATTGTTTAATGTTTTAGTTGATTAGATGTTTGAATCCTCCTTTCACCCTATACATTCAAGGATCTAGGGTCGAGTGGCAATGCACTATCATACCCTAGGTCACTATGAGATGTAGGGAAACTTGGATTAGGTTGTTTAATTATCAATTTTCCTTCTCTTATGCCCAATTGACCATTAAAACCCTAATTTTACAAATACGACTATAAATGGAAGAATAACAGAAAAAGCTCTTGCAGACAGAAGTAAAATATCAAATCACAGAGTACCTATTTTGGGGCTCCAAGGCAGAAAAGTCAGAGACTAAGGAGTGGGCACCCAAGTCCAAGGTACCAGTTTCTTTGTAGGATCCTGACCTCCTTCTGACACTGATCTGCACTGTAACTTCTATTTCTGGAAATTCAGCTATGGAGGACACAGGGACTAGCACCCAAGTCTCGAAAAGGCTCCAGTGTCCTACTTCTCTTTAGATCCTGAATCCTTGATGTCTGTTGATCCTTCCTGCAACTCCACTTTTTCCAAATGTGACACCTGTAACGTGCAATCACAAAACTTTGGGAGGGGGTTGTGGTGTTTAGAGGCTTGCTTCAGTCAAGCCCTGGAGGACACTTAAGTCTTTGAACACCGTTGTCAGATAGAGAGTGTGTGCCCTTGTGAGGCAGAGGCAAAAACTAAAGGAAATGATGATGAAAACACAATATAATGTCACCTTGTAGTGAAGATCTCATGGGAGGAAGATGCCCTTCATTCCATGATGAAATGGATGCTCAAATCTACAAACATGAACACAGACAACACAAATTTGCTCTTGCAACACAATGAAAGCCTTGAATCACCTTGAGAACACAATAGCTTGCTAGTAATCATCTAGTTTCTAAATGAATGCCTAAGCATGCTTATATATGCAACTACAAACATTCCCGCCAAGATTTTGTAAATTCAAACTTGTTGTGTCAGCCTAGGGACCAAATAACGGTCATAAACTGATACTTCAAATTTGGGCCTAACCCAAAATAGGGCAGGACTAGGGCATGGGCTCCCAAGTCCTCCCCCCTATTTTGGGTAGGGTTAAGCTCAAGGGGTCCTCCTAGGTCCCATTTGTCATGTTACCTAGGGCTCATTCCATTGGGATGCCAAATTATGAACTAAGATGTCTTAAATGCATGCAAAAGAACCGGGAGCTAAACCTTATGAGGGAAAAGCCCCCAAGGGGACATTTTCTGACGTTACATTTAGCCCCCACTTTAATGTATGTATAAATGCAAGGCTAATACATGCATTAAAGTATGATCACAAACACAGCAAACACACCAAGCACAGAGAAGACACGCCAAACACATTGAAGACAATAACAGGCATGCAAAACACGGAGAAGACAATTACAATCATGCAAAACACGGAGAAGACAGTCAATGCATAGAAGACACATTAATGCATAGAAGACAGGCATGATTATTTTATTTTCTTTTTCTCATATATATGAAATGCAAATGCAAGTACTGAAAAGTAAACAAACCTCCCATAATACATGATGCACTCATCATGCAAGTCTTTGTATATATGGGGCAACACACACACAATACATGCAAAACCTCCTAAAATGTAGGAAGCACAATCTAACTGCATATGGGGCAACAAACATGCCAAACAAAGAAAGCATGCCAAACACACACACTTGAAGACATGGAGAAAATACGGTAGACAAGCGATGGAGTGTACCCATTTCTAGGACCAACACCATCTCAGGCACATTACAGGCACACACCGACAATTGGGCTTTGCCACAACAATCACTGAAGAGACGCTTAAGGGTTGAGTTAGTCACAAAACTGCTCCCTGCCTCCATAGAGGACTTTTGAAAATGACAGGATGATGCAATCTACTCTGAGAAATACACCATCCCCGCCTCCACAGAGGGCTTAAGAAAAATGATATGCTCGATATCCTACCTCTAGAGAGGGCTTACATGATTGATTGCAAACAAACTCAGGATTTAGGAAGCACTCATTGCGTTAGTCTTTAGACTGCATATGAGGACAAGCACATAGCTAACATCTACAGCAAACAACTTACCTTATATATGCCCCCACCTTAAGGTGGTTGATATCATGCATTGATATCAAGCACGTTAAGGTAGGAAGAAAACACACAAGGGAACATAGACTTTCACAAAGCCCATGCCCCCCGAAGGTGACATGTACTTCACGATTGCCAAATGTTTCCACAAACACATTCCTGCAAGAAACATGTTAGTGTCTACATAATCTTGATAAACAACAACATTAATGCATATGATTAACCACACCAAGAGCCAAGGTTATACTACGAATTAGGAGTTCGAGGATAACCGTGGGGCTATATCACGAAGCTCTTTGAATTGAGTACCACCAAGGATAGATTCAAAGACAAAAAAAGGTGCACAGAGTAGCAGTATTGTTAATGTTTGTAAATGCGATAGAAACATCATCAAATTCACTATGCAGAAAGCACGAGTGCTTCCACTAGCCAAGTGTCGGATAAAATATACCCCATCGTCATATTAGGAACTAAGTCCATTTTTTGATTGCTCTCGAAAGGGACACTAGGTTCGCATTAATATAAATGTTTGTCGTCATCCGCCTACTAGATGGAAACACTAGAGGAAGGGAAACAATAAATAAGAGAGGAGAAACAAGTGTCTTAGGTATAGTCACGTAGGAGGGTGCCCCCAAGTCACCAACCACAACACTGTGTCCACAAGACACAACACACAACAATGAAATCAGAGAGAGGCAATATAGAAAAATGATGATACAAATAGAAGAAGGTCACAATAGAGGCGGTCTCCTAGTATCTCGAACCTTACGGGAGAATCCGAGGTCATCCCAGGAGGCCTAAACAACACATAACACATCACGGGGGAAACACATCATGAGAGAGATAAAGAGTTATAGATACTTACCTGTAGGACCCTTGTCGGGCTAGAGGTTGTCTAAAAGCAAATCATCCTCGTCATCTTCCCACTCCCTAATGTTGGAGGAAAGTGGGACATAAGGTATCATAGCTAAATTCATGTCTTTCTCATCATGTTGTTCATTGTTAGGATCATTTTTGTTCATTTGAATGTTGGGATCAATGTTTTCTTGTTGAGAGCTAAGGTTTATAGCATAAGCTTGTCTTCTTTTTCTTCTTTCCCTTGCTTTTCTCTTTTGTTTTCTTTTACGACTTATCTCTTGTAAGATAGGGCTATCCTCTTTCATAAGATTGTGTAATTTAGAAGATGAAGCATCGAGATCAAATCTCATTTGTCGCAATGGAATATTTTGTTGTTGACAATGACCTGATCCTTATAAGGATTTTGGGGGAGGAACCTCAGCATAGGGAACTTGTCCTTTTGGTCTAAGATTCTCTTCACATGCGGGTTGTTTATCTTTTGTCATTTCTTGTATAGAAGGACTAGGTATTGGATGTAAAAGTTTGGCTTTGTAGTTTCTATAGCACAAAAATGTAAAGTCTGTTCATAGCTCCAGTTTATTGTTAGTTTTGTTGCAAAAGTAATCTAATGTAAAATGTTGCAGTGTACTTAAAGGCTTGTATGTATTTCGAGGAATGACATGCACTTGTCCATTCAAAGAAAATTTTACACATTTGTAGATAGTTGAAGGGACAAATTTCATAGCCTTTAACCAAGGGATTCCAAGTTTGATTTCAAAGGTATCGGAAGCGGGCGTAACCTCAAACCATTGTTCAACATGTTTCTCAAATACAGTTAAGCTCTTTTAGAGGAACTTTGCTCTTATACCAATTGTTAGATTCACAAGATAGACAACTGAGAGGGGGGGTGAATCAATTGTCCCAAAACTTTCTTCCTATTAATCACTTCAATCCTTCTTGTAATTCAGCAGCATAATAATAGATCAATCATGAAAACATAATGCAACAATTCAAGAGCAGAAACACATTAACACATATGACACCAAGATTTTAATGTGGAAAACCCAGTTAAGGGAAAAACCACGGGGTGATTAACCCAAGATTGTATTCTCTATTAAAAGAATAAGAAGAACAAATGGCACATGCCAATTAGGGCTCATTGCCTAAGCACACTGCTCACAAGAGGCCCACTGCCTACAGGAGACACACTGTCTACAGAATAATAAATATTACATACTTGAACTAAGGAATAGCATCTTCACCATGCTTGAGTCAGTTCCATTTAAGCTCAATACTTTTGCTCTGCTCCTCTCTACCACACTCTCATCTCTGCCAAGATTGTATTTGAAATGACTTTACAACTTCTTATTTATACAAGACATTGGCTTTGGGATAATCATCAAAGTCTGCAAACTTTATAGAGCAAATACACAAATATGACTTGACTAATTACAAAAGACTTCATGCGGATCACCACACTGTCGGCCACACAGATCTGAGACTTTAATCTTCTTTTAGGAACATGCCATGCTTCACAGAACATCTTCAAGATCATCCGCAAGATGTGTAACTCATCCGGTCGGCCAAGCTTAGGAAGAACATCATCATCTGGAAGTAATTTTTCAATTATGAGCTCAATCTTCAATGTGGACCACCAACACGAACTGGACACAATCTAAAGACCTCCACAAGCTTGCCTGAATCACCAAGAACATCCACACTACTTCTGATTACTGAAATCATTCTCTCCTTCATCTGGAACTTTAAGAACACAGTCTGTCATCACTATCATATTGGAATAGATGCTTGCGGACCTCCAGACCATGAACCAATTGAGTTGTCAATTCACATTGACTTCCTAAACACTCCACCAAATCCACAGAACAAGATATTGCATTTCTGGATCTCACCGGACCTATCTATGTCACTTTGTCATTGCCAGAACTGATTTTACTCAAGTGGCCATAACTTCTTCAAATCTTCATGTGAACCTCTCAAATCTTTACTGGATCATCTTAAGACACATATCTACAAACCCTTTGATGTGCATCCTCTGATCTTCATCTTATATGGGATCTTCACTTCATTGTCTTCACTATTCTTCTTTGTTCCTGATAGGACTAATTTTCTCAATATCCTCAGTATACAACTTATCCAATCCTTGTCATCAATGCAACAGGAGTATGTTGACATCAATGACAACACCGGTTAGGCCCATACTTGCAACACAAATAACGGTCATAAACCGACACCCAAAAATTAAGGCTGCCCCAAAATAGGGCAGGACTAGGGCGCGAGCGCCCAAGTCCTCCCCCCTATTTTGGGTAGGGTATAGCTCAAGGGGTCCACCTAGGTCCAATTTTTCATGAGACCTAGGCCTCATTCCATCGGGATGCCAAAATATGAACTAAAATGTCCTCAATGCATGCTAAAGACCTGGGAGCTAAACCTTATGAGGGAAAAGCCCCCAAGGGGACATTTTCTGATGTTACAATTACATAAAGTTATTTTTGACTCCAACTATAAACTTTTGAATGAAGCAACATGTTGACTCTCTGCACAAGGAAGTGCAAGTAGACTTCTAGTGCTTGCAGTAATAGACTTGTTGTATTTGAGGGACCTTGCTACACCGTTTGGAGTTGTAGATGCATTTTCTGAACTACCAACCATAGAAAAAACTGTAGGCTCACACAACAAGCCCATTTCATGAAGACTTCCTTGGGAAGGATATTTTTTTAAGACTGTGAAATGTTTGGCAAAATTCATTTATGTGGCACTCGAAGAATGACTCCTCGGCTCCTATCATCCAAACCTGTTCTTTGTATGTGAATACCCTGTTGAGCTATTAAGCAAGTCACTGTCGGGTGTGCTGCAATTCAATCCCCTGAAAGTATTTTCCCCAGATTGACTAAAACCATGTGCACTCCCTAGGCCATTAAGCTTCATTTGAGCAAAATGTGTTAGACAAGACGTTCATGGAAATCGACTTGCTTTTCTCTACGATGTAAGTAATTCCCAGTCAAAACTATATTTTCCAGTGAATGAAACTATATTTTGGTAAGGCATTTAAATTTGAAAAATAGAATTGTGCATCTATAGTATGAAACAATAACTAGATAAATGGAAAGTAAAGGAAAATCCAAAACAGTAAAACTTTTCATTGTTGTAAAAATTCAACTGTTCTCTAATACAACAATGAATCTCTGTTATTTCAAATAGGCGTGCATAAAAATGGTTTTACACATTGCATAAAATCATGTAAAAGATAAACAAGAGTGCGAAAACAAAAAAAATCCAATATAACACCCAAAAAAAATGGAATCAAAAAATTATGAATCAAGGTTGATCCCATCACAACTACTAAACATGGAAAATGTAAAACAGTTATCCAACAAAAATAGAGCATAGGAAAAAGGAACATCTAGCTGAATAGAGCATGATTTTTCAAATAAATCTGTAAACAAACTAATACAAATCAGAGCTACTGAAAAGTTCAATTCTATTTTGTAGAAATTTTTCATAGAACCTTCTACTAACAGAAGTTTATGGGTTATGTTATCTTCCCTTAGTATTTATTTTAGGTTATTCTTAAATATCATCCACTTTAACTGTCAAAGGCCAATTTTAGTCAATAAAAATAGGACAAATATTAACCAATTTTTGTTATAAATGAGGTGTAAAATCACTATTAACTATTTGACCATTAAAATGAATGATACTTGAGTGTACACTGTATTTTTAACCTTCATAAAACTTTTTTTGTGAAAACCCCTCTTGTTTAGTTGGTAAGTAATAAGAATTTATAATTCAAAATCTTCGTATGTTAGTGATTTAACTTAATTTCAGTGGAAACACCCACTTGGTTAGTTGACAAGTTATAAGAATTTATATTGATAACTCAAAATTTTAGTGTGTTAATTGAGAGCTTCTGTAGCATTGCATTTCTCCTTTGTAGGAAAATAGGCATAAACAGTTATTTTCAGCTTATATTTTTCCATTTCTTTGTTAATATATATTATGCATGGAAATTCTCTCTTGGCTGTAGTTTGGTTTGAATGAGCTCAAATGTGAGATGTAAGATGCTCAAGTATTGCTCAGAGGAGTGGATGGAATCCAAGGTCATTTTTATTGTGGAATTGGTTGTTTTCTTCGAAGAACAGCTCTCCTTGGTATGGTCATAAACCGTGAAAATCTCTTGCCAAAACTAGCTTAGATGTAGATAAAACTAAATTAGAATTCTCTTACATTAGCTTAGAGTGACAGGAATTGAAACCCAAGAAGGGAGCTTAGAGGATTGTAGACCAAAACTAGGCTTGTCTCTGGATCTTGGGAAATTAGCCCTAACAAGACATGATCAAGACAAGACTGCTTGTTTATCAAAGGAAGCGATTCTAGATCTATGCAGCTGCAACCATGAAAAGGGCACTGCTTGGTGAAAACAGGTGACTAAAAAGCTTCTTTAGACATTGTTAGATTTAATCAGATTTTCTATAAAAGTTTAGGAATGGGACATAATGGAGGCCGCATAGTGGAAGAGCAATAATCTCTGGTGTTGATTTCTTATGAATGACTCTAGCATCACCAATGTTAGTAATCATGTCAAAAAACATTTTCCTGGGGGAGTTCTTTACAGGTATATAGAGTGGAGATGCTGCTCCTTTCTTCATTTCTGACTCATTCACTAATCCACTTCTATTTCCAAATATCTAAACACAATCGTTTCTAGATGTGTTTCAAAAATGTGAACCTATTGAAATAACCTCAAAAATGAAAGTATCTAACCAAGTAAATTTTGCTTGCAAACCACCATTAATCAATCTTGTTTGCCAATAACTAAACAATCAAGTCAAATTCCTTCTCAATTGATTTCCACAAACCTTAGTAAGATTAAATCAAATAACATACCAATGACTACACTTCAAAACCAAGCCCTTCCAGCCAATGCCCATTCGGTATCTACAACTATTAGGGTTCCAAATAACTCCTCTATCCTTTTTCCTGTGATGGGTATCCATACCTTGTTCCAAAGCTCCCATTTTGCCATAGGCAGGGAGGATGCTAGCAAAGGTTGCGGAGTATGGATTTACACTTGCCATTGTGTTTTCTTGAAAGCTTCTGAAGCTTTTTCAACAAACTCATTTCGTGCATATCCTGCAATCGTAGCATTCCAATGAGAAACCCTCATGGATGAAGGTGGTAAATTTCTCCCAAATTTTTAAGTATGGCTTTTAATTGTAATGACATTTCTAAATGGAGGGAAAGAGGGAAATTACAATTCAAATATTTTTTTGATTTACGACTAATTATTTAGTCATTTTTATTTGTGTGGCTAATTATTTAGTTGTGTTTTTTCCCCGACGATCAAATTAGTCATTAATTAATCATTTATTTAGTCATTTATAGCTGTGTTACAAAAAATATTAGAATTTAGTCATTTTTAGTTGTCGTGACTAAAAGTTTTAGTCACGTAGTCATTTATTTGCCAAAATTCTACTAGTGTTCATCATCCGCCAACTAGATAGAACCACTAGAAGAAGGTAAACAATAAAATGGGAGAGGAGAAACAAGTGCCTTAGCGTCATCACGTAGGAAGGTGCCCCCAAGTCACTAACCACAACGCTATGCCCCTAAGGTACGACACACACAATAAAATAGAGGGGAAGAAAGAAGGAAAAATGATGATACAAATAGAAGAATGGTCACAACAGAAGCGGTCTCCTAGTATCCTTGACCTTACAAGAGTATCAAGGGTCATCCAAGGAGGCCTAAACAACACAACACATCATGGGGGGAAAACCACACAGAGGTAAAGGGTTAGAAATGCTTACTTGTAGAGACAACCGAACTAGCAGTTGTCAACAAGAAAATCATCATCTTCCCAATCTCGAATGTTAGAGGACAGTGGTACATAAGGTACAAGTGCCCAACTCTTGTTGTTATCTTTAATCTCTTTCTCTTTCAAGTTTTCTTTATTTTGTTCAATGTTAGGTGGAATGTTTTCTTGTTGAGGTGCATTCCGTTGGGCAAAAGCTTGTCTTTTCTTCCTCCTTTCTCTTGCTTATTGATTTCTTATTGTCTTATTGCTTATATCTTCAAAAATATTGTCATGTTTTTCCATAGGTTTTCGCATGTTAGAGGAGGAAGCTTGTTCAAATCTTGTTTGTCTTGATGAAGTGCCTTGTTCTTGATGAATACCTATTGATCCTTGTAAGGATGATGGAGGAGGAACCTTAGCATAGGGTCCTTTACCTTTTACTCTAGGAAGTTCTTCTTATGCGGGTTGTTCTTCTCTTATTGCTTGCATAGGAGTCTGAACCACTTTAGATAGAAGTTTTGCTTTGTATCATCTATATTTTAAGAAAGAGTGGTCTCTTGGTTGCTCAGAGTCTCTATTAGGTTGTGGCCAAAAGTAATCAAGAGTGAATTTCTTTTCCATAAACATAGGTTGCCATGTATTACATTGAATAGTACGCACTTGTCCATGTAAAGAAAATTTTATGCATTTATGAATTGTTGAGGGGACAACATTCATAGCCTTAAGCCATGGATGTCCTAATTTTACACAGAAGAGGTCAGATAAAGGGATAACATCAAATAATTGATCCACAACTTTATTGTATACTGTAACCAATAAGGTTATCTTCCCAAATGTAGGCATAAAGGCTCTAGTATGTGTTTTAATCAATGTTAAATATGAAGGTTCATAAGAATATTGTACCAAATCATGTGAGGAAGGAACTCTTCCATAACCACATTAGTCATGCAATTAGGATCTATAAGTGTACCATGCACCGGAATCTCCATTATGTTTATTGTAATATAGAGAGGCCCTTCAATATATACCATTGTTTTATCATGAGGTGTAAAGGTTATTTCAGGTTCAAAGATCTTTCTTTTCAAATAAGGCCTCGAAGGAAACCTAGCATTATTGTTATGTTGAGAAGCCATGTATGTATGTTTATGACCTAAAATGCTTATTTTTTTACTTTTTTCAATGCAAATGCTTAAAAGAAGAAGTGTTGTGATAAAATTAAAGAGGGGAAGAAAATTAAATGCTTGTTATCAATCCAATAATGCATCAATATTCTTCACAACACACCTATCATGCAAGTCTAGATGAAAGATGAGTCGAAATGTAGTGAAAATGCAAGGATTTTAAACCCTAATTATGAAATTAAAGCATGAATATGTACAAAATGATATACAAATGAATTCTAATAAGATTTATGATGTCAAATAACTCAGCTTAGATATGAAAATGATGCAAAAATCCTAAAATGCTCATTGCAAGTGCAATTTTAAAGAGAGATGAATGAATATGCTAGTTTTTGTTGAAATTGACTAAGTGTAAATGCAAATTTTTGAGATATGAATGCAAAAATACACAAGAATGCAACACTACAAACAAAATTAGATTTGAATGAGTGCCTAAGATGAGTAGTAAAATCTGAAACAAGATTTTAGCTACAAACCCTAATTTTTTAAATTACTAGGTTATGAGAAAAATGCAAAATGTCAAACAAACCCTAGCATATTTTTAACATGAAGATGCAATGAAAAAGATTATAAAATGATGTATTGCTATAATTTATATTAGATTTGATGTAAAAATAAGAGATTAGATGAAATGCAATTAAATAAATGCAAACTATGTCAAAATGCAAGCCTTGTTGAAGTTGATAATTAACTCAAGCCACAAAGATCACTGCAAAACCTAAGATTTACCTTCCACAAGAGAAAAAAGCAAAGAGGAATAATTTGCACAATATTGGATGAATTAATGAAATGGATTCATGAATTACATGTGACAACTTGCTTTTATATTTGCAAGTTAAATAAAACCCTAATATGACTTAATAATAACCTAAGACTAAAAATAAGCCCTAAGTAAACTTATTAAAGTGTAATTAAATATTTAATTACACCAACAAGCATGAGATGCCAATTTTTTAAAATTTTCAATTTTTTTTGTAGATTTTCAAATGCAATATGAAAATGACAACTTAAATGAATGCAAATCTGAAGTAAAATACTTGGCAAGGTGCAAAATTCAATAAAAGCACGGGTTCACCAAAATGTTATGTAGAAAAAGTGGGATTAGGGTTAATAACTAGATCCTCCTTTCACTACACACATTCAAGGACATTTAACCGAGTTGAATCACAACTTTTGCTAGAGGATTCACCTACAAGTTGATTGTCACTTGGAATGATAGGAAAATTTAGAAATTGTTGGTTAATGTATTAATTTAATGCTCAATTATGCTCAAAACCCTAATTATGCAAAATCATAAATAAACAGACGAATTACGACAAATGCTCACACAAAAAATAGTAGGCAGGGGTTAGCTACTGACCATGTTTTGAAGTTTAGGAATCTAAATAGTCGGGGGTAATATGACTAGTGCCTGAGCCCAATGTAATGTTTTCTTCAGGGACTTCCAGACTCCTTTTGACACTGATGATCACTGTTCTGTCTATTTGTGGCTCTGCAGATGTGGAGGGCACTATGTCTAGCACCCCAGCCCTAGACATGATGTTCTTTGGGATGTTGGGACCTCTTCTAATGTTGATTATCATTGTTCTAGATATTTTTCTCCTGCAACCTTGGAGGGCTTTATGACTAGTGCCTGACCTCGAGAGTGCAGCAAACTACTTCTTTCTGTCAGATCTAAAATTTTTATCTTCTGCAACCTTCCTCTGCAACTCCACTCTGTGAAATTCAGTACCTATAACCTACAATCACAAGGAGTGTCATTGGGGGTTGTGTTGTTTAGGAGCTTGCCTCAGTCAAGCCCTGGAAGGACATTCAAGTCTTCCAAACATCGTTATCAGAAAAAGAGTGTGTATCCTTGCGGGATAGAGGCAAACAAAATGATAAATGATTGATTCAAACAGAAATAGATATCACCTCAGACGTACAGCTCTCATGGAGGAATGAAGCTCTTTCACACCATGAGGAGATGGACTGATGATGCCAAAATCAGCATACAAACACAATAACAACACAAGACTGCTCTGTAGCACAATGAACACCTTGATTCACCTTAGCATAAGATCACAAGTTTGCATTATCCCTCTAGTTTACAAATGAAGTCCTAAACATGCTTATATATGCATTCCCGCTATAAATTTCATAATTCAAACTTAATATGTCAGCAACAAAACCTTTTAACGGTCACATAACCAACATTAAAATTTACGACCTGCCTAAAATAGGCCAGGACTAGGGCACAAGTGCCCAAGCCCTTGGGTCCTATTTTAAGGTAGGGTTAAAGCTCACAATGTCCCTCAAACCCCATTTGACATGGGTTTCAAGCCATTTTTTCTCAGGAGTTAAAATGAACATGCAAGATGTAAAACAAGGGACTCGAGAGCTAAACTTAGGAGGTAAAAGTCCTAGGGGGCATTTTACAACATAACAGCTGGAAAGTTATTTGTTGGGAAGGTAAGAGAGGACTCTTGGTGTAATTCCTTTGGTTTCAGTTTGGGCACTAGTTTGCATAATGGTCGCCTTGACAAGTGAAGCAACCACCTGGAGGTCCTTTCTTATTAGTCCCTCGATCTTCTTTATTACCATTTCTTCCTTTGAATCCATTATCCTTCTTTTTAGTTTGGAATACTTTGTTATTTTTGGTCCCCTTTCCATTATATTTGTGCTTGGTATTTTGGTTCCTATTCCTCTTTTTTAATGAAGATGGAGATTTTGACCATCCAAACTTCTTTCAAGATTTGTCCTTGTAAGTCAATATGGACTTTAAATTTTGTTCTTGCTTAATAGATTTTTCAAATACTTGATCCATCATTGACGATCCATGAACATATAACTCACCTCCAATTTGGGGGTTTAGTGTCATAATGAGCTTCCATATACATAATCTTTCATCAAGCTAGTATTGGGGTATATACTTCAGGAGCCTTGTGTTTTTTCCCAATATTTAGTTACTGACATTTCTCATTGTCTCATATTTGGATCTATCAGTTTCTGATCAAAATATAGTTGTGGTAACCAACTTTTCCTGAAAATAAGCTCAAACTAATCCATGTTAAAATTTATAGAAACAAGCCCCATTTCTATCTTCTTATTTATCCATAAGGTGGAGGCTTCTCCAATTAGTTGGTAAGCTCCCCAAATGGCCTTAGTTACTTTAGAATAATTTTAGATCTCAAAGTATTTCTCCATCTCATTGAGCCATGCCTCTGGTCCATCTCCCAACATAGTTCCATCAAATTTGGGTAGATTGATCATTTTCATATCCCAGGCAAGTTCATTATCCATTTGGTTCCTCACATCCATTTGCCTCATTGGCATATCCTAGTTCACTTGATTTTCCTAGGACTCACCGAGTCCTTCATGCTCACTATGTTCTTGATTCCGCTCACCTCCTTGTTCATGAGGCCCTCTTATTTTCTACTCTAAGGCACCCAACCTTTCATTAGTTTCATTCAAGGCTATAATAATCTGGTCCAACTTAGCTGTAGAGTCACCTGCAACATGTTTTGACCCTCCTTGACTAATACCTAGGTTCATTCTCATTCGAACCATATTTAAACCCAGTAAGTCGAATTGGGAAGTCATTAGCCAAAGGTTTAATGCAAGAATAACAGTTTAAAAAAGAAATCAAAGTTTATCAAGTAAAAGTGTCTTAACAAACATGCACAAAGATCTTTATTTAAGAATACATCACCATGGAATATCACAAATCTAAAGGAGTTTAAAAAGAAAATATTGTATTCATATAATATTGGACATTAATGTCCTTTACATAAGGTTTACTTCGATTACATCAATTTTAGAAAACTAATCAGATAAAGGAACCTCCTTAGGTTCTTCTTCTTCTTTTGATTTTGGTTTTACACTACTTGAGGTAGGATGTACACGTAGGTACTCCTCTTTAACCTCCCTATTCATGCTCGGTGCATTGCGCCCATAGCCAAAACGCATATCTCAGATCATCGAAGGTTTTTTTTGTTTGGCTACACTAGGGGTATCAAGTTTCACTCACTTTTCTTTTTCTATCTTAATCTGACTCATGGCTATTGTCAGGGTCTTTGTATTAGATAACCATACTTCTTCTTTGGAGGATGTTGGTTGATTGGTTTTCCCTCTTGTTTTGGATTGATTGGTTTTCTTCCTACCCTGCTTCTTCATTCTATATCCCCCCATCTCTGCATTTAAGCATATAATTCACTAAGGTTAGATACAACATTTAAATTTTCTATGGTGCTTAAACAATCATTCAAAGTAGGCTCATATAGGTCCTAGTGTTTGAACTTGTGCTTTGATACCATGTGTGACAAACCTTAGTTTGTATCTAAAAACATTCATCTAAAAACCACCATAATTTTTTAAAATATAATTTGAAATACAATAAGTAAAAATACATCATAATGGTTCGTGCATACTTTTCTAGGAATAGAAATTTTTTTTACAAAAGATTCAAATACAATTTTCATTTTACCACAATACATAATTCATCAACATCTATTAATATTAATAGCAGTTTCAAAATCTATACAATGATGAAAAATTATAATTCACTTTTACATCAAACCTATCTCAAATCTTTAATCACAGGCTTAAAGCATTGTACAATTTAAAAATCATATACTATAATGATCCAATATGTATAAATGTGTCTTTGAGTACCAAGCTTGCGATGAATTGTACAACTGCATGGAGGGAAAGCATCATCGAGGTGCTTTACCTTCATCCACAGACCGATGGTCCCCCATGCACCTTCCTACTGGAAGTGGCCCTACCCTTCGTGAGGGTAGAAGATAGAGAGATCTGCAAATATACCATGCCAATCAAGAACTAGTGTGAAGTATTGACTCTGTCACATGTAACCTACCATACAAACCTAAATGACTTCTAGCTAAGTATGAGGATTGCTTAAACATGCAACCTTATCAAATACCATGGACTGATAATGCATGCAACAAAATGCATTACTTTGGCCAAAGCATTTGATTACAATGTCATATTTTGAAGCAAAAATATGGGTCGATTGTCCATACACCCTATTTCATCTTGACTTAACGCCAAACAAGTTACAATCAACTCTTCTTGCATAAAATCAGACAACTAGATTGATTGGATATCATGACCATTCAAAAAGGTTTAACCATATTGATAAAAACAAAAAATTACCTTGACTTTTCACCAAACCGATCATATATGGACCAGATGGAATAAAATCAACCTGCATCTTTTTTAAACTATGAAAAATGGAAGACGGGACAATAAAATTTAGTCTCTAACTTGAGAAAATTCAAGGCATTATAATCCAGACCTAAAGAAAAACTTCTATATTCTGCCTCAACTGAGAAAAACTCAAGGTTCTGCCTAATGTTCATATTTCCCCAAACTCATACATATAAATACCTATATATGTGTGTACATGGAAAATCTACATGTACACCCCTATATAAATATTTATATGTTTATGAAATCACTAAATCTAAAATAAATACTGTTATCAATTAGATCTAATTTTGCTTAATTTATCACATATGAATATTAACAAGGTATCCCTGAAATCATAAATAACTTACAAAAGGTTTACTTGGATGTACTGAAATTGTCCTATATGTTATAAGTTAAGACAAACAACACTTTTAATCTCATAGTTATCTATAGATAATGCAGATGATACACTTACTTATGTTACACATGCTTATGATATTCATGCTTATGATACACATGCATATGTTATATGTGCTTATGACACACATGCTTATGAGTACATTTATGGGTTGAGAAGCTCTCACTTCCAACTCATAACCGCACTCATAAGACTATTTTATGTTCTAACCTAAACTACAACACATGAATCATTATTTACATGTTCAAAATGATTGAGTCCTTTTTCATACTTCCAATGTATAAGGCTGATTAAAAAGACTTAGTTTTCTAATATTTTTGCAATCTTACAAATTAGCTTTCGAATAAACTGTTATGTTAAAAAATAACTTCAGTTTCCTATACTCTATTTTAGCATAGAGACTATTTATGGTTTTATTCAAAGTGTGGAATCATAATCTCTTTATAGTTGGTTGGATATTGGTATCATGCTAATATGGTTATTTTCTAATGAGAATTGAACTTCTAATGTCTATTTTTATGTATGCAGGATATCAACAAGAGGTCTCCTTATTTGTTTTAAAATAACGAATGCTACTCTGCCTCTAGGTGTTTCAAAAGTAGATATAAATTGTTCAACAATTACTGTTGTCTATTTGTGATCAAGTTGACTAAAAAACAATATTGTTTTTGCTATTCCAGAACTAGTTTATGGCTTGTATGAATCAACCCAGCATTCCTGAGTGTTTACTATGGCATTGGAGCAACATATCTTCTGTCCAAAAATCATTATTGTCTACCCAAAATAACAACGACTAATTTAACTTCTATTCCAAGGAAGAAGCATTCAAAACTCACATACATTTATCAATATATGCGTATATGTATTTATAGTATACATATACACATATATGAGTAAATATATACTCATATTTTCCCAAATATAAATAGCCAATGCACAAGAAAACTGTTTACTCAAACAAATCAATTCAAATACCCATTGTCTACAATATTTACACATTCAAAAATTAGTTTTGGAGCAGCAGAGAATTGACCCAATGTCGGGTGATATTTAATGTCAAAAGATTAAAATAAAAACTAAAAACCCCTTCACAAGATTGACGCTGGGGTTTTAAATGGGTAATGCAACCAAAACATTCTTATTTCTACCTTTAAAACATACCAAAAATGGTCATCATACAAGCACATACCTCGATGTGGATTTCTTCACAATACTCAGCTACAATTCTCCCTTCTTCTTGCTTGTCTTGCCTTCTCTCACCTCCTTTTTCTTCTTTTTCCCCCTTGCAAAATTGGTGCCCAAAATGATTGCAAACACCTCTTTTCTTCTCCAATTCAACACCAATACATTTCTCTTTTCTTGCTAGCACATGGCATGCAAAAACCCACATTATTTCCCTCTCCAGTTCATTGGAGACTACTCAAAAAAAGGGCAAGAGTGACTCCCATTTTGGCCAGCACACTCTCTATTTTAAATTTCCACTCTCTCCATCAAAACTACCTCATGCAAAAGTCATCATGTGTATGCATGAACCATTATGATGTATTTAATAACCATTATGCAAAACAAAAGAGCAACATAATAAATATTATTATTTTTATTTCTAGTTTTGAATACCTTGCATTAAAATCACCATCTTAAACCTCGACATTACTAATATGCCAATTAAACAAGCACAAGATGATACCGGTTCCTACAACACTTAATGTAGGGGAGAGATTGACCTTTAAACTGACGCTAAAACCATTCAAGGATTAATGTTATTTTGGGGTGACGGTAAAGCAATTCGACACTGACAAAAAAAGGCAATCATAAGACTTAAGAAAATACCTATTAATGCATTATGACATAGAGCGACCAAACTCTTACAACTAACTAGCACAAGATGCAACATTCAAACCAGTGGTGTGCGCATAATAAGTTCTCGATCATGGTAAGGAATGTCGATTCAGCTCAATCTGCAATCCTCTCCCTAATGATACTCTCTCTCCTCAACTAGGAGGGGATGTAAATTTTAACCTATGTTCACATCATTTCAACGGTAAGGTAGCTAGTTCGATATATTATATCGATAAATCACAAATAATAATATTCTGAAAATCATTAATAGAATTAATGAATAAATTTAAGCAACATAATTATAATGAAATTTTATAACCTTTCTATCATGTCATCCTAACATGTTTCCAGAAAGAGTTTAAGATTCACACATATACTTGTTGATCGACAAATAATTTAATTTTTTGCAAATACAAGAATATTATTTTTTTCAAAGCATCTTTTGTCAAATCAAAATGTTGATGTTCATAAAATAAAATAGTCCTGATATTATCAAACATTATCCAATTATTAAAGTTTCACACAAATATTCAAGCAAAAAATGAAATTAGTTTAAACATGAAAGAAGTTAAAAAATGTTAGGATTATGTTAGGATTTCAATAGTAGACTGGATTAATTAAATTACACAATTATATGTAGATTAACAAGACACATAAATAACAATGAAGAATAACACAAATGAACACAAAGATTTAACGTGGTTTACCCAATGTAGGCTACTTCCACAGAACAACGATCTAGTATCTTTATTATCCTATATCCAAAATGGATTACAATCTTGCAATCTTGCAGCTCAATACCACTGCTATGCTACATGAAAAATACATTCACAATCTCATTTCTAACTCATGACCTTTCACATTCTCCAGCCACTATTTATTACTTGCCTCTTTGGCAGTTATCCAATGTTGGTTTTTCCATGTCAGTTTTTCCATGTCGGCCAATAACAAACTAACTGTCTGCCCCCTACACTCCCCCATTAATTATTTTAGGGAGAAACCATGACTGACAAAGTCACCAAAATTTACCTTGTTGCATGTACCCGCAACCCTTGCAGCATGATTAGTCACCACATACTAACTGTAGAGTAATTTACTCTACATTTTGTTTTGAGTTTCAGTTGTGTGAGTTCCAGTTTTGTCTCTGTGTCTTAGAGTCACATGGATGGAGCCAAGTGTCATCAGCCAGGACATAGTATACAGTTTCTCAGAGTAACACGGATGGAGCCAAGTGTCTTTTTGTATTAAGGCGGAACATGCCAAGTGTCGTCTTCTGTGTTGCAGTTTCAAGCCACTTTTATGTTTCAAAGTGAGTCCAGCGGGCCCCATTTTAAGTTTCTTTCAGTGCGCGCGGAAGGCACCAAGTGGCAGCTGCGGAGGGTTTCTCTAAGTTTCTTTAAGTTACGTGGAAAGTGCCTTGTGTCCCATATAATATCTGCGGAGCACGCCAAGTGTAGGCATCTGCCGGTTCTTCTTTTGTTTCATGGTTAAGTAGAGACTGTTGGTGGGCCCCGGTAAAGTAGCTAAAGTTCAAGCGAAGCGTGCCATGTGTCATCGTCCGTGTGAATCTAAATGAGTCCCAAATATTTCTATAGTGTTGCTAAAGTTCAAGCGGAGACCGCCACGTGTCATCTTCTGCGGGACTCTCAAAAGGTATTTAAGTTTCTTTAAGTTGAGCGGAAGCTGCCACGTGTCCCATATAAATACCGCGGAAGATGCCACCTGTCCCCTTTCCCCTTTTTGAAGCTGCTTGAGATAGAAGTGTTGTGGGTCCCATTTTCAGTAAGTAATAAGAGTTTCTATGTAGCAGATTGTGACAGATGTCGAAGGCGGAATTCTCCTGACTATGAGACATAGTGAACTATAGAGCTCGCGGAAGCTGCCACGTATCTATTTGCAATACCGCAGATGTTGCCAAGTGTCATTTTCTAGTATCTTTTGAGGAATGAGACAGTTTAAGTAACACGGAGGGTGCCATCTGTCTCATTAGTTTTGTTTCTCAATGTTGCGGAAGCTGCCACGTGCTAGTTTCCTATTTTTCTGGAAAGATGAAGGAGTTTCAAGTAAAGGGCATGTATGCATGCCATCTGTCTCAAGGGTTTATAGTCGCAAAGACCTGCGGAAGCTGCCAGGTGTCCTCACCTTTTCACAGTGAGGAGCGTTAAGTGTATCTATTTCAGCCAATGAACTTGTAGAGAGGCTAACCGTTTCAGATCCAAAAGATATCTTCTGTCATACACTTCCAGTTAAGTTCCATTTCGGTTAGGTCATTGGGATTTGATCGTGCAAGCAATCTTGAGCCAGTCCTGTGCTATAAATACGGGTCCAGATCGCATATTTAGGGAGATAACAAGATAGAGAATTTTCTGCATATAGATTGTTATCAGAGATTTACGGGTTTTTAGAGATCTTTTGCTATTGCCAGTAATATCATTTGCCTTAGTTATGTTTTCTTGATTCAGAAAGTTTGTATAACTATGCATATACCAGTGCCTTTTATGTGACTGAAAGATTAATAAGAAGACTGAGTTCTGTGCCTTTGCTGATATTTTCTATGTTATTACAAAATCTTCTAAGTTGTAAGCCTTTGATTCTATTTGTTTTCATCTTTTACATTGATCATGCATTGTTTGCTCTTTAATGCAACTGAATCCTAAAGATAGCTTCATTGTGCTTAGTGTTAAGGAATGAATTACATTCAGGCGCATCGCCATAGTTAAATTTTTCTTTCATTGCATTTGTGATTCTGTTTAGTTTCTATCCCTTTCTCCCAAAACATATTTGAGATAAAGAAGAGCCAGCTTCTTTAAAATCTGGAGGTTGTTTCAGGTTGCAAGTCCCATATTCCTAAAACTTCCCATGTTGGTGTTAGCAATTTGAAGCATCAACAGTTTTTGGCACGCCCAGTGGGACCATTCTTGAAGTTTCTGTCAAGACTGTATGAACCTAAGAGCTACAAGGAGTCAGAGTTGTGGACCTGTAACAAGAGCTCAATCTGCTGAGAACCTACGTATTATTTTACCACCATTGATAACTAATCTAAGAAGAAGGGTCAATCAGTTTACAGCACCACCAAGAGCCAACATGGGAGCACCTGTAGCCCCAAGGAATTATGCAAATTGGAACACTGGCAGTCCCCTGATCCTCCCAGTACCACCAGCCACTTGGGATCCTATTCTAGCAAATGCCCTGAAGGCTCTGCCCAAATTTAGTGGGGAAGATTCCAAAACACCTGAGGAGCATCTACAGGATGTGTCTGATGTCTGTGCAATACATGTGATCACTCTGCAAAATGTGGTTATAAGATTGTTAGCAGCTTCTTTTAAGGGGAAGGCTCTGGATTGGTACAGATCTTTGACCCCAAATACAATATCTACATGGGATCAACTTGGAGATGCTTTCTTTGCAAGATTTAAAGAGAAGGGTGATAAATCTTCTTTGTTACAACAATTGATTACTATCAAAAGGGCACCACAAGAAGCAATGACTGATTTCAATTCAAGATTTCAAAAGACTTGGGAAAGAATTCCTGCAATAGCAAGACCATTACCAGGTATGGTTATAGTATTTTATCTTAAAGCCCTCAATTCAGATATATCAGTAATGATTCAGTCACTTGGAGGTCAGACTCTGCCAGAAGCCTATGACTATGCAGTCAGAGCTGAAAATAACTTAATAGATGCTGGAAAATTGCCCCCAAGGCCTCCCATGCCCATGTTTCTAGAGATTACCTTACCTTTGCCTCAAGAAGCCCCTAATCCCATAGCCCCACCTGTGTCTATGTATACATTCCCCCAACAACCTACTAAAGCTGATGTTCCTGTCTAGCCCTCTGAGATGGATGATGTCAAGAACATCTTAAGGACATTTTCCAATGAGATAATTAACCTAAAAAGATAGCAGAATCCTTATCCTAAACCTCAATATCAAGGCTACCAGAGAAATAGACCTCCACCATAGCCAAATCAGTATCAGGGCCCTCAAAGGCAAACTAACCCTCAGCCATCAAACCAATTGGTTACAGTTCCTACACCCTTGCAGACTGTTCCTCCTAATCCAAACAAAGAGATTATCCCAGGGCAGAATAATTATGCAGATGGCACCAATGCCTAGTGTTTCCCTTGTAATAATGCTCATATGCCCAGAGATTGTCCCAGGGGTAATCTACAGCAAAAGATAGCAGAGCAAAGAAGAGTAGATGGACAATTTGTAAATACTTCTGACACTCAACCCTACCAATCCCCTAGTATGCAAAATTCAGTCCTGGTGGCTCAGATGCAAGGGATGTTCTCACAACAAGAAGAAGAAATAGCCCCTGAGCATGCTCTGTTTTCATGGATTGAAGATGAAGAGTCAGTATTCTTGAATGAAGCTTCTACTTCCAAGAAGCCATTGGTACAATCAGATTACTACACTAGAGCTAAGAGAAGGATGATGGGACAGCCTGAAGTCACAAATAAGGAAATTATGGGGATTCCTCCATTTCAAGATCATCAAAACACAGCTGCTAGACAAGAAATACCTCAGCCAGTGCAGAACCAAGTAGCCTCTGGACAGGTTCAAGAAAAAGCAAGGTACCCTTATTATCCAAAGACCCAAACACTAGGACCTATGAATGTGGTGGATCAGCTAAAGAGGACTGTAACATCCACGTTCTAAAAACATAGTAAAAACCAAACATTTCACCATAAAGTAACTTTACAAGGTAAAAATGAGACAGAAAATTTTTCTTCTATTCAACATAAAGTCGAGTAACTACAATTACAAGATATCTTATTACAAATTCAATAAACCTTAATGACTTACTCTAGTACAATGTTTACAATAATAAATCAATCATAAATACCTGAATCAGATAATGTTTTACTTAGTCTCAATAAACACAAGTCTCAATAATATACTGCATCCAGAATTCTGACATCCTTATCGCAAGCCTCGGCATGTCTTCTGCTAGAGAGAGAGAGTATCTTCCCAGTGATTTACCTCCAACCACAGACCGTCAGTCTCCCGCACTCCTTCCTAACCGAAAGTGGCCCTTCCCTTCACGAGAAGTATAGACCAAGGGGACCAGTGGTAATTTGCCTTTCCGAGTACATAGTGTTGTATCTTACACAACTCTATCTATCATACAACCCTAGATACCCTCTAGCTAAGTATGATTCCCGATAGGACGTGCAATCCAGATACAGTGAACCGACAATGCATGCAGAGACATATGCATTACTATGGCCATAGTTTTTAGTATAAATTGACGTTCGCAATGAACGATGTCGTACTGTTCACCCACTCCAACTCGACTTGGATACTATCATATTCCTACAGTTCGACTTGGTCATCTTTGTTTAACTTAAGAAGTATGATGTTTGAACAATTGAGTCTTTCCGACCCATACATGTTTTCTTACATTGTCTATAATCCATAGACCTGATCAACTTTCTTTCTTTATGAGGACTCTCATTGCTTCATCGCAATTCCCGAGGTCGATGACTTATTGTCTCATAATATATAAAGATAGATTAATTATGACTACGATGATAACCTTTCCCAGATTAAGCAATATAGTCCAGGAAAATAATTCCCTTCTTACAAGTAAGAATAATTTCACATAGTCAGGGCACATGACCCTTCAATCACGATCTGAATAATGACCTCATTGTCTTAAAATAACAATTACCAAATCTATGATAAGTCGAGGTTTAACTGAAGAGTTTTGACTAACTCAAACCTAGTCTTTCTAACTTAGGTGATTTCACAAGACCTTGTCGTTGCTCTATTAATCATTATGGATTGACTATCCATTCTTAGGTATCTCCCTGTGCATCTTTGCAACGTTTGAGATTTACCCTCTTGTCCACATATAATAGCTTAGAGTAGTTGTGATAAAAGATATAATGATTTTAATGTTTGCCTATCCGTTTAATGGTACCTCTTACACATTTGCAAAATCTGTGGCTTACGACTTGTATTTTAAGTCGACTGTTAGCCCAACACATGGTTTTTCCCCTTCCTAGGTTTAAATATTGTCCATTAGATACTAATCTCTTTCCAATAAGATAGACATGAGCATTACCAGATTAGGGTTCTCGACCTTCTTAGTCGACTCATACATAATCCACTAAACAGGTTGTAACCCCAAAAGGTATAATTATAACCTTACCTTACTGGGTCACTCTAGGGTTTTTGCATTTCCTTTTCCATGAAAATGGAATATCAAGAAAAGAGTTTAAGTTTACAACTTTCCTTTAGTCTTCTATTTTTAACTCAGAATCCAAGTTCATTAATATGATACTATGAGTTGGTTTAATAATTTCAAACTTGAAACATAGGAGTAGTCCACTATGTCTCTGAAATTGCTATTCATCATAGATATTACTTAAGACTTAATCAATCTTTTCCTGGAAAGTGTGGATCCTTGATATAATCATCAACATTCTAGGTTTTAGTCTTTCAAAAAGAACCTCTTGTTGCAACTACAACATGGAAACTATGTCTTCCTGACATTCTATTCCTTGTTTGAAGGTTTAAATCTAATCTTGGTTCTAGAGTCTAGTATTGTCATAAAGAAAATAGTTTTGTCTAGAACTTCATAGTTTAATCAAGTTACCCAACTTTCATTTAGAATAAAATTACCAAATCATGGCTAATTAGATGCCATCATGTGACATGGTTTTATCGACCACCAGTCCTTTCTGGACTATTAAAAAGGTTTGACGAAATGGTACCCTAATGGAGTACATAACATGCTACTATTTACAATAATACATATCCAAGATAGACTTAGTTCTTCTTCTTGAACTAGTAATATTTTTTTTTTTTTTGTAAGAAAGAGATTATCCGCTAGTCTTTATCCGACTACGAGGTCGTCTAAATCTCACCAACGTTGACTAGTTTAAAAATTTTGACTTTTCCTTAGTTATAATAATGCCAAGGGTTCAATTTCAAGTCTAAACTTCTCCTAAGTTTAGTTTGATTCCCAAAAGGATGATGGAATAATTCTGTTTACTATCCACTTAGTTCTATGTTGAAAAGTTGCTCTTTCAACCTAGCTCAAGCAATGACCATTTGGTCAGTACAAGATTTCTACAGGAGGTCCACAGTAAAATTGACCTTAAAGGTATCTAGAGACACACAATTTCTTGTAGAATAAAAATGATACTCTTATCACTAAACATAGGAAAACAAAGTTTAAAGGATATACCACCCTATACTTTCAATGTAGTACTCTAAAATATTGGCCTCTGACAAAATACATATCAAGTAAAAAAAATACATAGGAATCTAAAAGCATAACATCTTCTCATCATAGCTGTATGCTATCCTTAACGGCTTCACAATAAAGTGCTAATCTAATCTTAATCGTTCGAAACAATGTATAAGATTATAACCTTTAAAGATACCATTTTCAATAAGAGAAGGAACTTGTGGGTTCGAAGGAGTAATAAAGCTCTCTTTGACGAGCCCAAATCCTTTCCCCATCAACATTCCTTTCCGAGAACTTCAAGCTAGGTTCTTTTGCTGTGAGAACAATTTCTGAGCACTATCAGCTCTGAGAGCCCCATGATCTCGCATAGGTATGAATACAAGATTTGAGAGACCAACACCAAACAGCCAACTCTCATGGCCATCCTTTAAAACCAACTTCTACCTTCGTTACCATGTAATCTCCCTTCGACCAAAACAAAACTCTTGTTCAAGACTAATAACCCGTGTAGTTTCTCGTAAGCTTGTAATTTCTCTTGATGCAAAAGCACTCAAAAGAACGGGAACCCCCATTCTGTCGTCCACCATTTGTGATATCCTCACAAATATTGATAGGGTGACAAAAACATTCCTTAACCTTACAAAACTTGAAGGTTCTTATCTAATCTGTCGGCCACAAAAGCAGGGTTCATCCCAATCAGGAAGTTTATATGGATATAAGATATTATACTCAGGGTTCTCTTTACATATGACGGCCTCAATGATATCTAATGCTCCCTACGGAAATACCAGATAGCGAAGTCTCCTACCCCACATTTGAGACCACCAAAACATAGATAACCCCCACTCCTACTTAGGAGAGGACGACACAGCTATACAGAGATAAAACAGTAATAATAAAACTTGCATAGCTCTTAGAAGTATCATGCAATGATATCACTTAGTCACTCAGCTTTTCCACCCAAGGAAAACTATCCACGCCCGCTCCTTGTGTCCAAAACCAAACAAATAACTATACTATCTAAACTTCCCCCTGATTAACTCTTTGTTATAAACTGAGATATATATATGCTCTTCATTGTTTTCAGTCTCTTAACAACCGAATACCCTTCCCAGGCTGCGCACAACGACAGATCTCTCATCCTACTCGGTTCCTGCCAAACCGCCTACTTCTCTTTCACGATGACCAACTCTCACCAGGGGCTCATGTCGTCATTTTTCCTTCATCCCCCTGCACATAAGATGTTATCTCTCTTTTCTCGTGATCCCTCTCTTTTCCACGCTTCGGCAAGGCACATCATACCCCCGACAGAATACCTCCCCCCTGATGTTATCTCCCTAAAAAAAAGAAGGACCACTACTACAGTTAAATGCCCTCTCGCGGCATTCTCTACAAGTGTCAACACCAGTGCTATGATTCGGCCCTCACGACTCTACTCGTGAGTCGTCTTTGCAAAAACAAATAACCATTATTGCCCACTAACAAATGGTTATAACAGACCATCACCAAGACATGGATGCTCCAACTATTTAGGCTCGACAATGCTATCGAGGGAATCTATACTCCACAAAGTTTAACACCAATAAATTCAACTCTAGGTTATTAAATCAACTGAAAGTTTACTAAAACATTTCATCTGAATTGAGAGGATTTCGTGAACCACTACCTACGGGCCACACCTAATCATAAGCCTAAAATATTGTGGCTTATAAATTACCACTAACTCCCATTGATTAAACGTCTCATACGACTACCACCGAATAGTAAGTCATTGCCACAAGGCAGTGATGACGGTGATATAGCCAGACAATTTATTCCAAAACAAAGTCTAGCATCCTTTGCATCATTACATCATAAGTTAACCAACTTTCTTTCTGAGGACGGGTATAATATGAAGTATTCCTTGTACTTCCCACCCGGTGCATTACAGATATACCCAGTCAATCATGGAATTCAAATGTTACATGATAGACAGCAGAGTTTTCACCAACTCCCATCATGATTCCTTTAGAGAAAAATGACACTAAGAAAGCTATTTACAAGGATGACAACAATCTTACAAGAAAAGGTGGTTACTCAATTATACCCCGAATAATCCCATTCTAACAAAATAATAAACATAATAGTAATAAAATAGTTCTTCACCACATTTAAGCTTTGATCAAAACATAATAATATTAAGCTGAAAGGCTTATGAGTAATGTGATAGGGTCGAGCTTGTCTCCCCTTCATAGACTCTAATTAAAATCACATCGACTTGACTTTAATAAGATCGTTATTCGACATAAAAGTCGACAACAGTACTTTAAGTGACTCAAGAAGAATAACACAACCATTTTACGTCAATGACGTTGTTTACCTCGCAAAACGACTATGTCGACTCACAATCGACTAGACTAGATGAGAATCAAGATATCGACTACCTGTCGATTAAATTCAAAAGAAAACTGGCAAGACAAGACTTACCTCATATGACTCATTGGTTCACATTATTGTTTAACACTAGACTCGTTTGGCAAATTGACCACTCATTATCCAAGGTCTATCTCTCTCTTCTCGAAAGATACTCTCTCTCTCCTCTCTGAGAGTTGATACCCTGTAATCCTGTTTCACTTGTCATCAAACAATAAGAAATCAGTGCATCTTTATTCGATAAATTCAACTAATAAATCAAATCTTATAATACAGTTATTAAATCGACCATAACATAATCATTTCCATGATTTCATAATTGATATTCCATACAATTCCATGTCATATCCTGTCTTAAGTCTATAACATCTCAATAAATTTACTTATGCCTACCTAAAAAGTAAAAGTATAGCAAGTTAGAAAATAGGGATGTAACAAGGACCCCAGCCCACGTGTCAATATGGGACATGTTAGCTATTCTTGAGCAAAAGACAATGTTGCAAGAAGCCCTGCAGGGCCAAGTAGTGCCTAAACATACTGGTACCAAAGGAGGACCTGCTGATAAAGAAAAGCTCAAAGACACTGTTCCTCTACAGACAACAGCTCTTTTGAATAACACACCTGAGGTAGGTAGATCTAAGCCAGATCCCTTTTATTTAACTTTAATAGTTGGGAAGAAATTGTTGCACAATGCAATGATAGATTCTTGGGCTAGTACCACAGTGATGCCAAAGCAAATAGCAGATGCTTTGAAGATAAAATATGAGCCACTTACAAAAGGAGTTATGCAGTTAGATGGAAAGTCTGTGCAAACAATAGGGAAAATTAAACAACTCCCACTACAACTGTATACCTGTCCCAATATAATTGTAAATTAAGATGTTGTAGTCATAGATATTCCCCTCATTTTTGGCTTATGTTTATCCAAAGATTTTACAGCCAAGATAGGAGGATATATGTCACTTGATTGGTCACACCTCATCTTGAGAACCAAATATGGGACTAAAATGAAGGTACTATCTGAACCATTGTCAAAGGACCATATCACAAATGAACCAACCCCAAAGTTAGAAGCAGCCCATGCCATGCTAAAAAAAGAGGAAAGAGTTTTTGTTGAAGAAATAGGGGATTGGACTGAACATGATTAGTAAGAAGAAGATAACCAGTTGTTAACTATGATGCAGAGTGACCCCTTTGGAAACTATGACTCAACAGGGCTAGGCACTTATGTCATATTTGAAGAAAACCAGGAGATCCCTAATGTCTTAAGAAATGAGCCCTCTCAGACCCAAGAATCCATAAATGATTCAGGAATCTGGACCCTAAAATTTGATGGGGCTAGAAGTAAAAAAGGAGCTGGAGCAGGAATTTGTCTTACTGCCCCTGATGGTGAAAAGATTTTAAGGGCTATCCGTTTCCAATTTGCCTGTACTAATAATGATGTTGAGTATGAATCTTTAGTACATGGGCTCATGTTAGCCAAGAAAAAGGGAGTAAAGAATCTGATAGTCAAAGAAGATTCAGAACTAGTAATGAAGCAAATAAGAGAGAAGGCAGTGGCCAAGAATGTAAGGATGAGATCTTATAGGCATAGAATTTGGGACTTAATAGATGGTTTTGAAGCTTTTAATATTAAAGTAGTCCCTAGAGCCCAAAATTCTGAGGCAGATAGGATGGCACAAATTGGTTCACAGTTTGATCCAATAACTGATCTAATGGTCAATAATGAGTCAGTCAAAGTTATTGTGAGGCCAACTATCCCAGACAATGATGAAAATTGGCAATTCTTTGAAAATGATTTTCAAGTACTTTCATTTTTGCAACAGTCGGGAGTCTTTGCTGATCAGATTATTCAACTGAAGTCAAACAAGCTCCCTAAAGGACTAATTACCCTGGAAAACTTGTTTGACCCAGAAGATGCCAGCCTAGAAAATAAGAGATTTCAAGCAAACAAAGAGGACTACTCTGAGATTCAGGTTAGTGAGGGGAGGAAATTGAAGGTTGGGAATTCTGCCACTCAATAGGAAAGAAAAAGGTTAATTGATTTATGTGAGAAATATGATAGGGTCATAGCCTGGACCTATGAAGATCTCCATGGTTATGATAGAAATATCATTCAACACACTATAGAGCTAACTGAAGGATCTAAACTGGTCAGACAGAAGCAGAGGCCAGTGAATCCTAGGATTGAACCTCTGATGGGGGATGAGTTGCAGAAACTATTAGAATCAAGGATCATTTTTCTAATTAAACATTCAACTTGGGTATCCAATCTAGTACCAGTTAGAAAAAAGAATGGGGACATAAGGCTCTGTGTGGATTTCAGAGACCTAAATAGGACATCTCTGAAAGATCACTACCCCTTGCCCTCTATGGAACAAATTTTACAGACTGTGGCTAGATCAGAGAGATTCTCCTTGTTGGATGGTTTCTCTGGATACAATCAAATTTGGTTGGCTGATGAAGATCAGCATAAGACTGCTTTCACCACAAAATGGGGAACATTTGCCTATGCAAAGATGCCTTTTGGTCTTTCAAATGCTGGAGCTACATTTCAGAGGGCAATGGATGTAGCATTTGGAGAGCTTATCAATAAAATCATTCTAATTTACCTAGATGACCTTACTGTTTTCTCTAAAAGTGTTGTAGATCATTTTGACCATCTAGAAGTTGTTTTTAAGAAATGCCAAGAGTTTGGAATATCTCTAAATCCTAAGAAATGCATTTTTGCAGTACCTCAAGGTAAACTATTAGGGCATATATTGTCTAAAGAAGGAGTCTCTATAGATCCAGAGAGAGTCACTGCCATAATGAACCTATCTCTGCCAATCAATAAGAAAGTAGTTCAGTCCTTTTTGGGAAAGATTAATTTTGTCAGTCGGTTCATATCAAACTTTACAGGCCTAATAAGACCAATGACACTGCTACTGAAGAAAGACCTGGTTTTCAAATGGACTATGGAAGGGAGATAGACTTTTGAAGAGGTCAAGAAAGTAATTTTAACAACTCCAGTATTGAGGAACCCAGACTTCTCTAAGTCTTTTTTAATGTATGTCTATGGAGGAGAGTTCAGTGTTGCTGCTGTCCTAACACAGAAAGAGGATCAATAAGAGGGAGAGCATCCAATAGTCTTTTTCTCAAGGACTCTTAGGGAGTATGAAGCCAGGTATAACTTTGTAGAGAAACAGGCATATGCTATGGTAAAAGCCCTCCAGAAATTCAAACACATGGTCACAGGAAATAAGATTCTGATACTAGTAGCTCATCCGAGTGTCAGAGAATACATTATGGAAGGAGAGATCACTAAGAAAAGAGCAACCTAGATAATAAAGATTCTTGAACATGATGTGGAGGTCAGACCAACTAAACTTGTCAGAGGCAAGGGTTTGCGCCAGTACATGGCCCAAGACATGGAAAGAATGGTGACTGCTGAAGCAGAGAATGAGAATGTGTTGAGAATTCAGGAGATTGATCAGAATTCTTGGGTCACAAATAGGATCCATTTTATGAAACATGGGATTTTCCCAAAAGAGCTCTCTTAGGACAAGAGGAGATACTATAGGCAGCAAGGGGCCCATTTTGTTTTAATTGACCAAGTTCATTTCAGAAGAAATACTGATGGTATACTCCTAAGATGTATAGAGAAAGATGAGGCTCAAAGAATCCTACATGAAATGCACCATGGAGTCTCAGGTGGACATTTTTCTGCAAGAACCACAGCTATAAAGATAAGTCAGGCAGGTTACTTTTGGCCCACTTTATTTACTAACTATTATCAACTGGTCAAAGAGTGCCAATCTTGTCAGTATTATACGGGGAAGAGAAGGAATGTAGCAATGCCCCTTAGTCCTATAATTGTTGATGAACCCTTTGCCCAATGGGGTCTAGACTTCATTGGAATGATCAATCCGGTGTCAAGTATGGGACACAAATAGATTCTAACTACCACAGATTATTTTACCAGATGGAGTGAGGTAGTACCACTCAAAGAAGCAACAGAAAACGTGATCCTAGACTTTTTGGAGAATATCACTACTCGCTTTGGGCCTCCTCGTACTATAATTTCAGATAATGCTAAGGCATTTTTAGGGGCAAAAATATCTGACTCTGCACTAAAGTATGGAATCTATTTGAAAACTTCATCAAATTATTACCCTCAGGGTAATGGTTTGGCAGAATCAACTAACAAGAATCTGATTAGACTTATTAAGAGAATAGGGGCTGATCATCCAAAGAGTGGCATAAAGTGCTTAATATAGCACTGTGGGCTGATAGAATTATGCCTAAACAAGTGACAAAGATGTCCCCATATGAATTGGTCTATGGTAAGCCTACTGTAATGCCCCTGAGCTTGGAGATTCCTGCTCTCCAGCTATTAAAACAAATTGAGATTGAAGAGAATGGCCCCATGCAAGTTAGACTTGCTGAGCTCCTGGAAGTTCAAGAAAAAAGGGATACAACACATGAATCATTAATGAAACATCAGAAAATAATCAAAGACTGTTTCGATAAGAAGACTTCAAATCCCCATTTTGAAGTAGGATCAATTATTTTGAAGTGGGATGAGAGAGCTGCCAAGCTGGGTCGACACAGTAAATTTGAGTCATTGTGGACTGGCCCCTACAAGATTCGTTCATGTAAACAACAAAATTCATTTGAGCTTGAAAGAATGGAGGGCGAACCCGAAGAGATTCCTATGAATGGGATCTACCTAAAACATTTCAATTAAGCAGTGTCTCATATGTATTATAGTTAGATAGTTTCCCTTTCGTTGTTGCTCTGTTTTCTCGCTTTGTTTTCCACTCTTTCTTTTAAATAAGTGTTCTATGAACACGTGACCACGGCTCAAGTCTCTTCAATTTTTGAAACCCTCGCATTTACTAAGTTTCTCTCCAATCCCCAAAATTCCCTAAGGTACCACCGTATATAGCCACTTTTATGACATGTCTGACACTCTGTTCCACGTAGATCTCGTAAGATTTACTAACAGTTTTCAGGTTGTAATGCCATTTATGAGACTTGATGTGTCATTAAAATACCCTAAGAACAAGAAGTTAAGGCTTAATTGCGTCTCATTTGTTCCTACGTCTGCTAAGAAATCCTTGTTATCAGCATTTTCAATTCATAGCAAAACCTGTTTCACAGACGTGTCTTCCCTGTTGCAAAGCTCCCATACTTGTTACACAAGTTCACTAGATTCCAGTATAGACACAGATATGGCAGAGGCACAGTCTTCATAGCAGGGGCTGGAGATTTATGAATCCATTGACAAGCTTCTCACCAGCAAATCATATGCTTCGGCCCCTGCACAACCCTTAAGGACCTATCCAAGGACTAGGGTCCCTGAGGTTGGCTATGCAGCGGATTCAGCGAAGGTGAGAGATTTTGCGGACGGTATCGCTGACCCAACACTTCAAAAGCCTGGCAAAGCCCTGCGAGAAGGGGCACACCAAAGATGTATCCAGAAGGGCAAGGCTAGACAATCTGAAACATTCATAATGAGGATATGGACCTCTCAATTGGCAAAATTTATTGTCCCAAGTGTGCATCTATGCCCCAACCTGATTGAGATGTGCACATAATTGTTTCATGCACCCTCAAGCACCATTCAAAAGGGACCCTTCATGGTGCAAATTACACCAAAGGCTATCAGGGACATGTTGGCCCTATACCATGACAAGACAGCCACATTTCCCACCATTGCCAAAATGCAGAAAACATGGGCGAATGTCAATCATCAGTTGTGGTTTCTCAATTTAGAGATGCAGTTGGGAGATGAAAACACCAAAATGCCAGTGCTACCAACAAGAAGGGCACAATTCGCTCAGGCTAGCCAGGAAGCATTGTCCATGATGGCATTTATCTTTGGAATGAAGGAGGACATTACTGTATATGACTAGCAGATTGCCATTTTGTTCAGAATGAAGACTGTGGACAAGTCTCAGGAGTTTCGGTTGGATTTCTCTGAGCAGATTGCCTATTCAATGGTAGACCAACTCACCCACTTCAAATCAACAGGGGTTTTCAGGTATTCTTCTTATTTGTTTCACCTCATGTTATATCAAAACCCTGCCATCTTTTCGCAATATATGCATCTGAATATGTATGACCCAAGTTTCGGTCACAATAGGACCATTCCCATGTCCGCATGGACACATGTCTTATCCGAAGCATTTGACCCCTATGAATTTTGGGAGCTTTTTGTCGCCCCTGCTTTTTACCACCTAAGCCCCGAGTCTATAGAAAATAGGTTAACCCCAAACATCAAAGGCCTCATGACAAACTACCCTATTCCCTGTGATTATTTCTTTGGGTCCCATCACACCATTATTAGGGTCCATGGTTTTAATGGAGAACCAATGTTGCTACCCAAGATTTTGACTCCTAGGTTAGCATTCTTAGAGGTCACTCAGCAAGTGTCTGTGGTTGATAATGACTATGGCACTGGGAAGAAGAAAAAGAAAATGTATGACATCCCATGGGTAAAGAAAAACATGGCCCTACTGGTTAGGGATGCCGAGCACTTGTTGCTAAGGAAACTAGCCGTCCTGGGTTTCTTTCTCATAGAAGATAAATGGAAATATGACCCAAGCAATTTCATAACTTTATGGGTTAAAGACAACAATGTCGGTGCCAAGATTGTACATGAGGGTCATCCCTTTTGAGAAGACAGAAGAAACCCTAAGGAGGATATCCCTGATTTGTATGTAGAACTAACAGATTTGCCCTTTGAGGGTCCCAGGCCATGGGAAATATTTTATAAGAAACAAAGGGCTTTTGACCCTAAGCTCAAAATGGGCACCGGATTGAAGAAAACTTTATTAAGGGACAGAGAATGGAAGCCAGATAAAATTGAAGCCTATTGGAAATATAAGCAAGAAATATCTGAGACAACTCACTCTTTCGGCAAGGTTGATACAGATGAGAAATGGGAGTCCATTTGGGATGAATGGCATCCCTCTCCAGTTTCTAGCCCTGGTTCAAGCAGAATCCATAGGCAAGGTGGAGAGTCAAAGGGAGAGCCTGAGTCCGCTCACACAGTGCTGACCCCAGGACAAGATTAATCTATAGCCGCTGTAACTGTCTGGCCCCAATCTCTTAGTGCCATAGAGAAACAAAAGAGTGTGGTATCATCACCACCCAGAGCTTCTCCATCAGTTTCAGTGACTGGGGTTTCCAGTTTTGTGGAATTGCCACTAGCAATAGTGGTAAATGTTGAAGAGAAGGAAGCACAACAAGAAGAAGAGAGGCCAAGGAAACATAAGAAGCTGAAACTTCAGCCTGATTCAGATGAGGAAGCAGAGCCTTCACAGCAACAACCACCGAGTACATCTATTGCCCCTTAGGTACACGTTACTCCTCCTTCTCCTTCTTAATCTCTTTCTTCTATAGGGGTGGCAATCCCAACTAGCCAAATATTTTCCCCTGCCACATCTGCTGTGCCAATTTCACAGTTTGCCCCACCCTTTACTACTCAGGCCATGTCATCACAGGCCACATCATTGCCTCCCTTTTCCCCCTCTTTTCCAAGGAGAATACCTCCTCAGATTCCCCCTAGCCAACATTTGGCTATTCCCTATGGCTTGCCACAAGGTCATCCTTTTGCGGGCGGGTATATTGCCTCTCCCCCTACCTTCCAAGCTCAAGCAGACATAGCTAAGAAGGCTAGGGAAGCCCGGATGGATAAAAAGAGGAAGAAAGATAATAAAAAAGTTGCAGAAGGTGGAGGCTGATTTAGCTCAGGAAAAGGCACATAGTAGCAACTTTGCTGCAGAGCTTAAATCAAAAAATGATGAAATAGAGAATCTCAATAGACAGTTGCAAAATATTGTTTCTTGTCAAATTCATCAAGCTACACAGAGCCAAAATGCTTCTTTGAAAGAAGAACTAGTACAAGTAAAATCTGCAGTGACTGCCCTGAGGCAGGAAAAGGCCACATTGTAGAAGAGATGTCAGGAAAACCTACAACAAGTCACATAGTTTCAGTAGAAGCTACTGACTGAACAAAACAATGCTGCTGCCATGCAGGCCCAACTTCAAGCCGAGCAACAAACATCAAAACAGTTGACACTTCAGTTGGCAAATAGGCCAAAGAATGCAGGAGTGTTGAACCTGGTTAAGGATCTATATGTATCAGTATGGAAAAGAATCTCTGAGGAGATTATTCAGCTCAAACCTTCTTTAACTTTCCTGTTACATGCACAACAATTGTGTGAGACGGTAGAGACTTCTGTTCAGGCCACTTTGTCCACTGTTTCCTTGAGAGTTTCAGATTCTCACTGCTGTTGAAGAAGCTGTATGACACAACTGATGAAACATTATCAGCAGCAGGGATCAGTAACAGAATGATTGCTTCAAAAGGGGTGAACGAAGTTCTCATTTGCAACTCTGTTGCAATTACTTGCCAGGAGCTCCTAGATGTGGTCAAAGAGGGAGTGAAAGACATGAAGAAGCATATTGAAGATCTGGTGCAATTGGGTCTTCCCTCCCCTTTTCTTGATAGCAACACTATGCTAATGGTTGATGAGATTAAGCCTTTGTTGTTGGCCAGGCAAAATGATCAGTCAGTTTTCCAGGGTTTAACAGATGCTTCATCGCTACTAGAAGTGGAAGCTGTCTTGATCCCCACGGCCCAGCTTGATTTCCAATTGAAGGCTGCAGTTCATGTTTTGCAGAGTTTTTCACACAAGGACATCATCAACCTTGATTTAGCCTTCTAGGATTTGCAAAATAAATAGGGACTCTCTGATGCTGAATGGTCTGTTTATCAGACGACCTTACAGAATCTGTGAATTTTTGTTGTATATATATACATTTTTGGATTCTTTTTGAGTAGGCTCAAAAGTCCTCGGGGTCGCCAAGAACTGTAGAGTAATTTACTCTACATTTTGTTTTGAGTTTCAGTTGTGCGAGTTCCAGTTTTGTCTCTGCGTATTTCTGCGTTTTAGTTTTGGCAGTGAGGGTTTTGACATAGAGTGCGGGCGCGGGTTTTTGCCTAAGTCTCAGAGTCACGTGGATGGAGCCAAGTGTCATCAGTCGGGACACAGTATACAGTTTCTCAGAGTAACACAGATGGAGCCAAGTGTCTTTTTGTATTAAGGCGGAACATGCCAAGTGTCGTCTTCCGCATTGCAGTTTCGAGCCACTTTTATGTTTCAAAGTGAGTTCGACGGGCCCCATTTTAAGTTTCTTTCAGTGCGCGCAGAAGGTGCCAAGTGGCAGCTATGGAGGGTTTCTTTAAGTTCCTTTAAGTTACGCGGAAAGTGCCGCGTGTCCCATATAATATCTGTGGAGCATGCCAAGTGTAGGCATCCGTCGGTTCTTCTTTTGTTTCATGGTTAAGTAAAGACTATTGGTGGGCCCCAGTAAAGTAGCTAAAGTTCAAGCAGAGCACGCCATGTGTCATCGTCCACGTGAATCTAAATGAGTCCCAAATATTTCTATAGTGTTGCTAAAGTTCAAGCGGAGACCACCACATGTCATCTTCTGCAGGACTCTCAAAAGGTATTTAAGTTTCTTTAAGTTGAGTGGAAGCTGCCGCGTGTCCCATATAAATACCGCGGAAGGTGCCACCTGTCCCCTTTCCCCTTTTTGAAGTTGCTCGGGACAGAAGTGTTGTGGGTCCCATTTTCAATAAGTAATAAGAGTTTCTATGCAGCGGATTGTGACAGATGTCAAAGGCAGAATTCTCCCGACTATGAGACATAGTGAACTAGAGAGCTCGCGGAAGCTGCCACGTATCTATTTGCAATACCATGGATACTGCCAAGTGTCATTTTCTAGTATCTCCTGGGGAATGAGACAGTTTAAGTAACGTGGAGGGTGCCATCTGTCTCGTTAGTTTTGTTTCTCAATGTTGTGAAAGCTGCCATGTGCTAATTTCCTATTTTTCCAGAAAGATGGAGTTTCAAGTAAAGGGCGCGTATGCGTGCCATCTGTCTCAAGCGTTTATAGTCGCAAAGACCTATGGAAGCTGCCAGGTGTCCTCACCTTTTCACAGTGAGGAGCGTTAAGTGTATCTATTTCAGCCAATGAATTTGCAGAGAGGCTAACCGTTTCAGATCCAAAAGATATCTTCTGTCATACACTTCCATTAAGTTCTAGTTTGGTTAGGCCGTTGGGATTTGATCATGCGGGCAATCTTGAGCCAGTCCTATGCTATAAATACGGGTCCAGATCGCAAATTCAGGGAGATAACAAGATAGAGAATTTTCTACATATAGATTGTTATGAGAGATTTACGAGTTTTTGGAGATCTTTTGTTGTTGCCAGTAATATCATTTGCCTTAGTTCTATTTTCTTGATTCAGAAAGTTTGTATAACTGTGCATATACCAGTGCCTTTTATGTGACTGAAAGATTAATAAGAAGACTGAGTTATGTGCCTTTGCTGATATTTTCTGTGTTATTGCAAAATCTTCTAAGTTGTGAGCCTTTGATTCTATTTGTTTTCATCTTTTACATTGATCATGCATTGTTTGCTTTTTAATGTAACTGAATCCTAAAGATAGCTTCACTGTGCTTAGTGTTAAGGAACGAATTACATTCAGGCGCATCGCCATAGTTAAATTTTTCTTTCATTGCATTTGTGATTCTGTTTAGTTTCTATCCCTTTCTCCCAAAACATATTTGAGATAAAGAAGAGCCAACTTCTTTAAAATTTGGAGGTTGTTTCAGGTTGCAAGTCCCATATTCCTGAAACTTCCCATGTTGGTGTTAGAATCAGCGCAATTTGAAGCATCAACACTAACAAAAAGTGGGGTGTGACAATTGTGAACATAAGAGCCTAACAATTTATGTTTCTAATGTCAATTGTTACTTTATTAATTATGAGACTAATTTTTTTATGGATTATCAATGCCCAAGCCATCTTTAGGGCAATTCACCATCTACCACCACAAGTGACTAAAACAATTGGAATGAGTTGTTACTTATTTTTGTAACAACATACCATTGATGACCCTTTTATATGCAAGCATGTTTGTTTGTTACATTTTGTTTTATGTTGAACATGATTTAGTAACTCTTTGTAGTATACAAAGAGGTTGGATGTGAGGATTGCAAGTGTGCCCAACAAACAAGGGGCATCAAGGATGGAATAGTGGACCACTTGGTCCCTTTGACTTTTTGCTCACGGATTGCTTCTAGACTGGTTAAATTCAAGCTTTCAATGTTAGGTGCTTCTTGTAACTAGATGAAGCCATGAATATGGGAGGACCCTCTATATTGCCAGGCTGTAACATGTTATCTCACATTACCCAAAATTAACCATAATTAACCATCTTAATTAAGGTTGATAATACATCATGATTAACATAATCATAGTTAAGCAAGAATGAATCAATATCATCATGGTAATTAAACATGCTATTCCTTTCTGAATAATTCAAAAACTTAGATTTACAACATCCATAGATAACGTTTAGTGAATAACCTTCACTATACATGTACAAAGCTATGTTCATGTCATCATTTATAAAAATATACATAATAACTGACTATCATGTCATATAAAGAGTGCACTGTATCTGGACTTTGACATATGTCTTCATAAGTCTCGGCTTGTCTTCTGCTTGGGAAGGAGAGCATCACCCAAGTACTTTTCCTCCAACCACAGACCAGCGGTCCCCGCACAACTTCCCACCTGGAAGAGACCCTACCCTTCATGGAGGGTATAGATATAAGGAACCGTTAGGTTTGCTATTTGAGTATCTGGTGGCGTCCTTCATAATGTCTCTCGGTCATACAATTATAGATCCAGTCTAACAATGTATGATACTACTGGAACATTATGCCATCTGGATCACTGTGGACCGACTAATGCATGCCGAGACAGATGCATTACGTTGGCCAAAGTTTTACATACATATATGTTTCGCAATGAATGTAGTTGCATGTCCACCACCTCGACTCAACTTAGAAGCTGTCTCATCCTATAGTAATCATAGTTCGACCCCCTTTAGGTCTAGGAAAGGTAAGTTCAATTCATTCTTAGTCCAATTCTAGGACAATCAAATCCTATCTTGGGAGTACATTTATTTATGTTATGTTGCTTTCACATCAGGGAACCTATGAATCCACGTCACTCTATTCCCATCTTTTCAAAACGACAATAGCCCAATCATGTTTTCCAACTTATGACCTTTCTAGGTTCATGGTTCATGTAGAGTAGGAGGTGGACAACTCCAAAACAATCACAAACAACCAATCTTTCAATCTTTCAAACATCCAATGGTGGGTTTTTCCTCACAAGCCTTCAATCTCTAAGGCATAAAACATGGGGGAAGCAAATTGAGTATTTTGGTCATAACTTTCAGTACTGACATGATATCAAAAATGTAAACATAGTTCTAGATACTCATTTGGGCTTTATACAACATACTTCAGAACCAAGGTAGGTTACTTTGTATGGAAACCTTAAAAAATGGACTGTCCTCTTCCTAAATAGGTCTAAAACATGAAAAATCAGACCTAGGGCATCACCAAAACACATGCCAACCAAAAACCTGGAACCTGCAATTTTGAGGAATGGAAATATATACAGTGATAAGCTATTCCACCATTTTTTAGGAATTTCTACCGTGGGAATGTCAAGAAATGCATTTTACAAGTCCACTAGGAACCCTGCCTAGGGTTCTGGACTGCTTTTAGAAAAACACTTGTAACTTCTACAAAACTTAATGAAAATTGATGAAACAAAAACCAAAATTTAGAGGATTCACGTGCCAACACTATCTAATATTGGTCTGTATAGACTGTACTATTCACCAAATTAGGAAAGAACGCGTTCAGATTTTTAGAAAAATGGAGTTCCTTTATTGCTTTCTTTTCAGAACTTCAACAACTCAACCTCTAACCTTGTCTTTGACCTTACAAATCCTTTTTAAGACATTTACAACCATATTCCAATTGGTTACAAACAACTTTTTAGGTCACAACTGTTCATCTTCTACTTTGACAACAAAATGTAAAAGTTGCTTTGTGCAACTATGACAACATTTGTGCAACTTTTTACAAGTTTTGCATCTAGACTCTAACTAACCCCAAATGACTCAAACTAAACTCAAACAATCATGAAATGGTCTTCTTAGACCTTATTACATGCTAATAACCCAAACAAAACAAAACATTAACTTTTGACCCCTTTTGGGGCATGAAAACTTGGGTGTCCCTGCACCATACTCTCGGTGAAGAAAAGATTCAAGCTCCACTTGAATAGAAGGTAGAAACATGAGAACCATGCTTGAAATCTTTTGTCTGGTATCTTTAAATCCCTGCACATTGTCTTCTTTGAAACAGTCTCATGCTTGCTTCATCTTCATTGTAGGTTTCTTGAACGCTTGGCAAAGGTAGTTGAACTTGTCAATATAAGCCAGTTCCCCATCTGCACTTCTACCTTGTAACTGATCCCTTTTTCCTTGATGGATGTCATGCACTCCAATAGTACCTTGTTCTCCTTCAATGGCTTGTTTCATTTTCACCTTAGATTTCCTGTCTCTCAAGTCTGCAATCTCATCAAGAGCATTTTGTCTTTTCTCTTTACCTCTAACCATCATGTCATCAAGCTTGGGTTCTTGATCAGTATTTTTGCCCTCTTTTAAAAGAAGTAAATCATAATTAACCTCCAAGATCTCCTTGTGTAATGCCTGCAATGAATGTCTATATGCTTCAACCTCAATGGAAAACATAAAAGATTGAGTGCTCCTTGCTTTTTCAATGCTATGACTACTCGGATTTGAAAGAGACCCTGGCAACACAACTACGTGTTATTTCCCATACTCGTCCAATAATCCTTTCAACATGTCAATTGTTGGTTCAATAACCCCAGGAAAATCTTGAATGGAATATAATATTTCCTTATTCAAAGGAATTTCTCCTATCTTTCCTTCATACTCAAGGGTTTCAACTCCATAGGAAATACACAAATACATACCAGGACTTTATTTTTATGCCTTTGTAAGACCTACTTCATCAATCTTCTTCATGGCCTGAGATTGTATCAACTCATGCTTTCCTTCATTGTTCCTCACTTCTTCATTGTGAAAGACTTTACTGGAATGCATGTCCTCAACCTCTTCAAGTGAACATCCCTAATTTTGATTGGGTCTTTCCTTCTTTATCATCATATCATTACCTGCAAACACATACTCACACAAAGGCTCAGTTTCAAAAACACAAGATTTGCTTGTCTCTTCAGATGCTTCTAACACCCTTCCTTTCAACATATCTTGCAACTCATCCATGCTTGTTGCTGTCATCTTTTGCCTTCTTCTCCTCTGAATGATCTCCTTGATGGGCCACTTTACCTTCTTCCTTATTGGTAAATGCCAACCACTTTCTTGTTTTGCTCTCTCAAAACGCTATTGCATCTCAAGTTCCATTCTTTTTTCCATTTGTTCCAAGGCTTGGCTCAGCCTTGTTATCTCTTGTTAAATATTTATCTGTTCTTCTTTCTCATTTTTCTTCTTCATCTCACTTTTCTCTTATTTCTTGCTTGGTACCTCCTTACTCTACAAGTCTCCACGGACGAATCTTCTCAACATTTCCATTCTTCTTTCTCAAGAAAGTCTCTTTCACCTTGCTTCTTCTTCACTGCTTCTTTTCTTTGTGATACCTCACCTTAGGCCCCCTTTCTTTTCCCTTGGCCTAGTCTTTTGGTATCCAGGTTCTTCCTTCAACCTATAAAAAGACAATACACAAACTCCAAAAAAAACTTATCTTGCCCAAATCTTTGGGCTCTGATACCAATTTGATGTAGAGAAGGAGGTGGACAACTCCAAAACAATCACAAACATCCAATCTTTCAATCTTTCAAACATCCAATGGTAGGTTTTTCATCACAAGCCTTCAATCTCTAAGGCATAAAATATTGGGGCAACAAATTGAGTATTTTGGTCATAACTTCCAGTAAAAACATGATATCAAAAATGTAAACACAATTCTAGATACCCATTTGGGATTTATACAACATACTTCAAAACCAAGGTAGGTTACTTTGTACAGAAACCTTAAAAAATGGACTGTCCTCTTCCTAAATAGGTCTAAAACATGAAAAATCAGACCTAGGGCATCACCAAAATACATGCCAACCAAAACCCTAGAACCCACAATTTTGAGGAATGAAAATATATACAATGATAAGCCATTCCACCAATTTTTAGGAATTTCCATTGTGGGAATGTCAAGAAATACATTTTACAAGTCCACTAGGAACCCTGCCTAGGGTTCTGGAATGTTTTTAGAAAAACACTTGTAACTTCTACAAAACTTAATGAAAATTGATGAAACAAAAACCAAAATTTAGAGGATTCACGTGCCAACACTATCCAATAGGTTTTAGAGTCATTACTGGTCCGTACAAACTCTACTATTCACCATATCAGGAAAGAACACATTTAGATTTTCAGAAAAACGGTGTTCCTTTATTGCTTTCTTTTCAAAACTTCAACAACCCAGCCTCTAACCTTGTCTTCAACCTTACAAAGCCTTTTTTAGGAATTTACAACCACATTCCAATTGGTTACAAACAACTCTTTAGGTCACAACTGTTCATATTCTACTTTGACAACAAAATGTAAAAGTTGCTTTGTGCAACTATGACAACATTTGTGCAACTTTTTACAAGTTTTGCATCTAGACTCTAACTAACCCCAAATGACTCAAACTAAACTCAAACAATCATGAAATGGTCTTCTTAGACCATATCACATGCTAATAACCCAAACAAAACAAAACATTAACTTTTGACCCCTTTTGGGGCATGAAAACCTGGGTGCCCCTGCACCAATGACTTCATGTTTACCTTATCACAAGGTTTACATTCAAATTCATGTCATCTAAGACTTATATCATAATAGTCTAATAAGATGGTCTTATTAAAAAGACCCTATCTCAAGTATCCACATGCGTTTTTGATATCTTATACCTCATTCGTGAAGTATGGCCATTCAAAAAGAGGTGGATTTCATATACATTAAAGAGTTTCATACTAAACATAGTATTCATTCTCATAAGAAAATAATTATCAAGGAGGAATAATTTCTCCAATAACCCTGACATGCACTTAATGCTGCCTAGATAGCAATACAATTTACCTCTTATCAAATTCTCCTTCTTCAACGAGGAGTCAATATATCCTTTTAAATACATAGGATGCACCGTGGTTATCATAATAACTATCATTAGTAGTCGAGCACTGTTATTTGTAGTCCTCGTGACCGATTGCTAAGTACCTCATGCGCAGTCGAAGGTTAAAAATTAATTATAATGTTATCATGGTTCGAGTAAGGCTCTTGGCCTACTCCCAAGTTGACTTCATAACACACATACACAGTCATTATGGTTCAATATACTCTCAATAGTGAGCATAGTCGGCTCAAATCGTAACAATAAGAGTTTTAAGGAATATAAGATATAGTTTTAAACCCTTGCCATATGGCACTCAGTTTTATTGCATGCAACAACAATGCATGGGCTCGGCCTTATGGCCTCGACTAGCTTAAATATCAAACATGCTTACAAGATTTACAATATAAATGCATATATGGCCTCGAAGGCCTATAAAGATAACTCCTTAGTGTATGAAGTATCATAGTTTAATCATATCAATGTCTATGACCCCGAAGGCCTATAAACGATAACACAATAGTCATTTACTATCTTATGTCAACACAGTCGACTACATATAGAATGCAGTAGTAATATTTACTTGCCAAACCAAATATGAGTTCATATCAAAGTCTAAGCTTCATATCTGTTGAGGATTATACAATGGAGTTGGCCTATCAAGGGACAACTCCTGAGTGTCTTTCAATAGCTCTATCCTAAGCTTGCATGCTCTCACCACCTTGCTACTACTGTAGCAGTCTTTTCTTACAGAAACCCCTAATTTTCCAACCTCTTCTTGCTTGGCCAAGAGCATACTAAAAACACAACTCAAACAAAGGCATGGTCAATACTTTTGCATGCATCACATGCAACAAAGTTTTCCACCTTTTGCTTCACATAGAGGTGAAAATTGATAACTAACTCAGCCACCATGTGGCCTTCGGGCTCCAACAGTCCATTATCATCCATAATGGAGTGGGCAGCGAGGGTAGGGATTAAGATAGGTTCAAATCAGCCTCCACTCACTCCACTCATCGTGGGTGGTGGTCGGCCTACTAACATAAGTCATATACATTAATAATATTAAGGTGCTCGATCACAAGGGCTAGAATAATTATATCACACAAAGTTTCTCTTACATCTAAATGGTGTTTAAGGGTAAACAAAACAATCCAAGAGGTCACCAAATGACATTGTCATCGATAGGGTGGTACAACCAAAATGCAACTTTGGGGTCAAGTACCACTCCCCTTCTTTGCCATAATGACCATAAGTAATATATAAAAATAAAAATAATAGTCACAAAACCCTAATAAGGAAATAGATAAGGAAACAAAGAAGTACTCGACGACCTGATGAAATTATGTATCGACTTATGTTGACATTCTAAGAACATCGTTTAGTCAAATCGACGTAGGTGATGTCGAGATAGCTCAAATTGTCATGTTGACATAGAAATGAAAATGACTATCAAGGAAAATATGCAAACTTACTCTACCTTGCAAGGGTTCACAAGGACTAATTTTGATACTCAAATGACAATCTGACCTTTTTCCAAAGATCCATCTCCTCCTCCCCGATGATACTCTCCTTCCGTCCTTAAAGGAAGATTCTTTTCCCAATCACACTCACAATCATATAACCATGATTAGTGTATCATGATTTGATTTGCAAATCATAATAATTAAATAATCATATCAACATGTAATCTCATGTCTAACTAGCATTAGTCAATATTCATATAATCAATAATTCTATTTGATATTTTCCACAAACATCAAATCATTAAACTATGATTAATCATCCTGATTACCACACAAAAGCAAGATTAAGCTAAATCACAAGTTGGGGATGTAACACATGCATATATGCAATATGGGAGATGAGTGAGAATTAATGGGCACAACAAACTATTTACACGATGACAATGAAGGTCAATGTTATTCCACTATAAAAATAGTCTTGTACAAGCAAATACTTTTCCAAGATCTCTTCATGAAAGAATGTGAACCTATTAAATGCATTTAGAGTGTAGTTAGATTTGAGCTATGAGCTATGTTTTGGATCCTTTAGTTGTAGGCTTGTCTTGGATTAATGGGTGGTAAGGTAGCCATGAAATTGTGCAGTTTCAAATAGGTTTAATCAAGTTACATTCCATTTAGATATTTGAAACATTGAATGATCTTCCAAACTCCAAAGCATGTAACTTACACGACAAATTGGTAAATCAAGAAAATAATTATATTGTTCACCCATAATGTGACTTATGAACTATGTAGGCATGTCTTGGATTAGTGGGTGGTAATGTAGCCATGAAATTGTGTAGTTTCAAATAGGTTTAATCAAGTTACATTCCATTTAGATATTTGAAACATTGAATGATCTTCCAAACTCCAAAGCATATAACTTACACGACAAATTGGTAAATCAAGAAAATAATTATATTGTTCACCCATAACATGAGATATCTATAATAAAACCAGCTAAAATAATACAACACCAATATATTCAACTCTAAAAAGTAAATATAGCAATAGAAATCATGTGTTAGACATTTATTCACTCTAATCATGTTATTAAAGGAACAATATTCTTTATTGAAAGTTAGATAAAGTTTGACCATAAAATTTTCCAATTTGTGATAATGCAATACAATGTACTTATTATATATTGTGAATGCGTGGATAAATATGATATGAATCATGAGGTTGGCAATTATACAAGTAAGGCCAATTTGGAGATTTCATCAAGAATGACACATTTTCCTACAAAATGGAGGTGTTGAAACCTTGTAATAATAGTGCCAAGCTTATGATCACCATAAAATTCTTCTTGTTTACTAGCTAAATTGAAGAGGAATTGGACGAGATACAACATTGCTTAATACCTCATGAATGATTCCTATGCCAATAGAAACAACAAATCTTTAGTTGCAACACCAATCATTACATGGATGGTGTCTTCAAATGCATTAGCATAGCATTTAGCATATAAATAAAATCACATTTAGAGAGATTACCACTACATTTTGGGCAATGTCGATAGGAAAACTCATGTTAAGTAACATGTTAGTTGTAATTATTACAAAATCAATTTTGAAGGCTCTACTTTCAAAATGATGATGTTATTAACATAAACATATCATATAGATGGAGATATAACACAACACTGTCATTTAGAAAGGAACAACCAATCCGAACAAGCATTGATTTTAAAATCACATTAAACACTCATAAATTGAGCAACACAAATCTTGAAGAGAACAAAAAGGAGAAATTATATATATATATATATAGTAATTCTAGTAACAAGCGACAACTTTTGAATATACAATTAAAACAACACACTTGTAGCACTCTAGACAAGTAAATTGACTAGTTAACTTCTTAAGATAATATTTTCATACCTATAACATACTCCAACAAACTTGAGTAAGTTACAAATTGAGAAGATCAACACTGATCCTTAGGAATGAGTGTAAATAGGTTATTTACCTCCTCTTATGTAAAATCATACCACTTATATACTAGTCATTACATTAATAACAACCATTAGTATATGATTTTTACGATTTCAAGAAGGGCACTTACATTATAATACCACCCCATTAATATGACAATGATTAATTAGTCGATAAGCTTTTATATGTGAATATTATAGTAATCAGAATTGTCTCATGCTGTAAAAAAATCACGCTGAAATTTTTTATAAACTCTTCCTATGGGTGTATTCCTTGAACCTCCTATAGGTGCAAGGGCTAGTAATTAAGAGTATGGAAGACATAATCCCTTGCAATACAATGAAAGAAAAACCCTTCCTTTAAATGTAGAATAATAAGGTTGAGCTCTCCATGCTCCACGCTCCCCACTCGTAAAGATATTTAATGAGTTGGCATTGACTTAGCTCTTTTCTCCTAGTGCCCCATGTTTTTCTATTGTAAAAACCTCGAAACATTCTCCCACAAACGCTCTTTGCCCTCCACTTGGAAGGTATAGGAAGATTGAATATTTTGAAAGCATTCCGGAGGATGTCTTTTGTTTCTTTTGCCATTTGGTCAGTTTCTCCAAGCATAAGTTTATTCATTCTTGCTTTACTCTAGAATTCATTCTTACAGTCCTTAAAGATCATGTTCATTTGTTTTGGGGTGATAGAAGGATAAAGCTGAATTGCTATCTGTTCCCAGATCTCTAAGTCTTTTGCCTTGGCATTCTCTTTTCTCAATTTAAGTACTTCTTCTAGGCTCTTAGGAATTAAGGATACAATTTCAATGAAAGCTTTATTGTAAATATTCAGGTACTTGACAGTAGCTTCTTCCAAAATTTTCTCATCGACCTTGTATCCCATTGACATTATCCACACTATTCTGGGCTCAACTGCCTCCATTAGGCATTGATCAGTGTCAACCATGAAGCACACTGTATCCCTGTATTTCTCAACTATGGATTGAGGTATTCTCTCTCTGGCTTGCATCATGCTTTGGAAGTTCTTAAAGTAACCCCATAGAGTTGTGTTTTAAGCTTTAGCGTCACCAAGTCCATACATATAGTCTCTAATCTAGATTGCAACTGGTTTGTCATTTTGCCATACCCAACCACTTGATCCGGGTAGCTCATTCATGTAATAAAAGAACAGACACAGTATTAGACAACCATATTTGAAGGAATTTTTCTTATCCTTTTTGATCTTCTGTAGGTTTTCTAATAGTTGATTTAGGAGAAGATCACATAGGTGATAATCTGCATTTTCCCTCAACATCTGATATGCTACATATATTGCAGTCCCAGACACAAAATTCTCCCTGCTAGAATGATAGATCTTATACCCAATTATCATTGAGGCAAATTTGACATTCGGATCTGTGATGTCATCTATGGTCATTGCTCTCTTGTCAAACTTAGATCTAGTGGCTTCAGTTACTGTCTGGTTCTTGACAGATTTGAGTGCAGGTAACCCACCGGATGAGTGCAATCCAGTTATTGCCTTGATGGCATCTTTTGCTATCTTGAAGGGTCTCATTAACCACATGAAATTATCATGCATCCTGCTTAGGACATACCAGACCCAATCATCTTCTACAAAACATGGAAAGTGTATGCAATGTTTGAAGTGTTTATCCCGGAGGGCCTTGTATTGAGGTTTGAGTTCAAAACTCTCATCTATTAGTTGTTTGTGATAGATGTCCATCAACTTAGAGTCTCCAAATTCCTCAATGTTGGCGTGGATATAGACCCTAACATCTTCTATGTGCAATACCCCATGCAGAATGCTAGAAAATGCGCCTAAGGGATCAACTTCTAGAGATTTATAGGGATGTTTCTTGAATTTAGGATGCGGCCTATCAGTGATCTTAACAACCATTGGAGTAGCCATCTTGTAAAAGATTCAGAGAGAGATTTTCAGAATGGAAGTATCTTTTTATGCTTTAGGGTTCGAAATAAGAGCCAGAACAAATCACTGGTTGAATTTGATTTTGAAGTTGATCTTTGAGTGAGTTGTAGAAACTTTGATGTAGAGCTCTTCTTTTCCTCTTCTCGAATGCAAATGTGCAAATAATAAGTGAATGAACCCTTTTATCCTTGCACAAACCCTAATTTCCTTTTGTAATAAATGCACAACATAAGTTATTCGGTTGCCCTATTTTGAGAGAGATCTTCTCGAGTCATTATATTGATCTTAGAATCATTGTCAGTGAGGATTGACAATGTATCTTCTTTACTTCAATCATGCCATGGGTTCGCAGATCAAAATAATTCAATTCTGAATCATACCGGATCTATCTGTGAAAATCTTGTTTTACTGGATGGCTGTCAAATTGGATCAACTTGAATGGTTAAACTCTTGCAAAACTTCATGTGGATCTTTCATATTTTTATCAAGGGTTATTTAGATATTTTTCTGAGAACCCTTTAATCTGCAGCATTCCATGTGCTGAATTTAGGCACTAATTGACTAGTTGGGGGAATTTGTTTTTCTCTGTGACTCTCCCTGAGCCAGAGCTCATCTGTTTAGTTTCTAGAAGGAATATCAGCACCAAATTCTGGTGCGGATCCATCCCCAATATTTTTTGTATTCTTCTTCACACAAATCTTGCTCATCTCCTTTTGAACTTCATCCACATTCACTTTACCTTTGCCATTATCTTATTTTTTATTATGTTGCACTGGACCATTTCTATCCTGATTTCTACTTTTGAAGAATTTGGTAATATGACCAGATCTATTGGAATTTTAGAAGACAATATTTCTTGGCTTATTTGATTGATATCCTCTTGATTTGCATTGATTAGCCGTATGTCCCATTTTATTGCATGCAAAACATCTACAATTGAATGAATTGTTTATTTGCATATTTCTACATTCATGAGATTTGTGACCATACCTTTTGCAGTTAAAACATTGTCTGGAGAAGGATGGATTAGTCTGATTCATTCTCCTCTTGTACTGAGTTGATTTATGACCAAAATTGTTGCAATTGAAGCAGTATCCATTGAATGATGGATATCTTTGAGCATTTGGTTGCCTTACCGGAGGTCTTCTAGGCTTGTTTCTTTGATTTCCTAATCCAAAGTTTTTCTGACTAGATCTGGAGCTTTCACCTTTCTCATATCCCAAGCCACACTTATCATCTACCCTCTTTTGGCTTTCAAGAACTTCAAGTTGGGCTGAGCTTATCTTAAATTTCTTTTTGTATTCATTTGTTGTTTGAAGATCTTGTCTAAGAGTGTCTATCTAATTCTCAAGTTGTTCTTCATTGTCTCTAGCTTCTTCAAGATCTGATTCAAGATGCCTGATTATTCTGTCCATTTTGTGGCAGTCCTCTATTTTCTCCTTGAGGGATTGTTTTAGATTATCTTCAATTTTCCTTTTCTCTTCAATTTATTGGGTGAATCTCATAACCCCAGATTCCATTTCATGCCTTACCATAATGACTTCTTTTGATAGCTTCTCACATAGCTTATTTTTCTCATTCAGATCTTCATCAGTATCATTGGCTTCACTCTGATTTGCTAATTTTTGAAGTAGTTCCTTTCTCTTTTTCACAGAGATACTCAGTTTTTCTTTTAGCTCATTTATGAAATCATCAGCTTGTTTGAGTCTTTCTCTCAAGTTATTGATTTCAGAGTGAGATTGTTCAAGATCATCTAAGGCAGACTGAAGTTGTTCCTTCATACCATATATATCCATTGAGATTCCCAGATCTTCCTCAAGCTGTTAGGCTCTGTTTAGATGAACTTAGCTCTGATACCAATTGTTGGAAATAAGGCAGATAACTGAGAGGGGGGGTGAATCAGTTATCTCAAATATCTTTATTTTCTTTTCTTCTTTAATAATTAGTGCAGCATCAAAACATATAAGCATATGTGATCATAAGAACAGAAATAAAATCAACACACATAACACAAAGATTTTTACGTGGAAAACCCTATTAAGGGAAAAACCACAGGGTGACTAACCCAAGATTGTATTCTCTGTTAAAAGAATGAAAGAGTACAAAATGGCACTTGCCAATTAGGGTTCACTGCCCGAGCACACTGCTCACAAGAGGCACACTGCCTACAAGAGACTCACTGTCTACTTATAGAAGGTAACCAGGTGTTTTGAATTGATGAGAAGCATCTACAAATGCAAGAGTTCAGTTCCAGTTAGGCACAATACACTGATTTGATGCACTTCATTCTTCCTCTATTTTAATGTTGTTGCTCTGTCACATACCGGACTTGATTTGTTGCTTTCACACTTATCCTTGTTTTTCTTCGCACTTTATTTCATCTCAACTTCACACCACACACCTACATACTGGAATCCATCTGGTATTTATATCCGCATCAAGGATTTCATCAACTTTCTAGTCGGCAACAAGAATACTCAAGATATTTACAAGTTATTGATCTGTTGGCTGAATCCATGCTTGATTTGTGATGTGTATCAAAAACATAGACATAGAAGTCATTAATCATGTCGGCCAACAATGTTTGATCCCACAAATTGCTTGATCAACATCATTTACTCATCTGGATTGAAGTCTGATATTCTACCGGTTAGTTCTTTCTCTGTCTGCTCTGCTTGTCTGGAACCCAACACTCAGATGCTCATATCTTTTTCATTCTTTATCACCGAAGGCTAAATCTCTGGAATATAGTAGTCATGATACCCCTCTTGACTTGTCCAAGTCTGAAACTTTATGAATTACACCATCTGAGAGATCTGGACCTGATTGTCGGACCTTGTTACATACTCTATTCTTGTTCATCGGACCAAAACAATCTTCAATCTGACTTTCGGTATAGGCATACTATGTACTGTGGATGTGTGGGATAGACTTTGTTGCCATCAATGACAACACTCATGAAGCCACACAGTCTCTTGCCAACAAGGCCAATTTGGAGATTTCATCAAGAACGACACATTTTCCTACAAAATTGAGGTGTTGAAACCTTGTAATAATAGTGCCAAGCTTATGATCACCATAAAATTCTTCTGGTTTACTAGCTAAATTGAAGAGGAATTGGACGGGATACAACATTGCTTAATACCTCATGAACGATTCCTATGCCAATAGAAACAACAAATCTTTAGTTGCAACACCAATCATTACATGGATGGTGTCTTCAAATGCATTAGCATAGCGTTTAGCATATAAATAAAATCACATTTAGAGAGATTACCACTACATTTTGGGCAATGTCGATAGGAAAACTCATGTTAAGTAATGTGTTAGTTGTAATTATTACCAAATCAATTTTGAAAGCTCTACTTTCAAAATGATGATGTTATTAACATAAACATATCATATACATGGAGATATAACACAAAATTGTCATTTAAAAGGAACAACCAATCTGAACAAACATTGATTTTAAAATCACATTAAACACTCACAAATTGAGCAACACAAATCTTGAAGAGAACAAAAAGGAGAAATTATATATATAAAGTAATTCTAGTAACAAGCGATAACTTTTGAATATACAATTTCAACAACACACTTGTAGCACTCTAGACAAGTAAATTGACTAGTTAACTTCTTAAGATAATATTTTCATACCTATAACATACTCCAACAAACTTGAGTAAGTTATAAATTGAGAAGATCAACACTGATCCTTAGGAATGAGTGTAAATAGGTTATTTACCTCCTCTTATGTAAAATCATACCACTTATATACTAGTCATTACATTAATAACAACCATTAATATACGATTTTTACGATTTCAAGAAGGGCACTTACATTATAATACCACCCCATTAATATGACAATGATTAATAAGTCGATAGGCTTTTATATGTGAGTATTATAGTGCTCGGAATTGTCTCTCGCCGTAAAAAAAAATCATGCCGAAATTTTTTTTAAACTTTTCCTATGGGTGTATTCCTTGAACCTCCTATAGGTGCAAGGGCTAGTAATTAAGAGTATGGAAGACATAATCCCTTGCAATACAATGAAAGGAAAACCCTTCCTTTAAAGGTGGAATAACAAGGTTGAGCTCTCCATGCTCCCCACTCGTAAAGATATTTAATGAGTTGGCATTGACTTAGCTCTTTTCTACTAGTGCCCCATGTTTTTCTATTGTAAAAACCTCGAAACATTCTCCCACAAACGCTCTTCGCCCTCCACTTGGAAGGAATAAACAAACCTCTCTTCACTTTCCTCAACATTGTCGGAAGAAAACAAAGTTTTCATTTCATTTCCCCAAGTGAGGGAAAAATGCCAAGCCGTAACAAGACTTGTGTATATTATTCAAGGACGGGCGGTAACAAGTGAAAAAGCGTACGCCGCGGAGGAAGAAAGGAAAATACGTATCCAGCATCGTATGGAGTGACGGCAAGACGACAAAAGAAAAAGTGTTCGCACGGTAAATCTCGGCGCTCCTGACAACGAAAGCGACAGGCGATATATCGGCCGGCGGTCGCACGGAAGGTCGAGAAGGTCGTATGCTCACGCGGGAAGCGGAGGGCCGTTGGATTGCCCAATCGGACGGTGTGGATTCGTGGAGGAAAGGAATCTGGAAAGTCTTATTGCGCCTCCCTTAACCAGGGGTGGTAACCGGGGTTAAACTGGGCCGTGCGGGCAGGCTGCCCGTTGAAAGAAAAGAATTGGGTTCACATTTCCGCGGCTTTTGGAGGCTCGAAAGAAGATTTGGCGGATATGAAGGAATGGATGGATGGCTGGATTTTTTAGGCCTCTCACCATTTTATCTTTCGATGCGCCTTTTTTCTTCATTTATTGTGTGTTTTATTTGCGTTGCGCGCGGCTACCAGGCTTTGCATTTACATATTCTGGAAGTGAACTGTGAGAGGGAGATGAAATGAAAAAGGAAAGAGAATCTTAGCTTGGTGTGAGTGTTTTTGTGGCCGGGTGGTATACAAGGCTGAAGAAGCCGCCAAATTTAGCAGGATTTGTGGCTACAGCTGGCGGAGGTCTATTTTGTTTTTTATCCTGCTACTTACGCGATTTCCGTGTTTGCGGTGGATTTGTCGACGATCGCCATTTCTTGCAGCGCAAGGAATCATTTTTTTCATTTTTACTTACTTTCTTGCTTCCTTCCCTGCCTTTTAACAAGACCGCGTTTAAAAGCACGGCTTGTTTTCTGAAGATTTTCGCTCTTTCATGACTGCGACAGCCGGGGAAAGCGCAGTAGGCGGAGAAATCGTTCAAAGGTAATGAAAAAATGAAAGGCTTTGAATGCTTTGGTTTGTTTTTTTTTTTTTTCTATTTAGGAAGGGTTTCGGCATATTTGGATTGTGGCTGACGTTGTTTTCTTGTTTTGCAGTCGGAAAAGGATGAGTTGCAATGGCTGTAGAGTGCTGCGGAAAGGATGCAGCGATACTTGTATTCTTCGGCCTTGTTTGCAGTGGATAGAATCGGCAGAAGCGCAGGGCCATGCCACGGTGTTTGTGGCCAAGTTCTTTGGACGCGCGGGGCTCATGTCGTTTATCAGCGCCGTGCCGGAAAATCAGAGGCCTGGTGAGCACAAATTTGAATTTTGATGAACAAGCAATCGTTGATTGCCTCAAATTAGGTTTAGAATTTACGATGAGTGAAAATATTTCTTGAATTTTGAAGGCTTTGAGTGATAATGCTTGGGGGAGCCGGTGATTTTGGTTTTTTAATCGCAAATTTGATGATCAAAATTGTTGAATAGCAAATAAATGCTTCGGTCAGCGAGGTTTTAAAAAAGTTTCTTTGACGCCGGGCGAGATGATGATAAAAAGTGTTAGAATTGCAAGGCTAAAAGAAACAAAATCGTGAATTTGAAGGCTTTAAAGGCGAGGCATTTTCTGGTTTTTTAAGCTCTCTGATTTTAGCGAAATAGACAAGTGTAACTGAATGAGAAGGTTTGCAGCCATAAACGCTTAGAGAAAAGATGTATGTTTGAATATTATCAGCTTTTAGGGGTAGAATTTCTTATTGACTTGCTCTTCTTTAATCGCCAAATGCTCTGCTTGTAGAATCTTCTGTCCTAGATGAATAATTGTGTAAATGCAATGCTTTGACCTGATATTTGAAAGGTTTAGGTGATAATTGCTGTGGTTTGAGATGTAATAAATTCCTGGATGCCGTAGAATTTCAAGTGGCTTTGAACGCTGTATCATTTCCCCTCTGTAGGCTACTACTTCGTGCTCTTTGCTTGAATCAATGTGGAAAACCACGTACTCAAGATTTTGTGGGGTTATAAGCCCAGTTTTTGTTTAAATTTAAAAAAGCTTATTTGTGATTCTTTACATGAAACTCTCTACTTTGATTGAATGATGGTGAAAAGCCCCGCCTAATTCGCTCATCATTAGGGATAATGCGAGTTTTCGGAGAATGTTTGCATTTGAAGGAAATGAAAAGTAATTATTTATGTTTCACAGTATCGAAATTTTAAGGGAAGGTGTTTTGATTCTTTATGCGGCGAAGATTGTGATCGTCTGAACATTTCGCGCTTTCACATAATTGTGATATTTGGAATTGCTTGTTGATTTCTTTTGACGGTTGAATTGTGTGGTTTGCAGCCCTTTTCCAGTCGCTTCTGTACGAAGCATGCGGAAGAACGGTGAACCCTGTGAATGGCGCTGTGGGATTATTATGGAGCGGAAACTGGCAAGTTTGTCAGGCGGCAGTGGAGACTGTTCTCAAGGGAGGAACTCTGCGTCCTCCTCAGTCCTCTGGAGTAATTGCAACGTGCTCCACACGGCCTTCATCTTTGAACAACAATTTTCAGCGAATCAACAACAACAGACCGCAATTAATGAGGCCAGTGGAAGAAGAGTACAAGTCTGGCCCAGATCTTTCAGTCCATCGAGGAAACTCTCACTCAAACTACTGCATTCCACAACAGCCGCAGCAGCCATGGACGACTTTCAAGATCAAAGCCGAGCCCTTCGAGTCGACTAATGACCTGTCCCTGCCCAAAATTCATCATCCTCTGCCGTCAGAAATGGCAGCTCGCAGGGTTCGACCGCGGGTTGACGTCAACGAAGCAAGCTCAAATTTCTCAAATTTCACAAATTTCTCGGCCTCAGAAGTCAAATTCCTGGGCGAATTTCAGCCGGAAATAATAGAAATAAAGGCAAATCTGGACCTGACATTGAACTGCGACCATTCCTTCAAAACCAGGGTTTCAAGCCCCTCCATTGTATCCGTAAACTCTGAAGGATCTGTCACCAGTCTGGAGAGCGGCAGTCTAAACCCTAAAATCTGTCCAGTTGCTACAGAGCACAAGGTCCTGGATCTTTTCCCCTGAAATCCAGCCATGAAAATCACGATCCGGGTGCCGTTTCTAAGGGGGAAAAAAATTCACGGATTCCGAATGGATCTACGTACATTGTACGTATTCCATTATTCATTCGTTTTTAAGGTTTTCTTGACTATAAGCGTCGAGCTGTTGCGGTCTTCGGATGCGAAGAAAAAAAGTTAATTTAAATTTTGTCTTCTTTATCTGTTTCAGGCATGCCCTACCCTGCGGGAAGAATATTTAGAGAATATGTATATCAATCGGTTTCTAATCCAATACTGCAGAAACTGTTGTTGCATGAAGCAGACATGGAATAAATTGTATTTACAGTAGTGCAGCATATAAGTTGATTGATATAAACTCCTTGCAATGTTTCCATTTTCTTCAATGCTATATGCTATTATGTTGTGTTGCAATCGATGGAAGTGTAAAGTGGTTTTGCAGTCTGTGATAATAATCTTTGTTGCGTGTAGAAATTTGCTTGCACTTTACTCTTGGCTCTTGTGGGCAGTGGAGGGGCGAAGAAAAGAAACGAAAAGAAAAGAATAGGACACCAAATGCTGTGGGCGCCGAGGGATTTGAGAAGGCCTCGTCAACAACATGTGGATGGTGGGGCCGGAGATGCGGGCAGCGGGGGCAGCGGGCAGTTGCCGACACGGAGTTTCCGGAGGAAAGGAGGAAATAGCGGTGGGACCCACTCGGACGGCCGCACAGCATCGCCCCGCCGCGTCTCTCTGCACGCGCACGTCACTTCGCCGCACCTTTCTAACTTTTTTTTCTAAATAGCCGTAAACGCATAAAATGCTAAACAAATAAGGCCACCTAATAAATTACTTTTTTAAGTACACGTGTGACGTACGCCTAAAGTTTTTAAATAAGCGGCGGGATACTTGTCTGGGTTCATCTCCGAAGTCCCATCCTGGAGAATGCAAACCGACAAACCGTAGGAAATAAAGCTTTTCTCTCTATTTTTCAATTTTAGATGGGTCCCACTTTGTCTGGGGGCGACGGTGGTGTGGTTGCGTGTTGTGTTTTGATACAATGCATCGTGCCCACTCCAAATTTTAGGGAGCTTGCAAGGGCTTTAGGGAATCTCGCAACTTGGAAACTTCGCTGTTATGATGACGACGGCGGCGACCACTTTTAACGTAATTTGGACGCTTGACGTACGACCCGCCCCGTCCGGTAACTTAAAAAAAAAATCTGTTCAACAGTGGACGGTGAGAAAACATTAAAAACTAGTATAGAAATCTATTTAAAAATATAAAAAATACACATACTTAAGTATATAAAGGCACAAAGTTTTTTTAAAGAGTTATTTAATTTTATTTTATAACTTTTTTATTTATTGGGCCGGGGCCTTGGTTTGATTGGTTAAAAGTAGGGAAGAAGGTCACAAGATCCAGTCTTCCCATTCTCATGGCAGCTACATCTAGAAAAAGCTATTTTATTTATTATATATAGATGTTCATGTCCTATAGTAAATAAAATAGTTATAAAGTTAAAATAGTTCAATGTTCTAGATAGAGGTATTTTAGATTTTTATACTAGTTTTTAGTTGTTTAAAAATTATTTTATTTTATTTATGTTTTATTTTTTGACAATACATTTGTTTTACTTTAGTAAGTAATATTTATTATTTTTGGGAAAATTTAGTATATTTTAAATTTAGACATTTACACTAGTTTTTGTTTTAAGATTTGATTTATTTTATTTTATTTACGTTGTTATTTTTTTGGTAATATATTTGTTTTACTTTTATACCTAATATTTTATGAATGTTTTAGTTGTAGTTTGGTGTTTCACGATTTAATTGTGTGCCAGTTTTTTTCTTTTCTACTCTATATTCTCGTGATGATGGGTTGAGAAAAAACTTTTACAGAGTTAAATCCTACAATCATTATGGATTGTGGAAATTTGATGTCTATTAATATGTTTTAGATAAATGTATTTAAGACATTTATACTAGTTTTTATTTAAGAATTATTTTATTTTATTTACATTGTTATTTTTTGGTAATACATTTGTTTTACTTTTGTATTTAATATTTTATTTTATTTTTGGGAAAGTCACTATTAATTATTTTTCAACAATCTTTTGTTTTGTTTTCACTTTGAAACTTATTAAATTGACTATCTCCATGTAGTGGCATACATTGATAGGATAACCGTGATGTTGAATCTCATACCCTCCTTAGAGTTTTTGACTCATCTAATTTTCTTCAAGTGTAAATATATGTCATGTATATTCTTGCTTATTATGTGCCTTTTCTATTTATTTCATTCTCTTCTTGTTTTTGCATATTTAATATAGTTGAAAGTGAATTAATTGCGCTAGGAAAGGTTACTAGAAGTGTTGATTAATGTGATAATCTTGTAAATTCATTGTTGATGCAACTTTAGGGTTATCAACCTAGAGGTTTATTGATCACAAGGGTTGTGTTCTCCTAAATTGATCCCCTTGCTAGGATAGACTTTATGATCATGGAAATGATGAAGACAACAATCTTCAGACATACAAATGCTTTAGAATGATGTTATGTAGAATTAAATTCTATTTAGGTGCTCCATTTGAAGTGTTCATAAGATGCTTCTTCCTTAAAGACAAGTACATATCAATTAAATGCCTTTAAAGACAAATAAATAACAATAAATCACACCAAGTGTGTACCAAGCTGACTCCAAGGGGGAAAAATAATAAGCAGGAGAACCAATTTTAAATTTTAATTTTAGAATTTCAAGGGTTGGATCTATGGGTGCCCATAGGAACAACCTAGGATGAAAAAGTGTCTAAATCAAGATGGGGATGGAATAGTTGGGAATGATGGCATGGATAGGCATAATAAATGGGTAATCATGATGAATGCATTTATATGGATGCAGTAAGAATAAATGTATCTAAATGTGCACGAATGAGGATGAGTAACAGTATGGGGAGAATGAGCTCAATTTCACACCAGATTGTGCCATTTGTTGATATGTAATTGCATTAAGCCATTCTCTAAAAATGGGTCCAAAATTAAATGGGAATTGGCATAGTTTTGCAAATTCCATCATTACAACTAATAACAAATATTTTTAAATTTTATTTTATTTTAAGTTCATGTTTATAAGCATTTATTATTTTTAATTTAAATTTGATTTGAAGAAGTAAAAAATATTTAATATTTCTTTGTAAAGAAAATAAATTACTTTAAATAAATTATCTAGGCTAATTAAATAAATGCACATAATAAGAACACAATTAATCAAAATATAGGAGTTAAGATTGATAATTGAATTTAAATAAATGTGATAAATAAATAAGAGGATAAATGGGGTTTAGCTCTAGGATTGATGATTGAAGAAAAAGGTTGATCTCATTCTAAATCAATTTACCATAGTAAAAAATTAATTGTTTTAGTTTGATAAATGTTTCAGTTTGAATGGGCACAAAAAACCCTATGGATTAATTCCAAGCCCTACAGGGTCAATCTCGACTACTGTAAATCTAATCTAATACATGGGATTGATCTGAGTCGTGCAAGAATGATCTAATAGAGAGTGTGCTTGAAATGTTGCTTTCCTTAAATATAAAGACATCAAGATTTTAAAATATAATCACCACTAATCTACTTGACAAGATCCACATGATTTGCTAGTAGAGAATACCAACTTAGCTTATGTGTGGGATAACTGGAATGACCACTAAACATATCATAATGACCCTACTATCCTGGTCAAAGGGGAGAGAGACTATGGTGAAGAGGAACAACCTGACTATCATAGCCAGGGATGATTAGACAGCTCACCAACAACACATAAGATAGTTGTTCTCATCACCCCACAATGAACGATAGACACATGACCAACATCAAGCCATTTATGAAGGGCTTTTTGCCTTAGTTCATTTTTCTTTCCAAAATGAGCTCCCAATTGCTACAATTTCCCCAAAACCAGTCTCTAGCAATGAAGATATGCATGGGTTAAGTCGCATGTAACATCAATGTCCAAATGCACTCTCACTATGATATTGTTCTAATACTTGTAGCATTACTAAAAGTAATACAAATTACCCTTATGAACATTATAGCATCAAATTGAATGCCTATAATAATATGTTGTTTACTCGTAGTAGTCTATTACCAATTGTAGCAGGCTATACAACACCTATAGTAGCTAACATAACACTTGTATAAGGTTTGTGACAACCTCTAACATTGCTACATGCAACCTACACCATGCTACTAGGATGCTTGCAACATTTTATGAAGGTGCCCGACTAGAAAACCACCAAATCCAAACTTCTCCATCAAGTATTCAGATTACGTTGCAACTTGACAATATTTTTTAGGTGTTTCTAAACACTACCAATCCTTCATAGTTAAAGCAAAGTAGAAAATCAAGCGAATCAAAAAGCAAGAGTGTGCATTATTCCAGATCAAATTTGTAGGTCACAAATAAGATCCATGCCTGCAAACTTAGCTTAGATCCATAGATTTCACCCACAAGAGAGTTGATAGATTGTTCCGATTGCAAGATATATTATAGACAGACAGGAAGCATTTCTGGTCTTCAGGGAAGTGGAATTTAGTGAGACATCAAAGTTATTCATCTTCCTAAAGCTAAGTGCATTCCTCCTCCGTATTTAATTTCTTAACTTAACATTTAATGTCTCAATTACCACTCTCACAACTAATTATTAGTTAATCTAGGTTATTTATGTTGATGTGTATACATTTTATTTAATTAGCCCAAAAAGCTATTTTTCTTTACAATATTACCTTACACTAAATTTGATTAATCAAGGTCAAATGTTTAACTTGTTTATATTGTTGTATTCAGATTCAATGTAAAGTTTTGTTTGGTTGACATGATCTTGCATAAAGAAAATTGAGTATTACAAAAGAACTTCTAGAATGTAATAATCTTGCATTATTTGAACTGAAGTTTGATTGTATATATAAAGGACTCTATTTGAAGGACATTTTATTATAAAAAGTTGTTATTCCTTTTATTATATTAAATTTAACGAGACTCCAATTATAACATACAATTCATAACAATTTACCATTACACCAAACATTCCAAGATTATACTTGATCTTACACCATAGGAGGGCATATTTCCCTTTTTAAGTTCAGATGTTGAGAGGTGGAAGGAAGAATTGGAATAGGCAAACAAGTTGAGCATTATCCAAAAGAGACAATCAAACCTCACGCGTGGATGAGATCTCCTTTTCTTTGTATTAAAGAATACAAAATCCAACTAGACCTCTTTTTGCTAAGTTAGTGTTAATTAACGGCAAAATGAAAATCGGGCCGTTAGAGGACAAATAAATGTTAACCTTATTATTTTTTCTTTTTTTACCAAGAGAGTTTTTGACTTATCTAAGCTTTACTTTGTTTTTTCTTGTAATTGTGAGATTTGAAGGCTAGTTTGGGGCAAATATAATGTAAATTAAAAATTTCTTGTTTGGTATACAACTGCGTTTACGATGGGTCATCCTATTTCCAAATACATTTTACTCATGTTAAAACAAAATATATCTTGAATTGATCTAAGAAAATGAAGTTATTCCAAATGAAAACAAAATGAAAATGATAGGCATAGGCGTCATATCATTTATAGAATCTTGAATTGGACTTTGTGATTGTCACAATTTATTTTAAATCTTGGGTTTAAGATAGACATTGGTGACATATTCCCCTCTTTTTTAAAGAGCATTTGAAGATAAAAGAAATAAATATAGGTACCCTTATCCACAAGAATGTGTTTTAGAACTAAATCATCCCATGTTTATCTATAAAAGTTTTGTTGATTTTTTAAAGAAAAGTTATGATATATTAATTAAATAAATGAGAATAACCAGTTATGTTTTATTAAGTTTGTTAGATAAAAAATAGATTTGAATATATAAACAATTTCAAGTTATCAAAATAAAATAGTATTATAATGATAATCATTTTATATTTTTTATGGTCAAGCTATATCTAGTCTAAATTGTTGTGTTGCTGATTGAATGAGGTTTAAATGTTTTTGTCATATAGAAAATTGATGTAGTAGATGCACTCCTCATTGCGAAGAGTATTGCCCAAAGTCAATAATTGTTCAAAATTAGTAGTTACCTTGTCAACATTCTTAGCAAGATCACCACAACCTTTGCAATTGTACCTAGCTATTCTTGTATAACGTCCATCTATTTCTTGAGTTCGATGTTAGATTACAATGTTTCATATAATATGGTGGTGAGATTCACCACTTGAAAAAAATGTTAGAGAAGAGATCTAAAATAACAATTCCAAAAAGGAGGATATTATTGGAAAAACTACATAACATCTTTGTTTCCAAATAAATAAAATAATAATTTGGTGGCATGATTCAACACTGACATGGCATGATACATTTGCACTTAAGAGCCTGAATCTCCAAGTTAGTTTCATAGAAAAAGACAACTGGTAGGGGTGAGATAATAAACGACCAAAGGGATTGTGAGCATGAATGAAATCAAAAGGCATGTTTGGTTGTTTCTTTTTGTTGTAAAAAATGAACATGGGAGTAGGCTAAAAGAAATGAAGGTGGTCACCAATTGAGAGTTGTTGGTGGAGGAGTTTCCAAGCAAGTAGTTGATCTTGTGATGCAACCCTCAATTTCTAGAGGGCAAGACTTAGCTTATACCATTTAATAGCAGAGTATGAGCTTTTCCATTTAGTATTCAATTTTTCATCTATGTGGCATGGTGGCACAAGCCTCTTGTACATAACTCTTTGCAAGAAATGAATGAGGTTGCTACTAGTTGGCCATCTCCAATATTTAATGAAGTTGTAGGGGAAAAATGTGGCGAGTTTAATTTGCAATTATGGGGCACAAGGGATTGACAATGTGAATTAACTATAATTGTATCTTAGAGAAGCAAATTTTAATTTTGAGCATGTTGTTATCTTTCTAATTAAGCTTGACAAGGTCACACATGTCCTTAATAGCTTACATACCTTTTCTAAACAAATACTTCCCTCCCATTTGCTTGTTCAAAGCTAAAGGCTTGCCATTAAGTTGTACCAATCTATTCCACCAAATAGGTGAGGTTGGGAAACTGAGACCATGCTCAAGGAATTACTCTTACCAACATAATAGAGAAGGGACTAATTGCCAAGACCTACAAATACACTTAACTTGAGTTGAAGCCTAGAGCTTGACGAAAAGGGCTAAGATGATTTTATCTTGCTGACTAGTGGAAGACTAAACTTCTAAAGTTGTGGTAGTTTGTACTTGAAACTAAAGCAAAGATTTCCAAGTACCTAATTCTTGCAATTCTCTAACTATCCAGTTCACCATGAGACATGTTCCTTGTGTCTACGGGTCTAAGATTCCAAGCCCGCCACAATCTTTAGGTTAGATATTATGTGCCCATGTAGAGCTTGGCATCCCTCTATTATTACCCCATTGGCCCATAGAAAGCATCTTATAATCTGTGTTAGCTATTTATAGCATGATTTGGAGAGAAACCAACATGAAGAAATGTATACATGGTTGGCTATGAGTAATTTATTGGAAACTTGAATTCTTCCAGCCATGAAGAGGAATCTATTTTTCCAAGATAGGACCTTTTTTTAGCTTTTCTAAAAACCACTTCCACATGTTTATAAGTAATCAAAAGGAATGCCTAGGTTTTTGGATATCATGTCATGCTTCATATGACTCCATTTTGGGGGATCTAGTGGAGAATGCCTAAAGGAGGTCATCATGTATTTAGTTTCGTGCATTGAAGTTGTGAACTTGATGCAACATGATATAGGTCTAGGACACATAGAGTAGTATTAGTTATCTCTTCAACTAAATTTTTAAGGAAAAATATGCATTCATTAACAAAATGGGAATTCAAAGACACTACATCATTAAGCAATGAAATGTCCCTAATAAGATGTTGCAAATGGACATGATACAAGAGATAACCTAGGGAATCTACTACATGAGAACATATAAAAATAGAGCTAGGACATTGTCCTCAATTTTTTATTGAATAACAATTTTAAACTTTTGAGTCTACCAAGTTGAAATCCATCAATCAACTCATCTCAAAATTTTAATTCATTTGTAAAAGTTTGTTGTCATCTAGGTTTGATCGAGTCAAAATTATTAATGTCAAATAGTCTCAATCATAGGTGATTCAGGAAAAGAACTTGGACATTTTAAGTTATCAAAAATGTTCATGTCAAGATGTAAAGTCAATTGTCACTACGTGTCATACTTGAATGCCCATGAAAATCATGAAATTGATGCCAGTCAAAGGTTGCTCAAGGTTGTGTGCCAAATATTTTATTTTTGTTGATATTGTGGGAATTTTAATGTTTGTATCGGTGGCTAAAATGATTTGTCAACTTCAAAGTGGAATAATGAAGATCTCTCTTTTTACATTTGTCAAGTGGAATTTTCTTGGTTGAAAAGCTTATAGATGTAACATGGCATGAAACTAGATTTTGTGAGTAATTAAATAATTTACAAAAGTGTTTGAAAAATATGCAAGAATAAAATGGAAAAGAAAGACTTTTAGCACACCCATGTAGTCAAACTACACAAGTTCACACAAACCCCCAAACCCCACTTGCACTTCCATTCACAAATAAAAGGTTTGACATTTAGTGTAAATTCAAAAAGAATTAGACTCATCTTGTAGTTCAACAATTATTGCCAAGATGCTCATAATCCTTGAAAGCTTGAAATCCTGCAATACATTCAAATGATGGAGTTTTAAAGTGCAAATGCAATTGAATATCGATAGACATTCAAAAAGCCTACCAAGGAAGACCAACAACCTCATGTGATAGTTATACTTGTTACTTGTAAGAATTTTGATAAGTGTTAAACAATAATAAATCCACACTTATGGTTGAATGTTGAAAATGATCATGAGAGGTTTATTGTGTTTGTCTCAATGACATACTTATGCTTGACCATGGCAATTATATTTCATTGGTTGAAAGGCTTGATATAATACATTGGCGGGGAGGTAAACTTTTGGTGCATTTTCATAGTTGCTTAACAACCTTGAAAGCCTAAGTAGTGTTAATGTGTGAGAATTTAGACTTTTGGTGCACCCACATAGTTGTTTGACAACCCTGAAAACCTACATAGTGTTAATGTGTGGGATTTCAACTCTAGCTACAATCCCACAATAGTTGTCAATTTGCTTTTTAGTAGGTCACATAACTAGAAGCTAAAGTTTTATTAGGATAATCCTCCATAATACATGATAAACTTAAGGTTATCGCAAGTTCCAAAAAGTATATTGTGGTCATATTAGACGATGTGTAGTACCTCTTGATGGATTGAGATGTACAAGTATAGGGTCACATCCTTACATGTAGATAAGCTATATTAATATCTCACTATATCATAAATGTAATAGTAAAATATAAGGAGAGAATATGTATTAAAGATATGGGTAGTACCCAAGCATATGTGATGTTTATATCTATGATTGTAGTATGAAAGGATAATAAATGTAAAAAATATATGATATGACTAAAGAGGTGAATGATTTTATCCTATGATCTGTAGATGGATGTAATATTTCTTTTGTTTACACTGATTCTATTTTCCTTATTGTATCATAGCAGGGTTAACTTTCTGACATTATTTATCTAGACTTTGGGTCTCTATTTATTGTCAACACCACTCATTGACTCTAAAATCCCACAACACATAGCTTTGGTAGAGTTTCTATGCACAACCACAATCCCAAAGCTTTCTTAATATTTTAACTTGCATAAGCATTCACAAATCCTACAAGAGAATATCTTAACTGCATTTGCATCTAAAAATCTCAATTGTAGAACACACATGAAATGGATTTGTTGAAAAGGCCTTAGAAACTCTTAAGAAAATGCAATGGGAAGCAGTTGACCTTTCCTCTTAGCCTGTGCTAAAGTATGAGCATTTGGCATATAATATAAACATTTCCCAAAGCGAGAAGGATGGAGTTTATTTGTATGTTGTAGTTGTAGCCGCCTAGGTAGACATGTATAGAAAATGTGAAAGCCCATACAAAAAGCACATGAATTGTTTGACAAGATGCGAGCTTTGGAAGTAGAGTATGACCATTCATTGAAACATAAAATAGAGGATTTTATTGTATGATTTTAGTTGTGACTGACATATATTAGAAGTGTAAAGTGTGGATGCATAGACAAGGCACATGAAAGTTCAAAATTGTGTCACCTTTTTTTAAAGGAAATGACCAACATTGATCTAACTTTTTCACTTGAATCACTTGAAAATGACATGTATTTTAAATTTTAAGATGTTGTAAACTAATAAAATATAGATTTTTTAGTGTATATTATGATTATATTTTAAAAATAAAAATAAAAATTATTTAGATGTAGTTTTTTGTAAAATTGACACTATAATTAATTGTTGATAAAATGCTGAGAAATGAGCTTAACACCACTTTTTTTTATAGTAAATCTTATTATTTTTCCTTAATTTTTTTTATATTGATAACTTGAAACTTTAGTGCATGGATTATTTTTTTCATTTCAATAAATATATTTTTGATAAATCTTTAAAGTCTTATGTATTAAAAACATAATTGTTTTGAGGGGGCTCCACATTTTGGCTTAATTGTTTATCTAAGATAGAAAATGATTATATTGTCTCGACATGGAATCTCTCCTCGAGTGCATCATATTTTTTAAATTTTTAGTAAACTTTAGTTTTTTTCTTGAGAAAAATTTCAACCTTACATTTAGGTGTTGATAACCTACTTTTAGTGAAAATAAAAAAGGAAAATATAAACAATAATAAAAATATTAAAAAATTTATAGTTTTGAAACTACACTTTTATTAACACAAGTTGAAGTAGAAGTAGCATTAAGTTTTTCAAATAATATCATTTTTTTGTAAATTGACACCAAAGTGATGCTACCATGTATCTAGCGAACACTTCTAGCTAGAAAAGTTGTGGCTTTGATCTATTACCATTAGAATGAATCTAGCCATAACACATTTTCAACCCAAATTGATTTTAGTTGGAAATGCTTAAATTTTGGTGCGCTAACAATCTAGCCTAAGAGGCAATAGAACTTTAAACTTTTGCATGCTTTACCTTGAAGAAGTTTGATCTCGTGGGTTGCAATGAATGTAGGATACATAGAGAATGGATTCGTTGAAGAGGCCTTAGAAGCTTTTAAACAAGTATAAAATTAGTAGGTGTAAAGCTAGACTTCTCAACCTTTGCTAGAATCTTCCCTACCTATGCTCAATTATAGTACAAGCATCAAATAGACAAAGAGGAACTAACAAGTTATATTCTTGAAGGTTTATAGTATCTACAACTTAGGGTTTTTATTTTCAACACATATATCCTTATTTTCTAGGGTTTCCAACCCTTTGTACCTCATCCATCATCTGGATCAATACTTATCTCCTAAAGAACTAGAAAAAGAACCTTGTTTTATATGACTAATTATAAAAGCATGGGTCTAGATTATCCCCCTACCAAGTTCTTTAAGTCCATGTAGCTGCACATTAAAGATGACTTCTATGAAGTCTACTTATAGACACTTTAATGAAGGGAACTCTTAGACCCAACATGAATAGGAGCTTATCAATCTCTTTCCTAAAGGGAAGAATGAAGATACCATAGTTGGTTGGCATCCAATCACCTTCTCAACACTTCTTATGAAATCATTGCCAAATTTTTTGTTCTTTGCATCAAATTTATGGTTCGAACAATTGTCTAGCATAAGAAAATTGGTTTTATTGGAGGTATATACATCTTGAATAATCTAACCTTTTCTTGATAAATTGGTAAATGGGCCCAACAAACCACCCATGATGTTATTCTTATCAAGGTTGACTTTGATAAAGCCTATGATTTTTTCCACAGGCCTTTCATTCTTAAAATGCTATATTGGCTTGGCTTTGACCCTTGCTTGATCTCCCATATTCAAATTCTATTTGTTGATACATATGCTTGTCTTGTTGTCAATTGCTTCTTCATTGCATCCTCTAACCTTCAATACTTTATTCACCAATGATGCCCTCTTACACCCTTCCTTTATGCGTTAATTGTTGATGCCTTGTCTTACCTTCTCCTACATGCTAAGAATCTTGGGCTACTGTTGGCCATTTCCCTACCCAATAATTATTTTGTTCTTAACTCACACTTTGTGGAAGATAGCTCCCTTTTCCTTCACAATAGTGCTAAAGAGGTGACTATTTCTTTGGAAGTGCTCCAGTTGTCTTGTACCACATTGAGATCAAAGTTGTCTATGCATAAAACATGATTTATGTTAGCATAGTCTTCTCCCCCCCACTTGGATTTCCTTTGAGTGGACTCTTATTTAACAACGAGTGATCATTTAATATCTTGGGATTCCCTTTAACTTTTAGAGTTTCATTGAATGACATGTGGAAGTGGTACACAAACTAGCTCAAAAATAAACTCATGAGTTGGAGCAACATATTTCTCTCTTTTCTGAGCAAGGTTCATGTGGCTAACAATCTTCCTTATTGCCCATGTCTATTTCTCCTCATGCTATATGCCCTCTATCCAATGTTATGAGGAATACATCAACCTTGTTAGGATATTCCTTTGGTCAAAGTGGGATGAGAATCCAAGCCTTAGAACTACTTCATGGCTTCATTATATCCAACTAAGATCCAAAGGTGGTATGTGAATTATTGACCTCAAAACTCAAGGGATATGTCTTATACCTAAATGGATTACTCATGGTATTTGAGGGGAGGAGCCTTGGAAAATTCTAGGTAGACACCATGTGGCTCTAGCTACTTTCAAGGGAAAGTGACTCAAAATTTACTAGTAAGACAAACTCCTCTTGGCTCCACTCTTGACCATCAATGCCTCTACACCCCTAGTTAGTATGTGAAAGGCTTGGCAAATTGTGTCCCAATTTATGAATTGGAAGGATTCCTCCCTCATACTTGGGGCTTAGTTTGGTCGACTCTTCCATCTAGTGGAACAAAATGATTTAGTAGAATACCAACCTCTAACCCTCTCCTTTCAACCCCATGCTTCCTAACTCTTCAACAAAGGCATCTATACCTTTAGCAACTTATGGGACTTCACTACTCTCAACTGGCTATAATAGAATCATCTTTGATCCCGATTTCAACTCACTTCTAGGGACAAACTGGTCATTCTAGATATCATGTCTTTGGTTTCTCTCAAACTAAACATTAAGCTTTCTACCTTCATTCCTTGCAACTTTGTAAAATACTAGCATTGACTTTCCTCCCACTAGTTTTCTCTCTTCCCATTGAGCATATAATTTACTTCAATCTCCTCCCTAACTTCCCCTTCACCCCTTGCCTCAATGTGAAATAGAATTATAGATTCAATAATGCTCTTTGGTCCAAGCTGAGCTCTCACCAATGACAATCCAAAGTTGATGCCCATTCCCAAGTTTTATCATGGAAATTTTTGTATTTTAAAATCCTTATTGGAGATAGACTTAGATTCCTCCAACTCTAGCCCCTTACCTACACCTTTTGCTGTCTCCCAAGCACATCAAACACATTTTTTGGGACTGTAGATTTGCTTGCTCTCTTTGGCATGATGTCTTCTCTGACCTCCCAACCATCTTTAGTCTCACACTTTGTTGTGCTATAAATTTGCTCTATTTGGACTTGGAACCCCATTAAATGTGATTTCTAAAACTACTAGATAGATAATAATTACTCATATGTATCTAGAAAGAATGTCATACTATTGTGTTTAATCACTCATACTCTTCTTTGAAAGTCGTCATTTAGAAGCTCTACTCTAACATTCTCTTCTAGATTGTCACTTAATCTAGTGTGCCACAAGAAGAAGTCAAAGCCAACTGACAACTCGTTCAAAAAAACAAAGAATGATACAAGAGAGACAAATTACCAAGCTAGAATCTACTCAAGGTGGTCTCACTAAACACATTGACCTACATCAGTACAAGCATTTCTTCATGGTGCCCACTAGTTTCATGTTGCATGATCAAGGCAAGATCAACTTGCACAACATTGAAACTATGCATAGGGAAGATGGGGTTGACTGCCCTACTCCCATAGTCGAGCCCTACTCCCATAGTCAAAATACGATTTGTATTTGAACTTGCTGGTCAAATATAACTGCCATGTAAGTTTTAATGTTCAATTTTAAAAAAGGACTAAGAGACCTCATTATTGTTCCTCCACTTATTATTGCTCAATACCCGGAAATAGATGGAGGAGAAAAATATATTTGTAACATGATAGATCACATGTGCACTAAGTTAGTTATGGCTTGCAATGGGGACATTACACATTGTATAAATAAATAAACAAAAGGTTCCTTAACAAACCCCTAGAGAATATGGTCCCACTTATCGTATTAATTGGTATGTGGGCGGTGATATTTTGGGTCCACTTTCCCATCTTTAGGGAGTTTGCCTAGTTTGACCCAATTTTTGTATGCAAGGAAACTTGTATTGGGTGGGGCTACGTGGCTCTTCACAGCTCAAATGGCTCCAATGCTTACACGTAGACAAGCTTTTCATTCCAATTTACAATATTTTAATTCCAACAGACACAAGAGATAATGAAGTGTATTGCAGCTAAGATTGGTCAAAAAGTGGTAACAAATTAAATGAGCCCCACATAGTGGGATTTCCCAAGATTTGGGCGGTGCTACGCATTGGGGATTAGGAAAGAGGGGATGTATGCGACACGCTATTTTGTCTTTTACGAATCCCTAAATTGCTACGCGTCCCTCTCCACTCTCCACTCCCCACTCTTCACATTTTATAATCCTTACCAAAGTTGGGGGATACAAACAAGGTTCGGTTGGAATATATAAAACTAGGTAAAGTCACAAGATTACGTAAAGGACAAACGACACAACCAAAGCAGTAAAATTCATCCTACATTGTATAAAAGTCAGGTATAAATACTAAAGTGAAAACCTTTATTTTTTTAAAAAAAGGGGGAGACCATCACAATGGCCAAGGAGAATTGATGGGAAGTATAACGACCCTTCAAATATCTCTAAGTGTTAAATAAATATATAAGTTGATTAAGTTTATATAATATTGGATATAAGAGTTGAGTATGATTATAAGATTGAATATGTTAATTGAGATTGTAATTAGATATATATTGAAATGAAAATGAAATAGATTAGGGTTATGTATCTTAAATTGTCTCAGTGAGAGCTTTAATTGATGTGACACTATGATATATGATTGAGGTTGTATAATTTGGAACTAGATTTTGGATCAAAGGGAAGAGACAACTGAATTCGAGGGAGTTGAGTGTCTAGGACACGATTGCAACAACGATCATGTCTAGGGGTGTTGACTGAGCTGCTGCAAGTTCACCACCTCTGGACCTGATAAGGTTTCCATTTTGGTTTATAAAAGTTTGAAATCTGTTCTCATGCCCATGTGGGAGTCTCGTGTAGGACCCACCTGACCAATGGCCAGGGCTAGGGGATTAGCCCTCCAACCACTTGGCCAAGCCAGGGGCCGACAACCCCTGCATTGGCATACCGCTTGATATGGGGGTCTACATACCCCATACCAGGGCCCTAATTATTATTATTATTTTAAAATCTCCTTCTATAGTTTTTGAACCGTGATTTTTTTTAATAATATTTTGCAACTATAGAAAAAAATAATAAACATTGCGCAGGGTAATTTTAACTTTTGTTTTTCTAAAAAGATTTGCCTCTGCACACGACGTACCAGTCCATATGATTGTCCCTAGGGGAAATTTTTTTCTCTCTTGGCCCTAATGGCCAAAATAGGGCAAATTATATGTTTTTCTTCGCCTCTCAGGCCTCTTGGATCCAATGGTGAGGTCTATTTTGTCCCAGGGGGTCATCTATGAAAATTCCTCCTTAAAACCCTCATATTAAGATCTCCAAGAAACCCATTTTTGCTAAGATTTTTCATCACCTAGATATGCAATAGACCTAATAAATCTATAACACCCAAAACCCCAAATCTACAAAATAAAAACCTACACAAACCCTCATATATTGTAATGTAACAAATCTTTCCTGCATTGCCATGGAATCAACTTTGCACCAAAACTACACCAAGGAGCTCACACCTCCCTCAACCATGAACATGGATATGATACCACTGTTATGTGGAAAAGAGAGACCTAGCCTAAAAGGTTAAACTAGGTCAAAACCCTCTTCCATTAACATTGAGACACAAACCGAGCTTGGCTTCTACCTATGAAGGAGAGCCAAACTCCGGGGGTTTTGTCTCTTTGTTGTATAGAGTGTCAACCAAATCCAACCAATCAAGCTAGGGCAAAGTATGAAACCCTAATTGAACAAGATCAAAGAATAACAAACTGTCAGAAACAGATACAGAGATTATGAAAGTACAACAAAGATCAAGGAATGGAGGAGAACCTGGATCTAACTTCGAGAACAGGAAGGTACTAGCTGGGTGCCCTAGACCGTAATTAGGGTTTTGCAAGATCTTCAGATCTGCGTATCTTCACTTGTCAGTCTTCTTCTATCCTGTAACTTCTTATCTTCAGATTCTTTCAGATGCAACCTACACATAAGAAAAAAGGAAAGAGGGTTGGTGCTATTTAGGAGCTTGCCTAAGTCAAGCTCCGTGAATGGTGTTTCCACTTCCACAATAGCAATCATGAGATAAAAAAGAGTGTGCTCTAGGAGGGCAGAGGCAAATATGAAGTAGAATGTAATGCTATAACAATTTAGCATGAAAGAAAGAAGTCACCATGAGTAATGAAACCCTAGCTTGCTTGATAAGGCATCACAACTTGACTCAAGAAGTTGGTGTAGCCTATAGAAGTAGAGAGATCTTCACGAGACCTGCAAGAAGTTAGTGCAACAACAATAATCCACTATAGAGAGCTTTAGAGAACAATAGAGAGCATGAGAGAGAAGAAGAGAGTGCAAGTGTGCCTAGATTGCTTAGATGTTCAAATGAATAAACTAACTTGCTTATATATGCATTCTCATTCACCAACAATGAATAAAACCAAATGGGGCCGACATGTATAAGCCAAGGAGGTGTTCTAAGCCTACATCACAAAAATAGGGCTAGGGCTAACATCTGGGACCAGGGCGCTAGGCACCCTGGTCCTTTAGCCCCACAAACTCTGATGAGTGTCAATTAAAGTGGGCTTAGACCAGTCCTAACTTTATTTTATCGGGTTTATTCATCAAGATTAAGATTTTATTGTTTTAGGTCCATCCGAGTGCTAAACTAGGTGTAAAATGACAAGGGTACACATTTTACTACATAACATTTAGCCCCCACTTTAGTGTGGGTATGATCTTACACTCATACTTGCACTAAAGTATGGAGAAGACCGATTTCAATCACTACAAACATAGAAGTCATAGAATGTCACGAAAATTGAAGGGTGATCAAGCTCCCAAGTTTAGGATTCTAGGAGTCTATGATGAATACACATTAAGACACAAGGCATAATTTCTACATACATGAAGCACTTGGAAAACATGAGATAAGACAAGACATACACTTGAGAAATCACGACGTATACACGCAATACACAGTATACACACTTGACACGAAGCATACACACAAATACATAAAGTATACATAGAATACACATGAAACACACATGGAATACACACAAAGCACTCAAGGAGAGTACATAAGGAATACATAGAGAAAACACATGAAGCACATATGAGGCATGAAGAATGCATAGAGGATAAGAATATACGAGGAGAATACATGCATCATACAACAATCACAAGAAGCACATAACAAAAGACCCTGAGTTAGCATGACAAAAGAGACCTCAATCTAAAGGTTGTCTCAATCACCATGCATCATTCCCCAAGATGCAATAAGAAGAATGCTAAGAAGGGGTTTGTTAGAAATGAGAAGAACAAGAGGGTATAGACACATCATGCACATAATCCACATCAAGAAAAGTATTTCCACTCAAGGGAACACACAACTCATCTCCCACAAGAGGATTTACATGAAGCCTTGCAAAATAAGAAGGCGTTGCAACCATACCCAAAGGTCCTCTACCCAAACTCAAGTTGGTGGTTCCAACCCTTCTCCCAAACATGCAAGGAGCTTCAACTTAGAAGAACAAGATAAACTCAAGATCTTGTTTCCAAGCTTGCCGCAATCCTTTCCAAGAGAGTGTAGTAACAAAGATAATCAACAAGTATTTTTGATAGAAAGATGAGAGTAAGGCCCATAGTATGATATATGTCCCCACCTTAAAGTGATTTCTAACTCCATCAGGGAGCAATTGCCTTTAAGGTAGAATAAGTAAGAAGTGTAAAATAGGCATGAGAGTTTTCTAAAAGCACATGCCCAATTGATATGTGTTCTCAAAAGCTACATTATGACAAGGGGTTTCCCCTAGGATGAGCAAACCTAGGCGATGCTTATAGGCATGATACACAATGGCTTGTTATTCATGGTATGACACTGAGCATAGAAACAAGGTGTCAGATAAATAAAACACTTTAACTACAAAGATGATAGAGAAAAGATCACATGTGAAAGTAGAGTACACATAAATTGAATTGTGAAAGGATGCTAAATCATCCAAGAAAAATAACAAAATTGTACATCATGACATATAGAAGAATGAAGATACATATAGAGGAATGATACAACACGTTCTTTCTCCTTGTACCTTTGTGCTAACAAGGGTGCCAAGGGAGAAGTAACCATCAATAAAACATCACAATACTGGGATAACAGTAACATACAAGCATAACACAAATGAGAAGGAGGTACCATACTTGCAAGTCATCCTATAACAAATCGTCCTCCCCTAACTTTTTTATTATAAAATGGATGGAGGACAAGGTGCTCTAGGGACTACATGAAGCATGGATAAAAGTGCTAGAGCCATACCATGTTTGAAGTTGTTGAATTTTGTCACCCAAGACTCGACATTCCTTAGTAGGATGGCCAAGTGCTCAATGATATGCACATTAATGAGGTGATGAATGATTATTTTATAGAATAATTTTATGTGTTGGAGGAAGAGTGATTAAGCGGTCTTTGAGTAGACTCAACAACATACACTCTTGTTGAGATAGAATAGAAGATATAGGGGGATTAGGAAGCAAGCCTTTTGTTGTGAACATGGTGGAGAGAACATAGGAGAAGGTCGAAAACCTAAGCCTACTTTAGACAAGTGCGGTGTTGGATCCACAAGTTCCTTGATTCCTTGTTCTTTGCATCCTAACCCATTTCCATTGTATCCTTATTTAGAAAGGATTTTGAATCCACATCCATTACACATCTCCAAGTCTAAAGGAAGAGAAGAGGCCATATGCCTATCTTTGTTGAAATGAGAACTATCATGTGTTGAAGAAGATGAAGAAGGATCATTCTTTTTATCATGGTGAGGAGGGTCCATTTTGTTTCAACAAGCCCATGGGGGTTGAAATCTAAAGAGACCTCATCATTACCAAGACATGTATTAGAAGATGATTCATTAGATTGAGTGATATTTTATCACAAATAGTCACCATTTCTTTAGAAGAAAGTGGATCTTCATCAATATGAAAAGTTTCATCGTTACTACTTTTGAGTTTAAGTTTTTTAGGAGCAAAAGATTGTGTTGAAGAGACTGTATTTACGTTCGAGGTTTTTGGGTGTGAGGGTGAGACTTTATTCACTCGTAAAGGAGGGTGTAAAATCTAACGAACCCCAATCATCATCGAAAAATGCATTCGAAGGACCGACACTATCTTAACCAACACTGTTGTTAGCAGCAGAGGGTAGTGGTTTGGTTTTTGGTAAAGAAGGGATCAAATTACTTAGAGGAAGTTGGTATCTCGCTTCCATTTGCAAGCAACGTTTCGGAACCGGATCAACTTCAATTGTATGAAGCTTGTTTTCAAATCTAAACTTTATTAAACGATAAAGGGTAGACAAGACTTCTCCCATGGCATGAATCCATGGTCTACCAAGAAGAATATTGTATGCGAGAGAATTAGGCATGACATGGATAAGGGTAGGCAATGTCATAGGTCCAACCTTAACATTTAAGGTGATTGTACCTAGTGATTGTTTACCAACATTATCAAAGCCACGAATTTTGAGTTTATCTAGTTTGATGAAAGATGTATCAACATTGAGTTTATGTAACAAGTCTATGCCACAAATATTAAGACTTGATCCGCCATCAATCATAGTGCATCTCACCCTCATTTTATTAATAATGATGAATATCATAAGAGGCTCATATTGGTTTTGCAATTTTATGGGGGGTAATTCATGTCATTGAAATAAGATATCTGATGTTTTTGCATGCATCCAACTAAACAAAGATGCTACAACATTTGGTCTAACAAAAGGTGGAACAACTACCTTCTGTAGAGCCTCTTGTAGCATTTTGTGGTATGTAGGTGATGTTTGTATTAAATCCCATAGAGAGATCTTAGTTGGAGTAGCATGGAGCTACTCGACAAGATCATATTCTCTACCAATTTGTTGAGGAAGATGAGGTGCTTGAGGAAGAATAGGTTGAGAAGGTGGAAGAGAAGTGGGCACACTCAATGCTTTCTTACTTTGTTTGTTATTATGGGTGTTGTGTGTGTGAGCAACCACATGATAATGAGGTTGTTGCAACACATTTTGAACACCTTGATTCCTTTGAGTAATTTGTTTTGCAAAATTGAAGATGTAACCAGGAGGTCAAGATGGTTTTGGAACACCTTGAACCATAATCACATATTTAGATAAAGGAGGTAGATTAGGTGTCTCATGTACCATGATTTTAGGAGTATTTTGAACATTAATGCACTTATTCACTATCCCCTTAGTGGGCGGAATAAGTCTATTAATGATGATGGAATTGACATTGTTATCATTTTTATAAATACAAGATTTAGGATGATGAGATGAATGCCCAGTATCCACCCATGGGGGATCCATTGTGAGAGAATGCTCTTTAGGCACTAATGCTTCATCTTTTGAAGGGAGAGCATTGGATTGAAGAGAGGGTAGAGTGATGTTAATAAATGTATCAATGAATCCATCCTCTTATGCCAAAACATCATCATGAATGGGAACCATTTTGGGAGAGGGATCCAAAACATAGAGTGACATAGGCAAAGCTAGCTCACCATCATATGTACTAGAGGGGAGATCAATGGAAATAGACATGGAGTTATCATGGCTTGTAGTAGAAGAACTATCACCATCATATTTCTCATGACAATTCATGGAGATGAATTTAGTAAAGTCTTCTAATATCGAAGGATACACACCCATGAGAGTCATGAAGCTAGAAAAATCAGATATATGACAAAGGATATCATATATGGAACATATAGAAATATCAACATCATGTACATGGATGCTATGTGATCTAAAACATATGGATGCATATTAATGAATTTAGAAAAAAAATTAAAATCTATAATATATGCATGCAAAGATTCCAAATAGGAACAACTAGAAGAGGCCATGATGAAATGACTTGTCTACTATGTGAAAATTTGATATGGAACAACAATGTACAATTCATTAATCAAGTACAACCAATATCAAATTAAGATTGCAATCCAAGACCTACAAGTGCAAGAGAAGTAGGGTTTTTCAAAAATATGATATTCTTGGTAACCACAACAACTAAGTCTTGCAAATGTAAGAAGTGTAGTATGTGTAAAAGAAGTTTCTATATGATTTATCCACTTAAATGCAACAAATATTTTGAGAATTTTTCTTTGATGAGGATGCACAAGTGCCTAATGAGGTATGCAACTAGAGAATTTTGTTTATGCTTTTTGCTTTCAATACTTTGAAGAGAAAATAGATGTATGAACTTTCTTGCTTTCTAAATTCAATAAACATGACAAGTATGATGAGTTACAACAACTTAAAATTAGATTTAGCAATCATTCAACATAGAAAAGATCTGAAAATAATATTTCAAATACAACCACTATAAGCAAGACTAGCTAGGGTTTATCATCAAACCCTAGATCTTAGATGCTTGTTTCCTAAACCAAAATTCTTTGATGCAAGAATGTAATTTAAAATAAAATTCTAATTATGATGTGCTACAATAATGCAAAATCACATTTTAACAACTAATCAACATCACCAAGATTTGAAATAAGATTGTACTCAACAAACCCTAGGTGCAAGACTAGCTAGGTTTTCCAAATATGTAATTTTTTTGAAAACCCTAATAATGAATAAGTGAAAATACCAAATATACCACTAGGAAATGATTAAATAATGTGATACTAATTAGATCTGATGAAAAAAATAAAAAAATTATATCATGCTATAATAATCTAAACTTATGAAATATAGACAATGCGACAAATATGTTTTTTTCTAAACCTACATCAAATGCTTGATTTTTCTAATTTCAAATGCAAAGATGTAAAAAGGTTCTAAACAACAAGAATGATAAGGTGCAGAATATGAAATCACTTTAATCAACCTAACGATGCTATTAAGATATGAAACAACTCACTAATCTACAAACCCTAGGTCCAAGACTAGCTAGATTTTCTAGAAATACAAGGTTTTTGTAAACCCTAACAATGAAATAATGTTAAAATAAGATATGCAACTATGTAAAATGATGAATGAATTTATCCAAATTAGATATAGGGTAGAAAATAACTCAGATATGAATCAAGAAGGATGCCAAAGTGCAAGATATGTCGTGTTCACCAAAATGTTATGAGGAAAGGAGAGACCTAGCCTAAAATGTTAAACTGGGTCAAAACACTCTTCCATTAACATTGAGATGCAAACCGAGCTTGGATTCTACCTATGAAGGAGAGCCAAACTATAGGGGTTTTGTCACTTTGTTGTATATAAGTGTGTCAACCGAATACAACCAATCAAGCTAGGGCAAAGTATGAAACTCTAATTGAGAAAAATCAGAGAATAACATATTGTTGGAAACATATACAAAGATTCTGAAAGTATAGTAGATATCAAGGAACACAGGATAACTTGGATCTAACTTCGAGAACAAGAAGGCACCAGGGTGTTGGGTGCCCTAGACCCTAATTAGGGTTTTGCAAGATCTCCAGATCTGGGTGTCTTCGCCTATTAGTCTTCTTCAATCCTGTAACTTCTTATCTTCAGATTCTTCTAGATGTGACCTACACAAAAGAAATAAGGAAAGAGAGTTGGTGCTATTTAGGAGCTTGCCTAAGTCAAGCTCCATGAATGGTGTTTCCACCCCCACAATAGTAATGATGAGAGATAAAGAGAGCATGCCCTAGGAGGACAGAGACAAATCTGAAGTAGATTGGAATGCTATAACAAAGCATGAAGGAAAGAAGTCCCCATGAGCATGGAAACCCTAGCTTTCTTGATAAGGCATCACAACTTGACGTAAGAAGTTGGTGTAGCCTATAGAAGTAGAGATATCTTCAGAAGACCTACAAGAAGTTAGTGCAACAACAATAAACCACCATAGAGAGCTTTAGAGAAGAATAGAGAGCATGAGAGAGAAGAAGAGAGAGTGCAAGTGTGCCTAGATTGCTTAGATGTTCAAATGAATAAAATAACTTGCTTATATATGCATTACCACATAAAACCAAATGGGGCTGACATGTATAAGCCAAGGAGGTGTTATAAGCTGACACCACAAAAATAAGGTCGGGGCTAACATCTGGGACCAAGGCGCTAGGTGCCCTGGTCCTTTAGCCCCACAAACTTTGGGGAGTGTCAATTAAAGTGGGGTTAGACCAGTCCTAAGATTTTATTGTTTTAGGTCCAGCCGGGTGCTAAACTAGGTGTAAAATGGCAAGGGTACACATTTTACTCCATAACAACCACTTGATTTAAAGGTTGATCAGACTGATTCCACATAAACCAAAAGGAGTAAATGATGCATGCAATCTTGCAAATTTACCATATTGTAAAGATCAAATAGACAAGCACAAGATTGTTTTGGGTGAAAAGTGCAGAGGATTTGGTTTTAATGGTTTGTGTTGATCCTCTTTTCACCACTAAACATTCAAGGACATTCAAATGAGTAGAGAATTCTACTACAGATCTCCTATCACTTGGAACATAGGGGAAGATTGGAATTGTGTGATTTTGTTGTTCAATTAAACCCAATTATGCTCAAAACCCTAATTTTGTAAATTTGTAAACAAACGAATGAATTACAGAAAATGATTGCACACAGAGATATCAAATGACAATCAAATGCATACCATCTTTTGAAGTTTAGTGTCTAAAAAAGTTAGGGACTAATGAACGGGCACCCTAGTCCAGTGCCACAGTTTTCTTCAGGATCTAGGAATCTTGTCTACAACCTATTCCTATTGTTCTGAAGATTTTCTAGTTGCAAGATCTAGAGGACTAATGAGTGGGCGCCTGAGTCCAGGTCCCTATTTTCTTCTTTGATCTGTAATTCTGATAGTCTGCACTACTCTCCTGCAACTCCATTTCTTTCACTTTCACAACCTGTAACCTACAATCACAAAAAAGTGGGTTGGGGTTGTGGTGTTTAGAGGCTTGCCTTAGTCAAGCCCCAAAGAGACATTCAAGTCTTCTGAACACCATTGTCAAATAAAGAGTGTGTATCCTTGTGGGATAGAGACAAAATCCAAATGATAAATGATAGAAAACACAATTGATATCACCTTGTAGTAAAGATCTCATGGAAGGAAGATGATCTTCATGCCATGAGGAGATGGATGCCAAATTTGCAAATACAAACACAAGAACAACACAAATTCTACTCTGCAACACAATGAATGCCTTGAATCACTTTCACAAAATCACAATGGTCATCAAATTTCCATTTAGTTTACAAATGAATTACTAATCATGCTTATATATGCAACTATAAACATTCTTGCTAAGAATTTCATAATTCAAACTTACCGTGTCGGCATAGGACCTAAATAACAGTCATAAACTGACACTTTAAAATTGGTCTTGACCTAAAATAGGGCAGGATTAGGGCCCCTGAGCGCCCAAGTCCTCCCCCTATTTCAGGCAGGATTCATGTTAAGTGCATCCCCTGAGTCCCAATTGCCATGAAACTTTAGGGTTTTCTCATCGAGAGTCATCAAAATCATGCAAGATGCTCTAAATGCATTCTAAAGGACCCAGGAGCTAAACCTTAAGAGGAAAAACCCCCAAGGTTACTTTTTTTGACATAACAAATATATACCCTGGGAAAACCCTCAAGAGGGAAAAACCTATCCTCCAAAAGCATCCATACTCAATATGTTAATAAAAAATGAAATATTACAATACACATACAGAGTCTCATGGACACCCCTAAAACATCAAACTCCTCCAATGCATCCTCCATGTGTACAAGTACGTAACCACACATCCCATGCCATGCTTCACATATGTACTTACAAGAGAAACCTAATACAATGACATCCTGCAACCAAACAACCCCCTGATCAACCCCAACTACTAACCATGTACTTGCTTTTATAGAATCAAGCTAACACAAATACAAGATGTAGTATAGGGAAAACCATGTGTTCCAAAACCATGGATACACAAAACCATTGACCCCTCATTTCATATTTGCAACTAAGTTTTCACTTTATGCCCAATATTAAATAATTTTCCAATTAATTATTATATTTGTCCCACACATAAAATAACTAACCCAATGTTACATACAATGTTTACAAGTGGCACCCAAATAAATATCTAATGTGGCTAAACATATCAATTAAGATGCACAACAAATAAATATTTATTTTACATAAATTAATTCATTTTATGCAAGGTGTACAACACACCTTTTCCAACAATTTTACCGCAAGTACCTCTATCCCACTGCAAATAACACCGCACTCTTCTACTCCATATTATCCCACTATCATCCAAAAATCACGATAATTAAATCACATATCGCGTGGAATTTCTCATGTAAAACTACCCAAATAATCTAGAGTAGGTGATTTAACAACATATTTAGAGGATATGGAGAAAACATTTGACTGAGAAGAATTAAGACTAGATGTGCTATGACATACATTAATTTGCAGTACTGCAAGATGGTGGAACACACACAAAGATAACATCCCTAGATGCCAAGCTCTGAAAATTCTTATTAAAATAAGATATTTATGAAATATAAACAAATTTGTAAATATGATGAAACTATATCACCACAACAACAATTGAACATATGTACTACTACATGGGATGCAAAAAGAGAATATGACAAGATTATACATACAGGTGTTCTTGTGGACACTTACACTAGTGGTACAAACTTGGTATATCAACCAAGAGAAAATGGCATAAGCAAGAAGTTGGGAAGAGCTTCAAAAGGATTTCCAACATACATTTTATTTCTTTAGTCCCAACGAAGTTATCCATAATGCACTCCAGAAGATGATAGAAATCATATTCCTACCTACAGAAGAAACTATAAAAGGATTACAAACCAAATAACACACACCAGCACCACCAAGGAATGAAGGCATATGGAAATGAATAAAATGGATGGATAAACATGACCAATATTCTAGAAAAAAGTGCTACACCATACAACAAAATGGAATATACAATGAGGAAGAACCGCAATTAGAGATAGATATTAAATAAGGAGAAAGAGGGAAAACATCATACATTGAATCCAAAAACAAATACTATAATCAACCACTAAAGTTGAGAGAAGAAAACATAACAACAAAGGGAAGCCCTAAAATGAAAAAAATATGGGATTACTAGGAAGAAAACGAAGTTATACAAATAGCAAAGATCCTATCAGAATATGAAGCCTTATTTCCCCACACATTCATAGACTTAAAAGGAATTAAAGAGAAAACAAGGATAATGAAAATATAACTTAAAGGAGCAAAACCGTAGAAGAAAAGACCATATAGATTAAACCCTAATATGAAGAAGGTGGTTAAGATAAAAATTGATAAAATGCTAGTGTGAGCAAGTGGAAAATGAACTACCTAGAACAAAGTAAGCTAACTTAATTCACTCCATTCATTAACCTATGCCACTTCAAGATTAGACTAAAGAGTAATACATGTAAAACTATCCTAATTGCACCATAATTGATCATGTAAAACCCTCGATATGTCCTAATTATATGATTATGGATAATTGCTAATGGATGCTAAGTGCTCATAGAGGCAGCATTCCTTTGCATTCAATTGATCTCCCAAAATGAGAGGAGGAAACTCCAATTTATAGATTTTTGGAGGTTAAGATGGAGGACTAGGATTGATTATGGAGATCAAGGGCTATCATTGCTTGAGAGATCTCAAGAAAGGAGATATGGACAAGTGTCAAGGAGGGATTGAATGAGAGGGGAGATCCAATATTCAAGGATAAATCAAGGGTGGAGAATGAAGGGTTGAATGGAAAGATGACCAAGCTTGAATAGGTGGATGAGGTGTAAGGACTCATTTATGAAAAGGTAAGGCTTGGATTTTGTGGAGAATTAAAAATTAGGATAAGAGGACAAGTAGTATATTAAATTAGAGGAATAGTGCCACATGGAATTTTAAATTTAATGAATAGTGACACATGGAGTGGGTGAGAGGACAAATAAGACAATTGGAAGATTTGCCCATGCTTCCAAAGTACCACTTCACATGTACATGTATATACATAGAATGACATGTACAAACTTCTAGAAACACGGGGAGATGTAATCCTAGGTTAACCTAAATTAACACATGTGCACATGATTAGGGGTGATTAATGATGGTTACTAAAAGTAATAAAAATGGATAAAATAGGGAATTAAATAAATAGATATATTTATTTAATTTTTGGAGTGGATAGGGACTATAGTCTTTGGATAAATATTTGATTTATTGGACTATAGTAGAGTAAAAGGAGATGATTATTGATTTTTAGTGACAAGACGAGACGAGGGAAAATATTAATTAAATAATTAAAAATTATTTAATTAATATGTGTCAGATGGAATGGATAATTGTTCAATTTTAGTTGATCAATTATGTAGATGAAGTTAGGAAGTGGTGTGACCATTTTCAGGTGTCTACATTTTGCCCCTTTTTGATGTGGCATCATAACCGAGAGGGTTGGTAGCATATAAAAGAAAATTAGATTTTTAGATTTTTGCTCCATTCGACTGATAGGAAGAGGAAGGATGGATGAGTTGATGCCTCCTGCAGAGATCGACAAAAAAATAAATTTTTTTCAGGCAATTTCTCGAAAGAAGGGAAAAAAAGGAAGAAAAAGGGTGAAAAATGGAGGCCAGGGAGAAAAATGGGGTGAGGTGGTGCAGGGGCACCTTTAGGCCATATGGTCAAATTTGGTCAAATTTTGGTTTTATGTTTTGTTTTGATGCATTTGGTCTAATAAGGTCATTTATGACCATTTGGGATCATTTTGGAATGTTATAGGTCCATTGGTAAAAAGTTGTAAACATTTGCAAAAAAAAATGTAAAAGTTGTCATTGTGAAAGTTGTCAAAAAATGCATTAAAGTTGCAACTTTGATTAGGAAGTTAGTTGTGGGTGGTTGGTAGTTGGAAAATCATTGGGAAAACATAAATACATGTTTTAAACAAGAATCCCAAGGTTAGAGAAGGTTGGAGAAGGTTGGGAAAGGTTGAGAAGGTTGGGAGTGAACATTTGAATGAAGATTGTGAATCATTTTGGAGCAATTTCTTTGCATTTTTTTTTGTAACAGATCTATTCTTTTACTTGGTATGGATTTGTAAGGCCCATTTAATGATCTTAAATTGGTTGAAAAGTGTGGGCATGTGAATCTACTTCATTTTTCTTTTTGTGGCATCAATTTTTATGGAGATTTGAACAAGTTATGGCATTTTTATTAAGGTTAGGTCTGTAAAGTTTAATTTTCTAAAAATGCAGTCTAAAAACATGAATGGTACGACCTAGTATGACATCATATCAGGGAATATAATAGATGGATTGAAATATATTTGTTTATAGTTTACTACAATGCTTTTGGTTTCATGTTATTTCATTAGGTTTTGAGTGAGTTATGGCATTTTTATTAACATCAGGTCTGAACCTTGCCTAGGGTTCCCAGTTTGGAATAGCCTTATTTTGCCCTATTCTGTACAAAACAACCCTAGCCCATTTTGACATATGCTTAATAAGGGCCAAAAGGGTATCTTAAACAAGTCTTAGATTTTGAATATCAGGTCTGCAATGAAAGTTATGCCCAAAAAGGTCTAAATTATTGCTCCATGTTTTAGGGTTTAAGAGCAAGTTGCCAAGAATGAACAAGAATGCACATTTGCATCATTTGTGTTGAAACCTAGTTTTGGAATGTGTCAAGTTAGTCTTGTTTGAGTCCTTGCTCTACATAAAATTGGTATCAGAGTCTAAAGCTCTGGGCAAGGAAGTTTTGGGAGTTTGTGTATTATCTTTTTTTGCAGGTTGAAGGAAGAACCTGGATACCAAAAGAATAGGCTAGGGGAAAAGAAAGGGGCCTAAGGTGAGGTATCACAAAGACAAGAAGCATTGAGAAGAAGCAAGGTGAAAGAGATTTGCTTGAGAAAGAAGAATGGAAATGTTGAGAAGATTAGTCTGTGGAGACTTGAAGAGTAAGAAGTTGCCAAGCAAGCAATAAGAGAGAAAAAGAAAGGCAAGGGCAATAAAGAAGGATGAGAAGGTAAAAGAAATTAATATTGAGCAAGAGATAGCAGAGCTGAGATAAGCCTTGGAACAAATAAAAAAGTTTGAAGAGAGAATGAATCTTGAGATGCAGCAGTGTCTTGAGAAGGCAGAACAAGAAAGTGGTTGGCATTTACCAATAAGAAAGAAGGTAAAGTGGCCCATCATGAAGATCATTCAGAGGTGAAAAAGGCAAGAGAGGACAATAGAACTAGACCTTGGAGAGTCTTTGTTGATGATGGAAGAGCCTAATCCATCTAAGGAGAAGGAAAAAGTAGACTTTGACACAATAATTAGACCTAGGACAGTCATAATAGTAGTACACATTGGTGAGTTACCTTGGGACATACATGACATGTTGAATGGTGGTATATACATTGTTGTTGATGAACCTACTAATTCATTGATGGTGCAGTCACGGTAGGAGGGTTCATAGAATGAACGGTCTAGACTGTGCAACAAGAGTAAACACAACAGAAACAACTCAAAGATATGAAACAAATGCAAATTCAGGCATTTAGTATATCATTTAATTCAAACACAATCTAGCCGGCATCGTGCAGGCTTACAACTAGGGCTCAAAGGCCTAATTACAAAATATCAGAATATATGCAAGATATAGCTTTGAAGCTCCTTCACACAAAATCTAAACTATCAACCTTCTAAATCATGAGAACTACTATCCCAAGGATCTATTACATCAATATATATAATCTTTGGTACAAAAGATTCCTCCGCATCGGCCAAGGAAAACCACAAACTCCAATAAAGAGTTGTAACGTGTGTACACAAATAGGTCAGACCTAAATGCATAGAAATCCTCTGCAAATGAATGGAATGATGTATGGATCTAGGGAAGGTTGGCCACAAACTAAGGATCATTGAATGATGTGTCATTAGGCTCCATAAGTCAAGAGATGCTCCGCAAGTCTACTCCTTTAGCTGATTGTCTGAGACTGTCAGGGTGCTCTGATATGAGAAAACAATCAATCTTCTAATAGCAATAACTTTCTGGTAACTGGTCCAAATACTCTAAATTCTAGATATGTTGTAGATGAGTGAATCTAGATGCTAAGTCCAGCTCTGCGAGATCTAAAATGCAACTGCGGTAGAATGCGGACCAAAATACAGAAACTACTACTTACTGAACTACCTAAACTAAACAGGAAAATGAAAGAAACAAACTGAACTGCAAACAAACTAAAATGCAAATGTTTTGTGTTGATGTGAGATTACTCTTGAACCAAGGATGCTCCTGCATCAGACACCTGGGGTTATTGAAAAAGTGAGTCCCTCACTTTGCTAGGGCTAGAGGAAAACCAAGATGTTCCACCTCAACCTAAGAAATCCATGATGAATCTTCTTCCGGTCTACCTTTCCACTTCACAAGGTATTCTTTGTATTGTCTTCCTCTGGTGTTGCATCCAACTCTAATGTCTAAAATGTCTTCAATCTGCTCCAATACTTGTTGTGGTAACTACTTCTTCAAGTCTTCATCCATACTATCACTGAACTCTGCTTCATGATATTGATATAGGTTTGCAATGTTGAAAATAGGTGATATGCCCAATGACTCTAGTAACTCCACTTCATATGCATTGCCTGAATAATTTTTTTTGAGTATTCTACAAGGTCCAAACTTCTTCATCTTTAACTTGTTATATGTCCCAACTGGAAATCTCTCTTTTCTCAAGTACACCATCACTTCATCTCCAACTTTAAATTCTTTATGTCTTCTTTTATCATCTACCTGCTCCTTATACTTTCTATTCATATCTTCCAAATGCTTCTTAACCTGATTATGCACTGTCTTCATGTGATTTACAAATTCTTCACGCTTCTCTTTTCTATCATTCCCATGTCTCTCAGTTCTGTCACTCCTCTAGGGTTCACTCTGGTAACAATCTCAAAAGTTGTTCTTTTGGTACTCCTATTCACTGAATTATTGTATGCAAAATCTGCTTGTGAAAGAATCAAATCCCAACTTCCTATCTTCTCTCCAACCAAACATCTCAACAAGTTTTCCAAACTCCTATTCACTACCTCTATCTATCCATCAGTCTATGGATGACAAGCTGAACTAAACTTCAAATCTGTCTTCATCTTCTTCCAAAGTGTCTTCCAAAAGTATCCAATAAACTTTGTGTCTCTATCTGAAACTATGCTCTTAAGTAATCCATGTAATCTCATAATCTCCTTGAAAAATAGGTTAGCTACGTGCACTGCATCAGTTGTCTTCTTACAAGGTATGAAATTTACTATCTTTGAAAATATGTATACCACTACAAATATTGAATCATGTCCTCTTTGTGTTCTAGGCAATCCCATTACAAAATCCATACTTATGTCTTACCAAGGTCTCTCTGGTATTGTCAAAGGTTTATACAATTCAGTATTCTGACTACTCCCTTTTGCAACTTGACAAACTCTACAACTTTGCACAAATCTCCAAGCATCCTTATGTATATGAGGCCAAAAGTAGTTTTCACAAGCCACTGTCTTGTCAATGCCAAAATGTCCTACCAATCCTCCACTATGTTTCTCCTTGGTCAAATTGTCTCTCATTGAACTTCTAGGTGTGCATAACTGATTTCCTCTTAACAACATATCTTCCTGAATGAAATAATCCAACCACTTGCTTCTATCTGTCACAACAGGTTCCTTGCATGCTTTCTAAGGCTTTGCAAAATCAGTGTCTCCCTCATACATGTTCTTCAATTTATCAAAACCCAACACTTCAACTCTCATATCTGTCAACAAGTTTCTTCTCCTACTCAAGGCATCTGCAACTTTGTTTGATTTCCCACTCCTATGCTTCAATACAAATGTATACCTCTGCATGAACTCTACCCATCTCATATGTGTCTGATTCAACTTACTTTGACTGTTCAAATATTGCAACGCTTGATGATCTGTATACAACACAAACTCCTTAGGCAACAAGTAATGTCTCCACTTCTTCAAGGCTTGAATTATATCATAGAACTCTTGATCATAAACTAAATATCTTCTCCTTGCATCATTCAACTTCTCATTAAAATATGCTACAAGTCTACACTCTTGACTTAACACTGCTCCAATTATACTTCTACTTGCATCACAATCTACTTGAAATACCTTATTGAAATCCAGTAATGCCAACACCGGTTGCTCTGTCACTTTCTACTTCAACAATTCAAAACTTTTATCTGCTCCTGATGTCCACTTGAAATCTTTTCTATCACCTCTCATTGTCTTTGTCATAGGGTTACACACTGAATTGAAATTTCTGATGAACTTCCGGTAGAAATTAGCCAATCCATGAAATGATCTAACTTCTCCAATGCTCTCCAGTGTAGGCCATTCAACAATTGCTCTTACCTTCTCAGGGTCCATCTTCAATCCTTCCGCAGAAATCACAAATCCAAAATATACCAATTCCTCTTTCATGAAACTACACTTTTTGATGTTTATCAACAATTTCTCTTCTCCCAGTCTCTGCAAAACTTGTCTAATATGCCACAAATGTTCCTCTTTTGTCTTATTGAAAATCAGAATATCATCCAAGTATACAATCACAAACTTACCCAAGAATTTCTTCAAGACTTCATTCATCAACCTCATGAAAGTACTAAGTGCATTTGTCAATCCAAAAGGCATCACCAACCACTCATACAATCTTTCATTTGTCTTAAAGGCAGTCTTCCATTCATCTCCCTCTCTGATTCTGATTTGATGGTATCCACTCTTCAAGTCTATCTTTGTGAAATATTTTGCTCCACTCAAACAATCCATGATATCATCCATCCTATATAAAGGAAATCTATACTTAACTATGATCTTGTTTATTTCTCTAGAGTCAGTACACATTCTCTATTCTCCATTTTTCTTCGGTACTAACACTACAGGTACTGCACAAGGACTCAACTTTCTCTGATCAAACCTTTCCTCAACAATTCCTGTATCTGCCTATTCAATTCTTCATTCTCTATCGATGTCATTCTATGTGCTACTTTGTTAGGCAAACTAGCTCCCAGTATAAGATCCATGTGATGATTGATACTCCTTATAGGTGGCAATCCTTCACATACATTATCTGATATGATGTCTTCATACTCTATTAGTAACTCTTTTATCTCCTCCAGTTGTGATTCTTCAGTCTCCTTCTTCAATGTTTCAGGCTTCTTAGGAATCAAGGTATAACACATATTCTTATGTCTCAAACCATCCAAGAACTTCCTCCCATCTACTAAACAGATTCTAGCATTCCCACACACTTCATTCTTAGGATCATCTTCTAAAGGAATCAAAGTAATTCTCTTTGCATTTGATGTTATAGTGTATGTATTATTTCTCCCATCATGTATAGCTTTCCTATCATACTGCCAAGGTCTACCCAACAAGATATGACATACATCCATAGGCATATTATCACACAAGACTTCATCATGATAAGATCCAATATGAAATTTCACCAAACATTGTTCACTCATTAGTACCTTATGATCATCCTAAATCCATGCTATCTGATAGGGTTTAGGGTGTTTTGATCTTTCCAACTTCAGCTTAGTCACCATCTCCTCTGAAACTAGCTTATCAGAACTACCACTATCAATGACAACTTTACAACATTTACCTTTGGATTTGCATCTTGTTATGAACAAACTCTTCCTCTGCGGTGGTTCCTCATTTGTTTTTGTTTGAAATAGTGCTCTCCTCATCACAAGTGATTCTCCTTTCTCTGGCTTGCCAACTAAATTAGGTGATCTAATAGGTTCTTCAACATAAGCTGCTCTTCCACTGTTCTCTGTTCTCTTGCTTGTACTACCCTGATTACATTCAAATGCTCTATGTCCTTCACCTCCACACTTGAAACAAGTGCCTCTAAATGATCTCTTATCAAATCCTCTTCCTTCTCTTTCATATCCTTCATTCCAGTATGAATTATAATTACCTCAGTGATGAAAATTTATGTCATTGCTCCAATATGCATTGCTATCTCTGTCATCCTTCTTGAATGTGATGTCAAACTTGTTCTACTCTGGATGTGACCTGTCTCCTCTAGAAAATGTTCTTCCTCTCTGAAATTTACCTCCTCTTCCTCTCTATCTCTGATCATGCATCTTGTTCAACTTCTCCTCAACTTTCAGGGCAAACTAGTATGCTTCTTCTAGAGCTTACCATACTCAGTTCTTCTTTAATGTTCAATCTTAGTCCATTGATGTATCTAGCCACTTTCTCTTTGCTTGCTTCACTATGTCCTATTCTTATGATCATCTTATGAAATTCTTCAATATACTTCTTCACAAATCTCTCCTTTTGCCTCAAATTTTGTAATCTTTTTAACAACTCTAACTTGTAGTCAGTAGGTATAAACTGATTCTTTAATTTTGTCACCATCATATCCCATTTTGTAATCTTTTCTTTACCTCTCCTATTTCTATCCAACTAAACTTCTTTCAACCATATAGCACCATGTCCTTTCAACTTTGTCATTGCAAATTTCACCTTCTCCGGATCTTCAACTTCCTCATATTCAAAGTATTCTTCCATGTCATTTATCCAATCAATCAACTCTTCAGGGTTCAAATTGCCAGTGTAATTCGATACATCAACTCCAAGTCTTTTCCTGATCTTTTAAATAACTCGCAACATCTTTACTTGATCTAATTCTTCTTCTTCATCACCTCCTAGAGTTTCACCAATTTGTTCAACAGATTGAAATTCCTCTTCATCATCACTTTCAACATTAGGTCTTGGTGTCAATCCTCTTTGCCTATCTTCTTCAACAACATCCAATCAAATTTGCATTGTTTTCATAATTTCCATCATTTCATCCATTCTACTAGCCATTGTTCCAATAGCAACAACTCTCCTCGGCAACATTCTTCCTAGGATCAATTACAAACTGCCTCAAGTTCGGCGATCGGGTTACAAGGTGACAACTCTCTCACAATCGACGATCGATTGCGACATAAGTAAACTGCCTCAATTCAATGATCTATCCACAACAAGATCTTACAGAATTCCCTCACCAAATTTGCTCAATTCGCTTCTAAAGATAAGAACTTTCACTCTGATACCACTTGGTGCAGTCACGGTAGGAGGGTTCACAGAATGAGTGGTCTAGACCGTGCAGCAAGAGAAAACACAATGGAAACAACTCAAAGATATGAAACAAACTCAAATTTAGTCATTCAGTATATCATTGAATTCAAACAAAATATGGCCAGCATATCAGAATATCAAAGTAAGCACAAGATATAGCTTTGAAGCTCCTTCACACAAAATCTAAACTATCGACCTTCTAAATCATGAGAACTACTCTCCTAAGGATCTATTACATCAATATATATCATTTCCAGTACAAAATGTTCCTCCGCGTAAACCAAGGAAGATCACAAACTCCAATAAAGAGTTGTAACATGTGTACACAGATAGGTCAGACCTAAATGCATAGAAATCCTTCGCAAATGAATGGAATGATGTGCAGATCTCAAGGAAGGTTAGCCATGAACCAAGGATCATTGAATGATGTGTCATTAGGCTCCATAAGTCAAGAGATGCTTCGCAAGTCTACTCCTTTAGCTGATTGTCTGAGCTTGTTAGGGTGCTCTATTCTGAGAAAACAATCAATCTTCTGATAGAGATAACTTTCTGGTAACTGATCCAAATGCTCTAAATTCTGGATATGTTGTAGATGAGTGAATCTAGATGCTAAGACTAGCTCTGCAAGATCTAAAATGCAACTGCGGTAGAATGCGGACCAAAATATAGAAACTGCTATTGACTGAACAACCTGAACTGAATAGGAAAATGAAAGAAACAAACTAAACTGCAAACAAACTAAAATGCAAATGTTTTTGGTTGATGTGAGATTGCTCTTGAACTAGGAATGCTCTTGCATCAATTTCCTCCAATGAGAAGAGGCAGTTATTATTTCAGGATGTTAGAGGGTAGTAAATCTGAGTCTATTGACTTATTTACCAATATGGGAATGTATGACAGTAATAATGTCAAGCGGGAGCAGGCTGAGCAGTCTACAAAGTCTATGGAGAAGGAAGTAATAAACCTAGTCAATTGGGATGGTCAAGAGTATATGCAAGGTCACTATTCTTTGTACCCATTCCAGTATGTTTTCTCATCATGTTCTCTGCCTGAGGATGATATGAAGAAGCAGAAGATTAATCATTCTACAAGCACAACAGAGAGGGCAATAGTTAACAAGATAATTTGTGATATTGTGAATGCTCAACCTATGACTCATCCATCAAAAGTTGTAATATTTGTAGGATCCATAGAAGAATGTGGAAAGCAGAGCAAACAAGACAATGTAGAGGATAATGCTACACAAGAAGTTGAATCCTTTCACACCAAGGAGACGAAGGGCTTTGAGTTTGATGTTCCTACATAATGTAGTGGTAAAGTTTTCACTGTTGAAGCATCTGCGAGAATGATTGCTCCTTTTGACAAGCTTAAATACTTTTTGTAAGGCACTAAGGTGACCTAAAATTAAGATGAGACACTTCTTGATTTGTTTCACCAAAGCACAGGTACAGAGCAACATGAAAGAGTTGGAGAAGCATAGTACATGTCATATTAATCAATTCCAAGAGTCCAAGTTGAACAATATTAAAGATTCCCATTCAAGTGGACTTGAATCTTTTTTCTTTTCCTTGGAAGTATGGTGCAGGGGCACCTTCAGGTCATACGGTCAAATTTAGTCAAATTTTAGTTTTATATTTTGTTTTGATGTGTTTGGTCTAATAAGGTCATTTATGACCATTTGGGATCATTTTGATCCATTTTGGAACGTTATAGGTCCATTGGTCAAAAGTTGTAAATATTTGCAAAAAATATGTAAAAGTTGTTGTGAAAGTTGTCAAAAAGTGCATTAAAGTTGCAACTTTGATTAGGAAGTTAGTTGTGGGTAGTTGGTAGTTGGAAAATGATTGGGAAAACATAAATACATGTTTTAAACATGAATCCCAAGGTTGGAGAAGGTTGGGAAAGGTCGAGAAGGTTGGGAGTGAACATTTGAATAAATATTGTGAATCATGTTGGAGCAATTTCTTTGCATTTTTTCTGTAATAGTTTTGTTCTTTTGCTTGGTACGGATTTGTAAGGCCCATTTAATGATTTGAAACTAGTTGGAAAGTGTGGGCAGGTGATTCTACTTCATTTTTTTCTTTTTGTTTCATCAATTTTCATGGAGATTTGAATAAGTTATGGCATTTTTATTGAGGGTAGGTTTGTAAAGTTTAATTTTTTGAAAATGCAGTCTAAAAACATTCATGGTATGGCTTGGTACAGTCTCATATTAGAGAATATAATAGATGGATGGAAATATATTTGTTTCTAGTTTACAATGCTTTTATTTGCATGTGATTTCATTAGGTTTGGAGTGAGTTATGACATTTTTATGAACATCAGGTCTAAACCCTGCCTAGGGTTCCCAGTTTGGAACAACCTTGTTTTGCCCTATTCCGTACAAAACAACCCTATCCAATTTTGACATATGTTTAATAAGGGCAAAAAGGGTATCTCAAACAGGTCTTAGATTTTGAATATCAGGTCTACAATGAAAGCTATGCCCAAAAAAGTCTAAATTGCTGCTCCATGTTTTAGGGTTTAAGAGCAAGTTGCCAAAAATGAACAAGAATGCACATTTGCATCATTTGTGTTGAAAATTAGTTTTAGAATGTGTCAAGTTAGTCTTGTTTGAGTCCTTTCTCTACATCATGAGGGGGGTGAAAAATTAGGGATGGAGGGGGAAAATTAGGGCTAAATAGGCTATAAATAGTGCTTAGGAGGGCCCATAAGCCTCATTTATGCATTTCTAAGTTTAGAGAGTGGATTAGAGGAGAAGAAGGTGATTAGAGGAAGTGGTTGGTATTCTGTGAGATGAGCATCGGGGGAGCGCGTACGAGAGTTCCTACGGCCTGCAACTACTAGTGAGTCAGTAAGTGGTCCTTCCTTGCTTTGTGATTTTGGTTAGGGGGTAGGTTAGGCACATAAATGCGAGGTAGGATAGGTTTAGTGCCTAGGGTTCACAGGTAGTTCTTAGGTTGTTAGGGTTAGTACATGTGCAATAGGTTTAGAGCCCACACTAGTGATTAGCTCCTGTGTGGAGGTTTAGCACATAGGAGTCAACTTAGCACCCATATGTTTGTCATCCATAATTGGAGGAATAAAATTTTCACCATCACCAAGGGTGGGAAAAAGTTTGAGTTGTAACTACTGAAGGTTGAAGAAGCAATGGTAGAAAGCAAAGTAATATTTTTGACTACTTAAAAGTTTCTCAAGAAAATTAAAAATTTGCAAAAAATTTATGCGGTAGCATTTAAGCCTGATCCAATGGAGAAAGACAAGCCATGTATCTCTAAGGAGAAAAAAGTGGAGGCATTGCTAAAGGAACTAAAGAACATCATGGATAGTGGAATACTTTTAAAGGATTACTACTAGAGTGTAGTATTTTCACATTAAATGGATTTGATTCTAGGGTTTGGTTTACCTAATAAGATACCACAAAGGATGAGTCTTGATATGAGTGTCGAGTTGAATGAACAAGTGGAAGAATTGTTTGGAAAAGCTATGGTAAGAGAAAGTATGAGCCCTTGCACTATGCGTACAACTTATTTATTCCAAAGAAGGGAGGAGAATGGAGGATGTGTATAGATTCACATGATATCAATAAGATCACCATCAAGTACATGTTTTTGTTACCACACATGATTGGTCTGATGGATTGTTTGAGTGGAACATGTTACTTTTCTAAAATTGATCTCAAGGGAAATTATTATCAAATCAAAATCCATAAAGGAGATGAGTGGAAGACAACTTTCAAAACCAAGGATGGACTACATAAGTGTCTAGTCATACCATTTGGGCCAACTAATGCACCAAGTGCCTATATGAGATTGATGAATGAAGTCCTGAAACCATTTTTGGGTAATCTTCTAGTTATTTGTTTGGATGATATTATATGTTTTAGCAAGACAAAAGAGGAAGATCTTCTACGTGAGTAGTAGGTTTTAGCATAACTAAGGAATGATAAGTTGTGTTAAATTCAACAAATATACTTTCATACACAAGAAGTGGTTTACTTGGGATTTGTGATATCTCAAGATAGGTTATGAATAGAAAATGAGAAGGTTTCATCAATTGTTGTGTGGTTGCTACCACAGAGTGCAATAAAGGTTAGAAGTGTCTATGATTTGGCTAGTTTTGAAACAAATTTTATTAAAAATTTTAGTGAGATATGTACACCTATAACACATTTCATGAGAAAAGGAGGGTTTGAGTGGACACTTGTTGTTGATAAGAGTTTTGAACTCTTGAAGAAGATATCAAAAAAGCTAGTTTTGGCATTGAATTGAAAACTTTGAGAAAGTTTTTCAAGTTGATTGTGACACTAGGGATAATTTCATTGGTATTGTATTGATTCATGAAGCTAAACCCATTACTTATTTTAATGAAAAGTTGAATGAATTTACGTAGAATTATTTAGTTTATGATCAAGAATTTTATGCTATTATTCGAGGTTATATGTTGTCTTTGATATCAAAGTGTTATGATTTATGATATGTGTCAAACTCCATTATTAATTGATATATTGATGTAGAAAGGGCATGCACACAACTCAATAGACCAACAGATCCATTATCAAGCAATTTACTGGCTATAATGTGTTACATTTAAATTGTCAAACCAAGGAATCATATTCTTCTTATATGGTGCCCATACTATGTCTATACTTGAGGATTCTTGAATTGTAATATAGGGTTTGTGCATAGGAATAAACTATTGAAAAGAACACAAACTCTATTTGCAAGGATTGACAAGTACTATGAGTAAGCAATGCTGATAAGAAATAACCAATGCTATTCAGTTGGCTGTAAATCAAATGATCTTATGTAATTCCAAATAAGGGAACAACTAATAGTTAATCGGTGATCACCTTGACTCAACAACACAGATTATCAATATCTAACTAATTCATATGACATAAACTCATTACAACATGCATTAATCACATACACATAAACATATAACATAAAATAAACACATGAACATATAGGAGAGACACAGTTACCTCGAGTGGCCCTTGCTTGAGTGACTGTGATCCCACAAAATATAACTAGATCTCTACTGTATCTCTAAAACCATTGACTAAACTCAAAACATGCGTTCCTTTATTGAATGCTGAAGGAAAATACAATAACAATTCTAATAACATGATCTCTGTCTAACCTCTGTCCCATATATAGAATCTAACAATCCATATATACAAGATCAGACTTCTCCTATTTGAACAAAACTACTTAAGCAATAAATATCATAACTATCCATTCTCCAACAACATAGGAAGAGGACTTTATAACAAAGCAAACTAGGAATAGGAAACTAAACTGCCATAAAGATAATGTAGACAGTACCATACTATTGTAACTCTCTTTAGTTATTATGAAAAACAATCAAAATTGGAAACAAAACATGGAGCATGATCTAAGAATCCTTTGTTATTCATGACTGCATCAACTATTGATGGATAACCATGAAAGAGTGGAGAGTTATGGCTAACTCATTCCAATCAATTTAGAGTCTTCTTCCTTTGGTTATGAATGCTTGTACCATCTACTGTGGATGTCAACAACTCCTTTGCTATGGGCTGCCAAGTGTTCTTCATGAAATGTAGCCATGTGCTCGTTGCATGGGGGTTAGTCCATCACATCATATCTATACATCACAACTACTAAAATTAACATAAATTACTATCATATTTCATGAGCAATCATCAATTCACACGCAATTAATTAACAACATATTATTAACCAATCTTCATGCTTTCAATGTCTTAAAAATGATTATAGACATAGTCAATAAATATAAAAGTCTAGAAATGTGTTAGGAAGTGTGCACTTAAAGCAAGAGAAATAGGACAAAACATAGCCTTAGCACACCCCAACTAAACATGATGATCCTCCAACAACCAAGGTCTCTGATTGTATTGAAAAGCTATCTCTCTGTAATCTGTAGCTTCTTCAACTCCTTTGTCTTGTTCGAGATAGAAGCCCTTCTGCTTTGCCAACCCGTTCCACCTTTCCTGTTTTGCTGCCTGGTTCATCCTTTGCTCTAGCCAATGTGGAATTGGATAAAGAAGCAGGGGAGGATGAAACACCAATGGCAACCAAGTTATTCCATGTTCATTGGTTGATCTTATATATTTTTCTACCCTATGATTGATGCTGAGAAGTTGAATACTGAATGAGACTCTTTCCTTTGCAATGTTGGTGTCAACTCTTCCCACCTACCTTGTGAGAAACCCAAAGCCTCCTTACCAATCCCCTTGGCTAATTCCCTAATTTTCTTGTAATCCATTTCTCTACATTCCAGGAGTTTGGTTTACACCTCAGGATGTTCAATTAGATTAAACCATTCCTCCACTATCTTGTTAGGATATGGGGATTTTACCTTGAGTTTGAGAGGGAGTGATTTCTCTCTCTCTCTCATTATACTGTTGTAAAATTCCTCTCCTATGCTCATTCTAGATGAATGATGCTAGGGATTTCAATTGCACATCCCCAATAACAACTAGGGGATTCCAATGGGTGTCATATGGAATGGCTAAATCATGCAGGTAGAATTCACATAATTGATACTGCATCTCAAGGGTAGCTTTTAGGTAGGCTGTTAGAAATAAAGTATGTGTAAAAAGTAAAATACGGGCATCATTATAAAGCTGTCTAAACTGAAAGCTTAAATACTGCTCCTATAGATAGAGGGCATAAACCCTTGTAGGTGGGCGACACCTCACATTTGGATAGTCATATCTGCTATCCAATCCATTTTGAATTTCAGTCTCTTTATTTTTGTGTTCTTCACCTCTATCTCTTTGCTATTCTTCTCCTTCAATTCACCTTGTTCTTTTACCAATTCATCTATCTTATTCCACTACTGCAAGGTAATTGTGAATAAGGTTGATGGGGCAGGTTCCTCTGGTTGTTCTTTTGATTGCACAGGCTCTAGATTCCTTTTATTAATTTCTATAATAGCCAATTGGGCCAAATGATCTAGTCCTGACCCCTATTTCTGGTAAACATGCAGCTGATCCTCCAACTTCTTAACCTATTCATTTAACCCTATCTCCTTTTGTTGGTAATCCCTCAACTGCTTCTCCAATTATACAATTTTTTGTAGGGCTATCTACAATTCATCCTTCTTTCCCTCTAATGTATCTTTGGAGTCCAACAATAATTCCTCAACTTGAATTTCATCTGGAGAGGCTGATAAGTCTGGGTTTTTAGTATCAAGGGAGGTTGATGTCGTTTCCTAGCTATATATAAATTCTCCTCCTCTGACTCTATATAAGTCTCCAAGATAAGTATGTGGCCCACATTTCTCTGTTCCCCATCAACAAATAGATGCTCTATTTCAGAGTCTGTATCAGTGTGTACATCAACCACATTCTTTTGTTCAAGCTGGGTTTTCTCCCTGAAAGTCCTTTCTCCTTCAGGTGGTCTGAGCACCTATGTGATTTAGTAGTTACCTTTTGTTTCCTTGCTACCTTCTATTTCTTCTTGGCTCTGGATGAAGAAGAGGATGATTTTCTCTTCTTGGTGGGCTTTAAGGTAGAAGGAGTATCATGGGCAGTTTTAGGTGCTGTAGGTGGTGAGCTAGTAGCTCCAGGCAACAATTTCTATTTTGTCTTTTACTTTGTGCGGCTAGAGATCTGCGAGGGCGAATTCTCTGGCAAAAAGGTTGACACTAGTGAAGCTGCAAGTGTGGGAGACCTAGCAAGTTTGCCTATAGGGTTATGACTTGGAACTAGATGCTCCTCAGGGGTTGCATGGTAGCAAGTATGTGAAGCTTCTAGTTAGGAAGATGTTGTAGGTGCTTCCTCTTCTCCCTCTATTTATACATTTTCTACTTGTGCCTCTTCTTCCCTCTCTAGTTCAACCCTCAAAAGTCCCTCATCAACATGATTAATTTCAAGAAAATGTTCCCAAGAAATATCAGGGTATTGAATAGATAAACTCCCTTTTATTGATAACACAACTAGGCCATGATGAGACAATAGAGACTAGCTATTTTTCCTTCTATACTTAGCAGACATCCTTTTTAACAAATTGAACAAGAAATTTGAAACATTCACTACCCTCCCATGACGGAGATGGCTTAAAAGTTTGAAATGCATAGTATAAAGAAAAGACTTCCTCCCATCACAGGTAAGATATTTAATAATATAGGTAGCAATAGAGGCACATAACCAGGGTAAAGAGACTCATTTGATACCTTGAGATGTAGATTCCATTCTTTCTCCTGGTTGACTGAATTCAACCCTTGCTAAAATGACGGCTCGTACAAGGAATTATTCTCTAGCTTCCTGTAGCCTCGTTACCTCAGCAATGGTAGCTACAGAAATGTTAACATGCAAGCCTCTTACTGTAGCTTCATTAGTCTAGAATGTTCCCACAAAATGTTGGGTCATGGCTTCATTATACTCTGTCAGCTTAAGAAAATAATCCAACCACCCTACTTGCTGAAAGATAGGCATGAAATCCTTGTCAGATAATAATGTTGTGTTGATAGTAGGTTCTCTCCTGATTGGTTCTTCACCCATTGTGATATCTCATGAAACTCTACTATTGAACCCGATTCCACTCTGCAAACTTAATTCCCTCAATTCAATCCCTGTTCGTTGGCAAATGCTTTTACCAGTCACTTATTACTAGTTGCTATTTGCTAGCTTGTATGTTATGCAATGCAGATAGTCATAATTATTAATGGAGAGATTTTAAGAGATTTTAATGTACGTGAAATAATTCCTACGTATGGAATTTCTAGCCCCCAACTATGGTGTCATTTGTCCTCAAATGAGATGACAGGGTAAGTGTATGGAAGAGAGGTTTGAAAGCAAATTCAAATTGGGCATAATATTTGAAAATAATGATGTGTGAGGTTTGAAAGCCATAAAATAAGTAGTAAATCATAATTAAAGCAATAATGATATAAATACCTATGAAGTGATGCCTAACTTGGAAATGTTGCATGGGAAAATGATGACATGGAGGCTGGAGTTGATGTGCTCAATGAACGGGCCAGAGTGAATCAAATTGATTTGACGTTCAAGAAGTGTGTGGATGGAATGTGCGGTAGCATTGTAACATGTAGCATGAAGGTACAGTGAATAGTGGAAAATGGTGACATGTAGATGCCATGAGAAAAGGTTCTGCAAGCAAGAGTGGTTGTATGCACTCAATCAGAAGGTGATGTGGACAGAGCCCATGTGCATTGGCTGCGGGTGCGTCAACTACAAGCCCCTTGGGAATGATGACCATTGTAGTTGCTGCATGTGTAATTATACAGGTCCCTTAAAATAGTAGAGAGCCTTTGGCTACATGTCCCTTCAAGGAAGTGGCTGGCAGCCAAAATATTGCTCAACTAGATAGTAGGAGTTGAGTTGATGGAGCTTGAACATTGATTGATTTATTTTTGTTTGTGTTTTTTTATTATTTTATTATTTTTATATTTTTATATTTTTTATGTTTTATGTTTTATTTATGTACAAGGTTCATAGAAATCAAACCTGATGTGGTAATGCAGTCAAGATGGTAGCTTGATCTACTGCTAGAGTGTTGTGATCATCTGAAACTTATCTGTATGCCTCATTTGAGGCAGGCTGCTGTTGAACTTCGTTACCCATATCTGCTCTCAATTGTTGGAGGGAGGTAGTCTTATTCAAAGGCTTCTTGTATAATTTCAATCGGTGCCCATTAACCATCAGTGAAAATATTATTGGATTAATTGTGGTTATTTGTACTGCACCATTGGCAAAAACTTCCTTGATCTCATAAGGGCCTAACCATCTGGTCTGCAATTTGCCTTTATGATCTTTATACCTAGAGTCATATGCACGACCTAGTCACCTGCCTAAAAGTCCTTGGTTTTGATATACTGGTCATGCCATTTGATTCTCTATTTTTGTATTATCTCAGTGTGATGGACTGCTTTCATCCTTAACTCTTCTAAGGCATTAAGCTGGTGCAATCTTTCCTTTTGAGTTGTTGATAGGTCCATCCCAAGTTGTATAGCAATTCTCAATGTTTTGTATTCAAACTCAATAGGAAGGACAACTTTCTTACCATAAACCAATTCATAACATGTATACCTTGTTTTTGTCTTCAAGGTAGTTCTATATGCCCAAACTGCTTCGGAGAGTCTTGCTGCCCAATCCTTCCTGTGTAATGCAATTGCCTTTATTAATATTGTCTCAATCTCCCTGTTTGTGACCTCAACCTGACCATTTGACTGTGGATGATAAGGAGTGGACTTCTTATGTCTGATTTCATATTCCTAAATAAGGATAGCAATTAGGGCTGATGTAAACTATGGTCCATGATCTGTTACTATTTCCTTTGGAACTCCATACATTGTAAATATTTCCTCATATAGGAATATAGCAACCTTACTATCTCGGGCTACTTTTAGAGCTTTTGCCTCCACCCATTTGTTAGGTAATTAGTGCAAAAAAGTATATATTATTTATTATTAGATGGAGGATCAATTGGCCCAATAAAATCAGTGCCCCACTTGTCAAATGGTGTGACCACCAATTGTGGGTACAAGGGCATTTCATCATTTCTTGTAGGTCTTCCCATCCTTTGACAGTGGTCACATCTTCTTGTATAGAGTTGTATCTTTATGCAAGGTTGGCAAATATTGTCCAGTATTCAAGATTTTGACTGCTGTTCTTTTAGCTGCAAAGTGTCCACCACAAGTTTATCATGACATGCCTTGAGAATGTCATATACTTCATCTTCTCTGATACATCTTCTCATGATATGATCAGGACTTGTGTAGAAGAGGTAACCAGCTATCCAAGAATAGGGAAAGCTGCATTCAACTAGGTGGTGACTCTCCCTTGGTGAGAGGTGTGGAGGTGTGTAGAGGTGTGGTGGTGCTTGCATGTTTAATCTCTTTGGAAATGGAGAGCTCTTGGTAATGGTTTCTTTCTATAGAGAGGTTTGCTCAGTAGGGCTATGTTATTTATTCAAATGGGTGTCAGTGATGGAGGTTGGTTCCTCATCAACAAGTTTTGTGATAAGTGGAGATGAAGGTCCAGCAAGCATTTTTCCTTAGTGCATGTGCACATCACTAACCTCAACTGTATAGGTTGGGTATTGGATGGCTTGATTAGTATAAGCATGTTGAACAGGCTTGTTGTTAGGGTTAGGTGCAGGGTGGGTTGGCAATTGAGTGGTTCTAGGCAGAACAAGAGTGGGTTAAGCTACATTTGGCATAAGGGTAGGTTGTTGAGGTAGGGCTTGTTGTAGTTGTGGGTAGTTCATATTTGGATTTTTCCACGGTTGGTTTCCATGCCACTACTGTGGTTAGGGGTTTTGATGGGCTTGCCATTGTGGATTATAATTTGAGAGTTGGAATGGTTGTTGTGGCCATACTCCTTATTTTTGGTTTCAGCTAGGTGACATAGCTTCCCATTGTTGTTGTGGCAAGTTATACCAAGGTGCATTGTTCTAATTTCAAGCAGATGATGGAAATGCCATATTATTGGTCAAGGGGTCTTGAGGCATACCTTGTATTTTCTGCCAAGGCCTACATTGTGCAATGTAAAACACTTGACCTTCTTCATCTTCTATAGCTCAAAAATTTGCTTTCTCACTCCTTCCCTCAGAAATACTAGCAATACCCTTGCATCTGCAGTTAGCCTTCTTTTATCGATAATGTGGATAATACTCAACCAAAGATGCCTCTACTATTTCTTGCTTCTTCTTGATATGTAGGGTGTCAAGTTGTGTTTCCAAATGGCTTATGATGTCTTCTTTCATATTTGATAGTAGATTATTTATCTCTACTCTGGAGACTCCAGTAGATGATTTAGTGGAAGACAGGGTTCTCAAGCCTCTATTTTTCTTCAAGGTCGATCATGAATAGTTTCTGTAGATTTGACAAATGTCATCAAGCCTGAGTTGAGAGATGTCCCCTGTTCCAATCAAATTTAGTGTATCCATGCATTCCTCATTCACACCTCTTAGGAAGACCAACTTGAGTGACTTTGGGGAGAGCTTATTTTATCTTGACTTCTTGAGCCAAAACTAAAATCTTTCAACTTAGTCTTCCAGAGGTTCACCTTCCTTTTGTAACATCCTAAAGATGTCACCTCCTTTCATATCTTTGCCATGACAATAGTCCTAGTACTTTTACAAGAACCTCTCCTTTATGGTATCCTAGTTTGTTACTAAATTTTCACCCAATCCCATAAACCATCGCAAGGCAGCATCCTTAAGGGTGGTTGGAAAGAGCTTGAGTCTGTATGCATCTGTAGTGTAGCCATAGTTTCTACATAGTACATCAAATTCAAAGAGAAAGGTATCTGGGTCTTCAGTGATTAGCCCATGAGATTTTGGTAGGGCTAAAGGAGGAATGTTCTTCAAGGTATCAACTCTTGCCTGGTCTGTAATAGGAAAGGCAAAGGTAATTGACTCAGTTGGGTTTTCTATCGTTTCTTCTGCCATTGCATCTTGATGCAAAGTGGCAATGTCTTCAAAATATTCAGTGTCCTCTGGTCCAAGGGGTATTTCAAAGTGGTCTTCCTCTTCTATTTAATTGGTTGGAAGGAATCTCCCTAATTGGTCTCTTGGTCGCCGCATACAATGATGAGCTAATAGCTATGTTCCTGCACCGTGTTAGTAGATAGTTTGGAGATAGATTGAATGTCTAAGCAATTCTAAATGTTGAAAAAGAAATATTATATCCTATGAAAGCAAGTACAAACATGAATAAAAAAAGAACTCAAAAACTCTAAACCTTAGCACCATCCCTGGTAATAGCGCCAAACTTTTGAACTCCATTATTAACTAATACATTGATGCAGAAAGAGCATGCACACAACTCAACGGACCAACGGATCCTATATCAAGCAATCTACTAGCTATAATGTGTTACATTTAAATTGTCAAACCAGGGAATCATATTCTTCTTGGATGGTTCCCATACTATGTGTACAGTTGAGGATTCCTAAATTGTAATCTAGGGGTTGTGAATAGGAATAAACTATTGAAAAGAAAACAAATTCTATTTGTAAGGATTGGCAAGTACTATGAGTAAGCAATGCTGATAAGAAATAACCAATGTTATTCAGTTGGCTGTAAATCGAATGGTCTTATGTAATTCCAAATAAGGGAACAACTAATAGTTAATCAATAATCACCTTGACTCAACAACACAGATTATCAATATCTAACTAATTCATATGACATAAACTCATTACAACATGCATTAATCACATACACATAAACATATAACATAAAATAAACACATGAACATATAGGAGAGACATAGTTACCTCAAGTGGCCCTTGCTTGAGTGACTGTGATCCCACAAAATCTAATTAGATCTCTATTGTATCTCTAAAACTATTGACTGAACTCAAAACACGTGTTCCTTTATTGAATGTTGAAGGAAAAATAACACAATCTTTGTCTAACGTCCATCCCATATACAGAATCTAACAATCCATATAGACAAGATTGGACTTCTATTTGAACAAAAATACTTAAGCAATAAATATCATAATTGTCCATTCTCCAACAACATAGGAAGATGACTTTATTACAAAGCAAACTAGGAATAGGAAACTAAACTGCCATAAAGATAATGTAGATGGCATAGTCCTACTGTAACTCTCTTTAGTCAATATGAAAAATAGTCAAAAGAGGAAATAAAACATGGAGCACGATCTGAGAATCCTTTGTTATTCATGACTGCATCAATTGTCGAAGGATAACTATCAAAGAGTGGAGAGTTATGGCCAACTCATTCCTATCAATTCAGTCTTCTTCCTTTGGTTGCAGGTGCCTATACCGTCTACTGTGGATGTCAACACCTTCTTTTCTATAGGATGTCAAGTGTGTAAGGAAATGATGGCATCTCAGAACGTATTTCTAAGAACAGTGGTGTCTTCGACAGATTTAAAATTCATTTCAATTACTTCAAAAACACGAACAACTATGCCATTAAAGCGGAAACAGACATAGAACATTTCCAACATTGACCATTTGGGGAAAGTACAGGTAGCATTAACCAGTTTCAACAGCAGAAATGTTAAACATGAAAGATAGAACAAGAACATAGATTTACGTGGGGAAAACCCTTACGAGTAAAAAACCCCACACTCCAAATCATAGAGCCATTGTATTATTCAGCAACCAAGCAGTTACAATACATTTACAAGCTCATAACTTTACAGGAGATTAACATCTTGTTCCTTTTGAAGAATATCTGAACCCTTCTCGGCCAGAACCCTTTCACCTGAACTCTGTTTACACTCTCTCCTCAGTCCTTTTACATACTGTTAACATGCTGCATACAACATACACATAGGACTTCATAGAAGGAGAAAACCAGAGCTCACCAGATTGATTGCACCATCCAACTCTCTCTCCAACCTTAGTCTGTCGATTCCCAATTGCTTTTACCAACCTAATTGACTCAACTGTCCGAGCAACCAATCATTTCAGTTACGCTCACCAACTGTCCAAACTATCGTTTCACATTTGTGAGATTAGTCCCACATGCATTTGTTCAAGTCAGACATCTGAGTTTATATACCTCACCACATGTAAGATAACCGTCGGCACTTTTTCTGACAACACCAAGCAGTACACTATTCATTCACTATCGGAAAGACCTTGACCTTCGGTATAACTTCATCCCTCTTTGCCGACAATATTTCTCCTACCAATGCCAAGTCTTCGCCAACCCTCCATCGGAATGACAGGTAAGATCGAGAAGACTTCTCAACGCTAGGCCGACAAACGTTCTCACGCTAACCACACCATCATCAAGACATAGATCATCGGTGACACTTCTTCTATCTGCGCCGATAGCAAACTTCATATTGATGACTAGGCCTTCATTGAAGTAACACATCATATCGGAGAAAGCACTCTAAACCATACCAATAGTAAAGTCTTCCTGATAGAGTATAAACTAGCCCATCATCGGTAAGACCCTGCACATCGGAAGAAGTCTCCCAAGCTACTCCAACAATAGTAAGTCCCACCAATCCAAAACCTCCACAGTTCATCGGAGTGAGACAAGACATTAGAGCAACATCTTCAGGCAAGCCCGATAGAGAATGTCAACCCAACAGCTTCCCTTCATCGGTGTAACCATAACTGTCAGTGAAACAAGTTAAGTGTTCGCCGATGGCGTTCTGTCAGCCCGATACAAAGAACAACCCACTATGAACACCGGGATCGTTGTGACTCTTGTTGATCACTGTAAATCTGAGACACATGAACTCAACATTCTCCCACTTGATGAAGGATTTACAGGAAATCATCAACACTCCAGGTCACAGAACCAAGGTTAATACTGCCTCCACTCCACTGTGCTCACAAGCTACATAGAAGCTCCAACTTCAAAACTTCCAGAACATAGCCATGAAACCATCCTCCAGAAACAAGATAGAACACCAGCTACATCAATAATCAAAAACTAATTGCACCCATCCAACTGAACAAAACCCACGTGCCTGAAATTAGCACACACAACCAGTGCTAAAACATCCAATCACTCATACCTTGAAGGTATAAACATCAGTAGACTCATGCCATCTTCCTATGCACCCATCAACTGCAAATACAAGCTCCATGTGTCAACCAGTCGAAGAAGACCAAACACATCAAGAACTCCCACTGCATGGGTAATGCAGATCTACAAAAGATCATGGCATACAAAATCCAGCAATAGCATTACATAGAAAATGTAAACATCATGTAGTAACAAGGAAACATCCACCATGATATGCAAAAACCTATAAATTAATAACCAGTACATCTCACCACCAGTCCAGAAACCTCTCAAGTTCTTCACACCCAACAATGAAAGAGATAACAGAACAGAACCTTCATGCTATCACCCAACAATGTAAGTGAAAGCACATGACCACAAACTAGTGATCACTTCAGCTCCAAACAAAACCTCAAAACAATGTAATGTGAAACACACCATCAGAGAAAATAACTGAGACCAAGAGAAACACTGCACATCATATACCTATAGACAATCCTTCTACATACACCTCTGAATGCCAACTGTGTCAAGTATGATCTCCTTCAAAACACCCCAAAAAGAACTGTTGGCAAGAGACACTATATGGATTCATGGTTGTTGTCATTGATGGCAACAAAGGTCATCACACATATCCGCAAGTCATGATGTGTCTCTACCGGAAGTCAGAATAAAGAATGTTGTGGTCCGGTAAACAAGAACAGAGCATGTGGCAAGGTCCGACAGATTGGTCCGGATCTCTCAGAGGAAGTGTCTTGGTGCAGTGCGGATTTGGGGAAGCCAAGAGGACTACCTTGAGTGGTATATTCCAAGGATTTAGCCTCCGGTGATGGACAAGGAGAAAGATATGACTAGTTGAGTACCGGATTCCTGAGAGACAGTGAAAACAGAGGAAGAACTGACTGACAGAGTATCAGACTACTTTCCGGATGTGTTACTATTGATGATAGAGGTTGTGAAGGCATGAATCATGTTTGGCCGACATGATTAATGATATCTACAAGTATATGCTTGATCCGCATTGCTTGGTGAGGAAGGATTCAGCCGACAGAACAAAAGTTTGTAAGAAACTAGACTGTTCCGGATGCCGACTAGAAAGGTGATGAAATTACTTGTGCGGATATATATAGAGGATGGATTTAGTTGTGAAGGGTGTGGTGGTGTGAAGATATATGCGAATATGTCCAGAACAGAGCAGAAGTAGCAAAAAGGATCCGGTATGTGAAAGATAGCAGAATAAAGAACAGAGGAAAGATGAAGTGCAGCAGATCAGTGTACTGAGCCTAACCGAAACTGAACTCCAGCATATGCAGATGCTTCCAATCAGTTCAAGACTGTGATTCTTATCACTTTGTAGACAGTGTGTCTTCTTGTAGGCAGTGGGCCTCTTGTGAGCAGTGTGCTCGGGCAGTGAGCCCTAATTGGCAAGTGCCATTTTTGTAATCTCCTATTCTTCTAACAGAGAATAATTTTGGGTTAATCACCCCGTGGTTTTCTCCCTTAATAGGGTTTCCACGTCAAAAATACTGTGTTATGTGTCTCTTCTTCAATGTTAATGTTTTAGTGTTAGATTCAATGCTGCATCAATTAATAAGAAAGTTCAATAAGGGAAATAATTAGGATAACTGATTCACCCCCCCCCTCTCAGTTATCAACAAGAACAGCATAACAACACCCAAAACAAACATTCAATCTTAGGAGATCAAATAATTTAACATGGATGTAAGCCTCTCAAGCTAAAGAAGATCAAACTAATTCATTTCCCATTTCAAGAAATCAGCCCATAAAACCATCTCCTAACAATTCTCATCAATGAATGATATCTTAAACTCAAATTCATAAGGAGATAAACATGCTATCCAGCTCTCACAATGAATCCTCCAGAACCATATATCAGCAGTTCAAGAACCATATCTTTGAAAGAAAGCATAAAATACCTAAGAGAAACAATGGGCAATATCTCTCAAGTAATAAACTGCTGAGTAGACCATGAGCGGGGATAAGAATGCTCCTCCAAGATATACAAGCCATAAAAACTCCTCCAAGAGCAATCTCCTCATAGGTCTTTGTTGAACTCACGTCCAACCAAGGTAAAGACTCCTTGGACTTCCTGCTGCAAACTCTGAATAAGCACAACATACTCAATCTCACCTTATTCTCCATGTATCCATGAGTACCTTTGAACAATCACCTCATGCTAAACTCCAACTGCAATACTACACCACTATGAAGTAATCAAGCAAATATTAAATGTACCCAAACATAGAGAAGTTACCAGACCACTGTCAAAGCTCCACTCATCTGAATCAAAAACTTATCATGACATCATGATCTTACCATCTCCCTTAGGAGATTCCATGCTCCAGGGGAACTTAACCAAAGTCTCAAGAGCAACATATCATGCCAAAACTCAAATGCTTAAAAAAGAGTATATCACGACATGAACAATCAAACTCTAACCAACATCACCTAACAAGCACTAACAATACCTCAGCCAAGGATTTCATGTATCCTCCATGACTCCAAGATGTTACACATCCTCAAATAGTGTCCTTGCAAATGCGAAAGAACCCTTCTGCAGAAACAGGATCAAAGAGCTTCTCCTAGTAACATATGCAACACTAAAGAAGATCATTCACCACTAAGTGATGAATCTGTAGTTATTGCTAAAGCTCCCACTGAATTGTGGCAACTGACCTTTCCAAGCAACATGACCAAACATCTCCTAATCTGAAAATCCACTAGGTCCACACATTAACGTGTCCATCTGACAATAAAACCAAGTGGCACCAAGATCTCCAAACCAAGGAAATAAACTATCACTGTCATTACACAAACCTGTGAATCCAAGCTATTCATGACACCATGATACACATACTATAAGTCTCCATAACCAACTATTCAGATACTCTACAACATCTATCCTCTCTTTCCAAAATAGTCACACTAATGCACAAGTGACAACAGACAAGGCCAACTAACAAATCTACACAATCAAATAATCAATCTTGTGGATATAAACCGTCCACTTCCAAGTTATCCCACTACAATCAATAGGCTATACACACCTAAAAGACTGCATAACTCGTAGATCCAGATATACTGAAACATGCAAACTCACTATTGCACTAGAAACTGCAAAACTGAGATTTCAAGGAATAGATAACAATGTAGACAACATGACTTAAACACCAGATTACTTACAAATCTGATTTGCCAAATATGTCCACAACCTGAGCACCATAGTCAAGAAATCCAGAAGTATTACCACAGAAAAACTGAGTGACAAATCACTTACCAGTATCCCATGTAGAGAAAGCATTTCACCTCCTCACACCATGCACAGAGCATGCATGCAAAACTGCAACTATATCATCCAGTAACACCTCAAAAGACAGGTTCTAGAAATAGCTTAACTGCAGCTTCACATAACCACAAGTTTTTTCTCTTAACCGTGTAAAACCTGCAAAACAACTGTGTTTGAAAAACACCCATGCACATCCATACCCACTTCACATCTGGAAAACCCAAAAGTCTGCAACACAAACTCCATAACAGTTAAACCAGAATAATGGATCATCAATAATATGCATAACCATAGATTTTAAGGAAAAACTATAAAACCCCTCAAATCCAATAAACATGAATCTAAGTCATGCAAGTACAAAATATCCATTTAAGGAAATAGCAGTTCAAGAGCTTCAAGTCCACTTGTAGACCAATTCCTTAACCACCAACATGCACATGCATCCAAGAGAGAAAGTCAGGTTATATCAGAAGCTACCAGATCTCAAAAAAGATCAAATCCATAACCGAAATGCAACCAGGGCAGCACATTATCAGCACCTTCCAATACCAGGAACAAACCCCAGCATAAGCACAATACTCCATGGCTGAGCAACAACACAAACTTCTTCATATCACAAAGAAGCCTCTCACACAGACACCCAATATGAAAGTTATTGCAGCAACACAACCACAAAGCATAATCCACCCCATGCAACAAGATTATATACTGTCAACTAAGAGCCTCAAGCCATATCATGACTAGCTCCAGTCTCTTCATCTTCACCATCCTTCAAGCACTGCTGAAACAGAAAAACAAAAACAACTGCCATACTTCACTCAAAACAAGGATCAAACACCAGATGATTCCTTCAGATTTCCTCAAGTCTGTCACACTAAGAAATCATCACAGAAGGAATACCCAAACCTTATACACCAGGAACTCTTGCATGCAAAAACATCCAGCACACAAATGTACCTATGTGAGCAACAAAGCAAATCCCAGAAGAAGGCTCTGATACCACTTGTAACGAAATGATGGCATCTCAGAACGTATTTCTAAGAACAGTGGTGTCTTCAACAGATTTAAAATTCTTTTCAATTGCTTCAAAAACACGCACAACTATGCCATTAAAGTGGAAACAGACATAGAACATTTCCAACATTGACCATTTGAGGAAAGTACAGGCAACATTAACCAGTTTCAACAGCAAAAATGTTAAACATGAAAGACAGAACAAGAACACAGATTTACGTGGGGCAAACCCTTACAGGTAAAAAACCCCCCACTCCAAATCACAGAGCCATTGTATTATTCAGCAACCAAGCAGTTACAATACATTTACAGGCTCATAGCCTTTACAGGAGATTAACATCTTGTTCCTTCTAAAGAATATCTGACAGTATAACCCTTCTCGGCCAGAACCCTTTCACCTGAACTCTGTTTACACTCTCTCCTCAGTCCTTTTACATATTGTTAACATGTTGCATACAACATATACATAGGACTTCATAGAAGGAGAAAACCAGAGCTCACCAGATTGATTGCACCATCCAACTCTCTCTCCAACCTTAGTCTGTCGATTCCCAATTGCTTTTAGCAATCTAATCAACTCAACCGTCCGAGCAACCAATCATTTCAGTTACACTCACCAACTATCCAAACTACCATTTCGCATTCTTGAGATTAGTCCCACATGCATCTGTTCAAGTCGGACATCCGAGTTTATATACCTCACCACATGTAAGATAACTGTCAGCACTTTTGCCAACAACACCAAGCAGTACACCATTCACCAACTATCGGAAAGACCTTGACCTTTGGTATAACTTCATCCCTCTTTGCCGACAATGTTTCTCCTGCCGATGCCAAGTCTTTGCCAACCCTCCATCGGAGTGACAGGTAAGATCGGGAAGACTTCTCAATGCTAGGCTGATAAACGTTCTCACGCCGACCACACCATTGTCAAGACATAGATCATCGGTGACACTTCTTCTATCTGCGCCGATAGCAAACTTCATACCGATGACCAGGCCTTCATCAGAGTAACACATCATATCAGAGAAAGCACTCTAAACCATGATGATAGTAAAGTCTTCCTGATAGAGTATACACTAGCCCGTCATCGGTAAGACCCTGCACATCGGAAGAAGTCTCCCAAGCTACTCTGACAATAGGAAGTCCCACCGATCCAAAACCTCCATAGTTCATCAGAGTGAGACAAGACATCGGAGAAACATCTTCAGGCAAGCTCGATAGAGAATGTCAACTCGACAGCTTCCCTTCATCGGTGTAACCATAACTATCGGTGAAACAAGTTAAGTGTTCGCCGATGGTGTTTTGTCAGCTCGATACAAAGAACAACCCACTATGAACACCGAGATCGCTGTGACTCTTGTCGATCACTGTAAATCTAAGACACATGAACTCAACAAAGTGGTCTTCATGAAATGTAGCCATGTGCTTGTTGAATGGGGGTTAGTCCATCACATGATATCAATACATCACAACTACTAAAATTAACATAAAGTACTATCATATTTCATGAGCAATTATCAATTCACACACAATTAATTAACAACATATTATAGACCAATCTTCATGCTTTCAATGTCTTAAGGATGATTATAGACATAGTCAATATATACAAAAGTCTGGGAATGTCGTAGGAAGCATGCACTTAAAGCAAGAGAAATAGGACAAAACATAGCCTCATCAATATGACGTCATGATTGTTGCATTGTTACATATTTTGACATTTGATGAAAAACATTACATTAGATATGAAGGAAATTGTCTAAGTTATCAAGAATGTCAAAGGCATAGGAGATTGTGATGCAAAAGCACAAGAGATTGTACAACAATCTATCGCAGACAAAGATATGATTTCGTGGTTTGGAGGATAGATAAATATAGCTATGAGGTATGTGTGATCCAATTTTCAGAGCATATGGACTACCACAAAGAAATCTAGAGTCAGATTATCACAGTGCAAGGTTATTAGAAATGAAATAAAAAGCGGCCGCATTCCACTGCATTCTAACATACATCTTGGTGGTTTGGAGAATATGCAAATAAAAGAAGGAATTATGACATATTCAGGTTTCAAAGGGTATGAGTTACCGCAAATAGATTTTTCAGTGTTATGAGTTGAGACTGTGTTACTGGATTGTGTAAAGGATACTGACATCAATGGTTGAATGCTTGCACCAGCAAGTAGAAGCATGAACCAGAAAGAGGAGTTTATGAGAAGGATTTCTAGGTAATATAGTGTTTGTGGTATCAATCACTTGATGATATTTCACTTCTCTAGTACCACATAGGGTCTGGAGCTAATATATGAAAGGTTAAGTGCTTGTAGAGATGTCATGATATAATTGAGTGCTTGAACCATGTGTATGGAAGTGTGTGCCAACAAGAAAGTTTGGGAGAAAGTAAATTGGATCCAATAGATCACTTGGTATGGACCGCATATTGGGATTTTACGCCTATATTACCGCAGATGATTTGGGAGCCGACAGGTAAGGCCAATTACACATTTCAATGCACTACCTTAAGGCTGACAAAGATGATGTTTAGAAGACTTGCGGAGGATATATATGAAGGATGATAGATTGTTTAAAAAACATGGGTATGTATGATGAAAAGCGAATGATCTGAAGATAGATAACTAACTCTATAAGAAATAATGCATAACCTATAGTAGAGTTAGTATTGCAGAGGTGTTTGAACCATAAGAATTAGTCAAGTGACCAAGAAGATAGCAAGGAAAATAGTGCGGAAGTGTCTAATTCATATGAACAAGTCAAGGATGTCAAGATGTTAATAGAGATTATGTTGCGAAAAAATTTGATCCATCAGTCAAGAGTAGCAGAGTAGAGGTTGGTGCCTCATCTTGTAAATGTTATAGCACTTCAGGGAGTTCGTGCTTCCTTTGGGTTGGTGCCCATAAAACTTTGTATTAGGGAGTTGGTGCTTCCTTTGGGTTGGTGGCCATAAAAATTTGTATGAAGGGATTGGTGTCTCCTTTGGGTCGGTGCCCATAAAATCCATTGTAAACTTCATTTTTATTTGTGAGGCTAGATTTGAATAATAGATCCAAGCAGCTAGCTCACTGTGGTTTTTCCCATCTTGGGTTTCCATGTAAATCCGGTGTTATGTGTGTGTGTGTTCTTTTGTTTTATGTGGTTTAAATGTTTACATTGGATTGAATACATCTAAAGGGAAAGACTTTGAATATATACTGATTCACCCCCCCTCTCAGTGTATTTGTGTGTTTAATAATTGGTATCAAAGCAAGGTTCATTGATATAGTCTAATAGTTGTTCAAGGTAGATCTTGGATTGGAACACATGGTAGGTCATGAAGGATCAAAGTCAAGCAGAGCACCACTTTTTGATGGATCAAACTATGCATTTTGGAGTATAATAATGGAAGCTTATTTGACCTTATTAGGGTTTGATGTTTGGCAATCAGTTGTGGATGGCTATACTACTCCAAAATATCCTCTAGATCATGCTAAGAAAACATGTGAGAATAATGCCAAGGCTAAGAATGCAATTTTGAGTGGACTAAAAAATATTGAATTTGTTAAAGTGATGCACTACAAGTATTGTAAGGACATCTGGAATAAGCTTCATAAAATTTATGAAGGAGATGATAAGGTAAATCAAGCTAAACTACAAACATACAGAGGAAATTTTAAGAGTATGAATATGAAAGAAGAAGAAAGCATTGTTGACTATTTTCTATGGGTGGATGAAGTTGTCAATACAATCAGAGGGCTAGGCGAAGAAGTAAATGACTCAGTGGTTGTGAAGAAGGTTCTGAGATCTCTCCCTCATAGATTTGATTCAAAAGTTTTTGCTATTGAAGAAGCCAAAGATCTGGACAAATTCACCATGGACGAACTATTTGGTTCTTTCACTGCCTATGAGATAAGAAATGATATCAAAGATACATCCAAAAAGGAAGCTACTTTCAAAGCTTCAAAGAAAGAAGGAACATCTGGTCCACGCAGTGAGTTTGAGGAAGAAGCAAACCTTGTGAGAAAATTAAAGAAGGGTTCAGGTAAGTATAAAGGTAAGCTACCCTTCAAATGCTTTAATTGTGGTAAAATTGGTCATTATGCATCTAAATGTCCCTTTGGAGAAAATGAAAATAGCAACAAGGTTTTTAAAATGAACAACTCCAAAAAGAATCTCTTTTATAAAGAGGACCACAACTCTTCAGAAGAAGTAGATCACTACTCATCAGATGATGAAAGGGAAGAATCCTTATTCATGACTATGGAAGTCCTTGATAATTCAGACAATATTGTTGATGAAGAAGAATGTGAAGTTGATCTTGAAGGTGAACTCATTTATGCTCTTGAAGACTTGAAATGTATAAGGAAAGAGAACAAAGAACAAAAGACAAAGATTGAAGAATCTGAGGAATTGACTGCTAGTTTAAAAGCCCATATTGAAGCCAAGACAAATGAATGTTCAAAATTTGAGGAAGAGATTGTTTCACTCAGGAGAGAATTGGAGAAAGTATATGACCAGTCGGATAGAGTTTCAATTTTGGAAAAATGCCTAGAAATCTAGATGGCATTGAAGAACTAGATTTCATTCCATTCATTTCTCAAAAAAGAACATATAGAATACCATTTCATGTAAGGCAGACCTTCATAAACAGGTTCAATCATGCATTTTTTGGTTATTATTTTATCTGCAATAAATATGGTCACAAGGCTATTGAGTGCAAGTCTAGGATGAATAGAAGAAATTTTTTGAGTAGGAATTCTCTTGCTCCCCTGGTTGATTTCAATGTGATATGTCATAACTGCAATAATTTTGGACACATAGCAAGATATTACAGAAATGGATTGATAAAGTTAGATACTCAAATGATAGACATCAGTAAGCAAGACAAGGAGAGTGACACTACCAAAATATAGGAAATAAATAATGAGGTTGAAAATTCAATGGTTGTTCAAACATAATTTCATGCACAAGGGCAAACAAACCCCTGGGTGATAGGCAGTGGATGTTCTAGTCACATGATAGGTGATAAGAGCAAATTCATCAACCTTGTAAAGTGGAATGGTGGATCAATCAAGTTTGGAGATAATACAACTGCAAGAATTTGTGGAAAAGGCACCATAAGTATTGATGAAAGGTCTAAAACAGAAGATGTATTATATGTATAAGGCCTCAAGCACAATCTTCTCAGGGTAAGTCAGATGTGTAGTGTTAGTGCCTGAATTGACTGGTAGTTTTCTGAGCATTTTTCATTCAGGCACTCTCCCTAAGTATCCAAAAAATGTTCTAAGTGTTGGACCTCCTCAGCAGTTTTCAGCTGCATCATCATGTTTTCTTGAGGAGGAGGTCATCATCATCATGTTTGTTTCGATGAAGGTCAGCATCATCATGTTCTCCGTCGACTGGTTTCTCAACGTCATCATCATATTTCATTGTCGGGTGATGTTTGGTTTTTATCCTGATGATGCTGATGAGCTACAGTGCGCCCTGATCTGCTTGCGAGGGTGATTTTTCAAAGTCTCCGGTGATCTTCCAATTATCACCTTGCCCAGACATGATGATGATGTTGCCCCGTTATTCTGAAGGGGTTATTCTTTGAGTTGCTCGACCTAACTTGTTTTTTCCTAAGGGTCGTCGTCATCATCATCATATTTCCAGTTATCACTGTGTTGTTTGCAGGGGTCATCATATCATCTGCATCATGATATCTCGCCGGGGTGATATTTCTATCATCGGGTGATCTTGGTTATGATCATCCTGATGATGTTGTTGAAGAGTTCTAAGTGCGACCCGATATTCACTAGGGTCATCATATTTTGAACGTCAGGATGATCTTAGTCAATATCATCCTGATGATGTTGTATCACCTTGTTCTTTGTTTCTCATCCTGATGATGCTGACGTCATCCATATATCAGGGTGATATCCGGTTCTTTCTGCCTATCTGCATCATGATATTTCCGAAGGAGGGGGTGATATTTTCATATCACTCGAGTGTGTTTGTTCCAGCATCATGATGATGCTGATATCAAGGAGATATCCGCCTGCCGGCTTCGCGCATTATCTACTGGGGGTGATCTTTTCAAGCAGCATCAACATATTCAGTTATCGCCCCGATCTTATAGTGGAGCTACAGTGCAGCCTGATTTTTGAACATCAGGAGGATATTTCCAAATATCCGGTTGTCTTCTGAATATCATGATGATGTTAATATGATGATGACGTCATCAAGGTCCGGGGGGTCATATTTCTAACACTGATCATCTTGAGGAAATCTCCCGATATTTGCAAACATGATGATGACGTCATCCGGATATGAGGAGGTGCGCAGTAGGCAGATATGATGATGACGTCAGCAGGATATGATGATGACGTCAGGGTGATATTTCGGGCAACAGGATATCATGCTGCTGGAGGATGATGATGATGAAGTCTTATACTAGTGTCGTCAGGAGCAAAAGCACCGACATGATATATGCTCATGACCTAGTATATAAAGTGTTAATGAGGTTGCTGCGGGGTGCATGTGGGATAATGTTATCCAGCATATTCGAAATATCATGATGATGAATCTCGGCGGGAAATGCTTGCGATAGTCTGTCTAATGTTCTTCCCGAGGCCGCGGGTTGGTGCGCCATCAATGGCGATTGTTGCAGAGGTATGGGCGATGGCGTGGGTGGATCCTGTACCCGACTGAAGGTGTACATCAGCGGATAGTGGCGCAGGGCTCGAGATATCTTCCTGTCTCCTCCCCCACCTGCTGCATTCAAGTTTGGGCGCCAATCTGGTTGTGTTTGAGCGCCATTTCCATGATACTGTATATCTGGCAGGATTTTTGGTCAACATGGTAGTTAATGCTGAATACACTCTCCTGCTATATAATGCAGATCGTGTCATTCATTCAAGGTTGTTGAAAGTTGTGGATTTTTTGGCTCTGTAATCCAAAACCAGATGATCTGGTTGCTCTGTACAGCTTGATCTTGTGAGTTTATGTATCTCCTGTTGTAGGACTTGGCATGAATCCACTGGTTTCATGGTTGATCTTATATGAGTAATGCTATCTTAGCATGTGTTGTGTTAATTCTGTCTCCAGTATTGCATGTATTCTTCTTCTGGATCTGGATATTTGCGTATGTTTAGATTCTAGAGCATAGAATTCCTATGTTGAATGTCTGATCTTTTAACCTCTGCTCAAGGGGCAGATTAAACTGTTTTCAGGTTGAACATTGGGAAGGGTATACTGCAGTAGGGATGCCATAAGTAGAGATAGCTCAACACTCTTCATTGAGAGATATCTGTAAGGCAGATATCATGTGTATTCCCCTGAAATCCAGTTTTAGCTGTTCATGCTGATCATTCACAGGTGTATGTCTACCGACTCCAAGCCCTGGATAGGCACCAATCATGCTGTGTTCTTGTGTTATACACCATGTCCAGCTTTGCATCCAAATTCATATCAAAACACTTCATACCTCCACCTGTTAGTTGTAGGAGTAGGATTAGGAATCCCCTGCATACTCTCATACTCAACCAGACATCATGTCCAAGAATGTTGCCAGCCTTGTGATCTATCATGCAGATCTTGGTCCATACATGAGAGTATTCTGCCTGTTGTTGTCAAGTTAGATCTTTCTATCTTTGAGCTAGTCAAGGTTACATCTTAAGTTATAGGGATACCCCCCTTGGTGCGGCAGAACCAGAAGTGAAGGGGAGGAGCTCACGCAACCTCCTGTATTCAGTTGGCCTGAATCTGCCTGTGCATTAGAAGTGGCAAACCCTAATGCTGATTCAGAAGAAATGCCAACATGTAGCAAAGGATACAATCTTATATTTCATGCACAAGGATGTGAAACCTGGAGAGAAAATACTGGTAAACTGGTCACAGAAGCTAGGACAAAAAATAACTTGTACAACCTAAGTGGTGTTAATGCAAGGAACTGTGAAAATCAGCTCCACATAGGCAATAAGAGACATGCCAATAATTGCCAAGCCTATAAGCACCCTATGTAAAGAATGTCATATTGGGAAGAAGACAAGGACAAGGTTCAAGACCAAGGAATATTCTTCTACAAGGCCATTGGAACTAATTCATATTGATCTATGTGGCCCTACCAAAATAAAGAGTCTCCAAGGTGAGAGGTATTTTATGTTGCTCATTGATGATTACTCTAGGATCACATGGGTTACATTTTGAAAGAAAAAATAGAAGATTTCAGTAGGTTTAAGATTTTCAAGTCTATGGTTGAAAATGAAATGAATTCTAGAATCAAGTGCTTAAGGTTCGATAGAGGAGGTGAATTCACATCAAACGAGTTTGAGGAATATTATGAAGAACATAGAATATGGAGGCACCTATCTTCTGCAAGAACCCCTCAACAAAATGGAGTTATTGAAAGAAAAATTAGGATGGTACAGGAGATGGCAAGAACTATGATTAATGATGCAAAACTTCCTAACAGATATTGGAAAGAGGTAGTACAAACAATAGTATACATTCTCAATAGAGGACAACTAAGAGTAAACAATCACAAGGCACCTTATGGGCTGTGGAAAGGTAGACCTGCTTCAGTCAAACACCTCAGGGTGTTTGGAAGTAAATGCTACATCAAGAGAGATGATGATAACCTAGGAAAATTTGGCTATTCATCTAGAGGTAAAGCATATAAGTGTTTCAACAATAGGCTACAAAAGATTGTTGAAAGTGTAAATGTGATGGTTGAAGATAAGGAAGAAACCCAAGAGAAGGCCACCAAGACTCCTGTTGAGTATGTTCAGAAAAACTACTCAGAAGATCAGATAATTGGAGACAAGAATGAAGGAGTACAAACTAGAATAAGATTTGCAAGGACAAATGAACAAGTAAGATTCTCTTTGTTGTCTAAGATGGAACCTATAACTTTTTCTAATGCTAGCAAGGATGAAGGATGGATCAAGGCTATGGAAGAAGAACTCTATCGGATAAAGAAAAATCAGACTTGGGAATTGGTTTCAAGACCTACAGACAAGAATGTGATAGGCACAAAATGGGTGTTCAAAAATAAACTAAATGAAGAGGGACAAGTTGTTAGAAACAAGGCAAGATTGGTCTAAAAGGGTTATACACAAGTAGAGGGTATAGATTTTGAGGAAACCTTTGCTCCTGTAGCAAGGTTAGAAGCAATTAGGACGTTTCTTGCATTTCTAGTCCACAAACATTTCGAGGTTTATCAAATGGATGTCAGGTTAGCCTTCTTGAATGGTGATTTAGAAGAAGTCTACATTGAGCAACCTGAGGGATTTCAACTATCCCAAGATCATAATTTGGTGTGCAGACTAAGAAAGGCACTATATGGTCTTAAGAAAGCCCCTAGAGCTTGGTATGCAAGGTTGGATAAGTATGTACTCCAGCAAGGCTTCAAGAAAGGTAAAATAAATAGTAACCTATATATCGAAATAGAGAATGAGCACATATTAATAGTAGTAGTATATGTTGATGATATGATCTTTGGTGGCAATGATGAAATGTGTAAGAAGTTTGGAGAAGAGATGTAGAAGGAATTTGAAATGTCTATGAAGGTGGACTATCATTCTTTCTTGGACTTCACATCACTCAATCATATGAAGGTACTTTTATCTAACAAGCAAAGTATGCCAAGGAGATGTTGAGAAAGTTTGGTATGGAAGATTGCAAACCAATGAGTACACCTATGGTAATAGGTTGTCATCTAAGTAAAGATGATGAATCACCACAGGCTGATCAAACTCTGTATAGGTCTATGATTGGGGGCCTACTATACTTAACAACATCAAGGCCTAATATAATGCAAGCAGTTTGTATGGTTGCAAGGTTTGAAGTTGATCCAAAAGGACACATGTGAAGGCAGTGAAGAGAATCTTCAGATACTTAAAGAGCACTTTGGATTTTGGGCTATGGTATAAAAAAGATAATGATTTATCTTTGATAGCATATACTTGTTAGTTCTCAAAAAGGCAGGCTTCAGGCCACAAGAGGTTGCCAATCTCTTGATACGTTTTTGGTCAACAAGATAGGGTTTGTGTGATAGGACCCCCTTCTCTTTTAGCTCTGCCAGACCTAGGTGGGTATACCTATGTAAATGAGGCAGACTTAAACTGTGTGTTTCCTAATCTAGCAATCTATCCACAATGGAAATTGGAAATGGAAAGATATAGTTCTAATTTGGTATAAACTGTATAAGCAATATCAAGGTAAATCCTATCTTTAATTGATAGAAAGTTTTAAGTAAAATGAAACGGGTGAGACCAGTGCCTTATTGGGTAAATGGAGTCAAATGAAAATTTGAGATGAGTGGTTTATATTTGGTAGTAATTCTAACTGTTTGGCACACTAATATTAGTTAATAACTTGTATTAACATGCAAAGAAATAATTGACACTCTTCTTAATAATCCAATTGACACAACTAGGTTACTTGTAATTTATCAAAAGGATTTTTAATCCCTACTTGAAGGAACCAATTGAATAAATCAAACAAGAACAGTATATGATATCAACTTGGAGACAAAATGCCAACACTAATTATGTGGTTCTTCTTATTGATCCAATTAATACTCCCAAATTACAATGAGTGACTAGAAGGATTTAATTCCTTTGAGGAAACCATTTAATCACATCACACAAATACAACAAATGCGCATTGATAAACTGAGTATATACTTGATATATCAATTTTAATAATAAAGAAGCACTAAAATGGAGACAACCAAATAATTGAATAACTTTAACAAACAATTGATACCAATATGGCGCCCCAAAAATAGAGATTTTCCATTAACTTCTTCAAAATTATGCTTGCAATATGGTCTTTGAGTTTGTAAATATTTATGGAACTTTTCTATTATCTACCATTACTCCTTTCTCCTCTCTCCCTTTTTTTTATCGAGTCTTGGTCTCTCTTTTTATAGAAGAGGCAAACAAGCTTCAGACCCATTACAACAAAAAGGACATAACTGTTCATAACTATTAAGAAAACACTTTTAAACTAACAAGATTTAAGAAAATATTTTTAATTAGAAAGACCAATCCGTTATTCACCAAATAGAAACCCGTGACCAACCAAGGCCTGAGCAAGGCATTCTATTTTCTGATGTGGTATCTCCTCTTCACATTTAATCCTCTTGAGGACCCAAATATGTTTCCTGCCATTCACATATTTTCAAATCACCAGGCCACTTAAATTCTTGTGCAGCTACAAAGCTTACAAGATGGCTTTTCCATCTGTTGTCCAAGATGTTCCTGACGTCCACCACAATCTTTGTGTATCCATTGTCAAACATGATAATTCCATCAAGCAGAGTATGGAACTCAGTGAGTTTAATTTCCCCATCATTTTGTACATGTGCCAAACATTTAGGAATCATCTGATCAAACTCTTCTCTCCATTCATCTACACCCTTCAATTGGTTATCATCTTTGAGGATTGATGGGCTGAAACGACATTTGATGGAGTCAAATGTAATCCTCTTACCTTCCACTTTCTTTTTGTATCTACCAAATACTGATACTCCTCAATTATGCTTTTCACCATTTCTCGTGTAGGCTTGAGCCTTGATGGGGCATCTAGATCTCTGTGTGTGGCTTTGCATAAAGTAGTTAGTATGTGGAAGATAGGTTGCCATCTCTTTTGAAGCTTTCCAAGAATGGAAGAATTAGTGTTTATCTGTTCCAGAGCTTTGATCAGATTGTTGAATTGTTCATGGAACCCATTTATTTTGTCTTTCAATATATCAACTCTGTGCTTTAATATCATGCTCAGGATCTCTATGATGTGATTTTTGACATCTTCCTCATTATGCTTTTTTAGCTTATCAATTTCCACTTTTGTTTGTTGGATTTGGGGATCCTCTGTATGGACTGGTGGGTGATAGACAATTAATTCATCTCCCCTTACTGTGGTGGCTTGTTGCAATTGTTGTTTTAGCTTTCTATTCTCAATGAACAATTTGTTCACCTCATCATTAGATAGCTTTAACCTTTTCTCATATTCATTAATTTTCTTTTCCATGTTTTCTACCACATCTTTGGTGAACATTGCAAAGTGCATGGTTATGGTGCCAACTTCAGTAGGAGTTGCATCTCTCATAGTTCTAATCATGGCTGACCCCCTCATTTCTTGTACTACATCAAGGAGTCAAGGCTTCCTTGTTTTCTTTTGCTTTGTCCATAGGGCAAGTGTTTGGGTGGTAGTGTTATACCCTACTCTTGAGATAACTTCCTTTGAATCAAATTCTACAACTAACATGGGGTCATCTTGTGCTCTGATCTGATCTAAAAGAAACATTTTGGACAACTCCACCTCTGGTATAATCAACATATCACTTTTCAACACCATTTCTCTTGCCCCCTGGGGAGTGACATTAATATTATCAATATTCAATTCTGCAAATGTCTGAGCTTGGATCTCAGCCTATTTTGACTCATCAGCTCCTATAAGATTATTCTTCAACTTTTCATCAAATTGTTTCATTTTCATTTTGATCCAGAACTCTTTGAACTCATTTTTGTGTATAAAATTATCATCCTCTATGAATCTCAGAGAGGCCACTACCCTCGCATCCTCTTGAATCTCATCAGTTCCCTCCTCTGACAACCTGACCTTTGGATCATGAGGCTTTTGACTTTTCTGTTGTTCCGCTACCTCTTTTAGTTTAGTCAAGGCCAAAACTGCTTCTTGTTCTTCATCCTCACTTGAATCATATTTCACTAATGGCTCCATCTTCTGATTTTTGGCCTGTGGCTCATGAGTGGGAAATGGAGGGGATGGACGTGTAGGTGATGGGGGTGATATCTGAGATGTGGATGTTTCATGTGGTGGTTGGTGGGGTGTGGGTAATGGAATGAGTCCCTCATCTTGGGCCATTTTGTATAATTTATCAAATTTACTCAAAATCATTTGCATTCTTTTTAGAAGGTTGGGTTCATCTGCAAAAAAAGCCTTTGAAGTTTCTATCTTTTTCCTTCTTCTAATTTTCCCACCTCATCATTTCATTCCACCTTTTTCTGGTCAGCATTACATTAACAAAGTACACCAAATTCCTTATAACATCCTCTCTAGAATCAAATTCATGTGAAATAGCCTTCTTCGTCAATAGGGATCTTTTGATCATATTGATGTGACCCTCTGGGTCACATACTCTTTTTGTTCTAGGTTTGAGGGAATAATTGACCCTTATAAACCTCTACACTTCTTCAAGCATATTTGACCTAATGGCCAGCTCTTCAAACATAGTCAAGTCAAGCAAAAATGTGCCTTTCCTCTAATTTCTCATCAAGTCATGTTCCATCCAGAGCATCTGCCACATAAACTCCAGGAAACACATTCTTGCAGGTACAAACTTAGGAAAAACTTGTGGTGCTTGGTTGCACCCATATACTCTAATAATAGTGTGTTGTGGCATAAGGAGCCAATTAGCATAAATATGAGTATAGCCTTGGTCTAGCCCATACTTCACATGCCTCATTACCTTCATCAATGACTAGGCATTCTTGGTGTTGGGTAACCAAGAGAAACAATCAATCTGATAGCAAAATCATCTCAGAACACTACAAAATCACTTTTTGTACACCTACTATCCCAAATGTAGCACCAGTTTTGCATAGGGAGTCTAATTCCTCTTTCTTGTGTACACAATTGCATCCTTGTAGTCCACTTCATTTCATTCTGATACATAATTAAGTGACACAATAAAGAATATTTTCTGAAAGTAATAGGGGCCTTGACTTCCCTAACTTGTAGCAAACCTTCATGTATTTGTTCTTCAATCACAGATGCAAAATCAAATTCTACATTTGACTCAGAATGTTGAATTATTATAGCCATTCTCATCAACCCTATTTGCATTTGCTCCTCTGCATCTATCCCCAAAACTTGACACAACACATAATAGGTATTCTTGAAATAAACTTGGAATTGAGAAACTTGGAAAGGTTCCATTTTGGAAGAAGGAATAGAGAGCCTTCTGTTATCATCACCCCTCTTCATGTGTAAAGGGAGCTCATCACTTCGATATGTTCTCCTCAACCTCTTATATTCTTGCTCAAGTTTCACTAAGTTCACCTCTATTATAGCTTGTTTATTGAGGTTGAAACATTTGATAATGGCATCTTTGTTGATATCCACTAAGTACTCACCATTTGGAAGCCTCACAGGTTTGGCTGGGGCATGGTAACTATGGGCAAGGGCTTTAAATAGCTCCATGTCAATGAAAATATCAGGAACAATTAATTTAGCCAAATCTAGGGCCCATGTGTTTGATGTTGGTCCCTGGTCATTCCTTTTTAGATAAAAGTACCAGTAGAGATTCCATCCTAATGGAGGTATATAGGGGTCCCTATAGCCTTGAGCTAAGTCTCTAAAACCTTTTTAGAACCCTTGTCAATTGAGCCAGGTAATAATGAAAGCAGTGGGGATTGCAATGAAGATTTACTGGTTTTGGCTCCATCCTTCTTAGCTCCTACCTCAGTCTTTTTAGGTGCCATTTTTATGAAATTCATAAGAAATGATGAGCAGAGCTTACCCAGAAAAATCACCCTGAAGAATTCTCTTTACTCCTGTGGTTTGAGCTCCTGTGTAATTTTTCTTCCGCTACTATGAGTGAGAAATCTTAATTTATTTCATGTATTTTCAAGACCAAGACACATTTACTTCTGGCTCATAAATTTGCACGATTCAAATCTTTGTGTTGAGCTTAAATCTTCATATTTTGATGTTGATGTGATTGGTATGCTTTAAATAACCTAACGGATTGATTAATGCACTACCGTAGGTTAGGTTTTGGCACCCCGAGGTATAGCGGTATAGTGCGTAGTGTATAGTATTAACTCTTCTTACCGTCATACCGTGGGCTGTTTGAGAATGTTCTGCAGTAAGGAGGTATGATATGGCCGTTATGAAGGCTAGCCACTGTGATAGTGGTATCGTGGTAAAAGGCAAAGATGACTTTATGAATGGTAATAACATGGTTTATTATGAAAAAATAAGAGCAGGAGTCATGGATACATAAATAAAACACTTAGAACTTTTATGAAAATTCTGGTTCTAATAGTGGCTCTAGTTGGGGATGAATGATTTACCAATCATTGCAAGAATTCATAACATCTCTGGGTGCAGACAAGGTGGCTTATTCATATGGTTTTTTGAGGATGAAATATGAAATTGTGGCAAAGATGGAATGAAAATGGGTATGGAGGTGAAAATGATGGAAATGGGAATGATCCTATACTATTGTACATGGAAAGAAACTTTATTTTTAATGAGGGAATTCTAGGATAGTCCATGTACTAGCAAGTCCTAGTTCCCTTTTTGATCTCCTAAACTACTGTGCATGGAAAAAAGATTATTTAAAGAATTGTCCATGCATTGGCTATTCTTAATTCTCTAATTTTCTTCAAGAAAAGAAGTGCTTTAGGAATTGCCCATGTAGTGCCAATTCTTGTTCTTCTCCTGACATGTTTTGTAGATAATAAGAGTCCTCCCCTCCTTTGCCAATGATAACAAAGAGTCTAACCCATAAGGCTTCAAATTTTCCATGTTTCCCTTTTCCTAACTCCTGGCATTCCACATAAGCACCATGTCATCAACTTCAATTTTTTTGTTTTTAGCTTTTTTATCATATAAATACTTCATTTACAGCTGCATCTTTTTATTTTTCTGCTGTGCTTGATCTCTGATTTCATCAAGCTCCACCAACTATTCCATCCTTTCCTCCATTGGTTCAAGGACATCCCAATCTTCTTGCAGGATGAATTTACATACTGGCAATAAATTATGCATAGGGAGCCTAGCTTGAGTCCCATACACAAGGTCAAAAGGTGATTTTCCAGTGGCTTTCTTCACTATGATTCTGTTTGCCCACAATGCTAGTCTCAACTTGGAATCCCAAGCCCTTTTGTTGTTATAATTTTCAAGATACTCTTATTAATGGACTCAGCCTGCTCATTAGCTTATGGATGATATGGTGAGGAGTATGAAATCATTATACCATGAGATTGACAAAACCCCTTGAATTCATCAAATCTAAAGCACATCCCATTGTCAGTTATAATTTTTACTGGCACCCCAAATCTAGTGATGACATTTTCGAACAAAAAAATTGTCACAACCTTACTAGTTGCCTGCTTTGTGGGTACAACTTCTACCCATTTTGTAAAGTAGTCTATAGCCACCAATATCCACTTGTGTCCTCCACTAGATTTTTCTGTAATTTCTCCTATAAAATCAATTCCCCACTGGTAGAATGGAGCATCAACTTGCATAGGTCTCAAGGGTAATGCTCCTTGATACTTTAATTTTCCAGAAAACCTTTGACATGCCTCACATTTTCTGGTATAGTCATAAGCATCATTAAAAACTTTAGGCCAATAATAGCCAGCCCTTAACACCTTATGTGCAGTGGTTTTTGCTGAGAAATGCCCCCCACACACTCCTTCATGCATTTCTCTCAAAGCATGTCTTTCTTGATTTTCGTCTAAGCATAATAGTAGAATTCCATCCTTATTTTTCCAATAGAGGTCACCTTCTATGAATACATATTTTAAGGTGTGCAGCTTGAGTGTCCTTCTGCTATCATCAAGCCCTTCATGACATTTTAAATGTTTGAGATAGTACACAATATTGGTATACCATGGAGTGTTCTCAATACTTGTGACCATATCTTCTTCACCATTCATATTGCATACTTGGGCAGCTTCCAAATTTTTTTCAGCCATCAACCTTGCTAATCCTTGTCTTCTCACGAGCTTTGTGATTTGAATTTCTATGTTGAACTCCTAGATTCGATTAATCCATCTACACCTTTTCCCTGTCACCTCATTTTTCACAAATACATCCTTGACTGCAGCATTAGGCACATATGCTATTACCTTTGCTCCAACCAAGTAAGGTTTGAATGCTTTGACAACTTTCACTAGTGCATAGGCTTGTTTTTTTGTGATGTCATAATTTAATTCTGAATGTTGGAGGGATTTGCTAAAGAATGAAATGGGCTGCTCATATCCCTCATCATTTTTCTATAGCATCACTGCTGCAATTGTGTGAAAGGATGCAAATGAAAAAATCTGAAATGGTTTACTAAAGTCTGGAGACTTTAAAACTAGGGCTTCTTTGATTGCTTTCTTGATAGAGGCAAATGCTTCTAAGGCTTCAGCTGTCCAATTTATTTTTGCATTCTTTTTCAACATTCTTGATATAGGATTAACTATCTCAGCAAAATTTGGTATGAATCTCCTCATGAAATTTATCTACCCAAAGAAGGACTGAATAGCTTTGACTATTTTAGGAACAGGGATCTTATCTATGGCATCCACCCTTTCTGGATCAATTCGGACTTCATCTTTGGACACTATATGTCTAAGCAACTTTCCTTCTATTACTACAAAGTGGCATTTTTGGGGATTCAAAGAAATGCCATATTCTAATACTCTCAAAAAGATCTATTCAAGGTGTGCATAGTGGTCTTCTACTTTTTTGGAATAGGTAGTAAGGTCATCTTGGTATACTACCATTATGACATTGATTAAATCAGCAAAGGCAACATCCATAGCTCTCTGAAAGGTAGCACCGACATTTGTGAGTCCAAATGACATTCTAACATATACATAAGTGCCCCAAGGAGTGGTAAATGCAGTTTTGTATTGTTTTGATTCTTTCACTTTCACCTGATTATAACCCAAAAATCCATCCATCATAGATAACAACTCACATCCCGTGACTCTTTGTAAAACTGCCTCCATATTTGGGAGTGGATAGTTGTCTTTGAGAGACGAGATATTTAGATTTCTAAAATCTACACACAACCTTATGTCACTATTCTTTTTTTGACTGGTACCAGTTTTGAAACCGATGTAGAATGTCTAATAGGCTTAATAATACCTCCTTCCCTGAGTTTCACAAGTTCTTCATACATTTTGGGCTGCAAGGTTGGGTTTATAGGTCTCTATTTTTGTCTGAAAGGTTTTGCATCAGGTTTGAGTGGGATTTCATGCTGGAATAGATCCTCCCTGTATGCCTTAAGGTCATCATAAGACCAAGCAAAGACATGTTTATATTTTCTTAATAGAGCAATCAACATTTTCCTGATTGTTGGGCTTATCTTTTTCCCAATATATACCCTTTTCGGTGTCATTTTAGTACCCAAGTTGATTTCCTCAAGGTTTTCTTTCTTTACTAGTATCTGCTTCATAAGAGCTCGGTCATGTCCACCAAACACCCTTTCTAGTGCCACAAGCCCCTTGGGTATCTTATTAGTTTTAAGTTGGACAATTTCTTTACCAAATAAAGTTTGTTTGCCATCTACTTCTTCCACAAATGCATTGAAATCAATCTCTTGGGCCTCATATTGGTCGATGCACTATAAGAACTTTAGCAGATTAGTATCATCATTGAAAACTTGCCAATTATAGATATTGTCTGGGATTACAGGCCTAGTTTTAAACTCAACTTTAGTAATGCCTGCCAATGTGATATCATCCCTTTTCAAGGTTATATTTGCTAAGAAGTCTGCCATTATATTTTTTGATTTGTCTATCCAATTAATGGAGAAATCATCAAACAATTCAATATCATCCCAGACAGCATTCCTATATTGTTTCAATCTTTTATTCTTGGATGAATACTTCTCTCTGACCTAATATATAATTAGTTCTGAATCTCCATAGACATTAAGGCATTTTATTTTGTGCTTTATGGCAATGTTTAGTCCAATGGGCAAAGCTTCATATTCTACCACATTATTGGTACACTCAAATGTCAACAAGAATGAGTATTTGAAAGTTTTACTAGTTGGTGAGATAAAGACTACTCCTGCTCCATTACTAGCCTTACTACACACACCATCAAAATAAATTCTCCATATGTCATATTCATTAGTTTGGGCTTCTTAGTGCATTGGGTCAGTGTTCTGTAATTCTGGTTGACCCTTTTCAATTCTAAATGTACCAAGGTCTATATCACAGAAGAAATTTACTTGATCATGGTCAATGCGTTCTATGATGTTCTCATACCTTGGTTCTCTACATAACTTAATTTCCTTTTCTCCCATGGGTATAGTGGCATAGGATAAATCTAACTGAACATTCCCTCCTGCCATTACAGCCCATTGTCTTGATAACAACATCCATAGTAAGGTGGGATATCCACTACGGTGATGTCAATCTTATAAACTACTTTAGGATAGGCAGCTAACTTTATCTCCACATCCCTCATAATACCTACAACTGGGATGGATATGTTGTCCATAGCATAACATTTACCATATGTAGTGTCAACCCACATTCCTAATTCCTTCATGACTACTATTGGCATGATGTTCATGGCCGCCCCTGAATCAATCATACAGTTCCTCACCGATTTATTTTTATCAACAAGGTAACGTAGAAAGGATCTACTTGAGATGGATATTTTGTCAATGTATCACCCAAATATACTTCTAGAATTTTAGCAGCCTCAGTTTGAACATTATTTATTGTGATTTAGGGCTTTTCTTGTTTCTTTTTTGGTATATCTGAAATCATCTTAACCACCGTATTCCTGTATTGATCTATCTTCATCATTTCAAGAAGTGGTATTGATATTTTTACTTGAGATATTGCCTGAGCTATGTCAAATGAGGGAGTCATTGTTTGATCAGCTTTTTCTGTTTTGTTATGCCCCTTTTCTCCAATTGTTTTATTTTGTCTTTTACCTTGCCTTGCTTAGTTTTTTCTGGCTCTTTTGATGTATCTTTCATATTATAGTTTTGATCTTTTATAAAGACACTCCCAGTTGTTCCTTGATCTGCATTGACCATCCTATTTCTTAGATTATAACTGTTCTTAGCCTGTGTTACTGTAGCCATTGTAAGAGCTCTCCTTTCTTCTTCAATAGGTTTTCTCCATTGACGATGTGGTGACTTGTTAGGATTATAAGTACTTTACCTGAAGGTGTCCTCCTGATCTGAGAAGACATCTTGTCTTCCCATATTAACATTATATTTTTGATTCCCTACATCGTACTCATATCCATCTTCTTCCGCAGAAGAATACTCTTCATTTATCTGGTAAGGTGACATTCCCAACATATTTATGGTATGGCTATCTCTTTCATAGCCAGAAGAGATTTCTTCTTGCTGTATTGATTTGGCCACTATACAATATTCAGGTGAATGGGGTAAATTACATACCGAGCACCATGGATTATCTTCAACCACGTGTGCCCCATTTCCTTTTAAAGGGTTAGGAGTATCCTTGCCATAATTTTGCCTTGTATTATTCTCCACGGGTCTTCCATTTTTCCAATTGGTATGATATCGCATGTCATGCAACCTTGGTATTTCATTTATGTATTAACTCTCTAGATTATTCTGGTGATTATTAGAGTTTTGAGGGATTCTGAGGTTATCTCTTTTGCCAATCATCTTTGTAGCTTTCCTATTATTTTCAATACTGATAGCTACTTTTTGTGCCTCTGTCAAAGTCATGAGAGTCCTATTCCTAAGTCCATACCTAGTCTTTGGATCAAAAGCCTTTAGATAATTACTTAGAGCTACTGAATCAATAAATTTGGATCCATGTGGTATCTTATTATGCAATTTGGAAAATCTTTAATTGAAGTCATATACTAACTCACTTTGATTTTTCTGGATGCTAATTAGCTCATGTAGGGCAAATTTAGGAGCATACTGATTTCCATATTGTTCTTTGAACTGGTCATGGAAATCTGCTATAGAATAAATTGAGGAATCTGGTAAATTATTGAACCAATCCCTCGCATCTTTAGTCAAAGACATCATGAATAATCTCATTTTTACGTCTTCATGTTCTATACCAATGTCTTGTACAAAGGCATTGAAATTTCTAATGTGATCTTCAGCTGATATTGCATTATTTCCAGTGAATTTGGAGACCATGTTTCTCCTATTGTTATCTATAGGGTATGGATATAATTGATATCATGTTAGATCAAATTGTCTACATATCCTCATGAGATTTTGTAGGGGCATATTCATTGGTTTTGGATTGGGGTAATATTGATAGCCATATGGAGGCTGATGGTAAGCATGTTGCCGTACAAGTTGCTAAGGATGTATATTCTAAGGTGGTACATGTTGGGGTGGTATATGTTGCTGATGTTGTGGAATGCCATGATGACCTGGAGGTGGGTGATATTGGGGGACAGTGCTAGCATTTGGTATTTGGGGTCTCTGTGATGGCATACTATATTGGGTGTGTTGTCTTGAACTTCCTCCTACATTAGGAGGCTTTCTTGAAGTACTCAGAGCAGTTGTATTATGAGATGTCCCATGTGAACTGGCATTATTACTTTGTTTGTGTGGAGGGGCATATTTTGGAAGTTTTGATGCCTGGATGTCCAATTGTGCCAATTGTCTACCCAGTTCTTGAATTTCTTTTATCAATTGTTGTCTCCTCCTAAGCTGTTGCCTTTGCCATTCCAAATGTATTTCAATTTTTTGGTTACTCATGGCATCAAAATCAATAATATGGTCCATAGACCCCTCTTGGTTTTCTTCTCCCTATTGTGATAAAAATCCCCTTTCAGGCTCTGCATGTTTCTGTCCCCCTTCTTCATTCAACCTTTCCTCAAATTTAGTTACTTCTTGAGAATCTATCCTGTAACTGAGGATATTATCATTTGTATTAATCTTTTCAAGAGGTGTTGAAAGATTTCTACCATCATTGTATAATGGGGAATTGAATACTGTAAAAGGCGGATCTGATGTGTTTATACTGTCTTCAGGTTGTTTGGGTGTTGATTCACCCTTATTTGTATTATTCTTACCTCAAGGAGGTCCCTTCTTATCTGTGAATCTAACATTATTTTTCTTGGGGCTTTCTTGATGCATAGACCTCCTTCCATTCATGTTTGATGGTATAGTATATCTCTGATGTCTATTGTCTATTTTTTTCTAATATGATATTTATTTCATCAGTCAAAATTTTAGAGTCACCACCTACCTCTTTGTAGAAAAATGATTGTAGGTCTTCCCAGCAGAGTCTTAAATATGTTATGATGCTTTGAGATAACACTATGATGGAAGGATAAGGTTCAAAGTGGGCTTACTCCCCAGTAGAGTCGCCAATTTGTTGGTTCTCAAAAATGCAGGCTTCAGACCATAAGAGGTTGCCAATCTCTTGATACATTTTTGGTCAACAAGATAGGGTTTGTGTGATAGGACCCCCTTCTCTTTTGGCTCTGCCAGACCTAGGTGGGTATACCTATGTAAATGAGGCAGACTTAAACTGTGTGTTTCCTAATCTAGCAATCTATCCACAATGGCAATTAGAAATGGAAAGATATAGTTCTAATTTGGTATAAATTGTATAAGCAATATCAAGGTAAATCCTATGTTTAATTGATAGAAATTTTTAAGTAAAATGAAATGGGTGAGACCAGTGCCTTGTTGGGTAAATGGAGTCAAATGAAAATATGAGATGAGTGGCTTATATTTGGTAGTAATTCTAACTATTTGGCACACTAATATTGGTTAATAACTTGTATCAACGTGCAAGGAAATAATTAACAAACTCTTCTTAATAATCCAACTGACACAACCAGGTTACTTGTAATTTATCAAAAGGATTTTTAATCCCTACTTGAAGGAACCAATTGAATAAATCAAACAAGAATAATATATGATATCAACTTGGAGACAAAATGCCAACCCTAATAATGTGGTTCTTCTTACTGATCCAATTAATACTCCCAAATTACAGTGAGTGACTAGAAGGATTTAATTCCTTTGAGGAAACTAATTAATCACATCACACAAATACAACAAATGTGCATTGATAAATTGAGTATATACTTGATATATCAATTTTAATAATAAAGAAGCACTAAAATGGAGACAACCAAATAATTGAATAACTTTAACAAACAATCGATACCAATATGGCGCCACATAATCAGAGATTTTCCATTAACTTCTTCAAAATTATGCTTGCAATATGGTCTTTGAGTTTGTAAATATTTATGGAACTTTTCTACTATCTACCACTACTCCTTTCTCCTCTCTCCCTTTTTTTTTATCGGGTCTTGGTCTCTCTTTTTATAGAAGAGGCAAACAAGCTTCAGACCCGTTACAACAAAAAGGACATAACTGTTCATAACTATTAAGAAAACACTTTTAAACTAACAAGATTTAAGAAAATATTTTTAATTAGAAAGACCAATCCATTATTCACCGAATAGAAACCCGTGGCCAACCAAGGCCTGAGCAAGGCATTCTATTTTCTGATGTGGTATCTCCTCTTCACATTCAATCCTCTTCAGGACCCAAATATGTTTCCTGCCATTCACTTATTTTCAGATCACTAGGCCACTTAAATTCCTGTGTGGCTGTAAATCTTACAAGATGACTTTTCCATCTGTTGTCTAAGAGGTTCCTGATGTCCACCACAAACTTTGTGTATCCATTGTCCAACATGATAATTTCATCATGCAGACTATGGAATTCAGTGAGTTTAATTTTCCCATCATTCTGTACATGTGCCAAACATTTAGGAATCATCTGATCAAACTCTTCTCTCCATTCATCTACACCCTTCAATTGGTTATCATCTTTGAGGATTGATGGGCTGAAACGGTATTTGATGGAGTCAAATGTACTCCTCTTACCTTCCACTTTCTTTTTTGTATCTACCAAATACTGATACTCCTCAATTATGCTTTTCACCATTTCTCGTGTAGGCTTGAGCCTTGATGGGGCATCTAGATCTCTGTGTGTGGCTTTGCATAAAGTAGTCAGTATGTGGAAGGTAGGTTGCCATCACTTTTGAAGCTTTTCAAGAATGGAAGAATTAGTGTTTATTTATTCCAGAGCTTTGATCAGATTGCTAAATTGTTCATGTACCCCATTTATTTTGTCTTTCAATATATCAACTTTGTGCTTTAATATCCTGTTTAGGATCTCTAAGATGCAATTTTTGACATCTTCCTCATTATGCTTTTCAGCTTATCAATTTCCACTTTCATTTGTTGGATCTGGGGATCCTCTGTATGGACTGGTGGGTGATAAACAATTAATTCATCTCCCCTTACTGTGGTGGCTTGTTGCAATTGTTGTTTCAGCTTTCTATTCTCAATGAATAATTTGTTCACCTCATCATTAGATAGCTTTAACCTTTTCTCATATTCATTAATTTTCTTTTCCATGTTTTCTACCACATCTCTGGTGAACATTGCAGAGTGCATGGCTATGGTGGCAGCTTCAGTAGGAGTTGTGTCTCTCATAGTTCTAATCATGGTTGATCCCCTCATTTCTTGTACTACATCAAGGAGCCAAGGCTTCCTTGTGTTCTTCTGCTTTGTCCATAGGGCAAGTGTTTGGGTAGTAGGGTTATACCCTACTCCTAAGACACCTTCCTCTGAATCAAATTCTACAACTAACATGGGGTCATCTTGTGCTCTGATCTGATCTAAAAGAAACATTTTGGACAACTCCATCCCTAGTATAATCAACATATCACTTTTCAACACCATTTCTCTTTCCTTCTGGGGAGTGACATTAATATTATCAATATTCAATTCTGCAAATATTTGAGTCTAGATCTCAGCTTGTTTTGACTCATCAACTCCTATAAGATTAATCTTCAACTTTTCATCAAATTGTTTCATTTTCATTTTGATCCAGAAATCTTTGAACTCATTGTTGTGTATAAAATTATCATCCTCTATGAATCTCAGAGAGGCCACTACCCTATCATCCTCTTGAATCTCATCATTTCCCTCCTCTGACAACCTGACCTTTGGATCGTGAGGCTTTTGACTTTTTTGTTGTTCCACTGCCTCTTTCAGTTTAGTCAAGGCCAAGACTGCTTCTTGTTCTTCATTATCACTTGAATCATATTCCACTAATGGCTCCATCTTCTATTTTTTGGCCTGTGGCTCATGTGTGGGAGATGGAGGGGATGGACATGTAGGTGATGGGGGTGATATCTGAGATGTGGATGTTTCATGTGGTGGTTGGTGAGGTGTGGGAAATGGAATGAGTCCCTCATCTTGGGCCATTTTGTATAATTCATCAAATTTACTCAAAATCATTTGCATTCTTTTTAGAAGGTTGGGTTCATCTACAAAAAAGCCTTTGAAGTTTCTATCTTTTTCCTTCTTTTGATTTTCCCATCATTGCATTCCACCTTTTTCTGGCCTGCATTACATCAACAAAATACACCAAATTCCTTATAACATCCTCTCTAGAATCAATTTCATGTGAAATAGCCTTCTTCGTCAATAGGGTTCTTCTGATCATATTGATGTGACCCTCTGGGTCACATACTCTTTTTGTTCCAGGTTTGAGTGAGTAATTGACCCTTATAAGCCTCTGCCCTTCTTCAAGCATATCTAACCCAATGGCTAGTTCTTCAAACATAGTCAAGTCAGGCAAAAATATGTCTTTCCTTTGATTTCTCATCAAGTCATGTTCTATCCAGAGCATGTACCACATAAACTCTAGGAACACACTCTTGCAAGTACAAACTTAGGTAAAACATGTGGTGCTTGGTTGCACCCATATACTTTGATAATAGTGAGTATAGCCTTGGTCTGGCCCATACTGCACATGCCTCATTACCTTCATCAATGACTCAGGCATTCTTGGTGTTGGGTAACCAAGAGCAACAATCAATTTTACAGCCAAATCATCTCAAAACACTACAAAATCACTTTTTGTACACCTGCTATCCCAAATGTAGCACCAGTTTTGCACAGGGAGTCTAACTCCTCTTTCTTGTTTACATAATTGCATCCTTGTAGTCCACTTTATTTCATTCTGATACATAATTAAGTGACACAATAAAGAATATTTTCTAAAAGTAATAGGGGCCTTAGCTTCCCTAACTTGTAGCAAACCTTCATGTATTTGTTCTTCAATCACAGATGGAAAATCAAATTCTACATTTGACTCAAAATGTTGAATTATCATAGCCGTTCTCATCAACCCTATTTGCATTTTCTCCTCTGCATCTATCCTCAAAACTTGACACAATGCATAATAGGTATTCTTGAAATAAACTTGGAATTCAGAAACTTGGAAAGGTTCCATTTTGAAAGAAGGAATAGAGAGCCTTTTGTTATCATCACCCCTCTTCATGTGTAAAGGGAGCTCATCACTTCGATATGTTCTCCTCAACCTCTTATATTCTTGCTCAAGTTTCACTAAGTTCACCTATGTTACAGCTTGTTTATTGAGGTTGAAACATTTGATAATGGCATCTCTATTGATATCCACTAAGCACTCACCATTTGGAAGCCTCATAGTTTTGGTTGGGGGCATGGTAACTATGGGCAAGAGCTTTAATCAGCTCAATATCAATGAAAATGTCGGGAACAATTAATTTAGCCAAATCTAGGGCCCATGGGTTTGATCCTGGTTCCTAGTCATTCCTTTTTAGATAAAAGTACCAGTAGAGATTCCATCCCAACATAGGTATATAGGGGTCCCTACAGCCTTGACCTAAGTCTCTAAAAACCTTTTTAGAACCCTTGTCAATTGAGCCAAGCAACAATGAAAGCAGAGGGGATTGCAATGAAGACTTATTGGTTTTGGCTCCATCCTTCTTAGCTCCTACCTTAGTCTTTTTAGGTGCCATTTTTATGAAATTCACAAGAAATGATGAGGAGAGCTTACCCGAAAAAATCACCTTGAAGAATTCTCTTTACTCTCACGGTTTGAGCTCCTGTGTAATTTGTCTTCTGCTACTACGAGTGAGAAATCTTAATTTGTTTCATGTATTTTCAAGACCAAGATGCATTTACTTCTAGCTCATAAATTCAAACGATTCAAATCTTTGTGTTGAGATTAAATCTTCATATTTTGATGTTGATGTGATTGGTATGCTTTAAATAACCCAACAGCTTTATTACCGCACTACCGTAGGTTAGGTTTTGGCCCCCGAGGTATAGCGGTATAGTGCGTAGTATATAGTATTAAATCTTCTTACCGGCATACCGCATGCTGTTTGAGAATGTTCTGTGGTAAGGAGGTATGATATGGGTATTATGAAGGCTAGCCACTGTGATAGCGGTATCGCGGTAAAAGGCAAAAAATGACTTTATGAATGGTAATAACATGGTTTATTATGAAAAAATAAGAGCAGGAGTCATGGATACACAAATAAAACACTCAGAACTTTTATGAAAATTTTGGTTCCAACAATATTGATGCAGATTGGGCTGGTAGCATTGATGATAGGAGTACTAGTGGAGGAGCCTTTTTTGTAGGTGACAAATTGGTTTCATGGTTTAGTAAAAAATAGGATTCAGTATCCTTATCAACAACAGAAGCAGAGTACATAGTTGCAGTATCTTGTTGCACTCAAGTGTTACAGATGAAGCAAACATTAAAGGATGAAGAGAGGGACGGGGTTGAATAGAGCGAGGAAATCCTTAAGGAACAAAGAATAGAGGAAGAAGTGGAGACAGTGATTAGGGGGGAGGATCATAAGATCGATCCAAGTAAGATAGATGATTGTGTGGAGGAACAGGCTCCTCATGAAAAGGAGAATAAGGATCCTCACAATTGGGTATGGGAAGATAACAAAGAAAATCCAATCCTGGAAGTCTTGGATACACAGGAGGACCATCAACAGGAAAGGGATGGAGATTCCCAGAATAGTTAGGGACCACAAAAGGAAACATGTCTGACATTGCCTATGGAGGCTGAGGAGGGCTTGAAGGAAGGGTTTAGGGAAGGAGTAGTACAAGACATAGGGAAGGAGCAACGGGACATGGACAATAGGAATCGGGAATCTCATGGCCTTGTTAAGGAAAGGAGCATAGAGAAGATAATTGAGAGTATACCATGTCTTTTAATAAAATAGGGGTTAGAGGATGAATGTTATTCCAACGAGGATGAAGTGGGGGATTTTGAGGAAAGGACCATATCCAAATTAAGTTCTAAGATCAAAACTCCAAAGCTTGGGGAAAAGTCTTTGAAGAGAAGGAAAACTAGTAAGGAAAAATTTGAGATAGCAGGAAGAGCCAATGGATAGAGAAGACTTAGATCAAGGAAGGGGTTTACCCTTCCTAAGGAGTAATGAAGCTCTTAACATGGAATGTTAGGGGCATTAATTCCCCTAACAAAAGACACATGCTCAAGTGTTAAATAAATTTGAGCAACCCAGATAATCTCTTACTACAGGAAACCAAGTTGACAAAAGAAAATGCAAACACTATGATGAAAAGATGGAAACAATAGCATGAGTCCTTTGTCTTTGCTAGAGGGGCTTCAGGGGGTCTGAGTATTGTATGGAATCTATATTCAATCAAGGTGGAGGTACTATAGATGAGTGATGCATGGTAGATCAGTAAGATTAATTCTTTGGTGGATAATCTCGGCTTCTCCTTAATCAAAGTGTATGGACCAACGAGGCCAGAATAGAAAAGAATAGTTTGGGACCAACTCTCTATCAGTATTCAAACCCTAAGTGAGGAGGGCATCATCCTAGGAGGAGATTTCAATGCTACCTTGGACTCAACAGAGAAAATTAGGGTTATGCAAGATGCACAGAGGCATAGAAGGATTTCCAATAATTTGTTAACACAAAACCAACTACAAGATGTTATCCCAAGGAATGATGCATAAACTTGGACAAATAGAAGGTAGGGTCTTACAAACATAGTAGAGAGGTTGGACAAATTTATTCTAGGAGGTGAATGGTCTACACTCCCTTTGCTTTTTGAATCATCTATTCTCCATTTGACAGGATCTAACCACTATCCAGTACTGCTAAGCCTAGACCAGGATATTAGAACCCAAGGAACCTCTTTTAAGTTTGAAAAAATGTGGCTGACAGACCCAGAAATTGAAGATAGGATCCAAGAATGGTCAAGGAAAAAACTCGTTTGGAAGTAGAATTAGCAAACCTAAATGAAGAAATCTTAGTTGTGGGGATGGATCAGGTTAGATATTTGAAAGAAAAGGATTTAAAACAAGAATATGATGAAATATTAACTAGAGAGGAGATTTTCTGGAGGCAAAAGTTGAGGGTGTTTTGCTTAAAAGAGGGTGATAGGAATACCAATTTTTTTCACAATTCTACAAAATCAAACAAAGTTGGAACATGATTTCCTCAATTAAGAACAATAATGGAAATATAGTAACTAAAGCAGAAGAAATTGGTGAAGGTAAGTTATTTCAGGAATCTCCTTAACCTAGAAGATAACGCAAGTGATCAAATGAAGGAAGACATTCTGAGCATTATCCCCAATATTATAAATTAGGAAAAGAATGAAAAGTTAATGGAAAAATTCTTAGAAGGAAAAGTAAAGAGGGCTACCTTCCAATTGGCACTTGATAAAGCTCCGAGTCCAGATGGCTTCCCCTCCTTTTTATTTGAAAAATTCTGGGAGGTTGTATAGAAGGATCTAATACAAATAGTGGAGGAGTCAAGGAGGAAATCCACGATGATTAAGGATCTAAATAACACCTTTGTGGCTCTAGTCCCCAAGAAAAATATGGTAGAACATATGGAGGATTTCAAAACAATATTACTCTGCAACACTCTATAAAATTATAGCTAATACAATAGCCAATAGACTAAAAGAAATACTTCCAGATATCATCTCTCAAGAGCCTTGTGGTTTCACACTAGGACACTCAATCTATGAGGGGGTTGTTATAGCTCATGAAGTAATCCATACTATCAAAAGAAGCAGAGTAGAGAGGATGATTGTCAAACTGGATATTAGAAAAGCATACAACCAAGTAAACATAAACATTTTGTTGGAAATTTTGGAAAAGTTTGGTTTCAATCAAGAATGGGTCTAATGGGTTAAAAGTTGTATATCAAAATCAAGGTTCTCCATATTGGTTAATGGAAGCCCTAAATGTTTCTTTGAAACCTCCAATGGCATAAGACAGGGGGATCCTCTCCCACCCTTATTAATAATTATGGTGGAGGTTTTGGGAAGATTTATTAAAGGGGAAGCTAGGTTGGGGAGATGGAGAGGCATCAAAATAGCCCCTGAGGTTGGGGCAGTCACTCATCATTAGTTTGTTGATGATACACTCTTGTTTGGAGTGGCAAGTAAGAGGGAATCAAAAGTGATGAAGGAAACATTGGTGAAGTATTGTCACACCTCATATCAAAATATAAATTGGAATAAATCAGAGATATTTTTCTTCAATATGGAGCCTAGAAAATAGAGGGAAATTTCGTTGAGGTTGGGCTTCAAGATAAAACAACTACCAGGCAAATGCCTAGGTATCCTACTTTTCCAGGGGGGTAATAAATCCAAGCTATGGGATCAATTGGTGTCTAATTTTAAAGCTAAAACAGTGTCGTGGAAAGGTAAATGGCTAACTTTGGCATGGATGATTTTGATCTCAAATTGGTTATAGCAGTTATCCCAATATTTTTTATTTCATGCATGAAAATTCCAAGGAAAATAGGGGAAACTCTAAATCATGATATGAGGAACTTTTTTAGGAATAGGTCCTCGAAAGGGAAGAAATTCCCTTTGATTGCCTGGGATAAGATCTGTACTCCCAAGCAAGCAAGGGGTGTGGGGCTTTGGAAATGGAAGGTCTTTAACAAAGCCCTAGGAGTCAAGTTAGTATGGAATTTATACACAAACTCCTAGTGCAAATGGGAAATGATACTACAAAGTAAATATCTGGATTCCAAAGATCCTATCTGCATTCTAACCACTGAAAACTTGCCAGGAGGATCAGTAGTGTGGAACTTTTTTATGAAAAGCAGGGACTTGATTGTGAAGCATATCTGGGAGATTAGAAATGGCAAGAAGGCACTATTCTAGGAAGACTCCTGGAATGGCTTCCTTGCCTTGAAGGAAATCCAAGATTTACAAGAAGTTAGGGACTATCTTTCTCAAAATTGGGGGACCAAAGTAAGAGACTATGTTTACTCAAAAGATTAGAATGGTTTCAAGGAATGGAAGTAGAAATCTATTAGAAATCTGGGGCTTCCAGAAGATCTAGAAGAAAGAATGGAATGGGAATTCGCAAAAATAAGGATACACATTTATGAGGAGGATAACAAAATCATTTGGTGTGGGTCGAAGTCAAGAAGATATACTGTCAAGATAGGATACCAAATGGAGGAAAATGCCTGAAGGAAATTTAACTAGCCAACACATCTCTTTTAAAATAAGCAGTGCTTGCCCAAAGCCAAGGCCTTTGCATGGGTGGTGGTCTAAAAGGAAATTCTCACAGGGGATAAATTGAGGAAATTTGGCTTCTTAGGCCCTCTTAGGTGCAATTTGTGTAAATCAAAGGAAGAAACATTAGATCATCTGCTAAAAAATTGCAATTATATGGAGCTATGTTGGAAGAATTTCATGGAGAAATTCAATTGGAAAAGTGCTTTACTAGGTGATCTCTTATCAACCTTTAACTCTTGGCCCAACCTCAATAGGAAAGCCTTATTTTCCTATCTTTGAACAATTAATTTGTCTATTCTTATCTGGGAGCCTTGGAAGGAAATAAATAGGAGTGTATTTCAAGATAAGGAAATGGATGTTGATAACCTATAGAATAAGGTGGAGTACGACATAGTAGAAGTGGCTAATAATGTAGTTAGGAACCAAATAGGTAGGGATTGGATCTTCACATGTTGGGATGGAGAGATAAGAAATAGGTGGATAGGTCTATTGGTTCCCCCCATTAATGGGGTCCCAAGGGATTATCTAAGTAAAAACAAGAGAAAAGTGGCTAGGTGGGCTCCTTTGGAGGAAGGGTCCAGGCTAAGTTGAACTTTGATGGGACCTCAAGAGGTGACCCAAGATTGACCAGTTTAGGGTGTGCTTTAAAAGATGAGAATGGGAAATTGATGGGGGTTGGATCAAGATGAATTGGAACCCAAACCAATAATGAGGTAGAGTTCCAAGATTTGATCATGGGGCTATAGTTGGGATTGACACTAGGGGTTAGGGACACTGGCAAGGAAGGAGAGGAGGACAGATTGCATAATGCTTCGCTCAATGAAAAGTTGGCAGAAGGGAGTCAAGTGTGGGAAATAAATGAGTAATTTGCAAGGGACTACCAGTTCACATAATGGATAGTTAAGGTCAAGACAGGAAGAGGTACTATGAAGATGAGGGAGCATTGTGAATATGATGGCTGGCACGTGGGAAGATTTCTTTTATTTCCAACCTTGAAGAAGAGATGAAGCCTCTAGAATTCCATAGCCATTTTGCATTTCATAAACAATATAGATACAATAGTTTTCTTATTTGCTAAGAAATGTCAAATGGCTTTCAGAGGAGGTATTACAGAGAAGCGGTTAAAGAAAGTCTTCAAAGTAAAATCCCCATTGTGTTACATGCCAGTGGAATGGTTCTCATGTCCATGTTCATGGCATGTCAGAAGAAATACAGGGTGAACTCAAAGATTGCCTCCATGTTGTAGGTATATTGCTAGACCTTAAGGGGTTGAAGGATATAGTCAAGGAAATGGCTAAGGCTTTAATCAAAGCAGACTGAAGGGGAAACCTGCATAGGATGCTAGACTTGGCAATGTCGGGGATTGGTTTTTGTCTTGAGGTTGGTCCATGATTGGCTATCCTACCTATTTATAATGGGCTGTGGATTCCTTTTGTAATTCTCATAGTCAAAGTTAGTGAGGAGAGTAGGAGGGGTGAGGTGAATTGGGGGTGGAGTTCCTAAAGCTGATTTTCTTGCCCAAGCTGTAATACTTGAGCATGAACCACAAAACATAGATTAATTCCTATCTAAAATTCCAGTTTTAACTCTAGTTTATATTGAAATGCACCAGACAACTGAGAGGGGGGGTGAATCAGTTGTCTCGAAAACTTTGACCACTTATGAACATTAACACATCAAACACTTGTTCACTGTTATTCAGATTTAGTCATAAAGGCATGAAATAAGAAACTCAACACAATAACATAATCAACACATGAGACACCATATTTTTTACGTGGAAAACCCTATAAAGGAAAAACCACAGTGGGTGTTAACCCACAAAAATAAATATGTTATAGCAATACCAAAAAATAGAGGCTCACTGCCCAAAATGCTCATTGCAAAAGTTACACTAGTAGAATTTGGGCAAATAAATGACTACGTGACTAAAACTCTTAGTCATTCTACTAATTTTTTGCAACACATCTATAAATGACTATATAAATGACTAATTTGATCGTCGGGTAAAAAACATAACTAAATAATTAGTCACACAAATAAACATGACTAAATAATTAATCACTTGTTAGACACTTTTATTATATCTTCAAAGAACACTTTTGAAAAGCATATTGTTAAAATTTTAAGTGCTAAAAGCAAGCGCATTTTTGTTTGAAAGGGAAAATCAAAAGGAAAATAGAAAAAGCTTAGGCGTCAAAGTGGGAAATGGTTTTAGTTTTGTCTTCATTACACCTACATGATAAGCAGGTTTAGGGTTATGGCACGTTGTATTTAAAGGATTCTTCCATGGAATGAGCAACAATAGAGTCTTCACTACCAAGATAATAATATCACATATTTAGCATATTCATTCACTGAAGATAGTTTCTTTGTGCATGTTTTACTGCATATCCAGGAGCCATTTCAAATAACCAAGAATTTTCTAAGGTTTTAGGGTTTGTGACAGCCATACTAGTGGTGGGTAGTTGTTATTTGATTAGAAGCACATGGGCTTAGAGTCTACCAAATTGGTGGTGGAGTAAGTTTGTGGTTGAGGCTAATTTAGGGTATCTGAATGGATTGAATATGAGTGTAATGAATGTGACGGTGCTAGACAATCCTGTAGCGCTTCTCAATCCCTTCTAGTTTGAGATCTCATATGAGTGCCTTCTTCCTCTCAAAGATGGTGTGTGCATTTATCTTTGCTCCTATTTTGCAACATTTTAAGGATTACTATTTGTTAATGGTTTGCTTTAATAGATTTACCATGTGGTTTCTTGTCCTTTGTTTTTTAAAAAACATTTTCTTAAATTGTTATTAGTAATTAGGAGAGAGTCAATGTAACTGGGGCTTTAATCCCATTTAACATGGAATCCAAGTCTATGAAATCAATATGCCTCTATATAGGTGACATAACTCGGTTGTAGGTGTTGCACTATTATCTCTTTGGTTTGTTGTGACTTTAACTTGCTCTATCCTTCTTGGGATTATGTTCTCATACTGCCCTCCTTTGACGCCCTTGTGAGTTTTGCCACTAGCCTCCATTAGGCCATCCTTTTAGGTTTTCAACATAATGGGAGTGGTGTGCCATTATCCTGCCCACATCATCCCCTAGCTTAACCCATGTCTTGTCCTCAAGATATGTTGTCTTTGCTCGTCAGTGCTCCAAAAAGTGACCGAGTCTACTCTGTCAAAAAAATTCAAAACTATACTACTACAAAAATTATTAAGAAAAATTTGTACAAGCTCTTGTATTATGGTAGGATATTTTTGTAGATGCCCTACAAGTGATTATATGTATTAGTTCATTGTAGCACCGCTTGCTATAGGAGGTGGGTATGGCTATTGATAGTGATTAGTAACTTTTCATCATCATTAGCAAAAGAAGGAATAATAAAAGACCCTAATAGTTTTTTTGCATCCTTAAGAAGTCTTGTGATTGTGGCTAAGCGCAAACTTACTACTTCTCTTAATTGCTTCATTTGAGAAATGATGTTATTTTTTTGTTCTTGCAAGTGATTGTACTATGTATGCATATTTTCAATTTGTACCCTAAGGGAACCATCTGATTCCATCATAGCAACATAAGAGTTTAAGGCCTATATAATCTAATTCTCCACATTTTCTATTTGGATCTTTATTCTTTGGGGAGGTGTGCCAACTTAAGCAATATTGGTACAGTATGTTGATGTCGCTGTGAGTCTACTCTATTTTTGTGGTTTCCTTATTAATTTCATCATGCACTGTGGTACACTTAGTCCTGATTGTTTCCAATTATCTAGTCTCCTATTCTACCAAAATCTTCTCTTTCAATTTCTCCTACTCATCCCAACTTCTTAATTCTTCTAGCAACCCTCTGATTATTATGCCTAATTAATATTTTAGTGGTAAAGAGATATATGTTGTGACTTGTAGCAATTATGCTTGGATTTTAGCAATTGTGTTCTTTATTATTTTAGTTGTTAGAAATAGTGCTTCTGGTAAAACTGTGTGTTGCTTTTTTGCCTCAATGTTTTGGATCACACTCCATGATCCATCATCAGGAAGAAAAGAAAGGAGAGTAACTAAATTGAAATTGCAGAAGGAGTTTCTTAAAAAGATACATAGGGGTTGGGTGCGGATTATAATACTAGTCTAGGGTAAGGAGACCAGACTTAGGGTGGCTAAAAAGAAGCTAGGAGGGAAAAAAGAAGAAACAATAATGAAAAGAAAGAAAGAGAAAAAGAAAGAAAAAAGTGAGAGAAAAAAGTCAAAAGACAAGTGAGCAAACTTGTAAAAGACCAATAAAATAAATTTACAAAAAAGAACCTTACAAGAGGAAACTATAAATGTTTATGTACAAAAAATGAATAAACGATAGGAGTCTATATAATGAATGTATTAAATATTAGCATAATAGATGGAACCTAAAGAGAGAGGGACAAGTAAAGAAAGAAAGCAAAGAGTAAGGATGTAAATATATATATATGAGTATGTACAATAGACAAAGAGATACGCAAATAAAAAGAAAGAAAATTATGTATGTGTAAATATATCAAAAGAATAAAAAATACAACTAAAGAAAGAATAAATAAACAAAAATAATAAAAAGCAATGAGCATGGATAAAGAAATATATCTAAAGAAAGAAAAATAAAAACAAGGAGCAAAGATAGGAAAATGGACGCACAAAAGAAGAAAGAATAACTAAGAGGTAAATCAAACGCAAGAAAATCTAAGAAGCAATAAGTATAGGGCAATATGTGTATATATGGACGGAAAATATCTTAAAAAACCAAAGAAAATGATTAAGGGCATAAATGTTAAAGAGAAAATAATATAAGTTTGGGATACTAGATGGATAGTCAAAAGAGAGTAAGCGGTAAAAAATAGAAAGGCATAAAATAGTTGTACTTATAAAGAGAGAGTATATAGGTATAGATATCAATATACAACACAAGATAGAAATCTTAGAAGGTAATAAGTATAGATATAAATAGAAATATGGAGGCGGAAAATATGTAAAAACTAAAGAAACTAAATGTCAACAAGAAGGCAATAGAAAGAGATTAAAAGAAAGAGACACAAGATGGATAGACACAATAGAAGCAAGGCAAAAAATTCACGTTTCTATCAATATGGACTGTGGAAATATCATGACTGCTATTTTAGTTGTGTTCACATATTAAGTTAGTAGCTGCCCCCTAGCATTGCTTTGACATCGCTCATCTCAAATTGTTGCATTGGTAAAAATATGTGCTAAATCCAACTGTGGTCATGCTAGTGTAGAATTACTAAGTCTTCCAAATTGTTTAGTTTGTTGATCCTGTGCTCTATTCATCTTGTCATCCTATAATGTCTCCTATGAAGTTTATTTCTCTCTTTCTACCTTGTATTCTTATTTTCTTGCTTCTTCACCACTAATAGGTTCTGATATCATTGTCCAACCTATATTTATATCCTCTTCCCCTTGTGTAGTAACATCTTGTATGTCCCTGACTAAATCTTCTGCACTAATCCCTATTGTATCATAATCTATTTGTTTTTGTTCACTTATTATTTCCTTCTCATCTGTAACTTTTTCTATTAATAGAATATCATAGGCCTTCTTAGTGGCCTCCATGGTTTCACTTTTTATGCTTTCCTTAGCCTATGTTGTTTGAGATAAAAGAGTGTCTACTCTCTATTTAGACCTTAGCTCCTCATTTTGTAAATGTTTTAATTGTGCTATGTTGTTAGGGAATAGGTCTAGTTCTTTTTTATTCTAATGCATCCTTTTAGATGTTTTCCTCTAATTGTGTTGCTTCTTCTCTCTTTACATTGATGGACTCTATGAATTCCTCCAAAAAGTACTTTCTTATGTCTACCATGGGATATGGATTTCTAGCAATGTGATCCAAGATAGCTTGGAGAATAATCCTCTTATTCTCTATGGAAGTTCTTATGTATAGTTGTGCTACCTCCAATCACTTGCCTAGTGTAAAAAGTGATCTAGACAACCCCTGTACATCCAATATTTGTTCTTTCTCCTACATTTTCTCTTTAGGAATTTATATATTTTTCTTTTTAGGTGCTTTCTCCTCCACAATTTTTATTTTTTCTAGTTGAGCCCTTTTGACTTTTTGCGATACCTTTTTAAATGGTATTTCTTCATCATCTTCTTCTACTATTTGTACAAATTTTCTCTTTTATTTTTGTTTTTGTCTTGATTTTATTTATGATGGGACCACTTCTCCTTTCTTCTTCTCCACACTTATCTATAAGAGAGCATTTGTTGCTACTTTAGTAGGTGAGTCTGCCCTTCCTTCTCTTTATTTCTCTATTTGTGGTGAGGTGGTGGGTAATTTTCATTTTGTACCATACTACAGAGATTTCCTCTCCAATTTTCCTCCCCTAACTTTTCATGGGTCTTGGAATCCCTTATTTAAAATGTTGGGGATCTGCTTCTTTGAAGGTATCCATGCAAAATCCATTTTGTGCATATCCTGCAATCATTTCATTCCAAGCGATGACATCTCTTTGAGCCATTCCATCAAACAGTTCACGTGCCTTATCTATACTTCCACATTTTGCATACATGTCTACTAGAGCATTTCCAACTATAATATCTGACAAAAATCCCCCTTCCATTATGTTATGATGGATGTCCATACCCTGTTCCAAAGCTCCCATTTTGGCACAGGTAGGGAGGATGCTGGCAAAGGTTGTCAAATTTGGATTTACATCTACTAATTGCATTTTCTTGAAAGTTTCTAAATCCTTTTCAAAAAACCCATTTTGTGCATATCCCGTAATCATTGCATTCCATGAGATGACACCTCTTTGAGGCATTCTGCCAAACAGTTCACATGCCTTGTCAATGCTTCCACATTTTGCATACATGTCTACCAGGGTAGTTAAAACTATAACATCTGAGATAAGTAGGTGAGGCAACAATCACGCCAAATGAAATACCCAATAGATGTCTTCCCTAAATTTCTAAGTAGGTTCATCATGCACGGCTGCATTACTTACACCTCTCTTCATTCTTCTTTCGTCCTTTATATTGCAGTCGATCAGGAGGCTAACAATATGAACACACTACCATTCAAATCATTGTACATACCATGAAAGTTTCATGTCGCCTTCTCAATAATATGAGATCTCTCTATGCAGTCCATGAGACCACATTTTTGCTCTTCCCGCATCCCTACACACACAAAAGTTCCTTCGTGGGGATGCAGGGAGAGCCCGCCATCCCACGCCCTCATGCCCTAGTCCTTGTGGGGCTGCGAGGGAGCTTGGATTGCATAGAGATAAGTAGGTGAGGTAGAAATAACGCCAAATGAAATACCCAACAAATGTCTTCCCTTCTAAGAAGGTTCATCCTACACAACTACATTACTTACACCTCTCTTCATTCTTCTTTCCTCCTTTATATTGCAGTCGATCAGGAGGCTCCTCTAAGCTCTCTCTATGCAGTCCATGAGACCACATTTTTTTTTAGGCATTATATCAAACAGTTCATGTGCCTTGTCCATGGTTCCACATTTTACATACATGTCTACAGGGCATTTGCAACTACAACATCTGACAAAATGCCTCTATCCTTCATGCTTTGATGGATGTCCATACCCTATTCCAAAGCTCCCATTTTGGCACAGGTAGGGAGGATGCTGGAAGAGGTTGTGGAGTTTGGATTTACACCTGCCAATTACATTTGCATGAAAGTTTCTAAACTCTTCTCAAAAAGTTCAATTTGTGCATATCCTACAATCATTGTAGTCCATGAGACCACATTTCTTTGAGGCATTTTGTCAAACAGTTCATGTGCTTTGTCTATGTTTACACATTTTGCATACATGTCTACCAAGGCAGTTTCCACTACAACATCTGAAAAAATTTCTCTATCCTTTATGCTTTGATGGATTTCTATACCCTATTGTAAAGCTCCCATTTTGTCACAGGCTAGGAGGATGCTGGAAAAGGTCGTAGAATTTGGCTTTAGAACTACCAATTGCATTTTCTTGAAAGTTTTGAAAGCCCTTTCAACAAATCCATTTTGTGAATATCCTAAAATTATTGCATTCGATGAGATTACATCTCTTTGAAGCATTCTGTCAAACAGTTCACGAGTTTTTTCTATGCTTCCACATTTTGCATAAAGAGATTTATCAACATTTATATTCATACCAACTAGCCAGCATTAAAGGTAATAAGAGATAACCTATTTCAATTCATGCTTGAGCTCCAACCTCACTCTCTCCATCAAAGAACACTCGTTCTCTGTGGGAATCAATGGCCCAAATGGTCCTATTCCATCCTGTCCATCTAAAACTAAATCAAATAGATTACCCTCACTGTCTACCTGGTCATCTTCATTGTCAGACATGGTTTCTCTTGTTCCTTCCCCAAGCAATACTCCTGCAACAAAAATTAATCTAGCTATGATGAATTATGAGATCAATGGAAAGCTAAAATCATGTGAAAATTTTGAACATATGCAGTTATTGTTATACTACCCAATACCAATTTAAGCAATGATAAATTCATTATTTTTGGGGCTGGAAGAAGGTGTTGGCAAGAGACACTATATGGATTCATGGTTGTTGTCATTGATGGCAACAAAGGTCATTCCACATATCCGCAAGTCATGATATATCTCTACCGGAAGTCAGATTGAAGATTGTTGTGGTCCGGTGAACAAGAACAGAGCATGTGGCAAGGTCCGACAGATTGGTCCGGATCTCTCAGAGGAAGTGTCTTGGCACAGTGCGGATCTGGGGAAGTCAAGAGGACTATCTTGAGTAGTATATTCCAAGGATTTAGCCTCCGGAGATGGACAAGGAAAAAGATATGAATAGTTGAGTACCGGATTCCTGAGAGACAGTGAAAACAGAGGAAGAACTGACTGACAGAGTATCAGACTACTTTCCGGATGTGTTACAGATGATGATAAAGGTTGCGGAGGCATGAATCATGTTTGGCCGACATAATTGATGATATCTACAAGTATATGCTTGATCCGCATTGCTTGGTGAGCAAGGATTCAGCCGACAGAACTAAGTTTGTAAGAAACTAGACTGTTCCGGATGCCGACTAGAAAGGTGATGAAATTACTTGTGCGGATATATATAGAGGATGGATTTAGTTGTAAAGTGTGTGGAAAATGTGTGAAAGGATATGCGAACAAGTCCAGAGTAGAGCAGAAGTAGCAAGAAAGATCCGGTATGTGAAAGGATAGCAGACTAAAGAACAGAGGAAAGATGAAGTGCAGCAGATCAGTATACTGAACCTAACCGGAACTGAACTCCAGCATATGCAGATGCTTCCAATCAGTTCAAGACTGTGATTCTTATCACTTTGTAAGACAGTGTGTCTTCTTGTAGGCAGTGAGCCTCTTGTGAGCAGTGTGCTCGGGCAGTGAGCCCTAATTGGCAAGTGCCATTTTTGTAATTTCCTATTCTTCTAACAGAGAATAATTCTTGGGTTAATCACCCTGTGGTTTTCTCCCTTAACAGGGTTTCCACGTCAAAAATACTGTGTCATGTGTTTCTTATTTCATGGTTAATGTTTTGTGTTTGATTTTATGCTGCTTCAATTAAAAGGAAAGTTCAATAAGGGAAATAATTAGGATAACTGATTCACCCCCCCCCTCTCAGTTATCAACAATTGGTATCAGAGCCAAGTTCCTCCTAATAGAGCCTAACAGCTTGAGGAAGATCTGGGATTTCAAATGGATGCATATGGTTTAAAGGAGCAACTCAAGACTGCCCTTGAGGATCTTGAACAGTCAAATTCTGAAGTTAGTGAATTAAGAGAAAGACTCAAACAGGCTGATGAATTCATGAGGGAATTAAAAGACAAATTAAGTCTCTCTATGAAAAAGAGAAAGGAGCTGCTCCAACAGCTGGCAAGACAAAGTGAAGAAAGCAATACAAATGAAGAATTGACTGAGCAAACCAAGTTATGTGAAAAGTTATCAAAAGAAGTCATTATGTTAAGACATGAAATGGAATCAGGAACTATAAAGTTCACTCAAGAGATTGAAGAAAAAAGAAAGGCTGAAGACAATCTAAGACAATCTCTTAAGGAAAAATCAGAAGAATGCCACCAGATGGACAGGATTATCAGACATCTTGAATCTGATCTTGAAGATGCCAAAGATAATGAAGAAAAACTTGAGGATCAAATTACCTCTCTCAAAAGAGATCTTCAAACAGCAAATGAATATAAAGAGAAATTCAAGATAAGTTCTGCTCAACTTGAAGTTCTTCTTGGAAGTCAAAAGAGGACTGATGACAAGTATGGTTTGGGATATGAGAAAGGAGAAAGCTCCGGATCCGGTCAGAGGAATCTTGGATCAGAAAATCCAAGGAGCAGGCCTAGAAGACCTCCGGTAAGACAGCCAAATGCTCAAAAATATCCATCCTTCAATGGATACTGCCACAGCTGCAACCATTTTGGTCACAAAGCTAATCAGTGCAGAATGAGAATGAATCAGATTAATTCATCCTTCTCCGGACAGTGCTTCAACTGCAAAAGGTATGGACACAAATCCCATGAATGCAGAATTATGCAAGTAAACAAATCATTCAAAGGTAGATGCTTTACATGCAATAGAGTAGGTCATATGGCTAATCAATGCAGATCAAGGGGATATCAGTTAAATATGCAAAGAAATGTTATTTGCCAAATCTGCAATAGGTCCGGTCATAATGCTAAAGTCTGCAGAAACAAGAATCAGGACAAAAGAGGTCCGGTGTATAATCAGAATCAAGACAAGGGTAAACAAAAGATGAATGCGGATGAAGTTAGGAATCAGATGAGCAAGATTTGGGTGAAGAAAAGCTCAGAGAATGTAGAGGTTGGATCCGCACCAGATTCTGGTGCTGATATTTCTTCCGGAAATTAAAAAGTGAGCTCAGGCTCAGGGGGAGACTCAAAGAAGATTCTGTTCCCCCAGCCAAACAAGTTGTGCCGGATGTGGCACAAGATGCGGATTAAAGGGTTTGTAGATATAAGTCCTGAGATGCTTCAGTCAAGTTTTCAGAGGTCCGCATGGAGTTATGAAGAAGCTGTGTTCGATTAAGTTAGACCTGTTCAGGGAGGTGCTCCGGTATGATAAAGGATTACAAAAAGGTCCGGAGAGATCCGGAAGTGCACGATCTTGTCTTGCGGATTGGACAGAGTGTTTGGGATGTTCTTGTAATATGTTACCTAGATTTATTCATGATTTAAAGATCCGGATGATATTCAGTGATCAGGACTAATCCGGGATACTCCAAGCTGTCCAGACATGGTAAACCGGAATAATGCAGGTGAAGCATTTATTGCAGACAGATATTAGGGTTTGCGGAGCAATATAAGGGATTTCTCAAAAGTTATCTGCTCATTCTACACTTGAGAAGAGGCGAATAGTGGAGCTCTGCAACACGGTTCATCAAGCACACCAAGGATCTCCTGCCGAAGCTATTGCATAAAGAAATCAATCCAACCACTCCGTGCAAACCGAAGGCGCATAAGGTATTCTTCGTTTTTCATTGCCTCACTGCAAATCTTTGAAGAATGGCTACTCCAAACATAGTTAAGATCTCTGATAGACCTCGCCCCTCATTCAAGAAACATCCCTACAAATCATTGGAGGTAGATCCACTAGGAGCCTTCTCTAGTGTTCCCCACGGAGTCTTACATACTGAAGATATTAGGGTTTACATACACGCAAACATTGAGGAATTTGGGGAATTCAAATTAAGAGACCTCTATCACAAGCAACTGATAGACAATGCTTTTGAGCTCAAACCAGAGTATAAGGGTATCCAGAAGAAACAATTTGAGCAATTCATTCATTTCCCTAGCTTTGAAGAAGATGAATGGGTCCGGTATGTACTGAGCAGGATGCATGACAACTTCCTTTGGCTAGATAGACCCTGTAAGATCACAAAAGAAGCAATTAGAGCAGTAACTGGTCTATACTCTTCCGGGGGGGTACCTATCCTCAAATCTGTCAAGAACAACGTTGTAACTGAGGCCACCGGATCAAAATATGATAAGAGGGCAATGACCATTGAAGATATTTCGGATCCGGATATCAAATATGCATCAATGATAATAGGATACAAGATCTATCACTCCAGCAGGGAGAATTCTGTATCCGGAACTGCAATATACACAGCATATGAAATGCTAAGAAAGAATGCAGATTATGATCTTTGTGAACTACTACTAAGCCAATTAATGGAAAATGTACAGAAAATCAAGAAAGACAAGAAGAACTCCTTTAAGTATGGTACTCTCATTGTATGTCTATTCTTTTACTTCATGAATGAGCTACCCGGAACAAGTGGATGGGTATGGCAGAATGACAAACCTGTTGCAGTCCAGATAAGAGACTATTTGCATGGACTTGGGGATGCAAAAGCGAGAAATACAGCTCTATGGGGATACTTCAAAAACTTTCAGAGCATGATGCAAGCAAGAGAGAGAATTCCCCAGTCTCTCATTGAGAAATACAAGGACTCAGTATGCTTTATGGTTGACACTGATCAGTGCCTAATGGAGGCAGTGGAGCCAAGGACTGTCTGGATCATGCCCATGGGGTATGAAGTTGATGAACAGATAGTAGAGCTGCATGTTCAACACATGCTAAGTTAGCCCAAAGATCCTAAGGCAGAAAGGTTTGGAACCTTTGAGGAGCTGAGTGTGAAATTACATGTAGAACTCAGGGAACCTGAGATTAAGAGAAAAGTGAGAAAAGAAGTAGAGCACATTGCTCAAGGCCTAGGCATCTCAAAAGAGGCACTTGATGCCAGCCGGGAAAAGAGGAGAAAGGCTGAGGAAGAAGAGAAAAGCAAAGAAAGTGCTCCGGTTGAAACCCCCACCCGGACCAGATCATCAAAGAGATCTGCACCTTCCACAACCAAAAGCTCAAAACCGGAAGTCTAGGCATCCGGTAAAAGATCCAAGACAAAAGCATCAAGGGCTTATGAAAGCCAAAAGGATGAAGAGGAAACAGAATCAGATGAGGAAGTAAGAGAAGTAAAGAAACAGAAGAAGAAAGGATCCGGTAAGCCCTCCACAGGCCAAGACAAGGATGAAATGGCAGAGGTAACTGTTGAAAAGCCCACTCTGTCACTAGAGAGCATAATCAAGTCGGTCACGGTGGATGGAAACCTTCAACCAATGACTGAATCCTATGATGACTTCAGTGAGGCAGACCAAAAGACTCTGCAGGAAGCCACAGTTAAATATCTGAACACATACAATAAGGCTTTCATTGAGATCATATCTCTCATTCCTAAAAGCCTAGAGAAGGAAATGGAAGTAAGAAAGAATAATGCTCATGCCAAAGATCTTGAGATCCGGGAGCAGATAGCTATTCAGCTATATCCTCAAATTGATCCCAAGACAATGAACATGATCTTCAAGGACTGCAAAGATGAGTTCAGAAGTAAAGCCAGGATGAATCAGCTCATGCTTGGTGAGACTGACAAAGTGGCACAAGAGACAGAAGAGATCCTCCGGAAGGCCTTCAAAAGGTTCAATCTTCCTGTTGTAGAGGACTTAGGTGCAGAAACAGCTGCTGATTTGGAATCTTCTGTTCCGGAAGAAGTGAGCCCTGAACAGACAAGTGAGGACTTGGGACCCTCTGCTCCAGAAGAAGTGGCCCATGAACAAGCAAGCATCTCTCCTCCGGTTTCCCCTACAGTCTCCGGATCCAAAGAAGGAGAGCAATTGCAGGAGAAGGAAGCAGTGGTGACAGACAAAGAGGTTGACAGTTCTAAGACTGCAGAAGAAAAGAAACATCTGTCTCCGGCAAGAGACACTGCACAAACTGTTCAACAATTTTTGAGCAAAGAAACTCTAGAGATTGATGAACCGGAGCTTCTAAAAGGTCCATTTGATTTTGACTCTCTCTCTCCGGTACAAACAATGAAGATAGCTTCATTTGCAAATGCCAAGGCAAATGAAAAGCTCCTGAAGTCTCATATGGAAGACTGTGAGTTGATAGAGGCTGCTTCCGGAGTACTTGTAAAGATCATGCCATCAATCCAGATAGATCCGACAGCCTCCACTTCCGGTAATCTAAAAACCTTAGTCAGCAGTATTGATACACATTTTAATTCTCTAGAAAAATCAGCTGAAGAAAAGGTCCGGAAGGAATTTTTGGATAAAAGATTTTCTGAAATATTAGAATTAATCTCTAAGGATAGGAAGATTGTAAGCATTGGAATAAAGAGCTTAGAAAATGCTCTTAAGGATGGCGGTGACATCTACAAATTTTGTATATCTTGGTCAAAGGCAACAGCAGCAATTGACAAGAAAATAAAAGAGGAACAGGACAAGCTTCAAAGCTTATCTCAAAGTTTTGATCCTCTCTCTTCCTCTATAATAAATCAAGAATGTCAGACTATTGCAGTCTTGAATGAAATAAAGAATCTTGAGAAGGAGAGGAAGAACATTACCAACCGGATGGGAGAACTTAGAAGGATTATAGTCCCTAAGTTGGAAACTATGCATGAGGCCATCAGTGATGCCCAGACCACCGCCCATACAAAAGATCCGACAGATCTCAGGCGGGCAGAAGCTTTTGCATTTTTGCTGAGTGGTCACATTTCAATCTTGGACAGAATGAAGCTAAGTTGGGCTACTGAAATGGTTCAACTGCAGACATCCTTTGCAGACATTCTGCAGTATATGTGAGTATGTAAATATGCGGCTATATATAGAAAATTTTTGAAAATTTTGGTGTGCGGACCCTACCCTTTGCCATTGATGTCAAAGGGGGAGTGAGGAGCAGTGAAAAATGAGGAATCCAACTCAGGGGGAGTTCCGGAAATTGTATATAAAGACAGAGCATCAGCAAAGGGGGAGCATAGTGTAAACACTTAGTCATTTTTCACTAAGTGTTGCCATCAATGCCAAAGGGGGAGATTGTTGGCAAGAGACACTATATGGATTCATGGTTGTTGTCATTGATGGCAACAAAGGTCATTCCACATATCCGCAAGTCATGATATATCTCTACCGGAAGTCAGATTGAAGATTGTTGTGGTCCGGTGAACAAGAACAGAGCATGTGGCAAGGTCCGACAGATTGGTCCGGATCTCTCAGAGGAAGTGTCTTGGCACAGTGCGGATCTGGGGAAGTCAAGAGGACTATCTTGAGTAGTATATTCCAAGGATTTAGCCTCCGGAGATGGACAAGGAAAAAGATATGAATAGTTGAGTACCGGATTCCTGAGAGACAGTGAAAACAGAGGAAGAACTGACTGACAGAGTATCAGACTACTTTCCGGATGTGTTACAGATGATGATAAAGGTTGCGGAGGCATGAATCATGTTTGGCCGACATAATTGATGATATCTACAAGTATATGCTTGATCCGCATTGCTTGGTGAGCAAGGATTCAGCCGACAGAACTAAGTTTGTAAGAAACTAGACTGTTCCGGATGCCGACTAGAAAGGTGATGAAATTACTTGTGCGGATATATATAGAGGATGGATTTAGTTGTAAAGTGTGTGGAAAATGTGTGAAAGGATATGCGAACAAGTCCAGAGTAGAGCAGAAGTAGCAAGAAAGATCCGGTATGTGAAAGGATAGCAGACTAAAGAACAGAGGAAAGATGAAGTGCAGCAGATCAGTATACTGAACCTAACCGGAACTGAACTCCAGCATATGCAGATGCTTCCAATCAGTTCAAGACTGTGATTCTTATCACTTTGTAAGACAGTGTGTCTTCTTGTAGGCAGTGAGCCTCTTGTGAGCAGTGTGCTCGGGCAGTGAGCCCTAATTGGCAAGTGCCATTTTTGTAATTTCCTATTCTTCTAACAGAGAATAATTCTTGGGTTAATCACCCCGTGGTTTTCTCCCTTAACAGGGTTTCCACGTCAAAAATACTGTGTCATGTGTTTCTTATTTCATGGTTAATGTTTTGTGTTTGATTTTATGCTGCTTCAATTAAAAGGAAAGTTCAATAAGGGAAATAATTAGGATAACTGATTCACCCCCCCCTCTCAGTTATCAACAGAAGGTACTTAATTATTGTGGCTCTGGCAAAGGTATAATTAGTATGGCTAGAAAATTGAAACTAAAAATAAACTATGTGTTGGCAAGAGACACTATGTGGCTTCATAAGTGTTGTCATTGATGGTAACAAAGTCCATTCCACACATCCGCAGCACATGGTATGTCTATACTGGAAGTTAGATTGAAGAGTATTTTGGTCTGGTGAGCAAGAACAGAGCATGCAACAAGGTCCGACAATCAGGTCCGGATCTCTCAGAGGAAGTATCTCAGTAAAGTGAGGACTTGGGGAAGTCAAGAGGAGTACTATGACTGCTACATTCTAGAGATTGAGCCTCTAGTGATGAAAGAGTGAAAAGATATGAGCACTTAAGTGTTGGGTTCCTGTTTGGCAGAGTAGACTGAGGAAGAACTGACCGGCAGAGCATCAGACCTTAAATCGGATGAGGAATTGATGGTGATCAAGCTTCTTGAGGGATCATTCATGGTTGGATGACATGATTGATGACTTCTATAACCATCTCTTTGATACACATCACTTAATAAGCAAGGATTCAGCCGACAGACCAGAGTTTGGGAAAATCTTGAGTATTCTGGATGCTGACTAGAAAGATGTTGAAATCCTTGGTGTGGATATATATACCATATGGATTTCAATGTGAAGGTGTGTATGATGTATTGTGAAGTGCGAATAAAAGTAGAAAGAAGTGTAGAAGTAGCAATACAAATCTGGTATGTGACAGAACAGCAGCACCAAGCAAAGGAAGAATGAAGTGCAGCAGATCAGTGTATTGAGCCTAACTGGAACTAAACCTCAGCATATGTGGATGCCTTTGATCAGTTCAAATACCTGGTTACTTTCTATATACCTTGTAGACAGTGAGTCTCTTATAGGCAGTGAACCTCTTGTGAGCAGTGTGCTCGGGCAGTGAGCCCTAATTGGTAAGTGTCATTTTGTACTTCTTATTCTTTTAATAGAGAATACAATCTTGGGTTAGTCACCCCGTGGTTTTTCCCTTAACAGGGTTTTCCACATAAAAATCCTTGTGTTATGTGAGTTGATTTCATTTATGCTTTCATGTTCATTTATGCTTATATGTTTTGATACTGCACTATTGTTAAAGAAGAAAAGAAAGTTAAGAAGCTTAAGACAATTGATTCACCCCCCCTCTCAGTTATCTGCCTTGTTTCCAACAATTGGTATCAGAGCCAAGTACCTCTAGATAGAGCCTAATAGCTTGAGGAAGGTCTGGGAATCTCAATGGATATGTATGGTATGAGGGAACAACTTCAGTCTGCCCTAGATGATCTTGAGCAATCTCACTCTGAAGTCAATAACCTGAGAGAAAGACTCAAGCAAGCTGATGATTTTATAAATGAACTCAAAGAAAAACTAAGTATCTAAGTGAAGAAAACAAAGGAACTACTTCAACAATTAGCAAATCAAAGTGAAGCCAATGATACTAATGAAGATCTGAATGAGAAAAACAAGTTATGTGAGAAGCTATCAAAAGAGGTCATTATGGCAAGACATGAAATGGAATTAGGGGTTATGAAATTCACTCAAGAAATTGAAGAGAAAAGAAAAATTGAAGATAATCTAAAATAATCTCTTAAGGAGAAATTAGAAGATTACCACAAAATGGATAGAATAATCAGGCATCTGGAATCTGATCTTGAAGAAGCTAGAGATAATGAAGAACAACTTGAGAATCAGATAGACACTCTTAAAAGGGATCTTCAAACAACAAATGAATACAAAGAGAAATTCAAGATAAGCTCTGCTCAACTTGAAGTTCTTCTTGAAAGCCAAAAGAGGGTAGATGACAAGCATGGATTGGGATATGAGAAAGGTGAATGCTCCGGGTCCGGTCAGAGGAACTCTAGATTTGGAAATCCAAGGAACAGACTTAGAAGACCTCCAGTAAGGCAACCAAATGCTCAAAGATATCCATCCTTCAATGGATACTGCTACAATTGCAATAACTTCAGTCATAAAGAAAATTAGTGCAAAAGAAGAATGAATCAGGCTAATTCATCCTTCTTCGGACAGTGTTTTAACTACAAAAGGTATGGTCACAAATCTCATGAATGTAGAAATATGCAAATAAATAATTCATTCAATGGTAGATGATTTGCATGCAATAGAATGGGACATATGGCTAATCAATGTAGATCAAGAGGATACCAGTCAAATATGCAAAGAAATGTTGTTTGCTACAATTGCAATAGATCCGGTCATATTGCCAAATTCTGCAGAAATAAGAATCAGGACAAAAAGGGTTCGGTGTATCATAACCAAAATCAAGACAAAGGAAAAGGAAAAGTGAATGCGGATGAAATTCAAAGGGAAATGAACAAGATTTGGGTGAAGAGAAGTACATAAAATGTTGAGGATGGATCCGCACTAGAATCTGGTGCTGATATTCCTTCCAGAAACTAAATAGATGAGCTTTGGCTCAGGGGGAGTCACAAAAGAAAACAATTTCCCCCAGCTAGTCAATTGGTGCCTAAAATTGGCACATGAAGTGTTGTGGATTAAAAGGACTCTCAGAGAAACATCTAAATATCCCTTGGTCAAAATATGAAAGATCCGCAAGGAGTTTGAAAAGGTTAATCATCCCAGATTAATCCGGTTTGACAGTCATCCGGCAAAAGCAAGATTTTCACAGTTAGATCCGGTATGATTCAAAAATTGAAAATATCTTGATCTGCGAATAAATGGAATGATTGAAGAAAGGAAGATAGATTGTCAATAATCACCGAGTGCATCTCAGTGATCCAAAAAGATCTCTCTCAGAACAAGAAGAACAAGGCAACCAGAATGACTTAAGTTGTGCATTTATTGCAAAATGGAATTAGGGTTTGCGCATATATAAAAGGGTTCTTTTGTTCATCTTTTGCACATTTGCATTCAAAAAGAAGAAAGAAGGAGCTCTGCAACAAGATTGCTTCAACCCTCTCAAGGATCAACCGCAGAATTCAATTCAACCAACAATCTCTTCGGCTCTTATCGTGAACCCTAGAAGCGTAAAAAGGTATTTCTGTCCTTAGATATCTCTCATTGAATCTTTTTCAAGATTGCTACTCCAAATGTTGTTAAGATTACTGATAAGCCGCGCCCTAAGTTCAAGAAACATCCTTACAAATCCCTAGAAGTTGATCCATTAGGTGCCTTCTCTAGCATTCTGCATGGAGTTATGCATGTAGAAGATGTTAGGGTTTACATACATGCAAATATTGAGGAATTTGGAGAATCCAAACTGATGGATATCTATCACAAGGAACTAATAGATGAATCATTTGAACTTAAACCCCAATACAAGGCCATCTGGGATAAACATTTTGGACATTGCATCCATTTCCCCTATTTTGCAGAAGATGAATGGGTCTGGTATGTTCTGAGCAGAATGCATGACAACTTCATGTGGTTGATGAGGCCATTTAAGATCACAAAAGATGCCATTAGGGCGGTAACTGGATTGCACTCATCCAGTGGGTTGCCTGCTCTCAAATCAGTCAAAAACCAAATTGAAAGTGAGGCTATCGGATCAAAATTTGACAAGAGAGTAATGACAATAGAGGATATCATAGATCTGGATATCAAATTTGGTTCTATGATAATTGGTTATAAGATATATCACTCTACTAGGGAGAATTCTGTATCCAGAGCAGCAATATACACTGCTTATCAGATGCTAAGGGAAAATGTTGATTATGATCTTTGTGAGCTTCTCCTAAACCAACTGTTAGAGAATTTGCAGAAAATAAAGAGGGATAAGAATAATTCATTTAAGTACGGTGGCTTGATACTATGTCTATTCTTCTACTATATGAATGAGCTACCTGGAACTAGTGGCTGGATATGGCAAAATGACAGACCTGTTGCCATACAGATCAGAGATTATATGTATGGGCTTTGTGATGCCAAGGCTCAAAGCACAGCTCTCTGGGGATATTTCAAGAATTTCCAAGGTATGATGTAGGCCAAAGAAAGAATTCCCCAATCCATGGTTGAAAAATACAAGGATACAGTGTGCTTTATGGTAGACACTGATCAATGCCTAATGGAGGCAGTGGAGCCAAGGACAGTCTAGATTATGCCAATGGGGTATGAAGTAGATGAGAAAATCTTAGAGTTGCATATCCAACACTTGCTAAGTCAGCCCAAGGACCCTGAGGCAGAAAGGTTTGGAACCTTTCAGAAACTGAGTGCAAAAATTCATGTTGAACAAAGACAACCAAAAATGAAGAGAAAAATGAGAAGGGAAGTAGAGGAAGTTGCCAAAAAATATGGCATCTCAAAAGAAGCAGTTGATGCAAATAGAGAAAAATTAGAAAGAGTTGAGAAGGAGAGACAAGAAGTAGAGAAAGAAAGTAATCCAGTGCAAGTCCCCTCTCGGACCAGATCCTCCAAAAGCTCTGTACCTGCCACCTCTAAGAGCCAAAAGGCCTCCAAACCGGAAGCCAAGACATCTGGTAAGGAAGAAAAGAGAACAAAAACCAAGGCCGCAAGGACCTATATAAGTCAGAAGGATGATGAAGAGACAGAAACAGATGAGGAGGTTAAGAAAATGAAGAAGAAGAAGAAAACATCAGGTGGATCTTCTGCCGGTACAAACAAAGAAGAAGAGGCAAAATAATTTGTTGAAAGGTCCACTCCTTCTGTTGATAATGTTATCAAGGTAGTCACAGTGGATGGAATATGTAACCATTAACTAAATTTTATGATAAGTATAATGACACTGACAAAAGAATATTGGAGGAAGCCACAGTCAAGTACTTGAATATCTATAATAAAGCATTCATTGAAATCATCTCTCTAATCCCCAAGAGTTTAGAGAAAATCCTTGAACTCAGAAAAGACAATGCCAAAGAAAAAGATATGGAGATCTGGGAATAGATAACTATTAAGCTCTATCCTTCCATCACTCCAAAACAAATGAACATGATCTTCAAGGATTGCAAGGATGAGTTTCGGAGCAAAGCCAGAATGAACAAGCTTATGCTCGAAGAGACTGATCAGGTGGCAAAAGAGACTGAAGACGTCCTCCGGAATGCATATAAAAGATTTAATCTTCCTATTATAGAGGGCATAAGTGATGAACCTTCTGCCATGGATGTCGAAAGACTAAGTGTATCAAAGGAAGATCCTACTAAGAAAATTGCAGAAGAATCAAAGGAGATAGGTGAGGAGAAGAGTAAGGACCTGGATTCCTCTACTTTGGAAGAGGAAGTCCATGAAGAAGTAAATATCTCTCATCTGGATCCCCCAGCAGACTCTGGAACTGAAGGAGAAGCAAGAAAAGAGGAGAAAGAAAGTCAAGAAGAGGAGAAAAATGGAAGAGAAGAAGAACAAACAAAGAAGGTCTCTGTTGACACCTCTGAGGCTATAAGAGGAAAGAAGTCTCCAGCAAGTGACACTGCAGAAGTAGTTAAAGACTTCTTGACCAAGGAAATGATGGAATTAGATGAACCAGAGCTGTTTCAAGGACCATTCAATTTTGACTCTCTCTCTCCAGTCCAGACAATGAAGGTAGCATCTTTTGCTCAAGCCAAAGCAAAAGAAAAGCTTCTGAAGTCTCACATGGAAGACTATGAGCTGATAGAGATTGCATTCGGTGTATTGGAGAAGATCATGCCATCCTTCCAGAAGGATCTTTCAGCCTCTTCATCCGGTAATCTGAAATCTCTTGTTAATTCTGTTAGCACACATTTTGATTCCTTGGAGAAATCAGCAGAAGAGAAAGTCTGGAAAGAGTTTCTAGGTAAGAGATTCTCTGAATTACAGGGGCTAATAGCAAATGATAGGAGAAATCTGAATATTGGAATAAAGAGCCTAGAAAATGCTCTTAAAGATGGTGGAGAATTATACAAATTTTGTTTATCTTGGTCCACAGTAACAGCAGACATTGCAAAGAAGGTGGAAGAACAAGAGGGCAAACTATCAAGTTTATCACAGAGTTTTGATCCTCTCACCTCATCCATAATGAATCAAGAGTGCCAAACTATTGCCACTATAAATGAGATACAGAGGCTTGAGAAGGAGAAGAAAAATAGAATAAGCAGAATGAGTGAACTAAGAGGGATAATTATCCCTAAGTTAGAGGCAATGCATGAGGCCCTAATTGATGCTCAGTCTACAGCCCGGACCAGTGATCCGACAGATTTAAAGAGGGCAGAAGCCTTTGCATTCTTGTTAAGTGGTCACATCTCAATTTTGGACAGGATGAAGCAGAGTTGGGCAACAGAATTTGACCAGTTGAAAACCACTTTTGTAGATATACTTAAGTATATGTAAGTATAACTTGTATATATACTTATGTGGCTATGTATAGGTAAAATTTTGCAAATCTTGGTGTGTGGATTCCACCCTTTGCCATTGATGTCAAAGGGGGAGTGAGGAGCAATGAAAAATGTGGAATCTAGCTAAGGGGGAGCTCCAAAAAAATGTTCATTAGAATAGAGCATCAGCCAAGGGGGAGTGTAGTGTGACACTTAGTCATTTTTTACTAAGTGTTGCCATCAATGCCAAAGGGGGAGATTGTTGGCAAGAGACACTGTGTGGCTTCATGAGTGTTGTCATTGATGGCGACAAAGGCCATTCCACACATCCGCAGCACATGGTATGTCTATACCGAAAGTCAGATTGAAGAGTATTTTGGTCCGGTTAGCAAGAACAGAGCATGCAGCAAGGTCTGACAATTAGGTCCAGATCTCTCAGAGGAAGTATCTCAACAAAGTGCAGACTTGGGGAAGTCAAGAGGAGTACTATGACTGCTACATTCCAGAGATTGAGCCTCCAGTGATGAAAGAGTGAAAACATATGAGCACTTAAGTGTTGGGTTCTTGTTTGGCAGAGTAGACTGAGGAAGAACTGACCGGCAGAGCATCAGACCTTAATCCGGATGAGGAATTGATGGTGATCAAGCTTCTTGAGGGATCATTCATGGTTGGCTGACATGATTGATGACTTCTATAACCATCTCTTTGATACACATCACTTAATAAGCAAGGATTCAGCTGATAGACCAGAGTTTGGGAAAATCTTGAGTATTCTGGATGCCGACTAGAAAGATGTTGAAATCCTTGGTGTGGATATATATACCAGATGGATTTCAATGTGAAGGTGTGTATGGTTTATTGTGAAGTGCGAAGAAAAGTAGAAAGAAGTGTAGAAGCAACAATACAAATCCGGTATGTGACAGAACAACAGCACCAAGTAAAGAAAGAATGAAGTGCAGCAGATCAGTGTATTGAGCCTAACCAGAACTAAACCTCAGCATATGTGGATGCCTTTGATCAGTTCAAATACCTAGTTACTTTCTATATACCTTGTAGACAGTGAGTCTCTTGTAGACAGTGAGCCTCTTGTGAGTAGTGTGCTCAGGCAGTGAGCCCTAATTAGCAAGTGCCATTTTGTACTTCTTATTCTTTTAACAGAGAATACAATCTTGGGTTAGTCACCCCATGGTTTTTCCCTTAAGTTTTCCACGTAAAAATCCTTGTGTTATGTGTGTTGATTTCATTTCTGCTTTCATGTTCATTTATGCTTATATGTTTTGATACTGCACTATTGTTAAAGAAGAAAAGAAAGTTAAGAAGTTTAAGATAACTGATTCACCCCCCCCTCCTCAGTTATCTGCCTTGTTTCCAACACTATGTACCCCACATAAGCAGCCCATACATTGGGCCTAATGTATCAGTTGGTTAAGCTCTTCTGTAAATTGATATGTTTTTTGTGTTGGTCATTCTTAACATACTTTGTTCTCTGTGTCTATGAGATGGATTAGTCCATTGTTTAATTTGTTCTCCAATTCATCCATTATGCATTCTTAACATGTTTCTTCTTTTGTGTGTATGAGATGGATTAGTTATTGTTGGTATGTGAAGTTAGTTTATCTTATTCTAGCATTGGTAAAGTAGTCGACAAAAGTCAATTGATCTTGAATGCAAATGCATGGTAAAATTCTGTAACAACAAATTTCTTCTAAGAATAAAATTATTGAGAGATCTTTGCCAGTGGTTTTTCCTAGTACAAATTAGATTTTTCACATAAATCTGTGTTGTTTATTTTGTACAGCTTACTACTATTTCATTCTGTTAATTCTCAATTCTGCACTACATATTTTTCTAACAGTTATTTGAATTAGAGATTAGGATTGGTTTTCAACAGTATCTATGCTATGAATTAGATAAATTATAATTTTCTTCTTATTTATTTATCATTGCAGCGATTACAGAGCTTCTTGATAATGCAATTGATGAGGTAATGTAGCTTTGTACTTTGTTTCCTGAGATGAATTGCTGAGGTGGCTACAATCACTCATTTGTGATAGTTACCCTAGAGATGAGAGAAGCTCATAACTAATGCTCATTTCTAAAATATCTCAGTCAATTTTGTTTGTTGAAGGGTTGTCTTGATGATGACTATTTGTCAACCTGATGTATGATGTTTTGATCATAAGATATCTTATATTTGAAGATTAGTTTTCTATTATTGTCTATATTGTGGGTATAAATTTTTCTTATTGTGTTTCTTATTTTGGTCCTATAACATTTAGATACCTCATGGTGCAACTTATGTCAAAGTGGACCAGATTTACAACCATCGCGACTACAGTCATGCTTTACTTTTTTAGGGTGCGAACATTATTCCTAGCTTTCTATCGCTATTTGTGCAAATTGGTGTTGTATTTACTTTTATGAGCACATACTAGTTGAAACTATCACCTTGTATTTTCTTTTGCAGATGATGGAGGGGGCATGGATCCTGATTATATTTGATAATGCATGAGCTTGGGATATTCTATGAAGAAAACAAACACTACCATAGTGACAACAGTTTAAAGTGACTATGCTAGGAGAATATAACTGCTGGCTATGAATATACACTTCAAAGAACTGAGAGGGAAATGTAGAATCTAATTATCAGTGACAATAAAGAGCACAGAAGCAACAGGTTTGTAAAGACGGTGATGAAGGAGGATAGTCTCAAGTGCAATTTTTGCATAGGTGGTAGTCAAGTCTCAAATGCACAATATATTCTTAGTAATTGTGTTTTGTTTCTTGGCTTTTCATCTATTTTTTTGGACCTTGAGAGGAATGTTGGATGTGCCCAGTGTGTTCCTTGTTTCACTTGATAGTTTGCAATCTTAAAGGTTTTGAGACAGTGACTTCTTGCTGTGTATTAGTCTCATTATGGCATTTTTTAACTAAGGTATACATTGGAGGTTTCAAACACTTTCAAGGTAAAGTTTGTAATGTATAAAGATGGTAGCAAATAGCAAGGCAGTGAAATCCAAACCTTGCATAGTCAAAATTACAATTAAGGCTTCATTGAGATTTAAACCATGGTGACATAGGGTTTTGAGGGAAGTAGTTTTAACTGTGAATTGTAGAACGCAAAATATGAACTTGTTATGATATGTTGTCAAAGATTACAAGGTGTTTGTAGCAGATTACAAGGAATTGCAACCTTCTCTTCATGGAAAGTTTTCTGTTTGAAGGCTTCTCTATTTAAGGTCTTCTCAGAGGACTTTTATTCTTTAGTTCTTGCTTCTTTTGCAATAGCAATAGTTGCCTTGTAACTCTTTTTCAAGAGATTTTATGTAACTCTTTTCAAATTAATAAAGACAACAGTACTCCTTTTTCAAGACTTGTGTTTCTCTTTGCAACTATTGATATGATGTTTAATAAACAATGTATCAATATACTACAGTTGACAAAAAATAGTGAACAAAAAATAAACTACCAAATTGATCAAAATGATGATTAAAATTAATGACTAAATAAACTACCAATGGAAGGAAATCAGTGAATAAAAATGACTAAATAAACTACCAATGGAATGAAATCTGTGAATAAAAATGACTAAATAAGTGACCAGTTAACAACAATCAATGACTAAATTAATGACTAATATATCAGTGAATAAAAAATGACTAAATAAGTGACTAGATTACAACAATCAATGACTAAATCAACGACTAAATATACTACTAAATTGATCAATCAAAACAACCAATAAATGACTAAAATTGGTTTAGTCATCAATTTGGTCACATTATAAATGACTGGCAATAAACTACTAATGGTCACATGACCATGTTTGGTCATTTATAAGTAGTTTTTAGAAGTTTTTTTTAGTAATATATTGCTCTTTTTGTACTAGTGTTAGGGCTCATTACCAAGGGTTGGTGAACTGATTTGATAGCATCTACTCTATGTCTGGGTTCAGTTCCATTGAAGCGCTGTATAACTCCTCTGCTCTGCTCTCCTTACACCTTTTCACTTATCTTCGCATTTTCGCACAGGGACATCTTTTTCGCAACTTCATTACATGATTTTATACAATTCATCAACCTTGGAATGTACATCAAGGTCAGAATTATATTCATCAACCATTGGAACAATCTCCAAGGTCGGCATTAAAAACATACATAGAAATAGGTCTGGACCTAAACAAAATTAGCTAAGGAAAAGATGTATGTGGATCACATTATACCTTAACTAGGACTCAAATGCAATCTTCCAAGCCACAACACACTTCCTCAATCTTCAATGCATCTCTGTAAGTAGTGAAAACAACCAGGTTGGCTAAGACTGGTGTTAACACTAAGTCTTCTAAGAGCAGTCTTCATCCACGATCCAAATTTCTCTCTACAAACCAATCCAAAGGTAGGAACATGATAAGGAGACATCCACAAGCACATTGTAATCACCAGGAACATCCGCACAACCTATAATCACTTTACTCGTAAGATTCTTCAAACCTGAGCACATTATCATAAATGTCAGCCACTGTCATAAGAAAAAGATCGCTTGAGGACCACCAAATGATGAACCATTAGAATTGAAGGCACATAACAACATTACAAACTTAATTCCAGAACCGCAAACCAAAATGCTTAAATGCGGAGGAATGCAGAGTAGAATACATTCTCTCTATCACCACCAAACATACAGAAAAAGTAGTTTTCACTCTAGTGAACATAACTCACTAAAATCTTCATACCAGAGGCTCAAACTTGGAACATAGCAACTTCAAACATGTCTCTAACTAACTTCCAATCCGCAGACAAAGATATTCATTCTACAAGAAATGCAGAGCAATCTACTGGACTGTTCTTCTGTAAACAAAGATACTCTTCAATTCATTGTTTCCACTGGAGGGGCAAATTTTCTCAAAAGCACTTGGAAGTTTAGTATTAGGAATACTTATTCATTATCTTCAACATCTAACTCATTACAAGTAAGCATCAAAACAAGAGCACAGTTGACATCAATGAAAACACTGATATGTTGACATCAATGACAACACCGGTTAGGCCCTTTGTCATTGATGGCAACATATGATGTGAAAAACTATAAAGACCATCAAGACAAGATACCCCCCTTTCTTTTTACACATCTGCATTCTTTCGCCCCCTAAGTTTTTCACATGATTTCTCTCCACCTTTGACATCAATGGCAAAGGGAACATACTCACACTCTGCTGCTCTGATCAAATAATATTGTAACACTTACTGCTCTTTGTCATGAACACATATCAGGAACACTTGCTACTCCCCCTGAGAGGTAGCTCTCAAAACATCAATCCAGATCAAGGAATGAGGCTCTAGGTTCTAGTGGATTGATGCATTCCTATGCATTTTAATTCAAAGCAGGAAGGGTAATAACTCCTAAATTTTCTCTGAGATACTTAAAAGTATCCTTAGGTAGAGGCTTAGTGAAAATATCTGCAATCTGATGTTTGTAGACACATATTCCATCTTTACTTCATTCTTTGTCACCTTTTCTCTCAAAAAGTGATAGCTTATAGATATATGCTTTGTTCTTGAGTGCATCAAGTTGGGTTCTTTGAAATGTTTATAGCACTTGTATTGTCACAAAAGATTGCAATTGGATCTTCATACACAACTCTTATGTCCTTCAAAGTCTGCTTCATCTATAACACTTGAGTGCAACAACATGTTGCTGCAATATACTCTACTTTTGCAGTAGACAAGGAGATTGAATCTTGCTTCTTGCTCAACCATGAAACTAATCTATTTCCCAAGAAGAAGGCACCTCCCCTTGTACTTTTTATGTCATCAACATCTTTGGCCCAATCTGCATCTGTATAAGCACTAAGAGTAAAATCATTATCTTTTGGATACCATAAGCCATAATCTGATGTACCTGAAGTACCTTAAGATTCTCTTAATTGCCATCACATGTGATTCTCTAGGATCTTCTTGAAATCTTTCCACAAGACAAACTGCATGCATTATATCAAGTTTGGTTTGGGTTTGATAAAGTAATCCTCCAATCATGGATCTGCACCTTTTCTGATTAGCCTTAAATGATTCATCATTTTTTCTTAACTTGCAACCAGTCACCATGGGAGTACATATTGGCTTAGAGTCCTCCATCCCAAATTTCTTCAACAACTCTCTCACATACTTAGACTGAGAAATGAAGATTCCTTTATCTGATTGAGTAATTTGCAAACCCAAAAAGAAATTCATTTCACCAAACATAGACATTTCAAACTCATTTTGCATTTCCCCTACAATTTTCATGAACATACCTTCATTGCCTCCAAAGATAATGTCATCAACAAAGAATACAACAATCAAGATTTGATTATTACTGATTTGAAATAGAGATTATTGTCTGTAGTGCCTTTACTAAACCCTAATTGCAACAAATACTTGTCTAACCTTGCATACTAGGCTCTGGGGGCTTGCTTCAGTCCATACAAGGCCTTCTTCAATTTGTACACCATGTCATCTTGATCTGATAACTTAAATCCTTCTAGTTGTTCAATGTAGACTTATTCCAATTCACCATTCAAGAATGCAGACTTAACATCTATCTGATACACTTTGAAATCTTTAAATATTGCAAATGCCCAAAACATTTTGATTGGTTCAATTCTTGCCACAGGAGCATAGGTCTCCTCAAAATCTATCCTTCAACTTGAGAATATCCTTTGCATACTAGCCTTGCTTTGTTTCTAACTACTTCTCCATTCTCATTCAGCTTATTCTTGAAGACCCATTTAGTTCCAATCACATTCTTATCAGCAGGTCTAGGAACCAATTCCCAAGTTTGATTCTTCTCTATCTGCATCAGTTCTTCTTCTATGGCCTTTACCCAATTTTCATCATTGCAAGCTTCATTCACAGTTTTTGGTTCAACTTTTAAAAGCAAATACTAATTCACTTGTTCTTTTGTAGCTCTTTTCCTTGTCAATACCCCTTTGCTTTTGTCTCCAATAATTTGATCTTCAGAATGATTGATCCTTACATACCTGGGAGTCTTAAATGTATTTTTTGGAACCTTTTCTTCTTCATCTTGACTATCTTCTTGTTTGTCTTTCTTCTCATTTACTGTGACCAACAGGTTCATCTGATTCATAGCCACTCAGATCTGATGTTCTTTCCTTGTCTTCATCCACCTTCACATTAGCACTCTTAACAATCTTTTTCAGCCTTTTGTTGTAGCACCGGTAGGCCTTACTCTTGGTAGAGTATCCAAGGAAGATTCCTTCATCACACCTAGCATCAAACTGACCTAGATCTTCTTCCCTTCTGATATAGCATTTGCTTCCAACAACTTTGAAATATTTCACTGTAGGAATTCGTCCATACCACAACTCATAAGGAGTTAAATTAGTACCATTACCTTTGACTTGAACTCTGTTTTGAATTTAGACAGTAGTATCTATAGCTTCTTTCTAATAAACTTCTGGTAGATTAGCTTCCTTCATCATGGTCTTAGTAGCGTCTTGAACTATCATGTTCTTTCTTTCAACAACTCCATTTTGCTGAGGAGTCCTAGATGCAGACAACTATCTATTTATCCCATGCTCTTCACAAAAAATATTGAATTCACTTGATGTGAACTCACCTCCTCTATCAAACCTCAAGCATTTAATTTTTAGTTCTATCTCATTCTCAACCATTGACTTGAAGGATTTGAACTTTTCTAGGGTTTTTGATTTGTCTCTTAGAAAAGTGACCCAAGTCATTCTAGAATAATCATCAATAAGCAACATGAAGTACTTGTCTTCTTGTAGAATTCTCACTCTTGTAGGACCACACAAATTTGTACATGCACTAGATCCAGCAAACCGGTAGAAAATTGCTCTTTGCTCTTGAAACTTGTTCTTGTCCGCTTCCCCAACTGACATTCCTTACAAATGGTATTGCCAGGTTTCACAAGCTTTGGTAAATCTCTCACAACCTCGCCTGAACTTATCTTAACCAAATGATCAAAGTTGATATAACACATCCTTCTATGCCACAACCCACTCTCATTTATCTAAGCCAATAAACAATAATCATTAGTTCCTCTTAATTGGTAAATGTTACCTCTGGTCTTCTTACCGGTAGCAATCACTATTCTAGAGCTTTCCATGATCTTGCACCCATTATCTTTGAATCTCAGATCATAACCTTTGTCACACATCTGACCAACACTCAAAAGATTATGCTTTAAACCCTTCACATATAGGACATCATCAGTGTTGTGCTTTCCATCAAAAGAAACAAATCCTTTTCCACAAATCTTACCAGCTACATTATCTCCAAACCTAACCAGACCTCCATCATACTTTTCCCGAACTCACAAACTTACTTTTGTCACCGGTCATGTGATGTGAGCATCCACTGTCAATAATCCATTCATCCTTATCTTTCTCAATTTGAATAGCCAAAGTACTTTCTTCCACTGATTTCCTTCACATAGCTAGCAGGATTAGTAGACACGGGTTCTTCTTTAAATGACAATAAACAAACAATCATTTGTACTAGTACTAGCATCATCAAATTCATCATCTATCACACCTTCATCATCAAGATCTCTAACATAGTAGCATTTCTTTGGAACCCTAGGTCTATTCTCAAATCTTTTCCTATTCCTTTCAATTCTCTTAGGACACCTAGAAGCATAGTGACTAACCTTATCACATGTAAAACATTTGAAAGGTAATTTGCCTCTAAACTTACCGGAACCTCTTTGTAGTCTGTCAACAAAGTTGGCTTCAATTTCATCAAACTCATCATCAAATTCCACCTTGTACTTCTCATCTCTAGAGATCTTCTCTGAAGTACTGGCTTTGAAAGCAGTCTCAATCTTCGGCAGAGAATCACCAAACTATCTCATCTCAAAAGTTGTAAGCTTTCCTAGCAATTGATCCTTAGTGACTTCTTGCACAGTCATTACTTCTTCAATTACATCTACGTTGTGACTGTAGGACTTAGGTAATGACCTAAAAATTTTCATCACAACTTCCTTCTCATCAGTAGTTCCTCCTATACCTTTTATTCCATTGACAATTTCATCAACCTTTTACATGTAGGTTGTTATGTTCTCATGTTCACTCATCTTTAAACCCTCATATTTCACTTTCAGGCCCTACAATTTGGCGCTCTTTACAGACTCATCTCCTTCATATAGATTTTTCAACTTTTCCTAGACTTCATGAGCAGTTTCTAGGTCCATGACCTTTATCAACTCAGTGTTGGACAAGGCACTTAACAGAGCATCTCTAGGTTTTATATTTAACTCATATTCTTTGATTTCATCTTTAGTTGTTAAACCATTATGAGGCATGTATACTTTGTCTCTGTCGCCTTCCACACTCTATAACCAAGACAAAGGAGATGGCTTTTCATTTGTACCTTCCAGTGAGTGTAATTTGTTCCATCAAACTGCGGAGCTTCCTTCCTATAAGACATCTTGGATCTACCTCAAGCTGTTAGGCTTGCTTTTGAGGAACTTGGCTCTGATACCAATTGTTGAAATGCACCAGACAACTGAGAGGGGGGGGGGGTGAATCAGTTGTCTCCAAAACTTTGACCACTTATGAACATTAACACAGCAAATACTTGTTCAATGTTATTCAGATTTAATCATAAAGGCATGGAATAAGAAACTCAACACAATAACATAATCAACACAAGAGACACCAGATTTTTTATGTGAAAAACCCCATAAGGGAAAAACCACGGTGGGTGTTAACCCACAAACATAAATATGTTATAGCAATACTAAAAAATAGAGGCTCATTGCCTTAGGGCTCACTACCTAAGATGCTCACTGCAAAAGTTAGGGCTTACTGCCAAGGGGTGGCTCACTGCCTAGGGTTGGTGAACTAATTTGATAGCATCTACTCCATGCTTGGGTTCAGTTCCATTGGTGCAGTCATGGTAGGAGGGTTCACAAAATGAATTGTCCAAACCGTGCAGCAAGAGTAAACACAACGAAAATAACTCAGAGATAGGAAGCAAATGCAGATTCAGTCTTTTAATATATCAAAGAATTCAATATAAATGGGTCGACAACATGCGGGCATGTCATTCGGCTCATAGGCCTGATTACAGAATATCAGAATACTCCAGATTTAGCTTTGAAGTTCCTTCGCTCAAAGATCTAGACTAAGGATTATGAATCAATCGCTAACTACTTTCCTAGGGATCTATTACATCCTTATATATCAACTCCAATACAAAATATTCCTCCGCGTCAGCCAAAGAAGGTCACAAACTCCAATGAAGAGTTGTAACGTGTGTACATGGATAGGTCAAACCTAATCATGTAGAACACCTCCACAAATGTATGGAATGATGTGCGAATCTCGGGAAGGTCAGACGTGAACCAAAGATCATTGAATGATGTGTCATTAACCTCCACAAGTCAAGGAATGCTCCACAACCCTTCTCTATTAACTGATTATCTGAGACTGTCAGGATGCTCTGCTCTAAGAAAACAATCAATCTTCTGATAGCGATAACTTTCTGGTAACCAATCCAAATGCTCTAAATTCTGGATATGATGTAGATGTATGAATCAAGACGCTAAGTCCAGCTCCACAAGATGTGAAATGCAACTATGGTAGAATGTGGGCCAAAATACAGAAACTGCTACTGACTGAATTGCCTGAACTGAACTAGAACATGAAAGGAAACAAATTGAACTACAAGCAAACTGAAATACAATTTTTTTGATTGATGCAAGATTGCTCTTGAACCAGGGATGCTCCTGCATCAGACATCTGGGGTTATTGAAAATGTGAGTCCCTCACTTTGCTAGGGCTAGGCAAGAACCGAGACGGTCTACCTTAGCCTGAGAAATCCATGATGAATCTTCTTCCGGTCTACCTTTCCACTTCACAAGATATTCTTTGTATTGTCTTCCTCTGGTGCTACATCCAACTATGCTATCCACAATATTTTCAATCTGCCTTGGTGCTTGTTGTGGTAGTTGCTTCTTCAAGTCTTCTTCATAGATGTCACTGAACTCTGCTTCATGATACTAATATAGGTCTACAATGTTGAATATATGTGAGATACCCAATATCTTTGGTAACTCCACTTCATAGGCATTTCCTGAATCAAATTTTCTAAGTATCTTACAAGGTCCAAGTTTCTTCATCTTCAACTTGTTATAAGTGCCAACTAGAAATCTTTCTTTTTCAAGTATACCATCACTTCATCTCCGACTTCAAATTCCTTATGTCTTCTTTTCTCATCTGCGTGCTCCTTATATTTACTGTTCATATCCTCCAAATGCTTCTTCACATGATTATGCACTGTCTTCATATGTTCTGTGAATTCTTCTGCTTCTGCACTTCTCTTTTCTTCCATACCAATGTCTCTCAATTCGGCAACTCCTTTAGGATTCACTCTGGTAACAATCTCAAAAGGTGTTCTTCCGGTACTCCTATTTACTGAATTATTGTATGCAAACTCTACTTGTGAAAGAATCAAATCCTAACTTCCTGCTTTCTCTCCAACCAAACATCTCAACAAGTTTCCCAAACTCCTATTCACTACCTCTGTCTGTCGATCAGTCTATGGATGAAAAGATGTACTGAACTTCAAATCTATCTTCATCTTCTTCCAAAGTGTCTTCCAAAAGCATCCAAGAAATCTGGTGTCTTTGTCTGAAATTATGCTCTTAGGTAATCCATGCAATCTCACAATCTCCTTGAAAAATAGGTTAGCTACATGCACTACATCAGTTGTCTTCTTACAGGGTATGAAATGAGCCATCTTCAAAAATCTGTCAACCACTACAAATATTGAATCATGTCCTCTCTGTGTTTTAGGCAATCCCATCACAAAATCCATACTTATGTCTTCCCAAGGTCTCTCAGGTACTGTCAAAGGATTATACAATCCAATGTTCTGACTACTCCCTTTTGCAATTTGACAAACTCTACAACTCTGCACAAATTTCCAAACATCCTTATGTATCTAAGGCCGAAACTAGTTTTCACTCACCAAAGCCACTGTCTTATCAATCCCAAAATGTCCTACCAATCCTCCACTGTGTTTCTCCTTGATCAAATTATCTCTCATTCAACTTCTAGGTATGCATAATTGATTCCCTTTGAACAACATATCTTCCTGAATGAAATAATCCAACCATTTACTCTTATCTGTCACAACAGGTTCCTTACATGGTTTCCAAGGTTCTGCAAAATCAGTGTCTCCCTCATACATGTTCTTCAATTCATCAAAACCTAACACTTCAACTCTCATCTTTGTCAACAAGTTTCTTCTTCTACTCAACATATCAGCAATTTTTTTGATTTTCCACTCCTATGTTTCAACACAAAAGTATAACTTTGCATGAACCCTACCCATCTCATATGTCTCTGATTCAACTTACATTAACTGTTTAAATACTGCAAAGCTTGATGATCTGTATACAACACAAACTCCTTAGGCAACAAATAATGTCTCCACTTCTTCAAGGCTTGAATTATGGCATAGAACTCTTGATCATAAACTGAATATCTTCTCCTTGCATCATTCAACTTCTCACTGAAATATGCTACAAGTCTACCATCTTGACTTAATACTGCTCCAATTGCACTCCCACTTGCATCACAATCAACTTGAAATACCTTATTGAAATCCGGTAATGCCAAAATAGGTTGCTCTGTCACCTTCTGCTTCAACAACTCAAAACTTTTATCTGCTCCTGATGTCCACTTGAAATCTTTTCTGTGACCTCACATTGTCTCTGTCATAGGGTTACAAACTGAACTAAAATTTCTGATGAACTTCTGGTAGAAACTAGCCAATTCATGAAATGATCTAACTTCTCCAATGCTCTCCGGTGTAGGCCATTCAACAATTACTCACATTCTCAGGGTCCATCTTCAATCCTACCATAGAAATCACAAATGTACACTAGTTCCTCCATGAAACTACACTTCTTGATGTTTATCAAGAATTTCTCTTCTCTCAACCTTTGCAAAACTTTTCTAAGATGCCACAAATGTTCTCCTTTTGTCTTACTGAAAATCAAAATGTCATCCAAATATACAATCACAAACTTACGCAAGAATTTCTTCAAGACTTCATTCATCAATCTCATGAAAGTACTTGGTGTATTTGTTAATCCAAAAGGCATCACTAACCACTCATACAATCCTTCATTTGTCTTAAAAGTAGTCTTCCATTCATCTCCTTCTCTGATTCTAATCTAATGGTATCTACTCTTCAAATCTATCTTTGTGAAATATCTTGCTCCACTCAAACAATCCATGATATCATCCATTCTAGGTAAAGGAAATCTATACTTAACTGTGATCTTGTTTATTGCTCTAGAGTTAGTGCACATTCTCCATTCTCCATCTTTCTTTGGTGCTAACACTGCAGGTATTGCACAAGGACTCAAACTTTCTCTAAACAACCTTTCCTCAATAATTCTTGTATCTGTCTGTTCAATTCTTCATTCTCTGCCAGTGTCATTATGTGTGCTACTTATTTAGGCAAACTAGCTTCCGGTATAAGATCCATGTGATGACTGATACTCCTTATAGGTGGCAATCCTTCAGGTAAATTATCTGATATGATGTCTTCATACTTTGTCAGCAACCTTCTTATCTCCTCTTCAGTCTGCTTCAATGTTTTAGGCTTTTTAGGAATCAAGGCATAACACATATTCTCATGTCTCAAACCATCCATAAATTTTCTGCCATCTACCAAACAAATTCTAGCATTCCCACATACTTCACTTTTAGGATCATCCTCCAAAGGAATCAAAGTAATTCTCTTCCCATTTGATGTTATAGTGTATGTATTCTTTCTCCCATCATATATAGCTTTTCTATCATACTGCCAAGGTCTACCCAACAAGATATGACATACATCCATAGGCATAATATCACACAAGACTTCATCATGATAAGATCCAATATGAAATTTCACCAAACATTGTTCACTCACCAATACCTTATGATTGATCCCAAATCCATGCTATCTGATAGAGCTTAGGGTGTTTCAATCTCTCCAACTTTAGCTTAGTCACCATGTCCTCTGAAACTACGTTATCTGAACTACCACTATCAATTACAACTTTACAACACTTACCTCCAGATTTGCATCTTGTCCTGAACAAACTTATCCTCTGCGGTGGCTCCTCATTTGTTTCTACTTGAAATAATGCTCTCCTCATCACCAATGATTCTCCTTTCTCTGGTTTACCAACTGAACTAGGTGATCCAACAGGTTCTTCTTCCACATAGGTTGTTCTTCCATTGTTTTATGTCTTCTTGCTTGTACTACCCTGATTACATTCAAACGCTCTATGTCCTTCACCTCCACACTTGAAACAAGTGCCTCTGAATGTTCTCTTATCAAATTCTCTCCCCTCTCTTCTATATCCTTCATTCCGGTATGAATTGTACTTACCTCTGTGATAAAAATTTGTCATTACTCCAGTATGCATTTGTATCTCTGTCCTCCTTGAATGTGTTGTCAAACTTGTTCTTCTCCGTATGTGTTCTGTCTCCTCCAGAAAATGTTCTACCTCTCTGAAATTTACCTCATCTGCCTCTTTGTCTCAGATCATGTCTTTTATTCAGCTTCTCTTCAACTTTCAGGGCAAACTGATATGCTTCTTCCAAAGATGTCATCCTTGCCAAGCTTAGTTCTTCTTGAATGTTCAATCTCAGTCCATTGATGTATCTAGCCACTTTCTCCTTGCTTTCTTCACTATGTCATGTCCTTATAATCATCTTATGAAATTCTTCAGTATATTCCTTCACATATTTCTCCTTTCGTCTCAGGTTTTGCAATCTTTTCAACATCTCCAACTCGTAGTCCGCAGGTATGAATTGATTCTTCAATTTTGTTACCATCCTATCCCACTTTGTAATCTTTTCTTTCCCTCTTCTATTTATTTCCAACTGAACTTCTTTCCACCATATAGCAGCATGTCCTTTCAACTTTGTCTTTACAAATTTCACCTTCTCTGGATCTTCAACTTCCTCATATTCAAAGTATTCTTCCATGTCATTTATCCAGTCAATCAATTCTTCAGGGTTCAAATTACCAGTATAGTTCAACGCATCAACTCTAGGTCTCTTTCCAATCTTTGAAATAGCTCGCAACATCTTTACTTAATCTGATTCTTCTTCTTCATCACCTCCTAGGGTTTCACCAATTTGTTCAACATATTGAAATTCCTCTTCATCATCACTTTCGACATTAAGTCTCAGCGTTAATCCTCTTCGTGTATCTTCTTCAACAACATCCAAACGAATTCGTATTGTTTTCATCATTTCCATCATCTCATCCATTCTACTAGCCATTGTTCTAACAGCAACAACTCTCCTCGGCGACATTCTTCCTAGGATCAAGTGCAAACTGCCTCAAGTTCGGCAATCAGGCTACATGGTGACAACTGCCTCATAATCGGTGATCGGTTGCGACACAAGTAACCTGCCTCAATTCAATGATATGTCCACAACAAGATCTTACAGAATTCCTTCGGTAATTTTGCTCAATTCACTCCCAAAGATTTGAACTTTTGCTCTAATACCACTTGGTGTAGTCACAGTAGGAGGGTTCACAGAATGAACTGTCCAAACCCTACAACAAGAGTAAACACAACGAAAACAACTCAAAGATATGAAGCAAATGTAGATTTAGTCTTTCAGTATATCAAAGAATTCAATACAAATGGGCCGACAACATGCGGGTATGTGATTCAGCTCACAGGCCTGATTGCAGAATATCAAAATACTCTAGATTTAGCTTTGAAGTTCCTCCGCTCAAAGATCTAGACTAAGGATTATGAATCAATCGCTAACTACTTTCCTAGGGATCTATTAGATCCTTATATATCATCTCCGATACAAAAGATTCCTCCGCGTCGGCCAAGGAAGGTCACAAACTCTAATGAAGAGCTGTAACATGTGTACACGAATAGGTTAGACCTAATCATGTAGAACACCTCCGCAAATGTATGGAATGATGTGTGGATCTTGGGGAAGGTCAGCCAAGAACCAAAGATCATTGAATGATGTGTCATTAACCTCCACAAGTCAAGGAATGCTCTGCAAGCCTTCTCTATTAACTGATTATCTAAGACTGTCAGGATGCTCTGCTCTAAGCAAATAGTTGATCTTCTGATAGCGATAACTTTCTGGTAACTGATCCAAATGCTTTGAATTCTAAATATGACGTAGATGTATGAATCAAGACACCAAGTCCAGCTCCACAAGATGTGAAATGCAACTGCGGTAGAATGCGGACCAAAATACAGAAACTGCTACCGACTGAATTGCCTTAACTGAACTGAAAAATGAAAGGATACAAACTGAACTGCAAGCAAACTGAAATGCAAATATTTTTGGTTGATGCAAGATTGCTCTTGAACCAAGGATGCTCCTGCATCATCCATTGAAGCACATTATAACTCCTATGCTTTGCTCTTCTTGCACCTTTTCACTTATCTTCACATTTTTGCACAAGGACATCTTTTTCATAACTTCATTCATGTTTTTATACAATTCATCAACCTTGGAATGTACATCAAGGTCGACATTATATTCATCAACCATTGGAACAATCTCCAAGGTCAGCATTACAAACATACATAAAAATATGTCTGGACCTAAACAAAATTAGCTAAGAAAAAGATGTATGCGAATCACATTATGCCTTAGCTAGGACTCAAATGCAATCTTCCACACCACAACACACTTCCTCAATCTTAAATGCATCTTTGCAAGTAGTGAAAGCAACCAGGTCAACCAAGACTTGTGTTAACACTAAGTCTTCTAAGAACAGTCTTCATCCACGATCCAAATTTCTTTCTACAGATCAATCCAAAGGTAGGAACATGATCAGGAGACATCCACAAGCACATTCTAATCACCAGGAACATCCACACAACCTCTAATCACTTTATTTATAGGATTCTTCAAATTGGAGCACATTACCATAACTGTCAGCCACTGTCATAAGAAAAAGATCGCTTGCGGACCACCAAATCATGAACCATTAGAGTTGAAGGCACATAACAACATTACAAACTTAATTCGAGAACCGCAGACCAAAATACTTAAATGCGGAGGAATGTAGAGCATAATACATTCTCTCTATCACCACCAAACATGTATAGAAAAAATAGTTTTCACTCCGGTGAACATAACTCACTCAAATCTTCATACCAGAGGCTCAAACTTGGAACATAGCAACTTTAGACATGTCTTTAACTAACTTCCAATCCGCAGACAAAGATATTCATTCTACAAGAAATGTAGAGCAATCTACTAGACTATTCTACTGTAAACAAAAACACTCTTCAATACACTGTTTCCACTGGAGGGGCAAATTTTCTCAAAAGCACTTGAAAATTCAGTATCAAGAATACTTATTCATTATCTTCAACATCTAACTCATTACAAACAAGTATCAAAATAAGAGCACAGTTAACACCAATGACAACATTGATATGTTGACATTAATGACAACACCGGTTAGGCACATACTTGCAACAATTTCAAAATAGTAAAAACCATATCACTAAATTTTAACTAATATACCATATGCACAACTAAAATTGAATACATTTTTACATTAGATATAAGTTTTGTATATATGAAAAATCAAGATTTTAACATTTCTAATACAATTATACACAATTACAATCAGCGTCATATGATCATCCATTCGCAAGGTGGGAAAACACTTTCTTAGCATCAGTACCCTGCACAAGTAACAGTCCTAAATCTGCACAACTAAATATAAACATTAGTTCTGTAAAGTCAATAAATAAACATAATAGATATCATTGCACAAGATGATGAGACTACAAGTCCTAAGGGCTAGACCTAATGTCTCGGGGGCTCATGATGGTCTTGCCTACGTCTGCGTAGCAAAAAGATTTCGTAGTTCGGAATAACTAGTTTTGCAACCATAAGGTTGACTTAAATACAATAACTCATAAGGGATCTAGTTCATCACATAATATTTTTTAGAGTCAATAGACCAATTAATAAATACACATCCCTATTGTTCTCAAGATTAAATACACTATATGATGACTATATCATTCAAATTCTAAAAAGTGCATGCAACAATTAAATATATAAATAATCTCTACAGGGGTAAAATAGGAAAGTTATAACAACAAAAATATTCCAACCATTCTCTTGGATAAAGGCAAATACTCATATTGTAATAAATGAAAAGTTCTAACATCAATATGAAATTATCATCATATATTCAAGTTCAAAATAAAATGATTTATAGCACTATGATGCAAGATCAAACCTAGTATCAATTCAAAGTTACTATAACAATGTTATTCCCTTCATAAGTATAACTTAAACACGGTTGACAGATTTCATCTATTTATATATATATTCACTAATTCATTATATCATCCTAGACTTTTCAAAAGAATGAACCCTTTATAGTCAACCCTACACCATACTAGAACAAATGTATTAAAACATCATTATTAAAGATCTAAGAACATATATGATGTTAATAAATGAAACGTAATTTCAACTTGTAATTTCTACATACTCATTCCCATGAACATTGATACGAAACACACTTTCCATTATATTTCTCTAATCCTCATTTATACTATAATTTAAAGTTTTAGCCTCATTCCTAAATTATAATTTACAATTCTATTATCTAAAAAAAAAAGTAAAATATAGCTTAAGGTATCTAATGAAGAGACTACTACATTTTCCATTTAATAAGAAAACCTCCAATTCCTAAGTCATTAGAGCAATGCACAAGTATCTCTAGAGTTATTTACTTTCATACATGACTAGCTACGCATTAAAGATTCTAAGAAAAATAATTCACTCTACTTATTTAAATGAGATTCACAACTTCAATCATTGACCTATATAAAACAATTTCCAGTGTGACAAAACATTCTAGATGATTGGAAATAAAATCTTTCTATTATCTTCTTTCAAACTCAAAATCTACCTCTCACCATTGTTACCAATACAAGCACACAATAATATTAAACATAATATAATTAATGTGTTAAAAAGGAAATGTATTTAATTGAATTAGTCTCCTATCCAATCTTAAACTTAATTCCATGAATAGAAATAAATTTAAGAATAAGAATAAAATAAAATAATTGAATAAAAATAGCCTTAACATGAAAAACCACCCAATTTGTCATAACTTTCTTATTTCTTAATGGAATTTTAAAATTTAACATTTTTTGGAAAGGTAAGAGTAAGGGGAATAAAACCCAAAAAATAATTAGAAAACTTCTCTAAGATGAGGAGGTAGTGTTCACTGCAATCATCCATTTCCCTCAAATCCATATTTAACCCAAACTTGATCATAAACCGAGAATAATTTGATTACTCAAAAATATTCTCTATATTACAATGAATGATAGAAATAATAAAAGATAAGAGATCTGTTATTTTTTGTTAATTTTGACATTCAAAAAACTATGCAATATATGTGTGTGTGTGTGTGTGTGTGTGTGTGTGTGTGTGTGTGATCTAACAATTGTTCTTATAAACTAATCAACATAAGGATTTAATTTGACCTTCTTGCACTACAAGAATATTCTTGATTTAATCTAATTTTTGGATACAACTAAATATATGAAAGATTATCTAATCATACCCATTCAAATAAATAAAATATGCAAATTCATCTAACACACTTATGTAATGAAAATAATTCATTTCCAACAAAGTAAACTACCAACAAAACCCTAGATTTTCACTTTCTTCTACAATAATAATAAAAATGCCATATTTTTCAGAATACTTAACAAAATTTAAAACCGTAAAATGTTCCAAAAATATTAAATAAATATTCTCATAACCCAGAATCAATTTTACAATCCCTTTCCCGTGCAAAGAGTAATTTATAAAACATCAGCAAAGTTTACAGTAGGGTTTTAGCAGGGTTACAACAATACTAAAATCATGATAACTTTCAGAATACTTAATGAAATTTTAAAACGTAAGATGTTTCAAAAATCTAAAAACATGGTTTTCAAAACCCAGAAACTTTTTTATAAAATAATTCCTATGAAAAGATAAATTTCATGAGACAACAAGAAATTTTCTTGAAAATTTTCTAAAAATCATTAACAAATAATGGTGAGTTTTCAAAGAAATACCTCAAAAATTTAATTAATGAACAATACCTCCAAATGCCCATGAAGAGAGATCTTGGAAGATTCTTTAATGTGAGAGCTTCCATCTTATTCAGTTGTGCACTCCCTTCTTCTACCTAGGATTTTATTGCCCTCATGAAATTTAAAAAAATTTCACCTAACAAGTCACCATGGATGTACACTTTCTTTGCCTCATCGAAATGGATGTAATTTCCTTGAAGAATTCTATTCAACACCGGCTATAGACGTCCTCTTGATGACATCGGCTATGGATGTCCTCTTGATGACCTGCAAAAATCAGAAATAAACTTGGGCTCTTTTCTTGTTTTCCCCTCTTGCTTGTGGCGTCCGTTTCTTTTCAAGAAATGTGATTCTTGGGATTTCCTTTTTATTTCTTTTCTTCATGACTTGGATGCTCGAAGACTCTTCAAAAGAAGATGACTCTTCATCTGCCAATCTCGTCACTTATTTTCTTGTGCACTAAAAATGCATTAAAACAACTCTAAAACATATTTTTTATGAATAAACAAGTACCCTACCCATAGGTGATTGACCTATGGTCTTAATTTTACCAAAAATAATAATAAAAGAGCTCTTATTCCCTTCAACACACAAAAATAATTAATTTAAATCAATTAACTAAACCATATCAAGACTGTATTGCTAAATTCTAATCTCTTTATAACTTATATCATAAATTCATAAACAAATCTATCATATGCATAAGAGATTGTTAGTAAAGATTAGGCCCTACACGGATGCTCCTACAACAAATAATTATACATAAAATTATTTTTGTAACATAATAGAATTACAAATATATTCAAATTAAACATACAATAATAATACTTACACAAATGTATGTGGGGGAAACACAATTGTAAACAAGGCACCTAAAGTATATGCATACCTGAATAAAGTAAATGATCAAAATGCAAATCTCATACTTTGTTTATCTCCCGGATTCTCCTTAACCGTTAATGTCTCTTGATATTATTATAACTAAAATCCTTTCAAGAATTCTAATTGACAATAATAATTAGCATAATAATTTCGTGAAGATCAGCTAGTCTAATATCATAAAATAAAAATCTATACTCATAATTTAACTAAATAAGAAAATTTTGATATATCTACCATTAAAGTTATTAGATAGGATTTAGGCACCCTTACACTGATGGCTGGGAGAGTGGATGGTGAAGGTGTGAATTGGTCTGAAGAGGTGGAAACTGAAACTTCCAATGACTCAGAGGAGATGACAAGTGCAAGGGAGGAAGGAAGTTAAGCTAGTCAAGGTTAATATAATTTATATTATGTAATGTAATATGAAAGTATGTATGTAAAGACTCTGTTTTATAATTGTGGCCCTCATTTTGAGCAGCCCAAAGTAGTTTTTTCTAGATTTTCAATTTAATGGGGCATGGTTCCCTAAGCCTAATTCAATGATCCAAAAAAAAAAATGCTTATGAAATTGCTCAGTTACTTAAGGGTTTGGATATCTCACCGACATTTAATTTTGGTGATCTATATCCATATCACAGAGGTGAGGATGTTTTTGATAGCACACCATTACTATAGGAGCCTAATTGGAAGCAACAAGTGCCTAAGAAGTAGTGAGAAGAAATATTACATATTTTAGACATGCATGTAGACAAGAGAATCAAGAGAAATGAGTATAAGGAATATCTAGTCAGATGGAAAGGGAAGGGACAAGAAGAAGATACATGGATTTTTGAACAAGTAGGTTGACTTGGGTGGCCAAAGCAATTTCCCTCACTTCCTTAATTTTGAGCACTCAACTCAAAATTCTCTTACTTGAGGTGTGTGATGTAGGAGCATCTTAGGGATTGTGCCAACTTGTATCACCCAAAAATATTTTGTTTAATGTATTGTTTGTCTTTTTATAGATTTTGTTTTCTTATTGGAGATGTTTTATTCTTATTGTAGATCCATTTTTCTACTTGTAGTTTTTTAGTTGTATAGACAAAGCTATAGTCAGTCACCATTTTGTGCAATATTGCATATTACTAGTAAAACCTCCAAAATATAATAAGAATACCTTAAGGGACCTTGAACATGTCTACGTGTCCTAGTTTGTATCTTGTTACTTATTGTAAGTTCTGGCATGTTCTTTTTGTAAAAGGGGCATCATTTAGATTGTGCACCAATGTATTTGACTTCTGTGTCAAATTGTAAGGTCGCCTTATTGAATATTAGTCCTAGGGAGGTTCATATTACCATGCTTTGGTTGACGACACCTTGCTACATCAAGTATCCCTATAAAAGGGTGGCAAATCAATTGAAAGAAAGCAACAAGGAGGGGAAATAGAGGAGGTTGAAGATTTGACATTAGAAAAGATTGTGAATCTTGGCATGCACTCATTTTCATAAAATCATATTGCATATGGATTTTGTTGCAACTTCTACCAAATTTTGAAATATATAAAATTTGATATTTTGCACCATCTTATAGTTCATTGTTTTCTTAAGATTAAGCTTATGTTGTGTACTCATACATTGGGTTTTCAATTTCTACAATTATGTTGCATGAACATATTATCTTTCATTATACCTTCTATCTATGACTACATCATTTTGTCATCTTGTCGTCCTCATCTAAATCCATACCATTTGGCATGGCTTGCTAACAAAATTTTGTAATTTAATCCTACACACTTTGACCACTTTGTTTTAATGCATGCAAAGCTAATATTGTGTGCTCCATTTACTTTATGGATACTAAAATATAGTTCAAGTTGTTTCCATCAAAAGATTTAATTTATACTTTTGTTTCTACTTTAAATAGATTTATATTCTTTCCTTTAAAATCTTCTTCTTTAATTTCACGATCTTGACCAATTCCACTTTTTTAGGCATGTGCTTAACTAAATCATCTATAAAAGATTATTTTTGAATCATTTTACCTTGTTGCATAGCCAAATGTTCTTGTCATCTTAACCAATGGTGATTTTCTATGATGCCTTTCATGTGGCCTTCAAGTGTAGTCAATCTTGCATTCAACTCCTCCATGGTTGACTTTTGACCTCTTATCCAAATTGTTATAAAAACCTTCCACAAGCACACAAAAATCAAGTTGATTTGATACTCAAATTGATATGTAAACTCTTCAACTAGAATTCAAGAATCAATAAATATATTCAAATACTCGTGACTTGTAAATATAAATGATGTTTTATTTAAGCTAAAAGAAATGTTGTGAAATTTAACAAAAATAAACTAGCATAAACTTAGAGGAAAAAAAATCATCTTAGAAACCTTCAATGTGAAGGAAAAATCAAACTTAGAGGAAAAAAAATCATCTTAGAAACCTTCAATGTGAAGGAAAAATCAAACTCAGAGGAAAAAAAATCATCTTAGAAACCTTCAATGTGAAGGAAAAATCATACTTACAATAGGAACAATAGCCTTACTACTTTATATGAAGATAATTATAACAATTGGGACTCAATTCTTTACCCTTTACTTCTATGTATCTCCTCTAATGAAGTGGAACTCTCATGCAACATTTTTCCTTCTTAACAAATCAAACCATGCTTTAAACTCAAACTTCTACTCCCTTTTAGAAGTTTATGTGAACAACAAAATTGTCCACCCTAAAAGAAATGACATTCACCATTGCACTCCTATCTAGTTTAAAGACATGTTATTTCCACAATCCATCTAATGAATACAATTTTTTTTTTTTCCTAGAAAAAACTGTGTAAAACTTTTTTCCAAAAAAAAAAATATTGTACTCCTATAACTTATCAATAAAACAAATATTTAAAAATATATTATATTCTAAATGAGTCATAATTTTTGGGTCAAATCTAACATAACTTTATGTATTATTATTTTAAATGAAAAAAAAATTATCCTATACTATTTCTGTGTTGAATTTAAAAAAAAAAAACTTTTACCAAATAAAATTACTGTATATTATTATTTAATTTCTATATTATTCTATTTTTTTTCAAATTATTGGTACTTCTTTTTCTTTACAAATTAAATAACAATTAATTATATTTCAAATGAAAAAAAAATACTATAAAATGTGGAGAAGTCAGATATCAATTCGAAAGAAGATTCATAATAAGTCGCGAGTTCGAATCCCGCTTCGACAAAATTTAAAAAAACAAAAACAGAAGTTGTAAAGCTTCAGCCTCCTTAGTGCTGGACGAATGATTGCGTTAAATACACATCACTCTTAAAATGCTACATACAAAATCTGACCTAACTGTAGGCTTTTTAGCAATCCGACATGAATGAAGGAAATCTGAAACAGTGAAAGGAAAAGGAGAAGGAGACTTGCCGGTGAAATGACGTGCGCGTGCTCCAGCCTCCACGGACGATGCGGTGTTACGCCGTACAGCCGTCCGCATAAAGCAGGCGGGTCCCAAGGCAGGCAACTTCAATCGAATTTCTTCCGTCGGCTGCTGTTTACGGCGTCGACTTTTTCACACTGCAGAACCAGATTTCTTTTATCACCTTGCCCCCACGCTCTTGTTTTTATCCGTTTGGTTAAGTAGAAGAAACAATTTCTACTCTTACGCATGTTTCTGTGCACAGACAGAAGATTGAGACGGCAACTTCAAGGAAGGGTTTGTAATTAATAATATACCTATCAACTTGCGCTGTGAGCAGTGTGCCGTCACTTTAGTCTAGATACGGTTTATTCCATGTCTGCTGCACCTTTTATTCTTCGCCAGGGTTTGGCTGAAACAGGAAATAATAATAATAAATATTACTACTTTTATTTGCTCCGAGGACACCGGACCGCAGAAAACCTCAGAAACGAATAAAGAATTGAGAGTAGAGTACGCAGAAAGAAATCCGTTTCTTTTCCATTTCGAATGGTTACCCGGTTTTCATGATTTCGTAGCAGGATTTTCCAGAAAAGGATCCGCATTGCCCCACGGATTTTAGGGTTTCATGAGTAAAGTCTGAAACCCTTATTTTAAGAGTAACCATTTGATTCTCCGAGACAAATTTGACGTCTTCCTTAAAAGCTTTTAGAGATATTGGATCTATCCTTGGCCGCGCGGACCGGGGTTTAAATTTGACGGTTGATCCTACTTGTCCAGCAAATTTTTTGTTACGATCATTTTATTTGAAGTTGCTTTTCAAATATTAAAGTTTACCTATTTTAAGATATATATATATTTGACAGTTTACGTAAAATCTTATCTTTCAAGCAGGGCTTAAATTTGACAGTTGTAAAGCTGTATTTATTCATTTTTGTTGTAAAATACAATCCAAATTTTAAAAAGACCGTATCATATGAAAGGAGAGATTTTGGACAAACTGTCAAAATTTATATAAAATTATGTTGATAGATATATTTGGTTTTTATATAATCTATTTATACTAAAGTATGTAATAGTATTTTAAAAACATCATTGAGTAGATAACTGTCATAAAAAAATTGCTTGACAGGTAAGATTGACTATCAAATTTAAGCCATGTTTTCAAGTGATACTATCTTCCTAAAATTTTAATTGTATTTTACGACTAAAATGACTAAATACAGCCAATAGCCATCAAATTTAAGCCCGGCACGGACTACCAAATGAATGATGAATCTAATATTGTTTTAGCAATCTCTTAGAATAGACATTTTGAATTATAAACTATATGAATATTTTTTTGGAGATGAATAATTACAAGTTATAAATTTTAGTTAGGTACATTTGAATTATATAGAATTATAAGTTTATGAATAATAAGACTTTTTTTTTCTCTTAGAGTTTAGGATTGAGCAAAGTTATTCTCCAAACAATTTACTCATCTCATCATTTAAAAAATACTTAGAATATTTTTTGAAGTATGTTGAAAAACATACTATTATACAATTAAGGTGTGATTAGAATCTAGATTGCATCCTATTAGCACATGCCTCAACCAACTTTGTTGCATAGGTAGCGAAACTACTCAATACAATGACTCGCATTTATTTGAAGGTAAACAATATTTTGACTTTTTTTATTGGCCATGCATGGTATAGATGCATACATGATGGGCAATAGTGCATTTTGTTGAGAGAATAACCACTTCCAAGATTAAGGGGTTTCTATTCCACAGAGTTGCCTAGGGTGTGATCCCGACCTCATGTTGGCAAATGGTCAGCGCTCCCTGTGGGATTCGTGACATGGACTAACCACCTCCCATGGATTCATTAACTCTGGCACTTGTATCAGAAATTGACAGGTCGACCTTTTGGTTTAACGACAATCGTGGGCCAACAATTGGTATCAGAGCGAAAGGTCACGAATTCGAATCCCCCCAGGTAACGTTGGGGGGGAGTTTGTTGGCAAATGGTCAGCACTCCCCGTGGGATTCATGACATGGACTAATTGCCTCCCGTGGATTCATTAACTCTAGCACTTGTATCAAAAATTGACAGGTCGACCTTTTGGTTTAACAGCAATAGTGGGCCAACACCTCATCCCTTTATTTTTTTAATTTCCTAACAATGCATTTATGATTTTCATTTTTATTTTGGACTAGACTATGTGGGTGTGCCTCTTTACTACCCTTATTTTTTTAATATTGTACTAGTTTCCTTTTAGTTTATAAAAAATAATCTATTAACACATGCCTCAACCAACTCTATTGCATAGGTAGCGATACTACTCAATATAATGATTCACATTTATTTGTTCAAAAGTAAACAATATTTTGATTTTTTTAATCATCCATGCATGGTATGGATACATACATGATGGGCAATAGTGCATTTTGTCAAGAGAATAACCACTCCCAAGGTTGAGGGGTTTCCATTCCATTAGAGTTGCTTGGGGTGTGATCTCGACCTCATGCCTTTAGAGCATTACGAGCCTCATATTTAACAAGACTTGGTCCTTGGTGAGCTCTTTGTGAGCCATTCAACTTCACCAATAAACCAAGGGCCACTTGTAAGGAACCATTTCTTAAAAAATATATTATAATTTTAATTACTAGTAATTAACTAATATAGATATGTAATGGTAAAATTTGTATACCCATGCCATTTCCCATTGAGCTTTGTGTCATTTTTTTAGGAAATGTCTTTATAGTATACATAATGACAAATGGTATGATCTTTCTGTGAAGTTGGCTTTATTCCCCTAGCCTTTTACACACACACCTTCCCATATACTCCACACCTACCTTATCCTTATATGCACACATACCTCCACATTTAGTTATGTCCCACATTTATTACACTTGTCTATACATCTACTTCCATATAGTCATTAGCGAACTAAATCTAATTATTTGCCCACTCTAGAACATTTCTACAGTTGTAGACTTGTCTCCTCTCTTTTCAAAATTTAAAATTATATGTTGGTCAACCAACCCCATTCACCTTCTCGCCCTTAACCAACTAAACACATGTTTGGCACAATTTGATGTTATGTGCTAGTATGTAAAAACATTTAATGCATTTATTTTAATCATCTGTCCATTTTAGAATCCCCCTCATTATATAGCATCATTATCTTCTAATATCGATATAAAGCTAAATCAAGCTTATTCCTAAGGATAAGTGATTCCTAAATCATAGCATTACCGATCATCTTCACTAGACCTGGGTCATTGAGTAGGTCTAAACAATAGACCTTGCCCTTCGTAATAAACAAGCACATAAATCATTATGTATAATTAGGGCCATGTCAAAGGATTCCAACAAACCTCTAACAAGTGCCCTTCTTGCCTCCTCAAGAATATAATTATTTGTAGCCAAACTCTCTAACACATGTAAAGAAAAAATTTTGGCCATATCCTAGGTCATGCATCATAGTCATAATCATATAAAGCTAAATCAAGCTTATTCCCAGGGATAAGTGATTCCTGAATCATAGCATTACTGATCATCTTCACTAGACCTGGGTCATTGAGTAGGACTAAACAATAGACCTTCCCCTTCGTAATAAACAGGCACATAAATCATTTTGTATAGTCAATGCCATGTCAAAGGATTCCAACGAATCTCCTAACAAGTGCCCTCATTGCCTCCTTAAGAATGCAATTATTTGTAGCCAAACTCTCTAACACATGTAAAGAGAAATTTTCATCCCTATCCCATGGCCCTACATCACAGTCATAATCATATAAAGATAAATCAAGCTTATCCATAGGGATAAGTGATTCCTAAATCATAGCATTACTAATCATCTCCACTAGAACTGGGTCATTGAGTAGGTCCATTAAATTTGACAAAAATGCAGACATGATGCTGCTAAATATATTTTTTGAAAAAGTTATAAGAAAATATCATGACCAATAATTTCATGGATATCATCGTCAACCAAAGGGGAGTCAATCAAAAACTCCTTCTCTAGTTTTTGCAGCTCGTATCTAGCAAAATCAACCATTTCCTATTTGCAAGGAAAGAGAGAAACATGACAATGATCAACTAACTCATCTTGATTTCTAAGAATGAAAAAAGAAACAACCAACAACATAAAAGGAAGATGCTGCCAATAAATTTATAGAAGTGCCTAGACTTGTTCTAAAATTATACAAAATCACTATTCTTCACAAATCATGCTATATTTCTTGTTTTAAAATATACAACTTCCACATGCCAACATTTATTACATTTTAACAAAATAGAAGATCAAACATTGGATGAATCCTATTCTAGATTAGTAATAATGTTGCATGTTTGATAGAACAGGCTATAGTACCTTAATCTTTAATTAGTCATCTTCTGCAATCAAATCCATCATATTAAATCTTAAAACTTTAAAAGCTAAGTGACAAACCTCCTAGATCACTCAATGCCCATTCAATATCTTAATATTTTATTAGTGGTGCTGGTGGAGTTAATTTAATGCAGTTGTTTTTTGTCATTCAATTTCTTTGTATTACATGTAAAAAACTTTATTATTATTTATTGTTTCAACCTTGGGTGAATCAATTGTATACGTGTTTCACAAATATACGTTTACTTGACACTTGGCACTTGTCTTGAAAATATTAGAAAACAACAAAGTTAGGTTAAAAGGTTAATTTTTTGAAGTGCAAATTTGTAATTTGACTCAAACTACTAACTTACATTATTGAGCATCAAATAGTAGAAGACTTGAGAAACTCTAGAAATTAAAAGTAATGATATTCATTATGGTAACTATGCATAGAAGGTAAGTTGCCAAGTAAAATTTAAATTTGTAAAAGAAAATTCTATATAAAAATCAAGTTCAACTATCTTTTTTATGTTCAATCTGTTGAACACCCATAATACTGAGAGGGGGGGGTGAATCAGTATTCTCTTAAACCATTTACACTTTAAACATTTAGTCCATTTAGCATATATAATTGTAGTAAAAGAAATCAAGCATAAAACATACAACCATAACTCATAACACATGAACACCAGGATTTTTATGTGGAAAACCCAAAAAGGGAAAAACCACGGTGAGGATTAGCTCACAATATATATTAATAAGGCAACCGGTTAAGGTTGATACAATTGGTGGACTCACTGTCCAAGAATGCTCATTGCATGTGGCTCACTGTCAAAGGACTCATTGTCCTGAGAGAAAGAGATAGAAGAAGTTGCTCAAGGCCAAGATTTGAACTGTTATAATTGCATCTGACATATGCATGGAGTATAGTTCTAATTAAGCACAAGTTATGGAACAACACTAAACACATTGTTCTGAAATACCACACTGGTCTGTATTCACTCAATTCGCATCCATAAGCATATTTTGCATCACATCGATCACATCTCAATTCATACCATAAAACACTGAAAATAATCCTTTCACAACATCAATTAGGTCGGCTTAATTGGATGTAATGTGCAAAGCATGCCATATAGAACTTGTCGGCCCCAAATCTTCACACACATGTTTCACACAAAGATTCAAACTTTGAGATAGGTTGGCATGGACCTAATGTTGGTGGTTCTTCTGAATCAGCATCAGGGTTTGCCAGTTCCTATGCACATGCAGATTCAGCCAACTGAATACAGGAGGTTGCGTGAGCTCCTCCCCTTCACTTCTGGTTCTGCCGCACCAAGGGGGGTATCCCTATAACTTAAGATGTAACCTTGACTAGCTCAACAACACAATGATTTAGCTTGACAGCAACAGGCAGAATACTCTCATGTATGGACCAAGATCTGTATGATAGATCACAAGGTTGGCAACATTCTTGGACATGATGTCTGGTTGGGTATGAGAGCATGCAGGGATCCTAATCCTACTCCTACAACTAATAGATGGAAGGAAGAGATGGTTTGATTTGAATTTTGGATGCAAAGCTGGACATGGTGTATAACCTCAACACAGAGCCAGATTGGTGCCTATCCAGGGCTTGGAGTCGGTAGACATACACCTGTGAATGATCAGCATGAATAGCTAAAACTGGATTTCAGGGGGATACACATGTGATACCTGCCTTACAGATATCTCCCAATACAAAGTGTTAAGCTGTTTATACTTATGGCATCCCTATTGCAGTAAGAAAGATACATGCAAAACTGGAGACAGAATCAGCATAACACATGCAAACATAGCATTATTCATATAAGATTAACCATGAAATCAGTGGATTCATGCCAAATCATACAACAGGAGATACATAAACTCACAAGTTTAGCTGTACAGAGCAACCAGATCAGCTTGTTTTGAATTACAGAGCCAAAAATCTTTAACTTTCAACAACCTAAAAAATGGTAACACAGTCTGCTTATAACAGCCAGAAAGTGTACTACAGTAATTAATTACATGGTTATTACAAAAAATCTGCCAGATACAGTCCTCAGAAGGAATGGCGCTCAGAAAATAGTAATGTAGCAGACAAAGGGGAGCCTCGAGCCATGTGCCACTATCTGAAAGTCTTTATCCACGATCAGGCAGCTTCACCGTTTGTATTCATCGCCCATACCCCTGCACGACCGTCATTGATGGCTCAACCACCCGCATTTCACTTGGAGACTGTCGCTGTAGTCAACATGAGGCTTCCCGCCAAAACGCCTCCTTCGCAGGTTCAAAAATAATGCAAGGGGAAAAATCCCACATGCATGGTGTGGAGACAACTTTAGTATTTTAAAAATATGGCCGCATGCATACCAAGTGTCGAGCGCTTTTGCCGCGCTTGACATACGACCCTTCGTCCACAGCCCATCGCGGAGACATATGCCATCGGCCTTCCTCAAAAATCCCCTACCGACTCCAGTGGTCTCGCCGACGCCTATTTCACATTCCTTGTCTGTCGGTGAGACCAAAACCATCGGCGAGCAACAAAATACCTACGCCGATGAACAAAGTCACTCCGACAGCACCCTAGCCTCACACCTCCGTCGGTATGACCAACACCGTCGGAGCAGCATCTCAAACCTACGCCGACTCCAAAAGTCACGCCGACGCACATAAGCTGACTACCACCTATCGGCCAGACCCACGCCATCGGCTCAATCAAAAACTCACCTGCCGATATCACTTGTTATGCCGATACAACACCATCGGCCAGACACCACTCCATCGGTGAACCCCACGCCGGCTCGCCCGACAGCCAAAGTCATGGCGATAGCATTCCAAAACCCTCGTCGGCGAGACCTAGCCCGTCGGCAAGCCACAAAACACCTACGCCGATAGGTAAAGTCTTAGCGATAGAGGATAATACGCCATTGGTACCAATCATGATCGCCAAGACACACTCCAAACTCATGCCGATGGACAAAACATGAAGACCCCCTCTTCAAGAAAGATGATGTGGATGTTACAGAACACTGAAGGGGTGCCAAAACTGGAAAATTTTTTGGATTTTTTGGGATGGTGCCTGCATGAAAATTGCTTGGAAACTGTCAGTGAATTCAGGCACCAACACCTAAAATAGCTCCTACTTAACTTTGCAAAGCATATTTACCCTCCGCACAACATCAACACCTTCAGGTCGGCTCCACTGGCAAGACAACAACAATATAAACTATCTGTCATTTCACAAAACTGTATGTGGACCTCCAAATTGCTAAAAACCTGGAATATACATGCTACAGACATTCATTATCTTCTGCATAGCAAACCATTCTCTTGCGGTGAAATGCAGAGTATCTAACATCATCACTGGCACTGCCAATGCACTTTCTATATAGAGTACGATACTCTGTCAACTCTAACTCTCATTTTGGAGGACTTTAGGACCTGAAACTTTGGATTTTGATTCTTTGAATATTCACTATTAACACCTTACAACCACAAAGAAAGATATTTCATGTTGGAGAAATGCGGATCCATTTAATTACATACTCTGTGCCGGAAACAACTATGCTTTGTTAAGTTGGGCTTCTTCTGTTTACATCTTTCACATCAGAGTTCAATAGTAAGCAAAATTATAGATTTAGATGTATCCAAAGACCAATAATCATATGCTAGAACCACAAAGCAAGATCTTCAATGGTAGACAGATGCAGACCAATTTACTTGAACTCTGTAGCTTAGTTTTACCAGACTGACACTTAGCCAAATTTCATGACATCTCTTCTTACCAGATCAAATATTCTTGCACTGCAGTCTTCTATGGAGGATAAAATCATCTTGTAAGGAAGAGGATCAAACCCTCTTGCAAAATTACCAACCAAGCTAGTCTGCACAACAATCTCCTTATGTCTGGTTAACACTTTCTGGATCACTGTACCATTATCCTTTGTTATCACTGTCTCTGTCTTGTGATGTTGATGGCTTTTCTATTCTCTGGACCACTATATCTTTACTCTTTGAAGCCAACCTTTATCCTTATCTCTGCTCAACTAGTTGACACTAATGACAACACTAGACTAACATGTTGACATCAATGACAACACTAATTGCAGCAACTGCACATACTTGCAACAATCTCCCCCTTTGTCATTGATGGCAACATATGATGTGAAAAACCATTAAGACTAAACTCTGCCACAAACTTTCTCTCCCCCTTTCTTTTACACATCTTACTCTCTCTCCCAAAGCATCTTTTTCACATTGCTTTCTCTCCCCCTTTGACATCAATGGAAAAGGGACTATTTCCAAATTAAAAAAAACTTCTTTAACTTTTCTTTACATGGCACTCCCCCTTACTATCTTATTTCTATACCCCAAGATATCAAAACTATTTTCCTCTAACCTTCCGCATATATATATATACAGGAAATCAAAAAAATGAAAAACTTACTTATTTGTGGAAAAGAAGTCTTTATAGATATTCTTCAATTGAATTACTGCTAAGTCCCATTGTACCTTTGCATAGTATAATATTTGTATCTGCTGCAAGAGTAATTCTTCTGATTTATCCACTGTTGTAGGAACCTCAGCCATCTTACCAAAATTTTCAACCTCTCTTAACAAACCAATCAGAGAAGCCATCTTAAAATTGACTATCTCTCTCAGCTAACTCATTTGGTCTTTTATAGACTCCTTTTGACTCTGCAATTTCTTTATTAGAGTATGAGTCTTTTCCACTTCTGCTCTTAAATCTCCATTTATGTCTTTCAAGGGATCATAGGTTCTGGAGATTTTTACCAATTGCATCTCAAGGCCTTCAGTTTTGTCTTTTATTTCCTTAGTAGTTATAGGCCAGGATAAACAAAATTGATATAGTGCATTGGTATCACTTATGGCATTCTAAATATTCTTTACATTGTTATCTGACAAAATGTGTGTGTTGGAGCACTTATCTATAAATTCTATTAGCCTCGGATTATCATATTCTTCCCTGGCCTTCTTCTCCGCTACTTGAACTCAAAAGATTCAAAATGGCTATTTACATACTCCATTAGCTTTCTAATTTGAAGTGGAGGAGACAGTAAGACATCTCTCTTAATATCATGCACTATCTTCTCAAAAACTTTCATGGCTTCATCCATCATCTCATTACCTTCTATGTGAGACTGCAAAATTTCTTCCTGAGCAGTTGCCTAAAAGATTGTTCCAAGTTGAAGTTTTTGCAAAGGAGAAATGCTGGATAAATTGACCTGTCCATCAATGGATGGCACTTGTAGTAGTTGTGGTGAATATATGATTTGTGATTGCCTTTGCTTAGCCAAAAATTCTCTGATGGAGTCTAATGGAGAGACTCTAGAACATTCACCCACCTTATCCTTTTTCTCCTCTTCAGATATCATATGAGAATCAGGAGTTTTCGGAGGCAGTTCCCATCATGTACTTCTTCTCCTTCTTCATTTCCCAGAACCGAGGTATTAGCCATAGTGTTACCAACTTGATCTGAAACAGCCTGATTTTGTTCTTCTTTTTCTTCAACTATCCTATCTTCTGATGTCTCTATCATCTCTTCAGTATCTACTTTGTTTTTCAGAGGAGTAGGAGAGGTAGAATTAGTATTTAATACATTTATTTCATCCTATGTTTCCTTCTTTTCTTTTGGAGATTTTTTGACATCTGCATGCTTAAATTAAGCATCATCTTCCTAAGGAGTGTTGTCTTTGGCAGGTTCTTCCTCTCCTTTGCCTTCATGGGTCATACCTAGCCTTTGTGCCAGCTCAACAATCTTCTCTACAGCTTCCTTCTATAGTCTGTCAAAGTCATCTTTGTCTTTACTCATGAGAGTGTTTACTCTCTGCTTTGTTCTCAGTTCTTTTGAGTATAACTTGGCCAATGTGGCCTTATTCTCTTCTGTCAAAGAAATATCAATGCTTTTCAAAGTGAATTCTTGTATTTTCCCTTCTTCCTCAAATACTTCTCCTCTTCTATCCATCAAAATTTTCCATACTTTCGCAGGAACTTGACTAGCAATGTCTTTCATATCAACTTCATATATTATGATATAATTTATAATTGCCTCAATTATAGTGGCCTTGTCTACATCATTAGCTTCATTATACAAATTTGCAGTACCTGTTAAAGCATCATGTTGTGCAACATTTACCAATACCACACTGCTCTGTATTCACTCAATTCGCATCCATAAGCATCTTTCACATCACATCGATCACATCTCAATTCATACTATAAAACATTGAAAACAATCCTTTATATATATCTACTTCTTTCACAACATCAATTAGGTCGGCTTAATTGGATGTAACGTGCAAAGCATGCCATAGAGAACTTGTTGGCCCCAAATCTTCACACACACACACTTCATGCAAAGATTCAAACTTTGAGATAGGTTAGCATGGACCTAAAATAGCTCCCACTTAACTCTGCATGGCATATTTACCCTCTGCACAACATCAACACCTTCAGGTCAGCTCCACTGGTAAGACAACAACAATATAAACTATATGTCAGTTCACAAAACTGTATGCAGACCTCCAAATTGCTTAAAACTTGGAGTATAAATGCTACAGACATTCATTATCTTATCCTAAAAATCTACATAGCAAACCATTCACTTGTGGTGAAATGCGGAGTATCTCACATCATCACTAGCACTATCAATACACTATCTATACTGAGTGCGATACTCTGTCAACTCTAACTCTCATTCTAGAGGACTTCAGGACCTAAAAATTTGGATTTGGATTCTTTGAATATTCACTATCAACACCTTACAAATGCAAAGAAAGATATTTCATGCTAGAGAAATGCGGATCCATTTACTTACATGCTCTGTGCTAGAAACAACTGTGCTCTGTTAAGTTGGGCTTCTGTTGTTTACATCTGTCACATTAGAGATCAATAGTAAGCAAAATTCTAGATTTATCTATGTATCCAAAGACAAATAACCATATGCTATAACTATAGAGCAAGATCTTCAATGGCAGACAAATGTGGACCAAATTACCAGAACTTTGTAGCTTAGTTTTACCAGACTGACACTTAGCCAAATTTCATGACATCTCTTCTTACTGGATAAAATCTTCTTGCACAACAGTCTTCTATGGAGGATAAAATCATCTTGTAAGGAAGAGGATCAAACCCTCTTGTAAAATTACCAACCAAGCTAGTCTGGACAATAGTCTCCTTATGTCTGGTTAACACTTTCTGGATCACTGTACCATTATCCTTTGTTGTCACTGTCTTTGTCCTGCGATGTTACTGGCTTTTCTATTCTTCAGACCATTGTATCTTTACTCTTTAAAGCCAACCTTTATCCTTATCTCTATTCAACCAGTTGACACTAATGACAACACCAGAGTAACATGTTGACATCAATGACAACACTAATTGCAGCAACTGTACATACTTGCAACACAATCATGCTTCTGGATCTAATTGTGTGATGATTTTTGGCATCAACTACTTTTTTAATTTTCTCTTCTAGCTCTCTACCCTTTCCATATTAGAAATTTCTATAAATATTAAAAATAGAATTAAAAAATATATAACACTATGATAGATAATTTTATTTGTGTATGACTATGCAAGATGTTATTTCTTTCCACCTTTTAGAATGAAAATACAAGCCTTTGTCAACTCTAATGTATCATGTCAAGAATTGATGCTTTTTACATTTGCAAATGATGCATACTACTTTGGATGGTGGGTTGAATTTCCTAGAGATAATTATATGTATGAGAAACTAAAATTTTGAATTGACACATGGAATTGGTACTATCATGCAATTGACAGTGACTTGGAGAAAATCAATTTAATTCTAATTTACTAACTTTATTGTGACCTACACCTAGTGGTTCCTTGTACATATAATCTAAAGTTATATGGAAAATCATTTACTATCGTTGTGGATGACTACATAATTGAATTGATCAAATAGACATTGTGTGTTAATAAGTTGGTTATGGACTATAGTGAAATATTTATTTAACATCTTCGAAAGGATAAACCAAAAAAAACTTGGAGGATAAAGTCAAGGATATAAAAGTTTTGTATGTAACTAGACACTGCATTACAGACACGTGATATTTCCATAGTCTAGACTCCACACTCTTGCAAATAGACAATGTATTTTAATTTTTATATTGTTATAGTAATGTGACGATTGTTAATTGAATGTCTTGCTCTCTTCTCTATGTTTTTTAGTTAGTTGTAATTCCTAAATATTTTTTTACAGTGATGTTAATAAAAATAGAGAAGAAATTACAGTTTGATATAAGTTCTGGAATCTCAACCATTGATCTAAAAAAATCTAGTGGCTCCCAACTAATTTTAGAGGCTTTTGTTGGCAATATATAGCTTTTGAGATATACCTTCCAGAATTGAACTACAGTCATCCATCCTTGTTCATCATTGACCGGTGGAAAGATTTAGAAGTAGGACCCATCAAATTCAAATCGTAATATTTTTTAATGTTCTTTTAATGATATTAATATGTAAAAGTAAACTTACATAGATAATTATTAAAATCAAATAATGTTAAAACTCAAGGCTAGAATAAATTATAATTTCTTATACTTACTATCAAAGGTAAGAAAACTATTATGTTAATAGTAATTAATAAAAAAATAAAATATCTATTATAATCATTTTAAATTTTAATATACAAGTTTTAATTACATATCAAGTATTATATCTAGATAATATGTATAAATATATTTAATATTTTAAATTTATATTTTATTTGCATACAAATTAATTAAAAAATATAAATAAGTGAAAATGAATTTATATATATATATATATATATTTTACATAACTTCTTAGAATTTAGACTTAGTAATATAGACTATGAAATAATCTATATTATTATGTATATTGTGGCATATAAATATATATTTCAATATATATTTTTTCTAAATAAATGCACCATGGGGGGTGCTCCCATTTATTAACTTCAAAATTAATGTCAACAACATATAGTATATACATACATGTCCTTCCATGAACCATTCTATCCAGTCCAACAATTCAGAGTTAACAGAAAATACATATCACCTATGATAACCTTATACATCTTTAGTAAAAATTATAGCTAACTATATATAGTGCAACATATAAAAACTACATCCTACCAACTATGATAACTAAATAGAACCTGAAAATATGACATCAAACAAGGATCCACTCCCCCTTTGCTACCCCCTTATCGACATCCACAACATTCTGGAACCAATCACCTACATCTACAACTATCCACCCCAATACCTGCTTCAAGAAGCTAAGTGCTTTCTCAAATTTTTGCCTCCTTTTAAAATATTCTCCTTTCCTGTATGACATAATGAAAGGATGCCATACAACCATATCACCTTTGAGTTTGGGTCTGAGATAGTCTTTGGGAATCGACACCCCATTTCCATATCTTGCAATGTCAAGAACTTCCAAACCGCCAAGAAAATACTATTTTATAAATGTCTTTGTAGTTTTCCCCACATCTTCCTTCAATTCCCCATGATCCAGAATAAATATCAGAGTTGACTCTATACATGTGGTTTGCCGTAAGGAATTTGTCACCTAGGATCCACTGAAAGGTGATAGCAATATACCATCTTTGGTTTTGAAAACCGTTCGCAATCGTTTCTCTAAAACCTGGCCTAAAATGCCATTTGGCATTGCGGGCTTGTTAACTTGATAGGAGTGTCCATCTTTAGTATCATTTTCTACCTCTACAACCTCACTCTCCACCCTAAATATTCACCAAAACTTTCTTCTTGTGCTTCGGCTTTCAAAAGGGAAATAAATTTTCCTTTACATATTCTATTATTTCAAAAGAAAGTTCTTGAAATCTCCCAACTACATTCCTCGCAATGAGTAACTCAACGTTTGAGTACCCCTTCCACATACTCTTCATTAATGGATAATAAAGCCTATGTCCTTTCCATCTGATTCCAATAATCTATTCGAAGTGAAAATTCATCATTATTATGTAAGTCATTCGGCATCAACTGCCACCACCACCTCCACTATGCATTCCTCAATTCTATTAACAATTTGATTAGCCAACTCATCTGCTTCTAAGTTTATTTCTCTATAAACATGATTTAGGGAAAAATCTTCTAATCTACTTAATGTTTTAAAAATTTCTTCAATATCATTATTGAATTTCCAATTATTTTTCCTTCTAGTCCTTATTGCATTTATAACAAGAGAAGAATCTCCTTCTATTGCAATTTTACTATTCCCAATTTAATGCAAACATGAAGACCTGCTAATAAGTCTTGGAACTCTACCATGTTATTTGTTCATTTTCTTAACCTTTTTGACACTTTGTAAATTACCTTTCCATTCCAATCCCTCACAATGCAACTTGCTCTTGAAGGACCAGGATTGTCCTTAGATGCACCATCAAAATTTAACTTAAACCATCCATCCTCTAGAGGGCTCCATTTCGCTTCCCTTCTTAGTTTCATGGATTTATCTCCCCCAACCCCATTAATAGGGGAATATATATTTTAATACTAATAAACACTTGTTATTGAATTATATATGTATTTGTTATAAAATAAAAATTATAATTATAATTATACTTAGCTATATTTATTATTTATTATTCTATACAAGTAACAATATTCTATCTCCCTCTCTCTCTCTCTCTATGTATATTTGTCTATCCCTATCCCTATCTCTTTCCCGATGTCTATCTATCTCCCTAAGTCAGTTAAAACTAAGTTATTAGATATCTTCTAGGTTAATTTTGATAGTAATGTATAAAATTTAATAATTTATATTGTTACTTGTATAGAATATAGTAATAAATATAGCAATAATATAAATTTTATATATAAAATAAATATATAATTCAATAACAAATGTATAAATATTAAAATATACATATTATATCATATTTATATTTATTAATGTAATTATGTAAAATATATAGATTATAGTAATATATATTATATATTAATTATATATAGATTATAATAGTATTATATATTATATGTTATAATTTATAAGTATAACTATAATATAGATTTCATAATCTATATATAATTATTATGAGGTTTTAAAAAATTGTATAAAAACTTTTCAATGTCAATGAACGAGGATGGATGGTTGTAGTTGAGCTCCAGAAGGTATATCTCAAAAGGTACATATTGTCAACAAAAGCCTTGGAATTAGCCGAGAGCTATTAGATTTTTATTAGATCAACGATTAAGATTCAATTATTCGATTTTAATAATGGTTGAAGTTGGAATCTCATTCAATATTTTAATATTTTATTAATGGCACTAGTGGGATAAATTTAATGAAGTTGAAGGATTAGGGCATCATTCATTTTCATTTGTAAAATATAAATAAATATTAATTATATATTAATATTAAAATATATATTAATTAAATATATTATATATATTAATTAAATGATTATAATTTGAATGGTCCCACTTCTAAATTTTTCCACTATTCGATGAACAAATGATGGACAATAGTAGTTCAATTCCAAAAGGTAGATCTTGAAAGCTACATGTTGCCAACAAAAGCCTCTAGAATCAACTAGGAGCCATTAGATATTTTAGATCAATAGTTGAGATTTGATCATTTATGAATTAATGAATTTAATGATGTTAAAGGGCATCATTTGATTTCATTTGTAAAATATAATTAAATAACAAATGTATATTAATACTAAAATGTATATTATATATTAATTAAGTATATTATATATATTAATTAAATAATTATAATTTGATGGGTCCCACTTCTAAATTTTTCTATTATTCGATGAACAAATGATGGATGATTATAGTTCAATTCCGGAAGGTAGATCTCGAAAGCTACATATTGCCAACAAAAGCTTCCGGAATTAGCAGGTAGTTAGATATTTTTAGATCAATGATTGAGATTCGATCATTTGTGAATTAACAAATGTAATGAAGTTGAAGGGCATCATTCAATTTTATTTGTAAAATATAATTAAATGACAATATGTATATTATTATTATTATTATTATTTGGATACGTAAGCAGAGAAAATTATATTAATAAAAAAGATGAATATAATAGGTGTTCGAGAAGCATCTCAGAAGCCCACATTCAAACCAACCCCCTTCAAATCCAACTATGTAAAAGCCACACAGGACCACCATTCATTACAGTGTTCTAACTCTTTCCAACCCAAAAAATGTGCCAGAAGGCAAGACCACGCAGGGTCCCTCAAGATCTAAGCCCTACCATCATGACTTGAGTGCTTATTGTGTCCCTTGCCGCAAGAAAACACTCGGGGCGTTACCAATGATGTCAGAGATCCATAGATCTTGCCACCATGCTAAGACGCATTCATGTTGTTATAAGAAGCACCACCACTGATAGAACCATGATCAAGACAATGAAGAGTAGTCTGCACCTCCCAAAGAAACCCCCTGTTGCAATCCCGGCAGCCATAGAAGTGACAACTCAAAAAACTAGGTCCAAAACACTTCCCCCATCACAACTGACCAAAACTTCCAACCTCACAAGCCACCCAATCACCAACCATAATAAATCACTCTTCAAACTCCATGAAATCTTCACATTCCTAATGTATGCACTGCCTAAAAAAAGTATCCTCCTGCCCACGTGTTGAGATTACAGGTGGAGTGTGTTCCAATCTTTTTATTAAAAATGCCATCTGCACCTAAATTAGCAAGCTCATTAGCCTCCCTATTTATCTCCCTATATATATGGTTGATGATGTAATTTTTTTAAAAAAATTAGCTCCCTCAAAACCACCTCCAACAAAGAATGCAACTTCCAGTTATGCAACGGTTGTGTTCTAACAACATTAACCACCAGTGTTGAATCCCCTTCGATCTTAATGTTTTCCAACTTAAGTTCCTGATGTAGCCTGATGCCATGAATCAAGGCCTGAAACTCTGTCTTATTGTTTGTTCCACTTAGAAGTGGCAATGAAATACTGCTAATCACCCTCCCTTCCCAGTTTCTCACAAGACATCCAGCCCCCGAATTACCCCTAGAAGCCCCATCAAAGTTGACCTTATGCCAACCATATCTTGGTGGCTTCCATTCTGCATTCTTTCTTTGTGTTTGTTATTTTAGACCTCCTTCCCCCAGAAGGGCAGGATCTGGAGACCAAACCATGATTTTCTCATTTTGGCATCCCAATCTAGGAAGTTTATATTTTTTGGGCTTTGTCCAACTACTCTGCTATTTGCCACCTCTACAATTGTCGCTTCTAACTTATTTAAAAAGGAGGACAAGCTCATTTATTTATCCTAAAAAATCCTCCTATTTCTCTCCTTCCATGCCTCCCAAATTAACATGGATGGATTGATCATCCAAAGTCTCAAGAATATGGTTTGTCTATTGATCAAAGGCCAAGTCTGAAAAAGGCTTAGAGCATAATTGGGAAGTGCACTCTTCCAACCTAGTTTTGCACAAAGCCACTGCCAACATTCCTGTGTAAATGGGCACCCAAGAAACAAGTGGTTCACTGGTTCCTCTTCTCTTTTGCAAAGGGTGCATCTCAAAGGTCTCTGATACCCCAACTTAGTGAATTTGTCTGTTGTTAGAATTTTGCCTTGCAGGGCAGCCCAAGTAAAAATTCTAGCTTTAGGGAGACATTGCTTGTTCCAACAAAGGTACACATGCAAAAAAGTTTAGTCTTCCTCTTCCATGACTAGCATTCTATATCCATCCTTGGCGTTATACTGTCCAGATTTGGCTCCATACCACACTAGTTTGTCTCTGTCCTCCCAGATGTGAATGATTCTACCCTTCAACACAACCTCAAATTCTATAGGGAGCCCCAAGGTTCTAACATCCTTCCAGTGTCATTCACTTATCCCATTGCTTATCGTTTCTTGCAAATAATCCCTAACTATGAATCCCCACCTCTGAGTAGTTACCCTTTTGACCAGCTCTAATTCCTGCTTCCTCCCCAAGCTTGGAAAACCACCCCACGAATCATCCCAAAAGAGAGCAATCCTCTCATCCTTGACATCCCAACTCAAATAGTTAGTGATAAGTGATTTGCAATTCCTCATGAAATTCCCAATTCTTGACTCCTGTGGGATAGACCTAGAAGTAAGAATACTCAACTCTCCTTCATCAAGATACTTGTTTTGAAGTATTCTAACGCATTTTAGATTTTGGCTAGTCTACATTTTCCATATCAATTTTGATGATAATACTATATATTTTTTTAACAAGTTTTTCAAACCGACTCCCCCAGTAGCCTTTGACTTGCAAAACTTTTCCCAGGCAACAAGTGGTACTTTCTTTGGTCTGAATTCCCTTGCTAGAAGAATCTCTTCATACTCTGATTGATCTTTTGGCTAGCCCACACTAGAAGAGATAAGAAAGACATCAAATAAATTGGGATGGCTGACACCATTGCCTTGGGCATTGCTGCTCTTCCTTCCCAAGACAACCATAATCCTTTCCAAGATGCTAATCTATTATCTATCTTGATGCCGAGGGGGTCCCAAAGTTTACCCAAATGCTACCCAACAAACAAAGGCATTCTGAGGTAATTGCATGGAAGACTATCTCTTTTAAAGGTTAGAGCTCTCAAAATTTGTTGTTCTACTCTTGGATTGGAAAAGAAAAATATTTTTTTAATTTTTCCTTGCCGACTTCCTGCCCCAAAGCAGCTGCATAAAGATTCAATATCTCATTGAATTGCATTTCTTCTATTCTCTCTACAACTCCGAACAACATTGTATCATTAGAAAACTACTGATGCGTTACTAAGGGCACATTAGAAGTTATTTGGATGCCTTTTATCTTTCCTTGCTCAAAGGCCTGGCTCACCAATATACCTAGTGCTTATGCCATGATGATGAAGAGGAATGGTGAGAAAGGATCCCCTTGTCTCAGACCCCTTGAATCCTTGAAGAAGCCTTCCAAAAAACCATTAATGAGCACTGAATACCTAGGGCTGGCCACACAATTGAAAATCCAATCTAGCCATTGCTTATTAAATCCAAATGCCTCTAGAACTTTGAATAGAAAATGCCAATCCACCTGGTCGTAAGCCTTCTTTATATCCAATTTGATCAACATGCTCTGCTTCTTCATTTTTTGTATTGAATGGATTGCTTCTTGTGCAATAATCACCCCATCTAAAATAGATCTTCCTGGCACAAAACTAGTTTGCTCATCTGAGATAATGTCTAGTAAGATTGTCTTTAGTCTGTTTGCTATTGCCTTGGCCATAATTTTGTAAATTGTGTTGCATAATGCAATTGTCCTGAATTCATCTAATGATACTAGTTTTTCTTTCTTTGGGATTAGAGATATAAAAGTGTTGTTTATCTCTCTAAGGGCCTTTCCTGATTGCCTCGAGTCTTCTATTGCTGCAACCACCTCACACCCCACAATCTACCAACATTCGTAAAAAAGCCAACAGGGAATCCATCTAGACCTGGGGCTTTATCTGGGTGAAGTTTATTTAATGCTCCCTTTATCTCTTCTTCTGAAAACTTACTCATGAATCTCTCATTTTGTGCTTCTAAAATTAATCTATGAATTCTTGCCAAAATTTGCTTTTGTACATTCAAGTCTGAGCCAATCCAATTGTTTAGCAGATTTCTAAAAAACCCTAGTGTCTCTTCCCTGATTTCTTTCGATTTCTCCAACAACACCCCATTAGATGTTTTAATCTTTAAGATTATATTGATTTCCCTTCTTGTTTTGGTTTCATTATGGAAATATCTTAAATTTTTGTCTCCCTCTTCAATCCACATTTCTCTTGACTTTTACCTCCAAAAGATTTCCTCCTCAGCCAACACATCCTCCAATTGGTTTAAAAGATCTTTTTCTTTCTGAAACTTCTCCTCATCCATGTCATTAGAAAAACATCTTCATTTAGCAATCTAATTTCCTCTTCCAATACCTTTTTTGCCTCAAATATGTTCTTAAAACAACTTCTATTCCAATATTTTAACTATTGCTTCACCAATTTCAGTTTTGTTACTAAACTAAACATTTTGGTTCCTGATGGATTTGCCTCTCCTCACCATTGTTGGATCAGTTTGTATCCCTCATCCACATGTTTTCAAACTTAAAAGGACACCTAATGGGTTGTTTGTCTCCTAAAATATTCAAACAAATGGGGTAATGATATGATCCAGACTGCGGGATAATGCTACCTTCCAATGTGAATGGAAATGCTCCCAAATCCCCTTTAAACAGAAACCTGTCTAGTTTTTCTACTATATTGCTAAACCCCAACCTCCTATTTGTCCAAGTGTAAGTTCCATTCGCCATTTGAATTTACATTAACATATTTCTCCCCACAAAGTTTTCAAAATCAATTTGCGATTGATGTTTTCTCTACACACCCCCCCTTTTATCCTGATTGTGGAGAATTGCATTGAAATCCCCTCCCAGTATATAAGTTTCGTTGCGTGAATTAGTCCAAAACCTTTCAATTTCCTCCCATACTTCCATTTTTGAAATGCATGAAGATGGACCATACACATTTATCAAAAGGAAATGCAGATTAGAGGAGAGGATTTTTACCTTACAAGCTATCCAATGCTTGCTTGTTACTACCCTCTTAGTATAGACCGACTCTGATCTCTAGAAAGTGATAAGACCCCCTGAAGTTCCCTATGAGTTGACCACTTCCACGCTCCAGTTCTTCAACTTTCTCCTATTGCTCTACTTTTATACTTGACATTTTTTATTCTTGAATAATAAAAATGTTCGTCTGTGCCACCTCCAACTGGCGCTTGACCCGACACTTTTTGTTAGGGGCATTTAAGCCCCTAACATTCCACAATATGAGCCTCATGGCTCCTCAGAAGGGTAAATCCCTTCCCTAATCTAAGTAGTCTGGTGATCTTCACCTATCCCTCTGCTTCCCCACCCATGTTTCTTTTCTCCAAGTTAGTTTTTCTCCCCTTCTTCTCTTCCCCACAATCTAGGGGCTTTCTTGAAGGGTCTCTTTGTTTAATGCCCAATTTCTTAATTGCCTCTGATTTTGGCTCCAAGTCACTTGGTTCTTTCCTTCCTCTCTGATTATCTTCCCCTACTCCCTCATTTCCTTCTCCTTCCGCTATGGCTTCCACTTCTTTTGGGAAGCCCTCCAAATATGAAAAATCTCCCTCTCCCTAGTCAACATTTCCCTCATCCAAATCTATTCCTTTAGAGTATCCCATGAGTTCACACCCAACCTCTAGGATTGACTCAATCGTAATAGCTTCTTGTTTGTCTTCTCCATCTAATCTAGGAGCTTGCAACCGCATCACATCAGCAGCACCATTTTGCATATGGAGCTCTAAATTTTTGAAGCCTTTTTCTTTGGGCTCTTCTAGATCTGCCTCTACTCTTTGCTCTGCCTCCAACTGAAATCTCTCTAGATCTTGTGAAGAGCCCTCAGCCCCTCCTGCACTGCTTCTTGTTCCCAGGAATTTTCTCCACTCCCTTGCTCATTTTGGCTCCTAAACCATAGAAACCCTAGCATCATTCCTTTGGGGTTCATGTCAACCTCCACCTTTTGAATCCATTACCTTCCTCTGTGACAATCTCCAATTCATTCCATTGATTGTTGTTTGGTTTGATTTCCATGCAAATCCCCACATGCAACTCGAGATCTCTCCTAGATTTGTTCTTTGTTCTGCGTAAATGTAGGATCCCAAATTGTCTCCTATCACTTCCAGGAACTCTCTGGCCCAATACTCCATCAAAAGGTTGGGTAGCTTATACCATATTTGTATCTTCTCCATTCTATGATTTACTGGGTTAAAGCTAATCTCCCAGTCCTTGAGGTAAAAGTTGAATCCATCCATTATTAGCAGTCTCTCCTTCATGATCACTTTTTTCATTTCTGGTGTAGGGCAAGTCACCAAAAAATAGTTTTTTGTGATATACTTAATCTTGACTTCTGTTCCCAACTGACTTATCCACCATTTCTCCATCTTGACTCTATTGCCCCTAATGCCAAACTATTTTACAAACAATGCATAACTCCTTAAGTGCTCTAATGTCAGTTGCAAGATCTGTGCTTGGACTTCCATTGTTTTACTGTTCACCACTTCCTTTCAAGTATTTTCTCCTAGAGTTTGAATCTGTCAGGTCCTCCAAAAGTTTCCTCCATTTCTCTACCCTTCGAACCTCCCCAATGATGAAGATTTTTCCATCCTTCCTTCTTACTTCCCAGCGGAAGTGCATTAGCTCCAGTAGCAACTAGTGGTACTTGCATTCCATTGTCATACCTATGCCTCTCATCCTAGAACCTAAAACCTCCTCTTCCTATTAATCGTTGCCTCCCCTACACCATCACTCCATTCTTGCGAGCCCAGAAGCGCTTGTTCACAGGTGCCATATATCACTATGTAGTTTGTCAAATAATCTAACAATTGTACATTATTATTAAAATTATATTATATATTAATTAAATATTATGTATTTATCTTTAAAAAATTATATAATGTCCAAGACGGTTGATGGCATGGATGGGGAAAAGGTTCATGAGGTTATGGCACAATTTATTCTAGAACCTGGTACCTTGCGTGGGCACTAGAATGTTTTCGGAGCAGATGATTGCAGCCTCCTCTATCCTCATCCATGAGGATTTGATTGAGGCCTCTCACTAGGGGTCAACAGATTCAGAATTGGTGATGAGCCACTTTCATGACATATGGTCAGGGAGATGGAAACAAGGAAGCTAGTGACTGGAATTGCTGAAAAAGTTGGGGTGTCTGTGGAGGAAAGTGAGCAGCCAAAATACACCCATGCCTGTGACTCAGACACCGATGTAATGGACCTGTTTAGTAAAGATTAAGCTTAGCTTTTGCATAACTTTTTTGTTCCCTATCCTTCTGATGATTACTGCATAGATGGTGAAGGGCAAGGGTCGAGGTAATTTTCCCCCTTGAATGTACATGTTTCTGGGTAGTCTCTGATAGGGTCTATATGTAATGAGGGGCCATGCCCATTTTGAATGGTTTATGGTACCAAAAACCAATTTTATTATAAAAAAATTATATAATGTAAAATATAATAAATAATAAATATAACTATAATATAGATTTCATATTACATAATAATATATTACTAGAATTATGTATAAAAAAATTTCACCATTTGATGAACGAGGATGGACATCTGTAGTTGAATTCTGGAAAAAAATATCTGAAGTGGTAGACTTGTGAACTCAAACCGCTGGAATCAATCAAGAGTTGTTAGATTTGGATAGATCAATGATTGAGAACTTATAATATTTAAATATTTTTTAATATCACAGCCCGCTGGACATGGTGAATTAGTTAAAGCTGCAAACTTGCAGGCCATCCTTAAATTTTATATGAAGTGTAAGTACAAAATTGTAATATAATAATATTGTGTAGTCTGGACATAACATGTTGCACTTGTTGTTCTATTACTTGGCACTTGTTTTGGAATAACAATTTTTTTTTGAAGTTAAGTCGTAGTATTGCACACAGGGAATTCAAGTTTTAACTAGTGGTACTATTTGGAAGTGAGAGGGTCAAGGATATTGTAGTGCACCAAAATTTTTAATATTGATTGTGGGACGCGACAGGGTCACTTAGTGCTAGTGGGCGTGTGTAGAAATATGGGGGACCAAAAAGTGGCCAAAACCACTTTTTGTTCCAAACAAGCCATAATGCGAGCACGTTATAATGTGCTCACATTTTAAAGTATTAAAAATGCAAATCTTTGGACTTCCTTCACTCTAGAGTAGGGTCATGTCTAGCAAGAGACCAGGGCTATATACATAAAAAAAACATTTAAGTATAAGTTGGTATTTAACTTTCTTATACTTTAAGTTATATTTTATGTATATACTGGCAGGATGTTTGAGAGTGGTTTCAGAGTGGTTTCAAATCCATACAAATTAAATTGTAGATTCTAGAATTTGGAGGATCCTCAATTTTCAGACTTAGTCAAATTTTTAGGGTTTTAGGGTTTCAGGTAGCCAAATTTAGGGGTTCAACAACATGCATCATGGTAAAGGCATAGGGACCCCTTAGGTGTCTCTCTCTCCCGAGCTATCTCTTTCTATCACTCCCCCCTCTCTCCCTCTTCCTCTTCCTCTTCCTCTTCCTCTCCCTCTCCCTCTCTCTATGTCTCCCTCTCTATATCTCTCTCCCCTACCTCTTTCTCTGTCTCCCTCTCTATCTCTCTCTAATTCTCCCTCTCCCCCTACCTCTTTCTATGTCTCTCTCTCTCTCTTTAACTCTATATCTCTATCTCTCTGTATCTTTCCCTCTCTCTAATGCTATCTCTCTATCTCTCCCTCTAGCTATTTCTATCTCTATCCCCTTATCTCTATATCTCTCCCTCTCCCTCTCTCTCTATCTCTATCTCTATCTCTCTTGCCCCTCTCTCTTTATGTATATTCTCTCTATTGAGCTATCTCTCTCTCACTGCCTCCCTCCCTCTCTCTCCCTCTCTCTAACTCTATCTTTATATCTCTCCCTCACTCTCTATCTCCCTCCCTCCCTCTCCCTCTCTCTAACTCTATCTTTATATATCTCCCTCCCTCTCTATCTCCCTCCCTCCCTCTCTCTATCTCTATCTCTATCTCTATCTCTATCTTTATATATATATATATATATATATATATATATATATATATATCTTGTTGAAATATACCGGACAACTGAGAGGGGGGTGAATCAGTTGTCACAAAAATTTAGCTTTACATGCATATCAAACCATTAGCAACTTAATTATTCGTAATCAGATTTAACCATGAAAGCATGAAACCATTAACTTAATCACAATCACACATTCAACACAGTAGACACAAGATTTTTTACGTGGAAAACCCTAAAAGGGAAAAACCACGGTGGGTGTTAGCCTAATATATAAGTTATAGCAATACCAAAATATAGAGGCTCACTGCCCAAATTGCTCACTGCAAAGAATAGCTCACTGCCAAAAGGGTGAACTAATTTAACAACATCTACTCCATGCCAGGGTTTAGTTCCATTTAATCACAATATTATTTCTCTGCTCTGCTCTTTTACACCTTCAGACTTATCTTTTCATTTTTGCAACACACACACACTCTTTTGCAACTTCATTACATACTTTTATATAATTCATTAACCTTGGAATGTACATCAAGTTCGGCATTACATTCATCAACCGTTGGATCAATCTCCAAGGTCAGAATTACAAGGATTTATAAAATAGGTCTGGACCTAATACAAATTTAGCTAAGGAAAAGATGTAAGAATGTATGTGGATCATGCCATGCCTTAGCTAGGACTCAAACACAATACTCCATGCCACGACATGCTTCTACAATCTTTAATGTATCTCTGCAAATAATGAATTTAACCAGGTTGGCCAAGACTAATGAGAGCACTAGGTCTGCCAAGAAAATTCTTCATTCACGATCCCATTTTCTCTTTGCGGAACAATCCAAAGGTAGGAACATGATCAGGAGACATCCACAAGCACGTTGTAATCACCAGGAACAACTGTACAATCTCTAACAACTTTGTCAAGAAGATTCTTCAATCCGGAGCACAAGAACAACACTATCAGCCACTGTCATAAGTAAAAGATATCTTGTGGACCACCAAATCACAGACCATTGTAGTTGAAGGCACTTAACATTATCACAGACTTGATTACAGAACCGTAGACCAAACTACTTTAATGCAGAGGAATGCGGAGCATAATACTTTCTCCCTATCGCAACTGAATACACAGAAAATAGGTTTTACTCTGGTGAACACAACTCACTTAAATATTCATGCTGGAGGCTCAAACTTGGAATATAACACCTTCAGATAGACTTGTAAATCACTTCCAATCTATAGGCAAAAATATTCATTCTACAGGAAATGCAGAGCTATCTACTAGACTGTTCTTCAGAGTCTAATACACTGTTTCAACTGCAACACTATTTCCACCGGAGGGGCTAATTTTCTCAATATCCTCAACATCAGAACCACTTACATAGGTAAATACAAAGCATCTTACTCATGACAAGCAAGCAACAAAATAAGAGCACAGTTGACACTAATGACAACACAGATATGTTGACATCAATGACAACACTGATTAGACACATACTTGCAACAATCTCCCCCTTTGTCATTGATGGCAGCATATGATGTGAAAAACTAAAAAAGACCATCAAGACAAGATTCTCCCCCTTTCTCTTTACACATCTGCATTCTTTCTCCCCCTGAGTTTTTCACATGATTTCTCTCCCCCTTTGACATCAATGGCAAAGGGCACATACTTGCATGTTGCTACTCTGGTCCACTTTATCAAAAACATCTAGCTACTCCCCTGAGAGGTAGCCTTCAGAACTTCAATCTAGATCAAAGAATAACACTTTAAGCTCAACTGGATTGATGCATTCCTATGCATCTTAGTTTAGGGCAAGAGGGGTAGTGACCCCTAACTTTTCTCTAAGATACTCAAAGATTTCTTTAGGCAGAGGCTTAGTGAAAATGTCTTCAATCTGATCCTTTGTGGACACATATTCCAACCTTACTTCATTTTCTATCAGCTTCTCTCTCAAAAAGTGATACCTTATTGATATGTGCTTCATTCTTACTCAAAGATTTCTTTAGGCAGAGGCTTAGTGAAAATGTCTTCAATCTGATCCTTTGTGGACACATATTCCAACCTTACTTCATTCTCTATCACCTTCTCTCTCAAAAAGTGATACCTTATTGATATGTGCTTCATTCTTGAGTGCATCATTGGATTCTTTGAAATGTTTATGGCACTTGTATTGTCACAATAGATTGCAATTAGATTTTCATACATAACTCTTATATCCTTCAAAGTTTTCTTCATCCATAACACTTGAGTGCAACAACATGCTGCTACAATATACTCTACTTCTGCAATTGATAAAGAGATTGAATCTTGTTTCTTGCTCAGCCATGAGACCAATCTATTACCCAAGAAGAAGGCACCTCCACTTGTACTTTTTCTGTCATCAACATCTCCAACCCAATCTGCATCTATATAAGCACTGAGAATGAAATCATTGTCCTTTGGATACCATAAGCCATGATTCGGAGTACCTTTTAAATACCTCAGGATTCTCTTGACTGCCATCACATGTGATTCTCTTGGATCGGCTTGAAACCTTGTAACAAGATAAACTGCATGCATAATATCAGGTCTGGTTTGAGTTAGATAAAGCAATGCTCTAATCATGGATCTATATTTTTTCTGATCAGCCTTGGATGATTCATTAGTTTGGCTCAACTTGTAGCCAGTCACCATGGGAGTACATACCGGTTTAGAGTCTTCCATCCCAAATTTCTTCAACAATTCTTTCACATACTTAGACTGAGATATGAAGATTCCTTTATCTGATTGATTTATTTGCAAACCTAGAAAGAAATGTTACAAGTATGGGCCTAACCGGTGTTGTCATTGATGTCAACATACTCCTATTGCATTGATGTCAAGGATTGGATGAGATGTGTGCTGAGGATATTGAGAAAATTAGTCCTATCAGAAACAGAGAAGAACAGTGAAGACAGTGAAGCTCTTTGAAGTGAAGATCCCAGCTAAGATGAAGATTAGAGAATGCGCATCAAAGGGTTTGTATATATGTGTCTAAAGATGATCCAGTTAAGATTTGAGAGGTCCACATGAAGATTTGGAGAAGTTATGGCCATATGAGTAAAACTGGTTCTGGCAGATGTTCAGAGGTGACATAGTGACACAAATAGATCCGGTGAGATCCAGAAATGCAGTATCTTGTTCTACAGATTTGGATGAATGTTTAGGAAGCCAATGTGAATTGACAACTCAATTGGTTTGTGGTCTGGAGGTCCGCAAGCATTTATTCTAATGTGACAGTGAGGACAGACTGTGTTCTTGAGGTTTCAGATGAAGATGCGAATGATTTCAATAAGCAGAAGTGGTGTGGATGTTCTTGGTGATTCAGACAAGCTTGTGGGGGTATCTAGATTGTGTCCAATTCGTGTTGGCGGTCCGCATTGAAGATTGAGCTCTTAATTGAAGATTTACTCTTGGGTGATGGTGTTCTTCCTAATCATGGCCGACCGGATGTTTAACACATCTTGCAGATGGTCTTGGAGATGTTCTGCGAAGCATGGCGTGTTCCTCTAAGAAGATTGAAGTCCTAGATATGTGTGGCCGACAGTGTGGTGATTCCCATGAAGTCTTTTTCAAGTTGTACTTGTGTAATTGCTCTGTAATGAAATAAAGTATGTATTGTGCTGACTTTGATGATTATCCCAAAGTTGATGTCTTGTATAAATAAGATTTGTGAAGCCATTTCAAAGTATTCGTGTGGAGATGAGAAAGTTGTAGAGAAGAGAAGAGCAAAATGCAGAGTAGAAGTATTGAGCTTAAATGGAATTGACTCAGGCATGTTGAAGATGCTAATCTCTAGTTCAAGTATGTAATATTTATTATTCTATAGACAGTGTGTCTCCTGTAGGCAGTGGGCCTTTTGTGAGCAGTGTGCTCGGGTAGTGAGCCCTAATTGGCATGTGCCATTTTGTTCTTCTTATTCTTTTAACAAAGAATACAATCTTGGGTTAGTCACCCTGTGGTTTTTCCCTTAACCAGGTTTTCCACGTTAAAATCTTGGTGTCATCTGTGTTAATGTGTTTCTGCTCTTGAATTATTACATTGTGCTTCCATGATTGAATTATTATTATATTGTTGAAATACAAGAAGGATTTAAGTGTTCAAAGAAAAGAAAGTTTTGAGACAACTGATTCACCCCCCCTCTTAGTTGTCTATCTTAAATCAACAATTGGTATCAGAGCTAAGTTCCTCTAAAAGAGCTTAATCACTTGAGGAGATCCATGATGTCTTCCTACAAGAAGGATAGTCTGAGGTTTGATGGAACTAATTACACTCTTTGGAAAAGCCGCATGGAATGTCACTTGCAATGTATGGGAATGTAATATTGGACCATAACTTCAAAGAAGTATGTTCCTCCAAAGAATGCTCCAGCAACTGTAGATGAAATCAGAGATGCTGAAGATAATCTTCGAGCTAAAGAAGCCTTACTAAGTGCCTTATCTGATTCAGAGCTGACAAATGTTATAGATTTAAAAACTGCATATGAGATTTGGAAAAAACTGGAGCTTCTACATGAAGGAGAGAAATATGTTAAATGTGCCAAGCTACAGAGTCTGAAAGGAAAATTCAAAAACCTGAAGATGAATGAAGATGAGAATATCACTACTTTTATGCCAAAAGTAAATGAGCTTGTTTGTGGCATTAGGTGTGCTGGTGGAATCTTGGATAAAGATGAGATTGTTGCCAAAGTTCTTAGATCCCTACCTCCTGCTTACAAACACAAGGTTGCTACTATTGAAGAATTTAGATCTTTATCAAATATCACAAGAGATCAATTGGTTGGAAAATTAGCTACATTTGAATTGGCTGAGTTTGGAGATGCACCCCCCAAGACTGAATCTGCATTCAAAGCTAGTACCTCTGTAAAAGGCAAACAAAGGTATGATCCAGGAGAGAACTCCTCAAAGAAACTATCATGGTATGAAAAAGCAAGATAAGATCTGGAAGAAGATGAAGCAGAAGCTTCTCAACTTGAAGCCCTTATTGCAAAAAGACTGCCAAGAGGATATGGTAAGTATGAAGGAAAATTGCCCTTCAAATGTTTCAACTGCAACAAGATTGGTCATTTTGCCTCAAGGTGTCCAGAAAGATTTTCAAGGACCAATCCTAATAAATCAATATTTCAAAAGAAATGTTACTATGTTCATGAAGATGATGATGATCAAGGAGTAACAGATGATGAATCAGAGACAGGAAACAAATTCGGAAGTGACTGGGTGTTTATTTCCATCAAGGAAGAAGATCCAATGCCCATTGAATCTATCAATCATAAAATGGTAGAAAGAGCTCTAGCTACCCAAGTTGAAGAAAAGGATGATTGGGTCATTGACAGTGGATGCTCCCACCATATGACTGGTGACAAAAATAAATTCATAGATCTGGAAAGATATGAAGGAGGAGTTGTAAAATTTGGTGATAATTCTGCTGGCAGAATCAGAGGCAGAGGAACTATTTCTTTTGATGGAAAGAACAAAACCAGTGATGTACTGTATGTTGAAGGTTTGAACCACAATCTTCTCAGTGTTGGGTAGTTGGTGGACAAAGGCTATGATCTCTAATTCAATAATGGAAAATGTAAGATTTTTGAAAGTTCTAGAATAGAGGTTGCATCTGGTACTCAAACAAAAGGTAACATCTTCCACTTGGTTGGTACTGGCAAAAGTTGTTTATTTGTTCAAATTGATCAGAGTTGGTTGTGGCATAGGAGGATGTGTCATGTGAATTTTGATAATATCATCAAAATAAGAAACACTCAGGCTGTAAGAGATCTTCCAAGACTGGTGAAACCTACTAACAGTTTGTGTAAAGAATGTCAGTTGGGTAAGCAGAGTAGAGTCACATTCAAAAGTAAGGAACAATCTTCTACTGGATTGTTGGACTTAGTACATATTGATCTATGTGGACCGGCAAGAATCAGGAGTTTGCAAGGTGATAGATATTTTATGTTACTAATTGATGATCATTCTTGGATGATGTGGGTGACTTTCTAAAAAGAGAAATCTAAAGCTCTTGAGAAATTCAAAATATTCAAGGCTATGGTAGAAAATGAAACTGGGTTAAACATAAAGTGTCTTAGGTCTGATAGAGGTGGAGAATTCACATCTGGAGAGTTCATAGAATTCTGTGAGAAACATGGGATAAAAAGACAATTATCTGCTCCAAGGACTCCACAGCAGAATGGAGTAGTGGAGAGAAAGAACCAGACCATCCAGGAAGCATCTAGAACCGTGATGGAAGCAAATGTTCCTCAGATCTATTGGAGAGAAGCTGTAACCACTACTGTCTATACTCTTAATCGAGTACAAATTAGAAGCAATATTGGTAAGACCCCTTATGAACTCTGGTTTGGCATCACTCCCACTGTAAAGTATTTTAGAGTCTTTGGTAGTAAATGTTACATTAAAAGAGATGAAGACCTTGGCAAATTTGATGCTAGAAGTGATGAAGGAATATTCTTGGGTTAATCTACTCAAAGCAAAGCATACCAGTGTTATAACAAGAGATTGAGAAAGATCATAGAAAGTACAAATGTGAAGGTTGATGAAGGCATTGAAAAACCCTCAAGGTTTTATGAATATGAAGAAGATGATCAGAATGATGTTTTGGTCCAAGAAGATCAAGCCCCTTCTGAAATTTAGATCCAGACTGATCTGTAGAATCCTGAAATACAAGAAGAAGAGATAATTTGAATGAACCTGTCCAAGAAATAGAAGTGTAAGAAATTCCCAAAACTCTAAGATATGTAAGACTGAATCATTCTAAAAACCAGATCATAGGAGATAAAAGCAAAGGTGTTCAAATAAGAAGAAAGATTGCTCAAGACTCATAAAAGTATTATCTAATTTCAAAGATTAAACCAAAAGCAGTAAGTGAAGCATGCAATGATGAAAGCTAGACTAAAGCAATGAAGGAAGAGTTGATGTAGATTGAGAAAAATCACACTTGGGATCTTGTTCCCAGACCTAGAAATAAAAATGTGATTGGGACCAAATGGGTCTTCCGGAATAAACTGAATGAAGATGGTGAAGTATTCAGAAACAAAGCCAGATTGGTCTGCAAGGGTTATTCTCAAGTAGAAGGAGTTGATTTTGAAGAAACTTTTGCTCCGATGGCAAGAATTGAAGCAATGAGATTATTTCTTGCCTTTGCTACCTTCAAGGATTTCAAAGTATACCAGATGGATGTCAAGTCTACCTTCTTGAATGGTGACTTGGAAGAAGAAGTATACATTGAGCAACAGGATGAATTTCAATTGTCTGATCATGGTGATATGGTTTGCAAGTTGAAGAAAGCATTGTATGGACTCAAACAAGCCCCAAGAGCCTAGTATGAAAGACTAGATAAACATCTTTTGAAGATTGGTTTCAACAAAGGTACCGCTGACAGTAACTTGTACTTCAAAATTGATCATGAAAATATCCTGATTGTTGAAGTGTTTGTTGATGATCTCATTTTTGAAGGAAGAGATAGTATGTGCAAAACTTTTACAAATCAAATGAAAAGTGAATTTGAGATGTCCATGTTTGGGGAAATGAATTTCTTCTTGGGTCTGCAAATCACTCAAACAAAGAAAGGAATCTTCGTATCACAAACCAAATATGTGAAAGAATTGTTAAAAAAATTTGGGATGGAAGATTCAAAACCAATGAATACTCCCATGGCAACCAGATGTAAACTGAGAAAAGATGATGAATCTCCTAAGGTTGATTAGAAAATGTACAGATTAATGATTGGAGGACTACTGTATCTTACTCAAACTAGACCTGACATTATGAATGTTGTTGGTCTTGTTGCCATATTCCAAGCTGATCCTAGAGAATCTCATGTCATGGCAATCAAGAGAATTCTTAGATATCTAAAGGGAATAGTTGAATATGGCTTATGGTATCCTAGGGATCATGATTTCTCTCTTCATGCATCTACAGATGCGGATTGGGTAGGAGATGTGGATGACAGGAAGAGTACTAGTAGTGGTACATTCTTTTTGGGGAAAAGATTGGTTTCTTAGCCGAGCAAGAAATAAGAGGCAATATCTCTATCCACTGCAGAAGTAAAATATATTGCAACAACAGGTAATTGCAATCAAGTATTGTGGATGAAGCAAATGCTAAGAGACATCAGAGTGGAGTATGAGGAACCCATCACAATCTTCTGTGATAACTCAAGTGCAATAAATATATCAAAAAATCTAGTGTTGCATTCAAAGACAAAACATATATCCATCAAGTTTTACTTTTTGAGAGAGCAGGTGAACAAGAATGAAGTCAAATTGGAGTTTGTGCCCTCTAAGGATCAGATTGCAAACATCTTTACTAAACCTCTACCTAAGGACTCTTTTGAGTATCTCAGGGAGAAGTTAGGGGTTATTACCCCTCCAGTTCTGAATTAAGGTGCACTGATGTGCATCAGTCTGGTGGATCTCACAGTCATATCTTATGGTCTGAATTGATGATAGGAAGCTGCTACTCAGGGGGAGTAGTCTGTATGATTCTGATTGATGCAAGTATGTACCCTTTTCCATTGATGTCAAAGGGGGAGAGAAGACATGTGAAAAACAAAAGTGGTTACTGATCAAAGGGGGGGCAGTAAAGAAAGAGAAGACATATGAATGATACTGCTGATAGGGGGAGCTATGTCAGTTAGTAAGGAGAAGTTCCTATCTTGATGGTTAAAATAGTTTTTCACATCATATGTTGCCATCAATGACAAAGGGGGAGATTGTTGCAAGTATGGGCCTAACCAATGTTGTCATTGATGTCAACATACTCCTGTTGCATTGATTTCAAGGATTGGATGAGCTGTGTGCTGAGGATATTGAGAAAATTAGTCCTATCAGAAATAGAGAAGAACAGTGAAGATAGTGAAGCTCTTTAAAGTGAAGATCCTAGCTAAGATGAAGAACAGAGAATGCGCATCAAATGGTTTGTAGATATGTGTCTAAAGATGATCCAGTCAAGATTTGAGAGGTCCGCATGAAGATTTGTAGAAGTTATGGCCATATGAGTAAAACTAGTTCTGGCAGATGTTCAGAGGTGACAGAGTGACACAAATAGATCCGGTGAGATCCGAAAATGTAATATCTTGTTCTGCGGATTTGGAGGAATGTTTAGGAAGCCAATGTGAATTGACAAGTCAATTGGTTCATGGTCTGGAGGTCTGCAAGCATTTATTCTAATGTGACAGTGATGATAGACTATGTTCTTGCGGTTCCGGATGAAGATGCGAATGATTTTAGTAAGTAGAAGTGGTGTCGATGTTCTTGGTGATTCATGCAAGCTTGTGGGGGTCTCTAGATTGTGTCCAGTTCGTGTTGGCAGTCCGCATTGAAGATTGAGCTCGTAATTGAAGATTTACTCTCGGGTGATGGTGTTCTTCCTAATCATGGCTGACTGAATGTTTTGCACATCTTGCAGATGGTCTTGGAGATGTTCTGTGAAGCATGGCATTTTCCTCTAAGAAGATTAAAGTCCCAAATATGTGTGGCCGATAGTGTGGTGATTCGCATGAAGTCTTTTTCAAGTTGTACTTGTGTAATTGCTCTGTAATGAAATAAAGTATGTATTGTGCCGACTTTGATGATTATCCCAAAGTCGATGTCTTGTATAAATAAGATTTGTGAAATCATTTCAAAGTATCCGTGTGGAGATGAGAAAGTGGTAGAGAAGAGAAGAGCAAAAAGTAGAGCAAAAGTATTGAGCTTAAATGGAATTGACTCAGGCATGATGAAGATGCTAATCTCCAGTTCAAGTATGTAATATTTATTATTCTGTAGACAGTGTGTCTCCCGTAGGCAATGTGCCTCTTGTGAGCAGTGTGCTCAGGTAGTGAGCCCTAATTGGCATGTGCCATTTTATTCTTCTTATTCTTTTAACAGATAATACAATCTTGGGTTAGTCACCCCGTGGTTTTTCCCTTAACCGAGTTTTCCAAATTAAAATCTTGGTGTCATATGTGTTAATGTGTTTCTACTCTTGAATTATTACATTGTGCTTCCATGATTGAATTTTTATTATACTATTGAAATACAAGAAGGATTTAAGTGTTTAAGAAAACAAAGTTCTGAGACAACTGATTCACCCCCGCCCCCCTCTCAGTTGTCTATCTTAAATCAACAAGAAATTCATCTCACCAAACATGGACATCTCAAACTCTTTTTGTATTTCTCCAGCAAATTTCATACACATACTTTCATTGCCTCCAAAGATGATATCATCAACAGAGACTTCAACAATCAAAATTTGATCACCATTAATTTTGAAGTAAAGATTACTGTTAGCAGTACCTTTATTGAACCCTAACTGCAATAAGTACTTATCCAACCTTGCATACCAGGCTCTAGGAGCTTCTTTGAATCCATACAAAGCTTTCTTCAACCTACATACAAAATCACCTTGGTCTGATAACTTAAATCCTTTCGGTTGCTTAGTGTAAAATTCCTCTTCAAACTCACCATTTAGAAATGCAGACTTCACATCCATCTGATACACTTTGAAATCTTTGTGGGCTGCAAATGCCAAAAATATTCTGATTGCCTCAATCCGAGCTACTGGAGAAAAAGTCTCTTCAAAATCTATTCCTTCAATCTATGAATATCCTTTGCACACAAGTCTTGCCTTATTCCTTACCACTTCTCCATTCTCATTCAACTTATTCCTAAAAACCCATTTGGTTCCTGTAAAAGGTAAAATTTGGATGATTGGTTTTTGATAGTTTAGTGTGTGTATCCTCCTTTCACCCTTTACATTTAAGTACTTTGGGTCGAGTGGCAATGCGGTATCAGACCCTTGGCCACTGTGAGATGTAGGGAAACTTGGATATGTATGATTTGATTATCAATTATGCTCAACTATGTTCGAATGTACATCAAAACCCTAATTATGCAATTACAGAAGCAAACTGATGAATATAAAAAAATGTTGATACAAAAAGATGTAAAATGACAAATAACTATGTACTTGGTTTTGGGGTTCAGAAGCGAAACAATCAGGGACTAATGAGCGTGCGCCCAAGTCCAATGCCTAGGTTTTTGTCAGGATTTGTGAAATCAGTCTACAACTTGTTCTTGCTGTCACAAAGATTTCTCCGTTGTGGAATCTGGAGGACTAAAGAGTGGGCGCCCAATTCCAGGGTGCTATTTTCAACTCTAATTTGCAAATCTAACAATCTGTAATGCCCTCCTGCAACTTCACTTTTCCTGTATCCTCAACCTGTAACTTGCAATCACATAAACTTTGGGAGGGGGTTGTGGTGTTTAGAGGCTTGCCTTAGTCAAGCCCCAGAGAGACTTTCAAGTCTTCCGAACACCATTGTCAGATAGAGAGTGCATGCCCTTGAGGTCCAGAGGCAAAAACCAAATGATAAATTCTCAAAAACACAAATGATGTCACCTTGTAGTGAAGATCTCATGAGAGGAAGAAGCACTTCATGTCATGAGGAGATGCATGCTCAAATCTGCAAATACAAACACATAAACAACACAAATCTGCTCTTGCTACACAATGAATGTCTTGAATCACTGTCAAAATATCAATGCTCATGAAATTCCCATATAGTTTACAAATGAATGCCTAAACATGCTTTTATATGCAACTACAAACACTTTCGCCAAGAATTTCATAATTCAAACTTACCGTGTCGGCATAGGACCTAAATAATGGTCACAAGCTGACACTCAAAATTTGGGACTGACCTAAAATAGGGCAGGACTAGGGCGCGAGCGCCCAAGTCCTCCCTCCCTATTTTGGTCATGGTTAAGTTCAAGGGATCCCCCTAGGTCCCATTTGTCATGAAACCCAGGGTTCATTTCATCGGGATGTCAAAATATGATGCAAAATGTCCTAAATGCAGCTAAAAGAGCCGGGAGCTAAACCTTAGGAGGGAAAAGCCCCCAAGGGGACATTTTCTGACGTTACAGTTCCAATAACATTTTTGTCAGTAGGTCTGGAAACTAATTCCCAAGTATCATTCTTCTCTATTTGCATTAGCTCTTCCTCCATGGCTTTTACCTAGCTTTCATCATTGCATGCTTCATTCACAGTCTTTGGTTCAACATTTGAAAGCAAATAGTAATTCACTTGTTCTTCTACAACTCTTCTCCTTCTCAACACACCTTTTTTTTTGTCACCTATAATCTGATCTTCAAAATGATTGATCCTTACATACCTGGGAGTCTTGACAACACATTCTTGAGCCTCTTCTTCAACTTGACTATCTTCTTGCTCATCTTTTTCTTCATTCATTAGAGTCACAGGTTCATCTGGTTCATAGCAATTCAGGTCTGATATTCTTTCCTTGCCTTCGTCCACCTTCACACTTGTACTGTCAACAATCTTTTTTATCCTTTTGTTGTAGCATCGGTAGGCCTTACTCTTGGTAGAGTATCCAAGGAAGATTCCTTCATCACACCTTGCATCAAACTTTCCTAAATCTTCATCTCTCCTGATATAGCATTTGCTTCCAAAGATTTTGAAATATTTTACTATAGGAATTCTTCCATACCACAATTCATAAGGAGTTTGAGTACCATTACCTTTCACTTCAACTCTATTTTGGATGCAAACAACAGTATGAATAGCCTCTTTCCAAAACACTTCCGGCAGGTCTGCTTCCTTCATCATTATCCTAGCAACCTCTTGAACTGTCCCATTTTTTCTTTCCACAAATCCATTTTGTTAAGGAGTGCTAGGTGCAGACAGTTGTCTTTTCATCCCATGTTTTTCACAAAAATGTTGAATTCATTTGATGTGAATTCACCTCCTCTATCAGACCTCAAGCATTTGATTTTCAATTCTATTTCATTATCAACCATTGCCTTGAAAGATTTGAACTTCTCTAGGGCTTTTGATTTGTCTCTTAGAAAAGTAACCCAAGTCATTCTAGAAAAATCATCAATAAGCAAGATGAAGTACATGTCACCTTGTAGACTTCTCACCCTCGTAGGACCATAGAGATCTATATGCACTAGATCCAGCAAACTAGCAGATAATTGCTCTTTGCTCTTGAAACATGTTCTTTTCTGCTTCCCTAACTGACATTCCTTACAAATTACATTATATGGTTTCACAAGTTTAGGTAAATCTCTCACAATTTGACCTAAACTTATCTTTACCAAATTATCAAAATTTATATGACACATCCTTCTATGCCACAACCAACTTTCATTTGTCTAGGCCAATAAACAATAATCATTAGTTCCTCTTAATTGATTTATGTTACCTTTTGTCTTCTTTCCGGTAGCAATCACAATTCCAGAGCTTTCCATGATCTTGCACCCATTGTCTTTGAATCTTAGATCATATCCTTTGTCACGTATCTGACCAACACTCAAAAGATTATGCTTCAAACCCTTCGCATATAGGACATTGTCAGTATTATTCTTTCCATCAAATGAAATAGATCCTTTTCCAAAAATCTTACCAGCTGCATTATCTCCAAATCTAACTAGTCCTCCATCATACTTTTCCAAACTTACAAACTTACTTTTGTCACCGGTCATGTGATGTGAGAATCCACTATCAATAATCCATTCATCCTTATCTTTCTCAGCGTGAACAACCAAAGCACTTTCTTCCACTAGTTTTTCTTCCTTCACACAGCTAGGAGAATTAGTAGACATAGGATCTTCTTTAATAGCAATAAACAGGCATTCATTTGCACTAGTACCAGCATCATCATATTCATCATCAGTTACTCCTTTATCATCAAAATCTCTGACATAGTAACATTTCTTTGGAACTCTAGGCCTGCTCTCATATCTTTTCTCATTTCTTTCAATTCTTTCAGGACATCTGGAAGCATAATGACCTACTTTACCACAAGAGAAACATTTGAAAGGTAATTTAACTTTGAACTTACCGAACCCTCTTTGCATCCTTTCAACAAAGATAGTTTCAATTTCTTCAAAGTCATCATCCACTTTATATTTCTCAGCTTCTAAAATCTTTTCAGAGGTACTGGCTTTAAAAGTTGATTCAACTTTCGGCAGAGCATCACCAAATTCTTGAAGAGACTTGTGTCTTAATTTTACTGCTTGAATCTCATGTTTCATAGTTGTTCTTTGTTGAACTATTCAAGCGTCGAGTTCGAATTGTTCATCGGGTTCAATTGTTTGTTGAACTGTTCATCGGTTCTGTGGTTCAATGGTGCAACCGAACGGTTCGATGGTTCGTCGACATTTGGTTCAAATGGTTCGACATTGGTTCAACGAGATAGGTTCATCGGTTCTGTGGTTTAATGGTCCTTTGTCTTAGCTGAAGATATCACTCTATTGAACCATTGAACCTCGCGTCGAGGTTCAATGGTTCAACCATTAGTTCGAGGTTCAATGGTTCAACCGATGGTTCCACAGGTTCAATGGTTTAATCGATGGAGATTGAATGTTTGGACATCGGTAAGAAAATTATCATCGACAAAGTTTAGAGATATCTCTCCGACTGCCAGTATCTTTTTGATGGACGGTGAATGGTAAACCCGTTGGTTTTGTCGACATATGTGTCGACAGTATATATTCTTTTGGGTGTGTATATATATTACTGTTACGCCCGATGTCTGATGCATGTGGGATTAATCATCTCACTAGAATACGAACTGTCAGAAGGTAGTTACGGGACAGTTATGACAGCGATGCTGAGTCAGTTGAAACGAGCAATTAGGGTAGAAGAGAAAACGGTTCTTTGCTCTTGAAGACTGTGGTTTATATACATATTTGGCAAGCTCGTCAGAGAAGTTGGAAAAATGATTCATTTTGTACTGTTTATTTTTGTAAGAATGTGCAGATGTTATAAACAACTTTGTACAATTGTAAAAGTGGATCGATACCTGAACATTAGAGCTAGAAATCTTTATTGTAATCTTTCAATTTGCTATAATAAAGATAGTCTCTCTTGTGGTGGTGGGTTTTTTACCCGAAAGGGTTTTCCCACGTAAATCTGGTGTAACTCTTTGTTGTCTTGATTGTTCATTCTATTTTTCTAGTGTATTCATCTGTTGTTTTTGAAATGAAAGTTACCTGACTGCATTATCCCCTTAGAATTAACATTAGGGAAGCTATATTCAGCACCTCTACTTTCCTTACAAGTGGTATCAGAGCCTGGCCAGTTGTGTTATCCTTGTCGGTAGGTTGGGTTTTTTGTGTTAGTTTAGTGAATGGGAGTTCTATAGAGGTTTATTTTGTGGAATAAGATGGCAAGTACATCAGGAAAAATAGACATTGAAAAATTCAATGGCACAAACTTTGAGTTGTGGAAGATTAAGGCTAAAGATTTTCTAGTCGACAGAGATCTTTGGATTGCTGTGTCTGGGGTTAAACCTACAAGCATGAAGCAAGAAGATTGGGACCTAGCTGACAGAAAAGCCAAATGACTGATAAGATTAAGTCTTGCGGATTCTGTTCTATTGAACGTCCATGAAGAGAAGTCAGCCGAAGATTTGTGGAAGAAGTTGGGAGATATTTACCAGGGCAAGTCTTTGGTGAATAAACTGTTCCTCAGAAAGAAGTTGTATTCTCTGAAGATGGATGAAGGTGCATCTGTAGCAGACCATCTGAACACATTTAATCTGATTGTTGCACAGTTGACGTCTGTAGGTGTAAAAATAGAAGAGGAAGACCGCTGTATGCTTCTATTGTGTTCCTTACCTGACTCATGGGATCATTTTGTGATGGCTATTGGAAGTACAACAACCATGTTTACAACTAAAGCAGTTGTTACCTCGTTATCTAAAGAGATGCGGAGGAAATCTTCTGAGATAGCCAAAGAGGCTCTGTCTATTCGAGGTAGATCAAAGGAAAGAGGCAAGAAGAAGGACAACAAGTCTAAGTCCAAATCAGAGGGGAAATCAAAATCTCTTGGCACAAAGTCCAAGGTGAAGTGCTGTAACTGTGGGCAGAAAGGACACATCAGAAGGGACTGTAAAGAGGAGAAAAAGAAGAAGAAGAAGAACTCTTCTGACAATGATTCTTCTTAGATTGATGTTGATGCCTTCATTGCTGCCTTGGCAACACCTGCATCTGAAGATGTGTGGCTGGTGGATTCGGGAGTGTCTTTTCATATGACATCTCACAAAGAGTGGTTCACAAAGTATGAACCGTATGCTGGTGGGAAGGTGTTCCTGGGAAGTGATTCAACACTGGAAATTGTTGGCTGAGGATGAGTCAGAATCCAGTTCCCGGATGGCAGGATAAAGGGAATGAATGGAGTATTACACATCCCAGGTCTGGCTCAAAATTTACTTTCTGTTAGTAAGCTTAATGATGTTGGTGTGCAAGTTACTTTTATGAATGGTGGCTATAAGATGACTAGAGGTTGTATTGTACTGGCAAAGGGTGAGCACATTGGAACTTTGTATAGGTTAGATGCTAAACCAGTATGCTGTAATAGTGTTTCTGTAAAATCTGAAAAAGCTACTATTGTAACACATGATGCAAACTCTATGGAAGTTAAACTTCCTGCAGAGAAAATAATGCTCTGGCATCATAGACTTGGTCACATAGGTGAAAAAGGTTTAAAAACCTTGAAAAACAAAAACCTGGTAGATGGGCTGATTGATTGTAATCTGGAGTTCGATTTCTGCGAACATTGTATATATGGAAAACAGAACCGTGTTTCTTTTTACTCTATTTCTCATAAATCTTCTGATGTTTTGGACTATGTACATTCTGATGTCTTCGGTCTAGTTGATGTTCCTTCTTTAGCTAAATCAAGATACTACGTATCGTTTATTGATGATTATTCAAGGAGGGCATTTGTATATTTTTTGAAAAATAAATCAAAAGTGTTCAGTCGGTTTAAAGAATTTAAAACTCTTGTGGAAAATCATACTGGTAGAAAAATAAAATGTTTGAGAACAGATAACGGTGGTGAATATTGCAATGCGGATTTTGATAAATATTGTGTATATTATGGTATAAAAAGGCATAAGACTACACCTTATACTCCACAGCAAAATGGAGTTGCTGAAAAGTTGAATAGATCATTGATGGAGAAAGCAAGAAGTATGTTGAGTTATGCTAGTCTTGAACAAAGGTTCTGGGCTGAGGTAGTTGCTACAACTTGTTACTTGCTGAACCGCTCTCCTACTTCAGCATTGGTTGATAAGACGCCTATGGAAGCGTGGTCTAGAAAGAAGCCCTCTTTGAGACATCTTCGTGTTTTTGGCTGTGAGGCATATGCTCATATTCCTAAGGTAAAAAGGTCTAAGCTAGATTACAAGGTAGTCAAATGTATCTTTATTGGCTATGGAGTCGGTGTTAAAGGGTACAAGCTTTGGAATCCTGAAACTGAAAAAGTAATTTATAGCGAGAATGTAATCTTTAGAGAGCTAAAACCTTTGGTTATTGATCCTCAGCTGGAGAAGATAGAAAAGAAGAAAGAAAAGAGTGTTGTTAATATTCCTCTAACCCCTGTAAAAGAGGAAGAACAAACACCAAGTGTAGATGATTCAGAAGTGAGTTCAAGTAGCTCCGAAGACTCAGATCCAGAGCAAGAACCTAAACCTACACCTTAACCATTGAGGCGATCTACACGTGAAATAAGACAACCAGATAGGTATGGATTTTCAGTACTTGATTCAAGTTGTGCCTATGCTTTATTTACTGATATTGATGAACCTAGGACTGTGAAAGAAGCTATTAGTTTATCTGATTCAAATTCTTGGTTGGAAGCCATGGATAATGAAATGTCATCATTGGAGAAGAATGGAACCTCAGATCTGATGCCCTTGCCTGAAGGTAGAAAACCTATGGGCTGTAAGTGGGTATTTAAAAAGAAATATGGTCCAGATGGTAGTGTTGATAAGTACAAGGCAGACTAGTTGCTAAGGGGTATTTCCAAAAGGAAGGTATAGATTATGGAGAAATCTTTTCTCCTGTAGCTAAGCTGACATCCATTAGATTTCTGTTGTCACTTGCAGCAGCATATGATTTTGAAATTGAGCAGATGGATGTGACAACAACATTTCTTCATGGGGACCTTGAAGAAGAAATTTATATGTCCCAGCCAGATCATTTTGTGGTAAAAGGTAAAGAACATCTGGTATGTAAACTTAAGAAGTCTCTTTATGGTTTGAAGCAATCTCCTAGAATGTGGTATCAAAAATTTGATACGTATGTTCTATCTTTAGGATATGTGAGATCTAAATCTGATCACTGTGTTTATTATAAAACTGATGGTGATCAAATTCTTATAATTGCACTGTATGTGGATGACATGTTATTCATTGGCAATGGTAAGGGGATGATCTCAGATTTAAAAGCTCAATTGTCCTTGAAATTTGAAATGAAGAATCTGGGGGCAGCAAAGTACATTCTGGGAATGGAAATCAAAAGGGACAGATCTGAGAGAAAGCTTTGGCTCAGCTAGAGAAAATATATTACCAATGTTCTTGATAGATTTAATATGTCTGATTCCAAACAAGTAGTTGTTCCAATTTTGTAGGGAATGAAACTATCTGTTGAAGATTGTCCAGAATCTTCGAATGAAATTGACGACATGAAAAACGTGCCTTATGTAAGTGCTGTTGGCAGTTTAATGTACGCAATTGTCTGTACCAGACCAGACATTGCCCAAGCAGTGGGAGTTTTGAGCCAGTTTATGGCAAATCTAGGCAGATCACATTGGGATGCTGTAAAAAGAGTTATGAGGTATTTGAAGGGAACTTCTGACTATTCTATTTGCTATCATGGAAACTCAATTGGATCTCAGAGATCTATAAGCATTCAGGGTTATGTTGACTTTGATTGGGCAGGGGACATTGACAGTAGAAGATCCACCAGTGGATATGTGTTCACGTTGAATGGTGGTGCTATCAGTTGGATGAGCAAGCGACAGGCTGTAGTCGCTTTGTCCACAACAGAGGCAGAGTACATGGCAGCTACTCGTGCATGCCAAGAAGCTGTTTGGCTGAAGAGGTTATGTTCTGATGTTGGTTTTAATGCAGGGCAGATACAAATACACTGTGACAGTCAAAGTGCTATATGTTTGGCGAAGAATCCTACATTTCATGCTAAGACAAAACATATTGATGTCCAATATCACTTTGTTCGCGATATGGTGGAAGATAGGAAGGTGAAGCTGGAAAAGGTTGACACTTTGGAAAATGTTGTTGATGCCTTAACTAAACCAGTAAGCACAGCCAAGTTGAAATGGTGTTCAGATGAAATGGGTCTATGGTCTCATAGTTCTCAATAATTGAAAGAGGACTAAGAGGTAGCAGTAATCTCTTCGACAAGTGGGAGATTGAAGAGAACTTATGTCTCAATTTTACTGCTTGAATCTCATGTTTCATAGTTGTTCTTTGTTGAACTGTTCAAGCGTCAGGTTCGAATTGTTCATTGGGTTCAATTGTTCGTTGAACTGTTCATCGGTTCTGTGGTTCAATGGTGCAACCGAACAGTTCGATGGTTCGTCGACATTTGGTTCAAATGGTTCGGCATTGGTTCAACGGGATAGGTTCATCGGTTCTGTGGTTCAATGGTCCTTTGTCTTAGCTGAAGATATCACTCTATTGAACCATTGAACCTCGCGTTGAGGTTCAATGGTTCAACTGATGGTTCCACAGGTTTAATGGTTTAATCGATGGAGATTGAATGTTTGGACATCGGTAAGAAAATTATCATCGGTGAAGTTTAGAGATATCTCTCCGACTGCCAGTATATTTTTGATGGACGGTGAATGGTAAACCCGTTGGTTTTGTCGACATATGTGTCGACAGTATATATTCTTTTGGGTGTGTATATATATTACTGTTACACTTGATGTCCAATGCATGTGGGATTAGTCATCTCACTGGAATGCAAACTATCAGAAGGCAGTTACACGATGGTTATGACAGCGATGCTGAGTCAGTTGAAATGAGTAGTTAGGGCAGAAGAGAAAACGGTTCTTTGCTCTTAAAGACTGTGGTTTATATACAGATTTAGCAAGCTTGTCAAAGAAATTGGAAAAATGATTCATTTTGTACTGTTTATTTTTGTAAGAATGTGCAGATGTTATAAACAACTTTGTACAATTGTAAAAGTGGATTGATACCTAAACATTAGATCTAGAAATCTTTATTGTAATCTTTCAATTTGCTGTAATAAAGATAGTCTCTCTTGTGGTGGTGGGTTTTTTACCCAAAAGGGTTTTCCCACGTAAATCTAGTGTAACTCTTTGTTGTCTTGATTGTTCATTCTATTTTTCTGGTGTATTCATCTGTTGTTTTTGAAATGAAAGTTACCTGACTGCATTATCCCCTTAGAATTAACATTAGGGAAGCTGTATTCAGCACCTCTGCTTTCCTTACAATTCTCTCATCTCAAAGGTTGTAAGCTTTCCAAGTAACTAATCTCTATCAATGGTTTTCACATTCATAAACTCTTCAATAGATGCTACCTTGTGACTATACCTGACTTTGGTAGTGATCTAAGAATTTTCATCACAATTTCCTTATCACTGAGAGTTCCTCCCATACCTTTTATTCTAGTGACAAGTTCATCAACTCTTTGCATAAAGGCTGTTATGTTTTCATCTTCAAACCTTCATATTTCACTTTCAGGCTCTGTATCTTGGCTTCTCTTATAGAATCATCCCCTTCATACAGATGTTTTAGCTTCTCCCATACCTCATTTATAGATTCAAGGTCCACAACTTTTGTTAACACCGTGTCACTTAAGGAACTTAACAGGGCATCCTTTGCTTTGACATCCAACTCATATTCTTTGATATCATCTTCAGTTGACAAACCATCTTCAGGCATGACAAATTGTGACTGTGTAGCTAGCCATACTTTATAACCAAGATAGAGGAGATGGCTTTTCATTCATACCTTCCAAAGGGCATAATTTGTCCCATCAAACTATGGAGCTTCCTTCCTATAAGGCATCCTGGATCTTCCTTAAGTTGTTAGGCTTTCTTCTGAGGAACCTTGCTCTGATACCAATTGTTGAAATATACTGGACAACTAAGAGGGGGTGAATCAGTTGTCACAAAAATTTATCTTCACATGCATATCAAACCATCAGCAACTTAATTATTCATAATCAGATTTAACCATGAAAGCATGAAACCATTAAATTAATCACAATTACACATTAAACATAGTAGACACCATATTTTTTATGTGGAAAACCCTAAAAGGGAAAAACCACGGTGGGTGTTAGCCCATAAAAATATATAAGTTATAGCAATACTGAAAAATAGAGGCTCACTGCCCAAATTGCTCACTACAAAGAATGGCTCACTGCCAAAAGGATGAACTGATTTAACATCTACTCCATGCCAGGGTTCAGTTCCATTTAAGCACAATATTATTTCTCTGCTCTGCTCTTTTACACCTTCGCACTTATCTTTTCATTTTTGCAACACACACACTCTTTCGCAACTTCATTACATACTTTTATACAATTCATCAACCTTGGAATGTACATCAACGTCGGCATTACATTCATCAACCGTTGGATCAATCTCCAAGGTCAACATTACAAGCATTTATAAAATAGGTCTAGACCTAATACAAATTTAGCTAAGGAAAAAATGTAAGAATGTCTACGGATCATGCCATGCCTTAGCTGGGACTCAAACACAATCCTCCATGCCACAACACGCTTCTACAATCTTTAATGCATCTCCGCAAATAATGAATTTAACTAGGTCAGCCAAGACTAATGAGAGCACTAGGTCTACCAAGAACATTCTTCATTCACGATCCCATTTTCTCTTTGAGGACCAATCCAAAGGTAGGAACATGATCAGGAGACATCCACAAGCATGTTGTAATCACTAGGAACAGCCGCACAATCTCTAACGACTTTGTCAAGAATATTCTTCAAATTGGAGCACAAGAACAACACTATCGGCCACTGTCATAAGTAAAAGATAGCTTGCAGACCACCAAATCATGAACCATTGTAGTTGAAGGCACTTAACATTATCACAAACTTGATTCCAGAACTATAGACCAAAATACTTTAATGCAGAGGAATATGGAGCATAATACTTTCTCCCTGTCGCAACTGAATACATAAAAAAGTAGGTTTTACTCTGGTGAACACAGCTGACTTAAATCTTCATGCTGAAGGCTCAAACTTGGAATATAACACCTTCAGATAGACTTCTAAATCACTTCCAATATGCAGGCAAAAATATTCATTCTACAGGAAATGCGGAGCTATCTACTAGACTGTTCTTCAGAGTCTAATACACTGTTTCAATTGCAACACACTGTTTCCATCGAAAGGGCTAATTTTCTCAATATCCTCAACATCAAAATCACTTACATAGGTAAATACAAAGCATCTTACTCATGACAAGCAAGCAACAAAATAAGAGCACAGTTGACACTAATGACAACACAGATATGTTGACATCAATGACAACACTGATTAGACATATACTTGCAACATCTCTCTGTTGGCAAGAGACACTATATGGATTCATGGTTGCTGTCATTGATGGCAACAAAGGTCATCCCACATATCTGCAAGTTATGGTGTGTCTCTACCGGAAGTCAGAATGAAGATTGTTGTGGTCCGGTGAACAAGAACAGAGCATGTGGCAAGGTCCGACAGATTGGTCCGGATCTCTTAGAGGAAGTGTCTTGGTGCAGTGCGGATTTGGGGAAGTCAAGAGGACTACCTTGAGTAGTATATTCCAAGGATTTGTTGGCAAGAGACACTATATGGATTCATGGTTGTTGTCATTGATGGCAACAAAGGTCATCCCACATATCCGCAAGTCATGATGTGTCTCTACCAGAAGTCAAAATAAAGATTGTTGTGGTCCGGTGAACAAGAACAGAGCATGTGGCAAGGTCCGACAGATTGGTCCGGATCTCTCAGAGGAAGTGTCTTGGTACAGTGCGGATTTGGGGAAGTCAAGAGGACTACCTTGAGTGGTATATTCCAAGGATTTAGCCTCCGGTGATGGACAAGGAAAAAGATATGAATAGTTGAGTTTCGGATTCCTGAGAGACAGTGAAAACAGAGGAAGAACTGACTGACAGAGTATCAGACTACTTTCCGGATGTGTTACTGTTGATGATAAAGGTTGTGAAGGCATGAATCATGTTTGGCCGACATGATTAATGATATCTACAAGTATATGCTTGATCCGCATTGCTTGGTGAGGAAGGATTCAGCCGACAGAACAGAGTTTGTAAGAAACTAGACTGTTCCGGATGCCGACTAGAAAGATGATGAAATTACTTGTGCGGATATATATATAGAGGATGAATTTAGTTGTGAAGTGGGTATGATGTTATGATATATGCGAAGAAGTGCAGAACAGAGCAGAAGTACCAAGACAGATCCAGAATGTGAAAGGATAGCAGAATAAAGAACAGAGAAAAGATGAAGTGCAGCAGATCAGTGTACTAAGCCTAACCGGAACTGAACTCCAGCATATGCAGATGCTTCCAATCAGTTCAAGACTGTGATTTTTATCACTTTGTAGACAGTGTGTCTTATTGTAGGCAGTGGGCCTCTTGTGAGCAGTGTGCTCAGGCAGTGAGCCCTAATTGGCAAGTGCCATTTTGTAATTTCCTATTCTTCTAACAGAGAATAATTTTGGGTTAATCACCCCGTGGTTTTCTCCCTTAACAGGGTTTCCACGTCAAAAATACTATGTCATGTGTTTCTTATTTCATGATAATGTTTTTGTGTTTGATTCAATGTTGCATCAATTAAAAAGATAATTAGGATAACTGATTCACCCCCCCCCTCTCAGTTATCAACAATTGGTATCAGAGCTAAGTTCCTCCTAATAGAGCCTAACAGCTTGAGGAAGATCTGGGAGTTCAAATGGATGCATATGGTTTAAGAGAGCAACTCAAGACTGCCCTTGAGGATCTTGAACAGTCAAATTCTGAAGTCAATGAATTAAAGGAAAGACTCAAACAGGCTGATGAATTCATGAGAGAATTAAAAGACAAATTAAGTCTCTCTATGAAAAAGAGAAAGGAGCTGCTCCAACAATTGGCAAGACAAAGTGATGAAAGTAATACAAATGAAGAATTGACTGAGCAAACCAAGTTATGTGAAAAGTTATCAAAAGAAGTCATTATGTTAAGACATGAAATGGAATCAGGAACTATAAAGTTTACTCAAGAGATTGAAGAAAAAAGAAAGGCTGAAGACAATCTAAGACAATCTCTCAAAGAAAAATCAGAAGAATGCCACCAGATGGACAGGATTATCAGACATCTTGAATCTGATCTTGAAGATGCCAAAGATAATGAAGAAAAACTTGAGGATCAAATTGCCTCTCTCAAAAGAGACCTTCAAACAGCAAATGAATATAAAGAGAAATTCAAGATAAGTTCTGCTCAACTTGAAGTTCTTCTTGGAAGTCAAAAGAGGACAGATGACAAGTATGGTTTGGGATATGAGAAAGGAGAAAGCTCTGGATCCGGTCAAAAGAATTTTGGATCAGAAAATCCAAGGAGCAGGCCTAGAAGACCTTCGGTAAGACAGCCCAATGCCCAAAGATATCCATCTTTCAATGGATACTGCCACAGCTGCAACCATTTTGGTCACAAAGCTAATCAGTGCAGAAAGAGAATTAATCAGATTAATTCATCCTTCTCCGGACAGTACTTCAACTGCAAAAGGTATGGACACAAATCCCATGAATGCAGAAATATGCAAGTAAACAAATCATTCAAAGGTAGATGCTTTACATGCAATAGAGTAGGTCATATGACTAATCAATGCAGATCAAGAGGATATCAGTCAAATATGCAAAGAAATGTTATTTGCCAAATCTGTAATAGGTCCGGTCATAATGCTAAAGTCTGCAGAAGCAAGAATCAGGACAAAAGAGGTCCGGTGTATAATCAGAATCAAGACAAGGGTAAACAAAAGATGAATGCGGATGAAGTTAGGAATCAGATGAGCAAGATTTGGGTGAAGAAAAGTTCAGAAGAGGTTGGATCCGCACCAGACTCTGGTGCTGATATTTCTTCTGGAAATTAAAAAGTGAGCTCTGGCTCAGGGGGAGACTCAAAGAAAATCCTGTTCCCCCAGCCAATCAAGTGGTGCCGGATGTGGCACAAGATGCGGAGTAAAGGGTTTAAATATATAAGTCCTGAGATGATCCAGATAAGTTTTCAGAGGTCCGCATGGAGTTATGAAGAAGTTGTAATCGATCAAGTAAGACCTGTTCCGGGAGATGCTCCGGTATGACAGAGGATTACAAACAGGTCCGGAGAGATCCGGAAGTGCACTATCTTATTCTGCGGATTGGACAGAGTGTTTGGAATGTTCTTGTAATGTGTCACCTCAATTTATTCATGATTGAGAGATCCGGATGATGTTCACAGATCAGGACTGATCCGGGATACTCCAAGCTATCCGGACAAGGCAAACCGGAATAATATAGGTGAAGCATTTATTGCAAACAGATATTAGGGTTTATGGAGCAATATAAGGGATTTCTCAAATATCATTTTCTCATTCTGCACTCAAGAAGAAGCAAAAAGTGGAGCTCTGCAACAAGATTCATCAAGCACACCAAAGATCTCCTGCCGAAGTCATTGCATAAAGAAATCAATCCCACCACTCCGTGCAAACCGAAGGCGCATAAGGTATTCTCCGTTTTTCATTATCTCACTGCAAATCTTTGAAGAATGGCTACTCCAAATATAGTTAAGATCTCTGATAGACCTCGCCCCACATTCAAGAAACATCCTTACAAATCATTGGAGGTAGATCCACTAGGAGCCTTCTCTAGTGTTCCTCATGGTGTATTGCATACGGAAGATATTAGGGTTTACATCCATGTGAATCTTGAAGACTTTGGAGAATCAAAGCTGATGGATATCTATCACAAACAATTGATAGATGACTCCTTTGAGATCAAACCTCAATACAAAGCCATCCGGGACAAACACTTTGCACAGTGCATTCATTTCCCCTGTTTTGAAGAAGATGAATGGGTCCGGTATGTACTAAGTAGAGTACATGACAATTTCCTATGGTTGAACCAGCCCTTCAAGATCACCAAAGATGCAATTAGGGTTGTAACCGGTCTGCACTCATCCGATGGATTACCTGTTCTCAAGTCTGTCAAAAATCAGACAGTTAGTGATGCAACCGGATCCAAGTTTGACAAGAGAGCTATGACAGTTGATGATATCACTGAACCGGATGTCAAGTTTGCAGCTATGATAATTGGTTACAAAATCTATCATTCCAGTAGGGAAAATTCAGTACCGGGAACTGCAATCTAAATAGCTTATCAAATGTTAAAGGAGAATGCAGACTATGACCTGTGTGAGCTTCTTGTGAACCAACTCTTTGAAAATCTGCAGAAGATCAAGAAGGACAAGAAAAACTCCTTCAAGTATGGCAATCTGATCCTTTGTCTCTTCTTTTACTACATGAATGAGCTTCCCAGATCCAGTGGATGGGTATGGCAGAATGACAGACCGGTTGCCATCCAAATCAGAGACTATTTGCATGGACTTGGGGATGCCAAAGCAAGAAATACAGCTCTATGGGGATACTTCAAGAACTTCCAAAGCATGATGCATGCAAGAGAAAGAATACCCCAATCCCTTGTTGAAAAGTACAAAGACACAGTATGCTTCATGGTAGAAACAGATCAGTGTCTAATGGAGGCAGTGGAGCCAAGGACTGTTTGGATCATGCCCATGGGGTATGAAGTGGATGAACAGATAGTAGAGCTGCATGTTCAACACATGCTAAGCCAGCCCAAAGATCCTAAGGCAGAAAGGTTTGGAACCTTTGAGGAACTGAGTGTAAAGATACATGTAGAACTCAGGGAACCGGAGATAAAGAGGAAGGTAAGAAAAGAAGTTGAGCATATTGCTCAAGGCCTAGGCATCTCAAAAGAGGCACTTGATGCCAGCCGGGAAAAGAGGAGGAAGGCTGAGGAAGAAGAGAAGAGTAAAGAAAGTGTTCCGGTTGAAACTCCCACCCGGACCAGATCATCAAAAAGATCTGCACCTCCCTCAACCAAAAGTTCAAAACCGGAAGTCCAGGCATCCGGTAAAAGATCCAAGACAAAAGCCACAAGGGCTTATGAAAGCCAAAAGGATGAAGAGGAAACAGAGTCAGATGAGGGAGTAAAAGAAATAAAGAAGCAGAAGAAGAAAGGATCCGGTAAACCCTCCACAGGACAAGACAAGGATGAAATGGCAGAGGTATTTGTTGAAAAGCCCACTCTGTCTCTAGAGAATGTAATCAAGTCGGTCACGGTGGATGGAAACCTTCAACCAATGACTGAATCTTATGATGACTTCAGTGAGGCTGACCAAAAGACTCTGCAGGAAGCCACAGTCAAATATCTGAACATATACAATAAGGCTTTCATTGAGATCATATCTCTTATTCCTAAAAGCCTAGAAAAGGAATTAGAAGTAAGAAAGAACAATGCTCATGCAAAAGATCTTGAGATCCGGGAGCAGATAGCTATTCAGCTATATCCTCAAATTGATTCCAAGACAATGAACATAATCTTCAAGGACTGCAAAGATGAGTTCAGAAGTAAAGCCAGGATGAATCAACTCATGCTTGGTGAGACTGACAAAGTGGCCCAAGAGACAGAAGAGATCCTCCGGAAGGCCTTCAAAAGGTTCAATCCTCCTGTTGTAGAGGACTTGGGTGCAGAAACAGCTGCGGATTTGGAATCATCTGTTCCGGAAGAAGTGGGCCCTGAACAGACAAGCATCTCTCCTCCGGTTTCCCCTACAGTCTCCGGATCCAAAGAAGAAAAGAAATTACAGGAGAAGGAAGCAGGGGTGGAAGACAAAGAGGTTGACAGTTCCAAGACTGCAGAAGAAAAGAAACATCTGTCTCCGGCAAGAGACACTGCACAAACTGTTCAACAATTTTTGAGCAAAGCCACTATAGAAATTGATGAACCGGACCTGCTAAAAGGACCCTTAGATTTTCACTCTTTGTCACCGGTGCAAACAATGAAAATAGCCTCATTTGCAAATGAGAAAGTCAAAGAGAAGCTGCTGAAATCTCACATGGAAGACTGTGAGCTTATGGAGGTAGCATCTGGAGTGCTAGAAAAGATCATGCCATCCTTTCAAAAGGATCCCACAGCCTCCTCTTCCGGTAATCTCAAAACCTTAGTCAGCAGTGTTAGTACACATTTTGAATCTCTAGAAAAATCTGCTGAAGAAAAGGTCCGGAAGGAATTTTTGGATAAAAGATTTTCAGAAGTATTAGAATTAATCTCTAAAGATAAGAAGATTGTGAGTATTGGAATAAAGAGCTTAGAGAACGCTCTTAAGGATGGAGGTGACATTTACAAATTTTGTATATCCTGGTCAAAGGCAACAGCAGCAATTGATAAGAAAATAAAAGAGGAACAGGACAAGCTACAAAGCTTATCTCAAAGTTTTGATCCTCTCTCTTCCTCCATAATAAATCAAGAATGTCAGACTATTGCAGTCTTGAATGAAATAAAGAATCTTGAGAAGGAAAGGAAGAACATCACTAACCGGATGGGAGAACTTAGACGAATTATAATCCCTAAGTTGGAAACTATGCATGAGGCCATCAGTGATGCTCAGACCACCGCCCAAACAAATGATCCGACAGATCTCAAGCGGGCAGAAGCTTTTGCATTTTCGTTGAGTGGTCACATTTCAATTTTGGATAGAATGAAGCAAAGTTGGGCTACAGAAATGATCCAATTGCAGACATCCTTTGCAGACATTCTTCAGTATATGTGAGTATGTAAATATGCGGCTGTGTATAGAAAATTTTTGAAAATTTTGATGTGCGGACCCTACCCTTTGCCATTGATGTCAAAGGGGGAGTGAGGAGCAGTGAAAAATGAGGAATCCAATTAAGGGGGAGTTCCAGAAATTGTATATAAAGATAGAGCATCAACAAAGGGGGAGCATAGTGTAAACACTTAGTCATTTTTCACTAAGTGTTGCCATCAATGCCAAAGGGGGAGATTGTTGGCAAGAGACACTATATGGATTCATGGTTGTTGTCATTGATGGCAACAAAGGTCATCCCACATATCCGCAAGTCATGATGTGTCTCTACCGGAAGTCAAAATAAAGATTGTTGTGGTCCGGTGAACAAGAACAGAGCACGTGGCAAGGTCCGACAGATTGGTCCGGATCTCTCAGAGGAAGTGTCTTGGTACAGTGCGGATTTGGGGAAGTCAAGAGGACTACCTTGAGTGGTATATTCCAAGGATTTAGCCTCCGGTGATGGACAAGGAAAAAGATATGAATAGTTGAGTTTCGGATTCCTGAGAGACAGTGAAAACAGAGGAAGAACTGACTGACAGAGTATCAGACTACTTTCCGGATGTGTTACTGTTGATGATAAAGGTTGTGAAGGCATGAATCATGTTTGGCCGACATGATTAATGATATCTACAAGTATATGCTTGATCCGCATTGCTTGGTGAGGAAGGATTCAGCCGACAGAACAGAGTTTGTAAGAAACTAGGATGTTCCGGATGCCGACTAGAAAGATGATGAAATTACTTGTGCGGATATATATATAGAGGATGAATTTAGTTGTGAAGTGGGTATGATGTTATGATATATGCGAAGAAGTGCAGAACAGAGCAGAAGTACCAAGACAGATCCGGAATGTGAAAGGATAGTAGAATAAAGAACAGAGAAAAGATGAAGTGCAGCAGATCAGTGTACTAAGCCTAACCGGAACTGAACTCCAGCATATGCAGATGCTTCCAATCAGTTCAAGACTGTGATTTTTATCACTTTGTAGACAGTGTGTCTTATTGTAGGCAGTGGGCCTCTTGTGAGCAGTGTGCTCGGGAAGTGAGCCCTAATTGGCAAGTGCCATTTTGTAATTTCCTATTCTTCTAACAGAGAATAATTTTGGGTTAATCACCTCGTGGTTTTCTCCCTTAACAGGGTTTCCACATCAAAAATACTGTGTCATGTGTTTCTTATTTCATGATAATGTTTTTGTGTTTGATTCAATGTTGCATCAATTAAAAAGATAATTAGGATAACTGATTCACCCCCCCCTCTCAGTTATCAACAGGATTTAGCCTCTGGTGATGAACAAAGAAAAAGATATGAATAGTTGAGTACCGGATTCCTGAGAGACAGTGAGAACAGAGGAAGAACTGACTGACAGAGTATCAGACTATTTTCTGGATGTGTTACTGTTGATGGTAAAGGTTGTGAAGGCATGAATCATGTTTGGCCGACATGATTAATGATATCTACAAGTATATGCTTGATCCGCATTGCTTGGTGAGCAAGGATTCAGCCGACAGAACAGAGTTTGTAAGAAACTAGACTGTTCTGGATGCCGACTAGAAAGGTGATGAAATTACTTGTGCGGATATATATAGAGGATGGATTTAGTTGTGAAGGGTGTAATTGTGTGATGGTGTATGCGAATAAGTGCAGAACAGAGCAGAAGTAGTAAGAAAGATCCGGTATGTGAAAGGATAGCAGAATAAAGAACAGAGGAAAGATGAAGTGCAGCAGATCAGTGTACTGAGCCTAACCGAAACTGAACTCCAACATATATAGATGCTTCCAATCAGTTCAAGACTGTGATTCTTATCACTTTGTAGACAGTGTGTCTCCTTGTAGGCAGTGGGCCTCTTTGTGAGCAGTGTGCTCGGGCAGTGAGCCCTAATTGGCAAGTGCCATTTTGTAATTCCTTATTCTTCTAACAGAGAATAATCTTTGGGTTAATCACCCTGTGGTTTTCTCCCTTAACAGGGTTTCCACATCAAAAAAGCTGTGTCATATGTTTTTCATTTCATGGTAATGTTTGTTTGTTTGATTCAATGCTGCATTGATTAATAAGAAAGTTCAAAAGAAGAAATAATTAGGATAACTGATTCACCCCCCCTCTCAGTTATCAACAATTGGTATTAGAACAAGGTTCCTCCTAATAGAGCCTAACAGCTTGAGGAAGATCTGGGAGTTCAAATGGATGCATATGGTTTAAGGGAGCAACTCAAGACTGCCCTTGAGGATCTTGAACAGTCAAATTCTGAAGTCAATGAATTAAAGGAAAGACTCAAACAGGCTGATGAATTCATGAGAGAATTAAAGGACAAATTAAGTCTCTCTATGAAAAAGAGAAAGGAGCTGCTCCAACAATTGGCAAGACAAAGTCAAGAAAGCAATACAGATGAAGAATTGACTGAGAAAACCAAGTTATGTGAAAAGTTATCAAAAGAAGTCATTATGTTAAGACATGAAATGGAATCAGGAACTATAAAGTTTACTCAAGAGATTGAAGAAAAAAGAAAAGCTGAAGACAATCTAAGACAATCTCTTAAAGAGAAATCAGAAGAATGCCACCAGATGGACAGGATTATCAAACATCTTGAATCTGATCTTGAAGATGCCAAAGATAATGAAGAAAAACTTGAGGATCAAATTGTCTCTCTCAAAAGAGATCTTCAAACAACAAATGAATATAAAGAAAAATTCAAGATAAGTTCTGCCCAACTTGAAGTACTTCTTGGAAGTCAAAAGAGGACAGATGACAAGTATGGTTTGGGATATGAGAAAGGAGAAAGCTCCGGATCCGGTCAAAAGAATTTTGGATCAGAAAATCCAAGGAATAGGCCTAGAAGACCTCCGGTAAGACAGCCCAATGCTCAAAGATATCCATCTTTCAATGGATACTGCCACAGCTACAATCACTTTGGTCATAAAGCTAATCAGTGCAGAAAAAGGATGAATCAAACTAGTCCATCCTTCTCCGGACAGTGCTTTAACTGCAAAAGGTATGGACACAAGTCTCATGAATGCAGAAATATGCAAGTAAACAAATCATTCAATGGTAGATGTTTTACATGCAATAGAGTAGGTCATATGGCTAATCAATGCAGATCAAGAGGTTATCAGTCAAATATGCAAAGAAATGTTATTTGCCAAATCTGTAATAGGTCTGGTCATAGTGCAAAAGTCTGCAGAAGCAAGAATCAGGACAAAAGAGGTCTGGTATACAATCAGAATCAAGACAAGGGTAAACAAAAGATGAATGTGGATGAAGTTAGGAATCAGATGAACAAGATTTGGGTGAAGAAAAGTTCAGAGAATGTAGAGGTTGGATCCGCACCAGACTCTGGTGCTGATATTTCTTCTGGAAATTAAAAAGTGAGCTCTGGCTCAGGGGGAGACTCAAAGAAAATCCTGTTCCCCTAGCCAATCAAGTGGTGCTGGATGTGACATAAGATGCGGAGTAAAGGGTTTGAAGATACCAATCCTGAGATGATCCAGACAAGATTTCAGAGGTCCGCATGAAGATATAAAGAAGTTGTGATCGATCAAGTAAAGACCTGTTCCGGGAGATGCTTCGGAATGACAGAGGACTACAAAAGGGTCCAGAGAGATCCGGAAGTACATTATTTTACTCTGCGGACTGGACAGAATGTTTGGGATGTTCTTGTAATGTGTCATCTCGATTTATCCATGATTGAAAGATCCGCATGATGTTCATAGATCAGGACTAATCCGGGATACTCCAAGCTATCCGGACAAGGCAAACCAGAATAATATAGGTGAAGCATTTATTGCAAACAGATATTAGGGTTTGCGAAATGATATAAGGGATTTCTCTTAAATCATTTGCTCATTATGCACTCAAGAAGAAGCGAAAAGTGGAGCTCTGCAACAAGACTCATCAAGCACACCGAAGATCTCCTGCCGAAGTCATTACATACAGAAATCAATCCAGCTACTCCGTGCAACCGAAGACGCAAAAGGTATTTTCCACTTTCGATATCTTGCTACAAATCTTTTGAAGAAATGGCTACTCCAAATATAGTAAAAATCTCAGATAGGCCCCGACCTGAATTTAAGAAACATCCATACAAGTCATTGGAAGTAGATCCCTTAGGAGCATTTTTCCAGTGTTCCTCACGGAGTTTTACACACAGAAGACATTAGGGTTTACATACATGCAAGCATTGAGGAATTTGGGGATTTCAAATTGAGAGATCTCTATCACAAACAACTGATAGACAATGCTTTTGAGCTTAAACCAGAGTATAAGGGTATCTAGAAGAAACAATTTGATCAATTCATTCATTTCCCCTACTTTGAAGAAGATGAATGGGTCTGGTATGTACTGAGCAGGATGCATGACAACTTCCTATGGCTGGATAGACCCTGCAAGATCACAAAAGAGACAATTAGAGCAGTAACTGGTCTACACTCTTCCGGAGGGATACCTATCCTCAAATCTGTCAAAAATAACATTGTAACTGAGGCCACCGGATCAAAATTTGATAAGAGGGCAATGACCATTGAAGATATTTCTGATCCGGATATCAAGTATGCGTCCATGATAATAGGATACAAGATCTATCACTCCAGCAAGGAGAATTCTGTATCCGAAACTGCAGTATATACTGCCTATGAAATGCTAAGGAAGAATGCAGAATATGATCTCTGCGAACTGCTCTTAAGCCAATTAATGGAAAATATACAGAAAATCAAGAAGGACAAGAAGAATTCCTTTAAGTATGGTACTCTTATATTATGTCTATTCTTCTACTTCATGAATGAGCTGCCCGGATCAAGTGGATGGGCATGGCAGAATGACAAACCTGTTGCAGTCCAAATAAGAGACTATCTACATGGGCTTGGGGATGCCAAAGCAAGAAATACAGCCCTATGGGGATACTTCAAAAACTTCCAAAGCATGATGCAAGCAAGAGAAAGAATTCCCCAGTCTCTTGTTGAAAAATACAAAGACTCAGTGTGCTTTATGGTGGACACTGATCAGTGCCTAATGGAGGCAGTGGAGCCAAGGACTGTCTGGATCATGCCCATGGGTATGAAGTGGATGAACAGATAGTGGAGCTGCATGTTCAACACATGCTAAGTCAGCCCAAAGATCCAAAGGCAGAAAGGTTTGGAACCTTTGAGGAGCTGAGTGTAAAGATCCATGTAGAACTCAGGGAACCTGAGATAAAGAGGAAGGTGAGAAAAGAAGTAGAGCACATTGCTCAAGGCCTAGGCATCTCAAAAGAGGCACTTGATGCCAGCCGGGAAAAGAGAAGAAAATCTGAGGAAGAAAAGAAAGAGGCAGAAAAGAAAAGTGAAGAAAGTGTTCCGGTTGAAACTTCCACCCGGACCAGATCATCAAAAAGATCTGCACCTCCCACAACCAAAAGTTCAAAACCAGAAGTCCAGGCATCCGGTAAAAGATCTAAGACAAAAGCCACAAGGGCTTATGAAAGCCAAAAGGATGAAGAGGAAACTGAGTCAGATGAGGGAGTAAAAGAAATAAAGAAGCAGAAGAAGAAAGGATCCGGGAAACCCTCCACAGGCCAAGACAAGGAAGAAATGGCAGAAGAATTTGCTGAAAAGCCCACTCTATCCCTAGACAGTGTAGTCAAATCAGTCACTGTGGATGGGAACCTTCAACCGGTGGCTGAATTTTATGATGACTACAACGAGGCAGATCAAAAGATCCTGCAAGAAGCTATAATAAGGTACTTGAACATCTACAATAAAGCTTTTATTGAGATTATCTCTGAAATCCCTAAAAGCCTAGAAAAGGAATTAAAAATAAGAAAGAATAATGCTCAGGCAAAAGATCTTGAGATCCGGGAGCAGATAGCTATTTAGCTATATCCTCAAATTGATCCCAAGACAATGAACATAATATTCAAAGACTGCAAAGATGAGTTCAGAAGTAAAGCCAGGATGAATCAACTCATGCTTGGTGAGACTGACAAGGTGGCCAAAGAGACAGAAGAGATCCTTTGGAAGGCCTTCAAAAGGTTCAATCTTCCTGTTGTAGAGGACTTAGGTGCAGAAACAGCTGTGGACTTGGAACCCTTTGCTCCAGAAGAAGTGGCCTATGAACAGGCTAGCATCTCTCCTCCGGTTTCCCCTACAGTCTCTGGATCCAAAGAAGAAGAGAAATTACAGGAGAAGGAAGCAGTGGTGAAAGATAAAGAGGTTGACAGTACCAAGGGTGCAGAGAAAGAGAAGACTCCATTAGAGAAGACCATGACTGATAGTGGTAAGAATGTGGAAGGAGAGAAAATCCCAAAGGACAGTTCCAAGACTGTAGAAGAAAAGAAACATCTGTCTCCGGCAAGAGACACTGCACAAACTGTTCAACAATTTTTGAGCAAAGAAACAATAGAGATCGATGAACCGGAGCTACTACAAGGCCCATTCAACTTTGATTCCCTCTCTCCGGTGCAGACAATGAAGATAGCCTCATTTGCAAATGCTAAGGCAAATGAAAAGCTCCTAAAGTCTCATATGGAAGACTGTGAGTTGATAGAGGCTGCTTCCGGAGTGCTTGAGAAGATTATGCCATCGGTCCAGATAGATCCGGCAGCCTCCTCTTCTGGTAATCTCAAAACCTTAGTCAGCAGTGTTAATACACGTTTTGAATCTTTAGAAAAATCAGCTGAAGAAAAGGTCCAGAAGGAGTTTTTGGATAAAAGGTTCTCCGAGGTTCAGGGTTTGATCATTAATGATAGGAGAAACATGAACATTGGGATAAAGAGCTTAGAAAATGCTCTTAAGGATGGCGGTGAAATATACAAATTTTGTATCTCCTGGTCCAAGGTAACAGTGGACATTGAGAAGAAAATAAAAGCGCAAGAGGACACACTACTAAGCTTGTCTCAAAGTTTTGATCCTCTTTCTTCCTCTATAACAAATCAAGAATGTCAGACTATTGCAATCTTGAGTGAAATCAAGAAATTGGAGAAGGAAAGGAAAAATAGAATAAGCAGGTTGAGTGAGCTCAGGGGGTTAATTGTCCCTAAGCTAGAGGCCATGCATGAGGCCATAGCAGAAGCTCAAATCATAGCCCAGACAAGTGATCCGAAAGATCTAAAAAGGGCAGATGCATTTGCATTTTTGTTGAGTGGTCACATTTCAATTTTGGATAGAATGAAGCAAAGTTGGGCTACAGAACTGATCCAACTGAAGACATCTTTTGTAGACATTCTTCAGTATATGTGAGTATGTAAATATGCGGCTATGTATAGAAAATTTTTGAAAATTTTGGTGTGCGGACCCTACCCTTTGCCATTGATGTCAAAGGGGGAGTGAGGAGCAGTGAAAAATGAGGAATCCAACTAAGGGGGAGTTCCGGAAATTGTATATAGAGCATCAGCCAAGGGGGAGCGTAGTATAAACACTTAGTCATTTTTCACTAAGTGTTGCCATCAATGCCAAAGGGGGAGATTGTTGGCAAGAGACACTATATGGAATCATGGTTGTTGTCATTGATGGCAACAAAGGTCATCCCACATATCCGCAAGTTATGGTGTGTCTCTACCGGAAGTCAGAATGAAGATTGTTGTGGTCCGGTGAACAAGAACAGAGCATGTGGCAAGGTCCGACAGATTGGTCCGGATCTCTCAGAGGAAGTGTCTTGGTGCAGTGCAGATTTGGGGAAGTCAAGAGGACTACCTTGAGTAGTATATTCCAAGGATTTAGCCTCCGGTGATGAACAAAGAAAAAGATATGAATAGTTGAGTACCGGATTCCTGAGAGACAGTGAGAACAGAGGAAGAACTGACTGACAGAGTATCAGACTATTTTCTGGATGTGTTACTGTTGATGGTAAAGGTTGTGAAGTCATGAATCATGTTTGGCCGACATGATTAATGATATCTACAAGTATATGCTTGATCCACATTGCTTGGTGAGCAAGGATTCAGCCGACAGAACAGAGTTTGTAAGAAACTAGACTGTTCCGAATGCCGACTAGAAAGGTGATGAAATTACTTGTGCGGATATATATAGAGGATGGATTTAGTTGTGAAGGGTGTAATTGTGTGATGGTGTATGCGAATAAGTGCAGAACAGAGCAGAAGTAGTAAGAAAGATCCGGTATGTGAAAGGATAGCAGAATAAAGAACAGAGGAAAGATGAAGTGCAGCAGATCAGTGTACTGAGCCTAACCGGAACTAAACTCCAGCATATATAGATGCTTCCAATCAGTTCAAGACTGTGATTCTTATCACTTTGTAGACAGTGTGTCTCCTTGTAGGCAGTGGGCCTCTTTGTGAGCAGTGTGCTCGGGCAGTGAGCCCTAATTGGCAAGTGCCATTTTGTAATTCCTTATTCTTCTAACAGAGAATAATCTTTGGGTTAATCACCCCGTGGTTTTCTCCCTTAACAGGGTTTCCACGTCAAAAAAACTGTGTCATGTGTTTTTCATTTCATGGTAATGTTTGTTTGTTTGATTCAATGTTGCATTGATTAATAAGAAAGTTCAAAAGAAGAAATAATTAGGATAACTGATTCACCCCCCCTCTCAGTTATCAACACTCTCTCTCTCTCTCTCTATATATATATATCCCTCTCCCCATCTCTATCTCTCTATCCTCTCTCTCTATCTCTACCCCCTCTATCTCTATCTCTCCCCCTCTCTATCTCTCCCCCCTCTCTCTAACTCTATCTTTATATTTCTCCCTCCCTCTCTATCTCTATCTCAAAGCTTTAGAGAGGCAGGGAGAAAGAGGGGAGAGAGATAGAGAGGGAGGGAGAAATACAAATATAGAGTTAGAGAGAGATAGAGGGAGAGATAGAGATAGAGATAGAGACAGAGATAGAGATCGAGATAGAGATAGAGATAGAGACAAAGATAGAGATATAGATAGAGATATAAAGACAAGGAGAGGGAGAGATGGAGAGATAGAGATAGAGAGAGAGATGGAGGGATAGAGATAGAGAGATAGAGGGATATATATAGAGACAAGGGGATAGAGATGGAAAGAGATAGAGAGAGGGAGACATAGAGATAGAGAGATAGCATTAGAGCGAGGGAAAGATAAAGAGAGAAATATAGAGTTAGAGAGAGACATAGAAAGAGATAGGGGAGAGGGAGATATATAGAGAGAGATAGAGAGGGATCTTGATGTAGAGGCACTTTGATAGGAGAAGGATAGCAAACTAGACAAGGTTCTTACAATACCCAAAAGCCCAAATTTGAGGTTCTTCATACAAAAATGGGAACAACAGTTAGGGGCTCTAATTTCTTTGTGGAAAAGGTGTTTTCAAATGTTGTGGAGCCCATTCCAATCAATAACAAAGACAGGCCAAACTCAAGGTTAGCACTTCCTTCACAAACCCAAGAAATGGCTTGTAGCCCTAAAAAGAGAGAGCAGTCCTAATAACTTTTGATCTAGATCTTCAAAAATAGTTCTTATAAAAATAGTAGATACCCATTTGGACTCCCTATCACATATCCAAAAATGGGTATAGGTTGTTTTGGACGGTATGGCTCAACCTATAACTCCTCCTAGTGACCTAGAGCCCCAATTAAGCCAAATTTTTGAAGCAACTACCCTTGAATGGAACCACCAAACTCTCTGGACCCCTTGGACACTTCACATGGATGGAAAAACAATGTATTTCAAGGGTTTTGTGGTCGAGATGCAAGACAATTTCATTCTATGCTTATTTTCCCACTTCAAATGCAAAAATAACAAGGAAAATGCTGCTACAGTCACCTAGGGCATCAATTTAAACACACCAAAACAACTTTTTCAGTCCTGATCCTTGGTCAACATGTCAATCACTCCCTCTACTTCCATTCCATTGAGTTTTAGAGGATTCCCATGGTGGAATGGGGTTTTATGACATTTTTCCTACCAAAACCCTAGTTAACCTAGTTAACAGAGCAGTTTTAGAAAACACATGATATCTTCCTTTAGGAATCGAGTTAAGACCTCAGACTAGATGCATTTGAAATGTACTTTGATCCTCTTTCCAGAAATATATCGATTGTGCCTATATCTATCCATACAGAACCATACCAAATGCTGCAACAGGACTGTTGCAAGGAAAATCTAAAAATTACTTTCCATAAAACACTCATATCTTCCTCAATATTACTCCAAATTCGATGAGACTTGAACCAAAATGAAGCTTATTCATCCTACTTCAATATCACATTAATATCACACAAGTTCCAGGCTGTACATGGCCATATAGGGCCTAGAACCGGAGAAACAAATAGTTAGAACTGTAGAATAAGGGCTTAAAATCACAAGTTTTAAATCCAATTCACATATATTCATCTTGGTTCAAGTTTTACATGCTTAAATAGGTGTCTACATACACAAGATTGACCTCCACATCAGTTTAACTGATTAACTACCCTCTTTTAACACAATGACTCTTCATACCCCCTAATCTTGCCTTGACAACTTTACAACTTTTGCCATTTTTCAATGTTGACAACTTTATACAAAATCTCCATCCTAGACCATCTTTAACATGACAAAATGGACTAATTATGATCATTTACAACTTCTCAAATCTTTCCTTGGCCATTTTGACCCTTTGACCAACCTTGACCATAGTAGGACCTTTTAGGTCTCTTGGCACAAAAATGGCTTTCTAAGCTTTACAAATGAGTTGTTTTTGATACCAATAGACTTCATGACCTTACAAATCATGTATGAACATTACAAATAAGCAAAAATGCACTTTAACCTCCTAAGATGTCTTTATACTTGGGTGCCCCTACACCAGATCTACATAGATAGAGAGGAAGAGGGAGAGGGAGTGAGGGGGAGAGATAGAGTTAGAGAGAGGGAAAATATAGAAAGTGGGGTAGATAGAGAGATAGAGAGATAGAGAGGGAGAGGGAGAGAGAGATGGGGTAGAGATAGAGAGAGGATAGAGAGATAGAGAGGGATATATATATATATATATATAACAATGGGAAAGGCACTCACTGCTTACATAGTTGGCATCATGAGCAAAAACATGGAAGCTTTTCACAAGGCAGTGAACAAAGAGGAAGGTATGTTATCCTATGCTTAGATGGGGAGACTCAATGAAGCCGCTGAAGGGCTGATGTTTATAATGCATCAGTTGATGTAATTGGGATATGGCATACTCAGATATGTATTAGCCTTTATGTAAACCTTTTTTTTTTTAATATATAGAAAATAGGAGCCATCCCCTAGATGGCACTTACCAATATATATATATATACAGAGAGAGAGAGAGAGGAAGAAATTGAGAGAGATAAAGAGAAGGAGACATAGAGAGATCTAGAGAGGGGTACATACAAAGATAGAGAGAGGAAGACCTAGAGAGAGGGACAGGGATAGGGGGAGAGATAGAAAGAGATAGAGATAGAGATAGAGATAGAGATAGAGAGATGGAGATAGAGAGAGGGAGACATAGAGAGGGAAAATATAAAAAGTGGGGCAAATATATCTATTTATCTATCTATCCTCGCTCTCCCTTTATCTCCCTCCCTCCCTCTCTCTCTCCCTCTCTCTCTCTCCCTCTATATATATAGAGAGAGAGAGGGAGGGAGAGAGAGAGGGAGGGAGTATATCTATAGAGAGAGAGAGGGAGGATAGATAGATAAATAGATATATTTGCCCCACTTTCTATATTTTCCCTCTCTCCCTCTCCCTCTCTCTATGTCTCCCTCTCTCTCTATCTATATATATATAGAGAGAGAGGGAGGGAGGATAGATAAAGAGATAGAGGGAGAGATAGAGAGAGACCTAAGAGATCCCTATGCCTTTACCTTGACGCATGTTGTTGAACCCCTAAATTTGGCTAATTCTGAAACCCTAAAACCCTGAAAAATTGACTAAGTCTAAAATCTGAGGGATCCTTCAAATTCTAGAATTTGCAATTTCATTTCTATGGATCTGAAACACATACCAATATATATATAAAATATAACTTAAAGTATAATAAAGGTAAATACCAACTTATACTTAAATGTTTATTTTATGTATATACCCCTGGTCTCTTCCTAGACATGTCCCTACTCTAGAGTGAAGGAAGTTCAAGAACTTGCATTTTAACTACTTTAAAATGCAAGCACGTTATAACACGAGCACATTTTTGCCTGCTTGGGAAAATTCCAACCCTAAGGGTTGGATTTGTCTTGGGAATCCAACTCAAAGGGTTGGAGGTACCTTTTGGACGCCAAGGATGTGTTTTTTACAAAAATTAGAAAATTTGACAAATATCGTGCATTCTCCTCCTATAGTTTACACGTTTTTCAATGTCAATACTAAAAAATACCAAGACAACTTCAAGTTTTTTATTATCTTTCTAACCATGTATTTTTTCAAAAATCTGATAACATTAAAGTTTCCATCTTCAAAATCTTTTGCAAATGTGTTCTTTTTTTTTCCCAGAAAACCTATGTCTAGTATTTTTGGTGTCATTTTTTACACGTTTATCAAAATTTGAAACAAATTACATTTTTAGAATCTAAACTCAATTCTATACACATTGAAAAAATTTGATTTTTGATTAGTTTTCAAAAAAATTAGGGGGGAGCATGCTCAAATTTTTATTTTTCAGGATGTGTCCACTTTGAAAATTCATAAAAAATTCATATACTCATAAAAAAATTAACAGAAAAATAGGCATAAACTACATGGTGTTATCTAATTTTCCACTGAAGCGATTTGTCTAATACTTAAAAAAAGTTGACATTTTAGGGGGAGCACACCATACACTATGTTATATTTTTATGACAAAAATAGGAGCACTTTGTGTGCTCCTCCTAATTGAACCTCTTAATCTCCACCATTTTTACAAAAAAAATGTAGTTTTGAAACTAGACTCAGAGCACTACAAAACTTGTTCTTATCACATCTTCTAATTTTGAGTGTGGTGATCTTCAATTTCTCATGCAAGATCAGTTTTTTATGATTTCAAAAAAAAGTAGCCACTTTTGACCCCCTTTTGGTCCCCCATTTCCATGCACTTACCCTAGTCTTTGTATTCATCTTTTCTGGGTAAGTGAAAGATAGAAATCTCACATTCCTTCAAACTCTCTATTACTATAAGCCTTCAGTTTAAATTTTTTTAATCTTAGGGTTTAGGGTTGAGGGTTTACAAGCATGTCTACCACCAGTACCAAACCAGGGATTAGGAAAGACAAAGTAACAGAAAAATAGACTACACTGGACTACTTAAAACCCCTAGTTTTATCGATGAATACCATGATATTTATGATCCCATAATCTTTGGTAGGTTTATTGTAGAACTTAGATTTTCATGTGAGAGTAAGGTTACAGTTCAAATGCAAGCTAACCCAAGTAAAACATTACCAAATATTAGTGTCACTACATCATGGGTGGTTGGATTGGGATTGTTAGTGTAGGTTTTTATTTCCTAGTTGGGTTATTTATTTTTCCCTATATTCCTAGGTTTTTCCTACACTTCTATTAATCTCGCTTAGGTTAATAAAGCATGTCTTATTAGGTGAGTGGTTGCGAGGTGTCACCTTCCTACATGTGAGCATCCATTAGCTATCTTGGGAAGATACTTTGCTATCTTTAGTCTGATAGATGGTTGCCCCTGATTGGTCAGTGTTGCCACCTCCTCTCTCTTCCTAGTCTATATAAGCATGCTACCTAGCTTGTATTTGGTATCTTTTGCTTTTGCATCCTCTTAATGCTATTTTGCTTCTAGCATTTGCATTACTCTCTTGGAGACTGACTCTATGTTGCTATTTTGATTTCATATCATTTGCATTCATAGTTTAGATATCTATTCGTTTGCACTAGTTTTCTGGGTTATTAATCTTTTTAGATTCTAACATGGTATCAGAGCCATTCTATGTGCAAGGGTAGATTTTAGTTTCCATTTTTGAGAGATTCAGGGGGGGCTAATAAATCTTATTGCAGTTTTTTGAAAAACCCAGTATGCTCTTCTCTTGCATCTTCGGATGATCTTGAGAATCAGAAAAGTTTAATGGAAAATTTTTTAATCTCTGGGGTTTGCACATGTGTTTTATGAAATCTGGGTGATTGCAGCATTTTTGGTTATACTAGCAGCATTTCTGGCTGTTCCAACGCGTCCAGGAGGCTTGAGAAAGTCAGATTTGGCTTTTGTTTCACCAAAATCGGAGATCGTCATACACAGTTGCGGAACCGGGGTTTCGAGCTCAAATCTGACAACTAGCTTGCATATTTGGTCTTTTGAATCAATATTGCAGGTTCCAGCATCTGATTCAGCCTTTGCATGTCATTTTTTGGTTGCTGGGGTCATTTTTTTGTAGCTAAAGGTGTTATGTTTACACTGGAGCAACATCTTTTGTACATCTGGAAGAAAAATGCCTTTTGGGTTTTGTTCGCAGAATAGAAAAACCATCTGGGTATCTTTCCATTTTTGCATGCCGTTTGTATATTTTGTAGAAATGCACTCAGAAAGCTACAGCAGGACCCCTCTCCGTTGGCAGTTGAAGTTTTGAAGGCAGTTTTCAAATGCTCTGTTCTTGCTCATATGGACTCCTTTTCCCACAAATTTTTTTTTTATTCTAGCTATTTTTTTGTGCTCTATGCACTAGTGTAGATTTTTTTTATTTTGATGCCAAGATTTTTCAGAAATTGCAGATTCTCAGTCGTGACATTGCACAGTTCTCATTTTGGGAACTTCGGAGGATCATAACTTTCACATACAACCTCGTATTGAGGCGATTCTTTTTTTTAAAGTGCATGATTTTTCGAGTAGATCGCAGTGATGCTATTTATTTCTCTGAGTATTGTGCCGAAGTTGTATTTTCAGCATATGCTCTTAATGAGGGTTTTTGTAATGCATTGAAATCAAGACCACTTAGTATTTATTGCTAGTGGTAGTTGTAAATGCACTAATATAAAGTGCCAAATCATATTTTCTTGGGGGGGTTCTTTGATTGAGTGAAAAGGGGGGGTTGTCTTGGTTGGGTTCTCTTCTTTTCGGCACTTCTTCTCTGCATTTCTTCATCATGGATCAAACAAATCTGCCCATCCTAACTCCATACAATTACTTTGAATGGAAATCACACATGACAATTCACTTAAGGAAAGATGGATTAAATAGGATAACTATGGGACTTGAAATTGAACCTACTAAAGATGAAGATAAGCCTAAATGGTTTAACAAATGTGATGAGGCATATGGAACATTGTGTTTGTCTGTTTCTCCTGATTTTCTCTTTCACATTGAGTCTTTGAATACACCAAATAAAATCTGGACAAATCTAGAAACACTATTTGGCACACAAGATTCAATGAGGGGTCATATGTTGGAAAATGAACTAATTAGCTTAAGTCCAGGCAATTTCAACACAATCCAGGATTTCTTCACTAAATTGAAATCACTAAGGCTGCAATTAAAACAATGTGGAATTGAAAAGAAAGATGAACAACTGATTCTTAGTATTCTCTCTAAGCTAAGTTCAGAATATTTTGTGTTTGTTTCTACTTTCTATGCTACTAAGGGTGCACTTAGTATTCAATTCACCATGCCATCTTTAGATGATTTTGCTGTCAATCTCACTCAGGAACAGGACAAGCTAATCCAGATGGGCACTCTTAAGTCCTCTAAGTCACATGCCTTGGCTGCCAACCAAGGCACAAAAGAACAAAAAGGGCAAAGTAGTAACAACAATAGTAAGGATAAGAAATAGAAGAATAGCAAGGAGAAGAAGGATCAAATAACGGTTGCTTCAAAAGCAACTAATGAGACCCAATTTTCCAAGGGCGACAAGCCTAAGAAAGAGAGGGTCCAATGTGCCTATTGTAAAAGACCTGGTCATGATGAACATAAATGTCTAAAGAAACAAATTGATCACTTGACACACATTCTTGAGAAAAATAATATAAGTGTTCCTGAGTCTATCAAACAAAGTTCTAATGAGGGGTCTAACAAAGCAAAAGAAAATAGCAAGGGGAAAGGAAAGGGCAAGGCCCTTGTTGCAGTTGCTTCTTCACCATCCACTTGGGTTCTTGATTCAGGTGCTTCAAACCACATGGCTTCATCTAAGGAAGAACTTGCATCTTTGGAGCCATGTACTATGCCTTCTATTTTGATGGGTGATGACACTCCTGTTGAGGTGTGTGGGAGAGGGTCTGTTGATGTGGGGGATGGCACATTCCATGATGTTCTTTGTCTGCCCTCATTATCAACTAATCTCCTATCGGTATACCAGATCACTCACACAGGTTCAGGCAAGCGGGTTGAGTTCACACCTGATTCAGTGGAGATTCATGAGTTGCATAGTGGTTCTATAGTTGTAGTTGGGAGAGCAGATCATCAGTCATGGCTCTATCTGTTTTCTCACTTTGTTCCTGATCCTCCTTCGACTATTTTGCTCACTCATTCTAATGATGTGAGTAGATTATGGCATGAGCAGTTTGGCCATCTTAACTTCCGCTAGTTGCAATAGCTCAACTAGTAGAGCATAGTCACAGGGTTGTCTTCAGTTCAATTTTCAGGTGGTGTTTGCCAAGGTTGCATTCTTGGTAAGCATCCTAAGGAAAAGTTTGACAAAGGTAAGGCATGGAGAGCTTCACAGATACTGGAGTTAGTTCACAGTGATTTGGCTGGTCCATTTCAACATCCTTCTTTCAGCAGGACTAGATATGTCCTCACATTCATTGATGACTTTTCTCGATATACTTGGGTATACTTTCTCAAACAGAAGTCTGAGGTATTTGATCACTTTCAGGACTTCAAGACTTTTGTAGAAAAGCAATCCGGGAAAGCCATCAAAGTTTTGCGCACTGATAATGGTGGTGAGTATGTCAACCATCGGTTTGATAGGTTTTGCACTTCAGAGGGGATTGATTTGCAACATTCAGTTCCATACAATCCTCAGCAGAACAGTGTAGCAGAATGGAAGAATAGGTCCTTGAAGGAAATAGTGAACTGCATGATTCACTCCAGATCTCTTGCACCATAGTATTGGGCAAAGGCCATTAACTGTGCTTGTTATATCCAAAACCATGTTCCTCACCGAGCCTTGAAGGGAGTCACTCCTTTTGAAGCTTGGAGCGGTCAAAAACCATCATTTAAGCACTTTCAAGTTTTTGGTTCTCCTGCATGGGCCCACATTCCTGCAGAGAAATGCAAGGCCTTGGATCCGCAGAGCAGACCTTGCATTTTTGTAGGTTATCTTGATGGTGTGAAGGGTTATCGGTTGTTCCACCCTACTACACATGAGTTGTTCATTGAGAGGAGTGTTCAGTTTGAGGAGGGCTCTTCGAGCTCACTTTCTATCACTTCTCCAACTCCTACTTTGACATTGGAGTTACTTGGGATACATGACAGATCTTCTGATGAATCAGATTCACCTGAGCAGTCTTCTACCTCCACTTCTCATGCAGAGAGTGATTTAGAGGACTCACCTCCTTCCTCTCCTAGTCATCATTCAGAGGTTGATGATTCTCCATCTTCTGGTCCACTTTGGGCTAGACAGACCTTGCAGTCTACAGGTGATTGGGTTGGGGATCCATCAGACACCAAGCGGACTTGTTCACAGTTCCAGGATGCTCCACATGTCTTCATTGCTATTGCCTCAGATCCACAGTCTTTTCATGAGGCTTCCGGTATTCCTGAGTGGGATACAGCTATGTAGGAGTATAGCTCCTTGATGAGGAACCGCACTTGGGATCTTGTCCCTCTTCCTAAGGGAAGAAAACTTGTTTGATGTAAGTGGATCTATCAGACAAAATTTGCAGCAGATGGGTCGGTTGACAAGCATAAGGGTCGCTTGGTCGCCAAAGGATTCTCCCAGGTTCCTGGGATTGACTACTCTGAGACTTTTGCGCCAGTTGCCCGAATGAATTCCATCCGACTTGTTCTTGCCATTGCTGTAGCTAATCGTTGGGAAGTACACCAGATGGATGTGAAGAGTGCTTTTCTTCATGGTGACCTTCAGGAGGAGATCTACATGGAGCAGCCACAGGGGTTCCTTCAGGATTCTTCACTTGTGTGCCGTCTTCGGAAGTCTCTCTATGGCCTCAAACAGGCTCCTTGGGCCTGGTATGCCAAGGTGGACTCATTCCTTCTATTAGTTGGGTTCACTCGGTGCCATTCTGATCCCAATGTCTACATTCTGCAGTAGGATGATTCACTCCTATTTCTGGTTCTGTATGTTGATGACTTGCTGATCACAGGGAGTTCTTCATCCACCATTGGGGCTATTAAAACTGCCCTTCATGACAGGTTTTTGATGACTGACTTGGGCTTGTTGCATTACTTTCTCAGGATTGAGATCTACCAGTCTGCTTCTGGGATCACCATCAACCAGGTCAAGTATGCTCTAGATTTGCTCTCAAGGTTTCATATGGCTGACTATAAGCCTACTCTGACTCCCTTCCTTTCTGGAGTCAAACTTGAGGCTCAGTGATCTTCTCCACTTGTTGATGGCACTTTGTACTGACAGCTTGTTGGGAGTCTGGTGCAGGAGAACCAAGACATCTAGGATTGGGTTGATCTTCAAGTAGTTTGTCTTGTTTAAATAAGGTCCTTGAGACCATTAAATGTTGTAAGAAGGCTTGAAAGCCATGCATGTCAATGGACTATGTCCAAATAGCTAGAATCTATAGTCTTGTTGTTAGTCCTAGGGAGGATAGTCATGTTGTAATAGGTAGGTTGCAATAGTCATTTATGTAAGCCTTTGTTGAGGCATATAGGATAGTCATTAAAGTCTTCATGTTTGTAAGCCTATAGAGGCATGTCAAAGGTTAGGAGGTGGGTTAAAAACCTTGTCCAAGGTTAACCAAATGTTAAACAAAACATTGTTTAGACAAAACTGTTGATACAGTCCTAAAGAGGACAATTACAAATTGTCATTTGTTGTAAGTTTGGGCAGTTGAATAGTATTCACTCCCCCCCATCGGTTCAACTACCCTCCAGCTTGTGCAAGGCATCGAGGAGGCTTCAAAAAGCCAAGAAACAATCCATTTAGGAGGTGTGAAGAAAGATTGAATTGAAATGAGATAAAGAAACCGTTCTCTTGCATTCTTTTCTACATTTTCTGTGTTTTTTCACTGTTTTTAGTCCGTACCTGCGCCTGTACAGATTTGTCATAGCACATGAGCACATTGAATTGTTAGTGGATTGAAGTACCTTTGTCTTGAACTTTGTTTTAAGTCTTGATAGTAGATATAAGGAGAGAAATTCATGTTTTCCCTCATACTATCTTTGGAGTGACTGTTTTCTGAATCTGCCATTGTGACAGTTCGTATTGTATAGAGGTACGGGGTTGATTCCTTCATTGTATGAGTTGATCAATAAGATTGATATGTTAACTTTCTTTTGAAATTGGTTAGAGGCTTTGAAACTCATATAGGAGGAAACAATAAAGATTTCTTTAGAACTTGGTTTGTTAAAGCCCTAGCTTAGGTTTTGGTTGAACTTCACACTTTTTCCACCATTTTATTGATGTAAGGTCTCACCAGTCAGTGGAATGGAATGTATCATAGCTAGGGCATAGGTTTGTGAAGGTTGCAGAGGCAGGAGAATGGTGTAGGGTGAGTTTGGGCATGTGGATGACCCTGCAGAACCATGGTTAAGAATTCAGAGAAGGACAACAACAACTAGGTATGTCTGATATGTTATTGCTTTGTCAATGGAGACATTAAGGTGTTTGGTGTGTTATAGAGTTGGCATATTGAATAAGAGTGAGTTGTGTTAAGGGAGATCATCCCAAGGAGGGGACCATGACTATCTCCTAAGAAATCAGAAATGTGTGACTGTCTTTAGTAGACAGTGTTGAAGACTGTTGTCCTGCAGACCCTGCACAGTGGGTTGTATGGAAACTTAGAAGGAGCTAAGTGTTTGGTGAGATGTGTCCTGGAGTCCACAACATCTGTATCATGAACTTGTAAGTTGTTGTGTTTAAGCCATTCATGGTGTGAAGTTTGATCTCTGTCAAAGAAAACAGTGAATCTTGAGAGCCTTTCATTGAAGTTGTGAAAGCCATGCTTCTGCTGTCCTAGATGCTCTGCATCAGAGTCTCATTTATCTGACTCATACGAGACCTAACATTTCATATGCTATAGGCATGGTCTCTTGATTCATGCAGGAGCCTCATGAGCTGCACTGGAAAGCAGCCAAGCGGATCCTTCACTACATTTAGGGTACTCATAGTTTTGGGATTCACTACGCAGCGGGTATTGAGCTTGACTTGGTGGGCTACACAGATTCAGATTGGGCAGGCGATTCTCAGGATCGCAAGTCTACTTCAGGTTACAGCTTCTCACTTGGTTTAGGTCCTATTTGCTAGTCGAGCAAGAAGTAGCCTGCTATTGCTCTATCTTCTACTGAGGCCGAGTATCAGGGGGTTGTGAATGCCGCCACTGAGGCCATTTGGATTTAGAATCTTCTCATTGAGTTTGGTATCCAGATCAGACGGCCATTAGTCATATTTTGTGACAACCAGAGTGCCATTCAGATCTCACGAAATCCGGTCCATCATCAGCGGACCAAACACATAGAGGTCCACATGCACTACATCCAGGAGCTCATCCATGGCCATATCATTGACCTTTGCTACTATCTGACTTTCGAGCAGGTTGCTGATATCTTCACCAAACCCTTCACTGAGAGCAAGTTTCTTCATTTGTGAGCTTTGCTGGGGGTGCGGGATGCTTCATCTTCTGGGGGGCTTCTTCCTCTCACTCGGAGTCTTGACTCTCTCTACTTTTGGGGGGGGGGGTCTCTTCTCTCTCTCTTTGGGGGGCAATTTTATGTACATGGGTACCTCATCAGGCTTGATTTGCTGAGACCCATTTCTACATCCACCTAAGCTTCGCTTATGGGGGGGTGTTAGTGTAGGTTTTTATTTCCTAGTTGGGTTATTTATTTTTTCCTATATTCCTAGGTTTTTCCTACACTTCTATTAATCTTGCTTAGGTTAATAAAGCATGTCTTATTAGGTGAGTGGTTGCGAGGTGTCACCTTCCTACATGTGAGCATCCATTAGCTATCTTGGGAAGATACTTTTCTATCTTTAGTCTGATAGATGGTTGCTCCTGATTGGTCAATGTTGCCACCTCCTCTCTCTTCCTAGTCTATATAAGCATGCTACCTAGCTTGTATTTGGTATCTTTTGCTTTTGCATCCTCTTAATGCTATTTTGCTTCTAGCATTTGCATTACTCTCTTGGAGACTGACTCTATGTTGCTATTTTGATTTCGTATCATTTGCATTCGTAGTTTAGATATCTATTCGTTTGCACTAGTTTTCTGGGTTATTAATCTTTTTAGATTCTAACAGGGATGCATAATGTTCCTTGATGTTTTTCTTTGCTTGGAATTTATCATGGTCTATGCCTAGAATTATGATGAAAATATAAAAGCAATTTTTAAAAAGATAGCCAAGAAGAAATCTTACCCATTACTACAAAAAAAAGTTGGCAAAGGGTTGGGGTTTTTGTTGGGAAATAGGTGTTGTACACCTTGCATAATATTGTATGATTTTATTCATTAAAAATAAATATTTATTTATGGATCATCTTAATTGATGTGTTTAACCACATTAGATATTTATTTGGGTGCCACTTGTAAATGTTGTATGTAACATTGGGTTAATTATTTTATGTGTGTGGGACACATAATGTAATTAATTTATTATTTATGATTATTTAATTGTTGGGAAAACTTAGTACCAATAATTAAATGTGGGTGTCAATGGTTTTGTGTATCCATGGTTTTGGAACACATGGTTTTACCTAATGCTACTTCTTGTATTTGTATGAGTTTGGTCTAAAAAAGCAAGCACATGGTCATTAGTTGTGTGGGTTGGATGATTCATCATTGTTGGTGTATGGGAGGTTGTGAGAGAGGTTGTTGTTGTATTGAATTTTCTCTTGTGAGTGTATTTTGTGAAGCATGGCATGGGATGTGTGGATTCATGCTTGGACACATGGAGGATTCATTGGAGGAGCTTGATGTTTTAGAGGTATTCATGGGGACTCATGAGAATGTATTGTAATGTTTATTGCTGAATAATACATTTGAGTGTGAATGCTTTTGGAGGCTGGGTTTTTCCCTCTTGAGGGTTTTCCTAGGCTATATCTTGTGTTTGTCATTTGATATTTGCATTATGGTTACTTGTATGCAACATATTCTCCTTTTGGGTTATGTGGAATTGGTTTATTGAACTTGCAAATTCCTAATATTTTCTAGTTGAAGATTTTATAAACATCCACATTAACCTAAAAAATCTTGCTAGTGATTATGAAGTAGCTAGTCAAATTTCCAAAGGTTCTTTTCTTAAAAGAATAATAGTGGATGGTATTGTAGTCAAAGATAATTAGAATCCTCCTTATCAAATTGAAAATTTTAAGCCATGGATTCAAAATACTATTTTTGTGCTAGCATTTTGCCTTGGATTGGATAGTAATAGGAAAGTGGGTGCAAGCCTCCTTGAAATGGTATACAATATCTATTATGTTAATCCACTTGTTAAATACAAATTTGTTAAGCATGTTGTAGAATCCATGCATAAATCATTTTTAATAATCAAAGGAGGTTCCTGTAGAGATTTCACTCTACATTTGTAATTTGAGCCATGAGCAATTAGCGGCATCAATGTTTGAATCTGTGCAACCGCGTTTTGTTTTAAGTCGGGCAACATCATCTTCCAAGCCTTTGTCAAGTTATAATCAAACTATGATAGACCATAAAAGTTGGATTTTTTGTCTACCAAATGGCAAAGCCTCGCACCTCCAAGACCTTGGTAGGTCTAACAACCTCTTCACAAAGTACCAAGGTGCCAAGTGTCTCAAGTCATCCCAGTGGTGGGCCTAAGTCTTAAAAGGTTTTGATGAAGGTAGGAGGCTGTAGATAGTGCCACTTGGAGTCACGACGCAAGCCTGAAAGGTTAAGTCTCATAAATGTCATACTATGGCAAGTCCCCTACTCCTCAAGCATTTTCAAGATTACAAAACCTTCTGTGCCAAATGGCAAAGATGCACATATCTGAGGACTTGTTAGGTTTGGCAGCATCAAGACATTGCACTTGGGTGCCAAGTCTCACGATTTAGTTAAGAGATGGGTCTAGTGTTTTACTAAAAGGAAGAAAGTAGAAGGAGACACTTGGTGCATTCACACACCATTTCAACAAGACAGGTTTGACAATATCTCCTTGATGTGTCATTGGTCCGTTCGATTGAGCCATCACTTGGTGGGCCGGTTTCTTTAAAGACTCAATAACAAAAGGAGCCTATGGAACGTGAACACGTGGCATCATTTTGTACCTTTGAGAACAAGGAAGTTTTGAAACTTCCATGGAACTTAGCGCCACGTTTCCACATGGCAATGGGACCCACTGTAGTGTAGAAAAGAGTGATCTAGCCTTAGGAGTTAAACTAGGTCAAACTCTCTTCTACAAACATTCAGACACAATTTGAGCTTGGATTCTACCCTTGAGGGAGAGACAAACTACAGGGGTTCTACCTCTTTGTTGTATTGATGAGTGTCATTGAACCAAATTCAACCAATCTAGCTAGGGCACAAGATCAAAATGCTAAATTAAGAAAGACTGAGCTACAAACAACTATCAGAAGCAAGATCTGAGAAACTAACTGAATAGCAGAGGTAAAAGAACAGTTCAAAACTTGGATCTAATGACAAAAATGCTTAGGACCAGGGCACCTGGGTTCCCTAGACCTCTTTTAGGGTTTAGAGAAATTGCAACTTTTGTCGAGTCTACACCTGTAATATCTTCTATCTCCCAGACTGACATCTCCCAATACCTGTTCGTTTTAACTACACACAAGAAAGAAAGGAAAATTGTTTGTGGCTATATAGGAGCTTACCTCAGTCAAGCTCCTGTTTCAGTATTCCTAACTCACAAATAGCCAAGATTAAATCTAGATATTATGTGTACTCATAAATCCTAGGTGTGAGCAGTAACATGCAAGATCTAACCAAATAATATCAAACTGTTGGCAAGAGACACTATATGGATTCATGGTTGTTGTCATTGATGGCAACAAAGGTCATCCCACATATCCGCAAGTCATGATATGTCTCTACCGGAAGTCAGATTGAAGATTGTTGTGGTCCGGTGAACAAGAACAGAGCATGTGGCAAGGTCCGACAGATTGGTCCGGATCTCTCAGAGGAAGTGTCTTGGTGCAGTGCGGATCTGGGGAAGTCAAGAGGACTATCTTGAGTGGTATATTCCAAGGATTCAGCCTCCGGAGTTGGACAAGGAAAAAGATATGAATAGTTGAGTACCGGATTCCTGAGAGACAGTGAAAACAGAGGAAGAACTAACTGACAGAGTATCAGACTACTTTCCGGATATGTTACAGATGATGATAAAGGTTGCGGAGGCATGAATCATGTTTGGCCGACATAATTGATGATATCTACAAGTATATGCTTGATCCGCATTGCTTGGTGAGCAAGGATTCAGCCGACAGAACTAAGTTTGTAAGAAACTAGACTGTTCCGGATGTCGACTAGAAAGGTGATGAAATTACTTGTGCGGATATATATATAGAGGATGGATTTAGTTGTAAAGTGTGAAAAATGTGTGAAAGGATATGCGAACAAGTCCAGAGTAGAGCAGAAGTAGCAAGAAAGATCCGGTATGTGAAAGGATAGCAGACTAAAGAACAGAGGAAAGATGAAGTGCAGCAGATCAGTATACTGAACCTAACCGGAACTGAACTCCAGCATATGCAGATGCTTCCAATCAGTTCAAGACTGTGATTCTTATCACTTTGTAAGACAGTGTGTCTTCTTGTAGGCAGTGAGCCTCTTGTGAGCAGTGTGCTCGGGCAGTGAGCCCTAATTGGCAAGTGCCATTTTTGTAATTTCCTATTCTTCTAACAGAGAATAATTCTTGGGTTAATCACCCCGTGGTTTTCTCCCTTAACAGGGTTTCCACGTCAAAAATACTGTGTCATGTGTTTCTTATTTCATGGTTAATGTTTTGTGTTTGATTTTATGCTGCTTCAATTAAAAGGAAAGTTCAATAAGGGCAATAATTAGGATAACTGATTCACCCCCCCCCCCTCTCAGTTACCAACACAAACCCTAGTCCTATATGACTCAAGCAAATAGGAAGGAATGATATAAAGGATGATTCACTAAAGGAAGCTCATAACTTCACCTCAAGGATGAAGATTCATGGAAGGCTTGCTGAATGAGAAGGAGATGCAACCATATCCTTGGAGGGTACTCAAGCCAAACTCAAGTTGGTGGTTCCAACCCTTCTCCCAATCATGCAAAGTGCTTCAACCTAGGAGCCAATGAGATAGACTCAAGATCTCATCTCCTAACCTTAATACAAATCTTTCCAAGAGCAAAGTAGAACTCCACTTGATCAAAAACCTACAATAACACAATAGCAGAGAGAGCAATAGCGATAGAGAGCTTTTTCATATCAAAATCAATCTCTCGTCCTCTAGTTTTAAAATGAGGTAATTCACTTACTTTTATACAAGGCTATAGAAAAGAGTAATTTGAACTAAAATACCGACATAACGTGCCAAAAAGAAAATTTGAATTTAGGGTCGACCTAAACAACATCAAAGTGGACTTGTAACCTTAAATTACCTCCCTAAACATGAGAGGGACTAGGGTTCTTGGGTACCCTGGGCCCAGGAGCAATTCAAGGCTTGAGTCTGTTCTTAATGTGGGGTTAACTCCAAATCTTAACTTATTTCTCAGGGTCATGACAAAATTTTAAGCAGAATCATGACATTTCCTATAAAACGGGGCCAAAAGAGGGTTTTAGGGTGGACCTAAAAATGGACTGGGCTTGGGATCACTAAAGGGAGGAGCTAAACATAGTGAAAATGTGCCTACACACAAATGTACACAATTTACGATGTTACACCCACTATTTGGCAAAGGCTACGAGAGGCTCTCTGAACTATTGATCATAGGCCACAAGATCTAACGGTCCATGCATTATGAAGGACCTTTCAAGGAAGAAAAAGGGAAGCGAGGAACCAAAAGTAGATACAAATGAGTAAGCAATCCTCTAAGGCCTACGAAGAGGAGACGGATGCATCTCCTAGCCATGGTGTGACACTTGGCAATTAGGTGATGCATTAAAGAGGTGGTTGAGCCTCCTGCAATTTCTTGGTAAGACTTCAATGCCTTAGACTGAGTGCCATCAAGAGGAAGCGATAGGAAATGGCGAAGTCAAAGCAATTCAATGCCATGGTAGTAGAGGTAGATGGGGTAGCTTTTTCCCACCCAAGTGCATCTTTTGAAATTAGAATTGCTATATATAGAGGCTCAACCGATGTAAAAAGAGTTGGGTAGTGTTTAATCGTTGAGCCAATTTTGGGATTTTGGGAGAAGAGTTAATAGGAATTTTGGCCTTTGTGGGTGCTCTTTAGAGATGATTGAATGCTTTGTAATTGTGCCTTTGTGCCTTTTGTAATTCGTTCTCAATTAATTAATGAAGAAGAGTGACACCTTGTGCTTATTCTTTGTCTATTGAGTTTTCTTCCAAGTCTCATGTATTGATGTTTTGCCTTTGTTGTTGTTTTGATGAATGACATTGGTAAATGGTCTAAAATCATACCTTTGTGCTCTTTGATGCCACGAGTTAATATTGTGAGTTAAGTAGGAAAACATTATGTTGATTTTGCATTAATCTAAATATTATCTTTCAACGCATTGCCTTAGATTATTTCCTTTCATTTAAAAGTTTCTCTTCTCTTTTCTTCCCCTACATAAAGAAATAACAATATTATTACAAAGAGACTGCTTTTAAAATCCTAGAGGTTATCCTATGAGTTGCAAGAGTCCCATATTCATAGGATTTCCCATTTGTTGTGGTTTGTCTATATCTAGGAGGAATCTTAGGTGCAAATAAATCCCATAAATAGTTCCACTTCTAGTTCCAACACTACGACCTTTAGGTTCACAACCTACTTGTACTATTTATTTCTAGTGCAGTTTAGTGGAACGTTTTTGGCCAACAAGCTTCAAATTCATCCCTATATGAATGATGAGGCAAAAAGGGTGCTTCCACTATATGACTGGACCCCTAAGATAAGGATGTGTGATAATCAAAGGAACTACAATCATTTTGTGGACTACTTTTTGGCTTCATTGTATCATACAATTACAAATACTCTAATGCCTAGATTGTCTAAGTATTGTAGAGATTACACTCAACTTGGATCATAAATACATTTGATTGACTGGTACTTCATGGAGGAATATACTATGCTAAAATTTTATGGATTATGGGTAGAGCCTCACAAACTTCCAAGACATGTGATAGAGAGGGTTTTTGCATAAAAATATATACAACAAATGGATAGTATAGATCAACTATACTTTGGTAGTTAGCAAAAGAGGAGCATATTTCCTTCCTTACCTTTTTCATGTGGAGGGTTCACATTCGAGAGAAAAGAATTCATTATGGCACATCAAATTTTATAAATTTTTAAATTTGATCTTGACTCTCACTGGCAGTATGACCCATGTGAAGTGATTAAAGTAAGACTTCTAGCCAATAAGAACGTTGGAAGTAGAATTCAACAACAAAGTAAACCCCTGCTAGAAATATTTAAAAACAAGAATTTTTGGGATGAGGTCAAAAAATTAATGGAAGAAACTGCTATCGAGAAAGGTATTACTTTTGAATAATTGTCAACAAAAATAATGGCATTGCATCCACACAGAGCGATAGAGATGTCAATCAAGCAATATGACAATTTTTATATGAGCTACTAAATAATATATACAATATTTGCATCACTCATCAAGGGCATGACTACCTAATCCCTTCGGTCTTGGTGGGGGCTGCTATTATAGAAGGCTCACGATGTGAGGCTAGAGATCACAAATGGGTATGAGACCCACTCTATGTTTGTAGACCCTTCACCATGCCTCTTCTCTCCATTGCCTCAGTTGTGAAGTGTATCTTGATCTACTATAATCATACCACCTTGGCTTGCATCCTGTCAGCCTCTACCATCAATCCATGTACCCTTAGGTGATCCAGATCAGTCATTGACATTATTTGAACCCTCTAAAGATCAACCCTAGCACAATCTAACTAGCTCTAGAGAGTGTCACGTGCACTCTCTGCACTCTTAGCTCTCATCATGGCCTGATCATGCTCTATAGTGAACATTATGACCTAGACAACCACCTAATCCCACTTCAGAGTGATGGACATGAGCTTGATAGTGGCTCAATCTAGATAGACTTGACCCTCCTCATATGTATCTCGAAGCTACACCATAGAATCAAATATGTCCATGTGTTTCCCAACAGTCTATTGAGGCCTGTAACTAGCTTGCACAACCTACTCAAGATGCACCATTGGTACCATCTCCACAATGACTTGACCTATAAAGTTGAGTTGCTCCTATGTGAGAACTACAACATTCAAACAAAAATATAATTAGATCTCTTATCATATAAATCTAATAATCATATAAGCATCTAGTGTTCTACTCAAATCACAATGCATAAATTAAAATCTCACCTAGGTCTCTGACCTACTAATATGGATTGGTAGAAGTCACCTATGAATTAGGCATAGTGTTAGGTGTGTCAGTTGCCATGGCCATTGTTGTTATCACTGACACTGAGGAGAGTCTCGCAGCAGCTACACTACTTGAACCCCTTACTCTCTCTGACTCTATGCACCACCCTTTGATGGTGGTGCCTATGTCACTCGAGGTCAGGCTCTAGGCCTCTCCTATGTAGTGCAACACCCTCATCCCTCTATCATCACTTCCCTACCTATACTGATGCCATCTCCTCTTCCTCCTCCTCCTCCTCCTTATCTCCATCTTCCTCACTAGAGGACTCCTCACCTCTCTCCTCCTCCCCCTTCTCTATCAATGGTCAAGGGTCTCTAGTAGGTGCATTTGGTAGGAAGATAGGAGCTAGCCGAGATGCAACCCACCATGTTGCAAATGTTGGGGTCACCCTCACATCATCAACATAAAAAATAAAAGATACATCCTACTCCTCATCATCAAAGTCTCAATGTAACATCTTCTATAGTCAAATAGGGTTGATATCCTAGTCTCACTGTGTTGCGATGCGAGCACATTTATGTAGGCATAGCTACAAAGACACCCTAGACCTATCCAAACTACCTCATCACACACTGATAGTATAATGACATGACGATGTGATCGAGGCAACCAATAAATAATCAATCCCTCTGCATCCTCACCAACTGTTACATCTATCTCATCTAGGCATGCATGTGTCAGTATGGATTCAAAATCACACTTGTACCCTATCATCTATCAAAAGTCTATCTCTAGTATAGTAGATCTCTAAACTACCATGACCTCCTCAATGCATAGGCATGTGCTCATGACATGACCTAGATGATCACTATGGGCATGCCCATCGGCCATGTGCACCTAATGTGCTCAAAATCCCAAACCTGTAAGAGTGTGCACATCATCAAGTTGTGGCCCTCATAGTGAATGTAGCAACCTAGTTCATGGTATAAGTGGGCAAGCATGCTCTAACCCCACATAAAAATTATCTAATTCTCCTCCATCACCTTGATAGTATGGATGAGGCCACCGTGAAGGTGTATGCCTCACCTATCTAGTGCAATGTATGGAGCAATAATAGTAATGAGCACACGACGTACCAAAAGGGTCATGATTGCTCCCTTCTCTAGCCATTGGAGATGAATATGCCTAGATGGATCCCCAAGCATGATCTAGCTGATCGCATATCTTTGTCCCTCCTAGACATAGGTGATCGATTGTTGCTTTACGATTAACACTAGTGACCTTGAACTGATAATCATATAATTCAGTAGGCATCCTCTAAAGTGATGGCCATCTCTTCTGTCAACAGACAAAAGATATAAGCATTCACATCCCACCTCTCCATCAACGCCATTAGCATGTGATCATGAAAACACATCTCTAGCATGGTGTATACCCAGTATACATCTACTCTCTGTAGCAATGCAACATCCTCCTATGTGAGAGCACTGAGGTGCCCTTATAGTAATGCATAGATCTAGGCCCTAGTGTACTCCCGAAGCATCAAGGGATATTACAATCACAAAAATAAAATCACATTTGTTAGTTCTATATAATCAAATATCAAATTTTGAATTTAAAAATACAAAAAATTATTTGTCTTTAAGGATGCTAGCACATCTTTTGAATGCTAGTGCATGGCTGGGACACTGGTACATATGAAGGACCCAAGTGCATCCCCAGGATGCCAACATGCCCTAAGGATGCCAATGCTCTATGTGGGTCCCATCTGGTGTGAAAAACTCAAAAAATGCATTTAAAATTCAAAATTTCCACTTACCTCACACATGGCAAGACCTTACTTGATGCACTCCCTCAGGGCGTCTAGCCTTGGCAGTTGGAAAGCTCATTTACAAGTGTGGCATCTTGGCGAGCTCCAAAGTGCTCAAGTGCTCAAAATTTTCTAAATTGGTTAAATTCAAATGATAGTAAATTTAAAATTTATTTACTATGTATATTAAATTTTCAAAATTTTCAAATTTTCTACAACACCTCTTTCACCAAAACTTCTATAACTTGGGTCTACAAACTCAAATTTTTATGTCATTTGTTGCATTGGAATCCTAATTTCACTCCTCTTTCCTATGATATGACTTTTACTTAGCTATTATTTCATAAGATGATCTTGCCAAAAACATTTTCATCAAATTTCTCAAAAATTAAAATTGGTGAATTTTCTCCTTGTTTCTACCTTTTGATTAAGATGCACAAACACAGGGCGCATATGTCTACCTTATTTTCGTTCTGACTCATTTTATCGTTGTATCATGCTCCTCAACATAATAACTTCCTTTGTTTTAGCTCTTATTTTGAACTAACACATTTTCATCTTACAAGATTATTCGATTTATACCAAAGTGATTTTGTAGGATGGCGATACCTAATGTTATGGTTTTATAGATTCCTAGTTTGGGGGTATGACTCTTTTACCTGGAGAATCTCTACGTCCTCTACAGTATCCTTTTAGGTATCCTTTATATGCTTATTTGCTTTTAGTATCTTATTTTTGTACTTTAACATAGCTTGCCACTTAGTGTCATCATCCCACTAAAGTGGGGACAAAATGTAATGTAGAAAATTACATACCCTCACAATTTCATGTTGTCTTTTGACTTGCTTTGGTGTCCACTCCCGTAACATGTTTCTAGTGCCACATGAGCCTAACCTTGGCCTATTTCACCCCTCACCAAGGTGTGCCAAATTTTATATCACATATTTATTTCTCTTGATTTTCTTGGAACATGTGCTAAATATTAGAGAATTTTCCTAGGATGCAAGCATGATGCGAAGATGTCTGCATGACATGTTGGTGTCTTGAAGATTCCAAAATTCAAAATGATTACATTTCTCTTGCCTTGTCATCTAATTCTGTTAGTGGTAACGCTCATTCGATAGTAAAACAACCTTTGTAAGCATGCTCAACCCTTGGATTCTCTCTTCCTTCATATAAAAACTAAATTTGAAAACATTTAGACTTCTTTTAATTTTAGATATTTGGAAAACTCCGGTCTCTAACAAATATAACTCTTGATGATTTTGATGCTCTCTCTAAGTTGTAGCATCTCTCTCTTTTAGCTCTTATTGGCTTCATACTTGTAGCTTGACCATGGTTGAGGCTCTCGCAAGGGATTGATGTTCACACACTGATTTGATCCTCAAGAAGTTTGCAGCCTCCTTCATTGTCTCAAGCCTGGTAACATTGTTTCATTGCAAATAAATAGTGTTATTTATTTGGTTTATTGTATATTCCATTATCTTTGTTTTGGAAACCTTGTGGTGTAGACCACCACCCTATTTTCCTTTATGCACACTAGGGTATTCTTACTTGTAGACTAGGGTTGATACTCATAATTTTTTGTTTATTATCACTACTGTTATTTTCCTAGATGCACCTAGGAATTAAGAGCACACACTTGTTTTTAATTTCTTTTGATATTGGCTATCCATGGAGATAGAAATACCAAAATAGGGGCTTGACTTGAAGGCAACCTCCCAAACAACCCCAACAATTTTCTTTGGTCTTTGTTGTTACATGAATTTTGGAGAGATTCAACCGCATGGGGGTTTGATTGTCTCTTCCTCTTTATTTTCTTCCTTTATTTTGTACTTTCAATCTTTTAATTAGTCATTTCAATGTGTTTAGGAATAGATTCTATAATTTGGCATGTTGTTAGGTTATCTTTTTGGTTCATTGTACAAACTAGGTAACTAGCTGGACTAGAACAAAAGTATTGATTAAAGATTTTATTAGTTTTACTGTCGTACATATGACAATGTGATGTGCAGACGTCCATGTGATGCATTGGCATCCTAGGTTGAGTCTCCCCTTTTGGTGTTAGGTGCCTCTTCTATTCCTATTTTTATTTTTGGATTTACTTATGTGGTTTAACTTTTAGATTTCTAGAAATTATAGTTTTTATCGATGTACCTTTATGCTTCAGCTTACCCAAAGTAGTTATTTTCTAAGCATAAAGCAATAATAGGGTTTAGTTGGTGTTCTTTTTCTCTCCTTGATTGGATAGAAGTAGAATACACTTCCTTGAAGCTAGTTAGATCCTAGTGTAATACCTTAGAAAATAATTATAGTTAGAAAGTATATTTGTTTTTAATAAGAATTCCATTTTTCTATATTACATCTTCAGATGCAACCAATTATAGGAGGGCATATACTGTCACTAACACTTTTGTTTTTAGTTTGCGAATAGTTACATACACTTAAGAGATTCATCTTATGTTCTCATGGAGAGCATATATAGAAGGACATATTTACACAATGACTTCGAAGCAAAAGGAATATTTTGATCCCAAGGCAAATATCAAGCTATCACATTTTTTTCTAATCTTGAAACATCATAAATGCCAAAATCTTCACACAAATCATTTTTTTTTAGTCATAAAGCTAAGTACCTTCATTTATTGCATTTAGTTTCTTCAAATAATTATTACAAATTAATCTAATTTATCAGTCCCATCTATAATTTAATTATTCTAGATTAATTTGTATTTAATTGATTACATTTATTTAATTAACCTAAGTTAAGCTTAAGAAAAGTTTATTTTCCTTAACATTACTAAAACATTAAGTGGATATTCATGAACAAGGCTTAAATTTGATAGTTGTATAGCTGTATTTGAAAAGACCGTATCATATGAAAGGAGAGATTTTGGACAAACTATCAAAATTTATATAGGATTATGATGATATATATATTTGGTTTTTATATAGTTTACTTATACTAAAGTATATCTTACTATTTTATAGATAACTTTCATAAAAAAATTACTTGACAGTCAACCTTGACTGTCAAATTTAAGCCTTGTTCATGTACAATGTTCAAAATTAATGCATCTTTACATTTTTTTAAATTATTAAGTGATTTCAAGATTTGGACTTGCCCATCTTCTATAACTTAGAAAATTTAAAATATTTATCATTTTTATATATACATTTATATATATTATGTGGAAAATATAGTAAGAAATTGTAAATAATTAGTGTTCACTTTTAAATTTTTTTTCTCCACTAAAATTCATTGTGCATGTTTTAATTAGTTGAAATTTATAGATTTGAAAATCATTATTTTCAATAATATAACACTATTACTCATGACTTCAAGGTTGTTAATATTGACTACTATATTAAATCTAAAAAGTAGCCCAGATGACCGTCAAATTTAAAGACCTTGGATCCTGCGATTCTTGTACCTTTTAAAGCTGCAGAACCGACAAATATGAGACGAATAAAGCCGTGTTTGTTTGGCGTTGTCCAGAAATGCATGGGCAAGTTGTTGGACGGGCGGCGGGGCCCTCCAAGTTGTAGGGAGGATGAAAATGAATATGAATATGATAATGATGAGGTACGTTGGGAATCTTGCAAGTTGCTTATCGCGTGTTAGGAGAAGTATCTACTCATTTCCAACGTGTAAAACCCATCAACAACAAACTTAACGTCATATCCTTGTAACAAACGAGCTTTCAATTTCACTTGCTTTTCCTCCAAAGTGAATAATCCTATGTCCTATGCATTGCAAAGAAGCACCATTATAGGGATCTTTCAATTTGGAGCACTTAAAAAGAATCTAATTTACATTGAAGTCATCTAGATCATCTTCATTATTAGAGATTGGTGTCTTTGATTGTTTCTATGTTGTAAAGCTAGTCTAATTAACGGGGTTAACCTAGGAGAACGTGGCCCTTGTGATTAATGATTTTTCCAAGGTATTTTCAAAATACCACTAATACTTAACAACCAATTAAGAGTAAACTTCAAGTTGAGTGAGTTAGTGGATCTCCACATCCATCTATGTCAGATTTGTAGGTTATAAAGCAAATACATGCCACGTGGAATTGACCTAGAGCCATAGGATTAACCTAAACGAGTTACAAGTTTACACATAATCTCAGACAGTTTGCATATCAAAGGCACTTATTTTTCTATATCTAACAACTCAGATCTACATCACATCAAAATTATCCTTCATTGTTCATAGATATAAGTGCCCTAATTCCTAATTGTTGATTAATTAATCTAGGTTGATTTATGCTTGATTGTTTGCATTTATTTAATTAACCTAGATTAATTTAGGAAAAATATCATTTTCCTTTACATTTTTGGTGAATCTGTCTAATATTACACCACCCTAGGGTTTCACTTTAGGTTTTATATCTTCACTATTTTAGAGTTTCAAATATATACTTTCTGATTGCATCATCATTTTTTAGATCTTTCTAGGGTTTTTATTTTTATTTCATTGCTATCTCATTTCCCTATCTTTTCTCCTAGGGTTTGTTCTTAACAATGTGATACCACTTTTTCCCACCCTTCCCACCTTTGGCTACACTCTAGGGCTTTATTTCAAATATGATTTTTTATTGATAATCTTATTTATAACAGTTGTACATAATTACTATATTGTTCATGATTTGATTCCCACGTGGATTGGAGGATAAATTTCCAAGTTAGATTGTAACCTATAGTATTCATAGAATATGCATATGAAACCCCAAATTAGAATGCAAATGTACATTTGATATAAGCCAAAGGCTTTGCAATGTAAATGTATTGCATGAAAGAAGATCTATAGAATGTTAAGTACATAATAGAGATGTTGGTTGGGTCTTCTTTACCTAGACCTTGTACAGTGCAGGTATTTATACAAGTGGCCATCAACTAGGTCCTCAACAATATGTTGACAAGTTTCATGCACATATGATGCAATTTACATGTGGATGGTATGGTACTAAGTGTTGAACCTATATGGTGCTAGTTGAAATTCATAACAAAATGATGCTAGGTGCTAAACCCATATTGTGCTAGTTGTTTGGCATGATCATCTTGCACATGTGTGGCCATGTATTGGACATGTATGGCGTTAAAGTGATTGAATCTATGTAATAACCCAAGTAAAAATTTTACCAATAAATTTCAGATCTGAAGAACTACATAAACCAAATTACACAAATGCTACACAAATTCAACACAAGCTAGCAAGATAGAAAACACTGAAATTGCACCAAATAAACCAGAAAGTCGTGCAACTTATATATTTGATATGAATATGGTTTTACATCATATTGGATTGTTATAATAGTCCAACACCCATGGAAACAGAAAATACAAATCTAAAACTACTACAAATCCACCACAAAATGCCCAAATATACATTGGGTATTTCATCCCAAACACTGCCAGACTAAACCCCAATTGAAAGATGGACGATTCATCTCTTGGGGAATGAATATGAACAAAGAAATAACAACAGAAACACTCCACATGATACCAACAACACCTATAGTGTACTGAAAACACAATTTGCAATCCTAAACTTGCAAACACAACACAACACAAGATTGAAACTCGTTGAATCTACTCAAACCTTGAAGCTTCAATGCACTCCCTAGGTGAGAATGCCCTCAAGAACTAAAGGGTTTCTATCCTCTGATCCCAGAAACCAATGGGTTTTCAGCCACAAGTCACAATCTCCTATGGATTTTCGTCCATAAAAGAAACTAAAGAACACAAGTGTTCATACAGAAGAAATGAGAAGATAAATTGTCAAGAAGATACTTTGTATGCAACTCTTGCAATATTTAAAGATATCCTGGCCAAGTTGGGTGCCAAAATCCCATGTCCTATTTGGGAGGAAAATATTAATTGAAAATTGCATTAGGATTCCCACTCCCTCTTGCAAGCCAAAGATAAACCGCCACTAATTCCATAATCTCCCAAAATAGCATCTGGGAGCTACAAAAGTCTCCAAAACATATCCATGCCCCCACTTGAGCTAATAATTCCAATATTTAATGCTTTATTACTCTCGTTAAAAAATAATTTCTTGAATTTGCGGAAAACAATAAAAATATTAAATAGAATATTTACCCCAAAATCAATTATTAGTCCATGAGAAAATAGGAATGGACTAATAACTCCACCAAATTAATTTTATTTGAAAGGGGACATTACAAGTCCTCCCCTCCCAAAATTTATTGTCCTCAAGCAATTTAAATTTGGATGCTCTAATATTTATGGACTTTCCCATGAAGCATCCTCAATAGGAAGATTTTTCCAACGAATGAGATACTCTATGTTACCCATAATTTTTTAGATTTTATGTTTTTCAGTTTGTCTTTTCTTACAATATTCTCCCCCCTTCAAAATTTGGCTAAGTTCCTAAGTTTTCCTTCCTTTGTCCACATCTTTGTTCATTTACGAACTTTATCGGTGATTTCATCATTTTCATAACCTACTGATAAAGCGATCATTCATTTTTCCTTGTTTTACTTTGTGCTTTGTCAACTGTTTTAACCTATCGCTAACTTAAGTTTTGGTCAAACCCCTTTGTCAACAAGTTCTACGTTTTGTGAACCCAACACTCCTCGATTTGTTTGGTTTATGAAGTTTATTTTTCGCCAATGAGCGAAGACTTCAAAAAGCAAAGCGCATCGACAAAAATTTTAAGTCTCGAACTCTTTCATCTCATTGATAATGTGTTTCAAAGTTCTCAAGTTTGATGATTCACCAACTACAGACTATCTAATGGGAAAATATCATTCACATCATTAGCTTTTCAAGTTAGCAAATTTGTTTGTTCCCCTATTTGGTTTAAATAAAGTTATCCTCACTGATGGGCTCAAAAAATAAGGCACTATACTTTTTCATCATTAGGAGTAAATTCACACATACAGCTAGTCCCATCACATTTAAAATCTTGGGAGTTTATTAATAAGATTTAGCCTTCACCATGAGTGCCAGCTTAATTGGGATTTATCAAAGGATTCTGCAATTCATTATATTTGTAAACTCCATTCATGATAGCAGCTACGAAAGGCGTCTGAGTTTCCAATTTTTAGGTGTTTTGGGTGGATTGGCCTGGCATCATTTCAACCAGCATGCAACTACAAAAGAACCAGGTTAGTTGAATTGTGAAAGATTTAATGCTCTTGTCATTGTGAATTCATTTTCAATTTGGGGATTGCGAATTTCAATCACCGAAGGATTTGATGAGTAACGTAAATGCTTCCCACTTGAAACCTCCTATTGCCTACAAATTTCTGCTAAGAGTCCTCGACTCATATATCTGGTGGGTAGTTAAGCTTGTTAGGACGAAGTACAAATACCAGAGCTTTGATGTAGCATCTATCATAGTTAATAATTTGGCAGGTATTAGAGACACGTAGCTGGGGCATGTAGACCTAAAGGATTTCTAGAATCAGATGACAAAGACCCTAAATCAGCACTAGCAGAACACACCTTTGCTAGTGGCCTCACTCATGAAGGAGGATTTCCACCAACTGTGCAATTCCCTAATTTATTTTTGGCCTATGTTAAGAGCTATCATGCGGGGTCTTGGGAAATCAAGTCCTTTGATAGGATTGTTGTTGCCAAGTTAGATGATCAATCATTCAGTTGTGCTCTAAGATTACCAGAGAGAGACAAATATGCTAGCATGTCTATTGAGGCTGGTTGGAATTATTATCTTGATAGGAAGGATTGGTGTCTTACATCTATTGCCAAGTGCTAGCTTAAAAATGAGAAGGGTAAATCACAAGTTCCCCAGAATTTGAAATGAGCACATTTTAAGGAAGACATATTGATATGATCACTTTGTTGCATAGAGTCATGGGGAATGATGAATCCAGTTCATTTAAGAAGTGGATGTGCCAATTTGTTTTTGTGATTTATAGTGAATGTTAATATATTAATTGGGCCAGGATAATTAGTGACCATATTAATGATCAATTGCTGAATTTCCACAAGAAAGGAGCCTTTTATATGTTCTCATATCTGTTTTATGTGATTGTTGATACTCAAGTTGTATGGCAAGGATTGAGAACACATGGTACTCTTTCCAGTGATGTACCAATGTATGAATATTTTCCATAGTTGCAGGAGGAGAATGGAAACAAAGATTATAGGTGTGTTAATGATGCATTTTTAATGTTCAATGTGAAAAGGATATGGTAACCCTGGTGTTAGAATATCCCAAGAGGCAACACAATTTGAGAGGTAGTATGGGAGTTTCTTCATCCAGTTTGACAGATTCTCCTATGTCAGGATAGGTGGTTTTGAAAGTGTATCGTATAATCAACCTTGGTATGCTAGTGAGTTTATTATTTTTCATGAAGTGTACAGACAAATGATACATGTTAGCAAGAGGTATCATGACATAAAAAAGAGGGGTTATCCCTTCCCTACCAATTTTACTTATTTCACTTGTAAAACTCATGATAATGCTAGGAATGTGGAAAGAATTCTTTCCAAGTTCAATTTCCATTTGTTTACTACTCGGTCTTTCTTCGACAACAAAGATTATGTTAAGAAGAACTTTATGGTGTCACGTCTCAAATTTTGATAGCATCTGGGTTTACTTTAAATGGAAATATTTCATGAATAATTATATGCGGATAGATGAATAATTTGTTATGAATATTTTAATATGAAAAGATGTAATGAAATAAAAGTAATATTCATGTTAGTAATGCTTCGGCTATACTTCAGTTATTTGGTTACGAATCTATTAACAAGAAATTGGAGTTTACTATGTGTTGCAGGTTGTCAAAGACAAGAGTGTGGTTGAGGTAAAGGAGATTAGCATCCTAGCAGGGTTAAGATGGAGGGATATCATTCACACACTTCACGTAGTGTTATGTAGCTGCATATGTTGCATATTGAATGATTTAATAGTTTAATTTAAATTGCATTTTTATTTTATTTGAATTATATATCACATAGTTAGTTAATGGTGATTTAATTAGATTATTTATTTCATTATTATTTAAATATCTTGAGTGTTTAGAAAATAGAATAGTTGATTAAGTTATTTAAATTGTTTTATTTAGAAAATAATCATATTCTATTTAAGTATTAGTTTTATAGATACATTATGATAAATATGTAAACTAGAAAAATAATAAAACGTGTTTTCTAAACAAAAATTTAATTTAGGAAAAGAAAAGTTCTAGAAAATGAAACACTTGGGAAGAGGAAACAATAAAAGAGGAGTTACAATTCTTTTCTTGTACACCAAAAGCTTCTATTTAACATCTTTCATTATCTAAAAGGGGGGATCATCATTTTTCTATAATTGCATTCAAAACAAGAAGAAATTGTGATAGCATTCTCGACAAAAAAGGAAAATATTTTAGATCAAGGAGCCGCTGTAGAAATCAAGCATTTGTTTGAATCTTTTTCCTATTTGCAAAATGATGGCATGTCTTGCCAGTCACTTCACAAATCCACTTCAAAAAATCAATCACAAAGATCAATGCAGGAAAATGACAGGAGATTCTAAACAAGAGCAACATGAAAAATGGAGTTTTTGATAGAATAATGAAAAGAGATAACTTTATTATCTACTACTGTTGTTTATTACAAAATTATCATACTGGCCATACAGTCGGCCTCTCTCATATAAAATATGCAAAAACAAAAACAAAACTATCTTCTCAATCTTGTTGACCTCCTCCTTCTATTCAACCCTCTTCTTTTACCAGCAATCTATGCCCTTCAATCTGACCTCTTCTTTGTATATCAATGATCGGCCCATATCAGACCGTCGACCCTCTTCCAAAAATAGTCTTCTTTTTCTATCATTCTACCTATCCTTTACTAGCTATCAAGGCCCTTTAATGTCTCCTCCACAGGTATGAAATCTATAGAGAGAAAAGAACAACTGCAACTGTTGTTGTCCTTAGATAGCCGTCGCTGTCGCAAGGAGAAATGGAAATGCTAGAAGAATGCAGACCACAATGTCCACAATTGCCTTAATGTGGTCTGTAGAAAATAAAAGCATAATGGTTGTTGCTAGAAGAAACGACCCCATGATGCCATGAGGAAGAAGAGATAAAACCATAGAGAAAATCCCCACGAAGAATGAAGAAACGACTGTCACCAAGAAATGGCCAAGCAAGAAGAAAAATAGAGAGAGATACATAAATGCATTGCCCAAGGAATAAATCTATTGTTTCTAACTTTGGTCGAGCCATCATGAAGAAGGAAAGATAATCTCATCGAATCCTTGAATTTCCTTTTCCTAGTTGGTCCATACTTGATATGCATGATAGGAGGCTTTTTAATTTCTTTCTAAATGAAGGCAATTGCCAGCCACGACCTCCCCATAATAGGCAGAAAATTAAATTGCCAAGAACTGGTCGACAAGAGGATAAAGAATAACCAAGAAAAATATATATCCTGTCACTCAGGCATCATGAGCCTCACACCAAAACTACAGAAAGAACCCTGTTTTATTCACCAAACAAAACTAAAATATCATCCAAATATACAACCACAAATTTACCAATAAATGGTTTCAAAACCTCATTCATTAACTACATAAAAGTACTAGGAGCATTAGACAACCCAAAAGGCATAACCAGCCATTCATACAACCCATGACTAGTCTTAAAAGCAATTTTCCACTCATCCCCTAGTCTGATTCTAATTTGATGATAACCACTTCTCAAATCTATCTTAGAAAAATACATTGACCAACTCAAACAATCCATCAAATATTGAATCCTAGGTATGGGAAATCTATATCTTATTGTAATTTTGTTTATTGCCCTTGAATCAATACACATATGCCATTCTCCTCCTTTCTTTGGCACCAACACTGTAGGAACAACACAAGGGCTTAGACTTTCTCTTATCAAGCCTTTCTCCAAAAGTTCTGCCACTTGCTTTCTTATCTCTTCATTCTCCATAGGGGTTAATCTGTATGCAACTTTATTAGGAAGGCTAGCACCTGGAATCAAATCCATATGATGACTTATGCTTCTAATAGGAGGCAATTCATTAGTTAAATCATTTGCAACAATATCCATATTCTCATTCAACATATCTTGTATCTCAATAGGCAAATCATCCAACTTTGTAGAAGTCATTACACATTGTGTTTTAGGAACCAAAGAAAAACCAATTTCTTCATTCTTCAAATCTTTCAAAAATTCCTAATGGTCATCATTACCTAACTGCTACTACTGCTTTCCTCTGCTTTCTCCCTTATGGGCATCAAGGTATGCTTCTCTCCATCCGTCCTAATGGTATATGTATTCTCCTTTCCATCATGGACTGAATTTTTGGCAAATTGCCATGGTCTTCCAAGCAAAACATGACACACATCCATGGGCATTATATCACACAAAACACAATCTTTATAACTACCAATCTGAAAATCAACATAGGCCTGCTCACTAACCAATATTTGATGGCCTTGTTGTAACCAAGTTACCATATATGGCGTTGGGTGTTTAATCCTTTTAAGGTTTAGCTTCTCTACCATTTCAATGGAAACAATATTATCAGTACTACCACTATCTATAACGAGCTTACAACATTTACCATGAGACTTACACTTTGTTCTGAACAATGCTCTCCTTTGAATTGGCTCTTGACTTTCCTTCTGTAGATTTAACAATGCTCTCTTAAGCATAAAGGATTCTCCTAATTCTTCTCCATCCTTGTGATGTATTGGAGATCCTACACTTTCTTGGTCAGCTTGAACAACTTGATTGCTTCTTTCAAATTTTGAGTGTCCTCCTTGTGATGATTCAGCACAGTCCCAACTCTTGTGTCCAAATTGATTGCACTTGTAGCATTTTTCTGGCAAATCCTCTTCCTCTACCTTGTGAACCACCTCTTCCATAAGATCTTCCTCCTCTATTTTGAAAACCACCTCTATCATTGTGGGTTGTCCCACTAGAACTTCCAGCTTCTTCACTTTGATGATGTTGTCCTCTACCAGATTGCTGCCCCCTTCCTCTATAAAACCTCTTCCTCTCTTCTTCTCTTGCTGACTTTGCTTCCCTTGCAGCTTCTCCTCTACCTTTAAGGCAAGTTGGTAAGCCTCTTCTAGGCTTCTAGGAGACAAAGGACTCATCTCATCTTGTAGACTATATCTTAGACCATTCACATAATAGGCTATCTTCTCCACATCTTCTTTAGCATGCCAGACCTGATTATAAGATTGTAAAATTCTTCTGTGTAATCTTTAATGAACATCTCTTTTTACTTCAAATTTTGTAATCTCTTAAAGAGATTAGCCTGATAGTCACTAGGAAAAAATTTAGCCTTCAACTTAGCCACCATCCTACCCCATGAGTTAATCTTTTCCTTATTTCTCTTTCTCCTTTCAATTTAGACAAAGTCCCACCATATGGTAGCATGACCTTTCAATCTTGTGCAGGCAAACTTTACTCTTTTCTCTTCTTCTACACCTTCATATTCAAAATACTTATCCAAATCATTTATCTAGTCGATTAATTCTTCACCATTAAGGCTTCCAGCATAGGTTGGTACATCGATCTTGGGTTTGGATCCCAAATTCATGACTAACCTTATCAGTCTTTCACCAAATTCATCTCCTCGGTCTGCCTGTCCTTCCTCATTTCCTTCTCTCTATGGTTCTTCTTCTTCATCACTTAAATCTTCAATATCAGGGTTTCCTCTCCACTGTACCCTCTCAAGAGCATCCAACCTTTCAATCAAAGTCTACATAAAATCATGGTCACCATGGTCCCTTTGGCCTCTACCACAGCCTTTGCCCATCCTTCTCGGAGGCATATTGGCCACCTTCAATGCCCAAACTCAACCTTCACTCTGATTCCAAATTGATGGCACGTCTTGCCAGTCACTTCACAAATCCACTTCAAAAAATCAATCACAAAGATCAATGCAAGAAAATGACAGGAGATTCTAAACAAGAACAATAGCAAAAGAAGACTATTTTTGGAAGAGGGCCGATGGTCTGATGTGGGCCAATCATTGATAGACAAAGAATAGGTCAAATTGAAGTGCATCGATTGCTGGTAAAAGAAGAGGGTCAAATAGAAGGAGGAGGCCGACAAGATTGAGAAGATAGTTTTGTTTTTATTTCTACATATTTTGTACGAGAGAGGCCGACTGTATGGCTAGTATGAGAATTTTGTAATAAACAACAGTAGCAGATAATAAATTTATCTCTTTTCATTATTCTATCAAAAACTCCATTTTTCCTATCACTCTTGTTTAGAATCTCCTGTCATTTTCCTGCATTGATCTTTGTGATTGATTTTTTGAAGTGGTTTTGTGAAGTGACTGGCAAGATGTGCCATCACAAAAATCATGATCTTATGTTAAATTTGTTATAAAATATAAGTAGATGGCTATAGTCTTCAAAAGAATTATATTGTTTCAATATATATATATATATATGTATATAGATCACTGTATACATACATATATATACAGTGATCTGTATATGTATATATATATATAGTACCTACTAGAGAGTGATAGATAGAATAAGGGGAGTAGCCCGCGTGTGGCAACTCCCATCTAGATAGTTGATGACGACAACTCCTAGCTATATAGTTGATGACACCAACTCCAGTCTGAATGGGCCCATGACAGTCTCCGTACAAACTCCTTTCCTTCAGCCGGACCTGACCCGAACTCTATGATAATAATAGATAGCTGCCCTCCACCTCTCCACACATGCCCTACTATCTATATGGGGAGAGGGATATATATTGAATTAGGGAGTTCTGTTCTATAAATAGGGCTAGCTGGGGTACCCCTAGATATGGTGACCCCTAAATATGGGGCATTGCCCTAGTGAACTGTAGATATATAGGGTTCTTATCCTATCATCAACATGCATGATTAAGTTTTTCTACCACCCGAGACGGAACCAACTCCAATGACAGGATTGGGTTCTATTGTATATATATATATATATATATAATCAACAATACAGGGTATATTATATTGAATCGGCTAAATTATATGTTGAATCGACTATATTTTTTATTGAACTGATTTATATTGAATAATTGTATTTTCCATTGAATCCTTTGTAGGCATTGAAAATCGATTGTATTTCATTAAATATTGACTACATTCATAACAAAAAGAATTAATAGTAACTGGCACAAAGGCCATTTCATATTATAAGGGAGGTGGTGTTCCCAAATGGTGTCACAGTCCCTAAGGGATTGCGACCCATTTGGGGATGGGCCTTTGATATCTTTGTTTATCTTCATTGTAAATATTTGTAAGTTGATCACAAACTAATATGAAATCCTTGATGCATATAATATTTAGCATAACAATGATAATGTTGTTCTTGCTGAGTCTATTTCGATATCAGTCTACAGGTCATTTGTTATATAAATACATGTATATTTATATACCATAAGAATTTAATGTTCATTGCATACAAATTTCTATATTTTATAATCTAGAAATCAAAACGTGATAATTGTAATCAATGTAAAAATATTGAGTGTATTTCTTATTGTTTGAAAAACCAAACGAATTTGATAACTTAGTTTATATATATATATATATATATATATATATATATATATATATATATATGTCATATTGATTGTGTTTATTGGTAATGTATATGATGGAATAGAACTACAATGTTGATTGGATTTAATTTATCAAATTAGATTATATATCATGTCTGAAATTGAATTTATTGTTCTGCAGAAAAAGAAATATTCTTTCTATTCATATATTTGCACTAATGACTTGTAGGAACTTTTGAATTATTGAATGTTATTTTACATTTCAATTGGAAAACTACTAGTAGTATATCAAATTCTGGATTAATGAAAGAAATGCATTATGCTTAACTGATAGATCATCACATAAAATATGGGAAAAATAGTAAACTTTTCATGAAGCAAACCAGTGAAATTATTTGATCAATGGAAATAATCTTTGTATTTTTGAAATATAGATATTTATGATTATGGAAAACCAAACATAAGAAAACTGTGTAATCTTAGTAAAGTACGAACTTTTGGGATAGGATGTCGAATGTGGGTTTCCAGAGATGATAGTTTTACTTTTTCTAAAACTATCATTTTATTTATTTGCTTGGCCAAGAAACTGTACCATTGAAATAGATGGTTTTATTTATTATCCTAGAATTTTATTTGTCTCTGCCACATCCTGTTGCAAGAGTTTATGTCATTCTAGGTTTAGGATGCATACAGGCAACATGCACGCATCAAGAGATTCCCTCTTGCTTACATCATTCCATGTTGCTAGGCTCCTTGTGCAGGGTCGATGTTTTCTTTGAGTTAGGAAGAAACCTAGGGAAGTTCAATACTTCATGGTTGGGTGGAAAAAGCTACTCAACCACTCTATTGGACTTGATTTGCAGATGATCGGAGGATCGAGGCAACTAAGTTTATACATTGTTATTGATATGGATATTTGCTTCTTTGTATGGCTTCATTGCCAAGTTGCAATTGTAATATGATTCATGGATATCTTGATGCTAGTTCTTCTTTGTGTAACGTTGAAAACAAATGTATTGTAACACCAAGTCGGGTGTATGTAAACTATTTTGTAATCTATTCTGGTATATGGATCATTATTTTATTCATGGATTCTTGTCATTTTATGTTATTATAGATAATTGGAAACTATTATTGGATTACTTTTGGAATATTCTTTCCTTTTCGAGTATTATTTTTAGATGGTAAATTTTTGCACCTTACATTTGGTATCAGAGTCAAGTTCCAACATTGGGAGCTCTGGGGTGTGTGTTACTCGGATTGCTTGAGCATGTGTAGGTCCTTGAGTGTTGGCGTCTAGTAAGTAGCATGTGCCTTCTTTTGTATGCCATCCTCACATGTGTGTGGTGAGTAATACTATTATGGGTTAGATAAACCCTAGTGTTTGCCAAGAAGTTGCTTATGGATATTTTCCTTCTTGATGCCTTGAGTGTTGGGCATGAGTCTTTGCACTATGTGAGAGTGCTTGAGTGACCTTTGAAGGGTCATGTTTGTGCTTTTGTAACCACCTATGATGGTAGAGTTATGAGGACCTTTGTGTGAAAGTAAATATCATGTTCCAAGTGTGATCAAACTTGGTTTATTCTTTTAGAAGTTATGCATTGTATGTGGACAAGAGGATGTTTTGATCATATGCTTGTTATGGGAAGAATATTAATGAACCTTGTTGGGTACAAGAGTAGCATATCCTTGTAATGCTTGCCTCTGTATAGAGATTGGTAATGCTTGTTTATTGCATTGCCTTATTGAGAGCATGTCCCTAGGTATGGATTAATTATGCGGTTGTAAGATAGATAGTGTTGCATCGCATTGCTAGAATAGATCATTTGGGTAATGTCTTATATTCCTAGATTGCATTTTCCCTAGGATTCATGTGGGAACCTGGGTATAGTTTTAAGAGTTAAAGAGAAAAAGGGGTTGTGAAGAGGGTCTTTGTGATTTTTTGAAGTGTTAAAATCTTGAGAAAAATAGCAAACCCTACATCTTGTGACCTGAATTATGATTTTCCATCTCTTAGTATACATTTAGTATGCTTGGACCATCATGTTATGGAGGAGTTTTGAATCTTGTGAAAGGAACGTTGGGTAATTGCTTAATCCCAACCTAATCCTTCCTCCTATTTTATTTATGATATATTATTCCATATGTTATATTGGTGAATCCTTGATTGGTAAGAAGTGTTAACTGTTGCACGTTGAAGAGATTGATGTGCTTAGATATCTTAGTTGTGAACCTAATTTGTTGGTTGGTTGCTAGTAGATGACTGTGTATGTCTTTATGTAGTAATTGTATGCAACTTACGGTTTCTTGGCATAATTGAATGTTGTTTGTGTGGTTAAGAAGAAATAATCTTATGGTATAGACATGATTGGAATCTTGGAAGATTTATTGTTTAGTTTATTCTCTTACTCACCTTGGATCCAGGTGTAGTGTAGCATTATACTCCCTCTGTAGTGGCTAGAATTAGTCACATAGTTCTTGTAATGTGAAACTTATGAATATTGATTTTTATTTGACTTTGTAAGGACCAACTTTGAAATTTTTTTATTTTCTTTTATTTATGGAAAAGTATAGCCATCAAATTGATGTTTATTTATCTTATGACCCTGATGGTCATGTTGTATTTACTATTGTAATTGCATACATTTTATGCTTTAATGTTGTAAGTGATTTTCTTTTCTTTGGCTTTATTTACTTAATTATTATGGGTGGCTATGCTTGAAGGTTTTAACTATTGATCATGTGTCCTGTTATGTTATCTATCATGTCCATGATGGACCTATGATGGATTATATAAGGGAGTCGAATGAGGAGAATAAACTAGTACTTGATGTGTGTATTACTAGATTCATGGTAGATTAAATTCCTTGGTTTGTTGATAAATGAAAGCGACTATTGTGTGAAATATTGAGAAATGGTTTTATGTTTTTGTGGATCACTTGAAGAGAAATGTATTCTCGTATGAGCTTAAATGTAGATTTATGACTGTGTAGAGAACACATTGGGATTGAATCTTGCTTTTAGTATAACTGGCCTAATGTTGGCTTAGTCCACCAACATTAGTTGTTCTTGTGTATCTTGTTCTTGTTGATCTTGAACACAATACCATGCCCTAGTGTTTGGCATTGGTAGAGTGTATGATGTTGTATGTAAGTTCCATAACTACCTTCAATTTTGATATAATGTAGGGTATGATGGATCTTTAGTTAGTGCATGAGCACGTAATGTATATAGACATTTATGGTATTATTGTTGTCTTTTTATTCTTGTTGATTTGCCAACCTTAGAAATCGGGTTGCTTCAAGAGCTTCTTCTTAGTAGTAGGATGTTTTCTAGCTTGATGCTGGATGGGATAAGTTGTCCTTTGTATTTCATTTTATGGATACTTGGTGTTAGGCTATGAAGAAGCCTTGTGTTTCTTAGTTGATCATAAATTTGTGATCGAGTTGTGTTGTATGACATTTTGGTCTAGCTTAGTTATGAGGAAATGCCAGAATAGTGGAGTAGTCTTGCTCCTTGTTAGTTTCTAGCTTGATGCTGGATGGGATAAGTTGTCCTTTGTATTTCATTTTATGGATACTTGGTGTTAGGCTATGAAGAAGCCTTGTGTTTCTTAGTTGATCATAAATTTGTGATCGAGTTGTGTTGTATGACATTTTGGTCTAGCTTAGTTATGAGGAAATGACAGAATAGTGGAGTAGTCTTGCTCCTTGTTAGTACATAGATGTCATCTTAGATGTACTCCTAGTGAGTAACAAGTTGCTAAGCCTTGCTTTATAGAAGTGTTTAGCTTGTTAGAGGATGTGGTTAGATTCTTTCCTCTAAGAATCTATTTAGATGGTACTAGTTTTGGTAGTGTAGTGCTAGAATGTTAAAGAAATGCTCTCTATTAGGAGTGGAGCATGAGGAAGCATCTCATGTAGGGAAACTATGTCTAGAGTTGAGACATGTGGTAGTAGTGCCTATAACCTTATCCTTGAATTCTTTTGTTGGAGGTAGTGCCTAAGGAAGGACTGTTGAGGGAATAATCTTTTGTTGCAATTTTCCTTAAGAGTAGATATGGTAGCTTTGTGAGTCTCCTTAAACTTAGTTGAGAGCTTGAGAGGTTATCCCAGCATAGTTGTGATCCTAAGTTTTATGGACTTAACTTGTTCTCATTGCAGTGGCAGGGGGACGATGGAGTGATGTAGTCTCAAAGGAGTTGTATGCACGATGGTGGGTTTTGATCTAGTTGGTGTATCTTTGGAGAATTGTTTTGATATAGGGGATCTTAACTTAGTGATGGTTAGAAGAAATGATTTCTTGGAATTATGTTATGGTTTCCATTGCATGTGCATTATGATGAATGATTCATGCTTATATGTGTCTATGATGGACTGAGATTTGCCTCATTTGGTGTGCTTTGGTGGTAAGATTATTTTTCCATATAACTTCATTGATTGTGATGATATTTTGATTATACTCTAACAAGAGTACCATATGTTACTGGTATGGAATTGCGTGGTAGTAGTACCATGTATCGGGTATATGCTTATATTGGCAGCTGGGCCATGTGTGTGTTGTTTATATTGACTAACACACTTTATTGCATCATTGAAAAAGATGGATATTGCACCATTGAAATCCTTATTGAAATCATGATGAACTTCTTATCCTTGATCTTTCTAATCATGTAATGATCTTTTTACATGTTGAAAAACCTGTGATCTTATCTTTTATGTTTCAAGTTGAAGACCTTGTTGTAAATTATGATATTTCTATTATTGAGACTTTTGATTTGCCAATGATGATAACAAGTAGTATGGGATGCTTGTTTTTCATCATAAGGGTAATTGTTCTACTGTCTCATGCGAGTAGGCATGTTGACAAAATGAACATAAATGTTTTATTTTATAAAAATGTTTGGGATGTGAATAAGATTCTATGAAGGAAATGATTTAGCTTGCATGATTGTATTCGTTTATTTGATGAACAACGACATGCTAATGATGTGTGTAAGTGAATGAATGTTAGACAGAGGAATTCTTGCAGTTATGAACAAATAGGTGCTTGGAGCAACGACACATTGTTAGGTAGGATGATTTTGACTTTGAGGTAAAATAGAATTAAAGAGGTATGAAATTTTATATTCAGTTAAGTTGATCATTAGGATGATGATTCTTTTAAAGGGGAAAGGATGTCACGTCTCAAATTGTGATACCATATGGGTTTACTTTAAATGGAAATGTTTCATGAATAATTATATGTGGTTAGATGAATAATTTTTTATAAATATTTTAATATGAAAAGATGTAATGAAATAAATGTAATATTCATGTTAGTAATGCTTCAGCTATACTTCGGTTATTTGGTTACAAATCTTTAACAAGAAATTAGAGTTTACTATGTGTTGCAGATTGTCGAAGACAAGAGTGTGCTTGAGGTAAAGGAGATTAGCATCCTGGCAGGGTTAAGATGGAGGGATATCACTCACACACTTCTCGCAGTGTCATGTAGCTGCATATGTTGCATATTGAATGATTTAATAGTTTAATTTAAATTGCATTTTTATTTTATTTAAATTATATATCGCATCGTTAGTTAATGGTGATTTCATTAGATTATTTATTTCATTATTATTTAAATATCTTGAGTGTTTAGAAAATAGAATATTTGATTAAGTTATTTAAATTGTTTTATTTAGAAAATAATCATATTATATTTAAGTATTAGTTTTATAGATACATTATGATAAATATGTAAACTAGAAAAAGAATAAAACATGTTTTCGAAACAAAAACTTAATTTAGGAAAAGAATAGTTCTAGAAAATAAAACACTTGGGAAGAGGAAACAATAAAAGAGGAGTTACAATTCTTTTCTTGTACACCAAAAACTTCTATTTAACATCTTTCATTCTCTAAAAGGGGGGATCATCATTTTTTGTAATTGCATTCAAAACAAGAAGAAATTATGATAGCATTCTGGGCAAAAAAGGAAAATATTTCAGATCAAGGATCTGCTATAGAAATCAAGCATTTGTTTGGAATAGGGAGCAAATTCCAGGTTCTTAATAAATCTTATTTCGTCTGTGGCTATCTGTGTGTTTGAATCAAGTATTTGTTTGAATCTTTTTCCTATTTGCAAAAATTATGATCTTATGTTGAATTTGTTATAAAATATAGTGTATAATTCAATCGATTCAATATAATATACCCTATATATATAGGATTTAGGGTTTAGGAACTGATTTATATTAAACAATTGTATTTTCCATTGAATCCTTTGTAGGCATTCAAAATCGATTGCATTCCATTAAATATTGACCACATTTATAACAAAAAGAATTAATAGTAACTAGCACAAAGGTTGTTTCATATTATAAGGGAGGCGGTGTTCCCAAATGGTGTCGTAGTACCTAAGGGACTGCAACCCCATTTGGGGACAGGCCTTTGATATCTTTGTTTATCTTCATTGCAAATGTTTGTAAGATGATCACAAACTAATATGAAATCCTTGATGCATATAATATTTAGCATAACAATGATAATGTTGTTCTTGCTGAGTCTATTTTGATATCAGTCTATAGGTCATTTGTTATATAAATATTTGTATATTTATATACCATAAGAATTTAATGTTCATTGCATACAGATTTCTATATTTTATAATCTAGAAATCGAAAGGTTATAACTGTAATCAATGTAAAAATATTGATTGTCTTTCTTATTCTCTGAAAAACCAAATAACTGTATTCAATTTTGATAACTTAGTTTATAAAATTATATATATATATATATATATACACCTAAAAATGTCTTCTACCATTAAACCAACTCCCGACATCCCTAATCAAGTCAATTTCTCTCCTAAACCAATTAATTAAATTTTATTTAATTAATTATCCCTTCATTACCCTATTTTTCATCATTCTATCCCAACAATTGAATTAATTTCATTAATTCAATAGTCCCAACTTTAGCTAATTGATTTAATAAATATGCAATATTTATTAAATCAATTTCCCCTTTTTTCACTAAATCTAATTAATTAGTTAAAACCATGTTAACTAATTAATCCAGCCTACTAATTGACCTATCCCTACCCTAGACAATTAAATAGCTATTATTTAATTGCCTACCTTAGCTTACCTCATCCTAGCCCTAGGATTAATTAAATAAAACATGTGTTTAATTAATCCTAACCTCTCATTTGGGTGGTCAAACCTAGTTTAACACCCTTCCCCACATCATCCAAATAAAAAATTGAAATAATTCCACCTAAGTCAATTTTTTTATTTTAAAACATCCCACATCACATTTAATTTTCCTTACAACCCCTTACCTCACCCATACTCATTTATTTCCTCTCTTCCCCAAATGAATTTTTAATTCATTTACATTCCCCCATATGAATCTTTAATTCAAAAATAATCCTTCATCAACCATGCTCATTTAATACCCCTTTTCTCAAAATAAATAAAAGATTCACTTTTATTCCTAGCCCTCCATTCATTCAAGATTGAATCTAGGCCCTCCACATCACTTTCATCCTCCACCATTGATCTTCCAAATCAATCTCCACCCTTGGATCAAAATCCCTCCAAAAAGTCTATAAATACAACATCTCTCAACCCATTCAAGAATCCAAGTTTTATGCAAAGTTATTATGCCAAAATCTCAATTGAGCTAGTTTTAGTGAGTTACATATTTAGTTAGCATTTCACATTCCAATCTATTGTCTAGGGATTATCTCTGTCTTAGGAGTTCTTAGGTGCATGCTCCTACTTCCCTTGATGAGATTTGGTTTGCATGTGAGGTATAACTTTGTGTTTTATGCATTTTGTTAAGTATTTTTATCTTATTTGTTCACCTAATCTACATTGGCACGCCCGGTGGGACCCACAAGGTCTGAATCTAATCCCTTTTTGTGAGTTTTGGTGTGAGATACGTATTTTTGTAGGTCTGGCACCATCCTACCTATGCAGCGACGCCATCACTGGCTCCTTTTAGCGCCATTCTCTGTTTTAGGGCTATTTCGCGTAGCATATTTCTCTTTTGAAAACTCACTCACATCTAGCTTCTCTCAAACGATCTTATTGTTGTTTTTATGTCTTGTTGCTCTCTATTTTTACAGGAATATCGATTGAACAAGGGGAGGTCATGCCAAAATTTGCATAAAATCTAAACATGCATGCTAGTTTCTATTTTGGCTTGTCTTTTGTTTGCTAATGACTAACAAGGCTAACAAGACCTCAATTTTGTTGTCTGACCCTTTGTGTTGTTTAGGGAAAACCACTTTTTGCGGGTCAGATGCATTTAGCCCCGTATCGACGCTATCCCCCAGATTAGCGCTATCCGCAGGTGTCACCAGATTGTTTGACAAGTCGCGCAGTGGCGCATTCATAGACCTATTTTAGCACTATTTTATCCTTTAGCGCTTTTCCTGTAATGTATTAGCGCTATGTACTTTAATAGCACCTTCTGTGTAATTTTGTAGCGTATCTTCTGTTCTGGCACTTTACGGGTCTTGTATTGGCGCTATCTGTTTAATTAGCGCTATCATTTTAGGGTGTCAAGTTCTCAGTCTTTTTCTACCAGTATCGCCATTGACTGTCCATAGTGGCACCATTGGACCTATGTTTTAGCGCTATTGTTGAAACTAACTTTGTTGTCTGTGCAGGTATTGACAAGTGTTTTTGCAGGACTTTATTACCATTTTGTGGATACTAACAAACCTTTACAGGATATGTTTATCTCTAGTTTAGCAAAAACATTTCAATTGGACATCTAAAACAAACCTTTTGCATGTTAGTTACACAACATTTTGATTTGGTGCAATTAAAATTGAACAAACAACAACAAACAAATCTTTGTGTGTGTGTGTGCCCCAACATTTAAAATTTGGTGTTCTAAAATTTACAATTTGTGTGCCAACAACTATCAAACACTTCGATTTTGGGCTTTAAAAAGAACCACAAATTGCATCAATTGAAATCATTAGATTAAAAAGAACAACAATATGCATTCTTCACACATGTAATCAAGAAAATCAATCTAATTTTGTGTGAAGTGTTTTCATGGTTTATGTTTGTGAAGTGAAAAAGCGTATGCTCTTCCCTCGCACCATTTGGTGACCTTGGGAATCAAAAGCTTCTCACAAAACTTGCATTAATCACCCCCAATATAAATCCAAAGAACTAAAATGAACCATGTTTAGTGTGATGCAAATACAAACAATATGTATGCTCTCCCCTCGCATCTTTGTATGAACTTGGGGATCAAAAATATTTTTGTGCTTATATTGCTTTTGTTAATCATTAGAGGGCCTGCCACCTCGCTTCGAAAGGTGGGAACGACCCAAGCGGCATCAAGCTAAAGCCAAGCTCTTCCAAGCCGCTATATAAAATAAGGTGTTTCTGACGAAAGTCATAGACAACAGGTGTTGTTTTGTTATACCGACAACCAACCTCCCCAAAACCCTCCAAGGCGTAACCCTTGGAGGCTTGGAGACTCCATAACAGAGAGTAGCGCTGCCGCATGTATAACCACCTGAATGGATGCCCTTACTATGAACCATTGTTTAGCAATCCAAAATCCTTCTATTTGTTGATGCAGAAGGGAAACCTTTGAAGCGGCCCTGATTCATGTGGTTCTTAGCTGAGGTAGCAGGGACAATCTAAAGGTTTGGTGAGGGACAAGCCTTATAAGAAACTTGGATCTTGGTATATGTGAGAAGTGTGTGCAATTGTAAGGAGAAGCCGGTGCTACCAAGATCCTGGAGCTACCTGCTTTGAATAGGCACAGCTAGGGGATTCAACAAATACTGTCATATCCTCGCCTTAGGTTGTGAAAAGTGCTTGTTTAACAAAATCACACTTCATTTCACAAACAAAAAATCTTGGTTATTGTGTGCTCATGTGCTTAATTGTGTGTTAATGAGCTTAAATTAATTTCAAACACCTGCCAAGAGACGTTGAAAATCATTTGATCAAATTTCAAACAAAGCAAAATCTAAAATTGCCATAAATAATCTTTCTCAGGACCCGACAAACACTACCTAGTTTTAGCGCCATCTCTGTCTGATTGTGGCATTTCACCTGTGGATTGGCGCTATTCTTAGATTGACTTGCCTAAAATTAAGACCTATTTAGTTGTGATCTTCACTATCTGCTTTGCCATAATCCATATCCACCTTCCAAAAATCTGACAGCAGTCCATCCATTTTTCCCTCAAAATCTTCCAAATCATACCTTCATTTTGACCTTAGAGGATCAATCACTATCATTGTTGGACCCCTTTTGCTATCTCATTTCATATCCACTAAATCTTCATTGATCTTTTGCATATCTCCTTGGACCAAAACAAATCATTCCAATCATGAACCAAAAAACTTGTCATCCTTTTTGAGCCAAAGTTAGATCTAGATCTCATCATTCACATCATATTTTGCTTGAAAAGTCATTAGTCTACCTTTCAAGTAAAACAATAATCCCTCTTTGTGAAAGGTCATTGGTCTACCCTAAACAAAGAAACATCCCTTTGTGCCAACACAAAATCTAGATCTTACCTAAAGCTCAACTTTTTGATCATCAAGTCCTTCCCAAAAACATCATCCTAATCATCCTAATCAATCAAAATCAAACATCAAATTCAAAATCCCTTTTCATCAAGATCATCCTCAAAACAAACATCATCATCATCCCTCTTTGGTCCAAAATTTGTGCAAAAATTAATATCATCCATTCGTATCACCCTTAGGTTAAAACCCTTAGAAAGACATCAATCTTCCACCACATCCCCTCTTCTACTCCACATCACTACCACATCCATCTTTAGGTCCAACACAATCAATCTGATTATCTAAGGTCTCCATCCCCATTCCACTCTACTTCTAGAAATCAAACCCATAAACATGCATGCCCATCACGAGATCACAACACAAAAGGAACCAAGAAATGGCAAAACATTTCCCAAGATGATCTAGATGTCTTGAGCTTTACACAAGGCACTGATAACATGGACCTACTTGATAAAATCCTAAGGTCGGACCCAAGTAGATATCTTGATCATCTTCTCAAAATTGGTGCTCAACTCCCCCCCATCACGACATCATCACAACCATCCACCTCTACAATCATTTCTACCCCATCAAATACCCAAGCATCTACATCACATACCCAACCCACCGCCTCTCAAACATCAACACCTACTATATCTACAACCTCCACAAGCTCAACTGCTACTACATCCACAATTCCCATAGGTACCACCATCCCTACCATCTCCCAACCCATCATCACCTCCACTATCACAACTACCATAAACCCTTTGGTCTCACAAATCACCCTAGGCATACAAGGAAACATCACGTAGGCAAGTACCTCCACGAGTGTGCCTCCACCCAATCCTCAAACCATCGCTTACCTAAGATAGTTATTCTCACAACCACCTCACAATACATCCAACCCATCCAATGTCCACCTATCCAACGTCAATCCATCTAATGTTACATATCCACATAACCCCATAACATCATCAAATCAACATAATCCCAATCCCCAAATACCACCACATATTCTCCAACAACTCCATACATATCAACAACATCAAGCACTCATTAATCAAAACACCAATCCGCAGTACCAAAACCTCAGCCAAACACATCTCCAACATCAAATCCCACCCCATCTCCAACATCTCACCAATCAACAAGCCTACACACCCCAACCACCACAACCATAGGATCTCACAACTGTTGTACAATCCTTGATCCAAAAGGTAGATGACATGCAAACGGGGGGCAAACACAAACACTATTCCTTCAAGGATATTTGTCCCTATCCATTTGATCGCACATTTGTACATGCCCCCTTTCCCCAAGAACTTTGAAATGTTAAAATTTGATAAATACAAGGGAAAGGGAGACCCTAGGGACCACCTTAGGGAGTTCTACATCGCTTGCTTAGAAGTCTCAAATAACGATACCTATCTAATGAGACTATTTCCACGAAGCCTTGGTGGTCAAGCCGCCAAATTGTTTGCACATCTTCCACCAGGCATTAGGACTTTCCCTGAGCTTGCAGAAAAATTTGTAAACCATTTCTCCTACAACTTCGAACACGAGATGTCTATGACAGACCTTTGCAACACCAAACAAAAGAACAGAGAAGCCTTCGCTTCTTTCTTGCAAAGATGGAGAAGTCTAGCAAGCAAACTCCCATGGCCAATTCTGGAAAAACAACTCATCACCATGTTTGTGACCAACCTCAACCAGGAATTAGGTTTTCATTTACAAATCCTAATCTCACCAGTTGAGCCTACGTAGCATCATCAAAACCATCGAACAGTGCCATCACGGATGGAACTCATCACTCTCATGACTGCAATATAAATCACTGGGTATCCTGCATACGCAACATTCTGGTTAGATGTCAACCTATCTTTTTCTAAACCAACCCCTTTTTTTCTAAACAACTAGACACATTTGGTGCCACAATAGACAACACTTTGCGTCATTTTTAGTATGGCACTGCTACTTCTTCCAAATAGCGCTATTCCATAGAATAGAGCTACTTCGCAAACCCTTTTGCACTAATCCCAATCATAGCGCTACTGCGCGATACACAGAGTCATTTTACGAAATGGCGTCAACCTGCAATTTAGCACTAATTCAGTGAATGGCGCTAATTCTGAAAAAAAGTGCTAATTTCCTACATTGCGCTAAACCCCTATATAGCGCTAAAATACTAAATAATGCTACTCCTCTAAATGGTGCTATTTCAGAAAATAGTGTTACCATTAAGCCTGTTGGGTGAATATTTTGTCGTTAACTTGCTAACGGCAAAATGGGTATATCAGCCACAGCTATGATGAGACAAAGTCTCTCCTCTCAGCAAGGGGAGGTTCCCTCTAATTACTTAACTTTTGCAAATCAAACAACTTATCAAATTTATGTACACTAAAAACTATGTTTGTGGTGGTTCCATCTCATCTCATTCTCTTTTTTTAGAATAGATGTTTATATTTCAAACTCTTGATATAAGACTCGTAGATTATCACAATATCACAGAAACACAAGGTTTTCTGTTACCTCACTTATTACTTGTAAACGGAAATATTTGAAGTAGAATGCAGCGCAAAGTCTTCACCCCTCCTCAAGATGATAAAAGTAAATCAAATAGAACAAATTGCAGCACAAAGTCTCCAAACTATTTTATCTTCACAAACATGAACATATATCCCACAACTGATTTGATAACACAAAGTTTACCAGAATCAAATTAAGAGCGCTCTTCAATCACTTGTAATAAACTCCACACTTCAATTATTATCAAATAAGACTATGATAGCAAGACGTAAGAACAAAACTATCACAACACAAATAATTCCAAGACAAAGATTGGAATTGAACTTGCTTTTTTGTATTGATAAATATTTGAATATTGATTTTCACAAAAAGCACAAAGTCTTGATTTGCTTCTCAATTCGCCAGAGTTTTCTTGCAATAGACAAAAGATAGATATTTACAAAAGAGGTCCCCTTTATTTATAGGGAAAGACCTTGAGAAAATCTAGGAAATCTACAACTACTTTGACTTATTCAAAATAGGAGTCCTTATTGACTTGGGACTTCCTATATTTTTACATGTAATTACATATTGAAAATGTACATGTAAAAATGTCCAAAATTGTTTTGAAAGTACATGTGAAAATCAAAAAATAAACTAAGGGAAAAACCAGCTGCTTCAATTTGTGTCACCACCTTTTCTCACGTGGTGATCATACATAGTGAAGGTCGCCTGCATTTCAATGCTATCTGGGTTGAATGTGTTTTTGAAGATCATCCTGGCCCTCACTATGGCGTCCCTTATTGTAGTGATTGACTGGGCATGATTGGTTAACCTGGTTTTCAGATTGTCCAAGGTTAACTGGTTGTCCAAGAGGTTGTCCACAGAAGTTATTGAAAATACTTTATCTTCAAATTCTTTTTGGAACATGTCTTCAAATTCCTTGACCATTTCTTCTGCTGACAGGAATTGGTTATCTTGCGATACCAAGTTACAAGGCAGTTCCTCCAACTTATGCAAAAGGTTGACATCATTTTCTTCGCTGATCTCTTTTGCAGCCTCAAGATCCTTGATCAAATTCCTTAGCATACTGCTCCTGTACATCAGAGCTTCCTTTGTTTCAGTGTATGAATCCCTGTTAGAAATGGCGCCAATGGATATCAAGGTACTTATTTTCAGCTTCCTCATTTCCACCCACTTATCATGAGTATCCTCTGTGTGCTCAATATCTTGAGAGATGGCATCAATGAGATCATTGAGTTCTGCCCTTACTTTCCTCATCTTATCCGTTTTCTCAAATACCTCTGTGAGCAAAGAGATTCCCTGTGCTCGCATCCTGTCTAAGTACTCTTCAAGTACTTTTCCTCTGAGGTGAGTCTTTTCTGCCTTCAGAATGATAGGGTCTTCTACAGAAACGGCCTCTGGAGTAACTGCTTCTGAATTCAAAATGATCTTTCTTACCACTGCAGTCAGCTGTTCTGCCTTTGCCTTATAGTAATCTTTCATTTCTTTTTCCCTGTCAAACTTCTGGATTAGGATATCCATGGCTGATTGCGTATCATTTTTAGCGCTCTCATGGGTGATTTTGCCCAATTCAACCCTAGAAATTGAGTAGTCATTCATATCGAAATTTTCAACAGTTGCATCCTGTGGGGGTTTTGCTATCTCCAAAATTTTATGCCCCTTATCTTCAAGTACCCTTGAAAGGATCTTTGGTTTCTTCGGAGCCTTAGGTTTTGCAGGTACCAGCTTAGTGAAATCAAAATCATCTGGAGAGATGACTTGCTTTTTTCTCTTTGGCGTGTAAGCTGACAACCAAGGTGGAAGCAGAGAAGTATTCACATTGGAGTCCATTCCTACCACTGGTGTTCCTGGAACTGTGCTTGTACTGGTGGTAGAAACAATAGGCGGGGTGTTGGTAAAAACTGCACCTGTTACATTGGCACTTGAGACTTGTTCAGTATTCATCACAAAATGATCAAACATAGATGTGTCTCCAATATCAAAAGATGAAGAAGACAAACTAGGAATTGAATCAGAAGAACGGAGAACATTTTCAAAAGTGCTGTGGGGATTATCGAAGATTATTTTAGGAGGAGAGGGGGATTCAGAGGAAGGAATGTTAATAGGGGAAGCAGGCACCGGGGGTGCAATAGGTGTATTATCCTGTGGGGACAAAGCCTCTTCATCTTGTTGATCTAAATTCCTGTCTTCAACATCCATCTCTTCTGTAGCTGGCTCTTCAGTTGCCAGATCTTCAGTCGTTGGCTCCTCGACTTCCATCTCTTTTGGTTCAGGTTCCTCCTCAACGACTTTTTCTTTCTTCATCACAAATCTGATTTTAGGTTTATGTGTTTTAGAGGATGATGGAGCATCACTCTTGTTCTTCGTTCTGTTTTCAACCTTCTTACCAGTCTGCTCTTGAACTTCAGTCTCCGAACCAGTGAGGAATTCCTTCAGCGTAATTCCTTTTTCTTCCAGCCACTTATTGGTGTTAGCCAATATGGGCTCAAACCTCTTCCTTAATGAAGTCGACTCCTTTTGGGACCATTGGATTGGAGGTAAAGGAGTACTAGCTATCTTTTCTGCATCATACTTGGCATCAACCAATTCGCCATCATCCACAAGGTCTTCTGGAATATCAGCAAGCCCCAGATATTCAATTTGTTCTAAAGACAGCCTATTATAATCCAGTTTCCTGATATCTTCCTCTGTCCTCAAATCTATCCAGACATCCTCCACCATGGGTTCGTGAAACTGAGTTTTCCTCCTAATTTTATCCTTCATGCCCCGGTAGTCAAATTTTGGCCTCCTCTTGAATTGCTTCATGGTGACCAACTGCATTTCTGTCTCCATAGCCCTTGCCTTTGCGGCAGTCAACACTGAATATCTGCCGATCTCTACTGGAAATCTGAAGCCAGGCTTCTTGAGTTCCATTTGCTTGTTATGCACAACAATCATCTGTCTGCACAACTCCATCAAGACCAGTCTATTTGAAGGAAACCTAGGAAGCATATAAGGGTAGCCTTGGAAAAAGCCAACCCTCAAGTATGAAAAAGAAGGAAATTGCAAAAACATGCAACCAAAGCCATTAACCACTGTCCATGCCTCGTCTGAAATTCTTCTCTGCTCCAGTTGGGGATCAAAAAGGCACAAGAATATAGCAAAGAATGCGTCATTCACTCTCCTGAAATGGTGAATTGAGCCTTTCAACATTAGTTGAGAATAGTACTGGTATACTGGGACTACTCTCCTATCCCCTTCTGATGATAATCCCAGAAAAATCCTCATGGAGGCTGCGATGTATACCAGATAGGAAGTCATGAAGAATTTAGAGGTAGTGGATACCTTTGTCAGTTGGTCATGCAAAGCGTTACTGATTTGCTCTCCCCAGAAAATAACTTGCCCTCCCTGGAGTATGACCTTAATGAACGGATACATCCATTCATGAAACTGTGAAGAGGAAGACAAACCTCTTATCCTGCTGAGGAGGGTAATCAAGTCACCAACTTCTTCCACGAAATCACTTCGAGGAAAGCTACGTGGCCATCTAGACAAACTTGACCTCGCAATCTTCAACCATTTGTTGTTGATCACTTTCTTTGCTTTCTTGGGATTCTTGTCATATTCCTTTTGAGCTTCAACAAAGTCAAGCTTCAATACCTTTGTCGCAGGAGGACACATGAACACCTTGTCAATGAACTCAGGATCCAACCTGATTATCACATTACCACTGTTGTCCACCACGGCTCTAATATCTTTGTTATAGAAATGTGCACATTGAAGAACAAATTCTGTATTGTGAGCCGCCACCAGGAAGGATGATACCAGATGAATATTACTTTCTACTATCTTCCTCATCATAGCACTGGGGTTGCTTGACTTGGTTCTCTCTACAAACTCAGCCATATCAACATGGCCAATCTCTGTATCTCTAATATCCTCAACATTAGAGTGGACTGAGGTGATTGGGAAAACACCTTGATATTTGTACTTCATAGCTTTTTCCTTCTTCGGGGACAAGTCAGTCATTTGGACGAACCTTTACCGAGGAGAAGTGTGACGTTGAACGAAGCTCCACAGAAGAAACTGCAACAGAAATCATGATCATGCAATTAGGGAAAATATGGGCAATCTGGGAAAATTGCATGTTGATGATCACGACTACGGGAATGCGTTTGAAAAAGGGCTATAGTGTGAGCTGGCCAAGAATCAGAGGAGAAGCGAGCTCAGGAAATCAAAATTTGAAATTTTCTAGAGTTGGGAAAATTTGGGACATTTTTTCATGGGTGGCAAAATTCGCCGCCCTTGCATATGCAGGTTTTGTTTTATTTGCATTGGCGGCAAATTTTGTCGCCCGTGCATGTTGAAAGACAGGTAAAACTTGGTATGAGCGGCAAAATTTGCCGTCGATGCAGGAAAAAAAGAAAAAGTGAAAGGTTTGTCAGAGCGGCGAAATTTGCCGACTTTTCATTTCAGTTCATCTTTGCTTGGTGTTTGGTCGGCGAATTTTGCCGACTTTACATCGAAAGATAAGGTAGTTCAAGTGGCAAAATTCGCCGCTGTTGCATTGAAATGTAAGGTGAAGTCCGAGCGGTAAAATTCACCGCTGCTGCGTTTGAGTTTTGAACGGTAAGGTGAAGTCCGGAGGTTTGAGTGCGAGGTTTGAGAAATCCGCCGACTGGAACTCGGCAAGGGTCACGTATCACCCAGGCAGGCTCGGCGAATTTCGCTGATGCGACAACAATGGCTTATAGCCAGGGTTTGGGGGAGTAGAAACCTAAGGGTTTCAGGGCAAAAACCTAGGGCAGCCCTAGGCGAAAGCACAAAATGAAAACGACAGACCAAAAACAAAAAACAAAAACGTAAATAAAAACTAAAAACGAAAATCAAACACGAAACTATACAAATGTGAGGAAAAGGTAGAATGAGAAACGGGAGGTAAAACTTACCCGTTGAAAACCCTATGTTTGATGGCGTTGAATGCGGACTGATCTCCTCAATGGCGCGATCCAGCAATGTGATGAGGGGTCTTGAGGATAGCTCGACAGAGAAGATGAAGTGAAGAAAAAGCCATCGAAACACAATATATAACCCGACACAAATGCTGAGCAAGTGGCACGAGTGGCCATTAATGGCACTGCGTGACCAAGATTCACAAAATCTCGCTCGAGTGGAGATTTCGGGTGCCAGCGCAAAGGAGAAAAGAAAAATATGCGGTGGCGGCAAAGTTTGCCGACTTTACATCTAAAACAAAAGAACACGTGTAGTGGCAGCAAAAATCGCCGCCTCTACATGAAAAAAGGAAAGTATATGTAAAAGCGGCGATTTTTACCGCTACTACATATGTTTTAAAAACAAGACAAAAAGCACATGAAGGAGCGGTAAAATTTGCCAACCTTACATGTGAAATCAAAAAGAGATATGCAGGAGCGGCAAATTTCGCCGCTCTTGCATATCAAGATTTCAAAAAGACTCTCTCTTAAAAATGACTTAAGTTAACATTTTAACCGGTTTACGACTTGAATGTCCCTTGCAAATATCGAGAAACCTATTCACAGGGATGTCATAAACTAGTCTAGAATGTCAAAAAGTCTTCGCGCGAGACGAAGAGAATCTTGTCTCGGTCCGCAAGCTTAGAGTGTAGATTCACGAAACGGACAAGTTTCGTGGGGGTCGTCTACAAAACAAGCGTAGCTGATTTTGAGGACAACAAAGCCATAATGGCGCTAAAATGCAAAACCCTAATCTTTTCTGACATTGCACTAATTTGAACAATAGCGCTAAAATCCCATCTAAATGGTGACAAACCGCCCTAACCCTACCCTAGCGGATTATGCCAATCCAGAGGATGGCGCTAATCTACCTTACGGTTGGCGCTACGCGCTCCAATCCCAAATCCCGAACCCAAAAAAAAATGCACGTAAATAAAAAATTCACAAAGTCAGGGTTATGCCCTACTGGGGGTCCAGCGTCTGGTGCTTGGCCAAACTCTCGGAACCACTCTAAGATGTGTTGAAGTCGCAGGAACTAGGGGTTGCGGTCAACCATCTCTCCTTCACTCCTCTAAAGTTAAAGTATGCAAATGTGGCACTCTTAGGGCCCACTTTTCCTAATATAGTGGGCCATGTCATACTTCCACCCCCTCTTTTTTCATCTAGGGTGCAGATCTTAGCCTTTTTCCTCCATTTTTCTTCTTGCCATCATCTTTTTCTGTCACCTATCCAACTTTCACTTCTGGCACATCCTCTCAAGAACTCACCTGAAAATTTTTTATTTTCCCACCGACCTCTCGAGGGGGCATCCCGTATCCATCTTATTCCTTCCCGGCAGCTGGGGCATATTTTTCTTCGACCTGACGCCACCTCCCTCCTAGGTCCTATGCCACGTCAAAGAGGGGCAAATGTAGACACCTAAAAATGTCTTCTACCATCAAACCGACTCCCGACATCCCTAATCATGTCAATTTCCCTCCTAAACCAATTAATTAAATTTTATTTAATTAATTATCCTTTCATTACCCTATTTTTCATCATTCTATCCTAACAATTTAATTAATTTCATTAATTCAATAGTCCCAACCTTAGCTAATTGATTTAATAAATATGCAATATTTATTAAATCAATTTCCCCCTTTTTCACTAAATCCAATTAATTAGTTAAAACCATGTTAACTAATTAATCCAGCCTACTAATTGACCTATCCCTACCCTAGACAATTAAATAGCTATTATTTAATTGCCTACCCTAGCCTACCTCATCCTAGTCCTAGGATTAATTAAATAAAACATGTGTTTAATTAATCCTAACCTCTCATTTGGGTGGTCAAACCTAGTTTAACACCTTTCCCCACATCCTCCAAATAAAAAATTGAAATAATTCCACCTAAGTCAATTTTTTATTTTAAAACATCCCACATCACATTTAATTTTCCTTACAACCCCTTACCTCACCCATACTCATTTATTTCCTCTCTTCCCCAAATGAATTTTTAATTCATTTACATTCCCCCATATGAATCTTTAATTCAAAAATAATCCTTCATCACCCATGCTCATTTAATACCCCTTTTCCCAAAATAAATAAAAGATTCATTTTTATTCCTAGCCCTCCATTCATTCAAGATTGAATCTAGGCCCTCCACATCACCTTCATCCTCCACCATTGATCTTCCAAATCAATCTCCACCCTTGGATCAAAATCCCTCCAAAAAGTCTATAAATACAACATCTCTCAACCCATTCAAGAACCCAAGTTTTATGCAAAGTTATTATGCAAAAATCTCAATTGAGCTAGTTTTAGTGAGTTGCATATTTAGTTAGCATTTCACATTCCAATCTATTGTCTAGGGATTGTCTCTGTCTTAGGAGTTCTTGGGTGCATGCTCCTACTTCCCTTGATGAGATTTGTTTTGCATGTGAGGTATAACTTTATGTTTTATGCATTTTGTTAAGTATTTTTATCTCATTTGTTCACCTAATCTACAATATCATGTATGAAATTGAGTTTATTGTTCTGCAGAAAAAGAAATATTCTTTCTATTCATATATTTGCACTAATGACTTGTAGGAACTTTTAAATTATTGAATTTTATTTTACATTTCAATTGGAAAACTAGTAGTAGTATATCAAATTCTGGATTTATGAAGGAAATGTATTATGCTTAACTGATAGATCATCACATAAAATATGGGAAAAATAGTAAAATTTTCATGAAGCAAACTAGTGAAATCATTTGATCAATGGAAATAATGTTTGTATTTTTGAAATATATATATTTATGATTATGGAAAACCAAACATAGGAAAACTATGTAATCTTGGTAAAGTGTGAACTTTCAGGATAGGATATCGAATGTGAGTTTCCAAAGACGATAGTTTTACTTTTTTCTAAAACTATCATTTTATTTATTTGCTTGGCCAAGCAACTGTACCATTGAAATAGATGGTTTTGTTTAAAAGCCTAGAATTTTATTTATCTCTGCCATATCCTGTTGCAAGAGTTTATGTCATTCTAGGTTTAGGATGCATACAGGAAACAAGCACGCATCAAGAGATTCCCTCCTACTTACACCATTCCATGTTGCTAGGCTCCTTATGCAGGGTTAGTGTTTTCTTTGAGTTAGGAAGAAACTCAAGGAAGTTCAGTACTTCATGGTTGGGTGGAAAAAGTACCTCAACCACTCTCTTGGACTTGGTTTGCAGATGATCGAAGGATTGATGCAACTGAGTTTATACATTATTATTGATATGGATATTTGCTTCTTTGTATGGCTTCATTGCCAAGTTGCAATTGTAATATGATTCATGGATATCTTGATGCTAGTTCTTCTTTGTGTAACATTGAAAATAGATGTATTGTAGCACCAAGTCGGGTGTATGTAAACTATTTTGTAATCCATTTTGGTATATGGATCATTATTTTTATTCATGGATTCTTGCCATTTTATGTTATTATGGATAATTGGAAACTATTATTGGCTTACTTTTGGAATATTCTTTCCTTTTCGAGTATTATTTTTAGATGGTAAATTTCCGCACCTTACATATGGAGGAAGATCCTATGAACACCAATCCCATCTTGAGGATCATTGGGAGGATTGTGTCGATGAATACAAGGTGCAACATAGAGACTGGACAAAGTTAACAATCGATTAAATTCATGATTTTAAGCTAGGGTGGATCATACCAGATATGGTAGATGATAATTCAAACATGATCGATGAAGGATATTATGTGGAAAGTGTTGAAAGGCACGAGACAACTGAGAGGGGGGGTGAATCAGTTTTATCAAAAACTTTAACTTCTTTAAACAAAATCACTTTCACATTCACTTACTTTAACTCCTCATTCTATCAGGAAGATTAAACATGAATTGCAGAATCAAAACATAAACACATCAACACCATACACACATGAACACCAGATTCTTTACATGGAAAACCCTAAAAAGGGAAAAACCACGGTGAGTGTTAGCTCACAATATAATGTAGTAACAATACCAAATAACAAAAGAGGCTCATTGTCAAAGGGCTCACTACCCAAATGAAAGGCTCACTACCAAAGGGTGGCTCATTGCCATGAACTGATATAGTGGCATCTACAACATGCCTTAGTTTAGTTCTATTGAAGCGTAATATATCTCCTCTATTATGTTATACTTTTATAATTCACACTTTATCTTCGCATTTTCACACACTCTTACCTCACTCATGAATTCATTACATACATATATACCAATCATCAACCTTGGAATGTACATCAAGGTCAACATTACATTCTACAACCATTGGAACTATCTCCAAGGTTGGCATACATACATAAATTAAATTAGGACTAGACCTAAACAAACATGTGGGGCAAATGAATGAAGGAGGAATACTTCACAGCTTATCTTGGATCCAAATACATCTTCAAATGCTACAACATGCTTCCACAATCCATGAATCACCTCCATAACAAGTGTAAATAACCAAGTCAGCCAGAACTAGTGCAAACATCAAGAACACTTAAATACACACTTCTAAGAACTTCATTATAGCTTACAGATCAAGAACATTCCTTCAATACATTCTAGAGACATCCACAAACAACATAGAATCACTTGGAAGCCTAAAAATCTAACCACAACATATCTCACTTAAAGACAATAGATATCACTTGAAGACACATCACAAACTGCTTCTCAACAGACATTGTCAAACTCTTCTAATCAGTAACTTGCTTTTTGGAGCACCAAATCAAAAATCCTTTGGATTGAATATAGCAAGGGACCTTGTAAGCTTAATTCTAGTACCGCAAGATCAAAATCCAATCTGCAGAGAAATGTGGAGCAAAATACTTTCTCCCTGTCACTCTACAAACATTGCCAGGCACAGTCTTCAAACTGGTGAATGGAACCTTTTTTGCACAACAATCTGAACCACCAAATTTTGGATTTAGCATCTTCAAACACTACTCTAAATTATATCTAAATCTCATACTCTGGTCTTCAATATAGAGGAAATGTGGAGCACAGTACTCAGATAGTGTTCTTAACATGACAACTCAATCAATCAACAAACAACAATATCAGAAGATACAATTGACACCAATGACAACATAAACATGTTGACATCAATGACAACACCAGTTAGCACATACTTACAATAGAAATCTCCAATCCTATGCCCAAGGTTTGATGGTCACAAAAGTATACTACTGACTCAAGTATGTGTGTGCTTCTTTTGTATTAGACAAGTCTAAAAGGTGGTTGAAGTCTAAAGCCATTGATTACATAGGTGCTAGTTCCCCCAAAAAAGAACAAGTTACAAAGGAGAAAGGACCTTCTACTACTTTAGTTTCATAGAGGGCTCCCACTAATGTGTATGCTACCGAGTCAAGAGATATTTCTCAAAAGGGAGACAGTGGGGATAAGACTGAAGAAAATTGAAATCCTAAAAGTACATGTGAAGAAGATGGTGGGGCACCAAAGAGTAAGATGGATGTGAAGAAGAATCTTAAAGCTAATGAGAAGGAATTTCTAGACACTCTTCAACATCTTCAAGTTGATCATGATGATTCCCCCACTTCATCTTTTCTAGGTAATCTATCCCCATCTTTTCAGCAAGTTGGTCAGGATAGTGTTCTTCATGCAATGTTCAATGTGCCATCTTCTCTACCTCAACATTGAGTTGATCAAGTGAAATTAGACTCTACTCCAGTTTTAGATAATATTGTTTCTCATGTTTTTGGTACTAGTTCTATTTTTCCATCCCCTTATTGGCTCAAGAAAGTTGTTGATAAAAAGAGGAAATACACCCCCATGGTAGACCCGAGTTTTGACACAGTGGCTAAACTACTCCAAGTTAGCCCTCAACCCAAAAAGGTCAAAAGGATGTCTAGGGTGGTAGTTGATCCTCTTTTTGGACATCATGTCCTAGAAATTGATAACTCCATAGGGTATAATGACGAACAAAATGTTACAGAATCTGGTTTCAGTGTTAGCAAAACTGATATGAGTCCTCCCACTATAAAAGGTGATATTTATCATGCTAGATTGTCAGTAAATGTTTTAGCCAACATATTGAAAACAAAGAAAATGGAGAAAGAAAAGTTGCAAGGGAAAGTTGATGTCCTTACCTCATATATACAGTCAATTGTGGATACTACCTCCCAGCCCCTGGATACTGCACTTGATGCTTCTTTTAAGGGTGTAGGTCTAGGTGTAATAGAACAAATCAAAAAATATCAAGCATTGGCTAGAACTACAAAATCTTGGGTTGAAAAGTGACAATTTATGGTCTATTGTATATTAAGGAGGCTATGAAATTATATAATGATATTGTGGCTAAGAGAAAGAAACTCAACATTGATATGCAATCCTTCAAAAAGGAGGAAACCTTGCTGATGATTATTGCAAGGGATATGCAGGAAATAGTCAAGGTTGACACCAGTGTTTTAGTTTTGGAGAATTTCTTATGTAAACTAGAGGAAAATGAGTCTATCTCATGGCTAAATGCATTTGAATGGAAACTATATGTTGTTAAGCAATTTTTGGGTGAATTGAAGAGAATATCAAGCTAGTACAATGCAGACTTATTGGACATCAGAGCCAATTGTTTAGCCCTAGAAATGAACATTTTAGATGAAGATGAAGAAAATCTTTTGGATGTAAAGGTTGTTAAATAGACTTTCAAAAAGTTGATTATTGAGGAATTAAATGGCAAAGATGTGGTCGATGGCATTTCCATGGAAAAGGCATGTCAGATATCTTTCAGTGTTGGTAACTTCAAGTTGGAACTCACATATATAAATAAGAGACTTGATGAGGTAGACAAGGCCATCAATATGTGGAGAATTCAGGTTCACATCACTATCAGTACCAATGGGAAGATCATCACTCCAATGATCACTAGGTTTAGGAACTTCAAAGCCAAGATGAATCCTCCTGATGACAAGTCAGCTACAGGGGACTAGGCCAAAGAAGATGAAGCCAACGAAAAGGGGGAGTAGGAGAATGTTTCTTAAATTTTGTTTCTATCATTTATTGCAAAGACTTTATATTCCTCAAATTAAGTAAACCTCTTTAAATATTTTATATTTATATGTTTATTTAATTTCAATGTGCTAACTTCCAAGGCATCGTTATTTGTCAATACAATTTAATTTTTAGGAGGCTCTATATATAACCTATCTGAAAGACATTTAAGGGATCTTTTGGCAAATTTTGTTTTGTGAATGGATCAGTGAAAGCAAAAAAAGACTTTTCTATTGTTTATAACACATTTGAAAGAATTTCAGAAGAATAAATTACAAAACTTGGTAGACTTTGAGTTACTTTTCTGTATTTGTGTATTGATTGTATTTTGGATGTACAAGTGTTTAATCTCTAAGATATTTTTGTGGTGTGATGGAAATTCAGATTATTTTTCTATCATTAAGCTCATTACTTGGAACTACTTTTCCATATGTTAAATTATGCAAGTGGTGATTTATACATACAATTTTTGCATACATACTTATTGCAGTGAATGATTTGTTTTATAGTGAGGCTTTGTACTCATTTTTTTAAGTTGTGGAAAATATGTTTTCCTACTTTCAGTTTAAAATAAAACCTAATTTTATTTTTCTATTATATCATAAGAGGGAGTTGCACCTCTAAATGCAAAGGAAGGCTATTGGTTGACAATAGCTTCTCCAACTGTTAGTGTATTTTTGTGGCTATTTGTTGGGCAAATTTATATTTAAGAGTGTAACAACAAATCTATTCACTAACATATATTGTTGGTGACTCTATTGAGGATACAATAAATAGATTTATTGTTATTGAAGTTACCTTATTCTTAATCCCATAAAATTCCATATTATGGGATTATAATCTAATCAAACTCATGTTCTTTAACCTAGTGGGACTTGGCTTGGTGGTAATCATGAAGACATCATAACTAATTTTTGAATAGCTACATGGAGGAGTAGGCAATCTTGGGCTCATTATCAAGAAGTCAAACAAGTTATTAATCAAGAAGAGAAATTGGGACGTGAAATATTAGAAGAAGCCCAAGCGTTGGTTGAAAACCCTTTTCTAAGGGAACTTGAAGGACTTATAGAGCAATTACCTCTCCTAAGAATTTGAAGGGCTTGACTTTAAATCCATATGGTGCTTCAAAGAAACTTTAGCCCTGTTTTGCAACCCAATATCAATTGGCTTAATGTTGAACAGGAAGATATTATAACTAACTTGCGTAATTTGGCCTGGACCAATAGGCGAACTAATCAACAATTTGATCAAGTCAACCAAGTGTTGGATAAGGAAGAAGACCTTGGCCAAGAACTCAGAAGACAAGCAAGAGAGTTTGGTGTGGTCCATTAGAATCTCATTATTGAAGGGATTTGTGTAGTATCACATAGGAATAGGCCCTTTCAAATTCATGATGTTCCTGACGACAAACAAAGAAATCATCAAAATAATCAACAAATTCCTCAAAACAACCTATGATTGTGTCATGGTGGTGACTCTGTTTACCTACACTTTCTTCAGAAAATACACACAAGGAGATAGAAAGAAAGGTATTTTAGATTCTGACTTTGAACTTTTAGAAGAAGTCAATTTTTCTACCTTTCCTCCTCATTGAAAAGTCAGATCTTCTAGTAGAGCTTCATCCCCTTTTCGAGACACATTATCTCCTATCTGTCAACATTTGACCCTCCATGGTATTGCATTACTTCTGGTGATTAATTTTCAACCAAATATAGCTCACCAACAACAACAGTAGCAACCACCCATTCCTTGGGGTGTTGTTATTGGCCCTTTATCTCTAGGTGTCCAATTACACGATTTACCTCATGGTTCAGGGAAGATTTTGCCAAAAATCAAGGGAGATGGCAAAGTTACACCAGATGAACATATAAATGCCTTTTTCGCTACATGTTCTATACCGAGTATTTGTTAGGTGGTGAAAATGAGAGATAATGATAGCATGTATAAACTAAATCAAACCTCTCTTTTCACATACACCCAACATTAGGAGATAGGAACCGAGCTTGTTCACTATGAAGAATCAAGCTACTAATTTCTTTTCCTTTTTATGCTGTTGTAAATGAATGGATGCTTCAATTAGGTTTTCACAAGCTTTAGACAACCTTATTACATGAAACCCTAATTGCAAAGTATGTGTATATAGACTGATTTCTAGAATAGAAACTATCAAACCAACTAAAAAAATGCAAATCATAGTGACTGTGTACCCAGAAATTGGAGGCCTATTAGACCAGGGCCCCCGCCCTGTAGTCCAAAACATTTTTTGACTATCAAACTTTTTGCACCAAGCATCAAATTCTCTGAAAAGGGTTCCAGATCCTAGATTTAAAGCCCTGTTAGACTAGGGTACCCACCCCGTAGTCCTGAAAATTCTCTGATTATGAAACTAAAAGTTCTATGATGACTATACCTGCAATACTTTTTCTTCCTCCTCTCTTGTCTGCCGAATCTTTCCAAATGTAACATGCACATACAAAAGAAGGAGAAGGATGGTTGTGGCTATATAGGAGTTTTCCTTAGTCAAACCATGTCTTTGGTATCTCTACCTCAATAATAGCCAATGATAACGTATGCAGACATGTGTGCTCATAAATCAAGTGTGTAAGCATAAATGCAAGATCCTAAATGACCCAAGCATCAAGGATAGATCCGCATAATGTTTCACTAAAAAAAGCAACAACTTCACCTCAAGGAGATGATAGTGATGAAGACTTGTAGAACAAGAAGGTGACACAACCCTATCTGTGGAGGATTCCAAAACTCAAGTTGGAGGCTTCAACCCCTCGCCTGATTGTATAAAGGCCTTGACAAAACCCTAGGAAGAGAAATATAGACTTAAGATCTTGATTCCTAATCTCCACCAAGTATCTCCATGATAGAAAATATCATTATCTTCAAAGAGCTTCAACAAAGTGCAAACCTTCGATAGAAATAGTAGTAGAATTTTGGCATGATAAGCTTGCATGAGAGTTGTGTGATAAAATGTTTTCAATTATCTTTGAATATCTAACCCTATAAATACAAAAAATTGAAATAATACATTGACATCATGTGAAACCCAAAATTTGAATTCGAAATCCCGGGGTGCACGATGCAAGCCAACACCAATCCAAAATTCAGGACCTAAAAATTTATGGTTGGACTAGGGCACGTCGTCCAAATCTAGGCCCCAAATTTCACTTAAGGTCTGGCTTAAGGGGGTCCAGAATATCTAGAATCCAAGGTTTGTTTTCGGGTTTTGTTAGTTATTGCTTTGAAATGTGACATTTCCTCGATAGGGTACATGTCAATCAGAGTTTAGGTAGGTCAGAAACAAAAAGGGTAAGAGGACACCAAAGGAGAGGAGCTAAACTATGTGAAATTATGTTAATCCATGCAGGATTACAATTTTTGACATAAAATTTAGACCCCACTTTAGTGGCCATATGACACTACGTTCATATGTAACTAAAAGAAAGTAAATACTTTAATCATGAAAAGGATACCCAAAAGGATACTGTAGGGCAAGTTGAGATGTTGCCACATAAGAGGAAGAATCCCCCAGCCTATAATCTTGTAAGATCACAAAGTTAGGGACCACATCCTGCAAAGGAACACTTGTCAGATAATCCAAATCAAATCGTCTTGTAAACTGTAACAAGCCATCTCTTGTTAATCCATATTTAACCAACTTAATCTTCATTAAGTCCAAAATCATGATTAGCATAATCAAAGTGAAATAAATAACAATCAATGTGATATTCAAAATCGATATGCATATCTTTTTTAGACACATCAAAACTGAAATTTACAATCATGCCAAAGGTATCATATTAGTGATTTACTTTCACTATACATTTACAATGTTTTGCTCATAGCATCAATGATAATTATACATAATGATGACTACCAAGTCATATAAGATAATGTACTATATATGGAACTTTGACATCTATCTTCTTAAGCCTCAGCTAGTCTTCTGCTTAGAAAGGAGAGCATCACCTGAGAGCTTTTCCTCCAACCACAGATCGACAGTCCCAGGCACACAACTTCCTACCTAGAAGCAACCCTACCCTTCACGAAGGGAATATATATAAGGAACCGAATGGTTTTCCATATGAGTATCTAGTGTTGTGTCCTTCACAATACTTCATGGTCATACAACTATATATCCACTCTAACTATGCATGACACTACTGGAAGCATTGTGTCATCTGAAGAATAGTGAATCGACTAATGCATACAAAGACAGATGCATTACTTTGGCCAAAGATTTATATACATGACATTTCGCAATGAACGTAGTCAAATGTTCACACATCTTGACTTGACTTAGAAGTTCTCTCATCCTACAGTGTTCAATTTAGACCCTCCTAGGTCATAGTAGAAAGGTTGGGTTTATTTCACCCTTAGTCCATCTTCCTTGGACCTTTGACCCTAGTTTCTAGGAGTACATCTATTGATTATTTTATTTTCTGTGATATAGGGAACTTGTGACTCAACATCACCCTATTCCTGTTTTTCTTTATCTTCAGTTTCATGTTTATAGTTTCTAATCTCAAAAGACCATCCTTGGTCTAAGTTTCTCTATGGTTACTTGTGTTCGGGGTTTTCATCGATTTCAAATTGACTATACAACTTGCCGATGTAGGCTAATAGTCATCAATATTAGGTCCACCATTTATCAAAATAATTCAAATGGGTCCTTGAAACCCTTAGCCTCATCCACGAAGCTTTGTCGTATCAAAAGAGACATATACATAATACGTACTCTACTACAAAGTTATCACACCCATCTTCAATTCTTTCCTTCATGGAAATAATAGTAATAATGAATGAGTTAACTCATGGACATGCGTAAGCCAACATGCACCCCATGCAACCTTAGGCAAGGTTTATCAATAATAAACTAGTTTTATGGACTTATTTCATCAGGTTGATAAGGTTAAAAGGATAGCATCAATGTTTGTTCATGACTATCTAGTCCCAGATGTCAAGCTATTTGAATCTTTTGTTACTTATAATCTCCATGATGGCTCAGCCTTGGTAGGGGGACTCTTTCTCCATGAAGATATCAATAATAAACCCAGTTTTAATTGTGTTTATCAAGCGATGATTTCAAGTTTGCAATCAAGTAACAGAGAGCTCTTTGATAATTCACTACGGGTTCACAAATCTACATTTGGAAGGTCCAAGAGAGAAAGGATAAAGTATTCAATGCATGGAGCTTCTTGTCAAATTTTTAACCACCGGTAGTTCTCTTCACCAATGATGACACAATCCTTTCTCAAGAGAATCCAACTGGGGGTTCATGGCTTTTAGGGTTGTAGATTTAAATATGGACAACATGTGAACCACTCTTTCTGTTTTAAGTTTTTGGCTTCACTGTAACTTTGGTTTCCTCTTTGGCTAGAAAGGGCCTTTTAGATCTATAGCTATGTTCAGGGCTCTTAGTTAAAATGCTTTGTTATGTTATCTTTTTGGCCAGGAAGGGCCTTTTTTGTAATATGTAAAAACATTTTTATTAATATTAATATATTATGATGCTCTAAGCATCCTTACCAATTCAAAAAAAATGTCAACCTTGGTTCATGTGTTGCCTTGTGGAGAATATTGGTGATGCTAAATGAAATAATCTGAAAAATAGGATTGCACTATAATAATGTGCACTACATCAAATATCCATTAATAACAAAGGGACATCCATCAAAGCATAACAACAGGGATTTTTTAATCATATAGTGTAGTTACAAGTGCCCTGCTAGACATACATGAAAATGTGGAAGCATAGACAAGGCAAGTGAATTGTTTCAAAAAATGCCTCAAAGAAATGTGATATCATGGAATGTCATGATTAAAGGATATGTTTAAAATGGGTTTTTCTGAAAAGTCCTTAGAAAATTTTAAGAAAATGCAACGAGTGGGTGTAAAGCCCAACTCCTCAACCTTTGAAAGCATCCTTCCTGCCTGTGTGTGAATTTTTTCTTTGGATGAGGATATGAACATCCATCAAAAGCATATTTGGAAGTAGATTTTTATCAGATATTGTAGTTGCAAGATCCACTTTGGATCACCAAAGCCTTCACAAAAAATTTTGTACAAAATTCAATAATGAAGAATTTATGCATAAATTCTCTTTTGAATGATGCACAAAGCCTCCACCGCAACACCGCACAATTTGTTGCTGGGCCTTGCAGTGATGCGAGAATCACCTACATCATCACAAGGCCCAGAAATAGTGTCATGTTGTGGTGGAGGCTTTGTACATCATTCAGAAGAGAATTTGTGTAGAAATTCTTCATTATTGAATATTGTGTAGATGTTTTTGTGAAGGCTTTGGTGATCTAAAGTGGAACTTGTAACATTTCTGCTTGAATTTTGTGCATATGTTTTTGTGAAGGCTTTGGTGATCTAAAGTGGAACTTGTAACATTTCTGCTTGAATAAATAGGCGGATAAGGTACACCCTCCATTCCACCAGATCTACTACCTCCAACTGGACCTATGACAAGTGATTGAAGGAATAAATTACAAAAAATATCATCCTATCTATTTATGAGGCTTTTCTAAGCATCAAAAAATTAAACAAACAAACTACAAAGCACACAAGTACCTCTCTTAGTTGTACAGACCAGGATAGTTCAACCACCATTATACCACTCAATGAATACTAACCAGCTCCTAAGTCATGATCTAGATGACTCCTTTAGCGCCTTGTAGGTGGTCTTGCATATGAAAGCTTTGGGTCCTAACAAAAAACCACAAAATCAAGGAGTTCAAACTAAGAATAAATAATATAGGGAAAATAACCTACAATAATGATACCTTTATACATTTGATTAAAGAACATTTGATAAATCCATAAATCCATGCAAATTTCCTTCCATAAATCCATCTTAGGGATCCATATTTCTTTTAAAATTATTCCAGGAGTCATTCATAAGCACCCCATACCAAGTCCATGTGAAAGTTATTTGTATTTTTGACCATTGATGTATTTTTGTCTCTCACCGTAGTCCCGCAGGTCACTCAAAAGGTCTTGGCAGGTGTGTGGGAACTAAGGATAACAAGGGAGCAGTTATCGCTATCCTGCAACATGAAGAGATTGCACTTATGACATTGCAGGATGCAGAGATCAATTACTGCAGCCCCACAACGGTCTCAAAATGAAGTGGCAGGCTGGCAATATAAATTTAAGTGGTAGATGATACTTCATCGCAGTCCCACAGTAGTCAAGAGAATAACCAACAGTAATGCAGTAAGAAGGAGCAGAGCAAAATAGTACACTGTGCCCCCACAATGGCCTCAAGTGAGGCTTGTGGTATGGCAATAAGAAGGAGCAAAGGAAAAAAGTACACTGCGCCCCTATTGTGGCCTCAAGTAAGGCTTGCGGTATGGTGGTAAGAAGGAGCAGAGGAAAATAGTACACCACACCCCCACGATGGCCTCAAGTGAGGCTTGCGGTATGGCAGTATAAGGAGTTTAAGTTATGTAAGTGTTGAATATCGCAGCCTCGTGACAGTTTCAATGAAGGAGTACGGTAGTGCGGTGAAAGGCTTCAAGTGATGTTTAGTATATCATAGTCTCAGGATGGTCAAAGAAATAGTTTGTGGTACTGCGACAGGGAATTGTTGGAATTAGACCAGACAACTAAGAGGGGGGTGAATTAGTTGTCACACAATATAAACTTTTTCTGCTTTTAACCTTCTTTAGTATCTTACTACCAGATTAATAATGTAAACATTAAAGCTTAGATCAACAACATAAGAGCAAAAACATAATCACCACACTCGACACCAAGATTTTGATGTGGAAACCTAGTTAAGGGAAAACCCATGGTGGGGGTTAACCCACAAGGATTTGTACCCTGTTAAAAGTACTTTAGAAAAATAGCAGGCACATGCCTTTGGGCACACTGCCTAGAGCTCACTGCTCAAAAGAGAGGCTCACTGTCTACAAAATTTATTTAGAACAGAAAGAATTAACTAAGATATAGCATCTACTTCATGCCTGGTTTAGTTTCAATGAATGCTTAAAAACTTCTGCTTTGCCCCAAATTCTTCTTTACTAACTTCACACTCTATACTGCTCTTGCTCCTTTTCTTCTCTGCTCTGCTTCTGATCCTTTATTCAGATTTAATCTATTTTGCTCAAGGATGATGTTTAACAACTCTTCAACAAGTATTTATACACTTCATCAATCTTAGAACAAGGTCGACCAAACTTAACGCAGATCTTTACACTGTCGACCAATCATAGCTGAGACTCGAATCTTCCTCTACTAACATGCCATGCTTCATAAAATGATCTTTAGATCATCTACAACATGCTAGGAACATCCGGTCAGCCAAGGCTGGGAAGAACAACTACTTCAAAGAGGAAATCTTCAATAACAAGCTCAAACTCCAATGCAGACCTCTAATATAGTAGCCACATGATCCAGAGACTTCCACAATCACATTGAACTCACTAATAACATCCACTCTAAACCAAATTACCAGAATCATTTGTATCTTCCTCTGGAACCTCAAGAACACTGTCTGTTACGACTGTCAAACTAGAAGGACGGATTGTGGACCTCCAAATCATGGACCACTAGAGTTGATGATACATACTAACTTCCCAAACATGCCTTTAGATCTGTAGATCATAATATTTCATTGTGAAGCAATCTGGACCAACTTACTGTCACTATGTCTCTGCTGAATACTGCAAGATCCGGTTCTAATAAGATGACCATAACTTCTTCAAATCTTCATGCGGACTTCTGAATTCTTGATTGGAGCAGCCTCTAACAATCCTCTATATAGCCATAAGGTTTGCAAACCTTGAGTCTTCGTTAATTTTCTCAATATCCTCAACATTTCGGTCTCCTGAACAGGCAACAAAATAAGGCACAGTTGACACCAATGACAACAAGAATATGTTGACATCAATGAAACACTGCTTAGACACATATTTGCAACAAGCTCCCCCTTTGTCATTAATGGCAACATATGTTGTGAAAAAGTGATTCAACCATCATGACAAAAAATTCTCCCCCTGACTTCTGCAACTACTTCCTTTATTGTTCCCCCTGTCATTAGCAATTAGTTTTTCACATGTCTTCTCTCCCCCTTTGACATCAATGACAAAGGGCACATATTTGTAACCTTTACTCCCCCTTTTTATTTTAGACTGATCTCCAACGTTTGCATATTGACTACTCCTTAGAATAGTATTTTCTCAACATCAATCCAGATGTCAAGATATGACTGAGAATTCCACTAGACTGATGCACCTTAGTGCATCTTAGTTTTGATTTGGAGGGGTAATAACCCCTAACTTCTCTTTGATATATTCAAAGGTATCCTTAGGAAGAGGCTTAGTGAAGATATCTGTAATTTGATCTTTGGATGACACAAACTCCAACTTGACTTCATTCTCATTCACCTTCTCTCTCAAGAAATGGATCTTGATAGATATATGCTTTGTCTTTGAATGTAACACTGGATTCTTTGAGATGCTTATTGCACTAGAATTATCACAAAAGATTGTGACTAGCTCCTCAAACACAACTCTGATGTCCTTCAACATTTGCTTCATCCATAGAACCTGACTACAATTATTTGTTGCTGCTATATATTCTGCTTCTATAGTAGACAGAGATATTACCTCTTGTTTTTTTCTCATCCAAGAGACCAATCTTCTTCCCAAGAAAAAAGCATCACCACTAGTACTTTTCTTGTCATCCACATCTCTTGCCCAATCAACATCTGTATATGCATGAAGAGTAAAATCATTGTCTTTTGGATACCACAATCTATAATCAATTGTCCCCTTGAGATATCTAAAAATTCTTTTGACTGCCACAACGTGGGATTCTTTAGGATCAACTTGAAATCTAGCAACAAGTCCAATGGCATTCATGATGTTAGGTCTGGTCTGGGTCAGATAGAGTAATCCTCCAATCATTGATCTATACCTTTTCTGATTTGCCTTGGGTGAATCATCATCTTTACTTAACTTGCATTTGGTTACCATAGGTGTACCTACTTGCTTTGAATCTTCCATTCCAAACTTCTTTAGCAATTCTTTCACATACTTGGAGTGAGATATAAAGATACCTTTATCTGACTAAACAATTTGCAGACCTAGGAAGAAATTCATCTCTCCAAACATTGACATCTCAAATCCACTTTTCATCTGGTCAGCAAATGCTTTGCACATACATTCATTTCCACCAAAAATGATATCATCAACAAAGTCCTCAACAATCAGGATGTCCTCATGATTAATCTTGAAGTAAAGATTACTATCAGCAGTACCTTTGCTAAAACCTATCTTAAGCAAATATTTATCCAATCTTGCATACCAGGCTCTTGGAGCTTGCTTGAGTCCATACAAGGCTTTTCTCAGTCTACAAACCATGTCTCCCTGATCAGACATCTAAAATCCTTCCGGTTGCTCAATGTAGAGTTCTTCCTCCAAATCTCCATTTAGGAATGCTAATTTGACATCCATTTGATACACTTTAAAATCTTTGAAAGCAACAAATGGAAGAAACAATCTGACTGCCTCTATTCTTGCCACCGGAGCAAAAGTTTCTTCAAAATCAATTCCTTCTACTTGAGAATAGCCTTTGCATACCAACCTTGCTTTGTTTCTTACAACTTCACCATCTTCATTTAGTTTATTCCGAAAGACCCATTTGGTTCCAATTACATTTTTGTCCTCAGGTCTAGGAACAAGATCCCAAGTGTGGTTCTTTTCAATTTGCATTAATTCTTCTTCCATTACTTTTACCCAGTTTTCATCAGTGCATGCTTCACCAACTGATTTAGGTTCAATCCATGAAATCAAACAAATCTCTTCTTGATCTTCAACAACTCTTTTCCTAGTTCGAACACTTTTATTTCTATCCCCCATGATTTGATCTTCAAGATGATTCATTCTTACATACCTGGGGGTTTTGGGAATTGCTTAGGCTTCTATTTCTTGAGCTTATTCCTCAACATCTGTACTAATTCCTTGCATCTCTGGAGTTTCCAAATCAATCTGCATCTGAGTCAGAGTTTGAACTAACCTTACTTGACTTTGACTTTCATTTTGATCATCTGAATCATATCCGTAGAATCTGGAATGTCCTTCCTTGCTCTCATCAACTCTAGTATTAGCACTTTCAACAGTCTTTTTCAACCTCTGGTTAAAGCACTGGCAAGCCTTACTTTGAGTAGAGTATCCCAAAAATATTCCCTCATCACTTCTTGTATCAAACTTGCCTAAATCCTCATCTCTTTTGATATAGCATTTACTACCAAAAACTCTAAAATATCTCATAGGAGGAGGATGACCAAACCATAGGTCATAAGGGGTCTTACCAGAATTGCCTTTGATCTGCACTTGGTTAAGAGTGTAGACAACAATACTTACAGCTTCTCTCCAATAAACTTGAGGAACATTTGTTTCCATCATCATGGTCCTAGAAATGTCTTGAATGGTCTGGTTCTTTCTTTCCACAACTCCATTTTGTTGGGGAGTCCTAGGAGTAGATAACTATCTTTTTATGCCATGCTTTTCACAAAAAGCATCAAACTCATGAGAAGTAAATTCTCCACCTCTGTCGGATCTCAGACATTTCAAATTTTCACCAATTTTATTTTCCACTATCACTTTGAACACCTTAAATTTGTCAAGATCTTTTGATTTTTATTTTAGGAAGGTTACCCACATCATCCTGGAGTAGTCATCAATCAGCAACATGAAATATCTATCGCCTTGCACACTCCTAATTCTAGTAGGACCACAGAGATCAATATGTACCAGTTCCAATCGTCCATTGAAAATTGTTCCTTACTTTTGAATGAAATTTTACTCTGTTCCCCAATTGACATTCTCTACACATGCCATTAGGTTTCACAAGTTTTGGAAGATCTCTTACAACCTGAGTAGTACTTATTTTAACAATGTTATCAAAATTCACATGACACATCCTCCTATTCCATAACCAAATTTGATCTATCTGAGTAATCAAACAACTTTTGCCAGAGCTACTTAAATGAAAAATGTTACCTCTAGTTTGTGTACCGGATGCAATTTCAGTTCCAAAACTCTCCAAGATTCTACACTTTCCATCCTTGAATCGAAGATCATAACCTTTATCAACCAACTATCCAACACTGAGAAGATTATGTTTCAGTCCTTCCACATACAAAACATCATTGGTACTATTCTTACCATCAAAAGAGATGGATCCTCTGCCACGGATTCTACCAGCTGAGTTATCTCCAAATTTCACAAGCCCACCTTCATAATTTTCAAAATTCACAAACTTACTCTTGTCTCCAGTCATATGATGAGAACATCCACTATCAATCATCCATTCATCTTTCTCAATAACTTGAGCAGCCAAGGCACTTTCCATATTTGCATAGCTATTAGATTTAGTAGACACTGGATCTTCTTCTTTGATGGCAATGAACACCCAATCATTTTTAGGGGAACCTCCATGATCAGATTCATCATCTATGACTCCTTCTTCTCCAGTTTCTTGGACATAGTAACATTTGTTCTGATTTTTGTATCTATTAGGGTTTGGTTTTGAAAATCTCTCTAGACATCTTGAGGCAAAATGACCAATCTTATTACAAGCAAAACATTTGAGTGGCAATTTTCCTTCATACTTACCAGATCCTCTTGGCAATCTTTTGGCAAGAAGAGCTTCAAGATCTGCAGTTTCAATTTCAACATCTTCAAGATCCTTCCTTGTCTTCACGAATCTATTTGATCTTGTAGAAGAGCTTTCACCTAGATCATATCTTTGTTTTCCATATACACTAGCCTTAAATGCAAATTCAAACTTGGGAAGAGAATCACCAAACTTGCTTAATTCAAAAGCTAAAATTTTGCCAACCAGATGATCTCTTGTAACATCTAAGACAATCCTGATCTCCTCTATAGCAGCAACCTTATGTTTGTATGAATTAGGTAAAGATCTGAGCACTTTTTATAGAATCTATGATTCTTCCAAAGTTCCACCAGCACACCTGATACCACACAGAAGTTCATTTATCTTTTGCATGTAGATTGTGATGTTCTCATCTTCACTCATCCTCATAGTTTCAAATTTTCCTCTCAGACTTTGCAACTTGGCACATTTGACATATTTATCACCTTCATACAGATATCCAACTTTTTCCAAATTTTAGAAGCAGTTTTTAGACCAAAGATATTTGTCATTTATGAATCAGTCAGGGCACTCAACGAGGCTTCTTTAGTTTGAAGGTTATTTTCAGCATTTTTTACTTGATCTAGAGTTGAAGGACCTTTCTCGGCAGGTTTATACTCAACACTGGTTATCGCCCAATAGGCATTGTCCATGCATTGCAAATGGTACTCCATGTGATTCTTCCAAACAGAATAATTTGTTCTATCAAATCTCAGACTATTCTTCTTGTAGGTCGACATCCTGGATCTCCTCAAGTGGTTAGGCTTTTATAAGAGGATTTGGATCTGATACCAATTGTTGGAATTAGACTGGACAACTGAGAGGGGGGGTGAATCAGTTTTCACACAATATAAACTTTTTATTCTTTTAACCTTCTTTATTATCTTACTACCAGATTAATGATGTAAACATTAAAGCATAGATCAACAACATAAGAGAAAAAACATAATCAACACAATTGACACCAAGATTTTGACGTGGAAACCTGGTTAAGGGAAAAACCATGGTGGGGGTTAACCCACAAGGATTTGTACCCTGTTAAAGGTACTTTAGAAAAATAGAAGGCACATGCCTCTAAGCGCACTGCCCAAAGCTCACTGCTCAAAAGAGAGGCTCACTGCCTACATAATTTATTTAGAACAGAAAGAATTAACTGAGAAATAGCATCTACTTCATGCCTGGTTTAGTTTTAATGAATGCTTAAAAACTTCTACTTTGCCCCAAATTCTTCTTTACTAACTTCACACTCTATACTGCTCTCGCTCCTTTTCTTCTCTGCTCTGCTTCTAATCCTTTATTTGGATTTAATTTGTTTTGCTCAAGGATGATGTTTAACAACTCTTCAACAAGTATTTATACACTTCATCAATCTTGGAACAAGGTTGGCCAAACTTAACGCGAATCTTTACACTATCGGCTAATCATAGCTGAGACTTGAATCTTCCTCTACTAGCATGCCATGCTTCATAAAATGATCTTTAGATCATCCACAACATGCTAGGAACATCCACTCAGCCAAGGCTGGGAAGAACAACAACTTCAAAGAGGAAATCTTCAATAACAAGCTCAAACTCCAATGTGGACCTCCAACATAGTAGCCACACAATCCAGAGACTTCCACAAGCACATTGAACTCACTAATAACATCCACTCTAAACTAAATTACCAGAATCATTTGTATCTTCCTTCGGAACCTCAAGAACCTATCTGTCATGACTGTCAAACTAGAAGGATGGCTTGCAGACCTCCAAACCATGAACCACTGGAGTTGATGATACACACTAATTTCCCAAACATGCCTTTAGATCCACAGATCATAATATTTCACTGTGAAGCAATCCAGACCAACTTACTATCACTCTGTCTCTTCTGAATACTGCAAGATCTGGTTCTAATTAGATGACCATAACTTCTTCAAATCTTCATGCGGACTTCTAAATTCTTGATTCGAGCAGCCTCTGATGATCCTCTATACAGCCATAAGGTCTGCGAACCTTGAGTCTTCATTAATTTTCTCATTATCCTCAACATTCTAGTCTCCTGAATAGGCAACAAAATAAAGCATAGTTGACACCAATGACAACAAGAATATATTGACATCAATGATAACACTGCTTAGACACATATTTGCAACAGGAACAAGTCATGGTGATATAGTTAAATTTTTGAGACAATATTTCTAAAATGGAGATAGAACAAACTATGAACTTTCTTAGATATAGTCAGGCCATGACTTACACCCTTTACATGTTCCATAGAGTTGTCTTTATAGTAGAGATAAGTCAAGGGATAGTAGTTTGCAGTCATTACATTTCATGAAGGAGTGGGATTCTAAATAATTTTTGGTGTTGAGATACCCCTGCTACCAAGATAAGAATCATGTGAGGATCTACCTTAAGGCAATAAAGAGATGCAAAGCCATGCCATGACTTACACCCCCTTGACAGTTGAACAAATATAATTAGAAGCAACAAAATAAAAGATCATTAACCATTCTTAGACATTCACTTTAATTTTGCATCTATGGCTCATTGGCTCCGATAGTTGCCATCCTATCTCAAGTTTCTATTGTTGATTCTGTATGTTCCTCGGAGTCATAAAAGTAGACACGACAGACAACTCCATCACAGGCAATCGATAAAATCATGAGCCCCCAAAGCCAAAGCATTGGAAGGCCTCATTTGGTTCAAAATTGATAGTCATGACTTAGAAAATGACAGTCAATAGAATGGTAATAAAATCCTTGGTTGACACTTCACATTGGAAACTCATTTGTTAAAATAAGTCAAAAGAACAGACAATCATTGCTAATCTCATTTTTTCAATGCCTATTGGTATCCTAGATGATATCACCATTAATAGCATTTTGTGGATTGTGTCTAGATGTATGATTTGTTTTAGCTTTTGGTATTATCCCATCTCCGGGGTCATATGCTTGTATTAGTAAGATATATCATTTCTCTTTGTCAAGCTATCTTAGTGAAGCCTCAAATCAGTTTTTATTTTTCCCATAATGCTCTTCATTTGTGTAATAATGTTGGCCAAGGTATTGGTAACAAAGTTGCCAAAGATATGGTGATATAGTTGAATTTTTGAGACAATATTTCTCATTGGCCCGATCAAATCAAAGAACACTTTTTCTGCCTTTTCTCCACTATTCTTTTATGAGTTGAGTAATTTCAAATTTGATTGCTATCATTTGCAATGCATTTCTATTGTATTTCAATCTGAAACGTTTGATCCATTGTTAGATTGCTGTCACCTTTACAGACATAAAAATGTACCTGTTCTAATATTTTGAACTTATGACAAGTCAAAACTTGGGTTGTGCTCATTTAGCAGCTAGTTGAAATTTAATTTGAATGTACTGCTTCTTAATGTTCCCCTTGATTCATTATCATTTTTGTTTATCATCTTGCTTTTTGGCTAGCAACAAACATGTGATGCATCTATTGTGATGTCCTATGTATGGTGGCTTTTTCCAAATTATTTTCAAACTATTTTGAGTTTTAGGTGTACACCTTGTGGAGACTTATGGCATATTTCTATGCTTAATTTTTTTCTAAGGTTATAGTGAGCTGATAAATGCAATTATTCCAAAGGTAGTGGAAATAATTTTGGAACAATTATCTAAGTTCTCTCGTGATGTTCAGATTTGTGTAATTTTTTATTTTGTAGATTTTTAATAACTTTGTTTGACGAGTCCTGGAAATTGGTTTCAATTTACGGGGTAAAGCTTCCATCTAGAGCTAAGAAGATTGTGCCAAGTAGTCGTAGAGCCATGATTGGTCAGGTTACTAGTGGTGGAAGGACAGAAAAGCCAATGCTCAAATTTGGCAATACATATCACAAATATAGGGTCAAAAGAAATTGTTGGCCCAAGGTTCGTGGTGTGGCAATGAATCTTGTTGAGCATCCTTGTGGTGGTGGTAATCATCAACACATTGGGCATGCTAGTACTGTACGTTGAGTACAGAGAAGGCTTAGCATGTGCATGTACTTAATCATAATTAAACAATTATAGAGCTCTGATTATTTAAAAATGTCATCTTTTAGTTTCTTTTTTGTTTAGGTTGCTTTGTGTCAACAATTTATGGGGACTAGGTTGTAAACCATGTTTCCTATTATTGTTTCTTATCATTAGTGGTTTACTCTTGATTCAAAATTTTGGGAAAGACTTCAAACTAGGTTGTAATCCTTGTTTCCTTGTATTGTTAGACAAAGCAAATAATAAATTCAAAACTCAATAGAATTTATTGTTTTAACAATGCCTTGGAAGACTCTAACAATGACTCTAACAAGCATAGACAAGGCAGTGAATTGTTTGAAAGAATCCCTCAAAGAAATGTGCTCTCATGGTGATGGAATGTTATGACAAGCGTGTTGGAATAGGTCTAGACAACTGAAAGGGCGGGGGCAAATTAGTTGTTGCTCTATTTAATCTTTTTCTACTGTTATTCTTCCTTCACAACTTAAAATTGAATCAATGATATAAACATTCTAGCATTAGACAATATCATACGAGCAAAAACATGAATGACACATTTGACACCAATATTTTGATGTGGAAACCTGGTTAAGGGAAAAACCATGTTGGGGGTTAACCCATAAAAATTAATACCCTGTTAAAAGTATTTTCTAAATGGGAATGCACTTGCATTCGGGCTCACTACCTCGAGCTCATTGCTCAAGTGGAGGCTCACTACCTACAAAAACATTTACAAGAGATTTATAGAGATTTTGAACTGGTAAGATGCAGCTGCTAATGCTAGAGATTAGTTTCGGTTAAGTATAAATACTAACTTTATACACTTCATCTTTACTCTACTCTTCTCACTATTCTGTCTTAATTCAGATATTAGATTTCTACTCCTTTCACATTTTCTACATGATCGCAACACATACACCCAAAATATCCACAATCATCGGCTATATATACTTATCTTGAATTGCAATCACTTGCCAGTCGGCAGCAACAACACTTAGAACCTTTTAAGAATGCTCTGCTCTGTCGGCTGGATCCATACACCAATATTGATGCGTACCAAAAATAACACATGTAGATCATCATACATGTTGGCCACTAACATTCTATCTCATACACAGTTCATCAAAACACTTCTATTGGATCCGCACAAGGATTAACATAAGTTTGCCTGTTGTTCACTAAACTGTTGATCCCTTTACCATGCTAACTTTTGATCCCTTTACCATCGGAGGCTAAAAACTTGGATTTAGATTGTCCTAGTGTCCCTCTACACTCCTTCAGACCTGCAACACATAATGATTAACTAGATAGATCCACTGACCAAAATACTAGATTCTACTATATGCTCTGTTTCAGGCTCCCAGACTTAGATAGATTATCATTCTGACTTTTGGTATGATCAGATACTGCATTGCAAATGTGTGGAACAATATTAGTTGCTATCAATGACAACACCTATAAATGATAAGCAGTGTCTCTTGCCAACAATCTCCCCCTTGGGCATTGATGGCAACACTTAGTGAAGTGAAAAATGACTAAGTGTCTTTGTGCAACTCCCCCTTTGTTTGTGCATTCGTGCACTTCACATCTTTCGGTGCTCCCCCTTTGCTAAATACTTTATTTTCACTGCCCTTCACTCCCCCTTTGACATAAATGGCAAAGGGTGGGATCCGCAACTAAAAATTTTCCAAAATTTCTGTATACATTGCCGCATATGTACAAGTAACCATTAAGTTCCATTCACATGAACTTGAGGATGTATGCAAAACTAGCTTTTATTTACACAAGTTCAGAGGCCCAAGTACTCTTCATTCCATCCAAAATTGAAATGTGCCAATTTAACACAAATGAGTATGCTTCTGCCTTTGACAGATCTAATGGAACACTGGTCTAAACTATAGTTTGAGCTTCAGATAAGGCATTATACATTGTCTCTAACTTAGGGGCAATTAATCCTCGAAGCTCCCATATTCTTTTCATAATGTTTCTTTTCTCTTTGACAAGTTTCTTTATTTCCTCAGTCAAGTTAATTACTTGGCATTCTTGACTTATGGGCGAAACTGTTAGGGGATCAAAATTTTGAGAGAGATATGATAATTTTTGTTCTTGCTCCTTTATCTTGTTCTCAATACCCTTATTATCTTTGGGCCATGATGGACAGAATTCATACATATCACTTCCATCATTTAGAGCATTCTAAATACTCTTTATGCTAATACCAAGTATTCTTCTATCATTTCCTATCAGGTTCTATATTTCACAAAATTTCTTATCTAAGAATTCTTTCTGAACTTTTACCTCCGTAGACTTCTCAAAGGACTCAAAATGTGAATTTACTAAACTTACAAGATTCTTTAGATGTCCAGAGGGGGAATCATTTTTATTCTTTTGATAGATTGACATTAATTTCTCCAACTCCGGTTGCAAGTCCCATTAGCTCATTCTCCTCCATGTGGAAGTTTAACATCATCTCTCTAGCCTTTACTTGGGTGAATGATGCTATCTTCATTAGTTGAGTTGGCGAGAGAGCATCTGGATTGGCTAGGCCTTGGAGTAGTTCAGGTTCATCAAGTTCAATCACTTCTTTTCCAAGAAGACTTTTTTACTGCATCTGCAATGTCTCTTGCCATTTCAGAGCCAACCTTTTGATCTCTTGATTTCTCAGTCTCTACTTTAGATGCTTCAATGTTTGTACCATCTTCTTCTACTTTATCTTTATTTTCTCTTTCTTCCTCTAACTTGGCTTTATCCTTTTCTGTGTTCTCTGCAGAGGAACTTTTTCTTGTTTGTTTATCACTTACTACCTGATCAGGAGGGCTCTGTGAAATAGTAACATTATCCTCTTTCCCTGTTGTATGAGATGGATTGGGAGCATCTTCTGCATCAATTATTTTATCCAAAATTTTTGTATCCTCTTGATTCGCTTGTTCTACTTCCAGAACTGAAGCTTCACCCAACTCAGATTGTTGCTCAATAATATTTTCTTCTTCACCATCTGGAACTTCTTTTGTGACTATGGGAAGATTGTGCTTTATCAAGGCTTTCAAAAGAATCTCTTGAGTTTCTTCAATGATTTCACTTGTTTCTCTAAGCATGAGTTTGTTCATTCTCCTCTTGCTTCTAAATTCATCTTTAACTTCCTTGAATATCATATCTATTTGATCAGGTGAAATTTGAGGACACAAATTTATTAGCTCATGTTCCCTGATCTCTATGTCCTTGCACTTGGCATTTTCTTTTCTCAACTCCAAGATATTTGCCAAACTTTGTGGTAACTCAGAAGTTATCTCAATTAGTGCCTTGTTGTAGATGTTGAGATATCTGACCGTTACTTCCTCCAACACCCTTTTATCCATGCCATTGTATTCATCATAGAATTCAATCATGGGTTTTAGATTACCATCCACAGTGACTGATTTTATCACATTTTCTAGGGAGAATGTGGGCTTCTCAACATATTCTTCATACTCTTCAGTCTTTTGCCTTTTGCTAGTCCTTTTGCTTCTGTAGGACTTTTCTTTGGTTAACTTTGCAACTTTTGTTCCAGTGACTTTTAGTTCCTTGATTTCAATGTTAGAGTCTGTATCTACTTCATCTTCTCTTATGCTTTCATAGGTCCAGGAAGCTTTTGTTTTCTTCCTTTTCTCCCATTTTCTGGATGTTTTTGCTTCCAATTTTGCAGTTTTGGAAGGAACAGAGGCAGTAGTAGAACTTCTAGTAGTTCTTGAAGTGGAAGAGAGTTCCACTGGATCACTTGTTTGTTTCTTATCTTATTTTTCTATCTCATCCTCTTCTGTTCTTTCTCTGAATTTCTTCATTGCTTCCTTAGTTAGGCCAAGATTTCCAGTTAGCTGCTCAACTTCTTTTCTTACTCTCCTATTGGTTTCAAGTTCTTTGAGCTCAGTATGCAACTTTAAACTTAGCTCCTCATAAGTTCCAAATCTTTCAACCATTGTGTCTTTGGGCATGCTTAGCAGATGTTGAGCATACATATCCAAGATCCTTTCATCTACTTCATACCCCATGGGCATGATCCAAATAGTTATGGGTTCCACTACTTCCATTAAACACTGATCAGTATCAACCATGAAGCATATTTCATTTTTATATTTGTCAACAATTGAATTGGGGATTCTTTCCCTTGAGTGCATCATATTCTGAAAATTCTTGAAGTAACCCCATATTGTCATTTTCTAAGCATTGAAATCACCAATGCTGCGAAGATGATATCTGATTTGAATGGCAACTGGTTCATCCTTAGTCCAGTGCACACCTTTTACCCTAGGTACCTCATTCATAAATTAAAAGAATAGACATAGAATTAGTGTACCATACTGGAAGGTGTTCTTCTTATCCCTTTTTATCTTGTTCAAATTTTCAATCAGTTGATTCTGCAATAGTTCACACAAATCATAATCAACATTTTCTTTTAGCATCTTGTATGCAACATAAATGGCTATTCCAGAAACAGAATTTTCTCTGCTTGAGTGGTAAATCTTGTACCCAATCACCATGGAGGCAAATTTGACATCCGACTCTATAATATCATTAATGGTCATTTCTCTTCTGTCAAATTTAGCTCCGATAGCATCAGTTACTTTCTGGTTTTTCACAGCTTTCAGCATGGGCAATCTTTTAGTTGAGTTTAAACTAGTTACATTTCTGATAGCATCCCTGATAATCTTGAATGATTTTAACAACCAAATAAATTCATCATGTATCCAACTTAAGACGTATCGGACCCATTCATCCTCATCAAATGTTGGAAACCCCATAACTTGAACAAGGTGTTTATCCTGTAGTGCCTTGTATTCGGGTCTAAGTTCTTGATTTTCATCCATGAGTTGTTTCTCAAACAAATCTACATACCTTGAATCTCCAAACTCATCTATATTTGCATGAATGTAAACCCTAATGTCTTCTACATGTAGCACACCATATGGAACACTTGAAAAAGCATCTAATGGATCGACTTGAATTGATTTGTGAGGATGCTTCTTAAATTTTGGTCGAGGCCTTTCGGTAATCTCAATAACATGAGGAGTAGCCATTTCAATAGACTTTAGATTCAAATATTTACAGAGAGGTACCTTTTTCTTTCGCAGTGTTAAGGTTGATTAATTACCGATTGAATTCATTCTCTGCCTCAGTCTTTGGACTTGAAGCTCAAATTCTCTTCTTCTTGTTTACTTCAAATGCAAGGTGATTCAAATGAGTGATCAAGTGACCTTTTAAAGATTCACATTACCTAATTTGCCTTTGTAATAAATGTGTTGCCCTAATTGTATCCGGTTACATTATTTTTGACAGTTCTTCATGTATCAATCCACAAGATTTTATATCAACATCTTTTCTTCCAGAAATCCTTCCATAGATTTTAGACCAATTAAGAGTATTTTCTGCTAATGTGCCAGATTCAAGCACCCACTTACTGACCAGGGGAATTTGATGTTCTATGCAGCTCCCCCTAAGCTAGAGTTTCTGACTTAATTCCTAGAGGAATTGTCGGCACCGAATTTTGGTGTGGACTCATTATCATTGTTTATTGTATCTTTCTTTATCCAAATCTTGTTCATTTCACTCCGTATCTCATCCACATCAATTTTCCTTTTGCCTCTATCTTGTTTTTATTCATCTAGTTTTTTGTTTACCAGACCTTTTCTTCCATTGTCTTTACTTCTGCAGAATCTTGCAATATGACAAGATTTATTACAGTTAAAGCATACAACATTTCTTTTCTTATAAACCTAATTTTCTCTTGATCTGCACTGATTAGCCATATGTCCAAACCCATTGCAAACAAAGCACTAACCATTGAAAGAATTGCTAATTCTTTTATTATTGGGATTATTCATTGACATACTTCCTTATTCATTTGATCTATGACCATACCTATTACACTTGAAGCGTTAACCAGAGAAGGATGGACCATTTTGATTTACTATGCTTCTGCACTGAGTAGCTCTATGACCAAATTTGTTGCAGTTGAAACAATTTCCATTGAATGATGGATATCTTTGAGATCTTGGTTGTCTTACTGGAGGTTTTCTAGATATGTTTCTCCCATTCCTAGGTTGAAATTTTCTCTGTCTGGATCCAGAGCTTTCACCTTTCTCATACCTAAGATTATGCTTATCAACATCCTTTTTCTTCCCTTCAATGAGTGCTTCAAGTTTAGCTGATCTTATCTTGAACTTCTCCTTATACTCATTTGCAATTTCTAGGTCATGTCTGAGTGTGATAATCTATCTCTCAAGTTCTCTTTCATTGTCTCTGCTTTCTTGTAGATTAGATTCTAGAAGGCCAACTATTGCATCCAATTTGCAGCATTCTTCAGAACTCTTTTTCAGATTTTGATTTAACTCTTCTTTAGCTTTCTTCTTATCTTTAATTTCCTTGGTTAGTCTCATCACCCTAGTTTCCATCTCATGTTTTAGAATAGTAATTTCTTTAGTTAACTTTTCACATTCCTTTGTCTTCTCATTCAGGGCCTTGTCTTCATAAGGTTTTCCCAGTTGAAGAGGTTGCTCCTTTCCTTTTGCATTGGATTTGCTCAATTTTTCTTTTAAAAATTTAATGAAGTCTTTAGCCTTTTTGAGGTTGTCTTGCAGCTCTTGAACTTCTGCCTTAGACTACTCAAGATCATCTAGGGCGAGATTAAGTTGCCCTTGAAGGTCATATTCATCCATTCTATTGTCTTTCTAGATCTTCCTTAAGCTATTAAACTTTTTCAAAGGAACTTAGCTCTAATACCAATTGTTGGAATAGGTCTGGACAACTGAGAGTGGGGGGTGAATAAGTTGTTGCTCTATTTAATCTTTTTCTACTGTTATTCTTCTTTCACAACTTAAAATTGAATCAATGATATAAACATTGTAGTATTAGACAATATCATATGAGAAGAAACATGAATGACACATTTGACACTAAGATTTTGATGTGGAAACTTGGTTAAGGGAAAAACCACGGTGGGGGTTAACCCATAAAAATTAATACCCTGTTAAAAGTATTTTATAAATGGGAATGCACTTGCATTCAAGCTCACTGCTCAAGTGGAGGCTCACTACCTACACAAAAGTTTACAAGAGATTTACAGAGATTTTGAACTGGTAAGATGCATCTCCCAATGCTAGAGATTAGTTCCAGTTAAGTACAAATACTGACTTTATACACTTCATCTTTACTCTGCTCTTCTCGCTATTCTATCTTCATTTGGATATTATATTTCTACTCCTTTCACATTTTCTCCATGATCACAACACATACACCAAAAATATCCACAATCATTGGCTATATATACTTATCTTGAATTGCAATCACTTGCCAGTCAGCAACAACAACACTTAGAACCTTTTACGAATGCTCTGCTCTGTCGACTAGATCCATACACCAATATTGATGTGTACCAAAAATAACACATGTAGATCATCATACATGTCAGCCACTAACATTCTATCTCATACATAGTTCATCAAAACACTTCTATTGGATCCGTACAAGGATTAACATAAGTCTGCATGTTCTTCACTGAATTGTTCTGTCATAATAGGACCCGATATTTAGATGCTCATAACTTTTGATCCCTTTATCAATGGAGGCTAAAAACTTGGATTTAGATTGTCCTGGTGTACCTCTACACTTCTTCATATTTGCAACACATAATGATTAGCTGGAGACATCTGCTGACCAAAATAATAGATTTTCCTATATGCTCTATTTCAGGCTCCCAGACTTAGATTATCATTTTGACTCCCTGTATGATCAGATACTGCACTGCGGATGTGTGGAATAATCTTAGTTTCCATCAATGACAACACCTATCAATGCTAAGTAGCGTCTCTTGCCAACAAAGCACATTAAGACCACATTTCTTTGAAGCATTTTTTCAAATAGTTCACTGCCTTGTCTCATGGTGATGGAATGCCATCACAATCCATAGCAATTTGTTTGTCATGGGATTTTCTTGTAGTAGCCCTCATGAGCTTGGATATGTATCCCTTCCCTATTATATATGAACATATATGCATACTAAACCCATCTTTACTGATCCACCTACACCCAAAGTGGTGCAGGAGCACCCATGGCACCAATGGGCCAAGAGGCCTATTCCAAGTTTCTCTCTACCCTGTTTTACTTTGAATGTCAATAAGGTCTTGAAGACCATTTGAAGAATGTAATAAGGTCTTATGACCATTTGAAATTGTATTGAAGTCATTTTGTAAGGCCTTGATGCCAAGTAGTTGGTGTAGGCAGTCAAGTCCAAATTGGTAAATCCTCCATGAGTGTCAAAATGGAGAGACATGTTGTATTTGTTATAGGAAGGCCAATTATGGCATAGCATATGATCCTAGAGGGGTTTGGGGTAGTAGTTTTGTCAACACTATAATCTGCCCCTAATACATATTGTAAAAACAATGTTAATTGACAGTTTTGGATAGTTTGAGGGTGGTTTCCTATTGCCAACTAACCCCAAACTGATGGAGGAAGATGTAAACTTGTTAAGACACCCCTCATGGATCGGTGGCAAGTGTGTTGGAGAAGTTTCAAGCAATAGAAATCAAGTTCTTTGTTGTTCTCTGCATTTTTCTACATTTTTCTGTTAGAATAGTCTGTACCATCTTCAAGTACGGAAGTATCATGACCTATAAACATTTGGAATGGGTAGTATAATGAATTAAGTTCCATTTTAATCTAATTTGAGGCCTTGACATTGATTAGGGAGTGAATTACATCTATTTTTCTTGGACTGGTCGCTGGAAACTATCATTTTCTGAGTTCAAACGCTGCTCCAGGTCGTACTCTGCATAGGTATAGAACTGTCATCATCTCCTTGTGATCTAATTGGATAGAGTATGGAATTGTCTCTCATTTGAACTTGGTTTGGTGTGTTATCATCATTGTAGAAGGGAGGGATAAGGGTTTTTCTAAAAACTGTCTTGTTAAACCCTAACCTAGGGTTTTACCAAAACTAAGGAATTTAACCATCCCACTATCTCTCAGTCCCACAAGACCAGTGGGATGGATGTGTTCCTTCAAATTTTAGTTGATTGGAGTGTTTGCAGAGAAGGGAAGTTGGTAGATGCAGAATTTTGTTGAGGAGGGCTTAATATCCTCATGTATTAAGCCATTTAAGGAACCACATATGCATTTTGAAGGTACAGTTGATTGTAGGTGTCCAAAATCCAAAAAATCCTTAGTCTTGGCATGAGTCTTAAGTGTTCCAATAGTTTTTTGAGTTCTATGAATGACATTTGTAGGGGTCCTTTTGTAAAAGTGACCTAATTAAGGCTCTAAGCCTAGAAGGACAGTCATAAGTTGAGGTAGTTGGTCTAAAACACAAGGTACCCATTTTAACATATGTCATGTGTCTTCCAAAAGGGTACTCCAAAATAGTCAGGTCTTGTGGAAATCAGATCCCCATCAAAAGTTATGCATGATTGTTCTAGTTTTAAGGGCTACACAGATCCTAATAGGTTCGTGAAGGAAGTACATATCCCATGGTTGTAACTGTCAAACCAATGGTCAAGGAAGGTTGTCCTAGTGGATTGGAGACCCTGCATCTGACTATCCTTGGGAAATTCATCTGCCAAGTGTCATGTGGCAAGTTAAGCCTCTAAGTTGGGTTTTGGATTAATCAAGGAGACTGTCACAAAACAGTAATGAGTCCTCTTTCATGGTGAGAGTTTGTTGAACAACCTGAAGTGTGGTAAGACATCTATATCCTTTGCATCACAAAGTAGCTTAAGTGTTGACTTAGTGGAAAAATTGCAATGTTCAAGATGTCAACTAACAAAATGACCATAGACAGACATTTTATCAAATCACATAAATCTCGTGTAAATTATGATATATAAAATATAAAAAAACCATAGCAAAACTCTTTTTTCCTGATTGTTTTGGAGGTTTCATTTCTTTCAGCATCATGCATAAGAGACTTTTTAAGACATATTTTAAAATAATATTTTCAAACCTTAACTAATACCATGATATGTGAATTTATCATTTCTGATCCCCCAAATAAATATTCTCATAAAATTAATCTTATCACATGAACATCATGAAACAACAGAAAAATGAAAAATGAATATGCCAGGCAGAGTGGATTGGAGACCCTGCATCTGACTATCCTTGGGAAATTCATCTACCAAGTTTCATGTGGCAAGTTAAGCCTCTAAGTTGGGTTTTGGATTAATCAAGGAGACTATCACAAAACAGTAATGAGTCCTCTTTCATGGTGGGAGTTTGTTGAACAACCTGAAGTGTGGTAAGACATCTATATCCTCTGCATCACAAAGTAGCTTAACTGTTGACTTAGTGGCAAAATTGCAATGTTCAAGATGTCAACTAACAAAATGACCATAGACAGACATTTTATCAAATCACATAAATCTTGTGTGAATTATGATATATAAAATATAAAAAAACCATAGCAAAACTCTTTTTTCCTGATTGTTTTGGAGGTTTCGTTTCTTTCAGCATCATGCATAAGAGACTTTTTAAGATGGCTTTTAAAATAATATTTTCAAACCTTAACTAATACCATGATATGTGAATTTATCATTTCTGATCCCCCAAATAAATATTCTCATAAAATTAATCTTATCACATGAACATCATGAAACAACAGAAAAATGAAAAATGAATATGCCAGGCAGAGAGTGTTTAGGAGTTGAGTTACTTTACATCAGGAGGATCAAACTTGGCACCAAGGTTACTAAGTTTTGCATGAGCCTCTACATAGTCCTTGAAAAATGCATCTTGATCAACTGCATATTTCTCATCATATACCTATAAAAAAAATTAAAATCCAATCAACACTTTCCTTATTATTGAAAAGAAATCAACTATAGGCATCCTCTAAAACTTTATTTCATATGCATATATCCTTCACTGAGTTGAATTATCTAGTAAAATGTTTCTCAATTTTTTCAAAAACGAGAAAAAGATTTCCTACAAGACTTAAGATATTGGCTTAACATTATTAGTATATTATGTCAATGGAAAGATTGATTTTTTTGACATATTTCATCAATATTCTTTAGCTTCTTTGAACTTGCATAAGTTGACATCAAGCTTTGTTGGAGTTCAAGATGGATTTTAAAATGGCCAGTTTTACAAAAATAAGGGCAGATTAAAATGGAGTATTCTTTTTGAGCTTGAAGAACCCGAAAGAAAGAAGGAAATTATATTAACCACCACAAATGACCAAAGTAGGTCCATGAGGACTCTAAAGTACAACTAGTTAAATAATCACCTTGAATCTAGGATCTTCAAAAAGAACAGTGTCAGTCGGCAATACCAGAAGACCTAGGTCCCTCCTCTCTTTTATGTCCTCAAAATCAAGAAATTTTTTTTTGCTCATTCATGATCAAGGTAAAATCTAGTACATGAGGTTCAATTCAGCTCTACTCTATACCTTGATATAAGAATTATCAAATTTAAGCCACACTACTGTCCATGATTGACCTCCTGGTGCCCCAGGACCATCTTTCTGCACCAAGAATAATCACATGGTTATTCAATTTACACATTTCTAGACTACAACACTTTAGGAAGTTCCCACATTCCTTAATTGTCTTATTATGGAACCCTACAATTAAAAGCCAGGTGTCAACGTGTTAACATTCGCCATATATGTTGAAACTTTGTACCCAAATGTCAACCTTTTCTACAAGTGTAGAAGTAAGAAGACTACCCCAATCAACCTACACCCAAAGTACTATATTCATTTATATTTACCTACTAAGGGTTATATCAAAATGCCCTAGGAGCATACCAAGTGGTATCAGTCTATCAAAGCATCTACTAATTTCTTGGCCTGTATTTGCCTTCCAAGGCAATAATGTGTGGCCATAATTATTTGATTTCTCAAACCTATGGCTATCCTATTATTGAATTGTATCAGTGAGGTCCATTTCTCTATTTTTCTAAGTTTGACATTATATATGGCCACTGGTTTTATCAGTAACACATGACAGCTTAGTTATTTTTCCAAATATTATAGCCAGTCATATGGAAATGTGGCATATGGAGAAATGGGTGTCATTTTAAAATAGGATACAGGAATATATGAATAATGGTACAAGTTATATCCCATTTAAATATAAGACTCCAAAGTTGTAGGTAGAGGTACAGGAGCAGGACTGAAGTTTCTTGGTGACTATGCTTTAGAAGATTTGTTGAAATATATAATAATTTCCCTAGAATATTTATCCAAGAACTTCATCATTAATTTCCAACACTAGGATTGACTCTGAAAGAAAAAAATGCTCTAGATTTATTAGGTTACCATGATAAAGATTAAAGCAAAGACTAAGATCTATTTAAAAGCCACTATCATGAAGATATTAAAGATGTCACATGCAAAACCCTAGTAGCTGGAGTAATCAATACAGTGCCAAAGAGGACAATGAGCTGGGGCAGATTTAGGAGATCTCTACATTATCTAATCACAGGCAAATACATCATTTATTTATTCTTTAAATTAAAAGAAATCATTCTAAACAATATATAGGATACATTGATACTTCAAAAGTATCTGAAGGAATTTGAAATTATGCAAATATATGCTAATTAAATACCTAGATTACAAATAGTAGCATGAACAATGTAACCCATGTTGAGAAGAGCAGGAATGAGATAAGTAGCAATGAATCCTATGCATCTTGTCATGCACATCTCCTTACCGTTCTTTGTCATTCTTTACTGAAACACTTCTCCATTTTGGCGGGCTATGCCTGAAAATAAGGTTTTGACCAAGGTTTTAGAGTATGTTTATTAAAATGAAAACTCCATTTTAGCAGGCTATTGATTCTTGATTCTTAAATGATTTATTCAAATGGATTGTGACTAAATAAATGACTAACTATTTCATCATTTTTATGTGTGACTAAATAATTTTTTAGTCAACAACCAAATTAGTCATTTATTTACTCATTTATAGCTAAGTTGCAAAAAATTAGTAGAATTTAGTCATTTTTAGTTGTTGTGACTAAAAGTTTTAGTCAGTTAGTCATTTATTTGCTAAAATTCTACTAGTACCATGACCTATTTTGGGTCAAGGTTCAAGCTCTGCAATGTACCTCAAGCCCCATTTGACATGGGTTTTAGGTCATTTTGTCTCTGGATTCAATTCTAACATGAGTCAATTCTAACATGCATGGTCAAAAACAAGGGATCCAGGAGCTAAACTTAGGAGGTAAAAGTCCTAGGGGGACATTTTACGATGTAACAGTTAGAAATAAGCCACACCCAGATTGACGATGGGATGACCACAAAGGTGCTAGTAGCTCAGTTGGTAGAGCACTCCAACCATAAATGGAAGGTCCTAGGTTTGAGTCATAGCTGGTCCATATGAGTAGTAACTCAACAATTGGTATCAGAGATAGGCTAGTAGCCCCAAGCACCTGTAATGTGGCTTAAGGGGGGTGTTGGAAATAAGCCACACCTACACCGACGATGGGCTGGCCACAAAGGGGCTAGTAGCTGAGTTGGTAGAGCACTCCAACAACAAATGGAAGGTCCTAGGTTTGAGTCCTAGCTGGTCCATATGAGTCCTAGCTAGTCAATCTCAAGGTTTATGGTTTGCATTGGATCAAGATCAACCTAAGTTTCATAGAGAATATGAGATATTTGATCATAGGAACAAACTTGATAAGGATATGGGTTTGATTGCATTACATATTTTTGATAGCTTGTTTCATACTGAGTATTGTACCACACCTAAGAAAGTATGGGATAAGTACAAAGATCTATTTGGTAAAGTTAGTGAATTTCGTGCTTTGCAAATAGAGGTATGTTGGTTAACAGATTTGTCACAGTTTAACTCTGTATCTTCTTGCCGACAAAAATGACAATCGAACCAATAGTTGAGTCAATTGCAATAGTATTTGCAATGTCTCTGCTTATTTTACAAGGCGCAACTACCTTCAAAAGATGTACAATGAATGAAAACACAATATGCTTTTAACTCAAAAGTAGAAAAGGAAAAACTAACAACCGAGCATAACCATGACACAGATGTGATTGGTTAACTTAATGAAGAGGATGTAAATAAACAACACAAAGTTCATCTATTCCACACCCACGAATGATAATCAAGAAAGAATGAATAGCATACCCTTTCAAAAGATGAGTTAATTTGAATTCACTGATTAAGAAATAGCACCTACAGAATCTAATATAGTAGGTAATACATTGAAGAGTGGTTACAAAGACACAGGACATTTGCAATCAAAAGAAAACATTAATAAATTTGCAAATTTAAAATACCTTCCTTATTTCTCCAATGCAAAATGTAAGTTCACAGACTCCACATCCCTATACAACAAAACTGTGCTTGAAAAGAAAATCAAACTACCCCTCCTTCCCCTATTCCAAACAACAGAAAAAAGATCCTCCCACATGAGAAAAATATTTTTTTTATATCTTCCCCCACTTTGTAACCACCTCTTAAAAAACATGGTAAATGAAAAACAAAAGCCCTTTCTCTCCATAACAGTTTCTTGGTAGCTTTTCATATTCCTTTTTGAAGACATTTCAACCTTTCTATAATGACATTTGTTCTTCTTATGGCTCTTCGATTTCTTGATTCTATTTATGATTTATAATGTGGTCCCCACTCTTCATACATTTATCCAATTTATCATATATAATATTCCATTATGCATCCTACTCGAACCTTTTACCTATGCTAATTAGGAGTGATTGTCCCATTGTTCATGTCCTCCTACTTATCTAGACTCCTTAATTAACATCTTTACTTCACCAAATTTTCCTACTTTACTGAGCACATTGACAAGTGAAACAACACCAACCTTATTTGCTAAAAAGCCATTCTGCTTCAGCTTATTGAGAACATGAAGCCTAGCAAACCTTTGATGCAGTCCATTAGTCAATTTGGTATGGAAATTTTGGTCCTCTAGCACACACCTACATTTTGGCACCAAATTATTGCAATCTAGCATCGACTCATCAGATTTCCCTGGAGCAGCCTAAATGTTCCACAACTATTCCTCCTGTCTGCTGCCTCAATTGTATGTAGTTACTTTACTTTTCCAAAATTATCAATAATATGAGATGATACTCTTCCTTATGAGTAATCATCGAAGTTTTAGGTCTAAGTCTTCTATAGCTGGTATGCAAAATAAGAATGTAGCAAAATTCAATCTAAATGCTGCATTTGCCTTTCAACATATGACTAAGCCTTCACCATGCTCTAAGACAAAGAAATACCATCAATAACTCAGGAAACCATACATAATAACTCTGAAACTCATTGTCATTTTCTTCATCTTAAAAGCTCATTTAAGAAACCAGGAGTAAAAGTATGGACAACATAGCTTTTAGGAATCTACATATTTCTAGAATTCAATTGCCTCTATATATATTGCTCCATGCTAGCTATCCAAGAGCTTCAAAAGCATTCTCTAAAGAATTGAAATCTAAAGAATCTTTGAATTTATGGACATATTGTGTAAGGTAGCTTGCATAAAGTCAAACTCTAAATCAATATTCTTTGTTTCCTTTTCACCCTTATACAAACCCCCTCCAACAGTCATATAGTCTACTAACACCTTTAAAGAATTTGATGATACACTATTTGTAATACTCATTCAATTAATCAAATATGAATCTAGGATACAGACCAAACCTATCTTCTAGTACTTCAATCTTTGTTCTTGGGTCTAGGGATTCAGATTTTTCAGTGCTACGATCAAATAGAAACCAAAGCTTTGTTTAGAATTCATGATTAGTAGCAAGAATATGAACCCAGACTCATTCTTTGTGGCCATTTTGATCTACATGTTCACATTCTTGGAAGCGCTCTTGGTCTATCTCCAAAAATGTCTTTTTTTTTCATTCAAAGTTAAACTGCGCACAACTTGGTTCCATGTTTTCTTGCATCTTAACATAGCTTTGGCCTCAGGTTTGGGCTAGATCGCATCCTTGAGACAAAGGCATGGCTAGACTGATGTTTTTAATAGCAAACCGTCCTTCTCCATACTTAATATAGTCTTTAGGATTTTGTCCTATCAGTGTTATCATATTTTGCATCAATGTTTCTGTTACCATTTTTTCACAACTCAAAATTGGCAGAGCTAATGCAACAAATTCATTTTTAGAGTGAAGGTTAACATTCTTCTGTTATAAGTTATTTACATAGTTATTGTGTTTCAGTGATAATTGCAGTGTTGTTCAGGATAAGAAAGAGAAGGTCATAGCCATCAAAGCCTTTAAGGTCTTCAATCTTCAAAGTTGTCTTCTGTTCTTGCTCCTGATCTTGACATGAATCTACAAAACTGTGGGAAGGTCCTATTAGAGCTCCAATTATGAGATCTCTATATTCTATTAGAAGATGTATAACACTTTGTTTATAATGCATTGATCAATGAACATCATCCACATGCAAGAAGAGTTGAGAAAGAAATAATCATAGAATTTTAATGTTTTATTCTAATCTGTTTGTTTCATGTGCAGGTATAGGATAAGTCATGTAGCTTTCTAATGGCATATCATAGCATGTAGAGTATAATGGGCTCCCACAAGGGTTGAGCTCAGCATGCTTCCCCAATTCTTGAGAAGATTGTGAAAAGAGTCTGAAAGAGAAATAGTGTCACATAAAGACCCTACAAAATAAAGATAGATGTCACGTGTTTCGATCATATCTCAATAAATATGATCTGGCTTCTTGTGATTTGTGTATATCAATTATATGACAATAAGACACAAAAACCCTTTAAATGTATCACCAACCCAGTTTGTAGGTTTTGAGGAACCGTCAGAAGCACAATACACAGCAAAATTAAGATATAGTCATGTGTTTTAATCATATCTCAAAACATATGATCTGGGTGTTTGATATTTTTGGATAGAGATGAGAATAGCATAAAGCACAAAAACCCTTTAAATATCTCACCAACCCAGTTTGGTATTTTCAAGTAATCTTCACAATGGAGGGCCCTCTTTCTTTTGCAAATTTGAAGCTACAAAAATTATTGTAAAATGATATTTAAAGTAATATCCTATAAATTGCTTATAAATATTTATTATTTATGCAATTAAAACAAAGTAAAGCAAACAATATCTTTTTTTTTTTAGTTTGCTTTCTTTTGGGAAGATATGGACAAAAATAAGCCTTGTAAGATTAGGCAAATCAGAAGGAAAAGCTGCAGGACCTATTGTAAGACAAATATTAAAGCAATGTTATTTATAAATTGCTTTTAATATTTCGTTAGTTTATGAAGTTTAAACTATTAAAACAAATCAAATATATTTTTCTAGATTTGCTCTATTTTGAGGCAGACGAGGATAATAAAAAAAGGCTGAGCTTTTATTGAGCAAATAAAGCTTGTTTTAAAGCAGATTTTGGTGAGGTCTACCTTGAGGAAGATTTTGGTAGCTTTCATATACAGATTGGAGGTGATTTGAAAGCTTTATTTTTTAGCTTTTTAGTGGAGCTAAAAAATGGATCAAATTTGGCTATTCTAGGAAGATTTCTCAATTTTTTCCTTGGGAGATCTTGGAGTTATAAATAGGGGAGAAAGACTTAGTTTTTAACGTTGATATCTTTATTTCTTCTCTCTTGAGCACAGACAGAGAGTTTGTAAATTGATATTGGCTCATATTTTTTAGAATTAGATGTACCCCTTTCAGTTCAATACATCAAAGCACTCCTATTTCACATTTGTTGCCTCTTTTATAACTTTGATTTGATGTTTTCACTGTGATTATGATGTCTAGTCCTTTGATTGTCTCGATGTTATTAAAATCTGTGTAGCTATTGCCCATCTAATCTAGGTTGTGTGTTGTATTTTAATTAAACCTTCATACAAAGTACTTTTGGGTTGTTGGACTTATGTGAAATTGAGAAGGTTACAGGCTTGAGAGTTGTTTGTGGGTAAAATTTTAGATTTTTAGATCATCTTTAGATAAAATAGAATTTCATTCCAGTTATTCCTCATCCCTTTTCTTAGACAAGTGATTGGTTTAGAAAGATCATAAGGAGAACCAGCTCACTCTGGAGATTCACTCTCGCTATAGGAAACCCACATCCTGAGAGTGTTTCCATGTTTCAACAAATAGCTAAGTCTTTTGTAGGCATTGCATAGGGTGCATATCTGATTGATAACAGTTTCTTCGACCAAAGAAAGGATCCTCATGCAAACCTTATGAGATATATATGTTCCATGATTTGGGGTAAGACATCTATAGTCTCGAGATAAACATTTCTAAAGACATAAACCTCCAAATTACATTGTTGTGAAGGAATCTAGCTATAATGTGAGCAAGAAGATAATTTAGATAAACCAATATGCTTGACTTGGAAGAGATCAGTCGGCTTTACATCACATATATTAACCAACTTCACTTAGAAATTTCTAAATGACTACATACAACATTTTCAACACCATATTTCACGAGATTACATTCCTTTGAGAGGTTTGACCATCGACATAAGTGAAGATGTACTGTCAACATTCATGATCTTTCCCATCCAATAATGGTGAATCAGTGAGCAAAATTTCTGCTTGGTTATAGGACACTATGTAATATCGCTTGATCGGTTAGTCCATGTCATCCCATTCTTCTCAACCCATAGCAATTGTAGATGCAGAGACAAATAATAATAAAATAGTCAAAAAATACATAGCAAACAGTTGCTACATCAAACTTAAAACTTTATTAATTTTGTTACTCACCAGCGGTTACAATATGCCTCTATTAATAGAGGATTTTTGACATGCAAAAGTATTTGATAACTAAATTTAATCTCCTAAAAAAACATGTAGTTGTGTGTGAGACCTGATTAGTCTCCAAGTGGGAGATTGTTGGTAGGTGGTGACTGATCATTCAAGTATTGTAGACTAGTTATGTATCCATGTGCCGACATAAAAAAACCTATTTTTTGTAACTGACATAAGGCTTGATAAAAGTGGCTAAGGGTTAGGGTTTTGGTGGATATTGTATTTGTAGCATTTGCAATAGTATTGAGTTGCAGGGATTGCTGGTTGTAATCAGTTTGATTTACTGGATAATAATATTGGACTCTCTGTTGGTGGATGTAGCCCGAGTTTGGGTGAACCACATTAAACTTGTCTCTCATTGTTATTATTTATGTGTATTTCCATTCCTATGTTTAATCTTTATTTACATTTAATTGATATTTTCTATCGGCTAACCCTAACAAGTGGTATCAGAGTGAGTTGTGTTCGATTATCATATGCGGGAAGGTCTCACGGTTGAGTGGGACCAGTGGCAGACGAGGGCAAGGTTGATAAATTTAATGGGCATAACTATCAGTTATGGAAGATGCAGATGGAGGATTATCTCTATCATAAGGATTTATGGAGGCCATTGGAAGGAGTATCCAAGAAGCTGACAAGAATGACAGATGCAGATTGGAATCTTCTGGATAGAAAGGCATTGGGAACCATTCGGTTGTGCCTAGCACCATCTATAGTGTTCACTATAACAGAAATGATGACAACAGATGAACTGATGAAAGCTTTGGCTAAATTGTATGAAAAATCCTCAGCGTCAAATAAGGTATTTCTCATGAAGCGTTTGTTTAATCTAAAAATGATTAAAGGTGGATCTATGACAAATCATTTAAATGAGTTTAATACAATTGTTAGTCAGTTAACTTCTGTAAAAGTGAAATTTGATGAAGAGGTGAGGGCTCTCTTGGTTTTATGCTCTTTGCCAAAAAGCTAGAATAGCTTGGTAATGGCTGTAAGTAACTCTATCTCTGGTTCAAACACTATGAAATTTGATGATGTCATTGGTGTTATTCTTAGCAAGGAAATGCGAAGGAAAAACTCCAGAGGGTCCACATCAGGTAGTTTTTGAATGCAGAAAGTAGGGGTAGATCAAAGGATAGAGGAAATGGTTCTGGAGGTCATGGTAAGTCACAAGGAAAATCAAAGGATAAGAAATCCCAAACTAGAGGACAGAAGGATTGCTAGTACTGTGGGAAACTAGGTCATCTAAAGAAAGATTGTTGGTCTCAGAAAAATAAAGAAAACTAGGTAATAAATCTGAAGATGATGCTTTGATTCTTTCCCTAGATAATGCTGATGGTTCATGGGTTTTATATTCAGGGGCCTCATTTCATGCTACGCCCCATAGAAGTTATTTTCTTGATTATGTCCAAGGGGATTTTGGGCTGGTTTATTTGGGAGATAACGAACCCTGTCAGATTGTTGGAAATGGAAGAATTAAGATTAAGTTGTAGAATGGGAATCATTGGCTACTATAAGAGGTAAGGCACATTCCAAGGCTCGGTAGGAATTTAATTTTAGCAGGGCAGCTAGTTGAAGAAGGTTGCATTGTTACATTTACTGATAAAAATTGGAAGGTTTCAAAAGGTGCCTTAATAGTAGCAAAATGTGTGAAAGTATGCACCTTATATCTTTGTACAGGTCATATTGTTCCTTCTACTTTAGCTGTTGTAGAGAAAAAACAAATAGGTTTAGGAACAGTTGCTGCAGGTTTTGAGACAACACTGTGGCACAATAAACTTGGGCATATGAGTGAAAAAGGTATGAAGGTACTTCATTCTAAGAAAGTTTTACCAGGTCTGAAATGTATTAATATGGATTTCTGTGAAAGTTGTGTGTATGGTAAACAAAAGAGAGTTTTCTAAAGGATGGGAAGTAAGAGAAAGATGAAAAGTTAGAGCTTATGCATACAGATGTATGGGGATTGTTGCAAGTATGGGCCTAACCAGTGTTGTCATTGATGTCAACATACTCCTATTGCATTAATGATAAGGATTGGACGAGTTGTGTGCTGAGGATATTGAGAAAATTAGTCTCAATCAAGAACAGAGAAGAACAGGGAAGACAGTAAGGTAAAAGTCCAAGATAGGATGAGGATCAGAGGATGCAGATTAAAGGGTTTGTAGTTATGTGTCTTATGGTGGTCCAATAGATATTTTAGAGGTCCGCATGAAGATCTGAAGAAGTTGTGGTTGTTCAAGTTAAATCAGTTCCGGCAGGTGTTCAGTGGTGACAGAGTGAGACAGATAGGTCCGGTGAGATCCAGAAATGCATTGTCCTGTTCTGTAGATTTTAGGGAGTGTTGAGGAAGTCTTTGTGAAGTGTCAACTCAATTGGTTCATGGTTTGAAGGTCCGCAAGCATCTATTCTTTTGTGACAGTGATGATAGACTATGTTCTTGAGGTTCCAGATGAAGGAGAGAAGGATTTCAGTAAGCAGATGAAGTGTGGATGTTCTTGGTGATTCAAGCAAGCTTGTGGTGGTCTTTGGATCATGTCCAATTTGTGTTGGTAGTCCGCATTAGAGTTGGAGCTTGCAATTGGAGAATATCTTTTGGATGATGGTGTCCTTCCTAAGACAGGCCGACCAGATGAGTATGCTTCTTGCAGATGATCTTGTGGATGTTTGCCGACTTAGATGATCATTCCTAAGTTGATGCCTTGTATAAATAAGGGATTGCGAAGTCATTTTAAGTTGTCTTTGTGGAGATGAGTGTGTGGTAGCGAGGAGGAGAGTGAAAGGTAGAGCAGGAGTATTGAGCTTAATGAAACTGATTCAAGCATTTTGAAGATGCTATTTTCCAGTTCAAGTAGGTGATACTTATTTCTTTGTAGACAGTGTCTCTTGTAGGCAGTGAGCCTCTTGTGAGCAATGTGCTCAGGCAGTGAGCCCTAATTGGCATGTGCCATTTTGTTATTTCTATTCTTCTAATAGAGAATACATTCTTGGGTTAATCATCCTGTGGTTATTCCCTTGATCGGGTTTTCCACGTCACAATCTTGGTGTCTCATGCGTTGTTATGTTTCTGCTCTTGATTTATTGCATTATGTTTCCATGATTGATTTATTATTAAGATGTTGAATTGCAAAGCAGAATTAAGTGTTTAAATTGCAAGAAAGTTTTGCACAACTGATTCACCCCTCCCCCTCTCAGTTGTGTGCCCTAAATCTAACAATTGGTATCAGAGCTAAGTTCCTCTAAAAGGAGCTTAACCGCTTGAGGAGATCTAGAATGTCATCCTACAAGAAGGATAGTCTAAAGTTTGATGGAACCAATTTTAGTCTGTGGAAAGGTCGGATGAAATGTCACTTACAATGTATGGGATTGACGTACTGGACCATGGTTACAATACAGTATGTACCTCCATAGGGTGGTCTGAAAACCCTAAATAAAATCATAAATGTTGAAAACAATCTGCAGACTATAGAGGCTCTTCTAAGTGCATTATCTGACTCAGAGCTCTCAAATGTTATTGACCTACCAACTACTTTTGAGATTTAGAAAAAATTGGAACTTTTGCATGAAGGAGACCAGTATGTTAAATGTGCAAGGCTATAGAGTCTGAAAGGGAAATTTAAAAATCTGAAGATGAGAGATGATGAAAATATTACTACTTTTATGCCCAGAGTAAATGAACTTGTTTGTGGAATTAGAAATGCTAGTGGAGTCTTGGATGAAAATGAGATTGTTGGCAAAATTCTTAGATTGCTTCCTGCTTCTTACAAAATCAAGGTTGTTGCCATTGATGAATTCATAGCCCATATAACTGTCACAAGAGATCAATTGGCTGGCAAATTGGCTGCATTTCAAATGATCGAGTTTGGAGATGATACCCCCAAGACTGAATCTACATTCAAAGCCAGTGCCTCTGTAAAAGGTAAACAAAGGTTTGATCTGGGAGAGAACTCTTCAAGGAAACTGTCATGGTATGAAAAACCAAAAAAGACCTAGAAGAAGAAGAAGTAGAAACTACTCAACTTGAAGCCCTTATTGCAAAGAGACTGCCAAGAGGATCCAGTAAGTATGAAGGGAAATTGCCTTTTAAGTGTTTTAACTGCAATAAGATTGGTCATTTTGCCTCAAGATGTCTGGAAAGATTTTCAAGGCCAAATCCTAACAGATCAAGGTTCCAAAAGAATTGTTACTATGTTCATGAAAAAGATGACAATTAAGGAGTAACAGATGATGAATCAGAGACAGGAAACAAATCCGGAAATGAATGGGTGTTTATTGCCATCAAGGAAGAAGAACCAATATTCTCTGTATCTATCAATCATAAAGTTGTAGAAAGAGCTCTGGCTGCCCAAATTGAAGAAAAGGATGATTGGGTCATTGACAGTGGTTGCTCTCACCATATGACAGGTGACAAAAATAAGTTCATAGACTTGGAAAGGTATGAAGGAGGAGTGGTGAAGTTTGGTGATAATTCTGCTGGTAGAATCAGAAGAAGAGGAACTATTTCTTTTGATGGAAGGAACAAAACCGGTAATGTTCTATATGTTGAAGGCTTGAAGCACAATCTTATCAGTGTTAGATAGTTGGTAGACAAAGGCTATGATCTCCGGTTCAAGAATGGAAAATGCAAGATCTTTGAAAGCTCCAGAACAAAGATTGCATCCGGTACCCAAACTAAACGTAATATCTTCCACTTGGTTGGTACTGGTAAAAGTTACTTATTTGTTCAAGTTGATCAGAGTTGGTTATGGCATAGGAGAATGTGTCATGTGAATTTTGATAATATCATCAAGATAAGCAATACTCAGGCTATAAGAGATCTTCCAAAATTGGTGAAACCTACTAATAGCTTGTGCAAAGAATGTCAGTTGGGTAAGCTGAGCAGAGTCACATTCAAGAGTAAGGAACTGTCTTCTACTGGATTATTGGACTTAGTTCATACTGATCTTTGTGGTCCGACAAGAATCAGGAGTATGCAAGGTGATAGATACTTCATGTTACTAATTGATGACTATTCCCGGATGATGTGGGTAACTTTTCTGAAAGAGAAATCATAAGATTTTGAGAAATTCAAAATATTCAAGGCTATGGTAGAGAATGAAACTAGATTAAAATTGAAATGTCTGAGGTCTGATAGAGGTGGAGAATTCACATCCAGTGAATTCTTAGAGTTCTGTGAGAAACATGGAATAAAGAGATAGTTGTCTACTCCGCGGACTCCACAGCAGAATGGAGTGGTGGAGAGAAAGAACCGGACCATTCAGGAAGCTTCTAGGAGCATGATGATGGAAGCAAATGTTTCGCACATCTATTGGAAAGAAGCTGTCAGCACTGCAGTCTATACTCTCAATTGAGTTCAAATCAGAAGCAATACTGGTAAGACTCCTTATGAACTTTGGTTTGGCATCACCCCTACTGTGAGGTATTTCAGAGTTTTTGGTAGCAAATGTTACATTAAAAGAGATGAAGATCTAGGAAAGTTTGATGCTAGAAGTGATGAAGGAATATTCTTGGGTTACTCTACTCAAAGAAAAGCTTACCGGTGTTATAACAAAAGACTGAGAAAGATGATAGAAAGTACAAATGTGAAGGTTGATGAGGGAATTGAGAAACCCTCAAGGTTTTATGAATATGATGAATATGGTCAGAATGGTGTTCTAATTCAAGGAGCCCAAGCTTCTTCTGAAAGTCAAATTCAAACTAATCCGATAAATTAGGAAGAAGAGATGAGTTTTAATGAGCCTGATCAAGAATTAGAAGTGCAAGAATTTCCCAAAGTTCCCAGGTATGTAAGACTAAACCACTCTAAAGATCAAATCATAGGTGATAAAAGCAAAGGTGTACAAACAAGGAGGATTTCTCAAGATTCAGATGAGTATTGTCTGATTTCAAAGATTGAACCTAAGATAGTGAATGAAGCTTGCAATGATGAAAATTGGACTAAAGCAATGGAAGAAGAGCTGATGCAAATTGAGAAAAATCACACTTGAGATCTTGTTCCCAGACCTAGAAACAAGAATGTGATTGGAACCAAATGGGTCTTCCGGAACAAACTGAATGAAGTTGGTGAAGTAATAAAAAATAAAGCCAGATTGGTCTGCAAGGGCTACTCTCAAATTGAAGGAGTTGATTTTGAAGAAACTTTTGGTCTGGTGGCAAGAATTGAAGTAGTCAAATTATTTCTTGCATTTGCTACCTTCAAAGATTTCAAAGTGTATTAGATGGATGTCAAGTCTGCCATCCTGAATGGTGACTTGGAAGAAGAAGTGTACATTGAGAAGCCAGATAGATTTCAATTGTCTGATCATGATGATATGGTCTACAAGTTGAAAAAGGCACTATATGGACTGAAGCAAGCCCCAAGAGCCTCGTATGAAAGATTGGATAAGCATCTTTTGAAGATTGGTTTCAACAAAGGTACTGCTGACAGTAACTTGTATTTCAAAATTGATCATGAAAACATCTTGATTGTTGAAGTATTTGTGGATGATATCATTTTTGGAGGAAGAGACAGTATGTGTAAACCTTTTGCAAATCAAATAAAAATTGAATTTGAGATGTCTATGCTTGGGGAAATAAATTTCTTCTTGGGTCTGCAAATCACTCAAACAAAGAAGTGAATCTTCATTTCTCATACCAAATATGTGAAAGAATTGTTGAAGAAATTTGGGATGGAAGACTCAAAACCAATGAATACTCCCATGGAAACCAGATGTACATTGGGCAAAGATGATGACTCTCCTAAGGCTGATCAGAAAATGTACAGGTAAATGATTGGAGGATTATTGTATCTCACTCACACTAGACCTGACATTATGAATGATGTTGGTCTTGTTGCTAGATTCCAAGCTGATCCTAGAGAATCTCATGTCATGGAAATCAAGAGGATTTTTAGATATCTAAAAGGGACAGTTGAGTATGGTTTGTGGTATCCCAGAAATCATGATTTCTCTCTTCATGCATATACAGATGCGGATTGGGCAGGAGATGTGGATGACCGGAAAAGTACCAGTGGTGGAGCATTCTTTTTTGGGGAAGAGATTGGTTTCTTGGCTAAGCAAGAAACAAGAGGCAATTTCTCTATCCACTGCAGAAGTAGAATATATTGTAGCTGCAGGTAGTTGCACTCAAGTTTTGTGGATGAAGCAAATGCTATGAGATATCAGAGTAGAGTATGAGGAGCCTATCACAATCTTCTGTGATAATTTAAGTGCAATAAATATATCTAAGAATCTGGTGTTGCATTCAAAAACTAAGCATATATCCATCAAGTTTCACTTTTTGAGAGAGCAAGTGAACAAGAATGAAGTCAGATTGGAGTTTGTGCCTTCCAAGGATCAGATTGCAGACATCTTTACTAAACCTCTTCCTAAGGATTCTTTTGAGTATCTCAGGGAGAAGCTAGGGGTCATTGCCTCTCCAGTGATGAACTAAGGTGCATCAGTCTGGTGGATATCATAGTCATACATTGTGATCTGGATTGATAATGGGGAACTGCTACTCAGGGGGAGCAGCAGGTATGATTTTGAAGTGTTGGAATTGCAAATATGTGCCCTTTGCCATTGATGTCAAAGGGGGAGAGAAGACATGTGAAAAACAAATGGTTGATGATCAAAGGGGGAGTAGTTAAAGGTGAGAAGACATGTGAATGGTTTTACTGATAGGGGGATTTGTAACAGTGAGGAGAAGTTCTTGTCTTGATGTTCAAACTAATTTTTCACATCATATGTTGCCATCAATGACAAAGGGGGAGATTGTTGCAAGTATGGGCCTAACCGGTGTTGTCATTGATGTCAACATACTCCTGTTGCATTAATGATAAGGATTAGATGAGATGTGTGCTGAGGATATTGAGAAAATTAGTCTCAATCAGGAACAGAGAAGAACAGGGAAGACAGTAAGGTAAAATTCCAAGATAGGATAAGGATCAGAGGATGCGGATTAAAGGGTTTGTAGTTATGTGTCTTAAGGTGGTCTAGTAGATATTTCAAAGGTCCACATGAAGATCTGAAGAAGTTGTGGTTGTTCAAGTTAAACCGGTTCTGGCAGGTGTTGAGTGGTGACAGAGTGAGACAGATAGGTCCAGTGAGATCCAGAAATGCATTGTCCTATTCTACAGATTTTAGGGAGTGTTGAGGAAGTCTTTGTGAGGTGTCAACTCAATTGGTTCATGGTTTGAAGGTCCGCAAGCATCTATTCTTTTGTGACAGTGATGACAGACTGTGTTCTTGAGGTTCCAGATCAAGGAGAGAAGGATTTCAGTAAGCAGATGAGGTGTGAATGTTCTTGGTGATTCAGGCAAGCTTGTGGTGGTCTTTGGATCATGTCCAGTTCGTGTTGGTGGTCTGCATTAGAGTTGGAGCTCGCAATTGGAGAATATCTTTCAGATGATGGTGTTCTTCCTAAGACAAGCTGACCGAATGAGTTATGCTTCTTGCGAATGATCTTGTGGATGTTTTCTGACTTAGATGATCATTCCTAAGTTGATGCCTTATATAAATAACGAATTGCGAAGTCATTTTAAGTTGTCTTTGTGGAGATGAATGTGTGGTAGCGAGGAGGAGAGCAAAATGCAGAGAAGGAGTATTGAGCTTAATGGAACTGATTCAAGCATGGTGAAGATGCTATTTTCTAGTTCAAGTAGGTGATACTTATTTCTTGTAGACAGTGTGTCTCTTGTAGGCAGTGAGCCTCTTGTGAGCAGTGTGCTCAGGCAGTGAGCCCTAATTGGTATGTATCATTTTGTTCTTTCTATTCTTCTAACAGAGAATACATTCTTGGGTTAATCACCCCGTGGGTTTTCCCTTGACCGGGTTTTCCATGTCAAAATCTTGGTGTCTCATGCGTTGTTATGTTTCTGCTCTTTATTTATTGCATTATGTTTCCATGATTGATTTATTATTAAGCTATTGAATTGCAAAGCAGAATTAAGTGTTTAAATTGCAAGAAAGTTTTACACAACTGATTCACACCCCCTCTCAGTTGTGTGCCCTAAATCTAACAGGGACCAGCTCAGGTATCTTCTCTTGGTGTCTCTTGGTATTATGTTACATTCATAGATGCTGCAACTAGGAAGGTTTGGATTTATTTCCTTAGGTATAAATCTGATGTATTTGAAACATTTAAGAAATGGAGAAGCTTTGTTGAGAATGAGACAGGTAAAAGATTAAAATGTCTCAAATCTAATAATGGTGGTGAGTATTGCAGTAGAGAATTTGAGGATTATTGTTTCTTTAATGGAATTCGTAGGCAGAAAATGGTCCCAGGGACTCCATAAGAAAATGGAGTGGCTGAACGCATGAATAGGACAATAACGGAGCAAGCAAGAACCATGAGATTGCATGCTGGGCTGCCTTTAAATATGTGGGCAGAGACTGTCAACACCGCTATATATTTAATTAATAGAGGTCCTTCAGTTCCTTTGGGCTGTGGTATTTTAGAGGAAGCATAGATAGGTAAAAAGGTGAGTTATTCTTTTCTCAAAACCTTTGGATGTGAAGCATTTGCACATGTAGATTCTAAAAATAGAACCAAGCTAGATGCAAAATCAAAAAAGTGTACCTTCGTTGGATATGGCATTGATGAATTTGGTTATAGGCTTTGGAATTTTGAAAATCAGAAAATTGTGAAAAGCAGGGATGTTGTATTCAATGAGAAGGTGTTGTACAAAGATCAATTATAGTAGCATGAGAAGAAAGAAAAGGATTATGTGATGCTGGATGATACTCTAAATAGTGATGTTCCAGTGGTTCCTCATGCTCTGCAACAACAACAAGAAATACCACAAACTCCATTGAATGTTAGACGGTCAACAAGACTAAGTAGACCTCCTAAAATATTTTTTCCCTCTTTGTATTCTATTTTGTTAATAGATGCTGGTGAACCAGAAGGGTATGATGAAGCTATGCAGGTGGATACACAGGTTCTATGGGAGATTGCAATGAAAGAAGAAATGTTCTCCTCGCTGAAAACTTAGACTTGGGAATTATGTAAGTTACTTGTAGGTAAAAAAGCTTTACCAAACAAATGGGTTTATAGGCTGAAAGAGGAAGATGGAAGTAAGAAAAGATTTAAAGCCAGGTTAGTAGTGTTGCAAGTATGGGCCTAACCGGTGTTGTCATTGATGTCAACATACTCCTATTGCATTGATGCCAAGGATTGGATGAGTTGTGTGCTGAGGATATTGAGAAAATTAGCCCTATCAGAAACAAAGAAGAACAGTGAAGCTATATGAAGTGAAGATCTCAGCGAAGATGAAGATCAGAGGATGTGCATCAAAGGGTTTGTAGATATGTGCCTAAAGATGATCCAGTCAAGATTTGAGAGGTCCGCATGAAGATTTGGAGAAGTTATGGCTATATGAGCAAAACTAATTCTGGCAGATGTTCAGAGGTGATAGAGTGACAAAAATAGGTCCGGTGAGATCGAGAAATGTAATATCATGTTCTGCAGATTTGGTGGAGTGTTTAAGAAGCCAATGTGAATTGACGACTTAATTGGTTTGTGGTCTGGAGGGCCACAAGCATTTATTCTAATGTGACAGTGATGACAAAATGTGTTCTTGAGGTTCCAGATGAAGATGCAAATGATTTCAGTAAGTAGAAGTTGTGTGGATGTTCTTGGTGATTCAAACAAGCTTGTGGCGGTCTCTAGATTGTGTCTAGTTCATGTTGGTGGTCCTCATTGAAGATTGAGCTCGTAATTGAAGGTTTACTTTTAGATGATGATGTTCTTCCTAATCATGGCCAACTGAATGATTTACATATCTTGCGGATGATCTTGAAGATGTTCTATGAAGCATGGCATGTTCCTCAAAGAAGATTGAAGTCTCAGATATGTGTGGCCAATAGTGTGGTGATTCATATAATAAGTTAAGTTGCATTTGTGTATTTTCTCTATAATGAAATAAAATGTATTGTGCCGACTTTGATGATTATCCCAAAGTCAATGTCCTGTATAAATAAGATTTGTGAAGTCATTTCAAGGTATCCATGGTGAAGATAAGAGTGTGGTAGAGAGGAGAAGAGTGAAAGGCAGAGCAAAAGTATTGAGATTAAATGGAACTGACTCAAGCATGGTGAAGATGTTAATCTTCAGTTCAAGTATGTAATATTTATTATTCTGTAGATAGTGTGTCTCCTGTAGGTAGTGGGCCTCTTGTGACTAGTGTGCTCGAGAAGTGATCCCTAATTGGCATGTGCCATTTTGTTTTTCTTATTCTTTTAACAGAGAATACAATCTTGGGTTAGTCACTCCATGGTTTTTCCCCTAATCGGGTTTTCCACGTTCAAATCTTGGTGTCATATGTGTTAATGTGTTTCTACTCTTGAATTATTGCATTGTGCTTCCATGATTGATTTATTATTATGTTGTTGAATTACAAGAAGGATTTAAGTGTTTAAAAAAAAGAAAGCTTTGGGACAACTGATTCACCCCCCCTCTCAGTTGTCTATCCTAAAACTAACAAGTAGTAAAAGGATTTGCACAGAAAAAGGGCATTGATTTTGATGAGATTTTTTCTCCGGTTGTTAAGATGACTTCTATTCGTACTATTTTAAGTATTGTGGCTGCTGAAGATTTGCTTTTGGAACAGCTAGATGTGAAAACTACCTTTCTCCATGGTGATTTGGAGGAGGAGATATATATGGAACAACCCCAAGGATTTGAGGTCAAAGGTAAGGAGAAACATGTGTGCAGATTGAAGAAGAGTTTGTATGGCCTGAAACAAACACCTCGGCAATGGTACTTGAAATTTGATAGTTTTATGGCTGAGCAAGGCTACAGCCGATGTAATTCTGATGATTGTGTTTGTTTTAAGAGGTTGGATAATGACAGCTACATTATTTTATGTTTATATGTTGATGACATGCTTGTAGTTGGGTCTAACATGGATCACTTAAGAGAGTTAAAACAACAGTTAGCACAATCATTTGCTATGAAGGATTTGGGGGCAGCAAAACAAATCCTTGGTATGAAAATTTGCAGAGATAGGAAGAACAAAAAATTGACTCTATCTCAGGCTGCTTATGTTGAAAAGGTGTTGCAGAGATTGCATATGGAGAATGCAAAAGCTTCAGCACACCTTTGCTTAGTCATTTGAAATTGACTAAGGAGATGTGTCCAAAGACATAAGAGGAGGAAGAAAAAATGTCCAAGGTACCATATGCTTCAGCTGTAGGAAGTTTAATGTATGCCATGGTATGCACGAGACCAGATATTGCACATGCTATAGGAGTCGTAAGCAGGTATATGAGTCATCCTGGATTGGAGCATTGGAATGCAATAAAATGGATTCTTAGATATTTGAGAGGTACATACAATACACATTTATGTTTTGGCGGCTCTAATACTGATTTAGCAAGCTATGTAGACTCAGATTTGGTAGGGGATATTGATATCAGGTGGAGTACTACAGGTTATGTCTTTATTGTAGGTGGGAAAGCAGTGAGTTGGATCTCACGGTTGCAAAAGGTGGTTGCTTTATCCACCACAGAGGTAAAGTATGTAGCTACAACAGAGGCAAGCAAGGAGATGATATGGATACAATCTTTCATGGAAGAATTGGGCAAACAACATGCTAACAGTTCTTTGTATACAGACAGTCAGAGTGCGATACATCTTGCAAAGAATTCTGCCTTGCATTCAAAGACCAAACACATACAGTTGAGGTATCACTTTATTCGGTCAGTGTTGGATGATGGACAGTTAAGGCTGGAAAAGATACATACAAATGAAAATCTAGTGGATATGTTTACAAAGGTAGTGACAAGGGAGAAGCTGAGTTTTTCTTTAGCTTCAGTTGGTCTTCAAGCCTGAAACAATAAAATCATAACAATAGAGTCCAGGGTGATTATTTCCAGTGGGAGCTGCACACGTAGCGGTGTCATCCATGATCAGTCTCCAAGTGGGAGATTGTTTGGTGTGGAGCCTGATCAGTCTCCAAGTGAGAGATTGTTAGTAGGTGGTGACTAATCATGCAAGTACTGTACACCAGTTATGTATCCACGCCGGGGTTCGAATAAGGCTTGATAAAAGTGGCTAAGGGTTAGGGTTTTGGCGGATATTGTATTTGTAGCATTTGCAATGGTATTGAGTTGCAGGGATTGTTGGTTGTAATCAGTTTGATTTACTAGATAATAATATTAGACTTTCTGTTGGTGGATGTAGCCCGAGTTTGGGTGAACCACATTAAAATTTGTCTCTCGCTGTTATTATTTCTGTGTATTTCCATTCCTTTGTTTAATCTTTATTTGCATTTAATTGATATCTTCTATTGGCTAACCCTAACACAGTTGCTACAGCAAACTTAAAACTTTATTAATTTCCTTACTCGCCAATGGTTACAATATGCCCCTATTAATAGAGGATTTTTAACATGCAAAAGTATTTGATAACTAAACTTAATCTCCTAAAAAAACATGTGATCTAATTGAATAAAAATATTCATGCAAAATATATAAAACTAGAGTTTTATTTTTTTCTCCTCATGTGGTGCTGCATGCAAATAGAGAAATTACAGCAGTTCTAACAACAATGAGGGTTCCAAAATCCTAGAAATCCTTGACAAAAGGTTCCAAAGGTCTTGAAATTCCCGACTACAAAAAGGTCAGGAGTTGACAATTTTAAGGAACTTCGAAATCATTGCATGATGAATTGGAAATATAAGGAGTTCTTGTACCCATGAAGCACCTGACAACAAAGGGTCGGCAATGTTGAGGGTTCTTGAACCAACAAAATTCCCAAAAATAAAGAGTTTACTATTTATAAAGTCCTCAGAACTTCACATAAAAACTTTGGAGCAACTAGAAATATATGACTTTAACAAAGTCATTTAGCCTTTAAACCATGGGACTTTATAAATTGTCATCCTCAATAATAATGCATTTACTCACCTTTTCTAATCTTAGAAAAATATATTAAACTCCATAATGCTCCGGCAAAATTTAACTCCACAAAAATGAAAATTCAAAACTTGGAACCTTGAGACAAAAAATTTCATATCTCTCACATAATAACTCTATTTTCTATGAAACTTGGACATGAAGATCTATGAAGGCTCTAGAGTAAAACCCAGAAACCATTTTTGCTCTAGCATCCCGAATGTCAAATTTTGGCTTTATTTGCAAATTGCCATCAGGAAAATCTAAGGTTTAAAATATTTCAAATGGTAAGATATTTTGGCACGAAAATTGGTTGCATGAGACAAAATGAAGTTAGGATCCACCCCACAAAAGGACTCTGCACCAACTATAATGGATATTCAAAATTAATTGTTTTTATGATTTGGCAGGCTAAAGTGTTCCGGGTGCTCTTGAAGTTTAAAATTTCCCAAGTTCAAAATTTCCCAGGTTCAAAATTTTGGGTAATAAGGTAGAATTGACTTCTCTTTATCTCAATGCATTTCCTTTCATTTAGAATTATTTGGTTAAGTTCAAGTCTATGAGATCTCAATTGGTTGGTTGTGAGAGAGATAAATTTGATAAGGAATGCATATTCTTTATTTTGTCTAAGTTGAAAGGGCCATATGCAGTTTTTTCTTCTAGCTTGTATTCCACTATGGATGCCTTAGGTGATGCATTCACTATGCCTTCTCTTGATTTTTGTGATTATTTGACTAGAGAGCATGCTAAGATTGTTGAGTTAGATGCACTACCCAAGAGTCATACATTGGTAGCACAATCATCCAAAGGCAAACACAAGAATAAATTAAAACCTAAGATAGAATCAAGTTTAGTTAAGGAGCCTCTCTCCACCTCTTCCAAAGAGGACAAATCTAAGAAGGAGAAACTTACTTGTGCTTATTATAAGAAAACTAGTCATGATGAACATAATTGTTATAAAAATAGATTGATGAGTTGAATCATCTTCTTCAGAAGAACCATATCCAATTGCCTTCAACCATGTCATCTAGTTCATCTCCTTCTTCTACTCCATCATCATCTACACAGTTAGAGAAAACTAGATTTGTTAATGGGACAGGAAAGATGAAGAGTAAGGCACTTTTTTCTTCTACAATTCTTCAATCATAGAGACAACTTCTTGATTCTAGAGCTTCTCATCATATGGCTTCTTCTTAGGATACGTTCTCTTCATTTGAGCCTTGTATTATGCCACCTATATTGATGAATAACAACACTTATATGAATTCAATTAGAAAGGGATCTATTATTTTTGAGGAGGGTACTTTCAATAATGTATTGTGTGTTCCTTCTTTGTCAACCAATCTCCTTTCTATATATCATATTATTCATGGTGGGATAGGGAGAAGTGTTGAGTTTACACCTGATTCAATTTTTATTAAAGACTTGGATAGTAGAGAGATTATTGCTATTGGGATGGTTGATCATGCATCTCAATTGTACACATTTTCTCATTTTTCCCCTGATGAGATGGCAGTTCCTTTGATTGGTATTCACACTCCTAGTGTGGATTGTATTCATGAGGAGAAGTTTGGTCACTTGAACCTTGGTGTTCTTTCATCCACTTCATTTCTTGAGACTTGTGCTAATCTTCCATCTCCTCCACTTCCCGCTTCTTCAGAGTTCAGTGTTTATTCATCTTCTAGTGATTCAATGCAACATGATGTTTATAGTCTTTCAGATTCAACTTTGTGGGATGAGTATTTGACAGGTATTTTAGATTTGTTTTATGAGTCCCATTGACACATTTGAGGGGTTATCTATCCTCTTTGATGACAGTTATAGCATGGTTGTTGTCACCCCATCTTTGTCTTTGGATACTATTGATCATGAGTTTTCTTGTTGTCTTCGAGTGTCACATTCTTTGATTAGGCATGGAGTTCTTGATTTTGTGGCATCTATTGATTGTGACATGTGGAAAGTTGAGCAATTTTCAGAGACATCATATTTCATGAGACTTCTTCCCTCTTCTCTTATTTTGGGGTTTGAGTTTTTTCTATATACACAAGTGTATTGGTTTCTTCCCAAGGGGAGAAATGTTGTTTGCCAATTTTAAATTCTCTTTGGTATTCTTCTTCAAGAATACACCATTGGCACAGGAGCTACTTCATTATGAGGGGATATCTAGTCTAATTCTTTCCCTCTTATGGGGAGGATTTTGATTGTCTATTAGTGATGGATTTAGTACTTGGGGGGTCTTGGTGTTGAGTCCTTCTTCCATCACTCCATCACTTGTACATGTTTGTATGCATGTTTTCTCTCTTTTGGAGAGAGATTTTTTCCTATGGGTTTTTCTCCTTTACTCCATTTGTGAGAGATATTTTATACATGGGTACCTAACATGGCCTTGTAGCTAGGACCCATCTTTGCATTTGTTCACTTCTCCCCAAGTTGCACTTAAGGGGGGTTGTTGGTGTGAACGAGGCATATTACCTAACCAGTTCTTAGTTAGGACCTATTCACACATGTTCACATGTTAAGTTTACTTAGGTTGTTTAATATTTGTGTCTCATGTCATAGGATTACAACACTTGTCATGATCACATTATGTCCTACCTCTCAACCTTAACTATATAAGAAAGGGTTCTCATTGTACATTATCATAAGTTGTGCATCTTGTATATTGTATGCATCATTATCATTCTTTGGTACTATAGTGTTTGTGTTTCTTCTCTCTTATTTTGGAAGGTTTTTTTGGTTGCAGGTGATCCCGGGCACCCCTTGAGTCTATTGAGTGACTCTTACAGACTTCCCTTATGTTTTGAATGTCATTTCCACATCTCTTGGAATGTATGAGTGTGTGATGGATTGTATCTCAGGATTAGATAATGTCCAAACTTCCTTAGACTAGACAATGGTGTCCATTCTCATCCTTACCTTATCCATTTGTGAGAGATGGAGGTCATGGTCTAATATCTAATCAATACCATTAGAGCTGACTATACCCTCTCGTATGGTCATCAAATGATAATGTCTAAGTTTTTTGCTTGTGTAGTCATGCTTTGTGCATTGGCATCATGATCAGTGAGTGTTGTTGTGTTGTGTTGTAGTATCTCTCAACCATAGGTGTGCATTATGGCATGTCTATCCCACAATTACATCACAAAAGAATTCATCTATTCTTTGACCATTAATGTCTTGGGTGAAATCTTGGGACATTACATAGTTTCCAATATCTAATTTTTAGTTTTCAACTTTTAGTCTCCAATTTACCTTTGCCAAGGTACCTCTTCATAGATCTAACAACTCTCATTTCCCTTTTCTTCCAGATCCCCTTGGATCCCTTTTTTTCCAAAGCAAGTGTCTACCTCATTTTAACCTTTGTGTCATATTCTAGCATATGATTGTATTTTGATGCATGACAATATGTTTTCTATATTTTTATTTATTTCCTTTGTGCACCCTTTATATGTTTGTGTATGTTCCAAGTTTAGTATATCGTTACATTTCCATTTTCCTATGTGTGTTGTGTAGCATTGTTCTTGTATTCATAAAATGACTACTCTTTTTAGATGCTTTGTAGGCCAAGTACATTTTATTGGACAAAGAATCAAAGAACAAAATCAAAAGAGGGGTATCTCTCCTTTGTTATTAAATCCTTATGTTTCATGGTTATCTAGTTTTATTGTTCTCTTTATTTTAGTGTGCTTCTTATCCTTTAGTGTGTCATAAGGTAGCTAGAGTGGAGGGGGGGATTTGGTAACAAAAATTGCATGTCCTACAACTTTTTTTATCATGTTTTACACTCATTTTAGGTGTTCTCACTTGTATGTGTTTTTTGCTATATTCACACTTTGCCGAGCCTTGTACATTTTTTGTTTAGCCCTGGTTCACACTTAGCTTTGTCTTATTGATTTTTGTTTATCCATATGTGTTTGTGTCTACTTTCCCATGTGTTTTTGACATTTATGTAAGCCCTATTCATCCTTTAATTTTTGTGTCTTCCAGTTGTATTCAACCCCTTTTTTCCCCTTATTTATGTTGTTTCCTATATTTTAGAGATCCTTTCAACCTAAAACTACTTCTAATCACCATCAATTGTTCTCATGCACCTATGTAAATGTGGTAGCTCCAACATTAAATTCTAAAAGTACCCCTTTGGAACACATGCGCCCATTAAGGCGCCCCTTGGGGCACTCCCAATTTTTATGAAGAATCTCACCAAAATTTGGTTGTAGTTAATTCATTACTCACCAGCTACATTTTTATTGCTCACTTGTTTGAAAGCCATTTAAAAATCTATAAATAGACCCTCTATCCTATTATTTCACATCCTACCGAGTCCTTTTGCAATCCATCATTTCACTCTATCATTTTGTATTTTCTTCTTGGAACTTTGGAGATATTGGAGTCTATGTCAAGATAGGAACCATTGGAGTCTTTGGAGCTTTGTTTTGTATTCTTTTTAGTTCTTATTATAGGTCTCTTATGGCTTATTTCTCTCCCCATGTCACTATGATGCCCGATTCCCATTTCCCATAGACATCAGAACCTCATTTTCTTTCCCATTTTTGGATACTCCCTTCATTCCACCATTATTTTCCATCCTTTAGTCAACAAGCCCTTGTAGTCATCCCCTTTTTCTATCTCCTAGCCTTGTTTCATTGGTTTCTCCTCCTAAGATTTTGTATTTGCCTACTAAGCTTTTGTTGAATTTCCACTCTTGTTATCAACTATAGCTATTTGTGTCCATTGTCATAGTTTACATACTTTCATTTTCAATAGTGTTGTATTGTGGATTTGTGTTAGAAAACCCTTAAGGAAGCTAACTAAGGAAAGATCCCCTTTAACACTTTCTTTTGCAAGTTTTCATATCTTGATGGTGTTCGTGAGCTAATGCATGATATGTGCATATATTAAAAAATTATTTATAGGTAATCACAAAGCATCTCAAGAAATTTCAAGTCATTCAAGCATTGCCACATGTGCCCCTTTGGAACATTCCCCCTATTTGTCTGAGGACAACTCACATGATTCTCAAATTTTCTTAGAAACCCCTCTTTGTATCTCTAAACTCAATTCACTTTTTACTTTATGTTTTCACCACTTACAAGTTTATTTCTCTTTTTATGATTTTTATTTTTGATGTATTTTGTGTGTCTTCACCACCTTTTCTATTCAATTATTTTTCTTTGTCTAGTTTTAGGACTAATGACTCTCATTTCCAAAACCATGAAAGCATTAGGATTCTTTAGTTCAAGTTGGAAGGATTCTAAGATAGAATTAGGAGTGCCCCCCTGGGCACTACTAATCTTGCCCCTTTTGTGTAGGACATCTCTAAAAGCTTCCAAATTTCTCCAACTTTTTACAACATTTCTAATAGTTTAATTTCATAATTGCTATCTACCACATGCACAATTTTAGTTCATCATCTTAAGTTTTATTTTCTTAGTTTAGTTCTTTTAATTGTGTTTCATTTTCTAATTTCTAATTTGTATTTTCAAGTCCATGTCTTTTATTTTTAGTCAAAGCTATATTGAATTAGCTTTATATTGTACTTGTTTAATTAATCTTTGTAGCTTTAGTTTGTTCTATTTTAAAATATATATACTCAAATAAAGAAATCTTAATATATTGTTTTTTCATTTTATTTTAATAAAAACAATTACTATTTCATACATAAGAAAAAATATTTTATTTTAATTAATAAAATAACTTACAAAACATATACACTCAAATCTTTATATATAAAATTAACTCTTAATAGAAAATAATAATAATAATAATAATTATAGACTAAGACATATTTACCGTTTAAACTTTTAATAGAGAAAATGACCTTTGTAATATGGAACGACCTCTAAGACTTATTATATGATTTAACGTGGACAAAACTTCCGAGCTAGATATTATCACGATTTTTCTTTTTTAAAGAGAATAAAAATAAAATATGAAAAAGGTTAAAACTCCCTATAACTTTTGATTTTGACTTAAAGATTAAGTTGGTGAAAAAATAAAAACTCCACTATTATAAAATTATTGTTATCACGTAGAATATTGTAAAGTTTGACGTGAAAAAGGTTAGGAAGAAATGTGGATGATGTTCAATGTATTTTGAGCTGGAAAGCATTTAAAAATAAAACGTGTTTGGCTTTTTTTTTGGTTGGTTTTTTTTTCTAAGTTTTGGCAAATTTTTTTAAAATTTAATTTTTAGTTTTTTTAAAAAAATTTAATATTTAGGGAATTTTATTTTTAGTTGGGTTTATATTTAGATTTTTTTTTTTTTTTTGGTATTAGATAGTTTTTTTGAAATTATCTCTCTTTGTCAATAATTTTAATTATTTTTTTAATAGTTTTTTTTGGAATTTTTTTTTTAATAATTTTAATAATTTTTTTTAATAGTTTGGTGGATTAATGGTGTGGTGAAATCTTCAAAAAGTGATATTAGGAAAGAAATTTAAACAATGTTCAATATGTTCATTAAACTTTTAAGTATAATTGTTAGTATATCTCTTTCAATTCCATAAACCAATGTTAATCTTCCATAAATATTAACACATAAATTAAATTAAATAATAAAAAGTAATACAATAATTAATATATCTTATATTTATCAATATCTTTGATGTTAAATTGTGGAAAATCCATACTTTCATTTATCACTTGAGAAATACAAGAAAGAAGAGTGAAAGAAGAGTGTATGGATATGGCAGAAGTTGGCCTCATAAACCTGAGAGAATTTTGTCCTCACTTTCAAGTTGGGTAGGTAAGCAAGAGGAATACAAAATGATTCCTTCCTAGACTTGTTCATCTTATACAAATACCGAATATGTGCCAAGAGCATAATATCTAATAAGTATTATTAGAAGATGGAATATGGTCCCATTTACTTCATTTCCAAGCTTTATGGAGCTTTCTCCATTTTGACCATTTTTTCCATGCTAGGGAATTTTAAATTGGGGCATAGATAAGGATAGGTGAATTTGATGAGGTTGGATGACCCTTGGGGACTCAAATCGTCACACATTTTGAACATTTTCATTAAAGGCATTAATTTCAAACATGATGGGGATTCCCAAAGATTTGGTCTATTAGCAATGGGACACAAACCTAGATATAGGGAAGGTATGAGACGCACCTTGAAATTCACAATTATCTTTGGGAACATTCAATTGCCACGTGTCACTCAATGCTTTCTTGTTTGTATTTTTACCAAACTAATAAAAATGCCAGAATAAAGAAGTTTGTGGGAAGATTTTTAAATGAAGTATCGAGAATAACTTAAAGAAAAACCTAGGGGAAACGATACAATTAAGATAGTAAAATTCATTTTACCCCACTTGCGAGGAATACTACCCTATGTACCTTAAGGCTGGATATCAAAAATGTGTTTGGATCGAGTAACAAATATAAAAAAATTATTTTCTTTGTGTAATCTTGTGCCTCCTATCTTGTTATAAAATTATACATGTCTATAAATCTAACTCCTTTAAGGATTGACAATGGTTATCTATCCATTATATCGTAGGATCGGAGGCAATCTTTGAATAAAGTAGTTAGTTAAGTTGCTTCAAAGCAAATTTTAAAGTAGTACTCGATAATCTATAGGAAGTTTTCCATTGGACTGATGCATGATGCCTCTCTACGGACGGCTCTCTATCATTCAATAATTGGTTTAGACTCCCTATCTCTCAAGCAACTTATGATCTGAAGACAGACTGCAAGTCCAAGTTTTGTTAGGCTGTGATGTCTATCTATAGAAAGAAGGGTAAATGAACGTTGTATAATCAGTAGGAACATTTTAGGAATGGATAGCTCGACCAATTACCACCATTAATCGAGATGTTGGGTCAGCTCTAGGTGACCCACCGACCTTTGTTACTCTTTAAGTGATCGGACTGGCTTCTCACCATTAATAGTCAGGGCCTATAAGTCAAGTTGAGGATAGAAATTATGTTGTTACTATTCCCAATAATATAAATATTATGACATGTTATAGGAAGAACTATAGTTGGCCTATTACGTATAGAATCTAGTTAGTTTCTTTCTTTATTTCGGAATGAATTGGGCATGTTACGTATTGAATTTGATCGCTGACCCGCTATCATTCCTTGCCACCTAGTCAAAACCAAACATTTGAACTAGCTTCAGGGGTTTTCTTATCTATGGATAAAAATGTTGGAATTAGGTTTGTCATTGATGTCAAAAGAGCATGAGTTTGTTGGCACTAGGATGTCAAAGAGCAATGTTGTTATGGACTGTGATGTCAGGTGATCAAAGGAGTTGTCTTTGATGTCAACGATGATCAAGCTTGTGCATGGTGTATGTTTTTCATGATATGGTGTATGTTTGGTGATTAATTTATTTCATGCTATTTGTTATTGATGTCATGGTGTTCATGGTTCACAGAGTTGCTTCAGGTGTTGCTTCAAAACAAAGTCATTGTTGATACTTGATGGTGTTGATCATCTCATGATGCCATGATGCTTGTACTGTGTTGATACTCATCTCATGGATTGATGTCAAAGATAATGTCCAATAGCTACCTTGAGAATATATTGACTGTTCTTGATCTGCTTATTATCTTTAGAGGTGTGATGAATATCATGAGTGGTGTGATGAGCATTTGAGAGTTTGAGAAGATTCTTTGGAAGATCTACCTTCCACTTGTGTATAGCCTTGAGTTGAATGCTTCTAGCAAAGTGGTTATCTATCACTCTAATCTACAAAGCTTGAGAGAAGGATTGATGTCCACAATGGATTTGCAAAGGTCTTGTTGATACTCGATTCATCCAAAGTGTAGGTTCACTTCATGATGTTGATACTCATTGCTCATTCATCATTCAGTTCATGATGTTGAATGTTGTTGATGCATCCTTTGATCTTCATGAAAAAGACTAGGTTAGTGTTGTTGCTTCATGATAAAGTATGATATAATTGCTTCCTAACAAAGTCCTTGTTGAAAATTCATTCAAAGAGTTGCATGTTGGAGTTTGTTGATGCATTTCATGGTGTTGATACATCCTCTGAATTGTGTTCATGTTGTATGGTGTAATCTCATTTCAAGGTTTGTTGAAATCTTTATACCTTCTAACTTAAATTCTAAGCATATCAAAACCTTAAGGCTATACTATACTCTAGACCTAGGGTTTATGAAGGCTATCAATGCAAAATTTCCTTTTTGTTATATTTGATGGTTGACCAGCTATATAAGGTAACAAGTCACTTAAGTGACAACTTAAGGGTTTAAACTCGTTGTCAACTGACCCTTACTCTTAGGTGCAACTGACCAGACAGGTTAAGGTTTCATATTCTACCACTCAAATTAAGATCAATGGCATATATTTAATTATGTTCTGGTGGGTGTTGAAGAATCAAAGGCTCTCTTTTAAACTGTGAATGGTTACTTTTTGTTGTCTACAGTTTGATGGACATATGAGTGTCGTTGCCCTAGTTTTAGTTACATACAATTTTGTAACTATAGGTTGACAACAATAGTTTAAGGAACAATGCTATTACATTGAGAAGATGAGAATGGTGGTCTGTGCTATGTGAAGATAGTGATAACATGTCTTTGTCGTGATAATGCAAAGTGAGGGAGTTTTGAATAACAGTGTTATATGATGTCACTGTATTATTATACTCATGGAGTGTATTATTTTGCACAAAAGTGTGATCTGATCAAAGATCATTTATGATTGGAGTTTGATTGAAATTGAAGACAATGTGTGAATTTATTAGATAGTGCCCTGAATGTGCAAGTCCATGTGACTGAAGTCTAGGATTGTTTGTCATAACAGTGGACATGGTTGTTGTGTCATTTATCTTGTTCATTCAAAAGAAGTTTACAGTTAGTGTGTTAGCAAAGGTTGAGAATACTCTATTCATATATACATGCGTTTATATCTTGTTTGTGTTTGTAAATGATGCAGAGGGTTACAATAAACAAACCTATGGATCACCAAGAACAAGAACAAAGTAAGGTTTCACCAGACTTCACAAGATTTCAATAGGGTTTCAAATTGTACCCTGCTCAACAAGCCTATCTTTCTAGGCTTAAACCCTTGACAAGACCCAGTAGGGTACTACATATAACAATATGCACTCCTTGGGTTTACTGATGCATGATCATCACTCATATCAAGTTTTTAAGGTCATTTTGGATGTTTTTAAGGTCATTTTGATGTTAATAGGTCTAGTTGTGTGTTTAGATGTCTTAGGGGATCCATTAGGATCATTTTCAATAGTCCAAGTTGTGTAAATAGGCCTAGAAATTCAAATTTTGCTTTTCCTACCAAAATGCAAATTTGAATTTTCTAGGTGCTTTTTGGCTTGTAAAAGGTTGGGGTTTATTCCTCAGCTGTAGGTTTTGGTTTGTTAAGTCTAATAAGGTCTTATAAGACCATGGAAGACCATGTAGGGTCTTTGTTCATGTTTTTGTTTGTTCTAGGTGGTAAAAAAGTGCATATTTTGCAAGTTTAAGTGCGAAAAAGGACATTATGACATTAGGTTTTTGGAAGGAAAAGACATATGCTCAATTTGTAAATATTTTTTAATCATAATTCAGATGGAACGAATGAGAGGTATGCTCCAAGAAGTTGCAGAAGGAGGTTTTCATGAAATTATCCTATTTTTATGACATTTTATGATAGTTTTCTTTTAAAATAGTAAGAAATCAGTCTTGTACAGTTTTGTACGACACAATACCAAGATTGTGAGTGGATGGTTGGATAGTGATTTTTTTACAGGTTCAAATGCAATTAGTTTGATTAAATTTCATGAAGTTTTGAGCAAGATATGACATAAATACTATCGACTGCCCTGTTATTGAACTAGGGTTTACAGCGAGAGGAAAAAATTCATGTTTTGTTTGGACCAGTAAAAATTCATGAAACTTGGTGAAAGTCTTCATTGGGACGTGTACTAAGTTTCCTCCAAAGGAAAAGTCATGACTCCTTCATATGCATGAGTTATTTAGGACTGTGTGTGTTGCTGTCATAAAAAAACTATTAAAACCCTAGTAGAATGAGGGTTTAAGAGGAAAGTTGTTCTTGTTGAGTTTTACATAGGCTAGTGAGGGTTTGGTGAGGTTTTACCCTTAGAAAAAATCCATGAAAGAGATAATAACATGATTAGCAGTTGAATCAATAATCATGTCGATATCAGGAAGAGGAAAGTCATCCTTAAGAGAAGCTCTATTTAGGTCACAAAAATTGGTGTGGGATTAGATATGAGCATCAAGTTTAGCCACAACCATAATATTATAAATCCAATTTGAGTATTCAATGTGGCGAATGAAACCAACTTTGAGAATCTATTTTATATCAATATTATGCATTAGACCAACCTTGGGATGTATATTCTAGATTTTCTACTTAATTGTCTTAGGATCAAGATAAAGAATGATATTGTGCACTACACTGACTATTTCTATGCTAGGCATAACTTCATATGTCCAAGAAAATTTATTAGGTAATTCATGTAAAAGTTGAGAATGAGACACATGTTCATTAGGAGAAAGACACTCACCGATTTTGAGAACCTTATAGGGTCTATGGGGTCCATATAGACATCCACAATATTTCCTATAGTGAGTGTTGCAATCCTCGACATGGGGAATAGAAGGAACCTCATCATGAATCTTGGAAGGGAGAAAAATGTCAGAAGAAAGTATAACCGATTTAATGAAATAAGGTTGCAAATTAAGATGATAAGGATAACCATGATCATGATGAAAAGAAAGAGCATTTTGTTGCAAATATATGCTTAAGAGTTGTTGTCATTGATGTTAACATATCCTTGTTGCCATTGGTGTCAACTGTATCCTATCTTGTTGCCTGTTTAGAAGACTAGAATGTTGAGGATATTGAGAAAATTAATGAAGATCATTGTATGCAGACCATATGGCTGTGTAGAGGATTGTCTGTAGTAGCTCCAGTTAAGATTTGAGAGGTCCGCATGAAGATTTGAATAAGTTATAGCCATCTGAGTAGAATCGGGTTTTATAGTGTTCAGAAAAGAAAGAGTGATAGGAAATTGGTCCAGATAGCTCCGCAAATGAAACTCCATGATATGTGGATCTAGAGACATGTTTGGGAAGTCAGTGTGTGTCATCAACTCAAGTGGTTCGTGGTTTGGAGGTCCACAAGGAATCTTTCTAGTGTGACAGTCATGGTAGACAGTGTTCTTGAGGTTCTACAAGAAGATGCAAGTGATTCTGATGATTTGGAGGAGTGCAGATGTTTTTGTTGAATTCAATGTGCTTGTGGAGGTTTCTAAATTGTGTGGCTACTGTGTTGGAGGTCCGCATTGAAGATTGAGCTCGTTGTTGAAGATTTCTTCATTTGTATTACTTTTTCTCCTAGTATTTGCCAACTGGATGATTCAAGCGTGTTACGGATGATCTAAGAGCAATTCTATGGAGCGTGGCATGTTGATTAAGGAAGATTTGAGTCCCAATTATGTTTGGCCAATAGCTTAGTGATTCGCATTAAGTCAGATGTTTGTAATGTCGAACTTGATGTTCATTCCAAGGTTGATGAAGCATATAAATACTTGTTGATGAGTTGTGGAAAATTATCCTTGTGTAAAATAATCAAATCTAAAGAAAGGGTCAAAGGTAGAGTAGAGAAGAGGAACGGAGAAACAAGAATAATAAAGGCTGAAGTGGTAGTGAAGAAGTATTTGGAAGAGGAGCAGAAGTTTGAGCTTTCAATGAGACTGAACTAGGCATGAAGATGTTATTTCTCAGTTGTTTCCTTTTGTATTAAACATAAATTTCTGTAGGCAATGAGCCTCTTTTGAGCAATGACTCTAGGTAGTGCGCATGAAGGTAAGTACCTTCCCATTTTTAAGTACTCTTAACAGGGTACGAATCTTGTGGGTTAATCCCCATTGTGGTTTTCCCTTAACCAGGTTCCCACGTTAAAAATCTTGGTGTCAAATGTGTTAATCTTGTTTCTGCTCGTGTTATTGTTTCATGCTTTAATGTTTACATCATTAATTTGTTTGTAAGTTGTGAAAAAAGATTAAAAGGAAGAAAATGTAAATTTTGTGGACAACTGATTCACCCCTCCTCTTAGTTGTCTAGCCTAATTCCAACAATTGGTATCAGAGCCAAGTTCCTTTGAAAGAAGCTTGACCGCTTGAGGAGATCTAAAATGTTGACTTACAAGAAGGATAGTCCAAGATTTGATGGAACAAATTACACTTTGTGCAAGATGCGCATGCAGTGTCATTTGCAATGTATGGGTGATGCCTACTAGTCAATAACTGAGAATGAGTATAAGATTCCAGAAAAAGGTCCTATAACTCCAGATGAAATTAAAGATGCTGAGAACAACATCCAAGCTAAAGAAGCCTTATTGAGTGCCATGTCTGATACATAAATGACAAATGGATTGGAATTGAAGACCTCATATGAAATCTAGGAGAAGTTGAAAACCCTGCATGAAGGTGATGAATATGTCAAATGTGCCAAGCTATAAAGCCTGAAGGTTAGATATGAAAGCTTAAGGATGAGTGAAGATGAAAATATTACCTCATACATGCTAAAAGTGAATGAACTTGTGAGCGGTATAAGGTGTGTTGGTGGAGTATTGGATGAATCAGAGATTGTTTCCAAAGTGCTCAGATCCTTACCTCTAGCCTACAAGCATAAAGTTGCTGCCATTGAAGAAATTAGGACTGTGACAACTGTTACAAGGGATCATTTGGTTGGTAAACTTTCAGCATTTGAAAGGAGTGAGTTTGGTGATTCTCTTCCTATGTCTAAATCTGCATTTAAAGCCAATAAACATGGAAAACAAAGGTATGATCTGGGTGAAATCTCTTCAAGAAGATCAAATAGGTTCAACAAGACAAGGAAGGATCTTGAAGATGATGAAACTAAGTCTAATGAACTTGAATCCCTTTTTGCCAAAAGATTGCCAAGAGGATCTGGTAGTATGAAGGAAAGTTGCCATTCAAATGTTTTACTTGTAATAAGATTGGTCATTTTGCCTCAAGATGTCCAGAGAGGGGTTCAAAGCCAAACCCTAATAGGTCTAGAGTTCAAAAGAAATGCTATTGTGTCCAAGAAGCTGGTGAAGAAGGAGTCACAGATGATGAGTTTGATCATGGAGATTCCACTAAAAATGATTGGGTGTTCATTACTATCAAACAAGATGATCTGGTACCCACTAAGTCTGCTAGCTATGCAAATGTGGAAAGTTCCTTGGCTACTCAGGTTGTAGAAAAAGATGAATGGGTAATTGACAGTCGATGTTCTCATCATATGACTGGTGATAAAAGTAAGTTTGTAAGCTTTGAAAAATATGAAGGTAGAATTGTGAAATTTGGAGACAACTCAACTGGTAGAATCCATGGTAGAGGATCCATCTCTTTTGATGGTAAGAATAACACTAATGATTTTCTGTATGTGGAAGGATTAAAGCATAATCTTCTTAGTGTTGGACAGTTGGTTGACAAGGGTTATGATCTCTGATTTAAATATGGAAAATGTAGAATCTTGGAAAGCTTTGGAACTGAAATTGCATCTAGTACTTAGACTAGAGGTAACATCTTTCATTTGAGTAGTTTTGGAAAAAGTTGTTTGATTGCTCAGATTGATCAGAGTTGGTTATGGCATAGGAGAATGTGTCATGTAAATTTTGATAACATTGTCAAGATAAGTTCTACTCAAGCTGTGAGAGATCTTCCAAAACTTGTGAAACCTATTGATAACCTGTGTAGAGAATGTCAATTGGGTAAACAGAAAAAAATTTCATTCAAGAGCAAAGAACAATTTTCAAATGGATGGTTGAAACTTGTGCATACTGATCTATATGGTCCTGCTAGAATTAGGAGTGTGTAAGGAGACAAATATTTTATGCTACTGATTGATGATTACTCCCGGATGATGTGGGTAACCTTCTTAAAAGAAAAATTAGAAGCTCTTGACAAGTTTAAGGTGTTCAAGGTTATGGTGGAAAATGAGATTGGTGAGAAAATAAAGTGTCTGAGATTTGACAGAGGTACAAAATTTACCTTTGGTGAGTTTGATCCATTCTGTGAAAAGCATGAAATAAAAAGATAGTTATCTACTCCTAGGACTCCTCAGCAAAATGGAGTTGTGGAAAGAAAGAACCAGACCATTCAAGAAGCTGCCAGGATCATGATGATGGAAGCAAATGTTCCTCAAGTCTATTGGAGAGAAGCTATGAGTAATGTTGTCTACACTTTTAACCGGGTGAAGATCAAAGGAAATTCTGGTAAGACCCCTTATGAACTATGGTTTGGTCATCCTCCTACTATGAGATACTTCAAAGTTTTTAGTAGTAAGTGCTATATCAAAAGAGATGAGGATCTAGGCAAGTTTGAAGCAAGAAGTGATGAAGGGATATTTTTGGGTTACTCTACCCAAAGTAAGGCATACCGGTGCTTTAACAAAAGATTGAAAAAGATTATTGAAACTACAAATGTTAGAGTTGATGACAGCAAAGAAGGACATTCCAAGTCTTACGGATATGAATCAGATGATCAAGATGAAAGTCAAAGTCAAGGAAGACAAGTTCAAACCTAGACTCAGATTCAGATTGATCTGAAAAACCAGTGACTCAAGAAGATAGTGCAGATGTTGAAGAACAAGCTTAAGAAACAGAGGTTCAAATAAATCCCAAAACTCCTAGGTATGTAAGATTGAATCATCCTAAAGATCTGATCATAGGAGATAGATATAAAGGTGTTCGAACTAGGAGAAGAATTGTTGAAAATCAAGAGAAGATTTGTTTGATTTTAAAGATTGAACCAAATTCAGTAAGCAAAGCTTACAATGATGAAAATTGGGTAAAAGCCATGGAAGAAAAACTAATGCAAATTGAAAAGAATCACACTTGGGATCTTGTTCCTAGACCTGAAGACAAAAATGTGATTGGAACTAAATGGGTCTTCTAGAATAAATTAAATGAAGATGGTGAAATTGTAAGAAACAAAGCAAGGCTGGTATGCAAAGGATATTCTTAAGTGGAAGGATTTGATTTTGAAGAAAATTTTTCTCCGGTGGCAAGAATAGAGGCAATCAGATTATTTCTTGCATTTGTTGCTTATCAAGATTTCAAGGTCTATCAAATGGATGTCGAGTCAACATTCCTAAACAGAGAATTAGAAGAAGTCTACATTGAGCAACCAGAAGGATTTTAGTTGTCTGATAAGAGAGATATGGTCTACAGGTTGAGGAAAGCATTGTATGGACTCAAACAAGCCCCAACAGCCTAGTATGCAAGATTAGATAAGTATCTGCTAAAGCTAGGATATAGCAAAGGCACTGCTGATAGTAATCTTTACTTCAAGATTGATCATGAGTACATTCTGATTGTTGAGGTATTTGTTGATGATATCATTTTTGGTAGAAATGAGAGTATATGCAAAACATTTGCTGATCAGATGTAGAGTGAATTTAAGATATGCATGTTTGGTGAAATGAATTTCTTCTTAGGTCTACAAATCATTTAGTCAAATAAAGGTATCTTCATATCTCAATCTAAGTATGTGAGAGAACTGTTGAAAAAGTTTGGAATGGAAGATTCAAAGCCAGTGGGTACACCCATGGTAACTGGATGTAAGCTGAGTAAAGATGATGACTCCCCTAAGGAAAATTAGAAAAGGTATAGATCAATGATTGGAGGACTACTCTATCTGACTCAGACCATACCTAATATAATGAATACAGTTGGACTTGTTTCTAGATTTCAAGATGATCCTAGAGAATCCCATGTTGTAGCAGTCAAGAGAATTTTTAGATATCTCAAAGGGACACTTGATTATGGCTTATGGTGTCCAAAGGATAATGACTTCACTCTTCATGCATATATAGATGCTGATTGGGCAGGAGATGTGGATGATAGAAAAAGTACTAGTGGTGGTGCATTCTTCTTGGGAAGTAGATTGGTTTTGTTGCTGAGAAAAAAGTAGGAGGCAATATCCCTATCTATAACAGAGGTAGATTACATAGTAGCAACAAACAATTGTACTCAAGTTCTGTGGATGAACCAAATGTTGAAGGACATCAAAATTGTGTCTGAGGAGCTTGTCACAATCTTATGTGATAATTCAAGTGCAATAAGCATCTCAAAGAATTTGGTGTTACATTCAAAGACAAAGCACATATCAATCAAGTTTCACTTTTTGAGAGAGAAGGTTAATGAGAATGAAGTCAGATTGGAGTTTGTTTCTTCAAAGGATTAGATTGCGGATATCTTCACTAAGCCTCTTCCCAAGGATACTTTTGAGTATCTCAGAGAGAAGTTAGGGGTTATTACCCCTCCTGATCAGAACTAAGATGCACTAGGGTACATCAGTCCGGTGGAATTCAAAGTCATATCTTGTGATCCAAATTGATGTTAAGGAGATACTACTCAAGGAGAGTAGTTAGTATGCAATTTTTGGGATCAGTCTGAAATAAAAAGGGGGAGAAAAGATTACAAATATGTTCCCTTTTCCATTGATGTCAAAGGGGGAGAGAAGTCGTGTGAAAACCTAGTTGTTGATGAAAGGGGGAGTAGTGAAGAAAGTGATTGTAGAAGTGATAAGAGAAAGGGGGAGAAGTTCATGTCTTGATGGTTGAATCAATTTTTCACATCATATGTTGCCATCAATGAAAAAGGGAGAGATTTTTGCAAATATGCGCCTAAGCGATGTTGTCATTGATGTCAACATATCCTTGTTGCCATTGGTTTCAACTATATCCTATCTTGTTGCCTGTTTAGAAGATTGGAATGTTGAGGATATTGAGAAAATTAATGAAGATCATTGTATGTGGACCATATGGCTGTGTAGAGGATTGTTTGTAGTAGCTCCAATTAATATTTGAGAGGTCCGCATGATGATTTGAATAAGTTATAGCCATCTGAGTAGAATCAGGTTTTGCAGTGTTCATAAAAGAAAGAGTGATAGGAAATTGGTACAGATAGCTCTGCAAATGAAACTCTATGATCTGTTGATCTAGAGACATGTTTGGGAAGTCAGTGTGTGTCATCAACTCAAGTGGTTCATAGTTTGGAGGTCTACAAGCAATCTTTCTAGTGTGACAGCCATGGAAGACAGTGTTCTTGAGGTTCTGGAAGAAGATGCAAGTGATTCTGATGATTTGGAGGAGTGTGGATGTTTTTGTTGAATTCAATGTGCTTGTGGAGGTTTTTGAATCATGTGACTATTATATTGGAGGTCCGCATTGAAGATTGAGCTCGTTGTTGAAGATTTCTTCCTTTATGTTGTTGTTTCTCCCAGTATTGGCCGACCAGATGATTCAAGCGTGTTGCAGATGATCTAAGAGCAATTTTATGAAGTGTGGCATGTTGATTGAGGAAGATTTGAGTCCTAGTTATGTTTGACCGACAACTTAGTGATTTGTATTAAGTCAGATGTTTGTAATGCTGACCTTGATGTTCATTCCAAGGTTGATGAAGCATATAAATACTTGTTGATGAGTTGTGGAAAATTATCCTTGTGTAAAATAGTCAAATCCAAAGAAAGGATCAGAGGTAGAGTAGAGAAGAGGAGGAGCAAAGAAACAAGAACAGTAAAGGATGAAGTGATAGTGAAGAAGCATTTGGAAGAGGAGTAGAAGTTTGAGCATTCAATGAGACTGAACTAGGCATGAAGAAGATGTTATTTCTCAGTTGTTTCCTTCTGTATTAAACATAAATTTCTATAGGCAGTAAGCCTCTTTTGAGCAGTGAGCTCTGGGCAGTGTGCCCGAAGGCAAGTGCCTTCCCATTTTTAAGTACTTTTAATCAGGTACAAATCTTGTGGGTTAACCCCCACCATGGTTTTCCCTTAACTGGGTTTCCACGTTAAAAATCTTGGTGTCAAATGTGTTAATCTTGTTTCTGCTCATGTGTTATTGTTTCATGCTTTAATGTTTAAATCATTAATTTGTTTGTAAGTTGTGAAAGAAGATTAAAAGGAAGAAAAGGTTAATTTTTTGGACAACTTATTCATCCCCCCCTCTCAGTTGTCTGGCCTAGTTCCAACACATTTGTGTACAAACCCCAAAAATTAACCAATCATACTTAGTGGAGAAGGCATCTAAATAAGGTGGCATCAAAGTAGAGGGATCAATGATGAGTTTAGAATGCTAAAGAGAAAGTGGGAACTCATGGGAAAGAGAAGCCATGGAAACTACCATAGATCAATAGAAAGACAATTTTGGTAGATGAGGGGGTTTGTAACATAAGCCAACAAAAGAGAAGTGTGGATTAGGTTCAACACATTGCACCTTGATTACCTATCGAATGAGACCAAGACTAAGTTAAATACCCATCCCATATACTCTTTCCAAATTATCTCCTATTATTATAGGTTTGGTTACCTTACCCAAATAAAATTTAATTATCCATAAATTTCTAATTAAATCTTATCTACTAATTAATCAAATTTTAAAATACAATAATCTAGGACCATCAATATGAAGTCTACAAATTAAAAGATCAAAATGTTAGAAGATCACATGCAAGTTCCATAATTTAACTAGAATAAATGAGATCATTAAGCATAAGGAGTGTGTCTAGGGCTACAACAATAATTAGTCTCACACTATAAGGTGAATTAGGTGATAACATTCAAACCTTAATAATGATGAATAATTAACAACATCAATTTTTTAGTCAAAGAGTTAGGTATACAATTTACTTAGGAGGTTAATATTACCAAAAGTATATTAGAACAAGGGTAACAAGGATCACCGAGTGACTCAACTAGCTAATAATACTAGAGCCTATAAGTAGGGAGAGGTGTTAAAAGAATCCAAGTAAGGTTGGGCTTTACAAATTACACACAAGTGAGAGTCCTTTTTCCATGTGGGCATAATTATTAAAAATAGTAAAAATATTAAATAATCCAACTAGACCTAGGACTTGCAAGGTGTACAACACACCTAGTCCCATAGTCCTAACACCCCTGAGCTAGGCACTAGTGGTATATAGAGCAGTAGTGATAGAGTGTACTTTTCTCACTTAAGAGAGAGATGTAGATTTAGCATGTTAGGCAATGTCCATCAATGAGAGGGAAGTCAAAGAGAGTGATAAAGATATTTTACATGACAAGAGGGAGCATGTTGTGATAGAGCAAAGGTGACTTCACTTAGATTTGGGTGTGATTCATGTCAAGAAATATAGACCTCATATGGAAATAACATAGTGGCAGGTGCAATGGGGCCATGTTGGCACCCTCCAGTGATGTTATAGTTGCATGCATGAATCAAGAAGTGGAGGTTTCATTCAAGCCATGAGACACAACATGAGCTATCCAAGTAGAGGCAAGTGACCTATACAAGGATATTGGTTAACCCTGTGGTATGACTTTGGTTTTAGAGGAGAGATCACACTTGTGGTCTCGATCACATACTCACACATACACCAATGATATTAGTCACAGTGGAGTAATGGTGGTGTCATCTAGGGAGACTAGATGTCTCTGATATATTTGTTCATTTCTTACATTAAATTTTTTTATTTGTTGAATTTTGAACATTTATGCTATGAGACATTTAGTTTATGTTGGACTATTTGATGTTATTGGACATTTAATATCATGTGATGATGCTATTTTTTAGACTTAATTTGTTTTCCTATGCTTTTCTATGTGTTTTTAAGAAACTTGTGTATGTACATGTGTTTATAAAAATTGTATCATAAGTAATTAACACACATTTTATCTTTGATAACCAATAAACCATAACTATGTAATGGAATCCTAAAAAGTTGAACAAATTAATGAGCTAAAAGGAATTCCAATAATTAAGAACACATGTAATAAGGTAATAAGTAAAAATGATGCCTCATTAGGATTAGGGATATATTCAATTTGAGGATCCTTCCTTTTTATTTGCATTCCTCTAACTATTGTGTCATTTCTTTGAGTTGATAAACATGGTGTCATTTAGCCTCTTGTGCTTCAAAAAATCTATGTCAACATTTCTCATTCTTGCCTCTAGAGTCTTGTGCTAATTATATGTAAGTTTACACATAAGTTTGTACCCATGACCATAAATTTGTTCAAATGATGGTTTAGGAGGAGGAAGTGATTTGTTTGTAGATGTATCAATTTTAGGATCACTTTTACACATGCACACCTCTTTATCATCATTATATGCCTATATTTTTTCATGAGTAGATGGATCCATGTAGAGAGATGGAATACCCTAAGCTTTAGGATTAACACACTATTCACCAACACCAGAAGGTGTGAAATATATAGTGGAACCTAGTCATCATCGTCTAAAGTTCTACAAAGAAGGTGTTAGGATTCTGCATACCAGAGCAACACAAATTAACAATTACAATGCAAATTTAAATACACAGAATAACAAAGATGAACATAATTCAACACAGAGATTTAATGTGGTTCACCCAATGTGGGCTACATCCACAGAAACATAGCCATCCAATATTTTATTATCTGGTGTCAATAAAAACCAATTACAAGATGTAGCTTATCCACTGCTATGCTACATAAAATGCACTACAATCTCATTCATATCTCATGACCTTTCACATTCTCTGGCTTCTTATTTATCAAGCCTTTTTGGTGGTGCACAATGTCAGTTTTTCCATGTCAGATAACAAAACTAACAACCACCCCTTGCATTCCCCCATTAATTATTTTGGGGGGAAACCACAATGGTCAAAATCACCAAAATTTAGCTTGTTGCGTGTATCGACATCCCTACATCATGATCAGTTGCCACATACCAATAATAGATACCACTTGGAGACTGATCAGACTCCACATCAAAACAATCTCCCACTTGGAGATTGATCCTATAGCAACACCACTACACCTGTAGCTCCCATTGGATGAAGCACCTAGACTTGGTTGGTTTCTCATGTCCACCATTATCGTTCATGAAGGCCAACAAAAACTGATGAGGAAATCAGTTTCTCTCATGTGACTACCTTCATGAACATATATGTAGGAATTTCACTAATGTGAATCTTCTCTAGCTTCAATTGTCCATCCTCTAAAACTGACCGGATGAAGTGGTACTTGAGATGAATGTGCTTTATTTTTGAATGAAGGGTTGAATTCTTTGCAAGATGAATGACACTTTGGCTATCAGTATACAATGGGCTATCTTCCTACTACTTGCCCAATTCCTCTAGAAAACATAGTAACCAAATCATCTCCTTGCTAGCTTTGGTAGCAGCTACATACTTAGCTTTAGTGGTTGAAAGTGCAGCAACCTCTTACAATCTTGAAATCCAACTAACTGCAGTTCCTCCTACAGTAAAAACATACCCTGTAGTACTCCTCCTGCTGTCTATATCACCTGCCAAATCAGAGTCAACATATCCTCGTAGAGCAATGTTTGTTCCTCTTAAACTTAGTGTCTTTGTAGTAGTACCTCTCAAATACATGAGAATCTACTTGACAACACTGCAACATTCTATTCTTGGATTGTTCATATACCCACTCACAACTCCAACTGCATGTGCAATATCTAGCCTCGTGCATACCATTGCATACATCAAGCTACCAATTGCTAATGAGTATTCCAGAATCTTAGTCATTTTGTCTACCTCCTCCCATGTCTTTGGACACATATCTTTAGTCAATTTAAAATGACTAGGCAAATGTGTACTAACTACTTTTGCATTTTGTATGTTAAATATTTTCAACACCTTCTCTATATACTCACTTTGAGACAAAAACAATTTTCTATTTTTCTTGTCTCATGAAATCCTCATACCAAGGATTTGTTTTGCTACACTCAAATCCTTCATAGAAAATATCTTTGCTAATTTCTGCTTAAGCTCATTTATATGCTGCATGTTAGACCCAACAACAAGCATGTCATAAACATAAAATAATAGGATGATATAGCTGTCCAATCTCTTAAAGTAAACATAATAATTAGAATGACATCTATTGTAACCTTGTTCAACCATAAACTTATCAAATTTCAAATACCATTGCCAAGGTGCTTGCTTCAGGCCATATAGACTCATCTTTAAATTGCACACTAATTCCTCCTTACTTTTAACCTCATATCCCTGTGGCTTCTACATGTAGGTTTCTTCTTCCATATCCCCATGGAGAAAGGTTGTTTTTACATCTAGTTGTTCAATATGCAAGTCTTCTACAACCACAAGACTTGGAACAATTATAATTGAAGTCATTTTTACAACTGGAGAAAATATTTCATCAAATTCTATACCTTTTTCTGTGCAAAACCTTTTACCATGAGTTTGGCCTTATATCTTTTCTTACCTCCCTCTTCTTCCTTCAGCTTGTAATCCTATTTGTTTAGCAATGCTCTTTTACCTACAGGCAATTGGACTAAGTTGAAAGGAAGCAAGGTACACAGAACACACTTCCTACACCAATCCAATGAGGGGAATAGTATGCAAATTCATTTTAATCCTTACAATTGCAGTAATGTTAAACCTATAACATAAAGATTACAGTAGCAACACAACACATAAAGCAAGTGACACAAGATATACCATGGGGAAAACCTTTTTAGGTAAAAAACCCCACACTCTAAAACTTGCACAATGTATTATCAAAACAATGGTGTGTTTACAATACACTTGCAATGCAAGTTCTTCCCAGAGCCTTCAAATGTTGTTTCTGGAGTGATTCTGGTAGCATAACAGTACTTGTACAAACACTATGCAACTACAACTCCAAACTATGCAATATATAGAGATTACAAGGCACTATTGATAAGCCTCTTGAGATAGGCGTCTATCTTGGCCACATGGTGATTTTCCAGCATCAAAGGACACTTTTCCAAGATGCAAATATCTCTCTTACATCTGTCATAACATGGCAGATTTGACTTCCCAAGGATAGAGCGCTCCATGCTAAAAATAGACTATGACAGATGCTCTTACGCATCTTACAACTGTCATAGATTTTCCCAACATAACAACCTTAAATGTTGTAAGAGAATCTGTCATACAAGACTAAATATAGTATATTCCTCTTACAACATGTCATAGCCCAACTTGGGCACCTAAGGATGCCTTTCTCTCATGCAAAGATACTTTATGACACTTGTCTTCACTTGTCCCGAGTATCTCTATACTTGGCTCTTATGCGTCATAGATTCTGTCATACACAATAACACCTCTATCATACCATAAGATACCGACACATGGCATATTAGTGCCACCTCAAATGGGTTGCCTAAATCCACATGTGTTTGACTTGACCACTCAAAGCATATTACAAGTAGGATGACATGTCACAATGCCACCTCAAACTAAATGCCAAAATTGAATGTGCAATTAAAATACAAATTGAGCAAATAAGTAAATAAATAATTAATAAATCAATTCTAGGAATTGCAAGGTTGAGACACCTTAATTCCCAACATTCTCCCACTTGTCGAACACCTTGTAAGAGCCAATAGAAAGACAAGATTTAACTGCTAGGGGCCAAAAGGCCCATAGACTCTGAACACCATCTAAACTTATCTGTGCCCACAAGTTTAGTCAATGCATTTGCAACATTCTTCAAAGTGTCAACCTTTTCCAACATCACCTTCCCATCTTCTACCATATCTCAAACAAAATGAAATTGAACATCAATATGCTTTGTTCTGGCATGGAAAGTAGGATTCTTTGCTAAGCAAATCATGATGAAACTAGATTGTCATTGATGTCAAAAAGTAAGTGATAACTGATGATAACTTGTTTGTGTTGATCATACATGAGTTCAAGTTTCTAGATGATGCTCATAGTTTGGCTCTAGTGTTCATTTCAATGACATACAGTGATCTTTGGCAGTTTTGACATATGTATTCAGTGGCATCATGGTTTTAGACAGTTGCAAATAGTATACAGTGGCTTGGTCTTCTAAATGACAATGGCTTGATGGCATAGTCTTCATTAGTGTTGATGGTGATACTTCACTTGATCTCAAGACATACAGTGAATTTACACCTGCAGAGATAGACAGAGATCTACAAATGATTTACTCATGGACTTTACTTGATTTACATGTGGCATCAAAATATTTGAGAAAGACATCGAAAAAAAGCATCAAATATGCTTAAGTTGAAGAACACAGGTTAAATATGAAAAAATCTTCAAATGTATGTGGAGCTTGTTTAAGGAAGCACGACTACAAAAAGACTTCGAATGAAAGAGACATCAAATATATTTAAGCCCATAAAAAAAATCTGCATTAAACTATGGAACTTGAGTCTTAATTAAGGAGGGACTTTGTTCTTTTATTGAAAAAGCATCGAATATTCAATGAGGACATTATAAGGGAGTTCATTGCATATTTGAAAGGGGGAGCTCGATGCTTTTTATAGAGTGGAGATGTTTTTTTTAAATATTTATATATGGTTTGGAGTGCTTGATTAAGCCATATAAATGGCTTTGCTTTTAATTTAGAAACTTTTTTGTCTCCTAAATTTTCGGTCTCCTAAATGTCATCTTTTATGACATAAAAAAAACAAAGGTGGATTTCATAAAAAGCATTGAATATTTTAAGGAGCATAGTCTATACTTTGAGGAGGGAGCCGATTCATGTTTGAAAAGTCATAAAGCCACATTTAAATGCCTTTTTAGAGGAGCACGACTTTAGAAGGAATATATTGTTTTTTAAAGTTTTCTTCTAAGGAAAAAGCATCCATTCGGTGGAAAGTTTTTTTATAAAGCATGGAATGCATTTTGTAAAAGGTATGATTTATAGGTTAAAAAAAAACTATTGAATATTTTAAATTGGAGACCATGTTATAAGGAGCATGTTTTGTATAGTGCATCAAATGCTTTATAATTAGAAATTTTCTATTTCCTATGGAGAAGATAAAGAGTTTTTAATAAGGAGATTTTTATTGCTTTTTCTAAATGAGAAAAATCTTTATGAAGAGATTTTTTTTTGAAGATATTGGTTATTTTCTTATCCACATGGAAGTTAGAAAAGAGATAACATCAAGATTTTTTTTTAAGGAGATTTTTTTTACAGATGATTTGTTTTGATATGAAGATTTATTTTCTTTGCAGATTGGAGAATACAAAAAGAAGATTCAAGATGAAAATTGAAAAGAAAATGATTTTATTTTGCAGAAATGTAATTTGTCGCAGGATAAAAAGAGGATACAAGAAGAGTTTTTATTTTACAGGGCACTGATTAATATTATTGAAGATTTTTGTATAGATAAATTGTTTATGCAGATGTCAAGGGTCAGAAGGTGAAATTGACACAAAAATAAAGAAGAAGCTTTTGAAGAGAAGAGGAACATCAAAAGTATTTTTTACTTACAATAATCTTTCAGGTGCATTGATGCAACCTTATAAATAGATAGAGATGAAACACAAAAAATAAGTAGTGGTGTTGGTTGGATCAGAATAAAGGATTGTTGAGTGTATCCGGATGTCAGATTGAATAGAATGTGTATTTGATAGACATATGTTTTGTATTGAATAGAAACAGAGTATCCCTCTGATTTGCTTATTACATTTGTTGGTGATTTGGTTTGCCAGTGAGGCACAGTATGCCAGTGAGGCTTGTGGTCAGTGAGACCTTTCTATGCTAGTGAAGCTTGTGGTCAGTGAGACCTCTGTGTATGTCAGTGAGACATTTGTAAGAAGATTTTTCATTTAACCCAGTGAGGCAGTTCTGGAGTGGTTTTTCTACCCCTGGAGGGTTTTCCACTCGTGCAATTCTTGTGTCTTGACTCATATTTATCTTCTCTCTGTGGTTGTATATTTTACTCATGAGTTTTGTTTATGTGTTTGACAAAGTTATGTGCATATGTGTTTGATAATTCAATGATAACTTTCTCTCCTTGTGCTCTCCAAGTTAAAGTTTGTAAAAAGATTCAAAAATTCACACAACACTGATTCACCCCCCCTCTCAGTGTTGTCCTTAACTCCTACAAATCACACTCTGACTGTCACAATGGATAATAATCTGTCTTGGATCAAAACCAACATCTAAACACAACCTCTTAAGCCAAATGGATTCCTTACAAGCATGAGTTGCTGCCATGTACTCTGCTTCTATCGTGGACAAAGCAACCATAGTTTATGGCTTACTCATCCAACTAATAGCACCACCAAACATGGTAAACACATAAGCACTGGTGCATCTCCTGCTATCAAAGTCCCCTACCCAATCAAAATCCACAAATCCATGAATACTCACAGAATGTTGAGGTTCAATAGGATAACCATGATAACATAAGGAATACTTGGAAGTGCCCCTCATATATATGAACACTCTCTTCACTGCATCCCAATGTACCCATCCAAGATTAGCCATAAACTGACTAAGGACTCCCACTTCTTGGGCAATGTCTGGTCTTGTACAGACCATAGCATACATCAAGCTACCAACTACACTAGCATAAGGTACTCTACTCATATCCTCTATCTCAGAAGGAGACTTTGGACAATCATCAATAGATAACTTTGTCCCCATCGTAACAAGAACAATCAACGGTCTGTAATCCACCATACTGAATCTCTCCAACACAGTGTTAACATACTTACTCTGGCCTAACCAAAGTTTTATGTTTGCTCTATCTCTTCAGATCTCCATCCCCAGAATGTACCTAGTTGCCCCTAAGTTTTTCATTTCAAACTATGCTGACAACTGAGACTTCAAATCAGGAATCATATTCTTACCATTCCCAATCAGCAACATATCATCAACATATAGTGCAATAATGAGAATATGATCATTGTCAAACTTGTAATATGCGCAATGATCTAATTTCAATCTCAGAAATCCAATAGACAACACAAAGGCATCAAACTTCAAATACCACATCCTAGGAGATTGTTTCAATCCATACAAAGACTTCTTTAACTTGCAAGCCACATTTTCTTTACCTTTCACTATGTAGTGCTCTGGATGTGACATGTAGATTTCTTCCTCCAAGTCACCATGAAGGAAAGTTGTCTTCACATTCATTTGTTCTATTTCTAAATCATAAGCTGCTGCAAGAGATAACAGGAACTGAATAGATGCCAGCTATGCAATAGGAGAGAAAATCTCACCATAATCAATTCCCTCCACTTGTGAATACCCCTTCACAACCAATCTAGCCTTATACTTCTCAACACTAGCATCTGCACCAAATTCTTTCTTGAACACCCATTTGCATCCAACAGGTTTCCGTCTATCAGGCAAAGGCACCAAGTCACAAGTTTTATTCTTTTCCAAAGAAGCCATATCATCTTCCATGGCCTCCTTCTAGGAACCTACATCTTTCATGCCCATAGCCTCTGTCACAGTTCTAGGCTCATTAGTGTTAGTAAGCAAAGCAAAAGCACAACTAGAATCAAGCAATATATAACCAAACCTCTTAGGTTGCTTCTTGTTTCATGTGGACCTCCTCAAAGGCTGAGGTGGAGGTTCTACTTCTTCTTCTAAACTTTTAGAGCTGCTAGAGATCTCCTCATCATTAAGTCCAATAGGGTCTTTCGGTTCAGTCTTCTCAGGGGTAGTAGGAAACTGAACCACATCCTCTTTCTTTTCTTTTTCTTCTAGCTGTAAAACAATAGGAGAAGGTGTTACCTCTCTGAAGATAACACTTCTACTATACAAGACATTTTCAGCCCCACAATCCCAAAGCTTGTACCCTTTCACCCCGACACCATAGCCAATGAAGATACACTTAATTGCCTTGTTCTCTAATTTTGACCTCTTCTCCTTAGGCACGTGTGCATATGCCTCACAACCAAAAACATGAAGATGTCTCAATGAAGGCTTCTTGACAGACCATACTGTTGGCAAGAGACATTGCTAGACATGATAGATGTTGTCATTGATGGCAACTAAGATCATCCTAATCATCTGCATAACAATCTATTCACACTGGAAGTCAAATTCAGAATGTGTCTAAGTCTAGGCAATCAAGAACAGAACAGGTGATAGGCTCTGGTATTTTGGTCCGGGTCTCTCCGGTTGAAAGTCATGATTAGCTGCAGATCTAGGGGAGTTATATGCATTGTCAAGACAATCTAAATTCAGATTTTTGTCCTTCGGCGATAAAGGATTCAAAAGATATTAGCCTCTGAGTACCGGGTTCCAGTTTGTCAGAATAGACAAAAGAAGAACAGGACGACCTTGCAAAGGATCTTGATTCTAGAAGTATGGATGTTGTTTGTTGGACAAATGGTGATGATTAGTGATATTGGCCGACATGAGTGATGACTTCCAAGAGCAAGTTTTGGTCCACACCTCAATTTTTGCATAGATCTAGCCGACAAAGGAGAGCATTCATAAAAGTTCTAAGTGTTGATGAAGCTGACTGATAGAATGATTGTAGATCATGTTGCAGATATATATAGCTGATGAAATTGGATGATTTAGTGTGAGTGAATATGCGAAGAAGGTGTATGTGAGAATAGCAGAAATCCAAAGTGCGAATGAAGGCAGAACAATAAGAAGAGCAGACCAAAGATGAAATGTGTAAGATCAATTTTGTGCTTAATTGGAACTGAAACTCTTGCATAGGCAGATGCTATTAATTAGTTCAGATCTCTATTATTTTATTAAAATATTTTCCTCGGCAGTGAGCTCTGGGTAGTGAGCTCGAATGCATGTGCATTCTCATTTGTAAAATATTTGTAACAAGATATTAATTTTGTGGGTTAACCCCCATCATGGTTTTTCCCTTAACTGGGTTTCCACGCCAAAAATCTTGGTGTCAAATGTGCCATTCATGTTTCTGCTCATATGTTGTCGTTTAATGTTGAAATGTTTATATCATTGATTTTATTTTATGTTGTGAAAGAAGAATAACAGTAGAAAAGTTTAAATTGAGTGACAACTGATTCACCCCCCCTCTCAATTGTCTGGACCTAATCCAACACATACCTCTATGGGTGTCTTAACAACAAGCATTGAAGTAGGAGACCTATTAACCAGGTAGCAAGCAGTGTCTACAGCTTCAACCAAAAAATTTTGTTCGAGGCTAGCACCACTAAGCATACTCCTAGCCCTCTCCATCAACATTTTGTTCATTCTCTCTACAACTCCATTTTGCTGCGAGGTGTATGGAGTTGTCTTATGTCTTTCAATCCCATGTTTTTGTTAGAATCTAAAAAGATTAATAACCCAGAAAACTAGTGCAAAGGAATAGATATCTAAACTATGAATGCAAATGATACGAAATCAAAATAGCAACACAGAGTTAGTCTCTAAGAGAGTAATGCAAATGCTATAAGCAAAATAGCATTAAGAGGATCCAAAAGCAAGAGATACAAAATACAAGCCAGGTAGCATGCTTATATAGACCAGGTAGAGGGAGGAGGTGGCAACACCGACCAATGAGGAGAAACCATCTATCAGAATAAAGATAGCAAATTATCTTCCCAAGATAGCTAATGGATGCTCACATGTAGGAAGATGACACCTCATAACCACTTACCTAATTAAGCATGCTTTATTAACTTAAGCGAGATTAATAGAAGTGTAGGAAAAACCTAGGAATAAAGGGAAAAATAAATAACCCATCTAGGAAATAAAAACATACACTAACACCCCCCTTAATCGAAGCTTAGGTGGATGTAGAAATGGGTCTTGGTAAATCAAGCCTAACGAGGTACCCATGTACATAAAATTCCCCCCCAAAGAGAGAGAGAGAGAAGAGACCCCCCTAAAGTAGAGAGAGTTAGGACTCTGAGTGAGAGGAAGAAGCCCCCCAGAAGATGAAGTATCATGCACCCCCATCAAAGCTCACAAATGAAGGAACTTGCTCTCAGTAAAGGGTTTGGTGAAGATATCAGCAACTTGCTTGAAAGTCAGATAGTAGCGAAGGTCAATGACATGGCCATGGATGAGCTCCTGAATGTAGTGCATGTGGACCTCAATGTGTTTGGTCTATTGATGATGGACTGGATTCTGTGAGATCTGAATGGCACTCTAGTTGTCACAAAATATGACTAAAGGTCATCTGATCTGGATACCAAACTCAGTGAGAAGACTCTGAAGCTAAATGGCCTTAGTGGTAGCATTCACAACCCCTTGATACTCAGCCTTTATAGAAGATAGAGAAATAGCAGACTACTTCTTGCTTGACCAACAAACAGGACCAAAACCAAGTGAGAAGCTATAACCTAAAGTAGACTTCTGATCCTAAGAATCACCCACCCAATCTGAATCTGTGTAGCCCACCAAGTCAAGATCAATGTCCACTGCATAGTGAATCCAAAAACTGTGAGTACCCTGAATGTAGTGAAGGATCCGTTTGGCTGCTTTCTAATGCAGCTCATGAGGCTCTTCTATGAATTGAGAGACCATACCTATAACATATGAAATGTCAGGTCTCATATGAGTCAGATAAATGAGACTCCTAACAAGCTGTTGGTACAAAGTGCCATTAACAAATGGAGAAGAACACTGAGCCTCAAGTTTGACTCCAGAAAGAAAAGGAGTTGGAGCAGGCTTACAGTCAACCATATGAAACCTCGAGAGCAAATTTAGAGCATACTTGGACTATGTGAGTGTGATCCTAGAAGCAGACTGGTAGATCTCAATCTTGAGAAAGTAATGCAACAAACCCAAGTTAGTCATCAAAAATATGTCATGAAGGGTAGTTTTGATAGCCCCAATAGTGGATGAAGAACTCCTTGTGATCAACAAGTCATCAACATAGAGAACTAGAAATAGGAGTGAATCATCCTGCTGCAGAATGTAGACATTGGGATCAGAATGGCACCGAGTGAACCCATCTATCAGAAAGAAGGAGTCCATCTTGGCATACCAGGCCCGAGGAGCCTGTTTGAGGCCATAGAGAGACTTTCGAAGATGACACACAAGTGAAGAGTCTTGAACAAACCCCTATGGCTGCTCCATGTAGATCTCCTCCTAAAGGTCACCATGAAGAAAGGCACTCTTCACATCCATCTGGTGTACTTCCCAATGATTTTCTACAGTAATGGCAAGAACAAGTCAGATGGAGTTCATTCAGGTAACTGGCACAAAAGTCTCAGAGTAGTCAATCCTAGAAACCTAAGAGAATCCTTTGGTGACCAAGCAAGCCTTATGCTTGTCAACCGACCCATCTGCTATAAATTTTGTCCAATAGATCCACTTACATCGAACAAGTTTTCTTCCCTTAGGAAGAGGGACAAGATCCCAAGTGTGGTTCCTCATCAAGGAACTATACTCCTCCTACATAGCTGTATCCCACTCAGGAATACCAGAAGCCTCATGAAAAGACTATGGATCTGAGGTAGTAGCAATGAAGACATGTGGAGCATCATGGAACTGTGAACGAGTCCACCTAGTGTTTGATAGATCTCCAACCCAATCACCTGCAGACTGCAAGGTCTGTCTAGCCCAAAGTGGACCGGAAGATGGAGAATCTGGAGAAGAATCATCAACCTCTGAATGATGACTAGGAGAGGAAGGAGGTGAGTCCTTTGAATCGCTCTTTGCATTAGAAGTAGAGGAAGAAGACAACTCAGGTGAATCTGACTCATCAGAAGATCTGTCATGTATCCCAAGTGACTCCAATGTCAATGTAGAAGGAGATGGAGAAGTGATAGAAAGTGATCTCGAAGAGCCCTCCTCAAACTGAACACTCCTCTCAATGAACAACTCGTGTGTAGTAGGGTGGAGCAATTGATAACCCTTCACACCATCAGGATAGCCTACAAATATGCAAGGTCTGCTCTACAGATACAAGGCCTTGCACTTCTCTGTAGGAATGTGGGCCCATGCAAGAGAACCAAAAATTGAAAGTGCTTAATTGATGGTTTCCGACCGCTCCAAGCTTCAAAAGGGGTGACTCCCTTCAAGGCTCGGTGAGGAACATGTTTCTGGATATAACAAGCACAATTAATGGCCTCTACCCAATACTGTGGTGCAAGAGATCTGGAGTGAATCATGCAGTTCGCCATTTCCTTCAAGGACCTATTCTTCCATTCTGCAACACCGTTTCTGCTGAGGATTGTATGGAACTAAATGCTACAAATCAATCCCCTCTGATGTGCAAAACCACTCAAAATGATGGTTGACATACTCACCACCATTGTTAGTGCACAAAACCTTGATGGCTTCCCTAGATTGCTTCTCTACAAAAGTTTTGAAGTCCTGAAAATGATCAAATTCCTCTAACTTTTATTTGAGAAAGTACACCCAAGTATACCGAGAAAAGTCATCAATGAATGTGAGGACATATCTAGCCCTACTGAATGAAGGATGCTGGAATGGACCAGCCAAATCACTATGAACTAACTCCAGTATATGTGAAGCTCTCCATGCCTTTCCTTTGTCAAACTTTTCCTTATGATGCTTACCAAGAATGCAGCCTTGGCAAACACCACCTGAAAACTAAACTGAAGGCAACCCTATGACCATGCTCTACTGGTTGAGCTGCTGCAAGTAGCGGAAGTTAAGATGGCCAAACTGCTCATGCCATAATCTACTCACATCATCAGAATGAGTGAGAAAAACGTTCGAAGGAGGATTAGGAATAAAGTGAGAAAATAGATAGAACCATGACTGATGATTTGCTCTCCCAATTGCAACTGTAGAACCACTATGTAACTCACACATCTCCACTAAATTAGGAGTGAACTCAACCCACTTGCCTAAACCTGTGTGAGTGATCTAGTATACTGATAGGAGATTAGTTGATAATGAGGGCACACAAAGAACATCATGGAATGTGCCATCCCCCACATCAACAGACCCTCTCCCACACACCTCAATAGGAGTGTCATCACCCATTAAAATAGAAGGCATAGTACATAGCTCCAAAGATGCAAGCTCTTCCTTAGATGAAGCCATGTGGTGTGAAGCACCCAAATCAAGAACCCAAGTGGATGGTGAAGAAGTAACTACTACAAGGGCCTTGCCCTTTCCTTTCCCCTTGTTTTCTTTTGCTTTGCCAAACCCCTCATTTGAACTCCGTTTGATGGACTCAGGAACAATAATATTATTCTTCTCAAGAATGTGTGTCAAGTGATCAATTTTTTTTTTCAAGCACTTATGTTCATCATGACTGGGTCTTTTACAATAGGCACATTGGACCTTCTCTTTCTTAGGCTTGTCACCCTTGGAAGATTGGGTCTCATTAGTTGCTTTTGAAACAATTGGTATCTGATCCTTCTTCTCCTTGCTATTCTTTTGTTTCTTATCCTTATTCTTATTGTTACTACTTTGTCCTTTTTGTTCTTTTGTGCCTTGGTTGGCTACTAGGGCATGTGACTTAGAGGACTTAAGAGTGCCCATTTGGATTAGCTTATCATGTTCCTGAGTGAGAGATATAGCAAAATCATCTAAAGATGGCATAGTGAATTGAGTACCAAGTGCACCCTTAGTAGCATAGAAGGTAGAAACAAATACAGAATATTCTGAACTTAGAGAGAATACTAAGAATTATTTGTTCATATTTATTTTCAGTTCCACATTGTTTTAACTGTAGCCTTAGTGATTTCAATTTTGTAAAGAAATCCTAGATTGTGTTGAAATTGCCTGGGCTTAAGCTAATTAGTTCATTTTCCAACATATGATCTCTCATTGAATCTTGTGTGCCAAATAGTGTTTCTATCTTTATCCAGATTTCATTTGGTGAATTTAAAGACTCAATGTGAAAGAGCAAATCAAGAGAAATAGACAAACACAATGTTCCATATGCCTCATCACATTTGTTAAACCACTTAGGTTTATCTTCATCTTTCACAGGTTCAATTTCAAGTCCCATAGTTATCTTATGTAATCTAGCTTTCCTTAAGTATATTGTCATGCATGATTTCCACTCAAAGTAGTTGTAAGGAGTTAGAATGGGCACAGTTGTTTGATCCATGATGAAGAAATGTTGAAAAGAAGAGAACACAAACAAGACAACCCCCCCCTTTTCACTCAATCAAAGAACCCCCCCAAGAAAATATGATTTGGCACTTTATATTAGTGTGTTTATAACTGCCACTAAGTGGTCTTGATTTCAATGCATTACAAAACCCTCACAAATTGAGTGTATGCTGAAAGTACAATACTGAGACTTAGCCAAGAAAAACTAACAGCACCACTACAATCTACTCAAAAAATCATGCACTTTCAAAAAATGAATTGCCTCGATACAAGGTCATATGTGAAAGTTATGATCCTCCGAAGTTCCAAAATTGAGAACTGTGCAATGTCACGGGTGAGAATCTGTAAAAATTTTCTGCATCAAAATAAAAAAAATGTCTACACTAGTACATACAACACAAAAAAATAGCCAAAATAAAATAAAAAATCATGAGAAACGAAGTCCGTATGAGCAAGAACAAAGCATTTGAAAATTGCCTTCAAATCTGCAACTACCAACGGAGAGGGGTACTGTTGTAGCTTTCTAAATTTGATTCTGCAAAATATACTAACTACATGAAAAAATGGAAAGGTACCCAGATGGGTTTTCTATGCTGCGAACAAAACCCAGAAGGCATTTTTCTTGCTGATGTACAAAAAATGTAGTTCTAATGTAAACAAAATGCTTTTGGCAACAAAAAATGACCCCAACAATCAAAAAACAACATGCAAAGGATGAATCAATTACCTAAGACAAGCAAAGGCATGCTGGAACTTGTAATATTGATTAAAAACACCAAATATGCAAGTTGGTTGTCAGATTTGAGCTTAAAAGCCCGATTCTATAACTGTGTCTGACGATCTCTGATTTCGATGAAATGAAAGCCAAATCTGACTTTCTCAAGCCTCCTGGAAGCGTTGGAACAACTGGAAATGTTGCCAGTATAACCAGAAATGTTGCAATCACCCAGATTTCATAAAACACATGTGCAAACCCCAGAGATTAAAATATTTTCGTCAAACTTTTCTGATTCTCCAGATCATCCAAAGATGCAAGAGAAGAGCATACTGAATTTTTTGAAAAAATGTAATAAGATTTATTAGCCCCCCTGAATCTCTAAAATATGGAAACTAAAATCTACTCTTGCACATAGAATAGCTCTGATACCATGTTAGAATCTAAAAAGATTAATAACCCAGAAAACTAGTGCAAATGAATAGATATCTAAACTATGAATGCAAATGATATGAAATCAAAATAGCAACACATAGTTAGTTTCCAAGAGAGTAATGCAAATGCTAGAAGCAAAATAGCATTAAGAGGATGCAAAATAAAGAGATACAAAATACAAGTCAGGTAGCATGCTTATATAGACCAGGGAGAGGGAGGAGGTGGCAACACCGACCAATGAGGAGCAAACATCTATCAGACTAAAGATATAAAAGTATCTTCCCAAGATAGCTAATGGATGCTCACATGTAGGAAGCTGACACCTCATAACCACTTACCTAATTAAGCATGCTTTATTAACCTAAGCGAGATTAATAGAAGTGTAGGAAAAACCTAGGAATAAAGGGAAAAATAAATAACCCACCTAGGAAATAAAAACCTACACTAACAGTTCTTTACAGAACTTGTTGAACTCTGCGAAACAAAACTCACCACCATTATTAGTTCTCAAACACTTAATCTTTTTACCAGTTTGATTATCTACAAAAGCTTTAAACTCTTTGAACTGACTAAAGACTTCAAATTTGCTTCTGAGAAAATAAACCCATGTCCTCCTACTGTAATCATTAATGAATGATACAAAATACAATGATTTGGAAATTGAAGGAACATTCATAGGACCAAACACATCAGAATGAATAAGATCCAACATACCAGAAGACTTATGAGAACTTGAGTAAAACTGAACACGGTTTTGTTTTCCATATACACAATGTTCAAAAAAGTTGAACTCAAGATTACAATCATTTAACCCCTTGATGAGGTTTTTATTTTTCAGGGCTCTAAGAACCTTCTCACCAATGTGACCAAGTCTCTTATGCCACAACATTATCCTTTCAGCAGGAAGTTTCATTTCCAAAGCATTAGCACCCTTATGTACCCCAAAAGCACTACCATCAGAAGTAGAAGCAACACATTTCTTTACTGTTGGTTCCAATGGTGAGGATGAAGAATCTGAAGGTCTTTTCTTTGAAACAAAAGAACTATTGCATTGAGTAGTGCATGCATCCAGCTGAAACAGAGTACCTCTCCAAGTACCCTTAGCAAGCACATAGCTCCTCTTATCATCTTGCACCCTCCACCTAAGATGATAACCTACACACCTACATCATTCAATTTACTTACAGAGAGCTGGTTTTGTGCTAAACTAGGGATGTGCATAACCCCATTGATCCCCTTCACTCATCCATTAGGGAATCAGATCAAGACTCTTCTACAACCAACTATCTTTAGGTGAGAGTCATCACCCAAGTACACCTTCCCACCATCGTATTCTTCATACTTTGTAAACCAACCTCAATGTGAGGTAATGTGGAAGGAAGCACTAGAGTCAATCAGCCACACATCTTTTGATGCATGGGTGGACAAGGCTACAACAACAGCATCAGCATCATCTTGTTGTTAAGAAAAGTGTCTCAACCTTGCAACTTTGAAAGATTACTATTCTTCCCAGTTTTGGTCTTTTCAAATACCCTTTATCTTTGAGAATGGTCTGGGATTTTCAAAGTTTCCAAAAGTTTCCAAATGAGCTAAAAATAGCGAGACTTACTATTTTTAGTAAGTTCTTCAATTGAGCTCAGATTGACCTGAAATTTTTCCCAGAAGGTGTGGAATAGCTAAGTAAACATCTCAGGGAGTTTCGTCTCAAGATCATATCTAGATCGCGAGATATTAAAGTTTCTATTTTTTGAAACTGTCAGAAAAAGTCTTTGAACTCAATTACCAGAATTGAAAATTCTCTAAACATCCCAAAAATTGTCATAACTGGCATAGCGGGTTATAGGGTGATAGATCACTTCATGATCTTTCTGATGCATTAAACAGTTCATCAATCAGACACTCAGATCAAAAGTTATGACCTCCGGAAGTTGGACTTTCTATTTTTGGGAAATGTAAAATGTGTTGGACACATAAAAGAGTTATAAAGGGGAGAGTTACATGTGCTGGTGTGTGGTTTGGCGCATCACAAGGCATCTTTGATTGTAGATAATTTGGCACCACTTTTGAGTGGTTTTAGCTCATGGTTTTGTAACTACCATTGGCAGTGTACTATATTGTATCTCCTATATATCAAGAGCTGGAGATGGAGGTTGTGTGTATGAATCTTATAGATGTTGAGTTACCTCCTAGATCTCTAGTTACTCCTATAAAATCTTTTTCCGCAAGTATATTGTAATCTTCTTGATTCCTAAATAATATATTAGGCAACTTTGGAGTGTGGGGTTTTTTACCTAAAAGGGTTTTCCCCACGTATATCTTGTGTTGTGAGTTTTGTGTTTGCATTTGGAAGTTGTTATTATCTTTATGTTAATGTGCATCTTAATCTATAACTCTAAAATAAAAAATTTGCATAAATCTTTCCTCTGTAGATTAGTGTAGGAAGTGTTTTCTGCGTACCTTGCTTCCTTTCAGTTGGTATGAGAGCCTGATCACCTTTGGTTCTAGTTGTTGGGTAGAGGGTTTTTTGAGCTAATCTTTGTTTGAGTGGGAGCTTGTGCAGAGGATTTTGAAATCTTTGTTATAGGTAAGAGATGGCGAGCACATCTAGAAGGTTTGAGATAGAGAAGTTTAATGGCAATAATTTCAAGTTGTGGAAACTCAAAATGGAGGACATGCTTGTAGATCAGGATTTATGGGAAGCTATATCTAGTACAAAGCTAACGGCAATGTCTCAAGAAGACTGGGATCTCAAAGATTGAAAAGCTAAGGGTTTGATAAGACTCTGTTTGGTTGATTCAGTGCTCCTGAATATCCATGAAGAGAAGAATGCAAAGGAACTTTGGAAGAAGCTTGGAGATGTTTATCAAGCTAAATCCCTAGTGAACAAGTTATTCTTGCGAAAGAAATTGTAATCTATGAGGATGGAAGATGGAGGATCTGTCACTAATCACATGAATACATTCAATATGCTTGTTGCCCAATTGACTTATGTTGGTGTGAAGATGGAGGAGGAGGATTGCTGTATGACATTATTGTGTTCCTTACCAAATTCGTGGGATCACCTTGTTATGGTCATTGGAAGTACCACTACCAACTTTGAGATGGATGAAGTGGTTTCTTCGTTGTTGTCTAAAGAGATGCAGAGAAAGTCTTCCAAATCAGCTAAGGAGGCTCTTGTGGTTCATGGTAGATCTAAAGAGAAGAGAAAGAAAAAGGATAAGAAGAAGGAATAAAATGAAGATCTAAATCCCATGGGAGATCTAAGTCTCCCAGAAAGTCCAAGGCCCTATGTTGGAACTGCGGCAAACTTGGTCACTTCCGCAAAGAGTGCAAGGAGGAGAAAAATAAAAAGAAGAATTATGATTTGAATTTTGACAAGTCCTCTTAGGATGAAGAAGAAGCATTTGTCGCTGCCTTGGAAACAGATGCATTTGAGGATGTGTGTCTTATTGACTCTGGTGCATCTTTTCACATGACCTCGCATCGGGGTTGGTTTTTGAAGTATGAAGAATATGATGGTGGAAATGTGTACTTGGGTGATGATTCTCACCTGAAGATTGTTGGTCGTGGAAGAGTCTTGATTCAATTCCCTGATGGATGAGTGAAGGGAATCAATGGTGTTCTTCATATCCCTAGTTTGACATGGAACCTTCTTTCTGTAAGTAAGTTGAATGATGTGGGTGTGCATGTTGTTTTCTTTAATGGAGGGTGTAAGATGACTAGAGGATCTATGGTGTTGGCTAAGGGTGTTCGAATTGGCACTTTGTTTCAACTTGATGCATGCAAACTTTAGTGCAATAGTGCCTTTGTTTTGAAGAAGAGAGCTTCCAAATCTTCATCCTCACCATTGGAACCAGCAGCGAAAAAGACTGTTGCATCTACTTCCGATGGTCATGCTTTCTGGATACTTAAGAGTGCTCATTCTATGAAGATGAAACTTCCAGCTAAGAAGACAATGTTGTGACACCAAAGGATTGGTCACATTGGTGAAAAGGGTTTGAGGACCCTAAAAAATAAAAATCTAGTTGAGGGTATGAATGACTGTAATATTGAGTTTGATTTCTACGAACATTACATTTATGGAAAACAAAACCATGTTTAGTTTTATTCTAGTTCTCATAAATCTTTTGAGGTGTTGGACTTGATTCATTCTGATGTGTTTGGTCCTGTTAATGTTCCTTCGATTTCAAAATATGTTTACTTTGTTTCATTCATCGATGACTACAGTAGAAGGACATGGGTGTATTTCCTTAGAAGTAAATCTGAAGTCTTTAATAGATTCAAAGATTTCAAAGGCGTTGTAGAGAATTAGAAGGATAGAAAGATTAAGTGTTTGAGGAATGACAATGGTGGTGAGTTTTGTTCAGCTGATTTTGACAAGTTTTGTAAAGAATAGGGGATTGAGAGGCATAAGACAACTCCATATACCCCTCAGCAGAATGGAGTTGCAGAGAGGATAAATAGAATGTTGATGGAGAGGGCAAGGAGTATGCTAAGTGGAGCTGGTCTTGAACCAAAGTTCTAGGCTAAAGATATTGCTACCGCTTGTTACCTAGTTAACAGGTCTCCTACATCAATGCCCATTGATAAGACACCTATGGAGGTATGGTCTGGTAAAAAGCCTTCATTAAGACACATTCAAGTATTTGGTTGTGAGGCATATGCACATGTGCCTAAGGAGAAGAGGTCTAAGTTGGATAACAAGGTTGTAAATTGTATCTTCATCAGTTATGGCATCTGTGTGAAAGGGTACAAGCTTTGGGATCTTTAGAGAGCTCAATCCTTCTTCTATTGTCTTATAGCCAAAGAAAGAAGAGAAGAAAGATGATGTGGTTTAGCTTCCTTCCACCCCTGAGAAAGTTGAACCAAAAACATCTATTGGACCTGATAATGAGGAAAGCTCTAGTAGCTTTGAAAGTTTAGAAGAAGATGAAGAACCCCAACCTCAACCTTTGAGGAGGTCAACATAGATAAGGCAACAACTTGATAGGTTTGGTTATTCATTACATGATTCCTATTATATTTTTGCTTTTATTTCTAACATTGATGAGCGTAGAACTGTGAAAGAGGCTATAGGTATGGAAGATGTAGGTTCCTAGAAGGAGGCCATGGAAGAGGAGATGGCTTCTTTGGAAAAGAATAATACTTGGGACTTAGTGCCTTTGCCTGAAGGATGAAAACTTGTTGGATGCAAATGGGTGTTCAAAAAGAAATTCGGTGTAGATGGCAGTGTTGAGAAACATAAGGTTGATTGGTTGCAAAGGGGTATTCTCAAGTGGAGGGAATTGACTATGGTGAGATTTTCTCTCCCATTGCAAAGTTGACATCTATTCGGTTCCTATTATCTCTTGCAGCAACATATGATCTAGAAGTGGAACAGATGGATGTGAAGACAACATTCCTTCATGGTGACTTGAAGGAGGAAATCTATATGTCACATCCAAAGCACTACGTGGTGAAAGGTAAAGAAAATCTGGTTTTCAAGTTGAAAAAGTCTTTATATGGTTTGAAACAGTCTCCTAGGATGTGGTACCAAAAATTTGATGCCTTTGTGTTGAGTATTAGATTTCAGAGATTGAAATCAGATCATTCTATTTATTAAAAGTTTTATGATGATCACATTCTCATTATTGAATTGTATGTCGATGATATGTTACTCATTGGGAATGGTAAAAGTTTGATTTTTGATTTGAAGTCTCAGTTGTCAGCACAGTTTGAGATGAAAAATCTAGGGGCAACTAGATACATTCTAGGGATAAAGATCAGAAGAGATAGAGCAAACAGAAAACTTTGGTTAGGCCAGAATAAGTATGTTAACACTATGTTGGAGAGATTCAGCATGGTTGATTGCAGACCATTGACTGGTCCTATTACAATGGGGACAAAGTTACCTGTTGAAGATTGTCTAAAGTCTCCTTCTAAGATAGAGGATATGAGGAGAGTTCCTTATGCTAGTGCAGTTGGTAGTTTGATGTATGCGATGGTCTGTACAAGACCAGACATTGCCCAAGCAGTGGGAGTCCTTAGTCAATTTATGGCTAATCTTAGATGGGTACATTGGGATGCTGTTAAGAGAGTGTTCAGATATTTGTAGGGTACTTCTGAGTATTCCTTGTGTTATCATGGTTATCCTACAGGACCTCAGCATTCACTTTGTATTCATGGATTTGTGGATTCAAATTGGGCAAGTGACATTGATAGAAGGAGGTCCACCAGTGCTTATGTGTTCACTATGTTTGGTGGTGCTATTAGTTGGATGAGTAAGTGGCAACCTATGGTTGCTTTGTCCACTATTGAAGCTGAGTACATGGTAGAAACTCATGCTTGTAAAGAAGCCATTTGTCTTAAGAGATTATGTTCTAATGTTGGGTTTGATGTAGGGAAGATTACTATTTACTGTGACAGTCAGTGTGCCATATGTTTGGCAAAGAATCCTACTTTCCACATGAGGACTAAGCATATTGATGTCCAGTACCATTTTGTTCATGACATGGTAGAGGATGGAAAGGTAAACTTGGAGAAAGTTGATACTTTGACAAGTGTTGCAGATTCCTTGACAAAACCTATGCTCATAGAGATGTTTAGAGACTATGGGCCTCTCAGCCCCTAGCAATTAAATCATGGTGTTGATACTCTCTTTTCTCTTACAAGGTGTTTGACAAGTGAGAGAATGTTAAGAAAAGTGTCTCAACGTTGCAACTTCGAAAGATTACTATTCTTCCTAGTTTTGGTCTTTTCGAATACCCTTTATGTTAGAGAATGGTCTGGAACTTTCAAAATTTCAAAACGAGCTAAAAATAGAGAGACTTACTATTTTTAGTAAGTTCTTTGATTGAGCTCAGATTGTCCAAAAATGTTTCCTAAAAGATGCAAAACAGCTAAGTAAACATCTCAAGTGAGTTTCATCTCAAGATCATAGATAGATAGCAAGATATTAAAGTTTTTGTTTTTTGAAACTGCTGGAAAAAGTCTTTAAACTCAATTACCAGAATTGAAACTTCTCTAAACATCCCATAAATTGTCATAATAGACATAGCCAGTTATAGGGTGATAGATCTCTTCACGAGATTTCTGATGCATTAAACGGTTTGTTAATCGGACATTCGGATCAAAAGTTATGACCTCCAGAAGTTAGACCTTCTATTTTTGGGAAATGTAAAAATGTGTTGGACACATAAAAGAGCTGTAAAGGGGTGAGTTACATGTTTTGGTGTGTGGTTTGGCACATCACAAGGCATCTTTGATTGGAGATAATTTGGGGACCACTTTTGGGTGATTTTAGCTCATGGTTTTGTAATTACCGTTGGTAGTGTACTGTATTGTATCTCCTATATATCAAGAGCTGCAGATGGAGGTTGTGTGTATGAATCTTATAGATGTCAAGTTACCTCCTAGATCTTTGGTTGGATATACTCCTGTAAAATCTCACTCTACAAGTATATTATAATCTTCTTGATTCCTAAATAATATATTGGGCGGCTTTGGAGTGTGGGGTTTTTTACCTAAAAGGGTTTTCCCCATGTATATCTTGTGTTGTGAGTTTTGTGTTTGCATTTGGAAGTTGTTATTATCTTTTTGTTAATGTGCATCTTAATCTGTAACTGTAAATGAAAAAAATTGCATAAATCTTTCCTCTGTAGATCAGTGTAGGAAGCATTTTCTGCGTACCTTGCTTCCTTTCACTTGCGACTTGTCAGAATCAGAATTGAAGATGTTTTCTTCTTTTTGTTCTTCTCCTCTTTACACTCCTTTTAGAATGCCCAGATTTACTACAGTCCTAACAAAGTACCTTAGGCTTTCTAGGAGATTTGGATCTCCCACGGGATTTAGATTTGCTCTTTTTAGCTTTCTTATCTTTCTTTTTCCCTTTCTCTTTGGGTCTACCACGAACCGCAAGAGCCTCCTTTGCCGATTCAAAAGACTTTCTCTGCATCTATTTAGATAACAACGAAGACACCACTTCATCCATCTTGAAGGTGGTTGTAGTACTCCCAATGGCCATGACAAGGTGGTCCCATGAGTCTAGCAAAGAACAAAGCAAGGTCATGCAACGATCCTCCTCCTCCATCTTTACACCAATGGATGTCAACTGTGCAACTAGCACATTAAAAGCATTCAGGTGATCTACAACTGATCCTCTATCATCCATCCTTAGAGAATATAGCTTCTTCTGTAGGAATAACTTGTTTACTAGGGATTTAGCCTGATAAAGATCACCAAGTTTCTTTCACAGCTCCTTTGCGGTCTTCTCTTCATGAGCATTCAACAGGATGGAATCAGCTAAACAAAGTCTCACAAGACCCTTAGCTTTATGATCTTTGAGATCTCATTCATCTTGAGGCATTGCCATTGGTTTTGTGCCAGAAATTGTTTCCCATAGATCTCTATCAACAAGCATGTTTTCCATTTTGAGTTTACACAACTTGAAATTGCTGCCATTAAACTTTTCCAATTCAATTCTACTAGATGTGCCTACCATCTTCTTGCTACAACAAGATCATAGAATACTCTGCATAGACTCCCACTCAATCGAAGATTAGTTCAAAAAACCCCTACCCAACAACTAGGATCACAGGTGATCAAGCTCTGATACCAACTGAAAGGAAGCAAGGTACGCAGAACACACTTCCTACACCAATCTAATGAGGGGAATAGTAGAAAAATTCATTTTAATCCTTACAATTGTAGCAATGTTAAACCAATAACATAAAGATTACATCAGCAACACAACACATAAAGAAAGTGACACAAGATATACCATGGGGAAAACCTTTTCAAGTAAAAAACCCCACACTCTAAAACCTACACAATGTATTATCAAAATAATGGTGTGTTTACAATACACTTGCACTTCAAGTTCTTCCAAGAGTCTTCAAATATCATTTCTGGAGTGATTCTGACAGCATAACAGTACCTGTACAAACACTATGCAACTACAACTCCAAACTATGCAATATATAAAAATTACAAGGCAATATTGAGAAGCCTCTAGAGATAGGTGTCCATCTTGGCCACATGGCCATTTTCCCACATCAAAGGACACTTGTCCAAGATGCAAATATCTCTCTTACATCTGTCATAACATGGCAGATTTGACTTTGCAAGGATAGAGCACTCCATGCTAAAAATAGACTATGACAGAAGCTCTTACTCATCTTACAACTGTCATAGATTCTCCCAACATAACAACCTTAAATGTTGTAAGAGAATCCATCATATAAGACTAAATATAACATATTCCTCTTACAACATGTCATAGCCCAAATTGGGTGCCCAAAGATGGCTTTCTCTCATGCAAAGATACTTTACAACACTTGTCTTCACTTGTCCCAAGAATCTCTATACTTGGCTCTTACACATCATAGATTTTGTCATACATAATAACACCTCTGTCATACCACAAGATGCCAACACATGGCGTATTAGTGCCACCTCAAATGGGATGCCCAAATCTACATGTGTTTGACTTGACCACTCAAAGCATATTACAAGTAGGATGACATCTCACAATGCCACCTCAAACTAAATTCCAAAACTAAATGTGCAAGTAAAATACAAATTGAGAAAATAACTAAATAAATATAATTAGTAAATCAATTCTAGGAATTGCAAGGTTGAGACACCTTAATTCCCAACGTAAGTCCCAAGTCTAATTTTATAGCAAGGAATCCATTTCCTCTTTCATGCCTTGCTCTCACTACTCTTTGGCATCTACCTACATTGCTTCTTCATATCCTTTCAGTTCACCATAATTAGTTAATAATATAGAATATAATGAGAAGAAAATATTTTTAGAGGTCTACTTATCCTTGTAGATTATCTAAAACTTGTAAGAGTCTGTGGGATATCTTGTTGTTTCTAAGCATTAGGTACTGATGGCATTTTATTTTCTGGAATTTCATCCAAACCACGTATTCCTTACTTGCCTATTCATGCTTCTTTTCTTGCAACTGATCTTTATACATAACCTTATCATTGAATATGACATCCTTGCTCCTAATATTTTTTTGATTTCATAATCCCGTAAGTGATAACCAAAGTCATCTACTCCATATCCAATAAAGGTACATTTTTGAGATTTTGCTTCAAGCTTGGTTCTATTTTCAATATCAACATGGACAAAAGCTTCACAACAAAAAGTTTTTAGAAAATAATAGTTTATCTTTTTACCTGTCCATGCCTCCTTTGGAATACCACCATCTAAAGGATTTGAAGGCCCTCTGTTAATTAAATAAACAACAATATGTACATCATCTTCCTAGAAATGTAAAGGAACTCCAACATGCAACCTCATGCTCCTTGCACACTCCATGATTGTCCTAATCATTCTCTCAGACACATCATTTTCTTGTGGGGTTCTTGGAATTGTTTTCTACCTACGGATTCCATTGTATGAATAGAAGTTTTCAAATTCTATGTAGCAATACTCACCTCCATTATCTGATCTAAGACACTTCAACTTTTTTCCTATCTCATTTTCAACCAAGGCTTTCCATTTCTTAAAAGTTTCAAATACATCAGATTTTCTTTTTAGGAAATACACCCAAGTTTTCCTAGTTGCATCATCAACAAAAGTAAAATAATAACAAGAGACACCAAGAGATGATACCTGAGATGGTCCCCATACATCTGAATGCACAAGCTCTAATCTCTCACTCTTCTTTTCTTTCCCAACTTTGAGAAATTGGACTCTTTTTTATTTTCCATAAACATAATTTTCATAGAAAACCAAGTCAATCTGCTTTAGCCCTGGCATAAACTTTCTAGAGTGAAGGATCTTCATCCCTTTCTCACTCATGTGCCCAAGTCTATGGTGCCACAATGTTGCATCCGTCCCTACAACAACTATTGTAAGTGTCTCTGTAGCAACTGTTCCTGTTGTAGCTGTCCCTACAATAACTACTGTAGTTGTCCCTGCAACAACTATTGTAGATATCCCTGTATTAGTTGTTTTTGTAGCATCTAAGTTAGAAGAATAAGAATTATTAGTACACAAATACAATGTACCTACCTTTTCACCTTTAGCTACTACTAATGCACCTTTAGTGACCTTCCAAACTTTGTCTGCAAAGGTAACTATGGAGCTTTCACTACCCAGTTGTCCTACAGAGATTAAATTTCTTCTTAGATTTGGAACATGCCTTACCTTCTGCATCAACCATTGATTTCCATTTTGTAATCTAATTTTTATCTTACCCTTTCCAACAATCTGACAGGGTTCATCATCACCCAAATATATCTATCCAAAATCACCTTTGAACATAATCTAGAAAATATTTCCTATGGTGTGTAGCATGAAAAAAAGCCCCAAAATCTATTACCCAAGAATCATTTGCATTATCTAAACATAGAATTAAAGCATCTTATAATTTATTACTTGCAACATTAGCTTCCTTACTGTCATCTTGTTGCCCATCTCCTTGTTTGCCTTTCTGAGACCAACAATCTTTCTTCAGATGTCCTAGCTTTCCACAGTGCCAACAATTCTTCCTTTGGATTGGGATATTCCTTTCTTCAAATTTTCTTGTGAGTTCCAATGATTTTCTAGGCCTTTTCCTCTCTCTTTTGGCCTTCCCATGTTCTTGACATTCAAAACATGGCTTGATGTTGAAGTCTCATATGTGCTTTTCCATCACATTTCCTCGCTAAGGATAACACCAACAACATCATCAAATTTCAAAGTATTTGAACCAGAGACAATGTTACTTACAACCATGACCAAGATGTTGCAAGTATGTGCTAATTGGTGTTGTCATTGATGTCAACATGTTTGAGTTATTGGTGCCAACTATGTCTTCTGATATTCTTGTTTGTTGATTGATTGAGTTGTCATATTAAGGACATTGTTTGAGTATTTTGCTCTGCATTTCCTCTGTATTGAAGACTAGAGTATGAGATTTGAATATGATTTAGAGAAGTGTTTGAAGATGCTAAATCCAGAATTTGGTTGTCCGGATCACTGTGCAACAAAAGGTCTATTCACCAGTTTGAAGACTGTGTTTGACAACATTCGCAGTGTGACAAGAAGAAAGTATTTTGCTCTACATTTCTCTACAGTTTGGATTTTGGTCTTGCAGTTCTAGACTTAAGTTTATAATGTCCTTATCTATCTTCATTCAAAAGTATTTGTGATTTGGTGCTCCATAAAGCAAGTTATTAATTAGCAGAGTTCAACAATGTTTGTTATGAGCAGTCTGTAATCTATCTTCAAGTGATAATTGTTATCCTCAAGTAAAATCTGTTGCGATTGGATTTATTGGTTCCTAGGTGATTCTATGTTGTTTTTGGATGTCTCCAGAATGTATTGAACGTGTGTGCTTGATCCATAATCTATAATGAAGTTCTTAGAAGCGTGTATTTAAGTATTCTTAATGTTTGCACTAGTTCTGGCCGACTTGGTTATCTACACTTGTTGCAGAGGTGATTCATGGATTGTGGAAGCATGTTGAAGTGTGTAAGGATGTGTTTGGGTTTGAGCTAAGCCATGAAGTGCTCTTTCTTCATTCATTTTCTTTGCAAGTTTGTTTAGGTCCTGACCTAATTTGATTTATGCATGTATGTCGACCTTGGAGATAGTTCCAATAGTTGTAAGTTGTATTTCTAACCTTGATGAATGTTCCAAGGTTGATGATTGGTATAAACATATGTAATGAAGCCGTGAGTGATGTGAGATAGTGTGAATATGTGAAGATAAAGTGTGTGTGTTGTAAAGACAGAGCAGAAGAGATATATTGTACTTCAATGTAACTAAACTCAGACATGTTATAGATGCTACTATATCATTTCATGGTAGTGAACCACCCCTCCTGGCAGTGAGCCACCCCTTGGTAGTGAACCACTCTTTAGCAGTGAGCCTTTATGTAGTTAGCATTTTGGGCAGTGAGCCCTGAGGCAATGAGCCTCTTTGTTATTTGGTATTGTTACTACATTATATTGTGAGCTAACAGTCACCATGTTTTTTCCCTTTTAGGGTTTTCCACATAAAAATGTGATTTTCATGTTGTATGGTGTTGATGTGTTTATGTTTTGATTCTTCTATTCATGTTTAATATTCATAATAGAATAAGGAGTTAAAGTAAGTGAATGTGAATATGATTTTGTTTAAAGAAGTTAAGGTTTTTGATACAACTGATTCACCCCCCTCTCAGTTGTCTTGTGCCTTCAACAATTGGTATTAGAGTGAGGTTCCTTGAAAGAAATCCTAACAGCTTAAGGTAGATCCAGGATGGCATACAAGAAAGACATTCCTCAGTTTGATGGATCTGACTATGCCTACTAGAAGGTATGAATGCAAAGTTATCTTATTTCTATTAGTTATAATGTTTGGAAGATGGTTAAAGATAAATACATAGTACCTAAGATGGTCTGAAGACTGATGGAGAGATTAAGGATTATGAGACTAATCACAAAGCTAAAAATGCTCTATTAAATGCTTTGTCTAACATTGAAATGGTAAAAGTTGTGGATTTGGAAACTACTCATGAGATCTGGGACAAATTGAAAAACATCTATGAATGTGATGAATCTATTAAGAAGGCTAAATTTTAGAACTTGAAGACCACATATGAAACCATGCAAATGGCTGAGGTTGAGAACATAACAAATTACATACAGAAGATTGATGAAGTTGTCAGTAGCATTAAGGGTCTTTATGGAAAGTTAGAGGATGTGGATGTTGTAGATAAGATACTCAGAACTCTTCCCAAATCTTATAGTCACAAGGTATCTGCCATTGAAGAATTGTTTGATATGGGAAAACTTACAAAAGATCAATTGCTTGGTAAACTGACTACTTTTGAGATGAGAGAGTTTGGTACTATTGATGGCCTTGTAAAAACTGAGACTGCCTTTAAGGCCAAGGAAGAAAAGACTGCTAGATCAGATAAATATGTTGTGGAATCAAATGAAGAAGATTTTGAAGAACTTGAGGAAAAATTTGCAAGCAAAATGAAAAGAGGTAGCAGCTCAGAAAGTTCAAAGGTAAGCTACCTTTCAAATGTTTCAATTGTGGTAAAATTGGTCACTATGCTTCAAGATGTTCTGACAGAACTTTGAGGATCAAAAACAATGAAAACAAAGGAAAGATGGTAAGAAAGAGTTACTATGTTAGAGATGATGATGGTGTAACTAATGATGAACCTAATTCTGATGATGGTAATAGTAGTGAATGCTTGTTTATTGCAATTAGAAAAGAACTTGTTTTTGCTAACCTTGCAAGCTGTGTGAAGGAAGGAAGTCCAGGAGAGTTGTTTGCATTTCAAGATGAAAAGGAAGATGAATGGATCATTGATAGCAGATGTTCAAATCACATGACAAGAGATAAGAGTAAGTTTGTTAAGTTTGAAATATATGATGGAGGACTAGTTAGGTTTGGTGATGATGCAGCTGGTAAGATCTATGGAAAATGATCAATTAGTTTTGATGGAAAGCATAATACAGATGATGTTCTTTATGTTAAAGGCTTGAAGCATAATCTTTTAAGTGTTGGACAAATGTGTGATAAAGGGTATAATCTGGTGTTTAAGGACAATGGGTGTGTGATAAGGAAAAGCTCCAGAACTTTAATTGCTATTGGTAAGAAGACTCATGGTAATGTTTATCATTTGAAGGGTACTAATAATTGTTGTTTGTTGGCTCAAACAAATGAAAGTTAGTTATGGCATAGGAGAATGTGTCACATTAACTTTGACATTTTGGTGAGAATAAGCTCAGTACAAGCAGTAAGAGACTTGCCTAGGATTGTGAAGCTTGCCAATGCTTTGTGCAAAGAATTTCAGTTTGGGAAGATGAAAAAGACTACCTTCAAGAGCAAAGAACAATTCTCTACTAGTTTGTTGGAGTTGGTGCATACAGACTTATGTAGCCCTACAAGAACAAGAAGTCTACAAGGTGACAGGTATTTCATGCTTCTTATTGATGATTATTCAAGAATGACTTGGGTTACCTTTCTTAAAGAAAAAATAGAAGCCCTAGACAATTAGTTTAAGGCATTTGAATTGGATTTGAGAATCAAGTGTTTGAGATCTGATAGAGGTGGTGAGTTTACTTCAAATGAGTTTAATGTTTTTTGTGAAGAACATGGAATAAAGAGACATTTGTCTACCCCCAGACTCCACAACAAAATGGAGTGGTTGAAAGGAAAAATAAAATTGTTCAAGAAGCTGCTAGAACAATGATCAAGGAAGCAGACCTAGCAGAGGTATATTTGAAAGAAGAAACACATACTGTTGTCTACATTCAGAACACAATGCAAGTAAGAGAAAAAGAAACAAAGACACCTTATGAGTTGTGGTATGGTAGAACTCCTACTATCAAATACTTCAAAGTTTTTGGAAGCAAATGCTACATCATAAAAGATGAATAATTAGGAAAGTTTGATGCTAGATGTGATGAAGGCATATTCCTTGGGTACTCTGCTAAGAGCAAGGCTTACCAGTGCTATAACAAAAGACTGAGAAAAATCATTAAAAGTGAAAATGTGAAGGTAGATGAAGATATTCAGCTAGATGGATATGAGTCAAATGGATCTACTGATATAGAAAAGGTTGAAAAAGATAGAAAAGGAAGTTCAGACTGAAGTGCAAGCTACTCCTGAAGAAGAATAAGTTCAAGCTAAAGCTCTAGAAAGAATTCCCAAGACCCCCAGGTATGTGCAAAGAGATCACTTTGAAGATCAGATTATTGGTGATAAAAGGAAAGTTGTGTTGACAAGAAGCATAACTGCAGAAGATCAAGTAAATATCTATTTACTCTCAAAGGTGGAACCTAAAACAATCAAAGAAGCATGCAATGATGAATATTGGGTCAAAGCAATGTAATAAGAACTAATTTAGATTGTGAAGAACAAGACTTGGGAACTTGTCCCTAGACCTACAGACAAGAATGTGATAGGAACAAAGTGGGTATTTCGAAACAAACTGAATGAAGTTGTGAGAAACAAGGCAAGACTTGTGTGTAAAGGCTACTCACAAGTGGAAGGAATGTGAAGAGACCTTTGCTCCATTGGAAAGAATGGAAGCTATCAGACTATTTTTGGCATTTCCAACACATAAAAACTTCAAGGTATACCAGATGGATGTGGAGTCTTCTTTCCTAAATGGTGAGTTAGAAGAAGAAGTCTACATAGAGCAACCAGATGGATTCCAGTTGTCAGACAAACCAAATATGGTATGTAAATTGAAGAAGGATTTGTATGGATTGAATCAAGCTCCCAAAGCTTGGTATGCAAGACTAGATAAGTACCTATTGCAATAGGGATTCAGTAAAGGGTCCGCAGATGGTAACCTATACACCAAGATAAGTGGAGACCAAATTATGATTGTTGAGATCTATGTAGATGACATCATATTCAGTGGAAATGAAGGTATGTGTAAGAAGTTTACAAATGAGATGCAAAACGAGTTTGAAATGTCTGTGTGGTGAAATGAACTTCTTCCTTGGACTACAAATCATTCAAACTAGTAAAGGTATTTTCATTTCTCAATCCAAGTATGTTAAAGAGTTGTTGAAGAAGTTTGGAATGGAGGAATCTAAACCAGTATGTACCCCTATGGTTACTAGTTGCAAGTTGAGCAAGAATGATGAATCTCCTAAGGTTGATCAGAGAAAGTATAGATCAATGATTAGAGGACTGTTTTATCTAATCTCTACTATACCAGATATCATGCATGCAGTCTGTCTTGTGGCTAGATTTCAATCAGATCCCAAAGAATCACATGTTATGGAAGTAAAGAGGATATCCAGGTACTTGAAGTGCACTCCTGATCATGGATTGTGGTATCCTAAGAACAATGATTTTTCCTTAAGTACCTATACAGATGCAGATTGGGCCGGATGTGTTGATGATAAAAAAAGCACAAGTAGAGGTGCATTCTTCCTTGGAGATAGGGCAGTGTCCTGAAACAACAAGAAACAAGAGTCAGTTTCCTTTTCTACTATAGAAGAAGAATATATTGTTGCAGCATCATGTTGTACTAAGGTGATGTGGATGAAACAGACCTTGAAGGATATCAAATTTGAGTATGATGAGCCAATCCCTATTCTTTGCGATAACACAAATGCCATAAATATTTTAAAGAATCTAGTGATGAATTCAAAGACAAATCACATTTCAATTAAGTATCACTCTTTTAAGGGAGAAAGTTGTAGAGAATGAAGTGAAGCTTGAGTATGTGCCTACAAAAGATCAGGTTGCTGATATATTCACTAAGGCTTTTCCAAAGGATACATTTGAGTATCTCCAAGAGAAGTTAGGGGTTGTTTCCCCTCCTTCCTTGAACTATATGCATAAGAAGGTGTATCAGCCTAGTGTGCCTCAAAGTACATTTCTCCTTTTTGGACTGATGTTGGAAGCTACCTCTCAGGGGGAGTACGTAATGGTGATCGTTGCAGTCAGGCGGAGTAAAGAATGATTTTAGATTGATCAGAGAAGAAGTGTACAAGTATGTGTAGTGGAAGAGATGCAATGCCCTTTTCCATTGATGTGAAAGGGGGAGAGAGATCATGTGAAAAACTCAGGGGGAGAAAGAGTTTAGATGTGTAAAAGGAGAGGGGGAGTCCTGATGCAAAGTTATGTCTTGATGGAGGAACATGTTATTTAGTTTTTCACATCATATGTTTCCATCAATGACAAAGGGGGAGATTGTTGCAAGTATGTGCTAACTGGTGTTGTCATTGATGTCAATATGTTTGTGTTGTCATTGGTGCCAACTGTGTCTTCTGATATTGTTGTTTGTTGATTGATTGAGTTGTTATATTAAGGACACTGTCTAAGTATTTTGCTCCACATTTCCTTTATATTGAAGAACAGAGTATGAGATTTGGATATGATTTCAAGAAGTTTTTGAAGATGCTAAATATAGAATTTGGTGGTCTGGATCACTGTGCAACAAAAGTTCTTTTCACCAGTTTGAAGACTGTGTCTGACAACATTTGCAGTGTCATAGGGAGAAAGTATTTTGCTCCACATTTCTCCACAGTTTGGATTTTGGTCTTGCAGTTATGGACTTAAGTTTATAAGGTCCCTAGCTATATTCATTCCAAAGTATTTGTGATTTGATACTCTAGAAAGCAAGTTATTGATTAGTAGACTTTGATAGTGTTTGTTATGAGTAGTCTGTAATCTATCTTCAAGTGATAATTGTTGTCCTCAAGTGAAATATGTTGCATTTGTATTTGTCATTTCCTAGGTGATTTTATATTGTTTGTGGATGCCTCCAGAATGTATTGAAGGCATGTGCTTGATCTGCAAGCTATAATGAAGTTCTTGGAAGCGTGTATTTAAGTATTCTTGATGTTTGCACTAGTTCTAGTTGACTTGGTTATCTACACTTGTTGTGGAGGTGATTCGTGGATTGTGGAAGCTTGTTGAAGTGTGTAAGGATGTGTTTGGGTCTGAGCTAAGCCCTGAAGTGCTCTTCCTTCTTTCATTTGCTCTGCAAGCTTGTTTAGGTCCTGACCTAATTTGATTTCTGACCTTGATAAATGTTCCAAGGTTGATGATTAGTATAAATATATGTAATGAAGCCATAAGTGATGTGAGATAGTGCAAAGATGCAAAGATAAAGCATGTGTTGTAAAGGTAGAGCAGAAGAGATATATTATGCTTCAATGGAACTGAACTCAGGCATGTTGTAGATGCTACTATATCAGTTTATAGTAGTGAGCCACCCATCCTGGCAGTGAGTTACCCTTTAGGAGTGAGCCACCCCTTGGCAGTGAGCCACCCTTTGACAATGAGCCTTTTTGCAGTGAGCATTTTGGACAGTGAGCCTCTTTATTATTTGGTATTGTTACTACATTATATTGTGAGCTAACACTCACCATGGTTTTTCCCTTTTAGGGTTTTCCACATAAAAATCTCGTGTTCATGTGTGTATGGTGTTGATGTGTTTATGTTTTGATTCTACTATTCATGTTTAATCTTCATAACATAATAAGGAGTTAAAGTAAGTGAATGTGAATGTGATTTTGTTTAAAGAAGTTAAAGTTTTTGATACAAATGATTCACCCCCCCTCTCAGTTGTCTTATGCCTTCAACACAAGCTATTCCAACTTTCTAGAAAATAACATAGAATTAAGAGAGCCCTCATGTCTTCATCAAAATTTACCTTAACATAATTTAATTGACTGGTAAATGTATTGAAATCATTTAAATGATATGTTACAGATCCTCCTCCAGTCAATTTAATGTTAAATAAATGCTTCATAAGGAATACCTTATTTGAGGCTAAGGGTTTTTCATACGATTGAGTCAAAGATTTCATCAGATCCTTTGTTGTTGTTACTTTTGATATATTGAATGCCATAGATGGTGCCAAACACAATCAAACAATTCCTAGTGCCTTTTTCTCTAGAATCTCCCATTCTTCATCTATCATCATGGATGGTTTCTTGTATTTTCCTTGCAATGACCACCACAAATCCTTCTGATACAGGTAATCTTCCATTTGCATCTTCCGTATTTGATAATTCTGGTTATTGAACTTCTCAACCTTCAATTTGCCTTCTTCCATTGCTCCCACTCAAATCTAGAAGTCTCTTGCCAATTGTCCAAAATACACGGATCTGATACTAGTTGTTAGGATTTGATAGATCGAAGCAATACAAATTAACAATTATAATGCAAATTTAAATACACAAAATAACAAATATGAACACAATTCAACACAGATATTTAATGTGGTTCACCCAATGTGGGATACATCCACATAAACACAACCATCCAATATTTTATTATCCAGCATCTGTTAGAGTTAGCTATGATTAGAACCACCCAGGATCTAGGACTTCATGAAAGCACAAGAGAGATCAAATGAAAGAATCATTCTATTCTATCAATGAATGCAAAATATTGTTGAAAGATTATTACAATGTACATGATATGCCTTGCTTATAAAGATAAGGATGAGATGTAAGATGTTGTAGTCATGTGACAAGTGTCATAATCCTATGAGATGTGACAACTATAGGATAAGATGCCAACTATCAACAACTAGACACAACTAGAAACATCTAGTAGACTCACTAAGTCAACTTAACATGTGAATTATATGTGAATATTATTTAACTAATAAATAGTTAAATAATATGAATTATTTGCACAAGGGTAAATCAGTTAGGTGATAACCATGTTCACACCAATAGCATTAATCAAAACTGATTACAATCTACATCTTATCCACTACTATTTTACATAAAATGCACTACAATCTCATTCATGTCTCTTGACCTTTTACATTCTATAGCTGCTTATTTATCAAGCCTTTTTGGCAGTTTAGAATGTCAATTTTTTCATGTCGGCTAATAAAACTAGTAATCAATGCATTTATTAACTATTGGGCATTTTTTTTCTTCGAGGGTGTTGCCTGCAACAACCCCATTGGGGGCATTTCCCCTAGCAACCCCACCATGGGCTCTTCCCCCGAGCCCCCACTAGTAGGATGGTCCCCCAAGGCCCCATAGGAGGGGCTCCACCCCCTGCACTCCTCATTAATTATTTTGGGGAAAATCTGCGACTGTCAAAGTCACCAAAATTTAGCTTGATTCATGTACCCATAGCCTTGTAACATGATCAATCACCACATACTAACATAAGGATGTCATGATCTATAGCTCTTGAGTCCCATGGGTAGTTTTATATAACAAAATTGTTAGAAGTGTCCATTGGTTTACACTTGTTATATGGTTGAGGATTAATAGGTATACAACAAAGCTTCCCTTTATGCCAAAACTTGACACATTGATGTAGAGTGGAGGGAACAACTTTCAAGGCACATAACCATGGACTCCCAAGAAGGATATTATAAGTTAACTTTTTGAGCATCAATAGAACATGTCTAGGTGCAAAGTCCAAAATTAATTAGGAAGGTGGTAGTACTAAGCCAAAATCTACCTAGATTATCAAATAATATAACATGGTAAGGCCTGATGCTTGTATCTTTGACATGTCTACTTCTAATTATTTTAAGTAATCTTTCATTCATATGTTAAGGCTAGATCCATTGTCAACTAAAGACCATTTAATAAACAACTTGCCACAATTCACCATAATATGCAAAGGTATTGATTGGTCAAGAAACTTCTTAGGTGTGATCTCATCATCATCAAATGACACAACCTAATGTTTTTTGAGGCTAATAGACTCAAGCAAATATGTAACTAATGATAGAGTCTATTATCAAAACAAAATTGGATTTTATCTAAGGATTTTCACATTATATCTTGACAAAAAGGTGATGTGCACACCAAGTCCCATAGAGATATTTTGGGTTGGGTGTTTCGTAATTGTTTAATGATATCAAACTCCTTTGTTTTAGATGTGATTTGAGTTAGAGGAGCTTGATTAAGTGCATTATATGGTAAAACTAGTGGAAGTAAATTAACTTCTTGGCCTTGTCTAAATTTTGATGTGTATGCCCTACTAATTTATAATAATGTGAATCGGGAGCCATGTGAAAGCATATTGATAGAGGATGAATTGCGATCAAGAGATAAATCATGGGAGAGCTTAATATCCTAATGTGAGCTAGGGCTAGATAAATATGCAATGAAAGCATGAGCTAAATTCATGAAAGAAGTGTAAAGAAAACAAGATGTATCAAACCATTGTAAATCTCTACCACTTAAGTATAGTATATACTTACTAATAAAGAGGATACCACCATCTAAGTGGTCATAATTATCAAGTAAAAATGATTGCACACCTAAAGAGGCATCGATAGATCCATTATAGTCATCACATAATAGTTGTTCAATAAGTCTCATGGCATCCTCATGTAATGTAGGGTGAGTCAATGAAGTATCAATGAAGGATGTGCATAAGCAACTAAAGAATTATCATTGAGGCGCAAGCTATCACCATGTAAAGTGTTAGAATATTAAGGTTTTACATTTATAATAAAGTCACTTTGTGACTTATAGGTTAGTTTAATATAAATAATAAATAAATAGGTTAGTTGTTAGTTTATATGTTATAAGATTTAGTTGGTTTGGGGGATTTATATTCCCATATGATTGTTTAGTTACTTACATGAGAATTTGTAAAACTTTATAAAGCCACATTAAATATCATTGTAAATCATCTTGTATATCTTGGAAATTATCAATATATATCATTTATGTTATTTTGTTGTGCATTCATGGTTTGATCAACTATCTCTGTATTTGCTCAACCATTTCAACATGGTATCAGAGCATTGAGGATTTTTGTGTGCTTGTGATTGAAGAAATTGTGCGTGTGAAATTTGCTGGGTGTGGAAGGCACCAAAATCTTGAGAATGCCACTTCATTAAAGTTTGAAATTTGTGATGGAGATTTTTAAAGATTTGATTAAGGCATGATTAATATAGGCATTTGATATATTTTCTTGAGTTAGTGTTTCATTTATTATGTTGCGTTGAAATGAGGGTATGATCATTGATCAAGCATAAAGGAAGTTTTTTTGTAATGCTCGATGCTCATCTTGCAATTCATAATTGAGAAGAACCTTTACATTTCTAAGAATCTACTAAATAATGCAGTTGCTTGTCATTAAATAGAAGTTCAATGGAGATGATAATAGGGATACACTGAGCAGTAAGTGTAAGAATAGGATTATTAAGCGTTCCAATAAAGTAAAGAGAAAAACTACTATGCTGATAATGTGAGACATCTAACCTATAGAGAAAAGAAGCAAAACAAACTGCCAAAACTTATGAAGGAAATCATGATGTCCTTTATTTCATGTGCTAGGAGTATCAAGTTGCTTAGTAGAGCATGAGGACTTGAGAAAGATACTCAACATGGTGTGTTATTAAATCTCCTACAACAAAAACTCTTTTCCTAAGTGTAAGGAAAGAGGAAATAATTAAGAAGCGACTATCATGGGAACATGGTGAAGATCCTACCATTGAATAGTAGAAGAGGCACATGTAGAGATTTGTTTGTTTTAATTATTTGTTGCATTCTACAAAGTCTCATTAGAAACATGTTTGAAGCTATTAGGAGAAGAAACTATTAGATTCTCAAATAAATCAGGAGAAGAGCTCTGATACCAGGTTAGAGCCGGATACAACCATGTACCATGTGGGATTCATACCCACTACGTACTAGGTCGATAAGCCGAGCTTACGCGGATGAAGGGTCGAGAGCTCGAGGGACTCAAACTGATGACCTGCGCTCTGATACCATGTTAGATTCTGCGAGAAGTGAGAACCGAGCCAGGATCCGTTGTCGGTCGTAGATCATATGCACCTCCACTCAATAGATGATTGAAGATCAAAATAGTAGAATGAAAAGATATTTGATATGAGAGAAAAATAAAGACAAAGAAAGAGAATTTTGAGAAGACTCTCAATACTCTCATTGAGCTATCACTGAACTGATATTCAAGCTTGTGAACTTAATATTCAAGCTTGTGAACTTGCTCATTAACTTGCTATGGTGAGAGGAGAGTATTGTATATATAGCAAAAATAGGGCATATACATCTAAGAGGTGTAATAACTCCCATATCCCATAAAAGGTGGGAGATCTTACCTACTTGGTAAATGCCAAAACATGTGGGGCATATACATCCAAGAGGTGTAATAACTCCCATATCCCATAAAAGGTGGGAGATTTTACCTACTTGGTAAATGCCAAAACATGTGGCATAACCTCCTTACATGAAAACAAAAAGGAGTTATTAAGGGGTGGCACATAAAGACAAAAGAGTGTGAGAACTCTAACTACCCCATAATAAGGACAAAATAGTGGTTATGAGAGGTGACACAATACCCCATGTGGCACAATACCCCATAACCTACTTAGGTAAGGAAAAAATAGTGGTTATGAGAGGTGGCACAATACCCCATAACCTACTTAGGTAAGGACAAAATAGTGGTTATGAGAGGTGGTACAAAAAGCCAAAAAAGGATGTGTAACTCAACTACCCATGTGTGGGAGAGAGTTACACATGTAGCTGATGTATTTCGCCACGTGTCCTCATATTAACCACTTATAATAAACCTAAGCAAGCTTAATAAAGTGTAGGAAAAAGAAATATCCCTAAGGAAAATAAAAAACCTACACTAACACCCCCCCTTAAGCATAGCTTAGGTGGGTGAAAAGATGGGTCCCGGCTACTAGGCCATGTAGGTACCCATGTACAAAAAATTCCTCCCAGAGTAGAGAGGAGAAAGAGACTATGAAACCCCCCCCACAACAAAGTAGCTCTTGTGCCAAAAGAGGATGCCCATATATGAATGCTGAAGATGATCCATTTGTGACAAATGACATTTCTCCCCTTAGGAAGAAACAACTCCAATGGTGAATGTCGAAGTAACTCCCACTCAAAGAAGCAAGGTGAGGAAGGAAGTATCAAGATGTATCCTATCTCAGAACTTTGCTCAAGTGTCCCCATGTGAATATCAAAAGATGCCTCAATGCACGAAGGTAGAAGCAATCCAATCCCATGTGTACAACTAGGAGGTACAAGATCCAAAGACAAGGAAGATGCGATAACAGTGATGAAATGACTGTCATCAAAGAGGAGTTGAATGTCCTCAAGAGTGTCATCTAGATCCGAAATGTGAGACTCTACAAAAAACAAGAGATGTTTGGTAGAAATTGGTCCCAATGAAGTGAATCTAGAAGACATATTTGATCCTGTTGCAAAGAATCACTGGAGTAACAATAGGTGCAAGGAAAAAATAATTGTCATGAAAAAGGAGAGATAGCGCCTCAAATGTGTCCTCCAAATCTGAAATGTGAGACTCCACAAACAAAGATGCAATGTCTGATAAATAGGAATCCCAATCAGGAAGACTGTAATGATCCTGCTGCAAAGAATCACTGGAAGCTCTCAAAGAAGCATCTCTGGAATCTGATGAAGCAACAGGTGTTGTATCTGAAGATGGGGTATCAATGTATGTCACACAAGATAGGGTAAAAGTAGACTTAGTATCATCCACCGGAGCCTGGTCATCCAAGGAAACATCACTCTCAGATGAAGATCCAAATTCTCCATACAACTGCTGGATGATGGTCCAAGCAGTGAAAGGGCACTCAATGTGCTTTATGTGATGTAGAATATCCTGAGAAACAGTAATACATATTAGTCCATAGACCATGTCATTATTGTTAAACCATGCATTCTTCTATTCATAGTCACTTGGCTCAGGAATGAGTCCAAGGAGATAGGGCAATAGATCCTCCTCAAGGCATTGATTCTTTATCCCTTGTTTCCAAGACAAATAGTTCTCTGAGGTTAACTTAAAAACAGAAGGATGGAAATAACCAAAATCCATGATGAACCCCCAAAATGATTACAATAACCCCATAAAAGATGTGACTCAAAGAGAGCACATAAGACACCCCCTTTTCCACTCAATCAAAGAACCCTCCCCCAAGAAAATTTGATTTGGCACTTTATATTTAGTGCATTTACAGCTGCCACTAGCAAGAAATACTAAGTGGTCTTGATTTCAATGCATTGCAAAACCCTCAAAAAGAGCATATGCCAAAAAATGCAACTTTGGCACAATACTTAGATAAATAAATAGTACCACTGTGATCTACTCGAAAAATCATACACTTTCAAAAAAAGAATCGCCTCGATACGAGGTCGTATGTGAAAGTTATGATCCTCTGAAGTTCCCAAAAACGAGAACTATGCAATGTCATGACTGAGAATATGTAATTTCTAAAAAATTATACACTGAAATCAAAAATTATTGTACCAGCATGTAGAGCACGAAAAATTAGCCAAAATAAAAAAAAGAAGCTCAGAAATCCGAGGTCGGGAGCCCGAGTTACGGCCTTTGGAAGTTGAATTGCAATTTCCAAAACGCCAATGGAGAGGGGTTTTGCTATAGCTTTCTGACATAATTTCTGCAAAATATATAAGCTGTATACAAAAACTAACAGATACCCAGAACGTTTTTCGACCCTAGGAACAAAACCTAGAAATCATTTTTTTTGAAAATGAGTAGAAGCTAGAAATTTGAAGCACAAATGAAAACGGCTCCGGTAAATTTTTTTAAAAAAATAACCCCGATTTGTTACCGTGTCCTCCAATCTTTGATTTTGGTGGAGTAAAAGTCACTTTTGACTTTCTCAAGCCTTCTGGATACTCTGGAAGTACTGAAAGATGCCTCCAATATTACCACAAAGCTGCAATCACCCAGATCTCACAAGAACACATATATGCAAACCAGATTACCCAGATGCCTATTTTCCTTTAAACTGTTCTGATTCTCTAGTTCATTCAAGGATGCAGGAGAAGAGCATACTTGGTTTTTAAGAAAAATATTAGCGATTTAATAATCTCAAATCTCTCAAATAAATCAGAAAAATAATGAGCTATACCAGACAACACGGCTCTGATACCATGTTAGATTCTGCAAGCCAACACCCCCCCACATGATAGAGCCAGATACAACCACGTACCATGTGGGATTCGTACCCACTATGTACCACGTCGATAAGCTGAGCTTACGTGGACGAAGGGTCGAGGGGTCAAGAGACTCGAACCGATGACCTGCGCTCTGATACCATGTTAGATTCTCAAATAAATCAGGAGAAGAGCTTTGATACTAGGTTAGAGCCGAATACAACCACGTACCATGTGGGATTCGTACCCACTACGTACCACGTCGATAAGCCGAGCTTATGCGGATGAAGGGTCGAGGGCTCGAGGGACTCGAACCGATGACCTGCGCTCTGATACCATGTTAGATTCTGTGAGAAGCGAGAATCGAGCTAGGATCCATTGTCGGTCGTAGATGATATGCGCCTCCACTCAACAGATGATCGAAGATCAAAATAGTAGAATGAAGAGATATCTGAAATGAGAGAAAAATAGAGACAAAGAAAGAGAATTTTGAGAAGACTCTCAATACTCTCACTGAGCTATCACTGAACTGATATTCAAGCTTGTGAACTTGCTCATTAACTTGCTATGGTGAGAGGAGAGTATTGTATATATAGCAAAAATAGGGCATATACATCCAAGAGGTGTAATAACTCCCATATCCCATAAAAGGTGGGAGATCTTACCTACTTGGTAAATGCCAAAACATGTGGGGCATATACATCCAAGAGGTGTAATAACTCCCATATCTCATAAAAGGTGGGTGTTAGGGTTAGCCGGAAGAAGATATCAATTAAATGCAAATAAAGATTAAACAGAGGAATGGAAATACATAGAAATAATAATAGTGAGAGATAAGTTTTAACGTGGTTCACCCAAACTCAGGCTACATCCACCAAACAGAGAGTCCAATATTATTATCCAGTAAATCAAACCGATTACAATCAACAATCCGTGCAACTCAATACCGCTACAAAATGCTACAATACAATATATCAAAACCCTAACCCTTAGCCACTTTTTATCAAGCTTTTTGTCGGTTACAAAAATAGGGTTTTCTTATGTCGGTCAATGAAAAAATAACTCCCAGTGCATTATAAAATAATAAAAAACCATGTGAGGTGCTGCCCCTCGACCTCGCCCTGTATCGCTACAAGGAACACGCCAGGGGCGCTGCCCCCAAACCCTGCAAGGGGCACTACCCCTTGACCCCGTAGGAATTTGGGGGGAAACCACACCGATAAAAGTGGTGTAAATATAACCTCCGAGTCTAATTAGGCTCCATATAACAACAATCTCCCACTTAGAGATTGATCAGACTCCACACCATATCATCTCCCACTTGGAGACTGATTATAACACCACTGACCCTATAGCTCCCACTGAAAAGAAGCACCCTGGACTCTACTGTTCTATTTTTGTCGTTTTCAGTTTAGAAGACCAACCGAAGTTGAAGAGGAGCTCAGCTTCTCCCTTGTTACTGCCTTTGTAAACATATCTGCCTGATTGTCATCTGTATGTATCTTTGCCAGCTATAACTGTCCATCATCCAATACCAACCGAATGAAGTGATAACTCAACTATATGTGTTTGGTCTTTGAATGCAAGGCAAAATTCTTTGCAAGATGTATGGCACTCTGGCTATCCGTAAACAAATAACTGTTAACCTGTTGTGTGCCCAATTCTTTCATGAAAGATTGCAGCCATATCATCTCCTTGCTTGCCTCTGTTGCAGCTACATATTCTGCCTCTGTGGTGGATAAAGCAACCACCTTTTGCAACCTAGAAATCCAACTCACTACTGTTCCACCTACAGTAAAGACATAACCTATAGTACTCCACTTGGTATCAATATCCCCTACCAAATTTGAGTCTACATAACCTACTAAATCAATATTAGAGCCCCCAAAACATAAGTGTTTATTGGATGTACCTCTCAAATATCTGAGAATCCATTTTACCGCATTCCAATACTCTAATTCGGGATGACTCATATACCTGCTAACGACTCCTACAGCATGTGCAATATCTGGTCTGGTGCATACCATGGCATACATTAAACTTCCTACAGCTGAAGCATAGGGTACTTTGGACATTTTCTTTTCCTCCTCTTGTGTCTTAAGACACATCTCCTTGGTCAATTTCAAATGACTAGGCAAAGGTGTGCTGACAACTTTTGCATTCTCCATGTGGAATCTCTGCAACACCTTTTCGACATAAGCAGCCTGAGATAGAGTCAATTTTCTATTCTTCCTATCTCTGCAAATTTTCATACCAAGGATTTGTTTTGCTACCCCCAAATCCTTCATATCAAATGACTTTGCTAACTGCTATTTTAACTCTCTTATGTGATCCATGTTAGACCTAGCTACAAGCATGTCATCAACATATAAACATAAAATAATGTAGCTGTCATTATCCAACCTCTTAAAATAAACACAATGGTCAGAATTACACCTGCTATAGCCTCGCTCAGCCATAAAACTGTCAAATTTCAAATACCACTGCCGAGGTGCTTGTTTCAGGCCATACAAACTCTTCTTTAATCTGCACACCAGTTTCTCCTTATCTTTGACCTCAAATCCTTGGGGCTGTTCCATATATATCTCCTCCTCCAAATCACCATAGAGAAAGGCAGTTTTAACATCTAGCTGTTCCAAATGTAAATCTTTAGCAGCCACAAGACTTAAAATAGTACGAATAGAAGTCATCTTGACAACCGGAGAAAATATCTCATCAAAATCAATGCCCTTTTTCTGTGCAAATCCTTTTACAACTAACCTGGCCTTAAATCTTTTCTGACCTCCATCTTCCTCTTTCAGCCTGTAAACCCATTTATTTGGTAAAGCCTTTTTACCTACAGGTAACTTACATAATTCCCAAGTCTAATTTTTCAGCAAGGAGTCTATTTCTTCTTTCATTGCAAGCTCCCACTGAACCTGTGCATCCACCTGCATAGCTTCATCATACCCTTCTGGTTTACAAGCATCTGTTAACAAAATAGAATACAAAGAGGGAGAAAACTTTTCAGGAGGTCTATTTATCCTTGTTGACCGTCTAACATTCACTGGAGTTTGTGGTATTTCTGGTTGCTGTTGCAGAGCATGAGGAACCACTGGAACATCACTATTTGGAGTATCATCTAGCACCACATAATCCTTTACTTTCTTCTCATGCTACTACAACTGATCTTTGTACAACACCTTCTCATTGAATATAACATCACTGCTTCTCACAATTTTTTGATTTTTAAAATCCCAAAGCCTATAACCAAATTCATCAATGCCATATCCAACGAAGGTACATTTTTTTTTATTTCGCATCCAGCTTGGTTCTATTTTCAGAATCTATATGTGCAAATGCTTCATAGCTGAAGGTTTTCAGAAAAGAATAACTCAACTTCTTGCCTGTCCATGCTTCCTTTGGAATACCACAGCCTAAAGGAACTGAAGGACCTCTGTTAATTAAATATACAATAGTGTTGATAGCCTCTGCCCACATGTTTAAAGGCAACCCAGCATGCAATCTCATGGTCCTTGCACGCTCCATTATTGTCCTATTCATGCATTCAGCCACTCCATTTTCCTGTGGAGTCCCTGGAACCATTTTCTGCCTACGAATTCCATTAAAGGAACAATAATCTTCAAATTCTTTGCTGCAATACTCACCGCCATTATCAGATCTAAAACATTTTAATCTGTTACCTATCTCATTCTCAACCAAGCTTCTTAATTTTTTGAATGTTTCAAATACATCAGATTTCTGCCTAAAGAAATAAATCCATACCTTCCTAGTTGCATCATCTATGAATGTAACATAATACCGAGAGCCACCAAGAGAAGATACCTGAGTTGGCCCCCATACATCTGTATGCACAAGCTCCAACTTTTCATTTTTCTTTTGCTTCCTATCCTTGAGAAAACTGACTCTCTTTTGTTTTCCATACACACAACTTTCACAGAAATCTATATTAATACATTTTAGACCTGGTAAAACTTTCTTAGAATGAAGTACCTTCATACCTTTTTCACTCACATGCCCAAGTCTGTTATGCCATAGTGTTGTCTCAGAACTTGCAGCAACTTTTCCAGTCTCTTCCTGCAAACCTATAGCAACTGTTCCTGAACCTATTTATTTTTTCTCTGTAACAGCTAAAGTAGAAGGAACAGTATGACCTGTACAAAGATATAAGGTGCCTACTTTCACACCTTTTGCTACTACTAAGGCACCTTTTGAAACCTTCCAATTTTTATCAGTAAATGTAACAGTGCAACCTTGTTCAGTTAGCTGCCCTGCTGAAATTAAATTCCTACTGAGCCTTGGAACATGCCTTATCTCTTGTAGTAGCCAATGATTTCCATTCTGCAACTTAATCTTGATTCTTCCCTTTCCAACAATCTGACAGGGTTCGTTATCTCCCAAATAAACCAGCCCAAAATCCCCTTGGACATAATCAAGAAAATAACTTCTATGGGGTGTAGTATGAAATGAGGCCCCTGAATCTAAAACCCATGAATCATCAGCATTATCTAGGGAAAGAATCAAAGCATCATCTTCAGACTTATTGCTTACCACATTTGCTTCCTTATTGCCTTCTTGTTTGTCTCCTTCTTTGTTCTTCCGAGACCAGCAATCTTTCTTCAGATGACCTGGTTTTCCATAGGACTAGCAATCCTTTTGTCCTCTGGTTTGGGATCTTTTGTCCTTTGATTTTTGTCCAGAACCTTTTCCTCTCTCCTTTGATCTGCCCCTACTTTCTGCATTCAAAACACTGCCTGATGTGGATCCACTTGAGCTTTTCCTACGAATTTCTTCACTCAGAATAACACCAACAACATCATCAAATTTCAAGGTAGTTGAACCAGAAACAGAGTTACTAATCGCCATTACCAAACTATCCCAGCTTTCAGGCAATGAACATAATATTAAGAGAGCTCTAACTTCTTCATCAAATTTTACATTTACAGAAGTTAATTGACTGACAATCGTATTAAATTCATTTAAATGATCTGTCATAGATCCACCTTCAACCATTTTCAGATTAAACAAATGCTTCATGAGAAATACTTTATTTGAGGCTGAGGGTTTTTCATACAATTTTGCCAAAGCTTTCATCAAACCATCTGTTGTCTTCGCTTCCGTTATATTGAATGCCACCGATGGTGCCAGGCACAACCGAATGGTTCCCAGTGCCTTTCTGTCAAGAAGATTCCAATCCTCATCAGACATTGTTGCCGGTTTCTTGGCTACTCCTTCCAACGGCATCCATAAATCCTTTTGATAAAGGTAGTCCTCCATCTGCATCTTCCATAACTGATAGTTCTTCCCATTGAATTTATCAACCTTCAATTTACCCTCATCCGCCATTGCTCCCACTCAACCGTGAGACTTTCCTGCAGACAATAATCGAACACAACCCGCTCTGATACCACTTGTTAGGGTTAGCCGGAAGAAGATATCAATTAAATGCAAATAAAGATTAAATAGAGGAATGGAAATACATAGAAATAATAACAGCGAGAGACAAGTTTTAACGTGGTTCACCCAAACTTGGGCTACATCCACCAAACAGAGAGTCCAATATTATTATCTAGTAAATTAAACCGATTACAATCAGCAATCCCTGCAACTCAATACCGCTGCAAAATGCTACAATACAATATATCAAAACCCTAACCCTTAGCCGCTTTTTATCAAGCTTTTTGTCAGTTACAAAAATAAGGTTTTCTTATGTCGGTCAATGAAAAAATAACTCCCAATGCATTATAAAATAATAAAAAACCGTGTGAGGTTTCAGGAGCGTTGCCCCTGAGCCCCCACAAGGGCGCTGCCCCTCGACCCCGCCTTGTATCGCAACAAGGAACGCACCAGGGGCGCTGCCCCCAAACCCCGCAAGGGGCGCTACCCCTTGACCCTGTCTTGGGGGCGCTGCCCCCAAACCCCCGCAAGGGGTGCTGCCCCTTGACCCCGTAGGAATTTGGGGGGAAACCGCGCCGATAAAAGTGGCATAAATATAACCTCCGAGTCTAATTAGGCTCCATATAACAACAGTGGGAGATTTTACCTACTTGGTAAATGCTAAAACATGTGGCATAACCTCCTTACATGAAAACAAAAAGGAATTATTAAGGGGTGGCACATACAGACAAAAGAGTGTGAGAACTCTAACTACCCCATAATAAGGACAAAATAGTGGTTATGAGAGGTGGCACAATACCCCATAACCTACGTAGGTAAGGACAAAATAGTGGTTATGAGAGGTGGCACAAAAAGCCAAAAAAGGATGTGTAACTCAACTATCCATGTGTGGGAGAGAGTTACACATGTAGCTGATGTATTTCGCCACGTGTCCTCATATTAACCACTTATAATAAACCTAAGCAAGTAACCACTTATAATAAACCTAAGCAAGCTTAATAAAGTGTAGGAAAAAAAAATATCCCTAAGGAAAATAAAAAACTTACACCAATAGAAACCAACAAATAGATCAATTGGTGAAGATATATAAATTGTTTTGTGGTTATAAGTTCAAACTTCAATAGTGTATATTGTTTTGTGAATTAAATTTTCTTCATCTACAAATCTAAGGAGAAATAAGTAGAATGTTTTAAAATTACATGTGATAAGTGGACAAATAAGTGTTTGGAGAAATAAGAGTTTTTTCTTGGAATTTTGAATATATTTTTAAAGGATTTATAAGAATTTCATTGTAAAGGATGCATTTTTGATTGAATCTGACATCCTATTATCTCATGGGTTTTACAAATATGTTTGAAAGTCTTGCTTGTGTTTTTGGAGCCATCCATGTTAAATTTGTTTGGGTTCTCAAAGGATCAGGTGAATAAAGTGTAATAATGTCAAATTGGAGGCAAGCGACAATGGAGGTAGGAGGATCTTCATCATCTCAAGCTAGCTTCTTGCTCAGGGATGATTCATTGCATGAGGAGCACTCCTTTTCCATTTGTGTCTCTTCATAGAGAGGGGGGGCTTGGCAGTGCTTGATAGAGCTTGGTAGTTCTTGATAGTGCATGATAGTACTTGGTTGTGGATTTTGGAGTTGGTTTGATCCATAAATGAAGGTGTGTTATTGTAGATTTTGGAGTTAGTCTTGATCCATAGTTGGTTGGAGTTTGTACTATGAATAGATGAGAGTCTCGATTCACAGTCGAGGTTGGTGATTTGTACTGTGAGTAGTTGAGCGAGTCTCGATTCACAGTCAAGGTTGGTGATTTTCTTGTGAATAGTTGAGTGTGTCTCAATTCACAAGTATTCTAGAGGTTTGACAGTCAAGAGATCAATTGGTGTTTCCTGGGTGAGCAAGGAGAATTGGTGGATAATTGAGTAAGTCTTGATCCATCAAAGTTTCCAGAAGGATTGTTGTGATCAACTCTTGAAGTGTTCCGCCTTTTGTTCAGATTGATGTAATAAGGGGGGAATGTTGGATGTAAACCCTTAAGGGGGGTATTAGAATATTAAGGTTTTACATTTATAATAAAGTCACTTTGTGACTTATAGGTTAGTTTAATATAAATAATAAATAAATAAGTTAGTTGTTAGTTTATAATTTATAAGAGTTAGTTGGTTTTGGGGAGTTATATTCCTGTATCATTGTTTAGTTACTTACACGGGAATTTGTAAAGCTTTATAAAGCCATATTGGACATCATTGTAAATCATCTCGTATATCCTGGAAATTATCAATATATACCATTTATGTTATTTTGCTGTGTATTCATGTTTGATCAGCTATCTTTGTATTTGCTCAACCATTTCAACATGAAGTAGGAATATATAAGATTGTCACAAGTAACCATAGATCCAACATGAGATGTAGGAAAATGATCATCATTACACTCCTTATCATGAATGAAATAAGGTAATTCATTGAAATCACACGAATCAATGGACATATGACTAACATGAAATATAAGAGAACTAGCATCATGATGTATATTAATGTAATGTATAAAGTGAAGGACATGTGTGGTATCATGAATGGCCATCATAATAGATGCATCACATGATAAATCCTTGCTTAGTAGATGCTTATCATTATCACAAGGAATAGGATAATCATGGAGTGTATCAGTAAGTGATATAAGCATCTCTAATAGAAGAGGATAAGCACTTTGGAAATTCAATTAAAGAGGGGAAAGATAGCACATGGTAAAACTATGCCTAGATATAAAAATACATTAGCATCCATAGCATAAAAGCCATGAATATATCAAGGATGGATATTCCATATGTTATGGAAGAAAGAAATAGGTAAAGTAAAGTAAAAAAGAATATGTAAATCAAACCCTAGGAAATCTAAAAGTGAATGAGAAATAAAAATTAGATCATATTTGAAAACCTAAAATCAGTGAAGGTATAGCCTTAAGGTCAAACTGTAAGGTGCAGAAATTTTACCATCTAAAAAAATAGTACTCGAAAAGATAATCAACCAATAATAGTTTCCAATTATCTATAATAACATAAAATGGCAAGAATCCATGAATAAGAATAATGATTCATATACCAGAATGGATTACAAAATAGTTTACATACACCCAACTTGGTGTTACAATACATCTGTTTCAATGTTACATAAAGAAGATCTATCATCAAGATATCCATGAATCATATTACAACTTGGCAATAAAGCCATAGAAAAAAGCAAATATCTATATCAATAATAATATCTAATCTCGGTTGCCTTGATCCTCCAATCATCCACAAACCAAGTCCAAGAGAGTGGTTGAGGTGCTTTTTCCACCCAACCACGAAGTACTGAACTTCCCTGGGTTTCTTCCTAACTTGAAGAAAGCACTGACCCTGCACAAGGAGCCTAGCAACCTAGAACAGTACAAGCAAGAGGGAAACACTCGATGTGTGCCTGTTGTCTGTATGCATCCTAATACTAGAATGACAAACTCTTGCAAACAAGATGTGGCAAAGACAAACAAAGTTCTAGGCTTTTAAACAAATCCATCTATTTCAATGGTACAGTAGCTTGGCCAAACATTTAAAAAAGATAGTTTTAGATAAAGTAAAACTATCGTCTCTGGGAGCCCACATTCGGCATCCTGTCCCGAAAGTTCGTACTTTATCAAGATACATACAACATAGTTCTTCTATGTTTGGTTTTCCATCATCATAAATATCTATATTTCAAAAATACAAACATTATTTCCATTGATCAAATGATTTCACTGGTTTTCTTATTGAAAAAGTTTACTATTTTCCCTTATTTTATTTGATCTATGTGATGATCTACCAATTAAATATAATGCATTTCTTTTAAAAAATCAAGAATTTTGATATACTACTAGTTTTTCCAATTGAAAAGTAGAAATAACATTTATCAAGAACTCAATAATTTGAAAGTCTCTACAAGTCTTTCTCATTAATGCAATTATATAAAATAAAAAGAATATTTTCATTTTCTCATAACAATGAATTTAATTTTAGAGATATATATATATATATATATATATATATATATATATATATATATATATATATATATATAAAATTCAATTTGACAATTAAAACCCAATCAGCATTGTAGTTCTATTCCATCATACACACACACACATATAATTCAATTTGACAATTAAAACCCAATCAACATTGTAGTTCTATTCCATCATATACATTTCCAATAAACACAATCAATATGACATACATATATATAATTAAGCTACCAATGATAAAATCAAATACAATCATTCTATTTTTCAAACAATAAGAATTACAAACAAATTATCTTCATGCTTTAAATTGATATATGTGATTATAGTCATAAACCATTATGTTCTCAGACAAAAAGAAAAATTACAGTTTATATACACACACACACACACACACACACACACACACACACACACACACACACACACACACACACACACGCAAAGAGAAATGAAATCATACCTATATATATAGCCAAATAAGCATAAATGGATGACTGTTAGCACCAAGCACAGCAATGAAAACTCATAATATATATATTTGAGGGTTTCCAAATTTAAGATTATGAATAATATATATATATATATATATATATATATATATTCCAAATAATAGAAATCAAATTTAGGCAAACAATACAAGTTTGAATTTAGATAATGGACAACAAATAGGGGCTGACACCCCAAATGGGGTCGTAGTCCCTAAGGACTGCGGCACCATTTGGTGGCACTGGTGCTGCTTCCTTTAAATAGCAGCCACAATGTCATCTCATACTTTAACTTATTTCAATAATCAAGAGTCTTCTCTGATAATTTAGATGCAGTTGGATTATATTGTCAGTCGTTCCAAAATACCATATAACATATGGAATAAGAAATACAGTCGATTCAATATGATAAACAATTGATCTAATATATGATAGGTTCGATTGTATGTTAAATAGAATCAACTACATATTACATATTGAATGTTATATATATATATATTAAAACAAAACATTTCATTTTCAAATCTACTGCTAGTAGCTTATATTTTATATAAATTTTAGATAGATTTATATATTTTATATAAATAAGGAAAAACAAAATTCAAACACACAATACAGCTATAAATGATCTAAGATTAAATAAGAACTTGGAATTCGTTCCCTATTTCAATCGAATGCTTGATTCCTACAAAAGTTTCTTGATCTGAACTATTCTCTCTTTGTGCAAAAATGCTTTCACATTGCCGTTCTAGAGATGATGCTCTCCCTCTTTTCGAGAATCCAAAATGTTATATAGAAGTTTTTGGTGCTCCAAGAAAAGAATTGTAACTTCTTCTTTTATTGTTTCCTCTTCGTCAAGTGTTTCATTTTCTAGATCTTTTCTTTTCCTAAACTAAGTTTTTGTTTCAAAAACATGTTTTATTCTATTTCTAGTTCTAAAATATTATTAAAATAATTTACATATTTATCACAATGTATCTATAAAACTAATAATTAAATAGAACAAATTAAATAACTAATTCAATTATTCTATTTTCTAAACACTCACGATATTTAAATAACAATGAATTAAATAATCTAATTGAATCACCATTAACTAACTATGTGATATATAACTCAAATAAAACAAAAAAAATGCAATTTTAATTAAACTATTAAATTATTCAATATGCAACATATGTAGCTACATGACACTACGTGAAGTGTGTGAGTGATATCCCTCCATCTTAACCCTACCAGGATGCTAATCTCCTTTACCTCAACCACACTCTTGTCTTCGATATTCCTGCAATTCAGAGTAAACTCCAATTTCCCGTTAATAGATTTGTAATCCAAATAACCGAAGCATAGCCGAAGCATTACTAACATGAATATTACAATTATTTCATTACATTTTTTATATTAAAATATTCATAACAAATTATTCATCTATCCGCATCTAATTATTCAAGAAATATTTCCATTTAAAGTAAACCTAGATGGTATCAAAATTTGAGACATGACACAAATCTTATGGGGTGTAAGCATGGACAAGTTCACAAAAATATAGAGGAAAATAATCTTTCCCTCAGCTCAACCTAGGCTAATCAAATAAGATGCTTATACATAAGTATAATTAACCTAGATTAATTCAATGAGTACTATGGGAACAATAATTGAACCATTAAATTCTATTTTACGAAAGTAAATGCAAAGGAGGGTTTACATACTTAGCTCTAGAATAAATAATAAGGAAATGCTTTAATGCCACATTGAAGTTTACTTGTTTGAAAATGGATCCTCTCTATCTATGCTTTGCCCCAGAATTAGGATAGTCTATTAAATTTATTGCGAGTTGATCATAGAGATCTAGGTCATTTCTACGGGTGTAGATCTAATTTGTGACCTACAAATTTGATCTAGTGTAGTGTGCACTTCTATTCTTTAGTTTGCCTCAAAGTTTGCCGCTTGTTGATCGTTATGGCTAGAAACAATTAAAAATACCTTGGAGAGGTTGCCAAATTGCCAGGGACAAGTTCTCCTAGGTTAAACCCCTAGAAAGATTGGCTTTGTGATTGTGGAAATGGTTGAGGACTACAATATTTAGTCACACAAATGCTATATAATGATTATGCAGATTTAGATTTCTTTTAGTTATATGATTGAAGTGTTCCTAGCATTCTTTCTCCTTTAATGCAAATGATAATCAATAATGCTTATGGATGATAAATGAATGCACATTGAATGCCTTTACATACCAAGACATGGCAATAAATTAAATGAGATGTGTACCAAGTTAGCTCATAGTAGAAAAGAAATGGGCAAGAGTCAACAAATTTTGAATTTAAATTTTTGGGATTAGTTCTATGGGTATGAGATCGATCTTGTGCTTGTGGGACTGACTTGAAACATGGAAATGATAATATATAGACAAAGAATGAATGTTTGACCACAAGAGATATAAGCAATGTAAAATATATGAAAATGTGTGTAGAAATGAATAAAGTATGATCCAATATGTGAGAATATGGTGATAAATAGAAGAATACGCTCAACTTTACACATAATAATGTCATTTATTAATATATAATTATATTAAACTATACTATTAAAATAAACCCAAAACTAAATTAAAATTAACGTGAACATACAAATTTCACCATTACAATAATAATAACACTTTAGCTTAATATAAAAATATGCTCTCTAGATATAAAAGGGTAGTGCTCAAACAAAAAGAAACCGCCAATACATGAACCCTCCCAAGAACATTATATCGAGTAGGTTTACTTTAGGTGAGACTACGTAAAGTTCCTCCCAAGAATTTTATATCTATAATTCTCAAGAACAACTCCATAATTGAGAATGTGGACCCTACCATCCTATTAATCTAAGTTCCGAGGGGAGAGCACTCATGCACAACTCATTCAATAATGTAATTATGTGGCTACCTGCTTGACCTCATTTCCCACCTTCAAGGAAGTGTTCCCCATATCGATGTTGACCATCTTTCCCATATAGGAAACTTCAAAAGAAGATATTATGGGAGGGCCACACACTACAACAAACAACATTAAATCTAAGCTTATTTTATAGCAAGGGACAAATCTAAAGTGTTTCCCATTATGGGATTTCCAAGGATTTGGGCGGTGCTAAGTTATTGGTCTCTACATGTGTTGGTCTTGTAAAGGGAAGACAAAAACCTCCGTATGAGGGGAAGAAATATTTGATTTGAGGCCTTCCAACCCAATACATTGTTTTTCCTTTCAAAAAATGGTTTCACTTGCATGGTCTTTTCGTACCACATAAATGTGGGCCAAACATTCTACACATTTCCCACCAAAGACAATCTTATGTGTCTCTAACGCACTCGAGGGAGGAAGTTTCACTGGCTCAATGTAATATTATAGTTACACCGGTGAAAGTCTTCCCTTCATAAGAAGAGACTCGCTAATATTATAACTTACATTCACAAAGAGCATGTGTGAGTTTGTTTTGAACCCTAATGAAAGTGGAATGAGGGGCCAAAATCCTCTCATGGGAATTGAGGACAAAGTATTTAATTTGCTAATAGAAAATTGAAAATGTTAGGCTTTAATATGGATAGTTGGTATAGGGGTCATCAAGCTTACCTTCCCCAATTGTGGGAGAGGCTCTATACATTTGCTAACTTTTCCAAAATTGTTGGAATGAATAAAGAGTTTTTAATGCTTATATTGATAATAATTAGATTTTAAATTAATATTTTTAATGAATATAATTATGGAATACATTTATTGATATTTTTGTTTTTAAGTTAATTATAATATGTTGAATAAGTATATATTTATATCTAAAGTCTTTGTCAAATAAGTTCTTATAATTGAGGGGATTTATTCCATCAAAGCTATCTAAGAATTGAACTTTGATTTTACTATGCCTCTAGAGATTTATACTTTGGTGGATAGAGTGACATACCATCATCCTCACCAATTGGACTAGCATCCATGAAGGAGACACTTTAACTATTATGCAATGTAGAAACCATATATGATTCACTTTAACCATACTGTTATAGTAAATGAAGAAAAAATTGAACAAAAAGATAGTCAAGTTGAAGAAGAAAAGGCTCGAGAAAATGTTGTTAAGACTTCTAGGTATGTAAGGATTAATCATTATGAAGATCAAATTATTGGTGATAAAAGCAAAGGGGTATTGACAAGGAAAAGAGCTATAGAAGAACAAGTGAACTACTGTTTACTTTCAAAGATTGAACCTAAAAATGTAAGTGAAGCCTACAAAGATGAGAATTGGATAAAGGCTATGAAAGAAGAGCTGATGCAGATAGAGAAGAATCAAACTTGGGAATTGGTTCCTAGACCTACTGGTAAGAATGTGATTGGAACTAAATGGGTTCTTAGAAACAAGATGAATGAAAATGGAGTAGTAAGAAACAAAGCAATACTGGTATGCAAAGGATATTCTCAAGTTGAAGGCATAGATTTTGAGGAGACTTGTGCTCCTGTGGCAAGGATTGAAGCAATAAGAATGTTCTTGGCATTTACAACACACAAAGATTTCAAGGTGTACCAGATGGATGTGAAGTTTGCATTCTTGAATGGAGAGCTGGAAGAAGAAGTTTACATTGAACAAACAGAAAGATTTAAGTCATCAGACCAAGGTGACATGGTGTGTAGAATTAATAAATCCTTGTATGGACTAAAGCAAGCTCCTAGAGCCTGGTATGCAAGGTTAGACAAGTATTTGTTGCAATTAAGGTTCAATAAAGGTACTGCAAACATCAATCTTTATTTCAAAATTAATGATGATCAAATTCTAATTGCTGTAGTCTTTGTTGATGATATTATCTTTGGAGGAAATGAAGGTATGTGTAAGAAATTTGCAGAGGAAATACAAAAAGAGTTTGAGATGTCTATGTTTGGTGAAATGAATTTCTTTCTAGGACTGCAGATTCCTCAATCAGAAAAAGGAATTTTTATTTCTTAGTCCAAGTATGTGAAAGAGTTGTTGAAGAAGTTCGGAATGGAGGATTCTAAGCCAGTATGTACCCCTATGGTAACTAGTTGCAAGATGAGCAAGAATGATGAATCGCCTAAGACTAATCAGAAAGTCTAAGTCCATGATTGGAGGATTACTTTATCTAACCTATACTAGACTAGATGTAATGCATGCAATTTGTCTTGTGGCAAGATTTTAAGAAGATCCTAGAGAGTCACATGTGATGGTAGTCAAGAGGATAATTAGATATTTAAAAGGCACTTCAGATTATGGATTGTGGTATCCTAAAAATATCGACTTCACTCGTAGTGCTTATACAGATGCAGATTGAGCTGGGAATGTTGATGACAGAAAAAGTACAAGTGGAGGTGCTTTCTTCTTGGGTAAAAGATTGGTTTCATGGTTGAGCAAGAAGCAAGATTTAATTTCTTTGTCTACTGCAGAAGTAGAATATATTGTTGTAGCATGTTGTTGTACTCAAGTGCTATGGATGAAGCAAACATTGAAAGATATAAGAGTTGTGTATCGAGAACCAATTTCAATCTTTTGTGACAATACAAGTGCTATAAACATTTCAAAGAATCTAGTGATGTACTCAAGAACAAAGCATATCTCAATAAGGTATCACTTTTTGAGAGAAAAGGTAACAAAGAATGAAGTAAAGATGGAATATGTGTCTACAAAGGATCAGATTGCAGATATTTTCTCAAAGCTTATGCCTAAGGATACTTTTGAGTATCTCAAGGAGAAGTTAGGGGTTATTACCCCTCCTGCTCTAAACTAAGATGCATAGAAAGAGCATCAGTCCAGTGGTGCCCAAAGTCTCATTTTTTATCTGGATTGATGTTTTGAAGGCTACCTCTTAGGGGGAGTAGGTAGATGTTGCTGATATGAGTTCCTGATAAAGAGCAGTAAGTGTTGTAGTGTTGCTGATAGGGGGAGTAGTGCAGTGGTAGTAAGATCTGAGCTGAGCCTTGATAACTAAAGAGTATGAAAAGGTCCAGCACCCTTTGCTATTGATGTCAAAGGGGGAGAGAAGTTCATATGAAAAACTTGAGAGAGATTTGAGAAAGTTGCAGCCAGAGAAAGCATAAAATAAGTGATGGAGATTGATTGACATTGATGTCAAAAAGGTGTTGAGTTGATGACGTAGATACATTATAGTGAAATTTAGATCATTCATGGTGATCTTAGTTCAAGTTGATTGGTCTTCATATGATAGGATGCGGATCATGCTTTTAGGAGTTCACAAGAGTTCACTTAGTGAACATGCTTGATGAAGTTGCTCCATGTTTGTTTAAGATGAAGTTCATATCTTGATGATCATGCTTCATATGTGAAGGTTTGATTTCTCATCTTAAGGAGTTGTTGTTTCACGATGCTTATACTCTCATCTCAAGAGTTCACACAATGTGATGTCCTCATATTAGGATCTACATTTCTTTGTGTCAAGATGATAATTGAGAATTTGAGTTGATATGTTGCTCCATGCCATGCTTCAATGTGCTTATCATAATGCCTCAGTTAGTCTTCAGGACCTCTTCATGTTGATAATGTGTTCATGATCACAGGTTAAGTTGTTGCAGTCAAAGAGAATGAAGAGATCACAGATAAGTTCATATGGTAATTGTGTGACTCACATGGGAATCAGGATGTTATGCATTTATATGGTTCAATGATGTGATGCAATATTGATGATAAGATGTTTGATGATAGAGAGTTGAGTTGTTGCTCAGAGTTGATATGATGTTCATTCTTTGTCTTTGTTCATGATTTGATGCTCATGTTCTATCTATGATCAACAAGGTAAGAAACAAGGGGATGTTTGTCATGCCATTGGCTATTCATGATTCATATGCAAAGTGCAGAGTGTTCATCAGTTGTGGATGCATTCTTTAGGGTTATATTTTATCTACCATATTCATCTTATCTTAAGTTTTTTACCTCCTATCTACAATGTACTTTTTGCTACAAATGATCTGTATATGTCAAGCAAATTTCATAATGGCTTATGGTTTTCTAAACCTCCTAATCCTAAAAGCCTACATTCTAAAATAATCCTAAGTGTTCATTCTTAATACACTCCACTTTACCCGTCACAAAAGTCATACACTTTTATTTTAATTCCCAATTGACCTGCTAGTATCAGTCATGGGTTACCTGCTAAAGGGGTTTATAACATTTGTGACCGGCCCCTTTACCTCTCCAAACGGTCGCCTCTTAAAGTTTGTGGGCACCAAAAAGCCATCAAAGGCTAATGTTTAAAGTTGATGGGCGCAAATAGGTCATATCAATGGCTTTATTTAAAATTTAGAAACTTTCTATTAACCCCTAATTTGACGGCCTCTTGAATGTCATCTCTTTATGATAATGAATAAAGTGGAGTTTATAAGCTATTTTCAAGAAGTTTTTGGATAAATTATAAGGCAGATCTTTGTGGAACATTTTTAGGAGATTTAATTCTAATTCTATTTTCTCCTCTCGTGGCAAGAAAGATATAAAGAGGAATTTTTTTTTAAGGAAGAAAATTGCTTTATAAAGATATTATTCTTTAAAGATTTTTATTTTCTTTCTTTATCTTGATACAGAAGAATTTTATGATCAAGTGATTGAAGAGAAGTAGAAATGAAAAGTCATTTTTATTTACAGATTATGTTTTGCAGTTTGAATAATTTTTTTAAGGGAGAAAGAATTCAGTTTGAAATAGAGAAGATAAATATGTAGAGAAAAGAAATATCAAAGGTCATTTTATTTATGATTTTATTGCAGGTGCTTTGTGAAAGATTATGTTTGCAGCAATGATATATGATGTAGAAGATATGTTTTTAGAAAAAGGAATATGAAGAGATTTATATACAGAATGGAGATTTTATTTGCAGTAGACAGATGATATTATTTAGCATAGAAGATGGATAGACAATATTATTTTTGTTTGCAGAAAAGATAGTCAGATTTTTATCAAATATAGAATTGTTTTTATTCTTGAAATGATTATACAGAGAAGAGAAATGATATTATTTTTGTAGGTGTATTGAAAGAGAAAGAAGAGGAATGTAAAAGTCTTTTTCATTGCAGGAATGAATAAAACACAAGGTGAAGAAATTATGAAAAAGATCCACATATTGAATTATTTTCTTGTATGAAGACAATTTGTAATTGATTGTTTCAAATGAAGTGAGAATGAAGATTATTGAAGAAAAAAAATATGAAGAGAAGAGGAAGATAAAGGGTCATTTTTTTATATAATGAATTTGCAGGTGCAGTGTTATTGGATTTGAAGGTTTGAGCTATGCAGGATTGAAGACAATTTTTGTGTGGTTTTTGAAGAAGAAAATGCAGATGAATCAGGTTATTCAGAAGGTGATTGTGAGAGATGAATGAGATATATTTTATAGGTGATTTGATGAGATGATTTAAGTGATTGTATTTGAATCTTTGAGTGATGAATCATAGGGTATGTAATGGTGCAAATCAGATTGATTTGCAATCATTTCTTGCACACCAGACTTTATGTTTTGATAAAGGTGATTGTATTTGCCAGTGAGGTAGATTTGTGCCAGTGAGGCTTTGTATGTCAGTGAGGCATGGTTAATTGTCAGTGAGACAACTATTGTTGTAATCAGTGAGATTCAAATAAGCTAGTGAGGCAAATTTTTAGAGTGTTTTTATTCCCCTTGAGGGTTTTCCACTCATCAAAACCTGTGTCATGTGTTCTCTTTGTGATTGATTATGTTGTATCTATTTGATCATCTTTATTTAAGTTTTGCATATCATAATAACTATGTCTTTCAGTGACCTCCTTTTCATAATATTTTTGAGTCAAGTTTTGAAATGTTAAAAATTATACAACACTGAATCACCCCCCAGTGTTGTTCTGTACTCCAATAGTAAGGGGGAGCAAAGAAGCAAAGCAAGTTTGTCTTGATGGTTTTTCACATCATGTGTTTCCATTAATGACAAAGGGGGATATTTTTGCAAGTATAAGCAGTAAGTGTTGTCTTTGATGTCAACACCTAAGGTCGGCATCTAAGGAAGTTATTTCGATGAGTTTGAGCAAGTGTCTGAGAAGAATAGTGCAGTGTTTTTCTCTGCATATCCTATAGATTGAATATCTTTGTATACAATTTGAAAGTTATGTTAAGGGATGTCTGTAGTTTCTATGTCTCAGGTTTTAGCCTCCCATTTGAATATTTGAGTGAGTTCCGTTCACCAAAGTAAAAACTATTTTTCTGAGTATTCAATGGTGACAAGGAGAATGTATTTTGCTCTGCATCTCTCCACATTTAATTTTTATAGTTTGCAGTTTTGAGATTAAGTTTGGGATGATGTTATGTGCCTTTAGTTGAAATGGTTCGTGATTTGGTGCTTTATAAGCGATCTTTCCTTTATGACAGTGGTTGACAGTAATGTTTAAGTGCTTCGGTTTGAAGAATCTTTTGGATAGAGTGTTTGGGGGTTGTACGGGGAAGTTCTTGGTGATTGTAACGTGCTTATGGATGTCTCTAGATCGTGTTCCTACTTTTTGATTGGTCTACAAAGAGTAATTCAGATCATGGATGAAGCGTGTTCCTAAAGGTCTTAGTGTTAACACCAGTTTTGGTCAACCTAGTTGTTTTCACTACTTGCGATTATGCTTTGAAGTTTGTGATAGCGTGTTGTTGCATGGGAGATTACATTTGAGTCCCAGCTAAGGCATGGTGTGGTTTGCATTCATTCTCTTCCTTCACAAATCTGTTTAGGTCAAGACCTATTCTAATCTATGTATGTATACTGACCTTGGAGATTGTTCCAATGGTTGATGATTGTAATGCCGACCTTGATGTACATTCCAAGGTTGATGAATTGTATAAATACATGTAATGAAGTCGTAAATAAGGTATGATGTTGTGATGATGGAAAGATAACGGTGTTTGTGTGAAGAAGATATAAAAGAAGAAGAATCAGTGCACTTCAATGGAACTGAACCTTGGCATGGTGTAGATGCTACTATCTCAATTCACCAACTTCTAGTAGTGAGCCCCTTTGGAAGTGAGCCTCTTCTCTTGGTAGTGATCCCCTTCTTTTGTAGTGAGTCTTGATGTAAATTTTGATATATCATTTATATTGTGAGTTAATCCTCACCATGGTTTTTCCCTTATTGGGTTTTCCATGTAAAAAAATTGGTGTCTCATGTGTTGAATGTGTGAATGTGCTTAAGTTTCTAATTTCATAATTTCATGGATAAATCATATTAAGAGTGATTAAGTGGTTGATGTGTTGATGCTTATAAGAAGTTAATTTTTGGTTACAACTGATTCACCCCCCCCCCCTCAATTGTCTTGTGCATTTCAACAATCACTTCTCTAAAACCATCCTTTTTCCTTCATTTATATCCTTCACAAACTTCATAACATTATCAAGTTGGCCATGTTGGTGCCTGAATTGACCGTCAGTTTCTGAGCAATTTTTCATGCAGGTACCTTCCCAAAAAATCCAAAAAGTTCTAAGTTTTGGCACCCCTTCAGTGTTTTGCAGCATCCGCATCATCTTTCCTGAGGAAGGGGTCATCATGTTTTGTCCGTCGGCATGAGTTTTTGTTTGAAGTGCTCTGATTGTGTCTTCAAACTTTCAGTTTGAACTTGAACCCTTTTTCTCAAAGTTCAATGGTTCAACGGTTCAGGGTTCATTTTTATTCTAACAAGTCATATCATGCATTTACCTTGCGTAAATGATGTATCGTTGAACCTCCCGCTTGAACCCTTTTCTCAACAGTTCAAGGTTCAACGGTTCGAAGCTTTGTGATTTTGGTCTCAGCCTAAGTTTTTTGTGTATCAGGTCCACTTTGAAGTACTTGGCCGCCAGTGATGAAGTATTATTTTTGAGGTTTGAACCTCACTGGCGAACCTTGCCATTGAACCATCGGGTTGAACCGGTTCATCGGTTCAATGGGTTCACGGGGTTAAGTTTGTGTTGCCGACAGAGGATGTGTTTTGTTTATTAGCATTGGGGTGACTTGTGTGGTCGGCGTAGGTGTTTTGTGGCTTGCAGATAGTCTAGGTCTCGTCGATGAGGATTTTGGAGTGCTATCGCCAAGACTTTGGCTATCGGATGAGCGAGCAAGTGTTGGGCCGACGGCGTATGTTTGACCGATGAGGAGTCATCGGCGTGTGTCTTGCCGAGGGGGCTTTCATCGGAGTGATCGACATTATTGGCAGAGAAGTTTTTTGTCGCTCCAACGGATGGTGGTCTCACCGAAGACCTTGGGTTGGTGCTCATCAGGATAACATTTGCTATCAGATGGACTGAGGTGAGCTTGCCCGATGGTGTATGTCCCACCGACGGAAGTGGCAGGCCGATGTGTTATCAGCAAGAGTTGTTATATCGGCAGAGGGGTTTCTTGCTAGGCCGACGGTGTTGGTCTGGCCGATGGCGAAGGTGCTGTCGGAGAGACTTGGTAGATCGGTGAGGGTCTGGAGAGTTGGCCCGATGGTTCATCTCTGGCCGATGGAGGGGAATGTAATGTAGCAGTTGGCGAGACAATTGAGATCGATGAGAGATTTGTGGGGTAGGCCGATGGTAGAAGTTTGGCCGATGGGCTTTTGGAGAAGGAGCGTGTGTCGAGCGTAGCAAAAGCGCTCGACACCTATTATGCATATGGCCATGTTTTTAAAATACTGAAGGGGTCTCTGCACCATGCATGTGGGATTAATCTCCCTACATAATTTGAACCTACGGTGAAGCACGTTTTGGCGGGAAGCTCCATTTTGAATGCTGTGACTGTTTTCAAGTAGGCCGCAGGTGGTTGAGCCATCAATGGCGACAGTGCAGGGGTATGGGCGATGGGATAGGCGATCAAACTGCCTGATTATGAATGAGGACTTCCAGATGGCGGAGCAAGGCTCGAGGCCTCCCTTATCTGCTGCATTGATGACTTCTGAGCGCCATTCTTTCTGATGGATGTATCTGGCAGATTTTTGACTTCTGGCTATGTAATTAATGCTGAGTACGCTTCCCTCTGGCTGTTTTTAAGCAGGAAGTGTTACTCATTTTAGAGGTTGGATGTTTTTTGGGCCTTCTGCTCTAACTCTGAACATAAGGTGTTCACATTTTGAAAGGCATTTTTTGCTACAGACTCGGTCCTTAGTCTGGTGTACCAGTCTATCTTGTCTTGTAAATGATAATTTTCTCTATGATGACTTTCTATGTAGATTGATTTTAAATGAAAAACACCTGGTGTGTGTATTATTTCTGATTGTCTCCTGTATGTCATTTGTTTTCCTTTCAAACAAGGTTGTCAAGGGCTTCCAAGTTTTTCAGTATATGCGTACTGTGTGTCTGATTTATTGCATCTACTCAAGGAGTGGTTAAATAGGCTTTTGATCAGATACAAAGGAAAATAGATTGCATCATAGGATCTATTAAGTATGATCATAAGTAATACTCTTTCTTGGACATGTTGCTGTTAGGCAGTAGCATTCTTCTCAGGTCCTCTGGATATGAATTAGTGTTGTCATGGGGAGACATTTACATTCTTAGATATGACTCTGCTGCCCAGATAAGGCACTGGTTTGGGAATCTGTCTGTTCAATGGGTCCAGGAAAGTCCCATAACTCCAAATATCAATTCAAACCATTTCATCCTTCCACCTGTTAGTTGTAGGATTAGGAGTAGGAAACCCCTGCATGCTCTCATCCCTAACCAGACACATATGTCCAAGAATGTTGCCAATCTTGTGATTTGTTACACAAATCTTGGTCCTTACATGAGAGTATTCTGCCTGTTGCAGTCAAGTTATATCTTTCTGTCATTGAGCTAGTCAAGGTCATACTTTTATCAAATAGGGACACCCCCCTTGGTGCGGCAGAACCAGAAGTGAAGGGGAGGAGCTCACGTAACCTCCTGTATTTAGTTGGTTGAATCTGCCTGTGCATTAGAACTGGCAAACCCTAATGCTGATTCAGAAGAAAAACCAACAAAATGGTGACTCTGCTGGGGATCAAATGTGAAAGTGTTATCCTATAATCTCTGGTGAAATTTTACCCATCCGAGTCACCAACAAAAATGGCGACTCTACTGGGGAGTCTTTCATGTGAATGATGATGCTTTGCTGGTGGAATGAACTAAAAAACATATTTGATGAGCTTTCAGCTGCTGTAAATTTTGTCCTCTTTGGAGAGGTGGCGACTCTGCAAAAGATTCAAGTGCACATGAAAAGTTGATGTGTGTGTTGTGACAAAAAATGTGCTGTTCATATTTCTGCATCTGGATGAGAAAAGGTAGCTAGCTTCCTCCCCTTTATAGTTGTTGTTTACTACATAAGTTAGATGCAAGGGAGAAGCCTTAGGTCTTAGGCAAACAAAGGATGTCTAAGAGTAAAATTTTTATGAATCCAAATATGTTTTATCCCATACTCAGTCAAGAATGGGGTGAAATGTTGAATAAAAGAATAGAAGAGCTAAAAAATAGGTTGATATTCTTAGAGGCTAGGCAGGCCCAGTTAAAAAGCAGTAACCCTGTTGTGTCTGCCAGTCAGAAGGCTAAACCTCTTCTCAGCCCTTTTGATCCTCAATTTGACCTTGAGATCATGGCATCATGTGAAGATAAAAGTGAAAATGAAAAGATATCAGTTGAGGATGCCAAGGAAAGGACTAATGAGGACTCCCATTACAAGGTTGAGGTGTCTGACCATGAAAACAATAATGAGGTTGTGGACAACAATGAGCAACTTTTGGAATGGAGCTGTGGAGATAATTGTGAGTATTGTACTCAAGATAGAGAAGATATAAGCAAACAGAGAAATAGTCCCATCTGTGACCCATTGCCTTCCTTTCAAACACATGGAGATCATGAAGAACAATCAGGGATTGAAACAAGTGCTAGTACAGAGCATGATTGTTCTTTGTTTGATGACTGTTTTGCTTATGACACACAGGCTGATACTCTTTCACAGAGTGAATCCATTGGTGATGAAGATGCGTGCTCTACTGCCCATGAACAAATGGCATATTATGATCAAGCTGATGTACCTGGGTCACCCATCTTTGACACATATGGTGATGAGGATCTATTTGAGTATGGTGAAGGTTTGAGCACTATTTTTGACTTGGATTCTGTTTCTCATCATGATGAAAGAGGAAACAACATACATCAGGTAAGTGACTGTGAAAATGTGCCTGATTTGAAAGAGATACCAGAGCCTGATCTTTTCCAGTTTGATGCTGCTTTTGGTTGTGTGCATGATGTGCACAATTGTGAATTTGAAAGCTTCTCTTTTGGGCCAGCTGATGAAGAGATCCCTAATTTTCCTAGCTGTGTGGTGGACTTCGAGTGCTTTCAATTTTTAGTCCAGCTAGGAAATTATTTTGTAATGCATAGTGATGATAACCTGTGTTCTATACCATGTGAGTATGCATTGCTTGATACATTCTGCATCCATTTATTGCCTGATGCTGAGGGTTGTTTGCATAAAGTTGACAGTGACAAACTGAGTCAGAAGGTTGAATATGCAAATGACCAAGTTTGTTTGTGGCCAGATCATGGCATCATTCCCAGGCTTGACCCAGTGTATGTAGATGAGAACAAGGTGTTTGATAAGGGGAAATATTGGTTTTCCTTTTCTTGGTGGCCTTAGGCCATCAAGTGCTTTTGGTGATGTAGATCATTGTAACTTCATGACTCTGTGCCCAATGGATAGGCGACTGGTCTGCATCCCAGAGATCTAGGGTTCTCGCTGTAGTCTTGCACTTGCACGTCCCCAATCAAAGCCACTGTTGGTGCCTGAATTGACTGTCAATTTCTGAGCAATTTTTCATGCAGGCACCTTCCCAAAAAATCCAAAAAGTTCTAAGTTTTGGCACCCCTTCAGTGTTTTGCAGCATCCGCATCATCTTTCCTAAGGAAGGGGTCATCATGTTTTGTCCGTCGGCATGAGTTTTTGTTTGAAGTGCTCCGATTGTGTCTTCAAACTTTCGGTTTGAACTTGAACCCTTTTTCTCAAAGTTCAATGGTTCAATGGTTCAGGGTTCATTTTTCTTCTAATGAGTCATATCATGCATTTACCTTGCGTAAATGATGTATCGTTGAACCTCCCGCTTGAACCCTTTTCTCAACGGTTCGAAGCTTTGTGATTTTGGTCTCGGCCTAATTTTTTGTGTATCGGGTCGACTTCGAAGTACTTGGCCGCCAGTGATGAAGTATTGTTTTTGAGGTTTGAACCTCACTGGTGAACCTCAGTATTGAACCTCGCCATTGAACCATCGGGTTGAACTGGTTCATCGGTTCAATGGGTTCACGGGGTTAAGTTTGTGTTGCCGACAGAGGATGTGTTTTGTTTATTAGCATTGGGGTGACTTGTGTGGTCGGCGTAGGTGTTTTGTGGCTTGCAGACAGTCTAGGTCTCGCCGATGAGGATTTTGGAGTGCTATCACCAAGACTTTGGCTATCAGATGAGCGGGCAAGTGTTGGGCCGACGGTGTATGTTTGGCCGATGAGGAGTCATCAGCGTGTGTCTTGCCAAGGGGGCTTTCATCGGACTGATCAACATTATCGACAGAGAAGTTTTTTGTTGCTCTGACAGATGGTGGTCTCACCGAAGACCTTGGGTTGGTGCTCATCAGGATAACATTTGCTATCGGATGGACTGAGGTGAGCTTGCCTGATGGTGTATGTCTCACTGACGGAAGTGGCAGGCTGATGTGTTATCGGCAGGAGTTGTTATATCGGCAGAGGGGTTTCTTGCTAGGCCGACGGTGTTGGTCTGGCCGATGGTGAAGGTGCTGTCAGAGAGACTTGGTAGATCGGCGAGGGTCTGGAGAGTTGGCCCGATGGTTCATCTCTGGCCGATGGAGGGGAATGTAATGTAGCGGTCGGCGAGATAATTGAGATCGATGAGAGATTTGTGGGGTAGGCCGATGGTAGAAGTTTGGCCGATGGGCTTTTGGAGAAGGAGCGTGTGTCGAGTGTAGCAAAAGCGCTCGACACCTATTATGCATATGGCCATGTTTTTAAAATACTAAAGGGGTCTCCGCACCGTGCATGTGGGATTAATCTCCCTGCATAATTTGAACCTACGGTGAAGCACATTTTGGCGGGAAGCTCCATTTTGAATGCTGTGACTGTTTTCAAGTAGGCCGCGGGTGGTTGAGCCATCAATGGTGACAGTGCAGGGGTATGGGCGATGGGACAGGCGATCAAACTACCTGATTATGAATGAGGACTTCCAGATGGCAGTGCAAGGCTCGATGCCTCCCTTGTCTGCTGCATTGATGACTTCTGAGTGCCATTCTTTCTGATGGATGTATCTGGCAGATTTTTGACTTCTGGCTATGTAATTAATGCTGAGTACGCTTCCCTCTGGCTGTTTTTAAGCAGGAAGTGTTACTCATTTTAGAGGTTGGATGTTTTTTGGGCCTTCTGCTCTGACTCTGAACATAAGGTGTTCACATTTTGAAAGGCATTTTTTGCTACAAACCTGGTCCTTAGTCTGGTGTACCAGTCTATCTTGTCTTGTAAATGATAATTTTCTCTATGATGACTTTCTATGCAGATTGGTTTTAAATGAAAAACACCTGGTGTGTGTATTATTTCTGATTGTCTCCTGTATGTCATTTGTTTTCCTTTCAAACAAGGTTGTCAAGGGCTTCCAAGTTTTTCAGTATATGCGTACTGTGTGTCTGATTTATTGCATCTACTCAAGGAGTGGTTAAATAGGCTTTTGATCAGATACAAAGGAAAATAGATTGCATCATAGGATCTGTTAAGTATGATCATAAGTAATACTCTTTCTTGGACATGTTGCTGTTAGGCAGTAGCATTCTTCTCAGGTCCTTTGGATATGAATTAGTGGTCATGGGGAGACATTTACATTCTTAGATATGACTCTGCTGCCCAGATAAGGCACTAGTTTGGGAATCTATCTGTTCAATGGGTCTAGGAAAGTCCCATAACTCCAAATATCAATTCAAACCATTTCATCCTTCCACCTGTTAGTTGTAGGATTAGAAGTAGGAAACCCCTGCATGCTCTTATCCCTAACCAGACACATATGTCCAAGAATGTTGCCAATCTTGTGATTTGTTACACAAATCTTGGTCCTTACATAAGAGTATTCTGCCTGTTGCTGTCAAGTTATATCCTTCTGTCATTGAGCTAGTCAAGGTCATACTTTTATCAAATAGGGACACCCCCTTGGTGTGGCAGAACCAGAAGTGAAGGGGAGGAGCTCATGCAACCTCCTATATTTAGTTGGTTGAATCTGCCTGTGCATTAGAACTGGCAAACCCTAATGCTGATTTAGAAGAAAAACCAACAGGCCAAAAGTTAACTATCTCATGAAATGTGTAGAAACGGATAGGTCAGACCTAAACATATGGTATTCCTTCACAAATGCATGAACTTGCTGTAGTTCTCCATGAAGGTCAGCTAGGTCCTAAATTACCTAGAATGATGTTTCATTAAGCTCTACAAGTCATGGAATTGCTCCACAAATCCATTAGGCTTCAACTGAACACGGACTGCTTTGCTCTGTGAAAATAGGTAATCTTCTGATAGCGATATCTCTCCGAAAATGAATCCAAATGATCTAAATTTTGGATATGATGTAGATGACATGTTATAGAAACTAAATCCAGCTCTGCAAGCTCTAAAGTGATAATGCGGTAAAATGTGGTAATCTCCAATGCCACTCTCCCTGGCACTCTGCAACTTAATATTAATTGTCCCAATTGATTTAAATGCTTCCAGATACCCCTGTATCAAATGCCAACTATAAACAACTAGACACAATTAGAAACATCTAGTAGACTCACTAAGTCAACTTAACATGTGAATTATATGTGATGTGTGAATATTATTTAACTAATAAATAGTTAAATAATATGAATTATTCACACAAGGGTAAACCGAATAGGTAATAACCTTGGTCACACTAACAAGATTCTGAGTGAAATAGGTTACTATTATTTTAACTTGTTTCCTAGGCTCATTTTCTATGTTATACACATACCATCAATGTGACACAAGATATACCCTAGGAAAACCCTCCATGAGGGAAAAACTTAGCCACCAAAAGAATCCATATCTAGTGTATTATCTCAAAAACAAAGATTTTTATACATAGTTTCCATGAGTACTTTTGAACCATCAAGCTCCCTAATTGCACTCCATGTGAACAAGCATGTAACCACACATTCCATTCCATGCTTCCTCTCCTCACACATGCAACATAAAAGAGAAAATCAATCTAGCTAAACTAAGCCAACCCCAACTACTAACCATGTGCTTACTTTTTTAGAATCAAGCTCACACAAATACAAGATGTAGTATGGAGAAAACCATGGATACACAAAACCATTGAACCCTCATTTAAAATTTGCAACTAAGTTTTCACTTAATGTTCAATATTGATAGCACGCTTCAGGAAAGCATGCAGAATTACTCATCCAATCTTCAAGTGAGAATCATGTCTCTACGTCGCTAAAAGGCTTTCACATAACTTCTTCCATTAAAATGACAGGAACTAGAACAACATCATGAAATATTAAACAGAGTCATTCATATGCAATTCAGATTTACCATAATAACAATGGGCGACAGAAGCTAGGTAAATACTCATTACAATGTTCATATAGCTAATTCATCTTCTATTACAATATAACCAAAACTCTACTAATTACAGATATTTTAACAACACTTATTTCAAATGGCCTTCAATGGCCTACCGAGGAACTCTTCCTACTCTCCTCTAACATCAGCCTTCTTTCACTGTCGAACACCCTTCTATTCTTCACCCTCTTCTTATCTACGACGGCCTTCACTATTCTTCTGGCCACTTCTATGCACTATCGGCCTTATCATTCTTTTCTTCCCATAAACCTTTCGTCAGTCTTCTCTTTCTTTTCTCCTGTCCACGATCATCATCTGACTATTATCTATCTACGGCCTTGCATTTGGCCTCTCTATCCTTTGATGTCTATCAGCCTCTTGTTTCTGCAATGATCAGTCTCCTTTTTCATATGTGCAGCCTGCTCTTATTAATCAGCCTCTTCTTTAGATATATGTGGCCTCTTCTATTGCCTTTCGACCTCCTTCACAATACCTGCGGCCTTTCCTCTTTCTGCATCAATGGCCTATTTCTATCTTTCCTGTCTATTGGCCTCCTCTGTATATTCTATGTCCTCCTCCATATGTTTGCAGCCTCCATCCGAATATATCTACAGCCTCTCTCAATTAATCAGCCTCCCTCTATAACTTACAATCTCCTTCCACTGTTTATCGGCCTCTTTTCTCTGCCACTCTCTCCAATCTGTCCTCCTTTGTTTATCGACTGACCCCTACATATATATGGCCTGTGCAATTATCTATTGCCGCTTCTGCTACTCTTCCTCCATTCGCTGCCTCTTCCCTGCGACGGTTATATTTCTCTGCCTTCTATCCATCAGCCTGTGTGGCTATTAGTCTTCTATTACCTATTCTTAGCCGTGCCTTTAATCAACCTTTTCCCTACATGCGGCTTGCCTTTTCTTTGTCTATTTTTTTGCCTTTCTACCTTTCGCCACCTTCCTATCTGTCACTAATTGTCATTCACATAATCTTTTATTATCATTCCACTAACTCATCTTCATAATGGCGAGCCTTCCTGCACCCGATTTCCTTAAAATATCAAAGTAACTAATTTCTAGCAATAATCACCATCTTCTCCATTTACTCAGCTTAATAAACACTTATTATTGTTCCTATCACCTTGGTGACAGGAGCTTCCTTCTTCATGCTTCTGTCACTTGACGTACACATTAAAACCAAAAATCAAATGCCAATGACAATTTTTGAATTTTAATAATATGCCCCTGCATCAAACTCCCCAGGGGACAAAGATCATGTGCTCTGGCACATGTGTTCCTCTACAAACTTCCCCAAACCTTTTCTTCTACCTTTTCCATAATTTCTCTATTTCATATGCTTCAATCTTCCAACCTTTCTGTGCAACACAATGGGCTGCTCTCCCCTAATTGTATGCATCACTTATGGTCCATCTCCAACCTCAAATTCTCCTTACATTAAACAAATCATAATCAAATGGAAAAATTATAACAACATCCATTGCATCCTCAATACTTACCATTACTGTATCATCCACAATACATTCTTCTGTCATATCTTCCAACCATGCTTCCCTCATGGTCATCTGTTGCAACACCACATCATTTTTAGCTTCATCTTTTACTATCTTACCTTCCAACTCTGCATCATCTTCATTCTTTATTTCTGCAACCAATTCTATATCATGGTCTTCAATCTTCACTATTGTCCTACTCATGCTCATACCTTTAGTCTTCTCATTCCACTCTTGTTCAATGGCTGCCAATTGCTTCCACAAATCTTCTTCTAGGCTTTCTTTTGCTGCTCCATCTTCTTCTTTACTTTCATTCTTCTTTTGTTTGCCTTCTTCTTGCTCAAGAACTATAGCTGCTCCATCATCTTCTTCTTCCTCTGTAGCTATTTACTAGTTCAAATCTGCATTTTCAACACATACCTCTGGTGTCTTTTCCAGACAACTCTTCTATTCCACTTTTCCTCTTTTCTGTCATGCTTGCATCTTGCAATTTGCCTTTGCCTACATTCTTGTCTTCTAAAATATCTATTTCTCCTTATCTCTTTTTCATCTAATAATCTTCTCATATTTTCCTCATCATTATGAATTTTATCAAAAAAATTAAATTTTTTTTCTCTTACCTTCCATACACTTGGCTTCTCTTGCTGCAACTTCATCGTGTGCTTCTTCTCTTTCTTGCCATCTTCTACTGGAGTCATCATGCTTCCAATTTCTTGGAGTTTGTTCTCCTTATCATGTCTCCAATTCTTTGTCTTTTCCTCAACACATTTGTTTGCTGCTACTTGCTTTACCACCCACACTCTATCACTAGACTATTGTCCTTTCCTTGTTGCTCTTGAGCTTCTCTTCACTTGCTCTGGGTTCATCCACAAATCATTTTCTCTAGGCCTCTTTGCTGGCCAACTCCAGCTTGCATCATACTGCCACTTATTCATCTGCACATCTCTTTTTCTATGCACTTACTTGTTAGCATAAACATAATCAAAGGCATTCACTTCTATATAACTCAACTATTGTCTTACATCAATCTTTTTCTTTTGCCAACATGGCACTACGTATCCATGATCCTCAATCACATTTACATTTTCCAATTTCTTCTTCTTATCCACTTGCCTATCCATATTCTCATCTTTACATTCATGATTAAAAATAACAATTTTACCTTCATCCTTCTGTGCAAGGACCCACTATCCCAAATTACATCGACCTTTAGCTTCTTGGCTTTTCAACTTTTCTTCTTACAAGCATCTTGTGTTGCTGCTACAATATCTTCACAAGCATCATGAAACTCTATGGTTTTCTCTTCATCTTCATCATCAAACTGAACACCTTTAGCATCATTCTCTTCTTTTTCAGGCACTCTGTAATGCACTGCTACTGTAAACTCTTCTTGGCATTCTGTTGCCATCAAGCTTTCCTCATTCATGTCTTCCACTCTTTCTTCAGGAGCTATTCTTGCCCCACCTTTCATCATCTTCAAGGTCTCATCCTTGACCTTCCTCCCCACATTCTTCATCCCTGCATACAAATATGGAAACATAACATTAGCAAATAAAATGAGAGACCACAGTGTCTCTATCAATGCCCTCTTCATGGACATTCTTCCTTCTTCCTTTCTCTTATCCTTCAGTGCTACTTGCTACACCTTTCCCTCTTTCTCTTTTCTCATGTTCTCTTCAATGAGAACTTTTTTGACCTCTTTCGATCCATGTTGCTCCATAGGCAACTCTTTGCTGTCCCAATCTCTGTGGGTACTCTTTTCATTCTTCTCTTCTCTTCTCAAGGCATTCATCTTTTACCTTTGTCTTTTCTCAACAATCTCTTTTACTGGCCATTTTTCTTTCTTACTCATTGGCCAAACCCAATAATATCCTTAGCTTTCTTCCTGTTCTTCATACCATTATTTTACCAACATCAGATCCCTCTTCAACTCTGCCAATTCTCTTTTGAATTCTACATCTGTCATCCTTTTGCCTTCTTTTCTTTTGTCTCCTCTCAAGACTTTCTTTACCCATTTGCTTCTGTATCTTTCTTTCTTCTTTTATCTTTAGGCACCTCACCTAGGGTTTCTTTCTTTTTCATTCTACCCAGTCTTTTGGTGCTGCACATACACACTGCAATACTCACAGTCTTCTTTCTTCTACTACCCACATGTCCTGGCTAAGTTACCTCTCTTCAATGATCTACTCAGCACTCAAGACCAACCTTACACTCTGATACCAATTTGATAGCACACTTCAGGAAAGCATATAGAATTACTCATCCAATCTTCAAGTGAGAATCATGTCTCTGCATAGCTAAAAGGCTTTCACATAACTTCTACCATTAAAATGATAGGAACTAGAACAACATCATGAAATATTAAACAGAGTCATTCATATGCAATTCAGATTTACCATAATAACAATGGGTGACAGGAGCTATGTAAATACTCATTACAATGTTCATATAACTAATTCAACTTCTATTACAATATAACCAAAATTCTGCTAATTACAGATATTTTAACAACACTTATTTCAAATGGCCTTCAATGGCCTACTCAGGAACTCTTCCTACTCTCCTCTAACATCGGCCTTCTTTCACTATCGAACACCCTTCTGTTCTTTGCCCTCTTCTTATCTGCTACGACCTTCACTATTCTTCTGGCCACTTCTATGCACTATCGGCCTTATCATTTTCTTTTTCCCATAAACCTTTTGTCAATCTTCTCTTTCTTTTCTCCTGTCCACGATCATCATCTGACAATTATCTGTCTATGACCTTGCATCCGGCCTCTCTATCCTTTGATGTCTATCAACCTCTTGTTTCTGCAATGATCAGCCTCCTTTTTCATACATGCGACATGCTCTTATTAATCAGCCTCTTCTATTGCCTTTCGACCTCCTTCACAATACCTGCGGCCTTTCCTCCTTCTGCATCGATGACCTGTTTCTATCTTTCTTGACTATCAGCCTCCTCTGTATATTCTACGACCTCCTCCATATGTTCATGGCCTCCATCTAAATATATCTGTTGCCTCTCTCAATTAATCAGCCTCCCTCTATAACTTACGGCCTCCTTCCACTATTTATCGGCCTAGCGACCTCTTTTCTCTACCGCTCTCTCCAATCCATCCTCCTTTGTTTATTGATTGTCCCCTACATATATGCAGCCTACACAATTATCTACTGCCACTTCTGCTACTCTTCCTCCATTCACCACCTCTTCCCCATGACAGTTATATTTCTCTGCCTTCTATCCATCAACCTATGTGACTATTATTCTTCTATTACCTATTCTTAGCCACGCCTTTAATCGGCCTTTTCCCTACATGTGGCCTACCTTTTCTTTGTCTATTTTTTTGCCTTGCTTCCTTTCACCACCTTCCTGCAGAATCTTTTATTATCATTCCACTAACTCATCTACATAATGGCGAGCCTTTCTGCACCCGATTTCCTCAAAATATCAAAGTAACTAATTTCTAGAAATAATCACCATCTTCTCCATTTACTCAACTTAATAAACACTTATTATTGTTCCTGTCACCTTGGCGACAAGAGCTTCCTTCTTCACGCTTCTATCACTTGACCTACACATTTAAACCAAAAAACAAATGCCAATGACAATTTTCAAAATTTAATAAGATGCCCCTACATCAAATATTATATAATTTCCCAAATATAAATAATTAATTATTCTGTGTCCCACACACATAAATAATAACCCACATACAATATTTACAATTGGAACCCAAATAAATATCTAATGTGGCTAAACACATCAATTAAGATGCACCACAAATAATATTTATTTTACATAAATAAAAGTAATCAATGTTATGTGAGGTGTACAACACACCTTTTCCAACATTCTCCCATATTTTGTATACATTGTATAAGGGTCAATCAATGAAAAACATCATCATAGGTAAACATGAAACCACATGGATCTCCAACATGCTCTTGTGCTCCATCAAGATACCTACAATAAATTCAAAGTAACCACCATCTCTAGCAAGAACTCTCATCCTCCAACATGCCACCTATGGAAGAAAAGGAACATGCCAAGGTGAAGATGCACCAATCCAATGAATACAAGCATCAAAATCAATTTGATAACAAAGGCTCCAAGCTGCTGTCAAATGTAAAAAAACCCCACACGATCAAAAATAACACCCACAACAAATTATAATACATCTAACCATCCATACCTCATAGGTATCAATAACATCAGTAAACTCATGCCAACAACATATCCAACCTATATATCGCAATCACAAGCTCCGTGTATAAAACATGTCAATGAAGAACACATGCATCCAAGAACTCCCACTGTATGGGTAATGTCAAATCTGAAAATAGATCAAGGCATACCAAGTATACCAACCAACACTCAAACCAAGGTGTGGCTAATGTAGTACCAAGAATAATCACAATGATCCACACATACAAGATAAATCACTGCATACTCTCTCGCATGTCACCATAACTCTCCCAAGTCTAACCATATCAGCATGAACCTCCAGGAAGTAGCCATAAAACAAAGAGAGAAAACATGTAAATCATATCATAACATGTCCTCCTACCAACACCTCAAAGTGCTAAGCTATGTCAAGTATGATCTCCTTAACCCCAAATGATAAACCATAAGAGTACCCAACCATTCAATCCCATAGATCAAATAAACATATGTATCATGTAACCAACATGGATGTAAGCCTCTCTAACAAAGGTAGATAAAACTCATAACCATTCTATAACTAGAAATAAGCCCAATCACATCTCCTAAACTCCTCATAATGAACATTCATAAATCAAACCATATGAACAAGGAGATAACCATGTCAACATCCCTCAAATGAACCCTCCAGAACCAATAACCATAGCTCAAGATCTTGTTGGAAACAATGCAGATAACTGAGAGGGGAGGTGAATCAGTTATCTTAATTTCTTAACTTTCTTTTCTTCTTTAACAATAGTGCAGTATCAAAACATATAAGCATAAATGAACATGAGAGCATAAATGAAATCAACACACATAACACAAGGATTTTTACGTGGAAAACCCTGTTAAGGGAAAAACCATGGGTTGACTAACCCAAGATTGTATTCTCTGTTAAAAGAATAGAAGTACAAAATGGCACTGCTAATTAGGGCTCACTGCCTGAGCACACTGTTCACAAGAGGCTCACTGCCTACAAGAGACTCACTGTCTACAAGGTATATAGAAAGTAACTAGGTATTTGAACTGATTAGGGGCATCCACATATGCTGAGGTTTAGTTTTGGTTAGGCTCAATATACTGATCTGCTGCACTTCATTCTTCCTCTACTTAGTGTTGCTATTCTGTCACATACTGGATTTGTATAGCTGCTTCCACATTGCTCTCTGATTTTCATCACACACTTTATCACACCACATACACCTTCACATCAAAATCCATCTGGTATATATATCCGCACCAAGGATTTCAACATCTTTCTAGTCGGCATCCGGAATATTCAAGATTTTCTCAAACTCTGGTCTGTCGGCTGAATCCTTGCTTACTAAGTGATGCGTATCAAAGAGATAGTTATAGAAGTCATCAATCATATCATCCAACCATGAATGATCCCTCAAGAAGCTTGATCACCATCAATTCCTCATCTGGATTAAGGTCTGATGCTCTGTCGGTTAGTTCTTGCTCAGTCTGCTCTACCTGTCAGGAACCCATTACTTAGGTGCTCATATCTTTTCACTCTTTCATCACCGGAGGCTCAATATTTAGAATGTGGTAGTCATGGTACTCCTCTTGACTTCCCCAAGTCCACACTTTTCTAAGGTACATCCTCTGAGAGATCCAGACCTGATTATCAGACCTTGCTGCATGCTTTGTTCTTGTTCACCAGACCAAAACATTTTTAAATCTCACTTCCGGTAAAGACCTATTATGTGTTGCAGATGTGTGGGATAAACTTTGTTGCCATCAATGACAACAATAATGAAGCCACACAGTGTCTCTTGCCAACAATCTCCCCCTTTGGCATTGATGGCAACACTTAGTGAAAAATGACTAAGTGTCACACCACACTCCCCCTTGGCTGATGCTCTATCTTATGTACACTTTTACCGAAGCTCCACCTTAGTTGGATTTCACATTTTTCACTACTCCTCACTTCCCCTTTGACATCAATGGCAAAGGGTGGAATCCACACACCAAAATTTGCAAAAAGTAACCTGTACATAGCCGCATATATACAAGTTATACCTACATAAACTTAAGGATATCCATAAAAGTGGTTTTCAACTAGACAAATTCTGTTGCCCAACTCTGCTTCATCCTATCCAAAATTGAGATGTGACCAATTAACAAAAATGCAAAGGCTTATGCCCTCTTTAAGTCTACCGGATCATTGGTTCGGGCTATAGTCTGAGCATCAGTTAGGGCTTCATGCATTGCCTCTAACTTAGGGATAATTATCCCTCTTAGTTCACTTAGCCTGCTTATTCTATTCTTCTTCTCCTTTTCAAGCCTCTTTATTTCATTTATAGTGGCAATAGTCTGACACTCTTGATTCATTATGGAAGAGGTGAGAGGATCAAAATTTTGAGATAAACTTGATAGTTTGTTCTCTTGTTCTTCCACCTTCTTGGCAATGTCTGTTGTCACGGTGGACCAAGATAGACAAAATTTGTATAAATCTCTACCATCTTTAAGAGCATTTTCTAAGCTCTTTATCCAAATATCCAAATTTCTCCTATCATTTGTTATAAGTCCCTGCACCTCAGAGAATCTCTTTTCCAAAAATTCTTTCTGGACCTTTTCTTCTACCGCCTTTTCTAAGGAATCAAACTGAGTATTGACAGAGTTTATCAGAGATTTAAGATTACCAGATGGAGAGGCCGAAGGATCCTTTTGAAAGGATGGCATGATCTTCTCCAACATTCCAGAAGCAATCTCTATCAACTCACAATCTTTGATGTGAGACTTCAGAAGTTTTTCTTTTGCCTTTGCTTGGGCAAAGGATGCTATCTTCATTGTCTGAACCGGGGAGAGGGAATCAAAATTGCGTGGTACTTACAACAGTTTCGGTTCATCAATCTCCATTATTTCCTTGGTCAAGAAGTTCTTCACTACTTTTGTAGTGTCTCTTTCCAGAGACTTCTTTCCTCTTGCAGCCTCAGAGGTGTCAACAAAGATCTTCTCTGTTTGTTCTTCTTCTCTTCCCTTTTTCTCCTCTTCTTGACTTACCTTCTCCTCTTTTCTTCCTTCTCCTTAAGTTATGGAGTCTGTTGGGGGATCTGGAAGAGAGATATTTACTTCTTCATGGACTTCCTCTTCCGGAACAGAGGAATCCAGGTCCTTGGTCTTCTCCTCACCTATCTCCTTTGACTCTTCTACAATTTTCACAGTAGAGTCTTCCTTTGATACACTTAATCCTTCGACATCAGAAGGTTCATCACTTATGTCCTCTATAATAGGAATATTGAATCTTTTATATGTATTCCAGAGGATGTCTTCAGTCTCTTTTGCCAACTAATTAGTCTCTCCGAGCATAAGCTGGTTCATTCTGGCTTTGCTTCGGAACTCATCCTTGCAATCCTTGAAGATCATGTTCATTTGTTTTGGAGTGATGGAAGGATAGAGCTGAATAGCTATCTATTCCTGGATCTCCATATCCTTTTCCTTGGTATTGTCTTTTCTGAGTTCAAGTACTTTCTCTAAACTCTTGGGGATTAGAGAGATGATTTCAATGAATGCTTTATTATAGATATTCAAGTACTTGACTGTGGCTTCCTCCAATATTCTTTTGTCAGTGTCATTATACTCATCATAAAATTCAGTTATGGGCTACAGATTCCCATCTACAATGACTGCTTTGATGACATCTTCAATAGAAGGAGTAGACCTTTCAACAAATTCTTCTGCTTCTTCTTTGTTCTTGCCGGTAGATGATTCCACAGAAGTTTTATTTTTCTTCTTCAGTTTCTTAACCTCCTCATCTGTCTCTGTCTCTTCATCATCCTTTTGACTTATATAGGATCTTGTAGCCTTGGTTTTTGTTCTCTTTTCTCCTTTTCTGGATGTCTTTGCTTCCGGTTTTGAGGCTTTTTGGCTCTTTGAGGTGGCAGGTGCAAAGATCTTTGAGGATCTAGTCTGAGAGGGGGCTTGCACCAAAACACTTTCTTTTTCTACTTCTTGTCTTTCTTTCTCTTCTCTTTGTACCTTCTCTCTGTTGGCATCAACTACCTCCTTTGATATGCCATATTTCTTGGCAATTTCCTCCACTTCCCTTCTCACTTTCCTTTTCATCTCTGGCTGTCTCAATTCAACATGTATTTTCACACTTAATTCTTGAAAGGTTCCAAACCTTTCTGCCTCAAGGTCCTTTGGTTGACTTAGCAGGTGTTGAACATGTAGCTCTAGAATTTTCTCATCCACCTCATAGCCCATTGGCATAATCTAGACTATTTTGGGCTCTACTGCCTCCATTAGGCTGATCAATATCTACCATAAAGCACACTGTATCTTTATATTTTTCAACTAATGTCTGAGGAATTCTTTCTCTGGTCTGCATCATACCTTAGAAATTCTTGAAATATCCCTAGAAAGCTATTCTTTGAGCCTTGGCATCACCAAGCCCATACATATAATCTCTGATTTGTATGGAAACAGGTCTGTCATTTTGCCATATCCAGCCACTAGTTCCAGGTAGTTCATTCATATAGTAGAAGAATAGACATAGTATCAAGCCACCGTACTTAAATGAATTCTTCTTATCCTTGTTTATTTTCTACAAATTCTCTAACAGTTGGTTCAAGAGAAGCTCACAAAGATCATAATCAACATTTTTCCTTAGCATCTGATAGGCAGTGTATATTGCTATTCTGGATACAGAATTCTCCTTACTGGAGTGATATATTTATAACCGATTATCATAGAAGAAAATTTGATATCCGAATCTGTGATATCCTCAATTGTCATTGCTCTTTTATCAAATTTTGATCTGGTAGCCTCGCTTGCAGTTTGGTTTTTGACTGATTTGAGAGTAGGCAACCCACCAGATGAGTGCAATCCAGTTACCGCCCTAATGACATCTTTTGTGATCTTAAATGGCCTCATCAACCACATGAAGTTGTCATGCATTCTGCTCAGAACATACCGGACCCATTCATCTTCTACAAAATAGGGGAAATGGATGCAATGTCCAAAATGCTTATCCTGGATGACCTTGTATTGGGGTTTAAGTTCAAATGTTTCATCTATTAATTCTTTGTGATAGATATCCATCAGCTTGGATTCCCCAAATTCCTCAATGTTGGCGTGAATGTATACCCTAACATCTTCTACATGCAAAACCCCATGCAGAATTCTAGAGAATGTGCCTAGGGGATCAACTTCTAGGGATTTGTAAGGATGTTTCTTGAACTTAGGGCACGGCCTATCAGTGATCTTAACAACATTCAAAGTATCCATCTTTCAAAAGATTCTAAGAGAGATATTCAAGAGTGGAAATACCTTTTTACGCTTCTAGGGTTCACGATAAGAGCCGAAAAGATCGCTGATTGAATTAAGTTCTGCGGTTGATCCTTGAGAGGGTTGAAGCAATCTTGTTGTAGAGCTCTTTCTTTCTTCTTCTCGAATGCAAATGTGTAAATGATGAACAAAAGAACCCTTTTATTTATGCGCAAACCCTAATTCCATATTGCAATAAATGCACAACTTAAGTCATTCTGGTTGCCTTGTTCTTTTTGTTCTGAGAGAGATCTTTCCAGATCACTGAGATGCACTTAGAATGATAACTTACAATGTATCTCCCTTCCTTGAATCATCCTATTTATCTGTAGATCAAAGTATTTCAATTTTGAATCATACCGGATCTAACTGTGAAAATCCTACTTTTACCGGATGACTGTTAAACCAGATCAATCTTGAATGATTAGCCTCTTCAAAACTCCTTGCGGATCTTTTGTATTTTTACCAAGGGTTATTTAGATATCTATTTGAGAAATCTTCAATTCGCAACACTCCATGTGCCAATTTTAGGCACCAATTGACTGGCTGGGGGAAATTGTTTTCTTTTGTGACTCCCCCTGAGCCAGAGCTCATCTATTTAGTTTCCAGAAAGAATATCAGCACCAGATTCTGGTGCAGATCCATCCCCAACATTTTCTATACTTCTCTTCACCCAAATCTTGTTCATCTCCCTTTTAATTTTATCCGCATTCATTTTTCCTTTTCCTTTGTCTTGATTTTGATTATGATGCACCGGACCCTTTTTGTCCTGATTCTTACTTCAGCAGAATTTGGTAATATGACCGGATCTATTGCAATTGTAGCAAACAATATTTCTTCGCATATTTGACTAGTATCCTCTTGATCTACATTGATTAGCCATATGTCCCATTCTATTGCATGCAAAGCATCTACCATTGAATGAATTATTTATTTGCATATTTCTACATTCATGAGATTTGTGACCATACCTTTTGCAGATAAAACACTGTCCAGAGAATGATGAATTAGTCTGATTCATTCTTCTTCTGCACTGATTTGCTTTATGACCGAAGTTATTGCAATTGTAGCAGTATCCATTGAAGGATGGATATCTTTGAGCATTTGGTTGTCTTACCAGAGGTCTTCTAGGGCTGTACCTTGGATTTCTTGATCCAGAGTTCTTCTGACCAAATCCAGAGCTTTCTCCTTTCTCATATCCCAAGCCATGCTTGTCATCTACCCTCTTTTAGCTTTCAAGAAGAACTTCAAGTTGAGCAGAGCTTATCTTGAATTTTTCTTTGTATTCATTTGTTGTTTGAAGATCCCTTTTAAGAGTGTCTATCTGATTTTCAAGTTGTTCTTCATTATATCTAGCTTCTTCAAGATCAAATTCCAGATGCCTGATTATTCTATCCATTTTGTGGCAGTCTTCTGACTTCTCCTTGAGAGATTGTTTTAGATTATCTTCAATTTTTCTTTTCTCTTCAATTTCTTGGGTGAATTTCATAACCCCTAATTCCATTTCATGTCTTACCATAATGACCTCTTTTGAGAGCTTCTCACATAACTTGTTTTTCTCATTCAGATCTTCATTAGTATCATTGGCTTCACTTTAACTTGCTAATTGCTGAAGCAGTTCCTTTCTCTTTTTCATAGAGATACTCAATTTTTCTTTTAGTTCATTTATGAAATCATCAGCTTGTTTGAGTCTTTCCCTCAAGTTATTGACTTCAGAGTGAGATTGCTCAAGATCATCTAGGGCAGACTGAAGTTGTTCCCTCATACCATACATATCCATTGAGATTCCTAGATCTTCCTCAAGCTATTAGGCTCTATTTGGAGGAACTTAGCTCTGATACCAATTGTTGGAAACAATGCAGACAACTGAGAGGGGGGGTGAATCAGTTATCTTAATTTCTTAACTATCTTTTCTTCTTTAACATTAGTGCAGTATCAAAACATATAAGCATAAATGAACATGAGAGCATAAATGAAATCAACACACATAACACAAGGATTTTTACGTGGAAAACCCTGTTAAGGGAAAAACCATGGGGTGACTAACCCAAGATTGTATTCTCTGTTAAAAGAATAGAAGTACAAAATGGCACTTCCCAATTAGGGATCACTGCCTAAGCACACTGCTCACAAGAGGCTCACTGCCTACAAGAGACTCACTATCTACAAGGTATATAGAAAGTAACCAGGTATTTGAACTGATTAGGGGCATCCACATATGCTGAGGTTTAGTTCTGGTTAGGCTCAATATACTGATCTGCTGCACTTCATTCTTCCTCTGCTTAGTGTTTCTATTCTATCACATACCGGATTTGTATAGCTGCTTCCACATTATTCTATGCTTTTCTTCACATACTTTATCACACCACACACACCTTCACATCAAAATCAATCTGGTATATATATCCGCACCAAGGATTTCAACATCTTTCTAGTCGACATCCAGAATACTCAAGATTTTCCCAAACTCTGGTCTGTCGGTTGAATCCTTGCTTACTAAGTGATGTGTATCAAAGAGATAGTTATATAAGTCATCAATCATGTTGGACAACCATGAATGATCCCTCAAGAAGCTTGATCACCATCAATTCCTCATCCGGATTAAGGTCTGATGCTCTGCCTGTCAGGAACCCATTATTTAGGTGCTCATATCTTTTCACTCTTTCATCACCGAAGGCTCAATCTTTGGAATGTGGCAGTCATGGTACTCCTCTTGACTTCCCCAAGTTTGCACTTTTCTGAGGTACATCCTCTGAGAGATCCGGACCTGATTGTCAGACTTTGCTGCATGCTCTGTTCTTGTTCACCGAACCAAAACACTCTTCAATCTAACTTCTGGTAAAGACCTATTATGTGTTGTGGATGTGTGGGATAAAGTTTGTTGCCATCAATGACAACAATAATGAAGCCACACAATGTCTCTTGCCAATAGATCCATCTCCATGAGAAGATAAAACATAAAGAAAAATGCATCTAATATCTCATAGATGATAATCCACCAAGTAGACCAAGAGTGGGGAATGAGAATGCTCCTATAGGATACACCAAGTCATAATGACTCTCTCCAAGAATAATCTTCTTTAGGTTCATAATGAACTCACATCCATATTCAGGTGTAGGCTCCTTAGTATTTTTGTTGAAACCTTCAAAGAGTAACCATCTCAAGAAATGTCTCTAATCCCAAGAGAACTCCAGCCTCACCTAAGTCTCCAAGTGTCCATGAGCACCTCCAAGATCAATCCATGCTAAATTCCAAATGCAACACCACACTATCATGAGGCTCCCAAGCACATGACCAATGTACTCAATACCAAAAGAACCAACAAGATCATTTTCAAAGCTCCTCTTATCCTATTTTTCCTTCTAGCCAAATAGCCTAAGGATCCATGAAATCCTAGTGTTTTCACCCTTTGGAATGCAAGAGAAAACCACCTCAATTGACTAAGTCCCAAAAATCCTAAGTTTTCCTTATGTTTCCAGTGTTTTTAGAGTTTTAAAGTTTGGGCTTCTCCTCTTCATCATGCCATATTTGTCAGTCCTGAACAACGCCTTGGTCACTTGTATTCAACTAAGTATTTTGGAGTGCGGAGGTCAAGAGTTCTCTCTTCCACGTTCTTCCTTTCAACAAGTGGAAAGCTGGAGGTATGCTCTCCGAAGCCCGACAAGTATAATGCTCTAGGTATTCCGAATGTCAGACTTTGGAGGTTTCTCCTTCCCTCTTCCTTTCCCTTTCAAAAGGTTAAAGGCAGAAGGCCCAAGGCTCGACCTCTACCATTTCCAATGTTCCAAGTGTTTTGGGTGTCGAACTTCAGGGGTTTCTTCTTCCTCCTTCTCTTTTTCAGTAGGCAGAAGGTGGAAGGCTCAAGGCTTGATCTTTGTCATTTCAATGTTTTAAGGTGTTGCAGAGTGTGGATGTTAGGGTTGCTATTGTTCTCACCCAGATCTGTACCCTTGCTGCAGTTGTAAAACTTTAGCAATTTGGAGAAACATGGGAATGATCTCGAAGTGTGGGACCTTGTAAACTAAGATTAGACCTCTGGAGAAGGCCGGATTCCTCTTTCTAAGCCTAATGCTTAGAGAAATGCAACTAAATCTAGTGCTAATGCTTGCTGGGGAAAAGGGTTAGAAGGAAACTGAAATAAAAGGGGTGATACACCAGATTTAGTGAGTGATGGTGATCTTGGTGTAGACACAACAATGATTGCAATGATGAAGGGGATTCACACAGACTTATGACTGATTGAGGCTTTGGTATGAAGGCCAAACCTGCAGAGGAGCTGTTTTACTCACATAACAAACTATAACTTCAATTAAAACACAGAAATCAAGACACAAGAGAGGCAAGAAGTCATACATATATTAATCATGAAGGTCAGAAACCATTACATTACAGAATATTCAGTAGCAGAAGTCTGACTACAGAAAAATTGACAGCATAACAACCCCAAAAAAAATCATCTTCCTTTAAAAAATGAGGTTACATTGCATTTTATAGGTCAAGCTCTTGTGCAGAAGGGATTGAAGTCGCCTCATAGGATCTGAGGTCATCAATGTAGGGACAGGGGCGCAGAGACAGGGGCATGGTGAAAGGATAGGAACCATGTTGTTGGCAGGTCCATAACCATCAGAAAATGGTTTCCCAAATGCAAGATAGGATAGGGCATTAAAGAGAAGAGCCGTAAAGTCGTCGCCAAACACATGAAGATCTGCCATCAAGACACAGAGCCCATATGCATTGAAGAGTGAAGCCATCTGCCATGGATCCACCTGCAAAGCCTACCAACTGGAATACATGCAATAATATCTACATCTACATATGCCAAAAATGGTCGTTGAAACATCCAGTCGATCAAGCCTGCAGATGTGCATCAAATTTTGAAAGTGAAAATATCCACCTAAAAAGCCTGCCAGATGAAAGAGGAGGCAAAAATAGGCACTTTTGCCTTTTGAAGCATGTCAAAATTTGCCAAAATGAGGGAGATACGGGCGGTCAAAGTTGTGGTCAAACTGCATCTATATATCACTTTACATATGTGACTTGAATCGCCATCTGAATGACCCTTTGAATCTGCCTTTGCATATGCAAATTGCTTTGTATATATCGAGTTGTCGGGGCGACCTCCATTGAGACATACTGATATACAATAGTCCTGCCGAAATGTCCATTGTATGCACTTTTACTTTCGGCATTTTAAACGGCCTTTGAAATCACCTTTGTATATGCACTTGTATATGCATTTGCATATACAATACAACAACTACCTACAAAAGCGGGCCCCTACTTTTGTATCTCCCTTTACACCTGCAATCGGCCTTTGGGTCAGCTTTGACACGTGGCAATATCGGATTGGCCGCTAAGATGTCCTGAGACCCATCGCTTGAACATTCACATGCTTTATTAGCCATTGGAAAGATCTTAAAATGAGCTGCCGATACACTAAGTCTCACCGAAATCCATTGTATGCAACCCTTTGTATATCGATTGCATATGAGATACAATCGCATATACATACAATGCGGAACTCAGGAGATTATCAACCTGAAAGGAACTTTGGAACAGGTCCGGCCTTTGTATCTTACCTTCTTGTATGTATACATCTTTTGACCTTGTATATGCAATATACAGTTGCGGACGCCAAATGATTATCCACCATATTTGATTCTTCAGTCGCATCCAGATTGTATGTATTCCCTTGTATATTACCTTTGTATATCGCATATACAATGTGAACATACAAACAAAATTGCACACAGCCGCACTTGCACATACAAACGCTGCATCTAACCTTTGTATATCGCATTGTATATGACCTTTGCATCTGCAAACATACAATCGCAACATACATACAAAAATGCATAGATCGCATCTGTCTTTATAAACCAAACTGCATATTCCTTCGGGTCTGGGCTTTGTATGTCAGAAATGTATATGCCATTGTATATGCGATTTGTATGTGCAAAGATACAATCGCGTATACATGCAAAAAGCAGACCCCACCTTTTGTATCTCCTCCTTTGTATGTGCGCATGCATCAGCTATCAGGGAGACTTTTAGCTGAGTCACCGATATGCAAAGTCTCGCTGAAGACACTTGTATCTTTGCATTGCATATGCATATGTATGTCTGCCTTGTATGCTTCATTAGCCATCAGAGAGACTATGAGTTGAGCCACTGATAAGCATGTCACACCGAAAATCCTTTGTATGTCTGCCCCTTGTATATTACCTTATGTATCTTGTTGATGTACATTCTCCTTTGTATATGGCCTTTGCATATGCGCTTGTATATTGCCTTTGCATATGCGATATACAAACGGAGATGCATACAACATAACATACAACGAAATCGATGTACATTCTCTTTTGTATCCCGCCTTTTGAATCTTCCCTTTACATCTTTGACTTGTATATTACCTTTGTATGTGCGATTGTATGTATGAACATACAATGCGAACATACAATGTATATGCATATAAAAATGAATAAGTATAAAACTGAGAAATATCTGCAATGGAAGGCACTTGAAGACAAAAGATTTCTGGGTTTTTCTGGGTTTTCTGTAAGGATTCTCAAGGTGAGATTTTTGAGAATTTTTGTAAGGCACAACATTGGCTTTTTGAAGAATTTAAGCTTTCTCTCCTTCTATTTAGGCTTTCTCTGATCGGATTTCTTTGATAGAAGGAGGGAAACAAGAATATTTTAGGGCTAGCCAAAATATGACAACATCTTTGGCAACCTCTTAGGGGTGTTTGCCTACTAAACAAATTGATCAGTGGCCCTATACATCCATTGGGCATGGAGTCAAAAGAGACTGCAACAAGAGCAAAGGAGCTGGAACATTGAGCAAGCTACCAAGCCAAAACAAAAAGTAACAAGCAAGCATGTATCTCCTAATGAGAATACAGCAAAGTGCAAGAGCACTTATTGAAAGGAAACCTAAAACTGAAATAAAACCTACTCTAATCCTAAACTAACAGTCAGAGGTGACCTTAAACAAAGCTATTAACTTGTTCTTGAAAGTAACTGCCCTTCCTTAACAATTTACAATGTTTCTCATGCATGTGGGCAATTAAAAAGAGGTGAGGGGGGAATGGACATATGACAAATTGATAAAGCACCTCCCCCAAAATGGAGATAAACTCACCTATCCACCTAGAATGATTGTTGATGCTGCTAACTTGTGGTGAATAAATGGGTTGATCCCACTCATTTTGATGCTCAACTTCATGCTTAGAGGTAAGCATGACAAGTGGTGACTCCTCTTGATGTGTCTCCAGCTGGGCTAGATGCCTGATTGGGCATCCCCTTGAAGTGACATGCAAATCATCATGGTTGATCTCATGTCTCTGCTCTGATTCTTTCTCTTCTTGCTGGTCTGAATACTCTAGCTCTTGTATCTCAATTAGAGATATGGTTGTCTCTACCTCATGAACAAGATGCTCATGATTTTCTAACTTAGGCTCAAAAAATGAGCCATGCACATGCTCAAAAGAGAAGACCTCCCCACCAAGAGGCTGATATCCCTGCTGGATAATAAAGAACAAATCTTCAATTTGCTCTTGCTCATGTTCAGCCTCCTCATTATTTTCAATAAAGCATGGAAGCTTCTCAAGCATATTAGCATCATCAGCCTCAGCATCATCTAGCATAGGGCAACATGCCTTCCCTTCTTTATGGTTTGAAACCTCACTGTCGTGCTCACCTTCAACCTATAGTAATTTGTCATTATTTTCAATGTTCTCTTGTTGCTGCATACCCACAACCAGCTGCTCATTCTCTTCATCTTCATCATAATCAAGTAGCTCATGAAGTAGGGTAGCAACATCCACTTCTAAAGTGACCTTAACAACCTTTTCCTTTATGCCTCCATCCATTGACTGCAGCTCCATTGGATTGTGTTTAAGTTGCCTCTGCAGCTGAAGGCTTTCCCCATGCACTCTTTGCATTTCAACCTTGTTTGCTTGATCGGATGCATAAGAAAAGGATTCAAAAGAACCAAAGTCTAGAGGACTCAATCCCTTGTTTGGGTTAACAGTAGTCACAGGTGCAATAGGTTCAAACAATTCTATCTCTGTGAGTGTAGGAACAAACTACTTCTCATTAGTCTTATCTTCTTCCACCTCATCTTTTGGCTCATCTTTCCAATTATCTTGGTAGACAACAGGTCTACCCTTGAGGATTGAAATAGCATTAGGGAAAGAGGTCTGAATATCTTCTTGAATTTCTTGGAGGGGAGAGGATTCTGGACAAATTTGTTCCTAGGGAGTGGTAATTTGAGTTTGCACAGGAACATGGGCTTGTGGAGGGATAAAGGCATTGAAGCCTGGAAACTTGTGGAGTCTAGGTTGCTCTTGGTTATGAATTGGTTGTTTCAATGGATGAGACCCTCTAAAACTTAGAATATTCAATTTAGGAGACTTAGGAGACTCACCTTGCTTGAAGCTTGGTATTCTAAACTTGGAAACCTCTTCTTCAAAGAATGGATTTGGAAAAGAGATAGTTGATTGAGTTTCCAACCTTTGAAATGGAGCCAACAAAAGCCTATTTTTCTCTTCTTCTGCTAGCTGGATGCTAGAGCATGTTTCCGTTTCTATGTTTGGTGGAGGGTCTTCACAAGGTGAAAAAGATGGCCCTTTCCAACTTGGAACCTTCAAGGCAGAAGGCTACCTGAAACTTGGAATTATGATAGGCTTGGATTCTACAACTTTTTCCTCTTCCTGATTTTGAATTGGTATGAGAGGATTGGCCTTTACAAGGTTTGGTATTTTGTAACTAGGATGCTTGGTCCAAGAAGGCTACCATGGTAGAGAAGTCTGAGCCTCTTTCATAGATTTACTTTGGTTTGAAGGAGATATTTATTTGAAGCTAGGAACAGGTTCCTGTGGAGACTGAGGGCCTCTAAAACTTGGGACTTTAAAACTGGGAAACAATTTTGGAGGTGCATAGGGATTATCCTGCCTAAAGCCTGGGATCTTAAATTTTGGGGTTTCTTCTGCAACAGGCTGAGCAGGTGTCGTCCTTATAGCAAGGCTTTCCTAAAAAACCCTTTCTTGTACTTCTCACTGCTGGTCATGTTTTAACATTTCTATAAATTCATCAACCTCCCTATTTAGATCTAGGGACAACTTCTCGAGACCATATAAGCTTATGATGCTGAGGTCATAAAACCACTGAGGCTGACTGTACCCTGCTTCTCTTTTTTCATTGTCCAAAAGTCTATCAAGTTTCAGGAAACTACTAATGAGCTTATTGAAAGCATCAACATTCTCAGGGCAACATCTTGGGACAGATTAGGAGGGTAGTTGCACTAGCTAGGATCAAAATAGTCTTCTTGGGGTTGATAATAAACATTATTAGGCTGCCAAGAAGACTGAATTGGGGTGGAAGGGAGGTAAGCATCATGAGAGTGCTGATATTCTACAATGGTAGGGTTGTATGGCATAAAATTAGAGGCATTTGGGGCCTGGTATTGCTAATATGGGGGCCAATAGCCTGTATTTGGATTAGGGGTAGGGGAATAACCATGATTCCCATAAAATTTTGACATTTTATAGCATCTAAATGCTGGATAATCATAAAAATGTTAGAATTAGAGCGAAATAGGTCTGCAACCAAAGAGAAAACTGGATATATACCAAAGAGGGAGTCGCTAGGTGATTGAAATGCTTCTGGAAGTAGAAATAGACCAGGAAAACCACTAAAATCCTGTTCTTTGATAAAATTTTAGGTGCTTGGGCTACTGAAACCAGCTAATTCTTCACTTGTAGAGTTGCCAGGTGTGGTTTGTATTGCCTCCAAAGGCTGATAATACTAGGAGAAACACCAAATCTCTTAGTACTTTGATGAGAAGCTCATCGAACTAGTCCTGCCGGGCGTGCTAAAAACTCTTGTCTCTTAGATCTGCACCCTTGCTGTTGTTGTGAAACTTTAGCAATTTGGAGAAACATGGGAATGATCTCGAAGTGTGGGACCTTGCAAACTAAGATCAGACCTCCGGAGAAGGCCAACTTCCTCTTTCTAAGCCTAATACTTAGAGAAATGCAACAAAATGTAGTGCTAATGCTTGCTGGGGAAAAGAGTTAGAAGGAAACTGAAATGAAAGGGGTGATACACTAGATTTAGTAAGCGATGGTGATCTTGGTGTAGACACAACAATGATTTCAATGATGAAGGGGATTCACACAGACTTATGACTAATTGAGGCTTTGGTATGAAGGCCAAACCTACAGAGGAGCCATTTTACTCATAGAATAGACTATAACTTCAATTAAAACACAAAAATTAGGACACAAGAGAGGCAAGAAGTCATACATATATTAATCATGAAGGTTAGAAACCATTACATTACAGAATATTCAGTAGTAGAATTCTGACTACAAAAAAATTGGCAGCATAACAGGCCAAAAAAAATTATCCTCCTTTAAAAAATGAGGTTACATTACATTTTATAGGTCAAGCTCTTGCGCAGAAGGGATTGAAATCACCCCACAGGATCTGAGGTCATCAATGCAGGGACAAGGGCATGGTGAAAGGATAGGAACCATGTTGCTGGTAGGTCAATAACCATCAGAAAACGGTTTCCCAAACGCAAGATAGGATAGGGCATTAAAGAGAAGAGCCCCCAAAGTCGTCGCCAAACACATGAACATCTGCCAGCAAGACACAGAGCCCATACTCATTGAAGAGTGAAGCCATCTGCCATGGATCCACCTACAAAGCCTATCAACTAGAATAAATGCAACAATATCTTCATCTGCATATGCCAAAAATGGTCACTGAAACGTCCAGTCGATCAAGCCTGCAGATGTGCATCAAATTTTGAAAGTAAAAATATCCCCCTAAAAAGCCTGCCAGATGAAAGAGGAGGCAAAAACAAGCACTTTTGCCTTTTGAAGCATGTCAAAATTTGCCAGAATGAGGGAGATACGGGCGGTCAAAGTTGCGGTCAAACTGCATCTGTATATCGCTTGCATATGCGACTTGAATCACCATCTGAATGACCCTTTGAATCTACGTTTACATATGCAAACTGCTTTGTATATATCAGGTTGTCAGGGTGACCTCCATTAAGACATACCAATATACAAAAGTCCTGTCGAAATGTTCATTGTATGTGCTTTTGTTTTCGACATTTTAAACGGCCTTTGAAATCACCTTTGTATATGCGCTTGTATATGCATTTGCATATACAATACAACAGCTACATACAAAAGCGAGCCCCTACTTTTGTGTCTCCCTTTACACTTGCAATCAGCCTTTGGGTCAGCTTTGACACGCGGCACTATCTGATTGGTCGCTGAGATGTCCTGAGACCCATCGCTTGAACATTTGCATGCTTTATCAGCCATTGGAAAGATCTTAAAATGAGCCGCCGATACACTAAGTCTCACCAAAATCCATTGTATGCGACCCTTTGTATATCGATTGCATATGAGATACAATCGCATATACATACAATGTGAAACTCAGGAGATTATCAACCAAAAAGGAACTTTGGAACAGGTCCGGCCTTTGTATCTTACCTTCTTGTATGTATGCATCTTTTGACCTTGTATATGCAATATACAATTGTGGATGCCAAATGATTATCCACCATATTTGATTCTTCAGTCGTGTCCAGATTGTATGTATTCCCTTGTATATTGCCTTTGTATATCGCATATACAATGCAAACATACAAACAAAACTGCACACAACCGCACTTGCACATACAAACGCTGCATCTGACCTTTGTATATTGCATTGTATATGACCTTTGCATCTACAAACATACAATCACAACATACATACAAACATGCATACATTGCATCTGTCTTTATAAACCAAACTACATATTCCTTCGGGTCTGAGCTTTGTATGTCAAAAATGTATATGCCATTGTATATGCGATTGTATGTGCAAAGATATAATCGCGTATACATGCAAAAAGTAGACCCCACCTTTTATATCTCCCCCTTTGTATATGCGCATGCATCAGCTGTCGGGGAGACTTTTAGCTAAGTCACCGATATGCAAAGTCTCGCCGAAGACACTTGTATCTTTGCATTGCATATGCCTATGTATGTCTGCCTTGTATGCTTCATCGGCCATCAGAGAGACTATGAGTTGAGCCACTGATAAGCATGTCACGCTGAAAATCCTTTGTATGTCTACCCCTTGTATATTGCCTTATGTATCTTGCCAATGTACATTCTCCTTTGTATATGGCCTTTGTATATGCGCTTGTATATTGCCTTTGCATATGCGATATACAAACGGAGATGCATACAACATAACTTACAACGAACCCGATGTACATTCTCTTTTGTATCCCACCTTTTGAATCTTGCCTTTGCATCTTTGACTTGTATATTACCTTTGTATGTGCGATTGTATATATGAACATACAATGCGAACATACATACAAAGAAACATACAATGTATATGCATATAAAAATGACTAAGTATAAAACTAAGAAATATCTGCAATGGAAGGCACTTGAAGACAAAAGATTTCTGGGTTTTCTGCAAGGGTTCTCAAGGTGAGATTTTTGGGATTTTTGTAAGGCACATCATGGGCTTTTTGAAGAATTTAAGCTTTCTCTCCTTCTATTTAGGCTTTCTCTGATTGGATTTCTTCGATAGAAGGAGGGAAACAGGAATATTTTGGGGCTAGGCAAAATATGACAACTATCTTTTCCCTTTCCATCTGGTGGAAGGTGGAATGTGGAAGGCCCAAAGGCCGAAGTCCACCGAGCTATAAATATTTTTTTCTTTCAAAAAGTGGAGGTCAGGAGTTCTCTCTTCTCTCTTCTTCTTTTCTGAAGGTGACAAGAGGAAGGCCCGAGGCTTAATCTTTGTTGTTTTATCAAATCGGTTATGTTGCAGAGGCATAGGTCAAGTTATTCTTCTTTCCAAAGAACAACGTGACGATGAAGGCTTGACCCCCGAAGCCCAATGATTTCTCTTCTCTCAGACTTCAGAGACTTGGGTTTCCTCCTTCACATTTTCAAAGCCTAATCGGTGGAAGACCGATCGAAGGAAGTTTGTTCTGTCGAAGCCTAACCTTTTTGCCTTCCAAGCACATTTTCTACTATTCAAAGCACGACGGGACTGCTCAGCGACCCTCCTGGTCGCCATTAATGCTTCTTCAAAGCCCAATTTCTTGTAGAAAATGGATTTCTCACCTCCCCATGCCATTGTAGCCTCTCTTGCATTAAATCCTTGTACTCATGGCATGGGTGGACACTTCTTTGTAGTGGATTTCATGGGCAGAGCCATGTGGGCACTCTCCAAGGACACCAGAATGAAGTTTTTGCAATATGGGCAACAATCTTTCTTTGTTGACTTCTCCTTCCATGTCCATGACTGTTATAGTGTGATTTGTAAAAGCTATATATGCATGTATTTGAGATGTATTTCTATTTGTTGGCTACGCTGGGTCACTTCTAGAGGTAGAAAGTTCTTTGCAGGTTTGGACCTTATGGTTTTCTCTAGAATTGGGCAGATTTGAGGGACTGTGCTCTTTTGTTGAGCCTCTCATGTCTCTGTACTAGTTCAACAATGAAGGGGAATCTATCATTTTGTGTCTATTTCGTGCCTGTAATGAATTCTTCTTCTTTCGTAATGGCTATTTAACCTCTATGATCAATATAAACTAAATTTTACCTCTCTCATTATTCTTGCACTGTGTTTATTTGATAGATGTAAGATGTGTATTTTGGATAAAATAGTCTCTTTCATAGTTTTATCTTTCTGTCTTAACCTCTATTTGAATCTGCATGATTCTGTGTGATTTCCCTTTAGCGTTTGAGATCATTACTGTGTTATGTCAGTTGCATTCAAATACCATAAATATTGGTGTATCATTGTTTCCCTTTCTGTACTCCCTCTCTCCCTTTTCCCTGGTGATCATTAGCATAGGTTTAATTGATTTCTCTAAGCCTTAAGCTCAAAAAGAGGAACCAGCCTTCTCTGGAGATCTAATCTCATCTGTAAGGTCCCACACCTTAAGATCAGTCCTAGTTGTTGGCAAGAGACACTATATGGATTCATGGTTGTTGTCATTGATGGCAACAAAGGTCATTCCACATATCCGCAAGTCATGGTGTGTCTCTACCGGAAGTCAGAATGAAGACTCTTGTGGTCTAGTGAACAAGAACAGAGCATGTGGCAAGGTCTGACAGATTGGTCTGGACCTCTCAAAGGAAGTGTCTTGGTGCAGTACAGATTTGGGGAAGTCAAGAGGACTACCTTGAGTAGTATATTCCAAGGATTTAGCCTCCGGTGATGGACAAAGAAAAAGATATGAACAACTGAGTACCGGATCCCTAAAAGACAGTGAGAGCAGAGGAAGAACTGACTGACAGAGCATCAGACTATTTCCCGGATGTGTTACTATTGATGGTAAAGGTTGTGGAGGCATGAATCATGTTTGGCCGACAAGATTAATGATATCTACAAGTATATACTTGATCCGCATTGCTTGGTGAGCAAGGATTCAGCCGACAGAACAGAGTTTGTAAGAAACTAAACTATTCCGGATGCTGACTAGAAAGGTAATGAAATTACTTATGCGGATATATATATATAGAGGATGGATTTTGTTGTGAGCAGTGAAATGGTGTGATGGTGTATGCGAATAAATGTAGAGCAGAGCAGGAGTAGTAAGAAAGATTTGGTATATGAAAGGATAGCAGAATAAAGAACAGAGGAAAGATGAAGTGCAGCAGATCAGTGTAGTAAGCCTAACTGGAACTAAACTCCAGCATATGTAGATGCTTCCAATTAGTTCAAGTATTATATAACCTTCTTTTGTAGACAGTGTGTCTCTTTGTAGGCAGTGTGCCTCATGTGAGCAGTGTGCTCGGGCAGTGAGCCCTAATTGGCAAGTGCCATTTTTGTAACTCCTTATTCTTCTAACAGAGAATTATCTTTGGGTTAATCATCCCGTGGTTTTCTCCCTTAATCGGATTTCCACGTCAAAAATACTGTGTCATGTGTTTCTCATTTCATGGTAATGTTTGTTTAATTCAATATTGCCTTGAATAATAAGAAAGTTCAAAAGAAGAAATAATTAGGATAACTGATTCACCCCCCCCTCTCAGTTATCAACAATTGGTATCAGAGCCAAGTTCCTCCTAATAGAGCCTAACAGCTTGAGGAAGATCTGGGAGTTCAAATGGATGCATATGGTTTAAGGGAGCAACTCAAGACTGCCCTTGAGGATCTGGAACAATCAAACTCTGAAGTCAATGAATTAAAGGAAAGACTCAAACAGGCTGATGAATTCATGAGAGAACTAAAAGACAAATTAAGTCTCTCTATGAAAAAGAGAAAGGAGCTGCTCCAACAATTGGCAAGACAAAGTGAAGAAAGCAATACAAATGAAGAATTGACTGAGAAAACCAAGTTATGTGAAAAGTTATCAAAAGAAGTCATTATGTTAAGACATGAAATGGAATCAGGAACTATAAAGTTTACTCAAGAGATTGAAGAAAAAAGAAAAACTGGAGACAATCTAAGACAATCTCTTAAAGAGAAATCAGAAGAATGCCACTAGATGGACAGGATTATCAGACATCTTGAATCTGATCTTGAAGATGCCAAAGATAATGAAGTAAAACTTGAGGATCAAATTGTCTCCCTCAAAAGAGATCTTCAAACAGCAAATGAATATAAAGAAAAATTCAAGATAAGTTCTGCCCAACTTGAAGTACTTCTTGGAAGTCAAAAGAAGACAGATGACAAGTATGGTTTGGGATATGAGAAAGGAGAAAGCTCCGGATCCGGTCAAAAGAATTTCGGATCAGAAAATCCAAAGAATAGACCTAGAAGACCTCCGGTAAGACAGCCCAGTGCTCAAAGATATCCATCTTTCAATGGATACTGCCACAGCTGCAATCACTTTGGTCACAAAGCTAATCAGTGCAGAAAAAGAATGAATCAAACTAATCCATCCTTCTCCGGACAGTGCTTTAACTGCAAAAGGTATGGACACAAGTTTCATGAATGCAGAAATATGCAAGTAAACAAATCACTCAATGGTAGATGCTTTGCATGCTATAGAATAGGTCATATGGCTAATCAATGCAGATCAAGAGGTTATTAGTCAAATATGCAAAGAAATGTTATTTGCCAAATCTGTAATAGGTCCGGTCATAATGCTAAAGTCTACAGAAGCAAGAATCAGGACAAAAGAGGTCCGGTGTATAATCAGAATCAAGACAAGGGTTAACAAAAGATGAATGCGAATGAAGTTAGGAATCAGATGAGCAAGATTTGGGTAAAGAAAAGTTCAGAGAATACAGAAAATGGATCCGCACCAGACTCTGGTACTGATATTCCTTCCAGAAATTAAAAAGTGGGCTCTGGCTTAGGGGGAGACTCAAAGAAATCCCTGTTCCCCCAGCCAATCAAGTGGTGCCAGATATGGCACAAGATGCGGAGTAAAGGGTTTGAAGATATAATTCTTGAGATAATCCAGATAAGATTTCAGAGGTCCGCATGAAGATATAAAGAAGTTGTGATCGATCAAGTAAGACCTGTTCCGGGAGATGCTCTGGAATGACAGAGGATTACAAAAGGGTCTGGAGAGATCCGGAAGTACATTATTTTACTCTGTGGATTGGACAGAATGTTTGGGATGTTCTTGTAATGTGTCATCTCGATTTATTCATGATTGAAAGATCCGCATGATGCTCGTAGATCAGGACTGATCCAGGATACTCCAAGCTATCCGGATAAGGCAAACCAGAATAATGTAGGTGGAGCATTTATTGCAAACAGATACTAGGGTTTACGAAATGATATAAGGGATTTCTCAACAATCACTTCATCATTCCACACCCAAGAAGAAGCGAAAAGCGGAGCTCTGCAACAAAATTCATCAAGTTCACCGAAGATCTCCTGCCGAAGTCATTACATACAGAAATCAATCCAGCCACTCCGTGTTACCGAAGACGCAAAAGGTATTTTCCACTTTCGATATCTTGCTACAAATCTTTTGAAGAAATGGCTACTCCAAATATAGTAAAAATCTCAGATAGGCCCCAACCTGAATTTAAGAAACATCCATACAAGTCATTGGAGGTAGATCCCTTAGGAACATTTTCCAGTGTTCCTCATGGCGTTTTACACACAGAAGACATTAGGGTTTACATACATACAAGCATTGAGGAATTCGGGGAATTCAAATTGAGAGATCTCTATCACAAACAACTGATAGGCAATGCTTTTGAGCTTAAACCAGAGTATAAGGGTATCCAAAAGAAACAGTTTGATCAATTCACTCATTTCCCCTGCTTTGAAGAAGAAGAATGGGTCCGGTATGTATTGAGCAGGATGCATGACAACTTCCTATGGCTGGATAGACCTTGCAAGATCACAAAAGAGGCAATTAGGGCAGTAACTAGTTTATACTCTTCCGGAGGGATACCTATCCTCAAATCTGTCAAAAATAACATTGTAACTGAGGCCACCGGATCAAAATTTGATAAGAGGGCAATGACCATTGAAGATATTTCGGATCCGGATATCAAGTATGCATCCATGATAATAGGATACAAGATCTATCACTCCAGCAGGGAGAATTCTGTATCTGAAACTGCAGTATATACTGCCTATGAAATGCTAAGGAAGAATGCAGATTATGATCTCTGCAAACTGCTCTTAAGCCAATTAATGGAAAATATATAGAAAATCAAGAAGGACAAAAAGAATTCCTTTAAGTATGGTACTCTTATATTATGTCTATTTTTCTACTTCATGAATGAGCTACCCGGATCAAGTGGATGGGCATGGCAGAATGACAAACCTGTTGCAGTCCAGATAAGAGATTATTTACATGGGCTTGGGGATGCCAAAGCAAGAATACAACCCTATGGGGATACTTCAAAAACTTCCAAAGCACGAGAAAGAATTCCCCAGTCTCTTGTTGAAAAATACAAAGACTCAGTGTGCTTTATGGTGGACACTGATCAGTGCCTAATGGAGGCAGTGGAGCCAAGGAGTGTCTGGATCATGCCCATGGGGTATGAAGTGGATGAACAGATAGTGGAGCTGCATGTTCAACACATGCTAAGTCAGCCCAAAGATCCAAAGGCAGAAAGGTTTAGAACCTTAGAGGAGCTGAGTGTAAAGATCCATGTAGAACTCAGGGAACCTGAGATAAAGAGGAAGGTGAGAAAAGAAGTAGAGCACATTGCTCAAGGCCTAGGTATCCCAAAAGAGGCACTTGATGCCAACCGGGAAAAGAGAAGAAAAGCTGAGGAAGAAAAGAAAGAGGCAGAAAAGAAAGGCAAGAAAAGTGCTCCGGTGGAATCCTCAACCCGGACCAGATCATCAAAAGGATCTACACCTATCAAAACCAAAAGCTCAAAACTGGAAGTCCAGGGATCTGGTAAGAGATCTAAGACAAAAGCCTCAAGAGCTTATCAAAGCCAAAAGGATGAAGAAGAAACTGAGTCAGATGAGGGAGTAAAAGAAATAAAGAAACAGAAGAAGAAAGGATCCGGTAAACCCTCTTCAGGCCAAGACAAGGAAGAAATGACAGAAGAATTTGCTGAAAAGCCCACCCTGTCTCTAGACAGTGTAGTCAAATCAGTCACTGTGGATGGGAACCTTCAACCGGTGGCTGAATTCTATGATGACTACAATGAGGCAGATCAAAAGATCCTGCAGGAAGCTATAATTAGGTACCTGAACATTTACAATAAAGCTTTTATTGAGATTATCTCTGAAATTCCAAAGAGTCTAGATATGGAACTAGAAATAAGAAAGAACAATGCCATGGCAAAAGACCTCGAGATCAGGGAACAGATAGCTATTCAGCTATATCCTTCAATTGATCACAAAACAATGAACATGATATTCAAGGACTGCAAGGATGAATTCAGAAGCAAAGCAAGGATGAATCAGCTTATGCTTGGTGAGACCGACAAAGTAGCCAAGGACACTGAAGAGATCCTCCGGAATACATTCAAAAGGTTCAACATTCCTATTACAGAGGACTTAGGTGCAGAAACAGCTGCGGACTTGGAATCATCTGCTCCGGAAGAAGTGCCACTTGAACAGACTAACATCTCTTCTCCGGCTTCTCCTACAGTCTCCGGATCCCAAGAAGAAGAGAAATTACAGGAGAAAGAAGCAGCAGAAAAAGAAAAAGAGGTTGACAGCACCAAGGATGCAGAGAAAGAGAAGAATCCAACAGAGAAAACCACAACTGAAAGTGGTAAGAATGTGGAAGGAGAAAAGACTCCAAAGGACAAAACTACAGAAGAAAAGAAACATCTGTCTCCGGCAAGAGACACTGCACAAACTGTTCAAAAGTTTCTAAGCCAAGAAACATTAGAGATTGATGAACCAGAGCTTCTAAAAGGCCCATTCGATTTTGACTCTCTCTCTCCGGTACAGACAATGAAGATAGCTTCATTTGCAAATGCTAAGGCAAATGAAAAACTCCTAAAGTCTCATATGGAAGACTGTGAGTTGATAGAGGCTGCTTCCAGAGTGCTTGAAAAGATTATGCCATCAATCTAGATAGATCCGACAGCCTCCTCTTCCGGTAATCTTAAAACCTTAGTCAGCAGTGTTGATACACATTTTGATTCTCTCGAAAAATCAGCTGAAAAAAAGGTCCGGAAGGAATTTTTGGATAAAAGATTTTCAGAAGTACTAGGATTAATCTCTAATGATAGGAGAAATATGAGTATTGGAATAAAGAGCTTAGAAAATGCTCTTAAGGATGGCGGTGATATTTACAAATTTTGTATCTCCTGGTCAAAGGCAACAGTAGAAATTGATAAGAATAAAAGCGGAATAGGACAAACTACAAAGTTTGTCTCAAAGTTTTGATCCTCTCTCTTCCTCCATAGTAAATCAAGAATGTCAAACTATTGCAATCACAAATGCAATAAAGAACTTTGAGAAGGAAAGGAAGAATATCACTAACCGGATGGGAGAACTTAGAAGGATTATAATCTCTAAGTTAGAAACTATGCATGAGGCCATCAGTGATGCTCAGACTACCGCCCAAACAAATGATCCGACAGATCTCAAGAGGGCAGAAGCTTTTGCATTTTTGTTGAGTGGTCACATTTCAATTTTGGATAGAATGAAGCAAAGTTGGGCTACAGAACTGATCCAACTGAAGACATCTTTTGCAGACATTCTTCAGTTTATGTGAGTATGTAAATATGTGGCTATGTATAGAATTTTTTTTTTTTTTAGATTTTGGTATGCGGACCCTACCCTTTGCCATTGATGTCAAAGGGGGAGTGAGGAGCAGTGAAAAATGAGGAATCCAACTAAGGGGGAGTTCCAGAAATTGTATATAAAGATAGAGCATTAGCAAAGAGGGAGCATAGTGTAAACACTTAGTCATTTTTCACTAAATTTTGCCATCAATGCCAAAGGGGGAGATTGTTGGCAAGAGACACTATATGGATTCATGGTTGTTGTCATTGATGGCAACAAAGGTCATTCCACATATCCGCAAGTCATGGTGTGTCTCTACCGGAAGTCAGAATGAAGACTGTTGTGGTCCGGTGAACAAGAACAGAGCATGTGGCAAGGTCCGACAGATTGGTCCGGACCTCTCAGAGGAAGTGTCTTGGTGCGGTGCGGATTTGGGGAAGTCAAGAGGACTACCTTGAGTAGTATATTCCAAGGATTTAGCCTCCGGTGATGGACAAAGAAAAAGATATGAACAGCTGAGTACCGGATCCCTGAAAGACAGTGAGAGTAGAGGAAGAATTGACTGACAGAGCATCAGACTATTTCCCGGATGTGTTACTATTGATGGTAAAGGTTGTGGAGGCATGAATCATGTTTGGCCGACATGATTAATAATATCTACAAGTATATACTTGATCCGCATTGCTTGGTGAGCAAGGATTCAGCCGACAGAACAGAGTTTGTAAGAAACTAAACTGTTCCGGATGCCGACTAGAAAGGTAATGAAATTACTTATGCGGATATATATATATAGAGGATGGATTTTGTTGTGAGCAGTGAAATGGTGTGATGGTGTATGCGAATAAATGTAGAGTAGAGCAGGAGTAGTAAGAAAGATCCGGTATATGAAAGGATAGCAGAATAAAGAACAGAGGAAAGATGAAGTGCAGCAGATCAGTGTAGTAAGCCTAACCGGAACTAAACTCCAGCATATGTAGATGCTTCCAATTAGTTCAAGTATTATATAACCTTCTTTTGTAGACAGTGTGTCTCTTTGTAGGCAGTGTGCCTCATGTGAGCAGTGTGCTCGGGCAGTGAGCCCTAATTGGCAAGTGCCATTTTTGTAACTCCTTATTCTTCTAACAGAGAATTATCTTTGGGTTAATCACCCTGTGGTTTTCTCCCTTAACCAGGTTTCCACGTCAAAAATACTGTGTCATGTGTTTCTCATTTCATGGTAATGTTTGTTTAATTCAATATTGCTTTGAATAATAAGAAAGTTCAAAAGAAGAAATAATTAGGATAACTGATTCACCCCCCCCCCCTCTCAGTTATCAACACTAGTGTATCATTGGAATGCTTGAATAGGCTTCAAACAGGATGCAATTCCATGTGACAACAATTTCTGGCATGCCCGGTGGGACCCTCTACTCTAAGTAGGAGTTGAACTGAGAAGATTTGGTGTTGTTCTTAATTCACGTGTAGCTGTGAAAGCATTCAACCAACACCATAGAGACTCTACTAAACAAATTCACCAGAGAAAGTAGCCCAAGTGCTTAAAGACTCATAAAAGATCAAAGTTCAGTGATACTTTTGGTCTTTTCCAACTTTCAGAAGCATCCCAAATCACCTGGCGACTCTTCTGGGTATGTATCCAGTTTTCTCTAGATGCAAACCTGTTTTGCTTTGTTTCAGACATATCTATGATTATCTAGCATTTTGATACTTTAAAATGTCAAATTTTTATGGGAGTTATGGCTACTCCCCTCCTCCTAGTCAACATGCAAGTTATTGCCCCCCATACCAGCAGTACCAAGCCCAAAATGCCTCTGATCTTATGCCATATAGCCCTACAACAATAGAATATCAGCATACTCACGATGCTTTCCTCCCTCCCACCCTTGTTCATTCTTACTATCAGCATCAAGAGGTCCCTTTCATTCCAAACCGATATAGTTATCCTCCTAACCCGCCTCAATTGGACTATGATTTTAACAACACGAGTATCAAAGACCTCATGTTGCATGTTAATAGGATGTTGGATGATATTGACAGTGAGTGAATGTATAACCAACAACAAGATGAGCTTTCTTATGAGGCTTATCTTTAGTAGCATCCGTTGGAGGCAGAGGAAAGAGATTATCAGGAAAGCATGGCCTTGCAAATTGTACCTAAACAAGAATAATTAGGGAAATTGCTTTCCTAGAAGAGGCTAGAAGCCCAATCTATTCCCTTCATCCCTAGTTTCAGGAATCCCCTACCTTCCACACAGGTTTAGCCTATAGAAAAAAGAATGCCCAAATTTAGGATCCCCAGATTTAGGTAGGATAACCCCTCTAAGCCTCCAAAACCACTTCCCAATTTCAAAATCCCAAGTTTTAGAGGCCCTCAACTTTCAAGCCTGTTCCTATACAAATTTAGCCTATCGCTCCCTAGGAACAACCCTCTCAAGAAGTCCTTCCAGCTCACATTCTATGTTATCCCTCTTGCCCTGACACTATTTCACTTTTCAATGGTGGACCTGTTGTCTATCAGGCTAATTGGAGGGATGAGCCAAGGAAGGCGTCACCTATAGCTAGAGAGGAGCTACTTGCAAATAATGAGCCCTCATGCACTATTACAACTAATGAATCAAACTTGTTGCAAGAAATGGCTAGGTCCAATCGGTTGGAATAGCAATGCGTCAAGCATAAGGATGGTGTTAATTCAGATGCAGGGTTGAGTCCCCTAGACTTTGGATCATTTGAGGAATTTTCTCATGCTATGGACAAGAAGAATGAAACACAAATGCAGAGGAAGCATGGTGAAGAGTTCCAGTTGCAAAGGTAGCTCCAGCAAAATGCAGTGGAGTTGCAGCCAAAAGATGAGGATGTTGTGGAGGAGATTGCTCCAATTGCTTTGGAAGTGGATGATGCCACTCTATTTCATGAATTGCCCAACTACATTGAAGATGAAGAAGGCATGCAAATGCCAACATTGACTACAGTTCAGGAGCAGCAAAGGGGCAGTGAAAATGATGGTAAGTTATTGTAGGTTGAGGCCAAGCATGTTAGTGAAATTCCATCTCATTAAGGAGAGCATATGAGCAACCCTAGTTTGAAAAACGTAGAGACTGTTAATGCAGACCTAATTGAGGAGCTCCCATTTTTCATAGAAGATAGCGATGTGGAGATTAAGCAGAGGCAAGAACAAATTAAAGATTTGTTCTTGATTATCCAACAGGATATCAACTACTTGGTGGAGGAGATTTCACTATTGAGTATGTGTAGGGCTCATTTTTTTAGCCTAATTTAGAAAATCATGAGCATCATGATCACAAGCTGGAGGCAGCCATATTTCCAAATGAACCACAAGGATCAAAGGATTTAGACTAGCAGTGCCAAGAGAAAGAAGCAGAGAAGAGGCATGAGATTAACTCTATTGATTTGCATGTCATTTCAAGGGGATGTCCTATTAGACATCTGGCCCAGCTAGAGATGGATCATGAAGAGTCACCTCTTGTCATGCTCACTCCTAAGCATGAAGTTGAGCATCCAAATAAGTGGGATCAGCCCCCTTATCCACTTCCATGTAGTAGCATCAACAATCAGTTCAAGTGGGTAAGTGAGTTTGTTCCCATTTTGGGGGAAGTGTTTTGTCAATTTGTTGTATGCCCATCCCTTCCCCACCTCATGTTAACTGCCCATAAGCTGGGAAAACATTGTAAATTTTTAAGAAAGGGTTGTTATTTTGAAGAACCAGTTAATGGCTTTATTAAGGTCATTTCTAGTTGGTTAGTTTAGGTTTAGGTAGTTTCATTTCTATTTTAGGCTTCCCTTCCTCTAAGTGCTTTTACACAGACAACATTCTCATTAGGAGATTGTTTGTCTTGTTGTGTGTTTTTGGTGTTCTCTGGAAGCAGTGTTTAGTTTTGTGTTGGTCTAGCCAACCCCTGTCCCAGTTGTTGTGCCTGATGGATTGTATAAGGCCTCTGGATCCCAATGTTTAGCAAGCAAACACCCTTGCATATTCACCAAAATGTTATCCTATTTTTTGATACAGGAGCATCCAGTGGTGTAAGGGCAATCTTGCATCACCCAAAAAAAAGATGTGTTTCAAAATTGTTGATGTTCTTCCCATTTCTTTCAAAAATTTGTGGTTCTGGTTCCATAATCGCTTGAATAATGATGTAGAACTTTCAGTTTTTCCAAACTGCTAAAAATAGCAACCTGCTATTTTTAAAAAGTTTGCATTTGGGCACGGATTGAAGTGAAAATTTACAGGAATCTTCATAACTGAAAAATAAGACCTTTGGCGAAGGAATCACTCAAAGATCATTTGTGAGCTGAAAGATATTAAAGTTTTCGTTTCCTGAAAAACGCTTGAAAATTATTCAAACTCAGGTTTGAGACACTAAATAGCCCTATACGGGCCCAAAAATGGCTAGAACCGATAAAGTAGGTTCTTAGCGTGTAGAGCACTCCACGAGCTTTCTGATGCATAAAACGGTTTGTCAATCAGACACCCGAATCAAAAGTTATGGCTCCCGGAAGTTGACCTATTTCTGGAGGGAGATGCAAATTTCAAAATTAGGTTGTTGGCCACCAAAAAGGCTATTAATAACCATTTTTGGGAACCCTGAGAGTAGTAGAGTTAAGGGGGGAAGCGTAGAGTCAAGAATAGGCTAGAAAACAGAAACCCTAGCTGATTTCGGGTTACAGAAGGTAGATGATTCCAGAGTCTTGCGAGAGGAAGCTGTAATGTGTTGCAGCATGTGGAGGGTTGATTTCTCTGATTGTATTTGAGCTTCTGTAATGTAATAAGTTGTCCAAATCAATAAAATAAAGTTCTATTTTATATGTGCAATTTTTTTTGTTGTGTGTTTTATGATTTACCTCCTTCATCATTTTTCCTTCTGGCCAAATAGCCTAAGGATCCATGAAATCCTAGTGTTTTCACCTTTTGAAATGCAAGAGAAAACCACCTAAATTGACTAAGTCCACAAACTCCTAAGTTTTCCTTGTGTTTCTAGTGTTTTTAGAGTTTCAAAGTTTGAGCTTCTCCTCTTCATCATGCCATATTTGTCAGCCCTGAACTCCACCTTGGTTGATTGTATTCGGTTGTCTTTCAGAGTGCAGAAGTTGTGAGTTCTCTCTTCTGCATTCTTCCTTTTGGTAGGTGGAACGCTGGAGGTCTGCTCTCTGAAGCCCGACAAGTATAATGCTCTAAGTACGCCGAATGTTGGACTTCAGAGGTTTCTCCTTCCCTCTTCCTTTCCCTTTCAGAAGGAGAAGGGTGGAATGCCTGAGGCCCGATCTCTGCCATTTCCAATGTTCCAAGTGTTTTAGGTGTCAGACTTCGAGGGTTTCTTCTTCCTCCTTTTTGGCAAGTGGAAGGTGAAGGGCCCCAGGCCCGATCTCTGCCATTTCAATGTTCTAAGGTGTTGCAGAGTGCAGATGTCAGAGTTGATGTCTTTTCCCTTTCCATTTGGTGGAAGGCACGAAGGCCAAAATCCACCAAGCTATAAATATTTCTAAGTCTCTCAGAAAGTGGAGGTTAGGAGTTCTCTCTTCTTTCTTCTTATTATCTGAAGGCAACAAGTGGAAGGCCTGAGGCTTGATCTCCATTGTTTTCTCAAATCAGCTGCATTGTGGAGGAAGAGGTTGATTTCTTCTTCTTTCCAAAGAACGATGTGATGATGAAGGCCCGACCCCCGAAGCCCAACAATTTCTCTTCTCTAAAACTTTGGAGGCCAGACTTTCCTCCTTCACATTTTCAAAGTCTGATTGGTGGAAGACCGATCGAAGGAAGTTTGATCCATCAAAGCCCAACCTTTTTTCCTTCCAAGCACATTTTCTACTATTCGAAGTATGATGGGACTACTCAATGACCCTCCTGGTTACCATTAATGCTTCTTCAGAACCTAATTGCTTGTAGAAGATGGATTTTTCACCTCCCCATGCCATTATAGCCTCTCTTGCATTAAGTCCTTGTACTCATGGCATGGGCGGACACTTCTTTCCAGTGGATTTCATGGGCAGAGCCATGTGGATGTGCTCCAAGGACATCAGAATGAAGTTATTGTAGTATGGGCAATGTTCTTTCCTTGTTGACTTCTCCTTCCACGTCCATGACTGCTACAGTGTGATTTGTAAAAGGTATATGTGCATGTATTTGCGATGTATTTCTATTGGTTGGCTATGATGGGTCACTTCCAGAGGCAGAAAGTTCTTTGCAAGTTCAGACCTTGTTGTTTTCTCCAGAATTGGATGGATTTGATGGACTGTGCTCTTTTGCTGAGCCTTTCATGTCTCTGCACCAGTTCAACAATGAAGGAGAGTCTATCATTTTGTGGCTATTTCATGCCTGTAATGATTTCTTCTTCTTTTGTAATGGCTATTTTGTTGGCAAGAGACACTGCTTTACTTGATAAGTGTTGTCATTAATGGCAACTAGGATCATCCCAATCATCCGCTTTACACAACTTGTTCATACTGGAAGTCAGATTCAGAATTTGTCTAAGTCTGGGTAGCTAGGAACAGAGCAGTAACAGGGTCCAACATTTTGGTCTGGATCTCTTCGGTGGGAAGTCATGATTAGTTGCAGATCTAGGGGAGTCAGGGGCATTGTCAAGATAATCTAACTCCAAATTTTTTTCCTCCGGTGATGAAGGATTCAAAAGATATTAGCATCTTAGTACTGGGTTCTAGTATGACAGAGTAGATAGAAGAAGAATAGGCAGACCCTACAGAAGATCTTGATTCTGGATGTATAAAATTTTCTTGTTGGACAAATGATTGTGCTCAGTGATTATGGCCGACATGAGCAATGATTTCCAAGGGCAAGTTTTGGTCCACACCTTAAGTTTTGCATAGATCTAGCTGACAGAGTAGAGCTTCATAAAAGTTCTAAGTGTCGATGAAGCTGACTGATAGAATGATTGGAGATCATGTTACAAATATATATAGCTGATGAAAGTGGATGATTTAGTGTGCGTGAGTGTACGAACAAGGCGTATGTGAGAAGAGCAGAAATCTAAAGTGCGAATGAAGGCAGAACAGTAAGAAGAGCAAAGCAAAGATGAAATGTGTAAGATCAGTTTTTGTACTTAACCAGAACTGAACTTCTCGCATAAATAGATGCTTTTAATCAATTTGGATCTCTGTTATTCTATTATAATATTTCTCTAGGCAGTGAGCCTCCTTTTGAGTAGTGAGCTCTGGGCAGTGATCCCAAATGCATGTGCATTCTCATTTGTAAAATACTTTTAACAGGGTATTAATTATTGTGGGTTAACCCCCACCGTGGTTTTTCCCTTAACCAGGTTTCCACGTCAAAAATCTTGGTGTCAAATGTGTTATTTATGTTTCTACTTATGTGATGCTGAAATGTTTATTTCATTAATTTGATCATAAGTTATAAAGACATATTAAAGAAATAAAAACTTGTAAATGTGTGACAACTGATTCACCACCCCCCCTCTCAGTTGTTCGGACCTAATTCAACAATTAGTATCAAAGCAAGGTTCCTTAAAAGAAGCTTAATAGCTTGAGGAAAGATCTTGGAAGAAATTTTTCAATGGGTTCACTTAAGGAACAACTTCAGTTGGCTCTAAAAGATCTTGATCAGTCCAAAGCAGAAATATATAATTTGAAAGATGAAATCAAGGATGTTGATAATACCATTGAGATATTAAAAGATAAATTGAAGAAATCCTTGGGAAGGAATAAGGAGATGCTTCTGCGATTATCCAATTTATCTAAAGAAAATAGCATGAATGAAGCCTTGGAAGAAAAAGCAAAGGAGTGTGATAAGCTTTCAAAAGAAGCTGTTGTTCTAAGAGTTGAGATGGAATTTGTGGTAATAAGGTTTACCAAAGAAATTGAGCAAAGGAAGAAGACTGAAGAAGATTTAAATCAAACTCTAAGAGAGAACTGATGAATGCTACAGATTGGACAATATTGCTAGTCATCTAGAATTTGATTTATAGGAAAGCAAAGACAATGAAAGAGATCTTGAAAGGCAAATTGTCATCCTCAGACATGATCTAGAAGTTGCAAATGAATACAAGGAAAATTTCAAGATAAGCTCAGCTAAACTTGAAGCAATACTTGAGGGTCAAAAAGGGGTTGAAGACAAGCACAGTCTTAGATATGAAAAAGGTGAAAGCTCTGGATCTGGTCAAAGAAAATTTCAACCAAGGAATGAGAGAAATAGACCTAGAAGACCTCCGATAAGACAACCTAATGCTCAAAGGTATCCATCTTTCAATGTAAATTGTTTCAAGTGCAATAAATTTGGTCATAAAGCCACTCAATGCAGAATTAGAGTAAATCAAAATAATCCATCCTTCTCCAGACAATGCTTCAATTGCAAGAGGTATGGTCATAAATCCAATGAATGTAGAAGTATGATAATGAATGACTCTTCAAATAGAGGAAATAGGAAATCTTTCAATGGCAAATGTTTTGCATGCAATAGATTTGGACATATGGCAAATCAATGCAGATCAAGAGGAAATCAATCAAATGGGCAAAGAAATGTTGTATGCTTCCATTGTAACCGATCTGGTCATTTTGCAAGATTCTACAGAAGCAGGATCAATGAAGGAAGAGGTTTGGTAAACAGAAAACCAGATGAGCAAAGACAAGACAAAGGCAAAAGAAAAATTGAAGAGAATGAGATCCAGAATAAAACAAGTGAGACATGGGTGAAGAAAGCAACTGTGAACCATAATGATGGGTCCACACTAGAATCCGGTGTAGATAATATCTCAGGGAATTAAATTAGGAGCTTTGGCTCAGGGGGAGCAGCTTTGTAAATCAAATTCCCCCAGCCAGTGGTTAAGTGCTTGATTCTGGCACAATGAGAAAAAGTATTTTGAATTGTTTCAGATCATTTGGAAGGATTTCTGGAAGAAAAAGGTGGATATGACAAATCGCAGAGTAATTTATATGAAACTATTCAATAAACAAAGCAACCAGATGTATTAGGGCAGAGCATTTATTACAAAGACAAATTAGGTGTCACGGAACATAAAAGTGTTGGCAAGAGACACTATATGGATTCATGGTTGTTGTCATTGATGGCAACAAAGGTCATCCCACATATCCGGAAGTCATGATGTGTCTCTACCGGAAGTCAGAATAAAGAATGTTGTGGTCCGGTGAACAAGAACAGAGCATGTGGCAAGGTCTGACAGATTGGTCCGGATCTCTCAGAGGAAGTGTCTTGGTGCAGTGCGGATTTGGGGAAGTCAAGAGGACTACCTTGAGTGGTATATTCCAAGGATTTAGCCTCCAGTGATGGACAAGGAAAAAGATATGAATAGTTGAGTACCGGATTCCTGAGAGACAGTGAAAGCAGAGGAAGAACTGACTGACAGAGTATCAGACTACTTTCCGGATGTGTTACTGTTGATGATAGAAGTTGTGAAGGCATGAATCATGTTTGGCCGACATGATTAATGATATCTACAAGTATATGCTTGATCCGCATTGCTTGGTGAGGAAGGATTCAGCCGACAGAACAAAAGTTTGTAAGAAACTAGACTGTTCCGGATGCCGACTAGAAAAGTGATGAAATTACTTGTGTGGATATATATAGAGGATGGATTTAGTTGTGAAGTGTGTGATGGTGTGAGGTGATATGCGAATAAGTCCAGAACAGAGCAGAAGTAGCAAAAAGGATCCGATATGTGAAAGATAGCAGAATAAAGAACAGAGGAAAGATGAAGTGCAGCAAATCAGTGTACTGAGCCTAATCGGAACTGAACTCCAGCATATGCAGATGCTTCCAATCAGTTCAAGACTGTGATTCTTATCACTTTGTAGACAGTGTGTCTTCTTGTAGGCAGTGGGCCTCTTGTGAGCAGTGTGCTCGGGCAGTGAGCCCTAATTGGCAAGTGCCATTTTTTTTGTAATCTCCTATTCTTCTAACAGAGAATAATTTTGGGTTAATCACCCTGTGGTTTTCTCCCTTAACAGGGTTTCCACGTCAAAAATACTGTGTTATGTGTTTCTTATTTCATGATTAATGTTTTAGTGTTTTGATTCAATGCTGCATCAATTAATAAGAAAGTTCAATAAGGGAAATAATTAGGATAACTGATTCACCCCCCCCTCTCAGTTATCAACAATTGGTATCAGAGCTAAGTTCCTCCTAATAGAGCCTAACAGCTTGAGGAAGATCTGGGATTTCAAATGGATGCATATGGTTTAAGGGAGCAACTCAAGACTGCTCTTGAGGATCTTGAACAGTCAAATTCTGAAGTCAGTGAATTAAAGGAAAGACTCAAACAGGCTGATGAATTCATGAGAGAATTAAAAGACAAATTAAGTCTCTCTATGAAAAAGAGAAAGGAGCTGCTCCAACAGTTGGCAAGACAAAGTGAAGAAAGCAATACAAATGAAGAATTGACTGAGCAAACCAAGTTATGTGAAAAGTTATCAAAAGAAGTCATTATGTTAAGACATGAAATGGAATCAGGAACTATAAAGTTTACTCAAGAGATTGAAGAAAAAAGAAAGGCTGAAGACAATCTAAGACAATCTCTTAAAGAAAAATCAGAAGAATACCACCAGATGGACAAGATTATCAGACATCTTGAATCTGATCTTGAAGATGCCAATGATAATGAAGAAAAACTTGAGGATCAAATTGCCTCTCTCAAAAGAGACCTTCAAACAGCAAATGAATATAAAGAGAAATTCAAGATAAGTTCTGCTCAACTTGAAGTTCTTCTTGGAAGTCAAAAGAGGACAGATGACAAGTATGGTTTGGGATATGAGAAAGGAGAAAGCTCCAGATCCGGTCAGAAGATTCTTGGATCAGAAAATCCAAGGAGCAGGCCTAGAAGACCTCCGGTAAGACAGCCAAATGCTCAAAGATATCCATCCTTCAATGGATACTGCCACAGCTGCAACCACTTTGGTCACAAAGCTAATCAGTGCAGAATGAGAATGAATCAGATTAATTCATCCTTCTCCGGACAGTGCTTCAACTGCAAAAGGTATGGACACAAATCCCATGAATGCAGAATTATGCAAGTAAACAAATCATTCAAAGGTAGATGCTTCACATGCAATAGAGTAGGTCATATGGCTAATCAATGCAGATCAAGAGGATATCAGTCAAATATGCAAAGAAATGTTATTTGCCAAATCTGCAATAGGTCCGGTCATAATGCTAAAGTCTGCAGAAATAAGTATCAGGACAAAAGAGGTCCGATGTATAATCAGAATCAAGACAAGGGTAAACAAAAGATGAATGCGAATGAAGTTAGGAATCAGATGAGCAAGATTTGGGTGAAGAAAAGTTCAGAGAATGTAGAGGTTGGATCCGCACCAGACTCTGGTGCTGATATTTCTTCCGGAAACTAAAAAGTGAGCTCAGGCTCAGGGGGAGACTCAAAGAAAATCCTGTTCCCCCAGCCAAACAAGTGGTGCCGAATGTGGCACAAGATGCGGATTAAAGGGTTTGCAGATATGAGTCTTGAGATGCTTCAGTCAAGCTTTCAGAGGTCCGCATGGAGTCATGAAGAAGTTGTGATCGATCAAATAAGACATGTTCAGGGAGATGCTCCGGTATGATACAGGATTACAAAAGGTCCGGAGAGATCCGGAAGTGCACTATCTTGTTCTGCGGATTGGACAGAGTGATTGGGATGTCCTTGTAATATGTTACCTCTATTTATTCATGATTGAAAGATCCAGATGATATTCACAGATCAGGACTAATCCGGGATACTCCAAGCTATCCAGACAAGGCGAACCGGAATAATGTAGGTGAAGCATTTATTGCAGACAGATATTAGGGTTCGCGGAGCAATATAAGGGATTTCTCAAAAGTCATTTGCTCATTCTGCACTCAAGAAGAAGCGAATAGTGGAGCTCTGCAACAAGATTCATCAAGCACACCAAGGATCTCCTGCCGAAGTCATTACATAAAGAAATCAATCCAATCACTCCGTGCAAGTCGAAGGCGCATAAGGTATTCTCCGTTTTTCATTACCTCACTGCAAATCTTTGAAGAATGGCTACTCCAAACATAGTTAAGATCTCTGATAGACCTCGCCCCTCATTCAAGAAACATCCCTACAAATCATTGGAGGTAGATCCACTAGGAGCCTTCTCTAGTGTTCCTCACGGAGTTTTACATACTGAAGACATTAGGGTTTACATACATGCAAGCATTGAGGAATTTGGGGAATTCAAATTAAGAGACCTCTATCACAAGCAACTGATAGACAATGCTTTTGAGCTTAAACCAGAGTATAAGGATATCCAGAAGAAACAGTTTGAGCAATTTATTCATTTCCCCTGCTTTGAAGAAGATGAATGGGTCCGGTATGTACTGAGCAGGATGCATGACAACTTTCTATGGCTGGATAGACCCTGCAAGATCACAAAAGAGGCAATCAGAGCAGTAACTGGTCTATACTCTTCTGGAGGGATACCTATCCTCAAATCTGTCAAGAACAACATTGTAACTGAGGCCACCGGATCAAAATTTGATAAGAGGGCAATGACCATTGAAGATATTTCGGATCCGGATATCAAATATGCATCCATGATAATAGGATACAAGATCTATCACTCCAGCAGGGAGAATTCTGTATCCAGAACTGCAGTATACACTGCCTATGAAATGCTAAGAAAGAATGCAGAATATGATCTCTGCGAACTACTGCTAAGCCAATTAATGGAAAATATACAGAAAATCAAGAAGGATAAGAAGAATTCCTTTAAGTATGGTACTCTTATTGTTTGTCTATTCTTCTACTTCATGAATGAGCTACCCGGATCAAGTGGATGGGTATGGCAGAATGACAAACCTGTTGCAGTCCAGATAAGAGACTATTTGCATGGACTTGGGGATGCAAAAGCGAGAAATACAGCTCTATGGGGATACTTCAAAAACTTTCAGAGCATGATGCAAGCAAGAGAGAGAATTCCCCAGTCTCTTGTTGAAAAATACAAAGACTCAGTGTGCTTTATGGTTGACACTGATCAGTGCCTAATGGAGGCAGTAGAGCCCAGGACTGTCTTGATCATGCCCATGGGGTATGAAGTGGATGAACAGATAGTGGAGCTGCATGTTCAACACATGCTAAGTCAGCCCAAAGATCCTAAGGCAGAAAGGTTTGGAACCTTTGAGGAGCTGAGTGTAAAAATACATGTAGAACTCAGGGAACCTGAGATTAAAAGAAAGGTGAGAAAAGAAGTAGAGCACATTGCTCAAGGCCTAGGCATCTCAAAGGAGGCACTTGATGCCAGCCAGGAAAAGAGGAGGAAGGCTGAGGAAGAAGAGAAAAGTAAAGAAAGTGCTCCGGTTGAAGCTCCCACCCGGACAAGATCATCAAAGAGATCTGCACCTCCCACAACCAAAAGTTCAAAACCGGAAGTCCAGGCATCCGGTAAGAGATCCAAGACAAAAGCCACAAGGGCTTATGGAAGCCAAAAGGATGAAGAGGAAACAGAGTCAGATGAGGGAGTAAAAGAAATAAAGAAACAGAAGAAGAAAGGATCCGGTAAGCCCTCCACAGGCCAAGACAAGGATGAAATGGCAGAGGTATCTGTTGAAAAGCCCACTCTGTCTCTAGAGAGCATAATCAAGTCGGTCACGGTGGATGGAAACCTTCAACCAATGACTGAATCCTATGATGACTTCAGTGAGGCTGACCAAAAGACTCTGCAGGAAGCCACAGTCAAATATCTTAACATATATAATAAGGCTTTCATTGAGATCATATCTCTTATTCCTAAAAGCCTAGAAAAGGAATTGGAAGTAAGAAAGAATAATGCTCATGCTAAAGATCTTGAGATCCGGGAGCAGATAGCTATTCAGCTATATCCTCAAATTGATCCCAAGGCAATGAACATTATCTTCAAGGACTGCAAAGATGAGTTCAGAAGCAAAGCCAGGATGAATCAACTCATGCTTGGTGAGACTGACAAAGTGGCCCAAGAAACAGAAGAGATCCTCCGGAAGGCCTTCAAAAGGTTCAATCTTCCTGTTGTAGAGGACCTAGGTACAGAAACAGCTGAGGACTTGGAACCCTCTGTTCCGGAAGAAGTGGACCCTGAGCATGCAAGCATCTCTCCTCCGGTTTCCCCTACAGTCTCCGGATCCAAAGAAGAAGAGCAATTACAGGAGAAGGAAGCAGTGGTGAAAGACAAAGAGGTTGACAGTTCCAAGACTGCAGAAGAAAAGAAACATTTGTCTCCGGCAAGAGACACTGCACAAACTGTTCAACAATTTTTTAGCAAAGAAACTTTAGAAATTGATGAACCGGAGCTCCTAAAAGGCCCATTCGACTTTGACTCTCTCTCTCCGGTACAAACAATGAAGATAGCTTCATTTGCAAATGCCAAGGCAAATGAAAAACTCCTGAAGTCTCATATGGAAGACTGTGAGTTGATAGAGGCTGCTTCCGGAGTACTTGTAAAGATTATGCCATCAATCCAGATAGATCCGACAGCCTCCACTTCCAGTAATCTAAAAACCTTAGTCAGCAGTGTTGATACACATTTTGATTCTCTAGAAAAATCAGCTGAAGAAAAGGTCCGGAAGGAATTTTTGGATAAGAGATTTTCAGAAATATTAGAATTAATCTCTAAAGATAGGAAGATTGTAAGCATTGGAATAAAGAGCTTAGAAAATGCTCTTAAGGATGGCGGTGACATCTACAAATTTTGCATATCCTGGCCAAAGGCAACAGCAGCAATTGACAAGAAAATAAAAGAGGAACAGGACAAGCTACAAAGCTTATCTCAAAGTTTTGATCCTCTCTCTTCCTCCATAATAAATCAAGAATGTCAGACTATTGCAGTCTTGAATGAAATAAAGAATCTTGAGAAGGAAAGGAAGAACATCACTAACCGGATGGGAGAACTTAGACGGATTATAATCCCTAAGTTGGAAACTATGCATGAGGCCATCAGTGATGCTCAGACCACCGCCCAAACAAAAGATCCGACAGATCTCAAGCAGGCAGAAGCTTTTGCATTTTTGTTGAGTGGTCACATTTCAATTTTGGACAGAATGAAGCAAAGTTGGGCTACAGAAATGATTCAATTGCAGACATCCTTTGCAGACATTCTTCAGTATATGTGAGTATATGAATAAGCGGCTATGTATAGAAAATTTTTGAAAATTTTGGTGTGCGGACCCCACCCTTTGCCATTGATGTCAAAGGGGGAGTGAGGAGCAGTGAAAAATGAGGAATCCAACTAAGGGGGAGTTCCGGAAATTGTATATAAAGACAGAGCATCAGCAAAGGGGGAGCATAGTAAAAACACTTAGTCATTTTTCACTAAGTGTTGCCATCAATGCCAAAGGGGGAGATTGTTGGCAAGAGACACTATATGGATTCATGGTTGTTGTCATTGATGGCAACAAAGGTCATCCCACATATCCGGAAGTCATGATGTGTCTCTACCAGAAGTCAGAATAAAGAATGTTGTGGTCCGGTGAACAAGAACAGAGCATGTGGCAAGGTCCGACAGATTGGTCCGGATCTCTCAGAGGAAGTGTCTTGGTGCAGTGTGGATTTGGGGAAGTCAAGAGGACTACCTTGAGTGGTATATTCCAAGGATTTAGCCTCCGGTGATGGACAAGGAAAAAGATATGAATAGTTGAGTACCGGATTCCTGAGAGACAGTGAAAGCAGAGGAAGAACTGACTGACAGAGTATCAGACTACTTTCCAGATGTGTTACTGTTGATGATAGAAGTTGTGAAGGCATGAATCATGTTTGGCCGACATGATTAATGATGTCTACAAGTATATGCTTGATCCGCATTGCTTGGTGAGGAAGGATTCAGCCGACAGAACAAAAGTTTGTAAGAAACTAGACTGTTCCGGATGCCGACTAGAAAAGTGATGAAATTACTTGTGCGGATATATATAGAGGATGGATTTAGTTGTGAAGTGTGTGATGGTTTGAGGTGATATGCGAATAAGTCCAGAACAGAGCAGAAGTAGCAAAAAGGATCCGATATGTGAAAGATAGCAGAATAAAGAACAGAGGAAAGATGAAGTGCAGCAAATCAGTGTACTGAGCCTAACTGGAACTAAACTCCAGCATATGCAGATGCTTCCAATCAGTTCAAGACTGTGATTCTTATCACTTTGTAGACAGTGTGTCTTCTTGTAGGCAGTGGGCCTCTTGTGAGCAGTGTGCTCGGGCAGTGAGCCCTAATTGGCAAGTGCAATTTTTTTTGTAATCTCCTATTCTTCTAACAGAGAATAATTTTGGGTTAATCACCCCGTGGTTTTCTCCCTTAACAGGGTTTCCACGTCAAAAATACTGTGTTATGTGTTTCTTATTTCATGATTAATGTTTTAGTGTTTTGATTCAATGCTGCATCAATTAATAAGAAAGTTCAATAAGGGAAATAATTAGGATAACTGATTCACCCCCCCTCTCAGTTATCAACAAAAAGATCATTCATTCCTCACTTAGATCACTTTGCATTAGAAGAAAGCAAGAAGATGAGAAGTGAACAAGTTCAGAGCTGAGAATTCCCAAAAATTGAAGCACAAAGAGGATTTCCAAGCAAAACTCTAATCTGCGGAACAAGGTATTTCTATATTTTGTGAAACTTCTTGAGTTCTTAACCTCTATAAATGCCTACACCTTTACTTGTTGATGTCATTGAGAGGCCCCGTCCTAAATTCAAGAAACATCCCTATAAATCTGTTGAATTCAAGCTGCTTGGTGCCTTCTCGAGTGTTCCATATGGGGTTTTGCATGTTGAAGACATTAGGGCATACATTCATTGCAGTATAGAAGAATTTGGAAATCATAAACTGATGGAGTTGCTTAAGAACCATCTGAAAGATGACAATTATCAACTAAGACCTAAATTTGAAGCCATTCAAAGAAAACATTTTCTGCAAATGATTGAAATTCCATTTTTTGATAAAAATGAATGGGTTTGATACATCCTAATCTGAATACATGATGAATTCATGTGGCTAATGAAACCATTTAAGATTACAAAAGATGTTATCAAAATTGTAACTGGGTTAAACTCTTCCGGCGGATTACCCATGTTGAAAGCCATGAAAAACCAGATAGTAATTGATGCCATTGGTGCCAAGTTTGACAAAAGGGAAATGACCATCAATGATATCATAGAACTGGATGTTAAGTTTGCCTCTATGGTGATCAGGTACAAGATTTATCACTCCAACAGGGAAAATTTAGTTTCCAGAACTACAATATATGCAGCTTATAAAATGTTAAAGGAGAATGCAGACTATGATCTATGTGAACTGTTACAGAATCAGCTGATAGAGAATCTGAACAAAATTAAAAGAGACAAGAAAAACTCTTTTAAATATGGTTCCTTGATCATATGCCTATTTTTCTATTTCATGAATGAAGTGTTTGGAGTGCAAGGTGTGCACTAGGCAAATGACAGGCCAGTGGCAATCCAAATAAGAGACCACTTATATAGTCTTGGAGATTCAGGTGCTCAAAAGACTACAATCTAGGGTTATTTCAAAAACTTTCAGAGTCTAATGCATGCAAGGGAAAGAATCCCTAATTCTATTGTAGAAAAGTATGAAAATGAATTATGTTTTATGGTCGACACAGATCAATGTTTGATGGAAGCTGTAGAACCAAGAACTGTATGGATAATGCCAATGGGTTATGAGGTGGATGAGGAAATTTTGGACATGTATGCTCTGCATCTTTTGAGAAAACCTAAAGACACCTCTGTTGAAATATTTGGAACCTACAAGGAACTAAGCTTAAAATTGCATGTAGAACTAAGGCAGCCGAAAACAAAAAGAAAAGTGCACAAGCAAGTGGAGATGTATGCAGAAAGCATTGGGATTACAAAAGAAGTAGTGAGAGAGAATAGAGAAAGGATTAAAAATTTGAAGAAGAGCACCTAGCAGACGTCAGAAGAAAAAGTAGAAAGTAAGCCAATAGTCACTCTGGAAGTCCCTCCAAGCAGCTCAAGGAAGATAAGGAGTTTTGCAAATCTCACTGAGCAACCTAAGTCCTCTTCCACCAAGAAACTAGAAGCCACTCCATTTAGTGAAAAAGGGAAAAGAAAGAAAACCAAGGTAGCAAGAACCCACAAGAGCACACAAGATGATGAGGAAACATAGATAGATGAAGAAGTGAAAGAAATAAGATCTAAGAAGGTCAAAACTTCAAAGTCCTCCGATGACCAGCCTTCCAGAAGTAGGAAGGCCAGTAAAAAGCAAGTAATTGGTAAAGTCACCATGACTATTGATGAAATTGTAAAAACAATCACTGTTCATGGAAATTTGAAACCTATCAAAGTCTATTATAATAACCTTGATCAAGCAAACAAGAAAAATTTAGAAGATGCCATTATCATATATTTGAATAAATTCAATAGAGCCCTATTGGAAATCTTGCAAGAACTTCCTAAGAGTTTGAGGAATGTAATGGAAATGAGGAAAGAAGTAGCCAAGGGTAAAGACATAGAACTCAAAGAGTATATTCTCTCCTCTTTGTGCCCTATAATGACCAGGAAAGACAGATAACATCCTCAAAGAAGTTAAAGATAAATTTAGAAGCAAGGTCCGGATGAACAAGTTAATGCTTGGTGAGACTGAGGAAATTGCAAAGGAAATAGAGGAAATTCTAAGAAAGGCTTTGGACAAAAATAAATATGATATTGTTTCATAAGAACAAGTGGAAGAAGACAATCCTTCTGCTCCGGAAGAAGAAGATATCAAGAGAATTGATGACCAAAGCACTACTCTAGATCCTTCGGAACTAATCCATGAAGAGACCAATGATGGACTTGATTCATCACATCCAAATATTTAAGAAGTTCAGGAAGAGCAACAAGTCAATCAGGAGGACATAGATATGGTAGACAAAATAATTGATGCAGGGGTTACTTCACCACCTAACCACTCTGAAAAAGAAGAGGATATTGCCACCACATAGAGCCCTCCAGATCAGGTAGCAAGAGATGAACAAATAGGAAAGAGTCCCTCTGGTGAGAACACAGGGAAGAGTAAAATAGAGAAAGAGGAAGAAAAAGGAAAGGATGATAAGGCAGAAGAAAATGGTGCAAATGTTAAAACACCTAAAGCAGATGTTGAAAAATTAGATGAACCAAAGATTGGTTCTAAAATGGCTGCAAGAGACACTACAGATGTAGTAAAAGGTCTTCTTGAAAAGGAAATGATTGAACTTGATGAGCCTGAGCTTCTCCAAAGTCTAGAAAATCCAGATGCTCTCTCTCCAATTCAACTGATGAAAATAGCATCATTCACCCAAGTAAAGGCTAGAAAAAAGATGTTAAAATCCCACATGGAGGACAATGAGCTACTTGGGCTTGCAACTAGAATTCTGGAGAAATTAATGCCAACTCTTCAGAAGAATCAAAATGATTCCCCCTCCGGCCATCTAAAAAATCTTGTAAGTTCAGTAAACTCACATTTTGAGTCTTTTGAAAAGTCTGTGAAGACAAAAGTTCAGAAAGAATTTTTGAATAAGAAACTCAGTCAAGTTAAGAATCTGATAAGGAGTGATAGGTTGATACTAGGCATTAGCATAAAGAGCATTCAGAATGCTCTAAGTGATGGAGCAGATATATATAAGTTTTGCCTATTATGAACTAAAATTAATGAGGATGTTGAGAAGAAGATAAAGGAACAAGAACATAAAATATCAGTTCTATCTCAAAATTTTGATCCTCTAACTGCCTCTCCTATAACCCAGGAATGTCAGGTCATTAGCTTGATAGATGAAATAAAGGGACTTGAAAAAGAGAAAATCAATACTATGAAGAGGATGTGTGAACTCTGGGGATTAATTGCCCCCAAGTTGGAAGCCATGCATAATGCCTTATCCGAAGCCCAGAATGCACTTCAGACAAGTGATCCTCCAGATCTGGCAAAGCCAGAAGCATATGCATTTTTTCTAAGTGGGCACATCTCACTTTTGGATGGAATGAAGAATACTTGGGCCTCTAACTTGTGTAATTAAAAACTAGTTTTGCAGACATTCTCAAGTTCATGTAAATAGGATTTGATAATTTGTTGTACATATACGACAGTATAAACACAATCATTTTTGGAGAATTTTGGCTTGCGGATCCCACCCTTTTCCATTGATGTCAAAGGGGGAGTAAAGGTAGTGAAAAATGAGGAATTCAGCTAAGGGGGAGAACCGGAATAAGTGAAGGGCACGGGTGTACAGACAGAGGGGGAGTTGCACTATGACACTTAGTCATTTTTCACTAAGTATTGCCATCAATGCCAAAGTGGGAGATTGTTGGCAAGAGACACTACTTTACTTGATAAGTGTTGTCATTGATGGCAACTAGGATCATCCCAATCATCCACTTTACACAACTTGTTCATACCGGAAGTCAGATTCAGAATTTGTCTAAGTTTGGGCAGCTAGGAACAGAGCAGTAACAGGGTCTGACATTTTGGTTTGGATCTCTCTGGTGGGAAGTCATGTGCATTGTCAAGATAATCTAACTTTAGATTTTTGTCCTCTGGTGATGAAGGATTCAAAAGATATTAGCATTTGAGTATCGGGTTCCAATATGACAGAGCAGATAGAAGAAGAACAGGCAGACCCTGCAGAAGATCTTGATTCCGGATGTATAAAAGTTACTTGTTGGACAAATTATTGTGTGTCCAACATGAGTAATGATTTCCAAGGGCAAGTTTTGGTCCGCACCTTAAGTTTTGCATAGATCTAGCTGATAGAGCAGAGCTTCATAAAAGTTCTAAGTGTTGATGAAGCCGACTGATAGAATGATTGGAGATCATGTTGCGGATATATATAGCCAATGAAAGTGGATGATTTAGTGTGCAAACAAGGCGTATGTGAGAAGAGCAGAAATCTAAAGTGCGAATGAAGGTAGAACAATAAGAAGAGCAGAGCAAAGATGAAATGTGTAAGATCATTTTTTGTACTTAACCAGAAATGAAATTCTTGCATAAGTAGATGCTTTTAATCAATTTAGATCTCTGTTATTCTATTATAATATTTCTCGAGGCAGTGAGCCTCCTTTTGAGAAGTGAGCTCTGGGCAGTGAGCCCGAATGCATGTGCATTCTCATTTGTAAAATACTTTTAACAGGGTATTAATTCTTGTGGGTTAACCCCCACTGTGGTTTTTCCCTTAACCGAGTTTCCACGTTAAAAATCTTGGTGTCAACTATGTTATTTATGTTTCTACTTATGTGATGCTGAAATGTTTATTTCATTAATTTGATCATAAGTTATAAAGAAAAATTAAAGAAAGAAAAACTTGTAAATGTGTGACAACTGATTCACCCCCCCTCTCTGTTGTTTGGACCTAATTCAACATATTTAACCTCTATGATCAATATAAACTAAATTTTACCTCTCTCATTATTCTTGCACTGTGTTTATTTGATAGATGTAAGCTGTGTATTGTGGATAAAATGGTCCTTTTCATAGTTTTTTCTTTTTGCCTTAACCTTTGTTCAAATTTGCATGAGTTTGTTTGATTTCCCTTCAGCATTTGAGATCATTACTGTGTTATGTCAGTTGCATTAAAACACCCTAAATCTTGGTGTATCACCATTTCCCTTTTTGTACTCCCTCTCTACCTTTTCCCTGGTGATCATTAGCATAGGTTTAGTTGATTTCTCTAAGCCTTAAACTCAGAAAGAGGAACCAACCTTCTCTAGAGGTCTGGTCTCATTTACAAGGTCCCACACCTTGAGATCAATCCCATTGTGTCATTGGAATGCTTGAGCAAGATTCAAGTAGGGTGCAATTCCATATGATAACAGCTCCCACTGCACGTCTACATAACCTAGGAACATGTCATAACATCATGATCTAATCATCCCCTCAAAGAAATATCTATGTCTCATAAGAACATATCCTGCTCCAAAAGGCACCTGTATCATGCCAACACTCTAATGCACAATCAAGAGGAAACCAAGTCACACCATCCATCCTATAATCAAGGATCACTGGTCAGAACTGACAAACCATAACCAACACCTCAACCAAAGACTCCAAGAGTCCTCCATGGTACTAAGATGTCAACATCTCCAAATCACATGAAGATATTAATCTCCTTTCAATTGAACCCAAGATGTCAATGAACTCTAACTGCATAGAAGAAACAAAATCCAAGAGCTCCTCCATGACACCAACAAGCACTACAGAAGATCATCCACCACCTAAGTAACGAATCCATATCATAGCCAAAAGCTCCCACTGAAATGTGATACCAAACTACACATGGCATCATGATAAACATCATACCATCACTGTCAAAAGCTCCCACTAAATCATGTAACCAAGCTATCCATGACATCATGATAACCATCTCCTAAATCAATATCATTCATGGCCTCCAACATAATCAAAGAATTTTGTTTTGACTATACTGTCAGAAATTGTGACCTCCCAATATTTCAAACTAGGTTTAGCACTCTCCTCTATGTGTTTGTATACTTTCTATGTATTTGTGTACCTCCATTCATGAAATGCTTATTTTGGGGCTTGATTAAGAAATAATACTAAAAGATTTAATTTCTAAGTTTTCAGGGGCCAAAATAGTTAGGACCAGGGTGCCCCAGTGCCTAGGTCTAGCCTTTTTGCCTCGAACAAAGTTTGAAATTTTTGTGTTAGCTTGGCTACATTGGGTGGTACACCTTGTGTTGGCCTAACATGATTTATTTTGGATGTAATTGAGATTCATATATATGTAGCTCTCTCGCTTATTTAAGAGGATGAATGAAGGATGCAAAAAGTGCTTATTTGAATACTTGTTATATGCTCTATACATGAAATCTAAAGCTCTCTATCTATAGAATTATTGATGCTATCATACTAACCCTTGTAGGTATCTAAAGAAGCTTTCTTCTTCTCCAAGGTCTCATAATTTGTGATTAGTGTTGTGACATCAAGTCCAATTAGGGTTTCATGGTGAGTTTGTTCCATTTGTGTTTGATCATTGTCATTTTATTAGTTATTTGCCTCTGCCTACCTAGGGCACACACTCTCTATCACACTTATCACTATTTTTGTGGAAGTGGGAACACTTACACTGAGGTTTGACCGAGGCAAGCCTCTATACAACACCCCAAACATTTTTCCCCCTTCTTATGTGTGCAAATATGGAGTGAAAGATCTTGGATATTAACGGATGAAAGATAGACAGAAGTTATAAAGGCTGACACCTCTACATAGAAGTGACTCTACCCCAAAGTCCTAGGACTAGGGCATCCCAGTACCCGTGTCCTACCATTCTCACTTATGTTTCTGGTGATAGGTTCCTCTATGTCTGCTCTGCTCTATTCTGTTCTTGTTTTCTAATTTATGTTACTATAGCTTGTATTGTTACTCAATTTGGTCATTTGATCTACTCATTTGCATAGTTTAGCCAACTTGTTGCAAGTATGTGCTAACTAGTGTTTCCATTGATGTAACATGTTTGTGTTGTCATTGGTGCCAACTATATCTCCTGATATTGTTGTTTGTTGATTGATTGAAGAACACTATCTAAGTATTTTGCTCCATATTTTCTCAATATTGAAGACCAGATTATGAGATTTGGATATGATTTAGAGAAGCGTTTGAAGATGCTAAATCTAGAATTTGGTGGTCTAGATTGTTGTGCAGAAAAATTTCTATTCACCAGTTTGAAGACTGTGCCTGGTATTGTTTGCAGAGTGATAGAGAGAGTATTTTGCTCTGCATTTCTCCACATGTTGGATTTTTGTCTTGCACTTCTGTACTTAAGCTTATAAGGTCCTTATCTATTTTCATTCCAAAGGATTTGTTATTTAGTGCTTCAGAAAGTAAGTTACTGATTAGCAGAGTTTGACAGTGTCTGTTCAGAAGCAGTCTATGATGTGTCTTCAAGTGAGATCGGTTGTCGTTGGATTTTTTTGGCTCCCATGTGATTCTATACTGTTCGTAGATGTCTCCATAATGTATTGAAGGCATGTGCTTGATTTGCAAGATACAATGAAGATCTTGGAATCATGTATCTAAGTGTTTTTTATGTTGTGCACTTGTTATGGCCGACCTAGTTAGTTACACTCGTTGCAGAAGTGATTCATGGATTGAAGAAGCATGTCCAAGCATGTGAAGATGTATTTGGGTCTGAGCTAAGCCATGAAGTGTTCATCCTTCATTCATTTGCTCTGCAAATTTGTTTAGGTCTAGTCCTAATTTGATTTATGTATGTATGCTGACCTTGGAGATAGTTCGAATGGTTGTAGAATGTAATGCTGACCTTGATGTACATTCCAAGGTTGATGATAGGTATAAATGTATGTAATGAATTCATGAGTGAGGTGTGAGTGTGCAAAGATGCAAAGATAAGTTGTGAGTTGTAAAAGCAGAGTAGAGTAGAGGAGATATACTGCGCTTCAATGAAACTGAACTCAGGCATGGTGTAGATGCTACTATATCAGTTCACCCTTGACAGTGAGCCAACTCTCAGCAGTGAGCCTTTCATTTGGGTAGTGAGCCCTTTGGCAGTGAGCCTCTTTTGATATTCGATATTGTTACTACATTATATTGTGAGCTAACACTCACCGTGGTTTTTCTCTGTTTAGAGTTTTCCACATAAAAATCTGGTGTTCATGTGTGTATGGTGTTGCTGTGTTCCTGTTTTAATTCTGCTATTCATGTTTAATGTTCATAACAGAATAAGGAGTTAAATTAAGTGAATGTGAAAGTGATATTGTGTAAAGAAGTTAAATTTTTTGATACAACTGATTCAGCCCCCCCATTTGTCTTGTGCCTTTCAACAATTGGTATCAGTGCGACGTTCCTTGGAGGAAAGTCTAATAGCTTAAGGTAGATTTGGGAAGGCACACAAGAAAGTCATTCCTTAGTTTGATGGATCTAATTGTGCCTATTGGAAGGTACAAATGCAAAGTTATCTTATTTCTATTGGTTATAATGTGTGGACAATGGTTAAAGATAAGTCCACTGTACCTGAACATGGTCCAAATATTGATGAAGAGATTAAGAATTATGATACTAATCACAAATTTAAAAATGCTCTATTAAATTCCTTGTCTAATACTGAAATGGTGAAAGTTGTGGATCTGGAAATTGATCATGAGATCTTGGACAAATTGAAAAACATCTATGAAGGTGGTGCATCTATCAAGAAGGCTAAGTTGTAGAACTTGAAGACCACATTTGAAACCATGTGAATGTCTGAAGATGAGAACATAAAAAATTACATACAAAATATTGATGAAGTTGTCAGCAGCATCAAGGGTCTTGGTGTAAAGTTAGAATATGAGGATGTTGTAGATAAGATACTTAGAACTCTTCCCAAATCTTATAGTCACAAGGTATCTGCCATTGAAGAATTGTTTGATATGGGCAAGCTTTCAAAAGATTAATTGCTTTGGTAAACCGATTGCTTTTGAGATGAGAGAGTTTGGTACTACTAATGGTCGTGTGAAAACTGAGACTGCTTTCAAGGCCAAGGAAGAAAAGACTGCTAGATTAGATAAATATGTTGTGGAATCAGATGAAGAAGATTTTGTAGAGCTTGAGGCAAAATTTGCAAGCAGAATAAAAAGAGGCAGTAGAGGAAAATTTAAAGATAAGTTACCTTTCAAATGCTTCAATTGTGGTAAAATTGGTCACTATGCTTCGAGATGTCCTGACAAAGCCTTGAAAATCAATGAAAGTAGAGGAAAGATGGTAAGAAAGAGTTACTATGTTAGAGATCATGATGGTGTAACTAATGATGAATCTAATTCTAATGATGGTAATAGTAGTGAATGTTTGTTTATTGCACTTAGAGAAGAACATGTTTCTACTAATCTTGCAAGTTGTGTGAAGGAAGGAAGTCCAATAGAGTTGTCTACATTTCATGCTAAAAAGGAGATGAATGGATCATAGATAGCGAATGTTCAAATCACATGATAGGAGACAAGAGTAAGTTTGTTAAGTTTGAAAATTATGATGGAGGACTTGTTAGGTTTGGTGATGATGCAGCTGGCAAGATTTGTTGGAGTTAGGGCAGACAACTGAGAGGGGGGTGAATCAGTTGTCTCAAAACTTTAACACTTGTTGCAATTTATTCTTTTCTATCTCTTATTTACATATCATTATTGTAACCATGAAAGCATTCATTAGTAACACAAATAACACACTTGACACCAAGATTTTTAATGTGGAAACCTGATTAAGGGAAAACCACGGAGGAGGTTAGTCCACAAAAATTAATACCCTGTTAAAAGTATTACAAATAGGGAAGGCCCATGCCTTCGGGCTCACTGCCTAGAGCTCACTACTCAAAGAGGCTCACTACCTATAGAAATAATTACAAGAAGATTACAGAGTGTTTGAACTGATGAATAGCGTCTACCAATGCAAGAATTCAGTTCTGATTAAGTACAAAATACTGATCTTACACACTTCATCCTTTCTCTACCATGATTCGATCCTTAGATCTCTTCTCCTTCGCACTTCTTTCTACCTTTTTTGTACTTACTCCATTATCTCATCACAATCGTACACCAAAACACTTGAATCCTTTGGCTATATATATCCGCATCAAGAAATTCAATCAACTATAGTTAGCTTCAAGAAAACTTAGAATATTATTAAGAACTTTGTTCTGTCAGCTAAATCTATGAGCCTAACAACTTGAGGAAGATCTGGGAATCTCAGTGGATATGTATGGTATGAGGGAACAACTTCAATTTGCCCTAGATGATCTTGAGCAATCTCACTCTGAAGTTAATAACCTAAGGGAAAGACTCAAACAAGCTGATGATTTCATAAATGAACTTAAAGAAAAACTGAGTATCTCTGTGAAAAAGAGAAAGGAACTACTTCAACCATTAGCAAGTCAAAGTGAAGCCAATGATACTAATGAAGATTTAAATGAGAAAAAAAAGTTATGTGAGAAGCTATCAAAAGAGGTCATTATGGTAAGACATGAAATGGAATCAAGGGTTATGAAATTCACCCAAGAAATTGAAGAGAAAAGAAAAAATGAAGATAATCTAAAACAATCTCTCAAGAAGTCAGAAGACTGCCACAAAATGGATAGAATAATCAGGCATCTGGAATCTAATCTTGAAGAAGCTAGAGATAATGAAGAATAACTTGAGAATCAGATAGACACTCTTAAAAGGGATCTTCAAACAACAAATGAATACAAAGAGAAATTCAAGATAAGCTCTGCTCAACTTAAAGTTCTTCTTGAAAGCCAAAAGAGGGTAGATGACAAGCATGGCTTGGGGTATGAGAAAGGTGAAAGCTCTGGATCAGGTCAGAAGAACTCTGGATCAGTAAATCCAAGGAACAGGCCTAGAAGACCTCTAGTAAGGCAACCAAATGTTCAAAGATATCCATCCTTCAATGGATACTGCTACAATTGTAATAACTTCGGTCATAAAGGAAATCAGTGCAGAAGAAGAATGAATCAAACTAATTCATCCTTCTCCAGATAGTGTTTTAACTACAAAAGGTATGGTCACAAATCTCATGAATGTAGAAATATGCAAATAAACAATTCATTCAATGGTAGATGTTTTGCATGCAATAGAATGGGACATATGGCTAATCAATGCAGATCAAGAGCATATCAGTCAAATTTGCAAAGAAATGTTGTTTGCTACAATTGCAATAGATCCAGTCATATTGCCAAATTCTGCAGAAGTAAGAATCAAGATAAAAAGGGTCCGGTACATCATAATCAAAATCAAGACAAAGGAAAAAGAAAAGTGAATGCGGATGAAGTTCAAAGGGAGATGAACAAGATTTGGGTAAAGAGAAGTACAAAAAATGTTGGGGATGGATCCGCACCAGAATCTGGTGCTGATATTCCTTCCTGAAACTAAATAGATGAACTCTGGCTCAGGGGGAGTCATAAAGGAAAATAAATTCCCCCAGCCAGTCAATCGGTGCCTAAAATTGGCACATGGAAAGTTGTAGATTAAAGGGTTCTCAGAGAAACATCTGAATAACCTTCGGTAAAAATATGAAAGATCTGCAAGGGGTTTGAAGAGGTTAATCATCCAAGATTGATCCAGTTTGATAGTCATCCGGTAAAAGTAGGATTCTCACAGTTAGATCCGGTATGATTCAAAATTGAAATATCTTGATCTGCGGATAAGTGGAATGATTGGAGAAAGAGAGATACATTGTCAATTATCACCAAGAATAATCCTAAGTGCATCTCAATGATTCAAAAGGATCTCTCTCAGAATAAGGTCAGAACAAGGGAACCGGAATGACTTAAGGTGTGCATTTATTGCAATATGAAATTAGGGTTTGCGTAGAAATATAAGGGTTCTTTTATTCATCATTTGCACATTTGCACTCGAGAAGAAGAAAGAAAGAGCTCTACAAACAAGATTGCTTCAACCCTCTCAAAGATCAACCGCAGAATCTGATTCAAACAACGATCTTTTTGGGCTTATATCGTGAACCCTAGAAGCATAAAAAGGTATTTCTGATCTTGAACATCTCTCTCTGAATCTTTTGCAAGATGGCTACTCCAAACGTTGTTAAGATCATTGATAGGCCACGCCCTAAGTTCAAGAAACATCCTTACAAATCCCTAGAAGTTGATCCCTTAGGCGCCTTCTCTAGCATTCCGTATGGGGTTCTACATGTAGAAGATGTTAGGGTATACATACACGCCAATATTGAGGAATCTGGGGAATCCAAACTGATGGATATCTATCACAAGCAATTAGTAGATGAAACATTTGAACTTAAACCTCAATACAAGGCCATCCGAGATAAGCATTTTGGACATTACATCCACTTTCCCTATTTTGCAGAGGATGAATGGGTCCGGTATGTTCTAAGAAGAATACATGACAACTTCATGTGGTTGATGAGGCCATTCAAGATCACAAAAGATGCCATTAGGGCGGTAACCAGATTGCACTCATCTGGTGGGTTGCCTACTCTCAAATCTGTCAAGAATCAGACAGTATGTGAGGCTATCGGATCAAAGTTTGACAAGAGAGAAATGACAATAGAAGATATCACAGATTTGGATATCAAATTTGCCTCTATGATAATTGGCTACAAAATATATCATTCCAACAGGGAGAACTCTATATTCAGAACTACAATTTATACTACATATCAGATGCTAAGGGAAAATGCAGACTATGATCTTTGCAAACTTCTTCTAAGCCAACTATTAAAAAATTTGCAAAAAATAAAGAAGGATAAGAAGAACTCATTTAAGTATGGTGACCTAATACTATGTCTCTTCTTTTACTATATGAATGAGCTACCTGGAACAAGTGGCTAGGTATGGCAAAATGACAAACTGGTTGCCATACAAATCAGAGATTATATGTATGGGCTTGGTGATGCCAAGGCTCAAAGCACAGCTCTCTAGGGATATTTCAAGAACTTCCAAGGTATGATGTAGGCCAGAGAAAGAATTCCTCAGACAATAGTTGAAAAATATAAGGATACAATGTGTTTTATGGTGGACATTGATCAATGCCTAATGGAGGTAGTAGAGCCCAGAATAGTTTGGATTATGCCAATGGGCTATGAGGTAGATGAGAAAATCCTGGAACTGCTTGTCCAACACCTACTAAGTCAACCTAAGGACCCTGAGGCAGAAAGGTTTGGAACCTTTCAAGAATTGAGTGTGAAAATTCATGTTGAGCTAAGACAACTAGAGATGAAAAGAAAAGTGAGAAGGGAAGTAGAGGAAGTTGCCAAAAGATATGGCATTTCAAAAGAGGCAGTTGATGCAAATAGAGAGAAAGTAGAAAGAGCTGAGAAAGAGAGATAAGAAGCAGAAAAAGAAAGTGTTCCGGTGCAAGCCCCCTCCTGGACTAGATCTTCAAAGAGTTCTGCACCTACCACCTCTAAGAGCTTGAAATCCTCCAAACTAGAAGCAAAGACATCTGGAAAGGGAGAAAAGAGAACAAAAACCAAGGCTACAAGATCCTACATAAGTCAAAAGGATGATGAAGAGACAGAGACAGATGAGGAGGTTAAGAAAATGAAGAAGAAGAAGAAAACATTAGGTGAATTCTCTTCCAGAGCAAACAAAGAAGAAGAGACAGAAACATCTGTTGAAAGGCCTACTCTCTCTGTTGATGATATCATCAAGGCAGTCACTGTGGATGGGAATCTACAACCAATGATAGAATTCTATGATGAGTATAGTGACACGGAACAAAGGATCTTGGAAGAAGCTATAGTTAAGTGCGTTAACATTTATAATAAAGCATTCATTGAAATCATCTCTCTAACTCCCAAAAGTTTAGAGAAGGTACTTGAGCTCAGAAAAGACAATGCCAAGGAAAAGGATTTGGAAATCTGGGAACAGATTGCAATTCAGCTCTATCCTTCGATTACTCCAAAACAAATGACCATGATCTTCAAGGACTGTAAGGATGAGTTCCAGAGCAAAGCAAGAATGAACAAACTTATGCTCAGAGAGACTAATCAGGTGGCAAAAGAGACTGAAGACATCCTCTGGAATGCATTTAAAAGATTCAATCCTCCTGTTATAGAGGACATAGATGATGAACCTTCTGCCATGGATGATGAAGGACTAAGTCCATCAAAATAAGAATCTACTGAGAAAAATGCAGAAGAGCCAAAGGAGATAGGTGAGGAGAGGACTAAGGACTTGGATTCCTCTGTTTCGAAAGAGGAAATCCATGAAGAAGTAAACATTTCTCTTCCAGATCCCCCAATAGACTCCAGAACTGAAGGAGAAGAAAGAAAAGAAGAGAAAATTAGTCAAGAAGAAGATCAAACAGAGAAGATCCCAGATGACAGTTCTGAGGTGGGAAAAGGAAAGAAGACTCTGTCTCCGACAAGAGACACTGCTGAGGCAGTAAAGAGCTTCTTGAACAAAGAAATGTTAGAGATAGATGAACTGGAATTATTTGAAGGACCACTCAATTTTGATTCCCTCTCTCCAGTCCAGACAATGAAGGTAGCATCTTTTGCTCAAGCTAAAGCAAAAGAAAATCTTCTAAAGTCTCACCTGGAAGACTGTGAGCTAATAGAGATTGCATCCGGTGTGCTAGAGAAAATCATGCCATCCTTCCAAAAGGATCTTTTGGCCTCCTCATCTAGTAATCTGAAATCTCTTTTTAATTCTGTTAGCACACATTTTGATTCTTTGGAGAAATCAGCAGAAGAGAATGTCTGGAAAGAGTTTTTGGGTAAGAGATTCTCTGAAGTATAGGGACTCATAGCAAATGATAAGAGAAATCTGGATATTGGGATAAAGAGCCTAGAAAATGCTCTTAAAGATGGTGGAGAATTATACAAATTTTGTTTATCTTGGTCCACAGTGACAACAGACATTGCAAAGAAGGTGGAAGAACAAGAGGGTAAACTGTCAAGTTTATCTTAGATTTTTGATCCTCTCAGCTCATCCATAATGAATCAAGAGTGCCAGGCTATTGCCACTATAAATGAGATAAAGAGGCTTAAGAAGGAAAAGAAGAATAGAATAAGTAGAATGAGTGAACTAAGAGGGATAATTATCCCCAAGTTAGAGGCAATGCATGAGGCCCTAACTGATGCTCAGACTACAACCCGGACCAGTGATCCGGCAGACTTAAAGAGGGCAGAAGCTTTTGCATTTTTGTTAAGTGGTCACATCTCAATTTTGGATAGGATGAAGCAGAGTTGGGCAATAGAATTTGTCCAATTGAAAACCACTTTTTCAGATATACTTAAGTATATGTAAGTATAACATGTATATATACTTATGCGGCTATGTATAGATTGATTTTTACAAATTTTGGTGTGTGGATTTCACCCTTTGCTATTGATGTCAAAGGGGGAGTGAGGGTTAGTGAAAAATGTGGAATCTAGCTAAGGGGGAACTCCAGTAAAAGTGTACATAAGACAGAGCATCAGCCAAGGGGGAGTGTGCTATGACACTTAGTCATTTTTCACTAAGTGTTGCCATCAATGCCAAAGGGGGAGATTGTTGGCAAGAGAAACTGTGTGGCTTCATGATTGTTGTCATTGATGGCAACAAAGTTTATCCCACACATCCACAGCACATAGTATGTCTTTACCGGAAGTCAGATTGAAGAGTGTTTTGGTCTGATGAACAAGAACAGAGCATGCAACAAGGTCCGGATCTCTCAGAGGATGTATCTCAGCAAAGTGCGGACTTGGGAAAGTCAAGAGGAGTACCATGACTGCTACATTCCAGAGATTGAGCCTCCGATGGTGAAAGAGTGAAAAGATATGAACATCTAAGTGTTGGGTTCCTGACAGGTAGAGTAGACAGAGGAAGAACTGACAAGTAGTGCATCAGACTTTAATCTGGATGAGAAGTTGATGGTAGTCAAGCTATTTAAGAGATCATACATGGTTGGCCAACATGAATGATGACTTCTATGACTATGTTCTTGATACGCATCACATATTAAGCATGGATTCAGCTGACAGATCAGTGTCTTCGAAATATCTTTAGTATTCTGGTTGCCGACTGGGAAGATGTTGAAATCCTTGAGGTGGATATATATACCAAATGGATTTTGGTATGAAGAAGTGAAGTTATGAAGTGTGTGTGCGAAGAAAAGCAGAGAGCAATGTGGAAGCAGCAATACAAGTCCGGTATGTGACAGAACAACAACACTAAAGCAGAGAAAGAATGAAGTGCAGTAAATTAGTTTATTGAGCCTAACCGTAACTAAACCTCAACATATGTGGATGCCTCTCTTTAGTTTGAACATCTGGTTACCTTCTATATCCTTGTAGATAGTGAGTCTTTTGTAGGCAGTGTGCCTCTTGTGAGTAGTGTGCTCAGGCAGTGAGCCCTAATTGGCAAGTGCCATTTTGGACTTCTTATTCTTTTAACAGAGAATACAATCTTGGGTTAGTCACCCCGTGGTTTTTCCCTTAATAGGGTTTTCCATGTCAAAATCATTGTGTTATGTGTGTTGATTTTATTTCTACTCTCATGGTTATGTATGCTTATATGTTTTGATGCTGCACTAATTGTTAAAGAAGAACATAAAGTTAAAATATTTAAGACAACTGATTCACCCCCCTCTTAGTTATCTACCTTGTTTCCAACAATATATTAGTATACCAAGATGTGTGCTCTATGCTTGCAACATTGTTGTTTTCTTCACAATCTATATTGTAGACTTGTGCTACCTCCAAATTAGATTCAGTCATCAATTTTGCTAAGCCATGTCCCCTAACCAGTTTAGTGATCTGAATGTCTATGTTCAACTCTTGGATTCGATTAATCCACCTACACCTTCGTCCAGTAACCTCATTTTGAACAAATACATCCTTTGTTGCACCATTCAGCACATACGCTATCACCTGAGCTCCCACTAGATAAGGTTTGAATGATTTTACTGCTTTCACTAAGGCATAGGCCTACTTTTCCATTATATCATATTTTAATTTAGCCCCCTGAAGTGACTTGCTAAAGAATGAAATTGGTTGTTCAAATCCTTCAGTGTTCTTTTGCAGCATTACTGCAGCTACTATGTGGTATGATGTGATGCAGAGGTAAACGCAACGGGAGCTTACTAACAGGAAGGAGGAGTCAATAATACAAACAGCATGTTAAAAATCCCTATCGGCTCAACATCATCATCATATTTCCTGCAAACATCAACAGCATCATCATATTTCAGACGAGCACAATTATCCTCCTGCCGACTACTGTTCACTTCCTCTGCCTGTCGCCTATCATCATCATCATGATACTCAGCCAGCGCAAACATCCTCCTGTTACACTATTCATCGGGCGCCAAACTCTATCGGCATCATCATGATATTCAACACCCCCTTCGTCAACAGGATATCAAATATCCGGTTGCTCCAAATATCCTGATGACGACAACTTTAGCACCTTCCCTTCGATGCCTACGTCACCCGATATCCGTCTATACAAACAACAGCATCATGATATGACTTATCCGGTCTGATGAAAACATCCTGATGATGTTAACCCAACTTTCTACCGATAACTTATGCCGATACCTAAACACTTAGCGACAGCAGGATAAACTTGCATGGGGTGATACTCGCAATATCCTGATGACGATGACATCACATCCTGATGACGATGACGTCACACAATATCCTGATGACCTCTTCAACACTTAGTCAAAAAAATGAACTTTCACTCCCGCATCTGCTAGCGATACGCGGATGATGGGCATACCCGAGAGATGATCCTGACGATGACGATATATACACTGAGTATATATCCGACTTATAACATCCTGATGCACTTGAAATATGCAAACTTCATCAGTTTCATAACCCGATCCTGATGGCGATGTATTCGCAGATGACGATGCGGTTTGTTCCGACTGGAAAAGCACATGCAAACTCCTGTATATCCGTCCGCTGCATACAAACACTCAGAACCGCACAATTTCACAAAGACAATATGATGATCGGGCCGGATCACCTTCAGATCAAGACTTAACAATTTATCTTTCTAAACCTAGCACATGAGGATGCTAGGCTGATTCACAGCATGCTACTACCTGATCTCTTGAACAATGAAATGCATAAACAGAAAACTAACATGCAACCTAAGCTATCATACATGACCTTTCCACCGATTCACAGAAATCAACCGGTGGAAGGGTTGAAAGTACCCATTAATCTGTAAACAGAATAGAAATCAAAACACCAGCAACTGATAAACCACAAAATGCAACTGATGAGATCTTATTCAAATGAAATTCAAATGTCCTGAATACTGTTTCACAATGTCTAAACTGTTCTCCTGAATCTCAACTCAATCACCAACACAACACCATAACATAACACTACTAACATATCATAACATATCTGCTAAACCCTAACAGATCGAAGGTATAAATAGCAAAATCCTACGAGTACTACCAACTCGATTCCCAGCGGCTGGGAGCTTCCAAGCGGCTGGGAGAAGGACAGCTCAGACTACCTGATCACGATCTCTAACTGCCTACACACTCTCCTAGGCTGATCTAATACATAGCATTGGTCCATTGGACCTTATTACATGATGAAGTCAAACATACTAAAAATAGACTAATGTCCTGTCATCATGTGGACAATTAACCTATATCCTATCTTGTACGGGTGCTCCTGCACCATGATGTAAAAGAGAATATCTGAAATGGTTTGTCAAATTTAGGGGACTTTAATATAGGAGCCTCTTTGATTGCCGTTTTAATAGCTCCAAAACCTTCAATTGCATCATTTGTCCATTCCACATGTTCACCCTCTTTAACATTTTGGAAATAGGTTTTACTATTTTAGCACAATTTGGAGTGAACCTCCTGACAAAGTTGATTTGGCCAAAGAAAGATTGTATAGCCTTCACAATTTTAGGGATGGGAATCTAGTCAATGGCTTCCACTCTTTTGAGATCTATTCTTATTCCATCTTTTGAAACTATGTGGCCAAGCAACTTTCCCTCTGTTACAGTGAAATGACACTTTTTAAGATTCAATGAGATCCCATATTCCAAGGCTCTAATAAAAATTTTCTCCAAGTGTGTACAATGATCTTCAGCTTTTTTGGAATATGTTGTCAAGTCGTCCTGATAAACCACCATAATTTCATTAACTAAACCAGAAAAAGTGACATCCATTGCCCTTTAGAATGTTGCTCCAGCGTTTGTGAGCCCAAATGGCATTCTTATATAAACATATGTTCCCCAAGGTGTAGTAAAGGCAGTTTTGAATTGTTTAGATTCCTTGACCTTTACTTGGTTGTATCCCGAGAAACCATCCATCATGGACAATAGTTCACAACCCGTGACTTTTTGCAGTACTGCTTCCATGTTAGGAATGGGGTAATTATCCTTAAGTGAAGATTTATTCAAATTTCTGATGTCCACACATAGTCTAATGTCCCCATTTTTCTTCCTGACAGGCACCAAGTTTGAAACCCAGGAAGAATGTCTAATGGGTTTGATAATAGCTCCATCCCTTAGTTTTGTGAGTTCCTCAAGCATCTTAGGGGCCAATGTGGGATTGATAGGTCTCTGATTTTGCCTGAATGGTTTGGCATCTGGCTTCAGTGGTATCTCATGTTGGAAAAGATCTTCTCGATATGCTTTTAACTCATCATAGGACCATGCAAATACGTGTCTATACTTTCTGAGTAAATCAATGAGCATGCTTCTAATTTTGGGATTCAGTTTCTTCCCAATATACACATTCTTCAGGGTTGTTTATGTTCCCATATTTATTTCTTCAAGATCATTTTGTACTATGGGTATGCTTTTTGCCTTAAATCAGTCATGCCCGTCAAATATTCTCTCTAACTCTATGAGACTCTTAGGTATTTTATTTGTTTTTAACTAAAATATCTCTTGACCAAAGAGAGTTTCTTTCCCATCTACTTCCTCCACAAATACATTGAAATCGATTTCTTGGGCTTCATATTGATCGACACAGTGTAGGAATTTGATTAGATCTGTGTCATCATTAAAGACTTGCCAATTATGGATGTTATCTAGAATCGCTGGTCTAGTTTTGAATTCCACTTTAGTAATGCCTGCCAGTGTGATATCATCCCTTTTCAATGCTATGTTTGCTAGGAAATCGGGCATTATATTTTTTGACCTATCTATCCAGTTAATTGAGAAGGCATCAAATAACTCAACATCATCCCAGATAACATTTCTATATTGCTTTAACCTTCTGTTCTTGGATGAATACTTCCGTCTGACCTGAGATGTAACTAACTTGGAATCCCCATATATAGAAAGACATTTTTTTTCATGCTTTATGGCAATGTGTAAGCCAATGAGTAGAGCCTCATATTCTGCTACGTTGTTAGTGCATTCAAATATCAACAGGAATGAGTACTTGAAGATCTTACCAGTCGGTGAGATAAATAATGATCCTGCTCCATTACCAACCTTACTACACACACCATCAAAATATATTTTCCATATACCACATTCATCAGTCTGGGCTTCTTGGTTTATTGGGTCAGTGTTCTATAATTCTGGTTGATTTTTTTCAATTCTGAATGCACCTAGGTCTGTATCACAGAAGAAATTTACTTGATTTTGGTCAGTGCGTTCAATGATGTTTTCATACCTTGGTTCTCTGTATAACTTAATTTCCTTTTCTCCCACTAGTATAGTGGCATAGGATAGATCTAACTAAACATTCCCTCCTACCATAGTGGCCCATTGTCTTGATAATAGCATCTTGTAATATGGTGGGATATCAACCACAGTGATGTGAACATTATATGTTGCTTCAGGGTAGGTAGCTAGCTTTATCTCTACATTCTTCATAATGCCCACAACTGGAATGGACCTATTGTCCATTGCATAACACTTGCCATATGTAGTGTCAACCCACATTCCTAGCTCCTTCATAATTGCTACTGGCATAATATTCATTGTTGCACCTGAGTCAATCATGCAATTTCTTACTAGTCTATTTTTTATCAACAAAATGGTGTAGAAAGGATCTACTTGTGAGGGATTTTTTGTCATAATATGATGCAGGAGCATCCCTGGTTCAAGAGAAATCTTGCATCAACCAAAAATATTTGCATTTCAGTCTGTTTGCATTTCAATTCTTTCATTTTCCAGTTCAGTTCAAGCAGTTTAGTCAAAAGCAGTTTTTAGCTTGAGGTCTGGTATTGGCATTTCACATCTTGTGGATCTGGACTTAGTATCTACATTCATTCATCTACATCATATCAAGAATTCAAAGCATTTGGATTAGTTACCAGAAAATTATCGCTATCAGAAGATCAATTGTTTTCTCAGAGCAGAGCATTCTAACAGTTCCTGTTAATCAGCTAAAGGAGAAGGCTTGCAGATCATTCCTTGACTTGCGGATCTCAATGACACATCATTCAATGTCCTTTGGTTCGTTGCCAACCTTCCCCAAGGGTCCACATGTTATTCCATTCATTTGAGGAAGTGTTCTATGCATTTAGGTCCGACCTATCTGTGAACACGTTACAACTCTTCATTGGAGTTTGTGATCTTCCTTGGCTGACACGGAGGAATCTATTGGTCTGGAAATGATATGAAAGATGTAATAGATCCTTAGAAAAGTAGTTAGAAATTGATTCATAATCCTTAGTTTAGATTTATGCGAAGGAGCTTCAAAGTTTTATCTTGCGCATGTATGTAATCAAGGCTGTGAGCCCTAATTGTAAGCCTACATGTTGTTGGCCAGAGTGTATTTGAATTCTTTGATATACTGAATGACTGAATCTACATTTGTTCCATTTCTTTGAGTTATTTCCGTTGTGTTTACTCTTGTTGTACGGTCTAGATAGTTCATTCTGTGAACCCTCCTACCGTGACTGCACCAAGTGGTATCAAAGAGAAAGTTTGATTCTTTGGAGCAAATTAGTGAAGGGGATTTCGTAAGATCTTGTTGTGAGTAGATCGCTGATCCGAGGTAGGTTACTTGTGTGCAACCGATCGCTGATTGAGAGGCAAATGTCACTTGTAGCCTGATCGTCGAATTTGAGGCAGTTTGCACTTGATCCTAGGAAGATGTTGTGAAGAGTTTCTCATGTTGGTACAATGGCTAATAGAATGGATGAGATGATGGAATTGATGAAAACAATGCGAATTCGTTTGGATGTTCTTGAAGAAGATAGGCAAAGAGGGTTGACTCCGAGACCTAATGTTGAAAGTGATGATGAACAAGAATTTCAATCTGTTGAACACACTAGCGAAACCCTAGGAGGTGATGAAGAAGAAGAATTAGATCAGGTAAAGATGTTGCAAGCTATTTCAAAGATTAGAAAGAGACCTAGAGTTGATGTGTTGAACTATACTAGTAATTTGAACCCTGAAGTGTTGATTGACTACATAAATGACATGGAAGAATACTTTGAATATGAAGAAATTGAAGATTCGGAGAAGGTGAAATTTGCAATGACAAAGTTGAAAGGACATGCTGCTATATGGTGGAAAGTGTTGTGCCTTGTACACACGCCCCATTTTTTCAAATGGAGACCCCCTCTTTTGCTTTGGCTTGGAGTCTCAACCATTCTGCCTTATGATGATGAGAAGGTGAATTTGTGCTTAGAGTGTGTGATTTGTTACAGATTTGAGTATTTTGCGTGTTTGGAGTCATTTGATGTCTTTCATGATTGATTTGGAAGTGTCTTGAGTGGTCTTGTGCTTTAGGAAGTAGTCATTTGTTGTTTTTTGCACTAAAATTGGGTGTTACTACATTTTACTCCAAAATCCCATATCACTGGATTTTTCCCTTGAGATTACTTTTGCAGGATATGTCATGTTGAAATTCTTAGTTTCTAGATCTTACAGTTGCAAAATCGTGTCAAATTCCATTAGATTTCACTAAGGGGTCCTTATGCTTTCACCCTGATACATGTTCCTGAAGCCCTGATTTGGCTAAGTCTAAAATCTGGTGGAACCACAAAATTCTAGAATCTGCATATGAAATCCTATGGATCTGGAACCCATCTCAAACATCCTAAAAGTATATTTAAAAATATTTAAAGTATAAGTTAATATCTAAACTTATACTTAAATATATTTTAAAATATACTTTCACCTTGGACATTTCTAAATCTGGTGCTAAAAATGACCCCAACTGCAAAAAGTGCTAAAAATGCCTTCTACTAACCTTAGCGCTAAATATGCCTCCGACCGACCTCCCTCCAAGTTGTCGCTAAGTCAGTCGAACCAAAAATCCCCGCTGAGACAATTTCAAAGAAAAGCGCTAAAATGGGCTTCAACTGACTTGCGCTAATATTTGCCTTCACTACACTTGGTTGATAGATAGAGAAACCCACGCTAGTCGGTTGCATTGAAAATCCCTGCCAACTGAGCCTTTTATGTTTTGCGCTAAAAATTGACCTTACCGACTTGCGCTACAATCCACCCCGACTGACCTTATGAGATGCTATTAGTCGGTCTGAGCCCAAACTCGTGCAAGTTGGTGGCACCCAAAAATAGCGCAAAATCATTTTGCACTAAAAATGAACCTCTCCGACATGTGCTAGAATTGCATTGCACCGACTTTTAGTCGGTAGACCCCAAAACCTGTGCTTTTTAACATTTTGGCCCAAAAATTAAGTTTTTCAAGGTACAACTTTAATTTTCTTGATGGATTTGAATTGCATATCTATTTTTCATATCATGATGAACATTTTACAAAGTTTGTGTAGATTTTTGGCATGTTTTATGACAATTAATGCTACTGCACATAAAAAGTTCGTGACCCCCAAAAATCCCATTTTTTGTAGAAAAGGATAGAAAAACATGAAATAAAAGTCCCCAAATGGATTCAAATGACTACAAAAACTTATTAAATCAATAAATAGGCCAAATGGGTACTTGAAAATGGTAAAAAATGCAAAAAATCAATTGAAAATCACTGGATTTATGAAGTTGTCTATAAAGAAGACAACATTGACAATGAGCTGTCCTAGACTAATCTGTGACTGCAAATGGGCATATTTTGATTCAAATTGATGGAAAATGACTTGTTAAGATGAAATTGATGCTTTGCATTGTGAATTGTAGGTCTAAGAGTAGGGCAGGAGCTTGTTGGAGCTGTCTTGGAAGGATGTACACACACATATGCAGTGCTAACCTAAAAATGCAAAGACTTCATTTTATCAACCAAATTGCTATTACACCTATAAGAGAATATCAGTATGATGTCCAAGATGATGGGGATAGGCCTTAGGAGCTAGAAGACATTGAAGATCATGCTTCTTTCATTGTTGTTCCTACAGTTCCAGTCCAATATCCAAGACATACATATAACTATCCCAACAGTCCAGTCATGCAATGATGATCCAACAAGCATCCAATTGGATATGTCTTCATCCAAGAATGTGCCACATACTCCCCTTAGTCCACTCAACACTTGGAATCCCATGAATTCAAATCAGCTCAAGTTTTCAAGTGTCATGTGACTCTATTTTGGCTTTATTAGGCCTTGAAAATTGACTTTTTATCATATACAGCCAAATGGGTATCCATTTTGTCCAGATTCAATGTATTTGCAAGTTATATTTTGTCTTTTTCCTAAAGGACAAATGCAAATATGAAAATGTAACTAACTAATGTATCTCATTAAATGCCATGTAACTGGACCGTTGGTGTCAAGTTAATCTCCACCGTCCATTGAAAAACTCGGTATGGTGCCTTGCCTATAAAAGGGCCATCATTTTCTCTCATTTGTAAGTAAGATTTGATACTGAATTGTTGAGACTGCCAAAAAATAGTCAATACAAAGCAAGTTTTGCAGGTTGCTGGAAATTTGTGTTTATGTGTTGTCTCATTTTGGTTTTCATGGTTCATATCAATCTGAATGTAATTAGTTGTTCTTTTGCAATGATGGGTAAATGTTAAGATATCTGATGAATGCTTTGGTCCATACTATTAGTGCTTGCTAATGGTAAGTTGTTGTGTATAGTTAGCCTAGGCCCTGTCATTGAATATAGTTCGGTTGCATTCCACTAGTTAAGCTACGCCATTGTCCGGGTGTTTAATGAGTGAATGCAATTTGAAAATCATAAGGATCCTTTGAAGATTGCATCATTTCTTGCAACATTGTGGGTTTCCTATCCTGTGGAAGTATTTGTCTATCTGTAACATTTTACCCCATTGTGACTGTCACTTAGGATCTCTTAACCCTTCTCTCTCTCCTTTTCCTTTTGTATTTATTTATATCAAGTTTGTTAGGTTAGGTTATAAGCAACATTTCATTGCCCATCTGCTAGAAAATTTTAGACTTTACAGTCTAAACCACTAGGGTTTCTGCATATACATTGCTGCCATCTTCCATAAACCCTGCATTTCGTGTAAGACCCCTTGTTGGCATAGCTAGACATTCCACTGAAGTTATTCCATGCAAGCTAAGAGCTAGCTGTATTATCCTTGGGGCAGTCCTATCTTGGATAGGATACCTTTTCAAGAGAGGTGTGATACTAGCAATCATACTTGCGTTGTTGTGTGCTAAAACACCCATCAACAGAAAGAAGTTCAGTTGGAAAGAAATAGAAGAGGAAAATAAAAGATTACAAAGTGGGACCAGATGGTGACAAAGTTGAAGAATCAGTTTATACCTGCTAACTATGAATTGGAGTTGTTGAAGAGATTGCAAAACCTAAGACAAAAGGAGAAATCTGTGAAGGAGTACACTAAAGAATTTCATAAGATGATCATAAGGACAGGACATAGTGAAGAAAGCAAGGAGAAAGTGGCTAGATATATCAATGGACTAAGATTGAACATTCACGAAGAACTAAGTTTGGTAACGATGACATCTTTGGAAGAAGCATATCAATTTGCCTTGAAAGTTGAAGAGAAGCTGAATAAGAAGCATGATCAAAGAGGAGGTAAATTTCAGAGAGGTAAGACATTTTATGGATATGATAGATCATTTGTAGAGCAAAACAAGTTTGACAGCCCATTGAAGAAGGATGACAGAGATAATATTTCTTACTGGAGAGATGACAAAATTTTTTGCCGGAAAGGAAACCCTAATGCATACCAGAATGAAGGATACAAAAGGGAAGGAAGGGGATTTGATAAGAGGATGTTTAGAGGTACTTGTTTCAAGTATAGAGGTGAAGGACATAGAGCATTTGAGTGTAATTAGGGTAGTACAAGCAAGAAAATAGAAAATAGTGGAAGAACAACCTATGTTGAAGAAGAACCTGTTGGATCACCTTGTTCAGTTGGTAATCCAGAGAAAGGAAAATCATTGGTGATGAGAAGAGCACTATTTCAAGCAGAGACAAATGAGTAACCACCACAGAGGAAAATCTTGTTCAAAACTAGATGCAAATTAGAAGGTAAGTGTTGTAAAGTTGTAATTGATAGTGGTAGTTCAGATAACCTAGTTTCAGAGGAGATGGTGACGAAGTTGAAGTTGGAAAGATTGAAACACCTTAAGCCTTATCAGATAGCATGGATTCAGGATGATCATAAGGTACTAGTAAGTGAACAATGTTTGGTGAAATTTCATATTGGATCTTATCATGATGAAGTCTTGTGTGATATTATGCCTCTGGATGTTTGTCATATCTTGTTGGGTAGACCTTGGTAGTATGATAGAAAAACTATGCATGATGGGTGATGCAGAGCATCTAGGACAACAGGATAACACACTTCAAAACTTCAATGCAATGACCATCAAGATTCACTATTTTCCTTTCAGTGAGATCAGACTTCTCCTAATGAAAGATTAACACAATCACTGCCTTGTTCTTGACATACATAAATGAGGGACTTCAGGATACCTATCATATGATATCTCACTCCATTCACCATCTTCACTATGTAGGACCTTCAGGACAACAGACTTCATTCTACCTTTCTATGACAGTCACAACATCTACCTTGGGATGATCTCATTCTACACAAACTTAGTCTCATTGCAACCTACCAAACCTAATCATGCATTCATCCTATTGGCAAAGCAATAACATGACAAGCTAATCTCTTACCTTCTTGACAGTGGCTATCTCCAAGAGGACTGTCAGAGACAGCACAAGGTAGCACAAACTATTATCTTGGAGAGATTTCTTCATACTCCCTATCCTAGATCCTTGATCAAATCTAGGCATCATACATCATTGGCAAAGACTGCATTTTCACAAACTTTCCATTCCCACAGTCGGTGGACTTCATCTAACAGCTGTTGTCCAACTCCAAGTCACCAAACATGGTTTTGCAGAGTCAATCACATGGAATCCTCCACACCAACCGTCCTCCTGCCTCCAAATCCTTTACAAGACCTTAGACCAACTAATATACAACCCATTCCATTGATTAGGGCAGACAAAGGTCAATGGAATGGGCAGAAATCCATCGGGCTACTCTGAAAAGCCCTAAGTTAGGTTTTAAGACACCCTAACACAAAACAGTAATCCTCTCACACCAAGATTACTATCAAGAGCCCAAAATAGGTTTAAATCAAAGCTAATTCAATTTCCTAACATTCCATTATAAGCTTGGGTTTTGACTATTCTGTACAGGTACGGACAACACAGGAAAACAACAATTTTAAAGAGTAGTTTGGTATTTAAAGGTCCTATCCTATCTTCCTCAAACTTCAAGGGCTCAAACTCACATCAAAGATAGTCAATCCATTAACCTTCATTTCTAAGCATTCAACATCTCATGACAGGGCCATACAGTACAGAAGTACGGGCTCAAACATGCATAAGAATACAGGAAATACAAAAAATAGGTAGGAAACAGTGGTTTTTTTGGTTAGTTCTTTCAAATCTATTCAATGTCTCTTTACAAATGAACCTTGGTAGGATAATATAATCCTCCTTCATTGCATGCAGTTGAGTGGGAACCAAGAAACTGCCCAAAACCATCGTGCTTCATAACTGCAGCACTAAAGACTGTTATTAGAAACTGTCCCTTCACCGACTGTAGTGACTGTTTTTTGTTTAACATTTGGAGAACCTTGGATAAGGTCTTAACACACCTCCAAACCTTAACATGCTAACAACCAATAAGATTTGCCTCCTACATACCCTAGGAGGCCTACAAACTTAAATGACTACCTAAGACTGCCTTTTTACCACAAGACTGTCCTCTTGAGGACTTACAACAAGATAATAGTAGATTCATAGTCATTTGGACATAGTCCATTTACAACATGGCTACAAGCCTTTATTACAACATTTAGATGGTCTCCAAGACCTTTTTAAACCAAACAAAACAACTTGAACATTAACCAAAACTTAGACATCTAGGTGCTTCTGCACCATACTCCCCAACATGATGAAAACTCTTATCCCAAGAGTTAGGGGATCTGCTCCATCCATTCTTCCATCTTGTTGGGATGTTCCTCTGACTAGGAAACATGAACTCTCCAAGAGTAATCTTCCTCCTTCTCCAACCTGCATGGCTCCTGTAAACAGTGTGAGAACCATAAAACTTGTTTTGGTGTCCTTGTCTAGGACCTTGCTGCTGCAATGTTGCTGTTCTTCTCAATTGGAGGTTCTGATTCATTTATCCCTAGACTATCTGTTGTCTACCTTCCTTCTTCTATCTTCTTATATTACACTCAATGTCCCCAACCTTGACATAACTCAAGTCCCAAACCTACTGCTCTTCAGGATTGTCATCCACCTTCTTCTGCTGCAACTGTTCGTGTTGTTTCCCATCATCCTTAACCTACACATTCAACTGTAGTTTCTCTCCAAAACAAATAGTAACATGTTCCTTCTTCTCTTCACATGGTAAAGGTATCAGTTTGAACTTCTTACCATCTTTGTGCACCACATAGGTATTAGTATACCCATCATGAATTGTCCTTCTCAAATGCTGCCATGGTCTACCCAAAATAATATGCCCACATGTCATTGAAATAACATCACACAAAACATAGTCCTGATATGGACCAATTGTAAAATCAACATATGCCTTCTTAGTAACCATTACCTGCTGCTCTTGACTCACCCAAGTGACATTGTAAGGACTAGGATGATCAAATGTTTTCAATCCCAACTTATTCAGCATTTCCCAAGAAACTAGATTATCATGAGAACCTGAATCTACAATTAACTTGCATATCTTTCCATGACTTAAACAATTAGTTCTGAAAATAGATAACTGTGGTCGTGGCTACATCTTACCTTTCTCTACCATGAGCATTTCTCCAACCATCATTGGAGAGGCTGACGACATTTTTTGTTCTTCTGGCTTCTCCTCCTCTTGTGCCAAGTGAACTCTTCTATCCTTGGTCTTGTCAACACCATCCTTCTTAGGACAGTTGAAATATGTGTGTCCCACCTCATTGTAGTGATAACATCTACCTATGAACACTTCTCTACCTAATCCAAATCTACCTCCACCTCTATATCCACCTCTCTGATCTATAGAAATCTCCTTACCTTTCTCATTGCTATTCTAAACTTCAGTAGTAGGTCTGCCCCTACCTCTATATCCTCTTCCACTTCCTCCTTGCCTTTCTTGCTTCCTCTTCACCCTCTCCTCATCCCTTATAGCTAACTGGAAACACTCTCCAAGTGATTTTGGTACTACCAAACCAATCTCATCTTGCAAGTTATACCTAAGCCCATTAAGGTACCTTGCCACTTTCTCTTCTTCATCTTCCAATCCTCCTCTAATACTAAGCTTATGAAATTGCTCAGTATAGGACATAACATCCATGTCCTTCTATTTCAGATTCTGCCTCATCCTCTTTGTCTGAATGCAGTAATCAGATGGAAGGAATTGATCCTTCATCATGTCCTTCATCCTACCCCAAGAAGTAATTCTTGATGCACCTCTAGCCATTCTTTCTGTCTGCACACTACTCCACCATGTAAGTGTTGTTCCTCTCAATTTTGTCCTTGCAAATTTGATCTTCTTCTCATCACTCATCTCCTCATATTCAAAAAAAATTTCTAGGGCATCTATCCACCCTAATACCTCTTCACTATCCATCTTCCCCTGATAGATAGGTAACTCTATGGTTGCCTTTGTTCCACTTCCTTGGACTGCCTTCAGCAATCTCACAAACTTCTTTTCTTCAGCATCTAACTCATCCTCAGGAGGATTCTCATCTGCATCCTCATCTCCTTGTTGCAAGTATGAGGTGAACCAGTGTTGTCATTGATGTCAACATACTCATATTACATTGACAAGAAGGATTGGATGAGCTGTGTGTTGAGGATATTGAGAAAATTACCCTCAGTCAGGAACAGTGAAGAACAGTGATGAGAAGAAGGCAAATATATTGGATAGGTTGAGAACCGGAGGATGCGGATTAAAGGGTTTGCAGATATGAGTCTTGAGATGCTTCAGTCAAGTTTTCAGAGGTCCGCATGAAGACCTGAAGAAGTTATGGCTGTCTGTGTGGAACCGGTTCCGGCAAGTGCTTAGAGGTGACAGAGGATCACAGAAAGGTCCGGTGAGGTCCAGAATTGTACAATCCTAATCTGCGGATTGGAAAGAGTATTTGGGATGTCCTTGTGATGTGCCATCTCGAGTTGTGTATGATTTGGAGGTCCGGAAGTACCTCTTGCATTATGACAGTGGCGACAGACTGTGTTCTTGAAGTTCCGGATAAGGAGGATAAGAGATTTCAGTAAGTAAAGGAAATGCGGACGTACCTGGTCATTCAGACAGGCTTGCGAAGGTTCTTGGATCATGTTGAGGTTGTGTCATTGGTCCGCATTGATAATGTATGATTTGAAGGTCCGGAAGTACCTTCTACAGTGGCGACAGACTGTGTTCTTGAAGTTCCGGATGAGGAAGACAAGAGATTCCAGCAAGTAAAGGAAGTGCGGATGTATCCGGACATTCAGGCAGGCTTGTCAAGTTTTCTGGATCGTGTTGAGGTTGTGTTGTTGATCCGCATTGATAGTAGAGCCCGGAATTGAAGTTATTCTTCTGGATGAAGTTCTTGCTCTGTTTAGCCGACCGGATGAGTTGTTTATCCTGCGAATGTTCTTGTGGTGGCCGACCGGATGTGTTATTCATCTTGCGGATACTCTTATGATTGTTTGCCGACTTAGATGTTTGATCCTAAGTCGATGTCTTGTATAAATAACGGTCTGTGAGTTCATTTCGAGGTGTGGTGTGTGTGGGTGAGTGTGGCATAGTGAAGAGAAGTGTGAAAGGCAGAACAGAGGTTTTTGGGCTTAATTGGAACTGATCCGGACATGGTAGAGATGTCATTCTCCAATTCAAGACTATGATTTTTATCACTTTGTAGACAATGTGTCTCCTTGTAGGCAGTGGGCCTCTTTGTGAGCAGTGTGCTCGGGCAGTGAGCCCTAAATGGCATGTGCCATTCATTTTTCTTTATTCTTCTAATAGAGAATAATTCTTGGGTTAATCACCCCGTGGTTTTTCCCTTAACCGGGTTTTCCACATCAAAATCTTGGTGTTCAATGTGTTGATGCTTATTTGCTCTTGTGTTTATGTATTATGCTTTCATGGATGATTAATTGATATGTTGCTAACTAACAACAAAGAATCAAGTGTTTGAAAGAACAAGAAGTTTTATACAACTGATTCACCCCCCCCCTCTCAGTTGTATGCCCTAGATCCAACAATTGGTATCAGAGCTAAGTTCCTCTGATAGGAGCTTAACCGCTTGAGGAGATCCAGGATGTCGTCATACAAGAAGGATAGTCCGAAGTTCGATGGAACCAACTTCACTCTCTGGAAAGGTCGCATGAAGTGTCACTTGGAATGTATGGGAAAAGCATACTTGGCTATGGTTTCAAAACCATATGTACCTCCACAAGGTGGTCCGACAACTCTGAATGAAATCACAGAGGCTGAAAACAATCTGCGGACCAAGGAAGCTCTTCTAAGCTCATTGAATGACTCAGATCTCTCGAATGTTATTGACCTACCAACTGCATATGAGATCCTGACTAAACTGGAACTTCTGTATGAAGGAGATGAGTTTGTCAAAAGTGCAAGGTTGCAAAGTCTGAAAGGGAAATTTGAAAGATTGAAAATGAGAGATGATGAAAACATCACTACCTTTATGCCAAGAGTGAATGAGCTGGTATGTGGAATCAGAAATGCTGGTGGAACTTTAGATGAAAATGAGATTGTCTGCAAAATCCTAAGATCCCTTCCTACTGCCTACAAAATCAAGGTTGCTGCCATTGATGAATTCAGAGCCCACACAACTGTCACAAGAGAACAACTGGCTAGCAAACTAGCTGCATTTGAAATGACCGAGTTTGGAGATGATCCTCCCAAGACTGAATCTGCTTTCAAAGCCAGTGCCTATGTGAAAGGCAAACAGAGATTTGATCCGGGAGAAAACTCATCAAGGAAAATGTCATGGTATGATCAAGCAAGAAGAGACATGGAAGAAGAAGAAGCAGAAACAGCTCAACTTGAAGCCCTCATTGCAAAGAGACTGCCAAGAGGATCCGGTAAGTATGAAGGAAAACTACCCTTTAAGTGTTTCAACTGCAATAAGATTGGTCATTTTGCTTCAAGATGTCCAGAAAGATCTGCAAGGTCTAATACTAACAGACAAAGGTTTCAAAAGAATTGCTATTATGTTCACGAAGAAGATGACAATGAAGGAGTAACAGATGATGAATCAGAACTAGGAAGCAAATCCGGAAATGAGTGGGTGTTTATTGCCATCAAGGAAGAAGATTCAATACTCTCTGAATCTGTCAATCACAAAGTTGTTGAAAAAGCTTTGGCTGCTCAAGTGGAAGAAAAGGATGATTGGGTTATTGACAGTGGATGTTCTCACCATATGACTGGTGACAAGAATAAGTTCTTGAATTTGGAAAGGTATGAAGGAGGAATGGTAAAGTTTGGTGACAATTCTATTGGCAGAATCAGAGGCAGGGGAACTATTTCCTTCGATGGAAAGAGCAAAACAGGTAACGTACTGTATGTTGAAGGATTGAAGCACAATCTTCTTAGTGTTGGTCAGTTAGTGGACAAAGGCTATGATCTCCGGTTCAAAAATGGAAAATGCAGAATCTTTACAAGCTCCAGAACTGAGATTGCATCCGGTACTCAGACAAAAGGTAATATCTTTCATCTGGTTGGTTCAAATAAAAGTTGTTTGTTTGCTCAAATTGATCAGAGTTGGTTATGGCATAGAAGAATGTGCCATGTAAATTTTGATAACATCATCAAGATAAGCAATACTCAGGTCGTAAGAGATCTTCCAAAATTGATGAAACCTACAAATAGTTTGTGCAAAGAATGTCAGCTAGGTAAACAAAGCAGAGTCTCTTTCAAAAGCAAAGATCAGTCTTCTACCGGATTGTTGGAATTAGTACATACTGATCTCTGTGGTCCGACAAGAATCAAGAGTCTGCAAGGTGATAGATATTTCATGTTGTTAATTGATGATCATTCCCGGATGATGTGGGTTACCTTTCTAAAAGAAAAATCAGAAGCATTTGAGAAGTTCAAGATCTTCAAAGCTATGGTAGAGAATCAAACTGGATTGAAACTAAAGTGTCTAAGGTCTGATAGAGGTGGTGAATTTACATCTGGTGAGTTCATTGATTTTTGTGAGAAGCAGGGTATAAGGAGACAGTTGTCTGCTCCTAGGACTCCACAGCAGAATGGAGTGGTTGAGAGAAAGAACCGGACCATTCAGGAAGCTGCCAGGACAATGATGTTGGAAGCAAATGTTCCTCAAATGTTTTGGAAGGAAGCTATCAGCACTGCAGTCTACACTCTCAATCGAGTTCAAATCAGAAACAACACTGGTAAGACCCCCTATGAACTCTGGTTTGGCATCACTCCTACTGTGAAATATTTCAGAGTATTTGGTAGCAAGTGTTATATTAAAAGAGATGAAGATCTAGGAAAGTTTGATGCTAGAAGTGATGAAGGAATTTTCTTGGGTTACTCCACTCAAAGCAAAGCATACCGGTGTTACAATAAGAGATTGAGGAAGATGATAGAAAGCACCAATGTGAAAGTTGATGAAGGAATTGAGAAGCCTTCAAGATTTTATGAGTTTGATGAAGATGACCAAGACAGTGTTCAAGGACCTCAATCCTCTCCGGTGAGACAAAGTCAGCCTGATCCGGTAAATCAGGAAGAAGAGATAGGTTTGAATGAGCCTGATCAAGAAGAAGCAGTGCAGGATACTCCCAAAATTCCAAGGTATGTAAGACTGAACCACTCTGAAGATCAGATCATAGGTGACAGAAGCAAAGGTGTACAAACTAGAAGGAATGTTGCTCAAAATCAGGATGAATGTTGTCTGATTTCAAAGATTGAACCTAAAACAATAAATGAAGCCTGCAATGATGAAAACTGGACCAAAGCAATGGAAGATGAATTGATGCAAATTGAGAAAAATCACACTTGGGATCTTGTTCCCAGACCTAGAGACAGGAATGTAATTGGAACCAAGTGGGTCTTCCGGAACAAACTAAATGAAGCTGGTGAAGTAATCAGAAACAAAGCTAGATTGGTCTGCAAAGGCTACTCTCAAATATAAGGAATTGACTTTGAAGAGACTTTTGCTCCGGTGGCAAGAATTGAAGCAGTCAGATTACTTCTTGCATTTGCTGCCTTCAAAGACTTCAAGGTATATCAGATGGATGTCAAGTCTGCCTTCCTAAATGGTGATCTGGAAGAAGAAGTCTACATTGAACAACCGGATGGATTTCAATTGTCTGATAATGATGATATGGTCTGCAAGTTGAAGAAAGCTTTGTATGGATTGAAGCAAGCCCCAAGAGCATGGTATGAAAGGTTGGATAAGCATCTTGTGCAGATTGGATTCAACAAAGGTACTGCTGACAGTAACTTATATTTCAAAATTGATCATGAAAACATTTTGATTGTTGAAGTGTTTGTGGATGATATCATTTTTGGAGGAAGAGATAGTATGTGCAAAACTTTTGCAAATCAGATGACAAGTGAGTTTGAAATGTCTATGCTTGGTGAAATGAATTTCTTCTTGGGTCTGCAAATTACTCAAACAAAAGAAGGGATCTTCATTTCTCAGACCAAATATGTGAAAGAATTGTTAAGGAAATTTGGTATGGAAGACTCAAAGCCTATGAACACTCCTATGGCAACCAGATGTAAGTTAAGCAAAGATGATGATTCTCCAAAGGTAGATCAGACAAAGTATAGATCAATGATTGGTGGATTGTTGTATCTCACTCAAACTAGACCAGATATAATGCAGGCTGTTGGTCTTGTGGCAAGATTCCAGGCTGATCCTAGAGAATCTCATGTTATGGCAATCAAAAGAATTTTTAGGTACTTGAAAGGAACAGTTGAGTATGGTCTATGGTACCCTAGAGATCCGGATTTCTCTCTTCATGCTTACACAGATGCAGATTGGGCAGGAGATGTGGATGATCGGAAGAGCACTAGTGGTGGAGCATTCTTTTTGGGGAAGAGATTGGTTTCTTGGCTAAGCAAGAAACAAGATGCAATATCTCTGTCTACAACTGAAGCAGAATACATTGCAGCAGCAGGTAGTTGCACTCAAATCTTATGGATGAAGCAGATGCTAAGAGACATCAAAGTTGAATATGAGGAGCCTATCACAATTTTCTGTGATAATTCAAGTGCAATTAATATTTCTAAGAATCCGGTATTGCATTCTAAGACTAAGCACATATCTATCAAATTTCACTTTTTGAGAGAACAAGTAAACAAGGAAGAAGTCAGATTGGAGTATGTTCCCTCCAAGGATCAGATTGCAGATATCTTTACAAAACCTCTTCCCAAGGACTCTTTTGAATATCTCCGGGAGAAGTTAGGGGTCATGGCCCCTCTGGTGATGAACTAAGATGCACTGATATGCATCAGTCCGGTGGATATCACAGTCATATCTTGTGATCCGGATTGATGATGGGGAGCTGCTACTAAGGGGGAGCAGCTGGTATGATTCTGATGTATTAGAATTGCAAGTATGAGCCCTTTGCCATTGATGTCAAAGGGGGAGAGAAGACATGTGAAAAACAAGTGGTTAATGATCAAAGGGGGAGAGAAGACATGTAAAAAGTTGTTGTTGATAGGGGGAGCTGTGACAGAAAGGAGAAGTTCTTGTCTTGATGATTTTTCACATCATATGTTGCCATCAATGACAAAGGGGGAGATTGTTGCAAGTATGAGGTGAACAAGTGTTGTCATTGATGTCAACATACTCATATTACATTGACAAGAAGGATTGGATGAGCTGTGTGTTGAGGATATTGAGAAAATTACCCTCAGTCAGGAACAGTGAAGAACAGTGATGAGAAGAAGGCAAATATATTGGATAGGTTGAGAACCGGAGGATGCAGATTAAAGGGTTTGCAGATATGAGTCTTGAGATGCTTCAGTCAAGTTTTCAGAGGTCCGCATGAAGACCTGAAGAAGTTATGGCTGTCTGTGTGGAACCGGTTCCGGCAAGTGCTTAGAGGTGACAGAGGATCACAGAAAGGTCCGGTGAGGTCTGGAATTGTACAATCCTAATCTGCGGATTGGAAAGAGTATTTGGGATGTCCTTGTGATGTGCCATCTCGAGTTGTGTATGATTTGGAGGTCTGGAAGTACCTCTTGCATTATGACAGTGGCGACAGACTGTGTTCTTGAAGTTCTGGATAAGGAGGATAAGAGTATTCAGTAAGTAAAGGAAATGCGGACGTACCTGGTCATTCAGACAGGCTTGTGAAGGTTCTTGGATCATGTTGAGGTTGTGTCATTGGTCCGCATTGATAATGTATGATTTGAAGGTCCGGAAGTACCTTCTATAGTGGTGACAGACTGTGTTCTTGAAGTTCCGGATGAGGAAGACAAGAGATTCCAGCAAGTAAAGGAAGTGCGGATGTATCCGGACATTCAGGCAGGCTTGTGAAGTTTTCTGGATCGTGTTGAGGTTGTGTTGTTGATCCGCATTGATAGTAGAGCCCGGAATTGAAGTTATTCTTCCGGATGAAGTTCTTGCTCTGTTTAGCCGACCGGATGAGTTGTTTATCCTGCGAATGTTCTTGTGGTGGCCGACCGGATGTGTTATTCATCTTGCGGATACTCTTATGATTGTTTGTCGACTTAGATGTTTGATCCTAAGTCAATGTCTTGTATAAATAACGGTCTGTGAGTTCATTTCGAGGTGTGGTGTGTGTGGGTGAGTGTGGCATAGTGAAGAGAAGTGCGAAAGGCAGAACAGAGGTTTTTGGGCTTAATTGGAACTGATCCGGACATGGTAGAGATGTCATTCTCCAGTTCAAGACTGTGATTTTTATCACTTTGTAGACAGTGTGTCTCCTTGTAGGCAGTGGGCCTCTTTGTGAGCACTGTGCTCGGGCAGTGAGCCCTAATTGGCATGTGCCATTCATTTTTCTTTATTCTTCTAACAGAGAATAATTCTTGGGTTAATCACCCCGTGGTTTTTCCCTTAACCGGGTTTTCCACGTCAAAATCTTGGTGTTCAATGTGTTGATGCTTATCTGCTCTTGTGTTTATGTATTATGCTTTCATGGATGATTAATTGATATGCTGCTAACTAACAACAAAGAATCAAGTGTTTGAAAGAACAAGAAGTTTTATACAACTGATTCACCCCCCCCCTCTCAGTTGTATGCCCTAGATCCAACACTCCTTCTGATTCATTTTGTTCATCCTTTCTAGGATTCTTCTCCAATGCTTCCAATCTAGCCAAGATTGTTGCATTCTCCCTTCTTACTTGCCTCAACTCTCTTTCTCTTGTAGCATCCTGATCTCTTCTGTCCCTCAACTCCTTCTCTCTAGCCTCTAAGGCTTCTTAACTCATTATTCTCCCTAGCCATCTAGTTCTTTGGAGGCATCTTCACAACTCTCTCAACCCTTACTGTTTCACAAGATCCACAACACCCTCAAGGACCTACTAGTGGCTCTGATACCACAAATGATGCCGAGCATCTAGGACAGCAGGATAACACACTTCAAAACTTCAATGCAATGACCACCAAGATTCACTATTTTCCTTTCACTGAGATCAGACTTCTCCTAATGAAAGCTTAACACAATCACTGCCTTGTTCTTGACATACATAAATGAGGGACTTCAGGATACCTATCATATGATATCTAACTCCATTCACCATCTTCACTATGTAGGACCTTCAGGACAGAAGACTTCATTCTGCCTTTCTAAGACAGTCACAACATCCACCTTGGGATGATCTCCTACACAAACTCAGTCTCATTGTAACCTACCAAACCTAATCATGCATTCACCCTATTGGAAAAGCAATAACATGACAAGCTAATCTCTTACCTTCTTAACAGTGGCTGTCTCCAAGAGGACTGTCAGAGACAGCACAAGGTAGCACAAACTGTTATCTTGGAGAGATTTCTTCATACTCCTTGTCCTGGATCCCTGATCAAATCTAGGCATCCTACATCATTGGCAAAGACTGCATTTTCACAAACTTTCCATTCCCACAATCGGTGGACTTCATCTAACAGCTGTTGTCCAACTCAAAAGTCACCAAACATGGTTTTGTAGAGTCAATCACATGGAATCCTCCACACCAACCATCCTCCTACCTCCAAATCCTTTACAAGACCTTAGACCAACTAATATACAACCCATTCCATTGAGTAGGGTAGACAAAGGTCAATGGAATGGGCAGAAATCCATCGGGCTACTCTGAAAAGCCCTAAGTTAGGTTTTAAGACACCCTAACACAAAATAGTGATCCTCTCACACCAAGATTACTGTCAAGAGCCCAAAATAGGTTTAAATCAAAGCTAATTCAATTTCCTAAAATTCCATTATAAGCTTGGGTTTTGACTATTCCGTACAGGTACGGACAACACAGGAAAACAATAATTTTTCTGACAGAAATAGCAATTTTAAAGAGTAGTTTGGTATTCAAAGGTCCTATCCTATCTTCCTCAAACTTCAAGGGCTCAAACTCACATCAAAGACAATCAATCCATTAACCTTCATTTCTAAGCATTCAACATCTCATGACAAGGCCGTACAATATAGAAGTACGGGCTCAAACATGCATAAGAATACAAGAAATACAGAAAATAGGTAGGAAACAGTGGTTTTTTTTGTTATTTCTTTCAAATCTATTCAATGTCTCTTTACAAATGAACCTTGGCAAGCTAATATAATCCTCCTTCATTGCATGCAGTTGAGTGGGAACCAAGAAACTGCCCAAAACCATTGTGCTTCATAACTGCAGCACTAAAGACTGTTATTAGAAATTGTCCCTTCACCGACTGTAGTGACTATTTTTTGTTTAACATTTGGAGAACCTTGGATAAGGTCTTAACACACCTCCAAACCTTAACATGCTAACAACCAATAAGATTTGCCTCCTACATACCCTAGGAGGCCTACAAACTTAAATGACTACCTAAGACTGCCTTTTTACCACAAGACTATCCTCTTGAGGACTTACAACAAGATAATAGTAGATTCATAGTCATTTGGACATAGTCCATTTACAACATGGCTACAAGCCTTATTACAACATTTAGATGGTCTCCAAGACCTTTTTAAACCAAACAAAACAACTTGAACATTAACCAAAACTTAGACATCTAGGTGCTCCTGCACCAATGGGAGAAAGAATATTTATACTATAACAGCAAATGGAAAGAGAATTACTTTGATTCCTTTGGAGGATGACCCTAAGAGTGAAGTATGTGGGAATGCTAGAATTTGTTTGGTAGATGGAAGAAAATTTCTAGATGGTTTGAGACATGAGAATATGTGTTATGCCTTGATTCCTAAGAAACCAGAAGCATTGAAGAAAGAAACCGAATCATAGCCGGAGGAGATAAGAGAGTTGTTGACAGAGTATGAAGACATCATATCAGATAATGTGCCTGAAGGATTACCACCTATAAGGAGTATCAGTCATCACATGGATCTTATACCAAGAGCAAGTTTAATTAACAAAGTAGCACATAGGATGACACCGGCAGAGAATGAAGAATTGAATAGACAGATACAAGAGTTGTTGAGGAAAGGTTTGATCAGAGAAAGTTTGAGTCCTTGTGCAGTACCTACAATGTTAGCACCTAAGAAGGATGGAGAATGGAGAATATGTACTGATTCTAGAGCTATAAACAAGATCATAGTTAAGTATAGATTTCCTTTAACTAGGATGGATGATATCATGAATTGTTTGAGTGGAGCAAGATATTTCACAAAAATAGATTTGAAGAGTGGATACCATCAGATCATAATCAGAGAAGGAGATGAATGGAAGACTTGTTTTAAGACAAATGAAGGATTGTATGAGTGGTTAGTGATGCCTTTTGGATTGACAAATGCATCGAGTACTTTCATGAGATTGATGAATGAAGTTCTGAAGAAATTCTTGGCTAAGTTTGTGATTGTATATTTGGATGATATTTTGATTTTAAGTAAGACAAAAGAAGAACATTTGTGGCATATTAGACAAGTTTTGGAGAGGTCGAGAGAAGAGAAATTGCTGATAAACATCAAGAAGTGTAGTTTCATGAAGGAAGAGTTGGTATATTTAGGATTTGTAATTTCTATGGAAGGATTGAAGATGGACCCTGAGAAAGTGAAAGCAATTGTTGAATGGCCTACACTGGAGAGCGTTGGAGAGGTTAGATCATTTCATGGATTAGCTAGTTTCTACCAGAATTTCATCAAAAAATTTAGTTCAGTTTGTAACCCTATGACAGAGACAATGAGAGGTGACCGAAAAGATTTCAAGTGGACATCTGGAGCAGATAAAAATTTTGAACTGTTGAAGCAGAAAGTGACAGAGCAACCTGTTTTGGCATTACCAGATTTCAATAAGGTATTTCAAGTTGATTGTGATGCAAGTGGAAATGCAATTGGAGCAGTGTTAAATCAAGAAGGTAGACTTGTAGCATATTTCAGTGAGAAGTTGAATGATGCAAGGAGAAGATATTCAGTTTATGATCAAGAGTTCTATGCCATAATTCAAGCCTTGAAGACTTGTTGCCTAAGGAGTTTGTGTTGTATACAGATCATCAAGCTTTGCAATATTTGAACAGTCAAGGTAAGTTGAATCAGAGACATATGAGATGGCTAGAGTTCATGCAGAGTTATACTTTTGTGTTGAAGCATAGGAGTGGAAAATCAAATAAAGTTGTTGATGCCATGAGTAGAAGAAGAAACTTGTTGACAAAGATGAGAGTTGAAGTGTTGGGTTTTGATGAATTGAAGAACATGTATTAGGGAGACACTGATTTTGCGGAACAATGGAAAGCATGTAAGGAACCTGTTGTGACAGATAGGAGTAAGTGGTTAGACTATTTCATTTAGGAAGATATGTTGTTCAGAGGAAGTCAATTGTGCATACCTAGAAGTTCAATGAGAGACAATTTGATCAAGGAGAAGCATAGTGGTGGATTGGTAGGACATTTTGGCATTGATAAGATAGTTGCTTTGATGAGTGAAAATTACTTTTGGCCTCAGATACATAAGGATGTTCAAAGATTTGTGCAAAGTTTTAGAATTTGTTAAGTTGCAAAAGGGAGTAGTCAGAACATTGGATTGTATAAACCTTTGACAGTACCGGTGAAACCTTGGGAAGACATAAGCATGGATTTTCTAATGGGATTACCTAAGACATAGAGAGGACATGATTTAATATTTGTAGTGGTTGACAGATTTTCAAAGATGGCTCATTTCATACCTTGCAAGAAGACAACAAATGCAGTACATGTAGCTGACCTATTTGTCAAGGAGATTGTGAGATTGCATGGATTACCTAGGAGTATAGTTTCAGACAGAGATACAAAATTTGTTGGATACTTTGGGAAGACACTTTGGAAGAAGATGAAGATAGAATTGAAGTTCATTTTAACTTGTCATCCACAGACAGATGGATAGACATGTTGATAACTAAGAGGGGGGGTGAATCAGTTATCCTAATTATTTCTTCTTTCTGAACTTTCTTATTAATCAATGCAGCATTAATTCAAACAAGCAAATATTACCATGAAATGAAAAACACATGACACAATATTTTTGACGTGGAAACCCTGTTAAGGGAGAAAACCACGGGGTGATTAACCCAAAGATTATTCTCTGTTAGAAGAATAAGGAATTACAAAATGGCACTTGCCAATTAGGGCTCACTGCCCGAGCACACTACTCACAAAGGAGGCACACTGCCTACAAGGAGACACACTGTCTACAAAAGAATGTTTATACAATACTTGAACTGATTGGAAGCATCCACATATGCTAGAGTTCAGTTATGGTTAGGCTCAGTACACTGATCTGATGCACTTCATCTTTCCTCTTCTCTTTATTCTGCTTTTCTTTCACATACCGGATCTTTCTTACTACTTCTGTTCTACTCTGCTCTTGTTCGCATATCACATCGCACAACTCCACTACTCATAACTAAATCCATCCTATATATATATCCGCACAAGTGATTTCATTATCTTTCTAGTCGGCACCCGGAACAGTCTATCTTCTCACAAACTCTGTTCTGTCGGCTGAATCCTTGCACATCAAGTAATGCGGATCAAGCATATACTTGTAGATATCATTAATCATGTCAGCCAAACATGATCCATGCCTTCAGAACCTTTACCATCATCAGTAACACATCCAGAAAATAGTTTGATGTTCTGTCAGTCAGTTCTTCCTTTGTTCACACTGTCACTTAGGAATCCGGTACTCAACTATTCATATCTTTTTCCTTGTCCATCACCGGAAGCTAAATCCTTGGAATATACCACTCAAGGTAGTCCTCTTGATTTCCCCAGATCCGCACTGCACCAAGATGCTTCCTCTGAGAGATCCGGACCTATCTGTCGGACCTTGCCACATGCTCTGTTCTTGTTCACCGGACCACAATAACCTTCATTCTGACTTTTGGTAGAGACACACCATGACTTGCGGATATGTGGGATGAACTTTGTTTCCATCAATGACAACAACCATGAATCCATATAGTGTCTCTTGCCAACAATCTCCCCCTTTGGCATTGATGGCAATACTTAGTGAAAAATGACTAAGTGTTTACACTAAGCTCCCCCTTGGCTGATGCTCTGTCTTTATATACATTTTCTGGAGCTCCCCCTTAGTTGGATTCCTCATTTTTCACTACTCCTCACTCCCCCTTTGACATCAATGGCAAAGGGTAGGGTCCGCACACCAAAATTTTCAAAAATTTTACTATACTTGGTTGTATATTACATATTCACATAAACTGAAGAATATCTGCAAAGGATGTCTTCAACTGGATGAGTTCTGTAGCCCAACTTTGCTTCATTCTATCCAAAATTGAAATGTGACCACTCAACAAAAATGCAAAAGCTTCTTCCCTCTTAAGATCTGTCAGATCATTTGTGTGGGCGGTAGTCTTAGCATCACTTATGGCCTCATGCATGGTCTCTAACTTAGGGATAATAATCCTTCTAAGTTCTCCCATCCGGTTAATTATATTCTTCCTTTCCTTTTCAAAATTCTTGATTGCATTTGTGATTGCAATAGTTTGACATTCTTGATTTACTATGGAGGAAGAGAGAGGATCAAAACTTTGAGACAAACTCAGTAGTTTGTCCTGTTCCTCTTTTATTTTCTTCTCAATTTCTACTGTTGCTTTTGACCAGGAGATACAAAATTTGTAAATGTCACCGCCATCCTTAAGAGCATTTTCTAAGCTCTTTATTCCAATACTCATATTTCTCCTATCATTAGAGATTAATCCTAGTACCTCTGAGAATCTCTTATCCAAAAACTCCTTCCGGACCTTTTCTTCAGCTGATTTTTCTAGGGATTCAAAATGTGTACCAACACTGCTGACTAAGGTTTTGAGATTACCGGAAGAGGAGGCTGTGGGATCTTTCTGGACCAATGGCATAATCTTCTCAAGCACTCCGGAAGCAGCTTCTATCAACTCATAGTCTTCCATATGAGACTTTAGGAGTTTTTCATTTGCCTTAGCATTTTCAAATGAAGCTATCTTCATTGTCTGTACCGGAGAGAGAGAATCAAAATTGAAAGGACCTTGTAGAAGCTCCAGTTCGTCAATCTCTATTGTTTCTTTGCTTAGAAATTTTTGGACAGTTGTGTAGTGTCTCTTGCTGGAGACAGATCTTTCTTCTCTTCTGCAGTCTTGGAGCTGTCCTTTGGAGTTTTCTCTCCTTCCACATTCTTACCACTATCAGTTGTGGTTTTCTCTGTTGGAGTCTTCTCTTTCTCTGCACCCTTGGTACTGTCAACTTCTTTTTCTTTTACTGATGCTTCTTTCTCCTGTAATTTCTCTTCTTCTTTGGATCCGGAGACTGTAGGGGAAACCGGAGGAGAGATGCTAGTCTATTCAAGGTCCACTTCTCCCGGAGCAGAGGATTCCAAGTCCATAGTTGTTTCTGCACCCATGTCCTCTATAATAGGAATGTTGAACCTTTTGAATGTATTCCGGAGGATCTCTTCAGTGTCCTTGGCTACCTTGTCGATCTCACCAAGCATAAGCTGATTCATCCTTGCTTTGCTCCTGAATTCATCCTTGCAGTCTTTGAATACCATGTTCAATGTTTTGTGATCAATTGAAGGATATAGCTGAATAGCTATCTGTTCCCTAATCTCAAGGTCTTTTGCCATGGCATTTGCCTTTCTCATTTCCAACTCCCTCTCTAGACTCTTAGGAATAAGGGAGATAATTTCAATGAAAGCTTTGTTGTAGATGTTTAGATACCTGATTGTAGCTTCCTGCAGGATCTTTTGGTCAGCCTCATTGTAGTCATCATAGAATTCGGCCATTGGTTGAAGGTTTCCATCCACAGTGACTGATTTGATTACACTGTCTAGAGACAAGGTGGGCTTTTCAACAAATTTCTCTGCCATTTCTTCCTTGTCTTGGCCTGTGGAGGGTTTACCGGATCCTTTCTTCTTCTGCTTCTTTATTTCTTTTACCTCCTCATCTGATTCCGTTTCCTCTTCATCTTTCTGACTTGTATAAGCCCTTGTGGCTTTTATTTTAGACCTTTTCTCTCCTTTACCGGATGTCTGACCTTCTGCTTTTGATATTTTTGAGCTTTTGGTTGTGACAGGTGTATATCCCTTTGATGATCTGGTCCGGGTTGAGGTTTCCACCAGAGTACTTTTCTTGCTTTTCTTTTCTGCCTCTTTCTTCTCTTCCTCAGCCTTTCACCTCTTTTCCTAGTTGACATCAAGTGCCTCCTTTGGGATGCCTAGGCCTTGAGCAATATGCTCTACTTCTTTTCTCACCTTCCTCTTTATCTCAGGTTCTCTGAGTTCCACATGGATCTTCACACTCAGCTCCTCAAAGGTTCCAAACCTTTCTGCCTTTGGATCTTTGGGCTGACTAAGCATGTGTTGAACATGCAGTTCCACAATCTGTTCATCAACCTCATACCCCATGGGCATGATCCAGACTGTCCTTGGCTCTACTACCTCCATTAGGCACTGATCAGTATCAACCATAAAGCAGACTGAGTCTTTGTATTTTTCAACAATAGACTAGGGAATTCATTCTGTTGCTTGCATCATGCTCTGGAAGTTTTTGAAGTATCCCCACAGGACTGTATTTCTTGCTTTGGCATCCCCAAGCCCATGTAAATAATCTCTGATCTGGACTGCTACAGGTTTGTCATTCTGCCATACCCATCCACTTGATCCGGGCAGCTCATTCATGAAGTAGAAAAATAGACATAATATAAGTGTACCATACTTGAAAGAATTCTTTTTGTCCTTTTTGATCTTCTGTATATTTTCCATTAATTGGCTTAAAAGAAGTTCACAGAGATCATAATCTGCATTCTTCCTCAGCATCTCATAGGTAGTATATACTGCAGTTCCGGATACAGAATTCTCCCTACTGGAGTGATAAATCTTGTATCCTATTATCATAGATGCAAACTTGATATCCGGATCAGAAATATCTTCAATGGTCATTGCCCTCTTATCAAATTTTGATCCGGTGGCCTCAGTTACAATGTTATTTTTGATGGATTTCAGGATAGGTATCCCTCTGGAAGAGTATAGACCAGTTACTGCCCTAATTGCCTCTTTTGTGATCTTGCAGGGTCTATTCAGCCATAGGAAGTTGTCATGTATTCTACTCAATACGTACCGGACCCATTCATTTTCTTCAAAGCAGGGGAAATGAATGAATTGATCAAAATGTTTCTTCTGGATACCCTTATACTCTGGTTTAAGCTCAAAAGCATTGTCTATCAGTTGTTTGTGATAGAAATCTCTCAATTTGAATTCCCCAAATTCCTCAATACTTGCATGTATGTAAACCCTAATGTCTTCCGTGTGTAAAACACCATGAGGAACACTAGAGAATGCTCCTAAGGGATCTACCTCTAATGACTTGTATGGGTGTTTTTTAAATTCAGGTCAGGGCCTATCTGAGATCTTTACTATATTCAGAGTAGCCATTTTTCAAAAGATTTGTAGTGAGATATCGAAAACAGAAAATACCTTATGCGCCTTCAGTTACATGGAGTGGTTGGATTGATTTCTGTATGTAATGACTTCTGCAAGAGATCTTCGGTGAACTTGATGAAGTTTGTTGCAGGGCTCCACTTTTCGCTTCTTCTTGAGTGCGGAATGAACAAGTGATTTATGAGAAATCCCTTATATTGCTCCGCAAACCCTAATATCTGATTACAATAAATGCTCGACCTACATTATTCTGGTTTGCCTTATTCGAATGACTTGAAGAACCAGATCAGTCCTGATTTATGAACGTCATGCAGATCTTCCAACCATGAACAAATCAAGATGACACATCACAAGGACATCCCAAATACTCTGTCCAATCCACAGAATAAGACAATGCACTTCCGGATCTCTTCAGACCTTTCTGTAATCTTCTGTCATTCTGGAGCATCTCCCAGAACAGGTTCTACATGATCGATCACAACTTCTTCACATCTTCATGCGAACCTCTGAAATCTTAGTTGGATCATCTCAAGACTCATATCTACAAACCCTTTACTCCGCATCTTGTGCCTAATCCGGCACCACTTGATTGGCTGGGGGAACAGGGTTTTCTTTGTGTCTCCCCCTGAGCCAGAGCTCATTTCTTAATTTCTGGAAGGAATATCAGCACCAAAGTCTGGTGTGGATCCAACCTCTACCTTCTCTAAACTTTTCTTCACCCAAATCTTGTTCATCTCATTCCTAACTTCATCCGCATTCATCTCTTGTTTACCTTTGTCTTGATTCTGACTATATACCGGACCTCTTTTGTCCTGATTCTTACTTCTGCAGACTTTTGCATTATGACTGGACCTATTACAGATTTGGCAAACAACATTTCTTTGCATATTTGACTGATAACCTCTTGATCTGCATTGATTAGCCATATGACCTACTCTATTGCATGTAAAGCATCTACCATTGAATGATTTGTTCATTTGCATACTTCTACATTCATGAGACTTATGTCCATACCTTTTGCAGTTAAAGCATTGTCCGGAGAAGGATGAATTAGTCTGATTCATTCTCTTTCTGCACTGATTAGCTTTGTGACCAAAGTGATTGCAGCTGTGGCAGTATCCATTGAAGGATGGATATCTTTGAGCATGGGGCTGTCTTACCGGAGGTCTTCTAGGCCTGTTCCTTGGATTTTCTGATCCAAAATTCTTCTGACCGGATCCGAAGCTTTCTCCTTTCTCATATCCTAAACCACACTTGTCATCTGTCCTCTTTTGATTTCCAAGAAGGAATTCAAGTTGAGCAAAACTTATCTTGAATTTCTCTTTATATTCATTTGATGTTTGAAGATCCCTTTTGAGAGAGACAATTTGATCCTCAAGTTTTTCTTCATTATCTTTAGCATCTTCAAGATCAGATTCAAGATGTCTGATAATTGTTGAGTACTAGTGACTCAAATTACAGGTTCATTGGTTCCTTGGTTATCCTTTGTTATCGGCTTGACTCCTTGTATCGGTGGGAGTAAGAGGTCTTCGGCCGATCTGCTAGGTTACACCGATGGAGGGCTAGCTATCGGCATGAGGATTACTATCGGCAGGAGTTCGGTGTCTTATGCCGATCTCCAAGGTCTTACCGATGGTAGTGAGACATCGGCATGAGGTTGACCGTCGGCAAAGCTGGTGGTAGGAGCTCCGACAGTGTTGGGTCACACCGACGATGGATGAAGGGTTAGCGATCTTGTCGGTGTGAGTCAATCCGATGAAAGATCATCGGAGTGAGTAGTGTTATCAGCATAGCTAGAAGAAGTCTCCCCGTTACTTCATGTTATACTGATGAAGGGTTTGCGTCGGCGTGAGAATCACTGTCGGCCAAGCCTTGAGTTCTCACTCCAATGGATGACATTGGCTTTGGCATCGGTGGGACATTGGTCTTCGGTGAAGTTTGGTTTAGTCTTGACGATTGTTGGTGTCTCTCCGATGGAACGGTCATCGGCTTGACAATCCTTGTCGGGCTAACGTTTGGAAGTTTCTCTGATGGGCATTGGTCACCCCAATGGAAGTTGGTGTTTGGCATCGGCGTGAAAACTTCTATCGGCTCAGCCTTGAATTGTCGCTCCGACGGCAGAAGTCACTCCGATGAAGAGTTGGCGTTGTGTTGGCGTTGGTAAGACAAGGAACTGTCGGAGTGAGTGTTGAAGTGTTTGCCGATGATGTTGGTTACTCCGATGAGACTTACCTTGGAGTTGGCAGCGGCAAAAGTGCCGATAGTTATCTTACATGTGTTCGGGCATTTAAACCCGGATGTCCAACTGGAACTTGTGCATGTGGGACTAAAGTTCCCTATGAGAAAGTGAACGGTTTGACAGTTATGCGAATGGTTAGAAGTGACTGTTTGGACAGTTGGATGATAGCATGCTGGGTAGCTGGAATGAACGGTCGTTTGCATGAGAATTGATTAGATTGCTAAAAGTAATTGTGTAATCGAGTCAGAGGCGTGAGTGTGAGAGAGTTCTTCTCGAGAGAGACCTCTGGTTTTCTTCTTCTGTGAAGTCTTATGCTGTATGCTGTATGCAGCATGTGAACAGCATGTGAAGGGACTGAGAAGAGGATGAAAACAGAGTTCAAATGAAATTGTTCTGGCTGAGAAGATGTAGTTCTGTACTGTGTGCTATTTGTGGCATGATCACAGTATGAAGAACCAACCAAGTGCTGGAGAACTTTGTGCAGGGTTACTGTCAGTTATTCTTCAGAAGGAACAAGATGTAAATCTTCATGAAAGGCTTATTGCCAGTTTTGTATTGTAACTGTGTTTTCTGTTGCTGAATAATACAATGGTGATCTGGGCTTTTGGAGTGTGGGGTTTTTTACCCATAAGGGTTTTCCCCACGTAAATCTGTGTTCTTGTTCTGTCTTTCATGTTTAATGTCTCTGCTGTTGAAACTAGATATTGTTCGCTTGTGCTTTCCTCTAAGGGTCAATATAGGAAATGTTCTATGTCTATTTCCGCTTTAAAGGCATAGTTGTGCGTGTTTTTGAAGCATTTGGAAAGAATTTAAATTTGTCGAAGACACCACTTTTCTTAGAAATATGTTCTGAGATGTCCTCATTTCCTTACAAGTGGTATCAGAGCCAGGTTCTGGGATATGCTTTGTTGCTCACATATGTACATTTGTGTGCTGCATGTGTTTGCATGTAAGAGTTCCTAGTGTATAAGGTCTAGGTATTCCTTCTGTGATGATTTCTTAGTGTGACAGGCTTGAGGAAATCTGAAGGAAATGTCTGTTTGTTTGATCCTTGTTTGAGTGAAAGTCTGGCAGTTGATCTTGTGTTTCTATTTCAGCAGTGCTTGAAGGATGGTGAAGAGACTGGAGCTGGTCATGATGTGGCCTGAGGCTCTTAATTGACAGTATTTAATCTTGTTGCATGGGGTTTGCTTTGAGGCTATGTTGCTGCAGTAACTTTCATATTGGGTGTCTGTGTGAGAGGCTCTCTGATGATATGAAGAAGTTTGTGTTACTGCTCAGCCATGGAGTATTGTGCTTATGCTGGGTGTTTTGTTCCTGGTATTGGAAGGCATAATTTTTGTTACCCTGATTGCATGCAGGCTTTGGAGTTGATCATTGGATGATCTGAGAGCTTCTGTAATAGCCTGATTCTCTCGGATGCATGTGCATGTTGGTGGTTTGAGAGATTGGTCTACAAGTGGGCCTGAAGCTCTTGAACTATTGTTTCCTTAAATGGATATTTTGTACTTGCATGACTCAGATTCATGATTATTGGATTTGAGGGGTTTTATAGTTTTTCCTTAAAATCTATGGTTATGCATATTCATGATGATACATTATTTTGGTTTAACTGTTATGGAGTTTGTGCTGCAAACTTTTGGGTTTTCCAGATGTGAAGTGGATATGGATGTGCATGGGTGTGTTTCAAACACAGTGGTTTTGCAGGTTTTACATGGTCAAAAGAAAAACTTGTGGTTTTGTGAAGCTGCAGTTAAGCTATTTCTAGACCCTGGCTTTTGGGATGTTACTGGATGATATAGTTGCAGTTTTGCATGCATGCTCTGTGCATGGTGTGAGGAGGTGAAATGCTTTCTCTGCATGGGAGTGCTGGTATGTGATATGACACTCAGCATTTCTATGGTAATGCTTCTAGTTTCTTGACTATGGTGCTCTGGTTGTGGATATGTTGGGCGAATCAGTGAAAAGTAAGTTTTCTGATGCTTGAGTCTTGTTGTCTACATTGTTATTTATTCCTTGAAATCTCAGTTTTGCAGTTTCTAGTGTGATAGTGAGTTTGCATGATACATTGGTTGGATCTACGAGTTATGTAGTTTTGTGGGCTGATCACCTATTAAGCTACAGTGAGATGACTCGGATGTGGACTGTCTTTATCCACAAGGTTGTTTCAGTGTTAATGCAGATTTGTTAGCTGGCCTTGTCTGTGGTCACTTGTGCATTGGTGTGATTGTTTCAGGATGAGAGGATGGATGTTGTTGAGTATCTGAATAGTTGGTTATGGAGACTTGTAGTATGTATATCATGGTGTCATGTACAGCTTGAATACATAGGTTTGTGTAGGCTATTGACAGTGATAGTTTAATTCCTTGTTTTGGAGATCTTGGTGTCACTTGGTTTTATAGTCACATGGACATGTTAATATGTGGGCCTGGAAGATTTTCAGATTAGGAGATGTTTGGTCAGGATGCTTGGAAAGCTCTGTTGTTACAGTTCAGTGGGAGCTTTAGCATTGACTGTGTGTTTCATCACTTAGTGGTGAATGATCTTCTTTAGTGTTGCAGATGCTACTAGGAGGAGCTCTTTGATCTTGTTGCTGCAGAAGGGTTCTTTCGCATTTGCAGGGGCACTATTTGAGGATGAGTAACATCTTGGAGTCATGGAGGATTCATGAAATTCTTGGCTGAGGTGTTGGTGGTGCTTGACAGAGTTTACAGCTGGAAGTTCGAGGAGTCTTTACCTTGGTTGAATGTGAATTCAACAAAAGATCTAGAGGAGATTGTTCTTGGAGAAAGTCATTGGGACTTGGGTATCTTGGAAGAACATTCTCTTTCCCCACTCTTGGTCTACTCGACAAGTTTCACTTGAGAGGTATAGCCCATTGTTTCTCTCAGGTGTTTTATGTTTTCTTTCAAAGATATGGATCTTGAACTGCTCATTGATGGTTCTGGTGGATTCATTGTGAGAGATGAATAGCATGTTTATCTCCTTGTGCATTTGAGTTTAGAGATATCATTCATTGATGAGGACTGTTAGGAGATGGTTAATGGGCTGATTTCCTGAAATGGGAAATGAATTAGTTTGATCTTATTTGGTTTGTGAAGCTTACATCCATGTTAGTTGATCGTGGAGATTGAATGTTTATTTGGATGTTGTTATGCTGGTTCACTCTGGGGTGTTTTGAAGGAGATCATACTTGACACAGTTGGCATTCAGAGGTGTATGTAAAAGGATTATCTACAGGTATATGATGTGCAGTGTTCCTCTTGGTCTCAGTTAGTTTCTCTGATGGTGTGTTTCACACTACATTGTTTTGAGATTTGGTTGGAGCTGATGGTCACTAGTTTGTGGTCATGTGCTTTCACTTATGTTGTTGGGTGACAGCATGAAGGTTCTGTCCTATTATCTCTTTCTTTTGTTGGATGTGGAGAAATTGGAGAACTTTGGACTGGTTGTGAGGTGTTGTTCTTGCAGGTTATTGATTTGCATATCATGGTGGATGTTTCCTTGGTACTACATGATATTTACACTTTCTATGTAATGCTATTGGTAGATTTTGCATGCCATGATCTTTTTCAGATCTGCATTATCCATGCAGTGGGAGTTCTTGATGTGTCTGGTCTTCTTTGACTAGTTGACATATGGAGCTTGTATTTGCAGTTGTTGGGTGTATATGCAGGTGGCATGAGTCTACTGATGTTCATACCTTTAAGGTACGAGTGATTGGATGTTTTAGCACTGGCTGTGTGTGCTATTTTCAGTCAAGTGGGTTTTATGTTCAGTTGGATGGGTACAGTCAGCTTACTGATTGTTGTTCTAGCTGATGTTCTATCTTGTTTCTTAAGGATGTTTCTCATGGCTGTGTTCTGGAAGCTTTGAAGTTGTTTTTGTTAAAACTTCTATGGAGCTTGTGAGCACAGTGGAGTGGTGGCAGTATCAGCTTTGGTTTTGTGATATAGAGCATTGATGGTTTCCTGTAATTCCTTCGTCAAGTGGGAGAATGTTGAGTACTAGTGACTCAAATTACAGGTTCATTGGTTCCTTGGTTATCCTTTGTTATCAGCTTGACTCCTTGTATCGGTGGGAGTAAGAGGTCTTCGGCCGATCTGCTAGGTTACACCGATGGAGGGCTAGCTATCGGGATGAGGATTACTATCGGCAGGAGTTCAGTGTCTTATGCCGATCTCCAAGGTCTTACCGATGGTAGTGAGACATCGGCATGAGGTTGACCGTCGGCAAAGCTAGTGGTAGGAGCTCCGACAGTGTCGGGTCACACCGACGATGGATGAAGGGTTAGCGATCTTGTCGGTGTGAGTCAATCCGATGAAAGATCATCGGAGTGAGTAGTGTTATCGGCGTAGCTGGAAGAAGTCTCCCCGTTACTTCATGTTATACTGATGAAGGGTTTGCGTCGGCGTGAGAATCACTGTCGGCCAAGCCTTGAGTTCTCACTCCGATGGACCTCGTTACTCCGATGGATGACATTGGCTTTGGCATCGGTGGGACATTGGTCTTCGGCGAAGTTTGGTTTAGTCTTGACGATTGTTGGTGTCTCTCTGATGGAACGGTCATCGGCTTGACAATCCTTGTCGGGCTAATGTTTGGAAGTTTCTCCGATGGGCATTGGTCACCCCGATGGAAGTTGGTGTTTGGCATCAGCGTGAAAACTTCTATCGGCTCAGCCTTGAATTGTCGCTCCGACGGTAGAAGTCACTCCGATGAAGAGTTGGCGTTGTGTTGGCATCGGTAAGACAAGGAACTGTCGGAGTGAGTGTTGAAGTGTTTGCCGATGATGTTGGTTACTTCGATGAGACTTACCTTGGAGTTGGCAGTGGCAAAAGTGCCGATAGTTATCTTACATGTGTTCGGGCATTTAAACCCGGATGTCCAACTGGAACTTGTGCATGTGGGACTAAAGTTCCCTATGAGAAAGTGAATGGTTTGACAGTTATGCGAATGGTTAGAAGTGACTGTTTGGACAGTTGGATGATAGCATGCTGGGCAGCTGGAATGAACGGTCGTTTGCATGAGAATTGATTAGATTGCTAAAAGCAATTGTGTAATCGAGTCAGAGGCATGAGTGTGAGAGAGTTCTTCTCGAGAGAGACCTCTGGTTTTCTTCTTCTGTGAAGTCTTATGTTGTATGCTGTATGCAGCATGTGAACAGCATGTGAAGGGACTGAGAAGAGGATGAAAACAGAGTTCAAATGAAATTGTTCTGGCTGAGAAGATGTAGTTCTATACTGTGTGCTGTTTGTGGCATGATCACAGTATGAAGAACCAACCAAGTGCTGGAGAACTTTGTGCAGGGTTACTGTCAGTTATTCTTCAGAAGGAACAAGATGTAAATCTTCATGAAAGGCTTATTGCCAGTTTTGTATTGTAACTGCATTTTCTGTTGCTGAATAATACAATGGTGATCTGGGCTTTTGGAGTGTGGGGTTTTTTACCCGTAAGGGTTTTCCCCACGTAAATCTGTGTTCTTGTTCTGTCTTTCATGTTTAATGTCTCTGCTGTTGAAACTAGATATTGTTCGCTTGTGCTTTCCTCTAAGGGTCAATATAGGAAATGTTCTATGTCTGTTTCCGCTTTAAAGGCATAGTTGTGCGTGTTTTTGAAGCATTTGGAAAGAATTTAAATTTGTCGAAGACACCACTTTTCTTAGAAATACGTTCTGAGATGTCCTCATTTCCTTACAATAATCCTATCCATCTAGTGGCAATCTTCTAATTTCTCTTTGAGAGATTGTCTTAGATTGTCTTCAGTTTTTCTTTTCTCTTCAATCTCTTGAGTAAACTTTATAACTCCTAATTCCATTTCATGTCTTACCATAATGACTTCTTTTGATAACTTTTCACATAACTTGGTTTTTTCAGTCAGCTCTTCATTTGCATTACTTTCCTCACTTTGTCTTGCCAATTGCTGGAGCAGCTCCTTTCTCTTTTTCATAGAGAGACTTAATTTGTCTTTTAGTTCTCTCATGAATTCATCAGCCTGTTTGAGTCTTTCCTTTAATTCATTGACTTCAGAGTTTGACTGTTCAAGATCCTCAAGGGCAGTTTTGAGTTGCTCCCTTAAACCATATGCATCCATTTGAACTCCCAGATCTTCCTCAAGCTGTTAGGCTCTATTAGGAGGAACTTAGCTCTGATACCAATTGTTGATAACTGAGAGGGGGGGTGAATCAGTTATCCTAATTATTTCTTCTTTCTGAACATTCTTATTAATCAATGCAGCATTAATTCAAACAAGCAAATATTACCATGAAATGAAAAACACATGACACAGTATTTTTGACGTGGAAACCCTGTTAAGGGAGAAAACCACGGGGTGATTAACCCAAAGATTATTCTCTGTTAGAAGAACTGGAGTTCAGTTCCGATTAGGCTCAGTACACTGATCTGATGCACTTCATCTTTCCTCTTCTCTTTATTCTACTTTTCTTTCACATACCGGATCTTTCTTACTACTTCTGTTCTACTCAGCTCTTGTTCACATATCACATTGCACAACTCCACTACTCATAACTAAATCCATCCTATATATATATATCCGCACAAGTGATTTCATTATCTTTCTAGTCGGCACCCGAAACAGTCTATCTTCTCACAAACTCTATTCTGTCGGCTGAATCCTTGCACATCAAGTAATGCAAATCAAGCATATACTTGTAGATATCATTAATCATGTCGGCCAAACATGATTCATGCCTTCACAACCTTTACCATCATCAGTAACACATCCAAAAAATAGTTTGATGTTCTGTCAGTCAGTTCTTCCTTTGTTCACACTGTCACTCAGGAATCCGGTACTCAATTATTCATATCTTTTTCCTTGTCCATCACCGGAAGCTAAATCCTTGGAATATACCACTCAAGGTAGTCCTCTTGACTTCCCCAGATCCACACTGCACCAAGATACTTCCTCTGAGAGATCTGGACCTGTCTGTCGGACCTTGCCACATGCTCTGTTCTTGTTCACCGGACCACAATAACCTTCATTCTGACTTCCAGTAGAGACACACCATGACTTGCGGATATGTGGGATGACCTTTGTTGCCATCAATGACAACAACCATGAATCCATATAGTGTCTCTTGCTAACAAGATAGAGGTAGTGAATAGGAGTTTGGGAAACGTGTTGAGATGTTTGGTTGGAGAGAAGACAGGAAGTTGGGACTTGATTCTTTCACAAGAAGAGTTTGCATAGAATAATTTAGTAAACAGGAGTACCAAAAGAACACCTTTTGAGATTGTGACCAGAGTGAACCCTAGAGGAGTAATAGAACTAAGGGATATCAGTATAGAGGAAAAGAGAAGTGCAGAAGCAAAAGAATTTGCAGATCACATGAGGACAATGCATAATCAGGTGAAGAAACATTTGGAGACTATGAATAGTAAGTATAAAGAGAAGGCTAATGAGAAGAGAAGACAAAGGAGTTTGACATTGGAGATGAAGTGATGGTGTACTTGAGAAAAGAAAGATTTCTAGTTGGGACATATAACAAGTTGAAGATGAAGAAGTTTGGATCTTGTAAGATACTCAGAAAAATTGATTCAAGAAATGCATATGAAGTAGAGCTACCAGAGATATTGGGTATATCACCTATTTTCAACATTGCCGATCTATATCAGTATCATGAAGCAGAGTTCAGTGATAGCATGGAAGAAGACTTGAAGAAGCAGTTACCACACAAAGCACCAGAGCAGATTGAAGACATTTTGGACAGCAAAGTTGGACGCAGCACTAGAGGAAGACAATACAAAGAATATCTTGTGAAGTGGCAAGGCAAACCGGAAGAAGATTCATCATAGATTTCTCAGGCTGAGGTGGATCATCTTGGTTCTCCCCTATCCCCAGCAAAGTGAGAGACTCACTTTTTCAATAACCCCTGTTGTCTAATGCAGGAGCATCCCTGGTTCAAGAGCAATCTTGCATCAACCAAAAACATTTGCATTTTAGTTCTTTAATTTTCTAGTTTAGTTCAGGCAGTTTAGTCAGAAGTAGTTTTCAGCTTGAGGTTCGGTATTGGCATTTCACATCTTGCGGATCTGGACTTAGCATCTACATCATATCAAGAATTTAAAGCATTTGGATCAGTTACCAAAAAGTTATCGCTATCAAAAGATCAACTATTTTCTCATAGTAGAGCATTCTAACAGTTCCTATTAATCAGCTAAAGGAGAAGGCTTGCGGATTAGTTAAATCAAATTGTCTACATACACTCATGAGATTTTGTGGAGGAATATTCATAGGTGGTGGATTGGGGTAATACTGATATCCATATCAAGGCTGATGGTAAGCATGTTGTTGTATGTGTTGCTGAGGGTGTATATTCTAAGGTGGTATATGCTGCTGATGTTGTGGGATGCCATGATGACCTAGTGGTGGGTGATATTTGGGAACACTACCAGTATTTGGGGGTTGGGGTCTCTGTGATGGCATGCTATATTGAGCGTACTGCCTTGAATTACCTCCTGCATTAGGAGGCATTCTTGAAGTACTCGGGGCAATTGTATTCTGAGATATCCCATGTGAATTGGCATTATTACTTTGTTTGTGTGGAGGGATATATTTTGGAGGTTTTGTTGTCTGGATATTTAATTGTGTCATTTGTCAGTTTATCTCATGGCTTTCTTGTATCATCTGTTGTCTCCTCCTAAGCTATTGTCTTTTCCACTCCAAATGTATTTCAATTTCTTGGTTACTCATAGCATCAAAATCAACAATATGGTCTACAGACACCTCTTGGTTTTCTTCTCCCTGTTGTGATAAAAATCCTCTATCAAACTCTCCATGTTTCTGCCTCCTTTCTTCATTCAACCTTTCATCAAATTCAGTTACTTCTTGAGAATCTATCCTGTAATTGAGGATATTATCATTTGTATTGATCTTTTCAGGAGGTGTTGAGGGATTTCCACCATCATTGTATACTGGGGAGTTAAATACTGTAAAAGGTTGTTCTCATGTGTTTATACTGTCTTTGGGCTATTTGGGTACTGCTTCACCCTTATTTGTATTGTTCTTTCCTCGAGGAGGTCCTTGCTTGTCTGTGAATCCGACATTATTTTTCTTGGGACTTTCTTGATGCATAGATCTCCTTCCATTCATGTTTGATGATATAGTATACCTTTGATGTCTATTGTCTATCTTTTCTAATATGATATCTATTTCATCAGTCATAAAATTTTAGAGTCGCCACCTACCCTTTTGTAGGAAAATGATTGTAGTTCTTCCCAGAAGAGTCTTAAATATGTTATGATGCTTTGAGATAACTCTATAATGGAAGGATGATGTTCAAAGTGGGCTTACTCCCTAGTGGAGTCGCCAATTCTTTTAGGTCTCAAAAATGCAGGTTTTTACACCTTAAGAGGTTGCCAAGCTCTCTATACGCTCTTGGCTAATAGGCACAAGGATAATACCTTCTTCACTTTAGGTTCTGCTAGACCTAGGTGGGTATACCTTTCACAACTAATGCAAATTTTCAATATCCTTCATGGTGGAAAATAGGTGTGAAGTAGCTTAAAAGATAACTCTTCTTACTCCTAATGTTAAGATCTTGGATATGAATGCTTAAATAAAACTATGTAGAATTTCTAGAATGAATTTGGAATGACCAGTGCCTACTCTATTGGGCTATTAGAGTCAGTGGATGGGTTAATGGAAATAGATGTATATGATAGGTGAATTTATCTCCTAGCTTAACTCTAATAGTTGGGCACCTTCGAATGTCAGCACCTTATGCAAACGTGCAAGTTTTCTAGTTACAACACTCTTCTTACTAATCCCAGTGTTATTCTCCTAGATTACTATGATATTATGGAAGGATATTTAATTCTTGATTTGAGGGAAACCAATTAGGACAATTAGCTTAAAATGCTTTTAATCCTATGGAACCAGTTAAGTCAAATTACTTTAAAGGAACTTAATTCACCCAAGCAGAACCCAGCCACAACGTCACATAGCAACAGAAAATGTGTTCTGACAAATGCATATAAATTTGAATAATAAGGGAAAACCACTTTGGAGACAGCACAATAACATGTAATCATGAAAACTAACACAACTATTGAACACTGGAAATAAATCACCATATGAAAGTATTCTGCTCCATTATACTTCTTCAAATAATAAGCAAATGATATAAGTTTTTCAAATGGACAAGAGATGGTAATCTATCTTCTTACTAATGCCTTATATAAAATGGTGATAGAAGATAATACTACTACTGATGATGATCCTTTTAGACCATCATATGTTCATCTTTTATAGCAATAATTATGAAGAAGACATGGCTCTTCATAGTGTCTTTTGGGAGTTAACAAAATTAACAAAGATAATTAACAGTAAGCTCTACTGAGCCACAGGTAGATCTGAGAAATATGCTCTAAATACTTTTGGCTCAGATGTGAATCACCAAATTCTATGGCATTCCTTGTGACCACCTCTATCGAAACCATCCTTTCCAAATGCTTGCAGGCCTCCTAGGATGCTGAGTCTTTATCTTTGATAGTCTCTAGAGCCCCTTGTAATATCACTTGGAATTCTTTAGCCCATTCATCTTTGCTTTTCAACTCTTTCTCATTTCTAAATAACACAGGTACACCCATCTTAGAAGCATCAATATACTCCTTTGCATCAACATGAAGCTTCTCATGATATTTCTTATGTTGCTTGATCAGATCTTCGGCTCTAGAGATGTCTGCACTGTCAGGGGTATCTTTACTTTGTATCCCATGAAGCTTCTCTTGGAGCCTATTATTTAATCTCTCATGCTCTTGGATAACTTTATGATTCTCAGAGTAGATATCCCAGAATTTATTCATCCAACACATCATATGAGTATGCCTGCTCTATAGTACTATAGCTAGTGTGTTAATTTGGATCTGAGCCATCTGATCATATGATGGTGGTTCAGTACTCTGTGGGCTCTCTCCTTGGGTTAATCTCTTAGTTGATCTTCCAAAAGCACCTTTGACTGTATCTTTCAAGAAATCATTCTCCTTTGTCATTCTCTCACAACTCAACTTATACATGTCTCTTTCTTTGATCAACATCTGGATTTGGGCCTTGTTCAATTTTTCCACATTAATCACAATATCAACAGTGATTATGGGATCTGTTTCTCCCACCTTTAATGTCATCACATGCCCGAATGATTTTTCAGTATCAATGACTGTAATCTTTTTGTGAGGTGGATACAAAGCCCAGATCATAAGTGAGTTTTCATCCTTGTTATATTTTGTTCCCATGTATACTTCTGTTACCCCTTCTGGACTAAGCTTATATTTGTCATCAGTAATATGTAAGAAACTATTAAATACCAATGCAGAATTCATATCCAATCTTGGAAATATCATCACACCAGCTTCTTTTAGTAGCTATCTAACTTTATCAGGGGTCATACTCCTCATCTCATTATCCACGGTTGTCTTTAGTACACTTAAGAATTGTTTTTCATTATCAGGTGTGACATTTTCAAAAAATTCCCTGACTTCTTTTCCTTTGTATTTTTACAGAAAGGACCTAAACTCATGAGAATGAATAAATTGGTCATCAGAAATAAATGAATCATATGCCAATTGTCTTGCATCTGTATCAACTAGTTCTTCAACCTCATGTTCCCTGCTAGGAGGCTGGTATTCAATTCTGTGTTTGGAAATTCTATCAGTTTGTGCATGGGGTTCATCTTCATCTGAGGATTCTTCACCACCAGAGGACAGCAGTTCCACTTCCTTATTTCCTTCCTCCTTTGATCTATTTCTCTGTTATATTTATCAATAGCTAATTCAACCTTTGCTCCCTCCATATTCCTTATGACATCATCATGTGGATAAGGTATGTGTGCATACCCACTGAGATTTTGCTTCTTCCTTGCATAATCTATAAAACCTTCAGGATCAAACCCCTTCCTCTGTTCTGTACATTTCATGTTGTAATGTAGCAATTTATCCCGAATGAGATCATACCCATCTTTTGACACTATGGTGAAATCAGAAAAACACAATGTGCTTGGCATAAATGATTGTTTATCATAAGCACTTAGATTCATTACATTGGAGTAGTCCATTTGTCTGACGATCTCCAAATATGCTACCCTGTCTGGAACAATCTTAGGTAATAAAAAAGGTGTGTCCTCAAAGCCATAGACTCGAATCATGTTAGAGTCAAGGAAACAATACCAATCTCCCCAGTTATGTGTCACAGTTGGAGGCCCATTGAAGTCTTTTGGCCTCAAAAATATCTTAATTTCATCAAACAAGGAATAATCACAAGTGTGGCTAAAGAATCTGTAAAAAAAAATTACAAAATACTCCTCAAAGTAAATATAATCAGAATTGGAAAATCTGCAATCCCACACACTAGTCCATAATTGCATAGGTAATGGTTGTCCTTTCTCATCCAATTATGTGATCCTCAACTCTTCTTGCCACATCCCAGTTTCCTTACCATAATATATTATCATGTGCATGAGAAATGAGTAATGTTTGAAGTGTAGTGTGGGAGAGTTGTTTTTAATAGCCATTAACCCAAAATCAATCTCCTTGAAGACATATGTAGCATAGTCAAAAGGCCTAGCATTATGACATTGTATATTAGTTGCTATCACCATTGGTCCAATTGTCATGAATTCAGAAACCTCTTATCCTAAAACCTGGCCAATCGAGTAGTAGGTGTATTTCATATATGGCTCAAACAAATCAACATGAAATGGAGGCCCATCATTGTCCTCAAGGGGCGTTGTGCTTCCTTCTATGCTAGGCCTGTGAAGTGGCAGTCTCCACCCTTTGTATGTGGTATCCATCCTCCAATACTCCTTTTCCAAGTTCTCATGTTATATGGGTTCATTGCACAGGTCGTCTAAATTAAATACTTCACATATTGCATTTTTTGACAAGTGTATAAAAGGCTCACCCTACGGGTTACATATAGCCTAGAGATTTTGATTGTAATGGGTGGCTAAGAGTTTCAGGAGATCTATATTTACAAACACATCTGGCACAACTAGTTTCCCCAGATTGAAGTTCCAAGGGTTACAGATAGGTGCATGCCTAATTCTTTCATTGTAATGAAACTTAAACAATTCATACCCTCAGATGGGTGTCCATATATTGCCAATATGTCTACATTTATCTTCTAATTTCTCTATATCAGCCCTAAGTTGTGCGGACCTTCTGGCCTTAGGACCTGAACTAGGTAATTGATCTATGAGGTCCTGGTTTAGTTTTCACTCTTTTACCTTCTCTTCTTGTCCCTTATCAATTTTTTGTTTCTTAGCTTTACTTGTTTCCCCTTGTTGTTTTCTATCCTTTGTTTTTGTGGGTGTCTCCATTCTACCCTACCTGGAATAATAGAGACAGACTTCAATTTATCAATCACAGAGGAGTTTGTGTACTTACCCATGATTGTAGAGATTGTTGAATTCCTTTGTCCTTTGTTTTACCCTTGCGCTTTCACTGTGCCTCCAGAAAATCTCCTCTGGTTTCAATTGCTTTGATTGGGAATGTTTCTACAGGGGATTTTATTCAAGTCGCCATTAATGTCTTCTCCTGTGAATTAATGTGGCCAGCTTTTTGAAATTCAAAATGTCAAATCGATACAACGTTCATTGTCGGTGAGACTTTCCCAAATTTATGCCAATCTATATGCTTCATTTGGCACCATTTTTACTTATATGTTTCATAACTCAAGCGCTGTGACCAGCCAAATGTCCTTTCGATATAGTATATCACTGTTGGGAAGACCTTGTAATCCTCCTACCAATAGATTTAACACCTTTTCCTTTGATTTCCAACGCTTTAGGGAGACATTACAAGGCTTACCCAATGCAAGAATGAGTGTTTGCATTATCATCAGCTTGACTGGAACCATTGCTATGAGGCTATCATGTGGTTCCAACATTTTGAGTTTCTTCAATAGGATCATTGCATTTACTTTATCAGAATGAAAGTGTGTGTCTCTCACCGAAAACCATTCATTGCCATGACTAATGAACTCGGTGGGACATAAGGACTTTACTCCGATCTATTTGCTTATATCGATGAGTTCCATTTGTTGTTTTATACATCAATACGACTTTCTCTAAAGGTTCTTTATGATCGATGTGTCTTACAAAGTTAGCAAGACTTAAACCTTGTGCTCTGACGACGCTAGTCTTCCCAGTATACATATTTTTCAATTATCATTTTGTTCTTCGACAAGACTTTTGTTGAAAATGTTTCCTTGGCTTTCACCATTGAAGTGAACTATGCTATCGAAGAGATTTCTGTGGTCTTCCCCGATCATATACTTCTTCCCGATGCAATTGTATTTAACTTCATTGGTGAGACCAAGTGCTTATCCCTCCGAGAAATCTATCGGTGTGACTAATGGGCTCGAGTGTGTTAGATCTAGTGCACACAACTGAGAGGGGGGGTGAATCAGTTGTACAAAACTTGCTTCTATTTCAAACACTTAAATCCTCTTTGTTATTTGATAGCATATCAATTAATCATTCATGAAAGCATAAAGCATAAACACCAGAGCAGATACACATCAACACATGAGACACCAAGATTTCGACGTGGAAAACCCAGTTAAGGGAAAAACCACAGGGTGATTAACGCAAGGATTATTCTCTGTTAGAAGAATAAGAAAAATAGATGGCACATGCCAATTAGGGCTCACTGCCCGAGCACACTGCTCACAAGAGGCACACTGCCTACAAGAGACACACTATCTACAAAGTAACAAGTATTCCAAACTTGAACTGGAGATTGACATCTTTACCATGTCTGGATCAGTTCCATTTAAGCCCGAAAAACTCCTGCTCTGCCTTTCGCTCTTATTCGCTATGCCACACTCATCCACACCAAGACACACTTCAAAATGAATTCACAATCCCTTATTTATATAAGGCATCGACTTAGGAACAATCATCTAAGTCGGCAAACACCTACAAGATCATTCGCAAAACGTGTAATACATCCAGTTGGCCAGTCTCAAGAAGAACACCAATATCCGTGGTTATTCTTCAAATGCACACTCTAACTTTAATGCAGATCACCGTCATTAACTGGACATGATCCAATGATCATCATAACCTTCCCTGAATCACCAAACACATCTGCACTTTATCAGCTTAATGGAATTCTTCTCTTCTTCATCTGGAACTTCAAGAACACAGTCTGTCATCACTGTCATAAGGTAAAAGGTGCTTCTGAACCTCCAAACCATGAACAAATCTAGTTTTCACTTCACACGAACTTCTTCAACACTCTCTCCAATCCGTAGAATGAGATAATGCAATTCTGGATCTCACCGGACCAATCTGTGACACTCTGTCACCACTGAACACCTGTCAGAACCGGTTCTACTTGAGAGACTATAACTTCTTCAGATCTTCATGCGGACCTCTAAAATCTTGACTGGAGCATCTCAAGACTCATATCTCCAAACCCTTTAAACCGTATCCTCTGATCCTCAACCTATTGAGGACTTTTGCCTTCTTCTCATCACTGTTCTTCACTATTCCTGATTGAGACTAATTTCCTCAATATCCTCAGCACACAGCTCATTCAATCCTTCTTATTAATGCAATATGAGTATGTTGACATCAATGACAACATTGGTTAACCTCATACTTGCAACAATCTCCCCCTTTGTCATTGATGGCAACATATGATGTGAAAAACCATCAAGACAAGAACTTCTCCTTTCTGTCACAGCTCCCCCTATCAGCAACAACTCTTCACATGTCTTCTCTTTCTTTACTGCTCCCCCTTTGATCATCAACCACTTGTTTTTCACATGTCTTTTCTCCCCCTTTGACATCAACGGAAAAGGGCTTATACTTGCAACTCTAATACATCAGAATCATGCCAGCTGCTCCCCCTGAGTAGTAGCTCCCCATCACCAATCCGGATCACAAGATATGACTATGATATCCACCGGACTGATGCACATCAGTGCATCCTAGTTCATCACCAGAGGGGCCATGACCCCTAACTTCTCCCTGAGATACTCAAAAGAGTCCTTGGGAAGAGGTTTAGTAAAAATATCTGCAAGCTAATCCTTGGAGGGCACATACTCCAATCTAACTTCACCCTTGTTCACTTGCTCTCTCAGAAAGTGAAACTTGATAGATATATGCTTAGTTTTAGAATGCAACATCGGATTCTTAGAAATATTTATTGCACTTGAGTTATCATAGAAAATTGTGATAGGCTCCTCATATTCTACTTGAATATCTCTTAGCATTTGCTTCATCCACAAAAGTTGAGTGCAACTTCCTGCTACTGCAATGTATTCTGCTTCAGTTGTAGATAGGGATATTGCCTCTTGTTTCTTGCTTAGCCAAGAAACTAACCTTTTTCCCAAAAAGAATGCTCCTCCACTTGTACTCTTCCTATCATCCACATCTCCTGCCCAATCTGCATCTCTATATGCATGAAGAGAAAAATTATGATCTCTAGGATACCATAGACCATACTCAACTGTTCCTTTTAAGTACCTAAAAATTCTTTTGATTGCCATGACATGAGATTCTCTGGGATCAGCCTGGAATCTCACCACAGGACCAATTGCCTGCATTATATCTGGTCTAGTCTGAGTGAGATACAATAATCCTCCAATCATTGATCTGTACTTTGTCTGATCTGTCTTAGGAGAGTCATCATCTTTGCTTAACTTACATCCAGTAGCCATGGGAGTGTTCATTGGCTTTGAATCTTCCATTCCAAATTTCCTCAATAATTCTTTCACATATTTGGTCTGAGAAATAAAGATTCCTTTCTTTGTCTGAGTAATTTGTAGACCCAAGAAGAAATTCATTTCACCGAGCATTAACATTGCAAAGGTTTTACACATACTATCTCTTCTTCCAAAGATGATATCATCAACAAATACTTCAACAATCAAGATGTTTTCATGATCAATTTTGAAATATAGGTTACTATCAGCAGTACCTTTGTTGAACCCAATCTTCAAAAGATGTTTGTCCATCCTTTCATACCATGCTCTTGGAGCTTGGTTTTGACCATACAGTGCCTTCTTTAATTTGCAAACCATATCACCATGCTCAGATAACTAAAATCCATCTAGTTGTTCAATGTACACTTCTTCCTCTAAGTCACCATTCAGGAAAGCAGATTTGACATCCATCTGATACACTTTGAAATCCTTGAAGGCAGCAAATGTAAGAAATAGTCTGACTGCTTCAATTCTTTCCACCGGAGCAAAGGTTTCCTCAAAATAAATCCCTTCTATTTGAGAGTAGCCTTTGCAGACTAATCTGGCCTTATTTCTGATTACTTCACCAACTTCATTTAGTTTGTTCCGGAAGACCCATTTGGTTCCAATCACATTCTTGTTTCTAAGTCTAGAAACAAGATCCCAAGTGTGATTTTTCTCAATTTGCATTAACTCTTCTTCCATTGCTTTGGTCCAATTTTCATCATTGTAGGCTTCATTTATTGTCTTAGGTTCAATCTTTGAAATCAGACAACATTCATCTGAATTTTGAGCAACATTCCTTCTAGTTTGCACACCTTTGCTTTTGTCACCTATGATCTGATCTTCAGAGTGGTTCAGTCTTACATACCTTCAAACTTTGAGAGTTTCTTGCACTTCTGCTTCTTGATCATGCTCATTCAAACTTGTCTCTTCTTCCTAATTTACCAGATCAGTCTGAATCTGACTTTTAGGAGAGGATGGAGCTTCTTGAACCATAACATCATTCTAATCATCTTCATCATACTCATAAAATCTTGAGGGCTTCTCAATACCTTCATCAACCTTCACATTTGTACTTTCTATCATCTTTCTCAGTCTCTTATTGTAACACTGGTATGCTTTGCTTTGAGTGGAGTAACCCAAGAAAATTCCTTCATCACTTCTCGCATCAAATTTTCCTAGATCTTCATCTCTTTTAATGTAACACTTGCTACCAAATACTCTGAAATATCTCACAGTAGGAGTGATGCCAAACCAAAGTTCATAAGGAGTCTTACTGGTATTGCTTCTGATTTGAACTCGATTGAGAGTGTAGACTGCAGTGCTGACAGCTTCTTTCCAAAACATCTGGGGAACATTTGCTTCCATCATCATTGTTCTAGATGCTTCCTGGATGGTCCAGTTCTTTCTCTCAACTACTCCATTCTGCTATGGAGTCCTAGGGGCAGATAAATGTCTCTTTATACCATGCTTCTCACAAAAATCTATGAATTCACCGGATGTGAATTCACCACCTCTATCAGACCTCAGACATTTTAGTTTTAATCCAGTTTGATTCTCTACCATAGCCTTGAAGATTTTGAACTTCTCAAATGCTTCTGATTTCTCTTTCAGAAAGGTAACCCACATCATCCAGGAATGGTCATCAATCAGTAACATGAAGTATCTATCACCTTGCATACTCTTGATTCTTGTCGGACCACATAGATCAGTATGAACTAACTCCAATAATCTGGTAGAGGACTGATCCTTGCTTTTGAATGAGACTCTGCTCTGTTTACCCAGCTGACATTCTTTGCACAAACTATTTGTATGTTTTACCAATTTTGGAAGATCTCTTATAGCCTGAGTATTGCTTATCTTGATGATGTTATCAAAATTTACATGACACATCCTTCTATGCCATAACCAACTCTGATCAACTTGAACAAACAGACAACTTTTATCAAAACCAACCAAGTGGAAGATATTACCTTTAGTTTGAGTACTAGATGCAATCTCTATTCTGGATCTTTCAAGGATTTTGCATTTTCCATCCTTGAATCGGAGATCATAGCCTTTGTCCACCAACTGTCCAACACTAAGAAGATTGTGCTTCAAGCCTTCAACATATAGCACATTACCAGTTTTGTTTCTTCCATTAAAAGAAATAGTTCCTCTTCCTCTGATTCTACCAGCAGAATTATCACCAAACTTTACCACTCCTCCTTCATACCTTTCCAAATCTAAGAACTTGTTCTTTTCACCTATCATATGGTGAGAGCATCCACTGTCAATAACCCAATCATCCTTTTCTTCAACTTGGGCAGCCAAAGCTCTTTCTACAACCTTATGATTGACAGATTCAGAGGATATTGGATCTTCTTCCTTGATGGCAATAAACACCCATTCATTTCCAGATTTGTTTCCTATCTCTGATTCATCATCTGTTACTCCTTCATTATCATCTTCTTCATGAACATAATAACAATTCTTTTGGAACGTTTGTCTATTAGAATTTGACCTTGTAGATCTTTTCGGACATCTTGAGGCAAAATGACCAATCTTATTGCAGTTGAAGCACTTAAAGGGTAATTTTCCTTCATACTTACCGGATCCTCTTAGCAGTCTCTTTGCAAAGAGGGCTTCAAGTTGAGCTGTTTCTGCTTCTTCCACTTCCATGTCTCTTCTTGTTTGATCATACCATGACAGCTTCCTTGAGGAGTTTTCTCCTGGATCAAATCTTTGTTTACCTTTCACAGAGGCACTGGATTTGAATGCAGATTCAGTCTTGGGGGGATCATATCCAAACTTGGTCATTTCAAATGTAGCCAGTTTACCATCCAATTGGTCTCTTGTGACAGTTGTATGGGCTCTGAATTCATCAATGGCAGTAACCTTGATTTTGTAGAAAGCAGGAAGGGATCTGAGAATTTTGCCAATAATCTCATTTTCATCCAAAACTCCACCAGCGTTCCTGATTCCACACACCAGCTCATTTACTCTTGGCATAAAGGTAGTAATATTTTCATCATCTCTCATTTTTAGTCTTTCAAATTTCCCTTTGAGACTCTACAACCTTGCACTCTTAACATACTCATCTCCTTCATGCAGAAGTTCCAGTTTAATCCAGATCTCATAGGCAGTTGGTAGGTCAATAACATTTGAAAGCTCTAAGTCATTTAATGCACTTAGAAGAGCCTCTTTGGTCTGCAGATTGTTTTCAGCATTTGTGATTTCATTTAGAGTTGTCGGACCACCCTGTGGAGGTGTATATGCTTTTGTGACCATGGACAAGTACGCCTTTCCCATACACTCCAAGTGACATTTCATGCGGCCTTTCCAAAGAGTGAAGTTGGTTCCATCAAACTTCAGACTGTCCTTCTTGTATGACGACATCCTGGATCTCCTCAAGTGGTTAAGCTCTTTTTAGAGGAACTTAGCTCTGATACCAATTGTTAGATCTAGGGCACACAACTGAGAGGGGGGGTGAATCAGTTGTACAAAACTTGCTTCTATTTCAAACACTTAAATCCTCTTTGTTATTTGATAGCATATCAATTAATCATTCATGAAAGCATAAAGCATAAACACCAGAGCAGATACACATCAACACATGAGACACCAAGATTTTGACGTGGAAAACCCGGTTAAGGGAAAAACCATGGGGTGATTAACCCAAGGATTATTCTCTGTTAGAAGAATAAGAAAAATAGATGGCACATGCCAATTAGGGCTCACTGCCCGAGCACACTGCTCACAAGAGGCACACTGCCTACAAGAGACACACTGTCTACAAAGTAACAAGTATTACAAACTTGAACTGGAGATTGACATCTTTACCATGTCTGGATCAGTTCCATTTAAGCCCGAAAAACTCCTGCTCTACCTTTCGCTCTTCTTCGCTATGCCACACTCATCCACACCAAGACACACTTCAAAATGAATTCACAATCCCTTATGTATACAAGGCATTGACTTAGGAACAATCATCTAAGTCGGAAAACACCTACAAGATCATTCACAAAACATGTAATACATCCGGTTGGCCAGTCTCAAGAAGAACACCAATATCCATGGTTATTCTTCAAATGCACACTCTAACTTTAATGCAGATCACCGTCATTAACTGGACATGATCCAATGATCATCATAACCTTCCCTGAATCACCAAACACATCCACACTTTATCATCTTACTGGAATTCTTCTCTTCTTCATCCAGAACTTCAAGAACACAGTCTGTCATCACTGTCATAATGCAAAAGGTGCTTCTGGACCTCCAAACCATGAACAAATCTAGTTGTCACTTCACATGAACTTCTTCAACACTCTCTCCAATCCGCAGAATGAGATAATGCAATTCTGGATCTCACCGAACCAATCTGTGACACTCTGTCACCACTGAACACCTGTCGGAACCAGTTCTACTTGAGAGACCATAACTTCTTTAGATCTTCATACAAATCTCTAAAATCTTGACTGGAGCATCTCAAGACTCATATCTCCAAACCCTTTAAACCGCATCCTCTGATCCTCAACCTATTGAGGACTTTTGCCTTCTTCTCATCATTGTTCTTCACTATTCCTGATTGAGACTAATTTCCTCAATATCCTCAGCACACAGCTCATTCAATCCTTCTTATTAATGCAATATGAGTATGTTGACATCAATGACAACACTAGTTAACCTCATACTTGCAACAGAGGGAACATAAGAGCTTCATCCCGATCATTCTGCTCTCGTTGTTACTTCAACTTGTGTTGTTTTTGAATTCTCATCGGTGAGACTTCATCTGTCTCTTACCGATTATGGACAAAATGTGTTTTGTATATACATATGGTTCATGGATCAAGGAAATATGACTAGGGTCTTACCAAAATTGATTAATCTGAGGTTTTTATCTACCATAATGAAGGAATTGGGATTATTGGTTACAGAGGTCATAATATGGATCTTGTCACACAAATTGTGGCAATTTATTTTGATCACAGAGTTGCATAGTGGCTGTATACACTAATGGAAGCTAGAAAATGTGAGATTTTTTCCAGTCCCAACAACACTAACACTGGTTCTAGGGTGACAAGTAAGAACTATAATTTTGTCTGACCTTCCTCTAGCTTCTAGTCTACCTATCAAAACCTCATTCCAACCACTTCCTAGTGTCTTGTTAACCAATTTCATCCATAATTCACTTACCAAAATACTGATCATGTGGTGTCTCAAGATCTTGGTAGTTAATCCACTTTGAACACCTACTAATGTTGTCATAAACCAACTTTTGCAAAATGGCAACTCCCTACAACACCAATTACCAACCATGAGTCAAAGTCAATCACACCCTACCATTCCATCCTATTACACTTGTAGTACATTATCCCTTTCTATCCTTAAAACTCTGATGCCTGATAAGTTTGAAGTTCCCCATTTTGAGAAGTATTCTGGAAAAGGAGACTCGAATAGCCATGTGTCAGCCTTTACCACCTTGTGAAGTGACTTTCTATTTGAAGATGCTCTCCTAGCTAAACTCTTTCCTAGGTCACTAAAAGACACAACCTTGGATTGGTTTTTCTCTCTACCTAATAATTCAATTGATTCTTTTCAACAACTTATCAATCAATTTCTCCAACACTTTCAAGCCAACATTGGACCTCAAGTAACATTGACCGATTTGGTTCATTGCAAGCAAGGAGTGAAGGAGAAAGTGATTGATTTCATTTGGCTCTATCAAGCTCTCTTCTCTCAAATTTATTATTCTCTTCTGGATGCTGATGTATAGAGGGTTTTCATTGGGAACCTGTAGTTGTAGATCTGTGATAAGATTCTCTTAATGCGATATCCTTTTTTTACACATCTTTGCACGGCTCTTCATGATTACCAATTGTCAATTAGTTAGTATGAGGGCTCTTCCTCATTGGCTCTTATTGGTTAATCTGAAGCCACTTCTACACATCTTCAATCATTCAAAAAATAAAACAAAAGTTGTATCAAGATTTCTTCTAATTCTTCAAATAATATTCAATCACATATTGTAACTGCAACACCTTCTATTACGACCCCCTATAAATTCAAACTAAGGACTCGACAGTTTTCCCAACTTTTTGAATCTCTTCATTCCATCATGCAGTAGCTCCTTAACCATAACCTTATCCAGATTCTGCCTATTTTCCCCATTGACACTTATAAGCCAATGTCTCATGCTTTTAACCTTAAGGCCTTTTGTCAATATCATCAAACTCCTGGACATGGCACCGAGTGATGTATGCTCCTGAAACATGAAATTCAAGACCTCATCAACTCTAATACTATCTAGGTACCAATGAGAATGACAAAGGGAATAAGTCTTTATCCGCCTAATCAAAATTTACAAATTTGCTTCCTAACCATGCTACCAACCTTGTGGAACCATCTCTCGATAGAGTACCTACTTCAATAACTTTTGACCATCAAGACAAGAATTTAGAGAACCTAGTTTCCTTGATAAATGCTTACCCTAACAAAAAACTAGATGACTCTAAGCTTGACATTCCCTTTACCCATGTCGATGTGTTTCTTCCTACACCTGACGGTCCTCTCTACATTACTTCCAAGATTAATGACAAACCCACAAGGGGAGTTCTCATTGATCATGTATGCCTAGCAAATGTAGTTACAAAGGAGTTCCTCTATGTGCATGAATTATACCAAGATAAATACGAGAGATCAAAAATCTTGATTAGAGCACATGATGGTTCCATTTGAACTACTCTTGGTGCCTTAACTCTTCCCATCCAGGTCAGACCAAAACTCTTGGATGTGTCTTTTTCCATCAATCCAACCTTGGATCAATTTCATGTGAAGTTAGGCTATCCATGGCTTGCATCCATGAAGGCGATCCTTTTCGTAGTCCATAAGTGTTTAAAGTTTTCATTTCAAGGATAGGTACACACTGTATATCATAATGGGTTTAAGCCCTTGGCTCTCTGTGGAAACTTTTAAGAATAGTACCCTTGTGTTATATGTGTTATGATTGTGTGTGATGTTATCTCCATATGTGTTTCCTAGAGTGTATTTTGTTTTGTTAGTTCTCTTTGGATGACCCTTGATGCTCTTGTTAGCACAAGGATACAAAGGGAACAAATACATTATGACATTCTTCTCTATGTACCTCCATTCTCCTATTTGTTGTAAATGCAGTTTTATGTCTTTCAAGGATGATGAAAAGTAAAGGATGATTTAACATCTTTTCCTTTGTTGACCCAAAGTTTTACTTTCTTTTAATTTCATGGGATACTTCCTCATCTGTCTCTATAGTTCTACTGGGTGGAGGATGATGATAGTTCATAAAATGAGTGTCCCTTTATATACAACCATTCATATTTTGACTCCACTCAAGTAGATCCCTTAGTGCTATTATTTGATATTACTTTATGCTTAGAATTATGCCTAGGGGCAACCACTTTCTGCGATGTAGCTTTTGGAAACATATCCCTTTGGGCATGTTCTTCCAGAAAGCTCTCATGCATGTTTGTGTGTGTATTGCTCTCTCTACCTTAAAGGCAATTTCTCCCTACTAGTATTAGCAATTACTTCAAGGTGGGGGCATACACTTAGCCATGCACCTCACTTTGTTCACACACCACATGGTTGGTTGTGCTATCACAACTCCTTTTGATCATCTTTGTAGAACTTTACCAGAGTTACCAAGCAAACAACACATTATTTTGGCCTGTAATCTCTGATATTGTTGACATGAAACTCACCTAGTAAATCTACAAATCTTACTAGCCTGTGATGCTTTCATTTTGCTACCTGTTGACATGGAACTCACCTAGTAAATCTACAAATCTTACTAGCTTTTCATTTTGCCATGTTGCTACACATTCACGACCACCTAGTAAACAACAGATTTTACTAGCCCATGACTCATGACATGTGTTTTTAGTTTGATTCCTAGCATAAAGTAGCTTTCTAGTCTAAGAATCAAACCTTGCATGCTCTTGTTTTCTTAGTGTATGCTCTATGTGTGTTTGGATTTGACTATATTATCTTTCTAACTGTAGTTGTTTCGGCATATAATATTTGGTCTCATCATGTGTGTTTTACTTCTAGGTATATGTTATGTGTACATGTGTAACCCATGCTACATGTCTTGCCTGTGTGTAATACCTTTGGCTTCTATTGATCTAGCAATACCAGTTATGTTAGATGATTCATCACCACATACTAAGAAGGAAGTAGATAAGGCAGCCAAGTTTGTTGAGAAGATATGCCATATCCAACAACAAGTTCAGGAGATACTACAGCACACTAGTCAAAAGTACAAGGACATGCATGATCAGCATCATATACCTCATCAATTCCATGTTGAAGACAAGGTTTGGCTTCACCTTAGAAAAGAGAGACTTCAAGGGCCATACAAGAAACTTTGTCCCATTCGATATGGGCCATATACCATCACAAAGCAAATAGGTGAGAATGCTTTTGAGCTCAACCTACCATCTTTTCTTGGACTGCATCCTATTTTCAATTTTGAGTTGTTGTGTCCATACTTTCCACCATTGTTGGATACTTCAGAAGTGGCAGAACATATCAGCAGTATAGAATTGAATCTAGACACCACTGCTCCACTCACAACTAATCAGGTCACTGATGTTTTTGTCAAGACACTAAAGAGGTAGCATATCCCTCTTTACCGTGTGGTTAAGGTAGGTAAACTTCCTCATCAAGGCAAGTGGTTCACCAGGGATCAAATTGAAAAGCAATTTCCTCAATTATTGTAGACCATAGATACAATGGAGCCCATTGCCTCTCAAGGGGGAAGCATTGATCAGACAAAGGTCCAGGAGCATTTGGGTGGCATCTGTGACGCAGAAACTAGAAAATATCAAAAATCAAATTTTTTGGTATTTTATACATACCACTAAATCACATTTTAGAAGGCCTTCGAAGCGGATTTAGGCCTCAAGACTTTCATCGGTTAAGGACCATAAGCATAGGCCTAGTCCTAAGAAACTCAAACTAGTTATCTAGTTTATCTTTCCAACAAGTTAGAAAGTCCACATTCTGACCAAATGGCTAGAAGTTATGACCCTGCCAAGTGGGGAGACCAAAATTTCATATTTTTTTGAAAATTTGAATTTTTGTAAATAGTTTCTCACTGGTGCAAGTAGGAGGGTTCACAGAATGAACTATCTGGACCATGCAGCAAGAGTAAACACAACGAAAATAACTCAAGATATAAAGCAAATGCATATTCAGTCATTCAGTATATCATAGAATTCAAATGCAATCTGGTCGGCAACATGTGGGCTTATAACTAGGGCTCACATCCCTAATTACATACATGCGCAAGATAAAGCTTTGAAGCTCCTGTGCACAAAATCTAAACTATCAGATATCACTATGTTATGAACTCTACTAACTACTCTCCTAGGGATCTATTACATCAATATATATCCTTTCCAGACCAATAGATTCCTCTGCGTCGGCCAAGGAAGATCACAAACACCAATGAAGAGCTATAACATGTTCATAGATAGGTCAGACCTAAATGCATAGAACACTTCCTCAAATGAGTAGAATAACGTGCAGACCCTTGGGGAAGGTCAGCCATGAACCAAAGATCATTGAATGATGTGTCATTAAGATCTGCAAGTCAAGGAATGATCTGCAAGCCTTCTCCTTCAGTTGATTGTCTGAGACTATCAGGATGCTCTACTCTGAGAAAACAGTTGATCTTCTGATAGCGATATCTTTCTAGTAACTGATCCAAATGCTGTGAATTTTGGATATGATGTAGATGAATGAATGTAGATGCTAAGTCTAGATCTGCAAGGTGTGAAATGCAACTACAATAGAATACTAGACCAAAAGCTGAAACTGCTTCTGACTGAACTGCCTGAACTGAACTAGAAAATGCAAAGAAACAAACTGAACTATAAAAAATTGAAATGCAAATGTTTTTGTTTTTGGTTGATGCAAGATTGATCTTGAACCAGGGATGCTCCTACATCAGACATTCGGGGTTATTGAAAAAGTGAGTCCCTCACTTTGTTGGGGCTAAGGGAGAACCAAGATGGTCCACCTCAGCCTGAGAAATCCATGCCGAATCCTCTTTTGGTCTGTCTTTCCACTTCACAAGATATTCTTTGTATTGTCTTCCTCTAGTGTTGCATCCAACTCTGTTGTCCAAAATGTCTTCAATCTGCTCCAATGCTTGTTGTGGTAATTGCTTCTTCAATTCTTCTTCCGTGTTGTTACCAAACTCTGCTTCATGATACTGATATAAGTCTACAATATTGAAAATAGGTGATATACCCAATGCCTCCAGTAACTCCACTTCATATGCATTTCCTGAATCAAATTTCCTGAGTATCTTACAAGGTCCAAACTTCTTCATCTTCAACTTATTATAAGTCCCAACTAGAAATCTTTCTTTTCTCAAGTACACCATTGCTTCATCTCCCACTTCAAATTCCATATGTCTTCTCTTCTCATCTACCTTCTCTTTGTACTTACTATTCATATTCTCCAAATGCTTCCTCACCTGATTATGCACTGCCTTCATATGATTTGCAAATTCTTCTGCTTCTGAACTTCTCTTTTACTCTATACTGATATCTCTCAATTCTGCAACTCCTCTAGGATTTACTCTGGTAACAATCTCAAAAGGTGTTCTTCTGGTACTCCTATTTATTGAATTATTGTATTCAAACTCTGCTTGTGAAAGAGTCAAATCCCAACTTCTTGTCTTGTCTCCAACCAAACATCTCAACAAGTTTCCCAAACTCCTATTCACTACCTCTGTCTGTCCATCAGTCTCTGGATGAAAAGTTGAACTAAACTTCAAATCTTTCTTCATCTTCTTCCAAAGTGTCTTCCAAAAGTATCCAACAAACTTTGTATCTCTATCTGAAACTATACTCCTAGGTAATCCATGCAATCTCACAATCTCCTTAAAAAATAGGTCAACTACATGCACTGCATCAGTTGTCTTCTTACAAGGTATGAAATGAGCCATCTTTAAAAATATGTCAACCACTACAAATATTGAAGCATGTCCTCTCTGTGTCTTCGACAATCCCATTACAAAATCCATGCTTGTCTTCCCAAGGTCTCTCCGGTACTGTCAAAGGTTTATACAATCCAGTGTTCTGACTACTTCCTTTTGCAACTTGACAAAACTCTACAACTCTGCACAAATCTCTGAACATCCTTATGTATCTAAGGCCAAAAGTATTTTTCACTCACCAAAGCCACTGTCTTATCAATGCTAAAATGTCCTGCCAATCCACCACTATGCTTCTTCTTGATCAAATTATCTCTCATTGAACTTCTAGGTATGCACAACTAGCTTCCTTTAAACAACATATCGTCTTGAATGAAATAGCCCAACCACTTACTCCTATCTGTCACAGCGGGTTCCTTACATGCCTTCCAAGGTTCTGCAAAATTAGTGTCTCTCTCATACATGTGCTTCAATTCATCAAAACCAACACTTCAACTCTCATTTCTATCAACAAGTTTCTTCTCCTACTTAATGCATCAGCAACTTTATTTGATTTTCCACTCTTGTGCTTCAACACAAAAGTATAACTCTGCATGATATCTACCCATCTCATATGTCTCTGATTCAACTTACCTTGAATGTTCAAATACTACAAAGCTTGATGATTTGTATACAATACAAATTCCTTAGGTAACAAGTAATGTCTCTACTTCTTCAAGGCTTGAATTATGGCATAGAACTCTTGATCATAAACTAAATATATTCTCCTTGCATCATTCAACTTCTCACTGAAATATGCTACAGGTCTTCCTTCTTGACTTAACATTGCTCCAATTGTACTTCCACTAACATCACAATCAACTTGAAATACCTTATTGAAATCTGATAATGCCAAAATAGGTTGCTCTGTCACTTTCTACTTCAACAATTCAAAACTTTTATCTGCTCCTGATGTCCACTTAAAATCTTTTCTATCACCTCTCATTGTCTCTGTCATAGGGTTATAAACTAAACTACAATTTCTAATGAACTTTCGGTATAAACTAGCCAAGCCATGAAATGATCTAACTTCTCCAATGCTCTCTGGTGTAGGCCATTCAACGATTGCTTTCACTTTCTTAGGGTCCATCTTCAATCCTTCCGCAGAAATCACAAATTCCAAATATACTAATTCTTCCTTCATGAAACTACACTTCTTGATGTTTATCAACAATTTCTCTTCTCTCAGCCTCTGCAAAACTTGTCTAACATGCCACAAATGTTCCTCCTTTGTCTTACTAAAAATTAGAATGTCATCCAGATATACAATCACAAACTTACCCAAGAATTTCTTTAGAACTTCATTCATCAATCTCATGAAAGTACTCGGTGCATTTGTCAATCCAAAGGGCATCACTAACCATTCATACAATCCTTCATTTGTCTTAAAAGTAGTCTTCCATTGATCACCTTCTTTGATTTTGATCTGATGGTATCCACTCTTCAAGTCTATCTTTGTGAAATATCTTGCTCCACTCAAACAATCCATGATATCATCTATCCTAGGCAAAGGAAATCTATACTTAACTGTGATCTTGTTTATTGCTCTAGAGTCAGTACACATTCTCCATTCTCCATCCTTCTTAGGTGCCAAAACTACAGGTACTACACAAGGACTCAAGCTTTCCTTGATCAAACCTTTCCTCGACAACTCTTGTATCTGTCTATTCAATTCTTCATTCTCTGTTGGTGTCATCCTATGTGATGCTTTGTTAGGCAAACTTGCTCCTAGTATAAGATCCATGTGATGACTGATACTCCTTATAGGTGGCAATCCTTCAGGTACATTATCTGATATGATGTCTTCATACTCTATTAGCAACTCTCTTATCTCCTCTGGTTGTGATTCTTCAGTCCCTTTCTTCAACGCTTCAGGCTTCTTAGGAATCAAGGCATAACACATATTCTCATGTCTCAAACCATCTAGAGATTTCCTTCCATCTACCAAATAGATTCTAGCATTTCCACATACTTCACTCTTAGGATCATCCTCTAAAGGAATCAAAGTAATTCTCTTTCCATTTACTTTTATATTGTATGTATTCTTTCTCCCATCATGTATAGCTTTTCTATCATACTGCCAAGGTCTACCCAACAAGATATGACAAACATCCATAGGCATAATATCACACAAGACTTCATCATGATAAGATCCAATATGAAATTTCACTAAACATTGTTCACTCACCAGTACCTTATGATCATCCTGAATCCATGCTATCTGATAGGGCTTAGGGTGTTTCAATCTTTCCAACTTTAGCTTAGTCACCATTTCCTCTGAAACTAGGTTATCTGAACTACCACTATCAATTACAACAACACTTACCTCCTGATTTGCATCTAGTTCTGAACACTCTTCCTCTGCGGTGGTTCCTCATTTGTCTCTACTTGAAATAGTGCTCTCCTCATCACAAGTGATTCTCCTTTCTCTGGTTTACTAACTGAACTAGGTGATTCAATAGGTTCTTCTTCAACATAGGCTTCTCTTCCACTGTTTTCTGTCCTCTTACTTGTACTACCCTGATTACATTCAAATGCTCTATGTCACCTCCACACTTGAAACAAGTACCTCTAAATGTTTTCTTATCAAATCCTCTTCCTTCTCTTCTATATCCTTCATTCCGGTATGCACTAGGATTTCCTCTCCGGTAAAAATTTCTATCATCTCTCCGGTAAGCACTGTTATCTCTATCATCCTTCTTGAACGGGCTGTCAAACTTACTCTGCTCTGGCTATGATCTATCTCCTCCAGAAAATGTCCTACCTCTCTAAAATTTACCTCCTCTGCCTTTCTATCTCTGATCATGTCTTTTATTCAGCTTCTCTTCAACCTTCAAGGAAAACTGATATGCTTCTTCCAAAGATGTCATCCTTACCAAACTTAGCTCCTCTTAAATGTTCAATCTCAATCCATTAATGTATCTAGCCACTTTCTCCTTGTTTGCTTCACTATGTCCTATCCTTATGATCATTTTATGAAATTCTTCAGTGTACTCCTTCACAGATTTCTCCTTTTGTCTTAGGTTTTGCAATCTCTTCAACAGCTCCAACTCATAGTGAGCAGGTATAAACTGATTCTTTAACTTTGTCACCATCCGGTCCCACTTTGTAATCTTTTCTTTTCCTCTTCTATTTCTTTCCAATTGAACTTCTTTCCACCATCTAGCAGCATGTCCTTTCAACTTTGTCTTCACAAATTTCACCTTCTCCAGATCTTCAATTTCCTCATATTCAAAGTATTCTTCCATGTCATTTATCCAATCAATCAATTCTTCAGGGTTCAAATTACCAGTATAGTTCAGCTCATCAACTCTAGGTCTCTTTCCAATCTTTGAAATAGCTTGCAACATCTTTACTTGATCTGATTCTTCCTCTTCATCACCTCCTAGGGTTTCACCAGTTTGTTCAACAAATTGAAATTCTTCTTCCTCATCACTTTCAACATTAGGTCTCGATGTCAATCCTCTTCGCCTATCTTCTTCAACAACATCTAATCAAAGTTACATTGTTTTCATTATCTCCATCATCTCATCCATTCTTCTAGCCATTGTTCCAACAACAGCAACTCTCCTCAGTGACATTCTTCCTAAGATCAAGTGCAAATTGCGTCAAGTTCAGTGATCGGGCTATAAGGTGACAACTGCCTCACAATTGGTGATTTGTTGCGACACCAGTAACCTGCCTCAATTCAGCGATCTGTCCACAGTAAGATCTTACAGAATTCCCTTGCCAACTTCACTCAATTTACTCCCAAATATTTGAACTTTCGCTCTGATACCACTTGGTGCAGTCACAGTAGGAGGGTTCACGGAATGAACTATCCAGACCGTGCAGCAAGAGTAAACACAATAGAAACAACTCAAAATATAAAGCAAATGTGGATTCAGTCATTCATTATATCATAGAATTCAAATCCAATCTGGCTTACAACTAGGGCTCACAGGCCTGATTACATACATGCCCAAGATAAAGCTTTGAAGCTCCTTTGCACAAAATCTAAACTATCAGCTATCACTATGTTATGAACTTTGCTATCTACCTTCCTAGGGATCTATTACATCAATATATATCCTTTTCAAATCAATAGATTCCTTTGCGTCGTCTAAGGAAGATCACAAACTCTAATGAAGAGTTGTAACGTGTTCATAGATAGGTCAGACCTAAATGCATAGAACACTTCCTCAAATGAGTAGATTAATGTGTGGACCCTTGGGGGAGGTCAGCTACGAACCAAAGATCATTGAATGATGTGTCATTAAGATCCACAAGCCAAGGAATGATCTGCAAGCCTTCCCCTTCAGCTGATTGTCTGAGACTGTCAGGATGCTTTACTTTGAGAAAACAGTTGATCTTTTGATAGTGATATCTTTCTAGTAATTGATCCAAATGCTCTGGATTTTGGATATGATGTAGATGAATGAATGTAGATGCTAAGTCTAGATCTCAAGGTGTGAAATGCAACTACAGTAGAATACCATACCAAAAGCTGAAACTGCTTCTGACTAAGCTGCCTGAACTGAACTGGAAAATGCAAAGAAACAAACTGAACTACAACAAACTGAAATTCAAATATTTTTGGTTGATGCAAGATTGCTCTTGAACCAGAGATGCTCCTACATCACTCACCTTCCAATAATTCATTTGAATTACAAGGGTGAGGTGACCCTTCATATTATATGCAAATGTATATATTTTAAATTAGAAGTGAATAAAACTATTTTTGGAGGCAATTTACAACTCCCAGCAAGTTTGCCTACTTGTAGAAACTCATTTGTACATTGTTTTTGTTGGAATCTTGTTGGTGTTGTCATTGATGTCAACCTCCAACAGATGGTTCACTTTATTTCCAAATGCTTTTGAGAAAATTTGAATAAAAAGGTGTGCAGTGTGACAGAGGTATGTGCTCTGCATTTCTTCATAGTTGAAGATATGCTTGTGCGGTTTGGAAGTGTTGATCAAAGGAGTTTAGGTGTGTTATATCTAGAGTTTCATGTTCTAGATTAGGCGGTAGTGGAAGATGTTTTTGACAGAGTGTTTTCCTACGTAGAAGATTGTCTGGGAGAAATGAGATTGCTCTGCATTTCTCCACATTGAGGTTTCTTGTCTTGCGGATCTAGGAATGTGCTTATATTGTTTATATCTACCTTCCCTTGAATTTTCTAGTGTTGGGTCACTCTACAAGTTTATTTCTTGTGTTGGTGTTCAGTGGTACTACATCCTAATGTGCAGAATGAAGACATTCTTTATTTTAGGTGGTTGCGACAGTATTGCAGAAGATTATGATGATGTTGGAATACTCTAGAAAGATGTGTGGATGTTGTGGAATACTTCTTTATGGTATGCATGATGTTTTGGACTTGGAGAGGCATGTATGTGGTCGCTTGCAGTGTTTTTTTAGGTTTGGCAAACCTGGCTTGCTAGCACTATTTTCAGAGACACTTCATGGATTGTGGACATGATGAGCAGCATGGTGATTCTGATTTGGGTCCTAGTTAACCCTTGGGGTGGTCTACTTTCACTTCTTTCCACCATGAAAGTGTTTGGTGCCAACATATTTGCTGTTGCACATTTGAGGTGCACACGTTTTATTAAGGCTGACCTAAGTGAGAATGTCTTAGGTCGTGGATGGTATAAATGCAAGATGAAGTTTGAAGTGGAGTGAGTAGAGAAGATGATGCGAATATGAATCAAGGGTGGTGAATTTAGTGCGAGCTTAAATGCCTAGGATTCCTGGATCCAATGAGCAGAAGGTGTCTACATTTCAATTTGCTTGAAGTTGTAGGTTACGGATGGCATAAAGTTGTAGTCGTGGATTTCTCATGTTGCTTTCAGATAGAGAATCTCTCTATAACAGTCCTCTTCTTTTCTGCTCTCTTCTAGATAATGAGTCCTTCTGGTAGTGAGCCTTTCTTTGGGCAGTGAGCCTATTTGTTTTTCAATGTTGCTATTCATATATATGTGAGCATCCTCACCATGGTTTTTCCCTTCTTGGGTTTTCCATGTAAATCTAGTGTTTTTATGTGTTTGAATGTGGTTGTATTGATGCTTCATATGTTTACATTCTGCTAATGCATAATAAGAGGTTGATGTTTGGAATTGCTTTGAGGATTTAATGGTTTAATGTACAACTGATTCACCCCCCCTCTTAGTTGTCCTATGCTTCTAACAATTGGTATTAGAACCAAGTTCCTTGAAGAAGCTTACCGCTTGAGGAAGATCCTGATGGCACATAGGAAAGGTATTGAGATTCCCTTGTTTGATGGATCAAATTATGCTTTCTGGAAGATCAGGATGGAAAGTTTTCTTGTCTCTTTAGGGTATGGTGTTTGGAAGTTAGTTGAGAAAAAATATACTATACCTACTAATGGTCCAAAGGACAAAGATGAGATTAAAGACTATGAGAACAATGGCGAGGCAAGGAGTGCTCTTCTGAATAGTCTTTTTGATTCATAGTTAGTGAAGAAAATGAGCTACAAAAGAACTCATGAGATCTGGAAGAAGTTGGAAAGTATCTATGAAGGAGATGACAAGGCCAAGCAAGCAAAGATGTAGAATTTGAAGACCAAGTTTGAAACCCTAAAGATGTCAGAAGATGAAAACATTTCAAGCTACATGTAGAGAGTGGATGAAGTTGTCAATTCCATCAATGGTCTTGGTGGAAAGCTAGAGGAAAGTGAAGTGATAAAGAAGGTACTAAGAACTCTTCCAAATCTTATAGTGCTAAAGTTTCTGCTATTGAAGAAGTTCAAGACTTGAATACTTACACTAGAGATATGTTGGTCCTCTGGCATCTGACATTTGAGATTGTTATTTTAGCATTGATGTCAACATATTTTGGTCTTAAGAGAACCCTCTCCTTGATGCTCAGTATATTCAGTGGACAAAGCTTGTTGTTAGACCATAGTGGTTCTCTGGTGTTGGTGTAGACTGTTATCAGAAAATTGGAATGATTATCAAATAGTATCAAATAAACCAATAACTCAATGGAAAAGGAAATAATCAAGATTCATACAATAAAAGACAAAACCTTGCAAAACTCAATACTTCATACCTTCCATTGGTCGCCTATCTCAATCGATCTTACGTAATGAATGAAGCCCTCAGAAAGCGCACTTCCTTGCTTTTTTCTTCAAGATATCAATGGAGAATGGCTATGATAATTCTTGTAATGAAGAGGAGCTTCACAACAATGGTAATGGTGATGGTAACAATTTGATCGCAAGCAATGGAGGAATTTGGTGCCAAAGGCACGCTGTGATTCCTGCAAAGTAAGGGTACTAAAATCTTGGATGATAGAAATGGAGGAAAAGGGTTGTACTTATAGAGTTGTGAGAGAGAAGATCAACGGAGGAGATAAATCTAGAACTCATGACAAACGTGCACACGACACATGTCACATAAAAAGCTATTTTGTTTGAGTTAACTACTTTCATGACAAAGATAAGATTTGCTTTCATAAATTAGAATGATTTTTTTCTAATTTAAGAGTTGTTGATAAAAACAAGATTGATTGAATCAATTAACTCAACTTGTGATTTGCTTTTTTGCATGATTTGAGAGAAATTAAATAATAAATTATTTAATTTTGTGTGCATGAAGAAGAAGATTTATTTTTAGAAGATTTGGAAGATTTTTGAGGAATTAGAAGATAAGAAAGCAAATTAAATAAATAAATTTATTTAATTGTTTGTGCAAGATGGAAGAATAAATAAAATATTTTATTATATTTTATTTTTAGAGATTGAGAGAATTTAAATAAATTTGATTTATTTATTTAAAATTGGATGAATAATTTGACTTAATTAAATAATTAAAATTATTTAATTGTTTGGAAGAATGATGTTGACTTCAATGAAATTAATTAAATAAAGGTAATTTATTCAATTAATGGTAGGAATATGAACCAAATAAATAAATTGATTTATTTATTTATTGATAGAGGAATTAAATGGAATAAATATTAAGAATATTTATTTAGACAAAGTCGTGTCATTTTTAGGTGTATACATAGATAGTTGTGATTTGTTTTCATACAAAGGAAGGGTGTTTGGTGTTAAGTTCACAATTATTTGTATGAAGGAGACTGAGTGGAGTGAGTGATAAGTTATGTTCATTCATGTTATCTTCATGCCATTGTGGTGGATGTTCTACATGACAATGTGTTTGATTGCTCAGTCAGATGTATGGCGATTATGTCATTGTGTGTTGTTGATGTCAATGAAGATCTCTTTTCATAGTATCCCTCATTGTCCTCTTTTATACCTCAGGAGTTCAATTTAAGTCCATATACTTTTGGGTGCACTTTTAGCGTTTGTCATGTTTCTTTAACCATAACCATTCAATGATAAATTTCTTCTTCATAAATTCTTATCTGCCTATCATTCTCTGCTACAGAGTGTCTAAGTCAAGCTAATGTTGTGTGACATAAACTTTTAGGGTTTTGATTCACAAAACCTAGATCCTAAAAGTCTAGTGTTCTCTAAAACCCTGAGTTGTAAATGATTCAAACCCTAATTCATTTGTTATAAAGCTTAAATCATGATGGCTGCACTTTATTTTTGATTTTCCTGGTGACCGGCTTCTCCTGGTGGACATTTAACTTAAGTGACATCTTAAGGGGTTACTATCGTGAAATCATCGGCTCTCTTCCTAGTCAACATCGGTGTCATTGGTGTTCCTTTTATGACCGACCGAGAATTTAAGATCCACAACGTATGTTGCTCTCTTCGATGGCGCGATAAGATTGATCAATGGATATTATTTAAAGTTGTTTTAAATCCTAACGGATCTTTGATGGGAATTGAATTTGACGGGCAATTGAATGTTTTTTAGTTTTGAGCAGTTTTAATAATAGTTGGTTAACTGTTTTAAATTTGGTGATCACAGGGACTTTAAAAATCTTTCTTCACGAGTTTCCAAAGGTCTTTTTAGCATACATAGAGTATGTAACATGACATACATTGTATAACTTGTTGATTGCTTAAAAAAGCATATTTTGAGGACTGTGAATAAAAAGAAAATAGTGACTTTATTATGCAAACATCATGATACAGAGATGAATAGCAGGGCATTGTCATGAAGATTTTTGGTTGATCAAAGGTGTGTGGGATGATACACTAAATATTGTTTTATAGAGGGTATTAAATGTTTTTAATTGGTGCAAATTAGATTGTAAAGAATCATTCCTTTGCACATGAGTTTGTAAAATCTCAGGAGTTTGTATTGATTGAGGTCGGTGCCTCAAGCAGAGTATGGTGTTTTTTAGGTGTGCATTGTACCTTGAGATTGGTGTCTTGAAAATGGTGTATTAGGTGTGGTTGTACCTTGAAGTGGGTGCTTCTAAAACAATTGCAATCTTCTTTCTTTTGAGGTTGGATTTGAGCAGTAGACTCAAGCAACTCTTAGTTGTTTTTTCCCTCATAGGGTTTCCACATAAATTTTGGTGTCATGTGTGAATGTTTTGCATGGTGTTCATTCATATTGTTTTCTTTGAAGAGTTTTAAGATTGTTGAATAAGGTGTTGGATTGAATTACACTAATTCACCCCCCCTCTCAATGTAACTGTTCTCTTTTCAATTGGTATCAGAGTAAGGTTCCTAGAAGAGGTTCAATCAACCTAGGTAGATCCTAGTAGTAAGTTACACACATGGATTGTCAAGAAGGTTCTTCCACTTTCAAAGCACCCCTCTTTGATGGTTCTAGTTTTGCCTTTTGGAGTTTTAGAATGGAGTCTTATTTGCAGTCCTTAGGATATAATGTGTAGGCAGCAGTTGAGAATGGATATACTCTACCCTCTCAACCACCCTCCACTATTGATGCAAAAAGAGAGTATCAATGCAATGCAAAGGCCAAGAATGTCATTTGTTGTGGGCTGACAAATAAAATTTTAGTCAAGGTTATGCACTGTAAATCTGCAAAGGAAGTGTGGGACAAGTTGGTTAGTATTTACCAAGGTGATGTTAAGATCAAAGAAGCTAAGTTGCAAACCTTTAGGTTAAAGTTTGAAGGACTGAAAATGAATGAAGATGAGAAGATTGAATATTATCTTCTAAGAGTACAAGAAATAGTTAATGCCATTAGTGGTCTAGGAGAGGAAGTGAAAGATCTAGTGGTGGTTTAAAAGGTTTTAAGGTATTGTCTTCAAGGTATGATTCTAAGGTCTCTGCAATTGAAGAGACAAGAGATTTGAACAAACTTTCCTTAGATGAACTACATGGTATCCTCATAGCCTATGAAATGAGGATTTCCAATGATGAGTCTACAAGCAAAGAGGCGGCCTTTAAATCTGTCAAAAAGAATAAGGAGGCAAATTTAGATTTTGAGGAGTTAGATGATCAAGAATCCAACTTTGTAAGAAGATTGAGAAGAGGATTAGGCAAGTACAAAGGTAAGTTTCCCTTTAAGTGTTTTAAATGTAGTAAAGTTGGCCATTGTGCTTCCAATTGTCCTCTAGGTGAAATAGATAAAGAAGATAACTCTAAGAACTATATGTTGGAATACTCACTATCACTAAGAGGGGGGGTGAATCAGTGATATACAAAAAATTTATTCAATAATCTTAAAACTTATCACAAGAAGGAATATAAGTGCATATCAAACAAAAGAATCCACACATAACACCAAGTTTTACGTGCAAACCTTGTGAGGGGAAAAACCATGGGAGAAATGCTGCTTGGATCTACTGTCCAAATCCAGCCTCCAAAGAAAGAAAAATTACAATTATTTTTGCAGCACCAACTACAAGGTACAAAGGACACCTAGCATTGTTTACAATTCTTCTATCTCTCGAGTACAATGTACACCTACTCAATAACACCTCAAAACACTAACTTTTGACATCGATGACAAATATATTCACCAATCTCCCCTTTTGTCATTGATGGCAAAACTTTGATCACTCTCTCTCCCCCTTTTTGACATCAAGGAAAGAGACTAAAGTCTATTTGCTCCCCCTAACTAGTAGGCAACTACCCTGAGATTAGACAACATAGAAACCAATCAATCATACTACACCAATAGGGTCATGAACACCAAGTCAAACTATATTTTTTCCATATAGTGATGAATGTTTTCTTGCACTTTCACCATGAATTCCTACCAGCAAATGATAATCATTATTTCATCTGTCCTTGTTCACTGTCTCATCTGTCCTTGCAAAGGAGTACTAGACTTTCAGTCCACTATCTTATCATAAAGCCTCATCAATTAAGTCTGTAACTACTTGCAAATTCTTACATGAACACTTGACTCCAAACTAACATAGATGACCTACATCACAAACTCTTTGCATGAAGAACAATTGTCAAAGGAACATCATGTTTCATGAAATAGATTCCTATGGATTTTTCATGTAGCAACTCTCTAATATGAATCATAAGAAGAATGACTCAACAAGATCCATCAATCATCCAAGACATCAACAAGATGAAACACCATGATCTTCACATGAAGCAATTTGAAAATGACATGTATGAAATGTTCACTGTTGCAAACCAAAGAGGAAGACAAGATCACTACCAAACCAGCACTGTCACTAGCAAAGAAAAAGAAAATTTCACACCAAGATCACAGTCAAATGACATCTCAATCCATAGAAAGTCACTGCACCAACAATCATAGGATAATCCATAGGAAAACTAAAATGATGAAAGATTGAAGCAACTTGGGTACTTAATGTCAAAATACTAAACAAATAAATAATCTCCTTATTCAATATCACTCTCAAGACAAGACACTATCATAACAGCCACACATTGGCATTGCACTATAATATGACTGGTTACATCAACTTCAGTGATCATAAGTCTCTATCATTTTAGAAACTCCCTTGTAACACTCAATATTGTTATAAAAGACATATTGTCCTAATAAACATAGTCAGTCATAGTTGTCACTCAGAAAGACTGTTACTGATGACACTTGATTCAAACTATACCTCTGTCAATAAAATTACTTGCAATAGTACCTTGTAAAAAAAATTGTCTCCTTCATTTGCATACATGTTTACTAGGCCACTTGCAATTACACCATATGAATATAGCATAGGATCAATCAAAACTCTCCTCCTCCTCTGTCATAAAGACTGTATCATGAAAACTGTAGTAGAAAAGTATCTTCAAAACATTTACAGAGACCATGAACGAAACTTCACAAATCATCATGAAAACTATATCAAAAAGTATGACTATCAGCAAAGTATGAAAATCACTATCAGCAAAGTATGAAAATCATTGTCATCTGCTACTATCAGCTTGCTAAAGCAAGAAAAAAACATTGCACCATGAACACCAAAATCATAAGGCAAATCACTACATAAAGTGCATCAACAATGCACCATGACAAAACACCACAAAGAGCACTATCCTACAAAAAGAATATTGTCCTAAATGACAAACCATGGCAATGAGTATTGTCAACAAAAAGCATTGTCCTGCTAATACAATTCTACAATCATGATTTGACCCTACTCCTAAAGCTTCAATTAGGAGAAACAACATTCCATAACATTGCCATACAAGTTTGATCCTCCTCTGTTTCTATCAGCATTCATTCTATATTTTTCAAACACTTCAGACACAAAGCACCAACTTCTAACTAGCACCCTCGAAGGATGACTGTCTTCTCAATCATTATGTCATGTCCTTGACATACTCCATACAACATCTCATGAAGAAACTTTACATCTCATGGCATATGTCTATTGCACTGCAAACATTTTACTAAGAGCACTTGAAACTACAACAAGGCTATGCCTTTTAACACTTTGATGGAAGCCATACCCTCCTACATCAAACACTAAGCTTGACAACCACACAATAAGATAATAAAATGCTCCAACACCAACAAGAAAACTATGGCAAAGAATATTGTCCTGTCTTGAAAGCACTATCTAATATGAACTGTCCCAAAGGACTGTACCATTACTTATACTCACTGAATACTACTTCTATGATGTTCTTGATAAACTCTGCTACTAACATCATTACACAGGCTTGACACCTCAATGAGTAAGGTGATTAATCAAAGTGATAAGGAAAAACAACCCTTCTAGGAAACCTTTTGTCATAAAGACCATGTCTTGATTGTTCCTCTCTCTAGACCACTACAATTATCCAAGCTAACATAGCAACATTAAAGCATGACAAACATCATCCTTCCCTATCATCACATTGGACTTTATTTTTAGAAGGTTTAACACAAGGTATACAAAGATGATCAAAAACATAATGAATGTACTAGGTTGCTTATGCAATGATTCTTCTAACTCCTTGGGGCAAAAAGATAAGGTAGTGATTATCTCCCCCTGTCATCAAGCTCCTCCTTATGTGACTTGTAATACATTTTGTTATTGAAAATGAAGGTAGAACTGCTGCTATAAAATTTAAAATTTTGTGTATGCAAAGCTGAAATTAAGATTAATCTGTAACAATTAATGAACAAGTGCTTATACACTTTTAAACCAATGTAGAAGAGAAGAGAAGGGAAGAGAAAATCTTGCACAGTATTTACGTGGAGAAACCCTTTCGGGAAAAAACTCCACACTCAAAGATGTTTCCTGCTTGTATTAAATCTCTTTGGAAAAATTTACATTCAATACTAAAATTCCTCTAAGTCCTTGATGCATTTCAAAAAAACTTCTTCAATCTTCAAACCTATAAAAAACTTCAAAAAAGCTTCTTGTTTTTTTCTTCAAAAGTTTCTTGATTTTTTTCTTCTAAGTCAAAAAAGCTTCTTGTTTTTTTCTTCTAAGTTTTTTTCCTCTTTCAACTCTCTGGAAAATGTATGGGGTTTACAATTAAATCAAAAAAAAAAACCCTCTTTTAATTCAAAAGCTTCTTAAATCAAAAGCTTGAAACTCAAATTATAATAAATTACAATTGATAACATAGCTTCCAAAGCTCATGCAAAAATCAAGCTCACTTAAATTGAGAAGACTAAACTCAAACAAAGTCCAAACTTTGAGTTAACTACCCCTTCATGATGTGTGCACACAAGTATGCCAAAATTAGCTTCGCCAACATCAAACATATTTCCAAATAAAAGCAACAACTGAAAGTCCCAAGATTGGGTGCTCAAGTTAGCCCAATCTATTTTAGTCAACTGAAGTGATCAACACACACCAATTCTCATGCAACAACTTGCATAATTGATGTCCCCAATGTTATTCTGAATTATCTTGTTCTATACATGCAAGTGACATGCAAACACGAGATTCAACATGCAACTGATACCCATTACCTGAAACACTGAGATGTACCATCCTGCAACTTTTGGGGATTGGATTGTCCTGAAGTAATATCTTAAAACTGACATGCAAGCATTTTCAACAACATGCAATTGATACCCATTTCCTGAATCATTGAGATGTACCATCATGTAAGTTTCTAGAGTTGGAGTGTTCTACAAGTAATCTCACAAAACTAACATGCAACTACATGCAAGGTCATATAAGTCCATAGGAATGACATGCAACAACATGCAAGCACATGCAAGTGACATGCAACAACATGCAAGGTCATACTAATCCATATGAGTGACATGCAACAACATGCAAGCACATGCAAGTGGCATGCAACAACATGCAAGTCCATATGAGCAACATGCAACAACATGCATCAACATGCAAGTAACATGCAACAACATGCAAGTACATGCAAGCTACATGCAAATCCATGCAAGCTATTCTGACCACATGCAATAAATATCCAATTTATGGATCTCTAACACTGTAGTTAACTCCAACATTATATCCATGCAAGGTGTCTCAACATTATCCACTCATGTACATAAAAAAGCACAACTCCAAATCTAAATATAAGTCCCCATCAAAAAGGGGACACCCAAGTTTAACTCCCACTCACTAGGAGTTATCAAACTCTCAAAATAGACTTAGGAGAAGTCAACAAAGTCTTCATGGCCCCCACTCTAAAAATGGATGCCCAAGTTTGAACTTATCAATTAGGAATTGATTACAAAAATCAAAGTGATATAATTAATAAATAATTAATCTCTCAAAGTCTTAATGTGTTGGGGAACGCATTCCAAGAACTTTGGAGACACATGATTTGGTTAGGATTGCAAGTTAATGGCAACTTATCCCAACATTTGTGTACCATGCACTGGTTTAGGGTTTTCATCTCCTAGCTCTTGTTTTCTTCTCCAAACCTGTATAGGCCCTTTCTTCTCCTTGCTCAAGGTATTCTCTATCTTTTGTTTGAACATGTAGTCTCTAGATGGTTTCATCAAACTTTTTCTATACCACTGTGCTTTGTGTCCAAACTTATTACATCTATAACATATAACATTGCTATCTAGTCCAAAGGAAAGGTAGTTTCTTCTAGGCAATCTGTATGAACTTCTATTGGCATTCCTCACGTGATCATGTCTTTCATACATCCTATAATTTCTTGTACAATCTCTTGCTCTATGGCCATAAACATGACATGAATAGAAATAATGATGAAATTGACAATAATTATACCTCATTGATTTCCTGGTGGGTAGAGATCTTGTGGACCTGAGTGTCCTTCCTTGATCTTCCAGAGTAGCAGCATGATAACTCAAATCTATCTTCTTCCTAGATGTCTTTCTGACTTTAGAGGTCTACTCTTCTTCATATCCTAAGCATGTGGTGTCCTTATAATGTTTTTGCTTGCCCAACATTTCATATAACTTGCTAGTGCTTTCATCAAACTCCTGATATCTCTTTGACTGAACCTTGAGACCTTCATAATCTTTTCTCAGATTGATTATTTCTGCCTCTAATTTCAAACATTCCATACTTTTCACTTCAAGGTCAAATTTAGTCACATATATTATTCTATTGGCCTCTTCCAACTGCAATTTCAGATTTGCAATAAGTTTATCAGATTCTACAGCTTGTATCATTAACTCTACAACCAAATTTCTTACCTTGTCAAGCTCTAAAAGCACTTTGTCCTTGAAGTCTTTTTCATGTTGAAGTTGTACCTTTAACTTAGAATTTTCCTCTTTCATGTTTTCAATCACATTGTAGGCAAAGAGTAGTTCTTTTTCAAGATCCACTCCTTTATCTTCTTCTGTATCAAACTAAACTTCACCCTCTTCAAACACTAAGTTGTCCTCTACTTTATTACCTAATTCAACTTGAGAACAACTCCTATTAACTGATTCTTTATCATCATTTTCAAGTGGTAAAGATTGTACCTTTGAATCAGTTTGTGGCTTGGCATTTCTCCTTTCCTTGTTCCTTCTACTTTTTGCCATTGTATTCCAAATCCAAAATCTACCCTGGTCAGTTAGACTCCTGCAAGTAACCCTACTCTGATACCAATTGTTGCAATATTCACTATCACTGAGAGGGGGGGTGAATCAGTGATATACAAAAAACTTATTCAATAATCTTAAAACTTATCACAAGAAGGAATATAAGTGCATATCAAACAAAAGCATCCACACATAACACCAATTTTTATGTGGAAACCCTGTGAGGGGAAAAACCATGGGAGAAATGCTGCTTGGATCTACTATCTAAATCCAGCCTCCAAAGAAAGAAAAATTACAATTATTTTTGCAGCACCAACTACAAGGTACAAAGGACACCTAGCATTGTTTACAGTTCTTCTATCTCTTGGGTACAATGCACACCTGCTCAACATCTCAAAAAACTAACTACAAATAGGCACCAACCTTAATCACCTGAAACACCAACCTCAATGAGACACCAATCTCAATCACCTGAAACACCCAAAACTCCTTGACAAAGTGACATTAAGTTGTGCAAGTAATGATTCTATACAATTTGATTTGCACTAGTTTAATCAAACAAACCCCTCTGCAAAACAAGCCTCTATCTTCTCTGCATTTACACATCTGATCAACATATCATCTTCACAAGAATGTACATTGTTCACTGCATAATATGGTCATTTCATTTGTCTTCTAAACATCATATTTTGTCTCTATCAAAACAAGGATTCAATATATGCTAACAATGTTATGATCCTCAACAAATATTAAGTTCAAGACAATCATATCAATCTAATGCACAATAAGAGCATCAAGTCCAATGATGAAGACAACACATTTCTGCAGACACCTTGATCATCTTTGAAGATATATGGATAACATAAGGAGTAACCTTTGCATCACTATATGAAAATCAGATCTGGACAAACACTGAATTATAGTCACATTAACTTTTGCACATTCATAGTATTGTTGAACAAATTCATACTCTGGTCTTATTACCAATCAACTTCCAGACACATTTGACCTCATTCATATCATACTCATATGTGTAAAGAAGAAAACAAGACATATTTCATGCATTCCTTGTCTCTATCTTTCTTTATCTCTGCAAGCATTTCTATTGTCTTTGTCTTTGCAAGATCTCTCATATGTAGATCTTCCTTATCCTTACCAAACCCTGCTTCAGTAGTTCACTGTATTGAAAACTTTGCCTTCATCAACACACTCTGCCTCTGTAGATCATCTTGTATACAGACCTCATTTATGAGACTCCATTTGACATCTCTCTGTAGTTGATATTAAACTCTTCTGCAATAGCTATAATGTCATTAAACTCTGATGGCATCTCTTAACCTATTATCATTTGCAGAGCACTAACTTTAAAGCAAACATATCATACAGATCTTTCTCTCTGCACATCCTTGATACATATTGTCAATAATTTCAATTCTTATCTCTTTATCATACAGACCAAACTCAAAGAACAACCCAAAAAATTAAACACGCATACATTAGGGTTTTTTGTTGTCTCTTGTTCACTGGGTAAAATTAGTTATAAAACTAATACAAAACTACCTCCATACGCAGTTAAAAGGCACATCACCATCAAATTAAATGCCAGAAGAATATCTATTAGGTTCCAAATGAAGTTTGAATCTTAGCCTTAGATTAGAGTTTCGCACCTATCATTATATTAAATATAGACCTTGGATTTCTTTTTGGTGCTCGACTTAACAATGGTTACCTTGTAGAGCTGGTGCTCTAGTCTAGAGGGCTACTCAAGGCATGTCATTAAACCCCTTCAGCTGGTTTGTTTAAGTGATTATGACCTCCAATAAAAGGTGAAACCCTTAAGTGATGGTTGAGAGACTTGTGATTTTAGGATTTAAGTCTTAAGACCTTAGGGTTTTATAAGGGTTGATTAGGGTTTTTAACTTAGATCTGAGCTTAGACTTGGAATTCAGGTGAAACCTTCAAACCATGAGTTCTATAAAACCAACTCAAGAAACTGTAACCCTTCTGAGTAAAGAGTAGATATGAAGGAAGGACTTTAGATTTATAAACTTTGACACACTAAGCAATTGTATGCAATAAGCTCCTAGAGTTTGAAACACTTCTGATTTCTATGAGCAAAGAAGGAGTGAAACCTTAAACATGAATGTGAACAAATGCAAAAACACAAAGAATTGAATCAAGGGCATATAACTCTTGAAACACCTATTCCAACTCTTGACTCAACATGAATCAACACAAGGATCATAAGTGCACACCATATCAACAACAAGCACATCCTTTGATCTATGTTCCCCATGAAGCATGATGATCAATGCTCCAAATCCTCCAACATGGTGTTGACATCTCAAAACCACAGAATAAATGAAGCTTTGTATATGTCATGCCCACATTTCCCATTTAGTCACAACACACGTGTCATGTCCACATTTATCATATGGTCATGACACGAGATATCAAAAACTTTTCCCACCCGACTCCAAAAACCCCCTCGCGCACAACATGCCCGCTCAGAGACGATTGTACGAAGGCAAAGACCTCAGTCAAAGACGGAGAGGTGTGAAGTTCCTTCGCATCCCCTACGAAATGATAGTCTACCAAGGGGGTTATGCGATGCGAGGAGCGTCACCAATAGGGTTAGCTTCCAAATTGGGTCTAACCCTAAGATTGCTAAGTGAAGCGGGGTGAGTTCGACTGAACCTAGGAACTAGAATAATTAAATTAAATTAAATACATCAAGGACATAATTAAATCTCACGAGACATAAATGCATTAAAATGGAAAGGAAATAAATTACTAAGTTAACCATAATATTCTAGATAAATTTCGACAGCATAATGCCTCTACATCAAGAATGAGAAATGTAAAAATATCCCCTAGTTAAAACCATCTAAAAGAAATTAATTTAAAACTAGCATATTTCTAAACCAAATTTACTTTACCCAAGGTGATAAAATTTAAAATAAAATAATCCTAAACTCTAAAGTTAACAAAAATAATAAAAATTCATCCTTAAGTTGAATACTAACCAAATAAATTAAATCGGGTTCAGATTAAATAATTAATTAAAATAAGTATCCATTTTTTTGTTATAGATTAGTCAAAAAGAATATAAACGGATTAAATTATTTAAATTTTCTAACATTAATTTCTACACCTAACCCTCTTTAAAAAAAATCCCACCTAAATTAATTTAAAATACCAAGGTTAAATTTAATCTCACAACATAATAAATAAAAAGGCAATGAAATAATGTAAAAAAATAGATTTAAGGGATAACTTTAAATTTAGACTAAAAATCATAAAGCCCACAAAAAAAGATAATTAAAAGCCTAGGTTAAAATTTAAGTCCACTTACAAAAATAAATTAAAACCAATGAAATAAAGCAAAGGTAATTTTTTTTTTTTTTTAACTCTAAAAAACCTTTCAAATTAAAAATAATTAAATATTAATTACGCCCAATTAAATTAATCATAATCGCAAGCATTATTTGTCCTAACCCTTAGATTTAAATAAAATTAATTAAAATACTACACCATAGGAGACATTAAATTAAAAATAATAAATGCCAACACCTAAATTATTTCTAAGGCATTTACTAAAACCTCCAATAAAAATCCCTTAAAATATTTAATTAACCTTCCCCAAAGTCCCCACCTAAAAAGGCTATCCCACTAGATAAAAATTCCAAGCCTAAGGTAGGATAGTTTTTGTGGGTATAAGTAAATTTGAATTGAATATTATTCTATACGCCTAAAAATGACACGACTTGGTCTAAATAAATATTCTTAATATTTAGTCCATTTTAATTCCTCTATCAATAAATAAATAAATCAATTTATTTATTCGATTCACATTTCTCTAGGTTAATTAAATATCAAAATATTTAATTACCTCTTCTAGAGTCAAAATTAAATAAAATCTTTTATTTAATTTAATTCTTCCAAACAATTAAATAATTTTAATTATTTAATTCAAGTCACTTCATTCTTCCAAATTTAAATAAATCAAATCAAATTTATTTTAATTCTCTTAATCTCTAAAAATAAAATCAAATCAAATATTTTATTTATTCTTCCAAATCATGCACAAACAAGTAAATAAATCTATTTATTTAATTTGCTTTCTTATCTTCTAATTTCCTCAAAATATCTTCCAAATCTTCTAAAAATAAGTCTTCTTCTTCATACACACAAAATTAAATAATTTATTATTTAATTTCTCTCAAATCATGCAAAAGCAAATCACAAGTTGAGTTAACTGACTCAATCAACCTTGTTTTTATCAATAACTCTTAAATTAGAAAAAAACATTCTAATTTATGAAAGTAAATCATATCTTTATAAAAGAAAGCAGTTAACTCAAACAAAACAGCGTTTGTGTGACACTTGTCTTCTTTCTATTCGTGCACATTCTCTCAAGGTCTCTATACCGTTGATCTTCTCATTCTTTCTACACCGTTGATCTTTTCTCTCACAAATCTATAAATTGAACCCTGTTTTTCCATTTCATTCATCCAAGCTTTTAGTATTGTTACTCTACAGAAATTATAGCATGCCTTTGGCACGCAAGTCATTCCATTTGCTTGCGATCACCCATTTATTGTATTGAACCTCATCTTCATTACAAAAAGTATCGTAGCCATCTCTCCATCGTCATCTTGAAAAACAAAGCAAGGAAGTACACTTCTGAGGGCTTCAATTCACATACAAAGATCGATTGAGACTAGGCGAACAATGGAAGCAGCAAAGTAGCAAGGTTTGCACAGTTTGTTCTTTGTTATTTGATCTTTGTTACTTGTAATTTCTATTGAGATTATTGGTTTATTTATTGAGTTTGATTACTTTGACAATATTTCTGGTAACATTTTTGGCACCCACCGTGGGGCCTTGCCCCGATTTAACCTTAAAACTAAGTTTTTTTGTGCAAAGGTTCCGTACACAAGAGGATTTGACGCATTTGATCCATTCTAACATGCATCTGATATCTATTCCAGCGCATCTAATCCTTTAGCGCATTTACCTTCTGACGTTGTGCATCTGTGTTCTGTTACGATGCATCTACCAAATGGTGCATATAATCTCTGTCTCTGCACATCTAACCTATGTTTTTGCGCTTTTAAAATTTCTACGCTTCTGAGCTCTATTTCTGCGCATTCAGGATTTGAAGCTACGCATCTGTTCTAAACAGTGATTTTAGGGTATTTCTTGTGGTTTTGCTAACGCTGACACTTTTTTGCAGGGATATTCTCTCATCTACTTGTAGGGTTAAGAGCTAGTTTAGACATTCTAGCTGCATTGTTAACACATCATCTTTTTAAAGGATAGTAATCAAATGTTCATGCAAGATCACATCTAGATCTAACTAGGAAGGAAGTAACTTGATTTCGTTGCATCAACAAATTGAATCTAGTCCCAATGCTAGGAGGATAAAATTGAGATAGCCGCCCCGATTCTTGTGGTTCTTAGTAGAGATAGCAGGAACAATCCTAAGGTTCGGTGGGGGTACAAGCCTTGGGAAACCTGGATCTTGGTATGCATGAGAAGTGTGTGCCATGGAGAAGAGTCGATGCTACCAAGATCCTGAAGCTATCCGCTCTAAATATGCACAGCTAGGGGATCTGACAAGTATTGCCTTTTCCAAACCTAGGATTTGTACTTTCTTTTTGAGTCAAAAAGAGTCCAAAAAATTACAAAAAAATAAAAATCACGAAAACTTCTTTGTGTTTACTGTGTTTTATTTGCCATAATTGAGAAAATCATATCAAAACAACCAACTTGCAACCAAGAAACCAAAAACATCAAAAAACATGCCAAAAAAATTGCAAAAACAATCAGAAAATTAGAGTTGTGCATATACCCTCTGAAGCTATGCATCCATTTCGACCTGATGTGGATTTACTGCGACTTCCTATGCATTTGTTATCTATTACTGTGCTTTTACCATTTACCAAAGCTACACATTTATCCTGACTTTATGCGCTTTTATCCTCTGTTCCAGCACTTCTGTAGCTACGCATGCACAATAGTGAGCATTTCCACATCTGTTGAGAGAGAGTTTTCTACCTTTCTAGTTACCAATTTCGGTCTTGTGTCAGTTTATGAGGATATGACAAACCAATTAGAAGAAATTGTTCAAGAACTCCAAAATCTTCAACAGCAAATAGCAATCTTAGAAGCTGAATCTTCCAAAAAATAGTATCTGCCACAGGGCATATCACCTTATCCACGTATACCAAATCTCTCCCAACATGAGCATGCATGTACTAGCTACGCCTCACCCCAAAATCATACATTTCTTTTCCGTCTTAATGATACTCTTGACAAGGGAAGCACCACCTCAAGTTGGAAATCATATACCACTCCATCTACTAGTCCTCCTTCACCATCTCGTAGAACACCTATCCCAAAGCATACCAGTTTGGTGCAGAGGCACCTACCTGACAGCTGGTCTTGATAAGGCAGTTAGTAGTTTAGGTCTTGTTTATGTTTCCAAGAAGGTCTATTAAGACCAAATGCATGTAATAAGGTCACGCTGATCATGATAAGATCATGCTGACCAGGCTTTTGCTATTTTTAGTTAGTTGGTTATAACAGCTGTCATGATGTATGATCGGTTGGATCTCCCAGCCGCCTGGAGAGTTCCCAGCCGCTTGGAGTCGGGTCAGTAGTACTCGTAGGATAATCTATTTAAGCATGAGATCGGTTGATATTGGATATACAGAGAGATATCATCGATCGGTAGTATAGTATTGCGCAGAGGAACATCATATTGTATTGCATCTTTGAAATCAATAAAGATCCTGTTCGTTTTCTGTTTGATCTCCTTTGTGTAATCGATCTGCTGGTTTGAGTGGTTTCATGGATTTACTGATCCATTCCACCGGTTGATCCATCTGATCGGTGGAATGGTAATGTACAGTAGGTTAGGTTGTAGTTCGTTTGTTTGCATGCAGGTGTGCAGGATCGCGGTCAACAGATGTTGAGAAGCCTAGCATCCTCATGTGCTAGGTCGAGCTGATAAGTTTGAGTTGGAAGATCACCCTGAGGTTGGATCGGGTCATCCCTGGAGGATCGGCGAAGTGAAATTTCGCTAAGTGAAGAAGTTCGTCAAAACGGCATCATCAGGATATCTTGGTGAATATCCTGCAGTCAGTTCGGATACCGTCATCCGGATAAGTGAAGGTGAGCATGATGCAGTTGAGTGCATGAAGTGTGAGTTCGTCGGGGTGATCATCATCTGGAGGAGCCGAGGAGGAGCGTATCGGCATCAGGATCATCTATCGGGAGTGCCAATCATCCGCATATCGCGAGTAGATGCGAGAGTGAAAGTTTGTTTTTTTGACTAAGTGTTGAAGAGGTCATCAGGATATTGGGTGACGTCATCGTCATCAGGATATGACGTCATCGTCATCAGGATATTGAGATATCCCCCTGTGCGAGTTTATCCTGCCGTTGTTAAGTGGTTAAGTATCGGCATCAGCAGAAAGTGGAAGCATCATCAGGAGGTTTCAAGAGAACCGGATAAAGCAGATCATGATGCTGTTGCTTGTGTCGTCGGCTAGCGGAGCATCGAAGGTAAGCTGCTGAAGGTGATCGTCATCAGGATCTTTGGGGCAACCGGATATTGGTTATCCTGCTGACGAAGGAGGTGTCGCGTATCATGATGATGCCGCTGTTAGTGTTTGGAGCCCGATGAACAGTGCAACCGGAGGATGTTTGCGCCCGCTGAATATCATGATGATGATGGGCGACTGGCGGAGGAGGTGAATAGTAGTCGGCAGGAGGACAATTGCGATCGTCTGAAATATGATGATGCTGTTGGTGGTTTTAGGGAATATGATGATGATGGCGAAGATGATGATGATGAGGTTGGTCTGCAGACATCCATGCTATATGCGAAGGTTATAGTGTGGATGCCTCTGCATCACAGTTATACACCAACGCCGCCATCAGGTTCCTCAAGCTCTAATCTGAAAACCAAAGAGTCCTTCAATGATATGATGGAAAGACTCTTTCCAAAATCAAAAAACAAAAGAAAAGATATGGAAAAATCCAAATCCACTCATCCATTGCCTCATACACTTGCAAAGGATGTGATCTAAGGGCTACTAGCAGAGAGTCAACCATGTCCCCAAATTCTATTCCTTGACCTTACAAAAGATCCTTCCAATAGCATGTCAAATCCTACAACCCCTTCATGTAATCCACAACCCCTTGAGCTTATTGAAGAACCTCCTACTATGAACCAAAGTCAAGGTCCATCATACCTTCATGTTGTTGACCATGAGCTTATTCAAGAGTCTTCTACCTCCACTCCAATTCACGTAACCCAAGAGGTATGTCAAGAACCTAATCCTAAGCTTGTGGGAACATCAACCCTTTGTCTAAATCAAGATCAAAACACTCCCATGCAACCCATTCATAACCTATATCTTTTCCATGCTCAAGATACCATCTTTGATGAAGAATCTATCCATGAGCAACTTGGTCCTATACATGAGCAACTTGGTCCTATACATGAGCAAGAAGTCCAATTCCAATCCATTCATAACCTATATCTTTTCCACGATCGAGCTACTATCTTTGATGAAGAAGCTATTCATGAGCAACTTGATCCTATACATGGGAAAGAAAATCCCATCCAACCCGTCCATAATCTATATCTTTTCTATGATCAAGATATTCCCTATGAAGAAAATGTACATGAACAACTTGATCCCATACCCATTCATGAGCAAGAAACCTCCATTACTCCTATCCATCCTCCCTCTAGTCCTATCTATGATCCGATAACCTCCACTTCCCTTAATGAGACACTTGCCTCCCAAGCAAGCATAGAAGATCAAACCATTAATAATCCTCCGCCATCCATTATTGACCATGCTGCAAATCCCCCACCATATATCCTTGGTCTTACTGCCTTCATTCATGAGTGTTCCTACTTAGAACACCAACAATCATTATCCTCTATCTCACCTTCTCCATCCAATAAGGAACTCGTGTCTAGTGTTCCACCTATACATAATCCCACTGTCCACCACATACTCCAACATATGAACTATCAAGGTAAAGGCTTAGGCCTTCATGAACAAGGTATTTTGGAGCCCGTCCATGTCAACGTTCCTCCTCGTTCTTATGGCCTTGGATACACACCCCAAGGTGAACAATCTCAAGATGTTGGTACTTCCTCCATGCCTTCTAAATCTACCACTTTCCATCGCCAATCCTACCATATCCCCAAGACATATGTCGCCATTCCGCCTCCCTTATCATATACGTCCCAAAAGCATGTGACCATACACCTTCCACTATCCAATCTACCTCTGCTACTTCCAACTCCCACCATACCTCCATGCATTTTACCACCACTTCTTCCAACACCTTATTCATCCATCTATAAATCCTCTACAAATCCCAATCATGGCCAACAAATGCACATGTTGTCTAAACAACGAGCTTCCACCAACCTCACTTCCACCATACCCAGGAGATTCAACAACAAAAAATTTGGATGCCTCTACCTATAAAGTCAAAAATCCTAAGAGTCCTCATGACCTAGGATACAAAATCCAAGAATCAAAGAAAAAACCATCTCAAAAGCTGCATACACCCACACACCTCAAAGCAAAACTAAAAAAGGTGTGGGTCCCCAAGCAACAAGTAATTACCTTCGAAGCTTCACAAAAGCTACATATATCCAAACCCATACCTTCACAGGTAAAATCTAAAAGCAAATTGGTTTGGGTACCTAAGCAAAAATCCATCAAGTTAAATGAGGCATCCACCTCTCAAGAATCCCAACCATTCACTTCCTCCTTTTTCATCCACAAACCTCAAATCCATTCATCCCACATGACAAGAAAAAATTAGAAATATAGTAAGTCTATGTGGATCCCTAAATGCCTAAATCACTCATCCACCATGCAAAAACCTCCATTGCTTCCTACACCACCTTCCCATCATATGCTTCAATGTTTATCACAGTATGTGCAACCATTGGCCATGATTCCCTTTCATCCCACGACATTTCCACATACCTCCATCTCCCCTTTCTTCCACTATTATCCTACATATCTTCCTCATCCTATTCCTATGGTCCATGATTTTGCATAAGCCTTTCCTCCATCCTTGCATAAGTCCTCCATATTCTACATCATAATCCACTATCGTACCTTCCATAATCCGCTATCTACCTACACCATCTTCCTTTCATGTAATCTCCTACCAACATCTATGAGCATAGAGACATTTGGCATGATCCGTACGATGACATGCATTTCTAGCGGGACACTATCACCTTCATGGAACCAAGCACTTGAGGCCCGCTCATCCGTATTCCACCTATCTTATCCAAATATTCAAAAAAAAAAAATCAAAATCATGAAAATATGGCAAACAAGCGCCTTGGATAAGTACCATGATGAAAACCTAGCAAACATGCATCGTGTGTAATTTGGTCTTCTATGTCACCTACATTTTGAGTACCTTGTCTCTTCAGCATATCACTCTTCTCCTATTAGTTTCCTTCCATACCATTTCCTATCCTATCCTTCTATCCATTACATACCTATACTGTCCAGTCCGTCCATCCTAATCTTCCATTCCTCTATTTTTTTATCTTGATAAAGATTGGGGACACAATGTTGACAAATGTTTTAGGTGTCTCTTGACATACCTTATCCCTAGAGCAACACGCCAATCCTTCATTATCCTCTCATTCTCCTATCGTCATAAACATTGCCATGAAAAATCCTAAGTATTTTACCTACAATAGGGTATGATATTTCTATGTGACTTAGTCCTTGGCGATCACATCCTTTCCCTCTTCCGCATACATTCTCTTCCGCTCGTTGTACCTCATCCATCTACCTATCCATGGTGTTTCCTTGTCATCAGTATCTAGCATTAAGGATATCCAAAATTCTTCTCCGGTGTCATCCCAAAGCTTTTCAAAATCCCAAATGGTATCAAAGCAACCTAGTGACAACCTATCATGGCTTGATACTCTGTCTCTTTTCTCGCCTTATCAACTAAGGTCTTATCTAGTATCCTATCCACAGTTTCAGCCTAGCATAGTGTCTGTCATTAGCATCATAAGGTCAATCCTGAACTACGTTGCCTCTACATCATCACATAGGCAAGGCCATTATAAATGCACCCCCGAGGCTTCCCTTCTGTCCCATATCTTATCGTCTATCCTCTAGTCCATCCACATGGTCCAAGTCCCCGAACTACGTCGCCTCTGCGTCGTCACGTAGGCAAGGCCATTTAGCAATGCGCCTCCGAGGCACTAGGTCAGTCCCTTAGGGTCTGTTTTACCAATAAGGATTGTGGTCTCTTTCACCAGGCACACACGCAACAAAGCCTACTTCCAAAACAGAAATTTTGACGCAAAGCATCAACCTATCCAAAGCAAAGCAAGCAAGTAAATGATCCTATCTAAATTATGGCAAGAAAACACATCTAAATGCAGGAATGTTCTGTATTCGTGATCAGGTTAAGTTATAGAGTCTTCATTTTTTGTTATCATGTTTTCCTATGCTACTCAAGGATGCCAAAAGTTAGAGATGCTATGATGGGGGCATGATTATTTTCTTTGTTTGTTGTTTGTGGATCAACCTTTAGTAATGTGAAGCCTTGTCTAATGACATGATCGGCAAAAGATCATCGAAGACATCAGAGGTCTAACATGAAAGGGGGCAATCCTTGTCTATTGATACACAAGAAATACTCAGGTCATTTCAGTTCAATTATACCTCAATGCTTGTATTACCTTGCTACATCAAAACCCATGTAAGCAATACTTAGGTCATCTCGGTTCAATTATACCTAGATGCTTGTATTAACTTACAACATTTGGAAAAGCTACCAAAAAAATCGCCCAATGATGAAATAGGCACTTCAAAATACTTGCAATATTAAGATAGCAAAACCATTTCGCATCCACATCCATATCCCATGAAATAAAGATCCAAAATGCAGAGTATCAATACAAATAAAAGCTTGTGATTTCTTCTATCGCAATTCTTCTATCAATCAAATTTCTATCTATCATTGTGTCTTTCATCCCTGTGTGGTCAATCCGAGCAATGATCCTGGTGGTGTTCACCTGGGATTTGGGTTTTGATTCGAGTTTGTAGATTCCTGCGTGTGTTTTTTTAAACCCTTAGTGCCCTGGTTTAAATTGTTCCTCCATCTACATGGAGTGTTTTACCGCCTTTTCATGTTGCACTGATGAAAAATGTTAAGTCTTGTATATGCAAATGCAAGTTGCATGTAGGCAGGCTTGTGAAATCTTAATCGGCTTCCATAAAATGTTGAAAATTTGAGTTATATGCATGTTTTAATGTATATCAGGTTGCATATACATTAGTGGAATCTTTCGCAAAACTCCTGGGAATATTCTTCACTTGTATGCATTTTCAATTGCATATCGGGTTCAAGGTGGAAGATACATTGCGGGAATATTATGTAGAAGATCCTGTGTTTGTATGTGCAGGAATGAATGTATGTCAATATACATCAGGTCTTATGAATGAAAATATACAAGGAGGCCCGATATACATCTGCTACAGTGTAAAGGTTCATCGCCAGCATATACAATGAAAAATGTACAAGGGTGAATGTATCTCTAATATACAAGTCAACATGCAGGCGTTGAAAGATACAAGGAAAGTATGCATTCATCGAATATTCCATCGCAGATTCTGCAGTTGTATAAAGGGGTTTGTATATTTGTGTTTGTATATTTGACATACAAACAAATATACATTTGCTACAGTGCGGCGGAGGTGATACATGTGGTAGGGCCCGCGGGCATATACAAACAGGTTTGTATATTCGACATACAAAAAGAGGACATACATTCTGGACCTGAGGGATAAATCAGATGAAGTTAATAATATTTCGGGTCCGCTGCATGTATATTGGGCACTTGTATGTGCCGATATACATTGCGAAGGTACAAAGGCTAGATACAAGCCGGATTTCAAAACAACTTCGAGTGCCTCATTAAAATTTGAAATCCGCCTTGTATGTATAAGGCGAATGTATATGTGTTATACATTCAAAAATGTGCAAAAAGGAAAGACATACAACCCTGACACGGAGAAGGAATCAAATGCAGTCTATGACTATTTGAAGTCCAGGTTGTATAAAGCACTTGTATATGCTGATATACTAGACAATGTGTAGTGAAAGTGATACAATCCGGACCCGAATAAGTTTCTATAATGCCTCATAAAAATTTCAGGTCCACCTTGCATGTTAGCTGTTGTATGTATATGCATTTTGCATATACAAAGGATTTTCAAAAGGTGAACAGTGGCGATTGTATATGCATATGTTTTTTGCATATACAGGGGCAAAAGTGGCAAAATGGTGATTGGAAAAGTCAGCGATGGACAGACAAAATGCTTACGTGGTACTTTTTCATTGGTTCACGACTTTTCAAAGGTGTTTTGAGCCGTTTATCTCTGCGATGGAGTCAGGATCGATGGCAGGTTTTATACTTGATGCAGCGATGAGTTTCTTTGTATGTGGCCGCATTTTTTGAGCGGGAAAACTTCAGATGTATCCGCTACTGCATCCCATGGGTAGTTGAGCCATTTATGGCAGAATTGCAAATAGGCATGGGCCGATGGTTGAACAGCCAAGTACCAGGTTTATGACGAAAATCTTCCAGCGGCGGCACAGGGCTCGAGCTCAACTACTCCTCGCCCTTCTCTTGCTTCTTCCTGTTGTGTCCCCTGCTGCTGCATTTATGATTTTGAGCGCCATCTCTTATGCATTGTATCTGACGAGAAATTTTGACCTCCCCTTGTAATTAATTTTTGCGAAGTACACTTTATTGCTATTTTAAGCAAACTGTGTTACTCTTTTGTGGTTGTTGAAAACTGGACAGGTTTTGGTGCTGCAGTAGGAATACAACTTTTTGGTGACTCTGTTTCAAGTGTCTCATGAGTTTATGAATTGTATGTTGTATGTATTATGCACAGAATCATCAATTTCATGTTGATTTAAATGAGTAATGCTCCATTGCATGTGTTTCGTTATTTGTCTCCAAACTAAATGTGTTTTTTCTTCTGACTCTAAACATCTAAGGGGTGTTATAGATTCTAGAATATAGGTTTTCTATATTGAGTACTTAGTCTCTTACTTCTGCTCAAGGAGTAGATTAAATGATTTGGATTAAGTGTTAGAAGAATACATTGTAGTAAGGATGTTGGTAAGCAGAAATAACTAAATACTCTCTCTTGGGTATTGTCTGTAAGGCAGACATTTCAGAAGCCCCTTGAAATCTGATTACTGTCTTAGGTCTGTGGTAAACATTCACATATATATGTCTACTGACTCCGAGCCCTGGATAGGCACCGATCTAGTCTGGTATCTCTATTGTAACCCAAAGTCCTAGTTTTGCATCCATATATAAATCAAATTCAAACTTCATATACAAACCTTTAGGATTTTAGAAATAGTTTTAGGACCCAAAATCCTCTGTCTACAACTGAATATAGGCCCAAAGCTAGCCCCTTTGCACTTATCTCACAGTTTTGGTCTACTTAATAAAGGATTTATCTGCTTTGTGTCAGCATCCCAGTCTTTGCATAGTTATATCTCATGGGTGTTGAGTAGGGAATACCCCCTTGGTTCTGCAGAGCCTAAAGAAGAAGAGATATTTATAGAGTCTATCTCCTATACTGTTGGCCCCTGGCCCGGGAATCCTGTCGACCAATGATGGCTACCTTGTAGGGATGACTGAGAATAAGCATCCAGTCTGGGAAAATAACCAACAGATTTTGGCGACTCTACTGGGGATGTGAAGTGAAAGAACCTTAATTTTTAAAAGAAAACAATTCCTAGTAATAGGTGGCGACTCCGAACCAATCTCCCAATCGGTAAAGTAAAAATTTGTATGCAAGGGAGAAGATCCCAGCATAATACTCTGTTTGAAGAGTTACCCATAAAAATGATGTATAGGAAAAAAGGGACTGTTCAAGCCAGTCAATATGGTTCTCCTAGCCCCAGAAAAAATGAATTTATTCAGGACAATCTAGGATCCTTAGAGCAAACAATACCTTATTTTTCAAACACTGAGGCTGAAATCCAGAATGTATATGAAAGACAGCAGGGTGGTGCTCTGAGAATAAGGTCAGAAGTTTTTCAAGAACACCCTTTCTTGGATCCCAGTGATAGATTTGAAAAGGTTGAGTCTCCAAGGGATGAAGATAATGATGATCAGAATGTGATAAAACCATCCTCTTCTATGCCTAGAGAGGAGGAACTAGTCGATGAAATTAAGAGCTTAAGGGCAGAATTAGAATATCTGCAAGCGGTAAAGATCAGAGATGACATGAGACAGAACGTGCAAGCTCTAAGAGTTGCTCAGAATGATTCAGTTCCTACCCTTGGCAACACAGATATGCAAAGAAATCAACACAGGAATGAAGTACAGGATCAGCACAATGATCAAAGACAGAACGCACATAATGCTTGAGTACCATTAAATAATGTAAGAAATCAGAATGCAAATAGAAATGTCAATGCAAACCAATTTGGTAGACAACCCATGCAGCTAGACAGATTCAGACAGCTTGTTTTTTATGGCATTCCGAGTTATCCAAACCCTATTGACAAACATGTGAGGCTGCAAGTGCCTAAATTTTTAGGAAATAATACTGTGTCAGGTGAAGACCATCTAAAAGCTTTTCAGAATATCATGGACAACTTTGAGGTTGAGGATGAGGATGTATTTATGAAATCATTCATGCAATCCTTAGTTGATGAAGCCAAGGAATGGTATAAAGGTCTACTTGACAGAAGCATTTCATCATGGGATGAATTTAGGAGAATATTCAAGGAACAATATGGTGACAAAACTGATCCTAGTTTCTTTATTAATGAATTCACTAGAATCACCAAAGGATCAAATGAACAGGTTGCTGATTTCAATGCTAGATTCACTAAAGTATTGAACAAATTGCCACAAGACTTGAGGCCTAATGAACCTATGTGTATAGTATTGTACATAAATGCTTTTGATGCCAAGACAGCTTATGGATTAAGAGACAAGGGACCTCACAGCCTCAGGGATGCCTTCAAAATAGCAACTAATATTGAAAATAACAGGAAGGCGTCTGGTAAGACAAATAGAAGGGATGATGTGAAAATTCTGCAAAATCCAAACACTAAATCTCAGAGTATCCAAGGTAATGCATCTACTTCTGAGGATAAAATAGATAAATTAACAAATGTGGTTAAGGACCTAAGTTATAGAATAGCTAAAAATGAAAAGGGGATAAGTCTTGACAGGCCAGTTTACCAAAGGCAAGAAAGAAGACCATCATTACATGATATGCCGTATCATACTAGTTGGCGTGATGGTAAACCCGTCGTCCCGCACAGCAATACAAATCCAAGAGCTCAGAATACAAAGGAAACTCCTGATCCTTTGAAGAAGGATGTCAATATTGTTAATGACACCCCATGGTGCATCATATGTCAAATGCCTCACTCACAGTCACAATGTATGATTGCTCAGTCTTTATATGATAATGATGTCGCCTGTGATGAATGTAATGAGCCGCATTGCATGGAAGATGATAATGTCAATATGTTGTCTACAAACAGAGGATACTCTTTTCATGATGCTAATGCAAGTGTAGATAATGACATTCAGGTCTGCCAACAGTTCCCATATGATGAGGATGAAGAAGACAACTATGTCTATGCTTAGGACTCACATAATTTTCTGAATAACTTGAGGAGACCTTTTGATGAAGAAATTAGAGCCCTCACAGCAACAGCAATAGCTCAAGTCAAGAGCAATTACAATCTCAGAGGTAAGGCTCAGGTAAGTGGTACACCTCAACCAGAGAACACTTTTGTGAGCCAACCAGTGCAAAATTATAAGGGGACTGAAACATATAAGAAACAATGGAACAATAATAAACAAGGTTTTAAGCAAAAAATAGGTTACGATTCTCAAAAAATAGAGATTACAGTTCCCCAGGGTGAGAATCAGAATAAAAATTCTCAGAGCAAGAATGACAGTCAGGAAGCCACAAAAACTAAAGCTGGATCATCTCAGGATAGAGGTAAAAAGATGGAGCAAGCTACAACTGTTATTCAAAGTTATGCTCCATTTGACATCACTCAGGTCTTGTCTCAGATAAAAGTCTATATTCCACTAATGGAACTGATGAAAGTGGAAGAATTTAGAAATAAGGCTATGTCCTTAATCTCAGGAACACCTTGTCAGATCAAGCAAAATGATGAACCTCAAGCCAAGAAACAGGCCCTGTGCGTTGAAGAAGATGAAGTTCCTGAAGTATATTTGGGGATGACCATGACAAAATGTCCTTCACAAGTGGAACCATTTTATGTCTCCCTTGTCATAAATGGAAAAGTAATTAAGAACTATATGCTTGACTCAGGAGCATCAACGAACATCATGCCTTTGGCCATCATTCAGCAAGCTGGGTTAAAGATAGATAAGGCATGTGGGAAGTGCTATGCAATGGATGCTAGGGAGGTACCTGTCATTGGAATCATGAAAGATGTTGATTTCAGACTACTAGCATATCCTGAAAAGACCTACAAAATGAACATAACAGTTGTTGATATCAAGCCACAGTATGGCATGTTGCTGTCAAGAAGGTGGGTAGCATTGATTGGTGGAAGTATGCAATTAGATCTGTCATACTCTATGATCCCTATGAATGGTAGGAATGCCAAACTGATCAGGGAGGAAAGATCATCAGAGATAGTGGAGAATCAAGAATCAGAGGAACAGATATGCTTTGTGAACATCGACTGTGATAATTTCAGAGTTGTCTCAGATGATAAAGGAGATAAAGAGGAAAATATTTGCATTCAAGAATTGGATCAACAGGGTCTATGGACAATGTATTTTGATGGAGCTTGTTCGAAGGATGGCTCTAGTGCTGGGATTGTATTTCTATCTCCATCTGGTAAACTTCTAAAATTCTCTTTCTTGCTAAAGTTTGCCTGTACAAATAATATTGCAGAGTATGAGGCTCTGTTGTTAGGATTGAATGTAGCTCTGAAGCATGGAATTAAGATGTTCAAGGTGTTTGGTGATTCAGAGCTTATTGTTTCCCAAGTTAGAGATAAGTATGCATTAAAGAATAAGAGGTTAAAACAATATAAGCATGTTGTTTGGGATACAATTGAATTGTTTGATGCATTTTCAATAAACTGGATAGAGAGATCAAAAAATGTCAGGGTAGATTTTCTAGCTAATGTAGCTGTAAGGCCAGATGATTTCTGTTAGATGTAACAAATGTTGAGGTCAAACTCAGACCTGCAGTGCCAGATAATGTATGCAGCTGGCAAGTGTTTGATGATGATAAAGATTTACTGAGATTTCTGCATTGTATTAATGAATATGAGAACCAGGAAATGGATTTTTAGAATTTTGTAGAAGTAGTAGATGGGAAAGAAACTCTCCTAGGGAAGGAAGTAATTCAGTTAAAGACAAATAAAATCCCTAGAGGGTTAGTTGCTTTAGAGAGAGCTTTTGACAATAGGGACCAACTCGTCACAAAGTCATCTCCAACAAACAAGAATGATTTAGAAGAGATAAATTTGGGGACACCTCATGCTCCCAAAAGGGTATACATTGGCAAACAGCTCAAACCACATATCAGAATTATGCTGATTGCATTGCTAAGAAGGTACAAGCATGTCTTTGCCTGGTCTTATGAGGACCTGAAAGCTTATAAGGAGGATTTGTTTCAGCATGAAATCCCTTTGAATCCTAGAGCTAAACCATTTAGACAAAAATAGAGGCCTATAAATCCAACTTTAGCTCCAAAAATGCAAGAAGAGCTTATGAAACTTAGGGAGGCTAGAATAATCATGCCTATCAGACATTCAACTTGGGTGTCTAACCTTGTCCCAGTTAGAAAAAAGAATGGTGACATAAGGCTTTGTGTGGACTTTAGAAACTTAAATGTGTCCTCTTTGAAGGACAATTATCCATTACCAAACATGGAGGCCATGTTGCAGAAGGTGACTGGCTGTGAGCTTCTATCTATGATGGATGGATTCTCAGGATACAATCAAGTGAAAGTAAAGGAATCAGAACAATTCAAGACCGCTTTTACTACTCCATGGGGAACCTATGTTTATGTGAGGATGCCATTTGGATTGACAAATGCTGGTGCTACATTTCAGAGGGCCATGGATGTTGCTTTTGCAGGATTGATTGATTCAATCTTGGCTGTGTATCAGGATGACTTAACTGCCTTTTCAAAAAAGGAGGGACAGCACTGTATGCATTTGGAATAGATTTTTATTAGAGCATTAGAGTATGGCATTTTGCTCAACCCAAAGAAGTGTGTTTTTGGGGTTGTAGAAGGAAAATTGCTTGGACACATTGTTTCCAAGGATGGAGTCAGGATTGATCCTGAAAGGGTAGCTGCAATTGACAAAATCCAGATCCCTAAAATGGTAAAAGGTGTTCAGTCCTTCTTTGGACAGATTAATTTTGTTAGGAGATTTGTTCCTAATTTTGCAAAGACCACCAAGGAGATCTCTAAAATGCTGAAGAAGAATGCAATTGTCAAATGGGAAGATGAAGCAACCAAATCATTTCAAGACATAAAGGAGGCAATAAAGATGGCTCCTGTTTTAAAATCTCTAAATTTTTCTAGGCCATTTCAATTGTTTTCATTTGCTTCTTTCCATACTGTTGCTGCATGCCTATTGCAAAAAAATGAAGAAGGGTTTAAACAGCCTATAGCTTTCTTTAGTAGGTCATTGCAGGCTATTGAATTAAAGTATGATATAATGGAGAAGCAGGTGTATGCATTGGTCAGAGCAGTCAAGAGCTTTAGGCCCTACTTGGTAGGCTCACAAGTAATTGCATATGTGCCTCATGCAGTAGTCAAAGATATATTTACTCAGCAGGAGGTAACTGGAAGAAGATGCAAGTGGATAAACAAACTGCAGGAGTTCAACATTGAAATACAAATCACAAAGTTGGTAAGAGGACAAGGTTTAGCAAAGTTAATGACACAGTCAAATCTAGAGGCATGCCAAGTGAATGAAGTGCATAATGAAGTTATAAATATGTTAGAATCTGAATGGTATAAGGACATAATATACTATTTGCAGAATTTAAACTGTCTTTCCCATCTCAGTGATATCCAAAAAAGGACCCTGAAGCTGCAAGCTATTAAGTACATCATTGTTCAAGGAGAGCTGTATTGGATAAATCCTGATGGTGTATTACTCAGGTGTGTCGATGAAAATCAGGCCATGGATATTCTCAGTGACATGCACAATGGAGTATGTGGTGGACATTATGCAGGCCAAACAACAGCCCATAAAATTCTCAAATCAGGCTATTGGTGACCAACTCTTTTCTCAAATGCACATAGAATGGTAAGAAGATGTGATCCTTGTCAGAGGTTCTCAGGAAGGCTAAAATATGGATGTGCATTGCCCCTTAAGACTGTAACTGTAGAAGCTCCATTTCAGCAATGGGGAATTGATTTTATAGGGGAAATCTTAGAAAAATTAAGTGGAGGGCATAGTTGGATTCTAGTTGCCACTGATTATTTCACCAAATGGATCGAGGCCATCCCAACCAAAAGAGCTACCAACAAAGTGGTGATGGATTTTATTCTGGAAAATATTATTATTAGATTTGGAGTACCGGTAAAATTAGTCACAGATAATGCTATGTGCTTCAGGCCTGGTGAATTTACTGATTTTTGCAGTAATTATGGAATTAATTTGTTACATGCATCACCATATCACCCACATGGAAACAGTTAGGCTGAGTCAAGCAACAAAAGCCTCATGAAGATTGTAAAGAGAATGGTAGGTAAAAACAAAAGGGCTTGGGATTCAAAGCTGAAAATGGCATTGTGGGCTGACAGAATAACAGTCAAGAAAGCAACTAGAAGATCTCCTTTTGAATTGGTATATGGTGTAGTGGCTAAATTGCCTGTAAACAACTTTTTGCCAGTTTACAAATTCATACAAGAAAACATGGAGGAGATCGGAGATCCAATGACTGAAAGAATCAATCAGCTGGTTGCACTAGATGAAATGAGAAGGGAGGCACATAAAACAAACATCAAAAGACAGGAAAGGGTAAAATATCTATTTGATAAGAGAACTACAGAAAGAAAGTTTCAGAAAGGTGATTTGGTTCTTGTATGGAATGCAAGGAACCAGGACAAGGGCAAACACGGTAAATTTGAGACCTTGTGGGTGGGCCCATATCAAATTAGTGACATTCATGGAGGAGATTCTTACTTTCTCCAGGCCCTAAGTGGTGAATTGTTGGAATTGCCAGTGCACGGTCAGTTCCTGAAGCTTTACTTCTTATAAGGGTTATCTTCTGTGCACATTGTAAAGTAAATGTAAATATTTTGTACATGCCCTATATAGTCGGTGCTGATTTGTGTTTTGTGTTCTGCCTGGTCTGCCACAAAGTTGTTTGGTTCTCGCTGCAGTCTTGTGTCTGCACGTCCCCAGTCGGAGCCACTGGTGGTGTTCACCTGGGATTTGGGTTTTGATTCGAGTTTGTAGATTCCTACGTGTGTTTTTTTAAACCCTTAGTGCCCTGGTTTAAATTGTTCCTCCATCTACATGGAGTGTTTTACCACCTTTTCCTATTGCACTCATGAAAAATGTTAAGTCTTGTATATGCAAATGCAAGTTGCATGTAGGCAGGCTTGTGAAATCTTAATCGGCTTCCATAAAATGTTGAAAATTTGAGTTATATGCATGTTTTAATGTATATCGGGTTGCATATACATTAGTGGAATCTTTCGCAAGACTCCTGGGAATATTCTGCACTTGTATGTATTTTCAATTGCATATCGGGTTCAAGGTGGAAGATACATTGTGGGAATATTCTGTAGAAGATCCTATGTTTGTATGTGCAGGAATGAATGTATGTCAATATACATCGGGTCTTATGCAATGAAAATATACAAGGAGGCCTGATATACATCTGCTACAGTGTAAAGGTTCATCACCAGCATATACAATGAAAAATGTATAAGGGTGAATGTATCTCTAATATACAAGTCAACATGCAGGCGTTGAAAGATACAAGGAAAGTATGCATTCATCGAATATTCCGTTGTAGATTCCGTAGTTGTATAAAGGGGTTTGTATATTTGTGTTTGTATATTTGACATACAAACAAATATACATTTGCTACAATGCAGCGGAGGTGATACATGTGGTAGGGCACGCGAGCATATACAAACATGTTTGTATATTCGACATACAAAAAGAGGACATACATTCCGGACCCGAGGGATAAATCAGATGAAGTTAATAATATTTCAGGTCCGCTGCATGTATATTGGGCACTTGTATGTGCCGATATACATTGCAAAGGTACAAAGGCTAGATACAAGCCAGATTTCAAAACAACTTCGAGTGCCTCATTAAAATTTGAAATCCGCCTTGTATGTATAAGGTGAATGTATATGTGTTATACATTTGAAAATGTGCAAAAAGGAAAGACATACAACCCGAACGCAGAGAAGGAATCAAATGCAGTCTATGACTATTTGAAGTCCAGGTTGTATAAAGCACTTGTATATGCTGATATACTAGACAATGTGTAGTGAAAGTGATACAAGCTAGACCCGAATAATTTTCTATAATGCCTCATAAAAATTTTAGGTCCGCCTTGCATGTTAGCTGTTGTATGTATATGCATTTTGCATATACAAAGGATTTTCGAAAGGTGAACAGTGGCGATTGTATATGCATATGTTTTTTGCATATATAGGGGCGAAAGTGGCAAAATGGTGATTGGAAAAGTCAGTGATGGACAGACAGAATGCTTACATGGTACTTTTTCATTGGTTCATGACTTTTCAAAGGTGTTTTGAGCCGTTTATCTCTGCGATGGAGTCAGGATCAACAGCAGGTTTTATACTTGATGCAGCGATGAGTTTCTTTGTATGTGGCCGCATTTTTTGAGCAGGAAAACTTCAGATGTATCTGCTACTGCATCCCGCAGGTAGTTGAGCCATTTATGGCAGAATTGCAAACAGGCATGGGCCGATGGTTGAACGGCCAAGTACCAGGTTTATGACGAAAATCTTCTAGCAACGGCACAGGGCTCGAGCTCAACTACTCCTCGCCCTTCTCTTGCTTCTTCCTATTGTGTCCCCTGCTGCTGCATTTATGATTTTGAGCGCCATCTCTTATGCATTGTATCTGACGGGAAATTTTGACCTCGCCTTGTAATTAATTTTTGTGAAGTACACTTTCTTACTGTTTTAAGCAAACTATGTTACTCTTTTGTGGTTGTTGAAAACTAGACAGGTTTTGGTGCTGCAGTAGGAATACAACTTTTTGGTGACTCTGTTTTAGGTGTCTCATGAGTTTATGAATTGTATGTTGTATGTATTATGCATAGAATCATCAATTTCATGTTGATTTAAATGAGTAATGCTCCATTGCATGTGTTTCGTTATTTGTCTCCAAACTGAATGTGTTTTTTCTTCTGACTCTGAACATCTAAGGGGTGTTATAGATTCTAGAATATAGGTTTTCTATATTGAGCACTTAGTCTCTTACTTCTGCTCAAGGAGTAGATTAAATGATTTGGATTAAGTGTTAAGAAGAATACATTGCAGTAAGGATGTTGGTAAGCAGAAATAACTAAATACTCTCTCTTGGGTATTATCTGTAAGGCAGACATTTCAGAAGCCCCTTGAAATTTGATTATTGTCTTAGGTCTATGGTAAACATTCACATATATATGTCTACTGACTCCAAGCCCTGGATAGGCACCGATCTGGTCTGGTATCTCTGTTGTAACCCAAAGTCCTAGTTTTGCATCCATATATAAATCAAACTCAAACTTCATATACAAACCTTTAGGATTTTAGAAATAGTTTTAGGACCCAAAATCCTCTGTCTACAACTGAATATAGGCCCAAAGCTAGCCCCTTTGCACTTATCTCAGAGTTTTGGTCTGCTTAATAAAGGATTTATTTGCTTTGTGTCAACATCCCATTCTTTGCATAGTTATATCTCATGGGTGTTGAGTAGGGAATACCCCCCTTGGTTCTGCAGAGCCTAAAGAAGAAGAAGAGATATTTATAGAGTCTATCTCCTATGCTGTTGGCCCCTGGCCCGGGAATCCTATCGACCAATGATGGCTACCTTGTAGGGATGACTGGGAATAAGCATCCAGTCTGGGAAAATAACCAACAGGACCTTTAGAAAGGTTTCCCTTTGTCAGCCTTTTTAATTTAAATTATGAATGTTAGCAGGAATGCATATATAAACATGTTTATGTCTTCATTTTACACCTAGATGGATAATACGAACTTGTAATATTGAGCTAAGAGATTTCAAGGCATTCATTTTGTTGCAGAGCAGAATCATGTTGTTATTGTGTTTGTTTTTTACATATTTGGCTTCATCAATCCATCTCCTCATGGTGTGAAAGATCTTCATCTCTATGAGGGCTTCACCTCCAAGGTGACATCTATTTGGGTTTCAATCAATCTATTTCATCATTGCTTTGGCCTCTATCCACCAAGGACACGCACTCTATCTAACAATAGTGTTGGAAGGCTTGAATGCCATTCTAGGGCCTGGCTGAAGCAAGCTCCTAAACACCACAACCCCCAAACCCCTCTCTTTGTCATTGCAGGTTACAAGTGCAAGATTTGGCAAAGTGGAGTTACAGAGAAGTAAAGCAGAGGATAAAGATTCAGGATCTGAGAAGAAAGTGTAGAAAACCAACCCTACTAGACTAAGGCACCCACCCCATAGTCCTCCCGACTGGCATCTCCAAAAACTCTAAAGTAGGTTGCAATCTTACACACCTCACTGTTCTAGATCTATAAAAAAATTGCCCTATTGGATTTGGGCACCTGCCCCGTTGTCCCTGAAGTTTCCACCTCTAAAAATCTAAACCCTAGCATGTTTCTAATGTGTATTTAGTGCCTTCCTGTGCGATCATTTGTCATATTTTGTTCGTCTATATACGATTTCATATAATTAGGGTTTGAGGCTTAATTAAATTAGGGTTTAACATATGTATCAATCTAATCTATCTTTCCATATCATTCCTAAGTGACATCAACCTGTAGCTGAGTCCTCTCCATCTATAGTGACTTATCTCGATCGTTGTCCTTGAATGTTATTGTGAAAGGAGGGTTTGATTAAATCTATCTTAACCACATTTCAACATATCTTCTTTTCATATATAACAAGTTCATGATTGAATGTCATGTCCCATCCAACAAGAGAAGGGAGAAGATATAGTTCATATTAATATGGGAAGTAGAAGCACAAAGATGATCAGATGTATTGTTGTTGTTACTAATGTCCTAAAGCATGTATGCTCCAAGTTCCATGATGATTGGATTATTGGAAGAGTTTTGTTGTTGACTACTTGAAGATAGTGTTGTCTCTGTGAAGGTGTTATGTGTAGGACAATGGAATGCTCCGCATGTAAAGTCTGATAAAACCACTTACTAAAAATACCAAAGAAAAGCAAAACTCAATCTATAAAAGGCAGAATAGATCTTTCTATTATCAAAGATAATCATAAATGTATAATCTTTTACAAATTTATAAGTGCAATCAATAGCACATCAAAGAGAAGTACAAATACATCCATTGGCTAAGCAAGCCATACAAATGTTCAATACAATGATATATCCACTTTTTGAATTACATAATAAAAATCAAATATACAAATCCATCTTTAGACGCCATAACCCACTAGTCTTCTGCAAGTCGAAGGTCAAGAGCATGGTTAAGGTGCTTTGCCCACCCAACCACAAAGCACTACACTTCCCCAAAATTCTTCCTAACTCAAAGAATACCCTGTTGAAATTAGGGTAGACAACTGAGAAAGGGGGGTGAATCATTTGTCACAAATCTTTATCTTTTGCTGCATTTAATCTTCTTTACCACTTATAAACAAATTAATGATATAACCATGAAAGCATGAATCAACAACACAAGAGCAGAAACATAATCAACACACATAACACCAAGATTTTTATGTGGAAACCCGGTTAAGGGAAAAACCACAGTGGGGGTTAACCCACAAGATTTATTCTCTATTAAAAGAATAAAAAAATGGGAAGGCACTTGCCTTCGGGTGCACTTCCCAGAGCTCACTGCTCAAAGAAGGCTCACTGCCTATGAAAACATTCACATGATTAACACTAAAAGGTTGAACTGAGAAACAACATCTTCTTCATGGCAAGGTCAGTTCCATTGAAGCTCACAACACCTTTGCTCTGCCCCCAAACACTTCCTCGCTACCTCTACATCTTCACACTTATTTACCACATTTGCATGACTTCATTACACTTATTTATACATGACATTGACTTTGGAATAAACATCAAAGTCGGCCTTACAATCATTTATCTGGAATATTCTCCAAGATAGGCATTATAAGTAATTACAATCACAAGACTTAAAATGCTACATGTGAACCATTACACTATCAGCCAAACATAGCTAGGACTTGAATCTTCCCTGAACAACATGCCACGCTCCATAAAACTTCTCTTAGATCATCTGCAACACACACCAAGCATCCGGTCGGCCAAGACTAGAAAGAACAGCAACACCCAAGGAGAAATCTTCAACTACAAGCTCAATCCTTAATGTGGACCACCAACACAATAGGCACATGATTCAGATACCACCACAAGCATAATGAAATCAACAAGAACAACCACACCACCTCAAATCACCAGAATCACTTGCACCTTCATACGGGAACTTAAGAACACTGATTATCATGACTGTCACACTAGAAAGATTGCTTGCGGACCTCCAAACCATGAACCACTTGAATTGAGGATACACACGAACATCCCAAACATACCTCTAGAACCGCAGACCATAATATTCTAATTCAGAGCAATCCAGACCAAGTTCCTGTCACTCTGTTACCTCTAAATGACTACAAAACCTGGTTCTACTCAGATGGCCATAACTTCACCAATCCTCCATGCCGATCTCTCAAATCTTAACTAGAGAAACTTCATACAATCCTCTACAAAACCCTTTAGTCCGCAGACTCTGATCTTCACCTTACTGGAAATGCAGAGCAATCTACTTTGCTAAACTACACTATCTTCACTGTCTCTAACAAAGAGATATGTTGACATCAATGACAACACATCATATGCACATATTTGCAACAACTCCCCCTTTGTCATTGATGGCAACATATGATGTGAAAAACTAATTCAACCATCAAGACAAGTACTTCTCCCCCTTTCTCTTATCACACCTACAACCACTTTCTTCACTGCTCCCCCTTTCACCAGTAACTACTTACTTCCAAGTTTTTCACATGACTTCTCTCCCCCTTTGACACCAATGGCAAAGGGCACATATTTGCAGTTATCTCTCACCCTTTTTGTTTCTTAGACAAAACCAAACTAAACTCTAGAATTAACATACTGACTACTCCCCCTGAGTAGCATCCCCTTACCACCAATCTAAATCACAAGATATGACTGTGAGTTCCACTGGATTGATGCACACTATTGCACCTTAGTTCTGAACAGGAGGGGTAATAACCCCTAGCTTCACTCTGAGATACTCAAAAGTATCCTTAGGTAGAGGCTTAGTGAAGATATCCGCAATCTGATCCTTTGAAGAAACAAATTCCAATCTAACTTCATTCTCATTTACCTTCTCTCTCAAAAAGTGAAACTTGATGGATATGTGCTTTGTCTTTGAATGCAACACCGGATTCTTTGAGATGTTTATTGCACTTGAATTATCACAGAAGATTGTAACAGGCTCTTTAAACACAATTCTGATATCCTTCAACATTTGCTTCATCCACAAAACTTGAGTACAATTACTTATTGCTGCTATATACTCTACCTCTGTAGTAGACAGAGATATTGCCTCCTACTTTTTGCTCAAACAAGAAACCAATCTCTTTCCCAAGAAAAATACACCACCACTAGTACTCTTCATGTCATCCACATCTCCTGCCTAATTAGCATCTGTATATGTATGAAGAGTGAAATCTTCATCCTTAGGATACCATAATCCATAATCAGATGTTCCCTTTAGCTATCTAAAAATTCTTTTGACTGCTACAACATGAGATTCTCTAGGATCAGCTTGAAATCTAGCAACAAGGCCAACTACATTCATAATATCAGGTTTGGTATGAGTCAGATAAAGTAGTCCTCCAATCATTGATCTATACCTTTTCTGATCTACCTTAGTGGAATCATCATCTTTACTCAACTTGCATCTGGCTATCATAGGAGTACTCACTAGTTTTGAATCCTCCATTCCAAACTTTTTCAACAACTCTTTTACATACTTAGATTGAGATATTAAGATGCCCTTATCTGACTGAATGATTTGCAGACCCAAGAAGAAATTCATTTCACCAAGCATGGACATCTCAAATTCACTTTGCATCTGATCAACAAATTTTTTACACATGCTCTCATTTCCACCAAAGATGATATCATCAACAAATACCTCAACAATCAAGATGTGTTCATGATCGATTTTGAAATAAATATTACTGTCAGTTGTGCCTTTGCTAAAACTTAACTTTAGTAGATACTTATCTAATCTTGCATACCAGGCTCTTGGGGCTTGTTTAAGTCCATACAATGCTTTCCTCAACCTGCAAATTATATCTCCTTGATCAGACAACTGGAATCCTTCCGGTTGCTCAATGTAGACTTTATCTTCCAAATCTCCATTTAGGAATGCTGACTTGACATCCATCTAATAAACTTTGAAATCTTTGTAAGCAGCAAAGGTAAGAAATACTCTAACTGCTTCAATTCTTTCCATGGGAGCAAAAGTTTCTTCAAAATCAATTCCCTCTACCTAAGAATATCCTTTGCACACCAATCTTGCTTTGTTTCTCACAACTTCACCATTTTCATTCAATTTATTCTGGAAGACCCATTTAGTTCCAATTACATTTTTGTTTTCAGGTCTAGGAACAAGATCCCTAGTATGATTCTTTTCAATTTGTATTAATTCTTCTTCCATTGCTTTTACCCAACTTTCATCATTACAAGCTTCATTCACTGATTTTGGTTCAATCTTTGAAATCAAACAATACTCTTCTTGTTCTTTAGCAATTTTTCTTCTAGTTTGAACACCTTTATTTCTATCTCCTATAATCTGATCTTCAGGATGATTTAACCTTACATACCTGGGAGTTTTGGGATTTTCTTGAACTTCTGATTCTTAAACTTGTTCCTCAAGATTTGCACTAGCTTCTTGAGTCACTGGATTCTCTGGAGAAATCTAAATCTGAGTTTGAGTTTGAACTTGTTTTCCTTTATTTGGACTTTCATTTTGATCATCTAACTCATATCCACAAGACTTGGAAGGTCTCTCCTTGCTTTAATCAACCTTGACATTAGCACTTTCAATGATCCTTTTCAATCTCTTGTTAAAGCACCGGTATGCCTTGCTTTGGTTAGAATAACCCAAAAATATTCCTTCATCACATCTTGCATCAAACTTGCCTAGATCTTCATCTCTTTTGATATAGCATTTACTACCAAAAACTCTGAAGTATTTCATAGTAGGAGCATTACCAAATCACAGTTCATAAGGTATTTTACCAGTATTACCTTTGATCTGCACCCAGTTAAGAGTGTAGACAGTAGTACTCACAACTACTCACAACCTCTCTCTAATAGACATGTGGAACATTTTCTTCCATCATCATGGTTCTAGCAGCCTCTTGAATAGTTTGGTTCTTCCTTTCCACAACTCCATTCTGCTGAGGAGTCTTAGGAGCAGATAATTGTCTTCCTATTCCATGCTTTTCACAAAATGCATTAAACTCACCGGAGATAAACTCTCCACCTCTATCAGATCTTAAACACTTTATCTTCACACCAATCTCATTCTCTACCCTAGCCTTGAACACTTTGAATCTATCAAGAGCCTTTGATTTCTCTCTCAAGAAAGTAACCCACATCATCTGGGAGTAATCATCAATCAACAACATAAAGTATCTATCTCCTTGCAAACTCCTAACTCTAGCAGGACCACACAAATCAATGTGCACAAGTTCCAACAATCCATTTGAAAATTGTTCTTTACTTTTGAATGTAGCTCTATTCTGTTTGCCCAACTGACATTCCTTACACATGCTATTAGCAGGTTTCACAAGCTTTGGAAGATCTCTCACAGCCTGAGTAGTATTTGTCTTGACAATGTTATCAAAGTTTACATGACACATTCTCCTATGCCATAACCAACTCTGATCAATCTGAGCAATCAAACAACTTTTACCAGTACCACTTAAATGAAAGATATTACCTCTAGTCTATGTACCAGATGCAATCTCAGTTCTGGAGCTTCCCAAAATTCTACATTTTCCATCCTTGAATCAGAGATCATACCCTTTGTCAACCAACTATCCAACAGTGATAAGATTATGCTTCAGCCCTTCTACATACAACACATCATTAGTGTTATTCTTACCATCAAAAGAGATGGATCCTCTGCCATGGATTCTACCAGCTGAGTTGTCTCCAAACTTCACAATTCCACCTTCATATCTTTCCAAACTTACAAACTTACTTTTATCACCAGTCATATGATGAGAACATCCATTGTCAATCACCCATTCATCCTTTTCTTCAACTTGAGCAGCCAAGGCACTTTCTACATTCACACAGCTAACAGATTCAGTAGGCACTGGATCTTCTTCTTTGATAGCAATGAACACCCATTCATTTCCAGAGGTACTTCCCTTATCAGATTCATCATCTTTGACTCCTTCATCAGCAACTTCTTGGACATAGTAGCATTTCTTCTAAACCCTAGGTCTATTAGGGTTTGGCTTTGAAACCCTCTCCGGACATCTTGAAGCAAAATGACCAATCTTATTGCAAGAAAAACATTTGAAAGGTAACTTTCCTTCATACTTACCAGATCCTCTTGGTAATCTTTTGGCAATAAGGGCTTCAAGTTCTTCAAGCTCAGTTTCATATTCTTCAAGTTCCTTCCTTTCTTTCTCATATTTGGTTAGTCTTCTTGAAGAGATTTCACTTGGATCAAATCTTTGCTTCCCAGAAATACTGGCCTTAAATGCAAATTCTGATTTAGGAAGAGAATCACCAAACTCACTCATTTCAAATGTTGAAAGCTTTCCAACCAACTGATCCCTTGTAACATTTGTCACAGTCTTGATCTCCTCAATAGCAGCAACTCTATGCTTATATGAAGCAGGTAAGGATCTGAGCACCTTGCCAACAATCTCTGATTCTTCCAGTTTTCCACCAGCACACCTAATACTGCACACAAGTTCATTCCTGCATGTAGGAAGTGATTTTTTCATCTTCACTCATCCTCAAACTTTCATATCTACCCTTCAGGCTCTGTAACTTAGCACATTTGACATATGCATCACCTTCATACATAGTTTCCAACTTCCTCCAAATTTCATGAGCAGTTTGCAATTCTAAGACATTTTTCATTTTTGTATCAGTCAGGGTACTCAACAATGCTTCTTTAGCCTGAATGTTGTTTTCTGTTGATAACTGAGAGGGGGGGTGAATCAGTTATCTTAATTATTTTAGCTTTCTAAACTTTCGTAATAATTAGTGTAGCATCAATTCAAACAAGCAAACATAACCATGAAATGGAAATACACATGACACAATATTTTTGACGTGGAAACCCTGTTAAGGGAGAAAATCACGGGGTGATTAACCCAAGATTGTATTCTCTGTTAGAAGAATAGGATTACAAAATGGCACTTGCCAATTAGGGCTCACTGCCTGAGCACACTACTCACAAGAGGCCCACTGCCTACAAGAGACTCACTGTCTACAGTTTAGAAAGAGTGTAATACAATACTTGAACTGATAAGGAGCATCTACATATGCTAGAGTTTAGTTCTGGTTAAACTCAGCACATTGATCTGCTGCACTTCATCCTTTCTCTTCCTTAGTGTTGTTGTCCTTTCGCATACCGGACCTGCCTTTCTACTTTCACTCTGCTTTGCTACTTTTCTTCGCACTACACAAAAACCACGACACACCTCACAACTAAATCCATTTTGTATATATATAAGCACAAGTGATTTCATCACCTTTCTAGTCGGCATTCGGAATAGTCAATGTTTTCCATGAACTCTGATCTGTCGACTGAATCCTTTCTTACCATAATGTAGATCAAGGATATACTTGTAGAAGTCATCAATCATGTCGGCCAATTATAACTTATGCCTTAAGAATCTTTACCATCATCGATAACGCATCCGAAATGATGTCTGATGTTCTGCCAGTCAGTTCTTGCTTTGTCCACACTGCCAATCAGGAACCCAACACTCAAGTATTCATATCTTTTTTTTCATCTATCACCAGAGGCTAAATCCTTGGAATCTATCAGTCAAGGTAGTCTTCTTAACTTCCCCAAATCTGCACTTCACCAAGATACTTCCTCTGAGAGATCCGGAGCTGATTGTCAGACCTCGCCACATGCTCTATTCTTGCTTACTGGATCACAATACTCTGCAATCTGCCTTCCGGTAGAGACTCATCATGTCATGCGGATGTGTGGGTTAACCTTTGTTTCTATCAATGACAACAATCATGAAGTTCCAATGTGTCTCTTGCCAACAGTTTTCATCATCTTTGAATCCATCTGGAGTTGTAGGACCATTCTTCGAAGGAGTATACTCATTCTTAGTTATCAACCAATAAGGATCACCCATGCATTGCAAATGACACTCCATGCTATTCTTCCAAAGAGAGTAATTTGTTCCATCAAATCTCAGACTGTCCTTGTATGTTGACATCCTGGATCTCCTCAAGCAATCAAGCTTCTTTTAGAGGAACTGGCTCTGATACCAATTGTTGAAATTAGGGCAGACAACTGAGAGAGGGGGTGAATTAGTTGTCACAAATCTTTATATTTTACTACATTTAATCTTCTTTACCACTTATAAATAGATTAATGATATAACCATGAAAGCATAAATCAACAACACAAGAGCAGAAACATAATCAACACACATAACACCAAGATTTTTACGTGGAAACCCGGTTAAGGGAAAAACCATGGTGGGGGTTAACCCACAAGATTTATTCTCTATTAAAAGAATAGAAAAATGGGAAGGCACTTGCCTTTGGGCGCACTGCCCAAAGCTCACTGCTCAAAGGAGGGTCACTGCCTACAAAAACATTCACATGATTAACACTAAAAGGTTGAACTGAGAAACAACATCTTCTTCATGCCAAGGTCAGTTCCATTGAAGCTCACAACACCTCTGCTCTGCCCCTGAACACTTCCTCGCTACCTCCGCATCTTCACACTTATTTACCACATTTGCATGACTTCGTTACACTTATTTATACATGACATCGACTTTGGAATAAACATCAAAGTCAGCCTTACAATCATCTATCTGGAACATTCTCCAAGATAGGCATTACAAGTAATTACAATCACAAGACTTAAAATGCTATATGCGAACCATTACACTATCGGCCAAACATAGTTGGGACTCGAATCTTCCTTGAACAACACGCCATGCTCCATAGAACTTCTTTTAGATCATCCACAACACGCACCAAGCATCCAATCGGCCAAGACTGGAAAGAACAGCAACACCCAAGGAGAAATCTTAACTACGAGCTCAATCCTCAATGCAGACCACCAACACAATAGGCACACGGTCTAGAGACCACCACAAGCACAATGAAATCAACAAGAACAACCACACCACCTCAAATCACCAGAATCACTTGCACCTTCATACAAGAACTTAAGAACACTGACTGTCACACTCGAAAGATTGCTTGCGGACCTCCAAACCACTAACCACTTGAGTTGAGGATACACACCAACATCCCAAACATACCTCTAGAACCGCAGACCATAATATTCCAATGTGGAGCAATCCGGACCAAGTTCCTATCACTCTATTACCTCTGAATGACTATAAAACCCAATTCTACTCAGATGGCCATAAATTCACCAATCCTCCATGCGGATCTCTCAAATATTAACTAGAACAACTTCAGCCAATCCTCTACAAAACCCTTTAGTCTGCAGACTCTGATCTTCGTCTTACTGGAAATGCAAAGCAATCTACTTTGCTGAAGTGCACTGTCTTCATTGTCTCTAACAAAGAGATATGTTGACATCAATGACAACACATCATATGCATATATTTGCAACATACCTGACCCTACACGAGGTGCCTAGCAACTCAGAACAAATGGGAAGGAGGGAAACTCTCGATACAAGCATGTTGCCTATATGCACTTTAATCTAGAATTATTATATTTCTTGCAAACAGAATGTGGCAGAGAGCAATATTAATCACTAGGCATTAATCATCCATCTATTTCAATGGTACAACATAGCTTTGGCCAAAGTATAAAATATAAATTAGTAAATCTTGAAAAAGAAGACTACCTTCTCTGTAAGCCCACATTCGAAATCCTATCTCGAAAGGTAAGCTTAGATGTCATAGGGGAAAATCATACTACTTCTAATGCAATTAACAAAACAACATTTGTATGCAAGATCTATGATTAATTTAATTGCAACATAATACTAGTATTTTGATCCATTTTGACAAAATCTGTTTGTTATAGTATAACTAGTGAAAAATCTTATATTTGATTCAAGGAGTATAACATGAGCTTATATCTTCATAATAATGCAGTTTACTATACGGTAACAAATATTTCTTGATCCATAACCATAAATTTAAAGTATGCATGTATCTATGATGGTAAAACAACAAAGAAAAATAATAAAGTAAAGTATATCCCAAACTTCTAGAGTAGAATCATATTCTTAATTGATTGAATTATCAAGATAAGGGTTTGGTGAGTTTTAAAAGCAAAAAGGAATTTGACCAATAATCAATGACATCCATGTTAAATTTTGAAATAAGTAAGAACAAAGGATATATTAGGTTTGCTATTTGTGGTTGGGTATGACAAGGTACTTCAGAGTTATACTATGACACTCATACATGCATGAGCTTGAGCACGATCAAGGCACAAGAGTCAGTAGTTAATTAGTCATTTTTTCGGTATTTGAGGAACCTCTTGCTAGACTAGTGAGCTAGATTAAAGAAAGGACTCTCAAAAGGAGGCGTGCTCTTCTGATAAGGTAGGAATACACAAAAGAAACTAAGGCAACATAATAATAGGTACGTGAGCTATTTGACAGAGCCCCTCAAGGAGAGGTCATCTCATATACGTAATGACTATGTGACAGGTACGAATTAAATTGGAAAAGACAACTTTAATAACCATCAAGCAATGGTAACAGCAAGAGGAAAGCCAAGATAAAAGAAAGGGCGATCCTTGTTCATAGCGAGGGTGCAAGTGCGTTAGGTGATGAAGTTGCAAGCCTGCTGCAGTTATTGCATTGCTTTTTAAAAAAATAAAAGATATTAAGTTTGTAAACCTCCTAAAAATCTCATAATATGTTAAACATTCTCACACTCGATGCCCATGATTCCTATGTGCAAGGAACATTGTAATTAGATATCCAATACCCATGATTCCTCTATACACAAACATTGTAAACTTGTGATTACTCAACATAGACCCAATGCTCGCAATTCCTCTATGCAATAAACACAGACGTGACAAACAAATCCTCATACAAAAAAAAATAGAATCACACAAAGGCTAATTTATAGTTTAATAGAGGTCGATCCAAGTATATACAACATCACTTATAAGAGAGTCAAAGTCTGCAAGGGCAGCGGCTAAACAACTTGGCATCCATCCTTCAAATGTCTGATGAACAGTGCTAAGGTCTCTTATAAACAACAAGGTATCATTTCTATGCATGAGAGTCTGATACCACAGGTTGAAAGGGTGCTTTAAATCATAAGGAGGGTGATTAAAATATAAAAAGGGTGATCAGGGAATACAAAGAATATCAAGGCCAAATTGGAAGGAAATGAAGCCTTGAGGGAGACTGAAAACCAGAGAAGGGTGATCTTAGCAAGTTTTATTGTTTCAAGCTTATGATGACATTCAATAACTAGATCGATCCATGAGAGGGTGGCCAGTTTAAGAAGGAAAAAGGGTCAATTTCATCAAGGCAAAGGATTTATATATATATACAAGGATAGAAACACCTGTAGATCAGGCGGTCTATTTGCAGAGGCAATTTCATAATAGAAGGTGCTATCATAAATAAATGTGGCAGGTCGTCTCATAAAGAAAAAGCTAGTTTAGAGCTTCCTACAACCAAAAAATAAAAAGCAATAGAGTATAAGTTATACAAGGTCGATTCAAGTTTCGTCAGGGCTGATTCAGTCCACAACATAAGATCAAAGATCAGATAGCCTTCAATCAAGAATAAGATCGACCAACATTTGATGGAGGCCACTAGGATATGTGGAGAACCTGATCATTTCATTAAAAGAAGGATTTGGCTAAGAATGCAAATAAGGAAATGATATAATCTAGATTCACTCGGGTTGTTATTAAAGAAAATAATAATAATACAGGCTTGATTTGTTGAGAAAGAGGAGTTTTAATTTTCAACACAAGTTATAAACTAATCAGTAGATTTGTGTACCTGTATATTAAATTTGCCTCCTTCTGTAGTTGTGCTCCTCTATATTCTGCCTACGTGTTTCTTTTCACCTTTCCTCTTCATTTTTGCTCTCTATCTTGCTATATCTTCCCCCCCTTCTTTTTAAAGATTTTCTCTTCTTTTTCTTCTTGCTTGTTTCTATCTTTTTCTTTCTTTTGTCTTTTTTGATTTTTGCTTTCTTTCTATCCTTTTGTTTTCTTTCCATCTTTTTAAGGAATTTTTTTATCTAATGAAATAAAAGAAATTTATTTTTATCCAATTTATATTCATAATAAAATATATTTTTATTTTATATAATTTTTGATTTAACACATAAATCCTCCCTTTCACTTTATTTTATTGATTAAACTTCTATATTTTTCTTAGGAGAATAAGTGAATAAGATTAAAAAGAAAAACCATTATCTTTATATATAGAATTTAGATAAAAGAGAATATACAATTTTAATTTATCTTATTTCCAATAAAAGACATTTGAACTTAATAAATAAATATTTAAGTTGTACATCTAAGGAAGCATAAGTAAGATAGTGTTGAAGGCCTGTTGGAATGCTCTAAAAATGAATGATTGCTCTTGCGGTTTTGAGGACATGTTTATGGATGTGTATTACATGCTTCCTTGCAGTTTTAAGGTCCTTGGTGGTCCACAACTCAATTTTTCAAATGACAACATGTTGCAGTGTGTTCCGGATGACAGATTGTTTTCAGAGTTCATGATTGAAGTTTGTTAGAAATGAAAGAAACACTACTTCAATGGAAATCTGATTCAAGATAAATTTCAGCAATCTTAAGTGTGCATTAACAATGGAGATTGTAACAAAACATAAAACCCACTATAGAAAAGATGTCAAACATGAAGAACTAAACACAATGACACAGTGTTTACATGGAGAAAATCCTTGCGGGTAAAAAACTCCACCAGGAAAGAGGCACAAGTTTGTATTAATCTCAACAAGATTGTACAATACATCAACTACACAACTCTCTCCACAAGTCTTCAATCTAACAGCATTCTAACAGCACCTGATTACTTAAAATTTGTATTGCAGCAACAAATACATTACAAAATACTTACAGAAATGTTTTCCACTCCATTCTAGGCGTTCACCTTCTCTCTCCTAAGATTCTCCAACTTGTAAACATTAATTACCATCTTACAAGCATCTTACACTTGTCCAAAAATAACCATGCAAAGGTTGGGGGCCAAGACTAAATCTGGCCTCTTACAGCATCTTATGACACGTCATAACTGTCATAGATTCCACAAAAGAATATCTTTCCAAGATAGGAACCTTGGACTAAATATATCAAATATACAACTAACATATCCGTCATATGCATCATAGAATCTCATAATCTTATGACAACTTGTAGTTGTCATAGATTCACTTACCAAACATTATGACAGTTGTCATACATGCCAAAAATAGTAGGTTCCTCAAGGGAGCAAACCTACCCTCATTTACTTTGAGTTTTTACATTTGCCAACAGTAAATGTCACTCCATAACTACCGCCAGTAACTCTGAAATTACAATTGTCAATGAGACTACCTCATTCCCTTATGGGTAATTACAAATAACAAATAATAAATGGAATAAAATATAATATTATAATTTACAAGGTTAATGGCACCTTATTCCAACATTCTCCCACTTGACATTATACATTGTAAATCAACCCATAGGAAATCAAAAGAAATAATCAGGCACTAGAAACAAGGCCCATGGCCTCTCTGCACCACATGAACTTCTTTGTGCTCACAGGCTTGGTCAATGAATCTGCAACATTCTTCTGAGTGTCTATCTTCTTCAGCTCAATCTCTCCATTTGAAACCAACTCTTGAACAAAGTAATGCTGAACATCAACATGCTTAGTTTGAGCATGATACATGGGATTCTTGGCCAAACAGATAGCACTCTGGCTATCACAACCAATCTGAATGATCTTGCAATCAAAACCAATACCCGTACACAGTCTCCTCAACCAAACTACCTCCTTAGAGACATGAGTAGCAGCCATATACTCTACTTCTATGGTGGACAAAGCAACTATGGGTTGCCTCTTACTCATCCAACTCACTGCACCTCCAAACAGAGTAAACACATAGCCACTAGTGGACCTTCGACTATCCAAGTCACCTGCCCAATCTGCATCAACAAAACCCTATATGTCCAAAGATTTATCAGAACTATCAGTACCAGAATAAACCAAACAATTATTAGGAGTACCTACAAGATATTTAAACACCATTTTCGCATAGTCCCAATGCTGTCTATAAGGGTTAGACATGAATTTGCTCAAAACTCTCATTGCTTGGGCAATATCTAGTCTAGTGCAAACCATTGCATACATCAAACTCCCTACAGCACTAGCATATGGCACATTAGACATATCCTCAAGATCATCCTTGGTCTTTGGACAAATCTCTAATGAAAGCTTAGTACTAATGGGTAAAGGAACTCTAACTAGGTTACAGTCCTGTAAACTAAACATCTGCAAAATAGTATTCACATACTTACTTTGTGACAACCAAAGCTTTCTGTTAACTCTGTCCCTCCTGATCTCCATTCCCAAAATATACCTTGCAACACCAAGATCCTTCATCTCAAATGCACCTAAAAGTTGGGCTTTAAGCTCACGGATCATACCCTTAGTATTGTTGAAAAACATGTCATCAACATACAAAGCAATAACCAGTATAAAATCATCAACATAATAAATGTAAACACAGTGATCCTCCTCGCTTCTAACAAAACCTAATTTCAAAACAAATGAGTCAAACTTTTGATACCACATTTTGGGGGACTATTTCAGACCATAACGAGACCTCTTTAACCTACAAACCCAATGTTCTTTTCCTTTTACCTCAAAACTTGTAGGTTGTTGCATATAAATTTCTTCTTTGAGATTTCCATGCAAGAACGTAGTCTTAACATCCATTTGCTCAATCTCCCAATCATAAGCTACAATAATGGATAAGAGAAATCTAATAGAAGTCAATTTAGCAACAGGAGAGAATATCTCACCAAAATCAACTCCCTCTATCTAGGAGTAGCCCTTGGCTACCAGTCTAGCCTTGTACTTCTCCAATGACCCGTCTGCTCCAAACTTCTTCTTGAAGACCCACTTACATCCTATGGCCTTTCTTCCATTGGGAAAATGAACAAGATCCCAGGTGTTACAAGAGTCTAAAGCCATCATCTCCTCCTGCATGGCTACCTGCCAAGACTCACTATCATCTACAGAAATAGCTCCTCTGTAGGATCTAGGTTCATCGTTATTACTCAATAAAGCATATACACAATGGAAATCTGGTGGGCTATACCTGTCAACTAGATTCCATTGTCTTGTAGATCTCCTCAAGGGTGGAGTAAGAGACTCTACTCATTCTTCTGCATGATCATCTGCAACTTCTTTTGTAACAACAGACTCATCTTCATCAGAACTACTCAAATCTTCTTCTTCTTCTTCACCCCCTAATCCATCATTCTGTTCTTCCTGAGGTGCATCTTGCTACTCTAAATCAAAGTGCACCTTCTTTACCTTTTCTTCTTTTTCTTTTGGCTACTCAAGTTCAGAAATAGCCCTAAGTTCCCTGAAAATAACATCTCTAGAAAAAATAATCTTGCGGGTTAGTGGATTCCAAAGCTTATAACCTTTCACATTATCACTATATCCAATGAATGTACACTTTTTAGCCTTTGGATCCAACTTACATCAATTTTCCTTAGGCACGTGAACAAAAGCCTCACAGCCAAAAACCCTTAAATGTGAAACAGAAGGTTTCTTACCTGCCCACACTTCATAAGGTGTCGAATCAAGAGCCTTACAAGGAGATTTGTTTATCAAGTAGCAAGTAGTACACACAGCCTCTGCCCAAAAGTATTTATCCAATTGTGCATCACTAAGCATACTTCTGTCTCTTTCCATAATTGTTTGGTTCATCCTTTCTGCAACACCATTTTGTTGTGGTGTATACGAAGTTGTCTTTTGTCTGATTATACCTGCATGCTTGCAAAACTCATCAAAATCCTTAGAGCAATATTCCCCTCCATTGTCAGATCTTAATATTTTTATCTTTAAACCTAATTGGTTTTCTACTAAGACTTTGAATTCCTTAAACTTAGTGAAAAATTCATATTTATGCTTCATAAAATAAATCCATGCATCAATGAAGGTTATAGAATAATGACATTTTCTGATAGATTCATTATCCACAGGTCCAAACACATTCGTATGAATAATTTCTAACTTCTCTTTTGCTCTCTTTCTTTCTAAAGGAAATGATTTTTTATTTTGTTTACCAAACACACAATGCTCATAGAAATCAAAGTGCTCATCAGAATAAGAAAAACCGTCCAACAATTCTTTATTCTTAATAGTTTTTAATACATTATTGCTTGTGTGGCCCAATCTATGGTGCCACAACATACAAGTATTTTCAGAAGCCTCATAAACATAAGAGGCATTATAAAATGTAGTGGCTTCAAGCTTGAATAGCCTTCTGAATCTCTTCCCCTTCGCTACCACCAAGTTCCCTCTCACTAATCTGCAGCCATGCTTGTCAAATGTCATATGCATTCCCAAATCATTCAACTTCAAAACTGAAATCATATTTCTAGCTAATACAGGAACAAGCAAAACACTAGGGAGGGTTTTAATCCTCCCATCACTGAAACACAACAACACCTTTCCTTTCCTGACAATCAGATATGAAGAGTTGTCACCAAGGTAGATATTACCTCCATCATATTCTACATATGTGGAGAACCATTCCTTATGTGGGGTCATATGAAATGAGCATCCTAAATCAACCAACTAGTGATCATTCGAAACAACATTACATGCAAAAGGTAAAACATCTTCACCTGCATTCGAGGACTTATCCGAAGCACTATCCCACTGTTTCTTTGGATTTCTCCACTCCTTCTTCACATGTCCCCTTTTACCGCAGTTCCAACACTTAACTCTATTCTTTTTACCATGAGTTTTAGACTAGCCGTTGGACTTGTCCTTAGCCCCTTTCTGATCTCCTTTAGGTCCCCTTTCCTTAGACCTTCCCCTGACACTAAGAGCATCCCTTGAACTATCTGAACTCTTCTTCCTTAATTCATGTGATAGTAGCACTGAAACAAGAGCATCCAACTTCAGATCTGCAAGGTTAGCAGTGATAGCGAGGATAACATTCTCCCAAGACTCAAGTAAAGAACAAAGAAGTAAGATACATTTATCTTCCTCACTAACCTCAACATCTACTGAATCAAGCTGACTCAATAACAAATTAAAAGAATTTAAATGCTCTGCAACTGATTCACCTTCTCGCATTTTCATGGAAAACAATTTTCCTTTTAAATAAAGTTTATTTACCATCCTCTTGGCTTGATAGATCTCACCCAACTGATTCCACAACTTGTGTGTGGTCTCCTCCTTTGCGACATTCAACAGAACAGAGTCTGAAAGACACAATCGGATGGTTCCTCGTGCCTTCTTATCCAGTCTATCCCACTCATCTTGAGAGACATCGTCAGGTTTCTTCTCTTTTTGAATAGCCAACCACTGGTTTCTTTCTTCCAACAAATCTTCCATTTTCAGCTTCCACAACTCATACCCCATTCCGTTGAACTTCTTAATGTTCAATCGAGAGGTTGATGCAACAGTTGATCCAGCCATAATAACAACACAAGATCTGCAAAATAAACACAACCAAATCTCCCATTGCAGCTACAGCTTCCACACTACCACCCAAGAGTCAAAGTTGGCCAGGCTCTGATACCAAATGTTAGAAATGAAAGCAACACTACTTCAATGGAAATCTAATTCAAGATAAATTTCAGCAATCTTAAGTGTGCATTAACAATGGAGATTGTAACAAAACATAAAACCCACTACAGAAAAGATGTCAAACATGAAGAACTCAACACAATGACATAGTGTTTACATGGAGAAAACCCTTGCGGGTAAAAAACTCCACTAGGAAAGAGGCACAAGTTTGTATTAATCTCAACAAGATTGTACAATACATCAACTACACAACTCTCTCCAAAAGTCTTCAATCTGACAGCATTCTGGCAGCACCTGAGTACCTAAAATCTATATTGCAGCAACAAATACATGGCTAAATACTTATAGAAATGTTTTCCACTCCATTCTAGGCATTCACCTTCTCTCTCCTAAGATTCTCTAACCTATAAACATTAATTACCATCTTACAAGCATCTTACACTTGTCCAAAAATAGCCATGCAAAGGTTGGGGGCCCAAGACTAAATCTAGCCTCTTATGGCATCTTATAACACGTCATAACTATCATAGATTCCACAAAATAGTATCTTTCCAAGATAGGAACCTTGGGCTAAATATATCAAATATACAACTAACATATCCGTCATATGCATCATAGAATCTCAGAATCTTATGACAACTTGCAGCTGTCATAGATTCACTTACCAAACATTATGATAGTTGCCATACATGCCAAAAATAGTAGATTCCTCAAGGGAGCACGCCTACTCTCATTTACTTTGAGTTTTTACATTTGCCAATAGTAATGTCACTCCATAACTGTCGTCGGTAACTCTGAAATTACAACTCTCAATGAGACTACCTCATTCCCTTATGGGTAATTACAAATAACAAATAATAAATGGAATAAAATACAATATTGGAATTTACAAGGTTAATGGCACCTTATTCCAACAAAGTTGTGCGGCACAATTCTTTGATGTGTGGTGGCAAAGGAGTGGTTGGAGATGCTATATGAGTCAGGTGGACTCATCTGGAAGAGTTTTCACGAAGATCTTTCTTGTTTCCTATACCACACAAGGTTTTCAAGTTGATGTGGTCATTATGCTTCAAGCTTCATATGTTTTTGGTTAAAGTTGTCCTATTTTCAAATGAGTGGAGTGTGCGGATGTAATTCCTTAGTGTTTGAAGCTGTGAAGGATGATTTGGACCTGGTTAAGCAAGTGTTGGTGTCTACAAGGCATGGATCTTCTGTTGGTGTAATGTGTGGTTTCACTTAGGACCTATAGTCTACACGTTTCATGTTGAGTGTTGTCTAGCTGACTTGTAAATACATTTTTCATGTTGTATCTGGCCAACAAGAAATGTAATCAATGTAATATCATGTATAAATATTGAATCAAATTGAGTTAGGAGGGTGTGATTACAAGTTGATTGAAAAACTCGCAGGTAGATAAAGAGTAGAATGAATGCATTTGTTATGTCGGAAAATGTCCCCTTGGGGGCTTTTCCCTCTTAAGGTTTAGCTCCTAGGTCCTTTAGAATGCATTTAGATCATCTTGCATGTTAATGATGACTTCAAGTGAAGAAACCTCTGAGTTTTGTGGCAAATGGGACCCAGGGGATACACTTGTGATGATTCTTGCCTGAAATGGGGAGAGGACTTGGGTGCCTGAACCCTAGTCCTACCCTATTTTGGGTCAGGACCTATTTTCATGTGTCGGTTATGTGATCATTATTAGGTCCTATGCTAACACCTCAAGTTTGAATTATAAATTTCTTGGTGGGAAGTTGTTTAGTTGCATATATAAGCATGTTTAGGCATTCATTTGTAAACTAGAAGATAATTATGAGCTTTTGGCATACTTATGATTTGAGAGATTTCAAAGTACTCATTGTTGCAAAGCAGTATTGTTTTGTTATTGTGTTTGTTATGCAGATTTGGCTTCATCTTCTCATGATGTGAAGGATCTTCATGTTCGTGCGAGCTACACCATCGAGGTAACATTAATTTCTATTTTCAATCATTTATCAATTGGTTTTTTTCTCTATCCCATAGGGATACGCACTCTTTATCTAACAACGGTATTTGGAAGACTTGAATTTCTCATTGGAGCTTGACCGAGGCAAGCCTCTAAACACCACAATTCCCAACCCACTTTTCTATGATTGTAGGTTACAGGTTTCAGAAGAGGAAGAAGTAGAGTTGTAGGGAGGCATTAAGACTATCAAAAGTGCAGAGCAAAGAAGAAAATTAGAGCTTGAACTTGGGCACCTACTCATTAGTCCTCTAGATCCCAAAACATGGAAACCTCTGGAACAACAGGAACAAGTTGCAGACAAATTCTAGGAATTGTAGTAGAAAACTCTACCTTGGACTTGGGCATGAATGCCCTAGACCTATAACATCTTTGCCTCCAAAATTAGGTTCTCCTTTGTTCACTGATCCCGGTGCTTCTTTTGGTTTGTTTGTATCTATCACGGTTTGAAAGTTATTCCCTATTTATCATAGAACTAGGGTTTTGCCTATTTATTGATCTAGGGTTTAACAAATTATCAATAATTCCAAATTTCCTTATCATTCCAAGTGACAACATGCCTGATAGCTTAGTCCTCTTGCAAAATTTGTGACTTAGCTCAATTTAATGTCCTTGAATGTATGTAGTGAAAGGAGGATTTAACCACACCTTACATTAAATTGAAAATCCCTCTTTTTCCACATTACATTTTGGTGAACCCATGTTTTATTTGAATTTTGCACCTTGCTGAGTGTTGTACTTCAGATTTTCATTAATTTCATTCATCATTTTCATATTGCATTTGAAAATTTACAAAAAAAATTGAAAATTTCAAAAATTTTGAAAAATTGGCATTCTAGGCTTGCATTTTGGCATAATTTGCATTAATTTTTAATTTATATTTGATATAAATTATAGAAATTCATCATTTTATAATCCTTTTCATTGCATTTTTCATATTAAAATGGCTAGGGTTTGCTTGAAATTTTGAATTTTTCTTATAACCTAGTGATTTCAAAAACTAGGGTTTGTAGGTAAAATCTTGTTTCATATTTTTCTACTCATCTTAGGTGTAGACACCTAAAAATGTCTTCATCATCAAATCAACTCCCAACCTCCCTAAAAATACCTATTTCCCTTCTAAACAATTAATTAAATTTTTATTTAATTAATTATCCTCTCATCACCTAATCTTTCATCATTTTATCCCCTACAATTGGATTAATTTGATTAATTCAATAGTCCAACCTTAGCCTATTAATTAAATAAATATATACAATATTTATTTGGTTAATTCACCTTGTCCACTAAATCCAATTAATTAGGTATCCTGATCTTCCTGCGCAGTAGCACCATTTCACATGCATTTCGGCGCCATTTGCACACTGTATTGGCGCCTTTTTCACACGGCCTTTTAATTTTTGACTCACACTTATGTCTTTTGTTGATCTTTTAGCAGGTGTTTGTTTTGTTTGACCTCAATTTTTGCAGGATTGATGCAAGGATAAGGGGAGATTCTACCAAAATAGCCTTAAAATCCAACTTACATGCTTTGTTTTCATCTTGTGTAGGTTTTTATTGACTAGGTTGTTTTATTGATAGAATTTCTCTTGGACATCATGGAGGACTAACAAGACCCCTTGGACTTAATCTAATCCCTTATTTGGTCAAGAGAACTTATGTTTTGCAGGTTTGACCAGTTCAACCCCGTATCAGTACCCTCGACAGAACAACGCCATATTCCACAGATGACCAGACAGTTCAAACGCATGCACAATAGCACTATAATTAGTGTGTATTAGCTCAATCATTAGTTTTAGCGCATTCTGTATTATCCTGTAGCGCTATTTTTGTATTCAGCATAGTCTGTAGTCCATTTAAGCACTATCTTGTAATTCAATGCCACTGTATGTATTATTAGCACTATTTTCTAGGGTGGTTAGATTCTATTCGAGGTGCTGGCAGTAGCACCATTTCAGGTCAAAGTAATGCCATATGTGATATGTTTTATCGCTATTTTGTTTGATAACATTGGATTCTATGCAGGTCCTTCTATCTATTTTGCAGGTCATCGTCATCTGTCCAAGACCATTATTCTGAAACAACTAACAATTTTTGCAGGGTTTTTTCTTTAGATTAAACAACACTTCAATTGGTGCTCATAAAAAGAGCCCTTGCATGTTAGTGTAAACAACATTTCAATTGGTGCACTAAAATTGATCAAACAAACAACAAACAAACACTTCAATTGGTGCTCATAAAATGAATTCTTGTGTGCCTTAGTGTAGAAAACATTTGATTTTGGTGATCTAAAATTAACAAGTGCTTGCCAACAAATTTAGGAACATTTCAATTTTGGGCTTAAAAAGAACCTTAGTAAGTATTTTCCGTGATTGGTACGCTTGCATGTTGTGTTTTCCCAAAGGGTTTAGAATCGAAGTATCCTCTCCACTTGCCTTGCAAAAGGATCTTGGGTGTAAGAGAAATGGTTCTAACACTCTTTCTTTTTCTAGGTCGTGGGCCTACTTTTGAGACACATCTGAAAGGAGAACTCACTAGCGACCCCAAGCGGTACTTTCATATGGTCTGCTATATGTAAATTAGGATAAGGTGAAAGCCAAGTCCAAATTGGTATTAGCGTATACCATTCGATGCTATGCTTGAAAGGGAGTAGTACCTTGTGTCTATGAAACCCCTAGTAGAGCTAGTAAAAACCTTAAGTGGTTTATCAGATGCTCGTATCGTGCCAATCCCCCAGATGTTCCCCCACTAATAACCTTTGTTTTAGTAGCCCAAATCCTTCTACTTGTTGGTGCAAAAGGTGGGACCTTTGAAGCCACCCTGATTCACGTGGTTCTTAGTAGAAATAGTAGGAATAATCCTAAGGTTTTGTGGGGGTATAAGCCTTGGGAAACCTAGATCTTGGTATGTGTGAGAAGTGAGTGCCATGGAGAGGAGCCAATGATACCAAGATCCTGAAGCTATCCACTTTGAATAGGCACGGCCAGGGGACCCGACAAGTATTGTCCTATCCCCGCCTTAGGTTGTACAAAGTGCTTGTTAAAAGTCTTTACATATTTTCACAAAAAAATCCTTGGCTATTGTGTTTGAAGTTTTTCAAAAAACTTGCCAAGAAACAACAAAAATCATTTGATCAAACTTCATACCCATAAAAATCCAAATTTGTCATCAAAATCCATCTTTTTCAGAGCCCTGACCAATACTGACTTGTTTTAGCGCTATCTCTATCTGTTTTGGTGCCATTTCACTTGAGTTTTGGCTCTATTTACAGACTGACTTGCCTAAAACTGGGAAGAATGGTCTTGTGATCTTTAGCACCTGCCTAGCCATAATCCATAATCACCCTCCCAAAAATCTGTCAATACCCCATACATTTTGATCTAAAGTTTCCCAATCATATGTCCATTTTGACCTTAGAGAATTAATCATTATCATTATTGGACCCCTTGCTCCACTCATTTCCATATCTTCTCATCCTCATTGATCTTTGCATACTTTTTGGACCAAACAAACATCCTTTTACAAAATCATTCCCAAAATCTATTTCCTTCTTCCATCAAAAACATATCCAAAATCTCGTAAAACCAAACATCCACCAAAACCATCAACCAACATCAAAAAAATCAATCTTGAGCTAAAGCTAGATCTAGATTTCATCCTTTACATCATATTTTGCTTGAAAAGTCATTAGTCTACCTTTCAAGTAGAATAATCATCCCTCTTTGTGATAAGGTCATAAGTCTACTCCAAACAAAGAGAAACATTCATTTGTGCAACACAAAACTAGATCTTACTTGAGCTCATTTGTTGACTTCCAAATCCTTTTCCAAAAAACATCATCTAAATCTCTCATACCAAACATCTAGTTCATCTAAGGGTTCATCCACCAAATTAACATCAAAATCCCTTCCATCAAATCATCCTCAAGCAAACTCCATCTACCCTCCATCATTTTGGTCCAAACTTTCAAATCAACATCATCCACTCTTAACACCCTTAGGTTAACACCTTTTTGAGATTTGTCTCTTAAAAGTGAAATCTATCTGTATCAAACCATAATCTCCTTCCATCTTTAGATTTAGATCTTAGGGTGTGTCTTCTCCTACATCTAAATATTTATTCCATTCCATCACCACATCCTCTTTGGGTCCAACAAATCAATCCAAATTCTCTAAGGTCTCCACCTTTCATCCACCTCAAAATCAAATCCATACACTCGCATGCCCATAACTAGATCACAACACAAGAAGAATCAAGCAATGGAAAACTTTGGACAACATATGGGCATAGGGATGCCTCAAACCAACAACAACAACCCACCAATCGACCAACAAACATACAACATACACTCGAGCTTTTAAATCCTGTCATGTAATCCCAATGAGAATCCCTTCCATTTCTTGCAACCACAACCACTACAACCACCCATCCAAAACACCGCCACCATTAGCCAATATGATCAAGACATATTGAACTTTACACAAGACTCCGACAACATGGACATGCTTGACAAAGTCCTAAGGTCAGATCCAAATATATATCTTGACTACCTCCTCAAAATTGGTGCCCAACCACCCCACAACATGACATTATCCCAACCATCCACCTCTAACAACAATCCTACCACATCCTCTCAACCATCTACATCAAACACCCAACCTACCATCTCCCAAACTTCAAACCCTGCCATATCTACCATTCCCACAAGTTCTAACATTACCACATCTACAATTCCCACTAACATATCCATCGCATCTAATGTCTCTAATCCTACCATCTCCCAACCCATTGTCAATCCCACCACCATAACAAATGTGAACCCTTCCGTTCCCCAGATCACCTTGGGCATCCAAAGCAATCCCACGCACACGAGTGCATCCATGAGTGTGCCTCCACTTAACCCCCATACCGTAGCTTACATGAGCCAATTCTTACAACCACCTCACAACAACGTCAACTCATCCAATGTCAACCCATCCCATCTTAGGTATGTACAAAATCCCATAGTATCATCAACACAACATAATCCCAATCCTCGATTACTACCTCATATTCTCCAACAAATCCATGCTTACCAATAATATCTCGTACAACTCAACCAAAACACCACCCCACAATATCAATACACGTTCCCACAAAATCAAAGTCTTATCCATCAACTCAAACAAACCAACATCAAGTCTCACCAAATCTCCAACATCACATCAACCAACAAACCTACACCCCACAACCACCACCAACCCCAGACCTAACAAGAGGAGTACAAACTTTGATCCAAAAGGTAGATGATTTACAAACTGGGGGCAAGCACAAACATTATTCTTTTGAGGATATTTGTCCCTATCTGTTTGATCGAACACTATACATGCCCCATTTTCCCAAAAAAATTGAAACACCCAAATTTGACAAGTATAAGGGAAAGGGAGACCCTAGGGATCACCTTAGGGAGTTCTACCTTGCTTGCCTCGAAGTCTCAAACAACGACACATATCTAATGAGACTTTTTCCTAGGAGCCTCAGCAGTCAAGCCACTCAATGGTTTGCACATCTTCCCCCGGGCATTAGGTCTTTTCCTAAGCTCACGGAGAAATTTGTCAACCACTTCTCTTACAATTTTGAACATGAAATATCCATGATGGACCTTTGCAATGCAAAACAAAAGAGCGGAGAATCCTTTGCTTCTTTCCTGCAAAGGTGGAGAGGCTTAGCAAGCAAACTCCCTTGGCTGATTCTCGAGAAGCAATTAGTCACCATGTTCGTGACTAATCTAAACCAAGAAATGGGGTTCAATCTACAAATCCTTTGCGTGTCTACCTTCGAAGAAGTCATTGACAAGGGTACTACCATCTAAAGAGCCCTTATTTCCAAGGGTTCAATCAAACTATATAACAACAAGCCCTATAGCAACAACAACAACAAGGTCAACATAAACATCCCCAACACAAACAACAACAACACACAATCAAATGAACAATCATGCTTTTGGGGAAAGAACAAAAACACTCTCAACGACAGCATCACCGATGTGAAGGTTGTCCAACATGTACAAAACCAAGCACCCCCAAGCACATACACCGCCAATGTAAATATGCCAAAAGGTCAACCTAAGCAAAACAAACCTCAGAGACAATTTACACCCCTAGGGGAACCAATCAAAGATATCCTTGATAGATGTCTAAAGAGTGGTTTAATAACTCTCCCACCCATTAAACCCCACCAAGAAAGTGAACTCAAAGCTGCGTGGTACAAAGAAAACAACTATTGTGACTACCATCGTATTGTGGGCCATAAGACATCTGATTGCATGAAATTAAAACATTGTGTACAAGACCTCATAGAGCAAAAGAAAGTTAATCTCGAGCAAGCCACCCAACCATCGCCCAACGCCAATTTGGGAGCTTACAAGGATCCGCTACCTAATCACAACAAAGCCTCACCTTCTAATCAAGCCTACAACATCACCCCACCTCCTACATCCTATGATTCCATTGTAGGATGAATAGAACCATCATCCAACTATATCAATACAATCACCATTCAGGCTCAAGCACCCGATTGTGCCGTCACAACCCATCTTGGCCGTGTATTCATCCACACAACCCCTACCACCGATCAAACGCCTCCATCCATGTTAAACCCGCAACCCAATCATCCAGCTACTTGCCCATCACCTGCCAATAAGTACAACCTCCTAGATCATCTAGGAAAGACCCCTGCGCAAATCTATATCCTCAAGCTCCTTCGCACGTCGCCTCTCCACAAAGAAGTCCTCAACAAGGCTCTCTTGGAAACCCAAGTTCCCACCAACCTGAATGTGGATCAATTCCAAGCCATGGTGGGTCATATCACCTTGCCCCATCATCTCACCTTCTCTGAAAAGGATCTTCCCACTTCAGAGAACTTACATAATGACGCCTTGCATATCGAAGTCCGCATCCATAAGCATATCATCAAAAGAGTCTTAATAGATGGTGGCTCTAGCCTAAACCTGTGCACTCTAAAATTATTAAAACATTTGGGATATTCGGATGTGGTTGTAGATACTAGTGAATGCATAACCATCAAGGGGTACGATGACACTGAAAGATTGTCTGAGGGCACTATCAAACTCCCCATCCAAGTAGGGCAAAAGATAATGGAAACAAAATGTCAGGTTCTTGATCTTGACCTCCCCTACAACACTCTCCTCGGCCGACCATGGATTCATGCCATGCAAGCCGTCCCATCCATGTTCCACCAATGTATGAAGTTCCCTCACAATGGCACAGAAGTAACCATCTATGCCGACCCCCGCCCCTTCCAATACTACAGTTTCTTGGAAGGACACGACCACACTTTCTACCCATACAACAAGGCTATCACAAAAACCACTTGTCAAGCTAATACCACAACATCCACCTCATACCTCGACCTCGCCAACATTGTTACCACTTCATCCGAAGCACCCCCACCACCCAAGGTCAAGATCAAGCTTAGTGACATGTGATGTGGGGAATATGACCTACATGGTACCTTTTGTGTGGGGACATTACCCAACCCTAAGATGTTTGGTGCCCCAAAAGGAGAAGATATCAATACAATTGTCATCAAATGTAAACCATCACCTACCTTTGAGAAGAAACACCTCCTTGATCAAGATGTTCTCGAAGACATATCATCATGGATGTATAAAGATGAAGAAACAGAGCAAGAAGCCCCTACCATACCAACAAAAATCTATGGCAAAGGGTCAGAGATCGTCAAAAACATGGGCTATAAAGGACAAGGCGGTATCAGTCTTTTATGAACAAGGGATCATAGAACCAGCTCAAGGAACGAGGAACCCCTACACCCAAGGATTAGGGTATGGTCAACGATAATGTATCCTAGCCGAGGTCGCTATGGTTTCCCCTGAAGTCGATAATGTCAACGAAGTAGGCCATCAAGACTCTTTTAGTGACTTCATTAAATTCTTTGAATCATCCATATGCACCATATATATAGTCACCACCTTAGCATCTTCATCCAATGACCTGCCCCTCATATACCCAGACCTCATAGACTGGGACCAACAGGGACCTCCCGTCTTAGACGTAGCACAAAATGATGAAGCAATCACTGAAATGATGGGGGTTAGAAATCACTTCCCCCTAGGAGATCATAGAGCTGGATACATTATGGAACTTGATACAGCTACCTATTTCAGGGAGATAACCCCTACTTCTAGTCGCAAAAATATAAAAATCAAACATGAATCTAATAATGAAAACTGCTCCGCAACAGTGTCAGATCCCAAAAAAGTAAAAATAAAGGACGAATCTCCTAGTGAAAACCTCCACGAGGTGCTAGGAGATGGAAGCATGGGCCTTCCTGAGATAGAGAAAGTATATGCCGACAAATCACCCATCCTTGTGGAGCCAACTCAAGAAATGAATCTTGGGATAGAAGAAGAGCTAAAAATCACCTTCAGGGCAAAATCTCTCAATGCAACAGAGCAGGAAAACTTCTTAGCCTTCTTCAAACGCAAAAACTGTAACTTTGCATAGACCTATGCAGACATGCCAGGGTTAGACCCTGCCTTGGTCATCCATCACCTTGTAGTGTGGCCTGATGTAAAACTAGTGAAACAGAAGCTAAGAAAGATGAACCCTCAGGTTGCCCTCCTAGTCAAAGCATAATTGAAGAAACTACTAGATGTGGGATTCATTAGACCCATTAACTATCCTAAGTGGGTTTCCAACCTGGTGCCAGTAGCGAAACTTGATGGTCAAATCCATTGCTGCACTGACTTCCGAGACCTTAACAAAGCCTGCCCAAAGGATGACTTCCCTCTACCAAACATTGACATGATAATGGATCTTACGGCAGGACATGAGATGTTATCCCTGATGGACAGCTTTTCAGGGTATAATAAAATCAAGATTGCAAAAGAGGATCAACATAAGACGGCCTTTATATGCCCATGGGGGACATACTATTGGGTAGTGATGCCATTCAGCCTGACAAATGCTGGAGCTACTTATCAACGAGCTATGACCGTCATCTTCAACGATCTTTTCCACCACATCATGGAAGATTATGTGGATGATTTGCTAGGGAAATCAAAGACAAGAGAGGAACACTTGGACGTGTTAGCAAAGAGCTTTGACAAGCTAGAGCAATATAATGTGCAACTAAATCCAAAGAAATGTGTCTTCGGGGTTACCTCTGGGAAGCTTCTGGGATACATAGTCTCTAGAAGAGGAATTGAGGTAGATCCTGCAAAAGTCAAAGCCATCATTGAGATGCCTCCTCCTAAGACACTAAAATAGCTACGAAGTCTGCAAGGAAAACTCCAGTCCATCCGTCGGTTTATTGCTCAATTTGCCGATAAGTGTCAACCTTTTCAACATCTACTCAGAAAGGATACAACTTTTGTCTGGGATAATCAGTGTCAGGCTACCTTTGACCAGTTGAAAGAATACCTAGCTAATCCTCTTGTTCTAACTTTGCCAAGGCAAGGAGAGCCCCTCCTATTATACATCTCAGCAATGGAAATAACTATAGGGACCTTATTAGCACAACATGATGAACAAGGGAAGGAAAGAGCTATATATTATATTAGTCGTACCTTGATAACCTATGAGCTAAACTATACATCAATTGAACGAGCATACCTAGCCGTGGTCTTTACTTCACAAAAGTTAAGACACTACATCCTCCATCACAAAACTAAGCTCATCACCAAGATAGATCCACTAAAATATCTGCTAAATAGAGCTGCTCTTACTGGAAGAATGGCAAAATGGGTCATGATCCTCAGTGAATTCGACATTAAATATACCGAAAGAAAGGCTATCAAAGGACAGGTTATCGCTGATCAGTTGGCTGAAGCACCTATTCCTACAGAATATCCTACACTGGCAAAGTTCCCTAATGAAGCCATCTTGACAATAGCACTAGCAACAAAAACATGGAAAATGTACTTCGATGGGTCATATACACACAGAGGCTCAGGCGCAGGCGTCTCATTTGTTACCCCTCAAGGTGACACCATCCCTAAGTCATTCAAAATTACATTTCCATGTACCAACAACATGGCAGAGTATGAGGCCCTCATCACAGGTCTTCGAATGGCAATCAAATGGAAAATCAAGAAGCTAACAGTGTATGGCGACTCCTAACTAGTCATCCGGCAAGTAAACAATGAGTACAAGACTAAGGATGATAAACTCCTGCCTTATAAAAAGATGGTCGATGACTTTAAAGATTATTTTCATGATATCCACTTTGAACAAATCCCAAGGCTCAACAACAAAGCTGCAGATGCCATGGCAAAAATTGGATCCCTGGTCGATATGAAGAAAGATAGCAAGAAGTGTGAATTCCTGATCAAAGAGCTCCCTATTACAGCATATGATGTTCCCCAATCAGAGCTAGTGTGCGAAATCATTGGTCCTTATCCCCATGGTATCAAGAGATGTATCTGTACCTCCACAATAACATCATCCCTCCTAACCTATCAGCCTCACAACGAAAAACTTTCATCCGCTGAGCCTCCCGCTTCACCATTGTAGGAGATACCCTATACAAAAGGAGTCTTAATGGCACACTTTTACGATGTTTAGACTCTAGGGAAGATGAAGTGGCCTTGCAAGAGGTACATGAAGGCATATGTGGGGCAGATTCGAGTGGACTAACTTTAGCTAAGAAGATCCTAAGAACCAGGTACTATTGGCCAACCATGGAGTGAGATGTCGGCCAGTTTGTAAAGAAGTGTCTACCATGTCAATGGCATGGAGATCTCATTCATGCACCAACACAAGAATTGCAGCCAATCACGATGCCATGGCCTTTCTCACAGTGGGGACTTGACCTCATAGGGAAAATCCATCCACCATCATCCAATGGCCATAAATTCATAATCATTGCTACCAAATACTTCACTAAGTGGGTGGAAGCAATACCACTCACCTTCACCACAAGAACACATATATCCAAGTTCATACTCCATTACATCATATGTCATTACGGTATCCCCCATTCCATCATCACTGACAATGGAAAACCATTCAAGAACCAGGAAATCCACACCTTGTGTGAGAAATTCCAAATCCACCACCATTTCTCCACTCCATATTACCCTCAAGGTAACTGTCAAGCAGAAGCTTGAAATAAAACCATCCTCCGCATTCTAAAGAAAATAGTTAATGAAGTTGGCCATGACTGGCACCTCTAGCTCAATCCCGCCCTATGGGCCTATCGCACAAGCATCCGTACACCCACATGAGCCACTCTATATTCCCTTGTATTTGGATCTGAAGCCATTTTACCTATTGAGGTCGAGCTCCCATCCTTAAGAGTATCTCTATAAAACATAATCACTGATGAGGAATATCGAGTCACAAGGCTGCATGAGCTAGAATTACTGGATAAGAAACGTCTGGATGCATTGAACCATCTACAAGCCTATCAAAATTATCTCAAAAGAAGCTATCACAAGAAAATCAAGAACCAAAAATTTGAAGTAGGTGACCTTGTCCTTATGGAAAACTAGAAAAAATTATAGGACGCCCTAAGAAAGGAAAATTTGAACCCAATTGGTTAGGGCCTTATGTCATCACAACCAGCTACAAATCAGGAGCATACCAGCTTGCAACACTTGAGGGGCAACCTCTAGATGAGCCTATGAACATTTTGCATCTGAAGAAATTCTATGCATAACCCATCAAGTATCCCAATCAAAAAATAAAAAAAATCAAGAAAAACCTGAGTGCAATAAAGACTTCCAATGGTGAAAATCACTTCGGTGATGCCTTGGATTGGTACCATGGTGAAAACTTGTTTCAGGCGCCATGTGTAGTGGTCGGTTCTACCATCTCATAAGTCCTCTTTCCATCACAAACACTCCACACCAAAATCACCTACATGGCTTGGAATTTGGAAACATCGGTCACCCAACCCGCATCTCCCCACCCAAGGCTACCCCCATGGAATAAAGATCCTTGTAAGCTTCCTCCTGTACAGCAGAAACTCTAAAAATCCAAAAACATCAGAAAACCAAAAAAATCCAAAAACACCAGAAAATCTAGAAAAACCCCAAAACAGATTGATAGTATAAATACCTGAGAAAGATACAGTACCTGAACAAGTGCCTTCTGGAACCAAATTGATAAAAATCTGAACCTATGCCCCCCACTCTCTGCACATCACCCATCCCCATGCAATTCCCACATTATCACCCAAGTTCATCACAGATTTCTTTTAGATTTTGTTAACGATTTGCTGCAAATCACCCATCCCCATGCATCGATCCATAACAATACTCTGCAAATCACCCATCCCCATGCATCGATCCACAACAGTACCCTTTGCAAACCACGCGCATCAACACCCATCATCACATCCATCCTAAAACCATTCCCACATCATCAAGTCATGCCAGAACTACATATTCATCTCACCCGCATCTTGAAAGTACCTTGATGTCGTGGACACAGGGTATATAAGCAGTCTGGAATACAAAGGAAGTATCTAGTACTCAGGTACATAAGATGCACCCATCCAACCCGTTTGGATGGTCCCTATTTACTGAGCTTGCTAGACCCAACAAATGATACACATGCTAGGTATACGCTTGAAACATGGTGCCTAACGCAAAAATCATCAATCAACATACCAACTATAAGTCAACACATGGCCTGACTATACTTTTGCCCATTTTCTAAAAATTATTCAACATCCAACCAATTTGTATCCTAGGATATATCGTTCCTACAATGGACAAAAATCTATCATCTTATCAACACTTATCTTTGCAAGAGAACACAATGGTTGTCTGTATCTTTTTGTTGGTCTTTTTTATTATGGATTTTTATTTTTTGTCTTACTCCTAGTCACTTATAAAGCTACCTTGATCTCATTATATCATAGTACGTGGCGGATAGCACTTGGAGTGGACATAGTCATTGTTTCTGTATGCTGTGCTTGTGGGTTGGTTTCATTACTCCAAGAATAGTATTCATATCTTGAATCCTAGGTCGATTCTAGCATGATGTGCCTCATTTGCATATACAGGCATTACTACCTTATATGTACTATGGGCACTCATGGCTATGAGTCCCCTTCCTCGGCTAGGCAAGGTTATACTACCTTGGGCATGTACGAAATCAACCTATTGTTTGTGGGTCTTGTCCATGCAATTGTGGGATATGTACATCATCACTTAGGTCACTTCATACCTTTGTGAAAACTATCCTACATTTCTATAATAAACTAAGAAATGCTCTCAATTAACTTTATGTAACTACTATTACTAGCTCGAATCATCTTCCCATCACTCATACATCCATACTCTCTGGGCCTAGAGCTTTTATCTCCCACCATCTAATTCACCCCCCCCCCCAATCTTCTCACTAACCCCACCTATCCCGCTTATTCCCACCTAACATATCCTGAACCAAAATAAACCCCCCCTCAATGACATGGTATCCCATGACCTAACAATTTCCTCATCCCCCATCCCATTCCCTCCCCCAATCTAGCCAAAACCAATCCTACCCTTACCCAGTCCATAAACCCTTATCCTCTCCCCACCTATTCCCCTACCACTAAGCCCCACCACCCAGGGTTGAACAAAAAACTTCATGTATATCATGACTTGATCATCGCATATATCATTACATTGCAGACATTTAGTTGCATTTTCATAATCATATAGTTGCATTTTCACAATCAGTAGTTGCATAATCATAATCATTTAGTGGCATTTTCATAATCATTTAATTACATTTTCATAATCATTTAATGGCATTTTCACAATCATATAGTTGCATTTTCATAATCATTAGTTGCATAATCATAATCATTTAGTGGCATTTTCATAATCATTTAGTTACATTTTCATAATCATTTAATGGCATTTTCACAATCATATAGTTGCATTTTCATAATCATTAGTTGCATAATCATAATCATTTAGTGGCATTTTCATAATCATTTAGTTACATTTTCATAATCATTTAATGGCATTTTCACAATCATTTAGTTGCATAATCATAATCATTTAGTTACATTATCATAATCATTTAGTGGCATTTTCATAATCATTTAGTTACATTTTTACAATCATTTAGTGGCATTTTCACAATCATTTAGCTGCATTTTCATAATCATTTAGATGCATGTTCATATTTTCATTTGCATATATAATATGTGTTTATTAAGATAAGCATATATTTCCATTTCATTACATTTTACATCCATAATAAATGTTTATTAATATGAGCATTTATTTGCATTTTACATTCACATCATAATCCATAATCACAAACATGCATATATCAACATAAGTAAGCCGTCATATATCATAAACATATAAAAACATGCATCCATCAACATAAGCATCATCATAATCATATAAAAGCATCACAAACAAACATGTAGGCCATCAAAAATCATCATCTCATATATCATCATCACAAAAATGTACATCGCTCATATATATACATCAAAAAATATGTCATGATACAATGCCTCCAAGGGCCAAAATGATACAACTGTCAACCCTGGATAAAGGAGCCTCTACCTAACTCAGTAGGGTATCCTGGTCGTGGTTGTAGTCTTATCTGTGGCTGTGGCTAAGGTTGTACCTGTATAACCTGTTGTGGCACCTATGATGGGGGACCCATCGATTGTTAAACTGAGTGAACCGATCTAGATCTGTGTGACCTAAACATTTGGGACCCACTGCGCTGACTATAGCTCAGCATGCACTGCTCTGTAGGCACTGCCGCCTGATATGTAGCTTGATAATAATTAGCCCGTCCTCTAGCCTCTAGCAGATGTCCTTGTACCTAAGATAACTGTGTCTACATCAATGTCAAAACTGGTCCCATACCGGCACTTGAGACCATCCCCTCTACGTGCTGAGCCCTCAAGAGTGCAGCATCTCGCTCATCCGTTAGAGTGGCTATCTAACCCTGTGCCTGGGCTAACTGTGCCTGCAGCGCACCCACCTATCCATCTGCGCCATCCAGTAGTGGAGCCATGCCCCGCAACTACACTAGCTCAACATCACGGCTCTGTAAAGCCTCCTGCAAGCTGGCAACCTGTCCCTGTAAGGTCTCGATCTCCTCTACCTCTGCACTCTGAGGCCACCGACGAGATGAATGCTCTCAATGCCCCAAAACTCCACCTACCGCTGAAGTACCTGCCTCTGAGCCAGGAACCTGATGTCCAGTTGTAACTGTCGGCTACTATTGTGGTACCTGTGGTGGGGGCAGAAGCTCCCTATCTATCCTCTGTCGTCCCCCGCGCTGCCGAGGTGCCCTCTATCTTAGCACCTCTCCTATTTAAACTTGTTGTACAGGTATCTACTGTTGGGGCAACTGTAGACCACCACCTACCTGCTCCTCTCCTCCAAGCCCAACCTGCCTAGCTACTGCTGCTGCCAACACATCCATCGGCTCCCCATATCCTCCAATCTCCACCTCCTCCTCCACAAGTTAATCTGTAATAACCTCCTCCCCCTCCTCTAAGAAATCATAATCCCCATCAGAATCCTTATCCCCATCCTCCTCTAACTCCTCATCCCCTGATGTTGCTGCCTCCTCTGTAGGATCTATGAACCATGTAGGCCGCCACATCTGCCTCCACGTCTCATAGGCAGGAGTAGTACCTGCATCCCTAATCTCACTCTGCCAATCCCATATCAATGGCTCCAAAGCCGCAAAATCCTCTAAAGCAACCCGGGGTTGTATCGCCGGGGGCCACAAATGTGCATCTCGATGGGTCCATGCAAAAATTACCATCGGCTGCGAAAGATCCTGTCATAGCCCAAACTGCTGCATAACTCACGATGGCAAATACATATCAATAGTACGGTCACCCCAACCTATTAGGTAACACTATTGGAATGTGTAGGGCATATAAACATCATCATCTAGCCATGCCTCCACTCCGATGTAGTGTCGCCAGGTAACCCGAATCACGTCATCCAAAACTCGTCTCCAATATCAAACCTGCCTGGTGTATGTATACTCTGTATCCCGATACAAAAAAACATAGGCCTCAAAATGACGGTGATAGTACCCACATCTCGGCCTAGTGATCGGAATATGCTCCCAAATCCATACATGAAGCAAAGTAACTCTGGCTAATAGAATTGAATCACAATGATAAACAACTATATGCATCTCATGATAAAGTTGTGCTAACATCATCGGTCCCCAAGCATACACTGTCTCATGTCAGACCATCCCCTCAATGACCTCTCCCCATCCAACCAGAAATTCCCTGCCTCTCCTATCTGGCATCACTATGCCCCCAATCAATGCACATAGGAATAAAGCAAAGTGATCTGTACCCGCCGCCAGTGTCCCCTCATAGCTCATCTCCCTCCTGTCCACTGATAAAATAATGTGATCGCGGCCAAATACACTAATTAAGGCCCTTCGTCCCCTCATTGTGTCATATGTCACCCGCTGACCAAGAATCAGTATCTTGAGGATGCGATAAACATCCTCAAGAGTGATGGTGATCTCGCCAGTAGGAAGCAAAAATGAACAAGTCTTTGGGTGATATAGCTCTACGACAATCGTTATCAGATCTCTATGAGCTCGCAACACCGGCATAGATGCAGGTGTCAAAGGCCCTAACCTCGCTAATCGAGCCTGTGTAGCATCGTTGAAGTGATCAAATAACTCCATCACAGCCGGCACGCGTCGCTCCCGCGAGGACACTATAAATGACCTCGTATCCTGCATACACAAATTTCTTGTCAAAACCTACCTATTCTTCCAAAATCCACCCTCTTCTTCTACTATTGAAAGCCAAAACTTTTTTTGGCACCACAACAGGCAACCTTTTACACCAATCCTAAAATTGGCGTTACTCTTCCCCCGCATGGCGCTAATCCAGAAGATAGCGCCACTACGCCACCTTTTTCACACTATGCCATAATATAGCGCCACAATACCATTTGGCACCAATTTGAGAAATGGTGCCACTATTCCAAAAAGCGTCGATGCAGAAGATCGCGCTAATAACCAACAAAGTACCAATCCTAAGGATGGCGCTACTTTGCAACATAGCTCTAATCAATAAGATAGCGCTATCCCCAGACCCATTTGGCACTAATGCGTGAAATTTGTACCCCCTAAGGACGGCGCCAAAATAGAGGATGGTGCCAAAACGATAAGCATTTGGCACCAATCCATCCCTTTTCCACCCTAACGGCTAGCGCCAATCCAGAGGATAGCACTAATCCGCTCCCCTTTTTGTGCTGCGCGATCTTGCGATAGCGCCAAAACCCCAAAATCCCAATTCCTGAAATAAAAAATGTGATAAAATCAAAAAATAACAAAGCTAGGGTTAAGGCCTACCTGGCGTCCAGCCTCTGGTGCCCAGCCGTATGCTTGGAAATGCTCAGAATTGTGTGTGTATCATGGGAACATGGGATTGCGGTCTGCCATCTTCTCTTCGCTCCTTCTCAATGACTCAATGTGTGTAAATGTGGCACTCTTAGAGCCCACTATTCTAAATATAGTAGGCCATGTTATCCCTCCACGCAGTTTTTTCTCCCCCAGGGTGCAAATCACAACCGTTTTATCCCGTTCTTCTTCCTATCAACCCAATTTCCTATCCACTATCCAAATTCCACTTCTATTGCGTCCTTTCGAGAGATCGCCTGAAAAAAAATTAATTTTTCACTGACCTCTCGAGGGGGCATCCCTCACTCATTCCATTCCTTCCTGGCATCTGGGGCATATTTTTTTCTTTGACCTGACGCCACTTTCCTGCTAGGTCCTGACGCCACGTCAAAGAGGGGCAAATGTGGACACCTAAAAATGTCTTCATCATCAAATTGACTCTCGACCTCCCTAAACATACCTATTTCCCTTCTAAACAATTAATTAAATTTTTATTTAATTAATTATCCTCTCATCACCTAATCTTTCATCATTTTATCCCCTACAATTGGATTAATTTGATTAATTCAATAGTCCAACCTTATCCTATTAATTAAATAAATATATACAATATTTATTTGGTTAATTCCCCTTGTCCACTAAATCTAATTAATTAGGTAAATCATATTTATCTAATTAATTTAGCCTATTAATCAACCTAACCCTACCCTAGTTAATTAAATATCTATTATTTAATTACCTAACCTATCCTACATGACCCTAGACCTAGGATTAATTAAATAAAACCTTATTTAATTAATCTAAACCTCCCATTAACCTATTCCCTAATTTTTTCCAGCCATATTAATTAGGCTAATCACCCCAATTAAAATGGTCAAACCTTGATCAACACCCTTCCCCACATCCCACAAATAAAAAATTGAAATATATCTCATATAAACCAATTTTTTATACACATGTGTCATAATCCTCATTTAATACCTCTTACACCCCTTACATATGTTATAACTTATTAATATCCACTCTTCCCCAAATGAATTTTAAATTCATTTTACCCTTCCCCATGTGAATTTTTAATTCACAAATAATCCATTACACTCCACCTCATTTATGAACCCCTCTTCCCAAGATGAATTAAAAATTCATCTTTATTCTTAGCCCTCCATTTTCTAAGATGAAATCTAGGCCCTCCACATCATCTTCATCCTCCACCATTGATCTCTCAAATCAATCTCAACCATTGGATCAAAATCTCTCCAAAATGCTTATAAATACAATATCCTCCAAGCCATTTGATCATCCAATTTCTAAGTAATGTTATCATGCCAAAAATTCTCTCGATTTAGTTTGTGAGTTGCATTTAGATTGAGCATTTCACATTGAATCTATTATCTAGGGTATATCTAAGAGCTCTTGGGCGTATGCTTCTACTACCCTATCTTGGATTGGTGAATCTTAGTGAGGTATAAGGCTTGTTTTATGCTTTTATTTTGTGTTTTTCATCTCATTTTGTTTTTGCTAATCACATTAGGCACTCATTAAAATTTGATTTTGTTTGTAGTGTTGCATTTTTGTGTGTCTTCACATTCATATTTCAAAAAAATTTGCATTTTCACATTGAAATTTTCAACAAAAACTAGCATTTTTCATTGTTATCATTAAAATTGCACTTGCATTTAGAATTGTAAGGCTTTAAAATCACTTTCAGATCTGAGTTGAGTTTTTTTACATCATAAATCTGATTAGAAAACATTCATACAGCATTTTGCATACATTTATGCCTTAATTTCAAATCTAGGGTTTGAAAAACTTGCATTTTTCACTAGATTTTGACTTGTCATCTCACTAGATCTGCACTATAGGCATGTTGTGAAGGATTTTACTACATCATTGGATTGATATTAGGCATATTATTTTCTTCCCCTCATCAATTTCCTTACAACACCTCTTCTTTCACTCATTTACATTGAAAAATTGTGGAAAAAGTTGAAAAAAGTGAACCTTTTAGGTGCATAAACAAGCATATTTTGTGTTGTTTCATTGCATTCAATATAAAATCCTACAATCATCAATTGGGCCTTGTTGTGTTGTACCTTATTCCTCCTATCTATTGTTTTTGTTGTGAACTTGGTGCATCCTTTTAGACCTTTTCCTTCAAACAAGTGCTTAGGAGTGAAATAGTCACACACCTAAGATGTATCAAGTAACATAAAATTTCGCATGTCTTGTATTACTAGATCTTATTGGAAATTGATGCTACAAGACATTTCATTATGGCATCTTCATCTCATCACTCTTTGGTATCTTTACATGCATATATCAAAAACTTTGAGGATTTCTACAAATTTCTTAATATGAATCCCCATGTTCTCACTTGTATACAAGCTATGTATCATAAGGATATATTTAAATGCTTTTCATTTGAAATCCTTGACTATGTATCTAATTTTAACAACTTCACATCTCTCATGAATACATACCCCTAGGTAGTAGAAGATTTAACAAAACAGATTGAGAATGATGAGTGTGAAATTACTCTTAATGCTTTGGAATTAATAGCTAAAACATATGATGATGATGTTGATGATGATTCCATAAGTTATCCTGCTTCTCCTATAGTTGAATGTCCAAGAACCTTAGATGAGAAGACTATAGATAGCCCTATTAATGATACAACACTTAACTTTCCTAACAACACCTTGTCTTTCTTTCATTCCAATGCTCTCCCTGGCCAAGATGTAGCATTAGTGGATGAGAAAAGGTCTCTCACATTAAATCCTTTAGGGATGGATATTCGGTATAATCGAAAGGAAAACAATGTTAATGTAATCTTTACTAATAGACTTTGTAGAAATATTCCTAAGATGGTTGTGCGGGGGGCACCTAGTGCAACTTCTTGCTTAAAACTAGTGATTACGGTTCAAGGAGATTGAAAACCACCTAGACCTCCCGATTACATCTTCAACTATGCAAGACAAATCACTCAAAGAAATCAAGGTGTTCAAAATGTGCTGCAGTATCCCATAATTGCTCACACATACAACACCCACAATAACAAGTAAAGTAAGAAGGCACCTCATGTGCCTATCTCTCTTCCATGTTCTCAACCTATGCTCCCTCCACCACCTCGTCTTACTCCTATAAGTGGTCAAGAATATGATCTTGTCGAGAAGCTTCGCACTGCTTCAACTAAGATCTCTTTTGGGATTTAATACAAACATCGCCTACATACCATGGAATGCTCCAAGAAGCTTTACAAAAGGTGATTGTACCACCTACTGTTAAGCCAAATATGTTGGCAAGAGACACTGCTACTCATGATAGGTGTTGTAACTGATGGCAACTAAGTCCATCTTACATATCCGCATTACATAATTTGTTCATACCGGAAGTCAAAGTGAAGATTTGTCCAAGTCCGGGTAGTAAAAAATAGAGCATGTGACAGGGTCTAGTATCTGGTTCCAGATCTCTCTGGTGGTAAATCACAGTACGTTGCAGATCTGAGGGAGTAATAAGGATTGTTAGGACTATCTAAATCTAGGAATTTAGCCTCCAGTGATGAAGGATTCAAAAGTTATAAGCATCTGAGTATCAGGTTCCATCTAGTCAGTACAGTCAGAAGAAGAACATGCCGACCTAGTATTTGATCTTGGTCCGGATGAAGAAAAGTTGTTGGTTAAGTAATTTGTGATAACCAGTAGTATTGGCTGACATGATTGATGATTTGAGAACACAAGGTTTTGGTCTGTGTTGTTGTTTGTGCATGGATTTAGCTGACAGAGTAGAGTTCTTAATAAATGTTCTAAGTTTTCTTGAAGCCGACTATAGTTGATTGAATCTCTTAATGTGTATATATATAGCTGATGGATTCAAGTGTTTTTATGTGTGAGTGTGATGTGATGATGGAGTAAGTGCAAAAAATGTAGAAAGAAGTGGGAAAGTGAAGATCTAAGCTTGGGTTATGGTTGAAGAGTGAAACAGGGTAGAGTAAAGATGAAGTGTGTAAGATCAGTATTATGTGCTTAACCAGAACTGAATTTTTGCATTGGTAGATGATATTCATCAGTTCAAACATTCTGTAATCTTCTTGTAATCATTTATGTAGGTAGTGAGCCTCTTGGAGCTGTGAGCTCTGGGCAGTGCACCCTGAAGGCATGTGCCTTCCCCATTTGTAATACTTTTAACAGAGTATAATTTCTTGTGGGTTAACCCCCACCGTGGTTTTTCCCTTAACCGGGTTTCCACGTGAAAATCTTGGTGTAATCTTGTTGTTTCTATTCTTATGTTCATGTTTTTTTTTTTGAATTTATGTGGCAAATTAATTAAGGAACAATCAAAGAAGTTTTGCAGAACACTAATTCACCCCCCCTCCTCTCAGTGTTCCTTAATTCCAACAATTGGTATCAGAGCGATGTTCCTTGGAAGAAGTTTAACAGCTTGAGGAAGATCTGGGAAGGTAATAAAATGGATTCATACAACCTCCAGGAACAACTTAAACTTGCTTTAGAAGATCTTGATCAGTCCAGAGCAGAAGTCAAAGAATTACAAGAGAACCTTAAAGATGTTGAAGACTTCATTGAGACCTTAAAAGAAAAATTGAGCAAATCCAATGAAAAGAGGAAGGAGCTACTTCTTCAACTAGGAAATTAGAATGAAGACAATGACAAGGATAAGGCCCTGAAAGAGAAGACAAAGGAATGTGAGAATTTAGCTAAAGAAGTTGTTGTCCTAAAATATGAGATGGAATCTGGGGTGATGAGACTAACCAAGGAAATTGAAGAAAGGAAGAAGACTGAAGAAAAAATGAATCAAACTCTGAAAGAAAGAATAGAAGATTGCTACAAATTGGACATAATAGCTGGCCATCTAGAGTCTGATCTACATGAAAGTAGAGACAATGAGGAAGAACTTGAAAGGCAAATTGTTATTCTCAAACATGACCTAGAAGTTGCAAATGAATACAAGTTCAAGATAAGCTCAGCTAAAATTGAAGTGTTGCTTGAGAGTCAGAAGAAGGCTGATGATAAGCATGGTCTTGGGTGTGACAAAAGGTGAAATCTTTGGATCCGGACAAAGAAATTCTCAATCAAGGTATGGGAGAAACAAACCTAGAAGACCTCCGGTAAGATAGCCTAATGCTCAAGGGTATCCATCTTTCAATGGAAATTATTTCAATTGCAATAAATTCTGTCATAGAGCTACTCAGTACAGAAGTAGAGTAAATCAAAGTGGACCATCCTTCTCCGGTCAATGCTTCAAGTGTAAGAGGTATGGTCATAGATCCAATGAATGCAGAAGTATGATAATGAATAACTCTAACAATAGAGGAAATGGCAATTCCTTCAATGGCAAATGCTTTGCATGCAATAGATTTGGACATATGGCTAATCAGTGTAGATCAAGAGGAAATCAATCAAATGGGTAGAGAAATGTTGTGTGCTTCAATTGTAATCGATCTAGTCATATTGAAAGATTTTGCAGAAGCAGGAATAATGAAAGAAGAGGTCCAGTAAACAGAAAAATGGATGAGCAGAGACAAGACAAAGGCAAGGGAAAAGTTAATTTAAATAAGATCTAGAGTGAAATGAACAAAACATGGGTGAAGAAAGGTGAAATGAATATTGACAATGGGTCCACACCAGAATCCGGTGCTGGTAATTCCTCTAGAAATTGAATTAGGAGCTCTGGCTCAAGGGGAGTTGCATTGAAAATCAAATTCTCCCAGCCAGTAAGTGGGTGCCTGAATCTGGCACGATGAGAGAAGATAATTTGGGTTATTACAGATCATTTGAAAGGATTTCTAGAAGAAAGGAAGTGGATATGATGATTTGCAGAATGATTCATGAGAAACTGCATCAAGAAACAGAGTAACCAGATGAAGTTAGGGCAACGTATTTATTACAATGAAAAATTAGGTTTTGCAGAGCATAAAAGGTCATCCTTTCATCATTTGGATCACTTTGCATTTGAAGACAGTGAGCAAAAGAACATCTGAGCTAAGATTTCAAGGATTTGAGGTGCGACCAGCAAATTCATCAGCTAACCCTAATTCTGTGAAATAAAAAAAGGTATTTTTTTGCGAAGCTTTGATCTTGTAATCTTTTGCAATGGCTACACCATTGATTGTTGATATTACTGAAAGGCCCTGACCCAAATTCAAGAAGCATCCACACAAATCAGTAGAAGTCAACCTGTTAGGTGCATTTTCAAGTGTTTTGTATGGTGTATTGCATGTTGAAGATATTAGGGTCTATATTCATGCGAGCATAGATGAATTTGGGGACTTGAGGTTTGTAGATTTGTTCAAGAATCATCTAAGGGATGAAATTCATAGTCTTAAACCTAAGTATAAAGCACTACATGATAAACATTTCATTTAGATTATGGGGTTTCCAACCTTCGATGAAGATGAATGGGTCCGCTATGTTTTAAGCCGAATGCATGATGAGTTTATATGGCTAATGAAACCCTTCAAGATCACCAAGGACGCCATCAAGGCCGTGACAGGGTTAAACTCATCTAGTGGACTGCCAATGTTGAAGGTTGTAAAGAATCAAACTATGACTGATGCAGTTGGTGCCAAATTTGATAAAAGGGCAATGACTATCAATGACATTAGCGATCCGGATGTGAAGTTTGCTTCAATGGTAATTGATTACAAAATTTATCACTCCAGTAGGGAGAACTCTATTTCCAGAATGGCCATATATGCTACATACCAAATGTTAAAAAAATGGAGATTATGACTTGTGTGAGTTATTACAGAACCAACTAATTGAGAACTTGAACAAAATCAAGAAAGACAAGAAAAACACCTTTAAATATGGTACATTGGTTCTATGTCTATTTTTCGACTTCATGAATGAGGTACCTAGAATAAAGGGTGTGCACTGGACTAATGATGAGCCAATTGCTATTCAGATAAGATATCATCTACAAAACATTGGTGACTATAAAGCACAAAGAACTGCAATCTGAGGATATTTTAAGAATTTTTAGAATATGACGCATTCTAGGGAAAGAATCCCTAAATTAGTTGTTGAGAAGTACAAGAATAAAATTTGTTTCATGGTGGACACTGATCAATGCTTAATGGAAGCAGTAGAACCTAGAACTGTTTGGATCATGCCCGTGGGGTATGAGGTAGATGAGAAACTTTTGAATATGTATGCTCAACACCTTTTGACCAAGCCAAAGGACACAACAGTTGAAAGATTTGGGACATATGAGGAGCTCAGTATGAAACTGCATGTTGAGCTAAGAAAACATGAATCCAATAGGAAAGTAAGGAAAGAAGTTGAGCAGTTGGCTGAGAATCTAGGCCTCACCAAGGAAGTTGTGAGGCAATTTAGGGAAAGAACTAAAAAGGCTGAGAGGGAGAAGCAAGATAAGAAACAAGCAAGTGCTCCGATAGAATCCTCCTCCACACCAAGGACCACTAGCAGCTCTGCTACTACCCCTGTTCCCCCAAAACCTGCCAATCCTGAGAAACCAGAAGACAAATCATCCGGTAAGGAAAAGAAAAGAACAAAAGTAATGGCAAAAAGGCCATATGGTAGTTTGCAAAAGGAGGATGAAGAAAATATAGATTCAGATGATGAGCTTAAGAGCTAAAGGCCACAGGCACCAAAGCAGTCAAAGTGTCTAAAGAGAAGCATTCCGGAAGCAAGATGACAAATAAGAAGCAGAAATCAGAGGCTGATGTTGAAAAAACAACTCCTATTGTGGAAGACATTGTCAAAAGAATCACTGTTGATGGTAATCTCAAACCAATAACTGAGTTTTATGATCTTTACAATGATGCTGACAAAAGACTTTTGGAAGAAGCCACTATCAAATACTTGAATGTATTCAATCGAGCACTGGTAGAAATTTTGTCAAAAGTTCCAAAAGGTTTGAGAGATATTTTGGAAATTAGGAAAGAAGCTACTAAGACAAAAGATATGGAGCTGAGGGAACATGTGTTAACCACTCTATGTCCGGTGATCTCTAGCAGAGAAGCAGATAAAATCTTTAAAGAGGTCAAAAATGAATTCAAGAGTAAGAAAAGAATGACTAAACCGATGATTGGAGAGATAGAAGAAGTTGTCCAAGAAACTGAACAAATTATGAGGAAAGCATTGGACAATAAAAAGTTCTTTGTAGTTTCATATGAACCTGTTGATGACACACTAGTTCTGGATGATGAAAAGTAGCAGAAGAATGAGCAACAAATTGGATTAGATGTCTCCTCTGTTCTGGAAGAGGATGCAACAAACAAGGAAGATGAAAAGATAACAAATGAAACTGATCATACAGGAGGTATTCAAACTCCTCTGGATCAATCTTGCAAAGAAGATACAGAGATGGATGTTGAAGTAGATGATCAAATTGAAGATGATTCATTAAAGAATAAAGAGCATGAATTAGAAGAAGGTGAGGACCAAGAAACAGAAAAGGCCAAGGAGAAAAATGAAAATGAAGAAGAGATTACAAAGGTTGATGGAGAGCCCAAGCAGGACAATCTGGTTGATAGTACCGGTAAGGATCAGATAGATACACCATCATTTTGGGCAAGAGACACTGCAGAAGCAGTGAAGGAAATTTTGGAAAGAGACAAACAAATTGAAGAAGATCAAGGCATAATTCAAGGTCCAATAAATTTTGATACCTTATCTCTGGTGCAGAAGATAAAGTTGGCTTCTATAGCTCAAGCCAAAGCAAGAGAAGATATACTGAAGTCTCACATAGAAGATAGCGAGCTACTTGGTCTGGCATCAGGGATCTTGGAGAAGATCATACCCACTTTTTAGAAGGACTGTTTGGCATCCCCCTCTGAACATTTAAAGAACTTGATAGCTTTGTAAGTACCCATTTTGAATCTCTTGAAAAGTCTATAGAGGTCAAAGTTCAAAAGGAATTCAATGATAAAAGATTTGATGCCCTAAAAGGGTTGATTGGAGTAGATAGAATGGTACTGGATGCCAGTGTAAAGAGTATTCAAAATGCTCTTACAGAAGCAGGAAATGTATATAAATTTTGCTTATCTTGTCCTAAAGTTATAGAGAATATTGAGGATAAAATAAAAGTGTCTAAGCAAAAACTATCTAGTGTATCCAAATCTTTTGATCCTGTGACATCATTAGTGGCAAGCAAGGAGAGTCAGGCAATCAACTTGATTGAAGATATAAAGAAATTGAAAAAAGAAAAGGAGAGCATAGAGGCAAGGATGAGTGAGCTCAGGGGACTAATTTCCCCTAAAATGGAAGCAATGTTCAATACCCTGACTGAAGCCCAAGATGCAACTCGGTCAAGTGATCCCATTGATCTGCGGACGACAGAGTCACAAACATTTCTTTTCAGTGGCCACATCTCAATTTTGAACACTATAAAGAAGAGCTGGGATAGTGAGTTGGCACAATTGAAGAACATTTTTGGTGATATACTTAAGTTTATGTAAATAGGACTTAAGGATTGTTTGTACATATGTGGCCTGGTATGTAGAATTTTTGTGTAAATTTTGGTTTGCAGACCCCACCCTATGCCATTGATGTCAAAGGGGGAGTGAAGAGTAGTGAAAAATGAGGAATCCAGCAAAGGGAGAGCATTGGAGAATAGTGAAAAGCATAAGTGTACAAAGTAAGGGGGAGTTGTTCTGACACTTAGTCATTTTTCACTAAGTGTTGCCATCAATGCCAAAGGGGGAGATTGTTGGCAAGAGACACTGCTAAGCATGACAGGGGTTGTCATTGACGGCAACTAAGTCCATCTTACATATTCGCATTACATAATTTGTTCATATTGGAAGTCAGAGTGAAGATTTGTCCAAGTTCGGGTAGTTAGAAACAGAGCATGTGACAGGGTCCAGTATCTGGGTCTGGATCTCTCCAGTGGTAAATCATAGTATGTTGTAGATTTGAGGGAGTAATAAGGATTGTTAGGACTATCTAAATCCAAGAATTTAGCCTCCTCTGATAAAGGATTCAAAAGTTATAAGCATCTGAGTATTGGGTTCCAGCTAGTCAGTACAGTCAGAAGAAGAACAGGTCATCCTAGTATTTGATCTTGGTTCAGATGAAGAAAAGTTGTTGGTTAAGTAATTTGTGATAACAAGTGGTATTGGCTGACATAATTGATGATTTGATAACACAAGATTTTGGTCCATGTTGTTGTTTGTGCATGGATTCAGCCGACAGAGCAGAGTTCTTAATAAATGTCCTAAGTTTTCTTGAAGCCAACTACAGTTGATTGAATCTCTTAATGAGTATATATATAGTTGATGGATTTGAGTGTTTTGGTGTGTGAGTGTGATGTGATAATGGAGTAAGTGTGAAAAAGGCAGAAAGAAGTGGGAAAGTGAAGATCTAAGCTTGGGTTATGGCTGAAGAGTGAAACAGGGCAGAGTAAAGATGAAGTGTGTAAGATCAGTATTATGTGCTTAACCAAAACTAAATTTTTGCATTGGTAGATGCTATTAATCAGTTCAAACATTCTGTAATATTCTTGTAATCATTTATGTAGGCAATGAGCCTCTTGGAGAAGTGAGCTCTGGGCAGTGTGCCCTGAAGGCATGTGCCTTCCCCATTTGTAATACTTTTAACAGAGTATAATTTCTTGTGGGTTAACCCCCACCGTGGTTTTTCCCTTAACTGGGTTTCCACGTAAAAATCCTGGTGTTCATGTGTTATGATCTTGTTGTTTCTATTCTTATGTTCATGCTTCTTTCTTTTGAATGTATGTGGCAAATTAATTAAGGAACAATCAAAGAAGTTTTGCAAAACACTGATTCACCCCCCCTCTCAGTGTTCCTTAATTCCAACAAAATGATGTAGTAGCTATATTAGATTGTATGCATGCGACAAAAATAGATATTCTCTTTCCACCACATGAATTATTGTCATTCGAAGATCAAAACCAATATGATCCTCTGATAATATTTGTCCAAATAGATAAAAAGTTGATAAAGCGAGTTATGATTGACAATGGATCGGCTCTTAATGTTTGTGGCATCGACTTACTACACAAAATCAAGATTGACACATCTTTAATTAAACCGGATATAATTAGCATTTGTGGCTTTGATAATGTTGGGAGATAATCCCTGGGTACTATAACTTTACCCGTAAAAGTTGGACTTGTGTCATTATCTACCCTTTTTCTGTTGGCAAGAGATACTGTGTGACTTCATGAATGTTGTCATTGATGGCAACAAAGTCCTTCCCACACATCCGCAGGACATTGTGTGTCTCTATCGGAAGTCAGATTGAAAAAGTGTTGTGGTTCGGTAAGCAAGAATAGAGCATGCAGCAAGGTCCGACAGTCAGGTCCAGATCTCTCAAAGGAAGTATCTCAGTAAAGCGCGGACTTGGGGAAGTCAAGAGGAGTAACATGACTGATATATTCCAGAGATTGAGCCTCTGATGATGAAAGAGTGAAAAGATATAAGCACCTGAGTGTTGGGTTCCTATTTGGCAGAGTAGACTGAGGAAGACCAGACCGGTAGAGCATCAGACCTTAATCCAGATGAGATATTGATGGTGATCAAGTCTTTTGAGATATCATTCATGATTGGCTGACATGATTGATAACTTCTATAAGCATCTCCTTGATACGCATCACTTGATAAGCAAGAATTCAGACGACAGACCAGAGTTTGGGAAGATATTGAGTATTCTGGATGCCGACTAGGAAGTTGATAAAATCCTTGGTGTGGATATATATATCAAATTGATTTAGATGTGAAGGTGTGTGTGGCGAGTTGTGAAGTGCGAAGAAAAGCAGAGAGCAGTGCAGAAGCAGGAATATAGGTCCGGCATGTGACAAGACAGCAGCACCAAAGAAGAGGAAGAATGAAGTGTAGTAGATCAATGTATTGAGCCTAACTGGAACTGAACCTCAGCATATGTGGATGCTTCTCATTAGTTCAAGTATCTTATTACTTTCTTTGTACCTTGTAGATAATGAGTCTCTTGTAGGCAGTGAGCCTCTTGTGAGCAGTGTGCTCAGGCAGTGAGCCCTAATTGGCAAGTGCCATTTTTGTATTTCTATTCTTCTAACAGAGAATACATTCTTGGGTTAGTCACCCCGTGGTTTTTCCCTTAACAGGGTTTTCCACGTCAAAATCATTGTGTTATGTGAATTGACTTTGTTTCTGCTTTCATAATTATGGATGCTTATTTGTTTTGATGCTGCACTAGTTATAAAAGAAGAACAAAAAGTTAAGTCAATTAAGATAACTGATTCACCCCCCCTCTCAGTTATCAACAATTAGTATCAGAGCTAAGTTCCTCCAAACAGAGCCTAACATCTTGAGGAAGATCTAGGAATCTCAATGGATATGTATGGTATGAGGGAACAACTTCAGTCTGCTCTAGATGATCTTGAACAATCTCACTCCGAAGTCAATAACTTGAAGGAAAGACTCAAACAGGCTGATGATTTCATAAATGAATTAAAAGAGAAACTGGGTATCTCTATGAAAAAGAGAAAGGAACTTCTTCAACAATTAGTAAGTCAAAGTGAAGCCAATAATACTGATGAAGATCTGAAAGAGAAGAACAAGTTATGTGAGAAGCTATCAAAAGAAGTCATTATGGTAAGACATGAAATAGAATTAGGGGTTATGAAATTCACCCAAGAAATTGAAGAGAAAAGAAAAATTGAAGATGACCTAAGACAATCTCTCAAGGAGAAGTTAGAAGACTACCATAAAATGGATAGAATAATCAGGCATCTGGAATCTGATCTTGAAGAAGCAAGAGATTTAATGAAGAACAACTTCAGAATCAGATTGACACTCTTAAAAGGGATCTTCAAACAACAAATGAATACAAAGAGAAATTCAAGATAAGCTCTGCTCAACTTGAAGTTCTTCTTCAAAGCCAAAAAAGGGTAGATGACAAGCAAGGCTTGGGGTATGAGAAAGGTGAAAGCTTCAGATCCGATCAGAAGAACTCTAGATCAGGAAATCTAAGGAACAGGCCTAGAAGACCTCCGGTAAGGCAACCAAATGCTCAAAGATGTCCATCCTTCAATGGATACTGCCACAATTGCAATAACTTTGGTCATAAAGCAAATCAGTACAGAAGAAGAATGAATCAGTCTAACCCATCCTTCTCTAGACAGTGTTTTAACTGTAAAAGGTATGGTCACGAAACTCATGAATGTAGAAATTTGCAAATAAACAATTCATTCAATGGTAGATGCTTTGCATGTAGAATGGGACATATGGCTAATCAATGTAGATCAAGAGGATTCCAGTCAAATATGCAAAGAAATGTTGTTTGCTACAATTGCAATAGATCCGGTCATATTGCCAAATTCTGCAGAAGTAAGAATCAAGACAAAAAGGATCTAGTGCATCATAATCAAAATCAAGACAAAGGAAAAGGAAAAGTGGATGCGGATGAAATTCAAAGGGAGATGAACAAGATTTGGGTAAAGAGAATTACAGAAAATGTTGGGGATGGATCCAGACCAAAATCTGGTGCTGATATTCCTTTCAGAAACTAAATAAATGAGCTCTGGTTCAGGGGGAGCCACAAAAGAAAACTAGTTCCCCCAGCCAGTCAATTGGTGCCTAAAATTGGCACATGGAAAGCTATGGATTAAAGTGTTCTCAGATAAACATCTAAATAAGCCTTGGTAAAGATATGGAAGATCCGCAAGAAATTTTGAAGAGGTTAATCATCCAAGTTCAATCTGGTTTAACAGTCATCTAGTAAATGTTGAACTCTCACAGTTAGATCCGGTATGATTCATAATTGAAATATTTGGATCTGTGGTTAGATGGAATAATTGGAGAAAGGGAGATAGATTTTCATTTTCCACCAAGAATCATTCTAAGTGCATCTCAGTGATTCGGAAAGATCTCTCTCAAAACAAGGAAAACAAGGCAACCGGAATAACTTAAGTTGTGCATTTATTGCAAAATGGAATTAGGGTTTGCTCAGAGATAAAAGGGTTCATTTGCTCATCATTTGCACATTTGTATTAGTGAAAAAGATAAGAAGAGCTCTGCAAACAAGTTTTCTTCATCTCTCTCAAGGATCAATCGCAAAATTCAAGTCAACCGGCGATCTTTTCGGCTCTTCTCGTGAACCCTAGAAGCGTAAGAAGGTACTTTTCGCTCCTATAAATCTCTCTCTGAATCTGTTAAAAGATGGCTACTCCGAATGTTGTCAAAATCACTAATAGGCTACGCCCTAAGTTCAAGAAACACCCTTATAAATCTCTAGAAGCAGATCCTTTAGGCGCATTCTCTAGCATTCTACATGGGGTTTTGCATGTTGAATACGTTAGGGCATACATTCATGCAAATATTGAGGAATTCAAGGAATCCAAGCTGATGGATATATATCATAAATAGCTAATAGATGAATCATTTGAAGTCAAACCTCAGTACAAAGCCATCCGAGACAAGCATTTTGCACAGTGCATTCATTTCCCCTGTTTTGCAGAAGATGAATGGGTCTGGTATATTCTGAGCTGAGTGCATGACAACTTCATATGGTTAATGAGGCCATTTAAAATCACAAGGGATGCCATTAGGGCAGTGACCGGATTGCACTCATCTGGTGGGTTACCTACTCTTAAATCAGTCAAAAACCAAACTGTGAGTGAGGCTACCGGATCTAAATTTGATAAAAGAGCAATGACAATTGAGGATATCACAGATCTGGATATTAAGTTTGCCGCCATGATAATTGGCTACAAGATATATCACTCCAGCAGAGAGAATTATGTATCCGGAATAGTAATTTACATTGCTTATGAAATGTTAAGAAAGGATGCTAACTATGATCTTTGTGAGCTCCTTCTGAACCAACTTTTAGAGAATCTGCATAAGATAAAGAAGGATAAGGAGAATTCCTTCAAATACGGTGGCTTAATACTCTATCTTTTCTTCTATTACATGAATGAGCTACCCGGATCTAGTGGCTGGATATGGCAAAATGACAGACATGTTGCCATACAAATAAGGGATTATTTGCATGGGCTTGGTGATGCCAAGGCACAAAACACAGCATTGTGGGGTTACTTCAAAAACTTCTAAAGCTTGATGTAGGCCAGAGAAAGAATCCCCCAATCATTGGTTGAGAAATACAAGGATACAGTGTGCTTTATGGTAGACACTGATCAATGCCTAATGGAGGTAGTGGAGCCAAGGACAGTCTGGATCATGCCAATGGGGTATGAAGTAGATGAGAAAATTGTTGAGCTACATGTTCAACACATGCTAAGTCAGCCCAAGGACCCTGAGGCAGAAAGGTTTGGAACCTTTGAAGAGTTAAGTGTAAAGATTCATGTGGAGCTTAGACAACCAGAGATAAAAAGAAAAGTGAGAAAAGAAGTAGAGAATGTTGCCAAAAGGTATGGCATTTCAAAATATGCACTCGATGCAAACAGAGAGAAGAAGGAAAGGGCAGAGAAAGAAAGGCAAGAAATAGAAAAAGAAAGTGCTCCAGTGCAAGCCCCCTCCCGGACCAGATCCTCCAAAAGCTCTGCACCTGCCACCTCCAAGAGCCAAAAAGCATCAAAACCGGAAGCCCAGACATCTGGAAAGGCAGAAAAAAGAACAAAGAAAAAGGCAACAAGATCCTATACAAGTCTCAAGGATGATGAAGAGACAGAGATAGATGAGGAATTAAAGAAAATGAAGAAGAAGAAGAAAACATCTGGTGAATCTTCTACTAGTCAAGACAAGCAAGAAAAGATAGAAGAATTTGTTGAAAAACCTACTCTTTGCATTGATGATATCGTCAAATCAGTCACTGTGGATGGGAACCTAAAACCAATGACTGAGTTCTATGATGAATATAATGAAGCTGACTAGAAGATCTTGCAAGAAGCTACAGTCAGGTATCTGAATATCTATGTATCTGAATATCTATAACAAGGCATTTATTGAAATCATATCTCTAATTCCCAAAAGCCTAGAGAAGGAACTAGAAATAAGAAAGAACAATGCTAAGGCAAAGGATCTTGAGATCTGAGAACAAATAGCTATTCAGCTCTATCCTTCAAACACTCCGAAACAAATGCATATGATCTTCAAAGATAGGATGAGTTCTGGAGCAAAGCCAGAATGAATCAACTTATGCTTGGAGAAACTAACAAAGTGGCAAAAGAAACAGAAGATATCCTCTGGAATGCTTTTAAAAGATTCAATCTTCCTATTATAGAGGACTTAGGTGATGAACCCTTTGTCATGGATGACAAAGGAGAATCTAATGAGACAGTGGCAGAAGAGGCAAAGGAGACAAGTGAAGAAAAAGCTAAGAACTTAGATTCCTCTGCTCCGGAAGAGGAAGTCCATGAAGAAGCAAACATCTCTCCTTCGGTTTCCCCTGTAGACTCCAAATCTAAAGGAGAAGAAAGAATAGAGGAGAAAACCAGTCAAGAAGAAGAAGTAAAGGAAAAGGAAAAAGACCAAATAGAGAAGACCCCAGGAGACAATTCTAAGACTGCAGAAGGGAAGAAGACTCTGTCTCCGGCAAGAGACACTGCAGAAACTGTCAAAGATTTCTTAACCAAAGAGATGATGGAAATTGATGAACCAGAACTGCTTCAAGGACCATTCAATTTTGATTCCCTCTCCTCGGTTCAGACTATGAAGATAGCATCCTTTGCCCATGCAAAGCCAAAAGAAAAACTTTTGAAGTCTCACATGGAAGACTGTGAGCTAATTGAGATTGCATTCGGTGCATTGGAGAAAATCATGCCATCCTTCCAGAAGGATCTTTCGGCCTTCTCATCAGGTAACTTAAAATCTCTTGTCAATTCAATTAGCACACATTTTGATTCTTTGGAGAAGTCAGCTAAAGATAGAGTCCGGAAAGAATTTTTGGGAAAGAGATTCTCTGAGGTGTAGGGTCTAATAACAAATGATAGGAGAGTTATGGATATTGGGATAAAGAGCTTAGAAAATGCTCTTAAAGATGGCGGAGATATATATAAATTTTGTTTATCCTGGCCTAAAGTGACCAAGGATATTGAGAAGAAAGTAAAAGAGCAAGAGGATAAACTGTTAAGTTTGTCTCAAAGTTTTGATCCTCTCTCCTCTTCCATAATATATCAAGAGTGTCAGACTATTGCAGTCATAAATGAAATAAAGAAGCTTGAGAAGGAGAAGAAAAATAGAATAAACAGGTTAAGTGAACTTAGAGGGATCATTATCCCTAAGTTAGAGGCCATGCATGAAGCCCTAACTGATGCTCAGGCCATAGCCCGGACCAGTGATCCGACAGATCTTAAGAAGGCAGAAGCTTTTGCATTCCTGTTGAGTGGTCACATCTCAATTTTGGACAGGATGAAGCAGAGTTGGGTGACAGAAGTTGTACAATTGAAGAATACTTTTGCAGATATACTTAAGTATATGTAAGCACAACTTGTATATATACTTATGCGGATATGTATAGATTGATTTTTGAAAATTTTGGTGTGCGGATTCTACCCTTTGTCATTGATGTCAAAGGAGGAGTGAGGAGTAGTGAAAAATGTGGAATCTACCTAAGGGGGAGCTCCAGAAAAGTGTACATTAGAACAGAGCATCAGCTAAGGGGGAGTATAGTGTGACACTTAGTCATTTTTCACTAAGTGTTGCCATCAATGCCAAAGGGGGAGATTGTTGGTAAGAGACACTATGTGACTTCATGAATGTTGTCATTGATGGCAACAAAGTCCTTCCCACACATCCGCAGGACATTGTGTGTCTCTACCGGAAGTCAGATTGAAAAAGTGTTGTGGTTCGGTAAGCAAGAACAGAGCATGCAACAAGGTCCGACAGTCAGGTCCGGATCTCTCAGAGGAAGTATCTCAGTAAAGCGTGGACTTGGGGAAGTCAAGAGGAGTAACATGACTGATATATTCTAGAGATTGAGCCTCCGGTGATGAAAGAGTGAAAAGATATAAGCACCTGAGTGTTGGGTTCCTGTTTGGCAGAGTAGACTGAGGAAGACCGGACCGACAGAGCATCAGACCTTAATCTGGATGAGATATTGATGGTGATCAAGTCTTTTGAGGTATCTTTCATGATTGGCCAACATGATTGATAACTTCTATAAGCATCTCCTTGATACGCATCACTTGATAAGCAAGAATTCAGCCGACAGACAAGAGTTTGGGAAGATATTGAGTATTCTGGATGCCGACTAGGAAGTTGATAAAATCCTTGGTGCGGATATATATATCAGATTGATTTAGATGTGAAGGTGTACATGGCAAGTTGTGAAGTGTGAAGAAAAGCAGAGAGCAGTGTGGAAGCAGTAATACAGGTCTGGTATGTGACAAGACAGCAGCACCAAAGAAGAGGAAGAATGAAGTGTAGTAGATCAATGTATTGAGCCTAACCGAAACTGAACCTCAGCATATGTGGATGCTTCTCATCAGTTCAAGTATCTTGTTACTTTCTTTGTACCTTGTAGACAGTGAGTCTATTGTAGGTAGTGAGCCTCTTGTGAGTAGTGTGCTCGAGTAGTGAGCCCTAATTGGCAAGTGCCATTTTTGTATTTCTATTCTTCTAACAGAGAATACATTCTTGGGTTAGTCACCCCATGGTTTTTCCCTTAACAGGGTTTTCCACGTCAAAATCATTGTGTTATGTGAATTGACTTTGTTTCTGCTTTCATGATTATGGATGCTTATTTGTTTTGATGCTGCACTAGTTATAAAAGAAGAACAGAAAGTTAAGTCAATTAAGATAACTGATTCACCCCCCCTCTCAGTTATCAACATTCTCATGTCATGCCCAATTCGTTTTCATATAATATGATTCTAGGTAGACCGTGGATCCATGCCATGGGGGAAATTTCGTATACCCTTCATTGATCACTTAAGTTCATCAATCAAAACAAGATCTACATCTAGAAAATTGATCCCGAGCTGGATAATTGTTTACATATTGAAAAGCAAAATTGAGTTAACAATCATATGAGTCTAAATAACCTACAAGTTGATTCATCAACACCTCTTGCCATAGATAATGTTGTGCAAGACTCTAAAACATTGAATACACTTTTTGGTGACGATTGGGGTTCATTAGACTTTAATCCTTGCGGTGTAGGGGAATATAAACTTAATAACCCTGACACATCAAAAGTCGCATCGATCTCATCTAAGCAATCTTCTGAAACACCTAAGAAAACCAAAGTCTCCTTGGTAGAACACAAAGATAATACCCTTACTTATACTACAAATTATGATACATATGAGGCTTCACCATCTTCTAAGGAAATGACATCCCTTTATGGTCAAGGATTTAAAATCCTTTATAATAATTGTGACTATGTAGGTAATGGTTGTGGTGTAAATCAACAAGGAATCATAGTACCTTTACAAGTTGCTAGAATTAATTACACAGTCAGTATTGGATACCGCTCTTTGAAACCCACCAAAGCCTCTCGTCATCCTAAACTCAATGTTAATGTGATTTCAACAAGACCAAAATGACATGCGAGATATCCTGGGCTGATAAACAAGAATTGTCCACCGGGAAGCATCCCTTTGAAACAGGTAAGTATTTCTCCTTCTTTAAGCCACACTCATTGTAGCAAATACTATAGTTGCTCTCAAGAGTGGCCCCTTCCAAGATATGTATGTTCTTAACATTGGGTTGTATCAAGTAAGTATTTCTAACCCTTTCTCTCTCATGTTGTGTTCCCCCTGTGTTGTGTTATATGTTGTTTAGGCCTCCTAGGATGACCCTTGATACTCTTGTAAGGTCAAGGATGCCGGGAGACTGCCTCTGTTGTGACCTTCTTCTATCTATATCATCATTCTTCTATATTGCTTCTCCTCTATTTTCATTTTTGTGTGTTGTGTCTTAAGGACATAGCGTTGCGGTTGGTTACTTGGGGGCATCCTTCTACGTGATTATCCCTAAGGCACTTGTTCTCCTCTCTTGATTTATTGTTTACCTTCCTCTAGTGGTTCTACCTAGCTGGCGGATGACGAAAAACAAATAAGACTGATAAGGACCAAGTGTCCCTTCAGTGAGAAATCAAAAGATGGACCTAGTCCATACATGACGATGGGGTTGATATATATTATCTGACGCTTGGCTAGTAGAATTACTCTGTGTGATATTTTGATGTTGTCTTATCGCACTAACAAACTATAACAATAAAGATGCTCCGTACACTTTGTTTATCTTTGAATCTTGCCTCGTTTACATTTGATTCCCAGATCTTGCAGTATAGCCCCACAGTTATACTCGGTTTATGAATCCGTAGTGTAACCTTGGATTTTTGATGTGGTTATTTTGCATGCATTTCTTTTAATCATGTGATGTGGTTATTGTCTTATCGAAAGATTTCTAACCTCTTCTCTTGCAGGAATGTGTTTGTGGGAACATTTGGTGATAGTAAAGTACATGTCACCTTTGGGGGCATGGGATTTGCGAGAGCTCTTGTTCCCTTGTGTGTTTTCTTCCTATCTTAACGTGCTTAATATCAGTACATGATATCAACCACCTTAAGGTGGGGGCATATAAAGGTAAGCTATCTGATGATTTTGATACTAACGAAGTGTGTTTGTAAGCCCTCTACAGAGGCGGGATGTTGCATCTCCACGTGAGTGCACATATTTATTTCTATATTGCAATCATTAAGCCCTCTACAGAGGTGAGATATCGAGCATGTCCTTTTATTTTAAGCCCTTTTGTGGAATGCGGGGATGGTGTACTTCTCAAGGAGATTGCACAATCCTGTCATTTTCAAAAGGTCCTCCGAGCAGGCGAGGAGTGGATCTAAGACTATCCTAACCCTTAAGCGTGTCTTTGGAGATTGTTGTGGCGAAGCCCAATCATCGGTGTGTGCTTGTAATGTACCTGAGATGGCTGCAAACCTAGCAATAGGTTTCTTCCATCACTTGTTTGCCGTGTTTTCTCCATGTCTTCCATTTATGTGTGTATGGCGTGTTTGTTCCCAAGCATAGTCTAAAGATTGGTCATGATGAGTCCCTCATATGCTTTGGGATTTGTATGGCATGGTTGTTCTCAAGTGTAGTCTAAAAACTGGTGGCAATGAGTCCCTCCTGCATTATGGGTTGTATGTTTACTTTTCCTCTACTTGCATTTGCATTCATATACATGAGAAAATGAAAAAAAAAGAAATAATCACTGCATTCACTCTATTCAATGTGTTTTGCATGTCTTTAATGATGTCTTCTCCGTGTCTTGCATGACTGTTACTATCTTCCCTATGTTTTGCATGCCTGTTACTGTCTTCAATGTGTTTAGTGTGTCTTCATCATGCTTGGCGTGTTTGTTGTGTTTTGATCGTACTTTAATGCATGTATTGACCTTACATTTATACATACATTAAAGTGGGGGCTAAATGTTATGTTAGAAAATGTCCCCTTGGGGGCTTTTCCCTCTTAAGGTTTAGCTCTCGGGTCCTTTAAAATGCATTTAGATCATCTTGCATGTTAATGATGACTTCAAGTGAAGAAACCTCTAAGTTTTGTGGCAAATGGGACCCAGGGGATACACTTGTGATGACTCCTGCTTGAAATAGGGGGGAGGACTGTAGGAGTACAATCAACACTGAGAGGGGGGTGAACCAGTGTTGATACACAAAAATCAATTTTTTACCTTCTTTCAAAAATAGTCAATAAGTTTTGTCTAAATTGAATCTATTATCAAATAACACATTCACCAAATCTTCAATTATGTAGGACACATGAAATTATGCAAGTCATCAACACAAAAATTATTCAAGACATCAACACAAGAAGAATTACCAAGTGGAAAACCCTCCAGGGGTAGAAAAACCACTCAAACTGCCTCACTGGCTTATATGTGAAAACTTCAAGTTTTACAATGTCTCACTGACAAAATATAAGGTCTCACTGACCTACAAGTCTCACTGACTTACATCAATGCCTCACTGGCATAACAAAATGTATCTAGGAGCACCAACTCTAATTCCAAACAAGAGCACCCACTCCCTACACAGATATGCCTCACTGGAAAACAAATAGGTCGTATTGACCAAACAAGCCTCACTGGCTACAAAGAAGCCTCACTAACTACAAAGCCTCACTGGCCATTAACCAATCAAATGAACAAGAATGAATTCAATTCAGGGGGTTACCCTAATGCACTGAAATACACAAGACCTTGAACATCACCATAATCAACAACAAATAATCTCCTTCAACTTTAAACAATTCTTCACTATCTTCAACACACAATAGCCTCTACAATTTAATGTAGTTAACACCTGCAACAAATGATCTTTTTAATTTACCATCTCTAAAATTTACCTCTGCAAAATCAATCACCTCTGAAATTTTGCTCTTTATGAATATAGTCTTCAATTCACTCATATCCCAAACATAATATAATGAATTATCTTCATTATAAACTCTACAAACTGATAAGACAAACTATCACTGCAAATACACAAGTTTCTCATCTCTGCTTCCAAACAAACTTCTACAACATGCTTCATCTCTGCCTTCATCACAAACAAACTTTTTGCCTTCAAAAAAAACTATTTTCAATACAAACCACAACATGTTTTTTATGGTAAAAATCTTTGTCGCAATAATGGAAATACACCTCATCATAGCATAAATGCAATCTTCACACCAAAATAGAAATATGACATCATTTTCATTTTCTTTCTGTAATCGGATTCCTCAAAGAGAGCCTAAAAGATAGGCTTTTTAGCCTTTTAAACTGAGAGCCCATCAAAGTTAATCAAGAAAAAGGAACATTGGAATTTAAACTGACTTCAAACCTTGAACCTCGATCTGAGTTTCCCACCACATCAAATCTTAAACTTGGACTGCTCGATTTAAGACCCTGCCACAACTTTTAAAAACAACTTTGTGTGACCGAGACACCTAGAGCATCAGGGCCATCGGGGCCGGTCAGCACATGTTTTAAACCCCTTAAATAATTCACTTAAGTGACTTGCAACCTATTACAACCGGTCAACCTCAAAACATAAGAAAAGTGACTTTATATGATGACGGGTATATGAAATTGCCTTAGGTTTTAAGGAGAAAAAATGGAGACAAGGGTTTGTATGGTAGTTTAGGACTTTAATTGCTTGGAAGAGACTTCTATATGAAATTAGAAGCATTATGAGGGTAGAACAATGTCTTTTCAGGGAGACACAAACTATGAAATTAAGACTATGAGTTGTAAGGCAAACAACAATACTTCTCTGACTAAAAGTGATGCCATACCCTTCAAGAATTGCACTTTCTTTTTGCATTGTATTTGTTACCATATCAACAAGAATTGCACTGTGAATTCCATCTAAAAGAATAGAGAATGATTCAAAGAGGTCATTACTAATCCAACCACCTATGACATAACATGAAGTGACTTTGAAAACAAATGGCCCTTGAACATAAATAACTCTGTTTTGTCTCAAAAGCATGAGCCTTGAATATAGATGACATGACCATGTTTTGTCTCAAGTTGCAGAGGATGCAGAGAATACCACTAAACATAAAGACTACTGATTGCATGAAGACCACTGATTGCATGATTACATGAAGACCACTCACGATGCCAACCTTGTTGCAAGGTGTGGCCCTTGGTCTCCTTGTTCAGCATTGTGCTGCGGTGGTTTGCAACAAGGGCTTAACCGCCTCCCGTGCTTGTTAAGTCAAGTGGTTGTATCGGGCATTAAGAGGTCAATATTTTGGTGCAACGGTAGCTAACAATTGGTATCAGAGCTAAGTTCCTCTAAAAGAGCTTAACCGCTTGAGGAGATCCAGGATGTCGTCCTACAAGAAGGATAGTCCGAAGTTTGATGGAACAAATTTTAATCTATGGAAAGGTCGCATGAAGTGTCACTTGCAATGCATCAGAATGGCATACTGGACCATGGTTACAACATAGTATGTACCTCCACAGGGTGGTCCAAAAGCTCCAAATGAAATCACAGATGCTGAAAACAATCTGCAGACTATAGAAGCTCTTCTAAGCACATTATCTGATTCAGAGCTCTCAAATGTTATTGACCTACCAACTGCTTTTGAGATTTGGAAAAAATTGGAACTTTTGCATGAAGGAGACCAGTATGTTAAATGTGCAAGGTTACAGAGTTTGAAAGGGAAATTTGAAAACCTGAAGATGAGAGATGATGAAAATATTACTACTTTTATGCCAAGAGTAAATGAGCTTGTTTGTGGAATTAGAAATGTTGGTGGAGTCTTGGATGAAAATGAGATTGTTGGCAAAATTCTCAGATCCCTTCCTGCTTCTTACAAAATTAAGGTTGTTGCCATTGATGAATTCAGAGCCCATACAACTGTCACAAGAGATCAATTGGCTGGCAAATTGGCTGCATTTGAAATGACCGAGTTTGGAGATGATCCCCCAAGACTGAATCTGCATTCAAAGCCAGTGCCTCTGTAAAAGGTAAACAAAGGTTTGATCTGGGAGAGAACTCATCAAGGAAACTGTCATGGTATGAAAAAGCAAGAAAAGACTTGGAAGAAGAAGAAGTAGAAATTGCTCAACTTGAAGCCCTCATTGCAAAGAGACTGCCAAGAGGATCTAGTAAGTATGAAGGAAAATTGCCTTTTAAGTGTTTTAACTACAATAAGATTGGTCATTTTGCCTCAAGATGTTCAGAAAGATTTTCAAGGCCAAATCCTAAAAGATCAAGGTTCCAAAAGAATTGTTACTATGTTCATGAAGAAGATGATAATGAAGGAGTAACAGATGATGAATCAGAGATAGGAAACAAATCTGGAAGTGAATGGGTGTTTATTGCCATCAAGGAAGAAGAACCAATATCCTCTGTATCTGTCAATCATAAAGTTGTAGAAAGAGCTCTGGCTGCCCAAGTTGAAGAAAAGGATGATTGGGTCATTGACAGTGGTTGCTCTCACCATATGACAGGTGACAAAAATAAGTTCATAGATTTGGAAAGGTAGAGTGGTGAAGTTTGGTGATAATTCTGCTGGTAGAATCAAAGGAAGAGGAACTATTTCTTTTGATGGAAGGAACAAAACTAGTAATGTTCTATATGTTGAAGGCTTGAAGCACAATCTTCTCAGTGTTGGACAGTTGGTGGACAAAGGCTATGATCTCCGGTTCAAGAATGGAAAATGCAAGATCTTTGAAAGCTCCGGAACAGAGATTGCATCCGGTACCCAAACTAAAGGTAATATCTTCCACTTGGTTGGCACTGGTAAAAGTTGCTTATTTTTTCAAGTTGATCAGAGTTGGTTATGGCATAGGAGAATGTGTCATGTGAATTTTGATAATATCATCAAGATAAGCAATACTCAGGTTGTAAGAGATCTTCCAAAATTGGTGAAACCTACTAATAGCTTGTGCAAAGAATGTCAGTTGGGTAAGCTGAACAGAATCACATTCAAGAGTAAAGAACTGTCTTCTACCAGATTATTGGACTTAGTTCATACTGACCTTTGTGGCCCGGCAAGAATCAGGAGTATGCAAGGTGATAGATACTTCATGTTACTAATTGATGACTATTCCCAGATGATGTGGGTAACTTTTCTGAAAGAGAAATCAGAAGCTTTTGAGAAATTAAAAATATTCAAGGCTATGGTAGAGAATGAAACTGGATTGAAATTGAAATGTCTGAGGTCTGATAGAGGTGGAGAATTCACATTCGGTGAGTTCATAGAGTTCTGTGAGAAACATGGAATTAAGAGACAGTTATCTGCTCCTAGGACTCCACAGCAAAATGGGGTAGTGGAAAGAAAGAACCGGACCATACAGGAAGCATCTAGGACCATGATGATGGAAGCAAATGTTCCTCACATCTATTGGAAAGAAGCTATCAGCACTGCAGTCTATACTCTCAATCGAGTTCAAATCAAAAGCAATATTGGTAAGACTCCTTATGAACTTTGGTTTGGCATCACTCCTACTGTGAGGTATTTCAAATTTTTTGGTAGCAAATGTTACATTAAAAGAGATGAAGATCTAGGAAAGTTTGATGCTAGAAGTGATGAAGGAATATTCTTGGGTTACTCTACTCAAAGCAAAGCATACCGGTGTTATAACAAAAGACTGAGAAAGATGATAGAAAGTACAAATGTGAAGGTTGATGAGGGAATTGAGAAACCCTCAAGGTTTTATGAATATGATGAAGATGATCAGAATGGTGTTCTGACTCAAGGAGCCCAAGCCTCATCTGTTAGTCAGATTCAAGCTAATCCGGTAAACCAGGAAGAAGAAATGAGTTTCAATGAGCCTGATCAAGAATCAGAAGTGCAAGAAATTCCTAAAGTTCCCAAGTATGTAAGACTGAACCACTCTGAAGATCAGTTCATAGGTGATAAAAGCAAAGGAGTACTAACAAGAAGGAGAATTGCTCAAGATTTAGAAGAGTATTATTTGATTTCAAAGATTGAACCTAAGACAGTGAATGAAGCTTGCAATGATGAAAACTGGACTAAAGCAATGGAGGAAGAGCTGGTGTAAATAGAGAAAAATCACACTTGGGATCTTGTTCCCAGACCTAGAAACAAGAATGTGATTGGAACCAAATGGGTCTTCTGGAACAAACTAAATGAAGTTGGTGAAGTAATCAAAAATAAAGCCATATTGGTCTGCAAAGGCTACTCTCAAATAGAAGGAATTGATTTTGAAGAAACTTTTGCTCCGGTGGAAAGAATTGAAGCAGTCAGATTATTTCTTGCCTTTGCTGCCTTCAAGGATTTCAAGGTATATCAGATGGATGTCAAGTCTGCCTTTCTAAATGGTGACTTGGAAGAAGAAGTGTATATAGAGCAACCTGATGGATTTCAATTGTCTGATCATGGTGATATGGTCTACAAGTTGAAGAAGGCACTGTATGGATTGAAGCAAGCCCCAAGAGCCTGGTATGAAAGATTAGATAAGCATCTTTTGAAGATTGGTTTCAACAAAGGTACTACTGACAGTAACTTATATTTCAAAAATAATCATGAAAACATCTTGATTGTTGAAGTATTTGTTGATGATATCATCTTTGGAGGAAGAGATTGTTAGACTTAGGGCACACAACTAAGAGGGGGGTGAATCAGTTGTGCAAAACTTTCTCTCAATTTACACACTTAAATCCTCTTAGTGATTAGCAGCATATTAAACATGAAACATAATGCATTCAAATCAAAAGCAAAAACTCATCAACACATAAGACACCAAGATTTTGACGTGGAAAACCCGGTTAAGGGAAAAACCACAGGGTGATTAACCCAAGAATGTATTCTCTATTAGAAGAATAGAAGGAACAAAATGGCACATGCCAATTAGGGCTCACTGTCCGAGCACACTGCTCACAAGAAGTTCACTGCCTACAAGAGACACACTATCTACAAAGAAATAAGAATCACCTTCATGAACTGGAGAATAGCATCTTCACCATGCTTGAATCAGTTCCATTTAAGCCCAATACTTCTGCTCTGCCTTTTGCACTTCTCCTCGCTACCACACACTCATCACCACAAGACACCCTTTGAAATGACTTCACAATCCCTTATTTATACACGACATCGACTTAGGAACAATCATCTAAGTCGGCAAACACCTACAAGAACATCCGCAAGACGTGTAATACATCTGGTTGGCCAGTCTCAGGAAGAACACCAACATCCGGTGGTTATTCTTCAAATATGAACTTTAACTTCAATGCAGACCACCAACATGAACTGGAACCGATCCACAGATCACCACAAGCTTTCCTGAATCACCAACAACATCCGCACTTCATTTGCTTACTGGAATCCTTCTCTCCTTCATCCGAAACCTCAAGAACACAGTCTGTCATCACTGTCACAAAGGAATAGGTTCTTCCAGACCTTCAAGCCACACACCAACCTACCTAACACTTCACAAGGATGTCCTCAACACTTCCTCAAATCCACAGAATGGGATAATGTACTACCGGACCTCACCGGACCTATCTGTGTCACTTTGTCACCTCTGGACACCTACCGGAACTAGTTCTACTTGAGCGACCATAACTTCTTCAGATCTTCATGTGGACCTCTAAAAACTTGACTGGAGCATCTCAAGACTTATATCTACAAACCCTTTAAACCGCATCCTCTAATCCTCAACCTATCTTGGACTTTTACCTTGTTGTCATCACTATTCTTCACTGTTCCTGATTGAGACTAATTTTCTCAATATCCTCAGCACACAGCTCATCCAATCCTTCTCATTAATGCAACATGAGTATGTTGACATCAATGACAACACCAGTTAAACCCATACTTGCAACAATCTCCCCCTTTGTCATTGATGGCAACATATGATGTGAAAAACCATCAAGACAAACTTCTCCTTACTGTCACAACTCCCCCTATCAACAACAACTATTCACACGTCTTCTCTTCCTTTACTACTCCCCCTTTGATCATCAACCATTTGTTTTTCACATGTCTTCTCTCCCCCTTTGACATCAATGGCAAAGGGCTCATACATGCAACTCCAATACTATAGAATCATACCTGCTACTCCCCCTGAGTAGCAGCTCCTCATCATCAATCTGGATCACAAGATATGACTGTGATATCCACCAGACTGATACACATCAGTGCATCCTAGTTCATCACCAGAGGGGCAATAACCCCTAACTTCTCCCTGAGATACTCAAAAGAGTCCTTGGGAAGAGGTTTAGTAAAGATATCTACAATCTGATCCTTGGAGGGCACATACTCCAGTCTGACTTCATCCTTGTTCACTTGCTCTCTCAGAAAGTGAAACTTGATAGATATATGCTTAGTCTTAGAATGCAGCACCGGATTCTTAGAAATATTTATTGCACTTGAATTATCATAGAAAATTGTGATAGGCTCCTCATATTCTACTTTAATATCTCTTAGCATCTGCTTCATCCACAAAACTTGAGTGCAACTACCTGTTGCTGCTATGTATTCTGCTTCAGTTGTAGATAGGGATATTGCCTCTTGTTTCTTGCTTAGCCAAGAAACCAATCTCTTTCCTAAAAAGAAAGCTCCACCACTAGTACTCTTCCAGTCATCCACATCTCCTACCCAATCTGCATCTCTATATGCATGAAGAGAGAAATCATGATCTCTAGGATACCACAGACCATACTCAACCATTCCTTTTAGATACCTAAAAATCTTTTTGATTGCCATGACATGAGATTCTCTAGGATCAGCCTGGAATCTCGCAACAAGACCAATAGCCTGCATTATATCTAGTCTAGTTTGAGTGAGATACAATAATCCTCCAATCATTGATCTGTACTTTGTCTGATCTGCCTTAGGAGAGTCATCATCTTTGCTCAACTTACATCCAGTTGCCATGGGAGTATTCATTGGCTTTGAATCTTCCATTCCAAATTTCCTCAACAATTCTTTCACATATTTGGTCTAAGAAATAAAGATTCCTTTCTTTGTTTGAGTAATTTGCAGACCCAAGAAGAAATTCATTTCACCAAGCATTGACATCTCAAACTCACTTTTCATTTGATTTGCAAAGGTTTTACACATACTGTCTCTTCCTCCAAAGATGATATCATCAACAAATACTTCAACAATCAAGATGTTTTCATGATCAATTTTGAAATATAAGTTGCTGTCAGCAGTACCTTTGTTGAAACCAATCTTCAAAAGATATTTGTCCAGTCTTTCATACCAGGCTCTTGGGGCTTGCTTTAGTCCATACAGTGCCTTCTTCAATTTGTAGACCATATCACCATGCTCAGATAATTGAAATCCATCCAGTTGTTCAATGTACACTTCTTCTAAGTCACCATTCAAGAAGGCAGACTTCACATCCATCTAATACACCTTGAAATCCTTGAAGGCAACAAATGCAAGAAATAATCTGACTGCTTCAATTCTTGCCACCGGAGCAAAAGTTTCTTCAAAATCAATTCCTTCTATTTGAGAGTAGCCCTTGCAGACCAATCTAGCTTTATTTCTGATTACTTCACCAACTTCATTTAGTTTATTCCAGAAGACCCATGTGGTTCCAATCACATTCTTGTTTCTAGGTCTAGGAACAAGATCCCAAGTGTGATTTTTCTCAATTTGCATCAACTCTTCCTCCATTGCTTTGGTCCAATTTTCATCATTGCAGGCTTCATTTATTGTCTTAGGGTCAATCTTTGAAATCAGACAGTATTCATCTAAATTTTGTGCAATTTTCCTTCTAGTTTGCACACCTTTGCTTTTGTCACCTATGATCTGATCTTTAGAGTTCAGTCTTACATACCTTGGAACTTTGGGAGTTTCTTGTACTTCTGCTCTTTGATCAGGCTCATTCAGACCTATCTCTTCTTCCTGATTTACCAGATCAGTTTGAATCTGACTTTCAAATAAGGATTGAACTCCTTGAACCAGAACACCATTCTGATCATCTTTATCATATTCATAAAATCTTGAGGGTTTCTCTATTCCCTCATCAACCTTCACATTTGTACTTTCTATCATCTTTCTTAGTCTCTTGTTATAACACCGGTATGCTTTGCTTTGAGTGGAGTAACCCAAGAATATTCCTTCATCACTTCTAGCTTCAATCTTGCTTAGATCTTCATCTCTTTTGATGTAACATTTGCTACCAAAGACTCTGAAATATCTTACAGTAGGAGTAATGCCAAACCAAAGTTCATAAGGAGTCTTACCGGTATTGCTTCTGATTTGAACTCGATTGAGAGTATAGACTGCAGTGCTGACAGCTTCTCTCCAATAGATCTGAGGAACATTTGCTTCCATCATCATGGTCCTAGATGCTTCTTGGATGGTCCGGTTCTTTCTCTCCACTACTCCATTCTGCTGTGGAGTCCTAGGAGTAGACAACTGTCTCTTAATTCCATGTATCTCACAGAACTCTATGAACTCACTGGATGTGAATTCTCCACCTCTATCAGACCTCAGACATTTCAATTTTAATCATGTTTCATTCTCCACCATAGCCTTGAATATTTTGAATTTCTCAAGAGTTTCTGATTTCTCCTTTAGAAAGGTTACCCACATCATCCGGGAATAGTCATCAATTAACAGCATGAAGTATCTATCACCTTGAATACTCCTGGTTCTTGCCGGACCACAAAGATCAGTGTGAACTAAGTCCAATAATCCAGTAGAGGACAGTTCCTTGCTTTTGAATGTGACTCTGCTCAGCTTACCCAACTGACATTCCTTGCACAAACTGTTAGTAGGTTTCACCAATTTTGGAAGATCTCTTACAGCCTGAGTATTGCTTATCTTGATGATATTATCAAAATTCACATGACACATTCTCCTATGCCATAACCAACTTTGATCAACTTGAACAAATAAACAACTTTTACCAGTACCAACCAAATGGAAGATATTACCTTTAGTTTGGGTACCTGATGCAATCTTTGTTCTGGAGCTTTCAAAGATCTTGCATTTTCCATTCTTGAACCAGAGATCATAGCCTCTGTCCACCAACTGTCCAACACTGAGAAGATTGTGCTTCAAGCCTTCAACATATAGAACATTACCAGTTTTGTTCCTTCCATCAAAAGAAATAGTTCCTCTTCCTCTGATTCTACCAACAGAATTATCTCCAAACTTCACCACTCCTCCTTCATACCTTTCCAAATCTATGAACTTATTTTTGTCACCTGCCATATGGTGAGAGCAACCACTGTCAATTACCCAATCATCCTTTTCTTCAACTTGGGTAGCCAGGGCTCTTTCTACAATCTTATGATTGACAGAAATAGAGGATATTGGTTCTTCTTCCTTGATGGCAATAAACACCCATTCATTTCCTAATTTGTTTTATCTCTGATTCATCATCTGTTACTCCTTCATTATCATCATCTTCATGTACATAGTAACAGTTCTTTTGGAACCTTGGCTTGTTAGGATTTTTCCTTGAAAATCTTTCCGAACACCTTGAGGCAAAATGACCAATCTTTTTGCAGTTAAAACACTTAAAAGGTAATTTTCCTTCATACTTACCGGATCCTCTTGGCAGCCTTTTTGCAATAAGAGTTTCAAGTTGAGCAGTTTCTACTTCTTCTTCTTCCAGATCTTTTCTTGCTTTTTCATACCATGACAATTTCCTTGAAGAATTCTCTCTCAGATCAAACCTTTGTTTACCTTTTACAGAAGCACTGGCTTTGAATGCAGATTCAGTCTTGGGGGGGTCGTCTCCAAACTCTATCATTTCAAATGCAGCCAATTGATCTCTTGTGACAGTTGTATGGGCTCTGAACTCTTCAATGGCAGCAACCTTAATTTTGTAAGAGGCAGGAAGGGATCTGAGAATTTTACCAACAATCTCATTTTCATTCAAGACTCCACCAACATTTCTAATTCCACAAACCAGCTCATTCACTCTTGGCATAAAGCTGGTAATATTTTCATCATCTCTCATCTTCAGTTTTTCAAATTTCCCTTTTAGACTCTGTAACCTTGCACATTTAACATACTGGTCTCCTTCATGCAAAAGTTCCAGTTTTTTCCAAATCTCAAAGGCAGTTGGTAGGTCAATAACATTTGAGAGCTCTGAGTCAGATAATGCGCTTAGAAGAGCCTCTTTGGTCCGCAGATTGTTTTCAGCATCTATGATTTCATTTAAGGTTGTCGGACCACCCTGTGGAGGTACATACGCTTTTGTAACCATGGACCAGTACGCCATTCCCATACACTGCAAGTGACATTTCATGCAACCTTTCCAGAGAGCAAAGTTTGTTCCATCAAACTTTGGGCTATCCTTCTTGTAAGACGACATCCTGGATCTCCTCAAGCGGTTAAGCTCCTTTTAGAGGAACTTGGCTCTGATACCAATTGTTAGACTTAGGGCACACAACTGGGAGGGGGGGTGAATCAGTTGTGCAAAACTTTCTCTCAATTTACACACTTAAATCCTCTTAGTGATTAGCAGCATATTAAACATGAAACATAATACATTCAAACCAAAAGCAGAAACTCATCAACACATAAGACACCAAGATTTTGACATGGAAAACTCGGTTAAGGGAAAAACCACGGGGTGATTAACCCAAGAATGTATTCTCTATTAGAAGAATAGAAGGAACAAAATGGTACATGCCAATTAGGGCTCACTGCCTAAGCACACTACTCACAAGAGGCTCACTGCCTACAAGAGACACACTATCTACAAAGAAATAAGAATCACCTTCATGAACTGGAGAATAGCATCTTCACCATGCTTGAATCAGTTCCATTTAAGCCCAATACTTCTGCTCTGCCTTTCGCACTTCTCCTCGCTACCACACACTCATCACCACAAGACACCCTTTGAAATGACTTCACAATCCCTTATTTATACACAACATCAACTTAGGAACAATCATCTAAGTCGGCAAACACCTACAAGAACATCCGCAAGACGTGTAATACATCCGGTCGGCCAGTCTCAGGAAGAACACCAACATCTGGTGGTTATTCTTCAAATACGAACTTTAACTTCAATGCGGACCACCAACATGAACTGGAACTGATCCACAGATCACCACAAGCTTTCCTGAATGACCAACAACATCCGCACTTCATCTGCTTATTGGAATCCTTCTCTCCTTCACCCGGAACCTCAAGAACACAGTCTGTCATCACTGTCACAAAGGAATAGGTTCTTCCGGACCTTCAAGCCACATGCCAATCTACCTGACACTTCACAAGGACGTCCTCAACACTTCCTCAAATCCGCAGAATGGGATAATGCACTACCAGACCTCACCGGACCTATCTGTGTCACTTTGTCACCTCTAGACACCTGCCGGAATCGGTTCTACTTGAGCGACCATAACTTCTTCAAATCTTCATGCGGACCTCTGAAAACTTGACTGGAGCATCTCAAGACTTATATCTACAAACCCTTTAAACTGCATCCTCTAATCCTCAACCTATCTTGGACTTTTACCTTGTTGTCATCACTGTTATTCACTGTTCCTGATTAAGACTAATTTTCTCAATATCCTCAGCACACAGCTCATCCAATCCTTCTCATTAATGCAACATGAGTATGTTGACATCAATGACAACACCAGTTAAACCCATACTTGCAACAGAGATAGTATGTGTAAAACTTTTGCAAATCAAATGAAAAGTGAGTTTGAGATGTCTATACTTGGTGAAATGAATTTCTTCTTGGGTCTGCAAATTACTCAAACAAAGAAAGGAATCTTCATTTCTCAGACCAAATATGTGAAAAAATTGTTGAAGAAATTTGGGATGGAATATTCAAAGCCAATGAATACTCCCATGGCAACCAGATGTAAGTTGAGCAAAGATGATGACTCTCCTAAGGCAGACCAGACAAAGTACAGATCAATGATTGGAGGATTGTTGTATCTCACTCAAACTAGACCAGATATTATGCAAGTTGTTGGTCTTGTTGCTAGATTCCAAGCTGATCCTAGAGAATCCCATGTCATGGCAATCAAGAGGATTTTTAGATATCTAAAAGGGATGGTTGAGTATGGTCTGTGGTATCCTAGAGATCATGATTTCTCTCTTCATGCATATACAGATGCTAATTGCGTAGGAGATGTGGATGACCGGAAGAGTACCAGTGGTGGAGCATTCTTTTTGGGGAAGACATTGGTTTCTTGGCTAAGCAAGAAACAAGAGGCAATATCTCTATCTACAACTAAAGCAAAATATATTGCAGCAGTAGGTAGTTGCACTCAAGTTTTGTGGATGAAGCAGATGCTAAGAGATATCAAAGTGGAGTATGAGGAACCTATCACAATCTTCTGTGATAATTCAAGTGCTATAAATATATCTAAGAATCTGGTGTTGCATTCAAAGACTAAACACATATCCATCAAGTTTCACTTTTTGAGAGAGCAAGTGAACAAGAATGAAGTCAGATTGGAGTTTGTGCTCTCCAAGGATCAGATTGCAGACATCTTCACTAAACCTCTACCTAAGGACTCTTTTGAGTATCTCAGGGAGAAGTTAGGGGTTATTGCCCCTCTAGTGATGAACTAAGGTGCACTGAGGTGCATCAGTCCGGTGGATATCACAGTCATATCTTGTGATCTAGATTTATGGGAGCTGCTACTCAGGGGGAGCAGTAGGTATGATTCTAAAGTGTTGGAATTACAAGTGTGTGCCCTTTTCCATTGATGTCAAAGGGGGAGAGAAGACATGTGAAAAACAATTGGTATCAGAGTCGAGGTCACGGGTTCAAACCCCACGCTTGCACTGGGGGAGATTGTTGCAAGGTGTGGCCCTTGGTCTCCTTGTTCAGCACTGTGCTGCAGTGGTTTGCGACAAGGGCTTAACCACCTCCCGTGCTTGTTAAGTCAAGTGGTTATATCGGGCATTAAGAGGTCAATCTTTTGGTGCAACGGCGGCTAACAAACCTATGCCACTTCCACTGAAGCAAACATGCCACCATGAAACATGAAGACCATTGATTGCATGATTACATGTAGACCACTCATGATGCTAACCTATGCCACTTCCACTGAAGCAAACATGCCACCATGAAACATGAGATCGAGAAACATGAACTCCATCTACACATGAATGCACAAGACAACCACAACCAATTTGACATCAATGATAAAGACAACCATATCAAACTAACAAAACTCCCCCTTTGTCTTGGCATTGATGTCAAAACACATTTTACAATGAAACCCATTCTACCTCCCCCTTTTTGGCACTTAATGACAAGAACTGACCCCCTATTTTGACACTTAAGATATTCATTGAGAAGTTGAATATGCAAAAATCACATACTGTTCTCTGTCTGAAAATGAACTCTTCCTTTACCATTTGTAAAGCACTAAACTCTACTTTTGTCAGAAAATGCATAAAGCATAACATTATCTTAGTCATCCCTATAACTGAGATTAATTGAGAAAAAGTAATATTTTCAAGAGACATGGTATACATTTAGGAGTATGAATAGATTGAGAGATCATATCACTGTCAAGAACATGATAACATGTCTGCACCACTCCCCCTATTTTTCAGAGCTACCACTACCAAAATCAACTGACATAAAGAGAAAACACACATACACCACTATCTTGCTCATTTTAACACACTGTCACAAATGGTTGAAGAAACACATACCAAAAGAATGAAGAAAAAAAAATCCTCCAATAGATACCACAGTCACTGTCACTACTGATGATACACATTATCATTATACTGTCCATTACAACATGCAAGTAAACCTGTTCACCACTCAAGAAAAGATAATCTCAATTTCTAGACTACTGATCTAAAGTCAAAAGTCTCCTGTATATACTAGATAGCACTATTATAGTGAATAAATTATCCTGACTTTCATTCTGAAACTACTTTCAAATATGCTTTGATGTATGTCGTCTCAGAAACAAGTAACATGCAAAAACTAAGGACCCTGAAAAGAACATTAATCATTAAGTTGAGAAACTATATGACATCAATCATGAATATCATGAAGCAATGAAGCATGTTGTGAACTCCTGTCCTTGAGGCCTTGACTTTAGACTTTCTCCATTTAGCATACTTGTCTATCAGGACAAGAAATCTTCTGACCTACTTGAACTGTGATTGTCATATCATAAAAACTTTGTCCTGTGCATAGTCATGAAGTCCTTTGGAATTGTCAATACTATATCATAGATATGAACACATACTCAATATCAAAGACAAAACAAACTCCAACTTTTGTGAATAAGAACACCGTACAAGAATACATGAAGCAAATGGTGATCTAACACCATGAAACAACTCTTTGAAACTTTGCTACCATGCTACCAACTAACACAAATGGAATTAGTAACTGTCAGAGGATTATATGAGAACAAAATCACTATAAACACCTTAACATCTTCAAACCATTATAAGCCATGTCACTTCAAACTGCCCTGATTCCTTCATCTTATCACTGTTCCTCCAAGACACCAAAATGCACAGCATCATCTGAATATACCACCTGACACAACCTAAGTAGTCACTGAGATAGATATTGAGGCATGCACAATTGCAACTACACATTGTAACACCACTGATCTTTGCTAGTCACTGACCTTTGTCCAAGAGTTTTTTCCATATGACTGATGCTATATTGTGAGAGAATTTTCTGATATACATACCTGCAAGAACTATCTCCCCCAAAGACTTATCAACATGTCAACTTGGCAATTATGATAGCAAACAAGTGTCAGTCAAAAACTGAGTGCACCTACAAATATTGACTGAAATAGCATTGGAACATTGTCAAAGTACCATCAGACTATCATTAAAACAAAGTATTACTATCATTAGAACATCATGCATATTACTGAAAATATGATGTTATGCAGATCACTTGTCAGTACACTAACACTATTACCATACCCCTGCAAGCATTATATATCTGCAAGAAGAGTCTTCTATCTATATTTGTTGCAAGTTTATCTTCACAGATTTATTTTGATAAATGCTAACAAGCCATAGATCATATCAAAGAAAGCACTGAATTATCACCAAACAATAATATGCCCACATTTCTTAAATCTATGCATGAGTCATAACACACTGTCAACTCCATCTAAGACATCAAGGTGATCCTATGAGCAAACTCAAGCATGCATCTTTTTAAGCATGAAGTTCTAAACTATGATATCCTGATGTCCAGACACAAATCATGATGAACACATGAACATCCTGAATAAAGATGATAAGAACTTTGATTCTTCTCTTCTCCTAATATCAACACATCCCTTTGACTTTATGAACCTTTGTAGCTCATGGAGAAATCAATACTGCAAACCATATAACATAATCAAAAGTAACAATATCTCATGTAGATCAAGTATGAAGGTCCAATGATAGAATCAGACATGAACCACCCATATTCATCTAACTTTGGTATTTAAGAACCACCAACAACCCTTTACTATGAATGAGCATCATGGATAGCACTTCATGAAATCAATAAATCACTTCTTGATCTCCTCTAGGGGATGTAGGGTAAAACACTAATCTGCTCCCCCTATCTCCAAACTCCTACTTATTTAGTTTGTAGAGCATTTTGTGAGCTATGCACTGGTTCAGGACTTGCATTTCCTATACTTTATTTTCTCCTCCAAACCTTTAAAGGCTCTTTCCTTTGTCTAATCAGGTCATCTATTTTCTTATTGTTTCCAGATGATTTCTTCAACTTACTTCTGCAATGTTGTGCCTTATGTCCAATATTTTTACACCTATAGCATATGATATTGCTATCTAGACCAAAGGAATGATAATTTCTTGATATCCCAAGAGTACTTCCATGCACCCAACAATTTCTTGCAATAGGACCAATCTTATTACAGTTATAACAAACACTGTTATAGTTCTGATTTGACAAGTTGTAAGAACTTTCATCCTTATTCCATCTAAAACTATTTCTTGAATGAGATTTACAATCTCTATCTCTATGACCATAATCATGACAGGAATAGCAAAAACCATGAAACTGAGAATAGTTAAACCTTACTGAATGGTATTGCCTGACAGATGGAGATCTTGAGGTTCTACTTGTCCTTTCTCTTTCAACATCAGCAACTTTATCTTTTCTTTTCTTTTTGTCTTCCTCACGAGCAGTAGAATGTTTATTCAGATCTGTCTTCTTCTTAAATTTATCTCTGATTTTGGAACACTCTCCTTCTTCATAACCAAGACCAGTAGTGTCCTTATGATGCTTTTGCTTGTCCAACATATCAAATAAACACTCAGTGCTCTTTTCAAATTGGATTGTCTTGTGTAACTTCAAAGAGATTTTTTCTAATTCATTTCTAAAAGATACTATCTCAAATTCATACTTTTCACAGTCAACTTATTTGGCCTTTAGCTGATTATTGACATCTTCTATTTTCTTAATTTCTGCAATTTGAGCCTTCAAATCTATTATTTTTTCCTGTATCTTGAAGATATGAAAGAGTTTTGGTCTTGGATTCCTTTTCCTCTTGTAGTTGCAACTTTAACCTTTGATTCTCCATTCTGAGTTCTTTGATCTCATCAAGGGCATAGATGAGCTCACCTTCCATATCAACCTCGCAATCATCTTCATCAAACTTCTGTCCATCTTCATACACAAAAAAGTCTCCTTCTTCATCATTAATTTCAACTACAAAGTCATCTTTTCTTTCATCAAGTTCTTGTCTTCTTAGATTCACATTGAGGTCTTCCTTTTTGTCAAGACTCTTAACTGCAGGACCAATCTCTTTATTACATTTTGTATCTACATTTAGGAATGGCTCAGGCAACAACTCATTGCTAGACAAAACTGAGGCTTGTTTTACAATCTTTTCATCAGCATCTTTCTTTTCTCTATTTGAGGCCTTATTTCTATTCTTCATACCCATTGTACTCCACTACCAGAAACCCTTAAGTTGATTAAACTTCTTGCTAGGGTCTGGCTCTGATACCAATTGTAGGAGTACAATCAACACTAAGAGGGGCGTGAATCAGTGTTGATACACAAAAACCAATTTTTTACCTTCTTTCAAAAATAGTCAATAAGTTTTGTTTGAATTGATTCTATTGTCAAATAACACATTCACCAAATCTTCAGTTATGTAGGACACATGAAATTATGCAAGTCATCAACACAAAAATTATTCAAGACATCAACACAAGAAGAATTACTGAGTGGAAAACCCTCCAGGGGTAGAAAAACCACTCAAACTGCCTCACTGGCTTATATGTGAAAACTTCAAGTTTTACAATGTCTCATTGACCTACAGGTCTCACTGACTTACATCAATGCCTCACTGGCATAACAAAATGTATCTAGGAGCACCAACTCTAATTCCAAACAAGAGCACCCACTCCCTACACAGATATGTCTCACTGGCAAACAAATAGGTCTTATTGACCAAACAAGCCTCACTGGCCATTAACCAATCAGATGAACAAGAATGAATTCAATTTAGGGGGTTACCCTGATTCATTGAAATACACAACACCTTGAACATTACCATAATCAACAACAAATATTCTCCTTCAACTTTAAACAATTCTTCAATATCTTCAACACACAATAGCCTCTGCAATTTAATGTAGTTAACACATGCAACAAATGATCTTTTTAATTTACCATCTCTGAATTTTACCTCTAAAATTTTGCTCTTTATGAATATAGTCTTCAATTCACTCATATCCCAAACATAATATAATGAATTATCTTCATTATAAACTCTGCAAACTGATAAGACAAACTATCACTGCAAATACACAAGTTTCTCCATCTCTGCTTCCAAACAAACTTCTGCAACATGCTTCATCTTTGCCTTCATCACAAACAAACTTTTTACCTTCAAAAAAAACTATTTTTAGTACAAATCACAACATGTTCTTTATGGTAAAAATATTTGTCGTAATAATGGAAATACACCTCATCACAGCATAAATGCAATCTTCACACCAAAATAGAAATATGACATCATTTTCATTTTCTTTCTGCAATCAGATTCCTCAAAGAGAGCCTAAAAGGCAGGCTTTTTAGCCTTTTAAACTGAGAGCCTGTCAAAGTTAATCGAGAAGAAGGAACGTTGGAATTTAAACCGACTTCAAACCTGGAACCTCAATCTAAGTTTCCTGCCACATCAAATCTTAAACTTGGACCACTCAATTTAAGACCCCGCCACAGCTTTTAAAAACAACTTTGTGTGACCGAGACACCTAGAGCATCAGGGCCATTGGGGCCGGTCAGCACATGTTTTAAACCCCTTATATAAGTCACTTAAGTGACTTGCAACCTATTACAACCGATCAACCTCAAAACATAAGAAAAGTGACTTTATATGATGACGGGTATATGAAATTGCCTTAGGTTTTAAGGAGAAAAAATGGAGACAAGGGTTTGTATGGTAGTTTAGGACTTTAATTGCTTGGAAGAGACTTCTATATGAAATTAGAAGCATTATGAGGGCAGAACAATGTCTTTTCAGGAAGACACAAACTATGAAATTAAGACTATGAGTTGTAAGGCAAACAACAATACTGCTCTGACTAAAAGTGATGCCATACCCTTCAAGAATTGCACTTTCTTTTTGCACTGTATTTGTTACCATATCAACAAGAATTGCACTGTGAATTCCATCTAAAAGAATAGAGAACAATTCAAAGAGATCATTACTAATCCAACCACCTGTGACATAACCTGAAGTGACTTTGAACACAAATGGCCCTTGAACATAAATAACTCTGTTTTGTCTCAAAAGCATGAGCCTTGAATATAGATGACATGACCCTGTTTTGTCTCAAGTTGCAGAGGATGCAGAGAATGCCACTAAACATAAAGACTACTAATTGCATGAAGACCACTGATTTCATGATTACATGAAGACCACTCATGATGCAACCTATGCCACTTCCACTGAAGCAAACATGCCACCATGAAACCTGAAGACCACTCATGATGCCAACCTATGCCACTTCCACTGAAGCAAACATGCCACCATGAAGCATGAAGACCACTGATTGCATGATTACATGAAGACCACTCATGATGCCAACCTATGCCACTTTCACTGAAGCAAACATGCCACCATGAAACATGAGATCAAGGAACATGAACTCCATCTGCACATGAATGCACAAGACAAACACAACCAATTTGACATCAATTATAAAGACAACCATATCAAACTAACAAGGAATTGGGCACCTGCGCCCTAGTCCTGCCCTGTTTTGGGTCAGGGCCTATTTTCATGTGTCAGTTATGTGATCGTTAGTAGGTCCTATGCCGACACCTCAAGTTTGAATTATGAATTTCTTGGTGGGAAGTTATTTAGTTGCATATATAAGCATGTTTAGGCATTCATTTGTAAACTAGAAGATAATTATGAGCTTTTGGCATACTTATGATTTGAGAGCTTTGAAAGTATTCATTGTTGCAGAGCAATATTCTTTTGTTATTATGTTTGTTATGCAGATTTGGCTTCATCTTCTCATGATGTGAAGAATCTTCATGTTCATGCGAGCTACACCATCGAGGTGACATTCATTTGTATTTTCAATCATTTATCAATTGTTTTTTTCCTCTATCTCGTAGGGATATGCACTCTTTATCTGACAACAGTGTTCAAAAGACTTGAATATCTCTCTAGGGCTTGACCGAGGCAAGCCTCTAAACACCACAACCCCCAACCCACTTTTCTGTGATTGCAGGTTACAGGTTTTAGAAGTGGAAGAAGTGGAATTGTAGGGAGGCATTACAGACTATCAGAAGTGTAGAGAAAAGAAGAAAAGTAGACCTTGGACTTGGGTGCCCGCTCATTAGTCCTCTGGATTCTGAAACACGGAAACCTCTAGAACAATAGGAACAAGTTGCAGACAAATTCTAGGAATTGTAGTAGAAAACTCTACCTTGGACTTAGGTGCAAGCACCCTAATCCTACAACATCTTTTCCTCTAGAATCAAGTTCTCCTCTATTCACTGATCCTGGTGCTTCTTTTGGTTTATCTGTATCTATCACGGTTTGAAAGTTATGCCTTGTTTATCATAGAACTAGGGTTTAACAAATAATCAATAATTCCAAATTTCCTTATCATTCCAAGTGACAAAAGACTTGATAGCTAAGTCCTCTTGCAAAAGTTGTGACTTAGCTCGATTTAATGTCCTTGAATGTATGTAGTGAAAGAAGGATTTAACCACACCTTACATTGAATTGAAAATCCTTTTTTTTCTACATTACAACATCTTTGAAGTGTGACTGAAGGAGAAAGAGCAGAAGTTGTTGATGCTATCCTAATTAATCTTGAAGACTTATATGTGACAGTGATCAAGTGTAGAGTGTGCCTAAATGATCAAATCATCAGAAGAAAGAGTGAAGAAGCAAAAGTGCAATCATCAAAGGTGTGATATTCAATGTCAGTTTTCAGATAGTAGAAGGACTATCATATTTTGTAAGTGTGTTCTCAAATCAGGGAGTAGTAACTTCGTTAGGAGTGACCCTAAAACAAAGTCTTCAAGGAGAAGTAGCTTCTTTGGGAGTGACCCTAAATCAAATTGTTCAAGGAGTAGTAGCTTCCTTGAGTTGTAGCCCTAAAACAAAGTTGTTATTTGAGCTTCATATATTATGTGTTAATCCTCACCGTGGTTTTTCCCTTCTTGGGTTTTCCACGTATATCTAGTGTTATGTGTTGATTTGTATTGTGTTAATCTTTTATGCTTATGTTAATACTGTGATGCTTAAGTTTTAATCTGCTCTGGTTAAGTTGAAGTTGTTAAAATTGAAGATTGGTTAGATATTGATTCACCCCACCCCTCTCAGTATCTTGCTGTGTTCAACAGAGTCAACCAAAGTTTTATTTTTGAATCCCATGGGGTTTGTGATAGCTTCATGTTTAGGCGACGTGTGCATTTGTTGATCTTGAATAGGAATTTTAGGGGATTTAAAGGAGCAGGATGTGTGGATGGAGGGATTAGTGGACTTATAGATGAAGGGATGAGGGGATTTGAGGATAGGGATATTAGGATCTAGGAGGATTGGAGGTAGAGTGGAGGGAGGGAGGGAGATGTATGGTCACATGCTTTTGAGGATGATATGATGATGGAGGGGGGTGGCATATGATTTGGAGATATGATAGGATGCATGGGGTTTGGGATTAAAAAAGTGGATTTAGGAGGGGTGAAGGTGGTCCCAACATGTTTGGATTATTTTCCTTGAGATGTATAGCCAAGTCCATGGATGTGTGGATGGGTTTTGAAATGGATGGGCTCCAATATTCCTTGTTCAAGAAGGCCTAAACCTTTGCCTTGATAATTCATGTTTTGGAGCATGCAGTGTGCTATGGGATGTTTGTTGTTTTGGAAACAAGACACGAGTGCATTATTAGATGGACAAGGTGGGGTGGTGGATAGAGTTTGTTCCTCTCCTATGAGAGAACCATCATGGATGAAGGTAGCGGGACCAAAGGGATAGGATGATGGATTTGGGATAGGTTCGATAGGGTATGATGGAGAATCAATGGGAGATGGATGTGGAATGCTTGGATCATGATTATGATTATGCTAATTAGGATGTGATGTGATAGGGTCCAAGTTATTTGTTTGATTATCTATGTTTTCTTGGGGACCAAGTGTCTCATCAGGGGATATTGATGGATAATGAATAGGACTAGTGGGATGATGGATAGGGCTAATGGGATGATGGATAGGAGTGATGTGGGTTTCTTTCTCATGGATAAGATCTTGATCATAGAGAGGATTAACATGAATAGTGTGATATTGGCTATGGATAGAGTAAGTGGGGGTGCTTTGATCTTGATTGGATTAAGGAGTAAGAGGGGGTAATGGGGGTTCACCAGGAGATGTTGGAGGATCAAAGATTGGATCGGTATGACCAAATTGATCATGAGATGGTAAGGATCAGGGATGGGATTAGATGGGATGTTTGGGTCTTGATTAGAATGGGGGGTTGATGTTTCTACATGCTATGGACTAGGCTCTTGACATAGCTCTTGGGTTTCTTGGACAGATGTGATAGGTGCTTGGATGGGCTCACTAAGCTTTGAATTTTTGACAACATGACTAAATGTGATGTAGGAGCATCCTGCATTGCAGAGCAATCTTGAATCAACCAAAAATATTTGCATTCTTTCTTTTCTTTCATTTTCAATTGCAATTCAGTCATTTGCAGTTTTAGCATTTTCTACCGCACTTTACCGCATCTTCATATTAGAACTCATGGAGTAGGACTTAGCATCTACATAGTGTCATCTACATCATATTCATATTTTGAGTGATTTGTAATTGCTTCTAGAAAGTTATCACTATCAGAAGATCATCAGCTTTCACAGAACAGAGCATTCAAATAGATAGTTGAGAGGAGAAGATTTCTGGAGCACTTCTGTGACTTGCGGAGCCTAATGAAACATCATACACAACACATAAGGACTAGATAGACCTTCCTTGAGGTCCACACCTAGTTTCATTCATTTGCGAAACAATACCGTGTGTTGTCGTTTGACCTACATGTTTCTACACGTTACATCTTTCATTGGAGTTTGTAACCTCTTGTGGCCGACGCGGAGGATCCTATGAGCTTGAATATGATATATATAGATCTCTTAGATGAATTAGGAAGTCAGTTCTCAAGTTAGTTGATTTCATGAGATAGATAGTGGAATTCTTTCTGAAAGGCACTTCAATGCCATATCTTTCATATTTGTTGTAACCTAGAAAGCAGGCCTATGAGCCCTCTGATTGTATCTCACATGTTGTTGGCATATGAGCATTGTAATTCTTTGATATGTTGAGTATATGAATCTTCCATTGCATTCTATATTTGAGTTTTTTCCATTATGTTTACTCTAGTTGTATGGTTTGGACGGTTCATTCTTTGGACCCTCCTACCATGACTACACCAAATGGTATTAGAGTGAAGTTTTGAATCGTTTGGGAAGTGAAGCCATTCTGTAAGATCTTGTGGTGAATAGATCACCGACCTGAGGCAATCTACTTGTGTTTGTCAACAGAGCGTCGATTGTGAGGCAATTGCTACCTTGTAGTCAAATCACCAAATTGAGGCAATTTCACCGAATCCTAGGAAGAGATGTCGCCGAGGAGAATACTTGCTATGGCCAATGTTATTGGAAGAATGGAAGAAATGATAGAGATGATGAGGACAATGAAGGTTAGACTAGATGTTGTAGAAGAAGATAGAAGAAGAGGACTAAACTCTAGACATGAAGATGAAAGTGATGATGAAGAATTTCAATCAGCCAACCAAAATGAAGAAGCCCTAGAAGAAGAAGAATCAGATCAGGTGAAGATGTTGAAAGCTATTTCTAAGATGGGAAACAGACCTAGAGTAGAAGTACTAAACTATACTAAAAATTTGAATCCTGAGGAATTGATTGACTAGATAAATGACTTGGAGGAATACTTTGAATATGAAGAAATTGAAGATCTGGACAGAGTAAGATTTGCAAAAACTAAGTTGAAAGGACATGTTGCTATTTGGTGGAAAGAAGTTCAATTGGATAGGAATAGGAGAGGAAAAGAAAAGATCATAAAATGGGATAGGATGGTGACAAAGTTGAAAAATCAATTCATACCTGCTGACTATGAGTTGGAATTGTTGAAGAGATTGCAAAACCTAAAGCAAAAGGAGAAATCTATGAAGGAGTACACTAAGGAATTTCATAAGATGATCATAAGGACTGGACATAGTGAAGCAAGCAAGGAGAAAGTGGCAATATACATAAATGGATTAAGAATGAACATTCAATAAGAACTAAGTTTGGTGAGAATGACAACAATAGAAGAAGCATATCAGTTTGCATTGAAAGTTGAAGATAAGTTGTATAAGAGGCATGAGCAAAGACAAAGAGGTAGAGGAGGCAAATTTCAAAGAGGTAGAACACATTCTGAAGGAGAAAGACCTTATGCGAAGCAGAACAAAGAAAGTATGTAATATGATGCCCCAGTTTGTTCTTTTGATTATTTATATTAATGTTATTTTTATTATTTGTGGTCTTTCGAAACTAGACAGAAGTTGCAGAAGGGGTTTTTTGTTTGCATGTATTTTCTTTTTCAATGTAATATAGAAATATGAAGCATGCAATTGAAACCAAGAATATCTAATATAGATATGAGTAAAATAGCAAAGACCCAGTTCATAAAATCAAATGAAATGAATTATCATCACATACCCATTTCAAAATATCTAACTTTGTACTACTATTGTAGATGGACCAGCAACATGAGCATTGGGAAATCACTCAAAATCATCAAATAACAGTAAGTCTCCCACAAACATTGAATGGCATTATGATTTAAGACATTTGATGATCATTTTACATCAAAAGGCAATCCTAAATGGTGGGCGTTCAGCCCTTCAAGGACCCACGTCCTTGGGCAAGATGTGTGGCCTGCTACAAATGAAGTACGGCCTAGCAAGGGATGAATATGCAGCTCTCCAACTCCCTTAAATTTTTATAAATCTACATGCCAAAATATCAATCTATGTTGTCCCAAACAAACTACCCATATGCATACAAAATCTCCTAAAAGCACAGCCAAAATGTATTGAATCGAAGCACAAATGCAAACACTAAATGTATTTGCCTCTTCAAGCACCCTTGGATGGTCTTTCACACCTGCAGAATGATGTTACTGATGGAATTTTTTGTTCCCAACAGCCTTGGTTTCAAATCTCTCCAAAACCCTCAAAACTCTTTCCAGAGCAAAAAGCCAAAGCAACGAATAATCCAAACATAACATATGAATTGCCTTTTTCCTTCTTATATTTCCTCAAGAGGGTCAATTCACTTTTGGATGGAATAATTCATTTAAAATTAATTTTAATATTTCCCAAGGTGGGTGCCCCTTTCCATGACTTAAGTGTCTTTTTAATAATATTTTATTTTTCCACACTTAACCATTATAACCCAAAGTCCAATATTAAATAATATTAATAATTTATGGACTTTAAAATGGAGGCCCAAATGAACTCAAAATGTAGTGATCTATAGACCATTGGAAAGGTCTTGCCAAGACACTTCATCTCCAACACTGAAAATCCTAAAACAGACAGAAACCCTAATTTGCCAAAAATAGCAAGTCTGGGCCCAAGCAAGCAAAACCACCTCAGAAAATGCCAAACTAAAGATCATACTGAAACCAAGCCAACATCCACTCAAATATTGGCCAACCCATCCAAGTCACTGCCAACAATGGTTCCCTAACCAGGCTAGTTAGTCTATGGGAACTCAATAATAGACTAACTCCTCAACTATTTGTCTGGGCTAAAAAGGGGACATTACAGTCCTCCCTTCCCAGAGATTGCTTTCCCTATAGCAATCTACACCTACATGCCAAAGTTGAACACCAGGATCCCAAATCATATTATAGAATGTCCAACAACATATCTTCTGCATCCATTAGGTAGAAATAAATCCATTCTTAGCATCCCTATAAGCAACTACCCCAATGTAGAGCAATCTACCAAACATAGGAATCCCTAGATCCCAAAGTCAAAATGGAAGTCTGCCATACACATCACCCGTTGACTTCCACTGTGATACTCTAATATATTCTTCACCATGAAAAGAGTGGTGAAGCAACTCATCGAGATCTAGTTGATCTGACGTGCCAAACATGTCACCACCTAGATCCCAACACACCAGTACCTCGCATCCATCGAACATGAGGAGATGGAAGTAACTCAAAGTGCCAGCATCCCAACACCTCTTCCCAACCTCTATAAATCTCCCAAGGATGTGATGAGTACCCTTCATAGGTGCCAAAAAACATAACAACTCCTCCTAGGTTGCTGATAACACAGATCAATAGCCTCAAGATTGGAAATCTAGATCCTATGGGAATGCACCAAACTGTCAGGGTCATAGAGTGCCAGAGTACCAACCCTATGCCACTCTCCAATGCTGAGGAGATGATGCAACTCACCTCCAAATTCCCAAACAACTGTTGTCCTCCAAGGATTACAAAAGAAAACCTTATCCCCATAAATAGAATAGACATCCCCTACCAACTTATGGAATAGAACTCCATCACTACGGGTTGGACTAATAATGCCATCATGCTTACTGAAACCACAACTTCCCTATAGCCATGCCTCCAATAGAATTTCTTGAAACAAGGAAGTTGCAAACTCTACCAAGGACACATCTGTACGATGAAAATCTAATCCCTGACCTATAAACAATCATATAAAATAGAGTCAGATACCTGTAGTCTCTAGTTCCATCTTCCGAAGATAGAATCACTCCATCCCACAATAGATGATATGAATCCTGAGCCAACCCACACTTATGCATCATCAAACCATCCATGTGTGGACTGAAAGAGAAGTGATGAGCACTCCTTACTATGCAATCAAGGTGGAATGTGCCTGTTTGGGCCAAGGGTAGTCCCGCATAGTCATTAGGAATGCAGGCCTCACCACTCTCAACACCTAAATCAAGAGGTGGCTCACATCTCCGCTCTTGAAGGGCTAATTGGGTAGTTGCTCTACAAGTCCTCTCTATGAACCTGATAGCAAAGTCCAGATCTGAAAGCAATTAGAGGTATTCTGATTTAATCCACTCTATGGCATGTTGGATAGATCGCAAACTAGATATAGAAGTGCCCACTACTACCCTTGTTTGCCTTTCCTCCAATTGTGCCATCTATAGGAGGTGCTCCACAAACTTGTGTGTGCTATCAAGATGAGTTAAGGTTTGGACAACCTTATCCTCAGTAACCTTCAGCTGTCCCTTGAGACCATGAGACTCACTAGACTCATGAGTACCCACCAACGCATTACCCGAACAGCTATCTAATGTAGGATTCATGCTCCCACTAGGAGATGCCCTACAATCCTCATGCAAATAAGATGGAATGGCATGATAATTCAACATGCTAGTAACACAAGACTCTACATCCTCAACACAAAAATCATCAATGTCAATCTCTACCTCACCAATGTAGAGACTGGAGCCCCTGTCGCGTGTGGATACATGCACCTCACTATTGGTTGGCCCACAAAGTGTATGCATCACAACCACTGATGTATATGTGTCTTGAGCCCTCAAACCATGAGTACCACTACCATCCGTAGGTATCATAATAGCCATAGAAGACTGGATATCTGTTGTGGATGGTGAAGATTGAACCAAGCTCAACTCCTCACAAAGCTCATCAATATGAATCTCTGATTCTTGAAGGGATTTTTGAGTGCTCTTCAAGGAATCCTCCATGACAATAAGTTTATCAGTAATCTTATCCACTTCCCTCTCTTTCCCCTTAAGTGCCACGTAGTAGATCTCACCAAGATGGAGTAGGTGATCTCTATCTGAAAGTAGCTGCATGTAATTGGTCTTCATCTCTAATATTGCTTCTCTAAGCAATGTGAATCTGAAAGGGGAAATTCTCCCTATGGGTCCATATGTTCTTTGGAAGACCCCCAACAACATTTAGCCATCATCATGAGGGTGCCCTCAAAATGTCTGATGGCTACACTACTCTGGTCTTCATTTACCTTCAGTTGTCTTGCCAATTGATTGGCCTCCTGAGACCCATCAATCTCATATAATTTTTTTGATTTAAGATCAGTGTCATGGAACATAAAATCTGATTTGTTTTCAAGGCTGATAACAACTCCATGAGCCCTGAAAATGCCATCTTGGGGTTTTTTCAAACAACTATCATGATGTAAAGCATTTTCATCATCAACCACTTCATATTTGAACCCCTTTTCTTCCACCTGCTCCTCATTCTTAAATGCATCATAGTCATCATTAACAACTTCTATCACTTGTATCTCTTTCCCAAGCATCACATCTGTGATTGTTTTCTCTTCCTCTAGATATGTAGGTATAACACTAGTGGCTGACCCACCAAGTGTATATTCAACTACTCCACCCAACTCTATGGCTTGAGCTTGTAATGGACTCTCAACTAGAGGTAACTCATGAGTCTCAAGATGCAAATTAGGTACACGAATAGAATTTTTGAATCATACCTCTTCTCTTGTTCACACACATCTGCAAGTTCTTGCTTCCTTATCTCAAGAAGCTCATCCCTTGTATGCTCCATCTCCATGTCTTCCTCCCTTGGAAGAAATAGTGATCGAAGATAGGCTTCTCTTTGTTGTCTTTCTTGGTCTATATGATTGCAATGTTCCTTGACCTTTTGCAAATGTTGTTTTTCTTGGGTAGCCAACATCTTTGCCTTCTTATCTCTTTGTAACCACCCATCACACAAAACTTGTGCCTTGTTGGTATCTTCCAAGGTCTGATATACAAAATCAAAATGTTTGTTGCATGAATCCACAACACATTGTTCATCTTTAACACCCAACTCTTGAGTACCAACATTAGAAGACTCTACAATACCATCATCCACATGTGAAATGGCTGCTATCCCATGATGATGCAAGGAAATATGATTGTTATTGCAAAAATTAGAGTTGTTGTCATACCTTTGTGTCATGTTTTCAACACCTCCATGTGGTTGATCCATGTTTGCATTCTCTTCCACTTTGTGATCAACCTAAAGACTCAAGGCTGCAATATGTGGTTCCTCTTGATCCAAACTCTCATATGGCAGAAGTGATATTGTGAACATGATCTCATCTTTTTAAGGATTCCTACATGATGACGGATTTTTGCTTTTCCCATGCTCACTTGCAGGCTATAAATCATAAACAAGTGACTCTTCTTTCCTTTCTTATTCTTGTACCTTCGGCTCTTCTTCTTCAAGCTTCTTCTTACTGATTTCTTGTTTTCATGATATGAAGGATTCTTTTCCCTTAGTTTTTTCTTTCTCTTCATCTGCAATGAGAGAGTCTAACTCTTATGGATGCTCTAATAATTTCGTTAAAGCTTTTTCATATCTTTTGAAGTCTTGCGTCATTTTTGTCATACTTTCTTGTATGGACTTCATGATCTCTGTTGCATCGCTTGACATACTGAACTTCAAAGGAAGATACTAACTAAAAAATGAGCAAACAAGCATTCAATCGCTAACCCCAATTATGATGCAGATTACTCACATCTAGCTATTTTTTGGCCCATAAACTGACATGCAAGCATCTGGGTAGTCTCAAAACTAACATGCCAGTACTGGGTACTAAAATGCAACTGAAAATTGTAGCAATGTTAACACCATTTGGCTGGCAAGAAAACTAGCTCTAATACCATTGTAATATGATGCCCCTGTTTGTTCTTTTGATTATTTATATTAATGTTATTTTTATTATTTGTGGTCTTTTAGAACTAGACAGAAGTTACAGAAGGCATTTTTTGTTTGCATGTATTTGTTTTTCCAATGTAATATAGAAATATGAAGCATGCAATTGAAACACAGAAAATCTAATATAGATATGAGTAAAATAGCAAAGACCTAGTTCATAAAATCAAAATGAAATGAATTATCATCACATACCCATTTCAAAATATCCAACTTTGTACTACTATTGTAGACAAACCAGCAACATGAGCATAGGAAATCACTCGAAATTATCAAATAACAATAAGTCTCCCACAAACATTGAATGGCATTATGATTTAAGACATTTGATGATCATTTTACATCAAAAGGGAGTCCCAAACGGTGGGCGTTCAGTCCTTCAAGGACCCACGTCGTTGGGAAAGAGATGTGGCCTGCTACAAATAAAGTATGGCCTAGCAAGGGATGAATATGCAGCTCTCCAACTCCCTCAAATATGTATAAATCTGCACACCAAAATATCAATCTCTGTTGTCCCAAACAAACTGCCCATATGCATACAAACTCTCCTAAAAGCACCTCCAAAATGTATTGAATCAAAGCACAAATGCAAACACTAAATGTATTTGCCTCTTCAAGCACCCTTGGATGGTCTTTCACACATGCGAAATACTGTTACTGATGGAAGTTTTCATTCCCAACAGCCTTGATTTCAAAACTCTCCAAAACCCTCAAAACTCTTTCTAGAGGAAAAAGCCAAAGCAATGAATAATCCAAACATAACATATGAATTACCTTTTTCCTTCTTATATTTCCTCAAGAGGGTCGATTCACTTTTGGAGGGAATAATTCATTTAAAATTACTTTTAATATTTCCCAAGGTGGGTGCCATTTTCCATGACTTAAGTGTCTTTTTAATAATATTTTATTTTTCCACACTTAACAATTATAACCCAAAGTCTAATATTAAATAATATTAATAATTTACAGACTTTAAAACAGAGGCCCAAATGAACTCAGAATTTAGTGATCTATAGACCGTTGGAAAGGTCTCGCCAAGACACTTCATTTCCAACACTGAAAATCTTGAAACAAACAAAAACCCTAATTTGCCAAAAATAGCAAGTCTAGGCCCAAGCAAGCAAAACCACCTCAAAAAATGCTAAACTGAAGATCATACTAAAACCAACCTAACATCCACTCAAATATTGACCAACCCATCCAAGTCACTGCCAACAATGGTTCCCTAACTAGGCTAGTTAGTCTACGGGAACTCAATAATAGACTAACTCCTCAACTGTCTGTCTGGGCTAAAAAAGGGACATTACAAAGTAGCCCATATGGGAAGGAAGAAAAGGGCAATAATTCATACTATAGAGGGAGAGATGATAGAAGTTTCTACCACAACAACAGGGAGAATCATAATTCTTACTACAATGAAGGATACAAGAGAGATGAAAGAGGGTTTGATAAAAGAACATTCAGAGGAACTTGTTTTAAGTGTGGAGGTTAAGGACATAGAGCATTTGAATGTCATTAGGGAAGTACAAACAAGAAGATAGAGAATAATGCAAGAGTAGCCTATGCGGAGGAAAAACCTGTTGGATCACCTAGTTTAGTTGGAAAACTAGATAAAGGAGAATCATTAGTCATGAGGAGAGCATTATTTCAAGCAGAGACAACTAAGGAACCATCGCAAAGGAAAAGTTTGTTTTGGACAAGATGCAAATCAGGAGGTAAATGTTGTAAGGTTATCATTGATAGTGGTAGTACTGATAATTTAGTTTCAAAGGAGACAGTGACTAAGCTAAACTTGGAGAGATTGAAACACCCTAAGCCCTAAGAGATAGCATGGATTCAAGATGAACACAAGGTACTGGTGAGTGAACAATGTTTGGTGAAATTTCATATAGGATCTTATAATGATGAAGTATTGTGTGATATTATGTCAATGGATGTGTCATATATTGTTGGGGAGACCATGGCAGTATGATAGAAAAGCTATACACGATGGGACAAATAATACTTATACTATAACATCTAATGGGAAGAAACATATTTTGATACCTTTGGAAGATGAGCCTAAAGGTGAAGTATGTGGAACTGCTAGAATATGTTTGGTAGATGGAAGGAAATTTTTGGATGGATTGAGACATGAGAATATGTGTTTTTCTTTGATTCCTAAGAAGTGCGGAGCCCTAAGTGTAGAGACTGTTACTAAAAAAGAAGAAGAACCACCACCAAAGGAGATAACTGAATTGTTAAGAGAGTACCAAGACATCATATCAGATAATGTGCCTGAAGGATTGCCACCAATCCAGAGTATCAGTCATCATATGGACCTTATACCATGAGCTAGTTTTCCTAACAAAGCAGCACACTAGATGACACCAATAGAGAATGTGGAACTGAATAGACAAATACAGGAGCTATTGAGGAAAGGATTGATTAGAGAAAGTTTGAGCCCATGTGTGGTACCTGCAGTACTAGCATTGAAGAAAGATGGAGAATGGAGGATGTGTACAGACTCTAGAGAAATCAACAAGATCATTGTTAAGTATAGATTTCCACTGCCAAGGATGGATGACATTATGGATTGTTTGAGTGGAGCAAAATATTTCACAAAGATAGACTTGAAGAGTAGATACCATCACATCAGGATCAGAGAAGGAGATGAGTGGAAGACTGCATTTAAGACAAATGAGAGATTGTATGAATGGCTAGTGATGCCTTTTGAATTGACTAATGCACCAAGTACTTTCATGAGGTTGATGAATGAGGTTTTGAAGAAATTCTTGGGTAAGTTTGTTATTGTATACTTGGATGATATTTTGATTTTTAGTAAGACAAAAGAACATTTGTGGCATATTAGACAAGTATATTGCAAAGGTTGAGAGAAGATAAATTGTTGATAAACATCAAGAAATGTAGTTTCATGAAGGAATAATTGGTATATTTGGGATTTGTGGTTTCTTCAGAAGGATTTAAGATGGACCTTGAGAAAGTTAGAGCAATTGTTGAGTGGCCAACACCTATGAACATTGGGGAGGTAAGATCATTTCATGGATTAGCAAGTTTCTACCAGAAGTTCTTCAGAAATTTTAGTACAGTATGCACACTAATGACAGAAACAATGAGAGGTGACTGAAAGGATTTTAATTGGATATCAGGAGCTAATAAGAGTTATGAGTTATTAAAGTAGAAGGTGACAGAGCAACCAGTGTTAGCATTACTGGATTTCATGAAAGTATTTGAAGTTGATTGTGATGCCAGTGGAAGTGCAATAGGAGCAGTGTTAAGTCAAGAAGGAAGACCAGTAGCATATTTCAATGAGAATCTGAATGATGTGTTGGGTCTCAAAAACATAGGTTTTTAGACCACAAGAGGGTGCCAGCCCTTGATATGTTTTGGCCAATGGAACAGGGTCTATATAATTGGAAACCCCCTACTTTTTAGGCTCTGCAAGGCCTAGGCGGGTGTACCTGAATGATAAAGCAAATTTGAAAGTCTAATGGATTTTGATGTGGGCAATCTACTCACTATGGCACACAGATGTGAGGTAGATGCAGAGCTTGCTAACTAGTTCCTAAAAAATGCTTGAAGTATCAAGAGTGTAAATTGTATTTGGATAAAATGTTTTAAGATTGATCAGTGCCTAATCTATTGGGTGAATGGAGTCAAATGGATGGATGATGATTATGGAGACAAATGTGTAGGATAGGTAGATTTATTTTTACAGCTTAACTCTAACTTGTTGGGCACTTTGAATGTTTGCACTTTGTACAAACGTGTAAGTCTGTAAGTTACTATACTCTTCTTTAATAATCCCAGTGATATTCGCCTAAATTACTGTGATTTCATGAAAGGACTTTTAATTCTCAGCTTGAGGGAAACCAATCATAATAATTATTTTAAAAGGATTTTAATCCTTGGCAGGAACCAATTAAAATGGATTACTTGAAAGGATATTTAATTCACTCAGATCAGAAACCAATCAGAATAACCACACACCAACAACAAATGTGTTGTGACAAATTATATAAATTTTAATAACTTAAAAGAATCACTTTAGAGATAGTACAGTAGCATATAATCATGAAAATCAATCACAACAGTTGAACATTGAACATAGATCACCATTCAAGAATAATTTGCTCCATTATATTTCTTCAAAATATATATAATAATTGCATGAGTTTTTGAAATATGAGAATGGATGAGTGAGATGGGTGCAATCTATCTTCTTACTAATGCCTCACCTAAAATATGAAAATGATAATGATGATTTTCTCATTCCTAGTTTTCTGACTTATATAGCTATATCTTGAAGAGGATGCACCTCTTCGTAAGTGTCTTTTGGAATTTTAACAACAATAAACAAATAACAACATTAAGCTCTAATGAGTCATAAATGAACTTGGGTGATATGATCTAAGTACCATTGACTTAGGTATGTATCTGCATACTCCACTGCATTCCTTGCCACGAATTCCATAGTGATCATTTTTTCCAAGCATTCACAGGCCTCTCCCAGTGCTGGATCTTCAACTTTGGTTGCTTCCAAGGCACCCTGCAATATCAATTCACATTCTTTTATCCATTCATTTTGTCTTTTCAAATCTTTATTATCGTAGAATAGTGCAGGCACACCCTCCTTTGAGGCATCAATAAAAACACCTTGGTATTTGTTTGAAGTTCCTCATTATAATCTTTATGTTTCTTAATCAGATCTTTAGAAGTGGTAATGGCCTTAGTATTAGAAGTGTTCCTATTTTGTATTTCTTGAAGCTTTTCATGGAGCCTGTCATTTATCCTTTTATGCTCTTGGATAGCAATGTGATTCTTAGAATAAGTAACCCATAACTTGTCCATCCAGATCATCATATTAGCATATCTCTTTTTGAATACTATAGAAAGTGCATCAAAACTGGCTTGAACTATTTGAGAGCTCTTCTGTAATACCTCGCTCTTATCCTTTATTTGGGAGCTTTCTCCCTAAGTCAACATTTTGGCAGGTTCTTTGAAGGCATCCTTAACAGTATCTCTCAGAAAATCATTTTCCTTACGCATCCTTTCACTGTTCAGTTTATACATGTCCCGTTCTTTAATCAACATCTGAATCTGTGCCTTGTTCAGTTTGGCTACATTAATGCCAATATCTGTTGTGACCATAGGATCAGTCTCACCCAATTTTAATGTCATTACATGACCAAATGCTTTCTCTGTATCAATAACAACAAGCTTCTTATGTGGGGGTATAAGGCCTAAATCATGAGAGAATTCTCATTAGGATTATATCTTGATCCAGTATATACTTATGTTACCCCTTCTGGACTAAGCTTGTGTTTTGCATCACAATTATGTAAAAAACTATCAAAAACTAAAGCAGAATTTAAATCCAAATTAGGAAAGGTTATTACACCAGACTCCTCTAATAATTTTTTGCCCCTCTCTGGAGTCATATTCTTCATTTCATTTTCTACATCCATTTTTAATGTATTTAACAATTGTTTTTCATTGCTTGGTGTAATATTTGCAACTGATTCTCTTATTGTTTTGCCTTTGTGTTTGTACAAGAAATATTTAAACTTGGAGACTGAATGAAATGATCATCTAAGACAAAAGATTTATAAACCAATTGCTGAGCATCTGTATTAGATGTTTCCCCAGCTTCTTGTTCTCTGATTGGTGGCCGATATTCTTCAATTATTAGTTTGGGGATCTTACTGGGTTGGCTTTGGGTTTCATTTTCATCAGGAGACTCCTCACTGTCAGAGGATATCACCTCTACTTCTTGTATCTCCCGCATTCTCTATTCAACTTCTCGATTATACTCATCAATTGCCAAATTAACCTTTGTTCCCTCCAAGTTCCTGATGATATCATCATGAGGATATGGTATATGAACATATCCACTTAAATTATGTTTCTTTCTTGAAAAATCAATAAAACCTTCAGGATCAAATCCTTTTCTTGGTGCTGCTCTCTTCATAATGTAGTGTGATAATTTATCCAAAATAAGATCATATACTTCTTTTGAAACCACAGTAAAATCCCCAAAACACAATGTACTGGGCATGAATGATTGTTTGTCATAAGCACTCATATTCATAACATTAGAATAATCTAGCTGCCTTACAATCTCTAGATATGTAATTCTATCTGGCACAGTCTTAGGCAATAGAAAAGGTGTATCTTCAAAACCATAGACTCTGATCATGGTGGAGTTAAGGAAGCAGTACCAATCACCCCAATTATGGTTCACAGTTGTTGGTCCATAGAAATCTTTGGTCCTTAAAAATCTTTTAATCTTATTAGATAACGAATAATCACATGGATGACCATAAAATTTGTACAATGTTTTGACAAAGAACTCTTCAAAATGCACGTAATTAGAATTTACAAATCTATTGTCCCAAATGGAAGCCCACAATTGTATTGGTAGTGGTTGACCCTCTTTATCCAATTGTGTAATTCTCAATTCCTCTAGCCACATCCCTAACTCCTGTCCATAGTTCAATATCATATGCATAAGAGAAGAATAATGTTTGAAGCACATTGTGGGAAAACCATTTTGATAGTTTTTAACCCTGAGTCAGTTCCTCTGGAAATGTGAGATGCATAATCAAAAGCCCTTGCATCGTGACACTATATATCAGCGGCAATCACCATTGGCCCTAGAGATATGAATTCTAGGACCTCTATTCCCAACACTTGACCTACTAAGTAGTAGGTATATTTCAAATAGGGCTCAAACAGGTCAACATGAAAGGGAGGTCCATTATCATCCTCAAGTGATACTAGGTTTCCATTTTCTCTAGGCCTATGTAATGGTAATCTCCAACCTTTGTAAGTGGTGTCCATTCTCCAGTACTCTTGTTCTAAATCCTCATGGACAATAGGTTCATCACATGTGTCATCTAGGCTGAAAACTTCACACAGTGCATTTTTATACACATGTATAAAAGGTTCTTCTTGCAGGTTGTAAATAGCTTTAAGATTCAGGTTATAGTGGTTGGCCAAGAGTTTTATAAGATCCATATTTATGAAGACATCAATAACAACTAGTTTTCCCAAATTAAAATTCCAAGGGTTGCAGACTTGTTCAAATCAATTTCTCTGATAGTAATGAAACATAAATAGTTCATACCCCCTAATGGGGGTCCACACATTTCCTATATGTTTGTATTTGTCTTCTAATCTCTCTACATCTGCCCTCAACTGTGCAGACCTCCTATCTTTTGGCCCCGAACCAAGAAATTGATCGATGAGGTCCTGATTCAATTTTCATTCTTGTGCTTTGGCTTCCCTCCCTATTTCAATTTTTTGCTTCTTGATTTTGGATTGGCTAGTTTCACCTTGTTGTTTCTTATTTTTTGTTTTCACAGAACCCTCCATTCTAGCCTTTTATCAAATAACAGAATTGAATTATAATTTATCAGTAGGAGGGAAATCTTATATGCTTACTCGTGTGTTTTAGGCATACTAAATTCCTCGACCTCTGCTCAATTCCCTGTTATCTCCACTACAACTCTTGAAAATTCCTTTTTGGTTTAATCCCTTTTGATTCAGAAAGGTTCATATAAGATTTTGTTCATTCATCCATTAATGCCAACCACTGGAAATGAATGCAGCGGGTTTATCAGATTTTGAAATGTTAGAGCGATACAATGTCGTTGTATCAGTGAAACTCTTCTTGTCTCAGGCCGATCTATGTGTTTCATTTGGCGCCATCTTTTGTTTATACTTTCATAACTAATCACCAAGACCAGCCGAATGTCTTTTTGATACGGAAGTGTCTCTTTAGATCTTTTATTCAATCAGGAGGATGTCTTAATTTTTTGCCGATATGACTGCCTTTCATCTTACTTTTCAATTCAGTGTTTCAAGGAGAAGATCACCAAGACTTCCCGATACCATGGTGATCTAAACCGTTAGGAACCTTTTTAGGCATCACCCAGTGTCTTATCAACAAATGATCCTCATTTATATCTTCATCAGGCTGACATGTGCCATCGCTAAGAAAATAGGATGCCACCCCGATGTTCCTAGTCTCCCCGATATGTTTTTCTATAGCTTTTGTTCATTAGGATGCATCGATGGGACTCTCACCGAAGCCTTTCAATTATTTCTTATCAGAGTGACATATATAGTTAGCAAGATATGGAAATCCCACTTCAATCACATATGTCACTCTGACAGAACTATTGTCTTGACTTATCGGTGGGAATATATATATCTTTTGCCAAAACAGTATCCATCGGTATGACTCATGAGATTGGCATGATTTAAAAATTTCATTCCGACTTTCTTTCTTTTACCGATGAGTTTTTTATTGGCAAAACATTCTGTAATGTCTTCCTGATTATGCACACTTGTTATCCTTTTGAAACTTTTGATCGCTGAGACTTCATTTATGTCTTCTCGATATGCATAAAATGTTCAATAAAGAACTATAGCTTGTTTGATTAGCAAGACATGCACATGATCTTCCCGATAAAGATCAATTGCTCTTAAAGTTCTTTGCTCAACTGTGATCAGGCAAATGCTTATCTCAAAGGCCATATTCATGGAATCATTAGTTATCATGGGCTACAAAATGGATCTTGTCACACAAATTTTGACAATTAGTGTTGATCATAAAATCAAAGTGTGGCAAATTTCTGTGGTATATGGAGGATGGTGACTAGTGAAAAATGTGAGTTTTTTTCCAGTCCTAACATGATGCAAGGAGAAGATATTCAATTTATGATCAAGAGTTCTATGTCATAATTCAAGCTTTGAAGAAGTGGAGACATTACTTGTTGCCAAAGGAATTTGTGTTGTACACTAATCATCAAGCTTTGTAGTATTTGAAAAATCAGGGAAAGTTGAATCAGAGACATATGAGATGGGTAGAATTCATGCAGAGTTACACATTTGTATTGAAGCATAGGAGTGGGAAGTCAAACAAAGTTGCAGATGCACTGAGTAGAAGAAGGCATTTGCTGACAGAGATGAGAGTAGAAGTATTAGGTTTTGAAGAACTGAAGCATATGTATGAAGAGGATCTTGATTTTATAGAAGCATGGAAAGCATGTAAGGAACATGTTGTGACAGATAGAAGTAAGTGGTTAAATTATTTCATTCAAAATGATATGTTGTTCAAAGGAAATCAGTTATGTATACCTAGGAGTTCAATGAGAGATAATTTGATAAAAGAGAAACATAGTGGTGGATTGGCAGGACATTTTGGAATTGACAAGATAATAGCTTTAGTAAGTCAACATTTTTTTTGGCCTTAGATATATAAGGATGTAAGGAAGTTTGTTTAGAGTTGCAGAATATGTCAAGTCGCAAAAGGGAGTAGTCAGAATACTAGTTTGTACAAATCTTTGACAGTACCAGAGAGACCTTGGGAATGTTAGAAACAAGGTAGATAACTAAGAGGGGGGGTGCATTAGTTATCTTAAATATCTTAACTTTCTTTTCTTCTTTAATATTAATGCAACATCAAAACATAAGAGCATACATAATCATGAGAGAAGAAATAAAATCAACACACATAACACAAATATTTCTACATGGAAAACCCTATTAAGGGAAAAACCACGGGGTGACTAACCCAAGATTGTATTCTCTGTTAAAAGAATAAGAAGTACAAAATGACACTTGCCAATTAGGGCTCACTGCCTGAGCACACTGCTCATAAGAGGCACACTGCCTACAAGAGAATCACTATCTACAAAGTTTATATAAGGTAAGCAAGTATTTGAACTGAGAGAGAGGCATCCACATATGCTGAGGTTCAGTTCTGGTTAGGCTCAATATACTGATCTACCGCACTTCATTCTTCCTCTGCTTTAGTGCTGTTGTTCTATCACATACCAGACTTGCATTGTTGCTTCCACACTTATCTCTACCTTTGCTCACACATTATCATACCACATACACCTTCATACCAAAATCTATCTGGTATATATATCTGCACCAAGGATTTCAACATCTTTCTAGTCGGCAACCGGAATACTCAAGATATTTACAAAACACTAATATGTCAACTGAATCCATTCTTAATATGTGATGCGTATCAAAAACATAGACATAGAAGTCATCAATCATGTTGGCCAACCATGTATGATCCCTCAAATAGCTTGATCACTATCAATTTCTCATCTGGATTAAAGTCTGATGTTCTGCCGGTCAGTTCTTCCTCAGTCTACTTTGCCTGTCAGGAACCCAACACTTAGATGCTCATATCTTTTCACTCATTCATCACCGAAGGCTCAATCTCTAGAATGCAGTAGTCATGGTACTCCTCTTGACTTGTCCAAGTCTGCAACTTGCTGAGTTACACCATCTAACAGATCCGAGCCTGATTGTCAGACCTTGTTGCATGCTCTATTCTTGTTCATCGGACCAAAACACTCTTCAATCTGACTTCCGGTAGAGACATACTATGTGTTGCGGATGTGTGGGATGGACTTTGTTGCCATCAATGACAACACTCATGAAGCCACATAGTGTCTCTCGCCAACAATCTCCCCCTTTGGCATTGATGGCAACACTTAGTGAAAAATGACTAAGTGTCACAGCAAACTCCCCCTTGGCTGATGCTTTATCTTATGCACTATTTTATAGGAGCTCCCCCTTAGCTAGATCCCACATTTTTCACTACTCCTCACTCCCCCTTTGACATAAATGGCAAAGGGTGGAATCCGCACACCAAAATTTGCAAAAAATCATCCTATACATGGCCGCATAGGTATATAAACATGTTATACTTACATATACTTAAGTATATCCACAAAGGTGGTCTTCAACTGTACAAATTTTGTCGCCCAACTCTGCTTCACACTGTCCAAAATTGAAATGTGACCACTCAACAAGAATGCATAAGCTTCTGCCCTTCTTAAGTCTGTCGGATCACTGGTCCAGGCTGTGGTATGAGCATTAGTTAAGGCCTCATGCATGGCCTCTAACTTAGGGATAATTATCCCTCTAAGTTCACTCATCCTACTTATTATATTCTTCCTCTCCTTTTCAAGCCTCTTTATTTCATTTATAATGGCGATGGCCTGGCACTCTTGATTCATTATAGATGTGGTGAGGGGATCAAAATTCTGAGATAAACTTGATAGTTTATCTTCTTGTTCTTTTACCTTATTTTCAATATCTTCTATCACTGTAGACCAGGATAGACAGAATTTATACATTTCTCCACCATCTTTAAGAGCATTTTCTAGGCTCTTTATCCCAATATATAAGGTCCTCCTGTCATTAGCTATGAGTCCCTGTATTTCAAAGAATCTCTTTCCCAAAAACTCTTTCCGAACTTTCTCTTCTACCGATTTCTCCAAAGAATCAAAATGGGTGCTAACAGAATTAACAAGAGATTTCAAGTTACCAGATGGAGAGGCCAAAAGATCCTTTTGGAAGGATGGTATGATCTTCTCCAACACACTGGATGTAATCTCTATCAGCTCACAGTCTTCCATGTGAGACTTCAGAAGCTTTTCTTTTGCTTTAGCTTGAGCAAAAGATGCTACCTTCATTGTTTGGACCGGAGAGAGGGAATCAAAATTGAGTGGTCCTTGAAATAGTTCTGGTTCATCTATTTCCATCATCTCTTTGGTCAAGAAGTTTTTCACTTCTTCTGCAGTGTCTCTTGCCGGAGACAGAGTCTTCTTTCCTTTTGAAGCCTCAAAACTATCATCAGAGATCTTCTTTGTTTGTTCTTCTTCTCTTCCCTTTTCCTCCTCTACCTGACTCAATTTCTCCTCTTTTCTTCCTTCTCCTTTAGTTCTGAAGTCTGTAGGGGGATCCGGAAGAGAGATGTTAACTTCTTCATGGACTTCCTCTTCTGAAACAGAGGAATCCAAGTCCTTAGTCTTCTCCTCATCCATCTTTGGCCCTTCTATAATTTTCTCAGTAGATTCTTCCTTTGATGCACTTAATCCTTCAACACCCATGGTAGAAGGTTCCTCATTTATTTCCTCTATGACAGGAAGGTTGAATCTTTTGAAGGCATTCTAGAGGATGTCTTCTATTTCTTTTTCTACCTGATCAGTCTCTCCAAGCATTAGTTTGTTTATTCTTGCTTTGCTCCAGAATTCATCCTTGCAGTCCTTAAAGATCATGTTCATCTGCTTTGGAGTAATGGAAGGATAGAGTTGAATAGCAATCTGTTCTCAAATCTCTAAGTCCTTTGCCTTAGCATTCTCCTTTCTCAGTTCAAGTACCTTCTCTAAACTTTTGGGAATTAGAGAGATGATTTCAATGAATGCTTTATTATAAATATTTAGGTACTTAACTGTAGCTTCTTCCAAGATCTTTTTCTCTGTGTCATTATACTCATCATAAAATTCTGTCATTGGTTACAGATTCCCATCCATAGTGACTGCTTTGATGACATCATCAATAGAGAGAGTAGGCCTTTCCACAAATTCTTCTGCCTCTTCTTCTTTGTTTTTACCGCAGAGGATTCCCCAGAAGTTTTCTTCTTCTTCCTCATTTTCTTAACTTCCTCATCAGACTCTGTTTCTTCATCATTCTTTTGGCTTATGTATGACCTTGTGGCCTTTGTTTTCGTTCTCTTTTCTCCCTTTTCAGATGTCTTTACTTCCGGTTTTGAGGCTCTTGAGCTCTTAGAGGTGGTAGGTGCAGAGCTCTTGGAGGATTTAGTCCAGGAGGAGGCTTGTACTGGAACACTTTCCTTTTCTGCTTCTTATTTCTCTTGCTCAGCTCTTTCTATTTTCTCTCTATTTGCATCAACTACCTCCTTTGATATGCCATGGCAATTTCCTCTACTTCCCTTCTCACTTTTCTTTTCATCTCTGGTTGCCTCAGTTCAACATGTATCTTCACACTTAATTCTTGAAAGGTTCCAAACCTTTATGCCTCAAGGTCCTTAGGCTGACTTAGCAGGTATTGGATATGTAGCTCTAAGATTTTCTCATCAACCTCATATCTCATTGGCATAATCCAAACTGTTTTGGGCTCAACTTCCTCCATTAGGCATTGATCAGTGTCTACCATAAAACACACTGTATCCTTGTATTTTTCAACTATAGATTGGGGAATTCTTTCTCTAGTCTGCATCATACTTTGGAAGTTCTTGAAGTATCCCCAAAGTGCTGTACTTTGAGCCTTGGCATCACTAAGCCCATACATGTAGTCTCTGATTTGTATGGCAGCCGATCTGTCATTTTGCCATACCCAACCACTTGATCCGGGTAGCTCATTCATATAGTAAAAGAAAAGACATAGTATTAAGCCACCATACTTGAATGAGTTCTTCTTATCCTTCTTGATCTTCTGCAGATTTTCTAACAATTAGTTCAGAAGAAGATCACATAGGTCATAATCAGCATTTTCCCTTAGCATCTGATATGCTGTATAAATTGCAATTCCGGACACAGAATCCTCCCTGTTGGAATGATAGATTTTGTAGCCAATTATCATGGAGACAAATTTGATATCTGGATCTGTGATATCTTCTATTGTCATGGCTCTTTTGTCAAACTTAGATCTGGTAGCCTCACTTACTATCTGGTTCTTGACAAATTTGAGTGTAGGCAACCCACCGGATGAGTGCAGTCCAGTTACTTCCCTAATTGCATCTTTTGTTATCTTGAAGGGCTTCATCAACCACATGAAGTTGTCATGTATTCTGCTAAGAACATACCAGACCCATTCATCTTCTGCAAAATAAGGAAAGTAGATGCAATGTCCAAAATGCTTATCCCGGAGGGCCTTGTATTGAGGTTTAAGTTCAAACGTTTCATCTATTAATTGTTTATGATAGATATCCATCAGCTTGGATTCCCCAAATTCCTCAATATTGGCATGTATGTACATCCTAACATCTTCTACGAGCAAAACCCCATGTGGAATGCTAGAGAAGGTGCCTAAGGGATCAACTTCTAGGGATTTGTAGGGCTGTTTCTTGAACTTTGGCTGCGGCCTATCAGTGATATTAACAACATTTGGAGTAGCCATATTTGCAAAAGATTCAGAGAGAGATATTCAAAAATGGAAATACCTTTTTACACTTCAAGGGTTCACAAAATGAGCCGAAGAGATCGCTGGTTGAATTAGATTATGTGGTTGATCTTTGAGAAGGTTGAAACAATCTTGATGTAGAGCTCTTCCTTTCTTGTTCTCGAATGCAAATGTGCAAATGATGAATAAAGAAACTGTTTTATTTATGCGCAAACCCTAATTTCCTATTGCAATAAATGCACAACTTAAGTTATTCTGGTTGCCTTGTTCTAAGAGAGATCTTTTTGAATCATAGAGATGCACTTGGAATTATTTTAGTGATAATTACAATGTATCTTCTTTCCTCCAATCATGCCATGGGTCCGCAAATCAAGATATTTCAATTTTGAATTATATCGGATCTGTCTATGAAGAAGCTACTTTACCGGATGGCTATCAAACTAGATCAATCTTGGTTGATCAAACTCTTCAAAATTTCTTGCTGATCTTTCATATTTTTATTGAGGGTTATTTGGATATTTCTCTGAGAACCTTTTAATCCGCAACATTCCATGTGCCAAATTTAGGCACCAATTGACTGGCTGGGGGAATTTATTTTCCTTTGTGACTCCCCCTGAGCCAGAGCTCATTTGTTTAGTTTTCGGAAGGAATATCAGTACCAAATTCTGGTGCGGATCCATCCCCAACATTTTCTATATTCTTCTTCACCCAAATCTTGTTCATTTCCCTTTGAACTTCATCCGCATTCATTTTGCCTTTTCCTTTATCTTGATTTTGATTATGATGCACCGGACCCTTTTTATCCTGATTCTTACTTCTGTAGAATTTGGCAATATGACCGGATCTATTGCAATTGTAGCAAACAACATTTCTTTGCATATTTGACTGATATCCTCTTGATCTACATTGATTACCCATATGTCCCATTCTATTGCATGCAAAGCATCTACCATTGAATGAATTATTTATTTGCATATTTTTGCATGCATGAGATTTGTGACCATTACTTTTGCAGTTGAAACACTATCCAGAGAAGGATGAATTAGTCTGATTCATTCTTCTTCTACACTGAGTTGCTTTATGACTGAAGTTGTTGCAATTGTAGCAATATCCATTGAAGGATGGATATCTTTGAGCATTTGGTTGCCTTACCAGAGGTCTTCTAGGCATGTTTCTTTGATTTCCTGATCCAGAGCTCTTCTAATCGGATCCAAAACTTTCACCTTTCTCATATCCCAATCCACGCTTGTCATCTACCCTCTTTTGGCTTTCAAGAAGAACTTCAAGTTGAGCTGAGCTTATCTTGAATTTCTCTTTGTATTCATTTGTTGTTTGAAGATCCTTTTTAAGAGTGTCTATTTGATTCTCAAGTTGTTCTTCATTATCTCTAGCTTCTTCAAGATCAGATTCCAGATGCTTGATTATTCTATCCATTTTGTGGCAGTCCTCTGACTTCTCCTTGAGAGATTGTTTTAGATTATCTTCAATTTTTCTTTTCTCTTCAATTTATTGAGAGAATCTCATAACCCCTGATTCCATTTCATGTCTTACCATAATGACCTCTTTTGATAGCTTCTCACATAGCTTGTTTTTCTCATTCAGATCTTCATTAGAATCATTGCTTCACTTTGACTTGCTAATTGTTGAAGAAGTTCCTTTCTCTTTTTCACAGAGATACTCAATTTTTCTTTAGCTCATTTATGAAATCATCAACTTGTTTGAGTCTTTCTCTCAAGTTATTAACTTTAGAGTGAGATTGCTCAAGATCATCTAGGGCAGACTGAAGTTGTTCCTTCATTCCATACATATCCATTGAGATTCCCAGATCTTCCTCAAGCTGTTAGTCTCTGTTTAGAGGAACTTAGCTCTGATACCAATTATTGGAAACAAGGTAGATAACTGAGAGGGGGGGTGAATTAGTTATCTTAAATATCTTAACTTTCTTTTCTTCTTTAATATTAATGCAGCATCAAAGCATAAGAGCATACATAATGATGAGAGCAGAAATAAAATCAACACACATAACACAAGGATTTTTACGTGGAAAACCCTATTAAGGGAAAAACCATGGGGTGACTAACCCAAGATTGTATTCTCTATTAAAAGAATAAGAAGTACAAAATGGTACTTGCCAATTAGGGCTCACTACCCGAGCACACTGCTCACAAGAGGCACACTGCCTACAAGAGACTCACTGTCTACAAAGTTTATAGAAGGTAACCAGGTATTTGAATTGAGAGAGAGGCATCCACATATGCTAAGGTTCAGTTCCAGTTAGGCTCAATATACTGATCTACTACGCTTCATTCTTCCTCTGCTTTAGTGCTGTTGTTCTGTCACATACTTGACTTGTATTGCTGCTTCCACACTTATCTCTACCTTTGCTCGCACATTATCATACCACACACACCTCATACCGAAATCCATCTAGTATATATATCCACACCAAGGATTTCAACATCTTTCTAGTCGGCAACCGGAATACTCAAGATATTTACAAAACATTGATCTGTCGACTGAATCCATGCTTAATATGTGATGCGTAACAAAAACATAGACATAGAAGTCATCAATCATGTCATCCAACCATGTATGATCCCTCAAATAGCTTGATCAGTATCAATTTCTCATCCGGATTAAAGTTTGATGTTCTGTCGGTCAATTCTTCCTCAGTCTACTCTGCCTATCAGGAACCCAACACTTAGATGCTCATATCTTTTCACTCATTCATCACTAGAGGATCAATCTCTAGAATGTAGTAGTCATGGTACTCCTCTTGACTTGTCCAAGTCTGCAACTTGCTGAGTTACACCATCTGAGAGATCCGGGCCTGATTGTCAGACCTTGCTGGATGCTCTGTTCTTGTTCACCGGACCAAAACACTCTTCAATCTGACTTCTGGTAGAGACATACTATGTGTTACGAATGTGTGGGATAGACTTTGTTGCCATCAATGACAACACTCGTGAAGCCACACAGTGTCTCTTGCCAACAATATAACCCTTGTTGCAAGGTGTGACCCTTGGTCTCCTTGTTCACTGATGCGCTGCAGTGGTTTGCGACAAGGGCTTAACCGCCTTCCGTGCTTGTTAATTCAAGTGGTTGTATCGGGCATTAACAGGTCAATCTTTTGGTGCAACGACAGCTAACAATTGGTATCAGAGCCGAGGTCATGGGTTCAAACCCCGCGCTTGCGCTGGGGGGATTGTTGCAAGGTGTGACCCTTGGTCTCCTTGTTCAGCGCTGCGCTGCGATGGTTTGTGACAAGGGCTTAACCACCTCCTGTGCTTGTTAAGTCAAGTGGTTGTATCAGGCATTAATAGGTTGATCTTTTGGTGCAATGGTAGCTAACAGGGAAGACATAATCATGGATTTTATATTGGGTTTTCCAAGAACACAGAGGGTATATGATTCTATATTTGTAGTAGTAGACAGATTTTTAAAGATGTCACATTTCATTCCTTGTAAGAAGATAAATGATGCAGTGCATGTTCCTGACCTATTTTCCAAGGAGATTATGAGATTGCATGGATTACCTAAGAGTACAGTCTTAGACAGGGATACAAGATTCATTGGATATTTTTGGAGGACATTGTGGAAGAAGATAAAGACAAACGTAAAGTTTAGTTCAGCATTTCACCCACAAACAGATGGACAAACAAAAATGGTAAATAGGAGTTTGGGTAACTTGTTGAGATGTTTAGTAGAAGATAAGGTAGGAAATTGGGATCTAATTCTACTGCAAGCAGCATTTACATACAATAATTTAGTGAATAGGAGTACAGGGCAGACACCATTTGAGATTGTGACTAGAGAGAAACCTAGAGGAGTAGCAGAGCTAAGAGACATCAGTATGGAGAATAAGAGAAGTGTAGAGGCAGAAGAATTTGTAGGATACATGGAGACAGTACATAATCAAGTCAGAAAGCATTTGGAGGAGATGAATAGTAAGTATAAGGAGCAAGCAGATGAGAATAGGAGACAAAAGGAATTTTTAGTTGGAGATGAAGTTATGGTATATCTAAGGAAGGAGAGATTTCTAGCAGGGACATACAACAAGCTAAAGATGAAGAAGTTTGGACCATGTAGGATACTTAAGAAGTTTGATTCAGGGAATGCATATGAAGTAGAGCTACTAGAGATATTAGGTATATCACCTATATTCAACATTGCAGACATATACCAGTATCATGAAGGAGAGTCAAGTGACAGCATTGAAGATTGATTGAAGAATTAGTTACCACAACAACAACTAGAGCAGATAGAGGACATCTTGGATAGCAAAGTTGGACGCAATGCCATAGGCAAGCAGTACAAAGAGTATTTGGTTAAGTGGAAAGGAAGACCGGAAGAAGATTCATCATGGATATCTTAGGCTGAGGTAGACTGCCTTGGTTTTCCTCTAGCCCTAGCAAAGTGAGGGACTCACTTTTTCAACAACCCTAAGTGTCTGATGCAAGAGCATCCCAGGTTGCAGAGCAATCTTGCATCAACCAAAAATATTTGCATTCTTTATTTTCTTTCATTTTCAGTTGCAATTCAGTCATTTGTAGTTTTAGCATTTTTTACCGCATTTTACCACATCTTCTTATTAGAGCTCACAGAGCAGGACTTAGCATCTACATAGTGTCATCTACATCATATTCAGATTTCAAGTGATTTGGATTTGTTTCCAGAAAGTTATCGCTATCAGAAGATCATTGGCTTTCATAGAACAGAGCATTTAGATAGATAGTTGAGAGGAGAAGATTTCTAGAGCACTTCCATGACTTGCAGAGCCTAATGGAGCATCATACATACAACATAAGGACTAGATAGACCTTTCTTGAGGTCCACACCAAGTTTTGTTCATTTGCAGTGCAATACCATGTGTTGTAGGTCGACCTACATGTTTCTACATGTTACATCTTTCATTGGAGTTTGTAACCTCTTGTGGCCGATGCGAAGGATCCTATGAGCTTGAAGATGATATATATATCTCTCTTAGATGCATTAGGAAGTCAGTTCTCAAGTTAGTTGATTTCATGAGATAGATAGTGGAATTCTTTCTGGAAGGCACTTCAATGCCATATCTTTCATATTTGTTGTAACGCAAAAAGCGGGCCTGTGAGCCCTTTGATTGTAGCCCACATGTTGCTGTCATATGAGCATTGTAATTCTTTGATATATTGAGTATATGAATATTCCATTGCATTCTATATTTGAGTTGTTTCCATTGTGTTTACTCTAGTTGTATGGTTTGGACAGTTCATTCTTTGGACCCTCCTACCATGACTACACCAACATGATAGAGTTTGACTTGGACTTATGGTAGGAGACTCTTCAATGAAATGGATAGGCATAGGAGTGGATGATGGTGTTGGAGTGGTAGACATGCTATTAGGAGGTTCTTTGTTAGGCTCAAGGATAGGCATTTAAGTACATGATGGATTCAAATTCCTTGCTAATAGTCCTTGGGTCACATCCTTCATGGCTTCATGGGTTGATGGATTAGGATATGCATGTAGTGGATGGTCAATGATGGTGGATGTTGTGGGGTTACGATTAGGATTAGCTAAATGGATAAAAGGAGTGGATGGATTGGGATTGGGAGTGATAGAGGGGAATGAAATTGGATGAGTGGATTTGGATGGCTCCATAGCTTTGCTTTTGTTTTTTGATTTTGTAAAGAGTCTTTGGAGAAAATCCTTCAAGGGTTCATGGGTTGATGGATTAGTGCTTGGAAGGTTTGATGGTGGATGGATAATAGGGATTGATGGATTAGGAGATGGGTGGGATAATGGGTTAGGATGAGAAAGTTTAGAGGGATATTGTAATGGAGGGATTATAGGGATTGATGGATTGGGAGGTGGTATGTAGGCTAATGGATTAAGGTTAATAAGATTGGAAGGATATTGTGATGGAGAGTGTGATAGGTAAAAAATCAGGTTAATAAGATCAAGCATAGCCATGAAAACCTAACCCTACCATCATCAAAGAATCTAATCCAAATGAAATCAAAAGCATGCAATTCAATAACAATATCACCTAGATTGTATGATTCTTTTTTTATGATGTGGATTGCTTCTTCAACAATGAACAATTATGAAGATAAAAACTGCCATGATGGATGGATGATAATTATAAGCTCAATGGATGCTATGGATACTCAAGTGCTCAATATGCTCAGGATGATAGTGTAGACGCTATACGAATGCTAGATAGATGAAGTATGGAATGAGAGGGTGTTTATATAGAACTCAACCAAAATCAATCAACGGTGGAGATTCGGTGGCTATGTGAATGGCTAAGATTGAATGATAGACATAGGTGAATGTGTAGATGATAAGTGGAGGGAAGATAAGGCTTATTTGTGCTTGTGTACATAAAAAAGTACTACATGTGAAAGATATTAAATAAAAGGATGTAGTACCACTTATCTTTTTTAAATGAAAGAGGCACACATGTCGGCTCATGAGATAAATGATAAGATAAATTAGTTAAATAAATAAAATTTATTTAATTAATTAGAAAGTGAGCTTATGAAAGGAATTTTTAATTAAATAAATAAATTTTATTTAATTAAAAATAGATAGAATGAAGATAATTAAATAATTAAAGATTGTTTAATTATACCTTTAGAGGAAATAGCTAATGAATTAATTAAATAAATATAAATTTATTTAATTAATAGAAGAAATAGATGTGTTAGGGATATTGTTCAAGTGTGTTAGACAGATGCAGATGATGTGTAATGTGATATATAAAACTAATGATAATGAGTCAATTTTGGGTGTCTACATTTTGCCCCTCTTTGATACAATGTTCGATAGAGCATTGTGTCAAAGAAGATATGATATGCCTTCGACAAATAAGGTGATGCCCCAGTGTAACTGGCAAGTGATGCCACCTCGAGAGGTAAGCCAGGCTAACCAAGAAGGGCTGGGTTGGCTCAAGATGGAAGAAAAGCTAGGACATAAGGTTGATACGAAGAAAAAAGGGGTTGGGTGGGAAAAAATGGGACGAGGCAAAAGAAAAAAGGGCTATGGCATAGAAGAATTAGGGTTTGGATAGGGCTATAAGTAGGTCCTGCAAGGGCAAATAGGCTCATTTGTGCTCAGTTGTGCTAAAAAATCTATAAAGATCTAGAGCTCCTTAGAGTTGGTGTGTGACAAGAGTTGGAGAGCTATCAGGATGGTGATTCCACACAGAGATCATCGTGCCGAGCGAGTGAGGACACATGGATGACCAGAGGGATCAGGCATACCGGTATGTATCAAAATTTTTGCTAAAAGCGTGATTTTGATAGGCTAAAAGTGTCATAAATGCACACACATCACCATAAGCGACTAGGTCTTAGGATAGGCAGTGCAGGTCGCTTGTGTAGGAAAACAGGTCACTTACAGTAGTTTAGGTCGCTTTTAGGCGCGGCTTGGTCGCATATGGTAAGGACAAGTCACTTTTAGTCAGCTAGGTAAACAGAGGGAAAAAAATGTGCATATAGATAAAATCAAGTCGCTTATGGGCTAAAAATAGGCACATGCATAGGTTCAGCTCGCTTGGAAAGAAAAAATGCTTGCTTATAGGATATAGCTTGCTTATAGGCTAAAGTTAGGCGCATATAGAAATATAGCTTGCACTTAGTCAAGAAGCGATCGCATAGGTAAAATAGGTCGCATATGAGCGAAAGATGAGCGCATGTAGTAAAATAGATCCCTTGTGATCAGCAGATAGGCGCATATGGAAAAATGAACCGCTTATGGTAGATAAGAGCCAATATAGCAATAAATGATCAAATTTTCATAGCATTTATGTAGCACAAGGGACTGACATGATGCAGGATATACTATCGCCTTTATTATCACGAGAGCCACATCCTAGGGATTTGCGATTGGTGAGATTGCTGGATGCAGAGGAGCGGCTAGTGTTAGAGATCCTCGGGTTAGAGCATGTGTCGAGATTGGAGCTGGTGCAGGCACATCAAGGACTGATGACGGCGATGGTGGAGTGATGGATGAGCGAGCATAGTTCTTTCTTGTTACCGATAAGAGAGGCTACAATCACACTAGAGGATGTGTTTTGGATTCTGCGAATTCCTATAGATGGGGACCGAGTAGATTATGATCCTAATATGGGTCCAGCTGTGTTTAGGAGATTGTTCGGGACACCAGACATTGGAGTAGAGGGCTTAGAGATCCTGATGGCGAGGATGGAGGAGTTATGTGACAGACTGCAGTGAGTGGTAGTAGCTATTATCATATGGCTAGTGGGAGATAGATGAGCGAGAGGCTTTCCGGTAGGATGAGGGATAGTGATGGAGGGGATGTTCTCCTATGGTACGAGATATGCATGGGCGGAGTGTGTGCTTGGACAGCTCTATCATTTCCTGCATGATTGTGCATATATGTTCGGGGCGAGTATGTCTATAGGAGTTACAGTTTTGCATGTGTGGGTTTATGAGCATATTCCAGTGACGAGACCAGAGGGATGGGTGGCTAGAGCAGCAGGAGAGCCTTATGCTAGGATATATAGAGGAGTGTTGACATACCGGCAGTGCAGAGGAGTAGTGTACTAGCGGAGGAGGTTGGATGAGGTAGATAGCTTTATATGGAGGCCATGGCTGGGATGTGAGAGATGGGATGAGGAGGATACTGAGCTTGTCTATGTTAGGCAGGCGAGATATATTTTTAGACGCAGCATATACATTATAGAGCACTATTTGCCTGAGAGGGTATTGAGACAATTTGGGTTAGCACAGGCAGTACCGGTGGGTGATGCCATTTTTGGGAGGACTAGATAGGAGGTGTTTGATTGGGGGCCGGAGGTTGTGGTTGACACAACTTTGGCGGAGAGAGAGTGGCTACAGCCAGTTGTATGGCAGTGGGGACAGGGTCCTGCAGATCTAGGCAAGCTACCAGATTATGATGCATACTGGGTGATAGCGAGACTGACGTAGCTGACGTGGGTTAGAGAGATAGGGGAGATAGGGATGGAGAGACCAGTCAGGAGGAGGCGACGATGGGCTCCACCAGCACAGGCTGTTGTACCAGTAGCGCCAGGGATACAGGTGCAGGGACAGCCTCAGATACTAGCACAGCCTCAGGGGCAGAGGAGTGCTATCCTTGACACATATGTGGTTGAGGAGTGATGTCCTTGAGACACAAGCGGTTGTTGGGTATATTGTGACGAATTAGCACCAAGATTTGGCATCACATGAGAAGTGGAAGATGGATTGACACTAGTTAATGGTTGGGAAGTTGGAGTTGGGTTTGTGACATGGTAAGTGATGGAAGGATTGGTAGATGCGAAAGAAGGATGGATACTTGGGTTTGTATTTTGGACAACATGGGGATTGATATGTGTCATATGTTGGGTGACAATAGGCAAGCCTTGGGTAGCATAAGATGGATTGATGGTGTGTGAAGGATTGGAAGAATATGATGAAATGGATGCAAGTTGCTCAACATAGGTGACCGTAGTGCTAGGATTGGCTTGAGAAACGATAGGAGGGTCACTCGTGTCAATGAGACTAACATTGGGATTAAATGGTGTAATGGAGGGATTAGTAGAGATAGTGGAAAGCATATTAGCAGTTGGTATATGAGATGTGGTATTCATATCAGATATAGCAAGTTGTGATGGTCGTGAAGTTTGGGAAGCTTGCACACTATGGGATATGGAGATAGCTTGTGATGTTTGGGGAGTTTGCGCTTGGGCCACATGGACAGCTTGTGTTACTTGTAGCATGGAAATGGTCATGGTAGGAGGAGGAGTACGTTGAGGAACATGGAAAGGGGGAATGTTTAAATTTTGTGAAATGAAAGGGAGCACATTGGTTGGTGTTATCAAAGGTTCTAGAGTGTACTCCGAGCGTGGTGGATCAAATGAAGTAACAATAGGCAATGAAAGAGATGTGGTGGAAGGTAGAGCTTGTGATATGATGGGGGATGGTGTGACTATAGTGGATGGTCCCTTTGCAACAACAGCAGGAGTGTTTGGATTGTGCTCTCTAATAGCGGATATGTCAAAATCTCTTGGCAATTTAGCGCCCATGCGAGCAAGTTACAAGAAGTAGTGATTAGGCTCGGATAAAACAAGTCTCTCAACTTGATCCCACACATGTGTATCCTAAAATTCTGATAAGTCTTCTTGGGATTGTTATTCAAAAGTCTTAAAAAATGTTTAAGGTTGCACTTGTTGTGAAGATGACTCTCCAATGGTATACCCATGAGGTGTACACATATGAGGAGGCATACCAGTCGTGAATTGAGTTGCGTCTTTAAGAGGCGTTGATCTAGATTGTTGCATCTTAGCTGTCATCTCAGCTTGCAATTTGGCTTCCATTTCAGCTCACAATTTGGCTTCCATTTCAGCTCTATATTGACTCCTAGTTTGAGGCATGATGTTGATGTTGAAAACTGAAGTTTAGCTTGTCAAGATTTTGAGATCCAAAAGAAAGATGATAGTTTGCTGGTTGGTTGGTTGTTGGTTGCTTTGTTGCTTTGCTTGGTTGCTGATTTGTTTGGTTGGTTGGTTTGCTTTGGTTGGTTGGTTTGTTGTTAAGTTGCTTGGTTGATTTGTTGTTGGCTGGTTTTCCCTAGAGAATAGCTCACACACTCAAGGGAAACATTATTTGCTAAAGGTTGCTATGTTGCTGAAGCTAAAGCTAGGAGATGATGTTTTGTTGATTAATCAAATTGATTGGTTTGATGTTTGGTTTGCTGATTTGGGATCTCAAAAAGATGAAAAGCTCATAAAATTTGATTGATTGGTAAGCTCAAAGCAGGAGACAAAGTTCAGGTATCTGCTTAATGATCAGAGACAGGTCTGAAAGCTAATGCTGAGGTTGAGCAAGTTAGATTTGTGGCTAATTCAATTGAGCCACTAAGATTTGCTGGTATTAGACCACAGACGACAAGTAATAGCTCAAATGCGACTCAGAAAAGGCCAAAGGCGACTAGTAATAGCTTAAATGCGAGTTGGTTTAGGTTATGACAGCAAGTTGCAGTGTTAACCAGAGGCGAGCCAATTTTTCAAAGGCGATTAATGTTGACTCAAAAGCAATTTACTATTAATCAGAAGTGATGTTGGTTAGTCCAAAGGTGACAGATTGTTGTTTAAAGGTGATTTGATTTAGGTAGAAAGCGGCTGACTGTTGTTTAAAAGCGACTTTGTTTAATCAAAAAGTGGATAACTGTTGTTTAAAAGTGATTCAATTGAGGCAAAAAGTGGCTAACTATTGTTTAAAAGTGATTTAGTTGTCTGTATGCGGGTAGTTTAAGCTCAAAAGTGACTGTATCTGTCAGGAAATATGTCTGATTTGTGATTTTTGACAAGAAAATAGTAATTGCAGTCAATCACACTCACAACAATCATAAATTTGTACAACATAGGCTAGGAAAGGACTGTATTTGTTGAATCCCCTGGCCATGCTTATTCAAAGAGGATAGCTTCAGGATCTTGGTAGCACCATCTCCCCTCCATGGCACACACTTCTTACGCATACCAAGATCTGGGTTTCCCGAAAGGCCTGTCCCTCACCAAACCTTAGGATTGTCCCTGCTATCTCTTCTAAGAACCACGTGAATCAGGGCAGCTTCAAAGGTCCCACCTTTTGCGTCAACAAATAGAAGGTTTTTGGCTATTACACAAAGTTACTAATAAGGGCATCCATTTGAGTGGCTATACATGTGGCAGCGCTACTCTCCATTATGGAGTCTCCCAGCGTTCAAGGGTTACGCCTTGGAGGGTTTTGGGGGAGGTTGGCTGTCGGTATAACACAACAACACCCATTGTTTGTGGCTTTTGACACAAACACTTTTCTTAAATAGCGGTTCAGAAGGACTTGGCTTTAGCCCATTACTGCTTGGGTCGTATCCTTTCTCACACCAGGAAGGCAGGCCCTCTAAAGATAATAACAAGTTCTCATACACCCAAGATCCATTTGATAGGCAAGGGGAGATGATACTTTTGTTATTAAATTTGGGTTACAATCAATCACATGCAAGCAATCAAAAAAGATAAATCAAGCACGCAGCAAGCAATGATTCATTTTAAGCACCAAGTCCAAATGTTCCTCATTTAGTGAAAAACCACAAGTCTTGGACCGATCAAAGCTGCAACAGACATGTTATTAGTTTGATAACCTCATTTTCTTGGACAATCGATAAGATGCTGCACAAATACCCAATTAGTAGCCAAGAAAAACAAACTGCAAATGATACAGACTGAAAGTGACACAGTTTACCAGAGATGATCCACTGTCTGTCAAAAGCGATCTATATTCTGTCACAGGTGAGATCTTATAGATCATAAGCGATGCTAAGAGCTCCAGATTGAGATTGTTAAAGTTCACAAGCAATGCAAACTAGTAGGAAGCGATTGGTTACAGATCATAAGCGACTCAGATCTGTAAGAGAAATAACATGCAACAAAAACCCTAGTTTTGTAATAAGCGATTCGACTAGCTAAAAGCGATCACTATCAGATCAGAAGTGATTCAAATAAATGCATAAGTGATCACTGTTAGTGTAAAAGTGATGCAAAACAGAGAGAAAGTGACCACTGTTCACTTATAAATGATCCAGAAAATGCTAAAGGCGGCAGGTTTCAGCTCAAAAGTGATGTGTGTGTCCATACATCGACAGGTTTTTGCTCAAAAGCGACTGGAACTTGCCATAGCTGCGAAGGAGGACTAGAGAGGAGAGGAGATGGAGGCAGTGGGCTCAGATGAGATTGAGGAGGGTGGAGTTAGATAGACATCAAGCAGTGATTGGCTTGCGGCATGCTAGGGCTCAGGCTCAGACATACCAGGGTCAGTTACAGGTGAGAGTGCAGGCTGGGGATGGACAAGGTGATGGTACACTTGCTAGGGTGACAGGGGAGAGAGATGCAGCTAGACAGAGCGAGCAGATGATGAGATTAGAGCAAGATACTATTGTACAGCAGGTGCAGGTGATGAGAATAGAGAGAGATGGCCTGTGGGCAGAGAGGGATACAGCTGTGCAGCAGCTACAGGGGATTACTAGTGAGTGGGATAGAGCAGTGACTGCATTAGGTACAGATGGGGCTATGATGTATTTGGCCACACAGTTGACACAGGTGCAGGCAGAGTTACAGAGAGTACAGGGTGAGGCAGAGTACTATAGAGGCTTATACTATGGGGTTGTGCCAGCAGAGCAGAGGCAGCCTAGCTTCAGGAGCAGATCAGGAGCTTCAAGTTCACGGAGGTCAAGTGGATCTCGATCAGTAGCCTCAGTGATGGGGCCACCGAGAGATAGGGGACAGGTGCAGGACCCAATGGTGGTGGTTAGGGCGAGGGAGCTGCCAGTAGTCACTAGGGCTACCTTGTTTATGTATATTATGTTGTATCATGATGAGGCCTAGAGCCGATTGTACATACATTCTTTATGGCTCAGCTTGTATATGTAGACACTTGTATATTGACACATGTAGATATATATGATGGTGTATTGTTGATCTACATGATGATGTAATGGATGCACTATTGGTATTATGATGGTTATGAATGTTATATTCATATTTTCATGGATCATGTATGGATGATTATGCAAATGATATGAGTGGAAAATGTATGATAATGCAAATATGTAATGATATGATACGGACTTATGATTGTCTAACACACTTGTTTTGTAGGATAAGAGATGTGGATGAAAGATGATGGAAATGATTGATCTTGGCTGAGGACTATATAGGTGAATAATGGGATGAAGAGATGGTATAACGGGCAACTTTTTAAGTAATTGCTCAAAATGAAAAGAAATGCAATTCTTATGTTTGATATAGCATGTGGATGTTATGCACCAGGGTATAAAAGACCAAGGTGTCGAGATATCCAATGCGCAACTAGCATGCTACAATCTTGTCTAAACATATGAGGTCAAGATGTTGAGCCAACATGCACAAGATATGAATAATAGCTAGTGTTTCGAGATGGACTTTGCTGCAAGCAATGGTTTGAGCTTATCTCCACTACGCGTAGTGACACCTTGCTGATTATATGTATGGATCTAGTCTTGACATAGAATAGTCTCAAGTGCATAAGAGACTATTTAGCTTCTCAAATGCTAGAGATATTGATATGTAAGATGCTAATCCCAACACGTACAAGATACCAATACGCTTAGGAAGAGAATAAGATCATCCCGCAAACACGACATATGAAAGCAATAAGACCATGCCCCATTCCTCACTTCATCGCAACATACTAAGATATAGATAGATCAAGGCAGTCTTGATTAGGCATAGAAAAGGGACAAAAGATAAATCAAAAGATAAAACAAAAGATATTGTCATCACGTTCTCTTGCCAAATTTAGGTGCTCTTAGATAGATTTAAGATGGGGCCTTGTTAAGAGGAAAGCTACATCTTGTTGAAGGCTAAAGATGTTGATAAAATGCTATAGCAAATGTTGGCTTAAGGCATGCGGACAAATAGCTTTTGGCTTACTCTGATTGGATAAAGTGTTTGAGCTCGCAGTATACACATAGTTTGCTTCTTGCTTGAGCTAATCAAAGAGAAGAAGATGGAGGATGAAAGAAGATGAAGAAAAAGATGGGCTGGATCATTTGTGCTTGAGTACTGGAAACTTCCTTCATATTCCAGACTGTCTACATACCCTGTATCCACGGGATCAAAGCACATTTATTTTGGGCATGGGCTCTTCTTGTGGAGTTATAGGTTCAGTTAACTATTTAGATGTATTAGGTTGTGATTCTTTGCTTTGATACCCTAAGGCATGAGAATCATTAGGATTCTTGGTAGGATTTTTAGCTTTAGAGGTAGAGGTATCCAAGTTTTTTTTTTGAATCCCATGGACTTGATGGAAGAAGGGTTAGCGGAATGAGTGAAAGCTTTATGTTTAGATGATATGTGCATTTGTTGGTCATGATTAGGAATGTAATGGTGCTGATGGATAAAGGGATAATTAGGTGTTGGTAACAAAGGAGGCAAAGTGGATGGAGGGATATTAGGGGTTGGAAGTAGTGGAGGTAAATTGGATGGTGGAAGATAGACAGTCACATGCTTTTGCAAGTTATAGGATGGTGGAAGTGAAAGATATGGATGTAAAGTTGAAGGTGGGTGTTTAGGAGTTGGAAGAAGTGGAAGTAAATTGGATGGCGGAAGATGTACAATCACATGCTTGTGGGGTTTAGGATGGGGTTTTTGACAGAAAATGGTGGGCTTAGGATGAATGGAGGATTTACCAACATCTTTAGCTTGGGAAGGCCGACATTTGACACTGGGACTAGGAGTGCTTGGAGAACTAGACTTGAGTTCCTCATTAGATGGAGATGATGGAGTTGCGGAAAGCATGAAGATGGAGGATCCCAAAAAAAGGTCGATGATATGAAGGGAGTCGTCAATGGTATCAGAGTTAGAAGTCTCTCTTACCAAAGAAGATCCAGCTTCTGTATCAGAAATGGATGTGGATGAAAATTCTTGCAATGTGTATTCACCAGGACCATGTTCAGAGTACTTGATACGGAGGTTGGAAGCGGCTTTACTAGATGATGGCTTAAGTAGGTCGGATGGGTCTATATAAGATGAAGACGGATATGCCTCAGTGTTGATAGGAATGCATTTCAGACTATGATATTTAGCTTGAAAGGCCCGACAAAACTCAAAGGGATTGGGATCAACATGGATAGTAATCTCAACATCGTTGTGTGGAAATTTAAGACATTAATGGTATGTGGAAGGAACTGCCTTGAGGGCATGTATCCATGGACGACCAAGGATGATGTTATAAGGAAGGTCAATATCAAGAACCTGACAATGGGTTTCAGTAGTGACCGCCCCTACTTGGATAGGCAAGAAAATAATCCCTTTAGTATCTCGCTCTGCATCATCATATGCTTTGATAGTAATAACCTTGGAGGTGTCAACATCTTTCTCAGAATATCCCAATTATTTTATTAATTTCAAGGAACATATATTAAGACCAGCTCCACCATCTACCAGGATTCGTTTGATACGGCATTGTTTAACAAACACTTCAATGTGGAGGGCTTCGTTGTGTGAAGGATGAATGGAGGGCTGAAGATCTTTGTCAAAGAAGGTTAAATGACAAGGGGCTGCAATGCTAGTGACCATAGATTGGAATTGTGTGATATCAATATCATTGGGCACCAAAGATTCTTGTAAGGCTTTGTCAAGGATAGCTTTGTGAGCAGGGGATATGCAAAGCAACTCAAGAATGGATATGTGCACGGGTGTTTCGCCAAGGTGATCCAAGATATTATAGTTAGAGAACGGTCAAGAAGGATGAACATGTGCTCCTTGAATGGTGACTCGACCTCTTCAAGTGTTTACAGCGCAATCAGGTGCTTTGCCTTGGATAGTAATGGTAGAAATGCGAGTATGGTCAATGTGGCCAATGGTAGATGATTCATAGTTGTACTGAATGGCATTACCGACATGAGGGTTACTTGGTTTATCATGAGATGGAAGTGGATTCTTGAAAGTCTCTAGATCATAGTTTGATGTTGATTGTTGTGCAGGTTGAGGTGTTGAAGGTGTAATTTTGATTAAACCTTGATCGATGCAATCTTGAATAACATGTTTTAAGCACAGACAACCATTTGTTTTGTGTCCTTTAACTTGATGGTAATTGTAATACTCATTTTCTTTGTACCAAGGAGCTTTGAAAAGTGGTTCACCATTGGGTGGTGCATCTAGTAACATAATATCACCTGCTTGGAGAAGCTTTCGAAAGACAACTTCCATAGGTTCCGCTAATGGTGTAAATTGTTGGTGTGGATTGGAAGTTTGTCGTTGTCGCATTCGTTGAAAAGGTTGTGTTGTTGTAGAAGCAGCTTGAATATTGATGGGAGATTTCATAGTTTGTATGTTCTTTGCATCCACAACACCATCGTTGACAACATTCTTATTTTTGTTCCAAAAGCGAGACTTATCGTTGGAGTTTTGAGGATAGTCTTTGTTATCGCGAAAGATCTTGATAGTTCCTTTAGCAATTAAAGCTCGTTCAATGATGGTTCCTTTGGAAACAAGTTCATCAAAGGTGCTAGCACTTTGCAATTGTAATTGGAATGACATCTCGGGATGAAGATTTTGAACAAAGATATCGAGTTGTTGCTTCTCAGGTATTTCCCATGATAGTTTGCTAACCATATTACACCATCGTTGAGTAAATGAAGAAAAGGCTTCACCATTGCATTGTTTATAGTTGACAAGGTCATTCATGTTCACCTTATGTTCAATGTTAAAAGCAAAGTGTGATCAAAACTTATTTGCTAATTCTGAAAAAAGACTTAATTCCCAGAGGTAAATGAGAGAACCATTCAAAAGCTTGTCCCGCTAAGCTTCGAGGAAATAGTCTCAAAAGATATGTATCGTCATAAGAAAATCGAGACATGCCACAAAGAATGCTCTAAGATGGTCTTCCGAATTTCCTTTTCCTTTGTACTTGTCAAATTATGGAATTTCAAAGTGTGGCAGAAAAGGTGTCATATGAAGAGACTTGTCAAATGGATAAGCGCATATGTTTTCTAGAGAAAATGTCTTCTTGCCTTGTCCTATCGCTTGATTGATCATTTGTTGAACATCCGCTGGAGATAATTGTTGTTATTGCAAAGGGGGTGAAACATGGTATGATGTATATTGAGGTTGCTATTGTGGTATATATGAAGCCATGATCATTTGTTAAGGTTGCGTACTCACAATGTGATAGGTAAAAAATTAGGTTAATAAGATCAAGCATAGCCATGAAAACCTAACCCTACCATCATCAAAGAATCTAATCCAAATGAAATCAAAAGCATGCAATTCAATAACAATATCACCTAGATTGTATGATTCCTTGTTTATGATGTGGATTGCTTCTTCAACAATGAACAATTATGAAGATAAAAGTTGCCATGATGGATGGATGATAATGATAAGCTCAATGGATGCTATGGATACTCAAGTGCTCAATATGCTCAGGATGATAGTGTAGACACTATACGAATGCTGGATAGATGAAGTATGGAATGAGAGGGTGTTTATATAGAACTCAACCAAAATCAATCAACAGTGGAGATTCGGTGGCTATGTGATTGGCTAAGATTGAATGATAGACATAGGTGAATGTGTAGATGATAAGTGGAGGGAAGATAAGGCTTATGTGTGCTTGTGTACATAAAAAAGTACTACATGTGAAAGATATTAAATAAAAGGATGTAGTACCACTTATCTTTTTTAAATGAAAGAAGCACACATGTCGACTCATGAGATAAATGATAAGATAAATTAGTTAAATAAATAAAATTTATTTAATTAATTAGAAAGTGAGCTTATGAAAAGAATTTTTAATTAAATAAATAAAATTTATTTAATTAAAAATAGATAGAATGAAGATAATTAAATAATTAAAGATTGTTTAATTATAGCTTTAGAGGAAATAGCTAATGAATTAATTAAATAAATATAAATTTATTTAATTAATAGAAGAAATAGATGTGTTAGGGATATTGTTCAAGTGTGTTAGACAAATACAGATGATGTGTAATGTGATGTTTAAAACTAATGATAATGAGTCAATTTTGGGTGTCTATAGAGAGATTATAGGGATCAGTGGATTGGGAGGTGGATATGTAGATAGGAGATGAGTTGGATTTCCCTTGTCATAGAGTATGCAATTTGGTATAATGGTGTAGCTTGTGTTACCCAATGCTTGGTTGCAAGGGGCTTGCATGTTCATGTATGGATTCATGACTTGGTGACTTGTATTTTGGATGGATGAGTGGGATGGTGATGTTAATGTGATAGGAGCTTGAGAATTTCCAATGATGATATGTGCTAAGGGATATCACTAAGGACATTTCTACATTGTGCCTTAGTGATAAGATCAAAACCATCATAGATACTTTTAAGTCTTTGTAATTCTTCTATTGTTGCATAAGGATCCATGTTTGTTGGGGGAGTATGAGATGATATAGGCTAATGGATAAATGTGATGTAGGTTGGGTATTAAATGAAAAGACCTTAAAATGATCTGATGTGATTGGATAAAATGGATGATTCTCTATACTTAAGGTAGCCTGACGTTCTTAAGTTAGAGTGGATTGGATTGGATTGGATATCTACTTAAGATAGCCTTACACTCTTAAGTAGGAGTTGAAGAGATTTGATGACTATACTTAAGATAGACTAACGATCTTAAGCAAGTTTGGATGATGATAATAGGATCAACTTAAGGTCTTGATTTTTTTATTTGAAGATTGGATTTGAAATGGATGTTGTAGGAGTATGGATTGGATCCTTTGGATGAAGGATTTAATGATGGTTTGGATAGATATGATTAGGATTTGGATGAAAGTTTGATGGGGTATGAAGGAAACTAAGTCCTTAACCAAATTTTGATATTCAAAGGATTATTTTGATTAAGGATTGGATACTTGATAGAAATGGATAATGGATGATTATGATTATGATATGGATTATAGGTGATAATGGATGAAGGATTATGGGGTAAGGATTATATTAGTCTCAATGATGGGATGATGATTAGGATGATGATCGTGATTAGGAAATGGATTAGCTAGATAGAATGGATTAGGGTTAGGACCTTGATTGGATTTGGATAACTTGATTAGGATTACGATCCTAAATGATGAATTAGTGATGGATTGGAGATAGTTGGGATGATGTGATTAGATGATTATGGATGATTAAGATGGGTGACTAGATGATGAAGAGAGATAGGGTTGGATATGATATGGATGATTAGGATAGTTGGGATGAAGTGATTGGATGAGAGGGATGATTAGAATAGGGTGAATTGGATAGATTAGGATGAATTGGATAAGGTGAATGATTAATATATGAGATTGATTAAGATGATTAGGGATGATAGGATTAAGTGATTGAATGGTAGGGATGATTAGGATGAGTGATTAGGGATGGGTGATTAGGATGATGGGGATGATTGAGATGAAGTGATTGGATGATTAGGGATAGGTGGATAAAAGGGATGATAGGATTGGATGATTAGGTGGATAAGAGGATAAGTGAGATGAAATGATTAGGATGATGAAGATGATTGGGATAAGGAGATAAGATGATTAGGATGAGGTGATAAGATGATTAGGATGAGGTGATAAGATGATGAGGATGATTAGGATGGAATTGATTGGATTAGGATGAGGATGAAGTGGAATTGGCAAATGATTTGGATGGATGATTTATGATGAAAATAGATAGGATTGGATATGATATGTATGATTAGGGGGAAGTGATAAGATGATTGGATTAGGAAGATAATTAGGATGATGTTAGCTTGGATTAAATTGGATGTAAATGAATGATTAGGAGGTGACTGGGACGAATAAGGATAGAGTGATTGGATGATGAGGATGATTAGGATGGAATTGATTGGATTAGGATGAGGATGAAGTGGATTGGATAATTAGGGATGATTAGGATAGGTGAGATGAGGTGATTGGATGATTAGGGATAGGTGGATAAAATATATGATTAGGGTGACTAGGATTGATGGATTAGATGGATTAGGATGATGTTGTATTGGATTAGATGAGGTGGATTGGATTAGGTGGATTAGATATGGCTTAAAGCTTGATCTTGGGCAACTTGAAAACAATAAGGTTCACACACATATGCATAGGTTTGAAAAAAAATATGAATTTGGAATTGGGCTTATGAAAATGACCATACACACAATACACAACAACACCCTATATTATTCAAGTGGGATTGTCTTTGTAGTGTAGGCCCACTCTTGATTCCTCTCAATGTTCCTACCTAACTAGGAACACCTTTTAGAGGGACTAGCTAGGGATAGAATCCTTGCACCTATTGGGAATTAAGGTGTCTCAACCTTGGTAATTCTTTGCATTTGTAATGTTTGTATTTATTATTCAATTGCCTATGTTGTAAATAATTGGAAATTCCACTTTGTCATATTGTGGGATGTGGCACGGTGATGTGTCAATCCTACATGGATTATGACAACTTGTTATTTTGTCCTCACATGAGTAGATAGGCATCCCACTTAGTGGTAGGAATATTCTACCATGTGTCAACATCTTCTATGTTGTGTAAGGAATGTTTGACCGAAACGGTTATGACGGATTCCTATGACGAATCTATGACATGTAAGAGTCGAGAATAGAAGTTTATAAGACAGGTAATGACATGTGTCATGAAGCATATTTGAATGAGGCATATTTGGGTGCCCCAAGGTGGAATAGGATGTGTTGTAAGAGAATATTCTATTTATAGCATGTGTATGACAGATTCTCTTACAGCTGTAAGTTGTAACCGCTATGACAGATTCTATGACGGTCGTAAGTGTTGTAAGAGCATCTGTCATAGCCCATTTTGGAAATAGGCGACCTCTTTGGGATGGGAGTTGTGGACAAGTGTCAGACACATTCTACAATGTTGACCAAGTGTCCCTAGGCATGGGTTTTGGTCCAAGATGCCATATTGGACGCCCATTCCAAGAAAGGTCCAAAATTGCCTTGTATGTTCTATTTAAACAGGTGCTTGGAGATGGAGTTTGTATCACAGGTTTATAGGTACTGTTATGCTACCAGATTGACTCCATATATGAGTGTCGAAGACCATTGAAGCTTGCATTGCAAGTGTATTGTAAACATTCTTTCAGATTTGTTAATACATTGTGCAGGTTTCTGAGTGTGGGGTTTTCCACCTGATAAGGGTTTTCCCCACCGTAAATCTTTATCTCTCTTCTTCTGTCTCCTTTCTGGCTCTTGTGTTTTGCTGCAATATCTCATGTTAATGCTTTAACATTGCTGTAATAGTTAGGATAAATTTGATTTTGCATAGCCCTCTCCTCAATATATTAGTGTAGGAAGCGTTTCCGCACACCTAGCTTCCTTTCAGTTGGTATCAGAGCTTGATCACCTTTGGTCCTAGTTGTTGGGTAGGGGTTTTTTGAGCTAATCTTAGGTTGAGTGGCAGTTTGTGTAGAGCATTCTATATCTTATTGCGACAAGGAGATGGCAAGCACATCAAGAAGGTTTGAAGTAGAGAAGTTCAACGGCAGTAATTTCGAGCTGTGGAAGCTCAAGATGGAAGACATGTTAGTTGACCGAGACCTTTGGGAAAGTGTGAACGGAACTAAACCAGCTACAATGACTCAAGATGAGTGGGATCTCAAGGATCGGAAGGCTAAGGGTCTCATAAGACTTAGTCTTGTCGATTCTGTGTTGTTAAATGTCCATGAGGAGGCTACTGCAAAACTCCTTTGGAAGAAGTTGGGGGATGTGTATCAAGCCAAATCCCTTGTCAATAAAATTTTCCTAAGAAAGAAGTTGTATTCTCTTTGAATGGAGGATGGAGGATACGTGGCTGAGCATATGAATGCCTTTAACATGTTGGTTGCACAATTGACATCTATCGGTGTAAAGATGGAGGAGGAGGATCGGTGTATGACCTTGCTTTGTTCTCTACCGGACTCATGGGATCATCTTGTCATGGCAATCGGAAGCACCACATCCACATTCAAAATGGAAGAGGTGGTTTCTTCACTGTTGTCGGAAGAGATGCGGAGAAAGTCTTATGAGGCAGCTAAAGAAGCCCTTGCAGTTCATGGAAGACCCAAGGAGAAAGGGAAGAAGAAGGACAAGAAAGCTGAGAAGGGTAGATCCAAATCCCGTGGGAGATCCAAATCTCCTGGAAAGTCCAAGGCTCTCTGTTGGAACTGTGGAAAGACTGGGCATTTCTGAAAGGAATGCAAAGAGGAGAAGAAGAAAAAGAAGAAAGCTCCTGATTCAGATTCCAACAAATCACAAGATGACGGTGATGCCTTCATCACAGTCCTGACAACCCATGCATCTGATGATGTGTGGCTAATCAACTCTGGTGCATCATTCCACATGACCTCGCATCGAGACTGGTTCACTAAGTATGAGGAGTTCGATGGTGGAAAGGTGTATCTAGGTGACGACTCTCATCTGAAGATCGTTGGTCATGGAAGAGTCTCTATCTGATTCCCTGATGGTCAAGTGAAGGGGATCTCTGGGGTTATGCACATCCCGGGCTTAGCACGGAACCTACTTTCTGTAAGTAGTTTGAATGATGTAGGTGTGCAGGTTGTCTTTTTGAAAGAAGGATGCAAGATGACTAGAGGATCTATGGTGCTTGCTAAGGGTACTCGGAGAGGTACTATGTTTCAGCTGGAGGCATGCATTTCACAATGCAATAGTTCTTCTGACTCAAGGAAGAGGGCAACAGTCACTTCATCCCCACCATCTGAACGAGTAGTGAAGAAATTTGTTGTTTCTAGTCTTGATGGTTGTAATCTTGCATTGGAAGTTAAACTTCCTGCAGAAAAGACAATGTTATGACATAAGAGATTTGGCCACATTGGTGAGAAGGGTCTGCGTACCCTAAAAAATAAGAACCTCATTGAGGGGTTAGATGATTGTAATCTTGAGTTCAACTTTTGTGAACATTGCATTTATGGAAAACAAAACCATGTTCAGTTTTACTCGAGTTCTCATAAGTCTTTTGGTGTGTTGGACCTCATTCATTCTGATGTGTTTGGTCCTATTAATGTTCCTTCATTATCAAAATCTGTATACTTTGTATCTTTTATAGATGATTACAGTAGAAGGACATGGATTTATTTTCTCAGAAGCAAAGCTGAAGTCTATAGCAAGTTTAAGGAGTTTAAAACCTTTGCTGAAAATTAGACTGGTAAAAAGATTAAATGTTTAAGAACTGACAACGACGGTGAGTTATGTTCTACAAAATTTGATAAGTATTGCAAGGAACTTGGGATTGAAAGACATAAGACAACTCCATACACACCGCAACAAAATGGAGTTGCAGAGAGGATGAACAGGACACTGATGGAGAAGGCTAGGAGTATGCTTAGTGGAGCTGGTCTAGAACAAAAGTTTTGGGCTGAAGCTGTTGCCACTGCTTTCTATCTGGTGAACAGATCTCCTACATCAACTCTTGTTGGAAAGACACCCATGGAGGTGTGGTCTGGTAGAAAGCCTTAGTAAGGCATCTTTGTGTTTTTGGTTGTGAGGCATATGCACATGTGCCTAGGGAGAAGCGGTCAAAGTTGGAGAACAAAGCTTTTAAGTGTATCTTCATCGGCTGTGGTGTTGGTGTGAAAGGATACAAGCTTTGGGACCCCGTGGCTAAAAAAGTGTTGTATAGCAGAAGTGTCATCTTCAGAGAGCTTACACCTTCTTCCAGTATTTTACAGCCAGAAGAAAAAGAAAAGAAAGAGGATGTTGTTCAGTTTCCTCTCACCCTTGAGAAGACTAAACAGAAAGACAATGTTGGACTTGATGATGAGGAGAGCTCTAGCAGCTCTGAAAGCTCAGATGAAGAAGCTGAACCTCAACCTTAGCTCTTGAGGAGGTCTACACGGATAAGGAAGCAACCTGAAAGGTTTGGTTTTACATTGCTTGATTCTAGTTGTGCTTATGCTTTGCTCACTAACAGTGATGAACCTAGAACTGTATCAGAGGCTTTGGATATAAAGGATGCAGGTTCCTGGAACGAGGCCATGGAGGAAGAAATGGCTTCTTTGGAAAAGAATCAAACTTGGGACTTGGTGCCTTTGCCTCCTGGATGAAAACTCGTTGGATGCAAATGGGTGTTCAAGAAAAAGATTGGTGCAGATGGTAGTATTGAGAAGTATAAGGCCAGATTGGTTGCGAAGGGGTATTCACAAGTGGAGGGTATAGATTATGGTGAAATCTTCTCTCCCATTGCAAAGCTGACATCCATTTGATTCCTGTTGTCTCTCGCAGCAGCTTATGACTTGGAGGTAGAACAGATGGATGTGAAGACAACTTTCCTTCACGGTGACTTGGAGGAGGAAATCTACATGTCACAGCCAGAGCATTACATGGTAAAAGGTAAAGAAAATTTGGTTTGCAAACCTAAGAAGTCTTTGTATGGTTTGAAGCAATCCCCTAGGAGATGGTACTTGAAGTTTGATGCCTTTATGTTGTCAATTGGATTTGTGAGATCAACATCGGATCACTGTGTTTATTATAAGTTTGATGGTGATCGTATTCTCATTGTTGCACTATATGTTGATGATATGTTGCTCATTGGGAAGGGTAAGAATATGATTTCTGATTTTAAATCTCAGTTGTCAGCTCAGTTTGAAATGAAAGATTTAGGGGTAGCCAGGTACATTCTAGGAATGGAAATTAGAAGAGACAAAACCAACAGAAAACTTTGGTTAAGTCAAAGTAAGTATGTTAAGATCGTGTTGGACAAATTTAGCATGGGAGATTGTAGACCATTTTGTGTTCCTGTTTCCTTGGGGATAAAGTTGTCTGTTGAGGACTGTCCAAAATCTCCTAGTGAGGTGGAGGACATGAGCAGAGTACCTTATGCTAGTGCTGTTGGCAGTTTGATGTATGCTATGGTCTGCACAAGACCAGACATTGCCCAAGCAGTGGGAGTCCTTAGTCGATTTATGGCTAATCCTGGATGGGTTCATTGGGATGCAGTCAAGCAAGTGTTTAGATATTTGAGGGGTACTTTCGAGTATTCCATTTGCTATCATGGTAATGTTTCAGGACATCTGCATTCTGTTGATATTCGTGGATTTGTGGATTCAGATTGGGCAGGTGACATTGACAGCAGGAGATCCACCAGTGCTTATGTTTTTACACTATTTGGTGGTGCTATTAGTTGGATGAGTAAGCGAAAACCTGTTGTTGCTTTGTCCACGATAGAAGATGAGTATATGGAAGCAACTCATGCTTGTAAGGAAGCCATTTGGCTTAAGAGATTGTATTCTGATATTGGTGTTGATGCGGGTCAGATCACGATCAGCTGTGACAGTCAGAGTGCAATTTACCTTGCAAAGAATCCAACTTTCCATGCTAGAACCAAGCACATTGATGTTCAGTTTCACTTCATGAGGGACATGGTTGAGGATGGAAAGGTAAATTTGGATAAGGTAGATGCTTTGAAGAATGTTGCAGATGCATTGATAAAACCAGTGGGCACAGAGAAGTTCAGATGGTGTTCGGAGTCTATGAGCCTCTCGGCCTATAGCAGTTAAATCCTATTTTTCTATTGGCTCTTACAAGGTGTTCGACAAGTGGGAGAATGTTGGGAATTAAGGTGTCTCAACCTTGGTAATTCTTTGCATTTGTAATGTTTGTATTTATTATTCAATTGCCTATGTTGTAAATAATTGGAAATTCCACTTTGTCATATTGTGGGATGTGGCATGGTGATGTGTCAATCCTACATGGATTATAACAACTTGTTATTTTGTCCTCACATGAGGAGATAGGAATCCCACTCAGTGGTAGGAATATTCTGCCATGTGTCGGCATTTTCTATGTTGTGTAAGGAATGTTTGACCGAAATGGTTATGACGGATTCCTATGATGAATCTATGACATGTAAGAGTCGAGAATAGAAGTTTGTAAGACAGGTAATGACATGTGTCATGAAGCATCTTTGAATGAGGCATATTTGGGCACCCCAAGGTGGAATATGATGTGTTGTAAGAGAATATGCTATTTATAGCATGTGTATGATAGATTCTCTTACAACTATAAGTTGTAACTGCTATGATAGATTCTATGACGGTCGTAAGTGTCGTAAGAGCATCTGTCATAGCCCATTTTGGAAATAGGCGACCTCTTTGGGATGGGAGTTGTGGACAAGTGTAAGACACATTCTACAATGTTGAACAAGTGTCCCTAGGCGTGGGTTTTGGTCCAAGATGCCATATTGGATGCCCATTCCAAGAAAGGTCCAAAATTGCCTTGTATGTTCTATTTAAACAGGTGCTTGGAGATGGAGTTTGTATCACAAGTTGACAGGTACTATTATGCTGCTGGATTGAATCCAGATACGAGTGTCGAAGACCATTGAAGCTTGCATTGCAAGTGTATTGTAAACATTCTTTCAGATTTGTTAATACATTGTGCAGGTTTCTGAGTGTGGGGTTTTTCACCCAATAACAGTTTTCCCCACCGTAAATCTTTATCTCTCTTCTTCTGTCTCCTTTCTGGCTCTTGTGTTTTGCTGCAATATCTCATGTTAATGGTTTAACATTGCTATAATAGTTAGGATAAATTTGATTTTGCATAGCCCTCTCCTCAATAGATTAGTGTAGGAAGCGTTTTCGAACACCTAGCTTCCTTTCAGCACCAAGTATCCCTTTTCCTTGGAGGTTTTTTTACCTTACCCAAAGAAAAATTCTATATCCACTCTATGAGGAACATGGTGAGTAACTTTGGGCTTGATTAGTTGAATCTTGCACCACACTAGAATATAGTCGAAAGGTCTTAAGCTAATATGTACAATTTTGCTAAGAGAGTCCCCAATATACGCAAGGTATGAGGGACACAAGTCTGTGAACACTAGTCTGTTGAAGGCCTGTGACAAGTCACTTCACCTTGTGTCTGGAATTACCCGGGGCCCCAAGGTTGTGCCAATAACAACATGGCTAGATTGAGGTACAACTTTTGCTCTCCCCCATTTGATATACCCCACCAGAATGAGTGGTTGAGGTCATCCCTTGGGGTGATGAAATTTCCAAGCAAGCCTCCTAAAGGGAAATGTAATGCAAGGTGTTTTTGATGCTCAAGATCACCAAGTGGTCCGAGAGGAGAGCATACACACACAAGCAGGCCTTGGGTGACAAAAGTGAATGCAAGAGGTGTTTTTGATCCCCAAGATTGCACTAAGTGCAAGGGGAGAGAATACACACACTCTTGACCTACAAAGACAAAGATTAATTCCTTTAGATAAAATAGATGTGTGTGTGAATGAAAGTGGCTAAGGGCGTTTTTTAGTCCCAAGATCGCACGAGGTGCAAGAGGAGCATACACACCCAAAGTCACAATCAAACCCACAAGACAAAGAAAACACAAGATAGGTTTAATGATCAGCCTTTGGCATGTGAACCTGCACCAAACTTGTTCGTAGTTTTGATAAAATTGGCCTTTGGCAAGCGGTGCTACAAAGTTTGTTAGATTGAAATGATAAAATATGCGAGAAATAGATGTTATATGGAATGATACAATAGATTATATGTGATAATCAGATTCCTTATGAAATTTTAAGCAAATACAAAAAATATTCTTAAATTTCATTAAGTTTTGCAAAATTTATAGCCAAAAGAAGTTTGCAAGCTAAGGTTGAATTTGATTGGTTATACCTGATAAGTTTGATCAGATGTGTTGATAAGGACTACATTTATGTGAATTTGGGTGAACCAAATTTCCAATGCTTATGGTTTCATGAAAATTTGATTTGTTATGCAAAAGTTATGCAAAAAAGAAAAAAATAGCCTATTTTAGGATAAATGGAGGAAGGGGGTCTAGCTAGTGGTCCAGAATGAAGAACAAAAAAGTGACCAAAGGAAATACAATAAAGATAATGCAATAGAATAATAACTTCACCTTCAATCACTCCTTTCCCATCGATAAAGCGGTGGAAGCAATGCACCCAATTGCAACCTAGTTATGCTCAAGATGATGATAGAATGTTGATTGCTCTAGAATGAAACCAACAACATAGCATTACTCTGATTGTGGATTCTAGTTTGTCTTAGATGAGGGTTTGATATATAGAGATTTGATAAGGATTTCTAGGGTTTCATAAGGATTTATTGGGTACCCTTATGTGTGAACGGTGGAGATTAAAAGATAAATGGAGGGATAGGATAGCATGAGACAAGTAATTTGTCTTTTAGTGGGTCATGTAACTCACAATAATTAAATTAAATAATAGAATTGTTTATTTAATAATTAGAGGGGGGATAATGTGAGGATATTAATTAAATAAATATTTAATTTATTTAATTAATTAGGGATAAAGGGGGACCTAGGACAAATGTGTCACAATATGGCGTTGACAAGTGTCAAAAGTGTCATAAGTGGGTTAGGAGGTGTTAGGACACATGTCATAAGTACATAGTCATTTTTCAGGTGTCTACAATAGCTTAAAAATTAAATTTCATACATTCTTAAAACATTAGGAGCAAGATTGAGACACCTTTCCTAACACTTTGATCTCAGATAGAAATCTAATCATGAGTGGTTACCACATAACCATCATCATTATCATTATCAATACATCATTGTTGTCTTGGTTTGACCTTACTTAGGTGGCAAGATTACAATCATTATTGTCACAAGCATAGTTTTATCTTACACTATCCCAATTTTTTGTCTTTGCCAAATTATCTTTCTAATAAAGATCTAGCTACTCTCCTCTCAACTTTTCCTCTTGATCACCCTGAAACCCCTCCTAAATTTCAATGATGTCTCATTAGCCTCTTGTGGAATAAGATGAAAAGTTTATGTTTTTAGTCCAAGTGATTTATTTCCGTGCCATTTCCATTATGCATGTGTATGTATGTTTATCCATGTTTCCATATATGTTTCAATGTGTTTCTTTCCATGCTTAGTATATTGTGATGTTTCCATTTCCATATACATGTTTGGTATAGCCTTTATATTCATATAATGATTAGATTAATTGGATACATTGTAGGAACATGTACATGCGCTTGAAGAGATTAAACAAAGAATTGAGATTGAAGACCAATGTCCTTTTTTGTTTATCCTTAGGTTATATGTACTATACTTTTATTTTAGCATGATTTTTCCAAATTAATTCCATAAGCCTACTAAAATTTGGGCAAAATATATAACAAAATTGCATAACCTGTGACTTGTTTGATTAAGTTTTTGCATGTATTTTTAGTATCCACATAGTATGGGTTTTTAGGGCCTTGTTCTAGCCTTTTTTACTTTATAAATCACTCCCCAATTATCAAAGAGACATGGAACCACTTTCAAACATCCCATAATAACCCCCTTAGTCTTCCCTATAAATTTTAACCCTGTGGCATTAAAGGAAGATTATGCCCCTTAACTAGCAAGGCTAGTTTTGGTGTATTTTTCCACCAAAATTAATTCAAAGCTTCTAGACATCACACCTAATACATGTCTATTATTCACTCATCCAAAAAATTAGTAGAAACCTCTTAATAAACTCATCTTATTGTACTTTTCACTCATAAGAACACTTTGTGCAAAGCACTCATCAAGCAAGTGTTGTCTTTCCATCCATCTTCCTTAAATATATTTGTAGGTACATTATCAAGGAGAATAGGCTAAGGTTACACAATTGAATATCTTGAGCTACAAAGCCTCTTTTTATCTTTTGATCAATGCCCTCTTGTTTCTTGCATTCATCCCTTGCTTCCTAGCTTGTTTTCCATCCATTTCCTTTCCAATCCAAGCCATTAAAACCTCATTCCCTATGTTTGAATACATCTAATCATTAGATCCCTTTCCATACCCTTGTCCTTATCCTTGTGATATTTTATTTTTCATCTCCATTTTCACCCTTCACATTATTGCACACACCCAGATCTAGTTTTGGCCCCTAGGGTTTAGTCTATTTTGATCACTATTGTTGCACCATTTCCATCATTACTAAGGTTTGAATACATAGTATCCTATTGCTACATGTATCTTTTTTGGAACTACCCATAGGGGGGATAACTAAGGAAGACTCCCCTTTAAAACTTTAGTTTTGTAGGGTTGAAAGTAGTTTACAACAAGATCTATGAGGATTCAAAACTCATGACAGAAGATAAAAATTTATTAAATGACCTGATTAAAATTTACTAGAAATTTTAGGGAATTTGGAATGGAGGACAAACACACCCTTTATCCCTGCACAAGCATCCCTTTGGGACATCCCCTCTTCTAGCTAGACCATCTTTGCCCCTTTGTTAGATGACACATTCTAAAGCTTCCATATTTCTTCTAAAACTTCCTAAATTTATTTATACCTCATTTCCAATTTCAAATTTGATTTATTATAGGTATACATGTTTTATATTTAGTGTTTTCATTATATTTTTTTATAGGCTTATTATTGCACTTCAACCTACTTTTGTCTATCATTTCTCTATTTCTATTATGAACAAGGATGAATGACTGTCAAATTTAGATCCTAGGTCATGGAACATAACTTTAGCTCTAATTTCAAAGTATTTGGAGTAGAGGACAAACTCATCACTTATCCCTACACAATTGTCCCTTTATAACATTCGTGCCCCTTTTATAGATGAGAGCTCCCATAGTCTACAAATTCAATTGGTACTATTTACTCCCTCTAGAGTTTATTTTTAGCATTAGATCAATCAAATTCCAAGTTCATCCTCTTCATTTTTGCATTTGTTTTCTCTAACCTAGTTTACTTACATGCTTCATTTCCCAACTCTTGTGGAAATCTAACTACAAGTTAGATCTAAGCATCATACTTTGATATATCTATGCTTTAGATCCAATTTATATTTAGCTTAAACATAAGAAATAATAACACCTAATTTCATAACACGATAGGAAGTAGGGCTTATTTTTTATTTTTCACTTTGCAAGATGTGATGAGTGTACATAGATTGACAATATGTTAACAATAATGAATAAACCAGAAAAAATAAAGGGATGTCAATAAAACAAAAAAATTGCATAATGACTACATTACAAGATGTCATGTAGAATATTATGCACATAGGTTACATTCAGAGTAGAACTTTGGAAATTCATGACACCAATACCTACCGAGTGGTGCACGACATGCATGAAGCTCAAGGAAATCACATTCTAAATGCAAGTGCACAATATTCATTAGCACAAATAGAGTATGCACCCCAGTTATAGTACACCTCAATTCCCTATAGAAATATGTTATGTAGAGAAGAACCTTTTCACTAAATAGAACAACACTAGTAGGCATCTAGGATTTTAATACAATATTTGATCTTTGTGCCTACAAGTGTAGTCTAGTTGGCAACACCTATTGAGCAACCTTTGATAGGAATGATCCATAGTACTATGAATGACCTTTTAATTTAATCTTTGTCTTTCTACTAATAAGGTTGTTTTTAACAATTAGCTTGTATAAGGATTTTATTTTACACATTTTTCTTCTACATTTTATTATTTTTGAACATCGAATATGATTATTAGTATAAATAAAACAAATATGATTTTATATGTAATTTGTGTGTGAGTGTGCAAGTTACTAATACCATAATGCAGGAAATTTATAATGCACCAATTGTCACATTATGATTAGTCACCTAGAAAAGAAGGAAATAGTCATTGTGTTGACACAAACAATAGGTTTACACAACAATTTTACGGTGTGCATTAGCATAAAAACATATTGTAGCATGTTTAAGATGTTGAAGAAGAATATGTAGACTTTAAACAAGATGGTTTCATACTTTTTCAAAAACAAATGAGGGTTAATGTAGTAGAGCTACAATGCTTTGTAGTGTACTCAATTGAAAGAGTTGAGGATCACTTATTTATGGTGTGATCCAACTCCAAACTTGGAATAAGTTTTAGTATAGAAAATACATAGGTTATACATGATAGGATGAATAGATTTACATAATGCATAAACACTCGTACCATGAGCACAAGGGATTGTGCTATATTTTTTAATCTAGATGAGGAGAGAAAGAAGTGTGAGTACAAGGCACATCAAAGGTTTAGTTAAGTGCATATAAGACACATAGGAACAAAGGAAAGATGTGGCAAAGTTCCATAATGGAGGACGTATTAGATGTGTGGGGATGCTCATTACATGACATATTAGTAGGATTTGGTGATTCTCAGGGAAAGAGGTGACTCAACTTTTATAAGGTATATGCTAGATTATTTCTAGCAAAAAAGTGATATAAGTGTATATTAAAAACTAGAAAATGGAGCCACAATCACTAATAACCATACAAAATAGAGCCATAATGATGCAAAGGATTTATTTTAATATACTCATTAATGCCTAGAGGTGCACATTAGTGATTGTGAGGTGCCACAAAACTCTAAAAACATGGGCCATTTTCCTTGTCAATTCACCAAACACTCAAGCTTGTTGCATAAGTGAAATCTTGCTTCTAAGTTTAGAGCACATCTCATAGTGAATTCATTGCACAAAGAGTGAATTGTCAAGGTTAATTATAGGAAGATTTTGACACCTTCAAGATAAACAAACCACATGGCAGGACAAGAAATCATGATAGGCTAAAGTAGTAGAAGGGTTGTTTAGATGTCATAGATAGACATTGATAAGACAAAAATATAGGAGTTGTGATAGTAGCAGCAATAAATATGAAATTGATGAGACTACGAAAAATTAGGATTAATGTTAGTGGAAGGAGAATTTAGGGTACTTGTTCACCTTCAAAATTGGTGAATATAATCATTTCTCTACACTGAATGTTAAGCATACAACAAAAGGAATTTTGGTTGAAGTTTAGAATGCAAATGGTATAAAAATGCACCAATGGGATGCACTTGGCAAGGAATTAGTTAGAATATGGATTCTCAAGTTGAATAAATTACTATATTTGGTAATGTCAAAGCCTCATTATCATTTAGCATGTTTTGTTTCTCCTATCTAATACATTGTATCCACTAGATATAACCAATTGAAGGGGGTATATAATATATTGTTGCTAACACTTTTCATGGTTGAAATTTTAGATAACAACTTGTTCTTGACAAAGATTCATTTATTGTATCTAGATAAAGCTTGATCACATTGCATGCCTACATCGCACAAAGATTTTATCGCATTTACCACATTGCATAGAAATTGATCACATTACATGCCCACATTGATATGTAGAGATTTGTTGCATTTTCCACAGTGCATGGAGATTGATTGCATTATATGCTCAAATTGCACATAGATTTATTGGTGTTGTCAGGGCAAAAATCAGGTCTGAAACTAAAACAACAAGATATCAAACCCTAACTAGCACAATAGAGTACAAACTAGCATGAAAATCAAAACAAGAAAGCAAAGTAAACCGATCTCCAAGCTAGATTTGATTTATCTCCATTGCTCTTCTCAACCTCGCATAGGCATACAAGATTTTGAAGGATGATTGTGGGAGGAATGTTGGTTGCTCATTCCAACAGCATAACAATACTCAAAAGCTAGATTCTAGAGGAAATTCGATAGCTTGAGGCTACTTGAAAACCAACCCATAAAATGGCTTGTGAGAGGTTTGATTTATAGGAAAGGTCGATTTGAATGAAGGGTTGTGATTGAAATTTGTTTTCAACAATGTGGACGACTAGGATCGAATAGGGTTTCCCACTCCACAAGGAGTTGTAGTCATGTGACAAGTGTGCGAAGGAGAATAAAGGAGACCTAATTCAAATATTTTATTTGAATTAGTTTGACATGTGAAGTGTATTAAGTGGAAGTTGTAGCATGTGACATGTGTTTGATTGTGATGAGAGGTGAGGGAATAATTTAAATATTTTATTTAAATTATTTGGGACATGTGAAAGGGGGATTTTTTTTTTATTTGTAAGCATAAGTTTTATATTGATGATAAAAACTGAAAATTACAGTATTAGAGCCTTCTTGGAATATCATTTTTGAGACTAAGGGCTTTTATCAAAATGCCCAAACTATGAAACCCCCACCCCAGACCACGCAGGGTCGACAACATAAAGACAAAAAGAGGCCATGCAGGACCTATCCATACCCCCCATACATACTATAAGCTATACATTATAAACAAAAAGGTTCAGAGGAACAACTGCCTGTCACATAAAACCAAGAGAAGAAGCCAGCGAGCTAAATTCAGCCACCCATTCAAAGTTTCCATTATGCAGCTCCAAATGCAACATTTTCTGTAAAAACCCCAATCCTACCTCCACTTGCTCCCTGGGGGTGACCAAAGCCATGCCTTTCAAACTGAGCAGGAATGGATAGAATCTTACCATCTCGTTTGCATCTTGAAGGAGATGAAAGTCTCCAGGCCGAGGAATCCCTACTCCCAACGATGCCACTTTCATGGTGTCTTTCAATCCAACAATAAGATTATCCTTAAACAACTTCCTTACCAGCGTTTATGCCCTGTCCTTGGAGAGCCCTGCATCTAAGACTACGGCCAGAAAGTGAGAAGTAATTGTGGAACTAACCCTATAGAATTCACCTTCTTCCACGAATTTCCTCCCAAGAACTACCTTCACTGCAACTAGAATCAGATCATCATGTTGGCGAAGCACCCTTTTAAGCCTGTGATCTGTGATGGGACCCTTGAAAGCTAACCAGCGAACGACACTCTCTAATTGAATGGGTGTATCCAAGCCGAGACAAACCATTCCCTCCGTCGCTATTCACACTACAAATCTAGAACTACCAGCCATTGTCTGCTAGCAAGGAATGTCGGATGCAGAGAAAGATTTTAAAGCATTCTATCCCTTCTTGATTCTTCGGAGGCAGTAATTAAGAATGTTAGAGCCGAGACAAACATGCCTTCTAATTATTGCCCCGTCAATGTGAGCTAGCTGGAGGAAGCTCGCTTAATAATTTGTCAGAGACGGGACTTCAAACCATCGATCGTCGAGCAATACACTATGGCTTCCCTCCTATCAAAGACTGCCACCATGTCATCCTAGTCACCCCAGTCCTTCCACACCTTATTGTGTGGAACGACGCCCACCCAACCACCCATGTGAAAGGAGGATTAATTAAATAAATGGGATTTATTTAATTAATTGATTAAGTGATTAGGAGTGGGATTAGGAGAAAATGCTACATGATGTCTCTAGTAATGTGTCGACTAGGTGATGGTCAAGACTTGGACAATTTTAGGTGTCTACATTTTGCCCCTCTTTGAGATGATGAGATTTATGTTGAGTAACATCATTTCAAAGAAGCTATGGATATAGGAAAAGGATGATGAAATGGGATGATGATGGTGCCCCCTTGAGAGGATGGGTGGGTTGGACAAACACGGGTAGGCTCTCGAAATGAAAGGGATTGGTTAAGGAAGAAAGATAAGGGAATGGATAGAAGAAATGAATGATGTGTTATGTTGCAATGAAGGTGAGCAACCATGATGTTTGATATAGCACTAGACGTTATGCACCAAGGTACAAGGACCAAGGTGATGATGTGTCTTGTGCACCCAGTGTAATACAACCTTGTCTAGATACAAGATATGAATATTAGCTGGTTTGAGAAGGATTTGATACAAATACAAGATAAAAATGATAACACACACAAGCAAGCATGCACAAATGATCCAAAAACAAACAAGGTATTGCCTCTGTCAAGTTGTAAACAAATGATTGAGTGATTGATGATTGATGATGATGTCTGGTTTCAGGAAATGAAACATGTCGTATAAGACGCCTGGTTTAGTTTTGACAATGCAACATCCTGTATAAGACAATTGATTGATTGATTGATGCTAGTGTTGTTGGCCATGCGAATCAACATCGGGATTTGATTAATTGATTGATTTATTTGGTTTGCATCAAGATTAGGATCAAGGCCATTGATGCAATTGAATAATTTGACAATATTGATTGACTTGATTGGTATGGATTAAGGATTGACTTGCATTTGAGTTTATTGCTTGGATTGATTGATTTGATGAAATGAGTTGATTGATTTGATGGATTTGATTTGAAGAATTGATTGGAAGAAGTAATGAATTGATTGATTTGAATTGATTGATTGATGAGTGGTGATGAATAGGATTGGATGAATTTTATTGCTTGGATTTTTTATGGTTTTGGGGAATATTTGATTTTTTGGAAATGTCTTGATTTTTTGGGATTTTGGGGAATATTTGATTTTTTTGTATTTTTGAAATATTTGGGATGGCATTGGATGACAATTTTGGCTAGCCTTTGTGCTAGATACCAATGACAAGGGAAAAACCAAGTCTAGGTGCAAGGAAGTAGGTAGGTGGGATTGGATGGATGAAAGGATGGGTGATAGTGGAATGGATGGATGTACATGTAAAAGGGCAAGGATGTGATCTCCAAAGACTATGTCGCATAAGAATAACATGCCCCATTCTAGGTGGAATGCTTAGTATTTTTCATGACAAGGCTTATGGCAATAGGATGATGAGAGGATTGGTTTAAAAAGGATGAGGTATATCAAGAGATATCAAAAGAGAAAGGGTAGATGAATGGACCCAATAGGATAGGTGTATGTATGTAATGGATAAGGATGATAAGATAGGATATGATAGGATGGAAATGATAGAATGGAAAATAATAGTTTTGATGAGACAATGTTCCTCCAAGTGTAAGTGACATAGAAGATCAACCTACACATGACGCTTGTTTGCTAGGTTTTCATCATGGTACTTATCCAAGGCACCACCAAGGGTGGTTTTCATCGTTGGACGAAGGGATTTCTCTTTACTTTTTTGATTTTTTTTAAACATTTTTTTGACTTTTTGACTTTTTGAATTTTTTGAACGGGAGAGGTGGAATATGGATATGAGGGACTCAAATGTCTAGTTCCATGAAAGGTGATAGTCCCATTAGAGGTGGATGTCGCATGGACCATGTCAAATGTCATTATGCTCAAGATGTTGGTGAGGGATTGCATGAGAGGGAAATTGATTAGGTAGATAGTGGATTATGAATGGAAGGATAGTGGATTATGATCTGGGTAGGATGGATGAAAGGCTTATGCAAAAGCATGGACCATAGGAAGGTGATGGGGAAGATATGTAGGATAATAGTTGAATGATGGGGTGATGGAGGTATGGAAAGGAATCATGACCAACAGTTTCACACACTGTGATAAACATTGAAGCTTTTGATTGGAAGGTGGTGTAGGAAGCAATGGTGATGTTTGCTTAGGGGTGGATGATGTAAGCATTTAGGTACCCACATAGACTTAGTATTATTATGATTTTTGCTTGACTTGTGGGATGAAGGAATTTGAGATTTTGGAATGGAAGAGGGTGGTTGGGATTTTTGAGATGTGGATGTCTCATTTGACTTGCTTTTTTGTTTAGGGACCCATACCATTTTAGTTTTTGACTTTTATTTTGAAGGTATGGGCTTGGATAGCTTTTTAGATGGATTTTGCTTTGATTCTTTGCATTTGTACCCTAAGGCATTAGGATCCTTAGGATTTTTGGCTTTATAGGTAGAGGCATCCAAATGTTTATTTTTGAATCCCTTGGAATTGATGGAAGCTTCATGATTAGACAATGTGTGCATTTATTGATCATGATTAGGAATGTAGGGGGATTTATGGATGATAGGGATATTAGGTGTTGGAAGCAGTGGTGGTAGAGTGGATGGAGGGAAATTAGGAGTTGAGTAGTGGAGGTAAAGTGGATGGAGGGAGGTGTATGGTCACATGCTTTTGGGATTTGTAGGATGATGGAGGAGGATTGACAACATATGTCTTAGGAATATGATAGGATTTGTGATGGAAAGTGGTGGACTTAGGAGGGATGGAGGAAGTACCAACATCTTTAGATTGTTGTCCTTGGGGTGTGTATCCAAGGCCATATGAGCGTTAGGGGACATTGACATGTATGGGCTCCAAAATTCCTTGTTCATGAAGGCTTAGGCCTTTTCCTTGACAATTCATGTTTTGGAGCATGTGATGGACAATGGGACTAGGTGTGTTTTGGGACCGAGACTTGAGCTCTTTATTGGATGAATACAATGAGGTGGTGGTCAATGGTTATTGTTGTCCTAAGGAAGAACATTCATGAATGAAAGTGGATAGACCGATAGGATACAATGGTGGACTTGAAATGGGATCGATAGGATCATTAGGATCTTGATTATCATTGTGTTCACTAAGATCCAAGTTATTTGTTTGATCTTCTACGTGTACTTGGGAGCCAAGTGTCTCATCATGACAAGTGGATGTTTGCACATCATGGGTAGGGCTAGATGGAGGAGAAGTTTCTTTGCTTTGAAGGCCATGAAATGGGGTGAATGCTCAAGTAAGTCGACAAGACTTTCATTAGATTGAGTATGTAAGTCTTGGGTATCTTGCTCATGAATGGTTGTAGGGGTACAAATAGGATCAAGTTGCTCATGGATAGGTTCTTCATCATGAATAATATCTTGATCATGGAAAAGATATATGTTATGGATGGGTTGAATGAAAGTAATTTGACCTTGATTAGGATGAGGGTTTGATGTTTTCGCATGCTTAGGATTATACCCTTGATATATCTCTTGATTTTATTGAATGGAAGTGGAAGTGGAAGGAACTTGGAGAGGCTTGACATGTTCTAGATGGTCAACAACATGAGGGTATGATGGAGGTTGACTTGGACTCAATGGGGGAGAACCTTCAATAGGCTCAAGGGGTTGTAGGAATGGACATGGTGTTGGAAGGTTCCTTGGTAGCCTCAAGGATAGGATTTTGATGACATGGTTGACTCCTTGCTAGTAGAACTTGGATCACATCCTTTGTAGGGGTATGGGTGGATTTGGGTAACTCCATAGGTTTACTTTTGAAATGTTTGAATTTAGGGCATGAAGTTGATGGAGGATTAGGTGATGGTAAGGGTAATGAAGGGTTTGATGGATTGAAAGATGGAAGAAAGAACCAATGGATTAGGACTAGGACATGGTGTCTTTAGGATAGGCCTTTGGATGGCGATATAATATACTTATAGGAGGGATAAGCTAGACTAATGTTCCCCTTGTCAATGGTGGCATTAGGACCCAAAGGCATTTGATGTTGTTGCAAAGAGTGACTTAGGCTGACATGTGCTTGTTGTGGAATGAATTTATAGGTTGATGTAGGATTGACATGGAAAAAAGTTGGATTGGTTGATGTGGCATTGACTTGATGTGCGGATGAATTGGGTTGGTATGAAGTGGAGGGGGGTGACACATAGGATTGAGGTGGAATGTGTTGACATTGTGGTTGAGGTTGTGTTGGTTGGATTTGGCAAGTGACTATGAATTGGTGGGCTTGGACTAGGAGGCGTTGTATTTGAGGTGATTGGATTTGTTGAAATTTTTGAAAGATGGCTTGAAGTCTTTGTATGGTTTGTTAGTCTAGGGGTTGGGGTACTTGGTGAAGTGTTCGAATGAGGTCTTGTAGTTCGGGTTCTAGGACATTGTTCTCAAATGTTGGCATGGTGTCACACATGTGTTTATGTCTTTGAATTTCATCTTGTCACTCAAGGTATGCAACGTGATTCTTGTCATCATTAGAAGTAGGAGGAGGGGCCCCTCGAAGTATGAGTTTTGGTCTTGGATTGTTCTTAGAGAGAGGGCCTCCTTGAATTATGACCTTGGGCTTAGGTTTTTTATCATTGTTTGAACTAGAGGGGTGGTCTCCTCTAAGTATAAGCTTGGGCTTGTGATTAGGATTGGACTTGCTTAGGATTATGACTATTTTGACTAGTGTTGATTATGATGAGGGTGATGATGATGTGGAGTGATTAGGATAGAGTGATTGGATGACTTGGAGTGAATGTGTTAGAAAGAATGTTTAGAATGACTTGTTTATGTGTTTGTGTTTATAGCTTGATGTGGTAATGTGCATACAAATGATTACACATGTACACACATGAATCACACACGCAAGACACATAAGCAAGTTTGACTTTGAAATTTTGAAGAATGCGATGATTAAGCAAGCACTTGAAGACACATCATACATGCCTAATACTAGTCAAGTGGGGTATGGCCAATGAGGTCTTAGTCTAGGATGCGCAAGTTGACTAAGGATGTCCCTAATATACTCAAGGTATGGGGGGCCCAAATTATGTGAAATGAAAGCGAAATAATGCCACACAGCCAGGAGAAAGGGGTAACCCACCCTTCACCTTCACTTCCCAAAGGTATAAAGTTCTTTGGGGCTTAGCCAAGAGTGACAAGATTTCAACTTCCAAAGAGGGTGTCTTTCGATTCACACCTTGCTTTTTATACTCCATTGGAACACTAGAGTTGAGGTCATCCCTTGGAGTGGTGTATCTCCAAGTAGGCATCCTAGGAAGGGTATGACAAAAACAAACCAAGTGAGGTGTTTTTGATCTCCAAGACCACCTTGTGGTGCGAGGAGAGAGCATACACACTCACACTTGATTTACACTCACACTTGTTAATTTCCCTTAGAAAATCAAAATGTGTGGTGTGAAATTGAATGGATGAAAGGTGTTTTTGATTCTCAAGGTTGTACAAAGCGCACGAGAAGAGCATACACATCTCTAACCTCACTCAAATTCACCAAGCAATGAAGACACTTTTTGTTTTAACCCCAAGTCAAAATGTGTGATGGAAGACAATGGTTCATTTTATGCCCAATTTGAATGTGTGACAACAAGAAGTGTTTGTTTTATGCCCAAATTCAAGTGTGTTTGCAAGCAAGATTAATTGATGAAATGAAAAGACAAGGGAATAGAATGAGTGCACCTAAAACTTTTTGCTCCAAATCTACTGATGTGACTGATTCCAACATTGTTCCATCTCCCTTGATTCACCTACACGCCACAAAATCGAAGAAAGAAGAAGTGAACTTGCCAAGGAAAGTGTTATGTGAAAAATCAAGAATCTAATGAAATCTGATGCAAATGAACATATACAGGAAAATAAATAGCATGAAAAGAAAGTAGATGAAATTCTAAGCACTTTAAAAAAAATCACAAAAATTGGATAAAATTTGCAATAATTATGCTCGTTTGAAGTTTGAAATGAATGTTGACTTTGACTAAGAAAAAAGCCTGATAAATGACATAGTCACCTGATAAAATCTCCACCACTACGTAGTTTGCTGAGTCATCTTTCCAACGAGTCCTTTCATGTGAATTTTTGATCTCGTATGGCGAAGTTATGATGAAAAGAAAAAAATGCCCTATTAGGGCATGCAGATGAAAAAGGAATGAGCCTGGCTATTAGTTGACCTAACTGCTAGTGGTCAAAGGGAGTGGTCACAAGCATGCGGTTAGACTAGGGTAGCGGTTTATATGGGCCCCTATCATTCATATGACCAGGGACTAAACTGGTTAAAAAATGAAATATAAAAAAGGGGGGGCTCGATGGCCCGAACCCTCAATCATCAATGTGACCCCACACTCTGCAAAATCCTTTTAACACCCGCACACATTAACGCCTACATTATATTATGTTAGGGCACACACAATGAAAGGAAATCAATGAAAATAAAATAGATGTTAGCAGGTGGCTTTAAACATTGGCGAGGGTTTTAAAAACCGTGACCTAAGGATCTCAACCACGGCTGTACTGGGTGGCGATGGTGGTTTAGAAATGGGAGTTTGGCTATGCAACAAATGATAGTGACAATGGCATTTATGTCACCCAAGGCAGCGACGAGAAGACTTGAGGACTGTGGCAAATTTCTCAAGAGGTGTCGACAGGATCTTCGGAGGCGGTGGAGATGAAGGTTTAGGATCAGGCGGTGATAGGGAGATATGGGTGGTGACCAATGGTATAAGGAGTGACGGCAAGTCTGCAATGAGCGGTTTAGGGTTTAAAGCACCGACGACAGAGGATATGATTTGGACTAGTTGACAACTAGGGTTGCGACTGTAATGTAGTGTGTTAGGGTTTCTTGACAATCGATGGGTTCGATAGGGTTTGGAGGACTTAATAGCCAAGGTCGGCAACAATGCTATTAGCAGATCAAAATAGTCGATAATAACATTAATGCAACAAAACCCTACAGATACATGAAATTCAAACCAATGATTATACTGAAGAATAACCCTGCAATGTAAAACTTGAAGCCTGTGATAATAGAGAAGAGAACACAGATCAATAAAACTGGTCCATACGGTACAGATCTGTACTGTATGGTCTAGTGAATAAAAAAAATAAAAAAATTTACAAAAAAATTTAGGTAGCGAAAATTGACAAATTATATATGCCTCCTAGGGTTTTTGGGCCTCCTAGACTCAATGGTGAGGTCAAATTTGAGCTAGGAAGCCACCTACAACAGTCAATCAACAAAACTTGACAAAAAATGTTAGATTTGCCAACTCCACATTGAGTTCACCATTTGTTGTCAGGGCAAAAATCAAGTCTGAAACTAAAAAAACAAGATATCAAACCCTAACTAGCACAATAGAGTACAAACTAGCATGAAAATCAAAACAAGAAAGCAAAGCAAACCGATCTCCAAGCTAGATTTGATTTATCTCCATTGCTCTTCTCAACCTCGCATAGACATGCAAGATTTTGAAGGATGATTGTGGGAGGAATGTTGGTTGCTCATTCCAACAACATAACAGTACTCAAAAGCTAGATTCTAGAGGGAATTTGACAGCATGAGGCTACTTGAAAACCAATGCATAAAATGGCTTGTGAGAGGTTTGATTTATAGGAAAGGTTGGTTTGAATGGAGGGTTGTGACTGGAAGTTGTTTTCAATAATGTGGACGGATAGGATTGAATAGGGTTTCCCACTCCACAAGGAGTTGTAGTCACGTGACAAGTGTGCAAAGGAGAATAAAGGAGATCTAATTCAAATATTTTATTTGAATTAGTTTGACATGTGAAGTGTATTAAGTGGAAGTTGTAGCATGTGACATGTGTTTGATTGTGATGAGAGGTGAGGGAATAATTCAAACATTTTATTTGAATTATTTGGGACATGTGAAAGGGGGATTAATTAAATAAATGGGATATATTTAATTAATTGATTAAGTGATTAGGATGGGATTAGGAGTGGGATTAGGATAAAATGCTACATGATGTCTCTAGTAATGTGTCGACTAAGTGATGGTCAAGACATGGACAAATTTAGGTGTCTACAATTGGATTTGCCACATTGCATAGAGAATTATCACATCACATGGAGTATTATCACATGAGTGCATCATGTGGAGTATTTTGTCCCACTTTTTGAACAAGTAGAATCTTCTATTCCTTTACTAAAGGTTGCACTAATTTTGATTATGTGACACAAGCTACTCATTGTATTTTTTTGTTATTTTGTAAGATTTGATGGAGTGCTCACACCAAGGAGAATACAAGAAGTACAATTGTATCCTTTTTTAGTGATAATATCCTCTTATGAGTGTTTAAATATTCACTTTTCATGTTGGCTGAGAATGTCTATATACTTTGAAATGCATGCTCATGTTAGGTTCACATACACATCAAAGTAGGGGCAAAACTTAGTGGTGAAGTTAACATATCCATGCCATTTCCCATTTAGTTTTGTAAACCACCTCGATGGGAGTGCCTTAATGTAGTAACATATTGACAAATGGCATACTCTTGTGCCAAGTTTGGCTCATGGTCTAATCCCTATCCATCTTTATTTCATCAAGATTATTTTCCATTAGCACTTATTTCCATACATTCACTTCCTACCTCAAGATCACCACCTTATCCCTATAGATAATTTCCACATGGCTCATGATTGGTCTAGATCAATCCCAAGGGGTGTAGGAATGAACCCTAAACTTTAAATTATCAAATCCAAAATTCAACTTTTTCACCCCTTTCTACTAGTTGTTACGAGTTGACTAGCACACATTGTTGGAAATGTTGTCATTGATGTCAAAGGTGCATAGACAAGATGGTTATCATTGATATCAAAGGTACATGGACAAGATGGTTGTCATTAATGTCAAACTCATGGCAAAACAATATTGTCATTAATGTCAAAGAGAATGTTGTGGAGATTGTTGGACTACTTGTCCAAGATGCATGGACGAGAATGTCAAAGCAAATTGTCACTGATGTCAAAAGCAAGAGATGAATGGCAAGAGAAATTCGTTATAGACTGAAGGCCATAAATCATCTTAGAAGAAAGAGCGTGATCATGGTATAAACATGGAGGGATTATATTGGCACCCAAAACACAAAATTTCAATTGCATCAAATAAATAAATTCATGTGACCAAGAATGGTTATTAAATTAATTTGAAAATAACATGGGCCGACCCATATTAATATCTTGGCGCCGTTGGTTAATAATTAAACTAGCACTTGCACCCAGAGGAGGTTCAAGGAATATGCCGATAGGAAAACCGACGAGTTTCAAAAATTTGCAGGCATGATTTTTTTAACTTTTACGGCGTGAGACAATTCCGAGCACTATAATGCTCACATATAAAAGCCTATCGGCTAAATTAATCATAAGGAGACTGATCCTTAATCAAGTAGTGCTCCACATATATAGACTAGATGTATTAAGTTAAACATAAGATGAGGTGCGATTTTAATATAAGCCAAAAAAATGGAATAATAAATGATATGTTTTAAACGAGTGACGAGGTCCGCTCCAAATAAGACAAAAAATGTCTTAACTAAATCATGATTTATATGTTATAAAAGGAGCGATTGATATTACAAAAGGTAGCGATTAAAGAGAATAAAAAAGGTAGTAATTAGAGTCCAAAAAGTAGTGATTTATATTAAGTATGTGATGAGATTAGTAAAAGGTGGTGGTTCAGTTCATAAAGAGGAACGCTTTAAAGAGTTGCCTTATTTGGCAATAGTTGCATCCACTCTCTAATATTTGAAGATATATAAGGAGAGATAAGGAGGAAGTTTGAAAGCAAGAAAAACAATGAATTTATCATTTGAATATAAGAGTAGATATAGAGGAAGAGAAGGGGCAGAGATATGAAGTGTAATTCTGATTTATTTTAGAAGGACGTATGTGTGATTACATGAAAAAGATATGAGTAGATTTGTGAGAAAAAATATTGATATACTTAGTGATCAAATTTGAAGGAAGATATTGATATAGATTTGATCAGTTTTGTGAATGAAGAGTGTGCATCATTTAAATCAAATTGATGAAGGAAGGAAGGTATATGTGTGTGGATCTGATTTGCAAAGATAAGACTTACATCATTCAGAATCAGAAGTAGTGATTAGATTTGGGTGGAGGAGCAAACTATATAATCCATTGAAGAATTAGTAGTTTGTTGCCCATCAAAAAGGATATTGGTGTCCCTTACTGAGTTGGTGCTCAATTGTGGGGATTGGTTTCTCTAGTGGGTTGGTGCCTACAAATTCTACAAGCGGGGATTGGCGTCTCCAGTGGGTTGGTGCTCACAAAAGAAGAATTGTAAGAGAAGTAGGTTGGTGCCTACAGAAGAAGATCAATATATAAGCAATATTTTGCCGTGGTTTTCTCCCGCAAGGGTTTCCATGTAAATCATGTGTTCTCTATGTGTTTGTAATTGCTAGATCTGGCATGTTTATTATTACCGTGGTTGATTAAGTTTTGAAAAGTAAAAGTTTGTGTTATACTGATTCACCCCCTCTCAGTATAATTGTGTGCTCATCACACATTTTATGTGACATGTTGCTATGTCACAATATTTAAAGACATTCAATGTGCGCTTAATTTCATAAGGGTGTATTATTAGAGCACACTTCAATTCTAAAGGACAATAAAACAATCAAATCTACATCGTCATCATATAGGTGATCTACATGTTTACAAATGTTGTTTTTGATATTGCTTATCATTGATAATTTGGTCCACCAAGGCATTTGACCTAGGAGAACCCATTCACCTATTAAGTTGAGGAGCTCCTCAACAGTGTCTCTAAACACCACCTTGACAAATTCAAACACCAAGAATAAGAAGGCGAGTAGCTTTTTAGGAGCACATTTTGTTAGATTAGATCAATTTTGCATAATAGTTTAGGTTCACGGTAGTGGGGATTAACCCCTCATGACTCGAGATTGAACCATAAAATTTTATAAGATTATACAAACTTTGAAACATTCATCATACCATAATAGTTAAATTTTAGACAATGACTAACATGATATTGACATTTTTATTTAATTTTGTACAAGTATCGATCCAACTCTATTATAAATTAATTGTTGCTCATTTGATTACATTTATTTATTTAATATTTAATAATTAGCTTAGATTATCCATTTTATTTTTGAAGTTCTATCCTTCATTTAAAGAAGTGCTAGCACCGGTAAATTGTTTTGGGGAGCGATCAGGCTTAAATTTGACAAGAAATTTTTTCCTATAGGTTAGTCTTCATTATTTACTTTAGCATGAAAATTAATTTTTTTAGATGCAAGTCAAATTTATATAAGAAATATAAAAACAATTTACAAATAGTTTTAATGTATTCATACCAAGATATTTCAAATAATGTATGCATTCCAATTCTTTGTATAATTGTTTAGGCTAGAATAAATATAAAATATTCTATAAATTTTTTTAAAGAATATTTGAGAACTTTTAAAAAAAATCTAAATTACTAATACATTCATGCATTCAATTTCTTTTATTACTTTAACTATAGAATTAAAAAATTTAGGCAACAATTCTATAGTCTACAATTAATTTTCTTATTAAATAATTTCTAAAATATCATTTATCTTTCCTTCTATTGGTTCACACTAGAAACAATGAGTGTAAAAATAAGATTGTTTTTAACAAATTTTTGAGTGTAAAAATAATATGTTCTTCAACAAATTTTAACTCGCAACCAATATTTTCGTTTAAAAGGCTGCAAAAATATAGTCTCGAATTCAAGAATCTAGTAGCGCTAAAACCCCGAGATTTTATTTTGAGATCTACTTTTCGTTTTTTGGTTGTCTGATTTGAAGGTTTCGTATTATTTTCCTGCAAGTTCTGCCCATTTTTTCTCATCGGCATCGTTGACAGCACGACACAATTTGTGCAGAATCTTGAGGTAAGTCACTTGCCATGGTTTCAGTGAGTTTTTTTTTCTGGGAATCTGTACGCCATGAGTTTATTTCTTTATTGAATTTCGTTTCTGCAAAACGGAACAAAAATTCCTTATATTTCAGAATACGGCGGCATATAACAGGGCTACAGATTTGTGGAGGAAGCCACTCCTCCCTCACATAGCCAGAGGGAAATTTCTCCACTTCAATAGCTTACAAAGATACCCAAAAAAAATTCACTTAGAACGCTATATTGGTTAAACATATAATATGTAGCAGACCTTTCTCAAGTCGAAGGGCTTCAGCATAGCCAGGTTTTTAATAAGCCTTTCTCTGAAATTCCAAATTTCAGCCGGTCTAACCAAATGGTAGAGAAGCAGGTTCTATGTTTGTTTTAACTCCTCTGCTTTTACCTTTGGTGGAAATTCAATACCCTAATGCAGTATGCAAAAATAAATGCAAAGAACACAGCGAATCCAACGAGCACTGCCGCGACTGTACCTAAGAAATCATTCTTGTTCCCAAAGTAATCTTCTACAAACTGATTTAGTGGTTTGAACCCTTCACCAATCACTCCCAATTGGTCTGTGACATCTCCATACTGTGAGGCAATTAGACCATACACAGTCCATGAAACAGGGCATATCCAGTAGTACCAGATCCACCATTTTGGAATTTTCTGCATCAATTATAATGCCCATTAGAATTTTCTTTTATAACACACAGTTACATTCTACATGCTGTTCTTCCCTATCACTGCGGTTTGTGGATGTTGATAATAAATTCTTCAATGAAATGACTTGAGGAAGAGGACTGCATAACGGTTTAGGAATAAAGAATCCGGAGAAAAGATTGAAGAGGGAGTAAGATGCTGAAGTCACAATTGCGGCTACTTTATGGTTTGGAATGACTGTGACTGCCATCATCCCATAATAGGTGAAGTACATAAATGTCATGTAGTTCAAGAAGAAGAACCAAGCAAGCTTCTTAACTGTCCACTCGAAGCTGATCATACTGTAAACAATAAAACTATACATAATTGTCTGGCCCAGTATGTATGGGAGCTCAAGCACTACCTATCATGCAAAGAGAAAAATCAGAGAGTCAAGATTTGTTATAATTAACTATAAATATATATTTGCCTAGTTTTAACATTGCGCTGTACCTCCAATATTCACACCATGGTGAGCCTGGGCACCCACACACCTTTCAAACCAATTAAATTAACCATAAAGACAAAGTTATACACTTTACATGCAGAAACATTAGAATTGGAAGAAGGTAGCACATCAACCAGGGATTTGCATGGATGCCAAATTGAAATGGCCATAAACCTATATTGTGCTTTGTATGTGACTTGACAGTTTGATTTATATAAGAAAATGGCATCTTAAGAAAGGGAACTAACCTGACCGAGAGCATAGGGCAGTGCCGAGTACATTCCTGCAGCCCTTTCTCTGTAGAATACAGTTCTCTCCACTGCAACTACAGGCTGCACAGTTGAACAGTTATTGACTCCTAAGAAGATTACAGCTCCATATAAGGCACCCGCAATAAGAAAAAGATCAGTGTTGTTGCTCCTGATGTCCAACGAAACTACCTGTTAGTTAATAGAGTAATTAGAAGCTTAAGAAGGTATTCCCTAGAGCCAAAAACAAGTCATTTGATATTTTGGTATTCTGTGCAGCTGAAATGTTTGGAAAGTAAGATGTCTTGAATTAAAGTACACACTGTTTTATGCCAACCTTCCAAAAGATTATTCCAAAGAGTAAAGCACAGACAAGTGTGAAGAAGTATCTAACGCTGTTATAGTCAGGGCTACGCCAGTAAGTCCACCATTGCTTCCACAAACAAGACTTGAATTGTCCAAACAATGACTGAGAATACTGGGTTGGAAAGTGAAGTTCCTTTGCTTGTGAGGGTGGAGTATTGAGTTCTTTCACTAATGCTTTGTTCCGCCTGCATACGCAAAAAAATGACTCAATGTCAAATATTTGTTGTACTTGTACGTTGGTTTCTTTTCTGTATTTGAATTTAGTTTGGTTTGACCTTTTGACTGCATAATGGTCTTGAAGTTAAAAAATTTAACTAACAGACTTACTTATAGAGAGATGAGTTTCTGTAGTGCTCTGCAAATCCTATGCCCAGACGAACTTCTGCAGAAACAGAGCTAGCTTCTAGCATCCATGTAGCAGGGTTATATTTTTCCTTGATCTTTCTGACTCCTGGAATGGCCTGCAGTTCACAATTGTGAAAGAAAAAAATTGCCTTTTAAAACCTTTCCTGTCTGAAACAGTTCCTGTTGTGATGCCTCATCTACAAATCCTTACCTCAAAATATTCAACAATGTTGTGAGAGTTGCAGCCTAATGGTCTATAATAAATGATTTGTACTCCTCTTTTCATCAAAAGTAGCTGAAGCCATCACAGGTAGAAATCAACATTAATCACCGAAGCTAACAATATAAGATAGCCTCAACTTAGATATTTTCTTACCTCATCAAATGCTTCAAAGATGTCAATGCTAGGCTGATGAATGGTACAGACAACAGTCTTTCCAGTATCAACAGTATTGCGGACAGCTCGCATGACTATTGCAGCAGCCCTTGCATCTAGTACAGATGTGGGTTTATCTATGAAATTATATAGGGACTTGCATCAAGCTCTACAGCAATTGTTAACCTTTTTCTTTGTTCAGTTGACAACCCAGTGACACCAGTTAGGCCTACCAATGCATCCCTTAAGTTGTCCAACTCCACAAGCTCCATGACCTCATCAACAAATGCCTGCAAGTTGGAATCTGCTCATTTAGTAGGGTGACACCTTACACCATCTCAACAATATAAAGAACCTTGTTGAAAAAAGAAAATACATAGTTGTGGACTTTACAGTTTTGGTTTCTTTGTCAACATCTTTTGCAAGACGGAGAAATGCTGAATATATTAATGATTCCCAAACAGTGACTTGTGGAGAATTTATATCATTTTTCTTGCAGTAACCAGAAATTCGAGAAAATGTCTCTTGCTTTTTGAGAAATCCAGAGATTCAAATATCTCCCTCAATATATCCTCCAGTTTTTCTTCCAACTAAGACATCCACGAGAGTTGTCTTGCCAGCGCCACTGACTCCCACCAATGCTGTAAAAACACCAGGCCTAAATGCCCCTGTAACATCTTGGAGCAATTGAAGCCTATCTTCAGTCACTTCCTGTTCTCTCATTTCCTGCAGTCAAAGGCAAAGCTTGTCAGCCAAATCCTTAAAAGTAAAACAAACCATAAAAACAGCAATCACTGAATCATGTAATAAGTCAGACTTAGGGTTTATTTTGCATACTGAAGGCATTTCCACAAAGTATTTGACATTTTCAAAAGACATGGCTAGTGGTCGAAATGGTAGAATCATTCCTCGTTTTGGAGTAACTCCTGTTGCAGTCTCCAGTGCTGACTCGTCAGTGCTTTGCAGACTACTTGATTGGCTGCTCATTTGTTTGACCTGCATTTCAACTGCATAACCAAACAATCAGCATCAGATCATGATTTGGTAACATAGTAATCTACTCAAATTCTATCTGTTTAAGCAAGGAGAATATCTGAACTAGAGTAGTTTAAAAGATCCCTTACAAGTATTATTTTCATCTGCAGAAGACTGTGACTGTACCAGAGACCGATTTCGTGACCTTGATGCATTTAGTCCCTGCTCTGTACCATTCTCTTGGGATTGCAATTCAGCTAGAGCTTCCTTGGAGATAACAGCTTGAGGTTTACCAAGAGCTACAACAAATTCCCTATTATTTCATGCATAAAAACTTGACCAATCCAAAGAGAAGAAGATACATGTGTATTGAAATAACTCACGATTTAGATATGCAAGAGCAATGGTGAAAAGCACATTGAAGAGCACCAAAAATCCCAACAAAGCAGCAGCTCCTAGCCAATACCAAGAGCCTCTGGAGTAGATGCTACGACTCTCATTCATTGCTACACCCAAACTTGTGCTATTTTCTGTGCTCTGAAAGAGAACAGGATTCCAGGAATTTTGAGGCAAGAATGGGAAAAGAGTCCCCGTAGCTTAAAATTCACTTCAAGGAAAATTATGATTTTATCATCCACATCCATTGTAGTTCAATATTCCATTCAGGCGTAATATGCTACAGACATTTGTTCTATAATTCTATCCATCAACAGGGATTTCTTAATACATGAAAAAGGTGGAAGGCTTAAAATTTTCCATCTTGGAGCAAGCATCTCATTAACAATGATAACATTCTCAGCATACATCAAAGGTGAACACTAGTAGCCCCATATCCACCAGTTCTTAATGCTCTCTGCATTAGAAATCCATCATGCAGTTAATCTCAATGTGCATTGACAAGATTTTCTCAATTCTAGTCTCGTATGAGTGCATTATTTTGCCGTTTGACAGTATGACTGGAAGGTAGAAAGGATGAAACTGCCAACCTCTTGGGAGAACGAATCCTCTAAGCATAAATATTATAGAAGAGATAGAGACCCTCCGGTGTTAGCTATTATCCTTGTCCTGCATATTCCTGCTATAAGGCAAAACGGGGATGATGCCATTTGATGAACTAGGAAGATTAGAAGGAACTGTCGAAAAAACCTGTGGTGCAGATGAATTTACTTCAGCTGGAAGAAAAAGAATACTGAAAGAGATGATTAGGGTTTTTAAGGCATTTGTGATAAGCAGATGATTTATCAATAATACCTGCTAGCTTGAGGGGCAACCCCATTATATAGTAAGTCATCACAACCTAAATGCCAGCTTCCAGCAATGACATTGGAATTCTCAATAAGAAGGTAGGAAGAGTGAAGGCCCATGCAGGGTAGAAGAACAGATCCCTCTGCTTGAAGAACACTGGAAGCCTGGAAACTATCAATGCTAATTCTGCAAATCCATTGAACATGTTGGTGAGAAGGCTGAAAAAGAGTGCTCCAAGGTACATATTTGCATCAGCACAAGTTTTATGGTGCATTTTAGTCCTAAAGAATACAGTTGCTCCAATGAATGCTATAACTATAATCTGCAAAAGCAAATAACTTTCATAAGATATATGTTATCCTTGTAGTGACGATTTTATTGTAATTTTGAAATTTTGAGACAATTATAATTTCATCTAAAAATCGTATGGATTCTAGGTCATAAAAAATGCACCTCCACAGTCTTGAAGATGTGAACAAAGGAATTCTGCTTGGTCATAAGCCATTCTTTGTCAAAACAAGCTTTGAAGATTTCCATTTTTGGTACACTGTTTTTATTAAAGACCAAAGTTGCTTTGTCGCTACTGTTCTTGTTGTAAGGGACTGACAACTCATTTTCCAACAGCAGACCTGCATGAAATTGCTTAAATCTAAATACGAATTCCTTCACAGTTACATAGTGATAAGGTCGCCTCTTATCTGCCCAGTATTGTTCTTGGTCCTTCTTTGATGTGACCTGCAACAATAGAAATTTGTGAGAAAGCAATGGTACAAGATACGGTGAGAACAATAAAGTCATGGTTATAATAGGATTAACGTAATATTTTGAAATTCAAACTCTCAATACCTCCTGTAAGAAATCTGGAGTGCCCTTTCTCTCCGGGCATTTGAATCCTCAACTTTCAAAAAACTCCAGTACATTCTCTCGAGGTCCATGTTAGACAATATGACCCTCTGATAGGAGTAGAATATCAACAAAGAGGTAGAATGCCTCTGGTGCAGGCTGCAGCAGAGACATAAGAATTGTGGCATCCATTAGATGGGTAAACCGTTGCAGGCATTTGACTATCTGATATGTTGTAGAACTGTCTAGTCCTGTAGAGATTTTGTCCATGAAAAAAGTTTTTGTAGGTCCAATGATCATCTCCCCTGCACATAGAATCAATTCAAAAGATCATTATTCATCGTGTAGACACCCAAAATTGACCTAATTATCATTAGTATCAAATATTGAATTATATATCATCTGCATTTGTTTAACACATTTGAGCAATTTCTCTATTTTCATCAAAAGCACCTATTTCTTCTATTAATTAAATAAATTTATATTTATTTAATTAATTCATTATCTATTTCTTCTAATCTATAATTAAATAATCTTTAATTATTTAATTATCTTCATTCTATCTATTTTAATTAAATAAATCTTATTTATTTAATTAAAAATTCCTTTCATAATCCCACTTTCCAATTAATTAAATAAATTTTATTTATTTAATTAATTTCTCTTATCATTTATCTTAATGAGCCGACATGTGTGCATCTTTTATTTAAAAACATATGTGGTACTGGACCTTTTATTTAATATCTTTCACATGTAATACTTTTTTATGTACACAATCACACATGAGCCTTATCTTCCCTCCACTTGTCATTTACACATTCAACTATGACTATCAATTCATCTCAGCCATTCACATTGCTACCAAATCTCTACCGTTGATTGATTTTGGTTGAGTTCTATATAAACACCCTCTCATTGTAAGGAAATGAGAGCATTTTAGAACGTATTTCTAAGAACAGTGGTGTCTTCGACAGATTTAAATTCTTTTCAATTGCCTCAGAAAACACGCACAACTATGCCACAAAGCGAAAACAGACATAGAACAGTTCCAACATTGACCCTTAGAGGAAATACAAGCAACAAGATCTAATTTCAACAACAGAAACGTTAACATGAAAGACAGAACAAGAAACACAGATATACGTGGGGAAAACCCTTTCAGATAAAAAACCCCACACTCCAAAAGCCAGAGATCATTGTATTAATCAGCAACAAAAATACACAGTTACAATACAATATCATACTCTCAAGCCTTCACAGAGTTATACATCATGTTCTTCATCTAGAGAATCTCAATAGTAACATGGCAAGATTAGCCTCGCTCTCTCTCATCCTCTATTTCTCCTTTTCTCGGTTCAGTCCCTTCACATACTGTTATCATGTTGCGTACAACATACAGCATAGGACTTCCCCGAAGAAGAATACAGATTCTTTCCGGATTGAACTCTCAATCTAACTCTATAGATCCAAGACTGTCCAACTCCAAACTTGTCTAACCGTCCGAGCAACCAATCGATTCAGTTCAACCGTCAAGAAAGTCGTTTCTAACTGTTCGCATTCGTGAGAACTCATTAGTCCCACATGCATCAGTCATTGGGCGATTTTCCAGTTTATATACTCGACCACTTAGTAAGACTATCGTCGGCAATTTTGTTGCCGACGATGCCAGTCTAACCTCATCGGTATAACCCAAACCATAGGCGACCACTTCAACATTCACAGCGATGAGTCCTTGTCCCACCGATGCCCAAGTCTTCATGCCTTCATCGGAGTAACAGACGACCGTCGGAGATCACTTCATCATTTACACTGATAGTTCCTTGTTCCACCGACGTTCAAACCTTCAACCTTCATCGGAGTGACGGTTAACATCGGAGGGACTTCCAAACCTCAGACCGACCAAGCTTCTCACGCCGACGCCAACGCCTCGCCAACCCTTCATCAGAGTGACCCAACGCATCGGAACGTCTTCCAAAACTCAGATCGACAGTGTTTCATCATGCCGATGACCAACCTCCATTGAGCTTCATCGGAGAGACTCTTACCATCAGAGCGACATTTTGAAACTGCGCCGACAGTGCTTGTCTCGCCGATACACTGTTCACATGTTTGTCGGTCCATCGTTGGGACAAACTTTGAAGTCCCACCGAACAGTGCTAGTCAGCCTGATACCAAGAACAATTCCACTTCCCTGTGGTCGCTGTGACTCTTGCCGATCGGTGAGACAAAAAACAACTCTCGCCGATGCCTATAAATCTGAGACACATATACTCAACATTCTCCCACTTGACGAAGGATTTACAGGATTCCATCAACGCTCGAAGTCATTGTATCAGCTTAGACACTGCCTCCATTCCACTGTGCTCACAAGCTACACAGAAGCTCCAACATAACCAACTTCAAAACTTCCAAAACACAGCCATGAAACCATCCTCCAGAAACAAGATAGAACATCAGCTAGAACAACAATCAGTAAACTGACTGCTTCCATCCAACTGAACAAAAACCCCACGTGACTGAAAATAGCACACACAGCCAGTGCTAAAACATCCAATCACTCATACCTTGAAGGTATTAACATTAGTAGACTCATGCCACCTACATATACACCCATCAGCTGTAAATACAAGCTCCATGTGTCAACCAGTTGAAGAAGACCAAACACATCCAAGAACTCGCACTGCATGGGTAATGCAAATCTGAAAAAGATCATGGCATACAAAATCCACCAATAGCATCACATTGAAAGTGTAAACATCATGTAGTACCAAGGAAACATCCACCATGATATGCAAAATCTGTAAATCAATAACCTGTACATCTCACCACCAGTTCAGAAATCTCTCAAGTTCTTCACACCCAACAATGAAAGAGATAACAGAACCTTCATGCTATCACCCAAGAACATAAGTGAAAGCACATGACCGCAAACTAGTGATCACCTCAGCTCCAATCAAACCTCAAACCAATGTAGTGTGAAACAAACCATCCAGGAAGATAACCAGGACTATAGTAACTCTGCACATCATATACCTGTAGACAATCCTTCTACATACACCTTTGAATGCCAACTGTGTCAAGTATGATCTCCTTCAAAACACCCCAAAGAAAACAACATAATAACACCCAAACAAACATTCAATCTCAAGAGATCAAATAAGAAATCAACATGGATATAAGCTTCTCAATCCAAAGAAGATCAAACTAATCCATTTCCCATTTCAAGAAATCAGCCCATAAACCATCTCCTAACAATCCTCATCAATGAACGATATCTTAAACTCAAAATGCACACGGAGATTAAACATGCTATCCATCTCTCACAATGAATCTTCCAGAACCATCTATGAGCATTTCAATATCCATGTCTATGAAAGAAAGCATAAAACACCTGAGAGAAACAATGGGCAATGCCTCTCAAGTAATAAACTGCCGAGTAGACCATGAGCGGGGATAAGAATGCTCCTCCAAGATATACAAGCCATCATGACTCCTCCAAGAGCAATCTCCTCATAGGTCTCTGTTGAACTCATGTCCAACCAAGGTGTAGGCTTCTCGGACTTCCTGCTGCAATCTCTGATTAAGAGTAACCAACAACAACACTTCTCTCATCTCAAGAGAATTACAGCCTCACGTTATTCTCCATGTACCCATGAGCATCTACAAATAATCATTTCATGCTAAACTCCAAATGCATCTCTGCACCAACATGAAGTAATCAAACAAAAGATCAATGCACCCAACACACAGAGAATCACTAGACCACTGTCAAAGCTCCAATCATCTGAATCAGGAACTTATCATGACATCATAATCTCACCATCCCCCTTTGGAGATTCCATGCTCCAGGTGAACATAACCATGATCTCAAGAGCAATGTATCATGCCAAAACTCAAAAACAGATTTCAAGAAAATATCATGACATGAAACAAACCAAACTCTAAACCAACATCACCTGTCAAGCACCACCAACACCTTAGCCAAGGATTTCATGAATCCTCCATGACTCCAAGATGTTACACATCCTCAAATAGTGCCCTTGCAAATGCGAAAGAGCCCTTCTGCAGCAACAGGATCTAAGAGCTCCTCCTAGTAACATCTGCAACACTAAAGAAGATCATTCACCACTAAGTGATGAATCTGCAGTCATTGCTAAAGCTCCCAGTGAACTGTAACAACTGCGCTTTTCAAGCATCATGACCAAACATCTCCTAATCTGAAAATCCTCCAGGTCCACACATTAACATGTCCATGTGACAATAAAGCCAAGTGGCACCAAGATCTCCAAACCAAGGAAATATAATACACATGCTACAGGTCTCCATATCCAACTATTCAGGTACTCTACAACATCCATCCTCTCATCCCGAAGCAGTCACACCAATGCACAAGTGACCACAGACCAGGCCAGCTAACAAATCTGCATTAACACTGAAACAATCTGGTGGATAAAGATAGTCCACATCCGAGTCATCTCACTGTAGCTTAATAGATGATCAGCCCACAAAACTACATAACTTGTAGATCCAACCAATGTATCATTCAAACTCACTATCACACTGGAAACTGCAAAACAACATTCCTATGCAGAGAAAGCATTTCACCTCCTCACACCATGCACGGAGCATGCATGCAAAACTGTAACTATATCATCCAGCAACACCCCAAAAGCCAGGGTCTAGAAATAGCTTTACTTCAGCTTCACAAAACCACAAGTTTTTCTCTTGACCGTGTAAAACCTGCAAAACCACTGTGTTTGAAAAACACCCATGCACATCCATACCCACTTCACATCTGGAAAACCAAAAATATGAATCAAGGAACACCATAACGGTTAAACCAGAAAAATGGATCATCATGAATATGCATAACCATAGATTTTAGGAAAAAACTATGAAACCCCTCAAAACCAAGGAACATGATTTTGAGACATGCAAGTAAAAAGCATCCACTAAAGGAAACAACAGTTCAGGAACTTCAGGCCCACTTGTAGGCCAACTCCACAACCACCAACTTGCACATGCATCTGAGAGAGACAGGCTATTACAGAAGCTCTCAGACCATCCAATGATCAACTCCATAGCCTACATGCAATCAGGGTAACAAAAAAGTTATGCCTTCCAATACCAGGACAAAACACCCAGCATAAGCACATTTCTCCATAGCTGAAAAAATAACTCAAGCTTCTCCATATCATTAGGGAGCCTCTCACATAGACACCCAATAAAGAGATTTGCTGCATCTCAACCATAAAATATTCCACCCCATGCATCAGGATTATATTGCTGCCAACAAAGAGCCTCAGGTCACATCATGACCAGCTCTAGTCTCTTCATCTTCACCATCCTTCAAGCGCCTGCTGTAACATGAAGACAAGATCAACTGCTAGACTTCACTCAAACAAGGATCAAACATCAGACGATTCCTTCAGATTTCCTCAAGCCTGTCACACTAAGAAATCATCACAGAAGGAATACCCAGACCTTATACACCAGGGACTCTTACATGCAAACACATGCACAACACAAACGTACATATGTGAGCAACAAAGCATATCCCGGAAGAAGGCTCTGATACGAATTGTAAGGAAATTAGAGCATCTTAGAACGTATTTCTAAGAACAGTGGTGTCTTTGACAAATTTAAATTCTTTTCAATTGCCTCAGAAAACACGCACAACTATGCCACAAAGCGGAAACAGACATAGAACATTTCCAACATTGACCCTTAGAGGAAATACAAGCAACAAGATCTAATTTCAACAACAAAAACGTTAACATGAAAGACAGAACAAGAAACACAGATATACGTGGGGAAAACCCTTTCGGGTAAAAAACCCCACACTCCAAAACCCAGAGATCATTGTATTAATCAGCAACAAAAATACACAGTTACAATACAATATCAGACTCTCCACAGAGTTATACATCTTGTTCTTCATCTAGAGAATCTCAACAGTAACATGGCAAGATCAGCCTCGCTCTCTCTCGTCCTCTGTTTCTCCTTTTCTCGGTTCAGTCCCTTCACATACTGTTATCATGCTGCGTACAACATACAGCATAGGACTTCCCCGAAGAAGAATATAGAATTTTTCCGGATTGAACTCTCAATCTAACTCTATAGATCCAAGACTGTCCAACTCCAAACTTGTCTAACCGTCCGAGCAACCAATCGATTCAGTTCAACCGTCAAGAAAGTCTTTTCTAATTGTTCGCATTCGTGAGAACTCATTAGTCCCACATGCATCAGTCATCGGGCGATTTTCCAGTTTATATACTCGACCACTCAATAAGACTATCGTCGGCAATTTTGTTGCCGACGATGCCAATCTAACCTCATTGGTATAACCCAAACCATCGGCGACCACTTTAGCATTCACAGCGATGAGTCCTTGTCCCATCGATGCCCAAGTCTTCATGCCTTCATCGGAGTAACAGACGACCGTCGAAGATCACTTCATCATTTACACCGATAGTTCCTTGTCCCACCGACGTTCAAACCTTCAACCTTCATCGGAGTGACGGTTAACATCGGAGGGACTTCCAAACCTCAGACCGACCAAGCTTCTCACGCCTCGCCAACGCCTCGCCAACCCTTCATCGGAGTGACCCAACGCATCGGAACGTCTTCCAAAACTCAGACCGACAGTGTTTCATCATGCCGATGACCAACCTCCATTGAGCTTCATCGGAGAGACTCTTACCATCAGAGCGACATTTTGAAACTGCACCGATAGTGCTTGTCTCTCCGATACACTGTTCACATGTCTGTCGGTCCATCGTTGGGACAAACTTTGAAGTCCCGCCGAACAGCTCCAGTCAGCCTGATACCAAGAACAATTCCACTTCCCTGTGGTCGCTGTGACTCCTGCCGATCGGTGAGACAAAAAACAACTCTCACCGATGCCTATAAATCTGAGACACATATACTCAACACTCATTTCATACTACATCTATCCATCATTTTCATATAGCGTTTACATTATCATCTTGAGCATATTGAGCCCTTTAGCATCCATCTAGCTTATTATCATTACCCATCCATCCATCATGACAGCTTTGATCTTTCTAATTGTTCATTGTTGAAGAAGCAATCCACATCACAAACAAGGAATCATATAATCTAGGTGATATTGTTCTTGAATTGCATGCTTTTGATTTCACTTGGATTCGATTATTTGATGGTGGTAGGATTAGGTTTTCATTTGTAATGCTTGATCTTATTGACCTGATTTTTACTTATCACACATCGTAATCAATGAATGTATGCTTACATATGTAGCTCTAGTTTGTAAGACATCACCTTTAGTTTGAAGATGAAAGTAATTAGTATCTATACCTGTTGTAACATGCTTCTTTTGTCCACCGGAGATTCCTCTCATCATGTCGTCGTTGACAATTGTGTCTCCACAAATATCCAAACCCAAAATCTACTTAGACACAAGGATTTCGAGGCCATGAATCCCTGATCTCCAAATTGCTGTATTAAAAATTTAATTTCTCTCTCAATGTATTTACCTTGAGAGTGTAGTCAGTCTGAAGGCGGCTCTCAACACCTTCCATTGCTATTGCCTGCATAGAACAAACCACCAAACGAGCTGAGAAAGCAATTTACATTAATTAAATTTCTAATTGTTCTTGGTAACACTTTAGAATATATCAAGCTTTTTCTTGTGTATTGAAGCTTATTTTGATGAAAAGATCAACTTCAGCCTTTGGGAAGATTCCAGCTTGTTTCTCCCTTCTAGCAAGCTTTTAAAGTAGCTCTGTGTCTAGACATGCCAGCAAACAAGTCATTTGATATACAAGTCACACACTTCATGATTGTAGTACAGATAATAGGCTATGCTCCCCCAAGTTTCCGGGACGGGGACAGCAGGGGACAGGGGAATGTGTTTCCGGTACGGGGATTTTTTTTGACCATTTTTAAGGGATGGCAGGGGATGACAATTAAAAAAATAAGGAAAATTTTAAAATATAAGGAAATTTCAAATATTCATATGATAACATTGATCAAGCATTCATCATAGACATTATATAATCTTTGTGAGCATGGGTAATTGAATAGGAGTTATGATGTTCATTTAAGTTTTAACTTTATATATACATATAAGCATGAGTTAATAAAGACATGCCTGACTGGTGTGTATATTCAAGTGAGGGATTTATTATTAAAGTTTTCCTGCAGCCTTCAAGACTGCATGTTTCTTCGTCAAACTCATTAACAAAGAGGAACGGTTAAGTAAAAAGATAAAGACCTTAGCCGGGATGCTAAGAGATGGGATTGTTCTATGAGTTGTCTGTGCAGGGCATGATTGATACATTTTTGCATTATGAAAATGGCATTTCCTGCCAGCTATGACTTAACTCGTATTCAATAGTATAATTACTGTAGCATGCCAATTTTGTCTATGGCAGTCCTTGTATACTGAACAAGTTGTCCAATATATGAAACAAGATAATCCTTGATTGTGGCTTTGACTGTGAAGATGCAGAGATTTGCAATAGGGGATATGTATTTGTAGATTTTGTGATCATGTTTCATCATTGGTCTATTACTTGGTTAGACTTATAGTTTGACGGGGGTTTGGAGGCAACGCCCCCAATGGGGTGAGGGGCAATGCCCCTCGCGGGGGTCTGGGGGTAGCGCCCTTGGCGCATTCCCTGTCACAATACAGGGCGAGGTCGAGGGGTGGGGCCCCCACCACCAAGCCCAAATGAAGACCTTCAAAACCACATAGACCTTCATGGTGCACACCATTTTCATATTCTTTTTGTAAATCCTAGATGGGCATGTCATAAACCAAACAAGCATTGAAAGGTTGTAAGTTTTTTTTTTGAAAGTAACTAAAATGTCGTTGGGTATGTTAGGGGATGGCTAGCCATTCCCGAGATAGATGGGGGATGTTTGGACGTCCCCTGGTCGTCCCCCAACGTACCTTGCTAATTTTTTGACGTCCTGGGGACGTTTCCTACCCGTCCCCTTGTCCCCAAAACCTCCCCTATAGGGGACGAAGTCATTTTGGGCAGGGGACGCGTCTCCGGGGAGCACTGCTAATAGGTGAACTCTGATTTTGAAACAACATAAAATGCATCCATTGCATTCAATTTCTTTTATTAGTTTAGCCAATCAGCATATAGAATCAAAAAATTTGAGCAACAATCCTATAGTCTACAATTAATTTTCTTATTTAATAATTTCTAAAATGTCATTTATCTTTCTTTCTATTGGTTCATGTTGGGAACAGTCAGTGTAAAAATCAATTAATTTTTTACATATTTTAACTCCCAACCAATATTTTCGTTTAAAAGGCTGCAAAAATCTTGTCTCGAACTCAAGAATCTAGTAGCTCTAAAACAATGATACTTTTAGATCTACTTTTTGCTTATTGTTAATAGATTGAAGTAGCAATTGTAGGGAGATTGATTTTGGTTCGTCTAATTTTAAAAAAACTTTTGCTTTGGTAGGGTTTCATAATATTTTTCCTGCAAACTCTGTCCATTTTTTCTCATTGGCATCATTGACAGCACGACACAAGTTGTGCAGAATCTTGAGGTAAGTCACTCGCCATGGTTTTAGTGAGATTTTTTTCTGGGAATTTGTACACGACCAGATCATTTTTGTTGTTGTGTCGGGAATCTCTACTCTCTAATGAAATTAAATCATGTTGGCACCAAGTCCATCTTGAGAGAAGACATAAGATGAGCCCCCTCATCACAAAAACTTCCTTGATTTCTCCAAATAAATTCAACATTTGGACGCCTAGGCTTCCTCACCCATCTTTGCAAACAAACAGTGTAAGATCAAAAGCAGACTTGGGAGGAACAATTCACCATCTTATGTCCCAAATTATTACAGAAGAAATGCCGAAAAACTGCATTGTAACGGGCATCTGCCTTAATATGGACTTCTTGATTCAGGCTTAAGTGGCTGTAAAATTTTGGATCCAATAGCCGGTCCTGCATATTGCTGTTAAATTATGGGCTCGGCTTTTTCTGTTAACTGTCTCTTTCTAAATGTAATCCATCAGGGTTGGGGTTTTGTGTAAGATCAAGAGTAATGGTGGCAGAGGAAGCCACTGTGGCAACAAAGGCAGGAATCGGAAGCTAATTGTTTGGCTCGTTAAAAGCTACCATGGTCACTGTACTCAGCAGATGATTATGTTCTCCTTCATAGGTAGCGATTAGAAAAGCGGGGTCTTTAGCGCACCTCTGGATCTTCTTTTTTACTGGACAGGAGGAAACTACACATTTGTAATAAGCTCTGGGTCACTGGCTATTTCTAGTCATTTTTTGCCCATATTTTTGCCACTGACAACCATTTCTAACCTGACAATGATAAAATGGATGCTCGCATTAGTTATAAATAGATTCATATCAAAATCTGTGATCAAATTATAGTTTTAGGGCTTTTATCTGACTGTGCCATAGAGATCACATCTACATACCTCTTTAACATAGTAAAAGCTTAGATTCTAAATAATGAAGAAGCATTAAAATCCATAATACTAAAATGGCAACTGGAAACATTTCCCTACTATGGTTGCGTCTGATCTTGTGCTCATAGTCATGATTTTCTTGGGCACAGACACAGCTGTATGGACTTTCTTATTTGGTGAACCTCATCCGTAGATGAACTCCCTTTTCCATTCTCGCTCTCGTGCATCACATAATTTGCTTTCCTTTTCTTGCAAAGAAACCTCAGCTAGAGATCATCCATGCAGAACTTGGAATTCTTGTCTTCTGACATAAAGGTACTAGTAGAATCCACACTCTAATCAGAATCTAAAGCTGTGCACCCTCCATTGATATTGTCTCCTTCTATATTTAGACTTAATTTCAAAGTCTTTGCCATAGATTTCAAAGAGGACTTCTTATAATCTTCCTGCAACCCGCCCCCAAGAAAACAAGTCAAGAATGCCTATAAACTTGTATTTATCAGATATCATCAATGTTACTAGAAATCTTCAACTCTCTCGCATCTGTTGTTTCATGAGCTGTATTTGTAAGCTCTGGTAGTTACTGCACTTGCGGTCTATCATGAGCGTGAGTTTCTTGTTCTCCTTGCTAACACGATTCAATTCGGCAACAAGCTGCAAAGAAATCTATTTGTAAGACAGTGAACACAAATTTTGTTGTTTTATGAAAAAATTAGACAAGGGATTCATGTCATATGTGTACCACATTTTTGTGTTGGTCCATCTGATTTGTGCGTCTACAATATGAACTCCCAGCTTGACTAATCTTGGATAGAGTTGTGAGACATTTGATTGTTTTTGAATATGAGAGAGATTGCAAATTAGCATTCTACTAGGAGTATCTTTAGCTCATTGCTCAATGTATGTAAGATACGATGAAACACACGATTCATGATGACAGTGACAGTGCTGATGATGAGGCACTCAGTGTATGTCACATGGAAGCAGATCATCTTGAAGGAAATGATTAATGCTCAGTACTTAATCCTCTGCATTTTATTATTTTGATACATATGAACACTGACATTGCTACCTTATTTATTGATATTTATGTTTGTAATTATCATTATGGATAATTCAGAGTTAGACATTCATTTGTATGAATTCTAAGCTTCTACGGTTCATTTCATGGATTACTGAAGTCTTTTCTGTTTTGACTTTATTTTTTATTCTTTAGAATGTTAATGGTGCAAAATCTAACTTTGCATATTTTTTGAAAATCTATTATATTTCTCAATTTGATCTCCCCTACTGTCCTAAAACTTGATCTGCTATCCTAGATGCCTGTCCCCATATTTCCTATTATGGCTGCCTCAGAAATTTCTCGAATATAGATTTTTCTCTGGACAACTTAGCACAGAGTAGACATAGGTTTCAGAGCAAACAAACCTGAATTTTCACAGAATGACAATTTTTTTCTGTTTTAAACTTTAAAGTAAACAAAACTATTTTTTGGTTTTGGTACTTGATCTTCCAAAACAATGATTTTTTTAGACTTCATACGATGAGCCCAAAATTGCCCAGTAATAAGACAGGAATAATCAATGAAGGTATTCCAGAAAAAAAAGGATGAGAATAAAGTGCCTAGCTATTTTAGGGAAAACAGAAGTAGGAAACTATGAGGCTATTCTAGGAGGATAGAAAAAAGAAACTAAGCTGCAAGCCATGTACCGCTGTTTTAGACTCTTAGAGTAACAAAGTAAAAATTACTTCAGTATAAAGAAACTTTAGGTTAATTTTTGAGTGGGAGTCCTTGCTCATAAATATGGCAAGGTATATTGTAAAAGGGACACGATTATTTGGAATGAAATTATGCAATTTTGCACTTGATTGAAGATTGATTGTCTTCCAAATTGGGAGTGGCTAATCTATGAGCTTGGGCTGTTCTGTTTATTGGTTGTAATCAGAACAGAGCTATACTGCTTGTTCCTAGTAAAAAGGTTAATTCCTAAATTTTTTTCCTTTCGTATCTCAAAAATTTATATTTTGAAATTTTATAAATAACTTTTTCCTTCTTGTGTAAATTCAGTATAGTTTTTTTTAGGCTCATAGCAAATGATATTATAGTGGTGATTCTGCTATCCCATGTTATAAGTTCATGTCTGGAATTAGCTTAGAGCATGAACATGATAGAAGTGAATTTAAGCAGGCCATGGAAGAAAGTTGTCAACATTTGATTCAGAAATTGAATGGTGTAGGACATATCAAAGTTTATTTATTTAGAAAGGAAATTGTTTCTAAAGTCTTTACACTGCATAATAAATTCTCCAAACATTAAGTGATTGTCTTGATTTATGGCTTGATGTATTTATTTATAGCTGCAAATGGTTTGTAATGGTTTCTACAATTGAGGCAATACTGATAAATGGTATAAACATGCTCCCTTTCATCATGTTGCCTTTTGGGGATTTTTTGCTTTGCCCAACAGGCAATCTGCAGCTACATGACCCACCCAAAATTTCTAAACATTCCAACACCCTAAAATCATAAGCACTTTTGAGAACAACAAATTAAGTGAATACCTTTGCCCAAGAAACCTGTGGCTCCAACCACTAAGATATCTTTATCCTTGAAGAACTCCTCCATGTCAATGCCCATGTCTACTAGAAAGACATTTAGATTAATTACAATATTGAGATTAATTAGTCACAACAAAATTCAATGTACTCACCACAACATCGGCAGGAACCTGACGCAATGCATCTCTTGTTTTTATTGTATTTTACAATTAAAATCTTTAAATACAATTATACAACTGTCAAATTTAAGCCCTGGGAGCGATATTTCCTTTTAAACCAGGATTACAAATACAGAGGTGCCACGCTTTACTTTTGATGTGTAACTTTAATTTTCAGTTATTGAAAGGGCAAAAGAACTTCCTACCCTTCACTATCGAGTAAGAAATTGCCCTTCATAAAGAATTCCGAGGAGCCTTTGAAATTTGATCACTTTCTGGAGGTCAAAGGTTCCAATTCCCACATATAACAGAACGGTTTGCTAAGTCATTCAGAGTTTTTGAAGATTTATGATGTGTAATTATGTTGGGTGGAGTAACAGGTAAGTTATGTTCTTTGATATATGCACCCAATAAATAAAAGATTGTTTTTGGTTAGAGAGTAGGAAAAAAAAAAGGTATCTGGGATATAGAGTATGGTTGGCAATCTAACATGTGTTTTTATTTTTGAAAGGACTTTGTATTACAGTGTTTCCTGGTCTCTAGAGCTTTGAATGCATTTTTTTCTGATCAGAATTCTCTCTTACAACTACAACCCATTCCTCAATGGAAATGTAATTTTTCGATTTTCACAGATTGTTTTTTTACAATTACCGTTGGACCTGCAGATTTTTTGGTTAGGATTTGGGTTTTCCGGGTCTTTTTTCTCATTTCTGCAGCGATTTTTTTTTCTGGTATACTTCTAACCGTAACCTTTTTTCCTCCTAGCCCTAACCCGACCTTTTCTCGATTAAATCCCGGTTAACTGTTATCTTTTGGTTTGCCGAGTTATTGCCAATAAATAAAGATTTTTGTTACTTCAGTTACAGATTGTTTTTTGTAATTACCTTTGAGAGTTTTCTTATTAATTATTTTTTACACTTTTTGAATTTGGTAAATTCCTCTTTTTTGAGTAAGCTCTGGTTTAATCTCTATGATGGATGGTATCTCTTCTGTCAAATTCGTCCCAGACTCTCACCTGGGCTCTCCCTTTGGGTTATGCCGTACTCAATTTAGTAACTAGTTAGATATGTTGTTTAAGTATTGTAATCAGTGTTAGGAATAAGATACTCAATTTAGTAACTAGTTAGCTATGTTGTTTAAGTGTTGTAATTATTGTCTTGATAATCATTGTATTGTTGGTTTAGGTAATATATTAGTTATGTTTGGGTTATGGATGGTTGGGTTAACGGTAGTGTTTTAACCAACAAGTGTTTGGTTGGCCAACCCTAAAACAGTAAGTCAGAAAATGAGGTAAGGGCACTGGACAGGTTAAGGACACTGGTTTAACTGGTTCATTCTGTATCCAAGCATTGCATTGTACTGTACACTACCTTGTACTGTACACTACCTTGTTGAACAAGACTATCATTATCTATATATTCTGCCTTGTATTAATGGCATTTTATTATATTTCTGCAAGTAGTGTAATTTGACAGTGTAGCATTTTGATGTCGACACCCACTGACTTGAATGGGGTCGTGTCTCCTTGCATTTGAACTTGGGGCTTCATCAAGTATTAATGAAGACATTAATACTTTACCACTTGAGCTCATTCAATTCAGCATCTTCTTTGAATTAATTTTTTAAACAGAATTCAATTTGTTACCAAATTACCTATTTATTGTTTTACATTGATGCAGGATAATCACAGAGAGGAGAGCGAGAAAGTGAAGTGGAAAATGGAGGCATTGATGCAACAGTTTCTAGGATTAGGATTGGAGTTTTATGTCACTATTGGAATTCTACTTGTTACCTCTATTCTAGTTTTCATTGGTGAGTTGAATCGTTATTTCCTTTCACTTTTTAGAAATACATAAGAAATTTCTTTTTCATTTCAAAGGCTTGTCAGTGGTATGTTAGATTGTGGTAGCATCACTGAAATCTTGTTGTGATTTGATTTAGCAAATTGTTTACTGTAAAATGCTGTTTAAATAGAACTATAAATTACTATTCATTAATACATGGAATTCCAACTCATTGCTCGCCTTTTAGAAAAGGACATGCAATTTACACAAACTAAAAGTTGAAAAAGTAGATTACAAATTGAGTTGATGAAGGGAAAATCCATTTAATGAAGTTGACTTTAAAATGGAAAGAAAACAATTACAGTGAAATAGTAAGGCCAAACTCTTGTGCACTATTTGCTTCTTCCCATAGGTTGAATTAGATGTGGTGAAGGTGTTAGGTTTTGAATAATTTCCATTCAACAGAAGTTTAGAATAAAAAATTGTTACTCACTTGAGTTGCATAACATACACAATAATCCTGGACCTGATATGAGTTTGATGAACATGGAAACTTGGACGAGCTGAATAAAAACCGACGTCATTTTTTCTGTTTATTAAAACTTATTAAACATCAATTTCATTCACATACTTGAGACAATCCAACTGGAAACCTAAAGATGTCATCTCAGTCAATTATTTCACAGTGAATGATATGCACAAGCATAAATTTCTAGACTGTTAAGATTCCTATAGCTTGCTACCTGTTTAATAGAATCTACCTCTAGAACTGAATTGATCACCGATTAATTAAGTGCACATCATTTCCTAATCGAATCCTGTCATATCTCTTGAGAGATATTATCACGTTCTCCTAACTGCCTAGGCAAAAACCGATCTCCAATTAACTAGTGTGCACCAATGCCTTACTATATCTTGTCATCTCTGTTGAGAGATAAAGTTACTGTTATGGTAAAATCTTGATATATTAAACAATAGAGACAAAGGCTCTATATAAAGAATTATGATACAGATGTTTCTAAAAGAAACTAAAGGTAACCAAACAACATAAATAGAAACAATCTAAACTAATAAGTTTACAATATTGACCATTAAATAAACTATCTAAATATTATTTTAATACCCTCCCTTAATGGTTAATCTAACAACTACACCAAGGTGCCACCTAAATTTGACAAACTTATTTGGGCTCAGAGACTTGGTGAGAATATCTGCAGTCTGGTCCTCAGTTGGAACATACTGCAACATCATTGATCCATCTTCGACAAGCTGGCAGATGAAATGACAATGAAGTTCAACATGCTTGGTCCGTTCATGGAAGATTAGATTTTTGGCAAGTTTCAGCACCCCTTGATTGTCACAGTACAAGGGGGAAGGTCCTGCTTGAGACATTTGCATGTCAGAAAGCATCCTTCGAAGCCAAATTGCCTCACAAGCTGCTTTAACAGTTCCCCGATATTCAGCTTCAGTCAAGGAAAGAGCCATTGCCTGCTGCTTCTTGCTGGTCCATGTAACTGCACTTGTACCCAAACTAAAAACATACCCAGAAGTAGACTTCCTATCATCAATAGAACCTGTCCAATCTGAGTCTGTAAAGCCAATCAGTTTAGGATCTTTGCACTTGCCATACAGAATGCCAAAGTCGGAAGTGCCTTTCGCATATCTCAGCACACGCTTCGCTGCAACCCAATATTCAGCTTTAGGGGTTGTCATGAAGTGAGAGATGTAGCTCACAACAAAACTGAGGTCAGGTCTAGTGGCAGTGAGATAAATGAGGCTGCCCACTAGTTGCCTGAACGCTGATTCATTCTCCACAGGTGAATCTGATTTGGCTGATAGTTTTAGCTCTTTCTCCATAGGTGTAGATGCAGGTTTGCAATCATTCATGTGGAACTTATCAAGCAGACTTCGGGCATACTTGTACTAAGAGATAAAGATGCTACCATTTGTCTGCCACACCTCTACACCTAGACAATAATGCAAAAGTCCCAAATCTGTCAGGTCAAATGATTGACTGAGATTATGTTTGATCTCCTCAATCAAATGTTCCGAGCTGCCAGTAATGATCAAGTCATCAACATAGACAACAAGAAAAAGAATATCATCACCAGACTGTTTGACATACAGATTAGAATCAGGACTCCTCTGAAAACCATGATCAACGAGGTACTTATCAATTTTCATGTACCATGCCTGAGGAGTTTGTTTAAGGCCATAGAGTGCTTTCACCAGTCTGCATACTTGGTGTTCTTTACCAGCAACCTTGAAACCAGGAGGTTGCGTCATATAGACTTCTTCCTGTAATTCCCCATTGAGGAATGCACTCTTGACGTCCGTTTGATGGACTTTCAATCCAAACTGGGCTGCAATAGCGAGGACAAGCCGAATGGTACTCATTTTGGCTGTGGGAGCAAAAGTCTCCTCATAATCAATGCCCTCTGTCCGTGAGAACCGTTTGGCTACTAACCGAGCCTTATACTTATCAAGAGTTCCATTAGCCTTATACTTAACTTTATACACCCATTTGTAGCCAATGGGCTTCTTCCCAGGTGGAAGATCGGAGAGAACCCAAGTGTTGTTCTTCGGAAGACTATGATGTTCAGCTTCCATAGCCTGTTCCCACTTAGGTATGCCTTTAGCCTCTAAATATGTGTGAGGCTTAGAGATGCTGTGAATGTTGGCCATAAGAGCAAAATTGACTGTATTCTGTTGCTTGCTCTTTTTCCGAACAGATCTACTCTCAATTAATTCATCATCATGAAGATCACTTATGGTCTTAGCCCACCATTTAGGTCGGAGAGAAGAAGTACCAACATCTGAAACAGGAGGAACAACATCACCCAGGGTGGCTGGAACAAAGTCATCTGGATGAGGATCCAGATTGTCCTGAGGAGGGGCGGGTGGTGTAACATTATGCCGAGGTGCCTCCACAACTACAGAATCCCTCTCATCAGGTGGTGCTAGGTGAAGGCGAACACCCAAATTAGAAGCCTTGAGAGGCTGATCCTCAGGGCTCATTGTAACATACACCCCTCTGTATATGTTTGCTCTGACTGATATTTTTGTGTTTTTAGATGTTTTGCTGTTTAGGGTTTTATGGATCGTTTTTGCATGTATGATTTTTGCATTGCATGTATGAAATATGCAGTATCTGAACAAACCCAGAAAATATACAATGATTTTGCATAAACTAAAGACAACTCAGATCATAAAATGCAATAAAACTAATTATAATGCAATACCCACTTGGAAAACTTCAACTTGATTTCATTGCTGAAACTGCACCAACATACATAGCCATAGAAATGCATCAATCTTCACATACAACTTGAAGAGTAATTAGCAATACAAGTCCTGAACTGATAAATGGATCCCAATCGCCCAAAATGCAAAGATTTGCAGCTCCAAGTGGTACAAAGAACAATAGCTCAAAGACCCACGTCCTCTTGGAGAGGTACGGCCCCTATGGCTGATAATATCAGCAAATAACAGCAGATAAACTCTCGGAAATCAATGTGAATTTGTTTGCAGTCCTCAACAACTCTAAACGTCCAGGTTCAGATGCCAAACACAACCCCAAATACCATAAACATTCATCAATGGGTGGTACGACCTCAACAAGAAAGGTACGGCCTGCCTGGAAGGTACGGCCAGCCTGAGATCACTCAACAGGAACTAAAATCAGTCACAAAAATCTTATTTTTGCCCTCCAAAGCCTCTACTAACAGCTGCAGAAATAAACTCCTCAAGATGCCTTCAATTCAAGCTCAAACAATCACCAAATGGATGTCCTGAATGCACAAATGAAGCCTCTGTGTGAAGCCTCCTCAAACCCCTTCTTGATGCAATCTTTCATACATGAGGAAAGGCGAATCTGCAAAGGTTTTTGTCTCTGCAAATCGACAATCGAAACCCAAGAGCCAAGCTCAAACCCCAATGCACAGGCAAACTCAATGTGAGAGCAATTTTCATCAACATAGCATAATGAAAATGAAGATTTTTTTGCCTTCTTATTTCCCCTCTTTTCCAACGCCCAAGATGAGAGGGTTTTTAGTTAATTTTTGATTATAAATCATCCCCTTATCTCTCCATGAGGGGCGCTCATCCCTAGGTACACAACTTATAACTTTAAGTTACAACTTTATATTATAAAGTTGAGTTATATTATAACTTAAAGTCACCCATAGAATATAATAAGTTAAATATTTAATTTAACTTATATTAAATCGAACAATGCTCTAGAAGATTCAACCCCGTGAATCTTGTGCCTTGGCTCTTGCACTGCCTTGCTAAAAATAGAAACTGCCCTATCACGACTTACTATAAATAGTAAGTCCCCAAACTAACTCCCTGAACACTGCCATTAGCCTACAGGAGTCCTGTGATAGGCTAGTCTCTAACCAACAACTGACTGGGCTAAGTAGGGGACATTACAGTCTGCCCTCCCCAAAATTGCTTGTCCTCAAGCAATCTCAGCTCAGGATGCGGAAATATCTGCTCACTCTCCCAGGTGGCATCCTCCACTGGCAAATTCTTCCATTTGACGAAGTACTCTCTGATAACCCGCTTCCTCAAGTGTCTCTCCCGGGTGTCAATGATAGCCTTTGGTACTAAGATCAATTTCCCTTCCTCATCCAATGGTGGAAGCTTAGCTGAAGGAATTATGTTGTGGCCAAGAGCTTTCTTCAACCTGGAAACATGGAATACATTGTGCACCTTGCTGTCTGATGGTAGCTCAAGCTCATATGCCACTTCACCCACTCTTCTGATAATCCTTAAAGGACCATAAAATCTGGGTTTCAACTTCTCTGCTCCACTCTTCTTGAGGGTAGACTGCTTGTAGGGTTGGAGCCTCAAATACACCATGTCTCCAACCTCAAAACTTCTCTCCACTCGGTGCTGATCAGCATACAATTTCTGCTGATTCTGTGCCTGCTGTATATTTTCCTTAAACTCCCTTAAGATGTCCTGACTGTCCTGTAAGAGATCCTTTGCCTTAGGCACTCGACTATCACCAAGCAAGAGATCTGTAACACATGGGGCATCATAACCATACAGTGCCCTGAAAGGAGTCATCTGAATTGACATATGATGAGTAGTGTTGTAACAGTACTCCCCCAAGTACAACCATCTGATCCAAGCCTTCTGCTGCCCCGAAACATAGTTGCGTAAGTACCCCTCTAGCCATTTGTTCACCACCTTTGTTTGCCCATCTGTCTGCGGGTGGTAGCTGGTGCTAGGAGTCAACTCTGTACCACACAATCTGAATAACTCCTGTCAAAATAAACTCAGGAACTTGCTGTCGCTATCACTAACTATGCTCCTGGGTACCCCGTGTAACCTGAATATCTCCTTGAAGAACAAATCAACCACTTGAGCAGCTGTAAAGGTTGCTGAAATAACAAAGAAATGTGCAAATTTGGTGAGTCTATCGACCACCACGTATATATAGTCCTTCCCCTGCACCTTAGGCAACCCTGTAATGAAGTCCATGGAGATACATTCCCATTTTTGATTGGGAATAGGCAATGGCTGTAATAATCTTGCTGGATAAGTATGCTCATGCTTATTCTGCTGGCAAATGGGATACTCTCGAACATACTTTTACACTTCATCCTTCAACCCTTTCCATGTGAACCTCTCCCGAATCTGTTTGTATGTCTTGAAGAATCCAGGATGGCCAGCCATTGGTGTATCATAGAAAGTTTTGATCACCTTATGTTTGACTTGTGAATTAGGCACCAAGAATATTTTGTCCTTATAAATAATCAAGTCATTCACCACAAAATATCTCTCATCAGTATTAGTGCCCTCAATGACTCCCGCTGCCCAAGAGTCCTTAGCATACTCTGCTATAATCAACTCTTTCCAATCAGCAGAGATCTCCCCAACTAAGCATAAGTGAGGTCGATGTGATAAGGCATCTGCAACTATGTTCCTGTTACCTTTGACATACTCGATGTTAAAATCGTATGCCTGTAACCTGCTCACCCACTTTTGCTGTCTATCGTTCAGATCCTTTTGGTTCATAAAGTACTTGATTCTATTGTGATCTGTTTTGATTATGAATTTGCTTCCAACCAGATAAGGCCTGAACTTGGCCAATGCATGCATTATGGCCAACATCTCTCGGTCATACACCGAGTAACTCCTCTCAACACCCCGAAGTTTCCTGCTTTCAAAAGCTATTGGGTGCTTCTCTTGCATAAGCACTGCCCCAATTCCCTCTCCAGAAGCACCACACTACAACTCGAATGGCTTAGTGAAATCGGGAATTGCAAGCACGGGGCAAGTAGACATTAAGTGCTTGAAATGATCAAAGCACTGCTGGGCTGATTCAGACCACACAAAGGCTCCTTTCTTTGTCAAATCTCTCAAAGGTGCTGCTGGCTATGAGAAACCTTTTACAAACCTCCTATAAAACCCGCGAAGTCCAAAAAACCCCTTGAGTTGTGTAAGGTTTGTTGGTGGTGGCTAGTCAACAATCGCCTTAATTTTCTTTGGATCCACTCTGACCCCAGCTGCACTGATAATATGCCCAAGGTAAAGCAACTCTGTCATACCAAAATCACACTCTGATTGCTTGGCATAAAGAGATTCACTTTCCAATATGCTCAGTACCTCCTCAAGGTGTCTCATGTGGTCCTCCCATATCCTGCTGAAAATCAGTATGTTATCAAAGAAGATCAAAACAAATTTTCGGAGTTGCTGTCTAAATATCTTATGCATACAACTCTCGAAAGTCGCAGGTGCATTGGTTAACCCGAAAGGCATCACTAGAAACTCGAAATGATCGTAATGACACCTGAAGGCTGTCTTCTCTACATCCTCGGCCCTCATGTGAATCTGATGGTATCCAGATCTCAAGTCAATCTTAGAAAAGTAACAGGCACCATGAAGCTCGTCTATTAGCTCATCTATCCTCGGAATGGGGTACCTGTTCTTAATTGTTTTCTTGTTTAAGGCCCTGTAATCTATACACATCCTGATTGTCCCATCCTTCTTCTTGACAAATACAACTGTAGAAGCAAATGGGCTCTTGTTGGGCTAGATATGTCCCATCTCCAGTAGCTCCTTAATTGTTTTTTCAATTTCATCCTTAAGCCTCTTCGGATGATGGTAAGGAGTGATCATGATGGGCTTGGTCCCATCCTCAAGCTCAATAACATGCTCTATGCCTCTATCAGGAGGCACTCCTGGTGGTATATCTCCAAACACCTTACGGTGCGTGGACAAAAGCTTCTGAATATCAGGATGATAATTGCTCTTCTGCTGCGGTGGGGACTTGCGCATAATAAGGCACTCTGCTACCCACTCTACCTGGTCATGTCTCAATAGCCTCTCCATTCTCTTCAGTGATACCACTCGAGGTCCACCATCTGATATACCTCTAAGGCATATTTTCCTCCCATTGTATTCGAATATCATTTCCATCTTTACATTCATGGTGAACTCTAATTGGCTCATCGAATGCATACCGAGAACAACATCTGTATCCCCGATACCAACAACATAGAAGTCATCTACCAACTCATAATCGCCCATGATGATCTTCAATCCTGATATCTTCCTACTACACTGCATTTTGAATCTGTTGGCTACCATCACCTTGAAGCCTTTGAATTCCTCTGTCTTTAGCCCTCTGCGAGCTACCAACCCCTCGTCAATAAAATTATGAGTAGCTCCTGTATCAATGAGGGTAATAATACACTATCCATTGAGTACACCACGCACCCTGAAAGAACCAACCTTCTGGAAACTAGATAACTGGGCAATAATACCTCTACTGCCAGTATTGTGTTGTGAAGCTCTCTCATCTCCACTATCTCCATGATTGGAAGGTCGATCTGAATCTGAATCGGATGACTCTGATTGAGTATCCTCAGCTGAATAGTACTCGATCAATTTGGCCTTAGCCTTGTGTGGACACTTATGTGAGGGATCCCATGGTTCTTTGCAATGGAAGCAAAGTTTCTTCCTCCTATACTCATTGAGCTGATCATTTGTTAACCTGTTTGACCTGTCCTTCTGTTGCTCAACATCCCTATGGAAAGGTCTCTTCTCTTTTTCCTTATCCCTCCTGTGTGGAAATCCCTTAGACTAAAATTTGCTCCTCCACACCGATGACTCCATATCTCGGGCCTTCTTCATGGCCTCCTGGAGTGAAGCAAGGTCAAAACCCTTAACCCAACCACGAAGTGGGTCTGACAATCCATCAATGAAAAGAATGACCAACCTGCGCTCGGTAATATCTGGGACCATAACAGATAGGTCTTGGAACTCAGAAATGTAGGAGTCTAATGATCCACTCTGCCTCAGCTGTGCCAACTCCTTAAATTGTAACTCTGGGTCCTTATCAAATTTGTCGATCGGTCTAGCTGTAAACTCCACGTATGAAGTAATCTGATCATGACCCAGTGTGACCTTCCCGTTGCTCCACGACTTATGTGCTACTCCCTCCAAGTGTAACGCTGCATAAGTAATGGCGTCCTCCTCAGGCATGGGACTAATCTGCAAGTAGCTATCCAATTTTTGGACCCAAGCTCTAGCGGTTGTTTTACTTGATCCATAAAAGTAGGGAAGTGTCATTTTGCTCACCTTTTTGTGTAACTCTTGGTTCTGAGGTCTACCTCCTCTACGAGGTCTATTTCTAATCCTAATGTCAGAGTACTCTGCAAAGGTCATCTCTGCCTTGAACTTTGCACTAGAAGCTCTCCAATCCCTCAGAATCTCCTCCAGAAATTCAGCCTGTGTGGGATCCTGTTCAGGAACTTGGTTCCTGGGAGCAAATGTAGGGATACCAGGTCTGTCACCCGCTATAAACTGTGAAGCCCTCCGGTGAGTAACTGAGGCCTCATCCTCATCATCTTTGAATCTGTGTCTATCATCTTGGTTCCTATCTCCATTGTTCCTGTTCCCCTGATTCCTGTCACCATTGTGTCTATCCCCCACATTATGCCTGTTCCTATCTCCCCTATTATCTCTGTGCCTATCACCGTCATTGTTCCTGTTCCTGTCACCTCCGTTATACCTGTTCCTGTCACGGTGATTATCCCTGTTATTTCTTCCATCCCTAGGAAGCAACTGTTCGAGGGTATGTGCTATCTTTGCTTGTGATTCCCTCAACTTCTGTCTAGACTCCCTCAACTCTCTCTCTAAGGCCAACGAGCTCCTGGTGAGCACATTCAGGACCTCGCGCATGCTAGGTTTCTCACCTTCGTTGTCACCCATTTCTTCTGTATGTTCTGTAACTGGAGGTAGTTCACCTGAAAATGGGTCTGTTCGCGAAACTTGGGAATCTTCGTCGGTAGCGGCAACCTCTATCTCCGACTCAAATGGATCTATTATGGGTACTGGTTGCTCAGGTTCTACCTGTGGTACTTCTCTTCCCTGTATTCTCTGTGGGTTTTGTGTTCCTAGTCTTGGTCTGAAATTATACCTATCAGTAGGCCGCATATCTCACTTTCAACTTTTGCATGTCATATTGAACCACACAGGATGGCAAGATTTTCTGCTCTGATACCACTGTAACATACACCCCTCTGTATATGTTTGCTCTGACTGATTTTTTTGTGTTTTTAGATGTTCTGTTGTTTAGGGTTTTATGGATCGTTTTTGCATGTTTGATTTTTGCATTGCATGTATGAAATATGCAGTATATGAACAAACCCAGAAAATACACAATGATTTTGCATAAACTAAAGACAACCCAGATCATAAAATGCAATAAAACTAATTATAATGCAATACCCACTTGGAAAACTTCAACTTGATTTCATTGCCGAAACTGCACCAACATACATGGCCATAGAAATGCATCAGTCTTCACATACAACTTGAAGAGTAATCAGCAATACAAGTCCTGAATTGATAAATGGATCCTAATCGCTCAAAATGCAAAGATTTGCAGCTCCAAATGGTACAAAGAACAATAGCTCAAAGACCCACGTCCTCTTGGAGAGGTACGGCCCCTATGGCTGATAATATCAGCAAATAACAGCAGATAAACTCTCGGAAATCAATGTGAATCTGTTTGCAGTCCTCAACAACTCTAAACGTCTAGGTTCAGATGCCAAACACAGCCCCAAATACCATAAACATTCATCAATGGGTGGTATGGCCTCAACAAGAAAGGTACGGCCTGCCTTATTACAAAGGTAATTGGTAAAAACTTGATTGTATTAACAATGAGCAAAAGCTCAGATAAATAGTTTACAAAATATATAGGAAAGGCAGGTTTCTAAAATAGAAATTGCAGAAGATCGTAAACACGATCTTACAAAAATAAATACAAACAGTTACAACATTGACCATTAACTAAAAATAGCATGAAATAATATTCTAAGACCCTCCCTTAATGGTCAATCTATCAACTACACCAAGAGACCCCCTGAATTTTACAAACTTATCTGGACCAAGGGACTTGGTGAGGATATCGGCTGAACTGATCCGTCTTCAACAAGCTTTCTGATGAAATGACAATGAGTTTCTACATGCTTGGTTCTTTCATGGAAGACTGGATTTTTGGCAAGTTTGAGAACTCCCTGATTATCACAGAACAAGGGAGTCGGACCTGCTTAAGATATTTGCATATCAGCAAGCATCTGGCGAAGCCAAACTGCCTCACTAGCTGCCTTAACTGCTCCCCGATACTCTGCTTCTGTCGAGGAGAGAGCCACTGCCTGCTGCTTCTTACTAGTCCATGTGACTGCACCGGATCCCAAACTGAACACATACCCAGATGTTGATTTCTTGTCATCAACTGAACCTGCCCAATCCGAGTCTGTGAAACCATTGAGTCTAGGATCGTGACTCCTTGAGTAAAGAAGTCCATAATCAGAAGTGCCCTTCACATAACGCAGCACACGCTTCGCTGCTACCCAATGATCAGCCTTGGGGGCTGTCATGAAGTGTGAAATGTAGCTCACTGCAAAACTGAGGTCAGGTCTACTAGCAGTGAGATAGATGAGGCTGCCCACTAGTTGCCTGAACAATGATTCATCCACTACAGGTGAGTCTGACTTGGCTGACAACTTGAGCCCTTTTTCCATGGGTGTGGAGGCAGGTTTGCAATCCTACATACGGAACTTATCCAGAAGACTGCGAGCATACTTGGACTGGGAAATGAAGATACTGCTCTCGGTTTGCCAAACCTCAACACCTAAACAGTAATGCAAGAGTCCCAAATCTGTCATGTCAAATGTGCTGCACAAATCCTGTTTGATCTCAGCAATCAAATGTGCCGAGCTACCAGTAATGATCAGGTCATCCACATAGACAACAAGAATCAGAATATCACTACCAGTGCGTTTGACATACAAATTAGAGTCAGATGGACTCCTCTGAAAGCCATGATCTGTGAGGTACTTATCAATCTTGATGTACCAAGCTCGAGGACCCTGTTTCAAGCCATAGAGTGCTTTGACCAATCTACACACCTTATGTTCTTGACCAGCAACCTTGGACCCTGGAGGCTGCGTCATGTAGACTTCTTCCTTCAACTCACCGTTGAGGAAGGCACTCTTAATGTCCATCTGATGGACTTTTCAACCAAACTAGGCTGCTAAGGCAAGGACAAGCCAAATTGTACTCATCTTGGCGGTAGGAGCAAAAGTCTCCTCGTAGTCAATCCCTGCCTTCTGTGAGAACCCCCTAGCAACGAGACGAGCTTTGTACTTGTCAAGGGTTTCGTCAGCTTTGTATTTCACCTTGTACACCCATTTGCAGCTAATGGGCTTCTTCCCTGGAGGAAGATCAGAAAGGACCCAAGTGTGATTTTTCTGAAGACTCTGGTATTCAGACTCCATAGCCTTTTCCCACTCAGGAATTCCTTTAGCCTCTGAATGTGTCTGAGGCTCATAGACACTGTGAATGTTGGCCATGAGAGCAAAGTTAACTGTATTCTGCTGTTTGCTCTTGTTTCTGGATGTCTACCCTCAATGAGCTCATCGTCATGAAGATCTCCTATAGTCTTAGCCCACCATTTAGGCCAGAGAGTAGAAGTGCCAACATTGGATGTAACAGGAGGAGCCGGAACAGGTGCAACAGGTGGAAGATCAACATCATCCGGAGAAAATTCGGGTTGAGCATCATCAAAATCAGAATCTGCATCATCATCCCTCCCATCAGGTGGACCTAATGGAAGAACACCCAAGTCAAAAGCCTTCAAAGGCTGCTCCTCAGAATGCTGCACAGACGAGGAAGAAAGAAAAGGTCCTTGTTCTTCATCAAAGACAACATCCCGGCTGAAGGTAAGACGATTAGTATCAATATCAATCAACCGGTAAGTCTTATGGTTGTCATTGTACCTTGTGAACATAAGCTTTTGACTCTTGGAATCCAACTTGGAATGCTTGGCATCTGGAATCCCTACATAAGCTAAAGAGCCAAATATTTTCAAATGACTGATCCGAGGTTTGCGGCCAGTCCGAGCTTCTTCAGGAGTCTTCTCCTTAACAACATAAGTCGGAGATCGATTAAGGAGATAGACGGCAGTGTAGACTACTTCTGCCCAGTACTTCTTAGGAACACTCCTGTGTTCTAACATGGAACGGGCCATCTCAGTGATTGTGCGGTTGCGCCACTCTACAACACTGTTTTGCTGAGGAGTATAGGGTGTGGTTAACTGGCGTTTGATGCCATGTATATCAGAGAAGTTGGAGAAGTCAGTAGAACAAAATTCCCCCCCATTATCTGACCTAAGAGTGACTATGGAAAAGCCAGACTCTTTCTCTACTAAGGCCTTAAACTTTTGAAATACAGGAAACACATCTGATTTCTGTCTGAGAAAGTACACCCACATTTTACGACTGAAATCATCAACAAAAAGTAAGAAATACCTGCAACCAGTAACAGAAGGTGTATTCATTGGCCCACATACATCAGCCTGAACCAACTGTAGTACCTTGGAGGCTCGCCATGAGTCACCAGTTGGGAATGGTGTTCGATGTTGCTTCCCAGCCTGACAAGCTCCACAAACACCATGATGCTGGGTCTGAATCTCAAGTAAACTGGCTACAAGGCCCTCTCAAGATAGCTGAGAAAGATAGTGCACATTTAAGTGCCCATAACGTTGATGTCAAAGACTAGTGATGGAAGAATTTCGGGCTGCCATGGCTAACTCTGGAGAATCACCTGTATCCACAAGTCTGTATAGACCATGATCCTCAATACCAACAGCCACAGTGCTATGAGTCTCCCAATCAACAATGGAACATTTGTGTACTGAAAATCACATCCAACTGAGGAGAGTGCCGCATGATCTGACTGATAGAGAGAAGATTAAGTTCCATGCCAGGAACGTAGTAGACATTGAGGAATATGAGATTCCTCCCACCAGACTGAATCTGAACAGTTACCTTACCGACAACTGTATATTCTTCTCCTCCACCAAAAATAACTGAGTTACTGAAGGGAGTAAAGTCTGTAAACCAATCACGTCGATGAGTGAAGTGACGCGAAGCACCTGAATCAATGTACCAGGCAGAGGACTTCACATGATCTGCAGGTCTTTTAGCCATAAAAGCGTAAAAGGCAGATTCCTTCTGCTTAGTGTGATCGGCAATATTTGCTTTCTGCTAAGACCCTCCCTGCTTCTTCTGTTCAGAAGCCAAACGCTGACAACAATCCTTTTTGATGTGACCATATTTGTGACAGTAATTACACTGAATATTCTTTTTCTTGGTGCTGTCCTGAGGTTGACCGGAGCCTTTCTGCTGTGGAGGCTGACCTTTGCCTTTATTCTGAGCCTGAAACCTTGCTGCAAAAGCCTGCTCTGAAGAGGACGAAGAAGCACTACTACCAAACTGTTGTTTCCAGTGATCCTGCTGCAAGAGGATAGTACAGAGCTCTGGAAACTTCAGATCAACATTAGCTGATGTAATGTTGAGAGTCTCGATGAAATGTTCATAAGACTTAGGTAGACTTTTCAAAGTGATCACGACCATGTCTTCTTCCTCCATTTTTCGACCAATAGCCTCCAACTAATCTCGGATCTCCTAGATCTTGTTTAGGTGCGCTTGCAATGTTTTTTTCTCATCCATCATGATAGAAAACAACATATTTTTCAAGAAGAACGCACGGCTCTTGTCAGAGGTTTCATGCAAACCCTTCAGATGGTCCCAAATCTCCTTTGCTGTTTTCCCAGTTGGAATCTGAGGTAGCTGATCATCTGTGACTGAAAACTTAATGAGCATGACTGCTTCACGAGTTTGTTCGTCAAACTTATCTTGGTCTTTTCCCGCCGTTGCTGGACGAGTAGTAGTGCCTAGAATAAGTTGATCAAGGCAGCAATATTCAAAGATGGTCATCATTCGCTGCTTCCAAGTATTATAGATTTTGCCATTAAATCGCTGACTGCTTTCCAATGTGATGTTGGTCAAACTCGCCATCTTGCACGCTTTTTGAGGCACGAAAAACGAGGTACTGAGAAGACGCTGAATGCACGGAACCCAAAGCACAAATTCCAATGCACAGGATGCTGAGGCAGTTTATAGGCACAAAATTCAAGACAAATTCGTTGGCATAAATTTCAAGGCACAGATTTCGAGACACCCAGAAAAATCCGACAGGTACCCAGAAATAGTCTCGAAAAACCCACCAAGAATCTGCAATCGAAAAAATTTTCGGACTTGAACCAGAGGGGCAAAACCCTAGTCGAAAATTTCAGAAGCCCTAGGCGGCCATGAAAGCATAGACAAGTGTTCAAGAAATTGCGACTTGAAACCACTGGAATCCTTCAGCACAAAAATGCCAGAAAAACGCCGACAAAGCTTGCTGTCAAATCGCGTCCAAGGAAACTGCGATGAAAATAGAGAGATCGCGCCAAAAAAAATCAAAAGACGTGACCTGTGGAGCAACAAAACAACGATTACGGTTTTAGAACGCCGCTTACCCAGAGCACGACCAAGCTCTGAAGGAAGATGTGAGGGTTAAAATGCCAAAAAGCACTGACAAAGCTTCCAAAAACACGCGCTAGAAAAGAGTTAAAAATTCGCGTCTCACGGAGTGGAAAAAATCGCGGCCAGACAATGCCTAGGAGAAAATCACGACACTGCAGAAAAAAAACCGTGATTTTTCAAAGCAAAAACTGTCACGAAATTTCAAAAACAATAACCCTCAATTTTTAAGAGTTAAAGAAGCCACGAAAACCAAAAGAATAAAAATCTTCACTGGAGCACAAGAAAAAAATCGAACCTGGCTCTGATACCATATTACGAAGGTAATTGGTAAAAACTTGATTGTATTAACAATGAGCAAAAGCTCAGATAAATAGTTTACAAAATATACAGGAAAGGCAGGTTTCTAAAATAGAAACTGTAGAAGATCGTAAACACGTTCTTACAAAAATAAATACAAACAGTTACAACATTGACCATTAACTAAAAATAGCATGAAATAATATTCTAATATGCCTGGAAGGTACGACCTGCTTGGAAGGTACGGCCAGCCTGAGATCACTCAGCAGCAACTAAAATCACTCAGCAGCAACTAAAATTAGTCACAAAAATCTTATTTCTGCCCTCGAAAGCCTCTACTAACAGCTGCAGAAATAAACTCCTCAAGATGCCTTCATTTCAAGCTCAAACAATCACCAAATGGATGTCCTGAATGCACAAATGAAGCCTTTGTGTGAAGCCTCCTCAAACCCCCCCCTGATGCAATCTTTTATACATGAGGAAAGGTGAATCTGCAAAGGTTTTCGTCTCTGCAAATCGATAATTGAAACCCAAGAGCCAAGCTCAAACCCCAATGCACGGGCAAACTCAATGTGAGCAATTTTCATCAACATAGCATAATGAAAATGAAGTTTTTTTTGCCTTCTTTTTTCCCCTCTTTTCCAACGCCCAAGATGAGAGGGTTTTTAGTAAATTATTAATTATAAATCATCCCCTTATCTCTCCATGAGGGGCGCTCATCCCTAGGCACACAACTTATAACTTTAAGTTACAACTTTATATTATAAAGTTGAGTTATATTATAACTTAAAGTCACCCATAGAATATAATAAGTTAAATCTTTAATTTAACTTATATTAAATCGAACAATGCTCTAGAAGATTCGACCTCGTGAATCTTGTGCCCTGGCTCTTGAACTGCCTTGCTAAAAATAGAAATTGCCCTGTCATGACTTACTATAAATAGTAAGTCCCCAAATTGACTCCCTGAACACTGCCATTAGCCTACGGGAGTCCTATGATAGGTTAATCTCTAATCAACAACTGACTGGGCTAAGTAGGGGACATTACACTCATAGTAGGAGAAGACAGATAAGAGGGCCCACTAGCTTCATCAACCACAACATCATGACTGAAGATGAGATGATTTGTATCTACATCAATCAGCCTATATGCCTTATGATTATCACTGTAAGCAGTGAACATGAGTTTCTGGCTCTTGGAATCTAGCTTGGTGCGCTTGGCATCTGGAATCCATACATGAGCAATAGAGCCAAAGACTTTCAGGTGGCTGACCTTAGGCTTGCGTCCAGACCAAGCTTCTTCAGGATTCATCTTCTTAACGACATATGTAGGAGACCGGTTCAGAAGATAAACTGCAGTGTAAACTGCTTTAGCCCAGAACTTCTTAGGGACATTTCTATGCTCCAGCGTAGAACGAGCCATTTCAGTAATGGTGCGATTCCGATGCTCGGATGTAGGGTGTGATAAGTTGGCGCTTAATGCCATGTGCAACACAGAAACTGGAGAAGTCAGAAGAACAAAAATTTGTTTTTAAGAAAATACACCCACATTCTTCTACTAAAATCGTCAACAAATAACAGAAAATACCTGCACCTAGTAACTGAAGGAGTGTTCATTGGTCCACATACATCAGCGTGAACCAACTTTAATACCTTGGAAGCTCTCCATGTGTCACCATTTGAGAATGGAGTCCGATGCTGCTTTCTAGCTTGACAAGCTCTGCTAACTCCATGATTCTGAGTTTGAATTTCAGGTAGAACAGCAACCAGACCCTCCCTAGATAACTGAGAGAAATAATGCATATTTAGGTGCCAATAACGGTGATGGTAGAGGTTGCTGATGGAAGTACTTCTGGCTGCTATGGCGTGCTCTTGAGAATCACTTGAATCAACAAGTCTATAAAGAACATGATCCTCAAGTCCCTTAGCAACTATAGTGCGAGTCTCTCTATCAACAATGCTGCATGTATGCAAACTGAAAACAATATCTAGCTGAGGAGAGTGACACATAATTTGACTAATTGAAAGCAGATTTAGCTCCATGCTAGGTACAAAGTATACATTGAGAAATATTAAATATCTCCCTCTAGATTGAACCTGTACGTTGCCCTTCCGACAATAGTATATTCTTCGCCTCCTCCAAAGATAACAGAATCTCTGAATGGCGTGTACTCAGTGAACCAATCTCGACGATGAGTGAAATGCCAAGATGCACATGAATCAATATACTAGGCAGAGGATTTAACATGATCTGCTGGTCTCTTGGCCATAAAGGCATAGAAAGTAGACTCCTGCTCAGTGTCCTCTGCAACATGGGCTTTAGGTTTAGGCTCTCCTTGCTTGGACTGTTCAAAAGCCAAGCGTTTTCGGCAATCATTCTTCGTGTGACCATACTTGTGGCAATAGTTGCATTGAATATTCTTCTTCTTGGAGGTGTCTTGGGATTGACCTTGGCTAGTTTGCTGAAAGGGCTGATTTTTGCCCTTACTCTTTTGAAATGCCTTGGCAGTAAATGTCTGTTTCGTGGAGGATGAACTAGCAGTGCTTCCAAACTATTGTTTCCAACGATTTTGCTGCAGAAGTTTGTTGCACAGATTAGGAAACTTCAGGTCAACATTCGTTGATGTTGTTAGATCTAGGGCACACAACTGAGAGGGGGGTGAATCAGTTGTATAAAAACTTGCTTCTATTTTAAACACTTGATTCTTCTTTGTTAATTAATAGCATATCAGTTAACCATTCATGAAAGCATAATGCATAAACACAGGAGCAGATAAACATCAACACATTGGACGCCAAGATTTTGACGTGGAAAACCCGGTTAAGGGAAAAACCACGGGGTGATTAACCCAAGGATTATTCTCTGTTAGAAGAATAAGAAAAATGAATGGCACATGCCAATTAGGGCTCACTGCCCGAGCACACTGCTCACAAGGAGGCACACTGCCTACAAGAGACACATTGTCTACAAAGTGATAAGAATCACAAACTTGAATTGGAGTTTGACATCTTTACCATGTCTGGATCAGTTCCATTTAAGCCCGAGATACTTCTGCTCTGCCCTTCGCTTTTTCGCTATACCACACTCATCTGCTTCACACACACTTTGAAATGAACTCACAAACCTTTATTTATACAAGACATCGACTTAGGAACAATCATCTAAGTCGGCAATCATCCACAAGAACATTCGCAAGATGAATAACTCATCCGGTCGGTCAGTCTAAACAAGAATATCTTCATCCGAAAGAATATCTTCAATTCCGGGCTCTAACACTAATGCGGACCGACAACACAATCTCAACATGATCCAAGAACCTTCACAAGCTTGCTTGAGTGACCAGGTACATCCGCACTTCCTCTACTTACTGGAATCTCTTCTCCTCTTCATCCGGAACTTTAAGAACACAGTCTGTCGCGACTGTCAAACTGAAACAAGTTCTTCCGGACCTCCAAACTATGTACAAACCGAGATGACACATCACAAGGACATCCCAAACACTCCTTCCAATCTGCAGAGTCTGACAATGCACCTCCGGATCTCACCGGACCTTTTTGTAACACTCTGTCCCTCCGGAGCATCTCCCGGAACCGGTTCTACTTGACCGATCACAACTTTTTCATATCTTCATGCGGACCTCTGAAATCTTAACTGGATCATCTCAAGACTCATATCTACAAACCCTTTAATCTGCATCCTCTGATCCTCAACCTATTGAGTACATTTGCCTTCTTCTCATCACTGTTCTTCACTATTCCTGATTGAGACTAATTTTCTCAATACACAACTCATCCAATTCTTCTTACCAATGCAATATGAGTATGTTGACATCAATGACAACACTGGTTAACCTCATACTTGCAACAATCTCCCCCTTTGTCATTGATGGCAACATATGATGTGAAAAACCATCAAGACAAGAACTTCTCTTTTCTGTCACAGCTCCCCCTATCAGCAACAACTCTTCACATGTCTTCTCTTCCTTCACTGCTCCCCCTTTGATCATCAACCACTTGTTTTTCACATGTCTTCTCTCCCCTTTTGACATCAATGGCAAAGGGCTCATACTTGCACTTGTAACACATCAGAATCATACCAGCTGCTCCCCCTTAGTAGCAGCTCCTCATTATCAATCCGGATCACAAGATATGACTGTGATATCCACCGGACTGATGCACATCAGTGCATCCTAGTTTATCACCGGAGGGGCCATGACCCCTAACTTCTCCCTGAGATACTCAAAAGAGTCTTTGGGAAGAGGTTTAGTAAAAATATCTGCAAGCTGATTCTTGGAGGGCACATACTCCAATCTGACTTCACCCTTGTTCACTTGTTCTCTCAAAAAGTGAAACTTGATAGATATGTGCTTGGTCTTAGAATGCAACATCGGATTCTTAGAAATATTTATTGCACTTGAATTATCACAGAAAATTGTGATAGGCTCCTCATATTCTACTTTGATGTCTCTTAGCATTTGTTTCATCCACAAAATTTGAGTGCAACTACCTGCTGCTGCAATATATTCTGCTTCAGTTGTAGACAGAGAAATTGCCTTTTGTTTCTTGCTTAGCCAAGAAACCAATCTTTTTTCCAAAAAGAAAGCTCCTCCACTTGTACTCTTCCTATTATCCACATCTCCTGCCCAATCTGCATCTGTATATGCATGAAGAGAAAAATCCTGATCTCTAGGATACCATAGACCATACTCAACTGTTCCTTTCAAGTACTTAAAAATTCTTTTGATTGCCATAACATGAGATTCTCTAGGATTAGCCTGGAATCTTGCCACAAAACCAACAGCCTGCATTATATCTGGTCTAGTCTGAGTGAGATACAATAAACCTCCAATCATTGATCTGTACTTTGTTTGATCTGTTTTAGGAGAATCATCTTTGCTCAACTTACATCCAGTTGCCATAGGAGTGTTCATTGGCTTTGAATCTTCCATTCCAAATTTCCTCAACAATTCTTTTACATATTTGGTCTGAGAGATAAAGATACCTTTCTTTGTCTGAGTAATTTGTAGACCCAAGAAGAAATTCATTTCACCAAGCATTGACATTTCAAATTCACTTTTCATTTGATTTGCAAAGGTTTTACACATACTGTCTCTTCCTCCAAAAATGATATCATCAACAAATACTTCAACAATCAAGATCTTTTCATTATCTATTTGGAAATATAGATTACTGTTAGCAGTACCTTTGTTGAAACCAATCTGCACAAGATGCTTATCCAACCTTTCATACCATGCTCTTGGAGTTTGCTTTAATCCATATAGTGCTTTCTTCAACTTGCAGACCATATCATCATGATCAGACAATTGAAATCCATCCGGTTGTTCAATGTATACTTCTTCTTCCAAATCACTATTTAGAAAGGCAGACTTGACATCCATCTGATATACCTTGAAGTCTTTGAAGGCAGCATATGCAAGAAATAATCTGACTGCTTCAATTCTTGCCACCGGAGCAAAGGTTTCTTCAAAATCAATTCCTTCTATTTGAGAGTAGCCTTTGCAGACCAATCTGGCTTTGTTTCTGATTACTTCATCAACTTCATTTAGTTTGTTCCAGAAGACCCATTTGGTTCCAATCACATTCTTGTTTCTAGGTCTGGGAACAAGATCCCAAGTGTGATTTTTCTCAATTTGCATCAACTATGCCTCCATTGCTTTGGTCCAGTTTTCATCATTGCAAGCTTCATTTATTGTCTTAGGTTCAATCTTTGAAATCAGACAGTATTCATTTGAATTTTGAGCAATTCTCCTCCTTGTTTGTACCCCTTTGCTTTTGTCACCTATGATCTGATCTTCAGAGTGATTTAGAGTTACATACCTTGGGACTTTGGGAGTCTCTTGCACTGCGGTTTCTTGATCAGGTTCATTCAGACAAACCTCTTCTTCCTGATTTATTGGATCAGTCTGAATCTGACTTTCAGGAAGGGATTGAGTTCCTTGAACCAGAACACCATTCTGATCATCTTCATCATATTCATAAAACCTTGAGGGCTTCTCAATTCCTTCATCAACCTTCACATTTGTACTTTCTATCATCTTCCTCATTCTCTTATTGTAACACCGGTATGCTTTGCTTTGAGTGGAGTAACCCAAGAAAATTCCTTCATCACTTCTAGCATCAAACTTTCCTAGATCTTCATCTCTTTTGATGAAACACTTGCTACCAAATACTTTGAAATATCTCACAGTAGGAGTTATACCAAACCAAAGTTCATAAGGAGTCTTACCGGTATTGCTTCTGATTTGAACTCGGTTGAGAGTGTAGACTGCAGTGCTGACAGCTTCTCTCCAAAACATCTGAGGGACATTTGCTTCCATCATCATTGTCCTGGAAGCTCCCTGGATGGTTCGGTTTTTTCTCTCAACTACTCCATTCTGCTGTGGAGTCCTAGGAGCAGACAACTGTCTCTTTATGCCATGCTTCTCACAAAAGTCTATGAATTCACCGGATGTGAATTCACCACCTCTATCGGACCTTAGACACTTCAGTTTCAATCCGGTTTGATTCTCTACCATAGCCTTGAAGATTTTGAACTTCTCAAAGGCTTCTGATTTCTCTCTTAGAAAGGTAACCCACATCATCCGGGAATGGTCATCAATCAGTAACATGAAATATCTATCACCTTGCATACTCTTGATTCTTGTCGGACCACATAGATCAGTATGAACTAATTCCAATAGTCTGGTAGAGGACTGATCTTTGCTTTTGAAGGAGACTCTGCTCTGTTTGCCTAGCTGACATTCTTTGCACAAACTATTTGCAGGTTTCACCAATTTTGGCAGATCTCTTACAGCCTGAGTATTGCTTATCTTGATGATGTTGTCAAAATTTACATGACACATCCTTCTATGCCATAGCCAACTCTGATCAACTTGAACAAACAAACAACTTTTATTAGAACCAACCAGATGGAAGATATTACCTTTTGTTTGAGTACCGGATGCAATCTCAGTTCCGGAGCTTTCAAAGATCCTGCATCTTCCATTTTTGAACCGGAGGTCATAACCTTTGTCTACTAACTGTCCAACACTGAGAAGATTGTGCTTCAATCCTTCAACATACAGTACATTACCAGTTTTGCTCTTTCCATCAAAAGAAATAGTTCCCCTACCTCTGATTCTACCTGTAGAATTGTCACCAAAATTTACCATTCCTCCTTCATACCTTTCCAAATCTAAGAACTTGTTCTGGTCACCTGTCATATGGTGAGAGCATCCACTGTCAATAACGCAATCATCCTTTTTTTCAACTTGGGCAGCCAAGGCTCTTTCTACAACCTTATGATTGACAGATTCAGAGGATATTGGTTCTTTTTCTTTGATGGCAATAAACACCCATTCATTTCCGGATTTGTCTCTTATCTCTGATTCATCTTCTGTTACTCCTTCATTATCAACTTCTTCATAAACATAATAACAGTTCTTTTGGAACCTTTGTCTGTTAGAGTTTGACCTTGCAGATCTTTCCGGACATCTTGAAGCAAAATGACCAATCTTATTGCAGTTGAAGCACTTAAAAGGTAACTTTCCTTCATACTTACCGGATCCTCTTGACAATCTCTTTGCAATGAGGGCTTCAAGATGAGCTGTTTCTGCTTCTTCCTTTTCCATGTCTTTCCTTGCTTGATCATACCAAGACAGCTTCCTTGAAGAGTTTTCTCCCGGATCAAATCTTTGTTTGCCTTTCACATAGGTACTGGCTTTGAATGCAGATTCAGTCTTGGGGGGATCATCTCCAAACTCGGTCATTTCAAATGCAGCCAGTTTGCCAGCCAATTGCTCTCTTGTGACAGTTGTATGGGCTCTGAATTCATCAATGGCAGCAACCTTGATTTTGTAGGCAGCAGGAAGGGATCTGAGAATTTTGCAAACAATTTCATTTTCATCTAGAACTCCACCAGCATTCCTGATTCCACACACCAGCTCATTTACTCTTGACATAAAGGTAGTGATATTTTCATCATCTCTCATCTTCAATCTTTCAAATTTCCCTTTGAGACTTTGCAACCTTGCACTCTTAACAAACTCATCTCCTTCATGCAGAAGTTCCAGTTTAACCCAGATCTCATATGCAATTGGTAGGTCAATAACATTTGAGAGTTCTGAGTCAGTCAATGCGCTAAGAAGAGCTTTTTTGGTCCGCAGATTGTTTTCAGCATCTGTGATTTCATTCAGAGTTGTCGGACCACCTTGTGGAGGTACATATGGTTTTGTGACCATGGACAAGTATGCTTTGCCCATACACTCCAAGTGACATTTCATGCGACCCTTCTAGAGAGAGAAGTTGGTTCCATCGAACTTCGGACTATCCTTCTTGTATGACGACATCCTGGATCTCCTCAAGCGGTTAAGCTCCTTTCAGAGGAACTTGGCTCTGATACCAATTGTTAGATCTAGGGCACACAATTGAGAGGGGGGGGGTGAATCAGTTGTATAAAAACTTGCTTCTATTTTAAACACTTGATTCTTCTTTGTTAGTTAATAGCATATCAGTTAACCATTCATGAAAGCATAATGCATAAACACAGGAGCAGATAAACATCAACACATTGGACACCAAGATTTTGATGTAGAAAACCCGGTTAAGGGAAAAAACACGGGGTGATTAACCCAAGGATTATTCTCTGTTAGAAGAATAAGAAAAATGAATGGCACATGCCAATTAGGGCTCACTGCTTGAGCACACTGCTCACAAGGAGGCGCACTGCCTACAAGAGACACATTGTCTACAAAGTGATAAGAATCACAAACTTGAACTAGAGTTTGACATCTTTACCATGTTTGGATCAGTTCCATTTAAGCGCGAGATACTTCTGCTCTGCACTTCGCTTTTTCGCTATACCACACTCATCTGTTTCACACACACTTTGAAATGAACTCACAAACCTTTATTTATACAAGGCATCGACTTAGGAACAATCATCTAAGTCGGCAATCATCCACAAGAACATTCGCAAGATGAATAACTCATCCGATCGGCCAGTCTGAACAAGAATATCTTCATCCGGAAGAATATCTTCAATTCCGGGCTCTAACACTAATGCGGACCGACAACACAACCTCAACATGATCCAAGAACCTTCACAAGCTTGCCTGAGTGACCAGGTACATCCGCACTTCCTCTACTTACTGGAATCTCTTCTCCTCTTTATCCGGAACTTTAAGAACATAGTCTGTCGCGACTGTCAAACTGAAACAGGTTCTTCCGGACCTCCATATTATGTACAAACCGAGATGACACATCACAAGGACATCCCAAACACTCCTTCCAATCTGCAGAGTCTGACAATGCACCTTCGGATCTCACCGGACTTTTTTATAACACTCTGTCCCTCCGGAGCATTTCCCGGAACCGGTTCTACTTGACCGATCACAACTTTTTCATATCTTCATGCGGACCTCTGAAATCTTAACTGGATCATCTCAAGACTCATATTTACAAACCCTTTAATCCGCATCCTCTGATCCTCAACCTATTGAGTACATTTGCCTTCTTCTCATCATTGTTCTTCACTGTTCCTGATTGAGACTAATTTTCTCAATACACAGCTCATCCAATCCTTCTTACCAATGCAATATGAGTATGTTGACATCAATGACAACACTGGTTAACCTTATACTTGCAACAATAATGTGGAGCGTCTCGATAAAGTGTTCATATGATTTGGTCAGACTCTTCAGAGTTATAACTACCATATCTTCCTCCATTTTCTGACCAATAGCCTCTAGCTGATCATGGATATCCTTGATTTTTGTCAAGTGCTCCTATAGAGTTGTCTTCTCATCCATCATGATGGAGAACAATATGTTCTTTAGAAAGAATGCGCGGCTCTTGTCGGATGTTTCATGAAGATCTTTCAAAAGATCCCAGATTTCTTTAGTAGTTTTGCCAGACGGCACCTGAGGCAGCTGATCATTAGTAACTGAAAGTTTGATAAGCATTATGGCTTCTCGGTTGTGCTCATCAAATTTGTCCTGGTCCTTTCCGGCTGTTGCAGGGCGAGATTCTGTACCCAGAACGATTTTATCAAGGCAACGATATTCAAATATCGTCATCATGCGTTGCTTCCACGTGTTGTAGTTGCGGCATTGAACTTCTGACTGTTTTCCAACAAAATGTTGGTCAAAGGCGCCATCACAAATACCGAGGTTATGCAACATTAAAAAACCCTTAAATCTGCAGCGCTAGGTTGAAGGCTGGGTGCTGGGACCGGGTCACCAATATGACTGTGTGCAGGGGCTGAGCCCCTGATTCCTGGTCTGAGCGCTGAGGTCTTAACGTGACCTGGCACTGGAACCAAGAGCGCTTGATTGCTGGGCACTTAGTCCAATATGACCACTGCAGGTTGAGTGAGGGCTGGGTGACTTAGGCGCTAGGCGCTGGTCACAGGGTGCTTGACCATAGATTGAGGCGGTTTGAGCGCTTAGCGCTTGGTTGCTGGGGCCGTTGGTTATTGAGGAACCACAGGCTAAGTAGAAGGGAGCCGAGTGCTTTAAGCCAACCACCACAACGAAACCGCGACCAAACAATAATTGAAATTGCTGAATTCAAATACGTAAACCGCCGACGGAAAATAGCGATTGCCGAAGCTAAAGATGCAGATTTTTAAATTGCTGAAGCAAACTTAAACTTTGACTGCTGCAGGGATTAACAGTGACGGAGATTGAAGAAACCGCCGAATGCAACAACGAACCATGACTAAGGATCTGCAGTGTAAGCAGCGACTAAACCCTGCGGAGGATGTTGAAGCCGAAGCCGCGACCAAATAGGGAACGAATCCACCTGTCAAAGCTAATTGTAGAAAGCCGACGACAGAGCCGAAGGAAGACTGCCTGCGCAGAGAGCTAGGAGGCATACGATAGCGTACGAATGTTCGTACAAAGTACGGATGTGTAGAGAGCGCTAGAAATTTTTGTTGAAAAATTTCAAAAAAAGTATTTTCTCGCTCGAACCTGCTTTGATATCATGTTATGGTAAAATCTTGATATATTAAACAATAGAGACAAAGGCTCTATATAAAGAATTACAATACAGATGTTTCTAAAAGATAATAAAGGTAACGAAACAATAGAAATAGAAACAATCTAAACTAATAAGTTTACAATATTGACCATTAAATAAACTATCTAAATATTATTTTCATAGTTATGTGTTCTCTATCTACTTGTATGTCAAATGTGAGTTCTAAGTAGTATACTTGCATTTTATATATGGAAAATTATACAATGTACTTAAAAAATGGGCAAAATTTCTAATGCCTTACCATTTTGACCATATGATTTTTGTTAGAATTTGTAAAACAAAGACCCAAAACCTAGTGCAAGGAGTAGAAACAACAAAACTGCTAATACAGATGATCATAAAATCAAAATAGCATAACAGAGTTAGTTTCCAACAATACAAGAGATATGCAAAAAATGCTCAAGAGACAATATTTGCAAATAAGCAAAATATCATAAAGAGGGTTCACAATAGCATGAATAAAAAACAAGCTAGAGGCATGGATACATATATAGGAAAGAGGGGAGATAAAACTGACCAATGAGAAAAGTAACTCCAACTACCAAAAATAGGTGGGAGTTACACTCATTGAAGATGCCATCTACCCTTATAATGATCCACTCACTACAACTAAGCAAGCTAAATTAAATGTTTAGGAAAATATATACTATCCAACTAAGGAAAATAAAAAACTTACACTAACACCCCCTTAAGCACAGCTTAGGTGGGTGGAAAGGCGGGTCCTGACAAATGAAGTATGATGAGGTGCCCATGTACACTTAGATCCCACCCAAAGAGAAGACCTCCCCCAAAGAAGAGAGATAGAAGCTCTCCTCAAATAGAAAGAGAGAAGCCCCCCAAAGTAGATTGAGAAAGGAAGGACCAAGTACCCCCTTGAAGAAGTAGCCTCCCACACCCTCGACAAAGCTCATAAATGAAGAAACTTGCTTTTTGTAAAGGATTTGGTGAAGATGTTGGCAATCTGCTTGGAAGTTGGGCAATATTGAGATCAATGAGCTGTCCATGTATAAGCTCTCAGATGTAGTGCATGTTAACCTCTATGTGCTTGGTCCGTTGATGGTGGACTAGGTTCTGTGAAATTTGTATGGCACTTTGGTTGTCACAAAAAATTATAGATGGTTGTTTGAATTGGATACTAGACTTAGTGAGAATGTGCTAAAGCTAAATGGTCTTAGTGGCTGCATTAATAGTCTCAATACTTGGCCTCAATGGAAGGTAGAGCAATATTAGACTACTTCTTGCTTTACCAACAAATAGGCCTTGAACCAAGTGAGAAGTTGTAACTTAAAGTGAACTTGTGATCTTGGGAATTGCCTACTCAATTTAAATCTGTATACCCACCAAGTCAATATCAATACTTGGTGCATAGCGAATCCCATAATTGCGAGTACCTTGAATGTAATGGAGAATCTGCTTGGCTGCCTTCTAGTGCAGCTTGTAGTAACCCACACCAATTTTTTTGATTTTTTGCAACATACAAATGCAAATGCAATGTCCTAGCATTTTCTAATCACCCAGTTCCCAGTGCGGGCAAGGTGAGAGCATACAATGTTCGGGACCACACACAACTAAATAGATGAATGCACTGCTAGGATGAAGAGGCGACAAGCCAACTAGAAGCACACAGGGGGCGGAGCTGACCCAAATCTACACCTGTTTGGCGGACAAGTGTGCTAATTGAATGCAGAGCCACTGGCAGATTACAATGGAACCCGATCAAGCCAAAGTGGCTGATAACTAAGTGGATCCGATTAGTGCCAAAATGGGCTTTAACATGCAAAGGGGTCTAGCGGTGAACTGACTAAGACCTTTTATGATGATTTGCTCTTAATCGGCGGTATACCATCCGATTTTACAAGAAATGACATGCAATGCATGATACTTGATGGTACTACCATCCGGTATGACAAAATAGATGCAAGTTGCAAATACAAAGTATGAGATAACAAGGAAAGTGATTAATCACAGTGATAATTAATTCTGATCAGAATATCAGACTGCTGCAACAACAATATTAGATCAGAAAACTCAGGAAAATCATAAGGAAAATGCTTACAATGATAGTCAACACAGGTCCCAAGAGGATGCCACTCTGTAAACTGATGCAATTGATAAACAAGACTGAAATCCCACTTAAAACCTCTGAGAAACACTGAAACTCAGAATTAATCTGATCTGAAAAAACTGAAGACTCCAACTGCAAAACTGTACAGCCCCTTATTACTCCACAAAATCACCAAAACATAACACCAAACTGGGCAGCCAGCAGGGACAGCAACAAATGTGATTATTTTTCATCCACAAACATTTCTAATAAGCAGAGCTTCCACAAATATTCACCAAGTCCCAATTGAAGGAGAGTACGACACCACAAGAAATAATTGAAGGAGCTGAAATAAAACACAAACAACTTTATCCGCAAATGGCATTAGGAGTGGCAGCCCCCACCCAACTCCATGAAGGACAAATTAATGAGCAAATCTTTCTTTTTAATTACCCACGTACCTTTTCTCCCTATCGTATGGTCAGCAAGGAAGATACCAAAAACCAAATTCAAAAACTTCTAAGAAAATCTTTGAAAAATGAGGCAGCCCCACCAAGTCTCACAAAAGACAAAGGAAGAGATGCGACTTCCTTAGACTTAATTCCCAAGCTAAGAATGGAATATGTATGGCAAGAAGATGTACGACACTTAGGAAAGGATTGTTACGTTCTTAGGAAAGGATTGGTATGGTCTTAGGAAAAGAATCACGGCTCCTCCTTGCACTCAGACGCCTTCATTATAGATAATTGCCCACTTAAAATTTGCCATTAACTTTATAATAATCTTCAACACCCAGCACTTGGAAGAAGTACGGTCTCCTACAATGGTACATCCCTTTTAGCATGTCACACCAACAATTAACATCAAATAAACTCTCAATTGTAGAACATCTCTGTAAACTGAAATTAATCCAAACTCAAAGGAAAATCAGAAAACATCAAAATCTTCCACTTCAAAACAAACTAGGAAAATTGATAAATCACAACAGTTCAGCGCCAATGTGATTTCTGGGTGAAATCACTATATCCAACTAGGAGGGATTTTGTTCCCAGAACTGGTATTCCAAGAGGGTTTTCGTCCTCAAGAAATATAGAGAATCTCAGGTTCTCACTTAGAGCAAAATGAAATTAGCCAAGAAGAAGTCTTTTTCCTCATAATCGATTTCCTCATAATCGACTCCCTCCTTAATTAGAAACTGATCATAGTCAAACACATTACAAGGTGATATCATATAGAAAAGACAATAATGAAAAACAAGCACCGCTTGGAAAAGGAGCCGCTCCCACAAAGGAAATCGATGATCAATGGAACTTAACAAAATTGGAAATAGAATAATCAAAGAGACTGATGTACTAAGAGTTTGTGGATGACTATTGATGGAAGGTATAAATGCAATCGGTGGGCACTTGTGAAAGGATATCATCAAGCATTTTGAAATATATCATTATCCAGTCAATCGAGTATCAAAAAGACAATAATGAAAAACAAGCACCGCTTGGAAAAGGAGCCGCTCCCACAAAGGAAATCGATGATCAATGGAACTTAACAAAATTGGAAATAGAATAATCAAAGAGACTGATGTACTAAGAGTTTGTGGATGACTATTGATGGAAGGTATAAATGCAATCGGTGGGCACTTGTGAAAGGATATCATCAAGCATTTTGAAATATATCATTATCCAGTCAATCGAATATCAAAATACAACAAATACAGATCTAGCAAGCAAGACATACAAGCTCAGGTTCTATCAATACAATCAAAGAATCATAAACAGAATTACATCGAATCCTTCAAGAGGTTATAATACAGTTTGAACATACAAATATATCTCATCAACAAATCACAACTCAATACAAATGAATCTCACATTCATCAATCGATCAGGCCAACAAGCAATACAATTCAATGTTATCATCTCATGGAATCATATCATCTCCTCAGTCTAGCGAACATCTGAAGTAGAGTAAAATACAGACCAAGGGAATTCATTATCATCTCAACGCCATCAAACAATAATCATTCAAGCAAGCAATTCAGAATATAAGCATATCATCCAACAATCATTTATTCATCAAATCAATCAGCAATTCATATCAGCTATTCTCAGCAGCAATCATTATAGCATCACAAGGTATTCATATCAGCAATCCTTATCAATCAATAGTATTATCATATGATCATTATTATCAGCAATCTAATCAAGGAATGAATATATATATATATTGAGATAAAACTACTAAGGCATTGTATTGCCATATATATTTAACCATCCGATAGTGATGGTATGATATCTAGTTCCCATTGAAGGAACAATATTCATAAGAAAGTATTATCTTCATGATCCATAGGATCACTAGCATATCTCAAACCATTTGAGAAGACGAATCTCATATCAGTACAATCTCTCTAACCTTAGATAATTATACTCATGATATACGAGGGATGAGTGCGATCTTGCCGCGTCATTAATCTTTGTCTATTGCCCCTATGAGAGCGTTTGGATCCTTAGGGAAGAGCGGTTTATTATTTTATGATTATTATTAATAAGTCTTACACGGTAGGTGATTCTCAAGTGGTGAAGTATTGCTGGGTGTGCAATGAAAGCCGTTGGGTCTATGGCAGTGGAGCATTGTTATCCAACGCCTTAACGAGTATATTCCTCGCCTCCGCTAGAGTTGATGATTAGGTTAGATTAACGACCGGGCATGACAATCGCCATTCCCAAAGTATATCATGAGGCCTAAATATGGTAAAAGAATAAGTATGAGAAAATATATATTTGGATATATGTATTTATTCATTATTATCAATTATGATCATGATGTCACTAACCTTAATTATTATTTATTGATCTCATTATTAATCTCTATTATCGCTAATGTCCCTTTCTAGTAGTTATTCTTTTGTGTAGATCGAGAAATAAAGGACATTCTAAAAGGGGACATTACACCAATCATGATCAGATCACTGTTCATAACATCAATAATATATGCTACATTGGCATCAACTATTAGTGTTTTAATTGGTATAATTTCAAGTATATATATGTAAGTATATATATATGTTCACCTCTATATTCATCTATTAAATAGGCATAGACATAGTTAACATTGCATACCATAGGGATCTTTATTGTTCTGCTGTTATATTCATATATATATATCACTGCTGTTATGTATTCTTGGCTGCCTTTGATTCTGCTCTGTATATTCCAGATGTTGATTCCTTCTGATTGATGCCTTAAAATGTTTCAAATTCCTCACACTTATACCTTCTCAAAAGATATGACTTTGACCAATGGTTATTACTCGTCTCTTGCAAACAAATCGCATCCCTTCCTTAATACTAATTGCTGCCCTTCAATAAATATCTTTGTCTTCTAGCATAAGTCGTTGCTTTGTCTTTTTGTTTAATTTGTCTTTTAGTGTGTCTTCTAGCAATTTCGTCTTTTCCTCCATTATCTTAATTCACAAACACCTAAATGCTGATCGCTGCCTTATCAAGTGTTTGATCGCTGTTTTGTTAAATTTACATCTTTTATTTGAATTTTGCCTTATCGAGGGAAGTCGGCCTGTCTCAAGTATGGGACATTTCATATTTATTAAGAGCAGTGACTTTTTGTGAAAGGGCAACGATAATAATTGAAGTCACATTTGTGTGAAAGGTGGTGTTCCTTATGAAAGGGTGTGTCTATCACCTTCTTTGAGAAGATATAAAAGGAGATTGAAAGGTGATTTTGTAAGCAAGCATTCCAATGATTTATTTCTGAATTTGAGAGAAGAGGAGCAGAATTATGAAGAGCAAATCTGATTTATTTTGAGAAGGAAGTATGAGTGAATGTTAGAGAATATCGAAGAGCAAATATATACATGTTTATAATCAGCTTTGTGAGGAAGATTGGTGCATAATAATGATCAAATTTGAGAAGGAAGATAGTGATTATATTTGGATCAGATTTGAGAAGGAAGATAGTGATTATATTTGGATAAGATTTGGGTGAAGGAGAAATTCATATCAGCCATTGAAGAATTAATAGGTTGAAGCTTATCTATTGCTGAGTTGGTGCTCAGTGGTGGGGATTGGTGTCTCCAATAAGTTGGTGCCTATACGATTCTTTAAGTGGGGATTGGTGTCTCTTGTGGGTTGGTGCTCACAAAAGAAGTATTGTAAGAGAAGTAGGTTGGTGCCTACAAAAGAAGATCGATATACATATATAAGCAACATTTTGCTGTGGTTTTTTTCCGCAAGGGTTTCCACGTAAAATCGTGTGTTCTCTCCGTGTTCATAATTGCTAGATCTTACATGTGTGATTTATTGTGATTGGTTAGAGTTTGAAAAGTGAAAGTTTTAATATATACTGTTTCACCCCCCCTCTCAGTATAACTGTATGCTCATCAATTGGTATTAGAGTCGGCTCCTTCGGAGAGAGCTTAACCGCTTGAAGGTAGATCTTAAAAAGCACACATGGCCGGTCATGAAGGATATGGGTTTTCCTCAAATAGGGCACCACTATTTGATGGGACAAACTATGCCTTTTGGAGCATAAGAATGGAGACTTATTTAAATGCTCTAGGGTTTGATATTTGGCAATCAATTGTAAATGATTATACGGCTTCAACAACACCTATGGATCAAGATGGGAAGAGGGCAAGCGAGAACAATGCCAAAGCGAAGAAGGCTATTTTGTGTGGTTTGGCAGAATCAGAATTTGTAAAGGTAATGCGCTGCAAATCTGCCAAAGAGATGTGGAATAATGTAAGAACCTGTTGATGATTGTTTTTAGACAACACAACAATAGAGTAAAACACTAAGTATCCCACTCTCTCTTGAATAAAGTCTCTCAAAGGCTAAGCTATGTGATCTAGTGAGACAACTTCAAGGTTCCTTATTTATGATTTGCATTGGATAAACTCAGTGACTTGATGTGATATTGCTGATTATCACAAAGGGACTTACGCAGACTTCTTCATACTTTATTCAGCTTATTTCTCCTTTCTGTGTGTATGATATATGTACAATGCTTCAATGATAAAGAAAAGGAAAAAGGAAAAGGGCTTTGAGGAACTAATCTAAGGTCAATGAAGCAATGATAATGCAAGAATAGACAAACTCCTTAATCAACCTAACTCCACTTTGCCAAGGATGCCTACAACTACATGGAGTTGGTGCAATCTCCTAAGGATAGCGAAAGGTTTTCATATCATGAAAGCTCATATAAGCACCCATTAGACGGCGCAACTCAAACAAGCATCCACAATCGAACTTAAACAAAGATGATGAAGCTCAGACTAGCTTTACACAACACTTCACCAACGATGAATGTCAAAAGCATGAGCTAGGAGTTGATCAGATATTCAATACATACATGCATCACATCAATGAGTTACTATTCTATTTTTAATCTACTTAGAAACATCTCTCCACTTCATCAAGATACAAGAAACCATGTTATTCCACAAGACAACACTTAACACCAAACAAGCTCCAATGTTTTTGCATTAATCTTGAGAAATATTTACAACAATCTCCAAGTACTTTCAGAGAACTTCGAGAGTCTCTTCCTACTCTATTCTACTCTACTGCACTAACTATTCTATACAAATGAGGCAACAAGGCCTTTATATAGAGTCCAAAATTACAATGAATGGCTTGGATCAATTCAAGTAGCCAAGGGCCAGGATCATGCCATTTCAGAAGGTAGTTACAACAAATTGCTATTTTTAGTACATAAGAGAGCCAATTAAGGCACGCTTTCCAAGAAGATAAGGATGAAATGGAATCTTCAGACTATCTTCCACATAGGCGTCCTCTTTGGCTTCTTGCTTGTTGAATGATATGGCGAACTGTGATTGGTGAATAATATGTATATGCCACGTAGGTGCCACCTCAGCATATTCCCAAATTGCATCATCTGTGTGATGTCTTCGAACATGATTGCTTTGAATGAACTTGTATGTTTGGGATGTATCTTTGTTGACTTTGCCTTGTTCATTGTAAGTTGAATGTGTATGATACATGTTGCTCATTTGTCTAAACTTTGTGTACTTCTTGCAGGATGTATGTTGATCTTCTTTGTGATGCTTCGTTGTAGAGAGTAGTATAGATGATGATGATGCTTCATTGAAAACATGAGTAGGAGACTTTCAGAGACTTGAAGATTGATGGAACTTGAAGCTGGATGGATGGATGTCTTTGTAATGTTCCATTTTTGGCACATTGATTATTATGGGCATTTGTGCTTGTTCCTAGTCTTTTGGAGGCTATCCAACATGTTTGAGAAGAACTCCAATATTATTGGAGTGGTCTTAGTTCAGTCTGCAGAACAGTTAATTGGGTTTTCCTTTTGTAAATGGATAATTTTGTCTTGGTTTTGAGCTCAGTTGATGTTCCGGGTAACATTGATGGTTTTTAAAGTTTGATCGGGCTTCTGGTTTGCTCTCCAAGATCCTTGGAAGAGTTTTCTATTTTTGGAAAGTCACCCGGAAGACATCGTTGCACATCCCAAACCTTACAGAGCATATTGGTTCAGTTTATTTTGCTTTCGGAGGTCATTTGGGATTTTCCGCAAAATTTAATATTTAATGAGCTATTTTAATTATTATTTTCACTTAAGCTCCTAGGGGTGAAAATAATTAATAAAAATCTAAGTGTTATAGCTCGTTGGAACAAAGAAGAAAAGTTTTAAATCATAGATGCATCATTTTGGGGCCTTGAGAAGCAAATATTTCCTTTATTTTGACAAGGAGGTCTTTGGAGCTAAAAAGAGCTTTTAATTAAAAGTGGTGACTTTAAGTTGTGCACACATAATGAATTATTTTATATTGTTTGAGGAGAAATATGAAGGGATAAAGGAAATAATATTTTATTTCCCTCAAAAAGTTATAAAAAGAGGAGTTGGGCTCATTGTTTGGGTATGCTTGGATTTGTATTATTACTCTGCTGGATTGAACCTGCGTATTCTTCCATATTCTCTTGAGGACGAAAACCCTCTTGTGGAATGCTCTTGAGGACGAAAACCCTCGAGGTTGGGTGTGGTTTCACTACAGGAATCACCATTGTGTTGAAGAAGAGATTTGAGCAAACTTATCCAGAGTTTGCCAGTGAGCTTTCATGAAGCTGAATATGTTTGAAGTTGCTAAGAGTTTTTGGATTAGAGTTCATTAAATATCATGGCAATCAGATGAGAATGAAGTTAGAAGCAGATTTTTTATGCCTTGTATAGTTTTAATATCATATTGCTGGTCCGTACCATTATATTGCCGTACAGGCAGAAAAAGAGTTTTGCAAAAATAAAATTATTGAGAAGTTCTTTGTGTCTAAATCTTTTTGCACTATTAATATATTCCTTAGGCGACCCCAATCTGATCATAGTGAGTGGTTGGGAAGCTTTGTTTATTTTTTTTTATGAGCAGCCGTACTTCTGCTGGCCGTACGGCCTGGGAAATGCATAGTTTGTGAAGTGTTTTTGTTAACTGATCTTTAGTGCATGGGAAACCTTGGATTTGTCTTGTATTAGCATAGTTTTTAGAGTGGGAAACAATATTGTTAAGTGTGGGCAGTTTCTTGGGAGTTTTCAGCAGTCCGTACTATGTTGGGAAGGTGCCGTACTAGTCTGGAAGAAGTCATTTTATAGTCTATCACTCTCTCTGTGGTGTTCAGTACATATAATTGATAGATCATTTAGGGACCACTTGTTTTGTCAAACATTGGGTTTAGTCTTGTAATATTATACTTCCCTGGATGCCAATGGTCTGTGTAGAGAGCAGTTGATGTAGCATTTCAAGTTGCAGCAGTGACGGACAGCAAATAAATACAACATTATCATTCAGCTATTCAAGAAATCTGCAGGGTATGGTCATGCTATCTTCACAAGATTCTTAATAAGTCCAAACAAGACTTGATTTACATTGTATTTGATATCATTGTAATCTTTATTGTGAATCACATTAAGGCCCCTGGATGGTTTACCGCCAGTGTGGAGGAAAGAACAATTAAACATATTGTAACCCCTGGATGGTTTTACCGCCAGTGTGGATAAATGAACTTTTCTTTATTGTTTCTACCCACTGCATAAGTGGAGTATTCCCACTGAATAAGTGGATGGCATTGTAATTTTCCTTTCTTGCTTTCATACCCACTAAAAGTGGTGAATCCCCACAACTTGTGGATGCCTGCATATGCAGATGAATGTTTACTTGTTTGCACAATGTTTTAATTTGTAATCTAAAGCGCATTATGCTCTCACCTTGCCCAAATTGGGATCTTGGTGATCAGAAGTGCGGAGGAGTTTAGTTGTGCTAACACTGTTTATCATTGTTCTATATTTTGGAAAAAATTTTGGGGTTGTATATTACAGTGGTATCAGAGCTGGTATGTTCTTGCCAGCCTGTTGGGGAGCTAATTTGTTGCAAATCTTTCAGTTGACTAAGTCAGTTTTCAGCTTTGCTTGTAAGTGATCAGCACTTGCATGTGCGCAGGAGTTGGGCAGTTGAAAGATTTTGAGCGGTGTTGGGAGATCATGGCATCTCTTATGCAGAAAAGAAGTGAGACAGAGGTTCTGGATGAATTAGAAAAAGTTGTTCAAGAGAAATTGGATCGAAGGAAGTATCATCATGAGGCCACTAAGATTATTGATGAGTATGAAGAACTACCAAATGACTATAAGCAGCAACTCCCTTGGAATGCTTTCTTGGAAATCATCAAAGAAGGTAATCCTGACAAAAAGGGATTTATAGAATACATCCAGAAGATAAGGAAGGAAGAGGAGATGAAGACAATGTCTATATGCAAGCCTGAGTTAACTACTTCAAAGGCAAGCACCAAGAATTTTTCTAAGCCATCATTTTCCAGCCCACCGAATAAGAAGTCTCTTATTTCGAGGAAGAAAGAGGTCAGCAAAAATGAGCTCAGGAGAAGAAGTCTTTGTTTCATATGCAAAGATGCTTGGGAGCCTAACCACCAATGCAAGAAAATAAAAGATGAATCAGCAACCTTCACCACATGTTCTTCCTTTGTGAATGATGTGCAATCTAAAAATGGTGAAGATGAAGACTTGTTTGTTGAAAGAAATGAGTCTAAGCCTCTGTATGATGAAGACAAAGTCACAAAACATGAGACATGCATAGAGGAGTTTGCTGAATTGGAGAAGTCTACAACAGAATTTAGTGAAACTGAGCCTTGTTTTGACGAGGAGCCAAAAGTGTTGGACTTAGCAAGTCCTTCATTTGATGAAGATGCTGAAGATGCCACTACATTTGAGGAGATGAAGATGATCGATAGATTGCTTGCTGGTGACTTTGCAAGTGAGCATGAGAGGATTGAAGCAATGTGTCTTGTTGAGGACATGGGAGACAATGAAATCACAAAAGATAAAAAGTTTGATGTTGCTGCAAATTTCAGAACAGCACCTAATGAAGAGCGTTTCCACCATTCTAGTGATGGAAGTCTTGATTATGTGTGGGATTGTTCCATGCAAAGAGAAGAGCAGTTAGATTCTTCAAAGATCCTTGACGAAGAATGTGTTGATGAAGACTTTAAATCAGCCATTGGTGATGATTCAATGTTTGATTATGAGACTGCCATTTCATTTGATATAAGTGATGAAGAAGAAGATTCAACTCCTATGCAATTTGAAGAACTTAGTATCCTTGCAGAAGAGTTAGTTGATGAGCATGTTGATGAAGAGTTTGTTGGAAGATTTGGATCAGCCTCAAAGGTTGGCTCAACATTGAATTTATGTGATGCTACTTCTTGTAGTCAAAGTAGCTATGAAGAGGATAACTCTAAAGCAGCTGATTTCAAGGATCATTCTTCTAACGATATGACAGAAAATTTATTGTGTGCAGCTGATTTGGATTTTAAGAATCAATTGTTAGTCACCGAAGATAAGGTTGTACAAGTTCTAACACATTTGGATAGCTCACATAAGTTTGTTGAAGATCACATTTGGAGAGCTCAAGTTGAGAGGAGACAAATGGGCATAGAAAAAAGATCTTCACTTGAAGATTGGTGTGTAGTCAGGAAGGCATTGGAAACTTTGAAATCAGATTATTTGAACTTGCTTATTGATAGGGATCATGTCCTTGAGTATGCTGACCGAATTTTTGATGCATTGAAGGAAAGAGATGCTAAAATTAATAAGCTTATATTTAAGCTTAAAACAACTATGGATTCTTTAGAGAGTACCCAAATGGCTCTCTTAGAAGTTGAAAGTCAGTTTGTAGATGTACACCAATTCAAGGAGCAAGTAGGAGTTGCTAGAGCCAATGAAAGCAAGATGGAGACTGAAGAGCTTGGTTTGCTCCAAGGAGATTTTGACTTAGGACAGCCTCCTAAGTATGCAAATGCAGAGTGGGAGTCAATTGATGAATTGTTTGAACATGAAGGTAAAACCAATTTCCAATCATTTGATAATACTCTTTTTATGATGGAAGTTGAGTTAACTCATGTTAATCTTCTCCTCATGTTGAATGATGAGAACCATTCTGATGTGAGTAGCACGGAGGAGGACAGTAACAGGATATGGGATCCGGGTGAAGTACACTCATGTGATGTTCATTTGTACAAAAACTTCTTCAACTGGAAGTTTTCAGCAGTTGTTGAAGATGGGCATAAGGTTCAGGTATGCAAGGGATTAGATTCAATGATGGCTTACTTTTGCAATGTAGTTTATTTGCAAGGTTCCATGGAGGATAGTGGTGTTGGTAAGATTATTTTATGGATAAATTTGGAGTTGAATTTCAGTTATAAAGTTGCTGTCCTTACTCCCATCAGCCATCATAGGTGTTCAATTGCATACATATGGATTGATTGGAGAGAAATTTTGGTCATAACTTTGACATATTTTAATTGTAGATGGCCTAAATTTCTTATTGTTCTCAAAAGATTTCAGTTTTGTTGTTGCTATCTCACTTTGAGATCACTGAAATTTGATTTTCATGAGATTATTTCAGACTTGTGTAGCCATGAGATTGATCTTTTTGTTGTGTTTAGCCTTTTATGGGAAGATGACAAAAGTTTTCAGCTGAAAGGAACAAGCGTTACAGTTACTAATGCTCTTTTGGAGAGTGAGAATCAGCTGATTCATCGCTGTCATGAGTTGTTTCCAGCTTGTTATCAAGCTGATTTGTGTTCTTCATCGGGAGAGCACTACAGTTTTTGGGTTCCAGTAGTTGTTTCGTGTTGCATGATTGTATTGATGATTGCTAACTCTTTCAATTTTGGAGTTAGTGATGTTTGGGATCCAAATAGTTATGTGATTGGAAGAATGTTTCAGAAGTGTAATCAGAATACCAGCTGTGCAGTTCACAGATATATCAGAATAGAGCAGCAGAATTGGTGTAGGGCATTCTTCAGATTGATTTGGGATCCAGGTATATTATCTATAATCAGGCAGGTATCTTGGTTGGATAGCATGAATTGCTTGAGGACAAGCAATATTGAGCAGGGAGGACTGTAATGTTCCATTTTTGGCACATTGATTATTATGGGCATTTGTGCTTGTTCCTAGTCTTTTGGAGGCTATCCAACATGTTTGAGAAGAACTCCAATATTATTGGAGTGGTCTTAGTTCAGTCTGCAGAACAGTTAATTGGGTTTTCCTTTTGTAAATGGATAATTTTGTCTTGGTTTTGAGCTCAGTTGATGTTCCGGGTAACATTGATGGTTTTTAAAGTTTGATCGGGCTTCTGGTTTGCTCTCCAAGATCCTTGGAAGAGTTTTCTATTTTTGGAAAGTCACCCGGAAGACATCGTTGCACATCCCAAACCTTACAGAGCATATTGGTTCAGTTTATTTTGCTTTCGGAGGTCATTTGGGATTTTCCGCAAAATTTAATATTTAATGAGCTATTTTAATTATTATTTTCACTTAAGCTCCTAGGGGTGAAAATAATTAATAAAAATCTAAGTGTTATAGCTCGTTGGAACAAAGAAGAAAAGTTTTAAATCATAGATGCATCATTTTGGGGCCTTGAGAAGCAAATATTTCCTTTATTTTGACAAGGAGGTCTTTGGAGCTAAAAAGAGCTTTTAATTAAAAGTGGTGACTTTAAGTTGTGCACACATAATGAATTATTTTATATTGTTTGAGGAGAAATATGAAGGGATAAAGGAAATAATATTTTATTTCCCTCAAAAAGTTATAAAAAGAGGAGTTGGGCTCATTGTTTGGGTATGCTTGGATTTGTATTATTACTCTGCTGGATTGAACCTGCGTATTCTTCCATATTCTCTTGAGGACGAAAACCCTCTTGTGGAATGCTCTTGAGGACGAAAACCCTCGAGGTTGGGTGTGGTTTCACTACAGGAATCACCATTGTGTTGAAGAAGAGATTTGAGCAAACTTATCCAGAGTTTGCCAGTGAGCTTTCATGAAGCTGAATATGTTTGAAGTTGCTAAGAGTTTTTGGATTAGAGTTCATTAAATATCATGGCAATCAGATGAGAATGAAGTTAGAAGCAGATTTTTTATGCCTTGTATAGTTTTAATATCATATTGCTGGTCCGTACCATTATATTGCCGTACAGGCAGAAAAAGAGTTTTGCAAAAATAAAATTATTGAGAAGTTCTTTGTGTCTAAATCTTTTTGCACTATTAATATATTCCTTAGGCGACCCCAATCTGATCATAGTGAGTGGTTGGGAAGCTTTGTTTATTTTTTTTTATGAGCAGCCGTACTTCTGCTGGCCGTACGGCCTGGGAAATGCATAGTTTGTGAAGTGTTTTTGTTAACTGATCTTTAGTGCATGGGAAACCTTGGATTTGTCTTGTATTAGCATAGTTTTTAGAGTGGGAAACAATATTGTTAAGTGTGGGCAGTTTCTTGGGAGTTTTCAGCAGTCCGTACTATGTTGGGAAGGTGCCGTACTAGTCTGGAAGAAGTCATTTTATAGTCTATCACTCTCTCTGTGGTGTTCAGTACATATAATTGATAGATCATTTAGGGACCACTTGTTTTGTCAAACATTGGGTTTAGTCTTGTAATATTATACTTCCCTGGATGCCAATGGTCTGTGTAGAGAGCAGTTGATGTAGCATTTCAAGTTGCAGCAGTGACGGACAGCAAATAAATACTACATTATCATTCAGCTATTCAAGAAATCTGCAGGGTATGGTCATGCTATCTTCACAAGATTCTTAATAAGTCCAAACAAGACTTGATTTACATTGTATTTGATATCATTGTAATCTTTATTGTGAATCACATTAAGGCCCCTGGATGGTTTACCGCCAGTGTGGAGGAAAGAACAATTAAACATATTGTAACCCCTGGATGGTTTTACCGCCAGTGTGGATAAATGAACTTTTCTTTATTGTTTCTACCCACTGCATAAGTGGAGTATTCCCACTGAATAAGTGGATGGCATTGTAATTTTCCTTTCTTGCTTTCATACCCACTAAAAGTGGTGAATCCCCACAACTTGTGGATGCCTGCATATGCAGATGAATGTTTACTTGTTTGCACAATGTTTTAATTTGTAATCTAAAGCGCATTATGCTCTCACCTTGCCCAAATTGGGATCTTGGTGATCAGAAGTGCGGAGGAGTTTAGTTGTGCTAACACTGTTTATCATTGTTCTATATTTTGGAAAAAATTTTGGGGTTGTATATTACAGTCTTCTCTCGATGCAGATGATAAAGTGTATTGGCATGATGAACTTGTAGTGTTCCTTTGGAGTGGCTATCTTCTATCTTCACTTTACTCCTTGCATGAAGGTGGTTCCAGGCGCTTGCTCTTTGAATGATTTCTCAGCTTCGTTGATGTTCCTGCAACACGAGAAAACCACATATTAAACTATTGACAAATATTGAATCTCATAAACACATAGAAATCATTTCGTATACTTTCCAACACATTAGACATCTTTCTAGCCAAGGCACAGATTTAAGTCAACAAATATGTGAAAATGCGCCTTGGTCAAATTGGCCTTATACTTATTACTACTGTGATTTCAAACCATTGGGAAGTCCTAGAATACTTCCCCTTCTCAAGGCGCTCAGTCCTAGATGTGAATTCAAGTACTCTTCCTAAGGTGCAAATCTATGTTTCTGTAGAAGTGAAAGTGCGCCTAGCACATTTGATGAAATTAATCTCCCTTGAGGCGCAATTTGGAGTTGCTAGGAGTAGGTATAAGGATTGCGCCTTGTCTTGTCTTGTAGGCCATTTCTCAATGATTCCAAACATGTTTTCAAACCCCAAAAGTCTTTGTCCTTAGGTGCATGTTGAGAGTGATACAAGTATGAATTAGCGCCTAGTGTTGGATGAGTGCCTTCTGCATCTTAGGCACTGATTTGAGGTAAAAAGAGTTGAAAATGGCGCCTAAACTTCTTAGTGGTTCCCTTCTAATTCCGAATGATTCAAATACCTCTCCTAATCAAGGTGCATTTTGATGGTTGCATTGATATAAATCAGCGCCTTGATAGAATGAGTGTTCTCTTCAAGGTTAGGCGCAATCTTGAGGTAAAATAGGTTGAAAAGTGCGCCTAGATCTCTTCATGCTTGTTATTCATTCTCCAATGACTTCAACTTCATGCTTAGAAGTTTTAAGAAACTTTCCATCTTAGGCGCCATCCTCTTGATATCTAATTTGATGTTCCTTATTAAGGTGCTCATTCAAGTGGCAATGAATCATGCTTCTATAAGTTAGGCGCTGAATTTAGATGACATAGGTGAGAATGTGCGCCTAGCTCTTTTAACTTGTTTCTTAACCTTCTAACACTCTTAAGCACTCTTCTAAACTTCCAAGAGATCCTCATATCACTTGTATGCTAGATCTCAAGGTTTGAATGCTCTTTTGTTCAAGGCGCCAAAATTGGGTGAAAAAGGCAAGGAAATGCGCCTTGTTACTTGAAAGATACTTGCTTCATTTCTCATAAGTTCAAACTCTTGTGTAGCTTCAATAGAAGTGTCTCAATCCTTATACGAATGTCTCTTTAATGCTAGGCGCTTAAAACTCATCCTTACAAACCATCAACTTCCTAGGCGCTCATGATGAATATAACAGCAAGAAATTGCGCCTTTTGGATATGGTGTCTTAGATCATTCGTTCAAACTCTCATCATCTCTATCACCTTCAATCCTCTTTCAAACTCTCAGGGACTCCTTATCATTAGGCGCTAGATCTCATGATTGCAAACCCTCTACATTCAAGGCGCCAAACTTGATCCCTGGAGGTAGAAATTGTGCCTAGTCTTAAAGACAAAATTCATGCTAGAAATGACTTTCAAACTAATGCATTAATGTTTAGAGGTCTTCTTGCTTCAAGTCAATTTCAAGTTTCATGATTCCACGCCTTCCCTTTAGCTAGGGCTGATTTTGGTTTGTGGGAGTGGGAATATGCGCCTAAGTTTGAAGATGGATTTTATTTCTTTCTAGGAACTCATGGTGAGTTGATACCTTTCAAAGCGCCACCTTTCTAAGGACTTAGTCATTCATTTCAATTCTAGGCGCCTGTTGAGGGTTAGACACTCCTTCCATGCTAAGAATCATGTAACTTACCCTATCATTGCCACTGACTTCATCATGAAACAGAACCTAAGACATCATCCGAGACTCAAGCAAAGCACTAGAACTCGAAAAGAAAAGGGGGTCCCCATTTGCAATGGGGCGAGGTGTGATTTGGTCACAACAGAACCCTGTCTAGATTTGAACTGAATTTTTGCTTGCTGCCCTGAAATTTCTGATTTGTTTTTTTTGGGAAGTTTCACTTGGGTTTTTGATGTTTTGTTTTCATAAATATGTTTGATATGACATGAAGATGGAAAGATAGCAATTTGACATTCATATGACAACAAAATATGATTGAAAATAGATTGAACCAGCTCACATTCAATTCCAAATTAAAAATATGGAATTAGAGAACAAATGTAACATACCCGGAAATGAAGATTGGCTTATTCCATTCAAATGTAGGTGGCTGATTAGAACAGTCTAGGTCTGATATAAAATCAGACTTATAAATGCATGCAAATGATACCCAAAAGTGACCAATATGATGTACAAATCCTCCTCCAATGTTGTAATAATGTTAGCCACCTTGTGGATGATGAATGCCAATGAAGATCCAAGCCAAATACCAATCTTAGAAGTCTGAAAATGAACCTGTAGCTGCTGTTATAAAATCAGAACATGAAATCCTAGCTGACCCAAGCCAAAAACACCTCCAAACCCTAGCGGTAGGTACCCAAAATGGAGCGCTAAGGGTCTAGGATGAAAATATGACAATCCAACACCAATGCCGTGGCTGGAAACTCTTCGATTGGAACCTGTATGACGATTTCAGAGGTCTGATATAAAGTTGCAGTAGTCTGATATAAATTTCTGAGTACCAAATGATGAATTCCACCAACAATGAAGCCACCAAATGATGTAGAATCATCAACAAAAGCTAGCCATGAATGCAAATGGTGAAATCACACTCCAATAACCTTCAAATCTGAATACAAATGCCAAAGTGGGATGGGTTTTCGTCCAGACCACTAAAATCCAAGGCTTTTCGTCCTTGGATATCACTGAAACGAAGTTACAGCCAAGAGAAAATCTCCAATGAGTGAAAAGGTCAAAATGAACAATGATGCAAATGACCTCAAATCTTCTCCTTCAATCTTTTTCTCCTTGGGCGCCCAAATAGAACAAAATATAATGAATTTGCAAGTCCATAGCCGACCTCAATGTAATGTCTCCTTCCTAAGTCAGGACTTGATCGTTGGACTAGTCTATCATCCGGGTTCTCGTAGGCTAGTGAGGTGGATAAGGGGCCCACGGTGGCGTGGTTCGATACAGCTCAGAGTACATTTTGGAGTGTAGTGATGGATTCCTTGCGACGTGGAGTTGCCAATTGGCCTTTTCCGGAGTGAGTTTGGGCCATTTGGCCAAACTTGCTATTTATAGCAGGGTCACAGGGTGCCGGGCGAGTTGGTGCAAATGGTCCGAAAATGTGTTGGCATTTCATTGATTAGTTCAGAGGTACTACGGAGCGACAAGGAGACCGTTCGAATTAATAATTTAATAATAGACTTAATTAAGTTAAATTAAATATATAACTTAATTAATTTATTGTTAAAAAGTGACTTTATGGTATAGTTGCACTTTATGAAATATTTAAAATATTAAAGTCACTTGTGTATTGGCGCCCAAGCTTGGGAGATGTAAAGAAAAGTAAAAAAATATTATTCCTCAAAAAAGTGGCGTTTAGGCAATGCTTTTGGAAAATATTGGCTAAGTCTGAGCTTGCTTGAGCAAGGGTTTCAAACCAGCGTCAATCGGAGACGAAATCTTCCATTGATAGGAGCATCTGCAGGGTTTCAAGGCACTCTAAGGATGTTATATGAGTGTGGCTTCATCCAAGGGTTATTGGAATGAACCAACATTGTTGCGGAGAGTTTTTCTTGAAGATATTCTCAGTTTTTGGCATAGTAATTCAAGAAGGGTATTGAAGATCAGAATGCAAGTGATAGCAAGGGATTTCATGGACTTTTGAGGGGATTTTGGCTTCCAAGTCTGGCCGTACCAGTCCCAGGGTCAGCCGTACAGCCTAAGGGAAAATATAAATTGTTTGGCATGATTTTAAATGCGATATGCATTTCTATAGGGGCGTGGGTCATCAACAGACCTGAGCAGGCGATCACAACGAAGTTTTGAAATTGGGAATCATTTTACATTGCTGATATTACCTTTTGCAGGCCGTACCAGCTCTGAGGGAGGACATGGGTCTCCTAGTTTGTCACAACTATCTTCTTTTCATGCATTTGGGCCATTGTATGAGCATAAACTATCTTGTATACTGTTCTTCTTTCCTTCTAAGTTGTATCAGCTTGTTTTCCTCTCAATATCAAAGGGAAATCGAATGACCCAGCTGCTGTTATAGCATTTTCAGACTTGCAATTGTATGGACAGCGAAATGGGTATGTAAGAAAACCTCATATTTTGGCATTCTATATTGTGGGTATTGCTTCAATGTGCTTTGTAATTTATTTGCAATAAAATAAAGCATCTGGGTATCTCCATTTTATTGGTTTTCGAATATATATGTATATGCATGTGTTCCTATGTTAAAATGCAAAACACCAAAATGCAACAGGGATCAACTTAACCACAGAAAACTGAAAAAACTGGTCTCAAATTTGGGGTGGGACATTACACTCAATTATTATTATTATTATTTTTTTAATTTCCCAATTTTTAGGCAGCTAGGAGAGAGAAAATAATAAAATATTATTATTGTATTTTTTAACACCTTTTTCTCTCTTGGTCGGCGATTTGGGAAATAAACATATTATTTTAATAGTAGAATATTATAATTTTGCTTTTATATCCAATTTCCCTTTTTTCATTTTTTCAAATGGGTAGGTCCACCTCTTGGCATAATATTTTAATATTTTTGACTTTTCTAAAAATATTATAAAAATACCAAAAGTCTTTTTCCAACTTCGTTTTATCATAGAAAAATAGTTGAGCCAACTTTCCAAATTCCAGGGGTATAACAATATTCTCTTTTCCAAGCCTGACTCAAAAAGTTGACATTACAAATAAGCTTAAGAGCATTTATGAAGGAGATGACAAGGTTAAGAAGGCCAAGATCCAAACTCATAGAAGACAAATTGAGAGCTTAAAGATGAGAGATGATGAAAATATTGTAACTTACCTCCTCCATAGTACAAAAGGTACTAAGATCTCTTCCTATGAGATTTTATGCAAAGGTTTCTGCAATTGAAGAAATAAAAGAATTGGACACATTAACAAAGGACGAATTGCATGGGATCCTCACCACCTATGAAATGAGAATGGTAGATCAACCATCAAAAAGAGAGGCAGCATTCAAAGCTTCAAGGAAAGGAAAGAATAAGGAGACCGAACCAAGTGAGATGGATGAAGAAGAAGCCCATTTCATGAGGAAGCTAAAGAAGGGATCAGGTAAGTATCAAGGTAAGTTACCTTTCAAAAGTTTTAATTGTGGTAGAATAGGTCATTTTGCTTCCCGTAGGGTAAGAATGAGAATAGCGAAGATGAAGAAGATTACAACAGGAATAAAGGGAGAGGATATCAACAACATAAGAAGGGCTACAAGTAAGATCAATTTGAGAGAAAGAACTTTCGGAGGTACAAGAAGAGTCTCTACTCGAAGGAGTATAATGGTTCTTCAGAGGAAAGCGATGATGAATATTTCAGTGATAGAGAAGAGATACTTTTCATGGTGATGGAAACAAAGAATGATGAAGATAAGCAAAAGGAAGATAAAAGGGATTCAAAAGACAAGAAGAACAAGGATGATGAAGTGGATCTTGAGGAAGAACTCCGCTTCGCATATGGTGAGGTTGAAAAGCTCCAAAGAAGAAACTCGCGACTAAAATCCATACTTGAAGAGGAAAGTGAATCCAAAGCCAAAATATCTCAAGCTCTTGAAGAAGCAAAAGAAATGATCGTGGATCTAAAAGTTCAATGCGAAGAAGCAAAGAGGATTGAAGAAGTAAGAAGCCATTTGAAAGAAAAAAAAGAAAATTGTAAAAAATTGGAATCCGAGATTGTCTCTTTGGGGAAGGAGTAGAGAAAACTGTGGCTCAACTAAACAGGGAGTTGAAAAATGTAAGGAGTTTGGAAATATTGGATGAAATCATAAACTCTCAAAAATCTACATGTGACAAGAGTGGCATTAGATTCGAAAAGGGGCAAAGTTCTAAAATAGATCAACTTCCCAAGGAATTAGAGGAAGAAAATCATAAGACCTATTCAAAGGTTGTCCAAAGCTCCATCAAAAGTGAAACCGACAAAAGGAAGGAAAATCAGTGGCAAAGCATGCACGACACAATCAGAAAATCTCTCCCACCAAGGCAGGTGTACACAAACATGTTATATCGCTCTTTCCTTGGCTATTGTTTCTTTTGCAATCAATTTTGGCATAAAGCAATATATTGTAGATTGCATGCTAGAAATAACTTTAGGCATAAAGTAATGAATTATGGAGCATATGCTAGTACTAACCCTGTAGGGAACAAGATTAGAAGATATGTAATGATGAACAGGAACTTCAATTCATTTGCTCTGCTCATGGATCACAACATAATATATTACAAGTGCAACAACCTTGGACATTCAACAAAGTTTTGTAGAAGCAACTTTGTGGAACCTCCTAAGCAAAACAAGGAGGAAGAGCAGAAGATTAAGGAGAAAGAAGAAAGTTCATAAGTGTGGAAGAAGAAAGAAAAATCTACGATAGTTCAAACAGCCTTGCACGCCCAGAATGAAGGTGATCAATGGTATATAGATAGTGGTTGTTCGAGACATATGACAGGCGACAAAAGCAAATTCATCACTTTGAAAAGAATGAGTGGTGGAACGGTAAAATTCAAGGATAATGCTTCCACAAGGATAGGTGGAAAAGGCACTATTAGTCTAGACAAAGGTAGAACAAGAGCAAAAAATGTTTTATATGTTGAAGGTTTAAAGCACAATTTCCTGAGTGTGAGTCAAATGTGTGACCAAGGGCACACCCTCACATTTCATGCTGAAGGATGTGAAATTAGTAAGGAAAATGAGTTGCAGAAGCCAGTAGAGTAGGCAACAACTTCTACATTCTTAGTGAAATCGGAGGTGAGAAGTGTTGTATGGGAAAGGAAGATGAAAGTTGGCTATGGCATAAGAGAATGGGGCATCTAAATTTTGACAACCTTGTCAAAATTAGTAAAAGAGAAGCAGTGAGAGATATGCCGAAGATATCAAGGCTCTCAAACAGTATTTGCAAACAATGTCATTTCGGAAAGCAAACTAGAGTGAGTTTCAAGTCAAAGGAGTATTCCACATCAAAACCTTTAGAACACATTCATACAGACCTATGTGGAAGCACCAAAACAAGGAGCTTGCAAGGAGAAAGGTATTTCGTGTTGTTAATTGATGATTTTTCTAGAATGACTTGGGTTACTTTTTTGAAGGAAATGAAGCTTCGAACAAGTTTAAGGTATCCAAAGCCTTAGTGGAGAATGAGACAGGTTTGAAAATCAAATGTCTTAGATCGGATAGAGGAGGAGAATTCACATCAAATGAATTCAAAGATTTTTGTGAGAAGCATGGGATAAAAAGACATTACTCAGCTGCAAGAACTCCACAACAAAATGGAGTAGTGGAAAGGAAAAATAGAACCGTTCAAGTGATGGCTAGATCCATGTTGAATGAGTCTAAGGTACCTGACACATTTTGGAAGGATGCAGTTCAGACGGCAGTGTATATTCTCAACCGGGGTCAAATTAGAATAAACAATGACAAGACATCGTATGAGTTATAGAAAGGAAGGCCTGCATTGGTGAAGTACTTTAAGGTGTTTGGAAGTCCGTGTTACATAAGAAGAGATGAAGAAGAATTGGGAAAGTTTGATGCAAGGACAGATGAAGGAATATTTTTGGGTTACTCTTCAAGAAGTAAAGCCTACAAGTGTTTTAACAAAAGATTGCACAAAATGGTTGAGAGTGCAAATGTGAAAATTGATGAGGAAAGAAGTTATCAAAATGAGCCACAAGAGGATGACCTTCATAATGAAGGAAGTTGCAAGGCAGAAGTAGAGGAAAGTGAGGATGAGGTAGTTGAGCAGAGGAGCACCAAGACACCATCAAAAGCATCAATTAAGACACCATCCAAATTTGTTCAAAGGAATCATCTAGAGGACCTGATTATAGGAGACAAAGATGGTGAGATTAGAACAAGAAGGAGACTAGTAAATGTTTCAGAAGATGCAAATCTTTCCTTGCTTTCCAAAATAGAACCAAAAAATTTCAAAGAAGCAAGTGAAGGTAAGCATTGGATAGAGGCCATGAATGAAGAGCTGAACCAAATAAAAAAGGATGAAACTTGGGAGCTTGTCCCAAGACCTAAGGACAAGAATGTGATTGGCACCAAGTGGGTTTTCCGAAACAAGCTAAATGAAGATGTTCAAGTGGTAAGAAATAAGGCAAAGTTGGTTTGCAAAGGGTATGCACAGGTAAAAGGCATTGATTTTGAAGAAACTTCTGCTCTTGTTGCTAGGATGGAAGTCATTAGAATGTTTTTGGCTTATGCTAGTTTCAAGAACTTCAAAGTCTATCAAATGGATGTCAAATCTGCTTTCCTAAATGGAAATATTGAGGAAGAAGTATACATTGAGCAACCAGAAGGGTTTTTGTTGACAGAGAATAAGGATTATGTGTGCAAGTTGAAGGAAGCACTTTATGGACTGAAACAAGCCCCAAGAGCATGGTACACAAGACTAGATAAATATCTACATCAACAAGGGTTCAAGAAGGGAGTTGTTGACAACAACTTGTATATCAAGACTATATATGATGATCAATTGATAGTGGTGGTATATGTGGATGATATAATATTTGGAGGTAGTGATGACAATATTTGTCAAGGGTTTGCCATAGAAATGCAAAAAGAGTATGAAATGTCTATGCTTGGTGAGCTATCATTTTTCCTTGGACTACAAATTTCTCAATTAGAAAAGGGAATATTTATTTCACAAACCAAGTATGTCAAGGAGATGTTGAAGAAATTCAGAATGGAGGAATGTAATCATGTGAGCACCCCCATGGTAACAGGATGTAAGTTAAGTAAAGATGATGAGTCACCCGAAGCGAATCAGACACTCTATAGGTCAATGATTGGAAGTCTTTTATATGTGACAACCTCAAGGCCCGATATTATGCAGGCAGTTGGAATGGTAGCAAGGTTTCAGGCTGCACCAAAGGAAACACATGTTCAAGCAGTTAAAAGGATATTCAAATACTTAAAGGGAACATTGGATTTTGGGTTGTGGTATCCAAGTGGTGAAGACTTCACTCTAGCAGCATACACAGATGCAGATTCGGTAGGCAGTGTTGATGATAGGAAAAATACAAGTGGAGGAGCTTTCTTTCTTGGTAATAATTTCTCTATCAATTGCAAAGGTAGAGTATATTGCAGCAACATCGTGTTGTACTCAAGTTCTATGGATGAGACAGACATTGAAAGATATCAAGGTAGAGTATGATCATCCTATCACTATATTTTACGATAACACAAGTGCAATCAATATTTCGAGGAATCCAGTGATGCACTCAAGGACTAAGCATATACCTATAAAGTACCATTTTCTAAAGGAGTAGGTGGCAAATGGACAAGTAAAGTTGGAGTACATTGCTACAAAGGAACAAATTGTAGACATCTTCACAAAGCCACTTCAGAAACAGACTTTTGAGTACTTAAGGGAGAAATTGGGAGCAGTATCACTCTCATCCAGTCACTAAGGAGAAGCATACATTTAGGGGGAGCTACCCACAACATTATTTTGTAGCTCCATGGAAGAGAAAGTTTAGAGATAGATGGAAGTCCCTTTGCCATTGATGTCAAAGGGGGAGAATTAGAGCAAGGGGGAGCCCGAGAAAGGGGGAGCAGTACAGACAGGGGAGTAGTGCAAAAAGAGAAATTAGTATTCATAATTTGGTTGCCATCAATGACAAAGGGGGAGATTGTTGGAATATGTTGTCATTGATGTCAAAGGCATGGAGTCATTAAAGGAGTAATTGATGTTAAGTGTTGCTCGTTATGCATTCCTGTTGGAGAGATTTTAAAGTTGGAGGCTGACGTAGAGATATGGATGTTAAAAGATTTAAACAAAATAAGAAAGACAATGAAGATGGCAGCCGACCCAAATTCTAGTTGACTCTTCTTGGATATTTAGTTCAATTAAATTAAAGATTTAAATTGTTTGATGGCCGACTCCCTCACAAGGTAGCGCCAAAGTTTTTCGAAGGATGTGTGGCCAACTTATTTAATGCATTAAATAAACTATTCCAAAGGTAGCCAACTTCCCTTGATAGAGTACGCCAAGGGTCATATTTAAATAGTAAAAGGTGCGATTTAGAGATATGAAAAGGTGCGATTTCAAATATACATGGGCAGTGACTATTGTTATGAAAAGCAACAATTTTATTTGTTAAGAGTAGTGACTTTTTGTGAAAGGGCAGCGATAATAATTGAAGAGTCACATTTGTGTGAAAGGTGGTGTTCCTTATGAAAGGGTGTGTCTATTGTTGGTGTGAATAGGGGTTTTTTCCTAATTAGTTTAGTTAATTTCTCCTTGTGTGGATAATTCATATTATTTAACTATTTATTAGTTAAATAATATTCACACATCACACATAATTCACATGTTAAGTTGACTTAGTGAGTCTTCTAGATGTCTTTAGTTGTTTCTAGTTGTTGATAGTTGTAGTGAGCTGTCTTATCTTATACATGTACTCTAGTTGGCATCCTATCCTCTAGTTGTCACATGTGATAGGAATGTGACACTTGTCACATGACTACAACTCCTTGATTGTCATCCTTGCCTTTATAAGTAAGGTTATCTCTCATTGTATTACATACATTTTCATACTCTTTATTGTGTAGAATTTTTGTTCCATTGTTTTAGCATATTCTCTTTTATCTTTATGTGGAAGGTTGTCTTGATTGCAGGGATCCTGGCTTGCTGAGCCACATTGACTTTTACATCTATCACCTTCTTTGAGAAGATATAAAAGGAGAGTGAAAGGTGATTTTGAAAGCAAGCATTCCAATGATTTATTTCTGAGTTTGAGAGAAGAGAAGGAGCATAATTATGAAGAGCAAATTTGATTTATTTTGAGAAGGAAGTATGAGTGAATGTTAGAGAAGATCAAAGAGCAAATATATACATGTTTATAATCAGCTTTGTGAGGAAGATTGGTGCATAATAGTGATCAGATTTGAGAAGGAAGATAGTGATTATATTTGGATCAGATTTGGGTGAAGGAGAAATTCATATCAACCATTGAAGAATTAATAGGTTGAAGCCTATCTATTGTTGAGTTGGTGCTCAGTGATGGGGATTGATGTCTCCAATAGTTTGGTGCCTATAAGATTTTTTAAGTGGGGATTGGTGTCTCTTGTGAGTTGGTGCTCACAAAAGAAGTATTGTAAGAGAAGTAGGTTGGTGCCTACAAAAGATGATCAATATACATATATAAGCAACATTTTGCCGTGGTTTTCTCTCGCAAGGGTTTCCACGTAAAATCGTGTGCTCTCTGTGTTCATAATTGCTAGATCTTACATGTGTGATTTATTGTGATTGGCTAAATTTTGAAAAGTGAAAGTTTTAATATATACTGATTCATCCCCCCCTCTCAGTATAATCGTGTGCTTATCAGCATTCACATTGATGAGCCTCTATACATTCACCAAGGAAAAGATAAGAGAAGAACATGTAAGCTAGATCAGTGAAGCTCTAGAAGGTCATGGAAGATGAGATGCTTATCAAGGTGCTACCACACAGTACAAACTGTCAACTGGTGCAGGGGCATCAGGGCCTCAGAAGCATATCTTTTGTCATTTTTGGTTTTAGGTTTGTTAGAGTGTTTTGGAGTCTTATAAGGTCATTTATGACCATTTAGAATCATATGGGTTCATTTTTTGGTGTGTTAATTGGGTTTTTGATTTAAAAGTGTAAAAGTTGCCAAATTTTACTAGAAGTTGTCATGCAACTTGGACAAGTTGTCAAAAAAGCAAGAAATGGTTATATGCAAGCAAGAAACCGTTACTAATCATTGGGATCAGTTGTAAATGGAAAGACACCCTCAAAAGTCGAATATAGAGAGAAGAATGGATTTTGCAGTTTTGGTGAATAGAAGTAAGTTTTTCTGTTTTTTCTAACGTTGCAGTCTTGTTCTTTCACTGTGTACGGCCTGTATGGCCCATGTAATGATCTGAAATCAATTGGATCATGTGGGCATGTGAATCTACTTCATTTTGCTTTTTGTTGCATCAATTTTCATTGAGATTTGTGAAAGTTATGGCCATTTTGGTGAAGGCTGCTTTGTTCTAACAATGTTTTCCAGAATTTGCAGTCTGAAAACGTGCTAGTATGACCATGTACGGTACAATACGGACCTACAACCAGTTGGGGAAGATGGAGAATCTTTTCTTCTTTCATTTTCTTTTTGTTGCAGGAGATTTCATTGAGTTTTGTGCATTTTAGAGCAATTTTAGTAAAAACAGACATGATTTAGCCTAGGGTTCCCAGTTCTGCAATAGTCCATTTTTGACCTATTCCATACAAAGTAACCTTAGCCCATTTTCAGATGTGTAGTAAGAGCCAAAAGGGTATTCCAAACAGGTCTTATATTTTTAATAGCAGGTCTACAATGAAAGTTATGACCAAAAAGGTCTAAATTGCTGCCCCCATGTTTTAGGCCTAGGAACACATTGCCTAGAGTGAACTAAGGTGCACATTTGCATCATTTGTATTGGACCATTGTTGGAATGTGTAAAGTTTGTTGTGAGTGAGTCCTTTTCCTCTGCATCATCAACTTAGGGAGAAGAACTGAAAGAACCCTTTGTGAACAAGTGTGGTGAGAAATCCACCACTAAATTCCATTGGGCCAAGGTGTCATGTCCCCTTTTTCGAAATAAAGCCAAGGAGAAGAAATTTTAGCCTATCCTTATTTCTTGTAGGCTAAAGAGGAAAAAAGGCAAGGGAAATAATAATAATATTTTAAGTGGGCCAATAATTACTGATTTAAGGCCAACTTAATAATATTATTATAAAAAAAATAAAAAGTATTTTTAAATAGTAATTATTAAAATAAAAAACATTTTTAAATGTAAAAAATAAAATAAGTATTTATAAATACTTTTGGAAATTTGGTCTCAAGGGCCCTTTTTTGAGCACTATAATAGGAGGCCTATCTTCATTTGAGGATCATTATTCAAGTTATCATTTTTGCATCCAATTTTCAGATTTGAGCAGTTTGTTCAAGCTAGGGCATCCAAGGATGAAAACCCTTAGTTTGTTCGGGGTTTGAGAGTGCAAAAGCCCTCTTGAATTCCACATTTGGGGATCAAGGACGAAAGCCCTTGTTTCCAATCTTGCGTGATTCCATCCGAGAATCACAATTGTGTTGATCTGTGGAAGATTTGGAGATATTTTCAGTTCTCTATAGTGCCGCTACAGTGTTTTTGCAAGCAAATATCATTATTTTGTTGCCTTATCATATTTGAGGGTGTCTACATTAATCTCCAGAATTTTAGTGAGCTGATTATTATCATTGAGTGCTGGATTGAGGTATCAACATCATTTATTGCAACCCTAGCTGCTGCGCCATCATTTCTTGAAGGGTGGACATCAAATTTGGCATTTTAATCAGGTTTCCAGCCCTAACAGCTGAGGGTTCATTGCTGCACCATCATCATAAATCATTCTTCCAGCCACACATCTTGAACACCATCCTTAGGAGTGCGTAATTCATGGTTTTCAGGCTTGTGACAGTCATATCAGCAGTTGGACATCATTATATCAGCGCCTCTACTACTGCAACCAGCAACTTGGTCAAATATTGTTGGGACGCCATTAATTGGAGCTCAAGTCTTGCACATTTATTGCTTTTGCAGTGTTTCCAGCCACCAAAATCATCATCTAAACCTTGTTTACCAGCCGATCTGTGTTTGCTTTGCTGATTTCTTTGTTTCCAGCCATCATACAGCAGCCGTACCACTCCTAGCAATCATCATACCACTCCATCAACAGCCATACATCATCTATTGCTGGTTACGGAATTTATATGATCTGATTTGCATCATTTTTCAGTTGGAAGAACAATCCATGAGTGCATAAAATTACTTGTAAATTCTGATTTTGTGTCCCAGCATCATTAGTCAACTTTGTAATAATTTCCAGCGGTTGTACTTGCAATAAAAATCAAATTGGAGGGTTGATATTGGTTGTCATACACAACCTCTTAGTGTTTCATGTGTAATGATCATATCATAAACCAGTGTGAATTGAAGTGTTATGTTGCATTTGGGAATTAATATTCAGCATAGTGAGGTTTCGAAATTTGTGATCAGATTGTGTACTTGCTGTTTGGTGTTATTTTTTTTCAAGGAAAAATCATAGAATACAAATAAAATTGCTTGTTTCCTAGGGTTGTCCGATTGGGGACATTACACAAGGAAACTTCTAGAAAGAAAGCGGAATATTAACTTGATGAAGTTTTTGAATATAGTTTAGATTTTTTCTTTTGGAGGTAGTTTGTCTCTTTAAATTTTGCCAATAGGATCCTAATGTAACATTTCCCTTTGTTAAATGGCTTTACAGTTATAAGGACATTAAGGCGCAAGAAGGCAGACACTATTTTGTTCGTAGGATTAAATGGAGGTGGTAAGACTGTACTTTTTTATCAGGTAATTCAAATTTGTCTCGTAAAGGGACTGGTTATTGAAGAAATGTGTGGGCATGTGGTATTGTTATATGATCATATCTGCAATGCTGCTCATCCAGTTTTCAATTGCTTTAAAATAGTTCTCAAATGATTTTGCATTTTGTCTCAAATGGATCTTTACAATTTTATTTGTACGATTTTAACTTGGATAATCAGATACAATTAGTTGTTGTGCTTAACAGTAAAAAACACTTATTGATTAAAAAGGCTGTAAGTACAAAATTTGGCTGAAGCCATACAAACTGGATATAACGAAATATTGTTTTTTAAAGGCAATTCTGAGTGATTCTTTGCATGAAATTCCATGAGCTGAACCAATTTCTATTTCATGTATGAGTAAGAAAATCTGTACATGGCTTTCCATATTCAGAGGAGAGATGATAAAAGTACATAGATTTTAGCTATGGTAGTTGACATGATACAGTAATAAATGTAATATAGTTCTGTAATAAATAGGGAATGTTTTTTCAGGGACTTCTGCCTATCTGCATTTTTACAGTGTCTGCAGGTTAGTTGTGGGAGTTGTATGCACATCCTAGATGCATCTGAGAACTCAGGATATGTAGAACAAGATGTGTTACTCCTTTGTTAAGTAATATGCATGCCTATATATTGCCTGCATGCCATGCTGGTCTCAAGATTATAAAATCTTTAATCAATTTGGCATTTCAATCACATAAACATGCAATAAACTCAACAAAATATTTTTGTATTGAGGTACAGTTTGGCCTTATAATAAGTATAAATAGCTATGAAAACTGCAAGTATTTTTTTCTCTTTTCATGTTTTAAATTTTATAATACTATTCTAGAACTGTGGTACTCAATGGCTTGTGTTGAATATTTTGTAGAAATTGTTAAAAGATTCTACCTTCAAGCAATGTTTTTCAGAGCACACTGTTCATTAAACATTTATTTATTATCCCTGTTGCATCTATTAGTATTTGTCTTTTTCTTAAGCAATTGTAGGTTTAGGTTGGTTTGTTTACAGTTCCATGTACTAGGATAAGAGCTATCTGGAGATTACTGCATTCTGAGATTAATGTCCAAGTGAGATTGAGTTGTAATTATTCAGGTTATACCAGTGCACACAATTTAAATAGACAATTTAGCATGAGTTATTGATACTCAAGAAATTAAGCTAATTGTTTTCATTTCCAGCTGCGGGATGGGTCATCTCACCAAGGCACTGTGACATCAATGGAACCAAATGAAGACACCTTTGTTCTACATTCAGAATCTTCAAAGGTACGTGCATTATTATACTGTGTAGGTTTAGCTTTTTTGCAAGAATATTTGCCGTAATACTGTTGTATGAGAGAACAGTTGCATAATAGAGATAGCTTCTGAAGAACGTGTTATCATTAACACATCTAAATACTAAACTTTGGGGCTGCTTCAATTTTTGAATGAACCGTGACATTTCCTTTAATTTTGAGTTGCATTTTAGTTTTGTTAAATCATTTTTTTGCAGTCTTTGATTCTTGATCTTTTATATATTTCATTGTTTCAACCATAGTAGCAATTTTTTTTCTCGGGAATAACTTGGCAAACAAAAAGATAAAAGGGTCTTTCAATTAATCAGGGAAAAATTGGCAAATAAAATAACACAAAAAATTCAAAAAAATAGTGAAAAAAGTCCAGTTTTTTGATTACGTGCCAAATAAAGACCATAGAGAGAAAAAATAGAACAAAACGAGTGTACACCATGAATTATGGATTTTGTTCATTAAGTGATGCAGGAGCATTCGGGTTGACAAGCAATCTCACATCCCCCCAAAACAAAATAAGTTATGTTGAGATAAATTTTTGGTTTTGTGTGTGTTTTTTTGGTGAAATGGCATATATGATAAATCAGAAAGTCAAAAGAATGTTCCAACTGACTTCAGCAGCATTAGAAAGCACAGTTGGGTCTTCGTAGCAACACAAATTCACTTCAGCAACAACTGTAATTTTCTCCTGCAACTGGGACGATTTTAGCAGCAAAGTGTGAATGATTGTTGGCAGAGATGATTTTTCTTTTATGACATGGATCTCAGAGGACACTTGTCACATCTTTTGTCTAGATCAACTTCTTTCAAACCTCTAGCTTGCAATGTCCCACCCTAGTTTGGACAATGTTTTTTCGGTGTTTGTTTTCGTTATTTGTTTTCAGTTTGAAGTGTTTGATAGAAATATACGGAGATGCAAAAGTTGTTTCACAAAGATATATTTGCAATAAAATAACATAACTGAAAACAACCCTTACAAAGTGATATTTAAAGTACCCACAATCAACAATGGGCTGGAAATGCAATATATAATTAGAATCCAAGATACCCAGTTGCCAAAATGCTATTACAATACAAAATAAGACATACCCATTTGCTGGTTTATGTGTTGCAGGTCTGATATATGAAAATACAACAATATGGAGTCATATATCCATCACCACCAAACTCTCAAACCCTAAGTTCTCCCACTTGGAAGTGATGAACCAGCAACAAAATGAGACTAAATGCCTCCAATGGTGACAAGAAGTGACCAAAACCCTAGGTGTTTCAGCCTCAAGGTCTCACGCCTTGCCCTAGGTTTGGTACGGCCTGTTTGTGGACTGTAGCAGCAGCAATATATGATTTTTAAACCCTCCAAATGCCTTCTCAAACTCCCTTAACGCCTGCAATCAACTTTGCTTTCATTCGCGCCAAAATGAGGAGTATAAGCAGCCACCAAAAACTCCAAATCTTCCTCTATATGGTATGCCCTGTCATGGAAAATTGTACGGCCCAGCAAGGTAATAAATCACACTTCAAAAAACTTTCAAAAAACCTCCAATACTCATAGCTAAAACATTTCAGATCTGCACTTCACAACCCCATCAATAATTTGAAATCAATCCTTGCTCAAAATAATGCAAATCTTCATCATTGAAAGCTCCAGCATAACCCCTGAATGGAGTTATCAACAAAGTATTCTTGGGTGATCTTTCACACTTGCAAAAACTGTTCCTCTTGAGGGTTTTCATTCTCAAAAAGCCAAGAACCAAGTTCAGTCTCCAACCTGTAGAAGAAAATATTTTCCCAGCATATGCAAAAATGAGCTCAAACCCCCTTTTATTTTCTCATTCACTTCCACGCACATCTTGGGAAATTAAATAACATTTTAAATTTCACTTTATTTCCCCTTATGTCTCCCTAAGTTGGGCGCTCCACATTACTTTATTAAAAAATGCCTTTACATTTTCCCCCCAACGCCCCTTTAATAAAGTCACTTTAATAATTTAATTAACATTAAGTTAAACCTTTAATTTAATTTAAATGACATTAACGTTAATTAAAATAGTGTATCTCTGCCCAACGAACAACCGAAGGAGTAACCAATCATGCAGTGACATGGAAACGGTGCTACGTGAAGAAGTCGGTGCTGAGCGGTGACCCTGCTAAAAATAGTAAGAATGGCCCAAATGTCCGAAATCGCCCGGAAAGACATCACTGTAAACCATTCGACATTACCGAGCTCAATGCAACACCTGGAAAGGCCTCGAGACGGCCAAACTGCCATGTCACCAAAACAGTGTCCAAACTGACACTTACTATAAATAGCAGTGTTCTCCGAGAACCAAAGAGAACAAACCTAGAAAAACCCAGAAAGGTTGTCGCCATGCAAGCACAGACAAGTTGTCTGAGATCCCTTCGAAAAGTGTCATACAGCTCCACTGGATCACCTGAACACACTAGTGACATTGAAATACTCCTCTGATCAGGCTGTCACAAACCCAGAAAGTTAGCTCCAACTGTGCTGCAAGAGAACCCGAAAATGGGGACATTACAGTCTGCCCTTCCCAAAGATTGCTTGTCTTCAAGCAATGCCAATGCAACTTTCAAACAACCAACTGATCCAAACTGAACCCAAGAGTGATTCTGGGGTCCCAAATCAACCTATGGAAATATCCATCATGCCATCGTTGCGCTACTTTGATAAAAACTGTTAATCCATAGCACCAAGTCTACGCTCTCTCCTCCGGTAATCCCAAAATGTAATTATCATCAACATCCAAACTGAAATATCTGCGAGGGCTGAAATTTATATCATGAAAAGTGTCCTGCCAAGGCGCCACAGTGAGGTCCATATTTGAAATCCCACTACCTAACTCGATCTTGGTCAACAAATATAAAAATAATCTGCTCATCCCCAAAGAATAACCCTCAGCATATTCCCTCATAGTATCTCGGAGGTGATGCCAATCCGTCCCTAACTGGAAGCTGATAACTATAGTGCCATCCCTGGAATCATACATCTTGATAATGCCATTCTGGAATGAAAAGTGTCTTGCCAAGGCGTCACAATGAGGTCCATATTTGAAATCCCACTACCTAACTCGATCCTGGTCAACAAATATAAAAATAATCTGCTCATCCCCAAAGAATAACCCTCACCATATTCCCTCACAGTATCTCAGAGGTGATGCCAATTAGTCCCTAACAGGAAGCTGATAACTATAGTGCTATCCTTGGAATCATACATCCTGACAATGCCATCTTGATCATAGACTGATAACCCTTCGCTGACACCTAATCTCTAAGTGTCAACATGCCCATAGCGAGCACACCAACTCATCCAATCGACTGCAATCATCACAGTAACATCTGTAGATATATCCATTAACATCTTGAACTGATTGCAGTAATCATCACTCATACTGGTGGGAGCTAAAAATAATTGCTCTAACTCTGTAAATCCTCCCACAACCTGCTGCCAAGAAGCTTGTAAGTACTCAAAGTCCATTTGCCTATAAACTGATGTTGCCATAATCAATGTGGAAATGCTAGGGCAGCAATTGTCATAAATCATGAGCCCGTAAAACATAGGAAATGTGAGTGTGGGAATGACCAAAGGAATTCCTCCAATAACCAAATTACTTCTACTAATCAACACCAACTGAACATTACCCCACTGCTGGGCTAGAGGTATTGGCCAATCCATTTGCATACTATCATTCAACGTCCTATGTAGGCTAATTGGAAAGTGGACATTGGTACCAACTCTGAAGTTTTGTCCACCACTCCAATTTTGAATCAACATCACACCCCTAGTAATTGTACCTGAATCCCAAATCCTATGATTATCACCAATCATACTCACACACACGTCCTCATGACTGCTGCAACAATTGATGACAGTCATGTTAAATCTGAAAATCAGATCTATAACTGCCTCGAAATTGCTTCTACTGTCATAAATTGGCAATGTCTCAACATTCCAATTCCAAGTGCTATAGTGACAAAAACGTGCACACCAATCCATGCAATCAGTTGCTATCATCAATGCAAAGTCTGAAAATATCATAATCAACACCATAGAACAACCCTTAAACATAAATGTGTAAGTTGGAAACCAAAGACCCAAGTTTGAACATTCTTCCCCAATTTGATGCACACTGTTGTTATGCATTTTAATGAAGTAAGGAATAACAAATCCATTATGAAACATCATGTCTCGTGAATAACTTGGGCACACAAACACCCTTTCATGCTTAGCCATAAAATTTTGAATATCATCAAGATGAGGCCCTTTAATAATGTTAACCATAAATTTTTTATCTACCATCTTATGATGAACAAAACCATATAAAGTTAATGGACTGCTGTTCACCGTCATAAAATCAGCATCTGTTTCATACCTTTCACCAATGTCTTCATAGATTTCATGCATATCTTCTTCCATTTTTAGATGTTCATCATTATTTACCGATTCAAAAAGTGTATCACATTGAAATCTGCCTACACTACCTGTTATATCTGCTATCTCATGGCTGCAAGCTGCATTTCCAAGTGAGAATTGATCCTTGAGATTCAAGAATTCAAATTCTTGATGTGGGTTCCCATCCCTATCATCATACTGAATTCCCCTAATATGAGGAATGTTGGATTCATTTTGCAATGTTTGACACCTATGGAGTTCATCAATTTCTTCCACCATTTGCGTGATCACCATAATCCTTCTATGATCATTTTGTTTCTTGGATGTGGCTGCAATAGAAATTGAACTTTTCGCATTGTATAAAGAAAAGTGAGCCATACTCAACTGTAAGTAAAGATCATCAGCCTCTTTTTCTTGGTCTTCAGCATACTTGAAAGCAAGATCCCCGTCCCTAATCAATTGCAAGTAATCTGATGTCATCATTTCCATTGCTTCTTTGATGGTGTACAATTGAGTAATGGTGACTCCACTTGCAACTCCCTTCTTCCTCTCTTCTACTTGAGCTTCCCAAATGAGATCTTCAACGTATTTGTGAGTATTGTCTGCCCTTGTTAACACTTGTACAACTTTCTCATCTGTAACCACAAGTTTGTCTTTCAAATCTTGTAATGCTAGATGTCTTTGATCAAGTTCACCAAAGTGACTTGGGCTGCCACACACTAGATTTTCTGATTTGCTTTCGTTTGAAGGAGCCATATCATCTTCTAAATCAATTGTCCCACTAGTTGATGCCTCACAACTCTCACATAAAATGATGGGACAGCGTCATGAACAAACCCAATATCATCCAATAAAATCATCTCTTCACAAGGCCTATCAATAACCACCTCTAACTCACCAACATAGAGACTCGTGTCCACTTCTTCACTTGTAGAAATAACAAGTGACTCTTTTTCCTCATGGTCCATGATTTTGCTCTGCTGGAAGGAAACATTATGGAATTCATTCTTTTGATTGTTTGTCCATACATCCTCATTTACATTGCTCACATCATCAAATTTGGAATCTTCATAGTCCATTATTTCAGCTTCCAAGTTTTTTTTATGAATGACATGACCATGCATTAGCGAGCTGCTGCTAGGAGACATACATAAATCAGCATACCTTTCAATGGTGTCATCAATGTCGCTATAGGTCCCATAAACTTCATTGGGTTGATCTGAAATTGCAACTGAAACTGCTGTTATGAAATTGCCATCAAACACAATCTCATTATCTGTAGCTGCATGCACTTCATTTTCCATAGACACCAAAAACTGATTTTTCCAATCTTGTTCAGGCAAGGATAGTGAACTGCTGTTCTGTTGCTTACCAAAATCAGAACTTTCATACCTGTCATCAAAGTCTCCAAGGCTGTCCCAAATCATCTATGCCTCTTCCTTATCATCCTCAACAATGAACTGTGGATCCAAAACAAGAAGGTCACTAGGTCTCTGTTCGTGATTAGCTACATGTAATGTGAATTCAGATTTGTTTTCAAGATCAAAAACAACACCATCAAAGCCGCTCTCTATGCATAACTGTGGAGATGAAGCTAGAACAACACTACAGTCAAAAGTAAATTCATCCCAAATAGGATCCTCGTCATACTTAGGCGCCAATACACCCGGATCCCAAGTGCTAAAAGATTGATTGCTTTGTTCAGAAAAAATGTGCTCCTCATGAATGGTTGTCTCTCTGAAAAAGGCATTCTCCAACTTACTAGTACCGAAATCATCATAAGCATCCCTCTTCATAGGCTTGGTTTGGACGTCAAACTCAAAGCCACCTAAGTTATCATTATTGGAATGAGATAAGGGATCATCATCATTAGCTAATTTGAAGACATCATCATAATTACCATCAACATGCTCTTCTTCTGAAAGTACATTAGTGAACTCATCATAAACATCTGCTTTACTAGAATCATCTAGGAAGTCATTAGTCTTAGAATCATCACTGGATGAATCCGAATTAGGATCCAAGGCTCTTGTTTTGTCTTTTTTGTCGAACAAATCCTCATCATCACTAGTTACATGCACGTCTAAGAGGTCATTCTGGGGCTTTGTCACACATTTCTCATATGTCAAGGCATCTCCTCCATCCAAATGTTTGGGTTTTGCAACAATCCTTGAATATGTCTTTTTAATGTCAAGGTACTTCATTAGCCTAGACAGTTCCTGCATCAACTCGGATATAGACTCGTTTGTAGATATCTTTCTAACTGTGCTTCTAACAACTGTCAAAGAGTGGCATTGGAATGGACATGCAGGTGCTGGTCACCAATATGCAAAGAGATATGAAGCCACTGAGACTGATAGTCAACTACTGCAATTTTTTGATTTGTAACTGAAGAATTGTAGTAAATGTTAGAACTCCAATAGGCTGGCAGGAAAACTGGCTCTGATACCACTGTAATGTCCCACCGTAGTTTGGACAATATTTTTTCGCTGTTTGTTTTCGTTATTTGTTTTCAGTTTGAAGTGTTTAATAGAAATAAATGGAGATGCAGAAGTTGTTTCACAAAGATATATTTGCAATAAAATAACATAACTGAAAACAACCCTTGCAAAGTGATATTTAAAGTACCCACAATCAACAATGGACTGGAAATGCAATATATAATTAAAATCTAAGATACCCAGTTGCCAAAATGCTATTACAATACATAATAAGACATACCCATTTGCTGGTTTATGTGTTGCAGGTTTGATATATGAAAATACATGGAGTCATATATCCATCACCAAACTCTCAAACCATAAGTTCTCCCACTTGGAAGTGATGAACCAGCAACAAAATGAGACTAAATGCCTCCAATGGTGACAAGAAGTGCCCAAAATCCTAGGCGTTTCAGCCTCAAGGTCTCACACCTTGCCCTAGGTCTGGTACGACCTGTTTGTGGACTGTAGCAGCAGCAATAAATGATTTTTAAACCCTCCAAATGCCTCCTCAAACTCCCGTAACGCCTACAATCAACTTTGCTTTCATTCACGCCAAAAATGAGGAGTATAAGCAGCCACCAAAAACTCCAAATCTTCCTCTATATGGTACGATCTGTCATGGAAAACGGTACGACCCAACAAGGTAATAAATCACACTTAAAAAATCTTTCAAAAAACCTCCAATACTCATAGCTAAAACATTTCAAATCTGCACTTCACAACCCCATCAATGATTTGAAATCAATCCTTGCTCAAAATAATGAAAATCTTCATCATTGAAAGCTCCGGCATAACCCCTGAATGGAGTTATCAACAAAGTATTCTTGGGTGATCTTTCACACCTGCAAAAACTGTTCCTCTTGAGGGTTTTCGTCCTCAAAAAGCCAAGAACCAAGTTCAGTCTCCAACTTGTAGAAGAAAATATTTATTCTCTCCTTCACTTCCATGCACATCTTGGGAAATTAAATAACATTTTAAATTTCACCCCCTTATGTCTCCCTAAGTTGGGCGCTCCACATTACTTTATTAAAAAATGCCTTTACATTTTTCCCCCAACACCCCTTTAATAAAGTCACTTTAATAATTTAATTAATATTAAGTTAAATCTTTAATTTAACTTAAATGACATTAACCTTAATTAAAATAATATAACTTTGCCCAACGAACAACCGAAGGAGTGACCAATCATGCAGTGACATGGAAATGGTGCCACGTGAAGAAGTCGGTGCTGAGCGGTGACCCTGCTAAAAATAGCAACCTGCTAAAAATAGCAACTTGCTAAAAATAGTAAGAATAACCCAAATGGCCGAAATCGCCCAGAAAGACATCACCGCAAACCATTTGATATTACTGAGCTCAATACAACACCTGGAAAGGCCCCGAGACGGTTGAACTGCCATGTCACCAAAATAGTGTCCAAACTGACACTTACTATAAATAGCAGTGTTCTCTGAGGACCAAAGAGAACAAACCCAGAAAAACCCAAAAAGGTTGTCGGCATTCTATAGTGGCATCAAGGAGTCTCATGTTGTTACTGTGTACATAAAAACCAAAACATAGCCGACGTATATTTAAAAAAAATTAACCTTAGGTAACTCTTAAGTAAATAAAAATAGCTCTTCAAACAAAAATAAAGTAAACAATATAAATAAAATAAAATAATTCTTAAATAGTTCTAAAATAAATAAAATAGAATAAAATAACTCTTAAGTAAATAAAAATAGCTTTTCAAATTAAAAAAAGTAAACAATGTAAATAAAATAAAATAATTCGTAAGTAAATAAAATAACTCAAGACTGATATCTCTTGGCATTTTCCAAATAGATGTAATTAAGATATCTATACTAGTTTTATTAATTGGTATTATTTTCTTATAGACATTTCATTTAACACTTGATAGTCGTTAAAGCTTCATCATGGTTTTCAATTGCAATCAAGCAGAGCAGATAGGAAGTTGCAAATAACAACATATCTTGGATAAAAATGTCCTAGCAAGAACTCAAAACCATTATCATGGGTGGCCAAATTGTATGCCATAATAATTTTTGTTTGGCCATAATAATTTTCATTCTTTCAAGTCGTCATGTGGCATTTAGGGAAAATGAATCGATCTAAAAATCTGTATAGACAAGAAAAACGTGGACAAAATAAATTGGGCAAGTCGTTCTTGGAAGGGGACGTGCCATAAATCTTGGGCAACAAAGAATATTCGTGCAAGGGAAGGCAACACGACGGGGACGGATTGTAAGAACAAAGAGGTCGACCATATGAAGCATAGATTGATAAAATAGGGGAACAAGAAAGAATAGCCAACAAAAGAAAGGAAAAATTGTGACATTCATCCATACAGAGGAATAGAATAGAGTTATGCCATTTTCTTGTTTGTGAATTAGTTAGGTCATTATTTATTCTTGGCGTGATTGTAAGTCTTTGAGGGCCGATTTGTATTTTAATGCAAGTGAATTTTGTTGCTGTTCCATCTGGCGTGCGATTGCTGTTCGAAGTTTGTTAGGCTGCTAGGTTAGACTATCTTTAATTAGGCACCCCGATCTAGACTACACCATTAATCGAGACTGCTTTCTTGATGATTACATTGCATAGTACATTACTACATAGTTTGACTTCGAAGTTCAAACATAGAAGTATACATCAATTACAAAAATTACAAAATACAAAGTAAATAGTTAATTACAAATACAAACTAACCAAAAAGGGAGGGACCAAATGAGGTACTGCTACTGTTAGAATATTGTCATTGATGTCAAAGGACACGCCAACGCCAATGTTATTTATGATGTTGAATGCATCAATAAATGTTTAGATTAGAGATTTAAACATATTTCCCAAGGCGCCACAATCAGATTTATTACTAAGTATGGTGTTTTCTTTTTGTGAAAAAGATAGCAAGTGAAAAGGATAGCAAGTGAAAAAGATAGCAAGTGCAAATCTGATTTATGATTTACAACAAGTGAAAAAGATAGCAAGTGAAAAGGATAATAGTGAAAAAGATAGAAAGTTTGAAAAAGAAAGCAAAGATTTTGGTGGCCCCCACAAGATTTGGTAAAGCGAATAAAGAAAGCAAGCCTGTTTTAATAAAGATTTGCATGAATTTTTAGCGCCAAAAATAAGTATATAAAGCGCTAGGAGAAAAATGATTAAAATCAGTTTTTTTATTATGGTAAAAACAAAAATGTAGATAAATATGATTTTTTAATAGTGCTCTTGGAAATATCCCACTTAGGATAAATGCTAAAATTCTGATTTTTAGTGTGTTGGCATGTTGTCAAACACTTGGCATTTGATTCACAAACTGAGTTTTCTGTGTATGCTGATGTTAACCAAATTGCTTATGGAGTTTACAAGATACTTTGATCACAAATCTAATACCAAACATGATAAAATATAAAGCATTTTGTTATACAGTTTGCATACTTCCATCAACAGTAAACATTCATATAGCTGACCAACAAACAGTTTGTAGATATAGAGAGTGATTCAAATTAAAGATTTGAATGGTCTTCTCTTCTGATGGCAATCACAATGTATCAATATGCAGATTACAACATCAAATCGTGGCTCTATGACAGCCCAGCTCAAGCATATACTGCTGTTACAAAACAAGATCTCACATACCCGTTATGATGCCATATACAATGCAAAGTTGAAGCAATTCGATTTGATGGCTGTTCAAGAGTGCTGATAACTCTGTAGCTGATCGCTGTCAAGGGAACTCAGACCAAATTATATCAAGGAATGCAGATCGGTCACTGGATGATGATGCAGATCGGTCTCTAGTGATGACAAGGCAGATCCAATGATCAAGTGCAGTCTAAACAATGACGAATTCCTCTAAAATGCCCAGTGATTCAAGTGGTAGCGAACTCCTTCTAGAGTGGTGATCCTATAGATGCAATGAAATCTCAATGATGCCGCTGCTGCTATGAGTGTATGTCTGAAGTACATCTGCTGCCAAACACTTCTCTTGTGCCAAGGATCGGTGATGAAGAATCCTTCAAATGATGCGCTCAATGGAATTATGCAGACTGCGAATTCACATCTGTCAATAGTATGTTGTCAACAACCCACAAACACCCTCAACTATGGCGATCCACTAGCAACTCAGTCCACTACAAGTCAACGCTCAACCAAGATATATTCCTCCTTTGAAATCGGCAATAATGGATATCCAACAAATGCAAGTCTTCAACAATCTTTAATTAAATGCAAATGAAAGATCTTCGATGAAATCAATTCTAGGTCTCCGACCAAATATCGAATGATGGATCCACGGAGCTTAAATACAATCTTCAATGAAGCATACTTACAAACTCAAAACCCTAGCAGCTGTAACCTGCAAATAAACTCAATTTCCAGCTCCTCCAAAATATCAAATTCATGCAATGAAGTACAAATAGACCTCCGTCATGAAGTCTCCTCAAAGCGAGCTAGGTTTTTGTCCAACCCACTAGGAATTGCAAGGGTTTCCGTCCTTGAATTCAAGCTAAAACAAGTTGCAGCCAAGAAAAAATATCTCCAAATCAAAATAACATAACTCAATGATGTAAAAATGATTTCCAAATGCTCCTTTTAAAGCCCTCAAGTGGAGCGCTCCAAATAGGTCCCACTTGTACTTTATTAAATGGAGTTTTTATGTACACAATGTCACTTTATGACATGAAGTGTTTTTGGCCAACTTAAGTAACTTTTATGAAGCAATTCAAAATTAGAACACTTTATAAAGTCAACTTAAGAATAGAACCACTTAAGTTACTTTTTACTCCTTGTTTCAACCAATCATTCCCTTAGAATTGGATTTAGCCCATAGGAATATTGAAAAGGCTAAATACCCAAATCAAATGTGATCATTACGGAAATGGAGACATTACAACTCTATGCAAAAGGAAAACAATAAGTCTTAATGCCATGCTTTTAGGCAGCAGAAAAATATGGAGAAGAGGCGATCATTTCAAAAATGAAAAAAGAAAAAGTTAATGTAAAAAAAAATAGCAATCAACATAAGGAGGGTTTGTGATGCGTTCAACAGAGATATGAAGCGATTAATATCAACATAGCAGCGAAGTATTATGAAGGTGGTTGAGAAAATTGAAGGTGTATTTCATTCATGAGGTTATCTTTTTGAAAAGATATAAAAGTTTAGAAAAGGTTAGTGATAGGAGGATGCTGAGAAGAGAAGAGAGTTGTATCATCTCCTCATCTTGAGAGAACAGCACCTTGAGGATATTCTATCATCCCGTACTATCATGGAGTTGAGTTGCCATCATGAGATTGTTGTTTGGATACATGACAATAGCTTTGTGAGAACACCTGTGTCAAGCATACTTCACATTCATGCGAGGTCTACAGGAGTTGGAGATTGGTTTGGTGTTGATGCAGGATAGTTAGGACATCCTTAAGGCACTTAAGGATAACATGCAGCAGGATCAGAATCATTGTAAGATGTATGCAGACAGACACAGGATTGAGAGGACTTTTGAAGTTGGAGATTTGGTCTTCTTGTGCCTTCAACCATACAGGCAGTCGACATTGAAAAAGAGTGGTGCAGAGAAATAGAAGCCAAGATTTTATGGTCCCTACAAGATTCTGAGGAGAGTTGGTGAGGTAGGATATGAGCTTGAGTTACCGGTAGGAAGCAGGATTGACAATGTGTTTCATGTGTCATGCCTCAAGAAGGCATTGGGACAAAAGGTTGTTTCTTCCCTTGATCTTCCACCTCTTGACGAAGAGGGCACTTTGGTTTTGGTTCCTGATAGCATTTTGGAGACATGAGAGCGACATTTGAGGAACAAGGTGATCTGTGAGCATTTGGTGAAATGGAAAGATTTGCCATTGGAGGATGCGACATGGGAAGGAGAACGAATTCTGCAGCATCCGAATTTGCTATTGCTTGAGGACAAGCAATTTTGGGAAGGGAGGACTGTCATGTAAGCAATCTTGAGAAGGGAGGACTATCATGTCCCCATTTCCGGCATGATCACCAAACAGGAGATTGAGTTAGCCTATCCTCATTCCCGTAGGCTAATTCATCAAACAAGGGAATATTCTGGTTGAGCTTTGGTGGAAAATGGCTTGGAGAAGATAATGTTGTTCAGAGGCTTGGAGAATGGAAAGTTGATTCACAAGGCTTAGCTAATTTTCATTACATTGGCGAAGATGGAAAATAAATTAATGTAATTTTACATTAAGTATCAAAGGCAAAAAAATGTAAAATATTGTCTTTTTGGATTTGGGCGAATCACTTGGAGGAACAAGGAAAAGAATTTTTTTTTAATTCCTAGCACCCAATTTGAAGGAGAAATTAATTAAATAATAATATTTTATTATAATTTAATTTGGAGCGGCCAGTTTGGAAAATAAATAAATAAAAATATATATTTGATTTTGTGCGCTCACATTGGAGAAGAAAAAGGAATAATAAAATATATTATTTTCTTTGGATTTTGGCGCTCACCTTGGGAGAAGCAATAAATTAATAAAATAATATTATTTTGAATTTGGGCGGCCTCTTTGGAGAAGTAAAAACAATAAAATATTGGTTTTTGGCCGACAAGGAGGGAAAAGACAATTCAAATCTTTAATTTGAATTTGTCGGCTTCAATGATGGAAAAGGAATATTGTCTTTTTGGATTTGGGCAAAAAAATATAAAATATTGTCTTTTTGGATTTGGCCGAATCACTTGGAGGAACAAGGAAAAGAAATTTTTTTTTTTTAATTCCTAGCGCCCAATTTGAAGGAGAAATTAATTAAATAATAATATTTTATTATAATTTAATTTGGAGCGGCCAGTTTGGAAAATAAATAAATAAAAGTATATATTTGATTTTGTGCGTTCACATTGGAGAAGAAAATAGAATAATAAAATATATTATTTTCTTTGGATTTTGGCGCTCACCTTGGGAGAAGCAATAAATTAATAAAATAATATTATTTTGAATTTGGGCGGCCTCTTTGGAGAAGTAAAAATAATAAAATATTGGTTTTTTGGCCGACAAGGAGGGAGAAGACAATTCAAATCTTTAATTTGAATTTGTCGGCTTCAACGATGGAAAAGGAAGATCCAAGTATAAATAAAGGTTGATGGAGCTCATTTTGACATCACGAACGTTTTGGCAACTTTGGCATTTTGCTTGGCAATTGTTTTGCAGGACTTTCCAAGGACGAAAATCCTTGTGGAGGTGGTGTGTTGGACGAAAACCCAATCACATCTTGGAGGTGGATTCATACGGAGTTCACATTTGCACTCCATTGGAGATTCGAAGATTTGTCTGAGCATCATTGAAACATCATTCGTAGTTGATTGCATTGAAGATTTCATTGAAGATCATTTGCATTTCATTTGAAGACATTGAAGGTCATCCTTGAGCGTCGATTTTGTAGAAGATCATATTGCTAGTTGGAGCGCCATATTTGGAGGTGGCCGTGGCTGTTGGACAATAGAAACCTTGCAGATTTTCATATCAGCAGTCCTTTCCTAGCCGCTGCCCACACCTTGGAGTATTTGCATTACCTTTTGGAGCGCTAGATCTTGGCAAGCATTTTGGAGGTCCGAATTGGCATTGTTGAAGGGTGATCTGCAATCAAAGGTGGACGATTTGTCTCAGATCTGCATAGAGGAGCAGCTTGGGCAGCGAACAGCATCATTGCATTCATCAGGGATCAGCTTTAGAGTGCCTTTCACCTTGCATTACATCATCACAAGAGGCCGATTTGCTACAGCAGGCTTGTTATCATGTTTGCATTGTATTTGGACAACATATTTGGTATGTGGATTCATCATATTGCTTCTGATTTGTAACAGCAGTCCACACTGTGTTTTGGCTGCCTTGAGTTTGCATTTGTTGTAATTGGAGTGATAGAGAAAACTGAATTCCTATCAGCATGGTCTGATTTTGATTTGACATCATTGTAATGTGTACTTCATGTTGTAACTCACATTGATAAGGCTGCCAATATCTATTTTGTTCTATCATCAATTTTGCATATGTTAGTTGATGTTTCATGCTTGACAAAGACATAATTGAAGGTGCAGAGATACAATCAGAGATCAGTCCTAGGGTTTCATTTTGGAACTTGCAAATTCAGAAATTTTGGTTCAAAACCTAGTTCGGCACATGACAGGCAATGAGCATAAAAAATCAGGTAGTCCAGCAGTCCATGCGAGACCAGGCAATTAAAATTCAATGGTCCTGTTTCTCAAGAATTCTCAGAGGGCATAATATAATCATATTCGAAATTGTCACTCTGTGGCATCACTTGGTTCATGAGGCAGAATTATATGGCCATGTCCAAACTAGAAACACCTTGTGGTCTTTTCCAAAATCTGCAGCCTTAAGTGAATCAGGTAGACACACATCTATGTGCAGTCCCTTAGGCTTGCTTGACACCATGGCAGCAATGTGATGGCACAATATGCCACATGTTACTTTGTCCTTCAACTCAATGACTGGGGGTCAGCATTCTAAATAAAAAAGAAATGATCGAACCTTATTTCCTTGTGGTCACGTCCACGTGTGGAGTCTGTGGAGCCTTGCTCTTGGAGCACAAAGTTCTTTTGGCAGTACCTCTCCTCAGATCTGTAGCTTGATTTTATAAGCTTTGTCCAGCAAAGCACGGGTGGCATTTTTTTCTAAAAAATTGGAAACCTTCACCGCTTCTGGAATTGTCGCATTTGATGGCATGGCCTCTTGTCTGATGTACTGGGTGATGTATGAACTGTGCACTTGGCAGTTTCCTTGACGCTGTCTGTTTATATTTCCCTCCATGGGGACTGCACACACCATTCCAGATGGTTCACGGCAAACATATTGAAAAATCAACAGTGGTTGCACTTTTTTCTTTCCTCCACCATCACCATTTATATTATTGTTCATGCTTTATATCTCCATTCTTAGCTTTCTTCTGTTCTGCTGCAACGATTTCCTGGAATCCCTTCTCTCTTCAGCAGTACACCTAAATGCAAAACGATCAATGAAGTGGATAAATGATTTCAGATTATATTGTTGGTGCCACTTGAAGCTTGCGTGGTCTCCTGCATGAATCCTCACCTATTGCTCTGATACCAGATGATGAAATACTTCCACTGAATTGATTGATTGATTGATTTTGGAAATCACACATTTACGTGGAAACCCTTTTTGGGATTAAAACCACAAAATAAAATTCTTTTACAAACTTTGTCGGCACCAACGAGACACCAATCTCCACTGGTAAGCAATTTGTAGGCACCAACCTACTGGAGACACCAATCCTTGTTGATGTGTTTTTCTTGCACATGCAAACTCAGAATAAAATACTAAGTATTCTATCCTCTCTTGAACAAAGTCTCTCGAATGCTAAACAATGTGATCAATCGAGACAACTCCAAGGTTCCTTATCTTCAATCCTCAACATGGGCTAGACTCAGTAGTTGATGTGATTTGCTGGTAATCACAAAGGGACTTACGCTGAATATACTCCTTACCCCACTCTATATGTTACTTCTTCCTTGTGAAATGGAACTTCTTGAACAAGATTACAAAGAAATTGCAAAAGGGTCAAGGTTTAGAGAGAATCTACTCTACTTCTAAGTACAATGAGACAATGAATAATGCCAATAAGGACAAATTCCTTATAACAAGCTCCACTTCGCCATGATGAATTCAACAACTACGTAGAACAAGTGCAATCTCCTAAGGATAACTAAGGATTTTCATATTGCAAATACTCATTCAAGTATCCACAGCTAGCGCAACTCGAACAAACATCAACAACCTAACTATTGCAATAAGTTGAGGTTCGGGCTAACTTTGCACAACAATTTGCCAACGACAAACCATCAAAAGTATGAACCTTGGAACTCATCAAATATCTCAACACAAATCCATCATATCAATGAACTCTCTAATATTATTCTACTCTACTTGGAACCACATCTCAACCATCTTGGAGAATAAGAAACCCTGCGAACATTCCTTGATCGTACAAGATCACCATGCGAATAACAACAATGAGCTTGTATTGATTTAAGAAGTGTTTTGTTTACAACAATCTCATATATCTCTTCAATGATTTCGAAGAGTTATTTCTACTCTACTTCTATTGCCACAATATCTACTACTACTCTATCTTCCTCTAGTCATTCTCTCCTTGTACAAATGAGAGTAGTGAGCCTTTTTTAGAGCTCAAGAATTACAATGAATGGCCTAGATTGATTTAGCAATCAATGGCCGAGATTGAGACAACAAGGCAGTTTGTTACAAAATCTGCTATTTTTAGAACATGAAAGAGGCAATGAAGGCACGTTTCCCAATGTGATAAGCATCTTTGGAGCATCTTTATGGTGGGCCCTCTTGAATGAATGACATGGGAGAATGCGATTGGCTTGATGATGTGTACGTGCCACCTCAGCATCTTCAAACGAACTAGTCTGGTTCACCTCATGTTCACTTTACTTAGAATATTTTCTTCTTGTTGTCTTTGATGTAACTCATGGATCACTTTGATGATCATGCTCATCTCTCATCTTGTGATGTTGTTCTTGCAGGACTCTGGACTCTTGGAGTGTTGAGGTGGAAGATGTCTTGTGCGTGACTTCTTGCATATGATGGATGCACATGAAATAGACAACTCTGGATGATGACCTCCTTCTCATGCGTGGCGTGAGATGAACTTGATGTAAGAGCTCTCCTCCATGTGGTGATGATGACAACTTTGAGCAACTTTCCTTCACCTTCCAAACTTCTCACGTATGAGCTCTCGCCATTCACCTCCTTGGATGATCCATCACCTACAAAAACACATCAAATTAAGACTTGATATAAAGGATTTTCAATAACAAATTACATTCATCTTAAGCATTAAACATACCCTTTCGCATGAAATCCATGCCTAAGTGCCTAGGCGGGTTTAGAGGGGTAGTGAGGAGTGTGTAATGTGGAGGACATGGAATCCATGCAAGGTGGTCAAGGCCGCCTAGGAAGGGCGGGTTTGAAGGTGAGGTAAGGAATTTTAGACTTAGACAATTTTTGGCTTCACCTGAATGACTCCTCCTCTCTTGACATGACTTAGTATCTTGGAGTACTTGTGCAAAGTTAGCAGGCAAGTTTGGAATGCGAATGAAGGACAATCCTTATGACATAGTGAAATCCGCCCAAGCTAAGCGGCCTAGAGGGTGTTGTGTGGAATGATCTTCATAACATTTCGAAACTTGTCTCATTTCCCTTAATCAACTTCCATCTTCCTTCATTGATTGTTCTTGCAACTTACCCCAATGGATGGGCGGATTAGAAGGAGTTATGTGGAATAATCACTACCTAATCCAAGCTCACACCAAAAGGCCGCCTAGGAAGGGCGGATTTGAGAGGGAGTCTTGGATTTTTCTCAATCTTGTTCTTTTTTTGCCTCTAAATGAACTCCCTACTCCTAACTTGCGACTTTTCGTAAGGGTTTTCCTAGGCTGGTTTGAGGTCTTTGTTTGGAGAGACTCATGTGAACGACGTGGAATCCATGCTCAGGTGAAATTTCCGCCCAGGCTGGGCGGGTTTAGAAGGTGTGCTTGGAATGCAAGTCCTGTCGCTATATTGGAAATGTCCTGAATGGAAGTATATTGAAAATATGTTTAAGTCAAATATACTTTAACTATTTATCAATATACTTCCAGGATGTTTGAGATGGGTCTCGGATCCATAGGATTTAACTTGCAAATTCTAGATTTTAGAGGATCCACCAGATTTCAGACTTAGTCATTTTTTCAGGATTTTCAAGATATCAGACTTAGTCATTTTCAGGGTCTTAGTGACATGCATCAGGATGAAGGCATATAGACCTCTTGGCAAGAAACCGTTGAGACTTGGATACACAACACTATCAAAATCCTACAAGCTCAGAGGAAAACTAAACCTAAAGCAAAACAAAGAAAGCAAGCAAAAAGAGGGGGTCCCCATTTGCAATGGGGCGATGTGTGATTACATCACAACAATCCCCACTACTAAGCACCAACTTAGCAAGAGACACCAATCTCTTTTTTTAGGAGGCACCGACCTCCATAACAAGGTTCCACCTTCTGAATGTTGTTTCTTCAACAGATGGTCTTTTTGATCTCTTTCATATATCTCTCACACTCACTCATATGCTCCCTGATATTCGATATATCTCTCATTAATTCTCTTTATCTCTTCCACATATATATATATATATATCCTTCATATATATCAATATATATTTCTCCTCATCTCTTCCACATATTTATCCTTCATGATGTTCGTTATTACCCTTCTTGAATGATCTTCATACATATATTTTATTCACTCCATAATTGGACCTTATTTATTCCTTCTTCACACTCTTGAATGATCTGCCTTTTATATCTTATTCATTCCATTACACCACTCGCTTTTCTTTAAATGACTTCTCTTATATATCTTGTCTCATCATGAGACACAATCCTTCACCATACCCTTGTAACTATTCTTAACCAAATCTTCAAATAATATTAATTACTTTTTCATATGCGATTCCTTAGCATAGTATTTAATCACTAGCGTCACTTCCAGCTTGAAACTTGTAAATGATCATCCATGCTATCTTGTATGGATCCATCTTTGATTCAATGGAATTGCAAAGGTGAAACAACTGAATAGACTTCTGACTCAGGGTCTCTAAAAAGATGTGGATGCAGATGTCTCTTGTAGACTTGCGGTCATCTTGTGGCCCGCCTCAATGTCTTTTGGATTTGTCAAACTTTGCCACGGGTTCTTGAAGATCTATATGAAGCAATGAATAATTTGAAATATACCTTTCTAGAATGACTGAAAATTTTTGCCAATTTTTAGATAAGATTTTTTTGCACAAATCAACAAATAAATATCACTAATGAACAAAGCAATAATAGAACTTCAAACCCACATCATCATTGCTTATTTGAAACCTTCAAATATGAAATACATAAATGATAAGTTGCTGATCTGAATTTCAGTCACTGTCTGATTTTATATCAGACCTTATTACATGCATAAAAAGTGTCCAATTTACATCAAATCTTTCATAGAATCAAAGCCCAAACACTCTAGAACAAAGGTAGCTATCCAATGATGCTATAACAGCCCTGAAAGTACAAGAACATGACTGATATGAAACTTCTGTAGGCTGATATGACTACTGAAAGTGATGATTTTGCCTAGCCAAGTTGTATCAATGAAAACTTCGTGAAAAACATTTCCAAAGCCAAGCGATGGATGCCTGGTTTGGTCTTCTAGCAAATGCAACTCTTCAAATGTGAAAGCCTTTGTCAAATCCACTTCAAAAACCCTGTCATTGTCCAAACAATTCGCTGTCATAAAAATCAGACTTTGTTGATATGAAATCAGATCTTGTAAAATATGCAAAAGTCACTTAATTCTCACTCTAAGTTCAATCAACTACTTTGGTAGTCACTCCCATACACCAAGGGTTCCATTATGATGTCAAATTGTCCTCAAATCCTTTCAAATAACCTGCAAATTCAACTCCAAATGATGAAATCTGAATGATAACATCTCACAAATTGTCATGGGAATATCACCACAACATTCAAGGGAACATCTCCTTGAAAAATAACTAGAAAATGCAATTTCCAGCTAAAAGAACAAAATGCAAAAGCTTACCAAGTGATCATTAGTTGCAAATTGGAGTTTAAGAGCTCTATTTATCCTCTCTAAGGATAGGCATCCCTTCTCTTTGTCAAATTGGAATGAAGCTTGGAATCCATCAATCAAAATTGAGAGTCTTGAACAAAAGTAAATGAATGACATCAATGAATGCAATCATTTAAAACAATCTTTAATTGTTTAAATGAACTACATCTATCTTGCAAGTGAATCAATCCTCTATGCAGTGGAATCCTTCTCTACTTGACGGCGGCCATGTATTGGAGCTAACAATCATTTACAAACTTCTCTTTGCATTGAATTTCCCTTGCTAATGGCGGCGGCCGATCATATGCAATTATTTAATAAATTTTGTTGTAATGAATATCCATCTTGGCATTGAGCGAACCTCCTCATCATAGGTGTTTAGCATTTAAAATCTTTCAAAGCTCAATAACTAACCAAATGCAATCATTTAATATTCACAAACCCAATCGCCCTCATGGTGCCATCGATCCAATGCAAATATTTAATAAATAAATATTGCATTTAAAATATCTTTTCTTCATGCTTGGCGGCTAGCTATGAGTCAAATGCAAACATTAAATTTCAATAACCAACCTCTATCAATACCAATCGCTCAACACAAGGCATGGGCGAATGCATCATGGCGTTGGAATTCGACACTTGGACCAATGTGAATGCTCTACAAAAGTGGGCGATCCTCTAGATAGCCGTTGGCTCCTTGAACAATGCAATTTAAATACCAAAACAATATATGCCAATCGATCACTTATCCCTTGCATTTGATTTTTGGTCTGGACCTATAATTCCTTGGCGAACACATCACCTTTATTCATATGTACAACTCCATAGAAATCGATTATAGAAAATGCAATTAAAGATTCCATTTTCTAAAATCCATCAAATGAAAATAAAAATACAATTTCAATAGTGCATTTTTCATTGATCACATACTAGTTGAGCTAATATTCCGAATCTCCATGTGTAGCAATAAGCTCAAACTAGAAATTCATTCCCTTACCAATGCATTAGCCTACGGGAATGGATGATAGGCTAATCATCAACTCCATGTGAATTCACTCCAGAAATGGGGACATGACATAATTGATAGTCTCTTCAACTCTTGTAGTCGTCTCTACTTCCACACAACACGAAGTGTAGACTTTGCAACAACACTCAACACAATAGTCTACAATGGCGAGCAGCTACCATGTACCGTGTACCTTTTTAATATCAGCAGAAGTGGCACCTTTGGCCAATCCTAGTACCGTGTAATGTTCCTGTTGACCACCAATCCCATTTGAATTTCTAACTGTTCTAGACTTTGCAACAACACTCAACACAATAGTCTACAATGGCAAGCAGCTACCATGTCATCACGTCTGACGAGCCAGTGTCCGGAAAGCCCTTTTCATATCAGCAGAAATGGCACCTCTGGCCAATCCTAGTACCGTGTAATGTTCTTGCTGACCACCAATCCCATTTGAATTTCTAACTGTTCTCTTCCTGTTATATGCACCCTTTCTACTATACTTCCCATGGCATCAATGTAGTCAAACATGTCAACATATATCCCATTCTGTCTGTTTTCTACAATATCAAACAAAAAAATCTTTCCACTGGAATCCTTTTTGTATGAAAGGAAGCTAGGTGTGCGGAAATCGCTTCCTACACTAATCTAATGAGGAGAGGGCTATGCAAAATTCAATTTAACCTTTACAACTATAGCAATATGTAATACATAAACGAGATATTGCAGCAATACACATGAACCAGAAAGAAGACAGAAGAAGAGAGACAAAGATTTACGGTGGGCAAAACCCTTATCGGGTGAAAAAACCCCACACTCAGAAACCTGCACAATGTATTAACAAATCTGAAATATGTTTACAATACACTTGCAATGCAAGCTTCAATGGTCTTCAACACTCGTGTCTGGAGTCAAACCGACAGCATAACAGTACCTGTAAAACTTATGATACCTCTACTCCTCCAAGCACCTGTTTATATAGAAAATACAAGGCAAAATTGGACCTTTCTTGGGATGGGCATCCAACTTGGCTTCATGGACCAAAACCCACGCCTAAGGACACTTGGTCAACATTGTAGAATGTGCCTGACACTTGTCCACAACTTCCATCCCAAAGAGGTCGCCTATTTCCAAAATGGGCTATGACAGATGCTCTTACGACACTTACGACCGTCATAGAATCTGTCATAGCGGTTACAACTTACAATTGTAAGAGAATCTGTTATACATAGGCTATAAATAGTATATTCTCTTACAACATGTCATAGTCCACCTTGGGGCACCCAAATATGCCTTTTCAAATATGCTTCATGACATATGTCTTCACCTGTCTTACAACCTTCTATTTCCGACTCTTACATGTCATAGATTCTGTCATAGGAATCTGTCATAACCGTTTCGGTCAAGATTCACTTACACAACATGGAAGATGCCGACACATGGCAAAATGCTCCTACCACAAAGTGGGACGCCTATCTCCTCATGTGAGGACAAAATTGCAAGTTGTCATATTCCATGTAGGATTGACACATCACCGTGCCACAGCCCACAATATGACAATATGGAATTTACAAATATTTACAACATAGGCAATTAAATAATAAATACAAACATTAATAATGCAAGGAATTACTAAGGCTGAGACACCTTAATTCCCAACACTGTATGAGTGATTACAGCTATCAATGATCACATCCTTGACTCTTGTAAGATTTGTAGGGTCAATGTCAATATAATGCTCATTGATAATGTAGTCTATCATTTTCGCTGACTTTTTTTTGTGAGACCAGTTTGATCCTGGTAAAATGCGGTGAAGGAAACTTCTTTCAAATGTGTGGCTGAATGGACCATGACCAATATCATGTAGTAGCCCAGCCAGCTTTACGTTCATGATATCATATCGATCAATATCAAGCTCAGATCCTTGGCATCGTCAATTTTCTCTTCTTCTAATGTAAGGATCATCTGTCTTTTCTTGCCTTGTGATAACATCAGCTTCTTTCTCTCCCCGCTTGGCATCTTCTCTATCAATCTGGGCCCTCATATCATCTTGACATTAATTCTTCCTTGACATCAATGACAATATTTCCAACATTTAGGCAATCACATAGGTAACCCGTGCTGAGCCCAGAAATGTGAGGATTTGAAAACCCCTTACTGTTGCCCTCCATGTGGTTTGTTCAACAGAATACTTGGTGTTGCAAATTTTATTCTGAGAGTCTCAAGTACTGCAAAATATATATCACTGTTTTCAGTCTGATTAGAGTTGCTTTGCCACTGGTTGGACTGGTCTTATTTGTTGCCATGTGTCATTGTCTGATTATGTTATTAGATTCTGTTCTTGTGGAGCCATACTTTGTCATGGTAAAACTAAATAGCTTTGTGTTTTCACTTTTCAGTAAAGGAACACTTGGCCTTAATTGCTTTGGAAGTTTTGTTACTGTTATATTGTTGTCCTCTTTTATATGTTAAATTGATCAATGATACCATTTAGTTACTACCTCATGTAATGCAAGATGCTGTTTATTGGCAAGTTACACTGGGAATGAATATTAACACACACACACACACACAAAGACATACTCAGGCTTGTCCTTCTAAGCTATCGTGTGTGTTTCTGGATGCAGAGGGGAAATATAAAACCAGTTCACATTGTGGATCTGCCAGGTCATTCAAGGCTGAGACCCAAGTTGGATGAATTTTTACCTCAGGCTGCTGGGATTGTGTTCCTTGTTGATGCTTTGGATTTCCTGCCAAACAGTCGTGTCACTGCTGAGTAATGCCCTAATCTTTGTCTGTAGCTTTTCTTTCTTTTAGTGTGTGGATGAGCAGCCACGTACTCTATGATTTGGATATTTTACTGGTCTGTTGACAATAAAATATAGTTGTGTTTCAGCACTATAGAGGTGACTGATGTGTTGGATGCTTTTCATAACCTAATAGTTTCTAGCTGTTGGTTCAAGGTATCTCTACGATGTCTTGACAAAGGCCCTTGTTGTGAAGAACAAAATTCCAGTACTCATAGTCTGCAACAAGGTGGACAAAGTCACAGCCCACTCGATGGATTTCATAAGAAAGCAATTGGAGAAGGAAATGTATGTTTTTACTCTTTTGAGATGTAGCTAAATATTTTACTTAATACAAGATGTCTTCTTTCTTTGAGTATTAAATACATTATTTCATTGGAATATTTCTTCCAATTTTTTAGCCAGGGTAACCTTATTTTCTCATTTGGCTGGTAATTAATAATTCAGAGTTCAATCAGTTGATATTTACACTTATCCGAGCCATTTTCTTTATTTGGATTGTTCCACAGCCATTGAGCTACAATTTTGATGTGATCTTATCATTTTTCAGAGACAAATTGCGTGCTTCAAGGACTGCTATATCAGATGCAGATATTGCCAATGATGTCACCTTAGGTGTTCCAGGACAGCCCTTTGCATTCTCTCAGTGCATCAACAAAGTCAGGGTCACTGAAGCATCTGCTATATCTGGAAAAATAACTGATGTTGAGCACTTTATCAGGGAACGGGTATTGCCTTGATAAATGAACTTGCATTGTTACAGGTTTACAGTTCACCAGAAGAGATTGTCACTGAGGCAATACTGCCCTGCCTCCAATTAACTCTTAATTCACTGGGTTACTTATGAGATATTTTTGTGATGGCTGAGTTTATATTGTACAAGCTTAGGCACTTTACAGCCTAATGCTGTGGGATCCTTGAGAAAAATAGTCATACAAGTTGAGCAATATGTTTTGTGCTATTGGTTTATGTTATTGTAATTCCTCCTTAGGGTCTTGACTTCAGGAATGGCCATAGTGCAGTTATTAGTTTCAGGATTTTTCAAAATTGTTATGCGAGATAACTAGATTTTCACTACTGTAGAGTGGATGTTAATATTAATGAACAACACATTGTTGAGTTAAAACAGTGTGCATATCAAAATAACATGTTAGGAAGATGCAACAAATATTAATTTACTGAACACCATACAATATGTATGAAGGCATCATAAAAGATGGTTAAGTAAATGTTTGATACTAGATATAAAATTTACAAAACATTTAGTATTGCATATAGGGAATACCACATTGCAAAGTGTTAGCAAAATGCATATTAAATAACATTAGCGAGAGACAACAAATATCAATGTGTTTAACACCATAAGAAACAAATGAAAAAATCATAAAAGGAAGTCAAATAAATATATGATAGTATATATAAAATGTACAAAAAATGTTGTTGTTGAAATGTCCAACTTTAGTCATTGTTTTACATACTCCTCATAATATACCCCAACATAAACCTAAGAGGTGTACAAAGCACGTAAGTATGCCAATGACACCAACAATCAGTAATATGCGGCCAATATGTACATCCTAACAGAACAGGATTTTGTTGAAGGGCAATGACCGTCTAGATGGTCCCACCTTCTAATGGTCTATCTACTGGAATGCAGCAAAAGATAAAATGATCCATGTGAATGTGTATGCTTGCATGTAAGCTTGAGAAATTATTTTTGACGAGTACAATGTTATATATACATTTTGAAAGAAAACTTTAGTTCGCATTTCAGCCATTTGGATTAACTGATTATCTTAACCAATGGCACGATAAAGGTGCTTCAACCTTGTGGTTGACAAAAGAACCGATTTATGCGCTACATTATTAGAACGTGCTTACTCTTTCTAATCCTTTGTTGGCCGTATTAGTTGGACGGTAACCTTGCACTTGAATGGCAAGCGAATCTTCTTTCTTTTCTTTAGAAAAAAATGATAAACTTATCTCTCCAATTGAGGATCAATTTTCATTGAAAGGAGGATGTAGCCTTAGCTTCAGAAACTTATTCAAGACAATGTTTGTTTCCTCTTAATTGTTTCATTGATAATTTGGCGTTTGCTATTAGTGAGCAGCTCTCCCCTTTACATCTGCAACTGAGAAACAAACCGTTCTCCATTTGAGATCCCAATGGCTTGTAGCTTCTGATTAGTCTTTATGTGAAATTTAGTGAGATATTTGTTCATATCTTCTTTAATAAATGCAGCCTGGACTTCAAGTCAATAAATAGATTCCCAGGAAACTCTCGGTGAGACAACTAACTCTTTTGGCCGATTTTTGCTCATAAACATTTTCTATTAGTGAAAACTACTCTTCAGCCTCAAAGAACTTTTTCCTTCTGCAGTTCTCATAGTTAGCATTCACGATTTCAACCTTTTTATGCATGTATACCTTTCTCTCAATCTCTATCTTATCATGATGATATATGCTTTAAATCTTATCATGATAATATAAGCTTTGTATGTGAATTTTAGGTCCTTTTATGCTTTAAATCTTATCATGATAATATAACCTTAAAACTGCCAAAGCTTATAATTCATAAATATTTTGAATACTATTGATTTGAAGTTTGATTAGTGATTATTGAAATTCTTCGGTATTTATTTGCAATTCGGCGAGTACTTGGTTCCTTCACGAATGAAGGTGCTTTAGAGATGTTGGACTAAAAGTACAGAAAATGGCATCACAAGCCAAAGGCAAAGCCTTGGTATATAGAAAAGGGTGGTAGCGCAAAAGATTCTGTACTATTAATGAAGATCTTTCTTTGATAAATTTAAAAACTTTATTCATGAATCAAAAGGGCCAAAGGCTAATTACAAAGAGGCAGAGAGCAAGAAATGGAGAAAATACAAAAGAAAACTAAAGCAACCTAAGTATCATAGTTAGGATCATTTTTAGGTTTCATATCTGAAAGATGACTATTCACACTTGGGCATTGACCCTCATGATAGAGCCAGAGATGCACTCGATGAATGAGGTTCCTCATCCTACACCAAAATACCAAGACTATGGCAAATATCCTCCAGAACACCCATATTGTCATCGATTGCATTCAAGGTTTTAGTTGATCATCTAGAATTATTCTTCTTCTATCCCCTTACATCCTCATCTGAAAAATATGACTATTCAAGTTATCCAACAGATCCTTAATGGACAAAGTAAGATCTTGGAGATTCATTCGTTCAATATGAATTTCCTGGATATATTATTGCACATTGTTAATAAATTTTGGAGAATTGGCATGATATCTACCAGAGAATCATGATGCGTATTGCTGGAAGACGCAGGTGCACAGGCAATATTGATATGGCAAACATCGACTCGAGAAGGGCCATTAGAGTAATGGGCCTTTTTACAAGACACATAACCATTAGGGACCGCCTTACACTTTCTCTTCTCGTTGGAAAGAGTGGGAATCTTCGTAACTTCAATATTCACACTCCTCATTGGGTGGGGAAGTTCAGGTTATTCTCATTATCTCTAGAGCGACACACAACCAAGCTAGAGGGGATGTCCACATTCCTATTGATCAGGATTAGAGGAGTGCGAGACGGCCTAGAAGCATCAGTAATAATCTGTTGAAACTTAACACCTTCGTGTACAAGCTATTGGATGAAGACTTTAACGAGCCAGCAAGATACAAGTACCGTGAGCCAAGAATGAGAAACCAACGGGGACGTGAAGAACCGCAAGATATTCCAACAATGTCTTCTCGACAACCTGTGGGGATCAGAAGGATAAAAAATGAAGAGAAAAGCAGTAGCAGCAAACGAAATCCAGGTAATAGCACCTCTATGAGATTAAATGGTTCCTAATAGTCGAGCTAATCATAGAGGAAAAAGTTGAAATAAATGGATTTTCATGCTTGTCTATGATCTTCCAAAAGGTGAAGAGAAGAATAGTCCTGAACTTCCCTTATTTTGAATCTGCTAATCCAATAGACTTTTAAGAAAGAAGCCGTTTCATTGGAGGTTGCTTGCCTGTTTATCATCATCAAGTATACTTAGAAAAGAGGAGAAACTTATATCTTCAGCAAAATCATTGTCAACATGCACGTAAGAGTGGAAGCGATCTTGGAGGCTCAGGTTTTCGAACCAGTCCACCGCTTTAGTACGCTCCCTCATCACATGGTCGAAGCATATACATTTAAATTGACCAATTAGCTTCGTGGCTTCCTCAATACAGCTACAGATCCGCCACCGGTTGATTTTACCTTTTTGCAAGCCATTGATAATGAAATTAGTGTCGCCCTCAATAATTAAGTAATGAACTCCAACCAACCTGAGACCCAAAGTTGAGACCTTTGGCCTTAGCTATGTTATTTGAGTTCAGATCAATAAAGTGAGTTCTCAAGGCAACAAATTACCTTTATTCCTTTCCAAATCATCGAGCCTTTTGGGAGGTCATCCCTTCAGATAAAGCAAATTGGATTATCCCTAGATAGACTCGTTGTGGAGACTTTTGACCTAGGGGGCATCCTTGCTAGTGATGGATCTCCCAAACAATTTAGTTAGAAGAGTCTAATTGGAAAGCTAGTATCCTCCAGGCCAAGACCATGCCCATTCTTGCCTTTACATATCACACTCCACAAAACAAGGGGATATTTGAACTAATCATCAGTGCCCCCTCCTGTTGGGTCTCAAATCTGCACACATCAAATTCTAAAGGTTTGCCACTTCTTATGATCAAGTTCAATGGAGATCTGACCAACAGAGTGGGAGATTATTAGCATCTATCTCCTTTGCACTTCAAGATCTGCCAATCCTAGGGGGTATTCTCTTATCACAATTGCATCAAATGTATCTTTCATTTGCAACTAGGTAGATATGTTCCCATATATTTGTACCAAGAATTGTAAGATTAACCTTATAATGGTAATGTTCTTGGATTATCTTTGTAGTTTAATTCTAAAAACATGCAATAAGACCTACTCAAACTATAACCAAACAAACTAAAATATTTTGACTAATTTATCTTTAGATTTTTGCTCTTTTTGGACCCTTGAGCAAGTAAATTTCTTGATCGGTGTCTTATCAAGGGTAACAGAGTCAAAATTCCATATTGCAAATGTTTCTTTTATGATGACAAAACTTCAAATTCAGAGGGTATATTCGTATCAATGACTTGCAATGACACACCCAAGAAAAAGTATTTCCTGCAACTCTTCTTCAATAATCCCTAATGTAATACACCACTTCCTATATTTTTCTTAAAGCATGTTTAATTAAATCCTTGATTAGAAGTAGTAAACAAAAACATTCAGTACAACAAATGTGTATAAGTGAAATCTAGAACCCTTGATTCATTCATTCACAAAAGAAATGCATACATTTAAGGAGACAATTGCAGAAAACACACATATATAGTGTTATTCATATATTACAATCTAAACTGAAAATTGTCACACAAGAATTTATTCATATGCAAGCAAAATTTGGCTCTGCAATCTTGATAATCACTTACTCAGCTATTACAAAAACCACTCCCCAAGATGTGGATAACTTGTATCCAAATTCCATAACAGAATCCTTTTCTTAGGAATGTCTTTCTTAAACTCTATATCTCTCTTACTACGACTTTTGAAGATCTATAAATAGGCAAACTATGTCGGCCAGAATTTCCATATTACAATTTTTAGTTGCAATGCATTTAATATTTGTGACTTAGGAAACTACATCCTTGCTCTGATTGGTGGACACCTTCTTTTAGTCAATTCCTTGTTTCAGTACGTCCTAATTGGCTAAAGATTCGTCTAGGTAGTTAGAAACAAAAGTCCCCTCTTTATCCAGTACTCAGGCTCATATTATGGGCTGCTGGGAAGACAACACAACTCCTTACCTCTTCAATCCTTGTCCACTGGAGATTAAAAGCTAGGATCATCGAGACATCCCCAATAGTTAAAGCAAAAGACATCATCCATGTTGGGGCCAAGACTTCTTTGACTCTGTCAACAGAGTACCACTTTTGCATTATGGTCCCTAGCATCAAAACATGATGCCCTCCCTCTACTGCTATTCTTGATGAAGGTCATCAAGGGGAGGGAGGACGCAAGAGAAAACTGGTATCTCTCGTCCCACACTCTTGATTGCCAGTCCTAGTCGAGGTCGCGACAATTATACCCAGTCGACCCACCTCCAGGAAACAACTTCATGCAGTTGGAGTAATTGGATGATCTGATTAGTCTCCCACCAGAATAACACTACTTAGCTATGGTTCTAGGAAACTGGCAAGACTGATGTAGCCAAATACTCACATCCTTTCCAATTCCTCCCATTCTAATGGTCAATACCTATTTGTTCCTTAATTTAGAATGAATAGACCTGCAACCAAGAGAACAAGGACATACTTCTTTGGGAAACAAAGGATAAAACTTGCAAGAAAGTATTTTGCATAGTACTCATGATAGCAATTGATGTGGACAGTCTAGGGGAACACTTCCATTTATAGCAAGAATGAATGGAGGTCCTTCACTCGAGCAGTTTCTATTTTCCAATAACTTCCTTAATTCCCCTTCAGGTGTTTGCAGACTTGACTCATTTGAATTCATATTTGGAGATCCTCAATGATCTGTCTACACCCTCCAAAGCATGAAATGGAGGCACAAATTAACATCACTTGACTACAAATGCCCTTCACACGGATAACAAAGGTCTGGTTCATGTACCAAGATTAAGCTGAGAATCAAGAATTACTAGAGAAATGTGTTAATTATCAAATCACCTCCTTGCATACTCAAGCCACATTATCCAGCTCACATTAGAATACAGCTAATAATTTCAAAAATCTGAGCAAACATGCCATGTTACTATTGTTTCAAAATTTGAACCTGGACCGTTGATTTGAAACACATGAGAATAAGATTATTGGCTCAAACTGGAATAGAATTCACCCAGACCATTAAAAGAGTCATCAGCCAATCTGGGAATGCCAACAAAGAAAGCCTTTTCAATCAACAGACCACGACTTTTCCACATGTCACCTCATCGCAGCAGTGCAAGCTTGAAAGGAACCCACACTAATACCTCTGTGCTCTTGCGCTATATACTTGCTCATCTTAAGACAAATCCGGGTCCCACCTCTCCCAGTTGTTATGCCATCGCAACAGTGCAAGGAATATTCCATGTTATTTCTTTGCAGCACGCTACCGCAATTCAATATGGAGCAGTCATGTAGCACAATTAAAAGCTTGGGACCACCAACTCAAGATCAACGATCATTGCACCAGCGCAACTCCAATAAATCTAATGGATCAGAGGCCCGCGGTGCTGCGGTATCTATCCATTATACTTAGAAAACATATGCAAGAATAGGGAAAGTCGGTGACTAGGTTCATGGGGCCAGGCATTATGTCACAACTCAAGTTTAGGGTAACCACCCATCACAAGTCAACTTACAATTATAACATATGCCCTGAAAAGGCTTAAGGGCTTAGGGTTTAAACTTCTCAGTCACATTTTAGGTCAACATTCAGGGTTTAAGGCCAGAGGACAAAGAAATTATGCGGGGTTCCACCACCTCCAAAGGAAATTTTGCATAGTACTAGTAACTTTGGTTATAATGCTTTTGGGGTTAAGCATTAGGGAGAATCTATAAATATAAATAGCTTGGAAAATTGTTTTTAAGAGAGCAACCTGTAAAATCTCAAACCATAGGTGACTAGTCCTAATATTTTATTAAATAATTCAAAACTGAAAATTGACAGTAGAAAGATAAATTTAGAATATTGCAATACTCACACACAAGTTGAAATGTAAACAGCGAAAGAAAATAAGTACGCATAATTATACCTTCAAGTCAAAATTTCATGTACTTGATAAAATCTTACAAGGAAACCTGAGGCAAACTACCAAACTAGCAGCTACATGGATTATTAGACAAACCTGCCCCCCTAAAAAGAAAAAGATGCCTGCTATACAAATCCGTACGATTGTACAGATGTACAAACTATTGTTCTATTTGTTGTACGTCCTCTACACTTCTCTTTCTTATGCCTTAGTTCTGCTAAATTGTTTTATGTTTTGATCACTATTTTTTTTGCTCTATATTGCACCTATTCTTTATACTCATAGCTTCAAACCTTATTTGCCAAAAAGCTCCTTATCTCTTATAGGAGATGAGTTGGAAGACATGTCTAAATCATTAATGTATATCTACACTTTATTAGACTTAATTAGCTAATTAAAAGATTCACTTTTTTACTAAAAGTGAAATGTAAAATAGAATAACTCAAACCACTTCTAGCACATTCCCACTAAACCTGTGCAAAAGTTCCTAGCTGAGCTAAAAAATTAACACTATCTCTTAGCGAGGAAAGAATTCTACACCAATCCAAGTCTATCTCTAAATGATTCAAACTTCCCTTTTGTTAACAGTTTGGTTAGAATGTTAGTTACTACTGATTTGTGGAAATATTGATGAGATAAAAAAAATGTCTCATCTATTAGCTAAATAAAAGCATGTCTTTTGTGCAATTAGTTCCATTGTATGTATTAATTCTATTACATGTTTTACATTGTAATAAATAATCAGTAGACTAAAGAATAAATTCTGTCAAGTTGGAACGCTAGAAAACTTCTTAAAAAGAAGCATGAAAAGAGGAAGTTAAAAACACAGTCTTAGTAAAACAATGATATCTCCCTCATTTCTCAATGAAATTCAGAATTTTAAAATGATCTGGAAAGCTAGAAATGAGGAGAACAAAACTCAAAAACCATTTGAAGTGATTCACGAAAATAAACATGCAGTTTGTGACTAAATTTGACTGAAATAAAAGTGGCATGAAAGAAGGCAACGAAATCAGAGGAAGAAGATTTAGTTTTTCTCCCCAAAAATAGGATCTCAGATCCACATTCTTGGCGGATTGATTGAGAATAAGAAATCTATAAATTCATTGTAATCAAGGAATTAAAGGGGAAGATTTTTATGAAATAATATAGTTCAGTATTTTAGCAGCAGTAGTGTAGTTTGTTTGTAGTTTTCATTTCTTAGTTTTTTTTTCCAGTATTTCCCTTAATAAGTTTCTTAGGATAGATTTGATTCCAGCGATTTTATTTACAAGCTCTTAGATTAGATTTGGTTGCATCAATTTATTTCAAGCATTTCCTTTTAATTCTATTTGTAGAAAAAGAATGTCATGTAAATGATTTCTTCTCCCTTTTACATATCGCCATGGACACTACTCTGGTTTGACATTCATAATTAAATGATGAGGACTGCAATGACCCTTATCATTTTTGGCACCGTTGCCAAGGATAGGTGTCATTAGGGAGTTGTTGATCTGGTGAGAACAGGTCAAAAGAGAAAATTAGTTTGGCGTCTTTTTTTAGGTTTATTATTTTAGAAACTCTCCCCTAAAACAACAGATCTAAAGGAAGAGGTTCTTGCATGCAAATGTGACAACTCTTGTGCAATCTCCTCAACTGGAGGACCATGACTTCAAGCCCCAACAAGAAAAATATTATTGTTTGGACACCTTCAAAGTCCAAAGAGGGTTGTTCGATCAGATATTTGAAGGATAAGGAGCTGCATCTAGTCATGGATGCAACAGAATGTGAGGAAGGATTGCATGATCTTTCCAATCAGTCCATGCATCTACTAGAATCATATATTATGGAGAAGGCTACCATTTCAAAGGAATGTGAAGCATCAAAGTTTAAATCTTCAATCATCTTCTTCTCATGGTTTTCTTCTTTAAAAAAAATGAATGCATGGATCCATATTTTGAGGAAAGGGAATTATTTTTCATAACCAGTTATTAGTTTTGTGTAACCTATCTCTACATCAATAAGTAGAGTAGGATAGAGTAGGTTTCTTTTCTGCAAATAAGTGCTTTGCACATGCTATGTCTTCTTCTTTAAAGCTAAAAAACATGCATTTCTCCATAAAAGTTGCTCCTAAGAGCCTTTGCAGATTTCTTTTGGTATTTGAAGACATTCTGGATCTCTCCATAGCTATCCATGGGCTCTATTTCCATCATTAGAACATTCTGGATCTCTTTGGAGCCACTAAGGGAGAAAAAAATAGTTAGCTTTGGATAGCTTCGGAGAGCTCCGGATAGCCCCAGAGTAACTCAGAACCGACCATGAAGAAAAGACAAGTTTTGGATAGCTCCGAAGTAAATCAAAATATCTTCAGAGCATCTCTAGTACATCTCCATAAGCAATTGCAATAAAGGTAAAGAGATTGGCTCCAAAAGCTCTATATGAGTTGCAGGAGGACTTGCAACATTTTAGGTGTGGGGGAGATGATGAGACAAAAAAGTGTCTCATCTATTAGCTAAATAAAAATATGTCTTTTGTGCAATTAGTGCCATTGTATTTATTAGTTCTATTACATGTTTTACATTGTAATCAATAATCAGTAGACTGAAGAATAAATTCTGTCAAGTTGGAACGTCAGAAAACTTCCTAAAAAGAAGTACGAAAAGAGGAAGTTAAAAATGCAGTCTCAGTAAAATGGCGATATCTCCCTCATTTCTTAATGAAATTTGGAATTTTAAAATGATTTGGAAAGATGGGAATGAGGAGAACAAAACCCAGAACCGTTTGAAGATATTCACCAAAATAAACATGCAGTTTGTGACTAAATTTGACTGAAATAAAAGTGGCATGAAAGAAGGCAACGAAATCAGATGAAGAAGATTTAGTTTTTCTCCCCAAAAATAGGATCTCAAATCCACATTCTTGGCAGATTGATTGAGAATAAAAATTCTATAAATTCATTGTAAGCAAGGAATCAAAGGGGAAGAGTTTTATGAAATAATATAGTTCAATATTTTAGCAGCAGTAGTGTAGTTTGTTTGTAGTTTTCATTCCTTAGTTTATTTTTCCAGCAATCTTTCAATTCCCTGTTATTTACATTTCTAGTATTTCCCTTCATAAGTTTCGTAGGATAGATTTGATTCTAGCAATTTCATTTACAAGCTCTTAAATTAGATTTGGTTGCAGTAATTTATTTCAAGCATTTCCTTTCAATTCTGTTTGTAGAAAAAAAATGTCATGCAAATGATTTCTTCTCCCTCTTGCATATTGCCATGAACACTGCTTTGGTTTGACATTTATAATTAAAAGATGAGGACTGCAGCGACCCTCATTAAATATACCAAAGTTTAAGTGCTCATTTCTGAATCATGTCTTGAATAAAGTGATATTTGATCTCTATGTGCTTGGATGTGCCATGAAACACTACATTCTCAGAAAGTTTGACACAACTTTGATTATCACAATTTATGATCGTGATATCCAATTCTTGATCAAATAATCCTACAAGTAATTTGTGAAACCAAATGGCCTCACAACTGGCAGTATTGGCTACCATGTATTTTGCCTCTGCTGGGCTAAGTGCCACATAAGTCTGCATCTTGTTGAACCAAGATATCACTAAAACCAAGCTAAAGCAACACCTAAAGGTGTTCTTCCTATCTACTGCACTACTTGCCCAATTTGAGTCTGTATACCCCTACAACTTTACTTCACCATCTCTAAGTTATCTCAAACGATACTCCACTTCACCCTTCAAATACCTGACCACATGTTTTGCTGCTACCCAATGCTCTTTCCTTGGCTCTACCACGAACTAAACTAAAGTGTTAACTGCAAAACATATATCTGGTTTGGAGTTGACCAAATACATTAAGGAGCCTATCAGTTGCTTGTACAACACGGGGTCCACCAACTCTGAATATGAAGTTGTCACCTTTGTCAGATTAGTGATCAGAGGTGTGGCCATAGGTTTGCAATCCTCCATCCATAATCACTTGAGGATTTCAATTGCATACTTACCTTGCCTAAAGAAAATCTCCCCTAGTTTTTGCCAAACCTCTAAACTCAAAAAATAATGCATCATGTCGATGTCCTTCATTTCAAACTCAACTTCCATATCTGTTGTGCATCCTGTAATGAGATTCTCCGCACCTGTAATAAACAAGTCATCTACATACAATACCAAAATAAGCAGACTAGTCCCAACAACTATATAATATAGATTAGGATTTGCTTCAATTTTGGTAAAGCCCATACTTTTTAGATATCCATCTACCCTGGAATACCATGCTCTTGATGCCAGTTTGAGTCCATACAAGGCTTTCTTAAGCCCGCAAACATGGGATTCCTAACCATTTACCTCAAAGCCCTAAGGTTTCTCTATGCACACTTCTTCCTTAATGATACCATTAAGAAAAACTATCTTAACATCCATCTGATGTATCTTCCATCCCATAAATGAAACTAAAGAGATAACTATTCTAATGAAAGTGTATGTAGTGGCTAGAGCAAATGTCTCCTCATAGTCTACTTCCTCTTTCTAGGAGAACCCTCTTGCCACAAGCCTCACTTTGAACTTCTCAATATTACCATCTGCAACATGCTTGATTTTTTAGAGCCACTTGGAACTCACAATTGATTTCCCCTCTAGTCTTGGCACTATATCCCATACATCATTTTTCATGATGGATGTTGAATCCTCCACCATAGCATCCTGACAAACCTGCTAGTCTAATACTTCTTAGAAGTTGGAAGGCTCTAAATCTATGACGCTACTCATCAATGCAATATAATTTGGAAACTTTTTTGGAGGCTCGCTCTCTCTAAAGGTGCTCCTAGGAACCTCAACATGCTCTTGAGCATCTTTCAATGTTTGTGTGAAACATCGAGGTCTCCTAACAGACGTGGAAGGAGCTATTGTCTCTTCCTTCTCTCCTAAACATTGTTGTTCTGTATTGGAAACAAATGGTATCTTTGGAGACAAAGACTCAACCTTTGGAGCTTCCTACTTCTCATCGTCTATTACCAGAGTGGGCTCATGGGACTTCTTGGATGCAAAGTCCTCAAACTTTACATCCCTACTGTCAACTACCTTGCCCTGCTTTGGAATATATACCTTGTAGGCCTTTCAAGTCTAATTGTAACCCACAAACAAACCTTTCCTACTGGAAGGTTCCAATTTTGTCCTCTTCTCTATAGGTATATGAATATAAACTAGACAACTAAAGATGCGGAAGTGACTCACCTCTGGCTTCACACCAATGAATGCCTCCTTTGGTGCCTTGTCCTCCAAGATCCTTTGAGGACACCTGTTTTAGATGTAGATTGGTGTTTTACATGCTTCTTCCCAAAGAAACATTGGTGAGTCCTAGTCATGAATCATGGCCTTAGTAGCGCCTATGATGGATCAATTTTTCCATTGTGCACAACCCCATTTTGCTGTGGGTTGTATAGAAGAATTATCTCCATCTTGATCCCTTCCTCCTTGTATAAACCCTTGAATTCCTTGGAGGTATACTTTGTTGGCCCACGATTGTTGTTAAACCAAAAGGTTGACCTGTTAATTTATGATACAAGCGCCAAAGTTAATGAATCCACAGGAGGTAGTTAGTCCATGTCACGAATCTTAAGGCTACACTGAACATGACACCAACCTTTCAGGAGACAAAAGCACCAACTTTCCAACAATCTCCCCCCCAGCCCCAGCTCGAGGGATTCGAACCCGTGACCTTTCGCTATGATACCAATTGTTGGCCCACGATTGCCGTTAAACCAAAAGGTCGACCTGCTAATTTCTGATACAAGTGCTAGAGTTAATGAATCCATGGGAGGTGGTTAGTCCATGTCACGAATCTTGAGGCTACGCTGAACACGACACCAACCTTTCAGGAGACGAAAGAACCAACTTTCCAACATACTTGCCCCCATTGTCTGATCTCATGACCTTGATCCTCTTCCCTATTTGATTTTCAACTAGAGCTTTGAACCCCAGAAACCTGTTATAAACTTTATCCTTGGTCTTTAAGAAATAGATCCAAGTCTTGCGAGATAAATCATCTATAAAGGAAGCATAATACATGCTTCCTAAAATTGATGCTACTGACATTGGTCCACAAACATCCAAATGCACTAAGTTTAGAATTTCCTTAGATCTATGCTCATTTCTAGGGAAAGCAACCTTGACATTCTTGCTAAGTGTGAATCCTCTACATACTCCTTGTTGTTCAATGTTGAACTATGGAAGACCTATGACTATCTCCCTCAGAATAGATAATGCTTTGTGATGTAGATGCCACATCCTCTTGTGCCATAACTTGCACAGAATGTCACTATTATGAACCAGAGACAAAACTAGTTCACCTTGTAACATGGAAGGATTACCTTCTCTAACCCCTATTAGTTGTGCAATATCTAGGGTATATTCTTTTAGTCTGATAAGAACTTGCTGATTTTTAAATTCTATTGCATAGCCCTTATCTTCTATAACCAAAATTGAAAGAAAATTCTTCCCTAGATTATGGACAAACCAAACATCATCAAAATCTAAAGAATTATCTGACTGGAATTGAAAGGGAGTTATACCAACTCCTACTAGATACTTGGCATCATCACCAAGCTTAACCGAAACTACATGCAAACCTTGATTGTGGATGTGCTCCTTGATGGATTGATATGGATGACTTCTCAAATGGGAAGCATAACCTTGCTTCTCATGGAGTCTTGGAGTGAAAATAACAACATTATGTTTCATGAAGAAGTGATGTGTTTTGTAAAGGGGTGAGCTCCAATTTATAGAATTTTGGAGACTCAATTGGATGGCGAGGATTGAATTTGGAGATCAAGGGTGGAGGATTGTTTAGAGCTGTCAAGCAAGGAGAGATTGCCAAGTGTCATGACAGGATTGGTGGATGGGATATGTCCTTGGATCAAGGAGGAATAGATGGTCAAGATTGGGCTTTGGGAAGATTGGAGGGATGAGATTATCTTGGTAGATAGGAGGTATGGGTTGGATTTGATTTAAATTTTAAATTAGGGAGCATGGGTACATGCCCAATTTAAAATAGAAGGAAAAAGGATGAGTTGGCTTAGATTTGAATTTTAAATTGGAAGCATGGGTACATGCCCAATTTAAAATTGGAGGAATAGGAGATGGAGGACAAAAGGACCTTTGTACATGGGTCCTTGACCATGCCTTTGGTAAGAAGGCCATGTGGACCGTTGAAATTAAGGAACACTGAGAGGGGGGGGATGAATCAGTGTTCTGCAAAACTTATTATTATGTTCCTTTATAAATTTACCACATACATTCAAAAGAAAGAAACAAGAACATAAGAACAACAAAAAGATCATCACACATGAACACCAAGATTTTTACGTGGAAACCCGGTTAAGGAAAAAACCATGGTGGGGGTTAACCCACAAGATTTTATACTCTGTTAAAAGTATTACAAATGGGAAGGCACATGCCTTCAGGCACACTACCCAGAGCTCATTGCTCAAGGGAGGCTCACTACCTACAAGATCAATTACAAGACTTCATTGAAATATTTGAATTGAAGAATAGCATCTAACAATGCAAGATTACAATTCCAGTTAGGCTCAATATACTGACTTCACACACTTCATCTCTCACTTCTTTGTTTCACAGTTCTGCCATGATCCGAACCTTAGATCTCTTTGCTTCGCACTTGTTATTGCCACACTTCACACCTCTCACATCATATTCGCACATTCACACTCCAAAATGCTTGAACTCATCGATTATATATATCCACAACATGAGATTTCTTCAACTACAGTCGGCCTCAAGATAACTTAGAAACTTTTTCAAGATCATTGTTCTATCGGCTGAATCCATGTAAAAACATCAATGCGGACCAAAACCTGTGTGTTCAAGTCACCACACATGTCAGTCAATACCACTGGATCTCACAAATTACTTAACCAACAACTTCTCCTAATCCACACAAGGATCAAACACCAAGTCGGCCTGTTCTTCATTGGACTGAATTGTCTAACCAAAGCCTGATACTTAGATGCTTGTAACTTTCAATCCCTTCATCACTGGAGGCTAAAAATTTGGATTTAGGTAGCCCTAACATCCCTTAACATTCCCTCAGATCCACAGTACAATATGATTACCTGTGGAGCAATGAAGACCAAAATGTTGAACCCTATCATATGCTCTGTTTCTGTCTATCCAGACTTAGACAAATCTGCACTCTGACTTTCGGTATGATCAAATGATGCAATACTAATGTGTAAGATAGATTTAGTTGCCATCAATGACAACACTTGACATGCCTAACAGTGTCTCTTGCCAACAGTGGACATGTACAAGAGGCCCATACTTTTGTACATTTGGGGGAATGGAGAGGATTTGACTAGGATTAGATTAGGGTTTAGTTTGTACAAGTGGGGGATTAGGTTAGTTAATTAGGTTTAGGAAAACCTAATCAAAAGTGTAGAAAATAGGGGATTAAATAAATATAAGTATTTATTAATTCATAAATAATTCATAGGATGGGGTAAGGGGATATTAGATAAATTAAATTTATCTAATTTTTGGACTATAGAGGAAGAGGATAAATGATTAATAAATCATTTTGGCTAGGGATAAGTATCGATGCAGGTACCGATACAGGTACAGATGAATAGTGAATAGTACATGAATAGTGATTTTAACAACAAAATATTGTAAAATCACAGATTGAAGGGGATTTGATCAATTAACTGTCTAAACATGTGTTTATTTAGTTAATTGTGGATAAATGATGGTTTAGGGGTGTCTAGATATGGTTTGGAGATGTTTAGGGATGAATAGGGATAGTTAGTGATGAATAGGGATGAACTAGGGATAAATTGAATAGTGGACAATTTAGGTGTCTACATTTTCCCCCTCTTTGAGATGGTGTTACGAAGTAGCATCATTTCAAAGAAAGATAAAACATAGCATTGGATAGGATTAGAAGAAGGTGATAAGATTAGGGATAAAGATGCTCTAGACACTTAAAGTGAGAGTGACAAGGAGGAATGATGGTAAAGATAATGGTAGGGATGATGCCCCCTTGAGAGGGAAGGTGGGTTCAAAGAATGTGAGTGCGCTCTCGAAAGGATGAAGATGGTTGGATTAGAAAGAAGAGAGTGGAATTTAAAAGACCACATGGATTGGGGGGATAAGATATGTTGGGTGTAAGGGATGGGAGGAAGGGGGTTGGAGGAAAAGGATGGGGTCAATAGATGATAGGATAAATGATGAGATAGAAGGATGAGATGAAAGGATTAAGGAGGAAAATAGACGGATGCAACATATACATGCCCAACATAATACAACCTTGTCTAGATGTGTGAGGAAGAAAACTTATAGCATAAGTCCTTAGTGCACAAAAGGTATTGAATGGCCTTAGATGCAAAAGGATGACTAGTATGCAAAAAGCTTTTCCAACACACACAAGATATGAATATTAGTTGGAGTAATGACAGGTTCTTGACCCTATGGATTATATGTTATGTTGCACTGATAAATGAGAGCCATCCTTATTTAATATGGCATGAGACGTTATGCACCAAGGTATAAGGAACTAAGGTGACAATGTGTCCCATGCGTAAAAGCCAACCGATTAGGTCACAAGCAACTATGCCATAATAACACCATGATATGGAAGATCATGATACCGCTATGGTAGGTAGGTTACAGGGATCCATACTAATGCAAGATAAAATATAATGCACATACACAAGAAAGCACACATGCACAAAAAGTGATACAAAGACAAACATGATGTTGCCCCTACTCAAGTTGAAAAGCCAAAGATTGATAGATTGATGATGATTGGATTGTGTTGTTGATGATAAGAACAACGCGAGGATTGAGAATGATATATCTCGGTGATGATGATGGATGGTTTGGATCAAAGGCTTGCAACAAGGCTAGGAACAAGACCATGGATGTGATTGGATGATTTTGATTATGAGGCTTAGCTTGAGATGCACATTGATAATGATGATCTTGTGTTTTGGATTTTAGGGAGATTTGGATATTTGGGGACTTAGATTACTAGGAGTGGATTGCATTGGTTTGCGTGTAGAGAGAGCCTTAAGCTAGATTCCAATGATAAGGGGAAGCTGAGTCTATTGATGAGGCATGATGGGATGATGGGGATGAAATGATAAGGGGATAATGGATAATGAATAAGAAGGATGAGGGATAAAGGGATAGTGGATAATAGATAGGGAGTAAAAGGAAAGGATGTGAAGATGAAAGGATTGGGTGATAGAGGGAGGAATAGAGTGCTTAGACTTTATTCATGATATCAAAATCACGGTCAAGAAGAGGATAGGATGGGGATGTGAGGATAGGGGGATGGCGGATTAGGAGGAAAGGATAGTGGATGAGGGAGGATAGGTAGGCGATAGAGGATGGATGGAGGATGGGTGGATAGGGGGATAGAGTAACAGCTGGGTGACTTTTTGGCAGTACAAAGATGTGATGTTATAAAACCACAAAAGGGACTAGGGGATGAGGGATGGGAGAGAGGGGAGTGGTAGGATGGTGGATCGAGGAGAGAGGATAAGTGGATGGGGGAGTGCAAAGATGATCTCCAAGGATGATGTCGTTTAGGAAGAGGATGCCCCACTCAAGATGTGTTGTGCATGACTAGGTGTTATGGTGGTGGGGATGGATGGGCATTTTAGGATATGCTTGGAAGGAAGTATGGTTTTAGACATTTTGCCCTTGTCCTTAGTAGGATCACAAGAGGGGTAATATTTTGGGATGGTGATAGGATAATGAGGAAGATATAATGGATAGGGTCGGGGAAAGATAATTGGATAAGTGGATAAAGATAGTGGAGGAGATTAATGGATAAGTAGATGGGAATGTATAAGATGATAGAATGAGGAAATGATAGGTTAGGCAAGATTTGCCCCCAAGTGTAGGGTACAAATAGAGGAGGGATTGCACATGACGCCCACAAGGGGTTTTCATCATGGTACTTGCCTAAGGCACCACGAGGAGTGGTTTTCACCATTGGATGAATTTATTTCTCTTTATTTTTTTGATTTTTCTATTTTTTTGGATTTTTTGCTTTTGATATTTTTTTAAATTTTTTTTCATTTTGATATATATTTTTTAATTTTTTGGAATATTTGGATGAGAAGGATGGATGGAATGGATGGAGAAAAGGGATGTGGAGGAGGATGTGGACTCACACATTAGTTTCCAAAAGGGGGTGATAATGTCCCATGTGGATAGATGGTGCATGTGGACCATGTCAAATGTCACTATGCGCATGGATGTTGGTAGATGGTTGCATGACATGGAGATGGAGTGAGATGGATGGATTATGATGTGGATTATGGATGGATGGTGATAGTGGATTATGATGTGGATTATGGATGGACAATGGAAAAATAGTGGATTATGGATGGATGATGGAAAAATGGTGGATTTGGATGGATGGATTATGGATGGTATGGATGGATGATGATGAAATGGGGGATTATGCAAAAGCATGGACCATAGGGATGTGATGGGGAGGATATGCGGGATAAGGGATATAAGATGGGGGAATGAAGGTATGTGGGAATGTCATGATGGGATATAAGATGGGGGAATGAAGGTATGTGGGAATGTCATGATGGGAATCAAGACCAATGGTTGCACACATCATAATAGATTTTAAAGCTTTTGATTTGGAGGTGGAGTGGGGAGTAATGGGGATTTGGGATTCATGATGGATTTGTAGGATCAGGATGGGGGATTTTGGGATTGTCGATTTGGGAATTTAGGGACCCAAATAGACTTAGGATGTTTATGGTTTTTTGATGGCGAACAAGATTTTTGGGATTTGGGGATGGAATCAAATGTGGATGCTCCACTTGGAGTTGTTTCTTGTTGTTTAGGGACCCACACCATTTTTATTTTTGCTTTTGGAGGTGTGGGATTATGTATCCTTTTAGATGGATTCTTCTTGGATGTTGTGTATCAATGCCCTACATCATCATACTCTTGAGGCTTTTGCAGATTTTGTGCTTTATGAGTGGAGGAATTCAAAGAATTATTTTTGAATCCCATGGGTTTTTGATAGCTTCATGTTTGGGCAATTTGTGCTTTGGTTGATCTTAATTAGGAATTTTAGGGATTGAGATTTATGAATGGGGGTGTTGAGGATGGGGGATAAGGGGATATTAACTTGCGTCTATCAAGAATTCGAGTGGGCTCCACTAGCACTACTCTTGGATCTTGAAAATTGTGCCAATCAATGCACATAACACATGGCACAACTGCCATTTCAATGCATATAAACTTGACACATGGCACAAATACCATCCAATGGCATTCAGGTAACATATGGCACACTTGCTAAAGCATAACAAAATGTCATCACAACATTCTAGCATAAGAGAAGTAATCACACCTTTAAAGCACACCAAATGAGGCATAATCATAGTCCATCGTAGACACATACAAGCATGAATCAAGCATCACAATGCACATGCAATCACATGGTAAACACAATATATCTCAAAAGACCAGTCCTCCTAACCAACACTAGGTCAAGATCTCAAAACAACAAAATAAATCTCCAAAGATGCACCAACTAGGTCAAAACCAACCATCATGCATATAACTCCTCTGGGACTACACCACTCCATCCTCCAACTGCCACTGCAATGAGAAGAGGCTCTAGCCAAAAGGCGCAACAAACCACAAGCAAGTTATGTCTGTAAAACTCAGGACCACAAATATGCTAGAATAACCTCTCAAGCTCTCAACTAAGTCTAAGTCAACTCACAAGGCTATTGTTGACCTATTTTTCCCTTCCTAGAGTCGAATAGCCCAGCTTGAAAATATTGTTGAAATCCCTTAAAAGTGCCTGATATCCTTTAAATTTTAATGTAAATCCTTGCAAAAACCCTTGAAAATTCCCAGGGAGAATCCTTGCAAACAACCTAGAAAAACCCAGAAATTTCTAAATCCTTGCCTTAGTTTTTGGCCCTTTTTTGGCCTTTGTCGGTAAAACTTCAGGTTCGTGAACCTGCCAGTTTGCCGACTGGCCGATTCATTGACAAAGGGAGGAAAACTCAAAATTTTTCTAAGGCACAAGGAGCAAAAGCATGTCTTTACCGGTGATTTTCCAAGGGTGCGAACTTTTCATAAGTTCAAAAATTCTCAAGTTCGCCGATTCAGTGATTCCCTGATAAAGGAGAGCAGAAGAAGACAAAGTTTGGGGGAAAGTGAACTTTCTCGACAAAGGAATGATTTGTGAGAAATTGGCTAAGGCAGAGGAAAAGGAAACAAAGCTTTGTCAGTGATTTTCAAAAAGCGCAAACTCTTCAAATTTGAAATTTTGTTAGTTTGCCGATAAGGCAAATCGCCGACAAAGGGCGAAACGAAAGGAAGATGCCAAAGGAGAAAGTTCACGAAAAGTCAAGTGGGACGATAGAGGGAAAATTTGGCTAAGGCATACTTGGTTCAAAGTTTCAAAGTTTTGCTGATAGAGATTTTTCCAATAAGGCAAAATAAGAGTGAAGAATCGGCTAAGGTAAAATGGTTCGGCAAAGTGACACTTTGCCGACAAAGAAGACTTGGTTTGAAAGTTGGAGATTTTGCTGATAAGGCAAAATAGAAAACATAGAAATGGCTAAGGCAAAGAAAAAGAAAGCCTTATTGGGAAATCGGTAAAAATGCGAACTTTTCACAAGTTCAAAAATCCTCAAGTTTGTCGATAGACAAGAAGGTGGAAGCGGTCAAGTTTGGCAAAGTGACTTTCCACCAACAAAGGTAAAAGCAAGACCAAAAGGCAAAGTTTGTGAAAGTGAAGTTTCACCAATAAAGAGGTGAAAGTTGGCCAAAGGAAAAGTTCAAGAAATGATGATTTTGCTGATAAGGCAAAAAGCAAGCTTGGTTCGTAAAAGTGATTCATTGCTGATAAGGCAAAGGAGGTAAAGCTAGGCCAAGGTTCAAAAAAGTGCAAAATCGCTGACAAAGAGAGAGAAGGATAGTTCACAAAAGACAAGTTTTTCTTATAAGGCAAAAAAGGGACAAGGCCAAAAGTTCAGAAAAGTGGAACTTTTCCGATAAAAGGAAGCAAAAGGCAAAGTTTAGAAAAATAGAATTTTGCCGATAAAGAAGAAAACATGAACCAAAAGCAAAGTTAGAAAAAATGACATTTTGCTGATAAGGGCAAAAGATGATCAAGAAAAGAGTTCAAAAAAATGGATTTTTGCTAATAAGGGTGAAAATGGGAGGAACAAGCCATGGTTTAGAAAATTGAAAAGTTGCCAACTGAAGATGAAAATATGCAGAAGGCAAAGACAAAATGGTTTGTAAAAGGCAGATTTTGCTGATAAGGCAAAATAAAGGTCAAAGTTTCTAGAAAAGTGAAAAATCAGTAAAAACAAAGTTTATATTGTATTGTAGGCTTTAAATATTTGAATTTGAATTTGAATATCTAAGTGTTGTAAAAGCTCTGTATAGGGGGGCAGGAAAATTCATTTGAAATATCTTCTTTAGCCATTAATGCAGAATCAGATTTCCTTAGCTACTTCATCTCTAGATATTTTCATAATTATTGTTGTAGGTGATGAATCAACTGCCTGCATTCAAGGAAACAAATATCTCCCAGCTACTTCAAGATCCAAGAGATTTTCTGCATTTAATTTTGTAGATAGACATCTCTTTTAGTAGGGATATTTTCTGACAGGTCCATGGGGTGAATTTATTGTGGTGGATGACTTAGGTCAATGTAATGAAATGCTATATATGTTGCAAGTATGGGTTTAACCGGTGTTGTCATTGATGTCAACATACTCATGTTGCATTAATGAGAAGGATTGGATGAGCTGTGTGCTGAGGATATTGAGAAAATTAGTCTCAATTAGGAACAGTGAAGAACAGTGTTGACAAGGTAAAAGTCTAAGATAGGTTGAGGATCAGAGGATGCGGTTTAAAGGGTTTGTAGATATAAGTCTTGAGATGCTTCAATCAAATTTTCAAAGGTTCGCATGAAGATCTGAAGAAGTTATGGTCGCTCAAGTAGAACCGGTTCTGGCAGGTGTTCAGAGGTGACAAAGTGTCATAGTAGGTCTGGTGAGATCCGGAATTTCATTATCCCATTCTGTGGATTTGAGGGAGTGTTGAGGACGTCCCTGTGAAGTATCAACTAGTTTGGTTCGTGGTTTGAAGGTTCGAAAGAGCCTATTCATTTGTGACAGTGATGACAGACTGTGTTCTTAAAGCCCCGGATGAAGGAGAGAAGAATTCCAATAGGATGATGAAGTGCGGATGTTCTTTGTGATTCAGGGAAGGTTATGATGATCGTTGGATCATGTCCAGTTCATGTTGGTGGTCCACATTGAAGTTAGAGTTTGCATTTGAACAATAACCACTGGATATTGGTGTTCTTCTTGAGACTGGCCGACCAGATGTATTACACATCTTGCGGATGTTCTTATAGGTGTTTGCCGACTTAGATGATTGTTCCTAAGTCGATGCCTTGTATAAATAAGGAATTGTGAAGTCATTTTGAAGTGTGTCTTGCGGTGATGAGTGTGTGGTAGCGAAGAAGAGTGCGAAAGGCAGAGCAGAAGTATTGGGCTTAAATGGAACTGATTCGAGCATGGTGAAGATGCTATTCTCTAGTTCATGAAGGTGATACTTATTTCTTTGTAGACAGTGTGTCTCTTGTAGGCAGTGAGCCTCTTGTGAGCAGTGTGCTCGGGCTGTGAGCCCTAATTGGCATGTGCCATTTGTTCTTTCTATTCTTCTAACAAAGAATACATTCTTGGGTTAATCACCCCGTGTTTTTTCCCTTAACCAGGTTTCCACGTCAAAATCTTGGTGTCTTATGTGTTGATATGTTTCTACTTTTGATTTGAATGCATTATGGTTCATGATTAATATTCTGTTAATCACTAAAGAAGATTCAAGTGTTTAATTTGTGAAAGTTTCGCACAACTGATTCACCCCCCCTCTCAGTTGTGTGCCCTAAATCTAACAATTGGTATCAGAGCTAAGTTCCTCTAAAAAGAGCTTAACCGCTTGAGGAGATCCAGGATGTCGTCATATAAGAAGGATAGTCTGAAGTTTGATGGAACCAACTTTGCTCTTTGGAAAGGTCGCATGAAATGTCACTTGCAGTGTATGGGAATGGTATACTGGTCCATGGTCACAAAAGCGTATGTACCTCCACAGGGTGGTCCGACAACCTTAAATGAAATCACAGATGCTGAAAATAATTTGCGGACCAAAGAGGCTCTTCTAAGCGCATTAACTGACTCAGAGCTCTCAAATGTTATTGACCTGCCATCTGCCTATGAGATTTGGATTAAACTGGAACTTTTGCATGAAGGAGACCAGTATGTTAAATGTGCAAGGTTATAGAGTCTAAAAGGGAAATTTGAAAAACTGAAGATGAGAGATGATGAAAATATTACCACTTTTATGCCAAGAGTGAATGAGTTGGTTTGTGGAATTAGAAATTCTGGTGGAGTCTTGGATGAAAATGAGATTGTTGGTAAAATTCTCAGATCCCTTCCTGCCTCTTACAAAATCAAAGTTGCTGCCATTGATGAATTCAAAGCCCATACAATTGTCACAAGAGACCAATTGGCTGGCAAACTGGCTACTTTTGAAATGACCGAGTTTGGAGATGATCCCCCCAAGACTGAATCTGCATTCAAAGCCAGTGCCTCTGTGAAAGGTAAACAAGGATTTGATCTGGGAGAGAACTCATCAAGGAAACTGTCATGGTAAAAGCAAGAAAAGACCTGGAAGAAGAAGAAGTAGAAACTGCTCAACTTGAAGCCCTCATTGCAAAGAGACTGCCAAGAGGATCTGGTAAGTATGAAGGAAAATTGCCTTTTAAGTGTTTTAACTGCAATAAGATTGGTCATTTTGCCTCAAGATTTTTGGAAAGATTTTCAAAGCCAAATCCTAACAGATCAAGGTTCCAAAAGAATTGTTACTATGTTCATGAAGAAGATGATAATGAAGGAGTAACAGATGATGAATCAGAGAAAAGAAACAAATCTGGAAGTGAATGGGTGTTTATTGCCATCAAGGAAGAAGAACCAATATCCTCTGCATCTATCAATCATAAAGTTGTAGAAAGAGCTCTGGCTGCCCAAGTTGAAGAAAAGAATGATTGGGTCATTGACAGTGGTTGCTCCCACCACATGACAGGTGACAAAAATAAGTTCATAGACTTGGAAAGGTATGAAGGAGGAGTGGTGAAGTTTGGTGACAATTCTGCTGGTAGAATCAGAGGAAGAGGAACTATTTCTTTTGATGGAAGAAACAAAACTGGTAATGTTCTGTATGTTGAGGTTTGAAGCACAATCTTCTCAGTGTTGGACAGTTGGTGGACAAAGGTTATGATCTCCGATTCAAGGATGGAAAATGCAAAATCTTTGAAAAATCCAGAACAGAGATTGTATACGGTGCTCAAACTAAAGGTAATATCTTCCACTTGGTTGGTACTGGTAAAAACTATTTATTTGTCCAAGTTGATCAGAGTTGGTTATGGCATAGGAGAATGTGTCATGTGAATTTTGATAATATCATCAAGATAAGCAATACTCAGGCTATAAGAGATCTTCCAAAATTGGTGAAACCTACTAACAGCTTGTGCAAGGAATGTCAGTTGGGTAAGCTGAGCAGAGTCACATTCAAAAGCAAGGAACTGTCTTCTACCAGATTATTGGACTTAGTTCACATTGATCTTTGTGGTCTGGCAAGAACCCGGAGTATTCAAGGTGATAGATACTTCATGCTGTTAATTGATGACTATTCCTAGATGATGTGAGTAACCTTTTTAAAGGAGAAATCAGAAGCTCTTGAGAAATTCAAAATATTCAAGGCTATGGTAGAGAATGAAATAGGATTAAAGTTGAAGTGTTTGAGGTCTGATAGAGGTGGAGAATTCACATCCGGTGAGTTCATAGAGTTCTGTGAGAAACATGGAATCAAGAGACAGTTGTCTGCTCCTAGGACTCCACAGCAGAATGAAGTAGTGGAGAGAAAGAACCAGACCATTCAGGAAGCATCTAGGACCATGATGATGGAAGCAAATGTTCCTCAGATCTATTGGAGAGAAGCTGTCGGCACTGCAGTCTATACTCTTAATCGAGTTCAAATCAGAAGCAATACCGGTAAGACCCATTATGAACTCTGGTTTGGCATTACTCCTACTGTAAGATATTTTAGAGTCTTTGGTAGCAAATGTTACATCAAAAGAGATGAAGATTTAGGCAAGTTTGATGCTAGAAGTGATGAAGGAATATTCTTGGGTTACTCTACTCAAAGCAAAGCATACCGGTGTTATAACAAGAGACTAAGAAAGATGATAGAAAGTACAAATGTGAAGGTTGATGAGGGAATAGAGAAACCCTCAAGGTTTTATGAATATGATGAAGATGATCAGAATAGTGTTCTGGTTCAAGGAGCTCAATCCTCTTCTGAAAGTCAGATTCAGACTGATCCAATAAATCAGGAAGAAGAGATAGGTCTGAATGAGCCTGATCAAGAAGTAGAAGTGCAAGAAACTCCCAAAGTTCCAAGGTATGTAAGACTGAACCACTTTGAAGATCAGATCATAGGTGACAAAAGCAAAGGTGTGTAAACTAGAAGGAAAATTGCTCAAAATTTAGATGAATATTGTCTGATTTCAAAGATTGAACCTAAGACAATAAATGAAGCCTGCAATGATGAAAACTGGAACAAAGCAATGGAGGAAGAGTTGATGCAAATTGAGAAAAATCACACTTAGGATCTTGTTCCCAGACCTAGAAACAAGAATGTGATTGGAACCAAATGGGTCTTCCGGAACAAACTAAATGAAGTTGGTGAAGTAATCAGAAATAAAGCCAGATTGGTCTGCAAAGGCTACTCTCAAATAGAAGGGATTGATTTTGAAGAAACCTTTGCTCCGGTGGCAAGAATTGAAGCAGTCAGATTATTTCTTGCATTTGCTGCCTTCAAGGATTTCAAGGTGTATCAGATGGATGCCAAGTCTGCCTTCTTGAATGGTGACTTAGAAGAAGAAGTGTACATTGAACAACGTGATGGTTTTCAATTATCTGAGCATGGTGATATGGTCTACAAATTGAAGAAGGCACTGTATGGACTAAAGCAAGCCCCAAGAGCCTGGTATGAAAGACTGGACAAACATCTTTTGAAGATTGGTTTCAACAAAGGTACTACTAACAGTAACCTATATTTCAAAATTGATCATGAAAACATCTTGATTGTTGAAGTATTTGTTGATGATATCATCTTTGGAGGAAGAGACAGTATGTGTAAAACCTTTTCAAATCAAATGAAAAGTGAGTTTGGGATGTCAATGCTTGGTGAAATGAATTTCTTCTTGGGTCTGTAAATTACTCAATCAAAGAAAGGAATCTTTATTTCTCAGACCAAATATGTGAAAGAATTGTTGAGAAAATTTGGAATGGAAGATTCAAAGCCAATGAATACTCCCATGGCAACTGGATGTAAGTTGAGCAAAGATGATGACTCTCCTAAGATAGATCAGACAAAGTACAGATCATGATTGGAGGATTATTGTATCTCACTCAAACTAGACCAGATATAATGCAGGCTATTGGTCTTGTGGCGAGATTCCAGGCTGATCCCAGAGAATCTCATGTCATGGCAATCAAAAGGATTTTTAGGTATCTAAAAGGAATAGTCGAGTATGGTCTGTGGTATCCTAGAGATCATGATTTCTCTCTTCATGCATATACAGATGCAGATTGGGCTGGAGATGTGGATGACCAGAAAAGTACCAGTGGTGGAGCATTCTTTTTGGGAAAGAGATTGGTTTCTTGGCTAAGCAAGAAATAAGAGGCAATATCCCTGTCTACAACTGAAGAAGAATACATAGCAGTAGCAGGTTGTTGCACTCAAGTCTTGTGGATGAAGCAGATGCTAAGAGATATTAAAGTAGAGTATGAGGAGCCTGTCACAATCCACTGTGATAATTCAAGTTCTATAAGTATATCTAAGAATTCGGTGTTGCATTCAAAGACAAAGAATATATCTATCAAGTTTCACTTTCTGAGAGAGAAAGTGAATAAGAGTGAAGTCAAATTAGAGTTTGTGTCATCCAAGGATCAGATTGCAGATATCTTTACTAAACCTCTACCTAAGGACTCTTTTGAGTATCTCAGGGAGAAGTTAGGGGTTATTGCCCCTCCGGTGATGAACTAAGGTGCATTGATGTGCATCAGTCTGGTGGGTATCATAGTCACATCTTGTGATCCGGATTGATGATGAGGAGCTGCTACTCAGGGGGAGCAGCAGGTATAAGTCTGAGGTGGTGAAATTGCAAGTATGAGCCCTTTGCCATTGATGTCAAAGGGGAAGAGAAGACATGTGAAAAACACGTGGTTGCTGATCAAAGGGGGAGCAGTAAAGGGAGAGAAGACATGTGAATGGTTGCTGTTGATAGGGGGAGTTGTGACAGTAAGGAGAAGTTCTTGTCTTGATGGTTTTTCACATCATATGTTGCCATCAATGACAAAGGGGGAGATTGTTGCAAGTATGGGTTTAACCGGTGTTGTCATTGATGTCAACATACTCATGTTGCATTAATGAGAAGGATTGGATGAGCTGTGTACTGAGGATATTGAGAAAATTAGTCTCAATCAGGAACAATGAAGAACAGTGTTGACAACAAGGTAAAAGTCCAAGATAGGTTGAGGATTAGAGGCTGTGGTTTAAAGGGTTTGTAGATATAAGTCTTGAGATGCTTCAGTCAAGTTTTTAGAGGTCTGCATGAAGATCTAAAGAAGTTATGGTCGCTCAAGTAGAACCGGTTCTAGCAAATGTTCAGAGGTGATAGAGTGTCACAGATAGGTCCGGTGAGATCCAGCATTTCATTATCCCGTTCTGCGGATTTGAGGGAGTGTTGAGGACATCCCTGTGAAGTATCAACTAGTTTGGTTCGTGGTTTGAAGGTCCGGAAGAGCATATTCATTTGTGACAGTGATGACAGACTGTGTTCTTAAAGCTCCAGATGAAGGAGAGAAGAATTCCAGTAGGATGATGAAGTGCGGATGTTCTTTGTGATTTAGGTAAGGTTATGATGATCATTGGATCATGTCCAGTTCATATTGGTGGTCCGCATTGGAGTTAGAGTTTGCATTTGAAGAATAACCACCGGATATTGGTGTTTTTCTTGAGACTGGCCGACCGGATGTATTACACATCTTGCGGATGTTCTTATAGGTGTTTGCTGACTTAGATGATTGTTCCTAAGTCGATGCCTTGTATAAATAAGGGATTGTGAAGTCATTTTGAAGTGTGTCTTGCGGTGATGAGTGTGTGGTAGTGAAGAAGAGTGCGAAAGGCAGAGCATAAGTATTGGGCTTAAATGGAACTGATTCAAGCATGGTGAAGATGCTATTCTCCAGTTCATGAAGGTGATACTTATTTCTTTGTAAACAGTGTGTCTCTTGTAGGCAGTGAGCCTCTTGTGAGCAATGTGCTCAAGCTGTGAGCCCTAATTGGCATGTGCCATTTGTTCTTTCTATTCTTCTAACAGAGAATACATTCTTGGGTTAATCACCTCATGGTTTTTCCCTTAACTGGGTTTTCCACGTCAAAATCATGGTGTCTTACATGTTGATATGTTTCTACTTTTGATTTGAATGCATTATGGTTCATGATTAATATTCTGCTAATCACTAAAGAAGATTCAAGTGTTTAATTTGTGAAAGTTTCACACAACTAATTCACCCCCCCTCTCAGTTGTGTGCCCTAAATCTAACAATATATACATGTGTAAAAAGATGTAACGAGGGTTGGATACAGAGACTTCTTTTGTACTCCAAATAGAACCCTCCTCTGCTATAACTGTGCCTTTCTAATTAATATATGTTGGCTCTTTTTACCTCTTCACGTTGTTTTAGATATGTGTAATTTAGGATTTGTTTATTTGTGAGTGCTTATTTCCTTGCAACCCTTTTCTGCTCTTTGCCTCTATTAGAATCTACTAGATCTATGTAAGTTTATCAGTTGTATTTGGTTATTTTATGCATTTTAGTTCTATGAGTGTTCTATATTCAAACTTGGTGTATCACCCCTTTCCAGTTTCATCCTTCTTCCCCTTTTTCCAATGGTGGATAGATTAGGTTTAGTCTTAGCAATAGATGAATTTCCCATTTAGCAAAGGAACCAGCCTCTCTTTGGAGATTTGATTTCCCTGCAGGGTCCCACACCTAGAAATCATCTCAATGTTTCACTGGATTGTTGAGGCCGTGAACTGCTTCAACACAAGGTGCAAATCCAAGTGATAATAGTTTCTGGCATGCCCGGTGGGAGAGTTATACTTTAAATCAAGAACCAAGCTAAGAATTTGGTGTTATTCTCAGTATTCTGCACTTTGGTAGACATTATCATGCACCTGGCGACTCTACAATCTCCTAGTTTTTTGACCTGTTCAACGTTTTATGCCTATGCAAACAAGAGCTTCTTCAAAAGGTAATTATTAGTTCATTGAATTGCATGTTGTTGCTTCAAGGAGAAGGTCTAGGTTATCTAGGTCTCCTACAAGAAGGAATAGTAGTCTTGTTCTATCTCACCCAAGATCTCAATCTACAACCCCTCCTATTAGGTATCAGTATATCAGAAGAGGCTTGCACATACCCAGATTAAATTTGAATATTCCTAGTATGGCAATAAATTTACCTTTTATGACCTTTAATGGAGGCAACTGTTTAGATTTGGTTGCACACAATGATATACCCACTGCAGTCCTAAAGAGTATTTCATCCTTTATGGGTGATGATTCTACAACCCCTACTGAGCACATCAAAGATATATCCAACGTGTATTCAATTCATCACATTTAACATGAAGATGTTATTGTTCAGCTCATGGTCTCATCATTCAAAGGGAGAGATATTCAATGGTTTAAGAGCTTAACCCCTGCTTCAATACATGACTAGTAGGAGCTGGGAGAAGCCCTCTACAAGTAGTTTAGAGAGATGGAAGATAATGTTTCATTGCTAGAACAATTGACAACAATCAAGAGAGCTCTGAGTGAGATGCTGGCAGATTTCAATTTTAGATTTCAAAGGACATGGGAGAGAATCCCAATTCTCCTCAGGCCATCTCTACAAGTTGTTTTTTTGTATTTCTTAAGAGCTTTAAACTATGATATTACTGTAATGATGCAATCTCTGTGATAGGGAGACCTAAGGGTTTCAAAAACCTATCTTGACACAACACTTCAAGACCTATGCCATCCTCGGGTTTCCCTACCAATTCAAGTGCTCATAGACATTTTCTACCCCAAAATGTCTAAAACAACCTAAGCAATCTATTATAGAGGTGAAAGACCTTTTTGTCTGTTGTTTCCAATACAGACTCTACTTTCTTGGTGTGAGGTACTCTTCCTTATCCTCACTGCTTCCAAGATTCCCAATCTCCAAGGCTTCTAGCCTTCTTGAGCCCGTTATCAGCCCTCCTCTCTGGGTCCAGGGTTCTGATTGCTTGGTGCTCAATTCTTTCTACTTTGTTTTTCAGCCCTGTCTTCTTAGACTGCAACTTGCATACCTAGCCGGGCTATAGCACAGCTCGCCTAGGACAAGTTCCTAATGTCTCTCATTGACAATCCAACCACTAACACAAACAGAAACAAAAGAAAGAAGGTCTCTACTTGATGGCCCTCCATGACTGTATAGGAAAAATGTAGGGACATCAAGATAGAGACATTTTGTACAAACAGAAATAAAAGAACAGAAACAAACTGATTACTCTACTTTAAACCGAGCTATGCAAGAATTCTATAGACAATGCACAAATAGATTCAGACTGTCAATGTTCTTATTCTGAGAGTTCTTTCTTTTACATTCAATGTCTATCCTTTAACTTTTCCAACATTCAAACCCATCTACAAAGCCAAAAACTAGTTTTTATACTCTTCGTCCTTTTTCTGTTATCAGACGGTTAGGGTTTCCTGTCTGTTTGATTATCATCGGCGGAACAGGTTCTTCGCTCACTGATCCTTCATTTCACTTTCCTATTGGCTTGACCTACCTTATCGGCCACTTCTTAGTTTCTTTCATCGACATGCCATCTCTCTCCGATGGATAGAATCCATCGCTCAGACTTTGTATCATTGGAGTAACTTTTCCTCTGTTCATCGATAATACAACTTACTCCGATGAGAATTGAACCATCGGCATGACTTTACTCTTCGGCCAAACTCCAACCTTCTCCTCTGATCATGCCTCTCACACCGATAAGCTTTCTATTGGTATGACCTAGTCGTTCGCTGTGACTCTTAAAGTCTTTCCCGATGACTATTGTCTCTCCAATAAACTCACCATCGATGAACACTTGCGGTTGTCACCCTGATGAGCCTTGGCCCTATCCCGTCAACCAGACTCTTTCCCATCGGTGACACCTTTAACTTCTCCACCGATGTCATATCTCACATCGATGTGCCTATCATTAACTAGCCGTTGGTAAGACTTCTTACATCGACCTAACATTCTCTCCATCTCCCGATATGCACCTCACGCCGATATGCATTATCTTTTCATATGCATAAATTACTTGATATGCTAAATGAACCTACATCAGTCCTACGCTGCCTAATTTAAAAACAAAAGCATTACACCAAAAATGCGTTATATACATATGGGCTCACTCCAAGCCCCTTGGTGGGTGCTCCTGTACCATACTCCCCCTGTGTGGAAGAAGTCAAGTCACCTCTGGTGACATCAAGGCAAAATTAATGCCCCGCTTCTTGAACTCAGATTCTGCAACCTAGGTAGCCTTTGCTTCAGGTAAATTATTCCATTTGATCAGATGTTCCATGTACACCCCATGTCTGGTCTATTTCTGCACTTGAGAATCCAGAATTCTCGCAGCTTGTGGTTTGAGTGTAGGGGGCAAGGTTACATCACTCATTGTCTGTGCAGTCTCTGAACTAGATCCACCTGGTAGTGGATGATGACCTTTATAATGTACCAGGTCCTGAACATTGAACACTGGTGAAATTGCCAAGTCTGCTGGCAAATCAATCTTATAGGCATTGTTGCCATACTTGTTCAGAATTCTGCAAGGACCAATTCGTCTCATCTGTAGTTTAGTTGGTATCCCTTTCTGCAATCGGGCTTTGTTCAAATGAACCATGACTAAATCACCAACTTCAAACTGAACATCCTTCTTGTGTGCATCTACCCTATCCTTGATTTTCTGAGTATTCTCCATTAGTGTCTTCTGTACCTGTTCATGTATCTCCTTCATAGACTGTGCAAAATCCTCTGCATGACCACTTCTATACTCCATGTCTCCAAGATGTCGGAGTTCACATACACCTTGAGGGTGCATTCCATACACTATCTCAAATGGACTTTTGCCAGTAGTCCTGTTCACACTATCATTATAGGCAAATTCTGCCTAATGAATGACTTGATCCCAACTCTGTCCATATTCTTTTGTTAGACACCTTAACAAGTTGCCCAACGTTCTATTCACCACTTCCGTTTGGCCATCTATTTGTGGATGATATGCTGATCCAAAAGACAGATTTGTTCCTAACCTCTGCCATAAAGTTTTCTAGAAATGTCCCATGAACTTAGCATCTCTATCAGACACGATGCTTGCTGGAAGTCCATGAATCCTTATGACCTCCTTGAAAAACAAATGAGCTATATGACTGGCATCATGAGTCACCTTACAGGGAATGAAATGACTCATCTTGCTAAATCTATCAACAACTACAAAAATACTATCAAAACCATGTTGCAAGTATGAGGTTATCCAGTGTTGTCATTGATGTCAACATACTCATATTGCATTGACAAGAAGGATTTGATGAGCTGTGTGCTGAGGATATTGAGAAAATTAGTCTCAGTCAGGAACAGTGAAGAACAGTGATGAGAAGAAGGTAAATGTACTGTATAGGATGAGAACCGGAGGATGCGGATTAAAGGGTTAGTAGATATGAGTCTTGAGATGCTACAGTTAAGATTTCAGAGGTCCGCATGAAGATCGGAAGGAGTTGTGGCTGCCGGTATAGAACCGGGTCCGGCAAGTATCCGGAGGTGACAGAGGATCACAAAAAGGTCCGGTGAGGTCCGGAATTGTATTATCATAATCTGCGGATTGGAAGGAGTGTTTGAGATGTCCTTGTGATGTGTCATCCTGATTTGTGTGTGATTTGGAGGTCCGGAAGTACCTCTTGCATTATGACAGTGGCGACAGACTGTGTTCTTGAAGTTCCGGATGAGGAAGACAAGAGATCCCAGTAAGCAGAGGAAGTGCGGATGTATCCGGACATTCAGACAGGCTTGTGAAGGTTCTTGGATCATGTTTAGGTTGTGTTGTTGGTCCACATTGATGGTAGAGCCCGGAATTGAAGTTATTCTTCCGGATGAAGTTCTTGCTCTGTGTAGCCGACCGGATGAGTTGTTCATCCTGCGAATGTTCTTGTGATGGCCGACCGGATGTGTTATTCATCTTGTGGATACTCCTATGGTTGTTTGCCGACTTAGATGCTTGTTCCTAAGTCGATGTCTTGTATAAATAATGATTTGTGAGTTCATTTCAGTGTGTGGTGTGAGGATGAGTATGATCTAGTGAAGAAAGGTGCGAAAGGCAGAGCAGAGATTGTTGGGCTTAATTGGAACTGATCCGGACATGGTAGAGATGTCATTCTCCAGTTCAAGACTGTGATTTTCATCACTTTGTAGACAGTGTGTCTCCTTGTAGGCAGTGGGCCTCTTTGTGAGCAGTGTGCTCGGGCAGTGAGCCCTTATTGGCATGTGCCATTCATTTTTCTTTATTCTTCTAACAGAGAATAATTCTTGGGTTAATCACCCCGTGGTTTTTCCCTTAACCGGGTTTTCCACGTCAAAATCTTGGTGTTCAATGTGTTGATGCTTATCTACTCTTGTGTTTATGTATTATGCTTCCATGGATGATTATTTGATGTGCTGCTAACTAACAACAGTGAGTTAAGTGTTTGAATGACAAGAAGTTTTATACAACTGATTCACCCCCCCCCCTCTCAGTTGTATGCCCTAGATCCAACAATTGGTATCAGAGCCAAGTTCCTCTGACAAGAGCTTAACCGCTTGAGGAGATCCAGGATGTCGTCATACAAGAAGGATAGTCCGAAGTTCGATGGAACCAACTTCACTCTCTGGAAAGGTCGCATGAAGTGTCACTTGGAATGCATGGGAAAAGCATACCTGGGTATGATTTCAAAACCATATGTACCTCCACAAGGTGGTCCGACAACTCTGAATGAAATCATAGAAGCTGAAAACAATCTGCGGACCAAGGAAGCTCTTCTAAGCGCATTGAATGACTCAGATCTCTCGAATGTCATTGACCTACCCACTGCATATGAGATCCTAACTAAACTGGAACTTCTGTATGAAGGAGATGAGTTTGTCAAAAGTGCAAGGTTGCAAAGTCTGAAAGGGAAATTTGAAAGACTGAAAATGAGAGATGATGAAAACATCACTACCTTTATGCCAAGAGTAAATGAGCTGGTATGTGGAATCAGAAATGCTGGTGGAACTTTAGATGAAAATGAGATTGTCTGCAAAATCCTAAGATCCCTTCCTGCTGCCTACAAAATCAAAGTTGCTGCCATTGATGAATTCAGAGCCCACACAACTGTCACAAGAGAACAACTGGCTGGCAAACTAGCTGCATTTGAAATGACCGAGTTTGGAGATGATCCTCCCAAGACTGAATCTGCTTTCAAAGCCAGTGCCTATGTGAAAGGCAAACAGAGATTTGATCCGGGTGAAAACTCATCAAAGAAAATGTCATGGTATGATCAAGCAAGAAGAGACATGGAAGAAGAAGAAGCAGAAACAGCTCAACTTGAAGCCCTCATTGCAAAGAGACTGCCAAGAGGATCCGGTAAGTATGAAGGAAAACTACCCTTTAAGTGTTTCAACTGCAATAAGATTGGTCATTTTGCCTCAAGATGTCCGGAGAGATCTGCAAGATCTAATACTCACAGACAAAGGTTTCAAAAGAATTGCTATTATGTTCATGAAGAAGATGACAATGAAGGAGTAACAGATGACGAATCAGAACCAGGAAGCAAATCCGGAAATGAGTGGGTGTTTATAGCCATCAAGGAAGAAGATTCCTTGCTCTCTGAATCTGTCAATCACAAAGTTGTTGAAAAAGCCTTGGCTGCTCAAGTGGAAGAAAAGGATGATTGGGTTATTGACAGTGGATGTTCTCACCATATGACTGGTGACAAGAATAAGTTCTTAGACTTGGAAAGATATGAAGGAGGAATGGTAAAGTTTGGTGACAATTCTGCTGGCAGAATCAGAGGTAGGGGAACTATTTCCTTTGATGGTAAGAGCAAAACAGGTAATGTACTGTATGTTGAAGGATTGAAGCACAATCTTCTCAGTGTTGGTCAGTTAGTGGATAAAGGCTATGATCTCCGGTTCAAGAATGGAAAATGCAGAATCTTCACAAGCTCCGGAACTGAAATTGCATCCGGTACTCAGACAAGAGGTAACATCTTTCATCTGGTTGGTTCAAATAAAAGTTGTTTGTTTGTTCAAATTGATCAGAGTTGGTTATGGCATAGAAGAATGTGTCATGTAAATTTTGATAACATCATCAAAATAAGCAATACTCATGCTGTGAGAGATCTTCCAAAGTTGATAAAACCTACAAATAGTGTGTGTAAAGAATGTCAGTTAGGCAAACAAAGCAGAGTCTCTTTTAAAAGCAAAGATCAGTCTTCTACCGGATTGTTGGAATTAGTACATACTGATCTATGTGGACCAACAAGAATCAAGAGTCTGCAAGGTGATAGATATTTCATGTTGTTAATAGATGATCATTCCCGGATGATGTGGGTTACCTTTCTAAAAGAAAAATCAGAAGCTTTTGAGAAGTTCAAAATCTTCAAAGCTATGGTGGAGAATCAAACCGGATTGAAACTAAAGTGTCTAAGGTCTGATAGAGGTGGAGAATTTACATCTGGTGAATTCATTGACTTTTGTGAGAAACAGGGTATAAGGAGACAGTTGTCTGCTCCTAAGACTCCACAGCAGAATGGAGTAGTTGAGAGAAAGAACCGGACCATCCAGGAAGCTGCTAGGACAATGATGTTGGAAGCAAATGTTCCTCAAATGTTTTGGAAAGAAGCTATCAGCACTGCAGTCTACACTCTCAATCGAGTTCAAATCAGAAACAACACCGGTAAGACCCCCTATGAACTCTGGTTTGGCATCACTCCTACTGTGAAATATTTCAGAGTATTTGGTAGCAAGTGTTATATTAAAAGAGATGAAGATCTAGGAAAGTTTGATGCTAGAAGTGATGAAGGAATTTTCTTGGGCTACTCCACTCAAAGCAAAGCATACCGGTGTTACAATAAGAGATTGAGGAAGATGATAGAAAGCACCAATGTGAAGGTTGATGAAGGAATTGAGAAGCCTTCAAGATTTTATGAGTTTGATGAAGATGACCAAGACAGTGTTCAAGGACCTCAATCCTCTCCGGTGAGACAGAGTCAGCCTGATCCGGTAAATCAGGAAGAAGAGTTAGATTTGAATGAGGCTGATCAAGAAACAGCAGTGCTGGATACTCCTAAAATTCCTAGGTATGTAAGACTGAATCACTCTGAAGATCAGATCATAGGTGACAGAAGCAAAGGTGTACAAACTAGAAGGAATATTGCTCAAGATCAGAATGAATGTTGTCTGATTTCAAAGATTGAACCTAAAACAATAAATGAAGCCTGCAATGATGAAAACTGGACCAAAGCAATGGAAGATGAACTGATGCAAATTGAGAAAAATCATACTTGGGATCTTGTTCCCAGACCTAGAGACAGGAATGTAATTGGAACCAAGTGGGTCTTCCGGAACAAACTAAATGAAGCTGGTGAAGTAATCAGAAACAAAGCTAGATTGATCTGCAAAGGCTACTCTCAAATAGAAGGAATTGACTTTGAAGAGACTTTTGCTCCGGTAGCAAGAATTGAAGCAGTCAGATTACTTCTTGCATTTGCTGCCTTCAAAGACTTCAAGGTATATCAGATGGATGTCAAGTCTGCCTTCCTAAATGGTGATCTGGAAGAAGAAGTCTACATTGAACAACCGGATGGATTTCAATTGTCTGATAATAATGATATGGTTTGCAAGTTGAAGAAAGCTTTGTATGGATTGAAGCAAGCCCCAAGAGCATGGTATGAAAGGTTGGATAAGCATCTTGTGCAGATTGGATTCAACAAAGGTACTGCTGACAGTAACTTATATTTCAAAATTGATCATGAAAACATTCTAATTGTTGAAGTGTTTGTGGATGATATCATTTTTGGAGGAAGAGATAGTATGTGCAAAACTTTTACAAATCAGATGAAAAGTGAGTTTGAAATGTCTATGCTTGGTGAAATGAATTTCTTCTTGGGTCTGCAAATTACTCAAACAAAAGAGGGGATCTTCATCTCTCAGACCAAATATGTGAAAGAATTGTTAAAGAAATTTGGTATGGAAGACTCAAAGCCTATGAACACTCCTATGGCAACCGGATGTAAGTTAAGCAAAGATGATGATTCTCCAAAGGCAGATCAGACAAAGTATAGATCAATGATTGGTGGATTGTTGTATCTCACTCAAACTAGACCAGATATAATGCAGGCTGTTGGTCTTGTGGCAAGATTCCAGGCTGATCCTAGAGAATCTCATGTTATGGCAATCAAAAGAATTTTTAGATACTTGAAAGGAACAGTTGAGTATGGTCTATGGTATCCTAGAGATCCGGATTTCTCTCTTCATGCTTACATAGATGCAGATTGGGCAGGAGATGTGGATGACCAGAAGAGCACTAGTGGTGGAGCATTCTTTTTGGGGAAGAGATTGGTTTCTTGGCTAAGCAAGAAACAAGATGCAATATCTCTGTCTACAACTGAAGCAGAATACATTGCAGCAGCAGGTAGTTGCACTCAAATCTTGTGGATGAAGCAGATGCTAAGAGACATTAAAGTTGAATATGAGGAGCCTATCACAATTTTCTGTGATAATTCAAGTGCAATTAATATTTCCAAGAATCCGGTATTGCATTCTAAGACTAAGCACATATCTATCAAATTTCACTTTTTGAGAGAACAAGTAAACAAGGAAGAAGTCAGATTGGAGTATGTTCCCTCCAAGGATCAGATTGCAGATATCTTTACCAAACCTCTTCCCAAGGACTCCTTTGAATATCTCCAGGAGAAGTTAGGGGTCATGGCCCCTCCGGTAATGAACTAAGATGCACTGTTGTGCATCAGTCCGGTGGCTATCACAGTCATATCTTGTGATCCGGACTAATGGGGAGCTGCAACTAAGGGGGAGCAGCTGGTATGATTCTGATGTATGAGAATTGCAAGTATGAGCCCTTTGCCATTGATGTCAAAGGGGGAGAGAAGACATGTGAAAAACAAATGGTTGATGATCAAAGGGGGAGCAGTAAAGGATGAGAAGACATATGAAAAGATGAAGTTCTTGTCTTAATGGTTTTTCACATCATATGTTGCCATCAATGACAAAGGGGGAGATTGTTGCAAGTATGAGGTTATCCAGTGTTATCATTGATGTCAACATACTCATATTGCATTGACAAGAAGGATTTGATGAGCTGTGTGCTGAGGATATTGAGAAAATTAGTCTCAGTCAGGAACAGTGAAGAACAGTGATGAGAAGAAGGTAAATGTACTGTATAGGATGAGAACCGGAGGATGCGGATTAAAGGGTTAGTAGATATGAGTCTTGAGATGCTACAGTTAAGATTTCAGAGGTCCGCATGAAGATCGGAAGGAGTTGTGGCTGCCGGTATAGAACCGGGTCCGGCAAGTATCCGGAGGTGACAGAGGATCACAAAAAGGTCCGGTGAGGTCCGGAATTGTATTATCATAATCTGCGGATTGGAAGGAGTGTTTGAGATGTCCTTGTGATGTGTCATCCTGATTTGTGTGTGATTTGGAGGTCCGGAAGTACCTCTTGCATTATGACAGTGGCGACAGACTGTGTTCTTGAAGTTCCGGATGAGGAAGACAAGAGATCCCAGTAAGCAGAGGAAGTGCGGATGTATCTGGACATTCAGACAGGCTTGTGAAGGTTCTTGGATCATGTTTAGGTTGTGTTGTTGGTCCGCATTGATGGTAGAGCCCGGAATTGAAGTTATTCTTCCGGATGAAGTTCTTGCTCTGTGTAGCCGACCGGATGAGTTGTTCATCCTGCGAATGTTCTTGTGATGGCCGATCGGATGTGTTATTCATCTTGCGGATACTCCTATGGTTGTTTGCCAACTTAGATGCTTGTTCCTAAGTCGATGTCTTGTATAAATAATGATTTGTGAGTTCATTTCAGTGTGTGGTGTGAGGATGAGTATGATCTAGTGAAGAAAGGTGCGAAAGGTAGAGCAGAGATTGTTGGGCTTAATTGGAACTGATCCGGACATGGTAGAGATGTCATTCTCCAGTTCAAGACTGTGATTTTCATCACTTTGTAGACAGTGTGTCTCCTTGTAGGCAGTGGGCCTCTTTGTGAGCAGTGTGCTCGGGCAGTGAGCCCTTATTGGCATGTGCCATTCATTTTTCTTTATTCTTCTAACAGAGAATAATTCTTGGGTTAATCACCCCGTGGTTTTTCCCTTAACCGGGTTTTCCACGTCAAAATCTTGGTGTTCAATGTGTTGATGCTTATCTGCTCTTGTGTTTATGTATTATGCTTCCATGGATGATTATTTGATGTGCTGCTAACTAACAACAGTGAGTTAAGTGTTTGAATGACAAGAAGTTTTATACAACTGATTCACCCCCCCCCCTCTCAGTTGTATGCCCTAGATCCAACAAACCAGTCTTAGTCTTTGGTAGACCAACTACAAAATCCATACTTACACAATCCCATGGTCTAGAAGGAATGGGTAATGGTTGATACAGTCCAACATTTGAAGAAGTTCCCTTGGCCTTCTGACAGATGATACACTGCTCCACATACTTTCTGACATCTTTGTGCATCTTCGGCCAATAGTAGAACCTCTGGACTAACTCCAATGTTTTATTCAGACCAAAATGTCCACTCAAACTGCCATTATGCTTCTCCTGTATGAGATTTTCTCTCATGGATCCTTTTGGCACACACAACTGTCCACCTTTGAACAATAATCCCTGCTGCAATGTGTAATCTGCAAATTCACTATGAAAGTGATTTTCAAAATCTTGATAGACCTTGTATGCTTTAGCAAAATCTTCATCCTCTTTGTAAAGAGCTCTGAACTCTTCCATCCCTATACTTCTTAATTGCGCTTCTTGCACTGTGAGCAGCCTCCTGCTTAAAGCATCTGCTATTTTGTTGAGCTGTCCCTTCTTATGCTTAATTGTGAATGTGTAGGACTGTAAGTACTCCATCCACTTGATATGCCTATGGCTCAACTTATCTTGTGAGTTCAGAAAACTCAAAGCTTGATTGTCTATATACACAACAAATTCCTTAGGTAGGAGATAATGTCTCCATTTTCTAAGTGCTTGGACTAGAGCATAGAGATCCAAGTCATATGAAGAGTATCTGCTCTTTGCTTCATTCAGCCTCTCACTGAAAAAGGCTACTGGCCTATTCTCTTGGTTGAGTACCGCACCTACTTCAACATGACTAGCATCACATTCTAAAGTGAATAACTTATCAAAATTTGGTAGCACTAACACTGGCTGTGTGGCTACTTCTTTCTTCAATAACTCAAAACTCTTATCAGCTGCTTGTGTCCATTGAAACTTTGTTTTCATTCCACCTTTTATTGTATCAAGCATGGGTGCACAAATAGCACTAAAATTCCTTATGAACTTTCTATAAAACTGAGCTAAGCCATGAAAACTTCTCACCTCAGTTGCTGCTCTGGGAGTGGGCCAATTCAATATGGCTTCTACCTTTGACTTGTCCATTTTCAGTTCTCCTTTGGATAGCACAAAACCAAGGTATACCAATTCTTGCTTCATAAATTCACACTTCTCCAAATTTATGGTTAGTTGTTCATCATGTAACTTTTTCAAAACAGTATTTACATGTTCAAGATGCTCTTCTTTAGTTTGACTAAAAATCAAGATGTCTTCTAAATAAACAACTACAAATTTACCCGCATAGTCCTTGAGGACTTCATTCATGAGCCTCATGAATGTGCTGGGAGCATTTGATAAACCAAATGGCATAAGCCATTCATACAGTCCTTCTGTAGTCTTGAAGCTGTTTTCCACTCATCACCTTCCTTGATTCTGATCTGGTGGTAACCACTTTTTAGGTCTATCTTGGTGAAATAATTAGCTCCTCCTAAACAGTCCATAAGATCTATAATTCTGGGAATTGGAAACTGATACCTTATGGTGATCTTATTGATAGCTCTGGAGTTTGTGCACAATCTCCATGTTCCTCCTTTCTTTGGTGCCAACACTGTAGGCACTGCACAAGGACTTATGCTTTTTCTAACCAATCCTTGGTCAAGTAACTCTTGCACTTGTTTGGCTATTTCCTTATGTTGTTTTGGAGTCATCTTGTAAGGAGCCTTGTTAGGTAAAGATGCTCCTGGAATCAGATCTATCTGATGGCTTATAGTTCTTTGTGGAGGTAGTGTTGCTGGTGTTCCATCACAAATTATGTCCTTATACTGTTCCAGTATAGTTTGTACCTCTTTTGGGACCACTACCTTTTTGTCTTTTTGCTCCTCCTTAGGCTTTAGTATGATAGCATAGCCAATACCATCCTCCTTAAGAGTATTCAAAAACTCTTTACCACTCACAATTAAGACATTAGGACTTTTTGTCTTATTTGCTTCTTCATCTTCCAATGATTGAATTTTATAGGTGACACCATCTTTTTGAAAAGAATATGTATTCTTCTCACCATCATGTATGGCCTTCCGGTCATACTGCCATGGTCTGCCCAATAAGAGATGACATGCATCCATGGGTAGGATATCACAGAGTACCTTGTCTTTGTATCCACCTATACCAAACTCTACCCAAGTTTGCTCATTGACTATCACCTGCTGACCTTTATTTAACCATGTGACTCTATATGGATTTGAATGAGGTATTCTTTGCAAATTTAATTTTCTAACTACTTCATCTGATACTATGTTATCAGTAGAACCTGAGTCAATGATTACTTGACATACCTTGTTCATAATCTTGCATCTGATTCTGAATAAAGCTATCCTTTGGCTTGGTTCAGCTTTCATCGGTTCTTTGATCAAAGTCCTCCTTACCATGATGTTCTCTCCCACTTCTGAGGCTAGACTGACTTCAGGTGATTTGCTGCTTGAAGCTTCATCTTGTACATAATGATTTCTTTTATCAACTCCTTGAGAAGAAGATGTGCCCTTATCAGGACACCTATATGCTGGGTGGCCTAATTGTCCACAATTGTAGCATTTCATAGTGGTAAAGTAGGATCCTCTGCCTAATCCTTTTGATCTTCCTCTATTAGATCCCCTTCCTCTGTAGTTTCCTCTACTACTAGTCTCCCCACTCTGCTCTGTGAGTTTGGATTCTCCTTGGGGTCTTTGTTCAGTATTCCTACCACCATAATTTCCTCTTCCTCTGCTGTCTCTACCTCTTCCTCTTGATCTGCTACTTGACTCTTGTTTATTCTTGCTCTTCTCCTCTACCTTAAGTGCTAGCTGATAGCTTTGATGCACTGTTGTAGGACAAAATAAGCTGATTTCCTCTTGAATACTCCACCTCAAACCATTGAGATATCTGGCCACTTTTACATTTTCATCTTCCATCACCTTAGACCTTAGACATAGTTTTTGAAACTCCTCAGTGTATGCATTAACATCTAATTCTCTTTGTCTCAAATTTTGTTGTTTCTTGTACAACTGGACTTCATAATCTCCAGTCATGTATACTTGTTTAATTTTAGCCACCATACCTTTCCAAGTAGCTATGGGTTTCTTGCCTTCTTTTTCTCTTTTTGTTTGAACAAATTTCCACCATGTCAAGGCAGCTCCTCTGAGTCTTGATTTAGCCACCTTCACGTTTTGTGCTTCAGTCACTCCATCACATTCAAAGTGATTTTCTATACCTTCTATCCATTCCATAACCAAATTAGGTTCCATCTTTCCACTAAAAAGAGGAACTCCTTCCAATGTCTTACTGCTCATGGCTTTCAAGGCCTTCAAGAAAGGTTCTTCTTCCATATTAGGATCAAGTGTGGGCTCTTCATCTTCTATAGACACACCTTTTTCCTTACCTTCAGAATCTTTCATTTTCTGACTGACTTCTTCAGTCTTTATTATCATGGCACCCAGTTTACTTTCCATTTCTGCCAATTTTTCCTGTAGGAGCCTATTCTCCTCTTCTTGTTCATCAACCTTCTTTGCCAACTCTGCATTAGTCACCATCTCTCTGGCTGAGCCTACAGACTCACTCAAACTTGGTGATGACATACAACTTCTTCTATTCCCAGCTAGGAATAGCCCAAATCTTTAACTTGCTCTGATACTAATTTGATAGGGAGACCTAAGGGTTTCGAAAACCTATCTTGACACAACACTTCAAGACCTATGCCATCCTCTGGTTTCCCTACCAATTTAAGTGCTCATAGACATTTTCTACCCCAAAATGTCTACAACAACCTAAGTAATCTATTATAGAGGTGAAAGACCTATTTGTCTGTTGTTTCCAATACAGACTCTGCTTTCTTGGTGTGAGGTACTCTTCCTTATCCTCACTGCTTCCAAGATTCCCAATCTCCAAGGCTTCTAGCCTTCTTGAGCCCGTTATCAGCCCTCCTCTCTGGGTCCAGGGTTCTGATTGCTTGGTGCTCAATTCTTTCTACTCTATTTTTCAGCCCTATCTTCTTAGACTGCAACTTGCATACCTAGCCGGGCTATAGCATAGCTCGCCTAGGACAAGTTCCTAATGTCTCTCATTGACAATCCAAGCACTAACACAAACAGAAACAAAAGAAAGAAGGTCTCTGCTTGATGGCCCTCCATGACTGTACAGGAAAAATGCAGGGACATCAAGACAGAGACATTTTGTACAAACAGAAACAAAAGAACAAAAACAAACTAATTACTCTACTTTAAACTAAACTATGCAAGAATTCTACAGACAATGCACAAATAGATTCAAACTGTCAATGTTCTTATTCTGAGAGTTCTTTCTTTTACATTCAATGTCTATCCTTTAACTTTTTCCAACATTCGAACCCATTTACAAAGCCAAAAACCAATTTTTATACTCTTCATCCTTTTTCTGTTATCGGACGGTTAGGGTTTCCTGTCTGTTTGGTTATCATCGGTGGAACAGGTTCTTCGCTCACTGATCCTTCATTTCACTTTCCTATCGGCTTGACCTACCTTATCGGCCACTTCTTAGTTTCTTTCACCGACATGCCATCTCTCTCTGATGGATAGAATCTATCGCTCAGACTTTGTATCATCAGAGTAACTTTTCCTCTGTTCGCTGATAATACAACTTACTCCGATGAGCATTGAACCATCAGTGTGACTTTACTCTTCGGCCAAACTCCAACCTTCTCCTCTGATCATGCCTCTCACACCGATAAGCTTTCTATCAGCATGACCCAGTCGTTCGCTGTGACTCTTAAAGTCTTTCCCGATGACTATTGTCTCTCCGATAAACTCGCCATCGGTGAACACTTGCGGTTGTCACCCTGATGAGCCTTGGCCCTATCCTGTCGACCAGACTCTTTCCCATTGGTGACACCTTTAACTTCTCCACCGATGTCATATCTCACACTGATGTGCCTATCATTAACTAGCCGTCGGTAAGACTTCTTACATCGGCCTAACATTCTCTCCATCTCTCGATATGCACCTCACGCCGATATGCATTATCTTTTCATATGCATAAATTACTTGATATGCTAAAGGAACCTACATCAGTCCCGCATTGCCTAATTGAAAAACAAAAGCATTACACCAAAAATACGTTATATACATATGGGCTCACTCCAAGCCCCTTGGTGGGTGCTCCTGCACCACTATGGGTGCTCAAACCCTACCTGATGCCTATGAGACAACTTTGAGAGTTGAAAATTGTTTAATACAGGCTGGCAAAATTGCTTCTAGACCTCCTATACCGATTTTCCTAGAGCTACCTTCACCATGTCAGCAACCCATTATTGTTCCCATCCTAGAGCCTAAAGCTTCCAATTCTTCTCTTTCTCAAGAAGAAAATGATCTTAAAACCCTAATGGCCAATTTGACCAACAAAGTAAATAGCATAGCTATTCAAACTACCCCCAAACCCTATCAAAATTATAATTGGGGGTAGTCTTCTAACCAAAATTGGAATTAGGGTTACAATCCTAACAGAAACCAAAACTGGAATTAGGGTTACCAGCCTAATAGGTATCAAAATCCTAACCCTGCTAAACCTTTACAAAAAGTTTGACCTATCCAACAAATACCACCTATTAATCCAATTAGGGCCCTAGTCCCTACTCAAAACAATCTGGCCCAAGAAGCAGATTGGTGCTACCCTTGCAACCAACCTCACAATCAGTCTACTTGTGCCTTTGGAGCACAAGAAAGAGCTTTAATGGTGTAAAACTTTCATACCCAACAAGCATTATTGGTAGAGGCAATAAATAGTAACCCATAGGTATTAAATGAGGCTACCTCTGATGCCAATATGATGCTATGGACTCCTAAGGATTTTTGTGCTATCAATCAACCTATGGACAGTGTTGTTATGCCTATTGCATACAACATAAGGTCAAAAAAGAGGCAGTTGGAGGATAGCCCCATGCCTACTATGTTACAAAAAGAGTCTATCTCAAAGGAAAAAGTGGCCAGTGCTACAAATCTAATTCAAAGCAGCAGATCTGTTGCTTCAAAAGAAATTCCATCAAACCCAAAAGTGCCTGAACGAGATGCAGATTAATCGAAGAAGGGAACATGGATTCCCTTAATGCATAAAGTGACAACTGTTCCCCTAAGTATTGTGGAACAGATGAAGAAAATGAACATAAATGTCTCAATGTGGGAAGTAATGTCAATCTCCTCTCAAAGGGATTTATTATGAGAAGCCTTAAGGCAATTCCCATCAGCTAAATCAACAGCAACTGATTCATCAGCAAAGTAGAAAGAAAAGAGCCTGGTTAGTCTTGTACAACTAGGGGAAGAGCACGTGAGTTCAACAAAGAAGCCATCCCCTCTCTACTTGTCACTAATCATTGACAAGTTTCTAGTTCACAATTGTATGATTGACTCAGGGGCTAGTGTTTCAGTCATGCCCAAGAAGATAGCAGATGCATTAGGCATCAAGTATACCCCTATTTCATCAGGAGTATTACAATTGGATGGCACTTCTGTAAACACTCTAAGAGTGTGTTGCAAGGTGTGGCCCTTGGTCTCCTTGTTCAGCGCTACACTGCGGTGGTTTGCGAAAAGGGCTTAACCGCCTCCCGTGCTTGTTAAATCAAGTGGTTGTATCAGGCATTAATAGGTTGATCATTTGGTGCAACGATAGCTAACAATTGGTATCAGAGCCGAGGTCATGGGTTCAAACCCGGCACTTGCGCTGGGAGGGGGGTTGTTGCAAGGTGTGGCCCTTGGTCTCCTTGTTTAGCGCTGCACTACGGTGGTTTGCGACAAGGGCTTAACTGTCTCCCATGCTTGTTAAATCAAGTGGTTGTATCAGGCATTAACAGGTTTATCTTTTGGTGCAACAACAACTAACATAGTGATCAAAGGACTGGACCTAACTTTACATGCCCATCCAAACTTGACTTTCAGTCAAGACATTTTAGTCATCAATCTTCCTACTTTGCTATTTGCTTGTTAAGAGACTTCATAGCCAAGGTAGCTGGATACCTTTCTTCTGACTGGTCTCATATGCTGTTGAGAACCAGATATGGCACAAGGTTCACCATTAAGGCTAAACCAATTTCAAACTATCATGTCGAAAACTATGACCACAGCTTGGTGAACCCTGATGTTATGATTCACAGTGAGGAAGTGTATGATTTAGAGTCTCTTGAGATAGCATCTTCACCTCTTCTCACCCCTATTCTTTTTCTTGATAAGTGGGCAAGGGATCACTATGATTTTGATCCTTATGACACCACTGAGGCAACTGACTTGGGCACCTACATGATCCATGAGGGGAATTCTTTAGTTCCTTCTGTACTTAAACCGGATGATGAATCTAATGGCCCATGGAAAATGTTCTTTGATGGTGTAAAGAGAAGAAATGGATCTGGTGCAGGGGTTTTACTAATCTCTCTGAATGGTAAGAAACTGCATTTTTCTCACAGACTACATTTTTCTTGCGCAAACAATGTAGCAGAGTATGAGGCATTGGTTCATGGTTTGCTACTTGCCGAGAAGAAGAACATCAAGCATTTGGAGATCTTTGGAGACACTGAGTTAGTGGTCAATCAAGTCAGAGAAAAATGTGCAACTAAAAATTAGCTTCTTAGAGCTTACAGACATAGAGTTTGGGGCCCTGTTTGAGAGTTTTGATGCTCTCAACCTACAAGTAATCCCAAGGAAATTAAATGTTGAAGCAAACCAATTGGCAACAATTGGGGCTCAATTTTCTCCACCTACAGACCTCTTTTAGGGTCCTGATCAACATGTTAAAATAATAGTTAGGCCCTATGTTCCTGACAATGATATACATGGCAAATTTTTGATACCAATGAGCAGATTGCAAGCTTCATCCAGAATGAAGTTGAGTTCTCATTGTAAAGCCTCACAAATCATGTAAAAGAATTTAAACCAACTCAAAAGTAAATGAAATAAATAATCCGCTTAAATACAACATCGTAATAACCAAAATAAAAAAGAAGTAAATAATCCACTTAGATACAACTTTCAAAGATAATAGATGTAATTAATCCGCTTAATCACAATATCTCAAATAAAAGATAATCTTATAAATATGAATCTCAATGTCAATAAATCTTACATATTCACGTGCTTAGTCCAAGTAACAAGCATGATAAAATAACATACATAAATCCTTGGCAAGCATGCCATATTACATCCAAAATAGGTACAACAAACAAGTACATCAGTAATAAATAAATCAATACACTCTCTAGCTGCACGAACCAAGTGGTCCACCACCTACAAGCCGAGAAACGGGAACATGGCTCAGGTGCTTTTCCACCCAACCTTGAAGTATTTACACTTCCCCGGATCCCTTCCTGAAATGAAGGAAACCCAACCTTGCATGAAATGTCTAGCTACCTGGTAACAACTATAGGAGGGAAACACCTGATGCAACCCTAATGTCTAAATGTGCAATTCTAAGAAATGAAAAGCAAATTGTCTCACAACAGGATGTGGCAGAGATATCAATAAATAAGTTTGCTAGATAATAAACATCTATTTCAATGTCATTCCGATTAGATCTAATCATTTAAGTAACCTGGTCAATTCCTAAAAAGAGGAAAAGCCATCTCTGAATATCCACATTCAGCATCATAGTCCCAAAAGTAACCCAATACATTCCTATATATAAACTACTTCTTTCCCCAAGAAGCAAGGAAATAAGTAAAGAATCACAAATTCAAGATTTCCAATAAATAAATACAATCCCTTTCCCAAACATCGATTAAGGAAAAATACATTTTCAAGCAATGAACCATCTTTTAATCATACAGTCGAAATCATAATTTTATCCATTTGATATAGTTTCTAACCTTATATTTCAGCCACAATGTCTCCAGTATTAGTCATTCTAAGATATTAATCTATCTTGCTGTTATTTCTGTGACAGGAAGTATTTCAATCTGTTTATCTAACCAAAAAGTTTACAATTCAATCTAAAATAACTTACTGTTAAAACTGTGACAAGAAGTCCAAAAACAAACAAACAGCCTTCCTGTCGCATCTGCGACAGGAACTATTACAGTAATAAAGAAAGAACACATAACATAGTTTAATCTGATTTTCGGTCATAAAAATACTATAAAAATCTCATTCTTAGATTGTTCTAACTCACTGTCATTCCGGTGATAGGAAACTAATCTGTTAAGCATGTAGTTTAAGCACATACATCTCTCTATAACCTTCCTATCGCTGTGGTGACAGGAATGGTGGTAGAATCTAATAAATAATCAACTGAGTTTATAAGTAATCTACTGTCATCCATTGACAATGTTTTCAACAACAATTTCATAAGGAAATGTACCTACAAGAATTATGGGAGTTTCATCTAAATCTTTTAAGAGTTTGAGTTTTTATCAAAGAAAAGTCGATTTGCAATTCTGTCATTATTTTCAGCCAACATAAAAAAGAAAATCAGTCATACTAATGTTTGACAGTGAGAACCTAACAACGATCTGCAGGTTATATTAGTTTTCAATCGGTTTTAAGAACTAGATCTAGAATCAACAAGATTTTTTACTTAGTTTCTGACAACCATAATTAAAATAAGGAAAGACAAATATCATAATTCTAAAATTCCACGATCAGCCAGAGTTGAGGTGTAGTAAGAATGACTGGGTCGATCTAGTCATGAAATGGCCAAGAAAGGCAGCCAAACGGCCTAAAGAAGGAAGCCCGAGCCCCTTCTGAAATTTACATTCAAACTGTTCTGGTAAATCAGGAAGAAGAGATGGGTTCTAATGAGCCTGATCATGAATCAGAAGTGCAAGAAACTCCCAAAGTTTCTAGGTATGTAAGACTGAACCACTCTAAAGATCAGATCATAGGTGATAAAAGAAAAGGTGTACAAATAAGGAGAAGGATTGCTCAAGATTTAGAAGAGTATTGTCTGATTTCAAAGATTGAACCTAAGATAGTGAATGAGGCTTGCAATGATGAAAACTGGACTAAAGCAATGGAAGAAGAACTAATGCAAATTGAGAAAAATCACACTTGGGACCTTGTTCCTAGACCTAGAAACAAGAATGTGATTGGAACCAAATGGGTCTTCCGGAACAAACTGAATGAAGTTGGTGAAGTAATCAGAAATAAAGCTAGATTGGTCTGCAAGGGTTAATAGAAGGAGTTGATTTTGAAGAAACTTTTGCTCCGGTGGCAAGAATTGAAGCAGTCAGATTATTTCTTGCCTTTGCTACCTTCAAGGACTTCAAAGTCTATCAGATGGATGTCAAGTCTGCCTTTCTGATTGGAGACTTGGAAGAAGAAGTAGACATTGAGCAACCAGATGGATTTCAATTGTCTGATCATGGTGATATGGTCTACAAGTCGAAGAAAGCACTGTATGGACTGAAGCAAGCCCCAAGAGCATGGTATGAAAGATTGGATAAGCATCTTTTTAAGATTGGTTTTAACAAAGGTACTGCTGACAGTAATTTGTATTTCAAAATTGATCATGAAAACATCTTGATTGTTGAAGTATTTGTTGATGACATCATTTTTGGTGGAAGAGATAGTATGTGCAAAACTTTTGCAAATCAAATGAAAAGTGAATTTGAGATGTCCATGCTTGGGGAAATGAATTTCTTTTTGGGTCTGCAAATCATTCAAACTAAGAAAGGAATCTTCATTTCTCAGACCAAATATGTGAAAGAATTGTTGAAGAAATTTGGGATGGAAGACTCAAAACCAATGAATACTCCCATGGCAACTGGATGTAAATTGAGCAAAGATGATGATGCTCCTAAGGCTGATCAAAAAAAGTATAGGTCAATGATTGGTGGACTGTTGTATCTCACTCAAACTAGACCTGACATTATGAATGTTGTTGGTCTTGTTGCTAGATTTCAAGCTGATCCTAGAGAATCTCATGTCATGGCAATCAAGAGGATTTTTAGATATCTAAAGGGGACAGTTGAGTATGGATTGTGGTATCCCAAAGATCATGATTTTTCTCTTCATGCATATATAGATGCAAATTGGGCAGGAGATGTGGATGACCAGAAGAGTACCAGTGGTGGAGCATTCTTTTTGGGGAAGAGATTGGTTTCCTGGATGAGCAAGAAACAAGAGGCAATATCTCTGTCCACTGCAGAAGTAGAATATATTGCAGCAGTAGGTAATTGTACTCAAGTTTTGTGGATGAATCAAATGCTAAGAGACATAAGAATGGAGTATGAGGAGCCTATCACAATGTTCTGTGATAATTCAAGTACAATAAATATATCTAAGAATTCGGTGTTGCATTCAAAGACTAAACATATATCCATCAAGTTTCACTTTTTGAGAGAGCAAGTGAACAAGAATGAAGTCAGATTGGAGTTTGTGCCTTCGAAGGATTAGATTATAGATATCTTTACTAAAACTCTACCTAAGGACTCTTTTGAGTATCTCAGGGAGAAGTTAGGGGTTATTGCCCCTCCGGTGATGAACTAAGGTGCACTAATGTGCATCAGTCCAGTGGATATCACAGTCATATCTTGTGATCCGGATTGATGATGGAGAGATGCTACTTAGGGGGAGTAGCTGGTATGATTCTGAAGTGTTGAAGTTGCAAGTATGTGCTCTTTTCCATTGATGTCAAAGGGGGAGAGAAGACATGTGAAAAACAAATGATTGCTGATCAAAGGGGGAGCAGTACAGGAAGAGAAGACCTGTGAATGGTTGTTGCTGATAGGGGGAGTTGTGACAGTAAGGAGAAGCTCTTGTGTTGATGGTCAAAACAATTTTTCACATCATATGTTGCCATCAATGACAAAGGGGGAGATTGTTGCAAGTATGGGTCTAACCGGTGTTGTCATTGATGTCAACATACTCCTGTTGCATTAATGATAAGGAACAGAGAAGAACAGTGAAGACAGTGAGCTAAAGATCCTAGCTAAGATGAAGATCAGAGGATGTGGTTCAAAGGGTTCGTAGATATGTGTCTTAAGATGATCCAGTAAAGATTTCAGAGGTCCGCATGAAGATCTGAAGAAGTTGTGGCCGCTCAAGTAAAATCGGTTCTGGTAGATGTTCAGAGGTGACAGAGTGATACAAATAGGTCCGGTGAGATCCAGAAATGCCTTATCCTTGTCTACAGATTTGGTGGAGTGTTTACGAAGTCCATGTGAAGTAACAACTCGATTGGTTTGTGGTCTGGAGCTGCAAGCATCTATTCCTTTGTGACAGTGATGACAGACTGTGTTCTTGAGGTTCTAGATAAAGGAGAGAAGGATTTTAGTAAGCAGATGAAGTGTGGATGTTCTTGGTGATTCAGGCAAGCTTGTGGAGGTCTTTGGATCATGTCCAATTCGTATTGGTAGTCCGCATTAGAGTTTGAGCTCACAATTAAAGAATTACTTCCGGATGATGGTGTTCTTCCTAAGTCTGGCTGACTGGATGAGTTATACATCCTACAAATGTTCTTGTAGATGTTTTCCAACTTAGATGATTATTCCTAAGTTGATGTCTTGTATAAATAAGGAATTGCAAAGTCATTCCATAGTGGATCATATGGAGATGAGAGTGTGGTAAAGAGCAGAGGAGCGAAAAGTAGAGTAGAAGTATTGGGCTTAAATGGAACTGATTCAAGCACGGGGAAGATGCTATTCTCCAGTTCAAGTAGGTGATACTTATTATTATGTAGCCAGTGTGTCTCTTGTAGGTAGTGGGCCTCTTGTGAGCAGTGTGTTCGGGCAGTGATCCCTAATTGGCATGTGCCATTTTGTTCTTTCTATTCTTTTAACAGAGAATAGAATCTTGGGTTAATCACCCCGTGGTTTTTCCCTTAACCGGGTTTTCCACGTCAAAATCTTGGTGTTTTATGTGTTGATATGTTTCTGCTCTTGATTTAATGCATTATGTTTCCATGATTAATTTATTATTATGCTGTTGAATCACAAAGTGGATTTAAGTGTTTAATTGGAAGAAAGTTTTGGACAACTAATTCACCCCCCCCTCTCAGTTGTTTGTCCTGAATGTAACAATCTCGGCCCTAAACTCTACACTGGATGCTCTCCAATCCCTTAGAATCTCCTCCTAAAACTCAGCCTGTGTGGGGTCCTGTTTAGGAATTTGGTTCTTGGGAGCAAAAATGGGTATACCAGGTCTATCACCTGCTGTGAACTGTGAAGCCCTCCGGTGGGTAATTGATGCCTCACCCTCATCATCTCTGTACCTATGTCTGTCATCCTGGTTTCTATCCCCATTGTTCCTATCTCCCTAGTTCTTGTCGCCATTGTGCCTATCACCCCCATTATTCTTGTTCCTATAACCTCCATTATCCTTGTTTCTGTCACTATAATTTTTCTTGTTCCTGTCACCACCATTGTTCCTATTCCTATCGCAGTGATTATCCCTGTTATTCCTTCCATCTCAGGGTGCTATCTGCTCAAGGATATGTGCTATCTCAGCCTATGATTCTCTCAACTCCTCTTGAGACTCCCTTAACTCTCTCTCCATAGCTAACTGACTCCTGGTGAGCACATTAAGGATCTCATGCATGCTTGGTTCTTCATTTTCCCTATCACCCATCTCTCCTATAGGTTCTGTAATTGGTGGTAGTTCTCCTAAAAATGGATCCTCTACGAGTACTTCTCCCTCCTATACCAACTGTGGAGTCAGTATCTCTGGTTGTGACCCGTTCCTTCTCAAATTGTAATGGTGTGTCAATGATTGCATAGGATACATAACTCACTGGATGTCTGTATCTGTATCATAGGATAGCAAGATCTTCTGCTCTGATACCACTGTAACATACACCCCTGGTATATGTCTTCCCTGTATGTGTTTGTGTTTTTCTGATGGTTTTGGGTTTAGGGTTTTATTGCATGTTTTTGCATGTATGATTTTTGCAACATTGTCATAAAAAATGAAGCATATAGGGAAAATCCAGAAAAACTAAAAGAGATATCAATGAAATAACAATGACCCAGATTGTATTTAGCTAAGATATGAATTATAAGAACATACCCAGATGGAGTTTTACAATATCATACAGATGTTGATGAAGGGCTAGCCATACAAGACATAGGAAATTGCTCACAACTTTCAGGAATGCAACAATTTACTTCTTCAATGAAGGGGAACTCAAACCCTTGCCCAAGTCATCCACTTTGATGAATAGAAATGTCACAAGAGGCATCTCTTTAAATTACTTGAAAGCCCACGAACTATTTTAGCTGGTACAACCCATGTAGCAGCATATAACAACAAATAGCCAACTGAAATCTCCCTTAAATACTTCTGTGTTATATTAGCAAGATATTCCCTCTAATGGCGACCACATTCTCACTCAAATCGAAACCAAACAAGCATCAAATCATCACTTTGGAAGGGTACAGCCTCCAATATAGTATGACCTATAGAAATGAGGGTACGACCTGCTATAACAATGAATGGAAGCTCCCAAACAATGCCAAAATATCATAAATTTGCTGGTATCTTGATTCTTATCAGCTGCTCATGAATTTTCTATCAAAAATGATTATATCCTCCTCAAATCCTCATCAAACTATCTCCGGTGAATGCACAAATGAGACCTCTGGATGAAGCCTCCTCAATCCCCTCCTGACACGATCTCTCACACATGAGGAAAGGGACCAATGCCAGGGTTTTCATCCCAACACAGCCAATTGAAACCCTAGAGACAAGCTCTAAATTGCCAAAGCACAATAATCTCCTAAGAGAGCAAAATCCAATAATCTTTGCATAACCAAATGAAGTCACTTTTACCCTTTTTGTTTCTTCTCTTTCCCAATGCCCAAGATGAGAGAGTTTTCATTAATTTTTAATTTATCATTCATCCCTAAAAGGAAGCAAGGTGTGCGGAAATCACTTCCTACACTAATCTAATGAGGAGAGATGGGTGCAAATTCATTTTAACCTTTACAATTATAGAATGTTTAATACAACAACAGAGATATTGTAGCAATGCACATACACATAGAATGTAGATAGAAGAGAGAGAGAGACAAGATATAACGTGGGGAAAACCCTTTCGGGTAAAAAACCCCTCTCCAAAACCTACATAATGTATTATCAAAACAACAATGTTTACAACACACTTACAATGCAAGTCTTCTCAGGAGTCTACGACACTCATATCTAGAGATAAACTGGTAGCATAACAACACTTGTTAATCACCTCTTACATCTCCTCTCCAAGCACCTGTATATAAAGAGAAGTAGTATTAATGGAGGTAGCTTCTAGAGCAAGTCACACAAGGAACTTGTCCAAATCCATGTGGCCCAATTTCCAAGGCCATAAAACATGTGTATGACACTTGTAAGTGATTCTCTTTCATCCCTTACAACCCCCCAACTTGGGCACCCCAAATTTACCCAATTAAGGTATGACAGATGCTCTTACAATGTCATAAAATCTGTCATATATGACAACTCTTACAGTTGTAAGAGAATCTATCATAACTATCTATTAATAGCAGATTATCTTACAACCTTGTCATAGTCAAACTTGGGTGCCTACTTCCCCATGCAAGATGCTTTTGGACACTTGTCTTCACCTATCATATAATTTTCCATTTCTGGCCCTTACATGTCATAGATTCTGTCATAGCTGTTACGCGTCATAAACCTCTTACAACACCCAAAAGATGCCGACACATGGAAAAACTCTTCTACCACAAGTTGGAATGCCTATCTCCTCATATGAGGACAAAAATACATGTGGTCACCTTCCATGTAGGATGACACATCACCATGCCAACTCCCACAAAGTGATGAAATAGGATTTGCATCCAAATTACAATAATAGGCAAAAAATAAATACAATTAAATAATAAATGCTAGAAACTTGCAAAGGTTGAGACACCTTAATTCCCAACAATCCCCTTATCTCTCCATGAGGGCGCCCATGTCCTAGGGGCCCAACTTTAAGTTATAACTTGATTTTATAAAGTAACATTACTTTATAACTTAAAGTAATTTAACTCTCAAATAGTATAAGTTAAATATTTAATTTAACTTATATTTTGAACTATAATACCTTGGGCCCTGAAATAACATGAATCCTTGAGCTATGACCTTCCATACTACCTTGCCAAAAATAGCAAGTGCCTGGCTCTCGACTTACTATAAATAGTAAGTCCACTGAAATGAACCCTTAAACATCTCCATTAGCCTACGGGAGTCTGGTCATAGGCTAATCCCTATCCACTAAACCAAAGGGCTAGATGGGGGACATTACATTTGAAGACCTCGACGTTACTTAGGGAGAGCTTGTGTGAAGCTTGATGTCTGTGATAAAGAGATGTCAACCCCAAGCTTCACAGAGATTGCTCCCAAATACCTCCAAGTAGCTGAATTTGAAATAGCACCCGCTGAAAATAAAACCACAATGAAACCTTCAAATAGAAGTAGGATAACGCCAAAAAAATGGGTAGAGTGCTTGGAATGAGAGCCAAAAGTAGCCAGAGAGGCTACCAAGGGTCGTTGGAGAGCCTGCAGAAGTTGGTCAGGGCTTTATTAATGGCTGAAAGGGCCAAATGAGGCATAGGGGGCTCTGTTGGAAGAGTCCAAAATAGGATTTTGGACCAGAATGGGTACAAAAGAGTCCTGATAGGGACTGTAGAATCCATAGAGGCTGGTGGAGTGGAAAAATTTAATCAACCTGCCAAGAATGTAGACCAGTGACCATAACTAGTGTTAAACAGTGCTGAGGAGCCTGAATAGAAGGTGTGCGGAATAGGGCCAAAGCTAGAAAAGGTCGTTGGGGCCAAAATTTAGGGTTGAACGACCACCAAACAAGCTGAGCAGAAATGCCAATGCCCCTCAATAATATTGAGAACAATTTGGAGTAAAACACCAACCCAAATCCTAGTTGAAAAAGAGAGCCCATAGAGGATGAGGTCCTTAACATCCAGAATTGGCCAATAAAGCTAAAAGACGCGGCCGAGGGGACTTGTAATAGGTCAAAAAATTGGAGCTGAGGGCCCAAAAAACTAGCAATATCAAGTCTAAAGGTGTGTGCAGAGGCCATTAGGCCACATAAGCTACACATCACACCTATGAAACACAATTTTAACCAAAGGCAGAGGCAGATTTGTCCAAATCCATACAAGTACATAAATGAGGTTGTACGGTACCCTAGGGGTAATTTTTTTTGAAAAAAAATGATTTTACTGAAAAACATCGTTCAAAGGATCACCTTAACTATCTTGAGCCTTTTGGACACAATGGCGACGCCCGTTTGGCTCCATGATGCTCCGATGATAGGGCTAAGTGCTAGAGTCACTGATTTGGGAAGGAATGTGCAAGCCTGGCTCTGATACCATGTTGGAGCAACCAAGATTAGCAAGCACATAGAATGAAACCTTCCACAAGTAAAAAATGGAGCACAAGAGCATATCTATCATATACACTAAGAGTGTATAAAATGAAAAGAGAAGCCTGGTATAAATTGGCAAGGAGAAGGAGGTGGGAAGGTAGGACTAAATTACTAACTACCCCTACAAGCATGCAACACTTGTCTAACTTACATGACATGTGTGAGGGAAAGTGGCAAGCCAAAAAGAAAGAGGTGTCTCACATAGCTAAGGACACATGTTGAAGTGAGACAAACTCCTAAAAGACTAAGTAAACTTAAGCCTATGTGTGAATAGGTCAAACCTTCAAAGAGGTGATATCTAAAGTAGTTAGATAATGACACTATTTACACTAACAATAAAACCATTAGGATGTCTCATATAAATCTTCTCTTCAAGATCCCAATGCAAGAAAGCAGTTTTAACATCCATTTGCTCTATCTCAAAATCATAAGCAACAACAATAGATAAAATAAATCTAATATAAGTTAATTTAGCAACATGAGAGAATATTTCACCAAAATAAACTCCCTCTCTCTAAAAGTAGCCCTTGGCCACCAATATGGCCTTGTAGTGCTCTAACTTACCGTCTGCACCAAAGTTCTTTTTATATACCCACTTGCAACCAATGGGCTTTCTTCCTTTGGGAAAACTAACAAGATCCCAAGTGTCACAACTATCCAAATACACCATCTCCTCATGCATGGCCTTCAACCAAGACTCACTATCCTCTGAAGATAGAGCCTCCCTGAAAGATCTAGGTTCATCATCAGTACTTAGAAAAGAAAATACACAATGGAAATCAGATGAGATATACCTGTTAATTGGATTCTTTTGTCTTGTGGATCTCCTCAAGGTAGGAGTAAGGGGCTCTTCATGTTCTTCTGTACACTCATCCTGCACATCATTATCTGAATCCTCTAAACCCTCTTCTTCTTCTCCATCCTCTAATCCATCTAATTGTTCTTCCACATGTGCATCTTCCTTCTTTTCTGTATTGTCTTGAAGTGCACTATTTTAGTCTTTTCTTTCTCCTTTGGTTGTTCTTCATTTGAATAAGCTCTAAACTCCCTAAAAATTACATCTCTAGATAAAATTATTTTTCGGGTTAGAGGTGTAGATGCCTAAAATTGACTGTCTTACAACATTACCTTTCAACATTACTTTGCATCATCTTGCATCACCTTGCGTCGCCTTGCATCACCTTATGTCCTCTTGTGACACATCTTGCTCTATGCCCAGTTCCATCATCCAATTAGTTAAATAAATTATATTTATTTAACTAACCCCCCTTTATCCATTTATTCTCTCTAGTCAATTAATTAAAAAAATTGCATTCATTTAATTAATTCCCATTTTCCTCCATCACCCAATTTAAATAAATTAAATATTTATTTAAATCCCACATGTCTCTCATAATTTAAATAATTTTATTATTTAAATTATTTATCCTCAACCACTTGTCATCCTCATTAATTGGGCGTCATAAGCAGTTCCTCTCCAAAAATCAATTAAATAAACCCATTTCCCGCACTCCCATCCTTATTTTAGCCACCTATCATCCTCATTGAATGTGTGTCATAAGCACTAAAATTAACTCTTCATCCTATTTGTCCACCTCACACCACACTGTTCTAATCTTAGTCATCCATTTTATTCCCTCTCCATCTATAAATTGAACCTCTCATTTCAATATCAAGCCCCCAACAATCTTTCATGTGCATGTTTATGCTATCATTTTCAATATCTTTTGCTTCCATTATGGCCAAGTTATGTTGGTTTTGTGAGTAGTCCACAATGCATGATTAACAAGAAAAAACTAACGGATCTTGGGTGCACTCCATTCTATCCTATCACGAAGATTGAATTGATGCAAGGTCTGAAGGTATTTCTATTATTTACTATTATCTTTCATGTTATTTGTCTTGCATGAGTTTTAGGTCTTCATTTTTGGCAGGCCTGGTGATCTAACCCTTGTTTTTGCAAGTTTTTGAGGCTCTTTGTTGTAGATTTAGGCTCATTTTGGTCAAGATTTAAGTGTCACTATTGAAGACGACCTCCTATGCTCAAATTGACCTCACTGTTGTGTTCAGAGTAGCTCGCAGGTGAATTTTAACATAAAATACTCTATATTTATGTCGAGGTAAAATTTTTGAAATTTCTTTTAGCTTGGCCTCTGTAGTAGGGTCATACCATATTGATCCAATAGCCCCTACATAGGTCTATGGGCTATGTGTCCTATATCTCATACTTTATCTTTTGGGTTAATATCTTTATCCAGATACATTTGTTTTATATGCCAGTTTTGTGAGATATCCACGGGCTTGGCAAAATTTTCCAAAATCTAATTGCAAATTTTTTAACTAGGGTTTATTGTTTTTATTTGTCATTGTCTTCCATTTATACGTAGGATTTATGACAACTTTTGTAATCATGTTCTTAATGAAATATATGTACCTAGGAGGATCAATGACAGTGCAATAGTATCTTGTTGTCTTAAACTTCCAGAGAGCAATATTGCTGGTAATACCACACTCCCTCTCTGCCTTCAGCTGGTCAAGAAACCAAGCATAATTGAATGACCTCTTGTTCATCTCGGTAGCCTCTTTATCAAAATGTTCATCTTCTAAACTATTGCTCTTAACATTTTAGGGTGAGTGACATAAAACTGCAACCTGTCTGGTTTCTTATCCCAGCGGCTCTCCAAACCACAGATGGGCCATTTTGCCATTTATCATCACTCTAAACTGCACCTATCTACCTACCTATCTCCATGTCTTAGCACAAAACAAAACTCAACACTCTATAGATACTTGTTTGACTGGAGACAAATCTATATCCTTGACATTTGAGAGAATAAATAGCTCAATCCCACAACTTAATTTCTAAAAAGATTTTAGCCCACGATCTAAAGGGCTTGTGTATCATTTAGCCCACGCTTCAGTCATAGGACATTTGAAATATTTGATGGATCTAAAGGGCTTTTAGCTCACGATTCTACCCAGTTTGAGGGGCTAAAATCTACGACCAACCCCCTTACCTGCAAATCCACATGTCTTGGCACTTTCTTCCAACTACAGGGCAGCTTGGTACTCTGATGTAGAGTGGGTAGTAGAATCGTGACAATTGGTTAATAGTCACTCGCAACATACATTTCCTGCGTATGTTCTTTCATCGACCAAAATCCACTTCTATCGGCGAGCTTATACTCTGACATGATCCAATCTTCTTCTGCATTAGTTTGGTATGTTTTCCTTTTGGAAGTCTTTCCTTCTTCAAATTAACTCATACCAAATCTCCAACATCAAACTATACATCTCTCTTCTTTTTATCAACATATTCTTTATACTTCAAAGTAGTTTGTTGGAGTTGATTCTTAACTTGATCATGCACCTCTTTTATTGTTGCTGCAAAAGCTTCTCCATCTGCACTAATAGATTCTCCTATAGGTAGATCTCTTAACTCCAAAATACCTCTGGGATGCATACCATATACTACCTGAAAAGGTGATTTCCCTGTACTCCTATTGACTGTGTCATTGTAGGAAAATTCTGCCTGTGTTAGGATATTATCCCACTTTTCTCCATGCTGTCTTGTCAAACATCTGAGTAGATTTCCCAGTGAACAGTTGACTACCTCAGTCTGTCCATCTGTTTGAGGATGGTAAGATGATGAGAAGGACAAATTGGTACCAAGCTTCTTCCAAAGAGTCCTCCAAAAATGACCAATAAACTTCACATCTCTATCTGACACTATGCTCAATGGCAATCCATGAATCCTCACTATCTCCTTGAAAAATAGGTTTGCAACATATGAAGCATCACAAGTAGTTTTGCATGGCAAGAAATGTGCCATTTTACTAAATCTGTCTACTACCACATAAACACTGTCATATCCCTTCCTTGTTCTAGGTAAACCTAACACAAAATCCATTCTTATGCTCTCCCATGGTCAGGAAGGAATGGGTAATGGCTGATATAAACCTACATTAGTGGATCTACCTTTTACTTTCTGGCATATCACACATGTCTCCACAAATTTTCTAACATTTGTCTGCAGTTTAGGCCAATAATAATGTCTTCTGACAAGATCAAGAGTTTTATCCAAACCAAAATGTCTTGCCATTGCTCCACAATGTTTTTCCTTGATGATATTCAACCTCATAGAACACCTTGGAATACACAACTGTACACCTTTGAACAACAATCCATCCTGGATCAGAAACTCAGAAAATTTAGCATGATATTTATCTCCAAAAGAAGTACATACTTGATATATCTCTCCAAAATCTTCATCAACATCATACATAGTCTTCAAGGAATCAATGCCAACACTTTCCAACTGAATCTGATTTACTGTAAGAGCTCTCCTGCTCAAAGCATCTGCTACCTTATTCTTGACTCCTTTCTTGTGTTTGAGGGTGAAAGTAAAAGCTTGCAAAGTTTCTACCCATTTCATATGTCTGTGATTCAGCTTCTCTTGGCTGTTTATGAAACTAAGGGCCTGATTATCTGTGAATACTATGAATTCTTTTGGCATTAAGTAATGCCTCCACTTCTTAAGTGACTGAACTAGAGCATACATCTCCAAATCATATGATGAATATCTTTTCTTAGCATCATTGAGCTTCTCACTGGAAAATGCAATAGGTCTACCTTCTTGACTGAGTACTGCGCCAATTGCTATGTGACTGGCATCACATTCTACTTGAAAAATTTTGTTGAAATCTGGAAGTGCAAGGACTGGCTGTTGAGCCACTTTCTTCTTCAGTGTCTCAAATGAATCATCTGCTACCTCTGTCCAAGTGAATCTGCACTTCTGTCCTCCTTTGATGGTGTCAAGCATGGGCACACAGATATGACTAAACCCTCTTATAAATTTCCTATAGAAAGTTGCTAACCCATGGAAACTTCTGACATCATTCATGGTTCTAGGAGTTGGCCAAGACAAAATGGCACTTACCTTATCCGTATCCATTTTTAGTTGTCCCTGTGAAATGACAAAACCCAAATAGGTGATTTCCTCTTGCATAAACAGACACTTTTCCAAATTGATCATCAGCTATTCTTCATGTCACCTCTTGAGGACCAAGTCTATATGTCTAAGATGCTCTTCCTTTGTGTTATTGAAAATCAGAATGTCATCTAGATAGACTATGACAAATTTTCCAATAAATGCTCTCAAGACCTCATTCATCAGTCTCATAAAAGTACTAGGTGCATTAGACAAACCAAAAGGCATAACCTTCCACTCATACAATCCCTCATTTGTTTTAAATGATGTTTTCCATTCATCTCCTGGCCTAATTCTGATATGATGATAACCACTCTTCAAATCTATTTTTGTAAAATATTTGGTACCTCCTAAACAGTCAAGCAAATCTTCTATCCTAGGTATTGGAAATCTATACCTGATTGTTATCTTATTAATGGCTCTGGAATCAGTACAAAGCCTCCAAGTGCCTTCTTTCTTTGGTGCTAGTACAGATGGTACTACACATGGGCTTAAACTTTTACCAATCAGACCTGTGTCTAACAATTCCTCAATCTGTCTTGCTACTTCTGCATTCTGCTCTAGAGTAAGCTTGTATGTTGCCTTGTTTGGAAGTGTAGATCCTGGGATCAGATCTATACAATGGCTGATATCCCTTACAGGTGGTAGGGATCTTGGCATTCTGTCAGAGATGATGCCTTTATACCTATCCAGTAACTCTTGGACAGCTGGATCTATAAACCTCTGTCTTTTCTCTCCTTTGATTTCTTGCTGCTGTTCCTTGTTTACCTTCATGCATGGAATTAGAGCATAGGCTACTGCTCCTTCATCTACTATTTCCTTCATGAACTGTTTGCCTTCTATCATCATCACCTTGACTTCCTTTCCTTTTGATTCTACCTCCTTCTCCATTAAGGGTTGTAACAGTGTCTTCTCACCATCCTTGGTGATTGAAGAGGTGTTCCTAACTCCATCATGTTGTGCTTTCAAATCGTATTGCCATCGTCTTCCAAGTAGGAGATGGCAAGAATCCATCTGAGCTATGTCAAACAGTAACCTATCCTTGTATGGTCCAATTTGAAACTCTACCCAAGTCTGTTCTTCTACAACTGTCTGCTGACCTTGGGTGAGCCATGAGACCTTATACGGACAAGGATGTGGTAGTCTCCCAAGCTTAAGTTTTTCTACCATTTCAATAGACACAAAATTTTTAGTAGATCCAGAATCAATCAAAACTTTACATACCTTTCCTCCTGCCTTGCAAGTAGTTTTGAAAAGAGCCTTTCTTTTGTGGGGGTTCTCTGTCAAACACCTTCATAGTGGCCATTGATCTCCTGATCATCAAAGCTTCTCTTGTCTCAGGATATCCATATTTGACAGTATCATTTACACTCTGATAAGTGTTGGAGCTTGTTGCACTTTGACAATCAGATTCTTGGATCAGATTTGTCCTCCTTTCTTCCCCTGAACTTGTTTCTTTTTCTAGACATCTACTGGCTATGTGGCCTTCCTAATTGTAATTGTAACATCTGATAGGACCTCTACCCTGAGATCTTCCTCTGAATGGTGGTCTTCTGCCCCTAAAGTTTCCTTTTTGATCATAACTTCCCTTTTGAGTTTGACTGTTGTCTCCTTTGCTACTCTCTTGATTGGTTTCACCTTGGAATCCAAATCCATGTCCTCTGCCTCTGAAAGGACTTCTTCCACCTCTTTGTTGTCTTCATCTTCCTCTGCTGTTCTGTTCTTGTCTTCTCTTTAGTTTTTCTTCCACTTTGAGAGCCAACTGATAGCACTTATGTACTATATCTGGACTATGTAGGTTTAGATCTTCTTGGATGGCAAATCTCAACCCATTGAGATACCTTGCTACCCTCTCTTCCTCATTTTCTTTCACCTTTGTCTGAACACAGAGTTTCATGAATTCTTTCGTATATGAGCTGACATCTAAATCTTTCTGCTTCAGATTTTGTCTCCTCTTGTGTAACTGGATATTGTAATCTAATGGAACATAGGCTTCCTTCACTAAAGCCATCATCTTCTTCCAAGTAGCAACTCTACTTTTTCCTTCTTTCACACTGTCATCTTGGATGAAATTCCACCAAGTCAATGCAGCCTCTTTCATTTTTGATTGGGCAATCTTCACCCTCTGAAATTCTGGTATTTCCTCTATTTTGAAGAAATTGTTCAAGGCATCTATCCATGCCATCACTGAATCAAGATCCATCTTTCCTGTCAACACTGGTAGGTTGAGTTTCACATCCATGGTCCTTCTTTCCATGGCTTTGAGGGCATTCAACAAAGGTCTCTAGTCTGCAGGAATGTCTTCCACATCTCGTCTAGGGATTTCCTCTTCATCCCTCTCATCTTCTTTACCAGAACCTACTCTATCCCTCAATTTCTCTAACTCATCTCTCAACACCTGATTCTAAGCTCTCACTGCTTTACTCTCAGCAATCTGCTTCTTTACTAGGACAGCCAACTTAGCGTTGGTCATCCTTGTTGGGAACTCTTCTGTTGTTCCTTCCTCGTCTGACATTCTATCTTCTTATCTTCCCAGAAGATACTCCTTTGCTCTGATACCACTTGATGCAGAGCGGGTAGCGGAATCGTGAAAATTGGTTAATAGTCACTCGCAATATACATTTCCTGCGTATGTTCTTTCATCGACCAAAATCCACTTCTATCGGCGAGCTTATACTCTGACACATCGAGCTCCTTCCTCAAGTTGATGGGGCTTAGTTTTTGCGCCTATCGGCAAGACCATCACTACCGGTTGACAGAACCTTTGAACCCATCACTTTACTGAGGTGATGTTATCACTCAGTTCCCACTTCTCGCTGAACCTTGGATCCTCAGAACCATTGAACCATTGAACCGGTTCAACGAATGGTTCAACTGTCGCTACTTTCTCTGTCGCCGAATGCTTGAACCACCAGTTGGTTGAACTGTTGAACCTTTCGCCAAAGGTTCAAACAAGGACTTTTCCACCTGAACTCATCCAACTGCGGAACCCAATGTACGCCATGGAACCAAACTTATAGAATTTGGTTCAAACACAGGAATTCAAATTGTCTGCGACGTCGATCTGCACAACTAAAAACCTGCGCGGCTTCACCAAACCATTTCTCCACAGACATACGGATTTCTACCTTTGATGGCCTAGCACATGAAGGTGCTAGGATTTATCTAAGCATGCTATAATTGATCCTGCGAACACAAAATGAACAAACACAACACAGAGAACCTAACTTACTATATACAACCATTCCACCAATTCAAAGAATCTCACCGATGGAATGGGTTAACGAATCATCTCGACTGCAAATTCAAAAAATTGATTACACAAGGAAATCGAACACAAACAAGATCTTCTTTTATTGCTTCCTGAATTGAAATACAAATATCTGATTTCATAGTCTTCGAACTTAACTGCACAATGCTGCTTTTATTCCTATCTCTCTCAACCACAATCTCAATCTATATGTCCAATCGATCTGAGCTGAGCTATTTAACTACTTGCCAGTAATAGTACTGACATGATTCCCAACGGCTGGGAGACAATTCCAAGCGGCTGGGAGATATAACCAACTAAAAAAATTCTAACAACTAACAACCTTATCATGACAGATCGATAAGTGTCCTAGGGAATTACAAACAGAAACTGAATTACAAACACCAATGACAATTCTGATCAAATAGACCTTATTACATTAAATATAGAAAATGCATAAGACTCTAGTCTTCTTGGGGTGCTCCTGCACCATACTCTTTCACCAATCCATAGAATTCTACCAATGTTTATAGTTTATTTTGGACATAGCACATATTTTAAACATGGCATAGTTTGTTTATCCAAAATTTTAGTGTTTAATCTGAGGTTGTGGGTCACTCTATGTGCCCTTAATCTGCTAGTCTAAGCATTTTACTAGGCATCACATTGCCCATCATCATAGACTCTGACCCTTGACCATGTATTAGCATTGATAGTAGGAGTCCTTCAAGAATCTACTCAACAACTAGTATTTAACATTACTATCACGTTAACAATGGACAACAATCTTTACACCTTCACCATCATGGTTTGCCAGTCGATAGGCTTAGCTTTGTAGTTTTAATTCAGAGGTTTGGTATTGTTGTTCAGATGTTTTAATTGGTTTAAAAGTATGGTCTGTATTGTTAACCACATCCCCTTGCTATATCATGCATGGATTCAAATAGACCATGACATGTGACCACATAGTAACTAACCACTATTAGTCTGCTAGCTGCCAAGCAGAAACCTTGTATCCTCCAAACATACTAAAATAGGCTATTTTTTCAAACTTGCATAACTTTTGACAGAAGTGTCAGATTTTTGCCAAACCAAAAGTGTTGGAAAGCTGGTTTTCCCATCTTTGCAGTAACATAGGCCTCATTAGAATATTCAGTCCAGATTCTCAGGTATATTCCTTCAAAGTCAGTCTTTCTTTGTAAACTTCTTTTGAGCATAAATTCTACAAAACTTAACAAAATTTGATGATTTTTTTTGAAACTGCTTAGTTTCATGTAGAATATGCTCATTTGATCTATTTTTCTATATCAGTTCATAATTTTTAGATTTATCAGATTTATCTTATTTGGTCTAATCTTGGTTTTGAAGCCTTTGCATGCCAAAGATCAAATCATTGAAACTACTCACAAATTGTTGCAGATTCATTTGCCAAAGAAGAAATCATTGAAACTACTAACAAGTTGTCACAGCTTCACATGTCAAAGAAATCATTTTATCACTAATCTAGGCACCTGGTCTAATCTAGGGGGACAATAATTAAACATTTTTTATTTATCTTTAGATTTTGAAAAGGGTGTATGCTCTCTCCTCACACCTTTTGGTGACCTTGGAGATCAAAAGCCCTTTCATTATCCTTGTGTTTATTTGTTCAATCCTAGGGACATTATTGTTGTCCTATTTTGCAAAAGCCCAAATAGCATATGGATTCCATGAATTCTGCAAAGATGTAAAATTGCCTTCAAATATGTTACAATCCTATTATTTATTTTGCCTTGTATAATTTACCTAAAATCCTAAGTGTTTCTCCTTAGCACAATTCACATTATTGGCGAATTGGGGGTTCGTGAACCTGTCAGTTTGCTGATGGCAGAAGTCATCAATGGGAGAACGAAAGAGAAGATGTCAGCAAAAGGAAGAAATATCAAGTGCTTGTAGGCAAACTTAGTGGTTTGTGAACTAAAAATTTCATCGACTAAGAGGTTCGTTGATTGGTCAAATCACTAACAAGAAAGGAAGAACAAAAGTGTAAAGTGAAGGGGTTGACAAGGTGAGCATTTCATGAACCTCTTGGTTCCCTGATCAGTAAGTTTGTCGACTAGCGAACTCACCGACAAAGCCAAAGATGGAAAAAAGTGTTTATCAACAAAGTTGTAGGTTTGTGAACCTCTTGGTTCGCTGACTGAAGAATTCAACAATAAGCGAATAAATTGATAGGAAATAAAGAAAAGAAGAAAAAAGGGAAGAAAGAAAGAAAGTCAACCAAAAGGATAGTTGGTGAACCTGAAGGTTTTCCAGCTAGGGAGTTTGCTGACAGGCGAAGTGGCTGATAAAGAAAGAGAATTGGCTAGGAGAAATGGTTCACCAAAATGTGATTTCTCTGATAGAAAGGTTGTCAACAAAGATGAAAAAGAAAAAGGGCAGGTTCACATCAAGATGGATTCACTGATGGTGAAAATTGGCGACGAAGAGCCCAATGCAAAAAAGTAAAACCAAAATGTGAAAAGGTGCCAAAAAATAAAATTAAGAGTCAACACTTTTAAAGTGTTGTAAAATCTTTTGAAAGGCATGATTTCCTCAGTGCTTAAAATCACACCATGATTCCAGGATGAAGCAGATGAATAGGTACCTAGAGGGCCAAAGTCATACAAGTGGCTGAAACAATGAAGACCTTCAATGCACAAGTACTTGAATTTAATGAGGAGGATGAAGTGTTTCAATGGCCCATACTTTTGTAGGTCCTTCCAAGGTCAAAATCAATGCACAGGGCATGGGTGTTTTCTATTCTGTCAATTTTACAGACTTGTCAGGGCATGATCAACACTTAAAATCTACAGGTCTTTTGACAGGGCCTTGAGGCCGAATTTAATGTAGCATGAGAAAAATGTGTTGACTGAGTTTCAACACTTGAGGTTGCACAATGATTTGAAAAAGTTATATAAGCATGTAACTGAGACATTTGAAGGGGTTAGTTAGTTGTTCTCTGGGTCATTACATGGGCAGAGGAATTTGTTATAGTTGCAGACCTTGTATGTTTAACAGGAACCAATTAGATTTGATGGATTGTGCTTGAACCTTTGATGTCTCTAGTTGTTGTTCACTTATGAATGTAAATCATTATTTTGTGTCTATTTCCTTTGCAATAAATTTTTCTTCTTTTGTAATGGCTATTTAGCCTCTATGATCAATATAAACTAATACTTTTGCCTCTCATTGTTCTTACATTGTGTTTATTTGAAAGATACGAGCTTTGTATTATGGGTAAAACAACCCCTTTCATAGTTTTATTTCTCTACATTAACCTTTGTTTGAACCTACATGAGTCTATGTCAATTCCCTTCAGTGTTGAGATCATTACTGTGCTATGTCAGTTGCAGTTAAACACCCTAAATCTTGGTGCATCACTATTTTCTTTTCTATATTCCTTCTTCTCATTTTCCTTGGTGATCAGTAGTATAAGTTTAGTTATTTTCTCTGAACCTTAAGTTTAGAATGAGGAACCAACCTTCTCTGGAGGTCTGATCTCATCTGCAAGGTCCCACACCTTGAGATTAGCCCCATTGTGTCATTGGAATACTTGAACAGGCTTCAAGCAGGGTGCAATTCTAGGTGATAACAATTATCTCACATATGCTCTCCCCTTACTCTTCGTGTGAGCCTAGGGATCAAAAGTGAATAATATTTCTTCCCATTAGGAGGCTTGCTAGGGGCTTTCATCACCTTCAGAGATGACCTCAACCATGTGTTCTGGTGGGGTATATCAAATGGGGGAGAGCAAAATTGTACCTCAATCTAGTCATGTAGTCATTGGGACAGACTTGGGACCCCAGGTGATTCTAGACACAAGGTGAACTAGTGTTTGCTTAATTGCTTATGCCACATCCCTTCAATGGGCTAGTGTTCACAAACTTGGGCCTCATCATACCTCATGTATTTGGAGGACTCCCATAGAATCTTGTAAAGTCTAGTTAATACCATTGGCCATTTTCAAGTGGTGCAAGGGACACGTACCGCCCCCTGAAGTTACTCACCATCATGCCTCCTTGAAGTTGAGATAGAAGTCTTATTTGGGTAAGGCAGAAAAGCCTCCAAGGAAATGGGTATTGGGTGCAATGCCCTTATCCCTAGCTATCCGCTCAGGGTGAAGTGTTCTTATTTAAGTAAGAACATGGATAGGTATTCTATTGTGTGGGCCTACACTATGAAATCACTCCTCCTTCAATAATTCTAGGTTTGTTCATGTGCTTGGTGTGTTTTCCTTGTGCAAAACTAGTATAAGCCACTTTAGCTGCAAAGTAATTTTCACCAATTTCCTTGTTAAGTCAAGTCATCCATTGTGTTTTTGTATTTGTTTTTCTTGCCAAAAATCTAAAAATCCAAAAAAACCAAAATATCTCCAAAAATCCAAAAAAATTAATCTCCCAACCAAATCTAGGATTTTTCCTAATCATTCCCTTGCATCATAATCACCCATCTAATTATCCTATCCCAATCACCATTTTCATCAAATCCAATCAATTTTACCCTAATCATCCATATGGCACTCAAAGATCCTCATGGCATCCAAAGAATGTTTGATGAACTTAAAAGATTATATAGAAAGTGTTTATGAAAAATTTGGACAAACAAAAAAGATAAAACAATAAAATGCAATTACCTTGATCCAAACCTTTGATACCTCAGATATCTCAAATGATAGATGCATGCATGATTGATTGATTGATTGATTGGGATTGAAATGTACGTTGGTTGCTCAATTTAGTAGCATAACACTAAGATGAAGATGATAGAAGAAGATAGATAGATAGACGAGAAGATTAGAAGAATTTTGGCAGAGTGAGGATACTTGAAGAAGATGCCCCCAAATGGCTTGTGAGAGGCCATAATTATAGGGAAGGATGACTAGGGTTTCCCTCTACAAGATAAGAGGGAATTTTTAATTTGAAGATATGATGAGGTGTAAAATCAGATAAACTTGCTCAATTTATTTGATTTATTGAGATAAGAAAGGGGGCTTTTTCCCTTAAGTGAGGGGTTGTGACATGTGTAGGATAAATATAATTTAAATAATAATTTATTTAAATTAGTTGTATAATAATCTAATGATAAATTTATTAAATAATGATAAAGCATTAGCTAATAAAGGAAAGGGATGATGTGGAAAGATAATTAAATAATGTAAAAATCATTATTTAATTATAGACGAAGATGGAAAAGGATAATTAAATAAATAAAAATTTATTTAATTATAGGAAAAATGGATAAATGACTAATTAAATAATTAAAAATAATTATTTAATTAGAGAGGATAAATGGACATGAATAATTAAATAAATAAAAAATTATTTAATTAGATAAGAAGGGATTATGGGATAGAAAGGGGATAAATGAAATTAGTCAAATAATAAAGATTTTTTATTTAACTAATTAGGTGATGACATGGGTACCTAGGGCAAAACATGCTACAAGATGTCTAGACGATGTAATGTTGTGACAAGGTGTTGCAAGAGATGGACATTTTTGGGTGTCTACAGAAAGTACCCAGTCACTCCTACATCATCATCCCTACCTTCCATAAACAACCAATCCAACTTATCCATACCCCAAAATTATCCAACATCCACCTTACCTCAAACCTCACAAGTCCAAATTCCTAACCATGCTTCATCTTCACACATACAAAATCCCACTATCTCACAACAACAAGTCACCACCCAACAACAACTCCAACAACTCATCCAACAACAACAACAATCCCTTCTTCAACAACTCCTATCTACCCAAGAAACACAAACACAACCACAACCTTTATCCTTTCAAAAACTACAACCACAATCCCATATGTCATCCTCATCAAATTCATACCAACCTAGTCCAACCACATATCAAGCTAACCTTACATCAACCTATCACACTTCTTCTAATATCAATCAATATCCACATCAATCCATACCTAAAGGTCATCCAACTATTTACTCCAAGATTTCACCTCATCCCCAAATATACCTACAAGGCTATCAAGATCCTTTACAACAAGAACATGCAAGTCCTAGTTATCCTTTGAGCCAAAATCCAACATCCACAAGTCCTCCTCATGCTATCTTTGACAAGGAAACCACCACTTTTGCTTATGCATCCTATGTGTATCCATCATCATCCAACCACATGATTATCCAAGAGCCTCAAAGTCCATGTCCTTCTACCCCACCAATCCCTCCAATTCTTCCATCGCATTGTCCTCCCACATCACAAATCCCTTTAATCCCTTCATTACCATGTTCCTCCAACCCTCCACCAAAGGATCCCGTGGAGATAATCGTACAACAATTGGTCCAAGAAAATTTGATTGAGCTACCACTGATAAAACTATTTGTAGTAAACAAAGTTAAACCCCATTGCTATAATGAAAATGATTATTGTGTATACCATAGGGTTAAGGGCCATACAACATTCAATTGTCCCACACTTATGAGAGTGATCCAAACCCTCATAAATTGTGGTAAGATTGTGCTCAATAACCCAAATCCACTAAATCCACCCCTATGGTCCATCCACCAAATCCTAATCATAAGCCTACAACATCTACACATAAAGACCTATTATCCAAAAATTCATCCCCTTCTCTTATCCATCCACCTAACCACAATCCCAATCCTAATCCATCCTCTCCTATTATCCTTTCAATTGATCACAATGCTAATCCTACAACATCCATCATTATTTTCCACCCATTATATTGTCTATCTACCCATAAACTTATGAAGGATGTGATCCAATGGCTATTAGCTTAGCAAGGAATCAACCATCACCATGTAATCAAATGCCTATCCTTGAACCTATCTGTTGATGGTGGTTTTAGCATGCAGCAACGCATGTAAGATACAAGGATATCTCACCTCTCTTGAAAGGAATCTTATCCTAGGAAACCTAGAAAAAGACTACCCCCAAGTTTTATACAGCTAGGTCTTAGCTCGTAGGATAACTCAGTGGACATGTATTAGGTTGCTCCAACCAAGGGGACTTACATGCAACTAAGGGGTTTATAAAACCATGACAACAAAGTGTGCAACAACCCTTCAATAATGCAGACTATATAGTCTGGAATGTACTAGCAAATCAACAATATAGATGTTGCTCAAAAACCTAACTCTAACAGATGTTTATAAAGAAAATGCAAAAGGTGAAAGGGTAAAGAGAGATATTGAAACCTAGGTGACAAATCACAACTAAATAATATGCTGCAGATAGACAAAATATGCTCAATAAACCACTTCCTATTTGACCAGGTTAAGAAACCACAATGTTGCAAGAAATGATGCAATCTTCAAAGGAATTTTATAATTTTCAAACCACATTCATTCATTAAACACCCAGTTGATGGTGTAGTTTAACTATTGAAATGCAATCGAAATAAATTCTTTAATGGAGATTCAGACTAACCATCCAAAGTAACTTACAATTAGCAAGTACAAATGGTATGAACCAGGGCATTCATCACATATCCAAAAATTTATCCATCATTGCAATTGCACATTAACTAATTTCAAATTGACATGAACCATGAATTCCAAAATGAGACAACACAGGAACACAAATTTCTAGAAACATGCAAAACTTTCTTTGTATTGATCAAATTTCAGTAGAGTCTCAGCAATTCACTATCAAATCTTACTTACAAGAGAGAAAATGACTACCCTTTATATGGAGGAATAGTCATACCAAGTTTTTCATGGACGGTGGAGATTATCTCAACACCAACGGTCCAAATTTACATTGCATTTAATAAGATACATCAATTTGTTACATTCTCAGATTTATCTTTGTCTTGACAAAAAAAGACAAAATACAACTTTCAAATACATTGAATCTAGACAAAATGAGTACCCATTTGGTTGTTTAGAAGGAATAGTCAATTCCCAAGGCAAAAGGAAGTCAAAAGGTCACGTGACATGTAGAAACAAGTGCTGATGTAACATGATAGGATTTTATGTGCTGACTAGATCATTCCACTGCTCGTCCCCATCTAAGTCAACCTTATTCTTTTTCACTTCCCTATTACTGTATGCCACAAATGCTGACAATGCTGGATTAATTTCAACTGGATCTGGATCTCTCACAAAATCTAACCTAAATTTAACTATGTCTATTTCCTGTGAGAACTTATTATATGCAGTCGACCTGGACCTTTTGTTCCTTTTGAATTCCTTGAATTGCATCTTGAGGTCACTGATTCTTTCCAAATATTCCACCTTACATGGTGGTGATTCCCCTTGCATAAACAAATTAAACTTCTCCTTACAATCTTGAATGTCAACAGGGGCAGTGTCATCTAGATATATGTTGGTGCAGGGTCAGAGTGCGTCATTTAGATTATAAATTACTTCTAGTAGCTGAGTCTTAGCTAGCTTTTTTTCACTTCTAGCTTTATCAAAGAATTCTTTCCTCAACTTTATCATCTCAAGCCAATTGCCAGGCATATGCAGCTCTTAGTCAAAATATTCTCTTTAATTAAAACTTCATCTAGAAGTTTGTTTATGGCCAAAACTCTGGGATGGATATGAGAATAATATTCATCATAAGTGCTACAATCTCTGACGACCTCATCCCACTCTATTTTTAGTGCACAAAATTCTTTTTGCTCTTCAGCAATGTCATCAATTACTTCACATCCTTCTGTATGTACCTTATGGTACCATTTTTCTATAGCTGTAGCAGTAGCCTTGATGTTGTCAACATCTTCTAACTCTTCCTTTGAAAGGAGAGACAATGTTGCAGATGCTCCATCATTAGAATAGGAAGGCTTAAGTAAATATCTGATACAGGCCCTTAGTTCCTCATTTTGTTGTTTCAATTGTTGTTCAATGAGCTCATCTTTACTTATTCTATCAAGAATCTTTGACACCGAGTCTTTGAACTCTTCCACCACTTGGGCCTTGGATACTGGGCCTAAGTTCAGAGTTGTAACAGTGTAGCCTTCAGGCCTAGTGTCTTCTTTGTTGGCCTGCTCTGGAGGAACAACTACTTCTACAATATGAGAACCTGAAGCATCTTTATATATCCTTGATCGAACCTTTGCCTTATTTTGTTTCTTAGGTTTCTCGATTCTCACCAAAAAGTTATCTAAATTTAGCTCAACTATCTCCACCTTTGAAGGTTGATTATTCAATCTCTGTTGGAGCCACTTAGGAGCTACTAAAGAATGTTTTGGGGAGTCAATATGACTATCCTCTTTATTCAAAGAATCAGGATGAATTGATTTCTCTACATCAGGTCTCTGTTCTACTTCCTTATCTTTCTGTGCATCTTTATCATCTACTTCACTTACCTTGAGAGGAGACTCTGGTTAATTTATATGTTGCAAGTTTTCAGTCACTACCTATTGAGCAATATCCAACACAAAGTCAACTGCCACCTCTTTAGAAGGACTATCCTCCAAGTTCACTACCTCTATAGTATTGGGATTTACAGGAGGATTGTGTGTTAAATCTTCAATGACAACCTCTTTTTCTGATACAATGTTGAGTTCAACACATACTTTCTCAATTCCTTGTAGTAGAAGGACTTGAGGAGGAGCTGGTATACGCACTTCTGTGGAATCATTGAATGGATGGGCTAGTGAATTGTTAATGATGGCAAAAGAACTAGTGGATGATGGAGGCAAATGCACTTGGGATAGGTTTCCAAATGATGCAAAACCTAGGGAAGAAGGAATGGACACTAGTACAAAAACAACAATATATGACTAAAAAAACTACTAAAAACTGCTTATAAATGACCAAACATGGTCACGTGACCATTAGTAGTTTATTTCTTGTCATTTATAACACAACCAAATTTATGACAACCATTTTTAGTCATTTATTAGTTGTTTTGATTGATCAATTTGGTAGTATATTTAGTCGTTGATTTAGTCATTGATTGTTGTAATCTGGTCACTTATTTAGTCATTTTTATTCACTGATATATTTTGTCATTAATTTAGTCATTGATTGTTATTAATTGGTCACTTATTTAGTCATTTTTATTCATTGATTTCTGTCCATTGGTAGTGTATTTAGTCATTAATTTTAATCATCATTTTGATCAATTTGGTAGTACATTTAGTCATTTTTATTCACTGATTTAACACTGGTCATATATTTAGTCATATTTATTCTCTGTTCACTGATTTCTGTCAATTGGTAGTATATTTGGTCAATTTAATTATTAATTGACGTTAATTAGTAGTATATTTAGTCATTTTAATTGACTGATATTTGAAGATTTAAACATAAAACATAGAAATACACATCAATCATCATGAATTGCACACAATATAAAGACAGCCATTGAAAAGGCAAAATCGCTCAACTTTATTAAAAGAAAGGTGTTCTTACAGCTTGTACAAGTCTCAAATATCTATCTTGCTTGAAAAATGCTTAGAAATAGAGTATTACAATGTTTATTTTCAGTCACAAGACTAAAAATCTAAGTTACAATGCACATAAATGACAAGAAAGAAAATTCTCCAAGTTTACAATGCTTTGCCAAAAAGTGAACTGTCAGTAACTGATTCTCAACCAACCTAACTATTGCCACATGTCATCTAATATGCCTTATCAGTCTAGCACTTGTCCTTCTTGACTGCAACCAAAGGAAATACACTGTCATATGTAGTCAGGTCTGTGATAAGATATTCATAGTGTGAAACATGGACTAGATCAGGCTTCCTTACTGAAACATGACTGTATTCTTGTGTCTTGTACTGTCATCAGCACTGCTTAAGGGACATGTTTTTATTGAGTTTGAAGATATCAGGTCCTCTTAGGGCATGGAATTAGATTCTTCCTTCATTAATGCATCTTCAAAAGCCTCTTTTTGAGTCTAAACCGTTCACTTACCCTACCTCTATTGCATTGGACACTTGGTAGGAAGTCATATTTAGTGTCCTTAGTCTTCACTCATTATGGTGACTGAATTGTGTATACTTGCTTTCTAGATGATTACCTTGCAACTTTCATATACTTGCCTTTTAATGCTAATACTGCAGTCCTCTATTCCTTTACTCATGCCACTGAAACCATGCTTATGATACCTATATCCCTGGGAACCATTGACCATTGCCACTCACCATGAACATCTTACCTCTATGCACTCATTATCTCTCTGTTATAGAATAGTCACCCATAAGTATACATGATTTAGACTTTCATTTGTAGACTATCATAGGTTTATGAAACTGTCATATTCCCTGAACTATACTTCCATGTAGAATATATGCCTTGTAATAATAGCATTATCAGTGGATGTCCTTTTTACTATTTAAGACTTATATAAATTTGTCTACTGGTTGCTTCAAAAGTCTCGATGAAATGCTAACATCATTACCTTATGACTATAATCTTCCTCATTGATCTTTGTTCATTGCCAACTGCCCTTCCTTTCTCAAAAACTAACACACCACCCTTGATCACAGTAGCTTAAGACTCATCTCACTTTGTCTATGGCATGAATTGTGTACTTTATCTCTTGCTCACTATCATTTATGCTCCTTGAGTCTTCATTACTGTCTTCATGACATCTCATATATGAAGCTCTCTCATTTATGCTCCTTGAGTCTTCATGACTATCTTCATGACTGTGTTGATCATGTCCCATATATGAAGCTCTCTCATTCAATGCAACCAACAATAACCCTAGAATCTTTTCATAAAGGCATATAAGGTAGTGATGTTAAATGTTTAGGGAGGAAAAGCAACATAAAATCAAGTCCAAAAAACTCACAAGACTTAAATATGTGTCTTTTCTTTGAAAAATGTGTTACAAAGTGTGTTTCTTAGTGCGGTGACTAAGAAAACTGAGTTACAACACCTTTTTTTGCTTATACAGCTCCAAAACAGATAAAAAACACTAAGATCCTTGAACAACACATTCAAACTATTGTATAAAGTAGTGGGCCAAGCTGTCTAACAGTTAGTACATGATAAACATCAACTATGTCATTTTTTCAAATATTTTAGTGGCCACCGTGTGAAGGTCCCTTCTTTCTCTTTTAGATGGACAACTCCATCTATTTTGTCTTCATAAGCAAGGGGTATTTTACTTGTGACCTTTAAAATATTTACATTTGCATCTCCTATTCCTTTCAATTTGACTCCATGTACAATAGATAGTGAGTGAATCCACCCAATGCCCACAACAACACCATAAAACGGATCCAACACCCCAACTTTATCCCCTTCTTGGAGTTTATCAATAAATGTCTGCAAAAACAAAACAAAAATACACATTATATTGAGATATAAAACACACATTATATTTTTTTTGACAGATGTATGTAATGTCTTATGTCTTGGAACAAATTAGTTTTTGTATGTGCTTTTTTTGATTCTGTTGAATAACAAAGAAGCAAATTTTTACTAAAAAAAAAACTAACCCATTGCGAGGTACAAACAAATGGAGGGCAAGACTACAATAGTGGTAGACTGTACGAGTACTTTAGAAAGAGACATGGATTGGAAATGAAGTCCCCCCAACTGAGGACCATGCCATCCCTGAACACAATGCAATAATGCATTGTCAAAATCTATGTATGCACTCTATTACAACTAAGCTCTATGAAAGGAAGCTAGGTGTGCAAAAATTGCTTCCTACACTAATCTAATGAGGGGAGGAGAGTGCAAATTCAATTTTATCCTTACTATTATAGAAATGTTAAACTAACTGATAGAGATAACAGAGATATAGCAGTAAACACATAAATAAGAAAGTGAGACAGAAGAAGAGAGACACAAGATATACGTGGGGAAAACCCTTATTGGGTGAAAAACCCCACACTCCAAAACCTGCACAATGTATTAACAAAACTGAAATGGTTTACAATACACTTGCAATGCAAGCTTTTAGGAGTCTTCAATACTTGTATCTGGAGATAAACTAGCAGCATAACAGTACCTGTCAAACCTGTAATACATCTCCTCCTCCATGCACCTGTTTATATAGAAAATACAAGGCAAAATTGCCTCTATCTTGGAATGGGCATCCAACTTGGTCTCATGGCCCATAACCCACGCCTATGGACACTTGGTCAACATTGTAATATGCTTTTGACACTTGTCCACACACCCCATCCCAAAGAGGTCGCCTATTTCCAAAATGGGCTATGACAGATGCTCTTACGACTCTTACGACTGTCATAGAATCTGTCATAGCAGTTACAACTTATAGCTGTAAGAGAATCTATCATACACAGGCTATAAATAACATATTCTCTTACAACATGTCATAGTCCACCTTAGGGTGCCCAAAGATGCCTTTTTCAAAGATGCTCTTTGACACATGTCTTCATTTATCATAGAATCTCCTATTTCTGACTCTTACATGTCATAACTTCGTCATAGGAATCTATCATGACCGTTATGGTCAATATTCCCTTACACAACATCCAAGATGCCGACACATGGCAAAATATTCCTACCACAAAGTGGGATGCCTATCTCCTCATGTGAGGACAAAATTACAAGTTGTCATCTTCCATGTAGGATGACACATCATCGTGCCACATCTCACAAGATGACAATATGAATTTACCCTCTAATTTACAACATAGGCAATGAATAAATAAATACATTGAAAATAATACAAGGAATTACCAAGGTTGAGACACCTTAATTCCCAACATTCTCCCACTTGTCAAACACCTTGTAAGAGCCAATAGAATTAACATGATTTAACTGCTATAGGTCGAGAGGCCCATAGACTTCGAACACCATCTGAACTTCTCTGTGCCCATTGGTTTCGTCAATGCATCTGCAACATTATTCAAAGTATCTACCTTCTCCAAATTTACCTTCCCATCCTCTACCATGTCTCACATGAAGTGAAATTGTACATCAATATGCTTTGTTCTGGCATGGAAAGTTGGATTCTTCGCAAGGTAAATCGCACTCTAACTGTCACAACAAATCATAATCTATCCTGCATCAACACCAATATCTGAACATAATCTCTTAAGCCAAATGGCTTCTTTACAAGCATGAATTGCAGCCATATACTCAACTTTTGTAGTGGACAAAGCAACCACAGGTTGTCACTTACTCATCCAACTAATTGTACCACCAAACATTGTGAACACATATGCATTGGTGGATCTCCTGCTATCAATGTCACCTGCCCAATCAGAATCCACAAATCCACAAATACAAATTAAATGCAAAGGTCTTGTAGCATTACCATGATAGCAAATGGAATCCTCGGAAGTACCCCTCAAATATCTAAACACTCACTTAACTGCATCCCAATGTACCCGTCCAAGATTAGCCATAAATTGACTAAGGACTCCCACTGCTTGGGCAATGTTTGGTCTTGTGCAGACCATAGCATACATCAAACTGTCAATAACACTAGCATAAGGTACTCTACTCATATCCTCCACCTCACTAGGAGATTTTGGACAATCACTAACAGACAACTTTGTCCCCAATGAAACAGGAACACAAAATGGTCTACAATTTGCCATGTTGAACCTATCCAACATGGTCTTCACATACTTACTCTAGGTTAACCAAAGCTTTCTGTTAGTTCTGTCTCTTCTTATTTCCATTCCTAGAATGTTCCTGGCTGCCCCTAAATCTTTCATTGCAAACTGTGCTTCCAACTGAGACTTAAAATCAGAAATCATATTCTTACCCTTCCCAATGAGCAACATATCATCAACATATAATGCAACAATGAGAATACGATCACCATTAAACTTATAATACACACAGTGATTCGATTTCGATCTCACAAATTCAATTAAAAACACAAAGGCATCAAACTTCAAGTACCACATCCTAGGAGACTGTTTCAAACCATACAAAGACTTTTTCAATTTGCAAACCAAATTTTCTTTACCTTTCACTATGTAATGCTCTGGCTGTGACATGTAGATTTCTTCCTCCAAATCACCATGAAGGAAAGTTGTCTTCACATCCATTTGTTCTACCTCTAAATCATAAGTACCTACAAGAGATAACATAAATCTAATGGATGTCAGCTTTGCAATGGGAGAGAAAATTTCACCATAATCAATTCCCTCCACTTGTGAATACCCCTTCGCAACCAATTTAGCCTTGTACTTTTCAACACTGCCATCTGGACCAAATTTCTTCTTGAACACCCATTTGCAACCAACATGTTTCCATCCATCAGGCAAAGGCACCAAGTCCCATGTTTTGTTCTTTTCCAAAGAAGCCATCTCATCCTCCATGGCCTCCTTCCAAGAACCTGCATCTTTCATGCCCATAGCCTCTTTCACAATTCTAGGCTCACAAGTGTTAGTAAGTAAAGCAAAAGCACAACTAGAATCCAATAATGAATAACCAAACCTATCAGGTTGCTTTCTTGTTCGTGTAGACCTCCTTAATGGCTAAGGTTGAGGTTCTACTTCTTCTGAGATTTCAGAGCTGCTAGAGCTCTCCTCATCATCAGGTCTCACAGGGTCTGTTTGTTCAGTCTTCTCAGGGGTAGAAGGAAACTGAACGGCATCCTCTTTCTTTTCTGTCTGTTCTGGCTGTAGAAAAATAGAAGAAGGTGTTAGCTCTCTGAAGATAACACTTCTTTTATACAACACTTTTTTAACCACCAGATCCCAAAGTTTGTATCCTTTCACACCGACACCATAGCCAATGAAGATACACTTAACAACCTTGTTCTCCAATTTAGACCTTTTCTCCCTAGGTACATGTGTATATGCCTCACAACCAAAAACATGAAGATGTCTAACTGAAGGCTTCTTACTAGACCACACCTCCATAGGTGTCTTACCAACAAGAGATGATGTAGGAGATCTGTTTACCAGATAGCAAGCAGTGACAATAGCTTCAGCCCAAAACTTTTGTTCGAGGCTTGCTCCACTAAGCATACTCCTAGCCTTCTCCATCAGTGTCTTGTTCATCCTCTCTGCAACTCCATTTTGCTGTAGGGTATATGGAGTTGTCTTATGCGCCTTTCAATCCCTTGCTCTTTACATAACTTATCAAACTTTGTCGAATAAAACTCACCATCGTTGTCAGTTCTCAATCACTTAATCTTTTTACTAGTCTGATTTTCAGCAAAGGCTTTAAACTCCTTAAACCGACTAAAGACTTAAATTTTTCTTTTGATAAAATAAATCCATGTCCTTCTACTGTAATCATCTATGTAAGATATAAAATATACAGATTTTGAAATCGAAGGAACATTAACAAGACCAAACACATCAGAATGAATAAGATCCAATACACTAGAAGACTTGTGAGAACTAGAGTAAAACTGAACATGGTTTTGTTTTCCATAAATGCAATGTTCGTAAAAGTCAAACTCAAGATTACAATCATTTAACCCCTCAACAAGGTTTTTATTTTTTAGGGTACGCAGACCCTTCTCACCAATGTGGCCATATCTCAAATGCCATAACATAGTCTTTTCAACAAGAAGCTTAGCTTCCATAGCATGTGTACTACCATCAGAACTAGTTACAACAGATTTCTTCACTGCTCATTCAGTTGGTGGGGATGAAGTGACTGCAGCTCGTTTCTTTGAGTCAGAAGAACTATTGCACTATGAAGTGCATGCCTCTAGCTAAAACAGAGTACCTCTCTGAGTACCCTTTGCAAGCACCATAGAAGCTCTAGTCATCTTGCATCCATCCTTCGAAAAGACAACTTGCACACCTGCATCATTCAACATACTTACAAAAAGTAGGTTCCGTGCAAGGCCTGGAATGTGCATAACTCCAGCGATCCCCTTCACTCATCCATTAGGGAATCAGATTAAGACTCTTCCACGACCAATAATATTTAGATGAGAGTCGTCACCCAGGTACACTCTTCGACCATCGAACTCTCCATATTTTGTGAACGAGTCTTGATGCGAGGTCATGTGGAATGATGCACCAGAATCAATCAACCACACATCATTAGATGCATGGTGGCCAGGGCTGCGATGAAGGCATCACCATCATCTTGTGACTTGTTAGAATCTGAATCAGGAGGTTTCTTCTTCTTTTTCTTCTCCTCTTTGCATTCCTTTCATAAATGCCCAGTTTTTCCATAGTTCCAATAGAGAGCCTTGGACTTTCTAGGAGATTTGGATCTCCCACAGGATTTGGATATGCCCTTATCAGCTTTCTTGTCCTTCTTCTTCCCTTTCTCTTTGGGTCTTCCACGAACCGCAAGAGCCTTTGTGGCCGCCTTAGAAGACTTCGTTCGCATTTCTTCAGATAACAGTGAGGATACCACATCTTCCATCTTGAAGGTGGTAGTGGTGCTTCTGATAGCCATGACAAGATGATCCCACGAATCTGGGAAAGAACAAAGCAGGGTCATGCAATGATCCTCCTCCATTTTTACACCCACAGATGTCAACTGTGTAATGATCATGTTGAAAACATTCATGTGGTCTGCAACAGATCCTCCATCTTCCATCTTCAGAGCAAACAAATTCTTTTTCAGAAAAAGTTTGTTTACCAAGGACTTGGCTAGATAAACATCACCCAACTTCTTCCAAAGATCTTTCGTGCTCTTCTCCTCGTGGACATTCAATAGGACAGAGTCAGCTAAACAGAGTCTTATGAGACCCTTAGCCTTCCAATCTTTGAGATCCCAATCATCTTGTTACATTGTTGTAGGTTTCACACTGGATACCGTTTCCCATAGATCACGATCAACAAGTAGGTCCTCCATCTTGAGTTTCCACAACTCGAAATTAGTGCCATTGAATTTCTCAACCTCTAACCTTCTAGATGTGGCTGCCATCTCCTTGCTGCAACAAGATATAGAATACACTGCACAACACTCCCACTCAATCTAAGATCAACTCAAAAAACCCCTACCCAAAAGCTAAGACCAAAACTAGCCAGGCTCTAATACCAACTGAAAGGAAGCTAGGTGTGCAGAAATTGCTTCCTACACTAATCTAATGAGGGGAGGAGAGTGCAAATTCAATTTTATCCTTACTATTACAGCAATGTTAAACCCACTAATAGAGATAACAGAGATATAGCAGCAAACACATAAACAAGAAAGTGAGATAGAAGAAGAGAGACACAAGATATACGTGGGGAAAACCCTTATCAGGTGAAAAATCCCACACTCCAAAACCTGCACAATGTATTAACAAAACTGAAATAGTTTACAATACACTTGTAATGCAAGCTCTCAGGAGTCTTTGACACTCATATCAGGAGACAAACCATCAGCATAACAGTACCTGTCAAACCTGTAATACATCTCCTCCCCCAAGCACCTGTTTATATAGAAAATACAAGGCAAAATTGCCTCTATCTTGGAATGGGAGTCCAACTTGGCCTCATGGCCCAAAACCCATGCCTATGGACACTTGATCAACATTTTAAGATGCTTCTGACACTTTTCCACACACTCCATCCCAAAGAGGTCACCTATTTCCAAAATGGGCTATGACATATGCTCTTACGACTCTTACGACCGTCATAGAATCTGTCATAGCAGTTACAACTTACAGCTATAAGAGAATCTGTCATACATAGGCTATAAATAGCATATTCTCTTACAACATGTCGTAGTCCACCTTGGGGCACCCAAAGATGCCTTTTTCAAATATGCTCTTCGACACATGTCTTCAACTATCATAGAATCTCCTATTTCTGACTCTTACATGTCATAACTTCGTCATAGGAATCTGTCATGACCATTATGGTCAATATTCCCTTACACAACATCCAAGATGCCGACACATGGCAAAATATTCCTACCACAAAGTGGGATGCCTATCTCCTCATGTGAGCACAAAATTACAAGTTGTCATCTTCCATGTAGGATGACACATCACCGTGCCACATCCCACAAGATGACAATATGAATTTACACTCTAATTTACAACATAGGCAATGAATAAATAAATATATTGAAAATAATACAAGGAAATACCAAGGTTGAGACACCTTAATTCCTAACACTCTAAGCTTCCATATGTAAGTTATATGTTCTCCCTTATTTCCATAATCTATGTATACTAGCTAATTACACTTCACTACTATTCTAACCAGCTTCTATCAAATAGGTAATGATTACCCTTATTTACATAAGAAAACAACCATTACTTACTTGAATAGTAGTTGAATAGTACTTACTTGCATGTGGTTTCATAGCACTCACCTCAAGTTTAGCACGACTACTACTATGAATATCGTGTGCATGCTCGGTGAGTTCATCATCATAATTACCACTATCAACATTGACATGAAGTTGTACAGTTTTGCAGAGAGCTCTATTGACAGGGCCTTTTTCTTTTCATTTTGCTTTCATATAATTGCTCTGCATGTGGTTTAATCATCATGCAAAAATTAATATAAGTCAAGTAAAGAATGAAAAAGCTATAATTTTTTGTCGAAAAGAACATATTAAGCATGAAGAATTAATGACAAAACATTTAGATAGATTAACTTACAACTTAAAGAATGCAAAAGCTATGTGATTTTGTCCAAAAGAACATTTTAAGCATGAAGAATGACAAAGCATTGGGACAGATAACTGACAACTATTATATTACCTCAACTTCAGCATAACTATGATGATCGTGCTGTACATTCTTGTCCAATTCATCATGATCACTATCAATATTGGTAGCTCTGTTGACATCATGAATGTGTTTTCCTTTTCCTGCTGCTTTGATAAAATTGCTCTGCATGTGGTTTAACCATCATGTAAAAAAATATTCAAAGTATTCAATAGTCAAGTAAAGAATGCAAGCTATAAATTTGTCCAAAAGAACATTTTCTGGATCACTCCAACAATAAGATTTCAATAATCTACATATTAAGAGGCATTTGTATACATAATTGCCAAACAAGAAGAAATGAGATCAATAGAGCCTCTTACCTCATTTGAATCTGTGGAATTATGCTCATTCCATGCAGAAACTATAGGGTTAACAAAGGCAATCAACTACGAAACTTGCTGACTAAGACTGTATATGCAATTCATTACATGTTGGTACCCTTCATTTGAGTTGACATGATCTGGAGAGGCTGATCCTACTGGGCATGTAACAGATGGCTATGAAATCTCTGTTGATGAACTAGATTTCCACTTCATCCTACTCTTAGATTTACTAGGATCTAGTGCTTCCATATAATTGACAATATCTTCTGCACCTGCTTCTCTATTACTATTTTCCACCTAAAAAACAATGTCAATTTCAACATATAGTTAGTTCAATAAAAAATCAAAACAAATAACACAATGTAAATCGAACCAAAAATCCATACACTTACTCCAAATTTGTCTATTTTGGCCTGCAACCTGCCTCAGCCAAATGTATATCCAACCCTCACATTATCTCTTGCTCTCTTGCCTCTGCTACTCTTTGCCAAATATTCTTCAAAATGCATACTTTCTTTCAATGCCTCCCACTGTTTGGGAGATAGAGTGGAGTCTAATCTCTCTTTTCCCTCCATGATTATTTTTCTGTAATTGTATCTAAAATTGTTCATCAAACTTCTCATCTTTTTCTTGTAATATTTTCTAGAGATTTGTCCACTAGTAGTCTCAAAAGCATTTTCCATTTTTTGTATAACATTTTCCACAGTTCGTGGATCTTGCTCTGCAAAACTTGATTTGCAAATATCTAAATGGGCCCTACATCTTACACCCAACTCAGAGGCCCACTTTGTAGCATTTGGCCCAATGGGCTCACCATCTCTCGATACCTCAAGCAAGAATGGCTTCTTGCCTTCTATTTTTCTTTCTTTTGCATTCCTCTCTGTAGATCTATACAAATCTTGACTCAATCTTTGTCTTTTGACAAAAGCATCCACATCTTCTATTAAACCACTACCAGTATTTCTGGCTGATCCACTAGTTCCATCAAAAGTTCTAGATGCAATAGGTGCACTCTGAGGCACAACAGATGCAAGAGATCTCTCTTCATGAATTTCATTTACTGAAACTTCATGCTCCTTGGCCACATCAGGTGTGGCCTGAGTAGGTAGATCATGAGTACCGGTCTCCATAGATTTCACTTCAAACACATCCTTTAATCTTGAATAAATCATCTACAGACCTATTGTTCCTTTACTTTGATGTTTTTCAATAATCTCTCTTAGACTTTGTGCTAAGAGATCATCACAACATTGCACATCACCATGTGCTATATCAAGCTACACATGATCACCATGTGCTATATTAGGCTGGACATGATCACCATGTGCTATATCAGGCTGCACATCACCATGTGCTATATCAGGCTGCACATCAGCATATGCTATATCAGGTTGCACATGATAATCACTGCAACTATCATTTTCACCAACTGCATTTGTTGAATCACAAAAGTGTTGTCTTCTATGAGATGGTGGCACTGTATCTTTTCTTTCCTTTTGTTTTTTCTCCACATTTTCTTTGCACTCTTTTTGTTGCCTATAAAACAAAAACAAATATCATATTATGTCTTATATACATAAACCTCTTTCCTATAAAATTTCATTAAATAAATAATATACTACTTAATGGATTTACAACTTGTCTGTTTGTCAAACCAAGACTCAATAAATATTCATTATTGGCCACTTTTTCTCTACGAAGGCACTCATAATCTGTCACTGAAGTTTCAACATTATGATCACTATCATCTAATTTGTGCCTTACAGCCCTTGTCTTCATTTCCTAAAGTCCAAATAAACAATAATGTATAAATCAACAACTTGAATCAGTAAAACTTTATTGAGGTCATAAGTTGATAACTATTGACTTTCCAATCCGCTAATAACTGCAAATGGAAACTTAAAATAGATATTAGTTTATAGATTAAAAATAATTTACAGTCAAAAACCAAGAAGATGTTTACAATTACAGGTACTAGACAAATTTTACTTAGGGATATATTCACAAGAAAAGAACTCATAAAAACATAACACAAGCATGATGAAGGAAAAACATAGTCTAGTTCATCATGAAGTGTGTTAGAACCTTAAAATTTTGCCTAGTTCCATCATCACAACTAACCTTGAGCTCCATGACCTGAGCCTTGACCCTTATATTCCTTTTTATTTTTTACTAAGCCTCCCCACTGTAAACAAACATATACATTTTTTAGGTCTGACTAACATTGAAAGACCTATACAAAGCCAAAAATTCATCATATATACTTAAGCAAAAACATGTCGAGCTATTTTACATCCATAAAAGTCCTTTACCACAATCTCGCAACAACAATTTGAACCCTTAGCGGGCTGGTGGTATATAACAGACAACATAAAAGTATTCACCGCAATACCACGGGGGTATTATAATAAACGTGCGGTTGGGTAGTATAAAAGAGCTTAATTACATTATAACCATAGTACTGCGGCAAGGAAAAGTCAACAGTGTGGTATAACAGGGAACAACCTGCCACCCTGCAAGGAAGGAGCTAATAAAGAGTGGTAGTATGGTAAGAACTGCAGTACCATGAAGAAGACTACTAAGACATGCAGTATAGCATTAAGAGTCCCGCTACCCCACGATGAAGCATAAGGAAGCTTGTGGTAAGCGTTATACACCCCACTATCTCGCACAAGTTAAAGAAAGAGGTGACGGTGTTGCGGTACAAACTGTCAGGGCATTATTACTAGTTGTGGTATTAAATGCATAACTCTTAACATCCCTCAGATCTTGTGAAAATCAATGTTGCACATTCAAAATAGAAATATGAGCATAAGGTTGATATTAATGATGACATGACTAAACTCATAAGCCATTAAAATTGAGAACTCGACATTGTTTTGGCTTTCATTTGCAAGGATTGTCATGCGAGAAGCTAGGAGTTCAATAGGACAAAGTTCTGCAACTATCACATACTGGGTAAGTACACTGAACTTACTGAAGCAGCTTTACAAACATAGAATTGTTTGAAATCCTGTATTTAAACACTTAGAAAGCTTGAGTAGAGGTTAACATTAGATATCATGCCGCCTAAAAAGAAAGAACCTAAGACTAAGAAGGAAGAGCCTAAGGATAAAAATAGATCATTACAACAATCTGAAGAGCCTAAGGGTAAAAAGAGATCATTACAACAATTTATCTTAGATATCTTGCCTAACTCGACTAAGAGAGGATACAAGAAGGCTTTCCAAGATACATCTCATGGTTGTAGGGATGCCCTTATTCTTGTTTCGGGGTGGGAATTGTTTTGGTATTTCTATGAAAAGAGGGAAGGGAGAATTCCAGTATCAAATCCGTGGACTTTAGAATTAGCTAAGCTCATTGTCTCGAATGTCTTCATAGATGTGGAGTTCATTAGAGTTCTATCCAGAATTACCACCCTAGTACCAAGACCATAAGGATAATAGATGGATCGCCGTTGGTAATATTAACAAAATTTGCAATCATTGAATGCTTCAATCTAAACAAACAAGTCCTCACTAAGGTTGACTTGCAAAAGAGTGAGGAAGAATATACTAGGTTAAGAACAAGGTGATACCTATCTCCCCCTCTGCCACCGAACTATTTGATGTAGAAGATTTTTAGACTTATTTCAAGAAAACCCACTTTGCTTTCTGTCAAGTACTTGGGATAGATGTACAAGAAAAAATGCTAGTTAGTTTGATGATGATGGCTATGAGAATTCAGAACCCCAAGACAAACATTGAATACGACTTTGTCTCATATCTTAAGAAGGCATTACATGAAGGCTTCCTGCAAGTCAGAGAGAACATGGCCCTATAACATTTAGGCAATATTCTTTACTGTGTCACTTGATATTGTACAAGAACAAAGATAGATGGATAGAAAGAATGTACTTGGGTAGGATTGATCGATAAGGGAACTCATTGCATGTGCAACGATGGTGTTATAAATGGGATAGCAGATGCAAAAACTCTGATTATGTAGTGTTCCATGATGACTTTGTGTACAGAGTTGTGAGAGTTCTTGGCCACTCATCACCAAGATTACACACACCTATACTACAAATATTAAGGCCCTTGGCTTTGAAACCAGAACAAGGTCATACTCATAACTTTGGTGATTAGTTTTTTCTACAAGATGTCACAATAATCAGGATTTATGGGTGCCCACAGGCCCCACATATATTGCCAAAATTTGTTCCTCTTCGGTTAGCCATTTTAGAATTTATGTGGCAGATGTTGTGGATGGAAAAGGATGTCATGCACAAACTATAGACACCCAAATTTGTCCATGTCTTGCACCACCTAGTCAAATAAATTATTAGAGACATCATGTAGCATTTTTTCCTAATCCTACTCCTATTCCCATCCTTATCCCATTAGCCAATTAATTAAATAAATTTTATTTATTTAATTAATTTCCCATCATATAGCCATCCCATCCTAATCACCTAGCCAATTAATTAAATAAATCTTATTTATTTAATTAATTTCCCTCACATGCCCCAACTAATTCAAATAAAATATTTGAATTAGGTCCTCACCTTTCACCTCATTCCAACACTTGTCCACCTCTCACTTGAATCATGTGTGGTAGTACAACTTTCATTTAATTTCCTTCACATGTACACCTAATTTTATTAAATAAGAGTTTTTGTGTACACAATCACACATCAACTTTATTCTCCTTCTTACACTTGTCACATGACTACAACTTAAAGAGTGGAAAAATCTAATCAATCCTAGCTGTCCACATCGTTCATGTAGCCTCTCAATCTCAACCATCGAATCAAACTAGCCCTTGCCTATAAATCAACCCCCTCACAAGCCATTTTCATGCATTGAGTTTGAGTATCCTTATGCTATCGAAATCACATTAGAGCCTTTGCATCTTTCATCTATCCATCCATTATCTTTCCATCTATCATCTTCATCTTGATCTTATGATGTTGAATTGAGCAACCAACATATCAAATCAATCAACCAATATTGCATGCATCTATCATTCTACCTATCTGAGGTATTGAAGATTTGGGTCAAGGTAATGCATTGTATTGTTTTATCATTTGTATTCATCCAATTTTTTGTATACATTCTGGTGAACTCGACGTGAACATGCCCAATTGGATCTAATCAATAGTTTTTTGTAGGTTTTTGTTGCAAAAATATGCATTTTTCTAACCCTAGTTTGTCAAGTTTTAGGAGTGAATTGTTGCAGGTGACCTCTTGGGATGAAACTGACCTCGCCATCACGTCCAGGGGGCCATTTCCATGAATTTTGACTATAAACTTGCTAGGGTTTTGTTACTGGAAAAAAATTGAAATTTTTTTACTTCAGCCCCTGTCGTAGGGTCGTACCGTACGGTCCCTGCACAAAGGCCTTATGTCAGATTTGTCAAATTTTCTCTTTGTTTGCATTTGTAGGATCTATCATATTATTGTTTTGTAGGTTTAATTTTTTTCATTGGCAGGTCTAAAGCTATTCTTAAATCTCACTTCGCTTTTGCTTAAACTGCCATCATTCAAGATCCATCACTGTTTCAAAATCCTTGTCATCGCTCACTGTCTCCCAAACATATTGACCTCTATTTAACCCCCACTTGACCTCAATATAGTGTTGGCAAGAGACAATGCATAGAATTGATAGGAGTTGTCATTGATGGCAACTAAGATTGTTCCACACCTCCGGAGTGCAGCGTCTGATCATACCGGAAGTTAGAACAATAATCTATGTCCAGGAGCCTGAAACAGAGTATATACCAGAGTCTGGTATTTTGGTCTGGATCTTTCCGGTGGAAAGGCATGGTATGTTGTGGATCTAAAGTTGTTGACAACATAGAAAATACACTCTGAATCTAGAATTTTGTCATCCGGTGATGAAGGAATCAAATGCTATTAGCATCTGTGTATCGGGTTCCAGTCTGACAGAGCAGACAGAAGAAGAATGGGTAGACCTTGTAGAAGATCTTGTTTCCAGATGAATGGAAGTTTCTTGTTGGACAAATGGTGGCATTCAATAACTGTGGGTGACATGAGTAATGATTTGCAAAAGTAAGTTTTGGTCCGCACTCCAAGTTATGCATAGATCTAGCCGACAGGGCTAAGCATTCTTAGGTGTTCTAAGTACTATTGAAGCTGACTGGTAGAATGATTATAGATCTTGTTGCAGATATATATAGTCGATGAATTTGGTCGTTTAGGATGTGAAGGGCATGCAAAGGAAAGTGGATGTGAATAGAGCAGAAATCTAAGGTGAGAATAAGAGTAGAATAGTGAGAAGAAAAAAGCAAGGATAAAGTGTGTAAGATTAGTTTTTTGCACTTAACCAGAACTGAAATTTTGGCATAAGTAGATGCTATAATCAGTTCATATCTCTGTCTTTCATTTGTAATATTATTTTAGGTAGTGAGCCTTCATTTGAGCAGTGAGCTCTGGGCAGTGAGCCCGAATGCATGTGCATTCCCATTTTGTATCAATACTTTTAACAGGGTATTAAATTCTTGTGGGTTAACCCCCACTGTGGTTTTTCCCTTAACTTGGTTTCCACGTCAAAAATCTTGGTGTGAAATGTGTTAATTCATTTCTGCTTATGTGATGACTGAAATGTTTATTTCATTAACTATTTTTAAGTTGTAAAAGAACTAAAAAGATAAAGAATGTGTGACAACTGATTCACCCCCCCCTTAGTTGTCCAGACCTAATCCAACAATTGGTATCGGAGCAAGGATCCTTAAAGAAGCCTAACAACGTAAGGAAAAGATCTTGGAAGAAGGTTCAATGGGTTCACTAAGAGATCTTCAATCATCCCTACAAGAACTTGCTCAATCTAGAACATAAATTAGTAATCTGAGAGGTGAACTTAAAGATGCTGATGACACCATTGAAATGTTAAAAGATAAATTAAAGAAATCTTTGCAAAGAAAAAAAGAGCTACTTTTGCAGCTATCCAGTTTACCTAAAGAAAATAATTTAAATGAAGCTTTGGAAGAAAAAACAAAAGAATGTGAAAATCTCTCAAAAGAAGTTGCTGTTCTAAAAATTGAAATGGAATCTGGGGTGATGAGGCAAACCAAAGAAAGTGAAGATAGAAAGAAGATTGAAGAAGATCTGAAGTATGTTGTAGATTGGATGGAATAGCCAGCCATCTAGAGTCTGATCTGCAAGAAAGTAGAGATAATGAGAGAGAACTTGAAAGGCAAATAGTCATTCTCAGACATGACCTAGATATTGCAAATGAATACAAGGAGAAGTTCAAGATAAGTTCAGCTAAACTTGAAGCACTACTTGAAGGATAGAAAAGGGCCAATGACAAGCATGGTCTTGGATATGAGAAAGGTGAGAGCTTCAGATCCGGAAAGAAAAATCCTCAACCTAAGAATGGGAGGATCAGACCTAGAAAACCTCCAATAAGACATCCAAATGCTCAAAAATATCCATCATTCAATGGAAATTGCTTCAACTGCAACAAATTTGGTCATAGAGCTACTCAGTACAAAAATAGAGTAAATCAAAATGGTCCATCCTTCTTTGGTTAATGCTTCAAGTGTAACAGGTATGGTCATAGATGAAATGAATGTAGAAGTATGACTATGAATACTTTCAATAATAGAAGAATTAACAATTCTTTCAATGGTTATTGCTTTGCTTGCAATGGGTTTGGACATATGGCTAATTAGTGCAGATTAAGAGAAAATTAGAAAAGAAATGTTGTATGCTTCAACTGCAATCAATCTGGTCATATTGCAAGATTCTGCAAAAGTAAAGACTATGGAAGAAGAGGTCCGGTAAACAGAAAACTAGATGAACAAAGACAAGACAAAGGCAAAGAAAAAAATGATGCAAATGAGACTCAGGATGAATCAAACAAGATATGGGTCAGGAAAATCATTATGAATGACAGCAATGGATCCACACCGCAATCCGGTGTTGATAATTCCTCTAGGAGTTAAGTTGGATGTCTTGGCTCAGGGGGAGCAACCTTACAAATCAAATTCCCCCAGCCAGTAAGTTAGTGCCTAGATCTGACATAGTAAGAAAAGAGATCTTTATTTGTCTTTAGATCATGTGGAAGAATTTTCAGAAGATAAGAGATGGATATGGCAATATGCAGAACGATACATGAAAGGTTAATCAAAAACAAGGCAACTGGATGCATTAGGGTAGAGCATTTATTACAAAGGAAAATTAGGTGATGCGAAGCTTCAAAGGGTCTTTCACTCCTCATTTTAAACACTTTGCATCAAAAAGAAAGAAGTGGACAAGCCTAGTCTGAGAATTCTCAAAATTCGGAAGCGAGAAAAGGATTTCCTAGCAAAAACCCCAATCTGCATGGCAAGGTATTTTTTGTTTTCTGCAAAATCTTTTGAGTTTTCAATTTTTGCAAATGGCTACTCCTCTAGTGGTAGATGTTATTGAAAGGCCTCATCCCAAGTTCAAGAAGCATCCATTCAAATCTGTAGAGGTTGAGCCGTTAGGTGCATTTTCTGGAGTTTCGTATAGAGTTTTATATGTTGAAGATATTAGGGCTTACATTCATTGCAATATAGAGGAAATTGGAAATATAAGACTACTGGATTTATTTGAAAACCACTTGAAGGATGACAATCACCAATTGAAGCTGGAATATAAAACCCTAGAAAACAAACACTTCATACAAGTTATTGAATTTCCATCCTTTGATGAAAGCGAATGGGTTAGGTATGTATTGAGTTGGATACATGATGAGTTTATGTGGTTGTTGAAGCCGTTCAAGATTACAAAAGATATAATCCAAATTGTGACTAGACTGAATGCAACCGGTGGGCAACCCATGCTTAAGGCTATGAAAAATCAAACAGTAACTGATGCAACCAGAGCAAAATTTGACAAAAGAGCTATGACTATCAATGACATCACAGATCCGGATGTCAAATTTGCTTCGATGGTAGTTGGGTATAAGATCTACCACTCCAATAGGGAGAACTTAGTCTCTGAAATAGCTATTTATGCCGCATATCAGATGATAAAGGAAAATGTGGATTATGACTTATGTGAGCTTCTACAAAGCCAACTACTAGAGAACCTGAACAAAATAAAAAAGGACAAGAAAAATTCCTTCAAGTATTCTTCCCTGGTAATATGTATCTTTTTATACTTCATGAATGAGGTTCTGGGAGTTATGGGTATACAATGGACATCTGATAGACCAGTGCCATGGAAAATTAGGGATCTTCTTTGCAGTCTTGGCGATTCCAAGACACAAAAGACTACTATTTGGGGTTACTTCAAGAACTTCCAGAATTTGATGCATGCAAGGGAAAGAATTCCTAGTTCAGTTGTTGAAAAGAATGAAAATGAAATATGTTTCATGGTAGACATAGATAAATGTTTGATGGAAGCTGTAGAACCAAGGATAGTGTGGATAATGCCCATGGGCTATGAAGTGGATGAGGAAATTCTGGACATGTATGCTCAACATCTCCTGAGCAAATCTAAAGACACCTCTGTTGAAAAGTTTGGAACATATAAGGAACTAAGCCTAAAGCTGCATGTGGAACTTAGACAACCAGAAACAAAAAGAAAGGTACACAAGCAAGTAGAGATGTATGCAGAAAGAATTGGGATTACAAAAGAAGCAATGAAAGAAAACAAACAAAGGATTGAGAAGATAAAGAAGAACACAGAGCAGGAAAAAAGTGAACCTGTAATTCCCCTGGAAGCCCCAAGAAAGACAAGGAGCTTTGCAACTCCTGCTGAGCCTCTCAAGACCACTCACACTAAGAAGCCAGAAGCCACTCCATCCAGTGAAGGAGGGAAAAGGAATAAAACCAAGGCAACAAGAATCCTCAAGAGCACACAAGATGATGAGGAGACTGAAATAGATGAAGTGAAAGAGATAAGATCCAAAAGGGTCAAAACTTTAAAAATTTCTGAAGATCAACCATCTGGAAGCATGAGGGCCAGTAAAAAGCTAGTATCCGATAAGGTTGCCATGACTATTGATGAAATTGTAAAAATAATCACTGTTCATGGAAACTTAAAACCTATCAGAATTTACTGTGATAATCTTGATCAAGCTAATAAGAAAACTTTAGAAGATGCCATTATCATATATCTAAATAAGTTCAATAGAGCCTTGTTGGAAATCCTACAAGAACTTCCTAAAAGTTTGAGGAAAGTAATGGAAATGAGGAAAGATGCAGCCAAAGAAAAAGATATAGAACTCAGAGAGTATGTTATCTCCTCTTTGTGCCTCGTAATAACTAGAAAAGAAGCAGATAAAATTCTTAGTGAAGTCAAAGATAAATTCAGAAGCAAAGTCTAGATGAACAAGCTAATGCTTGGTAATGAAGAACACTTAGGCCTCTAAACTTGTGCAATTAAAAACCAATTTTGCAGACATTCTCAAATTCATGTGAACAAGACTTGATGAATTGTTGTACATACGCGACAATATAAACAAACTTTATTTTGAGAATTTTGACTTACGGACCCCACCCTTTGCCATTGATGTCAAAGGGGGAGTGAAGGGCATTGAAAAATGAGGAGTGAAAAATGAGGAGTTCAGAAATGAGGGAGAATCAGAATAAGTGAAGAGCACAAATGCACAGACAAAGGGGGAGTTGCTCTAAGACACTTAGTCATTTTTCACTAAGTGTTACCATCAATGCAAAAGGGGGAGATTGTTGGCAAGAGACACTGCATAGCATTGATAGGAGTTGTCATTGATGACAACTAAGATTGTCCCACACCTCCATAGTGCAGTATCTGATCATACCGGAAGTTAGAACAATAATCTAAGTCCGGGAGCCTGAAACAGAGTATAAAGCATTGTCCAGTATTTTGGTCCGGATCTCTCCAGTGGAAAGGCATGGTATGTTGTAGATCTAAGCTTGTTGATGGCATAGAAAATACACTTTGAATCCAGAATTATGTCATCTGGTGATGAAAGGAATCAAATGTTATTAGCATCCGTGTATCAGGTTCTAGTCTGACAGAGCAGACAGAAGAAGAATGGGTAGACCTTACAGGAGATCTTGTTTCCAGATGAATGGAAGTTTCTTGTTGGACAAATGGTGGTATTTAGCAACTGTGGGTGATATGAGTAATGATTTGCAAAAGTAAGTTTTGGTCTGCACTCCAAGTTATCATAGATCTAGCTGACAGGGCTAAGCATTCTTACGTGTTCTAAGTACTGTTGAAGCCGACTAGTAGAATGATTATAGATCTTGTTGCGGATATATATAGTCGATGAATTCGGTCATTTAGGATGTGAAGGGCGTGCGAAGGAAAGTGGATGTGAATAGAGTAGAAATCTAAGGTGCGAATAAGAGTAGAACAGTGAGAAGAACAAAGCTAGGATGAAGTGTGTAAGATCAGTTGTTTGCACTCAATTGGAATTGAAATTTCTGCATAAGTAGATGCTATCATCAGTTCATATCTCTGTCTTTCATTTGTAATATTATTTTAGGTAGTGAGCTCTAGGAAGTGAGCCTAAATGCATGTGCATTCCCATTTTGTATCAATACTTTTAACAGGGTATTAAATTCTTGTGGGTTAATCCCCACCGTGGTTTTTCCCTTAACTGGGTTTCCACGTCAAAAATCTTGGTGTCAAATGTGTTATTTCATTTCTGCTTATGTGATGATTGAAATGTTTATTTCATTAACTATTTTTAAGTTGTAAAAGAAATAAAAAGATCAAGAATGTGTGACAACTAATTCACCCCCCCTCTCAGTTGTTCGGACCTAATCCAACATATAGATCTACCGCTCCTCCCAGTCATAGCCTTTAGAAAATCTTTCGACCTGGGCTCCCTTTACCTATCCAAACCTCTGCCACCATTGACCTTAGTCTATCTCCCAACCGCCACCATGTATTCTCCTCTCTGCTATCCTATTTACTAGTTGCAACCTTGGAAACACTGTCGACACCTCTATATTTGCAGTCGCCACTGTGAAGACTCTGTCATAGCTCTGTTGAGATCCCTATCACCAATCTCTGAGATTCTCCAGTATTGTCAAAACCCACTCATTCCATATTCTGCCGCCATCTTACAACTCTGTCAAACAACCCTAACATCTGCTCGCCATCCGCCTTCTATCTCTGCCTAGCTCAAAACACAGTCGTTATCCCAAAACAACTGGTTGCAGGTTCAAAATACCTTGTCGTCATTACAAAACAATCATGGTGATCTCCAGCCGCTACCTTAAAGTCTTAACTTTGGCATTCATTGGAAGTGAAGGTAAATGGTCATTGTTTGGTCATAGCCCATAGTCAAGGTAAGTAATCACCATTTGGTCGCCATTGTTAATAGTCGCTACCTATCTTTTTGACCAACCTCCCCCGCTCGGGCTTCCTCCTAGTCGACACCCCATAAAGCATCGTCACCTCCATATCACCACCTTTGATACTCTTTCAACATATGTCCTTCTACTCATTTGCCTATAGATCTCCACTTGCCAAGTGGTCTCCATTCACCTTGAGTCTACACTATCGCCACCGAAGAAGATCTAGGTTACTGCCCTGTGTTTGAAACCATCACCTCCACTTTAGATCACTCATCCGCCCCTTGCTTAACACCCTGTCGAATATCCATTGCAATCTTTAAACATTGATTGTCCTCTTGTCAACCGTGACTACCAGTTCCTTGGTAGCTATAGGCTCTGGAAAACATCTTAGTGGTGGGATTTAAGCCCCTATTTCTAAACATTTACCCTCAACCTGTGGTCGCATAGGCGACCAGGCCTGCGGGCTATCAACAATTCCTTTTTTTATTTTTTTTGTTTTTCTCAGGCCCTGGTCACATGGGTGACTAGGAGCTAGGGTAGACTCTTAACCAGTAGCTTCACCTTAACTTCTTATATGACCACTGTCAACAAACCATTAGCAGTTAGCCAAACAGTTAGAGCCTGACCTATTTCTCCTAGAAGCCCTAGAAGGGCATTTTTTTTCTTTTTATCATAACAGGAGCATACGATGTTGAAATCATGCAAATGAAGACTCATTGGAAAGATGGCAAGATGAACTTTGCAACAGTGCAAAAATTATCAGGTGACTATGTCATTTCATAGGCTTTTTTATAAGCCAAAGTTCATCTTCTTTTCAAACTTCAAATGCATATATCTTAAGAAAAATTGATCAGATTTTGACGATTTTTTTAAAAGCGCATGAAATTTCTTAAATTTTCTGTTTATGCAATCTATTTTTCTATATTAGTTCATCTTAATCAGATTTTATTAGACTTCATCTTTTTCACATAACGGTCATTCTTTGCAAGTTTACTTGGTCTTTTTCGATTTTGTGGCTTGTAGGTAAATCAAAGGAGCTAGAACAACGTTTGCATCAGCCACATACAATAGATTGGAAAGTGATTTTATCAAGTGCACTCATTTCATCTTTCATCTCTTAATCATTGTTTGCAAACACATTTGGATTTTTGGGCTATTAAAATAAACTCTTGTTTGTTGTCATATCATTGAAATCGGGTCTAAAACAAACAAGTGTCTTCTATCACAATTTGACTTGGGATTAAAAAGAACAAGTGCTTGAATTGTTTGCTTAGACACATCTCATTTCTAAAGGGAAATTAACAACTATGATTGTGAATCAAGTGTACCTCACTTGGTTTTCTTTTGTCACCCTATCTAAGAGGCCTGCTTGGAGACAAACCACTCCAAGGGACGACCTCAACCAAGGTGTGAATCGAAAGACACCCTCCTTGGAAGTTGTAAATCTTGTTACTCTTGGCTAAGCCCCAAAGAACTTTATACCTTTGGGAAGTGAAGGTGAAGGGTGGGTTACCCCTTTCTCCCAGCTGTGTGGAAGGATTTTACTTTCATTGCATCCTTAGTCAACTTTGTACAACCTAGATTAAGACCTAATTGGCCACACCCACTTGACTAGTCACAGCCTTGTTGATGTGTCTTCCATGTGTGCTTTCTTAATCATCACATTTTATTTTCAAATTTAAATTTTATTATGTGTCTTGCATGAGTGATTCATGTGTGTACATGTGTGATCATTTGTTTAAACATTGCCAAATCAAGCTATAGACACCAAACACATAAACAAATCATTCCAAATATTCTTCCTAGTCAACACATTCATTCCTTATCATCATCCTAATCACATCATCCAATCAATCACATCCTATCATATTCAAATCATTCCACATCATCATCCAAATCTTAATCAAGCACTTGTCCAAAAATGGTCTTAATCCTTAAACACTTGTGTGACACCATGACAACATTAGAAGACATAGGACTCCAATTCCAAGACCTCCTCCAAGCACTTTACTGAGAACCACAACCCCTAGGCCAACGAATCATTCAACAACTACAAGACCTCATCCAACATCCACAACTTCAAACAAGTCAATCACCTCAAATACAACACCTCATAGCCCAAGCCCAACACTTCATAGTCACTTGTCAATCACAAGCCCAACAACCACATCATCCTCTATCCATTCACTATCAACAACCTCCATCTCAATCCTATGTCACCTACATCATCATATCAACCTCATCCATCCACATGTCACATTAATTCTTCATCAACCTATCACAACTTTCCCAATGTCAACCCATATCCATATCAATCCATATCTCAACAACCATTATCCTATGCAACCCCTCCATCATCATCACATCAACAATTCCCACCACAACAACATCAACCAATTCAACAATTCCAACCACAACATCAACACAGTCAACCACAACAACATCAACCAATTCAACAATTCCAACCATTACATCAACACATTCACCACCACCAACAACAAGTCATACCATCCAATCAATGCCAAACACCATCCCAACCTCAACAAATTCCACATCAATCCTATGTGTCATCCCCCTCAACTTCATACCAACCTAATTCATCCACCTATGATGACGATTCCACATCAACCCATGCTACATCAACCTATCAATGTCCACCTCAAGATTATCCAATTCCTCATTTTAACATTCCAACACACCACCAAACCCATCCACAATGCAAACAAGTGTCCTCACAAGAAGCACCATTGATAGACCTAAGTTCAACTTTGCAACAAGAAGCACATGCAAGTCCAAGTGGCCCCTTGTACATAAATCAAGTGTCCTTAAGTCCACATTTGGAGCAAGACTTAATATCCTTTGACAAGGGAGATACCAATCTAGCCAATGCATCCTTTGAGTCACCTCCACCATCCAATCACATGCCAACACATGAGCCAACTAGTCCTATCTCGACACCACCATGTGATCCCAATCCTAGTCCATTGAGCCACAAACCTTCTAACACATCAAGCCCTTCATTACCTTCATCACCATGTCATTCTAATCCTTCACCAAAGGATGTGGCTAAGATAGCTTTACAAAGGATTCTTGAAGCAAAAGTCATTGAACTTTCAAAAGTCAAACCATGTGAGGAAAGTGCCTACAATGAATATGACTATTGTGCATACCATAGAACCAAATGCCATAATACAAATGAATGCCCAATATTTTTCCCAATTGTTTACAAGGTGTACCAATGTAGAATGGAAAAGCATTCCAAATCATCCCAATCCCATGTGTCACCCCCATCTAATCCAAATCCTAATATATCCGATCTCATTATCCCTTCATCCAATCCTAATCCTAATCCATCCAATCCAATTATCCCTCAACCTAATCATGATCATAAGCCTACAAAATCATCCATCCTTATCATCCATCCCCTATATTGTCCATTCACACATACACTTGCAAAGGATGTGATCCATTGGATACTAGCAAGGGATAGACCATCCCCATGTCAAACACCCATTCATGATCCTATAAAAGAATCTCCCAACAGATTGTCTGGTCCTTCAATCCCATCATGTGATCCACAACCCATCAAGCCCATTCAAGAGTCCCCCCCATTGAGTTCAAGTCAACCTCCATCATGCCCTCATGTGGTTGACCATCAAGAACATGCCAAGCCTATCCAAGAGTCATCCCCTTCCACTTCCATTCTAAGTCAAGAGGTATGTCAAGGGTATAATCCTAAGCATGTGGAACCATTAGTCCTTTGTTCTAGTCAAGATCAAATCACTTCCATTCAACCCATCCATAACATATATCTTTTTCATGATCAAGATATTATCCATGATGAAGAAGGTATCCATGAGCAACTTGATCCTATACCTATTCATGAGAAAATAAAATCCCACGTATCCATAACACACTTAATCCTATCTATGATCAAGCTCCTATATATGATCAAGAAAGCCATGATGATCCCCTTAGCCAACTTTATGCATTCCATAGTCAAGAGCTTATCACCGCATCTATCCATCCTCCATCTAGCCCCATCCATAATCTACAAACATCCACTTGTCATGATGAGACACATAACTCCCAAGTAAACATAGATGATCAAACAAATAGCTTGGGTCATAATGAACATAAGCTAGAGCCTAATGATCCTTCCACATCCATTATCGACCATGTTGCAAATCCACCATCATATCCCCTTGGTTTATCCACCTTCATCCATGAATGTTCTTCCTTAGGACAACAACAACTTTTGTCCTCCACCTCACCTTCTCCATCTAATAATAAGCTCAAGTCTAGTTCCCAAACCACACCTAGTCCCATTGTCCATCGCATACTCCGAAACATGAACTACCAAGGTAAAGGATTAGGCCTTCATGAACAAGGTATTTTGGAGCCAATCCATGTCAAGGTACCTCCACGCTCATATGGAATTGGATACACAACCCAAGGTAATCAATCTAAAGATGTTGGTCATTTCTCCATGCATCCTAAGTCCACCACTTTCCATCACAAATCCTATCATGTACCCAAAACATATGTTGCCATTCCACCCCCACCATCCTACAAATGTCAAAAGCATGTGACCATACACCTTCCACCATCCAATTTACCTCCACTCCTTCCAACTCCTAATTTCCCTCCATCAAATTTACCTCCGCTCCTTCCAACTACTATCCCTGCATCCACTTTACCACCACTTCTACCAACGCCTAATTATCCACTTATCCATAAATACCCTACATATCCTAATCATGACCAACAAATGCACACATTGTCTAAACATGAAGCTTCCACTCATTCCACCCACCACATGGGATTCAAAAATAAACATTTGGATGCCTCTACCTATAAAGCCAAAAATCCTAAGGGTCCTAATGCCTTAGGGTACAAATGCAAAAAATCAAAGCAAGGTACATTCAAAAATCCATCCAAGCCCATACCTCCAAAAGCAAAGTCAAAAAGCAAAATGGTTTGGGTCCCTAAAACAAAAGCAAGCAAGTCAAATGAGGCATCCACATCTCAAAAATCTCAACCATCCCCTTCCATCCAAAAGTCCTATTCCATTCAAAAATCTCAATTTCCTTCATCCCACAAGCAAAACAAAAATAGTAAAAATTCTAAGTCTATGTGGGTACTATTGATGATGATTATTAGTCATAAAAACATGCATAAAAATTTGCACAACAAACTTTTATTATCTTGAAAAATATGATCAATTTGGAACAAATTGATGACTCCAAGTCTCTGTTGATCAGGTCATGATCTTCTGACATTACTCAGAGGTTGATGTGACATGCTATTTTCCATTTCAAGGGGTCTTACGTTGTCTTGATGATCAATTCTGCACCTGTTTCCTATAAATTTACTTCACAAACAAGGTTATTTCTGTAGACACCCTAAAATGACCGTGTCGTCAAATCACATACTTTCAACATTAATTAAATAAATCCTCATTATTTAATTAATTAAATTAAATTCCTCTATTATTCTTCCACAATTAAATAATTTTTAATTATTTAATTAAATCATTATTCGCTTTCCAAAATGCACATCTACATTAATTAAATATATCCAATTATTTAATTAATTCAACAAATTCCCTCTTATCTAAAATTAAATAATTCTTAAAATTATTTAATTAAATCAAAAATCATTCTCCCAAAATCATGCACAACAATTAAATAAATTTATTTGTTTAATTTGCTTTTAAATCTTCTAAATTAAATAATTCTAATTATTTAATTATTTCTTCCAAAATATCTTCCCTAAATTTAAATAAATCAATTATTTATTTAAATTACTTTTTCTTCTAATTTGAGTTATCTCTAATATAACTCAAGCTTTTCTTGCTCATCAATTAAATATTTCTATATTTAATAAAGCAAAATATCTTCCTATTCTCATGCAAATCTCTTCTTCTTGTTTTAAATCACTTAACTGATTGCTTTATTCTTTTAATTGATTTATCTCTTCAGTTAACTCATTCTTCTATTCTTAGTAACTCCTCTCATACAAAAGCAAGCAAGACACGTATCTTCTCCTCATTCGTTGCACATTCCTCAACTTATCTCCTCTGTTGATTCTTCTGAATTATCTGGACCGTTGATCGATTTTCCTTGAAATCTATATAAACCCCCCTCATCTCCTTCATTTAGCCTCTCTCTCTTCGATCGTATTCTCAGGCATACTTAACAGAGCTTTGAGCATACACAACGCGTCGATTGAGCACTATAACGATCTTTTGACATTGATCTCTTGAGCACATACTTGCTTGTTGCAGCCATGGCTTTGCAACTACATTGAGCAATCCACATATCTCCAAAAGGGAACAATACAGGTTTTGGTAAGAGCTTTCATGTGTCTTTGATTTGTGATTTTTGGCTTTTACTTAAATTCGTTTCCTTTATGTTATTGGGTTCTTTGGTTTTATTTAGTTTAGATTTAATCCATTTTTCCATATACACATTCTGGCATGCCCGGTGGGACCCACTAATCCCTTTGTTTCTTTGAGAAATTTGTTTTTTTTTAAGTCACAGTACGGCACAGTGCAGACAATATTGCACAGCGCGTATGGTAGTATCTCTAAGCGCTCTTGCAGGAACAGTTCAGCGCTACTGGCGGCACGGCCGCGTTTCTGGCTGCACAAAGCAGCGCTTTCGGTCACACAGAGAAGCGCTATTGGTGGCCTTGTTAAGCGCTTCTGGTTAAAATTAGATTTTGACTTTATTCACAGTGCTTTTTTGCAGGGTTTCTCTCATTTTCAGATCTATGATTTTGGTTGCACAAGCTGTTGTATTTGTCTTCCAAACCTGATTTTTTGATATCTCCTAAGCTGATTTATTTAGGAGTATCCTTAAGTTCGGCTAATCTATTGTGTTGCCCCGCTTTCTGAGTTTTCTAGATTTCACGACCCAGATCTATCAGATATCATTATCCAGATAGTAGATCCACCATGAAAAGTCATTCTTGCCTGGTTATTTTGACAAAAATTAATATTTTCTGTATCTGAGATAGCACAGCACTTTTGGCTACGCAGTATCGCGCTTTCGGTTACACAGTGACGCGCTCCTGGTTATTTTACAGCGCTTTTGTTATTATCGTTGCATGCTTTTGGTATTTATCGCAGTGCCTTCGAAAACACAGTGAAGCGCTTTCGGTTATTTTGTTGCGCCTCTGGTAATATTTTACAGCGCTTCCGGTCTGCAATACAGCGCTCTCGGTTTACAGTGAATCGCTTCTGGTAAGACAGTAACACGCTTTTGGTTCAGGTTGATTTGTTTTTTGCTAACTTGTGAAATTTTTGGTGGAACTAACTCACTTGTTGCAGCTTCTTATTACTCACACAGAGCCAATAGGTGTTTTTTAATATGTTCATGCAGGACGAGCGTTGAAGACCCTTTTATTTTATCTCACTAAGTCTTAGAAACACATTGCATGCTTAAAAGGATAATTGAACAAATCTTTTCTTGCAATCTAAGTCTTAGGAATATACTTATTTTCTTAAGGGACAATGGACATGTATGGACAAACACCTCAATTTTCTAAAAGACAATGGACATGAATGCCAAACACTTCATTTTATAAGGGACAATTTACAACTACAATCGTGTGTGTGCATAGCTTAGTTGCACCTTATTTTTCTTATAACGGGACAATTGAACCTTTGTGTGACGTGCTTGCTCTTACTTTTTTGTACTTCCTTTAGAAGGGCCTGCTTTTGGATTGCGATTCATCCAAAAGGGATGACCCTAAGCGGAGTTTTCCTTTGAACCGCTATATAAGAGGGATAAGGCGAAAGCCAAGTCCTAACCGACATCAGCCTTACCTTGTGGTGCCAAACTGAAAAGAGGTGTACTAGCTCTTTGTGGAAACGATTTTCACATTGAGCGAAGTGTTTGAAACTCTTAGTAGGATTGGTTAAAGCTTTTATTAGCTTGTCACATTGCTCGTAAGGCGTTGGTCCCTCAAAGTCACTAAGAACCAATCTAGATAGAGACTACCCGACCTACCTCTGAACATTGCGGTAATCATCAGTGCAAGGGAAATCGATTTAAACCCTTAAGATACTCACCATTGGCTCCCTTGAGAAGAGATAGTATTCCCTTGGACATAAAGCTCTTGTGACCTACTTGAGCTTTCCAAGGGGAGGGTGAGATATCCCTACCTATCGTCTCTCGCAAAGATACTAAATATCCGACACCTTTATGGAATGATATTTTTATCGACGGAGTATTAAGCTGTGAGCTGATCTACTACAATGAAACCTTGTCTCTAGGGATAAAAAGTGCTTGTTATTGATTGCAACTGTATTAGACCTGTGGAAACATTGGGCTTGTTTGGAGCCTTGAACATACACTATCTGTTGTGTCAGTCCTTGTGCCTTTTTTGACCACTTGTTTGCTGTGTTTTCTCTTGCCAAACCAATCCAATTAGAAACAGAAAAATCTTGCCTTTGAAAAGCATCAGACACTACTTCAGCGCCCCTGGTATTACAGCAGCTCGCCTTTGGTAATACAGTAGATCGCCTTTGGTCAACAGTAACCTGCCTCTGGCAAAACTCTACTTCAACGCCCTTGGTATAACAGTAGCTCGCTTTTGGTCACTGTAGCTCGCCTTTGGCATAGCAGTAACTCGCTATTGGCAGCTCAGTCCGTCGCCTCTGGCCCACAGTAGCACGCTTTTGGTAGCACAGTCCTGCGCCTCTGGTCAAACAGTATAGTGCCTTTGGTCTAGTACTTTGTGCATCAGAGTTTGTCCGTTTCTTCAAAGCATCTTGCAGATTCCTAGCATTACATTGTGTCCTCAGTATTTCCCATGGTCACCACTAGGCTACAGCAAACCATGAAGTCTAGGCAAGTTGTCCCTAAGAAGCACAAGTCACCCCCTCGCACACCACAATCAGGTCGTCTCAACATTACTCCCAAGGTGACTCCTAGTACACCCGCGGCAAAACCAATTAGCTCTCCAAACATGCCGCACATAGATGAACCAAGCAATTCTCATGAGGATAGAACCCCTTTGCTAAATGCACCGCAGTATACCACAGGCTTGCCTCTGGATTTTGTCCCACAAGGTTATATCGTAGATCAAACCCCATCTCAAGAAGAGCGACACTTTGAAATAGGTCAATCCTCTCAAGAAGATGGGCAAGATCTTGATGAATTTATACAAGATCCTAGAGCTATAGCTGCCTTTGATAAAATCCTTAGTGAGAATCAGGATCATTTCTTTCGCTTGCTTGCAAAGCAAGGCGCCAAGTTACCTCAAGATTTTGATGTGTCCACTCTCAAGGAGAGCACCAACATCCAAGAAACCATACAAGCGGTGCAAACCATGTCCACAGTGACTACGCCCTTACCTACTCAAGGCTCGTAGTATAGGAATCCCCTTTTCCAAAATCCAACAGAGGAGATGCCCATATCACCGCTTTTGACTCCTATGGAGATATATCAAAACCAACAAGAAACTCTCCAACGTCAAGCAGAGTTAGCTAAGCAAGCCACCTTAGCTCGATCAAATGTGCAACCACCTCCTAAAGTGTCCACCCCAAGCGCAAGCGGAATCTTGGTTACCCCATCACGCATAGGTTTCCCACCCAATTACAATCCGGGGAACACTTATGTAGCCATGCAACAAGGGTCTCAACATATGCCACCTCCTATATCATCACACCTGCATGTCTCTCAACCAATTGGAGTCACGCAGCCCCAACCACAACATTCTTCTACTCTCATCCTCAAGCAACCCCAACTGTCGCAAATCACTTCTACCTATGTTCCTCCACCACAACATTCTTCTACTCTCATCTTCAATCAACCCCCACCGTTGCAAATCACTTCTACCTATGTTCCTCCTCCACAACATTCATCCTCGCTCAACTTCTTTCATACATTGCCTAGCCACTCTCAACATTCCCAACATCAGGTTTCCCAAAGCTATGTGCCACCATCACAACCTAATCAAACGCACTTTAGCTTCCCTCCCCCCAATACTTTTCTTCAACCATCGCAAAGCCAACATTCTTACCTAGCGCCACCTCCCCCTCTGCCTAATCAAGGCCTCCAATTCCAACCCAATCTGAACCAATCGTATAATCCATACAATCCCAATCAATCTTACGACCCTTACAATACCACTGCGCATGGCTCACATTATAATCTTCCATATGGGCAACATCAACCGCTTGTTGGACAACAGGAGATGTTACCAACCCCTCCCATGACTATGGAACTAAAGATTGCGGAGGTGCAACAACAGCTATCTGATCTTATGTTTGGCCACACCAAAAAGACCTCTTTAGAGGAAGTGTGTCCTTATCCTTTTGATCGGTCATTACCAATGATCCCTTTTCCTCAAAATTTCACTATTCCAAAGTTCGATAAGTACAAAGGAAAAGGTGATCCCAAAGACCATCTTAGGGAATTCTATCTTGCTTGCTTCGAGGTCTCTCACAACGACACATATCTTATGCGTCTCTTTCCTCGCAGTCTTGGAGGTCAAGCAATAGAATGGTTCTCACACTTACCTACGGGTATCAAGTCCTTCAACGAGCTAGCAGAGAAGTTCGCCACCCATTTTTCTTACAACGCAGAGCATGAGATTTCCATGATGGACCTATGCAACAATAAACAGAAAAATGGTGAGACTTTCATTTCTTTCCTTCAACAATGGAGACAAATGGCTAGTAAATTCCCTTTCAAGATTCTGGAGAAACAACTTGTTAGCATATTTGTGCAAAACCTCAACCAAGAGTTATGTTTCCATTTGCAAATTCTTAGTGCTACAACCTTCGATGAAATCACATACAAGGGTATCAACATTGAGAAGGCCCTCATTGCTAAGGGTGTGGTCAAAATCTTCAAGGAGACGAAAGATAACGCTTCTCATCAACAATCGAACGATAAGCCCAAGTATTGGAACAAAAACAAGAACGTGGTCAACGATGGGGTGGTCGATACTAAGCATGTCCAAACGTTGCAAACACCGCTGCAACTCTCCAAACCAAGTCAAGCTCCACCTCAACAACAGCAGCAACAAAGGCAGCCTTATCCCAACCAACAGCAATGACAACAAGAGCGGCCCCAACAAGATTACCCTCCGCGACGTCAATTTACTCCTTTGGGAGTGCCCATCGAATCGGTCTTACAACAAGCTTTGCAGAAGGGGCTCATAACCTTACCTGATGCTCCTCCTTATGGAGAACCTATCTACAAAACTGTACGTTACAGAGACAATGAGTATTGTGAGTTCCATAGGAGCAAAGGGCATCGAACTGCATCTTGCATGAAGCTTAAGCACCTCATCCAAAACCTCATCGACGGTAATCAAATCACCTTTGAGAATGAATCACCAGCGCAACACACGAACAAGGATCTCGATATGTACAAGGAACCATTCCCTCATCATGGTCCACCTCCTCCTCAGGATAGAGGTAAAGGTATCAATCACGCTTCCACGTCTTTCGATTCCATTATAGGTCGTTTTGAAGAGAGTCGAGTGTCTACCCTCACCATCAAAGGCAAATCTACGGATTGTGCTGTTACTACTCGACGAGGTCATGTCACCATCCGTGCGCCTACACCTAGACTTCCGGTTCAGTCTGATTATAATCTTGTCGAACATCTAGGGAGAACACCAGCACAGATCTCTATTTTGGACCTTCTACGGTCATCACCTGCACATAGAGTGGTGCTCGAAAAAGCCCTCCAGGAGTCTTCCGTTCCTAACAACATAGCAGTCGCAGATTTCCAAGCTAAGTGGGTAATATTGCTTCGCCTTACAACGTGGTTTTCTCTGAGAAAGACCTCCCCTCCCACGATCCTTGTCACAACGATGCCCTCCATATTGAAGTTCTCATCCATAAGCGCAAAATCAAACGTATACTCATAGATGGTGGTGCTGGTCTCAACATCTGTTCTTTAAAGTTACTAAAGCAATTGGGATACTCTGAGGATCACGTCAACACTGATCATAGTATTACAATCAAGGGGTATGATGGTGCAGAACACCATTCAGAAGGTGTTATTCACTTGCCTATACAACTGGGCCCAGTCATGCTTGAAACCAGATGTCAAGTCCTTGATATTGAGCTGCCTTACAACATTATTCTTGGCCGCCCATGGATCCATGCAATGAAAGCTGTTCCCTCCACGTACCATCAGTCCCTCAAGTTCCCATACAACGGTATGGAGATCACCATCCCAGGAGATCCTAATCCTTTTGAATTTTGCCGTGTCTTGCAAGGAAGCTATAAGAATTGCAACCAAGTGCCTAAAAATGACAAAGCCCTTGAATCCCCTCTCTATGTTGACCCTGAAACTCTCACGCAAGCCTCTACAAGTGAGCCTACACCCCTCCCCAAAATCATAGCTCGCGTCCGAGATATAGGCTTTGGCACTTATGATATCTCCGAATCTTGTTGTGTAGGGCAGATGCCTTTATCTCCAAAGTCTTACGGCAAACCACCCATTGCCAAAGTTACCAAAAAAGCAGCTATTCCTCCCCCAACATTCCTAACCCAATTCCAACATGGACGGTTATTGGAAGAGGAAACTATTGAGGACATCTCTTCTTGGCTCTACAAGGAGAAAGAACTAGTCACGATACCAGTCAAGCAATATGGCAATGGCTTAAGGATAGTGAAAAATATGGGCTATAAAGGCAAAGGTGGCCTTGGGAAACAGAATCAAGGCACTATGGAGCCCATTGTGGTAACAAAGAAGCTAGACAAGAAAGGATTAGGATTTGGTAAGAAGGTACCACGCACCTCGGACATCAAGTATATCCTCGACGAGGTAGCTGACACTTTTCCCGCCGATACGACGTCTACAGAGGATATCACCGATGACTCTTCCCTCCACATGACCAATCTATTCGCAGAATCCTCCATTTTTACACTATCCTCTGTATCCTTAACTTCCACCACCAGTACCCAGAATGTCACGCTTGTCTACCCTGAACTTATCGATTGGGACCAACAGGGGGCCCCCGTTATAGATGTGTTTCAGAATGACGAAGCTCTAGCTGAGTTTATGGGACTTCGGGAAGGTATCCCTCTTGGCGATCACAAGGCAGGTTTTGTAATGGAACTAGAGCCCACGGCTTATTTTGGTGAGAATACCAAATCCTCCAGTCGCAAAAGTGCAAATAACGAAAGATCTCCAGGTGAAAACCACACTGTGGCACCTCTTGATCATAAAATAGTAAAAATAAAGGACGTATCCAAAGGTGAAAACCCAATTGTGGCACCTGAGGATGGAGGATTTGACCTTCCCTTACCATCTAAGTACCAAGAGAAATCAGCTCTACTAGTGGAAGATTCTACAGAGATCAACCTAGGTACAGAACAGAATCTAAAGACAACATTCCTAGCGGCATCATTATCTGACACAGAGCACAGAAATCTTAACAGCTTCTTCTTGCAACGAACCATCAACTTTGCATGGACCTATGCAGATATGCCAGGGCTAGACCCTAAGCTGGTAGTTCATTATCTCACAGTTGATCCCAAGGTGAAACCAGTCAAACAGAAGTTGAGAAAAATGCACCCACAGATAGCTCTCTTGGTGAAGGTGGAAGTACAAAAGCTATTAGATGCCAAGTTTATACGACCTATTGACTATTCAGATTGGGTCTCAAACATTGTACCTGTGTCTAAACCTAATGGGCGCATCCGCATGTGTAATGATTTTAGAGATCTCAACAAGGCATGTCCTAAAGATGATTTTCCACTACCAAACATTGACATTATAGTGGACTTGACAGCAGGTCACGAGATGCTTTCTCTCATGGATGGATTCTTGGGTTACAATTAGATAAGGATAGCTGAAGAAGACCAACATAAAACAACCTTTACTTGTCCTTGGGGCAATTATTGTTGGTGTGTCATGCCGTTTGGTCTGAAGAATGCAGGAGCAACCTATCAGAGAGCAATGACAGTGATCTTCCACGATCTCTTTCATCACATCATGGAAGACTATGTTGATGATATATTGGCTAAATCTTCTCAGGCGGATCACATACAGGTCCTAGGACAGATCTTCGACAGGCTTGAAAAATACCAAGTAAGACTCAATCCAAAGAAATGTGTATTTGGCGTAACATCAGGAAAGCTATTGGGATACATTGTATCTCGTAGAGGCATCGAAGTAGATCCAGCGAAAGTAAAGGCTATAGTGGAGATGCCTCCACCAAAGAACCTAACAGCGTTAGGGAGCCTCCAAGGAAGGTTGCAGTCCATTCGGTGCTTCATATCACAGCTAGCAGATAAATGTCAACCCTTTCAACACTTGCTCCGAAAGGATGTTTCATTTCGATGGGACAACAAGTGTCAGGCAGCGTTTGATCAACTTAAAGAATATCTAGCCACACCTCCTGTATTGGTTCCACCAGTTGCGGACAAACCTTTGATCTTATACATCTCCACTACAAACTCAGCCCTAGGGGCCCTGCTAGCACAGAATGATGACACAGGAAAGGAGCATGCAATTTATTACATCAGTAGAACCTTGGTGGGATACAAGCTCAATTATTCACCAATGGAGAGGGCTTGTTTAGCAGTAGTGTTCGCCTCCCAAAAATTGCGGCATTATATGTTGAACCAACATACAAATCTGATAGCCAAGATTGATCCCTTGAAGTATCTACTAGCAAAAGCAGCTCTCACAGGCAGACTAGCTAAATGGGTTATGATCCTTAGTTCGATATTGAGTACATGGATCGTAAGGCAATCAAAGGACAAGCCCTTGCGAATCAACTAGCAGAAGCACCTATGAAAGATACACATCCTATGGTAGCAGACTTTCCTGACGAGAATCTCTTCACTCTGGCTACCTTCATAATGTGGAAGTTGTACTTTGATGGTTCTTACACAGCATGGATCAGGAGCCGGCATCTTATTTGTTACACCTCAGAATGACTACATTCCGAAGTCATATCGGCGTGCATTCCCTTGCACCAACAACATAGCTGAGTATGAAGCACTCCTTATAGGTCTCAATACAACAGTTCAATGGGACATCACAGAATTACAAGTATATGGAGACTCACAGCTAGTCATTCGCCAAGTCACAGATGAATACCAAACAAAGGATGAAAAGTTGGTCCCCTACAAGCAACTAGTGGATGCCTACAAACCACACTTTTCTAGCATCACATTTGAGCAAATTCCAAGAGAGCATAATAAAGCTACAGATTCTATGGCTTCTGTAGGGTCACTGATTGACATGCCTGCAAATACACAGAAGTGTGAATTCTTGATCGAGCAATTGTTGATACCAGCCATCGATGTTCCTGTTACTGAAATCATCTGCGAACTTGTTGGTCCCAATTCCCCATGGTACGAAGATATCTATGAATACCTTAAACACAATACCTTTCCTCCTGACCTATCATCCACCCAACGCAAAACCTTTATCCATCGATCCTCTCGTTACATCATTCTGGGTGATACACTATATCGCCGGAGTCTCGATGGTATCCTCTTACGATGTCTTAACGCGGAAGAAGCCGAAGCTACCTTACGAGACATACACGAAGGTGTCTGTGGCGCACATTCTACCGGTCCTAATCTTGCTAAGAAGATACTCAGAACAGGTTATTACTGGCCTACAATAGAGCAAGATGCTGCACAGTTTGCTAAGAAGTGTCTACAATGTCAGCAGCATGGAGATCTGATTCACGCACCAGCTCATGAGTTACAACCTGTGACAACTCCATGGCCTTTTTCTCAATGGGGTCTCAACCTCGTAGGACAAATCCACCCTTCCTCCTCCAATGGCCACAAGTTTATCATTACTGCCACTGAGTATTTCACGAAGTGGGTGGAAGCCATTCCTATGACCTATATCACCGGTAAGCAAATAGCCAAGTTTATCCTAAACTACCTCATATGCCGGTATGGTATTCCCCAAGCCATTGTCACTGATAATGGGAGACCATTCAAGAACCAAGATGTTCATGCCTTATGCATACAATACAATATCCAACATCACTTTTCAACTCCCTACTATCCGCAGAGTAACGGCCAAGCTGAGGCTTCCAATAAGACCATTCTCAAAATCCTCAAGAAAACAGTCAATGAAGCTAGTCGTGATTGGCACTTACAACTCAATCCCGCCCTATGGGCCTACCGCACTAGTATCAGAACACCAACTGGTGCCACACCCTATGCCTTGGTCTTTGGCTGAAGCTGTCCTACCTATAGAGGTCGAGATCCCATCCCTCAGAGTATCCATGCAGGACCTGATCGGCGGAGATGAGTATCGCACTTCTAGATTAGCTGAGCTTGAACTACTAGATGAGAGGCACCTTGCCGCACTTAATCATCTCCATGTCTATCAAAACCGCCTCCAGTGTAATTACAACAAAAAGATCAAAGAAAGACGGTTTCAAGTTGGTGATCTTGTACTTAAGGAAAATCAGAGAAATCAAGCAGATCGAGAGAAGAAGGGTAAGTTTGAGCCTAACTGGTTAGGTCCCTTCATTGTCACAGCAGCATATGGATCGGGAGCTTATACTTTAGCTACACCTGACGGCATTCCTCTAGATGAGCCACTTAACAGTGTCCATCTCAAGAAGTTCTATGCCTGATCCTCAGAGTATTCCCACAAAAAAAAAAATCAAAAAATAAAAAAAAAAACAAAAAAAAAAAATCAAAAAAAAAAAAAAAAAATCAAAAAATCAAATAATCCAAGAAAATCCATCCTCCGGTGAAAACCTGGCAAACAGGCGCCTTGGATAAGTACCATAGTGAAAACCTGGCAAACAGGTGCTATGCGTAGAGTCAGCATCCATCGTCTATTGAGTCCTGTCCACTCCTTGTCCAGTTCACAATGTGCCTCATCCATCCACCCATAATAAAACCATTGACTTTGTTTGCATTTCCATATCCCTATCTAGTATAGCTTGGAAATTTGTTAGTGTCCCTCATCGTCATCCCACGTCGTGATCTGTGTCTACAGTTAACACTGTCTTGTCCTAGGTCAAGTCTTTCTGTGTCTTCTTCAGTAGTCACCCCTACAGTTTCCTCTACCAGAATGGGGGCAACTCTTTCCTTAGCTTCGGTCTAGGATTGGTTCCTTGTTCATGGTTCGCAACGCATGCTTCGATCTTTTCTCATTTCCGCAGGTAACACCCTTTAACGGACATAGAGTTCCTACGATAAGGCTGTTATCTTCTCAACGCTTTCCTACATCATCACACTAACTAGAACTACATATCATCTTTTCAATCTTAAAGTACCTTGATCCCATGGATATGGGTATGTAGGCAGTCTGGAATACGAAGGACGTTTCCAGTACTCAGGTACATAAGATCACCTCTTCTCCGCTCTTTTCCCACATCATCACACTAACCAGAACTACATATCATCTCTTCCCAATCTTAAGGTACCTTGATCCCATGGATATGGGTATGTAGGCAGTCTGGAATACAAAGGAAGTATCCAGTACTTAGGTACATAAGATCTCCCCCTTTCACTCAATCCATTTCATCACTCTATCCAGAACTACATATTTATCACGTTCATCTTCCATCATAAGTGTGCCTTGATCCCGTGGATACAGGGTATGTAGGCAGTCTGGAATATGAAGGATGTATCCAGTACTCAGGCACACATGATCCATCATTCTCCACCCATCCCAATCCATTAACATTTCATCCTTCTAGTCTTCCGTTTTTCAAAATCCATTCGCCTCGACTTGACTAACTCAAGCAGCAAGCTAGCGCATCCTTTCAAAGTAGTAGTCCTTCGCAAACCTGAAGCAAAGAGGCCTACTTCCGGAGTCATCTACTGTCCTGCATACCGATTGCCAACATCAGCTAAGTACCGCTTAACCAAGCCCTAGATCAACAAGCTTGTCTTCTTCGAAGTGTTCCATTGTCGAGACCAACACACGCGTCTCCTGCAACATGTGGCATTTCCTGTAGTGAGACATTGTCTTTTTAGGTAGATAGCACCCTTTAACGGACACAGATTTCCTACGATAAGGCTGTTATCTTTCCTATCCAATCTATCCTGAGCAACCTCTTTGGCAAGAGAATATGTTGGCTGTATGTTTACTTTGTAAGTCAGTCAATTTGTGTTATGGTTTATCTTTTTGTTCCCTATTCCCATACCTATTCAGAGCTACCTTGATTTATCTATAATCTTGGTATGTTGCGATGCAGTACGGATTGGGGGCATAGTCATTGCTTTTTGTGTGCCGTGTTTGAGGAATGATCTTTAGTATCTTTCTTAGCATTGTATTTATCTTGTGTGTGTTATGACCTAGCATCTTACATATTAATATTCTTCTTGCATTTACATGTATTGAAGTTTATTTTATGTTCAAGACTGTGGCTTATTCACATGTTCCAACAAGGTTCTATTATGTCTAAGGGATCTAGGTTCAAACCGTTTGCTTGCAGGGTCAACGTCCACGCACTCGGATATTACTGCACCTTGGTCTTTTATACCCTGGTGGCGAACTATCCACATGCTATATCAAAAATAAGGATTGCTCTTTTTAAATATTTGTGAAACCGTTGCAACAAGCTCATCCATCTACCCATCCATTTTTCCATGGCCTTATATAGTTTTCTAGCAAAGATCAATCAACAGTCTTTCTCTTATGTTCTCTCCTATCTCCTTTCTTCTATCTATCATCAACCCAACCTCGCCTATCTCCAACAAATCTTCTAGTCGAGCGTCAACACAGTTCTTCTGTCGCTTCCCTATCTTTCCTCTCGAGGGGGCACCCTACGCCAGCTATGTTGGGGCAACTACCTACACTGGGGCATCAAAAAATTGTATTACATCTTCAACAATTGTTTTCTTTGACGCAATGCTGCAAGCTGCATCACATCAAAGAGGGGCAAAATGTAGACACCCTAAAATGACCGTGTTGTCAAATCACATACTTTCAACATTAATTAAATAAATCCTCGTTATTTAATTAATTAAATTAAATTCCTCTATTATTCTTCCACAATTAAATAATTTTTAATTATTTAATTAAATCATTATTCGCTTTCCAAAATTCACATCTACATTAATTAAATATATCCAATTATTTAATTAATTCAACAAATTCCCTCTTATCTAAAATTAAATAATTCTTAAAATTATTTAATTAAATCAAAAATCATTCTCCCAAAATCATGCACAACAATTAAATAAATTTATTTGTTTAATTTGCTTTTAAATCTTCTAAATTAAATAATTCTAATTATTTAATTATTTCTTCCAAAATATCTTCTCTAAATTTAAATAAATCAATTATTTATTTAAATTGCTTTTTCTTCTAATTTGAGTTATCTCTAATATAACTCAAGCTTTTCTTGCTCATCAATTAAATATTTCTATATTTAATAAAGCAAAATATCTTCCTATTCTCATGCAAATCTCTTCTTCTTGTTTTAAATCACTTAACTGATTGCTTTATTCTTTTAATTGATTTATCTCTTCAGTTAACTCATTCTTCTATTCTTGGTAACTCCTCTCATGCAAAAGCAAGCAAGACACGTGTCTTCTCCTCATTCGTTGCACATTCCTCAACTTATCTCCTCCGTTGATTCTACTGAATTATCTGGACCGTTGATCGATTTTCCTTGAAATCTATATAAACCCCCCTCATCTCCTTCATTTAGCCTCTCTCTCTTCGATCGTATTCTCAGGCATACTTAACAGAGCTTTGAGCATACACAACGCGTCGATTGAGCACTATAACGATCTTTTGACATTGATCTCTTGAGCACATACTTGCTTGTTGCAGCCATGGCTTTGCAACTACATTGAGCAATCCACATATCTCCAAAAGGGAACAATACAGGTTTTGGTAAGAGCTTTCATGTGTCTTTGATTTGTGATTTTTGGCTTTTACTTAAATTCGTTTCCTTTATGTTATTGGGTTCTTTGGTTTTATTTAGTTTAGATTTAATCCATTTTTTCATATACACAATTTCTACTATGCTTCATAGGTTATGGTTGTATTTATAAGTTTGATCAATTCTTCTGAGCATTTATTGTCATGAACTTGTTTTATGCTGCTGCACTGTGTATTTAGTCAAATAATGTGCCTATAAGCAGATATTTACTTGTATATCATTGATATTCATATGTATTTGCATGATATCTATCATTATTGACATTCTTTTTCTCAAAATATGCTTTGTGTGTTCAATTATTCACGAGATATAGGCATATTTTATGTTATTTGCTTCAGATTGTATGATATTTGCAATTATGAAGGTGATTTGTAATGAAATTAAAATAAATTTAAAGAAATACTTCTAAATTTGGTGAATCTTTAGCTATTGAGTCACATACATTCCAGATACAGTCATGAAGAGAAGAAATCAAACCATAATTTCACCAAGATGTTCCATAGCTAGGTATGGTTGATGCTAACTTTAAAGGAACAAAGAATGAAAACAACACATGTAGAATGACAAGCACTCCAAGGGACGCAGCTAATCAATGCATATATCCAGATTCCATTCATTGACTACTCAAGATTTACAATAATTTGTAATCAACACAACTTCTCTTTCATTAAGTATTCAAAAAACATGTATATTTACAATAGCCTTGAAATCAGTCCTAAATGTTTCAGCAATCAAATTCCAATTAAGTTTCTAATGCTTCAAAGAGTGCACTCCATCCCCTTTTATACGATAAGGAGAGGAGGTAGTTACAAATGACCAATGGTCAAGATTTATCTATTCATGTCAACGGTCAACATCTTTCATTGACTTAGTCAATATTCACATATGTGGCACAAGTTGCCCGCTGACAACTATCTAGCAAGACTCATTCACTTGCAAGTGGATAATGCATATGATTCTATTATCATGCATCTTTACTTTACTCTTCATCTCCTTCTTCCTCTTCACTTTCCTCTTCTTCATCATTCTCTACATCATCATCATCTTCATTATCACTATCACTCTAATATAGATCATCTCCTATGTGTATCTTTATAGTTGCCCTGATGGATTCATATGATTGTACTACTCTATCAATTTCACCTCCATCCTGGACCTTGGCCTTTATCACTGCATGCCTATGGGAATAAAATTTTGCTTGAAGGGCATCCATTTTAGTTTTCCTACTGTTCAACATTTCATTATATGTTTCTACCCTGACCCTCATCCTCATGACCCTATTTATCACCTCTTCTATTAGATGGTGCAGGGGATCTTCTACAACTTGCTTAAAATTGTCGTGGAAAGCGTGAACAACAAAATCAACATCTTGATTTTCTATCTTCCCTTATACCTTTCCTTCTAGTGCCTCCAGGGTTCTCATTTGCAAAACCTAAATCAATATCAGTGATCTGAAATTCCTCAAGGCCTATTTTTCCTTTCTCTTTGTCAACTATAGGTAAGGCTACTTGTGTTGTTCTCCTACCTGTAGTAGGATCTCTTCTTATTGTAGACGTCATCCTTGCCTTTCTTCTTGGTTTAATCATGCTTCCTGCAAACAATGTAGAAACATCAAAATCATGCACTTCATCAACTTGTTGCAAATTTACCTCTTGTTGTAACCAATAAGTAACATCACCCTTGGGCTCCTAATGATTACCCTCTTTATTTTGGGTATCTTGGGACTCTGTATTAGGCCCCACCCTGAATGGTGAATGTTCTTTTCTAATTTCTTCCTCATGCACATTCTCATGAGGGGACTTCTGTTGAGGTACTTCTTCCTGAGGTGGAGGATTTTGTAAAGTATGCATACCTTGATCTTGCACCTCCTCTTGTAGATTCTCCTCAGGGGCTTCTTGAGTTTTTTCCTTTTGCTCATCTAGTGGTACATTGGTCTCTTGAGAAGACTGTGTATTTTGACCTTGGGGATCACCCAGATCACCCTCAGTCATCTTTGCTGTTTCTTTTTGTTGGCTTTCACCTTGTGGTAGACTTTGCTCTTCAGCCTTAGATGTATTAGCTCCTTTCAAGTTTACCTCTTTCTTAGCTGACTTCTCTCTTGATTTTGGATTATTACCTTGATCACCCTTTTCATCATGTGGTGAAGAAAGGCCTTGGTCTTGATCAACACCTTTGTCTGGCATATCCTGATCACCTTTATTCTAGAGCAGTGCCTCTAATTGACCTTGCCCTGTGGGTGCATTATCTTGACCTCTGCTTTGATTGGATGCCATATCACCCACTTCTGTATACACTTTATTTTCAGCCTGTTCAGGCTCCAAGGGTCAATCATTGTCCTTATTCAAGCTCATACCACCCTAATAGGCCAGATCTATTGCTGCAGGACTAGTAACCTACTCTACCAAATCAGCTAGCCCTATCTGTTGGGCTACTTCTTCAGGGTTATTCTACTCTGTTTCATCCATTCCATCCCTCACTTGGCTAGTCACCTTTTGAGCCATTGGGGTCCCATGAGGAGTCATCTTAGTGTTAGCAACTAAGGCCTCCATATGCTAAGTAGCCACATCTTGAACTACCTCATCATCAGACAATTCTACAATGTCATCAAAAGGAAAGGGGGACTCTTTACTAGCCATATGCACTTCCTTTTCTTTCTACTCTTCGGATTTCTCAGTTTTAAATTGAATTATTTCAAGAATGGGGACTTCATGCTATAGTTCCCTCATGAAAGCCAAACCACCAGCACCCCTTAATATGATAGGGTCAGTGCTAACATTTCCCCTCATTACTGTCCTTTGTTTCTTTGGTGGTGGTGTTCGTTGCACTTCCTTTCTCTTCTTCCTTGTTATTAACAAATCATCATCTTTAGGTCCCTGATCCAATTGCTCTTCCTCTAAGGGATTTTCTTTCTCTGGTTCATCCTGCAAAGGCTCATTCTCCATCTGTCTCTCTGTAACCTCAGGAACAGGCTTTATTATCCTCTTGGTTTTCTATTTATCTAGGGGGTACTGTGATGTAGATGCATATGCAAATGTTGATGCCCCATCACCTTTTGATGGAAGCCTCTTGATAATCACCCCTTGTTGTTCAGGCTCAACCTTATTGCCATTGGTTGGTAGCTTTTGTTCCTTAGCAGGTAGTCTCTCTCCATTAGATTCCCTCTTTTCAATGAGAAAATCATCATATTCGTCATCTGACAGCTCTTGTCTCTTCTTTTTATTATCAACTATGAGGGCCATACCCTTCTTCTTCAATTTAGTAATCTCATTATTTACCCAACTCTGGGTCAGTTGGATGACCCCTTGCATTATTTGGTCCAATGAGGTCTCCTCTGGCTGTGTCAGATCAGAAGCTGAAATGGTGTCATTATACAACTTATCTTCATATTCATTTGACATTATCTTCCCATCATCATCATGTAATTGTGCAGGCACTGAAATGTAGTCAAAGGTCCAGATTTGATCAAGAGTGAGCCTTTGATATTTCCTTCTCCTAACCTCTACCTCATCATCACAATCATTCCAAAAATCTTCAAGATGTTTTTGATGTATTGGTTTCCCCAATAACTTTTGCATTCTGCCATATGGGTCATATGACCTAGATATAGGAAATGGCTGCAAGTACATGAGCTTTAACCCTCCAATAGCATCCTTAATGCTCTGTCTGTCAGGGCATATATACCAGCCTATGTATACTGGGAACAACATAGGAGGAATCTTCTTCTGCTCCAGGTGAACTTCAACTGAAGTTGATAATTGTCTAACAAATTCCATTAAGATGACCCTATTAGTGGGGTATCTTGGCAACATGAGGGGTTGTCCCTCAAATCCTTCTATCCTTATATATGAAAAGGTGGGGAATTGGATAAACCAAGCCCCATGTTTGTAAATAATGGCTTGAGCCTCCATGCTCAGTCTCTTAGTTCTGTCCTCCTCCATGGTCTTGACTAAATGCATTGAAAATGAGTCATTTACAAGCTTATAGTCTTGGAGATATGCTCTCCTCTATAGTTGTGGATAATGGTCCCAAATGTTTACATCATCGGTGTTGTTTCCAACCTTATCCACCATTTGTAGGGTGTTAAATGTGCCATGAAAAGCACATGCATAGACGACATAGGAGGTCATATAGAATATACAAGCCTTACCACCTAACTTTCTCATCCCTTCATCTAAACAATCACTGATGATTTTGGCTCAGAGAGGCTTATTTTCTGAATATAACACCATCTGGATAATCCCATACATCCAATTTTCAAAGCTCCCAGCATGTCGTCTGCTGGTTATCCTACTCAATAGGGCAATCATATACTAATATTCCTCATCAAAGTCAAATTTGTATAAGTACACTGGTAACTTGGCAGAAGCTGTGTATGTATTGTTCTTGGCCCTCCATTGATACATGATCTTCCTAGCCTCTTTCTTATTATTGTTGTATTCTTTCTCAAGCTTACTTAAGCTCACACTATATTATTCCCCACAGGTAAATTGAATGCAGAAGTGATGCCCTTGATTGAAAAGTTAGGGTACACTCTGCCATGCTTTTCCACTCTTCTAGTCTCAGGGTTATAATGTCTAGTGCATTCCCACTATCTCAGTGGCTTCCATTGCATATGGGAATCCTATGACATGCCACATACCAGTTGTGAATATCCTATCTAGTATAGGATTATCAGTGTCATTGTCTAACCTCTTGGTCCACGCATCTAACTTTGTTTTCCCTTGATGTGTGTCACCGATATCACCATACCTGAACCCTACTCCCTCAGGTTGTATGAACATGGGTTTCAAGAATTCGGCATCAGATCTATTCTTCTTGACCTCTGCCATTAGATCCTGCGATAAAAATATTCATTTCTTACCCTAGGGTCTTTGCACGGGGAAATTCAAGAATACCATGTATTTCTTCATTACTATTCAACATTTCAATTTATTCCATGCATCATCATCATGCAGATTAACCTATTAAAACATACTTTACCTAGTGATTTGCAGTAAACAACAACAAAGGGGTTGTAATTTACTTACCTAATATTCATTTTTCCCTTCTTGTTATATGACTGATAATGGAGAAAATGCAGATATGCAGTATCAACTATTTTGTTCCATCACGTTGAGTGTGATGCTGCGCCGGTAGATGACTGTGAGGTATTGACTTTCAGAGCACTGTAAATTTCAATTATCGCAAAGGTAAATGTGAATAATCCCTAAATTTTACTTTTAAATTGATTGATATGACAAATTAGGGCATATGTGTTATTTTAATTAAATTTGTCGATAATTTGCATGGAGCTGGTAGATGCCGCCAAGTGTCTGATTTATATTTGAAATCGAAAGGGTGCCACCTACCGTAAGGGTTTGCATTTAATGTTAGAGGGTGATCTTTGGAAGATTAGGGATATTTGAAAATATGACTCCTAACGAAAAATATGACCCCTCTCTTGTGCGCGGGATAATCGTTTACTAAAGATTGGGGTGATAAGGTCAACCTTTGACTACGAAGCAAGATCGGGTCATAAAGTTAAAATCAGGGATATTAAAAAATATCTAGGTCTTTGATAGCCACAAATATCCTCCTCACTACATCATTATCATGTTTACTAAGGTTAGGGATATTAAAAAAATGACCCCCTTGGGTGTAGATCATGATGACATCATCATGCCATCCTACCTTCTTTGTTATCGGGTTGTGATGACATCATCGTTATATTGAGAAACATGACTGGCGCTTGGAAATATCACCCTCTGTGGGTTGGGTGTAATGATTATGTCGCCATCAAGGTGATCTCTTTTATTCATTGAAATTGAATGACGTCATTGTCATATTTGTACAGGGTGATATTTTAAGATGACAGATATTAGGAAATATGACCCCCCCCGCAAATACATGAAGTTTATGTCGGGCAAGTACTCATCCCTATTTAAGTTTGGCGTTCACATATTGGGGATGGAATGGACATCAAGTGATTTTTCTAAGTCAGGGTCATCTAAACAAATATGACTGATATTCAGAAATATGACCCCCCATGTGAAATATCAGGGTTGACTGATCTTTGAGTCAACATAACTTTCTACCTTTAAACAATATCAGGGTGATCCAAAAGGCAAACCTACTTAGAATTTTGGACTCTTTCTAATTATGAGGTTTGTGATAGCAAATACTGACTCTGGCAATTGACCTCTTCTTATGATGCACATGTATGAGCAAAGGTGACACACATGACTGAATTTTATCAAACTGCCCAAAGCAAGAAAACAAGCAAGCAGAAGCAAAAGTTGGGTCCCTATTTTGCTAAGGCAAAATGGGGCATGTTGTGTAACCACACAATAGGTACCTAAATTCCTACATCACCCATCCCCTAAGAAAACATGTCCATTGCTTCCTACACCTCCTCCAAATCAAAAGCTTCAATGTTTATCATGATGTGTGCAACCATTGGTCATGGTTCCTTTCCATTCGACAATTCCACATACCTCCACCTCCCCATCCTTCATCCACTATCCTACATATCTCCCCAATCACCTTACTATGGTCCATGCTTTTGCATAAGCCTTTCATCCATCCTTTTGCATAAACCTTACATAATCCACATCAAAATCCACTATCCTTCCTTTCATAATCCACATCATAATCCATTATTTACCTACTCCATCTTGCTTTCATACAATCCCCTACCAACATTGATGACCCTAATGACATCTGACATGGTCCATATGATGAAATTTTAATGGGACACTATCACTTTCATGGAACTAGATGCTTAGAGTCCCTCCTATCCATATCCACCTATCCCATAAAAAAAAAGTCAAAAAAAAAAAAAAAAAAGTAAAGAGAAATACTTTCATCCAACGGTGAAAACCACCCTTGGTGGCACCTTGGATAAGTACCATGATGAAAACTTGGCAAACATGCATCATGTGTAGGTTGATCTTCTATGTCACTTACACTTGGGGGCACGTTGTCTCATCCATACTACACTATCATTTTCCATCCTATCCTATCCCATCATACCATTACCATACCATCCTACCATCCTTAGCCATTACACCCATATACCTATCATATTGAGTCCATTCATCCTCTTTTCCACCTTTTGATCTTGATAAAGATATGGGGGCAAAATGTTGAAACATGTTTTGGATATCTCTTGATATACCTTATCCTTTCCAAACCAATCCATCATATTATCCTATTGTCATAAGCTTTATCATGTAAAATCCTAAGTCTACCACCTAGAAGGGGGCATGTTATTCCTATGCAACATAGCCTTTGGAGATCACATCCTTGCTCTCTTACACATACATCCATCCGATCCACTATTGTCTATCCTTTTATCCATCCATATATCATGAGATTTTCATCCATCCACTATAGCCTATCCTTGTATCTATCCATTTATCATGAGCTTTCCATTCCATGGCCTATCCTCTTATCTACCCATCTATCATGAGTCTTTCATCCCATCCATCTATCATGAGTCTGCCATCACATTTACTAGTCACCCATCCTTTAATCCATCCATCCTAGCTTCATCCTTGCATCTAGACATGGTCTTCCCTTGTAATTGGTATCTAGCACAAAGGCTGTTAATGGGAAAATAGGTTAGTCAATAATGATAAATAATAACCAATACATCAATGGAAGTTGAAAGCAAAGAAGATTTAAAACTAACACAAGTAAATATACTTACAAACTCCTTTACCTATCCTTTTCCATTGTTTGCCTATCTTTCTTTGATCCTGATTGTGAATCCCTTAGAAGCTTTCCTTGCTTGCTTGCTTGTTGAAGATGACAAAGGAAGAATGGATTTGATACCTGTTTGTGTTGAATGTGAATTTCAAACACATGATAATGGAGGACACTTGAAAATGGAATGAAGAAGAGAATGAGAGAAATTTGGGTATAGTGATTGTGCAAGATGAAGTCCCCCTAATTGCTTAGAGAATGGTCTCATTTATAGATTTTCTGAAAAGGGAATGGAGGGTGAGGATCAAAAGATGAGATCAATGGCTCTCATTTTTTGTGAATCTTTAATTCATAATGGATGAATTAAAAATTCTTTTTTGAGAAGAGTGGGTTATGAGAATTGAATTAAGAATTCAATAGTGGAGGATAGTGAGTTATGACAATTGAATTAAGAATTCAATAGTGGAGGATAGTGGGGAACAATTGAATTAAGAATTCAATAGTGGAGGATAGTGGGGAATAATTGAATTAAGAATTTAATGAGTGGAGAATAGTGGGTTATGACAATTGAATTAAGAATTCAATTTTGGATAGTGGGGAACAATTGAATTAAGAATTCAATTTTGGATAATAGTGGGAGACAATTGAATTAAGAATTTAATTTTGGATAATAGTGGGGGACAATTGAATTAAGAATTCAATTTTGGATAATAAAAGATATTAGCTAATTAAATATTAAGAATATTTAATTATATGTGCAACATGGTGAGGTGGAGGAGATGAGGTGAAAAGATGAGGTGGATTGATGAAGTGGATTTTGTGAGGTGGATTTAGGATTTGAGACATTAGAAGAATTTAGGGATTTTAATTAAATAAAATAATTTTATTTAATTATAGGATAATGAACCAATCAAATAAACTTATAATATTTATTTAATTGATAGAAGAAAATATGAATTAAGATAAATATTAGAATATTTACTTAATTCAACCTGAGCCAATTTTTGGTGTCTACATTTTGCCCCTCTTTGAAGCAATGTGTTTTATCACGTTGTTTCAAAGAATAAGAATAGTCTGATAATGATACATGCCTCAGTTTGCCCCTGGTACAGGTTATGATGATAGGATGCCCCCTCGGGAGATTGGACAGGGAGAAGGCGGAAGGCGTGAGACGGACAATCTCATGATGAGATATGTTGACAGGAGATGAAATGGTTAAATGCAGAAGAAAGGGATGAATGATATGGAATGCAAGATAAAATGATGACACACACAAGCAAGTAGCCAGTAATCACAAATGATTCAAGAACAAACAAGGTATTGCCCCTGTCAAGCGGTAAACCCACGATATGGATCAATAATGTCTGGTTTCAGGAATGAAATATGTCGTATAAGACTCCGGGTCTGGTTTCGACAATGCAACATCCTGTCTAAGACATTTGATACGATAGTGTTGTCATGGCGAGGAATGATATATCCCTAGAGCAACACGAAGGATAGTGTCTGGTTTCAGAAAATGAAGCATGTCATGTAAGACGCGTGTGTTGGTCTGGTTTCAACAGTGCAACATCCTGTCTAAGACAATTGATTGATTGATTGATTGAGTTGGTTTACGACTGGACAAGGATCAAGACCACTGATTGTGATTGGATCATTTGACAAGATTGACTTGACTTGCTTGGCATGGATTAAGGATAGACTTGCAATTGGATACGGTATGGATATAGATATGGATATAGATATGAGATGCAATTGGATACGGTATAGATATGGATATGGATATGAACTGCAGTTGGATACAGTATGGATATGGAAATGGATATTTGTCACCTTGATATAGCAAGTATTTTGAAGCGCTCTCATCATTGGGCTTTATTATGTTGTAAGAAAATACAAGCATATAGGTATAATTAAACTGAGATGACCTGAGTATTACTTACATGGATTTTGATTTAGCAAGTTAATACAAGCATCTAGTCAAATTTGAATCTAGATGACCTGAGTACTTCTTGCATTTTTCAATAGACAAGGATTGCCCCTTTTCATGTTTAGACCTCAGATTCCTCGATGATCTTTTGCCGATCATGTCGTTAGACAAAAGTCGTCACATTACTAAAGTTTGATCCACAAGCAGCAGACAAAGAAAATAATCATGCCCCCATCATAGCATCTCTAGCTTTTGGCATCCTCGAGTAGCATAGAAAGGCATGATAGCATAAATCAAGACTCTTAATCTAACCAACACAAAACATTCTTGCATTTAGATGTGTCTTTTTGCCATAATTGATATGAGATTTAGCTTGAGTGTTTTGGTATGGTGCGCTGTTTTGCCTTGGACAGGTTGATGTTTTGCGTCAAGATTTTTATTTTTTTTGGTAGCTTGCTTTGCTGCTCTTGTTTGTCTAGCGAAAGGTATCACAATCCTTATTGGTGGGATGGACGACAAGACATGGGATGGATGGGAAGTGGAGTGGACTCAGACGGATAGAAGGACTAGACATGGAATGGAGGGGAAAGTGGAGCCTCGGGGGTGCATTGATAATGGCCTTGCCTACGTGACAACTTAGAGGCAACGTAGTTTGGGGCTTGGACCATGGATGGACTAGAGGATAGACAACAAGATATGAGATGGACAGGGAAGCAGAGCCTCAGGGGTGCATTGATAATGGCCTTGCCTACGTGATAGCTTAGAGGTGACGTAGTTCGGGAAGAACCCTAATGGACCTAAGATATGGATCAGATGAGACGTGATATGGAACAGATATGGATCCAATAAGACACAATATGGATTAGATAAGACACGATATGGATTAGATATGGAACAAATAAGACTAATGGCAAGGTACCACCACAGATTGGTAGATGTATGGGTGAATGGAATAGGTAGGTAGAAGGAACCAAGGATGTGATCTCCAAGGACTATGTCGCATAAGAATAACGTGCCCCATTGTAGGTAGAATACGTAGGATTGTTCATGACAATGCTAATGATGATAGGAGGATGAGAGGATAATGAATGATCTGCATGGTATGGAGGGATAAGGTATGTCAAGAGACATCTAGAACATTTGTCAACATTGTGCCCCCAATCTTTATCAAGACCAAAGAATAGAGGAAAGGAAGTTTGGATGGATGGATGGGAAATGATAGGTATGTAATGGATAGAGGATAGGATAGGAAATGGTATGAAAGGAAATTGGTAGGAGAAGAGTGATATGCTGATGAGACAAGGTGCCCCCAAGTGTAGGTGACATAGAAGATCAACTTTACACATAACGCCTGTTTGCCAGGTTTTCATCATGGTACTTATCCAAGGTACCTATTTGCCTGGTTTTCACCATTGGACGAAGGGGTTTTTCTTTACTCTTTTTTTTTGTTTTTTTTGTTTTTTTGAATATTTAGATAGGAGAAGGTGGATATGGAAAGACTCAAGTATCTAGTTCCGTGAAAGGTGACAGTCCCACTAGATGGATGTTGTCGCATGAACAATGTTAAGTGTTCTCACAGATGTTGGTAGGGGATCATATGAAAGGGAGATATGAGTATGTAGATAGCGGATTATGGAAGGTACGATAGTGGATGATGATGTGGAATACAAAAGGACTTATCCAAAGATGGAAGGAAGGTTTATGCAAAAGCATGGACCATAGGATGAGGAAGATATGTAGGATAGTAGTGGATGGAAGATGGGGAGATGTAGTTATGTGGAGGTGTTGTGAAGTGGAAAGGAACCATGACCAACGGCTGCACACACCGTGATAAACATTGAAGCTTATGATAGGAGGGTGGTGTAGGAAGCAATGGAGATTTTTTCTTGGTGGATGAATGATGTAGGAATTTATGGACCCAATTAAACTTAGTATTTTTCTGATTTTTGCTTGCCATATGGGATGGAAGAATTTGAGACTTTTGGATGGAATGGGAGAAAGTAGATGGTTGAGATTCTTGAGAGGTGGATGCCTCATGTAACTTTAGGGCTCTTTGCTTGGGTACCCAAACCATTTTGGTTTTAGATAGTACCTATGAAGGTATGGGTTTGGGTGTAGGCAGCTTTTGTGTAGCTTTTGGAGTAAGCATTTGTTGCTTGGGGATCCACACCTTTTTCAATTTGGCATATAGATTTGTGGGTGCAGGCTTCTCTGTAGAAGGATGTTTCTTTGATTCTTGGCTTTTATATCCTAGGTCATGAGGACTCTTAGGATTGTTGGCTTATAGGTAGAGGTAGCCACATATTTGTCATTGAAGCCCCGTGGGATGGTAGAAGTGGGGTTGGTGGAAGCTCTTTGTTTAGACACCATGTGCATTTGTTGGCCATGATTGGGATATTGAGAGGATTTATAGATGGATGGATAAGGTGTTGGAAGAAGTGGTGGTAAAAGGCACGGAGGGGTGTTAGGAGTTGGAAGTAGCGGAGGTATATTGGATGGTGGGATATTAGGAGTTGGAAGTAGCAGAGGGAGATTGGAGGGTGGTAGGTGTATGGTCACATGCTTTTGACAATTATAGGATGATGGAGGTGGAATGGCGGTATATGTTTTAAAAATTCTAAAATGGTGGAGTGGTGGTAAAATGTTAATGGGAAAATGGATTAGATCAATAATGATAAATAAACCCAAACATCAATGAAATATGCGAGTAACAAGAATAAACAAACGAAAGGACAAAACTTACAAACTTGTTACCCTGCGGCTTCCATTGTTCGCCTATCTGTCCTCGACCTTGATGAAGAAGATTGGCCCTCAGTGAGCTTGCTTCCTTGCTTGTTGACGGTGACAAGAATGGAATGGCTGTGATATTTTGTTGTGTTGAAGATGAGCTTCAAACACAATGATAATGGAGAGAGGATGTGGGATGGCTAGAATGATTTCTGCATTAGGAGGGTATGAAGAAGGGAATTGAGAAGAATGTGGGCATTATGAGGATGCCAGAAGAAGATTTCTAAAAGAAGTTGGGCATGATAAGGATGCTAGAAGAAGTCCCTTCCAATTACTTAGAGAGGAGTCTTATTTATAGATTTTCTGAAAAGGGAATGGAGGGTGAGGATCAAAAGATGAGATCAATGGCTCTCATTTTTTGTGAATCTTTAATTCATAATGGATGAATTAAAAATTCTTTTTTGAGAAGAGTGGGTTATGAGAATTGAATTAAGAATTCAATAGTGGAGGATAGTGAGTTATGACAATTGAATTAAGAATTCAATAGTGGAGGATAGTGGGGAACAATTGAATTAAGAATTCAATAGTGGAGGATAGTGGGGAACAATTGAATTAAGAATTTAATGAGTGGAGAATAGTGGGTTATGACAATTGAATTAAGAATTCAATTTTGGATAGTGGGGAACAATTGAATTAAGAATTCAATTTTGGATAATAGTGGGAGACAATTGAATTAAGAATTCAATTTTGGATAATAGAGGATATTAGCTAATTAAATATTAAGAATATTTAATTATATGTGCAACATGGTGAGGTGGAGGAGATGAGGTGGAAAGATGAGGTGGATTGATGAAGTAGATTTTGTGAGGTGGATTTAGGATTTGAGACATTAGAAGAATTTAGGGATTTTAATTAAATAAAATAATTTTATTTAATTGTGGGATAATGAACCAATCAAATAAACTTATAATATTTATTTAATTGACAGAAGAAAATATGAATTAAGATAAATATTAGAATATTTACTTAATTCAACCTGAGCCAGTTTTAGGTGTCTACAAAGGCTATTCACAATTGTAAATCCATTGACATTCAAAACATGTCCCAAAAAATCCAAAAAAAAAAAAAAAATTCAAAAAATACAAAAAAATAAAAATATTCCCAAAAATATAAAAAAAATCAAAATATCCCAAAAATACAAAAAAAAGAAAAATAAAATATCCAACAAAAATCTAATCATCAAACAATACATCACATCAAATCCATCAAAACAAACCCAATCAAATTATCAAATCAAGCAAATCTATCAATCAATCAAAATCACATCAATCCAATCCATATTATCCCATCAATAACATCATATATCATCAAACATCCAATCAATCCATAACTCAATCAATCCATCCACTTTCATCATCACCATCAATAAAACAAAATCAGAACTACATCTGATCTCTATCGTTAAATGCCTTGATCTCGTAGATATAGGGTATGTAGGCAATCTGGGATACGAAGGAAGTACCTAGATTCAGGCATAGGCAATACACCTCTTTCATCCTTCTAATCTTCACCAATCATCATCTTCATCCATCTCTCATATCTTCTATCATCTATCTCCTACATCATCAACAAACGCCTAAAATCCAATCAATCACATTCGTCATATCAATAACAATTCATTCAACCAATTCCTTAAATCACAATCAATCAAATCAATCTAAAATTCTAAGCAATAAACTCCAAATGCAAGTCATCCTCAATCCATACCAATCAAGTCAATCAAATTTTGTCAAATTATCCAATCACATCCTTGGTCTTGATCCTAATCTTTTTGTAAACCAAATCAATTATCATCATCAACCAATCAATTAATCACATCCTTATGTTGATATAGAGATATATTGTTCTCCGCAATGACAACAGTATCATTATCAATCAATCGATCGATCGATCGATCAATCATTGGTTTATAGCTTGATAGGGGCAATACCTTGTTTGTTTTTGTATCATTTGTGCATGCCGGCTTGCTTGCCTGAGTGTGTTATCATTTTTAACTTGCATTTGCATCAAATCTGAATCATTCTAGCTAATATTCATATCTTGTGTATGTTGGAATAGCTTTTTGCATTATCCTTTGCATCTAAGGTCATATCATACCTTTTGTGCATTAGGAATTCAATGCTCTAAGTTTACTTCCTCATACATCTAGACAATGTTGTATTACGCTAGGGCACAAGACACATCGTCACCCTGGTCCTTATACCTTGGTGCATAACGTCTAATACTACATCAAACACCATGGTTGCTCACCTTCATTGCAGCATAACACATCATTCATTTCTTCTATCTATTCCCTCATCTTTCATCCCTTGATCAATCCCTTTCATTTCAAGAGCCTACCCGTGTTTGTCCAACCTACCTATCCTCTCAAGGGGGCATCCTCATCCTATCTTTCCATCATCATCCCATTTCATCATCATCCTATCCTTTTCCTCCATCCATACCTTAGCTTATTTGAAATGATGTTACTCGACATAAATCTCATCATCACAAACATCATCTCAAAGAGGGGCAAAATGTAGACACCCAAATTTGTTCATGTCTTGCACCACCTAGTCAAATACATTATTAGAGACATCATGTAGTATTTTGTCCTAATCCCACTCCTATTCCCATCCTTATCCCATTAGCCAATTAATTAAATAAATTTTATTTATTTAATTAATTTCCCATCATATAGCCATCCCATCCTAATCACCTAGCCAATTAATTAAATAAATCTTATTTATTTAATTAATTCCCCTCACATGTCCCAACTAATTCAAATAAAATATTTGAATTAGGTCCTCACCTTTCACCTCATTCCAACACTTGTCCACCTCTCACTTGAATCATGTGTGGTAGTACAACTTTCATTTAATTTCCTTCACATGTAACCTAATTTTATTAAATAAGAGTTTTTGTGTACACGATCACACATCAACTTTATTCTCCTTCTTACACTTATCACATGACTACAATTTCCTTGAAGAGTGGGAAAATCTAATCAATCCTATCCATCCACATCATTCATGTAGTCTCTCAATCTCAACCATCGAATAAAACTAGCCCTTGCCTATAAATCAACCCCCTCACAAGTCATTGTCATGCATTGAGTTTGAGTATCCTTATGTTGTCGAAATCACATTAGAGCCTTTGCATTATTCATCTATCCATCCATTATCTTTCCATCTATCATCTTTATCTTGATGTTATGCTGCTGAATTGAGCAACCAACATATCAAATCAATCAACCAATCTTGCATGCATCTATCATTCTATCTATTTGAGGTATTGAAGATTTGGGTCAAGGTAATGCATTGTATTGTTTTATCATTTGCATTCATTCAAATTTTTCATATACACAAACAAAAGAAGGGTACATTTCTACCTAACTTGATAACATGTGAAGAATTATCTATTGGATCTGACACCCTTGAAGAATTACAACATTACCTCAAGACAAGATATTCTCTGAGGCCTAGAAGTGAAAGGGTTTTTGACCCTAAGGGCCATATGAATTTTATAAGACAAAACCTCCTCACAAAGGCTACAATCACTTATCAAGTGGATTATGAAGAGGATGTGATTAGAAACTGCTTCACTCCCCAAGAGGTATATCAGAGGAAAAGAAAATTGGACATCATGATGAAGCTTGAGCAAGAAAGGAAGAAGAAGAATATTGACTTCTTGGGGTATTTTGTAGAAGAAGCAGATCCTCTTAAGAGGATAAATTTGATAATTGATAAGTTTGATGAATTGTGTAATAAGTCTACAACAGAGGAGGAGAGGCCCACCAAATTATCTCCCAAAAGGCCAAGTGGTATTGTAATTTCAGAGCCATCTCCTGACACTATTTTAGTATGTCATGTTCCTCAAGAATCACCTCTTGAACAACCACTTCCTAAGAAATAGAAGACACAGGAGCCATATGGATTGGTCTCCTATGAAATGGGTGAAGGCGTGGGAGATATAGAAGAAGTGGCCAGTGTACTGAGGCGTTTGAAGGATGATGTTGAGGTAGATCAACCAGCCCATGAAACTAAAGCTCATAAACCAAAGGCTAGAATTGATATCCATATGCAGGGAGAAAGGTAAATTCAGGATGATGAGAGGGAAATTGTAGCTCTTAGATTTATTGAAGATAATGATTTCATTAAGACCCCTAAATGTAAGGATTTTTGGGTTAAAATGAAAATGACAGAGTTTGAAGAAAGGGTAGAGATAAACAAGATGGGTGTTGAAGAGTCTTAGCATGATCAGATTGTAGCCCAGAATTTCAATGAATTGAGAATTGATAATGTTGATATTAGCCCACAAGAAGCTAGGGATATGGTTTTGAAGAGTAATATACTCATTATCCTAGGTATGGAACTAAAGAAAATATTCTTACTTGACCAAGTAAGAGCACAAGAATACCTAATGATGATTGTTGAATTTGATTCTGATGAGGGGATAAGTGGTATAGGATACAACCCTAAGATTGAGACCTTGGCATTCTGGGACAAGCAAAGAAATACACAAAAACCAAGGTTGTTAGATGTGATACAAGAAGTGAGAGGAATGGCTATGGCAAAAAAATTGAAGGACACATCTCCTTTAGAAGCTAGAACCATGACAATGCACTCGACCATGTTCACTCAAGCTACTATTAAGGGAATGGAAAACAAATTGACAAAATATGAAAAGGAATGGAAATTCTTAAATGATGACGTAAATAAACTATTCATAGAAAATGTAAGACTGAAAGAGCAATTGAAAGGAGCAGGGTCCTCACAGAGTAAAGAAATAGTATTGTATCAACCTCCTACTACCCAATCAATCAATATAGATAGTACATCCTCTAAACAAATGAATGTACTAACAGGAGATCAAAGAGTTGAAAAAAGCCAATAATGAAACCAAGGAGGGAGTGAGGAACCAGATCATCAATGTCTTGGAAAAAATCTTGGATCACAGGATCAAACTCATTGAGGACAAATTAGAAAGTGTGTATGATTGCTTAATTCAGGAGCATCCCAAGTTTGAGAGCAATCTTGCATCAACCAAAAACATTTGCATTTTAGTTTGTTTCTTTTCATTTTCCAGTTCAGTTCAGGTAGTTCAGTTAGTAGCAATTTCTATATTTTGGTCCACATTCTACCGTAGTTGCATTTTAGACCTTGCGGAGCTAGAATTAGCATCTAGACACCTTCATGCACAACATATCCAAATTTTAGAGCATTTGGATTAAGTATCGGAAAGATATCGCTATCATAAGATTGACTTTTTTTCTCATAATAGAGCATCCTGATAGTCTCAGACAATCAACTAAAGGAGAAGACTTGAGGAGCATTTCACAACCTTCGAAGCTTAATGACACATCATTCAATATTGTTTGGTTCGTGGCTGATCTTCCCCAAGATCCGCACATCATTCCATTCATTTGCGGAGGAGTTCTATTCATTTAGGTCTGACCTACCCGTGTACACACATTATAGCTCTTCATTGGAGTTTGTGATCTTCCTTGGCCGATGTGGAGGAATGTAATGTTTTGAATATGATATATATTAATGTAATAGATCCTTAGGAGGGCAGTGATTCACATAGTGAAAGTTTGATAGCTTGGATTTTTGTGTGAAGGAGCTTCAAAGCTATATCTTGTGCATATTCTGATATTTTGTAATCAGGCCCGTGAGCCCTAATTGTAAGCCCGCATGTTGCCGACTGATTTGTATTTGATTTCTATGACATATTGAATGACTGAATTTGCATTTGTTTTATATCTTTGAGTTTTTTCCATTGTGTTTACTCTAGTTGTACGGTCTAGATTGTTCTCTTTGAGGACCCTCCTAATCGTGACTGCACCAAGTGGTATCAGAGTGAAAGTTTGAATCTTTGGGACAGAATTGAGTAAAGTTGGTGAAGGAATTCTATAAGATCTTGTTGTGTACAAATCACCAAATCTGAGGTAGGTTACTTGTGTTGCAACCGATTGCTAATTGTGAGGTAGTTGTCACCTTATAGCCCGATCGCCGAACCTAAGGTAGTTTACACTTGATCCTAGGAAGATGCCATCGAGAAGAATTCCTACTATTGTAATAATGGCTGGTAGGATGGATGACATGATGGAAATGATGAAAACAATGAGAATTTGATTGGATGTTGTCGAGGAAGATAGCCGAAGAGGATTGACACCTAGACCTAATGTTGAAAGTGATGATGAAGAAGAATTCCAATTTGTTGATCAAATTAGCGAAACCCTAGGAGGTGATGAAGAAGAAGAATCAAATCAAGTCAAGATGTTGCGAGCTATTTTGAATATCAGAAAGAGACCTAGAGTTGATGTACCTAATTACACTGGCAATTTAAACCCTAAAGAGTTGATCAACTAAATAAATGACATGGAAGAGTTCTTTGAATATGAAGAAGTTGAAGATCTGGAGAAGGTGAAATTTGCAAAAACAAAGTTAAAAGGACATGCTGCTATATGGTGGAAAGAAGTTCAGTTGGATAGAAATAGAAGAGGAAAAGAAAAGATAACAAAATGGGACAGGATGGTGACAAAATTGAAGAATCAGTTTGTACATGCTGACTATGAGTTGGAACTGTTGAAGAGATTGCAAAACCTGAGACAAAAAAAGAAATATGTGAAGGAGTATACTGAAGAATTTCATACGATGATCATAAGAATAGGACATAGTGAAGAAAGCAAGGAGAAAGTGGCCAAATACATCAATGGACCTAGATTGAACATTCAAGAAGAATTGAGTTTGGTAAGGATGACAACATTAGAAGAAGCATATCAGTTTGCCCTGAAAGTTGAAGAGAAGTTGAATAAGAGACATGACTAGAGACAAGAGGTAGAGGAGGTAAATTTCAGAGAGGCAGAACATTTTCCAGAGGAGAAAGTTCATATGCAGAGTAGAACAGATTAGAGAACACATTCAAGAAGTAGGATAGAGATAACAATGCATACTAGAGAGATGATAGAAATTTCTACCGTAGAGGAAACCCTAGTCCATACTGAAGTGAAGGATATAGATGAGAAGGAAGAGGACCTGATAAGAGAACATTTAGAGGAACCATTTTCAAGTGTGGAGGTGAAGGGCATAGAGAATTTGAATGTAATCAAGGGAGTACAAGAAAGAAAATAGAGAACAGTGGAAGAGCAACCTATGTGGAAGAAGAACTTGTTGGATCACCTAGTTCAATTAGTAAACCTGAGAAAGGAGAATCACTTGTCATGAGGAGAGCACTATTTCAAGTAGAGACCAATGAAGAACCACTGCAAATAAAAATCTTGTTTAGAACCAGATGCAAATCAAGAGGTAAATGTTGTAAAGTGTAATTGATAGTGGTAGTTATGATAACCTAGTTTCAGAGGAGATGGTGACTAAGTTGAATTTGGAAAGATTAAAACACCCTAAGCCCTATCAGATAGCATGGATTCAGGATGATCATAAGGTACTCGTGAGTGAATAGTGTTTGGTAAAATTTCATATTGGATCATATCATGATGAGTATTGTGTGATATTATGCCTATGGATGTTTGTCATATTTTGTTGGGTAGACCTTGGCAGTATGATAGGAAAGCTATACATGATGGGAGAAAGAATACATACACTATAACATCAAATAGAAAGAGAATTACTTTGATTCCTTTGGAAGATGATCCTAAGAGTGAAGTATGTGGAAATGCTAGAATCTGTTTGGTAGATGGAAGAAAATTTCTGGATGGCTCAAGACATGAGACTATGTGTTATGCTTTGATTCCTAAGAAACCTAAAACATTGAAGAAGGAGACTTAAGAATCACAACCGAAGGTGATAACTAAATTGCTGATAGAGTATGAAGACATCATTTCAGACAATGTACCTAAGGGATTGCCACCAATCAGAAGTATCAATCATCACATGGATCTTATACCTGGAGCTAGTTTGCCTAACAAAGTAGCACACAGAATGACACCAGTAGAGAATGAAGAATTGAATACAGATACAAGAGTTGCTGAGGAAAGGTTTGATTAGAGAAAGTTTGAGTCCTTGTGCAGTACTTGCAATGTTAGCACCGAATAAAGATGGAGAATGGAGAATGTGTACAGACTCGAGAAATAAACAAGATCACATTTAAGTATAGATTTCCTTTACCTAGGATGGATGATATCATGGATTTTTGAGTGGAGTAAAATATTTCACAAAGATAGATTTAAAGAGTAGATACCATCAAATTAGAATCAGAGAAGGAGATGAATGGAAGACTCCTTTTAAGACAAATGAAGGATTGTATGAGTGGTTAGTAATGCCTTTTGGATTGACAAATGCATTGAGTACTTTCATGAGATTGATGAATGAAGTTTTGAAGAACTTCTTGGGTAAGTTTGTTATTGTATATTTGGATGACATTCTGATTTTCAGTAAAACAAAGGAAGAGCATTTGTAGCACCTTAGACAAGTATTGCAGAGACTGAGAGAAGAGAAATTGTTGATAAACATCAAGAAGTGTAGTTTCATGAAAGAAGAGTTGGTATATTTGGGATTTGTGATTTCTGCAGAAGGATTGAAGATGGACCCTAAGAAAGTGAGAGTAATTGTTGAATGATCTACACTAGAGAGCATTGGAGAAGTCAGATCATTTCATGGATTGGCTAGTTTCTATCGGAAATTCATAAATTTTTTTAGTTTAGTTTGTAACCCTATGGTAGAGACAATGAGAGGTGACTCTGGAAAAGATTTCAAGTGGACATCAGGAGCAGATAAAATTTTTGAATTGTTGAAGCAGAAAGTGACAGAGCAACATATTTTGTCATTGCCGAATTTCAATAAGGTATTTCAAGTAGATTGTGATGCAAGTGGGAATGCAATAGGAGCAGTGTTGAGTCAGGAAGGTAGACTTGTAGCATATTTTAGTGAGAAGTTGAATGATGCAAGGAGGAGATATTCAGTTTATGATCAAGAGTTCTATGCCATAATTCAAGCCTTGAAGAAATGGAGACATTACTTGTTGCCTAAGGAGTTTGTGTTGTATACTGATCATCAAGCTTTGCAATATTTGAACAGTCAAGGTAAGTTGAATTAGAGATATGAGATGGGTAGAGTTCATGTAGAGTTATACCTTTATATTGAAGCATAGGATTGGAAAATCAAACAAAGTTGCAGATGCATTAAGTAGGAGAAGGAACTTGTTGACAGAGATGAGAGTTGAAGTGTTGGGATTTGATGAATTGAAGAACCTGTATGAGGAAGATCTTGATTTTATAGAACATTGGAAAGCATGTAAGGAACCTTTTGTTATAGATAGGAGCAAGTGGTTGGATTATTTCATTCAGGAAGATATGTTGTTAAGAGGAAATCAATTATGCATACCTAGAAGTTCAATGAGAGATAATTTGATCAAAGAGAAACACAGTGGTGGATTGTTAGGACATTTTGGCATTGATAAGATAGTGGATTTGGTGAGTGAAAACTACTTTTGGCCTCAGATACATAAGGATGTTAGGAAATTTGTGGAGAGTTGCAGAGTTTGTCAAGTTACAAAAGGGAGTAGTTAGAACATTGGATTGTATAAACCTTTGACAGTACAGGAGAGACCATAGGAAGACATAAGTATGGATTTTGTAATGGGATTGCCAAAGACATAGACAGAACATGTGGTGCAGGAGCACCAAGACATCTAGGATTTGTTTAGATTTTCAAGTTGTTTTGTTTGGTTTAATAAGGTCCTTGAGACCATTAAATGTTGTAATAAGGCTTGAAAGCCATGCATGAAAATGGACTATGTCCAAATAGCTAGTATCTATTCTCATGTTTAAGTCCTAATGAGGACAGTCTTATGGTAAGAGGCAGTCATAGGTTTCTTTAAGTTTGAAGCCTTCCTAGAGTATGTAGGAGGAAATCCTCTTAGTTAGAGGTAGGTCAAAGGTGTGGAGGTGTGTTAAAACCTTGTCCAAAGGTTAACCAAGTGTCAAAAAGCATTGATAAACACAAAACCATCGATGTAGTCCTAAAGAGGATAGTTACTAAAACAAAATTGTTGCTGCAGTTAAAAATCAAGAGGAAGTTCAGTGGTTGGGGCAGTTTCATCGACCCCAACCACTCCAAACAACTTCATACAAATGTAGGAGGATTATTTTAGGCATGCCAGGGTTCATTTTGAGAGGAGACATCTGGTGGATTTGAAAGAAATAACAAAAAACTCCTATTTTCTGCCTTTTTTCTGTATTTTCTGTATTCTTGTGCATTTTTGAACTGTACTACTGTACAGTGCGGCCCTGTTGTGGAATGTTGGATGAAGGGGAGTAAAGTTTGGTGAGTTAACTATCCATTGAAACAAGTTTGGACTCTTGGTATTGAGTGGAAAGTATGCTATTACCGTAGGATATCAAACTGCCCATTAAATCTGCTATTACAGTCAAGAAATTCACTATTTTCCTGTGTTGCCCATACCTGTACGGTCAACTGGTGCCTAAAGGTTATGATGGGAAGATAGTATGGTGAGTCATCTTTCATATGAAAGTAATTTAAATTCTTGAAACTCATCTATATTGTTACATTCTCCTTTCTTTTGTGAGTGGTCTGGAAACCCTGAACTAGGGTTCTGACAGTAAGTTTATGATGTTTCCCTCATTCCACTCAACCCAGAGCCCTTGTGATCAGTGGAATGAGTCCTTCAAGGTCTATTTTAATGTCTTGTGAGGATTGTGGAGGCAGGAGAATGGACTAAGGTGAGTTTGTCATGTTGATGGCTCTACAAATCCATGGGTTGGAAGTTAGAGAAGGACATCAGTCACTACACCGAAGGTAATACGCATGTTGTTGTGTTATTGACTTGTGAAGGCATTAGGTATGCTTGGCATGTCATTGATTAGGCATGTTGCAATAAGATTGAGTTTGTGTTAGAGGGAGATCATTCCAAGGAGGTTATTGTGACTGTTATCCATAGAACAACAATGTTATGACTGTCTTGAAGACTGCTGTCCTGCAGACCCTACATAGTGGTTGGATGAAGCCTTGAATGGGGTTAGGCATCTTGGGATAGGTGTCCTGGAGTCCTCTCACCTTGTGTCATGAACAAGTGTAGTTTGGAGTTAAAACCCTGCCTTATGTGAAGTCTCATCCCTGTCCAAGAAACAGTGAAGTTGAGAGTCATTTTTATTAAATTTTTGAAACATGCTTCTGCTGTGTTGGTGCCTGAATTGACTGTCAGTTCCCGAGCAATTTTCATGCAGGCACCTTCCCAAAAAATCCAAAGAAATCTAAGTTTTGGCACCCCCTCAGTGTTTTTCAGCATCTGCATCATAATTCTTGAGGAGGTGGTCTTCATGTTTTCTCCATCGGCATGAGTTTGTATTTGTCTTGGTGATTATGATGGTAGCAATTATATCTTCTTCCATCACCAAGACTTTGTGCTATCGGCGAAGGAAATTTTTGTTCCACCGAAGGAGTTGGTCAAGCCGATGAGGATTTGGATGTCTATCGGCGAGAGCGGTATTGTCGGCCGAGGAGTTTTTTGTGGCGCCGATAGATGAGTGTCTTGCCAATGGAGTATTGTTTTTGAGGTTTGAACCTCGCCGGTGAACCTCAGTGTTGAACCTCACCATTGAACCATCGGGTTGAACCGGTTCAAGGTTCAATGGTTCAAAGTTTTATGATTTTTGGTCTTGTCGGAGTGAGTGGTATCATCGGTGAGGGAAATTCATGTTGGGCCGACAGTTGAAGGTCTGGCCGACGGTGATATTAGTGTTCGACTTGTCAGGGTGACAATAGTGCAGGTCTCCCCGATGGAGTATGTTTTGAGCCTTCGTCGATGTGACATGGAGTATCAGCCAGTGTTTTTTCAGTTGCTCCGATGGTGTGTGTCTGGCTGATGGGAGCGAGGAGTTTGGCCATCGAGAAGACTTCGTGCTAGGTCTAGCCGAAGGTGGTACTTTCAGTGTGACATGAGCTATCGGTGGATGAGTTTTTGGCTAGCCCGATGGTTGTTGTTTGGCCGACGAAGTGTGTTTTGGTGGCCATCGGAGAGACTTGTGTTATTGGTGGGGGTCTGGAGAGTTGGCCCGATGGTTCATCTCTGGCTGATGGAGGGGAGTGTAGTTTGTGGTCATCGGCGAGACTGTTGAGATCGACAGGAGATTTATGGGCTTGGCCGATGGCTTAGGTCTGGGCGATGGGGCTTTGGGCAGAGGACCGTGGGTCGAGCACGGCAAAAGTGCTCGACATTTGATATGCATGCGGCCACGTTTATAAAGTGCTAGAAGGGTCTCTGTGGCGTGCATGTGGGATTAATTTCCCTGCATATTTGAACCTGCAGTGAAACACGTTTTGGTGGGAAGTTCTTTTTGGATGCTGCGACTGTTTTCTCAGTGGCTGCGGGTGGTTGAGCCATAAATGGCGACTGTGCTGAGGCGTGGGTGAGTTGTTGAACAGTCATGTACCCAATTTTTGGCATGAAGACTCCCGGATGGTGGCACAGGGCTCGAGGCCACCCTTGTCTACTCTCTTGTCTGTTGCATCAATAACTTCTGAGCGCCATTCCTTCTAAGGGCTATATCTGGCAGTTTTTTGTCAAAAACATGTAATTAATGCTGAGTACGCTTCTTTGGTTGTTTTAAGCAGGAAGTGTTACTCATTTTTGGTTGTTGAAAACTAGATATTTTGGCTCTGTAATAAGATACAATTGGTTTTGGTTGCTCTGTACAGGAGGTCTTGTGAGTTTATGTATCACTTGTTGTATGTCTCATGCATGAATCTACTAATTTCATGATTGGTTTTATATGAGTAATGCTATATTTGCATGTGTTATGTTAATTCTGTCTCCAGTATTGCATGTGTTCTTCTTCTGAATCTAGATATCTAAGGGGTGTCTGGTATTCTAGAATATAGAATTCCTATATTGAATGCTTGATCTTTCAACTTCTGCTCAAGGGGTAGATTAAAGTGTTTTCAGATTAAGTATTGGGAAGGGTATACTACAATAGGGATGCCATAAGTAGAGATAACTTAACACTATGTATTGAGAGATATCTGTAAGGCAGATATCACACAAATCCCCTTGAAATCTAGTTTTATTGTGTTCATACTGATCATTCATAGGTGTATGTCTACTAACTTCAAGCCCTGGATCGGCACCAATCTAGTTCTGTGTTGAGATTATACACCAGGTCCAGGTTTGCATCCAAACATCAAATCAACTCATTTCATATCTTCCACCTGTTAGTTGTAGGAGTAGTATTAGGAACCCCCTGCATGCTCTCATACCCAACCAGACATTATGTCCAAGAATTTTGCCAACCTTGTGATTTGTTACACAAATCTTGGTCCTTACATGAGAGTATTCTGCCTATTGTTGTCAAGTTATATCTTTCTGTCATTGAGCTAGTCAAGGTCATACTTTTATCAAATAGGGACACCCCCATTGGTGCGGCAAAACCAGAAGTGAAGGGGAGGAGCTCACGCAACCTCCTGTATTTGGTTGGCTGAATCTGCCTGTGCATTAGAACTGGCAAACCCTAATGCTGATTCAGAAGAAAAACCAACATGCTGTCCTAGATGCTCTGCATCAACATGATTCAATATTTGTAGTGGTGGATAGATTTTCAAAGTTGGCACATTTCATACCTTGTAAGAAGACAACTGATGTAGTGCATGTAGCTGACCTATTTTTCAAGGAGATTGTGAGATTGCATAGATTACCTAAGAGCATAATTTCAGATAGAGATATAAGATTTCTTGGATACTTTTGGAAGACACTTTGGAAGAAGATGAAGACAAATTTGAAATTCAGTTCAACATTCCATCCACAGACTAAAGGATAGATAGAGGTAGTGAATAGGAGTTTGGAAAACTTGTTGAGATGTTTGGTTGGAGAGAAGGTAGGAAGTTGGGATTTGATTCTTTCACAAGTAGAGTTTGCATACAATAATTTAGCGAATAGGAGTACTAGAAGAATGCCTTTTGAGATTGTTACCAGAGTAAACACTAGAGGAGTGACAAAATTGAGAGACCTCAGTTTGGAAGACAAGAGAAGTGCAGAAGTAGAAGAATTTGCAGGACACATGGAGACAGTGCATAATCAGGTGAGGAAGCATTTGGAAGAAATGAATAGCAAGTATAAGAAGAAGGAAGATGAGAAAATGAGACATAAGGAATTTGTAGTGGGAGATGAAGTGATGGTGTATTTGAGAAAAGAAAGATTTCTAGTGGGAACATATAACAAGTTGAAGATGAAGAAGTTTGGACCTTGTTGGATACTTAGAAAATTTGATTCAAGAAATGCATATGAAGTAGAGTTACTGGAGACATTGGGTATATCACCTATTTTCAACATTATAGACCTATATCAATATCATGAAGCAGAGTTTAGTGACAACATGACAGAAGACTTAGAGAAGCAGTTACCACAACAAGAACCAGAGTAGACTGAAGGCATTTTGGATAGAAGAGTTGGATGTAACACCAGAGGAAGACAATACAAAGAATACCTTGTGAAGTGGAAAGGCAGATCGAAAGAAGATTCATCATGGATTTCTTAGGTTGAGGTGGACCGTCTTAGTTTTCCTCTAACCAAAGTGAGGGACACACTTTTTTTCAATAAACTCAGATGTCTGATGCAGGAGCATCCCTGGTTCAAGAGCATCTTGCATCAACCCAAAACATTTGCATTTTAGTTTGTTTCTTTTCATTTTCTAGTTTAGTTCAGGCAGTTCAGTCAGTAGCAGTTTCTGTATTTTAGTCTGCATTCTACCGTAGTTGCATTTTAGACCTTGCAAAGCTGGACTTAGCATCTAGACACCTTCATGCACAACATATCTAAATTTTAGAGCATTTGGCTCAAGTACTAGAAAGATATCGCTATCGAAAGATCGACTATTTTTCTCAGAACAGAGCATCTTGACAATCTCAAACAATCAACTAAAGGAGAAGACCTGTGGAGCATTTCACAACCTTCAAAGCTTAATGACACATCATTCAATATTGTTTGGTTCATGGCCAACCTTCCCTAAGATCCGTACATCATTCCATTCATTTGCGGAGGAGTTATATTCATTTAGGTCCAACCTACCTGTGTACACATGTTACAGCTCTTCATTGGAGTTTGTGATCTTCCTTGGCCAATGCAGAGGAATCTAATGTTCCAGATATGATATATATTGATATAATAGATCCTTAGGAGGGCATTGATTCACATAGTGGAAGTTTGATAGCTTGGATTTTTGTACGAAAGAGCTTCAAAGCTATATGTTGTGCATATTCTAATATTCTGTAATTAGGCCTGTGAGCCCTAATTATAAGCCCGCATGTTGCTGGCCGATTTGTATTTGATTTCTATGACATATTGAATGACTGAATCTATATGTGTTTTATATCTTTGAGTTGTTTTTGTTGTGTTTACTCTAGTTGCACGGTCTAGATTGTTCTCTTTGAGGACCCTCCTAACCGTGACTGCACCATTGCTACACTTCATTATCGCAAGCAATTGACCAGATGAAAGCCCATGCACTTATACTGGATCCTCTTTTCAAGAAGTGGCACCCAATTAATCAAACCTTGATGATTATATGCAGGGTATTACAGAGAAGTGTGGAAGCTCCTTCAGCTTTGAAGCCAACTGAGCATATGGTTAAGATAGTTATAGATGAATCTTAGTATATAAATGGAGAAGATCAGAAGATCAAAACAAGGATGGAATCATTTCATACATTGAAGTAGTGGTTTGTGCCAAGGATATTAAAGGATGATGACCAATTGAAAAATCTCAGTGAATGGAGAAAAGAATTTGGCCAAATTATTCTTGATTGCATTGCTCATGTACAAAAGGATGGTGAATTGAATGTCCAAAGCCTCAATTTGATCATGGATGTAATAATAGCCTTGGATACCGGATATTATAAATTCATTACAGATGGCAGAGGGTTACTCGATAATAGATGGAGGAATCACCTAACAAATATATCAAAGATTCAAGAATACAAATGGCCTCATGACTACACAGTATACCAATGGGAACAAAAGTATTTGGCTCCTCCAAAAGAATAGGGCCTTGAAGATGTTGCAGTGGAAGAACCGAGCCTTCAAACACTCGATCATGGAGAGGAGGATTTTTCTAGATTGGGATGATCATGGGTCTCCTATGTTGATTAATGGACTACAAGTGTATTGCAAGTGTTGCGGGCTTCCAATCAATATTGTCTACTTTCTCTATTTTCTCTTAATTATGTTTTAAGCAAAACTAATGTTTAGTTTATATGAAGAGGCATGAATTTTGAAAAGATGTCATATTTTGTAATGGTATGAAGCTTGTTGCTTCTCTTATAAAAGAGAAACCAAGACCAAATTTTGATATCATCATCATAGGCATTTATAGAAACATATATGAGGAGACTTTTGTTATATTGTAATATCTATTTGAAGCATTCAATGGAGAAGTAGATTTAATCTGGTGCTCAAATTCTGGTTAAGATATATAAGAGATCATTTCTTTGTTTGTAATGAGGAGGCTTAGTTCACCTAACGTTAAGATATCTATATGTATTATTAAATCATAGATGTTCATTAGTGTTTCCTTCACACAAGTATATTTAATGCATGTGGAGGCCAGAAGCTGTATTACAAACTAAAGCTATCATCTAGGACATACAAGAAAAGTCTAGCATCTAGAAAACATATAGGACATACAAGGAATTATATTCTAACTAAACAAAATTAATTTCAACCAAAGTAAGAAAACTAAGAAGAATGATTGAACCTAACTTTAAATGCACTTCAAATCAGCAGTGAACATCTCAAGTTTTGTATACAATGTACCAGCAGAATAATGATGATTACATTCATAAATGTATCAATAAAACAATAGTGAATAAGAATACCTGTACTCAGATCTTTATTACATTCAATAATAAATTACACTGTACATATAACCAAAGTTTAGGTGAGAAGCTAACCTCTTAAGGTGACAAGCTAGTTAAGGTGACAAAACATCATCATAATCATCTGCATTGCCAGCAAGATCAGAATCTTGAACACTCATGTCTGCATCTACTTGATTTGCTTCCTCATCCACATCTGTGACATTTTTCTCATTCTCTCTCCTAATCTCTTCATTGGTAATCAAAATCTCTTCTTCAAACACTCCATCATCGTCTTCATCCACTTCTTCGAATGTTTCTTGTAAATTAACATATTGCCCATCAAGCATTATATCGACAACTTCCATGAATTTTCATTTGGAATGAGACTCTATTTGAATGACATATGAGCATCCTGGGCTTCTTACATCATCAATTAGAAATGATTGGTTAATTTGAAGAGGGGAAACATACGACTTATCCATCTCTGATAAAAATTGCCTTGTATTTGCGTGTACAAATTCATACTCATCAAATTGTACTGTGAATGGTCAGATCCACTTACATTTTAATAATATAGGACTATTTTCACCAAAATCCACTTGAATAATTTCTTGGATGAATCCAACATAAAATTTCTTCTCAGTTTCGTGAAGAAATTCAGCACTAACAACACAATCACAATTTGTCTTTCCTTTGTCTTTTTCTTCCACTCTTAAATGATTACCATAGGCCCACATTCCACTAAAATGCATAGCCCATATATGTGGACATTGTGAAAGCTCACTTTCCTCCATTGTTACATCTTGACCTTCTTTTTTTGCATCACTGACTGGATTAGCAATCCATTCTTCAAATTTTGGAAAAGAATCACCTCCAATCAAATCATGATGTTTGTGCTTTTGAGGTCGATGTTGCATCCAAGTTTGATTCTATTATTTATATTTTCTACATAGAATATTAATGTACAAATAGTAAGATTAATAATATAAATGTGTAAATGCAATTGAGTAAATAATTATTGATTAATTTTTTTTACCTATAACACTTATCGAACCAAGTTGTGTTTTGAAGAATATAGGCATGTATCACACTTCTTTCTTGATGTGATAGCTTGAAGCGACATCCATTACCTTCTAATACTTCACCTGCAACTCTTTCATCTTCGTCATCATCCCATACACATCGATTGACATTTTTAAAATCCTTCATATATTCTATGCAAAATCCCATGGCCTCTTGCATTGAATATCCCTCAAGCATGTTGCCTTCCAATTTTGCCCTAGTATGAACAATTTTTTTTTAAAACTTCATATATTGTTCTATAGGATACATCCATCTCATTCTTACTGGGCCACAATGCTCTAGTTCATATTCTAGATGTATTAAAAGATGCATAGAATGTTAAAGATTGTTGGTGGAAATTCCTGTTCCAATAGACAAAGGACTTCAACAACCTCCTCCCTCAAACTATAAAACTTCGAAGGATCTAATACATGTAAACTCATTCTCTTTAATATTAGGCCGAACCTTATGACTGCCAATCTTGGCCCCTTTGCCAAACTTGATATACTTACCACAATAGGTAAAATATTCTCGATGATGACATGATAGTCATGGGTCTTGAGGCCTCTTAAGCCATTAATGCCAGTTTGGCTTCTAATACTACTACTTACATATCCAGTGGGAAAGCAGGTCTAAGACAATAATTGTAAGAATTGTACACATTGTTCCTTTGTCCAGACATAAGGAGCACTAGGTTTTCTATATTTTTCATCCACATATTTTTCAACCCAAAGATTTCAAAAAATCTTTAGTTGTCAAAAGTCTTCACGTGATGAAATAGTATCAAAAACACTAAAAAGAGTTTCTATAATAGCATAGGCTATATTTTTCTCAATATGCATAAAGTCAATAGTATGCCTAATGGCTATATCCTTAAATTATGGCAACTTATAGAATATGCACAACTATTTTACACCACTTTCACTACATGTATCATATCTACTACCATCAATCCCATCATTTTGAATAAATGACATTCTTTTTTGTCCATTCTCAATAATACAATCACCTGTTATTAGCAATGGTGCTTCATGATTCTCTTCTTGACCATTGAAACATGTTTTTTGTCAATGATATTGATGATCCATTTTAAGGTAAGCACGATGTCCACAATAAATACACTTACACAAACTTCTTGAGTGCCTCACATAATCCTTAAAGTTTCAAGTAGGACATCCATGGTATCCATGAATACTGAGACCAGACAATGTGCCATATGCAGGAAGATCATGAATCGTAAACAATAAGGAAGCTCTTAAAGTGAATTTGATTGAATGACCATCCCTTAAAGATTGAATTGCTTCAATTCCTTTCCACAAATCCATTAGATCATCATATAATGGCTCTAGATAAGCATCGATTGTATCTAAAGTCTCACTTTTCTTTCCTAGTATAATCAATGATAGCATTAAGAAAAATGGTTTAGTTGCTAATCATGGAGGCAAGTTATAATTTATTAAAAACATTGGCTAAGTTGACCATTTAGTACTTTGATATGAGAATGGGTTCAAACCATCTACAGCCAAACCCAAGCTTATATTACGAGGATCTTAAGAAAAAGTAGGCCATCTGTTATCAAATTCCATCCATGTCTTAGAATCAAGCACATGTCATTATTTTCCATTGGTGCTCTTATTTTGGGTATGCCTTTGCATAAGTTCAACAATGTCTATGCACCTGTACATTCAGAGTAATCATAGGATTATTGGAAAGTGGCAAAGAACCTTTCTAGGAACCACAACTAATTTCAACCCTTGTCTATACCTTGCTTCATGATGTTTCAGACATTCACTCTCACTTGCAAGATTATTGCGAAATAATACACAACCATTCACACATGTGTGGATGTTTTCATACCCTAAGACTAGCTTAGTGGTTTGCTTTTTACATTGACTTCATTTTGTTGGCAATGTGGAGTCAAGTGGTAACAACAAACTTAATAATGCCAATAACTAATCTACACTCTCATTTGTCCAACCATGCACCACTTGCAAGTTAAGAATTTGAAGGATTGTTGTCAAACGACTTAACTTGCAATTAGCATACACAGGCTTTAAAGCATCCTCCATTGACTTGGCCCAATCATCGTCTAGACCCTCATTCAACATACTATCAACTTCAAACCCTTCGTCTAACATTGTTATCTCTTCATCTATGTTTGGTGCCACTTCATCTATGTTTGTTGCCTCTTCATCTCTCACACTTTGCAATTCTATCATATCTTCATAATAATTGTAATCCCAAGGGCTTATACCATTATGCCCATATCTTATCATATGTTGATAAATCACATTTCTTTTTCTCACCTTTCCACCAAGACAGTCCTTACATGCACATGGATATTTGTCCATGTGCCTATTATCGGCTACTCTGTCATCATATGCATGGTATTGATCCATAGTCAACCTTCGACATTGATCCATCTGTAATGTTCTAAAAATAGCAACAAAAATCTTTAGGGGAATTTTTGGAAAAAATTAGATTTTTAAAAAAATGTAAAAAATTGTAGAATAAGAGACAAAAACTATTTTTTTTTAATTGAAAGGCATTTCCATAGCAATAGAGTTATAGAGAGAAAATAAAATAGAGAGTTTAACTAATGAATTGTAAAAAATAGTTTTTTGTAGTTTACTGTAACATCCACGTTCTTAAAACATAGTAAAACTAAAAAAATTTACCATAGAGTAATTTAACAAGATAAAAATGAGATAGAGAAAAATTTTCTTTTATTTAACTCATAAACTAATATCAATAATTACAATATTTTTCCTTTACAAAGAGCAATACATCATGAAGTCTTTCTCAAGGACATAGTTCACAATGTAAATCAATTACATAGACAATTTGGAATAAATACTGCTACTGAATATTTGACATCTTTGTCACAAGTCCTAGCATATCTTCTACTTGGAGAGAGAGAGAGAGTATCTTTCCAATGATTTACTTCCATCCACAGACTGGCGGTCTCCCACACTTCTTCCACATAGGAAGTGGCCCTACCCTTCACGAGGGATGTAGACCAAAGGTGACCAGTGGTAATTTGCCTATCCCGAGTACATAGTGTTGTATCCTACTCAACTCTATCAAATCATACAACCCTAGATACCCTCTAGCTAAGTATGATTTCTGATAGGATGAGCAATCTGGATACAATGAACCGATAATGCATGTAGAAAAAAAATGCACTACTTTGGCCAAAGTTTTTAATTTCAATATCATTCATAATGAATGTCGTCGTTGTGTTCACCCACCCCTACTCAACTTGGATACTATCGTATTCCGCAGTTTATCCATCAACTATGTTTATACAATAGCTAAATCATGATAATAGTTTTTCTAGACTTGAGACATATCTATGTCTTATCTAATCATTTGATTTCAGTTAGACTCTAAGTTTTACATAAAATCCCATAATAATATGGCTTTACAAATTATCCGAAACTCATATCAATGAGACTAGGTTAATAACAACTCATAGTTTATCTAAACTGAAAAAAAAGAGTGAACTATCATTCAAAATAGATATTTCCTCTTATACGAAAATATGAATATTCTCAGTTTACCTATTCATGCTAACTTCAATAGTCATGACACATATATAAACTCAAATATGATTCCTCTCAAATTCCTATCTCGTTAGACTTCATTTAATCATATCATACTGGTTTCCTACAAAGATATTCTCATGTAAAAATTACTAAGTAAGGATAACCCTATGATCCTTCATATTTCTATCGAAGCATTTCCATTGAGTTATCACTTGATTTATAATGAAAAAGGTATCTTCCTAAGCTTAATGAGATTCTAAGTTCTCTTGGAAAATAACCATTATAGTTATTCATAACTTAACAAGAAATGGTTTTTATACTTCCATTAACCACCTCAAAGATTTAAGCATCCTACTCAACTATGTTTACAATCCTATCATAGTTCTAAATGGTACTTGATATATATATAAGAATGGTATAAAATATCTCTATAATCAACTCTCGGTCCTTCTTAATGTCGAACCTTCTCTTAATCGACTGTATTTTTCTACATAATCGACCACTCATAAAGAAGACCTCTACGGTGTATTAGAATATCATTCTACAATTATATCTTTCAATAGACCGACTTCTACACATTTCTATGGTTTTTGACTCAGGCTAATAGCCTTTGATAGCGTCGGCCAGCCAGTGATAATGGCAACAATCATTAACTCCAAAGGTTTTAAACATAATCAAAACACTCATTAATAGGTTTGTTGATTAAGAATCGAATATCACAGACATATGAAAAGGGATAATATCGATTCTTTGAAGCATGCAAACAAAAGACATTATAAATCCTTACAATTGATGCAGGAGCATCCAGTGGTGTAAGGGCAATCTTGCATCACCCAAAAAAAAATGTGTTTCAAAATTATCGATGTTCTTTCCATTTCTTTTCAAAATGTGTGGTTCTGGTTCCATAATCACCTGAATAATGAAGTAGAACTTTTAGTTTTTCCAAACTGCTAAAAATAGCAACTTGCTATTTTTAGAAAATTTGCATTTGGGAAAGGAATGAAGTGAAAATTTACAGGAATCTTCATAACTAAAAAATAAGACCTTTGGCGAAGGAATCACACAAAGATCATTTGCGAGATGAAAGATATTAAAGTTTTTGTTTCCCGAAAAATGCCTAAAAATTATTCAAACTCAGGTTTGAGGTACTAAACGGCCCCGTACAGACCTGAAAATGGCCAAAACTGGCAGAGTGGGCTCTTAGCGCGTAGAGAACTTCACAATCTTTTTGACGCATAAAATGGTTCGTTAATCAGACACTCGGATCAAAAGTTATGGCTCCCGGAAGTTGACCTATTTTTGGAGGGAGATGCAAATTTTGAAATTTGGTTGTTGGCCGCCAAAAAGGCTATTAATAACCATTTTTGGGAACCCTAGGCAGTAGTAGAGTTAAGGGGGAAAGTGTAGAGTCAGGAACAGGTAGGAAAATAGAAACCCTAGTAGATTTGGGGTCACAGATAATAGATGATTCCAAAGTCTTGTGAGAGGAAGCTGTAATGCGCTGCAGCCTATGGAGGGTTGATTCCTCTTATTGTATTTGAGCTTCTATAATGTAATAAGTTGTCCAAATCAATAGAGAAAGTTCTATTTTCTGTGTGAAATTTTTGTTGTTGTGTGTTTTATGATTTACCCCCTTCATCAAGTGGTATCAGAGCAAGGGTTCCTGAGTGTGTAGACAGATCGTCGACCATGAGGCAGTTTGTACTAGACCTGAGGTTGTGGGTTTGTTGTGGAGATCAAGATGCCTCCACGAACAAATCGTATTGGGAGGAATGCTTTGACGGAAGAGGGTTTTAGATCCCTGCAAAGGCAAATCGATGCATTGCAAGAGGAGCTGTGAAGAGGGTTTGATCCAAGAATAAGAGAAGAAAGTGAGGATGAAGCTAAAGAAGAGCTATCCGAGGAAGAAGAAGAAGCTACAGGAGATCCTACAGAAGTTAGGTTGTTGAGGGCCATTTTGAAGATCGGAAAGAGGCCCAGGATCAAAGTTTCTACATATTCTAGAGATTTGAATCTGGAACAACTTATTGATTGGATCAATGACATGGAGGAGTATTTTGAGTATGAAGATGTGGAGCACCCAGATTGGTCAAGTTTGCAAAAATAAAGTTGAAGGGCCATGCCAGTATTTGGTGGAAGAAGGTCCAATTAGAGAGGAATAGAAGAGGAAAAGGAAAGATCACCAGATGGGATCAGATGGTGGAGCAACTAAAGAAGCAGTTCATTCCTATGGACTATGAGATGGAGTTACTAAAGAAGCTGCAAGGACTGAAGCAAGGTAACAAGTCTGTTAAGGAGTATATAGAAGAGTTTTATAAAATTACTATCAGGATAGGCCATGCAGAGCCCAACACGGAGAAGGCAGCCCATTACATTAATGGGTTGAGGCCAAGTATTCAAGAGGAGCCGAGCCTGGTCAGAATAATCACCATAGAAGATCCATACCAATTTTCCCTGAAGGTGGAAGAGAAGCTGAATAAAAGATTTGATAGCAAACAAAGGGGAAGAGGTCAAGGCAGAAGGACAGCTGGAAGACCCTATGGAGGCCGTAATGAAGATCAAAAGAAAAGTGAAGAAGCTAGCACCAGTCGAAATCAGAGAGGGGATAATGCCTACTGTCCTCGTGACCAGAACAATGGTGAGAAAAGAAGAAGAGGAAGAGGCAGACCTGGGAAAGGACCTGGAAGAGGAGGTTTCAGAGGAACCTATTTCCAATGTCGAGAAGAAGGGCATCGAGCATATGAGTGTCCACAACATCAAGGAAGGACAAATAGAAGACCTGAAGGTAATGCATGAGTTTCACATGTAGATGAAGATGCACAGTCTGAGCATTTTGAAGATGCTAAAAGGGGAGAAACCCTAGTTGTCGAAAGAACTTTGTTGAATGAGGAGAAAGAACCCAATTAGAGAAAGAATTTATTCCACACAAGGTGCAAATGTGAAGGTAAATGTTGCGATATTATTGACAGTGGAAGCACTGACAATCTTGTTTCAGAGGAGATGGTTGATAAGTTGAAGTTGACAAGAAGAAAGCATCCACATCCATATCGGATTGCATGGTTGTAGAAGGACCATAGAGCTTTGGTCAATGAGCAGTGTTTAGTGAAGTTCAAGATTGGGGACTACCATGATGAGGTGATCTATGATATCATACCAATGGATGCATGTCATATGCTATTGGGGAGGTCATGGCAGTATGATAGGAGCATTGTCCATGATGGCTGTACAAACACATATTCCCTAACAAAGGATGGAGTTCATCATAAGTTGAAGCCCTTGAAGGAGGTGGAAGAAAAGGTATGTAGTACTACTAGATGGAAGATAAGTCACCAAATGGATTTGATACCAAGAGCTAGTTTGTTTGAATAAGGTAGCCCACAGAATGACTCCTGCAGAGAGTGAAGAGCTGAACAGACAAGTTCAAGAGCTATTAAGGAAGGGACTGATAAGGGAGAGCCTAAGTCCATGTGTGGTACCTGCAGTACTAGCACCAAATAAAGATGGAGAATGGAGAATGTGTATAGATTCTCGGGCCATCAATAAGATCACTATCAAGTACAGGTTTCCATTGCCAAGAATGGATGACATAATGGATTGTTTAAGTCGAGCCAAGTACTTCATGAAAATTGACCTGAAGAGTGGGTATCACCAGATCTGAATCAGAGAAGGAGATGAATGGAAGACAACCTTCGAGACAAAGGAGGGTTTGTATGAGTGGTTAGTCATGTCATTTGGGCTAACCAATGCACCGAGCACATTCATGCGGCTCATGAAGGATGTACTGAAAGAATTTTTGGGAAGTTTTGTTATTGTTTATTTAGATGATATTTTGATTTTCAGTAAGACTTGGGATGAGCATATGATGCATATAAGAAGAGTTTTGGAGAAGTTGAGGGAGGAGAAGTTGTTGATCAATCTGAAGAAATGTAGTTTTGCAAAGAAGGAGTTGGTATACCTGGGATTTGTTGTCTTAGAGGAAGGTCTTAAGATGGACCCAGAAAAGGTAAGAGCTATCATTGAATGGCCTACGCCAAGGAGTGCTACGAAGGTACGATCTTTTTATGGTTTGGCAAGTTTTTACAGAAATTTTAGTAACATTTTTGCACCCATAACTGAGACAATGAGAGGGGATAGAAAAGAGTTTAAATGGACTAAAGGAGAAGACAAAAGATTTGATACATTGAAGCAGAAAGTCACAAAGCAACCTATTTTGGCACTTCCAGATTTCAATATGGTATTTCAGATAGATTGTGATGCAAGTGGTAGTGCTATAGGAGCTATTTTGAGTCAAGAAGGTAAGCCCATTGCCTATTTTAGTGAGAAGCTTAATGATGCCAAGAAAAAGTATTATGTTTACGATCAGGAGTTTTATGCAATAGTTCAAGCTTTGAATAAATGGAGACATTATTTGTTACCAAAAGAGTTTGTTTTATATACTGATCATCAGGCTTTACAGTATCTTAATAGTCAAGGAAAGTTAAATCAAAGGCACTTAAAATGTGTTGAGTTTTTGCAGAGTTATACTTTTGTTTTGAAGCACAAGAGTGGGAAGTCCAACAGAGTTGCAGATGCCTTGAGCAAAAGGCAAAATTTGTTGACAGAAATGAAGATAGAGGTTGTTGGGTTCGATGAGCTCAAAAGTTTGTATCCTGAAGATCCAGATTTTGTAGAGGCCTGGAAAACTTGTTTGGAACCTGTTACTTTGGATAGGACAAAATGGTTGGATTTCATAATCCAAGATGGCATGTTGTTTAAAGGAAGCCAGTTGTGCATTCCAAGGAGTTCCATGAGAGAGAACCTGATTAAGGAGAAGCATAGTGGGTGATTTGCTGGACACTTTGGTCGAGATAAGACCATTGCTATTGTTGGTGAAAATTATTATTGGCCACAGTTGCAGCAGGATGTGAGGAAATTTGTGCAGAGTTGCATAGTATGTCAGATGGCAAAAGGAGCAAGTCAGAACATAGGTCTATATCAGCCATTACCTGTACCAGAGAAGCCATGGGATGATATCAATATGGGTTTTGTTCTTGGTTTACCAAGGACACAGAGAGGACATGATTCTATTTTTGTGGTGGTGGACAGATTCTCGAAGATGGCACATTTTATTCCTTGCAAGAAGACTAATGATGCAGTTCATATTGCAGAGTTATTTTTCAGGGAGGTGGTGAGATTACATGGTCTACCAAAGAGCATAGTTTCAGATTGAGATACCAAGTTTGTTGGTTATTTGTGGAGGACATTGTGGAAGAAGTTGAAGACAGATTTGAAGTTTAGTTCTGCACACCATCTACAGACTGATGGACAAACCAAAGTGGTGAATAGGAGTTTGGGTAACCTGCTACGATGCTTAGTAGGAGTTAAGCCCAAGGGATGGGATTTAATTTTACCACAAGTAGAATTTGCTTACAACAATTATGTCAATAGGAGTACTGGTAAATCACCATTCTAGATTGTATATGGGAAAAAACAAGTGCTAAGGTTGAAGAATTTGCATGAAGAGGTGAAAAAGCACATTAATAAGATGAATATTCAGTACAAGGCTAAGGCAGATTAGAAGAGGAGATATAAGGAATTCCAGGTAGGACATGAAGTCGTGGTTCACTTGAGAAAAGAAAGGTTCCCAATTGGAACATACAATAAGTTAAAAATGAAAAAAATTGGACCATGCAGAATTTTGAAGAAACATGATTCAGGAAATGCATATGAGGTAGAGCTGCCGAGTGGGATCAACATTTCCCCTATTTTCAACATTGCTGACTTATCAAAATATCATGAAGGTGGAATAGAGGATGGACCAACAGAAGAACAGTGGAGTATTCTGACATCTACTTCAATCGAGGAGATAGAAGAGATCTTGGATAGCCGTGTGGGAAGAAGTACTCGAAACAAGCAATATGAAGAATATCTGGTGAAATGGAAAGGAAGGCCTGTTGAAGATTCTTCTTGGTTGTCTAAGGCAGAGGTTGACTGTTTGGGTTTTCCTCACACAAACACCTGAGATGTGGCAGGGTCACTTCTCAAATTACCCTGGGTGTCTGATGCAGGAGCATCCAGTGGTGTAAGGGCAATCTTGCATCACCCACAAAAAAAATGTGTTTTAAAATTATTGATATTCTTTCCATTTCTTTTCAAAATGTGTGGTTCTGGTTTTATAATCGCTTGAATAATAATGTAGAACTTTTAGTTTTTCCAAACTGCTAAAAATAGCAACCTGCTATTTTTAGAAAGTTTGCATTTGGGTACATAATGAAGTGAAAATTTACAGGAAGCTTCATAACTGAAAAATAAGACCTTTGGCGAAGGAATCACGCAAAGATCATTTGCGAGCTGAAAGATATTAAAGTTTCTGTTTCCTAAAAAATGTTTGAATATTATTCAAACTCAGGTTTGAGGCACTAAATAGCCCCGTACGGGCCTGAAAATGGCCAGAATTGGCAGAGCAGATTCTTAGCACGTAGAGCACTCTGTGAGCTTTCTGACACATAAAACGGTTCATCAATTAGACACCCAGATCAAAAGTTATGGCTCTCGAAAGTTGACCTATTTTTGGAGGGAGATGCAATTTTAAAAATTTGGTTGTTGGCCGCCAAAAAGGCTATTAATAACCATTTTTGGGAACCCTGGGTAGTAGTAGAGTTAAGGGGGAAAGTGTAGAGTTTTCAATGTAGTAGATATAAACACATGTTCATTCGAGGCACAGAATGTGGAGAGTTTTCAATGTATGCAACTATAATACCATACTCCCTCTTAAAGAGGTCGACACAAGCATAACCGTCGATGGTCATTTTTACTGATCACTTAAGTGATCCAAATCCCATCACATGAATTAATGTGGGTATTATAATTAATATACCCAAGGTTATTCAATGGATAAGTTTTATTAAATAGCATGAGGTATTATCCTCATTTGGTTTATAAATATATCTATTCGCTTATATCAAATAAGGATTATGTATCATCGATCTCATTCAATGGTTATGATTTAATCAATAAGAATAATAACAATTGTATACGCCTAAAAATGACACGAATCATCCTAAATAAATATTCTAAATATTTATTCCATTCTTCTATTAATTAAATAAATATTCTAAATTTATTTAATCGATTCACTGTTCCATAATTAAATAAATTTAATTTATTTAATTAAAATTCTTCTAAATGTCTTACATGATTAAATAATCATAAATTATTTAATTAATCTAAATTCCTCTATCCTAAGTTCTAAATTCAAAAATCCACATCACCTTTTCCACCTCACCTTGTCCACCTCATCAGGTTGCACATGTAATTAAATATATTTAATATTTAATTATCTTATTTTCCCTCACCCACATGGCCTATTTCTTCTCAAATCAGAGGTTAGTTAACTAATCAATCAAATCTGTTAACCAACCTATCAATTGAGTCAAATCCTCAATCAATTCAGTCAGTTCCACGATTTATTCTTCTAACTGATCAATCAAGTCTGTTAACAGACCAGTCAATGGAGTTAACTCTCCAATCAGTTTTGTCACATCCCCCCTTTAATGATGGAGCTGGGACACTTGTCACATTTCCACTGGTTGCACATTCCTCAACCATCCTCAGCCGTCGATCTTCATATATCCTCTCAACCGTTGATTCCCATTCTTCCAAGTCTATAAATGAAGCTTCATCCTCCCATTCTAATCATCCAGGCTTTTGACATCGTTACTCTGCAAAAATACCATCAGCGCGCCTTTGGCACCCTTTTGTCATCTACAAGCTTGAGATCACATACTTGCATTGGAGCTCATCTTCATTGCATATCACCATAGCCATTCACCATCGACTTCCTAAAAACAGCTAAAAAGATTGCACTCTCTGAGGGCTCATCTCATCTGCAAAGGACGATTTGTGATAGGCGAACAACAGAAGTTTCGAAACGGGAGAGGTTTGCATTGTATTTGTTCATTGCTTCGTTTATTGAATCCTTCTCGTTTCACTATTCTGTTGATGTTTGGGTCATACATTGTTCATTTGATTGATCACCATTTTACCCTTACATTTTTGGCGCCCACCGTGGGGCCGTTTGCCCCTTTATTTTACCGTTTCTGAGCTTTTTTGAAGGCAGGTTCCGTACAGGTCACGCAGAATCACACACAGATTACTTCGGTGCATTTGTTCATTTCCATGGCGCATATAAAGACTGTTACGGCGCTTTTGTTGTTTCTGCGCATCTGTGTATTTCTGCTGCACATATAAAGACTGTTACAGCGCTTTTGCTTTTTTTGCGCACCTGTGTATTTTCGCTGCGCTTCTGTGCACTGTTACGGCGCTTTTATTTTTCCTGCGCATCTGTGCATTTCTGCTGCACTTTTGCAGACTGTTACTGCGCACACGTTAATACTGCGCATTCATTCCTTTTAACTGCACATATGTTTAATATTGCGGCGCATTTATTAATGCTACGCTTCTATTGATTATTTCTGCGCATCTGATCACTGAAGCTGTGCATTTGTAACAGGTCAAAATTTTAGTACTTTTCTAGGGGAAGTTGCTAACGCTAACCTTTCCACAGGTGTTTGTTGGAGCATTTTTGTAGGATAGGTGCAGGTTTAGTTCCATGTAGTTGCATCTAATTAGTTCACATTTCATTTTCAAGGGGAAAGTAAAAATTAATGTTCATTCAAATCTTCATCTAGTTCTAATTAGGGAGGAAGTAATTGGATTTATTTCTTGCTTGCATTGCAAACACCTTCCAAGTTATTGCTATCTAAAGGTTAAAATTGAACTCATCAATGATCTTGAAGTTAAAATGAACCATTGCTATATCGTGAGACCTGAATTTCAAAGTTAACAAACTCGTGCTACGCGGTTTAAAAATTGAACTCACTACTGCTTTCTGAAGTTAAAATGAACCATTGCTATATCGTGAGACCTGAATTTCAAAGTTAACAAACTTGTGCTACGCGGTTTAAGAATTGAACTCACTACTGCTTTCTGGGATTTAAAACTAAACCACTGCTATATTGTTGAATCACTTCAAAGTTCTGTTTCAGTAGATTAGCCCATTTAGTTTTTCACTTTTAACTAGGGTGGATTAATCAGTGTATTCTGTGCTTGCGAATGACAATAGGCTTATGCTCTCCCCTCTTCTGGGTGATCAGAGTGCCAGACTTGTCATTCTATCTATTTAACCTTTAGGAGGGGCCTGCCCTTGGATGCACGCTTGTCCAAGTGGGAATGACCCTGAGTGGTAACAGGCTAACGCCAAGCCCTGCCAAGCCACTTAAAATAAATTGTGCTTGAGGTGAAAACTTCCTGCAACAAGTACTGTTATGTTACACCGACGGCCAACCTCCCCCAAAACCCTCTCAGGCGCAACCCTGTGAGGCTGGGAGACTCCATAATGGAGAGTAGCGCCGCCGCATGTGTAACCACTTGAACGGTTGCCCGAATTAAATACCTCTTGTTTTAGTGGCCCAAATCCCTTATAATCCATTTCTCGCCTAGGATTTTGTGCTTGCTTTTGTCCAAAATAGAGTCAACAAATTACAAAAACAATGACAAACTACAAAATATTCTTTGTGCTTGCTGTGTTTTCTTGCTATTGAATTCATAATATCAGATCAGGAAGACCTTTTCTAGCCAAAAAATACCAAAAACAGAAGAAAAATTGAAAATTTTGCAAAAACTTCAGAGCTGCGCATTTACACATTTCTGCTGCGCATTTACAGAGACTTACTGCACTTTTGTAACGACTTGCTGCGCATATACCTTTTTGCTGCGCATATATGCACTGTTGCTGCGCATATATAATTCACCAGACCGGTGCATTTACTGCGACTTGCTGCGCATTTGTCCATTTCTGCTGCACATCTGTTTCTACGCATATGCGACAGTGAGCACTTGCCCTATTTTTGAGGAGAAATTTTCCCCTGATCAGAGCACCCATTTCAGCCTAGTTTCACTTTCTGAGATCAGAGTCAACCTTGCAGTCAATCTCCATCTGTTTCACCCAACTCTTTCTCTTTCGTCCATTGTCTCTCCCGCTTTCTATCCAAATCACTCTTGTCCCAAAGTCAGCCTATCCCATATCGATTCGGCATAAGTTCTTTTTCGTTTCATTAGTGAATTTACGTAAGCCTAGTAGGTCACAGTACCTTTGCTAGTAGTCTTGTTGAATGACTAAGCCCTACATAGTAAGACTAGTATCGACTACCCTTGCTAGTGGCTAGAGTCTTGTGTCAACCGTCTTACTTGAAGTCATTGAGTGAGAGAATCTTTTGTCCAAGTCTTATCCTAGGTATCCCATTCATAATAGTCTCAGTCGGCACCTTGCCAGAATTTCTAGTCCTCACCCCCTCCATCCCGCGTCACCTTGCATGGTTCTTACTCAATCCCAGTACAACAAGCAAATTGAAATGGCTGACTCATCTGATCACACTCTCCCACCACGTGACGGTGAAGAAGAGATTTCTCATGAAGAATTAGTGGCGCACATGCAAGATAGAAAATTCCAACGCATCGTAGAGAAGATGATCCTTGAAGACCCCCATAAGTATTTCCATCATCTTGCTAGTCTCGGAATCAAACTCCTCGCAGACTTTGACATTAGCTCCATCATGGAAAATGCAAACAATGATCATGAGAGGGGCACCAATGACACAGTCCCACATGTGCATGAGAGAAGTACAAATGACACGGTCCCCCATACAAATGAGAGAGGAAAGCAACCTGTAGATCCAATTGCTCCTATGGCGGATGTGAGACAACAAATCGAAAGTCTAAAGCTCGAGATATCCAATCTTAAGACCGGTACAAGTTCTAAGAACTACTCTTTGGAAGATATAGCACCGTACCCCTTGGACAGAAATTTGATCATGAAACCATTCCCCTATCAGTTCAGAGTTTTGAAATTTGACAAATATAAAGGGAAGGGGGACCCTAGAGATCATATCAGGGAATTCACTGCAGCATGTTTAGAAGTAGCTCACAACGAGACCTACTTAATGAGACTATTCCCGCGATCTTTAGGTGGTCAAGCTATGGAGTGGTTCTCGCGTCTCCCACCAGGAATCAAAACTTTTGATGAACTTGTCAATAAATTTATAACACACTTCTCTTACAACATAGAACACGAGGTATCTATGCTAGATCTATGCAACACCATGCAGAAGAGTGGTGAGTCATTCGCCGCCTTCCTACAACGATGGAGACAGCTAGCTAGTAAGTGTTCTTACGATATGCCTAAGAAGCAGCTATTGAAAATGTTTGTCCACAATCTAAACACTGATCTTAGCTATCAGATTCAGATACAATGCCCTACTTTGTTCGCCAAAGTCATTGAAATGGGCCTCTTCATTGAAAAAGCTATGATCACTAAAGGAACTCTCAAGCTCTACAAGGACACACCTCCTTCCAATTACACAACAGATAAATCAAAGTTTTGGACCAAGAACAAGAATGTGGTCAACGATGGAGTAGTGGACGCCAAGGCGGCAGCCCCTAAGCAACAACCCATATTCACTCTTAAGGGAGAGGCAAATACCGGTGCACTCAACAAGCCACCCCCTCGGGAACCTAGACCTTGGTTCAATTCAAATCCAAGGAGAAAATTCACGCCATTGGGGGAATCTCAAGAGTCCGCCCTCAGGAAGTTGTTGGCTAACAATGAAATTTCTCTACCGCCAACAAGTGACTATGAGCCTATCGTCAAACCTCCCTATTGGAAGGACACAGATTATTGTGAGTATCATCGAGGAAGGGGGCACACGACTAACAATTGCATCCACCTCAAGAATGTCATACAGGATATACTAGATCAAAATCAGGGAGGAACACAACAGCATACCTCCAATGAAACTCATGTGGCCTACTGGGATCCTCTTCTGAACCACAATCGGCCATATAACAACAATCGCCACAATGGCCACAATAGAAACAATGGTCACAACGGCAACAACTCCAATGGCAATAACAATAATGACAACAATCACAATAGGCCAAATCAGAATAGTGGGTCGAGTAATGCTAACTATGCAAGCGTTCCATTTGAGTACACCATTAACTGCATTTCTGAGCATATTCCGCAAGTCAACGTCATCTCCCCCAACCTACAACCAGGACCTAACAGAACTGGTTGTAGTATAATTACCCGCAGTGGTAAGGTCACGATCAATACCACCCCTCCAAGGTCATCACCATCTCCGTCCAACTCCCGCCCATACAATGTCATCGACCAGTTGCAAAAAACTCCAGCTCACATTTCTATATTGGAGCTCTTGCGTCTCTCTCCTTCTCATAAGGAGATTCTTGAGAAAGCCTTAGTGGAAACTACGGTCCCCACTAACCTAGCCCAAGAAAAGTTTCAGACCATGGTAGGAAATCTGACATCCTCCACTTCCATCTCGTTTACAGAGCAAGATGACCTTTCCATATCTTAACCCCACAACACCCCTCTACACATTGTCGCATTCGTGCACAAGCACCGCATCAAGAGGGTTCTCATTGATGGGGGTGCCGGTTTAAATATTTGTACTTTGAAGTTAGTCCTTGCACTGGGGTTCTCCGAACAGGCAGTTGATCCCAGACAGAAAATTACCATCAAAGCCTATGACAAGGAGGAACGAACCACCAAAGGAACAGTTGTCCTACCCATTCAAGTGGGACCGGTAATTAAAGATGTGGTGTGCCAAGTCCTTGATCGGGAGCTTGCTTACAATATTCTACTAGGGAGACCATGGATCCATGCCATGAAGGTTGTCCCCTCCACCTATCATCAGTGCATTAAGTTCCCACACGATGGCAAGCAGGTCACCATACAAGGCGACCCCAACCCCTACCAACACTGCAATTCTTTCCAAGAAAAGTCTGAATGTGTCATTCCCAACAACCGAGCCTACATTTCCCCTACTCCGCAACAAGACCATACCGCCGAAGCTTCCTCCTCGAGGCCCAAACCGCTGAAACTTACCATAAAAGAAAATGGCATGGGGGAGTACTCCATTGAGCACAGCCTCAACCTTGCCACCATGCCTTTGTCTCCTCGCTCCTTTGGCAAACCCAAGCATCAACCTAGGCATCTTCCAAAGCCATCTGCTCCTCCTACAACTCCCGCAAATCCCTTTGTAAAATGGGGGACCTTATCTGATGAGACAGAGGAGCGAGATCTCCTGCAATGGCTTTATGCTGAAGAGGAAAACACACCCCAAGAGCCGCCTAGACTCCCTACAGAACTCTATGGATGGGGTGAAACCATTTTGCACAGGATGGGGTACGAAGGACAAGGCCCCATAGGCCTCAGAAAAGAAGGAATCGTTGAACCTATCCAACCTTCTTCATCCTCTTCGGCTAGAAACACAACTGGCCTATGGTACAAAGGTAAAGGTAAAGCCAAAGAAAATGCCTGCCTTGTGGAGACAATTCAAACACTCCAAGTAGATGGGGGACACAGATTTAGATGAGTCGAATGAGTATGAGTGGGACGAGCTAACAGAGCACTCCTACGATGACAAGGAGATTGACACCATCCAAACTCTCAGCCCCTACCATGAGGGACAGACGCAATGGGACAGACCACTGGAGTCTGATTTGCCCCTCCCTGAGATTATGGCTTTCGAGGAAAGTTTTGATTCCATTGCGATAAACAACCTGGAGGAGAGTACCACCCAGAACACTACCCCCGCCAGTGCCCATAACATTTCCATTCACAACATTAATGAATCAGATCTCTCATCTGACTCCCTTCCCCTCTTACACCCTGAGCTTATTGACTGGGATCTGCAAGGAACCCCCCAATTAGATATGTTCCAGAATGATGATGCTTACATTGACTATATGGAACTTAGGGATCACTTACCAAGAGGAGATCATAGAGCTAGTTTTGCTATTGAACTCAATACTATGGCTTACTTCGGGGAGGGTGCCAAGCCTTCTAGTCGCAAAAATATTAAAATCAAAAATGGATCTGACGGTGAAAACCACCATGTGGCAGTGTCAGATCATAAAACAGTAAAAAGAAAGGACGTATCCGAAGGTGAAAACCCAACTGTGGCACCTGTGATAGGTGAAAGTCAGGTATAGCAGATCAGACATCGTCATGAAACCCTAACCCTACCATCATCAAGGAATCTAATCTAAATGAAATCAAAGAACAATGCAATTCAAGCATAACATCACCTAGACCGTGCGATTCCTTGTTTGAGGGATGTGGACTGCTTCTTCAACAATGAACAATTGCAATGCTGAAAGCTACCATGATGGATGATAAAAGCTCAAATAAATGCTCAGATGCTCAAGATGATAATGTAGGTGCTATATGATTGCTAGATCCCCCCTCTCATATGGAATGAGAGGGTGTTTATATAGGACTCAACCAGGATCAATCAACGGTGGAGATTCAGAGGCTATGTGAATGGCTAGGATTGAAAGATACTAAATTTAGGTTCCATTAGTTGTGCATGTGAAGGATATGAGTGAAAGTTGTCTTACAACACATGATTGACTGGATAAGTGTTGGAATGTGATGAAAGATGAGTATTTAATTCAAATAAAATATTTGAATTAGTTGGGATATGAGTTGGATATTAATTAAATAAATTAGATTTATTTAATTAATAGGATAAATGAATAGGATGGGATAAGATATGATGTGGAAATTAATTAAATAAATAAAATTTATTTAATTAATTGGGATGAGGATAGGATAAATGGGATTATGATGTGGAATTAATTAAATAAATAAAATTAATTTAATTAATTGGCTAAGTAGGATGAGAATGGGATTTTAATTAAATAAATAAAATTTATTTAATTAATTGGCTTGATGGTATTTAATTAATTGGCTTGATGGATAATGATTTAAAATGGTGTTGCTAGACATAAACAAAGTTGGGACAAATTTGGGTGTCTACAGCACCTGACGATGGAATGCTTGACACCCTCCCTAGTGATATGTACCAAGAAAGGTCACAAATTGTGGTGGAGCCAACAGAGCCAGTGAATATTGGAACCGAAGAGCAACCCAAGATTATCCACTTCGCAAAATCTCTCACACCACCTGAGAAAACCAGGTTTGTACCATTCTTCAAGAAGAAGAGAGGCAGTTTTGGTTGGTCATATGCTGACATGCCAGGTCTAGACCTGAACCTAATTCTACATCATTTGCCATTGGATCCAGGGGTGAAGCCCGTAAAGCAGAAACTGAGAAAGATGCACCCTCATATAGCCCTTTTGGTCAAGGAAGAACTCAAGAAATTGCTAGATGTGGGCTTCATCAGAGCCATAGATTACCCCGAATGGATATCTAATATTGTGCCAGTGTCTAAACCAGATGGCAGGGTTCGACTATGCAATGATTTTAGAGACTTAAACAAAGCATGCCTCAAGGATGACTTTCCATTGCCTAACATCGATATCATAGTCGACCTCATGGCAGGACATACAATGCTGTCACTCATGGATGGATTCTCAGGGTATAACCAGATCAAAATAGCACCAGAGGATCAGCACAAAACAACTTTCACTTGTCCATGGGGTACCTTTTGCTGGAATGTCATGCCGTTTGGGCTAAAAAACGCAGGTGCTACATATCAGCGGGCCATGACAACCATATTCCATGACATGATGCATGTGACCATGGAGGATTATGTTGACGATATCTTAGCAAAATCTCTCACGAGGGACTCACACCTGGATATCCTAGAGAAAGTCTTCCAACGGCTGGACCAATTCCAAGTTAAATTGAACCCAAAGAAATGTGTGTTTAGGGTAACATCGGGCAAGCTGCTAGGCTTCATCGTGTCAGCAAACGGGATAGAGGTTGACCCGGCCAAGGTCAAAGCAATAATGGACATGCCACCGCCCAAGACTCTAACATAGTTGAGATCCTTATAGGGCAAGCTGCAGGCCATCCGACGGTTCATCTCACAGTTGGCAGACAAGTGCCAACCTTTCAGCCACCTCCTACATAAGAATATTCCATTTAAATGGGATGAGCGGTGTGAAGAGGCATTCAACAAGCTAAAGGAGTACCTTATGAACCCTCCTATACTCATGCCTCCGATCCAAGGAAAACCTCTGATTCTCTACATTTTTGCTACACCTACTGCTCTTGGGGCTCTCCTATCGCAGCAAGACTATGAGAACAAGGAAAGAGCTGTATACTACATCAGTCGAACCTTAGTGGGCTATGAGTTACAATACTCACAGGTAGAACGATCATGCCTTGCGGTGGTTTTTTCTTCACAAAAACTCTGACACTACATGTTGGCACATCCTGTCAAACTCATTGCCAAAATTGACCCACTAAAGTATCTTCTCAGCAAAGCAGCTCTCACAAGTCGACTAGCAAAGTGGGTTATGCTTCTTAGTGAATATGATATAGAATATGTGGACAGAAAAGCCATCAAAGGGCAAATCATAGCTGACCAACTGGCCGAAGCACCATTACAGGACACTTCACCAATGCAATTTGAGTTTCCCGATGAGTCTTTATTTACCCTGTCAACATCTCCTTGGAAACTCTACTTTGACGGGTCTTACACCAACCACGGATCAGGGGCAAGTATCTTGTTTATTACTGCCCAAGGTGACACAATTCCAAAGTCCTACAGGTTGTTATTTCCATGCACTAACAATATAGCGGAATATGAAGCCTTGGTAATTGGTCTCAAGATGGCCACTGAGTGGAAAATCCAAGCACTATGTGTCTACGGTGATTCTCAGCTTATCATAAATCAGGTCAATGATGAATATCAAACCAAAGATGAGAAGCTCATCCCATACAAACGGATGGTCGATGACCTCAAAGAACACTTTGGGACCATCTCCTTTGAACGAATACCCAGGATCGAGAACAAAGCGGTAGATGCAATGGCTACCATAGCCTCTCTTCTTGAAATACCTGAGTACGAGTCACGGTATGAGTTCTTAGTAGAAACCATTCGGCAATTGGCTTATGATCTCCTCGAAACCCATTCCATTTGCCTCCTAGTAGAATCTGATTCACCTTGGTACGGTAAGACCTACACTTACCTCAAGGACAATATTCTTCCACCGGACCTCTCTTCCAACCAAAAGCGAACTTTCATCCGACAAGCCTCCCGTTACACCATCATAGCTAATACCCTTTATCGACGTGGTCTGGATGGTACTTTACTCCGTTGTCTAGAACAAGAAGAATCCATAACGGCCTTGCGAGACATACACGAAGGGATCTACGGAACACACTCCAGCGGTCCCTCCTTAGCTAAGAAACTCATGCGTTTGGGTTATTACTAGCCCAATATGGAAATGGATTCATATCAGTTCGTCAAAAAGTGCAAATAGTACCAGATACACGGGAACCTGATTCATGCACCTGCTCAGGAGTTGAGACCTCTCATGACACCCTGGCCCTTTTGCCAGTGGGGACTTGACCTTGTGGGAAAGATTCATCCACCTTCTTCCAACGGCCATAAATTTATCATAACCACCACTGAATACTTCACAAAGTGGATTGAAGCCGTTCCCCTAACCACCGTCACAAGAAAACAAATTTCCTCATTCATTCTGAATTACATTATCTGCCGATACGGCATCCCTTCATCCATCATAACGGATAATGGGAGACCATTCAAAAATCAGGATGTCCAGGAACTTTGTGAGCGTTTCAAAATCCAACATCGTTTCTCCACTCCATACTACCCCCAAGGTAACGGCCAAGCTGAGGCATCAAATAAAACCATTCTGAAAATCCTAAAGAAGACTGTCAATGAAGCTGGTCGCGATTGGCACGTCCAACTCAATCCCGCTCTGTGGGCCTACAGAACTAGTATACGCACTCCCATAGGTGCTACACCCTACGCCCTAGTCTATGGTTCCGAAGCCATCCTTCCCATTGAGGTCGAACTCCCATCCCTCAGGGTGTCGTTGAAAGGTCTCATATCAGATGAAGAATACAGAGTCTCCAGGCTACAAGAACTAGAGCTGTTAGAGGAAAGGCGCCAGAAGGCTTTTGACCATCTCAAAGCCTATCAACAGATGATGTCAAGAAGCTACAACCACAAGGTTAGACCAAGATGCTTCAAGGTTGGGGACCTCGTTCTAAAAGAGAACCCTCGCAATCAGCAGGACAGAGAAAAGAAAGGTAAGTTCGAGCCTAACTGGCTTGGGCCCTATGTGATTGTAGCTGCTTACGGATCGGGGGCATATCAGTTGGCCACATTAGAGGGTGAGTTGTTAGATGATCCAATCAACAGCATACATCTTCGCCGGTTCTATACCTAGGAGAATCCCAATGCAAGGGGGCACAATAAAATCAAAAAATCAAAAAAGTTGAAAAGAGAAAATACAAAAAAAAAAAATTTGAAAAGAGAAAAATCAGAAAAAAATAGAAGGCATACAAAAAAATCATCCTTTGGTGAAAACCTGGCAAACAGGCGCCTTGGATAGGTATCGTGATGAAAACCTGGCAAACAGGTGTCATGTTTACTTTCTAGCTTCTCGTGCAAATAAAAGCAAGTGATGAAAACCTGGTAAACAGGCGTTACTTGTGATAAACCGCCTTCTCCATCTTTGAGAATCCAATCACCTTGAGTCCATTCTTCCTTCGCTCATTTCCCATTCGATCCATATCTACCCCACAATAAACACCTGACAATTACCTATCATGGCTTGATACTCTCCTTGTGGCCTTGTCAACCAAGGTTTTGTCCCATATCGTCTCCTCAATGTGAGCCTACATAGTGTCTCTCATCGGTGTCCATGGTCCAAGTCCGTGAACTATGTTGCCTCTGCACCGTCACGTAGGCAAGGCCATTACTCTAATGCGCCCCCGAGGCTTCCATTTCTCCTGTAGTCCCATTCATCCTCCTTCTTGTCTTCATTCTTTTTATCTTTCTTCTAGTCCATCCATGGTCCATTAGGGTTTACCCCGAACTACGTTGCCTCTGCGTCGTCACGTAGGCAAGGCCATTTAGCAATGAGCCCCCGAGGCACTAGGTCAGTCCCTTAGAGTCCGTCTCCCCAATAAGGATTGTGCAATCTTCTCACCAAGCAAGCAAATGCAAGCAGAACCCGCGCCTCAAGCAGAGATCTTGACAATGAGCATCTTAACCTATCCAAAGCAAAGCAAATACCCAAGGTCTTCTAACTGATTTTATCTAAATTATGACACGAAACTCACATCCAAATACAAGAACGTTTTGTGGATTGGAACCATGTTTAAGTTACAGAGTCTAGATTTTTGTTATCATGTCTTTCTACGCTACTCAAGGATGCCAAAAGCTAGAGATGCTATGATGGGGGCATGATTATTTTCTTTGTTTGCTATTTGTGGATTAAACTTTAGTAATGTGAAGCCTTGTCTCAAGACATGATCGGCAAAAGATCATCGAGGACATCAAAAGTCTAACACGAACGGGGGCAATCCTTGCTTGTTGAAATGCAGGAAATACTCAGGTCATCTAGATTCAATTTTGACTAGATGCTTGTATTAGCTTGCTAAATCACAATCCATGTAAGCGATACTCAGGTCATCTCGGTTCAATTATACCTCGATGCTTGTATTCACCTACAACATTTCAGAAAACGTACCACAAACAAACTGCCGAATGATGAAATAAAGCACTCTAAAAAGCAAAGCATCCATCCTCTATCCACATACACATCCATGCAATCCTCATTATCCAAACTATGCAGAGTAATGATATCAAGTAAAGTTTCTAAGTCATCTTATCACCACCATTCTTCTCTCTATCTATCATGTCATTCTTGTGTCGATAGAGTACATTTGGACTTCACAAAAGCAAAGCATATAGGAGCATATCATATCATTCGTAAGACTAGTCATGCACATGCTTAGATTCATAGAATACACCATCCAAAGCATTAGGTCATCAATACATTTGCATCACATCACATCTTAAAGCAGGGATCATCACATCAAAATCATAACACATATACATACATTTGCATTAGATCATATAGACGTCCCATAACATAGTTGCATCATCACATAAGAAATAATCACACATATACATACATTTGCATTAGATCATATAGACGTCCCATAACACAGTTGCATCATCACATAGAAATCATATTACATTTTGCATTCATTTGAAATCATTAAATCACAAGTCATCATATAGCAGCATATCACAAAGCATCTCATATAGCATCAAATAGACCGTCTAACTATGCACATACATCGCATCATATAATAGAAGTACATCTTCATCACATGGCACATGAAATAGATCCACAAAAACTGCATCATCATGTATACTATCATATAAAAGAGGTCCAAATGTACAAAATCGTCATCCATCTCTGGAATAAAAGTGTCATATACAATATACATCCAAATGGATGGTGATACATGTCCCAAACTATACAAAATCTAGTCTGTATCTATCCCTACTGCTGTGGGCCACCACTGCCAGCTCCTGACTGCTGAGGACCCATCACGGAGGCCCCTGACTGTGATGGACCTACTCTATGAGTTGCCCCAGACTGACTCCTGAAACTCCCTGCCCTCTGGCTCGATGCCACAGCACCATGGTATAACCCTTGGTAGTACTGAGCCTGGGACTGTGCTCTGGCTAGATCTGTCTGTGCCTGTGCCTATGCCTACTACACCTACCCAACCAAAAATGAACTCGCGACATCTGTCCCCATAGCAGCCACAGTGGTGTCCCGCTCTACACGAATAATCCGTACCCGTGCGTCTGCCATGTCTCTCTCACGGGTCAACCCAGTGATCACCGCTGCGTCTGTCTCTCGCCTCTGCTCTACCCTCCTCAGCTGTGCCTACAGCTCTCGCACCTGTCCCCTCAGGCCGGCTATGGTCCTCTCATGAACCTCTCCCTGTACTGGGCCCTGTGCTGCCTCTGCCTGTCCTGGCACCTGCTGCTATGGCACCTGCTGTTGTGGTACCTGCTGGGGTGGTGGCATCTGTGCTTGCTGAGGTATCTGCTGCTGTGCCTCTACCTGCCCTGGCACTGCCTGCTCAGCCTGAGCTATCCTCCTCCGCTGTCTCAGCCTCTCTCTGGCCCTACCACCCCGTCGTCCTCATCCTCCTCTACCTCCCCTCCGCCCTGGGCTAGCCTCTCCCTCCTCCTCTAAGTCCGCCTCGTCAATACGAGGCACCAGCATGCCGGGTCCTGAATATCTCAGGAAAGGATGTGCAGTGATCCAATCCTCGTACTCCTATGTCACCCCTGCGTCTGCTATCTCTCTCCGCATGTCCCATGCCACATACAGCGTCTGTTGGAGCTCTGCCAGAGCCTCCTCATACGAAGCCATCGGCCCCCATCGGACCCTCTCTGCGTGCGTCCGTGCGAACATGGCCTGCCCCTGTGGCATACCCTGTCTCCGCCCAAACTGTCGCTGCACCCTGCCCACCATCTGTCTCTCCAAGATGTGCCGTGTCCGGCCTATCAGCCACCTGGTCTGAAAGCAGTATGGCAGCTTGTCTCCCTCGTCATCCCAAGGCTCGCAGTCCAGATATGGTCGCCAGATGACCACATCTACTCTGTCCAAGGTGTGTCTCCAGTACTCCAACTTCCCCAGCCTGTGCTGGGAAATCACTCCTGCATAGCCATAACTGTATGGCTGTCCTCGTTGCCTCGCGAAGACACATATCGGCCTAGTCACCGCTATGTGCTCCCATAACCAGAACTGTAATAGCAAGACCCCGACCGATAGACTCGTGCTGCGGTGGTACACCACCTGATGTATGTCGTGGTATAGGTGGGCCAGTACACAGACTCCCCATGCATATCAGGTGCCCTCAGTCAGCATCCGCTCCATGATCCTGCCCCATCCAATAGGGAACCCATGCGATCTCCTGTCCGGGCATACAACGCCCCCGATCAGTCCAACCACAATCCCAGGGAAGTAGTCATAGTAGTCATATATATCCTGCCACGGGATAACCTGTCCGGCTAGCTCGGGATCGTCAAACACCCGCTGGCACTCGGCGAGTCCCATGTCCCGCTGTGCATCGTACTCTACTAACTCGCCTACCACAGGCAAGTGCAGTATCCGGTAGACATCCTCCAAGGTCACCGTCATCTCTCCCGTCGGAAAGTGGAAGGTCCCGTCCTCACTGTGGAATCTCTCCACGGCAGCTGTCAGCAGTCCACGATTCGCCCGCACCTTGGGCATGAAACATACATAATCCAATCCCATGGCACCAAGCGCCACTCTGTCAGTCTCCGTCAGCATATATCTCTGTAATAAGGGCATGGGAAACGTCTCCCTCGATTGCAGTGTGTCCCGAATCTCCTCCTGCAAGCAAGCAAGGCAAAGCATCAGTCTCAAGCGACATATACCATACTCAACATACCTACTGAACTATATCAACTAAACTTAGCATTTCAAATTGATCAAAACAGCACACTACATCTCTTGACTAGATTTCTGCAATCTCAGAGATAGCTCATCGATTATCGCGTCAAACAAGATGCTAATTGAGTCAATTTGGCTAAGTCCTTTGCTATCCATAGCAAATGCGCCACTACAGGTGGTAAAAGCGCCATTTTTTGGTACATGCGCCGCTAAAATCAGCATATGCGCCGCGCAACGACAAATGCGCCGCCACAGTGCACGTATGCGCAGATCTGACAGATGCGCCGCAAAATTTGGCATATGCGCCGCCATATTATGAAAGCACCGCTAAAATCAACATATGCGCGGTATTCACAAATTCGCTGCTACTTTCCACATATGCGCGGCTTCACTACGCATGCGCTGCCAAATTGCATAAGCGCAGCTATATTGCACAGATGTGCAGATTTCATGTATGCGCCCCCGAAACTGGCATATGCGCCGCGCAATGACAAATGCGCCGCTTCGCGAGGCATATGCGCCGTTCTAAGTTTCAGCACATGCATTTGACCTATTTTCTAAATGCATTTATGACATCTTAAATCGACCCTAGGAGAAATTTTTTGAAACACATACCGGGGGTCCTGCCTCTGCTGGCCGCCCGAATCGATGGACTCGCTCGAATCGGTGCTCCTCGCGCGGAATGTCTGCTGCTCTGGCTGCCATGCTACTCCAAGTTGCTCTAGGCTCTCTCACTCCAATCCAGAGTAAACAAGTGTACAAATGACTATTCTTGTGGACCCAGCTCCTATTTATAGCCTCCAAACCCTAATTCTGGCTAGGTGTTGACTGTGACTACTTCCCGTGCCCATTTTTCTTCCCGTTTTCTTCCCGCATCCCTGACTGCATCCCTTTTCCTCCAACCTATCCTAACCCCTTCGTCTTCGTGAGATTGTCCGTCTCCGTTTCTTTCACCCTTTTCTTGTCCAATCTCCCGAGGGGGCATCCTATCGTCATTGAACCTGTACCAGGGGCAAACTGGGGCATGTATCATCATTCGGATCATCAAATTCTTTGAAGCAACGCTGTAAACTGCATTGCATCAAAGAGGGACAAAATGTATACGCCTAAAAATGACACGAATCATCCTAAATAAATATTCTAAATATTTATTCCATTCTTCTATTAATTAAATAAATATTCTAAATTTATTTAATCGATTCACTGTTCCATAATTAAATAAATTCAATTTATTTAATTAAAATTCTTCTAAATGTCTTACATGATTAAATAATCATAAATTATTTAATTAATCTAAATTCCTCTATCCTAAGTTCTAAATTCAAAAATCCACATCACCTTTTCCACCTCACCTTGTCCACCTCATCAGGTTGCACATGTAATTAAATATATTTAATATTTAATTATCTTATTTTCCCTCACCCACATGGCCTATTTCTTCTCAAATCAGAGGTTAGTTAACTAATCAATCAAATCTGTTAACCAACCTGTCAATTGAGTCAAATCCTCAATCAATTCAGTCAGTTCCATGATTTATTCTTCTAACTGATCAATCAAGTCTGTTAACAGACCAGTCAATGGAGTTAACTCTCCAATCAGTTTTGTCACATCCCCCCTTTCATGATGGAGCTGGGACACTTGTCACATTTCCACTGGTTGCACATTCCTCAACCATCCTCAGCCGTCGATCTTCATATCTCCTCTCAACCGTTGATTCCCATTCTTCCAAGTCTATAAATGAAGCTTCATCCTCCCATTCTAATCATCCAGGCTTTTGACATCGTTACTCTGCAGAAATACCATCAACGCGCCTTTGGCACCCTTTTGTCATCTACAAGCTTGAGATCACATACTTGCATTGGAGCTCATCTTCATTGCATATCACCATAGCCATTCACCATCGACTTCCTAAAAACAGCTAAAAAGATTGCACTCTCTGAGGGCTCATCTCATCTGCAAAAGGACGATTTGTGATAGGTGAACAACAGAAGTTTCGAAACAGGAGAAGTTTGCACTGTATTTGTTCATTGCTTCGTTTATTGAATCCTTCTCATTTCACTATTCTGTTGATGTTTGGGTCTTGTTTAATTCATTTGATTGATCACCATTTTACCCTTACAACAATAAAATAATGATTTATAGATTTTGTGAATGGGTCGAGTTTACCTCCCCATCACATTCCTTCATTAAAAACATGTCAATCTAACTTGATGGAATTCACTTTGACGTTCAAGGGTTGACTGACCCAAAAATAAAAACACCACCCATTATGATAATTATGTCATAACTTTTATGTTAGACGTAAATGGTCTTGATTCATGTTCAAATGACGTCTTTAACCTTACTTATGACTTAATACGACTTACTACAACTTAGAAAGATTTGAAAATAATATCGACTACCTGTTGATTATGTTCAAAAGCAAACTAACAAGGCAAGACTTACCTCTTACGACACATTGGTTCATATTTTCGTTAAACACTTATACTCGATTTGGCAAATAAACCACTCATAACCTGAGCTCTATATGTCTCTCCTTGAAAGATATACTCTCTCTCTCTCTTCTCTGAGAGTCATCTGAGAATCTGTATTCATGTTTCAACTTGTAACCAAACAATACATGATCAGTGCATCATTAGTCAAATATTTCAAATAATAAATCAAATCTCATAATGCAATTATTAAATTGATAATAATACATTCTTTTCTATAATTTCATAAATGACATTCAATATAATCCGTGTCTTTCCTTATCATTAATCTAATCATCATAATAAATTTACTTATGTCCAAGTAAAAGTAAAAAGTATAGCAAGGCAAAAATTGGGGATGTAACATATCCTTCCCCTAAAGATTCATCATCCCCGATGATATAAAGTATCAAAAAGTAACTAAAAAGCAAGTTCATTGTTTTTAACTGATAACAACATTAAATAAATGAGGAAACTTTTGATAAAATTCATGGTAATCCTCCCATGTAGCATTTTCCTCAGCATATTGGTCCCATTGTACCTTGCATTGCAAAACCTCTCTGTTATGCAAGCGGAGCTTGCGTGTTTCTAACACCTTAGGTGGCTTGATCGTGACCACCCCTAGATCCTGCATCTGTAAAGAATTCCAATTCAAAATATGGTTATCACTTGCAACAAATTTCTTCAAATAAGACACATGAAAAACATTGTGCATTCTAGACAAGGCTAGTGGTAGAGTAATTCTGTAGGCAACTGGATTGACTACTTCAAGCACTTCAAAGGGTCCCACAAATCGAGGGGCTAGCTTAGAAGACTTCCCAAACTTAATAGAACTTTTTTGAGGTTTGACCCTCAAAAGAACTTTTTCTCCAACAGAGAATTGCCTCAGAACACGCTTTGCATCTGCATAGCTCTTTTGCCTATCATTGGCTTCTGCCAATCTTTTTCTAATTAGCTTAACTTTCTCTTCCATTTCAGCTAGCATTTCTGGTCCGATGCTAATCCTATCTTCTAGCTTATCCTAGCTTATAGGAGTTTGATATCTTCTTTGATACAATGCTTCAAATGGTGCCATCTTAATAGCAGAATGATAGGAATTGTTGTAAGCAAATTCCACAAGTGGTAAGTATTCTTCCCACTTATATTGCTAATCCATGCAATACATTCACAACAAATCTTTTTAAACCTAGTTTACTCTCTCAGTTTGCCCATTGGTTTCAAGAAGGTAAGTTGTACTCATGTTGAGTTTAGTCCCTAGCACAGAAAATAAAGTTTACCAAAACCTTGACATTACACATGCATCTCTATCCGAGATAATCTTTTCAGGGAAGCCATGCAATCTGAACACCTCTTGCACAAATTTGCGAGCTAACACTGGTGCTCCATCTGTCAAATTCCTTGGTATAAAATGTGCTACCTTTGTGAGTTTATCAACCACAACTAAAATGGCATCATTTCTAATCCTTGACATTGGAAGACCTTGAACAAAATCCATACTAATAACTTGCCATTTCTACTCTGGCACATCATGGGGGTACAACAATCCTGTAGGGTGTTGATGCTCTACTTTTACCCTCTAACATTCTAAACAGCTTGCCACAAATCTTACAACATCATTCTTCATTCCTTTCCAGAAATAAAGAGGTTTAACATCCACTAGGAGTTTGGTCACTCCTGGATGTCCCGAATATGGTGCAGTATGAACTTCTTTCCATACTAGATCCCTTAAGCCAGCTGAAACAAGAACATACATTCTACCCTTGTACCTCAATAGTCCATCAAACTCTATTAGATAACCATCATATCTTGGATCTCTAGGATTATCTTTTAGAGCCTGCTTAACCTGCTCATAATACTCATCACCAGACAAATTTGTAACACCAAATCCTTGAAATTTCCATGAATAGAAACAATAGAAGCTATATGTCTTTTACAACTCAAAGCATCAGCTACTCTATTCTCTTTTCCTTTGATGTAGCTTATTTCAAAATCATAGTCAGATATCAATTCTAACCATCTCCTTTGTCGAGCATTCATATGTGGTTGAGAGAAAATATACTTAAGACTTTGATGGTCTAAATTAAGTACAAAAGTCTTCCCCAACAAATAGTGTCTCCACATCTGCAAAGCATGAGTTACTGCTGCCAGTTCCAGATCATGTGGTGCATAATTCTTCTCATAGGATTTCAATTTCCTTGATTCATATGATATCACTCTTCCATCTTGCATAAGCACTCCTCCTAATCCTTCTCCTAAGGCATCTATAATTACCTCAAATTATCCTTCAGAATCAGGCACTTTCAAAATTGGAGTTGTAGTTAACTTTTCTTTTAAGAGATCAAATGCATCCTAACATTTGTCTATCCATTCAAATCTCTTTCCTTTCCTCTGTGGGGAAGTGATTGGACTAGAAATACTGGAGAAATTTAAAACAAACTTCCTATAATAGCCAACCAAACCCATGAAACTACGCACCTCATGCACATTTGTTGGTATAGGTCAATCCAGAATAGCTATGATTTTTGCAAGATCAACAGATATGCCATCAGTAGAAATAATATGACCTAGATAATGAATCTCCTTCTAAAAGAATGTACACTTTGATAGTTTTCCATTTAACTTATGTTCTCTTAATCATTGTAGAACTATTTGCAAGTGACGTTGATGTTCTTCTTCATTCTTAGAATAAATGAGTATATCATCTAGAAAGACTAAAACAAACTTGTCCAAACAATCTCTAAATATAATGTTCATGAGATTCATGAATGCAGCAGGTGCATTTGTCAAACCAAATGGCAACACCGTGAACTCATAGTGCCCATATCTGATTCTAAAAGTTGTCTTATGAATATCCTCATCCTTCAGTCTTAACTGATGATATCCTGATCATAAATCAATCTTTGAAAATATAGCAGCTTCACACATATGATCAAAAAGATCATCAATACGTGGCAAAGGATATTTGTTCTTTACCATTGCTTTATTAAGAATATGATAATCTATACACAATCGAAGGGTTCCATCCTTCTTCTTAACAAATATAACTGGGGCACCCCAAGGTGAAACACTGGGTCTCATCAAACCTTTTGCCAACAATTCTTGTAATTGGGATTTTAACTCCATTAACTCCATAGTTGTCATATGGTAGCGTGCTTTTGATATAGGCTCAAATCCTAGTTTAATATCAATTGCAAAATCAAAAACCCTTTTGGAAGGTAGTCCTGGAAGTTCTTCTAGAAACACATCCTAAAATTCTTGAAGAAAAGGATACTTTTCTTCAAAAGATGAACTAGGGTTTTCTATCCCTTCCTCCACTTGTTCCATTTTGACTGCAAACAACTGACAACCTTTCCGTCTAACCCTTTTCAATTGCTTGGCAAAGATAGGTCTGATTTTAACTTCTCTTTGAATCCCTTGGAATTGGGTTTGATTTCCAAAATCATCTAAGCATTCAACTATTTTTGAAAAGCAATCAACCTTAGCTCTATGCTTCCATAACCAACTTATTCCTAGGATTACATCATAGGAACCTAGGGGAGCTACATACAGGTTTACTTCAATTGAGAAACTAGAGAGGTCAATTTTGGCTTCAAACAAACATTGTTCTACCTGAGCCTTAGATTGGTTAGCATATTGTACTGACCAAGGTTTAGACATGTATCTAGCTTTTCTGGGAAACTTATTCAAAATTTTAGGAGAAACAAAATTTTTCGTGGCTCCTGTATCAATCAAAATAGATATAGGGACTTCAAACAAAGTACTTGTCATCTCAATAGGTGTGATTTGATACTCTTCTTGACAATTGTCAAGACCTGCATGAATCCTTTGCTGGAATGCTTCTTGCTGAGTAGGTAGTGTAGTACATCTTTGTTGACCATTTTGATTCTTGTTAGGGCAACAATTTGCATAATGGTCGCCCCCACAAGTAAAGCATCCTCCAATGGGTCTTTTCTTGTCTGAAGTCTTCCCATTGTTATCCTCATTTATTTTGTAGTTGCCATTCTTCTCATTACCAGATCCACCCTTGTTCTTCTAAGATCCTTTATCCTTCCTCTTGTTATCATAGCTCTTTTCATATCTTTTCTTGTATGGTTGATTGTTAGGAGTTCCATTAAACCTCTTGCGGTTTCTATCACGATAAGCTGAGATGGATTTCAGCTTTTGCTCTTGCTTGATTGCTTTCTCATACACTTGATCCATTGTTGTGGGACCATTTACATCTACTTCTCCACTTATTTGAGCATTTAGACCCATGATGAATTTCTTGATCCTGAATCTCTCATCCTTTTGATACTGTGGAACATATTTAAGGAGTCAGGTGAATTTTTCTCCATTTTCCACCACTGTCATATCTCCTTGTTGAAGATTCTAAAAAATCAGTCAGTTTCTGATCAAAATAGAGTTGTGGTAACCATCTCTTGTGAAAGAGTTCCATGAACTCATCCCAAGTTACCCTTAGAGAGCTTAAATTCAATTCCATCTTCTTATTCATCCACCAAGTGGATTCTTCTCCTGCCAGTTGGAATGCTCCCCATACCACCTTGGTCACCTCCGAGTAATTCCTTATCTCGAAGTATTTTTCCATTTCCGTTAACCAAGCTTCTACAACATCTCCAGTCTCTATCCCATCAAATTTTGGGGGAGTGACCTTCTTCAAGTCTTTAGAGATCTCTAAGGTCAGTCTATCTCTTGCCTCTTTATTAGGTTCTGTACTCTTACTATGCTCTTCATGATTTTCTCCACTTTCACCATGAGAATTTTCATCTCCTCCCTCAGAATTTCCTTTATCATCCACCTTCTTTTCCAAATCACCCAGTCTTTTCTTGGTTTCCTCAATCATGGTTATGATTTGGTCCAGCTTATTATTTGGTAGGTGTCACTTTCTCCTTGGTTAGTCCTTGTCTGAACTATGTTTATGGATTTCTCACACCTGAGAATATTAAGTTGTCCATTAGTTCAAGATTATAATGCCTCCCATTAAATCTAAACATAATAAACTCAATTTAAACAATAGTTTGGCACAAAAACAACTCTTTTTTTTTTATTTATTTCATTTCAAAAGTAATGAGTATTCTTTTTTTTTACAAGAAATGACTTCAAAAGTCATGCTCAAGAGGAGTATATCCTTCAGACTCATTTTCTAATACCTAATCTCAAGGTATATAACCCTCTGACTCACTATCGAACCTAACTTCTATGATCTCAACAGTTGGGAGTATGCGAGGATTTTGCCTAACCATAATTGTTTCCTCATCTTTAACTCTTTCCAAGTACTCCCTTCTCACTCGCTTGATTCGAGTTAAGGCAGTCGCTAGATTTTCTGTATCACTTAACCAAATGTCACTCTCATCATTGGTTCCCTCAAAGGTTTTGATAATGGCCTCATGTTCTCTTTTTGCTTTAAGGAAATGTTGACTAGTATTAATAGACTTTCTTGCTATCTTTTTAAGACGTACCATCCTGGCACAAAAATTTTCAAACATTAGCTAACCGCTTAATGTTGACTACAAGCAAGCATAGTGGACTCATAAGCCCTATTGCTGAACCTGGTAGCTCTAATACCATATGTAACATCCACGTTCTTAAAACATAGTAAAACCAGAAAAATTTACCATAGAGTAATTTAACAAGATAAAAAATGAGATAGAGAAAATTTTTCTTTTATTTAACTCATAAACCAATATCAATAATTACAAGATTTTTCCTTTACAAAGAGTAATACATCATGAAGTCTTACTCAAGGACATAGTTCACAATGTAAATCAATTACATAGACAATTTGGAATAAATATTGCTGCTGAATATCTGACATCTTTATCACAAGTCCTGGCATATCTTCTTCTTGGAGAGAGAGAGTATCTTTCTAGTGATTTACCTGCATCCACAGACCAGCGATCTCCCACACTTCTTCCACATAGGAAGTGGCCCTACCCTTCACGAGGGATGTAGACCAAAGGTGACCAGTGGTAATTTGCTTATCTCGAGTACATAGTGTTGTATCCTACTCAAGTCTGTCAAACCATACAACCCTAGATACCCTCTAGCTAAGTATGATTTCCGATAGGATGAGCAATCTAGATACAGTGAACTAACAATGCATGCAGAAAACAAATGCACTACTTTGGCCAAAGTTTTTTAATTTTAATATCATTCATAATGAATGTTGTCGTTGTGTTCACCCACCCCTAATTGACTTGGATACTGTCGTATTCCGCAGTTTATCCATCAACTATGTTTATACAATAGCTAAATCATGATAATAATTTTTCTAGACTTTAGACATATCTATATGTCTTATCTAATCATTTGATTTCAGTTAGACTCTAAGTTTTACATAATATCCCATAATAATATGGCTTTACAAATTATCTGAAACTCATATCAATGAGACTAGGTTAATAACAACTCAGTTTATCTAAACTGAAAAAAAAGAGCGAACTATCGTTCAAAATAGATATTTCCTCTTATACAAAAATATGAATATTCTCGGATTACCTATTCATGTTGAATTCAATAGTCATGACACATATATAAACTCGAATATGATTCCTCTCAAATTCCTATCTCGTTAGACTTCATTTAATCATATCATACTGGTTTCCTACAAAGATATTCTCATGTAAAAATTACTAAGGATAACCCTATGATCCTTCATATTTCTATCGAAGCATTTCCATTGAGTTATCACTTGATTTATAATGAAAAAGGTATCTTCCTAAGCTTAATGAGATTCTAAGTTCTCTTGGAAAACAACCATTATAGTTATTCATAACTTAACAAGAAATGGTTCGTACACTTCCATTAACCACCTCAAAGATTTAAGAATCCTACTCAACTATGTTTACAATCCTATCATAGTTCTAAATGGTACTTGATATATATATAAGAATGGTATAAAATATCTCAATAATCAACTCTCGGTCCTTCTTAATGTTGAACCTTCTCTTAATTGACTGTATTTTTCTACATAATCAACCACTCATAAAGAAGACCTCTACAATGTACTGGAATATCATTCTACAGTTATATCTTTCAATAGACTGCGTGATAGGTAAAAATCAGGTTAATAAGATCAAGCATAGCCATGAAAACCTAACCCTACCATCATCAAAGAATCTAATCCAAATGAGATCAAAAGCATGCAATTCAAGAATAATATCACCCAGATTGTATGATTCCTTGTTTATGATGTGGATTGCTTCTTCAACAATGAACAATTATGAAGATAAAAGCTGCCATGATGGATGGATGATAAATCTAATATGCTATATGGATGCTAAAGTACTCAATATGCTCAGGATGATAATGTAGATGCTATATGAATGCTGGAGATCTGTAGTATGGAATGAGAGGATGTTTATATAGAACTCAACCAAAATCAATCAACAATGGAGATTTGGTGGCTATGTGAATGGCTAAGATTGAATGATAGACATAGGTGAATGTGAAGATGACAAGTGGAGATAAGATAAAGCTTATGTGTGACTGTGTACATAAAAAGTACTACATGTGAAAGATATTAAATAAAGGATGTAGTACCACTTATCTTTTTTAAATGAAAGAGGCACACATGTCGGCTCATGAGATAAATGATAAGAGAAATTAATTAAATAAATGAAATTTATTTAATTAATTGGAAAGTGGGTTTATGCAAGGAATTTTTAATTAAATAAATAAAATTTATTTAATTAAAATAGAAGAACGAAAATAATTAAATAATTAAAGATTGTTTAATTATAGCTTAGAGGAAATAGAAGAAACAGATAATGAATTAATTAAATAAATATAAATTTATTTAATTAATAGAAGAAATAGATGTGTTAGGGATATTGCTCAAGTGTGTTAGACAAATGCAAATGATGGATAATGCGATATTTGAATGTTAGTGATAATGAGTCAATTTTGGGTGTCTACATTTTTCCCATCTTTGATACAATGTTCGTTAGAGCGTTGTGTCAAAGAAGATATGATATTCATTCGATAAACAAGGTTATGCCCCAATGTAACTGGTGGAGGATGCCCCCTCAAGAGGTAAGCCAGGCTAACCAGGAAGGGCTGGGTTGGCTTGTGATAAAATAAAAAGCTAGGACACAAGGTTGACATGAAGAAAATAAGGGGTTGGATGAGAGAAGTGGGATGGTTCAAAAGAAAAGAGGCTTTGGCATAGAAGAATTAGGGTTTGGATAGGGGCTATATGTAGGTCCTTCAAGGGTAAATAGGCTCATTTGTGCTCAGTTGTGTTCATTTTCTTATAGAAATCTAGAGCTCCCTAGAGTTGGTGTGCGACGAGAAGTGGAGAGCTATTAGGATGGTGATTCCACACAGAGATCATCATTCCAAGCGAGTTAGGACACATGGATGACCAGAGGGAGCAGGCATACTAGTATGTATTGAAACTTTTGCTAAAAGGTTGATTTTGATAGGCTAGAAGCGTCATAAATGCACACACATCACTATAAGCGACTAGGTTTTAGGATAGGCAGTTTAGGTCGCTTAGGAAGAAAAACAAGTCGCTTAAGGTAGTTGAGGTTGCTTATAGGTGCAGCTTGGTCACGTATGGGATAATAGGTCACTTCCAGTCGGCTTAGACAAATATAGGTAAAATGTACATATAGATAAAATCAAGTCGCTTATGGGCTAAAAGTAGACACATATATAGGTTCAACTCACTTTTAAAGAAAATATGCTTGTGTATAGGATAGAGATCACTTAGAGGCAAAAGGTATAGGCATATAGAAATATAGCTCGCACTTGGTCAATAAGTAGTCGCATAGGAAAATTAGGTCGTATATGGGAAAGAAATAAGCACATGTAGAAAAATAGGTCGCATGCGATCAGCAGATAAGTGCATATGTAAAAATGAGTCACTTATAGTAGACAGAAGCATGTATAGCAATAAATGATCTAGTTTTATAGCAGTTGTATGTAGCACAAGGGATTGACATGATGAGTGAAATGATGCATGATATCCTATCACCTTTGTTATCACGAGAGCCACATCCTAGGGATTTGCAGTTGGTGAGATTGCTGGATGCAGAGGAGCGGCTAGTGTTAGAGATCCTCAGATTAGAGCATGTGTCGAGATTGGAGCCAGCGCAGGCACATCGAGGATTGATGACAGTGATGGTGGAGTGATGGATGAGCGAGCATAGTTCTTTCTTGTTGCCAATAGGAGAGGCTACAATCACACTAGAGGATGTGTTCCAAATTCTGCATATTCCTATTGATGGGGACCGAGTAGATTATGATCTTGATATGGGTCCAGCTGCATTCAGGAGATTGTTCGGGACACCAGACATTGGAGGAAAGGGCTCAAAGATTCCTATGGAGATTGTTTGGGACACCAGACATTGGAGGAAAGGGCTCAGAGATTCCTATGGTAAGGATGGAGGAGTTATGTGACAAACTACAACGAGTGGTAGTAGCTATTATCAGATGGCTAGTTGGAGACAGACAAGTGAGAGGGTTTCCAATGGGATGGGGGATAGTGATGGAGGGGATGTTCTCCTATGGGACGAGATATGCATGGGTGGAGTGTGTGCTTGGATAGCTCTATCATTTCCTACATGATTGTGCATATATGTTCGGGGCTAGTATGTCTGCAGGAGTTACAGTTTTGCATGTGTGGGCATATGAGAATATTCCAGTGACGAGACTAGATGGATGGGTGGTTAGAGTAGCAAGAGAGCCTTATGCTAGGATGTATAAAGGAGCTTTGACATACCGACAGCACAGAGGACTAGTGTACTAGTGGAGTATGTTCGATGAGGTAGATAGATTTATATGGAGGCCATGGCTGGGATGCGAGAGATGGGATGAGGAGGATACTGAGCTTGTCTATGCTAGGAAAGAGATATATTTTTGGACACGTGATATACATTATAGAGCGCTATTTGCCAAGAGGGTTTTGAGACAGTTCAGGTTACCATAGGTAGTACCAGTTGGTGATGCCATTTTTGGGAGGACTCGACAGGAGGTGTTTGATTGGGGACCAGAGGTAGTGGTTGACACGGTTTTGGCAGAGAGAGAGGGGCTACAGCCAGTTGTATGGCAATGGGGACAGGGTGCTACAGATCTAGGCACGCTACCAGTTTATGATACATACTAGGTGACAGCGAGACCGATGTGACTGACGTGGGTTGGAGAGATAGGAGAGATTGGGATGGAGAGACCAGTCAGGAGGAGGTGACAACGGGCTCCACCAGTGCAGGCTGTTGTATCAGTAGCACCAGGGATATAGATACAGGGACAGGTGCAGGGACAACCTCAGATACTTGCATAGCCTCAGAGACAAATATTAGGAGGTGATCATGTTGGGATTCAGCAGTTGTGGAGGAGGATTAGAGAGGAGAGGAGATGGAGGCAGCAGGCTCAGATGAGGTTAAGAAGAGTGGAGTTGGATAGACACTAGGCAGTGATTGTCTTACGGCATGCTAGAGCTCAGGCTCAGACATACTAGGCTCAAATACAGGTTAGAGTGTAGGCTAGGGATGGGCAGGATGATAGTACACTTGCTAGGGTGATAGGAGAGAGAGAGATGCAGCTAGGCAGAGCAAGCACATGATGAGAGTTGAGCGAGATATGGCTATACAACAGATGTAGGCGATGAGGGATGAGAGAGATGGTTTACGGACAGAGAGGGATATAGTTGTACAGCAGCTACAGGGGATGACTAGCGAGCAGGATAGAGTAGTGGTTGCATTGGGTATAGATGGGGCTATGATGTATTTGGCCACATAGTTGACACAGGTACAGGCAGAGCTGTGGAGAGTATAGGGTGAGGTGGAGTATTATAAGGGCTTGTACTATGGGGCTGTGCTAGCAGAGCAGAGGCAGCCTAGCTTCAGGAGTAGATCAGGAGCTTCAGGTTCACATAGGACAGGGGGATCTCGATCTGTAGCATCAGTGATGGGGCCACAGAGAGATAGTGGGACAGGTGTAGGACCCAGTGGTGGCAGTCAGGGTGAGGGAGTTGCTAGTCGTCACTAGGGCTACCTTGTTTATGTATATTATGTTGTATCATGATGAGGCCTAGAGCCGCTTGTACATACATTCTTTATGGCTCAGCTTGTATATGTAGACACTTGTATATTGACGCATATATATATATATATATATATATATATATATATATAAATATATAATGGCATATTGCTTATCTACATGATGTTGTAATGGATGTACTGTTGGTATTATGATGGTTATGCATGTTGTATTTGTATTTTTCATGGATTATGTATGGAAGTTTATGCAAATGATATGATAATGCAAATATGTAAATGGTAATGATATGATATGTACTCATGCATATAGATAAATGGTAATGATATGATATGTGATGGACCTCTATATGCCTAACACACTTGTTTTGCAGGATAAGAGATGTGGAAGAAGGACGATGGAAATGATTGATCTTGGTTGAGGACTATATAGACGAATAATGGGATGAATAGATGGTACCATGAGCAGCTTTAAAAGTAATTGCTCAAAAATTAAAAAGAAATGCAATCCTTATGTTTGATATAGCATGTGGATGTTATGCACCAAGGTATAGAAAGACCAAGGTGTCGAGATATCCAATGCAAAAGTAGCATGCTACAATCTTGTCTGAACGCATGAGGTCAAGATGTTGAGCCAACATGCACAAGATATGAATAGAAGCTAGTGTTTTGAGATGGACTTTGATGCTACAAGCAATGGTTTGAGCTTATCTCCACTATGCATAGTGACACCTTGCTGGTTATATGTATGGAGCTAGTCTTGACATAGAATAGTCTCAAGTGCATAAGAGACTATTTAGATTCTCAGATGCTAGAGATATTGATATGTAAGATGCTAATCCTAACACGTACAAGATACCAATACGCATAGGAAGATAATAAGATCATCCCGTAAACACAGCATATGAAAGCAATATGACCATGCCCCATTCCTTACTTCATCACAACATACCAAGATATAGATAGATCAAGGCAGTCTTGATTAAGCATAGAAAAGGGACAAAAGATAAATCAAAAGATAAAACAAAAGATACTGTCATCACGTTCTCTTACCAAATTTAGGTGCTCTGAGATGGATTTAAGCTGGGGCATTCTTAAGAGGAAAGCTGGATCCTGTTGAAGGCTAAAGATGATAAAATGCTATAGCAAATGTTGGCTTAAGGCATGCAGACAAATAGCTTCTGGCTTATTCTTGATTGGTTAAAGTGCTTGAGCTAATCAAAGAGAAGAAAATGAAAGATGAGAGAAAATGAAGAAGATGGGGTGGATCGTCTGTGCTTGAGTACTGGAAACTTCCTTCGTATCCTAGACTGCCTACATACCCTATATCCACGAGATCAAAGCACATTTACGATGATGATGAGACATGATGAATATGTAGTTCTGGGTATTATTGATGATGTGTGTGATGAAAAATAGAAGAATGTGGGATGAAAGATTGGAGGATGATTAGAAGAAAGATGAAAGATGGATGATGAAAAGAGAGGCTATCATCTTTGCCTAAATCAGAGTGCTTCCTTTGCATCTCAGATTGCCTACATATCCTGTATCCATGGGATCAAGGCTTTAACGATAGAGCTGGGATGTAGTTCTTTCTTATTACACTAGTGAGTGATGTTGAAAGAATCAACTTTATTTCTTGGATGCTTGCATTGGTGATGTTTTTTGATGTTTTTGGATGCTAGTTGAGCTTGAATTGATTGCAAAGATATGAATCCTAGTTGCAAATGTTTGACATTGGATGAACGCTATGGCTGAAGTTAAAAGTTTGTTGTGTTGTGAGCTAAGGTGTTCGGTGTGTTATTTGCTGAGCTGGCAGTATCCACTTCCAAATAAGGCTCAACAAATGCCCCCAATGCGGGATGAGGTTTATTACGGAGAAGCGACAAGGGATAGCGAGTGTGGACAAGATGCTATGGTGCCAAAAAGATATAGTTATCGCAACAATGTCCCAAGTATGATAGCTAGCATTGACAGAGGCGAAGATGGAAAAGTTGTTTAGTATGATGAAATATGGATTATGTAAGATAAGATGGAGAAGTATGCTAGGAAGAGTGGTTATCAAACAAACTAAGCAGATAATGGAGGCTGGTCACTACACATAGCGCCTGTTTACCAGGTTTTCTCTATGGTACTTATCCAAGGCGCCTGTTTACCAGGTTTTCACTAAAGGGTGGATTATTTATCTTATATTATTATTTTTTTTGTTATCCAAAGCGCCACAAAGTGGTTTTCACTATTGGATGGATTTTTTTTTTTAGGATAGCTGAGATTCATGGATAAAACTTCTTGAGATGGGTGTTGTTGACTGGTTCATCCAATGGAATGCTTTCAAGTGTTGAGAAAGTATATGCACCTAATCCATAAACTGTTGTGATGATAAAAGGACCAAGCCAATTTGGTTCAAACTTGCCCTGTTTCTCATGATGTTGCTGATTCCTTTGATTTTCCTTAAGGACAAGATCTCCAACTTGAAATATGTGTTCTCTGATTTTTTTGTTGTAGTTGTGGCGTAGACGGTTTTGATAGACTTGGAGATGGTTGAGTGTTGTAAGACACTGTTCATCTAGTAACTCAAGATCATAGAGTCTGGATACTCAATATTCTTCCTCTGAGATGGTATGTTGTAGAGATACTCGTAGTGAGGGGATCTCAACCTCAATAGGTAAGATAGCTTCAGTGTCATACACAAGAGCATAAGGTGTAGCTCCAGTAGGAGTTCTAATACTTGTTCGATATGCCCATAATGCAGGATGAAGTTGTAAATGCCAATCATGACCAGCTTCATTGACTGTCCTTTTGAGAATCTTGATGATTATTTTTTTAGAAGCCTTAGCTTGGCCATTGCTCTGAGGATAGTAAGGGGTAGAGAAGCGATGTTGGATATGGAACTTTTTGCAAAGATCTCTAACCTCTTGGTTCTTGACGGGATGACCATTATTAGTGACAATAGCTTGAGGAACTCCATAGTGGCAAATGATATAGTGTAGGATAAACTTGGATATTTGCTTGCCGGTGATATAAGTCATTGGTATGGTTTCCACCCACTTTGTGAAATATTCAGTGGCGATGATAATGAACTTATAACCATTTGATGAAGTAGGATGGATTTTACCTATGAGATTATGTCCCCACTATGAAAAAGGCCATGGAGTAATGATAAACTGAAGCTCATGTGCTGGTGCATGTATTAAATCTCCATATTTCTAACATTGTAGACATCTCTTTGCAAATTGTTGTGCATCTTTTTCCATGGTTCGCCAATAGTATCCTGCTCGTAGAAGTTTCTTAACAAGGCCAGGGCCAGCAGAATGCAAGTCGTAGACACCTTCATGTATATCATGTAAGGCCACTTTTGCTTCCTTAGAATCAAGACATCTAAGAAGGATACCATCAAGACTCCGGTGATAAAGGGTATCTCCCAAGATAGTGTAACGAGAGGCTCGACGGATAAATGTTTTGCGTTGGGTGTTAGATAGTTGAAATAGAAAGGTTTGATTGTGGAGATACTCGTATAAGTCCTCATACCATGGTGAATTGGGACCAACAATTTCATATATAAGCTCAGACTGTGGTACTTCAAATGCTAGAATCAGAAGTTGTTCAACCAGAAACTCACATTTATTTGTATTAGATGCATGTCTAGAAGAGACCTAATCATAGCCATGGCATCTGTTGCTCTGTTCTGTAGCCTTGGGATTTGTTCAAAGGTGATATTGTCAAAATACCTTTTAAAATCATCGACCATTACCTTGCATGGAAGAAGATTCTCATCTTTTGTTTGATATTCACCTAAGACTTGTTTGATAACCAGTTGAGAATCGCCAAAGACTTGTAACTATTTGATAGCCCATTGTACTACCATACGTAATCCTGTGATTAAAGCTTCATACTCTGCTATGTTATTAGTACATGGAAATGCAATTCTATATGATTTGGGTATACAATCTCCTTGAGGAGTAAAAAACAATATCCCTGCTCCTGATCCATGTTGTGTGTAAGATCCATCAAAATATAGCTGCCACCATGTTGGAGAATTTAAATTGAACAACCCTTCATCAGGGAAATCTGGATACATTGGGTGAATATCTATAATGGGTGCTGCAGCTAATTGATCAGCGATGGCTTGTCCTTTTATGGCTTTTTGATCCACATATTGTATGTCAAATTCACTTAAGATCATAACCCATTTTGCTAATCTTCCCATGAGGATTGCTTTAGAGAGAAGATATTTGAGTGGATCCACATTAGATATGAGCTTTGTCATTTGGTTCAACATATAGTGTTATAACTTTTGGGAAGCAAACACTAATGCTAAACATGCTTTTTCCATAGATGAATAATTAAGTTCATATCCCATAAGCATTCTGCTGATGTAGTAGATGGCTTGTTCTTTTCCTGAATCATCATGTTGAGCTAGAAGGGCACCCAATGCTGCTGGTGTTGATGATATGTAGAGCAATAACGGGCAATCAAGCACAGGAGGTACTAACATAGGAGGTGTTACTAGATATTCCTTTATTTTGTCAAAGGCATGTTGACATTTTTCATCCCACTTAAAAGGTTCACCCTTACAAGAAGACGTTGGAAAGGATGGCATTTGTTGTTAGTTGTGATATAAATCTACGGATGGACTATAACCTTCCTTGTAGACTGCGGAGCTGCTTGAGATTTACTGGTAGAGGCATTTCCATAATAGCTTTTACTTTAGTTGGGTCCACTTCTATCCCTCATCAGACACAATGTATCCCAACAGTTTTCCAGATGTTACACCAAATAGACATTTCTTTGGGTTTAGTCTAACTTGATACTTCTTGAATCGATCAAAGATTTGTGCTAGTACATGTAGATGTCCTTCTCTTGTCTTAGATTTTCCTAGGATATCATCAACATAGTCTTCCATGATAGTGTGAAAAAGATCATGAAAAATAATTGTCATGGCTCGTTGATAAGTAGCTCCAGCATTCTTGAGACCAAAAGGCATTACCACCTAGCAGTATGTGCCCCATGGACAAATGAATGATGTTTTATCTTGATCTTCCTCTGCTATTCTGATTTGGTTATATCCTGAAAATCCATCCATCAAAGATAGCATTTCATGTCCAGCTGTGAGATCTACAATATTGTCTATGCTTGGTAATAGAAATTCATCCTTAGGACATGCTTTATTAAGATATCTAAAGTCTGTGCAACAGCGAATGTGTCCATCATGTTTTGCTACAGGTACCAAGTTTGAAACCCATTCTGGTTAATCAATAGGCTTTATGAACTTTGCTTCTAATAGCTTCTGAATCTCTGCTTTGACCAATAAAGCTACTTGCGGATGCATTTTGCGCAATTTGTGTTTAACAAGTTTTGCATTAGGAGATACTGCTAGATGATGTACCACAAGAGATGGATCTAGACCCGACATGTTAGCATAAGTCCATGCAAAATTTATAGCTCTTTTTATAAAAAAAGTTGTGAAGTCTCTTCTTTCTTGCTCTGATAGTGATGCTACCAAAAAAGTGATCTTTGGATTCTACTTTGTACCCAAGTTCATGTCTTGTGATTGTTCAACTAGCACTGTTGATTTCTCATGCTAGTCAGTGGTAACAGGAAGATCAAATCCCCCATCCTCAGGTACCTCAGAGAAGTTTTCACCTTTGGATACATCATTTATTTTTACTTTTTCATGGTCAAGAGGCGCCTTTCAGTTTTCACCTAGTGACCTATTTTGTTTGATTTTGTTTATTTCACTTTTGTGACTAAAGGATTTGATACTTCCGCCAAAATATGCTAGTTTAGGTAGATCCATCATGAAACCTACTTTGTGATCACCCAATGGAATGTCTTGTCGTAAGCCCATGAATTCTGCAATAGCTTCATCATTCTCAAATGTATCTAATATCGGTGCCCCCTGTTGGTCCCAATCGACGAGGTCAGGATATACGAGTGAAAGGGTAATGGAGAAATGGCTATGGCTAAAGGAGGTTGTGGAAATCATGAAGATGGAGTTTTCTTGAAAAAGGTCAATAATATGAAGGGAGGAGTCGTTGATAGTATCTAAACTAGAAGTCTCTCTTGCCGAGGAAGGTCCAACGTCCATATCAGAAATACACTTAATGTCTTTGGAATGCGGTACCTTCGACTGATAGCCAAAGCCTTGCTTATTAAACTTCTTAGACACAACAATGGGTTCAAGAGGTCCTTGTTCCTGTGATCCCAATCCACCATGTCCTTTGTAGCCCATGTTCTTTATGATGCGGAACTCATTGTTATATCTCTCCACTTCAAGTTGTACTTGGTTGTTTTCATCAAAGAATATCCAAGAGTCGATATCATCAATGGCTTCATCATCCAGGAATCCGCCTTTAATGAATACTGTGGGTGAGACTTTGATGATAGCTGGGGATGAAGGTGGCTTGGATGTAGAAGGTTTACCATGAGATTTGGGAGACAAGGGAAGGGTGCCAACACAACAAGATTCTTGCAATGTGTATTCACCAAGACCATGTTCGGTGTACTTGATATGGAGATTGGAAGTGACTTTGCTAGATGATGGCTTGAGTAGGTTGGATGGATCTATATATGATGAAGATGGATATGCCTCGATGTTGATAGGAATGTAGTTTGGACTCTGTTATTTAGCTTGAAAGGCATGACAAAATTCAAATGGATTGGGATCAGCATGGATAGTAATCTCAACACCGTTATGTGGAAATTTAAGACATTGATGGTATGTAGAAGGAACTACCTTGAGGGCATGTATCCATGGATGACCAAGGATAATATTATAAGGAAGCTCAATATTAAGAACTTGACAACAGGTTTCAGTAGTGACCGCCCCAACTTGGATAGGCAAGTAAATAATCCCTTTAGTATCTCTCTCGGCATCATCATATGTTCTGATAGTAATGACCTTGGAGGTGTTAACATCTTTCTCAGAATATCCTAATTGTTTTATTAATTTCAAGGAACATATATTAAGACAAGCTCCACCATCCACCAAGATTCATTTGATACAGCATTGTTTGACAAACACTTCAATGTGAAGGGCTTCGTTGTGTGAAGGATGAATGGAGGGTTGAAGATCTTTGTCAGAAAAGGTTAAATGACAAGGGGCTGCAATGCTAGTGACCATAGATTGGAATTGTGTGATATCAATATTGTTAGGCACCGAAGATTCTTGTAAGGCTGTCAAGGATAGCTTTGTGAGAAGGGGATATGCGAAACAACTCAAGAATGGAAATATGCGCAGGTGTTTTGCCAAGGTGATCAAGGATATTATAATTAGGGGACGGTCGATGAGGATGGACAGGTGCTCCTTGAATGGTAATGCAACCTTTTCGAGTAGTTAGAGCACAGTCAAGTGCTTTGCTTTGGATAGTAATGGTAGAAATGCGAGCATGGTCAATGCAGCCAATAGTAGATGATTCATAGTTGTACTGAATGGCATTCCCAACATGAGGGTTACTTGGTTTGTCATGGGATGGAAGTGGATTCTTGAAAGCATCTAGATCATAGTTCAATGTCGATTGTTGTGCAGGTTCAGTTGTTGAAGGTGTAATTTTGATTAAACCCTGATCGATGCAAACTTGGATAACATGCTTTAAACACATACAACCATTTGTTTTATGTCCTTTAACTCTGGTAATCGCAATACTCATTTTCTTTATACCAAGGAGCTTTGAAGAATGGCTCACCGTTGGGTGGCGCATCTGGTAACATAATATCACCCACTTGGAGAAGTTTTTGAAAGAAAACTTCCATAGGTTCTGCTAATGGTGTAAATTGTCGGTGAGGATTTGAAGTTTGTCATTGTCAAGTTCGTTGAAAAGGTTGTGTTGTTGTAGAAGTAGCTTGAATGTTAATGGGAGCTTTCATAGTTTGTATATTCTTTTCATCCACAACACCGTCGTTGACAACATTCTTGTTTTTGTTCCAAAAGTGGGACTTATCATAGGAATTTTGAGGATAGTCCTTGTTATCACGAAAAATCTTGATAGTGCCTTTAGCAATTAAAGCTCGTTTAATGATGGTTCCTTTGGAAACAATTTCATCAAAGGTGCTAGCACTTTACAATTGTAGTTGGAATGACAGCTCGGGATGAAGATTTTGGACAAAGATATCGAGCTGTTGCTTCTCAGGTATTTCCCATGATAGTTTTCTAGCCATATTACGCCATCGTTGATTAAATGAAGAAAAGGCTTCACCATTGCGTTGTTTATTGTTGACAAGGTCATTCATGTTTACCTCATGTTCAATGTTAAAAGCAAAGTGTGATTGAAACTTATTTGCTAATTCCGCAAAAGACTTAATTCCCAGAGGTAAATGAGAGAACCATTCAAGAGCTTTTCCTGCTAAGCTTCGAGGAGATAGTCTCAAAAGATATGTATCAAAATGAGCAACATTGAGACATGCCACAAAGAATGCTCTAAGATGGTCTTCTGGATTTCCTTTTCCTTTGTACTTGTCAAATTGTGGAATTTCAAAGTGTGGCAGAAAAGGTGTCATATGAAGTGACTTGTCAAATGGATAAGTGCATATGTTTTCTAAGGAAAATGTCTTATTGCTTTGTCCTACCGATTGGTTAATCATTTGTTGAACATCCACTGGGGAGATAATTGCTATTGTTGCAAAGGGGGTGAAACATGGTATGATGCATATTGAGGTTGTTGTTGTGGGATATATGAAGCCATGACCGTTTGTTGAGGTTGCGTACTCACAATGTATGTCAAAGGATTAGTATGTGACACATATGTGGTTGAAGATTGCTGTCCTTGAGACACAAGTAGTGGTTGCATATATTGTGACAAATTAGCACCAAGATTTTGCATCACATGAGAAGTGGAAGATTGATTGGCATTAGTTAATGGTTGTGAATTTGGAGTTGGATTTGTGACATGGTAACTAATGGAAGGATTGGTGGATGCAAAAGAAGGATGGACACTTGGGTTTGTATTTTGGACAACATGAGGATTTGTATATGTCATGTGTTGAGTGACAATAGGCAAACCTTGGGTAGTATAAGATGGATTGATGGTTTGTGAAGGATTGTAAGAAGATGATGGAATGGATGTAAGTTGATCAACATAAGTGACTATAGTGCTAGGATTAGCTTGAGAAATAATAGGTGGGTCACTCATGTCAATAAGACTAACATTGGGATTGTATGATGTATTGGATGAATTAGTGAAGATAGTGGAGATCATATTAGCAGCGGTAGGAATATGAGCTATGGTGTCCACATGTGATGTAGCAGATTGAGATGGTTGTGAAGCTTGGATCGTTGGTGTTGTTTGGATAGCTTGGGAAGCTTGTAGAATATGGGATATGGGAATAGCTTGTGATGTTTGGGGGGTTTGCACTTGGGCCACATGGACAGCTTGTGTTATTGGAGGCATGTAAACGGTCATGGTAGGAGAAGTATGTTGGGGAACATGGAAAGGTGGAATGCTCAGATTTTGTGAAATAAAAGGGAGTACATTGGTTGGAGTTATCAAAGGTTCTAGAGTGTACTCTGAGCATGGTGGATCAAATGAAGTAACAAAAGGTAGTGAAAGAGATGTGTTGGAAGATGGAATTTGTAATATGGTATGGGATGGTGTGACTATAGTGGATGGTCCCTTTGCAACAATAGCGGGAGTGTTTGGATCATGCTCTCTAATAGCGGATATGTCAAAATCTCTTGGTAATTTAGCTCCTATGTGAGCAAGTTGCAAGAAGTAGCGATTAGGATCGGATAAAACAAGTCTCTCAAATTGATCCCATACATGTGTATCTCAAAATTCTGATAAGTCTTCTTGGGATTGTTCCTCATAAGTCTCCAAAAATATTTGAGGTTGTACTTGTTGTGAAGATGATTCTCCAATGGTGTACCCATGGGACACAAACATATGAGGAGGCATACCAGTCATAAATTGAGTCGCGTCTCTGTGAGGTGTTGATCTAGATTGTTGCATCTTAGCTTCCATCTCAGTTTGTAATTTGGCTTCCATTTCAGCTCACAATTTGGCTTCCATTTCAGCTCTATATTGACTCCTAGTTTGAGGCATGATGAATGATGTTGAAAACTGAACTTTAGCCTGTCAAGATTTTGAGACCCAAAAAGATGATGGTTTGCTGATTGTTTGGATGCTAGTTGTTGGTTGCTGGTTGTTGGTTGTTGGTTTGTTGTTTGCTTTGTTGTTGGGTTGCTTGGTTGCTTTGTTGGTTGGACGTCCCTAGAGAATAGCTCACACACTCAAGGGAAAAGTTATTTTCTAAGGTTGCTATTTTGCTGATGTTGCTAAAGCTAAAGCCAAGAGATGATGTTTTGTTGATTGATCGGGTTGATTGATTTGATGTTTGGTTTGTTGGTTTGGGATCTCAAAAAGATGAAAAGCTCACAAAGTTCACAAAGTTCAATTGGTTGGTAAACTCAAAGAAGGAGACAAAGTCTAGGTATCTGCTAATGATCAGAGACAGGTCTGAAAGCTAATGCTGAGGCTAAACAAGCTAGAAGTGTAGCATATTCGAATGAGTCACTAAGATTTGCTAATAATTGACCACAGGCGACAGGTAATAGCTCATATGTGACTCAGAAAAGGCCAAAAGTGACTGGTAATAGCTTAAATACGATCTAGTTTTGGTTCAGATAACAAGCTACAGTGTTAACCAGAGGTGAGCCAATTTTCCACAGGCAACCAGTATTGACTCAGAAGCGATTTACTGTTGATCAAAGGTGATGCAATTTTGACTAGAGGTGATTGACTATTGTTTAAAAGCGATCCATTTTAGGCAAAAAGCGACTGACTGTTGTTTAAAAATGATCTAGTTTAGGCAAAAGGTGACTAACTGTTGTTTAAAAGTGATCCAGTTTAGGCAAAAGGTGACTGACTGTTGTTTAAAGGTGATCTAGTTTAGGCAAAAGTTGACTGACTGTTGTTTAAAGGTGATCCAGTTGTCTGTATGTGGGCAGTTTAAGCTCAAAAGCAACTATGTTTGTTAGGAAATATGTCTGATTTGTATTTTTTTGACAAGAAAATAATAATTGCAGTCACTCACACTCACAACAATCACAAACTTGTACAACCTAGGCTAGGAAAGGACTGTATTTGTTGAGTCCCCTGGCCGTGCTTATTCAAAGCGGATAGCTTCAGGATCTTGGTAGCACCGGCTCCTCTCCACGGCACACACTTCTCATGCATACCAAAATCCAGGTTTCCCAAGGCTTGTCCCCCCACCAAACCTTAGGATTGTCCCTGCTATCTCTTTTAAGAACCACGTGAATCGGGGCAGCTTCAAAGGTCCCACCTTTTGTGTCAACAAATAGAAGGTTTTTAGCTACTACACAAAGTTTCTAATAAGGGCATTCGTTCGGGTGGCTATGCGTGCGGCAGCGCTACTCTCCGTTATGGAGTCTCCCAGCCTTCAAGGGTTACGACTTGGAGGGTTTTGGGGGAGGTTGGTTGTCAGTATAACACAACACCTGTTGTTTGTGGCTTTCAACACAAACACTTTTCTTATATAGTGGTTTAGAAGGACTTGGCTTTAGCCTGTTACCGCTTGGGTCGTATCCCTTCTCACACCGGGAAGGCAGGCCCTCTAAAGATAATAACAAGTTCTCATACACCCAAGATCCATTTGATAGGCAAGGGGAGAGGATAATTTTGTTATTAAATTTGGGTTACAATCAAGCACATGCAAGCAATCAAAAAAGATAAATCAAGCACAGAGCAAGCAATGATTCTTTTTAAGCACCAAGCCCAAATGTTCCTAATTTAGTGAAAAACCACAAGTCTTGGACCGATTGAAGCTGCAACAGGTATGTTAGTAGTCTGATAACCTCCTTTTCTTGGACAATCGACAAGATGTTGCACAAATACCCAATTAGTAGCCAAGAAAACCAAACTGCAAATGATAAGGACTGAAAAGGATAGTTTACTAGAGGCGATCAGTTGTTGATCGCAAGTGAACTGTATTATGCCGCAAGTGAAATGTTACAAATCAGAAGCGATGCCAGTAATGCCAGATGTGGAATGAAAAAGCTCATAAGTGATGCGAAAAAACAAGAGGCGACTGGTTACAAGTCATAAGTGACTCAGATCTGTAAGAAAAATAGAATGTAACAAAAAACCTAGTTTCGCAAAAAGCGATCCAGATAGCTAAAAGCGGTCACTGTTAGGTTAAAAGTGATTCAAATAAAGGTATAAGTGACCACTGTTAGCTTGTAAGAGATGAGGAACAAGTAGTAAGCAACTACTGTTTGCTCAAAAGTGATCCAAGAATGCTAAAAGTGGTAGGTTTCAGCTCAAAAGTGATGCATATATTCATACAATGACTAGTTTTCACTCAAAAGTGACTGGAACTTGCCGTAAGCGCTCAAAAAATTTGATCTTCACAAAAACAACTTCAAATAGAAAAGTTAATCAAGGACGTCTGTCCCACCGGGCGTGCCAAAATGTGATAGGTAAAAAATCAGGTTAATAAGATCAAGCATAGCCATGAAAACCTAACCCTACCATCATCAAAGAATCTAATATAAATGAGATCAAAAGCATGCGATTCAAGAACAATATCATCTAGATTGTATGATTCCTTGTTTATGATGTGGATTGCTTCTTCAACAATAAATAATTATGAAGATAAAAGCTGCCATGATGGATGGATGATAAATCTAATATGCTATATGGATGCTAAAGTACCCAATATGCTCAGGATGATAATGTAGATTCTATATGAATGCTGGAGATCTGTAGTATGGAATGAGAGGATGTTTATATAGAACTCAACCAAAATCAATCAATGGTAGAGATTCGGTGGCTATGTGAATGGCTAAGATTGAATGATAGATATAGGTGAATGTGAAGATGACAAGTGGAGATAAGATAAGGCTTATGTGTGACCGTGTACATAAAAAGTACTACATGTGAAAGATATTAAATAAAAGATGTAGTACCACTTATTTTTTTTAAATGAAAGAGGAACACATGTCAGCTCATGAGATAAATGATAAGAGAAATTAATTAAATAAATAAAATTTATTTAATTAATTGAAAAGTGGGTTTATGAAAGGAATTTTTAATTAAATAAATAAAATTTATTTAATTAAAATAGAAGAATGAAGATAATTAAATAATTAAAGATTGTTTAATTATAGCTTAGAGGAAATAGAAGAAATAGCTAATGAATTAATTAATTAAATATAAATTTATTTAATTAATAGAAGAAATAGATGTGTTAGGGATATTGCTCAAGTGTGTTAGACAAATGCAGATGATGGATAATGCGATGTTTGAATGCTAGTGATAATGAGTCAATTTTGGGTGTCTACAGACTGACTTCTACACATTTATATGGTTTTTGACTTAGGCTAATAGCCTTTGATAGTATTGGTCAGCCAGTGATAATGGCGACAATCATTAACTCCAAAGGTTTTAAACATAATCAAAACACTCATTAACAGGTTTGCTGATTAAGAATTGAATATCACAGACATATGGAAAGGGATATTATCGATTCTTCGAAGCATGCAAACAAAAGACATTATAAATCCTTACAATTCTATTATTGTTTCCCCATAGATATTGAATGATACCTAGTGATGGCACAAGAGTTATCTGCAGCTGTGTTTACTATTCACTCAGCCTAAATGATGGCGTCCACACACCCGTGTTCTTGCTGTGACCTGCTCTCTATGTTTTTTAAAATGATCCTCTTGTATGTGTGTCTCCTAACTGTGAATCTTATCTCCCTTATGATCAAGGTGAGTCATGCCAATTAATGATGCTTCAAATCTCTTAATGAAATAGTTTCTACCACTCCATCGAATGTAAGATAATTGGTAATGCAACCGACCACTCTCTCATTCGGTTTACAACCAATCCCACTTATGTAGCAGAGATAAACACATGTTCATTCGAGGCGCAAAATGTGGAGAGTTTTCAATGTATGCAACTATAATACCATACTCCCTCTTAAAGAGGTCGACACAAGCATAACCATCGATGGTCATTTTTACTTATCACTTAAGTGATCCAAATCCCATCACACAAAGTAATGTGGGTATTATAATTAATATACCCAAGGTTATTCGATGGATAAGTTTTATTAAATAGCATGAGGTATTATCCTCATTTGGTTTATAAATATATCTATTTGCTTATATCAAATAAGGCTTACGTAACATTAATCTCATCGATGGTTATGATTTAATCAATAAGAATAATAGCAATAAAATAACGATTTACTGATTTTGTGAATGGGTCGAGTTTACCTCCCCATCACATTCCTTTGTTAAAAACACGTCAATCTAACTTGATGGAATTCACTTTGACGTTCAAGGGTCGACAAATAAATACTAAGTGACCCAAAAATAAAAACATCACCCATTATGATAATTATGTCGTAACTTTTACGTTAGACGTAAATGGTCTCGATTCATGTTCAAATGATGTCATTAACGTTACTTACGACTTAGAAAGATTTGAAAATAATATCGACTACCTGTCGATTATGTTCAAAAGCAAACTAACAAAGCAAGACTTACCTCTTACGACACATTGGTTCACATTTTCGTTAAACACTTATACTCGATTTGACAAATAAATGACTCATAACCTGAGGTCTATATCTCTCTCCTCGAAAGATACTCTCTCTCTCTTCTCTGAGAGTTATCTAAGAATCTGTATTCCTATTTCAACTTGTAACCAAACAATATATGATCAGTGCATCATTATTCAAATAATTCAAATAATAAATCAAATCTCATATTGTAATTATTAAATTGATAATAACACATTCTTTTCTATAATTTCATAAATGGCATTCAATATAATCCATGTCTTTCCTTATCATTAATCTAATCATCATAATAAATTTACTTATGTCCAAGTAAAAGTAAAAAGTATAGCAAGGCAAAAATTGGGGATGTAACATTTATATTCAAATTGATGATTACATTGCATTGCATATCTTTCAAACTCAAAGCATTACTTCACATTGCATAACTAATAACTAGATGATGATAGATGACAAAATTTCAATTACAATATAGTTTTTACAAAGTCAACCTAAGCAGTTATGCAATTACTTCACATTGCATAACTAATAACTAGGAGCAGCTACCAATTGCATTTGCTTGTCATGGCATTCCATGAGACCACATTTCTTTGAGGCATTTTTTCAAATAGTTCACTACCTTGTCTATGCTACCTCATTTTTCATACATGTCTACCAAAGCATTTTATCAAACAGTTCACTGCCTTTTTACTATGGCTAAAAGCCTAAAACAAGTGCTTTCGAACAAGCTATGGATGCTTGGAAAAAATCTATCAAAGCATATGTCACGCCCACTTTTTTATTAGTGGCCACGACACAAGAAACCACATGTCATGCCCACATTGCCCATGTGGTCATGACATGAACCACCAAAAAATTCCCCTTATCCCTAAATCATCGTCGCACTAGGCAGGGAAGGAAGACAAGGTGTGGATGAAACATCCACGACACCTTGTCAGATAAATCAATCAAGGGAATAATAACATTACATGACCAAAACAACAACCATACAAGAATGATTGAAACCAACATCCCTCTAACAAAAGAATAGGATACTACATTCATAAGCGGTTGCAATAGGGTCTAGTTCAATTTATCATACCAGAACAGAAGAGGGTACAAGGCAATGTGTTACATCCATTACTAAATATGATATGGCAACAACACAGGGAATAGAGGATACCCACACTAGTTAATACATTCCAACATAATAGAAGATATAACATTAAATGGATTTCCTTGACAATAGCCTGAACCTTACATCAATGATATCTCAAACGGAAAGTAGATGTGATACAAATTTAATCATGCTAACATACATAAGTTGTGAAGATCCTGTAGACATAAGATTAGTATCCCACCTCTAAAACATAGCATGGATTCATTAAAGGAGAATACAAGGACATCAACTTACATATTAAACAATAATGCATAATTAAGGTCGTACACAAGAAGAGATTTTTCCATAACAAGAAAGACACAATATTTAAATCTAATGGTACTAAAATACAATTACATTATGGAGGTCATCTTCCCAACATGGAAGCATCATACTCCGATAAAAGATTACAATGATTAAAAGTACAATAATATCAAATAATCTCCACAATGCTCCATTAGCAATTAGAATGGCAAGATTACATCATAACGATACAGAACAAAATCTCCACCAGTATTCAAGAGGAGATCATGGAATCACTACTAGCATGGCCAACCTGACACAACAGGGTCTCAATCAAAACACCAAGTTTACCTGACTCATGTACAACCAACGCATCACCAAGGGGAGTCAGTAGGACCAGAGAACTCGAAGCTCAACATACACACAAGGCATAGTTCCACTACAAATTTCATCATAAGGACACTCATGTCCCAAAACAATCTAGAGAGAGATAAGGGGCTAACACTAAGGACATCAATACACATAGCTGAAGTGAATCCTCCCTTTTTAAACACTAATACAATCTGGGTTGGTCCAAAGCAGTCAAAAGAGGGAGGAAAACATCCAAGGAAAGAAAAGAAAAATGTAATTAACCATCAACGTATGCAAAATCATCATTCCACTAAATAAATAAATAAATAAATAAAAACAAAGAAGTAAGATGCAACATGATGTAGACTATTGTAGATAGACTATACAACCTTTTTAGAATTATTTTTCCTACTAAATGAGGGTCTCGAAGAAGGAGAAGCAAAGCAACATTACTTGTTAACCATCCATGTAGTAATATAAACCTTGAAACAAGGTATCCTTTTTTTTGGATATCAAGGGCATTAGTATCTGTTTGCAACTGGACCACAATATGAATCCTTTCTCAGGTTACAAAAGACATACCACAACACTAAGAGTTTCCTTTACATTCCAAAAGTTAAACAATTTTTTTTTTTGAAATAATTGAAATACAACACAATAATTTTTTGAACTCTCAACCTAATAAAAAAAATATGAGATTAATTTAATGAAGAGAATTAAGGGAATATAAGAGCCAATAACTTAACGAGAGTTTTGTTTTTCCCAAACACAGTTTACTCTATGATGCCATAACATGAAGGGGGTTTCTACTTGCTGGGAGATAAAATGTCGTTACTTAAATCTGTTTCTTTAAATGGAACTGTCAAAGGAATCATTGAACAAAAAGAGAAGTCTAGCAATGAAATTATTTGCTAATTAGACTCATTGAATACAACAGGCTAAAAAAAAATCTATTAGATTATCCTAGCAAAGCCCCTTGTCCTACCCCAAGGAAAACTACAACATAAAAAATTAAATGTAAAATCTCCCTACAGTACTTCTTCGATAAGCAAGAGTGTGTCCATCCAAAAAGGGAGAAAAAACTTGAACTACCTTACATCAGTTCCAAAGTGGTAAATATTTATCCTAGTTTTTGTTGGCAAGAGATACATTGTGGCTTCATGATTGTTGTCATTGATGGAAACAAAGTTCATCCCACACATCCGCAGGACATGGTGTGCCTATACCGAAAGTCAGATTGAAGAGTGTTGTGGTCCGGTAAGCAAGAACAAAGCATGTGGCAAGGTCCAGATCTCTCAGAGGAAGTATCTTAGTAAAGTATGGACTTGGGGAAGTCAAGAGGTGTACCTTGACTGATACATTCTAGAGATTGAGCCTCCGGTGATGAAAGAGTGAAAAGATATGAGCACCTAAGTGTTGGGTTCTTGTTTGGCAGAGTTGACAGAGGAAGAACTGACTGGCAGAGCATCAAACCTTAATCCGGATGAGTTATTGATGGTGATCAAGTTTCTTAAGGTATCATTCATGATTGGCTGACATGATTGATGACTTCTATAAGCATCTCTTTGATACGCATCACTTGATAAGCAAGGATTCAGCTGACAGACCAAGAGTTTGGGAAAATAGTAAGTATTCTGGATGCCGACTAGAAAGTAGATGAAATCCTTGGTGTGAATATATATACCAAATTAATTTCAGTATGAAGGTGTGTGTGTGTTGAAGTGTGTGAATAAAAGAAAAAGAGCAGTGTGGAAGTAGTAAGGCAGGTCCGATATGTGACAGGACAACAGCACCAAAGAAGAGGAAGAATGAAGTGCAACAGATCAGTGTATTAAACCTAACCGGAACTGAACCTCAGCATATGTGGATGCTTCTCATCAGTTCAAGTATCTAGTTTTCTTGTATAAACTATTGTAGGCAGTGAGCCTTTTGTGAGCAGTGTGCTCGGGCAGTGAGCCCTAATTGGCAAGTGCCATTTTGTACTATCTTATTCTTTTAACAGAGAATACAATCTTGGGTTAATCACCCCGTGGTTTTTCTCTTAACAGGGTTTTCCATGTCAAAATCATTGTGTCATGTGTATTGATGTTATTTCCATTTCATGGTTATGTTTGCTTATATGATTTGATGCTGCATTAATTGTTAAGGAAGATCAGAAAGTTGAAGTAATTAAGATAACTGATTCACCCCCCCTCTCAGTTATCAACAATTGGTATCAGAGCTAAGTTCCTCCTAACAGAGCATAACAGCTTGAGGAAGATCTAGGAATTCAAATGGATGTGTATGGTATGAGGGAACAAATTTAGTTTGCCCTGATGATCTTGAGAAATCTAACTCTGAAGTCAATGAATTGAAGGAAAGACTTAATCAAGATGATGATTTCATAAATGAACTAAAAGGAAAACTGAGTATCTCTATGAAAAAGAGAAAGGATCTACTTCAGCAATTGGCAAGTCAAGGTGAAGCCAATGATACAAATGAAGATTTGAAGGAGAAAACTAAGTTATGTGAGAAGTTATCAAAAGAGGTCATTATGGTAAGACATGAAATGGAATCAGAAGTTATGAAATTCACTCAAGAAATTGAAGAGAAAAGAAAAAATGAAGATGATCTAAGACAATCTCTCAAGGAGAAATCAGAAGACTGCCACAAAATAGATAGAATAATCAAGCATCTAGAATCTGATCTTGAAGAAGCTAGAGATAATGAAGAACAACTTGAGAATTAGATTGACACTCTTAAAAGGGATCTTCAAACAACAAACGAATACAAAGAGAAATTCAAGATAAGCTCTGCTCAACTTGAAGTTCTTCTTCAAAGCCAAAAGAGGGTAGATGACAAGCAAGGCTTGGGGTATGAAAAAGGTGAAAGCTCTGGATCCGGTCAGAAGAACTCTAGATTATAAAATCCAAGAAACAGGCCTAGAAGACCTCCGGTAAGGCAACCAAATGCTCAAAAATATCCTTCCTTCAATGGATACTGCCACAATTGCAATAAGTTTGGTCATAAAGCAAATCAATGCAGAAGAAGAATAAATTAGAATAATTCATCCTTCTCCGGACACTGCTTTAATTGCAAAAGATATGGTCACAAAACTCATGAATGCAAAAATATGCAGATGAACAATTCATTCAATGGTAGATGTTTTGCATGCAATAGAATGGGACATATGGCTAATCAGTGTAGATCAAGAGGATATCAGTCAAATATGCAAAGAAATGTTGTTTGCTACAATTGTAATAGATCCGGTCATATTGCCAAATTCTGCAGAAGTAAGAATCAGGATAAAAGGGGTCCAGTGCATCATAATCAGAATCAAGACAAAGGAAAAGGAAAAGTGAATGCGGATGAAGTTAAAAGGGAGATGAACAAGAATGCGGATGAAGTTAAAAGGGAGATGAACAAGATTTGGATGAAGAAAAGTATAGAAAATGTTGGGGATGGATCTGCACTAGAATCTGGTGCTGATATTCCTTCCAAAAATTAAATGGTGAGCTCTGGCTCAGGGGGAGACACAAGGAAAAACATTTTCCCCAGCCAGTTAATTGGTGCCTGAAATTGGCACAAGGAAAGTTGTAGATTAAAGGGTTCATAGAGGAACATCTAAATAAGCTTTGGTAAAGAAATGGAAGATCTATAAGAAGTTTTTGAACAGGTTAATCTTCCAAGACTAATCTAGTTCAACAGTCATCTGGTAAGAAGTAGGTCTTTCACAGTTAGATTCGATATGATTCAAACTAAGAAATCTTGATCTGCAGATAGATGAAATGTTTGGAGAAAGGAAGATAGATTGTCAATCATCATCAAGAACAACTCTAAATGCTTCTCAGTAATCCAGAAAAGATTTTTCTCAAAACAAGGAGAACAAGGCAAACTGGAATGACTTAAGTTACGCATTTATTGCAAAATAAAATTAGGGTTTGCAGAGAAATATAAGGGTTCTCTTATTGAACATTTGCTCATTTTACATTCAAGAAGAAGAGAAAAGGAGCTCTGCAACAAATTGTCTCAAGCCCATCAAAGATCAACTACAGAAGTCGATTCATCCAGCAATTCGATCCGGTTCATATCGTGAACCCTAGAAGCATAAAAGGTATTTTTCGCTCTTGAAAATCTCTCTGTGAATCTTTGAAAGATGGCTACTCTGAATGTGGTGAAGATTACTGATAGGCTGCGCCCTAAATTCAGAAAACATCCCTACAAATCCCTAGAAATTGATCCTCTAAGTGCATTTTCTAGCATTCCACATGGAATTTTGCATGTAGAAGACGTTAGGGTTTACATTCACACAAACATTGAAGAATTTGGTGAATCCAAGTTGATGGATATCTACCACAAGGAACTGATAGATGAATCATTTGAACTAAAACCTCAGTATAAGGCCATTCGGGATAAACATTTTGGACAATGCATTCATTTCCCCTGTTTTACTGAAGATGATTAGGTCTGATATGTTTTGAGCAGAATGCATGACAACTTTATGTGGTTGATGAGGCCATTCAAGATAACCAAGGAAGCAATTAGGGAAATAATTGGATTGCACTCATCTGATGGGTTACCTACTCTAAAATCAGTCAAAAACCAAACTATGAGTATGGCTACAGGATCTAAATTTGATAAAAGAGCAATGACAGTTGAGGATATCACAGATCTAGACATCAAGTTTGCCTCAATGATTATTGGCTACAAGATATATCATTCCAGCAGAGAAAACTCTATACCCGGAACAACAATCTACACTACTTATGAAATGTTGAGAAAGAATGCGGATTATGATCTTTGTGAACTCCTTCTGAGCCAACTAATGGAAAACCTACAAAAGATCAAGAAGGACAAGAAGAACTCCTTCAAGTATGGTGGGTTGATACTGTGTTTATTCTTCTACTTTATGAATGAGCTGTCCGGATCCAGTGGTTGGGTATGGCAAAATGATAAACCTGTTGCAATTCAAATAAGAGATTACTTGCATGGGCTTGGTGATGCAAAGGCTCAAAACACTACACTGTGGGGTTATTTCAAAAACTTCCAAAGCATGATGTAGGCTAGAGAAAGAATTCCCCAATCCCTAGTTGAAAAATACAGTGTGCTTTATGGTAGACACTGATCAATGCCTAATGGAGCCAGTGGAACCAAGAATAGTATGGATCATGCCAATGGGGTATGAAGTGGATGAGAAAATTGTAGAGCTGCATGTTCAGCACATGCTAAGTCAACCCAAGGATCCCAAGGCAGAAAGGTTTGGAACATTTGAAGAATTGAGTGTAAAGATTCATGTGGAACTAAGACAACTAGAGATGAAGAGAAAAGTGAGAAAAGAAGTAGAGAATGTTGCCAAAAGGTATGGCATCTCAAAAGAGGCACTTGATGCACATAGAGAAAAGATGGAAAGGACAGAAAAATAAAAGGAAGAGGCAGAAAAAGAAAGTGCTCCAGTAGAAGCCCCCTCCCGGACTAGATCCTCTAAGAGATCTGCACCTGCCACTGCTAAGAGCTCAAAGGCATCAAAACCAAAAGCAAAATCATCTGGTAAAGGAGAAAAGAGAACAAAGACAAAGGCTACAAGATCATATACAAGCCTCAAAGATGATGAAGAGACAGAATCTGATGAAGAAATCAAGAATATGAAGAAGAAGAAGAAAGTATCCGGAGAATCCTCTACCAGTCTAGACAAGGAAGAAGAAAAGACACAAAAAGTGTTGAGAAGCCTACTCTTGACGATATCATCAAGGCAATTACTATGGATAGAAACCTGAAAACATTAATAGAATTCTATGATGAACATAGTGAAGCTGACCAGGAGATCTTGCAAGATGCCACAGTCAGGTATCTGAATATCTACAACAAAGCTTTCATCAAAATCATATCTCTAATTCCTAAAAGCCTTGAGAAGGAACTTGAAATCAAAAAGAATAATGCTAAAGCAAAGGATATGGAGATCCGGGAATAGATAGCCATTTAGCTCTATCCTTCCATCACTCCTAAGCAAAAGAATATGATCTTCAAAGATTGCAAGGATGAGTTCCGGAGCAAAGCTAGGATGAATCAGCTTATGCTTGGAGAAACTAACAAGGTGGCTAAAGAAACAGAGGACATCCTCTGGAATGCATACAAAAGATTCAATATTCCTATTAAAGAGGACTTAGGTGATGATCCCTCAGTCATGGATGATAAAGAAGAATCTACTAAGACAATGGCAGAAGAGGCAAAGGAGACAAGTGAAGAGAAAGCTAAGACTTAGATTCCTCTGCTCCAAAAGAGGAAGTTCATGAAGAAGAAGACACTTCTCTTCTGAATCCTCCTGCATACTCCAGAATTGAAGGAGAAGAAAGAAAAGAAGAAAGCATCAGTCAAGAAGAACAAGTAAAGGGAAGCGAAGAAGGTCAAACAGAAAAGACCACAGATGACAGTGCTAAGGCTGCAAAAGGGGAGAAAACCCTGTCACCGGCAAGCGACACAGTAGAAGCAGTCAAAGATTTCTTAACCAAAGAGATGATGGAATTTGATGAACCAGAACTTCTTCAAGGTCCATTCAATTTTGATTCCCTCTCCCCAGTTCAAACCATGAAGCTAGCATCCTTTACTTCAGCAAAAGCAAAAGAAAAACTTCTAAAGTCTCACATGGAAGACTACAAGCTCATAGAAACTGCATCCGGTGTATTGGAGAAGATCATGCCATCCTTCCAAAAGGATCCTTTGGCCTCCACATCCAGTAATCTAAAGTCTCTTGTAAATTCTGTTCATTCACATTTTGATTCCTTAGAAAAGTCAGCAGAAGAAAAGGTCCGGAAGGAGTTTTTGGAAAAGAGACTCTCTGAAGTACAAGGTCTAATAAAAAATGATAGGAGAGTTGTGGATATTGGAATAAAGAGCTTAGAAAATGCTCTTAAAGATGGCGGAGATATCTATAAATTTTGTTTATCCTGGCCTAAAGTGACCAAAGATATTGAGAAGAAAGTAAAAGAGCAAGAGGATAAACTGCTAAGTTTGTCTCAAATTTTTGATCCTCTCTCCTCTTCCATAGTAAATCAAGAGTGTCAGACTATTGTAGTCACAAATGCAATAAAGAAACTTGAGAAGGAAAGGAAGAACATAATAAGCTGGATGGGTGAACTTAGAGGGATCATTATAAATGAAGAGTGTCAGACTATTGCAGTCACAAATGCAATAAAGAAACTTGAGAAGGAAAGGAAGAACATAATAAGCCGGATGGGTAAAATTAGAGGGATCATTATCCCTAAGTTAGAGGCCATGCATGAGGCCCTAACTGATGCTCAGGCCACAACTCGGACCAATGATCCAACAGATCTTAAGAAGGTAGAAGTGTTTGCATTCCTGTTGAGTGGTCACATCTCAATTTTGGACAGGATGAAGCAGAGTTGGGCGACAAAAGTTATACAATTGAAGAATACTTTTGCAGATATACTTAAGTATATGTAAGTACAACTTGTATATATACTTATGCGGATATGTATAGACTATTTTTGGAAATTTTGGTGTGCAAACCCTACCCTTTGCCATTGATGTCAAAGGGGGAGTGAGGAACAGTGAAAAATGTGGAATCCAGCTAAGGGGGAGCTCCGGTAAAGTGTACATTAGAATAGAGCATCAACCAAGGGGGAGTGTAGTATAACACTTAGTCATTTTTCACTAAGTGTTACCATCAATGCCAAAGGGGGAGATTGTTGGCAAGAGACACATTGTGGCTTCATGATTGTTGTCATTGATGGCAATAAAGTTCATCCCACACATCCGCAAGACATGGTGTGCCTATACCGGAAGTCAGATTAAAGAGTGTTGTGGTCCGGTAAGCAAGAATAGAGCATGTGGCAAGGTCTGACAGTCAGGTCCAGATCTCTCAGAGGAAGTATCTTAGTAAAGTGCGGACTTGGGGAAGTCAAGAGGTGTACCTTGACTGATACATTCCAGAGATTGAGCCTCCGGTGATGAAAGAGTGAAAAGATATGAGCACCTAAGTGTTAGGTTCCTGTTTGGCAGAGTTGACAGAGGAAGAACTGACCAACAGAGCATCAGACCTTAATCTGGATGAGTTATTGATGGTGATCAAGTTTCTTAAGGTATCATTCATGATTGGCCGACATGATTGATGACTTCTATAAGCATCTCTTTGATACGCATCACTTGATAAGCAAGGATTCAGCTGACAGACCAAGAGTTTGGGAAAATAGTAAGTATTCTGGATGCCAACTAGAAAGTGGATGAAATCCTTGGTGCGGATATATATACCAGATTGATTTCAGTATGAAGGTGTGTGTGTGTTGAGGTGTGCTAATAAAAGCAGAAGAGCAGTGTGGAAGTAGTAAAGCAGGTCCGATATGTGATAGGATAGCTGCACCAAAGAAGAGGAAGAATGAAGTGCAACAGATCAGTGTATTAAACGTAACCGAAACTAAACCTCAGCATATGTGGATGCTTCTCATCAGTTCAAGTATCTAGTTTTCTTGTATAAACTATTGTAGGCAGTGAACCTTTTGTGAGCAGTGTGTTCGGGCAGTGAGCCCTAATTGGCAAGTGCCATTTTGTACTATCTTATTCTTTTAATAGAGAATACAATCTTGGGTTAATCACCCCATGGTTTTTCCCTTAACAGGGTTTTCCACGTCAAAATCATTGTGTCATGTGTATTGATGTTATTTCCATTTCATGGTTATGTTTGCTTATATGATTTGATGCTGCATTAATTGTTAAGGAAGATCAGAAAGTTGAAGTAATTAAGATAACTGATTCACCACCCCCTCTCAGTTATCAATAGTTTTATCTGCCACAATTAACTTTTGACTGTACAAATGACTGATGGTTAAGAATAACCAGAATCAAAATGGATGATGTTTAAGAATAACCAGAAGTGGATGCTGTTTAAAAATAACTAGAAGCAATATGGGAAATGTTTTAAGAATAAAACCAAAAGCCAAGGGATATAAATACCTTTCAAATCTTGGGGCCCTCAGATGCAAATTTCCCTTGGATGTTATACGGTAGTGACTCTCCTATCACTAGGTCAATGATCTGCATTTGGGGCATTGTGTGCAACCATTCCACAGGACCCCGCCTTGGTAGACAAGGGCTCCTTCGCGAATCCAAGGCACATCAAGGAATTCGTGTTTCATGCTCTTCCAAGAGGCGCAGCACCAAAGAGGTCAATCCACATGGTGGTCGAGCATGGGTTTTGTGGCAATGGTCAACACAATGGAATGCACAACAACGACCACGGTAACCTTGCAGGTAAGAATCCGGTGCAGAAGCATGGTGCTCTCAAGTTTGAGTGTAAACTGAATGGTAGCACTCTCTCTCTAGGAACAGAGCAGAATATACTTTCATCGCCCATCTCTATGAAAGAGCAGGCCTCTGAATCTATCCTAAGATATCTACCACCCCTAATTTTGTTCTATGTTTTATATGGGTTTTTTTTTGTGTTTGGATAGTCTGCATTCTCCTCTTCTGGTTCATTTAATAGTAAGCAATAGCATAGACAAGGCAGTGAACTGGTTGAAAAAATGCCTCAAAGAAATGTGATCTCATGGTGATGCAAGCCATGACAATCCATAACAATTCACTTGTCATGGCATTCATCATGGCACTCCATCACCATGAGACCACATTTCTTTGAGGTATTTTTTCCAAAGTTCATTGCCTTGTCTATGCTACCACATTTTTCATACATGTCTACCAAAGTAGTTTATCAAACAGTTCATTGCCTTGTTGTTATGGCTAAAAGCCTAAAATAGGTGATTTCAAACAAGCTATGGATGCTTGGAAAAAATCTATCAAAGCATAATAGTAAGCAACAAGCTATGGTCTCATGGTTTTTTTGGCGCAAAAATCAACGTGATTTTATTTGCATTTTTTGCAGGTTTTAAATGCATTTTTTTGGCAATTTTGCTGTTTGAAATGGGGAAAAATCTCTGTGGTCAATTTTGTGCATTTTTTAATAGTAGTATTATCACAGTTAGTGAAAAAGGTAGTGTTCATGAAGGAATGGAAAAGATGTGTAGAGCCTTTGAATTGACTAAGATAGCTCTTGTTTCAACTGACCACCCTCTCATGAAATCTCATTCAAATTATAATCTTGCACGATCTTATCATAGTAAAGGTGATTATGACACCACTGGCTACTACTACATGGCATCAGTCAAGGAAAGCCAGAGGCCACAGGATTTTATGGACAGGTTCAATTGAAGAGTTCTCTCTCAAATTTTGAAAAGGTTCTAGAGGTCCACCCTAAGAATTGTGTGAGCTTAAAAGTTGTGGGCCATATATATGCTCAGAAAGGGCAGGCAGAGAAGGCTTTGGAAATTTTAAGAAAGGCAACTCGCATAGATCCACATGATGCCCATGCATTTATCAAGATGGGTTAGTTATTAATATCATCGGACCCTAGTGCAGCCTTAGATTCTCTTAAGATGCCAAAGTCTCTTCTAAAGGAGAGTAGAGAAGAAGTACCCATTGAATTGTTAAGCAACATTGGGGTTCTTCATTTTGAGCATGATGAACTAGAGTTGGCTCAACAAACTTTTATGGAGGCATTAGGAAATGATGTTCTGCCTCTACATAAATCTCTGTGGTCAGTTTGTGCATTTTTTACTTGTAGGATTCTTGCAATTAGTGAAAAAGGTAGTGCTCATGAAGGAATGGAAAAGATGCGTAGAGCCTTTGAATTATACTTGTACTGTGCAATGGCATTGAATCATTTAGCAAACCATTTTTTCTTCACAGGGTAGCATTTTCTTGTGGAAAAATTGACTGAGATAGCTCTTGTTTCAACTGACCACCCTCTCATGAAATCTCATTCATATTATAATCTTGCATGATCTTATCATAGTAAAGGTGATTATGACACTACTGGCCGCTACTACATGGCATCAGTCAAGGAAAGCCAGAGGCCACAAGATTTTGTGGACAGGTTCAATTGAAGCTGGGAGATCTTAAGAGTTCTCTCTCAAATTTTGGAAAGGTACTAGAGGTCCACCCTGAGAACTGTGAGAGCTTAAAAGATGTAGGCCATATATATGCTCAGTAAGGGCAAGCAAAGAAGGCTTTGGAAGTTTTAAGAAAGGCAACTCGCATAGATCCACGTGATGCCCATGCATTTATCAAGATGGGTGAGTTATTAATATCATCAGACCCCAGTGCAGCCTTAGATTCTCTTAAGGCATCAAAGTCTCTTCTGAAGAAGAGTAGAGAAGAAGTACCCATTTAATTGTTAAACAACATTGGGGTTCTTCATTTTGAGTGTGATGAACTAGATTTGGCTCAACAAACTTTTATGGAGGCATTAGGAAATGGCATTTGGGTTGAATTCATAAATAAAAGCCCCAGTGTCAATTCTATAGTTTTTCTTGTGCTCTTTAAGGATATGGAATTCTTCCATTGACTAGAAGAAGGTGGTGTTTCACTTGAGCTACCATGGGATAAAGTCACAACACTATTTAATCTTGCTAGGTTGTTTGAACAACTACATGATACTGAAAAAGAAAATCTTTTATACAGGCTAATATTGTTCAGGTTTCCTGTTTATGTGGATGCATATCTACGTCTTACAGCCATGGCTCAGGCTCGGAATGAGATCCAACAAAGCCTAGAATTGATTGGGGATGCACTTAAGGTGGATAAAAACTCATCAAATGCTTTATCTATGCTTGGAAAAATGGAACTAAAAATAGATGATTGGATTAAAGCAAAAGAAACAATTAAAGCTACACAAAGTGAATCAGATGCAAAGAATTCTTATGTTGACATTTCACTTGGAAATTGGAATTATTTTATAGCTATTTGCAATGAGAGAAGGGATCCAAAGGTGGAGGCACAACATCTTTAGAAGGCTAGAGAACTGTAATATAAAATGTTGGCATAGAGACTAGGAAATGTGTATGCTACAAATGGGGTAGCCATTGTGCTAGCTGAAAGGGGTCAATTTGATATTGCAAAGGAAATTTTTACATAGGTACAAGAAGCTACAATAGGAAACATCTTTGTTCAGATGTCTAATGTGTTGGCAAGAGACACTGTGTGGCTTCATCATTGTTGTCATTGATGGCAACAAAGTTTATCCCACACATCTGCAACACATAATAGGTCTTTACCGGAAGTCAAACTAAAGAGTGTTTTGGTCCGGTAAGCAAGAATAGAGCATGCAGCAAGGTTTGACAATCAGGTCCAGATCTCTCAGAGGATGTATCTCAGCAAACTGTGGACTTGGGGAAGTCAAGAGGAGTACTATGACTGCTACATTCCAGAGATTGAGCCTCTGGTGATGAAAGAGTGAAAAGATATGAGCACCTAAGTGTTGGGTTCCTGACAGGCAGAGCATCAGACCTTAATCCGGATGAGAAATTGATGGTGATCAAGCTTCTTGAGGGATCATTCATGGCTAGCCGACATGATTGATGACTTCTATAACTATCTCTTAGATGCGCATCACTTAGTAAGCATGGATTCAGCTGACAGACCAGAGTTTGGGAAAATCTTGAGTATTCTGGATGCCGACTAGAAAGTTGTTGAAATCCATGGTGCGGATATATATACCAGATGGATTTCGATGTGAAGGTGTGTGGATTGTGTGGAATAGTGTGTGACAAAAGGCAGAGAGAAGTGTGGAAGAAGCAATATAGGTCCGGTATGTGACAGAAAAGCAGCACTAAAATAAAGGAAGTATGAAGTGCAGTAGATCAGTTTATTGAGTCTAACAGGAACTAAACCTCAGCATATGTGGATGCCTCTCTTCAATTCAAACATCTAGTTACCTTTTATATCCTTGTAGATAGTGAGTCTCTTGTAGGCAGTGTGCCTCTTGTGGGAAGTGTGCTCGGGCAGTGAGACCTAATTGGCAAGTGCCATTTTGTACTTCTTATTCTTTTAACAGAGAATACAATCTTGGGTTAGTCACCCTGTGGTTTTTTCCCTTAACAGGGATCATTGTGTTATGTGTGTTGATTTTATTTCTGCTCTCATGGTTATATCTGCTTATATGTTTTGATGTTGCACTAATTGTTAAAGAAGAATAGAAAGTTAAATTATTTAAGATAACTAATTCACCCCCCCTCTCAGTTATCTGCCTTATTTCCAACAATTGGTATCAGAGCTAAGTTCCTCCTAACAGAGCCTAACAGCTTGAGGAAGATTTGGGAATCTCAATGGATATGTATGGTATGAGGGAACAACTTCAGTCTGCCCTAGATGATCTTGAGCAATCTCACTCTAAAGTCAATAACTTGAGGGAAAGACTCAAACAAGCTGATGATTTCATAAATGAACTAAAAGAGAAACTGAGTATCTCTGTGAAAAAGAGAAAGGAACTACTTCAACAATTAGCAAGTCAAAGTGAAGCCAATGATACTAATGAAGATCTGAATGAGAAGAACAAGTTATGTGAGAAGCTATCAAAAGAGGTCATTATGGTAAGACATGAAATGGAATCAGGGGTTATGAAATTCACCCAAGAAATTGAAGAAAAGAGAAAAATTGAAGATAATCTAAATCAATCTCTCAGGGAGAAGTCAGAAGACTACCACAAAATGGATAAAATAATCAGGCATCTGGAGTCTGATCTAGAAGAAGCTAGAGATAATGAGGAACAACTTGAGAATCAGATAGACACTCTTAAAAGGGATCTTCAAATAGCAAATGAATACAAAGAGAAATTTAAGATAAGCTCTACTCAACTTGAAGTTCTTCTTGAAAGCCAAAAGAGGGTAGATGACAAGCAAGGCTTGGGGTATGAGAAAGGTGAAAACTCTGGATCAGGAAATCCAAGGAACGGGCCTAGAAGAACTCTAGTAAGGCAACCAAATGCTCAAAGATATCCATCCTTCAATGGATACTACTGCAATTGCAATAACTTCAGTCATAAAGCAAATCAGTGCAGAAGAAGAATGAATCAGACTAATTCATCCTTCTCCGGATAGTGTTTTAACTACAAAAGGTATGGTCACAAATCTCATGAATGTAGAAATATGCAATTAAACAATGCATTCAATGGTAGATGCTTTGCATGCAGTAGAATGGGACATATGGCTAATCAATGCAGATCAAGAGGATATCAGTCAAATTTGCAAAGAAATGTTGTTTTCTACAATTGCAATAGATCCAGTCATATTGCCAAATTCTGCAGAAGTAAGAATCAGGATAAAAGGGGTCCAGTGCATCATAATCAAAATCAAGACAAAGGAAAAGGAAAAATGAATGCGGATGAAGTTAAAAAGGAGATGAACAAGATTTGGGTGAAGAGAAATATAGAAAATATTGGGGATGGATCCGCACCAGAATCTGGTACTGATATTCCTTCCGAAAACTAAATTAGATGAGATCTGGCTCAGGGGGAGTCACAAAGGAAAATAAATTCCCCCAGCTAGTCAATTGGTGCCTAAAATTGGCACATGGAAAGTTGTGGATTAAAGGGTTCTCAGAGAAACATCCAAATAACCCTTGGTAAAAATATGAAAGATCCACAAGGAGTTTGAAGAGGTTAATCATCCAAGATTAATCTGGTTTGATAGTCATCTGGCAAAAGTAGGATTTTCACAGTTACATCCGGTATGATTCAAAATTGAAATATTTGGATATGTGGATAAATGGAATGATTGGAGAAAGGGAGATACATTGTCAATTGTCACCAAGAATAATTCTAAGTGCATCTCAGTGATTTAGAAGAATCTCTCTCAGAACAAGGGAACTGGAATGACTTAAGGTGTGCATTTATTGCAATATGAAATTAGGGTTTGTGCAGAAATATAAGGGTTCTTTTATTCATCATTTACACATTTACACTCAAGAAACAAAGAGCTCTGCACCTGCCACCTCTAAGAGCTCAAAAGCCTCAAAACTGGAAGCAAAGACATCGGGAAAAGGAGAGAAGAGAACAAAGACAAAGGCCACAAGGTCATACACAAGACACAAGGATGATGAAGAGACAGAGACAGATGAGGAGGTTAAGATAATGAAGAAGAAAAAGAAAACTTATGTGGAATCATCTACCGGCAAAAACAAAGAAGAAGAAGCAGAAGAATTTGTTGAAAGACCTACACTCTCCATTGATGATATCATCAAGGCAGTTACTGTGGATGGGAATCTGCAACCAATGACAGAATTTTATGATGAGTATAGTGACACAGACAAAAGGATCTTGGAAGAAGCTACAGTTAAGTACTTAAACATATATAATAAAGCATTCATTGAAATCATCTCTCTAATCCCCAAGAGTTTAGAGAAAGTACTTGTACTCAGAAAAAACAATGCCAAGGAAAAGGATATGGAGATCCGGGAACAGATAGTTATTCAGCTCTATCCTTCCATCACTCCAAAATAAATGAACATGATCTTCAAGGATTGCAAGGATGAGTTCCAGAGCAAAGCCAGAATGAACAAGCTTATGCTCAGAGAGATTGATCAGGTGGAAAAAGAGACTGAAGACATCCTCTGAAATGCATATAAAAGATTCAATCTTCCTATTATAGAAGACATAAGTGATGAACCTTCTGCCATGGATGTCGAAGGATTAAGTGCATCAAAGGAAGATTCTACTGAGAAAATTGCAGAAGAGTCAAAGGAGACAGGTGAAGAGAAGACTAAGGACTTGGATTTCTCTATTCCTGAAGAGGAAATCCATGAAGAAGTAAACATCTCTCTTCCGGATCCCCCAGCAGACTCTGGAACTGAAGGAGAAGAAATAAAAGAAGAGAAAATCAGTCAAGAAGAAGAGGTAAAGGGAAGAGAAGAAGATCAATCAGAGAAGACCCCAGGTGACAGCTCTGAGGCTGCAGAAGGAAAGAAGACTCTGTCTCCGGCAAGAGACACTGCAGAAGCAGTTAAAGACTTCCCGACCAAAGAAATGATGGAATTAGATGAACTGGAGCTGTTTCAAGGACCACTCAATTTTGACTCTCTCTCTCTCCGGTCCAGACAATGAAGGTAGCATCTTTTTCTCAAGCCAAAGCAAAAGAAAAGCTTCTGAAGTCTCACATGGAAGACTATGAGCTGATAGAGATTGCATCTGGTGTGTTGGAGAAGATCATGCCATCCTTCCAGAAGGATCTTTCGGCCTCTTCATCCAGTAACTTGAAATCTCTTGTTAATTCTATTAGCACACATTTTGATTCTTTGGAGAAATCAGCAGAAGAGAAAGTCCGGAAAGAGTTTTTGGGAAAGAGATTCTCTGAAGTACAAGGACTTATAGCAAATGATAAGAGAAATTTGGATACTGGGATAAAGAGCCTAGAAAATGCTCTTAAAGATGGCAGAGATTTATATAAATTTTGTCTATCTTGGTCCACAGTGATGGCAGATATTGCCAAGAAGGTGGAAGAACAAGAAAGTAAACTATCAAGTTTATCTCAAAATTTTGATCCTCTCACCTCATCCATAATAAATCAAGAGTCTTAGACTATTGCCACTATTAATGAAATAAAGAGGCTTGAAAAGGAGAAGAAGAATAGAATAATTAGGCTAAGTGAACTAAGAGGGATAATTATCCGTAAGTTAAAGGCAATGCATGAGGCCCTAACTGATGCTCAGACCACAGCCCAGACCAGTAATCTGACAGACTTAAAAAGGGCAGAAGCTTTTGTATTTTCGATAAGTGGTCACATCTCAATTTTGGACAGGATGAAGCAGAGTTGGGCAACAAAATCTGTCCAGTTGAAGACCACCTTTGTGGATATACTTAGGTATATGAAAGTATAACTTGTATATATACTTATGCGGCTGTGTATAGGTCACTTTTTGAAAATTTTGGTATACGGATTCCACCCTTTGCCATTGATGTCAAAGGGGGAGTGAGGAGTAGTGAAAAATGTGGGATCTAGCTAAGGGGGAGTTCCGGTAAAAGTGTACACAAGACAGAGCATCAGCCAAGGGGGAGTGTGCTATGACACTTAGTCATTTTTTACTAAGTGTTGCCATCAATGCTAAAGGGGGAGATTGTTGGAAAGAGACACTGTGTGGCTTCATCATTATTGTCATTGATGGCAACAAAGTTTATCCCACACATCTGTAGCACATAATAGGTCTTTACCAAAAGTCAGACTGAAGAGTGTTTTGGTCCTGTAAGCAAGAACAGAGCATGCAGCAAGGTTCGACAATCAGGTCCGGATCTCTCAGAGGATGTATCTCAGCAAAGTGTGGACTTGGGGAAGTCAAGAGGAGTACTATGACTACTACATTCCAGAGATTGAGCCTCCAGTGATGAAAGAGTGAAAAGATATGAGCACCTAAGTGCTGGGTTCCTGACAGGCAGAGCAAACTGAGCAAGAACTAACCGGCATAGCATCAGACCTTAATCCGGATGAGAAGTTGATGGTGATCAAGCTTCTTGGGGGATCATTCATGGTTGGCCAATATGATTGATGACTTCTATAACTATCTCTTTGATGCGCATCACTTAGTAAGCATGGATTCAGCCGACAAACCAGAGTTTGGGAAAATATTGAGTATTCCAGATGCCTAATAGAAAGTTGTTGAAATCCTTGGTGCGGATATATATACCAGATGGATTTCGATGTGAAGGTGTGTGGATTGTGTGGAATAGTGTGTGACAAAGGGCAGAGAGAAGCGTGGAAGTAGCAATACAGGTCTGGTATGTGACAGAAAAGTAGCACTAAAACAGAGGAAGTATGAAGTGCAGTAGATCAGTTTATTGAGTCTAACAGGAACTGAACCTCAGCATATACAGATGCCTCTCTTCAGTTCAACATCTAGTTACCTTCTATATCCTTGTAGACAGTGAGTCTCTTGTAGGCAATGTGCCTCTTGTGAGCAGTGTGCTCAGGCAATGAGCCCTAATTGGCAAGTGCCATTTTGTACTTCTTATTCTTTTAACAGAGAATATAATCTTAGGTTAGTCACCCCGTGGTTTTTTCCCTTAATAGGGTTTTCCACGTCAAAATCATTGTGTTATGTGTGTTGATTTTATTTCTTCTCTCATGGTTATATCTACTTATATGTTTTGATGTTGCACTAATTGTTAAAGAAGAACAGAAAGTTAAATTATTTAAGATAACTGATTCACCCCCCCTCTTAGTTATCTACCTTGTTTCCAACATAATGTGTGGGTAAATCTAGCACATGTTTACTTTGCACAATGACAGTTTGCGCTTGCAGTGAAAATATATCAAAATTATTTGAGGAAATTCTATTTTGGCATTGACACCCAAATTTCATTATATTTAGCTTGAACACATTATGAAGTGGAACAATGGCAAGATTGTAAAAGAACATTGTTAAGAGTAGTAGATTGTAACTACTGTAAGTTGCCAATCACAAAGATATAGATTTTTTGTTTATAAATGTAATGAGGGTTTTGAATTACCTATGAATTCGCTATAGAGGGCATCCCCAAATCTGACTTCATTGTAGAGGGCCTCTCCAACTTCAAATTCATTGCAACAAACTCCGAATTCCTTGCCCACCTTTTCACAAGTCTCCAGGTCCTCTCCAAACAATCTTTATCGCCCATGCAAGTAGCCACTATAACTCAAAATGCCTCAGTGCAAAGTAGCTGCAAGTAACCAACTAACGAAGCGAGGAATTCAATGAATGTGAATAATGAATCACACCAATACATCCTGCCAATAATTTCATAAATTTTTTTTTAAAATTTTGTCTAATTTGTATTTGCATGACTAACTATTTAGTCATTTTTATTTCTGTGACTAAATAATTTTTTAGTCAACGACCAAATTAATCATTTATTTACTCATTTATAGTTGAGTTGCAAAAAATTAGTAATATTTAGTCATTTTTAGTTGTTGTGACTAAAAGTTTGTCACTTAGTCATTTATTTGCCAAATTCTACTAGTGGGAGGGAGAAGAAAACATGGAGGAAATGGCAAGGGGAGTAGTAAGGCTAAGGGTTGGCAGGGAAAAGGAAGAAGGTAGAAGAATGGTTGAGATGGGAGGTAAAGAGGAAGTGAAGAGAGGAAGGCTCATGGATGAAATGGAAGGGAAAGAGGATGAAGTGATGGATGGAATGGAAATGGAGGCCAAGGATGGCAAATAAGAGATGGATGAACAGGTAGAGGATGTAATGGACGGAGGAAGTGGAGAAGATACAACCATCTCAAACATAGAGGGTGAGGATACTGCAAGGACACTAGAATAAATAGGAGGTGTGATACTTGATATGGTAGAGGGAGAGGTGGCAACATCAACAGTTTGATCTGAGGCAACAGAAGAATAGGAGGTGTTGTACTAGTTGTAAAAGGAATGGGTGCAATTGTACTTCTTTTGCTTATTTACCTTCTTGGACTTGGAAGACTCTCCTTTTCCACTGGCCATATCCCTCTTCCTTGAATATTTGGTCCTAACTGCAAGTGGATTACCTTTCTTTTGCTGTTTAGGAGGCTCCTTATCCACTTTAGTTTTACCTTTACCAACAAAAGGGAGATCTTCCTCTGTTGCTTCACTGTCCACTTCTAGAGCATCTCCTCCTACAACCTCTTGATCCACTTCTTTTTGGCCTGTATAGGCTCATCTAATTCATCATCACTAGATCTATCTTGTAGCTACTGAGTATAGGTGAGAGCCACTCCTATTTGTGTCATTGTTACAACATGGTTTTTGACCCAATTTCTACTTAACCTGATGGGTTGCTTCATAACTTCATCCAATGATCTTTCTTTTACATCTGCCCAATTTGGCAAAGGGATAGGCTATCCAAAAATTTCCTCCCATGGTCCTAGCTACGCCACATTATCATCATCTACTAGATAATTAGGTACTTCAATAATATTAAATCTCCTTATGAAGTCTAAAGACAACCTAGAATATTTCCTCCTTATGACTTCAAGGTGTTCTTTGTGGAACAACTTTTTTCTAATTTGCCTTTCAATAACTCCATAGGGATCAAAATGACTTCTTTGATAAAAATTCAAATTCAACAATTGAAGTGCAGTGTCTGACTATTTAGCTGATCCAAGAGTGACACAAGAAAAGACACCTCTTCCCAGAAGTATGGGGAATTTGATAGAAACTCTGTGTAGGTGCTTCAGCTCCTCGGCACAAGCATGCAGTTGTCTTGTCAATTCTAGACGCACTATCTTGTTAGTTGGATACCTTGGTAACTTATAGGGTGCCCTAGTGAAACCTTGAATCCTAAGATAAGTGAACTTTAGAAAATTAATGTACCATCGGCCATAAGTTTGTACCACATTAGTAGCTTCCTAAGACAATCTTCTTGACATATCTCCTTGCAATAGCCTTTTAATATGCATAGTAAATGCATCATTAACTCTTCTAAAATGCACTAATGATTGAGTAATCTCCAGCCGAGGATAACATTCATACACCTTGTACTCCCCTTCAGCATTACCAGCTTCTCCTAGTCTAGATAAGCCAGGATAAACAAAGTTTCTTGCTAGCATGTATACTACATAGGAGGTCCATCTGAATATCTTGTTAACATTGAAAGCCATAAATGCCTCATGAATATTGTCACTTAAAATTTGGGCCCAGTGGATCTTCTTATCCCCATGTAATATCTCTTCAACATATGCAAACATCCATCCTTCAAAGGTGGAGGCAAAAGGCAATCCCATGATTCTACTAAGGAGAGTGACCAAATCTCCTATCTCCTCCTTGAAATCACTCCTATAAAGTATATGAGGAAGCTTGGATAGGGTAGTCCTTCTGTTCTTCATCCATCTATCATTTATTACCTTTCTTCAAGCCTCAGGGTCTTGATCATACATCTTCTTGTCCTCATCCTTCTCCATTATTGACAAATTCGGGAAAGGAGGGATGTCAAAAGTCTTAGCCAAAGCCAATGTACTGAAGTTTGCCAATACTTTGCCATCTTGAGTGACCACTATCCTTGATGGTTGGTGATACCTATCTGCACAAGCTACAATTAACTCTAGACATTGAACAAAAGTTGGAAAGGCAACAGCTTCAGCAATGCTATTGTCCCTAATCTTTTGAGCCCAAGCAGTAGGATTAGGCCCAAAGATCCTCAATCTAAATTCCTCTATGTCAATGTGACCAAGATCCATGTCCCTAATTGTTATTCCATGCAAATGTGATTTTGCTGATAGGAGGGACCCCTTTAAACTCGTACTTCATGTTTTTTTCCCGGGAAGTCATCTATCCTGAGAATGCTTAGTCGCAGTGAAGGAAATCATTTCATCACCAACAACCAATTCATAATCAATGCCAACGATTAAGAAATTCTTCAACAGGAAAGGTGGTAAATTCAGAGCTCAATCGCTGAAGAGATTTTGGGTGCAAATGACAAAAATCAAAGGATTCAAACCATTTATACCCCCTAAAAACTTGCCATAAATGCAGTGTACTCTTGACAGCTTGTGGCGCACTCTACAGGTTTTGACCTCTGATGGGAAAAGTAGAGATTTTCAGTCCTTCAGGATATATCCTGTTGAGAGCATTTTTAGCACAAATCTAGTAGACTAAGATTTTAGCGTTGAATATAATGTGAAGGGGCTAGCGCTAATATCTGGTTGGATAGGATATTAGCACAAATTGTGGTAAAGACCTTTTTCAGCACAAATTTCAGTCAGGAAGCCAATTTTGAGACTTAGTGTACTTTAGTCACTCCAATCTAATTATCAAATGAGGTCAATGGGATCAAAATTACCCAAACTTGTCCAATTTCACCCAAGTATGCAAAGGGGTCAAATTATTAAGACATCATTTTCTCTCAAGAAGAACTGCTAAGACAAAGACCAAGCCAAAAGTGAAACAAAAGAGGGAGGGGGTCTCCATTTAGCAAAATGTGGCATGTGTGCAAGGCACAACACTATCCAAGAACCTTCAATCAATATGTCTATTCCTCCAAACCCATCTTATAGTCCACAACCCATCAAGCATCTTGAAGATCCCCTTATTAGAGTTCAAGTCAAGATCTATCATGTAGCCATGTTATTAATCATCTAGAGCTTATCAAGCCTATCCAAGAGTCTCCCACTCCCATTCAAGAAAACCAAGATATATGTCAAGGGGACCTAGTCTAAATCATGTGGAAACATCAACTACTCATCCTAATCAAGATCTAAACACCCTATCTAATCCCATCCCTGATTCCATTCCATCATATGATCAACTTATCCATAACCAATATCTTCTCTATGACCAAGATATTATCTATGATCACCAGTCTATCCATGACAAAATTGATCCCATCCATAGTATACTTAATCCAAAACCCACCACTTCCAACACTAGTCTTATCCATCATCCAACAACATCAACTTCCCTTGATGAGACACTTGGTCCCCCAAAAAATATAGACAATCAAATTCGTACTGAGCATAATATTGATCAAAATCCTCATGGTCCTTCACCATCCTCTATTGATCCCAATCCAAATCCATTATCCTATCCTCTTGGATCCAACACCTTCATTCGTGGTGGCTCTCTTGTAGGATATAAACAACTTCTATCCACCACTCCACCCTCCCCATATAATAATGGACTCACGTATTGTGTCCTACACAATAAACATCTCATTGCACATCGCATGCTCCAAAACATAAATTATCATGGAAAATGCTTAGGCCTTCATGAACAAGGTATTTTGGAACCCATCCATGTCAAATTTTCTCCACAATCACATTTCCTTGGCTATATACCCCAAGGAAAACAATCCCAAGATGTTGGTACTACCTCCATACCTCCCAAATCTACTTCTTTCCATCCCAAACCCATGTATCCCATTGCACCGCCAAATCATATGTCACTATCCCTCCTCCATCATTGAACAAATCCCAAAATCATGTGACCATACACCTTCCTCCATCCACTCTTTCTCCACTCCTCCCAACTCCTAATATCCCCATCATCACATCTACTTATCATTTTATCCAAAATTCTACTAATCCCTCCATCCACACATCATGTTCCCTTAAAACCCCTAAAATTCCTAATCATGGTCAACGAATGTACACATTGACCAAACATGAATCTATCACAACTCCTATGGGATTCAAAAATAGAAATTTGGATGTCTCTTTACATAAAGCAAAAAATCCTAAAGATCCTCATGCCATATAGCACTAATGCAAAGAATCAAAGAAAACTTCATCCAAAAGGCTACCCAAGCCCACACCTCCAAAAGAAAAGTCCAAAACTAAAATGGTTTGGGTCCCCAAGTAAAAAGCACTAAATCCAAATGGAGCATCCACAATCCAACAATCCCAAAAATCTCATTCCCTATCACAAAATCCTATCATTCTTCGGACCATTTAGGTCCCAAAGTTACTAAATCAACCATCCCCTAAGAAAATATCTCCATTACTCCCAACTCCTTCCAATCAAAAGCTTCAAAATTCAATTTGGTGTGTGCAAATGTTGGTCTTGATTCCCACGACATTCCCACATACCTCCATCTCCCCATCTTCTATCTACTATCCCACATATTTCCCCCATCATATCCCTATGGTCCATGCTTTTGCATAAACCTTTCATCCATCTATGCATCATCCACATCATAATTCACTATCCATTCATACATAATCCACATCATAATCCACGTCCATCTCCCTCTCATGCAATCCTCTACCAACATCCATGCATTAAATGACACTTGACATGGTCCATGTGTGACTTCCATCCATCATGAGACACTCTTACCTTGCTATGGAACTAGATGCTTGAGTCCCCATCCTCTTCTATTAAGAAAAGTGTCTCAACCTTGCAACTTTGAAAGATTACTATTCTTCCCAGTTTTTGTCTTTTTGAATACCCTTTATCTTGGACAATGGTCTAGAACTTTCAAAGTTTCCAAGAGAGCTAAAAATAGTGAGACTTACTATTTTTAGTAAGTTCTTCAATTGAGCTTGGATTGACCTGAAATTTTTCCTAGAAGGTGAGGAACAGCTAAGTGAACATCTCAGGTGAGTTTCGTCTCAAGATCATATCAGGGTTGTGAGATATTAAAGTTTCTATTTTTTGAAACTACCAGAAAAAGTCTTTGAACTCAATTACCAGAATCAAAACTTCTCTAAATGTCCCAAAAATTGGGATAACCAGCATAGCCAGTTATAGGGTGATAGATCTCTTCACGAGCTTTCCGACGCATTAAACAGTTCATCAATCAGACACTCGGATCATAATTTATGGCCTTCGGAAGTTGGACCTTCTGTTTTGGGAAATGTAACGTGTTGGACACATAAAAGAGCTGTAAAGGGGAGAATTACATGTGTTGGTGTGTGGTTTGGCACATCACAAGACATCTTTGATTGGAGATAATTTGTGCGCCACTTTTTGGGTGGTTTTTTAATTACCGTTGGCGGTGTACTATATTGTATCTCCTATATATCAGGAACTTGAAATGGAGGTTGAAGGTAAGAATCTTATAGATGTCAAGTTACCTCCTGGATCTCTAGTTGGATATACTCTTGTAAAAGCTTGCTCTACAAGTATATTGTAATCTTTGTGATTTCTGAATAATATATTGGGCAGCTTTGGAGTGTGGGGTTTTTTACCTAAAAGGGTTTTCCCCACGTATATCTTGTGTTGTGAGTTTGTGTTTGCATTTGGAAATTGTTATTATCTTTCTATTAATGTGCATCTTAATCTGTAACTGTAAAATAAAAATTTGCATAAGTATTTCCTCATTAGATCAATGTAGGAAGCATTTTCCGCATACCTTGCTTCCTTTCAATTGGTATCAAAGCCTGATCACCTTTGGCTCTAGTTGTTGGGTAGAGGGTTTTTTGAGCTGATCTTCATTTGAGCGGGAGCTTGTGCAGAGGATTTTGAAATCTTTGTTGCAGGTAAGAGATGGCGAGCACATCTGGGAGGTTTGAGATAGAGAAGTTTAATGGCAGTAATTTTGAGTTGTGGAAACTCAAAATGGAGGACATGCTTGTAGATCAGGATTTATGGGAAGCCGTATCTGGTACAAAACCAACGGCAATGTCTCAAGAAGACTGGGATCTCGAAGATCAAAAAGCTAAGGGTTTGATAAGACTCTGTTTGGCTGATTCATTGCTCCTGAATATCCATAAAGAGAAGATTGCAAAGGAACTTTGGAAGAAGCTTGGAGATGTTTATCAGGCTAAATCCCTGGCGAAAAAGTTATTCCTGCAAAAAAAATTGTATTCTCTGAGGATGGAAGATGGAGGATCTGTCGTTGATCACCTGAATACATTCAATATGCTTGTTGCCCAGTTGACTTCTATTGGTGTGAAGATGGAGGAGGAGGATCGATGTATGAAATTACTGTGTTCCTTACCAGATTTGTGGGACCACCTTGTTATGGCCATTGGAAGTACCACTACCACCTTCAAGATGGATGAAGTGGTTTCTTCGCTGTTATCTGAAGAGATGCGGAGAAAGTCTTTCGAATCAGCTAAGGAGGATCTTGCAGTTCGTGGTAGATCTAAAGAGAAGGGAAAGAAAAAGGATAAGAAGAAGGAAGAAAAAGGAAGATCCAAATCCTGTGGGAGATCTAAGTCTCCTGGAAAGACCAAGGCCCTGTGTTGGAACTGCGGCAAACCTGGTCACTTCTGCAAGGAGTGCAAGGAGGAGAAAAAGAAAAAGAAGAAGAATTATGATTCGAATTCTGACAAGTCCTCTCAGGATGAAGGAGAAGCATTTGTCATTGCCTTGGAAATACATGCATCTGAGGATGTGTGGCTTATTGACTCTAGTGCATCTTTTCACATGACCTCACATCGGGACTGGTTTTTGAAGTATGAAGAATATGATGGTCGAAAGGTGTACTTGGGTGATGATTCTCACCTAGATATTGTTGGTCGTGGAAGAGTTTTGATTCGATTCCCTGATGGACGAGTAAAGGGAATCAATGGTGTTTTGCATATCCTTGGTTTGATACAAAACCTTCTTTCTATAAGTAAATTGAATGATGTGAGTGTGCAGGTTGTTTTCTCAAATGGAGGATGCAAGATGACTAGAGGATCTATGGTGTTGGCTAAGGGTGTTCGGATTGGCACTCTGTTTCAGCTTGATGCATGCACAGTTCAGTGCAATAGTGCCTTTGTTTTGAAGAAGAGAGCTTCAGAGTCTTCATCTTCACCATTGGAACCAATAGCGAAAAAGACTGTTGCATCTACTTCCGATGGTCATGCTTTCTGGGTACCTAAGGGTGCTCATTCTATGGAGATGAAACTTCTAGCTGAGAAGACAATGTTATGGCACCAAAGGCTTGGTCACATTGGTGAAAAGGGTTTGAGGACCCTGAAGAATAAAAATCTTGTTGAGGGCATGAATGATTGTAACCTTGAGTTTGATTTTTGTGAACATTTCATTTATGGAAAACAAAACTGTGCTCAGTTTTATTTCTGTTCTCACAAATCTTCTGAGGTGTTGGACTTGATTCATTCTGATGTGTTTGGTCCTGTCAATGTTCCTTTGATTTCAAAATTTGTTTACTTTGTTTCATTCATTGATGGCTATAGTAGAAGGACATGGGTGTATTTCCTTAGGAGTAAATCTGAAGTCTTTAATAAATTCAAAGAGTTCAAAGATCTTATAGAGAATTAGAAGGATAGAAATGTTAGAATTAGGCTGGACAACTGAGAGGGGGGTGAATCGGTTGTCTCAAAACTTTATCATTTGCAACAATATCACTTAGAATTGATTAAACATTTAAAGCATGAATCATCAACACATCAGCAGAAATAAATAAACACACATGACACAATGATTTTTAACGTGGAAACCTAGTTAAGGGAAAAACCACGGTGGGGGTTAACCCACAAAGATTATACTATGTTAAAAGTATTACAATTGGGAATGCACATGCATTCGGGCTCACTGCCCAGAGCTCACTGCCTACAAAAAGAAGATTACAATGAGTTTGAACTGATAATTAGCATCTACCAATGTAAGGATACAGTTCTGGTTAAGCACAGAATACTGACTTGATACACTTCATCCTCACTCTGCTCTGTTTGTTGTTCTGCTAACATCTGAACCTTAGATCTCTGCCTTTTTCGCACTTATTCCATAGTCTCATCACACACACAGATCACTTCAATCCATTGGCTATATATATATCCGCATCATGATATTCAATCACTTTTCAGTCAGCTTCAAGAACACTTAGAACTTTGTTGAAGACTCTGCTCTGTTGGCTAAATCCATGCATAACTTGTAACACGGACCAAAACTTGCATTAACAAATCATCAATCATGTCGGCCACTATTACTAATCATCACAAATCATCCAATTGACAACTTCCATTTATCTGGAACCAAGACCAATTACAAGGTTGGCCTATTCTTCTGTTGTCTGCACTGTCAAACTGTAACCCCATACTTAGATGCAAATAACTTTTGAATCCTTCATCACTGAAGGTTAAAATTCTAGATTTAGATTGCCCTGACAATCCTTATGACTCCTTTAGATCTGTAGCATATTCTAATTTACCACCAAAGAAATCCGAACCAAGATACCAGACCCTGTCACATGCTCTCTCTGGCTACCCAGACTTAGATAAATTCTAATTTTGACTTCCGGTATGAACAAATTATGTTATGCGGATGAGTGGAATAGTCTTAGTTGCCATCAATGACAACGCCTGTCATGCAAAGCAGTGTCTCTTGCCAATAATCTCCCCCTTTGGCATTGATGGCAACACTTAGTGAAAAATGACTAAGTGATACTCCCCCTTACTCTATACTCTTATGCTCTCCACTAATTCCAGAGATCCCCCTTTGTTGGATTCCTCATTTTTCACTGTTCTTCACTCCCCCTTTGACATCAATGGCAAAGGATGGGGTCCGCAAGCTAAAATTCTCAAAAATTATGTATACAGTGCTGCATATGTACACCCAATCATTACGTTATATTTACATGAACTTGAGAATATCTGCAAAACCACTTTTCAATTGCTCAAGTTCAAAGGCCCAACTTCTTTTCATGCCATCCAAAATTGAGATGTGTCCACTTAGTAGAAATGTGTATGCTTCTGCCTTTGTCAAATCTGAAGGATCACTTGTCTAAACTGCAGTTTGAGCTTCTGATAATGTATTAAACATTGTTTCTAACTTGGGGGCAATCAATCCCTGGAGCTCACACATTCTCTTCACAATATTTCCCTTTTCTTTAACAAGCTTCTTTATTTCATCGGTCAAGCTAATTATTTGACATTCCTGACTTATAGGAGAAACTGTTAGAGAATCAAAGTTTTGAGATAGATTTGACAATTTTTGTTCTTACTCCTTTATCTTCTTCTCAATATCCTTATTGACTTTGGGCCAGGATAAACAAAATTTGTATATATCACCTCCATCACTTAGAGCATTTGAATACTCTTTATACTAATACCAAGTATCATCCTATCATTCCTTATTAGGTTCTTCATTTCCCTAAATTTCTTATCCAAAAATTCATTTCTGACTTTAGTCTCTCAAACTTCTCAAAAGACTCAAAATGTGTACTTACAAAATTTACAAGATTCTTCAGATGTCTAGAGGGAGAGTCAAATGGATTCTTCTGGAAGGTTGGCATTATTTTCTCCAATACACTAGATGCAAGACTTAATAGCTCATTTCCTCTATGTGAGATTTCAACATCTTTTCTCTTGCCTTGGCTTGTGTGAAGGATGCTATCTTCATTACTTGAACCGGAGAGAGAACATCTAGATTGATTGGTCCTTGAAACAACTTTGGTTCATCAAACTCAAGCATTTCTTTACTCAGGAGACTTTTCACTGCATCTGCAGTGTCTCTTGCCACAATTCCTAAACCACCTTCCTTTCCTTGAGATTTGTCAATGTTAGTATTAGGACTAATTTGTTTAGATGCATCAACATTTGCACCATCTTCTTCTGTTTTATCTTCCTTACTTTCTTCTTTCTCTTCCTCTGCTTTACCTTTCACTCTGCCATCTGCAGGGGAATTCTTTCCTGTGTCCTTACCATCTATAATATGTTCAGAAGGATTTTATGTAGCAGCAGTAATCTTAAAACTATCTTCTTTTCCAGATTGATCAAGAGGAGTTAGAGTATCTCCTGCATCAACAGTTTTATCCACCATCTCTATGTCTTCTTTGTTTATTTACTTCTCTTCTGGGATAGACGAGTCATCAACTTCAGTTTGTTTCTCATTGATGTTTACTTTTTCAACATCCAAAATTGATGAATCAATCCCATCATTTGTCTCCTCATAGGTTTGCTTCGGAGGATCTAGAGTATCATCTTGGTCATCATTTCCTTTTCTAGTTTCTTCTTTTGAGGTTTCTAGTTCCGGAACTGTAGGATTACCTTCCTTAACTTGTTCCTCAAAGACAACATAATATTTATCATTATCTAGTGCCTTAGAATTTCCTCTATTTCTTTTGCAATTTCCTCAGTTTCCCCAAGCATTAGCTTGTTCATCCTTACTTTGCTTTTGATATCATCTTTTACTTTCTTGAGTATTTTATCTACTTCCTTTTTGGACATTACTAGACACAAAGTGGAGAGGACATATTCTTTGAGTTCTAGATCTTTAGCCTTGGTTGCTTCCTTCCTCATCTCTAGTATTTTCCTTAAACTTTTAGGAAGTTCTTGTAAAATTTCCAGTAGAGCTCTATTGAATTTATTCAAGTACATGATGGTGGCATCTTCCAAAATTTTCTTATTTGCTAGATCAAAATTATCATAATAATCTTTGATAGGCCTTAGATTTCCATTAACAGTAATTGTTTTTACAATTTCATCAATTGTCATAGAAACCTTACCAGTTTCTTTCTTTTTACTTGTCTTTTTACTTGCGGAAGGCTGGTCCTCAGAAGCCTTTGAAGTCTTGGCTTTCTTGGATCTCATCTCTTTAACTTCTTCATCTGTCTCTGTTTCTTCATCATCTTTTGTGCTCACATACGTTCTTGTGGCCTTTGTCTTCTTTTTCTTACTTCCTTCACCACTTCCTTGGTTAGTCCAATGCTCTCAGCATACTTTTCAACTTGCTTCTGCACTTTCCTTTTGGTCTCTGGTTGTCTGAGCTCCACATGCAATTTTAGACTTAGCTCCTTGTATGTTCTAGACCTTTCCACAAATGTGTCTTTTGATTTGCTTAGGAGATGTTGAGCATACATTTCCAAAACTTTCTTATCAACCTCATAGCCCATTAGCATAATCCATATGGTTCTGGGTTCCATAGCCTCCATCAGGCACTGATCAGTGTCAACCATAAAGCATATTTCATTCTCATATTTCTCCACAACTGACTTAGGGATTCTCTCTCTTGCATGCATCATACTTTGAAAGTTTTTGAAGTAACCCCAAATGGCTTTCTTCTAAGCTTGGGAATCACCAAGGCTGAGTAGATGATCTTTTATTTGCCATGCAACCGGCCTGTCATTTGTCCAATGCACACCTTGAACTCCAGGCACTTCATTCATAAAATAGAAGAACAAACATATAATCAAGGAACCATACTTGAAGGTATTTTTCTTATCTTTCTTTATTTTGCTTAGATTCTCAATCAACTAATTTTGTAGCAGTTCACATAGGTCATAATCAACATTCTCCTTCAACATTTGATAGGCTGCATATATTGCAGTTCCGAAGACAAAATTTTCCCTGCTAGAGTGGTAGACCTTGTAGCCAATCACCATGGATACAAACTTGACATCTGGTTCTATAATGTCATTAATGGTCATTGCTCTCTTGTCAAACTTCACACTGGTTGCATCAGTTGCAATTTGGTTTTTCACGGCTTTCAGCATGGGTAATCCACCAGTTGAATTTAACCCAATTACAATCTTGATAACATCCTTTGTAATCTTGAATGGTTTCAATAGCCATATGAACTCATCATGTATTCGGCTCAAGATATATCAAACCCACTCATTCTCATCAAATGTCAGAAATTTAATGACTTGCAGAAAGTGTTTTCTTTCTAGGGCTTTGTATTCCGGTTTCAATTTATAGCTATCATCCCTTATGTAGTTGTTAGACAAATCTAAGAGTTTCAGGTTTCCAAATTCATCAATGCTACGTGGATGTATGCCCTAATATTCTCAACATACAGTACGCCATATGGGACATCAGAAAATGCACCTAACGGTTCAACTTCAACTGACTTGTATGGGTGCTTCTTAAATATTGGTTGGGGCCTTTCAGTTACATCAACAACTAGAGGTGTAGCCATTTGCAGAGATTGAAATTTCAAGAGATTTCATAGAAAATAGAAGTACCTTGTTCTGCAGGTTAGGGTTTTGGTTGGAAATCCTCTTCGCACTTCAACTCTTGAATATTCTCAGCTTAGAACTTGTTCACTTCCTTTCTTTTTGCTTTCTTCTAATGCAAAGTGATTCAAATGAAGAATGAGCGACCCTTTTATTCTCCGTAAGACCTAATTTGTCTTTGTAATAAATGCTCTGCCCTAACACATCCGGTTGCTCTATTTCTATACACAATTGACTTTTAATTGCTCCACAAATCATTAAATCCACTTCTTTTCTTCCAGAAATTCTTTTGAATGATTTATAGTGACCCAAATTATCTTTTCCCTTCATGCCAGATTCAGGCATCCACTTACTGGCTGGGGGAATTTGATTTTCAATGCAGTTCCCCCTAAGCCAGAACTCCTAATTTAATTCCCAAAGGAATTATCAACACCGGATTCTAGTGTGGACCCATTATTAACGTTCACACTTGTTTTCTTGACCCATGTCTTGCTCATTTCATTCTGGATCTCATTCACATCAATTTTTCTTTTACCTTTGTCTTGTCTCTACTCATCTAGTTTTCTATTTACCAGACCTCTTCATTCATTAATCCTACTTCTGCATAATCTTGCAATATGACCAGATTTATTGCAATTAAAGCACACAACATTTCTTTGCTCATATACTTGATTTCCTCTTGATTTGTACTGATTATCCATGTGTCCAAATCCATTGCAAGAAAAATAGTAGCCATTGAAAAAATTGCCATTTCCTTTATTGTTAGGGTATTTCATTAGCATACTTCTACATTCAATTGATTTGTGACCATACCTCTTGCATTTGAAGCATTAACCGGAGAAGGATGGATCATTTTGATTTACTCTGCTTCTGCACTGAGTAGCTCTATGACCAAATTTATTGCAATTGAAACAATTGCCATTGAAGGATGGATATCTTTGAGCATTAGGATATCTTACCGGAGGTCTTCTAGGTTTATTTCTTCTATTCCTTGGTTGGAAATTTCTTTGTTCAAATCCAGAGCTTTCACCTTTCTCATATCCAAGACCATGCTTGTCATCAACCTTTTTCTGACCTTCAAGCAGTGCTTCAAGTTTAGTTGAGCTTATCTTGAACTTCTCCCTGTATTCATTTGCAACTTCTAGGTCATTTTTGAGAACGACAATTTGCCTTTCAAGTTCTCTTTCATTGTCTTTGCTTTCTTGTAGGTCAGACTCTAGATGGCCAGCTATTCTGTCCAATCTACAACATTCTTCAATTCTTTCTTTTAGAGTTTGATTCAAGTCTTCTTCAGTCTTCTTCCTTTGCTCAATTTCTTTGGTTAGCCTCATTGCCCCAAATTCCATTTCAACTTTCAAAACAGCAACTTCTTTTGACAGCTTCTCACACTCCTTTGTCTTTTCATCCAAGGCTTCATTCATGCCATTTTCTTCAGTTAAACTGGATAACTGTAGAAGTAGCTCCTTTCTCTTTTCCATAGATTTCTTTAATTTATCTTTTAACATTTCAATGGTATCATCAGCATCTTTAATCTCATCTTTCAGATTAGTTACTTCTACTTTGGACTGATCACGATCTTCTAGGGCCAATCGAAGTTGATCTTTAAGTGAACCCATTGAACCTCCTTCCAAGATCTTTCCTCAAGCTATTAGGCTTCTTTCAAGGAACCTTTCTCTGATACCAATTGTTAGAATTATGCTAGACAACTGAGAGGGGGGGTGAATCAGTTGTCCCAAAACTTTATCATTTGCAACAATATCACTTAGAACTGATTAAACATTTAAAGCATGAATCATCAACACATCAGCAAAAATAAATAAACACACATGACACAATGATTTTTAACATGGAAACCCGGTTAAGGGAAAAACCACAGTAGGGGTTAACCCACAAAGATTATACTCTATTAAAAGTATTACAATTGGGCATGCACATGCATTTAGGCTCACTGCTCAAAAGAAGGCTCACTGCCTACAGAAAGAAGATTACAATGAGTTTGAACTGATAATTAGCATCTACCAATGCAAGGATATAGTTCTGGTTAAGCACAGAATACTGACTTGATACACTTCATCCTCACTCTGCTCTGTTTACTATTCTGCTAACATCTGAACCTTAGATCTCTGCCTTTTTCATACTTATTCCATAGTTACATCACACACATACACATCACTTCAATCCATCAGCTATATATATATCCGCATCATGATATTCAATCACTTTTTAGTCGGCTTCAAGAACACTTAGAACTTTGTTGAAGACTTTGCTCTGTCGGCTAAATCCATGCATAACTTGTAATGCAGACCAAAACTTGCATTCACAAATCATCAATCATATCAGCCACTATTACTGATCATCACAAATTATCCAATTGACAACTTCCATTTATCCGGAACCAAGATCAATTACAAGGTTAGCTTGTTCTTCTGTTGTCTGCACTGTCAAACTATAACCCCATAGTCAAATGCAAATAACTTTTGAATCCTTCATCACTGGAGGTTAAAATTTTGGATTTAGATTGCCCTGACAATCCTTATGACTCCTTTAGATCTGCAGCATATTTTGATTTACCACCGGAGAGATCCAGACCAAGATACCAGACCCTATCACATGCTCTGTCTCTGGCTACCCGGACTTGGATAAATTCTGATTCTGACTTCCGGTATGAACAAATTATGTTATGTGGATGAGTGGAATAGTCTTAGTTGCCATTAATGACAACACCTGTCATGTGAAGCAGTGTCTCTTGCCAATAAGAAAGATTAAGTGTTTGAGGACTGACAACGGTGGTGAGTTCTGTTCAACATATTTTGACAAGTTTTGTAAAGAATAGGGGATTGAGAGGCACAAGACAACTCCGTATACCCATCAACAGAATGGAGTTGTAGAGAGGTTGAATAGAACATTGATGGAAAGGGCAAGGAGTATGCTAAGTGGAGCTAGTCTTGAACAAAAGTTTTGGGCTGAAGTTGTTACTACCGCTTGTTACCTAGTTAACAAGTCTCCTACATCAGTGCTCATTAATAAGACACCTATCAAGGTATGGTCTGGTAAAAATCCTTCATTAAGACACATTTGAGTATTTGGTTGTGAGGCATATGCACATGTGCCTAAGGAGAAGAGGTCTAAGTTGGAGAACAAGGCTATAAAGTGTATCTTCATCAGTTATGGCATCAGTGTGAAAGGGTACAAGCTTTGGGATCCAGTAGCTAAGAGAGTTCTGTATAGCAGAAGCGTGATCTTCAAAGAGCTCAATCCTTCTTCTGTTGTCTTGCAGCCAGAGAAAGAAGAGAAGAAAGATGATGTGGTTCAGCTTCCTTCCACCCATGAGAAAGTTGAACCAAAAACATCTATTGGACTTGATAATGAGGAGAGCTCTAGTAGCTCTGAAAGTTCACAAGTAGATGAAGAACCTCAACCTCAACCTTTGAGGAGATCCACGCGGATAAGGCAACAAACTGATAGGTTTGGTTATTCATTGCATGATTCAAGTTGAATTTTTGCTTTGATTTCTAACACTAATGAGCCTAGAACTATGAAAGAGGCTATGGGTATGAAAGATGCAGGGTCTTGGAAGGAGGTCATGGAAGAAGAGATGGCTTCTTTGGAAAAGAATAATATTTGGGACTTGGTGCCTTTACCTGAAGGATGAAAACTTGTTGGATGCAAATGCGTGTTCAAAAAGAAATTCAATGTAGATGGCAGTGTTGAGAAATATAAGGCTAGATTGGTTGCGAAGGGGTATTCTTAGGTGGAGGGAATTGACTATGGTGAGATGTTCTCTCTTGTTGCAAAGATGACATCTATTCGGTTCCTGTTATCTCTTGCACCAGCATATGATCTAGAAGTGGAACAGATGGATGTGAAGATAGCATTCCTTCATGGTGACTTGGAGGAGGAAATCTATATGTCACAACCAGAGCACTATGTGGTGAAAGGTAAATAAAATCTGGTTTGCAAGTTGAAAAAGACTTTGTATGGTTTGAAACAGTCTCCTAGGATGTGGTACCAAAATTTTGATGCCTTTGTGTTGAGTATTGGATTTCAGAGATCGAAATCAGATCATTGTGTTTACTATAAGTTTGACAATGATTGCATTCTCATTATTGCATTGTATGTCGATGCTATGTTACTCATTGGGAATGGTAAAAGTTTGATTTTTGATTTGAAGTCTCAGTTGTCAGCACAGTTTGAGATGAAAAATCTAGGGGCAGCTCGGTACATTCTGGGAATGGAAATCAGAAGAGACAGAGCAAACATAAAACTTTGGTTAGGCCAGAGTAAGTATGTTAACACTGTGTTGGAGAGATATAGTATGATGGATTGCAGACCTTTGACTATTCCTGTTACGATGGGGACAAATTTATCTATTGAGGATTGTCCAAAGTCTCCTTTTGAGACAGAGGATATGAGTAGAGTTCCTTATACTAGTGCAGTTGGCAGTTTGATGTGTGTGATGGTCTGCATAAGACTAGACATTGCCCAAGAAGTGGGAGTCCTTAGTCGATTTATGGCTAATCCTGGATGGGTACATTGGGATGCAGTGAAGAAAGTGTTCAGATATTTGTGGGGTACTTCTAATTATTCCTTATGTTATTATGGTTATCCTACAGGACCGTGGCATTCACTTTATATTCGTGGATTTGTGGATTCAGATTGGGTAGGTGACATTGACAGCAGGAGATCCACGAGCGCTTATGTGTTTACTATGTTTGGTGGTGCTATTAGTTGGATGAGTAAGCGGCAACCTGTGGTCACTTTGTCCACTACTGAAGCTGAGTATATGGCAGCAACTCATGCTTGTAAAGAAGCCATCTGGCTTAAGAGATTGTGTTCTAATGTTGGGTTTGATGCAAGGAAGATTACTATTTGTTGTGACAGTCAGAGTGCCATATGTCTGGCAAAGAATCCTACTTTCCATGCAAGGACTAAGCATATTGATGTCCAGTACCATTTTTGATGCATAGCCAAACACCCTGACCTACATTTCCCTTTGTATGTCCACATTTTACTTGCCTATCGGCAAGATGATGCACTATTAGCCAACCAAAACACCTTTACTCCGATCGCATTCCTCACTCTGACGTATGTCTTCAACATTTGTAGATTTTGCAAGATACATTACCCAATGCACATTCAGAATATGCATATACATTCACAATATGCATCGACTTCGGTGAGACACTAACTATCAGCGAACCCTCCTAGCATCCGGCCGATACACCGATGAACTACCCTTCTACATGCAAGGCTCGACTTGCTACTCCCGGTTCCCTTTACCGTTTCCACCGGTCACTTCTTGCATCCAATACAATGTATCTGCACAATGTATATGCTCAATATACATTCGAAACATACAACCCGAATATGCATTCGGAACATGCATTCAGAATATGCATTCAAAAGATGCATTCATAACAGGCATTCGACCAACACCTTAACCCAATGTATGTTCTCAACATACAAACAGAACATGCTTCACCAAATGTACATTTGACCACTGACCTTCTTTGTATATAAACCCGATGTACATTTGTGATGTACATTCACAACATGCAATTCAAATATGCATTTGATGGGTTTGACCAAACTGTTGACTTCCTTGTATGCCAATCGGAAGCTTCAACTTTCTTTCTCCTTTGTATGCCGATACGCTTGTACATTTACAATGTACATCTGCCACATACAACCACGATAACCATTTGCGAGATACACACAAGCATGCAACTGCGGGATACACAGGAAATGAACCCGACATACATTAGTGATATACGCACATAATGTATATTCGCAATGTATGTTCACTACATGCGATCTTTGACATACAATACACCAATGGTTCCCGATATGTTTTGTGACATACACACTCAATAGACCCTTGCGATATACACATAGAATGTATATCCGACATGCATTTGCGATATACACACAAAATGCATACTCAGTGAAACAGTGCTAATCTTCGTCGATTTGATCCGCTGCAAACTCTGTAACTTCACAAATCCGTTTCTTCGATGATCTTACAGACCTTTCACCCTGTTAACCTAGCACATGATGGCATAGGATCTATCTGCACCTGGTACACGATCCTGCAAACATGAACACGAACAAAATAGAAACAAAACACAAATCAATATGTACAACCATTCCATCAATTTTGAAGAAATCTAACCGGTGGAATGGGCTAAGAACCCATCTTAGCCTCAGAATAGAAAATTGATTTGCACAGAGAAAGAAATGAACTCAAATGCCAGAAAGATGTGCAACACAAACAGGACCTCGTTTATGATGCTTTCAAAAATGTATACAGACGCTTTGCTTTCACAGTTGCACAACTCAATACAATTCAATCTATCTACCATATGATATCAAATTGATCTGATCTTGGGGTATTTATCTACTCACCATGAGTAGTACTAAATTGACTCCAAGCGGTTGGGTGACAACCTCCAAGCAGCTGGGAGATCACAACCGACTAACAACCTCTAACTGTCTAACAACCTTCGGGATTACAGATCGACAAATGTCCTAGGGACTCACAACATAAACCTAGATACAAACTAAATTAACATGCATTGGTCGAACAAACCTTATTACATTGAATGGTCAGCTTAGGACCTTATTGAAAACATCAAAATGAACTGTAAACAGTTAATGCCTCATGGAGGCCACTGTGGATTGGGTGCTCCTGCACCATACACCCCACCACTAAAAGAACTCATGCCACATGAGTTAGGTCTTTGTCTTGCTCTAGCTATATACTCTGTTGTCTCATGTTTGCCCCATGATCTCTGAACTGCAACCTTCTTCCTTGGAACCAAAGACTCATGCCTAGCAATGAGGCTCTAACACCTGCAATGTAAACCCTAGTTAATGCTCCTTGTACTGTTGTTATGGCAGAATATGTTTGCCTTTCAAATCTTGTTGGTTCTAGAGGACAAACAATTGTCCCTACTATGATAGCATCCTTATCTTTCCAATCAACTTGTGGTTGCTTGTAAACTTGCTCCTTGACCTTCTGCTGATCCTTCTGATCTCCAGTCAAAATTGAAATCATCTTCAAACTGTGATCTCCAGCAATCCCATTCCTTGAGGTATCATCAATTGCCTTTATGTCGTCTGTTGTAGGCATCTCCACAAACTGTTTCTTTCCTACTAAGATGACCTTGGCTGCCTTATGTGCTGCAGCATTCTCCTACAAGGGTGTCATCACAAAAGTCCTCCCATCCTTCTTGATGGTATAGGTGTTAGCATATCCATCATATAATGCTCTCCTATCAAATTACCATGGCCTACCCAAAAGTAGGTGACAACATTCCATGGGCAAAATATCACATAAAACCCTATCCTGATATTCTCCAATCTGAAAATCAACATATGCTTGTTCATATACCAAAAGTGATTGACTATCACTTACCCAAGATGCTTTGTAAGGATTTTGATGAGGAATCCTTTCCAGTTTTAGTTTATCCACCATTTCCTGAGATACCATATTATCTGTAGAACCAGAATCTATTACTACCTTGCATAGTTTACCTTTGGTTTTGCATTTGGTCCTGAAAAGAGCTCTCCTTTGTATCATCTCCTTGGATGTCTTCAAGACTGTTCTCCTTAGCATCAATGATTCTCCATCTTGAGTTGGGGCTGCACTTCCCATTGGAGAGTTAACACTTTCACCTACCTCCTCTTCCTGCACAAGTTGAACCCTCTTGTCATTCTTCCTATCACCTCTTGATGATGAACCTTGCCTTTCTGGACATTTGAATGATGTGTGGCCAATTTCATTACAATGATAACATCTCCTAGTGAAAACATTAGAACCTCTACCCCTTCCAAATCTGCCTCTTGTGCCTTTCCATTCACCTCTGAAATCAGACTGTTCTTGTCCTTTACTAGTTTCTTCTTGATCCTCATTGGCTTGCCTTGTTGTAGGGGCTGATCCTCTTCCCCTTATATTGCTGCCTCTTCCTCTCATGGACTTATCTTGTCTCCTTTTCATTTTCTCCTCAATCCTGATTGCCATTTGATAACAATCTTCCACACTCCTAGGATTAGCCAAAACTAATTCATCCTGTATGTTTAATCTCAAACCAGCTAAGTATCTAGCAACCTTTTCAACCTCATTCTCATGATGACCAGATCTCATACTCAATTTATAAAATTCCTCAGTATATGCCTTCACATCCATTTCCTTTTGTCTTAAAAATTGAAGCTTTTTAAACATTTGAACTTCATAATCCTTGGGTAAAAATTTACCTTTGATTCTTGCTACCATCTTGTCCCATGAAGAAATCTTTGACTTACCCTGCTTTCTCCTCTCTGATTGTATGTAATCCCACCATACCAAGGCATGACCTCCCAATTTGGTCTTTGCAATCTTTACTTTCTGCTCCTCAGGAACCTCCTCACATTCAAAATAATTATCTAATGCAGCAATCCAATCAAGTAACTCTTCTTCATTCAAACTTCCAGTGTACCTTGGAACATCAATCTTTACCTTAGGTTTGTCATTCTGAACTGCCCTTAACAGTTTTGCAAATCTCTAATCTTCAGGATTCAGATCTTCATCTACCTCTTCAAATTCTTCACCATCATCTTCTTTTTCTGATTCACTATCTTCCACTTCTCTTTTTGTTTGTCTCCAAGGCTGCAAGCCTAGCTTGAAGTGCTTATGCAAGCTCTTTCATCTTCCTCATCTCTTTAGCATGTTTTTCCTTCATCTCCTGTAATTCTCTGGCAGTACCATTACCTTTCGAAGGCATCTTATCAACCTCTCAATCCTTCTACTTCTGCCTTCTCAATGATAGAATCAAAATTCAACAACCCAGACCTTTTGCTGAGCTCTGATACCACTATGATGCAGAGCCAAACACCCTGACCTGCATTTCCCTTTGTATGTCCATGTTTTACTTGCCTATTGGCAAGATGATGCACTATCGGCTAACCAAAACACCTTTACTCTGATCGCATTCTTGTCTCCGACATATGTCTTCAACATTTGTATCTGTTGCAAGATACATTACCCAATGTACATTCAGAATATGCATATATATTCGCAATATGCATCGACTTCGGTGAGACACTGACTGTCAGCGGGCCCTCCTAGTATCCGGCTGATACACCGATGAACTACCCTTCTACATGCAAGGCTCGACTTGCTACTCCCAGTTCCCTTTACCGTTTCCACCAATCATCTCTTGCATCCGATACAATGTATCTGTGCAATGTATATGCTCAATATACATTCAAAACATACAACCTGAATATGCATTCAGAACATGCATTCAAAATATGCATTCGAAAGATGCATTCATAACATGCATTCGACCAACACCTTAACCCAATGTATGTTCTCAACATACAACCGAAACATGCTTCACCAAATGTACATTTGACCGTTGACCTTCTTTGTATATAAACCCGATGTATATTTGTGATGTACATTCACAACATGCCTTTCAGATATACATTTGATGGGTTTGACCAAACCGTTGACTTCCTTGTGTGCCGATCGGAAGCTTCAACTTTCTCTCTCCTTTGTATGCCGATACACTTGTACATTTACAATGTACATTTGCCACATACAACCCCGATAACCATTTGCGAGATACACACAAACATGCAACTACAGGATACACAGGAAATGAACCTGACATACATTAGCGATATATGCACAGAATGTATATTTGCAATGTATGTTCACTACATGCGATCTTTGACATACAATACACCAATGGTTCTCGATATGTTTTGCGACATACACACTCAACACACCCTTGTGATATACACACGGAATGTATATCTGACATGCATTTGCAATATACACACAAAATGCATACTCAGTGAAACAGCGCAAATCTTCACCGATTTGATCCGCTGCAAACTCTGTAACTTCACAGATTTGTTTCTTCGATGATCTTACAGACCTTTCACCCTGTTAACCTAGCACATGATGGCGCTAGGATCTATCTGCACCCGGTACGCGATCCTGCAAACACGAACACGAACAAAATGGAAACAAAACACAAATCGATATGTATAGCCATTCCACCGATTTTGAAGAAATCTAACCGGTGGAATGGGCTAAGAACCCATCTCAGCCTCAGAATAGAAAATTGATTTGTACAGAGAAAGAAATGAACTCGAATGCCAAAAAGATGTGCAACACAAATAGGACCTCATTTATTATGCTTTCAAAAATGTATACAGACGCTCTGCTTTCATAGTTGCACAACTCAATACAATTCAATCTATCTACCATATGATATTTAATTGATCTGATCTTGGGGTATTTATCTACTCACCATGAGTAGTACTGAATTGACTCCAAGCGGCTGGGAGACAACCTCCAAGTGGCTGGGAGATCACAACCGACTAACAACCTTTAACTGTCTAACAACCTTCGGGATTATAGATCAACAAATGTCCTAGGGACTCACAACATAAACCTAGATACAAACTAAATTAACATGCATTGGTTGAATAGACCTTATTACATTGAATGGTCATCTTAGGACCTTATTGGAAACATCAAAATGAACTGTAAACAGTTAATGCCTCATGGAGGCCACCGTGGATTGGGTGCTCCTGCACCAATTTTGTTCGTGACATGGTAGAGGATGGGAAGGTAAACTTGGAGAAAGTTGATACTTTGATGAATGTTGTAGATTCCTTGACAAAACCTGTGAGAACAGAGAAGTTCAAATGGTGTTCGAAGTCTATGGGCCTCTTGGCCCCTAGTAATTAAATCATGGTGTTGATACTCCCTTTACTCTTGCAAGGTGTTCGACAACTGGGAGAATGTTAAGAAAAGTGTCTCAACCTTGCAACTTCGAAAGATTACTATTCTTCCCAGTTTTGGTCTTTTTGAATACCCTTTATCTTGGAGAATGGTTTGGAACTTTAAAAGTTTCCAAAAGTTTCCAAGAGAGCTAAAAATAGAGAGACTTACTATTTTTAGTAAGCTCTTCGATTGAGCTCAGATTGACCTAAAATTTTTCCTAGAAGGTGAGGAATAGCTAAGTGAACATCTCGGGTGAGTTTCATCTCAAGATCATATCAGGATTGCGAGATATTAAAGTTTCTATTTTTTGAAATTGCCAGAAAAAGTCTTTGAACTCAATTACCAAAATCAAAACTTATCTAAATATCCTAAAAATTGGGATAACTAGCATAGCTAGTTATAGGGTGATTGATCTCTTCACGAGCTTTCTGACACATTAAATGATTCGTCAATCGGACACCCGAATCAAAAGTTATGGCCTCCGAAAGTTGGACCTTCTATTTTGGGAAATGTAAAAACGTGTTGGACACATAAAAGAGTTGTAAATGGGAGAGTTACATGTGTTGGTGTGTGGTTTAGAACATCACAAGGTATCTTTGATTGGAGATAATTTGGGCGCCACTTTTTGGGTGGTTTTAGCTCATGGTTTTGTAATTACCGTTGGCGGTGTACTATATTGTATCTCCTATATATAAGGAACTTGAGATGGAGGTTGAAGGTAAGAATCTTATAGATGTCGAGTTACCTCCTAGATCTTTGGTTGGATATACTCCTATAAAAGCTTGCTCTACAAGTATATTGTAATCTTTGCAATTTCTGAATAATATATTGGGCAGCTTTGGAGTGTGGGGCTTTTTACCTGAAATGGTTTTCCCCACGTATATCTTGTGTTGTGAGTTTTTTGTTTGCATTTAGAAATTGTTATTATCTTTCTGTTAATGTGCATCTTAATCTGTAACTGTAAAAGTAAAAATTTGCATAAGTCTTTCCTCATTAGATCAGTGTAGGAAGCGTTTTCCGCATACCTTGCTTCCTTTCATCTTCCAAATTCCTACTATCCATATTCCCCTGTCCCATCCAAAAATCAAAAATTCAAAAAAGAGAAAAAGAGAAAAAAAAATCAAAATAGTAAAGAGAAATCCCTTTGTCCAATGGTGAAAACCACCTCAGTGGCACCTTGGATAAGTACCATGATGAAAACCTAACAAACAGGCATCATGTGTAGATTCCTTATCTATGTGTCTTACACTTGGGGGCATGTTGTCTCATCTATCCCATCCTATTATTTTCCTCCTATCCTACCATCCTCATCCATCATATCCTCACACCTATCCTCATCTATCCTATCTGCTTACCCATCTTCCCTTCCTCCTTTGATCTTGATAAAGATAGGGGAAAAATGTTGAAAAATGCTTTGGACATCTCTTGATATATCCAAGCTTTCCCTAACCAATCCTATCATCCTATCGTCATAAGATTTGTCATGTAAAGTCCTAAGCATCACACCTAGAATGGGGCGTGTTATTCTTATGCAACAGTCCTTAGAGATCACATCCTCCTCCCCCTTCCTCCATCCATTATGTATTCTCCATCCTTCCTATCTTCCATCGAGAATCCTCTTATACATCTATCCAATCCTTCTTTCATCCTTAACTTGGTTTTCCCTTGTCATTGGTATCTAGCATCTAGGTTATCCAAACTGTAATCCAATGTCATCCCACAACATTTCCAAAAATCCAAAAAAATAAAAACATTCTCAAAATCCCCAAAAAATTATAACATTTCCAAAAATCCAAAAAAAATATAACATTTCCCTAAATCCAAAAAAATTACAACATTTCCACAAATCCAAAAAAATTAAAACATTTCAAAAATACAAAAACATCACATATCCTAAAAATACCAAAAAAATCAAATTATCCAAAAAGATCAAATATCCAAAAAAATCCAAGCAATAAAATCTAAATGCAAGTCATCCTTAATCCATACCAATCTAGTCAACGTAATCTAGCCAAATCATCCAATCACATCCTTGGTTTTGTTCCAATCTTGCTATCAACCCAATCAATCAATCAATCATCATCAATGGTATATATCATTCATGCATCCTTGTGTTGATCTACGGATATATCATCCCCCGCAATGACACCACTATCTCAATCAATCAATTATCGGTTTACATCTTGATAGGGGCAATACCTTGTTTGTTTTTTAATCAAGCGGAAACACTCATACAATACAATGTACCTTAACCAAAATCACCTATCTAGTCACTTTGTGAATTGCCACATCATTCGATCTCAAACAAACAATCATCATCCAACCTCATCAAGGGATATATCGTTCCCGTCGTTAGGTGCCTATCCAAACATCACTTAAACTCTTTGGTAAGAGATACAATGGTTGTGTGACTTGTGTCATCATTTGGTCTTTTTGTTTTTAATTTTATCTTTTCTATCTCCTTCTTATGCTTTATCAAAGCCACCTAGATCCATTTATATCTTGGTGTGTTATGATTAGAAGAGAATGGGGCATAGCATTTTGCATGTCTGTTGGATATTCTTATCACTACAACTAATATTCATATCTTGCGTCTAGACAAGGTTGTATTACATTGTGCAAAGGATACAAAGTCACCCTAGTTCCTTATACCTTGGTGCATAATATCCTCTTGCTATATCAAATTAGGACTACTCTACATACTATACTAGCATAACCATATCCTCTCTATCCACTATATCCATAATGACTATAACTTATCCATTTCTAAATCCTATTCTAGCACATTCTTGACCTCTCAATCTATCTTTATCCATTATCTATTTAACCTATCTCTTTCAACTTAACAATTCATCCTAACTATCCATTCCTAACCCTTAGCCTTTTCCATCCTTTCTCTTGTATTCATTTCCTTATCCAACCCATTTCATCCATTTCAAGAGCATACCCATGTTCTTCTAACCCGCCTATCCTCTTGAAGGGGCATCCCATCCTTACATCATTCCTCCTTGTCACTCTTTCAAGTGGTTGGGGCATCATTTTCCTTCATCCATACCTTTTTCTTCTTTGAAATGATGTTACTTCTCTTAGTCGCAACATCATCTTAAAGAGGGGCAAAATGTAGACACCTAAAATTGACCATGTCCTACGACATTATCTTTCAACATTATTTTCGACATTACCTTGTGTCATCTTGCATCACCTTGCATCCTCTTGTGACACTGTAAAAGTTTGCAAAATTTTAAGTGCCCATGATAAAAAATTTGATGGCAACACTCAGAAATGCACCTCAAAAATCTGTCCCAGTGACCTACTTTGAAGGGTCGTAATTCAGAGCCTATTTGCTTTCATGCCAAATCCCTTGGTGAGTGTGTTCATTTGTCATTTGTAAGCATATATGTTTGATTTTAGCTTCCTGTGATAAGTTTTGACAGGGTTTTGAAGCATCAAGTTGGAGGGTTCTGGGATTGTTTTGTTGTTTGCACATTCTCAGGCCTCCAGAGTAGCCTCCTGTTCAAATTGATATTTCACAACTGGTTGATTTTCATGACAAATGGATTGGTGTTCTGCATTCCCCTCATATTCATATACTCCCTAGTCCAGTTTCAGAGTCTTAGGAGCAATTTTGGTATTTTTTCAAGGTCAAAAGCAAATGTAGTTTGTTCTGTTTTTACATTTGCATTTCCAGAAAGTTGCAAAGAGGTCAACTTTGACCCTTAATATTTTGTGAAGGAAGTGGATTGGTGAAAATCCCTCTTGCACACATGCTCAGTGGACCTAAAAGATCTAGTGTGTCCAGTGGCAGTCTCCCAGGAAGAGATTTGATATTTTTTCAAAGAGGCGACTTGTTGTGCTTCAGTTGGTTTTGGGCAAGTGCAGTTTCAGAAAGGGTCGAGTGAGCCACTTTGAATGTGAATATCTTGCACCTTGAGATGGGTTTTGCCAAACCATTTGCTGCATTGAATTCTTGGATCAAATTTCTGCATGTCTGTGCATTTTCATGGCTCTAGGAGGATGTTTGACCAGTTTTTCAAGGTGATTTTGAAGGCTATTTGACTTGTTTTGGTCACAATGCACAGGTATCATAAAACAAATTTTGATGACTACCTAGTTCAATTTTTCATCTCAGAAACATATAGAAGTAGTGTCAGATCAATTTAGGATGAAAACTTGTTTCAAAACAAAAAAAAATTAGTCAGGCCCACAATGGGATACGGCCTGCTTCATACAGTTATGGAGTTATAAGTGTAAAGATAATGCAGTTTGATTGATTTCAAGGAAAATTCTTTGCATCAAACATTTCAAATTTTGCAAAATGAGTGCCAGGAATCTCCCAATATTGTGGACAGTCTTGAAACATTTATGGCAGATAATAACAGTGGAGGATGAGATTCAATATTGCCACAAGTTGCATAGCTTAAGCTTCCGAGAAAGAAGTTGGAGGATTTGTATGGACAGATTGTGTTGGAAATAATTGAACTTCGAGAACTAGATACTGCTAGGGCCATTCTAAGGCAGACTCAAGTAGTGGGCTTCATAAAGCAGGAGCAGCCTGAATGGTATCTACACTAGGGGCATCTTTTGCACCAGAACTCTAAACTTTAGGTCAATCATGGCTATTGGTTATGACTTGGATTACACCTTGATTCAGTATAACGTGAGGTCTTGGGAAGGTCAAGCATATGAATATGAAATGGACAATTTGAGGAGCATGGGATATCTGGTTGACAGCCTCGAATTTGATCCTGATTTGGTTAAAGGGGCCTTGTTATGGATAAAGAGAAAGGCAACTTGGTCAAGGCTGACCATCTTTGCCATGTAAATAGAGTAGTACAGGAAGACAATGCTGGGAATTATGCCAAGGCATTTCTTCTTTACATGAACGCACTTGAATATTTCAAAACTCAACTGAAGTATGAGAGGAAGCCTAAAATCAAGGAGGCTATTATACAGAAATTTACAGAGTACTTATGAAAAGCAGAGGAGACCAGGGTTGTGTTAGATGATGGGGGCAATTCGGGGCCTGCTACAAATGGTGATGCGACTGTTGCAATTAAAGCAGAGTCAACATTTTTCAACATTTCGTCATCGGACCTTGTTTCAAAATGGATGTGTGAAAGTGAGAAATTTGTTTCAAATCTGCTCCAAATGGCCTGGGATTCTGCCCCTGCTATCATATTCATTGATGAAATAGATTCCTTGTTTGAGCGATGTGGAGGTGAGGAAAAGAAAGAAAGAGAAGAATAAAGATGTGATCTGCTCTTTAACCCTCCCTCTTCATTGTAGATCCTTTCAATTCAATGCGTTATTCTAAAAAACATGGGGAATGCCATGATTCTGGTGGTTGTGGCAATGGCAGTGGTGAGTAAGAGAGGCCTTGACTAAATTAGATCTTCCTGTAGAAGTTGAAGTTCGTTATGACCCTAGAAAAGCAAATCTCTGTAAGACATAAATTTCCTTTCTTCGGTTGAAAAGTTGTAGCATCTCCGGATCGTTTCGCAAGAACACCATTAAAAAAGCTCAGGAACCCTAAACATAGTGTAAAAATGGCCACAATTCAGAATGCCATGTTGCACGAGGTCTGTTGTAAGTGCAGGGTCTTACGCCTTTCCAAATCCCCGTCATTCGGCTCTGTAATGGCTCTGTTCAACACCAGGGATGCCAAATAGTTGAGATCTTCAAGAAATAAGGGAATATACTAACATATTTCATTGTCATATTGTCTATGTTTAACGAGAGCTTGAATCTTATCGTGGGCATCGTAAGGATGTAATAGTTTTGGCATGGCATCCATTCCATGAAGAGTTGTTTGCAGTGGGAGTAATGATCATACAACTAAGTTTTGGTGCAAAAACCATCCAAGGAATACATGTCGAAACAAGGCATTTGAATTGCTTGCAGAAGGATTCATTGAAACTGGCTATGACAAAATGGGAGCTTTCGAGCAGAGATGTCCCCACACTCCCGCAAGAAGCCAGAGAAGGATGTGCGGGCTTGCAGGATGCCTTTCAAGCTTTCCACGCATCACTGCGGGAGGTGTGAAGAACATGTGTGGGAGGGCAGTAAAATTTTGGCTGACTCATGCATCCCCGTTGAGGTCAGGATAAGGGGTGTGTGGTGTTGCAGGAGAGTTGGGGAGTGCAGTGAATGTAGGGTTTCTTCCTGTATCCCCACAAACACCAAGAAATTTTGTTCTGGTATTGTGGTGGAAAGGGGAGAAAAACTAATGTTTTGGCGTAAAGATTATAAAATGAAAAATAATGTGCTGGAAGCATGTGAAAGGTCTAATATTGAGATTTCTAATAAATAAAAACCAAAAGAATTATGCGGGAGATAAAATATAAGTTGGTTTTTATTTTTTGGGTGAGAAGTGTGCCACTAGGTATTTTTGAAAGATAAGAATATAAAAATGTTTTCACCAAAGGAGACGAGGGAAGGGTAATTTTTTTACCTAAGGAATATAATTTGGTTGAAAATGTAAAGGTGAGTATAAATATAAGATTGCCGGTAAAAGGGAATATTAATAGTCATTTTGACTATTATTGTAAAAATGTATGAGCCAAATAATTTTCACGGCAATGCAAATAAAAGGTGATAAAATAAATAATAGGCACAGAATGTAAACGGTCTGAAACTTGTTGCTTCCCTCATTTTTCTATAAGAGGGAAACCAGGACCGTAGAAAGTTTTTAGTTGGGATTTGATTTTGGAATTGAACATATTGCACAAGCCAATTTTCTGAAGCACTACAATAGAAGGATTACATTCATCTGGTGCCCAAATTCTGGTCTCATGTGTTTGTTGAAAATTATTGATTAATGTTTTATTTGGTTGTCTCCAACTTGATTTTTCCTTGTCATTCAAATCATTGTATCAAGTATATTTTTGATTTGTCGAAGCACATTTGCTATTTCGTGTGGTTTGTTTAATGGGTTCCTTCAAGCAAGGATTAAATTCCTCTAAATAAGTCATAGTGGCTAGGAGGATTCAATTGGATAATTGAAGAAGAACCAGGTAATTAACAGCTTTGCACATCTATGCAAGCCATAGACCTTGAGGTGCCAAACAAATCGATTTGTAGCCAGAGGAAGGCATAAATCTTTCTGTATCTAACTTTGTTGCCTAGTTGAGGAAAAGGCACTAATCATACAAATTCCAAAATCATCTCTTGCACATAATATTTTCAAAATTAATTTTGGTTTTCTGTTTGTAGGAGTAGGAGTAGAATAATTGAATAAAATCTATTTTCAGATTCCATGCTGATTTGAATTTGGTTGAATTGATAAACTTGCACATAACCTGCTTAATCATCACTAGTCAGTATTGGAGAGTTCATATTTGGTGATAAGAAGGTACACCCGCCTAGATGAAGCAGGGCTTGAAGTGCAGGGAAGTTTAATCAGTTTGATTGATTCTGTTAGTTAGCCAAATCGGTTACCAAACCTAATCACAAAGTTTGGCATCCTTCCAGGGTCTGGTGAACTACAAATTTGAGAACCAACATGACACATCTTGCTCTATGCTCCCTTCCATCATCCAATTTGTTAAACAAATTATATTTATTTAACTAAACCCCCTTTATCCATTTACCCTCTCTAGCAAATTAATTAAATAAATTGCATTATTTAATTAATTCTCATTTCCCTCCATCATCCAGTTTAAATAAAGTAAATATTTATTTAAATCCCACATGTCTCTCATAATTTAAAGAATTTTATTATTTAAATTAATTTATCCTTAACCACTTGTCATCCTCATTAATTGTGCGTCATAAGCACTTCCTCTCAAAAAATCAATTAAATAAACCCTTTTCCCCCACTCCCATCCTTATTTTAGCCACATGTCATCCTCATTGAATGTGTGTCATAAGCACTAAAATTAACTCTTCATCCTATCCGTCCACCTCACACTACACCATTCTAATCTTAGCCATCTATTTTATTCCCTCTCCATCTATAAATTGAACCTCTCATTTCAATATCAAGCCCCCAAAAATCTTTCACATGCATGTTTATGTTATCATTTTCAATATCTTTTGCTTCCATTATGGCCAAGTTATGTTGGTTTTGTGAACAGTTCACAATGCATAATTAACAGGACAAAACCGATGGAGCTTGGGTGCACTCCATTCTGTCCTATCATGAAGATTGAATTGATGCAAGGTCTGAAGGTATTTCTATTATTTGTTGTTATCTTTCATGTTATTTTCCTTGCATGATTTGCAGGTCTTCAAGAGGATTCTAAAGCATGTAACCTTTTACAGTCTCACCATAACCCACAAAGATGCATTTATGAGCTTTTGGATCCAATTTAGTATGCTTTTATTTAGGTACATAAACATAAGCCTCACAACCAAAGATCCTTAAATGTGAAACAGAAGGCTTTCTACCTACCCACATTTCATAAGGAGTTTTATCTTCAAGGACTGAATAAGGAGATCTATTAATTAAATAACAAGTAGTACTTACAGTCTCAACCCAAAAGCACTGATTTAGCTTAGCACTACTCAACATGCTCCTAACTCTTTCCATTAAGGTTTGATTCATTCTTTCTACTACCCCATTTTGTTGGGGAGTATAAGGAGTAGTCCTCTACCAAATAATACATGCATGTTTACAAAATTGATCAAATTCCTTAGAACAATATTCACCACCATTATCAGATCTCAACACCCTTATCTTATAATCTATTTGTTTCTCAACTAAGGCATTAAATTCCTTAAACTTAGTAAAGACTTCAGATTTAGCATTCATAAAATAAATCCAAGTATATCGTGAGACATCATCAATGAATGTAACATAATATCAAGATTTTCCAAGAATCAATATCCATTGGTCCAAACACATCTGGATGAATAATCTCTAATAAAATCTTAGCTTTATTAGTTCCAACAGGAAATGATGATCTATTCTGTTTTCCAAACACATAATGCTCACATAAATCATTTTTTTCCAATAGAATAATTAGAAAGACTGTCAACCATTTTTTTATTAAAAATGGTCCTGTTGACCTATTTTCCTCTGTTCAGAGTTGAATGGTCCACTCTTAAAATTCTCGTTGAATCCATTTAAAGCCTAGTTCTGTAGACCCAAAAGCCTTCAAATTTCATGTGTTTAGGGTCTTATGGTTTTAAAAATTTGAAGATTCATGTTCCTAAGGCCTTAAACCCTAACCTTAAGGGTTTTATGTAGAGCCGAGTGCTTTTTGTTCTATTTTCTAGTTGACCTGATATTGCCCGCAAGGATCCCTAAAGTTATAACCTTGAGTCTAGGCGGGTTGTTCTTTTACTGGTCCCATTCGTCAAGTCACTGCCTATTCCCTGCATTTTATATTCTAATGAGTCTTAAATTAATTGAGCCCCTTTGGTATTCATTCCCTAGCATGGCCCCCTTTTAAAACAACTTTATTGCATGTGCAAAAAGGGACCGTTTAAGTTATGCAGTGTTGAAAATCGAACAATGGTGCAGTGTTGCAGGAGAATCTTTTCTACCGAGAATATTCTATGCGCGGCCACAAGATGGTGACACGTGGCATGTTCTTTTGTGGGCAGCGGCAGGTAGCTTCCGAGGGTGCCACGTGGCAGTATTTCATGAGCTTGCAGACCACCTATGTTGACATCAAATTCCTTCTATGTGGCTAAAAAATGGAGACAGTTGTAAAGTATATCGAGGGAACATGGCCATAGATCGATGACTCCACTAGATGAAGCAGATAGCGTCAGGTGTCAAAGAACGAAGTGAAGAAGTGGGACCAACACAGATTGGACGGTAGTGCAACATCGCAAGGGAAGCTTGTCTGTAGGAGAGATCCTCTGTGCGGCTACGAAATGAGGACACATGGCCTATTCCTAGGAAGAATGAAAATGTCTTGATTAGTGAAGATCCATGTGGAGGGCTTAGCGCACTCCCAAAGAGCCAAATGGAGATGGCCCACTTCCTACTGCGTGACTACAATATACTACCACATAAGTAGAATCTTGGGCCCTTAATGAAGAATTAAGAGGAAAATGGTGGTCGTCGATCCAAAAGAGCAATCTCATCAATGGTCCAAATTCAAAAGAGACTCTCAGGCACTCCCGAAGGCGGGAAATCTTGGTGTTCAGGAAATATGCAGATTCAATCAACAAGAGAATTCAGAGATCAAAATTTCAAAGGTTTTCAGAGCTGATGAAGACATAGAGACTCAAAGGGTTCAAAGCTTTAAAGTGTTTTAAAAGCTTTGCTCAAGGATTTTGTCTCATCTGCCATCAAAATAAATCCAATCTTCTCAGCTACCCCTTATCAGATATTTGTAGCATTTATGGTTGCAGGTGACAAATCAAATGTTCACATTAAAAGGAAATATATTTCATTTGCCCAGGTCTCCAGATATTTTCTATAGTTAATTCTTGCAAATAGACATCCCTTCAGACATATATTTTCTAACAGAGCCCATGGGGCAATTTATTGTAACCTAATTAGGTCATTTGGAATCAGATGCTATATATGCATGAATGTAAGATGTAAAAAAGGTTGGAAAATAGTTAGTTTTCATGCTTATGTATTCCAAATAGAGCACTTGTCTACTGTAACCTTGCCTTCTGATTGAATATATGCTAGTTTTTTACCTCTTCATGCTAGTTTTAACCTTGTGTGAACTAAGAATGATGTGTCTATGAATGCTTAATTCCTTTCCAATCATTTCTTTCTCCTTGCCTCTATTAAAATTAGTTTGATCTGTGTATGTTTATTAGTTGTATCTAATCATTTTGTGCATCTTCTCAGTTCTGTGAGGGATCTTATATTCAAACCTGGTGTATCACCTCCCTTTACTTTCAATTTTACTCCATCTTCCTCTTTTCATAATTGGTGGATAGATTAAGTTTAATCTTAGGTTAGCTAAATCTCTCATTCAATAAAGGAACCAACCTCTCTCTAGAGATTCGGCCTCCCTATAGGGTCCCACACCTGGAGGTCATCTCAATGTTTCACTAGATAGATACCAAAATCCTAACCCTGCATAGCCTTTACAAACTATTCGACCCATCCAACAAATACTAGCTGTGAATCCAATTAGGGATTTAGTCCCTACTTAAAATAATCTAGCCCAGGAGGCAGATTGGTGCTACCCCTACAACCAACCTCATAATCAATCATCTTGTTCTTTTGGTGCACTAGAGAGAGCTTTGATGGTGTAGAACTTTTACACTCATTAGGCATCATTATCAGAGGCAGCAAATAATCATCCTGAAACATCAAATGAAACTATTCATGATGCTAGTATGATGCTATGGACTATAAAAGATTTTTGTGTTGTTAATTAGCCCATGGACAATGTTGTTATGCCCATTCCAGACAACATCAGGTCAAAGAAGAGGTAGTTGGAGGCTAGTTCCATGCCTGTTGTACTGCAAAAAGAGCATGTCCCAAAGGCAAAAGTGGTCAATGCCACAATTCCAATTTAGAGTAGCAAATCTACTGCTACAAAAGAAATTCCACCAGGATTAAAAGTGCATGAACAAACTACAGATCAAACAAAGAAGGGAACATGGATTCCCTCTATGCATAAGGCAACCACTGTTCCATTAAATATTGTGGAACAGATGAAGAAAACAAATATCAATGTTTCCATGTGGGAAGTAATGTATATCCCTTACCAAAGGGATCTATTACAAGAAGCCTTAAGGCACTTCCCATCTGCTGAGTTAGCAGCATCAGACTCACCAACAAAGCAGAAAGAGAAGGCTCTTGTCAGTCTAGTGCAACCAATTGAAGGACAAGTAAGTACAGTTAAGAAGCCATCTCCTTTCTACTTGTCTTTGATCATTGGCAAATTTTTAGTACACAACTACATGATAGACTCTGGGGCTAGTGTTTCAATCATACCCAAGAAGATAGTGGATGCATTAGGCATCAAATATACCCCTGCATCATCAGGAGTATTGCAGTTGGATGGCACCTCAGTGAACACTGTAGGAGTGATCAATGGATTGGACTTGACTCTACATGCATGTCCTAACCTAACTTTCAAACATGACATTTCGGTCATCGATCTTCCTCCTTTCTTTGCTAGTTGTCTGTCAAGAGATTTCATAGAAAAGGTAGGTGGCTACCTTTCTTTTGACTGGTCTCATATGTTGTTGAGGACTAGATATGGTACACGGTTCACCATCAAGGCTGAACCAATTTTAGATTATCATGTGGAGAATTATGACCACAGCATGGTGAATCCACATATGATGATTTAGAGTGAGGAAGTCCATGACCCAAAACCTATTAAGGCAGAACCTTCACCTCTTCCTATCCTTGATCTATTTCTTGATGAATGGGCAAGGGATCATCAAAATTGTGACCCTTATGATACCACCAAGTCAATTGACTTGGGCAGCTACATGATCCATGAAGGGGATTCTTCAATCCCTTCTATACTTAAGCCAGATGATGACTCCAAGAATCCATGGAAGATGTTCTTTGATGGTGCGAAGAGCAAGAATGGAGTTGGTGCAGGTTTTTTGCTAGTCTCTTCGAGTGGTGAGAGGTTGCATTTTGCTCATAGGTTGCATTTTGCTCATAGGTTGCATTTTTGTTGCACGAATAATGTAGCAGAGTATGAGGCATTGGTCCATGGCCTATTGATTGCTAAGAAGAGGAATATCAAGGATCTGGAGATCTTTGGTGATACTGAATTGGTGGTTAACCAAGTCAAAGAAAGATGTACAACAAAAAACCAACTTCTAAGAGCTTATAGACATAGAGTTTGGGACCTATTTAAGAGTTTTGATGCTCTCAACCTACAGGTAATCCCAAGAAAATTAAATTTAGAGGCTGATCAATTAGCAACTATGGGAGCTCAATTTTCCCCCTACATACTTATTCCAAGGTCTTGATCAGCATGTTAGGATTGTTGTTAGACCATCTATTCCTGATAATGATATCCATTAGTAGGTCTTTGACAGCAATGAGCAGATTGTGAGCTTCATCAAGAATGAAGCAGAGTTTTCCTCCATAGTGCAACCTAGGTTGCATGAATACTATGGTGATCAGATCATCCAACTCAAATCAAACAAGCTTCCCAAGGCTCTAGTCACCCTTGAGGCCATCTTTAGCTGTGATGATGAGTTTAGGGGCAAGAAAAATAACATGACCTTCAAGAAAGAAGATTACCAGAAGGTAACCATCATCTAGGACAAGGAGTTGCTGCTGGGAAAAGTGTGTAGAAATGTAAAAGAGCAGGAATTCATAAGACTTGCCCAAAAGTATAATGATGTCCTAGCATGGACATATGAAGATCTTAAAGGATTCAATCGAGATGTGGCTCAGCATGCCATCAATCTAGATCCCAATTGCAAGCTAGTTCACTAAAAGCAGCGACCTATAAATCCAAAATTTGAACCACTCATGAGGAAAGAGCTCACCAAGCTCATACAAGCAAGGATTATCTTTCGTATCAATTATTCTACTTGGGTTACTAATCTAGTGCATGTGAGAAAGAAGAATGAAGAGATTAGGCTCTGTGTAGACTTTAGGGACCTGAATCGAGCCTCTTTGAAGGATCATTACCCTTTGCCCTCTATGGATCAAATTTTACAAATAGTTACGGTGGCAGAGAGGTTTTCATTATTGGATGGCTTCTCTGGCTATAACTAGATTATTGTCAGAGAGCAGGATAGATTTAAGGGGGCATTCACAACCAAATGAGGAATCATGGCATATGTAAAGATGCCATTTGTCTATCTAATGCTGGTGCAACATTTCAAAGGGCAATGGATATTGCCTTCAAAGGATTTATAAACAGGTTCATCTTCATTTATCTGGATGACATCATAGTCTTCTCCAAGAAGGGGGAGAACCATATGGAGCATCTAGAAAAGGTTTTCCATAGATGCAAAGAGTTTGGGGTATCTTTGAACCCCAAGAAATGTATTTTTGTTGTTTCCTAGGGCAAGCTTTTGGGCCACATAGTGTCTGAGGATGGGATATCCATAGATCTAGATAGAACATCTACTCTCCTTTCTCTTCCCCTGCCTACTCACAAAAAGGCTTTACAATCATTTCTAGGGCAGATCAACTTTCTTAGGAAGTTCATTCCTAACTGCACTAGCTTGGTGAAGCCTCTAACCCTTATGCTTAAGAAAGATGCAGTCTTCAGATGGACTAAAGAAGGGAAGGATGGTTTTGAGAAAATCAAGGAAGAAATTGCCCAGGCGCCTACTCTCATGAACCCAAATTATGAGGACTTTGTCCTCAATGCATATGGAGGATAGAACAGTATTGCTACTATCTTGATGTAGCAAAATGAACATGGACTGGAGAAGCCCCTAGCCTTCTTTAGTCAGACCTTGAAGGACTATGAGGTTAGGTACAGCCCCATGGATAAATAGGTATTTTCCATTGTTAGAGCTGTAAAGAAATTCAAATATATGTTGGTGAATAACCATATTAAAGTTTTAGTTTCTCACCCTAGTGTGAGGGATTACATAATGGGAATAGAAATTACGGAAAAGAGAGCTAGTTTGGTCACCAGGATCCTGGAGTATGATGTGGTCATTAAAGCCACTAAGCTAGTTAGAGGCAGAGGATTGTGTGAACAACTAACTCAAACATCAGTGAGTGAAGTGAATTCATCTTACCATTTGAATGAGGAGAAACCTACAGCTGGGCCATCAGTTGTGAGTTCTTGGACGACATATATGGCTAGTTTCCTATTCACTGGTGAGTATCCCTATGGACTAGATAGAACCAAAAGAAGACATTTTAGGATGCAGTCTATCTCTTATGCTTTGGTAGATAGTGTTCTCTTCAAGAGAAACTTAGATGGAGTCTTACTGAGATGCATAGAAGAAGATCAGGTTGATAGACTTCTTGGTGAGTTTCATGCTGGCCCAGTTGGTGGCCATTTCTTTTCTAGAGCTATAGCAATGAAAATAATGAGGGTAGGTTACTTTTGGCCCACATTATTGAATGATGTCCATGTATGGGTAAGAAGATGCAAAGAGTGTACTCTCTTTGCAGGAAAGAAGAGATTAGCAGTACTTCCACTCCACCCTATTCAGGGTGATCATCCTTTTTGCAGTGGGGATTAGACTTCATCAGCATGATAAACCCTTCTTCTAGTGCTGGTCACAAGTGGGTTTTGACTGCAATGGATTACTTCACCAAGTAGGTTGAAGTAGTTCCACTCAAGGAGGCCACTAAATCATCAATCATGGATTTCTTGGAAGAAATCATGACAAGGATTAGGGCTCCTCATACTATTTTTTTTAATAATGTAAAAGTATTCACTAGTTTTAGGATTGTTGATTAGGATCTTATGTACAATGTGTTCTTGAAGACTTCATCCAATTATTACCCTCAAGGTAATGGGTTGGCTGGATCCACCAATAAGAACCTGATCAGGAATCTAAAGAGGACCATGGAGACAAACCAAAGACAATGGCACAATAAGATCAGATTAGCTCTTTGGGTTGATAGGATCACATACAAGAGATCCATTGGGAACTCTCCTTTTGTTTCAGTATATGGAAGAGAGGCTAGATTGCCTATATCCTTAGAATTTCCTGCACTAGATCTGGCTCATCAATTGGAGTTAGAAGGAGAGGATGCAAGGTCTATCAGGATGGTTGAATTAATTGAATTAGAAGAGAAAAGGCAGCCAGCCATGATCACATTAGAAGAACATCAGATGCAGACCAAGAGATATTTTAATAAGAAAGCCAAGGTCCAGATCTTCAGAGAGGGTGATCTTGTTCTGAAATGGGATGCTGACAGAGCCAAACCTGGAGGCCACACCAAGTTTGATGCACTTTCGAATGGGCCATATATCACCAATGGCTGCAAGCAAGTAAATGCTTTCATTATTTCAAGGTTGGATGGTGAATTTTTCCTAATCTTAGTCAATGGGATCCATCTCAAACCCTACCCTTAAGGTTGGTCTGAGATTTTGTACATGTTTTAGTTTTTTTTGCTTTAGGTTTCCTTTCCTTAAGTGCCTTGCACACGCTGCATTGTCATTAGGAGAATGCAGGCCTTGTTTCTTTTGTGGTCTTGTTTTGGGGTAGGTTTTAGTTTTTTCCAACATGTTTCAGACTTGACTCTATTCCCAATGAATTGATAAGGTCACTGGTTTCCATTTGTTTAGCAGGCAAACACCCCTGAGAAGTCACCAAAATGGTGACCTATTTTCCTTTGTTCAAAGTCGAATGGTCCACTCTTAAAATTCCTGTTGAATCCATTTAAAGCCTGGTTCTACAGACCCAAAAGCCTTCAAATTTCATGTGTTTAGGGTCTTAGGGTTTTAAAAATTTGAAGAGTCATGTTCTTAAGGCCTTAAACCCTAACCTTAAAGGTATTCTATAGGACCGAGTGCTTTTTGTTCTATTTTTCAATTGACCTACTATTGCCCGCGAGGATCCTTAAAGTTATAACCTTGAGTTTAGGCGGGTCATTCTTTTACCAATCACATCCGTCAGGTCACCACCTATTCCCCGTGTTTTATATCTTGATGAGTCTTAAATCAATCAAACCCCTTCGGCATTCATTCCCTAGTGTGGCCCCCTTTTAAAATAATTTTATTACATGTGCAAAAAGGGACCATTTAAGTTATACAGCATTGAAGATTGAACGGTGGTGCAGTGTCGCAGGAGAATCTTTTCTGCTGGGAAGATTTTATGCACGGCTGCGAGATGGTGACACATGGCATGTTCCTTTGTTCTTTTGTGGGCAATGGTAGGCAACTTCTGAGGGTGTCGTGTGGCGGTATTTCCTGAGCTCACAGACTGCCTATGTTGACGTCACATTTCTTTTGCATGGCTATGAAATGGAGACAACTGTAAAGTATATCGAGGGCCCATGGCCACAAATCGATGACTCACCAGACGAAGCAGATAGCGCCAGGTGTCAAAGAACAAAGTGAAGAAGTGGAACTGATAGGGATCAGATGGTTGCATAGTATCGCAGGGGAATCTTGTCTATAGGAGAGATCCTCTACATGGTTGCGAAATGCAGACATGTGGCTTGTTCTCGGGAAGAATGAAAAGGTCTTGAGTAGTGAAGGTCCACGTGGAGGGCTTGGCACACTCTCACAAAGCCAAATGGAGATGGCCCACTTCCTACTGTGCAACCGCAATATACTACCACATAAGTAGAATCTTGGGGCCTCAACAAAGAATTAAGATGAAAACGGTGGTCGTCGATCCAAAAGGGCAATCTCATTAATGGTCCAAATTCAAAAGAGACTCTCAGGCACTCCCGAAGGTGGGAAATCTTGTTGTTTGGGAAAAATGCAGACTCAATCAACAGGGGAATTCAGAGGTCAAAATTTCAAAGGTTTTCAGATCCAATGAAGACACAAAGACTCAAAGGGTTAGAAGATTTAAAGTGTTGTAAAAGCTTTGCTCAGTGATTTTGTCTCATCTACCATCAAAATAGATCCAATCTTCTCAGTTGCCCCTTATCAGATATTTGTAGCATTTATGGTTGCAGGTGACAAATCAGTTGTTCACATTAAATGGAAATATCTTTCATCTACCCAAGTCTCCAGATATTTTCTACAGTTAATTCTTGCAGATAGACATCCCTTCAGACATAGATATTTTTTGACAGAGCCCATGGGGCAATTTATTGTAACCTAATTAGGGCATTTGGAATCAGATGCTATATATGCATGAATGTAAGATGTAAAAAAGGTTGGAAAATAGTTAGTTTTCATTCTTCTGTATTCTAAACAGAGCACTCCTCTACTATAACCTTGCCTTCTGATTGAATATATGCTAGTTATTTCACCTCTTCATGCTAGTTTTAAACCTGTGTGAACTAAGAATGATGTGTCTGTGAATGCTTAATTCATTTCTAATCATTTCTTGCTCCTTGCCTCTGTTAAAATCAGTTTGATCCATGTATGTTTATTAGTTGTATCTGATCATTTTGTGCATCTTCTTAGTTCTGTGAGGGCTCTTATATTCAAACTTGGTGTATCACCTCCCTTTACTTTCAGTTTTACTCCCTCTTCCTCTTTTCATAGCCGGTGGACAGATTAGGTTTAGTCTTAGGTTAGCTGAATCTCTCATTCAGCGAAGGAACTAGCTTCTCTCTAGAGATTCGGCCTCCCTGTAGGGTCCCACAACTGGAAGTTGTCTCAATGTTTCACTAGATTGTTGGAGCCCTAAAAGCCTTCAACACTGGGTGCAAATCTATGTGACAACATGTCCTAAGACATTTTTCACTTATGTGACCCAATCTATGGTGCCACAACATACATGCATTTTCAATGTCGGTTACATTGGTTGAATTATTCAAAGTGGAGGCATTAATCCTAAACAAAGTTCCAATCCAAGATCCTTTAGCAACCACCCAATTCCCTCTTACCAACCTGTAACCAAACTTGTCAAATGCCACATGCATTCTAGAATCATTTAACTTTGATACAGAAAGTAAATTTCTTGCTAGTCCTGGGATATGTAAAACATCATTAAGGGTTTTAATCCTTCCATCACTGAAACACAACTTTACCTTTCCCTTGCCAACTATCTGTTTAGTACTGTTAGCACCAAGGAAAACTTCTCCTCCATCATATGTTGAATATTTCATAAACCACTCCTTGTTGGGAATTGTCACGTGAAATTGCACCCTACTTGGAGCATGTCTAAGCATTCCAATGACACAATGGGACTGATCTCAAGGTGTGGGACCTTGCAATTGAGATTAGACCTCTAGAGAAGGTTGGTTCCTCTTTCCGAGCTTAAGGCTTAGAGAAATAGACTAAACCTACACTAATGATCACCAGGGAAAAGGGAGAGAGGGAAAATAAATTATAGAGAGAGGTGATACACCAAGATTCAGGGTGTTTAGCTACAACCAACATAACACAACAATGACCTCAAATACTAAAAGAGACTCACACAGACTTACAGCTTCCTAGAGGTTCGAATTAGAGAACTATAACTAATAGAGGGACCGTTTTATCCACATAATGAGTTACAGATTTCAAGTAAACACATAATGAAAGCATAAGAGAGGCAAAATATCAGTGATTATATTGATCATGAAGGCCAAATAGCCATTAGAAATGAAAGATACTTTATTACAGAGAGATAGACACAAAATAACCATCTACATTCATTGGTGAACCACTATCAGAGACATAAAAGGCTCAGCCTCAAGCACAATGTATCAAATCCAACTAGTTCTTGCAAATGCGTTACAAAGTCTGTGATAACAAACTAACCAACAAGTGTAGCAGGCCAGAAGAATAGCTAACCAATAGAAATACATCTTTTTTACATGCATATATATCTTTTCAAATCACTGTAGCAAACATGGAAGAGGGAAAGAGTGGTCAACAAGAAAGAACTATCGCCCATGCTGCAATAAATTCGTCCTATGGGCCTGTCAAAAGATATTTCTGTAAAGGAATGCATGGATACATTGTTTTGTTTTTTTATATAAATGTGTAAAATATCTTCTCTGAAGTAGCTAAGAAACAAATAGCCGTGTTGTAAATTTGCATCTGATCTCCCACTTGGAGCAATAAATGCTCAACAATGAACTCCAGTTGGAGCTTAAAGCTTGACCTTCAATCTGGCTTATTTTTCCCTTTGCTTTTGAAGATCACGGAAGCTATCAGAGATTAGGCCTCAGGCCTTTAGCATTTCGCCTTCCAAGAGAGAAGGAGAAAGGAGAAAATTCTGCCCCCTGAGCTTTGCTTTACAAAGGAATATTACAATACCGACGGACTTTGGGCCTCAGGCCTTCCATCTTCCACCTTCCCAGAGAAAGAGGAAGAAGGAAAACACAAAAAACACATGACAAGACAAACAATCTATTAATGAGAAAGTTGCCTATGCAAAAGCACTTAGAGGAAAGGAAGCCTAAAATAGAAATGAAACTACCTAACCTTAAACTAAACAACCAGGACTGACCTTAAACAAAGCCATTAATTGGTTCTTCAAAATAACTGCCCTTTCTCAACAATTTACAATGTTTTACATGCTTGTGAGAAATTAATAGGAGGTGGGGAAGGAATGGGCATACAACAAATTGACGAAACACTTCCCCCAGAATCAGGACAAACTCACCCACTTGAACTGATTGTTGATGCAACTACCTGGAAGTGGATAAATGGGTTGGTCCCACTTATTTTGATGCTCAACTTCATGCTCAGGAGTGAGCATGACAAGAGGTGACTCTTTATGATCTATCTCTAGCTGGGCCAAATGCCTTATAGGGCACCCCTTGAAATGACATGCAAATCAACACAGTTGATCTCATGCCTCTGCTCTATTTCTTTCTCTTGGTGCTGGTCTGAATGCTCTAACTCTTGTATATCAACTGGAGGGATGGCCGCCTCCTCAATCTGCTCAAACGGCTTAGGATTTACCTCATCTAGAGGCACCAATTTACTATCCAAGTTAGAGCAAAAACATCAAGCTCATCCCAGAAATGAGCCTCCTCCAAGTCCTCTACACTCTTCAGTATAGGTATGCTCATATGCTCTTCTTCATGAATTGGGATTTCACTGTCATGCTGGGCCTCAACCTGCGATAATCTGCCATCATTTTCAATGCTCTCATGTTGCTGCAAATCCATTATCATATGCCCATCTTCGTCATTTTTAATGTGAATGGGCAATTCATGAAACAAGGTAGCTTCATCCACTTGCTAATTCAAAAACACACATTTAGTCTGCATTTTCCTTTGTCCCACTATAGCTTGCTGGATAGATCCAATTTGTTGTTTTGGAACTGTTGATGGATTACATGGATGGCACCACTAATAACCTTGAGCTGAGTTGTTCTGAATTGGAACAAGTATGCTTGATGTACTTGTAGTGGCTGATTTTATGGGGTTTAGGGACCTAACATGGCTTAGTTGATTTTGTCTTTGATTGTTCCCTTGACACGGCTGCTAGCTAGGCTGATAAGGTTGATTGGGAGTTTGGTATGGCACATTAGTTGTAGGAATTGGTGCCATAATTGGATGAATGATTGTGGCTTCTAGAAATAATGGCATTGGAGGCCTGGGAACAATCTTTCCAGCCAGGATCAAACAATTTTCTACCCTAATAGCCACCTCATAGGCATCAGGTAACACATCCCCTCCTAGAGACTAGATCATGACAGCGATATCACTGTTCAGTGATCTCAAATAGTACAAGAAGGCAACATTAGGGGAAGGCCTCACCAATGGTGGAATTCTATATAATTCTTTTGAAATTTGAAATTAAAATCCACCATGAATTCATAAGGGGCCCTTTTAATAGTGGTTAGTTGCTCTATCAAGGACAAATGATTCTCGCTATCTTCAAAATGCTAACAGAGCCTTGTTCCCAAATCGTCCCACTCATGAATTGAATTTGTGGGTAACCACCTGTACCACTAGAGAGCTTTTCCTCTCAAGGAAGAAGCAAGGAGCCTTATTGTGACATTGTCTTGGGTAACATTATGAACATAGCATACATTGGCAATGTCTTGGATGTGCTCAGTGGGTGTAGTGAAATTTTCACCAGTAAGAAAGGGAATAGCCCTCGGAGCTAAAACTGGGATGTCATCATATTGTGCAAGATCGAGAGGGCTTCCACCATTAAAGGCCACAAATGGTATGTTTCTTGGTAGTGCCATGACAGTGGTGTGAATGTTATGATGAGTGTATGGAAGCCTATTCTTGATGGGGAAAAAGGCCATGACTTCCATAATAGCTTGACATACTAGAGCATTGAAAAGTAGAGATGCATCAAAAATATTCTTTAAAAACAAGGGTAATAGGTATGCCTTTGGAGACTAGAAACATACCAAAAGAGAGTCACCAGGTGATTTGGGATGCTCCTAAAAGCTGGAAAAGACTAGAAGTATCACCAGACTTCAATCTTTGATGAATATTTAAGCACTTGGGCTACTTTCACTGGTAGATTTGTTTACTAGTCACCATGGCGTTGAAGAAGACTGCCCTGAATAGCAAAATGCACTAAAGAACACACCAAATCCTTCAATGGATGATAAAGCTCATCAAACTAGTCCCACCGGGCATGCCAAAAACTATTGTCACATGAAATTGCACCCTGCTTGGAGCCTATCCAAGCATCCCAATGACACAATGGGACTGATCTCAAGGTGCAGGACCTTGAGTTGATATCAAACCTCCAGAGAAGGTTGGTTCCTCTTTCTGAGCTTAAGGCTCAAATAAATAGACTAAACCTACACTAATGATCACCAGGGAAAAGGGAGAGAGGGAAACTAAAATTAAAAAGGGAGGCGATACACCAAGATTTAGGGTGTTTAGCTATAACTGACATAACACAACAATGACCTCAAATAGTAAAAGAGACTCACACAGACTTACAGCTTCATAGAGGTTCAAATTAGAAAACTATAACCAATGGAGGGACCGTTTTATCCATAGAATGAGTTACGGATTTCAAGTAAACACAGAGTGAAAGCATAAGAGAGGCAAAATATCAGTGCTTATATTGATCATGAAGGATAAATAGCTATTACAAATGAAAGATACTTTGTTACAGAGAGATAGACACAAAATAACCATCTATATTGATCGGTGAACTGCTAGACATCAAAGGCTCAGCTTAAAGCACAATGCATCAAATCTAATTGGTTCTTGCAAATGCGTTACAAGGTTTGTGATAACAAACTACCCAACAAGCATAATAGCCTAGAGGAATAGCTAACCAACACAAATACATCTTTCTTACATGCATATATATCTTTTACAAATCATTGTAGCAACCATGGAAGAGGGAAAGAGTGATCAACAAGAAAGAACTGTCGCCCATGCTGCAATAAATTATTCCTATGGGCCTGTCAAAAGATATTTCTATAAAGGAATGCCTGGATACATTATTTTTTTTATATAAATGCAGAAAATATCTTCTTTGAAGTAGCTGAGAAACAAATAGTTACATTGTAAATTTGCATCTGATCTCCCACTTATAGCACAAATGCTCAACAATAAACTCCAGCTGGAGCTGAAAGATTGACCTTCGATCTAGCATGTTTTCCCTTCACTTCTGAAGATTGTGGAAGCCATCGGAGATTAGACCTCGGGCCTTCAGCATTTCACCTTCCAAGAGAGGACAAAGGAGAAAAGTCTACCCTGTGAGCTTCGCTTTACAAAGGAAGATTACAATATCGATAGACTTCGAGCCTCGGGCCTTCCATCTTTCACCTTCCCAGAGAAAGAGGAAGAAGGAAAGTTTGAGCTTCGAAAGTCTAAGGACTTAGCCGTTTTTACAAAGGCTTGATGGAGTTAAGGGTTCGGACCTTCGACCTTCCTCCATCCAAAGAAAGGAAGAGGGAAGAAGAAAAGACCAAAGTCTGACTCCCTGAAACACTTAGAAATATTTTGAATGAAAGAAGTGAAACTTGGATCCCGAACCTTCCTTCCCAAGGATGATGTCACTGCCACTTGGCAGCTTTCCCCGGTTCCGCAGTTGCCTTTTGCCTTAATAAAATAATCCTCATAGAATGGTGGAAATGAACTAGAATACGCCACATTGCCCATTGAAAGTCAGTCTTCGGGCCTTCCACCTTACACCTATTATGAAGACAGAAGAAGAGAAGCCTAAACTCTGACCTCTGACATACATAGAACTTTACTTGTTGGTCTTCGGCAAGTGGACCTCCGGCCTTCGGCCTCCCAAAAGAGAAAGCGAAAGAGAGAACTCCCGACCTCCAAAGACTGAAACACTTAGAATATTTTGAGAAGGGACAAAATGAAGTTCGAAGCCGATTAGGATGGCAGAGCAAAGGGGAGAACTCTGAACTCTGACACTCTGAAAATACTAAAAACACAAGGAAAACTGAAGATTTTTTGGACTTAGTCAATTTGGGATGTTTTCCCTCACATTTCTAAAGGGGAAAACACCTAGAGATTTCATGGATTTGGGCTATTTGGCTGGGAAGAAAAATAGGACAGCAGGAGTCATATGATAAGAGTTGTTGGAACTAGACAACTGAGAGGGGGGGTGAATTAGTTGTCCCACAATAAAAAAATTCTGCCTTTAACCTTGTTTATTATCTTACTATCAGATTAGTGATATAAACATTAAAGCATATATCAACAACATAAGAGCATAAACATAATCAACACACTTAACACCAAGATTTTGACGTGGAAACCCAATTAAAGGAAAAACCACGGTGGGGGTTAACCCACAAAATGCATACCCTATTAAAAGTACTTAATGCACTGCCTAGAGCTCACTGCTCAAAAGAGAGGCTCACTACCTACAAAATTTATTTAGAAAGAATTAACTGAGAAATAGCATCTGTTGGAAACAAGGCAGATAACTGAGAGGGGGGGTGAATCAGTTATCTTAAAACTTTTCTTACTTTCACTTTCTTAACATTCAGTGCTATATCAAAACATGAAAGCATAAGCAACTATAAGAACTGAAATGAAATTAACACACATAACACAAGGATTTTTACGTGGAAACCTTGTTAAGGGAAAAACCACGAGGTGACTAACCCAAGATTGTATTCTCTGTTAAAAGAATAGAAGAGTACAAAATGGCACTTGCCAATTAGGGCTCACTGCCTGAGCACACTGCTCACAAGAGGCTCACTGCCTACTAGAGACTTACAGATAATACCAATGTGTTTGAACTGATGAACAACATCTACATATGCAGAAATTCAGTTTTGATTAGGCTCAATACACTAATCTAGCACATTTCATTCTTCTTCTGCTTAGTATCACTTTGCTGTCACATTCTGAGCTTGGATTACTGTCTTCTCACTTTTCTCTACTTTTCTTCGCACTTCTATCAAATATCCATTATTATTACGCCTTCACAAGCTTGAATCCATCGGGTATATATATCCGCATCAAGGATTTCCAATAACTTTCTAGTTGGCAACAAAAACACTTAGGATATTTGCAAGTTACTATTTTGTCGGCTGAATCCATACTTGATTGATGATGCGCACCAAAAACTTAGGTATAGAAGTCATTAATCATGTCGGCCAACAATGTATAATGCCACAAATTGCTTGATCAACACCTTTTACATATCAGGATTGAAGTCTGATACTCTATCGGTCAGTTCTTCCTCTGTCTGCTCTGCCTGACTGGGACCCAACACTCAGATGCTCATAACTTTTTCATGCTTTATCACCGGAGGCTAAATCTCTAGAATACAATAGTCATGACACCCCTTTTGACTTGTCCAAGTCTGCAACTTACTGAATTACACCATCTGAGAGATCCAGACCTGATTGTCAGACGATGTTACATACTATGTTCTTGTCCATTGGACCAAAACAATCTTCAATCTAACTTCCGGTAAATGCATATTATGTACTACAGATGTATGGGATAGACTTTGTTGCCATCAATGACAACACTTATGAAGCCACACAGTGTCTCTTGCCAACAATCTCCCCCTATGGCATTGATGGCAACACTTAGTGAAAAATGGCTAAGTGTCGTAGTAACTCCCCCTTTGCTTGTGCTCTTATCGGAGCTCCCCCTTTGTTGGATTCCTCATTTTTCACCACTCTTCACTCCCCCTTTGACATCAATGGCAAAGGGTGGAATCCGCATACCAAAATTGTGAAAAAAAAACTAATTATATACATGGCCGCATATGTATATACAAATCATATGTTATACTTACATATACTTAAGTATATCTGCAAATGTTGTCTTCAACTGTACAATCTCTGTGGCCCAACTCCTCTTCATTCTATCCAAAATGGAGATGTGTCCACTTAACAAAAACGCATATGCTTTTGCCCTCTTCAAATCTATCGGATTACTGGTCCGAGCTATACTTTGAGCATCTGTTAAAGCATCATGTAATACCTCTAACTTAGGGAGGATTAATCCCCTAAGTTCACCCATTCTATCCATCAGATGCCTCTTCTCCTTAACCAGTTTCTTTACTTCATTTATGATAACAACAGCTTGGCATTCTGGGTTTACCAGAGAGATAGTAAGAGGATCAAACTTCTGAGATAGGTTTGTCAATTTTTCTTCTTGTTCTTTTATCTTCTTCTCAATGTCCTCTGTAACTCTAGGCCAAGATAAACAAAATTTATATATATCTCTTCCATCTTTAAGAGAGTTTTCAATGCTCTTTATGCCAATGTCTAAGGTTCTTCTATCATTGTTAATTTGTCCTTGTACTTCACTGAATCATTTTCCAAAGAACTCTTTCCGGACCTTAGTTTCTACCGATTTTTCTAAACATTCAAAATAAGAATTGACAGAGTTAACCAAGTTTTTCAAATTACCGGATGGAGAGGTAGATGCATCCTTCTGATATGTGGGCATGATCTTCTCTAGTATTCTGGATGTAATATTTAGCAGTTCACTATCCTCCATATGAGATTTTAGAAGTTTTTCTTTTGCTTTGGCCTAAGCAAAAGATGCTATTTTCATTAATTGAACTGGAGAGAGAGAGTCCAGATTCAGTGGCCCTTGAATCGACTCAGGTTCATCCAGCTCTATCATTTCTTTGTCCAAGAAATTCTGCACTGTCTCTATAGTGTCTCTTTTTGGGGATTCAAACCTCTTCCCTTTAGAGGTGTCCGGACTGGCTGGTTTGGATGTGTACACACCATCCTTTACTGCTTGTTCTTCTTCCTCTTTTGCCTTATCTGCTTGATTCTCCTTCTCTTCTTTTCTTCCTTCCTCTACTTCTCCAGTGACCGAAAGATTTGTCTTGGCAATAGTGGGATCTGAAGGAGTGACATCCTTTTCCTTGTGAGCTTCTTCTTCCGGAACCGAAGAGTCTAATGCCTCAGATGGCTCTTCATCAATTTTCTTTAATCCTTCAACATCCTTGTCAGAGAATTCTTCATTGATTTCTTTTAATCCTTCAACATCCATGGTAGAAGCCTCTTCATCTGCTTCCTCTACAATGGGAAGATTAAACCTGTTTAGGGCCTTCCAGAGAATTTCTTTTGTTTCATCAGCTATTTGATCAATTTCTCCAAGCATGAGTTTATTCATTCGGGACTTGCTCTGGAAATCATCTTTACAATCCTTGAAAACCATGTCCATTTGTTTTGGAGTGACAGAAGGACATAGTTGTATCACTATCTGCTCCTGGATCTCTAAGTCTTTTGCCTTTGCATTCTTTTTTCTTAGCTCCAATACTTCTTCTAGGCTCTTAGGAATTAATGAAATTATTTCAATGAATGCTTTGTTATAGTTATTCAAATACCTGACAGTTGCCTCCTTAAGTATTTTCTTGTCTACATCATTGTATTCATCATAAAATTATACCACCGGCTACAGGTTTCCATCCATAGTGATTGCTTTGATGATGTCTTCAATTGAGAGAGTGGCTTTCTCAACAAATTCCTCTATTTTCTCTTCCTCATTTTTGCTATCAGAGGACTTCCAGAAGTTCTTTTCTTCATTTCCCTGATTTCCTCATCTGATTCTATCTCTTCATCATCCTTTTGGCTCACATATGTTCTTGTGGCCTTGGTCTTCATTCTCTTTTCTCCTTTACCAGATGGCTTGACTTTCGGTTTGGTGGTTCTTGAGTTTTTAGGAGTAACTGGAGTAGAACTCCTAGAAGATCTTGTCCAGGAGGAGGCTTCCACCAGAATGCTTTTCTTCTTTGCTTCTTGCCTTTCTTTTTCTGTTTTCTCTAATTTTTCTCTATTAGCATCTACTGCTTCTTTTGTTATGCCATACCTTTTGGCAAGTTCTTCAACTTCCTTCCTCACTTTTCTCTTGATCTCAGGCTCCCTTAATTCAACATATATTTTTATGCTTAGCTCATCAAAGGTGCCAAACCTTTCTACTTTAGTGTCCTTGGGTTGGCTCAGTAAGTGCTGAACATGAACCTCCAATATGTTTTCATCGACCTCATATCCCATGGGCATTACGCACATAGTTCTTGGCTCGACTGCCTCCATTAGGCATTGATATGTGTCAACCATGAAGCAAACTGTGTCTTTGTATTTCTCAGCTATTGACTTTGGTATTCTTTCTCTGGCATGCATCATGCTTTGGAAACTCTTGAAGTAACCCCAGAGAGCTGTGTTTTGGGCTTGAGCATCACCAAGTCCATACATGTAATCTCTGATTTGAATTGCAACAGGTTTATCACTTTGCTAGACCCAACCCTTTGATCCAGCTAGCTCATTCATATAGTAGAAAAATAGACACAATATTAGACTACCATATTTGAAAGAATTTTTCTTATCCTTCTTGATCTTCTGCAAATTTTCCATAAGTTGATTCAATAGAAGCTCACACAGATCATAATCTACATTTTCCTTCAGCATCTAATATGTAGCATAGATTGTTGTACTGGACACAGAATTTTCCCTAATTGAGTGGTAGATTTTGTAACCAATTATCATTGATGCAAACTTGACATCTGAATCTGTGATGTCATCTATAGTCATTTCTCTCTTGTCATATTTTAATATGGTGGCTTGAGTTATCAATTGGTTCTTTACAGATTTGAGTACGGGCACCCCACCAGTTGAATGCAGTCCGGTCACAGCCTTGATGGAATCTTTGGTTATCTTGAATGGGCTCATTAGCCACATAAAGTTATCATGCATCCTACTCAGAACATACAAGACCCATTCGTCTTCTGCAAAGGATAGGAAATGTATGCAATGTTTAAAGTGCTTATCCTTTAGAGTCTTGAATTCAGGTTTGAGGTCAAAATTCTCATCTATTAATTGTTTGTGATAGATATCGATCAATTTTGAGTCTCCAAAATCTTCAATGTTTGCATGAATATAAACCCTAATATCTTCTACATGCAGAACATCGTGTGGAATACTGGAAAATGCACCCTGTTGGTTTTTTCCCAGACTGGATGCTTATTCCCAGATTTCCCTACAAGGTAGCCATCAGTGATCAACAGGATCTCTGGGCCAGGGGCCAACAGTGTAGGAGATAGACTCTATATTTTATCTCCTCTTCTTCTTCAGGCTCTGCAAAACCTAGGGGGGTATTCCCTACTCAACATCCATGAGGATATGCACACAAAGGCTGGGATGCTGACAGAAAGCAGATAAGTCCTCCTGTAAGTAGACCAAAACTGAAAGATAAGAGCAAAGGGGCTAGCTTTGGGCCTATTTGCAGTTGTAGACAGAGGACTGAGGATCCTAAAACTAATTCTAATGTCCTAATGGTTGTTTTAGATTTAGATTTTGATTTATAGTTTGGATGCAAAGCCGGACATGGTTGTAACACAAACACAAAGCAAGATTGGTGCCTATCCAGGGCCTTGAGTCAGTAGACATACACCTGTGAATGATCAACATGAACAGCTAAAACTGGATTTCACGGGGATATATGTGATACCTGCCTTACAGATATCTCCCAATACAGAGTGTTAAGTTATCTCTACTTATGGCATCCCTACTGCAGTATACCCTTCCCAATGTTCAACCTGAAAACAGTTTAATCTACCCCTTGAGCAGAAGTTAAAAGATCAGACCTTCAACATAGGAATTCTATGCTCTAGAATCTAAACATTACCCAAATATCCAGATTCAGAAGAAGAATACATGCAATACTGGAGACAGAATTAACAAAACACATGCTAAGATAGCATTTCTCATATAAGATTAATCATGAAATCAGTGGGTTCGTGTCAAAACATACAACAAGAGATACATAGAGTCACAGGTTTAGCTGTACATAGCAACCAGATCAGCTTGTTTTGAATTACAGAGCCAAAAATCTTCAACTTTCAACAACCAAAAATGAGTAACACTTCCTGCTTATAACAGCCAGGTAGTGTACCATAGCAATTAATTACATGGTTGACCAAAAATCCCGCCAGATACACAGTATCAGAAAAATGGCGCTCAACGCATTACCAGATTGGCGCCCAAACATGAATGCAGCAGGTAGGGGAGGAGACAGGAAGAAACCTCGAGCCCTGCGCCACTGTCCGTTGATGTACACCTTCAATCGGGTACCAGATCCGTCCATACCTCTGCAACCTTCGCCATTAATGGCGCACCAACCCGCGGCCTCGGGAAGACGTCAAACTGTGCATCGCAACCATTTCCCGCCAAGATTCATCGTCATGATATTTGAAAATATGCAGGATATCAATTATCCCACATGCACCCCGCGGTGACCTCTTCAACACTTTATATACTAGGCCACGAGCATATATAATGTCGGTGCTTTTGCTCCTGACGACACTAGTATAAGACTTCATCATCATCCTCCAACATCATGATATCCTGTCACTTGAAATATCACCCCGACGTCAGCATCATATCGCAATATAACCTGCATGATAATCGCCTTCATCGGCACAACCTGATCCATCGGAGGAACATCCTCCTGCTTAGCCGATACCAAAAGTCTGGCCGATGAACATCCTGATGACGTCACCGTCATATCCTGCTGACGTCATCAGCATATCTGCCTACCGCGCACCTCCTCATATTCGGATGACGTCATCATCATGTTTGCAAATATCCGGGGATCTCCACAAGATGATCAGTGTTAGAAATATGACCCCCCCGGACCTTGATGACGTCATCATCATATCGACATCAGGATGATATTCGGAAGATAATCAGATATTTGGAAATATCATCCTGATGCACAAATATCATGCTGCACTGTAGCTCCACTATAAGATCAGGGTGATAGATGAATATGCCAGATATTTGAAAAGATCACCCCCCACTAGATAATGCACGAAGCCGACAGGCAGATATCTCCCTTCGGAAATATCATGATGCAGATAGCCAGAGAAAAGATATCACCCTGACATAAGAATGACGTCAGCATCATCAGGATGATAAAACAACGAACATGAAGTGATACAACAACATCAGGATGATATTGACTAAGATCATCCTGACGTCCAAAATATGATGACCACGATGAAAATCGGGTCACACTTAGAACTTTACAGCAACATCATCAGGATGATCTTAACAAAGATCACCCGATGTTAAAATATCACCCCAGCGAAAGATCATGCAGGCAGAAAATATGATGACCCTTGTAAGCAACATCGGGGTGATGTCCAGAAATATGATGATGATGATGATGACCCTTAAGAAAAAATAGGTCGGGTCGAACAACTTAGAAAATGACCCCTTCGGAAGATCGGGGCGACATCATCATCATATAAGGGCAGGGTGATAATTGGAAGATCACCAGATAATTGAAAAATCACCTCCGCAAGCAAATCAGGGCACACTGTAGCTCATCAACAGGATCGGGATGATATCCAAACATCACCCGATATTGAAACATGATGATCCTGATGAGAAACCGGTCGACAGAGAACATGATGATGCTGACCACCATCGAAGAAAACATGATGATGATGACCTCCTCCTCAGGAAAATATGATGCTGCAGCTGAAAAATGCTGAGGAGGTCCAACACTTAGAACATCTTTAAGGAAGGTGCCTGCATGAAAAATGCTCAAAAACTGTCAGTCAATTCAGGCACTAACACTGGCTCTGTCTAGGGACGTGCAGGTGCAAGACTGCAGCGAGAACCCCAGATCTCTGGGATGCAGACCAGTCCCTTATCCATTGGGCACAGAGTCAAATACTGCACCGACCTGCATCACCAAACACACTTGATGGCCTAAGGCCACCAAGAAAAGAAAAACATGTATCTCCCTTTGTCAAATATCTTGTTTTCATCTGCATGCACTGGGTCAAGCCTGGAGATACTGTCAGGATCCACCCACAAACAAACCTTGTCATCTGCACACTCAACCCTTTGATTTGGCTTGTCATTGTCAAACCTGTGCAGATAACCTTCAGCATCATGTGACATGTGGGTGTAGAATGTATCAAGCAATGCATACTCATATGGCATATAGCACTTATCATCTATATCATCATCATGCATTGCAACATGATCTCCTAGCTGGACTGAAAATAGGAAACACTCAAAGTCCACCACACAGCTAGGAAGATCAGAGCTCATTGTATATACTGGCACATCAAAAGAAAAGCTTTCAAAATCACAATTGTGTACATCATGTACACAACCATCTGGTACACCAAGCTGGAAAAGATCAGGCTCTGGCATCTCTTTCAAATCAGGCACATTTTCACAGTCACTTACCTGATGTATGTTGTTTCCTCTTTCATCAGGATGAGAAACAGAATCCAAACCAAAAACAATGTCTAGATCCTCACCATACTCAAATAAATCCTCATCACCGTATGTGTTAAAGATGGGTGATCCAGGTACATCAGCTTGATCATAGTATGCCATTTGTTCATGGGCAGCAGAACACACATCTTCATCACCAATGGATTCACTCTGTGGAGGAGTATCAGCCTGTGTGTCATAAGCAAAACAGCCATCAAATGAAAAACAATCATGCTCTGAACTAGCACTTATTTCAATTTCTGACTGCTCTTCATGATCTCCATGTGTTTGAAAGGTAGGCAATGGGTCACACATAGGACTGCTTCTCTGTTTGCTTATATCTTCTCTGTCTTGAGTACAATACTCACAATTGTCTCCACAGGTCCATTCCAAAAATTGCTCATTGCTGTCCACAACCTTGTTATTGTTTTCATGGTCAGCTGCCTCATCATTGCAATGGGAATCCTCATTAGTCCTTTCACTGGCATCCTCAACTGGTGAACAATCCAGTTGAGCAGTATTGTTAGCATTATGTTCAAACACAACAGTCTCAACCTCTATGCTTTTATTTTCATTTTTATCTGCACATGATGCCATAATCATTTGGTCATTTGCAGCTTCATAACCATTTCTCACACCAAGGCCTGGGGACAGGGATTTCAGCAGGTGCATATTTCTGATTTTTTCTATTTTTTCTACGAACTTGTATGCCATCTGCATACTTGTCACCTTGAAATCCCTCAGTAATGCACTAGAGCCCTCCTCAAAAGCCTCAAAGAATATGCCAACACAGGCTGAAGTGTCAGGTCTGAAGACTTCTGGGATCTGTGAAAGGGCTACTGCAAACCTATGACTGAAATCAACACATGGCTCTTCATCTTATTTTCTGATTCTCATCAATTCTGCAAAAAGATCAGCCGGTTCTTTTGCAAATTCTTCCTTGAAACAGTCAGCAAGCTCATCCCAACAGGCAAAGGATTTCTTTGGAAAGCTCAAATACCAGTCTTTTGCTTTTGCATCAAAGGACCTAACAAAAAACCTCATCCACATATCCTCATCTCTGAATGAATATTTTCCCATAAAACTGTGAAAATTTTTGATATGTGCATTCCCATCACATACATTGTGACCACTAAATCTAGGCATCTGACAGTATATCCTAGCAGGCATAGTTTCTACTTTATAATCCACCCATGACAAATCCAGTTGGTCATACAAAGGATCAAAAGGGCTGAGAAGAGGTTTAGCCTTCTGACTGGCAGACACAACAGGGTTACTGCTTTTTAACTGGGCCTACTCAGCCTCTAAGAATATCAACCTATTTCTTATCTCTTCTATTCTTTTATTCGACATTTCACCACTGAGTATGGGATAATTCATACTTGGATTCATAAAAATCCTACTCTTAGACATCCTTTGTCTGTCTAAGACCTAAGGCTTCCCCTGGCATCTAACTTATGCAGCAAAACAACAAATATAAAGGGGAAGGAACAAGGTACCTTTTCTCATACAGAGGCAGAAAAATGAACAACACATTTTTGTCACATCACATACATCCATCTTTCATGTGCATTCAGATCTTTTTTGCAGAGTAGCCACCTCTCCAGAGAGGACAAAATTTTCAATAGCTGAAAGCTACTTTTCCAGGTTCATTCCACCAGCAGAGCATCATTTTGTTGGTGACTCAGATGGGCCACAAGATATAACACTTTTTCATCAATTTTCTCCCCAGCAGAGTCGCCAATTTCTGTTGGTTTTTTCCCAGACTGGATGCTTATTCCCAGATTTCCCTACAAGGTAGCCATCAGTGATCAACAGGATCTCTGGGCCAGGGGCCAACAGTGTAGGAGATAGACTCTATATTTTATCTCCTCTTCTTCTTCAGGCTCTGCAAAACCTAGGGGGGTATTCCCTACTCAACATCCATGAGGATATGCACACAAAGGCTGGGATGCTGACAGAAAGCAGATAAGTCCTCCTGTAAGTAGACCAAAACTGAAAGATAAGAGCAAAGGGGCTAGCTTTGGGCCTATTTGCAGTTGTAGACAGAGGACTGAGGATCCTAAAACTAATTCTAATGTCCTAATGGTTGTTTTAGATTTAGATTTTGATTTATAGTTTGGATGCAAAGCTGGACATGGTTGTAACACAAACACAAAGCAAGATTGGTGCCTATCCAGGGCCTGGAGTCAGTAGACATACACCTGTGAATGATCAACATGAACAGCTAAAACTGGATTTCACGGGGATATATGTGATACCTGCCTTACAGATATCTCCCAATACAGAGTGTTAAGTTATCTCTACTTATGGCATCCCTACTGCAGTATACCCTTCCCAATGTTCAACCTGAAAACAGTTTAATCTACCCCTTGAGCAGAAGTTAAAAGATCAGACATTCAACATAGGAATTCTATGCTCTAGAATCTAAACATTACCCAAATATCCAGATTCAGAAGAAGAATACATGCAATACTGGAGACAGAATTAACAAAACACATGCTAAGATAGCATTTCTCATATAAGATTAATCATGAAATCAGTGGGTTCATGTCAAAACATACAACAAAAGATACATAGACTCACAGGTTTAGCTGTACATAGCAACCAGATCAGCTTGTTTTGAATTACAGAGCCAAAAATCTTCAACTTTCAACAACCAAAAATGAGTAACACTTCCTGCTTATAACAGCCAGGTAGTGTACCATAGCAATTAATTACATGGTTGACCAAAAATCCTGCCAGATACACAGTATCAGAAAAATGGCGCTCAACGCATTACCAGATTGGCGCCCAAACATGAATGCAGCAGGTAGGGGAGGAGACAGGAAGAAACCTCGAGCCCTGCGCCACTGTCCGTTGATGTACACCTTCAATCAGGTACCAGATCCGTCCATACCTCTGCATCCTTCGCCATTAATGGCGCACCAACCCGCGGCCTCGGGAAGACGTCAAACTGTGCATCGCAACCATTTCCCGCCAAGATTCATCGTCATGATATTTGAAAATATGCAGGATATCAATTATCCCACATGCACCCCGCGGTGACCTCTTCAACACTTTATATACTAGGCCACGAGCATATATAATGTCGGTGCTTTTGCTCCTGACGACACTAGTATAAGACTTCATCATCATCCTCCAACAGCATGATATCCTGTCGCTTGAAATATCACCCCGACGTCAGCATCATATCGCAATATAACCTGCATGATAATCGCCTTCATCGGCACAACCTGATCCATCGGAGGAACATCCTCCTGCTTAGCCGATACCAAAAGTCTGGCCGATGAACATCCTGCTGACGTCACCGTCATATCCTGCTGACGTCATCAGCATATCTGCCTACCGCGCACCTCCTCATATTCGGATGACGTCATCATCATGTTTGCAAATATCCGGGGATCTCCACAAGATGATCAGTGTTAGAAATATGACCCCCCCGGACCTTGATGACGTCATCATCATATCGACATCAGGATGATATTCGGAAGATAATCGGATATTTGAAAATATCATCCTGATGCACAAATATCATGCTGCACTGTAGCTCCACTATAAGATCGGGGTGATAGATGAATATGCCAGATATTTGAAAAGATCACCCCCCACTAGATAATGCACGAAGTTGGCAGGCGGATATCTCCCTTCAGAAATATCATGATGCAGATAGCCAGAGAAAAGATATCACCCTGACATAAGAATGACGTCAGCATCATCAGGATGATAAAACAACGAACATGAAGTGATACAACAACATCAGGATGATATTGACTAAGATCATCCTGACGTCCAAAATATGATGACCACGATGAAAATCGGGTCACACTTAGAACTTTACAGCAACATCATCAGGATGATCTTAACAAAGATCACCCGATGTTAAAATATCACCCCAGCGAAAGATCATGCAGGTAGAAAATATGATGACCCTCGTAAGCAACATCGGGGTGATGTCCAGAAATATGATGATGATGATGACGACCCTTAAGAAAAAACAGGTCGGGTCGAACAACTTAGAAAATGACCCCTTCGGAAGATCGGGGTGACATCATCATCATATAAGGGCAGGGTGATAATTGGAAGATCACCAGATAATTGAAAAATCACCTCCGCAAGCAAATCAGGGCACACTGTAGCTCATCAGCAGGATCGGGATGATATCCAAACATCACCCGATATTGAAACATGATGATCCTGATGAGAAACCGGTCGACAGAGAACATGATGATGCTGACCACCATCGAAGAAAACATGATGATGATGACCTCCTCCTCAGGAAAATATGATGCTGCAGCTGAAAAATGCTGAGGAGGTCCAACACTTAGAACATCTTTAAGGAAGGTGCCTGCATGAAAAATGCTCAAAAACTGTCAGTCAATTCAGGCACTAACACACCCAAGGGATCAACTTTTAGAGACTTATAAGGGTGTTTCTTGAATTTTGGTCTCGACCTTTCAAAGATATTGACAACCATCAGAGTAGCCATCTAATTGACAAAATTTGAAGAGATTTTGCAAACATAAATACCTTGTTGCGCCTTAGGATTTGTTGCAATAGTCAGATCGAAATTCTGATTGACAACTTGAATGTTCTGCAAGATCTCTTCTCAGATCTCTTCTCTCTTCTTAATTTTGAATGCAAAGTGTTATAAATGGTGAATGAAGACCCTTTTATCCTTCCGCAAGACCTAATTTATCGTTGTAATAAATGCACAACCTTTTAAGTCATCTAGTTACCCTGTTTCTCAAGCAATATTTTTATGAATCGTCTTGTGGATCTTCAACCTAGTATCTTAGTGAGTTGATAACACATATATGCCTTATAAACTTGCCTTTGGATTTGTAGATCAAAATATTGTATTTTCAGATCATACCAGATCAATTTGTATTGCTCTATTAACACTAGATGGTTGTGAGAACCGGATCTACTCAAGTGGTCATAAACCCTTTTGAATCTTTGATGCAAGAGCATCCAATGGTGTAAGGGCAATCTTGAAGCACCTAAAAAAAGATGTGTTTTAAAATTGTTGATGTTCTTTCCATTTCTTTTCAAAGTTTGTGGTTTTGGTTCCATAATCGCTTGAATAATGATGTAGAACTTTCAGTTTTTCCAAACTACTAAAAATAGCAACTTGCTATTTTTAGAAAATTTGCATTTGGGCACGGATTGAAGTGAAAATTTATAGGAAGCTTCATAACTAAAAAATAAGACCTTTGGTGAAGGAATCACGCAAAGATCATTTGTGAGCTAAAAGATATTAAAGTTTTGGTTTCTCAAAAAATGCCTGAAAATTATTCAAACTCAGGTTTGAGGCACTAAACGGCCCCGTATGGGCCCAAAAAATGGCTGGAACTGGCAAAGTAGGTTCATAGCGCGTAGGGTACTCCGCGAGCTTTCCGACGCATAAAACGGTTCATTAATCGGACACTCAGATCAAAAGTTATGGCTCTCGGAAGTTGACCTATTTTTGGAGGGAGATGCAAATTTTGAAATTAGGTTGTTGGCTGTCAAAAAGGTTATTAATAACCATTTTTGGGAACCCTGGGCGGTAGTAGAGTTAAGGGGGAAAGTGTAGAGTCAAGAATAGGCAAGAAAACATAAACCCTAGCAGATTTGGGGTTACAGAAGGCAAATGATTCTAGAGTCTTGTGATTGGAAGCTGTAATGTGTTGCAATCTGTGGAGGGTTGATTCCTCTGATTGTATTTTAGCTTCTGTAATGTAATAAGTCATCCAAATCAATAAAAGAAAGTTCTATTTTCTGTGTGCAATTTCTGTTGTTGCATGTTTTATGATTTACCCCGTTTATCAATCTTCATGCGGGCCTCTCATATTCTGACTGAAAGCTCTTTGGAGGATTCTCTAGGAACCCTTTAATCCGCAACATCAGATGTTTACTCAATGTGCTGAATTCAGGCACTTACAACCTAGCTGGGGTAATTTTGATCTTCTTTTGCTACTCCCCCTGTGCCAGAGTTCACCCTTTTAATTTCTGAAAGGATTATCAACACCGGATTCCGGTGCGGACCCATCACCAATGTTCATCACGTTCTTCTTTGTCCAAATCTTGTTCATTCCCTTCTTAACCTCATCCACATTCATTTTACCTTTGCCTTTGTCTTGTTTCTAATCATGTTTCACTGGACCTTTTCCATTTTGATTTCTACTCCTACAGAATCTGGCTATATGACCGGATCCATTGCAATTGTAACACACAACATCTCTTGGCTTACTTGAATGATATCCTCTTAATCTGCACTCATTAGCCATATGTCCAATTCTATTGCATTCAAAGCATCTACCATTGAAAGAGTTGTTCATTTACATATTTTTGCATTCATGAGATTTGTGACCATACCTTTTGCAACTAAAACATTGACCGGAGAAGGATGGATTGTTTTGATGCACTGAGTTGCTTTATGACCAAATTTGTTGCAATTGAAGCAATATCCATTGAAAGATGGATATCTTTGAGCATTTGGTTGGCTTACTGGAGGTCTTCTAGGCCTGTTTCTTTGACTTTATGATCCAAAGTTATTTTGACCAGATCCAGAGCTTTCACCTTTCTCATATCCCAAGCCACGCTTATCGTCTACCCTCTTTTGACTTTCAAGAAGAACTTCAAGTTGGGCTGAGCTTATCTTGAATTTTTCTTTGTATTAATTTGCAGATTGAAGATCTTGTTTAAGAGTGTCAATCTGGCTCTCAAGTTGTTCTTCATTGTATCTAGCTTCTTCAAGATCAGATTCAAGGTGTCTAATTATTTTGTCCATTTTGTGGTAGTCCTCTGTTTTCTCCTTGAGGGATTATTTTAGGTTATCTTCAGTCTTTCTCTTTTCTTCAATTTCTTGGGTGAATTTCACAACCCCTGATTCCATTTCATGTCTTATCATAATGACTTCTTTTGATAGCTTCTCACATAGCTTAGTTTTCTCATTCAGATCTTCATCAGTATTATTGGCTTCATTCTGATTTGCTAATTTCTGAAGTAGTTCCTTTCTCTTTTTCACAGAATTACTGAGTTTTTCTTTCAGCTCAATGATGAAATCATCAGCTTCCTTGAGTCGCTCTCTCAAATTATTGACCTCAAAGTGGGATTGTTCAAGATCATCTAGGGCAGACTGAAGTTGTTCTTTCATACCATATGCATCCATTGAGATTCCCAGATCCTCCTCAAGCTGTTAGGCTTTTTCTGAGGAACTTGGCTCTTAGACCAATTGTTGGAAACAAGGTAGATAACTGAGAGGGGGGGTGAATCAGTTATCTTAAAACTTTTCTTATTTTCACTTTCTTAACATTCAGTACTATATCAAAACATGAAAACATAAGAAACTATAAGAACTAAAATGAAATTAACACACATAACACAAGGATTTTTACGTGGAAACCGTGTTAAGGGAAAAACCACGGGGTGACTAACCCAAGATTGTATTCTTTATTAAAAGAATAGAAGAGTACAAAATGGCACTTTCCAGTTAGGGCTCACTGCCCAAGTACACTACTCACAAGAGGGTCACTGCCTATTAGAGACTTACAAATAATACCAATGTGTTTGAACTGATGAACAACATCTACATATGCAGAAATTCAGTTCCGGTTAGGCTCAGTATACTAATCTAGCACATTTCATTCTTCTTCTGCTTAATATCACTTTTCTGTCACATTCTAAGCTTGGATTACTGTCTTCTCACTTCTCTTTACTTTTCTTTGCACTTCTATCAAATATCCATTACTATTATGCCTTCACAATCTTTAATCCATCGGGTATATATATATATATATATTTCTGTCACATTCTAAGCTTGGATTACTGTCTTCTCACTTCTCTTTGCTTTTCTTTGCACTTCTATCAAATATCCATTACTATTATGCCTTCACAATCTTTAATCCATCAGGTATATATATATATATATATATATATATATATATATATATATATATATATATATATATATATATATATATATATATATATTATATATCTGCATCAAGGATTTCCAACAACTTTCTAGTCGGCAACAAAAACACTTAGGATATTTGCAAGTTACTGTTATGTCAGCTGAATCCATACTTGATTGATGATGTGCACCAAAAACTTAGGTATAGAAGTCATTAATCGTGTTGGCCAACAATGTATAATGCCACAAATTGCTTGATCAACACCTTTTACATATCGATATTGAAGTCTGATACTCTGTCGGTCAGTTCTTCCTTTGTCTGCTCTGCCTAACTGGGACCCAATACTTAGATGCTCATAACTTTTTTATGCTTTATCACCGGAGGCTAAATCTCTAGAATACAATAGTCATGATACCCCTTTTGACTTGTCTGAGTCCGTGACTTACTGAGTTACACCATCTGAGAGATCCGGACCTGATTGTCGGACCATGTTACATACTCTGTTCTTGTCCACTGGACCAAAACAATCTTCAATCTGACTTCCGGTAAAGGCATGTTATGTACTGCGGATGTATGGGATAGACTTTGTTGTCATCAATGACAACGCTTATGAAGCCACACAATGTCTCTTGCCAATAGCATCTACTTCATGCCTGATTCAGTTTCAATGAATGCTCAAGAACTTTTGCTTTGCCCCAAATTCTTTTTCACACTCTACACTGCTCTTGCTCATTTTCTTCTTTGCTCTACTCTTGATCCTTTCTTTGGGTTTTATCTATTTTACACAAGGATGATTTTCAATACCTCTTGAACAAATATTTATATACTTCATCAACCTTGGAATGATCAACAAGGTCGGCTAAACTTGACGCGGATCATCACACTATTGGCCAAACACAACTGAGACTTGAATATGCTTCTACAACCACCCCACGCTTCATAAAAATGCTCTTAAGGTATCCGCAACAGGCTAGGAACATCCGATTGACCAAGACTGGAAAGAACATCAACCTCAAAGAAGAAATCTTCAATCAACAAGCTCAAACTTCAATGCGGACCTCTAACATAGTAGCCATACAATCCAGAGACCTCCACAAACACATTGAATTCACCAATAACATCCATTCTAAACCAAATTATCAAAAGCATTTGAATCTTGCTCTGGAACCTCAAGAACACTCTTTGCCATGACTGTCAAACTAGAAGGATAGCTTGTAGACCTCGAAACCATGAACCACTGGTGTTGATGATACACATTGACTTCCCAAACATGCCTTCAGATCTGCAGATCACAATTTTATATTACAAGAGCAATTTGGACCTCTTTCCTATCACTCTGTCTTTCCTGAGTATTGTAGGAACTAGTTCTACACAGATGGCCATAACTCCTTCAAATCTTCATGCGGACTTCTCAAATCTTAACTGGAGCAACCTCTGACAATCCTCTACACATCCATATGATCCGCATGCATTGATTGTTATTAATTTTCTCAATATCCTCAACAATCCGGTCTTTTATATAGACAGCAAAATAGGATATAGTTGACACTAATGGCAACAAGAATATGTTGACATCAATTACAACACCACTTAGGCACATATTTGTAACAAGAGCAACCTAAATCAATAAGCCAAGCATCATTACTTATAGTTTTATATGAAATAATCAAAGCATCATTATCACCATCATCCAAGGATTTTTTTGTGCAGGAATCTAAACTCTTTTTCTTGTTTCTACAATACTTTGTCACATGTCTTCGTTTCCAACAATTCCAACACTTTACTCTGCTCTTCCCAGGGGTATTAGAATGCTGTTTAAACTTACCCTTCTTCTTATCCCCTTTAGGTCTTTTTACTTTAGACATTCCTCTCACATGCAAGGCATCTTGGATCCACCATTCTTGGACTTTCTCCTCATTTCTTTTGGAAGAAGAGTAGCAATGATATTGTCCATCTTTGGATCTACACCATTACCACTGATAGAAACAATTAAATTTTCCCAAGATCCTGGTAAAGAACAAAGTAACAAGATGCATTTATCTTTATCTTCTAACTTAACATCTATATATGCAAGTTGACTTAAAATTAGATTAAAAACAATTAAATGATTTGCAACAGAATCACCATCCTTCATCTTCAAAGAATATAACTATCTTTTGAGATACAACTTATTAGTAAGACTTTTGGTTTGGTAAATATCACATATCCATTTCCATAACTTATATGTGGTAGGTTCATTAGAAACATTCAAGAGGATGACATCTACAAGACACAACCTTATAGTTCCTCATGCCTTCTTGTCAAGTTTTAACCAATCTTCATTAGTTATTGTTGTGGATGGCTTCTTTTCATTGGAAACAATTAACCATTGATCTCTTTCTTCTAGGAGATCTTCCATCTTCAATTTCCACATCTCATATCTAGATCCATTGAACTTCTCAATATCTAGGTGAGAGGTAGAACCCATTGTAGACAATCTTCTTCACAAATCTACAAAACCCACAAAGCAAAAGCTCCCACTACAGCCAAACAACCTTCAATACTTTAAGAGAAAGACATCCCTCTCTCAATAGAACTATTTTCTTTGATAACAAATGTTGAAAAAATCAAGGTGAAATTGGTGCTATAAAACTTTATTTATGTGTGTTCAAATCTGAAAATTAGATTAATGAGTTTCAATTTAATGTGTATATGATTAGCACATTCATTCAATGTAATAGTGAAGGAAATAAATCAAGGAAGTTGAGACACAATTTATGTGGAGAAACCCTTACATGAAAAAAATCCACACCCAAAGAGATATTATGCTCGTATTAAATCGTGTAATCAAGTTTACATTTAACACTGAATTCTCTTTGAATTTTGACATCACTTCATTACTCCTTCAACTTCAAAAACATGTCATTAATTTCTACCAACTCAAGGCATCATTATATAGAAGCCATGGATATCAAAATACAATCAATTGTATCTAATAGCATGAGAAAAATCCTCATGCAAAAACCAAGCGCCCAATATAGTGAACTCCAAAGTTGCATAGTAGAAATCACCTATTAACTTCAAGTCTCAAACATGGGCGCAAGAAGTCCCAATCAAACTTAGTCAACTAAAGTGTTATGTGACAATAAGAAGGTAGAACTGAAAGTCTCAAGATAGGCACCCAGGAAGTCCCAATCTAATTCAGTCAATTGAAGTGCTCCAACTCACACCAATGTCATGCAAACAACATGCATTACTTGGCATCCCCAATATGAATCTATAACAACCTATTTGTATCATGCAAGAGTCATACAACAACCCATAGCATCATGCAAGAGTCATACAACAACCTGTAGCATCATGCAAGAGTCATGCAAAGCTAAACCTGAGTTAGAGTGTCATGCAAGAAACATGCAACACCATATAATTACATGCAACACCATATAATTACATGCAACTGACATGCAATTACATGCAACTGAAATGCAAGCACATGCAACTCATATGCAACAACATTCAAGTACATGCAAGTGACATGCAACAACATGCAAGTCCATGCAAACTCATACAAGTGACATGCAAGTCCATGCAAGTCCATGCAAGTAAGATGCAACAACATGCAAGTCCATGCAAGCTCATACAAGTGACATGCAACAATATGCAAGTCCATGCAAATAACATGCAAGTCTATGCAAGCTCACACAAGCTTATGCAAGCAACATGCAAGTATCATGCATCTCTAACTCCAATGTTTAACTCCCACATCATACTCATGCGCAAAGTATATCAACATTATCCACTCATGCAAATAAAAAAAACTAACTCCAAGTCCACATTGGATTTTCCTCCAAAGTGGGTGCCCAAGATGGGTCCCACCTCTTAGGAAGTATCTCCAAGTCAACAAGGACTTCAAGAAGTCAACTCTAAGTCTCCATAGGCTCCACTTCCAAAGTGGGTACCCGTATTGGGTCCCACCACATAGAATGTAACTACAACATGCCAAGTGACGTAATTAAATAATAATTTCTCTCAAGTCTCTATGTGTTCAAGAACACTTTCCAAGAACATTGGAGACACATGAAAATGGTTAGGATTGCAAAGTTAATGACAACTTATCCCAACACATGTTTTTAATATCCCATGAATGACTATGCACGTGAGTAGTGTCAACCAGCTGACAGCATCAATTGGCAACCCCTATCAATTATGATCTCTTGCCTTCCTAACTTCTCATTTGTACTTCTTCGATCCTCTAATCAAAACCCCTTATTAGGTGGTATGGGAAACCTTCATGTCTTCCTCATTACTTGTTCTTATTTTGGAGAGATAAGGGGATTTAATATTATTTTTGAGGCTTTGGAGGGATAAGTTTGATTGGTGCTGGGTGGATTTGGTACTGATAGGAAATAGATATTGGTGATTATGCTTGATCTATAAACTAGGGAGGATATTCCTCACACGTTGTCACCAACTTAGAAAAATTAAATAGAGTAAATTATGAGAGAAATTAAACTGGATAATTCTTGCACAAAATTAGATTGCAACTAAGAACAAGAAATCAAATAAAATTACCATAACAATGGAGACACAAGAAATAACATAGAGAAAATGCTTGTGGGTAAAAACTCCACCAAAATGTGAGACACTCAATTACTCAAATAGTCTTAATGCAACAAAAATATGAGAACAATGCTCACAAATAGCTCCTAAAACTAGAGATATGAGACTATACAAACTCAATCCAATGCTTGAACCTCAAGCTTATAGCCATACATATAGAGTATCAATACCTTAGGAAATGAAGAGATACGTGTGACCTTTCATCTCCCCTTTGAAAATGGAAGAGATATAGTGCATCCTTTCTTCTTCCTTTTGTGACTTTTCATCTCCCCTTGATGGAAGAGACAAAGTAAGATGCTCCTCTCCTTGTGGGAAGTGACAAAAAGATAAAGTAGGAAAAGACAAAGTGGGGCATCCACTACTCTTGGATCCTCTTCTTATCTCCCATCTTTAAAAAACCATAATTTTGAATACAAGCAAAATGACATGTCATTTTTTAAACTTAAATAATTTTTTAAGAGGAATACAAATATGTAAACATATTAAGATTTTTTTACCATGAAGTATAAAAACTAGATCCATTTTTTAAGCACACTTCCCTAATTACGGAGCTTTTGGTCATTAAAATCTAGGAACTCAATGCAAATAGGGAAGAATGTTTCCCCAATTGGCATGTATTACATTTGAACTTGCACCAGAAAATGAATATGGACCAAAACTTGGTACACCTCAGTCTCCAACTGTCCATATGATATACAACTATGTTGCTTGAACATGGAGAAGAAAGATGTTTATAAGTAGTGCAACAAAGCTTAGAATCCAAACTTGAAGTGTAATCTCTCTTTAACCTCTTTATCCTTAAGAGATATATAAAGATTTATTACCACTCTTACCATTCTTATGAGGGTTTTTCTTTCGGTGAAACTTCCAACAAAAGGATTCTTCATGACCATCTTTCCCATAATGGCCATAATGTCTAGAAAGTTTTGATTTTGCCTTCTTTGTCTTTTTGGTTTCAACATTTGCTCCATTTGTCTTTGCGCATGATGATGAACTGCGGGCATTTGCTTTGTATTCCTCCATATACTTATTCTCGTCATGACATCTAGGGTTAAATTGTCTCCTAAATAATTTCTTGAAATTACCCCAAAATCTAATATGAGCATGTTTTCCAACAACCATAGAATTTAAGAGACTTTCAAACCAATAAAAAGAATTATTTACTAGTCATAACTTAACAAAGGAAATGTTTTCTTCCAATCTAAGAGAATGCAAACTGAAATATACCTCTATTTCTCTAGCCATTGCTCTAGCTAACTCCCATCTCCTTTAAAGTACGAGATCTCAATTCTCTTGTCTTTATCTTGAGTCTTACTTAAAAGACCTCGTTTGCCTTGAAAAATTTTCTCTTCTTTGGAGTGGACTATCCCCTTTCTCTCTAATGAGCATATTTTCTCCATGAGAGTCTCCATAAGATACATTGTAGTCTCCATCAATTGGGCTAACTTGGCAACAATGGCTTCTAGATTTAGGAAACTTGCTTCTCCTTCCATGCTTATGGCTATATTTTGGAAATAACTTTATCTCTCAACATGGCAATGTGATTCTTCACTTGCACCAGGGTGTGTATCTATAACTCAACCACAACAAACTCCATAAGAAAAGAAACCGGGCTTTGATACCACCTTCCTAAAAAGAAATAGTGGCTTTGTTACCATATGATCCATAAAATAGGGAGGATATTCCTCACATGTAGTCACCAACTTATGAAAAAATAGATAAAATAAATTATGAGAGCAATTAAATTGGATAATTCTTACATAGAATCAAATTGCAATTAAGAACAAGAAATCAAAGAGAAATACCATAACAATGGAGACACAAGAAATAATGTGGAGAAACCCCTTGAGGGTAAAAACTCCACCAAAATGTGAGTTAGACTCAATTAAGTACTCCAATTGGCCTCAATACAACTAAAATATGAGAACAATGCTCACAACTAGGTTAAAAACTAGAGATATAAGACCCTAGAAACTCCATCCATTCTTAAAGCCCAAGCTTACATCCATATGTAGAGTTTCGATGCCTTAGGAAATGAAGAGACATGTGTGATCTTTCATCTCCCCTTTGGAAATGGAAGAGACATAGTGCATCATTTCTTCTCCCTTTTGTGACTTTTCACCTTCCCTTGATGGAAAAGACAAAGTAGGAGATTCCTCTCCTCTTGGAAAGTGACAAATATAAATTAGGAAAAGACAAAGTGGGGCATCCACTTCTCTTGGATGCTTTTCTTATCCTCCATATTTTGGAAGCCATAACTTTGGCATAGAACCTTGAAATGATGTGTCATTTTTTGAACTTGCATATTTTTTTAGGGGAATACATATGTTGTAACATACTAAGGTTTTTCTACCATGATGTACAAAAAATAGATCTTTTTTTCTAGATCAATGTTATGTGATGGTATTTAGAAAAAGGCTTTTAGTTCAATACATTAGAGACTCGAGTTACATATTCTACAATGGGTTTGAGACCGAAGGTTCATGCTTCTCTATTGATTTGATCGTCTTGCTCCCCACTAAAGAGAAACAAGGAGTCTATCTCCCAATATTTTAATTGTTCATGTTTGTGTTCACCAAGTGTTGCATTTGGATGTGTGTGTAAGAGTGTTTCCCATGTACATAGATAATCCTCCTAGCTAGGGGTTGATCACTTACATAGATAAGTCACTTATATAGTAAATAACATATTTTCTAACAAACTATGTATAACTTTAGCAACAACTTAGACTTCACTTCGTTGACATTATAATTTCAACAACTCCTAGGATGACTTCAGTAGCATAACATGATGGACAATTAGCAAAGGTAATATTGTTGAGATGGATATGTACAAGCTGACACTTAGAAGCAACTTTGTTCAAATCAATTTCTTCCAAAACCTCCAACTACCATATGGGCCGGCCACGTGGTATAATTTTAGTTAGTATTTTGATCTCTGAAGCATTTCGTCAAACACTTGGTGGGTATTGAAGTTTCCTCATGATATTTAACTCAAATCAAGTAGGTAATTAGACAATTATGAACAATACCTCATCTTGGTTAATAATGGTTCAACAAGAACCCAAGAGTTGTTATTTTGAGTGGCCAAATCATGCATTCAATTGGGATTCATTATGCAAGTCAATGTGTGGCAATTAGGGCATCAAAATGGATTTAAAAATTCTTGCAAAATAAAAAATGTGGATAGAGGGAAAGAGAGCAAGCCTTGGCAAAAACATGCACAATAGGAAACATTTGTGTACAAAAGTTGAAATGACCAGAGCGATTCATGGAAAGAGAGGCCAACCATTCAAAATAGGGGTTATTGAGGAAAAATAAGGGGGAAAAGGAAAGTGAATAACCATCAAAAGAAGAAAATACTAGATAGTTTGTTAGGCTGCTAAGTAAGGTTGCCTTTAACTAGGTGCCCCAAACCAAACAATACCAAAAACCAATAAATATAAATACACTAACCACACTCTTGTAGAAATTACAATATCTATAAATACTATTAAGAATTGCTAAGCCCCCTTGCTCCAAGAAGTGACATAAATTGATGGTGCTTCTCAAACAATCTACCATCTCGGAGAAAGAAGCTATCTTGAGGCGGGAAAATTACTCCAATCTCCTGGGCCCTCCAGCCTCATCTTTGCCCACTCTTACACTCTATACACCTAATATTGCATTAGAATCTATAAAAGCTTGATTAGTACAATACATGCATGAAAATGCTCGAGTACATAGGTGCTACAAGTAGCCATAATCATATGTAAAAACAATGGATGTTGATTTCGATCATTAATTCACCCTTATAAAGAAGTCCTTATATCTCTACATACACTAGTCTCAAAAAACCATGCCCAAGACTAAAAAATAAACACTACAAATCTTGAACTTGTGATCTATTTCTTTCAATGATTAAGCAAAGAACTACCAATTGGCTCCACTTGGCATTGAAATGGAATAGCCTACTAGTCACTTTGTTAGGCTCTTCGTAGAAATTTGAAAATTATTAAAAACATAAACCCTAATATTCATCCAAACGACAAATAAGAATCAATTCAAAACAAAAACTGTAAGAAATATGCAAGCACAAACCTACTAGCACAAACTTGCAAGAAAAAATTGTCCTATCTATTTGTAGCACACATCTAGCTTTCCAAATTTTGATATTACTTCAGATGTTACAATGTTAAGAGATTTGGATGGAATCATTGTATTGCAAAAACATAGATTGTTATGTATGCAACGTGTATGGGCAGCTTCAACAAATTGAACATATTCAATTCCACATCCTTAGACTTAATATGATGACTAGTGTTTGTGAACTAATATGTTGCTCTATAGATCCATGACTTACTTATTAGGCTTAGGGGCAATGCTCTACAAAGGAGCTTTCATATGCTTTGCTTAATGCTATGAACTATTTGACATCCATGTAAGATGCTTTGTGTGTTGCATATATATCCTATGTTATCTTTCCTTCAACATCCCATTCTTGCCTTTCTTTACTTGAATGGCAATGGTGGTGACAACTATAAATCACATTGTAGCAAGTCATGTTACAAAACATCCCATCCTCACATCCACATGCTTGCTTTGGTTGACACTACACCATTATGTCAAACAAGAATTCAACCTCCTCATAGTCCATAGTTCCACACTTCCATTAAGGACAAGATAATGAAATAAATGAGATGGGGCAACAATTCTCATTACCATAGAGCCATCATTGATTCAAAAAGCCATCACTAATTCACAAAGCCAAGATAATCATACTTTGATACCATGTTGAAAATGGTGAGCATACACAGAATTAAGATCATACCATGATTTCACTAAAATGATAATAACAAACATGATATAACTCTCGCTTCACTACTAACATTATTAAATACTAACAAAAGCCAACATGGTTATTTATTTCTAAGATATACTTACCATTATTCATTGTAAACTAACCTAATACTAACTATAGATGTAATATTAATCCCAATAGCCTAGCCCTATTGTGTTTGGTGGTAGTGATAGATCCTATCCTATCCATCTCCTTATCATATCTCAATGGCCATGACATAGCCTAACCTTTGCCAAGGTATCATTTTCCCAAGTAGTTGTTGCAACTACATCTCATTACATGATCCAGTTGGACCTTTTTCCTACCATCACCTTCTCTAGTGCCACAATAGTAGCTACATGGAATATTGGGTGTTGTACACTTAGTGTTCATTTCCACCATTGTTTTGTTTAATACATCATTATTCCTGTTTATTATGTGCTTATGTTTAGTTTAATGTTTCCATATAGGTATTGTTTCATGCTTAGTATATTTTTCTTATGTATTGTGTTTCCATTTTATATATGTTATATATCATTTCTCTTGTCGGCCTATAGTGACTAAGTTGCTTTGATGTGGTGCATTAGAAGAACATGTACATTCACATAGAAGGGCAAAAGAAGAGTTAAAGATTTGCATCTTTTTTTGTGTATCCTTACATTATGCAATGTTACTATTAATGTATTTCACTTTAGCATACTTCTTCACTATAGTTTTATCAACTTGCTAAAGTGGGGGCAAGATGTAATGATGAAAATTGCATACCTAGCAACTTTCTCTTTATGTTTATATCTTCATTTTAGTGCCCATTTCCCTTAGTATGTTTTAAGTTCACTTACCCTTGTTTTTGGCTATCCTAGTGATCACAAAATGACAAAATGCAAACTTCCCAACCCTAGCAACTCATTCTAAACCAATCCCTAAAACTTGAATCTCATACCATGCAAGGCCACTTGTGCCCTCTAGTGCAAGTGACCTCGTCTCCAAAACAAACAAAGGTTTCCCCACTTTTATTGCCCTTATCCTTAATAACTTTTTTATCAATCTCAAACCCTAAAACTTAGAATAGCCATATATAAATTTTCCTTTTCCACTTTTCATTCATTAGGAAATTAGACATCATTTTGAGAAAATATAGTATCCACTCCATCTCTTCCAAAGGCAAATTATAGGCCATCCACTGAAGCAAGAAGGCAACAAGCTTGGATTTCAAATCTAGAGCCATGGAGTCCTTTTCAGCAACATAACCTATTAAATCCTTGTAGTTTTCCTTGTCCCTTTCTATTCCCATATATGTTTCTCACAATTCCATTCCCTTGTGAGCCATTAGTGACCCCCCTTGTCATCCTTAAATCTACATAAAACCCTTTTTCATCACTCTAGCCAAATCTGATCCTTTTTACGCCCTTGCATAACTATTTGTGATCATATTTCCATATCCTTGTGTCCTCCATCACTTGTCACACACCACTTGCATTAGATTCCCCTTAGGGTTTGTCTTATTATCCACTATTGTTGTACACATCACATCACCGTCATTAGGTTTGCACACACCCTACTTTTTCATTGATACCTTTGCGAAATACCATATAGGGAAGTGATTGAGGTAGTCTCCTAAACAACATAACTAGTTTTTTGTATCCCTTAAGCTCAAATTCGCTTATCTCATCATTCAAAGGATACAATAGTTGATTACAACGTGAACATGGTTAAAGATTAAAGATGAAAGTTTCTAAAAATTTTAGTACTATCAAAGTAAGGTCATATGTACCCCTTTAACATTGCAATTGCACCCCCTTTTAGAAAAAATATATTAGACAAATGCCAAGTTCTCCTATAGCCATTTCTAGTCCTCCACAATGCTTTTCTAGTCTTAAAGTGCATGTGCTTCATTTTTAGTTTTATTTCCTTTCAAGCATTTCAAGTTTTGTGTTTCCATTCCCATATCATAGTATTGGCTATTAATAGGTCAAATCTGGTAGTTTTAGTGATTTATTTTTTTATATATTGTTTGATTTATACTCATTTAATACATAGGAAAGAACTAGTTCTTCCTAGAACTAATGCATCTTAGGAAGTTAATTTTTCATCTTTCACGTACTTATAATTTACAATGCTATAAAATATAAGAGGCCAAACAAATGTCCCTATTTAAAAATATAATTGTTTAAGCATAGAACTACAATTAACTTCATAAAAAATAAAAAATCAAATAGCAATCAAAGTTGATTGATATTTTGGAATACTTGTTTTTTAAGATAATACTTATTTTCTAAAAGTGGTGAAATAAAGCTTAACAATTTAAAAGCTTATTGAATTTTAGATTATCTTTGTTGATTTTTAAATATATTTTCCAAGTTAAATATATTTTGGGTTAAGGAAACTTCTCAACAACAGTAAGTTCATTAAGGATTTTGAAAAACCTTGTTAATATGAAGTATTATATTCACATTTACCTGAAATTACTAAGGAACCTTCTAATACACAGCAAAACATTACTACTATGATATATTTTCTCAATGTTACTTAGTATTGTTTGGAAGTTTTTCATAAGGCTAAATGGATATTTTCATTCTAATATAATTATTATGTTTCTCTTGAATCAATTTTTAAAACATATTCTAATGATTTACTAAATTTCAAGAATAACTTTCCCAGTGGTTGTGCCACTTTGGAATGCACCAAGAGCATCATGCACTTTGGCAAATGGAAACTTGTGACCCACAATGGGTGGTTTGAGGTCCATTGATTGTAATTCCTCGATCAACCTTTCCAATAACTCAAATTTATCAAACATCCATATCAAATTAAATGCCTGCAAAAGGAAATACGAATATAAGAAGCAAAACATATGCTTGTATAATACAAGATTCTAAAATCTAGCATAAATTTCAGAAAATAGAGTTGAGAAATGTTTTTTTTCTCTAATCATTCACTCCATACAATCAAATGGCATACAATGTTTACTAAAAATACAACAAAGTTTGTATTTTTTAAAAGTATATCTTTGATTAAAATGTCGAACTATCTAAGTAAGAAAGTGAACATGTAACAAAACTTTAATCCTTAGTTCTCCATAGATGTCCATGCTTTCAATAAGTATCAAAAGCATAGACAACCCTTATATCATTTATTGCTCTTTGAAAGGGTGCCAAGATATTTGACACATAGGTTCTCTTTTTAGGGACTCTTTACAAAGGAACATACTAGCAGTTTTTTCATCATTAAGAAAGGTTACTATCTAGGTGTATAATGCAAATACACTTTTACCTGAATTGGCAAAAAAATTACTACCATTCTTTCCCTTTCATAGATAGCTCCAAGCCATATGGCTTCTATATGTTGGCTAAATTTTGGCCCAAGACCTTGGCATAAAGAATAAAATAGTGTAATGTCCCTGTTGTCCTATTTTGCCTTCAGGCCAAATAGCCCAAGGATTCATGAAATTTCTAAGTGTTTTCCCTTTTGAAGTGCAAGGAAAAAAGCCCCCCAAATGGCTAAGTCCAAAATCCTAAGTGTTTTCCTTGTGTTTATGTCTTTTCGGGGTTTTGGAGCTCGGGGTTCCCTTCTTCATCATGCCTTTCTCGTCGGCTCATAAAGCTCCATCTTGATAATTCGTAAATTCCGTCTAAGTGTTTCACACGTCAGGGGTCGGGAGTTCCTCTTCCTCTTCGTAAGCGGTAGATGGAAGGTCCGGTTGCTGAAGCCCGACGAGTTAGAGTGTTTCTAAGTGTTGTGGGCAGCGGCAAGCGGGAGTTCTCTTTATTTCCTTCTTTTTCGAAGGCGGAAAGCGAAAGGCTCGACGACCGAGGTCCCCCAGTTTCAAAGGCTTCTAAGTGTTGCAGATCTTAGAGGTCAGGGTTACGATCTTTTCCCTTCCATTTGGAAAGCGATAGACAAAAGGCCCGATCGCTGAAGTCTGCCGAACTTCTAAAACCTCTAAGTATTTCATACTTCGGCAAGCAGGAATTTTCTTCTTCCTCTTTTCTTTTGGAAGGCGAAAGGCGGAAGGTCCGAGGACCCGATCCCCGACAAACTTCATAATTTCTTCTAAGTATTTTGGAGCCGAGGATCGAGTGTTTCTTCTTTTCAAAAGTACAATGCACGGTGAAGGCCCAATCTCTGAAGCCCAACGGTTTCCCTATTGCTCCTTCTGAACTTTGGAGATCGGGGTTTCCTTCTTCACTTTTCAAAGGTCAGATCGGTGGAAGCCCGATTGGAGGAAGCCCGATTGACTGGGGCCCAACCTGTTTCGCCTTCCCAGCTCTTTCTACTGTTTCTAACATGACGGGACTGTTCAGCAACCTTCCTGACCGCCCTTAATGCTTCTTCAGAGCCTGATTGCTTGTGGAAAACATATTTATCGCCCCCCTATGCCATTGTAGCTCCTTTGCATTGAATTTCTTATACCCCAGGCATGGGCAGACACTCTTCTTCAGCGGATTTCTAGGGCAGAGTCATGTGGGCGCGCTCGAAGGACACATAAATGAATTTATTGCAGCATGGGCAACTGGTTTTCCTTATTGACCACTCTTTCCCACGTCCATGGCTACTACAGTGATCAGAAAAGCTATATAGACATGTGAAAAAGATGATTTTTGGTTGCTGGTTGTTTTCCTAAGTCGCTACACATGCAGAGGATTTGTTACAATGGCAAACCTTGTGATTTTTTTCCAGAACTGGGCCAATCTGATGGATTGTGCTCTCTTCTGAGCCTCTCATGTCTCTGTATCAGTTCATCAATGAAGGAGAGCCTTTCATTTTGTGTTTATATCTCTCTGTAATTAATCTCTCTTATTTTGTAATGGCTTTCTAGCCTTCATGATCAATATAAACTATTATTTTGCCTCTCTGAGACATACATTGTGTTTATTTGAAAGTTGTATGTTTGTATTGTGGGTAAAGCGGTCCCTTTTCATAGCTCCAGTTTTCTACCTTAACCTTTGTTATAGTTTGCATGAGTCTGTGTGAGTTTGTTCCAGTCTTAGAGATCATTGTTGTGTTATTTCAGGGCCAACTAAACACCCTAAATCTTGGTGCATCACCTCCCCTTTTATTCCAATCTCCTTCCTCTTTTCCTTGGTGATCAGTAGCATAGGTTTAGTTATTTTCTTTGAACGCTAAGTTCAGAAAGAAGAACCAGCCTTCTCTAGAGGTCTGATCTCATCTGCAAGGTCCCACACCTTGAGATCAGTCCCATTGTGTCATTGGAATGCTTGAACAGGCTTCAAGCAGGATGCAATTCCAAGTGATAACAATCCCTTTTGAGGATATTCCTAATTTCTTTGCCTTAAGTAATAATATCCACTTTAAATTGATAATAATTTTATCAAATGTCAAGAAATCATGATAATATTCAGATCAACACATTATAGCATCATTTATATTCACATCAATATATCATAGCACAATCCTCACAGCCAATCACATCATGAATTTCTTGGAAATACTTGCAAATGGCAATATCAAGGTTGTTCATCTTTGACTTGCTGAGAGGATGGAAGGTGGGCCATCCTTCCAACTCTCAGTCCACCTTGAAGGTTGGTTGTCCTCCTTGATCAAGCCCAAGTGCATGGAAGGTTGGTCGTCCTTCCAACTCTTGTTAGACCCAGAGCATGAAAGATTGTCCGTCCTTCCAACTCATGTCCAAAACTTGATAAGAGCATAAAAGGGGGGCCATCCTTTCATCTCTCGTGAACTTGGAAGGCGGGCATGCTTCCTAGTTTCAAAACACTTAAATTCAAAACTGATTGCTTAGGGAATTTGCTAGATGATTGTTGATTGAGTACCTCTTGATGGATTGACAAGTTTATTCTCAAATGGCTGCAATAAATTATTCTCCATTGTATATATTTTGTTTTCTGTTGTAGATCTTCATTATATATATTATTTTCTTTATTCTGCTTGATTTTCTATCTCATTGAATGTCTTCCTTATTTTATATCTTCTTATTGGAAAGAGTCACAACCTTTCATAAGGTGGTTGCCTTTACAGAAGGGTCACGTCTCTTAATATACATCTGTTGTAATATTTACTTGGAATATTTCATATTCTTTCTTCTCCAATGACGATCTCTCTTCCTTTGATTTATCTCTTTATATACTTTATATTTCCAAGGGTTATGCCCCTTCACATGCCTTGTGACTTTTTAGTTTGGTTTTACTAATATTTCCTTATGAGCACTTCAATAAATATCTTCTATAATATTTCAAATGATAAATCAATAGTAACCCAAGTCAATCAGCAGACCAACATGAGACCGTGGGACTCGCATGACAAATTATATCCCCTACCTTATGTTGCGATCAAATAAATAGTGATTACCATTCAACATATGAAGTCTTGTCATCATCGATCAAGGATTATAGTTGGGCGGCCGCTTTTAGGCGCCCCTTTTACCTTTACAATTCCCTTGAAAGGGACCCCCACATTCTTCTAACCAACTTGCAACAGCATCCAAACGTCAACAATCTTATAATGATCTGCCTAAGACTCTTGACAACCATTTAAATATGGCGGTGACTACTTAGAATTGTTGTGATTTCATATTTACATTAGTAACCATGAATTATAAGCGGACTGTCATATTTTATCATACATCAAATAAAGACCTACACCACTAACTTGCAACATCCATGCAATGTCCCTTTAGCAACAACATATTTTGAGAAAGGAACATTTCAGTCCACCCTACCCAAGATTGCTTGTCCTCAAACAATCACAAACTAGAATGCTCCTAAAGTCATTAGGATCCCAAATCAATCTCCTTGAAGAAATGTTGTTAGTATACTTGCCTCGATCCAACCATCAACATTGTCCTTTAAGATCATAAGGTTGATAATATTCTCTAAAGTATGAGGACAATTTATTGTCAAATATTCTTTAGGTTCATGTACTTGTATTTCCCAATATCTCTCAACAACAAAACCAAGAGTTGGTAATTTGCAATGTCTATAGTTTAAGACAAGTTTTCTCTCATCCTCAAAAGACATCTTGATCCTTGATCCTAGGATGAGATATACTTGGTCTTTGTATAGAATGAGTTCCTCCACAACTTTCTACTTATTAGCTTGTAGTTTGCCTTCAAATATATCATTAACCAAAGTTGAGAAGGATAGAAAGTCATGTTCAACTCAAATGAGGATGAAGACATAAGAAGACAAAATGAATGTTATTGTGAACATGCCTAAAGAAAGTGAGAGTAAATGATTGTGATTCCATGGAAGGAGACTTTGTGACCAAGGAATACTTGAAAGGACTAATGAATGGATTGGGAAGCATTTGTTTGATGTTTTGAATAACAACAATGTAATAGATGCAAGATCTAAAGATTTAGAACAAGGAAAAATGTCGTTCTCAAAGTCATATAAAAATAATAACTAAGATTGAATGCAAATGAGGATGCAGCCAAGCAAGCGAAGGAAGAAAACATTTTCAATGCTAAAGAGGAAATTGAGAGCATTGAGAATCAAAGATTGGAGATTGCAAAATATTCCAAGATGAAGCAATATTGATGGAAGATCCGAATGATGAAGACGGCTAGAAGGACTAGAAAGATGAATCCAGTGATGTTATAGAGAAGGAAAATTTGAATCTTTAAGTAAGACTTTGAGTATTGAACAAGTTGTAGAAGTGTAGAACAATCAGTGAAAGATGATAAGATATTGTGAAGACAATCTATGACATTAGAAGATAAAATTATAAATATCTATGTTATAAAGAGAGAGTATGTGAGACTTGAAGGAACTGTTGTAATCAGCCACCTATATTTGAATGGAATAAGTCAATCTTCATTTCCGGGTATGTTACATTTGTTGTCTAATTCCATATCTTTAATTTGGAATTGAATGTGAGCTGGTTCAATCTATTTTCAATCATATTTTGTTGCCATATTAATGTCAAATTGCTGTCTTTCCATCTTCATGTCATATCAAACATATACGTGAAAACAAAACATCAAAAACCCAAGTGAAACTTCCAAAAAACAAATCAGAAATCTCAGGCCAGCAAGCAAAAATTCAGTTCAGATCGATGTACATTGAATGAAGTGTTCCATTCATACAACAAAGCTCTGAACTTTTTTTTTTTTTAATATACTATTTCTTAAATTTCAAAAGTGGCAATAGCACCCTTCATTGCCTCATAATTTCATGCAAAACAAGTTAATCTTATAAAAAAAATCATTTAGGTCTCAAAAGCATTACTATTGCAGATAAGGATGATGAAAAATTATATTGGAAGGTATCTTCACTTTATGAAAACTCTATACTAAAATCTATTTATACCTTTCACAATCTTCATTTTCAAAACTTGGAAGGCAAAGTGGGAATAGAGTAATTGAAGAAAAGTAGGTTCAATGCAAAAGATAGCGAACTTCCCCCATGAACAAACATGAAGTACAATATGTATGAGTAAGAATTATTACCATTAGAGACTTGTTTTGTTCCATCATCTTTAGAGGGTCAAGCATTGGCCTGTGAAAGTATTTCCAAGCAAGGGAAATCCAATTTGGGCGATCTCCATGAGGAGTGAAACTAGAAGCACCATAAGCTATATAACGACCCCCTCGACTAAGCATGTCATAGCCACCTTGGAAATAATCTCCTTGGATTGCATCTATAATACAATCAACGGTTTGAACCCTGTAAAAGCACATACAATGAATTTCATAATGAAAAACAACCAAAAAACATGAATTGACTGATACTTAATTCCCTAATGCTCAAAAACAATTAAGTTCATAGAATTGCATGTTCAACACTATGCTTTCTCAAAAGAGAGTTACGAAGTGAATAAAGAGGTTTGTCTTTAAGAGTGCTTTGTTCACAGTCAATCAAATAGCAATGTTCTTCCAGGATCAACTGTGTAGTATTTTCAGGTTCTAACATTTCAAGCCACACTGCTGGACCAATCATCAGAGAAAACATGAAAGCCAATGAATAACTCAGTAAATGATACCAAGAATTACAAAGTGGATAGAAGCCAAGCTAGTCCAAATTACATAAGGGAATTAATGAATGAATTTAACCCCATTACATGATACATGAAATAAAATACTCAGCTTTAAAGAATCTCATAAAGTAATCATACAATGTCAGTTTCAAATTTCAATAACCAGAGCCACACAAAATCCTTAAAGAGATATACATAAGATCACAACTGCAAAAGATCAAGAATGATAAACCATAAAAAATAAGAATAATGGGATAGAGTATAGTGACAATGAGTTACAATACATGGCAACATATCATAAACACAAACTCATGCATAAGCAGTATAATCACAAAGCCAATGGGATTAATTTAACACATAATGTCATTAATCATTTCTAGCATAGATGAGAGAGGATGTTGCAACATTGTTAGAGGTTCAATCCAAACCTCGCCAAAGCCTAAACTTATAAAGGACTAATGGCTCAGAGGTAGAGCTACCAGCATCTTTGTATGAGGTCCTATGTTCAGATCCTCGGTAATCAATGTTTCACAACATTAGAGCCAGGTTAGCTAGGTGCGCATAAGATGTCTTTGGCTTGAGTAGAGTTGTAAAACATTCAATCCACATTCCAGCAAACCCTAAACCTGTGAAGGGTCATTTGCTTGGTGGTAGAGCACCTAGCATGCTCATGGAAAGTCATCCTAGGTTTAAAGTTTTAAACCTTGGTTGGTCCATTTCTTACAACAACTAAAATAACACTCGTAGCAAGGTTGCAAATCACTTGCAGCAACTTGCAAAGGCTTAATGGTGTTGCACATTCACCTTAGCAAATGCGACAAGCGTCCAGTCTATTGTAGACATTACTTGTAATAGTTTTAAGAGTGACAGACTTCACTCTAACAATTGGTTCACTATTTGCAACATCGTTTTAGCTCTATTATCCAACAAAACACCTGTAACAACTTGAAATTGATCCCGCAGGGGTGATGTTATTATTTTCAACGATGTTGTAGGTGTGACCTGAGGCAATATTGTTACTTGCAGCAGTGCTACAAGTTTGGTTGAATGGAAAGCACAAGTGATCAAGTAGTTTGGCATTGTCCAGTAGATAAACAGATAACAAAATATCGTGTAACTGTGTAGTTGGCGACAAAATTTGAGGCACCAAAGGAAGAGGGAGTCAAAGAGTGTAATGTCCCCTTTTGAGCCATTGTTGCAAAGTGACTTAGATATTTGGAAAATTGGAAAAATAACTTAAGCTTGGAGATTGGAAAGTCACTTTTCATGTATTTAACTATTTTTCCTTGGCAAAACGAAGTTGGATCATGACTTGGAGAATTTTTGTAATAATTATGGTGAAGTCAAAAATAATAAAATAATTTGCCTTGGAGTGGAGCGACCCATTTGTGGGAAAAATAAAGAGAAAATAAAATGACAAATATTAAAATAATATTTTATTCCAAGGGTGGCATCCCACTTGGAAAAGTGAAGAAATAAAATAAAATTAAAATAATATTTTATTATTAGACTTGGACGTCCCAAGTGCAAAAGGTAAAATTAAAATAAAATATTATTTTATTATGGAGGTGGACTTGAAAGCAAAATAAATCATGGTGAATTTGGGCACCCAACTTGTGGGTTATAAAAAGGACATTTGAAAGACATTTTTTATATTGTGTAGTTGTCATTTGATATTGGAGATTTTCTCTTTGGCTGCAACGGAAGTTGAGTTATGAAATCAAGGACAAAAACCCTTGCATTTCAAGGTGAGTTGGACAAAAGCCTAGCTCATCAATTGGAGATTCCGTGACGGGGGTCTATTTGTGCTTCATTGTTGATTGTTGGTGAAGAGCAGAATTGCATAATCAGATTTGCAGATCAGACTTGGAGGCTCCATCATTGGCAAGTATTGTTGCATATTGGCAAGGGTTTTCACCCTAGGAGTTGAGCACCACCATCTAGGCTTGGAGCGAATTGGGTTTTGGAGGCAATTTTTGGAGTTTGTTTTCTGTTAGGGTTTGAAAGAATATTCAAAATTGGATCAGCCGCATAGCAGACCTGGTTTGCCCTTATTTGTGAAGTGGATTTGGTGCTTGAAGACTTCATTGAGTTAGGTTTCACCCTACACTTGGAGCGCCATCACTTGGAGGAGTTTGGTGGTTTGTCATAACATCCTTTGGCATCATTTGTCATCATTTCCGGAGCAGCAAACCCTAGCAGACCTGTGTGCTTCATTTGGAGCAGCTTCCTTGTGTGTTTGAAGATTCATTGTTCTAGGGTTTCGAGCCCTAATCTTGGCACCACACTTTGGAGGATAATTTCCCATCATTCGGAGGTCAATTTTGCATGTAAGTGGTATGAATAAACCCTAGGGTTTATAGCAGATTTATAGCTGGGCATGTTTGGCTTGTTTGCCTGTGATATTTTGATGTAATTGCAGACTTCATAATTCTGGTTTATAACAGCAGACATCTGATTCAGTTTTACAATCATTGTGGTTGCAATTTGGTGTGGATTCATTGTGTATTCATTGTGTAATTCAGCTATGTTGTTGGCAATGATATTGGCATAGTTTATATGATGATTTGGCATGTTTATTTGGCTGTTATAAGTGTTGGTAGAAGTCTGATTTAGAAATCAGAACTTCAGAAAATTAGGGTTTCATCAGAAAATCGAAAATAATGTTAAATCTTTGAACCTTAAAATCAAAAAATTCAGTTAATATCCTATTTGGGATATTACAATGGTATCAGAGTAGTGTATCTTGCCAGCCTGGAGGGTAGAATTCAGTTTGGAAATCAGGTTGTAAGACAAACAAGTTTGGAACATTTAGCACAATGGGTGATAGAAGGAATAGTATGAGTCCACAAATAAATGACCGACATATGAAAAAGTTTATGAATAGTATGAATAATTCCATAAAGTGTCAACAACAAATAATGGACACCTATATGCAATACCATCAACAATTCATGACAGCCATTGGACTACTAGCACAAGAAGAAGAAAGGAAGAGAAAAAATCAGTTGAGGAAAGAAGATGAATTAGTGATTACAGGTTCATTTCAACGGAATGTTGATATAGACAAGGAAAAATCGGACATTATTCATACATATGTGTAATGTCCCTTACCCGACTTGTCCTAGAATTGGCTTGTGAATTAGGTTTTAGGGTTTCTTCTCTTTTAATGGGGTAACCTTGGGTTGAATAGATCACACGTTCTTTTGAATTAGTACCTGTAGCGTCATGTATATTCAAGTCCATATTGCTACATGTTAGTTTTAATATCTAGTATTCATCAGTCAACATAAACACACTTGCATTTTGAAACACAGGTAAAATAAAACATTCATCATGCCAAGGGAGGGGAAGACATAAGCTCTTAGTAGCCTAAGGCCTACCACAGTCCTATTGCCCAAACCCTTGACGAGGGCCTATGGGGGCTGGTCCTTTTGCCCAATCCCTCGTCCGGGCCTATGGGGGCATATTCCAATGTGGGACCCCCATCCCTCCATGGTCCAAACCTTTGACTCAGGCCTACGGGAGCATAATGCCCAAACCCTTGTCTCAGGTGTATGGGGACGGAACCTTAGATGGGGTTTATAGGCAATCTACTAAGGTTTATGCATTCTTCATGCCAGGGGAGGGGAAGATATAAGCTCTTAGTAGCCTAAGGCCTACCACAGTCCTATTGCCCGAACCCTTGATGAGGGCCTATGGGGGCTGGTCCTTTTGCCCAATCCCTCGTCCGGGCCTATGGGGGCATATTCCAATGTGGGACCCCCATCCCTCCATGGTCCAAACCTTTGACTCAGGCCTACTGGGGCATAATGCCCAACCCTTGTCTCGGGCCTATGGGAACTGAACCTTAGATGGGGTTTATAGGCAATCTACTAAAGTTTATGAATTCTCCCTTCCTGGTTGAACCACAAATGCAATACATGCAGTTTCCACACACATTTCCAAAACATACAATTTGTCTTTATTATTATGAATGGTGTTATACAGTAATATATGATACAACATGAGATATATTTGTAATGTCCCCATGCCTATTCTTTAATATTTATATATTATAGTATTTGCTATAATATTAATAATATCTCTATATTATATTATTATATATGTTATTAATAGTATTATATATATATTTGATTGCTTGCCAACACTTGAATTCTATTGTTATTTTATTATTAACATAACTATATTATTCATTATCATTATAATATTACTATTATAAATATATATATATATATATATAGATATAGATATCATTTAATTATTATATAATATATATATTATTATAATATATATATTATTATAATATTATTTATTATTGTGCTGAATGGGACAACACATCCTTTATCTACTATATATTTATTTATTTACTTATTTATTTTTACTTGAATCACTCCTCCCATTTGTCGCTGATGCTGATGTACATATTTCTATTTATTAATTTATGATATCTTTTCGATGATCTTTTCCTTCTTTCTCACAACCTTTATTTATTTCACTTTCAAGAGATATGTTCCAAGAGGCACGTCTCTTATTATGCTTGGTGGTAAAAGACATACTTACCTCTTATAATTTTTATTACTATATATTAATTCCCTTTTGTAGTAAAACTAGTTCTAACCATACGTAACTCCCTATCATAAGAGGATAGGTTAAAAGATGTTTATTTATATTATATCATTATATTATTTATATTATATCATTTATATCATAATAAATGATATATGATTTATATATTATATTATTTATATAGTATATTATTTATATTTATATTACAATATAAGATAATAATAATATTTGTATTTATATTATATCATTATAATAAATGATATATGATTTATATTATATTATTTATGTGTTATTTATAAATATAATAGTAATGTATTTTGTTAATTGTTCTAAATAAATATTATTTAAATATATTAAATATATTCCATTTATAATATTATTCATATATTTAATTTGAATAAATAATACATAATGGATTCAATTATAAATTTCTAATATAGGGGCATGACAATATGAGTACCCTACAAAAAGGTATGATGAAAGTTCTGATTTGCAAATTCAGTTGAGGAAAGAAGATGAATCAGTGATTACAAGTTCATTTCAGTGGAATGTTGATATAGACAAGGAAAAATCAGACATTATTCATACATATGAGTACTCTACAAAAAGGTATGATGAAAGTTCTGATATGCAGATTAAGGACAGCAGTTCTAATTTTTTGTTTTGTGACAGCAGTCCTATTTCCTCACATAATCATGAGATAGCAGCCACTTCACATGAGAAAAATGAGATGGAAGAGTCCCAAGGTTGGCATTCAAGTTTTGGGTGTTAAGCATGAGGAGTATGTTGAAGATTCAAGCCACAACAATTCCGATTTTGTACATCATACCATGGAGGATGTCAAGAAGACTCAAGACATGTGCGATGGATGGGTACAAAGAGCTAGGAAGGAAAAGTTGTTGGCTGCCCAAGCAAGACAGCAACTATAGGAGGTCAAGGAACATTGCAATCAGCTGGATCTAGCAAGGCAACAAAGGGAGTCACACCTTAGATCTCTATTTCTTCCAAGGGAAGAATACGTGGAGGTTGAGCAAGCAAAGGAGAAGCCTCTTGAGGTGAGCAAACAAGAAGAGCATGTAGATTTGGTTGAACAAGAGAAAAGGTATGATTTAGAAAATTTTGTTTGTATACCTAATTTACATCTTGAGGGTCATAATTTACCTCTATTTGAGAGCCCCTTGAAGGCTCAAGTCATAGATGAGGATGGAATAGCTGAGCATGCACTTAGTGGATCAGCCACTAGTGTTATATCTACACATGAAGAGGGAGACATAAGTGATTCTGATTTGGGTGACCCTTTGGTCATTCCTGGAGAGCTTGAGGAGTTGACTTGTGATGACTCTTTAGTAGAGTATGTGGCTACCCTACTTTTGGGATTTATGGCACATGTCATGGAGGCATTTGCTTTTGATTGGTATGGCCTTGGGGGAATAAAGTTTCAACTGATCTATGATCCTAGGTATGTAGATATTGTCATGATACTTGGCTTTGAGTTGCAAATGTTTGTGTTTCAGCTAGACAATGGTGCATCGTAATGTCCCCTTTCCGAGAGGGTGTTAGCCTATACTTGGTTCCCGTAGGCTAACCAAGGTGTTTAGGGAACTCTAGGAGTTTGGATGGTTGGTTTTGGAGAACTTACTATTTTTAGTAAGTTAGGGTTTCTTCTATTTTTGGAAAGTCAGTATTGGAGGCAGAGCCTCTCGTCAAGACCTTTCCAACGGTCCATAATTCATGCGATTCTGAGATTATTTGGGCTTTCATATTAAAGTCCATAACTTAATATTATTTATTAATATTTGGACTTTAATATATTTAAATGGTGACTTAGGAAAAATGTAATGTAATACAAAAATAAGTCACAAAACACACGGGCACCCAAGGAGGAATAATGAAGTGTTTTAAATAAAATATTCTCCCTCTCATAAAGGAATGACCCACATGGGAGAAATATAAAAGGTAAAAAGAAAGGCATTTTATTCATTCACGACATATTACATTTCTCATGTTTTTGCTATGCAAGTTTCTTGAGGGTTTGGAGAAACCTTTTGGCTTTTGGTGACGGAAACCACTATCAGTAGCAACTCTTCACAAGTGTGGAAGATCACCCAAGGGAGCTTTGAGGTAGCTGTTGATGATGTTTTCTTGACAAAAACAACATTAGAATAAAACACCAAGTGCTCTATCCTCTCTTGAACAAAGCGTCTCGAATGCTAAACTACGTGATCAAACAAGAACGCTCCAAGGTTCCTTGTACGTGATTTGCAACGGATAGCCTCGGTGGTATGATGTGTTAATGCTGTTTACACAAAGGGACTTACGCAGAATTTATTCATCACTCCATTCAAATATGTACTCTTTCCTTGTGAAATGGAACTTCTTCTAATCAACTACAAAAAGAAAAGGCAAAAGGCAAGGGTTAAGAAGACTAATCTAAGGACAATGACGTGATGAATGATGCTATGGTAGACAAATTCCCTTAGAAACCAAATTTCACTTTACCATGACAAGCAACAACTACATGAAATAGGTGCAATCTCCAAAGGATAAACCAAGGATTTTCATATTGTTGACACACTCCAAAGTACCCATAGCTAGCGCAACTCGAAGGAGCATCAACAATCGAACTATTTGCAAGATGTGGTTCAGGCTAACTTTACATGATGACTTGCCATTGATAAGCCATCAAAAGTATGAAACAACGGGAATTTATCAAATATCATTGCATATATCCATTACATTAATGAACTCTATCTACTTTATCATCTAAGCTACTTGGAACCACATCTCAATCATCTTGGAGAATAAGAAACCATGCAAACATTCCTTGATCGTACAAGATCACCATGCGAACAACAACAATGAGCTTGTATTGATTTAAGAAGTGTTTTGTTTACAACAATCTCATATATCTCTTCAATGATTTTGAAGAGTTCTTTCTACTATACTCCTATTGCCATAGTGTCCACTCCTACTCTATCTTCCTCTAATGATCTAATGTCTCTATTGTCCCCCCTTACAAATGAGAGAAGTGAGCTTTATATAGAGCTCAAGAATTACAATGAATGGCCCAGATTGATTTAGCAATCAACGGCCGAGATTGAGACAACAAGGCAGTTTGTTACAAAATTTGCTATTTTTAGAACATGAAAGAGGCAATGAAGGCACGTTTCCCAATGTGATAAACATCTTTATGGTGGGCCCTCTTGAATGAATGACATGGCAGAATGCGATTGGCTTGATGATGTGTACGTGCCACCTCAGCATCTTCAAACGAACTAGTCTGGTTCACCTCATGTTCACTTTACTTAGACTATTTTCTTCTTGTTGTCTTTGATGTAGCTCATGGATCGCTTTGATGATCATGCTCATCTCTCATCTTGTGATGTTCTTGCAGGACTCTTGGACTTTTGGAGTGTTGAGGTGGAAGATGTCTTGTGCGTGACTTCTTGCATATGATGGATGCACATGAAATAGACAACTCTGGATGATGACCTCTTTCTCATGCATGGCATAAGATGAACTTGATGTAAGAGCTCTCCTCCATGTGGTGATGATGACAACTTTGAGCAACTTTCCTACACCTTCCAAACTTCTCATGTATGAGCTCTTGCCATTCACCTCCTTGGACCCTCCATCACCTACAAAAAGAAACATATCAAATTAAGACTTGATATAAAGGATTTTCAATAACAAATTACATTTATCTTATGCATGTGGGATCAAAAAATGGCATTTCAAAACATAGCCTTTCACGTGAAATCCATGCCTAAGTGCCTAGGCGGGTTTAGAGGTGATAGGCGGAGAGTGTGATGTGGAGGACATGGAATCCATGCAAGGTGGTCAAGGCCGCCTAGGAAGGGCGGGTTTGAAGGGTGTGTGCAGAGTGTGTGATGTGGAGGGGATAGAATCCATAAGGACCTCTTGAGGCTGCCCAGGTAGGGCGGCTTTAGAGGTGACCCTTGGATTATGACTTGAAACTCATTTAACTCTTTCAAACCTTCGAGCTTCCATTGGAATTTCATCACCTTCTAATGCATAGTACTTGAAACACTTTATAAACTTGATCATTTTCTCCTTGGGCAGGTTGAAAGGTAGTGTCTGGAGAGATCCATGTGATGGTGAAGACATTATCCATGACCTCATGCCAAGGCCGCCCAGTCTAGGCGGGTTGGGAAGTAACACTTGGAATGTTGCTTAGAATCTTCTTAACTTCCCTCAAACTCATAAACTTTTCTTGCAATTCATCATGTCTCAGTGTTCTATGCATCAAACCCTTAAAACTTAACCATTTTCTACTAGGGCAGGTTGGAGGCTGTTGTCTGGACAAAGTGTCCTAAAAGTGATGACACTATCTAGAAGGACTCTGTGAGGCCGCCCATGCTGGGTGGGGTTGGGAGTGTTGTGTGGAATTTCAATCAAACTTGTTCTTTTTCGCCTCAAAATGAACTCCTCCTAACTTGCAACTTTTTGTAAGGGTTTTCCTAGGCAGGTTTGAGGTCTTTGTCTGAAGAGACTCATGTGAACGACGTGGAATCCATGCCCAGGTGAAATTTCCGCCCAGGCTGAGCGGGTTTAGAAGGTGTGCTTTGAATGCAAGTCTTGTCGCCATATTGGAAATGTCCTGAATGGAAGTATATTGAAAATATGTTTAAGTATAAGTCAAAATCTGACTTATACTTTAAATATTTATCAATATACTTCCAGGATGTTTGAGATGGGTCTCAGATCCATAGGATTTAACATGCAAATTCTAGATTTTGGAGGATCCACCAAATTTCAGACTTAGCCAATTTTCAGGATTTCAGGACATCAGGCTTAGTGATCTTTTATCATTCTTTCCAATTAATTCATCCTTGTTGGGAGGAGTTTAAGTAATGCTTGGTGTCATCTTCATCATTCTCATCAAGTAAACTTGCAACTTATGCCACCTTCATCCCTAGGCGGTCCTGGAGGCAGTGTATGGAGACTTTGATGTGGGAGGAGACACAGTCCATGAGCACCTCTTGAGGCTGCCCAGGTAGGGCGGGTTTGGAGGTGGTGAGTGGATTTCATCACTTAGACTTCATTTGATGTTCTTTTGACGACTCTTTAGCATGACTTAGTGTTCTCTTCATGTTCTTCATGTAAATTACCTTCATTTGAGTGAAGTCAAGAAGTGATCTGAATGGTATTTGAGATATTCTCCATGTGTAATGGTGGAGACCGCCTATGATGAGCAGCCTTGAAGGTGATGTGTGGATTTGACTCCACTACTTATGATTTTCAATGATTTTCACCTCCTTATTGGACTTGCATGTGTGTGGAAGCAGATGGGTGGAGTTGGTAGGCAAATGATGAGTGGCATGAGTGCTCAAACACTTAATTCCATGCTCACCTCCCTAGGCCACCCAGGTAGGGTGGGTTTGGAGGGTCTAGGTGGAGGATGTCATGTGAATGACATGATGTTGTCCGAATGAAGGGCTCAAGGATGCCTAGGAAGGGCGGGATTGGAGGAGTTGTAAGGATTTTCATAACTTAGTGATTTTTTAGCTTGATTTTGACAACATAAGACATCTTCACTTGCTTCCTTGATAATTTAACCTCCTTGCATGAGATGGACAACCTTGGGAAGAAGGGCAGACTTGAAGAGAGTGCCTGGAATCTACCTTGTGATGCCTCAAACTCATGAGTTTCTTTGGAATTTCATCATTTCCATGTCTTTTGTGCTCAAAACCTTGTAAATTTGACAACTTTTTCCTTGTAAATTTGACAACTTTTTCCTCGAGCAGATTTGAAGGTTCTGTCTGGACAAGTGCATGTGCAGGAGGCTAAGTCCATGACCTCATGCCAAGGCCGCCCAGTCTGGGCGGGTTTGGAGGTGAGGCATGGAATTTTCATCAAAATCTTAGTTTTAGACTCCATCATCACTTCCTAACTCCCTTCAATCAGCAAAAGCTCGTGAAAATATCCTAACTTTCCCTAGGCGGGTTTGGAGGCTCTATGTGGAGAGTTTGTCCTGGTGAAGACCTTGTCCATGACTACCTTGTGAGGCCGCCCAGGTAGGGCGGGTTTAGACATAGAGTGAGGAATTTCTTGCCTTTGTCAAATTTTGGATTTCCTGAATGGAAGTATATTGAAAATATGTTTAAGTATAAGAAATTCATTGAATTTCTTATACTTTAAATATTTATCAATATACTTCCAGGATGTTTGAGATAGGTCCTGGATCCATAGGATTTAGCATGCAGATTCTAGACTTTTGAGGATCCACCAGATTTCAGACTTAGTCATTTTTTCAAGATTTTCAGGATATCAAACTTAGTCATTTTCAGGGTCCCAGGGACATGCATCAGGATGAAGGCATATAGACCTCTTGGCAAGAAATTGTTGAGACTTGGATACACAACCAAACCTACAAGCTCAAAGAAAAACTAAACCCTAAAGCAAAACAAGGACAAAAAGCAAGAAAAAAGAGGAGGTCCCCATTTGCAATGGGGCGATGTGTGATTACATCACAACATCTAGCGCCAATCCGAATAAATGTTCCTGAACATTTCAAAGAAAAAGACTCAATCCAGACCCAAAAACTTCGGATAATTAGCCCTAATTCAATCACTTAGCTAAGAAATGCACTCGAAAGGGAAAAGAACGATGAATTGGATCTAGACACCTCGTCCTTTGATTACCACCTGTGTGCAATGTTCAACAAACATTGATTCTCCCAAGTATTCCAATGATAAACAAGAATCAACAAATTGAAACCTTCTGTGTACACCCACATGTTAGGTTGAACAAACATGAATACATGATCAAGAAATCGGAATCAAAAGCTTAGTACAACCATTCATAAATCAAAGACACAAGTGTGTGCAATCGCGTTCATTTCCGTCCCTTAGAAGCTAAGATCATCCGAGTTCACTTGTCTTAAGCTAGGTAAGTTCATGGGCGACGGACGAATGAAGGATATATATATATATATATATATATATATATAGACATACGGGCTAAATGGATAGTGGTGATATAAAATGGAAATGGTAATGGTAATGGAAATGACAAGATGGATAGGTGGAATGAGACAATGTGTCTCTATGCATGACGCCTGTTTGCCAGGTTTTCATCATGGTACTTATCCAAGGCGCCACCAGAGGTGGTTTTCACCTGTGGACAAAAGGATTTCTCTTTACTATTTTTTTTTCTTTCTTTTTTTTTCTTTTTCTCTTTTTTTTGTTTGTTTTTTTTATATATAAATAGGATGACAATTACACATGGTGCCTGTTTGCCAGGTTTTCACCAAGGTAATGGATAGGAGGGACTCAAGTGTCTAGTTCCATGGAAAAGATAGTCCATACAAAAAAAAACATGTCGAATTATTATACTTACCGATGTTGGTAAGGAACGACAGATACAATAACAACTGAATGGAAAAGTGAATGGCAAGAGTGGACTATGATGTGGATTGTGCAAACAAGTAGATGGAAAGGCATCCAAAACATAGACCAGGCGAGTGGTGGGATATGCAGGCTAGCGGGAGATGGCGGGAAGCGGATGGTATATATAATAGAATGAAATGGGATGGAATCACGATCAACGTTTGCACGTACCGGACTAAACTTCGAAGTTTGCAAGTGGAAGGGAGGTATATGAAAGAACGAGAGTGATGATTAGTGGATGTATGAAGCAATAACTTCATGACCCACACAAACTTAGAATGTTCTTGTTTGATTTTATTTCGTGGGATGAAGTAACTTGGAACTTAGATGGAATGGAAACGGAATGAGATGAGGTGAAAGTGGATTCTTTGGATGCGGTAGCCTCTTTGGATTCGGCTTCTTGGACTTAAGTACCCAGACTTTTGCCTTTTCATTTGGAAATATGGAATGAAATAGCCTTTGAATATGCTTTGCTTGGATTTCTAGTATTTGTGCTCTAAGGCATAAAGATCTGTAGGATTTTCGGGAATTTCTTTATTTCATGGGTAAAAGCATCCAAACATTTATTTCTTGAAACTATGGGATGGGCGGAGGGATTGCAAGCTTCTCATTTAGACGACACTTACATTCATTGACCATGATCAGGAAATGGGGAAGTGGATAAGGGAATGTAGGTATATGAGTGTGGCCAAATGCTTTTTTGGAATTTTCATAGTAATGAAGGTGGAATGGATACATGTGATGGGTGGATGATGGAAAACAATGGATTCGTGCGGAACATATGGAAATACCAACATATTGACCTTGCTTCCTGTGTAGTGGCCAAGGTTATATGAATGGATATCGACATGGATGGACTTCAAATGCATCATTCATAAAGGACTTAAACCTTTACCCCGATAGCTCATCTTTTGGAGTATGTAACGAACTACAGGAATATGATATGGACACTAGACTTGAGTTCATTATTTGATGGAACAAGTGAAACGGATGGAGGCTTTATTATGTACATGAAGTGGCATTGTACAATGGAATTGTGATGGAATGGGAAGTATGGAAAAATGTTTATAATGGAATGGAATGAAACCATGAACCACCTTAAGGTTTTACTTAATTCAAGCTCACCAAGACTCACTTAGAAACCTCGGGACCATTAAGATGTGTAAAATTATGAAGCCTTTAAATACTTCAAGTCATGCTAAACAATGGATTCTTCTTCTCGTGAACAAGCAATCACACTGTTCAATACTAACCATGGAGTCCACAATAAACTTCCAATTCATGACTCAAGTTTCTCAAAAGAAGAATACGAGATATCAATAATTCAATAGAAAAATATGTGTATTCGCAAGGTATCAGTGTCAAGACACAATTCATAATTCCTTTCCGAGTCAAGTACGGATCCTAACCTTGTGAAAGAGTTAGAGAAAATCATCCTTAGATTCTAAAGACTTTCATGAATATTTATCAAAGAAATGAACTTAAACATCTACCAGATTATGTTTCTTGAAACTTAGCCTTTTCACAACTTGGGAACCCTGGAAAGCAAACCTACAGCTAAACAATCACTACTCTACGAAAAGCAAAATCTAAACTAAGGCAAACAAACGAGCACAACAAACTAAACTAAAGAAAAAGAAAAGAAAACTATCTATGTACAAAGAGTGGACAAGACTCAAAAGACCTAAGTATATACACGACCTGGCATGATTTCTCAAAACGAAAAGCAGCAATAAGGCCCATGTGATAGTTCGGATTTTGGCAAACTTATCCTTAAACTCGGAAATATATTCTCTCACAATACAATCATCGAATTCAGAAAAAATTTTGTACAAAATCAGCAGTTGTGGCAAATCATTTGGACTGTGATTAATCCAAATACAGGTTGTCTTTCCCAAATTTCCATAGTCAAATTCATATTCTTCAAATTCATCATCAGGAAATTCGTAATCATCAAACTCAAAATCTTTCCAATTAATAGCAGGGAAAGATACAACCTAGTGTTCCTCGCCATTGAATGGATATTTATGCTCGTCGCCTGCCAGCATGTCCGGAGGTCAAAGTTGGTGGTGGATCATCCCACTTGCATCCGCAACATGCAAATCAACATTATGATCAATGGTGGGCATATCAAGATGTGAAGGTGAAAACAATTGAATTTTGAAAGCATGGAACATTTCACCTGTTAGCTCGTCGTAGATCTTCAATAAAGGGCCTAGCATCAATTCAAATTGCTTCGTGTCCTTGACCTCCATTCCCTCATCTTGTTCATCTTGAGACAACTTCGGCTGGAACTCCTTTTGTAATTCTTGGATGGAAGCGTCTAGCACCCCTCCGAATTGCTCTTCATTCGATGATTCTTCAATGATGGCTTGAAGTGTTGCTTGTAATGCATCCAATTGATTATCTTCCAACAACTCTTTTTGAACTTCTTGCAACTCATTTTCAAGGATCTTCCTGTGTAGCATGAATGAGTGTTCATCAAGGAATTCTTCCTCTTGCAATGAACTCGAGTCACTTTCTTTTGTGGTGGTGGAATCAACATCTTGTTTATCTATTACCCTCATTTGAACTTCTTCTATTACCTTTTCAACTCCCTCTTCAGTAGGCTCTTTCTTACTTGGAAGAAGGTATGCTAATATGCTCTCCGCTTGATCATCAATCTTCTTTGTGCTATCTTCACTTTTGAATAACATGGAAGTATCTTCTCCTTTGGGTGGTGAATTGATTTCCTGAAGACATTTGCTCAAGTCGTATAATCTCAATTGTACCTCGGATCTTCTTCCAACCTTAATTCTTCCTTCACTTGATGAATAGCCTCTTGACAAGACGAACATGCGAGTTCTGAATAAGTGGTGTTATGAACCCTGCACCAACCACTTGGAATCAACATGTCTTCGGCAGGCAAGTCCTTCTCAATACTTAGTCTCTTCCTGATCATTTCCTTAAAGCTTATGAAGAACTCTCTTTCATCAAATAAGGTGTCGGGAAGCACCTTTGCAGAAACAATTGGCTCATGTACCTATGAAAAAGAAATTTTTCCTTGCAATGCTAATTCCATTCTTGACAAAAATGTTAGACAATGCAACTCCTCATGTCCATTGGTGTCATGAATTCTACATCCCTTCCTTGATGCAAAGTCGTCCAAGCACTTAGGATGAAGTTGTGCGTTCAAAGTCCACCAAAGCTGAAGAACATCATCTTGAGGATGATCCATCTTGAATTGCCTTGAAGATCTTGAGAAATCCATGTCTATTTTTGAATTTTCTGATTTTTACTTTTTTTTGTACTTTTTTTGGATTTTCAACATAAGAGAGATCTTGAAATCTCGAATTCTTCCTTGAAAGCTCAATTGGTTCCACTTTCACAATTTAGAGTTCGTCCGCGTGCTTGAAGCAATGTAATTCCTTGTTCATGCCCTCCTTCTGTAAATTCTGTTAAGCGTTAGGAGGAGGGCGTGCAACGAATGGAGCAATGTCTTTGAATGGAGCAATATTTTTTATCAAGCCCTCCTTCTAGCGCCAATTTTGTTGATGATGTTTTCTTGGCAACAACAATAGTAGCCATACTCAATGGTTACATTTGCACTTCACTTGTATGCAGTTTCGAATGTGTGGAGTTGTCGCGGAGGATTGAACTCTGAGATTTCATCAAATATTCACCTCCATATTTATTCTTGCAGATTGAAGAACCTATGTTCCGATTTTGAAGTGATTTGAAGTAGTATTGCAGCATATTGGTGACCCTAAGCTGGTCGTACCTCCTCAGCCAGCCAACCATACCTCTTGGAGAATCTTTGTTGTGATTGTTATGGGTTTGGCATAAAACTATTACTCAACTGGGTGAAATCATCTGGGGCTGGAAACAGAAGCATTTAGCAGCATTTCAGAGGCAGTTCTTATTGTGTATGAGGATGTTATTCATCATGGGAGGCCGTACCAACAACATGCAGCAGCCACATGGGGTTTTGGAGACTTTGTAAGGCCCTCAAAGGGGTCGAATATCCTCTTTCTATTGCTGTACCTTGCTGGACCAGAGTTCTGGTCTGATATCATATTGTTTGGAGGTGATTTATCCATCTTGTTGGCTGTTCTATCAAATACCAGCCTTGTACTCTTGCTACAGCAACATGGGTATGTGAAGTACTTTCATTTTGTGGCATTCTATGATATGGGTTGTGTTTAAAATGAATGTTTATTGCCTCTAAATCAAATATTCACAACTGTGTATCTTTCTTTTCTTGTACTTTGCAATATATATATTTGCATGTGTGTTATGTCATGAAAACAACACCAAAACGCAAGCAGGATTCAACTAAATGGCAGAAAACCATTCAGACAGAGTGAAAAAACTAAGCCCAAATCAGACATTCTAAAACTCTGAACAGGTAGGGTTATTTCATGCATGGTATGGATGTGAGCATGAGGGCATTGACGTTCCAGCCCTACTCCACGGATCACTACTTCATGCATTGATGAGAGATGGTTGTCCCACATTGTCTTGGAGGACAAAGATTGTTTGGATGTTTGGGAGAGACATGGATCATCTCTTCATCATTAGAGGTTGGCATAATGATGAGGCACTATCATCTTGTCATTAGAGGCAATTTTTGCATCCACATAGGTCTGATTTTCAGTTGGGAGGTTGTTGTTCTGATCTACATCAGCAGCTTAGGAGGAACTGATATGCATTTTCTTGCACCTATGATGGGTGTTTTACACATCCATGGGAGGTCATTAGGAGTTGGAGAGTTGTTTGATGTTGATAGTTCTTTGAGATACTTCTATCTCCTCATATTTGATGGATATGATAGCATGATGGCATTTGATTATAATCATAATTCTCAAGTGATTGTAATGAAAAGGGATGATATTTATGAGGATTTTTCAGTATATATCAGCATGGGACAGCAAAAGTATGATAGAGGATTGCACATAATTGAGAAATTGGCTGGACATTTGAGGAGGATTGTGGCACTTCTAGCAAGAAGGTTGCATAAACTCTCTTTTGCAAACCTTGAGCAGCTTGGTATATGTAATGTCCCCTTCCTAGCCACAGTTTAGCAGGTTGACACCAGTTAGCCTATTCAGTGGTTCCCATAGGCTAATGTTGTTGAATAGGGAACTTTGGTGGAGGTTTGGTTGAGTTCCGACAATAGCCATGAGCAAGTCTTCCCTTTTCGAAGTATCATTGGACGAGTTTCTAGGACTTAATATTTTTAGTAAGTCGGGTGGGGTCACCGATGGAGCTAGTAACAGTATTTATATTCTTAATGTCATCGGTGGGAGCGACTTTAAATAGTTTCTCGACATTTGAAGTACCTAAAGAATATTATTTTAAATGTCCAAAATGTCAAAGTTAAATTAAATATTTAACTTATGGTATTTAAATGTTATAAAGTTACTTTATTTTTTAAAGTGACTTAGGGGATATAAGTGTGTTTTTATTTGATGTGCTAGAGAAAGTGGGCGCTCATCTTATGGGGAGTCATAAAGGATTTTAATGTTTAATACAATATTATTTTAAAGACTCCAACTTGGGCGTTGAAAGGAGAGGAGGAATAAAAGTGAAAAAGAGCTCATTTGAAGATTGTTGTCGTGCATTCATTTTTCTTGAGCTTATGCTTGTTGGAGGAGTTGGTTGTCCTTCTAGGGTTTGTGGAGACGAAATCCTCTGCAGTCTACACTTCCTACATTGTTGAAAGACACAATCTGGGACGTTGCTAGTGATTTCATACAGGAGTCATAGCTGGATTCAATGGTTGAAAGAATGAATCATTTGTGGGAGTTTTGTGCATAGTTTTTGGTGAAGTATTTGGTATCATTCCATGGCAGATTTCTGTGGGTTAACAGCAAGGTTTTGGGAGGATTGGTGATCAGATTTCAAGCTTTATGTTGTCCGCACTACCTTGGGAAGAGGCCGTACCTCTTTATGCAGTTGTTGGTGCCTTTTTTAAGACTTTCCTACTTCATTTGTGAACGTGGTCATCAGTTTCAGTCTTGCAGATTTATTTTCTTAGATTGGAGCAAACAAGGAGAAATAACTACTAGGTGACTTTGGAGTGGGTTTATATAGTTTTCAGATAGCTGGCTTTGTATATCAGTTTTTACAACTTCAAATCTGAAATGGGTAATGCTTTGAAATTGCTATTCTTGCCATTTTAAAATCTAGGTATTGTTAGTTTCATGTTTATGTGCTCTTATTTTATGTGGGTTCTGTTTAAAGTAGTATTACATTGTCATTGCACTATTGCACTCAATATTGAATGAGAAAATAAACCAAACCATCAAAACCCTAACAGCAGCAAACAAAAACAAAAAAATTGCCTTCAGTAAATGTCATGTCCCGATATTAAGGCCTTGTTTAAATTAAAGATTTAAACATCACGATAAAAGTTGGTGAAGTTGTGAAATACAGTCCTAAGACAAATTGAATAATAGAAGTGATTGTATATATATTGAGGAATATAATATATTTACGATGAGATATATTATATTATTTAATATTATTTATAATTATAAATATATATAAATAAATACGAATATTATAAGTATTAAATATTATTATCAATATAAATATTAATCATTATTATTATATAATAATTATATTGTAAATACAATACAATATATAATATATGAATATGAATGTAAATTAAAATATTATAAACAATTGTTATATGTAATAATCATGCATATAATAATATTTAATAAATATATATAATATTATTATATAAATATATATTATATAATATATAATATGTAGATATAAGAATAAACATATTATAAACATAAATATAAAAAAAAAGGGAAATACTATTATTATAATATGAATATTAAATATTATAAGCATACATAATAAAGCAGAAGAGCTGCGATTCATTGTCTAAGAAGCAGAGACTAAAGGCTGCAATCTAATATATTATTAAAGCCAAAGATTAGTCAGCAAAAGGGGAGCGATGCATAAAGACAGCGAACTAGCAAAAGAGTATTGTGGGTTAATAAGCCAATCTTTATGAAGTGGCGCTTCTAGATGGTGATGTCCGATAGCCCTCCAAAGGCAATCAAATATATAAAAGGATCATGGGACAGCAATTTAGGGGGAGGACTGTAAGATACCCAACTAGTTCTACTAAAATTTTTCCTTAAACAATTTTACTTGCTATCAACTCATCAACTACTCAACAACTTAGAGATATACATCAAAGATAATTACTTGAATGAATCAACCTTAAAGATGGGTACTTGTCTTATTACTTAATTCAATCATTTTGCAATGTCTTATTACATGGATAATGCTTTCAACAGCATGAAGTTACAACCTTATTCAAATGGAATTACAAAAGGAGGCCTTAAAGCCTTGATGTCTACAATGACTTCTACACTTGATCAACTCAATCAAACTCAATGATGTTAACTGAATGTTAACACCTCACATTACAACAAGGGAGCATCACCTTGTCAGTTGAGGGAGCATCACCCCAACACTTGAAACTCGCAGGCCTTAAGATTACAAGCTTACAAGCTTTGTAGAGAGAAATTCGCCAAAGTATTAGATATCAAATGAATGAGAGAGCTCCTCCTTTTATAGGCCTTCCAAAGGCAATGAAGGCACGTTTTTCAATGCACAAAGAGGAACCAAGGCATGCTTCCCAAGAAGCATATCCAAGGGAATATTCCATCTGATGACTTATTCTGAGTTGGCAAACTTATCCAAAAGCCCTGACACAGATCCAAATGCCTTTCTTTCGACCAATGAGAATCCAAATAGTGTAACTACCCTAACCACCTCAGCTTAGGCGCGGTTCAAGTGTTCTTCTGACTAGGCGCCAAGTTGAATTGTCTGGAATGTCAAAGTGCGCCCATCATGAGATTGCGCCTATCCTGGAAAGAACTTCTAAATGTTGTTAGCGAGATCCAAAAGAGAATCATGATACTTCACTCATCCAATCTGCCTAAGGCGCTCATTGAAAATTGATCAAAGTGCTACTTGATATTGGGCGCCAGAATGACGCTCCATGGGCACAGAAGTGTGCCTAGTGTCACAGTTGAATACCCTTCAAGGCTAGGCGCTCAAACTGAGTAGCCAGAAAGTAGAAATGAAGATTGACAAGGTTTGATGCTACTTTCATGTCTTGGCGCCCCTTTGAGATAGACTCTTCATGAAACTGCGCCTCACTATTACTAGGCGCCATTTGAAGGTTTACAGAGACTCTAAAGTGCGCCTAAAGTCACTAAGCTTCACACTTGTTGCATTTCATTGTTTCAAACAATAGGGAGTACTCTGGAATGCAAGTTTACATATTCCTTTGCTAGGCGCCAAAACGAAGCTCCAGAGCTATAGGATTGCGCCTAACATCCTTACAATCCCCTAGGCGTCAATTCAAGTTTGCTCCATCATGATCAATCACCCCAAGCCTCAAGGTGCACAAATGAGTTTGTTTGATCAAAGATTAGCGCCTTGCATTTCTAAAACACCCTTTCATCTTGGAGTGACAACTTGACTTCAATTCCTCAACAATGCACCAACCCAAAGCCACAGAGTCTTAACCTAGCGCCCTAGATAGACTAGGCGCTCATTCTGGCTTGCACAAGAGGGAATTGGCGCCTAGACTTGAATGATCATCCTTCACCCATTTTGAACTTAGAACATCAAACCAAGTGGGCGCCTTGTTTGAAAGAAGTAGTTAGAGGCCATTTCTCATGTTAGGCGCAAATCTTGGTGACTACCCTTAGGCGCATACTAAGGTTCTTTGATGCAGTTGATAGATCCTTGGGCGCTATTTGAGAAGATTCCAACCCTAGGCGCCAAAATGGAAGTATCTTCATCAGGAGGTACACCTTACATAGCTTTCAATCCCAGGCGCTAGAGTTGAGAAGTTTTGATCAACATATGCGCCCATGCTAGGAACTTACCCAAATGACTTCACTTATCTTCAAAACTTTCAATCTACCACTCATTCATGCTAGGCGCTTATCTGGAGGATCCCTGGAAACATGCATTGGCACCACGTAGTTCTAGGCACTCATTTTGGATGATGCTACAAGAAACTAGCGCCTAAAGTGAATAGGCCCTCTTCATCATCCAATTCACTTAGAAGACTTCATTTTGGAGACTTATCAAACTTTTCTATCAAGGCGCCCTATGGAATGTACTCTCTAACATACTACTTTATGCTAGGCGCCCTTTTGATGCTTCAAAACCCAGGGCGCTCACTTTGGTGAAGTCTACATGACATTGGCGCCTAAGCATGAAAACTTCATTCCCCATCAACTTAGCTTATCTCAGAACTAGGCGCTGGGTTGGAGGAGGCTAACCACAAGGAGCGCCTCTAGTTGAATGCTTTACTAAGTGCTAAAATAGACTTTGGAAGTTGGGCGCCAAAATGAGCCTGAATTGTCAAGGAAGGCCCCTGGCAGATGTGATCACTGGAGTTGATGAAACCACTACCAGACTTAGTCTTCAAGTTTCTGACTTTGCTCCTGCAAAACAAAAGGTTAAGTTAGTCAAAAACCAGTTCATTCCCTCATTATTTAGAATTAGCCTCCGGGAATGAGGAATAGGCTAATCCATTATACACTTGATGATCAAGCTGGAAACGGGGACATGACAAGGACGGCATAATCTCATATCATCTCACCTTCCGCAGAATACAATTCCAGATACACCATCATCGAATCATCATATCAAGATACATACATCCATAGCAGCGATCATTCATTAGAAAACAAGAAAACATTGGAATATAATCTGACCACCAACGAATCATTCCAACAGCGATACATATGAATTAAGAAGCGGGTCTTATTGAAAGGAGCCAACAAATCAATTAAGAAGAGTTATGACCGCCACCAACAGTCATACAACGTGAAACCTATAAAGGGATTGATATATAACTCCATCAGACCAGCATCGATCAATAGGAAGGAATAATATATATGCTGATTTAAATAGTAATAAAAAACAAGACAAGAAAGGAGATAGGATGGAAGAAGAGATGAAGAAGAAAGAAATATAATTTTCTGAATATAAAGGAATCTAAAGGAATATATATGAAAGAACATTCAGATTTGGAATAAGGTAAAAGAAGGAAGAAGAAATAAAGCAATACACTTCAAGCTATATGGAGTAACCTGATTGGAATACAAATCTATCAAGGAAAAAGAAGAAACTGAAATAAAGTTAAAATTGTGCAAGGTTGTGAACAATTTGGGCTTACTAGAAGGGGACATTACAAGTGGTATTAGAGCTATCGACCTACCACCCTGTGAGGAAACTTGATGCAAGCTTACTCAAGAAGGTACAACACACGCAACAACAACCAAATGGACGAGGAACTAAGAACATTCATAGTGGAACAAAATAGGACAAACCAAGCTCTCCGTCAAGCACTACAAAATATGGACAACACTATCGAGAGTTTGAAGACCCAAGTAACTAATGGAAAGGAAGTGGGATTGAACCACGCTGAAAATAGCCAATCCTCATCCGCTCCGAAAGTGCCCGTACCATCTTTCCTTCCGAATGAGGAAGTTTCAAGTGGAGAAGAAAATGCACCAGCCACCATGAGCATGAAGGACATATAGCCTATGCAAATCTAGACCCCGAAGTGAGAAAGGTAGTCTCATTTAATGATTTTCACAACGCCAAGAGGAAGGAAGGAGGTCAAAGAGAAAGGAGACCCATGAATAAAGATCTAAAACACAAAACAAATAAGGTCTATCTACCTAATTTCGACGGATCTAATAAGATTTCAGCACACTCATGGTTGGAAAAACTTAATGATTACTTCCACCTAAGCCCCATGACCGTAAAAGATGCTTTGCAATTCGCCATTCTTCATCTAAAGGGGTTAGCATACAAATGGTGGCACCACGGGAAAAACACCCTAGGCCACGAAAAGATTACATCTTATGAAGAATTCTCAAGGAAGTTTATCAAGAGGTTTGATAAGAGACACCCACAAGAGGATTTTAAGGAACTCACACACCTCAAACAACATGGAACAATGGAGGATTACATCCATGAATTCGAGAAGCTATCCATAAAAGTTTCCGAAGTCGAGGAAGATCGACTCACATACTTGTTTGTGGAGGGTCTAGATGAATCTCTAAGGAACTTTGTAAGTGCCTTCAAACCCACAAGTTTAGAGGATGCCATTGACATAGCATTGAGATTGGAAATGAAGAAACCCTCAAACGAGCATACAAAACCCCTACATAAGAAAGAGAGTCTCCCCAAAGACTTCGCTTCAAAAGGTAAATCTTTCATGAAGGAAAATGCACACGAGAAACCATATCTTTCTTACAATGACCGTGAAGAGCTAAGGAAAAGGGACCTTTGCATTGATTACAAGAAAGAATGGAGGAAAGGAAAGGACACATTTGTGGGAAAAAGGAAAGGATGTGTTTCAAATGCAAAGAAGTATGGGAACCGGGGCATAAATATGGAAAAAGAGCCCAAGCACAGATTATAGAAGTCATATCCAACAAAGACATACAAGAGGAAAATGAAGTGACTTCAAGAAAAGAAGGAAAGAGAATTGATTCCAAGACCAAGTACCCTAAAGGGAAATAACGGACTTCATATGAATGGCATGCGCCACATGAGTCCGGGGCAACCTCATATGAATGGCATGCGCCACATGAGGCCGAGGCGATCTATTATGAATGGCATGCGCCACATTAGATCGAGGGCTCCTTATATGAATGTCATGCGCCACATAAGGAGAAGGGCGACCTCATATGAATGGCATGCGCCACATGAGGCCGAGGCAATCTATTATGAATGGCATGTGCCACATTAGATCAAGGGCTCCTTATATGAATGGCATGCGCCACATAAGGAGAAGGGCGACCTCATATGAATGGCATGCGCCACATGAGGCCGAGGCAATCTATTATGAATGGCATGCGCCACATTAGATCGAGGGCTCCTTATATGAATGGCATGAGCCACATAAGGAGAAGGGCGACCTCATATGAATGGCATGCGCCACATGAGGCCGAGGCGATCTATTATGAATGGCATGCGCTGCATTAGATTGAGGGCTCCTTATATGAATGGCATGCGCCACATAAGGAGAAGGGTGACCTCATATGTGGCATGCGCCACATGAGGCCAAGGCGATCTATTATGAATGGCATGCGCCACATTAGATCGAAAGTACCTTATATGAATGGCTTGCGCCTGAAAGATCCCTTACCAAATCTGCCCTGATTTTTCAATTTTGATCCCTTGGCAATTTGTCAAACAGTTGTTGTGCAAACTAATGAATTCTGATTTCCTAAGTTTGTTATTTGATGTTTGTGTGGGTATGAAATGGTTTTGATTGCAATATTCACATACCAAATGAAAAGAAATATAACCAACAAATAAACATTGCAATACCACACCAAAATAAGCTTTATTTCTCACTAAACATAAGTCTGATTACAAATTCAAAGGTCTAATTTCCACTAAATCAAACTATAACAGCAACCCAGAAACCTCTACAGGACGCAATAATAAACTATCCAAATAACAATCACATACCCGGGACCCAATGCTTAATTTGTGGAACAATTAGTAGCTGAAATCCTAATTCCTAGCTAGGATTTGGCTGAGAATAACCCCCAAATCAAACGGCCAGTAGGTGAATGCACAAAAATAAAGCTATATGCTCATAAGAAGCCCGATCTGCAAATGTGTCTTGATAAACCACTACTGCAACCTCTCCAACATGCAATATTACCCTGTAATGAAGTCCAATGATGCCCAAACGGAAACCCATAGTAGATTTCCCTGTTTTGTGAACTGGGTTGTCGTCCAATCCACTGTCCTCCAAGGGGTTTCGTCCTCAGAAGAGTTGCAATCTGCTGAAACCCTATCCAAAGCTCCAAACCTGCACTTAGTTTTGTGAAAAATGAGAATAGAATCCTCAAAAATGAGCCCAATACCTTGCTTTATAGCCTCCATGACCTTTTTTTCCATAAAAAACAATAAAATATTCCCTCCAAGAGACCACTCCCACCTTGAGGGTCTTTTCTCATGAAAAGGGAAGTGCCACTTTTTAAAAACAACATTGTGCTACTAGGATGGGGGCACTTTTCACTATTCCTCTTCTAATTTTCTATTACTATTCACTTTTCACTATTCCTCTTCTAATTTTCTGTTACTATTCACTTTTCACTATTCCATTAAAAAAAACCTTAATATTTTCAATTCAACCCTTGGATTCATCAACTGACACCAAACTGAAGGGCTCAAAAGACTCCCAGCAAAGCTCCACTGCCCCTAGATAGGTCCCCTAACCACTCTGCTGACCTATGGGAACCCTGGTAATAGGCCAACTACAGCGCCACATAAGGACAACAAAACTATCATCAACTTGCTTAAGCAATCAAAGTCTTACAACATCATTAGATTCATCTTTTGGGATTTTCATCTATATTATTTCATTCCAAATCTCCAAATCTTGGATTATCAATACTCCTAAAGTTTTCTTTAACAATGAAAAAAATTCTTCCTTCCTGCATTCATTTGATTAACTACATTTCCTCAATCATATTGCTATTTCAAAATCAAATCAAATCTTCTTTGATCATGACATCATCTAATCAATTACTCTGCAAAGAACGTAACTCTTCTCGATTTTGAGGTCAATAACATATAAGACCGAATCTCGTAACCAAAGATCAAGATGCATCTTGGAATCTCAATACTCTCAAATCTTCTTAATCTATGATATTTGCATCCCATCGTTATTATTCAAAACATCAAGCAAATGCTCTTTGATCACAAATTCTCTTTCATGGAATCACAATCAATTTCTCTTCACTCAAGCGTGTTCATCTAAACACATCGGAAAGTAGACGATTAAAGTGCAAGGTGATTAAAGAACTCGTGATTGCTTGAGGACAAGCAATTTCAAGTGGGGAGGACTATCATGTCCCGATATTAAGGCCTTGTTTAAATTAAAGATTTAAACATCACGATAAAAGTTGGTGAAGTTGTGAAATACGGTCCTAAGACAAATTGAATAATAGAAGTGATTGTATATATATTGAGGAATATAATATATTTACGATGAGATATATTATATTATTTAATATTATTTATAATTATAAATATATAAATAAATACGAATATTATAAATATTTAATATTATTATCAATATAAATATTAATCATTATTATTATATAATAATTACATTATAAATATATTGTAAATACAATACAATATATAATATATGAATATGAATGTAAATTAAAATATTATAAACAATTGTTATTGTTGTCACATGAAATTGCACCCTGCTTGAATGGGACTCCAAGCATTCCAATGACACAATGGGATTGATCTCTAAGTGTGGGACTTTGCTAAATGAGATCAAACCTCCGGAGAAGGCCGGCTTCCTTGTCTAGTTATCACCTAAAACTACTGTATTTTGGGGTGAAAAGGGGAAGAAATGTACTAAAATGAAAGATAAAGCAACAACACTTAAAACATGAAAGGGTGATGCACCAGACAGATTTAAAGAACCCTTGCAAAACTGAAGTATGCACAACACAACCAGATACAACCAGCAAATATACACAGAATAGATGATTCTAACAGAGGTAAGAAGCAAGATGATTGAGAGGAACAAGAGATATTCACAGACAACCATATGCAGATTCACACAAAGATAGAAAAATCAGCAAAAGGCATGATAGCTTGCATATATCTAATGGTTACAGCATGAAAAGTTCTGTTTGGAAACAGGGAGAACAGGATGCTCCAAAAATTTTCCAACCCTTCTTCCATCATAAGCCTCAGCTTATATAGCATTTTAAAACTAACCTAAGTCGGTTACAAAACCCGCTCAGGGAGCTGAGGTCGGTTACAAAATCCTTGAAAGGACATCCAGCTGACAGGAGTTATGGCGTCGAAATCTGGAACTGGGGCAGATGGAAGATATTTCTGAGTCTTCAATGCAAGCAGCTGCGTCATCGATCTGATCCTTAGAAGCGGCGGAGGATAACCTAGCATTGAATGCGAGCAGCTGCCTCTGACAGTTCTCGACAATCAGGCAGCGGAGAAAAGACTGGAGATGAAGCGGTGGCGGGATATTTTGGGCCATCAATGCGAGCTGTGCCCTCCTGTGCAGCAATGAATGCAAAAAATATCTTCACCAACTCAAGAAAGTCGCTGCCGAAAAAGTCCACTCAACCGACATGCAGATCCAACTCCAAAAAACCTCCTGAAGAATTCCCGCCAAAATGTCATCATCATGATATTTTCAAATTTCTGCGGGAACTGATTATCCCACATGCACCCGGAGAAGACGCCCCCGTCACTTTATAAGCTAGGCCGTGAGCATACATAATGTCGGTGCTTTTGCTCCTGACGGCATCATCATAAGCCTTAACATCATCCTCCTTCAACATGATATCATGTTGCTCTAAATATCACCCTGACGGAAGTAGGCCTCAGCACTATCACCCGTCACCCGACCTCTAACATCAGGGAGCCATCGGCATGTCCGGCCGATATGAAAAGTCACCCCGATATGAAATTAGCCCTGAGCCTCATCATCATCTTCAAGACCCGCGAAATATCCTCCTGATGGAAATATCCTCCTGACGGAAGTAACATGATATAAAATATCACCCTGATGCTTGAAAATCAGGATGACGTCAGCAGGATGTCGGGGAGGAAAGATCCTCCTGATCATGTTCATACAACATACCTCTTCATATCCAGGTGACGTCATCAGCATGTTAGAGTAGGGTGATATTCGGAAGCAAGAGCGATATTTGTAAGGTACCTGATATTCAAAAATATCACCTTGATCCTGAAGAAACCTGATGATGATATCAACCTCATCGGCATAAACCGGTGCATCGGAGGAAGCTCCTCCTACTTTGCCGACCTCATATGTCTCACCGATGATCCAGATGATCATGTCCACAAACATCCTGATGACGTCACCATCATGTCGAACATCAGGATGATCTTCAAATGCTAACTGGTGTTAAGGAAAATATGACCCCTTTCGGGCCTTGACGGCATCATCATGATATTCGGGGCAGGATGATATTCAGAAATATCATCCTCGCAAAATATCAGGTTGCACTGTAGCTTCATCGTAAGATCGGGGTGATCTTGGAATATGACTGATATTTGGAAATATCACCCCCGGCAGGAATATGCATGAAGCTGTGAAACAAGCGGATATCGCCCTGACATAGGAAAGACGTCAGCAGCATGTTGGGCGATCTAGCGAACATGAAGTGAAAAATAACATCAGGATGATCTTCAAAGATCACCTGATATTCAAATGTGATGACCCCTCAGAAGATCGGGTCATACTTAGGAAACTCAGTAGCACCAACATCAGGATGATCTTCAACTAAGATCACCCGATGTTAAAATATCATCCTGATGCGAAAGATCGGGTTGGCATAAATATGATGACCTTCGCAAGAAAGATGATCCTCCCTCGGAATGGATCTGAATGACGTCAGCAGCATGTTACTTGGTTTATCACTGCAGTTACCATGATGTCATCGTCATGTTATCGGATGGGGGGGGAAAGTCGGAAGATAGGGTGATATTTGGAACATCGGGTGATATTGGGAAGATCAGGTGATGTTCCAATTATCACCCGATGTTCGAAATATGACCCGATATGAAATATCCTCCCTTTTGCAAATATCAGGTTTGACCAGGCTTATGACCCTGCATAACTTCCTCACTTTGGCGAATTTCAAGGTGATGTTTTAAGCAAACCTGCCTATCTTTTCAAGCTCTTTCACATGGTAAGCCTCTTCAGGCAAGCTTCGGATTTTGAAATTTGGGTTAAGACCTTAGGATCACAAATATGGCTTTCATGGGGATATGCATACTGATTGATCCTGCTTGAATTATTTTGACTCTTGCTAGAGGAAAAATAGGTCAACAGTTATATATAATAATCATGCATATAATAATATTTAATAAATATATATAATATTATTATATAAATATATATTATATAATATATAATATGTAGATATAAGAATAAACATATTATAAACATAAATATAAAAAAAAAGTGAAATACTATTATTATAATATGAATATTAAATATTATAAGCATACATAATAAAGCAGAAGAGCTGCGATTCATTGTCTAAGAAGCAGAGACTAAAGGCTGCGATCTAATATATTATTAAAGCCAAAGATTAGTCAGCAAAAGGGGAGCGATGCATAAAGACACCGAACTAGGAAAAGAGTATTGTGGGTTAATAAGCCAATCTTTATGAAGCGGCGCTTCTAGATGGTAATGTCCAATAACCCTCCAAAGGCAATCAAATATATAAAGGATCGTGGGACAGCAATTTAAGGGGAGGACGGCATAATCTCATATCATCTCACCTTCCACAGAATACAATTCCAAATACACCATCATCGAATCATCATATCAAGATACATACATCCATAGCAGCGATCATTCATTAGAAAACAAGAAAACATTGGAATATAATCTGACCACCAACGAATCATTCCAGCAGCAATACATATGAATTAAGAAGCGGGTCTTATTGAAAGGAGCCAACAAATCAATTAGGAAGAGTTATGACCACCACCAACAGTCATACAACATGAAATCTATAAAGGGATTGATATATAACTCCATCAGACCAGCATCGATCAATAGGAAGGAATAATATATATGCTGATTTAAATAGTAATAAAAAACAAGACAAGAAAGGAGATAGGACGGAAGAAGAGATGAAGAAAGAATTATAATTTTCTGAATATAAAGGAATCTAAAGGAATATATATGAAAGAATATTCAGATTTGGAATAAGGTAAAAGAAGGAAGAAGAAATAAAGCAATACACTTCAAGCTATATGGAGTAACCTGATTGGAATACAAATCTATCAAGGAAAAAGAAGAAAACTGAAATAAAGTTAAAATTGTGCAAGGTTGTGAACAATTTGAGCTTACTAGAAGGGGACATTACAGTAAATACACAGAGTAAGGGTGCATATTACGAATTAATTTGGGATCTGGGAATTGGTTTGTCATGTCCCGGTTTCCGGCTTGACCATCAAGTGAAGAATGGATTAGCCTATTTCTCATTCCCGGAGGCTAATTCTAAATGATAAAGGAATGAAATTGGTTTTTGACTAACTCAATGTTGTGTTTTTGCAGGAATAAGTCAAAAACTACTTCAAGGGAACTATGACAAGACTAGCAAATTTGGCTAAGTTTGAGAGTTATTTTATCAGCTCAAGTGGTCACATTGTCAAGTGATGTTATCATGATGTTTGGGCGCATCTCTAGGCAATTTAGGCTCATTATGGCGCCTAGCTTTCAAGTTCATGTATGGCACTCAGTGAGGGATCTAACTTGAGGCGCTCCATGTGATTAACCTCCTTCAACCTAGCGCCTAGTACTGAGATAAGTGGAGTGGATGTGGATGAAGTTTTCATGCTTGGGCGCAAATGTCATGATGAACCTACCAAATGTGCGCCTTGGATTTTGAAGGCAATAATCAAGGGGATGGAGTCATCTTTGGATATGTTGAACATCAATTGGGCAAATTAACTCATCAAATTTGAGTTTGGCATCATTGAAGAAGTCCAAGTGAGTTAGGCGCACTTCCTAGCTCTCTTAACCCTCAAAGTGCGCCTAGTCCTCATAAGGTGCAAATCCAGGATAAAAACATGGGCGTTTGAGTTGAGATGGTTGATAGGATCAACAGGAGTGGATGAAGTAAGTAGCTCATGCAAAGTGGAGTCCTAAGGCATCTAGGCGCCAATTTCATCACCAAATTCCCAATGGTGCACCTAGACTCTATTGCACTTCAAACAAGTGATGAACTCCTTCAAGATTGATCAAGTGAAACCTCACCTTCAATAAGATCCAGTGGAATGATTGAATTGATCAAGTAATGACATCTTGTTATCTAGGCGCATTTTTCCTCTGGCAACTTGTCAATGAGCGCCTAGTATAAAAAGGGTCTCTTCTGGCGTTGGATAATGATTTTGAGATGAGGCTCTCAAATTAGCTAAGCCTCTTCACTAGGGTGCCTAGAGGGATGATGAAGTATGGGTGAGTATCTTGAGGTTTCAAGGCCTAGGCACAGATACCAGTTAAGACTACCTCAAAAGTGCGCCTAAGATAGATGCAAGTCCTCAAGACTAGTTTGGATACAAGGTGCTCCATCAGGGGGCAAGATCATATCCATTTGAAGTCAAGTTGCTTTCAAATTACCTTGAAAAGATGATAAGTTGGAACCTAGGCACAAATTCCTAGCTAAACTGACAGTAAGTGCGCCTAGTTGAGAAAGAGACATCTTCAAGGGGGAAATTGTTGGGCGCTCATTTCATAGGAGTCAATCCAACACTTAGAAGTTCATTTTGTTTGTGGAAAAGTGTCAAATCCATCTCTAGGCGCCAAAACCTCTGTAAATCCTCCAAATGTGCACCTACCCTATAAGGTGATACGCTGAGCATCCCAAATCATCAAATGATAGAGTATGGATCCAGAGGAGTTCACTTCATAAGGCAGTATCATCCAAGGATGAGGATTTATGACTTAAGCACACTTCCTGGTGAGATCCTCCAAATCTGGCGCCCCAGTCAGAAGAACCCTAAAATTGCGCCTAAGTGTTTCTAGAAGAGGATAAGGTAGTTACACTACTTGAATTCTCATTGGTCAGAAGGATAGCATTGGGATCCGTGTTAGAGTCTTTGGGTAAGATTGCCAATTCAGGATGAGTTGTCAAGAGGAATATTCTCCTAAATATGCTTCTTGGAAAACGTGCCTTCATTCCCTTTGGAAGGCCTATAAAAGGAGGAGCTCTCATTCATTTGAGCATCTTATCTTTTGGCGAATTTTCTCTCTGCAAAGCTTTATGCTTGTGATCTTGAGGCCTGCGAGTTTCAAGTGTTGGGGAGATGCCTGCGAGTTTCAAGTGTTGGGGAGATGCACCCTCAACTGACAAGGTGATGCTCCCTTGTTGCATTGTGAAGTGTTGACATCCAGTTGACATCATTGGGTTCAATTGAAGTGATCTACATCATCTAGTGAGATAGAGCTAGTTGTGAAGATCTAGGCTTCAAGGCCTTTCCTTGTAATCCCTTTGAATAAGATTGTATATTCATGCCATTAAGGGCATCATCATTGTAATAAGACATTTGCATTGAGTTGAATCAAGTAATAATACAAGTACCCAACTTCAAGTTGATTCATGTTATCTTTTCATGAATGATGTTAAGTAGATTGAGTAATTGAAGAGTTAAGTGCAAGTAAATTTGTCTAAGGAAAAAAATTAGTTAGTACTAGTTGGGTATCTTACATGGCTAGTATGTTTGAGTCTAATGCAGATTTGATACATGTGATTGCTTGAGAACAAGCAATCTCGGGGTGGGAGGACTTGTAATGTCCCCTTTTGAGCCATTGTTGCAAAGTGACTTAGATATTTGGAAAATTGGAAAAATAACTTAAACTTGGAGAATGGAAAGTCACTTTTCATGTATTTAACTATTTCTCCTTGGCAAAACGAAGTTGGATTATGACTTAAGAGTATTTTTGTGATAATTATGGTGAAGTCAAAAATAATAAAATAATTTGCCTTGGAGTGGAGCAACCCATTTGTGGAAAAAATAAAGAGAAAATAAAATAAAATAAAATGACAAATATTAAAATAATATTTTATTCCAAGGGTAGCGTCCCACTTGGAAAAGTGAAGAAATAAATAAAATTAAAATAATATTTTATTATTAGACTTGGACGTCCCAAGTGGAAAAGGAAAAATTAAAATAAAATATTATTTTATTATGGAGGTGGACTTGAAAGCAAAACAAATCATGGTGAATTTGGGTGCCCAACTTGTGGGTTATAAAAAGGACATTTAAAAGACATTTTTCATATTGTGGATTGTCATTTGATTTGGATATTTTCTCTTGAGCCGCAACTTTGTTTCATCGAGCTTCTAAGGATGAAAACCCTTAGAATTTAGTGGTTTGGACGAAAACCCACTCCACTTTGTGAGGTGAATCCATCCGGGGTTCGTCATTGAGCATAATTGCAGGTTTTACAACATTTTGGAGCTACAAGAGCATATAATTTCTGCAGGTTTATAACAGCTAGGATTTGAAGGACAAATTGACATGATTGTGCCAAAATGTCAGTTTGTTGTGATGAAGATTGAAGGATAAATGATTGCAGGTCTTTGGTGATGGTTTTGGCATTGAAATTTCATGATTTCATGGTGGAATTGATAGGGTTTTGAAGGCAGATCTGAATCATACCTTTGTTGGCTGCTAGGGTTTCTAGAGCCATTGTCATCGTTGAAAGTAATTTGCAGATCTAGGTGGTTGTAGAGGCAGTTTGCAGACTTGTTTGAGAAAGAATGGTGGAATTGATAGGGTTTTGAAGGTAGATCTGAATCATACCTTTGTTGGCCACTAGGATTTCTAAAGCCATTGTCATCATTGAAAGTAATTTGCAGATCTGGGTGGTTGTAGAGGCAGTTTGCAGACTTGTTTGAGAAAAAAATACTCCTAGACTCATCACCTAGGGTTTCTAACACTCATTGGCACTTGTATGAAGATTTCAGTCATTGTTTGCATCAGAAATTTATATCAGACCAATCAGATTTGACAAATCAGATCTTGGAGGTCACATCCACCATTCCATTGGCATCTAATAACCATCATTCAGCACCTTTTGTTTGAGCAGCCACCTATAGGATCTAGTGCTAACCTTTGGAAGGGTTTTTTGTGGCATTTCAAGGAGCAAATTTCAAGCATTTGTTATATCAAAAAGTTGTATCAGATGTAATATCCCGAATAGGATATTTAATAATTTTTCTGAATTTAGGGTTCTGATTTTTTGAATAGTATAAGTTGGTATATTGAATTTCTTATACTTTAAATATTTTGAAATATACTGTCAGGATGTTTGAGATAGGTTCCGGATCCATGGGATTTAACATGCAGATTCTAGATTTTGGAGGATCCATCAGATTTCAGACTTAACCAATTTTTTAGGGTTTCAGGGTTTCAGACTTAGTCAAATTCAAGGTTTCAGTTTCGTACAAAAAGAGTAGAGGACAAATCACTGGATCCTATTGATCTGGATGAGATAAATCCTATTGATTTGCCGAGTTTTTGTCGAGCTTTCTCCAAGTTTTTGTTGACTCGTCAATTTTGGCATCATTGAAGACCTACCATTTACACCTTCGTAGGAAGGCGAAGGATGCAGGCTCCTCTGAGCCATAGACTTCTAGTTATTGTTTTGATATTTCATATTTGTTTGGAACATTTGATGTCATGGATTTCATATTCCATGAGTTTTGTATGCATTTGACTATATATAGTCAAATGCATACAAAACTCATGGAATATGAAATCCATGACATCAAATGTTCCAAACAAATATGAAATATCAAAACAATAACTAGAAGTCTATGGCTCAAAGGATATATATATATATATATATATATATATATATAAGTGAGATATTTCCTTCAACAACTCAGCTACAATTTGTGTTTATACTTATGTGATCGATGTATACTTGTGTATGTGATCATTTTAGCTTCTATTTGATGATGTTATTGTGTCTTTAAGGTTTATTTAATAAAGGGTGCATAAAACAAGTTTTAAATCCTTAAAAATCTCTAAATTTCTTGGGTTTTTCACTTTGCCGAGTTTGCGCCGAGTCTGGGCACCGAGTCCCGAGTCCCCAGCCGAGTGACCCTCGCCGAGTTCGAATCTCGGAACTATGATGCCAACACATGTGCCAAAACCATAGTTGAATTACACAATGAGATACACAATGTTTCATCACCAAAATGATACCAAAATGAGTGAAAAATCAGATCAGAAGTCTGCTGTTATAAATCAGAAAATATGAAGTCTGAAAGTACATCAAATACTAAGGGCAAACATGCCAAACATGCCCAGCTTCAACCTTCTATAAATCCTAGGGTTTATACATACCCATTACATGCAAATTTGACCTCCAAATGATGAAACAAGTCCTCCAAAGTGTGGCAGTCAAGTTAGGGTTTCAAACCCTATGTCAATGACTCTTCAAAAACACCAAAGAGGCCGATCCAAGGTGGCGCCCAGGTCTAATATGTTTGCTGCTCCAAAGAATGGTGTCAATGATGCCAAATGGATGCAATAAAACCCTCAAACATTCCTCCAAATGTAGGCGCTCCAATGGAATGATGAAACCCTAGCCAAATCACATCAAAGCACCAATCAATATGGCATGGTGATTCATTGTTTGTAACTTTGTCTTTTAGTTGCACAGGGAGAAAAAGGTAGAAGATGAACATATAGAGGATAGATACAAAACAGAAGATCACACCAATTTCTTTGATACTGATATAGATCATTTCATGGGATATTGCAGTGATGATAATCCTTACCTGAATGTTTCACCTACTAACCCTGTTGTTGTTTCTAATGCGTCTGATTTGTGGACTCTCTTTTTTTATGGTGTGTGCTCAAGAGAAGGCTTAGGCACTGGAATTGTTTTGATATCCCCAGAAGGTGAGCAATTTGGTATGTCTTTCAGGCTTGATTTTCAATGCACTAACAACATAGCTGAGTATGAATCATTGCTGTTAGGATTAAATATTGCTCACAAGCATAAAATCAAGTGCTTAAAGATTTATGGTGACTCAGAATTAGTGGTGCAGCAAATTAGAATTAAGTTTTCTGCCAAGGATAAAAGGTTGAGGGCATACAAGAATGTTGTATGGGATACTGTGGAGCTGTGTGATGCCATTGGCATCGAATGGGTTGATAGAACCAAAAATGAAAAGGCAGATTCCCTAGTTGTAGTTAAATCAAAATTTGATCCTCAAATGAATTTTCCTCATGGCCATTATGCTATAGAAGTGCTTACAAGGAAAACAATCCCTGATAACATATACAGTTGGCAGGTGTTTAATGACAGCAGTTAGATTTTTTGTTTCTTGAGTTGCATGGATGAGTTTGACAGTCAAATGATTGATTGGCAGCCTATGGTAGAGATGGAAAATGGCAAGAAAACATTGTTTGGGAATGAGGTTGTACAATTGAAGACAAATACAATCCCAAAGAGACTGGTAGCATTAGAGAGAATGTTTGCTAATGCAAACCGTTGGAAGAGTAAAGGCAAACCTGTTGAAGGGGATAATGTCGAGGGTGTTAACCTTGGAGCTGAAGAGGCACCTAAAATGGTTTATATAAGAAATTGAAGCCTCATGAGAAACAGATGTTGATTGCTCTACTGAGAAAATTCAAGAAGTGTTTTGTATGGTCCTATGATGAGCTTAAGGCTTATAGGGAGGACTTGTTTTAGCATACCATTCCCCTTCAACCTGATGCAAAACCATTTAGGCAAAAACAAAGGCCTATAAATCCCACTATAGCTCCCAAGATGCAAAAAGAATTGCTAAAGATGAAAGAGGAAGGTATTAAAAAACCCATCAGACATTCTGAGTGGGTATCCAACCTTGCCCCTGTAAGAAAAAAGAACGGGGAAATCAGGTTATGAGTAAATTTCATAAATTTGAACATCAAATCCCTTAAGGATAATTATCCTCTTCCGAGTATAGATCATCTTCTGCAAAGGGTTGTTGGTTCAGAGTTGATGTCTATGATGGATGGGTTCTCAAGATACAACCAGGTGCTGGTCAAGGAGTCAGAACAATATAAGACAGCATTCACCACTCCTTGGGGAACATATGTTTATCTGAGAATGCCATTTGGATTGAAGAATGTAGGATCAACGTTTCAAAGGGCAATGGATGTGGCCTTTGCTGGCCTCATCGACGAGATCATGGTTGTATACCAAGATGATCTTACTGCATATTCAAAGAATAGAAATGATCATTGCAAGCATTTGCAATTGATTTTTGAGAGGTGTTTGGAGTATGGGATTTCTTTAAATCCCAAGAAATGCCAATTTGGAGTGGAAGAAGGAAAGTTGCTGGGACATATTGTGTCCAAGGATAGGGTGAGAATAGACCTAGAACGAGTCAAGGCTATTGATCTCATTCCATAGCCCAAATTAATCAAAGGAATACAGTCTTTTTTTGGGCAAATCAACTTTGTTAGGAGGTTTCTCCCCAACTTTGTTGAGAAGACTAAAGCAATTTCCAAGATGCTCAAGAAGGGACAGTCCATCACATGGGACAAGGAATCAACTGAAGCTTTTCTTGACATAAAAGAGGCCCTAAAGAATGCACCAGTGCTGGTAAGCCTAGATTATTCAAAGCCTTCCAGCTTTTCTCCTTTGCTTCATTCTATACTATTGTTGTTGTTTTATTGCAAAAGAACGGTGATGGATTTGAGCAGCCAATAGGGTTCTTTAGCAAGTCCTTGCAGGCTGTTGAGTTAAACTATTCAATTATGGAAAAGCATGCATATGCTTTAGTCAAGGCAGTAAAAAACTTCAGGTCATACGTTGTGGGTGCAAAGACAATAGCATATGTGCCTCATTCAGCTATGAAGGATATTTTCACACAACAGGAAGCTTCTGGGAGAACGTGCAGATGGATCAACAGGATCCAAGAGTATGACATTGAGCTGCAAGTCACCAAACTGGTTAGAGGCCAAGGTTTAGCTAAGTTGATGGCAAATTCCAACTTAGAGGCAGCTGAGATAAATGAGGTAAATGGTTCTCAATCTGTTAATGTGTGTGCTTTGACAAATGATCCATGGTATAAGGATATTATCTTTTATCTTGTCAACATTCATTGTCCCCCAGGCATGAATGTAACTCAGCAAAGAACACTTAAGCTCCAATCTCAGAAATATGTTTTATTTCAAGGAATGTTGATGTGGAGAAATCATGACGGACTGCAATTGAAGTGTTTGGACCGGCAACAATTTGAGGAAGTTATTGATGAATATCACCAACGAGTATGTGGTGGGCATTTTTATGCTAAAACCACCAGCACATAAAATCATTAGGGTAGGTTTCTGGTGGCCGAGCCTCTTAAGGATGTTGCAAAACAAATTAGAAGATGTGGTGCCTACCAAAGATTCGTAGGCAAGTTGAAGTTTCAAGGTGCCCTTCTCCTTATGAATGTTACCATTGAAGCACCATTTCAACAATGGGGCATTGATTTCATAGGGGAGATCCAAGAGAGATCGAGCAATGGGTACAGGTGGATATTGGTGGCAACTGACTACTTTACAAAGTCGGTTGAGGCTATTACAACCCACAATGCCACATCCAAGGTAGTGATTGAGTTCTTGTTGAATGATTTGATAACCAGATTTGGTGTGCCATCTAGAATTGTTGCAGACAACGCTATGTGCTTTAGGTCTCAGGACATTGTAGGTATGTGTTCTAAGTATGGGATAAGTTTGATTCATTCATCACCATATCATCCACAGAGTAATGGACAAGCTGAGTCTAACAATAAGAGCCTTATGAAAATTTTAAAGAGGACTTTAGATATGAACAAGAAAAGGTGGGATGACAAACTAAAATATGCAGTTTGGGCTGATAGGATCACCTACGAGCATGCTATAGGCATGAGTCCTTTTGAGCTAGTATATGGGAGGGAGGCCAAAATGCCAATGTCGTTAGAGTTGCTTGTGTATCAATTGCTGCAACAAACAGGCGAAGATATGGATGATGCTATGGCATTGAGAATGCATGAGTTAACAGAGTTGGATGAATCCAGAAGGATAACACATGACAAAAACTTGCTACGGCAGCAAGAAGTGGAACATCTGTTCAATAAGAGAGCAGTTAGAAAGTGTTTTCAAATTGGTGATTTGGTTCTTCTCTGGTATGCAAAATCAAAAGACAAGGGCAAGCATGGTAAGTTTGAACCACTATGGTTAGGCCCATATCAAATTGATGAGAAGGCTGGCCAAGACACCTTTTATATCAGAAACATGGAAGGAGAACTGCTGGAGCTGCCTATTCATGGACAGCATTTGAAACATTACTTCTCATAGGTAATGATTTCCTTCAAATTTTGAGTGATGAAGTCAAGTCTCAGCCTTAGTTTTTTGACCTCGTGCAATCTTGACCATTGTTGGTCTTGACGGTGTTTTGTTTTGTTTCCCATGTGTCGTTTTGGTGTTTTTTGGTCTGCTCTGGAGATTTGAATTCTCGCTATGACATTGCTTATCACATGTCCCCAACCAGAGCCAGTGTTGACGCCTATAAAATCAGTCCTCAAAATGCCCCATTTTGCACCCAATCTCCATCTAAATCCTCCATTGTTGAACCTATAGTTTATAACCGATCGAAGATGTCTTCCATAGGTTTTCATGTGTTTGCCATTTGAAAATGCAAGATAGGAAACCCAAAAAATGACTTAAGTCGAAAAAACTCTTAAGTGTTTCCTAGTATTTTCACCTCTGTCGGAGTTTCGGAGTTCAGGGTTCATGCCTTCCACCTTGTGTTGTCTATCGGCTCCGAGGTTCGAGGCTCAAAATTTGCCTAAGTGTTGAAATTTGTCTAAGTGAGTCAGAGGTTGGAGAACGGAGTTTCGGCCTTCCGTCGTCTTCATGGTGGATGTCGAGGATAAGGCCCGAGGGCCAAGGTCTGCTTGAGGTAATGAAAAAATATTCTAAGTACGATGCAGTACTGCGGAGTTTCGGAGGTCGGAGTTTCGGCATTTCGTCTTCTTCAGTGTTGTAGTTGGAAGGTGGGGGACCTAAAGGCCAAAGTCCGACAAGCTTTTTTCTTCTAAGTGTTTCGGGGGTCAAACTTCGGGCCTTTGGCCTTCGATCTTCTTCATGGCAAGTGTCAAGGAGAAGCCCCGAAGTCTGAAGTCCGACAGGTCTACTTGTTCGGAATTATTCTAAGTATGAGGGGGATGGCGAAGGTCGGAGGTTGGTTCTTCTTCCTTCCTTTGAGGAAGGTAGAAGGCGGAAGGCCCGATGACCAACCCCCGATGGGTGTTAATTCTTTCTAAGGCATTCCACCGAGCCTTTTGGGTGGACCCACAGCAAGCTTGTGGAATCGCGAGAAACTGCCAAGTGGCGTAAAGCAAAAAAGCGGAACGCCCGAAGCCCGAAGTCCAATTTGGCAAAGGACGATAAAGAGATTGTAGAAAAGAGACAAAGGCAAAAGGACGAAGGTCCGAAGTTTGAAGTCCGAAAGTCCAATTTGTCAGAAGTTGAGTTCCTGGCCTTCCAAACTCCTCCAACTGCCTAGGAAGGCGCCAACTACTTCTGAGGACACCATTAATGCGAAGTCGGTGGCCGAAATTAATGTTTCTACTGCAATTGGTGGGGTTGTTTAGGGTTTTCCTGCCCAGTTCATTCTTAGACCCGCGCGTGAAGGCTATAAAGGCAAGATCTGAACTCTTTTCAAGGGTTGATCGTTCTAGGCAAAATTTCTCTCTACAGGTACAATGTGTCCAAGGCAGTTAGGGCTTCGTCTATTGTTTACTTTCAGTTCTTTAGGAAGCATTCATCAAAAGTGTATGCGAACTATATTGTAATCTTGATATCAATTCATTGTTTTTCTCCATTGTTGTAAGTGTTCTTTCAGGAAGTCTCTATCGCAGTTAGGGTTTTCTCTTGCCACAATTCGTGGTATGATTGTAAAATCTGATTTGAATGAATATGACAGTTCTTAATCCATTTTCAAGCTTTGTAAATGGTCATTTCAGTATTACATATGAAAGAATATTGTATGGCATTGGATTACTAAGTATTCTCATGGTTTGATATTGGTTCTTGTGCATCTAAATAACCAGATAGGCATTCATACATCCCCTTTTAATGTTTTCCTTTGATAAACTTGAAACTCTGTAGCCCATTGGATAGGCACCGGTCTAAGAGGCCTATGATCACCCACACTTTATTGAAAATCACAACAATACATCATGTTTTAATCACGGTAGTAGTTTCGCCAGCGTCCTCATTCTGTAGGATTGCTTTATCATCTTAATCAGAGGCCTGTGCAGTCAGTTTGTCTTGACCTAGTGACAACTTTGGGGTCAAGTGTACATTGGGTATGGTTGTATTTGTTTGTTTGTGTCTTATTTAATGCATCTAGGAATATCCCTCCTAGGTCTAGCTGAACCTGAAGTGCAGAGGAGCTTACCCACTCCTGTAGGTTGTCCAAAATCGCCCAAAGCTTGTTGATAAACCTCTTTTAATCACCCTAATGATGCCCCTGGCCTAGGTGACTATAAAATGTTTTAGGTTGTTATTTTGGGAGTCTACATGGCAAAGGACTCAGCAGACAGAAAAAATTTCCGGCGAACTTCCAGTGCAAGTCGTATAGCGTACGTAGACTTAGATGGAGATTTACAGGTTGTACGGAACAATTGTGGAGACCATTGCTAAGTCGTACGGCTAGATGAGACTGAGATTGCAAGAATCGTATAGATTGTGAATAGAGATTGAGTCGTACGACGGAAAAAAAAAATCAACTTGCACTCTGCAAATCATACAGTGAACAAGAATTGACTTGAAAAATTACAGAGGTCGCACGGTCAAGATGGAAATTGTAGGTAGGCAGGAGGATGTAATCGTACGACCAAGTTGCAGGAAATAGTATGGCCAACTTATAGGAGTTGATTGCAGAGTGGGAATCGTATGGATAATACTTACAGGGGTCGTACAATTGAAATACCAAGTCATACACGGGTTTTATAGGGCCCAATTTGCAATCGTACGGTGAGCATGAGGGGGGGTCGTACGGTCAAAATAGTTCGTATGACCCCTTTATATAAACTTTTAACTTTTTATTTTTTTTGTTTCACTTTTCCTTTACTCTATTTTTTCTTTTCATTTTCCGGTATGTTTCTTTTCTCCAATTTATTTTCCCCATAATTCTTCCCAATTTTCTTTTTCGTCATTATTTTCATCTTTTGCGTTCTCTTCCTCTAGTACTTTGATTTCCGTCATTTGGTGAAAAATACAATCAACATATGCTTTTCCGAAACAATCGTTAGGACAACATTCGTTGACTGGCTCTAGTTCAAAAATTTGATCGACTAACTCTAATTCGCCCATACCTTTATGTCATGTCCCCGTTTCCGGCTTGATCATCAAGTGTATAATGGATTAGCCTATTCCTCATTCCCGGAGGCTAATTCTAAATGATGAGGGAATGAATTGGTTTCTAACTAACTCTATCTTTTGTTTTGTAGGAACAGAATTAGAAACCTAAAATTTGACTAAGTCTGAGGGTCATTTCATCAACTCCAATGGTCACATTGTCAAATAATGCTTTCATGTTGTTTAGGCACATTTCTAGGAAAGTCAAGCTCATTCTGGCGCCTAACCCTCAAATCCACTTGTAGCACTCAGTAAGGGACTTCATTTGAGGCGCTTCATGTGATTAAACTCTTCCAACCTAGCGCCTAGCATTGAGATGAGGGGATTGGGTATGAATAAGGTTTTCCTGCTTGGGCGCCACTATCATGTTAAAGAACACCCAATGAGCGCCTTAGGCATTGAAGGCAAGAAACAAAAGTTGAAGTCTCTATCAACTAGTGGAGCATTCACCTAACATGTGTTTGGGGTCCTTGGCAGGAACTTCCACAAGTAAACTCCATTTCCAAGGAGATCAAGTAAAATTGTCAAGGAATCTTAAAGAGCGCCTAAGGGGTGATGTGATAAGTTGCTTCAAAGTCATCTTTCTTACAGCTTGAGTAGGCGCCAAAACAAGACTTCAGTGGGTGAATGATGTCCTCACTTCTCAGTAAGCTAAGGCACTTGGTAAAAGCAAGGGTTTGGTGTCATTCCAAAGACCTCAAGTATGAGCGCTTTTCAGGGAGAGTGGCAACTCAAGACTAGGCGCCAAATCCATGCAAGATGAACCATTCAAGTGAAGGCGCCATTTTACTCTTCTCCTGGCATCTTGAACTCATCCAAAAGTGCGCCTAAGAAGGGAAACAACTTTTGATCCACTTATAGTGAAAGGCGTTTGGTAGAAGATAGTAAGTTTGATTCAGTTGTGACTTGTGTTGAAGATTTTAGCTTGGCAAAACCATTTTCTTCCTAAGGCGCTAATCTAGACAATTCTCTATCAATGAGTGCGCCCAAGAGAAGTTGAAGACTCAAACAGGATGTTAGTACTCCAGATGAGGGCACTAGGTTTAAGGAGCATCAAAAAGGCTTGATTACAAGTATTTGAAAGTATGAATTGTGTAGAACATCTTACTTGAAGTGTTAGGTGCTGATACTAGTTGAAACTTCCCCAATGTGCGCCTAAGTTAGTTGACCCCAAGACTGGGCGCCAAACCCATGTCATCTCATCTCAAAAAAATGCGCCTCAAACTTTCCAAATCATTTAGAATGATGTTCTTGAACACTTGTATGGAGATGAACCATTCAAGAGGAGGGGGCGCCAATTCACCTTTCCACAGACACCATGGTGCGCCTAAGCATGAAAAGATCTTTCAAATTCACTCAATATGAAGGGCGCTTGGCAGAAGTTGGTGTTTTTGACTTAGATGTGGCTTGAGATGAAGATGATTGCAAGGAAAGGTCACATCCTTCCTAAGGCGCCAATCTGCATCCTGTCCTACCCACAAATGCGCCTCAATGAAGATGAGGACTAAAAAGCAAGTTTTAAACACTCTGACTCTGATATGGGCGCTCTCTTCAAGGAATCTATCCATACTCAAAGGTTTCATCTATTTGTTGGAAGATGTCCAATCCTTCTCCAGGCGCCAAAACCCTTGCAGAACCCCAAATCTAGCGCCCAAGTCAAAAGAACACTGGAATTGCGCCTTAGTAAGTTGGATGTCAAATTCTCCTCTTTCCAACCTTCAGTTGGCACCTAGCATTGAGGACTTTGCAATTATGGCGCCTAGTCAGGAGATAAGGTAGTTGTCACTACCTGAGCTCTCATTGGTCCACAGAATGTCTTCGGGATCCGTGTCAAGGTCTCTAGATAAGCTTGCCAACTCAGAATGAGTCATCAGATGGAATATTCCCTTGGATATGCTTCTTGGGAAACGTGCCTTGGTTCCTCTTTGTGCATTGAAAAACGTGCCTTCATTGCCTTTGAAAGGCCTATAAAAGGAGGAGCTCTCTCATTCATTTGCATCAGTTCATTTGACAAAATTCTCTCTGCAAAGCCATTGAGCTTGTAATCTTGAGGCCTGCGAGTTTCAAGTGTTGGGGTGATGCTCCCTCAACTGACAAGGTGATGCTCCCTTGTTGTATTGTGAGGTGTTGACATTCAGTCGACATCATTGAGTTGATTAAGTTGATCAAGTGTCAAGGACATTGTAATCACCAAGGCTTCAAGGCCTTCTTTTGTATTTCCATTGAACAAGTTGTAACTTCATGCTGTTGAAGCATTATCTATGTAATAAGACATTGCAAGTTGATTGAATCAAGTAACAAGACAAGTACCCAACTCTAAGATTGATTCATTCAAGTAGTTATCTTCGATGTATATCTTTATGTTGTTGAGGAAGTTGATGAATTGATAGCAAGTAAAATTGTTTAAGTAAGAAAAAAATTTCATAGCACTAGTTGGGTATCTTACAGTGGTATCAGAGCCTGGATCCTGCCAGCCTTTGGGGGTTTTCATGCAAGAAGGTGATCAACAAAGTGATAGAACTAGGAGATACATTGTGCGTGAACAACGAAGGCAGTTCCAGTGGACTCATCCTTACCCACAACAGGATACTCTTTCAGGAGCAATTGTAGCTAGATAGGCTAACATGGCTGAGGAAAGAAGTAGAAGTCCACCTGCTGATGGTGAACGTGAAGCTAGAGAGATGTTCAGGAACATGGCTGTTGGACATCAACAAACAGCTCAAATTCTACAAGTCCTACAAACCCTTCAAAACATGAATCAGGGTGAAGCAGCTGGACAAGGCCGTAGAGATGCAGCTAGACGTGAGAGACAAGAAAGACAAGTCGATGATGATGCTGCTAGTGCAATAGGTAGAAGAGTTCACACACGAACTCCTACAGTTGATAGGCCTTTAAGACCAACGTTCCTTCCACCACCACCTGAACAGGACAATGAAGCTGATGAAGAGTTTGATGAAGAAGATCAGAATAACTTCGAAGATGAGATAGCTCTCTTTGCAGATCTCTATGCCAGATTACCAGAACGTGTTCGGGATATGATGACTTTCAATGAATATTGCCGACAGAAGAGGGAAGATAGAGACAGGCGAGGTAGAACTAGAGGCTTTCGTCCTAGACGGGATGATGATACAAAGGAGTATAAAGAAGCATTGAATCGAGTTCCCATTCCCACCTTTGATGGAAGTGGTAAGCTCAATGCTAGGGCTTGGGTAAACAAGCTGGATACATACCTTTCACTTAAGCCTTTGACAGAGAAGAAGGCAATTCAATTTGCTACAATGCATCTTGAAGGATTGACTTATGAATGGTGGCATCATGGCCTAGTCTCTCAACATCATGATAGGATAAATTCCTATGATGAGTTTGTAACCAAGTTGATTCAGAGGTTTGATAGAAAAGACACCGAAGTGTACTATCGCGAACTAGCTCAACTCAAGCAAAAAGGAAGGGTTGTGCAGTATGTTAATGACTTTCAAAAGATCGCAGTAATGGTACCCGATATGACTGACCGAACAATCACTATGCTTTTCATTGAGGGATTGAACAATCAGATCAAGCCATTGGTAAAGGTACAAAGGCCAGCAAACTTGGAAGAAGCAATTGATTTTGCTCTAGATCTTGATACTACTCCTGTTTATCAACCTAAGAAAAAGTTCTATAAAGGAGTTAGCTCTACCCAAAGGAGACCCTCTTTTCCTCAAAAGATGACTCAAGGTCCATCTGCAGCCGAAAGAGATGAGCTAAGAAGGAAGAAACTCTGCTTTTCTTGCAAGCAACCTTGGGAACCAGGACACAAATGCCTTGGTAAAGGTAAAGCACATCTGATTGAAGTTGTATCTGATGATGGAAGTGAAGAAGAATCCACTCAGGATGAAGAGGAGGTACATGAACAACCAACTCTTAATGTCTCAGAAGGGACATCTGACAAAATAACCTTAGCAACTATTTCAGGAGTTCCGAAGTATCATGCCTTCCGTATAAGAGGAGTTGTGAAGGGTCAGAGAGTCACCTGTCTCATCGACAGTGGTGCTACTCACAACTTCATAGATGAAGGTTTGGTAGCAAGGCGGGGTCTCACAGTTAAAGACTTCGAAGGATTTCAAATAGCTATTGCCGATGGATTCCTAATGAGTTGTACCCGAAAAGTGTCCCAACTGCAAATTCAAATGGGAGATTACTCCTTACAAGATGATTTCTATGTGGTTGGACTTGGGCATATTGATGTAGTACTTGGAGTTCAATGGTTGCATTCACTTGGAAGAATAGTTCAGGACTTTCAGAAGATGGAGTTAGAATTCATGCATGAAGGAAAGAAGATCAAACTGAAGTCAGTGTCTGATGGAAATCCCAAAGTTGTCTCAGCAAAACGAATGGAAGCATTATTCAGGCATAATGACATCGAATGGGTAGCACAGGTTTGCATCAAGGACAACCAAATCCTCTCTGCTGAAGAAATTTATCTTGCAGATATTCAGGCAATGTTGGATAAGCATGGTAAGGTGTTTAGGGACATACCTCCAGGAATACCTCCTGATACAGGTTTTGAACATGTAATTGAATTGGAGGATGGGGCTAAACCTGTTAATATTGCACCCTATCGGCATCCTAGGCATTTTAAGATTGAAATTGAGAAGACGATCAAAGAATTGATCGATATGGGGCACATAAGACCATCATCTAGTCCATTCGCATCATCTGTGGTGCTAGTGAAGAAGAAGGATGGAACAATGAGGATGTGTGTTGACTATCGCGCATTGAACAAGAAGACCATCAAGAATAGGTATCCAATACCTAGGATTGATGAACTCCTTGATGAACTGCATGGAGCAGTCTATTTCTCAAAGATAGATCTTCGATCTGGTTACCATCAAATTCGTGTTAGAAAAAAGGACATTCCAAAGACAGCATTCAGATGCCATTACGGGCATTATGAATTCATGGTGATGCCATTTGGACTAACAAATGCACCAGCTACTTTCCAGTCCTGCATGAATCATGTGTTCAACAAGCAGTTGAGGAAGTACCTGTTGGTTTTCTTTGACGACATCTTGATTTACAGCAAGACATGGGAAGAACATCTTCAACATTTAGATGAAGTATTGAATGTTATGGAGAATCAATCTTTGTATGCAAAGATGTCTAAGTGTGATTTTGGCCTGAAGGAGATTCTGTACCTAGGTCATATGATAGGAGCAAATGGAGTGAAAGTCCAAGAGGAAAAGATTGAAGCTATTCGCAACTGGCCAGTTCCCCGGAACGTATCTGAACTAAGAGGTTTCCTTGGCCTCTGCAGCTATTACAGAAGATTTGTTAGGGGATTTTCACAGCTTGCTGCACCCTTGACAAACCTAACAAAGAAAGGAGCTTTCATGTGGACAATAGAATCTCAAGCTGCATTTGATAGGTTGAAGGAAGTGATGAGTACAACACCAGTACTGGCTTTGCCAGATTTTACTAAGTCCTTTGTTCTAGAATGCGACGCTTTAGGAGAAGGTATTGGAGCTATTTTGATGCAAGATCGACATCCCATTGCATTCGAAAGCAGGAAGTTGAAGGATACAGAAAGGTTGTACTCAACTTATGACAAAGAGATGCTAGCAATCATGCATGCCTTGGCTATGTTCCGCCAGTATCTAGTTGGATCTAAGTTTGTGGTCAGGACTGATCACAACAGTTTGAAATACTTCTTAGGGTAGAAGAATTTAAATGAAAGACAGCAAAAGTGGGTTGTGAAGATACAGGCATATGATTTCGACATTGAATATGTGAAAGGCAAGAAGAATGTGGTTGCCGATGCCCTGTCTAGAAGACCTGTTGTTTGTGCCCTGAGTAAAGTTTCAGTGGATTGGAAGGCTCAGCTTCTAGTTGAGTATTCCAAATCTAAATTTGCTTGTGAGATCATGGATGGAATCATTCAGGATAATAGGTACAAGGTGATTGATGAAATCATCTATTACAAAGACAGAATCTATCTGACTCCTGAATCGGAGCTAAAGCGACAGATTTTGCAGACATACCATGATGCTCCACTTGCAGGACACCCTGGTTACTTCATGACCTACAGACAGATTAGGGAAAGGTTCACTTGGAAAGGTCTGAAGGAAGTTCTTCAGTATGTCAGGGAGTGTTTGACTTGTCAGCAAAATAAGACAGAACATACATTTCCAGCAGGATTACTCCAACCACTGCCAATTCCTGAACATAAGTGGGAGAGTATTTCTATGGACTTCATCACAGGTCTTCCGAAGGTGAATGGAAGAGACTATATCTATGTAGTTGTGGACAGATTAACCAAGTTTGCTCACTTCTTTGCAATCCCAGTTGAGTCATCAGCACTACAAGTCGCTGAGTTATTCTTTCGTGAAGTCTTCCGACTACATGGCCTTCCTAAAACCATAGTCAGTGATCGAGATAGCCGGTTCATCAGTGTGTTTTGGAGAGAGCTATTCCAACTAGCTGGAACTGACCTGACACCAAGCACTAGTTATCATCCTCAAACCGATGGACAGACTGAAATTGTAAACAAATGGCTTGAGGGATACTTGAGAAACTATGTGTCTAATCATCAGGGTGCTTGGATTAAGTGGCTTCATCTGGGTGAATACTGCTACAACACTACTTTTCATATGTCAATTGGCATGACTCCCTTCCGAGCTTTGTATGGATATGAAGCTGTTTCATTTGTTGATCTGGCATTGGATGACAGTAGAGCTCCCAGAGCAAGTGAATTGATGAAGGATACTCAGGATATTTTGAGAGTCCTTAAAGAAAATTTGCAAAAAGCTCAAAATCAACAGAAGTTGTATGCCGACAAACACCGAGTTGAAAGAAGCTTTGAAGTAGGTGACATGGTGTTTCTGCGCCTTTAGCCATATAGACAGAGTACTTTGAAGAAGTCAAGTGCAGAGAAATTGAAACCAAGGTTCTACGGACCCTACAAGGTGTTGAGAAGAGTAGGGGAAGTGGCATATGAACTTGATTTGCCAACAAGAAGCCGCATCCACAATGTGTTTCATGTGTCATGTCTCAAGAAGGCACCAGGTCAACATGTGGTTTCAACTGATGAACTACCACCACTCGATGAAGAAGGAATGCTTGCACTTGAACCTGAAAATGTGGTGGATATAAGGGAGAAGAAACTCCGCAACCGAAGCATAAGAGAATATCTGGTGAAGTGGAAAGGTTTGCCAATGGAGGATGCTACTTGGGAAGGTGAAAAGATTCTGGAGCATCCTAACCTTCAATTGCTTGAGGACAAGCAATCCCGGGAAGGGGAGACTATCATGTCCCCATTTCCGGCTTGATCATCAAGTGTATAATGGATTAGCCTATTCCTCATTCCCGGAGGCTAATTCTAAATGATGAGGGAATGAATTGGTTTCTGACTAACTCTATCTTTTGTTTTGCAAGAACAGAATTAGAAACCTAAAATTTGACTAAGTCTGAGGGTCATTTCATCAACTCCAGTGGTCACATTGTCAAATAATGCTTTCATGTTGTTTAGGCGCATTTCTAGGAACGTCAAGCTCATTCTGGCGCCTAACCCTCAAATCCACTTGTAGCACTCAGTAAGGGACTTCATTTGAGGCGCTTCATGTGTTTAAACTCTTCCAACCCAACGCCTAGCATTGAGATGAGGGGAGTGGGTATGAATAAGGTTTTCCTACTTGGGCGCCACTATCATGTTAAAGAACACCCAATGAGCGCCTTAGGCATTGAAGGCAAGAAACAAAAGTTGAAGTCATCTATCAACTAGTGGAGCATTCACCTAACATGTGTTTGAGGTCCTTGGTAGGAACTTCCCCAAGTAAACTCCATTTCCAAGGAGATCAAGTAGAATTGTCAAGGAATCTTAAAGAGCGCCTAAGGGGTGATGTGATAAGTTGCTTCAAAGTCATCTTTCTTACAGCTTGAGTAGGCTCCAAAACAAGACTTCAGTGGGTGAATGATGTCCTCACTTCTCAGTAAGCTAAGGCCCTTGGTAAAAGCAAGGGTTTGGTGTCATTCCAAAGACCTCAAGTATGAGCGCTTTTCAGGGAGAGTGGCAACTCAAGCCTAGGCGCCAAATCCATGCAAGATGAACCATTCAAGTGAAGGCGCCATTTTACTCTTCTCCTGGCATCTTGAACTCATCCAAAAGTGCGCCTAAGAAGGGAAACAACTTTTGATCCACTTATAGTGAAAGGCGTTTGGTAGAAGATAGTAAGTTTGATTCAGTTGTGACTTGTGTTGAAGATTTTAGCTTGGCAAAACCATTTTCTTCCTAAGGCGCTAATCTAGACAATTCTCTATCAATGAGTGCGCCCAAGAGAAGTTGAAGACTCAAACAAGATGTTAGTACTCCAGATGAGGGCGCTAGGTTTAAGGAGCATCAAAAGGCTTGATTACAAGTATTTGAAAGTATGAATTGTGTAGAACATCTTACTTGAAGTGTTAGGTGCTGATACTAGTTGAAACTTCCCCAATGTGCGCCTAAGTTAGTTGACCCCAAGACTGGGCGCCAAACCCATGTCATCTCATCTCAAAAAAATGCGCCTCAAACTTTCCAAATCATTTAGAATGATGTTCTTGAACACTTGTATGGAGATGAACCATTCAAGAGGAGGGGGCGCCAATTCACCTTTCCACAGACACCATGGTGCGCCTAAGCATGAAAAGATCTTTCAAATTCACTCAATATGAAGGGCGCTTGGCAGAAGTTGGTGTTTTTGACTTAGATGTGGCTTGAGATGAAGATGATTGCAAGGAAAGGTCACATCCTTCCTAAGGCGCCAATCTGCATCCTGTCCTACCCACAAATGCGCCTCAAGGAAGATAAGGACTAAAAAGCAAGTTTTAAACACTCTGATATGGGCGCTCTCTTCAAGGAATCTATCCATACTCAAAGGTTTCATCTGTTTGTTGGAAGATCTCCAATCCTTCTCCAGGCGCCAAAACCCTTGCAGAACCCCAAATCTAGCGCCCAAGTCAAAAGAACACTGGAATTGCGCCTTAGTAAGTTGGATGTCAAATTCTCCTCTTTCCAACCTGTTGGTACCCATTTTGGCCTAGAGGTTGAGCTTGCTTGTTGGAGGGTTTCTTCTTTCAAACCCTAAGTGTTCTTGTCCATCGCCAAGACTATTGCCTATCGGCAAAGGATATTGTGGTTCCGCCAACGGTGTTGGTTTGCCGATGGGGGCTGAGTCATGTGTTCATCGGCGAGACTCGGCGCATCGGCGGGGAGACTTTTGGGTTGGCCGATGGTGTTGGTCACACCGACAGCGGAGTATGGAGTAGCGATCGGCGAGACAGTTGTCGTCGGCGAAGGTTTTTTGGGAGCTGCCGATATGTGGATGTTTGGCCGATGTGATGTTATCGGCGTGGGTCACACCGACGAAGGGATGTTTTGAAGGTTATCGGGGTGACTTATGTTATCGGTGGAGGGGCTTGGTGTTGCTCCGATGGCCTTTCTCTGGCCGATGGGGAAATGTGTTTCTTTTGGTCATCGGTGAGAGTTGGTCTGTCGGTGGAGGTCTGGAGGGCTAGCCCGATGGTCTATGTCTGGCCGACAGAAGGGAGCGTAGTGTTGTATCGGCCAGACTGATGAGGTCGGCGAAGGATTCGTGGGTCGGGCCGATGGTTTGTGTCACAGCGATGGGTTTTGACGAAGGCATGTGTGTCGAGCGCGGCAAAAGCGCTCGACACTTGGTATGCATGCGGCCATATTTTTAAAATACTAAAGTTGTCTCCGCGGCACCAATGTGGGATTATTCCCCTGTATGTTTTGAACCTGCGAGGAAGCATTTTGGCGGGAAGTTTCTTTTTGACTGCAGCGACGGTTTTCAAGCGACCGCGGGTGGTTGAGGCCCTTAATGGCGACTGTAGCAGGAGTATGGGCGATGGTACAAGCGATCAGGCTGCCTGATTGAGAATGAAGACTTCCAGATAGTGGCGCGTGGCTCGAGGCCCCCCTTTGTCTGCTGCATTAACATTTTCTGAGCGCCATTCCTTCTGAGGACTGTATCTGGCGGATTTTTTGTTGTAATCATGTAATTAATTGCTGTGGTACACTTTCTGGCTGTTATAAGCAGACTGTGTTACCATTTTTCAGGTTGTTGAAAACTAGACATTTTGGCTCTGTAATAAGATACAACTGGTTTTGGTTGCTCTATGCAGCAAACTTGTGAGTTTATGTATCTCCTGTTGTACGTTTTTGCATGAATCCACTGATTTCATGGTTAATCTTGTATGAATAATGCTATGTTTGCATGTGTTATGCTGATTCTGTCTCCAGTGTTGCATGTATCTTTCTTCTGAGTCTAGGTATTCAAGGAATGTCTGAGATTCTAGAACATAGAATTCCTGTGTTGAATGTTTAATCTTTTAACTTCTGCTCAAGGGGTAGATTAAATTGTTTTCAGATTGAATATTGGGAAGGGTATACTGCAATAGGGATGCCATAAGTATCGACAGCTTAACACTCTGCATTGGGAGATACCTTTAAGGCAGGTATCATGTGTATCCCCCTAAAATCCAGTTTTAGCTATTCATGCTGATCATTCACAGGTGTATGTCTACTGACTCCAAGCCCTGGATAGGCACCAATCTAGCTCTGTGTTGAGATTATACACCAGGTCCAGGTTTGCATCCAAACATCAAATCAAACCATCTCTTCCTTCAATCTATTAGTTGTAGGAGTAGGATTAGGATCCCTGCATGCTCTCATACCCAGCCAGACATCATGTCCAAGAATGTTGCCAACCTTGTGATTTGTTACACAAATCTTGGTCCTTACATGAGAGTATTCTGCCTGTTGCTGTCAAGTTAGATCCTTCTGTCATTGAGCTAGTCAAGGTCATACTTTTATCAAATAGGGACACCCCCCTTGGTGCGGCAGAACCAGAAGTGAAGGGGAGGAGCTCACGCAACCTCCTGTATTCAGTTGGCTGAATCTGCCTGTGCATTAGAACTGGCAACCCCTAGTGCTGATTCAGAAGAAAAACCAACACAACCTTCAATTGGCACCTAGCATTGAGGACTTTGCAATTATGGCGCCTAGTCAGGAGATAAGGTAGTTGTCACTACCTGAGCTCTCATTGGTCCACAGAATGTCTTCGGGATCTGTGTCAAGGTCTCTGGATAAGCTTGCCAACTCAGAATGAGTCATCAGATGGATATTCCCTTGGATATGCTTCTTGGGAAACGTGCCTTGGTTCCTCTTTGTGCATTGAAAAACGTGCCTTCATTGCCTTTGAAAGGCCTATAAAAGGAGGAGCTCTCTCATTCATTTGCATCAGTTCATTTGACAAAATTCTCTCTGCAAAGCCATTGAGCTTGTAATCTTGAGGCCTGCGAGTTTCAAGTGTTGGGGTGATGCTCCCTCAACTGACAAGGTGATGCTCCCTTGTTGTATTGTGAGGTGTTGACATTCAGTCGACATCATTGAGTTGATTAAGTTGATCAAGTGTCAAGGACATTGTAATCACCGAGGCTTCAAGGCCTTCTTTTGTATTTCCATTGAACAAGTTGTAACTTCATGCTGTTGAAGCATTATCTATGTAATAAGACATTGCAAGTTGATTGAATCAAGTAACAAGACAAGTACCCAACTCTAAGATTGATTCATTCAAGTAGTTATCTTTGATGTATATCTTTATGTTGTTGAGGAAGTTGATGAATTGATAGCAAGTAAAATTGTTTAAGAAAAAATTTTCATAGCACTAGTTGGGTATCTTACACTTTATGCAATTGACTCGCATCGATTAGGTTCAACCCTTTTGGTTTTTGTAGTCATTTCACTTTTCTTCCCTCTACTATCAATTGTTGTGTAGTGTAAAATGCTCGCCACATCCGTGGTCTTAGCAGTGGTAATCCTCGGAAGTGTAAAGCCTTGTGGTTGGTAATCCTCTAGAAAGACCACCTGATAAAAAATGTATAAGTGAGGTTGAAGATGAAGTTTCCACATGCAATGCGATGATACATGGAGGCTTCATCATTCCTACCTTTATGAAGACATGGAATGAGATCAAGGTATGCAATATTTTGGATCTAGTTAAGGTATATTTTCTTGATGGAGCTTGCCCTGTGTTGCATCAACCTTGTATGATGTTCAAACTTACATGTTTGAGTTTGCTAAGAAGTAGGAAGCACTATTACTATTGTGAGTTAAGGAGTTGTGTTGAGTATTTTCCTATATTTGAAGAAATTGTCATGAATATCAGAATGACGAAGCATAAGCATGGTTGTGCTGCCTCAATAATCAATTTTCATTAAAGAAAACATCAACTAACTATGATTGAGGTTGGTAGTGACAAAAAGAAGATTGTTGGGAGATCTACAAGACAAATATTCATCATCAATGCTTTTGTTATCATACAAATCAGTCACCATGTAGTTTTATATGTATACTTATAAGTGACTTGGCAGACATTTTTGGACAAGGGATGGAGCATTTTTCAAATGATGGTAGAATGGGGTGCTTTTCTAGCCATTATAGAAGCATTCTTAGCATTCCTAATGCACCTTTTCCTTGTGTTTGCAAAACTAATTCAATATTGCAGTTGCTGTCCCAGTTTTTAAGTTGCTGATTTTGATAGAATCAGTCAATGAACTGTTGATTTCAGACCTGTTTTCTCAAATGCCTATGATCGTGATTGATAGTGGAGTTGGAGGTAATGTCTACCATGATAGAATTTTGTTGTGGCTTGGTGTGTTTCTAGATTTTTTTTTGTGTTGTGTGATAGTTGCAGTGTGATTTTCAAATTTGAAGAGATTATCAATTAATCTTATTTGCTACTACAAATCTTATCTATATAGTGGAGGCTATTTATGTTGGGTTGTACAAGACTAAACCCTGCCATACTATTTCTATGTTGGGCATTGTAGTCAGTGTACAATGCCTATTATTATGTTTTGATAATATAGTTATCCGACTATGTATTAATTGTTTGTCGGCTTCCAGATAGTTGGAGTCAATTGGTAGACAATTGTGTTCTTGGAAACCATTGGGTTCTTTAAATAGACTTTGTATCGTCAAGGAAAGCAGTCTAATCCTTGGCTAGCCATCTCTGGTCTACTTCTGTAATAAATCCATCTAAATAAAGATATACTTTTACTCTATCTGGTATGCATTGTTATTTATGTTCATTATTTCAAGTATTTGTTTTATTAGATAGAAGAGTAAACATTGGCGTTGTTGCCTTAAAGAAATCAGGTTTGATTTAACATAGTCATGCCCTTAGACCCTAATAAAGGTGGAAAGAGACCACAATGTGATCAGGATCAAGAGAACAGACGATCTCTAAGGTTGGTAGAGCAAAGAGAACACAGAAGAAGACTAAGAAAGATCGTTGAAGCTGAAGTCCATCCCAAAGTAGAAGTCGAAGTCAAAGCGTGAGTAGAAGTCGTAGTTGGGAAAGAACACATTTCCCCTACAAATAATCACACGAAGGAAGAGTGGGAGGAGATAACAAGACACCTTCCATTACTAAACGATATCAGTCGATCTTTTAGATCAAGTTGAAAAGTCAATACAACCTCCTCTAGACGAGAGAAGTTGGAAGATGGAGTCTAAAGATTCCTTCACAGAAGCATGCGAGAGCAACCTTCAAGGCATCAAAGGTTGTCAATCAAAAGAGAAGAAGCTGAGCCAAGGGCGTATAAAAGAAACCTGAAGGTGAAACAAGAGTGCAAAATGTTGAAGCCACAAGAAGAGTGGAGGATTCTCACATTGCTAAGAGTGTGAGAGGAGCACCAGAACGTCCAAATCAAAACTCCCTAGCAAGCGAGCAAGTTCTAGGCACTAGGTTTGCATTAGAACAAAACCATAGTAAGCCCCAATATAGAAAGGCAAAAGTTGCCCAAGTTTACAAGCAATGGATTAGAAGATCTCATGAGGCACCATAAGACGTGGAATAATCTAGACAACAAATGGCAAGATGATAGAGCATACTGGCTATGGTCTTTTCCAACCACCTTGCGAGGTGTAGCCAATGACTGGTATACAAAGATTGAACCAACCTTCCAAAACACATGGGAGAGATTAAAGAAGGCCTTCGAGGAAGAGTTCAAATTGTTTCGAGATGATAATGAAATAGTAGCAGAAATTTACAATACAAGACAAGGTAAGCATGAAAACGTAAGAGCTTATAATTGTAGGCTCAAAGAATTATTGGTAAAACTAGAAAAGGAACCTACTAATGGCCTAAAGAAAAGATACTTTATTGAAGGACTTATTCCTTCATTAAGAAAAAAATGAAAGTGGTATCATCCTCATCCTATGCAGAAGCCTATAATAAGGCAATGGATATAGAAAGCAAAGATAAAATGTCATCTCGAGCCAAAGGAAAAATAGATGAAGATGATAGTTCAGAAGGGAGTAGCGACAATGAATGAGGAAAAATGCAAGCACTCTAGAGGGATATGCTTCGGATGATAAGAATTGAAGATAGAGAAAGAAACTAGCAAAGAAAACAATAAACTATGCTGTACTAAGTGCAAAAGTGAAGGTCACACCAAAGGTGATTGTCCTAGAAAAATGTTTTGTGATATTTTCCAAGTTATGGGCCATTCAATAAAAGAGTGCCCATATAATTTGAAGAGCAGGAGCACACAAGTGCTCTTCACACAAGGAGAGCAATCCACTCCACCAAGCACTCCACCGAAGCCATAGAATAACACGAACACATCTTTAGGTGGCTATCGAAATCAAAGAGGGTGAGGTCGAAGTCAAATACAGTATGACCCCAAAGGATGCCCTATCATACAATGCTGACAATGTAACGAATGGGGACACTTTGCGAGAGACTACTAGAACAACTAGAACAAATCAAGATTATTGTGCAAATGGTGTGGACCTGGAGAACATGGAGACACCGAATGTCTGAAGCAAAAGGTCAGCATCAACATGATTGGTGTAGAGAGGCATAAGGAATTATTGGCCATTACTCAAGCCAAACAAAGAAGGTTGTGTACTTGAACCCACGTGCAGAAAAAGAAAGACTTTGTAAAGCAAGAGCCGAAGAGGAGCATGTTATGGATAACAAACATTGCCACTCAAATGCAAATGCAAGTACGATAACAAATCAATTAGAATCCAATAAAAATATTGCAAGGCAAGTACTCCAAATTATTGTACCAATTAAACTAGTGGATTTATTACAAAGTATTCCCAAACTCCAAAATGCTATGACTAATATTGTATCTGGGAAGAATGAGATGGTGCATGCTACAACCCATTTAGAATCTAGAGAGAATGAAGCCCCAATAACCAAACCCCCATTGTTAGGAGATCAAGTGATCAATCCCATGTTACTAATGGTTAACATGGCAATGAAACTAGCAGTGGTGTACACAGAGATCCTTGGAAGGAATCTCACTAATACAATTGTTGATGGAGGGTCTAGTATGAACGTACTTCCGAGAGACACTTGGAGAACTCTCAAGAAACACTTGGAGAACTCTCAACAAACCAACTATCTGGCCACCAACTTTCCAATTCATAGGTGCAGATCAACAAGGAATCAAAGTAATAGGGGTTTTAATGGCTCAAAAGGTATTGATCGAAACCCAACCATTTTTATTAAATTTTGCGGTCATCTCATTACAGAAGAAAGCATACGACGTATTGTTGAGTCAAGCTTGGTTGGTAGCAGCCAAAGTTGACCACAACTAGAAAAGGAACACTCTCCATTGAAAACAAGGGCAAGAAGTATATAATTGATTTGAAAAACCAAATAGTAAGTGAGAAAGCAGCTTCTTCAGATTCATCAAATTTGGACTTTGAAGACGAGTGGATAGGAAAGCATGATCAGGGTCCAATGGAGCCGAACACCAAAGGAATTTCGAAATTGCAGTCATGTTCAGAAGATGAAACAAATTCTCTATGGCATGTTTCACTAGAAAATGGAGGACTATGAAGTATTTTCCTTGAACTACAATTTTGTTGAAGCTACAGAGATCAACGAAGAGCGGCAAATAAAGAACAATTTTGAAAAGTTGGATAGTTTGTGTGTCAGACATAGTACAAGGTTCGGAAAAGATGACAGTTCTAGTTCTAATGGAGGCACCCGACTTTATTGAAGATTCTAAAATTAATGAAGGACTGTACTCGTGTTGCATATTTCAGCATGACATTGAAGCCAAATCAAGTTCACAGGAAAATTATGGAAAAAGAAAAAGTATCGTACAATGGGTCGGCCAGAAAAGTATTGAAAGGAACAGTATCATACAATGGGTCAAATAGAAAAAAAAAATTATTGAAGTCAAGGAGGAAAATAATAGGTGGTCCCACATGAGAAAAACGAAAAAAATAATAATAAAAGTTCAAGTTTTTTTGGCTGAAAAAAGGTAAATATTAAAAAATTAAATTATAAAAGCTCCCTCTTTACCATCGTACAGCCATATAGGAAGAAGCAAATTCAAATAAATATTAAAGTTCCCCCTTATGCCATCGTATGATCCCTTATCGCTCATATTCTGAGATGTCCCACCCCCAAATGGGAAATCTACTAACTGAAATTTCTGATTTTTCTGTTTGCTTTTTGTTTTGTAACACTTTTGGTTTTGAATGATTTTTAAATGTTTTGAAGATATATGCCAGGAATGTAAATGAAGAATATTGGCAAACAATTGCAATAAAAGCAAACTGCTGAAACAAACCCTTTATATGTATATTCAAATCAGATTTACAATTGATTGCTTAAACATTAACAGTCATACCCGGAGCCAAGCAATACAAATCTGTAAATTCTGGAAATTAATGTCAACAACAGCAACACCTTATTTTGAACACCTATCTCAATTGAGAGACTTCTCCACCTTGAAATTGTTGTTGAATGATTGCAATGAACTAGCCGCCCAAAATGGTGATGAAAAGATGTTGAAACCCTAGGCGATTTTAGCCTTGAGAGCACACGCTGACCCTAGAGGATGTACGGCCCAGCAAGGTATTGTATGGCCTGTTAGAATGGTACGACCTTCTCTGTTTTGACCACGTGCCACCAATGGATATTGATCAGCAATAAACTTCTGAAATATGCTTCTGATCTGCTCAACCAAACTTATGAAATATCTCTGAAAATCAACTCCATTATGCACATTGGTGACCTCTGATGTGAAGCCACCTGATAAGCAAACCTTGGGTGTTATTTCACACCTATAGAATGCTCGAATCTGAGAGAAAATCGTTCTCCAAGATCAATCTACAGAAAGAAACCCTTGTTTCTCCTCTTCTCAGCCAAAGCCAAATTTTCACAAGTGTTTGAATGATCAATAATCCTTGAACGTGCCTTTTACAAAGCTTTTATATCTCCTCTTGAATTTGCACGACTCCCAAGGCAATTTAATCAATTTAATATAATAAAATGTATTTGTTGTTGTTGCCTTATATTATATCATTCATTTGGGCGCTCATATTAATGACTTAATGATTTGACTTTAATATTATTAAATAGGCCTTTATAATGAAGTCAAATAAAGTCATTATAATAGCCACTTTAATAATTAATTATTATTAAAGTATTCACTTTAATAATAATTAAAATACCATAACTCCTTTAATAATCAACATTAATTAATTCTGTCAGTGCCAGAAGGTAGCCCACTGAATCCTCTGCTCACCAGGGTGCCTTACTATAAATAGTAAGGTTGGCCCCCAACATCCAACTAACTTACTAAAAATAGTAAGTGTATATAAACAAAGCCAGAAAAACATGGAGATGATCACCTCAGAATATGCCAAGGAACTGAAGAAGAAAACACTTGCAACTACCATCTGGAGAACCAATTAACTCCCTCACAAGGCCCTCTAATCACCAACATTAGCCTACGAGGACCTGATGATAGGCTAATCCACCAAACTCTGACACTGGCTAAAAAAAAGTGGACATTACAGTCCGCCTACCCTGAAATTGCTTGACCTCCAGCAATCTCAACTGAATGCCCTGGCCTGTCGCCTGAATGTTGGGATCCCAAATCAATTTGTAGAATGCCCAACCATGCTCAATACCGCTATAGACAATTAACCCGATGTAGAGCAATCTACCAGATATAGAAATCCCTGGATCCCATAACCAGAATGGAAGTCCGCCATACACATTACCGGCTGACTTCCACTGCACAACTCTTACATAACCTTCACCATGCTAAGAGTGGTGAAGCAACTTATCGGGATCCAACCACACTAACATGTCAAACCTGTCACCACCTGAATCCCAACACATCAGAAACTCACAACCATCGAACATGAGGAAATAAAAGTATCTCGAAGTATCTACATCACAACACCTCTCTCCATCCTCTGCAAGCCTCCAATGGAAGTGATAACTACCCCTCATAGGTGACCAAAACGGTGACACAATTAATGGTCTCTCATCTAGACACTTGGTTAAAAGGCTTAGAATATCCTCATTAGGCAAACTCCAAGTGCTTGTGTCATAGTTTGATTCCATCTCCCAAGTATGTTCCTCCTTTGCTTGCTCAACTTCTACACTTTCTTCCCTTGGAAGAAATAGAGATCTAAGGTGTGACTCACTCTGCTTCTTTGTTTAATCTAGCTGGTTGCAACATCCCTTGACCTCTTGCAAGCGTTGTTTTGCTTGGGCAGCCAATAACTTTGACTTCCTAGCTTTTTGTAACCACTCATCACATAAAACTTATGTCTTCTTCACATCTTCCAAAGTCTGATATACAAAATCAGAATGTTTGTGGCATGAATCCACAACACATAATTCATCTTTAACACCCAAATCTTGAGTATCAATATTAGAAGACTCCACAAGACCATCATCCTCACGTGAAATGGCTGCTACTCATGATGATGCAAGGAAATATGACTGTTGTTGCAAAAATCAGAATTGTTGTCATACCTTTGTGTCATGCTTTCAACATCTCTAAGTGGCCGATCCATGTTTGCATTCTCTTCCTCTTTGTGATCAACTTGAAAACTCAAAGGTGTAATATGTGATTCCTCTTGATCCAAACTCCCATATGATGACAGATTTTTTCTTTCCCCGTGATCACTTGTAGGCTGCAAATCACAAACAAGTGACTCCTCTTTCCTTTCTTGTTTTTGTACCTTTGGCTCTTCTTTTGTGATTGATTTTTCTACTTCAAGTTTCCTCGCCTTTTTATCCGTGAATTGGTGGTTAGGATCCCAAAATCCATCATACTGAAAACTCATCTTGTTGCATGTTGCAACATCTTTCCCATGACTAAATTTTGGACCTTTAAATGAAGTTTTTTTCTTAAACATCCTCCTAATATACTTTACCACACCAATCTTTCCAGGACTCAAGGTGACAACACAGTTCAGATATCTATTAAAAGAGTATTGTGTTTTAAAATCATCTGGCATACTCTGGTAGTCCTCCAAGAGTTGATTGGCTTCCCGTTCATAAACTTCCTTGTATTGTTCTTTGTCCTCTATACTGGTAAAATTATGTGCATTAGTGTTCGCTTTCCTTCCCTTCACAAACAGAGGGTCTAATTTTTCCGGACGTTGTATAAAGTCCTGCAAGACCTCCATCAATTTTGTCATGAGTTCTTGCGTAGACTTCATTTTAATTTCTGAATATTTCTGATTCACCTTGTCATGTCCCCATTTCCGGAGTAATCTTGAAAGATCCCTGATGGATCCCTTTGCTGAAATGAAGTGCTGTTGCTGAAATGAAGTGCTGTTTTTTGTGATTTAATTTGTTTTATGATTTTTTATTATTTTTTTTTTTGTTTTCTTTCAGACTAGAGAGGAGATGCAGAAGGGGTTTCAGTTTTCTTGAGATGTGTATTTGCCAAGATGGCAAATAGAAATACATACAGCTGCAATCTCAAATAAAATGGACTAAAAATAAATAATAACTGATAGAAAGATAACACATAAGAAATTGAGGCACATACCCATCAGATCTGTATTTTAATATTCAAAGGAAGCCTGGTTTGCAACCCTACTTGCATACAAAGGCAATATTGGCCTAGAAGAGGCTATACATGCAACTGAGAATGAAGGATCTGAAGAATAAAGCTGATTTAGCACTGCTGCAAGCTTAGATCTGCAATAACATGCCCTGGAATCTGTCCAATGATGCACAAATGAAGACCCAGAGCAGGCCTCCCACAAACAAGAACTGGGTTATCGTCCAATTCACCAAAATCCTTGAGAGTTTTCGTTCCCAAGAGTCTGAATGCTGCTGCCCCCTTCCACAGAGTTCAGTGCTGCCATGAAGCTTCAAAAGATATGCAAAAGATGGATCCAAATAGCACTTCAAAGTCGCTTTATGCACTTCCCAAAGTGGGCGTCCACTTTAGGGTTCCAAAAGGGATCAAAATTAAGAATCTTTAAAAGATCCTTTTATTAATGAAGTCTTCCCAAGTTGGGCGCCCAAGTTGAGGGCCCAACTTCATTATTAAAAGCCCACTTTTTAAACACAACGTTGTGTCAACTAGGTGGGGGACTTTTTAATAACTTATTAATATAAAGTGACATGTTATTCACTTTATTTTATTTATTTTTATTAAATATTAAAGCCACACTTTAATATTCAATAATTATTCCAAATCCATCACCTGGCCATCCTGAACTGAGAACTTCTGTAGCCCACGCCACTGGTGATGTCGCCACGTGTCATGCCAACTGACAGTGCCTCCCTAAAATGTAGGGATACCTCCTAAAAAATAGGAATTTGACCAAAACTCCAAAAATGCTCCTGGAGGTCCCCTGATGCCTCCTGGTCAACTCTCGGTCAAACCCTAAAAAATAGGAACCCTTCCTAAAAAATAGGAAACTGTCAAAAACTGACTGGAAAGACCTGTAAAGCTCTGTGCCAAGCTACACTGCCTCTGGATAGGTCCCCTAACCACGCTGCTGACCTACGGGAACCCGGATGATAGGTCAACTCTCATGTCTCTGCTAGACAGCGCTAAAGAGGGGACATGACAGTCCTCCCCTCTCGAAGATGCTTGCCCACAAGCAACTGCAAGGTCGGATGCTGTAAAATGGACTCTCCCTCCCAAGTGGCGTCCTCTATAGGGAGTCCCCTCCAACAAATCAAGTACTCCCGAATCACCCTACTTCTCAGCCGTCGTTCCCTCTCCTCCAAGATCTCCTCAGGAACCAGAGTCAGCTTACCTTCCTCATCCAAGGGAGGTAAATCGGGTGATGCTACAATATGTTGCCCCAGTGCCTTTTTCAGGCAAGATACATGGAACACATTATGAATCCGACTCTCAGGTGGTAACTCAATCTCATAAGCAACCTCTCCCACACGCCTGAGAATCCGATATGGTCCGTAGAAGCGAGGCTTGAGCTTCTCAGCTCCACCCCCTTTAAGGGTACTCTGTCGGTAAGGCTGCAACCGCAGGAAAACCATGTCATCCACCTCAAATACTCTCTCAGTCCTATGCCGATCAGCGTAGACCTTCTGCTGATTCTGTGCCTGCTGAAGATTCTCCCTGAGAGATCTCATGATGTCCTGGTTCTCCTGTAACCAATCCTGTGCCAAGGGCACCCTGCTGTCACTTACAGCCAAATCAACAAAAGATAATGCCTCGTAACCATAGAGGGCTCTAAAAGGTGTCATAGCAATAGACATATGGTGTGTAGTATTATAGCAATACTCTCCTAGATATAGCCAACGCACCCATGCCTTCTGCTGTCCTGACACATAGCTACGCAAATACCCCTCAACCCACTTATTAACAATCTTGGTCTGCCCATCTGTCTGTGGGTGGTAGCTGGTACTGGGTGTCAACTCCGTACCTGTGAGCCTGAAAAGTTCTTGTCAGAAAGAACTCATGAACCTACTATCCCTGTCACTCACTATGGTCTTGGGAAGACCGTGGAGCCTGAATATCTCTCTGAAAAATAACTCCGCCACCTGAGATGCTGTGAAATCAGCTGCAATAGGAAAGAAGTGGGCGTATTTAGTCAACCTGTCTACTACAACATAGATACAGTCTTTCCCCTGCACCCGAGGAAGACCTGTAATGAAATCCATGGAGATCCCTGACCACTTCTGCTCCGGTATAGGTAACGGCTGTAATAAACCAGCAGGGAAAGTATGCTCAGACTTATTCTGCTGGCACGTCAAACACTCACGAACATGACGTAAGATATCAGCTTTGAGACCCTTCCAAGAGAATCTCTCTCGAACCGCCCTGTAGGTCTTACCATAACCTGGGTGCCCTGCTGTCGGAGTATCATGATAAGCATGCATAATTTGTTCCTTCAACTGAGAACCAGGAACCAGATACACCCTGCCCTTGTAGTAGATGACTTCATCTACCACAGTGTACCTATCATCCAACACCAAACCATCCATGACCTCACAAGCATGCTGATTTTTGGAGTACTCAACTAAAAGTTGAGCCTTCCAATCTGCTGAAATCTCGCTCAGTGAACATAGGGCAGCAAGTGATGGTTTTCTAGAAAGTGCATCAGCCACAGTATTATTCTTCCCCTTTATGAATTCGATGTCAAAATCATAAGCCTGAATCTTGCTCACCCATTTTTGCTGACGATCATTGAGCTCTGTCTGATCAAGGAAATATTTCAGACTGTTGTGGTCTGTTCTTACCACGAATTTGCTGCCAACAAGATACTATCTGAACTTGGCTAATGCATGCATAATAGCCAACATTTCCTTATCATATGTAGAATACAACCTCTCATTATCCCGCAGCTTCCGACTCTCAAAAGCAATGGGGTGTCGGTTCTGCATCAAAACCGCTCCTATGCCCAAACCGGAAGCATCACACTCAAGTACAAAGGGCTGCGAGAAGTCGGGAAGTGCTAAAACTGGGCAAGTACTCATAACCTCCTTGAGCCTGTCAAAGACTCCCTGTGCCTGCTCTGTCCATCTAAAAGCCCCTTTCTTTGTGAGGTCTGTCAAGGGAGCTGCCAACTGAGAGAAACCCCTCACAAATCGCCTGTAATAAGCACATAGACCAAGGAAACCCCGTAACTCAGTAATGTTCCGAGGGTGTGGCCAATCTCTAATTGCCTGAATCTTCTCCTCGTGCACCTTCACCCCATCAGCACTAATCACATGACCCAGATATAGGACCTCTCTAAGTCCAAACTCACATTTGGACAACTTAGCAAATAGAGACTGACTCTCCATGATGCTAAGTACCTCCTCAACATGTCTGAGATGGTCCTCCCAAGTACGACTGTAGATCAGAATATCGTCAAAGAACACTAGAACTGATTTCCTCAACTGCTTGTTGAAGAGATGGTTCATACATGACTGGAAGGTGGCTGGAGCATTGGTAAGGCCAAAAGGCATCACCAGAAACTCATAATGCCCATAGTGACAACGGAAGGCGGTCTTGTGTACATCCTCTGCTCGTACACAAATCTGATGATAGCCTGAACGAAGATCAATCTTAGAGAAGTAGATGGCTCCATGAAGCTCGTCCAACAACTCATCAATGCGCGGAATAGGGTATCTGTTCTTGATTGTCTTCTTGTTCAAGGCCCTGTAATCTATACACATCCGTAGGGTCCCATCCTTCTTCTTAACCAGTACTACAGAAGAAGCAAAGGGGCTAGAACTGGGGCGAATGAAACCCATATCTAATAGCTCATGAATAGTCTTCTCAATATCATCCTTGTATGCTCTAGGATGACGATACGGGGTGGTGATCACTGGCTTAGCTCCATCCTCCATCTCTATCCCATGCTCAAACCCTCTATCCGGGGGTACACCAGGAGGTATGTCACCAAATACTCGGCCATGCCGATCCATCACTGTCTGTATGTCAACATGAAATGCTCTAGCATCCTGAGGAGTGGGTGTCTTGGATTTCACAAAACAACGTGTGGCCCAGAGCACATCATCATGTCTGATAATAGACTCCATCCTGCGAGAAGATACCTCCTTGGGTCCACCGTCAGAGGCTGCCCTCAAGATCACCTTCTTCCCGCCAGATAGGAACTCTAACTGCATGCGGTGGTGATCAATAATATATCTCCCAATACCCTGTAACCACTACATACCCAAAATCACATCATAATCCTCTAAGGGTAGGATATAAAAGTCATCCGTCAAAGTAAAATCACCCATCTGAATGCTGAGCTGTGAGATCCTCCGAGTACAACCCAACACTGCACCATCTGCAACCTTAACTCCAAAACCCTCGAACACCTCAGACTGTAATCCACGCCTCTCCACCAATTTCTGATCAATAAAATTGTGCGTGGCTCCTGTGTCAACCAAACTCATGACTCGCTGTCCCTGTAAGGTTCCTTTTAACCGAAAGGCATGGAACCTGGGATAACTGGATAGGGTAGCCATAGTCACTTTGGCTGCCGCCGATGAATCAGGGATGTCTATCTCTAGCTGGGGTCGCTCCTGAATAACCTCCTCAGGGCTGTCCTCAATGTCGGTGTCTGGTATCTCCTCATCCCCAAGCTTAGATGTGACCTCAACCAAGTGAACTCTGCCCTTACCCATACAGCGGTGTCCGGGCTCCCAAGGCTCCTTGCAGGAGAAGCATAATTTCTTCCTCCTCAAATCATTCCGTGACTCCTGATCCATCCTAGGAGGTCTAGCTGACTGTCCATCTCTGAACTGTGGAGTATTGGCCTTCTGAAAAGGCCGTGATTCCCTGAATGGCCTCTTATCCGATTGATAAGTGGGAGTGGTGTCCAATCTCAAGGTCACATCAATGGCATCCTTAAGAGTGGCCGGCTGGAAGGCACGTACCAATCCCTTAAGCCTATCCTGTAACCCCTCAATGAATAACATCACGCTACGCCTCTGGGGCATATCAGGTACCATAACTGCAATACGCTGGAACTCATTAACATAAGCTTCAGCATGTCCTGTTTGTCTAAGATGTGCCAACTCCCTATAGTAGAGTTCTGTGTCCTTACGGTCAAACCGGGTAATGAGTCGTTCAGTGAACTCTGCATAGGAGTGAATCAAGGCATGATCCTGGGTGACCAGTCCATGATGCCACCAATCATAGGCAACCCCATCTAAATGTAAGACAGCAAACTGGATAGCCTCACGCTCAGGCATGGGTCTCAAGGATAAATATATGTCCAGCTTGTGCACCCAAGCACGTGCACTCGTACTACCCGTACCATCATATGTAGCCAACGTGATCTTCCCAGTAGCTCTACTGAGGTCATAGTTCTGCTGCTGTGGTCTAGTGCCTCGGTCTCCTCTAAACCTGGTAGAATCTCTGCGCTGTGCACAATACTGTGGAAAAGGAAAGACATCCCGGACCTCAGGGGGTAAGGCTCGCCACTGAGCTGTAGCCGCCATGACTGAGTCCTGAAATTCCACCTCTGGTGGCTCTATCTGTGCTGGCCGTTCACCTGGTGCAAACTGAGGAAGTAAGGGTCTATCCCTGGCCTGTCCACGCCTAGGGGAATGATGGGAACTCCTAGCTGATGCGTGTGACCTGTGACTATGCTGGCTTCCCGCCACTGATACTGATCTGCTCCGTCTGCCTCTATCTAACTCCAATCGTTCCAAGGCATCCTGTATCCTGTCAAGGGTCTGAGCAATCCTAGGTTGAGTGTTGATGAGGGTTCTCATCATCTCTCTCTCTTCCTCATCCTGATCTCTCCTGGCATTTCTCTGTTCTTCAGCCATTACTGGTTCCTCTGCTGTACCAATCCCAAGCTCGTTTTGGGCTGTCCTGCGTGTGTAATACCTGTCTGTATGCATAGAAAGCAAATCTCTAAACCCCACAGGCTGGCAGGTCAAAGGCTCTGATACCACTGAAAGATCCCTGATGGATCCCTTTGCTGAAATGAAGTGCTGTTGCTGAAATGAAGTGCTGTTTTTTGTGATTTAATTTGTTTTATGATTTTTTATTATTTTTTTTTTTGTTTTCTTTCAGACTAGAGAGGAGATGCAGAAGGGGTTTCAGTTTTCTTGAGATGTGTATTTGCCAAGATGGCAAATAGAAATACATACAGCTGCAATCTCAAATAAAATGGACTAAAAATAAATAATAACTGATAGAAAGATAACACATGAGAAATTGAGGCACATACCCATCAGATCTGTATTTTAATATTCAAAGGAAGCCTGGTTTGCAACCCTACTTGCATACAAAGGCAATATTGGCCTAGAAGAGGCTATACATGCAACTGAGAATGAAGGATCTGAAGAATAAAGCTGATTTAGCACTGCTGCAAGCTTAGATCTGCAATAACATGCCCTGGAATCTGTCCAATGATGCACAAATGAAGACCCAAAGTAGGCCTCCCACAAACAAGAACTGGGTTATCGTCCAATTCACCAAAATCCTTGAGAGTTTTCGTTCCCAAGAGTCTGAATGTTGCTGCCCCCTTCCACAGAGTTCAGAGCTGCCATGAAGCTTCAAAAGATATGCAAAAGATGGATCCAAATAGCACTTCAAAGTCGCTTTATGCACTTCCCAAAGTGGGCGTCCACTTTAGGGTTCCAAAAGGGATCAAAATTAAGAATCTTTAAAAGATCCTTTTATTAATGAAGTCTTCCCAAGTTGGGCGCCCAAGTTGAGGGCCCAACTTCATTATTAAAAGCCCACTTTTTAAACACAACGTTGTGTCAACTAGGTGGGGGACTTTTTAATAACTTATTAATATAAAGTGACATGTTATTCACTTTATTTTATTTATTTTTATTAAATATTAAAGCCACACTTTAATATTCAATAATTATTCCAAATCCATCACCTGGCCATCCTGAACTGAGAACTTCTGTAGCCCACGCCACTGGTGATGTCGCCACGTGTCATGCCAACTGACAGTGCCTCCCTAAAATGTAGGGATACCTCCTAAAAAATAGGAATTTGACCAAAACTCCAAAAATGCTCCTGGAGGTCCCCTGATGCCTCCTGGTCAACTCTCGGTCAAACCCTAAAAAATAGGAACCCTTCCTAAAAAAAAGGAAACTGTCAAAAACTGACTGGAAAGGCCTGTAAAGCTCTGTGCCAAGCTACACTGCCTCTGGATAGGTCCCCTAACCACGCTGCTGACCTACGGGAACCCGGATGATAGGTCAACTCTCATGTCTCTGCTAGACAGCGCTAAAGAGGGGACATGACAAATCTCATATGGAGATGATGTTTAGCCTATTCACCATTCTCGTAGGCTAAAATAATTGGTAAGGGAATGATTTCCAGTTTGACCTTATTTCTAGAGCATGGAGAACCGTAATGTTGGCTCAACTAGTAGTGTTTTTATTGGTTTTGGCTAAGTATTGCTAGGAGATATTACTTTATTTAGCCAAATATCAAAGTTTTTCTAGTGGATAGAGATTGGAACAATGGGAAATGCAATATTCAAAATTGTATTTCAATATTATCTCTAGTGGATCGACTCATGCCATGTGGACAAGGGAAATGAAATCTTTAATTACATTTTCCTATATCTATTTCTAACGCCAAGGATGAGTTGTATTTGTTGGTAAGGAAATTTGGCATAGTTGGATGTGCCAATGCATGGACAAGAGGTTTTGTAATGTCCCCTCCTTAGTCAGTATCAGATGTCAAGGGGTTAGCCCATCATTCGACCCTCGTGGGCTAGCATTTATGTTTTGAGGGTCTGTTGTTACCTGTTGATTTGATCAGTTGGGGACATTACGACTCTCCGGTGTTGTCAATGATTCAGGTGTTGGCTTTTGCACATGTTATTTGGCTCCTTCTGAGAGACTTACTATACATAGTAGGTCATATTTTGGGGTTACTATTCTTGGCAGGGCACCTGACATCAATGGAGTTGCAGAGGGACACCTTGGTTTTCAATTGGGTTAGTCGAGCCGGTTTCATTAATTATAATATCATTATAGTATCATTAATAACTTTAAAGTTAATTAATGAATGGGGCCATGACCCATCATTAATGAATTATAAAGGCAAATTATAAAGTGGCTCTAAAACCAAGGTAAATAAAGTTATATCAAAAGCAAATATTCTAATATTATTTTTAATGATAAAAAAAAGCAATTTGGAAAGTCGTGCATGTTATGAGGAAAATATTTAAGCTCTCAAAAGCCAAATCAACCTCATTATTATGATGAGCACTTGACTTTGTGAAGAATTGGGAGAGCATTGGGGTTTGTGAATTTCAGATCAATCAGCCATTGGAGAGCGTAAATTCTTCAATGTTGCAGCCATTTGAGGTGGTGAGAGATTCCACTGAAATTTGGCCTTTCAAGAGAGCTTAATGTTGAGTTAATTGTGCAAATTTGAAAATAAATTCAAAGGATTTTTTGATGCAATCATGTCTAATTTAATTGTCTGATCATCTATAATCAATGACAATAAATGCCAGCCATTTTAATGAGTTTTGATAGGAGATTTATTTCTGCATGGGCCGTACCAGCTGCAGGGCCGTACATTTCAGGAATGGCGTGAGTTTCCTTGGGAGAAACGCCTCCCTTTATGAGCTGCAATTGCCTGTATTCTGATCGCCTAGGGGAAACTAAACATTTGCTATCACTTTTGAGTGAGATAAATTCTTCTTAGAGGCAGATCGTACATTCCCCAGGTTTCATTATTGCATGCTGAAGGAATATTCCAGATCTGCACAATTAATTCATGTGATCAAAATCGGGTATGCATGTGCATCTATAATGTTTGTAGATATCTCTAATAATTAAATAATCAAATTCCAGTCATTAGTTTGCATAGTAGATTTAGTTTGTAGTTCATTATATGCAATTTCTCATTACCTAGCAAATATTTTCAAAACACAAAAAAAGCAAAAAAAAAAACACAAAATCCAAAAATTTGTATCAGCATCATCTAGTTTCAGCAATGGAACCATCTGGTTTCACTACAGGTTTGCATAGAGCTTGATGCCATTCGCCAATGAAGATAGGCAATTTGCATTGGATTATGAGTCATCGATTGGGTATTGAGATGGATTTCATTAGATCATGTACCAGTGGATGCCAACGATTTCACAAATCAAGGTATATTTTCATTGTTTGAAGAGCCACGGCCACTAAGGAGGATCAATGCATATCAAGAGGTGAAATTAGCATTGCTAAAGGAGCCAACAGCTGGGAGGATTTTAAATGCAAAGATATTGATTTTAAATGCCAAATGCTCAAGTTGTATCATTCGCCCAAGGATAAGTATGGAGTTTATCAAATAAAATACAAAATTGTTGATGTGAAACCATTCGCCCAATTATAGAGGTAATTTTATTAAATGAAATACATTATTGCTGATGTGTATGTTCACCCAGCTATGATATTCGCCCAGCCATGATGTTTGCCCAGCTATGAAGGAGAAGGTTTTTAAATGCAAAATGATGATTTTAAATCTAAGTTACCGATCCTGGTACTGGTTCGGGTTCGGCTTCGAGGGTTCAGTTCACGGGTTCGGTCAAAAAAATTTCTGGGTGTGGGTTCGTTTTGGGTTCATCCATACAAAAGCATATAAAAATCAGAAATATGTTCATATTTGCAGCAGTAATTAAGTTCAGAATACCATAGCATCAGAATATTCAATAAACAAAACCTTTTTGCGATATAGAATTATCATAAACATACCTTTTTATTCTATATAGCATCAGAATACCTTTTTGGGATATTGAATTATCATAAACAATACCATGCCAGTGATGGATGATAAGAAATGCCATTGGCAACTACCTATTCTAATTATACTTGTAATTATCTTTATTTTTTGGCAAGATGATGATGCAAAGGGTATGGTGATACAATAGGACCCAAAATATTTCACTCAACTTACATTGCAGGCTGCCCTAGAAAACAAGTCTTGAATATTGAAGAGGTTGATGGACTACAGTGCTCATTTGTACTAGTTTATATTGATAAAATCATGTCCAGGCTGTAGACAGTTCATTTTATCTTTGGTAGCAAAGTTGCAATCAAGGGACTTGCCAGCTTTGAACCATGAGACAATGCCACAATGAGGGTCAGTTTATTAAATTTTCATTCTTTGAATTCAAGTTTTTGAAGGGAAAGTCTACTTGTTTGGTATTGGAGGTTGATCCCACCACCAACCTACTTGGTAGTCCAACAGTGCCACAACATGGCAATCAAACTCCTAGAAGATAATTCACCATAATGAGGTAACCATCCAAGACCCCAGTAACGAGGTGACCCTAAGACCAATCTGACTATCAAGACCTCGCAAAAGTTTCACTCCTGTAACCTCACACAACCCCCAAACCCAAATGATAATTAATTGCCTGCATTGTAGGAATGCTAATTAATAGTGATTGCATGCATAATACAATATTATAGAGGATGCATGCAAGCTAATCATGGTTGTAAGAAGGTATACAAGGATGGATAAAAGCAAGAAGGGTCTTGAGTGTGCAAATTCTGTCTGGGTTCTAAGCAAATTTTGTCTGGGTTCTTCCTAGAAGAACCCACAGGGCATTTGAAGGACCCTGGCAGAATCCCCTGGAGGACCGGACCAAGACCAGGACCCAGTTCGAACTGAACCAGTACCCAGCAGTCAAATGCAAAGAACCGGTAACATAGTTTTAAATGTTAAAACAATGCCTTATCCAGTCGCCGCCCAAGATGAAGACATTCAAATTGTTAGAAGGGGTTGATCCTATCCAAAGAATGGGTTTTTGAAGATGAAATGCATTTAATAAAATCAAGATTGATTTTAAATGTTTGTTCTATTGGTACAATACATTTAGAATAGTTCAAAAGGAAGGTTTGCTATTGGTGGATTTCAAAATGATTACAAATTTGCCAAGGAAGTGGGACATCCAGCCATGAGGAGCATAAATAGAGCCTTCCAACTTCATTTCACAACTTTTGATCTCATGGTAAGCTTTCATATTGTTTTTGCTGCTGGAAATTGCATTTTCTAGTGATTTATCAAGGTGATGCTCCCTTGATTGTTGTGGTGATGATCCCATGACATTGTGTGAGATGTTATCCTACAAATTTCATCATTGTTTTGAATTTGCAAGTTGATAGTAAAGTGTTTGGAGTGAATTTTGACTGCAACCGAAGCCCTTGGTGATTGGGAGAGACTACCAAGGTAGTCGATTTGACTAATAATGTGATTTGAGTGATTTTTGCATTATTTACAGGGTCTGAATTTTATGACAGCGAATTATTTATGCACTTATAGGGCTCTAAGATTGGATTTGGCAAGACATTTGGAGTTTGAAAGTGTTCAAGTGACAAAGAAGCATTCTAGGAGTCCATCGCTTGGCTTAGGAAGGAGATATTGATGAGTTTTCATTGCCAAATCATTGGCTGGGCATATACAGTGATTTCAGCAGTCATAACAGCCTGATATATAGTGATATCAGACATTTATTTGTCTTCCTACAGGGCTGTAACAGTCATATATTGTCTCTACAATCATTATCCATTGATTGGGCATTGATTTACTAGGGTTTGAAGGGTTGTGATGTTCATTTACTTGATGTAATAAAGTCTGATATAAATCAGACATTGACTGTAATACAGAACAGCCAATATCCATTTGTTTTCAGTTGCAAAGAAGTCAATAATAATGTAAGGTGTTTGGGTTTATATATGTTTATATGTTTGTTGATGTGATTTGGCATTTTGTTATTCATTATTGAGTGATTTGAAGGCAAAAAATTTCAGTCATAATAAGTAGGGTATATGACACACCCGCAGGATGGCTGGAAACCGTTCTGATACCACTGAGATGTCCCACCCCTAAATGGGAAATCTACTAACTCAAATTTCTGATTTTTCTGTTTGTTTTTTGTTTTGTAACACTTTTGGTTTTGAATGATTTTTAAATGTTTTGAAGATATATGCCAGGAATGCAAATGAAGAATATTGGCAAACAATTGCAATAAAAGCAAACTGCTGAAACAAACCGTTTATATGTATATTCAAATCAGATTTACAATTGATTGCTTAAACATTAACAGTCATACCCGGAGCCAAGCAATACAAATCTGCAAATTCTGGAAATTAATATCAGCAACAGCAACAACCTTATTTTGAACGCCTATCCCAATTGAGAGACTTCTCCACCTTGAAATTGTTGTTGAATGATTGCAATAAACTAGCCGCCCAAAATGGTGATGAAAAGATGCTGAAACCCTAGGCGATTTTAGCCTTAAGAGCACATGCCGAGCCTAGAGGATGTACGGCCCAGCAAGGTATTGTACGGCCTGTTAGAATGGTACGACCTTCTCTGTTTTGACCACGCGCCACCAATGGATATTGATCAGCAATAAACTTCTAAAATATGCTTGTGATCTGCTCAACCAAACTTATGAAATATCTCTGAAAATCAACTCCATTATGCACATTTGTGACCTCTGATGTGAAGCCACCTGATAAGCAAACCTTGGGTGTTATTTCACACCTATAGAATGCTCGAATCTGAGAGAAAATCGTTCTCCAAGATCAATCTACAAAAAGAAACCCTTGTTTCTCCTCTTCTCAGCCAAAGCCAAATTTTCACAAGTGTTTGAATGATCAATAATCCTTGAACGTGCCTTTTACAAAGCTTTTATATCTCCTCTTGAATTTGCACGACTCCCAAGGCAATTTAATCAATTTAATATAATAAAATGTATTTGTTGTTGTTGCCTTATATCATTCATTTGGGCGCTCATATTAATGACTTAATGATTTGACTTTAATATTATTAAATAGGCCTTTATAATAAAGTCAAATAAAGTCATTATAATAGCCACTTTAATAATTAATTATTATTAAAGTATTCACTTTAATAATAATTAAAATACCATAACTCCTTTAATAATCAACATTAATTAATTCTGTCAGTGCCAGAAGGTAGCCCACTGAATCCTCTGCTCACCAGGGTGCCTTACTATAAATAGTAAGGTTGGCCCCCAACATCCAACTAACTTACTAAAAATAGTAAGTGTATATAAACAAAGCCAGAAAAACATGGAGATGATCACCTTAGAATATGCCAAGGAACTGAAGAAGAAAACACTTGCAACTACCATCTGGAGAACCAATTAACTCCCTCACAAGGCCTTCTAATCACCAACATTAGCCTACGAGGACCTGATGATAGGCTAATCCACAAACTCTGACACTGGCTAAAAAAAAAGGGGACATTACATATTCTCCGTACGGTCAACGAGAAAATTTTAATTTAATAAAAAAATTTATACATTAGGCTGAAAAAGACTTCACCGTATGGCCATCCAACATTGCACTTTGTAATAATAAAATTATTTCTTTCTCAATAATACAACCCAATCTACTGACGTCCACCATACAACAGTCAAAGGAAAATAAAATTAAAAAGTTTGAAGTCCCTATTTGTTTATAGGATGACCAAAGATATATGTTTTGTCTGACATACAATCTCCCTTTCCTACTGCCACTATACGATCTTCTTCATCTTATTTTTCCATATGCCCTGCTCACACATCTGTCGTATGTCCAACATTGGATTTCTTTCATCGTATGAACAATACTATAGATTTTATTTGTATAGGTGCTGCAGAAAGCTCTATATGGTACGTACGATGCTTGCAAACAATTTATACTGTATAACTACTACCACTATTCCTACACTGGACCGTACGACATTCGACAACAGTTCACTTGGTATGGCTTCTTCAGATAATTTTAACCATACATCTACTCTTCCAGTTTTTGTCGTACAGGGCACCAATCATTTAGTTGTCATTATGGGCTAGTGATGTTGTATGACCTTCAACTATTACTTCTGCTGCTATATGGCCTAATTTTCCTCCTCCCTGATGTTGTATGGCCTTTGTTATACCCTACTAAACTAATATAATCTGCTCCTTCACCTTTTGTTGAACAATTTGGTGTCATTGCTACTATCCAGTCCTTGTCTATTTATCCTGTGGAAATACTCAGACTTCTCTGCTACATTTGTTGCAGAAATACTCAAACTTCTCTGCTACATTTTTTCATCCTTATGCAATTAGTTCTTCCTCGTACTTTGAATTTGGCAAAATTAAAGAATCCTTTCTACAAGTTGGCAAATTGAACGAAAGCATATTCATGGCATATGGGGACACTAAACAATATTTTCATGATTAGAATGCATCTAAAGTGCCTACAATGTTGTCTAGGTTCAATGATCAATTGGGTGCAACATTTCTAGACTCCAATAGGCAATTAGATTGGGTTCTTTGTTAGTTTAGTCCTCAGCCAAAGTTCATTACATTGTATGGCCATTGGCAAAAGCATTCTCTTTACACTAGCATGTGTTTTGGATATGTTGGTTCTACTTATGCTCTACATGTACTTCTAGGTTCCCTTCGTCAATTTTCTTTTCTACTCCTAGCTGAAACGAGCATTGCAGATCTTCATTCATCTTTCATTGTAGAACGTTCACTAGTTGTGGATAGATCAAGTTATGATGAAGTTGTTTGGCTACTAGTGGAAAGTGTCAGAATAAAGGTTCTCCTTCATCTACAACGCCATCACAAGTTTGGAAAACCTTACCTAATGTTACTTGATGCTTACTTGTTTTGTCGTTTGGAAGATGACTCTTGCTTTATAGGGGATGATGTTGCCAGTATACAATGTCTATTATGTTTTGATAATATGCTTATCTGACTATGTATTAATTGTTTGTCAGCTTCTGGGTAGTTATTATTATGAAGCAAGGACAGTTATTTCATCAGGATTTTGTCCTTCAGCTATCATCCAACGCACAAGGGCAATCACCATTTTGGCTTCGCCTTCATTTGTAACACTATGTTGTTTAGATTCTCCATATTAATGAGACCAAAAATACATTAGACATGACAATTGCAATCTGCTTGAATATTTCTATAGCCTCTTCAACAAATCCATTTTGTGCAAATCCTGCAATCATTGCGTTCTATGAGAAACCATTTCTTCGAGGGGTTCTGTCAAACAGCTCATGTGCCTTGTTTGTGCTTCAATATTTTGCATGCATGCCTACCCAAGCATTTTCAATTATAATATCTGACAAAAAATTACTGCCTTTTTAACTCCCAAACTCCTATTTTCAGCTTGGTCCAAGAAAATACTGGCAAGGATGTAATGTCCCATTTTTGGCGCATTGATTATTGTGAGCATTTTGGCTTGTTCTTAGTCACTTGGTGGCTATCCAACTTTGTTGGGGTAACTCCAATGTTCTTAGAGTGGCCACAAATCATTTTTATAGAGCAATTGGTTATGGCTTTGAGCTAAGATGGTGTTCAAGATCGCAATGATGCTTTTTGATGTTTGATCGGGTTCCAGGTTTGCTCTCCAAGATTCTTGGAGAGGCCGTCTATTTTTAGAAAGTCACCCAAAAGGCATCATTCATCTTCTCAAACATCATGGAGTATGTTGGTTTGCTTAATTTTGCAGTTTGGTGATAGTTGGGATTTCCCGTAAAATTAGTTGATTTAATGAGCTAAACAATTAATTATTGCACTTAAGTTAAAAAGGTTGGGAAATTTTCATTTAACACTTAAGTGTTATAGCTCGTTGGAAAGGGGATGAAAAGCTCTAAATCATGGATGCATCATATTGGGGCCTTGTGAATCAAATATTTCCTTTATTTTGATAAAGGGGTCTTTTGAGCTAAAGGGAGCTTTTAATTAAAAAGGTGACTTTAAGTTGTGCACACATAATGAATTATTTTTTATATTTTTGGGGAGAAATATGAAGGGATAGAGGAAATAATATTTTATTTCCCTCAAAAAGTTATAAAAGGAAGGGATGGGCTCATTGTTTGATCATGCTTGGTTTTGATATTGTTATTCTATTGGATTGAACCGGAGTGTCCTTCCATTTTCTCTTGAGGACAAAAACCCTCTTGTAGAATGCCCTTGAGGACGAAAACCCTCTAGAGGTTTGGTGTGATTTCATACAGGAATCACCATTGTGCTGGAGACAGAGATTTGAGCAAGCTGATACAGAGTTTGCCATGGTGCTGAACAGAGTTTTTGATAGTTTGATTATATCTATGCATTGTAATCCATTTTGAGTTGCAGATTGATAGATTGTTATCTTTGTGTGTAGTTGTTTAATACATTGTTCTTGGAAAGTCTCTACAAGCCGTACATGCTGGTCGTACTGTATATTGTGAAGTCAATCAAAATAAATCCATTGAAGAGTCTTTGCATCCTTGTGTTATTGCATTGTCATTTATTGTCATAGGTGATCCTTTTCATGAATGTTTGATGTGGATTTAAGTCTTATCTGATTTTTATGGAGCATTCGTACCTCCCATGGCCATACTTGTAGATTGGAAGTTTTTTAAAAAATAAAAATCTTGGAGATGATTTCTGATTTCATTCCTTTTGCTATGTCATTATATGATCTAGGCGTCACTATTAATGCTGGTTTTGTGGGGTATAAAGTAGAGTCTGGTTTTTAATGTCCAGCCGTACCTTTTTCAGGCCGTACGGCACTTAGGGAGGATAGTACTTTATGCAAAGCATAAACATGTTTGTAGTGTCATTTAATGCTTTCAATATCCATTGTTTGGAAGTCTTTTTTCAGCTGATATCAATGTCTCTTTGAATGTGGGCAGAATAATCAGTTCTTGTAGCAATCCTTACCAGCTCATAGTGTCGTACAATTCTAAGTTTTTGGGACCTTTTCACTGTTTTCTGCTATCTATTAGATTATTGTGCATTGAAATCATTTAGTAATGCTATGTTGAGACTCTTAGGTGATGATAGGAAGCCAAAGGGTGTATGTTAGAGTCTATGGGTCTCTCCCATGCAAGCTACCAAACTGAGAAGGCAGTCTGATTTGACATTCTCAGAGTTACAGCAGAGATTCAATCAGCAAATAAGTTCAGTGATGGCATCTAATCTTTCAAGTCTTCTATGCAGGGTATTATCATCTTTCCTTCAAGGGATACTTATCAAGATTTAAATCATGTTATTGAGCATCATTGTAATTGCTTTCAGTTATAATCTATTTATTATTGTAATCACACTAAAGACCCCTGGCTGGTTTACCACCAGTGAGGATAACTGAATCTTTCTTTGTTCTACCCATTGCATAAGTGGAGTATCCCCACTGAACAAGTGGATGGCAATGTAATTTCCTTTTCTTGTTCATTACCCACTTAAAAAAGTGGTGAAGTCCCACATCATGAGAATGCTCGCCGCAGTGGATGAATTGTATGTCATTCTTGCATAAATTGTTTATTGTAAGCCAAATCACTGTATGCTCTCACCTTGCCCATTTTGGGATCTGGGTGATTAGAAGGTGTGAGGCCTTTAGTTGGTAGATGTATTTTGATGCTAACACTGATATTCTTGTATGTAAATTTAAAAAAAAAATTGGGGTAGCATCTTACAGTGGTATCAGAGCTGGTATGTTCTTGCCAGCCTGTTGGGAGCTAAATTGTTGCAGACCTTTCAGTTGAGCAAGTCAATTTTCAGCCTTGTATGTGAGTGATCAGCACTTGCATGTTGTTCAGTGTGTGGCAATTAAAAGAGGTTGTTCAGTGATTGTTAGATTATGGCATCTCTTGAGAGGAGAAGTGAGGAAGATGTTCTATTTGATTCTCTTAGGCAAAGTCAGGATGAATTAGAAAGAGTAGTTCAAGAAAAGTTGGATCGAAGGAAGTATCATCAAGAGGCTATAAAAATTATTGAAGAATATGAAAGTCTATCTGGTTTTAAGCATCAAATTCCTTGGGATGTTTTTTTGGAAATCATCAAAGAGGGGAATCCTAACAAAAAGGGCTTTATAGAATACATTCAGAAGATAAGGAATGAAGATGAGAAGAAGAAAATAACTTTAGGGAAGCCTGAGCTATCAACTTCAATGGCGAAGATCAAATACAATGCCAAGACATCATCTTCCAGCCGATAGAAAATGAACTTCTCCATTTCAAGGAAAAAAAGAGGACAGCAAGAATGAACTCAGGAGAAGAAATCTTTGCTTCCTATGCAAAGACTCTTGGAAGCCCAACCACCAATGCAAAAATAAAGGTGATGAACCAGCAACCTTTCCCACATGTTCTTTCCTTCCGATTGATGAGGAATCTAACAGAGGAGATGAAGACCTGTTAGTTGAAAACCATGAGATTGAGCCTCTGTATGATGAAAACAAAGTCACAAATCATGAGACATGCATAGAGGAGTTTGCTGATTTGGGGAAAGCTACAGCAGAATTTGGTGAAGTTGAGCCTTGCTTTGATGAAGAATATGAGCCAAAGGTATGGGACTTAGCAAGTCTTTCATTTGATGAAGATCCTGAAGATGCCACTACTTTTGAGGAGTTGAAAATGATCGATAGATTGCTAGACGGTGACTTTGCAAGTGAGCCTAAGAGCATTGAAGCAAAGTGTCTTGTTGAGGACATGGGAAACAAAGAAATCATAAAACATGAAAAGGTTGAAGCTGCTGAAAATTTCAGAACAGCACCTAATGAAGAGCATTTCCACCATTCCAGTGATGGAAGTCTTGATTATGAGTGGGATTGTTCCATGCAAAGAGAAGAGCAGTTAGATTATTCAAAGATCCTTGATGAAGAATGTGTTGATGAAGACTTTAAATCAGCCATTAGTGATGATTCAATGTTTGATTATGAGACTGCCATTTCATTTGATCTAAGTGATGAAGAAGAAGATTCAACTCCTATGCAATTTGAAGAACTTAGTATCCTTGCAGAAGAGTCAGTTGATGAGCATGTTGATGAAGAGTTTGTTGAAAGATTTGGATCAGCCTCAAAGGTTGGCTCAACATTGAATTTATGTGATGCTATTTCTTGTAGTCAAAGTAGCTATGAAGAGGATAACTTTAAAGCAGTTGATTTCAAAGTTCATGCCTCTAAGGATATGACAGAAAATTTATTGTGTGCAGCTGATTTGGATTTTAAGAATCAGTTGTTAGTCACCGAAGATAAGGTTGTGCAAGTTCTAACACATTTGGATAGCTCACATAAGTTTGTTGAAGATCACATTTCGAGATCTCAAGTTGAAAGGAGACAAATGGGCATAGAAAAAAGATCTTCACTTGAAGATTGGTGTGTAGTCAGGAAGGCACTGGAAACTTTGAAATCAGATTATTTGAACTTGCTTATTGATAGGGATCATGTCTTTGAGTTTGCTGGCCGAATTTTTGATGCATTGAAGGAAAGAGATGTTGAAATTGATAAGCTTATATTTAAGCTTAAAACAACTCTAGATTCTTTAGAGAGTACCCAAATGGCTCTCTTAGAAGTTGAAAGTCAGTTTGTAGATGTACACCAATTCAAAGAACAAGTTGGAGCTGCTAGAGCATATGAAGGCAAGCTGATAATTGAAGAGCTTGATTTGCTCCAAGGAAGTTTTGACTTAGGACAGTCTCCTAAGTATGCAGATATAGAGTTGGAGCAAATTGATGAATTGTGTGAACAAAAAGGTGAAAACAACTTCCAATCATTTGATGATTCCTTTTCTATGACGGAAGTTGAGTTTACACATGATAATCCACTTCTCATGTTGAATATGGAGGACCAATCTAATGTGAATAACGAGGATAGTAACAAGATATGGGACCCTGGTGAGGAGCATTCATGGAATGTTACTTTGCATAAAAATTTCTTCAACTGGAAGTATTCATCAGTTGTTGAAGGTGGGCATAAGGTTCAGGTATGCAATGACTTGAGTTCAATGATGACTTATTTTCATAATGGAATCTATTTGCAGTAGGATAGTGGTGTTGATAAGAAGGTTTTATGGTTAATGTTGGAGTCAAATTTCAGCTATGAAGCTACTGTCCTTACTCCCATCAGCCATCATAGGTGTTTAATTGCATACATATTGATTGATTGGAGAGAAATTTTGGTCATAACTTTGACATATTCTGATTATAGATGGCCTAAATTTCTTATTGTTCTCAAAATATTTCAGTTTTGTTGTTGCTATCCCATTTTTAGATCACTGAAATCTGATTTTCATGAGATTATCTCAGAGTTACGCAACCATAAGATTGATTTTTTTGTTGCTTTTAGCCTTTTATGGGAAGATGACAAAGTTTTCCGCTGAAAGGAACAAGTGTTACAGTTACTAATGCTCTTTTGGAGAGTATGAAGCAGCTGATTCATGGCTGTTCTGAGTTGTTTCCAGCTTGTTATCAAGCTGATTTATGTTCTTCCTCGGAGGAGCATTTTAGATTTTGGTTCCCAGCAGTAGTTTCATGTTGGATAATTGTATTGATGATTGCTAACTTTTTCATCTTTGGGGTTAATGATGTTTGGGATCCAAATAGTTGTGTGATTGGAGGAATGTTTCATAGTTGTAAGCAGAGTTTCAGCCATGCAGTTTGCAATTATATCAGAGTGGCACAGCAGAAGCGGTGTGAAGCATTTTTGAGATTGATTTGGGATCCAGGTATATTATTGTTAATCATGCAGGTATATCTGTTGGATAGCATGCATTGCTTGAGGACAAGCAATCTTGAGCGGGGAGGACTGTAATTTCCCATTTTTGGCGCATTGATTATTGTGAGCATTTTGGCTTGTTCTTAGTCTCTTGGTGGCTATCCAGCTTTGTTGCGAGAACTCCAATGTTTTTGGAGTGGCCACAGATCAGTTTTACAAAGGAATTGGTTATGGGTTTGAGCTCAGATGGTGTTCAAGATCACAGTGATGCTTTTTGATGTTTGATCAGGTTCCCGGTTTGCTCTCCAAGATTCTTGGAGAGGCCGTCTATTTTTAGAAAGTCACCGAGAAGGCATCATTCATCTTCCCAAACATCATGCAGTATGTTGGTATGCTTAATTTTGCAGTTTGGTGATATTTGGGATTTCCCATAAAATCAGCTGATTTAATGAGCTAAACAATTAATTATTGCACTTAAGTTAAAAAGGTTGGGAAATTTTCATTTAACACTTAAAGTGTTATAGCTCGTTGGAAAGGGGATGAAAAGCTCTAAATCATGGATGCATCATATTGGGGCCTTGTGAATCAAATATTTCCTTTATTGTGATAAAGGGGTCTTTTGAGCTAAAGGGAGCTTTTAATTAAAAAGGTGACTTTAAGTTGTGCACACATAATGAATTATTTTTTATACTTTTGAGGAGAAATATGAAGGGATAGATGAAATAATATTTTATTTCCCTCAAAAAGTTATAAAAGGAAGAGATGGGCTCATTGTTTGATCATGCTTGGTTTTGATATTGTTATTCTATTGGATTGAACCGGAGTGTTCTTCCATTTTCTCTTGAGGACGAAAACCCTCTTGTAGAATGCCCTTGAGGACGAAAACCCTCTAGAGGTTTGGTGTGATTTCATACAGGAATCACTGTTGTGCTGGAGACAGACATTGGAGCAAGCTCATACAGAGTTTGCCATGGTGCTGAACAGAGTTTTTGATAGTTTGATTATATCTATGCATTGTAATCCATTTTGAGTTGCAGATTGATAGATTGTTATCTTTGTGTGTAGTTGTTTAATACATTGTTCTTGGAAAGTCTCCTACAAGCCGTAAATGCTGGCCATACTGTATATTGTGAAGTCAATCAAAATAAATCCATTGAAGAGTCTTGTTGATGATGTTTTTGTGCCAACAACAACAATAGAATAAAACACTAAGTATCCTATTCTCTCTTGAATAAAGTCTCTCAAAGCCTAAGCTATGTGATCCAGTGAGACAACTTCAAGGTTCCTTATTCGTGATTGCAGTGGATAGACTCAGTGATTTGATGTGATCTTGCTGGTAATCACAAAGGGACTTACGCAGACTTCTTACTTTGTTCAGCTTATTTCTCCTTTCTGTGTGGATGATGTATCAATAATGAAGAAAAGGCAAAAGATAAGGGTTTAAAGAAACTAATCTAAGGTCAATGAGGCAATGATGATGAATGAACAGACAAACTCCTTAATCAACCTAATTCCACTTCGCCAAGAATGCCTACAACTACATGGAGTAGGTGCAATCTCCTAAGGATAGCGAATGGTTTTCAAATCATGAAAGCTTATATAAGCACCTATTAGATGGCGCAGCTCAAACAAGCATCCACAATGATGAAGCTCAGACTAGCTTTACACAACACTTCACCAACGATAAATGTCAAAAGCATGAGCTAGGAGTTGATCAAATATTCAATACAACATGCATTACATCAATGAGCTACTACTCTACTTTTAGTCTACTTAGAAACATCTCTCCATTTCATCAAGATACAAGAAACCATGCTATTCCACAAGACAACACTTAGCACCAAGCGAGCTCCAATGTTTTTGCATTAATCTTGAGAAATATTTACAACAATCTCCAAGTACTCAGAGAATTTCGAGAGTCTCCTCCTACTCTACTGTACTCTACTCTACTCTACTCTACTGCACTAACTAATAACTTTACAAATGAGGCAACAAGGCCTTTATATAGAGTTCCAAAATTACAATGAATGGCCTGGATCAATTCAAGTAGCCAAGGGCAAAGATCATGCCATCTCAACGATTAGTTACAACTTGCTATTTTTAGTACATAAGAGAGGCAATGAAGGTGCGTTTTCCAAGATGATAAGCTTGCAGTGAAATGATGTGGCGTAATATGATTGGCTTGATGATGTGTATCTGCCACATAGGTGCCATCTTAGCAAGTCTTATGGATTTCATCAGTTTATTCAATTTGCATTTAGCATATTCCCAAATTGCATCATCTGTGTGATGTCTTCGAACATGATTGCTTTGAACTTGAATGTTTGGGAGAGTATCCTTGTTGATCTTGCCTTGTTCTTTTACAAGTCGGATGTCTATGATGCATGTTGCTCATTTGTCTAACTTTGTGGTTCTTCTTCTTGGCAGGATGTGTGTTAATCTTCTTTGCTTCTTCATGGAGAGTAGTGTAGATGATGATGATGCTTCCTTCTTAGCTTGTAGTAAGAGACTTCTCATAGACTCGAAGTTGAAAGAACTTGAAGCTTTATGGATGAATGCCTTCTACCATGCAGATGATGAAGTGTACTTGCACGATGAACTTGATGTGATCCTTTAGAGTGGCTACCTTCTATCTTCACTTTACTCCTTGGATGAAGGTGACTCCAGGTGCTTAGCTCCTCAGATGACTCCTTAATCCAGTCCACATTCCTGCAACACAACAAAGAAACAATGTCAATCACTCTAACACAAAGAAGTCACTTTTAAACACTTATTAACCCTTTGAAAGCTTAGGCGCACATCTTGGTGTGTGAAGATAGGAAAATGCGTCTAAGACAAAATAGCTTCATACTTGTCATTTTAAAACAATGGGAATGACTTAGAATGTTTATCCTCCCCAAGGAGCCCACTCAAAGGTGTCATTTCATGTAATTTTCTCCTAGGCGCAACTTGAGGTTTGTACAGACTGAAAAGTGCGCCTAAACCTTCTTCAAGCAATTTATAACTTCAAATACTTGTTAACACTTAATGATATTCATTCTTGAGCAAGCAGAGACCCTCTCATCATTGATCCATGCTCATTCACTTGAGGCGCATATTGAGGTTTCTACAGACAGGAAAATGCGCCTTACATATCAAGAGCAAATATGTGGCTTCAAACTCATGTTAATGCTTGCAGGAGGCTCCCTATCACTAGGCGCAGTTTGATGATCCTCCAGGTGTAAAAGTGTGCCCAACATACTTAGCTTGTTTTTTGGCATTCTGAAGTTTCGAAGACTTGTCTAGACTACCAGGAGAACCCTTCATTCCTAGGCGCCAATTCATATGATTTTAAGCGCTTGACATTCAAGGCGCCCAAAGGTGATTGTACTAATGCAATATTGCGCCCTGACTTGAATAGGTGTTTACTTCATCATTTATGGACTCAAGTCATTATGAAAGCTCAAGGAGTGAGCTAAAGACGTCAGAACTCATGAAATCCAACAGGTTTTAACTTAGACACACTTTTGAGGCTCCAGAGATGATGAAATGCGCCTAGACTTACTTGGCTTGTTCTTTGGCCCTTTGAGGCTCTCAACACATGTTTACATCCTCAGGAGACTATCTCATCCTTAGGCACTCATTCCCATGTTTACATTCACTTTATTGCCAAGGCGCCAAAAATGGTCTGTGGGAGTAAGAAAATGCGCCTAGCTTGGAGATAGGTATTTTATGGACTTGATCAACTTTGTGAACTCAAAAGAAGGTGATATCTCTTTAGGCGCAACTTTCATAGGCTTAGATACTTATTTCATGCTTAGGCGCAATATTAGGTGTGTAGAGATGCAAATTTGCGCCTAAGTACTTGGCTAGTTTTATGGCATTCTAATAGTTTCAAGTCACCTAAAGTTGACTGTGGAGAGGTAAAATTGTGCCTAAATACTTGGAGAAGATTTCATTTCAACTTAAGTGGTTTTAGGGTAGTTCATCATACACTTTGCTTCCAAAATGATCAAATTTCAAGGTTTCAAGTTCCCCTTTGCAAGGCGCAATTTTATGGTCCTCCAAGTGTGAAATTGTGCCTTGACTTAAGCTAGTTCCTTCTTCAAGTTTTACCAATTCAAATCTATATATTAGCTCAAAAAGAAGTCTTAACACTGAACATTCCTTAAAACTCAAGGATTTAAGCATACTTCTCCTTAGGCGCAATGCGCCTCACCTTCCTTGTGAGGTTTTTCAAAATTTCTAAGTCTTAAACACTTTATGTTGATCCTGGGCGCAAAATAGGGTCTCTAAATGATGTCTTGTCCTCCACCCATCTTAGGTGCACTTTGATGGTTGATCAAGAGTGAAATTGCGCAGGCGCACTTTGGTGGTTCTTCAAGAGTGAATTTGCGCCTTGAGTTCTTGGGCCATTTTCTTGCAAATTTTGAAGGTGAAGACCCCTGGGTGGAAGTATATTTAAAAAATAAGTATATGCTCAAATATTGAATTTCCTATACTTCAAATATTTTTGAAATATACTTCCAGGATGTTTGAGATAGGTTCCGGATCCATAGGATTTAACATGCAAATTCTAGATTTTTGAGGATCCACTAGATTTCAAACTTAGTCAATTTTCAGGATCTCAGAACATCAGACTTCAGGATATCAGACTTAGTCAATTTCAGTGTCTCAGGGATTGACTTCAATGTTCTCAATTACACCTTGTTTGACGGATGACCTCCCTAATTTCTCGCTTGCAAGGAGATTAATGCACTTGACTTGTTTTTGGTGAGGCTCACTCCAAGAGATTATGGTTTCCAACATGAAACTATAGACTCAAACACCACTGACTTCATCATGAAACTATCTTAAAGACATCATCCAAGATCAAAGACAAAGCATCGGAGCTCAAAAAAGGGGTCCCCATTTGCAATGGGGCGATGTGTGATTAGATCACAACAAGTCTTTGCATCCTTGTGTTATTGCATTGTCATTTATTGTCATAGACGATCCTTTTCATGAATGTTTCATGTGGATTTAAGTCTTATCTGATTTTTATGGAGCATCCGTACCTCCCATGGCTGTATTTGCAGATTGGAAGTTTTTTTAAAAATAAAAATATTGGAGATGATTTCTGATTTCATTCCTTTTGCTATGTCATTATATGATCTAGGCGTCACTATTAATGCTGGTTTTGTGGGGTATAAAGCAAAGTCTGGTTTTTAATGTCCAGCTGTACCTTTTTCAGGCCGTATGGCACTTAGGGAGGATAGTACTTTATGCAAAGCATAAACATGTTTGTAGTGTCATTTAATGCTTTCAATATCCATTGTTTGGAAGTCTTTTTCAGCTGATATGAATGTCTCTTTGAATGTGGGCAGAATAATCAGTTCTTGTAGCAATCCGTACTAGCTCATAGAGCCATACAATTCTAAGTTTTTGGGACCTTTTCATTGTTTTCTGATATCTATTAGATTCTTGTGCATTGAAATCATTTAGTAATGCTATGTTGAGACTCTTAGGTGATGATAGGAAGCCAAAGGGTGTATGTTAGAGTCTGTGGGTCTCTCCAATGCAAGCTACCAAACTGAGAAGGCGGTCTGATTTGACATTCTCAGAGTTACAGCAGAGATTCAATCAGCAAATAAGTTCAGTGATGGCATCTAATCTTTCAAGTCTTCTATGCAAGGTATTATCATCTTTCCTCCAAGGGATACTTATCAAGATTTAAATCAGGTTATTGAGCATCATTGTAATTGCTTTCAGTTATAATCTCTTTATTATTGTAATCACACTAAAGACCCCTAGATGGTTTACCGTCAGTGAGAATAACTGAATCTTTCTTTGTTCTACCCACTGCATAAGTGGAGTATCCCCACTGAACAAGTGGATGGCAATGTAATTTCCTTTTCTTGTTCATTACCCACTTAAAAAAGTGGTGAAGTCCCACATCATGTGGATGCCCGCCGCAGCGGATGAATTGTATGTCATTCTTATATAAACTGTTTATTGTAAGTCAAATCACTGTATGCTCACCTTGCCCATTTTGGGATCTGGGTGATCAGAAGGTGTGAGGCCTTTAGTTGGTAGATGTATTTTGATGCTAACACTGATATCCTTGTATGTAAATTTAAAAAAAATTGGGGTAGTATCTTACAAAGGATTGTGGGATTTGGCATTACACATGCCAATTGCATCTGCTTGAAAGTTTCTAAAACCTTTTCAACATATCCAATTTTGTACATATCCCGCAATGATTGCATTCTATGAGGTAATGTTTCTTTTTTTTTTAAATGCCATGACAACTCGTGGCCTCTTCATGCTGTAATGTCCCCAATTTTTGTAGTGACTTAAAATGTGTCTAATTGTAAGATACCCAACCAGTTCTACTAAAATTTTTCCTTAACTTAGATGAATTTACTTGTACTTGGCTTATCAACTACTCAACACTTTATAACAGACATCAAAGATAGCTACTTGAATGATTCAAATTTGAAGCTGGGTACTTGTCTTTTGCTTGATTCACTCTTATTGCAAATGTCTTATTTCATAGATAATGCTTTCAATAGCATGCAATTACAACTTATTCGATGGAAATACAAAAGAAAGGCCTTGAAGCCTTGATGATTACAATGGGCGCCTATACTTGATCGACTCACTTGGACTCAATGATGTCAACTGAATGTCAACATCTCACAATATCACAAGGGAGCATCACCTTGCTTGTTGAGGGAGCATCACCCCAACACTTGAAACTCGCAGGCCTCAAGATTACAAGCTCAAGAGCTTTGCAGAGAGAATTTTGTCAAATGCATAGATACCAAATGAATGAGAAGGCTCCTCCTTTTATAGGCCTTCCAAAGGCAATGAAGGCACGTTTTTCAATGCACAAAGAGGAACCAAGGCACGTTTCCCAAGAAGCATATTCATGGAGAATATTCCATCTGACAACTCACTCTTATTCATTGAATCAGTACGGATCCCAATATCATTTTGTTGACCAATGAAAGCTCAGGTACTACTAGGCGCCCAATTGAGGTAGTTTGATCATGAGCTTGCGCTTTACCACTGCTAGGCGCCAATGGAGATGGTGACTGCTAGAAGTTGCGCCTTGCTAGAGAAAGGCTTTCCAATGATGTCCACTCACTTCCCAAGGTGCCTTTGACAAACAACTATGCATTCAAAGTTCCAAAGTGAGCAAAACTTCTCCAAGTGTAATTTGAGTTGGTTTGAGGTGGAAATTGCGCCTACTCTGATCCACTTGATCATTTCCAACACCTAAAGTTCGTTAGTGCCACAAACCACTTGAATGAAGGAAATGTTAGTAGGCACTAGAAATGGCAGAGTGTGATTAGATGTGCGCCTAGTCTGGAAACTCCTTCTAAGCGCCACAATTGGTGTGTTTTGCCCTAAAGATGCGCCTAGGCATCATAACACTTCCTTGACTTTATCTTTCAACTTGGCATTCTTAGAGTAATGTTCTTTCAACCACGTGATCATCAATCTACAAGGAAAGTGCGCCTACCCTTGCAAGTGTCTCCTTCAGTGTCTAGGCGCTAGTTGAGAGCAGGAAATGCCAACTTGGCTAGGCGCCCAACATTCCTTGGTGACTTTACAAACTTCAATTGCCTAGAACTTCTAGAGAAATGACCAATGCTCCCTTCCAGATGGTAGGCGCCATAATGAAGGTTGAATTGTGCCTGGATAGCATTAGGCGCTGGCTAGAAGATGCTACCCTCAGGAAAATGCGCCTTCACTTTCAAGATGTAGAATCCAGATCCAAAAGTGCTAATAACTTGGGCACTCAATAAGAATCTTCCCAAAGTGGGTGTCCATGAGAGAATGAACTGAGATGATCATCAGACAAAGGCACGGATCTAGCTTTAAGGAGTAGGCGCAAATGTGAAGTGGAAGAGAAGATGAAGTGCGCCTACTTGAGTTTAACACTTCACAAGATGGGAATGATGCTTCTGAGTGAAGGTATGATCTATTTGACAATCCTTAATCTTTATTGATGATCAAGAGAGCCTTCCAATGACTTTTGGACTAGGGCGCAATTCTAGGATGCCAGAGGCTTGCCCAAATACCTAGGCGCCCTCAGAGGTTTATGTGAACAGGAAATGGCGCCTTGACCTTATATGGCGCACTTACCCTGTCGAACCCACAATCTAGCTTAGAAGCCATTCAAGGTGGTCCAGATGTGATAAAGCGCCTTATTGTACTAGGCACTCATTTTGGATGGTGCAACATGAACTGGCGCCTAAGGTGAATAAACCTTCTTCCCAAACCAATCCATTCATCAAACCTCATTCTGGAAACTTATCAACTTCTCCTGTCAAGCGCCCTATTTGAAAATGCTTTAAGACAAATCTTCTTACCATCTTGCACTTCCGAAGTTTGTTCGAGGATCCCATATCCTAAGGCGCTCATTTGAGCAGTTTGATGAGGAATTTGCGCCTAGATTCCAGGAGTTAACTGCCTTACAACTTGGCTTCCAGACTTAGCCAAATTTCCAGTTTCTGACTTGTTCCTGCAAAACAAAAGTTAAGTTAGTCAAAAACCAATTCATTCCCTCATCATTCTGAATTAGCCTCCGGGAATGATCAATAGGCTAATCCAATCTTAAGCTGATGATCATGCCAGAAACGGGGACATGACACTAATTGTAAATTAATTTTATAAAGTATTTTAATTGCTTTATAAAATTAATATTTTAAGTTACTTGAAAAATACTTTATTAAATAAAGTATTATTGTACACACATTTAAAAAGGGTCATGTCAAAGCATTTAATATTGTTTAGTGTGACTGTGTACACAAAAACTTTCATTTAATAAAATTAGGCTAGTCCTAGTTGATGAAAGTTTAAAAGGAGAGGTAAGAGTCATTGTTGAGCATGTTATGTTGGAGTTTATGTGTTTTGTCAAAGTTCTTGTGTTCAGCTGATGTTAAGGAGATGTTCCCTTGCATTCGCGATATCAAGGAGATGATCCTTTGGTAATTAGTAGTTTGGTGATGATCCCTTACTACATTTTGAGGTGAAATTACGTCTGATTTCACAATTGGGCTTCAAAGCATTGTTGGCAATTTGAAGGTTCTTATGTATTTGCTTCAGCTAGAGATATTTCCAAATCTATTGTTTTGAATCAAATATAAATTTGATATTGCATTTGTGATATTTTGGTGAAGATTCGTTGGAGATTTACACTTGGTTTCTTTATTTTCTATCAATGCATTTTGTTAGAAGAGATTTTATCATTGCGAGGGTCTTAAATTAATTTTCCTAAGCCAGCCGTAGCTTCTACAAGTCTAGCGTGGCTTCCTTTACATGAATTGCAGCCCAAGTTTAATTGAGCTTTTGAAAGGAGTTTAACATAAAATAAGGATTGGTTAGACGCAGCACTTCATAGAAATCGTGGGTCCCAGGCTTAATACGCAGCCTTTATTTTTAATATTGTATGTGAGTGAACGGCTAGCGTGAGACAGATTTGTGGTTTAAAAGATGGATATTGGTATTGCAGCCTAAGTAGAAGACAAAATCTGACCAATAAACACAGTCAGCAACATAAAGAGTCCATCGCAGCTCCTAGTATAATAGAAATTGTGGATGAAGATATTGCATAACATATGGGCATTTGATATTAAAAGAAATTTATGGTTTTAGAATTTACTTTGTTTGCTGGCATAAAGGAGACAATATCTGACAAATGAAAGAAGAAAATTATTAAAGAATCCTATTGATGCATTCACAGTGGAATGTGGGCCCTCAAAGCAAGTCAATAAAGTCACAGCAGTTTGTGATTAGGCATATTTTCATATTATAAGGAATGCAAGATTTCCAGCGGTCAGCGTATATTTGTATTGCTACCTAAGTGGGGGACAAGATCTGACAGTCTATTTGAGTCAGCAGCTATTGGTAGATATTTAATTTCAAAGAGGAATTGCTAAAGCATCGTGGGCCCCTCCAATATTAAACATTGTATGACTAAATTTATGATTCGTAAAGTTTGAATTGCACAAGCATCATAAGGGAAAATCTGCATTCAGTGATAGCTTGTTAGACACCTTCAATCACTTACAGTTAGCAGCAATCAGCCTTAACAGTAAAGTCATCATCGGAGCCTATTCTAGGGACTGGTACAGCAAATTCTCTATCAGCTGAAGGCATTTCAGATCTGTATGGTATTTGTGATCAATTTGGTATGCTCTAGTTATGATTCAGGTCTGAGTTCTACCAATTTTATGTAAAGTTCAATTTATCAATTCTGATTGGAGCAGCAGACTTGTATTCAGTCCTTTGCATGTTTGCCATGTATATTTTATGATGTAATTCATGAATAACCAGCCTGCAGAAATATATTTTTCAATTGTCATCTTTTTACATGTGTTACATGATGTTCTATGTTGGGTGAAGTGGATTGATAGAGTGCAGAAATAAGATCAGAATACAGTCTAGGGTTAAAGGCAGAAAAACATATCAGACCTAGGGCTTTAAGAAGAAAATTGAAGTGCAGAAAACTAGGATAGAATTTGAAAGATAAAATCAGAAAAAATTTGTTAAACCCTAGTTTGGGATATTACAGTGGTATCAGAGCTTAGATAAAATAGACAAATATCCTAAGCGGGATATTACACATGCCTCCTCATTACAGTGCCACAGATTAGACATTCATCACCTCCAAGTATAAGAGATGCGTTTCTATAAACTTGTCACCACATCGCCAACATGAAATTGTATTATTTCTTCTACTTTGCTCGGTGCTCCATTCAGCCTACCCTGTTCCCACTTGATTTTTCCACCAGTTGGATCATCTTCGATCTTTTCAATACATCTTGTGGGAAATGAACAAGGTAAACATTTCCAAACTTATTTACGCCTGCCATTGTATCAAAGTCAAGTAACACAATCATCTGCAAATATATAAAGCTGATTCTCATCTCACCGATACTTTGTGTAATGAAATGACTCTTGAATGTTTCCAACATAAATCCGATCACCATATGTGTGAATGGATACAATAGTATTAGGAAAAAAAACTATTCTCACATTTCCAAAGTAATTTCCTTTTGCCCAAATCATAGATTCTCAGAACCTACCCAATTCTAACCAATAGGCGACCTTGGAAATGACATAATGCCAATGGTACTACATCAATTGGTGAACATCAAATAATTGCTTATGATCTATTGATACAATACTGCAAAGCTCTTTTCATCATATAATGGCTGCTGAACTTCAGATGAAAGACATGTCCTGCCTTTCAATTCTTGATTTCTGGCCATATGTAGATTTTTTTTTACTATTCTCGTCCCAATGGAAAATCCATGCAGTTCACCATTATAAACTTTAACAACATTATGCGGAAGCATTCCTATTTGGAGCAAAAGGCAGAACAAAGAAAAGAAAGTTTCATAAACTGTAGATATTATTGAGGCAAACTGAATTGTCCCCCATTTATCATTGCTCAACTAGGAATGACTGGCTAATCTTGTTTCCTTTGTTCTCACATTGGGGAATGGATTCTGATAACCCTGAGGCATTTAAGCAGCTGATGATAGGCCTGTCCTGTTCTTTCATGTGATCAAAGTTTCAAACATTTTACAGGCATCAACTAAACTTGCACACTTGACATACATGGAAATGAGCTTATAATGAAAAGTTGTGTGTAACAAATGCAAATAACCAGTGAATGATGGAAGAATGGACTTTTATTGTAGAGCTGCATTCTTGATAATGCAGGTCTTCCATAATTGAAGATATGCAGAGGAATCTTCAGAGGGATTGTGGAGTAAGCAGAATGTGTAGCACCTCCTTCAACCGGCCTTCTCTACATAAAGCTATGAGATTGAGTTGAGTAGTGGATGACAATGGCATTTTATGATTGCGAAAAATGGAGGACTCAGTTGTAGCAATGGGAACAAATACTTTATACACAGAGCCAGTTTGAAAATAAGTGACATTTCATGAATAGGGAAAATTTTTAAATTTATCAAGTTTAAAATTTGGACAACACATTCAAAGCCACAATTTAGTAAGATCAATCTCACCAATACAATGCTCAACTAAATGCTAGAGCAATCACTCCAAAATACAGACAATGAGAGTGGAAAAGTGAAGAAAAGTTTGTATTTTGAAAGGTCGATGACTTCCAAGTAAAGAAACTCATGATGACTGGTAGATATCTGAACATGGATGGACGTCTAGAAGATAGCAGGATTCTACCTACCATGAGTGATGGCAGCCTAGTGGGACAATTTGAAAGGTTGTCTAGGTGGATCAAAAGGCATTGGCTATACTCTACCTCTACAAGGCATGTGGGGAATGACAATCTAATGAAGTGCTTAGATTCAACTTAGAGAAAATCTAGTAACTGGCATAGAGTTTTAGATCTAGGATCAATGATCTAGACTTTGAATTAGTTATCAAAACATAAATTGTTGTCAAGTGGCCATTGGTCTACTGGTGAGAATGCTTGGCTCACAAAAAGCCCATCAAGGATCAATTATTGCCAAGTGTAAAGGCCCAACACCATAAGAGATGAAGTCTTGTTTGAGTCCTAGGCAAATTTGGCAGAATTGGATCCTCCTCAATCCTTGGCACTAAGCTGAAGGAGGTCAATGATTTGTGCACCCAATGCCAATTGACTGCAAAAAGTATCAGAATGTTTATTCTCCCAACAACAAAAAAAAAACTTAAATTGTTCCAAGTTTTTGATATGTGAAATTCTGAATTAAGGGAATGAAGGCATAATACTACTTAGTGATGTTAAGAGTTAAGAGGGTATTAGAAAGGTAAAATTCAACATGTATGTAGACATGTGACCAATATTTGATATTAGAGAGTTAAGGTGGGTGAAGTGGTTAGGGCATACACTGAAAACTAAAAGAAGGATCATATTGTATGACAATGGAACTCTCATATGAAAATATAATTTCTTTTTTTTTTCTTTTCTTTGCATATGCTCATTTCCTATAAAAGTTGTGTTGTTTCTTTCTAAATTCATCATACATATGGATCGCTTTTATATAGCTTTTAAGTTTTCAGTTTGGATGGGCCAAATGTCGATGCTTTGATATGTATGGCCCTACCCTATAAGAAAATACATAGAATTTTTTTGTTATCTGTATAGAGGCATTTTGCCCCTACGTAATATCATATAGAGGCACTTTGCCTCAAATTAATATGTAACTTGATTTATTTATTGATTGATATATTATTTATCTAGGTTTATTACAAAAGAAACCCAAGTGATGAGGCTCTTTATGACCAATGCTAAAGATGCATATAGTTATTTGTTAATGAGACATTGATATTGATTCAATCCTTGCAAAATCTATCTATAGTTCAACTGTCAACATAACTCCTGCTAAGCAACACTTTACTGATGAGAAATCCTCATTGCCAAGGGCATATTCAATTCTAGAGATGCATATTTGGCTTAATACTCTATCTAGTAACTTGCAACACGGTCCATTTTTCATATATCCCCACAAAGTACATTGCAAAAGGCATTTTCATGTTTCACACGTGCCTTTTGTTACAAAATGTTCTATAGATATTCTTCATCCCCTTTTGACTCAAAATTCCTTTGATAGACTTCATTTGTGAAACACTCCTACTTCAAGATATTGAATTAAAATGGTTGGAATTATACAAGTTGAGAGAGAATTTACCCTAACGATGAAAGAGCAATTCTTAGTTGATCTTGAAATATCTTTCCCCCTCCCTTCCTTACAATTATTCTCTCTGGGGGAAGAAAATCTGCACCCCAATGATCAACCAAGTATTGTACCTATATAAAATCAGCCAAATTGGATATCAATATCTAATAGGCTTATATGAGGGGACTACCAATCAGTGAGATGATTCATGAGAAAACTTCACAAGCAACAGAAATGTTTTACAAGTTCGTTCATAAAATTGAAACTTCAATGTGTGTAACCCAATTACATAATTTGCTTAAAGACCATAAATCCCAAATTATTTACTATTTATTTGTAGTTCTTATGGTTTTGAGATTAGACCAGAGTTACTACCATAAGAATTGCAAATTAATAGTGACTAGTACACTAAATGATTGTTCTTGTGCTATACTAATGCAATTCCCAAAAAAATTAGCTGCTTCTGAGTTGAAAGGATGTGAACAAGATAACAAAGGTCACCAACAAAACGTTCAATGGTAGCTGGAGGACCCTCTTATTAAGAAATGCCAACAATAAAAGCATGAGTAACACATAATGATAAAACACCTTTTCTCTTAGAAAGAAATAATGAAATTCTATTGATGTCTACTAATGACTAAAATAGGTCGACAGTAGCCTGAACATTCAGTTATAAAAGGAAAGTCTTCTGGTAAAAATAACCCTAGATTCTGAAAAGTAACTTAGCATTAGAGATAACAACCACTTCACATTAATGACTACCACATCAACATCGGCAATCTTTCTATGTAATTTTTTTTAAACTTCAATTATGTGATAAGATATAAGATCTTGTGATAGAAGCTCCATATTAAAAATAGATGAATGGTATGTTGTCAAATAGTGGAGACATATATTGAAAGAAGGTTCATGAGACCATATAACAAGTTAAGACTCCCTTTTTGTTTTCAATCTAGCTTTCACTATGATAAACAAAATAGTGACCATATGGATAATAAGACAAAGTGAAGTCAAGGTATGGCTTTGCTTCACTAATGATACAATTTTTCACCACGGGTTGAAGGAAAGCTACATTCTCCTTGTAATTGTTGCACAACCATATCCCCAACTTGGCCTTCCTCACACCTATTAGGTATAATATAATGTTAGACATAATGTTAGAATACCCTTTGTACACATACACATTTCTTGCTTATGTTCATGGTGTAATAACACCACACTAGTTATGTCTACAAATTATGTTACAACCACCCTGTAACTTCCCCATTCACTAGTAAATACAATCCACATTCATTAAGTGTGTGCCACCCAATACTCTCAATCATTGTGCATTTATTCTTCTAACACCACCAAGTTATCCCCACATTCATTTACAAGGCTCCAACGTCCAAAGGCAATTTCATCACTTATCTTCAACTAGTAAACTTGCAGCTATGATTTATATCATAACTTCAAACCTCTTGACTATTACAAGATTGTTCTTGATCCACTATATGCAACCAACATTAAAACATCATTAAGAAAACAATTAGCTAGTAAATTTGCCCCACTACAAACAATAGGTTAGCTTGGAGTGACTACAAGATCTCCATCCAAATCCATGTAATTAACTTACTAGGGTTCCCTATAGGCTATAGAAAAGGGATTTATAGGATCTCCCCTTAGCCCTAATATGAACAAAACACAACATGACCAAAGACCAAACCCATCTATAGAGAAGCATCCCTTGACATTCATAGCCATTTTTCTATAAGGAATTAGGCTCACTAGTTTTGAGAGTAGAAAATATCCCACTAGTACGTTACAACAAATCAAGGGGAGAACAATATCCATCTTGTATATTAAGTTCCATTCATGCTGGTGGGGCACCTTGAGATGGTCACAGGGACACCCTAAGGTAGGGGTCAAACCTATACTGATGCACGGACCTAAGTTGATGCAATCATGGACAAAGGATCCAATTAAGGATTATCCGATCTACAGCCCAACACAAACACTCACAAGTCTCACATGATGGAATTCAAATACTCACCCTATTCTAATATCACACAAGAAATATGCAAAACAATTCTTTATTGATTCATAGTTTCAAAACACATCAATACACTCTACCGCTAGGGCTTACAATTAGAATTAGGGTTCAACCCTAAATTACAATTACAAATAGGCACCACCAAGTGTGCAACTTCTCAAACAATAAACTTATGAGAAAATTGTGTATCTAGTGCTCTCTCTGATTTGGATCTAGTTTCCAATCAATTCTAGCTACTTCCCATCAATTCTAACTCCCTTCTGGTGGAAATGTTGATCTTTCTATAAAGAAGAGTGATGTAGTTGTTCGTACCCCTACGAAACTTTGCCTTTGGTCAAGGTTGTAGTCAGTAGTCATGTCATTCTTGCCACATTATCAATGTCAACCCAGTTATCCTTCCTATTAATTTGCCAAGTCATTAGGTATTGGTCTAGTTTGTCTACTAACTAATAATATTTGTAGATTGATCATAGATGAGGAATGACGAACAAAGATGATCAAGTTCTTAAAGTTTGATATCTCCAGCATAAAATAGAAGAGGATGCAATGATGAAAACTTGACTCTAAAAACAAGAAAGGCAAATGATTAAGCAAACTCCTCTAGCACACTTTTGGCTTGGCAATGCCAGCATAATTCCACACCCAAAAAGATGACAAAAATAAGTCTTACTTAGCTCTACTACAAAGTGACTATGCCAACACAAACCACAACAATGAAGTGGCAATGGCAAGGGAGAAGCATGCCCAAGTAAAAGAGACCAAAAATCAGTAAGGAATGGCACCATTTCAAGGTGGCAACACCAGTTCTAAACTTTGCCTAAGCTTCTTGATATGGCAAACTCGTTATGGATCTCCACCAAGATGGAATTTTGTTTTGTGTTGACTAGGCACACATTTGCCTTGTCAAAGCCAATCAGAAACCACACCTAAAGTGGCATGAACATTATGAAACCACGGCAATAAACATGACAGCCCTCTAAGTTATCCACACGAACCTCAAGAAAGAACAAACAAGTAAAAATAGCACATAATTAGAGTGGCTATGCCATAAAAAAAACCACAACAATGAATTGGAAAATGACTAATGTGTAAGAGTTGGCTATGAAGGTAGCCACCTAAGATCTAGGAGCTTCAATGAAAGCACAAGAGAAACCCAACATGAAAGAATGATTCTATTCTATCAAAGGATGCAAATACACAATATACATGAATATGAAATTACAATGATAAGCCCTTGGTTATATAGGCCAAGGTGAAACATAGGACAACATAGTATTATGACAAGTTTCATAATCATATTACATGAGACACAAAAAGATAACTATCATAAGTGTGCCCTAAGTATGCCCTAAGTAAACTTAACTAGACAAGTGTGAATAAGACCTAATGTGGAACCAGTTAGGTAATATACCCCATTCACACCAACAACCCCCCTTAAGTGCAACTTATGGAGAATCAGAAAATATGCAAATGATGCAATAATGGATGATGGATGGGTCCCAACTACAAGGCCATGTTAGGTACCCATGTATAAAAAAAAATTCACAAACAGAGTAAAGGAGAAAAACCTATAGGAAAAAAACCCCTCGAAAAGAAAGAAAATAAAAAAGATGTGATGGAAAAAGTGATGGAAGGACTCAATATGACCCACCAAGGACTGCATCCAACACAAATACACAATCAATAACCCCCCCATAGGAGATAAAGAGTGAGATGATAGATCACCCCCCGCCCACAAAGAAGTAGATCATGTGCCAATGGTGAATGCTCGAAGACGAGTGTTAAAGAGTGTCCAATACCTACAAACAACATTTCTCCCCTTGTGAAGAAACAAATCCAATGGCATATGTAGAAAAAACTCCATCTCCAAGAAGAGAGATGAGGGAAGAAGTCTCATGAAGTGTGCCTCTGAAAACTGCTCAAATGTCGACATATCAAAATCAAAGGATGTCACAATGCAATGAGGTGTAACCAATCCAAAACCCTATGTAGACTCATAAAGAACAATCTCCAAAGACAACGATGATGAGATAACAATTGTGTTGTAACTGTCATCAAAAAGGAAATAAATATCCTCAAGTGTGTCCTCCAAATCTGTAATATGAGACTCACAAAACAAATCTGATATACATGTCAAGAAGACATCCCACAAAGCTAAATGTGAAAGACTAGAATGATCCTACTCAACTAAAGTAGAGGAATCCATGGCAATGCTAATCTCTAAAGAAGCAAAAGGTGGGGGAGTTGGAAGCTCAACACAAGTCTCAAGAACACCAAGGTTCAAGTGACCAAACTTCTCCTCAAAAATATTATTCACACTCAATGCATGAGTGTGAATATCAGTCAATGGAACTGCAACATCATCAAGGGCAAAATGGGAAAAGGTATCGTCAAGTGAAGGCATCTTGAATGTAGTACCTAGAGCATCCATAGCAGCATAGAATGTAGAAACAAAAATTGAATAATTAGGACAAAGTTTGGCAAAGATGGAAAGAATCAACTGGGTGTCTTCTTTCTCAATACCACATGATGAACACACGCTTATATTAAGAGGGGGGTGAATCAATATAAGATAATCTTTTACTTGTTTAAAACTTAACAACCACAACAATAACAATCACACAAGATTTAACAATTATGCAACACAAGATTTACGTGGAAACCCTTTCGGGGAAAAACCACAAAGGACTGCTTGGATCGTCCAAATCCAGTCATAATAAAAAAAAAATTCTCTTACAAATCTTTGTAGGGACCAATCCACTAGAGACACCAATCCCCACTACTAAGCACCAACTTAACAAGAGACACCAATCTCTTCTATTAGGAGGCACCAACCTTCAAATGAACCAAAATTTCTACCTTCTTGAATATACCTTCTTCAATGGATGATGATCATTAAATCTGCTTGTAGATGATGCAATTGTTACGAAGAATCGATGTTCTTCACAAATGAGCAAAAATGCTCAATATATACAATGTACAAGAGGCAAGTTTTCTAAAAATAGAAAACTGCCGACATAGATGACCATTACTAACATAAATAGAAAGATATTATTCTAATACCCTCCCTTAATGGTCATCATTCTAACTACCCAAAGAAATAACAGAGAAGGCTGCCTCCTCCTTCTCAGAACACTTCTACAACAAAAGACAAGAGCCTGCCACTGACTCTGCCACTGGAGATGAATCTGCCACCAACCATCCCAGAAACTGCAGAACTTCTGGAAATAACCAAAAACAACAACAACCGTCCAACCTGATGTTGGAGAACTGTCCCTCCCTATAACTAGAGACACACCAAGAACAGCTACCACGATTTTGAGGAAAAATCGGCAAACCCTCCAAACTTTTGCAGATGAGCATGACACTCCAAAGCAGACTGCAAGAAGTCAGTTGTGCAGATGTTCGCCCCAGCAACTCTAGGTGCGACGAAAACAGACTGCAACAAAGTACGATTTTTGAGGAAAAAATCGCCAAACCCAAGTGGCTTACACATGGTAAAAACCAAACACGATTTTTGAGGTGAAAAATCGATCAAAACAGACACGAATCAGAATACAAATCATCGTTTTTAAGGAAAAAACGGTAAAACCTGTCCAGAAACCAGAGAGCCCTCCTGAACTACGAAAACCCTGACTAGGGCATACAGGAGCAAACCCTTAATTTTTGAGGAAAAAATTATAAACCCTCCCATGATTTTTTCAGGCAAAAAATCAGAAAACCATACAGAATTTTTTTAAGGAGAAAAATTATTAAAACCCATCAAATAATTTTTGAGGAAAAAATTATTAAAACCCAAAAACATTGATTAGGCATGCAGGGCGCACAAATCCCAAAGCACGGATTACGAGGCACCTAGAAAAAACAGACGACTACCCAGAAATCCTCTTGAGAAACCCACAAAGAATCTGCACTTAGAATAAAATTTTGGCTTGAAACAAAGGGTCAAAACCCTAGCCGATTTCTAAAAAACCCTAGCCGTCAATAGCAAACCATAAAGAGTTGAAAAACAGCAAACTGGAGTGGCATACACTGCAGATCAAACCCTAGCTGGAAGTCGCGCGCGGGCAAACACACAGAACCCTCGACCGGAAACACAAGACGCCAATGTCAGAGGAAAAAAAACCTTGGCCAAGTCAAAACTCATGATCACTGGAAGAGAAAATCCACGAAAAAACCGCGATTTCACACGCCGTTTGCAGAGAAGGAACCATTGACAAGGGTTTTAAACGTGAATCTCAGAAAAAAAAACAGGTCGCCATAAGAAGAACCCGTGACTGCAGAGAGAGAAGATTCGCGTCCTTGGAGAAGCGACTATGAAAATCGCGATCTGGGCACTGGTGCGATCTCTAGGAAAAAAAATGACCTTCAGACAGAAAACGCGATCATGGAAAAACGCGATTCAGACAGAAAAAGAAACCTCCTTCAAAAAAACGCGGGTGACAAAGTTGAAACACAGCGACCTAGAAATGCAAACATGAAACCCTTTCACGTGAATAGAGACCCGAAGAAGAGATGGGTACAGCCGCCTTTACAACGTCGTACAATCCGTACAATGTACGGAATCCGAAGACCCTAACTTGGCTCTGATACCATGTTACGAAGAATCGATGTTCTTCACAAATGAGCAAAAATGCTCAATATATACAATGTACAAGAGGCAAGTTTTCTAAAAATAGAAAACTGCCGACATAGATGACCATTAATAACATAAATAGAAAGATATTATTCTAATAGCAATACGTACACTCTCCTTCGCAAATTTGCATATACTCTCATTCACAAAAGTACCTATATTTTCTTTCTCAAATCTGCATATATTCTCCTTCACAAAACTGCATATATTCTCTTTCTCAAATCTGCATATATTCTCCTTCACAAAACTACTGCAACATCCTTTAACATGTATTCTACTTCACAAATTTGCTGCAACATTCTTCAACATGTATTCTCCTTCACAAATCTGCAAGCATTGTTACAAGACTCGCCCAGACTCAGCGAGTCGCGAGCCGAGCGACCCTAGGCAAGTCTGGGAGACTCGGTAGTCAGGGGCTCGCCAGACTCACCGAATCTGCCAGACTCGCCGAGTCTGGGCGAGTCCAATTAGAAAGACTCGGCCAAGTCAATGAAAATCAGTGAAAAAAAACTATAAAAATGGAAAACGGTTAAATGTAAAAGCATGAAAGTCAAGTGTTTTTTCCAGGGTTTGGAGGATTTTTGAAGGCTATTTAAAAGCAATAAAATTATGAAAAATGACATGCACCATGAATGTCTCTATAGTCTCAAAGGCTTTAATTTGGTCTTCGTGGCGAGGGCTTCGCCCCTCAACCCACCCTGTATCGTGACAGGGAGCGCAACAGGGGTGCCGCCCCCGGACCCCGCAAGGGGTGCTGCCCCCATACCTCTACAAGGGGCATTGCCCCCAAACCCCTAAAAGGGGCACTACCTTCGCCAAAAATAGATTTTGGGCAGTGACTTATCACCAATCTCACTAAAGGAGGTTGATCCACAATCAAAGTGAATCACTGACGCTAAGGCTCCTGTCTTTGGTGATGAGGACCTTGGTTGGATTGACCAGGTGGATAGAGAGGCAGAGGCAGTAGCCATGGCAAAGGAGGAGGCTAGAGCACGAGGAGACACCTTGGATGTTGGCGTGAGTACCACTGAGACACAAGCAGATATCATGGTTGCATCATCATCCAGGACCTATCTTAGATGCCCACTCAAGACTGGTTGTGATATTGGGTTGAGTGATGGAGGCCCCCCTAGGCCATAGACTTCTAGTTTTTGTTTTGATATTTGTTTTGAACTTTTGATGCCATGGATTTCATATTACATGAGTTTTGTATACATTTGACAATATTTATATATCTAAATGTGTTATTTCCTTCAGTTTGTGTTTATACTTATGTAATCGATGTATACTTGTGTATGTGATCAAAGTAGCTTCTATTTGATGATTTTAGGTTTATCTATTAAAGGGTGCATGAAACAAGTCTTAAATCCTTAAAAATCTCTAAATTTCATGTGTTTTTCAAATTGTCGAGTCTTGGGTGAGTCTGGGTGGCGAGTCTGAGTACTTGCCAAAAATCACCTTGGCAAGTCTTTGGCGAGTCTGGGTCTTGTAACACAGTCTGCAACATTCTTCATATTTATTTCTGCTCAAATTCGAATGATATTACATTGTATTACTTGTTGCTTTTACTCCCCGCTTCATCTTCTATTTATACCCAATTATGCCTCTTCACCCAATAGGGTCGACCTTCTCAAGGGAGGTGTCTATTCAAGAGACGTCGGCCTGATTTGAAGATAATAAATTTATTTTAATTTCTTCAAGAGGGTCGATCAAAATCAAGGAAGCCTCAAATAATAATTTTAATTTTATTTTAATTTCTCACGTGGGTGCCAAGATTAGATGAGGTCGGCCAGCAATTATGGGCACCACAAATAGAATTAAATCACCATGGAGGTCGGCCAACATTTGCACTCAAAATATCTCATGGGTCAACCAGCCAATGAATCTTTCGTCTTCAATAAAATATCTCCTTTGACATCAATGACAACAATATTTCCAACAATATCCCCCTTTGTCATTGATGGCAACCTTGCATATAAATAACCTTTGAATATAGCAAAAACATAACACTCCCCCTTGTTGTAATTTGGTATCTTTCGTCTTCAATAAAATATCTCATTTGACATCAATGACAACAATATTTCTAACACCACATTGTTTCAACTGGAATCTAAGTGATTTGAGTTTGGTGAATAAGTCTTGGATGCTATCAAAGTCGATAGGACTCAAACCAATGAGTCCATTCTCCAATTTAAAACCTCTCATAGTATCTTGCTTCCCAAATAAGCTCTCTAATGTAGTCCATATCTAATTTGGTATAGTGCAAGACTCAATGTGAAAAAGGGGATTAGGAGAAATAGACATGCATAATGTTCCATAGGCTTCATCACATCCATTATACCACTTTCTCTTTTCTGCAACAGCGATTGGTTCAAGTTTTGTACCCATTGTAACCTAGTATAAACTCAATTTCTTTATATGTATCTTCATTTGTTATTTCCACCCATGATAATTGTATGGGGTGAGTGGAGTAATTTGGGTTTGATCCATGATGTATATACAAGAATACAAAAAACGAAACAACTCAAGTACACCCCTATAAGTCAATCAATGAGATCCCCCCTGGCAAAATATGATCTTGACACTTTATATTTAGTGCGATTACAGCTGCCACTTGCTAAATCAGCAAAGTGGTCTTCATCTTAGAACATTGCAAAAGTCGAATTAGGCCACAGACAGAAAGTACCATTTTTATACAGAATGAGATCAATCTGATTACATCACTAAGAAGTACACGAAAAATTATGCACTTTAAAAAAATTGCACTCAAAAATTTACCGTATGGGCCCAAACGGAGCCCCAAATGTTCCCAAAACAAGAACTGCTCAACAACAGTTGTGAAAATCTGCAATTTCTGAAAAAACTAGACACCAAAATAAAAAATTGATCACACCACTACGAAGCCTTTGAAAGTCTGTCCCAAATCAAAAAACTTGCTTAGAAAAAGGCCTCCATATGGTTGAGAATGAAGCACTTGAAATTGAGCTCCAAAATCAAAATTGCAAATGGAGTAGGGGGTTGGTTGGGGTTGAAAATCCAATGACGTCATGCTAATGTCAACAGATGTTGATCACAAATTTTTTCCAAATTCACCGAAATATTCCTTTGGACCCGAAACTGCCTCCGGAATTATCTGAAACCGCCTAGATATCTCAAAACCACTATTTTGAATGCAGAAACCGCCCACCATAGCGCACAACCACTTACAGGTGAAATAAGGGTGGTTTCAATTGGTAAAGCCATTTTGAGGGGTAGATAAGGGAATATTTGCCTGGGATTCACTGAGATTTGCCAATTTTTTTGGGTGGCCGATGCTAGAATATGTTATTGATGTCAAAGACATGAGGTCGTTAAGTGATGTCATTGATGTCAAGGTAAAGAGTGGACCGTTATAATAAAAGGTGCCCGTCATACATCCCTGTTGGAGAGCAAAGAAAACAAGAGTATATCCGTTACACGTTACCATTAGAGAAATTGCATGTTTAAATTAAAGATTTAAACATTGGAGAAATGAGTGTCATGGGACGACCATATGCCAAAGGAATATGAAATTCAAATTTAATTATATTACCTCCAAGAGGCCAACCTCCTTTTGAGAAGAAGACAAGGATCATATAAACAACAATTTGATTTCATTCCTAAAATACCATGCTTTGATATACACATGCAATGATCAGTTTTGTATGGTGCGAATACTTTGTGGATACCAGTGATTTTCAAGTGTTATATTTTGCAAAGAGGAACAACAATCATTAGTATACATGATGCGATTTTATGAAGGCAGCAAGAAGACAAATTGTGTTAGCAAATAAAGACAAATCTGTTAAGCAAGAAGACAAAATCACTAGAGGACAATTTGGAGAAGAAGACGAAAATGAATAAGACAAAGTTACTAAAAGACAAGAGGACAAGGCAGCGATTTATATTAAGGAGAGGTGTGATCTGTGCTAGAAGACAAAGCCTTCAAGGGTTGCGATTTCATGGAGGAGTGTGTTTAGTTTTGAAGGGATAGAAAGGTTACAAAAGGACACATCTATTCATCAAGGACACATCTATTGAAAAGTATAAGAAGGAGTTGAAAGATTCATTTGAAGACAAGCAATCAATGAATTATATCTGAGTATAAGGAAGAGGAAGAGCAGAAATATGAAATGTGAATCTGATTTGTATTGAATATATTTGTGAGATGGGAGAACAAGGATAGTTGCTAGTGGAATAATTTGATAAAATTCATATTTGAAGGAAGAGTAGTGTGTGAATCAGTTTGAAGCAGATTTAAGTGAAGGAGTAAATCATCAGCGATTGAAGGATTAATAGGTTGGAGCCTATCAAATAGAGGTCGGAGCCTCTTGCTGGGTTGGAGCTCAGTTTGTGTGGGGGTTGGAGCCTCCAATAGGTCGATACCTATATTTCTGTCAAGTGGAGATTGGTGTCTCCTGTGAGTTGGTGCTCACTATTTGTATGTGAAGTAGATTGGAGCCTACAAGAAAGAGAAGAAGATCAATAAGATATATATAAGCAATATTTTGCCGTGGTTTTCTCCCGCAAGGGTTTCCACATAAAATCATGTGGTATCTGTGTTCTAAATTGCTAGATCTTACTTGAATGTTTTAATGTGATTGATTAAAGTACAGAAAGAAAAGTTTTATTATGTACTGATTTACCCCCCCCGCTCTCAGTATAACTAAGTGCTCATCAACGGATATGATTGTCGTCGGCCAATGACTTGCTACCGAAATATGCTTTGGAAAGCATCAATCGAGAGGTCACCAGTGACCGTCGATTATAAACTGACGCTAATGTCTTGGAAGGGGCTACTGTTGGCAAGTCCCATGCCACATGGTGCCCACTTAGTGGGTCGATGGGTACCTGCGGTACCCTATGGTACCTGCAAACATAGGTACGTTCTGTAAACAAATAATAATCTGCAAAACAACAAAAAACTCTGGCTGATAAAATAATAAGCCAGCAATAAATACCTTTAACTAGAAAATTAAAAAAAATTGCCCAACAGTTAATTCCTACGCCACAAATTATGATCCCTACACAGAGTATATTGTGCGAAGATTTTGCTGGTACAATCCGTATGGTCGAAGGAAAATTTTTTCTAATTGCCTGAGACAAAAGTGTCCAAATTCGACGAAGTGACAGTCAATCTTTAGGTTCTTGGGCCTTCTAGATGTGATGGCAGGGTCAGATTTGACTCAAAATGCTCCAAAAATGTAGCTACCTTCCAGATCTGGCAACCACCTCCCAACTTCAAACCCTTGTAGATCTGGCCTCCAATGTCCAATTTGGACAAATCAAAAGAATAAACTGACTTTCTTGGACACCCTAAACTCAATGGTGAGCTCAGATTTGCACCAACATGCTCCAAAATGAACTTGCAATACAAAGCCACAAAGAAGAAACCCTCCCAAATCTGGTATTTCTATCAAGTTTTTTTGATTCTCCAGGTCATCATATGATGCAAGAGAAGAACATAATCAACTTTTCAAGATCAACCAAGATTTGCATCCTAGATCTCTAAAAAAAGACTAACATAAAGCAATCCTACAAGCTTCGATACTAATTGTTGAGCTAGAACTCATATGGACCAACTAGGACTTGAACCTATGACCTTCCATTTGTTGTTGGAGTGCTCTACCAACTAAGCTACTAGCCCCTTTGTGGTCAGTCCATCGTCGATCTGGTTGTGGCTTATTTCCAACACCTCCTCTTAAGCCACATTACAGGTGTTTGGGGCTCCTAAACTGGCTCTGATACCATGTAGGAGTTGGCTATGAAGGTAGCTACCTAAGATCTAGGAGCTTCAATGAAAGCACGAGAGAGACCCAACATGAAACAATAATTTTACTCTATCAAAGGATGCAAATACACAATATACATGAATATGAAATTACAATGAGAAGCCCTTGGTTATATAGGCCAAGGTGAAACAGAGGACAACATAGGATTATGACACAAGTGTCATAATCATATTATATGAGACTGTAACATACACCCTCGGATATGTTCTTTCTGTGCCAAGTTTTTTTGTTTCCTGACTATTTGGGTTTAGGGTTTCATTGCATGTTTTTGCATGTTTTGATTTTACATTGATAATATGAAATATAAAGCATATATTTTAAACCTAGAAAATATACAATGTATTTGCATAAACTGACAAAGACCTGGATCATATAATGTGCTAAAACTAATTACAGAGACATACCCATATGGGAATCTTCAAGTTTGTTTTATTGCTGAAATTGCACCAGCTTACAATATCATAGGAAATCACCAGGAAATACATACAAGGGAAGTTCTGTCCCAATACAGGGTTACAGCAGTAGAATCAGTCCCAAACACCTAAGATACAATGGATAGATGTGATGCAGGGGCATCTTCTTAATTTTTGAATTTTATGATTTTTGGGTTGATATGCTGGGTCGGATGGCAGGATATGGGTAGAAGGAAGCTTCTATCGCCAAAGCGACAGGAACATTAATAGTTAATTAGTAGTTTTCCAGAGGACCGATAGAGGGAAGATGGATGGTCGAGCAGGTTAGAAGAAGATTAGTAGTTGCCAGGCTTCAGTTAAAAATGCAGAAGGCAGTCAGTAACGGTTGAAGAAGTGGATGAGGTTGCAAAGGGAATAAGAGGTATGCGGCAGAAGTGACAGTGGATGGAGGACGGTTATGCAAAGACCGAATCACCATTCTTGTAGAGAGAGCGATTAAGCCAAGAAAAGGCACACAGCTAAGATGAGAAAATGTAGCAAGTAACGCTCGACCACGCTGGGCATAGTGGTCAAAAGCTAGAGTAACGGTTGTAGAACAGTTTTTGGAAAGATGAGGATTCGCCGTCACTTCTAGAGGAGGGTTGATGTTATAGCGGAAGGAGGTCGAATGAAAACGGGGAGAGAGAGCAGAAGGAGGCGGTAGGCCGAAAAGGATAGAGGCCGATTTGGAAGCTATAGAGAGGCCGATAAAATGCAAGCCGTCGATTGAGAGGCCGATCTGGTGAAGGCCGCATAAAAGAAAGCAGTGAAGGCCGATGAATAGAGGGAGGGCGATGACCCGTTAAAAGAACAGAGGCCGTATAAAGAGGAAGAAGGCCGAGTGTAGAAGGAGATAAAAATAGTCAGTAGAAGACAAAACGTTAGGGAGAATAATATTATTTCAAGAGAAGAAGACCGATGATGGTAGAACCGTTTAGGAAGGACGAGTAGAGAGTAAGGCCGCATGCCCATAGAATATGTAATGACATGTTTGACAGAAGAATAGAACAAGGAAGAATCTGTTTTGTGATATTGTCTTTGTGATTTCATAGTTAATAAAAAGCTGCACATTAATGCTTCTATCATTCTAAGTATCTGATTGTGAGACTATAGAGGAGACCCGTTTGGTTGATTGGATTATGTTTGTTTTTCGTTTAAATTAAGTTCTGGGCTCCTGTCTCCTCAATTGCAGATTCCTGTAGTATATTAGCACTGAGATTGTATTTTACTGTCACTCTTGTTGTAGAAGATTTGTGTTGAACTTTAAGCTCTTGTCGCCTGTTAGGCTAGTTGAAAGTGTTAATTACAAGTCCCTGTCGCATAATCGAGATTGTTTATAATCTGCCCTAATGTGCAATCTTTATTGTTCCTGCCTAGTTCATGTCACTTTAATGACAGAAGGTTGGTAGAAGTCTGTTTAATATGCAGAGCCAAGGTTCTCAGTCGGTGGAATGCATGGGAGGAAAGGAGCATGTTTATGGATGCGTGCTATCAAGTGTTGAGTAGACCGCCGAAGTGAGGCAACTTAGCCTGGACCAGCAAGACGAGAGGAAGAAAACATGAAGAAACAAAATACAGATTTTGAAAGAGAGTTGGCAGCACTGAGAAGAGATTTGGCACAATACCTGATTGCAAGGCAATTAGAAGAAGAAAGCCAGGAATACTCTTGGGTATGGCCAATGGAAAAGAAAGTAAAGTGGCCTGTGAAAATGATTATGGAAAAAAGAAAAAGGCAAAAGATGAATGCCTTGAGAATGGTAGAGAAGGATGAAAAGAGTACCCACAGAGATAAGGACAGCGAGGAGTTGCCTCTAGAGCAACCTGGACCAAAGGAGGTCAAGAGAGTTCTCATTGAAGAGAACATGAGAGAAGATGAGGAAAGAAGCAAAGAAGAGGAAGAAGTGCCGCAAGCAACACTTGTGAAAGAGAGAAATGAAGAGAGAAGAGTGTCCATGAAGAAGACACTAATGGAGACATTGTGGTCTCTTTTTTTGTTTATTAATATTGTTTTTGTAAATTTGTATGCAGGTATGGAGAGCTTCCAAGGAAGGTCAAGAAAGAGACCTTAGAATGTACAAGAGAAGGGTTTAGCCAAGCATCCTTAGAAGAAGATGAAGATGAAAGAAGTAGAAGACAAATTGCCGCAGCGGATATGCATGAACAGTTTGCAATAGTACAGCAGGAGGAGGTAAAATACCAAGAACTTAAATATGCAGAAGAGAATAGTGTGCTATTGATTTCAAAGGATAATGTAGATGTTGAAGGTATTTTTGAATTTCAAGATGCTTAAGAAACGTTGCAGCAGCAGTACAAGATGCTTATGAGGAAGAAAAGTTGGAAAGCCAAGAAGCCAACGGTGGATGTAATGTGGAGCAGCAGGTAAAAGAGATTCCTAATCTTGCATTTAGTAGTGAAGATGGAAAGGAAAATGTTGATCATGTTGATAGAAGCAATAAGGTGAAGGAGCAAGTTAATAAAAGGAAAGAGAAAGTGATTGATCATGGGTACATGGTCCCATGTTGGGAGAAGAAAAAGATTGGTGAGGGGCAGCAATTAAATTGTAAAGAGATAGATGCTAGTGATTGTGTTTTTGATAACAAACAAGTGCAAAGAATGAGGGTTGTACAGATGCATGAGTGGCAACCGGATATGAGGATGAAGTGGCCAGCAAAGAGGCCTAAGGAAGATGATTTGAGGCAGAAAACAGAGCAAGGGAAGAGAGTACAAGTGCACCAATGAAGAGACAACAAACTAATAATAAAGTGTGGATGGTAAAGCAAGCTGCAGCAAACAAGTGTGTGGAAGAGAGGACAATGAGTTGGAAGTGTGAAGAAGAGAACCAGCCCCATGAACAAGGAATCATAGTAAAAGATGAAAAAGAAGATAGAAAAGGTGAGGAAGAGATCATTGAGCAAGGGACCAAGATGAACCCAACAGAGAATGGGAAAGGAAAGGGTGATGCAATTGAAGAAGGTGGAACAATTCTGGAGGTTGCAGAGGAAGGTAAGCTAGTTACGTATAATGACGTTTTCGAAATTTTGGATGATTTTGTTGAAAGTAAAGATAGAAAGAATTTAAACGAGATGTCAGGTTGTGTTGATGGAAAAGACACCAAGGTTAAGGAGTTGAATAGTGATAGGGAGATGAATGAGTATGATATGGAAATGTGGAAGATTGTGGATGAGAAAGAAATGAGAAATAAATATCAAAAGAAGCAAGAAGGTAAGCAAAGGAAGATTGGAAAGTGTAGAAAGGAGGAAAAGTTGGCTGGAAGAGTTGAACAAGAAAAGAAAATTGTAATGTGCCGTACTTGTTTGTATTTTTTAAAAGATCTTTTTATGTGTTTTATTTTATTTTTTGGTGTGATCTTTCAGACTAGAGAGAAGATGCAAAAGGGGTTTTAGTTTTCCTGCAGATGTGTGTTGCCGGAGCATACAATAGATAGCATATATTGCAAACCCAGAAAATATACAAAAAATATGAAGAAATTATTGACTACCCAGATAGCAAAATGGCCAAATATCAATTACTATGACATACCCATATGCAGAAATGCATCTTCAATTTTGTGCTGTTGCCGGACCAGCTATTGGGTATGGCTAAAATCACTCCAAACTCCAATGGAATACAAGGAAGAACAATACAAATGTTTCAGTAGTGAAAATAAGCTCTAAACACCTCCAAAATGAGGGATATATCAGCCGTTATCAATATGGATTGCGTCCTCATAGACCCCACGCCACTCCAAGAAAGTATGTACAGCCCAGCAAGTGAAGAACAGCTGAAATAAGTCAAAGATCAGGTCTGCACACCCTCCAATGTTGCTGCACCATCAAAGGAAGCCCTCACGCCAAGTTTGAGATAGAAAGAATGAAGTTCCAAAGCCCAAAATGCCTCCTAGACATGGTACGGCCAAGCTGATTTGTACGGCCAGCAATAAGATTAACATAGCAGCAAATAACTATCAACAATCACACCAGAAATCGCCCCCAAACCCTCTAAAATCAAAACTCAATAACAACGGATGATCGATATATCATATCAGCTCAAGAAATCCTCTGAATGTCTCCATTGCAAGCACAAATGCGAATGCTGAATGCATCCATCGTCAATGGCACCTTTGGGTAGTATTTCACACCTGTAGAATGCCGTCACTAATGAAGGTTTTCGTCTCCAAAAGCCTAGTTCAATTTGCTCAAACCCTAGCAGAGCTCTCACAAGAAATATCATAAAGCAAGCATATCACAAATGAGCTCCAAAACCTCTTTTTATTTCCCCTCCAAGATGGGCGTTGGGCATTAAGGAGGGAAATTAACATTTTAAAACACTTTTATTTCCCTAGGGAAGGGTGCCCATGGTCACAACTTAAAGTTATGTCTTCATTTCCCCTTAGTCACTTTTGCACAAATATAATAAAGTCCATATTAATATAACATTAATAAATCTTCAGACTTTAAAATAAATATGAAGACGGTGCTGGAATTAAGAGATCTATAGCTCGTCGGAAAGCCCTCGACGAGACGAATCCGATGCCATTCTGAAAATGCCAAACCGACACTGACCCTGGACTTACTAAAAATAGTAAGTACTAACCAAGAGCAATCTGAGCTCCTTAGAATGTGCCAATTGGATCCACTAAATTCGAACCACAATTCCTCCACCGACACAAACCTCCAAGCCAAAACAACCATGGTTCCCTAACCAAGCTACTAGTCCACGGGAACCCTATGATGGACTAACCATGTGTCTAGAAGGGGACATTACAAAAACAGCAGTGGCATATGTTGCAAAACATGAAATTGCAGATTTGGATTTAGGAGCAGCAATGATCCAAGAGGAAGAAGATCAACAAAAGAATGATAAAGATGATGCAGCAATAGAATTTGAAGGAGCAGCAACAGAAAACGCTGAAGAAGATTTGTGGAAACAATTTGTAGCCATTGAGCAAGAGTGGAACGAAAAGGTTGAAGGTTTGAGAAAATGTAGGACAGCCAAGAACACCCTTAGGGAGGATGAAGATAATGAACTAGAAGTTGTTGTAGAAATGAAAGATGTTGCAGTCATAACAAGTTATGAGATGAATGGCATGAGGCATGAGAAGGAAAATGAATCTAAAACTGATTTGTTGCAGCAGTTGTCCATAAAAGAAGAGTGGCTGAAAAAGATGTTAGATAAGCAAGTTGAGCACGAAGATGAAATGTGTAATGTTGAAGGCATGGAAATCTTTCCCTTGAAGTATGATATGTTGAATGTGGAAGAGAGGAGAATTAGAGATTGGAAGTGGGCAGTAATGGATGAAGATGGTCTCATGAAAACAGCCCACACTATTGCACAACAATATTGAAGAAAGGTGGCCAGTGATCCGGAGAAAATGTTGAAGAAAAGGAAGAAAAGGAATAGTGAGGAATAAGTTTGATCGTTAACTCCATGTGCAGGAGCACATGATTTTGTATGCAGGGGCATCTTCTTAACTTTTGAATTTTATGATTTTTGGGTTGATATGCTGGGTCGGATGGCAGGATATGGGTAGAAGGAAGCTCTTGTCGCCAAAGCAACAGGAACATTGACAGTTAATTAGTAGTTTTCCAGAGGACTGATAGAGGGAAGATGGATGGTCGAGCAGGTTAGATGAAGATTAGTAGTTGCCAGGCTTCAGTTAAAAATGCAGAAGGCAGTCAGTAACAGTTGAAGAAGTGGATGAGGTTGCAGAGGGAATAAGAGGTATGCAGCAGAAGTGACAGTGGATGGAGGGCGGTTATGCAAAGACCGAATCACAATTCTTGTAGAGAGAGAGAGAGAGTGATTAAGCCAAGAAAAGGCACGTAGCTGAGATGAGAAAATGTAGTAGGTAACGCTCAACCATGCTAGGCATAGTGGTCAGAAGCCAAAGTAACAGTTGCAGAACAGTTTTTGGAAAGATGAAGATTCGCTGTCACTTCTAGAGGAGGGTCAATGTTATAGCGGAAGTAGGTTGAATGAAAACGGGGAGAGAGAGCAAAAGGAGGCGGCAGGCCGAAAAGGATAGAGGCCGATTTGGAAGCTGTAGAGAGGCCGATAAAACGCAGGACGTCGATTGAGAAGCCGATCTGGTGAAGGCCGCATGAAAGAAAGTAGTGAAGGCCGATGAATAGAGGGAGGCCGATGAGCCGTTAAAAGAATAGAGACTGTATAAAGAGGAAGAAGGCCGAGTGTAGGAGATAAAAATAGTCAGCAGAAGACAGAACGTTAGGGAGAATAATATTATTTCGAGAGGAGAAGAAGACCAATGATGGTAGAACCATTTAGGAAGGACGAGTAGAGAGTAAGGTTGCAGGCCCATAAAATATGTAATGCCATGTTTGACAGAAGAATAGAACAAGGAAGAATCTGTTTTGTGATATTATCTTTGTGATTTCATAGTTAATAAAAAGCTGCACATTAATGCTTCTATCATTCTAAGTATCTGATTGTGAGACTATAGAGGAGACCCGCTTGGTTGATTGGATTATGTTTGTTTTTCGTTTAAATTAAGTTCTAGGCTCCTGTCTCCTCAATTGCAGATTCCTGTAGTATATTAGCATTGAGATTGTATTTTACTGTCATTCTTGTTGTAGAAGATTTGTGTTGAACTTTAAGCTCCTGTCGCCTGTTAGGCTAGTTGAAGGTTTTAATTACAAGTCCCTGTCGCATAATCAAGATTGTTTATAATCTGCCGTAATGTGTAATCTTTATTGTTCCTACCTGGTTCCTGTCACTTTAATGACAGAAGGTCGGTAGAAGTCTGTTTAATATGCAGAGCCAAGGTTCTCAGTCAGTGGAATGCATGGGAGGAAAGGAGCATGTTTATGGATGCGTGCTATCAAGATGTCACCAAAGGGAAGTAAAACCAATATCAGCAAACCCCAAGTCCTCCTAAGGCATTGTACGACCCAGCTGCAGCAATATACCAGTCCAAAACAATTGCAAATTCCTCCTTTTTATGTTGTAATAGCCTATAGATGATTATCAAGGGTGGACGACCAGCATTTGATGAAGAAAACTGTCTCAGACCTCTACAAAACTCCTATAATATGCAGTACGGCCAGCTAGCAAGGTACGGTCAGCATGTACAATAGTACGACCTGCCTTGGTGAGGTTGTATCAGCAATTTATCCAATCAAAATTAATTAAAATTGTACTCCTTATTTCTGTTCTTAGCTATAGTCAAAAACTCCATCAAATATATTCATTTCAAGCTTGAATCTTCCTCAAAATGACTCCGGCGAATGCACAACTGAGGCCTCTGGATGAAGCCCCCAAGAATCTCTTCCTGATGTGGTCTCTCACACACGAAGAAGAGGACTATGAAGAGGTTTTCATCTCAACACAGCCAATATCAAACCCTAGAGCCAAGCTCCAAAGCCAATGCACGGGAATATCCAAAACATGAGAGTAAAATCAATATCCAAGCATATGCAAAATGAACTTCTTTTTCACTTTTATTCCCCTCTTCTCCAACGCCCAAGAGGGATTTAAAATATAATTTTATTTTATGTTTTAACACCTTATGTCCCCTCATCTCCATGGGCGCCCATCTCCTAGGCAAAACACTTTAAGTTATAACTTACTTTTATAACGTGAAATTACATTATAACTTAAAGTCACTTTTAACCCTTATAAAATAATATAAGTTAAATCTTTAATTTAACTTGTATTTTAATTTAATCGAATAATGCTCTGGGTGTTTTGAACTATAATCTTGTGCAATAACCATCTGCCTTTGCCCTGCTATAAATAGCAAGGTGCTTTGTCCCGACTTACTAAAAATAGTAAGCCTCCAAATTGACCCTGTTGGGACCTAAAATTTCATACCAATTTTTGCAAAATTTTAGGTTCCCATATGAAAAATTCAATTTCAACACTCATAGATACACCTGCACAATATGCTCAAGTGGCTTACTTTGAAGCATTATAATTCGGAGCCGATTTGTCTTCATGCAAAATCATTTCACAAACATGTTTGTCTGCCATATGTAAGTGAGAACACCTGATTTCAGCTTCCTACAATCAATTTTGACTAAGTTTTGAAGAACTAAATTGGAGGGTTCTGGTAAGGTTTGTTACTTGCACAATGTGAAATCAGCCCGAGAAGCCAATTTTGGAGGTTGATATCTAGCAGCTAAATGATGATCCTGACAAACTAATCAGTGTTCTATATTCCCCTCATGATAATGTACTTTCATGCCAGTTTTTGGGACCCCAACATCTCATTTGCTATTTTTTCAAAATCAAAAGCAAATGTAAAAAGTTCAGTTTCCATATCTGCATTTCCAAAAAGTTGCGGAGAGGTCAACTTTGGCCCTTAACATTTCATGGCAGAAGATGGATGGTGAAGAATCCTCCTACACACGCACTCATCAAGCTTAAATGAACCAAACTCTCCAGTTACAACTTCCCAGGAGGAGATTTAATGGTCTTTCAAAATTGCCAGTTGGTGAGCTCGAATTAGGTTTTGACAGGTGCAATTTTCAAGTGGTTCATTTTGAAACCTAATATCTAGCAATTGGATCATGTTCATGAAAACCAATTGATGTCTCGAATTCTTCCCATATTAATGTTCCTTTGTGCCAATTCTCAAGATCCCAGCACTTCGTTTGATATTTTTTCAAAATCAAATCCAAATGGGTTTTACACAGTTTTTGACTGCATTCTCAGGCAGCTTCAGAAAGGTCAACTTTGGCACCTAATATTTTGCAAAGGAAGAAGAGTGAAGAAAAACCATTTTGCCTACATGTTCACGTGACCTAAATGAACTAATCCCCAAGATGGCAGCTTCTCAATATCAGATTTGATATTTTTCCAAAGAGGCAAAATGACAGGTTTCAGTTGAGTTTAAACAGGTGCAAAACATGCAGAGTGAGCTACTTTGATTGCGAGCAGCTTTTAATCCCAATAACTTCATGCCAATCCGTCTGACGACCATACTCCCCTATCATAGCTCAACATGTTGGTACATTTTTGTGGCTTCGGGAGAAGTTTTGATCGGTTTCCCAAACTGATTCCGAAGGCTATTTGGCCTATTTTGCTCATTGTGCAAAATATCAGAAGGTGGATTCTAATGATGGCCCATTTCAAATCTTCACTCTAGAAGCATATTAAGACAATCCAAAGTCAAATCCAAGAGAAAAACTTGTTTGAAAATGAAAATTTTTTAGCCGGACCCACAATGGGACCCGACATGCTTCACACAAATACGAAGTTATAAAGCCAAGAAAACACCCCAATCTTGAATATGATGGAACCAGTGAAATGGGACTACTTTCAAAAGGGACAGTGATCCTGTTAATGTTAGATATGGAGATTTCCACAAAGCTTGGTGCTAACTGTTACAAGTTGGAGTTTCTATCACAACAAGAGAGTTGCCAGTTGTTCTGTGCTTGTGCTTTCAGAGGTGAACACACACTAGATCACCTTCAAGTGACAGCTCGTCAAGTTGGGAGAAATGCGAGAGGTTACCATTGGCTCTCAAGGTAATAGGAGCTTCTCTTGCCGGCTGCAGAAAAGAAAGCCAGTGGAACGACAAGTTGGATCAGCTCATTTAGATGAGTTGATAGATCGGGATTATCTCATAAATCTCCGGATAGCTGAAGGATTCATTCCCAAAATGAAGACCAGTGGATAGTTGGTTGCACTTATTTTGATCAGTTGGTTAGTCTATGCTTGCTTGAACAAAAGGAGGATGAGGGTCTAATCAAACATTGCAAGATCCATGACTTGTTGCGAGATTTGGCAATTGCTATATCTACAGAAAACCGATGTACATTTGCTGTTCAAAATGACTTCACATCTGTGAAAAGAATTTTACTCCGCAAACAAAAGATAGATTATATGGTCATCGCATAGGGCACGACTTCTTGTCCCAAAACGTGCATAAGATGAAATCGTTGCAGAGGACTCAAAAACTTTCAAGTGAATGCATCCTTTCCACCGTGCCATCAATGTGTAATAGAAGGGTAATTCCTGTCAAATATTATGAATAGATATAACTTCATTGACTACGATGATTGCGGATATGCATAGAATGGATGGGAAACCCTAAAAGTCATATATCGGAGAGATATTTAGGATCGGAGTAAATTTTCCAGATCTCTCCGATTATGTGCATTATGCCGATGGGGTGGGCCACCAAAAATACAATTGAGAAACATTACGTGAAAATATGGGTTTCTGGAGGACAATAAAAAATATTATTGAAGTCACTGCACCGATGAAAATCTCATCGGCAAGACCAAGCAAATCGGAGAGAAATTTTTAAGACACACCGAGTTTATGCCTCATACCAATGGATGCCTCTTTGGGGAGAAATGTCATTTAAATTGAAAATGGTGAATATTTTAAATGTGAGCTGCATGCCCGAGGTAAAATATTAAAATGCAGTGTGAAATATTTTACCAAGGGGGTTATAAGGATGAAAGAAAAATATTTTCCAATGAATTCACAAAATAGGTAATTACTTTACCTAAAAATATTTTTGAGGAAGCACACGCAAAAGGCTAGAAAACATTTTCACCGAGCAATTCACAAGCAAGTAATTATTTCTTGCGGATTGAGTGAAAATATATATTAAGAAGGAAATAACAATAGTTACTTGAAGAATTATTTTCACGGGATATGGAAGCACGGAGAAATATGTAGAATATTTTTGCAATAAAGATGGAAAATATTTTCGCAAAGCCGTTAATTGAAGATTTTGTATAAATGTGTATAATGGCCCGTGAAAATATTTTCACTTCAAAAATATGAAGTGGAACATTTTCACATACAAAAAGATTAATATTTTGGTATAGTTATTTCCCATGAAGAAACTATTACAAGGTAAGGATTTATTTAAATAAGGTGAGGGTGATTATTTTAATCAACAAGTTAAGTGAAATATAGCCCAGTATTTTCACTTGGGGATAAAATTTCTCCGGTAAAACCCTCCTACGAGAAGTAAATATGAAAGTGAAAGTTGCCATAAAAGGGAAATAATTATTATCACCATCACCAAGAAATAAAAATGAAGGATAAAATTAATATTTTATTCTTGCCAAAGAGAAATATTTTCATGGAAGGTATAATAAAATGGAGGATTATTTTACCAGAAGGAAATAATCAAATTACCAAATGGAGATTTACTAGTCAAATTTGGAAATTTTCACTTGAAATATTTTCCGGAACAAATTAACCAAATATGTAATCCTTTTCAAAGTGCACACAAAGGCTAGTAAAAGATTTTTACCGAGGTATGAATTATTTCTATGAGGCAGATAATTATTTTATCCAAGGAAAGATTTTAAAAAATACTTTCATTTGCAAGAAAATTAATCCAAGAAGTAATTATTTTACTGGAGAACATTTTATGCAAAATATTTCACCGAGGAGATAAAGGAAGGATAAAACATATGAAACTCAGCATCGGAGAGACATAGCATATCGGAGTGAGTTCCTAAGAGTTCTCCGATTACATGAGTCACACCGATAGAGGAAAGGATGAAAAGGGTCATCGGGGAAACATGCACAATCGGAGGGAAAATTTTAACTCACACCAAATTCTTATATTACACCGATGGATACCTTTTTCTAAGAGAATATACTGGAGCTTGTAAGAGGAAAACATTTGTCAAAGAAAAATAAACATTAAAGTGGTGCAAGTGAATAATAAACTAAGATCATAATAGAACAAAAATAAACATTTTTTCATCGTATCAATTGAGAATATTTTCAAGAGGTAAAATATTTTTCTGGGGGTTAAGAAGACATCAAACAGACATTTGCAAACCTAAAGAATAATTGGCAGTAAAGTATTTTCACCGAGGAAGAGAGAGCGGGGTAATATTTTAACCAGATGAATATTTTGGCAAAACAAAGGTGAAAGCATACAATGTAAATGCAATACGAAATATTTTACCAGAGGAGTTAAAAGTGGGTGATTAAATATGGTAAAATATATACGAGTAAAAATTGAGCTTGAAGTCTCCAAGGAGATTACCATTAAAATTAATTTTCAGGGAGATTACGAAAATGAAGTTTAATTAAAATATTTAATTTGCCAATGGCAACTAATTAAATATTTTATTTTGCCGAAGACAATTGAATGAAGAGCTATACCAAAGGATGCACCGGAATGTAAAGGGTCATAACCCTAATATTGCAAGATATATATGGAGGTGCAAATCAAGCAATCAAAGCATCAGTAGATTTAGGGTAGCAGTAGGAAATTATTTAATTCCACTCCACCCATTCGCCTCATCAGAACTTTATATACACATTTTTTTAAATGGAAAGGAGTGCTTCCATTCGGTTATCTATTTTCAGTGTTCAACTGTAATGTTATTATTAAATCCTAAATGTTATAATGTTGTCTCCAGAATGGTTTTCTCATATTGTTTAAATTATCATATCAAGGATATTGTTGATTTATCTAGTCACATTTGCTGATTCAGTGTGTTCGAATTGGTTGGTTTCTGTAAGAAGTTGATCAAAATTGTCATAAGGTCTCTGTCAAGAGGTAAATCCTTTCTACAAAAACAAGTCTGGTCTAAATTCCCTTCTTACTAGAATTAAATATCCTCTCAGTTGTTCACAGTAATATGGGGAATATCATTGGGATAGTATAAGAAGAGCATTATAACTGACATTCTTGCACGTTTGCATAAGGTGCAAACATCCCATGTGCCTTACAAGTTCGAGTTAAGCTGTGAAATAGATCAACTTACCTTATACATCCGTTTCCATTAAATTTTCATCCATTTACCGACTCCATAGCCCAATAGAAGTAGGCACTAGTCATTACTATCCAAACTCATATTCAAGACATTTTTATTTCAAGTCAGTACATTAGGAATAGGAGATAGTTTTTAAACTGCATCTATTACATTTTATGCCATTGTGATAGATTTACTAATCCAATCAAGTCATATAGTGTTCATTCTGCTTTAGTTACAAAGGTACACCCGCCTGGGTTTGCAGGACCTAAAGTGTAGGGAGCTAATAGCTCTGTCAATTGGTCCAAAAACGTTGCAAATCCAAACATAGTCTGGCATCCTCTTAGGGTTAGCAACCTGCATTTTTGGGAACCAACAGACCCCCTAAACACCACCATTAGCCTACGGGAGTGTAATGTCCCCATTTTCGCGAGCATCAGAGTTTGGTGGATTAGCCTATCCTTTGACCCTCGTAGGCTAATGGAGTTGTTCAGAGGGTCCCGTTTGGCAGCTGTCTGGTTGACTTCTTCGTCAAAGCTCAGTTGGGTTGAGGATTGGCCTTCGTTTGACTCAGTTTCCCATACTATTTATAGTAAGTCACTTTGTCAGTGGAGTTAGTATTACTATATTTAGTAAGGCACCTGGATGTGATGGGTTTGCAGTGTCGATCTCCTAGTTTAGTTGGCATGTTGAAATAAGGTGTATTGAAGAAGTTATAACGTTTAATTATTATTATTAAAGGTGACTTTAATAATAATTAATATTATAAAAATCATATTATAAAGTTATAATTGCACTTATGTCTAATGGGGCCACGAGACATAAAAAAGGGGGCCATTAATGATTATTAAATTGGGCGCCAACTTTGAGGTGAATATTTAATTAAGCTAAAGTGCAAACTTTATATTGTTTTAAATGATTAAAAAGGCCAATGAGGGATCGACCATCTTGTGGAAAAGTATATAAGGAGCCAAAGAGAAGATCGACCTATCTTTTGAGCATTTGATAATTTGTCTTTTATGAGTTCTTTGGCGTTGGAGGAGAGAAACCAAGGGTTTCTGCATTTCCAGAGCTTTTCAAACATTGGAGAACGTGCTTTCTTCTTTGTTTCAGCATTCTGAGGTTGTGCAACACCAGCGGAAGATTGCTTATCAGATTGGCTTCATACAAAGGCCAACATTGTGCAAAATTGTGAAGATTCAATCAAGGGTTTGAAGCATAATTCATTGTGAAGCCGTACAACATCCAAAGGCTGCATTTAATAATTGTTGGGCACATTTACCAAGGCCATACAGCCTCATCATTGACAGTCGTACAAGCCAAGACAAGAGGCATGAGGGTTTATGAGCAAAACGCCTAGCATTTTGTGCATCCATCATTCCCATTTTTGGCGTCCAGGTCATTAAAGACTATATCAACATTATTGGGATTGGAGGAAGCATATTTGGAGTCTAATCGATTAAATCCAAGGCTGGAAGAATTCGTGAGAAGGGTTAGAAGTCAGTTTAGAAGGTGCAGATCGTGGAGGCTTAGGGAGTAATGATTTGACTTGTTTTGGCATCAAAGCAATCCAAGGATTGATATATATACATTGCATTTGGTGGCTCAAATATCATCAACCGAAGGAAAGGATCAAGTCCAAATCATTCCGGGTATGCATGTTTATGTTTAGATTCCAAATCTTTAATTTGGAATGCATCTTATATGTCTGTATCAGTCTGATACAAGTATGATCAGACCTCTATATTTTGTAATCAGAGTTGATATTTTGCAATAAAAGTGATCCCATTCAGTTACAATTCATTGTATTTCATGGTATGGTATTTGTTCATCATTTTCTATATGTTATGCAATGAAAACAATTGAAATAAAACCCAAACAAGCAATCAGAAAATAAAATCAGAACTTGGAATGACAACTGTTTGACAAAATTACTTGAAAGAAAAAGAGTCAAATTTGGGTGGGATATTATAGGGAGTCTGATAATAGGCTAATCTCCATCCACTGATCAAATGGGCAAAATGGGGGACATTACAGAGACACAAAAAGATAACTATCATAAGTGTGCCCTAAGTATGCCGTAAGTAAACTTAACTAGCCAAGTGTGAATAGGGCCTAATGTGGAACCAATTAAGTAATATACCCTGTACACATCAATATAATGAAATTGTGCCTCGCATAGATGGCTATGTTACCAGATTCGCCAGAGCTCCGACTAGATCCGAGTCCGGTTCGAATCTGGTTCGCGATCCAGTTCGGTTTGCCATCCGATGCGGACAGGGTGCGAATAAATTCTGTTGGGTTCGTCCAGGGTGAACCCACAGGGAACCCGCATCGAACCCTGCGCTTTTTAAATTATTTTTTTATTTTTTTAATATGTATCTCGCTGATCGAGGGGAGAAACCTATGTCTAAGCTGAGCCCTTAGGAGGTTCAAGGAATACGTCGATAGGACAACCGACAAGTTCAGAAAATTTTCCGACGTGAATTTTTTTACGGCATGAGAAAATTTTAAGAAAAATTTCCAGCATGAATTTTTTTACGACGTGAGACAATTTTCCGAGCACTATAATGCTCAAGCCTCACATTACATATAAAAGCCTATCAACTAATTATTATAATTTATATTTTTATAATTTATATTTTATATATATTATTAATATATATTTATAATATTTTTATAATTTATATCTTAAGACATTATAATATTTAATATTTATAAGATATATTATATATTTATGTATTATATTATTAATATTTATATTTTATAATGTTATATTAATGTATTATATTATTAATATTTATATTTTATAATGTCATATTTATGTATTATATTATTAATATATTATAATATGATTTATTGTTATATAATTATATATATCATATTATAATATATTAATATATATTATAAATATTAAAATATTATAATATATAAATAATAATATAATAATATACATATTATAATACATTTATATATTATAAATATTATAATATATATACATCGAACCCAAAAACGAACCCAACTCCAAAAAAATTTTTGGCCGAATCCACGAACCGAACCCGCGAACCCGAACCCGAACCCGAACCAGAACCGGCAACTTAGATAGACAGTGAAAAGAAATAAGGAAATCTTCAAAGAAACTATGGGGGCTTCCATTCAACAATATCAAGTACCTAGGGCTAGAAATGCAGCCGAAAGTTCAGACATTCCATTTCTTGTAAAAGCCATAACTTTCATCAAAAAACACCAATCCACTCGATCATATGCTTTGCTTATGTACAGTTTAATCAACATGCACTTATCATTCTTTAAGTTGACTGACTGGATTACTTCATGAGCTATAATGATGCCATCCATGATTTACCTTCCAAGGACAAAACCACTATGCTCTTCTGATATTATTTTTGGCCAAACTGATTTTAATCTATTGGCCATGGCTTTGGATATAATCTTGTATGCAGTCTTGCAAAGAGATATTGATCTAAAATCAGCAAAAGATTTTATAGTATCTTTCTATGGTATGAGTGGAATTAAGATATTATTGAGATCCTTTGGCATTGTGTTGTGCTTTCTAGATTCTTCTGCAGTCTCCCAAATTTATTTAGAATTAATTGTTTTAAAAGTAGCCTTATTTCCCTTATTCTGCAAATAGGGATTAGATTGCTTTAAAGCAATGCTTTTATAAGAATATTTTATTATTATTTTATTCCTAAAAGTTGATTCTTCAGAGCTTATAAATAAATGCTTTAAGCACATAATTTGTAATGAGAGTTCATGCCAAACTTATTTTGTAGAACTTTTCATTTAAACTTTGAAATTGAATCATTGTGTTGTGTTGTGAGTATTTGAAATAACCCACCCTATTCTAAGTTTAATATTTTCCGATCTAGGTCTAGTTTTTCTCACGGTTTGAAGGGGTTTTCTGTAGTTTAGTTGTAACCTCCTTGCGTTTTGGTGTTCTTTCCATAACATAACACACATGCATACATATATCTTTGCAAGAATACAAAACTAGAGATACCCAATTGCATATATTTGATCTAAAGGCATTAAACATTCATTTTAAGCAATACCCATAAAATGGTAAGAGTGGAATATCAGAAAGCAAGCATACCCATTTTGCTGATATTTAAATAAGTCTGAAACAGGTCTGTAACAATAGCTTAAGGACACAAATCTCCATCAAAACTCATTACAACTGTTATCAATATTGACTGAAACACAGAACAATTGTAACCTATCTATTTCTCCCTAATACAATGCTTAGTAAATGTCGGAAAAGATGAATGACAACCTCTGAATGCTCACGTCCAGCAGTAATGGTATGGCCCCTATTGTGCATAGATATCAATGATAAAACAACACTAAACCAGTCCCAATCTGCCTAACTGAAGTCGCCTCTTTCTGCAGATCTGTACGGCCAAGGAAGAATGGAAGAACAATGAAGAACCCACTCACTAAACCCCAAAATCATTCACAGCTGGTACAGCCAGGGTTAGCAGCAGTACGACCAGTATGAGGTCTTCAATACACATCAAATCTGCTCAAAACTCATGACCAAAACCTGCATTATGTCCCTTGTTCTCCTCTGATAATTATGGAGTCAAATTACTTCAGATTTCTCCTTGTAAATGTCTCTGCGACTGAGCTCCAACTCCTCAAACTGACTGAAATTGATGCACAAATGCAACCACTGGATATGGCTGCTCGCAAGCTACCTTGGGTGGTCTTTCACACCTGCGGAATGCTGTCACTAATGGAGGATTTCGTCTCCAAAAGCCAAGGATGGTTTTCTCAAACCCTCGTCTCTTTACAGAACCAAAATATCATAAAAAGTGAATGTCAAGAATGAATGCCTTCCTTTTGATTTTGGCTTTTATATTTTCCCACTAGAGGATCGATCCACATGAGAGGGAATTATAATATTTTAAATTCACTTTATTTTCCTCCTTGAGGCGTCCAAGTGCCAAAGTGACTTTTATTTGCATTTTTACCACTTAGTCACCACATCAACTTTCTAAAGTCCAAATATTAAATATGTAATATTAACTTACAGACTTTAAAATGAAAGGTCAAATGGACTCGGAATCTAATGAGCTGTAGACCATTGAAAAGGTCTCATCGAAACACTCCACCTCCAATCTTGAAATCCCCCAAACGATCGAAACCCTTACTAAAAATAGTAAGTTCTAGCCAAGGTGTCCAAAACCATCCAAACGAACACCCCATGAGTTCCCTAACCACGCTAGTTAGTCTATGGAAACCAAGTATAGGCTAACACCGCCTAGGAAGGGGACATTACAGTCCCTCCACCCCAAGATTGCTTGCCTCAAGCAATCTCAGATCTGGATGCATCAGAATTTGCTCGCTCTCCTAAGTAGCGTCCTCTACCAACAGGTTCTTCCATTTCACCAAATACTCCTTGATGACCCTCTTCCTCAATGTACACTCCCTGGTGTCAATGATGGCCTCAGGTACTAAAATCAACTTCCCCTCTTCATCCAAAGGAGGCAACTCTGTAGAGGGTATCACATTGTGCCCCAGTGCCTTTTTGAGGCGAGACACATGAAAAGCATTGTGAACCCTGCTATCTGCCGGCAACTCCAACTCATAAGCCACCTCTCCAACCCTCCTGGAGATCCTGAATGGTCCATAATACCATGGCTTCAACTTTTCTGCACCACTCTTCTTGAGAGTGGACTGTCTATAAGGCTGCAGCATAAGATATACCATATCACCAACCTCAAAAGAACGCTCAATCCTGTGTTGATCTGCATACTGCTTCTGTTGGTTTTGCGCCTTCTAGATGTTCTCTCTCAAAGACCTCATAATGTCCTGACTCTCCTGCAAGAGGTCTCTGGCCTTAGGTACTCTGTTGTCTCCAAACAACAAATCCAAGAAGCTCGGAGCCTCGTACCCGTAGAGTGCCATGAATGGTGACATCTTAATAGACATGTGGAAAGTGGTATTGTAGCAATACTCGCCCAAGTAGAGCCACTTCACCCATGCCTTCTGTTGCCCTGCAATATAATTTCTAAGGTACCCTTCCACCCACTTGTTGACTATCTCAGTCTGTCCGTCTATCTGAAGGTGGTAACTCATGCTAGGGGTGAGCTTTGTCTCACTCAACCTGAAGAGCTCCTGCCAAAAGTTACTCAGGAACCTGTTGTCCCTGTCACTCACTATACTCCGTGGCAACCCATGTAATCGGAATACCTCTCTAAAGAATAATTCAGCAACCTGAGCTACTATATAGGTGGCTGAAATAGCAAAAAAGTGTGCAAACTTAGTCAACCTGTTAACCACCACAAAGATGCAGTCCCTGCCTTGGGCTTTGGGCAAGCCCGTAATGAAATCCATCGAAATGCAATCCCACTTCCTCTCGGGAATGGGTAGGGGCTACAACAAACCACTTGGGAAAGAGTGCTCATGCTTGTTCTACTGACACACCGAGCACTCCCTCACATACTTCTGAACTTCGGTCTTGAGGCCTTTCCAAGTAAACCGCTCCCTAACCTGCCTGTAGATTTTGAAGAAACCTGGATGTCCTACCATAATCAAGTTGTGAAAAAGCCCTCAAGATCTTCTGCTTCATAGCAGATCCTCGCACCAAATAAATCCTGCTCTTGTAAATGATCAAGTCATTTACAACTGAATATCTGTCATTACTAATGGTGCCATCAACAATCCCAAAAGCCCACTTATCCTTTGCATACTCTGCAGAAATCAAATCTCTCCAATCCTCTGCAATCTCACCCAAGGTGCACAAGTGAGGTCTCCTGAATAATGCATCAACAACTACATTTTTTTTTCCTTTGACAAAGACTATGTCAAAGTCATATGCCTGTAGTTTACTGACCCATTTCTGTTGCTGGTCGTTCAGATCCTTCTAAGGAAATGCTTCAAGTTGTTATGATCAAATTTGACAACAAATTTACCTCCAACTAGGTACTGCCTGAACTTAGCCAATGCATGCATAATGGCTAGCATCTCCTTATCATTCTCGACACCCCTCAACTTCTTGCTCTCAAATGCGATGGGGTGTTTGTCCTACATCAACACTACTCCAATGCCTTCCCCTAAGGCATCACACTGAAGCTCGAAAGGTTTTGTGAAGTCTAGAATGGCCAAGACTAGACAAGTACTCATCACCTCCTTAAATCTGTCAAAGCACTGTTGAACACTAGTAGACCATTTGAAAGCACCCTTCCAAGTCAAATTTGTAAGGGGGGCAGCTATCTGTGAGAATCCCCTCACAAAGCGGCGGTAGAACCCACAAAGGCCAAAGAATCCCTTGAGCTGAGAGAGATTATTGGGTGGCGGCCAGTCTATAATAGCCCGGATCTTATCCGGATCCACACGAACACCCTCTGCACTTATAATGTGTCCTAGATATAACAACTCTGTCATGCCAAACTCGCACTTGGACATTTTGGCATAAAGGGACTCCTGCTCAAGTATGCCCGACACAATATCAAGGTGCCTCAGATGCTCCTCCCAAGTCCTATTGTATATAAGTATATCATCAAAAAAGATAAGCACAAACTTCCTCAGCTGCCCTTTGAATACCTTATTCATGCAAGACTAGAATGTGGTTGGCGCATTGGTTAAGCCAAAAGGCATAACCAGAAACTCAAAGTGCCCATAGTGGCACCTAAATCTCGTCTTCTCTACATCCTCCTTGTTGGCAAGAGACACTGTGTGGCTTCATGAATGTTGTCATTGATGGCAACAAAGTCTTTCCCACACATCCGCAACACATAGTATGTCTCTACCGGAAGACAAAGTGAAGAGTGTTTTGGTCTAGTGAGTAAGAACAGAGCATGCAGCAAGGTCCGACAATCAGGTCCGGATCTCTCAGAGGGTGTAACTTAGCAAATTGCGGACTTGGGCAAGTCAAGAGGAGTATCGTGACTACTATATTCCAGAGATTGAGCCTCCGGGGATGAATGAGTGAAAAGATATGAGAATCTAAGTGTTGGGGTCCTGACAGGCAGAGTAGACTGAGGAAGAACTGACCGGCAGAGCATCAGACTTTAATCCGGATGAGAAATTGATGGTGATCAAGCTAATTGAGGGATCATACATGGTTGCCCGACATGATTGATGACTTCTATGTCTATGTCTTTGATACGCATCACATATTAAGCATGGATTCAGCCGACAAATCAGTGTCTTAGAAATATCTTGAGTATTCCGGTTGCCAACTAGATAGATGTTGATATCCTTGATGCGGATATATATACCAAATGGATTTCGGTATAAAGGTGTGCATGTGATGACATAGTGTGCGAGAAAAGGCAGAAAGAGGTGTGGAAGCAGCAGGACAAGTCCGGTATGTGACAAAACAGCAACACCAGAACAAAGGAAGAATGATGTAAGATACCCAACTAATTCTACCAAAATTTTTCCTTACTTAGACAATTTTACTTGCTATCAACTTATCAACTATTTCAACAACACAAAGATATACATCAAAGATAACTACTTGAATGGGAGTTGGATACTTGTTTGTTCACTTGATTTAATCAACTTGCAATGTCTTATTACAGGGATAATGCTTTCAATAGCATGAAGTACAACTTATTCAATGGAATTACAAAAGAAAGGCCTTGAAGCCTTGATGATTACAATGGGCGCCTATACTTGATCGACTCGATTGAACTCAACGATGTCAACTGAATGTCAACACCTCACAGTACAACAAGGGAGCATCACCTTGTCAGTTGAGGGAGCATCACCCCAACACTTGAAACTCGCAGGCCTCAAGATTACAAGCTCAACAGCTTTGCAGAGAGAAGTTTGTCAAATGCATAGATACCAAATGAATGAGGGAGCTCCTCCTTTTATAGGCCTTCCAAAGGCAATGAAGGCACGTTTTTCAATGCATGAAGAGGAACCAAGGCACGTTTCCCAAGAAGCATATTCAAGGGAATATTCCATCTGATGACTCATTCTGAGTTGGCAATCTTATCCAGAGGCCTCGACACAGATCCCAAATGCTATCCTTCTGACCAATGGGCATGCAGGGTGTTGTAACAACCTTACCTCCTTCTAGAAACACTTAGGCGCAAATTCAGGGTTCTTTTGACTTGGGCGCCAAGTGGAGGTGGTATCTTCATGAAGTTGCGCCTTACCAATTGAAGGTAATGAATGCCAAGAAATGCGCCTAGCAGGGTGAAGTCAAAGATAGAGACTTAAGTGCAAATTTACAAGCTCCCTTGTTAGGCGCCAGAGCTAGGCTATTCAAGCTGATGGGTGCGCCTAAACACAATGGTTGTTTCTTATCATTTCAACACCTAGAAGATGTTCCAATTTGTTCCCCTTTACAAGCGCCTTACCTCACAAGTGCCTTAATGTGTTCTTCTTTGAAGGCGCCAAAACTGAGCTCCAGATTTCTTGACTAGGGCGCATTTCTAAGGTAGGAAAAAGTGCAAATTGGCGCCTAGGGAAGGATGTAGACATTCCTTGCTAAAACCTTTATCTCTAGCCATATCTAAGTCAACAACACCAACTTCTGCCAAGCGCCTAGCATTTTGAGTGGATTGAAAGATCTTTCCATACTTAGGCGCACTTTTTGGAACAAGTTTCTTAGGCGCATCTTGATGTCTGCAGCAAGGTGAATTGGCGCCCAGCCTTGAGTTGCTCAAATCTTCCTTGAGGGCGCTCATTCTTGAAGTCTTTGAAATGAAATAGAACACTTGTCTTATCAAGCGCCTTGGCTTCTTGAGGAGTTTGGGAATCACCCACTAGAATCCTGTTTTGGCGCCTTGAAATGCCTAGGCGCTCATTGAATGGTGTTTAACCTCAAACTTGGCGCCTAGAAGACTTTTACTTTCAAACCTTGTTTCCTTAAGTCAGAATCTCTTCTCTGCAAATACTCACACTTGAAGCCATTAGAGTGAGTTAGGATATCATTCTACATCAGCGCCTTGACTGGGTGAGAGGCTATTTCCTGAACTAGGCGCATGTTTGAGTGGATGTCAATTAGGCGCACTTGACTGATTGATGGAACATGAAACAGCGCCTAATCTTCTAAGTGCAAATCATCTTAAACACTATGCAATTCAAATGACTCCACAAAGGTTCTTCCTTCATGCTTGGGCGCTCATTCAAGGTCCTGGATTCATGATTTGGCGCCTTGTTGTTCTAGGCGCCTATTTAGGACAGTGCAACATGTTTCTAGCGCCTAAAGTAAAATAGGCCTTTTTCCTTATTCAATTTGCTTAGGAAACTTCATCCTGAAGATCAAACAACTCTTTTACCAAGGCGCCCTTTTTGGATGCACTTACTAACCTGCTACTTAATGCTAGGCGCCCCTTTTGATGCTTCAAAACCCCAAGGCGTAGGTGAGTTCAACCTGCTATTGGCGCCTAAGCTTGAAATTTCATGTCCTAACATCTTCGCTTGTCTCAGAACTGGGCACTGAGTTGGAGGAAGTTAACCACAAGGAGCGCCTTCAGTAGAATGCTATACTGAGAGCTAAAATGAGCTTTGGAAGTTGGGCGCCAAAGTGAACATGATCTGTCAAGGAGTGCGCCTGGCAATGATGACCACTGGAGTTGATGAAACTGCTCCCAGACTTAGTCAATTTACAAGTTTCTGACATTGCTCCTGCAAAACAAAAGGTAAGTTAGTCAAAAACTAGTTCATTCCCTCATTTCTTAGAATTAGCCTCCGGGAATGAGGAATAGGCTAATCCATTATACACTTGATGATCAAGCTGGAAACGGGGACATGACAAATGAAGTCCATTAAATCAGTATTTTGAGCCTAACCGGAACTGAACCTCAGCATTGGCAGATGCTTCTCATCAGTTCAAACACCTAGTTACTTTCTATAAAACCTTGTAGACAGTGAGTCTCTTGTAGGCAGTGTGCTCAGGCAATGAGCCCTAATTGGCAAGTGCCATTTTTGTACTTCTTATTCTTTTAACAGGGAATACAATCTTGGGTTAGTCACCCTATGGTTTTTCCCTTAACAGGGTTTTCCACATAAAAATCATTGTGTTATGTGTGTTGATTTCATTTCTACTTTCATGGTTATGTATGCTTATATGTTTTGAAGCTGCACTATTTGTTAAAGAAGGAAAGAAAGTTAAAATATTCAAGATAACTGATTCACCCCCCCTCTTAGTTATCTACCTTGTTTCCAACACTCCTCTCGTACCCATATCTGATGGTACCCAAATCTCAAATCTCTCTTCGAGAAGAAGCATGCCCCATGCAACTCGTCCATGAGCTCGTCAATCTGAGGGATGGGATATCTGTTCTTGATCATTTTCTTGTTCAACTCCCTGTAGTCTATGCACATCCTAAGTGTGCCATCCTTCTTCTTGACCAAAACCACAAAAGAAGCAAAGGGACTCTTGCTAGGTCTGATATGTCCCATCTTGAGAAGCTCCTGAATGGCCTTCTCAATCTCATCCTTATACCACTTAGGATGCATGTAGGGTACAGTGATAACTGGCTTGGCACCCTGCTCAAGCTCAATGATGTGCTCAAAACCCCTGTCAGGAGATCTACCTGGTGGTATGTCACTAAACACTTTGGTGTGTTTAGTCAACAAAGACTGGATCTCTACCTGATACTCCTACTTCTGTTGCTTAGGAACCTTGGGCATCACCAATATCTCTGTTGCCCACTATACCTGATCATGTCGTAGTATCCTCTCCATCCTCCTCAAAGAGACTGTCCTCAAACCACCATCTAATATAGCTCTCAAGATATGTTTCTTGCCATCTGCCTCAAACTTCATCTCCATAGTGCGAAGATTGAGAGTAAACTCTCCAATGGAATGAAGCCACTTCATACTGAGGACTACATCCATGTCTCCCATGCTGACCACATAATACTCGGCCTGGAACTCATAATTACTTAACTTGATAGTTAAGTTGGGGATCCTCCTCTTGCAGGTAATGACAAATCCATCTGCAACTCTAACTTTGAACCCCTCGAACTCCTCAGTTTTGAGTCCCCTCTGTGTTACTAGGCCTTCATCGATGAAATTGTGTGTGGCCCTTGTATGGAGCAAGGTGATCACTCTCTGTCCCTCCAATACTCCCCGCATCCTAAAGGAACCCTCTTTTTGAATGGCAGAAAGATGTGTTGTGGGTATATCCTCATCCTGAGCATCCTGCACGTCCTCTACTGCACTCTCCACATCACTATCCTCCCAATCACTTTGCCACTCTAAATGTTCTAAAGCTGTCTCCTCAGCAGAATAGTATTCCAACTGTTTCGCTTGCCCCTTCATTGGGCACTTATGATTTGGATCACATGGACCCTTGCACTTAAAGCACAACTTCTTCCTCCTGTATTCATTTAAGGCATCATCATCCAGTTGTGGTGTTGGTTTCTTCTGTGGAAAGGTGTCCCGATGATGTGAAGGCATCTTATCCTTTCGTGGAGGAAAAGGTTTGGAGACATACTTATTATTAGGCATTGCAAACTCCATACTCAGTGCCTTCTTGATGGTCTCCTATAGTGACAGTGGGTCAAATGCCTTAACCCATCCCCTGAGTGGTTCCATTCAGCCCTCAGTAAACAGAACTACAAGTCTCCTCTCTATTATGCTAGGAACCATCACGCTAAGTCTCTGGAACTCAAAAATGTAAACCTCAAGTGACCCGTACTGCTTCAGCTGTGCCAACTCTCTAAACTGTAGTTCTGGGTCCTTGGTGTCGAATCTCTCGATGAGTCTGTTAGTGAACTCATCGTATGTGGTAATGAGATTGTGGCCGAGTGTGACCAACCCGTGATACCACCACCCAATGAGCTAACCTATCTAGGTGTATGGTAGCAAAGTTGAGGGCCTCGTCCTCTGGCATAGGCTTAAGTGTCAGATAGTTGTCCAACTTTTGCACCTAAGCTCTGGCTGAAACCTTGCCACTCCCATCAAATCGATCCATAGGGACTTTACTTAATGCATGCCGGTAGTCCTGATTAGCCCTATGTGCTCTACCACCCATAGCTCCTCTCTACCTCTTCTGGTTCATGAACTGCTCCAATGTCAGCATGTCTTGGATATCAGGGGAAGTGTAATATATTCTGCATGCTGTGTCCTAATCTCATCCGCCATGGGAATCTGAACCTCTAGCTCCTAATTAACTGGTGCCTCCTCTTTGCATGGAAAGGTAGGCTGAAGTGGTCTGGGAACCGATCTTGGGGTAGTCCTGGTGCCATGCCCACTACCCTGGCCTGCATGTCCACTACTCTGACCTGCATGTCTGTGATTCTTATTGTTTGAGCCACTGGCCTCACCCTCAGGTTCTATACGTGGTTGTATCACTGGGGTCCCCTGGTTCAGTTTAGCTAACATCTATGACATCATATCAATCATAATATCAAACTTTCTCTCCCTTCTCAAATCTGGACTATCCAACTGGTCAAATCTCCTGTTTCTGTCCCCATATTGCTTGTTATACTATCACTATCATTCAAGGAATTCCTGTGCATGCCCAAAATGCCCGAAACTGATTCACCCTCAGGAATCTCCGGTGGTTGCCACTGCTGCGTATCTCTGACATAAACAATTGGAGTTTCTTGGGTATAGACAACTTTCCAATCACTCATAAAACTGAATCATGAGCTGGCAAGATGCACCAGCTCTGATACCACTGAAATAACCCACCCTGTTCTAAGTTTAATAATTTCCAATCTAGGTCGAGTTTTTCTCACAGTTTGAAGGGGTTTTCTGTAGTTTAGTTGTAACCTGCTTGCGTTTTGGTGTTCTTTCCATAACATAACACACATGCATACATATATCTTTGCAAGAATACAAAACTAGAGATACCCAATTGCATATATTTGATCTAAAGGCATTAAACATTCATTTTAAGCAATACCCATAAAATGGTAAGAGTGGAATATCAGAAAGCAAGCATACCCATTTTGCTGATACTTAAATAAGTCTGAAATGGGTCTGTAACAATAGCTTAAGGACACACTCCATCAAAACTCATTACAACTGTTATAAATATTGACTGAAACACAGAACAGTTGTAACCTATCTATTTCTCCCTCCATACAATGCTTAGTAAATGTCGGAAAGGCTGAATGACAACCTCTGAATGCTCACGTCCAGTAGTAATGGTACAGCCCCTACTGTGCATAGATATCAATGATTGAACAACACTAAACCAGTCCCAATCTGCCTAACTGAAGTCACCTCTTTCTACAAATCTGTACGGCCAAGGAAGAATGGAAGAACAATGAAGAATCCACTCACTAAACCCCAAAATCATTCACAGCTAGTACGGCTAGGGTTAGGAGTAGTACGGCCAGTATGAGGTCTTCAACACACATCAAATCTGCTCAAAACTCATGACCAAAACCTGCATTATGTCCCTTGTTCTCCTCTGATAATTATGGAGTCAAAATACTTCAGATTTCTCCTTGTAAATGTCTCCGCGACTGAGCTCCAACTTCTCAAACTGACTGAAATTGATGCACAAATGCAACCACTGGATATGGCTGCTCACAAGCACCCTTGGGTGGTCCTTCACACATGCAGAATGTTGTCACTAATGGAGGATTTCATCTCCAAAAGCCAAGGATGGTTTTCTCAAACCCTCATCTCTTTGCAGAGCTAAAATATCATAAAAAGTGAATGTCAAGAATGAATGCCTCCCTTTTGATTTTGGCTTTTATATTTTCCCACTAGAGGGTCGATCCACATGAGAAGGAATTATAATATTTTAAATTCACTTTATTTTCCTCCTTGAGGCGTCCAAGTCCCAAAGTGACTTTTATTTGCATTTTTACCACTTTACTTAGTCACCACATCAACTTTCTAAAGTCCAAATATTAAATATGTAATATTAACTTACGGACTTTAAAATGAAAGGCCAAATGGACTCGAAATCTAATGAGCTATAGACCGTTGGAAAGGTCTCATCGAAACGCTCCACCTCCAATCTTGAATTCCCCCAAACGATCAAAACCCTAACTTACTAAAAATAGTAAGTTCTAGCCAAGGTGTCCAAAACCATCCAAACGAACACCCCATGAGTTCCCTAACCACGCTGGCTAGTCTACGGGAACCAAGTATAGACTAACACCGCCTAGGAAGGGTACATTCCAATATTTGATAAGTTAATAATAAACGGATTCATGTTTAATTTTGTGTAGCACTTGCCTTTAATCTTCAAGATAGCTATGTGGATTTTTCAGTGTTTATCAACATGGGGCAACAAAAGCATGATGGGAAATCACATAATTTTGAGAAGTTTGTCAATTACATGTGGAGGGTTATGTCACTTTTAGTAAGAAGGTTGCATAAACTCTCTTTTGCAAACCTTGTGCAGCATAGCATATCACATGAGAACTCAAACCAAGGTCCTCGATTAATTGGGGATCCAGGAATTGGTTGGAGTGTTTGGGCCTAATGCAGATTTGTCTCATTCGATTGCTTGAGGACAAGCAATCTCGGGGTGGGAGGACTTATAATGTCCCATTTTTTAGCCATTGTTACAAAGTAACTGTTGTCTCTCAGATTTGCATCCTTGCTGAGTTGTAGAACTTGGCAATCTGGAGAAACATGGGATCTTTCCAGGCCTGTGGGTCACCTGTGATGGAAAGAACCTCCAGAGAAGGCCGACTTCCTAGCTGGTTATCACCTACAAACTACTGGACTAATGCCTTTGCAGGGAAAAGAGTAAGAAGGATTACAAGAAAATGAAAAAACACTATCTAAGGTGATGCACCAAAATGGTTATCAGAGACTACACAAGTGACCAACACACTATAGAACCAGTAATAATAAGGTTCTCATACACAACCCAGTTAATCATAACCTTTGCATCATCAATTTATGAGAAGGCTGAATAACAACAGTTCTGTAAAGTAGAAAGATGTTTTCTCACCACTCAAAAACTAATTTTTATTCCTAGCACATCTCACAACCTACCAAAATATATGTATCCCTACATAAAGGCACCAACATGAAATACAGTCCCAAGGATAAAGAACATCACAAGGATCTGTACTAACACTAAGGACACAATACTAGAAGAAATGGGAAGGTATAAACTGTTTATTACTGCTAAAAAGGTGTTACAATGCTGTATTACTCTGAAAATGGGTTACAAAACTGTTCACTTCTGCAAAAGAACTCAAAAATTACAATACACAGTGTAGTGAATAGCAAGAACTCTTTAATAATGAACAAGGAAGAAGACTATATACTTCCCAAACAGCTTGTAACAAGATAAGGATGAGCAACCTCCATTTTCGTGCATCTCATAAATGTCCCACAAATATCTACCTAAAGTCCTCCAAAATGGGTGTCCAATGCAGAAATAGTCAAGGCATATCATCACTAATCATAAAAGCACCTGAAAATGCCTTTAAATGCTCTTTAAGGCCACTGCAAACAAGTAAAATATCTCAATAACTCCCCAACCTGTTTGTCAACTTTCCCCTACAGCATCATAAATGCTTGACATTTGCATAATAAATGACATAAATACAATCAATTTTGCATTTAATTAACATTGACTAAGAGGTTTATAATTACACCACTTAGTTAATGTTTTACATTCCAAATTTATTACAAACCTATGCAGAAAAATAATGGCATTTAGGACATAACATTTAATTTCTCGATTTTGCATAGTTTGGGGACAAATTAAATGTCGTGAAAGAACGACAAAGTAATCGGCGAGACTTACTTTGCCATGTGTGATAAATCTGCCTAATATTGCCCTTTTGCATTTTTATTAGTTATTACAAATGATAAAGTAATTCATAATTTATTACTTTATCGTTCATTTACAACATTTAATCTATCTCTAGATTATGCAAAATCGACATAAAAACACCTTCATAGCTCCTAGGCAAAAACAACACGACTCCACATACACTTGCATTACCTCTCGCATCTCATGGCTACATCAAAACACCTTACCTCATTACTCGCATCTTTCTCCATGGTCTTGATACAAACACCATGCCGTATTGCATTAGTCACTCATCACATTTTACAAGGCATCCAAATGACTCCATATGCAATATTTACAATGCCTTACTTATATCATGCACATTCACCTTATGACTATACCAAGACATGCATTTACTCACCTTTGAAGAATATTCGAATACCTTATCACCATGCAAAAGATGAACAAGGCATCGAGCCTTTCCCTTATATGATTACATATTTGACTTCATAAAAATCAAAGAAGAGGATACAATAGCTTCACGGGCCCCTTCCATTATGATGAGTTTTTAAGACTTTTGTAAGTCTTGACCACATCCCTAAATGGATAGCAATGATTTTGTTTTGTAAGTCAAAAAGCAAAATGATGAAGACTCACACTAATCCATTGATCAAAAATAAGGAAAGAACCCTAACTTTTCATTTTGCACATTTTACCTTGGCTTCATAATGTTTTGAACGACCTCCTCTCTGGCCGCCTTCTTCTGCTAGGGTTTGGATGCCCAATCTGCATCATTTTTGGTCAGTTCTGGGTCGATTTTGGCCGATTTTATGAGCAAGATGCAAGGTAAGCTACTTTTACTGAGAATTTGACCTCTTGTTTGTCAATTTTGGGCCTCCAAGGCCACAATTCTGACTGGTATTTGATGCATTTCACTGTTTTTTGATGGCCGACCACCATATGCTCTGGTTCCCACTGTTTGAGGCCGTTCTAGGAGTCGTTTGAGGAAGAAAAACTGTGATTTGATAAAACAATCGGCAGAGAAAAAGAGGTAACTCGTTTTTGCTGTATATTGCTCTTCGTTTTTCTAAGATTCTTTCTTGCATTTCGCTGCCAAAGGCGCGACTGGATGGCATTCTGAGCATTTTGCTCTTGAAAATCTCCATTTGTTCCTTGTTGGCTGTAGCATGAGGCTCGAAAAACTCCATTCTTTGTTATACCTGCAACATTTCTTGCATTTCCTGTAGATCTTCTCTTTCTCTAGTTCGAAATCCTTGATATTCTCTGGCATACCACAGTCGAAAAAGAAGAATATGCCATTGTATATTGTTTAAATCTGCATCTTGTTACTTGACTTGGCATATTTGTGGCATCCTGAGCATGATTTACACTGTTTCTCCTAGTGCATTTAAATCATGACTAGGCTTTCACGATGAAAACACTCTGATTTTCATTGATATGGAAACATATGAAATGGCAAAATATGAAGGAAAATGAGGTTTTGGACTGTATTTTTTGTATAACAGGTAACGGTGTTTGTAGGCTCTTAATGCTTCTTCTTGTCCACATATGGACTGTCACTGTGCAGACTTCTTATCACTTGAAAATCACTTGGCTCTTAACAGGATCATATACCCTAAGGCTTGACATGCTTCTATTAAAGAGACCCCTCAAACTATTGGGTAAACCTGTTTATGTGTTGACCATCTCCATCCTACTATCCTTGTCGCTTTGCCAACAGTCTTCATAGGGTTTTTTGAAGATCTTCATACTGTCACAGTGCTCACAGTCCCCTTTTCAAATTTTTTTGATGGACTTACAAGTATCTTAGCAGTCTTAAAATGTTCATGGTTTTAAGTAAAATACTTGGCACTGCCCTATTTGATCTCACCTCTCCATGGACTGTTACTCATGAAATCCAAAACACTCTCATCTTGAACAGACCTATTACAATCTTAGAACACAATGATAATGGTGCAAGAGATGGTGATTTTCACCTCTTTGTCTTTCCCTCTAGTAGAACTGTGAATGTCCTGTTGTGCCTTGTGACAGTCTAGATGACTGTTCTATCTGTCATACTGTCATCTTCATGCTTTCTTGGCTGCTGCTGTTATGACTTCTTTGTAGATAGGTCTCTTTGTCTTGTTTCTTTCAAACCCATCTTCTTAAAAAATTCATGGCTCTCTAGTGTAACCTCTCTTTAATGACTTCCTCATGCTCTAAATTGGTGGTGCAAGCATTTTGAGGTTCATAGTAGAAACACAGTCCTCTATTCTGATATGCAACCTTTATATGAGTTTGTAGCCATATTTTTTCTTCATAGTATCACTATCTTCGTGGTTTTTATATAGACTTCTCTCTTTAGTATGAACACTGTGCATACATCCTTCGTAACTCCTTTTATAGGACTGTTTTATCAGTTCTTATTGGCTATTCATGGCATTTATAGCAGTTATCTTATCTGTTGGCTACATCTCTTTTTAATATCCCTGATTGGATATTTGCTATAATTCTGATTTTTAATGAACTCTTGCAATGTGCTTGTGTCAATGTCGAGTATATTGAAGTTCAGTTTGTTCCAATGGTAAAGAATGCCAATTCCAAACAAGACCAAATCTGATTGAAAGTGAAACAACAGTAGATGTATAGTCTGATCTATTTATTCAAATTAAAGATTTGAATACAGTTACAAATCAAACATTGAACAGACCTTGCAACTCAATTCATAATGACAATTGGGATAGCAATGCACTGTTGTGCTATAGCAAATCTTAGTGTTGATGACAGACCCGTAAGTGTCCTGTAGGTGATTGCAGTTCCTTCACATCTGCTGTCCCTGCCAATCTGGTTTATTTACCTTACTCAGCTGTTACACAAAGCTGGTTACACCAAACTTCAATTCTGAGACTGAATTCAATATGAAGAGCTGTGAGTTATCATAAGCTCCTGGAGACAGATTTCTTCACAGTTTTAAATATATGTGGTTTAATTGTTCCACACAGCCTTCTTCAAGCATCGAACAGTTTTTAGAATACCTCCTTATTATGTCCTGTCGCATATCCTCAAGGCTGCAAATCTTTTCAAAACAAATATTCTCAATATCTGAAGCTGCAATCATACAGTAAGCTTATAAAATCTGACATTTGTTAACGCTGTGAATTTCATTTCAACTGGCGGCAGATAAAACCCACGATTTCCTCTTACTTCAATTTCAACTAAATCTCAAACATAAAATGTCCTCCAAGTTTATAGCTAATTTCCCAAGCACAAATGTTCTAGGCGTGGGGTCCAGTCGCCACTAAGAATGCATCAATATGTTTGTTTGATAATTTTCTTCAAGTCTCACGAACTCCTCTCCTTATAACTCAAACACAAATATGAGCTGATTGCTGGGACCCACGTTTTCAGACCTTGTCCCCTATTTGGTTAACATTCATCTTAAATAATGAATATTTAAAAACCCACAATTCTTTTAGACCTTTTGGTGTTCCAAATACAAACTTGAAAACCCTACGTATCTCCTTGGAAACAATTTTAAAACATGAAATTGGCTGACTGAGCTGAGGCGTCAGATTTTGTCTCTCATCAAACAGCAAATATCAATAAACAAATATCAAATATAAATCTAATGAAATTTGCAAATAAAACCCCATTCCTCAAATCTGCATAAGCTTTATTCCAAATCTGCATACAATGAAATATTGATAAAATAGTCTCCGACCAAATATCGAAAACCAATAAACTCAAACCCTCAGAAATGTAGAACAATGCTTTGAAGCACAATGGTGAAATCTGAAGTAACTTCACCTCAATGACGGTAAGGGAGCATCACCAAACCGATTTCTGCAAATGCAAGGGAACATAACCTTGACATGAGCTGAATACAACTTGACAAAAGTCATAAACCAAAACATACAGATATCCAGACATTCAGACATTTAGACATGACTTCAAATGACTCTCAGGCTTGCTTTTAAAGCCATTACATTAATTAGGCCCAGCCTAATTTTATTAAATGAGAGTTTACATGTACACATCAGACCAAAGCATTTTAAATGCTTTTACATGAACTTTATTAAATGCTTGCATTTGTACTTTTTAAATGCTTGTTCACAACACTTTTTAATAAAGTGTAGTACTACTAACTTAGTAACTTAAATAAAATATTAATTTTATAAAGTAAATAAAATACTTTACAAAATTAATTTATAATTAAAACAATTTTAAGTTACTCCAAAATTGGGGACATGACACTCTTGGACTCCATGCCTGTGAGCATTGTCCTCAGTTTGTTTATGCAGATATGTGACTTGTGAAGTCTGACAGAAATGGGATCAGTAGAAGAACATTTTGTACTAGTGATAGAACTCTATCCAATGGATGCACAACTCTTTTATGTTTAACAAAACCTTCAACAGACCTTAACAATTTTATATGGACTAAAACTGTCCTCCTCTCATGACAGATTTGACTGTTGATGACATCATTTGATGATTGTCTCTAGTTTTCTGTATAGGCTCTCAGAGGCTATCATACTTCTCATTGTCTCATTGTCTTTATTGGCTGCCACATACATGACTGTTTTGACTTGAATTTGAATGAAGGCTATAATATGTGATATTCAATGATAAAATGTTCTTCATGCTGCTCTATTATGGTTGGTTTATCCACAAGTACATCTAGACAGCGAAATCACACTTCAAACACAGCAAATAGACGGAAAAATACCTTCTATTGATCACTGTACCTTTTGTACTTGCACTTGACACCTCTTAGATGTGACATTTCTTTGATCAATTCAGCATACCTGTCAAGGTATTTCCTGCCATAGCATTCTAAATTCCTCCTCTTGACATATGATAGTGATGATATTGCATTGCTTACTTTATTATCTTTTTTATGACACAATGGATTCACTATGGCTGTACCACATGGCATTTTATGAAATAGTCGTTCTCTCCATCTGTACTTGTTCATTTAAGAGATATGGCAGCAACCAGAATGTAATGTAGCATATAACAAATGTCATTGGTAGCTCTGGTACTTGGTGTTCATGATGCAAGTCACTCTACTACTGTGCTTTATATCCTTCAATGTACTTGACTTACATGGATTGTCTTGAACTGTTTAATAATATCACACTTCACTCATGACAAAGAACGGAAAAGTACCTATCATCTTTACATGCCTTGGTTGTTTTTCATAACGTGATTGTTCTATTTGCTGTACCTGTGATTGATTGTTCATTACGGTTGAAAATACGTGGTTATAACTAGGATATTTCAGCATTAACTATACTGAGCATGCTGGGCTCGACCCTTATGGGAGCCCATTTTCTCCACATGCTTATTTTATAAAAGATGAATCAGCAAACTGATTTTCTCATACACCTGCATAGGAAGCAAACATGTTAGATAAATGTCATGTCCCCATTTCCGGCTTGATCATCAGATTAAGATTGGATTAGCCTATTGATCATTCCCGGAGGCTAATTCAGAATGATGAGGGAATGAACTGGTTTTCGACTAACTTAACTTTACTGTTTTGCAGGGATAAGTTAAAAACTTGAAATTTGGCTAAGTCTGGAAGACAAGAAATGCAGGAAATGGACTTTTGGAGTCTGGGCGCACATCCTATATCAAAATTCACAAAAGAGCGCCTAACCTAGCATCACCAAGCTACAGAGTGCTTCTACCACATCCACCAGGGCGCCTGGGAAGAAAAGAATGGTTAGATCATCAGAGGGACTCATACATTGCAGTTCTTCAAAGAACTTGACTAAGTAAACTCTAGGCGCACTTCTCCACTCAAACTTGCCAGAGCAACATCCAGTTGGCGCCTTGACAAGGAGATGTTTTGGAAAGTTGAAGTGGTCATTAAAAGGATTCTTGTTTGTTGAATTAACCTTCTATCAATTGAAATGATCATCCATGAATGGAAAGGATGAGGGCGCACTTTTGGATCCCCATCACTTCCCAGAGGCGCCTAAGTGAGTTAGGCGCAAATCTTTCTCTCTCTTACCTCCTGTTGTTGCTTGTTCTCCAGTTTAGCATGCGCCTGACATATGAAATGACCTCCAACCACTTGATTTGATTTTTCTAAGTTCAAAATGAGTGGAGAATGACCTAGGCGCCAATTCCTCCTTGTGCAGACCAGACTGAGCGCCTAAGGCACTAGAAGAAGTTCCTATGACTATGGATTGGCGCTTCAAGAGGGAAAGTTGATCAGTATCCAAAATGAAGTTTTCTGAGTGAATTAGGCGCCTAAAGAAACAAGGCGCCCATATGTGATTCCAAGGATTCTCCATCTGAGCGCCTAAGCTTGATGGGTGTAGATTGGAAGTTTTTTTTAAGAGTTTGAAAGTATTAATCTCCATTAGGCGCAAATCCAAGCTTTTGCCACCTCAAGATGGCGCCTAGGATCCAGAAGGCGCAGTTCTACTCATCTGTGACCCTACCTTGGCATCTTAACTTGGAAACTCCTTGATAGACTTGTATAAAGTTCAAATTTGCTCCCAGGATATTAGGCGCTAATCCATGACTCTAGAACCTTGAAAATGCGCCTAAGATAGTCAAGGCTTTTTGAATTACAACTTAACTTTTCATTTTGTTAGAGAAGTTTGATTTGGCTTAAGGGTTCTTTCATCAAGCCAAGATCTTGATCAAATGACAAGGAGACATCAAAATACCCAAGGCGCACTCCCTAGTCTCTACCACCTCAGGGAAGCGCCTAGCTTGGAAAGGCGCCTCTTCTAGTTCCCACTACCTTTCAGTTGGCGCCTAACCTTGAAAATATTGCAAATGTGACATCATTTTTGCGCTTGAAGTCTAAGAGATCTTCATTGAACATTGTTAAGTGTTTTGAGAACATATGGAGTTATCAGGTTCCTCTAGGCGCATATCCTTGCCTCTGCTACCTCAGTTGGGCGCCTAGTTCCACATGGGCGCCATTCCATGATCACATTGCTTTAATTGGGCGCCTAGTCAAAGATAATGTAGTTGGAACTACCTAAGCTCTCATTGGTTGACAGGATGACTTTGGGATCCGTGACGAGGTCTCTGGACAAGCTTGCCAACTCAGAATGAGTCATCAGATGGAATATTCCCTTGGATATGCTTCTTGGGAAACATGCCTTGGTTCCTCTTTGTGCATTGAAAAACGTGCCTTCATTGTCTTTGGAAGGCCTATAAAAGGAGGAGCTCTCTCATTCATTTGGCATCTGTTCATTTGAAAAAAAAATTCTCTCTGCAAAGCTGTTGAGCTTGTAATCTTGAGGCCTGCGAGTTTCAAGTGTTGGGGTGATGCTCCCTCAACAAGCAAGGTGATGCTCCCTTGTGGTACTGTGAGGTGTTGACATTCAGTTGACATCATGGAGTTCAATTGAGTTGATCAAGTATAGGCGCCCATTGTAATCATCAAGGCTTCAAGGCCTTTCCTTTGTATTTCCATTTGAATAAGTTGTACTTCCTGCTATTGAAAGCATTATCCATGTAATAAGACATTTCAAGTTGATTGAATCAAGTAAATAAACAAGTACCCAACTCCCATTCAAGTAGTTATCTTTGATGTATATCTTTGAGTTGAAGTAGTTGATGAGTTGATAGCAAGTAAAATTGTCTAAGTGAGGAAAATTTTTGGTAGAATTAGTTGGGTATCTTACAATAAAAAACATACCTTTGTTTATGATGTGATGTGACTTGTATGGATCTATCTCTTTCTGATATAGCACTTGTGTCTACTCATTCTGACTTTTCTTATGCTGATAGGATTACTGATATACTGCTGCTACATAAAAGTAGATAGTACTTTTGAAGTTCTGATTGTGTATGAAAAGATTTGAGACCCCAAGCATTAACAAAAAACTGTTTTCCAGGTACATTGGAGCTCAAACGGATGGAGGAAGACAGCAGCCGGATCGACCACGGGATTCGTCATTCGCAGGCAATGACGGGTCCCCTCTCTTTTCCTATGCAATTTGTTTCTTTTCAAAAGTAATATTTACTGTTATGTAGCCTATTTCAGTTACTCCTATGGCTTGTGTGGGAGCATCTTATTTGACATTTATGAATAATGAAAAAGCCTTTCAAAATCTGCAATGTTGCATGTTTTCTTTTTGATAGTAAACAATTGCATTTAATTGAAGTTCTTTTATGGCATTTTTCTCTTGGCAAAACACTTACGAATAACGGACATGCACCCCTCAAAATTAGAAAACTTAATCAGCCCCACTTGATTGAGCCGAAAAATAAAAATGGGTAACAGTAACCTTGACATTTGGAAAGTTGGTTACAATGACTTATTCGTAATTAAAGTGACTTAGATATTTGAAAAGTTGGAAAATAACTTAAACATGGAGATTTGGAAAGTTGGAAAGTCGCTTTAAAATGGAAAAAAAAATTAAAATAAAATGACAAAATAAAATAATATTTTTATTTTCAAATTGGACGCCCCACTTGGAGAAAGCAAATTAAAAAAATATATATATTTTAATTGTTAAATTGGACGTCCCAATTGGAGAAGCGAAAAAATAAAATAAAATGTTATTTTATTATGACGGTGGACATGAAATGAAAATAAAATTTCGCAAAGTTGGGCGCTCCGCTTGAGGGTTATAAAAGAAGGCTTTTGGAAGGTCATTTCATTATTGTGTATTTTGTCATTTGATATTGGATATTTTTCCTTTGAGCTGCAACATTGGTTCAGCCATTTTCTACGGACGAAAACCCTTAGAAAATTCTTGGATTGGACGAAAACCCAATTCCAATTTGAGAGGTGAATCCATACGGGGTTTACCATTGAACTTATTGTAGGTTTTGGCATCATTTAGAAGTTGGAAAGGATATTTATATGCAGGCTACAGCTGCTAGGGTTTGATTATGCATGCAAGGATGGTATGGCGAGCTTGAGGAAGGAGTATGTGTATGAAATATGGCAGATCGTGGTCTTTTTATGATACATTTTCATCCTATCTCCATCGCCTAAGGTTTGAAGGATTGGCGCTACATTTTGGAGTAATTGTGGGAGTTTGGCATCACCAAATTGCATTCAGATTTTTGGTTCAGACTTCATCAGATATTTCAGACTTGCAGATCCAACTTTGAGGACGGATTTACATCCATTTGGTATCTATATTCATCCAGGGTTTTAAGTGCATCATTTGGAGGGTTCGTTGGAGTGATTGTGGGGCTATTATCATCATAATTTTGCAATCAGATTTAATTCAGATCTCTGCAGTCACATCAACTTGGTGGATCAGGTGTTGAGTGGCAAATTCATCATCTATTTGATATCTATCATCATCCAAGGTTGGTGGCTACCTAGGGAACCAATCGCTCCATCTTTGGAAGGGATTCGTGGCATTTGAAGGAGCACATTCAGACATTTGTTATATCAGAAAAGTTGAATCAGATCTGTCCTAAAAATCAGACTTGTAATCAGCACCTATACATTGTTGGTTTGGCATAATTTGGCATTCATATGCATCCTATACTTGAAACTATCAAACAAGTATGTCATTGTATTGCAATCAATTCAAATCTTTAATTTTATTTCAGTCCATTGGTTTGTTGTTATTTTATTTGCAAATTGTTCTTTATTGGCATTATCATATGGCAAATGCATTCCCAAACTGAAAACTTATAAAAACCTCTCAAACAAACAAGAAAACCAAATCAGAAAAATCAGATCAGAATCAGAAATTTATATCAGATTTGGCAAGGGTTCTTACAGTCCAGGAAATGGTACGGCCCAACAATAACACCCTATGCAGATTTAAAACTCAATAAAAGCTGCCTTATTTCACTTAGAATTTTCTGCTCATCCTCTTCACAATAAATCCGCAATTAAACTCTTATTATCAACTCTAGAAATCTGTAAAATGTGCTCCAGCATAGCCCCTTTATGAAGCTATCAACAAACAAGCTTGGGATGTCTTCCAATCCAGCAATTGTTGATCCTCATGAGGGATTTCGTCCTCACAAAGCCAAGAAACCAGCATTCAGCCACAAACCTGTAGAAATAAAATATCAAGCATGCTTGCAAAGTGTAATGTCCCCATTTTGAGCTAAGTTAAATTTCCTAGTTTGAGTTTGTTTCTATACATGGAGAACCGGAAAATTGGTATATGTCTATACATGGAGAACCGGAAAGTTGGCTCAACTAGTATTTTGCTTGAGTTTTATTATGTGAATAATGACAAATGAAATCTTTAATTGCATTTGTCCAATATCTATGATGGAATCACATTGTTCATTGTATCAAATCGATGGGTTGAAGTATGGCTCCAGGTAGGGACCTATTGGTAACACATTTGTTATAGGTCCAAGCTAATGAAGACACACTCAAACATTTCCAACGGCTATCATAGGGATGATCGCCTAGCATGTGAGGTGGCGTTTCATTGTATGGGGCAATTCGCCCAAGGTAAATCATTTAAAATAATGTTTTGAAATTCAATGCCCAACATCTAAGAGAGGATCGGCGGCCAAGAGAAGAAGAAAAAGTATTTTAAATGCAAGTTCATAATATTAAATGCCAAACATTATTCGCCCAAGGATGTGCACAGATCGATGGAACTTGAGGAGCAATCGATTGGCATAAGGGAAGGATTTTAAATGTCTGATGAAGAAAAGTAAATGCTTGTTAGCAATCGCCTAAAGGTGATTGTGAATCGACTCAGCCAAGAAGATAATTTTAAATAATGATTGATGTGTTGGTATGTTTTCTTATTCATTTTGTTTGACTGAGAATTCTGATTTTCATGTCATTTTACAAGGTGATGACCCTTTGTGTTTGTATGGTGATGACCCCATACTCTATGTGAGGTGATATTATCCAAATATTCACCATTGAGCTTAAATTTGCAGGTTGTTGAAGAGTTTTGGAGTGATAAGACATCATTGAGAACCCTTGGCTTCATTGCTTTCAACCCAAGGTAGTTTTTGTAGGGTTTGGAGATATTATTGGAAGCTTATATTATATTCATGTGATTTGATTTTTCATTACAGTCAGCTGATACAAGTGAATTTTAGGGTTTTATGAGCTATATTGCAATAAGGAATGATATATTAAGGCATTGGAGTCTTTGGATGATCCATCGCTAGTCTAAGGAAGAGCCAAATTGGAGTTGGCAAGCGATCTGGGCATGCTACAGCCGCTGATAATTTATGACAGTCATACAAAAGTCTGAAACAGTGAACAATTGAAGACATTCAGTCCTTTCTAGAACCTCTGAAGATCTTCTACATTCATCGGCTAAGGCTAGGGTTTCATCGCTTGGTATAGGAGATAGAATTTGTAAAGTTTGCAAAAGATAATCTTCAGCTGGGCAAGTATTTCAATGGCAGCATTATGACAGTGGTCTGATACAGAGTTATTTGCATGTCAAATGGACCTTATGTTCATACCTCAAGCTTTGTACCAAGTTTGTATGCATTTGATTGACATTTCATCTTCATTTGATGGTCTGATATAAAACAGTGGCAGTCTGATTTATGGAACAGCGAGCTCTTGTTGTGTTTCATTTCATCTTTCAATCAGTGATTTGTTAAGTGTTTGATGTTTTTATTGATTACTCACAAACAGTTGCAAGACCACTTATTCATATCATAAGTAGGGTCTCTTACAGTGGTATCAGAGCCATATTCCTGCCAACCTATGGGTGATGAGTACAATCGATCCATTACCACATCATTATAGAAGAAGAGCAGAAACAATGGGTGATAGAAGACGAGCTAATCCACAAGATGAAATGGATCCAGTGCTTAGAGAGATAATTGAAAATCAAAGAAGAATGGCAGATGGTCAGCAAGAAACAAATGCAACCATACAACAAACAAATACAAACATTCAACGAAGTATTGATAGGCTATGTCATATTTTGACGGGTAACAGGATCAATAATAACAGAGCTAATCAGGATGATGCAGATAGTGTTGCAAGATCACAAAGAACAAGGAGAACACGTACACCAACAGTGGAGAGACCTATGCAACCTACTTTTCTTCCTAGAGAAGAAAAGGTGATTGAAAAAGAGTTGGAGTATGAAGAGGTAGTAGGTGATGGTTGGACAGCTTGGATTGATGAATATGATGCACTTCCTGATCGTGTGCGTGATAGAGTGAGCCTCAACAATTTCCTAAACCATAAGCAGCATAAGCCAAGAGAAAGAAGGCAAAGAAGAGCAAGGCTAGCACAACCAAAAGAGTACAAGGATGCAATGGAAAAGATTCCTCTTCCGAGTTTTGATGGCAATGGTAAAATGAGTGCTAGAGCATGGGTAAACAAATTGGATACTTTTCTCACACTCAAGCGAGTGAAGAAAAGGCTATACACTTTGCTACTATGCATTTGGAGGGTTTGGCTTGTGAATGGTGGCATTATGGTCTTGTGTCTCAACATCACAACAAGATTACTTCATATGATGAGTTTGTTCAAAAACTCATTAACAGGTTTGATAGAAAAGATGTGGAGGTCTACTACCGTGAGCTTGCACAGCTGAAGCAAAGTGGAAGAGTGGATGCTTATGTGAATGAATTTCAAAAGATTGCAATCATGGTACCTGACATGTCCGATAGAAGGATCACAATGTTGTTTGTTGAAGGGTTGAATGATAGGATCAAAGGATTGGTTAAGGTTCATAAGCCGAGCACACTTGATGAGGCTATTGATCTTGCACTCGATTTGGATATCACATATACACCTCAAAAGAAGAGCTTCAAAGATGAAGTTGCAAATCAGAAATTCTAAGAGCAGCCCACTCCCAAAAGAAATTACAAAGATACTACATCAAAGATGAGTTATGAAGAAAGAGATGAGTTGAGAAGGAAGAAGCTATGCTTTGATTGCAAGCAACCTTGGGAGATTGATCACAAGTGCCTTGGCAAAGGCAAGGTGCACTACATAGAGGTACTTGATGAGGATGATGATGATGATGGACAGCCAACACTGGAACTTACAAGTGATGATAACAAAAGTTCTAGGATTGCATATCTTTCAGGAGCTTCAAGGTAAAACCCATTCATCTTTGAAGGTACTTTGTTTGGTTGCAAAGTCTTGGCACTTCTTAACAGTGGAGCTTCACATAACTTCATTGATGAAGGTTTGATCAACAAAAGAGGATTGTTTTGTGATGGCTTTGAGGGCTTTGATGTGTCTATAGTGGGGGGGCTCACTATTCCTTGTAAGAAGAAGGTGAGCAAGCTTAGTGTTATATTTGGTGAGTATACTCTTTGTGATGACTTCTATGTACTTGATTTGAAGGACAATGAGATTGTACTTGGTATGCAATGGCTAAACTCACTACAAAGGATCACTCAAGACTTACAAGCTATGGAGTTGAGTATCCTACATGATGGGAAACAAATTGTTTTGAAAGCCCTCAAGTACACTTTGTCTCATCAAATGACAGCCAAATCCATGATTGTTATAGGTCATGATTTAGTTCATGAGGACATATATGATGCATGTGAAGAGAAGTGTATGGAACCGGTATTTGATGGTAAGCATTTGATTTTGAAATGGATGACACTTCTATTGATTGGCATGACATCATCCCTGATTTGTTTGAGGACAGTAGTCCTATGATTTTGCATTTTCATGATTTAGACATGCTAACACCTTTGGATGATAGTTATTCATGGTCTACTAATGAAGGCATACGATATTGGAGTGTTGGATATGGTAATTTTGTTGAAAAACAGGACACTACACAATCTGATTTTGTATATCAAACCTATGAAGATGTAGAAAAGACACAAGAAATGTGTGACATATGGTTAGAGAGAGCAAGAAAGCTAAGCTTGTTGCTGGTCAAGCAAAACAGCATCTTGAGGTGATAAAAATAATGAGGCAATCAGCTTTATTTGATCATCATGGGCCAGCCATTTATGACATGCATATGTGTGACAATGAAGATGAAAATTTGCGAGGTACTTTGTTTTCCATTGGAGAGGATCAACCTACTATTGAAGAGACACAACATCATTTTGATGATGCTCTCTCATTGGCACATGTGGATGGTTATTCTTCATTGTTGAGTAGTGAAGTATGTGATTTCAGTTTTAGCACAACAAGAATGGATACATTTGTGTTTAGCATCCTTCATCTATTCATGATACTATTCAGTGGTATAAAGATTTTCAGCTATGTTGGCTCATTGTTTGACATTGGCATCTTCAATTTTGAGTTGATTGACTACTTCATGGAATGGATTTATCATTGGAGATTGAGTATGGATGTGTTTGCATCATTGTGCGACAGTGGAAGTGGTCCCAAGATCTCTTTTATCAACATCTTTGAGATGGTATGTGCGAGTTTGTATGGACATGTTAGATGGGTTTGGGATCTTGGTATTCATTGATGTTCATTTGACACTCCCGATTGCTTGGGACAAGCAATCTTGGGGTGGGAGGACTTATAATGTTCCCAGTTTGAGCTAAGTTATATTTTCTAGTTTGAACTTGTTTCTATACATGGAGAACCGGAAAGTTGGTATATGTCTATACATGGAGAACCGGAAAGTTGGCTCAACTAGTATTTTGCTTGAGTTTTATTATGTGAATAATGACAAATGAAATCTTTAATTGCATTTGTCCAATATCTATGATGGAATCACATTGTTTATTGAGCCAAATCGATGGGTGAAGTATGGCTCCAGGTGGGACCTATTGGTAACACATTTGTTATAGGTCCAAGCTAATGAAGACACACTCAAACATTTCCAACGGCTATCATAGGGATGATCGCCTAGCATGTGAGGTGGCATTTCATTGTATGGGGCAATTCGCCCAAGGTAAATCATTTAAAATAATGTTTTGAAATTCAATGCCCAACGTCTAAGAGAGGATCGGCGGCCAAGAGAAGAAGAAAAAGTATTTAAATGCAAGTTCATAATATTAAATGCCAAACATTATTCACCCAAGGATGTGCATAGATCGATGGAACTTGAGGAGCAATCGATTGGCATAAGGAAAGGATTTTAAATGACCAATGAAGAAAAGTAAATGCTTGTTAGCAATCGCCTAGAGGTGATTGTGAATCGATTCGGCCAAGAAGATAATTTTAAATGATGATTGATGTGTTGGTATGTTTTCTTATTCCTTTTGTTTGATTGAGAATTCCGATTTTCATGTCATTTTACAAGGTGATGACCCTTTGTGTTTGTATGGTGATGACCCCATACTCTATGTGAGGTAATATTATCCAAATATTCACCATTGAACTTGAATTTGCAGGTTGTTGAAGAGTTTTGGAGTAATAAGACATCATTGAGAACCCTTGGTTTCATTGCTTTCAAGCCAAGGTAGCATTCCTAGGGTTTGGAGATATTATTGAAAGCTTATATTATATTCATGTGATCTGATTTTTCATTACAGTCAGCTGATACAAGTGAATTTCAGGGTTTTATGAGCTATATTGCAATAAGGAATGATATATGAAGGCATTGGAGTCTTTAGATGATCCATCGCTAGTCTAAGGAAGTGCCAAATTGGAGTTGGCAAGCGATCTGGGCATGCTATAGCCGCTGATAATTTATGACAGTCATACAAAAGTCTGATACAGTGAACAATTGAAGACATTCAATCCTTTCTAGAGCCTCTGAAGATCTTCTACATCCATCAGCTAAGGCTAGGGTTTCATCGCTTGGTATAGGAGATAGAATTTGTAAAGTTTGCAAAAGATAATCTTTAGCTGGGTAAGTATTTCAATGGCAGCATTATGACAGTGGTCTGATACAGAGTTATTTGCATGTCAAATGGACCTTATGTCTTGATTCAATTGAGTCAAGTTGTATAATTGTTCATACCTCAATCTTTGTATCGAGTTTGTATGCATTTGATTGACATTTCATCTTCATTTGATGGTCTGATATAAAACAGTGACAGTTTGATTTATGGAACAGCGAGCTCTTGTTGTGTTTCATTTCATCTTTCAATCAGTGATTTGTTAAGTGTTTGATGTTTTTATTGATTACTCACAAACAGTTGCAAGACCACTTATTTATATCATAAGTAGGGTCTCTTACACAAAATGAGCTCCAAAGTCTTTTATATTTTTCCCCAAAACTCACGCTCAACTTGGACATTTAATACTTAACTCATTTTGGTTTATTACCCACCTTATAACTCCCTCAAAGTGGATGCCAAGTTAAGTCATTTAACTTATAAATATATTACTTTTCCCAAAGTTGGGTGCCCAAGCATATAATATAAAGTCACCTTTGTAATATTTAATTATCGCTAAGTTAAATATTTAATAACTTAATACATTAACAATAATTAATATAACATCCCTCCTCAAACGAACACCAACGGGCATCGGGTGAAGAAACCAATCAAGACGGAGTATAATCGGTGCCACGTGACGAAGTCGGTGCCGAGCGGTGACCCTGCTAAAAATAGTTAGTGTGGACCCTGTGTCCAAAAATCCCCCAGAAAGCATCACCGTGAATCTCCTGACATCTCTAAGCTCAGTGCAACCTCTGAAAAACCCAAACAGCTGAACTGTCATGCCATCAACCCCCTAGAAGGAGTCCCCTAACCACCATGTTAGCCTACAAGAACCCAAGTAATAGGCTAACCATCACTAACTGTCGGATGCTTAGGAATGGGGCATTACATGTCATAAAATCACTCCATGAAGTTCCATAGAGATTTGAAAAGTCTTGATGGTTTTTAATCTTACATGCAGTAAGAAGTTGCACTAGTGGAAACCCATAAATTGGCAGCTTTAGAGCATAAGACAACTTTTGTATATCAAGTTCGAATGACATAAGATTTTGAATGAGAGAGATAGGCTCACCCTCCAACATGCACATAGAGTTCCAAGCAGAAATTTGGCCACCATGAAAGATTCAAAATCAATCAAACCTGTCCCAATGTGCCAAACAGCAGGGACCCAAGTTTCACTAAGGATGAGCCAATAACCAAATGACGAATGTGCAATGTACACAATGGTATAAGGAATAACTTTAGCATAGTTATATTTCTTTCCTTGGTATATAGTTGATTTCAGTTGTAGATGCATGTATTTTGGATTTAGGCAAGTCCATCACCATAAGGATGTCTATAAATCTGATTTTCAGTAGCATAGACATGCATTTTTTCCATGAGCACAATAAAATCAAGCATATGATATTATAATGTACCCAAATTATAATTTTTGTATATTTTGGTTGTTGGACATGTTGTCAGTGATGTCAAGAAGGCAGTCATGATCGTTATCATTAACGAACAGACGAGAGTATAAGAAATAGTTGTCATTGATGTCAACATAGCAATGTGATTGAAAGCAAGGCAATATCACTGAAAGAGATTATTAGAATATAGTGTCATTATTATCAAGGCAAAGAAGAAAGCTACATTTCCGTTGGAGTCATCCGTCACCGTTGGAAAGATAAGAGTTTATGCATGTTTAAATTAAAGATTTAAACATAATAAACAAGACTATGAGAAAGATGTTGGAGAAAGATTGAAGAGTCTTTATTAATGCTGGCCGACTATGAGAAAGTTGTTGGAAGAAGATTGTTAATGTTAAAGTAAAGATTTCACATTATAAACCTATGCTGGCCGACCTCATACATGAGCGCCAAGTTTCAAGTTTAAAGATTTAAAATAATAGTGAGGCCAATCATATATATATATATATATAGTACTCAATAGTTAATCAAAAGATATGAAAAAGGTGCGATTAATATTACAAGAACTAGCGATTAACAAAAGATGGCAACAATCATTCCTTGTTACTATCTTATTCATAACATAAAAGTGATGCGATAAGAAGACAGGTTACTAAATGCAAAAGGCAGCGATCACCTTGGTGAGTAGTAAATGATAAAGATATGTGTTGATATGAAAGGGGTGTGATTTATGTGCAGTGCTCCACATAAGACAATGTCTGAATTAGAATAAGATTATGAAGTAATACGATTTCATGAAGAGGGAAGGAGTCGTGAGATTAAATGCATCATGAAGTAATGCAAAAAGTTAAAGAAGAGAAAGTGGTTTGGTCAAGGGAAGAGGTATGATTAATAAAAGAAAGGCAGTGATTAATTTGAAGGTGGGCTCCATTCACAAAAAGACAAAACTGTTATGAAGAGGTATATGATTTAAAAGGAGTTGCATCTTTCGGTATGGTTACATCCCTTGAGAGAAGTCACTTCTCTTGAAAGAGGAAGATAGTGATATTTAAGAGAAAGTAGATGAGAATTTTTGAATGAAGTGTGAAAATGAGAAATATGTGAATAAAAGAGCGGATCTAGAAGAAAAAAGGGGCGGAAAATGAAGAGTATATCAGATCTATTTTAAGAGGAGATGCTGCTTATATATGAAGGATAAGTGCAAATATATATATCTAACAAACATATGTGAAGATTGAAAGGTAAATGTTAAGGGAAAGAGTGCAGATTTTAAGGTGAAATTATAGATCAGATTTGTGAAAGGATTGTGTGAATAGTTTTGATTAGATTTGTGAAGAAAGTATATTGTGTGAGTTGTGATCAGATTTGTAGAAGATAGTGATCCAGATCCGTAGAAGGTTGGAGCCTTAACGAGAGATTTGTGTCTCTTACTAGGTTGGTGCTCAGTTGTGGATTGGTGCTCACAAAATTTACAAGTGGGGATTGGTGTCTCCAGTGGGTTGGTGCTTACAAATCATATAAGAGGGGATTGGAGTCTCTTGTAGGTTGGAGCCTACAAAGATTGTAAAAGAGATTTTATATATAAGCAATATTTTGTCGTGGTTTTCTCCCGTAAGGATTTCCACGTAAATCTTGTGTTCTTGTGGTGCATCATTGATAGATCTTGTGTGATTGATATTGTTGTGGTTGTTAAGTTGTGAAAAAGTAAAAGTTTATATTATATTGATTCACCCCCCCCCCCCCCCCCCCCCCCGCCCTATTACACTGAGTAATTGGTAAAATATATTTGATACTAACAAAGAACAAAACGCTCAACAAATTATATACAGGATTTACAAAGAGCAATTTTCTAAAATAGAAACTGCAGAAGATAAATAATTACAGCTAATTTACAGGAGTGACCATTAACTAAAAATAGGATAAATAATTATTCTAATACCCTCCCTTAATGGTCAATCGATCAACTACACCAAGAGACCCCCTGAATTTTACAAACTTATCTAGACCAAGGGACTTGGTGAGGATATCAGCTGTCTGATCCTCCGTCGGAACATACAGCAACTGAACTGATCCGTCTTCAACAAGCTTTCTAATGAAGTGATAATGAATTTCTACATGCTTGGTTCTTTCATGGAAGACTGGATTTTTGGCAAGTTTGAGAACTCCCTGATTATCACAGAACAAGGGAGTCGGACCTGCTTGAGATAGTTGCATATCAACAAGCATCCGGCGAAGCCAAACTGCCTCACAAGCTGCCTTAACTGCTCCCCGATACTCTGCTTCTGTCGAGGAGAGAGCCACCGCCTGCTGCTTCTTACTAGTCCATGTGACTGCACCGGATCCCAAACTGAACACATACCCAGATGTTGATTTCCTGTCATCAACTGAACCTGCCCAATTTGAGTATGTGAAACCACTGAGTCTAGGATCGTGACTCTTTGAGTAAAGAAGTCCATAATCAAAAGTGCCCTTCACATAACGCAGCACATGCTTCGCTGCTACCCAATGATCAGCCTTGGGGGCTGTCATGAAGTGTGAAATGTAGCTCACTGCAAAACTGAGGTCAGGTCTAGTGGCAGTGAGATAGATGAGGCTGCCCACTAGTTGCCTGAACAATGATTCATCCACTACAGGTGAGTCTGACTTGGCTGACAACTTAAGCCCTTTTTCCATGGGTGTGGAGGCAGGTTTGCAATCCTGCATACGGAACTTATCCAGAAGACTGCGAGCATACTTGGACTGGGAAATGAAGATACTGCTCTCAGTCTGCCAAACCTCAACACCTAAATAATAATGCAAAAGTCCCAAATCTGTCATGTCAAATGTGCTGCACAAATCCTGTTTGATCTCAGCGATCAAATGTGTCGAGCTACCAGTAATGATCAGGTCATCCACATAGACAACAAGAAGCAGAATATCACTACCAGTGCGTTTGACATCCAAATTAGAGTCAGATGGACTCCGCTGAAATCCATGATCTATGAGATACTTATCTATCTTGATGTACCAAGCTCGAGGAGCCTATTTCAAGCCATAGAGTGCTTTGACCAATCTACACACCTTGTGTTCTTGACTAGCAACCTTGAACCCTGGAGGTTGCGTCATGTAGACTTCTTCTTTCAACTCACCGTTGAGGAAGGCACTCTTAACGTCCATCTGATGGACTTTCCAACCAAACTGGGCTGCTAAGGCAAGAACAAGCCGAATTGTACTCATCTTGGCTGTAGGAGCAAAAGTCTCCTCGTAGTCAATGCCTTCCTTCTGTGAGAACCCCCTAGCAACGAGACGAGCTTTGTACTTGTCAAGGGTTCTGTCAGCTTTGTATTTCACCTTGTACACCCATTTGTAGCTAATGGGCTTCTTCCCTGGAGGAAGATCAGAAAGGACCCAAGTGTGATTTTTCTGAAGACTCTGGTATTCAGACTCCATAGCCTTTTCCCACTCAGGAATTCCTTTAGCCTCTGAATGTGTCTGAGGCTCATAGACACTGTGAATGTTAGCCATGAGAGGAAAGTTAACTGTATGCTGTTGTTTGCTCTTGTTTCTGGATGATCTACCCTCAATGAGCTCATCGTCATGAAGATCTCCTATAGTCTTAGCCCACCATTTAGGCCGGAGAGTAGAAGGGCCAACATTGGATGTAATAGGAGCCGGAATAGGTACAACAGGTGGAAGATCAACATCATCCAAAGGAAATTTGGGTTGAGCATCATCAAAATCACAATCTGCATCATCATCCCTCCCATCAGGTGGACCTAACGGAAGATGAACACCCAAATCAGCAGCCTGCAAAGGCTGATCCTCAGAATGCTGCACAGACAAGGAAGAAAAAGGTCCTCATTCTTCATCAAAGACAACATCCCGGCTGAAGGTAAGACGATCAGTATCGATATCAATCAACCGGTAAGCCTTATGGTTGTCACTGTACCCTGTGAACATAAGCTTTTGACTCTTGGAATCCAACTTGGAGCACTTGGCATCTGGAATCCATACATAAGCTAAAGAGCCAAATATTTTCAAATGACTGATCCGAGGTTTGCGGCCAGTCCAAGCTTCTTCAGGAGTCTTCTCCTTAACAGCATAAGTTGGAGACCGATTAAGGAGATAGACGGCAGTGTAGACTGCTTCTGCCCAGTACTTCTTAGGAACACTCATGTGTTCTAACATGGAACGGGCCATCTCAGTGATTGTGCGGTTGCGCCGCTCTACAACACTGTTTTGCTGAGGAGTATAGGGTGAGGTTAACTGGCGTTTGATGCCATGTATATCACAGAAGTTCGAGAAGTTAGTAGAACAAAATTCCCCGCCATTATCTAACCTAAGAGTGACTATGGAATAGCTAGACTCTTTCTCTACTAAGGCCTTAAACTTCTAAAATACAGTAAACACATCTGATTTCTATCTGAGAAAGTACACCCACATTTTACGACTGAAATCATCAACAAAAAGTAAGAAGTACCTGCAACCAGTAACAGAAGATGTATTCATTGGCCCACATACATCAACGTGAACCAACTGTAGTACCTTGGAGGCTCGCCATGAGTCACCAGTCGGGAACAGTGTCCGATGCTGCTTCCCAGCCTGACAAGCTCCACAAACACCATGATGCTGGGTCTGGATCTCAGGTAAACCGGCTACAAGGCCCTCCCAAGATAGCTGAGAAAGATAGTGCACATTTAAGTGCCCATAACGCTAGTGCCAAAGACTAGTGATGGAAGAATTTCGGGCTACCATGGCTAACTCTGGAGAATCATCTGTATCCACAAGTCTGTATAGACCATGATCCTCAATACCAACAGCCACAATGCTACGAGTCTCCCGATCAACAATAGAACATTTGTGTGTATTGAACACCACATCCAACTGAGGAGAGTGCCGCATGATCTGACTGACAGAGAGAAGATTAAGTTCCATGCCAGGAACATAGTAGACATTGAGGAATATGAGATTCCTCCCACCAGACTGAATCTGAACAGTGCCCTTACCAACAACTGTATATTCTTCTCCACCAAAAATAACTGAGTCACTGAAGGGAGTAAAGTCTGTAAACCAATCACGTCGATGAGTGAAGTGACGCGAAGCACCTGAATCAATGTACCAGGCGGAGGACTTCACATGATTTGCAGGTCTTTTAGCCATAAAAGCGTAAAAGGCAGATTCCTTCTGCTCAGTGTGCTCGGCAACATTTGCTTTCTGCTGAGACCCTCCCTGCTTCTTCTGTTCAGAAGCCAAACGCTGACGACAATCCTTTTTGATGTGACCATATTTGTGACAGTAATTACACTGAAGATTCTTTTTCTTGTTGCTGTCCTGAGGTGGCCCTGAGCCTTTCTGCTGTGGAGGCTGACCTTTGCCTTTATTCTAAGCCTGAAACTTGGCTGCAAAAGCTTGCTCTGAAGAGGACAAAGAAGCACTACTACCAAACTGTTGTTTCCAGCGATCCTGCTGCAAGAGGATAGTACAGAGTTCTGGAAACTTCAGATCAACATTAGCTGATGTAATGTTGAGAGTCTCGATGAAATGTTCATAAGACTTAGGTAGACTTTTCAAAGTGATCACGACCATGTCTTTTTCCTCCATTTTTCGACCAATAGCCTCCAACTGATCTCAGATCTCCTGGATCTTGTTCAGGTGTGCTTGCAAAGATGTCTTCTCATCCATCATGATAGAAAACAGTATATTTTTCAGGAAGAACGCACGGCTCTTGTCAGAGGTTTCATGCAAACCATTCAGATGGTCCCAAATCTCCTTTGCTGTTTTTCCAGCCAGAATCTGAGGTAGTTGATCATCTGTGACTGAAAGCTTAATGAGCATGACTGCTTCACGGTTCTGCTCGTCAAACTTGTCCTGGTCTTTACCTGCCGTTGCAGGACGAGTAGTGGTGCCTAAAATCATCTGATCGAGGCAGCAATATTCAAAGATGGTCATCATGCGCTGCTTCCAGGTATTATAATTTTTGCCATTGAAACGTTGACTGCCCTCCAACATAATGTTGGTCAAACTTGCCATCTTGCACGCTTTTCGAAGCACGAAAAATGAGGTACTGAGAAGAGGCTGAATGCACGGAACCCAAAGCACAAATTCCAATGCTCTAAAAGATGAGGCAGTTTATAGGCACAAAATTCGAGACAAATCCATCGGCACAAATTTCAAGGCACGGATTTCAAGACACCCAGAAAAATCCGACATGTACCCAGAAATAGTCTCGAAAAACCTAGAAAGAATCTGTGATCAGAAAAAAAAAATTTGATTGGAAATGAAGGGTTAAAACCCTAGCCGAAAATCATAGAAGCCCTAGGCGGCCATGAAAACACAGAAAAATAGACCAGAGATCAGGAAACCGCGCAGGTGCATACACAGAGAGATCACGCCAAACCAAACCAAAAAAACACGCGATTTGCAGAAATAAACGCTATCATAGGAGTCCACGACTGCAAAAATCGCGTCCAAAGGCGATCAGAAAAACGCATCTTGAGAATATGAAGAAACGCGGCTAGAAGAAGAAAAAACAGCTACACACCGAGAGAAAAAATCGCGACTGGAGGAAACGGCGATCACAGATTTAGGGAAGAAGCCATTTGAAACCTTTGGATTCTTTATATCGACTCCAGAGACTCACGATTTGAAGCTACAGTTACCAGTTATGAGGACACAAAACAGAGAAGACGCGGCTTCAGACGGAAACCCAAACCCTCGATTCATACCAGGAGAGATGATTGCGAAAAAGATACAAAAAAAAATTTCAACCAGAAAAATTCCTCACGAATTTTTTATTTAAAAATTTTTTTTTTTCGAAAACAAAAAACTGGCTCTGATACCATATTACGCTGAGTAATTGGTAAAATATATTTGATATTAACAAAGAGCAAAACGCTCAACAAATTATATACAGGATTTACAAAGAGCAAGTTTCTAAAATAGAAACTGCAAAAGATAAATAATTACAGCTAATTTACAGGAGTGACCATTAACTAAAAATAGGATAAATAATTATTCTAATACGCCCCCCACCCCCTCTCAGTATAATTGTGTGTTCTTCACTGGTTTTTCGTAATTTTCTAAATTTTGAAACAAAAGCTAACTAAAAACAGCAAACTGGAAATTATTTGCAACACTGATTACAAACAGTAAATGACTGGAAATATTTGTATCAAACCCTTTACTTCAATGGACAGCCAACATGAAACCATCAAGCATTGAAAATTAACCAAATTGAGAGTAGAATCAATTGAATATTGCTGGTAAATATGTGACAGAAATATTCAATACAAAAAAAAATCATCATTTGTAACCCCAAACAGATATTTTATTCAATGGCAATGAGTACGATGTTGTTATACAGGGCTGTAACATAGAATTTCAGACTTATGATGCCAAATTCACTCATACGTTGTCTAAATATGATGGTACAGCAATTGTACTGTAATGTGCCGTACCTGTTGGTTCTTTTTAAGATCTTAATAGTGTTATTTTATTATTTTTAAGTGTTCTTTCAGACTAGACAGAAGATATAGAAGGGGTTTTCGTTTTCTTGAGATGTGTTTGCAGAATCAATACAATATAGAGCATATATGGAAAACCTAGAAAAAGTACAATAGATATGAGCAAACTAAGAGTGACCCAGATCATAAAATCACTAAATATAAATTACTATCACATACCCATATCAAGATTTGCAACTTCTTACAAATGTTGTAGCTGAACCAGCATAATGGGTAGCATGAAACTCCATTCAACTCACTCCGAATGATGGATTATTGTCATACAATGCATAATACCATATCAGGGTGTAAAGACCCTATTACAGTTGACTGAAATATTTTCTCAAATTTTAGATCAGATATCTTCCACAAATCAATGTAAATCATCAACATACATCAACATATATATGAGCCATCAAAAACCTTGCATCTCCATTGATAAAAATTGAAATAACATCATATGACAAACTGCTGTTATGAAATTACAGTCACTGTATCAGTCAAATCAGACGTTATATTATCATGATAATAACATCCAAATGTCCTTCAAACCCTAGAATATCAAAGCACTATCAATGAGCATTGATCAAAGAGACAATATGTCACTATTGAAGCCTTGTATGAGCACAAATAATTGACTGATAACAGTATATCTGCTGCTACTATGACTGATATAAAATATATAACTGCCCAGAAATGTTGAAGAAGCCAAAACAATGCCAAAATACTCCTTCCTAGCCAAGCGATTGGCTCCTAGATGCAAGATTTAACTTCTATGATGTTCTAAAGGTCTTCAACTCTCAAGATCTTCAATGAAATCAAGTATATGAACCCTGAAATAAAATACCCTATTCGCTGTTACAAAAATCAGAATTGAAATTAATTTGCAAACCCTCACAAATGATACTTTTTGCCAAATCGACTACCTTGGCTCAGCTCCACAATGACCAAGGGTTTCCAAGATATCAAATTCACTTCAAATGCTCCACAAAAACCTGCAAATTCAAGCACTAATGGTGAAATCTGATTGATAACACCTCACACAAGGATATGGGGTCATCACCATATCAAACAAGGGGTCATCTCCTTGCAAAATGAACTGAAAATCGGAATTCTCAGCCAAAACAAAAGGAATAGAAAACATACCAATGCATCAATAGTTGCAAATTGAAGTTCAAGAGCTCTATTTATCCTCTCCAAGGATAGGCGTTCCTCCTCTTTGACATTTTGGAATGAAATTTGGATTCCACCAATGAAGAACAAGAGTCTTGAACAATTTTAAATAATTGTAGCTAATCATACACGCATTCAAAATCCTCTTGGATGAAATTAAATGTCTTCACCTTGCAAATCGCTCCTCCAAGTCAAATCGGCTATCTCCTCATAGTGGCGATTGCAATTTGCATTCAATTTCTTTGATCATTGAAAATCCTTAGGCGGCTGGAACTAAACATTTAAAACCTTGCATTTATCATTTAAGATCCTCTTCTATGCCAAGTCTATTCCTCCTCAAGCTCCAACGAACCATGCAAATGCTTGGGCGAATGATATTCCGTATTTAATATTATAATTTTTGCATTTAAAATCTTCTCTTTACCTTGGCCGCCGAATTCTCCCTTGGACATTGGCATTGGATGTTTCAAACAAATATTTTAAATGACTTTTGCCTTGCTCCAACCATTGGCACTTGATCCCATGTTTTTTTTTCACTCCCATTGTGTACATTTTTATTCTAACTTCCACCATGTACATTTTTATGACACATTGTGTACACTTTTACTCCAACCTCCACTGTGTACACTTTTATGACACATGATCCAAGGAATTATCATCTCCATGTACATTTTTATCCTTGGGCGAATTCACCATAGGCGTTGACACCTTCAATGCAAACTTCCAACGGTAGCACGTAGCTTAGACCTATTTCCCTTGGGCGGATGACATGAAGACCCATCGATTGCACAAACCACTATGAAAACTCCACAAAATAGATTAGAGGAAAATGTAATTAAAGATTTCATTTTCCCTTTTATTCCATAATCTATCAAATCAAATCAAATGATTGAAAATACAATTTCAATATTGCATTTCCCAAACAACCCAATAAAATACTAGTTGAGCCAACATTCCGGTTCTCCATGTGTAGACATAAACTAACATTCCGGTTCTCCATGTATAGAAACAAGCTCAAACTAGAGAACATAACTTAGCTCAAAATGGGGACATTACACAGGGACCCTAGACGTCCAAGATAGAGTGTGTAATGGCTGCCTTACGAATGAAAAATAACTCCAGCTGCTCCAACGTCATTCCAGGCAGGTGTACAGCCCTGCTGTGACAGTTTATTGCCCACGCCTTGTGCCAAATACTCTCCAAAACCCTCCAGCTACCTCTGTTTGCTGCTGTAGACTGTAGGTGACCTCTGTTTGCTGCTACAGACTATAGGTACTCACAAATGGTACGGCTGGGACTGGCTGTGGTACGGCCAGCTAGGAAGGTTATAAAAACCTCCAAATCCTTCGCAAACACACCAAAATCTGCATTGAATCTACAATATGCTCAAGCCAACAGCTATCCTCAAATCCCTGTGAAAGATATGATCAAATAATCCTCAATCCCTCGTCAAAATGAATCTCAACGAAGCACAATTGCGAATACTGGATGCATCCGCCTCAATAGCACCTTTGGATAGTATTGCACATCTATAGAATGCTGTTACTAATGGAGAATTTCGTCTCCAAAAGCCACCTGGGTTCAAATCTCTTCAAACCCTCTCAAAACCCTAGTAGAGCCAAAGCAAGCAATTTCATAAAACCAAGCATAACAAAATGAAGTTTTTTTTTCATCTTTTATTCTCCAAGAAGGGCATTGCTTTTTGAGAGGGAACATTATATTTTAAAAACGCTTTATTTTCCCAAGAGGTGGGCGCCCAAGTCACTTAAGTGACACTTTTGATTTCTTTCTTTATTCATGTCACTTTATCAAATATTACTAAAGTCCCAATTAAATAAATTTATCAACTTTCGGACTTTAAAACGAGAGCCAAGGTAACATCGAAATCCAGTGTTCTGTAGCTCGCCGGAAAGGTCTCGACGAGATGCATCCACTCCAAGTCTGAAAATCCCGAAACGGCACCATTCCCGAGTTTACTAAAAATAGCAAGTATGGGCAATAGCAAGCAAAGCCACCTCTGGAAGCTGCCAACTGTATCCCACTGAACCCAAACCACATCTACACCACTGAATAACTCATCCAAGGTCAAGCTAACCATGGTTCCCTAACCAAGATAGTCTACGGAAACCCAATGATAGACTAACTCTGTCTAGAGAAAGGGGACATTACAGTCTGCCCTCCCTAAGATTGCTTGCCTCAAGCAATCTCAGATCAAGATGCGATAAAATCTGCTCGCTCTCCCAAGTAGCATCCTCAACTGGCAGGCTTTTCCATTTGACTAGATACTCCCTAATGATCCTTCTCCTCAAGGTACGTTCTCTGGTATCAATAATGGCCTCGGGTACCAAGATCAACTTCCCCTTTTCATCAAGAGGAGGCAACTCTGCAGAAGGTGTCACATTGTGCCCCAGCGCCTTCTTGAGGCAAGACACATGAAATACATTATGTACCCTGCTACCTGCCGACAATTCCAACTCATAAGCCACTTCTCCAACTTTCTTGGAGATCCTGAAGGGTCCATAGTAACGTGGCTTAAGCTTCTCTGCTCCACTCTTCTTGAAAGTGGACTCCCTGTAGGGCTGCAACATCAAATACACCATGTCACCAACTTTGAATGAGCGCTCAGTCCTATGTTGATCTACATACTGCTTTTGTTGATTCTGAGCCTTCTGAATGTTTTCCTTCAAAGACCTCATAATATCCTAACTCTCCTGCAGAAGGTCTTTGGCCTTGGCTACTCTGCTATCACCAAATAATAAATCCACAAAGCTCGGTGCCTCATACCCATATAGTGCCATAAATGGTGACATCTGAATAGACATGTGATAAGTGGTGTTATAACAATATTCACCCATGTGAAGCCACTTTACCCATGCCTTTTGCTACCCTGCTACATAATTTCGGAGGTATCCTTCCACCCATTTATTAACTATCTCCGTCTGGCCATCTATCTATGGGTGGTAGCTGGTGTTGGGGGTGAGCTCTGTCTATGTCAACCTAAAGAGCTCCTGCCAAAAATTACTTAGGAACCTGTTGTCCCTATCACTCACAATGCTCCGCGGCAACCCATGAAGATGGAATACCTCTCTAAAGAACAATTTTACAACCTGTGTTGGAGTGTAGGTGGTTGGAATGGAAAAGAAGTGTGCAAACTTCGTCAATCTGTCCACCACCATGAAGATGCAATCCCGACCTTGGACTTTTGGTAAACCTGTGATAAAGTCCATAGAGATACTATCCCATTTCTTCTCAAGAATGGGTAGGGGCTGCAGTAATCCACCTGGAAAGGAGTGCTTCTATTTATTCTGTTGACATGTCGGGCACTCTCACATATTTCAACACTTCAGTTTTGAGGCCCTTCCAAGTGAAACGTTCTCTCCCCTGCCTATATCTTTTGAAGTAACTAGGGTGTCCAGCCATAGGCAAGTCGTGGAAAGCTCTCAAAACCTTCTGCTTCATCTCTGATCCTGGCACTAGAAGAATTCTGCCCTTGTAAATGATCAAGTCATTTACCACGAAATACCTGTCATCTCTGATAGTGCCATCAATAATCCCAGAAGCCCATTTGTCTTTGGCATACTCTGGAGATATCATCTCTCTCCAATCCTCTGTAATAGCACCCACTGCACACAAATGTGGTCTCCTGGATAAGGCGTCAGCAACTATATTTTTCTTTCCTTTGATGTAGACAATGTCAAAGTCATAGTCCTAAAGTTTGCTGACCCACTTCTGTTGCCTATCATTAAGGTCCTTCTGTCCAAGGAAATGTTTTAGACTGTTACGCTTCGTTTTTACCACAAACTTACTCCCTACCAGGTACTGTCTGAACTTAGCCAACGCATGCATGATGGCTAACATCTCCATGTCGTAAATGTTGTAGCACTTCTCCACACCCCTCAACTTCCTTCTCTCGAATGCGATGCGATAGGGTGTTTATCCTACATCAAGACAGCACCAATGCCTTCCCCAGAGGCATCGCACTGAAGCTCAAAAGGCCTGCTGAAATCTAGAATGGCCAACGCAAGACAGGTACTCATCAATTCCTTAAACCTGTCAAATCACTCCTATACACCACCTGACCAACTGAAAGCATCCTTCCGAGTCAAATCTGTAAGGGGGGCAGCTGACTGTGAGAAACCCCTCACAAAATGGCGGTAATATCCACAAAGACCAAGGAATCCCTTGAGCTAAGAGAGATTCTTTGGTGGAGGCCAATCGATGATTGCCCGAATCTTCTCCGAATCCACCTTAACACTACCAGCACTGATGATGTGACCCAAGTATAGCAACTCGGTCATCCCAAACTCACACTTTGACATTTTGGCATATAATGACTCACGCTCCAGAATGCTCAAAACAATGTCTAAGTGTTTCAAATGTTCCTCCCATGTCCTGCTGAATATAAGTATGTCATCAAAAAATATTAACACAAACCTCTGCAACTGCTCTCTGAACACCCTACTCATACAGGACTGGAAAATGGCTGGTGCATTGGTCAAACCGAAAGGCGTGACCAGAAACTCAAAATACCCATAATGGCATCTGAATGTTGTCTTCTCAACATCTTCCTCCCTGACCCGTATCTGGTGGTAACCGGATCTCAAATCTATCTTTGAGAAGTAGCATGCCTCGTGCAATTCATCTATAAGCTCATCAATGCGAGGTATGGGGTATATGTTTTTGATGGTCTTCTTATTCAACTCTCTGTAGTCTATGCACATCTTAAGAGCTCCATCCTTCTTCTTTACCAGGACCACAGAAGAAGCAAATGCACTCTTGCTCGACCTTATGTGCCCCATTTCGAGAAGTTCTTTGATAGCATTTTCGATCTCATCCTTATACCTCTTCAGGTGCCTGTATTGTGTGGTAATCACGAGTTTAGCACCCTCCTCGAGCTCAATAACGTGCTCAATACCCCTATCAGGGGGTCTATCTGGTGGTATGTCACTAAACACTTTGGTGTGTTTAGTCAATATAGTTGTTGATGTTTGTTTTTAGATAGGTCAACAATAGAGTAAAACACTAGAGTATCCTACTCTCTCTTGAATAAAGCTCTTCAAAGGCTAAACTGTGTGATCCAGTGAAGTAACTCCAAGGTTCCTTTTTTTATGATTCATGATGGGTTAACTCAGTGATTACATGTGATCTTGCTGATAATCACAAAGGGACTTACATTAGACTTCTTCATCATTCACTTAGCTTATTCCTCCTTTCAGTGTGGATGATGTATTCACAAGACTTCAATGATAAATAAAAGAAAAAGATAAGGGTTTAGAAAGGCTAATCTAAAGTCAATGAAGTAAATGATGATACTTGAATAGACAAACTCCTGAATTAACCTAACTCCACTTCGCCAAGGATGCCTACAACTACATGGAGTTGGTGCAATCTCCTAAGGTAAACGAATGGTTTCCAAATCATGAAGGCTCATACAAGCACCCATTAAATGGCGCAACTCAAACAAGCATCCACAATCGAACTTATGCAAATGAGGCTCGGACTAGCTTTACACAACACTTCACCAGCGATGAATGTTAAAAGCATGAGCTAGGAGTTGATTAAATATTCAATACAAACATACATTACATCAAAGAGCTCTAATCTACTTTTAATCTACTTGAAACATCTCTCCACTTCATCAAGATACAAGAAACCATGTGATTCCACAAGACAACACTTAACACCAAATAAGCTCCAATGTTTTTGCATTAAACTTGAGAAATATTTACAACTTTAAGTACTCTCAGAGAATTTCGAGAGTCTCTTCCTACTCTACTCCTACAAAACTTATTGACTACTGACTACTGATTTTACAAATGAGGCAGCAAGGCCTTTATATAGAAGTCCAGATTACAATGAAAGGCTAGGATCAATTCACATAGCCAAGGGCTCAGATCATGCCAACTCAGTAGGTAGTTACAATAAATTGCTATTTTTAGTACATATGAAAGGCAATGAAGGCACGCTTTCAAAGAAGATAAGGATGAAATAGAATCTTTTAGAGCATCTTCCACATAGGCGTCCCTTTTGGCTTCTTTCTTATTAAATGATACATTGAATGAAGTCATATGATGTGGCTGATTATGATTGGATGATAATGTGTACTTGCCACGTAGGTGCCACCTCAGCAAACTTGTGGATTTCAACTGTTAATTAAATTTGCTTTGTGGGCATATTCCCATACTGTATCATCTGTATGATATCTTCGATGTGATTGCTTTTGATGATGAACACTTGAGATGTATCTTGTTGATCTTGCCTTGTTCATTGTAGATTGAATACGTATGATGCTTGTAGCTCATTTGTCTAACTCTATAATGCTTCTTCTTCTTGTAGGTAGGTTGATCTTCTTCTTTGATGCTTCTTCATGAAGGATAATGTATATGATGATATTGTGGCTTCCTTCATGTAAGAGTAGATGATGATGCTTCTAGGAGACTCTTCTGATACTTGAAGATTGAGAGAACTTGAAGTATGATGAATGTCTTTGAAGTATACTTGAACTTGATGTGATGATGTCATTGATGAAGAAGACTTGAGATGTATCTTGTTGTGACCTCTTGGAGCAGCTACTTCTCGAAGTGGTGTCTCTTTAGCAATGATTACTTCCCATCTTAACTCTCTGGCATGAATGAATGTGAATGGCTCCTTTGGGACAGCTACATGATGACTCTTTCTTGAAGGTGACTCCAAGCTTCTCGCTCAAAGGTGACTCCTTGAACAACTCCTTAGCTTTGTTGATGTTCCTACAAGACGAGAAATAATATTAATCACTTCATAACACAAGAATCACTTTAAACATATCAATAACCTCACTTCAATCTAGGCGCACATATAGGTAAAAAGAGGAGCAAAGGGCGCCTAACACAAGTTGATTCCACATTTGACATTTAAATGATTTCAAACAGTTGTAATAGCTTAAAAGGTCTATCTTCCTTAAGAGATTTACTCAAAAGGTGTCTTTCAATGCAATTTCTTCTTTAGGCGCCAAAATGAGGTGATTTAGGTGGAAAGTAGCGCCTAACTTCATGACTTGATATTTCATATTTTCTTACACTTGGAGATTGCTTAGAATGACTTCTATCATCTAGGCACTCATTACCAAAAGGTCACTTCATGCATTCTCCTTCAAGGCGCTCATTGTGGTGTTGGGAATAAGGAAGTGCGCTTAGGGTTGAATTGGTCTTACACTTGTTATTTGATGACCTCAAATAATTAAACATTCCTTAGAATGTTTTCCTTTCTTAAAGCGCCCACTTTTAAACATGGATTTGAGCGGTTTTCCTTAGGGCGCCAATTTAGGTGGCATGGAGGTGAAATAGCGCCCTGATCAATTTGACCTCTATTTGCTATTTTTGTGACTCCAAATACTTAATCTTGACTTAGAATGGTTTATTTCATCTAGGCGCTCACTCAATGATGTCCTTAGATGCAACTTCCCCTTAGGCGCCAATGTGAATGGTGGGATAGGAAAAGTGCACCTAGACTATATAGGGTCTTTGATTAACATTTCATAACTTCCAATACCTTCACTAGGCTAAATTTGATGATTTCCAAGAGTTTGCATTCATAGGCGCCCAAAGGGACTATAGAAGCAAGAATTTGCGCCCTATCTTGATGTGGTGTTCTCAAGTTCTTAAGGCACACTTTTGTGGTAGAATAGGTGTGAAATGGCGCCTTGACTTTAGATAGTTGCTCACTTCAAGATTTCATGATTCCAAGTTGTTGTGAAGATACTCAAACACTTGTAGAGTCCAACATACCTTGCTAGGCGCCTCTTATGGTGTCTTCAATGATTGAAATGCGCCTAGATTCCTTTTGATAACCTTTAGGTGCAAATTGATGTCTTTTGATACTTGTGAATGTTCAAATTTGATGTTTATGGTCTTTTCAACTAAGGCGCTCACTGGGGTGTACAGGAACAAAAAGGGCGCCTAGATTTCCTTAGCCTATTTCTTTGGACCTTCGACGATTTTGACCCTTAAATGACCTCCACTTTCATGCTCTTAAGCTCTCTTCTTACAAGGCGTCTAATTAGGATGCTCCAAGTGTGAAATGGCGCCTAGTTTCCTTTAGTGATATTGATCTCTTAGAGGCGCACTTGATGATGGTTTTGGGTGTAAAATGGCGCCTAAGGTCAATTTGACTTAAATTTTGATATTCCAATGAGTTCAAGCAAGGGGAGATGGCATAAAATGATCCTATCTCTCAAGGAGTCCACCCAGAAAGGTTGTTTCATGTAAATCCTTCCTAGGCGCCAATTTAAGTGGTGTGGACTAGGAAGTGCGCCTAGACTATTTCATGCTTGTTGCTTGGCACTTCAGATGATTTCAACTCACGTAGAGACCTCCTCATTAAGGCGCCTAACTCTTAAAATCTCCAACACTTCATTTTCAATCCTCATGTCTTCTAGGCGCTATATTGGTTTGAACATTTCATGCTAAGGCGCCAGAAATGAGGCTACACATGCAACAAGGCACCTAACTCTTTCTTGGTAAATTTTAGCCATTTAAAGGCTTCTTAATAGTTTCAATTCAATGTATAAGTGTCTAGAAAGACTCTTGTTTCAAGCATGCTTACCTCTAGGTGCCAAAATGGACTCTCCAGAGATTGAAATGCACCTAGACTCCTTAGGAAGCTCAAGATAACTCTTTCAACCCATCATACTCTTAGGCGCTCTTATAAGGTGAAATGAATTGAAATAGGCGCCTATCTTCTAGGATGACTTCTCCCAAGGCTCAATTTGTCATTGGTTTAAACATGAATAGGCGCCTTGCTCATAGGATCACTTACTTGCCAGATTTTCTAAGTTAGAACTCTTGCTATGGATCAAAATGTTAATCTCTCTTAGGGCGCCACAATTTGAAGTGTTTTGCAGCTTGTTCTCCTCTAGGCGCCAATATGGATGGCGGAGACAAGAAAAGGCACCTAGGCTCAAATAAGGATTTTCTAGACTCCAAACAATTGCAAGGTGACTCAGAGAGTTTAGCTCTTCAAGGCGCCAATTTTCTTCACTACTTCTTGCATCATTGGTTCAAGACGCAATTTTGAGGTTGTTTGGATGATGAAAGGCGCCCTGAGTTCTAGGCGGAGTTTTGAGGTTGTGCAAGTGGAGAAATGCGCCTAAGATGTTCTAGCAAATTTGCGCCTAACTTTGAAAGTCGCCGAGGTAAGGTATATTGAAAAATATATTTAAGTATAAGTTTAGAGATGTTTGAGATAGGTCTCGGATCCACCGGATTTCACATGTAGATTCTAGATTTTGAGGGATCCACCAGATTTCAGACTTAGTCAATTTTCAAGATTGCAAGGATATCAGACTTAGTCATTTTCAGGATTTTCAGGATCAAGTCATCAGGGGACTATAGGAATCAAACACAACTGACTTCATTATGAAACAAGACCTCATCCAAGACTCAAGAAAAGCACTGGAGCTCCAAAAAAAAGGGGGTCCCCATTTGCAATGGGGCGATGTGTGATTAGGTCACAACAATAGCCTGTATGTCAGGTGGGTACTCATACTTCTGCTGCTCTGTAACTGCACGCATCACCATCACCTCTGCTGCCCACTGCACCTGATCATGTCATATCATCCATTCCATCCTTTTGAGTGAAACCACTCTCAAACCACCATCTGATAACCCTCTGAGCACATGTCGTCTCCCATTCACTTCAAACATCATTTCCATTGTCCGCAAGTTGAGAGTGAACTCCCCAATGTCGTGCAACCATCTCATAGCCAAAACAACATCCATCTCACCCATGCCTACTACATAAAAATCTGATTGGCAGAAATAGTTGTTCAGCTAAATGGTACGATTGGATATCCTCCTGGTACGGGTGAGTACAAATCCATCTGCTACTCTCACCTTAAACCCTTCAAATTCTTCAGTCTTGAGTCCTCTCATAGCAACCAAGCCCTCGTCTATGAAATTGTGAGTAGCACCAATGTCTAATAGAGTGATCACTCGCTACCCACCAAGTACTCTCATCCTGAACGAGCCTTCTTGTCATGTCCCCGTTTCCGGCTTGATCATCAAGTGAAGAATGGATTAGCCTATTGCTCATTCCCAGAGGCTAATTCAGAATGATAAGGGAATGAAGTGGTTTTTGACTAACTCAATTCTATTGTTTTGCAGGATCCAAGTCAGAAACTTAAAGTTTGGCTAAGTCTGAGAGCCATTTCATCTGTTCAAGTTGTCAGGGCATGAGGCAAGGAGTGGCGCTATCTGTGGACATGATGTTAGCAACTTTTGAAACATCGTACACTTCAAAATTCACAGGAAATTGGCTAAGCCTAGCTAGGCGCATTTTCCATGCCAAATCCTCCCAAATGTGCACCTAGTGGTAGCTACTCTGATATGCGCCTAAATGGAGAAGTGGTCTTTAAATCTTTCATTCAATCAAGGCGCTCACTGGGAATAGTGTTCTAACTCACCTTGATGACTTCAAATGTAAGCATGTGCAGGGGAGATGATTATTTCAAGTTTAGGCGCAAATCCCTCCTTGTGCAAGCCTAAAGGTGCGCCTAACCTAGGAGTTGCTTCCAATCCACTTGGATTAAAGGTATTTATGAAAGATGAGATGAGATTTTGACTTAAGGGAGTAAAGTCATCTTAGGCGCCAAGTTGTGGTCAAACAACATTGACTGAGCGCCTAGGTATTTCAAGGCGCCTAAACAAGACTCCAGTGGGTGAATGATACTCAAGCTCCTCAAGAAGCCAGGGCGTTTGCTAAGACAAGTGGTTTACTGCATTGCAAAGACTTCAAGTATGAGCGCTCTCAAGGAAGAATTGGGCAATTCAAGACTGGGCACCAAACCTACATCATTTCATCTCAAAAATGCGCCTCATGGATAAAATGGACTTAAAACCCTCCAAGTCATTTAGGCGCTAAAAGGCATGATGTTCTGGACTTACCTCAATACCTCCGGAAGTGAACACTTGCATGGAAATGAGCCATTCAAGGGAGGGCGCCAATTCACCTTGCTGCAGACATCAAGATGCGCCTAAGAAACTTGTTCCAAAAAGTGCGCCTAGGTATGGAAAGATCTTTCAATCCACTCAAAATACAAGGCGCTTGGCAGAAGTTGGTGTTGTTGACTTAGATATGGCTAGAGATGAAGGTTTTAGCAAGGAATGTCTACATCCTTCCCTAGGCGCCAATTTGCACTCTTTCCTACCTTAGAAATGTGCCCTAGTCAAGAAATCAATTGGGGATCATTTCCAACCTCCCAATTGCGCCCTCCTATGGAAAGCTCCTGTGCGCTTAGAAGAATGAGTTTGGGATATCATCTTGGAAAAGGTCTAGAAACTCTTCAAAGATGTTAGGCGCAATCCCATGGCACTGGAGCTCAATTTTGGCGCCTTCGAAGAACACATTAAGGAACTTGTGAGGTAAGGCGCTTGTAAAGGGGAACATCTTGGAACATTTTCTAGGTGTTGAAATGGTAAGAAACAACAATTGAGTTTAGGCGCACCCATCAGCTTGAATAGCCTAGCTCTGGCGCCTAACAAGGGATTTTGTAAATTTGCACTTAAGTCTCTATCTTTGAAGGAGAAGGTATTCAAAGGACTTCATCCTGCTAGGCGCATTTCTTGGCATTCACTACCTTCAATTGGCAAGGCGCAACTTCATGAAGAGACCACCTCCACTTGGCGCCCAAGTCAGAAGAACCCTGAATCTGCGCCTAAGTGTTTCTAGAAGGAGGTAAGGTTGTTACAACTACCTGAATGCCCATTGGTCAGAAGGATAGCATTTGGGATCCGTGTCGAGGCCTCTGGATAAGATTGCCAACTCAGAATGAGTCATCAGATGGAATATTCCCTTGGATATGCTTCTTGGGAAACATGCCTTGGTTCCTCTTTGAGCATTGAAAAACGTGCCTTCATTGCCTTTGGAAGGCCTATAAAAAGAGGAGCTCTCTCATTCATTTGGTATCTGTTCATTTGACAAAATTCCCTCTGCAAAGCTATTGAGCTTGTAATCTTGAGGTCTGCGAGTTTCAAGTGTTGGGGTGATGCTCCCTCAACAAACAAGGTGATGCTCCCTTGTTATATTGTGAGATGTTGACATTCAGTTAACATCATTGAGTTGATCAAGTAAAGGAATCAGTGTAGACATCAAGGCTTCAAGGCCTTTCTTTTGTATTTCCATTGAATAAGATGTAACTTCATGCTATTGAAAGCATTATCCATGTAATAAGACATTGCAAGTTGATTGAATCAAGTAATTAGACAAGTACCCAACTCTAAGGTTGATTCATTCAAGAAGTTATCTTTGATGTATATCTTTATGTTGTTGAAGTAGTTGATGAATTGTTAGCAAGTAAAATTGTTTAAGGAAAAATTTTTGTAGGACTAGTTGGGTATCTTACACTTCTCTGTATACTGGAGAGATGTGTTGTAGGTAGGGTCGTCTACTCCTTTGTATCTGATGCCTCAGATGAACTGTCTGTACCTGAGTCATTGGCTTCTGATTGGTGATCTGAATGTGGCCCTAACTCCACGGACTCATCTGCTGAAAAATACTACAATTGTTTGGCTTTCCCTTGGGCAGCACACTTGTGCTTAGGATTTCTAGGCTCTCGGCAATGAAAACAGAGTTTCTTCCTCCTAAGGTCATTCAACTGATCACTATCCAACCTAGGAGAACTCTTAGGCTGCTGTCCCGATTCCTTCTGAAAGTGTTTCCTGTCTTTATCTTTCTTGTGTATGAATTCTTTGGACTGAAATTTACTCCTTCATGTCGAGGACTCCATGTCACGGGCTTTTCTACATGGCCTCCTGAAGTGATGATGGATCTAGACCCTTAATCCAACCACGCAAAGGATCTAATAGCCCGTCAATGAATAGCATCATCATCCTGCGCTCTGAGATATCAGAGATCATAACAGATAGGTCCTGAAACTCTGAGATGTAAGAATCCACTAAGCCCACCTGTCTGAGTTGAGCTAACTCCTTGAACTGCAATTCGAGATCTTTCTTATCAAACCTATCAATCAATCTGGCAGTGAACTCAACATAAGAAGTGATCTGATCATGACCCAAGGTGATCTTACCATTACTCCACCATTTATGAGCGCTGCCCTCTAAGTGTAAGGTTGCATAAGTTATTGCATCAGCTTCTGGCATAGGGCTGATCTGTAAATAGCTATCCAATTTCTAGACCCACGCTCTGGCAGTGGTTTTACCAGAACCATCAAAATAAGGCAAAGTCATCTTATTGACTTTCTTTTGGAGCTCCTGATTATGTTGTCTGTTACCCCCTTTGGGCCTATGTTTCATCCTGAGATCATAATACTCTCTGAAAGGCATCTCCGCTCTGAACTCCTCACTGGAAGCCTATCAGTCTCTCCAAATTTCATTCTGAAATTCTACCTGTGTAGCCTCCCACTCAAGAACATTGTTCCTAGGTGCAAAAATAGGTATACCAGGTCTGTCACCAGCTATGAACTATGTCACTCCCCTGTTATTGATGGAGACTTCTCCCTCATTATCCATGTCTCTATGTCTATCTCCATTGTTCCTGTCACCACCAATATTAACTCTGTTCCTGTCCCCATTACTGTTCCCGTTCCCTCCATTATTATTGTTGTTATTATTATTGTTTATAGCAAGGAAGCAAAAATCGTTTGGAGATCAAATCGGCAAACCAAAAGTATAAGATTTTTTGAAAAAATCGGGAAAAAATTGTGAAAAAATCGGATCTAGGAAAAACGTAGAAAAATACAAAAAAGAGAATAATATAATAATATTTATACTATATTATTATAATATATTAATCTAAAAAATATAGATTAATGATATAAATATTATAATAGAATAATAAATTCTAATAATATATTATATATTAATAATATTAATATATAAATATAATAATATTTATAATATATTATTATATTTATAATATATTATTATATTTATAATAAATATTAATAATATAATATTATATAATTATAATATATTAATGTATATATAGATTAATGACATAAATATTAAATATTTATAGGAGCAAAAATCTTTTGGGGAAGGAAAAAATTCGAATTTCCAAAAATCGTAAAAAATGCAAAATATTAATAATGTTATATATTAATAATATTATATTAGAATATATTAATAATATAAACATTATATTATTATTTTTTTATTGATAGTCTTTATATTATTATTATTATTTTTTTTTTTAAATTATAATCTTTTTAATAATAATCTTTATAATCTTATTATTATTATTTTATTGACAATCTTTATATTATTTAATAAACATAAAATTTATTATATAATTTAAAAAAAATTAAATTTATCATTAACACATTAAAATCTAATAAAAACCTAAACACTAATCAAATTAACTATTAATAATTTTAAATTAATTATAAAAGTGAATAAACATAAATTTTATTATAAAATCTTTTAAAAAATATTTTTTTTAGTAACTCATATTAAAATTTAACAAAAAGTAAACGCTAATTAAAATTAAATATTAATAATTTTAAAATAATTATAAAATCTTTTTAAAAACTAAATTTATCGTAAAACTTAATAATACATTATCAACTATTAAAAATATTAATATTAATAATTATTTATAAACTATTTAAAATGTTAATATTAATAATAATTTATAAATATTAAATCTAAGATTTTATTTAACACTTAAAACCTAAATCAAACCATCGAATTTTATTTGTGCTGGAACTTAAACGAATGCGTGCGAGGGAAATATTGCAGAGGGTTTAAACGGATACAAAATGTTGCAGATCGGAAATATTGCCGCGGACGAGCCTTTGATCGATGCCATTTCCCTTGCCAATGAAGCTCGACGGAAAACCGAAAACGGATTGAAGCAATTCTAAGAGTGTTTGAAACCCTAGTTTTACCCTAAAATTGCGTTGAGTCCGATTTATTCAAAAAAATCGCTATTTTTATTGCCGCGGACGAGCCTTTGATCGATGCCATTTCCCTTGCCAATGAAGGCCGACGGAAAACCAAAAACGGATTGAAGCAATTCTGAGAGTGTTTGAAACCCTAGTTTTACCCTAAAATTGCGTTGAGTCCGATTTATTCAAAAAAATTGCTATTTTTTGGGGGTAAAAAACGCAAAACCTGACAATTCGCGATTTTTTCAATAAATCGCGATTTTTATGCGATTTTTGCTTCTATGGTTTATAGCATCACCACGTATCAAGCGGGTAAGAATCTGAGCTAGTTCTGTTTGCGACCTCTGCATTGTATCAAGCATATCCTGCTGCCCTCTAGCCAGATCATTCAAGGCATGCATCATGCTGGTGAAATCTATTCTACCCTTGTCATACCGGTCTCTGCTAGACCTACCCTAACGATCACCCATGTTTTCTGAGATGGGTTACTCTTCGCTATAGAACACTACTGGTTGTTCCTCTGTATCTGTATCAAAAGGATCTATCTAGGGAATCTGTATATCAGTCTATGATCTGTTCCGTCTAAGATAATATCTATGTGTACCAGGCTGCATGTCTCATTTCATCTTCTTCTTGTCTGTATCTGACCTCACAGGATGGCAGGAAGAGCTGTGCTCTGATACCACTGTAATGTGCCATACCTGTTGGTTCTTTTTAAGATCTTAATAGTGTTATTTTATTATTTTTAAGTGTTCTTTCAGACTAGATAGAAGATGCAAAAGGGGTTTTCATTTTCTTGAGATGTGTTTGCAGAATCAATACAATATAGAGCATATATGGAAAACCCTCTACTTCAATGGACAGCCAACATGAAACCCTCAAGCATTGAAAATTAACCAAATTGAGAGTAAAATCAATTGATATATTGTTGGTAAATGTGTGACACAAGTATTCAATACAAAATTGCCATCATATGTAACCCCAAATTGATATTTCAATGTTTCATTCAATGGCAATGAGTACAAGGCTATTACACAGGTCTGTAACATAAAATTTCAAAATTACAATGCCAAATTCACTCACAGCCTGTCTAAATATGATGTTACAGCAATTGTACAGATGATAGGCCAAAGAATTCAGAATTATACAGTCACTCTCCAACTGAAATACTGTACGAACTAGCAGGGGATTGAAAATGCATATTTGTGTCTGGAAATTACTAGAAACAGCCACAAATGATGTACGGCCTGCTGCAAGGAGGTGTACAACGGCGGTTATGAATGGTATGGCTGAAAGGAGAATGCCAAAAGGCTGCACAATAGCAATTGTTGATAAATATGGCTCCCTAAAACCCCTGTACGACTGGCGCAAACCCTACAATGTTGTTCACCATCCAATTTGACAACTAATGATGCCCTAAAATATGTACAGCCACTCCAAATCACCCTTAAAAATCATACAGATCTGATGCAAATGTTGGCACTCCAAAAATAATATGAAAATCAGCAACTCACGTGATGGATAATGCTAAAAACTAGATCCCTTGATAGCAATAAACTATTTGCTTGCAAATCTTGATCGCTCAACCTCCAAATGTAGAAATCCAAGAGGGTTTTCGTCCTCCTATATCTCTGAAAACGGCCAAGGGTTTTCATCCTTAGATGCAAATTCGAACACAAAACTCCAAAGGGAAAAATGCCAAATGAAATTGTGATAATCAAATGAAGCCAAGCGCCACCTTTTTATTCCATTCCAAATCAGGCCCTTGGATTTAAATTTCCCTCCAAGTGTTTAAAAATACTTTTTTATAATTAAGTGTTTACAAACACTTTTTAATTAAATATAATAATATTATATAAAGTTGCCTCCTAAATAAAGAATTACTAGGCCCAACTTAAAAATAATATTATAATTCATTTCCTTTGCTCAATACTTTAGCCTATGGGAAATGACGATAGGCTAGAGGTCTTCTCCATGATGCTAGTTCGAAAAAAGGGACATGACAGATATTGATGGGAGCATATATTTGTGTTGGAAAATTGGCCATTGAAATATCAAAGGCAAAATTACAGATTGCTAGGAAAAAAGATAATGTTCTACAGAATACATTTTAAAAGAAACTATCAACAATTATTCATGTACAAGAATATGAATTACACAGTCCAGCAGACCTAGTTAGCATAAGGAGGACCAACATCACAAAGAAGACCACGCTTCAAACCCCATCAAGGCTAGCTCCCATGCATTTGACAATCCAAGCTGTGTGGTATAAGGTCATTCACTCTTGTGCTTAAAGCGAGTTTGTGTATATGTGGTAAAAGGTCATTCTCTTGTGCTGAAACTGTATGTGTGTACGTGTCTATGGTTGTGTCTCTGTGTGTCTGTGTGTGTGTTTGTGTGTCTATGTCTATGTTTGTATTTGTGTGTGTCTGTGTGTCTATGTTTGTGTGTTTATGTCTATGTTCATGTGTTTGTGTCTTTGTATGTGTCTGTGTCCGTGTATATGTGTGTGTTTGTGTCTGTCTGTCTCTCTATGTCTCTCTATGTGTGTCTGCGTGTCTGTGTCTTTGTGTCTATGTCTATGTCTATGAGTGTCTACGTGTGTTTCTGTGTCTACATGTCGATGTCTCTGTCTCTATATCTGTGTGTGTGTACGTGTGTGTGTGTAAGTGTACATGTGCCTAGGTGTGCATGTGTGTGCATGTGCATGGTTGCACCCGTGTGTATGCATGTGCATGTGTGTGGATGCCTACATGTGGGTGGGTACATGTGCATGTGTTCGTGTGTGCGGACATGTGTCTGTGCACATGTGCGCATGTGTTTGTGTGTTTGTGTGTTTGTGTGTGTGTGTGTCTATGTTTGTATCTATCTATGTGTGTGTGTGTGTCTCTATGTTTGTATCTATCTATGTGTGTGTGTGTCTATCTATGTGCCCGTGTGTTTGTGTGTTTGTCTATCTGTCTATGTGTGTCTATGTTTGTGTATGTGTTTGTGTCTGTGTGGCTGTGTGTTTGTGTCAGTCTATGTGTCGGTGTCTGTGTGTGTGTATGTGCCTTTGTCTATGTGTATGTCTGTGTGTGTCTATGTCTGTGTGTGTGCATGTGTGCATGTGTGCGTGTGCGTGTGCAGATGTATGCATGGACGTGTGTGAATGGGCTTTAAAAGTAAAATAATCAATCTATAAAGTTTATAGCATATAGCTTTCTTGGAGCTCAATATTAGCACTAGTCATTTTCAATCAAATGAATGCAATTTCAGAAGAAAGTCAACTTTAAATAGTTATACAAGAATCATTAACTGCAGTTAAACCCAGATAATTCCTAAAAAGACAAAACAACCATCTTGAATGCCAAAAAATGGAGAGAAGTTTCACAAAGATCCACAAGGTTTCGTTAAAGCACCATGTTGTCTTAAATTCTAAATTCCTACCACATTCACAACTTCAATTTTATTCAATTGAAAATGGGTTTCTTCAAGAACCGCTGTAAATTAGGCACACCTTGTGTTCATGTCCAACAGTTGCTATGACCTTTGCATTGAGTTTCTTACATATTCCAAGACCAAACGTCCCACAACCACCAGCAGCAGAATGAAGGAGTATAGTTTGTCCTTCATGTACATTTCCTAGTTCTCTTAGAGCATATATCATTGTCAAGCCCTGTAGTCAATTGGATCTAATTAGGAGTTCCTAAATATTAGGATTATGGTATTGGACAATAGAAGCTTAAGACAATAATATGTAGAGAATAATAAAAATAAATTATTTCGAACAAAATACCAAAGAATAAGAGGATCTCATAACCATATCCTAGTTCCAACAATAGTTTTGAACTAGAAAAGTAATCCGAACCTGAACTGGAAATGAAGCTGCCTCTGCAAATGACCAGCTATCTGGAAATTTGAGAACATATTTATAACTGACATTAATGTGTGAAGTGTAGGCACCAAATCTTGTTAGACCAAATACATTTTCACCAATTAAACTTGAATCTACTCCATCACCAACAGCTCGCACAACACCTGCAAACTAAATTTTAAAAAAATGTTGGCTTTCCACATTCTTTGTTTAGTTGAAGACATGACAATCATTGAATTTCTTTAGTATGAATTGGAAACATTCAAAGGCTTCTACAAAAAATAAAAGAATACATCAATTGGAATGTGCTTCTTTCTTTTACTAATGAAAATGCAATCATAAAATTTCTATCAATGATGAATTTCATGAACTTAGAAGACAATGAATTACAAATGGAAATGTAATTCAAATCAGGACTACTGATCTGTAAACTGATGTGGAGATTCCACTATGCAGTTCATCAATTACGGAATACCAAAATACCAGCACTAAACAATCTAGAATTAACTGTGAATTAAGAGAAAATGCTTGAAATTAACTGCAATACAGTCTATGAGAACTTCAAAATGGAACCACAAATATGAATTATCTGAAAACACACCATCAGACTCGTGACAATGGCTGTGACACAGTGTTTACCCTAAAGAAACCCGCAAATGGGTGAAAATCCAGCACAAGTGAGTATAGGAGTGAGTGTAGAACTCCTCATTCAATATACTCAAATCAACTACAAGTGCAGAATTGTGTAATGTCCCCATTTGCAGGCATGAGAAAATAAATAAATAATTAATTAATATTAAGTTGTCTTGAATTATTTTTATGGCAACTAATATTTATTTTAATTATTTAAGTTGAATAAAGGATTATAATGTGATTTTATAAAGTGTTGCTAGACAAGGGGTACAAAAATGAAATTGTTTAAAAATGACACTTTATGGCTTGAGCGCGAAAAGAAAAGAAATAAAATAAAATAATATATTTTCTCCCGAAAAGTTATAAAAGGAGGTTTTGAGGAAAAGTGAATTCTTCGTGACATTTGACAATTTGGAAAACTCCATTTATGGAGATTGAGCATATTGTTCAACTACAGCTGTATGACGAAAACCCTAAGGTGAAGATTTGTTTCTGAGAAGGATTTCTTCCTAGCCAATATCAAGGTGAATTCATTCAGGATTCACAGGTGTGCCAAATGTAATGAGATATTGTGGTGTTTGTGTTCAAGAGAGAAAAAAATCATTTCCAGGTTTCTCGTAGATTGAAAGTTCATCGAATGAATTTGCACGGCAAATATTATCAATTTTCTTAAGTGCTTGCTCTAGTCTTGAGTTTGGTGTTGAATAAACGAAATATATTATTTTTATCAAACCCCAGTGTGGAGTTATTTGGTATGCTGAACATAATATTATTTCCAGAATAAATTTATTGAAATTTGCCTCTACATACTAGCTGAGTTTTAATAACCAGCCATACATTTTTTGGAAGAGATTATTTGCAATAATAATCAAGCCATACCAAGCAAGTTTATTGCCTAAGGCAAGCTGTACAAAATAGTCAAGTTTGAAGTGTGTTGTGGAGTAGCGTGAGTCTCTAAGGGAGAGTTGCTGCATATTTGAAGGCTTTTAGGGGCCCACAAACCCAGCCATCCCAATGTTATGAGGAAATATTGTTCAAAGAAATGGAACGCAGCATTATGAGGGAATAATGGGAGCCTAAATCAGCTAATTTATTTGTGGTAATTTGATATCTACAAGTTGAAATTGCTATATTTGATACTTTGAAGTTGCATTCCAGCCATTGAGGGTTTAAAAGAAGTTTCTAGCTACTTGTTTCAATTTTCAGATTGCTGTTTCAGTTTGCATTTTGTTTCAAAAATCAGGAAAATACAAAAAAATCAGATTTGCGAAAATCTTAGAAAGGGAACATTACATTTAATGCTTCCACACAATCTACTTGTTGAGTTACAAACCATGAAACGTCTTTATCAAGACCTTCCCTTGCTTGTTCACTAAGAATGAAAGAAAAGCTATGACAGGGCTGTCACAACTTCCTTGTTTGGATTCAGCTAATTGCATTGTCTCTTCATCTAGCAACTCAATGGTTTTCTCAGCAACTTCTGCAATATGATCTTTTGTAATTTTAGATTTATAAACAGAGCTTCTTCTTTGATAAGTCAAAACTAATGAACGTGTTTTCAATGGGGCCATCAAAATTCCGTTGTTCTTGCTCAAATTTTCTTTCCTTCAACTGCAAATGGTTCTACTCCTACATCCAGGTTTGTTGATTTTGGAAAAAATATTCCCCTATTATCTTCCAACAACTTATGCATCTATTATGACAAAACTTAAGAAAGCATGTCATGTCCCCTCCCCTATGGCCGACTTATTTCCTTAAGTAGTGCCATATTATACATAAGACAAGAATGTTAAAGTATATTATGATGTGCTACGTTTCATAATAAAGGAAGAGTAACTAATATAAGGATGCGATTGGTAATACAAGAAATTCCTGTTAACAAGAACAAAGCAAAGGCAGCAGATTGATTGTTAAAGCGGCGATCAAGAATCATAATGTAGGCTGCGATCATTAGAAAGGCAGCAAATTAATGTTAGTATTAAGGAGTAATTAGATTTAAGGCAGCAATCATTATAAAAGCAGCGATTAAAGTATAAATAATGACTACCATTTAATAAGCAGCGATTTCATTTAATTGTGTTATGACAAAGGCTGCGACTCCTTAAAGAGCAGCGATTCATTGTTAAAGGTGTGTCCTTTCATATATTTCGCCCTCCTTGAAAGGTATATGTAGAGGTTGGTAAAATACAATGGAGGGGGGACCATGAGGCGATCAAGTAACAAGAAAGATATAACAGAGATAAATCTGCAGAAAGAATAAATAACGATAAGCAGTGATCTACAGTCTCACTGTGAATAAATTGATCAACATTTGGTATGAAGTATAATGCACAACATTTTAATTGACTAAATTGATATCTATCTATTGATAGGAAGTAGTATGTTACACAGATAACACATTGCTACTGTTATATATTATTCTTGCTATAATTTTGCCTATGCACAATAGAATTAATATGATGACTTCCTTAAGATTCTCATCCAATCAGTCAATCCATTTGAGGAGGAGATAGTACATATGTAAGAACCCTGTCTTATCTACTTAAAAAAAATTCTGATTTTTCCTTTTGCTGTCCTAAATTCCTGATTTACTTTTCTTGAAATCTATTCAATATTTTCAATACCCGTTTTCTCCAATGAACTTAGAACACCACGAATATGGAAAGGTTCAAAAATCAAATGAAACAAACATCAAATGATCAAGTTATAATCAAATCTTAACAATCAAAACATAAGAATGACATACCTGGAATCAAACTTCACTTCTTTATTCAATTCAATGAGCTGATTACAAATGTCATTGGTTGTCCTTTACATCAGACTTGACTGATTTTCAAATCAGACTTCAAACAAATGCAATAAGTGATCAAATGTAGCTCAAAACCCTAGCCGATTGATGTGCAATGATGTCTAGCCAAGGTACCATGATAAAGCTGATGATAAAAGACTGAAACAGCTCCTGTAGAAGATCAATGGTGGACTGATATAGCTGATAACACTGCTGGTATGTCTCATTATAACCCAGATTTACAAAATATGCCAAAAAGAAACCAAAATGTCTCTCCAAACTCAAGCGGCCAAACCCTAGATGGAAGCCATTAGGGTTAGGAAGATGTATGCATGTTGAAACCCTGCTGTAGCTATTCAATAACATTCAGATCTGCAGATAAAACCCTCCTATAGCTGCTGTGACAGGAAGTCATGAAACATGTAGCTACTGTGACAGGGAGTCAAAATGTGTATGCAAAACCCTTTATGTGCCAATGATCCAATCACAAGCCCTCTAATGCCATTAGTTGATGAAGATAGCTCCTTATACAAGCCAAATCTGCATAATAACCTCCATGAAAACCTGCAAATTAAACTCCATGATGAACTCCATGTGAATTCATCTCACAATGTGGAATGGGATCATTTCCAAACCACTAAAAATCAAGGGATCATCTCCTTGATACCACTGAAAATGCAATTCCAGCCATGAGAACAACTCAGATGCAAAGTTTACCAATAGATCAATAGTTGCAAAATGAAGCCAAATGCCTCTATTTATGCTCCTCTCACCTGAGGCGTCCAATTTTGCCAAATAATATGAAATTTCAATTCCACCAATGAAAATGCAACTTTCAATTTTACAATTTTAAAGGAATTGCATTGTACAACCACCATCATTTAAAATAATAAAATAATAATATTTTATTATTTTTTCTTATACCTCCTCTAGACGCCAAAATTTAAAAAATTATTATTTTATTTAATTTTTCACTTCCTCCCTTGGGAGTCAATTGCTCTTTGAGTCAATAAAACATTTTTTTATTATTTTTTCTCCTCCTTTCCTTGGGCGTCGATCCTCCCAAAAAAAAAATTATTACTTTTAAATGTTTCTCCTTGGGCGGCGATTTTTGGACTAATCAAAAAAAATAATAATATTTTATTATTTTTATTTCTCTTCTCTTCCTTGGCGTCATTTCCTTGGGAAAAATAATAAAATATTGAAAATACAATTAAATATTGCATTTTCCATATTTTTACCTTTTCTATCTTTCAATTTGACCAACATTTATTTTTCGCATCCTTGGCTTGAAAATCATAATATTTTGGCTAGGAATAATATCACATAATAACACTTAGCCAGAATCCCAATAAAATCACATATTGAGCCAACATTATAATTTTCCATCCTTCAATGTTCTAGCTCAACCCATACATAAGTCTGTAAGAGACCCTATTATATGTAACTGAAAACTGGATATATTCTAGATAAGATTTCTTGCACAAATCAATGTCAAATATCAACACAAATCACAAAATATGGAAGCCAACTAACTCCTTACATTCATATTGATTGATCATGAAATTACATCACACAACAGACTGCTGTCATAAGATTTCAGTCACTGTATCAGTCATATCAGACCTGATATCATCATGAAAATGTGAACAAAAATGCCTTTTACAACATTTATGATCATTTACTAACAATAGCCAAATGTCCTCAAGTCTGAAATAGATCACAATAGCCCTGGAAGTACAATTATAATTGACTGATATAAAAGAACAGCTGGCTGCTATGACTGTTGTAGGTGCATATTTCGATCAGCCAATACAAAATGTCTTCAAACACTTCAATAATCCACTCCCAAGCCAAGCGATGGGATCTGTTGATGTTTGTTTTTCGACAAGTCAACAATAGAGTAAAATACAGAGTATCTAACTCTCTCTTGAGCAAAGCCTCTCAAATGCTGAACAAAATGATCAAATAAGATGACTCCAAAGTTCCTTTTCTTATGACTTTATAAGAGATAGCCCAGTGACTTAGTATGATTCTGCTGGTAAACACAAAGGGACTTACACAATTGTTCGACAACTTGTTGATTCAATGAAAGAGGTGGACACTGGAGTATCTAAGTACTACAGTTTATGACGTATGATATGGCAATGAAGTACTTGATCCTAATCCTAACCAAATTGATAAAAGAAAAGGCAAAAGATAAAAGGTGTAGTGAAAACTAATCTAAGCCTAGATGCAAGGGATAATTAATGTTCAAGTGAAATCAAACCAACTCTTGCTCTCCCAGATCAAACAACTACACAAGATTGATGCAATCTTCTAAGGTTATACAAGATATTTAAATCACTTATGCTCATGAAAGATTCAACAAACATAGAGATCAAAGTTAAGCTTAGTTTTGTTCAAACCAACCATACACTGCAATTTGCAAGCCACAAACTACAAATGGTGTGAACATAAAGATTTCACCACAAACAATAATGAAGCCTTCCACCAACTAACATAAAACTTTAAAGAAAACTTAATCTAATCTTAATACTCGCTTGAAGAAATCCAAACCATGCAACACTGAGAAACACATATAGAATCACCAAACAATGAGTCTTATATTATTTCAGAGAGCTCTTGCAACAATTTTCAGAGTCTTCAATCGTACAAATGAGAGCAAAAGGAGCCCTTTTATAGACCTCAAAAATGTATGAAGGGTCAAGATCGATCGGCGAAGCCAATGAAACAGATCGTGCCACATCACAAGTAGTTATAACAAACTCCTATTTTTAGTATATGAAAGAGGCAATGAAGGCACGCTTTCCAAGAAGATAAGGATGACATATCACTAGCCTATGAGGAGTCTCCATGTGAATATCCATCACTAGAATTTTAACATTCAATGAATCTAGACACTATCTGTTTGACATCATCAAAAGGTACAGTGGTTCCTTCAGCTTCAAGTACATCATCTGCATAAAGGCCAAGTGTCTTCTCCCAATCAGTCATCCTAGCTTTATTGGCGCCAAGGTGGACAGCAAGTGAGAATATACTATCAAGCCTCTCATCAGAAAGATCATCTTCTTGGAAGTAGAAAGCTTGAACTTGTTCTTTCATATCAACAAGGGTCATCTCTCCAAATAGGTTACATATCTTCATTAAGGATGCATGTATTCCATCTTGAATTCTTTGAAGTACACTCCTAACTCTTAACATATCTGTTTCTACCTTATCAAGTAACTGTCCTTTATTGCGAAAGCAATAATACCAAGAAGAGAAATCATATGTCCTACCTTCTTCAATCACTTCAGCATGTATCAAATCATCAACTAAAGTCTCCATCAAGCTCTTCAAATGCGGCATGTATTGTTCCTTGATAGCCTTGAACTCAGCACAAACTGTCAACAATGCAAGTACCCTTTCTTTAAGATCAGCGATCTTATCATACACTTGCATGATATCTTCCAGGTGTTTACATGTAGTTTCCTTTGATCTTTTCATCCAATCTTTCAACCTGTGAGATGAAGACTTCAACTCCTCAAGATGTACAACTGTTTCTGGAGGAAGAAGAGATGGAGGTGTAGAAACTCTCTTCTATTGACGAATAGGATGAACCAAGTGCTGAATATACTGCTCTAAGGCTTGACACCTTTGCTCAGCTTTAATTCTACCTTTTGTTTCTTGCCTTATGATAGCTCGAGCATTATCAATTGAACCCTGAAGTTCTTCTACTTGCATTCTAGTCAACGGACCCAAATTGATTGTATTGATGTCATAATCTTCAGGTGTTATATCTTCTATATTCTTTTCAAGCCTTGGAACTGCTACATGAACTTTCCTTACACCTGCTTCATCTTTAGTGATCTTTGAAAGAATAGTTGTTTTCTTCGTTGGTTTTTCATTAGACATATCTAGAAGTAACTCATCAACTAGAATAGGAGGATATTTCTCAACTTCACAGCTTTCCCTGATTCTATCCTGCAGCCACTCCGACAATGATGAAAGATCCTGTAACTGTTGCATTTGCTTTCCTTGTACAGGCAATGACTCTTCTTCAGCTTCATCCTTGTCTTCAGTGTTAGCTTCATTAATGATCTCAGCATCATGTGGACTTGAAGGCACTTCTTCAACCGGAGTTTTTGGAACTGCATCCTCAACATGCACCACTATATCTTGATTCATTGGAGTATCACCTGGCTGTCTAGATGAGGCAGTTTCAATACTTATTCTTTTCTTTTTCTTGCTTGATTCTCCTTGTGCGGATTCAAGTTGTTTTCTTTTCTTTGCTTGACTCGAATCTCTTTCATTATCCTTACTCCATGAACTTCTGCCAGGTGCACTATGCTGTCCCTGTTGTTCAATTTCTCCCATCTTGATATAAGTAAGTTTCCTTCCCTCATCTATCAATGCTTGTACTTGCTCTTTTACTTGTTCTTCAGTGATAGCAATGATAGGCTCTATCAATCCTTCATCATAAACCCTTTCTCTATCAGCCCAGTTGATATCATAAGGCAGGTTCCGGATCTTATTGTATTCATTGCCTGAGAGAGTTCTTTCATCATCTAATTGATCAGGAATCCTTAATACCTTAGTAGCTCTCACCAGATCCCATTTCAATCTTGAACACTTTTGCATCCTGACATTATCATCATCAATGGCATTAGCCCAGTGATCCTCTAGCTACTCAACATACCTGTAGGATATGATTGCTTAATAGCTCCATGTGGATCGAAGTTCTCCCTCCTTGAATCATGAAGATGTAGATGATATGCCTGAAGCTCAACCTCTGAATGCTCAGCTGCTTGAAGCGATGGACAGGAGTAATATCTGCCAAGTTGGAGAGGAAACTGAACCCCGGCTTTCTTTCTTGCCCTTTGCATCTTATGGAATTCTAACAACTGTCTTGAAAACTCTAACAACACCATCCTATTGGTAGGATACCTAGGCAATATGTATGGAAAGGAGGTGAAACCCTGAATTTTGATATAGGTAAACTTGTCATATTGAATGTAGTAGCTTCCATATTGCTCAATGAAGTTTCTAGCAGCACCTGTTAGTCTTCTATGCAGTTCTCCTCGCAACTTTCTCACTATGAACATGGCGAAGGCATCATTGAACCTCTTGTAATGATTGATGTTCTTCAAATGGAGCTGAGGATAACACTGATGTGAAAGAATCTGTCCAGACTTTGTACCTACTTCTCCTTTGGATGTTAATCCCTTATAAACCACATTTCTTGCTAGGATATAAACAAGATAGGAAGTCATGAAGAAAGACTTCGTTTCATCAAACCTTTCAAACTGCTCGTCAAGGCAATGGCTTATAAGACTAGCCCAATCAACCATCTTATTCTTTGTAAACACATGATCAAAATAAGTATACATCCATCCTTCAAAAGTAGATGATTGAGGCCTACCTGTTACTCAATTCAAGAACATGATGAAGTAACTTATCTCTTGTTTGAAGTCTGCGTTGTGAAACTTTGGATCTTCGGAATTGTATATCTTGATTGATGAATCTATCATCTACCTCTTCATTACTTCCTGCATGTAATGTTTGGGGTTGCCTTCAAAAGTACATTGAGCAGTTGTAGGACAGATGAACACTGCCTTCCAGTTTGGGATGTTGAAGATCTCCTGGATGGCTTCTCTTTGCAGGTAGGCTAGGACAGTCCCATCTTTAGCTACAATTTGTCTCTTCTGTTTATCATAGTGTTGAATACATTCCAACACTAACTCAGTGCTAGGCAAGGTAGGTGGGAAGTATGCTGCTTGAACAATTCCACTCTTCGCAATGGCCTTGATGTCTTCATTCTTTGTGATGGCGAGCAAGAAGTCCTCCATCTCCTCCAAGTTGATGTGTCCCATGTTGGTGTCTCCCACGTTCTTCCAATGAGTTTCGAGCTTGGAGTCGGGTATGTTGGACTTGGCATCTATCTTGATCATCACTTGCCTCTCCTTCGCTATCATGCCCATCTATCTTATATCAGATTTATGATCTAAAAAATGCAGATTTCTGTATTTAATGATAAAAATCAGTAGAAAAATGGCAGAAATCAGAAGTAAAATGTCAAAATCAGTCTTCCAAAATGCAGGTCTGCCCTTAATATTCTCCTCTTCTTCCTCAAGAAATTCACTCCTCTTGAAAATTTCGCTTCTCTTCTCTAAAAATTTCGCTCCTCCTAGATTGCAATGTGAATTATGAATTATGAAGAGGGGCACTCCTATTATATAGTGATCTCGCTTATATTAAATGCTGGTCGGCCAGCTAAAGGGAGGTCGGCCAAATCTTGTATTTAATATATATTTTAAAATTTCAAATTTTAACACTTTTCAAGGCGCCAAATTAGGTAAAAGCTCATTAGAAGGGCGCCATGAATGATGATTTTAGACAAGGAGAGTGCCTAGAGTCCTAGCATACCATTCCCTTTTCAGATAGCTCATCATCTCACCTAAGCACTCTTTTAAGGTTACTAGCTCATGAATTGAGATCCAAACCCTTATTAAATCATACTCAAACCTATAAAGCCAAAGGTTCTGTGCTATAGGCGCACTTACAATGATGGTTTAAGCAATCATAAACTCCCATACATCCCCAAAGGTTTAATCTTTTCCCAAAGCATTCTAGATGATACTAGCTAGATACAACTTTCCCTAAGCAATTTGGCACATTAAATAAACATTGGAGATCAAAATGAGGACTTCTTCAAGGCGCTACTTGAGGGAGTCTTTTAATAAGAATGTGCACCAAGAGTTAACTTACCAAATCTTAGTCATTTTGACAATTTTGACACAGGGCGCTTCATCAGAGGTAAGTCGAGTAGTATCCTTGTCTAGGCGCCATACAAGGGATCAAAACCTTATACTTATCTTTCACCTTATAACCCCTTCCTTCCCTCAAGGCGCTACAAAGGTCATTTATCTGAACAAGGGCGCCCAATGTCCTCCATTCAAACTTAGGGCGCCAAATTATGTCAAAATTTACACAAGAGTGCCAAAATATATAAGAATAGATCTAGGGTGCGCCTAAGGACTTTATGCTAGGTTCGATCCATACAAAACTCTTTAACACTAGGCGCCACTCTTTGAAGGTTTTGGCATTTGGCATGTATTCAGATCATGAGGTCCTTCAAATACCTCTCATCTACTATCATTCAGAAGGTCTTCATAGTGCTCTCATCAAGGCGCCCATAAGGTCATTCATCTTCAAACTCAACCTCCATTCCTCTAGGCCCCATCTTGTGAAGATTTCGCTTTATGTTTCCTTGAAACATGTATTCATTGTTGGAAGGCCCTCCAAGCTAGGCGCCAAAACTCTCTAAATAAACCCTAATCCCCAATGAATCCTATGTCTAGGCGCTCAAATGGTCTTCACAACTGACACTATGCCCAGGCGCTCGTAATTAAGTGAAAGGAACAAGGGGAGCGCCTTTGTCTAAAAGAACTTCTTGCTTCATTTACTAACAATAGATGCTAGGCGTCAAACATGGATTTTACTAACAAGATATAGCGCCTTCATCCTACTTCACGTTTCACTTACCTTTCACCATTCCAAGTGCACTTTGGAGGACTCAAACATCTTCTTTTGATGCTTCATTCAAAAATTCACTCAAGTAAAGATAGGCGCATAAAATGACCACTCATACACAAGGCACCAAATTAGGTAAAGAAAACACTTTAGGGACGCCAAATACGGATTTTTTTTCGATACAATCAAGCGCTTAGTTTATTTGACCTCTTAAAGGCGCTTTTAAGGTTTGTCTTCATTCTTCTACATGTTTTAAATTTCCTTAGCCCTCCAAGGCACATTCAGGAGGAGCTCCAACATTTCTCTTCAAAGCACTTATTCAAAATCCTTCCAAGTATATACAAGGCGCCAGAATATGAAGATTTTGGATATTTCTAAGCACATTGATGAACTTTACACTTCATAAACCATCACTTTACAAGTCAAACCTTGTGGAGTCAGAGACAATCCTTCTTGGGCGCCAAAACATGATGATTTGGGGACAAAAGGGCGCCTTTAATGAAGTTTTCTTCACATTGAATCCATGAGTTCTTTTCAAACATAGGGCGCTCTTATCATGTGAAACTAAAGGCCAAGGGCGCCAAAACCTTATTGACTCACTTCCTCACTCTTCTAGGCGCCAAAACATGATGTCTCCAATTTAGGGTGCTCATAAAGAGGGATTTGGACATACAGGCCGGCCTTTAGTCTTGGTCCATTTGAAGGTTCTTGATTCTAGGCGCTCATCAAACCTCATCATACTCAAAGCACTCATTTGAGAGTTATAATCTACCTAGGCGCTCAACAGGGGTGGAATGAAAAGGAAAGTGCGCCTAGGGTGTTGCCTCAACCTAATACCTTCAATCTTGATCCTCAAGGAGTTTCTACAATGCCTTTACAAAGTTCGATTGACTGACCAACCTTAAGGTGAGCTGACTCTGAGGTGTACTGACTCTAAGGTGATAAACAAAACTAACCTAGAAACAGCTAACCCTAAACAGAAAGACCGGGGGGTCCCCATCATGATGGGGCGATGTGTGATTTGGTCACAACAGGATCCTTATGCAACTTGCAACTTCTTGTGACTTTGTAGACTTGTCCAATATGTTCTAAAAGCCTTGAAACAATATAAATACCTCGCTGTCATGAAATAACAGAACCCTGCAAATCATATAAAATTCACTCCAATGATACCATAGGCCCTAAAACTACCTTGATAATGCTTCCAGTGGATCAAGGGCTTCAATATGATATCAAATATGCTCCAATAACTCCTCTAAACCTGCAAATTCAAGCTCAATGGTGAATATTCATACAATATCACCTCACATAGAGTATGGGGTCATCACCTTGCAAATTGACATGAAAATCGGAATTCTCAGCCAAAAACAATAAAATAAGAAAACATACCAAAGCATCAATAGTTGCAAATTGATGTTCAAGTCCTCTATTTATCCTCTCCATAGATAGGCGTCCTTCTCCTTAGCAAATTTGGATTGAAATTTGAGTTCCACCAATGATGAGCAATAGACTTGAACAATTGTAAATGAGTTGCAACTAAAACTCATTCATTTAAAATCAATCTTCAATTGTTTTAAATGAAATACATCTATTATTTCATATGGATCGATCCATAGCAAAAGAGCTCCCTCTATCATGGCGGTGGTTGGAAATGCTTTGTTCACAAGCATTTAAAATCTTCATACTTTTCATTTAAAATTCTTCTCATCTCCTTGGGCGATCCTTAACCTCTTAGTCGTTGGCATTTAAAATCCTCATGTTTGAATCAATCCTTCCCTTGAGCACATGATCCAAGGAATCACCTCATTGCACAAGGCGTTAGCATTGAATTTCCACACAATTATTTTAAATGTCTTTAACTTGGGCGAATCCTTCCTTTAGCCGTTGGAATCAAATGGGACCACAATCCAATACAAACTCCTCTCCATGCTAGTCGATCATCTTCATGATAGCCATTGGGAAATACTTGAATGACTTTCAATGACTTGAACCTATCTTTCTTCATGGGCGAATGCACTCCTCCAATGTTGGCTTTATTTGATGATATTATAAAATAGGTCCCACTTGGAGTAGCTCCTTATTCCATACAAAAACTTCATAAAAATAGATTAGAGAAAATGTAATTAAAGATTTCATTTTCCCTCTTATTCAATCTAACAAACCAAATCAAATGATTGAAAATACAATTTCAATATTGCATTTTCCATAGTTGAAAAACTCGCCAAAAGCAAAAACTCGCCAAGCCCGAAAAACTCGACTCGCCAAAAACTCGGCAAAAAACTCGGCAACTTAAAAAATTGTTTAAATTTCATTTAAAATGTATTTTTTTTGCAAAATTCAATGATAAGATGCATCCAATGAGTCAATAAATGAGAAACAAGCTGAGTCTAGTTGTAATTGATTGATTTCAAAGCAAATTGTGTACAAAATGGCATCCTCATGTGGAATGCGCTGATACTAATAGTCTGAGACAAAATGAAAATAGTAAATTGTTTTTGTAAAATTGAAAGTAAATACTAAATACTACATCTTCCTCTTCCCAAGTCTAGTGAAAACTAGGGGAGTGGTAGAACTAGAGGGTCTAGTCCTTAGAATCTGCTGTGGCTCCTCCATCCTCGGCAAGATAGACCGTGGCTCAACCTCCATCCTGGATGTAGATGCTGGTAGTGGTACTGATGCCAATGTCTCCTCATCCTCCTCGTCCTCAATGTCATCCAATGAGAATCCCAATCCACCGATTCCACCCCCCTCATTCCATTGCTTGTCTCTCCAAATCATAGATCTCATCCTCGGAAAACAATGAAGGCTGCTCATCCCGCCTTGTCCAAGGGCTCCGATGTATCCAATGACAAGATGTATCCAATGAGTCTATAAATGAGTACAAAAGTGTTTTCTATTAAATTTGATTGATTTGAATGCAAATTGAGTACAAAATCGCATCCTCATGTGGAATCCTGATGGCTGATTCTAAGTCTAAAACCTTGGAACCCTGAATTTGGCTAAGTCTGAAACCCTGAAACCCTGAAAATTTGGTTAACTCTGAAATCTGATGGATCCTCCAAAATCTAGAATCTGCATGTTAAATCCCATGGATCCGGAACCTATCTCAAACATCCTGACAGTATATTTCAAAATATTTAAATATATTTTGAAATATACTGACCAAGCGTATTCCTGATTTTTAAAGAGACTGAAATGCCCAAATGCTGCTCCTTTTGCCGAGTTTTTTTACAGACTCGCCGAGTTTTTGGTAAAAACTCGCCAAAAACTCGCGAGTTTTTCACAAAAACTCGGCGAGTGAAATAAGCGAGTTTTTGCATGAACTACTCGCAAGTTTTTTGAAACTCGTCGAGTTTTTCGCGAGTCTTGCATCTATGGCATTTTCCAAATAACATACTAGTTGAGCCAACTTTCTGGTTCTCCATGTATAGACATATACCAACTTTCTGGTTCTCCATGTATAGAAACAAACTCAAACTAGCAAATCATTCCCTTACCAATGCATTAGCCTACAGGAATGGATGATAGGCTAATCATCAACTCCATATGAAGTCACTCCGAAAATGGGGACATGACAAAGTCTGACTCAAAAAGGGGACATTACAAATCCTCCCACCCCAAGCAATCGCAAATGCCTATTAGAATCAATGAATACCAAGATCCCAAATCCATCTTGGCTCTCCATAGATACTCACACAAAGATCTTCAAATCTGCTAATGTAAAAGATCCTGGGACCGCTTCCGTTGTCGCATAATGATGCAAACACATCCATACCAATCCTCAATCTCCCATAGTTGTAGTGATAAATCCATACCAAAATGTAATCAATCAACCCAATAATGAAGATATCAATGTCAATCAATGAACCAATTAAGCTGAAAATCTCTCTAGCATGGAAGTATAGCATGAACAAATGATGGATGCCAAACACAAGTTTATCCAACTCTGTTATCTCGCTGTCATAAATCAGAACAGCGATATATAGACTGAAAATATCATCCAAAATGTTGTAAAAAGTGCCATTCATCATGCATGATGATAGGAAACTATCATTAGACCAAATCCCAACATGAATATAATGATCTCTACCATAGCAATTGTCCCAAACACTGCTATACCAAAACCGAAATCAAATAATTCAATGCTCAACAATGAAAGAGAGTTTCCAATCCATGAAGAATAAAGTATCAAACCATCCATATGCTCCCATATGAAAGCATCACCAAAATGATGTTTTGTCACCTCAAGAGTAAGCTGATCTAGCTCTTCAATGGGAACTAATGCACCATGCAAATCTGAATTACCTTCATAGATGCATATCATCAATGGCTGGCCCATGATGAAAAAACAAAGCTGATTGCCTCTTATCCTTAACCATTTCAAGGTGTTGTTTTGCTTGACCAGCAACCAACTTAGCTTTCTTTGCCCTTTCTAGCCAAATTTTACTTTTTTTTTGTGTCTTTTCCACATCTTCAAAGGTCTGATATACAAAATCAAATTGTATAGTGCAATGTTTTTCAACATAATCAGTATATCCAACACCCCAATTTTGTATATTATCATTAGTAGACCTCAAAGAAACATCAACCATAGGTGTTAACATGTCTATCTCATGAAAATGCCAAAATGTAGGACTGCCGCTAAACAAATCAAGAATAATGTCATGTCATTCTATAGTATTTTCATTCACCTCAAACATCACATGTCCTCCATCAAAGGCTGACCCAATACAAGTTTCTTCATGTGAACTACATATGTCTTCATGAGACAATTCATGGCCCATAGCTATCAAAGATTTGGCTGCTATTTGATGAGGCAAAGTGTTCTTGAGGGCTCTCATAACAATTTGTTTCCCATCATGTAGGAAACTCAACTCCATAGCTTGTAAATCTTGGATGACCCATTGTAAAGAATGTATCCATTGCATGCCAAATACAATTTCTTGATCCTTCAAATCAAGAACATAGAAGTCATTACAAAGTGTATACTCACCAAAAATAATGCTAAGCTTACTCACTTTCTTCTTGCAAAAAATAGTAAGTCCACCTGCTATAATCACATCAAAGCCCTCAAAGTCATCACAATGCAAACCTCTTTTCTTTACCAACCCCTCATCAATGTAATTATGTGTAGCTCCACTATCAAGAAGTGCCATGACTTTGCAACCAAACAATGTGCCCTCAAAGATGAATGGATTGTACCTTGAAGCTCCTGAAAGATAGGCAATCCTAGAACCTGTGTTACCTTCACTTTCCAAGTTAAGTGTTGGCTGCCCGTGTTCATTTTCTGAAGTAGAATCATCATCTACCTCATCAATTACCTTGATGTAATGCACCTTGCCTTTGCCAAGACACCTATGACCAATCTCCCAAGGTTGTTTGCAAGTGAAGCACAACTTCTTCCTACGAAGTTCATTTCTCTCCTCATAATCCAACTTAGATGTACCTTCATCTTTCTTTGGAGTGGGCTACTCACGAGATTTCTGATTTGCATTATCATCTTTGAAACTCTTCTTTTGTGGCGTGAATGTAGGAGTATTGTCCAAATCAAGAGCAAGCTCGATGGCCTCATCCAATGTCCTTGGCCTATGAACTTTGACCAAACCACTAATTTCCTGTCATTCAAACCCTCAATAAACAACATGGTAACTCTCCTCTCAGGCATCTCGGGAACCATAACCACAATCTTTTGAAACTCATTCACATATGAGTCTACTCTACCCATCTGTCTCAACTGTGCCAACTCTCGATAGTAGACCTCTACATCCTTACGGTCAAACCTAGTAATGAGTTTACGTGTAAACTCATCATATGAAGTGTTTCTGTCATGATGTTGTGAAACAAGTCCATGGTGCACCAATCATACGCTAAGCCCTCCAAATGCATACTAGCAAAATGTATAGCCTTTTCCTCACTCATGGGCTTGAGTGTAAGAAAAGTATCCAACTTGTGTACCCATGCTCTAGCACTGATCTTGCCACTGCCATCAAAATTAGGTCGAAGAATCTTATTCAATGCATCCTTATATTCCTTAGGTTGAGTAGGTTGTGGTCTTCTTTGTCTTTCAACTCTACCCCTTTGCCTATCCTACTTTTGTGTCATGTAGTTGTTGAAGTTTATGCAGTTCTTTACATGCTCGAGAAGTGCATCATACTCATCAACCAAAGATAACAAATCATCATCAAAAGCTAGTTCCTCCTCCTCTACCTATATCTCCTCAACAACCTCTTCTTCTCTAGGAAGAAAAGTAGGTCGCATAGGCCTATCTGTAGTATTTGTGCGTGTCCTCCTTGCATGAGGTGACCCAACAACGCTACCTGCACCTGTATTACCTGGATTCGCCTGATTAACCTGTATATTATTCAAGGATTGGGTCAATGCATCCAACATCAAATTTTGTGTAGCCATCATCTGTGCAATATTATTATTTGTTGTATGTTGTTCAACTGCCATCATCCGTTGACCTACAATCATATCCCTCATCATATCACCAATGTCATCACGTTGCGGATTGCCTTGCCTTCTATCTCCCATTGTACCTGTTCTTCTATTATAATGATATAGTAACGGATAGATGTAGTAGCTCATAACCCCATAGGTCGGTAGGATCCAAGCTCTGATACCACTGTAAGAACCCTGTCTTATCTACTTAAATTTTTTTTTTATTTTTCCTTTTGCTGTCCTAAATTCCTGATTTACTTTTCTTGCAATCTATTCAATATTTTCAATACCCGTTTTCTCCAATAAATTTAGAACACCATGAATATGGAAAGGTTCAAATATCAAATGAAACAAACATCAAATGATCAAGTTATAATCAAATCTTAACAATCAAAACATAAGAATGACATACCCGGAATCAAACTTCACTTCTTTATTCAATTCAATGAGCTGGTTACAAATGTCATTGGTTGTCCTTTACATCAAACTTGACTGATTTTCAAATGAGACGTCAAACAAATGCAATAAGTGATCAAATGTAGCTCAAAACCCTAGCCGATTGATGTGCAATGATGTCTAGCCAAGGTACAATGATAAAGCTGATGATAAAAGACTGAAACAGCTCTTGTAGAAGATCAATGGTGGACTGATATAGCTGATAACATTGTTGGTATGTCTCATTATAACCCAGATTTACAAAATATGCCAAAAAGATACCAAAATGTCTCTCCAAACTCAAGCGGCCAAACCCTAGATGGAAGCCGTTAGGGTTAGGAAGATGTATGCATGTTGAAACCCTGCTGTAGCTGTTCAATAACATTCAGATCTGCAGATAAAACCCTCCTGTAGCTGTTGTGATAGGAAGTCAGGAAACCTGTAGCTACTGTGACCAGAAGTCAAAATGTGTATGCAAAACCCTCTATGTGCCAACGATCCAATCACAAGCCCTCTAATGCCATTAGTTGATGAATATAGCTCCTTATACAAGCCAAATCTGCATAATAACCTCCATGAAAACCTGCAAATTAAACTCCATGATGAACTCCATGTGAATTCATCACACAATGTGGAATGGGATCATCTCCAAACCACTAAAAATCAAGGGATCATCTCCTTGACACCACTAAAAATGCAATTCCAGCCAAGAGAACAACTCAGATGCAAAGTTTACCAAAAGATCAATAGTTGCAAAATGAAGCCAAATGCCTCTATTTATGCTCCTCTCACCCTAGGCGTCCAATTTTGCCAAATAATATGAAATTTCAATTCCACCAATGAAAATGCAACTTTCAATTTTACAATTTTAAATGAATTGCATTGTACAACCACCATCATTTAAAATAATAAAATAATAATATTTTATTATTTTTTCTTATACCTCCTCTAGACGCCAAAATTTTTTTTAAAAATTATTATTTTATTTAATTTTTCACTTCCTCCCTTGTGCATCGATTTCTCCTTGAGCCAATAAAACAATTTTTTATTATTTTTTCTCCTCCTTTCCTTGGGCGTCGATCCTCCAAAAAAAATATATTTTATTATTTTTAAATGTTTCTCTTGGGTGGCAATTCTTGGACTCATCAATAAAAATAATAACATTTTATTATTTTTATTTCTCTTCTCTTCCTTGGTGTCATTTCCTTGGGAAAAATAATTAAATATTGAAAATACAATTAAATATTGCATTTTCCATCTTTTCACCTTTTCTATCTTTCAATTTGACCAACATTTATTTTTCCCATCCTTGGCTAGAAAATCATAATATTTTGGCTAGGAATAATATCACATAATAACACTTAGCCAAAATCCCAATAAAATCACATATTGAGCCAACATTATAATTTTCCATCCTTCAATGTTCTAGCTCAACCCATACATAAGTCTGGCTCAATAAGGGGACATTACAACATATAAGGAATGCAAGAGCTACGGAGTCCATTCCGGTAAGGACACCCCGAGTGGGGCTGGGAGGCCAAATGGCGGGTGTCATTTTGTGCTCCTGAGCTGGGTGGAACGGCTCGAGGCGCCTTGTATAATCTCCCGAGTGATGCTCCATAATGATGATGGGCTGTTTGGATAGAACCTTAAAAAGAAATCCCATATGATTATGTTCCTAACCCTAGTATGAAAGATCTATTTTATGGATTATGCTTTCAATGATTATCTAACATGATTGCAGGTTCTCAACCAGGATCTATCTTGTTCAACAATTTAAATTGGTAAATGATATTGCTAACTCTATTTCATTTCTTGTTTTGCTTGGGAATTGTGATTCTAGGGCAAAAACTAGGGCATATACTAAAAGGGGACATTACAATTGGTATCAGAGCATCCTTCTTGCCATCCTGTGAATGATAGTTGATGCAACGTACATTCATGTATATGCTCTGTGACTTATGTGTATTCAAGTGTATACTTCATGACTTACGTGTATTCAAGTGTATACTTCATGGCTTACGTGCATTCATGTGTATACTTCATGCCTTACGTACATTCATGTATATGCTTTGTGACTTACGTGTATTCAAGTGTATACTTCATGACTTATGTGTATTCATGTGTATACTTCATGCCTTACGTACATTCATGTATATACTTCATGACTTACGTGTATTCAAGCGTATACTCCATGACTTACGTGTATTCATGTGTATGCTTCGTGATTTACATGTATTCATGTGCATACTTCGTGTATTACATTTATTTACGTGTATGCTTCATGCTTCGTGTATTACGTGTATTTATGCGTATACTTCATGTATTACGTGTATGCTTCATGCTTCTTGTATTACATGTACTTATACGTATACTTCGTGGATTGCGTGTATGCTTCATGCTCCGTGTATTACGTGTATTTATGCATATACTTTGTGTCTTACGTATACTTCATGTATCACATGTATTTACGTGTATGCTTCATGCTTCACATGTACTTATGTGTATACTTCGTATATTACATATGCTTCATGCTTTGTGTCTTATGTGTATACTTCGTGTATCACATATACTTCATGTATTACGTATATTTATGTGTTTGCTTCATGTCTAATGTTTCTTCAACAAGTTTACTCTGTGTTTAAGATTACTTTATGCTAAAAAATTATGAAAATGCCAAATCTTTCAAAGCTTTATTTGTCAAACACTTCTTGGGTTAAGAAGCACTAACAAAATAACTTATGTAATAATGAAGAGTTGTAACTAGTGAAATGAAAAAGTATGACTCCCTCAAACTTGAGATATAAAAGGAGAGAACATTTCATTTAAGAAAGACATCCAAAACATCATTGAGGAATTCAATTGAGAACAGAACCCTAAGTGATGTTATAAGTAAATTAAATTAGGTTTTCAAAAATAATGATAATGCGAGAAAGGATGAAACCCCAAATACGAAAAGTGTGACCCTTCAAATGTAGGACTTCCGTAACAATAAAATATAAAAGGGGAATCATTTCCTTGTGGAGAAACCATCAATAGGAAATAAATCTAACAATCAACTCAAAGGTAAAGTATTATTCTCAAACAAAAAAAAGGCAGCCAAGAAGAGTAGTGACTCCTTCAAGAGATAGATATAAAGGATAAATCAATTCATTGACATAAGCAATCATCACTCATCTATTCATCAGGGAATCAAGCAATTAAAATATCAAAAGTTTCCCAAGGAAGGAACAATCAATCATAACCACTCGACATAGTTGAATCTAACGATATAATTTGACTTCCAATTCTCAAATGAAAATCTAGGTGTCACGGAAACTTAGGCATAACTAAAGATACAAAGATGGATTAAGGCTATCTTTCAAACTTCGAGATTTAGGTACACTGAAGTATCATCTTGACCTAGGATGGTCAATTTCTTAAAAGCCAAAACAACATTTTGAGAGAATGTAATAAAGACAACTCAATTCTTTAGGAACCTACAAATTTAGACTCTTCAAAGATTTTACGAGAAATGTTGGATATCTATCAAAAGATATATTCATCAAGCTTCATTGAGGAGGAACATCATTAAGAATAAATTGTTCTATTCCTTTGGAACAAGATCAAATGTACAATCATATGATCTATCCCACACTCATAGAAACAATGGCAATACATGGATCAAACTTGTAACCTACAAAATTGATCTAGTAAACTTATCTTATGAACCAAATTCACTTCTATATTAGCTCATTTTTTCCAAAAGTCTCCTCACAAATTATTTTCTTGATCAAAGTAAGTCCAAATTCAATAAGATCAAGGACATCAGTATTAGGCATGCAGGTACTTTAGATAAATTTGATAAAATCAAGTTACAACAAAATTGTTACCTAAGCCTATGTTAAGTTATATTATGGGCCCATGACCCACAAATCCCAAGATCAAAAATGAAAAAAAAGATTATGGGGACATACCATGATACTCCGTTAGAGGATCATCAAGACTATTATAAAACATACAAACAAGTAGACCAAAAAGATATAAGATCATTGCAATCGAGGTCATAGATGGGTGTCGTGCTTCTAATTCCCATCTTAATATATGGAAAGCTCACTTTCTTGCATGAACTCAAAAGAATATCCATGTGAGAATGACATGTCCCCATTTCCAACATGATCACCAAACAGAGAATGGAGTTAGCCTATCATCATTCCCGTAGGTTAATTCATCAAAGAAGGGAATATTCTGATTGAGCGAAGGCTTGGAAAAGATAATGTGGTTCAGAGGCTTGAAGAATGGAACGTTGAATTACAAGGCTTAGCAAATTACACTGATGGGAAAGTGAATTAATGCAATTTCGTCTTAATTATCAAAAGAAAATAATTAAATATTAATATTTTATTATCATTTAATGATAGCGCCAAGGAAGGAGAAAATAAAATAAATTAAATAATATTATTTTAATATTATTTAATTTGAGCTCTTATTTTGGAGACGGGAAAATAAATAATAAAATAATACATTCTTGGATTTAGGCGCTCACATGGAGAAAAGGGAATATTAAATATAAATGTTATATTTAATTGGAGCGCTCATTCTTGGAGGAATAAAATATTCAAAAAAATAATAAAATGATGTTTGCCTAGTGGAGCGCTCACCTTGGGGGGATAAATTCAAATAAAATAATGAAATAAGGCATTGGATCTTGTGCATCACCTTGGAGGAGTAAATATTTCAAAATTGAAAGGAGGGAAATGAAAATTCAAATCTTTAATTTGAATTGGTATAAAAGAAGGCTTGAAGGCTCATTTTGAACATCATGAATCGAGTTTTAATTTTCTGATTTTATCCCTTGTGGATCTGCACTTGAGAAGACTATTCCAAGGACGAAAACCCTTGTGAATATTCATTGACTTAGACGAAAACCCTTGTGAATATCCATTGACTTAGACGAAAACCTAGCTCAACTTGTGAAGGCTGCGTGACGGAGGTCTAAGTGTGCTTCATTGGAGTTTCGAAGAATTGGTCGGAGACCATTGTTGGAGCTTTCATTGAAGATCATTGTAGAAGACATTGTTGAGGATTGCGGATTTGCTGGTCATCATTGATCCATCATAATTGCAGATCTGAGTTTGTTGAAGATTCCATTGCAGACTTTTGATGGAAGATTTGTTGTTAGATTGAAGGACAATTGCATTTGAAGACTTTGAATATCATTTGCCTTGTGTATTCGAGTGCCATTTAGAAGAGATCATGCAGACTTTGTAGCAGCGAATCAGGCATAGAGGACCAGCGATAAGCCTTGGAGAATGGCAGCGAACAGCAAAGGAGGAGGCGATCTGACTTGTGGTCTTTCATCATCAGCCGTTTGCACATTTGAAGACTTCGTTGGCATCTTTCATCATCATCTTGGAGGTCAGTCGTTTGGAGAAGGTTCGTTCACTTCATTTGGATATTCTGCCATTGAAATTGGTATGTTGGAACCAATTCTATATCTCTGATTTGCATCAGCAGTGAACTGGTATTTTCATGGCCATTGTGAGCCTATTCTTTTGATGTAATTTCTCTCTATATTAATATGATCTGGAGCAGCAGACTTGCATTCCATTTTGTATATCATATGTGTATTTCATGGTGTAATTCATCACTTAATCAGGACAGCAAATATATACTTTCAGTTACCATCGTTTTAGACTATAATTGCTTGGCAAAATCAATTGATAAAGTGCAGCAATATAAATCAGTTTTCAGTCTAGGGTTAGAGCAGAAAAAAAGAAAATCAGATCTAGGGTTTCAGCAGAAACTAAAGTGCAGAAATAAAGTTCAGATTTCAGTCCTAGGGTTTAGTTTCAAAATTGCAAGATTCAGAAAATATTGCTTCAAACCTAGAACAGAACATGTCAGAGAAGGGTGGGCCAACTTAATTAGTTCTTTAAAGATGTAGTTGATACCAAAGAAGAAATTGATTTTTGCTTCCTTTTCTTGGGTTCAAACTATGCAAGATGTCTCCCTTAGATGAGAGAAAACTTGTCATAAGTTAGGGACCTTACCCGTTACCAACTCTGGGTTTTGTTGGTGAGAGATATTGGAAAATACAAGTAAATAAACCAGAAGAATATCGGAAAATACATTATCCTCATACTTTAGATAAGGTTATCAACCTTATAATCTTAAAGGGCTATGTTGACGGTTGGATGGAGACAAACATACTACCTACCATTCTTCAAGGAGGATTGATTCGGGATGCTGATTACTTAGGAGCGTCCTAGTTGTGATTGCTTGAGGACAAGCAATATTGGGCGGGGTGGACTGTCATGTCCCCTCCCCTATGGCCGACTTCTTTCCTTAAGTAGTGCCATATTACATAAGACAAGAATGTTAAAGTATATTATGATGTGCTACGTTTCATAATAAAGGAAGAGTAATTAACATAAGGATGCGATTGGTAATACAAGAAATCCCCGTTAACAAGAATAAAGCAAAGACATCAGATTGATTGTTAAAGCGGTGCTCAAGAATCATAATGTAGGCTGCAATCATTAGAAAGGCAGCAAATTAATGTTAGTAGTAAGGAGTAATTAGATTGAAGGCAGCAATCATTATAAAAGCAGCGACTAAAGTATAAATAATGACTACCATTTGATAAGCAGTGATTTCATTTAATTCTGTTATGACAAAGGCTGTGACTCCTTAAAGAGCAGCGACTCATTGTTAAAGGTGTGTCCTTTCATATATTTCGCCCTCCTTGAAAGGTATATGTAGAGATTGGTAAAATACAATGGAGGGGGGACCATGAAGCAATCAAGGAACAAGAAAGTTATAACAGAGATAAATCTGCAGAAAGAATAAATAACGATAAGCAGTGATCTACAGTCTCACTGTGAATGAATTGATCAACGTTTGGTATGAAGTATAATGCAAAATATTATAATTGACTAAATTGATATCTATCTATTGATAGGAAGTAGTATGTTACACAGATAACACATTGCTACTGTTATATATTATTCTTGCTATAATTTTGCCTATGCACAATAGAATTAATATAATGACTTCCTTAAGATTCTCATCCAATCAGTCTATCCATTTTGAGGAGGAGATAGTACATATAAGAAATGCAAGAGTTACAGAGTCCATTCTGGTAAGGACACCTCGAGTGGGGCTAGGAGGCTGAATGGCGGGTGTCATTCCGTGCTCCTGGGCTGGGTGGAATGGCTCGAGGCGCCTTGTATGATCTCCCAAGTGATGCTCCATAATGACGATGGGTTGTTTGGATAGAACCTTAAAAAGGAATCCCATATGATTAAGATAATGTTCCTAACCCTAGTATGAAAGATCTATTTTATGGATTATGCTTTCAATGATTATCTAACATGATTGCAGGTTCTCAACCAAGATCTATCTTGTTCAACAATTTAAATTGGTATTGGTAAATGATATCGTTAACTCTATTTCATTTCTTGTTTTGCTTGGAAATTGTGATTCTAGGGCAAAAACTAGGGCATATACTAAAAGGGGACATTACAAAGAATCACACAAAAGTAAATACTTAAAACAAGATTAATCTTAACCTTTCTTTGGATCTAGTCTCCTATGATTGTCCACCTCTCTTATTGTGAGCCCCAACAATTGCATTGAAGTCTCTCGCAACAACAAAGTTCTAATGAAGATGGCCTTTGACCTAAATAAATATTTTCTCTCTAGTTACCCTCTTCCAAATGGGGCTATTAGGACCATACACATTATAGATGACTCCACTAAAGTTTCAATCAAAAGAGTTTGAGTAACACATAAGCCAATTTTCACCTTTTGTCCTCAACGAACAAGCCACAAATCTTGGATTACAAAGAACACATAGACTGCCTAATACCCCAACTGAACCTATAGCCAATCCAGACCACCACCTCCACTTCTTCTCAAACAGATCCTGAACTTTTGAGACTAGAAGCTTTTTCTCTTGAAATAATGCAATATCAAGGTTGTGTAATTGTGGCTAGTATTTTACCAACCTTTTGTTAGGGGCATATAAGCTTTTAACATTCTAGGATATGAACTTCAGAGCTCCTATGGAAGGTACTACCCCCTCGTTCTTGTAAAGTATTTATCAATATTAGCCTAAGCATCTTCCTCAACCTCCTCCTTGGATTTCATTGCCAAAGTTTCTACATCATTACGCTTTTCATGCCATCTCTTTGGAGAAGGGACAGATGTCATCTACTTAGTACCTTGCAAAATACCACCCACTACCAAAGGGCCAACCAAGGGTTTCACTTCACTAAGGAGAATCTCATCTTCCTCTCCTACTCCAAAGGCCTCATCCAAGGAGGTGCTCACCAAAGTTGCCTTCAACTCAGTCCGAAGACATGACCATATCGTGACTATCGTCTACAACCCTTCTCCATCAGAGCAACTTTCCATATGCTTCTCAGTCCTCCTACATTCCTTGCTTTTTCTTTTTCATCCAAAAAATCTTCCCACTTAGATGACAAAGCTTGGTCCAAGTAGAACCACTAAAAATGTGTCTAAAATATAAACTCATTTCTAACCTCATAAGTTATTTTTCCTTCTAGACTTTCTTCTAGGATTTATCAAATTCAGAAGATTTTTACAAAGATTTTAGGCGAACGAAGGTCCAAATATTCCTTCGCAATATGACCTACCTTGTGGCAGGAGAAGCATCTATGGAAAGCCTTCAAAATCAAAAACCTATGTTAAGATCCCAGCTAGAGAATATAGGTTAACCACATTTAGAATATTCTGATTCGGATGTCTTCACACTTTTAAGTCTTGCATTAGTGGTGAAAGATTTATCTGAAGACTAATCAATCTCCAAGAGGGCCCCCAAACCTTTCCTGAAATTTTCTATACCTCTTTATCCCAAAATTCCAAAGGCAAGCAATACAATTTAACCCATACATCTTGGAAGCTATGATTCTTCTCAAAGCCTTTGAAGTTCGGCCTCCAAGGCATTAAAGACAGATTCACATCACCAAATTACCACCCTTCCTCTTTCAAAATTTCATCTCTCTTAGCCCAAGAATCAAACCAAACCATAAAAGCCCCTGAAATAAACCTTTCTAGAATGACTGAAATTTTTTGCCAATTTTTAGATAAGATTTCTTGCACAAATCAACAAATAAACATCACCAATGAACAATACAACCATTGAACTTCAAACCCACATCATACTTGTTTATTTGAAACCTTCAAATGAGAAATACAAAAATGTTAAGTTGCTGATCTGAATTTCAGTCACTGTCTGATTTTATATCAGACCTTATTACATGCATAAAAAATGTCCAATTACATCAAATCCTTCATAGGATCAAAGCCCAAACACTCTAGAACAAAGATAGCTGTCCAATAATGCTATAACAGCCCTGAAAGTACATGAATAATTGACTGATCCAAAACTTCTGTATGCTGAAATGACTGCTGAAAGTGATGATTTTGCTCAGCCAAGTTGTATCAATGAAAACTTCAAGAAAAACACTTCCAAACTCAAGCGATGGAAGCCTAGTTTGATCTTCTATCAAATGCAACTCTTCAAATGTGAAAATCTTTGTCAAATCCACTTCAAAAACCGTCATTGTCCAAACAATTCGCTGTCATAAAAATCAGACTTTGCTGATATGAAATCAGACCTTGAAAAATATGCAAAAGTCACTCAATCTTCATTCTAAGCTCAATCAACTACCTTGGTAATCACTCCAATACACCAAGGGTTCCATTATGATGTCAATATCTCTTCAAATCTTCACAAATAAACCTGCAAACTCAACTCCAATGATGAAATCTGAATGATAACATCTCACAAGTTGTCATGGGAACATCACCACAACATTCAAGGGAACATCTCCTTGAAAAATAACTAGAAAATGCAATTTCCAGCTAAAAGAACAAAATGTAAAAGCTTACCAAATGATCATTAGTTGTTAATTGAAGTTCAAGAGCTCTATTTATCCTCTCCAAGGATAGGCATCCCTCTTCTTTGTCAAATTGGAATGAAATTTGGAATCCATCAATCATAATAGAGAGTCTTGAACAAAAGTAAATGAATGACATCTAGGAAAGCAATCATTTAAAACAATCTTTAATTGTTTAAATGAACTACATCAAGTGGATCGATCCTCTATGAAGTGGCCTCCTTCTCTATTTGGCGGCGGCCATGTATGGGAGTCAACAAACATTTACAAACTTCTTTTGATATTGAATTCCCCTTGCTAGTGGCGGCGGCTAATTGCATGCAAGCATTTAATATTTTTTTTGTTGCAATGAATATCAATCCTTGACTTGATCGAACCTCCTCATCAAAGGCGTTTGGCATTTAATATCTTTCAAAACACAATAACAAACCAAATGCAATCATTTACTATCACAAACTCCATCGCCCTCAAGGTGCCATCGATCCAATGCAAATATTTAATAAATAAATATTGCATTTAAAATAGCTCTCCTTCATGCTTGGCGGCGGTGGCATTGGCACTCATTTAATATCCAACATTTGCATTTAAAAACCTTCTTCAAAATCGACGGCCAGCTATGAATCATATGCAAGCATTAAAAATCACTTAACAAACCTTTTTATGCATCGATTCTCCTCATAGGCTCATTATTCCATGTAATTGCTCATTTCACAAGGCGTCAATACCAAGCAACGAACCCATTAGCATTAATCACCTCTCCTGGATAGCCGTTGGTTTCAATGTGGGACCACAATCCAATACATTTGCTCTTCAAATAAGAAAATAGAACCATCTTAGGCAAGTCGATCATCTTCAAGGCAATCATTGGCATTAGCTTGGACCTATAACTCCTTGATGAACACATCCCCTTTATTCATATGTACAACTCCATAAAAATTGATTAGAGAAAATGCAATTAAAGATTCCATTTTCTAAAATCCATCAAATGAAATAAAAATACAATTTCAATATTGCATTTTTCATGAATCACATACTAGTTGAGCTAACATTCCGAATCTCCATGTATAGACACATACCAATTTTCCGGTTCTCCATGTGTAGCAATAAGCTCAAACTAGAAATTCATTCCCTTACCAATGCATTAGCCTATGGGAATGGACGATAGGCTAATCATCAACTCCATTAGAAGTCACTCCGGAGATGGGGACATGACAGCCCCTTAGGGTGAAAACCATACTATTGCATCCTGTTGATGTTTGTTTTTAGACAAGTCAACAATAGAGTAAAACACTAGAGTATCCAACTCTCTCTTGAATAAAGCTCTTCAAAGGCTGAACTATGTGATCCAGTGAAGTAACTCCAAGGTTCCTTATTTATGATTCATGATGGGTTAACTCAGTGATTACATGTGATCCTGCTGATAATCACAAAGGGACTTACGCAGATTCTTCTTCATACTTGTTTAGCTTATTCCTCCTTTCAGTGTGGATGATGTATTCAGGGTCTCAATGATAAATAAAATGAAAAAGGTTAAGGGTTCAGAAAGTTAATCTAAGGTCAATGAAGCAATGATGTTGTATTGAACAGACAAACTCCTGATTTAACCTAACTTCACTTCGCCAAGGGTGCCTACAACTACATGAAGCTGGTGCAATCTCCTAAGGTTACGCGAATGGTTTTCAAATCATAAAGACTTATACAAGCACCCATCAAATGGCGCAGCTCAAACAAGCATCCACAATCGAACTTAAGCAAATAAGCTCAAACTAGCTTTGCACAACATTTCATCAACGATGAATGTTAAAAGCATGAGCTAGGAGTTGATCAAATATCCAATACAGCAAACATTACAACAATGAACTTCTAATCTATTTCTAATCTACTTGAAACATCTCTTAATTCCATCGAGATTCAGGAAACCATGTTACTCCACAAGATAACACTTAGCACCAAATAAACTTCCAATGTTTTGCATTACTCTTGAGAAATATTTACAACAATTCCAAGTCCTCTCAGAAAATTTTGAGAGTCTCCTATTCTACTCCTACTTGCCTACAATTTAATTTCTATATATTCAAATGAGGCAACAAGGCCTTTATATAGAAGTCCCAATTACAATGAATGGCTAAGATTAATTCAATAGCCAAGGGTCTAGATCGTGCCACCTCAGAGGTAGTTACAACAACTTTCTATTTTTAGTACAAAAGAGAGAGGCAATGAAGGCACGTTTTCCAATGTGATAAGGTAAGGCGAAAGCATTTAAAATATTCTTCCACATAGGAATCCCTTTGGCTTCTTTTATTAAATGATACATTGAATGCATTAAATAATGCGGCTAATCAAAATTAAATGATGGGTACTCGCCACATAGATGCCAACTCAACATACTTTGAAAATTGTATCATCTTTATGTGATGTATTCAATGTAATTGTTTGAACTTGTATGTTTAAGAATACATCTTGTAGAGCTTTGCCTTATTCATTCTTCTTGTAGACTGGATGTATGAAACTTGTTGCTTCTCTTGATTAATTTCATGATTCTTTCTTCTTCTTGTAGGCAGGTGATGCGAATCTTCTTTGATGATACTCCTTCTTGAAGAGTGAGTAATAGAGTAGATGATGATGATATCTATTTCCTTCATGTAAGAGTAGATGATGAAGATTGCTTCATGAATCGTAGTAGGAGTCTTTCTTGGACTTGAAGTTGAATGGAACTTGAAATTGAATAGATGAATGTCTTCAATGTAGAAGTTAATGAAATGATCCTTCATTGATGGCCTTTGAAGTGACCCTCTTGGAGTGTAGTAGATGACCTCTCAAGGAGACTTGAAGGCATTGGAAGAATTTGAAACTTGATGAATCTTGACTTGAAGCTCGGATGAATGAATGCTCTTGATGAAGGCAATGAATCTTTTATTGATGTAAGAGACTTGAGGTGTGATCTTTTAGAGTGGTGTTCCCTTTGCAACTTGAAGGTTACTTAGTTACTTGCTTTTGATGATTCCTTGACTTCATCAACACTCCTTCTCTCGATGATGCAACTTGATGATCTTCAAAGGCGGCTAGCATGATGCTCCTTACTCCTTGCTTGAAGGTGATTCCTTGGATAACTCCTTAGCATTATTGATGATCCTACAAGTCAAGGTAAACGATATATCAATAACTTCTTAAGATAAAAGCAACTTTAAACATGTAATAACGCCATTTCAAACTTAGGCGCAAATATAGGTAAAAATAAGAACAAAGTGCGCCTAACATCATTTAGTCCCACATTCATAATTTCAAATGATTTTCCAGCAATTGTAATGTTTTTAAAGAAGACAACCTCTATAAGGTTCATCTAAAAGGTGTCTTTGGTGCAATTTTAACCTAGGCGCTTATTTGATGTAGGAGTGATAAACAAAGGCGCCTAGGTACCTTGGCCTCAAATTTGCCATTTCAACAATGGGAGATGACTTATAAAATGAGCTCCTTCTCAGGGCGCTAATGAAGGATTGCACAAAGGTCAAAGGGAGCCCTAACTCATAAGGCATTAATTTTATCATTTCTAACTCACATTGGTGATTATGACTCTTCACAAGGCTAGGCGCTATTTTCAAACTTGATCTTAATTTTCAAAGGTGATCAACTCATCTAAGGCGCCAATATCACCTCTATTCATCCTTCCAACACTCTTGAGGCGCAATCTACTACATATTGAGGCGCTCTTTGTCATAGGTGCTTCATCAAGGGGAGACTTGGAGGGTATCCTAGTTTAGGCGCCAAAAGGAGGCTATGCAGAGGGTAATTTGCGCCTAACTTCTCTGGTTGGTTTCATGCTTTCCATTTAACTCATTGTAAAGGCCTCTTCACTTAGGCGCCAATGTTGATCAATTTAGGTGAGAACATGCACCTAACACTTATGACTTGATGCTTCCTTAATTTCATATTCCTCATTAAGGTGCAATTTAGAGGTTTTTTTGATTCATTTCCACTTAGACGCCCATACAGGATGGTTTTGACCCTATAATGCGCCTTGACTCCTTAAACTCTATGCTTGTCATCTTTTATAACTCATTATACTCAAGGCGCTAGAATGAAGTGATCTTCAACACCCTTTGGCCATTTTGGAGGTCCTTTACACAAGGCGCACTTTGATATGACTTGAACTTACCCCCTTTCTAGGCGCCAGAAATGTCTTATGGATCCATAGAAGGGTGCCAAAAGGATACTTATGAAAGCGCCTAAGGTTGCAATTGAAATCTAAGCGCTCATGGAGGTTTGAAGGATATTTACTCCTTGAAAGTTCATAATGACTTTTTCATCTCATTAACTCTTAGGCGCTAATGTTGGTGTCTCTAGAAAGCTTCCTTCCTCAAGGCGCACTTGGTGATGGTTTTGTCATGAATGCCCTCCTTTAGTATTAGGCGCCAATGATGATTCACGTAGGCTTCAAGGCGCCAAAATCGATTAATAGAGGAGTGAAAGGGCGCCTTAGATTAATGGCTTCACACTTGACGCTTTTCATGCTTTAGATAATTGTGAAGGTCTTAGATGACTTCTATCTTTCAAACGCCAACTCTTAGATATGGATTTGAGTGATTTTTTCCCAGGGCGCCAATTGAGGTGGTAGAGGTAGAAATGGGCGCCTTGACTTTTGAAGCTTTGAACTTGCAATTTTATCCCTCTAGGTGATCAATCATGTCTTCAAATGATTTTATACCCCAAGCGCCCAACTTGATGATGATTCTTCCAGGGCACCAAAATGAGGTGATATGGACTAGAGAGGGCGCCCTGACAATTTGGAGTTCTATTTGCTGCTTTCAAGGTCTTGAATGATCAAAACATGCTTTAAAAGAATCCTTTCCCCCTAGGCGCCACTTTAATGAATTCATTTCTTGTACTCCCTTCCAAGGCGCCAGAATAAGGAGTTTTCAAGCACAAAGGGCGCCATAACCAACTTCAACTTCCTTTTGTCATTTTTCATGCTTTAAGCAATTATGAATGTGGTGAGATGACTCCCCTCCCTTTAGGCGCTCATTTTGAGTTTATTCACCCACTCCATTGCTTAAGGCGCCATAGTGAAGAGGAGCAACAAGGATTGGGCGCCTAACATCAATTGAAGGCGCAAATTGATGATCATTTGGACATGGAAAGGGCGCCTAACTCACAATGTTGGTTACTTCTTCAAATTTCCAATCCTTAAGGTATTTTGTCATCAAGGCGCAATGGAATGAGGTTTTTGAAACTTGTCCTCCACCTAAGGCGCTAATCTGGATCTCTGCAAATGGGAAAATGCGCCTAAGCTCCTTTGAGTGAATTCACGCCTAAATTTGGAAGTCCAAGTGCGTAAGGTATATTGAAAAATATATTTAAGTATAAGTTTAAACTTATGCTTTAAATATTTTTCAATATACCTTTCAGGATGTTTGAGATAGGTCTCAGATCCACTGGATTTAACATGTAGATTATAGAATTTGGAGGATCCACCAGATTTCAGACTTAGCCAATTTTTCAGTGTTTCAGGATTTCAGGCTACCAGACTTAGTCATTTCAGGATCTCAAACATCATGATAGGAGTTAGTTTAAACACATCATGCTCTCGCATGCTAAGGCGCAACTTTGGGTTAGTTTGAACATCTCTTCATGCTAAGGCGCCAAAAGAAGGTAGTCTATGCATGAAGGGCGCCTAGCACTTGCTTGCTTATTTGGAGTTGTTTACATCCTTGGGAGGCTGGATCATCCTTAGGCGCAACTTGGAGTTTGTTCATCCACACTATTGCCAAGGCGCCTAAATGGCAAAAGCAACACTAAATGGCGCCTAAACTCATCTACTTCAACCTAAGGCGCAATTCTTGAGATCCTCTGAACATGCAATGGGCGCCTAGACTTTCATGTCTCTTCCTTGTCAAATTTGTAGTGTTTCAAGCGTCGCAACATCAATTTGAATCAAGGCGCTTTGATTTGAAGGCTTCCTTGCCCAAGGCGCAATCTTGAGGGTGTCTAGATGATGAAAGGCGCCCTTAAATCCTAGGCGGAGTTTTGAGGTGATCCTGGAGTAATTTCGCGCCCAGAACTGACAGTGCCCGAGGTAAGGTATATTGAAAAATATATTTAAGTATAAGTGAATTTCTTATACTTTAAATATTTTTCAATATACCTTTCAGGATGTTTGAGATAGGTCTCAGATCCACTGGATTTAACATGCAGATTCTAGATTTTTGAGGATCCACCAGATTTCAGACTTAGCCAATTTTTCAGGATCTTCAGGATCAGGATACCAGACTTAGTCATTTTCAGGGTCTCAAACATCAGGATCAGGTCATCAAGGGGCTCTAAGACTCAAACACCACTGACTTCATCATGCAAAGGATATCATCCTGGACTTAGCAAAGCACTGGAATTCAAAAAAAAAGGGGGTTCCCCATTTGCAATGGGGCGATGTGTGATTTGGTCACAACACATCCAAACCCCAATTCTCCTTAACCAAAGCTCAAAAAATGTCATTAGCCAGCCAATGCCAAGAGACTAATCTATAATGGTACAAGCACCAAAGGAGAATATTACCTTATTGAACCCCATTCCTACCAATTTAATCTCCAAGAGCTTCCCTTCTTTAGGGATTAGCAAAACAAATTCCTTATCCAATAATGCCTCCAAAGTGAATCCCTCACCCCTCCTTCCCCTTTGAAGGGGGGCAAATAAGAGACAAAAATTCCCCCAAGAGTGCCACCAGTTATAAAATTAATAAAATTATAAAATAATAAAATCCAATGAAATTGCACTTGTCCCTGTTGCCATTCCCAAGGGCAGCAAAATAGGCGTCATATCCTCCTTATTTGTGGAGTCCCTCTTAGCTCCCCCTTCCCTAAACGTCTCCACAACTTTCTTGCTAGGATGAAACTCTAAAAGATTGCAAATGAAATCCTGGGAGCCAAAGGCCGCTGCAAATGTGCGGGAACTTTAACTGAATCACAAGACCCCTTGCCAACCCAAGCCGAGTTTTCGAAGAAAGGAAGGGATGAATGGAGAGCATCCCCACATGCGCTCTAATCTCCACTATTGAAACCCTCCACCACTTGCTTACCACCAGTTGAGCACAATCATGCATGCACCATCTTTCTACCCCACAAATATTATTACTATTATTTATATATTGATAGTTTTAAGTGTTAAATAACAACTAAATGATAGTTTTCCACAGAATCAACCACGCCGAGGATGCAGTGCAGTGGTGGCCGTTCGTGGTGGAGGCAGGGGATAGCAGAGTGGCTGTCAGGCATCGCAAGGCAGCGAAAGGAGTTGCATTCTTGAAGAAGTTGGCGGGTCTGGAAATTGAATATGACTGGATGAGGGAGCTGGTAGACCTGTATTATGCAGAGGACAAGGATGCTTGACTTGTTAACGTCGTCGGTGATGGTGCTTTTTGTTGATAATCCAGTAGTTTTGTTCATAAAAAAAATAGGGGCTTTCTTTCATAATTTATGTAAGGGGTTTTGCATTGTATCGGGTAGTTTTCTTTTGAAAAGTATAGCTTAGGGTGGCAGGGTTTGTTTTACAAAACCAGGGCATTTTGTTTATAGCCCTTTGATGTATATCTTTCCAGCAGTAATGCTGAAACTCTTGTTCAAATTTCCAGTTAAATATAATATAAAGGGAGCTGATGTTAGAGTTGGCTATGATTGGAGCCACCCAGGATCTAGGACTTCATGAAAGCACAAGAGAGATCAAATGAGAGAATAATGCTATTCTATCAATGAATGCAAAAGAAGGATGTTACAATGTACATGCTATGCCTTGCTTATGAAGGCAAAGTAAGAGCTAGAAAGGTGGAGTGAAAGGTGGAGTGGAAAGTGGAGTGGAAAGTGGAGATATTCCTACAACATGTGTCAATTAGAGGATGATAACTAATTGCACATGTGGAGGATAAGACAACTCACTCCAACTATCAACAACTCAACACACAACTAGACTCAACTAGACACAACTAGACATCTAGTAGACTCACTAAGTCAACTTAACATGTGTGAATTATGTGTGATGTGTGAATATTATTTAACTAATAAATAGTTAAATAATGTAAATTATCCACACAGGGGTAAACCAATTAGGTGATAACCCTGTTCACACCAACAGCTGACCCCAAGTCAATAGTTAACCAAGCAAAAAAAAACAACTAAATGATAGTTTTAATTCAAGGACTATCTTCACACCATCTCAAGCACCACCTCCCACCCTAGTAGCCATTCTTGAAGGCTCACCACCTTTGAAAACTAGGACATGGGCATGCTGGCCTGTTCTCTCTTCCTTCTACTAAAGCAACAACACTGGGGAGAAGGGTGAGGCATGTAGAGTGGTAGAGGAATCCTCAGTCCCCTAGAAGAAGGGCAAGCTCACAGTCAGGGATAGTTCGCCCAGCAATCAAAAACGACTTTCAACTCACCCTGGCAACAGGGCAGGAGTAAGGGTATAGTGCATCTGGATCAGCTGAGTAAGATTCTAATGTTTCTATTTCTATCTGATACTCTTGAGGATGTTTCGCTGTCGTAAATGTGATAAATAAGTATGTCAGCTGAATCAAACTGTCTATTCACTGGGTTGCCCTCATTGCACACTCTGTTCATCCAGATATGAATACAATATTTTGACAATAAAAATAATGTCTTAATTTGCTAAAATGAAACCAACAGAAGCTCTTGTATTAACTATACCAAAACCTCTAAACCAAAACATAAGGAGTCGGTATTTAAAAATAATTGGGAATAAAATGCATCAAATGCTCCCATTACATGCATGAGAATGATGAATAATGTCTTCAGACCCTATTTACATAAATGTTACAGTATTTCTGGAAAACATCTCAATTTACAGTAAAAGGAGAACGTAGACATTTGACATTTAGAAATAGTTATGAATCTCCTTCCACAAGCTAAACTTTATGCGAATTTTCCCAAATGTTTTCTTTTTCAAACAGGAGATGGAATATCTTGGACACATGGTAACAGCCGATGGATACAAATGAGAAGAAATATATACCTCAAGTCCAGGAGTGTATCTACCATGAGGTGTTGCTGAGTACAAGCCCAAGCATGTGAAGACTATAGTAGGGAAAAAAACAAAAACCATTAGATCATTCGTAATATTACAACATAAAAAAACACAAGGGCCAATGAACTAAGGCAAAATACCACTTCAAGAATACCCTGGTAGTATACATAAACCTCAAAAGGCATGATCAGTTGATTCTTAAAAACAATAAATATACCATCTGCAAAGTTAAGACCAATAGCTTTGATTGTAACTTGAACTTCACCAATCGATGGAGAAACTAGCTCCTCTTGCACCTGGTCATAAATTTAATGTAAAATTTTTGGACAAAATAAGGCACGTTTTAACTTCAAGCTTTGTTCTTTATTCAAAATCCTGCAACTACTTGGCACAGTTTACAACCTCTGCAATACAATGATATTGCAATAATCAATTTTATTCCAATATTGCTTTCTGTGTAAACAAAGATGTTCTCACCAATTTAAGATCAGATATCCTCCCAGCACGTTCTGCACTGCAAAAAGAAGATTGCTAAATTGAATTATTTGGTCATAAAAAAAGTGTGAACTTTGAAATGCCAAAAATATATCAAAAGCTATGGCTTAATGTATTAAATATCAAATATAATCAGTAGATGCAAATTGCTTGCATGAAATATTCACCCAACTAGACCATTGATATATTGGATACAATGAACAAAGCATGCCTTGTGCAATGCTGAATGCAAAAGCTTAAACTCCAACCACTAACAGACAAGTGCTAGAGTGTTAAGAATCTAAAGCCAAGGATGAACATTGTAAAAGAAGACATGCAGTCATATGGTTAAACAAAAGACATGCACACAAATAAATCTATACTTGTAATAATCATCTTAAGAAAATGAATAGAATCAATAGCCAATACCTTATGAGTACCATTTCTAAAATTTACATGTTTTCAGGGGTACCTTTCCAACATTCAGACCAACAAGAGGGGCAAAATGGAGCTTCATGAATTTTAAACCATGGCTAGAACCATTCTGATGGTCTTGATCGTTGAAGTGGGGCAAATGTTTCCTCATAGTCGATGCCTTCCTTCTGTGCATAGCCCTTAGCCACAAGTCAGGCCTTATAGTTGTCAATACTTTCATCTGCCTTGTATTTTACCTTGAACACCCATTTGCATCAAATAGCTTTCTTCCCAAGTTCCCAAGTGTTGTTTTTCATCAATGCTTAGTATTCTGCATCCATGGCATTTTTCCAAGACTATGACTAAGAGCCTGTTTTGTTGTTTCTGGTTCTATGTTATGTATCGTTGTGCACATTAAAACCAAATTTACTTCCTCACAAGCCTTGTTGTGAGTCTTTGCCCTAAAGCAAACATATCAGAAACTGCATCTAATTTGGTCTCCTTCCTGGTGGTGTAATACCACTCAAGTATTTTGTGCACAACAGATGAGGATGAGGATGGAAGTTGTTCTATCATAAACAAATCTTCACCACCTTCTTCATGTTCAATGCCCTCAATTTCATCTTCCTCACTCTCAAATATTTTTGGTGCTTATTTCAAAGTGGTAGATGGTGAGATAGGTGTGCTACAAGTTTACAACCACTCTCCTCATCAAAAAGAACGTCTTTGTTGATGTGTAACTTCTTTGTAGTTGGATCCATGACGCAATAAGCCTATGACTCGAAGTTGTATCCAAGAAAGATACACTTAAAGGGCTTGTTATCCAACTTCTTCCTTTGCACCCTAGGGATGTGCATGAAAATTGTACACCCAAACACCTTGAGATGTTATATGGAGGGCTTTTTTGGGGGTGCAAGCTTCTTCAAGAGTGATGTCATCAAGCACTTTTGTGGGGTACCTTGCTCAACAAATACACTGTTGTATGAACCATTGCTGCCCAAAATGCAGGAACCAAATCTACATCCTTTAACATACTTTGCATCATTTCTACAATGGTCTGATTATGCCTCTCTACAACGCAATTATGTCAAGACATATATGTAGTTGTCAACTATCTTTTTATCCTGCATTCTTTAAGATAGTCTGAGAACTCGTTGCTAGTGAATCCCCCCTTGATCTAAGCGGATTACTTTGGCAGGGTGACCTGAAGACCTTTCAACAAGAGCTTGAAATTCTTTGAAATTTTTAAATGTTCAAGCTTTGCTAGTCAAGTAGTATACCCACATCTTCCTGGTATGATCATCCACAATAGTTGAAAGTACCGAGCATGGTTATGACTTGGTGTCATTGGTCGGCACAGATCAGTATGCACCAAATCCAAAGAGCCATGGGCTTGCATTTCAGCAATAGGAAAGGGAGCCCAATGTTGTTTCCCAACAAGATAGCTGGAGCAAAGATCTCTTTTCTGGATTAGAAGTCCTCCCACCATGTCATGTCTACCCAAAGCAAGAAGATAGCCAATGCTAAGATGACCAGTTTTTCTATGTGAGAGTGTGGTGGATGAATGTGCCTTCACTATTAGGGATTTGTCTTCATGTGAAACATCAACAAGTTGAAACATTTTTAATTTTTTCCAACCCCTAAGGCACAAGCAACAACTATTTGATTTTGAGACTTATCTTGAATGAGACATAGCTTCTCGACATCATGTTGATTAAACTCAACTTTCAAGTTGTGCTCAAGTAATTAACTCCATAGATTCTCACCATCCTGTTGATCAAACTCAACTTTCAAGTTGTGCTCAAGTAGCTGAATCCATGAGCCAATAACCCTTGGACTCTAAGTTGTATCCGAGAAAGATACACTCCAAGGACTTGTTATCCAACTTCTCCTTTGTACCTTGGGGATGTGCATGAAAGTTGTAAGCTCAAACACCTTAAGATGTGATATGGAGGGTTTTTCCCCGATCCAAGCTTCTTTAGGAGTGATGTCATCTAGCACCTTTGTGGGTGCCTTGTTCAATAAATACACTATAGTATAAACAGCTTCTGCCCAAAATGGAGGAACCAGATCTGCATCCTTCAACATACTTCACACCATTTTACCCAAGTGTCCACAAAAATGAGATATTTGTGCATTTCCAGAAATGTATTATCAAACAGGTACACATATCTTATTTTTCTTTTCCAGCAGATAACATACTATCAAGTTGCCATATAAGGGCCTCCTTTCTAATGCCATAATAGATAGATAAATAGATGCACAAAATGATAGAAAAAACCCTATAGAAATTATAAACAAAAAGACAGATCAGTAGATAGTAATATACTGTTGAGTGCTCATTATAGATATAAACTCAACAGTTATGATAGTCTAAGTTGTACAAATTGAGGATATATGACTAATGCATAATAAGCACACTACCAAACTTAACCATAGATTCATTGATTCCAAATTATGTACTAATTTTGTTCCAGTTTAATAAAGTTTCAAACAATGCATGTGTAATACTGTTTCAAATTTCATTTCAAAACATAGGCGGCTGAAGATAATACTTCAACCATAATTTACCACCATAGTTGGCGTGTTACAACTCCCTTGATCTCCGCCTTTGGAATTGCCTGGTATTTAAGAAACAGCAGAATATCATGAACATATAATTCATGCTTTGCTTCATTTATGAATAAAATTTCATAAAAATAGCATATACCGGGTGAAAGTCTTGTAAGCATAATGAAATTCAAAATAATAAATATTCTTCAAGTCACCAATAGTTTACTATAACTAAATAAAACCATTCAAGTTTCCTACCAATTATGTGTTCCTTTGTCTAGACCTGGACAAAATATAGCACAATTCTTTCCTCTTGAGCAATTCTCATCTCCTTTCCTTTGAAGTTACTAATTATTCTTGTTTGATGTTAATTCAACTTTTAGTCTTTTAACCTCTAAATTTAGTGGTTTCCCCGTGGAATGGAACCTCTTTGATTGGGATGATATTGAGGAGATTCCAGTTTTTTCCACATTTTGCACCCAAGAGCCTCGTGCTTTCACTTTACAATTTCTCCCTGAACTGCTAATTGACTGCTTGTGTTTCTGCTTTTACATTTTTTATGCCGCGTTTCCATTTCATTGTGTGCTTTTGAACTCTTGAATGCCCTATTTTTGTTTCACTGTATGTTTTTGCCTCTTGAACGTCCTGCTAGATCATTTCTGCACAGCTAGCTTTAAACCAAAATGTCCTAATAAGTGCAGATTACGGTCTAAGCCTAGATTGAACCATACCAGCTCAAAATAAATGAAATAAAATTTACTCAATAAGAGATGAAAAAACACAAAGTGAACGAAACCGGAGTCCCTATCTCCCTTCACAAATTCCAGAACATGGTGTATTTAAAGGATAGAGAAAGAAACAAATAAGGGAACATAAAAATTTATTGTATTCGAGGCTTTAGAACTTCTGCACAATGACAACAATGTATCTGAACTATAGCCAACAAATTTTATTTGGAGCCCGGCACATTTAGCCCTCGAAATCGATCCAGCCGATTTCTAAAATCTATTTAGTTTTGTTTTTTTTAATTGATATTAAAGTTTTTGAGTTGTAAATTGCTGCCAGAATTAACTGTTTATTTCCTTTATACAATTTTTTCAAAACCAGTAAAGCAAATAAGTGTAAATTATGAACATTTCTATTGATGTGAAAGGAATCGAACCTCTGAGTGGGAGGCCATTGCGAGTAGAGAGGATTTCTTTGCTCTGGCAAATGGGGTGGAGCAATGATAAAAATATGCACCAGTGATTGCTCGTGTAAAAACGGAGCTGGCCAAGGCCATGCTTTTGCTTTGATTTTATGTTTTAGAATTAAAAAACAATAGAGGCGATTGCAGTACCTAGTGAATTTATAGATCCCAAAGTAAATATTTAACGGCCATTGTGGATATTACAAATATATTTTGTTAATACATATTTGTAAAGGAATTGGTGGCTCATAATTTGGACAAATGTACTTGTTATTTTAGGAAAGTAATGAGGAGGACAGGGGTTTTAGCACGTTGACTAAAGAATGATGGTCATTTTGTTGTACTCATATAAAAAAAATTGTATTGTTTTAAACTTAGAGTTAAAATTTTGTCTATTTTTCAAATGTGACACACATTTCAAATTTTGTTTCATTTGTCTATATCATTGTTGTTGTCTTTCTTCTCTATCTTTGCAAGAATGATGAAGAGGCACTTTCAAGTGCATTTGCTAGAGCGAAAAACGGGTTTAAGTGGTGAAGATCTTACAAAGATTCAATGAGGCTATTTTCTCGTAAAGATCTTGTGTATAGATGAAAGTTTCAAGGTCAATTTTACTCTCATTTACAAAAGAGCGTATCATATAGTAGTGAGGGTTGATCCAAAACAAATTTGCAACATTGTCATATAAGGGTGCACATCCTATAGTGGAAAAAAAAGTTGTAAAGTTTGAAAATGTTTAGTCCAACAATACATGGGCACATGTCACAAAGTGTGGAGATAAGTTTTTGAATGAAAGTTTGTGAGTCAACATTTTAGTGTGTGTCAATATGAAGGAAGGAAAAGTTCAAGTCTCAAAAATTTACATCACTATTGATAGGCACACAACTCACAATGGGTAAACATGATTGTCAAAGTTCAAAAACTTGCAATGAAGTCTCCCAACATGCGCCAAGCAATAGAAAGACATATTTTTGTTTTTTCAAAAGTTGAAAACATACATAATAGCATGCACCAATGATAGGGATAAACAAAGTTTTTCAATAAAAAAATGTTCAAGCCTTTAGTAAGCACACATCCATCTACATGAGGACATTTTCAAATTCAAAAACTTCCATGACACTTATGAAGTGTGCACTAAGGTGAATAGCGACGCAAGGTTTTACAAAGGGAATTTGTAGAATGTATATAGTGACAAGTACGAATCATTTTTCAATGTATCGATTATGATATTTAATCAAGATTCAATTGCATAGTTTTTGAGTCAAACTCATTGAGCCATATTTCATGAGTAGTGGTTTGCATGAACCCCTTTCTCATGAGCATAAATAGTCCACTTAGCACTCATTGCATCTACATGATGCTCACAACAATGAAGCATTAAGACTTCTCGTGAGGTCAGCCATTCCATTGCTACTCTAACTCAGGCATGCTCAACCATGGAGTTTCCTCCAAGATCAAGCCTATTAAGTGTGCTTAAGTCAAAGTAATCGAATGAGTGACCTCCTACGAAGTCCTCATCATTCAACATTATGAGCGTCACCTAGATGCAATGAGTGTTAAGTGGACCATTCATGCTCATGAGAGATGGGTTCGTTTGAACCACTACTCATGAAAGATGGGTCAATGAGTTTGACTAAAAAATTATGCAATTGAATCTTGGTAAAATATCATAAGTCCTAGATAGTGGTGTGTGTTGTCTAAAATCCAATACAAGTTTTAGATCAAAAGTCTACCTACAAAATAAGTGGTGTACACCTATTATAAGGGAAGATAGGTTTTCAAAGTTAATCGTTTATAGTCCTTTGAATATAAAAGTGCACTAATATAAGGTAAAGACCAATAATTTTTTACATCAAAAAAATGCATATAGCTAGGCATGCACCTTAAAGCCTAGAAACATTTTTTTCATAACAAAATTACAATAGCACTATACAAAAGGGCACACCAAGCAAAAGAAAAAGTGAGATTTTGAGTTCACAAGTTGCAAAACCACTTTATGGCGTGTTATATAGTGGACACGGTGAATTTTTTAGAAACTACTTGGTTCACTATTAATAGGCACATGCCTCTGATGTAGGAGCATCCTTAGGTTAGAGCAATCTTAAACTCCCAAAAATATTTTTTTGTAGTTCCTACACACAAGCTTATCTCGTGCACTCCCCTATTTTGTGGTAGTTTGTTTGCGTGCAAGATTAACTTGTGTGTCTGTGTTGTTGGTGTGTTGGGTGATTGTGGTGTCCCATGCACTCTGTGCTCTTCAATGCAATGAGCTTTCTTTCATGTATCTCTACCTACACTAAGCTTTGTGTTTTATGTGTCACTTGCACAACATGTTCTTAGCACACACCTAGGAGAGACCAATCGAGGTCAAACTTCTGTAGGTAGGTCATTTTATCAAAACACCTTTGTCAAATGGCAATGATTAGATTTTTTATGGCTTGTCAATTCTTAAAGGTCAAAAGAATGTTTGGTTCAAATTTATTGAGGAATGGTTGATTGTTCTTGTTGAAGATGACACCTTATTGATCAAATTTCCTTCTAAGTGCACATTTATGGTGATGACCTACTTTAATCCTACATGGTAGTGTAGATTGTTGCTACTCTATATTAAAGTGCCTTAGTTGTTTGAGGGGTTCAATTCTAGTTTGTAATGTCCCCTTTCTAATCAGTTCAGTTTGGTGGACAGTTAGCCTATTCAGTGGGTTCCCGTAGGCTAATGAGTTAGGGTAAGGGAATCCTTAGAGTTGATTTATCCAACGGGATGGCAGTATCTGATGTGGTTTTGAGCTCCAATGGTTAATATGTGCACAACGACCTTTTTTGAGGTAATTTTGGGTGAGTTCTCCCATACTTACTATTTTTAGTAAGTCAGTTTCTGGCACCGGCAAGGTCAGTTGTCAAATTTTCTATTTCTAGCTATGTCGGTGGAGGCATTTAATGTCAATATCAAAATATTTCATATAGTCCAAGTATTTTAATTTAATAATGATACTTTATAAAGTTAAATTAAATATTTAACTTTATCGCTATTCAACATTGTTAAGTGACTTATGAAGGGGTGCTTTGGGAGACATAAGGAGTTAATTAAATTTAATAAAGTTCCCTAAGTTGGATGCCTCATGTGGGAGATATAAGGCGGGTTATGTTTTATTTATTAAAAATATATATTTTTAACCCTAACTTGGGTGTGGGAGCTTGGGGAAAGATTAAAAGAAGTTTGGAAGCTCATTTTGATATCTTATGCTATGTTTTTGATATATGATATTGTCTTGCTTTTGGGGGAGCTTGTTCTTCTCAGGTTCCTGAGGAAAAAATCCCTTACAGGCTGTTGGTGCCTGCATGAGCAGTCAGTTTTCAAGCATATAAACATGCAGGCACCTTCCCAAAGAATCCAAAAAAGGTTCTAAGTGTTGGCCTTCCTCAACATTTTTCAACTGCAGCATCATATTTTCTTAAGGGGAGGAGGTCATCATCATCATGTTTCCGGTCATCATCCTGATGATGTTGCTGCAAAGTCCTAAGCATGACCTGATATTCATCGGGGTCATCATATTTGAACATCAGGGTGATATCGGCTTTTCTGCCTGTCTGCATCATGATATTTCCAAAGGGAGATATCCGCCTATCAGCTTCATGCATTGTCTAGTGGGGGGTGATCATTTCAAATATCCGTCATATCCATACATCACCCTGATGTTTCATGGAGCTACAGTGCAGCATGATATTTGTGCATCAGGATGATATTTCCAAATATCCGGTTATCTTCCGAATATCATCCTGATGCCGATATGTGGTGACGTCATCAAGGTCCGAGGGGGGTCATATTTCTAACACTAGTCACCTTGTGGAGATCCCCCGATGTTGCGAATATGACGATGACGTCATCCAAATATGAGGAGGTGTGCAGTAGACAGATATGATGGTGACATCATCAGGACATGATGATGCTGACGTCAGAATGATTTTTGAACATCCGAAGGATGTTTGCATATGCAGGCATCTGCGTTACACTCTTCATCGGCTGGGGAGATTTTGGTCATACCGATGGTGAGATGTGGAGTTCGCGATCGGCGGGACAACTGAGGTCGATGTGAGTTTTTTGGGGTTGGCCGATGGCTTTGGTCATAGCGATGGGCTTTTGGGCAGAAAGGCGTGTGTCGAGCGTGGCAAAAGCGCTCGACACCTATCATGGTCGCGGCCATGCTTTTAAAGTGCTGAAGTGGTTTTCGCACCTTGCATGTGGGATTAATTTCCCTACACATTTTAAAACTTCAGTGAAACGCGTTTTGGCAGGAAATTCCTTTTTGAGTGCTGCGATGGTTTCCAGGTAGGCCGCGGGTGGTTGCGCCATAAATGGTGACTGTAGCAGAGGTATGGGCGATGGTACAAACGGTGAAGCTGTCTAATTCTGAATGAAGACCCTAGATGGCGGCACAAGGCTTGAGGCCTCCCTTGTCTGCTACAGCAATAACTTCTGAGCGCCATTCCTTCTAAGATTTGTATTTGGCGGGATTTTTGGTCAGCCATGTAATTAATTGCTGTGGGTACACTTTCTGGCTGATATAGGCAGACTGTGTTACCATTGTTTAGGTTGTTGAAGGCCTGAGGCATTTTTGTGTAAATAATGAAGAGCAGGGCATGATCTTGGCGGTTTTATCCCATTTTGGAGTTTATGAGTTGCAACATGAGTGTATTTTGCACATATTTTCAGTTTCAGTGTTAATGTTATATGAATAATGCTTATTGCATGTGTCTATCTGCTTGTCTCCATTTGCTGCATGTTATTCTCCTTCTTTTGAATCTGGTTGCATGTCAGCAGGGATATCTGTAAGTAGAAGCAGTTAGATACCCATTCTTGGGTGATGTTTGTAAGGCAAGCATTAGTCCAACCCCCTGAAACTTGAGTGAAAGTTGCAAACCATCTGTTGTATACGTCTAGTTGACTCCTTGCCCAATGGATAGGCACCAGTCTGCTCCTGGATCAGTAGTTATGAGCCAAAACCCCTTGTCTTGCATCCCAGACATTATGTCTGCCCATTTCATCACTTCCACCTGTTAGTTGTAGGATTAGGAGTAGGAAAACCCCTGCATGCTCTCATACCCGACCAGACATTATGTCCAAGAATGTTGCCAACCTTGTGATCTATCATGCAGATCTTGGTCCATACATGAGAGTATTCTGCCTGTTGTTGTCAAGTTAGATCTTTCTATCTTTGAGCTAGTCAAGGTTATATCTTGAGTTATAGGGACACCCCCCTTGGTGCGGCAGAACCAGAAGTGAAGGGGAGGAGCTCACGCAACCTCCTATATTAGTTGGCTGAATCTGCATGTGCATAGGAACTGGCAAACCCTGATGCTGATTTAGAAGAAAAACCAACACAGGCAACATTCTCTACGTTATTGAAAGACACGATCTGGAGGATTTATTGGTGGTTTCACTGCAGAGATCACAACTGGGCTTATTTGTGAAGATTTATTTCAGTTTGGAGGAGGATTGCATATTTGATTTTGTTGTGACATATTGGAGGAGAAATGGCAGAAATTTGTTAAGTTTTTTGACTTCAAATGTTGGTCATACCTCTCCCTATGCTGGTTGTACCATATTGACAAGGGCGTGGGGTTTTGGAAAGTTGGACGTCTATGTTTTGGGGCAATTTTTGTTGTTTTTGAGGATGCCCAGGGTTGGAGAACAGACTTCAATCCTTTGTGAGAATTTTAACTCAGTTTTGGAGGTGTAGCGTTCATATCTAGGAGCTTGCAAGAGTTGGTTGCAAGTACAAAAGATTTTCAAAGTCCATTAAATTTTCTGGGTATGTTTGAATTAGATATGTAATGATATTTGATGAACTGCATTGCCTTTACATTTGAGAAAAAATGTATTTTCAAATCAGAAATTAAATATGGAATTTTCAACTACATGTATTTATGAATATTGTCGTATTTCTAGATTATTTAATGTTGTAAGTTACTTCATTTTTGCAAGTTACTTTATTTCTAATATCTATTTCAAACAAAAGAAATAGCTTTTGCATTCCCGTCTACTTCTATTAAACACATCAAACAAACAAAAAAACCAAGGCAGAACAAGGGTGCATATTACAGTGGTATCAGAGCACAACTCTTCTTGCCATCCTGTGCGGTTGTGATAGTGAACCATGCAGTGTTTATATTGAGTGTTGCAGCCCAACACACATTAGTATTACTTGAGGAGAAACAGGTCAAACCCAAACCTTGAAGTTCCTCCACACATAGATCCATTTACAGGTGTTGACAAGGTTGAGGTAAACATGGGTGACAGAGATCACGGTGAATCGAGCACTAGAGATATATTGAATGACCTTGCTAGGGGACAGTGAGAGTTGCAACAGAATATGACTCGGCTTTTTGCCTTTTTGGCTAGACAAATTGAGGGAAACAATAATAACAACAATAACGGTAATGAAAATGGCAATGGGGGACATGGAGATGGTAATGGGAATGGAAGGAATGGCAATAACGAGGATGGTTCATTTAATAACAAGACTAGAAATCAACATTCTATGGTTGGGACAATGAACACTAGACCTCTTATGCTTACTTTTCCTCCACAGGATAACCATCCAGTGATTAATGAACCCACACAACATGAGTTGCAGGATCAGATTATGAGGGATTGGAGGGATTCAAGAGCATATTTCTAGGCTGAAATGTTATTTTGTGGTTACATGGATCTCCGATTGAGATATAGACCCCATAGAGGTGGAGGTGTCAAACTCCATAACCAGGAATTATAGAAGAAAGTGAGTAAATTGACCATTCCTTACTTTGATGGCTTGGGAAAGACTATTGCTAAGGCGTGGGTACAAAGATTAGATAGCTTCCTTCAGCTTAGTCCCATACCAAAGGATGAGGCTATTACATATGTTGCTCTTCATCTAGATGGTAGTGCCCATGAGTGGTGGCACCATGGTATGGTCACTTTGGGCCATGATTAGAATACCTCTTACATGGAGTTTACTAAGAGGTTGATGGATAGGTTTGATAAAAAGGATCTTGAGTTGCAGTTTAAGGAGTTGGCTTGGTTGAAACAGTGGGGTTCAATGGACAACTACATTTTTGAATTCCAGAAGCTACAAGTGATGGTAATTGACATTTCTAAGAGAAGGTTGACGGTGCTCTTTATTGATGGTCTTTCAAATCCATTGAGAGGTTGGATTAAGGCCCTTAATCCACCTTCCTTACAGGATGCCTTGAAGAAAGTGAGAGATATGGAATCTTCCACTTCAAGAAACAAATTTCAATCCAAGGGATTATTGCATAAGAAAGATAAAGACAAAAAACATTTTCAGCGAGATTCCAATCAGCTCAAGAAGGAGACAAACCAATTGAGTAGTGATCAGCTCAACGAGCTTAGAAAAAAGAAATTATTCTTCCATTGTAGAGAGCCATGTGATCTATCTCATAAATGCAACAACAAAGCAAAGGCCAAACGAATAGATTACTTTTCAACTGATGAGACACATTCAGAAAAATCAAATAAGCATTCTAATTTTGAGAGTAGTGAAAAAGAAAATCCATCAAATGATAGTGAGGGAGTGATGGCTCAACTCTCTAGTTTTCAGAAAATTGGATCATTCAGGGTTAGAGGAGTACTTTGTAGACAACGAATAATAACTCTCATTGATACAAGTGCCATGCACAATTTCATTGATGAGGGGCTTGTAGCCAAGATGGAGCTCAAAACAGAGGAGTTTGAGGGATTGAAGGTAATGGTTGTAGATGGATTCAAACTCGCATGCACTCGTAAAATTGTTGGCCTAAGTATACGGTTGGGTGATTATGAGTTGAAAGATGACTTCTATGTGGTTGGCATAGGTGATACAAATGTGGTACTTGGGATGCATTGGATGAGGACTCTTGGAGAATTCACTATGAATTTGCATACTATGGAAATAAAATTTGACTATAATGGCAAGAAGATAGTACTTAGAGCTTTATTAGATGGTGGTCCCAAAGTTGTGTCCCTCAAGACGATGGAGCATTTGATTAGATATGATCAGGTGGAGTGGGTAATAGAGTGTCTCATCATGCCTATAGTTCCAGATCAACAGAAGAACAACCATCATCTAGATATTCAGAAGCTGTTATCAAAGCATAGCAAGGTGTTTGGGAGTATTCCACTTGCAGTACCACCCAATAGAGGGATAGAGCATGTGATAGAGCTGAAGGATGGTGTCAAACCAATAATTACTACACCATACAAACATCCTAAGAGGCTTAAGGATGAGATAGAAAAGACTATTAAGGAGTTACTGGATATGGAGCACATTAGACCTAGCAAGAGTACTTTTGCTTCAACAGTTGTGTTGGTGAAGAAGAAGGATGAGACATTATGAATGTGTATTGATTACCAAGATTTGAAGGAAAAGACAATAAAAAATAGGTATCCCATTCCTAAGATTGACGATTTGATAGATGAGCTACATGGAGCTTGTTATTCTCAAAGATTGACTTGAGATCAGGCTACCATCGGATTAGGATGAGGGAGGAGGACATAGAGAAGACAACTTTCAAATGCCATTTTGGTCACTTTGAGTTCTTGGTGATGCCTTTCAAATTAACTAATGCACCAGCCACTTTCTAGAGTTGCATGAATTAGATTTTCAGGAAGCAGTTAAGGAAATTTGTGTTAATATTTTTCGACGTTATCCTAATTTTTAGTAGAACTTGGGAAGAGCATATGAGGCATCTTGAGGAGGTTTTGAGTGTACTGGATAGTGAGTTCTTATACACTGGGTCCAAGTGTGACTTTGGCATGACAGAGTTTCTCTATCTTGGTCATATTATTAGTGCCGAGGGAGTGAGAGTTGATCCTAAGAAGATCAGGGCTATTATTGAATGGCCTACACCTGTTGGTTTTTTCCCAGACTGGATGCTTACTCCCAGATTTCCCTACAAGGTAGACATCAATGATCAACAAGATCTCTGGGCCAGGGGCCAACAGTGTAGGAGATAGACTCTATATTTTATCTCCTCTTCTTCTTCAGGCTCTACAAAACCTAGGGGAGTATTCCCTACTCAACATCCATGAGGATATGCATACAAAGGCTGGGATGCTGACAGAAAGCAGATAAGTCTTCCTGTAAGTAGACCAAAACTATAAGATAAGAGCAAAGGGGCTAGCTTTGGGCCTATTTGCAGTTGTAGACAGAGGACTTGGATCCTAAAACTAATTCTACTATCCTAATGGTTGTTTTGGAGTTTTGATTTTGGTTTTATATTTGGATGCAAAGCTGGACATGGTATATAACACAAACACAAAGCTAGATCGGTGCCTATCCAGGGATTGGAGTCAGTAGACATACACCTGTGAATGATTAGCATGAACAACTAAAACTAGATTTCAGGGGGACACATGTGATATCTGCCTTACAGATATCTCCCAATACAGAGTGTTAAGCTATCTATACTTATGGCATCCCTACTGCAGTATATCCTTCCCAATATTCAATCTAAGAACAATTTAATCTACCCCTTGAGCAAAGTTAAGAGATCAAACATTCAACACAGGAATTCTATGTTCTAGAATCTTAGACATTCCTTGAATACCTAGACTCAAAAGAAAGGTACATGCAACACTGGAGATAGAATTAGCACAACACATGCAAACATAGCATTATTCATATAAGATTAACCATGAAATCAGTGGATTCATGCAAAAAACATACAACAGGAGATACATAAACTCACAAGTTTTGCTGCACAGAGCAACCAAAACCAACTGTATTTTATTACAGAGCCAAAATGTTTAACTTTCAACAACCTCAAAAATGGTAACACAGTCTGCCTATATCGGCCAGAAAGTGTACCTCTAGCAATTAATTACATGGCTTATGACAAAAATCTGCCAGATACAGTCCTTAGAAGGAATGGCGCTCAGAATTTATTGCTGCAATAGACAGGAGAGTAGACAAGGGTGGCCTCGAGCCCTGCGCCGCCATCTGAAAGTCTTCATGCCAAAAATTAGGTACATGACTGTTCAACAATTAGCCCACGCCTCAGCACAGTCACCATTGATGGCTCAACCACCCGCGGCCACCAAGAAAACTATCGCTGCATTCAAAAAAGAACTTCCCGCCAAAATGCGTTTTGTTGTAGGTTTAAAATATGCAGGAAGAATAGTCCCACATGCATGCTGCCGAGATCACTTTAGCACTTTATAAACATAGCCGCATGTATAATAGGTGTCGAGCGCTTTTGCCACGCTTGACACACGCTCCTTCGCCCAAATCCCATCGCCCAGACCTAAGCCATCGGCCAAGCCCATAAATCTCCTGCCGATCTCAACAGTCTCGCCGATGACCACAAACACACCCTCTGCCTCCGTCGGCGTGACTCCCTCCATCAGAGCATCCAAAAATCCTCTGGCCAACCTCATGTGTTACACCGATGAAGCCATCGCAATCCTCTGTCGGCCAGACATAGTCAATCGGCCAACCCAAAAGCTTCCCCGCCGATGAACAATGTCTCACCGATGACCATTCCATACACGCCTGTCGCCAAGACAAAAACCATCGGCCAAGCCAAGCAAACTCTCACCGATCTCAAAGGTCTGGCCGATGCAAACTATACATTCCCCATCATCGGCCAGAGATAGACCATCGGGCTACCTTCCATCGACTAGGCCGACAATACAACTCACGCCGATAGACACCCTCCAAATTCCCATCGGCCAGACACACACCGACGACTCCCCGACAGCCAAACTCCTCGCTCCCATCGGCGAGATCAACACTATCAGAGCAACTGAACACTCCTTCACCGACCACAATAGTCTTACCGATGGTACTTCGTCAACCCCACCCTCTTCGGCAAGACATACGCTGATGACACCTCATCGGCCAAACATCCACTGTCGGCCCAACTCAGAAATCCTTCGCCGATGATGCTGATCACTCCGATAAGACCAAAATCATAAATCTTTGAACCATTGAACCTTGAAGAAAAGGGTTCAAGCGGGTGGTTCAACGCGGTGGTTCAACCATACCGATTGGATCACATAGATGAGCAAAGGATTCACTTACAAAAAATAAGGAACCAAAGCCCCTGAACCGTTGAACCACAATCGGAGCACTCAAAAAACAAAACTTTCGCCGATGGACAAAACATGATGACCCCTACCTCAAGAAAGATGATGCGGATGCTGCAAAACACTAAAGGGGTGCCAAAACTTAAAACTTTTTGGATTTTTTGGGAAGGTGCCTACATGAAAATTCCTAAATTAACTGACAGTCAATTTAGGCACCAACAATACCTATGAATCTCTCTTAGCTTAAGGTATTCTTTGGTCTATGTAGTTTTTACAAGAGGTTCGTTAAGGGATTTTCACAGATTGCAGCTCAACTTACAGATTTGATGAAGAAGGGGGCTTTTGTGTGGTCTAATTCATCTCAAAAGTGTTTTGAGCACTTTAAACAATTGATGTCTTCATTTCCTGTGTTGGCGATTCCATATTTCTCCAAACCTTTTGAGTTGGAGTGTAATGCCTCAAGAGAGGGGATTAGAGTCATGCTAATGCAGAAGAAACACCCCATAGCATTTGAGAGTAGAAAACTAAGAGGCGTGGAGAGGAGCTACTCAGTTTATGATAGGGAAATGTTGGCCATTGTACATGCCTTGGCCAAATTCAAACCATACCTAGTTGGGGGTAAGTTCATTATAAAAATGGATCACAATAGCATTAAATACTTCATGAACCAGAAGGATCTTAATGACAGACAACAGAAGTGGGTGAGCAAGTTATAAGCATACAATTTTGACATTGTATATGTCAAGGGAAAGAAGAAGTAATTGTTGATGCACTTTCCAGGAGGCCCCACTTATGTTCGTTGGTAGAGATTATTGTTGATTAGACAGAGTTGATTTTAGCAGAATATGCTAAGGATTCTTAGGCAGCAGGAATTATAGAGGGCACAATTCATGATGATAGGTATTATGTGGTTAATGATTTAACCATTTATAAGGAGAGGATTTATTTGGTGCCTACTTCACACCCTCAAGGTAAGATATTGAGGACCTTTCATGAGGCACCCATGGCTGGTTACCTGGGTTTCTTCAAGACCTACAGGAAGATCCGAGAGCATTTTACTTGGAAAGAACTCAAGAATGAAGTCCTTAAGATGTCAGGGAGTGCCCCACTTGCCAGCAGAATAAAAATGAGCACACTTATCTAGCTGGTTTGCTTCAACCTTTACCCATTCCTAATAAAAATGGGAATGTATCTCCATGGACTTCATCACTAGGCTACCTAAGGTACAAGGCAAGGATTGTATATATGTTGTAGTTGACAGATTGACCAAATTTGCGCATTTCTTTGCCATTTCGGTAACACATACTGCAACTTAGGTGGCTGATTTATTCTTCGAGGAGATATTTAGATTGCATGGGATGCCCAAGAGTATTGTGAGTGATAGGGACAACAAGTTCCTAAGTATCTTCTGACAAGATCTCTTCAGATTGAGTGGCACTAAGCTCACTCCTAGTACGAGCTACCACCCACAAACATATGGACAAACAGAGATAGTAAACAAATAGGTGGAAGGGTATCCTGGGAACTATGTTTCTGAATAGTAGAGAGCTTGGGTCAAATGGCTACACCTTGGGGAGTATTGCTATAATACTACCTATCACATGTCCATCAGGATGTCGCCATTTATGGCTTTGTATGGGTATGAGGCACCCAACTTTGTGGATTTACTATTTGGGGATAGAAGAGTGCTTAAGGCAAAGGATTTACTTCAAGGGAGTCAAGACATCACGAAGTCACTAAAGGAAAATTTGCAACAAGCACAAAATCAGCAGAAGTTATACACTGATCAACATCAGGTAGAACACAATTTTGATGTTGGGGACATGGTTAATTTGATACCATAGCCATACAAATAGTCTACTCTCAAGAAGAGTGGAGCAGATAAGCTTAAGTCTAGATTCTATGGTCCATTCACGGTGTCCAGGAGGGTTGGAGAGGTTGCCAATGAACTTGAATTACCAGCTAGTAGCCGAGTGCATAATGTCTTTCATGTATCCAGGCTCAAGAAGGCATCGGACACAATGTATTTCCCTCATCAGAGTTGCCACCATTAGACAAGGAGGGGAAGTTGATACTGATTCTAGAGGCCATTATTGACTACCGAGAGCAGACTCTTCGGAAGAGAGTTATTAAGGATTTTTTGGTCAAATGGAAGAACTTGCAAGTAGAGGATGCAACGTGGGAGAATGAGCATATTTTACAACATCAAAAGTTTTTTTTTAGATTGCAAGAATCGGGTAGCCCCCTATAAACTGCAGTGCACTTGGTAAACTTTTTTCACACGACCAATGATGTTGGTGCAACATGCCCTCTTGTACCACGGGGACGGGGGGAGACTAGACCTCATGACCTCCTTACCTACAACAAGAAATCTTAGCCAATCGATCCAACGCCCCCGCCCCTACAACATCCAAAGTTGAGATTGCTTGAGGACAAGCAATTTTGGGAAGGGCAAATAGTAATGTCCCCTTCCTAATTAGTTCAGTTTGGTGGACAGTTAGCCTATTCAGTGGGTTCCCGTAGGCTAATGAGTTAGGGTCAGGGAATACTTGGAGTCAGTTTATCCAACGGGATGGTAGTATTAGATATGTTTTTGAGCTCCAATGGTTTTTATGTGTACAACGTCATTTTTTGAGGTAAGTTTGGGTGAGTTCTCCAATACTTACTATCTTTAGTAAGTCAGTTTTGGGCACTAACAGGGTCAGTTGTCAGATTTGCTATGTCGATGGAGGCATTTAATGTCAATATCTTGTTAGGAAAAGTGTCTCAACCTTGCAACCTCAAAATGTTACTATTCTTCCCAGTATTGGTCTTTTTGAATACCCTTTATCTTGGTGAATGGTTTGGAACTTTCAAAGTTTTGAAAAGTTTCCAAACGAGCTAAAAATAGTGAGACTTACTATTTTTAGTAAGTCCTTTGATTGAGCTTAGATTGACCTAAATTTTTTCCCAGAAGGTGCAGAACAACTAAGTGAACATCTCGAGTAAGTTTCGTCTCAAGATCACATCTGGATCGCGAGATATTAAAGTTTTTATTTTTTGAAACTGTCAAAAAAAAGTTTTGAACTTAATTATCATAATCAAAACATCTCTAAACTTCCCAGATATTGTCCTAATCAACATAGCTGGTTATAGGGTGATAGATCTCTTCACGAGCTTTCTGATGCATCAAACAATTCATCAATCGGACACCCAAATCAAAAGTTATGGCCTCCAAAAGTTGGACCTTCTATTTTTGGGAAATGTAAAAACATGTTGGACACATAAAAGAGTTGTAAAGGGGAGATTTACACATGTTGGTGTGTGGTTTGGCACATCACAAGGCATCTTTGATTGGAGATAATTTGGGTGCCACTTTATGGGTGGTTTTGGCTCATGGTTTTGTAATTACCGGTAACGGTTTACTGTATTGCATCTCCTCTATATTAGGAGCTGGAGATGGAGGTTGTGTGTAAGAATCTTATAGATGTTGAATTACCTCCTGGATCTCTGGTTGGATATACTCTTGTAAAAGCTTGCTCTGCAAGTATATTGTAATCTTCGTGATTCCTGAATAATATATTGGGTGGCTTTGGAGTGTGGCGTTTTTTACTTGAAAGGGTTTTCCCCACGTATATCTTGTGTTGTGAGTTTTGTGTTTGCATTTGAAAGTTGTTATTATCTTTCTATTAATGTGCATATTAATCTGTAACTGTAAAAGTAAAAATTTGCATAAGTTTTTCCTCAATAGATCAGTGTAGGAAGCGTTTCCACATACCTTGCTTCCTTTCAGTTGGTATCAGAGCCTGATCACCTTTGGTTCTAGTTGTTGGGTAGAGGGTTTTTTTAAGCTGATCTTTGTTTGAGAGGGAGCTTGTGCAGAGGATTTTGAAATCTTTGTTGTAGGTAAGAGATGGCAAGCACATTTGGGAGGTTTGAGATAGAGAAGTTTAATGGCAGTAATTTTGAGTTATGGAAACTCAAAATGGAGGACATGCTTATAGATTAGGATTTATGGGAAGCCATATCTGGTACAAAACCAACGACAATGTCTCAAGAAGACTGAGATCTCAAAGATCAAAAAGCTAAGCATTTGATAAGACTCTGTTTGGTTGATTCAGTGCTCCTGAATATCCATGAAGAAAAGACTGCAAAGGTACTTTGGAAGAAGCTTGGAGATGTTTATCAGGCTAAATCCCTGGCGAACAAGTTATTCCTACGAAAGAAATTGTATTCTCTAAAGATGGAAGATGGAGAATCTGTCACTGGTCACCTAAATACATTCAATATGCTTGCTGCCCAGTTGACTTCTGTTGGTGTGAAGATGGAGGAGGAGGATCGATGTACAACATTACTGTGTTCCTTATCAGATTCATGGGACCACCTTGTTTTGGCCATTGGGAGTACCACTACCACCTTCAAGATGGATGAAGTGGTTTCTTTGTTGTTGTCTGAAGAGATGTAGAGAAAGTCTTCCGAATCAGCTAAGGAGGCTCTTGCGGTTCCTGGTAGATCTAAAGAGAAGGGAAAGAAAAAGGATAAGAAGAAGGAAGAAAAAGGAAGATCCAAATTGTTGGGAATTAAGGTGTCTTAACCTTTGCAAATTCCTAATGTTGTATTTATTTATCCCATGTTGAGTTGGCATAGTCAGCACCTTGTGCATATGCAGCAGGATAAATTTTGGTGACTTTAGCAGCCACGGTTTCCCCCTTGAATAATTAACGGGGGTTTGGGGCAGTGCCCCCAAGACAGGCTCAAGGGGCGTAGCCCCTTGCGAGGTCCAAGGGCAGCGCCCCCGAAACCTCAAATAATTTTTTAATTAATGACAAGTGTCGGTGAGTATCTTTTCACAAGAGAAAGGCATCTTTGGGCGGTCAAAGGAGGTTATGGCATGTTGTAAGAGGAATATGATATTTTCAGTCAGTGTATGACAAATTCTCTTACAGCTATAAGTGCTGTCAGTTATAATAGATTCTATGACAGCTGTAAGGTGCGTAAGAGCATCTGTCGTAACCTATCTTGGGACCAGGCGCCCACTTTGGGATGGGATGTTGGACAAGTGTCCTTAAGCATAGGTTTTGGGGCATGAGTCCAAGATGGACGCCCATCTCTAGAAGGTTCTAGATTTGCCTTGTAAACTCTATATAAACAAGTGCTTGGATGGGAGATTGATAACTTTGGTACAAGTACTGTTATGCTACCGGAATATCTCCATATTCGACATTCGAAGACTCCTGAAAAAGCATTGGCTCTGAAACTGTATTGTAATCTGTTATTGTTTACTGTAATACATTTGAGCTGTGTTTTGGAGTGTGGGATTTTTCACCCGTAAGGGTTTTCCCCATGTATATTTTGTCTCTCTCTTCTGTCTACTTTTTGTGTGTATGTGTATTGCTACTATATCTCATGTTAATGATTTAACATTGCTGTAATAGTTAGGATAAAGTTGAATTTGCATAGCCCTCTCCTCAATAGATTAGTGTAGGAAGTGATTTCTGCACACCTAGCTTCCTTTCACAAATCCCATAAGAGATCTAAGTCTCCGAGAAAGTCCAAGGCCTTGTGTTAGAACTGCAGCAAACCTGGTCACTTTTGCAAGGAGTGCAAGGAGGAGAAAAAGAAAAAGAAGAATTATAATTTAGATTCTGACAAGTCCTCTCAGGATAAGGAGAAGCATTTGTTGCTGTCTTGGCAATGCATGCATCTGAGGATGTGTGGCTTATCGACTCTGGTGCATCTTTTCACATGACCTCACATCGGTGCTAGTTTTCGAAGTATGAAGAATACGATGGTGGAAAGGTGTACTTGGGTGATGATTCTCACCTGGATATTGTTGGCCGTGGAAGAGTCTTGTTTCCATTCCCTAATGGACGAGTAAAGGGAATCAATGGTGTTTTACATATCCCTTGTTTGACACGGAACCTTCTTCCTGTAAGTAAATTGAATGATGTGGGTGTGCAGGTTGTTTTCTCAAATGGAGGATGCAAGATGACTATATGATCTATGGTGTTGGCTAAGGGTGTTTGGATTGGTACTCTGTTTCAGCTTGATGCATGTGCAGTTCAGTGTAATAGTGCCTCTATTTTGAAGAAGAGAGCTTTAGAGTCTTCATCCTCACCATTGGAACCAGCAACGAAGAAGACTGTTACATCTACTTCCGATGGTCATGCTTTTTGGGTACCTAAGGGTGCTCATTCTTTGGAGATGAAACTTCCAACTAAGAAGACAATGTTATGGCACCAAAGACTTGGTCACATTGGTGAAAAGGGTTTGAGGACCCCGAAGAATAAAAATCTTGTTAAGGGTATGAATGATTGTAACCTTGAGTTCAATTTTTATGAACATTGCATTTATGGAAAACAAAACCATGTTCAGTTTTATTCCAGTTCTCACAAATCTTCTGAGGTGTTGGACTTGATTCATTCTGATGTGTTTGGTCATGTTAATGTTCCTTCAATTTCAAATTTTGTTTACTTTGTTTCATTCATTGACGATTACAGTAGGACATGGGTGTATTTCCTTAGAAGTAAATCTGAAGTCCTTAATAGATTCAAAGAGTTCAAAGCTCTAGTAGAGAATCAAAAGGATAGAAAGATTAAGTGTTTGAGGACTGACAAAGGTGGTGAGTTCTGTTCAAAAATTTTTGACAAGTTCTGTAAAGAACAAGGGATTGAGAGGCACAAGACAACTCCATATACCCCTTAGCAGAATGGAGTTGTAGAAAGGATGAATAGAACGTTGATGGAGAGGGCAAGGAGTATGCTAAGTGGAGCTGGTCTTGAACAAAAGTTCTAGGCTGAAGTTGTTGCTACCGCTTGTTACCTAGTTAACACGTCTCCTACATCAATGCTCGTTGATAAGACACCTATGGAGGTATGGTCTGGTAAATAGCCTTCATTAAGACACATTCAAGTATTTGGTTGTGAGGCATATGCACATGTGCCTAAGGAGAAGAGGTCTAAGTTGGAGAACAAGGCTGTAAAGTGTATCTTCATCGGTTATGGCATCAGTGTGAAAGGGTACAAGATTTGGGATCCAGTAGCTGAGAGAGTTCTGTATAGCAGAAGCGTGATCTTCAGAGAGCTCAATCATTCTTCTATTGTCTTGTAACTAGAGAAAGAAAAGAAGAAAGATGATGTGGTTCAGCTTCCTTCCACCCCTGAGAAAGTTGAACCAAAAACATCTATTGGCCCTGATAATGAGGGGAGCTCTAGTAGCTCTGAAAGTTCAGAAGAAGATGAAGAACCTCAAACTCAACCTTTGAGGAGGTCCACGCAGATAAGGTAGCAACCTGATAGGTTTGGTTATTCATTGCATGATTCCAGTTGTATTTTTGCTTTGATTTCTAACACTGATGAGCTTAGAACTGTGAAAGAGGCTATGGGTATGAAAGATGCAGGTTCCTGGAAGGAGGCCATGGAAGAGGAGATGGCTTCTTTGGAAAAGAATAATACTTGGGACTTGGTGCCTTTGCCTGAAGGACGAAAACCTGTTGGATGCAAATGGGTGTTCAAAAATGAATTCAGTGTAGATGGCAGTGTTGAGAAATATAAGGCTAGATTGGTTGTGAAGGGGTCTTCTTAGGTGGAAGGAATTGACTATGGTGAGATTTTCTCTCTCGTTGCAAAGCTGACATCTATTCAGTTCCTGTTATCTCTTGTAGCAGCGTATGATCTAGAAGTGGAACAGATGGATGTGAAGACAACATTCCTTCATGGTGACTTGGAGGAGGAAATCTATATGTCACAGCCAGAGCACTACGTGGTGAAAGGTAAAGAAAATCTAGTTTGCATGTTGAAAAAGTATTTGTATTGTTTGAAATAGTCTCCTAGGATGTGGTACCAAAAGTTTGATGCCTTTGTGTTGAGCATTGGATTTCAGAGATCAAAATTAGATCATTGTGTTTATTACAAGTTTGACAATGATCACATTCTCATTATTACATTGTATGTTGATGATATGTTACTCATTGGGAATGGTAAAAGTTTGATTCTGATTTGAAGTCTCAGTTGTCAGCACAGTTTGAGATGAAAAATCTAGGGGCACCTCAGTACATTCTAGGAATGGAGATCAGAAGAGATAGAGCAAACATAAAACTTTGGTTAGGCTAGAGTAAGTATGTTAACACTGTGTTGGAGAGATTCAACATGATGGATTGCAGACCTTTGACTATTCCTGTTACAATGGGGACAAAGTTATCTATTGAAGATTGTCCAAAGTCTCCTTCTGAGACAGAGGATATAAGTAGAGTTTCTTATGCTAGTGTGGTTGGCAGTTTGATGTATGCGATGGTCTGCACAAGACCAGACATTGTCCAAGCAGTGGGAGTCCTTAGTCGATTTATGGCTAATCCTGGACGGGTACATTGGGATGTAGTGAAGAGAGTGTTTAGATATTTGTGGGGTACTTATGAATATTCCTTATGTTATCATGGTTATCCTATAGAACATCAGCATTCACTTTATATTCGTGGATTTGTGGATTCATATTGGGCAGGTGACATTAACAACAGGAGATCTACTTGTGCTTGTGTTCACTATGTTTGGTGTTGCTATTAGTTGAATGAGTAAGCCTATGGTCGCTTTGTCCACTACTGAAGCTGAGTACATGGTAGCAACTCATGCTTGTAAAGAAGCCATTTGTCTTAAGAGACTGTGTTCTGATGTTGGGTTTTATGCAGGGAAGATTACTATTTGTTGTGACAGTCAGATTGCCATATGTTTGGTGAAGAATCCTACTTTCCACGCAAGGACTAAGCATATTGATGTCTAGTACAATTTTGTTCGTGACATGGTAGAGGGTGGGAAGGTAAACTTGGAAAAAGTTGAAACTTTGATGAATGTTGCAGATTCCTTGACAAAACCTGTGAGCACAAAGAAGTTCAGATGGTGTTAAGAGTCTATGGGCCTCACAGCCCCTAGCAATTAAATCATGGTGTTGATAGTCCCTTTGCTCTTGCAAGATGTTCGACAAGTGGGAGAATGTTAGGAAAAGTGTATCAACCTTGCAACCTCAAAAGGTTACTATTCTTCCCAGTATTGTCTTCTTGAATACCCTTTATCTTGGAGAATGGTCTGGAACTTTCAAAGTTTCCAAAAGAGCTAAAAATAGCGAGACTTACTATTTTTAGTAAGTCATTCGATTGAACTCGGATTGACCTGAAATTTTTCCCATAAGGTGCAGAACAGCTAAGTGAACATCTCAGGTAAGTTTCGTCTCAAGATCATATCATCGTGAGATATTAAAGTTTTAATTTTTTGAAACTGTTGAAAAATGTTTTGAACTCAATTACCAGAATCAAAACTTCTCTAATAGTCCTAAAAATTGTCATAACTAGCATAGTGGGTTATAGGGTGATAGATCTCTTCACAAGCTTTCTGACGCATCAAACGGTTCGTTAATTGGACACTCGGATCAAAAGTTATGGCCTTCGGAAGTTGGACCTTCTATTTTTGGGAAATGTAAAAACGTGTTGGACACATAAAAGAGTTGTAAAGGGGAGAGTTACATGTGTTGATGTGTGGTTTGGCACATCACAAGGCATATTTGATTGGAGATAATTTGGGTGCCACTTTATGGGTGGTTTTGGCTCATGGTTATGTAATTACCGGTAACGGTTTACTATATTGCATCTCCTATATATCAGGAGCTGGAGATGGAGGTTGTGTGTAAGAATCTTATAGATGTCAAATTACCTCCTGGATCTCTGTTTGGATATACTCCTGTAAAATCTTTCTCTGCAAGTATATTGTAATCTTCATGATTCTTGAATAATATATTGGGCGGCTTTGGAGTGTGGGGTTTTTTACCTGAAAGGGTTTTCCCCACGTATATCTTGTGTTGTGAGTTTTGTGTTTGCATTTGGAAGTTGTTATTATCTTTCTGTTAATGTGCATCTTAACCTGTAATTGTAAAAGTAAAAATTTGCATAAGTCTTTCCTCAATAGATCAGTGTAGGAAGCATTTCCGCATACCTTGCTTCCTTTCATATCCAAATATTTCATATAGTCCAAGTATTTTAATCTAATAACGATACTTTATAAAGTTAAAATAAATATTTAACTTTATCGCTATTTAACATCGTTAAGTGACTTATGAGGGGGTACTTTGGGAGACATAAGAGTTAATTAAATTTAATAAAGTTCCCTAAGTTGAATGCCTCATGTGGGAGATATAAGGGGTTATGTTTTGTTTATTAAAAAATATGTTTTTAACCCTAACTTGGGCATGGGAACTTGGGGAAAGATTAAAAGAAGTCTGGAAGCTCATTTTGCTATCTTGTATGCTATATTTTTTATATCTAATATCGTCATGCTTTTGGAGGAGCTTGATCTTCTCAAGTTTGTGAGGACAAAATCCCTTATAGGCAACATTCTTTACATTGTTGAAAGACACAATCTAGAGGATTTCTTGGTGGTTTCACTACGGAGATCACAACTGGGATAATTTGTGAAGATTTATTTTAGTTTGGAGGAGGATTGCATATTTGATTTTGTTGTGACAGATTGGAGGAGAAACGGTAGAAATTTGCTGAGGTTTTTGACTTCAAATGCTGGTAGTACCTCTCCCTATGTTGGTCATACCATATTGACAACGACGTGTGGTTTTGGAAAGTTGGATGCCTAGGTTTTGGGGCAATTTTTTTGTTTTTTAGGGCACCTAGGGTTGGAGAACAAACTTCAATCCTTTGTGAGCATTTTAACTCAGTTTTGGAGGTGTGGCGTTCATATCTAGGAGCTTGCAAGAGTTGGTTGCAAGTCCAAAAAATTATCAAATTCCATTAAATTTTCTAGGTATGTTTGATTTAGATATGTAATTGTATTTGATGAACTGGTTTGCTTTTACATTTGAGAAAAATTGTATTTTTAGATCAAAAATTAAATTTGAAATTTTTAGCTACATGTATTTCTGAATATTGCCATATTTCTAAATTATTTAATGTTGCAAGTTACTTCATTTCTGATATCTATTGCAAACAAAAGAAACACCTTCTGTATTCCCATCTACTTCTATTAAATACATCAAACAAACAAAAAAAAACCAAGGCAAAACAAGGGTGCATATTACATAGTTAGACTCAGCAATTCTATTTGGTAAGTTGGGATTTGAGTAGAGATTAGTTTGATTTGATTGGAAGTGTGGAGAGTCTTTAAATATTTCTCCAAGGAAATTGAGTAGCATGGTGTGATTAGGTTTCACATATAGATGGCTCATTTGTAAATCTTTCATTTCTCTACATTTAATCTTGTTGTATTGTTCAATATTCATTGCTCTTCCTAGTTTATATTCTAGTGTGTGCTTTTCAAGCCCATTCAATGGTTATTCATTCAACTCATGACTAGTGTTGCACTAGTTGGTAACAAAGCAAACTATCCGAATAATAGAGGTGGACTCACAAGAGTTTCATGGACACAAGCATTTATACGAAGTTTTGTGACATTATAGGTGAATTAGAGAAGATGGCTCATGGATTAGGAAGAGGACGTGCAAGAAACCATCAAGTTATCTACATCATAGATATAATTAATATGTTAAGATTCATTCAAGTTTGACTCAAAGTCATCAAAATTGAACACAGTATAGGTCTAATGGTGATGGAAGACATCAATGACAATGAGATGAAAGGTTCTCACACACAAGGTGGTGCCATGGATCCAGGTGATGTTGAGAAGAACATCATAGAAGAAATAAGATTTACAATCACCTTGATGAGAGTTGGAAGTAAAGTGAGGTTTGATGTCCCAAGCTACTCAAGGAGCTTAAATCCAAGAGAGTTGGTTGACTAGATGAATGAGCTGGAGAAATAATTAAAGTTTGAAGCAATCAAGTGCCCAAGGAAAGTCAAGTATGCCACCACAAAGTTTAAAGGGCATCATGCCTTGTGGTGGGACTTGGTCTAAAAGAGTCATGTATGGGAGAAGTGCAAGATCACATAGTGGAATTGCATGGTGACTAAACTGAAGGGAAAATTTATGTTAACTCTTAGAATTTTAATTTACACCTTTCAGTATGGCACAAATGAAATGTGTGTGTAATAGAACCACTAACCTAATACGAATTAGAAGGGAAAGCTCACTGTAAACAAAAAAACTAACCTAATACGAACAATATGTACTTACTATTTATAATTTGTACAATGTTCTATGGGTGGTTCATGCTCATGATAAATAAAACTAAAGTATGTCTTCTAAGATTCACCTAGGGAAAAAGATTGATACACACTTCAACTCAAGCAAAACAGGTTTTTTATACTTTTCAATTGCAAGAGAAACCCTGTGATTACTACACTCTTATATTATTCAACTAAAAGTACAGATTGAGTAATGCAAGTACACATAAGCATTGAATAGGCTTACACAATACATAAGACTTGATAAATCATAAGAGGGGAATGACATGCAAAGCTACCAAATTTAATTTACCTTGTCAACATATACAAATAATGTTATCAACCAAAGAAAGTAAGTGCATTCAAAGTGACAACAATCAACTTAATGACTATTGTAATACAAAGCTTTCAGTGATTGCTAATTTATAATTAACTCATAAAAACATAAATGACACAAGATAGAACACTTCAATATAAATTTAGAATAAAAATAGGTATAATAAATCATATTGAACAAATACTAAAATTTGGATCAATAATATAACTAACCCTAAACTAATAGCTAAGAACATTTATTTATAATGGTTACAAAGCTATTGCATGAAAATAAATAAAAAATCTTACTGCCACTTCTACTCCAAGAAGAGACTACTTGCATGCATTACAATCTTTATTACAAAATTGAAACGAAGCTACGGTGCAAAAATGCATCCTACCCTATACTACATGGAGAGAAAATGCCCATAAGCTCAAATCTAACAATTTTTAATGATAAATTCACACATGTAATATTATGCAAGTAACATGCAAATATATGCAATAAACATTTAATTCACAAAACCAATACAACTATAACACAAAGGTATACATGGTGAAAACCCTTGTGGGAGAAAACCCCACACTCCAAAGCATGAAACCCATTGTATCACAATAACAATACAATTACATACAACTTTAGGCACTTACAAGAGTTCAACAACATTAAGTCCTAGAGTAATTTCGACAACATAATGACATCCTTGCAATACACTATGAAAAATCCATCCAAGCACCTTAATAAATAGAAGAGACACAACTAGGAAACCATCCAATGGTTTTGGAAAACCATGAGCCAACATGCAAGAGGTATAAAACCCAAACCCCATGGCTCAAATTCCAATGGCCCGTACTAAATTTGAATTCTAGGCTATATTTAGAATATTCCTTACACTTGTCATAACTTGTCATGACCTGTCATAGTCAACATTCCAGCTTAGGTGCCCCAATTTGTCACGTTCCTCCCTTCAAAGATGCATTATGACATGCATCATAAGACTATCATAAAGTTGGTCTAGATTCTAATGTAACCTTTGTAATCATGCTCTTCTGTGTCATAGAATCTGTCATAAGTAAATCCCACATCTTACAATGTCATAAGATGCTCTTATAACTCCTTACACACATTCCACTATGGCCGACACATGGCAAAGAGTGCCACCTCAAACTGGGATGCCCCACTTCTTATATGAGGACCAAACAAATAACTAAAAATAATAAATACGTAACATTGGGAATCCAAGGTTTAGGCACTTTTCGCAACATTCTCTACTTTGTTGAACACCTTGGAAGAACAAAAGGGGAAATACAATAATGACATCTAACTCCTAGGAACCAAGGGGCCCATAGTCCCACAACCTAAACTTCTCTTTGCTCACCGGCTTCATCAATGCATCGACGACATTCTTCGAAGTGTCAACCTTTTTCAATATCATTGTCTAATCCTCCACCATATCTCAAACAAAATGGTACTATACATTAATATGTTTTGTTTATGCATCAAAGGTTGGGTTGTTTTCTAAACTAATGGCACTCTGACTATCACAGTCAATAGTAACTAGTCTCTGACTCAACCTGACATCTGAACACAATCTCAAAATCTTAATGGCCTCCTTATAGGCATGAGTAGTTGACATATACTCTACCTTAGTCATGGATAAAGTGATCATAACCTACCACTTGTTCATCCAAATCATTGCACCATTGAATAAGCTAAACACATATCCTCTAATAGACCTCTAGCTATCAACATCTCCTACCTAATCTGAGTCCACATATCCCTAAATATTCATTGAGTGTTGCAAGTAATATACAAGTCCTTGAAAGTTGGTTGCAAGTTCCCTACAAGTCCTCTATAGGTAACACCAACAAAACTATACTCCAAGTGATTCATGGAATTATTACAAGTTGGTTGCAGGTCCTCCATAGGTTAGTTGCAAGTTGATGAGTCAAATACATGACTCAGTTATTTCTATATATTTCCTATTTTAAGACTCTGACTTTACACTATGGCATATATATATATTATTGTGATTATACTTGTCTTTTGGATGATTTATATGCATGCTTAGTATTTATTCCTTTAGATGAAATCTTTTGACCGATTACTGTGAATTCTATTTTCAAATTCATACTTTATGAAATTCTTGCTCAAGTTGTGTGTGATTGCATGAAAGATACGGCAAAGGGCACTCCAAAGGCCTTCAGATACCTCTGAAACTACTTCCTTCATGAAGAACCCAAACCACTGAGAGCTCTAGATTCTTGCAGTGCTACAAGAGAGTCGTCCTCCCATTAAGTCGTTGATTAATCAGGCCAATCCAAGGGTCATTCAGGAATCCAGCGATGCACACTCGCCAACATGTCCAATTGTTCATCCCAGCAACAACACTTATTGACAACTTTGAAGTCCAAGTCCACATGTCACTTTGTTTTATGATAACTGAAGTATCCATCAGTTAGTGCTCGTGCCACTTCAAGGGTCTACTTAACTGTTGATAATTAGATTGACATGAATTCTTGATCTAAAGTTAGATTGAAAAGGAACTGCTAATGCATTAAATAAAGCAACTGGCTTAGTCCAAGTTTGTTGTAATTAGGAACTAGTATAGTTATTGCTTTCAATAAAGGCTCATATGTATAAGTAGGAGACTAGCAGTTTCACTCATTTACTTCTAGTTCCATTTTTTAGTCAAGTATTGTTTTTTGTCAAGGAGAAAATCTTCTAGCTCACTCGTGTATCCATGCCCATCTGGGATTATCTTTAATGCATATGAAAGGGAATTTCTATTGAAGTTGATAGAGTTCAAGAGGATCATCTCCACCTGGGAAAGTAGGTTCCTCTTCCCCAACTAGGAGGAGATCTCTCAGTATTTATTCATGTGTTTATTTTTATGTTTTCTATTTACTTTCATTATATTGTGCGTTAATGTTAAGTTGTCGCATTCTTCTTTTGTGTGAACGTTTTAGATGTTAAATACCTGTAGGTCTATCCTTTAAATCTAAAAATACGAAAAAGAAGTATTTGTTATTATGTGAAACAACATTGTTTTATTTAGAGTATTTCATTGTTGTGGATTGATAAGATACATTTTGATGCAGTTAATCTAAGTTTCATTTCAAAAGCAAATAGATTAGTTTCAATTACAACTCGTGTGTTTCTTTTTCAAGCAACTAAAATAGTTTACATTAAAGCATGTGTGTTTCTTTCAAAAGTAATTAGCATAGTTTCCATTTCAACATGTGTGTTTCCTCCCAAAGCAATTAGAGTAGTTTCCATTTCCAGCATGTGTGTTTCTTTCAGCAAGCAGGTTAAATTGAATTCCAATAAGATTCTTTTAGTAGCTAATTCAAACCATCAATCCCATAAGATTCAGATTCCACTCCTCCAACCTCCCACACAAGAAAGTCTTACCACAAATAGCTCCAAACACCTTTGGATTGATAAATTAAATGATGATGAATTAAAGACCACTACAACAACCTCATCATTTTTGGTGCCATTTCCAGGGAATATAATCTACAAATCATTGTAGGTTAAGGTGTTGGTAAGATTTTTGAATGAGCGCTTTCTGGATCCACCAGTTTATGAGTAGACTTAGGGATACCTTAGGTCAATTCATAAAGCAAACCACAGTTAGTACAACATTGGAGACTAATTTAGAAGAACCTCCAAATCATTTAATCGATTAAGGACCTCCCATACCACCAGAATCTCCCACTTTTCCTAGAACATTTTTTACAATGGGTGATAATCTCTTTGATGGAGGTGAACAAGATGAACCAGTTAATAATAGAACATTTTCCTATCCAATTGCCATAACGCCCAAGAGGAATGAGCCTCCCATGAAGAATATATATCTTGCATTCCTGCCAACTTTTAGAGGAAAAGCCTCAGAAGACCCTGATCAGTTCTTGTTCAAATTTAAGGTTCTCTGTCAGACTTATGATTATGGAATGAATAATTATCAAATGGAAACTATCTTCCTTGATAATTATCAAGATTATTGTAGACTTAGGGACTGGAAGGATGAACTCTTCTGAATGAAACAAATGAAGGATGAAAATTTGGAAGATTATGTGGATGGATTCTTATTTGTCCATAGGAGATGTGGCAGTAATCTAGATGAAGAACTTAGTAAAACCATTTTTCTGAGAGGAATTAACGATGATATTAGAGAATCCTTGAACCTTATGGGGAAGGGAAATATTAACAAACAGAGTTTCACAAAAATTATGGAAGTTTGTAGAAATCACTCCCAAACTCAGGCAGGTAACAAAGTGCAGAAGAAAGGAAAAGGTGGTGGCAGTGATGTCACCCAAGTTATGGAAGAACTTGCCAATCTAAAAACTGATATCTTACTTCATTTGAACACCACTCTTCATGGTATGTAGACAAGTAAAAAGAATAATTAACCCTTGGCCATCTATTGTCCTCGTTGTAGAGAGAAGCATCCACTAAGGGAGTGTCCTTTAAATCGCACTGAGATGTGTGGAATATGTGAAAAAACCACCCCACCAATGAGTGCAGTTTACTACCTGAGATCAAAAATAGGTTGAAAAAGGCACCACCAGTAGAAGAGGAATTAAATTTTATTGGCCAGAAACAATCAAACTATGGATTTAACCAGTTTTCAGGTCAATATGCTTCTAGAGGTCCACCAAGTTGGGGAACAAGCCAGTGGAATGGACTGTGGGGAGGCCCACTTCCACAAATGCAAATGCCACCTCGGTGGGGGCCAACATGGCCCAAATCGGAGTGGATGAACCAGTCTTGGGTCACTCCTTAGTAGCCAAACTAAAGTCAGTATCAAAAGTCATGGGCACCCCAATATAACCAAGGACCAAGATGATTTGGAAACCAGCCTCAAGCCTTACTTCCTTGACCCTCACAACCTGCAAACCAAAATTAGAATGACCAGGTCAATCAACCTCAGATGCTTGTTCAACCCATACCAAACCCCAAGAACAATAGGCCTCGACAACAGGTGTATAATATTGATCCCAATACAACCACCTTGAATGTTTTAGAAATCAATGATATCCAACTTCATTCCTGAAACATCCATGTAAAAGTTCCTTCTAAGGAAATCTCTGAGGAAGAGGAAGTGACACCTAACACTGAAGAACAACAACAGGATAAGGTAGTTGAGAAAAAGAACCCATAAGAAATCTCTAAAATAGCTCCTATTCCATTTCCAAAATGATTAAGATGGACTCCTCCAGAGAAATCCAAAGAAACCTAGATTACTCAGGATCATGACTCTTAGCTAATTAGGGAACTTAGGAGGATACATTTAGAAGTCTCTCTATTGCAGGCAATAAAAGACATCCCTGAGATAAATCATACCATCAAAAGTCTATGCCTAAAGCTTCCTTCGAGGAAACAAAAATTACCAAACATCATTCAGGTGGAAGGAAAACTTGTTGATGTCTTGGCAGGCAAGTTGATCCCTAAGAAGTATGGAGACCCTGGAAGCTCGTTATCTTAGTGATGATAAAAGGAACATCAGTCTCAAATGTACTGATTGATTTAGGAGTTGCTATCAACGTAATGACTACAAATACTACAGAAGCACTAGCATTAACCAACCTGCAACCAACCTCAACATTGATCAGTCCTTACAGGGACATTCATTCTATTCACTATGGAACCAAGCAAATAATTGTCCAGCTTGATAAACAACTTTCCATAAGCAATTGGTTGAAATAAACATAAGAAGTAAGACTGACAAAATTGCTACAAAACCATACACAAGCATTTGCATGGGAATATAAAGACATGAGGGGAATTCATCCTAGTGTGTGTACACATCATATTTACACTGAAGATGTACATCCTGTGAGACAACCACAAAGGATGATCAATCCTGCTCTGAGAGAAATAGTGAAAGAGGAAATAGAAAAATTGTTGCAGGTAGGATTCATCTATCCTATTTCTAATAGTCAGTGGGTATCACCATTAGTGATTGTACCAAAGAAAAATGACAAATGGTGAGTATGTATTGACTATAGGGAACTAAATAAGGCCACCAAGAAAGACTATTTTCTGCTTCCCTTTATTGACCAAGTGTTGGACAATTTGGCTAGTAGTCGCTACTTCTCCTTTTTGAATGGATTCAGTGGCTTTAACCAGATCCAGGTGGCTCTGAAGGATCAAGACAAAACTACATTTACATGTCCATGGGGAATGTTGGCCTATAGGATTTTGCCTTTTGGATTATGTAATGCACCAACTACATTTCAAAGAGTTGTTTTGGTTATCTTTGTTGATCTGGACAACACATGTGTTGAAGTCTATATGGATGATTTCACAGTGCATGGAAAGACTTTTGATGAAGCCTTGGATAGTCTGAACAAAGTGCTTAAAAGATGTGAAGAGTATCAGTTGTCTTTGAATCATGAGAAGTGCCTTCTCATGATGACTGAAGGAATAGTCCTAGGTCATCACATTTCCCAAGAAGGTCTAAAAGTAGATCCTAAAAAGGTTCAGATCATAGTGCAAATAAATGTACCTCAGACTCAAACTGAAGTAAGAATCTTCCTTGGACATGTTGGTTATTATAGAAGGTTTATTGAAAATTTTAGCTAAAAGGCTGATCCATTATTTACCCTTCTGAAAAAAGACTCTCAGTTCAATTGGACCACACAATGTCAAGAATCATTCGAAGCTATAAAGAATGCCCTCATGACTGCACTAGTCATTAAAGGACCAAACTGGATCATATACACACAAATGCTTCTAACCAAGCTATTGGGGCAATTCTAGGGCAAGTTGGTGAATCTAGAGGTATGCATGCCATATATTATGTTAGCAAGAATTTAAATCCCGCAAAGAAAAATTACACAACCACAGAAAAAGAGTTCTTGGCAGTAGTCTACGTAATTAACAAATTCTACCACTATATCACGAGATATAAAGTCTTCATCCACACGGATCATGCTACCATTTGATATCTCATGAATAAAGCTATGGTAGGAGGCAGAATTATTAGATGGTTGCTACTGTTACAAAAATTTGATATAACTATTGTTGACAAGCCTAGAAAGGACAATGTGGTTGTTGATTTTTTATCTAGATTGACTATGCAGGGAAGCAATGAACCAGTTGATGATACCTTCCCATATGAGCATCTTTTCTTCATTTCCATATAATCTCCATGGTTCGCAAATTTGGTTAACTACTTATCTACACGAAAGTATCCACCACACTTTAACCAGAAGGAGATAAGGCGTCTTATCAGGGACAGTTCCGAGTATAAATGGATAAATGGTATTTTGTTTAAAAATTGCCATGATCATGTGTTGAGAAGATGTGTGTAGGAAATAGAGGTTTATGATATCATTCGAGCCTACCACGATGAACCATCAGGAGGCCACTTTTCACCTCTCTAAACTAGACACAAGATTCTAGGAGTTGGATACTTTTGGCCAACAATGACAAAGGACATCCAGTAGTACGTTAGACAATGTGATCAATGTCAGCGGATGGGGAGACCTACGCCCACTACAGAAATACCACTCCATCCTCAAGTGGTCTTGGAACCATTTGAAAAACAGGGGATAGATTTTGTGGGACCAATTGATCCACCATCCAGAGGGAACCATTACATCCTGGTTTGTACTAACTACACCACTAAATGGGTTGAAGACAAACTCTACCAGCAGCAAAAGAATAAATGGTTGTAGATTTTTAGTACAGACACATTCTACAGAGATTTGGAGCCCCAAGGGTCCTTGTTTTTTTATCAAAGACCACAATTCATGTCTATTATGATCAAAGAATTCTTGGAGAGATATCAAATTAGACACAAAATCCTCTCCATATCATCCTTAGAGTAATGGTCAAGTGGAAGTGACAAATCGGGAACTGGAGAATATCCTCACAAAAATAATTTTAGAAAAGAAGATTGATTGGGCAAGAGAATGACATAAGTTGTTTGGACCTATAACACCACCTAGAGAACCACTACTAACTTCACACCATATGAATTAGTTTATGGGAAGCAACTAGTGCTCCCCATTGAATACGAGGTGGAAACTTTAAGAACAACACTAGAAGTTTGTATTAATTTGACAAAGGCACAACAACACATGATAATGCATCTGAACTTGTTGGTTTTTTCCCAGACTGGATGCTTACTCCCAGATTTCCCTACAAGGTAGCCATCAATGATCAACAGGATCTCTGGGCCAGGGGCCAACAGTGTAGGAGATAGACTCTATATTTTATCTCCTCTTCTTCTTCAGGCTCTACAAAACCTAGGGGGTATTCCCTACTCAACATCCGTGAGGATATGCATATAAAGGCTGGGATGCTGACAGAAAGCAGATAAGTCCTCCTATAAGTAGACCAAAATTGTAAGATAAGAGCAAAGGGGCTAGCTTTGGGCCTATTTGCAGTTGTAGACAGAGGACTTGGATCCTAAAACTAATTCTACTGTCCTAATGGTTATTTTGGAGTTTTGATTTTGATTTTATATTTGGATGCAAAGCTGGACATGGTATATAACACTAACACAAAGCAAGATTGGTGCCTATCCAGGGCCTGGAGTCAGTAGACATACACCTGTGAATGATATGCATGAACAACTAAAACTGGATTTCAGGGGGATACATATGATACTTGCCTTACAGATATCTCCCAATACAAAGTGTTAAGCTATCTATACTTATGGCATCCCTATTTCAGTATATCCTTCCCAATATTCATTCTGAGAACAATTTAATCTACCCCTTGAGCAGAAGTTAAGAGATCAAACATTCAACACAGGAATTCTATGTTCTAGAATCTTAGATATTCCTTAAATATCTGGACTCAGAAGAAAGATACATGCAACACTGGAGACAGAATTAGCACAACACATGCAAACATAGCATTACTCATATAGGATAAACCATGAAATCAATGGATTCATGCAAAAATATACCACAGGAGATACATAAACTCACAAGTTTTGCTGCACAGAGCAACCAAATCTGCTGTATTGCATTACAGAGCCAAAAATGTTCAACTTTCAACAACCACAAAAATGAGTAACACTTCCCGCTTAAAACAACCAAAGAAGCATACTTAGCATTAATTACATGGTGGACATAAAAAAATGTCAGATACAGATCCCACAAAGGAATGGCGCTCAAAATTTATTGCTGCAACAGACAAGAGAGACCTCGAGCCCTGCGCCACCATCTGGGAGTCTTCATTCACAATCGGGCAGCCTGATCGCACGTACCATCACCCATACCCCTGCACTGTCACCATTGATGGCTCAACCACCCGCGGCCTACTTGAAAACTGTCGCAGCGTTCAAAAAGGAAGTTCCCGCCAAAAGGCACTTCACCGCAGGTTCAAATTATGCAGGGAGATTAATCCCACATGCACGGTGCGAAGACCCCTTTAGTATTTTAAAAAACATGGCCATATGCATAATAGGTGTCGAGCGCTTTTGCTACGCTCGACACACGCTCCTTCTCCAAAAGCCCATCGGCCAAACTTCTACCATCGGCCTACCCCACAAATCTCTCATCGATCTCAATTATCTTGCCGACCGCTACATTACATTCCCCTCCATCGGCCAGAGATGAACCATCGAGCCAACTCTCCAGACCCTCGCCGATCTACCAAGTCTCTCCGACAGCACATTCGCCATCAACCAAACCAACACCGTCAGCCTAGCAAGAAACCCCTCTGCCGATATAACAACTCCTGCCGATAACACATCGGCCTGCCACTTCCGTCGGTGTAACTTACACCGTCGGAACAACATCTCGAACCTATGCCGATACCTATCGTCATGCCGATGCTTACCTCCGCATTCCTCTATCGGTGAGACCCACGCCGATGACATCGCATCGGCCAAACATTGCATATCGGCAACCCAAGAAAATACTTCGCTGATAGCCAAAGTGTTGGCGATGACCTTCCAAAACTCTCGTCGATATGACTAACCCCGTGAACCCATTGAACCGATGAACCGGTTCAACCTGATGGTTCAATGGCGAGGTTCAAAGCTGAGGTTCGCCGGCGGGGTTCAAACCTCAAAAATAATACTTCATCACTGGCGGCCAAGTACTTCGAAGTCGACCCGATACACAAAAAACTTAGGCCGAGACCAAAATCACAAAGCTTCAAACCGTTGAACCATTAAACTTTGAGAAAAAGGGTTCAAGTTCAAACCGAAAGTTCGAAGACACAATCGGAGCACTTCAAACAAAAACTCATGCCGACGGACAAAACATGATGACCCCTTCCTCAGGAAAGATGATGCGGATGCTGCAAAAAATTGAAGGGGTGCCAAAACTTAGAATTTTTTGGATTTTTTGGGAAGGTGCCTGCATGAAAAATTTCTCAGAAACTGACAGTCAATTCAGGCACCAACAGAACTGACTGGAGGAAATGTGAATGGAAGCACTACATCAGATAGAGTTAATTCAAAAACAAAGAAAAGAGTGGCACGATAAGCATATCGTCACCAAGAAATTCAAGAAGGGAGATTAGGCCCTATTATATGACTCAAAATATTAGGAACTAAAAGGAAAATTGCACACTTGGTGGTTGGGACCCTATGAAATAAAGGAAACTTTCAGCAATGGTGTTGTTCAACTATTACCTATTGATGGAGACAAATGAGTTCTTTTAGTAAATGGACATAAGTTGAAGTTATATCATAAGCCAACCTCTAAAGAAGAATTCTCAACAAAAATACAATCTTGGATAGAGCATTTCACCATGCAGGATCTTTCTTCCATGGGGATTATGCTCTAAAAGAAGATTGTAGATTGAAATAGAAAGGTTGAAAACCAACAATGGCGGCCTTTTCTGTAAAAAAAATTGGGCAAAGTTGAAAACTAGAAATGATAGTTTTGCCTAGAGGAAGAATTGAAAACCAAAAATGGTGGTCTTTCCATTGAAATTCCTTTTTTCCCAAATAAAGCTCATTTTTGCAGTTTCTGCAGGTCTCGTATCATAAAAATGTCTAGTAGCTCCAGATAGCTACAGATAGCTCCAGATGGATCCCGATGAAGACAAATGCTCCTCACAGAATATCACTAAGTGCCAAGTCACTTTTTGCTATGGGAAGCGAGTTTGGTAAAAAGTTAAAATGAAATTATCTCGAAGAGTAAGTACTTTGCATAAATATGTTTCTTTCTTTAAAACTTGTATAATCACTTTAATATGTATATATATGCCACATATCCCCCGCATGCTCTACATGTAGTCTACCTTTTTTCATTCACACACCCATGCAGCTATAGAAATTGGTACATTCATTTGGAAAATAGACACATGGTAGAAGGGGGTTTGTTTTAAGTTTTTGTGCACTGTTGGCAAGTACAAGTATTGGTTCATGATAATAATGGCCTTTTCAATAAATGCCATAAATAGAAATAAATGATTAATTGGAAAGGTAATCATGATTATGAATTGTAATCATAAATGGTAATTAATTGCACAAAGGGCAGAGTGACGATGTATGTTGTCAGCTCTGGATTTGAAAAGAAGTTGCATTAAAGGTGGCAGATTGAAATGATAATTCCACACGACGCAATTTAGGGTTACAAGTCCAGGGTACATGCCATCACTGCTAAAAGGATGGATAGAATGATTGCCAACCTATTTGCACTACATAAGCCAAGTTCATCATCGAATAACGAATAAAGAAATCAAATTTCATCCCCTCTCCGCAGTCTAAGACCTCCATTTATTTGCGTTGTTCTGCATTCTCTGGACTGACAAAGAATAATCTTTAACCATGGGAAATGAGAGGAAGGCTGAACCAGAGAATGCAATATTTGATCGAGCAAGTGCAAATATCTTTCTACAAGCTGGATGGTTAGTTTTCTTGTAGACGTTCGAGGGCTTTGAAGCAGGTTTAGTCGAAGAATTCATCATCAATTTCCATCGCACCATCTCTATAATCAAGGGGGTAAGGATTCCTATCAGCCATGCTATAATTAGTCAAATTTTTGAAATTCCAGAAGTGGGTGCCGATTTGTTTCAAACCAAACCATCATATGAAGAGTTAGTGCAGAACTTCCATGTCGCTCCTGAGCCCCTACCTTGATATGTCATGAGCAAAGGGGCAACAAAGGGCATTGAAAGGACCAATCTTCCTGACCCATTGAAGATTGTGGTCCTGTGGGTAATGAAAATTTTCACATGTGATGGACAATATGGGGTAGTATTAGGGCCAGGAATGCAACTAATAACTCATTTGAGACATGGGGCCAATAGGCAAGAGTATCTTATCAATCTTCCTGCCTTTTTGTACACCTGTCTAGTTAATATGATGGTAAAAATGAAACACAATGAAGGCCAGATATCCCATCATGGGCTCATACATATGATAATAAAACACCATTTCATCCAACAAGAAGATGGGCAAAAGAAGTGGGAAGACTTTTTGGAGTTCAAACCCAAGAAGAAGAAAAAGAATCATCAGGCTTCCACTGTGTCAGTCTCAGCCGAGGCTCAAACACAAAAATTAAGATGGCTCCAGAGGATTGCAGAGCAACAAAGCCAAAAGGATCTGGGTGAGGAAACAATGGCCTCTACTCCTACTACATCATGCCACCCACATATGTTGGTGATATCATCTAATGAAAAAGAAGGGGCAGCAGCAAATCAGGAGCCAACGACCATCTTAGGAATTCATTCTTCCCCTAAGGAACAAGGAAGAGAAAAGGTCAGTGCAAAGCATGTTGGCAAGAGACACTATATGGATTCATGGTTGTTGTCATTGATGGCAACAAAGGTCATCACACATATCCGCAAGTCATGATGTGTCTCTACCGGAAGTCAGAATAAAGAATGTTGTGGTCCGGTGAACAAGAACAGAGCATGTGGCAAGGTCCGACAGATTGGTCCGGATCTCTCAGAGGAAGTGTCTTGGTGCAGTGCAGATTTGGGGAAGTCAAGAGGACTACCTTGAGTGGTATATTCCAAGGATTTAGCCTCCGGTGATGGACAAGGAAAAAGATATGAATAGTTGAGTACCGGATTCCTGAGAGACAGTGAAAACAGAGGAAGAACTGACTGACAGAGTATCAGACTACTTTCCGGATGTGTTACTGTTGATGATAGAGGTTGTGAAGGCATGAATCATGTTTGGCCGACATGATTAATGATATCTACAAGTATATGCTTGATCCGCATTGCTTGGTGAGGAAGGATTCAGCCGACAGAACAAGAGTTTGTAAGAAACTAGACTGTTCCGGATGCCGACTAGAAAGGTGATGAAATTACTTGTGCGGATATATATATATAGAGGATGGATTTAGTTGTGAAGTGTGTGATGGTGTGAAGATATATGCGAATAAGTCCAGAACAGAGCAGAAGTAGCAAAAAGGATCCGGTATGTGCAAGATAGCAGAATAAAGAATAGAGGAAAGATGAAGTGCAGCAGATCAGTGTACTGAGCCTAACCGGAACTGAACTCCAGCATATGCAGATGCTTCCAATCAGTTCAAGACTGTGATTCTTATCACTTTGTAGACAGTGTGTCTTCTTGTAGGCAGTGGGCCTCTTGTGAGCAGTGTGCTCGGGCAGTGAGCCCTAATTGGCAAGTGCCATTTTGTAATTTCCTATTCTTCTAACAGAGAATAATTTTGGGTTAATCACCCCGTGGTTTTCTCCCTTAACAGGGTTTCCACGTCAAAAATACTGTGTCATGTGTTTCTTATTTCATGATTAATGTTTTTGTGTTTGATTCAATGCTGCATCAATTAAAAAGAAAGTTCAATAAGGGAAATAATTAGGATAACTGATTCACCCCCCCCTCTCAGTTATCAACAATTGGTATCAGAGCCAAGTTCCTCCTAATAGAGCCTAACAGCTTGAGGAAGATCTGGGAACTCAAATGGATGCATATGGTTTAAGGGAGCAACTCAAGACTGCCCTTGAGGATCTTGAACAGTCAAATTCTGAAGTCAATGAATTAAAAGAAAGACTCAAACAGGCTGATGAATTCATGAGAGAATTAAAAGACAAATTAAGTCTCTCTATGAAAAAGAGAAAGGAGCTGCTCCAACAGTTGGCAAGACAAAGTGAAGAAAGCAATACAAATGAAGAATTGACTGAGCAAACCAAGTTATGTGAAAAGTTATCAAAAGAAGTCATTATGTTAAGACATGAAATGGAATCAGGAACTATAAAGTTTACTCAAGAGATTGAAGAAAAAAGAAAGGCTGAAGACAATCTAAGACAATCTCTTAAAGAAAAATCAGAAGAATGCCACCAGATGGACAGGATTATCAGACATCTTGAATCTGATCTTGAAGATGCCAAAGATAATGAAGAAAAACTTGAGGATCAAATTGCCTCTCTCAAAAGAGACCTTCAAACAGCAAATGAATATAAAGAGAAATTCAAGATAAGTTCTGCTCAACTTGAAGTTCTTCTTGGAAGTCAAAAGAGGACAGATGACAAGTATGGTTTGGGATATGAGAAAGGAGAAAGCTCCGGATCCGGTCAGAAGAATCTTGGATCAGAAAATCCAAGAAGCAGGCTTAGAAGACCTCCGGTAAGACAGCCAAATGCTCAAAGATACCCATCCTTCAATGGATACTGCCACAGCTGCAACCACTTTGGTCACAAAGCTAATCAGTGCAGAATGAGAATGAATCAGATTAATTCATCCTTCTCCGGACAGTGCTTCAACTGCAAAAGGTATGGACACAAATCCCATGAATGCAGAATTATGCAAGTAAACAAATCATTCAAAGGTAGATGCTTTACATGCAATAGAGTAGGTCATATGGCTAATCAATGCAGATCAAGAGGATATCAGTCAAATATGCAAAGAAATGTTATTTGCCAAATCTGCAATAGGTCCGGTCATAATGCTAAAATCTGCAGAAACAAGAATCAGGACAAAAGAGGTCCGGTGTATAATCAGAATCAAGACAAGGGTAAACAAAAGATGAATGCGGATGAAGTTAGGAATTAGATGAGCAAGATTTGGGTGAAGAAAAGTTTAGAGAATGTAGAGGTTGGATCCGCACCAGACTCTGGTGCTGATATTTCTTCCGGAAATTAAAAAGTGAGCTCAGGCTCAGGGGGAGACTCAAAGAAAATCCTGTTCCCCCAGCCAAACAAGTGGTGCCGGATGTGGCACAAGATGCGGATTAAAGGGTTTGTAGATATGAGTCTTGAGATGCTTCAGTCAAGTTTTCAGAGGTCCGCATGGAGTTATGAAGAAGCTGTGATCGATCAATAAGACCTGTTCAGGGAGATGCTCCGGTATGACAAAGGATTACAAAACAGTCTGGAGAGATCTGGAAATGCACTATCTTGTTCTGCGGATTGGACAGAGTGTTTGGGATGTTCTTGTAATATGTTACCTCGATTTATTCATGATTGAAAGATCCGGATGATATTCACAGATCAGGACTAATCCGGGATACTCCAAGCTATCCAGACAAGGCAAACCAGATTAATGTAGGTGAAGCATTTATTGCAGACAGATATTAGGGTTCGCGGAGCAATATAAGGGATTTCTCAAAAGTCATTTGCTCATTCTGCACTCAAGAAGAAGCGAATAGTGGAGCTCTGCAACAAGATTCATCAAGCACACCAAGGATCTCCTGCCGAAGTCATTGCGTAAAGAAATCAATCCAATCACTCCGTGCAAATCGAAGGCGCATAAGGTATTCTCCGTTTTTCATTACCTCACTGCAAATCTTTGAAGAATGGCTACTCCAAATATAGTTAAGATCTCTGATAGACCTCGCCCCTCATTCAAGAAGCATCCTTACAAATCATTGGAGGTAGATCCACTAGGAGCCTTCTCTAGTGTTCCTCATGGTGTATTGCATACGGAAGATATTAGGGTTTACATCCATGCGAATCTTGAAGACTTTGGAGAAACAAAACTGATGGATATCTATCACAAACAATTGATAGATGACTCCTTTGAGATCAAACCTCAGTATAAAGCCATCCAGGACAAACACTTTACACAGTGCATTCATTTCCCCTGTTTTGAAGAAGATGAATGGGTCCGGTATGTACTAAGTAGAGTACATGACAACTTCCTATGGTTGAACAAGCCCTTCAAGATCACCAAGGATGCAATTAGGGCTGTAACCGGTCTGCACTCATCCGGTGGATTACCTGTTCTCAAATCTGTCAAAAATCAGACAGTCAGTGATGCAACCGGATCCAAGTTTGATAAGAGAGCTATGACAGTTGATGACATCATTGAACCGGATGTCAAATTTGCAGCTATGATAATTGGTTACAAAATCTATCACTCCAGTACGGAAAATTCAGTACCGGGAACTGCAATCTACACAGCCTATCAGATGTTAAAGGAGAATGCAGACTATGACTTGTGCGAACTTCTAGTAAACCAACTCTTTGAAAATCTGCAGAAGGTTAAGAAGGACAAGAAAAACTCCTTCAAATATGGCAATCTGATCCTTTGTCTCTTCTTTTACTACATGAATGAGCTTCCCGGATCCAGTGGATGGATATGGCAGAATGACAGACCGGTTGCCAATCAAATCAGAGACTATTTGCATGAACTTGGGGATGCAAAAGCAAGAAATACAGCTCTATGGGGTTACTTCAAGAACTTCCAAAGCATGATGCATGCAAGAGAAAGAATACCCCAATCCCTTGTTGAAAAATACAAAGACACAGTATGCTTCATGGTAGAAACAGATCAGTGTCTGATGGAGGCAGTGGAGCCAAGGACTATCTGGATCATGCCTATGGGGTATGAAGTGGATGAACAGATAGTAGAGCTGCATGTTCAACACATGCTAAGCCAGCCCAAAGATCCTAAGGCAGAAAGGTTTGGAACCTTTGAGGAATTGAGTGTAAAGTTACATGTAGAACTCAGGGAACCGGAGATAAAGAGGAAGGTAAGAAAAGAAGTTGAGCATATTGCTCAAGGCCTAGGCATCTCAAAGGAGGCACTTGATGCCAGCCGGGAAAAGAGGAGGAAGGCTGAGGAAGAAGAGAAAAGTAAAGAAAGTGTTCCGGTTGAAACTCCCACCCGGACCAGATCATCAAAAAGATCTGCACCTCCCACAACCAAAAGTTCAAAATCGGAAGTCCAGGCATCCGGTAAAAGATCCAAGACAAAAGCCACAAGGGCTTATGAAAGCCAAAAGGATGAAGAGGAAACAGAGTCAGATGAGGGAGTAAAAGAAATAAAGAAGCAGAAGAAGAAAGGATCCGGTAAACCCTCCACAGGCCAAGACAAGGATGAAATGGCGGAGGTATCTGTTGAAAAGCCCACTCTGTCTCTAGAGAGTGTAATCAAGTCGGTCACGGTGGATGGAAACCTTCAACCAATGACTACATTTTATGATGACTTCAGTGAGGCTGATCAAAAGACTCTGCAGGAAGCCACAGTCAAATATCTGAACATATACAATAAGGCTTTCATTGAGATCATATCTCTTATTCCTAAAAGCCTAGAAAAGGAATTAGAAATAAGAAAGAACAATGCTCATGCAAAAGATCTTGAGATCCGGGAGCAGATAGCTATTCAGCTATATCCTCAAATTGATCCCAAGACAATGAACATAATCTTCAAGGACTGCAAAGATGAGTTCAGAAGTAAAGCCAGGATGAATCAACTCATGCTTGATGAGACTGATAAAGTGGCCCAAGAGACAGAAGAGATCCTCCGGAAGGCCTTCAAAAGGTTCAATCTTCCTGTTGTAGAGGACTTAGGTGCAGAAACAACTGAGGACTTGGAACCCTCTGCTCCAGAAGAAGTGGCCTATGAACAAGCTAGCATCTCTCCTCCGGTTTCCCCTACAGTCTCCGGATCCAAAGAAGAAGAGAAATTACAGGAGAAGGAAGCAGTGGTGAAAGATAAAGAGGTTGACAGTTCCAAGACTGCAGAAGAAAAGAAACATCTGTCTCCGGCAAGAGACACTGCACAAACTGTTCAACAATTTTTGAGCAAAGAAACTTTAGAGATTGATGAACCGGAGCTTCTAAAAGGCCCATTCGACTTTGACTCTCTCTCTCCGGTACAAACAATGAAGATAGCTTCATTTGCAAATGCCAAGGCAAATGAAAAACTCCTGAAGTCTCATATGGAAGACTGTGAGTTGATAGAGGCTGCTTCCGGAGTACTTGTAAAGATTATGCCATCAATCCAGATAGATCCGACAGCCTCCTCTTCCGGTAATCTAAAAACCTTAGTCAGCAGTGTTGATACACATTTTGATTCTCTAGAAAAATCAGCTGAAGAAAAGGTCCGGAAGGAATTTTTGGATAAAAGATTTTCAGAAGTATTAGAATTAATCTCTAAAGATAGAAAGATTGTGAGCATTGGAATAAAGAGCTTAGAGAATGCTCTTAAGGATGGCGGTGACATCTACAAATTTTGTATATCCTGGTCAAAGGCAACAGCAGCAATTGATAAGAAAATAAAAGAGGAACAGGACAAGCTACAAAGCTTATCTCAAAGTTTTGATCCTCTCTCTTCCTCCATAATAAATCAAGAATGTCAGACTATTGCAGTCTTGAATGAAATAAAGAATCTTGAGAAGGAAAGGAAGAACATCACTAACCGGATGGGAGAACTTAGACGGATTATAATCCCTAAGTTGGAAACTATGCATGAGGCCATCAGTGATGCTCAGACCACCGCCCAAACAAATGATCCGACAGATCTCAAGAGGGCAGAAGCTTTTGCATTTTTGTTGAGTGGTCACATTTCAATTTTGGATAGAATGAAGCAAAGTTGGGCTACAGAAATGATCCAATTGCAGACATCCTTTGCAGACATTCTTCAGTATATGTGAGTATGTAAATATGCGGCTATGTATAGAAAATTTTTGAAAATTTTGATGTGCGGACCCTACCCTTTGCCATTGATGTCAAAGGGGGAGTGAGGAGCAGTGAAAAATGAGGAATCCAATTAAGGGGGAGTTCCAGAAATTGTATATAAAGACAGAGCATCAGCAAAGGGGGAGCATAGTGTAAACACTCAGTCATTTTTCACTAAGTGTTGCCATCAATGCCAAAGGGGGAGATTGTTGGCAAGAGACACTATATGGATTCATGGTTGTTGTCATTGATGGCAACAAAGGTCATCACACATATCCGCAAGTCATGATGTGTCTCTACCGGAAGTCAGAATAAAGAATGTTGTGGTCCGGTGAACAAGAACAGAGCATGTGGCAAGGTCCGACAGATTGGTCCGGATCTCTCAGAGGAAGTGTCTTGGTGCAGTGTGGATTTGGGGAAGTCAAGAGGACTACGTTGAGTGGTATATTCCAAGGATTTAGCCTCCGGTGATGGACAAGGAAAAAGATATGAATAGTTGAGTACCGGATTCCTGAGAGACAGTGAAAACAGAGGAAGAACTGACCGACAGAGTATCAGACTACTTTCTGGATGTGTTATTGTTGATGATAGAGGTTGTGAAGGCATGAATCATGTTTGGCCGACATGATTAATGATATCTACAAGTATATGCTTGATCCGCATTGCTTGGTGAGGAAGGATTCAGCCGACAGAACAAGAGTTTGTAAGAAACTAGACTGTTCCGGATGCCGACTAGAAAGGTGATGAAATTACTTGTGCGGATATATATATAGAGGATGGATTTAGTTGTGAAGTGTGTGATGGTGTGAAGATATATGCGAATAAGTCCAGAACAGAGCAAAAGTAGCAAAAAGGATCCGGTATGCGCAAGATAGCAGAATAAAGAACAGAGGAAAGATGAAGTGCAGCAGATCAGTGTACTGAGCCTAACCGAAACTGAACTCCAGCATATGCAGATGCTTCCAATCAGTTCAAGACTGTGATTCTTATCACTTTGTAGACAGTGTGTCTTCTTGTAGGCAGTGGGCCTCTTGTGAGCAGTGTGCTCGGGCAGTGAGCCCTAATTGGCAAGTGCCATTTTGTAATTTCCTATTCTTCTAACAGAGAATAATTTTGGGTTAATCACCCCGTGGTTTTCTCCCTTAACAGGGTTTCCACGTCAAAAATACTGTGTCATGTGTTTCTTATTTCATGATTAATGTTTTTGTGTTTGATTCAATGCTGCATCAATTAAAAAGAAAGTTCAATAAGGGAAATAATTAGGATAACTGATTCACCCCCCCCCCCCTCTCAGTTATCAACAAAGCAGACCCTAGAGGAAAGAGAAACAGAGGAGGCCGGTGGGAAGAAAACCCATGAAGAAAAGGAAGAGGAAACCCTTGAAATTAGGCACTGGAAAGGGAAGGAGCTCCTGGTGGATGATTTTGTTGAAGCTGAGGAAGAAGAAACCCGTCATATTTTGGATTTGACAAAGCAAAGCATGAATTGAAACAATGCAGAGAACATCTGGAAGAAATAAATCTACAATTGAAAGCTAGAAGTGAAGAATTGGAGCAACAGAAGCAACAGGTTGCTCAAGAGGAGAAAGAAAAAGATAAAACAATTTATGAGTTTCAAAAAGAAATAGAAATGCATTAAGCAACAATAGCATAGAAAGATACTCAAATTGCAGAACTTTAGCAATGACCTATACAACCAGCCCCTACACCAACATCACTAAGCATCTATGAGCTCAATCTATGACTATCTCAAGATAATAGAGAGCTCAGGAGGGAAATTAGGCAGCTCCGGAGGGACCTTGAGGCCCTCCGGACAGAGAAGGTGGCAGTAGAACACAAACTCAATTTAGCCTGTGAAACAGGGGAGACCCTGTTAGCACAAAGGCCACCCTCAGACGTGTATGTTCTATTTTTGAGAGAACAATTTCTGCGCTGGAAATTGTTATGAATTAGTTCCAATTTGCCTTTTGATTTTGGAAATGATAAGGAGTTTATGGAATGTTATGTGCAAACCCCCAAGGACCAACAAAATCTTTTATGTGAGTTCTTCCAACATGGCCACATAATGGGCCATGTAAATACTTCCATGTTGAACTTGTATGTGGGCAAACTCCAAATCCAGAGCTATCTGTCCCTATTAAGAAATAATAGATTATGGGAAGAGCACGTGGAAGAGTATAATGCAATAGTAGCAACCATAGGCTTACTAATGAGGCATGAGTGCCCAAAATCTACATGGTTCATAAAAGCCTTCAAAGTTCAAGTTTATAGGCAGGGCATTACAGGCTTATATGTGCAAAACTTGAATTTTTGCATTGCAGATTTCTAAGAAATTACAACATACCTCCCCAGTGCAGCTATTACAAGTTGTCTTTTTAGGTATGAGGACCTACCCGAGTGCTTCAAGAGAAGAGAGCCCATGTCTCCAGCCAATCTCAAATGGATGTTTGCTAGAGCACAAAAGTTGGTGGCTCTGATTCAAGAAAAGAAAAAAATGATTGGATAGGAATGCAGTTTTGAACACCACTGCTATTAATGCCTGCCCCACGCCTCGGTCATCCTCTAGGACAACAGATGAGGCAAAGAAAATTTGACAAGTGGTACAACAAGTTGTTGGAAAATGATGGATTTGCACCAAAAGGTAGACTAATCTTTGAATATAAGACAAAGGACTGCAATTGCAGTGTGATATTGGAGGGGAAGAATGTGACTGATGATGACGATGTTGTCCGTCTTTCACCAAGAGGGCATGGCACAGACTAAGCTGGGGGGAGTGATGAGTCAAATACATGACTAAGTTATTTATATATATTTCCTGTTTTAAGACTCTGACTTTACACTATGGCATATATATATATAAATATTATTGTGATTATATTTGTCTTTTGGATGATTTATATGCATGCTTAGTATTTATTCTTTTAGATGAAATCTTTTGACTAATTACCATGAATTCTATTTTCAAATGCATACTTTATGAAATTCTTGCCCAAGTTGTGTGTGATTGCATGAAAGATACAACGAAGGGCATTCCAGAGGCCTCCGGACCCCTCCGGAGCTGCTTCCTTCATGAAGAACACAAACCATGGAGAGCTCCAGATTCCTGCAACACTACAAGAGAGTCATCCTCCCCTTGAGTTGATGATTAATCAGGCCAATCCAAGGGTCATTCAGGAATCCAGCAATGCACACCTGCCAACATGTCCAGCTATTCATCCCAGCATCAACACTTATTGACAACTTCAAAGTCCAAGTCCACATGTCACTTTGTTTTATGATAACTAAAGTATCCATCAATTAGCACCCACGCCACTTCAAGGGTCTACTTAATTGTTGATAATTAGATTGATACGAATTCTTGATCTAAAGTTAGATTGCAAAGGAACTACTAATGCATTAAATAAAGCAACTAGCTCAATCCAAGTTCATTGTAGTTAGGAACTAGTATACTTATTACTTTCAATAAAGGCTCAGATTTATAAGTAGGAGCCTAGTAGTCTCACTCAATGAGTTTTAGTTCCAGTTTTTAGTCAAGTATTGTTGTTTTTCATCAAGGAGTGAATCTTCCTACTCACTCGTGTATCCATGCCCATCTAGGATTATCTTTAATGCATATGAAAGGAATTTCTATTGAAGTTGATAGAGTTCAAGAGGATCATCTCTAGTTGGGAAAGTAGGGTCCGCTTCCCCAACTAGGAGATCTCTCGATAGTTATTCATGTGTTTCTTTTTATGTTTTCTATTTACTGTCATTGTATTATGCATTAATGTTAAGTTGTTGCATTCTTCTTTTGTGTGAATGTTTTAGATGTTAAATACATGCAGGTTTGTCCTTTAAATATGAAAATACCAAAAAGAAGTATTTGTTATTCTATGAAACATCATTGTTTTATTCAAAGTATTCATTGTTGTGGATTGATAAGATACATTTTGATGTGGTTAATCTGAGTTTCATTTCAAAAGTAAATAGATTAGTTTCAATTATAGCACATGTGTTTCTTTTCCAAGAAACTAAAATAGTTTCCATTAAAGCATGTGTGTTTCTTTCAAAAGTAATTAGCATAGTTTCCATTTCATCACGTGTGTTTTCTTTCAAAGCAATTAGAGTAGTTTCCATTTCCAGCATGTGTATTTCTTTCAGCAAGTAGGTTAAATTGAATTCTAGCAATATTCCTTTAGCAGCCAATTCAAACTATCCATCCCACAAGATTCAGATTCCACTCCAACCCCCTACACAAGAAAGTCTTACTACAGATAGCTCTAGAAACCTCCAAATTGATAAATTAAATGATGGTGAATTAAAGACCACTACAATGACCTCATCACAAGTCACCAAAAGTACCACCCTAATAGAAAATAGAATAGCCTATAGTTCCGCACAAATATTTGAAGACCCTTTTTCACTGCCAACCAATGATCTCTGCTAGGATTAGCCATGAAACAACTCAAAACTCCCACTACTTGCATAATGTCCAGTCTAATGTAAACCATGGCATACACAAACTACCAACTGCACTAGCATAGGGCACTAAAATCATCTTCTCTATCTCTATTGGTGTTGTAGGACATTGCTCAACTAAAAGCTTAGTTCCCATAGAAATAGGAACATTAACCAGTTTGTTGTTGGCCATGCTAAAATGCTAAACATACTTCCTTTTTCTAACCAAAAGTTTTCTATTTTCTCTATCCCATTTAATTTCCATCCCAAGGATATACTTAACAACCCCTAAATCTTTCAATTCAATCTATAGAGAAAGTTAAGATTTCAAGTCCCCAATCATTCCCTTATCATTACCAAATATCAACATATCATCAGCATAAAAAGTGATAATAATAAAATGAACATCACTCTATTTATGATAAACACGATGATCTGATTTAGACCAGAGAAACCCCAAATCCAAAATACACAAATCAAATTTATACCACATTCTAGGAGACTATTTTAAACCATAGAGGGATTTCTTCAACTAATAAACCAAAATTTCCTTACCTTTTCAATGTAGTGCTCTAGCTATGACATGTATATCTTCTCCTCCAAATCATCATGTAAGAAAATTATCTTCACATCCATCTACTCGATCTCAAGATCAAAAGCAACAACGCAAGCTAAAAGCATTCAACTTTGTGGCAAGGAAGAAAATCTCACTGAAATCTATTCTCTCAACCTAGGAATAAACTTTGGAAACCAACCACACTTTGTAATTATCAATACTACCATCTTATCCCAACTTCTTTTTGAACACCCATTTGCATCCAAAAAGTTTGTATCCTTCGACAAACTAAACCATGTCCCAAGCATCATTCTTTTTCAATGCAACCATCTCATTATCAATGAGTGATATCAAGGACTCATAATTATCCATTTCCATTACCCCTTTAATTGTTATAAGCTAATTAGTGTTAGACAACAAAGAAAAAATACATCTAAAATCAAGTGGGTTGTACCCATCTAGTTGCCTTCTTTTCCAAGTGGACCTCCTCAAAGGATGAGGTGGAGGTTTTACTTCTTCTAAACTCTTTGAGCTCTCTAATCTATTGTCCTCATTTGGTCAAACCTAACCTCTGATTCAACATCTAGTGTAGCCTTCTTGGTTTTAGGCTATAGCCACACAACTGAATTCCCATCCTCCATCAATTGTTTAACTATAGGATAAGGTCTTATCTCTCTAAAAATTACATTATGATAAAACAAAAAATCTATGGCCATTAGATCCCAAATCTTGTACCCCTTCACATCAACAACATAGCCAATGAAGATGCATTTTATTTCTTCATCATCCAACTTTGACAACTTCTCCCTAGGCACATATGCATATGCCTCACAACCAAATACATGAAGATGCTAAAGTGAGGGATTTTTACCAGTCCAAACCTCCATATAGTTTTCTCAATAAGCATTGATGTAGGAGACCTATTAATCAAGTAACATGTAGTAGCAACCACCTCTACCCAAAAATTGTTTTCTAAGTCAACCCCACTAAGCATACTCCTAGCCAAACTAATGGCACTCTAGTTGTCACAATGAATAATAACTAGTCTCTTACTCAACCCCACATCTGAGCACAATCTCAAAATCTAAATGGCCTCCTTATAGGCATGTGTAGCTGACATATACTCTACCTTAGTCATGGATAAAGTGATCATAACCTACCACTTGTTCATCCAACTCATTGCACCATTGAATAGGCTAAACACATAACCACTAATAGACCTCTGACTATCAACATTTCCTGCCCAATCTGAGTCCACATATCCCTAAATATTCATTGAGTGTTGCAAGTCATATACAAGTCCTTCCAATTTGGTTGCACGTCGCTTACAAGTCCTCTATAGGTAACACCAACAAAACTATACTCTAAGTGATTCATGGAACTATTACAAGTTGGTTGTAGGTCCTCTACAGGTTAGTTGAAAGTCACCAAAAAGTACCATCCTAATAGAAATAGAATACCCTATAATTCCCCATGAGTATTTGAAGACCCTATTTCACTGCCACCCAATGAACCCTGTTAGGATTAGCCATGAAACGACTTAAAACTCCCACTACTTGTGCAATGTCTAGTCTAATGTAAACCATGGCATACATAAAACTACCAACTGTACTAGCATAGGGCACTAAAATCATCTCCTCTATCTCTACTGGTATTTTAGGACATTTCTCAACTAAAATCTTAGTTCCCACAGAAATAGGAACATTAATTGGTTTACTAAAATGTACAAAACATACTCAACATATTTCCTTTGTGTAACCAAAAGTTTTCTATTCTCCCCTAAGTCTTTCATTTCAATCTATAAAGATAGTTGAGATTACAAGTCCCTAATCATTCCCTTGTCATTACCAAATATCAACATATCATCAACATACTAAGTGTTAATTTTTTTGATAACTAAGCATTGCCAAGGGGCAGATCCCTTATATTTATTCAAAGGAAAAATTACAAAGTTTCATGGCATATAAGATTCACACCATCTACATAATACACAGCTCCACCAAGTAGGTCAGAGCAAGCATAATCCTAAGTACACTTGGAAAATCTCAATAGACCATACCTCTCATTATTTCCCCTTTCCGAAACAATTTCTAGATATCATAGTTATGTTACACTGTGTTTTTATCACCAATATCTTCCAACTTTCCACTCTCAGAGCCACATTTTCTAGCTATATTAAGCCCCAAGTTCAAACTTGCAAAGCTAAGAATCTTACAAGTCACATGGTTTGAGATTACATCCCATGAATTGTTGGCTTCTTCACTTTCATACTAGTGCAAGAGGAATATTGCCGAGTGTATAGCTGGCCAAATTGATCCTTGTGTCATTCAATTGGATGTTCCCCACTCACTAGGAATTCAACATTATTTCTATCCCGACAAAGGATCTCAGCAAGCCCAGGCTAGGCCTCAACATCTGTTGATACTGAGTCTCAATTAGAAGTACCCAAATTTGCTAGTAGATCTGCAGCCTGGTTTGATTCCCTGTAGATATGTTTAATCGATAAATCTTGCAACCAGTTCAATTTTGACCAGTTTATTTCTACCCAGCCTTTTAGAGCCCATGTTTTGATATCCTTTGTTTTTATTACGTTGATGCAAATGAGGAAATCTCCTTCTATATCCACTTCCTTGATTCCTTGTTCCATACACAATTCTAATCCAACGTCGATTGCAAAGAATTCTGCCTTGTTATTTGTTCCATCCCTTAGCTTCTTTGACAGTGCCCACACCATTTTTCCTTCATGGTTTCTGATATATAGCCAGTTCTAGATTGCCCTAGGTTACCCCATGAGGCCCCATCAAAGTTAATCTTTAGTTTGACTTTCGGTGGGAGAGACCATTTGGTCTTCTTTCTCTCTTCCTTTGATCCATTCATGCAGGATGTAAAGTTTTGTGGTATTTTCAATCCCTTCCATGCCTTCATCAAGTGATCATCCCAACTGGTGAACACCTTCCCCTTCCCATTGAGAGCTCTTGTGTTGAGGAGTTCGGTGATCCCAATCTCTATCACCTTCTACACTTGTTCCAGACTTTGTTCCTTCTCAAAGAAAATTTTCTGATTACGTTCTTTCTATACATGCCAAATCACAAGATATGGGATAACTCGCCAAATATCACTCCATAAAGCACTCCAATGCAGTCTTGGCCAACTTTTGAATGACTCAAAGAAATCCTCCCGCCTTAGGCTTGACCAACTCAGCTTCTGGCACAACTAGCCCCAGCACTTACTAGTAAAGGGGCAAGTCAAGAACAAGTGATCTGCAAATTCTCCATTATTTTTGCACATGGGATAGCGACTGGGACCCATTATACCCAATGTTTATAGTCTATCTCCTGTTAATACTCTTTTTATGCAAAGTTGTCCAAGCAAAGCACCTACTTTGGGCAGAACTGCCTTGCTCCAACATAAATCCATCATCCATAGACCAATAGAAGGGTTGTTCTTTTGGATTCAATAGCCCAATTGCAATCAATATCTGTCCAATTTGGCTCCACACCAAATTATCTTATCTTCCTTTCCTGAGAAGATCACCTTTCTTCTCCCAACTTCTTCCTTGAGGAAGGTTGACACATTCACATTTATACTTGGATCCTCTAGCATCTGTTAGGTCCAGTTCGGGCTTCCCAACACATTTTTATTGACGACATAGTCCTCTACAGTTTGTTGCCATAAGTTCTTTCTTTGTTTTTCCCTTGTAATTTCATCGGCCTTATTCATCTATTTCTTCCTTTGGGTCAGTTTTACTTAGTCATTTCCGTCTGTCGGCGATCCTTGGTACTCTTGAAGTCAAGTCAGCAAGTTCACAAGTTCTTGAACCACCCAACCTACTGACTCACCTTGAATTTCTAGTACTCCGAGTCTTTGTTAAGTTCCCGTAAGAGGTCTTCCCTTTATAGTCAAGAGGTCGGGGATTCTTTAAAGTTTTGAATCCTTGACTCCTAGTTCAAAAGTTCATATTCTGTCTGACTCACCGAATTCACATGGCGTACTTTTCTAAGTAGTATTGGCTGCGCTGTCATATTGTATGAAGCAGCGACACTTGTCATTATGCATTCAATTTGAGGTACGTGTGGAATTGGTGGCACATTTATCAGAGGGAAAGTTGAGACATCATTTATGATAAATTCACCACCAATATTTAATGTCTTTCTCGGGGAAGTTCATGGGAAGTGACTTGAATTAAAGGCCCACGTAAGGTGGTATTATGAGCCAAAGCAATGTGTTGCAGAGAAACAAATGGCTAGCTCACTATGTGTGGAATTTCAACTCAATTTTACTCTTGTAGGTTAGTAAAGCTAGTAACTTTTCCCTCTTTATAAAAGCTACATATCTTCTTAGAGGAGTTAGATATTTCTATTTCTCATGTATCTGCATAAGGAATTCTCTATGAGTGTCTTGCCTCATTCTCTGCTATCTGCACATATCTCTGAGTCTCTTGTTTACTAGTTTCTAGAACATACACGAATGAAATTTAAGTTCCAAGGAGCTCTTGTAGCCTCTACTATAGAGAATGGTTTGGCTGGGGTGAAAGATACGGATTTGGGCAATGTTGATTTAGATGATTTTTGGAGAAGAATACAATATGAAAAAAGAACTCCTTTAGCAGAGAAAATTGTTAGCAGTGGTCTGCATAAAGTTGGCGTCTTTCCACTTGTTGTGCCTTTTCCTGAGTTAATGGTTGCATATGCCAATGGTTATTTTCCAGACTCTCAAGAGATAAATACTCCCAATGGTACTGTGGTGGCCAAAAATAATTCTGAATTTGTTGCTCTGGCTCTAGACTTGGAAGAATACGAAGATAATGTTGATGTTTCTGTGTCCTTGGCCTGGAATTACTACAATGGAAAGAAAGACTGGTGTCGTAAATGTGTCACCAAACACTAGCTAGAAGAATAAAAGACCGGGAAGTCTCGGCTGCCCGCTAATTTGAAAAGAAGCCATTTCAACGAGGAAATCTCAGATATGATAACCATGTTGAACAGAGTGATTGGGAGTCTTGATTCAGATGTTTTTGAATTTTGGATGTGTAGGTTTATCATGTTAATTTGTGGAGATCACCAAATTGATTGGCCAAGAATCATCAGTGGTTGTCTACATGAGCAGTTGATGAATTTTACATGAAGCACAAACTTCCATATGTGTTCTCAGCTGATCTACATCTTGGCTCGGAAAGAGCTGCTTGGCCTGGCTTGAGGACCCAGAGGAATTCTTCAGTGAGCATGCCTGTGTATCAAATTTTCCCTCAATTGCAAAGAAGTGAAGGTATGAAGGATTTCTGTCGTGTAAATGATGCATTTTCTATATTGCTAGCTAAAAGAATTGATGGCTCAATAGAGAAGAGATTTTCTATAGAAGTATTTTCATTAGTCACAAGGTTCAAGAGTGTCTATGTTTAGTTTGACCGCTTCTTGTATTTGAGGATTAGGGATTATGAAAATGCCCCATTAAAATTACCTCGGTATCCTTCTGACTATTTGGTATTACTGGAAGTTTACCGCCAAATGGCTGTAGTCAATGTCAGATATCTAGCAATGAAAAAGAAAGGGTATTCTTTCCCCGTGTCTTTGTCCTTCTATTCTTGCAAAAATAATGAAGGTGCTCAGAATGTAGACAAATTGTTGTCTGAGTTTAGTCTTCATAGTTTGTCTCCTCGTGTATTATTTGATAGTAAATTTTTTATAAAGGAATATATGCATGGAGGGGGTTCCTACTTACATATTCCTCAGCTTAAAGATTTTTTGGAGGATTGCATTGACAAAAGAGAAGTTCAGAAAAGGAAGTAGATGAGGTTGACTATTGATCAGGTTCTTGCTTTCAAGCTAAACATTCAAGTCCTAGATATAATTGATGATTTTTCAGATCTTTTGAGTGAAGAATATGATACAGTGTCTAGGGAACCCCTGCCCCCAATAGAATGGTTGGTGAAAGAAGTCACAAATGTCATGCTACTGTCATTTCATGTTTTAAGGAGAACTGAAAAGTGGTTGCAAGCAAAAGCTAGGGAATGCGCTGGCTCATCGACACCTAAGGACTCGGCCTCTCAAAATCAAGCCAGGTCCCAAACTACCACCTCACAAAAAAGGGCCTCCAATTCGAATCGAGCTCTGCAAAGAATTGGTTCGCAACCAAACGGTGACAACAAAGATCTGCCTGAGGAATTTGGCAAGTTGAAGACTGCCTGTGAACAAGATGTTCAAGTCACAAAAAAGAATACCAGATTGGCAGCCTTATCATCTAAGGCTAACTATGTGCCCTCATCAAACAATTAGGCAAGTGATTCTGATTTTTTTATCCTCTCACAATTGGGAGACAATTTATTGCATTCATTACTTAGCCCACCTAACTCCTCGCAAAAAAAATAGATGCCTGGGAAAAACCCTCATCTTGCACCAATAGTGGCTACTACCAATGCACTAGTCTCATCTGCAAATGGGTTAAAGAAGCTACTCCAAAAGAAGAAGACATAGACTATTCCATCTGATGATGGCATTGATAATGTTGACAGTTTGTTGCAGATGGTGCCAAAACCAAAACGTGCAAAAAGGATGTCCAGGATGGTAACTGATGCCACCTCAGGAAATCAAATTTTGGAAATTATAGACCCACTGGTCGAGAAGAATGAAGATGAAATAATTGAAGCTGATTTCAGAGTAAGCCGAGTGGAACTAGGACCATCGACCACCAAGGGTGATCTGTACCACATGCACTATTCAGTGGGCAACATTTCCAAAAGAGTGAAAGATTTGCAAGATGAAAATTTGAAATTGCTAGCGCATGTAAGTTCTTTATCCTCCTTCGCCAATTCAATTGCTGAGATAATCATTCCCTTTGTTGGAACTTCTTCCACTCCCAAAATTCCCACTCTTGACCCAAATCTGCTTCAACAAATTAGAACTTCTTTGTCTCTAAGGCAAGCTACGGAGTAATGGACTGAGAAGATCATATTTGATGGTCTCATATTTATTGAAGAAGTAGTGAAATTATTTGATTCTATTCATGCTAAAAGAGAAGTTTTAATAGTAGAATTTGAGAAGGTCCGAAGTGATCACCATAGTTTGAACTTAGTCTCTAAGGATGTGTGAGAAATCGCTAACATGGACCCTGGTATCCTAATGGCTAAAGAAGTCATAGCTGACCCTAAAGAATTGGTTACTGTTGCATGGGATGATACACTGGAATGGAAGATTGGCATATTCACAGCAACTGAAGAAGAAACAGGAAAGGCTGTGGCAATTTATTACAAAGAGATGATGATAATTAAAAGATATTTTGCTTCTTTGGATGTAGAAGCCAACGGGTCTGATGATGAAAAGTTGTTGGACATCAAGATAATCAAGTAGAATTTCAAGAAGCTGGTAACAGAGGATATAGTAAACTACAGTACAATTAGAGGGGAGTCATTGAGCAGACTTTCTAAGATGGCAGCTTACATTAGCACTTGCAAAAATGGCATCAAGGAGATACATCGAAAGATGACTGACTCTGACAGGGCTATCATGAAAAGGAAGCGTCAAATTAGCATTATCGGATCTCCACCTGGCATGGTATTAACACCTGTTATCAACAAATACAGGGTGTATAAAGCCAGATTGCGAGCACATGTACCTCAAGTGGTGTAAAGTGTCACCAAGGAAGGCGAGCAATCGAGGGAAGATGAAGAAATGGACGAGGTGGACGGCGGTGACATGGACTTGTAGATTTTGAATTGATTTAAAATTTCATATTTGCAAAGTTATCTTTTATTTGCTCTAAAACTATTGGCTTTGGAGGGCCCATTATTATTATAACCATTTAAACAATCTTTTAACTGGCTATTTCAAGAAGTCATTATGGTTTTTCTAAACAGTTATGCTTTGGCTCAACTATATATTCTAAATAGCTGGTTGAAGTTAAGGACTCTTCTTTTTGGCAAAAAAAAAAATTCTGGGAAGGGTGATAGTTTAATTTTTTTTTCCATCTTCTATGATACATGAAATACGGTTAATACAGTGGAGCTTTGAATGATCATGGACTTTGTGTTGTGATTATTTGAATTAATGATCTTCCTAAGTTGAATGTTGTCCTGCTGATGTTAATGGTATCCGTATATTCTGGTAGTTGGATGTTGTTGATTCTTCTCACTGCTTCGAATAATATATATGTTGGTATTTTATCTCAAGGTGCTGATTTCCTATGTATGTGTAATATTTTCAATTTTCTGTTGTGATTAGGAGTCTGTGAACTTCTTGTGTTGGTGTTATAGTTGTAGATTCATCTTTATAGCTTTCTGGTTAAAAGCTTTGCCTTTATCTTACTTTCTGGTTAAAACCAACCTCAAGTTCATATTCCTCAAAATATCTGTAGAAGGTAGTTGCGCCTTGTTAAACAACGCAGAGAGCCGGTGTAAAATACCAATACATCGGACTCAACTGTTGATTACATTTGTCACTTGTCTGGGCGTGAGTTATAGAGTTAGGTGACAAATCTGTTAACCAATAGATTTTTGGCGACTCTACTGGGGAAAGATTGAAGTTTATTATATCATCTTTGTGAGTTGCTTAATTGGATTTTATGGTTCTTCATGGGAGACGTGCACCAGTTTTGCAGCCTAATGTTGATTGGCTAGTAGGAGACGAAGAAGATATTATTACTGGCCTTAGGCTTTTTTCCTAGCAAACCAGAAGAAGTAATCAATAGTATCACCAAGTTAATGAAGTGCTAGAAGAGGAAGAAGAACTTGGTGAAATTATAGAAGAAAACACACATCATTTTGGTGACGCTCAGGAGTTAATTTTCGTTAGACTGGTTGTTCCTACACCAAGAAGAGCAGAACCTCTGCAAATTGGAGTGGTTCCTGAAAATAGACTAAGAGACCCTGCTGCTAGACCGGTAAATCAAAATCCTGCCAGACCAATTCTTCTTCACAATAACCAGTAAGTGGTTTGGCGACTCTACTTAATTGTTTTATTATATATCTGTAGAAGTGGGACATGAAAAGATATACACGAGGGGATAGAAAGAAGGGTATAGCCGATATTGATTTTGATTTGCTCCAATCTTTGAACTTCACTCCTTATCCTCCCATATGAAAAGTCAAATCCTTGAGCATACCATCCTCTCCTCCACCCATAAGAAGTGCCGCCGGTTCATCTTGCCAAAGCTTGACCTTACATGGTACTGTCTTACCTTTACAAATAAATTTCCTTCCTCTAAATATGGCCCATCCACAGCCTCTACTTGTTCCATGGGGTGCAGCCATTGGACCGCTTAACCTTGGTGCTAATCTGCATGATCTTCCTAGAGGGTTAAGTAAAATTTTACCTGAGTTTAGAGGTGATGGCAAAATTACTCCCGAAGAGCACCTCAATGCCTTCTTTTCTGCATGTTCTATCCTAGGGGTTCAACATGAAGATATGTTTGTTAGGCTATTTGTCGAGTCGCTGGCTGACTTAGTTGCTGAGTGGTTTTACCACCTTCCTAATGCTTCTATTAATGATTGGGGTACAATGAGGCAAAGATTTGAAGAAAGATTTAAAACTACTGATAATGAACATACATTAGTGGCCCAATTGTCCACTATGAAGAAGGTGATTCAGGAGCAAATGAGGGAGTACGTAGCTAAGTTCAATAGACTAGCCAATAGAATTCTTGCAAATGTTAGACCTAGAGATGGGTTAATGATGTGTTTCTTTATCAATTCATTGCCACCGGATATCAGTTATGCCATTAAAAGACAAGGAGTCCCTAACTTGGCTACCGTGCAATCATTGGTTGTAACTGTAGAAGATGATTTGATTATTGTGGGGAAATGAAAGAGAGAGTTGCAAACTAGCAAATCTGCAGTAACCAGTTCTACTAATCCCATCATTCAGAGAATGGCCAATGACATTATCAATCTGAAACGCCAAATGCCTAAAGGTCCTGTGCAAAATCCTCAAGGAGGTTATAATAGGGCGTTGCAATTGCTCGGTCCTAATCAAAGATTAGCTATTGAAGGACCTTCAGCCAGTAAGAGTAATCATATGGTTTGTAATTTTCATCTCACATCCGACCATGATGGAGCGTCCTGTCCCGAGATGATGTTTTTTATGCAAATGTTGTCCATGAATGAACACGCCGAGGAACCATTAGTAGAAGAGCCTCCCACACCCGGTGATGCTGGTATGAATTTCTTTGAGTATGAATCAGATGAAGAGAATAGAGAAGATGTGTATACTGAAGTGGACAATTCCAACTGTGCAGTATTTACTCGAGGCCAGCAAGCACAGAGAGGTTAGAATACTCAAGGCCAATCTAGTAATTTGAATCCTGCCCCCAAGTATATCTTGACAAGACAAAACAATGCCAAGAAAGCCGAGGAGGTGCCAACCAAACATGTAGCCGCTGAGGTACCATCTACTTCATCCTTTAAAACTCATGTCTCAAGTTCATTTGATAACGTAGAATCATGTAAGAATACTAAGATTGAGATTTCCCAAGCTGAGTATTTGAGGCTCAACCCATCTGAACTTGATAGACTGGTTAAGTACATCAGACAAGAACCTTCCCCTTCCCATTGTAATGCACAGATATCCAGTGATACTGAAGTACATGTAAAAGACCAAAACTATTCAAACTCAAGTTCTCGAGACATTGGTCCCCAAGATCCTCTTAACAAACCAGAGCCGTTTTATGTTTCTCTTTATATTGTTGGTTTTAAACTCAGTAATTGTGTTATTGATTCTGGGGCCTCAGAGAATGTTATGCCTACACAAGTTGCTAAAGCCTTAGATTTGTCTTATACGCCCTCACACGATAAATTTTTTCAATGGATGGCTCCTTGGTACCTATCTTGGGTCAGATCAAAGATGCCCAAACTGCCTTGGCTGCCTTCCTAAAGAAAAGATTGAAGTTGACTATTCTTGTGGTAGACGTACCTGCTAGCTATGGGGTGCTCTTAAGTCATAGTTTCTATAAAGACCTGGGGGGAGAAATTCAAATGGACTGGTCACGTGCCCTAATACCTGTTGATGGGAAGAAAGTTTGCCTTAACCCCGAACCTAAAGCCAAGTTCACTGTGGTCAAATCTGGAGATCCTAGAGCAGACATTCTATTTGTGGAAATTGGACCATGCACTTAGATGTGTACATCTGCTGAAGATGAGAATATGATATTAATCAATCCTGATCTGGTTGATGAATTGTGGACTCTGGAATTTGATGGAAGTTGTTCTACCGTGGGATCTAGGGCAGGGGTTGTTTTAATTTCACCTGATGGTTACTCTTTCCCTTTTGCTTTCAAACTAGAGTTTGAGAACACAAACAATACAGCTGAATACGAAGCCTTGTTATTAGGCCTCCAATTAGCCAAAGAAAGTGGTATAAAACAGCTGAAAGTTAAAGGAGATGCCAAACTAATTGTTAAGCAGATGAGAAAATTGTACACAGTCAAAAATGGTAGATTGAGGCATTATCATAATAGGGTATGGGATTGTATTGAATAATTTGATGCTTTTTCCATAGAGGCAATACCCAGAGAACAAAATTCCAGCGCTGACTCTTTAGTTGTTTCAGCATCTCTCCTCCTACCGCATCTAGATTTCAAAGATAAACTATATAGGATTGAAGTGGTGTATAGACCCAATGTCCCTGACAATGTTAATCACTGGCAAGTTTTCAACTCTGATCAACAAATTATCTCATTTCTTGAAAAGGTTGAATCTTTTTCTAATATCTTTTTCGAAGGTAGTAATGATGACAGTAATGATGTCCTAGAGGAAGAAATGAAGTCCCCTGATAGCTCAAGCTCAGAAGTCATTCAACTGAAAGGAAATAAGATCCCTAAAGGGCTGGTCTCTCTTGAAGATCTTTTTAATAGACATGATCAATACCTTAAAAAGAAGAATAAAGTTTCAATAACAACTTCGACTGACTATGATAGGGTGAATATTGGTACCAAGGATGATCCAAAGATTGTGTGTATTGGTAGATGTTGTTCTAAAGAAGAAAAAGAACGTTTGATTTCTCTGCTTACTAGATACAAAGATGTCTTTGCTTGGTGTTATGCTGATCTTAAGAGGTTCAGGGATGGAGAAATGCAGCATCATATTCCTTTGAAGCCTGGCACCATACCTTTCAGGCAAAAACAAAGGACTTATAATAAAAAAATAGCTGAAGCCTTTTTCAATGAATTGACAAAATGTTGAAGGCTAAAATTATCTACCCTATTCACCACTCTACTTGGGTGGCAAACATTGTGCCTGTCAAGAAGAAAAATGGGGAGATTCAGATTTGTGTTGATTTCAGAAACTTGAATCAAGCTTCCCTAAAGGATAACTATCCCTTGCCAGTTATGGATCATATTTTGCAAACTGTGTTTGGCTCAGAGATGATGTCCATGCTTGATGGGTTTTCAGGATATTACCAAATTGAAGTGGCCCGAGAAGATCAGCATAAGACAGCTTTCATTACCCCCATTGGTGTATTTGCATATAATAGGATGCCTTTTGGTCTCATTAATGCTGGGGCCACCTTTCAAAGAGCAGTGGACCTAACTTTTGGCAATTTGAAAACTAAAATCATTGTAGTGTATCTTGATGACCTAACAATTTTCTCTAAGAAAAGATCTAATCACTTGCATGACTTAGAAGTGGTTCTACGATGATGCAGGGAGAATGGTATTTCCTTGAATCCTAAGAAGTCAATCTTTGCAGTCACTGAAGGAAAGCTATTGGGTCATATTATCTCAAAGGATGGTATAAAAATTGATCCAAAGAGGGTCAAGGCGATTCATCAGCTAAGTCTACTTGCGACTAAGAATAACACGAGGTCCTTTTTTGGTCAGGTAAATTTCTTGAGAAGATCTGTTCCTAATTTCACTGAGTTGACTAGACGCATTGCAGAAATGATGAAGAATAATCTTGTATTTAGTTGGAATGCTGAAGGGAAGAAGGCATTCAAAGACATAAAAAGGGCCATTGCTAATGCACCCACACTTGTGCACCTTGATTTTCAAGAAGATTTTATTATCTATTGTTACGCCTCTAAGCATACCTTATCAACCATCTTATTACAAAAGAATGAACAAGGAATCAAATCTCCCATCGCTTTCATGAGTGTGCCGTTGAAGAATTATGAGATTAAATACTCCGCTCTGGAGAAACATGCATATAAATGTGTCAATATACAAGTGTCCACATGAACAAGCTAAGCCATAAAAAATGTATATACAATCAGCTCTAGGCCTCATCATGATACAACATAATATACATAAACAATGTTGCCCTAGTGACTACTAGCAGCTTCCTCGCCCTGACCACCACCACTAGATCTTGTACCTATCCCCCTATCTCTCTGTGGTCCCATCATTGATGCTACAGATCAAGACGCACCTGTCCTCCATGAACTAGAAGCTCCTGACATGCTCCTGAAGCTAGGTTGCCTCTGCTCTACTGGCATGGCCCCATAGTATAAGCCCCTGTAATACTCAGCCTCACCCTATGCTATCCTCAGCTCTCCCTGTGTCTGTGTCAGTTGTGTGGCCAGATACATAGTAGCCCCATCTATACCCAATGTAGCCATCGCTCTATCCCGCTCACCAGTCATCCCCTGTAACTACTAAACTGTTGTATTCCTCTCTATTCGCAGACCATCTCTCTCAGCCCTCATCGCCTACATTTGCTATATGGTAGTGTCTCGCTCTGATCTCATCATCTACTCATTCTTCCTAGCTGTATCTCTCTCCCCTATCACTCTGGCAAGTGCAAGATCTTGCCCATCATCTCCCTGTGCTCTCACCTGTAGCTGCGCCTGGTATGTCTGAGCCTGTGCTCTAGCATGCCGTAACCCTATCACTGCCTGATGCCTGTCTAACTCCACTCTCCTCAGCCTCATCTGAGCTCACTACCTCCATCTCCTTTCCTCTATAATCCTCCCCTGTAGCTGCTGAATCCTGACATCATCACCTCCTAATATCTGACCCTGAGGTTGTGCAAGTATTTGAGGCTGCCCCTGCGCCTATTCCTGTGCTTGTATCCCTGGAGTTGCTGGCACAACAACATGTGCTTGTGGAGCATGTCGTCGTCTCCTCCCGACTGGTCTCTCCATCTCTATCTCTCCTATCTCTCCAACCCTCGTCAGCCATGTCTATCTCGCTGTCACCCAGTATGCATTATAATCTGGTAGTGTGCCTGGATCTGCTAGACCCTGTCCCCACTGCCACACAACTGGTTGTAGCCCCTCTCTCCGCCAAAGCTGTGTCAACCACTACCGCTGGCCCCCAATCAAAAACCTCTTATTGAGCCCTCCCAAAAATGGCATCACCAACTGGTACTGCCTATGGCAACCTGAATTGTCTCAAAACCCTCTCGGGCAAATAGCGCTCTATAATATATATCCCGCGTCCAAAAATATATCTCGCCTATCTAACATAGACAAGCGCTCTATCCTCCTCATCCCATCTCTCGCATCCTAGTTGTGGCCTCCATATAAACCTGTCTACCTCATCCAATATCCGCTGCTAGTCCACTAGTCCTCTACACTGCTGGTATGTCAGGGCCCCTCTATACATCCTCGCATAAGGCTCTCTCGCTACTCTAGCCACCCATCCATTTGGCCTCGTCACTAGAATATACATGCAAAATTGTGACTCCTATAGACATAATAGCCCTGAACATATATGCACAGTCATGCAGATAATGATAGAGCTGTCCAAGCACACACTTCGCCCATGCATATCTCATCCCATAGGTGAACATCCCCTCCATCACTGTGCCCCATCCGACTGGGAATCCTCTCGCTCGTCTATCACCCACTAGCCATATGATAATAGCTACAACTACTCGATGCAGCCTATCGCATAGCTCCTCCATCCTCACCATCAGAATCTCTGAGCCCTCTGCCCCAATATCTTGAGTCCTGAATAATCGTTTGAACGCTGCTGGACCCAAGTCAGGATCATAATCCACCCTATCTCCATCAATTAGAATGCAATAAATCTAGAACGCATCCTCTAGTGTGATCGCGGCCTCCCTCGTCGACAACAAGAATGAACTAGGCTCGCTCCTCCATTGCTCCACCATTGATGTCATCAGTCCTCGATGTGCCTACACTAGCTCTAGCCTCGACATATGCTCTAACCTGAGGATCTCTAACACTAGCCGCTCATCTGCATCCATCAATCTCACCAACTGCACATCCCTAGGATGTGGTTCTCGTGATAACAAGGGTGGTAGTACATCCTGCATCATTTCGCTCATCATATCAGTCTCTTGTGTTTCACACAACTGACAAAAACTGACTATTTCCTACTCTACCTGCTTATATGCACTGCAAGCGACTCACTTTTCTATATGTGACCATTTGTTGCTCCCAAGCGATCCATTTTACTATATACACCTATTTCTAGCCTATATGCGACCTATTTCTCATATGCGCCTACCTATTGACTAAAAGCGAGCTAAACACCTATCTGTGCATACCTTTTGCCCATATGCGATCTATTTTCTACATGCGAGCCTCTGTTCTTTCTAAGCGAGCTATACTTATACATGCACCTACTTTTAGCCCATAAGCGACTTGCTTTTAACTATATGTCCATTCTGCCTATCTATTTGCCTAGCCGACTAGAAGCGACTTGCTTTTGCCATATGTGGTCCCTTCGAGCCTATAAGCGACCTAAACTACCCTAAGCAACCCCTTTTCCTACATAAACGACCTGCATGGTCTATCCTAAAACCTAGTCGCTTTTGGTGACGTGTGTGCATTTATTACGCTTTTAACATTAACAACTCACGCTTTTAGCAAAAGTTTCGATACATACCGGTGCGCCTGCTCTTGCTGGTCACCCGTGTGTCTTCACTCGCTCGACATGATGATCACTGTGTGGAATAACCATCCTGACAAGCTCTCAGAACTCTAATCTTTTTCACGCTCCTAAGCTCTAGATTTCGACTCGCTGCAAGCACATATGAGCCTATTTGCCCTTAAGGGACCTACTTATAGCCCCTGTACAAAACCTAATTCTTCTATTCCAACTTGTTTTCTCCCACCCAACCCCTGTTTTCTTCGTGTTAGCCTTGTTTTCTAGCCTTTCATCTTATCGCGAGCTAACCCAGCCCTTCCTAGTTAGCCTGGTTTACCTCTCGAGGGGGCATTACCTGCCAGTTACATTGGGGTATCACCTTGTTTATCAAGCGAATTATCGTATCTTCTTTGACACAATGCTCTAACGAACATTGTATCAAAGAGGGGCAAAATGTAAACAACCAAAATTGACCTAATTATCATTAGCATTCAAATATTTCATTAGCTACCATCTGCATTTGTCTAACACACTCAAGCAATGCCCATATCACTTATTTCTTCTATTAATTAAATAAATTTATATTTATTTAATTAATTAATTAGCTATTTCCTCTAATCTATAATTAAATAATCTTTAATTATTTAATTATCTTCATTTCTATCTATTTTAATTAAATAAATATTACTTATTTAATTAAAATTCCTTTCACAAACCCACTTTCCAATTAATTAAATAAATTTTATTTATTTAATTAATTTCTCTTATCATTTATCATCACAAGCCAACATGTGTGCCTCTTTCATTTAAAAAAGATAAGTGGTACTACATCTTTTATTTTAATATCTTTCACATGTAGTACTTTTTATGTACACGGTCACACATAAGCCTTATCTTCCTTCCACTTGTCATCTTCACATTTATCTATGACTATTCTTTAATCTTAGCCATTCACATAGCCACCAAATCTCCATCGTTGATTGATTTTGGTTGAGTTCTATTTAAACACCCTCTCATTCCATACTACATCTATCCAGCATTCATATAGCATCTACATTATCATCCCGAGCATATTGAGAATTTTAGCATCCATCTAACATATTATCATTATTATCTATCCATCATGGCAGCTTTGATCTTCATAATTGTTCATTGTTGAAGAGCAATCCACGTCATAAACAAGGAATCATACAATCTAGGTGATATTGTTCTTGAATTGCATGCTTTTAATTTCATTTGGATTAGATTCTTTGATGATGGTAGGGTTAGGTTTTCATGGCTATGCTTGATCTTATTAACCTGATTTTTACCTATCACACATCCTACATTCACATACTATAGTATATGTTCCAGAATCTACAGTGAAAGGTATACTAAGTTAGCAAGAAATTGGGTGTAACAATAAGGGAGCTTGGATTGCTAAAGTGCAAAAATATGATGCTGAGATCAAACCTACTAACCTGGTCTGGGGTAAAGGACTGTGTAAGATGATTGTTGAAAGTAAGAGGGAAGGTAAAGAGGAAATACCCTTGTTTCTTTTCACTAGTAACATTAATGAGTGGTTTTTTGATGTTTCTTACTTCTTAACCTATGGTGACTATCCATCCCACCTTTCGGCAAAGGAGAGGAGAAATTTGAAATTCAAAGCACAGGTATGTTATTTGGGAAGGTAATTTGTATAAAAGAGGAGTTGATGGAACTTTCCTAAGGTGTGTAGACAAGGATCAACAGAGGAAGTTACTAGAAGCTTTTCGTAATGAAGCTTGTGGAGGACACTATTCTGAGTCAGTAACAGCTTTCAAGATATTGAGACAAGGCTTTTATTGGCCTGAGATGTTTAAAGATGCTTATGAATGGGTATCAAAGTGTGAAAAGTGTTCAAGATTTATAGGCAGACCACAGTTAGCCACCTTACCTTTAAGGCTAGTAATCATAGATGAACCTTTTTAGCAGTGGGGTTTAGACTTCATTGGACCAATCAATCCTAACTCAAGTGCTGGACATACTCATATCTTGACTGCAATGGATTATTTTACTAAATGGGTAGAAGCTATACCAGTAAAGAGTACTACCTCTGAGGTTGTTTGTACTTTTCTCAAGGAAAATATCATAGTTAGATTTGGTGTGCCTAAGAAGTTGGTGACTGATAATGCTTCAAGTTTTTCCTCTATAGAAATTACTCTCTTCTGTTATGACTTTGGTATCAGCCTATCCCATTCATCCGATTATTACCCATAAGGTAATGGCCAAGCGGAATCTAGCAACAAGAACCTCATCTTTATCGTTAAAAAGCTAGTTGAAGAAAATTAGAAAGGATGGCATAAACATTTATATGATGCTCTTTGGGCCGATAGGATAACATATAAAAGAGCAATTGGTATGTCTCCTTTTCATCTTGTTTATGGCATTGATAGTGCAATTCCTATTCCCTTGGAACTATCTGCATTAAATCTGTAAAAGGCAATTGAAGACAAATAGTTTCAGTCTACCCTAGAAAAGGGGATTTTGTACTTGCATCAACTTGAAGAGCAGAGAGAAATTGTTGTGGATAGGATTGCTAAGCATCAACAGACTGTAAAGAAGATTTTTGATAGAAGGGCTAAGCAAAAGACCTTTGTTGTGGGAGATTCTATACTCTTATGGGATCGGAGAAGAGAACCAAAAAGTACACATAAGAAATTTGATTCTTTATGGAAAGGCCCCTTCAAAATCAAAGAAGTTATGGGAGAAAATGTTTTTCTATTGGCATATCCTGATGGAACCCCATTATCTCTTGCCTATAATGGGCAAGATTTGAAATTATGCAATTGGTAGGGTTTCTGAGTCTAGTCTTGTACCATAGTTTCTTTCCTTGTTTTCCCATTTTTGTTCTGTGTTGTTTCATTTTTGGTGTGACTCTATCACCCTTGGAATAAAAGGCTTGTTTGCCATGTTTTTGCCTGGGTTCTATGCATCCTCTCGAGTCCTTGTCCCCAATTAGAGCCAGTTGTTGCCATAAGTTCTTTCTTTGTTTTTCCCTTGTAATTTCATCGGCCTTAATCATCTATTTCTTCCTTCGGGTCAGTTTTACTTAGTCATTTCCATTTGTCGGCGATCCTTGGTACTCTTGAAGTCAAGTCGATAGGTTCACAAGTTCTTGAACCACCCGACCTGTTGACTCACCTTGAATTTCTAGTACTCCGAGCCTTTGTTAAGTTCCCGTAAGAGGTCTTCCCTTTGTAGTCAGGAGGTCGGGGATTCTTTGAAGTTTTAAATTCTTGACTCATAGTTCAAAAGTTCATATTCTGCCCCTCGCCGACTTTGCATGGCATACTTTTCTAAGTAGTATTGGCTACGCTGGCATGTTGTACAAAGGAGTGACACTTGTCATTATGCATTCAATTTGAGGTATGTGTGGAATTGGTGGCACATTTATCAGAGGGAAAGTCGAGACATGCATTTATGATAAATTCACCGCTAATATTTAATGTCTTTGTCGGGGAAGTTCAAGGGAAGTGACTTGAATTAAAGACCTACGTAAGGTGGTATTATGAGCCAAAGGCATGTGTTGCAGAGGAACAAATGACTAGCTCGCTACGTGCGGAATTTCAACTCAGTTTTACTCTTGAAGGTAGTAAAGCTAGTAACTTTTCCCTCTCTATAAAAGTTGCATATCTTCTTGGAGGAGTTAGATATTTCTATTTCTCATGTATCTGCATAAGGAATTCTCTATGAGTGTCTTCCCTCATTCTCTACTATCCGCACATATCTTGGAGTCTCTTGTTTACTAGTTTCTGGAACATACAAGAATGAAATTTAAGTTCCAAGGAGCTCCTGTAGCCTCTACTATAGAGAATGATTTGGCTGGGGTGAAATATACGAATTTGGGCCATGTTGATTTAGATGATTTTTGGAGAAGAATACAATATGAGAAAAGAACTCCTTTAGCACAGAAAATTGTTAGCAGTGGTCTACATAAAGTTGGCGGCTTTCCACTTGTCGTTCCTTGTCCTGAGTTATTAGTTGCATGTGCCAATGGTTATTTTCCATACTCTCAAGAGATAAAAACTCCCAATGGTACTGTGGTGGCCAAAATTAATTCTGAATCTATTGCTCTGGCTCTAGACTTGGAAGAATACGAAGATAATGCTAATGTTTCTGTGTCCTCGGCCTGGAATTACTACAATGAAAAGAAAGACTGGTGCCGTACATGTGTCGCCAAACATTAGCTAGAAGAAGAAAAGACCAGGAAGTCTCGGCTGCCCGCTAATTTGAAAAGAAGCCATTTCAAGGAGGAAATCTCATACATGATAACCCTACTGAACAGAGTGATTGGGAGTCCTGATTAGATGTTTTCAAATTCTGGATGTGCAAGTTTATCCTGTTAATTTGTGAAGATCGCCAAATTGACTGGCTAAGAATCATCAGTGGTTGTCTACATGAGTAGTTGATGAATTTTACATGAAGCACAAACTTCCGTATGTGCTCTTAGTTGATCTACATCTTGGCTCGGAAAGAGGCTGCTTGGCCTGGCTTGAGGACCCGGAGGAGTTATTCGGCGAGCACGCCTGTGTATCAAATTTTCCCTCAATTGCAAAGAAGTGAAGGTATGAAGGATTTTCGTCCTGTAAATGATGCATTTTCTATGTTGCTAGCTAAAAGAATTGATGACTCAATATAGAAGAGATTTTCTGTAGAAGCATTTTCATTAGTCACAAGGTTCGGGAGTGTCTATGTTCAGTTTGACCGCTTCTCGTATTTGAGGATTGGGGGTTATGAAAATGCCCCATTAAAATTACCTCGGTATCCTTCCAACTATTTGGTATTACTGGAAGTTTGCCGCCAAATGGCTGTAGTCAATGTCAAATATCAGACAATGAAAAAGAAAGGGTATTCTTTCCCTGTGTCTTTGTCCTTCTATTCTTGCAAAAATAATGAAGGTGCTTGGAATGTAGACAAATTGTTGTCTGAGTTTAGTCTTCATAGTTTGTCTCCTCGTGTATCATTTGATAGTAAATTTTTTATAAAGGAACATCTGCACGGAGGGGGTTCCTACTTACACATTCCTCAGCTTAAAGATTTTTGGGAGGATTGCATTGACGAAAAAGAAGTTTAGAAAAGGAAGTGGATGAGGTTGACTATTGATCAGGTTCATGCTTTCAAGCTGAACATTCAGGTCCCAGATATAATTGATGATTTTTTAGATCTTTTGAGTGAAGAATATGATACAGTGTTTAAGGAACCCCTGCCTCCAATAGAATGGTCGGCGAAAGAAGTCACAGATGTTATGCTACTGTCATTTCATGTTTTAAGGAGAACTAAAAAGTGGTTGCAAGCAAAAGCTAGGGAACGCGCTGGCTCATCGACACCTAAGGACTCAACCTCTCAAAATCAAGCCAGGTCCCAAACTGCCACCTCACACAGAAGGGCCTTCAGTTCGGATCAAGCTCTGTAAAGAATTGGTTCACAACCAAACGGTGACAACAAAGATCTGCCTAAGGAATTTGGCAAGTTGAAGACCGCCTGTGAACAAGATGTTCAAGTCACAAAAAGGAATACTAGATTGGTAGCCTTATCATCCAAGGCTGACCATGTGCCCTCATCAAACAATCAGGCAAGTGATTCTGATTCTTTTATATTCTCACAATTGGGAGACAATTTATTGCATTCATTACTCAGTCCACCTAACTCCCCACAACAAAAAGAGATGCCTGGGCAAAACCCTCATCCTACACCAATAGTGGCTACTACCAATGCTGCCAATGCACCTGTCTCATCTGCAAACTAGTTAAAGAAGGTAGTCCAACAGAAGAAGAGATACATTGTTTCATCCGATGATGGCATCGATATTGTTGCTAGTTTGTTGCAGATGGTGCCAAAACCAAAATGTGCAAAAAGGATGTCCAAGATGGTAACTGATGCCACCACAGGAAATCAATTCTTGGAAATTGCAAACCCACTGGTCGAGAAAAATGAAGATGAAATAACTGAAGCTGATTTCAGAGTAAGTTGAGTGGAACTAGGACCATCGACCACCGAGGGTGATCTATACCACATGCACTATTCAATGGGCAACATTTCCAAAAGAGTCAAAGATTTGTAGGATGAAAATTTGAAATTGCTAGCGCATGGAAGTTCTCTGTCCTCCTTCGCCAATTCAATTGCTGAGATAATCACTCCCTCTGTTAGAACTTCTTCCACTGCCAAAATTCCCACTCTTGACCCAAATCTGCTTCAACAAATTAGAACTTCTTTGTCTCTGAGGCAAGCTATGGAGCAATGGACTGAGAAGATCATATTTGATGGTCTCATATTTATTGAAGTAGTGAAATTGTTTGATTCTATTCATGATAAAAGAGAAGTTTTAATAGTAGAATTTGAGAAGGTCCGAAGTGATCACCACAGTTTGAACTTAGTCTCTAAGGAAGTGCGGGAAATCGCTAACATGGACCCTAGTATCCTAATGGCTGAAGAAGTCATAGATGACCCTAAAGAATTGGATACTGTTGTATGGGCTAATACACTAGAATGGAAGATTGGCATATTTGCAGCAACCGAAGAAGAAATAGGAAAGGCAGTGGCAATTTATTACAAAGAGATGATGAGAATTAAAAGAGATTTTGCTACTTTGGATGTAGAAGCCAACGGGTCTGATGATGAAAAGATGTTGGACGTCAAGATAATCAAGCAAAATTCTAAGAAGGTGGTAACAGAGGATATAGTAAACTACAGTACAATTACAACAGAGTCATTGGGCAGACTTTCTAAGATGGCAGCTTACATTAGCACTTGCAAAAATGGCATCGAGGAGATACATCGAAAGGTGACTGACTCTGACAGGGCTATCATGAAAAGGAAGCGTCGAATCATCATGACTAGATCTCCACCTGGCATGGTATTAACACCTGTTATCAACAAATACAAGGTGTATAAAGCCAGATTGTGAGCACAGGTACCTCAAGCGGTGCAAAGTGTCACCAAGGAAGGCAAGCAGTTAAGGGAAGATGAAGAAATGGATGAGGTGGATGACGGCGACGTGGACTTGCAGCTTTTGAATTGATTTAAAATTTCATATTTGCAAAGTTATCTTTGATTTGCTCTAAAACTATTGGCACTAGAGGGCCCATTGATATTATAACCATTTAAACAATCTTTTAACCGGCTGTTTCAAGAAGTCGTTATGGTTTTTCTAGACAATTATGCTTTGGCTCAGCTATATATTCTAAATAGCTGGTCGAAGTTAAGGACTTTTCTTTTTGGCAAAATTTTGTTTTTCTGGGAAGGGCGATAGTTTAATTTTGTTTTCTAGCTTCTATGATACATGAAATACAGTTAATACAGTGGAGTTTTGAATGATCATGAACTTTGTGTTGTGATTATTTGAATTAATGTTCTTCCCAAGTTGAATGTTGTCTTGCTGATGTTAATAGTATTCGTATATTCTGGTAGTTGGATGTGTTGATTCTTCTCACTGCTTCGAATAATATATTTGTTGGTATTTTATCTCAAGGTGGTGATTTCCTGTGTATGTGTAATATTTTCAATTTTCTGTTGTGATTGGGAGTCTTTGAACTTCTTGTGTTGGTGTTATAGTTGTAGATTCACCTTTATAGCTTTCTAGTTAAAAGATCCTCCTTTATCTTGCTTTATGGTTAAAAGCAACCTCAAGTTCATATTCCTCAGAATATATGTAGAAGGTAGCTGTGCCTTGTTAAATAATGCAGAGAGCCGGTGTAAAATACCAATAGATCAGACTCAATTGTTGATTACATTTGTCACTTGTCTGGGCATGAGTATATAGAGTTAGGTGACAAATCTGTTAACCAACACAGTTCTGTCACCCCATACATTCATGAATTGAGCTAGCTCTCTTAAAGGTTCTAGTTTGATTAGGAGACAATAACCATTCCAGGAATCACTCCAAAAATTTGCTAACATACCATTATTGATGTGCCACGTGACATGTTTTGTTATTATTGATCTACATTCACACATAAAATTCCACACATGTGAGCCATTTAGAGGGCTTGTAATTGTCAAAATTTTGTTTCGTTCTTGACTATCTAGATACTTGCTCTTCATGATTTTGCACTAGTAGGCTTCCAGGTTTTCATACATATGCCATATTAACTTAGCACCCAATGCCTGATTTTGTGTTTTAATGTCTTTAATAGCTGCTCCACCACGAGATTTATCCTCATAGACCTTGCTCCAGCCAATTAGTGGGATTATTTTCACTTCATTTGTCCCTTCCCATAGGATTTTTTTTAGTGTGCTTTCCAGTGTATTTTCAGCCTTCTTTGTGATCTCCATGCATGACATCATGTAGATGGGTATTACAGCAAGAACAACCTTTATCATCAATATTCTACCAGGAAGGGTGATCCATCTTCCCTTCCAATTTTGGGCTTTCTTTTGACAGTTCTCAACTACCTCCTTCCATAGGTTTGATTTCATTGCACCACTGAATAGTGGTACACCAAGGTATTTGCTTGGGATCTGCCCGATACTAAATCCAAAACGATTAGCTTTGCGTCTTTGCAAGGTTTTCGTGGTGTTAAAGAAAAAGATTTTAGACTTCTTTACATTGATAATCTGACCTGAGACCGCTGAGTATTCAATAATGGTGGTCTTAATCCCTTTGGTTTCCTCCATTGTTACTTCCCCATATAGAACCGTGTCATTTACAAATTGTTGATGAGTTAATGGAGATAAGTTCTTAGCAATCTGGATGCCTTGCCACATACCTTCCATGTGCTTTTTTTTTCTTCCTACTAAGGGCTTTAGCCATGATGACAAATAGGAACGGGGATAGGGGATCACCTTGGCGCAATCCTCTAGAGCTTTCAAAAAAATCACATGGGGTCCCATTTATGAGGATTGAATATCTTACCGTTGAAATGCAACCATATATCCAGTCCAAATAATCTTTATCAAATCTGAAATGTTCAAGAACCTTCATTAGAAAGTGCCAACTGACTCTATCATAGGCTTTGCTGATATCTAGCTTCAACATCATTTTCCATATTCTTTCTCGGTTGATAGAGTGGATTGCCTCATTAGCAATGATGATGCCTTCAAATATGTCTCTGCTAGGGGTGAAACCGGTTTGTTCCTTTGATATGAGTTTTGGGAGGATCTTCTTTAATCTATTGGCCAGTCTTTTTGGATATAATTTTATAGATTGGATTACATAGAGAAATCGATCTAAAATCTGCAAATGACTCAAAGTCCTCCTTCTTCGAGATAAGAGCAATCAAAGTATTGTTCAACTTTTTAACAATTTTTTTCTTGTGATTATATTCTACAACTTCAAGGATGTCCTTTTCCATGAAGTGCTAGCATTTTTGGAAGAAAAGTGCAAGGAAACCATCAGGCCTGGGAGACTTATCCAGGTGCATTTTGAAAGTTGTATGCTTTACTTCCTCTAAAGTGAAAGGGGCCATCAATGCTTTATTGTCTTCCTGCGAGACAATTTTTTGAATTACTTCATTTAGATCTGTCAACAACAAGGAGTCTACATTATCCATAGGGGCCAATAGCTGTTGGAAGAAGGCTACACCAACCCCTATATTTTTGTATTGGGGTTTACAACTGCCCCATTCCCAGTCTTAGTGGTTTCTATTCTATTACGAATCCTCCTTACTTTTGCAGTATTGTGTAAAAACTTCACATTCAGGTCTCCTTTCGAAAGCCATATCTCCCTTATTTTACTTCTCCAATACACCTCCTCCCTAGCCAGAACTTCTACTTGCTCTACCAGAAGGTGATTCTCTTCTAAATACTCCACATCTGTCATGTTGTTTGTGATCACCACTTCATTAAGTGTCTCCAATTCTGCACTTATGGAGGCTTCTTCCTTAAACGCATTTTTAAACTCTTCCTTATTCCAAACCTTGAGCTTCCCTTTTATTGTTGCTAGCTTTTCTACAAATGTGAAACTCTTTGTGCCTCTCCTCATAGCCACTATGCACCACATTCCTCCAAGAGCAGCAACAGGTCCTTGCTTCTAAACCACATATGCTTGAACTTGAACATACTCTTTGCTAGAGATGCATCATATTTAATATCAAGGGCAACCAGATAATGATCTAAACCTGAGATAGGAAGGATTGTGGCCTCCTAGATGGATACAAATGTGAGCCAATTTGTAGATAGAAAAAATCTATCCAAACACTCTTAAATATTAGCAAAACCCAACCTTTTATTGGTCCACGTAAATTTGTCATTTTTTGTTTCTACATCAATTAGTCTGTTGTCTAAAATAAATTTCTGAACGTCTTTGATTGCATTACTCTCCTGGGATAATCCCCCACTCTTTTCTTGGAGGTTAAGGAGAGAGTTAAAGTCACCTCCCATTATTACCTTATTCATGCCCTCCAACTTTGGTTCCTACATGAGAACTTCCCAGAGCTTCAATTTCTCTTCTGACTTGATAGGCCCGTAAACATTAAATAGTATTGGGGTCTCATTTGAATTGTTGTCGCTTATCTTGCATTTCATCTAGTTTTGTTCCTGAGCATCATTTTTCACTGTTACTTTCCTTAGATTCCAAAGTGTTACCAATCCTCTAGAACTACCTCTTGCCTCCACAAAACAACTTGCCCATCCGTTGCAATGGTTGATAAATTGTGAAGCCTAAAGCTTATCTAGCTTTGATTCTGCATGATAACTATTTCTGCATTCATGTTTTCTAATTTGCGCTTACATAAGCGTCATTTGTTAGGGGCGTTTAAGCCCCTAACATTCCAACTCATAATCCTCATTGGTCCTAAGGGGAGGGGACCCCTCCCCTGGATCTCAATAGGTAATCTTTAATGTTTGATAGACCCTGCTCCTGTGCCTCTTCTTCTCTTTTTTGTTTATTTGTCTTTCTGCCCCTTTTCTTGTGATTTGTTGCCCCCCAAATTCTTCTTCATTGTTATTCGACTTATACTTCTTGGTTCCACAATGTCCAATTCATCATCAGTATCACTTTCTATCGCTTGATCTTCCTCTGCCTCCACCTGGTGAACATTCTCCCTCAAATCTAACATTTTTTCACATACAAGTGATAATAATAAAATGAACATCGCTCTATTTATAATAAACACAATGTTGTAACTTAGACCAAATAAACCCCAAATCCAAAACACACAAATCAAACTTTTTATACCACATTCTAGGAGACTATATTAAACCATAGAGGGATTTCTTCAACTAATAAAACAAATTTTGCTTACCCTTTTCAATGTAGTGCTCTGGCTATGACATGTAGATATTCTCCTCCAAATCATCATGCAAGAAAATTGTCTTCACATCCATCTACTTAATCTCAAGATCAAAAGCAACAACACAAGCTAGAAGCATTATAATAGATGTCAACTTTGTGACAAGGAAGAAAATCTCACTGAAGCCTATTCCCTCAACCAAGGAATAACCTTTGGAAACCAAGCACAATTTGTAATTCTCAATATTATCATATGATCCCGACTTCTTTTTTAATACCCATTTGCATCCAACAAGTTCATATCCTTTGACAAAATAAACCAAGTCCCAAATATCACTCTTTTTCAATGCAACCATCTCATTATCCATGGTTGAGCTCAAAGACTCATAATTATCCATTTACATTACCCCTTTAACTATTACAAGCTCATTAGTGTTAGACAACAAAGAAAAAATACATCTAAAATCAAGTGGGTTGTACCCATCCAGTTGCCTCATTTTCCAAGTGGACCTTCTCAAAGGCTAAGGTGGAGGTTCTACTTCTTCTAAACTTTGTGAGCTTTATAATCTATCCTCCTCATTTGGTCAAACCTAAACCCCCGATTCAACACCTAGTCTAGCCTTCTTGAAAGGAAGTAAGGTATGTGGAACCATCTTCCTACACTGATCTAATGAGGAAAGCTATGCAAATTTTAATCTTTACTAGTTACAGGCTATTCGATGCACATCAACATAAAGGTAATAACACATCAAAAACAAGTACAATGCTCACAACACAAGATATACATGGGGAAAACCCTTTCAAGTAAAAAACCCCACACTCCAAAACCTGCACAATGTGTTAGAAATGAAAGCAACACTACTTCAATGGAAATATGATTCAAGATAAATTTCAGCAATCTTAAGTGTACATTAATAATGGAGATTGTAACAAAACATAAAACCCACTATAGAAAAGATGTCAAACATGGAGAACTCAACACAATGACACAGTGTTTACGCGGAGAAAACCCTTGCGAGTAAAAAAAAACTCCATCAGGAAAGAGGCACAAGTTTGTATTAATCTCAACAAGATTGTACAATACGTCAACTACACAACTCTCTCCACAAGTCTTCACTCCAACAACATTCTGGCAGCACCTGAGTACCTAAAATCTATATTTCAGCAACAAATACATGGCATATACTTATAGAAACATTTTCCAACTCATCCTAGGTGTTCACCTTCTCTCTCCTAAGATTTTCCAACTTGTAAGCATTAATTACCATCTTACAAGCATCTTACACTTGTCCAAAAATAGCCATGCAAAGATTGGGTACCCAAGACTAAATCTGGCCTCTTACAGCATCTTATGACGTGTCATAATTGTCATAGATTCCACAAAAGAGTATCTTTCCAATATAGGAACCTTGGGCTAAATATAACAAATATACAAATAGCATATCTGTCATATGCATCATAGAATCTCATAATCTTATGACAACTTGCAGCTATCATAGATTTACTTACCAAACATTATGACAATTGTCATACATGCCAAAAATAGTATATTCATCAAGGGAGCACGTCTATACATTTGCCAATAGTAAAAGTCACTCTGTAATTACCTCCGGTTACTCTGAAATTACCCCTGCTAGTGAAACTAGTACATCTCCTCATGGATAATTACAAATTACATATAATAAATGGAATAAATACAATATTAGGATTTACAAGGTTAATGGCACCTTATTCCAACACAATGTACTATCAAATCAAAAGATGATTACAGCACACTTGCAATGCAAGCTCTTCTAGGAGTACACAAATGTCGATTCTCATTCGCATCCCATGACCTTTCACATTCTCCAACCACTTATTTATCAAGCCTCTTCTGTGGTTATCCAATGTTAGTTTTTCATGTCAGCCAATAACAAACTAAACACCAACACCTTTATTAAATATAGGGCATTTTTTGCTTCGGGGGTGCTGCCCCCAGTAACCCCTGATGAGGGTGTTGCCCCCAAGCCCCTATTGTGGGCTCCACCCTCGAGCACCCGCCAGGGGGATGGTCCCTCCAAGCCCCATAGGAGGGGCTCCACTCCCTGCACTCCCTCATTAATTATTTTGGTGGGAAACCACAGCTGACAAAGTTACCAAAATCTTGCTGCAAGTACCCACAAGGTGCCAACACATGGCAAAATTATGCCAATTCAACATGGGACACCTACCTCCTTGTATGATGACAAAATTTACATAGAAAATTACAATAGTAGGCTAGAATAAATAAATACAACTGTTATGTCGTAAAATGTCCCCTAGGACTTTTACCTCCTAAGTTTAGCTCCTAGGTCCCTTAATTTTTATCATGCATGTTAGAATTGAATCACGAGACAAAATGCCCTAAGCTTAACCCTAGCCTAAAATTGGTCCTAGGAAGCTTACAGATATGTTCATCTTTTACAATGCTCGCTATGAACTTCATGATATTACAAAGTACTAAGACAAAGCTTAAAGCTTTTACAACACTTTAACTTCTATTGAAGTTATTGACATTATTGACTTTACTAGACTTTTACTCAACTTCTATCTAAAACTTATACTAGACTTCAGACTGGAATTCTTTGCATTCACTTTACTCGCCAAGAATTGCTTGAAGAATGCAGGCGGCCCGGTCGGCTTTATAGGCAGGAGCGGGCAGATCTTTTAACCCCGACTTCATAATTTCGTGAGATCCGTCAATGAAAAGAGGACACGAAGCAGCATCTTATCCGGAGAGCATCCCATGTGAAGATAGACTTCCGGTGGGACCCTATTACTCATGAACAAGATAAGATGGACACGACCGACACCTATACAGGACGTTCCTTTTGTGCCCAAGAGGAATAACTTGGCCTCACGATAAGGTTGTGAGATAACCCCTTTACAACGTGGTAGGGTCCACGCCTTATCTTTAATCACGAGGAGATAAGATTCCTCGATAAGTGACAAGCCCACTTATTAGCTAAGACCCCGTGCTGTCGGTAGATAGCTCATCATTGTGATGCCAGGCGCATCTTTCACAAAAGGCTTGTCCAGGATGATTACACGTTTCAGTTGGATGGGTAGGAGGGACCCTTGGGTCATCTGCTGAGTGGTCTTCACAATTGTAGCAGGTTTGGGTGGATGCGTGTGGCATACATCCAGTCATTAACTGCGGTTCTCCTTCTTTCCACATGATAGTCATCACCTTGAGCTTATATGGTCCATAGATTCCTCTTGTCATGGCCATGGTTGATGCTTCATTCATTCTATACGTCTTCACATGAATCCAGATAGGAACCTGATGAGCATAGAAATATCTAATTCTATTTTTCACTGTCCAATGCTCAAAGACAAATTCAGGTCCACAAGGCCCATACTGCTGAACTATATGCCTGCTTAGAGGTGTATCTTCACCAGAATTCAAAGTTAGCCTAAAGATACATCCTGTATAAGCTGTAGTATTATGGAAATTTAAACTATCAGCAGGAGGATATGGTCCAGAGAATAAATCTCTAATTAACTCTTTACCATCTTCAAAATTTAACCACTCCTCTGGTTTACCAATGGCTGGATTATTAAAGGTTACTGGAAGACTAAAATCACCACACCAGTTATTAAGAATATGTCCTATATCAGGATCAACTGGTTCTGCTTCTGCACTAAACTGGAAGAAGGGAGTTTCAGTCCATAAACCTGGTGATGTTAACAACATCTTGGCTTTCAACATTTTGAAACGATCATACAGGAAATCGTTAGCCATTCGGTAGTTGTGAAGATCTCTCCTTGGGAATGGATTAGTGCTCCATTCATTGCAGCTGAGTTCATGCCATCTTTGTTCCCTGATTCTGATGTGCATGACTCTTATCTTACCTTTTACCTGTTTGTTAATTCCTTCTGGTGTTGGTTCAGGTTCTGGTTCATGACCTTCTCTTGATACAAAATCAGCAACTATATTCTCAGCTCCTAGAATATGAATACAATCAAACTCGTAAGTACATAAAAGCTGAGCCCACCTTAATAATCTTCCTCTTACCACTTTGTTGCGAGATTCTTTCTTGAAGAATCCTCTGAGGTTCTGCAAATCACTTTTTAGTAAAAACCTTCTATCAGCTATGAACATTTGAAAAGCTTGGAAGGTATTGACTACTGCAAGAATCTCCTTGTGTGTGCTGTGATAATCCTTTTCAGAACAATGGAAACTCCCTGAGACAGTTCTCACTATCTGACCTTTATCCTTTGGGTTATATTCTGGAGTTTTCTGTTCCCTTAATACACCTGCCCATGCAAGTTTACTTGCATCTGTTTCCACTATTTTATATCCTGGACCAGGCAACTTCAATGGTGGTAACTTGGCACACTTATCCTTAATATTCTGGATTAATCTATCATGAAGAGGACTCCATGGTGGTGGGTTTTTGCCTAAGAGTTTATTCAACTCTAGACGGTCTTCTGCTAATTTATAATAGAAACCAGAAATATAATTTACTAAACCCAGAAAACGCTGCAACTCTTTGACAGTTGTGACAGGTAAATTTCTGATTCGGGTTAGAATATGATCTTGGACCTCCATTCTCCCCCCCGAAAGAAGCTTGCTGCCGATGAAAACAAGTTCAGGAACGGCAATGACAGACTTGGAAGGATTGACTGCTAAGCCGTTTTTCTGACATACAGATAGAAATATTCGGAGGTGATCAAGATGAGCTGCCATATCTTGGCTGAAAACTAGGATATCATCAATGTAGGGCTGTATGAACTTGGCATGAGGCCTGAACAGGATATCCATTTTTTGCTGAAATATAGAGGGAGCCGTTTTAATACCAAAGGGTAAAACAGTCCATTCGTATAAACCTTGGGGTACAGAGAAGGCTGTTTTATAATAATCTTCTGTGCGAAGACTGACTTGCCAATAACCTTTGGTTAAATCAAACTTGGAATAAACATGGCTTCCTTGGATTATTTGCCAAATATGGTCTTTACTAGGAATTGGATGTCTGTGATCTACCAGACAATCATTGAGGGGTTTGTAGTTGACTACGAGGCGTTTCTCTGGTAATTCTACTCCTCGTTCATCTACCTTGGGTACATACATAGCATGGCATGAAAAGGGAGAGTCTGATACTTGGATAAGACCTAAGGCTTCAAGTTCTGCTATTTCTTTTGCACAAACATGAACTTCAGAAGAACTCATCAAAAAATAATTTGCTTTTGCTTTAGGAAGAAGTTCCTTACCTTCAGCATCTCTTTTCAAAGGTAAACTGCAGGTTAGAGATCGCTGGAATTTCTTCAGATCTTTTGTCATAACAATAGTAGCAAATATTTATTTAATTTGTTTGAGCTCCTCAGTTTTCTCTTGAAACTGCTGGTGAAGCCAAACCTGGTTGACAGGTTTCTTCTTCTTTTCATCCAGCTGTATCCTTGAGAAGGACGTAGGCTGATAAATCCTGGGTAACTGATATAAACCTTTAAAGGTTAAGAAATCTTGCTCAATGATGAATGGCTGCCATTCACTGAGAGTGTTACTACCTATTACTCCATCATAGTCTTCGACTTCAAAATGTACAAAAAGAGTATTACAAGGTTTTTCTTCAAAACCAAGTTGAACTGGAGCAATACAGAAATGATGGCTAAAAGATTTCTCATTATTACCAAAAGTAATATCAGTTTTTCCATCTCTCCATGCATCTTCCGGAAAAGCATTTCTTCTAGCAATATTTAAATCCGCACCAGTGTCAATAAGAAAAGCCAAAGGGTATGCTTGAATACCTGGAAACTTGATTAGCAAAACTGCTTCTGGACACTGAGTGGTGGCTTTTGCTGCTCGATAAGTGTTCTTGATAACACTTAGTCTTCCTCTGCTACTTTGTCCTTGTTCTGGAAAAACTTCACGAACAAGGCTTCCATCAAATGCATCAGTTGAGAGGTACTGCATGGGATCCGCTTCTTGTTCTATCTTGATAGAGGAGAGAGAGGGTGATGGAATACTCTCCTTTGTTTGTTCAATCCGAATGGATTGAAGACTTTGGCCGACATAAGGACTATATGGCTTCTCTTCACAGAACAGCACTTGTTCTTTGCTTGAAGTTGGCTCAAGCATTTTAACACCTGATACGGCGTTAAACCGATTGATGTACTGATCTAATTCCTTTTGAGACTGTTCTATGATCTGTTCTTCTGCTTCTTCTGCGGTTAGAATATCCACTTCATCTGTGGCTTGAGCGATGACTTTATCCAGAAACTCTAGTCGATGCCGACGCCACAATCTTCTTGCCATACTTCCTGGACTTGGAGCTTCCAGGATTCCCTTTTGCTCAATTGGAGTGGTAGCGGTAACCACTGATTCTGTCGGGCTAGTTTCTCTGAGAGAAGCAACAGAAGCTTTCTGTTGATTATACCATGGTGAAGGACGGTATCCATGGGATGAAGCTCCACCGCGAGGAAATCCAAACAATCTTCCTCCTCTGGATTGATACGGTCGTGGATCAGCAAACTCCCATTGATATTGTTCTTGCACGGGCTTTACTGGAGGCTTGACCACTTTAGGCTGCAACAAATAATACTTTCGGCTTTTCAATTGTTCAAGCTGACTCTTCAGCTTTTTCCAGGTCTCTTGACCCATATTCATTTCCTTGAGCTGTTGCTCAATGTGCAAGATCTCACCAATAATTTGATCTAACTCTGAGGATGAACTCTTCATCATTCTATAATAGAATGAGACCTCAAAAGCGTCAGAACTTGCTTCAGAATCAGAGCTAGCACTAGGCTGCTGATCAACCTTCATCAAATTGATCTGAGCCTGCTCTTCGCTGGCTGACTGATATTCTTCTTCAGACTCTGAGTCTGAGAACTCGGGACTGGATATGACTATGTCTTCTGAATCAGAGGGGTAGGAATTTATATAGTCATATTCATCCATCTTGATGCCTGCGCTCCTAGCTGCACTCATCTTTGCTTTACCTTTCTTTTTGTCCTTTTTAGGACACTTGTTGGCAAAGTGCTCACCTTTACAGATGTAGCACACTGGCTTTTTCTTAGATCCACCTTTCTTTCTTTTGTCTTTCTTACGAAAGAATCCCTTTTTCTTTTTCTGATGGATGGGATCTTTCTTTTTCTTTTTAAAGCCCTTTTTCTCTTTCCGACATGGCTTGCACTCAAAGGAGTCGTCATCATAGCCAGCGATTCTATAACATACTGCTGATGATAGAATCGGTTGCACCTTTTTCTTTTCCTTTTTCTCCTTTACTTCATCACATATGTCGGTATTGATCTGTTCCAAAAATTGAACTAACCGAGGAAATGTTAGTTCCTTCATATCAGTTTTATCATGCAACAAATTTTCTAAAACCTTCTTATGATAATAATCACCAATAGTGTTACCAAAACTCTTTAGAAAAGTTGTGTACATGAATTCATGGTTTTGCTCTTGGCCTGAGAAATAGAAATGCTCATACTGTTTTTTACAGTATTGCTTGAAATTTCTTAAATCCTTGCATTTCCCTTTCATAAATTTCTGATAAGAGAGCTGCTCAAGCACGTCTCTTTTTCCAACAAACATTCTTGCTAGTTGAGCACAAACCTGATCTGTGCCACTATCCAGCAATACTTCTCTGAAGTCATTCTCCAACTTATCCCATACTATCCTGGCCATGCCTGTCATAGAATTCAGGGCTTGCTTGATAACTTCTTTTTCATCTGCATCAGGATTAGTAGATATATAGTTGGTGATCCATGATCTCATTGCATCAATGCCTCGGGCATTCTCCACTTCTTCAAACTTGTCAAAATTGACTAATGGTGGAGTATCAGCTTTATAAGACTGAATATTTTTAAATGGATCATTATTTGGATAAGGGAATGCACCTGACCCCCGGGCCATTAACACAGTCCCCTGAGGAGGAGGTTGTGGAGGTGGAACTTCACAATTGTAGCAGGTTTGGGTGGATGCGTGTGGCATATATCCAGTCATTAACTGCGGTTCTCCTTCTTTCCACATGATAGTCATCACCTTGAGCTTATATGGTCCATAGATTCCTCTTGTCATGGCCATGGTTGATGCTTCATTCATTCTATACGTCTTCACATGAATCCAGATAGGAACCTGATGAGCATAGAAATATCTAATTCTATTTTTCACTGTCCAATGCTCAAAGACAGATTCAGGTCCACAACGCCCATACTGCTGAACTATATGCCTGCTTAGAGGTGTATCTTCACCAGAATTCAAAGTTAGCCTAAAGATACATCCTGTATAAGCTGTAGTATTATGGAAATTTAAACTATCAGTAGGAGGATATGGTCCAGAGAATAAATCTCTAATTAACTATTTACCATCTTCAAAATTTAACCACTCCTCTGGTTTACCAATGGCTAGATTATTAAAGGTTACTGGAAGACTAAAATCACCACACCAGTTATTAAGAATATGTCCTATATCAGGATCAACTGGTTCTGCAAGGGCGCCCACACCTTTGTCCTACTCTATTTTGGCAGCGTCCCAAATTTGAATGTCGGTTGGAGACCGTTAAAAGGTCTCCATTGCCGACATCTTAAGTTTGAACTACGAAATTAAAGCAGGAATGCATATATAAGCATGTTTAGGATTTCATTTGTAAACTAGAAGATGATTATGATATTTTGGCGAACTTATGATTTTAGAGCATTCAAGGCATTCATTATGTTGTAGAGTAGACTTGTCTTGTTGTTGTGTTTGTTATTGCAAATTTGGCTTCATCTTCTCGTGTTGTGAAAGATCTTCATCTATTTGTGAGTTGCACCTCCGAGGTGATATCTATTTGTGCTTTAATAAATCATTTATCAATTTGTTTTTGCCTCTGTCTTGCAAAGACACACACTCTCTATCTAACAATGGTGTTGGAAGGCTTGAATGTCATTTCAGGGCTTGACCGAGGCAAGCTCCTAAACACCACAACCCCCAACCCCTCTCTTGTGATTGCAGGTGACAGGTGTAGGATCTTGAAGAGTGGAGTTGTAGAGGAGTGTTGCAAAGCATAAGGAATCATGATCTGAAGAAAAATGCAGGAAATAACTCAGGAAGGGCTTGGGCACCCGCTCTTTTGCCCCTCAGTTTTGTGTCACGAAAAATCTCTGAATTAGTGTAGTCAGTGTCAAAAAAGATCCCAAAGCCCTCAGAAAAAGTAGTACCTTGGGCTTGGGTGCCCACTCTTTAGCCCTTGACTTTTCTATATTCCAGAACTCAAAATTTGGTATGTATCTGATCTATATTTAGTCTATCTCTGTGCGAGCATTTATTAGGTTTCGTCTGTTTGTTTATGATTTTGCATAATTAGGGTTCTAAGCTAAATTGGACTAAAATCAACACATTAATCAATAAATTTCAAATTTCCCTATCATTACAATTGACAACCAAACTATAGGTGAATCCTCTTGCAGAAGTTGTCTTTCAACTTAGTTAAATGTCCTTGAATGTGCATAGTGAAAGGAGGATCTAATTAAATCATTCAAACCTATCTTCTCCCTTTTTCATACATTACAACAACATTAGGAACTTACAAAGGTTGAGACACCTTAATTCCCAATAGTTCTTGATTTTAGCCTATATCTATACAACTGACTTCCCATCCTCCTTTGGTTGTTCAACTATAGGAGAAAGTCTAATCTCTCTGAATATTACATTCTGATAAAATAAAAAGTTATGGTCATTGGATCCAAAATCTTGTACCCCTTCACACTGGATCCCAAATCTTGTACCCCTTCACACCAACACCATAGTCAATGAAGATACATTTTATTGCCTCATCATCTAACTTTGACTACTTCTCCCTAGGCACATGTGTATATGCCTTACAACCAAATACACGAAGATGCTAGAGTTTGGGATTTTTGCTAGTCCAAACCGCCATATGGATTTCTCAATAAGCATTGATTTAGGAGACCTATTAATCAAGTAACATGTAGAACAATCACCTCTACTCAAAACTTTTATTCTAAGTAAACCCCACTAAGCATACTCCTAGTCCTCTCCATCAATGTCATGTTTATGCATTCTGCAACTCCATTCTACTAAGGGGTATATGGATTTGTCTTATGCTTTTATATACCATTATCCTTGTAGAATATGTCAAAATTCATAGAACAATATTCATCATCATTATTAGTCCTCAACACCTTGATCTTTTTCCCAATTTGATTTTCCAAGAGAGCCTTAAACTCCCTAAATTGACTAAAGACCTTAAACTTGTTCCTAGAATAATTATCACTAAATGACACATAATATAATGATTTAGATTAAAAAGGAACATTCAAATGGATGAGCACATCAAAATGAATTAGATCCAACAAGCTAGAAGATTTATGAGAACTAGAATAAAATTAAACATAGTTTTGCTTTCCATAAATGCAATGTTCACAAAATTCCAAGTCAAGAGAACATTCTATAAGCCCCTCTACAATATTTTTATTTTTAAGGTCTATGCACTTTTCTCACCTATATTCCCCAAATGTTAGTGCCATAGTATTGTCTTCTCGATAGGTAACTTACTCTTTGAGGTAAGTCCATGCTTCTGTACCCAAAATGCACAACCATCAGAGCTAGAAGTTGAAGACTTGTAACCAACCCATAACCTCTTTACAGGTTCAACTTGTAAATTTTTTATAGGAATTGAGTTCGAGGATGAAGACTTGTAACCAACCTATAGCTACTCTATGGGTCTCATGCAGAGTTGTAACCAACCCATAACTACTATTTATGTCTTGCTACAAACTTGTAACCAACCTATAACTATTCTAAAAGTCCTGTTGCAAACTTGTAACCAACTTGCAATTGCTCTGCAAGTCATGTTGCATGTATGGAAGAACTATTGCACTAAATGTATGTGCATGCATCAAGCCAAAATAGAGTACCAAATTTAACCCCATTTACAAGCACAATAACGCATCTTACACCCTTGATTGTCAAAGATAACCCGCACTCCCACATCATTCATTTTACCAACATATAACTATTAGGATAGTGTGATGTTTTATTACAATCCTAATGTTCAATGTATGTGATATCTCCAAACATATTGGAGATGTTCAATGTGGTTTCTTTAACAAATGTTGATCAAAATTACCAAGGACTTACTATTATATGAACACCTATTACGTTAGTTGGTGACGACTACAATTATTTTAATAGTTTCCTTCCTAAAATCATATTCTAAATTTGGCATTAATGATTGTATAAGGGGCAATTAAAATTTTAAATGTTGTCGATTAGTGTTCTTTTTAAGTTAATTCTTATTTTAGGGAGGTGGTGGCAGTTATAAAGGTTGTGTGTGGCCTAGTCGGTTGAGCAATATGGAGTCTTAGTGGTAGATTATTCATAAAAGCGTATCAGAATAAATATAACAAGATATTTTAGGAAGGGCGTTAAGAGGTAGAGTGGTAGTGCCTAAGTATGAAAGGCAATGATTAAGGTATAGTTTGAAAAAGAGTAGAGATCATTGAAGATTGTTGGTCTGAATAAGACTACAATCTTAGTCATTTGAAAAATCATGTCTTTATAGTATGTTAACAATATTATTGTAGTTTTTCTAAATTTAAATAAACTATCTCAATTTTCTATTAGAGGACATTTTGAGTTTTAAGAATTTAGCTACTTGAATTGGCCATTTGCTAAAGGTACCCAATTTTCATCTGCATCAACCACATAAAGTTGATGCATCCAACCTATATAGAGTACCATGTCACACTCATTTTGCAAGCACCAAATTACCTCTAGTTAATCAACACCCTTTTCCATCAAAAGTGACAAAATTCTGCATCAATCATTTTAGACATAAACATAAAGTTTCTTGCTAGACTTGGTATATGTGGTACATGAGTGTTTATACTCTACCATCCATGAAAGCAAATTTGACCTTTCCCTAACCAAAAAATATTCAAATAGTTATTATCACTGAGAAACACTTGCCCTTCATCACTTTTGGTATACTCTAAGTACCACTCCTTGTGTGGTGTCATATGAAAACAAGCACTTGAATCATTCAACTAGGAATCATCACCAACAATGTTAGAGAACACTAAAGCATCACTACTATACTCATCAATGTTATAGTTATCAAAGAAGTCATCCTTCTTCTTGGACTTACACTCCTTTACATGACTCTTCTTGCCACAATTCTAACATTTTACCTTAAGTCTTACCTAGAGATTTAGACTTGTCTTTTCCCTTAGACTTTTTATCTCCTATCTTCTTCTAACCTTTGCTCTCTTTTGACTTGCCTCTTACAAAAAGGGCATTAGAATATTTATCATCCATGCATCTTTTCCTAGTTTATTTAGATAACAAAATGCTAATTATTTTTTCCAATTTAAGTGTCATATCATTACTACTTATAGACATCACAAGGTTATCCCATGAATTTGGTAAGGAACTATGTATGAGAGAGTACAGAATAAATAAATACAAACACATATAAAAACACTTGTCCTATTCTACATTAACCTACAACTCTGATAGAGCTAAGATTGCATAAAAAGAGTGAAACCAAAGGAGAGATCTCATCATGCAACCTTGTTGCCAAGAAGGAATTTTCTCCAAGAGTGATGTTGTGGTTGAAGTAGGAATGTGGTTTCTCACTTGGATATCATAGCCTTGCATCTCAAGAGGATTTAGAAATGGCTTATGGAATGGTCCATTTATACATTTGGATGAGATTAGATCTTGAAAATGGAGGGCTAAGGTTGATTGAAAGCCAATGGTTATTGGCAGGCCAACAAGTGGCGCCTTTTGATTGGTGCACATGATTGCGACAAGGATTAAGGGGATATGGATGGTAGAGTTTTACTATATTTGAATGGAGGGATGAGATTGAAAAGAAGATTTTTGGAGCCACGTGCATATGTGGAGCCTTGTGCAAACCTTGAGCCATGTGCAAAGTTGACTTGGTTTTTGGGATTGTGCAAATCATTCATTAGGTGATTAAACTATGTTATTTAATCACCTAATGATGGGGAGGATTTTTGGGATAAAGTAAATAAATGTGATGTATTTGTTTAATTTTTGAGGGAATGGTGAGGGTGAGATGGATTTAATTAAATAAATATAAATTTATTCAATTAATGGTTGGAACATTAGAGGAAGGCCAAATTGATTAATTAATTAAATAAATGATCATAATTTATATAATTAATGTTAGGAGGATGACCAGATTGGTTAATTAAATGAGTAATTTATTTAATTAATGTTAGAGGAAGATATGCAGAATGAATTTGGTGATGTTAGGACATGGTCATATTTAGGTGTCTACGAGAACAAGGTAACAAAATGCATTTGTCATCTTCATTCATCTTGACTCCTATTGATGCAGTTTGACTTGATATCATATTAAAGCTATCCAAGTGATTGATTACACAACCTCCCTCCCTCATTTTCAATGAATATAACTTCTTATTCAAAACAAGTTTATTAACCAGGTTATTGGACTGATATAACATATCTAACTTCTTCCACGATGAATTTGTTGTTTGCTCTTGAGGCATGTTCATTATCACAGAATCTAATACACGTAACCATATTATACTTCTAGCTTTCTTATCTAGTTTTACCCAATCTTCATTAGACATACCTGAGGTTTTAATTAAATAAGATATTGGAATCCATTGATCTCTCTCCACTAGAAGATCCTCCATCTTTAACTTCAACAATTCAAAGTTTTATCAATTGAATTTGTCAATTCCAAACCTCAACGTGCTCACCATAGATTTAATGTTATTCTACTTTCTCACATAATCCTTCAAAGATTTTATTTGATTATAGTTATACACCACTACACATGCTAGGGTTTACACTCCAAAGAAGTAGACACCACCCAAATAACCAAACTTGCACTATGATACCAAATGTTGGGGATTCTCACCCCTATTGCAAAAGAATGAGAGAGTAGAGTAATGCATTCTTAAGATTATGTGTTTAGTTATCAATCAATAACATGTACCAAATCTAAATATCAACACATATGGAAGTAATGGAACATTATGCAGTCACAAGGTTACATAAGACACAAAGATTTTTATGTTGGAAACCCTTGCGGGAGAAAAGCCACCACCAAAAGACATTCACAATAGTATTGTTCAAAATCAAGATCAATTCAATATAACAAGGTCTTTGGAAAACCTTTTATAGAGTCTCAAACTATAACATACCCTTCTTCAATCTCTCAAGTGTTTACACACCAAAAATGTATATATGTCTCCACATTCTATTACAATGAGTGTGTAACCCTAACACATACACACAAACTTATATATATATATATATATATATATATATATATATATATATATTCATGGGAAAACCAATTGTCCAACTGTCTAACCAACTCATGAATACCAAGATTCATGCAACTATATTCTGATCGTACATGACATCAACATACCACACTTACCATCAAATATGATGTCTCCACGAGGATAATCACCTTGTAAATTTTGCCACCATCACACACCATGAATCATTAGTTAAATTATTTACATTTCGATATCAGTATGTTTCCACTATAGCCACCACAACCAACTTCTTGCTTGCAATAGAACATATAAAACATAACTTCACTTTTGATTACTTGTAGTACCTTGTGTCATCTTCTAGGCCATTATCCATCCCTTAGATCATGTTGTATGTTCATCAATTCTATCGCAAGTGCTCCTGCATCATTCATCATGCTCCAACAAACACTAAACTTGTATGTGGTTGTGAGTTCATCTAGATTACCTACAGTTGTTGTCATAGCACTACCACATGTGAACCAACATAGATGATGGACTATAAGACCTGAAACATAATTAGCATATGTAAATCACTATGTCTGCTATACCATAATTTACCTAAAAACTCACTGCATTCCACCACCATTAAGACTATAGATGAAATCTTCCTACAAGGTCTCTTTATAGGTGAATATCATCCAAGTCCCAACATTTACAGGTATGTGTCGCAACCATGGACTTTGCTTCTACAGTGAAAATGTGAATATAGGCTATCACATACTCATCCAACCAATAACTCCTCTAAACAAACTAAACACGTAATTGCTTATGGATCTCCTATTGTCTAAATCTCTCACCTAATTTCAATAAACAAAGCCTTAATATCAAGAAACTTGCCCACATCATCATTTCCATGGTATCAAATACACTAATAAAAAATCCTTTACAAATATCTAAAAATCCTTTTCACATAAGTCTAATGCTCTCTACCATGGTTAGACATAAATGTGCTATGAACTCTCACTACTTGGACAATGCGTAGTCTTGTATAGTCCATATAACACATTAGGATTCTTATGATTCTAGCATAAGGAATACTAAACATATCCTCCAAATCACTATCTAACATAGGACACTACTCCAATGATAACTTAGTACTAACAAGTAAATAAATATTAATTGGCGCGTAGTTATGCAACGTAAACCCTCTACAAAATAGTTTGAATGTACTTACTTTGATTGAGCCAAATATTTTTTCCAACCCAATCCTTGTTGATCTCCAGACCTAAAATATACTTTACAACCTTTGAATACTTCATGTCAAAGGCACCAAACAACTAAGTTTTGAGCTACCTAATCATTCCCTTACTATTTCCAATGAATAACATGTCATCAACATACAAGACAATGATTAACAACTGATCATTAATAAATTTAAAATAAACACAATGATTGCATTCGCTTCCAACAAACACAAGGTCTAATGCAAAGGCATCAAACTTTTGACACCACATCCACAGTGAGTTTTTTAGACCATACAATCGTTGTTTCAATCTACAAATCAAGTTATGATTCCCTTTTACCACAAAATTGTTGGGTTATTTCATATAAGTTTATTCATCAAGATCCCTATGCAAAAAAGTAGTTTTAACATCCATTTTTTATACTTCTAAATCATAAGCAATAACAATAGAAAGTAGGAAACTAATAGAAGTTAGTGTTGTAATTAGAGAAAAGATTTCACCAAAATGACTCCCTCAACATGGGAGTAACTTTTTGCCACCAATCTTGCCTTGCACCTTTCCATCTGTCCATCTGTTCTAAATTTATTCTTAAATAACCATTCACAACTAACGAGTTTCCTTCCCTTGGGCAACTCAACTAAATCCCAAGTCTCACATCTATCTAGGGCCATCATATCTGATGCAGATGAGACAAGAGAATCGAATGAAGGATTGTCCCATCATGCAGCCCAATCAACTTCTCTTATGTGCCTTGTGATGATAGCAATATTCATGCCTTCAAATTATCATAGTCATGTGCTCAAAACTTCAAAGATTGAAACAAATTGTATGTGCCAACACATCCTTGTTAAATTTCAGCCTTAAGATTTTTGTTTGTCAAGATTTTTCCACTCCTTTTAGATGCAAATTAACTTTGATAAATTCTAGTCCTTAAGGATTGTTACTTGTCCCTTTGATTCCTTTAGTTACAGTAAAATAAATGTATATTAACCTCTTAAACTTGCAGCCCTTAAGTTCAAATAAATTGTGAATATTTGTAGCAACAATTTCAGCTATGAAGTAACACCATATCTTGAGAATTTCATAAAACTTGAACAACAACAAATACTTACAACCCAAATGTTTTTATGCAGCCAATCAAGATGGTAACACACATACATAACCTCCACAAATCCAACTATGAAATATCTCCCACAAACTTTCCAACTATCCACCTCCACAAGCTTACAAATTCAGAAATTTTTCATCAAACAAATCACCATGGACGTTCACCTTATTTGCCTCATCAAAATGGATGTATTTCCCTTAGAGAATTATCTTCAACATCACCAATGGATGTCCTCTTGATGACCTGCAAAAATCAGAAATAAATTTGGGCTCTTCTCTTCTTTTTCAATGCCTTTTTGGAGCCAAACTTCAATCTATTTATAAGATCTCCTTTGCATAGTTTCATCTTCCTCATTTTGGGCTCCAATGACTCTTGGTATTCCTCTTCTTGCTTGGTGGCATCCAACTTGGAGAAAGGTGACTCTTGGGATTCTTTTATTGCTTTCTTTTATGACTTTAGTGCTTGAAAACTCTTCATTGTCTAATCTTTGTCTTCTAGCATGTAGGTGACTAGGAATTTGTCCATTGGCAACTTGCCTTGTTTCCTTGGAGTGTTGGAGAATATTTGTTTTATTTCCCCAAATTTTGTGTATGATGTTGATTAGAAATTTGCAAGACAAACAAAAGGGTAAAAGAAATAAATTATATTTTTAAGATTGCTTGTGAGCCTAGATGCTCCTGCACCAATATAATCCTCCATGGCCTCCATTCAAGACTTATGCTCCTTCAAAGAAAGAGCTTCCTTCATAGATCTATGTCCACTATTAGTACGAGATGAAGCAAATACACAATGAAAATATGGTGGGCTATACCTATCAATTGGTTTTTGTTTCCTTGTGGACCTACGTAAGGGTGTAGTAAGAGGCTCTTCATGTTCTTCCTCAAAACTCTCTAAATTCTTCTTCCTCTACATCCTCTTGTCCAAATCATTGTTCTTCCACCCATGCATCTTCTTGCTTCTCTATTTTGGTTCTAAAATGCACAATTTTCTTTTTCTTTTCTTTTGATTGCACCTGATCAAACTTAACTATTAGTTTTCTAAAAATTACATCTCTTGGATACACCATTTTCAGGGTTAGAGGAATCCAAAGCTTATAAACCTTAACATTATTACCATAACCAACAAGATTACATTTTTTTCTTTGAAATATAAGTTAGCCATTTTTCTTTAGGCGCATGAAAAAAAGCCTCATAGCCAAAAACTCTAACATGTGAAACAAAGGATTTCTCACTTATCCATACTTTAGATGGTGTTTTATCAACTAGAGCAGAACATAGTTATCTATTAATCAAATAACAAGTAGTACTTATAGCCTTGGCCTAAAAACATTGATCCAATTGAGCACTACTTAACATGTGCTTCTGACTTTGTCCATTAATGTCTTGGTCATCCTCTTTGCAGCGTCATTTTATTGTGGTGTATATAGAGTTTTTTTTTCCTTATGGTACCCGCATGTCTATAGGAGTCATCAAATTCTCTAGAACAACATTTCCCTCCATTATCTAACATTAATACTTTTTTCCAATCCGTTCAATTTTCAACAAGAACTTTAAAATCCTCAACTTGCTAAAAAATTACTTTATGCCTCAGAAAATAAATCTGTATAACGTGAGTAGTCATTGATAAAGGAGATGTAATAACAAGATTTTCCATTAGAAGTAACATACACAGACTAAATGCATAACTATGAATTGCTTCCACCGATCCTTTTGCTTTGGTGCTACTAGAATTAAACTTTACTCTACCAAACAAACAATGCTTGAAAAATTAAAATATCTAGAATAACTAGACAAAAACCATCCACCATTTTTTTTATTAACAATGGTCTTAAGCCCTTTCTCACTAATGTGATCCATACTATGGTGGCATACATGAATCTAATTTTTTAATTACATAGGTGGAGTTCTAATAAGTAAATACATCAAGCTTAAATAAAGTCTCACATTGGGATTCTTTAGCTATCACCAAATTTCTTCTCGCCAACCTATAACCACTCTTGTCAAATGAGACATGCACTCCAACATCATTCATTTTAGAATTTAGAAGTAAATTTCAAGTTAATCTTGGAATGTGCAACACATCTATGAGAGATCTAACTCTCCCATCACCAAACATGAGTTTTACCTTCCCTTAGCCAATAATTTAATGTGAATTATTGTCACCAAGGAACACCTCACCACCATCGTATGATTTGTATAATAAAACCACTCCTAATAAGGAGTCATGTGATATGAGGAACCTAAATCAACTAACCATGAGTCATCACTAGTAATTTTAGCTAAAATGAATAAAGCATTTCATCACTAGAGGATTTATTATTAGAGGAATCTACAGAAGAATTTTTCTTGTTCCTACATTCCTTCTTACATTGCCTCATTTCCCACTGTTCTAACATTTAACTCTCCTCTTAGTAGGGGTTTTAGAGCATCCTTTTGAATTGACCTCTCCTTATGAAGGAGAAGATATCACCTTTTTTTGTGGGTCTACTTTGTACATGCAGTGCATCCTAGGAACCCTCATCCATGGATTTTCTCCTCATTTCCTCACTAAGTAAAATGAGAACAAGCACATCTATTTTGGAATTTGTAGTAGAACCACTCAATGCAACAATTAGATTCTCCTAAGATTTAAGTAAAGAACAAAGTAAAAGAATACACTTATCCTCCTCTTCTACCTTAACATTAATACTACCTAGCTAACTTGAAATGAGATTAAAAGCATTCGAATGTTCTGCTACATAGTATCATTAGTTTTTAAGGAATACAATTTTATTTTTAAATAAAGCTAATTTACCAAACTCTTTGTTTGGTATATCTCACCGATTCTCTTCCACAAATTGAAAGTAGTAGCCTCCTCTCATTCAAGAGAACCAAATCGACAAGGTACGACTGTATGGTTCCCCATGCATTTTTATCTAGCTTTCTCTAATATTCATCTAAAGGCTTTGTTGCCTTGGACTCTATTGTCTCCATTGATCTCTCTTCTAAGAGATCCTCCATTTTCATTTTCCACAATTTGAATCCGAAGCCATTGAACTTCTCAATCTTTGATCATGTTGTGCTTGCCATGGCTTTTCTAACCATACCTGGATATACAAAATCATTAAAATAATACTCCCATTAAAACCACAAAAGCCCAATAATAATGCAAGGAAAGAATCCCCTTCTACAATCTAGTTGAAGCTTCGATACCAAATGTTGAAATAGTAGGGTAAATTATACAATGAAGATAATGAACAATAGAGGTTTAATCTAATAATGGTGTGGTCAAGCCACAATAAAATAATGGATAAATATTATAACAAATTAGCAAAGTCATAAAATGTAAACCATAAACATTGAATATATGTGAAGAAACCCTTGCGGGAAAAACTCCACCTGAAAGAGACCCAAGCCCATATTATTCAGAACGATGTAGTCAATAATCTACTTATCCCTCTAACACTAGTCTGACCACATAAAAGTACTTGGAAAAGAAACTTACAATCCACTCTCCCATGCCTTCAAGTGGTATCTAAAACCATGAACCATGGCAAAAATCCACACCCCTATGGTCATGGTCAAGCATCTCAAAATAGTGTGTTACTTCTCTTACACCTCTTACACCCCTCTTATGCATCATATATATTATAGATTTTGTCATTATGGTCAAACTGACCAAGATCCAATCCCATGCACTCCATGAGAGCATTCAATGCTTGTCATATCCACCAAATTGGGAAGATGATTTGTAACTCCCAATTTCAACCTTTTTAATGTAACATCCCTTTTCAATGTCTTCTCACGATATCCAAAGTATCTCAGAGAATAAATAATAAATAATGTCACCACCCACACATGGACATCCCATTTCTAGCCTACTCCAACATGTTTGGAGATCATATCTTGTTTATCATCCACATAATTTAATACGATTAATCAAGAATTGGGATTGTAAGGTGAATGACACCCATCATCCTAAAATCCCCTTCACTCTTCAAAGCATGCTTTCTAGCCTTTAACATTATGTCATTCAATGAGTGGAAATAATATCTCTTTTGGATCTCCAAGCCATTTTCTCTTGCAATAAAGTTCCATATTTGTACTAAAGTCCTTGCAGCCATGCATATCTATTATTCTCCTTATTAGGTTTCTTCCAAATTCACCTATGATAGGTTGGCAAAGCTTTTGAGATATTTTCTTTCAGCTAATGGCAAAGAATCCAGTGGTTTTCACAAGGTTGCATGGGACATAATTTGCTTCCATAAGATAAAAGTGGCACAAACATCATTGATGTGTACACAGAGTATCACACTCTATGCTAAGTGGACTATTTGTGCCATTGAAGGCCTAGAAATTTTTTCTCGGGCATTGCATTGAATATGGTGATCCTTATGATAAAAAATGTAGAAATGGAATTACTTTTGTTCTCTTCCCATCACCAACATACTGATCAAGATTTAGGGGTTCCTCTACTATTCAAAGCATTTAGAAAGTGTTTGAAATTGTGAAACCCTTCCTCAAGTGGGTTGTTGATGGATTCCAAAATGGGTTTTTTTTCAATGACCATGATGTATGGTGGTTCCCTATCATCAACATATTCAATTTGACTCCCAAGAGAATCTTGGGATTAAAGCTTTTAGACTATTTCATAAGGGTATTCACACCATCATGGATCTTGTATCTTACAAAGATTAGACCTCATGGTATGCTCTATAATAGAAGTTTCACCTTATTGCTTCAGATTTACCTTCCATTATTCACGTATAGGATCTTACCCCCAATGTTATTCTTCACAAGTTGGGGCTTTAGCCTCTTAGACTTTGGTGGAAAGGCTCCATTGGAATTGTGATATTCCTTTTAGGAATTATACACTAGGTTGGGTCTTCTGTATGGGATTTTTAGTCCCTTACCCCTGACTCTTTCTTTATAAGACGATTCAATGTTAGGGCATCCAATTGCCTTCATGAACTTGGCTCTTTAGACTTAAAAAAACTTAGTAGGTGACACTTGGCCCCTAGATTGCACGTTTTCTTTGGTGCTTGTACCAACGATTGCTCTTAGGTGAAAGGTTGGTCACTTGGGTAAAGTCCATCCCAAGTGTCTAACTTGTCAACAAATTGAGACTTTCAAACACATCTTGTAGACTTGCTTCTATGCTCAAGGAGATTGGAAATAGATCCACACCTTGTTTCTCCTTTTCATTTGAATTTATTCTCTTGGAGAATTACTCTTTTTGGGATATAAGCCCTCAAGTTGCTTGTATTGCTATACTTTGGAACTTCTTCAAAGATATTATTTTTCAACTTTTGAAGCCTAGAAATAAAGTTATTTTTCATAAATGATAAGATTGATTATGATTTATCTATGACTAAGAAAGTGAATGTGGTTTCCTTTGTGTACTTGTAGCTATAGGCCCAAGTTGAAAAGGTTGTGTTGGAATTTCAACATTTATAATATTTACCTAATCATTGGGGGGAGGGACCCTTGTATTATGAGTTATATTCCTCCCAATAACATCACTTAGACCACTCCTATTTATTTATGTAGGCAAAGTTGTCTTGCAGTTAGATCTATTCCTCTTTGCCTTATGCATGATAATAGGGTTGCAGTTTACATCTTTACATGGAAAATATTCTAGAGTGAGACACGGTGGGATTGAGACCACAATTATGGCTCTGCTACGAAGGTGGGGTGTCCTTGTCCCCTTAGTTATGGAGGATTATCAATATGATTGAAGGCACTTGAGATGCTTGACAAACATTTCTAGTGGGTGGTTCAGAGGCATGGCGATCCTCCGTCTCTATCTCCACTTCCTACAAGTACTACTTATGCTTGCATCTTAACTCTTTCATATTTTAGACTATACATATGAATGTATAATTGTTTTTATTGTTTAATATCTATACAACTTGAGTTGACATGTTGGTGAAAAACTTGTCCTCTTGAAAAAGAGGTCACAAGTTCAAATCTTGCAGGTGGTAGGGTATGCATGCCTCATATTGAAGCATAGTTAGGTGCCTCCTTCAACACCAATGGGAGTATGAGGTAGCCCCATATGCTACAAGTTGCCTATAAGCTAGGTCGTGAGGCATCGTGGACTATAAAATGATTCCATCTTTATTTCCATTTCCATCACAGTTTAAAAAAGAAAAGTGGCTCTTCCACTAGAGTGGTGTTAGTCCCATATGCTATAAGTCACCTATGAGCTAGGTCGTGAGGCATCGTGGACATGAAGTTGGTGGCTCAGAACAAGGCAACTAGAAATGGAAAAGGGTACGAGGGCATATGGTCTTAGTGAAAGAAAAATAAGGGCATAACATTCAGTTGGAAATAAAAGATACAAATAAGCAATATATCTGGTTCAAAATATCAAAAAACAAAAATCACATAAGAATCGCAGCGTGTTACTTTGCTCCATAGATTTCAAAAACTTACAAAATAATGGGTTAGACATCAAGGACCCATATGCAGCCCTAAAAAAAGATATTGTAACATATTCTCAATAGGGAGAAGTTCTTTCAGTGGGAGATTTCAATGCCAAGACAACAAATGAGCAAGCAACATTTTATGTTGCAAAGAGGATCACAATCCTATTTGGCTTATGAAAGAAGGTGATCATCAGTGGTCAAGACATTCATAAGACAACAAGGATGGTAACCATTTTGGGGAGGAATTGCTTACTTTGTATGACATTTTTGACTTAATTATTTGCAATAGTTTGGATAGATGTAAGAAGTCTGAAATTTTTACTTGCAATACCTATAATAGAGCAAGTGTTGTTGACTATGCAATTTTCTTGCAAAACTTGATTGAAAGGATAGAAGAAGTTATGATTGGGGAGCATATTTGGGACTTAAAATCAGACCATAGCCTGATTTACTGAAGGTTATCTTGGATAGAAAAGAAGCAACATCGAAGGAAAACTCAATGTGAATTCTTTTGAAATAAGAAAAATGTATTATATTCAAGGCAATAATAGAGAGGTTAATTAAGCAGGATAAAACTCGCTTTCAAGGCCTCAATAGTCATGAGTTAACAAATATATTTCAAAGAGCACTTGGGAAGTGTAAAAGAGAAAAAAACAAGATCAGAAACAAATTGCTTTATGGTAAATGTTTGGTTTGATGAGGAATACAAAAGGGCAAGGAGAACTTTGAAAGATCTAGGCAGACAAAAGATGAATATAAATTTGTACAAGTAGATCTTAAAAATGAAAAAAGACGAGTTCTTGAACACAAGGAAACAAGAGTTAATCTATCTAGGAAAGAATAACCCAAAGCTTTTTTGGAAGGAACTTCAACCAAGAAAGAAAGCAACTGAAAATAACATTACAACTAATCAATGGTTTGACTATGCAAGACAACTTTATGAGCAAGAATCAGAGGTTGAGTCCCCCCTTGATCAACACCACAACAAAGCTTTTCACCTTACAAGAGGTGGAGACTAGTATTAAGAAATTGGGTGTAGGAAAAGCTAAGGGCTTGGTCGAACTTCAAGCAGAGTATCTAAAACTGGGGGTGAGAACTCTCGCATTGCACACTACGAGAATTTTCAACAACATCATTCAACAAGGGTTCCCAAGAGATTGGACAAGTAGCCTAGTGACACCTCTTTTTAAGAGTGGTGACGTTAATAATCATTCCAATTATAGGACCATAATGATCAATCCTTTGTTAGCGAAACTATTTGGTAGCATGGTCAAAAACAAAATTAGCAAGTGGGCAAAACAAAAAGAAAAGCGAGCAAAAGGGCAAGTAGGTCTTAGACCTAAGCACTCTATGATTGATTATGGAATCACTTCGAGGCACATCATTGAAAAAGTTTGAGGGGATGAGGAAGAAGCATTTTGTTGTTTTGTTGACTTCAAAAAGGCTTTTGACATGGTCCCTAGGGATAAGCTATGGTGCATAATGGAAGAACTTGGGTTTCCTATGCATTTTAGATTGACTATCCATAAACAATATGAAGAGGATAGAGTTAAAATCAAAACTTCAGCAGGCATTTCAGAAAGTTTTAGGAGTGACATTAGAGTCAAGCAAGGATGCCCATTATCCCCTACTCTTTTTGGATTATATATTGACAAACTTGAAGAGTGACTAAATTTGCAAGGAGGGGATGGTGGCCTTTTGGGAGAGTTTGTGATAAAGCTTCTTTTATATGCTGACGACCTTATTTTGATTGCTAAATCGACTCATGGGTTGCAAGAGCATTTGTATGCCCTTGAACATTTTTGCAGAGTAGTGGGGATGCAAGTCAATACCAGCGAGACCAAAATCATGTTTTTCTCCAACAAAAGGAATAGGAGCCAACATAAGTTCTACTTTGAACTTGACAATACTTTTGAAGAAGTAACTGAGTACAAATACCTCGAGATTGACTTCAACAACAAGCTTAGTTGGGAGGGCTACATAAATAAGAGAACTTCAGGAGGATGGAAAGCAATATATGCTCTTCAAAATAGATGTAGAGAGGCAAAGTTATGGGATTGGAAAACTACTCAGGTTCTTTTTGTTCTTTTGGTGAATCCGGTGGTGCTTTATGGGTGTTAATTGTGGGCTAGCAACAGTTCAGATTCAAAGTGAAACCAAATTGAGAAAATTCAAAAGCGTTTGATCACAAGCAAGTTAAAAATAAAAGGTTCACTTCCTTATGAGATAATGCTGAGTGAAACAAGGGTAAATCCTATTGAAGCAATTGCTATGATGCATCTCATAAGGTATTTAAAAAGAATTGAGCAAATGGAGGTAGATAGATGGCCTAAAGTTGTTTTTAATGACATCAAAAGCGAAAGAAAGAAAACATGGATGAAACAAAATAGTAGATAGATGAACAAATTGAATATCTACTTGAATGCTTGCCCCATGAATAACAAAGAGGTAAATGCTTTGTTATGGATAAATTCCACAAGCTAATATGGGGGAAAGTGCTAGGGAGAAAGAATAAATATTATCATGAGGAATTCAACCCCACATGTGATCATCAACAAAAAGCATACATTGGGGCTAGTATTTTGTGGAGAGCAAAGATTCTTATTGCTCAATTAAGAACTAACTCGCATCAACTCCGATATGAAACGGGTTGGTAGAAAGGACCTAAAGAAGCATGGGAAGACTAGGTGTGTATTTTTTGCACTACTGAGGTAGTGGAATAAAAAAACACTTTATTATGGAGTGTGATGCTTTCAGGGACATAGGGACAAGTGTGCCAATAGCTTGACAACTATCTCTTGGCACAATTTATTCAACGAGAGCACCATTGAGAAGTTGGGGGAGCTCATCATCACCTTGATTAAGAAAAGGATTAAAATACAAAAGACAAGAAACATCAACGCTGGTGGTCCCCTAGACTATTTTTAGTGTAGTGTACTTTAAAACTTATTCATTCCTTTCCATCACGGTTTAAAAAAGAAAAGTGGTTTTTCCACTAGAGTGCTTGGATTCTGGAAGATGGGGACTTACAAAAATTAATTTTCAGTTAGCTTTATTGGTGTTTTTACTCCAAACATTCTTCTCTCAATATTTTTTCGTTTTCCTACTCGTCGTCGGAGCAGGGGTTTGAATGGAGGAAGAAGAGGATGTGGTAGCTGCAGTAGAACAAGTCTTGAAAGAATGGACACACAATTTCAAAGAAGCTGTTCGCCACGTACAACTGATCGAGGCTTGCGGCACTTCAGGAGGCACCGTGGAAGCCAACAATCTGCCCAGACTCAATGCGACCGTGCAGGATTGTTTATCCGCACTACGATCAGCACAATTGAGGTTGGATCTTCTTGCCCAACAGCAGCCCACTGATCACCAGATCGATTCCTGCCAAAATACGCTGCAAGCATGGAAGGATGAGTATCAGAGGTAGGCCATTCTTATTTTTAAACAGATAAGGGTACGACTATATAATGTTTAAATGTAGTCACCAAAAAATGTGGGTATGAGGATAAGGATGTTGTCCTTGTGTGTATGCTGGAAGTTTCTTGTTAACTATGCTTGGGACGTGCACCAGCCTTCATCTTTCATTATGACAAGTTACATGATTTGGTAAATTCTTTCTTTTTAAGTATTAGTCTGAGTTGCCTGTGTCACGATTGAGGAGTATATCTTCCAACAAAATCACCTGGTACTTGTATTTGGCTATCATCGCTCTCCATTAGGGCAACATACATGATTTGATGGTATTAGTTTGGGCTTAGTTGTCAATTTGATGACTATCTCTTGCTTCAAATTCAAGACTAGCCAGTGTAGGAATCTGGATGCGCTGAAAGCTGTGTGATGTGTGTTCAAGGCTTGAGTTTCACCATTTAAAAGAAAAAAAAAAAAAACAATCCAGACTTTAATTGTATGATTTATCTTTTTTTAAAAAATGCTTCCTTTTAACTGCATCAGGGGCAGATGTTCAGCTTTAGATGGCATAACAGAGGGGTATCAAATTCCTTCCTATTATCTATTCAGATATGACATATTACTCGCTATTGCATATTGACTTGTCTTTCGGGGGTTTGAACTCGGGCCTGGATATAAAATCCCCATTGATTTACCACTTTATCTTCTTCCAATTGACTACGAAGTTATCAGTTTTGTGTAATGTAATATAAATCTGGTTAATGCTTATTTGAGCAACATCTTTATTTTCTGTGGTTTTAATATGGTCATTTATACTGGACTGTGGCTGTGGGCAGCCTTAGTTTTGTGTGGGGTTGAACCTAAGTTGCACACTTAGGAGTGTAGCCTGATTACCCCAGTTTCACTAATCCACTATACACCAACCCAAAATTTAACAGTTCACAAGTCGTGGAACATGTCCTTAAAGTTATGGGCCATCTTATTGTGGTGTGGGGATTCCAACTTGGGTTAGTCTTTTTGCAAGCGCACTTGTTTTTTAAATCTAATTGTTTTTGTGTATTGTAAAATCAATTTAATGTTCTTTTGTTAGGGTATTTGCTTCCTGTGGTTTTGATTTGGATATTTATTAATTTGCAGCATGCAGTTGAAATTAAGGAATGCAAATTTAAAGGCCAAGGCAAACATTCAGAAAGCTGCTCAGGAAGAGGTAGGAAAGAATTGACTACTTGAGCCCTATTAATGTCGACAATGTTGTGTGGAGGTGGTAAATTGATAGGGCTTTCATGGAAGTTACAATTTCAAATCCATAAAATTCATGTCAATTGAGTAACATATTGCATCCACTGAAGGTAGCAACATACCTCAACTGTCAATGCCAGGTAACAAGTTCTGTTTGATTTTGACAGAATAATATTCCTCAGTAGTCACCTCTCAACAGAAGGTAAGTCCTTGCCATGGTTAAAAGGGGAATATTTACCACTAGAAAATTGCTTGATCTATATTGACCAGGATAGTTTCCTTGACATCATCTTATTACCATACTGGCTTGAAAACCTCGATCCAAATCCTTTCTATTCCTTTTTTCCCCCTAGTTCTTAATGTATACCATGCTTTTAGAGTCTTTTGCAAATATTTTAGGATTCTCGTGTGCAGTTGCGGTACATTAGATATAATAGAATGTTAGACTACACTTAGTATGTACACATAGATATGATATGTACACTTTGTGGTATATTGTAAAATACCCTACTTACTCTAACTGATTTATTTTTTCAATATCTTCAAAATAATAGCCAAATGATCAATTGAAAACACATAATACTATCAATGAACAATGAGAAGTGAATGCCGAAACCTCCAATGCTTATTATTGATTTTTCAACGGGCAAATTACAAATGTAAAGTGCTGGTCTGTTGTAACAGCAGTGACTGATTTTTGTATTAGTCCATATACACATGAAATATATGATCAAATATGCTACCAAACCCTAGCCTAGTAATAGGTGATGATGTCCCAATGATGTAATTGCTCAATGATGCATGTAGAAGGGCTGTAGAGACCTTATAACCCTACTGTACCCTCTGATGTAATGCTGATCAGACTGCTGTACCTGTATAACACTGCCCAGAAATATGTATGATGCCAAAACTATGCCAAAAAGTGCCTCCAATGACTAGCGATGGGTCCCAAGAGGTGGCGATTGCGTTCTATGATGCTCCAAATGCTTCCAATCTTCAAAATCTTCAAATGTATGATGTCTATAAACCCTGTTATGAATTTTCCAGCTCGCTGTTAAAAAATCAGAGTTTCATATAATAGCAAAATCACACTAAAGTGGCTCTTGTAAGCAAATCGACTCTTCAATCATGAACAAGAGCTCCAATGAATATCAATAGCTTCAAATGCAATTTAATTATTTTTCCAAACCCTCAATGAAAACCTGCAATTCAATATCAATGATGAAATCTTTATGATATCATCTCACAATAAGATATGGGATCATCTCCATATCAAAATCAAGGGATCATCTCCTTGAAAAATACTGAAAAATGCAATTTCCAGCCAAACACAAAGAATATGAAAACTTACCAAGGGATCAATGAATGCAAATTGAAGGCAAGCTAGCCTTTTTATCCTCTCCATGGCTTAGGCGTCCCAATTTGCTTCAATTCGCTAAAATTTGGAGTCCACCAATGAAATGCTATTCTCCTCCCAATTCCAATGCCTAGCCATAACAACTCTTGCAAGATTTTAAATGTCTTCTCCTTGAGTGCGGCCCACCAGGAAAGATATTCAATAAACAAAAAAAAAATATTTAAAATTGTTTTAACTTCCTCTTTGGATGAACCAAATAGAAATGATAATTTAGCATTTAAAAGAACCTCCTTGTCTTGGGCGGCGATCCACATTGGCACAATAACAATTTTTTTAAAAAAATGTTATTTCCTTGTCCTTGAGCTTTGATTCTCTCTCCTAGGCGTTGGCACACAACTCAAGGCAAATAACAATTGCAATCTGAAATCCTTATTTCTCCTTGGACATTGGCTTAAGTCCAATGAAAATCAAACATTATTTTATTTTATTTTTACTCCTCCAAGCCACCATTGGAGTCATAGAAATAATATATATTTTGAAAATGCAATTAAAGATTGACATTTTCCTTTGAAATCACATCAATAAAATAATGAAAATACAATTTAAATATTGCATTTTCCATTTGACCTCATCCATCATTTTGGCTAAATGAATAATATTTCTAAATAATACTTAGCCAAAATTAAAATCATGTCAAGCTTCAAAATGGGGACATTACATATATTGTTTATGTTAATGATGTAATAACATCTCATCAGTGATATCTAAAAAATAACTTAAAATGTTAGTTATAAACACCAATGCAACTTCCCCATTCAATAATAAATACAAACACACACATTGAATTATGTGTGTGCCATCCAATCCTCTAATAACTCCATGCAGTCATCATTCCAACACGGTATGAGTGTTGTTTTCTTTTAATTGCTTGTTGGCAAATACTCTTGTTTATTTTCTTTCTAAATCTAAGGGGGTACTATCAAACTTAGAATAACTTGTTATTTTAGAAGCCCTGTTTGATGGGCATCTATTTCTTAGTCCTGGAATAGATTTCTGTAATGTCCCCTTCCTAAGCTCTGATGGTTTGATTAAGAGTTGGCCTATTACTTGGGTTCCCATAGGCTAACCCTGGATGGTTAGGGAGGTCCACAATTCTTGGAGGCACGTGGGGATGCTTAGGTGGCAATTCTCTTGTTCGAATTGGGCTCAGATGGCAGAGAGGTTCACAATTACTCTCTTGGATACTGTTTCAGACTTTTGGTTAATGTTCCACTTTTTTAGGAGCTCATGCCTATTTTGAGTAAGTCTTTGTGTCGGCACTGACTTCTTCACGTGGCAGTGGTTTCACTCCGACAGGGTTGGCCCTTTCTTTGGTGATCGTTTGGTATGTATCTTGGGGGTTATTTAATTAACGCTAATATTATAAAGTTAAATTAAATATTTAACTTAGCGTTATTAAATATTATAAAGTGACTTTATGGATTGGTGCCTAGGGGATATAAGGAGAGTTTAAAAAGTGTATTTGTTTTATTTCACTAAGTGGGGCACTCAACATGGGAGATATAAGGAATTGAAAATAAAGTCATTTTTTCCAAAGGTAAGTGTGGATTTTTGAGGAGCATATGAAAGCCCATTTTGAAGCTCATTTGTTTTTTTATGTTATGCTTTGATTTTTTGGAAGAAGAGTCTTACCAGATTGAGCGTGGAGGTCTACCAGAGCTTTGTGAGGACGAAAACCTTCACAAGGGACACCAGCTGCAAAAGTGAGATATCTTCCAAGGTTGGTTGCTGATAGATTCATTCAAGGTCTATGCAGATGCTTAACTGTTGAGAATTACCAGTTTGAATAGAAGGATTTAATTGCAAATTTATTGGGATTCTGTGAATAATAAATTTGTAGGGGAAGATTGCATTTTTTTGAGTGAGATTTACAAGATTAAAACCCTCTAGATGGGCCGTACCCCTCTACACATCAGGCCGTACATTCTAGGGTCAGCGTGAGGGTTTCAGGCAAGGCGTTTGGAGAGTTTTCATTGGAGTTTGTGTAGTGTTTGAGTGCCATACATAGTGTTGTAGATTCAAGGGGAAATCAGAGTGAAATGTCCACGTTTGTTGCTGATTTGGATGCCACGCATCTGGTCGCACCACTGTCTAGGGCTGCGTGACCATTCTTAGACCAAGTGTGGGGGTTTTGGACCATCATTGACCTTGTCTATTTGTGTTTGGGCGTTGGTTCTTCATGTTTAATGTTTACTGAATGGAGCAGCATGCCGTGGTGACCAAATGACAACATTTCCAGCTCTCTATGTTGCTGTTCAGTACTTTCCTTCAGTCCTGTAGCTGTATCAATGAATGGGCATGCTTCCAATGTCATTTTAAAGTGATTTGGCTTTCTGGGTATGATCCAAAATTGATAGAGGATTGACTTATCCATCTGGGTATTGCTTATTCTTGTTATATATTGCTGTTCAAACACTGTATCAAATCTGTAACTAGATTGCAGCTTATGGGTAATTGTTAATATTGCAAAGATCAGTGATTTATTGTTTTGGGTGTTGTTAGAAATGCTTCTATATCATTATATTTCATTTATGTACAATGCAAATATCATGTGCAAACCCTACACGCAATAAACCATAAACATTTAGTGTCAAACAATCAACAACAACAAAATAGAAAAAAAATCAGAACATGGATGTATGTTACAGTGGTATCAGAGCACAGATGTATCTTGCCATCCTGTGCGGTTGAAGTGGTGTGAACATGCAGTGAATTTCTTGAGTAATGCAGCCTAATACTCATCAATATTATTTGAGAAGAAACATATTAAACCCTAACCTTGAAGTCCTACCACATATTGATCCTTTTGCGAGTGTTGATAGGGTTGAAGTAAATATGGGTGATAGAGATGAGGGTGAGCCGAGCACAAGGGATATCCTAAATGATCTTGCTAGGGGACAATGAGAGTTGCAACAGAATATGAATCAACTTTGTGCCCTTTTGGCTCAACAAATGACGGGAAATAATAATAACAATAACAATGCTGATGGTAATGGCAATGGAAGAAACGGTGATGGTAATGGCAACGGAAGGAATGGTGAAAATGGGGATGGTTCAGTCAACAATAGGGCTACAAATCAGCATTCTATGGCTGGAACAACAGACACTAGGCCTCGTATGCCTAACTTTCCTCCACGAGATAACCCTCCAATTGCTAATGAACCCACACAACATGAGTTGCAGGACCAAATAATGAGGGATTTGAGGGATTCAGGGGCAGATTTTCAGGCCGAGATGTCATTCTGTGATTATATGGATATCAGATTGAGGCATAGACCCCATAGAGGTGGGGCTGACAGACTACATAATTAGGAATTACAGAAGAAGGTTAGTAAGTTATCTATTCCTTACTTTGATGGCTCAGGAAAGACTACAACTAGAGCTTGGCTACACAGGTTAGATAACTATTTTCAGCTCAGTCTTATGCCTGAGGATGAAGCCATTACATATGCATCTCTTCATTTAGATGGTAGTGCCCATGAATGGTGGCACCATGGGATGGTCACATTGGGCCATGATCAGATTAATTCTTGCGTAGAGTTTACTGAGAGGTTGATGGATAGATTTGACAAAAGGGATCCTGAGTTGCAGTTTAAGGAGTTGGCATAGTGGAAACAGTGGGATTCAGTGGATACTTACATTTTTGAGTTCCAAAAGTTATTTGTGATGGTGATTGATATTTCTGAGAGGAGATTGACTGTTCTATTTACTGATGGGTTGTTTGATCCTTTGAGAGGTTGGATTAAAGCCCTTAATCCACTTTCTTTGCAGGATGATCTGAAGAAAGCAAGAGACATGGAATCTTCCACCATAAGGAACAAATTTCAGACCAAGGGTTTCTTCCATAAGAAAGACAAGGACAAGAAACTTTTTCAGACATTCCAATCCACCCAAGAAGGGACCCTTGAGATTAGATAGTGATCAGTGTTTACTGGCAATGTGGTATTTCATACAGACATAGAGTAAACAAAATTATGTAGTATAGTGCATAACACAGAACATGAAATTATAACAGCATTGCATAGAATAAAGCATTGTTCCCATTCATTGAATATATCAGTATTACACTACAATGTTACAATGCTGCGGGTGCCCTGACTACAAAGTATTAAACCAATATATAACTTGGCCAAGGTTGGTTGAGATACCAACCGTTGGCAACGACTCTATAACTATCCAACCGTCGGGGTTAATTCCCGATAACACTCCTAACTTAACAACACTAATTAATTTATGATTATTTACTGGGCCGTCTACGGCCGACTACAATTATGACCGACTACATCATCCCCCCCACAAAATTAGTTGTCTTCCAGACGACAGAAAACCATCAAGTGACATTAAGTAAGCTTTGCCGACGACAATGCTGAAGTAGGAGCTGTGTAAAAGTAGAACCAACACATTTGGAACACCTGCTAGTAGACCAACCAACCAACCAAGGGACCCAATCTGATAGCACACTGAATGCTGCGAATGTTGCACCCCATTGCGCACTAAATCAAGATAGTATTGATTTGATGGGGGTTTGGGGGCAGCGCCCCTCGTGGGGGTTTGGGGGCAGCGCTCCTTGTCGCGATATAGGGCGGGGTCGAGGGGCAACGCCCCTGCCGCCAAGCCCAAAATAACACCTTCAAAACCATTCGGACCTTCATGGTGCACATCATTTTTCTAACAAAATCAGACACTCATCTACAATCCAAAAACTCATATAGTCGGCTGAGAAAAAAAATCTTGAAGTGTTCGGGGATGGGGTGGGTCGTACGTCGTACAGCCTGGTCGTACGCTGTATGACTTGGTCGTATGGTTTGGCAGTATGTCGTACTCTTCTTTCCGTTTTTTTTTTCATCAAAATTTTCCAAATTTTCCCGACATTTTTTTTTTCGTCTTTTCCAATTTTTCATCCATGTCAACCTGAATCGGATTTTTCTATTTTCCTCCAACAGGGTCCACGTTCGATCTGCAACTCCGACTTTATTGATTTTGTAATCGTCGACAGGGACCGGAACTGTTGTCTTTCTTGGAACCAGAATTGTTGTCTTTCGGACGCCGCATACTACGTTCAACAAACTGTCCGACTTTTTAACATCATTTTTTCTTTGTTGCTTTTCACCGATCGCCAAAAAATTGCAAGTCGGTAGAATTACTCTATAGTCCTTATTCTTTCTGTACGGTCTCTTTCTGGCCGATGTTTTCAATGTTGTGTTCCCGTCGTTAGTTTCATCACTCCGATTCACCTTGCTTGTCAATGACTCTTCATACTTGATCACCTTGTTTGGTTCAAATGTATGTGCAAGTGTATCATTTATCTTGGCTTCACCCTCTGTATATTCTTTTTGTGCCTCTCCTGGTCGATTTGTCTGTTTTGGTCGACTTGTCTCTGCCACTATTTGCTCTGTTACTTCCGGCTGATTATTACCTTCCTCCCCTTTGTCACTCATTACTGGTTCCCTCTTGCCAAGTGGTCGAGTGTTTGTCAATCCATCCAGTGCTTCATTCATCAACAATGTTTCACTGGGCCCAATATTGCCGAGTGTTTCACTAGTCGCCCGAGAGCATTCGCCACTTTCTCTTATTGAAATCATGTTACACTCTGGCTTGAAGAACTCATAGTCTTCCATCTGCCAGTGGAAGAGCCCACTAAAAGAATTAGTTTCATCCTCAGAACATTCTTGCAGTTTTAATACTCCTTCCTCATCAGGTTCTATTGGTCCTCTGCCAACTGACTCCCTTCTGTCTGAATCGGAATCTGATGCTAATTCTTCACTTAAAGCCTGTGTTCTCAGATCTATGACGATCTTCTTACCTTTGTTCTCTATTGACAATGTGTTCTTTTTTCAATTGTGGTTGGCCTTGGTGGCTATTAGCCACCCTTGGCCGAGTAATGCATCGTACGACGCATTTTGTGCTGTTATGACTACAAAGTTTAATCGAAAGAGTTGGGTGCCAATCTTCACTTTTTGAACCATTAGCACTCCTAGCGCTTTAATTCCATGCTGGTCTGCTCGCAGTAACTGGAAATTTTGTGGCCATAATGTAGGTTTTTCCAAGCACTTCCATGTATCTTTTGTCAACACATTCACTCCCGATCCACGGTCGATTATTGTGTTCGTTAGGTGACATCCACCGATTGCCATGTGTACGACAACTGGATTCTTGCCATTGTTAACTGCCAACAATCTCGGGTCAATGACTTATTCTCCTTCTAGCGGTGGCTCCACTATGACATCTTCGTCCTTTGTTTGCCCGTTTGGGTTCCCTTCCATTGCCTTCGAGATTGCCATCCTTAGTTGCGACATGCTCTGTAGAAGATCCACTATTCTGATCAATACAGTGGTTTGTAACACCTGATTCACAATACTCTTGTCTGACTCTGGTCGTATAGTAGTTATTTTTCTGTTCTTCCTCTCCGTTTCCATTGCCATCTCTACTTCTTTTCTAGCCTCCCGAAATCTCTCCTTCTCGGTTCTGGGATCTGGATACGTCGCTTTTTTCCATTGTGCTCGGGTGACCGCAAGGATCTCTTCATCATTTCCCTTGAAACTGATGAGGTTCACCCCTTTCTGCTTCGGGCAATCTTTTTCTTCGTGATCCCCAGGCCCACACCACTTGCATAATGCATTTATTTTGTTCTGATTATTGTTCGGGCATTCCCTTGTAAAGTGTCCCCATTCGTTGCATTGTCGGCACTGTATCATGGGTCGCCCCTTGCTGTCGTACTGTATTTTGTTTCTTGGACTTCTATTGCTTTGGTAACCTTAAGGGGATGCATGGCTATTGTACTGGGGCTTTGGTGGTGTGTTCGGCGGTGTTGACGGTTCTCCTTGAGTGAAGAGTACTTGCGTACCCCTTGCTTTCAGATTGTATGGGCATTCCTTGATGGAATGTCCCATCACTTGGCAGATATCACAAAATAATTTTTTCGGACAATTTGCCTTTGTGTGACCTTCCACCTTGCAATCTGTACACCACAGTTCTCTGGCTTCCCTCGTACTCTCTTTGTCAGCCTTCAGTTCTTTCATCATTCTCATCATGTCCTTCCTGAGTGCTTGCACGGTCTTGGACTCACTGTTGCTGTTGTCGTCCATACTCTCCTCGTCGTCCGTCTTCCTTTTCCCTCGGAAGGATGTTTTATTTTCACTCTATATCCATCGCTCGATTGTACGCTTCATCGTAGGACGATGGAGGCACGACTTTCATTTTCTTTCTCAGCGATGGGCGCAACCCTTCGATGGACCATCGCTTCTTCAGCCCGTCGGCCAGCTGAGTCTCCAGTTTTCCCAACAATTCTTTCAGTCTCCGGTTGTAGGTTTGCACGTTCTCGTGCTTCCCTTGCTTCGTACTGTAGATCTCCGCTACAATTTCACTGTCATCCCTCAGGAGTTTGAATTCGTCTTAGAATGCCTTCTTAAGTAATCTCCATGATGCCCTGTGTGCTTGGTCCAACTCTGTGTACCAGTCGATGGCACTATCTCTCAGTGTCACTGGAAATGCTTTCAGCTAGTAGTCCACATCATCTTGCCCATTGGCTATCCAAATCGTCTCGCACGTCTTACAGTGTCATACTGGATCTTTTGAACCATTCCCCGTAAATTTTGGCAGCTTCTGCCTCTCAGCTGGTGGAGTCACCATCCTTCCTCAATGCCCTCCTTGTGCGTTGGACCTGACTGGACTGGGTCTCTCGCAACGTCCCGGTGCGTCACTTGCACTCTCGGCCACGTTCGAGTCTTCCCCGTGTCTTCTGTCAGCATCCTCTACACCTTGAGTCTCCTCAGGTTCGTTCTGATACTCCCTCTGCCCTGGGGTCTTAGGCTCAGATCTTCCAACTCTCAGCCCTTCGTCGTCCGATATAGATAACTCTCCGATGCAACGCATGTTGTTTTCAATTTCTTCTGTCAATTCATTTTCATTCCCTTTTTCTTTATTTGTCAACGGTGTCTTGAAAATTCCTTCGTCGGCATGATGATGTTCATTGGCAATTTGTCTCAGTGTTTTCCTTCGTTTTTCTTGTTCCTTTAATCTCAATGATCTTCGTGTTCGTTCCTCTGGTGTTTCATGCCGTCTTGGTACTCGGTTCTTATCCTTATTGAGTTGTATGGGCATTAATTGCTACTCGGGTGAGGAGATGGTCGACCTCTTGGTTGACGTGCAATTGATCCAGATGACCGACTGAGGGATCTCTCCCCTGAGAGCCTCCCTCTGTACGTGGTCCTTCAACAAGTTTTCCCACAAACTGCAGAGGTCTTCTGTCAGAGCGTCTTCATGATCCTTGTTTGCTTGTATTGGCTCTTCGGTCGGCTGCCCCATCACGACGCCATTCTCCTGTTTGGATGTTCACCGGATTCACTTAGGCAACGGCGCCAAATGTTTACTGGCAATGTGGTATTTCATACAGACATAGAGTAAATAGAATTATGTAGTATAGTGCATAACACAGAACATGAAATTATAACAACATTGCATAGAATAAAGCATTGTTCCCATTCATTGAATATATCAGTATTACACTACAATGTTACAATGCTGTGGGTGCCTCGACTACAAAGTATTAAACCAATATATAACTTGGCCAAGGTTGGTTGAGATACCAACCGTTGGCAACGACTCTATAACTATCCAACCGTCGGGGTTAATTCCCGATAACACTCCTAACTTAACAACACTAATTAATTTATGATTATTTACTGGGCCGACTACGACCGACTACAATTATGATCGACTACAATCAGCTCAATGAACTCAGAAGAAAGGAATTGCGTTTTTATTGCAGGGAGCCTTTGGATCCAACGCATAAGTGTGCTGCCCAAGCTAAGGCTAAACAAATAGAGTATTTTTTCAGCTGGAGAGTTAGCAGATGAAGATTCAAATCAGCATGTAGATTTGGAGAATTCAAAGAGGGAGAACTCCTCCGATGAGTCAGAGGAGCAAGTAGAGGAGAGTCCAACAACCCACCTCTCTAGCATTCAGAAAGCGGGGTCATTCAGGATTCCTGGGGTGGTAGGTGATCAGAGGATCGTCACACTTCTTGACACTGGAGCTATGCACAATTTCATTGATGAGGGGCTTGTGGTGAAGAGGGGTCTCAACACTGAAGAATTTGAGGGCTTTAGAGTTCAGATAGCAGATGGATTCATTATTACTTGTAAAAGGAAGATCTCCAATCTAAGTATCTAGTTGAGTGATTATGAACTCAAGGCTGATTTCTATGTGGTGAGTATGGGAGAGATGGATGTAGTTCTTGGTATGTAGTGGCTGCGTGCTATCGGTGAGTTCTATTTGAACTTGCGTACTATGGAGATGAAGTTTGAGGTGGACGGTAGGAAACATGTACTCAGAGGTATGTCTGATGGCGGATTACGGGTAGTATCTTTTTTGAAGAATGGAGAGACTTATTAGACACAACCAGGTAGAATGGGCAGCAGAATGTCTTATCATGCGTACGAGTTCTAAGCAACAGAAACAGAGTTACCTACTTGACATTCAGACCTTGCTGTCTAAGCACAACGAAGTATTCAGTAGTATACCACTGGGAGGCCTCCTGAGAGAAGCATTGAGCATGTTATTGAGCTTGAGGAGGGCGCCAAGCCCGTGATCACTACACTGTATAGACACCTGAAGAGACTCAAAGATGAAATTGAGAAGACAATTAAGGAGTTGATTGAGATGGGACACATTAGACCTAGTAAGAGCCGCTTTGCTTCTTCGGTGGTGTTAGTGAAAAAGAAGGATGGGACGATGCACATGTGTGTTGACTACAGGGCGTTGAACAAGAAGACAATAAAAACAAGTATCCCATCCCTCGCATATATGAGTTGATTGATGAGTTGCATGGTGCTTGCTATTTTTCCAAAATAGATTTGAGGTCAAGCTATCATTAGATACGGGGCCCGAGACCAGGATGTGGAGAAGACGACATTTTGAGTTCCTGGTTATGCCCTTTGGCTTAACCAACACTCCTGCCACTTTCCAGTCTTGTATGAACAAGGTTTTTTAGAATTAGTTCCGTAACTTTGTTCTCATATTCTTTGATGACATTTTGATATTGAGCAAGACATGGGAGGAGCACATGAGACACCTAGAGGAGGTATTGAGTATCTTAGAGCAAGAATCTTTATATGCCAAGGAGTCCAAGTGTGAGTTTGGTATCACAGAGCTTCTTTACCTTGGCCATATCATTAGCTCTAAGGGTGTGAGAGTTGATCCTGAAAAGATCAAGGCAATTATCGATTGGCCTCCCCCAACAAACCTTACATAGCTCAAAGGTTTCTTCGGCCTTTGTGGGTTTTACAAGAGATTTGTTAAGGGGTTTTCACAGGTGGCTGCTCCACTTATAGATTTGACAAAGAAGGGAGCATTTGCTTGGTCGGATTCAACTCAAAAGTGCTTTGATCACTTCAAACAGGTTATGAGTACTTGCCTAGTCCTAGCAATACCGGATTTCTCCAAACCTTTCGAGTTGGAGTGTGATGCATTGGGGGAAGGGATAGGAGCTGTCTTGATGTAGGACAAACATCCCATTGCATTTGAGTGTAGGAAACTAAGAGGTATTGAGAAGAGCTACTCGATTTATGACAAGGAGATGTTGGCCAAGTTCAGACAATATCTTGTGGGAGGTAGATTCATTGTTAAGACCGACCACAACAACCTCAAATACTTCCTAAATGAGCACGATCTCAACGACAGGCAGCAAAAATGGGCAAGTAGATTGCAAGCATATGACTTTGACATTGTGGGGAAAAAATGTGGTTGCTGATGCACTTTCTAGGAGACCTCATTTGTGTGCTTTAGCGGAGATTACAACTGATTGTAGAGAGATGATTTCAGCTAAGTATGCGAAGGACTCTTGGGCATCAGGTATCATAGAGGGTACTATACAAGATGACAGGTATACTGTAGTAAATGAATTGATCATTTATAAGGAGAGGATTTATTTAGTATCCAACTCATAGCTTAAGGTGAAGATTCTGAGGGCATTCCACGATGCACCTATGGCTGCTCCACTTATAGATTTGACAAAGAAGGGAGCATTTGCTTGGTCGGATTCAACTCAAAAGTGCTTTGATCACTTCAAACAGGTTATGAGTACTTGCCTAGTCCTAGCAATACCGGATTTCTCCAAACCTTTCGAGTTGGAGTGTGATGCATTGGGGGAAGGGATAGGAGCTGTCTTGATGTAGGACAAACATCCCATTGCATTTGAGTGTAGGAAACTAAGAGGTATTGAGAAGAGCTACTCGATTTATGACAAGGAGATGTTGGCCAAGTTCAGACAATATCTTGTGGGAGGTAGATTCATTGTTAAGACCGACCACAACAACCTCAAATACTTCCTAAATGAGCACGATCTCAACGACAGGCAGCAAAAATGGGCAAGTAGATTGCAGGCATATGACTTTGACATTGTGGGGAAAAAATGTGGTTGCTGATGCACTTTCTAGGAGACCTCATTTGTGTGCTTTAGCGGAGATTACAACTGATTGTAGAGAGATGATTTCAGCTAAGTATGCGAAGGACTCTTGGGCATCAGGTATCATAGAGGGTACTATACAAGATGACAGGTATACTGTAGTAAATGAATTGATCATTTATAAGGAGAGGATTTATTTAGTATCCAACTCACAGCTTAAGGTGAAGATTCTGAGGGCATTCCACGATGCACCTATGGCTGGTCACCCAGGTTACTTCAAAACTTACAAACAGATTCGGGAAAGGTTCACTTGGAAAGGACTCAAGAATGAAGTCACTAAGTATGTTCATGAATGTCCCACATGTCAGCATAACAAGCATGAGCACACATATCCAGCTGGTTTGTTGCAGCCATAGATGCAAGACTCAGCAAAAACTCGCTGAGTTTTTAAAAACTCACGAGTCTTTTTCAGAAACAAGTTTTTGGTGCATTTGTACGCTGTGAGTTTTTGAAAAAAACTCGCAGAGTTTTTACTGAGTTTTTCTGAAAAACTCGGCGAGTCATGAGAAAAAACTCGGCGAGACAGTATATTTCAAAATATATTTAAGTATAAGAAACGAATTTCTTATACTTTAAATATTTTGAAATATACTGTCAGGATGTTTGAGATAGGTTCCAGATCCATGGGATTTGACATGCAGATTCTAGATTTTGGAGGATCCATTAGATTTCAGACTTAACCAATTTTTCAGGGTTTCAGGGTTTGAGACTTAGCCAAATTCAGGGTTTTAGACTTAGCCATTTTGTACCCAATTTGCTTTCAAATCAATCAAATACAACTAGACTAAGCTTGTTTCTTTTATGTACGCATTTATTGACTCATTGGATGCATCTTATCATTGAATTTTGCAAAAAAATGCGTTTTTAATGAAGTTTAAGCAATTTTTTAAGTTGCCGAGTTTTGTCCGAGTTTTTGCCGAGTTTTTTCTGAACTGTACTTTTCAGGCTTGCCGAGTAAATACTTTTGCCGAGTCTTGCAACTATGGTTGCAGCCCCTGCCTATTCCCAAGCAGAAGTGGGAATGTATCTCTATGGATTTTATCACTGGGCTTCCAAAGGTTCAAGGCAAGGATTGTATATATGTTGTTGTAGAACGGCTGACAAAATTTGCCCATTTCTTTGCCATCCTAGCAGCATATAAAAGTCATTTTCCCCAAAGGTGAGCGTGGATTTTTGAGGAGCATATAAAAGCCCATTTTGAAGCTCATTTGTTTTTTTATGTTATGCTTTGATTTTTTGGAAGAAGAGTCTTACCAAGTTGAGCGTGGAGTTCTACCAGAGCTTTGTGAGGACGAAAACCTTCACAAGGGACACCAACTGCAGAAGTGAGATATCTTCCAAGGTTGGTTGTTGATAGATTCATTCAGGGTCTATGCAGGTGCTTAATTGCTGAGGATTACCACTTTGAACAGAAGGATTTCATTGCAAATTTATTGGGATTCTGCGTATAATAAATTTGTAGGGGAAGATTGCATTTTTTGAGTGAGATTTACAGGATCAAAACCCTCTAGATGGGCCGTACCCCTCTACACATCAGGCTGTACATTCCAGGGTCAGCGTGAGGGTTTCAGGCAAGGCATTTGGAGAGTTTTCATTGGAGTTTGTGTAGTGTTTGAGTGCCATACAGAGTGTTGCAGATTCAAGGGGAAATCTGAGTGAAATGTCCACGTTTGCTGCTGATTTGGACGCCATATATCTGGACGCACCACTGTCTAGGGCTGCGTGACCATTCTCAGACCAAGTGTGGGGGGTTTCGGACCGTCATCGACCTTGTCTATTTGCGTTTGGGCGGTGGTTCTTCATGTTTAATGTTTATTGAATGGACCAGCATGCTGTGGTGACCAAATGACAACGTTTCCAGCTCTCTATGTTGCTGTTCAGTACTTTCCTTCAGTCCTGTAGCTGAATCAATGAATGGGTATGTTTCCAATGTCATTTTAAACTGATTTGGCTTTCTGGGTATGATCCACAATTGGTAGAGGATTGACTTATCCATTTGGGTATTGCTTATTCTTGTTATATATTGCTGTTCAAACACTGTATCAGTTCTGTAACTAGATTGCAGCTTATGGGTAATTGTTAATATTCCAAAAATCAGTGATTTAATGTTCTGGGTGTTGTTAGAAATGCTACCATGTTACTATATTTCATTTATGTGCAATGCAAATACCATGTGCAAACCCTACACGCAATAAACCATAAACATTCAGTCTCAAACAATCAGCAACAACAAAACAGAAAAAAAATCAGAACAAGGGTGTATGTTACAATTTCTGATAGGCTGGAAGCTCAGTTTTGGCAGGCTGGTTTCTGGGGTTCAAAAATATTTGTCTCATAAAATTATAAAAGTAGCCAGGGACTGCCTAGATGCTTCAAGATACTTTTCCAGCAAATTCAGAAATCCTTCTGGCAGTTTCCTGTCTTTCTTCAGGAGTTTGCAGAAATTTTTGGTGCTGAAAATCAGATTTCAAAATGTTTTTAGGAATTTCCAACGCCATCTTTAAGGTCTCTCATAGGTATTGACATTATTTCCAACAGTTTCTACCAATTATAATAATGTTGACTGTCATTTAATAAATTTGTCGTAAAGTTTCTGTTGTTTCCTTACATCGCCGCTGATGCAGTCAGAATCAAGCTGCCCAATGAAAGGCAGTTGACTCCTCAGCACTTCTTACATACAGACCATTGATTTTTAATGACAAAGTAACATCAGGCATAAAACTCCAAAAATTACTCCTTATCAAAAGCTTAACAGCTCTCATAAATCCAACAGGAAAGACAGTTATTACATGTAATTTGTAAGGTACCAGACTTAGACATATACCCAAGATGAGTCCTCCTTACAGACCTTCAGCATGACTAGTGCAGCGGTTGTTATCGAATTTCAGCACAACAATAGAAAATATGAAATTTCTGCAATACGTTGAAACTGACACCCAGCACAATAATGTGAAATGCACTATGATCTGAAAACACACGCCTGACATAATAATTTGAATGCCCCACAATCTGAATTACACGTCCAGTGTAAAAATATGAAACGGAGGCAGTTTTACAACAGAAAGGGAGCTCCTACAATAGATTGGAACAGTCACTGCCTTTCTTCTTTTATCATAATAACTCACTACAATATGAAACTCCTACTACAACCTCACGACTGTTATCAGAGTGTAAACTACTTCTACTCCAAACTCCTCACGACACTTATATAAACTATTTCTTCTTTAAACTCGCAACCAAACTGGAAGAACATTTTTTACTCACTAACTTCAGAAAAAGCCTGCCATAAAAAAGCTGTTAAGAAATGAGGCTCATCAAACCACCAACACTGGAGAAGAAGTCGCCACTAAAAGCCACCATAGGTTAGATTGTAATTAGCTGCCACCACTCGTGTTGTCGCCATATACTGAAAGCCGCTTGCCATAATTAAACAACCACATTTTATTAAAATTTCTATGATGCAAATAGTGGTTTGTGGGTCCCTTTGCCACCATCCTCGAATTAAATACTGGACTTAAAAGAATACTAACTGTCGTGAGTTGAATCATTGTTTGAAACTTGAAAGGTTTGAAAATCTTCTTTAAGTATTTCAATGCCAAGCAAACAGAGTAGTATATCACAGTCAGCAAGTTGGCCCTACCAAGTCCTTAGTTGGATGCTCCTGCATCATACTTGTTGAGTAAAAAGTTAGTGATCATAGTTCACAAATTTGGGCTAATAATGAAATCACACATTCCGCAACAAGCTCCATTATTGAATCAACCACTTCATAAGATTTTCTCCTTCACTTCTTCCAACACTTAACTAGGATAAATCCTACTTTCTTCCACCAAATTTCTTCACCACCTTTCTCACCTCTTTTTATGGGATTTAACCAATGTTGAATGGACACGGATACGGTACCCGATACGAATACGATATCCGATACGGATACGGTTATTTTTCAAGACCCTCTAATATGGATACGGCCAGATACAGTAAAATCATTCATTCATATATATATATATATATATATATATATATATATATATATATATATATATATATTACATTAAAATATAATTTATGATTTTATAATTTTATATATTAAAATTTAAATACATATTATAATTATATTTAAATATAATACGTCATATAATAAAATGTTTTTTAATTCATATATATAATAAAATATAATAATATATATGAAATATTTTTTAATTAATACATTATATAATAAAATATAATAGTACATTATATGATAAAATAATTTTTAATTCATATATAAAAATATTTTATTATATAATTTATTATTTTATAATATAATGTATTATAAGTATTAAAGTTTAAACTATTAATTTAAATACTAATATATATACTTTTTTTTTAATAATTAAGTTCTACCAAAAGGGGGTAGATCCCGTGGCACATCATGCAGATTTGTACATCCATTTACGAAGGGCCAATATCAAGAGAGTTCTGTTCATTCAGACTTGATACTCCCAAACCCAAAATCTTTGGGTTTCGATTCCTATGTATATATCCATCTTATCCCACCCTTGACCGTTCAGAACTCTTTGTCCTTTGAATATCTTCCACAATGATCTTTTGGAGATCCACCCATCGACTTGTGTTATCAAAGATCATTTCCTCACATTTTGATTTGACCCCAATGTTGGCTAGGAAATCGGACGCCTTGTTTGCTTCCTTGTAAGCATGTGATATACGGTAATCAGGGATACTTTGTAGATAATTTATAATATTCTCAATGATTCTTCCAACCTTCCGATTCGGGCAACACTAATATATATACTTATAATACATATTATAATTATTAATAAATATTAAAATTTACAAAGATTAATATTGAACTTATTAATTTTGAATAATAAATTAAATAATTTATAATTAGCCGATAGGCTTTTATATGTGAGCATTATAGTGCTCGGAATACGCCATAAAAAAAATTTCACATCGGAATTTTTTTTGAAGTTGTCGGTTCCTATTTGTGTATTCCTTGAACCTCCTATGGGTGCAAGTGCTAGTATATATTAAAAGCAAATTTTTTGCAGATGCATCGAGTCCGAGTATGATAGCTATCCATCATTCAAAAAACGTTTAGTCAGCCAATAGAAAACATCACAGCGCAGAATGCCAAGGTTTTTTTTTGTTTTTTATCTGGATATGACAATTTTCTTTAGAATGACGAATCCACAAGTGCTTGGCGCGGCTCAAAGCTTGCCTTGGTTTTGAATACGGGCGGGCACGGTATCTGGCCTGTATCATGGTCATACCGTACCCGTGTCCGTATCGGATACGTCGATACACGTGCCAGACGAGGTTGGGGGGGTGTATCTTGCAACCCTGGATTTATGTAAGAACCCTAGTTCTCCCTGATAAGGGTTGTTTTGAAACTGGCGGAGAGACAGTATTTAAAGACCATATTACCTTGCAACAGAAGTCCCTTGATAAGGGTTGTCTCACCAAAGCTTTCAATGATAATAAAGGCCAATATAATTCTTCTTGTAACATGAAGGATTACTGTGACTTACCACCTCTGAGTCAATTAAAAGATTTTGAGCATGTTAGAAAATTCAGAAAATCTTCTTGTGGTAAGCATTGCAGTTGTAAAAAATGTAAAAGATCTTATGATGATGACAACATGGAAAAATCATTTCGTCATAAGCATCCCAAGTTCAAAAAAAGATATAGATTAGCTCCTATACATAAGCAGTCTTTTAAAAGAAGATCTCCTCCTAAGTTTTTGTTCAGAAGAAATAAACAGTCGGGTGGTCATAGATCAGTTAAATGTTTTATTTGTAAAGGTCCCCATTATGCCACCGATTGTCCTAGAAAAGGAAAGCAGGATAACAAAGTCTATGCTTTATTTGCTGAACAAGATGTACATAATAATTGGGATATTGTATATAGTTCTAAAGCTTTGATTTAGTTTGTGGATAATGAGTTTTTTGAATTGGTTGAGGTTCTTCCAGATCAGTTGAACATGGCCCCGGACAAACATCGGAAAATCAGCTCTTCCAGTAGCAGTTCACAATTTGAATCCAGTTCTTCTGATGAAAACATCACTGTCACAAGTATTGTTAAAAAGGCTGTCAAAGATTTAGATTTCAAGATCAGTATGGCTAAAGCCAAAGATCCTTACAGATTGCCTGGTTCCACTGAAGATAAGAAAGCTGCTGCCAAAAAGCAAGCCAAAGATATCAAACAATGGGAAGCTGAATGAGATTCTCTCTATTCTCAGCTCAAGAAAGGTAAAATTCCCTTCTCCCAATCTTCTAGAGATCATATCTTGTCTCCTCCCCGTTCTAGGCATTCTAGATCTCATGGTTATGTTGCACCATCTTGGAAATTTCCTAAATCTTCTCGCCCTCATAAGTCTCCCTCGCAGTCACCTTCTCCCTCTTTAGGTCGTTCCATGGACACCATGGCTGTTAAAATTGACCGTTGTCATGAAGAACTTATCATTTTAACGCGCCATATTACCTTGCAACAGAAGTCCCTTGATAAACTCACTTCTGCATTGGGGGAATTACGTGACATTATTCTCAAAGCTGAACATTCCAGTTCTGAATTTGCACCATCTGAACACTCTTCACATTCTTCCAAGTCAAGATCTAAGACCCCAAAGTATGAACCTGCAAATGCCCTGTTCATTGCTGAAAATTGCACCTACATTCGCATTAATCTCCAATTCCCTGGTTATAAACCAATACCAATGGATGCTTTTGTAGATTCTGGATCCTCCAGAAATTTTGCCAATACCAACGCCATTCCCACAGAATTCTGGAAACCCAGACCTGAAATACTTGCTGGTGTTGCTATTAATGGCCAAGATGTGCAATATGGAAGGTATGCTCAAGATGTCCCCATTGAAATCCAAGGCAAAAGATTTGTTACAGACTTCATTGAGCTAAAAGGTCTTAGAGGTGATGTTCTCCTAGGTTTTACTTTTCTGACTAAATATCAACCATTTGTATTAAGGGTCCATGAGATATCCCTTCGCCATGAAGATGGCCAAATCAAGATCCCTGCACTAAAAGTTGTAAACCATAAGTTCTTAGATAGAAAACCTGGAGAAAAGAAGTCACCAAAAATGAGCAAAAGAGAAAACATTAACTTGCAAGCTCAGACACTGCCTTTATTAGAGCCAGTCAAAATCAGATTTGAGCAAGAATGTTGCAGTATGAATCCTCTGCAATTTTGGTCTAAAAATCATGAAGAGTGTGAGATTAAGCTTAAGCTAGAATGTTCATCTGTAATTCCTTTTGAACCTGCTTATCTAATGAGTCCTACTGAGGTAAAAGAGATAGATGAACATTTGCAAGAATTGTTGGAAGGAAAGTTCATTAGAGATAGTAAAAGTCCATTCAGTTGTCCAGCCTTTCTGGTAAACAAAAGAGCAGAGCAAATCAGAGGAAAGAAAAGGTTTTGTATTAATTATAAACCTCTGAATGATATCATACTTCCATTTAATTATCCAATTCCTTTCAGCACAGATTTGATCATGAGAGCAGCTTCTAAAAAGATATTTTCAAAGTTTGACTGCAAGTCAGGTTTCTGGCAGATCAAGGTAAAGGATGAAGACAGGTATAAGACTGCTTTCTCAGTCCCTCAGGGTTTATATGAATGGAATGTAATGCCATTTGGTCTAAACACTGCTCCAGCCTATTTCTAGAGAAAGATGGACCAAGCATTAAGAATTCTGAAAGATTTTTGTGCGGTATATAGCGATGATATTATTGTGTTTTCTGATGATATAACTCAGCATTTGAAGCATCTAGAATCTTTATATAATACTATCAAACAGCATGGAATATGTTTGTCTGCAAAAAAGATTGTGATAGGCCAAGAAGAAATTGATTTTCTAGGCTTAGTTTTGTCTCATGGAAAGATCAAATTGCAGCCTCACATATTGAAGCATATTAATGAATTTCCAGATGTGTTGATAGGAATAAAACAGATTCAAAGATTTCTCGGATGTTTGAATTATGTGTCTCCTTTCTATAATGGTTTGGCTAAAGCTAGGAAGAAGTTGCAGAAACAACTGAAAGAAGGTGCAGGACCATGGACTCAAGAATTGACAGAAATAGTGAAGAAGATCAAACTCAAATGCCATTATTTGCCAACTTTACATCTGCCTGAAGAAAGTTTTCCTTTGATTCTTTATACTGATGCTTCTGATGAAGTTTGGGGTGCTGTGTTGTTACAGGAAATTCCTTTAAAAGGATCTCAAGTGTGTGGTTATAGGTTAGGAACTTTTACTGACACTGAATGCAGATACACAATCTATGAGAAAGAGATACTAGCAGGAAAGAAAGAGATACTAGCAGTAAAGAAAGGAATTCAGAAGTTCAAAATCTTCCTCAAACCAGCACATTTCATAGTCAGAACAGATAGTCAACCTATGAGATCTCTTCTCAAGAAATAGCCTGATAAAGATTTGGGTCATGGACGCATTGCTAGATGGTATCTAGATTTTACAAGCTATGATTTTGACATAGAATGGATCCAAGGAGAAAACAACCCTCTTGCAGATAGTCTCACCAGAGAAATGGCAAAGCTTGCAGAACCAGTCTGCATGATGATAGAGATTGGAGAAACAATTACAAGAAAGGATGGAATTGAAGTCTACCAAAGTACAGATGACAGGGGACAGGATATTTGGGTACCTCAGTTGCCTACAGAAATTATTTCTCCTATTCTTGAAGCATTCATTTTAAATAAATGGCTAGATGAGATAAGGAGCAAAATACGGGAAACATATGAACAAGGAATTCTCACCCCTTCTGACTCATATGATTTTCTTGAAGTTTTTGGTCTTGAAGAATCTCAGATTGATTTCATGCTGAGAAATGGTTTACAAATGGATATTTGTATCACCTCACTCCTTCCAATGCACTGGACATACAGAGATAAGAAGAATTTGTTGAAAGCTGCAAAGTTTGGATTTATTAACAGCATTACAATTTCTCAAACTGAGTTTGAAGATTATGCTGATATTTTCCTTGGTATCAATAACAGAATTCTACAACCAGACATGAATGAATTCTTTGATCATATTCAGAAGAATTTTGGTTGGTCTATTGAAGAAGGATTATGTGGACCATCTGGATATCTTGTGCAACCTCATGGATACTGCCTTCCCAGGGTAGAATATTATTCATTAACGCATGATTGGTTTTCCAAAGCATTATTAAATGATTTAATTCCTTCTTTGCATCCTACTTTAGTTGCTGCAAGAACAGAGATGGATATTGCCTATCCTGATCAGATTGAAAAAATCATATATTCTTTTCATCCACGTAATGATGACTTGGATATCATTTTCAAACCACTACCACGAGATTTCTTACCACCCACTGATATTTCTGGTTTGGGCTAGCACATGGGCTTGTCTGTGTCGTGACGTCGGCCACATTATGTTTTCGACAACAGGACGCAACCCTGTCTCAAAAAGCAAGATCCTCATATCCGCTTTTGAGTGTAAAGTGGGCCGTTTTTGCATACGGTGTGCTTAATGCAAATGTTTATGTCCTTTTCACTGTAGTTAGTGCTTACAGATATTTTGCCTAATAGCTATCCCCTCCTACAGTGTTGTTATGTGTCCGATTTCTATGGTCAGACTCCTAGGGTATTTTATAGTTTTGAGGTCCGCTCGGACTTATAAATAAAGGTTTCTTCTTCTCATTCAGCAGAGGCTTTTGGAGAAGAAAAGCACAAAGAGTTTTAGGTCTCAGGATCATAGCAAGATTATGCTCTTGTTCTGCGCTATATAGCGATCTGGACAATCAGAAATTGCTTTGTAATATTCATCAAAATTTAATGAGAATTCAGTATTTGATTTGATTTATGTTCCGCTTGAATTGGTATCATTTAGGCCTTATTTAATATTTATATATTATAATTATAATGTTAATAATATCTCTTTATTATATTAATATATATATTATTTATATATTGTCAATTGGTATTTTATATATATATATATTTATATAAATGAAATGTATATTTTATATTATTTATATTACATAACAATTATTATTATTATCGTAATATTTAATCACTATTGTCAATGATCATTACTATTGTCATTATAATATTATTATATCATTATCCATACGATTTGTAATTAATTCAAATTGTGTCTTGGACTTTATCGGGATATTACAAAATGGCATTTCAAAACATACCCTTTTGCGTGCAATCCATGCCTAACTCTCTGGAGTGCCTATGTTGGGCGGGTTTGGAGGGTGTGTGCGGAGTGTGTAATGTGGAGAACATGGAATCCATGCAAGGTGGTTAAGGCCACCTAGGAAGGGCAGGTTTGAAGGTGAGGTAAGGAATTTTAGAGTTAGACAATTTTTGGCTTCATCTGAATGACTCCTCACTTGACATGACTTAGTATCTTGGAGTACTTGTGCAAAGTTAACAGGCAAGTTTGGAATGCGAATGAAGGACAATCCATATGACATAGTGAAATCCGCCAAAGCTAGGCGGCCTAGAGGGTGTTGTGTGGAATGATCTTCATAACATTTCGAAACTTGTCTCATTTCCCTTAATCAACTTCCACCTTCCTTCATTGATTGTTCTTGCAACTTACCCCAGTGGACGGGCGAATTAGGAGTTATGTGGAGTAATCACTACCTAATCCAAGCTCACACCAAAAGGCCGCCTAGGAAGGGCGGATTTGAGAGGGAGTCTTGGATTTTTTCTCAGTCTTGTTCTTTTTTGCCTCTAAATGAACTCCCTACTCCTCCTAACTTGCAACTTTTCGTAAGGGTTTTCCTAGGCGGGTTTGAGGTCTTTGTTTGGAGAGACTCATGTGAATGATGTGGAATCTATGCTCAGGTGAAATTTCTGCCCAGGCTGGGCGGGTTTAGAAGGTGTGCATGGAATGCAAGTCTTGTGGCCATATTGGAAATGTCCTGAATGGAAGTGTATTGAAAATATGTTTAAGTATTAAATATTTATCAATATACTTCCAAGATGTTTGAGATAGGTCCTGGATCCATAGGATTTAACATGCAAATTCTAGATTTTGGAGGATCCACCAGATTTCAGACTTAGACAATTTTTAGGATTTCAGGACATCAGGCTTAGTGATTTTTTATTATTCTTTCCAATTAATTCATCCTTGTTGGGAGTAGTTTAAGTAATGCTTGGTGTCATATTCATCATTCTCATCAAGTAAACTTGCAACTTATGCCACCTTCATCCCTGGGCGGTTCTAGAAGCAGTGCATGGAGAGTTTGATGTGGGACATGACAGAGTCCATGAGCACCTCTTGAGGCCGCCTAGGTAGGGCGGGTTTGGAGGTGACCCTTGGATTCTTCTATGCAATGCATTTGATTGCTTTAATCTTATAAATTTTACTTAGAATTTCATCATATCCTTGTCTTTGTGCTTAGAACATCTTGTAAACTTGACCACTTTCCTCCTTGGGCGGGTTTAGAGGGAGTGTCTGGAGAGTCTCCTGATGATGACATTGTCCATCACTGCCTTGTGAGGCCGCCCAGGCTGGGCGGGTTTAGAGGTGATAGGCGGAGTGTGTCTTGTGAATGACATGACCTTGTCCAGACAAAGTGCTCAAGGCCGCCTAGCATGGGCGGGATTGGAGGAGGTGTAAGGAATTTTCATCACTTAAGCATTTTTAGCTTGGTTTTGACAACTTAAGAGCTCTTCACTTGTTTCATTTAGAGTTTATCCTCCTTTGAATGCTATGTAATTCTTGAAGCATGGGTGAATTTAGAGTGAGTGCATGGAGTGAATGGTGTGGAAGACATGCATGATGGTGGGAGTCACTTGACAAGGCGGGTTTGGAGGGTGTGTATGGAGAGTATGTTGTGGAGGAGACACAATCCAAGCATGATGTTGAAGGCCGCCTAGCATGGGCGGCTTGGAGGATGATGCATGGATTACATCACTTAAACTTCACTTATTGCTCATTTCTTTCCTTATGAAGACCTTCCTCTCCAACTTCCTTAAGACTTGAGCAATTTTGAGGTGTTTTTTGAAGTTGAAAGACACATCATGGATGCTAGGTGATGATCTTGTCCATCTGTCTTGGTGAAATCCGCTTAGAAAGGGCGGGTTTGAGAGTAGGCCTTGGATTTTTGACACTTAGAAACTTTTCACTCTTATCAATTTGACTATCTCATCTCCTTGGTGTTGTCTGCATCATTCTCATCAAACAAACTTACAACTTATGTTGTTCTTCACCCTGGGCGGCTTTAGAGACAGTGTTTGGAGTGCTTCATGTGGCAGATGATACAATCCACAAGGACCTCTTGAGGCCGCCCAGGTAGGGCGGCTTTAGAGGTGACCCTTGGATTTCAACTTAAAACTCATTTAATCCTTTTAAACCTTAAAGCTTCCATCAAAACTTCATGATCTCCTAATGCTTTGTGTTTGAAACACTTTAAAAACTTGATCACTTTCTCCTTGGGCGGGGTTGTAAGTGTTGTCTGAAGAGATCCATGTGGAGATGAAGACATCATTCATGCCCTCATGCCAAGGCCTCCCAGGTAGGGTGGGTTGGAGAGTGACACTTGGAATGTTGCTTATAATCCACTTGACTTCACTCAAATTCATAAACCTTACAAATCATCATATCTTAGTGTTCTGTGCATCAAAACCTCAAAACCATTTTTCTCCTAGGGCGGATTTGAGAGTACTGTCTGGACAATGTCACCTGGAACGAGACAAAGTCCATGAATGCACCTTGAGGCCACCCAGACTGGGCGGGTTTGGACATGGAGTGAGGAATTTCTTGCCTTAGTCAAATTTTGGATTTTCCTGAATGGAAGTATATTGAAAATATGTTTAAGTATAAGTTAGATATTTGACTTATACTTTAAATATTTATCAATATGCTTCCAGGATGTTTGAGATAGGTCCTGGATCCATAGGATTTAGCATGCAGATTCTAGATTTCTGAGGATCCACCAGATTTCAGACTGTCATTTTTTCAGGATTTTCAGGATATCGGACTTAGTCATTTTCAGGATCTCAGTGACATGCATCAGGATGAAGGCATATAGACCTCTTGGCAAGAAACTGTTGAGACTTGGATACACAACACTATCAAAATCCTACAAGCTCAGAGGAAAACTAAACCTAAAGCAAAACAAAGAAAGCAAGAAAAAAGAGGGGGTCCCCATTTGCAATGGGGCGATGTGTGATTACGTCACAACAGGTATAAGTGTTCTTTTTGCCATTTTGAACAACCTTCCTATCATACTGTGAAGGCCTTCTAGGCAAGATGTGACAAGCATTCATAGGCATGACATCACACAAAATTTCATCTTGATATGTTCCTATATGAAAATCAACTAGACATTGCTCTTTTACTAGAAGTTGGTGTTCTTTTTGCAGCCACGATATCACGTAAGTTTTTGAATGTTCGATTCTTTTCAGCTTCAACTTTTCCACCATCTCACATGCTAGGTTATTTGTGCTTCCAGTGCTGACCGCAACTTTACAACACTTATCTTTGGACTTGTAGATAGTTCGAAACAAATTCTTTCCTTGTGCTGGCTCTTGTTCTTCCCTTTCTGTTTTCAGCAATACCCTCTTTATCATGAGGGCTTCTCCTTGTTTAGGTTCTACTGCTTGTCAAGATGGTGCTTCATACTCTTTGTTGGCTTCAACAACATGATTCCTTCCATAATCTAGAAGCTCTTGTGGACACTCATAGGCCCAATGACCTTCTTCACCGCATTGATAACAAGTTAAACTTCTACTTCTTCCTCTTCCTCTGAAGGTGTTCCCTCTTCCTCTAGTGTCTTGATTGCAATTTTCATCATGAGAAGTATTAGACTCCCCTTCACTATTCGACAGTTCATCAAATCGTTTTGTTACTTCCTCTTTCTCTTGAGTTGTTTTGTTGCTTCATAGCCAATTTCTCATCAGCTCTCAAGGCACACTCGTAGGTTTCTTGTATCGATCTCACTTGGATCATACTAAACTCATCTTGGACAACAAAATGAAGTCCATTAATATATCTTGCAACTTTTTCCTCATCATCCTCAACATGACCAGCTTGTATGCTAAGTCGGTAAAATTTTTCAGTATATGCTTGGACACTTAGTTCCTTTTGTCTTAGATTCTGTAATTGCCTTAGCAAATTGAGATGATAATCAGCATGTAGAAATTTTGATTTCAACTTTGCTACGATCTGATCCCATGTCTGAATCTTCTCCTTCCCTTTTCTTTGTCGATTCATTTGCACATGATCCCACTAAAGGGATGCATAACCCTTTAGCTTAGTACTTGACAACTTAAGCCTTTGCAGGTCTCTACATATTCAAACTCAAAGTATTTTTCCATCTCAGAGACCCAAATAATCAGTTCCTTTGCATTCAAACTTCCATTATAACATGGAGTCTCCATTCATGACCAATTTCCAATGAGAGACATGGCCCTTATAAAGGGTTCATTCATATATTCTTCTTTGTAATGTCCCCATTTCCGACGTGATCACCTAGCAGTGGAGGATTAGCCTATTCACCATTCCCGTAGGCTAATTTGTTTGGTAAGGGAATGATTTGTTGAGCCGTTGCAACTAAAGTGACTTGGAGAACGAAAAGTTGGTTAAGTGAAGCTTGGAGAACGGAAAGTCACTTTATAAAAGGGAAAATTAAATTATCATAAAATAACAATAAAATATTATTTTAATGTCAAGTTGGACGACCCACTTGGAGGAGGAAAAGTGAATAAAAAATAATATTATAATCCCAAGTGTGGCGCACCTCTTGTGGACATGAAAATTATATAAAATATGGCAAAATGGGCTGCTCCTCTTGAGGGCTTTATAAAGTGGTGTTTGGAGGTTTATTTTATCATATTGTATTTTGTCATTTGCATATTGGATGTTTTCGTTTGAGCTGCAACACAGATTCAACCATTTTTAAGGACAAAAACCCTTGGAAATTCGTGGATTGGACGAAAACCCAATGCCACTTGAGAGGTGAATCCATCTAGGATTTACTATAGAGCTTATTTGTAGGTTTTTGCATTGATTTGGAGCTTCAAAGACACATTATTTCTGCAGCTTTGGACGGCTAGGGTTTGAAGACCAAATTGATGAGATTTGTGCCAAATATCAATTTGGTATAGAGGCGAATTGAGGAGGAACAATTGCAGACCGTTGAGGGCTTGAATTTCAGTGATATCACTAGCAATTGTGAAGGAATCTATGCATCCAAGTGGGCAGATCTGATTTGGTATATTGCAAGGCGCTAGGGTTTTGTTTGACATTGGCATCATTGGTATATGAGGAGGGCGAATTGCAGATCTGAGCGTATCAAATGGCAGATTCTGGGTTGCAAAAGAGGTTTTATCATCTAATTGCCATCTTTAATTGCCTAGGGTTAGGCACTCAGCATTGGAGGTTTTAGCGCTTCATTCTTGGAGAGATCGTGGGCATTTCCTTCATCTTTTTTTGTATATCAGGTTTCAGTATATGCAACTGCTGTTATATCAGACCTCTATTGTTCATTTTCAGTCATCCTTCATTGCAAATAAAAGGATATCTTTGTACATCTTGAGAAGGCACAATCATCGGGTATGTGGAGCATGTTTTACTATTCAAATCTTTAATTTGAATAGGGTTGTAATCGCTCTCATAAGTTGTATCAGACCTGTCACCATTGTAATTAGACCTCTTGTGATGAAAATTAAGATATGATTGATGTGGTATTTTGATATTTTATGAATGCAAAGTTGTATGTTATGTTTCTACTCTATTGTCATATGCATTTTTCATAAAAACCATCACAAACACACATCAAACAAACAATCAAACACAGAAATCAGAACTAAGTCACTTCGTATGCCAAGTGTTTGACAAAATGTCAAACCATTGAAATCAGAAAATTCAGGACAGATTTGGTTGGGGTTCTTACATTCTTGTTCAACTGGTTCCTCTGCTTCGTCTTCATCTTCACTTACGTTATCCATTGGTATACCTCTTCTTTGTGCCGTCTCCAAGGCTTCCAACCTTGCTGCTAGGGCTCTCACTGCCTCTGCTAATCCAGTGTCATGATGAGCCATCTTCTTCTTATATTATCTGCAACAAATTCACAAGACAATAACCCAAGTTCTTTCCGACCTTGCTCTGATACCATATGATGTAGTCAGAATCAAGTTACCCAATGAAAGGCAGTTGACTCCGTAACACTTCTCACATACAGGCCATTCATTTTTAACAACAAAGTAACATTAGACATAAAACTTAAAAAATTCCTCCTTATCAAAGCTTAACAACTCTCATAAACTGAGCAGGAAAGACAGTTATTACATATAATTTGTAAGGTACCAGACTTGGAATTATACCCAAGATGAGTCCTACTTACAGACCTACAACGTGACCAGTGCAACAGTTACTATCGAGCTTCAGCACAACAATAGAAAATATGAAATTTCTGCAATACATTGAAACATACACCCAGCACAATAATGTGAAATGCACTACGGTCTGAAAACACACACTAACCTAATAATTTGAAATGCCCCACAATCTGAATTACATGTCCACCATAAAAATATGAAACAGAGGCAGTCTTACAACAAAAATGAAGCTCCTACAATAGTTTGGAACAATCATGGCCTTTCTTCTTTTATCATAATAACTCACTACAATATGAAACTCCTACTACAACCTCATAATTCTTATCAGAATGTAAACTACTTCTACTCCAAACTCCTCATGACTCTTATATAAGCTATTTCTTCTCTAAACTCGCGACTAAACTGGAAGAACTCTTCTTACTCACTCCAAACAAACTCAATTCTCTTCTTCCCGAATTCATTGCTTTGGCCTATTGATTGTTCCCTACATAAATAAGGGATGGAAGGCACTAAGAATAGGAAGCCGTCATGGGTTGGCATATAAATACACATGCTAATTTTAGAAAAAGCCTGCCATAAAAAAGCCGTTCAGAAATGAGGCTTATGAGACCGCTGAAACTAGAGAGCAAGTCGCCACAGGTCAGATTGTAATTAGCCGCCACCACTCCTGCTGTCGCCATATACTGAAAGCTGCCTGACATAATTAGACAACCACATTTTATTAAAATTTTTATGATGCGAATAGTGGTTTGTGGGTCCCTCTACTGGCATCCTTCAATTAAATGCTAGTCTTAAAAGAATACTAACCACCGTGAAATGAATTCGTGTTTGAAAGGTTTGAAAATCTTCTTTTAGTATTTCAACGCCAAGCAAACAAAGTCTATCCCAGTCAACAAGTGGGCCCTACCAAGTCCTTAGCTGGATGCTTCTGCATCAGCTGCCCTTGCCTGAGTTGGCCTGTTGTTGAAAAACTTGCCCTCTTGAAAGAGAGGTCACAAGTTCAAAATCCTACAGGGGGTAGGGTATGTATGCCTCATATTAGAAGCACAATTAGGCGCCTCTTGCATACTGGGAGTATGAGGTAGTCTCATATGTTATAAGCCACATGTAGACCCAAAATCAGGGACCCGACATCGTAGACTATAAAACTAAGTTGCCGATCTTGGTACGGGTTCAGATACGGATACGGGGTTCGGGTACGCGGATACGGCAATTTTTTTTTTTGCCCGGGTATGGTATGGCAATATATATATATAAAACAGTAAACTCTAAGACTAAAAAAACTTAAAAACAGTAATACTCATAATATGATAATTGCCAATGAACAACAAAATAAAATATCAAAATACCTCATATTTCATAACTTGCAATAAGGAAAATAAAAATACTCAACTAGAATAGGGATAAATGTAAATTGCAACTTGGCTTTGCATTAGTTGAGTTTGACAAAGGAATTGTGACGTTCTAGAGTACTCATTGAAGGTAATGGTAGAAATTTTAGCATATTGATAAAAGTTATTATCAGACCTTGTAAGGTTGTACTTATGCAAATTCAGTTTATTTTATGGGTTATGTTGTGTATTGCTCATCTATGTTGTTGAACATTGCAAAAATGAAAAAATGAGGAATATAGTGGCTTGTTGCAGACTGATCTAAACTACATCTTATACTTAAGATCATTGGGATGTTGTTTAATGTTGTAAGGAAATAAGTTGTTTGCTAAACCATGATTACAAGTTAGTTAACGTATATTGGAAAGTACTTGAAAAAGGATAGTTCTAGGTGATTATTAAATACTTTAGATGTTGGTTGAACAAATCAGATGTCAAGTATTATTATGTTGTTCTATACTTACTCACTAGGTATTATGAACCCCCTGTTTACCTTGTTAAGTTGAAATCAGATTTATCAACAATAAACTGAGTTAAGATTAGATGTATGTGTAGACTTTGATAACTGTCGAGTTATGATTTAAAAACTTTATTTCACTTTTAGTCATACTTGGACAAATTTCACTTTTAGGGCGAAATAGACTCATTTGGATTTTTTTAAAGTTAAAAAAATGTTTAAAAAAGTTGATTTTGACATCATTTTGTGCATCCCTCCCCTGGGTTCTCCTGGGTTCCCCTGGGTTTTGCCCGGGTTCTCTATGGGTTCTTCCCAGGCACCCTGGGTTCTCTGTGGGTTCTTCAAAAAGAACCCACAGAGAACCCAGGGTGCCTGGGAAGAACCCACAGAGAACCCACAGGCGAACTGTACCCGTACCCGTACCCGAGCAGAACCCATACGGGCACGTTGGGCATTTGAGAAGAACCCGGTAACTTAGCTATAAAAGAATCCATTTCCATCCATTTCCATTGCTTCCAATGTTTGGTTTTTTGAATTTTCTTAGTACCCGTTTGCAATTCTTAATACAATATAGGTGTCTATTGTGTTGAAACACGCTTGGAATTTGTGCTCGAGCTTGATTCTTTTTCATCTGCATTGTCCACATTGTCATGGACTTTTTAATGGGGGAACACAACCAGGGGGTTTGAACCCAGTTTATCATCGTTGTACAGTGGTTGTACTAAACTCATTGGTTAAATTCAATTCTTGTAGAATCTTATCATGCCTCCTAGCATCTTGTTTGAGATTGTAACTTGGAGTGTTGTTTTCAATTATTTTTCGGATGGATTAACCCCATTTCAAATACTACTTGGCAGTTAGTAATTGTTTAATGAGATTCAGATTTACTTCAAACTTCACTTATTGTGCATCCATGTTTTCTCTATGTAGCTCAGAACAGGAAATTGCTTCCATCATCTCTGGGAGCTTGAGATCACCACATTTGTTTTGTTTTAGGTTACATATTCTTATTTTGTTTCTATTATTTTTTCTAGAAAATCAGGCATCTTACAATAGAAATATAACTGCAGAGAGAGCTTCTCTTGGGTGACGGAGAGGAATCTACCATTCGGAGACGGAACTTAGAGTATGTGTCTTTTAACTTGCTTTAAAATTTTGCAGTGCTCAGAGTGTTTTCTATTGCTTTTAGGAAAGTTGCGTTCTATTCTTAATTCTGATGCAAAATAATTTTAATATGAATCATTTTTGCTGTCTGTATTTACCATAAAATGCAAGTGAATAAGAAGGATGCCTTGAAGGCCAAACATAGTAGACTGTGAATACCCCCTTTGGAAATAAGATGTAAGCATGTTTTATTTGTCATTCAATGTGCAAATTAATGCACACAACACATGATAAATTTGGGGAGCTTGCTTGATTTTATTTGCAAAATATTGTGTTCCTAACCTGCCATTATAATTGAAAGTTGTGAAACCTGAGATATTGAATTGTATATGGCGTACCTATAAACAAAGAAGAATAAAACAGATGGAGAAAATTTGGGAACTATCAAAGCAAAACCTATATTACTTTCCAGAAAGAGGTTCTAAACAAACCATAGTTACAAGACTGGGGCTCGTCTCAGACTTGGCAAGCTGATTTTTGAGTCGGACTCGAACTTGAACTCGGCACAGACTCGGCAAATTGAAAACCCATGAAATACAGAGATTTTTAGGGATTTAAAACCTGTTTCATGCACCCTTTAATAAATAAACTGTCATGTCCCCTTCTAGTTGACATTATGTCAATTAAGTAGATTGGCCTATAATAGACCCTCGTAGGCTGACGAGGTTGGATAGAGGGTCATTTGAGGGGAGTTTCTCCTTCAGTGGTCAGAGCTACGCATGATTGGTGTTCGTTTGAAGTCTTTTGGACCCCGCATGCAGAACTTACTATTTATAGTAAGACAATGGGTGATCGAGATGGACCCCTGCTATTTTTAGAAATAAGGGTTGGTCATATGCAGAATCTTCATGCCAGTTTACAGTTCAGACGGTGTGCAAAACAGTTGAGTAATAATGGCGATATTAATATTTATTTGGCTAAAATAAATATTAATAGTTTCGAGCTTATATTGTAAAGTTATAATATAATTTTATATTATAACTTAAGTCACTTAAGTGAAGGGTCAAATTATCATAGATGGGGCCAAGTGAACAATTAATTTTAAAGAAATTATTTGTGCACCATCTATAAAAGTTTTTTTTTTTAAAAATATTAAAAGTGGGAATATGTCTTTTATCCCACATTGGCCAGGAAAGTGTTGAGCTCTCACAAGAAAAGAATAAAAGGAGACTTAAGAGCTCATTTTGGGATGCTCAGGAAATATATATTTGATCATTGTGATTTTGAACTCTGAGAAGGGTTTACAGCTTTGCCATTGGAGAACGTAGTTCTTCTATGTGTTCATCATTTGAGCCAGTGAAATACCTGGTGAATTTGATAATTCAGAGAGAATCTCATACAAAGGTTTTGATTGTGCTTCAACAATATTTATTTCAGCGTCCATCGAATTCACAAAAAAAAAATAAGGGTGAGATAAGTTGCAGCTGTGAATAATAATTTGCTACAGTGCGTGTGAATAGTGCATGTGAACAGTACCTGTGAATAGTGTCTCGCTACAGTACTGTGCTACAGTACCTGTGAATAGTGTTGTGCTATAGTATTGTGAACAGTAAATGCTACAGTATCTTGCATCTTAATTGAGTCTACTAAAGGGTTCTTCAAGGGTTTAATTGCTGCTCATTTCCTGATTAGTTGCTGCTGTCATAACATTGAGATCTGGGCTCTTAGAAGGACGATTTTGGTATTGCTAGAGGCAACTTTGAGGAAGCCGATTCCTGTTTTGGAGGGAGATAAAAATCAGACATCATTGGTAGCTGGGACGCACTTGTAAATAGTGCGATTTTGTTAAAGAAAGTCAAATAAAATTAGTCAAGGCTTTTGAGGAGTTCGCTAGGCTCACATGAGGCTAGACGCAGCATCTTGGAGGGCATAGACTTCATCATCTTGGAGGATTGAACAAGTTGTGTGGCTGCCATCATTATATCAGGTTCTTTATTTGTATTAGTTGGCAGGTATTGGCATTGCACAAATTCAGTCATATATCTATTTTGCATTGCATTTGGTTGGGAGTTGTAGTCGCTGTCCTATGACAGACATTTGACAATGTAATTTCAGTCAAGTTGATGTAAGGGGAAGTTTGCATTTTGCATATGAGTTGAGCCTTATAATCACTACAAAACATCAAATTGAAATATTGGAGGGTGGCTGCAAATTGTTTGATGAATTGTCAAGTAGTTACTTTCATATCAGCTTATATAGTTTGCATGCTGAGTGTTTGACTAAATTTCAAGTAACTGTAGTTATCATTTTTAGTCATATATAGGCATTTGAAAAGCCAAAAGAGAATTGCATATGCATTTAGTTCTTTGCTTAGACATAGTAGTAATCGATTGCAAGCTTTTAGATGATCTTTGACATCATTTCAAGCAAGCATAATCAGACTGAAACTCAAAAACAGCAAGCACAAAGATTGTATGCAAAGTGTTTGACAATATTCCTTGAGCCTCTAATCAGCAAATTTGCATCAGCACTAGCAAGGGATATTACAGTGGTATCAGAATTTGATAGATTGGCCTATAATAGACCCTCGTAGGCTGATGAGGTTGGATAGAGGGTCATTTGAGGGGAGTTTCTCCTTCAGTGGTTAGAGCTACGCAGGATTGGTGTTCGTTTGAAGTCTTTTGGACCCCGCATACAGATTAGAGGGTCAAGGAATATTGTCAAACACTTCGCATACAATCTCTGTGTTGCTGTTTTTGAGTTTCAGTCTGATTATGCTTGCTTGAAATGATGTCAAAGATCATCTAAAAGCTTGCAATTGATTACTACTATGTCTAAGCAAAGAACTAAATGCATATGCAATTCTCTTTTGGCTTTTCAAATGCCTATATATGACTGAAAATGATAACTACAGTTACTTGACATTTAGTCAAACACTCAACATGCAAACTATATAAGCTGATATGAAAGTAACTACTTGACAATTCATCAAACAATTTGCAGCCACCCTCCAATATTTCAATTTGATGTTTTGTAGTGATTACAAGTCTCAACTCATATGCATAATGCAAACTTCCCCTTACATCAACTTGAATGAAATTACATTGTCAAATGTCTGTCATAGGACAGTGACTACAACTCCCAACCAAATGCAATGCAAAATAGATATATGACTGAATTTGTGCAATGCCAATAACTGCCAACTAATACAAATAAAGAACCTAATATAATGATGGCAGCCACACAACTTGTTCGATCCTCCAAGATGATGAAGTCTATGCCCTTCAAGATGCTGCGTCTAGCCTCATGTGAGCCTAGCGAACTCCTCAAAAGCCTTGACTAATTTTATTTGACTTTCTTTAACAAAATCGCACTATTTACAAGTGCGTCCCAGCTACCAATGATGTCTGATTTTTATCTCCCTCCAAGATAGGAATTGGCTTCCTCAAAGTTGCCTTTAGCAATACCAAAATCGTCCTTCTAAGAGCCCAGATCTCAATGTTATGACAGCAGCAACTAATCAGGAAATGAGCAGCAATTAAACCCTTGAAGAACCCTTTAGTAGACTCAACTAAGATGCAAGATACTGTAGCGTTCACTGTTCACGCTACTATAGCACGACACTATTGACGAGTACTGTAGTGCGACACTATTCACGGGTACTGTTCACATGCACTATTCACACACACTGTAGCAAATTATTATTCACAGCTGCAACTTATCTCACCCTTATTTTTTTTTTTTGTGAATTCGATGGACGCTGAAATAAATATTGTTGAAGCACAATCAAAACCTTTGTATGAGATTCTCTCTGAATTATCAAATTCACCAGGTATTTCACTGGCTCAAATGATGAACACATAGAAGAACTACGTTCTCCAATGGCAAAGCTGTAAACCCTTCTCAGAGTTCAAAATCATAATGATCAAATATATATTTCCTGAGCATCCCAAAATGAGCTCTTAAGTCTCCTTTTATTCTTTTCTTGTGAGAGCTCAACACTTTCCTGGCCAATGTGGGATAAAAGACATATTCCCAATTTTAATATTTTTTTAAAAAGAAACTTTTATAAATGGTGCACAGATAATTTCTTTAAAATTAATTGTTCACTTGGCCCCATCTATGATAATTTGACCCTTCACTTAAGTGACTTAAGTTATAATATAAAATTATATTATAACTTTACAATATAAGCTCGAAACTATTAATATTTATTTTAGCCAAATAAATATTAATATCGCCATTATTACTCAACTGTTCTGCACACCGTCTGAACTGTAAACTGGCATGGAGATTCTGCATATGACCAACCCTTATTTCTAAAAATAGCAGGGGTCCATCTCGATCACCCATTGTCTTACTATAAATAGTAAGTTCTGCATGCGGGGTCCAAAAGACTTCAAACGAACACCAATCCTATGTAGCTCTGACCACTGAAGGAGAAACTCCCCTCAAATGACCCTCTATCCAACCTCATCAGCCTACGAGGGTCTATTATAGGCCAATCTACTTAATTGACATAATGTCAACTAGAAGGGGACATGATAGTCCGCCCTTCCTGAAGTTGCTTGTCCTCAAGCAATCTCAATTGCTAAGAAACACCATTCCACCGGAGGTCCAAAAGAGAACTGTGAAATGTCCCTTGTGGAAACACAACTGTTGCAGCACCAGCATAAACTCAACTGCGCAAACATAGACAACAGACCAACTGTCCAAACCATGGGCACTGAAACAATGAACTCCGGCTGGAACCCTGATGCACACAAAGGATCCCAAACTCTGCGGTCACTACTCAGCTAAATGCTGGGATCCCAAATCACTCTGCAGAATGCCCAACTACGTGTCCACTGCACCCACTGGATAAAGACTGTACCATGCTCAATACTGCGGTGAACAACTACCACCACGTAGAGCAATCTACCAAACAGAAGGATTCCTAGATCCCACAACCAGATTGGAAGTCCGCTATATGAATCAACTTTTGACTTCCACTGTTCTAATCTGATCCCAACCTCACCATGCTGAAAAAGGTGAAGTAAACCATCGGGCCCCATCCGAACCACAGTGCCAACTCCGTCACCCCCTGGATCCCAATGCAACTGAACCTCACATCCATCCGCCATGAAAAGACAAAAATATTTGGAAGCCTCCGCAACACAATATCTCTCTCTATCCTCTACCCAATTCCTATGGACGTGCTGACTAACCAAGCCATCATACCTACTGCCTCCATAATCATCCTGTAACCATGTATACGTATGAAATCTCTGTGACATAGAAGTAGCAAACCCTGTCGGATACATAATAGCACGATGGATAATTGACTGTTGTCCCTGCAAGTCATCATGAGAAGACCCTGCTCCAATCCCCTTTTGTCTTCTCTCTAACTGAACCACCCAAAGATGATCCTCAATCAGTTTGTGCATCCTGTCATGATGAGATAATGCTGCAATAATCTCATCCTCCTTCATTGTCAACTGAGTCTCCAAGCTATGAACGACTTCCGCCTCGCATGAAGAAACCTCAATCCGTTCTTGTTCCCTCATGTTGGGAATCTTTACCAAGTCCTTCAATTGACCAAACTTATCAACCTCATCATCATCATTAGAATAAAGTGCATTTTCAGATTCATCCTCTCTTTGAATAAAGAGTCTTCTAATGTTATCTATCTTTTTTTGTCTTGCTATGTTGATGAGATTGACCTTTTCTTTCACTTTTTGAAGATGCTGTCTTGCATTGGCAGCCACTAATCTAGCCTCTTTGGCTTTTTGCAACCATTCTTCGTTCATCTTTTCAGACTTCTTTACCTCTTCGTTGCCAAAATATAAAAAATCAGTTCTCTTATGCTTAATATCTTCATGTCTACCAATTGGTGTAGGGCTGCCAGCAATGGTTGATATCATAACATTAGCTTTCTCATGATCACAAGCTCCTATCTCATGAGAATGATGGGACATAATGCTGTTGTCCTCAAACAAATCAGTAATGACATCATGCCATTGTAAAAAGTCTCCTTCATCATGTGTAGTCAAAACACTAGTGGCTGCTCCACTAAGTAAAGGATCAACTTTCACATCCACCTTTCTGTCTTGGGCCTCCAATAGACTTTCATATGTATGAATAACATTCATCGAAACACAATCTGATTCTTTACCATGATAGGATGAAGCAATGCTAGACTCACCTAATGAAGCATCACAAGAAACCTTATCTTCATGTAGTTGCTCTAATGTAACTGGTTTGTCTTCACCCATCACTTGCGCTTCTTCACTCTTGAAGTCATCATGAAGTGTCTTACGCTCAACATTTTTCTCTATGTAAGTCTGATTTTTGCTTTCCATAGGATCAGCTATATGCTGGTCACTAACTGCTGAAAATTCATCGTAGAGACTATTAGATGTTTCATTTGTAGATACATCATATTGCTCCTTCTTTTTGTCTTGTGATGTAGACCCCTTAAAAATGGATGACATATACCGTGCTAATCTGTCTATGGTTGCAGGGTGTGAAAGCAATTCATTCATCCTCTTCTGGTTTTCATCCAGCTTATTCAAATTTTGTTTAAGCTTCTCCATATTCTTGTCCCACTGCTTCTGAGTACTTGAAGTAACCATGATTAACTAGCTGATTCAATGTCCAATCTACCCAACAGGATGGCAGGACAAAAGCTCTGATACCACTGTAGGAGAAACTCCCCTCAAATGACCCTCTATCCAACCTCATCAGCCTACGAGGATCTATTATAGGCCAATCTACTTAATTGACATAATGTCAACTAGAAGGGGACATGACATACAATCTCTTATAAGCACACTCGGCGCAGACTCGGCAAATTGAAAAACCCATGAAATACAAAGATTTTTAGGGATTTAAAACCTGTTTCATGCACCCTTTAATAAATAAACCTTAAAGACACAACAAACCAATCAAATAGAAGCTACTTTGATCACATACATAAGTATACATTGATCACATAAATATAAACACAAATTTTAGGTGAAGGAAATAACACATTTAGATATATAAATATTGTCAAATGTATACAAAATTCATGGAATATGAAATCCATGGCATCGAAAGTTCAAAACAAATATCAAAACAAAAACTATAAGTCTATGGCTTAGAGGAGCTTGCGTCACTTGGCCCAACATCATGGCAAGTCTTGCGTGGGCGTCTAAGATAGGTCCTGGATGATGATGCAAATGATATTTGCCTATGTCTCAGTGGCACTCACACCAACATCCAAGGTGTTTGCTCGAGCTCTATCCTCCTCTGCCATGGATATTGCCTCTACCTCTCAATCCACCTGGTCAACCCATGCAAGATCCTCATCGTTGAAGACAAGATCCTTAATCTCAGTGATTGAATTTGATTGTGGATCAACCTCCTCTAAGGTGATGGGAGATAAGTCAGTGCCCAAAATTTGTTTGTGGTGAAGGCGAAGGTTGTAATGAACATAAACAAGAACATTCAACCTTTGCACTGACAATCTATTGCGTTTCTTGGAGTGTATGTGCTCAAACATACTCCAATTGCGCTCACATCCTGAAGCACTGCATGGTTGGCTCAAGACATGAATTGCAATCCTTTGAAGATTTGGCACCTTAGCACCAAATCTTTCCCACCATGCATTTGAAATTAGAAAAAGAAAAAATCAATCTCATTGTCTGACTTTAAGTTTCAATATTTAATAATATTGTAAAAAAAGGGAGAAGTTTTAATTTTTAAACTTAAATTATGCCCTTAATAGATTTTTACATGGGTGCAATGTCAACGGAGTATCTCTTGTGCAAGTCTAAAGATCTCAATCACAACGATTATTTGTGCTCCAAGCAGACGATCAGGCACCATATGCTCTATGATCGTGTAGAGCCCACTTAGAACCTCCTCATCGGCCTTGAAATTTGGGCGAAATTGGAATGCCAGATTAAGGAAACATGCAGCTGTATGTAGGGGCTTTTGAAGCTAGAGGTGCCATCATCGATCAATGATGTCCAACTCTAGCATAAATGGATCTAATAGCCTCCTTGGCCCTATCCATGCTCCCATATATGTAACCCATTGCAGGCTTCTTCCCATCAACAACTTGTAGGAGAACGACTAAAGGCTTCGTGAACTACAATTATTGTGAAACATTAACATAAGTGTGAACAAAAATAAGCAAATAAAATGGAAATATGGACAAAAATATAATGTAGATTTACCTCTACGATCTCTTTGGCGGAAAGCCAGAAGTTGTGCTTATCAAAAATCCAATCAACCACATCAACCCTTGCTTTGATCTTAGCATATGATGAGGAAGTCCACTCCTCACTAACAAATATGCACCTCAAAGCTGCTTTTGACTGAAGCAAGGATTGCAATATGATAAAATTTGTTATAAATCGGGGTATTCCAGGACGAGCCAACTCCTTCTCTGTGAATTTCCTTATTAGGTTGAGGACCTATTGTGACCTTATCACACATCGCCCCATTACAAATGGGGACCCCCAAATTTTCGCTTTAGGTTTTGGTAATCCAGAGAGTTTTGATCACGAAACTAGTCCAATCTCCACGCAAATGAAAGTCATCTATCAAACAAGCTTTATTGGTGAATTTCAAGGCCAAACTTGTCAAAACCTGTGACCGAAGAAGTGTGAGACCTTTTGAAATTGACTGAGGAAAAGAAGGAAATTCCACTCACATGAGGAAATCCCGCCTATTCGAGGTTTGTAATAAAATGAAAGGTCTACTTTCTCGCTTAAAATCTATGCAAAGGAAAACTCTTCTTTTAAACAAGGTACAATCGAGCATACGGAAATCAATTCTACATGAAACTACCTTGTCAAAGTCGGAAACGGAGAAGTGAAAGATCAAAAAGGTTAAAAAATGGCTAAGTATCAAAAGTGGAAAATCCATGGACTCATGGAAAATCCGCCCTAAGCTTTGGAAAAGCAATTTTATGAAGATTTCATGGCCAAAACTAAAAAATTTCACTAAGGCATGAGCAAATGATCAAGGAAATGATGATGAAAAGTTGAAATGGAAAAGGGTGCAAAATCCTCACAAGCATGGAAAATCCGCCCAGGAGGAATAAGGTGAATTCGTTCAAGCATCAACAACTTTGAAATTGATTTCAATTCCCACAAGGTTTAGTCAAGACCTAGTGCAAAAGTTTGAAATATGCCAATATGGAATGAAGTTTGAAGGTGAAATGACAAGTCTAGATGCAAATGGAGGAAAATCCATGCCAATGAGCATTATGCGCCCATGCTAGGAGGAAGTCCTTTCACATGGAAGGGAATCAGCAGTTTCAATGTCAAAAGGTCATTAATAAGAAGAGAAATTTCGCCGAAGTGTCAAAGGAAGGAATGAGAGTGAGACTAGAAACTCTAAGTATGAGGAATATAAGCTAGAGCGCAAAATCCTCATAAGCATGGAGAATGCACCATTCCTCAGTACACCCAAATCAACAACCTTTGCAAGGGGATGGGATTTATGAAGGTTCAAGGCTTGGGACTTGAAGAATTCACTAAGGGCATAAGAGAAGTTGAAAGTTGAAAGGGGGAAAATCCTCATACATGAGGATTATGTGCCAAGGAATGAGATAAAATCCTCATAAACATGCATAATGCGCTCAACCTTTAAAGTGATTCAATCAAGATCCAAAGGAAGGATTTGGACAAGCAAGCATTAGGAAATCAAAATCAGGAATTGAAGATGCTTCAAGATGAGCGCAAAATCCTTACTCGTGAGGAATTCGCACCTAAGGAAGTAACTGATCTAGACATGTTGAAGAGTGAAATCATGAAGAGGTTATGAGGAATGCGACAAAGTTGGAATCATCCTAGAAGGAAATCCATGGGAACAACATATGGAAGTGGAGCAAAGAATCCATGTCAAGAATGTGAAATGAAGTTTGAAAGAAAATGACAAGTTCAATTGTGAGTGGAGGAAAATCCTCATCAATGAGGAAAATGCGCTCATGTGGGATGTTTTAAAGATCAAGATTGCTCATCAAAATGCCATGAGAATATCCCCACATTGAAGAATTTGCAAGTTGACAAATGCTAAAAGCTTAAGCTGATAAGTCGCATAATCCTCATACATAAGAAAATCCCGCCCTTTTTCAAGATCCTTTATTTTGAGGAAGACTCAACAATCTTTTAAAGGAGAAGAGGGTTTAAGTGAGAGGAAAAGTGTATAAGAAGATGTCAAGGTGGAAAATCCTTATGAACAAGGATTAAGCGCTCTCCTAATTTTATCATATCTTGCTCAATCAACAAGCGTGAAGGAGATCAAAGAACAATTGAAAGTTCAATTGAACAAGTGAAGGTTCATGAAGATGAATGAGGAATGGACATTAGGAAAAGTGGAAAATCCTCATGAGCATGGAAAATCCGCCCTTCTAAGACTCTTTATTTTGAAGAGTCAGTAACCTTTTGAAAGAAAAGATTCAACCAAGATCCAATGTAGGTTTTAAAATCGCCAAGGAAAGGAGGAGTTTAAGGGTTTAAGAATAAAAGTGACAAATTCAGAGAAGGTCGGAAAATCCCTGTCAACAAGGAATATGTGCTCTAGAGAAAAGAGGTTCCTTTCACATAAAGAAATCTGCACACTCATTCTTGCAAATAGAAGTGACTTTATGAGGATTCTTGAGACATGGAGAGGCTCTTGATGTTCACAAGGAGTCTGTAAGTGTGATGTTTGAATTTATCCAAAGGGAATAGAAGTTAGAGAAATGAAGTTGGAAAGTGAAGGCATTTGCCAAAGACAAGGAAATCTGAATTGAAGTTCATACTAAGAAGGTCGTACATTCCTCCAACACAGAGAATTCACCTTGAGAGGAGTTTCAATGAAGAAAGAAAGTTTGAGGATCTAAGGAGCAAATTGTAAGGTTAGGAGATCAAAAGTGAAAAAGCACATCATGCAAGTCGGAAAATCCTCACTAGCAAGGAGAATTCGCCTAGAATGAAACATTTTCAATCCTTGATCCTTGCTCAATCCTCAAGAACTCTAAAGAAATCTTATTTCTGTTCGCCAAAGTGAAGTTTGCGAATTTTGAACAAAAATGTATAAGAGAGAATGAATTTTGAAGATGCCAAAGATTAAAAAGGAGGTGGAAAATCCTCACTAAGGAGGATAATGCGCTCAAGCTGGGAGGAAAATCCTCACCAATAAGGAATTTCCGCCCTACTTACCTTCTACTCTACACTTTAAACAAATTCGCTCCATGAAGAAGCAGGTCGGCCTATAAAAGGCAGAAAATAAGTTTTTATTGATAAAAAAAAAATTGTGGAAGACACTAGGCCGACCTAGTATGATAGGTAAGTGAGAATGTATATAAGAAAGATTAAACCCCCATTTCACACTTGCAAATTTAAAACAAATTCAGGGCAGCGAATAAAGCAGAGCAGAGCAGCGAATTGGAAAAGGAGCAGAAATTTACAAAGGGCAGATTTCATTATAAAGGGAAGGCGAATTTGCAAGTAAGGTTTGGAGTTCAAGCATTTCATCAAGAGGAAGGAATTTTCTTCATTTTCCATCAAACTGGAATTCAAATCTGATTTGCAGAATTAAACTCAGACCTGCAGAATTTCAAAATCAGATTTACAATATAAAAATCAGACTTAGCATTATTGAATTTGTCAATAAGCAGCCAAGGTATGTTATGTTCTCATTGTTTCAAATTTGAATAAGTTTTGGGATAAGTGTTTAAAAATGGTTTAAATTTGAAACTTATTTATCCCACATTAGTTAGAAGAGTGAAACTAATGGTTAAATTCCCTTTATATCCAATATCACTTCTAACTTAAGTAATTTTGTTCTTGTAGGTAGACGATGAATGCGAAGGAACGCCAAGCATTATTCAAGAGCGATATGAAAGGAGTTTTGCCTGAAACCAAGATTACGTCAAGATGGAGGAACCTGAGCGACACGAACTTGGGACACATCAACATGGATGAAATCAAGGAGTTATACAAGCCCACTCATTCCAAGGTTATTCAAGAGATGCTAAAGAATGGAATCGTTCAGGCAGCATGTTTTCCGCCTGCATTCCCCAGTGCCGAGTTGATGTTGGAATGTGCTTGCCATTATAACTGACAAAATAGATGTATTGAGACAAGAGATGGGAAAGTGTTGGCCTATTTGAGGAAGGAAGCTATTGCGGACACGTTCAACATTCCAAAGTATAAGAAGACTACTCTTTGCACTAAGGAGTATGCACAACAAGTGTATGATGCTAAATCAAAGGAGTTCTTGCAAGAGATCAATGCAAAGTGGATATCACAACCGAGGAGTCATTATAGCAAGTTGCCAAAGAAACTTCATAAGTCGGATTTTCATCCTGAATATGGATATATGGTGATATTTTTCAGTACAATCATGGGTTGTCCACAGTCATCAACATTCGAAACATGGATGTTCTACTACATGAACGAGATCGCGAAAGGCCAAAAGATGTTTGATTGGGCGGAAATGATAAGTAACAATATTCATGATCAGCTAACAAGGTTGGAAGAAACAAAATCATTCTATATGAGCTCATATGTCATCTACATGTTAGCGAGATGTGAAAGATATGCCGGACTGACTTGGAAAGGTAATATTGGATATGGTGCCGGACAGACTTGGAAAGGTAATATTGGATATGGTGCCAGACAGTTTCCCGTGTACGATTGTTATCCGCAGTTGCAGCTGAAAGCCATCGCCCACTATAGAAGAGCCAATGATGCTTTCTTCATGTTCATTGTAAGGACATGTTGATGATTGTTTTTGGACAAGTCAACAATGAGAGTGAAATACAAAGTATCTGACTCCCTCTTGAGCAAAGCCTCTCGAATGCTGAACTATGTGATCAAACAAGATGACTCCAAGGTTCCTTTCTTATGAATTTGTAAGAGATAGCTCAGTGACTAAGTATGATTTTGCTGTTTAAACACAAAGGGACTTACGCAATTGTCCAAATAAGCTGTTGTTTCAATGATTACGGAAGCGGATACTGGAGAGTAAGTACTACAACTGATGGCGTATGATTTGGCAATTGATGTTCTTGGTTCTAATTCTAACCAAATGGATTAAAAAAAAGACAAAAGATATAAGGTTTAGAAACACTAATCTAATCCTAAATGTAAGGATATTTACTGCTCAAGGTGAAACCAAACCAGATCCTGCTTCGCCAAGATAGACAACTACACAAGATTGATGCAATCTTCTAGGGTGTACAAGATGTTTATATCACTTATGCTCATGAAGGATTCAACAAACATAAAGATCAAATTGATGTCCAATTTTGTTCAGACTAACCATGCACTGCAACTTGCAAGCCACAAACTACAAATGGTATGAACTTATAGATTTCACCACAAAGCAATAAAGAAACCTTGCATTAGCTAACACAAACTTAAAGAAAACTTAATATAACTTAATGTTCGCTTGAAAATTCAAAGCATGCAACACTTAGAAACACAAATAGAATCACCAAAGCAATGAATCTTTTATTATCTCAGAGAGCTCTTGCAACAATTTCAGAGTTTTCAACCGTACAAATGAGGGCAACAGGAGCCCTTTTATAGACCTCAAAGGAATGAAGGGTCAAGATCGGTCGGCCAAGCCAATGGACCAGATCAAGCCACATCACAAGTAGTTGTAACATACTCTTCTTTATTAAATGAAAGAGGCTCACTTTATTAAATGAAGGAGGTTATCTTTATTAAATGAAAGAAGCTATGAAGGAGGGAACAAAGGCACGCTTTCCAAGAAGATAAGGAAGCCACATCATGTGCCTTTTATGTAGTAGTACTATGAGATACAATGAATCTAGACACAATTTGAGCAATATCCTCCATTGGTACACTTGTCGCCGCATTAATGGATCCTTCTGCCACTGCCACATCTGACTCATAGATGCCAAGTGTCTTCTCCCAGTCATTTATCTAGGACTTATTCACTCCAAGATGAAATGCAAGTGTGAATATGCTATCTAGCTGACCTTCATCAATCCCATCATCCTGAAAGTAGAAAGCCTTGACTTGTTGCTTCATGTTCCCAATAGTGATTTCCCCATATGGATTGCATATTGCTGCCAATGCAGTGTGTATATGATTCTCTGTTCTTAAAAGAACACTTCTTATTCTGGACATATCTACCTCCATTTTATCAACCAGTTGCCCCTTGTTGTGAAAGGAAAAATACCAAGTGATGAAGTCATGTGGAGCATCCCGATCAATCACCTTATCATGAATTAGATCTTCTAATGGAGCTTCCATTAAGCTCTTGAGTTGTGGCATGTATTGCTCCTTGATCGGTTTGAACTCAGCACAATTTTTTAATAAAGCTTGAACTCGATCCTTAAGATTAATGACTCTATCATAAACTTGCACAATTTCTTCAAGGTGAGTATATGCCTTTTCTTTGGTCTTTCCTATCCATCCTTTCATCACCTGAGATGAAGTTCTCATGTTTTCAACTTGGAACACTGTTTCTTGTGGAAGAATGGATGGAGGAATTGGAGTAGCTTCTTTCTGTTGGATAGGCTGCATGACTTGCTGAATGTAGTGTTTTAGTGTATTGAAATCCTGTTCAACCTTTAGTTTAGCTTCTCTTTCTTGTTTTAACATGATTCTTACACTATTCACTAACTCTTGTAGTTCCTCCTCTACTTGTTCCCTTGTGATTGGACCTGTTGTGACCAAATCACACATCGCCCCATTGCAAATGGGGACCCCCTTTTTTTTTTTTTGAGCTCTGATACTTTGCATTTAGTTCTGACGATGCCTTAGGTTCTGTTGGTTCCCAAAAATGCAGGTTGCTAACCCTAAGAGGATGCCAGACTCTATACTTGGATTTGCAACGTTTTTGGACCAATTGACAGAGCTATTAGCTCCCTACACTTTAGGTCCTGCAAACCTAGGCGGGTGTACCTTTATAACTAAAGCAGACTTAACACTATATGACTTGATTGGATTAGTAAATCTATCACAATGGCATAAAATGTAATAGATACAAGCTTCTAAATTACTCCTTACTCCTAATACTAAGACCTGAGATGTAATTGTTTGAATGAGATTTTATGGAATCCTAAAATGGAATTGGTATGACCAGTGCCTGTTTCTGTTGGGCTAATGGAGTCGAGGTGTATGTGATATATGATTTACTTATTGGTTACAATCCTAATTGTTTGGCACTTGTTTTTGTTTATAACTTGTATAAACGTGCAAGAATGTGATTGACAGACTCTACTTAGTGATCCACTCGAATCTTACCAGGTTACTGTGACTTATTGAAAGGATTTTTTTTTAATCCTTGCTTGAAGGAACCGATCAAAAGAATCACACAATGACAGCAAATGTGTATTGACAAATGGAGTTGATGCTCAATTTGAATAACAAGACAATATCGAGTTGGAGACAGTATGGCAATCTTGACAATTATAGGGCTGCTCTTACCTATCCAAATGCTACCTCCAGGTTACTGTAATCAATCAAAAGGATTTTATATTTGTAATGGAAACCAATTAATTTGATTACACGAAAACAGCAATTGTGTTTCGATGAAACTGAAATATCAACTTGAAAACTCAGGTTCAAATAACAAAGAAATAACAGTATGGAGACAACCAAATAATTGCTCAGCTCAACAAACAATAGACACTAGTATTAAATCATTAATTTGTGCATTTTCTCCACTATACAATTTTGAAAGATTTTACAATGTACAACATAATATTTTGTTTTGGCAACGGGTCAATCCATCCAGTTATCTAACTGATGTTTTTCCTAATCTACTCTTGATCCTAATCTATTCATGTCCCTCCTAATCTCTATTTGCATCTCCATATATATCTTGTATTTTTAGGGTTGCAACCCTTTACATACCGGTGCATCCTTTGGTATGATTCTTCATTAAATTGTTTTAGGCAAAATAAAATATTTAATTAGTTGCCATTGGCAAATTAAATATTTTGATTAAACTTCAAGCTCAAATTTACTCGTACATATGTTTACCATACTTAATCACCCATTTTAACTCCTCGAGTAAAATATTTTGTATTACATTTACTTTGTGTGTCTTCACTTTGTTTTGCTAAAAATATTAATTTGGGTAAAAATATTACCCCGTTCTCTCTTCCTCGGTGAAAATACTTTTGCTGCAAATCATTCTTTAGGTTTGATGTCTTCTTAAACCTCAGAAAAATATTTCATTTCTTGCACCACTAAATATTTATTTATTTATATTTTTTATTACTTTTCCTTTGCAGGGTCCATCGGTGTAACATAAGTTTATCGGGAGCTTTAAAATACTACATACCGATATGCTATTTCTTGCCGATAAAACCTCCATTTTTTACAAAGTTTGCTCACCGATAACTTTGAAATATCATCTATTTTCTTGTATAATTTTATATTTTTTACACAATGTTTCCCAAACGTATTTTTGGTGGCCCACCACATCGGTGTAATGCACATCATCGGAGAGATCTAAAAAGTTTGCTCCGATCTATTTGGTCTTGCCGATGAGTTATCTTCATGTATGGACTTTTATCTTTGTCGGAATGACATTCACTATCGGGATAGCTTTCTCAAGATATCCCGATCCAAATCATCTCCCCGATGACCCTTTTCATATCCTTCATCGGGCAAAGTTTAGTAAAGTGTCACCGACACCTTTTGATCGCCGTGACTTGTGAATCGGCAAGACCTGGTTCTTTTGTTCCGATATGTCAAGTTATCCCGATAGAGGTGTATCGCTGTGAGTCTCGCCGATGGCTTTCTTATCGCCAAGACTCTTAATCATCGGAGGCTTACTTGTTTTCTATCCCGATAGCTTACCTCTCGCCGATGGCTATTTGTTTCGTTACCCCCGCATGTTGTTCGGTGAAACTCTTGCCGAAATGCTTTATCGGTATGATATATACCGTCGGGGCATCTTTTAAAAAGTCATCCGATAGATATCTGTCATACCGATCGGTATGACCACTTACCTTTCTTGCCGATGTAAAGTCATCGGTATTACTTACTCCATCGGTGACTTCCACAATTCCTCTTCCGATCGCTATTTTCACGCCGATGGTTGTTTTCAAACGATTCCTTGTGTATCGGTGTAAGCAACACAACCTCTTGCCGATGGATTGATTTTGATGAAATTTGGCACTGCTCATCCATAGACATCTTGTAAGATACAAAATTTTTTTATTATGGTCTTTTTGGGATATTCTTCAGGGTTTATTCAAATATGATGGAGTAAGGAGATAGTAAAAATTTCAAATTTTTACTGTGCTAACAGTGGCTCTGTCTGGGATGTATACTCCCTGTGAGTATAACAAGGATCCAGATCTCCTGGGGAAGTAGACCACATATTTTATTATTTTGGGGTGAGGTTTTTATGAAACTGGGAAAAGGAAAGGAACAAATGATGGGGAGCGGGAATGATTCCTAGACTACTGTGCATGGAATAAGATATTTTTGAGAATTATTTGAATGTTGTCCATGCACTGGCAACACTCAATTCTCTTTGTACATGTTTATGAAAAGAACTGCTTCAAGTATTGCCCATGTACAGGCAATTCCTGCTCCTCTCCTGACATATTCTGTACATAATAAGAATCATCACCTCCCTTGCCAGTGATAACAAAAGGACCCAACCACAGGGCTTCAAATTTTCCATGTTTTCCTTTGTCCTGACATCTTGCATTCCACATTAGTACCAGATCATTTATTTCAAACTTTCTTTCTCTGGCCTTCTTGTCAAAGAGATATTTTACCTGTGATTGTAATTTAATATTCTGTCTCTGAGCTATTCTTCTTGTTTCATCAAGCTCTGCCAATTGTTCCAACCTTTCCTCCATTGGTTCAGGGATATTCAAGTCTTCCTGGAGAATGAATTTGTATACTGGTATAAGATTTTCTAATGGTAATCTTGCTTGGGTTCCATATACCAATTCATAAGGGGATCTCCCAATTGCCCTTTTTATAGTAATCCTGTCAGCCCACACTGCCATTCTTAATTTTGAATCCCAAGCCTTCTTATTTCTATCCAACATTCTTTTTATGATTTTCAACAGGCTCTTATTACTTGATTCAGCTTGTCCATTGGCCTGTGGATGGTAAGGAGTAGCATAAGAAACAGTGATACCATGTGTGCTGCAAAAACCTTTGAATTCATCAGATCTAAAGCACATCCCATTATCGGTAATCAGTCTTACAGGAGTACCAAATCTGCATATAATGTTATCCATTAGAAAATTTATCACAACTTTACTTGTAGCCTGTCTGGTTGGGATTGCTTCCACCCATTTTGTAAAGTAATCAGTAGCCACTAAAATCCATCGGTGCCCCCCACTCGATTTCTCTGAAATTTCACCTATAAAATCAATACCCCACTGATAAAATGGAGCCTCAACTTGCATAGGTTTTAATGGTAGTGCTCCCTGATACTTTAACTTCCCTGAGAACTTTTGGCATGCTTCACACTTTCTAGTGTACTGGTATGAATCGTTAAAGACTTTAGGCCAATAGTACCCTGCCCTCAGGATCTTGTGGGCTGTGGTTTTTGCTGAGAAATGTCCTCTGCACATGCCTTCATGCAACTCCTTCATAATATGTTTTGATTGATATTCATCCAAGCATAATAGTAGAACCCCATCTCTATTTTTCCAATAGAGATCCCCACCAATGAGTACATATTTTGAAGCTTGTAGTTTGAGTGTCCTTTTATTATCATCATATCCTTCAGGACATTTCATATGTTTTAGATAATATACTATATCAGTATACCACGGAGTGTGTTCAATACTGGTACTTGCATCAACATTACATATCTGGGAAGCTTCTAGATTACTTTCAGCCATCAATTTGGCAAGACCCTGTCCTCTTACTAATTTAGTGATTTGGATTTCAATGTTGAATTCCTGAATCCTATTGATCCACCTACATCTCCTACCGGTGACCTCAGTTTGGATCAGTACATCCTTCACTGCAGCATTGGGAACATATGCTATGATTTTAGCCCCCACCAAATATGGTCTAAAATTTTTTACTGCTTTTACCAATGCATATGCCTGTTTTTCAATAATGTCATACTTCAACTCTGCATTCTGAAGGGACTTGCTAAAGAAAGAGATAGGCTGTTCATATCCATCATTGTTTTTCTGCAACAACACTGCTGCTACTGTATGATAGGAAGCAAATGAAAAAAGTTGGAAAGGTTTACCAAAGTCAGGGGATATTAAGACTGGAGCTTGCTTGATGGCCTCCTTAATGTTACCAAATGCTTCCATTGTTTCTGTTGTCCATTTCATATCTGAGTTCTTCTTCAGCATTCTTGATATAGGACAAACAATCTCTGCGAAATTTGGTATAAATCTTCTGACAAAATTTATCTGACCAAAAAATGATTGTATAGCTTTTACATTTTTTGGAATAGGGACCTGATCAATTGCTTTCACCCTTTCAAGATCTATTTTAACTCCTTCCTTCGAGACTATATGGCCAAGCAATTTTCCTTCTGTTACTACAAAATGGCATTTTTTAGGATTCAATGATATTCCATATTCTAGGGCTTTGACAAATATCTGTTCTAGATGTGTGCAATGATCTTCGGCCCTTTTTGAATATGCTGTTAAGTCGTCTTGATATACTATCATAATCTTATTGATTAATTCAGCAAAAGCTACATCCATCGCTCTTTGAAATGTTGCCCCAGCATTAGTTAATCCAAATGGCATTCTCAAGTATACATATGTTCCCCACGGAGTGGTGAATGCCGTCTTAAATTGTTCAGACTCCTTAACCTTTACTTGATTGTAGCCGGAGAAACCATCCATCATGGATAGCAATTCACATCCAGTAACTTTCTGCAATATCGCCTCCATATTGGGAAGAGGATAATTATCTTTGAGAGAAGATTTATTCAGGTTTCTGAAATCCACACATAGTCTAATGTCACCATTCTTTTTCCTGACAGGTACTAAGTTTGAGACCCAGGAAGAATGTCTGATAGGTTTGATTATAGCTCCATCCCTTAACTTTGTAAGTTCCTCCAGCATTTTCGGAGCCAATGTAGGATTAATCGGCCTTTGTTTCTGTCTGAATGGTTTTGCATCTGGCTTGAGTGGTATCTCATGTTGAAATAAATCCTCTCTATATGCCTTTAAGTCATCATATGACCAAGCAAACACATGCCTGTACTTCCTAAGTAGATTGATGATTCTACTTCTGATTTTCTGGTCAAGATTCCTTCCAATATATACATTTTTTGGGGTTGTCTGAGTCCCCAAATTCACCTCCTCAAGGTTCTCAGGTATCACTGGTGTTTCTTTCTTTTTGTATCTATCATGCCCATCAAATGCTTTTTCTAATGCAATAAGCCCTTTGGGTATCTTATTTGTCTTCAGTTGAACCACTTCTTGGCCAAAAAGGGTTTCTTTCCCATCGTGTTCCTCCACAAATGCACTGAAATCAATTTCTTGATTTTCATAATAATCAGCACAATGTAAGAAATTGATTATATCAGCATCGCTATCAAACACTTGCCAGTTCTGTATATTATCAGGGATGGTAGGTCTAGTTTTAAATTCTACTTCTGTGATCCCTCCTAATGTTACATCATCTCTCTTTAATGCAATGTTTGCTAAAAAGTCTGCCATGATGTTTTTAGACCTATCAACCCAGCTGATTGAAAAAGCATCAAATAATTCAACACTATCCCAAACTGCATTTCTGTACTGTCTTAATCTTTTATTCTTAGATAAATATTTTTCTCTTACTTGGGAGATGACCAATTCAGAATCACCATAGACAGCCAACTTTTTTATTTTGTATTTGGTGGCTATGTTTAGGCCAATGAGTAGGGCTTCATACTAAGCTACGTTATTGGTGCATTCAAATGTCAATAAGAAATAGTTCAGCATTTGAGTGATTTTGTTCAAGAGAGGATAAAATACGTAAGTATTTTATGCTGCGTTGTTCGTGCAAGGAAAACACATCAACAGGACCCAAGTATGATTATACATATATTTACAAATATTTTTAGCATGCTTCACACATGCTTTGATCCATGAAATCTTGCCAAGATCCTCCAATATGAAGTCAAGACAATAAGCAACACAAGGAGTCCAGAATAAAGATGGGTGTGTAATGTTCCGTTAAATTTTTTTATATTTTCTTAAGTATAATAAAATCTGACTCACAATTATAGCAACACAATTACTTATAAACATGATATCAACTTTAGAAATTGCAATTTTAACATTTTATTTTAATTTAGATAGAATATTTAAAATATATTTCAGAAAAGATGGAACTTATCCTTTGTATCTGCTGTTAATTATCCCAAATCTGTAGTTATTTATCTTTACTAAAATGCATTTGAAATGTTTTTAAATCTTCTTGAATCAAAGGGTTTTTGTCCACTAACTCGGCAATGGAAATTAAGGGGTTTTCGTCCTTTAATTTCAGACCTTGAGGGCTTTCGTCTTCAAGTTATTTAAACTGAAGTCAATTGCTCCAAGGAGAAGTAGAAATCAAAAAATGTAATTATTCATCAATGCATTGATGGTTCCTTCTCCTTCCTTGGTCTTCCTTATATACCTTTTTCCTTCAATCAACATAACTTTTCACATGTCCTTCGCGACCTTTATTAAAACTTAAACTTTCATTCTATATTTTAAATTATATTATATTTTATATTTTGATATTTTAATTTATTATTATTTTAATCCTATTTCAAAAGGGGACATTACAATCTGCTCTTCCCAAGATTGCTTGTCCTCAAGCAATTATAGACTAGGATGCTCCAGAATTTCTTCTTCACTTGACGGAGTCTTTCTTGAAGATACCAGGATCCCAAATCAATCTTTGGAAATTTGTAATTCCCAATCCTTGATCCAAAACTAAGAATTGTACACTCAATTTTAAGAACTTGAAGAAAATTTGGCATGATAACATGTCGATCATCCTGAACATTCATCTCTTCTAATTTTTTATGCAATTTGGTAGTTGCATCTTCAATCTTCACACAATTTGATGCTGGAGAAGGTAATCTGCTGACTTCAGAAACACTAGTGTTAATAGTGGGGATGTACCTATTATTCTAGGACTAACACTTGCAATTTGATTTGTTGATTTTGGCTTCCATTCCTTGTTAGGTCCAACTACTTTTTGAGTACCAACAAATTGTTGAGATCTAACATTAGAATAATTAGCCATGGCAAAATACCTACCCATAGAAGATGTTGATATAGAATTGGATGCTTGGGGTTGTCTTTTTGATAAATGATGATTCCCATCCACTATTTGAGACTTATCGACAAGCCGATTGTGAGAAAAGGGATGTACAGTGGTAGAGGGAGCACATTGCAGTTGAGTTTGAACTTGATATGTATTATTTGACTTCAAAACATCAACCATAATGCTATTTCTAGTAGCAGTACTCCAAGCTCCTACCAGAGCTTGAACTTGTGGAGTACATACACTTGATGAGTTCCCATTTGGTATAATAGTAGCCCTAGTCATGGTCATTGGCAAAGAACTTGTGCCAAGAACATTTGTCTTATACCGTGCATTCTATGATATTGCAAGAGGAAGGTTGGCAAAATCCGAGTTAACCCTGTTTACACCTTTCATACTCATGAAATGTGTGAAAGACACGGCTTTTTGGATTTCAGTAGGAAGAATTTTATAATCTGCATACATGGCATGAATATCATCTTGTGTTGAGCTTTGCGATTTCCTGACATGATCTTTTTTCCCTTGATTTCTAGAAGCATTCATATTATTTGGATTCATGTGGAGCATTTGACCCAACATATCTATCTTTGTATCAATTTTATTTTCAAATTTATCTGTAAGAAGTTAGATCTTTCCCCAAAGGAGTTTTTCCCTCTCTATTGGCCATATTTACTTCTTTTGTCATTTATATGAAATAAGTTCTTTGCATCATAGGGTTGACTTCTCTTTCACAGGCTGGCAAGATCCAACACTAATACCATTGCAATGTCCTATTGAAATTTTTATATTTTTTTAAGTATAATAAAATCTGACTCACAATTATAGCAACACAATAAATTATAAATATGATATCAACTTCAGAAATTGCAGTTTTAAGAGTATTTTAATTCAGATATAATATTTAGAATATATTTCAGAAAAGATGGAACTTATCCTTTGTATCAGCTATTAATTATCCCAAATCTGGAGTTATCTATCTTCACTAAAATGCCTTTGAAATGTCTTTAAATCTTCCCGAATCATGGGTTTTTGTCCACTAACTCAGCAATGGAAATTAAGGGGTTTTCGTCCTTTAATTTCAGACCTTGAGGGACAAGTTATTTGAGCTGAAGTCCATTGCTCCAAGGAGAAGTAGAAATCAGAAAATATAATTATTCATCAATGCATGGATGGTTCCTTCTCCTTCCTTGGTCTTCCTTATATACCTTTTTCCTTCAATGGACATAACTTTTCAAATGTCCTTCGACCTTTATTAAAATTTAAACTTTAATTTTATATTTATAATTATATTATATTTTATATTTTGATATTTGAATTTATTATTTTTATTTTAATCCTATTTCAAAAGGGGACATTACATGGTGCCTATCCATGAGTAGTCTACTTGCAACAATATAATTTGCTGCATTATTTGTAACTATTTGCACCACATTCACCACATTCTTCTCACCCACCTCGGCCAAGACTCCGTCCAAAGCTTCACAAAGGAATTCAACATTTTTTGTGTTTTCTGAAGCATCAATAGATTCAAGAACATTGTGTGGTGCAGGAGCACCAAGAGGCTCAATAAGATCTTTGTTTTGTTTTTCATGTTTGATGATGTAATAAGGTCCATTGGACCATTTCAAGTTGTTTTCATGTTGATCTCATGTTGAGTGACAATGATGCATGACCTTGGCATCAATGGTTGTAAGTAACAAGTCTGATGAATGGCCTTCATAGGTGTAGAAGTAGGAGGAGTCTCATGTTTTTGTAGCAATCATGGCATATAGGAAGCATATTAAGGAGTTTGAATACCTTGTCGAAGGCTCATCAATCTTGTAAAAGGAGTTTGAATACTTTGTAAAAGTATTGTCAACCTTGTAAACAAAATGTAGTTGCAAATAGTGACAAAACAAGGCAGTTTGGTGGTTGCAGGGCAGTTTGGCCTCCCACCGATCCAAAACTGCCTTCCAATCAGTTAGCAAGGTCGAGTGTAGGCTTCTAAAGGCCATGGTCATGTTCATTTGTGCAGTAGATGTTGATTTGAAAGAGAAATAACAAAAGCAATCTCAGTTTCCTGTCTTTTCTGCGTGTATCTCCCTGTTCCAGCCGTACTCTGCTCCTGTACGGAACAGTTGCAGAATCTCTTGATGTTGGATTGATGGAGGTATGAGTTGGGATTCCATTGCATCTTGTTTGAGGTTTTGAAACAACTCCATAACAAAGTTCTAGGCGTTTTTCTGAAATCTGGTAGTTAAACCCTACCTTAGGGTTTTGATAGAAAATCATGTATTTTTACACCATTTCACTGGTTTAATTTCCTCTGGATCAGTGGAATGGACTTGTTTGTGTTTGTTTTAGTATGTTGTGAGAGATTTCAGGGCAGGGAACTAAGTTTGATGGAGATTGTTTGAAGAAACCTAACAGACCCATGTGTTAGGTGCGGCCAAGAGGAACAACATAGGTGAATTTCACTACAGTCGACTGTGGGATCAAATAAGCCTTGAAATCTATGTTTTTGCCTTGAGTTTAAGGTGTTCAAATGGTTCAGAAGATTCTGTGACTCCATTGAAGGGTAGTTGCTTTGTATTTTAGGGCTAATTGGGGCTATCTCTAGTAGGTCTGTTATAAAGAAAGTGATAGATGTTCTTAAGCAACCCCTTGCAAGTTTTTGGTATGTTGTCAGGCTTTGAAAAGGGTATTCCAAACCATGCTTGTCTGTCCTTGAAAGTGTCCTGGTTGGGAGAAACCTTTTGTCAGACCTAGAAATAGGGCTACAAGGAGTTAGGATCAGTTTGTGAAGGAAGTGCCATGTGTGCAGGCATGAGACTTTAGTAGATGTTTGGTTAGGTCCCTCATGATGTCAAAAAACCCTCTACATGTCTGTCTTCAAGGAATTGGAAGTTTGATGCCAAATCACATATGAACCATTGGTGTAGGACTTGTCAAACATAGTGAAGGTTGTCTTGTCTTCCCCTATCCTCTACATCACTGTGCCACCTGAGAAAGAAACACAATCAATGATTCAATAAAGTAGAAATTAAAAATCTTAATCACTAAATCAATGGATTTTAAGAAGTACAATCCCCTGAGGAAGAAATAAGAAAATTTAGCAATGTTGTATTTCTTCTATCCCTCCAACCATCAGTCATGATGGTGCAACGCTTCTTCCATATCTCACGTTGCTCCTCGATTTTGGCTTTCACATTAGCCACCTTTTGACAAAATGGAACCCTTTATCTCCTCATCATTAGGGCCTTTGAATCTTCCTCCACAAACAATAATGGCATCCACCATGTTTTGCCAATAAGGAGACCTACACAAATAAAATAAACAAAATAAGTATTCTAAAATTGAGAGTTTAACTTTGAATTCAACATACCTCTAAATTCAAAAATTCAAGAGACAAAGAATCAAACTATATATTTTAAAACAACAAAAGAAAGAATTACCTGGCTTTGTGAAATGGAATGGTGCAATAGAACCAAAAGTCTCCAATTGCACTTCTAGATGCATCATATTTATCCTTGTTCCAACACATACTCTCAAGTGAAGATTGGGGACCTCAAGTAGTGCGTGGCAAAATATATGAATCTAACCTAGATCTATGAACCTTAGGCCTAATGCTAACGTTGCCACTGCCATTGCCACTACCACTACTAATAGATGTAGGAAATGGAGGAATGGAAGAAGAAGACTGTCCACCAATGGCTGCCATCTTCTCTCTTTGCCTCTTTTTTAGTTCCTTCTATTGCTCAAAGGTTTCTAATTGGCTTTGCACTTCATGTATAACTTCACGAGGCATTTTTGGGCATGGTCTATGTGCAAGATGGTATTTCAATTGGTTAATGCCTCCCCCATATATTTTTGTTTTACAATGAAAACAAGTTACCTTCCCTTTCTTTGTCCCAGGAATGGCATGTTTCCAACAAGGGTCCTTTCTAACTGGGGTTGACATTGTGATTAAGACAATTTATAAATGTAAAGAATGCTGCAATAACACATAAATAGAAAATAAATTAATATTTATGGTCTATAATTAAATTAAAATAAAAAAAATTAGGGTTTGCATGTAATGTTTCTTTTTATAGCCTTTCCAACATCTTTGGAAGCTCTAGCTTTCTTGGAGAGCACTGGCCTTTTCGGAATGGAGTTCAGATAGAGGCATTGTGTTTAGGGGATTAAGATGATGAGTCCGTTGGTACTTTCTGGGAGCAGTTTCGACACTCCGGGTGCTTTCCACACTTCTTGGAGAAGTATTTTATTTTTGGAAAGTATCAATTTTCATTAAGTTGGATATCCAGTGAGTTTCAGAGTATGTTAGCGTAATCAAAATTCGTTTTCGGGCTATTTTTATATATTCCATAACTTTGGGTGGATGTGCAAAAAATTAATTAAAATATGAAATAATTAATATTTAAGTTGTCAAAAAAGTGAATTAAAAGACAACTTATAAAGGTGAATTTTAAGTAACTAAGGGCGCAAAAAATAAATAATAACATAAAGTCACTTATATGGAGTTGAAAGATTTTTATTAAAAAGTAATTTAAAATTATAATTTTTCGGAAGTTCCAAAGTGCTTATAAAAGGGAAATTGGAAGAGAAGAAATTCATGCTGAATACTTTTATGAAACCTTGTTTTTTCTATGAGGTTGAACATTGTTCATCTTTTCCGCCTTAGATGAAACCCTAAGGTAAGATTAGTTTCGGTGGTGAAAGATTCCTCCCTAGCCGATATTGTGTGATTCATTTAGAGTTACAGTTTGTGCAGAAAGGATGCAGAGGTGGATTCACACAGGATCTACAGATGTGTCGATTGATTGAAGATTTGAAGAGTTTAGAGCATTATTTCCATGTATACATTTTGTTCGCTGATTGTTGAAGGATACAAATTTATTGAAAATTTGCCAACAAATAATGAATTTGTAAGTGTTGTGTGTAGTGGAAATACAAATCTGATTTAATAAGTGCAGTGTGTGAGGTGGTTAAATTACAGATAAGTCATAAATATCATTTTGTGAGGTTTTAAGACCTTGGCCGTACCACCTTTGGAAGGTTAGTAGTTGGCCGTATTTTATTTCCTATGAAAATAAAGCTAAAGTAACACATGAAATGGTGATAGTGAGTCTCATAAAGGAAACAAAACTTTGTTTAAAGCCTTTGTAACATGTGAATATTTTGAAGGTGCGTAAGACTTGTTTGAAGGGAAACGTGAGTATTAAGGAGTGAGGCGCTGCCTCAAGCAAATGATTAAGACTCTTTATTGTTAGGTGTTTCATCTTGTATGGCATTTGGTGAATAAAGGGTGTGTTGCTGATTTATGGGAGTTATAAGGGACTGTTGTTGTTACAGGAACCTCAGAACTCTGAAAAACTATATACATCAAGAGCTGTTTAGGATTTTTCAGAGTATTAATTAAATAGCACAGCTGCACCTGCATTCTCAGGAGTATTCATACTCAGACCAACAACATCTGCAAATTATAAAGTTTCATTGTGAGGTCAGAAATTGAATCTTCTTTGCATATGTAATTTTGATTTCTAAAACAACAATGTTGAAGTCCATTGTATGCATTTCCAACTATATAGATAGTTTGCAAATTGTTTGATCAAATGTCTCTATGAAACCTTTGAACATTGGCATGATTTAATGATGAATACATGATTCAAAATTTTAGTTGCAGCTATTATGATTGTTAGTATTTAGAAATCCTTCAAATTTGGTTGTATGCAAAGTGTTTGACAAAATGCCTATAACTAAAAATTAGAAATATTGCAAGTTGGGTTCAAAATTTGGGTTAGGGATATTACAGTAATATTTGGTTGTATGAAAAATGTTTGACGAAATGCCCATAAGCTAAAAATCTGGGTTCAAATTTTGGGTTAGGGATATTACAGTACCGCTGTAATGTCCTTGTCACAATTTTTTTTGTTCCCAACTTGCATTATTTCTGATTTTTAGCTTATGGGCATTTCGTCAAACACTTTGCATACAACCAAATTTCAAGGATTTCTGAGTACTAACAATCATAATAGCTGCAACTAAAAATAGTGAATCATATATTTAAGTTTTTAACATTAAACCATGCCAATGTTCAAAGGTTTCACAGAGACATTTAATCAAACAGTTTGCAAACTCTCTATATAGCTGGACAATGGACTTCGACATTGTTGTTTTAGAAATCAGAATTACATATACAAAGAAGATCCAATTTCTGACCTTACAATGAAGCTTTATTGTTTGTAGATGATGCTGGTTTGAGTATGGATACTCTTGAGAATGTTGGTGCAGCTGTACTATTTAATTAATGCTATGAAATTCTTGAACAACCCTTGAAGTATATAGTTTTTTCTGAGCTCTGAAGTTCCTGCAACAACTACAGTTCTTTATAACTCCCAAAAGTCAGCAACACAATCTTCAATCACCGAAAACCCATACAAGATGAAGCGGCTAGCATTAAAAAGTTTTTTATCATTTGCTTGAGGCAGTGCCTCACTTCTTAATACCCACGTTTTCCTTCCACAAAACTTATGCACCCTTAAAACATTTACCACATACTACAAAGTTTTCAAACCAAAGAATCGCCTCCTTTAAGAGACTCATGTATCATTCCTTCATATGATATGTTGACTTCCTTTTAGAGGGAATTAAGTATGACCAACTACTAACCTTCCAAAGGTGGTACGGCTAGGGTCTTAAACCCTCACAAGATAAAGATTTCTGATTTGTCTGTAATTTAGCCAACTCACACACTGCACTTTAAATATCAGATTTGTATTTTCACTACACACACAACACTTACAAATTTATTATTTACTGGCAAATTTTCGATACATTTGCATCATTCAACACTCAACAAAAATAGAAAATAAACCTGGAAATAAGCTCTAGACTCTTCAAATCTTCAATCAATCTGCATACCTGTGAATCTTGAATAGATCCACCTAATATTTAATTCTTGCAGCACATTGTGATCTTGAATGAATCACACAGTATTGGCTAGGGAAGATCTTTCACTCTCGAAACCAATCTTACCTTAGGATTTCGTCTAAGGTGGAAGAGATGAACAACGTTCAACCTCATAGAGATAACAAGGGTTTCATAAACTATTCAGAGTGAATTTCTTTTTTTCCAATTTCCCTTTTATAAGTACTTTGGAACTTCTAGGAAATTATAATTTTAAATTAATTTTTAATAATAATCCTTCAACTCCATATAAGTGACTTTATGTTATTATTTACTTTTTGAGCCTTTAGTCATTTAAAATTTACCTCTATAAATAATTAATATAAGTTGTCTTTTAATTCACTTTTTGAACAACTTAAATATTAATTATTTAATATTTTAATTATTTTTCCGCACATCCACCCAAAGTTGCGGAAAATATGAAAATAGCCTGAAAGCAAATTCTGATTATGCCAACATACTTTGAAACTCATTAGATATCCAATTTAATGAAAATTGATACTTTTCGAAAATCTAATACTTCTCCAAGAAGTGTGGAAAGCACCTTGAATGTCGAAACTGCTCTCAGAAAGTGCCAACGGACTCATATTTATGGTTCATTTTTTTACACAATGTCTTCCACGCTAGTCATCCTTGATTACCGTGGAAGGCTTCATTGGAATTGTGTTTGATTTCATCAGATTTTCCAGTTTAGGGAGGGGAAGGGGAGGCTCCAACGCAATTGGTCTCATATGTTCTACCTATTGCTCATCTTTTTTAGTAGGGGTGATACCTAGTGTTATGCATTCTTTCTGATACCTAGTGCATTCTTTGGAAGGACAAGAACACAAAAGAAAAAATACAAAAGTCTAAGGCACACAAGAAGCAGAAGTTCACATCCACAAGAACCTTTATGAGACAGAACTTGTCTATAAATTCTTCTTTATTTATTGTAAAATAACATCACTTTTGTCTGCCTACATGTTTACTTCTTTTTTTTTCTTAAGATAATATAGTTGGGAGAATCTATAGGGGCCCTTGCCTGAGAAAATAAACAGCATTACATCCAATATATGAAATAATAAGAACAAACGCCCAAGAAGCGGATAGAGCAAAACAGTTATGAAAAGCTAATAATACTAACACCAAACAAAACACCATGTCACCTTGGGGTAGAGCCAACACCCATGAGCCATAAACAACACACTCCATGCCACTACCTGTCATTAGAAAGCTACGAACATGAACTAAGTAGCACCTCCAAAAAGCACAATCAACAACAGAGATACACAACCCTTGACTTGCTCTGCAACAAAGTCTGCTGGCATAGCCCCAAAAACCAGACGGCCACACTAACGATCATTTGCATATTGCTCAATGAACAAATCCAAAGGTCACAACTTCTCCCAAACCCGTGATTTCTTCCACTCCATGTACACCAAGCTGAGCTGAGTGACCTATGGCATGGATATGCACCCCATGAATGTCTTCCTCCTGTAATTTTACTCTACACAGAGTATGGTCACTTGTCACTTCTAATTGCCCTTTGCTGCTCTCCACCCAGAGACCACACGTCACCTTTCCCATATAGGCACAACATGCCCTAAGCTGCTCACCTCCTTCTGTAGTGTTGTGACCTAATCACACATCGCCCCATTGCAAATGGGGACCCCCCTTTTTTTGAGCTCTGATGCTTTGCGTTGAAGTTTTGGTGATGTCTTTAGTTTATTGCATGATGTAGTTAGTGGTTTGTTGCCTAAGTGAGGAGTGGTTTGTTTGAGTTCTCTGTCTAGTTCTAATTCAAGAGTCATTTGCTTTCGTTCTGAGACCAATCCTGATGTATGTTTGAGATCCTGAAAATGACTAAGTCTGGTATCCTGGTATCCTGATATCTTGAAAATCCTGAAAAATTGACTAAGTTTGAAATTTGGTGGATCCTCCAAATACTAGATTTTGCATGTTAAATCCGATGGATTCGAGACCTATCTCAAACATTTTGAAAGGTATATTGAAAAATATTTAAAGTATAAGTTGAATTTCTTATACTTAAATATATTTTTCAATAGACCTTACCCTGAAGGACACTGAAAATGGCTAAGTACTCTAGAGGATTCAAAATCTTGATCCAATGCGCCAAGACATGAAGTAGCGCATAATCTTGATGAAATGCGCCACTTCCAACCAAAGATCAAAATGTGGATCCAATGTGACAGATCTAATGCGCCCCATCCAATGCACCATTCTAAGAAGAGGTGTAGATTGAGGTTCTAGGTGAGTTTCAAGATGAGCACAAAACATGGATCCAGTGCGCCTCCTCCAATGCGCCCAAAGGAAGTGATTTTAAGAGAGTTCAAAATGAGGATCTCATGCACCATAACCGATGCGCCATCATTTAAAGGTGATTTTACTTGAGTTTTTGGCATCTTTTAGGAAGAAATTAAGATCCTTAACCAAAGCGACCTAACTAGTGCACCAATTTTGATGAGTTTCGTGAAGTTTCTTTGAAGTAATTTTAAGAGGATTCAAAATGTGAAACCAATGCGCTCTATCTAGTCCGCTCATTTGATGAGAGTTAGGCCAAGATCAAGAAGCAATCTAAAGCTTCAACCAAGGCGCCCTTATGAGAGAAGGTAAATTCAAAGTTGGAAAGCATTCAAGGAGGATTCAAGATCCTTATCTAATGCGACCCATCCATTGCGCCACATGTGGAGAGGTTGCTGATTGCATGTTTTTGACACACCTTCAAGAGGATACAAGTGCATGAACCAATGCGCTTGATCCAATGCGACAAGACTAAGGGGAGAGCGAAATTGTCATCTAATGCGCCTTTATCAATGTGCCCAAGTTGGAGGAAGTTGGTTTAGAGTGAAAGTTTTGTGAAGTTTTTATGAAGGATCCTAGACCCTCAATTGCTGCGCCTGATCCAATGCGCCACCTTGGTAAATATCTAATGAAGATCTAAAACACTTAACCAACACGACCACCTCAGGGTGAGGACGAATGCAAGTTTTAAGCCTCTTTTTAAGAAGCATTCAACATGTTGATCTCATACGCCTTAAGCAATGCAACATGTTTAGTAAGAAGAAAATGAAGGTTGTCTTGAGACTCAATATGCAACTTTTATCAAGTTTTAAGGAGAGATTGAAATGCTGATCTGATGCGCTCCATCCAAACTGCTTGAAGGGGGTGAAAGTTACAAATTTTAGAACATTGTCAAAAGGATTTCAAATGCTGATCTGATGCGCCACCTTGTGTGATGTTAAGTTCAAGTTTTGAAGACTTTAAACCAAAGATAAAAACCTCATCCATTGCGCCAAGATAGTTGAAGTTTGATTGGTAGTGGAAATGCGACTTTTAGGAGGGGAATCCAAAATCATGAACTGCTACGTCTGATCTGATGCGCCTCAATCAGTGCATCAGCAATAAGCAAAAGGTGAAATTTTAAGAGGAGATCTACTTCAGCATCTAATGCGCCATCATTGAAGGAGGGTAAATTCAAGTTTTATAAGAGTGTTCAAATGAAGAGATCCAAATCAGCATCCAATCCGCCTTCATGAAAAGGGTTTTGAGAACATTCAAGAGGATATAAAATCAAGATCCCATGTGCCTTATCTGCTGTGCCTATTTTGGAGGAAGCTAAGTTTAATTTTTAAGACACCTTTCAATGAAGATCTAAAATCATGAACCAGTGCGCTAGCCTGAGGAAGATAGATTGCTTCAACCGGGATTCAAAACATTCAACCAATGCCCTGCCTTGGAATCAAGTGTTTAAGATTTAAAAAAAATGGTTAACTTTCAAATGGAAGATGAAATGTAGATCTAATTGGAATGTGATGACTCAAGTTATAAGGAGGAGTGAGTTTTGTTAAGAAGTCAAGAGTTTCAAGGGAAATTTAAAATCCTATCCCATGCGCCATTCTTAATGTGATGATTAGTTTGAATTTTATGATTTCTTCCATGTGGAGAACCAATTTCCCATCTAATGCGCCTAGGTTAGAGATGCATGAAATGATTCTTATGTGTTATAAAATCAAGTGTTTATCAAGAGGATTGATGTTGTCTCTTTCCTTGTGTGTTGTAGGAGCGTGAATGGAGCTAAGGAATCATCAAAGGAGCTAACATCCGGAGTCACCTTCATTCAAGGAAGTCAACAAGTTGCCATCTTGGAGAAGACATCATGTAGCTGCTCCAAGTGAGCACTTCAAGTTCAACATGCCGACACCCTTCATCTTCATCATCATCAAGCATCCCAAAGACACCTATAAAGCTTCAAGTTCCTTCGGTACATTCAAGTCTCCTTGAGAAGTCATCTACTCTCTATCAAGATGCATCTAAAGAAGATCAACATCATCCTACAAGTACAAGAAGAAACAATCACAGAGTCAGTCAAATGAAGCAACAAACATCACACACCTCCAGTTTACAAGAAGATGAACAAGGCAAGATCTACAAGATTCATTCCCAAACAGACAAGTTCAAAGCAATCACCTCAAAGACATCATACAAGATGATACAATTTTGGAATATGCCCACACAACAAATTGAATAAACACTTGGAATCCATAAGAGTTGCTAAGATGGCACCTACGTGGCATGTACATGATCATCGATCCAATCATAGCTTGCCACATCATTTGACAAGCAAGAAGACAGAGAGGACGTCCATGTGGAAGATGCTCCAAAGATTCCATCTTATCGTATCTTCTTGGAAAACGTGCCTTCATTGCCTATTTTATGTACTAAAATTAACAATTTGTTGTAACAAACTGCCTTGTTGGCACAATCTAGTCCATTGGCTTTGCCAATCAATTTAAGCCATTCATTGTAACTCTGGACTTCTATATAAAGGCTTTGTTGCCTCATTTGTAAAGATATAGATCAGAGATAGTAGTCAATAGTTTTGTAAGAGTAGAATAGAAGAGACTCTCGAAATTTTCTGAGAGGACTTGAAGTTGTTGTACATATTTCTCAAGATTAATACAAAAACATTGGAGTTCACTTGGTGTTAAGTGTTGTCTTGTGAAATAACATGGTTTCTGGTATCTTGATGAAGTGGAGAGATGTTTCAAGTAGATTAGAAGTAGAAGCTCTTTGATGTAATGTATGTTGTACTGGATTTTTGAGCAACTCCTAGCTCATGCTTTTAACATTCATCGTCGGTGAAGTGTTGTGTAAAGCTAGTCTGAGCCTTATCACTTGCTTAAGTTCGATTATGGATGCTTGTTTGAGCCGCGCCATTCGATGGGTGTTTGTATGAGCCTTTATGATTTGAAAACCATTCGTTTACCTTAGGAGATTGCACCAACTCCATGTAGTTGTAGGCATCCTTGGCGAAGTGGAGTTAGGTTAATTCAGGAGTTTGTCTATTCATGCATCATCATTGCTTCATTGACCTTAGATTAACTTCTTAAACCTTTATCTTTTACCTTTTCTTTGTCATTAATGCACCGTGTATACTTCATCCACACTGAAAGGAGAAATAAGCTGAATGAAGTATGAAGAAGTCTAACGTAAGTCCCTTTGTGATAATCAGCAAGATCACATGTAATCACTAAGTTCATCTATCATAAATCATAACAAAAGGAACCTTGGAGTTGTCTCGATTGATCACACAGTTTAGCATTCGAGAGGCTTTATTCAAGAGAGAGTTGGATACTCAGTATTTTACTCTATTGTTGACTTGTCTAAAAACAATCATCAACACGTAGGGAGATAATTTTCTCTTCTAGCTCCTCCCTCTTCTTAGAGTCCTTCACACTAGTGCCCTCTTCATTCTTCTCTCTAGAGCCTCCCATGGCAAGCTTTGATGAGAGCAGGGGCATGCCCTCAAAATTATCCGGGAGGAATGTTTGAAGCAACCATATGCATAGAGTAGCATTCGAGACAAAAGTAGCTAGGCGAGATACAAAGGTTTGACATATCATCCCTTTGGAATGGGGAGACTTGTGTGCACCCAAACCTTCCACTCCCATAATAGCTTTTACAAAACCTAGGGGAATTATAGTTAAAGATTGAGCTAAATGCCTATCTAATATTACCTCCTTACACACAGGGACACAACTTGTTTTCTTACTTTGCCTTTGTACCATCACTTGAGCAAGAAACCGAAGGAAAACACACACACACACACACGCGCACGCGGTCGCGCACACACAGAGAGCTAGCACCTACCAAACACCCTACGAGAATACTCCACCACATCACCACAAAAATGAACTCCGCCAAGGGTAACAAATAAAGACCTCGCACATGCCAAATGAATGCAACCCAACCTCATGCATACAAACTCATGTCGCCTCCACATTCCAGCCAATCCAACCTTATGCCAAATTTAAACACTGCCATGGAATACAAAGGGAATCTTATGAATACATGATAATAACACTGTCCATAAGCTTAAATCCATGTTAATTACCCTAAAATCTAAGCAATAAAGGGATATATCATATAAGAGCTATGCCAACCTAGGAGCAATCCTTAGAGAGCTCTAATAATCTGCTTAAGGTGGCATAAAATTTAAGTGACGATCTAGACCTTCCTAGGAGTTGGAAGATGGCTATAAAGTGCTATAAGAGGTGCTTGTTCTACTCCACAATTTGCGAGAAAATCCACAGCAGAGTTCAGATTACACTTGTAATGTTGATTACCAACCTTCACAAATTTGGCTTCAATCCACAAAGCTTCTTCACATATCATGTGAACTTCCAGCTTGGGCTCGATCCTTTAAGAAGAGCATCGTTGATCACTATAAGAGAATCTCCTTCAATGATAATATTTTCCACTCCCTGATAAGTTGCCACAACCGTTCCTGCAACTAGAACTTCACATTCAGCTTAATTATTTGATCTTATTCCCTAGAAGAGGGAACCTCCCTACACAAAGCTCCCTCTAGAATCTCTTCGAACAAAGACACCACTAGCATTACTTGGATTCTCCTTAGAAGCACCATCGAAGATCAACTTTACAAATTTTTCGGGAGGTGGGATCCACTTCTTCCCTTGATTTTTAGGATCTTTGCACATCCCTTTTTTCTTCCAATCTTATTTTCTCTTATGCCTTGAATGAGGTGGCTACATGATTACTCTTTATCTTCTTATATAGAAGAGTTTACATGTACTTAGTACTAGTTTCTAAGCATTCTCCAAGAATATAGCTGTTTTTCCTTTTTTATGAAGAAATACTTGTTGTGATGTAATCACACATAGCCCCATTGAAAATGGGGACCCCCTCTTTTTTTCTTGCTTTCTGTCCTTGTTTTGCTTTAAGTTTGGTTTTGCTCTGAGCTTGTAGGGTTTTGGTAGTGTTGTTTTGCCCATGTCTCGACAGTTTCTTGCCAAGAGGTCTATATGCCTTCATCCTGATGCATGTCACCGAGACTCTGAAAATGACTAAGTTTGATATCCTGAAAATCTTGAAAAAATGACTAAGTCTGAAATCTGGTAGATCCTCAGAAATCTAGAATCTGCATGCTAAATTCTATGGATCCAGGACCTATCTCAAACATCCTGGAAGTATATTGATAAATATTTAAAGTATAAGAAACTCATTCTTATATTTAAACATATTTTCAATATACTTCCATTCAGGAAATCCAAAATTTGACTAAGGCAAGAAATTCCTCACTCCATGTCCAAACCCGCCCAGACTGGGCGGCCTCACAAGGTCCTCTTGGACAATGTCTTCACCATCAGGAGAGCTTGTCCAGACAATACCCTCAAACCCGCCTGTTGATGATTGTTTTTGGACAAGTCAACAATTAGAGTAAAATACAGAGTATCTGACTCCCTCTTGAGCAAAGCCTCTCGAATGCTGAACTATGTGATCAAACAAGATGACTCCAAGGTTCCTTTCTTATAGTTTTGTAAGAGACAGCTCAGTGACTAAGTATGATTTTGCTGTTAAACACAAAGGGACTTACGCAGATTCTTCTTCATACTTGTTTAGCTTATTCCTCCTTTCAGTGCGGATGATGTATATACAAGGTTTCAATGATAAAAAAAATGGAAAAAGGGCAAGGGTTTAGGAAACTATCTAAGGTCAATGAGGCAATGATGATGTATTGAATAGACAAACTCCTGATTTAACCTAACTTCACTTCGCCAAGGGTGCCTACAACTACATGAAGCTGGTGCAATCTCCTAAGGTTACGCGAATGGTTTTCAAATCATGAAGACTTATACAAGCACCCATCAAATGGTGCAGCTCAAACAAGCATCCACAATCGAACTTAAGCAAATAAGCTCAGACTATCTTTACACAACACTTCATCAGCGATGAATGTTAAAAGCATGAGCTAGGAGTTGATCAAATATTCAGTACAACATACATTACAACAATGAGCTCTAATCTACTTTACTTCTACTTGAAACATCTCTCCATTTCATTAAGTACAAGAAACCATGCAATTCCACAAGATAACACTGAACACCAAACAAATAGCTCCAATGTCTTTGCATTAACCTTGAGAAATATTTACAACAGCTTCAAATCCTCTCAGAGAATTTTGAGAGTCTCCTATTCTACTCCTAAAATCTACTCTCTAGTCTATTAATGATCTACTGATCTATATATATTACAAATGAGGCAACAAGGCCTTTATATAGTGCTTCAGTTTTACAATGAATGGTTGAGATCAATTTGATAGCCAAGGGTCTAGATTATGCCACCTCAGAGGTAGTTACAACAATTTGCTATTTTTAGCACAAAAGGAGGCAATGAAGGCACATTTTCCAATGTGATAAGGTAAGGCGAAAGCATTTAAAATATTCCTCCACATAGGAATCCCTTTGGCTTCTTTCATTAAATGATACATTTAATGCATTTAAAATAATGCGGCTAATCAAAATTGAACGATGTGTACTTGCCACATAGATGCCAACTCAGCATACTTTGAAAATTGTATCATCTTGCCTTGTACATTTCCTTGCAACTGGATGTATGATACTTGTTGCTTCACTTGACTAACTTTGCAATGTTTCTTCTTCTTGTAGGATGTAGATATGAATGATCTTCTTTGGATGCATCCTCTTGAAGAGAGTAGAGAATAGATGATGACACTTGATGCTTCCTTGATATAAGAGTAGGAGACTCTCTTTGGACTTGAAGTTGTAAAGTCTTGAAGTTTAGATGGATGAATGCCTTTGGAAGTTTCAATGAAGTGTTCCAACTCGATGATGTAGAAGATTTGAGGTATAATCCTTTAGAGTAGTGTTCCCTCCGTAAGGTGAAAGTGATTCAAACACTTGCTCTTGATGATCATGATGTAGTTGATGAAATGATTCCTTGAAGATGATCTTGAAGTAGATTGGATGTCTTAGAAAGTCTTGATGTAGATGATGTCCTTCGGATGGATGTCTTCTAGACAATCTTAACTTGATGCAACTTGATGAAGAATTCCAACACAAGGATGATGAAGGATACGCTTGAAACAGCTACATGATGCCTTGCTCTTTTCTCATTCCTTGCTTGTCAAAGGTTCTTATCACTTGATCTTTAGATGATTCCTCCTTTTTGCTGCAACACAAGTAAAGAAACAACATCAATCCCCTTTCAATAACACATAATACATAAGAATCATTACAAGCATTTCTAATCTAAGCACATGAGTTAAGGACTTTGATGTCTAACTTGAATGATATGAAAACTTTACTAAGATGGCGTGCTGGTTGAGATAAGTGAATTCCTCCTGGATTCCTCCTTGATAAGCCTCTAAAGTTTGCCTTCAACACTTGACTTTACTTCCCTTCATAAGGTAGCGCTTTAGACAAAGGTTTTAGTTTCTCCTAGAATTGATGCACTAGATAAGTCGCATTGGATAAGAATTTCGAAATCCTCTTGATTGTCTTCTTGTCTGGCGCACCGGTTGAGGGGTTTGAAATCTTCCTTACACGCATCCAACACTTGACTCTTCTTCCCTTCATGAGGTGGCGGAGTAGTTGGATACTTTGGATTCATCTTGAAAATTTCTGAATTTTGCCTAGACTACCTTGATTTAGTGGCGCTTTGAATCAAAGGATTGAATTCCTCCAGAATTTCACCTTAAGACTTAATTCTTTGATAGTCGCATTAGATCACACCTTCAAAATCCTCATCCTCCAGGCGCTTTGGATCAAGTTTTTGATTCCTTCTAGCATTTCGCATTGGATGAGTATGTTGAAGTCTTCTCAAAACCTCTTTTCAAATTGCTTTGGTTTGAACTCGTTCTCATTTGCAAGGGAGTGGCGCGTCAGTTCAAGGTGACAAGATCCTCTCAAGTTAGTGTTTTTTGAAATATTCTACCTTCTTTCCCCTTTAGTGCATTAGATGGGTAACTTGAGATCTCCAAAAAAAACAAACTTCATTCTTCCTTATGTGTGGCGCATTGGACAGGTAGTTTGAGATCTCCAAAAACAAATCTCATTCTTCCTTATATGTTGCGCATTGGATACCACCTTGAAGTGGCGCATTGGATCACTATGTTGGAAGCTTCAAAACTTAGGTGTATTTACCTTTAGCGAATCATGCATGATGTTGGCGCGTTGGATAAAGTTTTAAAATCCTCTAAACTTGCCTTGAAGACCTGATCTTAGACGTTTTGGACACTTTCACTTTCTTCCTTGTATGGCGCATTGGATGAGGGTTGGAGAATACTCTGAGTTTCGCCTTAGATAAGGATCCTCTAAACTTTATATGAAAACCTCTTTGGCGCACTAGATCACTATGTTGGAATCTCTTGAACATTTTCTTAAACCTTGCGATGTATCCTCTTTGAAGCACCCGGAATCTTCCTTCATGAAGTCGCATTAGATGAGGCATTTGAGATCCTCTAAATTTCGCCTTTAATGTGTAATAAATCCCAACTAGATCCTTCCTCCTTAGGTCGCTTTGGATGAGGGTTTCAAATTCCTCTAAGTTTCGCATTAGATGCTTGATCCAAGCGCTTATGTTTGCTGTTTGGGAGTCTTCCTTTCCTTAACCATGATGTTTACTAGATGGGCGCATTGGATGGGATAAAGAAGATCCTCTAGTTTTTGGCGCTTTAGATGAGACTTTGAAATCCTCTCAAATTAGATCCTTCTTAATTCAAAACGTTAAGACTTCTCCTTTCTTCTAGGTGGCGCATCAATTGAGCTTTTCAAATCTTCTAGTCTCTCTTCAAAATTTAGATTTCGGAATCCATCCCTCTCCTAGCGCATTGGTTGAGGTTTGGAAATCCTCTGACACTTATCATCTTTTAATTCGCACCAAGATTCGTTTTTGAAATCCTTATCTTTTCCTTCAAAATGATGCTTTTAGTTTGGGCGCACTAGATGATTGATCGAAATCCTCATGTTGTTTTGCAGTTGAGAGCGCTTTTTCCCTCGCGATTTTGCGCCACTTAAGTGCCCCGTCGCACTAGATGAGCTTTTTGAATCCTCTGGAAGAGTCAGGCGTTTTTCAGGGTCGCGAGGGTAAAGGTATATTGAAAAATATATTTAAGTATAAGAATGAATTTCTTATACTTTAAATATTTTTCAATATACCTTTCAGGATGTTTGAGATAGGTCTCGAATCCACCGGATTTAAGATGCAAAATATAGAATTTGGAGGATTCACTAGATTTCAAACTTACCCATTTTTTCAGGATTTCAGGCTCCAGACTTAGTCTGTTCAGGGTCTCAAACATACTTCAGGATTGATCTCAACATTCATTATCTGGATGGGATTTGATCAAAAGTCTTCATCACTGCAAGTTCATCCTCCAGATAAGACCTCCAGTTATAAAGCAAAATCTTCTAGGAGAAAGACTTATTGTTGGATTGGCAGAGGAAACGAACCTAAGGCATCGTCAGAACTTCATGCAACACATCGGAGCTCAAAAAAAGGGGGTCCCCATTTGCAATGGGGCGATGTGTGATTTGGTCACAACACCGCCCAGAGAAAGTTAGGATGTTTTCACGAGTTTTTTCCGATTGAAGGGAGTTAGGAAGTGATGATGGAGTCAACTAAGATTTTGATGAAAATTCCATGCCTCACCTCCAAACCCGCCTAGACTGGGCGGCCTTGGCACAAGGTCATGGATTCAACGTCATGCACATGCGCTTGTCCAAACAGACCCCTCAAATCCGCCTAAGGGAAAAATTGTCAAATTTACAAGGTTTTGAGGACAGAGATGATAAAATTCAAAGAAATTTCATAAGTTTGAGTGATTCTAAGGCTTCACATGACACTATCCAAGCACTCCTTCCTAGCCCGCCTAACCTAGGCGGCCTCAAGGTGCTCTCATGGACTTTGTCTTGTTCCAGGTGACATTGTCCAGTCAACACTTACAAATCCGCCCTAGGAGAAAAATAGTTAAGTTTTGAGGTTTTCATGCACAGAGCACTAAGATATGATGATTTGTAAGCAAGGTTTATGAGGTTGAGTGAAGTCAAAGTTCATTCCAAGTGTCACTCCTTAACCCGCCCTACCTAGGCGGCTTTGGCATGAAGTCATGGATGATGTCCTCATCTCCACCAGGTGACACTCTCCAGACAACACTCCCAGGACCGCTCAGGGATGTAGGTGGCATAATTTGCAAGTTTACTTGATGAGAATGATGAAGATGACACCAAGCATTACTTAAACTCCTCCTAACAAGGATGAATCAATTGGAAAGAATGATAAAAAATCAGTAAGCCTGATGTCTTGAAATCCTGAAAACTGACTAAGTCTGAAATCTGGTGGATCCTCCAAAATCCAGAATTTGCATGTTAAATACTATGGATCCGAGACCCATCTCAAACATCCTAGAAGTATATTGATAAATATTTAAAGTATCTGACTTATACTTAAACATATTTTCAATATACTTCCATTGAGGACATTTCCAATATGGTGACAGGACTTGCATTCCAAGCACAACTTCTAAACCCACCCAACCTGGGCGGAAATTTCACCTGGGCATGGATTCCACGTTGTTCACATGAGTCTCTCCAGACAAAGACCTCAAACCCGCCCAGGAAAACCCTTACGAAAAATTGCAAATTAGGAGTAGGAGTTGATTTTGAGGCGAAGAAGAACAAGTTTGAGTGAAATTCCACACAACACTCCCAACCCCGCCCAGCATGGGCGGCCTCATAGAGTCCTTCTGGACAATGTCATCACTTTTAGGACACTTTGTCCAGACAACACCCTTCAACCTGCCCAAGGAAAAAATGATTAAGTTTTTAAGGTTTTGATGCACAAGGCAAGGAGATATGATGAATTTTTAGTAAGGTTTGCAAGTTGGAGGGAAGTTAAGTTGATTTTAAGCAAAATTCCATGGGCTATCTCCAAACCCGCCCTACCTGGGTGGCCTCAAGAAGCCCTTGTGGATTGTATCACCTCCTACATCAAACACTCCAAACAGTACCTTCAAAGCCGCCCAAGGTGAAGAATAACATAAATTGCAAAGTTTGTTTGATTTCAATGATCAAGATGGCACCAAGGAGATGAGATAGTCAAGTTGAAGGAGAAAGAAGTTTCTAAGTGACAAAAATCCAAGACCTACTCTCAAACCTGCCCTACCTAGGCGGCCTAGAGAGGCGAGCTTGGAGTTTTGGTGTCTTAAGTATTGCAACTACTCCATCTTGACTCTCTAAACTCACCATGATGCCTCACATCCTAGAGAGAGTCATTCAAGAAGAGGGAAGCTTGAAAAATCACTAAGTCATGAAGATGGAGGAATGAACAATCAAGTGAGGTTGAAATCCCTGCACTACTTACAATCCCGCCCATGCTAGGCGGCCTTGAGCTCTATACTTGGACAACTCCATCTCCTGCACATGACACTCTCCAGACACCACCCTCAAACCCGCTTAAGGAGAAAACCCACCAAGTTTGCAATATTTTGAGTTGAAGTGCAAAGAAATCATGAAGATTTGATGAAAGTTCATAAGTTTGAAGGTATTTTAAGGCAAAGTCCAAAGGTCACCTCTAATCCCGCCCTTCCTAAGCGGTTTTCACTATGACAAGTGGACAAGATCATCACCTAACATCTCAACATTTGCCTTCTCACTTCACAAACACCTCAAAATGGCTAAGTCTTAAGCAAGTCATCGTAAGGAAGAAACAAGCATCAAATGAAGTTTAGAGTTGAAAAATCCAAGCCTACCACTGAAACCCGCCCTTGCTAGGCGGCCTTCAACACTTTGCATGGACTACATGTCCTCCACAACACACTCCGCCTAGACCCTCCAAACCCGCCCAGCATGGGCGGCTTGGAGAGGAGGTCTTGGAGTCTCTGACATCTCACATACACTCTCTCCACATTCAACCCTCCAAACCATTCAAGAGAAAGATCTTAGGAAACTTGCAAGGAAAAGATGAAGATGATGATAAAGGCAAACTGCAACCATGGAAGATAAGGAGCTTGCTCAAAGACAAAGATAAGCATGTTTTAGTAAAAATCCACACCATACTCCCAAACCCGCCCTACTTGGGCAGTCTAGGGAGGTGAGCATGGAATTAAGTGTTTGAGCACTCATGCCACTCATCATTTGCCTATCAACTCCACCCATCTGCTTCCACACACATGCAAGTCCAATAAGGAGGTGAAAATCATTGAAAATCATAAGTATTGAGAGTCAAATCCACACATCACCTTCAAGGTTGCTCATCATAAGCGGTCTCCACCATTACACATGGAGAATACCTCAAATACCATTCAGATCACTTCTTGACTTCACTCAAATGAAGGTAATGAACATGAAGAACATGAAGAGAGCACTAAGTCATGCTAAAGAGTCATCAAAAGAACATCAAATGAGTCTACGTGATGAAATCCACTCACCACCTCCTAGCCCGCCCTTCCTAGGCGGCCTTGAACACCTTGCATGGACTCCACGTCCTTCACAATACACTCTCCGGATGACACCCCTAAACCTGCCCAGCCTGGGCGGCTTTCACACCCTGACATGGAATTCACATCAAATAATCCATACTACCCCTCTAAACCCGCCTAGGCACTTAGGCATGGATTTCACGCGAAAGGATATGTTTTGAAATGTCATTTTTTAATCCCACATGCATAAGATGAATGTAATTTGTTATTGAAAATCCTTCATATCAAGTCTTAATTTGATGTGTTTCTTTTTGTAGGTGATGGAGGATCCAAGGAGGTGAATAGCGAGAGCTCATACATGAGAAGTTTGGAAGGCAGAGAAAAGTTGCTCAAGTTTGTCATCGTCACCACATCAAGGAGAGCTCTTGCATCAAGTTCATCTTACTTTGAAGACTTTGTAGACATCAACGCCACGCATGAGGAGTCATCATCCAGAGTTGTCTACTTCATGTACATCCATCATATGCAAGTCTACTACAAGAAGTCACGCACAAGACATCTTCCACCTCAACACTCCATGAGTCAATGCAACTGTCCAGAGGCATGATCCTGCAAGAACAACATCACAAGATGAGAGATGAGCATGATCATCAAAGCGATCCATGAGTTGCATCAAAGACAACAAGAATAAAATATTCTAAGTAAAGTGAACATGAGGTGAACCAGACTAGTTCGTGTGAAGATGCTGAGGTGGCACGTACACATCATCAAGCCAATCGCATTTTGCCATGTCATTCATTCAAGAGGGCCCACCATAAAGATGCTTATCACATTGGGAAACGTGCCTTCATTGCCTCTTTCATGTTCTAAAAATAGCAAATTTTGTAACAAACTGCTTTGTTGTCTCAATCTCGGCCGTTGATTGCTAAATCAATCTTGGCCCTTCATGTAATTCTTGAGCTCTATATAAAGCTCACTTCTCTCATTTGTAAAAGGGAGATATAGGAAGATCATTAGAGAGGGACAAGAGATTAGAAGGAAGATCATTAGAAGTAGAGATCAAGTAGGAGTAAAGTAGAGAGGGAACTCTTCGAAGTCATGAAGAGAGACATGAGATTGTTGTAATCACACATTTCAAAAGTAATACAAGCTCATTGTTGTTGTTTTGCATGGTGGTTTTGTGGCTTTGAATGTTAGCATGGTTTCAAGTTCTTGAATATGACGGAGATGTGGTTCCAAGTAGCTTAGATGATAAAGTAGATAGAGGTCATTGATGTAATGAATATATGCAATGATATTTGATAAATTCCCGTTGGTTCATACTTTTGATGGCTTGTCGATGGTAAGTCATCATGTAAAGTTAGCCTGAACCACATCTTGCAAATAGTTTGATTGTTGATGCTCCTTCGAGTTGCGCCATCTGTGGGTACTTTGGAGTGTGTCAACAATATGAAAATCCTTGGTTTATCCTTTGGAGATCGCACCTATTTCATGTAGTTGTTGCTTGTCATGGCGAAGTGAAATTTGGTTTCTAAGGGAATTTGTCTACCATAGCATCGTTCATTATGTCATTGCCCTTAGATTAGTCTTCTTAACCCTTGCCTTTTGCCTTTTCTTTTTGTAGTTGATTAGAAGAAGTTCCATTTCACAAAGAAAGAGTACATATTTGAATGGAGTGATGAATAAATTCTGCGTAAGTCGATTTGTGTAAACAGCATTATCACAGCATACCACCGAGGCTATCCGTTGCAAATCACGTACAAGGAACCTTGGAGCGTTCTTGTTTGATCACGTAGTTTAGTATTCAAGACGCTTTGTTCAAGAGAGGATAGAGCACTTGGTGTTTATTCTAAAGTTGTTGTCAAGAAAACATCATCAACAGAATTGGCGCTCGAAGGAGGGCATGATTAGGAAATATTGCTCCATTCAAAGATATTACTCCTTTCGTTGCATGCCCTTCTCCTCCGAACGCTCAACAATACTGAAAGCTACTTTTCTTGCCCAAAAAAATTTCTACTTTAAATCTACTTTTTTAATTCTCTAAGAAAATAAAACTTCAAATTCTGGAAGCTTTCCTGCATCATTCTTATGCTTTATTTGCAGAGAAAGTTTTTGAATTTGTTAATCAAATACAAATGTAGCTCATGTACTGAAAAAGCGTTCAAAAGAACTGTTGGGGTTCAGTTTGTATGCCAATTCTTTTGCAAGCAATTTAAAACTGTTCTCGGTAATTGTAGGCATTAGTTCTCTGTAGCCGAACCTACTAATTATTCCTATTTTGGTGATTGATTGTAAGCATAAATGTAGGCATTAGTTCTCTGTAGCCTAACCTACTAATTATTCCTATTTTCGTGATTGATTGTAAGCATACATGCCAAAAAAGAAAAGTTGATGGTTTAAACATGTATCAGACAATTTGAAGTATTCTCTATATCTAACTGTTTGCATATGAAAAATGGCTGTGGTTTTCCCATATTTCTTAACCCCTTGTATGCTTTGCTAAGGCCAAACTTTCTGAAGTCTCATTATGAAAATTATCTACTTTGGTACTTAAGAAATCAAACAGATAACACTTTTTTTGTTAACTTTGAAAGAACTAAGGCTGGAATGACAGTGGCTGCCGAAAGCATTACGCAAGGTCTTCGGCGAGCTCGACAAATGATGGTTCAGGTTTGTATTGTACCTTGTTTACTGATGTTTTTTAATTGTTGTTTGTTGAGAAGTGAGGATAACAGGGTTATGTAAAGCATTGCTGAACATCATCAGTGTTCTTGTCATTATCAAACTTGTACTTTGAAGTAGTCGATCTTACTTGCCTGGGTGTAGAAAATTGTTATAATGTTAAATGGAATTCATCCTTACACAAGTTTTTTTTGTTAATCACTCTCCAATTGCTAATTGTGAAATCTGACACATGTTTCACAGGAGGTTGAGAGGGGTGCTAGTACTTTGGCCACTATAGGTAGGTTTCTATTAATGTAACTTTCCACCTTGATTTTTTTGATTTGGAACATTTTCAGATATATAGTATAACTATTCATGTATTTTGTTATTCCAACTATCATGGCAGCAAAAATACTTGCTGCAATTGTTTTGAAAAATAATTGGTTGGAAGGTTTGCTTGCATTAACTGAGGTTTGGGGGAGATAATAGAATGCAAAATTGTAGACCGATAGTTTTACTAATCCATTTCTCAATTTTAGAAATTGTATTTTCTTCCTCTGCTTGAGTTTTACAATGTAAAGGCCAGCTTGGAAATTGCTAAATATGTTGATTTATATGTTCTTAACCAATTAATAAATAGCCCTACATGAAGTACAAATTAAGCAGCAACAATCTGTAATGTCCTCTTTTTGGCGCTTAGACCTTTTGTGCGCATTATGCTTGTTCCTAGTCTTTCGGAGGCTATTCGTCATGTTTGGAAGAACTCCAACGTTCTTGGAGTGGTTGTGGCTCAGTCTTACAGAGCAGTTGTTCGTGTTTTTAAGTTTGGCTAGTCATTTGGAGTTTATAGACGCTTTCGGAATTCAGTTCCGACCTCTCGGGTGCTCTCCAACTTTCTTGGAGAAACATGCTATTTTTAGACAGTCACTTGACAGCGTCCGACTTTCATTCCAAGTCTTTAGTATCTTGTTGGTATGATCAGAATTACAAAATTATATCATTTGGATGCTTTCCGCAACTTGGGTATATTATCGAGTTATTTAATTATTTATTCACTTAAGTTGTCTAAGGATGGGAAATATAAAAAGATAACTTAAGCGTAATAGCTCTTTGGAAAGGTGTTGAAAAGTATTATTTGATGCTCACATAAAAGGAATGTTAGGCAAGGGAGACATAAAGTGAGCAATTAAAAGGGTTATTTTTATGTACGAAGGAAATTAAAAGAAAAGTGAAATTATTATTTTTATTTCCTCTTGTTGCCATAAAAGTGTCTATATAAAGGGGTTTTGGGATCATTTGGAGGTTTATGCATATTGGATATGAAATTATTTCATCTGTGAACAGGAGTTGTCGAGCTTGGTTCTTCTGGGGTTGTTTAACCTCATTGATTTGTTGGTATCGGTAGTGAAAGATCTACCCTAGCTAGCTAAGAGTGTTTTCACTTCAGGAACCACCTGTGAGTTTCAATGGAGTCCTTATGTTGTGGAGCAGAAAAGATTATTTTTTGATATTTTTTTGATGTAGGGTTTTGGTGTGCAGATTTCAATGATGTTTTTGGAGTATTTTGTGCTAAGTTTTAGGGTGAGTTGTGGTGTGTGAAGAGTTTTGGGGTTGTGAGAAGTATTTCTAGTTTGTTGGGTTTTGTATCAGCCCTGAGTATTTTGCTGTTAGAGTGCTTTCAGAGGTGTATTTTTCAGTGTTTGAGCTTTATTACATCCATAATCAGCAACAAAGCTTCATGGGTATGCTTCAAGGTATGTTTGGTGACTTCTGAACTCATATTCTGATTTTTAATGCTATAATAGTTTATTTCAGTTTTGATCAGAATTAATAAAATATTGCAGCGTGCCCTAACTCTTGTGTTTCTTTTATATGTTGCAATAAATCTGTATTTGCAATACCGGATGGTAGTACCGCCAGTTACTTCATAAAATTGTGCTTCATTTTGTAAAATTGGATGGTTTACTACCAATAAATTATAGCATGAACTCATAGCCTGTTTTGGCATGAACAAGCTGGCATATCGACCTTATTGGTTTGAGTCAAGCTTAGAAATTCTGCCAGTGGCCTACACACATTCCCACGATTAAGTCAATGCCCGCTGCATAAGCGGATGCCCACTGAATAAGTGAAAGTTGTTATTATTGCATGTTGGTTTTGAATGCTAACTCGAAAGCACTTGTCTCACCTTGCCCACATAGGGATCTAGGTGATCAGAAGAGTGTGGAAGAACTTAACCAATTCCATCTTCTCTGTGTGTGGAACTTTTAAAATAAAAAATCTAGGGTGTTCATTACTCAATCCTCCCTTGTAAGATTACAAAGGCAAATTCCCAATACCTAATCTCATTAACATAAAAAAAGGATGGCTATGAAAGTTCATAATCCACAAATTAGGCTAGATTATACAAAGGGATATAGAACCAAGCTTCACAACACAATATTTGCATGATCCATGGATGTGATGGGGTGAATTGCTGGAAGGAGAATCAGGGGAAGGGTACACAAATAAGGCTCACCAACCACCACAATTTGTATACGTCTTTTTGGCTAGCAAGAGTAACTTCTAATATTTTACGCAGTGTAGCCATCAAAACTGAAAACAGTAAACTTGATGGATGAGATGTATACCAGCCATGAGTGGGACTTAAAATACTGCCACTACCATCCTTCCTGCTTCTGCCTTGTATTGCTTTTCCAGTCACATTGGTTAGTGCATTCTATTCATCAATTGATGGCTTGAAACGGCACAAACAATTGACTTTTGATTGAGGTTGGAGTAATAATATGAAGTAATAATTGGCATACACAATATGAAGCAGAAGCTTCCAAACAATACTTAATTAACTAAATAAACGATTTTCACTTTATAACTTAAGTGAATTACAAAATATAAATAACTTGAACCACTTGCAGAAGATCCGAATTGAGCTAAAAACTCAACACTACCTCAATTCATCACTCTCATTAAATTATCAATTATCAACTTTGTTATGTATTTAATTTTGTTTATTTTGTGCCAATTATGTATGTATGTATGTATAAACCAACAACTTAGCTCTTCTTTAGTTGCTCAAGCTAAGAATTACGGTTGATCATCTCAATCAACTCAATTATGATGGTTCGTAGGATTCATTTTAGATCAAGAGGACTTGAAAGTGTTAGTGTAATTAATTATTTGTTGCACCTTATATTGAGTTTACTTAGGTAATTATTTATTTACTTAGGTACCTTAAGAAATAAGAGCACATGTCATTTCCTTGAGTGATGAGAGGACATACCATCTCTACCTCATTCAATTTCGTGATTGACGGTAGTCTGTAATGTCCCCCATTTAGCCCAGTCACACAGATGGTGGAGATTAGCCTATCACATGACTTCCGTAGGCTAATAACAATGGTTAGGAGGTCAATTTTGGGACTTACTATTTATAGTAAGTCAGGAGCAGGGCACTTACTATTAATGGCAGGGTAGTGGCTGATGGTCATGGCACAGGAGTTTATGGTTTCGAGATATTCAGATTGGATATAATATAAGTTAAATTAAAGATTTAACTTATGTTATTTTAATAGACATAATATGACATTAAGTTATAAGGTAATGTCACTTTATAAAATAAGTTATAACTTAAGAAGTGACTACCTAGGAGGCAGGCGCCCATGGGAGTCATAAGGGACTTTAAATTATGAAATAAATTAATAAAAAGAAAAACATTCTTGGGCGTTGGGGTGGAGAGGAAACGAAAAGGGCAAAATGAGCTTCATTTGCATATGCGAAGTTTATGAAATTTGCTCTCATATTGAGATATTGTTGTGCATTGGCTTTGGAGCTTGGCTCTATGGTTTTATATCGATTTGTGGAGACGAAACCCTTTGCAAAATTGCCTTTCTTCATGTGCGAAAGACTGCATTAGGAGAGGGAGTTGGAGGCTTCATTTTGGAGCTTCACCTTGGCTTTCATTTGAAGGAATTTGATTGAGTTTTGAGTTTGGACGGATATATTTCTATGAAGAATGGTATTGCAGACTAGAGAATGATATGAAGACCAAAACGAAATGTTGTGGATGATTCTTGCTGCTGTTACATGTTGGTGTTGGAAATAAGCCACACCCGGACTGACAATGGATTGGTCCAAGAGGGGCCAGTAGGTCAGTGGTAGAGCACTTCAGCAGCGAATGGAAGGTCCTAGGTTCGAGTCCTAGCTGGTCCATGTCTCAACATGGTATCAGAGCTAGGCCCAGGCTAGGAGCCCAAAGCACACGAGAGGTGTGGCTTAAGGGGGGGTGTTGGTGTTGGAAATAAGCCACACCCGGATCGACAATGGACTGGTCCAAGAGGGGCCAGTAGCTCAGTGGTAGAGCACTCTAGCAGCGAATGGAAGGTCCTAGGTTCGAGTCCTAGCTGGTCCACGTCTCAACATTATAGAGGTTATTTTTGCAGGCCGTACTTCCTGGAGTGGCCGTACTATGCATAGTGGTGGTGTTTGCTGAGTTTGAGGACTGATTTATGACACTATCCTAGTCATTTTGGGCTGGAAGGAAGCTGCAAAGAGTTCAGATTGTGATAAGAGTGTTCTCTCATTTGCTGCTGATTCTATACCTCAGCTTGGTCATACCACCCATAGGAGGTCGTTGGTTTTCTTTAGGCTGGAAGCTGCATATATTTGAGCTTCTATCATATCTAGTGTGGACGTTGAGGGTCCTAGATGTAGCTGCTACACTTTGTATTTGACAAACATTGACATTGATAGTGTTTTGGAGGTATTTTGTATGTCCATATTGCTGGTCCGGCTGCAACACTGGAACGAAGTTGTAAATCTCCATTTGGGTATGTTATCATAATTCATATTTTGGCTCATTGTTATTTGGGTAGTCGTTAGTTTGTTGATATCTCTTTTAGTTTTTCTGGGTTTTCAGTCTATGCTTTATATTTCATGTATTTGATGCAAAAACAAACATGCAAGCAAAACCCATGAAACCCTAAACATCAAACAAGTAGAAAACAAAAAAAAACATACAGAGCAAAACATATACCAGGGGTGTATGTTACATAGTCAAGTGCCACATTTGCCTCATCAAGATGAGTTCTCTTGACACCACTGCTCCTACATGTTGAGTTGATTCTTCAGTTCATTGAGGCTCACTCAACCTCTCTGGGACACTTGTCATCTTGGCTTATGCATCCCAGAGCCTATGTATATGTAGTCATTTCCTTCATTACAACATCTAGAATACAGATATTGAAATTTTGTCAAATTCTTGTCTTTTGTTTGCTATTGAGTTTATGTTGTAATTTTGTTTTCGGTTCTACAAAGATTTAATATTGTTAATTGTTCTTCTTTATTAAATCTAACATGGTATGAAAGCAGGGTAGTTTAGATAGCATTTAGATTTCAGATCTAGGGATAGGTTGGTGTTTTTTCTCTAGGTTTATATTCTTCCAAATTTGTGTGATTCTCATTCACTTGTTGTAGGAGGCCTCTAGGGAAGAAACATACTATTTCATTGCTTTCAAAATGATCAATTTAGTTAGGAATGACTTTCATTTTGTCCAAAAAGGGCACCTTATAGTCAACAAATGAAAAATTTCATTGTATGGTTTTACCAAAATTTGTTGTAGGTAGCAGGCATTTATAGGCACTTTGGCACAAATTAGACCTTGCCATCACATCTAGAAGGTGCCAAAACCCCATTCCCATATAAAGTTTGCCAAGTTTCGGGCTTAGGAGTAGTTGAGGCAATTTTTTTTTGCTAGGAAGGTCACGATCTCTTTGCACAAGCGTATGGAGGTATTGTGTAAAAATTTTTAGAAAAAAAGATTTTTTTAAGCATGTTTTTTTATTAAAAAGTAAATTAAAAAAATTAAACAGAGGGCCCGTGGCCCCCTTTGTAAAGGGACCACAACCCATTCAGAGCTGAAGTGGCCCACATTGGCTATTTATGGCCTTAAGGAAAGGGCTCGTGAGCCTTTAGGGGCCGATTGGGATTGCAGTCGGCCCAACTAGCCCAACTCTAGATGCTACCAGCCATCAAAGGCCACCACTTGATCTTGTTGCCCGAGCAACCCAAAACAAATCTTTGTCGCTACCCTTTGTTGGTACTCAACCAGTGCATCGCCAACTGCCATCGCTCTGCCACCCTAGTGACACCACCAATGCCCGACCACAACGCTACCACTCGATCACCCACTAGCCAGCGATCCGTCGCTAGGCCGTCACCTTTGTCGGCTTCGCCATCGATCCATTGTCCACGGGCCACCGACCCGCCACCATAATGGTCCCCTCCCTCTCTAATGAACTTTTGGACTTGATAGGTGAACTCTGGGATGCCTTTTCTTTGCCATACAGAGGCATTTTTTTATGCAATTGTTTTTGAAATGGGGCAGAATTTTGTGCTCTTCATAATGAAGTAATTGTATTTTACTCACGATGCCCAATCTTTCCAAAATTTGAGTTTTCTTAGAGATTTTGTTGTTTAGTCGTGCTTTTTGGAACTTAAAAATCTCATAACTTTCACAAATGAGTTCCTTTCTGAGTTTTTTTTTAAAGTCGGTATTTTTTTGATTTCTACACAATGGTGTAATTGTTTTGTTTCTATTCTGTAAGCACATATTACTTTCAGTATTTTGACCACTTTTGGGCCTTGTAAAAATTCTATTAATTTGATATCTTGCATTGTAAACGCACTAAAATAATGTGCCAAACATTTTAACTTGCTAAGGGTGTCAAAATTGAGCAATTTGGAGGGGTTGTTAATGCACACATTCAACTTGCCCTAATGGGTATAATAAATCATCCCTTTGTCATTACCTTGGAAGAAGGAAACTATAAGTCTTGGTGATATGGCATCCTGAAGCACTGTCGATGGATTCATCTCTTGCCACATTTGTATGGGCTTATTCTTGAACCAGGTACACATTGGCATAATTCTACATGGGGAAATAGAAATGATCACGTCTTAGGATTAATTAGTTTAGTGTTGGTGACCACACATTGTGGGCTCTGTCACATTGAGTGCCTTCACACTGTAATGTCTCCTAGCAAGCCAAAATTTTCACAACCTTGCACACAATTTCAACTTGTAAAAGAGTACATTAGAATTCAATCTTTCTTATCTCATTATATAAATCATAATTATATAAAATCAAACCTTATAATCATAACTTATATGCATTATTCCTTTCTCAATTTCACTATTCAAGATCATAATTTCCTTTCCGGAAGAGACTATACTTGGGCCAACATGTTAATCCAATCATTCACTCAACAAGAGAGGGTTCCTTGGGCACAATCTTGCCATAGTTCCATTGTCCTTCCTTTGATCTAGAATGGCAATCTTCACCAACTAGAGTCAAGGCCTATCCACTTGTCCCATCTTGGCAATCTTCACCAATTGGAAACAAGGGCCATTTCCACTTGTCCATATTGGCAATCTTCACCAATTGGAACAAGGGCCTTTCTCCACTTGCTTCAAGTTAGCAATCTACACTAATTGAAACAAGGGCCTTTCTCCACTTACCTCGGATTAGCAATCTACACTAATCGAGATAAGGGCCTTTTTTTTTCCACTTACCTCACATTGGCAATCTTCACCAAGTGAGATAAGGGCCTCTTCTCGGTTGAGTACTCTTTACCTGTTAAGGACAAGCAATCTTTATTTGCCTTGAAGGGTTGGAGCCTTATCAACTCGAGCCTTAAATAACTTGGCCAATTGCCTAACCCTTGGTCTCAATTGCCACGGTCTAATCAAACTTTAGTTATTATTATTTACACTTGGTCCACGGAGGTAATGAATGTTTATCATAGTTGTCTTCTTATATGAATATCCGATGCCTTCCTTTCTTGAGACCTCCGATTCATCTATATACTTGTGCTTGATGAAGGGTCATGTTCTTTCTAGAGATACGTCTCTTCCACATGCCCGATCTGCGTATTTAACACATCTTTAACTAATCATTGTTATGTCTTATTTGCTTTTGTCTTGATTCGAGGCGCTAAGTGATATCTTAGTCGCTCTTGCTATTTTTGTCAATTCTTATTTACCATAGTTCTTGTCTTATCCTCTATTTGTCTTTGTTGTTCTTTACATCATTCCAATCTTTAATTGGAATGAAAGTGATCGATTTGGAGGGGACATGACACACACTCTTTGGACCGCACTATGGGAGATGTATGGATATTTAAATGAAACTTCATTCCCAGATGATCCCACTATAGACACTTCATTTCCTTGATGTTTCTGAGAATCCTTTGTATGACGATACTGAAGAGGAACTTGCTTATTGTAAAGGGAAATAGAAATGATTATGTCTTAGGATTAATCAATTTTAGTGTTGGTTACCACACATTGTGGGCTTTGTCACACATTGAGTGCCTTTGCACTCTTTGGATCACACTATGAGAAATGTATGGAGATCTCAACGAACTTTCATTCCCAGATGATCCCACTATGGACATACTTCTTTTTCGTGATGATTCTGAGAATCCCTTGTATGACGATGATATTGAAGAGGAACTTGCTTATTGCATGGGAAAATAGAAATGATCACGTCTTAGGATTAATCTATCTTAGTGTTGGCGACCACACATTGTGGGCTCTGTCACACATTGAGTGTCTCCGCACTCTTTGGACCACATTATGGGAGATGTATGGAGATCTCAATGAACCTCCATTCTTAGATGATCCCACCATGGACATACTTCTTTTCCTTGATGATTCTGAGAATCCTTTATATGATGATGATACTGCAGAGGAACTTGCTTATTGTGAAAGTCTTGAATGTTCTAATGACACAGAGATCTCTCATATTCTTCTCCTCCTACACCTCTAGCATTCATAGCTACTCTACCACCTCCACATGCTATATTGATAGAGATCTCAGCTTCACATCATGCTACTTCGGATTCTCTTTAGCAGGTTCGCACTTGTATTCTTGATCATCAAGATATCTACTTATCTGACATCCATTAGTCATTTGTAGAATCTCACATTCTTGATCTTGACGACAACATTGAGGGCATATGTCTTCTCTTTGATGACTACTCACATCGAGTCACATCTACTATTATGGATCCTTTTATTTCTTTCGTCGCGACATCACACTACTATCTTGACACATAATGATTCACATCGGTTCAGGTATCACACTTCTGTGGTCATTGTTCTTGAATCTTGTGTGGCATAGTCACAGTTCAACATTGACATCGAAACACATGAGCAACTTCTAGAACGATACATCCCAATTCCTTCCTACATTCCACCGTTTGAGTGGGAATTCAACAATTTGATAGCTTGCAATTTCTTTCTTTCGAACGGAAGATGCATCATTTGTTTTAGAGGGACCTACTACAACATTCGCCATGCGACATTCTACATTGACTTTATCTCTCTTCTTGGTGGAGACACTCACGGGCCTTATCTTGTAAGGATTTCGGGACACTCATTTCTGGGGGGCAATCTTGTCCTCCTTTTCATACCTCAGTTGGGATGGAGTTTTGTCTTATAGGTTTACTCTTTCCTACTTTTTTTTTTGGGGGCGCGGGTGGGGGGTGTTCACTCTCTTTGTACATCCAATGAAGGACAATCCAACCATGCGGCAGAAACCCAAAACACACAACACTCATAGCAAAACTTATGGAACAATAACATGATATGTATTGAATTCAAACTATAAATGATTACAATCTGCCACAATGGGCTTTCTATTTGCTAGGCCACAACCGTTTGATTACTAACATGGAAATTACTACATTCAAATGAAATTCAGTACATTCATTGACACATGCATCCTCATCATCAAACTCCATCCTAAACCTTCATCCATATGTTCACATGTGTACCTCCAACTTCTTGTTGAATTCTCTCTAACTCTTCCTCGTGATCTCAAATGATTGTGATTAACAAATATATAGCAATCTCAAACCTCCAAAATGATCCACGTCGGCAGCAAGGTGATGCAAAGTTCAATACTCCATGAAACATTTAGTCAGTTGGTGAAAACTAATTCCTCAAACAAAACAATGGTAACGGAAAAGAAATATGTGCGGTGCTTGATGTTTGCTCCCCTGGGTCCAATGAAACTTCACGTGTTCCTTGATTGTTGCAAACTTCAAATGCTTTGGCGCCAATGGTAAATTTATAACTATGATAGTCTGCCAATGTGTTGTAAGTCTTCAAACCAAATTATGTTGCTCTATGCTTCCAATTATTCCCAAACATGAATATGACATCCAAATACCTTTGTAAATTATTATCTCAAAACCACAAGACCAAAATGCAAATTGTGGTAAAGTGCCGTGGTTTCTTCTACAACTGACTGGTAAATGAAAACTTGAAAACAAACAAACAAAGTGAGAATTTTTTTTTGGGTGATTCAAGATTGCTCTTGTCCCCCAAGGATGCTCTTTTATTAGACACTCGAGGTTATTTGAATAGTGAGTCTCACTTTCCAACGACTAGAGGGAAATTGAGACGGTCTACCTTAGCTCTGGAAATCTAGCTTGAGTCTTCTTCTAGCCTTCCTTTCCATTACACCAAATGTTCCTTATATTGTCTACTCTTGGTGCGCTTTCCAATTCTGCTATCCAATATCTTCTCAATCTCTTCTTTTGACTGTGGTGGTATGGGCTTTTGTCCTTGATCCTTTGTGGTGCTTTCTTCTGAGCCCACCCCATGATACTGGTACATGTCTACAATGAACATCGGAGAAATACCTAATTCTTTGTAATGTCCCTTTCTTGATACATGGTTAGTCCATCATCGGGTTCCCGTGGACTAGCAGTTTGGTTAGGGAACCATGGTTGGTATGGCCGTGGAGGTGTTTGTCTGTGGTGGAGTTATGGTTCGAGATCAGTGGATCCAGTTGGCACCCTCTGAGTTGGCTCTGTTTGTTCTTGGCCGTTACTATTTATAGTAAGTTCGGGTCTGGTGTCGGATCAGGATTTTCAGAGGGGTTAGATGCGTCTCGTCGAGACCTTTCCGGCGAGCTAAAGATCAAGGCATTCTGACATCGTCTTCATATTTATTTTAAAGTCCAAAGTTTTATAATGTCTATTTCACGGGACTTTAATAAAGTATTAAGTTAGTGACTTTATGAGAAATAAAAACATAAAGTCACTAAGGGGGGCGCCCATCCCTAGGAGGGTAAAAGATGTTTTAAAATAACAAAAAAGTCCCTCCTAAAACCCAACGCCCAACTTGAGGGAGATATAAGTGAGAATTTGGAGTTCATTTGGATTATACTATGTGGATGATATTTTCTCTTATTGAGCTCTGCTAGGGTTTGTTCTTGGGAAGGGTTTGAGGATTCGAACCAGAGGCTCTTGGAGACGAAAACCTCCATGAGTAACGGCATTCTACAGGTGTGCAAGATCACCCAAAGGTGCCATTCGAGGTGAATACACTCAGTGTTCACAGTTGTGCCGAAATGGAGTACAAAGAATGAGATTTTCCGGAGATTATTGATCATATCACTTGAGATTTGATATTCATCTGTTTCATCGGAGCTGGGACTGATTTTGTTGAGTTCGAAGAGAGTTTAGAGACTGCTGTTTATTTTCTTGCTGGCCGTACCTCCTTGCAGCCAGGCCATACCTATCTTGAGGGTTGTTTGGTGCCATTTCTTTGCATATTTCTCATTTCACTTGGGTCACCCAGCCCCATATTGTTGTGCAGATCAGAACTGGTCCTAAATGCAAGGGTTTCATTGTGGTTTGCTGCTGATATACCATTCCAAGTGGCCGTACATCTCTGCCTGAAGGACGTGGGGAGTTATAGAAGCTCATTCTTGGTTTGCAGCTGTAGCAGCTCACATTTGGAGGCATCTCTAATCTATATCATTGCTGAAAACATTTATGTTGCTATTCCTTGTATTTCCTTGGAGATTGGAGTGATTCCAGCCATACCCATTTGCTGGCCCGCTCTCAGCATATGTATCAAGTTGCAAATCTGAACATGGGTATGTAATGGTAATTCATATTTGGCCTATTTATGATCTGGGTATTGTTGTGACCAAATCACACATCGCCCCATTGCAAATGGGGACCCCCTTTTTTTGAGCTCTGATGCTTTGCATTTAGTCTTGGATGATGTCTTAGGTTCATTTCCTCTGCCAATCCAATAATGAGTTCCTCTTCTAAGAGATTTTTGTTTTATAATTGGAGGTCTCATCTGGAAAATGAAGAATCTTGATTAAATTCCATCCAAGTGATGAACAATGAAACCCTTCCTGATGTATGTTTGAGATCCTGAAAAGACTAAGTCTGATAGCCTGAAATTCTGAAAATCCTGAAAAAATGGCTAAGTCTGAAATCTGGTGAATCCTCCAAATTCTATATTTTGCATGTTAAATCCGGTGGATTCGAGACCTATCTCAAACATCCTGAAAGGTATATTGAAATATATTTAAGTATAAGAAATTCAATCTCTCAACTTATACTTAAATATATTTTTCAATATACCTTTACCCTCGCGACCCTGAAAAACGCCTGACTCTTCCAGAGGATTCAAAAAGCTCATCTAGTGCGACGGGGCATCTAAGTGGCGCAAAATCATGATGAAAAAAGCGCTTTCAAAGACAGAAGAAGATGATGATTTCAAATGCATGAACCAATGCGCCAATTCTAGAAGATTTTCAACCCCTTGAAGTAATGCAAAAATTCTAGAAGATTTTCAACCCCTTGAAGTAATGCGAAAATTCTAGAGGAACTCGAAACCTTGAAGTAATTCGAAAATTCTAGAGGAACTCGAAACCTTGAAGTGATGCGCCAATTTCTAGAGGATCTCAAAATTGTGATCCAATGCGCCCAAGGATGAGATGATTCCTTTCAAGTTTTAAAGGCAAATTCAGGAAACTCAGAGGAAATCAATATGCCTATCTAATGCGACCTAAGGAGGAGGGATTTTAGTCATGGATTAATGCGAATTTTAGAGGAATTTGAAACCCTCAACCAAAGCGCCAAAGGTGGAAGAAGGTAAGTGATTTCAAAAAACACCAACTTGAAGAGGATTTTGACACCTTGAACCAATGCGCCACCCTCTTGCAGATGAAAACAAGTTGGAATCAAAGCAAATTTTAGAGGACTTCAACATGCCTATCCAATGCGAAAATTTCAGAGGAAATCAATACCTCCATCCAATGCGCTAAGGAGAAAGAAAAATGCTGGGTGTCAAGGTGTAAGTTTTGATGTTTCCAGAGGATTTCAAATCCTTAACCAATGCACATATCTTAGAAAATCCTAGACATCCAAAGTCAAGTCTCAGAGCAAATTTCTAGAGGAAATCAAAACGTTGATTCATTGCGCCACCTTGTAGGTGAGAGTAAAGTTGAGTTTTGAAAGCAAGTTAGAAGAGGATTTTGAATACTCCATCCAATGCGATGAAAAGATCAAGAAGAAATCAAACCTCTCATCCACTGCGCCACATGTGGGAAGGCTTTGATACACTTTGAAGGAGATTTCAAAAATCTTATCTAATGCACTTGAGGAAGGAAAGGGTTCAATACAAAATTTCAAAGACTTTTTCAAGGAGGATCCAAAATCCTAAACCAATGCGCCTAGATAGGGAGGTCTTTATTGATCGTTTGAGATGAAATTCTAACCGGAAGATGAAATTGCTAACTAATGTGCCCTCCTTAAGGATTAAAAATAGTGGTTTAGAATGCAAATTTTAAGAGTTTCAATGAAGATCAAGAACTTGTCATCTAGTGCGCTTGGCTTGGAAATGCATTCTTATATGTTATAAATCAAATATTATCATGTTTATCAAGAAGGTTGATATTATTTCTTTCTTTGTGTTGCAGGAGCTAAAGGCTGGAAACACTTTCATATAGGAAGGAAAGTCAGGAAGCAGTCTTCAAGAAGAAGGCATCATAAGCTGCTCAAAGTGATCACTTCAAGCATCATGTAGCTGCTTCAAAGGAACCTTTCATCATCCTTGTGTTGGAATTCTTCATCAAGTGGCATCAAGTTGAGATTGTCTAGAAGACATCCACCTGAAGGACATCATCTTCATCAAGGCTTCCTAAGGAAGCATCCTTTCAAGAGATCTACATCACTTCAAGTATTAGCTGGTTTCTTCATCAATCTACTGAAACATTTCATCAAGTGGCATCATGTTCAAAGACAAGGCATTCATCCATCTAAGCTTCAAGCCTTTACAATTTTCAAGTCCAAGAGAGTCTACTACTCTTCATGAAGGAATCAAGTGTCATCATCTATTCTCTACTCTCTTCAAGAGGATGCATCAAAGGAGATTATCATCATCATGTATCCTGCAAGAAGAAGAAACATTACAAAGTCAATCAAATGAGCTACAAGTATCATACATCCAGTTGCAAGGAAATGTACAAGGCAAGATGATACAATTTTCAAAGTATGCTGAGTTAGCATCTATGTGGCGAGTACACATCATTCAATTTTGATTAGCCGCATTATTAAATGCATTCAATGTATCATTTAATAAAAGAAGTCAAAGGGATTCCTATGTGGAAGATATTTTAAATGCTTTCGCCTTACCTTATCACATTGGAAAACGTGCCTTCATTGCCTCTCTTTTGTGCTAAAAATAGCAAGTTGTTGTAACTACCTCTGAGGTGGCATGATCTGAGCCCTTGGCTATCAAATTGATCTTAGCCATTCAATGTATTCTGGGCACTATATAAAGGCTTTGTTGCCTCATTTGTAATTCAGTAGATCATTAGTAGTAGGCAAGTAGGAGTAGAATAAAAGAGACTCGAGAAATTCTCTGGGAGGACTTGAAATTGTTGTAAATATTTCTCAAGGTTAATGCAAAAGACATTGGAGCTACTTGTTTGGTGTTAAGTATTATCTTGTGGAGTAACATGGTTTCATGAATCTTGATGGAATTAAGAGATGTTTCAATTAGATTAGAAGTAGATTAGAAGCTCGTTGAAATAATGTATGTTGTACTGAATATCGATCAACTCCTAGCTCATGCTTTTAACATTCATCGCTGATGAAGTGTTGTGTAAAGCTAGTCTGAGTTTATTTGCTTAAGTTCGATTGTGGATGCTTGTTTGAGCTGCGCCATTTGATGGGTGCTTGTATAAGTCTTCATGATTTGAAAACCATTCGCGTAACCTTAGGAGATTGCACCAACTTCATGTAGTTGTAGGCACCCTTGGCGAAGTGAAGTTAGGTTAAATCAGGAGTTTGTCTATTCAATACATCATCATTGCCTCATTGACCTTAGATAGTTTCCTAAACCCTTACCTTTTTACTTTTCTTCATTATTGAAACCTGGTATATATATCATCCACACTGAAGGAGAGATAATCTGAATGAAAGAAGAAAGATCTAATGTAAGTCCCTTTGTGTTTAACAGCAAAATCATACTTAGTCACTGAGCTATCTCTTACAAACTCATCAGAAAGGAACCTTGGAGTCATCTTGTTTGATCACCTAGTTCAGCATTCGAGAGGCTTTGCTCAAGAGGGAGTTAGATACTCTGTATTTCACTCTAATTGTTGACTTGTCGAAAAACAATCATCAACAGGTATCAGTTAGTTTCTTCATATATGTTGTATCTTTTTTGGGTTTCCATTCTATGCTATATATTGTATGCTCCGGCAACACACATCTGTGGGAAAAACCGAAAACCCTTTCTGCATCTTCTGTCTAGTCTATAAGAACACCTCTAAAAAATAAAATAACACATAAAAAGATCTTTAAAAAATATACAAACAGGTACGACACATAACATTCTTCCAGTAGCTCCACCTCATATGCATTTCCCGAATCAAATCTTCTTACAATTTTGCAAGGACCAAACTTCTTCATCTTGAGTTTATTGTATGTTTCGTATGGAAATTTTTTTTAATTGAGGTACATCATTACGTCATCTCCCACCACAAAATATTTGTCTTCTTGTTTTGTCAGCGTCTCGTTTATGCTTATCATTCATCTTCTCCAAGTGGCTCCTTGCCTCTACATGTACCTTCTTCATGTGTTCTACGAATTCCTTTCCCTCCGCACTCCTCTTATCTTTGTTACTGATGTCCCTTAGTTCTGATACATTCCTTGGTTTGCTATCGCTCACAATGTGAAATGGTGTCTTTTTGGTACTCCTATTTACTGAGTTATTATATGCAAAGTCTACTTGCGATAGGACCATGTCCCAATTTATTGCTTTCTCGCCAACCAAGCATCTCAATAAGTTCCCTAAGCTCTTGTTCATAACTTTCGTTTGCCCATTAGTATGGGGGTTGTATGTTGAACTAAACTTCAAATCCGTCTTTGTAATGTCCCCTTTTTGGATATTCCTGATTTCTTTACTTGCATACAATAAGATCACTAGAAAGGGACATTAGAAATATTAAAGATCAATAAATTAAGTTAATATTGAGTTCATAGCATCATTCATATTAAATTCATCTATAATAGCATAATTAATAATGAAAACAATATTACATAACATAAACAATGAGATCAAATCATCATAGCATAATCCACATTCAGTTCACTTCATAACACAATTCAGTATCGACTATGTTCAAGTCTTAATCATTACTTCCTTTCTAATCCTCAACCTTGGATGAGGATTTATTTGTTTAGGGCGCGCTAAACCATCTCCAATGTAATTGGGATGGGATTACTCCGCCTCTCCCTAACAAAACCTTGTCTAGGGCACGCTAAACCATCTCCAATCTCATCGGGATGGAATTACTCTGCCTCTCCCTAACAAAACCACCTACCCTAGGGTTGCAGGCAATAGAAATAACTAAGTATTAACTTGAACATACTTTGATATACTTCAACATACCAAATGATCGCATTTATTCATAGCACATTTTGTATGGGCTATGTTCAAGTCTCAATCCTTATTTCTCTCTTCAACCATGGATGGGGATTTACTTGTTTAGGGCGCGATGAAACCAACTCAATGGATAGATTTACTCCACCTCTCCCTAACAAAACCTGCTTACCCTAAGGTTGGAGGCAATAGAAATAAATAGGCATTGAGTTTGAACATACCACTATTTCAATGTGTTGTGAATTCTATTGATGTTTTCCTTTATATATTTCATATCAAGTTTCACAATGCTTACATATACATATGTAATGATACTAATGATAATCTTTCAATTATATGCATTTGTCATTACTTACCACATGGCATTCATCATAATAAACATAGGGTTAGATACATCATACCAAGTATATTACTCTTGCCTTTGTGTCCTTGGAGATCTAAGGATTGTATTCCTTTCTTCTATGCTATCTGCAGCCCAATATACTGCTACGTATATATTTCAGATTCTCTACGTATATATTTCAGATTCTTCTTGTTCTTCACGTATCTTACACTTCACTCTCCTTTCCAATCTGTATATTCATACTTGTATATCTTTGTCAAGGATCTATCTCTTTCCTTTATATCTTCTCTATTTTGAGAGACACGCCTCTTCATATAGGTTGCTGCCTATTTTTGAAACTTTAATCACTGCATTAGTATTATAATCGCTATTATTTCATTATCCTTATTTTAATCGTTGAGTATCCTTTTGCACATGTAAATCACACCTCTTTTATATTATACTCCTTTGCACCTTTCTAAAATGAAGAGTCTTTTATATGGGGCACGCTATGTGTAAGAGAGTCGGCCTCTTTACAAAACAAATATTGTTTATTAACTTTTAATCTCCAGCGCTTGCTATGGGAAGTCGGCCTGCACCTTTAAAAACCTTCGATTTGGCTTTGCTTATTAATCATATCCCCCTCTATGACTCGGGCTTATGACCGATCTTCCTTATTCTTGATCACTCAAAATGATGAGTCATAAATATATTCATATATTTATAATATTATGATCATAATAATATTTAATTTAGTATTATATTTATATTATTTATATTTGATATATATATTCTTTTTATATAATACATCTTGTTAATTAAATAAATATATTATATATTATATTAACATTTTTATATAATAATATTATTTAATATTATTTATTAAACATTATATATTAATAATATTATTTATATGTATTAAATATTAATACATACGTAAAACACCGTATTTAACGAAAGCTACTTCATCGTCTTTTATTGTGATGTTTAAAGCTCTAATTTAAACAATGCCTTAATATCGGGACATCACAGTCTTCATCTTTTTGCATAATGTTCTCCAAAAATATCCCACAAACTTGGTATCCCTGTCTGAAACTATGCTCCTTGGTAAACCATGTAACCTTACAACCTCCCTGAAAAATATATCTGCTGTGTACCACATCATTGTTCTTCTTATAGGGAATAAAATGTGCCATCTTAGAGAATCTATCCACCACTATCAATATTGAATCATTCCCCCTTTGTGTCCTCAGCAGTCCCAATACAAAATCCATACTTATGTCCACCCAAGGCTTCTCTAGTACTGGTAAGGCTGATATAATCCAACATTTTGATTGCTTCCTTTGACAACTTGGTAGGTTCTGAGACCTTGAACAAATTTTCTCACATCCTTGTATATTTGTGGCAAAAAATAGTTCTCATTAACTGAGGCAACTGTCTTGTCTATCCCAAAATGTCCAACCAAATCTCCGCAATGCTTCTCTTTGATCAAGTTCTCCCTCATGGAGCTTCTTGCTATACATAATTGGCTTCTCTAAAATAGCATCTCATTTTGAATCAAATAGTTTAACCACTTATTCCTATCCATGCTCACTGGCTCCTTGCATGCCTTCGCAAAATCAGGATCAGCTTCATACACACACTTTAGCTCCTCAAAATCAACTACTTCTACTCTTATTGCTTTGGTACTATGAATCCACAAGAACCCAACATAATAATTAAAAGGAATTGTAAAATCTAAAAAATTTAATTGGGTGATATTGCATCCATCTTTCCCAACTACTGCAGCAAGTTTGTTTACCTCATACCTGATTTCTTGATGTCTTCCGCCAACTCCTACAGGACAGACTAATATGTAAGCTTAAATTGTTCACCTAAAATACATTAGTGGAAAAAAATAAAAATAAATTTACTTGTTATGATTGTGTCAAGCTATCAAGAGATACTAGATAGACCTTTTAATGAATGTTCACTGCCTCTCTGCTCTGCTTACTATATAAAACTGCCTGACAACAGGGTAGCTGTTGAGGATCAAATGAGTTTCAAATGTAGGTGTTCTTATACCGATAGGAAATTCACATCAGGCATGAAAGAAAGAACATAGATCTATGCTGAGGGTGCTAAAAATTGAGAAATAACTGCATCTCTGAAATATTCATGGCAGTTATGGAATAACTGACACAAATGCTGAGAGCCCAAGCCTATTTTAGTTGCTAGTGTGAAAGGACAAGACCTTAGCAGATGACACTGGCCTTAAAAGCATAAAGGAGAAGCCCCTGTTTCCCAGATGCAGGTGCCAATGGCATTTCACCACTTTGAAGAAGCTGTTTTTTAATTTTGCAATTCATTGTAGAGTAATATAATTGGGCGTCATTGTATTTTGATGTTTGCCTTAAATGTATGGTCACACTGAAACAAGGACAACTGAGTTTCTTTTGCAGAGTTAGTGCCATTTTTGAATTGTTGGGAGCTGTGAGTCAAGGACTAGAAGTTAAAAAATGGGGGTGGGCATGGTTATATTGATAATGTGTAGCTGGTGGGCATAATAAAAAGAGGGCTAGGGTTTCCTAATAGATGGTGACCTTTCAATATGGTGTTATGGCTCATACAAAGGGATAGATGGTTGGAGTACATTTAAAATTGGTTTACATAGTTGGGTGTTGTGAGCCAACTAGAAGTTACAAAATGGCGATGGGCATGGTTATGAACTTACATGGATAATGTGTAGCTGGCTGGCATAATAAAAGGAGGGCTAGGGTTTTCTAATAGGTGATGATCTTTAAATATGGTATTAGGGGTCATACAAAGGGATAGATGGTTGTAGTCCATTTAAAAATTGGTTACAATTTCTGAGTCCAGTGATCCTTATCAAAGTATTTGTTAGGAATGTGTGATATTTAATTGCAATCCTAATGTACTAATGTTGCATTTCCAACAATCTTGGAATGGGTAGTTGGACGCCCATGTTGTTGAGAGATATTATTTTATTATTATTCTCCTTGTTGACTTGGAATATTAGTTGTAGTGGCATTCATGAAGGAGGCGGAGCATGATGGTGGTAGTTACAAGTTGCTTCGAATGCATTTATACTACTTTCTTGATTCTAGGTGCTAGAGGAGAGAGTGGAGCATTTTTCTTATGATAGGTGGGTCCCACTTGGGGTAGTGGTGTCACATTAGAGCACTAGCATTGGGAGTGGTGCCTACCGGGTTGAGTGAGGTCAGAGATGCTGTTTGATAATGGTTTCTATTCATGGATGTGTTGATTAGTCACATAGGAGTGTTGGGTTTTCGCCATACCATGGTTTTGGGGTGTTATGGTTTCAGGAATCAACTTGTGGTTTCCTCTCAACTCTATAAATTATATGCATTTGATAGTGGTTTTATGGTTTATTATAGGTACACAGGGGCTGTTGGAATGTTGTCAGATTGAAGGGAGAAGTTTGTTGTATATATACTCATGTTGAAGATTAATACATACTTGTGCTCTCTTTGATGGTAGAGTTTTTTTGCGAAAGGGTTTCTCCATGTATATTTGGTGTTGTGTCGTGTTATTATAGTTTGCTGATTTTATATGCTTTATCCATTTTCTATTTCATTGGTTAAAATAATATATTAAAATCTGTACGCTTAGTTTGATGTTATTGCTGCAATAGTTCACTCTATATTTTAACAGTATCATTGATTCATACACATTGCATATTAAATATCTGTAATCGCAAGATGCTGAATAGAGTACCTTTAGTTGGAATTTAAAGACTCCCATTGTTCTCATCTACTAAGGCATGAAATCTTATACATATAAGAATGAGTATTATGCTGGCAAGCTGTTAACTTGGAGGCTACATGTGAAAATTTCTGACAGGTTATTGAAAACTTGAAACTTACACCTTCATTTGAAATTTTAAAATATATTTGCATGCTGGCCTTGCCATTCTGCATGAATGCTTGGGCTTATATGGTATGCCCCTTGACAGAGCTTGGATGACTTGATAATACTTTTGATATCAATTTTCATTCTTTAGAAGAATGTTTAAGGGTACTGAAAGCTAAAATGAAGCTAGTATCGAACAAAATCTATGTCAAGTCATAGCACCCAAGTCATAGCTTCTAGGAAAGAAAACAAATGGGTTTTTGTTCTGAATTATAGGGTGGTGTTTTGTGATTCTCCTCTCCTAGGGCTGTCATGCACTTGGTCATCTAAATGATGATGCTGTTGTGTCTCATTGTGCGATGATGGCATCTTCATTGCCTGTTGGAACTACAATGATGCAATGTGGTTTTCCCCACACATTCCAAGATGTTGCATCACAAGATCTATCTTTTCTAACTGAGACTAATGAGAACCTTGAGCAAATCCTCTCTCCAATCAGGCAACTTTCGTGTCTCAATTTTTTTATTCAAGACTTGTGGATCAGTAGTAGTTTGTAGCTTGCTTCCTTGACTACCTCTGATCCAAGGTATTACTGTTAACTACTTTTGTGCACTCCTTATACATGTGGCTTCAAGTTTATAGTGGCCCACCTCCTTTGAGGAATATATTTATTATTTATTATTTATTGGTCGCTAGCTTCCCCTTTGCCATGCACATCTATGGTTGTCAATATTTTGATCTCTATCTAGAGATTGCTTGCTATTCCTTTTTGGGTGACATCATTCTTTTGGGCGATTTTAATCCCAATGCTGTGACTCATCAGTTGCCTTGCAAAGGATGAGATCTCCTTTAGGAGATTGACTTTGAAGAGTTTGGTTTATAGAGGACCTCAAGTGATGGAGATAATTCTCTCACGGGTTACGGGGGATATCTTCTCTAGTTTGGTGAGTAGCATGGTTTTCACATTCTTAACGGGCTATCTTGTTTCCTAGATTTTAAAACAAATATATGTCTGTCTCATAGTGAGGCATGATTGTGGTTGTTTATGTTCTTGCTAGCAAGTCTTTGATTTCCCACATTTGATATTTTATCTTCCAGTAGCTCTCTCTTGCCTATCATGTTTGTCTGGATTTTGTTCTCCATGTGGTTTTGCACATCTCCTTGCCCACCCTCTCTATTGACTGCTACTATGGAGAAAGTGATTGAAAAAGTAAAAGTATAGCTCTCTGTGGTAGTGATTGAATAAAATAATATGTACCCCAGGGAAGTGTCCCTGGTACTATTCTAACAGCCCCTGTTTGGGAAGGAATTGTTTTGGGGATGTCCCCAATTCGAGGGATGTTTCCTGGGATACCCCCTTTTGGAAACACTAATTGGGGATGGCCTGCCACCCCTAATGTCTTTTGACAATCCAGGGACATGAGATTAGGATGTCCCTCTGCCTGTCAGAAAACATAAAACAGAAAATAACCCTAGAGCCTTACCTAAACATTTTCTATTTAACATCCAAAAACCCAAAAACCATTGGCCATACTCATTTTATGTTTTTATCATTTGCACATGACTATTTTTTTACAATTTACTTTTGCAAGCAACAAGAGGAAGGAAGACTGAAAAGAGAGGAAGAAGGAAGAGGCAGATTATTAACTTTTACTTTAAGCTATTTTTATCTCAAACTTGAAATATTAATTTTTTATCATTAGTTTATTATCCACTCTCCACCGTCCCTAAAATCTAGGAAAATTTCAGCTGCCCTGCCCCATCCCTTGCCATTTCCAAAATCTAGGAAATTTTTACCATCCCTGAAACCCTGTGCCAATGTCCCAGAAACTCATAGAAACACAAAGAATAGTCAATGGTAGAGCAATGTTCCCATTTATATGATGTATCTGTAGAAGTAAGTAAACTCTACGATTAAACTTTTTTAGGCTCATTAGCTTTCTTTGTGACAACCCTACCTAAACTTGTGTTGAGTCAGTTGCTGATTGAACCGGGGCACCAATTTTGTTCTTCTATTGGCATGCAGCTCCTTCTATGAGGAAAGGTGGCTGCTCTGATTTAAGACAAGTTCTAAAATATGGCTTTTGGGCTGTTAAGCTTATATAAATGGTTACTGTGGTCACTTTTTGCCTATTTAGTTGTAATTATATTGGTTATTGCCTCTGACCTTGTTTGGTGAATAGCAAGAGTCTCTAGGTGACCATTCAAAGTGCTATCTTCATTTCCCTAGCTGAATATTCAATTTGCTTCTGTGCTTGTGGACCTTAGTGCAATTCTGGAAAACGAGGTGGCATAATTGTAAACACAAAAAGGAGGCAGATAAGTTAACATTATCTAGCTGGTTCATCGGTTTTCTAGTTAACTGTAAAATAAATTTGATCTGCTCATGGTTGAAATAATTATAAACAGAGGAAGGAGCTAGATAAATTAAAGCATTTTGTCAGACGAGTAGGAAGTTCCCAGAAAAGATTTGATATTGGCAAGTTCTGCTACTTTGATTGAAGGATTGATTTTTTGTTGTTGATTTTCACTTTTGAATTTTAGAATTTCCGAAGTGTGTATTATTTATGAAGCTTTCTAGTTTGCTGGCTTACCCAGTCCAAAAAGTTCTAACATGCTTTTTTCTGAGGTAAAAAACAAATGTTTCACAATATCTCATGTTTTGGGACAACTTAGGTATGCTTTTCAAATTAGGCTTGGTTACAGCCTACAGGTATATTGATTATTCTATTATGCAAGAATATAGAATTCCCACAATCAGAGTGTTTCCCATGATAGTCAAGTTTAATGTTTAAAGTCCTCTACAATTTAAATGGAAAAGCAAGGCATGTGACTGTTGTGATTGCTTTCCATATGAATTTTGTTCTTATTTGGGTTCCTTTGATGATGTTGTATATCTATTTACATGTAAACTATTTGCTTAGTTTTAGTATTTTTTTGTTTATGTTGAAAGTTTGATCAGACATATAGTAAAAGAGTCTTTAACCTTATTTCTATTTCTGTTAATATAATCCCACAGACCAATCCACTGGAACTCTCAGAAAAGCTGAATCTGAATATAAAGGTCACCGCTCTTTACTGATGAGCACTAGACGCCTTCTCACAGCTATGCGACGGCAGGATATTCTTGACAGGTGGTCTTTTCTTTGACCATGCTATTCATACTTTGATATCTTTCTTAACTTTGCTTGTGCTACTAGCCAGCTACAATGTTGTGAAATGATCAGTTACCTGGCTGGACTGTATTTATTGAACATAGACTTGAAAATATTTTCTGCCTCACTGGCATTTTATATATTGGCTTCAAAGCATCATAATTTTCTGTTTATTTAAGCCAACCCAAGAATCCTGTTTTTTAAAAAGCCAACCCAAGAATCTATCTACGAAATGTGATTAATCAAATTCCCAGCTATATCAATTTTTTGGGTTGGTTACATGGCACTGTGTTTGCCCTATCAAATTAATTTCTAGTCCATTTTCTGATAGAGTTTTTGCATGAACGACAGGATAATAATGGTTGCTGGATTTCTTTTCTTTTGCATGGTCGTTTTATACATATTCACCAAGCGTGTTGGGCTTTTGAAGTTACAGCGTAAATTGTCTGCATCAATGAGGTCAGATAATGCAGAAATAAATCTAGCTTCAGACTATGCACATCATGCTGGCAGTCCATATTTTGCAAAGGAGAAGATGAAAGTGACTATTGGAACCTCTGAAAGAAAAGTTGCTGTGGATACAAGTCCTTCCTCTGATTCAGCATTTTTGGATAACAGTATACATCAGATCAGCAGCTCCAATCCTGTAAATAGTGATGTACAGCTAGATATCAATGATGAAAAGGAAACCAAAATTCATTTAACTTCCAGCAATCCCTCCTTTCTTTCAAAGAATTCTCCGGCCCAAATTCATGATGAACTTTGATTTGCAAAATAATAATTGCATTTGCTGACAACAATTATGCAAGTAGATTTGTTCAGTTTTAAAAACAGTTCTCATGGTTGTAAGATTGGAGTATGTTTACACTACTGGTATCTAACATAATTAGAGTAAATGTAATTGTCAAGAGCCAATTAAAAATTTAACACATGCACAAATCATGTTGGCGACTTACTGTAGCAATCCATCAGATATCCTTTTAATACTAAACCAAATGTTTGGAGCCCAAATATATATTTTACATGTTTTGTTTGTGGCGAACTGTTGTTATCTGCCTATTCAGCATGAATCTGATAAGTCAGTTGCGTTTACAATTAAGTTTGGTTTCGTTGGGTCTGGGTTGAGTGGTATGTTTGGGTGCTTACTATGTTGAAACTGAGGTTTGAATTGGGTAAGCTGCTTTTGGGTGTGTGCCTATGTTGGAATGGTAGCTTTAAGAAGTCCACTCTTCAAGCTGTAATTTATGATCTCAATGTATTGGGAAGTAATTTTTGTTAAAAAATTAATTGTCTTAGCTATGAGGAAATACAAACTTTTGATCAAGTTAAAAAATTGCGACTTATAAATGTGTCGGTGCCTTGTTAATACAATTCACAACGTTAGAGGTTAGCATTTAATCCACACCTTATTCTAACGCAAAACTATATCTTTTTGTTTGCTTGGCAGCAAGGCCCATAAATAATGGAAAATGCATCCCATGAACATGGAGCTTAGACACAATGACTTAATAAAACAACAAAAAAGTGATCACAAAGATCCCGTTGAACTTCATTTAGAAGGGTCTCAGAAAAAAATTAAAAGCACTGTTTCACCATCTCATAGAACTTTTCATCTAAATGAACATGTCTTTGAAATGTATTTTGAAACACCTACTAAGACTAAATTTTATCTTCTTGAAAATTTTACTTCCAAAAGATACTAGATGCCCCTGTTCATTCTGTAGAACATGGAAAGCATTAAACGTATTTGCCAAGTTGACTTTGTTTTGTAAATTTCTTGCAAATTCGAATTTCAGAAGATGCTAAATGCCTGTTTTTTTCACTCTGTAGTAAGCTCCAAACCTGTTTGCCAGGCTTTGGCACATTTATGTCCACTAGCCAATCATTGGTAGAAGACCTACCCAGTAACTTTGAGCTGGGAATCACGGCCATGGGTTGACTCAAATGTATTTTGTGTTGAGTCATTATCTGACGTTCTTGAGTCATGAAGTCAAAGAAAAAATGAGTTTTTTTAGAGTGTCATAGCAAGAACCACTTAACAACTTTAAACATTATATTCCAGTATTATTGCCAACAGTATTTAATAATATTTCTGTTATATGGTAGTCAATATCATAAGTGCCAAAGGAGCAACAATATCTTTTCTGCTGGTGCAAGGTTCTTGATTGTTCTCCATATTCGTAGTTTCTTTTCCTGTGTTTTACCTGTTCTTCCAAAGCCCATGTTCGACCTCCATGGCATCTTTATTTTGGAAAATATTACCTTAGTTGCTACAACAAAGTCAGGTGTATTTAAACCATGTTAACTTTTTCATCCTCATCATCACTGTCATGAGGTTTTCCACCATATCTTTTTAGGTTTGGCCGATAATCTGCTCTTTTAACTTCAGTTTTATAAATCACAGTCGTCGATTGTCCAACAACATATAGAATTTGTCTTTAGGTATCTGAGGACCATTGTAACCATTGCTTTGGAATGTTTTGTCATTCCTACTTTTCCAGATATGCCAAAGGATTTCAAAAGACAAAAGAAGCCAAAATGTGTTGAGCTTTTTATCAAAATTTTTAACAGAACCAAAAAGAATTTCATTTCAAGTAGTATTGGATTTGTTATTCCATTCCAAAATGTTACCGAAAAATCATGGACCAAAGATTTCTAGCATATTGACAGCCAAAGAAAAGATGCTCAAAACACTCATTAATATTACACATGGGACAAACATACAGGGTTAGACTAGCCTCACCGAGGATAGGACCCAACTGCCAATCTTTTTAACACAAGGCTAAATGTCTTTGGTTCAAGAAAGTTGACCAAATATGGTTTAAGATAGATTTTCATTCTTTATTAGAGGTTAACTTTCCGACTATTTTCATGGTGGAGAAGACTTCCTCAATGTTAGTCAACATCAGGTAAATCATTTTTGGAGAGGCCCTAGGGAGGGATGAGCCATCTACCCATCTTAGGAGGTTCAAAATCTCAGTATTGAAGCTCTTATTGATAGGATACTGTATATAGCTTTATAGAGAACAAAGAAAGTTCTTTGTGTATTAGAGATAGAGAATTTGGCTGGAAATTGATCCCAAATGATTAAATTTTCATTACTGAATATATCATTGAAATACCCTGTGAAGCCCAAAATTTAGCTGAACAACCTCATAGCATAGAAAGAGGTATATTTTTCCAATTCAAATTTCACCAAATAGAATAATGACTGGTAAAACTCTCATTCTTTCTGCAAAAAGCCTCATGCCTAGAAATTAAGTGTCTCACTGACTTCCATGTCCTTCATATTACTTCAAAACACCAAAGATCTAAATGGTTTAACAACAAATCTTCCAAAAAGTATATCATGTGAGTGCAAGCCTTTCCAAATTCTGCTGTTTTTTAACAACAAACCTTCCAAAAAGTATATCATGTGGGTGGAAGCCTTTCTAGTTTTTGCTATTTTTCAGGACAGCCAAAGAGATGTTATTCCTAACTAGGATCTCCCAGGGTTCAAAATCTTCAAAGGATTTCAAAGTCTAGCTTTGCAGCTTCAAATTTTTAGCCCCAAGGCCCCTTTATCCATAGAGAGAAGAGCACCAATTCCAATTCCCTGCATGCTTCTTTCTGTTGCCTTTGCCATTAGACCATACATACCCCTTCATTATTCTCTAAATTTTATCAACCTGACCAGCTCCCAAAGAGCCAAATAGAAGCATAACATATATTGTATGATGAGAGATTTTCGACAAATCCTTACTCTTCCTAGCAAGGAAAGGTCATGTCCCTGCTTTTTCACATTCTTCATTTCTCTCTTTCTGAAAATCCACTCCCACATCTCTAGATAACTTACCATCCTATTCGGGCCACCCCATTTCAATTTTCACTTATCAAACCATTTGGGAGGGGAATCTTTTCTGCTTAAAGCAATGTATTTGTAGTTAAAAGTATTCAATCCGAGGCAACACAATATATATTAAGCCTACTGAATACATTACCAAAATTCTCATCAAGTTTAGGAAATAGTGTTGTATCATCAACAAGCTGGATATTGATCAATTCATCACTATTAGGAAGTGAAATACTCTTGATAGGAGGACCGAAAGAAGTCTCCCTTAATAGATATTGTAGTGCCTTGAAACAATGACAATAGGGTAGGGGCTAGAAGACACCCTTGTTTGATGGACCTTTTTAGAGCAAAGGGCTCAGTGAACTCACCATTGATTTCAATATATGCTTCACTCACCATTGATTTCAATATATGCATAAGCATCCTTGAAGAGCATTCTCACAATATTGCAAAATTTAACAGGAAAGCCTAAAGCTTTTGTAACCTTAGGTGTACATGGCCACTCAATTCTATTAGTTTCTTCAAAGTCAAGTGGCATCATACAAACAACTTGGTTAGAATATCATGCCCACTCAAGACCTTCCCAACTAATAACAAGGTTCTCAATATGTATATGCCTTTAATAAATCCATTTTGAGTGGCATAAATTATCTTGGGGAGAAGCCTCAATACAAACAATTTTTCTAAAGTCTTATTAGGAAACATTTGTTGGGGGGGGGGGGGATCTCTTATTGTTGACCTCATTATATACATCCAAAATGTTAGATGTAATCCGATCAATATTGGATTTATAGATCTTAATTGGCAAACCATCTGCCCCAGGAGTCTTCTCATTCTCGAAAGAATTAATCACCTTGGAAAGCTCATCTCTGGTATTTTCTTTCTCCAGGTCATTAGGTCAAGGTGCAACAAGATGAAATGTATGAAGATTGGAAGGTGTAATTGATATCAGTTTTGAACTTCTCCATTGTTATTTGTATTTTGATGGACAAAACTGTGGATCAAGACTTGAGATCAAATTGCTATAAAAGTTTTACATTAACTTCCTCAGTTTGTTCCTAAAATGTCAATCCGAGGATCGTAGACTTGTGAAAGGTATTGTGGCTATCTGCCGAAGGGATGAAGATAGTGAGCTGAGTGGGGATGAAATGTAGCTAAGAAAATACAAAAAATGCATTAATAAAAATATAATTTAAGTCTTCTATTCTAATTTTACAATAAGAATTATGATAGTAACAACAATAACATATTAATGAAAATGAAAACACACCTCACCAAATTGAGCATTAATGTAAATTACAAACCGAAATTAAATTACAAAATCTCCTATCAAACTAAACTTTAATGAAAATACTAAAATATAAATTACACTACATTTAAATCTTAAAAGCTATCATAATTAAATCAGATTAAAAGAAATAACATACACAAAAATAATAAACATCACACTACCTTAAATCTTAAAGTCTATGATAATTAATAAAATTCAAAAAGAATTAACACACAAACATAATAATAAACATCGTTGAGCTTCCCAAAGGAGTGGGCCCTTGCTCCTGGTCTGCACGGCGGAAGAAATAGAAGCTTTTCTACTCTGGTTTGATCAGAAGAAATAATAGTATTTTATTATAAAAATGATACAAGTCTTCTCTCAAATTCATATGGTTTTCTCCTTCACCTATTTTCTAGCATTTGTTCCTATTTTCATGCCATTTTTCTATTATTTTGTTGCTCACATTTAGTTGGTTTATTTGTTGGAAACAAATCACCCTAAAATGGTGGAGAAAATTTGGAGGATCCTAAAATAAAGGACAAAATAAAATAGAATATTAGTTTTAACGTGAGGAGAATGCTCCCATGCTGATGACATGAAGTTGCTGCATCATATATTTTCTCAAGATAATAGAAGTGAATATTAGTAAATACAATCTAATATTTATTATTCATATATTTTATCTAAAAACTAAATTAGATATTATTTATTTATATTAAATCATATGCAACATAAAATGGTAAAATGGTATGGAATGAGATAGAAATGGAATATTAGAATAGGATTGAAGGCATATGGAAATGGCTAAAATGTGGCATAGAATGAGACATGGATGGCTCTCGTCATATTTCTTCAAGGAATCCTTATAGTTTCCTCTTGCCATGTTTTGCGGTATGATTGTAACAACAAATTTGATGAATGTGACAAATTCTGAAAACACACTACATGCTTTGTAGTGATCATTTTTTAGTCACATATGGATGAATGTAGTGTAATAAGGGATTACTAAGTATATTCATGGCTGGTTATCACATTTTTAATGCATCTAAATATTCGAAGAGGCCCTCATATGTTTCTATGTTGTTTCCTTTGATGAACTTATGACTTTGTAACCCATTGAATAGGCACTGGTCTGGGAAGTATTGATCACCCACACTCTTAAAAAATGAACAATATCATTAAACTATGGAATATGAGTAAGTTTTAATTTGTATGCTTCTTTTGGTTCAACATTTAAACTAGGGAATATTTTTAGCAAGCCAACCAAGTTTTATCTAAATGAATCAGATTCACATACTTGCATCTTGCATTGCTGTAATGATGCCATTATCAACTTCATAGAGGTTAATTATGCAGTAGATTATCTTTTGATTCAGTGACAACCTTTGGGGTCAAAACTATCATTTGGGTACTATTGCTGTGTTATTATGTTGTGCAATTTATGTTGTAGTCAATCCTTGTTGAGGGATACTGAAATGTCCCAACTAGGGTCTTGACCAATTTTTTTGAATTTTGAATTTTCAATTTCAAAACCCTAGATCTAAGTTTTGATTTTGTTATCTCAGATATGAACATACACTTATTTCATCCATTTATCATGCAAAATACATCATAATCAACATGCCAAAAGTGTACAATCAAACCCTAGTTGAATTACACAATCCATACTAGGTTGATAGCCAAAAATGATGATCAATCAAATCAGACTTATGCTGTCATGAAATCAGTTTGGTCAATTGCACAATTACATCAAATCTATGGCTCTAGCATAGACACAATACATCCATAGATGGTTGTTACAAAATTCAGAGATGAATGATGAATATCAACATACCAATGTGATGTTAAAATCAATCCAAGATGAATAGATTTCTTTCAAATTAGATCTACCTTCAATAGGGTTGATGATTGCTCCACAAAATGACGACAAAGAGTCTTCAATGTTTAACAATGTTGCCAATATCTATTGATGACGACAAAGAGTCTTCAATTATGAACAATGTTGCCAATATCTGCTGTCTACTTCCCTCCTATGCTGGGCGCCACTCCTAAGATGAAGAAATGTAGTTCCAAGACTAAGAATGTCAAGGCAATGCAGATCCAAGGGTTTAATGCTGATTGCCACCCTTCAATGATGTCAAACATCCACAAAACAAGTTCGACCTCCTCACCAATGCATCTTATGCTATTCGGCTGCTCCTCAAAGGCAACTAGGTGACATGGAAGGTTGGTTGCCTCTCTAAAAGGTTGCCAAATTGCCCTCTATGATGATTGCCTCAACAACCAACAAGTCTGATATGAAATCAAAGATGAAACAGTATGCAAGACTCCCTAAATTGGCGCACTATATGATGCAATCTGCTACACAACTTGGCACTCAATCAAAGAATCAAACACTCAAATCAACACTCCTATGGAAATGCAATGGATCTTCAATATTACCAGCAATTGTCTTCAACAAATGGCGCCACAATGCTCCAAAGTCCTTCAAAATCCTCCAATGAAGTGCAATTAGTCTTCCGTTATGAAGCCTCCTCAAGATGAGCTAGGTTTTTGTCCAACTCACCTAATATTCACAAAGGGTTTTCGTCCTTGGAATAGTTGCAAAAAGGTTGTAAATCCACTAAGGGAAAAATTACAAATAAACTTAATCCATAATGCCTAAAATGCTTTCACAAATCTTGTAATTTGCGGAAGATATACATGAAAGATCTTGTTTGAGGTGAAAAGTAAGAGAGTGTGAGAATGTGTGAAGATGTGTGAATAAATGTGAAAATAAGTATGTATGTTTGTGAAGGTGTGTTGAAGGTAGCAGTGTTCGTTGTGCAGAGAAAGTGAAATTTTGTGACAAAGTTAAGTGTGCGGATGTTGCAGAGGTGTTTTGTTTAGTGAGATTTGTTGGGTGTAATGTTCAAAGGTTGTAGCCTCATTCTATAAGTGTCGTATTGTATTTCAGGGAGTTGCAGGTTCCTTTGGGTTGTAGCCCATAAATAATATTGTAATCTTATTTTTACTTGTGAGGCTAGATTTGGAAAGTAGATCCAAGCAACTTGCTCACCATGGTTTTTCCATTCTTGGGTTTTCCACGTAAATCTGGTGTTGTGGTTGTGTGCTTATGTGTTGTGCTTTAATTGTTTTAATTTTCCGATCTTTTGATTAAGGCAGTTATATGTTTTGGTTGACAAAGTTAAATTGGAATAAGTTTTGATATATACTGATTCACCCCCCTCTCAATATATTCTTGTGTTCTAACAAGTCCAACAGAGTTGCAGATGCCTTGAGCAGAAGGCAAATTTTGTTGACAGAGATGAAGATAGAGATTGTTGGGTTCAATGAACTCAAGAATTTGTACCCTAAAGACCTATACTTTGTAGAGGCTTGGAAGGCTTGTTCGGATCCTATTACCCTGGATATGACAAGATGGTTGGATTATATAATCCAAGACGGTATGTTGTTTAAAGGAAGCCAATTGTGCATTCCGAGGAGTTCCATGAGAGAGAACCTGATTAAGGAGAAGCACAATGGAGGGTTGGCAGGACACTTTGGTCGAGATAAGACCATTTCTCTTGTAGTGAGAATTATTATTGGCCATAGTTGCATCAGGATGTGAAGAAATTTGTGTAAAGTTGCAGAGTATGCCAGATGGCTAAACGAGTGAGTCAGAATACTGGGCTATATTAGCCATTGCCTGTACTAGAGGGACCATGGGAGGATATCAGCATGGACTTTGTTCTTGGTTTACTAAAGACACAAAGAGGACATGATTCAATATTTGTGGTGGTTGATAAATTTTTAAAGATGACACAATTCATCTCGTGTCAGAAAACCAATGATGCTATTCACATTACAGAGTTGTTTTTCAGAGAGGTGGTTAGACTACAAGGTCTATGATGCAGGAGCATCCCAGGTTCTAGAGAAATCTTGAATCAACCAATAAATATTTGCATTCTTTTGTTTTCTTTCATTTCCAGTTCAGTTCAATCATTTGCAGTTTCAACATTTTGTATCGCATTTCACTGCATCTTCATATCAGAGCTCGCGGAGCAGGACTTAGCATCTACATAGTGTCATGTACATCATATTCAGATTTCAAGTGATTTGGATTTGTTTGCTAAAAGTTATCGCTATCAGAAGATCATTAGCCTTCACAAAATAGAGCATCCAGACAGTCAGTGGAAGGAGAAGGTTTGCGGAGCACTTCTGTGACTTGCAGAGCCTAATGAAACATCATACATGGCACATATGGATCAGATAGACCTTTCTTAAGGTTCGCACCAAGTTTCATGCATTTGTAGAGCAATATTAGATGTTGTAGGCCGACCTACCTTGTTTCTATATGCTACATCTTTCATTTGAGTTTGTGACCTCTTGAGGTTGATGTGGAGGATTTCTGGAGCTTGAAGATGATATATATAGATCTCTTAGATGCATTAGGAAGCAAGTAGTTCTATGATATGATTCAGATAGTTTTAGAAGTTAGATTCTTTTCAGGAAGGCACTTCAATGCCATATCTTGCATATCTGTTGTAGCCCGGAAAGCAGATCTGTGAGCCCTTTGATTGTAGCCTGCATGTTTCCGGCATATGAGCATTGTAATTCTTTGATATTCTGAATATATGAATCTTCCATTGCATTCTATGATTGTGTTGTTTTCGTCATGTTTACTCTAGTTGCATGGGTTGGACAGTTCATTCTGTGAACCCTCTGGCCATGACTACACCAAGTGATATTAGAGCGAAGTGTTGAATCCTTTAGGAAGTGAAGGCATTCCGTAAGATCATGTGGTGAATAGATCATCAACCTAAGGCAGTCTACTTGTGTTTGTCAATAGAGCGTCAAATGTGAGGCAGTTGCTACCTTGTAGTCAGATCGCCAAATTGAGGCAATTGCACCAGATCCTAGGAAGAAATGCTGATGAGGAGGATGCCTACTATGGCCAATGTTTCTTGAAGAATGGAAGAAATGATTGAGATGATGAGGACAATGAAAGTTTGATTGGATAGTGTAGAAGAAGATAGAAGAAGAAGACTAAACCCTAGACATGATGTTGAAAGTGATGATGAAGAATTTCGGTCAGCAGAACAAAATGAAGAAACCCTAGAAGAAGAGGAATCTGATTAGGTGAAGATGTTGAAAGCTATTTCTAAGATTGGTAAGAGACTTAGAGTGGATGTATCAAACTACACTAGAAATTTGAATTCTGAGGAATTAACTGATTGGATAAATGACTTGGAAGAATACTTTGAATATGAAGATTTTGAAGATCCTGAGTGTAAGATTTGCAAAAACTAAGTTGAAAGGACATGTTGCTATTTGGTGGAAAGAAGTTCAATTGGATAGGAATAGGAGAGGAAAAGAAAATATCATAAAATGGGATAGGATGGTGACAAAGTTGAAGAATCAGTTCATACCTGCTGACTATGAGTTGGAATTGTTGAAGAGATTGCAAAACCTAAGGCAAAAGGAGAAATATGTAAAGGAGTATATTGGGGAATTTCATAAGATGATCATAAGGATTGGACATAGTGAAGCAAGCAAGGATAAAGTGGAAAGATACATAAAAAAAATTGAGGATGAATATTCAAAAACTAAGTCTGGTTAGGATGACAACAATAGAAGAAGCATATCAGTTTGCATTGAAAGTTGAAGACAAGTTGAATAAGAAGCATGAGCAAAGGCAAAGAGGTAGAGGAGGTACATTCAAAGAGGTAGAACATATTCCAAAGGGGAAAGATCATATGTGGAGCAGAACAAAGAAAGTAACCCATACTAGAAGGAAGAAAATGACAATTCATACTATAGAGGGAGAGATGACAAAAGTTTCTACTACAATAGTAGAGGGAATCATAATTCTTACCGCAATGAAGGACATAGGAGAGATGAAAGAAGGTTTGACAAAAGATCATTAGGAGGAACTTGTTTTAAGTGTGGAGGTGAAGGACACAAAGCATTTGAATGTCATCAAGGGAATACAAGTAAGAGGACAGAGAACAATGCAAGAGCAGCTTATGCGGAGGAAGAACCTGTTGGATCACCTAGTTCAGTTGGAAAACCTGAGAAAGGAAAATCATTAGTCATGAGGAGAGCACTATTTTAAGTAGAGACAATTGAGGAACCACCGTAGAGGAAAAGTTTGTTTCACACCAGATGCAAATCAGGAGGTAAATGTTGTAAAGTGATCATTGACAGTGGTAGTACTGATAATTTGGTTTTAAAGGAGATGGTGACTAAGCTAAACCTGGAGAGATTGAAACACCCTAAGCCCTACAAGATTGCATGGATTCAAGATGGACACAAGGTACTGGTGAGTGAACAATGTTTGGTGAAATTTCATATAGGATCTTATAATGATGTAGTGTGTGATATTATGCCGATGGATGTATTTCATATATTGTTGGGTAGACCATGGTAGTATGATCGAAAGGCTATACATGATGGGAGAAAGAATACTTATACTATAACATCAAATGGGAAGAAACATATCTTGATACCTTTGGAAGATGAACCTAAGAGTGAAGTATGTGGGAATGCTAGAATCTATTTGGTTGATGGAAGGAAATTTTTGGATGGATTGAGACATGAAAATATGTGCTTTGCTTTGATTCCTAAGAAGTACAGAGCCCTAAGTGCAGAGCTTGTTACCGAAAAAGAAGAAGAACCATTGCCAGAGGAGATAACTGAATTGTTGATAGAGTATGAAGACATCATATCAGATATTGTACCTGAAGGATTGCCACCAATCCGGAGTATCAATCATCACATGGACCTTATACCTAGATCTAGTTTGCCTAACAAAGCAGCACACAGGATGACACTAGCAGAGAATGCAACGCTGAATAGACAAAAATAGGAGTTGAGAAAAGTATTGATTAGAGAAAGTTTAAGCCCATGTGCGGTACTTACAGTACTAGCACCGAAGAAAGATGGAGAATTGAGGATGTGTACAGACTCTACAACAATCAACAAGATAATACTTAAGTATAGATTTCCATTGCCAAGGATGGATGACATAATGGACTATTTGAGTGGAGCGAAGTATTTCACAAAGATAGACTTGAAGAGTGGATACTATCAGATCAGGATCAGAGAAGGAGATGAGTGGAAGACTGCATTCAAGACAAATGAGGGATTGCATGAATGGTTAGTGATGCCTTTTGGATTGACTAATGCATTGAGTACTTTCATGAGATTGATGAATGAGGTTTTAAAGAAATTCTTGGGTAAGTTTGTTATTGTATACTTGGATGATATTATGATTTTTAGTAAGATAAAGGAGGAAATTTTGTGGCATATTAGACAAGTATTGCAGAGATTGAGAGAAGAGAAATTGTTGATAAACATCAAGAAATGTAGTTTCATGAAGGAAGAGTTGGTATATTTGAGATTTGTGATTTCTACGAAAGGATTGAAGATGGACCTTGAGAAAGTTAGAGCAATTATTGAGTGGCCAACACCAGAGAACATTAGAAAGGTCAAATCATTTCATGGATTAGCAAGTTTCTACCGGAAGTTCATCAAAAATTTCAGTTCAGTATGCACCCCAATGATAGAGACAATGAGAGGTGACATAAAGGATTTTAAGTGGACATGAGGAGCAAATAAGAGTTTTGAATTATTGAAGCAGGAAGTGACAGAGCAACCAGTGTTAGCATTATCAGATTTTAACAAAGTATTTCAAGTAGATTGTGATGCCAGTGGAAATGCAATAGGAGCAGTGTTAAGTCAAGAAGGGAGACCAGTAGCATATTTCAGTGAGAAGTTGAATGATGCAAGGAGAAGATATTCAATTTATGATCAAGAGTTTTATGCCATAATTCAAGCTTTGAAGAAGTGGAGACATTACTTGTTGCCTAAGGAATTTTTGATATACATTGATCATCAAGCTTTACAGTATTTGAATACTCAAGGAAATGTGAACCAGAGACATATGAGATGTGTAGAGTTCATGCAGAGTTACACATTTGTATTGAAGCATAGGAGTGGGAAATCAAACAAAGTTGCAGATGCATTGAGCAGAAGAAGGAATTTGCTGATAGAGATGAGAGTAGAAGTATTAGGATTTGAAGAACTGAAGCACATGTATGAAGAGGATTTAGATTTTGTAGAAGCATGAAAAGCATGTAAGGAACCTATTGTGACCGATAGAAGTAAATGGTCAAACTATTTCATTCAGGAGGATGTGTTGTTCAAAGGAAATCAATTGTGTATACCTAGGAGTTCAATGAGAGATAATTTGATCAAGGAGAAACATAGTAGTGGATTAGTAGGACATTTTGGGATTGACAAGACAGTAGCTTTGGTAAGCGAACACTAGTTTTGGCCTCAGATACATAAGGATATAAGAAAATTTGTGCAGAGTTGTAGAGTATGTCAAGTTGCAAAGGGGAGTAGTCAGAATACTAGTTTGTATAAATCTTTGACAGTACCAGAGAGACCTTGGGAAGATATAAGCATGGATTTCATACTAGGTTTGCCAAGAACACATAGGGGATATGATTCTATATTTGTAGTGGTGGACAGATTTTCAAAGATGTTACATTTCATTCGATGTAAGAAGACAAATGATGCAGTGCATGTTGCTGACCTATTTTTCAAGGAGATTGTGAGACTGCATGGATTACCTAAGAGTATAGTTTCAGATAGGGATACAAGATTCAGTGGATACTTTTGGAGGACATTGTGGAAGAAGGTGAAGATAGACCTAAAGTTCAGTTCAACATTTCATCCACAAACAGATGGACACACAGAAGTGGTAAATAGGAGTTTGAGGAACCTGTTGAGATGTTTTGTAGGAGACAAGGTAGGAAATTGGGATCTAATTCTACCACAAGCATAATTTGCATACAATAATTCAGTAAACCGAAGTACAAGGAAGACACCATTTGAAGTTGTGATCGGAGTGAAACCTAGAGGAGTTGCAGAATTGAGAGACATCAGTATGGAGAATAAGATAAGTGTAGAGGCAGAAGAATTTGAAGGATACATGGAGACACTACATAATCAAGTCAAGAAGCATTTGGAGGAGATGAATAGTAAGTATAAGGAACAAGCAGATGAGAAGAGGATACATAAGGAATTTTTAGTTGGAGATGAAGTAATGGTATATTTGAGAAAAGAGAGATTTCTAGTGGGGACAAACAACAAATTGAAGATGAAGAAGTTTGGACCATGTATGATACTTAAGAATTTTGATTTAGGAAATATATATAAAGTGGAGCTATCAGAAACATTTGGTATATCACCTATATTCAACATTACTGACTTATATCAGTATCATGAGGGAGAATCAAGTGACAACATTGAAGATGGATTGAAGAAGCAGTTACCACAAAAACAACTAGAGCAGATAGAGGACATCTTGGATAGAAGAATTGGACACAGTACTAGAGGCAAGCAATATAAAGAATATTTGGTAAAGCGAAAAGGAAGACCAGAAGAAGACTCATCATGGATTTCTCAGGCTGAGGTAGACTGCCTTGGTTTTCCTCCAGCCCAGCAAAGTGAGGGACTCACTTTTTCAACAACCCTGGGTGTTTGATGCAGGAGCATCCCAAGTTGCAGAGCAATCTTGCATAAACTAAAAAATATTTGCATTCTTTTGTTTTCTTTCGTTTTCAGTTCAGTTTAGTCATTTGCAGTTTCAACATTTTATACTGCATTTCACCGCATCTTCATATAAGAGCTCATGGAGTGGGGCTTAGCATCTACATAGTGTCATGTACATCACATTCAAATTTCAAGTGATTTGGATTTGTCTGCTAAAAGTTATCGCTATCAGAAGATCATTAGCTTTCATAGAATAGAGCATCCAGGCAGTTAGTTGAAGGAGAAGGTTTGCGGAGCACTTCCATGACTTGCAGAGCCTAATGAAACATCATACACGACACATATGGATCAGATAGACTTTCCTTGAGGTTTGCACCAAGTTTCATGCATTTGCAGAGCAATACTAGTTGTTGTAGGCTGACCTACCTTGTTTCTATACGTTACATCTTTCATTGGAGTTTGTGACCTCTTGTGGCCGATGCAGAGGATTCCTAGAGCTTGAAGATGATATATAGATCTCTTAGATGCATTTGGAAGAAATTAGTTCTATGATATGATTTAGATAGTTTTAGAAGTTAGATTCGTTTCGGGAAGGCACTTTAATGCCATATGTTACATATCTATTGTAGCTTGAAAAGTAGGTCTGTAAGCCCTTTGATTGTAGCCCGCATGTTGCCGACATATGAACATTGTAATTCTTTTATATTTTGAATATATGAATCTTCCATTGCATTCTATGTTTGTGTTGTTTCCGTTGTGTTTACTCTAGTTGCATGGTTTGGACAGTTCATTCTGTGAACCCTCCGGCCATGACTGCACCAGTCTACCAAGGAGTATGGTTTTAGATAGAGATACCAAGTTTGCTGGGTATTTTTGGAGGACCTTATGGAAGAAGTTGAAGACTGAGTTGAAGTTCAGTTCTGCACATCATCCACAGACTGATGGACAGTTAGAGGTAGTGAATCAAAGTTTGGGCAATTTGTTGAGATGCTTAGTAGGAGATAAGCCCAAGGGATGGGATTTAATATTACCACATGTAGAGTTTGATTATAACAAAATTATATCAATAGGAGTACTGGTAAATCCCCATTCCATATTATATATGGAAGTAGTCTAAGAAATGCTTTTGAGTTGAGAAAGATAGACAGAGGAGAGACGAGTAGTGTTGAGGCCGAAGACTTTGTAGAGCACCTGAAGAGCTTGCATGAAGAGGTACGATAGCATATTAATAAAATAAATTCTCAGTACAAGGCTAAGATAGATCAGAAGTGAAAGTTTAAGGAATTCAAGGTTGGTGATGAAGTCATGGTTCACCTAAGGAAAGAAAGGTTCCCAATGGGAAAATATAATAAGTTGAAAATGAAGAAATTTGGACCATACATGATCCTGAAGAAGCATGACTCAGGAAATGCATATGAGGTAGAGCTACCGAGTGGAATCAACATTTCCCTTGTGTTCAACATTGCTGATTTAATAGAGTATCATGAAGGTGGCACAGAGGATGGACCAACAGAGGAACAATGGAGTATCCCGACATCTTCTTCAAAGAAAGAGATAGTAGAAATCTTGGATAGCCATATGGGAAAAGTACTTGGAATAAGCAATATGAAGAATATTTGGTGAAGTGGAAAGAAAGGCCCATCGAAGATTCTTCCTGGTTGTCTAAAGTAGAGGTTGACCGTTTGGGTTTTCCTCAAACACTTGAGATGTGACAAGGTCACTTCTCAAATTACCCTTGGTATCTGATGCAAGAGCATTTAGTGGTGTAAGAGCAATCTTGCATCACCCAAAAAAATGATGATTTATTTTTTGTTCTTTTCGATTTTTGTGTTCTTAGATACCCATTTGCTTGAATAATGATTCAGAACCTTCAAACTTTCTAAAAAGGCTAAGAATACTAGGACTTACTATTTTAGTAACCCTATATCTGAGGAGTGGTTGGGTTTGAAGTTTTCCCCAAATCTTCAGAATAGTCAAATAAACATTCTTGGTAAATTTTAGCCCAAGATCATGTCTGGATTGCAAGATATTAAAGTTTCCATTTTTGAGGTTTCCAAAAAAAAATTGGAATCAAATTTGAAGCACTTAGACATCCCTAAACAACTCGAAACATTTGGGACTCATTTAGATTCACGCGAACGATGACACCTAGCACACTCCGCTTAACTTTAGCAACTCACCGGGGCCCACCACAGTCTTTACTTACCAATGAAACAAAAGGAAGATCCTGCGGATGTCGACACTTGTCACGCTCCTCTTAACTTTCAAGAGACACATGGCACTTTCCACGCAACTTTAAGAAACTTATTGAAACCTTCCGCAGCTGTCACTTGGCGCCTTCCGCGCAAGGAGAAACTTAGAAACAGGGACCCACCTCAGTCTTTGAAACATTAAAAGGGGCTTGAAACTCAATGCGGAAGATGACACATGGCAGTTTCCGCATTAATCTGGGACTTCTCAAAATGTGTCTTAGCTAACAACACATGGCATGTTCCGCGTGACTCTAGGACTTTTGCAAAACTTAGGCGAAAATAAACCCTTGCTGCCAATCTTCGCGGCCAAAACTAAAACTCACAGAAACAAAACCGGAACCTGCACAGCCACGCTGATATACTGCAACTGAAACAAAATGTAGAGTATTTTACTCTACACAAGCCTTAAAGCAAAGAAAAACTATGGGTTTCAAATTTAAAACTTCATGGAACACATACCCACTCTGAAATGTGTACCCATTCTGAAAAGGAACAGGTACGTGGTCTAAATAGAAATGGTCACCCATTTTAAAATGGGTACATATTATAAAAATAAAAGGGTACTCATTTCTATTATATTTGTTATCAACCTACTTTTAATAAAACTTAGTACGACATCTTTGCAACTCTTTATTTTATAAGTACGGCTCGATAATGACTATTTCTACATTTTTTATGTAGATATCTCTTATAATCTCTTAGCAAGTGATGAGGGTGGGTTCCACCCAGAACACATACAACAATAATTTATAGATTTCAAATAGACAAGAACAAGATCTCTAGAAAGATTAGTTAAGCAAACTACAACTGTTTCAAAATTTCTTCATCAAACTTGCTTGTAAAAGGCTACAAATCTGAAATACAATTTGCAAGGTCATATGCCCGCTTATTACAGCAATATGGGTTGTCTTACAATAGAAATATCTAACTTCTAGAGCCTTTTGATATCTCTTGACCTCCTTATTCGCATGAACAGGACCTGCCAATAACTCCCCCCTTACTACCTCTGGAAAATAGGCTATAAATACATATTAGTACTACTTAGTGTAATTTCCCCAATGTCAGCTTGCTTTGAAATGTGTACCTCCTATTTGGTCGCCAAAATGAACCCAACTGTCCCCTTTTTCCCACCCAAGAAATAATTTTCAAATTTTAAATTTGAGAAACTAGGTAGCACAACTTCCGGGAGCCATAACTTTTGAACCGGGTGTCTGATTGACAAACTGTTTGATGCGTTGGAAAGATCGTGAAGAGATCTATCAAGCTATAACCTATTTTTCTGAGTGTTTCTAAAGTTAGGCGGAGTTTGCCATGTGTCATTTTCTGCAGGACTCTCAAAAGGTATCTAAAGTTTCTCAAGGTTCAGTGGAAGGCGCCACGTATCACTTGGTAATTGCGCAGAAGGTGCCATCTGTCCCTGTCCCCTTTTGAAGCTGCTCGAGCAAGAAGTGTTGTGGGTCCCATTTTTAGTAAGTGATAGAGTTTCGAGGTAGCGGACTGTGACAGATGTCAAAGGCAGAATTCTCCCGGCTACGAGGTACAGTAAAGTATAAGTTCAGTGAAGCTGCCACGTATATGTTTCAATTGCAGCGGAGCTTGCCACGTGCTAAGTTCCTATTTTTGCCAGAAAGATGAAGGAGTTTCAAGTAAAGAGTGCAGACGCTGCCATCTGTCTCAAGGGTTTTGTTTCTAAATGTTGCGGATGTCGCCAAGTGTCTTTTTCTGGTTAGAAGAGGGGCGCCACATGTATTGAGACAGCTAATGAATTTACAGTTATTGTAACTGTTTGCAGATCTGAAAGATATCTTCTATCAGACACTTCTAGTTAAGTTCCAGTTTAGTTAGACTGTTGGGATTTGATCGTGCGGGCAATCTTGAGCTAGTCCTATGCTATAAATATGGATCCAGATTGCAGATTCAATATAGAGATTTCTTCATATAGATTGTTATCAGAGATTTACGAGAAGTTTTCTTGAGATCTTTTTATTATGGCCAGTAATATCATTTGCCTTTGTTCTATTTTTCTGATTCAGAAAGTTTGTATAACTGTGCATGTATCAGTGCCTTTTATGTGACTGGAAAATTAATAAGAAGATTGAGTTCTGTGCCTTTGCTAATATTTTCTGTGTCATTACAAAATTGTCTAAGTTGTGAGCCTTTGATTCTATTTATTTTCATCTTTTACATTGATCATGCATTGTTTGCTCTTTAATGTAACTGAATCCTAAAGATAGCTTCATTGTGCTTAGTATTAAGGAACGAATCATATTCAAGCGCATCGCCATAGTTAAATTTTCTTTCATTGCATTTGTGATTCCATTTAATTTCTATCCCTTTTTCCCAAAATACATTTGAGATAAGGAAGAGCTAGCTTTTTTAAAATTTGGAGGTCATTTCAGGTCGCAAGTCCCACATTCCTGAAACTTCCCATGTTGGTGTTGGAAACAACGCAATTTTAAGCATCAACAATTTTTGGCACACCCGGTGGGACCATTCTTGAATTTTCTGTCAAGATTGTATGAACCAGAGAGCTACAAGAAGTCAGAGCTGTGGACCTGTAACAAGAGCTCAATCTGCTGTGAACCCAAGTATTATTTTACCACCACTAACAACTAATTCAAGAAGAAGGGTCAATCAGTTTACAGCAACACCAGGAGCAAACATGGGAGCACCTATAGCCCCAAGGAATTATGCGAATTGGAACATTGGCAGTGCTCTGATTCTCCCAGTACCACCAGCCACTTGGGATCCTATTCCAGCGAATGCCCTGAAGGCTCTGCCCAAATTTAGTGGGGAAGATTTCAAAACCCCTGAAGAGCATCTACAGGATGTATCTGATGTCTATGCAATACATGTGATCACTCAGCAGAATGTGGCTATAAGATTGTTAGCAGCTTCTTTTAAGGGGAAGGCTCTGGACTGGTACAGATCTTTGACCCCAAATACAATCTCTACATGGGATTAGCTTGGAGATGCTTTCTTTGCAAGATTTAAAGGAAAGGGTGATAAATCTTCTTTGTTGCAACAATTGATTACTATCAAAAGGGCACCACAAGAAGCAATGACTGATTTCAATTCAAGATTTCAAAGGACATGGGAAAGAATTCCTGCTACAGCAAAACCATTACTAGGTATGGCTATAGTGTTTTATCTTAAAGCTCTAAATTCGGATATATCAGTAATGATTCAATCACTTGGAGGTCAGACACTACCAGAAGCCTATGACTATGCAGTTAGAGCTGAAAATAATTTAATAGATGCTGGAAAGTTGCCCCCAAGGCCTCCCATGCCCATGTTTCTAGAGATTACCTTACCTTTGCCTTAAGAAGCCCCTAATCCCATAGCCCCACCTGTGTCTATGTATACATTTCCCCAACAACCTGCTAAAGCAGCTGTCCCGGTCTAGTCATCTGAGATGGATGATGTCAAGAACATCTTTAGGACATTTTCTAATGAGATAATTAACCTAAAAAGACAGCAGAATCCTTATCCTAAACCCCAATATCAAGGTTACCAAGGGAATAGACCTCCTTTTCAGCCAAATCAGTATCAAGGTCCTCAAAGGCAGACTAACCCTCAGCCATCAAACCAATTAGTTGCAGTTCCTACACCCTTGTAGACTGTTCCTCCTAATCCAAATAGGGAGATTGTCCTAGGGCAGAATAATTATGCAGATGTCACCAATGCCTGGTGTTTCCCTTGTAACAATGCTCATATGCCCAAAGACTGCCCCAGAGGTAATCTATAGCAAAAGATAGCAGAGCAAAGAAGAATAGATGGACAATTTGCAAATACTTCTGACACTCAACCCTACCAATCTCCTGGTATGCAAAATTCAGTCCTGGTGGCTCAGATGCAAGGGATGTCCTTACAGCAAGAAGAAGAAATAGCCCCTGAGCATGCTTTGTTTTCATGGATTGAAGACGAAGAGTCAATGTTTTTGAATGAAGCATCTACTTCCAATAAGCCATCGGTACAATCAGATTACTACACCAGATCCAAGAGAAGGATGATGGAACAACCTGAAGTCATGAATAATGAGGTTATGGGTCATCAGAACACAGCTGCTAGACAAGAAATACCTCAGCCAATCTAGAATCAAGTAGCTCCTGGATAGTTTCAAGAAAAAACAAGGTATCCTTATTATTCAAAGACCCAAGCATTAGGACCTGTGAATGTGGTGGATCAACTCAAAAGAACTCCAGCACATGTGTCAATCTGGGACATGCTAGCTATTCCTGAGCAAAAGACACTGTTGCAAGAAGCTCTGTAAGGCCAAGTAGTGCCTAAACATACTGGTACCAAAGGAGGACATGCTGATAAAGAAAAGCTGCAGCTCAAAGACACTGTTCCCCTGCAGATAATAGCCCTATTGAACAATGCATCAGAGGTAGGCAAATCCAAACCAGAGCCCTTTTATTTGACTTTGATAGTTGGAAAGAAACTGTTACATAATGTAATGATAGATTCTGGGGCTAGTACTACAGTAATGCCTAAACAAATAGCAGATGCTTTGAAAATAAAGTATGAGCCACTCATTAGAGGAGTTATGCAGTTGGATGGGAAATCAATGCAAACAATAGGGGAAATTAAACAACTCCCATTGCAATTGTATACTTGCCCAAATATAATTGTGAATCAGGATGTGGTAGTCATAGATATTCCTCCAATTTTTGGTCTATGTCTATCCAGAGATTTTACAGCCAAGATAGGAGGTTATATGTCACTTGATTGGTCTCACCTCATCCTAAGAACCAAATATGGGACAAAAATGAAAATACTATCTGAGTCATTATCTAAGGATCACATAGCAAATGAACCAACCCCAAAATTAGAGGCAGCTCATGCTATGCTGAATAAAGAAGAAAGGGTCTTTATTGAAGAGTTAGGTGACTGGACTGAACATGACCTAGAGGAGGAAAATAACCAGTTATTAACTATGATACAAAGTGACCCATATGGAAATTATGACTCTACTAGTCTGGGCACTTATGTCATATTTGATGAAGACCATGAAATCCCAAATGTTTTAAGGGAAGAAACACCACAGACTCAAGAATCTAAAAAGGACTCAGAAATCTGGACTCTAAATTTTGATGGGGCTAGAAGTAAGAATGGTGTTGGAGCAGGAATTTGTCTTGCTGCTCTAAATGGTGAGAAAATTTTAAGAGCTATCCGTTTCCAATTTGCCTGTACTAATAATGATGCTGAGTATGAATCCTTAGTGCATGGGCTCATATTAGCCAAGAAAAAGGGAGTAAAGAATCTGATAGTCAAAGGAGATTCATAACTAGTGGTGAAACAAATCAAAGAAAAGGCAGTAGCCAAAAATGTAAGGATGAGATCCTATAGACACAGAATTTGGGACTTAATAGATGATTTTGAAGCTTTCAATATTGAAGTAGTTCCTAGAACCCAAAATTCTGAAGCTGATAGGATAGCACAGATTGGTTCACAGTTTGACTCAGCAACTGATCTATTAGCCAACAATGAGTCAGTCAAGGTTATAGTAAGGCCAACTATCCTAGACAATGATGAAAATTGGCAAGTCTTTGAAAATGATTTTCAGGTACTCTCATTTTTGCAACAGTAAGGGGAGTTTGCTGAACAATTGCAACCCAAAATTGAAGAAGCATATGGAGACCAAATTATTCAATTAAAGTCCAATAAGCTTCCCAAAGGCTTGATTACTTTAGAAAACCTATTTGATCCATAAGATGTAAGCCTAGAGAAAAATAGGTTTCAAGCAAATAAAGCAGATTATTTTGAAATACAAGTGAGTGAAGGGAGAAAACTAAAGATTGGAAATTCCACAACCCAACAGGAAAGGGAAAGACTAATTGACTTGTGTGAAAGATACAACAGAGTAATAGCCTGGACCTATGAAGACATTCATGGCTATAACAGAGACATCATTCAGCACACCATAGAACTGACTGAAGGATCTAAGCCAGTCAGACAGAAGCAGAGGCCAGTGAATCCAAGGATTGAATCTCTAATGGTGGATGAGTTACAGAAACTCTTAGAATCTAAAATAATTTTTCCAATCAAACACTCAACCTGGGTATCCAATCTAGTACCAGTCAGGAAAAAGAATAGTGACATAAGACTCTGTGTAGATTTTAGAGATCTGAACAGAGCATCCTTAAAGGATCATTATCCCCTGCCCTCTATGGAACAAATTTTATAGACTGTGGCTGGATCAGAGAGATTTTCCTTGCTAGATGGTTTCTCTGGATACAATCAGATTTGGTTGGCTGATGAAGACCAACACAAGACTGCATTTACTACCAAATGGGGAACATTTGCATATGCCAAGATGCCATTTGGCCTTTCAAATGCTGGAGCCACTTTTCAAAGAGCAATGGATGTAGCATTTGGAGAGCTCATAAATAAAATTATTTTGATTTATCTTGATGATCTCACTATTTTCTCCAAGAATGCTATTGATCATTTTGATCATCTAGAAGCTGTTTTTAAAAAGTGTCAAGAGTTCGGAATATCCTTGAATCCCAAGAAGTGCATTTTTGCAGTACCTCAAGGCAAACTACTGGGACATATAGTGTCAAAAGATGGAGTCTCTATTGATCCAGAAAGAGTCACTGCTATAATGAACTTGTCTCTGCCTGTAAATAAGCAAGCAGTCCAGTCCTTCTTGGGAAAGATAAATTTTGTCAGTCGTTTCATATCAGACTTTGCAGGCCTAATAAGACCAATGACACTTCTGCTGAAGAAAGACCTGGTGTTCAAATGGACTACAGAAGGGAGACAAGCTTTTGAGGAAATTAAGAAAGCCATTTCTACAGCCCCAGTACTGAGAAACTCAGACTTTTCTAAGTCTTTTATAATGTATGTCTATGGAGGAGAGTTTAGTGTTGCTGCTGTCCTAACACAGAAAGATGATCAACAAGAGGGAGAGCATCCAATAGCCTTTTTCTCAAGGACTCTTAGGGAGTATGAAGCCAGATACAACTTTGTGGAGAAACAAGCATATGCTATGGTAAAAGCCCTCAAGAAATTTAGGCATATGGTGACAGGAAATAAGATTCTGATACTTGTGGCTCATCCTAGTGTCAGAGAATACATTATGGAAGGTGAGATCATTGAAGAAAGAGCAAACTGGATAACAAAGATCCTTGAGTATGACGTAGAGGTTAGACCCACCAAGCTAGTCAGGGGCAAGGGACTGTGCCAATACATGGCCCAAGACATGGAGAAAATGATAATTGAAGAAACAGAAAAAGAAAATGTATTGAGGATACAAGAAATTGATCAGAACTCCTGGGTCACAAACAGAATCCAGTTTATGAAACATGGGATTTTCCCAAAAGAGCTCTCTCAGGACAAGAGGAGATACTATAGGCAGCAAGGGGTCCATTTTGTTTTAATTGACCAAGTTCTTTTCAGAAGAAATATTGATGGCATACTTTTAAGATGCATAGAGAAAGATGAAGCCCAAAGAATACTACATGAAATGCACCATGGAGTCTCAGGTGGACATTTTTCTGCAAGAACCACAACTATAAAGATAAGTCAGGCAGGTTACTTCTGGCCCACTTTATTTACAGACTGTTATCAATTGGTCAAAGAGTGCCAATCTTGTCAGTATTATGTGGGGAAGAGAAGGAATGCAGCAATGCCCCTTAGTCCCATAATTGTTGATGAACCCTTTGCTCAATGGGGTCTAGACTTCATTGGAATGATCAATCCGGTGTCAAGTATGGGACACAAATAGATTCTAACTGCCACAGATTACTTTACCAGATGGAGTGAGGTAGTACCACTAAAGGAAGCAATGTAAAAGATGATCCTAGATTTTCTGGAAGGCATCACTGCTCGCTTTGGGCCCCCTCGTACCATAATTTCAGATAATGCTAAGGCATTTTTGGGGGCAAAATTATCTAATTTTGCACTAAAATATGGAATCTATCTGAAAACTTCCTCAAATTATTACCCTCAGGGTAATGGTTTGGCAGAATCAACCAACAAGAATCTGATTAGACTTATTAAGAGAATAGGGGCTAATCATCACAAAGAGTGGCATAAAGTGCTTAATATAGCACTATGGGCTGATAGAATCACACCTAAACAAGTGACAAAAATGTCCCCATACGAATTGGTCTATGACAAGCCTGCTGTGATGCCCCTGAGCTTGGAAATCCCTGCTCTCCAGTTATTAAAATAGATTGAGATTGAAGAGAATGGCCCCATACAGGTCAGACTTGCTGAGCTCCTGGAGGTTCAAGAAAAAAGGGAAAAAGCACATGAAGCACTGATGAAACACCAGAAAATAATCAAAGACTGTTTTGACAAAAGGACTTCAAATCCTCATTTTGAAGTAGGATCAGTTGTTTTGAAGTGGGACGAGAAAGCCTCCAAGTCAGGTCGACACAGCAAATTTGAGTCATTATGGACCAGCCCCTTCAAGATTCATTCCTGTAAGCAACAGAATTCATTTGAGCTTGAAACGATGGACGGTGAACCTGTGGAGATTCCTGTAAATGGGATCTACTTAAAGCATTTCAATTAGACAGTCTCTCCTGTGTATTATAGTTAGTTAGTTTCCCTTTCATTGTTGTTTTGTTTTCCCGCTGTGTTTTCCCGCTCTTTCTTTTAAATAAGTGTTTAGTGAACACATGGCCACAGCTCAAGTCTCTTCAATTTTCAAAACTCTCGCATTCACTAAATCTCTCTTTCCGATCCCCAAAATTCCCCAAGGTACAACCGTATGCAGCCACTTTTATGACGTGTCTGACACTCTGTCCCATACAAATTTTGTAAGATTTACAAATGGTTTTCCGTCTTTAATGCCATTTATGAGACTTAATGTGTCATTAAATACCACAATATTAAGAGCTAAGGCTTAACTGTGTCTCATTTATTTCTATTTCTGCTAAGAAAATCCCTGTTGCTCGTGAATTCCTAGCGAAACCTGCTTAGTAAAGTGTCTTCCCTGTTGCAAAGTTTTCATCCTTGTTACAATAAGTTCACTGGTTCCCAGTATAGACACAGATATGGCAGAGACACAGTCTTCACTACAGGGGCTTGGGATTTACGAATCCATTGATAAGCTTCTCACCAGCAAATCATATGCTTCGACCCCTGCACAACCCTTAAGAACCTATCCAAGGACGAGGGTCCCCGAGGTTGGGTATGCAGTAGACCCAGCAAAAGTAAAGGATTTCGCAAACGGTATCATGGACCCAACCCTTCAAAAGCCTGGCAAAGCTCTACAAGAAGGGGCACACCAAAGATGTATCTAGAAGGCCAAGGCTAGACAATCTGAAACATTTAGAATGAGGATATGGACCTCTCAATTGGCACAATTTATTGTCCCAAGCGTACATTTATGCCCCGACCTGATTGAGATGTGTGCAGAATTATTTCATACGCCCTCAAGCACCATACAAAAGGGTCCCTTCATGGTGCAAATTACACCAAAGGCTATCAGGGACATGTTGGCCCTATACCATGACAAGACAGCCACATTTCCCACCATTGCCAAAATGCAGAAAACATGGGCAAACATCAATAATCAATTGAGGTTTCTCAATTCAGAGTTGCAGATGGAAGAATAAAACACCCTAATGCCAGTGCTACCAACAGGAAGGGCACAATTCACTCAGGCTAGCCAGGAAGCATTGTCTATGATGGCATTTATCTTTGGAATGAAGGAGGACATTACTGTATATGACTGGCAAATTGACATTTTGTTCAGATTAAAGACCGTGGATAGGTCTCAGGAGTTTTGGCTAGACTTCTCAGAGCAGATTGCCTATTCAATGGCCGACCAACTCACCCACTTCAAATCTAAAGGGGTTTTCAGGTATTCTTCTTATTTGTTTCACCTCATGTTATATCAAAACCTTGCCATCTTTTCACAATATATGCATTTGAATATGTATGACCCAAGTTTCGGTTATAATAGAACCATACCTGTGTCTGCATGGACACATGTCTTATCTGAGACATCAGACCCGTATGATTTTTGGGAACTTTTTGTTGCCCTTGCTTTTTGCCACCTAAGCCCTGAGTTTGTAGAAAATAGGTTAACACCAAACATCAGAGGCCTCATGGCAAATTCCCTTATTCCCTGTGACTATTTCTTTGGGTCCCATCACACCATCATTAGGGTCCATGGTTTTAATGGAGAGCCAATGCTGCTGCCTAAGATTTTGACTCCTAGGTTAGCTTTTCTAGAGGTCACTCGGCAAGTGTCTGTGGTTGACAATGACTATGGCACTAAAAAGAAGAAAAAGAAAATGTATGATATCCCATGGGTAAGAAAAAACATGGCCTTGGAAGTCAGGGATGCTGAGCACTTGTTGCTAAGAAAATTAGCCGTCTTGGGCTTCTTTCTTATAGAAGATAAATGGAAATATGACCCAAGCAGTTTCATAACTTTATGGGTTAAAGACAACAAGGTCGGTGCCAAAATTGTACATGAGGGTCGTCCCTTTTGGGAAGATAGAAGAAACCCTAAGGAAGATGTTCCTGATTTATATGTAGAACTGACAGATTTACCTTTTGAGGGGCCTAGGCCATGGGAAATATTTTATAATAAACAAAAGGTCTATGACCCTAAGCTCAGAATGGGCACTGGATTGAAGAAAAATTTATTAAAGGACAGGGAATGGAAGCCAGATAAAATAGAAGCCTATTGGAAATATAGGCAAGAAGTTTTTGAGACAACTCACTCTTTTGGCAAGGTTGACACAGATGAAAAATGGGAGTCCATTTGGGACGAGTGGCATCCCTCTCCAGTCTCTAGCCCTGACACAAACAAATTTCAAACACAGGGTGGGGAGTCAGAAGGGGAAGCAGAATCAACTCATACAGTGTAGGCCATAGGACAAGCTTCATCTACAGCCGCTGTAACTGTCTGGCCCCAATCTCTTAGTGCCTTAGAGAAACAAAAGAGTGTGGTATCCTCACCACCCAGGGCTTCTCCAACGGTTTCAGCCATTGGGGTTTCCAGTTTTGTGCAGTTACCACTAGCAGCAGTGGTAAATGTTGAAGAGAAGGAAGCACAACAAGCAGAAGAGAGGCCAAGGAAACATAAGAAGCTGAAACTTTAGCCTGATTCAGATGAGGAGGTAGAGCCTTCACAGCAACAACCACCGAGTACATCTGTTGCCCCTCAGGTATGTGCTACTTCTCCTTCTTCTTCTCAGTCTTTTTCTTCTTCTATAGGGGTGGTAATCCCAAATGTCCAAACATCATTAGCCCCAGCCACCTCTGCTGTGCCAATTTCCCAATTTGCCCCACCTATTACTACTCAGGCCATGTCATCACAGGCCACATCATTGCCTTCCTTTTCCCCCTCTTTTCCAAAGAGAATACCTCCCCAGATTCCCCCTAGCCAACATTTGGCTATTCCCTATGGCTTGCCATAGGGTCATCCTTTTGCGGGCGGGTATATTGCCTCTCCCCCTACCTTCCAAGCTCAAGAAGACACTGCTAAGAAGGCTAGGGAAGCCCGGATGGATAAAAAGAGGAAGAAAGATAATAAAGCTCTGACTGTACCACACATGAGGTCACTCTTTGACCCAATCCAGCAGCAGCTAACTGTGACTCATTTGTCACCTAATGTAGTCAGGCCAAACGAGCAGATGCAGCCTCAGGATTATACAATGAGTGCAGTGGCTATGGATATGTCACTTTTCAGACCACAGGACAGGGTCGAGCTGCTGAATGAAACCACTTCTGCTGTAGCTACTGATTATTTGAAAGTATAAAGAAGTTACAGAAGGTGGAGGCTGATTTAGCTCAAGAAAAGGCACATTATGGCAACCTTGCTGCAGAGCTTAAATCCAAAAATGATGAAATAGAGAATCTTAATAAATAGTTGCAAAATACTGTTTCTTGTCAGATTCATCAGGTTACACAGAACCAAAATGCTTCTTTGAAAGAAGAGCTAGTACAAGTGAAGGTTGCAATGACAGTCCTAAGGTAGGAAAAGGCCACACTACAGAAAAAATATCAGGAAAACCTGCAACAAGTCACACAGTTCCAACAGAAGCTACTGAATGAACAAAACAATGCTGCTGCCATACAGGCCCAAATTCAAGCCAAGCAACAAACAACAAAACAATTAGCACTTGAGTGGCTAATAGGCCCAAGAATGCAGGAGTTTTAAACCTAGTCAGGGAACTATATGTATCAGTGTGGAAAAGAATATCTGAGGAGATTGCTCAGCTCAGACCCTCTCTAACTTTCTTGCTAAATGCGTAGCAATTGTGTGAAAAGGTGGAGACTTCAGTTCAAGCCACCCTGTCCACTGTTTCCTTGAGAGTTTCAGATTCTCAACTGCTATTGAAGAAGCTGTATGACACAACTGATGAAACATTATCAGCAGCAGGGATCAGTGATAGAATGATTGCTGCAAAAAGGGTGAACGAAGTTCTCAGTTGCAACTCCGCTGCAATTAATTGCAAAAAGCTCCTAGATGTGGTCAAATAGGGAGTAAAAGAATTGAAGAAGCATATTGAAGATCTGGTGCATTTGGGACTTCCCTCTCCTTTTCCTAATAGCAACACTGTGCTGATGATTGATGAAATCAAGCCTTTGTTATTAGCCAGACAAAATGATCAGTCAGTTTTCCAAAGTTTGACAGATTCTTCATCAGTGCAAGAAGCAGAAGTTGTATTAATACCCATGGCTCAGCTCGTGTTCCAACTGAAGGATGCGGTTTATGTTTTGCAGAGGTTTTCACACAGAGACATCATCAACCTCGATTTGGCTTTCCAAGATCTACAAAATAAGCAGGGCCTATCTGATGCTGAATGGTCTGTTTATCAGACGACTTTATAGAATCTCTAATTTTTGCTGTATTTTATACACATTCTTTTCTATATTCTTTGGATTCTTTTTGAGCAGGCTCAAAAGTCCTCGGGGTCGCCAAGAACTGTAGAGTAAAATACTCTACATTTTGTTTCAGTTGCAGTATATTAGCGCGGCTGTGCAGGTTCTGATTTTGTTTCTGTGAGTTTCAGTTTTGGCTGCGAAGATTGGCAGCAAGGGTTTGTTTTCGCCTAAGTTTTGCAGAAGTCCCAGAGTCGCGCGGAACATGCCATGTGTCGTCAGCTGAGACACATTTTGAGAAGTCCCAGATTAACACGGAAACTGCCATGTGTCATCTTCCGCATTGAGTTTCAAGCCCCTTTTAATGTTTCAAAGACTGAGGTGGGTCCCTGTTTCTAAGTTTCTCCCTTGCAGAAGGTGCCAAGTGGCAGCTACAGAAGGTTTCGATAAGTTTCTTAAAGTTGCGCGGAAAGTGCTGTGTCTCTTGAAAGTTAAGTGGAGCGTGACAAGTGTCGACATCCGTAGGATCTTCCTTTTGTTTCATTGGTAAGTAAAGACTATGGTGGGCCCCGGTGAGTTGCTAAAGTTAAGCGGAGTGTGCCAGGTGTCATCGTCCGCGTGAATCTAAATGAGTCCCAAATGTTTCTATAGTGTTTCTAAAGTTAGGCGGAGTCTGCCATGTGTGATTTTTCGCAGGACTCTCAAAGGTATCTAAAGTTTCTCAAGGTTCAGCGGAAGGCGCCACGTATCACTTGGTAATTGCGCGGAAGGCGCCATTTGTCCCTGTCCCCTTTTGAAGTTGCTCGGGCAAGAAGTGTTGTGGGTCCCATTTTCAGTAAGTGATAGAGTTTCGAGGCAGCGGACTGTGACATATGTCAAAGGCAGAATTCTCCCGGCTACGAGGTATAGTAAAGTATAAGTTCAGTGGAAGCCGCCACGTATATGTTTCAATTGCAGCGGAGGCTGCCACGTGCTAAGTTCCTATTTTTGCCGGAAAGATGCAGGAGTTTCAAGTAAAGAGTGCGGACGCTGCCATCTGTCTCAAGGGTTTTGTTTCTAAATGTTGCGGATGTCGCCAAGTGTCTTTTTCTGGTTAGAAGAGGGGCGCCACATGTATTGAGACAGCTAATGAATTTACAGTTATTGTAACTGTTTGCGGATCTGAAAGATATCTTCTGTCAGACACTTCCAGTTAAGTTCCAGTTTGGTTAGACCATTGGGATTTGATCGTGTGGGCAATCTTGAGCCAGTCCTATGCTATAAATATGGATCCAGATCGCAGATTCAATATAGAGATTTCTTCATATAGATTGTTATCAGAGATTTACGAGAAGTTTTCTTGAGATCTTTTTGTTGTGGCCAGTAATATCATTTGCCTTTGTTCTATTTTTCTGATTCAGAAAGTTTGTATAACTGTGCATGTATCAGTGCCTTTTATGTGACTGGAAAATTAATAAGACTGAGTTCTGTGCCTTTGCTGATATTTTCTGTGTCATTACAAAATTGTCTAAGTTGTGAGCCTTTGATTCTATTTGTTTTCATCTTTTACATTGATCATGCATTGTTTGCTCTTTAATGTAACTGAATCCTAAAGATAGCTTCATTGTGCTTAGTATTAAGGAACGAATCATATTCAGGTGCATCGCCATAGTTAAATTTTCTTTCATTGCATTTGTGATTCCATTTAATTTCTATCCCTTTTTCCCAAAATACATTTGAGATAAGGAAGAGCCAGCTTCTTTAAAATCTGGAGGTCGTTTCAAGTCGCAAGTCCCACATTCCTGAAACTTCCCATGTTGGTGTTGGAAACAGCGCAATTTTAAGCATCAACAGCTTGGAAACCCAACCCTTAGCCTTGGACCTTCAAGTACAATGCCATGTTAACAACAAGAGTAAAAATTGACTTTAGCAATATGGTTGACAACTTTTTCTTTAGAATTTTTGGACAAAATTAAAACCCATCACAAATGACAATGTCTAGTTTTCAAATATGTAATTTATTTTCTACTGTTGGACGTATTTTTCTATTTATTAATTAATTTTTAAACAAAGGTATTCATAAACTTGAAATGACATACATTACTAATTTTTAATAGCTTTAATTTTAATTTTTTTTGAAAAAAATTATGACTGACCAATCTAGACATCATTCTCCACATGATGAAAAAAATTTATGTTATGATTAGTTAGCTCAAATTATGTTCATTGTACACAAGGGGTTTAAAAAAATAAATTAACACTAGTAAAAAATTTAAAAAATATTTATTAAAAAATTATAAAAAATCCTGACCAAACTTCAACATTAGACACATCTTTCCACAAAGGAATTAGAAAAATACTTTCATTTAGGTCAAATTATGATAGCCATACACATGCATGTTTTGGCCCAAAACATACTATTTTAAAAAGACTACTTTTTTACATCCTATACAAAACCAACTTTTATCATCTAGGTATTATAATAAATTACATATTGGAAAACTAGAAACAAAATCCTGCATTTTATATTTTAACACCATGTTAATATTCTAAGTGTTTCAAATTTTTACTCCAACTATGATAAACTTTGATTTTTAGGAAAAAGACTTTCATTTTTTGGCCAAAAAGTGGATCCAACTCACCCAATGATATGCTCTTTGTATGGATTAATTGTGTGTTGATCTATATACTATTATGTTTAATACAATATAAAGAGAGGTTATTTATTTCTTTACAATTCTCAAAAGTTGATTATATTAAATTCTTCTCTCATTTAATTTTCTTAGAATCATAAAGAATAGGTTCAGATAAAGTCTTATGTTATCTATGCTTTTCAAAAACCAAATGGTGCCTCATTTCCTTCAAGTGCTATGATAATTCATTTAACACATGGAGTCAAACCTTGACAATGGGTATTAATAAGACCAAGCCTTCTAGAGTCATGAGGAAGATTGGGTGTTGCTAATTCCTATTGTCCTTTTTGTGGTCATTTGGAAACACTCCAACAAGTGTTTTGGTTCTACCCACAAGCTCAAGTTGCTTGGATTTAGATACACAATTTCTTTATGCCTCTTAGACTCAATCTCTTTTCTTTGCACATGATTCTTCTACGTGATTGACCATGAATGTTGGCTAAGTTCACTCAAATTTGGCATGCTTTCAAAGTGGAGATTTTGTTCAATATTTGGAAAGATAGAAATTCAACTCTTCTTTAGGGAGCTTTTATTTACTCTCATTTTTCTTGTATTTATTCTCACTTTTATTGTATACTAAGCCTGATGAAGGGGTAAATCATAAAACACACAACAACAGAAATTGCACAAAAAAAATAGAACTTTCTTTATTGATTTGGACAACTTATTACGTTACAGAAGATTAAATACAATAAGAGGAATCAACCCTCCACAGGCTGCAACACATTACAGCTTCCTATCACAAGACTCTAGAATCATCAGCCATCTGTAACCCCAAATCAACTAGGGTTTCTATTTTCCCGCCTATTCTTGACTCTACACTTTCCCCCTTAACTCTACTATTGCCCAGGGTTCCCAAAAATGGTTATTAATAGCCCTTTTGGTGGCCAACAACCTACTTTTGAAATTTGCATCTCCCTCCAAAAATAGGTCAACTTCTGGGAGCCATAACTTTTGATCCAGGTGTCCGATTGACGAACCGTTTTATGCGTCGGAAAGCTCGCGGAGTGCTCTACGCGCTAAGAACCTGCTCTGCCGATTCTGGCCATTTTCGGGCCCGTACGGGGCCGTTTAGTGCCTCAAACCTGAGTTTGAATAATTTTCAGGCGTGTTTCGGGAAACGAAAACTTTAATATATTTCAGCTCGCAAATGATCTTTGTGTGATTCCTTCGCCAAAGGTCTTATTTTTCAGTTATGAAGCTTCCTGTAAATTTTCACTTCATTCTGTGCCCAAATGCAAACTTTCTAAAAATAGCAGGTTGCTATTTTTAGTAGTTTGAAAAAACTAAAAGTTTCACATCATTATTTAAGCAATTATGGAACCAGAACCACAAATTTTGAAAAGAAATGGAAAGAACATCAACAATTTTGAAACACATCTTTTTTTTTTTTGGGTGATGCAAGATTGCCCTTACACCACTGGATGCTTGTGCATCAAAGCCTATGATTTGTTCTAATGTTCTTCTGTAGATTCAGGTGCAAGCTAACAAAGTTGCCTTGGAAGTTGCCCATTTGTAGACTCTTATTGAGCATTGGACTATTGCTACTTGTATTGTTGCACATGTGCCACCTTCCCCTTCTCAGAAGGACCAATTGTACCAAGCATAGTTCTCATGGCTCACATGGCTTTCCTTAACACAGAGGACATGGATGGTCCCAGTAGACATGTGTGCCTTTTGTTACTTCTCAACCACATGACAAGGGTGCCTTGGGTTGGCAAGGTCCCTCAATTGAGTTTGACTATCTCTTCTACGAGGAATGACATGGAATCTGATGAGGAACAAAATGAAGGAGCCATTATGAGGAGGGGGCCAATTCCTGATAGTTGAGACCTCCTGGATCGTTGGGGGAAACCCTTTGATCATGATCTACCGCCTCCTCCTACTAATTCAATAACTCTTATTACATAATAGTTTGACTAAGTCATAATTATTTTTATTTTAATTTGTTTGAAGTTTCACCTTATCTAAACTTCTCGAAATATGATTCACTTCCACCCACATTTTTTAATGAATCATTACAATATCTCTTTTATAAATAATTTAATAAACACTTATTCAATTTTTTTTTTTTTTAAACCTAATGGTCCTATAACATTGATTCTTTCCTCCTTCCCAATTTGGGACATGGTCCATAAATCCCTTTTTTTTTCTCATCAATGCCATGAGGTTGGTCATGGCATAGGTAATACCCCTTCTCTTCAACATCATAGTCAGCTCATTATTATGATTGTAATTAATTTTTTAATGGTGATAATCTGAGCTTCCCATGTTGCTCTCAACAACCTACAAGTTTGGTTTCCTTGTACCTTTGAAGATTTCACTGGATATCCGTGACTCAACCAAAACATGGACTCTTTGGTGTGGTAGATAGACGAAATGAAGGGAATTGAAAATCAGTTTTTGTGGCTTATTTTGCCCAAGAGGGCAGAATTTCCTCACATGACTGCTGAAACTAAAAACACACTCAACTCAAAAAGCTTATTACATGCTTTACACCATAGATGGCAAAGTAGAGCTTTACATAGTAATCCTATGTATGTTTTGGAGTTTTTGTCAGCATAGATTTGCCCCGTGAAAGACTGTCAACTATGAGTTGTGGACAAACTTTATGGCAAGCTGTTAACATCTTGGGGTTTCTATCAATAATAATAATACCCTAAAACAAACGGTGGAGGATGACACAAAGCAGGGGTTGTCAACGTCTAAGGGGGTGCTTTTTATAGTACCACGTCATATCCTAAACCTACCCTTCCTTTTATTCTTTCCTATAATTCATATTTTGGAACTTCGGGTATGATTTTTTATGATGAGGTTTACCCCCACAAAAAGAAGCAGCTTTCCCTAACATCATGATCCCAATTATCTTATTCTTCTAAATGAAGAACAAATTATTTGAGTGCTTGTAAATGCTTGACTTTAAATATCTATGCCATCATGGAATCACTAACATCCATTATGAAGGACAACTTGGTATAGAGGCTAAATTGTGCATAAGATAAATAATGATGGTTGAAGTTGTCCAAGGGTATGCTAGGATATTGTGTATTTTTATTTACAAGTGTTAGTTTTTATGGAATGGATTAATCTTTTAAAAAATATTACTAATAAAAATGAAATAGAGGTTTTTTTAATAATGGGAAAAGGATATATTTTTATTTTATGTTATTTTGTTTAGATGATTTTAATGTGGTTTTAGCATATTTTTTGGTTATTTTGGTGTACATATTGACCTAAGATCTAGTCCAACACTCAATTATGCTATGGTGTATATATTGACCCAAGACCAAATCCAACACTCTATTATGCTACGCAACCCTACTTAGAACATCTATGATCTATTTCTCAAAATGTTTCATACATTGAACTAGATTGCACCTACGATTATGTCTTGTAGACTAAATCACAAGCACAATCTTGTCCTCTATTTTAAAAATTTGAAATGCCAATATTCTAAGGCTAATGATTCCATACATTATTATTAACCTTTGGCATGTGTCCCAAAAAGTTTGAATTTTGTGTCTAGGTTTTGTATTTAAAGGAATCACCTAGGTCATTTTATCAAAATGGAATTTTGTGATCAAAGTAGAACAATGCATTTGCATATATATATATATATATATATATATATATATATATATATATATATATATATATATATATATATATATATATATATATATATATATATATTGCAAGTTTGAACTAGCAATGATTTTGTCTACATCACTATCTAAACTACTATAACTCTTTGTTTTATAATTGTTAACTCAATCTTAAGACCTAATTAAGATGCAAGGAAGTGCTAAACTTTAATCCTTGCATAGCACACCCCAAGAGTGCTCCTTAATACCACCATGTTTCTTTACTTTAGATATAGATTAGGCAAATAGGTTCTACAATTGTTGAGGGTCCAATTTTTTTAGGACAAAATCACACTCTATATGGAATCACACCACCTGGACAAGATCACAAGTGCAGTCACATCCCATGTACTTAACTTCTCAAAATTTGGTTGTCTTAGCTCTTTGATCATAGATCTAATATCAAATTCCTACTTTTGTCTCTGTCGCAACATCATATCAATAAAAATACACCTTTTTCTATTTCAAGGTAGAAATCCCCATATCCATCTTGTTTCCATTTCAACATATGTTCATTTACAATTTCAATTAATACATTTCAATTGATTTATCATACTCAACTCTTTATCTAGGGCTTTTAATTCTAATTAATTTGTGGTGCAGGAGCACCTACCTGACAGCTGGCCTCCATGAGGCAGTTAGTTTGTTATAGGTCTGGTTAATGTTTCCAAGAAGGTCTTGTAAGACCAATGCATGTAATAAGGTCATGTTGACCATACTTTACTATTTTTTAGGTAGTTTGTTAGGACAGCTGTTATGCTGTATGTTCGGTTGGATCCTCCCAGCCGCTTGGAAGCTCCCAGCCGCTTGGAATCGAGTGGTAGTACTCGCAGGAAATCCTATTTATGTAGTAGGATCGGTTGGTATTGCATATCATCGATCATCGATCAGACTTTGCAGAGAGTGAGACAGAGGGAGAGACTGAGTATTGTATTTGCATCTTTTGAAATCAATAAAGAGATCCTGTTTTGTCCATTCTCTGTTTGGATTCCTTTGTGTAATCGAGTTGCTGTTCTGGTGGTTTCATGGATTCGCTGATCCATTCCACCGGTTGATTCATCGAATCGGTGGAATGGCTATGTACAGTAGTTTAGGATCTAGTTTGCATTTTCTGTTTGTTCATGTGCATGTTTGCAGGATCGCAGTCAAGAGGTGTTGAGAACCCTAGCATGGGTATGTGCTAGGTCGTGCTGGTTGTTCGAGTCTGGAAGATCGCCCTGAAAGTAGATCGGGTCACCTCAGGAGGTTTGGCGGATTGAAAATTCGCTAAAGTTGGAAATTCGTCACAACGGCATCATCAGGATATTTCTGTGTATATCCTGCAGTTACTTCGGGCGTCATCCGAGTAGATGGAGGTGAGCATGATGCAGTAGTTTGCATAAGGTAAATGCGCATTGGGGTGATCATCATCAGGTGTTGCCGAGGAAGAGTATATCGGCATAAGGTAGAAGATCGGGTTGATAAAACCATCGCGGGCCGATAATGTTAAGTTTGGCCGATAGCAGGATATTGGAGGAGCTGCATATGACGTCATCGTCATCAGGATAATCGTCATCAGGATATCGGGGTGACATAAGCATCGAAGGAAAGGTGCATGAGGTTGTCATCATCAGGATATATGGAGGGAACCGGATATTTTATATCCTGCTGATGAACATGATGTTGAACATCATGATGCTGCAGATAGAGGTTGGCGGTAAGATGAACAGTGAACATCAGGAGGATGTTTGCGCTTGCCGAATATGATGATGCTGCCAATAGCCGAATATGATGATGCTGCTGACAGGCGAAGGGTCGAAGGTTTGTCTGCAGGAGGATATCGGTCGGCAGAGAAAATGTGATGATGCTGACAGTGTTAAGGAAAATATGATGATGATGATGGGTTGCGGACATACATGCTGTATGTCAAGGTTTTAGTGTGGATGCCTCTGCATCATAGTGGTATCAGAGCTCAGCAAAAGGTCTGGGCTGTTGTGTGTTGATTCTGTCACTGAAAGGGCAGAGATAGAGTTGATTCTGTCACTGAAAGGACAGAGGTAGAGGAGTGAGAGGTTGACAAAATGCCTCCGAAAGGTAATGGTACTGCAAGGGAGTTGCAGGAGATGAAGGAAAAACATGCCAGAGAGATGAGGAAGATGAAGGAGCTTGCTGAAGCACTTCAAGCCAGGCTTGTAGCCCTGGAAAAGAACAAAAAGAGGGAAGTGGAAGACAGTGAGTCTGAAGAAGATGAAGATGCTATTGAAGAGTATGAAGAGGTAGCTGAAGATCTAGATGCTGAAGACCAGAGATTTGCAAAACTGTTAAAGGCAGTACAGAGTGATAAACCTAAGGTAAAGGTTGATGTTTCCAAGTATAATGGAAGTTTGAATGAAGATGAGTTACTGGATTGGATTGCTGCACTTGATAATCACTTTGAATGTGAAGATGTTGCTGAGGATCAGAAGGTAAAGATTGCAAAGACCAAGTTAGGAGGTCATGCTTTGGTATGGTGGGATTATGTACAATCCGAGAGAAGGAAACAAGGAAAGTCAAAGATCACTTCATGGGATAAAATGGTAGCAAGGATCAAAGGTAAATTCTTGCCTAGGGATTATGAGATTCAGATGTTTAAGAAGCTGCAATTTTTAAGGCAGAAGGAAATGGATGTGAAGGCATATACTGAGGAGTTTTATAAGTTGAGTATGAGATCTGGTCATCATGAGAATGAGGTAGAAAAGGTGGCTAGGTACTTGGCTGGTTTAAGATTGAACATACAGGATGAGTTAGTTTTAGCTAACCCTAAGAGTGTGGAAGATTGTTATCAAATGACAATCAGGATTGAAGAAAAGATGAATAGGAGACAAGATAAGTCCATGAGAGGAAGAGGAAACAATATGAGGGGAAGAGGATTAGCCCCTACAACAAGGCAAACCAATGAGGGTCAAGAAGACACTGGTAAAGGACAGGGACAGTCTGATTTCAGAGGTGGATGGAAAGGTAATAGAGGCAGATTTGGAAGTGGTAGAGGTTCTACTACATTTTCAGGCAAGTGTTACACCTGTGGTGGGTTTGGTCATCCATTTTTCAAATGTCCAGAAAACAAAGGTTCATCATCCAGAAATGATAGAACGAATGACAAGAGAGTACAACTTGTGCAAGAAGAGAAAGTAGAGCAAAGTGTGCAGAGTTCAAACACTTATCAAGGAGATAGAGTTCCTGACGGTTATGGGTATCCTGAGGAGGGAGAAGCATTGATGCTTAGGAGAACTAGTTTGCAGACATCAAAGGATATGATGCAAAGAAGAGCTCTTTTCAAGACCACATGCAAGAGCAAAGGTAAGGTATGTAAGGTTGTCATTGATACTGGTTCAATAGACAACATGGTATCTCAGGAAATGGTGGATAAACTAAATTTGGAAAGGATTCCACATCAACACCCTTACAAGGCATCTTGGGTGAGTGATAGTCAATCACTTTTTGTCTATGAATAGGCATACGTTGATTTTCAGATTGGAGCATATCATGATAGAGTTTTGTGTGACATTTTGCCCATGGAATGTTGTCACCTACTGTTGGGTAGACCATGGCAATTTGATATAAGGGTACTGTATGATGGGTATGCTAATACCTACACCATCAAGAAAGATGGGAAGACTATTATGTTGATGCCATTACAGGAAGATGCTGTAGCACAGGGGGCAGCCAAAATCATTTTAGTGGGAAAGAAGGAGTTTGTACAGAAGCCTATAGGAGCAGGCATAAAGGCAGTTGAGGACACTACAGGGAAAGAAGTTGTTAAGGACACCAGGTTGAAGAAAGTTTCAGTTGTGACTGACAGAGGTTAGTAGCAGGTTCAGAAACAGGTTTGTAAACAGCAACCAGTTGAGAGGAATGACAAGGATGTTGTCATAGTTAGGACTATTGTTTGTCCTATAAAGGTTGAAAGAAAGATAGAGTTGAACATTATAGAAGTTCAAGAGGCAGTTCCGACAGAGGTTCTGGTCAGACAACCTGACAAACACAAGGTATGTGAGAGAAGGGCCTACATTGACAGGCATGAGGATTTACTTGCACGAAAGCAAGTTACAGTTCAGAAGTCTTGGAGCAGCCAAGAGACAGCAGAGGACAAAGCTGGAACAGGTCAGAACACTAACATGACAAAGAGTAAAGGTGGAGGACTTCCACAACCTAACTCATGGGACATGAGTTCTTTTCTGTTGGGGAGTATGGTGCAGGAGCACCTACCTGGCAGCTGGCCTCCATGAGGCAGTTAGTTTGTTATAGGTCTGGTTAATGTTTCCAAGAAGGTCTTGTAAGACCAATGCATGTAATAAGGTCATGTTGACCATACTTTACTATTTTTTAGGTAGTTTGTTAGGACAGCTGTTATGCTGTATGTTCGGTTGGATCCTCCCAGCCGCTTGGAAGCTCCCAGCCGCTTGGAATCGAGTGGTAGTACTCGCAGGAAATCCTATTTATGTAGTAGGATCGGTTGGTATTGCATATCATCGATCATCGATCAGACTTTGCAGAGAGTGAGATAGAGGGAGAGACTGAGTATTGTATTTGCATCTTTTGAAATCAATAAAGAGATCCTGTTTTGTCCATTCTCTGTTTGGATTCCTTTGTGTAATCGAGTTGCTGTTCTGGTGGTTTCATGGATTCGCTGATCCATTCCACCGGTTGATTCGTCGAATCGGTGGAATGGCTATGTACAGTAGTTTAGGATCTAGTTTGCATTTTCTGTTTGTTCATGTGCATGTTTGCAGGATCGCAGTCAAGAGGTGTTGAGAACCCTAGTATGGGTATGTGCTAGGTCGTGCTGGTTGTTCGAGTCTGGAAGATCGCCCTGAAAGTAGATCGGGTCACCTCAGGAGGTTCGGCGGATTGAAAATTCGCTAAGGTTGGAAATTCGTCACAACGGCATCATCAGGATATTTCTGTGTATATCCTGCAGTTACTTCGGGCGTCATCCGAGTAGATGGAGGTGAGCATGATGTAGTAGTTTGCATAAGGTAAATGCGCATTGGGGTGATCATCATCAGGTGTTGCCGAGGAAGAGTATATCGGCATAAGGTAGAAGATCGGGTTGATAAAACCATCGCGGGCCGATAATGTTAAGTTTGGCCGACAGCAGGATATTGGAGGAGCTGCATATGATGTCATCGTCATCAGGATAATCGTCATCAGGATATCGGGGTGACGTAAGCATCGAAGGAAAGGTGCATGAGGTTGTCATCATCAGGATATATGGAGGGAACTGGATATTTTATATCTTGCTGATGAACATGATGTTGAACATCATGATGCTGCAGATAGAGGTTGGCGGTAAGATGAACAGTGAACATCAGGAGGATGTTTGCGCTTGCAGAATATGATGATGCTGCCGATAGCCGAATATGATGATGCTGCTGACAGGCGAAGGGTCGAAGGTTTGTCTGCAGGAGGATATCGGTCGGCAGAGAAAATGTGATGATGCTGACAGTGTTAAGGAAAATATGATGATGATGATGGGTTGCGGACATACATGCTGTATGTCAAGGTTTTAGTGTGGATGCCTCTGCATCAATTTGTCGCTTAGATATTTTATAGGCATTGTTTATTTTCTCTACTATAAGATATGCCTTGGTTATATTTAACGTAAAATTTTATTAGTAGACATGAATTTTCAATGGTCCATGAAGTTGATTGTAAGTGCTTTTAGATTCAATTGTGTATAATTTTTGCATCAATGTAAAAAATATACACAATTGAATCTAAAAGCACTTACATATTGATGCAAAAAAGTATACACAATTAAGTCCAAAAACACTTACAATCAATAAAAAATTATTGATTCACTAATTTATTTTAAAGAATAAACAGGTTATCAATGATAACCTACAAGTTACAGATGTTAAGGGCCCTTCCTATTGGATATTGTGTTAGTAATTTTCAAGTGTATATCTCACATGTTATATAGTAGGATTATTGGGTTATTGATTCATAAAATATTTTAGATTATTTAAGTGGTTGTTTTGGATAACTTTTTAAATATTTTTTTAAAAATCAATATTTTTTAATAATTTTTTATTTTACATTTTTAAGGTTCTTAGAAGCAAAATTTGATGATATGACCTTGGCGTTGTGCCTACAATCCATCTTAAATTGATTAGTTCATGACTAAATTTTTCTAATACATATACAAACTTTAGATTTTGGTTAATGGTTTAGGATTTATGACCCCAACAAGTGGAGTGTCAAAAATGAATAACTCCAACAATTTTCTTCGATGTTCTAATAAGTTTTTTTTTTCTTATGTAACTATCCATTTCAACTTCCAATAAGGGCATGGATCATTGACATGCGTGGTGAGTCTTTAGTTCTCACCAAGAACCCTAATTTACTATTTTTAGTAAGTCTTAGTTTCTTGTATTTGTAACATTAAATAATTCCTACATTTTTTTAATCAATTTTCTAACAAGTTTGTTCTTATTGAATTGTCACTTCCAATAAGGGTATGGATCACTTAGTTGAATCCAAAGCATGCAATCAAAACACGAGGCACACATTTCTCCTACAAATTTTACCATTCTTTGTAAACTCTTAGTTAAAATAAGAATCCATTAGGTTCAGCTATTTAGTAATTGCCAATCTTGTTCTATTTAAGCTTGTTCAATTGTTGCTTATAATACACTAAGTTCATCAACAAGTGTATTGTCCTTTGAATTTTCAGTTTGATTTAGATCATCCATGATTATTCATATATGGGATTCTTTTTATTTTATGACCATTAGGACTACAAAATAGTGGTCTACTCAAACCTTCTCAATCAACGTTTTTGATTAATGAAATACCATGTTAGATTAAGATTCCTCTAATGGAGTTGTGACCTTTTTCTCAATCATCTCTTCATTTATAGAAATAGAAGAAAAATGTTGTGTCATTTGATCCCTGTCTGGTTGAATCAAATGTGCCAAGTGTGGATCAATCCAATAGTGCTACCATTCAACGCTTGCCACCAAGTAGAATTTGAGGATATTGTCGTTACAATAGGAGCCTCTTTAGGGTATAAAGAAACAAGATGCTCATACTCAAAACATATGTGACATTGAAATGGAAGATTAACATAGTCAAGAATGTATGTCAAGCACCATTTGTTTTCTAAAAAATTAGACTCCAAAAGACCCTTTTTGTATTTCCATGTAAATTTTTGTAAATGTAGTACAAAGATTCTCTTTAGAAACTTGCAGAAAATTTCCTAAAATATTGCCAGTCACCCATAGGCCAAAATTGCAATAGAAGATAAAAGGGAGGTCAACCCAAAAAGGGATCATGGCAAAAGAGTCTTTGTTGAGGTTGAAAGATGGGTAACAATGTTTTAAAAATAAAAAAAATATTTATCCTAGATCTGTCAAAGTCCTATCTTCTTTCGAATCATAGCATATGATGAAGAAACCCTTCACAAAGGGGGCCAAGTCCTAGGGTACTTTACAAGATTCGTCCACGCTTTTGACAACCATTCGTGTAAACCTTTCAAACTAGGCCAAAATCCATGAAACTTGCCAATTAATGCCTTGTGTTTTAAGCATTTTTCAAAGAAATCCATGTCTGAATCCATGATGAAGTTTACTTTTTAAGAATGAGATCCATTCTTTTTGTGTAGGACCCGTTGATCCCAGGGGAATGCTTCTGGCCAATACTCACCCGTTAACAATGTTATCCTATGTAGGGGATGCAACACACAGATGCTTTTTTTTAAGGAAACTGCATCCACTGGTTCATCATTCCCTTTTGTTAAAAACCCATCAAAAATCATGAAGAGTTTTCTATTAAGATTATGCCTAGCTATTGTACTAAAATGGGAAACACCGCAATTATAGATCCTTGGATTATTTACCATGCAAGAACCCTGGTGCGTCAATTTCCAGCAAATATTTTCCCCTATGATGCCCACATAGAGATGAGAGGAGCTTCAAACCATGAGATTATGGCTTCTAAATTTCCTTCTTGTAGCATGTGTTAGGTTGATTGAGCAGTCTGAAGTCATTACAAGGTTTCGGGTGATATATTTAATTGATCTTTAAAAAAAGTTTGGGGTAAGTTGTGGGTATTTCATAAACTTGTCAATCTTAATCTAATGGTACTCCATAATATTTAATTAAATTTGTATGCTTGTGTCAATTACTATTTAGTTTTGGATCTATTTTGATGGAATGAATCAATACAATTATATACCAACAATCGACACACTCTTTTGCTTAGTTTAGCTCATTCCTTGATCTTTTATCCATCCTCATTTACATACATTCACATACATCTAACTCTATGTCATTCCTATTTGCACCTATTTCCACACATTCACCTTAGTATGAGTCCAAACTTCCACATACCCATTCCAAATCCTAAGATCCACATTTCCCTATCCTTAGTCAATCTCGTGGTGCTCAAGTTTGATCTCAAGTTACTTAGGATTAACTCCTAAAATTTAAATTTTTCAAATTCAACTTTTGTTGAATCCCACCCATTTACATTAGTTGTTGTGAGTTAACTTAGTACACGTTTGCATGACATGTTGTTATTGTTAGAATATTAAGGATTTACATTTATAATAAAGTCACTTTGTGACTTATAGGTTAGTTGTTAGCTTAATAATAAAATAAGATAGTTAGTTTATAGTTGATATTTGGGAGTTGTCTTCCCGTTGAGGTAGTTGGAGAAGTTACTTGTACATGAATATGTAAGGCTTTATAAAGCCATAATGTTTTGTATTGAAGACCACTGAGAAATATTAATATCATTTTTTGTATTATTTACAATAATGGTGTAATATGCAGTTTTAGTTTTGTTGCTCTACCATTTCTCAATAGTTATGTCTTGGTATTTAAAGACATTCATTTATGCAATTAAATTCATGATAGAGGAGACTACAAGGAGAAATCATTCTAGGAACATTTTGATTTAGAGCACTAAAAGAAACCCATCACATCAAAATCTGCATATAGACCATCTACATGCTTGAGAATGTTGTCTATGAACATTCACCCAAGGTCATAAAGCTAGTCAAACAAGGGGTTTGACTTAGGAGAACATGACCCTCACAATCTACTAATTTCCCCTAAGGTATTTCAAAATATTATCATTACATGTATTTTAGATATTAGAGATCAAGCTAATGCAAGTTTCAAAGGTGTACATTGTGCCATGATGATCATATGGGTTACAAAGTGGTCTTATGCATCAAATCATTTCTACGGTGCTCGAGTTTGATCTTGAGGGGCTTAGATTCAACCTACAGACATTTCTAAGATTGTACAGAGCCCAAGGCATTTATCAGGCTATAGGCATTGATTTTCTATATCAAAATGACTAAATTCTATGCAACATTAGCATTCATTCTTCATCATAGTTCCTAAAGCTAACTACCCCATCTATATGCATCTAATTTTAGAAATAGCATTTCAATTTGTCATTTCCCTACTCTAAATTAAAATTTAGGTTAATTGTGTAATTATTGTTTGCATTTGTTTAATTAGCCGAGGTTATTTATGCAAAGAAATTTTATTCCCTTACATTTTAGGTGAACCCTTGTGCTCTTACACTATCTACTTTTCCCCTAGTATTTCTCCCTCAATAGGTATTTTTTAGATATATAATTTTCTAGTTGCTACAACTTATTTTTAGATCTGATTATGGTTTGATTTCTTTCTCATGTTTGTGCTCCATAGCTATATCTTTATTTTCCAAGGATTATAGCTTATTGATAGCTCACATCTTTCCCCATCATATTCACCCTGGGATTTACCTCAAGGGTTTCATTTCATATTTGATATTTCTAATTGTTTAACCTTCATCTTAGATCTCACTATAATTTGGATCCACTCTTATTTGAATTGATATATCCGTACTAGGGTTTGGGCTTATACTGATTCATATTTATTTGATCTCTACCTACACAATCTAATTGTGCTTCATCAACACATATTTTATCATGGATTCTCATATTCGATTGTCCCTAGCCTTTATTCATACATGTAGAATTTGAGGTCTTGTCATACCTTGTTTCTTCTAATTCCTTCATCCTTGACACACTTATGATTTTGATCCCATGGATCCAGGGATGTGTCTTCTATGAAGGTGTTGGTTTGTCATGTTTGCCAACTTTGCTCCTTCATAGAGTTTGTTATTTCTGTATGCAATTAAATTTGAAATACAAATATAAGACTTAAATAAAAGATCTAAATTATATTTTCAAATTTAATTACAAACCTCATGATAAAGTATAAGGAACAACTCACAAAAATGAATGAAACAAATAGTAAAATCTCACCCAAGCTCCTCCTTGTTGCACCAACAATGGTGGTTGTGCTCTAAGATTGATTTGGTTGAGAGTATGGATGTTTTGAGCTTGTGGAAATGACTATTTTTTCAATACACCATGCCAATGATTGCAGAAAATCTAGAATACTAGACTATCTTTTCCTACAAGGGATGCTACCAATTCTTCTATTTTCCAAACTTTGAAACTACACGACATTGTTTTATCTATAGTTGTTAATGTCCAACCTGTACTAGTACAAGTTATGGCCCAACAACCACTTGTTCCTTGGGGGGGTTTCCATTAGCCCTTTAGCTTTGGATAATCAGCTTCATGATTTACCCCATGGATCAACAAAGGACTTAGTATGTGGGGTGGCCAGATCTAGGGAAATAGATTCAGTTTTAAAACAAATTGATTTATTGTTTGTTTTGTACACATGGATAGCCAACATAGGAAGAGTAATGTCTAGTTGAAACAAGGAAATCAAATTGAAAGAATCTATAGTGAGGCGCCTTAGTAGGATTGGGAAAGCAAAATAATAATTTATTTTTGTTTACCTTGACTTGGGCGGCCAGGTTAAGGTAATGATTCTTTTTTTCTTTAGAAAAGTATCTTTGTTTCCTTAGTATGGCGCCCAACATAGGAAGGAAATTGTTAATATTTTTAAACAAAAATCTTTTATCGCCTTGCCTTTTGAGGGGTGATCAAGTTTGGAATGGTTAAGTCCATATTTCAAATAAAAATAATATATTGCAATCAACTTTTGGTTAGTTTGGGTGGCCATTTGACTGAGGCTACGTCCTATGTAGAGGGACGAGCCCAAAAGGGGTAGAGTTTAACATTAAATCTTCCTTTGTTCACTTTATATTATCTTTTACCTTGTTGTTCACCCAGCCACCTAGTTATGTAGAGTATTGACTTACAATATGAAATAAGTAACTCTCAATGCTGTGTAATATTTTAAATAAGATTGTCTGAGCTTTAAGAAGTATATAATTATGTGAAACTTTTATATTTGTGTAATATTGTTTGAGTTTCTGAAGTTTATAGGAAAGCAATTATGTAGTTTTAGCATGGATATAAGGATAGACATTTTTCCACAAAATATATGACATCTTTATAATCGTCTCTTATTATTTTCATGTGGTTTACGCTTTTAATTCATCTGAGTAATCTTGAAGAATTCTCAAATTTTATTTAGTTAGTATTTCAAATACAAGTATAATGAGGTGTTTGTATTTGTGATTGTTCAAAACTAATGATATGAATTTTAGATTATAAATGCGATTTAGTGTAAAATGATTTGATTAATCATCTAATATGAGTGTGTAAATATATTGGTTTGATTGCTTGATTGTCATCAAAATTGATTTTTTTTTTGTTTTAAATCAGGATATGCTTTGAAACGGTGCTAATGTGGCTTTCTAAGAATACTAATTTTCTTAGATTTATCATACCAAGTTAAACCTGTTTGTATAAAGTTTGCTTTGGCCAAAGCTATTAACTCAAATGATTAGAATAATGAATTGTTTGAGTTTAATCTATGTCACTTCATGTGTAAATGACATTGCGTAACTATATGTTTGTTTGTTAAGCATTAGATAGAATGCATATATGTTAGTAACATCATGATAGCACATATTTTCATGCATGTTGGCCATGGTTAGCTAGACTCTTTGTGATAGGTTAGGCTTCTCCTATGGAGTAGCATGGGGAAGCTTATGGCTTCGTGTTAGGGTGGAAGTCATTTTGATGATAATCTCTCTTCTTCGCGTTTCCAAAGAAGGATTTCAGAAAGGAGATTCCAGTATGATCAAAATTATCAGGACATAATTTACATGTTTATTGAGATCAAGATGTAGATCTTTTGTTGTAAAGTACTTGGTCCTCTTTGAAAATAATTACTGAATTATTTGTAATTATTGAATTATTGTATAAAACTATAAGAGTTTTATTCAACTATGATAAGTTTGATATCATTTGTTGACCTTCTTTATTGTATAGAAAATTGATAAGAAATGATATCATAAGTTGAATTACATTACTTGTATAAACATTGATGTAATATTGAATTTTGCTTCATTATTATTGAAAGATGATGAAATGGTATTATTCATTGTCTTCATTTACTTTTATTATGTGTGATATTTGGAGTGTTGTTTACATATGGCATGAGATCTTTAGGTTAAACACTAGGGCCTTGTGTCTACTTCGCTATTAACACATTTTCTCTAACCTTTTAGGGATATTGATGTAGTTGAAAGAGTCAAAATGGACCAGTCACCAAATTATGATCGGTGTGGTCTAGGAAATGAAAATGAACAAAGGGATAAGTTGGATCACATTTTGGCTCTATTATCTAATACCTCAGCCAGGATGGATGTCCTGGAGCATGATGTTAGAATAAACTGTTCAGTGCTAAATTAGAATGCAAATCAAGAAACTTATGTTAATCAACAAAGTAATAATGAATAGATTTTTGGTGAAGAGGAGGTAAGGCTTGATAGTAAGTGAGCCAAGATAGAAATAGAGTTGGAAAAATATCTCAAGAAGGTGGCACCTCCCAAATTTGATGGCAAGACTTTGGGGGATGGTGTTGAAGCATGGATCATAGAAATGAAAAAATACTATGAACTTAGAAATCTCTCAAATGAAACCAAAGAAATCATTGGCAGACTTTCAGTTAAGAGGAAAGGAAGCCACTTGGTGGGAAAATGAGAGAGTTGAGAAGTAGTTAACAGTTGAAAAGCTTATTTTGGACCTATTTTTGTCCTTGTTTAGGAAGCGATGGCTTTCTGAACTTTATTTTGACAGAAAAATGATAGAGTTTCATAACTTGAGACAAGGAGAGTTGTCCATAACTCAGTAGTGGAAGAAGTTTACCCAATTTCAAAAATATGTACCTCTATATCAACATGATGAGTGTTTCTAGGTTAGGAAATTTATTTTGGGGTTAAAGCCTCAAATTGGATCTAAGTGGATCTCCATAGTCCACAGATAATGGATGATGCTTTTGAGAAGGCAATCAAACAAGAGCAGAAGCTTCTGAGTCTTGCAGATATCAGGAGAGAAAACAAGGAAGAGGATAAAAATTTTTATAATCAGCCTCCTATAAATCCTTCCAAAAAGAAATTCTAGAAGGGAAACCAATCTAGTGACAAAACTTTTAAGAAGAAAAAGTTTTCAAAAGGCAATAATCAGGGTAACCAATTTACTAAATCCAAAGGTCACTATGAAGGTGGTGATAATAATAATAACAAAGGGAAACCACCTGGATAAAAGGGACCAAAGGATGGATGTTTTGTTTGTGGAGGAGAGCATTATGAAAACCAATGTCCATAAAGGGTAGCTAGAAGGAATGAAAGGAATGAGAAACAATCAACTCAACATCGCATTCATGCAATGATGCATAACAAACAAGCATATTTCCAAGCTACTCCTATTCATTTGATAGGTAAACTTTGGGGTTATGCAGTTAATGTTCTCATTGATACAAGAGAAACTAAACGCTTTATAGATCCTAGAATAATTGATAAATTTCCTAGAAGGGTTGGGTTTAAGGCAAATTCTTGGATGGTATAGTATGGAAATCGAGAAGAGAGGAAGGTGGATCATTGTCTAGATTTCAGTGATTTAGAACTTCCAAGCTTTACCACTCAAGTTAACTTGCATGTTGCTCCTTTAGGATCCTATGGTGTAATCTTGGGAATTAACGGGTTGGCACATCACAAAGCCATAGTTAATTGTACAGAAAAGATAGCAACCTATTTGGATGACTATGGAATTCTAACTAATATTTATGACATTCAAAGATCAATAAGTCTTAGACAAATTTATGCTATGCAAGTAAAGAAGGCACAGAGGAAAGGATGTACTTTGTATGCAATTCATATTGATGACCTTGCAAATGATAAGGCACCATCAATTGAGGACCATCTTATTCTTCAAGAATTTTGAGATGTATTTCCTGAATAATTACCAAGGCTACCACCAAGAAGAGAGTTTGATTTCTCTATTGACATCTTACTTGGTTCTTGTTTTATATGAACAGGGAGAGGATGATTTGTTGTTTTGGTTTGAATCCTCCTTTCCACATAAACATTCCAAGGGCTTTTCAACCAAGTGCTTCTCCTATCAAGAGGAGAATCAACTATCATATTTGAGTTGCCACTTGGTTTTTTGTTGGGAAATTCAGATATGATTACATAGGATTGCTAATTAATGATTTTATGCTCTTGAAACCCTAATTTAAGCAAAACAATAATCAAATATGTGAATTACGACAAATGCTACAAGAAATAAGCAGAGGGCAGAGAACCTTAACTCACTATTTTTCGCAGTTCTGGAAACAGAAAAGTCAGGGACAATGGTGATGGCGCCCTAGTCCAGTGTGCTGCTTTTTCTGCAAAGTCTCGATCTCCTTCCGACACTGATCTCTGTTGTGTCTTCTGTTCTTCGTGATCCAAAAACAGAGGACAAGGTTGATGGTGCCCTTGTCCCGAAATGTCACACAGTGTCTGCTTCTTTTTAGATCCGAAATCTTTAATGTATGCCTACCTTCCTTGCAACTCCACTTTCTCTAGATCTGATACATGTAACCTGCAATCACAAGGAGTGTGGGAGGGGGTTGTGGTGTTTAGAGGCTTGCCTCAGTCAAGCCTCGGAGAGACATTCAAGTCTTCTGAACACCATTGTCAAAGAGAGAGTGTGTGTGTCCTTGTGGGACAGAGGCAAAAAAACCAAATGATAATGAATGATAAAAACAATAGATGTCACCTTGATGATGAAGCTCTAATGGAAGGAAGAAGCTCTTCAATGCCATGAGGAGAAGATGTAATTCAACTTGCAAACCAAACACAATAACAATGCTATGCTCTGCAACACAATGATAATCACAAGTATGCCAATAGCTCACAATCATAAAACTTGCCAATGATCTTCTAGTTTGCAAATGATAACCTAAACATGCTTATATATGCAACTATTAAGATTCCCGCCAAGAATTTCGTATTTGAAACTTATGATGTCAGCTTGGAGACCAAATAACGGTCACAAACCCGACATTTAAAATTAGGGAAGACCCAAAATAGGGCTGGACTAGGGTGCTAGCACCCTTGTCCACCCCCTGTCTTTTCTCAAAATTCAATAAAGTGCAGCCCCCTAGGTCTTATTTGCCACAAGACCCATGGATTTTCTCATCGGGAGTTAGATTTAACATGTAAAATGCTCTAAATGCAAATCTAAAGACCCGGGAGCTAAACCTTTAGGAAAAAGCCCCCAAGGGTGCATTTTTCCGACATAATAGTTCTGAGCCACAATCCAAATCTCCATATAAAATGACCACCACTAAGTTGTATGAGTTGAAAGTTCAGATTTAAGAGTTGATAGAGGGTCTAGTTAAACCAAGTGTGTCACAATGGCAAGCACTAGTAATATTTGTGAAGAAGAAAGATGGTACCCTTCGAATGTGGATAGACTAAAAAATGCTTAATAAGGTGACCATAAAGAATAGGTATTCATTGCCTAGGATTATTGACCTCTTTGATCAAATGAAGGGAGAAATAGTCTTTTCTAAGGTTGACCTGAGATCAAGTTATCATTAGCTAAGGATTAAAGAAGAGGATATTCCCAAAACTACTTTTAGAACTCGTTATGGGCATTATGAGTTCATTGTACTCCCTTTTGGGCTTACAAATGCTCTAGTAGCGTTCATGAACTTAATGAATAGTGTTTTCAAGGATTACCTAGATGATTTTGTCATAGTATTCATTGATGACATTTTGATCTATTCCAAAAATGAAAAGGATCATGAGGAACATTTGAGAATAGCTCTGTAATGCTTACAGAAGCATAAAATCTTTGGGAAGTTGTCCAAATGCCCTTTCTATCAGAAGAAGGTGCATTATCTTAGACACATCATTTCAACTGAAGGGATCTCTATAGACCCAGTTAAGATCAAAGACATCATGGAATGGCCAACTCTGAGTAATATCCAGGAAGTCCATAGTTTCATGGGCTTAGCAAGATATTATATGAGGTTTGTAGAAGGATTTTCAAAGATTGTAAACCCCATTACCACTCTATAGAAAAAGGGAAAAAGGTTTGAGTGGATAGATAAATGTGAGCAAGCCCTTCAGACTTTAAAACACAAGCTCACCACTACACCAATTCTAATTGTATCTGATCCAAATGGTAGGTTTTTAGTCATAACAAATGCTTCAGGTGAACATTTGGGTGGGGTCTTAATACAAAACAGATAAGTAGTGGCATATGATTCCAAGAAATTGAAATAACCTATGAGTTGAATTATGCACCACATTACTTAGATCTAGCAATTATTGTTCATTCTCTATAGATGTGGAGACATTATCTCATAGGGAAACCATTTGAGCTCAAGATTGATCACTTGGGTCTCAAATATATCTTCACCCAACCCAATCTTAATTCTCAACAAAGGCGGTGGATAGAGTTTTTGAGTGAATATGACTTTGATATTAACTATATCAAAGGGAAGGAAAATAGAGTTGTAGTGCACATAACAGAAGAAGACATATTTATGTTATCACAACTCTTCGTTCAACTTTCAAACAACAAGTACTTGACCAACTACAGGTTGATGAGCATTACATTAGAGTTAAAATAGCCCTAGAGGAAAATGCATCTAACCCTCAATTTGAGGGATATAAGCTTGAGTCGGATGGTCTTTTAAGATTTCAGGGAAGGATGTATGTTCTAGATCAAGGTGGACTACTAAGGACTAAGGTCGTAGAGAAGACACACAATGCTCCTTATTCTAGACACCCAAGGGTAACCAAGATTATGGATGACTTAAGACCATTATATTTTTATCGTAGACTAAAAAGGGAGTTAAATGAATTTGTGGCTAGATGTTTGGAATGTCAGTGAGTCAAAGCTGAGCATGTGCATCCAACAGGAATTTTGTACCCTCATGACATCCCTGAATACAAATGAAGGAAATAAGCATGGATTTTATCCAAGGGCTACCGATGTCAAAGACTAAGCATGATGTTATTATAGTGGTGATAGACGAGCTCACCAAGGTATCACACTTTATTCCTGGAAACTTAACTGATTTATCTTTGACATTAGCAGAGAAATTTGTCCAAGAAATATTTAGACTACATGGGGTACCTGAGATGATCATTTATGATCATGATGCTCGAATGACATCAATATTTTAGAAAACACTACATGTTGCTTCAAGAAAACACCTGAACTTTAGCACAACATATCGTCTCCGAATGGATGGTGAAATGGAGTGGGTAAACTAAATTGTGGAGGATTTTCTCAGAATGTATTTCATGGATTAGAAATACAACTAGGAAGAATACCTTCCCTTGGTTGAGTTTGCCTACAATAACTTCTATCAAGATTCTCTATGAATGGCACCTTTCGAGGCTTTATATGACATGAAATGTTGTACTCCTATTAGTTGGGACAATGTCAAAGACAAAGTAGTCATTGGCCCTAATATGCTTAAGGAGATGGATGACCAAATGAGGGTGATTAAGGGAAGATTAAAGGAAGCTTCTGATAGACATAAAAGCTATATAGATAAAAATAGAAATTTTAGGCAATTTTCTATTGGGGACAAAGTGTTTTGAGATTCAAACCTAAAAAGAGTTCTATCTCATTTGGTAAGTTAGCCAAACTTACTCCTAGATATGTGGGGCCATTTGATATCTTGGAAGTTATAAATCTTGTTGCATATAGACTAGCTCTACCTCTAGCTTTATCTCAGATACATAATATTTTTCATGTTTCATTTCTTAAACCTTACCATCTAGATGCCTCTTATATTCTTGATTGGTAGGCTTTGCAGGTTTAGGATCCAGGGTTGGTGTTGGGAAAATGTGTCTCAACCTTGTAATTATATGAGGCTTATTGTTGATAGGGTATATATATATATATTTCCTAATTACATCGATAGTTGTAATATACAATGGGAGCATGGGGTGGAGTGGGATGTGTGTTAACATTTTTTTGTTAAAAAAAATGTTAAATGGCCGATATACATTAAATTAATGATATATTGTAAATCTGGACCATTCATTATTAGGTTTTAGATCTGATCGTAGATATTTTGTTGGCTTGTCTTACCCTAGAAGGTAACCCTATTTTATGAGGGCGTTGTATTACGACTGCGGTATTGTGATGTATTCTGAGAGTCTGATAGCAGTCGTGTTGTCTCTGGATCTCTGGTGGTGATACTCCTGTGAGAAGCTTTCTTTGCAAGTATATTGTAATATTTATGATTTCTGAATAATATATTGAGCGAATTTTGGAGTGTGGGGTTTCTCTCCCAAAAGGGTTTTCCCCACGTAAATCACTGTGTTGTGGTATGCATGATTTCTATGTTTATTTCTGTTTAAGTTTCTATAACTATTAAAGATCTGTAAAGTTTTACATTATCCTCCTCTCAAGATTAGTGTAGGAAGTTATTTTGCTACCTTAGCTTCCTTACAATTGGTACCAAAGCCTGATCACCTTTGGTTTTAGTTGCGGGTTGTTGTGTTTTTTGAACTAATCCAGATTTGAGTGGGAGCTTGTACAAAAGACAGTTTGTGATCTTGTTGCAGGAATTTTCAGATGGCAAGTTCATCAGGGAGAATAGAGGTGGATAAATTTTCCAGAAATAATTTTAAAATGTGGAAACTGAAGATGGAGGATCTGATAATAGATCGAGATCTATGGGATGTTGTTGATGAGAAGGTTTCAAGGCCTGTAGATCCTACTTTGGCTGCTCAATATGATGTTATGGATCATAAAGCCAAGGGTCTAATAAGATTGTGTTTGGCAAACTTTGTTTTAATCAATGTACATGAAGAGACCTCTGCACAAAAACTATGGAAGAAGCTTGGTGAGATGTATCAAGCCAAATCTTTAGTGAACAATATTTTCTTGAGGAAGAAATTGTATTCCTTGAGAATGGAAGAGGGTGGACGAATTACAAACCACCTAGAAGCATTCAATATGCTGGTGGATCAATTGGCATCAGTTGATGTCAAAATGGATGAGGAGGAGAAATGTCAGATATTGTTTTGTTCTTTGTTTGATTCATGGGATTCTCTTGTTATGGCTATTGGGAGTACTTCTGTTATATTGAAGACTGAAGATGTGGTGGGTTCTTTTCTTTCTGAAGAGATGAGGAGGAAGGTATCCATCAGTGCCAAGGAGGCCCTAAATTTTCATGGAAGACCTAAGAAAAAATGCAAGAAGAATGAGAAGCATGATAAATCCAAGTCCAAGGGGAGATCCAAATCTCCTGGAAAGCCCAAAGTTGTTTGCGAGAATTATGGTAAGCCTGGACATATTTGTAAGGAATGCAAAGAAGAAAAGAAGAAGAAAAAGAAGAGATTTGATTATGATTCCGAGTTTGAGAAGTAAGATGGTGATGCATTCATTGAAGCTTTGGCAAATCGTGTAGGTAATGATGCATGGTTAATTAACTCAGGTGCATCTTTCCATATGACCTTTATTAGAGATTGGTTTTCTGAATATGAATAATTTGATGGAGGTAAGGTATACTTGGGTGATGATTCTTATTTAAATATTGTTGGTGATGGTAAAGTTAGAATCAAGTTTTCTGATGATAGAATAAAAAGGATTAATGGTGTGTTGCATATCCCTGGATTAGCACAAAATCTGTTATCTATGAGCAAACTAATAGATGCAGGTGTGCAGGTAGTATTTCTTGATGTAGGATGCAAGATGGTTAGAGGTGCTATGGTGATTACTAGAGGTGTTAGATATGGCACATTATATAAGCTTGATGCATGCACTGTTGAGTGCAATAGTACTTCTGTGAAAAGCAAATCTATGGAAGAGGTGAGGGTTTCATCTTTAGAAGATGGTCATGGATTTTGGGTACCCAAGGGTGCTCTTTCTTCTAAATCAAAGTTAAATGTAGAGAAAACTATGTTATGGCACTAGAGACTTGGCCACATTGGAGAAAAGGGTCTAAGGACCTTGAAAAATAAAAACCTTGTTGAAGGGTTGTCTGATTGTAAACTTGAGTTTGATTTCTATGAGCATTGCATTTATGGAAAATAAAATCATGTTCAGTTTTACTTGAGTTCTCATAAATCTTGTGGTGTATTGGATATTATTCATTTTGATGTGTTTGGTCCTGTAGATGTTCCTTCAATTGAAAAATCCACATATTATGTTTCATTTATTGATGACTATAGTAGAAGGATATGGGTATACTTTCTAAAGAGTAAATCTGAAGTTTTCATTTGATTTAAAGAATTTAAAGCAATGGTTGAGTTGCAGACTAGAAATAAACTAAAATGTTTGAGGACTGATAATGGCGGTGAATTTTGCTCTAATAATTTTGATAGATTTTGTAAAGATTGTGATATTCAAAGACAAAAGACAACTTTGTATTCTCCACAACATAATGGAGTTGCAGAAAGAATGAATAGGACACTGATGGAGAAGGCTAGGAGTATGTTGAGTGGTGCTGGTCTAGAACAAAGGTTTTGGGTTGAAGCTGTTGCCACTGCATGTTACCTAATTAACAGGTCTCCTACATCAGTTCTTGTTGATAAGACACCTATAGAGGCATGGTTGAGTCACAAGCCTTCATTAAGACATCTTAAAGTTTTTGGTTGCGAGGCATATGCACATGTGCCAAAGGAGAAGCGAACAAAGTTGGAGAACAAGGCTGTGAAATGACAGTTATGGTGTGAAAGGATACAAGCTTTGGGATCTTGTTGCATAGAAGGTAATATATAGTAGAAGTGTTATTTTTAGAGAAACTAAGCCTTCTTCTATTACATTACAGCTAGAACAAAGTAAACAGGAAGATGTGATTCAATTTCCTTCTACACCTTAGAAAGCTGAATCAAGGCCTATGGATAGACAAGAAGTTGAGGAGAGCTCATCTAGCTCTGAATCTTTAGAAGAGGATGAAGAACCTCCAACTTAGCTTGTTCATAGGTCTATAAGGCATAGACAACCACCTGAAAGGTATTCACCTGATGATTGGAGATGTATTTTTGCTTTGAATACTAACATGGATGAACTCGGATCTATAGAAGAGGCATTAGGTACGAATGATGTAGAATCCTGGAAGATTGCTATGGATGAAGAAATGACATCTTTGAAAAGGAATGATATGTGGGATCTTGTACCATTGCCTGAAGGATGAAAACTTGTTGGTTGCAAATGGGTGTTCAAGAAAAAGATTGGTTTAGATGGAGGTATTGAGAAGTACAAAGCAAGGTTGGTTGCGAAAGGTTACTCTCAAGTTGAGGGTGTTGATTATGGTGATATATTTTCTTCTGTTGCAAAAATGGCATCCATTAGATTTTTGATTTCTATTGTTGCTACTTATGATTTAGAGGTTGAGCAAATGGATGTGAAAACTGCTTTCCTTCATGGTGACTTGGAAAAGAATATTTATATGACACAACCAGAGCACTACGCAGTGAAAGGTAAAGGTAATTTGGCTTGCAAATTGAAGAAATCTTTGTATGGCCTAAAAAAGAGTCCTAGGATGTGGTACCAAAAATTTGATACATATGTGTTGAGTTTGGGATTTGAGCGTTCTAAATCGGATCATTGTGTTTATTATAAAATTGATGGTGATCATTGTTTGAATAGGTCCAGACAACTGAGAGGGGGGGTGAATCAGTTGTTGCTCTTATTGAACTTTTTCTTCTGTTATTCCTTTTTACAACTTAAGATTAAATCAATGATACAAACAGTCCAACATTAGACAATAGCATATGAGCAGAAAACATGAATGACACATTTGACACCAAGATTTTGATGTGGAAACCCAGTTAAGGGAAAAACCATGGTGGGGGTTAACCACCAAAAATTAATACCCTGTTAAAAGTATTTTATAAATGAGAATGCACATGCATTTGGGCACACTGCCCCGATCTCACTGCTCAAGTGAAGGATCACTGCCTACAAAAAAGTTTACAAGAGATTTACAGAGATTTTGAACTGGTAAGATGCATCTGCCAATGCTAGAGATCAGTTTCGGTTAAGTGTGAATACTGACTTTGTACACTTCATCTTTATTCTGCTCTTCTCTCTATTTTGCCTTCATTTGGATATTAGATTTCTACACTTTTCACATTTTTTTCATGACCGCTATTACACACACACACAAAATATTCACAATCATCGGCTATATATACTTATCTTGAAATTGCAATCACTTGCGAGTCAGCAACAACAAACAACACTTAGAACTTTTTAAGAGCTTTGCTATGTCAGCTAGATCCATACATAATTATTGATGCATACCACAAATAACACATGTAGATCATCATACATGTCAGCCACTAACATCCTCTCTCATACACAGTTCATCAAAGCACTTCTATTGGGTCTGCACAAGGATTTACATAAGTCTGCCTGTTCTTCACTGAACTGTTTTGTCATAGTAGAACCCGGTATTAAGATGCTCATAGCTTTTGATTCATTTATCACCAGAGGTTGAAAACTTGGATTTAGATTTTCTTGGTGTCTCTTTATACTCCTTCAAATTTGCAACAAATAATGGTTAACTGGAGAGATCCGCTGACCAAAATACTGGACTCTGCTATATGCTATGTTTCAAGCTCCCGGACTTAGATAGATTAACATTATGACTTCCGGTATGATCAGATACTGTACTGCGGATGTGTGGAACAATCTTGGTTGCCATCAATGACAACACCTATCAATGCTATGCAGTGTCTCTTGCCAACAATCTTCTCCTTTGGCATTGATGGCAACACTTAGTGAAAAATGACTAAGTGTCTTTGTGTAACTCCCCCTTTGTCTGTACATTTGTGCACTTTACTTATTCTAGTCCTCCCCCTTTGCTGAATACTTCATTTTTCACTACCCTTCACTCCCCCTTTGACATTAATGGCAAAGGGTGGGATCCGCAAATCAAAATTCTCCAAAATTTTTGTATACATTGCTGCATATGTATTAGTAACCATTAAGTTCGATTAACATGAACTTGAGGATGTTTGTAAAACTAGCTTTTATTTGCATAAGTTCAAAGGCCCAAGGACTCTTCATTCCATCCAAAATTGAAATGTACCCATTTAACACAAATGAGTATGCTTCTGCCTTTGACAGATCTAATGGAACATTGGTCTAAATTGCAGTCTGAGCTTCAGATAAGGCAATATACATTATCTCTTACTTAGGGGCAATTAATCCCCAGAGCTCACACATTCTTTTCATAATGTTGCTTTTCTCTTTGACAAGTTTCTTTATTTCCTCAGTCAAGTTAATTACTTGACATTCTTGACTTATGGGCTATTGGTAAACAGATTTGCACTATAACATATGGATTATTATATTAACTCTTTGCCCAAAAAACACATAGTGAAAATAGGTACCAACAGTTGGTAAAGTTGTAGTTTTTCTATTAACTTACCTCTGCATGTAGAGGGGTAGCTCCCTCGTTTGATAAATTATGGATTTTAAGGATATTTGAGAAAGAAATGAAATTAAAGAAAGGTTTGGAAGATTAAGACAATGGGCTTACGAACATTGACTCAACCCACATGTATAAAGTTTAACAATCCCACCAAGACAATATAAGAACACTTCTTAAACTGTTAAAGTGAGTGTAGTATTAGAAAGAAGAAATGATTCAGGAGATATTCAACATACGTTGAAACATTATCTAGTAATCAATTCCTTCAAGACTAGTTGTTATTCCACATTGCAGATGCAAGATTATGTAAAGAAAACATCATCCATCAACATAAGAGGAATGAATAATGTTAAAAAGATATTTGAGATCACACAATCCAAAATGTCTCTTATTTCTCCATACTGAGTTGTACAACTCTATTCCTTATAACATCCTTTGAAATGTGAAAGCCAAAAAGTCCCCTTTTACAAACACCAAGCCTTGTATATATAGACTTGTCTCCAGTAACCAACTTTATAACTACCTCATAACTACTTCTTCTAACTACCCAAAATATTTTATGGAAAATAAAAATGCACTTTAATTAATCTTTATACAGTCTTTTCAAAAGTTCCCTAAATAATAAAGTGCACTTTTCAACTTAATTACAAAAGAGTGACATAAAGTCACCTTCATAGAAGGAGAACTAAAACCTATCATTTTGCAAACTTTGAAAAGTAGATCAATATGATTGATCTCACAAGAAACCATCAGGTTTTATCCTCGCCACCTTTGGTACCATCTGAAGATGTTTTTGCTGCTACAAACTGCTGCGAAGGAAGAGGTGACTTTGTTTTGTATGCTCTGAACATCCTGACTGCTGAGGCTATAAGTCTATTTTTAGGAACAAATACTCCTGTCATACGAAGTTTCCATTCAGATTGATCTTTATGGACATCATTCAAATTATGTCGATAATCTGATATATGATCAATACCAGAATTGACAGCAACAAAGATGAGATTCAATTTATCCATAAGTCCTTCATTGAAAACCTGTTTATTGAACAACTCTGTATTAATCATGTTTTCAAAGTTTCTTTTGATAGCTTGAGCTTCCAAAACTGGAAATTTATCTTTCTCAATCACATCAAAATTGATTGCTAATAAATCAGCCTGAATCTTCATCTTCACCTGTTCACAAGTTTCCAAGAGCTTTTCTTGAGCTACCAACACTTGTCTTATATTTGACAATTTCCATTCAACCGAACAAAGCCAAGAACTAGATTGGTTTTCTTCAATGTTTGACAAGACTTTTTCAGCAAATAATATCTCATTATCAGTTTTGATCATCTCATCAAGGTCCTTGGATATTCCTTGCCATAACAATTCTTCCTTTTGGATACCTCTTATTTCCTTATCAAGCTCTTCCCTCTTTGTTTCTGCTTCATCATATAGACTCTTTGCTTGCTCAACAAAACTGAATGCTTTTAATTTCATATGTTCAACCCATTTTTCAGTCACCTTTCCATACAACTGATATTTGCTGACACTTTCAATAATTTCTTTTTCAACATTATTTTCAAGAGAGAAATTAGTGGAGGTAGAGGAAGTATCAAGAGGCAAAGCAGATGTATCTATGATGGCTTTGAGATAGGATTTCAAAACTTGCACCTGTTGCTTTAGTTGATCTTTCGTGTGTCTTTCTTTCTCTGTTCTTTTTATTAACTAGGTAGCTGATACTTGAAAATTTTGCATGTCACCCTCATATATAGATGGACCAAGATCTATCTTAGTGATGTTAAAATCACTTTCTGTAGCCTCATTCAAATTCTTTTATGAAACAGGATGTGCAACCTCAACATAAACATTGCCTGATGAAGAATCCACTACCATCCTTGATGTAATCTTGATCTTTTTAGATTTGGGAGACCTTTGCAGCAAATTGGAGACTGTATCAAAATCAGGCATGATTAATTGAGCATTATTTCTTTTTCTTGACAAACTTTGTTGCAACCAGGAAGAAGAAGGATTATGTGAGGATTCTGGAATATTTGTGGAAAGAGGTACTATGTTTGAGGGAAGAATATGCTCACTGAATATGTTCATAGGTGGCACGAGTATAGATTGTAATGCATGAGGTGAATGAGGTGTTTCATGAGAAGGAGAAACAACAAGAAGTAAAGGAGGGATATTTAAATGCTCATCATTTTGATGGATTATTTCAGGACTTGTGGACTTGTTTTCCTCAACTACTTCCTGTATGGGAGGCAATGCATTATCCTTTGTTTTTGTCTTTCCCCTTTTCTGTTTTTCATCATTTTCACAAATGCTCTTAGGACCCTTTCTTCTTGATGGATCTTCTCCGTCATCTCCTCCTTGAGTACTCTTATGTGAACCAATACTTATAGATGGAGAATGAGAATGAAAAGAAAAATAAGAAGAATTTGAATGCTTATCTTTTCTACTTGATGATAAAGCATTATTACTTGTCGGTTTAGTAGTTGTTGCTTCAATAGCCTTTTTCTTTATCCAATCTTTAGTCTTTTGGATGATATGTGCAGTTCTTATACCCAAATCTTTGATATCCTCATTAGCCCAATTAATAGGTGGTAAAGACTGTGTTTCAATTTGATCAAAATACACAGGATCAATTAACTCTGAACCATCTTCCTCAATTCCATCTGTATTGCAATCTAGTTTGAATTCTCTGATCTGTGGAATGGTCATCCTCATCTAGTCTCGTTTACGTACCTCATAATCATTTTCACAATCTTCCCAAAAGTCTTCAAGTTCTGGAAAGTGACAGTAACCTGCACCAAGCCGTAGACTGTCTCTGACATATCCTTTGCTATCAAAAGGGAATCTCATAGTATAGGCATACAAGCTGATTTTTATCAGAGATCTCTCTATGTTTTGAGCATCTGCGGAAGATTTGCAGCTATAATGACTAAGGCCAATGGGAAATGGAACTCCAGGTTTCCTCTTGTCTTTGCATTTGTTATTAAATGAACCAATTTGCCTGCATAGTTCTATCAATACCATCTTGTCATCTACATATCTAGGTAACTTATATGGATATCCATCAAACCTGCCAACTCGCAGATAGGTAAATCTAGGATATTGGATGAAGTAGCTCCCATATATTTTGATTAGACTGGCAGCTTCTGGTGATATCTGGAGTGCAGTATTACCTTGAAGTTCTCTTACTGTTAGCATTGTAAAAGCATCATCTACCTACGGTAGTGCTTGTAACTTTGTTCCAATTGTAACTGAGGGTAGTAATCATAGATCTGTGTCATGTTATCATAGGTTCCTTTGGTAGCAAGACCTGGCCATGATTTCATGCATCCAATTGCATAAAATAAGTAAGAGGACATGTAGAAATGTTCATTCAATTCAAAATTGGTCAACTGATAATGCAAATTGTCACTAATAATGCTGCCCCAATCAATAAACTAATTTTCTGCACAGATAACATTTACAAAAAAGAACATCCACATTTCAAAATTAGCTGCTTTTTCATCTCCCATCACTCTATGGAGTAGAACAATCATATTGGAGATATCCTCTATGAAACATGATCTGTGAAGGACTTTAGGCAACTGTGATTTTCCTCCTTTCAGTGTATGTAACCAGTGTTTTGCAATGGTGTTGAGACATTGATGTTTCCTTTCGTTGAAATATTGATGAGCAAGCCTTTTGTCTATGTTCACAAATTGATCTCTGACAGGTAGCCTGAAAGCAATACCAATCGAAACACTATCTAACCTGACAATAAGTTTGTCATCAATGCTTCTGATCTCTTTGGTTTCTGGATTGTAACGCTTCATACATTTTAAAACCAGGTCTGTGCATTGGACTGCCACGGGAAAACTGACTACATGAGCTAATCCGCTGTTAAACAACTTCTGAGCCATTGGTGATCTTTTCCCTTGTTCCATAGTCTCCCAAAAATTTGCCAAACTGATGTGTCCTAGAGAGGTATCTGATATTTCTGGAAGCGTGGATTCAAGGACTGAGAGAAACTCAAACCCCTGATATCTGTATTTCATGATTAAATATTTACAAGCCGTGAAAACTTCCTATATTTATTCTCCTTTAAAGTTTTCTGTAGTGTTTTATGAGGTTTTGTTTGATAATTTGCAATTTGTTGTCTATATGTATGCAATGGATCTCAAGAGGAGATTTGAAAAATACATCATTCAAACAAGAAGGTAGTAGGTGTCCATACCCGAGCATCTGCATGGAGCATGAAATTCTTTTGAGGTTGTTTACATGTCTAGTTTCTATCTTCCACAATTGGCATATACGCTACATACAAAGTAGTCATTACTGCATTTCAAGAAAACTATATTTGTCTGCCATGTTTGATCAAACAGTTGATAGGCCTTCTATATGCTTGTTTAGGAAATTATTACTTCTGTATTTCTGCATACCCTACATTCTTTGTATTTCCTGCAACGACATTTATCTTAGGCATTTTATCAAATGGCTCTCATACCTTTCATATACTCCTATGTATAGTGTAATTATTTGTCCAAGCATTGAGCCAATATGTTAAACAGTTCATGTGCATTGGCTATGATTCTGCATTTTCCATCTGTGTATATAAAAACTTGTCAACTAAATCTTTGAGGTATTTTGTCAAACAATTTATGTGCTTTGTCAATACATGTCTGCCAGAGCAAAAATCTACTTTCCATTATGTTTTGATAGATGCCCACATCTCTTTCCAACGCGTGGAGGATGCTTGCAGAGTCATGGAGTTTGGCTTCAACACTTGCATGTTTCATTTGACCTTTTCAACATGACCATTTTGAACATTTCTTGCATTTGTCTTATGCTTGCACATTATGCATATATGTCTTTCAGGGTGGCTGCAACTACAACTACGATATATAACAGAACTCCACTTCTAATCATGCTTTTATTAATGTCGATAACCTATTCGAAAGCTCTCATTTTGGTGTAGGCTGGAGCTGGCAAAGGTTGAATATTTTGAATTTATAAGTCGTCATTGTAGTGCCTTTCAATATTCCGTGAGCAAGAAGGTAGTTGTTGGCTGATAGGTGAAAATGCCAAAGCATATTCAGTGACACTCCAAGCCGCTTATCCATTGATGACATTTGACAAGTATCTCTGTATCATGATATAGTATTTCAACGAATAGAGGATCGCCAGCAATTGTATTCGTTTGAAACTCCCTAAAGTCTTTTCAATAGTGTTGCAGCGACATTCCATTTAGGACTTCTCATAAAAATCTCATTCATATAATATTCTTCAGGTCTTTCTTGGATCTGGCGGCGTAAAGTTGATGATGATCATGTTTTGCACCAGTGTGGAAGCTATTAAAACCGTTGACAATGAATCCATTTCATATGACATCTTCATGGATGTCGATTCCTTGCTCTAAAGCTTTTCATTTGGGCACTGGCGATAGGATGCTGGATGTTTCAAAGTTCCTGCAACATTCTTTCATAGAAATATTAGGAGATCACATCACTTTGAAACATAGTATAATGCAATACCGTTCATCATGCTTCACACTCTGCATGCAGGTTTATCGGCCTACATGAAGGTTTTCACATCTTCTCTAGCAGTAAGAGGTTGATTCTGATTACCTCTCTTGGAGTCCACCGATAAATCAGTTGTTTGAGCCCTTCTTTCACTGGGAGGAATGATAATATTCTTTAAAACGTTTTGACAACCAGAAACAATGTGCCACGACACCACCTGTTAAAATTTGTTGTTTATGGTTGCTAACGGTGCACAGAGAGTTCACTATTTTAACATTTCTATTTCACATTTTTTTACATGTCGACTATATGAGAACTGCTGATGGAGTTATGAATTTTTTTTTAACATGACCACCTTCTCTGGCATGTGCCACCTTCTTCTACAAGCTTCAACAAAAATTTAGGAGATGGACGAATAATAAACATGAAACCTTGGATGCTTGTAAATTTATGCCCTTTTTTTTGACATTCTTCTTGCATTTGTTTTGAAGGAGAACAACGTGCAACTTGTGACTTAAATAATAAAAACCAATATTTAACTCCCGGCTGCCACAAGTGGATGTAAATTTCTTCATCTCTCTGAACTTGTAGAACTATGCCATCAGTAAAAAGCAAAAGTGTTCAACTTAGCCAAACTCACAAGTCACGCACACTTAGTGAAAGACGAAAATTGATGCAAGTTTTGCGAAGAACAAAAGCCAATGCATAATGGACTTGGCAAAAAACAAAAGTTAACACGGGCTTAGTATAAAATGAAAAATAGATGCAAAATAAAGTATTACTAAGCCGTGAATTTTTGCCTTGGCATAATATTACTATTAAAGCTTTAATGGAGAGGAATAAGACAAGGAAAGACGCTATGATAACGAATTATCAACATGATTTGACACATGAAACATGACGCTGATGAATTGCAACCAAAAAGATGACCTAGTACAAAGGATTAATTTGCAAAGGGTTTTAAAAATTGGGTAGAAAGATGGGGTAAACAACTGGCTCTACTTGGCGACAAGAGCTGCAAGGATGTAGACGAACCCCAATGTCTTGGACAAGACTAGTGATCTTATCTCAGGGCAAATAGAGTCAGACTAGAAGAGAGATGTACAACACGACAGAAACAGAATAAAACAAGGAAACTCACTGACACAACAAAACTTTCCTATATACAAAGAGTTGGGAATAAATCCCACTTTTACTGATTGTAAATCTTCAGGTGCTGCCCATTGTAGTGCAAGGGCAGATGAGTGCCATCAAGATACGCCAAGTAAAATGAATTATCACCACAAGCTTCTCTAATTTCGAAAGGTCCTTTCCATAGAGACTCAAACTTTCCATGCATCCCTTTAGGTTCTTTCCTCTTATCCCAAAGTAGAACGAGATCTCCTACAACAAACTGCCTTTGTTTGGTCTTCTTATCAAACAGTTTCTTGACTTTTGCCTGATGTTCTGCTATTCTATCAACTACTTGACTCCTTTGTTCTTCAAGTTTTGTTAGATGCATGATTCTTTTCTCCAGAGAATCTTTAAATTCATTACCTTCAATTACTTTCTGAAGAGAAAGAGCAGTAAGTTCTAGAGGGATTGGCAAGCGAGAATCAACTCCATAAACAAGTTAGAAGGGATATGTGCTGATGATCCTTTTATATATGGTCCTGTCAACCCATAATGCATTGAATAATCTCTTGTGCCAACTCTTTTATTTTTCCTCTAGTAGCTTTCACATGATAGAGATGAGGTTTTTGTTGGTGGACTCTGCCAATCCGTTCCCTTGCGGATAATAATCAGAAGAATGTGCAAGTAAGATATCATGCCGATAACAGAAATCAGAGATTTCATGAGAGGAGAAATTGGAAGCATTGTCCGTGACAATTTTCTGAGGTACACCAAATCTCACAAGAATATTCTCCTTTAGAAAATCACACACTACTTGGGAGGAAGTTTGACAGACTGGAATGGCTTCAACCCATTTAGTAAAATAATCTGTGGCCACCAAGATGTGTGTATGCCCAACGCTAGATGTTGGATGAAGTAGACCGATGAAATCTAGTCCCCATTGATGAAAAGGTTCTTCAATAACAATGGGCTTTAATGGTTGCGTGGCTAACTTGACTTTGCCTTTAAATTGCTGACAAGATTCACACTTTTTCACCATTGGTCTGCATCTTTGAATAAGCCAGACCAGTAATAATTATGTCTTAGAATCTTATAGGATGTGACACTGGAAGAGAAATGACCACCACAAGCTTCGTTATGAAAGAATTGAAGTAATTTTTCTTGTTGTTCTTTATGCACACATTTCAAAAAATTTCCATCGATCCCCTTCTTGTATAAACTACCTTCCCAAATAATAAATTTTGCAGCTTTCAACTGGATTTCTCTTTTCTTCTTCGGAGTTAAGTGTGAAGGACACTCACCATATGTCAAGAAATAGGCTATATTTGAGAACCATTCATCTGTCAATCCTACAAACAACACTTGAGGTAACTCGGCATTCTCTTCTAGAGATTCTTCAACCGTGCGATTTTCAGCTATGATTTTACATAAGCCCCTTCCTCGTACCAATTTGGTTGGCTTAATATCAATATCATATTCTTGAACTTTAGCAATCCAAGAGGCTCTTTTGTTGACACCTATTTCTTGCTGAGTAAGTATGGTCTTGATCGAAGTGTCTGATACAAAGACCTTAGAATGTGAATTGAGGATATAGAATCTAAAATGTTTTACTGCCTTGACAACTGCATAAGCATACTTTTCTGCCAAAGAATAATTCAATTCATACTTTTTCAGAGGAATACTCATAAATGCAATAGGTGCTTCTATACGATCATCATTTTGTTGAGTCAGGATAGCAGATAAAGTATGCTCCGAAGCATAACAATATCTACTGAAATCTTTGGAAAAATCTGGATGAATTAAAACCGGAGCATCCGCGATTGCTGTTTTAATATCTTGAAATGCGTGTTTCCCTTTTTCAGTCCACTTGAAGACCACCTTATCTCTCATCATGTCTACAATGTGGTGAGTTAATTCAGAGAAATCTGGTATGAATCTCCTTAAGAAATTGATCTGACTTAAGAAAGACCTCACTCTAGGTTTGCTTGATGGTAGTGGCAATTTTTGGATAGCCTCAACACGTTCAGGATCAATCTGAATCTCATCTTTAGACACAATGTGCCCTAGTAGTTTTCCTTCAGTAACTCTGAAAATGGACTTCTTGGGGTTAAGAGAGATTCCTTGCTCACATCAATGCTATAGGACTATATCCAAATGTTTAATATGATCTTCTCTTTTTCTTGAAAAGACAGTGAGATCATCCAAATATACCACAATAATCTTGTTTTTCAAATCTCCAAAAGAGAGGTCCATAGCACGTTGAAAAGTTGCACCGGCATTGATCAACCCGAATGGCATTCGATTATAAGCCAGAGTTCCCCAAGGCGTTGTAAAAGCAGTTTTATGTTGATCCTCTTGGGCAACCTCTATCTGATTATACATGGAAAACCCATCAAGTAATGACATCATTTCAGATCCAGCAACGGTTTGCAAAACATGATCCATCACAGGTAAAGGGTAGTTGTCTTTTAAAGATGCTTGATTAAGATTGCAGAAATCAACACAAATCCTTATTTCGCCATTCTTCTTCCTCACAGGAACTATATTTGCTACCCAAGTTGAATGATGAATGGGATATATAATTCTGGCCTTTAACATCTTATCAATCTCTGCAAAGATAGCTCCAGCAACTTTAGGATTGAATTGCCTCTATTTTTGCCTAAAAGGAGTAGCCTCGGGTTTAAGAGTGATATAATGCTGAAATTTTCCACCCCTAAAACTCTTCAAATCATCATAACACCATGCGAACATGTCCTTGTATTTGACCAACAGGGTGATGAGCTTCTTTCTTTCTTCTGGTGAACATGCTTTGCCAATGCAAACAATTTTAGGATCATCTTTAGTGCCTATGTCTACTTTATCATACTGAGAAGAATTGGGTTTTTTCTCTTGGTCCTTATTCTTCAAATAGCAATCATGTTTGTCAAAAAGTTTCTCTAGAGTAATCAAACCCTTTGGAATGGTGTTCCCCTTTAAATGTAGCACTTCGTCTTCTACAGGAGTGTCACTTCCTTTAAATAACAGATTGACAAAAGTACTGGCCTTCTCCAAAAAGGACACAATTTGTCTGTCATCATCAAAAACTTGCCAATATTTATCATTATTAGGCACGCTTGGTCAGTATACTAATTCAATCTTGTATTGATCTTTATTGAACTCTGGATGTGGAAGCAAGAGAGCCGCAGAAACTGCAAGGCAATCAACTTTAGAATTAAGAGTTCGAGGAATAGCCTCTATAGAAAAAGCATCGAAGAACTCTATTTGATCCCATACTAAGTTTCGGTATCTTCTCAACTTGGCGTTCTTTGTTTGAAACTAATTTCTTACTTGCTTGACAACCAATTTTGCATCTCCGAGAACTCTCAACATTTTGATTCCTTTCTCTTTAGCAGCTTCGAGACCTAGAAGGGGTGCCTCGTATTCTGCCATATTATTAGTGTTGTCAAAAACCAATTTGAAAGCCACAAGAAACTTCTCCCCTGTAGGCGAAATAAGAACAATTCCAGCCCCTGAACCGGAAGAAGAACAACTACCGTCGAATTCCATAGTCCAAAGGCCAGAAGACACGTCAGGAGAGATAACTTCAGGGCTTACCCCTTATTCCTGCATGAGCATATATGTACTTGGTCCAGTTTATTCATATAGTATCTCTGCTCTTGGATCATCAGACTTCAGGACTATATACTTTGCTTTGGGCTCTGGATTTAGTCTGACTTTCTTTCCATGGATTGGAACTAAGGCATGGGACCAATCCAATTGTATTTCTCCACCTAGGTCTTTACAAAAACTTCTGCTAAGTAGCATGCCATAGCTTGCGAGAATGTCAGCAACTAAGATGGTGAGCTTTAGTTTCTTTTTCGGGAAAGCGGCTAAAGCGACTTGCGCGTCTTTGAGTTGACCTACTAATGGGACTAATTTAGATTCCATTGAATAGACTTTGCCTGAGGGTTTATTTAATGACAAGCTGAGGGCATGAGAAACCTTACTGGGCATGACGTTATCAGAAGCGCCAGAATCTATTATGCAATTGCTAAGTTTACAGCCAGCTATATACAAAGAAACATAAAATGGGTCAGGCTTATCTGAGAGAATAACATTTACCAATGGAGTACCATTTTGTGGAGATTCACCGAGGAGATCATCATGTGGAGGCTCTTCAGGTTGTGAGTCGTTTGACTATTGGTGTACTGAAGAAGAATCTCATTTTCCTTTAACAATATGCAATAATCTCTCCAACCGATAAGGATTCAACTTCAAGTAATCAAGTTGAGAAATTTGTACCTTTGTTTTCTTGCAATGCTCTATGAGATCAAATGCATCGTCAGGCAGGGGAGATGAATCACCAAGAGGGGAACCTTGTGTGCCTTTATCTTTCATGGAAGTAAGAGGTTGATTCTCTAGAGGATGTTTTCTTGATAGAATCTTCGGGGCATTTTCTAGAATTTTGTGGGCAGATTCAACTTTGGCTTTTCCTTCATTCTTCTGATACTGATTTCTTGTGAAGATATTACAAGAATGATTATTAATTTCATGAACCTCTTCTTTTTCATTATCAGACTCGTACTCAAGAAAATTGATTGCTGGTTGGCCATAGGTCTCATTTGTCTCGTCTTCTTGAGAGACATTCTTCTATCTTCTCACTTGATAGATTCATCTGCATGAACCTTGCCATTTCAGGACAAGTGCTGCTATCATGGCCAGTAGTCAGATGAAAATCACATGTAGCTGCAGTCTGTTTATGACTGGAAGAAGGATGTTCAACAGCTAGTCTTTGCACTGGAGGAGGAAGCCTAGGAGGTTTGTTCTATTGGTATGGTACATAATTTCTCCTGGGTATATCTTGATATAGCGGAGGTGGATTATGCGGAAGTTGTTTCTTGAGCAGGAGTAAATCATTGGCTAACTTTTGAATCATCGTGTCTGTAGTGGATGGATTAGAAGACTGTGCCTTCCCCTTCTACAAGTCTTTGTTCCATTTTCTGGAAGTCAACAAATCATCCTCGATCTCAATGGCCATTGTCTGTATCACTTCCAAATCAACAACTCGAGCTCTTCTCAAATGGAAACTTATATCTGGAGGTTGCACATTTAGAAAGAAACATTTTTGATTCTCCCCAGTTGGCCTTTTAGTAGTTCGATTCTATTCACCAACTTGTTAAATCATGCCACAAACTCCCGCATTGGCTCATGAATCTCTTTCTTCATTTGAGTAAGTTGTACTAATAATGCATGTTCATCTTCAACACTTTTGAAACGGTCTTCAAATTTTTAGCGCATAATCGCCCATGAGTTTATAGTTCTGGCAGGCAAATGTTGAAACCATTCTGCTGCTCCTTCAATTAGAGATTCAACAAACAATCAGACAGAAACATCTTCGTGCATAACGCATAGAACACCGCATGCGGAAAAGAAGGCATTAATATGCTTGTCTATAGAAACTTTTCCATCTCCAGTGAATTTGGGTAAAACTTTTCTGGATCCACGTGGTAAATCATGCAACTAATTACCTAAGGTGAGGGGGCCAATAGCTGCTCCCCAAGGCATAGGTTGAGCCATTTGCGGTGGTGGAATTGGTTAAATATTTATAACAATAGGAACCGCAGTCTCGTGCAAGGTCAATGCTTGGTAAGTGGAAGAGGAAGCAGAGGTTCTGGTAGGACTTCTTGCGGGTGAAGGAGGCCTACTAAAAGATTTAATGGTCCTTCTTAAGGGAATAAAAGATTGAGAAAAATCAAGACTTGCTAGCTTTTCAAAATTGGGATCCAGGATGCCCTTTTCACGGTCTCCTCTAGTGTATCTCTTGGCGGCCAGGTTGATTTTGACGAGGATTCACAGGGTGATATTCTTGAATAGGTCGGATAGGTGGACCAACTTGTCTATCTCTTCTTGGAGCTATTTGAAAAGGAGCACGTCTGTTATCTATTTCCAAATCTTCTTCTGTGATACCTTGAGTTATTAACCGAGCATGAACATGAATTTCTATTCCTATGTCTTCTTCTTTGTCAAGCACTGCATCTACTTCTTGATATTGGCGATTTGACCTCCTATATCTCTAAGCCAATACTCACAAATCAGTAATTATATCTTCTTGCTCAAGGTTCAACCAATTAACATTAGGTTGTAAAACAGGTCCAGCTCTACGTTGCAGCACCATTTTTATTGATCAAAAAGATTTTCTTTGAACACATTAAGGCAACTTTTTCCAAACAAAAGAGGTATGTTTGAATCCGATCCCCAGTAGAGTCGCCAAAAATCTGTTGGTAAACAGATTTGCACTATAACATATGGATTATTATATTGACTCTTTGCCCAGAAAACACATAGTGAAAATAGGTACCAATAGTTGGTAAAGTTGTAGTTTTTCTATCAACTTACCTCTGCGTGTAGAGGGGCAGCTCCCTTGTTTGATAAATTATGGATTTTAAGGATATTTGAGAAAGAAATGAAATTAAAGAAAGGTTTGGAAGATTAAGACAATGGGCTTACGAACATTGACTCAACCCACATGTATAAAGTTTAACAATCCCACCAAGACAATATAAGAACACTTCTTAAACTGTTAAAGTGAGTGTAGTATTAGAAAGAAGAAATGATCCAGGAGATATTCAACATACGTTGAAACATTATCTAGTAATCAATTCCTTCAAGACTAGTTGTTATTCCACATTGCAGATGTAAGATTATGTAAAGAAAACATCATCCATCAACATAAGAGGAATGAATAATGTTAAAAAGATATTTGAGATCACACAATCCAAAATGTCTCTTATTTCTCCATACTGAGTTGTACAACTCTATTCCTTATAACATCCTTTGAAATGTGAAAGCCAAAAAGTCCCCTTTTACAAACACCAAGCCTTGTATATATAGACTTGTCTCCAGTAACCACCTTTATAACTACCTCATAACTACTTCTCCTAACTACCCAAAATATTTTATGGAAAATAAAAATGCACTTTAATTAATCTTTATACAGTCTTTTCAAAAGTTCCCTAAATAATAAAGTGCACTTTTCAACTTAATTACAAAAGAGTGACATAAGGTCACTTTCATAGAAGGAGAACTAAAACCTATCATTTTGCAAACTTTGAAAAGTAGATCAATATGATTGATCTCACAAGAAACCATCAGGTTTTATCCTCGCCACCTTTGGTACCATCTGAAGATGTTTCTGCTGCTACAAACTGCTGCGAAGGAAGAGGTGACTTTGTTTTGTATGCTCTGAACATCCTGACTGTTGAGGCTATAAGTCTATTTTTAGGAACAAATACTCCTGTCATACGAAGTTTCCATTCAGATTGATCTTTATGGACATCATTCAAATTATGTCCATTTAGTAGTTCTTGAAGTGGAAGAAGGTTCCACTAGATCACTTGTTTGTCTCTTTTCTTGTTTTTCTTTCTCATCCTTTTCTATTCTTTCTCTAAATTTCTTCGCAACTTCCTTTGTTAGGCCAAGATTCTCAGCTAGCTTCTCAACTTCTTTGCTTACTCTTCTATTAGTTTCAGGTTCTCTGAGCTCAGTATGCAACTTTAAACTCAGCTCCTCATAAGTTCCAAATCTTTCAACCGTTGTGTCTTTAGGCTTGCTTAGTAGATGTTGAGCATACATATCCAAGATCCTTTCATCTACTTCATACCCCATGGGCATGATCCAAACAGTTCTAGGTTCACTGCTTCAATTAAACACTTGTCAGTATCAACCATGAAGCATACTTCATTTTTGTATTTGTCAACAATTGAATTAGGAATTCTCTCCCTTGAGTGCATCATATTCTAAATTTTTTTGAAGTAACCCCATATTGCTGTCTTCTGAGCATTGAAATCACCAATGCTGCGAAGATGATTCTTGATTTGAATAGAAACCAATTCATCTTTAGTCCAGTGTACACCTTTTACCCCAGGTACCTCATTCATATAGTAAAAGAATAAACATAAAATTAGTGTACCATACTTGAAGGTGTTCTTCTTATCTCTTTTGATCTTGTTCATATTTTCAATCAATTGATTCTGCAATAGTTCACACGAGTCATAATCAACATTTTCTTTTAGCATCTTGTATGCAGCATAAATGGTTGTTCTAGAAACAAAATTTTCTCTACTCGAGTGGTAAATCTTGTATCCAATCACCATAGAGGCAAACTTGACATCCGACTCTATAATATCATTTATGGTCATTGCTCTTCTGTCGAACTTAGCTCCTGTAGCATCAATTACTGTATGGTTTTTCACAGCTTTTAGCAGGGGCAATCCTCCAGTTGAGTTCAAACCAGTTACATTTATGATAGCATCCCTGGTAATCTTGAATGATTTTAACAACCACATAAATTCATCATGTATCTGACTTAAGATGTATTAGACCCGCTCATCCTCATCAAATGTTGGAAACCCCATAACCTGAACAAAGCGTTTGTCCTGTAGAGACTTGTATTCGGGTTTAAGTTCTTTATTTTCATCCATGAGTTGTTTTACAAACAAATCTACATACCTTGAATCTCCAAACTCATCTATATTTGCATGAATGTAAACCCTAATGTCTTCTACATGTAGCACCCCATTCAGAACGCTTGAAAAAGCATTTAACGGATCGACTTGAGTTGATTTGTGAGGATGCTTCTTGAATTTGGGTCGAGGCCTTTTGGTAATGTCAATAACATGAGGGGTAGCCATTTCAATAGATTTCAGATTCAAAGATTTACAGAGAGGTACCTTTTTCTTTCGTGGTGTTAGGGTCGATCACTTGCCGATTGAATTCGTTCTCTGCCTCAGTCTCTGGGCTTTGTAGCTCAAGTGCTCTTCTTCTTGTTTACTTCAAATGCAAGGTGATTCAAATGAGTGATCAAGTGACCTTTTAAAGCTCCACATTACCTAATTTGCCTTTGCAATAAATGCGTTGCCCTAATTGTATTCGGTTACATTGTTTAGACAATTCCTCATATATCAACATCTTTTCTTCTAGAAATCCTTCCATAGGTTCTGGACTAACTTAGAGTATTTTCTGTTAATGTGCCAGATTCAGGCACCCACTTACTGACTGGGGGAATTTGATGTTCTATGTGGCTCCCCCTAAGCCAGAGTTTTCTGACTTAATTCCTGGAGTAATTGTCAGCACCGGATTCCAGTGCAGACTCATTATCATTGTTTACTATATCTTTCTTTATCCAAATCTTGTTCATTTCACTCTGTATCTCATTCACATCAATTTTCCTTTTGCCTATTTCTTGTTTTTGCTCATCCGGTTTTTTGTTTATCAGACCTTTTCTTCCATTTTCTTTACTTCTACAAAATCTTGCAATATGACTAGATTTATTGCAGTTATAGCATACAACATTTCCTTTCTTATAAACTTGATTTTCTCTTGATCTGCACTGATTAGCCATATGTCCAAACCCATTGCAAACAAAGTAGTAACCATTGAAGAAATTGCTAATTCTTCTAATATTGGGATTATTCATTTTCACACTTCTGCATTCATTTGATCTATGACCATACCTGTTACATTTGAAGCATTGACCAGAGAAGGATGGACCATTTTGATTTACTCTGCTTCTACACTGAGTAGCTCTATGACCAAATTTGTTGCAGTTGAAACAATTTCCATTGAATGATGGATATCTTTGAGCATTTGGCTGTCTTACTGGAGGTTTTCTAGATTTGTTTCTTCCATTCCTAGTTTGAAAGTTTCTCTGTCCACATCCGGAGCTTTCACTTTTCTCACGCTTATCAACATCCTTTTTTTGCCCTTCAATGAGTGCTTCAAGTTTAGCTGAGCTTATCTTGAATTTCTCCTTGTACTCATTTGCAATTTCTAGGTCATGTCTGAGTGTGATAATTTGTCTCTCAAGTTCTCTTTCATTGTCTCTGATTTCTTGTAGATTAGATTCTAGAAGGCCAGCTATCACATCCAATTTGTAGCATTCTTCAGAACTCTTTTTTTAGATTTTGATTTAACTCTTCTTCAGCTTTCTTCTTATCTTCAATTTCCTTGGTTAGTCTCATCACTCCAGTTTCCATCTCATGTTTTAGAATAGTAACTTCTTTAGTTAACTTTTCACATTCCTTTGTCTTCTCATCCAGGGCCTTGTCTTCATAAGGTTTTTCCAGTTGAAGAGGTTGCTCCTTTCCTTTTGCATTGGATTTGCTCCATTTTTCTTTTAGAACTTCAATGAAGTCTTCAGCCTTTTTGAGGTTGTCTTGCAGCTTTTGAACTTCTGCCTTGGACTACTCAAGATCATCTAGGGTGAGAGTAAGTTGCCCTTGAAGGTCATATTCATCCATTATGCCGTCTTCCCAGATCTTCCTTAAGCTATTAATCTTTTTCAAAGGAACAAGGCTCTGATACCAATTGTTGGAATAGGTCCAGACAACTGAGAGGGGGGGGTGAACCAGTTGTTGCTCTTATTAAACTTTTTCTTCTATTATTCCTTTTTACAACTTAAGATTAAATCAATGATATAAACATTCCAACATTAGACAATAACATATGAGAAAAAAACATGAATGACACATTTGACACCAAGATTTTGACGTGGAAACCCGGTTAAGGGAAAAACCACAGTGGGGGTTAACCCACAAAAATTAATACCTTATTAAAAGTATTTTATAAATGAGAATGCATTCGAGCACATTGTCCCGAGCTCACTGCTCAAGTGAAGGCTCATTGCCTACAGAAAAGTTTACAAGAGATTTACAGAGATTTTGAACTGGTAAGATGCATCTGCCAATGCTAGAGATCAGTTCCGGTTAAGTGCAAATACTGACTTTGTACACTTCATCTTTATTCTTCTCTTCTCTCTATTCTGCCTTCATTCAGATATTAGATTTTTGCACTTTTCACATTTTCTTCATGACCGCTATTACACACAAACACAAAATATTCACAATCATTGGCTACATATACTTATCTTGAAATTGCAATCACTTGCCAGTTGGCAACAACAAACAACACTTAGAACTTTTTAAGAGATCTGCTCTGTTGGCTAGATCCATACACAATTATTGATGTGTGCCACAAATAACACATGTAGATCATCATACATGTCAGCCACTAACATCCTATCTCATACATAGTTCATCAAAACACTTCTATTGGGTCCACACAAGGATTTACATAAGTTTGCCTGTTCTTCACTGAACCGTTCTATCATAGTAGAACCTGGTATTAAGATGCTCATAACTTTTGATTCCTTTATCACCGAAGGCTGAAAATTTGGATTTAGATTTTATTGATGTCTCTTTATACTCCTTCAGATCCGCTGACCAAAACACTAGACTCTGCTATATGCTCTATTTCAGGCTCCCAGATTTAGATAGATTAACATTTTGACTTCCAGTATGATTAGATACCACACTACGAATGTGTGGAACAATCTTGGTTACCATCAATGACAACACCTATTAATGCTATGCAGTGTCTCTTGCCAACAATCATATCCTATTGATTGAATTATATGTTGATGATATGTTATTTATTGGTAAAGGGAAAGGTATGATTTTAGAACTGAAATCTCAACTTGCTACTAAATTTGAAATGAAAGACCTTGGTGGAGCTAGACACATTCTTCGGATGGAAATTAGAAGAGATAGAGTGAATAGAAAGCTATGGCTTGGCCAAAGTAAGTATGTCAATTCAATTTTACAGAGGTTTAACATGCAGGACTGTAGACTATTGTGTGTTCCCTTTGCAGTTGGAACACAGTTATCTATTTCAGATTGTCCAACATCTCCATTAGAGATGGAAGAGATGAGTAGAGTGCATTACTAGAGTGCAGTTGGAAGTTTGATGTATGCTATGGTTTGTACTAGATCATACATTGCAAGCCTAAGCAGTGAGAGTTTTTCCCAGATATATGTCTAATCCTGGTAGAGTTCATTGGGATGTAGTTAAAAGAGTCTTCAGATATTTGTGTGGTACCTCAGAGTATTCCTTGTGTTATCATAGTAGTTTGACTGAAGACAATATTTCCCTTGATATTCATGGTTATGTGGATTCAGATTGGGTAGGTGATATTGATAGTAGACGATCCACCAGTGCTTATGTGTTTACTTTATTTGGTGGTGTAATTAGTTGGATGAGTAAGTGACAGGCTGTGGTTGCTTTGTCCACTACTGAAGTTGAGTATATGGCAGCTACTCATGCTTGCAAAGAAGCCATTTGGCTTAAGAGTCTATGTTTAGATATTGGAATAAACAAGGTGCAATGACAATTTATTGCGACAATCAGAGGGTGATCTGTCTAGCTAAGAACCTGACATTTCATGCTAGGACCAAGCACATTGATACATATAGTATCATTTTGTTAGAGATATGGTCGAAGAAGGTAGGGTGAATCTGGTTAAGGTAGCGACTTTGATGAATGTTGTTGATTCTTTAAGTAAGCCTGTGAGCACAAAAAAGTTCAGATGGTGTTCAGAGACTATGGGCCTTTTGGCCCCTAGCAATTAAGAGATGATATTTACTCCCTCCCGTTGCTCTTGCAAGGTGTTTGACAAGTGGGAGATTTGTTGGGAAAATGTGTCTCAACCTTGCAATTATATAATGGGAGCATGGGGTGGAGTGGGATGCATTGTAACAGTTTTTTGTTAACAAAAACTGTTAAATGGCTGACATACATTAAATTAATGATATATTGTAAATCTGGACCGTTCATTATTAGGTTTTAGATCTGATGGTAGATATTTTGTTGGCTTGTCTTGTCCTAGAAGGTAGCCCTATTTTATGAGGGTGTTGTATTACGACTGCGGTATTGTGATGTATTCTGAGTGTCTGATAGAAGTCATGTTGTCTCTGGATCTCTGGTGGTGATACCCCTGTGAGAAGCTTTCTCTGCAAGTATATTGTAATCTTTGTGATTTAGGAATAATATATTGGGTGCCTTTTGAAGTGTGGGGTTTTTCTCCTGAAAGGGTATTTCCCACGTAAATCACTGTGTTGTGGTATGCATGATATCTATGTTTATTTCTGTTTAAGTTTCTGTAACTGTTAAAGATCTGTAAAGTTTTGCATTATTCTCCTCTCAAGATTAGTGTAGGAAGTTGTTCTACTACTTTAGCTTCCTTACAATTGGTTCTAGTAGAACCCTTGTGAATCCTTGATGAGTGTAAAAGTCAGTTGCACAATAGAGAAGTGGTCCAATGCAAAGTGCAGTGGAACTAGTATCTAGAGGAAAATGCTACTTGGGAGGATGTTAGACAAATGCAACACTTATTTCTCATTATTTCATGTATATATTTTCAGCCATTGGGACAATCACTATTCCTAGTGGGGAGGGATTTCACAGCCTCATTTTTATACTATAATATATCTATATGTATATATATGGAAATATCATTGTGTGTGTACATAACTGTAATCACAATGTTTGATTTTTGAATAATGTGTTTAATTATGTTGATCAAATTTTTTAATTAATATCATGTGCAACAGTAAACTTCTGATTGAATGTTACATTAATAGTAGATATTTGTTGGCAAGAGACACTGCTTGGCATGACAGGTGTTGTCATTAATGGCAACTAAGACTATTCCACTCATCTGCATAACATAATTTGTTCATACCGGAAGACAGAATCAGAATTTATCTAAGTCCGGGTAGCCAGAAATAGAGCATGTGACAAGGTATGGTATCTTGGTCCGGATCTCTCCGGTGGCAAATCTGAGCATGCTGCAGATCTGAAGAAGTCATAAGGATTGTTAGGGCAATATAAATCTAGAATTTTAACCTCCAGTGATGAAGGATTCAAAAGTTATATGCATCTGAGTATGGGGTTACAGTTTGACAGTGCAGACAACAGAAGAACATGTCGACCTTGTAATTGATCTTGGTTCTGGATAAACGAAAGTTTTCAGTTGGACAATTTGTGATGATCAGTGATAGTGGCTGACATGATTGATGATTTTTGAACATAAGTTTTGGTCCGCGTTACAAGTTATGCATGGATTTAGCCAACAGAGCAGAGTCTTCAACAAAGTTCTAAGTGTTCTTGAAGCTGATTGAAAAGTGATTGAATTACTTGAAGTGGATATATATAGCCAATGAATTTGAGTGTCGAAGGGGTGTGTGTGTACGAATATGAAGTAAATGTGAAAAGAGCAGATAAAGGGTGCAAAAGAGAAGAGATCTAAGATCTGGATTATGGCAGAGTAGTAAACAGGGCAGAACAAGATGAAGTGTATCAAGTCGGTATTCTGTGATTAACCGAAACTGAATCTTTGCATTGGTAGATGCTAACTATCAGTTCAAACACATTGTAATCTTCTTCCTATAGGCAGTGAGCCTTTCTTTGAGCAGTGAGCCCGAAATGCATGCATTCTCCATTGTAATACTTTTAGCAGAGTATAATCTTTGTGGCTTAACCCCCGCCATGGTTTTTCCCTTAACCGGGTTTCCACGTCAAAAATATTGGTGTCAAATGTGTTATTTCTACTTCTGCTCATGTTGTTGATTCTTGCTTTTCATGATAACATTATTAATCTATTAATGAAGTAGTAAAGATGAATTAATTGCTGCAAGTTTTAAAGTTTTAAGATAACTGATTCGCCCCCCCTCTCAGTTGTCACCTCTAATTCCAACAAATGGTATCAGAGCAAGGTTCCTTTGAAAAAGTTTAACAGCTTGAGGAAGATCTGGGAAGGTAGTAAAATGAAAGAATATAACCTCCAAGAGCAACTTAATCTCGCTCTAGAAGATCTTGAGCAGTCCAGAGCAGAAGTCCAAGAGCTGCAAGAGAACCTCAAAAATGCTGAAGACTTCATTGAGACTTTAAAAGAAAAATTGAGCAAATCCAATGAGAAGAGGAAGGAACAACCTCTTCAACTGGGAAATCATTATGAAAACAACAAGGATGAGGCTTTGAAAGAGAAGACAAAGGAATGTAAGAAGTTAGCCATAGAAGTTGTTGTCCTAAAACATGAGATGGAATCCGGAGTGATGAGGCTAACCAAAGAAATTGAAGATAGAAAGAAAACTGAAGAAGACCTGAATCAAAATCTAAAAGAAAGAACTGAAGAATGCTGCAGATTGGATGGAATAGCTGGCCTCCTAGAGTCTAATCTACAAGAAAGCAGAGACAATGAGAGAGAACTTGAAAGGCAAATTGTCATTCTCAGACATGACCTAGAAGTTGCAAATGAATAGAAGGAGAAGTTCAAGATAAGCTCAAGTAAACTTGAAGCACTGCTTGAAGGATAGAAAAAGGCTAATGACAAGCATGGTCTTGGATATGAGAAAGGTGAAAGCTCTGGATCCAGACAAAGAAATTTTCAACCAAGGAATGGGAGAAACAGACCTAGAAGACCTCTGGTAAGACAACTAATACTCAAATATATCCATCATTCAATGGAAATTATTTTAATTGCAATAAATTTGGTCATAGAGCTACTCAATACATAAGCAGAGTAAATCAAATGGTCCATCCTTCTCCGGTCAATGCTTCAAGTGTAAGAGGTATGGTCATAGATCAAATGAATGCAAAAGTATGATAATGAATAACTCTAGAGAAAATGGCAACTCTTTCAATGGTTACTACTTTACTTGCAATGGATATGGACACATGGCTAATCAATGCAGATCAAGAGGAAATCAAGCATATAAGCAAAGAAATGTTGTTTACTTTAATTGCAATAGATCTAGTCATATTGCAAGATTTTGTAGAAGTAGGAATAATGAAAGAAGAGGTCTGGTAAATAGAAAGCCAGATGAGAAGAGACAAGATAAAGGCAAAGGAAAAATTGACGTGAATGAGATCTAGAATGAAATGAGCAAGACATGGGTTAAGAAAACAATTGTGAACAATAATAATGGGTCCGCACCAGAATCTGGTGCTGACAATTCCTTCAGAAATTGAATTTGGAGCTCTAGCTCAGGGGGAGCTGCATTGAAAATCAAATTCACCCAGCCAGTAAGTGGGTACCTAGATCTGGAATAATGGGAGAAGATATTTTGAATTGTTTCAGAATATTTGGAAGGATTTCTGGAAGAAAAGATGTTGATATGGAAATTTGTGGAGTGAATCATGAAGAACTGTTCAAGAAATTGAGTAACCGGATGAAGTTAGGGTAGAGCATTTATTACAAAGGCAAATTAGGTTTTGCAAAGCATAAAAAGGTGTTCACTCCTCATATGAATCACTTTGCACTTGAAGAACGTAAGAAGAATAGTGTCTGAGCTAAGATTACAAGGAATTGAAGTGCGACTTGCAAATTTATTCGTCAACCCTAATCTCATGAAAAAGGTATTTATCTACGAAACTTTAAACTTATAATCCTTTTGCAATGGCTACACCCTTGGTCATTGACATTACTGAAAGGCCTTGACCCAAATTTAAGAAACATGCACACAAATCTATAGAAGTCGACCCATTAGGTGCGTTCTCAAGTGTTCCGTATGGTGTGCTGCATATTGAAGATATTAGGGTTTATATTCATGGGAGCATAGATGAATTTGGGGACTTAAGGTTTGTATATTTGTTTGAGAGTCAACTAATGGATGAAAATTACAATCTTAAACCCGAGTATAAGGCACTACATGATAAACATTTTATTCATATTATGAGGTTTCCAACATTTGATGAAGATGAATGGGTCTGATATGTTTTGAGTCAGTTGCATGATGAATTCATATGTCTGTTAAAACCATTCAAAATTACCAAGGATGTTATCAGAATTGTGATAGGGTTAAACTCAACCGGTGGATTACCCATGTTGAAATCTGTGAAAAACCAAACTGTTACTGATGCAACCGGTGCAAAATTTGATAAGAGGGCTATGACCATAAATGAAATTATAGAACTGGATGTGAAGTTTGCTTCCATGGTGATTGGCTACAAGATCTATCACTCTAGCAGAGAGAATTCAGTCTTTGGAACTACTATATATGCAGCATATCAAATGTTGAAGGAAAATGTAAATTATGACTTATGTGAGCTGTTACAGAACTAGTTGATTAAGAACTTGAACAAAATCAAGAAAGATAAGAAAAATACTTTTAAATATGGTACATTGGTTCTGTTGGTAATCATTTATGTTTGGGGTTTTAAGCTTGGGCATTTGCAGGTTTTCTCATTCAAACCCTGAGGTTTTTGTTTTCCTTGGTCTGTTGCATTGTTTTGTTTGTTCTGATGTTGGCCTCCTGTAACGGGTTCCCTGCTGCTACATTTCATCTCCATGCCTTAATGTTCATGGTTTGACCAGCCCAGTGCAATGTTTTACTATCTTTTCCCATCGTACATGAGAAAAGTGCCAGGTTTCTTTATATGCAAGTGATCAAGTCTGTTGACAAGCCTGTGAAATCTCAATTAGCTTCCAGAAATGGTGAAAAATTTGAGTTATATGCATTCTAGTTGTATATCAGGTTGCATATACATTAGAGGAATCTTCTGAAAGATTCTGAGAATATTCCCTCTTTGTATATAGGGTCATATACAAAAAAAAATGTACAGGGAGATGCAAATATGCGTTTTCTACAGTGGCGAGGCAGAGATGCATGTGGTGGGGCCCGTGGATGTATAGGGTCGAATGTATATGCATTATACATTTGGGCACATATACAATGGTTAGATACATTGCAGGAGCATTCTGAGGAAGATTCCTTGTTTGTATGTGCAAGTGGGTTCGAACATGTTCGGCATACAGGAATTATGCATTCATCACATAGTCTAGAATGATTCCCTCCTTGTATGTTTGTGTTTGTACATTCTGCATACAAACAAAATATACAATGAGGAATATACATTCCGGACCCGATTGAAAATCAAATGCAATGAATAAAATTTGGGGTTCGCAGCATGTATATTGGGCGCTTATATGTGCCAGTATACATTCGAAAGATACAAGGGTTAAGATGCAAGCCAGATTTCAAAGTATCTTCAGCAAGCTTCATAAACTTTGAAATCTGCCTTGTATGTATAAGGAGAATGTATATGCGATGTGCAGGGAAATGTACAAAGGAGAGAGAAAATGGGTCAGGCCCACCACTTGTATATTTGCACTTGTATATGTGCCAATATGCAAACTCATGAGGAGACAAGGCCCGGACTTGAAGGTTTTTCAAATCCGATGGATAGATGCAGTGAAGTTCGCCTTGTATATGTTTGGCACTTGTATATGTGTAATATACAATGTGATGGATGCAGGATGGAGATACAAGCCGGACCCGAACTGAACTCCAGTTCGTTCTATAGCATTTGACGTCCGCCTTGTATGATGTATATGCATTTGGGTTTGCATATACAAGTGTGATAAAGGCGAAATGAAAGGAGAAAAGGTCAATGATAGAAGGTCAAGGTGCCTATGTGGCACGTTATCATTGGTTGGCGACTCTTCAAGCATGTTTTGGGACCGTTGATCTCAGCGATAGATTTTGGATCGACGGTCGGGTTTTGAACCTTTGGCGATGGTTTTTTCCTTGTCTCTGCGGCCATTTTGAGTGGGAAAGCCTCCAAACACATCTGTTGTTGCATTCCGCGGGTAGTTGAGGTTTTAATGGCAGTCGTGCAGAGACATTCGATGGATTGAGTGATGGGCCAACTACTAATTTTATGAGGAATGTCCCCAAGCGGTGGCACGGGGCTCGAGTTTTGTTCCTCCTCGCCATTCCTTCTGCCTGTTGCCTGCAGTGTTTTGAGCACCATTTTTATGGTGTACGGCCTGGCGGATTTTTGATTTGCCTTGTAATTAATTTTTTCTGGGTACACAGTCGTGGTATAAAGGCCAGACTGTGTTACTCATTCTGTGGTTGAAAAACTGGACAAATTTTGGTGCTGCAATAGGAATACAACTTTCTGGTGACTCGATTTCAGGTGTCTTTGTGAGTTTATGAGTTGCATGTTGTATGTATTATGCACAGAATTATCAATTTCATGTTGATTTAAATGAGAAATGCTTCATTGCGTGTGTTTTGTTATTTGTCTTTAGACTAAATGTGTTTTTCTTCTGACTCTGAACATCTAAGGGGTGTTATAGATTCTAGAATATAGGTTTTCTATATTGAATACTTAGTCTCTTACTTCTACTCAAGGAGTAGATTGAATGTTTTGGATTAAGTGTTGAGAAGAATACCTTACAGTAAGGATGTTTGTAAGTAGAAATAACTAAATACTCTCTCTTGGGTATTGTCTGTAAGGCAGACATTTTAGAAACCCCTTGAAATCTGATTACTGTCTTAGGTCTGTGGTAAACATTCGCATATATATGTCTTCTGACTCCGAGCCCTGGATAGGCACCGATCTGGTCTGGTATCTCTGTTGCAACCCAAAGTCCTAGTTTTGCATCCATATATAAATCAAACTCAAACTCCAACTTCAAAATCATTAGGACTTTAGAAGTAGTTTTAGGACCCAAAATCCTCTATCTACAACTGAACATAGGCCCAGAGCTAGCCCCTTTGCACTTATCTCACAGTTTTGTTCTACATAAGAGAGGATTTATCTACTTTGTATCAACAACCCAGCTAATTCATGGATACATTTCGTAGATGTTGAGTAGGGAATACCCCCCTTGGTTCTGTAGAGCCTAAAGAAGAAGAGGAGATATTTATAGAGTCTATCTCCTACACTATTGGCCCCTGGCCCGGGAATCCTGTTGATCAATGATGGCTACCTTGTAGGGATAACTGGGAATAAGCATCTAGTCTAGGAAAAATACCAACAGAAATTGGCAACTCCGCTGGGGAATGCTTTGTAAGAGAACCCAGATTTTAAAAGAAAACAATTCCTAGTAGTAGGTGGCGACTCCGAACCAATCTCCCATCCGGTAAAGTAAAAATTTGTATGCAAGGGAGAAGATCCCAACGTAACCCTTTGTTTGAAGAGTTACCCATAAAAATGATGTATAGGAAAAAAAGGACTGTTTGAGCTAGTCAAGATGGTTCTCCTAGCCCCAAGAAAAATGATTTTATTTAGGATAATCTAGGATCTTCAGAGCAAACAATGCCTTATTTTTCAAACATAGAAGCTGAAATCCAAAATGTATATGGGAAACAACAGGGTGGTGCTCTGAGAATAAGGTCAGAAGTTTTTCAAGAATGCCCTTTCTTGGATCCCAGTGATAGATTTGAAGAGGCTGAGTCTCTAAGGGACGAAGATAATGATGATCAGAATGGAATGGGACCATCCTCTTCTATGCCCAAAGAGGAATAGTTAGTTGAAGAAATCAAAAGCTTAAGAGTAGAATTAGAATATCTGCAGACTATGAAAATCAGAGATGACATGAAATAGAAAGTGCAAGCTCTGAGAACTGCTCAGAATGATTCAGTTCCTAGCCTTGAAAATGCAAATGTGATGAGAAATCACCAAAGAAATGAAGTACAGGATCAGCACAATGATCAAAGACAGAATGCAAACAATGGTGGAGTACCATTAAATAATGTAAGAAATCAAAATGCAAATAGAAATGCAAATGCTAATCAGTTTGGTAGACAACCTATGCAGCTAGACAGATTTAGACAACTGGTTTTTGATGGCATTCCTAGTTACCCCAATCCTATTGACAAACATGTGAGGCTGCAAGTGCCAAAATTTTTAGGAAATAATATTGTATCAGGTGAAGACCATTTAAAATCTTTTCAGAATATCATGGACAACTTTGAGGTTGAGCATGAGGATGTTTTTATGAAATCATTTATGCATTCCTTAGTTGATGAAGCCAAGGAATGGTATAAAGGTCTACCTGACAGAAGCATTTCATCATGGGAGGATTTCAGGAGGATATTCAAAGAACAATATGGTGACAAAACTAATCCTAGTTTCTTTATTAATGAATTTACTGGCATCACTAAAGGATCAAATGAACAGGTTGCTGATTTCAATACTAGATTCACTAAGGTATTGAACAAACTGCCATAGGACTTGAGGCCTAATGAACCTATGTGCATAGTGTTGTACATAAATGCTTTTGATGCCAAAACAACTTATGGATTGAGAGACAAGAGCCTTGCTAGCCTCAGAGATGTGTTCAAGATTGCAACAAATATTGAAAATAACAGAAAAGCATCTGGTAAGACAAATAGAAGAGATGATGTGAAAATCCTGCAAAATCCAAATACTAAATCTCAGAGTGTTCAAGGCAATGCATCTACTTCTGGGGATAAATTAGATAAACTGACAACTATTGTCAAGGCCCTGAGCTATAGAATGGCTAAAAATGAAAAGGGGATAGGTCCTGACAGACCAGTTTACCAAAGGCAAGAAAGAAGATCATCATTACATGATATGCCATATAACACCAATTGACAAAATGGTAAGCCTATTCTTCCAAACAGCAACACAGGTCAAAGAACTCAAAATGTTAAGGAAACTCTTGATCCTTTGAAGAAGGCTATAAATATTGTTAATGAGACCCCATGGTGTATCATATGTCAAATGCCTCACTTGTAGTCACAATGTATGATTGCTCAGTCTCTATACAACAATGTTGTTGCCTGTGATGAGTATAATGAGCTGCATTGCATGGAAGATAAGAATGTCAATATGCTGTCTATAAACAGAGAATACTCTTCTCACGATGTTGATGTAAGTGCAAATGATGAGATTCAGGTCTGGCAGCAGTTTCCCTATGATGAAGATGAGGAAGACAACTATGCTTATGCTCAGGATTCGCACATTTTTTTGAATAACTTGAGGAGACCTTCTGATGAAGAAATTAGAGCCTTCATAGCTGTAGTAGTAGCTCAAGTTAAAAGCAATTATAACCTAAGAGGTAAAGCTTAGGTAAGCAATTCGCACCAACCAGAAAACACTTTTGTAAACCAACCTGTGCACAGTCATAAAGGGGCTGAACCACAAAAGAAATAATGGAGAAATAATAGGGAAAATTTTAAGCAAAAAATAGGTCATGATTCCCAAGGACTAGACAGTAGAATTCCCTAGGTTGAAGATCAAAATAAAAATTCTCAGGGCAAGAATGACAGTCAAGGAGCCATAAAAACTAAGGTTGGATCATCCCAGGATAAAGGTAAAACCGTGGAGCAAGTTACAACTGTTATTCAAAATTATGCTCCATTTGACATGACTCAAGTCTTATCGCAGATAAAGGTCTCTGTTCCACTGATGGAACTGATGAAAGTGGAAGAATTCAAAGATAAAATAGTATCCTTCATTTCAGGGGTACCCTGTCAAGCCAAGTTGAGTAATGAACCCCAGGGTAAGAAACAAACCTTGTACATTGATGAAGATGAAGTTCTTGAAGTATATCTGGGGGTGACCATGACAAAATGTCCTTCACAAGTGGAACCGTTTTATGTCTCCCTTGTCATAAATGGAAAAATAATTAAGAGTTGTATGCTTGACTTAGGAGCATCCACAAACATCATGCCTTTGGCCATCATGCAGCAAGCTGGGTTAGAGATAGATAAGGCATGCAGGAAGTGCTATGCAATGGATGCTAGGGAGGTACCTGTCATTGGAATCATGAAGGATGTTGATTTCAGACTGGCAGCTTATCCTAAGAAGACCTACAAAATGAACATAACAGTTGTTGATATCAAGCCACATTATGGCATGTTGTTGTCAAGAAGATGGGCAGCATTGATTGGTGGGAGTATGCAATTAGATTTGTCATATGCTATGACCCCTATGAGTGGCAAGGATGTTAAACTGATTAGAGAAGAAAGGTCATCAAAGACTGTGGAGGATCAAGAATCAGACGAGCATATATGTTTTGTGGATACTAACTGTGATAATTTCAGAGTTGTCTCAGATGACGAAGGAGATAAAGAGGGAAATATTTGCATTCAAGAATTGGATAAATAGGGTCTATGGACCATGTATTTTGATGGAGCTTGTTCGAAGGAAGGCTCTGGTGCCGGAATTGTGTTTTTGTCTCCAGCTGATAAGCTTCTAAAATTCTCATTCTTGCTGAAGTTTGCCTGTACAAACAATATTGTAGAGTATGAGGCTCTGCTGTTAGGATTGAATGTAGCTCTGAAGCATGGAATTAAGATGCTCAAAGTATTTGGTGATTTAAAGTTAGTTGTTTCCCAAATTAGAGATAAGTATGCATCAAAAAATAAAAGGTTAAGACAATATAAACATGTTGTTTGGGATACAATTGAATTATTTGATGCATTTTCAATAAACTGGATAGAGAGATCAAAAAATGTCATGGCAGATTTTCTAGCTAATGTAGCCATAAGGCCAGATGATATAACTCTATCAGATGTCACAAATGTTGAGGTCAAACTCAGACCTGCAGTGCTAGACAATGCATGTAGCTGGCAAGTGTTTGATGATGACAAAGATTTACTGAGATTTCTACATTGCATTGATGAGTATGAGAACCAGGAAATGGATTTTCAAAACTTTGTAGAAGTTGTAGATGGGAAAGAAACTCTCTTAGGGAAGGAGATAATTCAACTCAAGACAAATAAGATCCCTAGAGGGTTGGTTGCTTTAGAGAGAGTTTTTGACAATAGGGACCAACTTGTTACAAAATCATCTCCAACGAACAAAAATGATTTAGAAGAGATAAACTTGGGAACATCTCATGCTCCCAAAAAGGTATATATTGGTAAACAGCTAAACCACACATCAGAGCTATGCTGATTACATTACTGAGAAAATATAAACATGTGTTTTCCTGGTCATATGAGGACTTGAAAGCTTATAGAGAGGATCTATTCTAGAATGAAATCCCTTTGAAGCCAGGAGCTAAACCATTCAGACAAAAACAAAGACCTATCAACCCTACTTTAGCTCCTAAGATGCAAGAACTTATGAAGCTTAGGGAGGCTGGAATAATTATGCCTATCAGACACTCAACTTGGGTGTCTAACCTTGTCCCAGTTAGAAAAAAGAATGGTGACATAAGGCTTTGTGTGGACTTTAGAAATCTGAATGTATCTTCTTTGAAGGACAATTATCCACTGCCCAATATGGAAGCTATGTTATAGAAGGTGACTGGCTGTGAACTTTTATCCATGATGGATGGATTTTTAGGGTACAATCAGGTGAAGGTGAAAGAATCGGAACAGTTCAAGATCACTTTCACCACTCCATGGGGAACATATGTATATGTGAGGATGCCATTTGGACTGACAAATGCAGGTGCCACATTTCAGAGGGCAATGGATGTCACTTTTGCAAGATTGATTGATTCAATCTTGGTTGTGTATCAAGATGACTTGACAACTTATTCAAAAAAGGAAGAGCAGCACTATATGCACTTGGAGCAAATTTTTATTAGAGCATTAGAGTATGGCATCTCACTCAACCCAAAGAAATGTGCTTTTGGGGTTGTGGAAGGAAAACTGCTTGGACATATTGTTTCCAAGGATGGGGTCAGGATTGATCCTGAAAGGGTGGCCGCAAGTGATAAAATTCAGATACCTAAAACAGTGAAAGGTGTTCAGTCCTTCTTTGGACAAATTAATTTTGTTAGAAGATTTGTGCCTAACTTTGCAAAGACCACCAGAGATATCTCTAAAATGCTGAAGAAGAATGCAACTATCAAATGGGAAGATGAAGCAACCAAATCATTTCTGAACATAAAAGAAGCTATAAAGATGGCTCCTGTTTTAAAATCTCTTGATTTTTCTAAGCCATTTCAATTATTTTCATTTGCTTCTTTCCACACTATTGCTGCATGCCTATTGCAAAAAAATGAAGAAGGGTTTGAACAACCTATAGCTTTCTTTAGTAAGTCATTGCAGGCTGCTGAATTAAAGTATGACATCATGGAGAAACAGGCATATGCACTGGTTAGGGCAGTCAAGAGTTTCAGGCCATATTTGGTGGGCTCTCAGATAATCGCATATGTGCCTCATGCAGCAGTCAAAGATATCTTCACTCAACAGGAGGTAACTGGAAGAAGATGCAGATGGATAAATAAATTGCAGGAATTCAACATTGAAATACAAATCACTAAGTTGGTAAGAGGACAAGGTTTGGCGAAATTGATGACACAGTCAAATCTAGAGGCATGCCAAGTGAATGTAGTGCATAATGAAGTTATAAATATGTCAGAATCTGAGTGGTATAAGGACATAATACATTATTTGCAAAACTTGAACTGTCCTTCCCACCTCAGTGATATCCAGAAGAGAACTTTGAAGCTACAGGCTATTAAATACATCATTGTTCAAGGAGAGTTGTATTGGAAAAACCCTGACGGTGTATTGCTCAGATGTGTGAATGAGGATCAGGCTAAGAATATTCTCAGTGACATGCACAATGGAGTATGTGGTGGACATTATGCTGCCCATACAACAACCCACAAAATTTTTAGAGCAGGCTATTGGTGGCCAACTCTCTTCTCAGACGCACACAAAATGGTAAGGAGATGTGATCCTTTCCAAAGGTTCTCAAGAAAGATAAGATATGAAGGTGCATTACCCCTTAGGACTATAACTGTAGAAGCTCCATTCTAGCAATGGGGAATTGATTTTATAGGGGAAATCTCAGAAAAATCAAGTGGAGGGCACAGTTGGATTCTGGTTGCCACTGATTACTTCACTAAATGGATTGAAGCCATTCCAACTAAAAAAGCTACAAGAAAGGTGGTGATGGATTTTATTTTGAAAAATATTATTATCAAATTTGGAGTACCAGCCAAATTGGTCGCAGATAATGCCATGTGTTTCAGATCTGGTGAATTTATTGATTTTTGCAGCAATTATGGAATTAATTTGTTTCACACATCACCATACCACCCACAAGGGAATGGTCAAGCAGAGTCGAGCAACAAAAGTCTCATGAAAATCATCAAAAGGGTGATAGATAAAAACAAAAGGGCTTGGGATTCAAAGCTGACGTTGGTATTATGGGCTGATAGGGTGACAGTGAAAAGAGCAACTGGAAGATCTCCTTTTGAATTGGTGTATGGTGTAGTAGCTAGGTTGCCTGTGAATAAGCTCCTACCAGTGTACAAATTCATCTAGGGGAATGAGGAGGAGATTGAGGACCTAATGATTGAAAGAATAAATCAGCTTGTTGCCCTAGATGAAATCAGAAGAGAAGCACATAAAACAAACATCAAGAAACAACAAAGAGTGAAGTATTTGTTTGATAAAAGGGCTACAAAGAGAAGGTTTCAGATAGGTGATTTGTTCCTAATTTGGAATGCAAGGAGCCAAGAAAAGGGTAAGCATGGCAAATTTGAGCCCTTGTGGACTGGCCCATATCAAATTGGCAATATCTATGAGAATGATTCTTACTTTCTCCAAGCCCTAAATGGTGAACTACTGGAATTGCCTGTGCATGGTAAATTCCTTAAAGCCTTTGTCACATAAATGAATACCTTATGTGCACACTATAAAATAAGTGTAAGTGTTTTGTATATGCCTTGTATAGTCAGTCGTGTTCCGTGTTTTGTGTTTTGACTGGTCTGCCCCGGAGTAGTCTGATCCTCGCTGTAGTCTTGTGCCTGCACGTCCCCAATCGAAGCCTGTTGGTAATCATTTATGTTTGGGGTTTTAAGCTTGGGCATTTGCAGGTTTTCTCATTTGAACCCTGAGGTTTCTGTCTTCCTTGGTTTGTTGCATTGTTTTGTTTGTTCTGATGTTGGCCTCCTGTAACGGGTTCCCTGCTGCTATGTTTCATCTCCATGCCTTAATGTTCATGGTTTGACCAGCCCAATGCAATGTTTTACTGTCTTTTCCCATCGCATATGAGAAAAGTGCCAGGTTTCTTTATATGCAAGTGATCAAGTTTGTTGACAAGCCTGTGAAATCTCAATCGGCTTCCAGAAATGGTGAAAAATTTGAGTTATATGCATTCTAGTTGTATATCAGGTTGCATATACATTAGGGGAATCTTCTGAAAGATTATGGGAATATTCCCTCTTTATATATTGGGTCATATACAAAACAAAATGTACAGGGAGATGCAAATATGCGTTTGCTACAGTGGCGAGGCAGAGATGCATGTGGTGGGGCCCGTGGATGTATAGGGTCGAATGTATATGCATTATACATTCAGGCACACATACAATGGTTAGATACATTGCAGGAGCATTCTGAGGAAGATTCCTTGTTTGTATGTGCAAGTGGGTTCGAACATGTTCGGCATACAGGAATTATGCATTCATTGCATATTCTAGAATGATTCCCTACTTGTATGTTTGTGTTTGTACATTCTGCATACAAACAAAATATACAATGAGGAATATACATTCCGGACCTGATTGAAAATCAAATGTAGTGAATAAAATTTGGGGTCTGCAGCATGTATATTGGGCGCTTGTATACAAGATACAAGGGTTAAGATGCAAGCCAGATTTCAAAGTATCTTCAGCAAGCTTCATAAACTTTGAAATCCGCCTTGTATGTATAAGGAGAATGTATATACGATGTGCAGGGAAATGTACAAAGGAGAGAGAAAATGGGTCGGGCCCACCACTTGTATATTTGCACTTGTATATGTGCCGATATGCAAACTCATGAGGGTACAAGGCCCGGACTTGAAGGTTTTTCAAATCCGATGGATAGATGCAGTGAAGTCCACCTTGTATATGTTTGGCGCTTGTATATGTGTAATATACAATGTGATGGATGCAGGATGGAGATACAAGTCGGACCCGAACCGAACTCCAGTTTGTTCTATATCATTTGATGTCTGCCTTGTATGATGTATATGCATTTGGGTTTGCATATACAAGTGTGATAAAGGCAAAATGAAAGGAGAAAAGGTCAGTGATAGAAGGTCAAGGTGCCTATGTGGCACGTTATCATTGGTTGGCGACTCTTCATGCATGTTTTGGGACCGTTGATCTCAGCGATGGATTTTGGATCGACGGTTGGGTTTTGAACCTTTGGCAATCATTTTTTCCTTGTGTCTGCGGCCATTTTGAGCGAGAAAGCCTCCAGACACATCTGCTATTGCATTCCGCGGGTATTTGAGGTTTTAATGGCGGTCGTGTAGAGACATGCAATGGATTGAGTGATGGGCCAACTACAAGTTTTATGAGGAATGTCCCCAAGCGGTGGCACGGGGCTCAAGTTTTGTTCCTCCTCGCCATTCCTTCTGCATGTTGCCTGCAGTGTTTTGAGCACCATTTTTATGGTGTACGGCCTGGCAGATTTTTTATTTGCCTTGTAATTAATTTTTTCTGGGTACACAGTCTTGGTATAAAGGCCAAACTGTGTTACCCATTCTGTGGTTGAAAAACTAGACAAATTTTGGTGCTGCAGTAGGAATACAACTTTCTGGTGACTTGATTTCAGGTGTCTTTGTGAGTTTATGAGTTGTATATGTTGTATGTATTATGCACAGAATTATCAATTTCATGTTGATTTAAATGAGAAATGCTTCATTGCGTGTGTTTTGTTATTTGTCTCTAGACTGAATGTGTTTTTCTTCTGACTCTGAACATCTAAGGGGTGTTATAGATTCTAGAATATAGGTTTTCTATATTTAATACTTAGTCTCTTACTTCTACTCAAGGAGTAGATTGAATGTTTTGGATTAAGTGTTGAGAAGAATACCTTGCAGTAAGGATGTTTGTAAGCAAAAATAACTAAATACTTTCTCTTGGGTATTGTCTGTAAGGCAGACATTTTTGAAACCCCTTGAAATCTGATTACTGTCTTAGGTCTGTGGTAAACATTCACATATATATGTCTACTGACTCCGAGCCCTGGATAGGCACCGATCTGGTCTGGTATCTCTGTTGCAACCCAAAGTCCTAGTTTTGCATCCATATATAAATCAAACTCAAACTCCAACTTCAAAACCATTAAGACTTTAGAAGTAGTTTTAGGACCCCAAATCCTCTGTCTACAACTGAACATAGGCCCCCAGAGCTAGCCCCTTTGCACTTATCTCACAGTTTTGTTCTACATAAGAGAGGATTTATCTGCTTTGTATCAACATCCCAACTAATTCATGGATACATTTCATAGATGTTGAGTAGGGAATACCTCCCTTGGTTCTATAGAGCCTAAAGAAGAAGAGGAGATATTTATAGAGTCTATCTCCTACACTGTTGGCCCCTGGCCCTAGAATCCTATTGATCAATGATGGTTACCTTGTAGGGATAACTGGGAATAAGCATCTAGTCTGGGAAAAATACCAACAGGTTCTATGTTTGTTCTTCTACTATATGAATGAAGTACCTGGAGTAAAGGGTGTGCACTAGACTAATGATGAGCTAGTTGCTATTCAGATAGAAATCACCTACGCAACATTGGTAACTATAAAGCACAAAAAATTGCAATCTGGGGATACTTCAAGAACTTTCAGAGTATGATACATTGAAGGGAAAGAATCCCTACAATAATTGTTGAGAAGTACAAGAATGAAATATGTTTTATGGTTGACACTAATCAGTACCTAATGGAAGTAGTGGAACCCAGAACTGTTTGGATCATGCCCATGGGGTATGAAGTAGATGAAAAAATCTTGAATATGTATGCTCAACATCTTCTAAGCAAACCAAAAGACACAACATTTGAAAGATTTGGGACATATGAGGAGCTAAGTTTAAAACTGCATACTAAGCTCAAAGAACCTGAAACCAACAAAAAAGTAAGAAAATAAATTGAGCAGTTGGCTGAGAATCTAGGTCTCACAAAGGAAGCCGTGAGGCAATTCAGGGAGAGAACTGAAAACGCTGAGAAGAAGAAGCAGGATAAGAAACAAGGAAGTGCTCCAGTAGGATCCTCCTCCACATCAAGGACTACTAGAATCTCTGTTGCTGCCCCTGTTCCTCCAAAACCTGCCAATCTTGAGATACCAGAAGGTAAATCATCCAGAAAAGAAGGAAAAAGAGTGAAAACAAAGGCCACAAGAACCTATAAGAGCACAAAAGTTGATGAAGAAAGAACAGATTCTGATGCTGAGGTAAAGGAGTTGAAAGCCTCTAGAACAAAAGCTGCCAAAGTGACTAAGGAGAAGCCCTCTGAAAGAAAAAAGACAAACAAAAGATAGAAGACAGATACATATGTTGAGAAGCCCACAATCTCCGTGGAAGATATAATAAAATCAATCACTATGGATGGAAATTTGAAACCCATGACTGAATTTTATGGTGAATATAGTGACACAAATAAGAGGGTGTTGGAGGAAGAAACTATTAGATATCTGAATATCTATAATAAGGTCCTGATTGAAATAACTTCTGAGATCCCTCCAAGTCTTGCAAATATTTTGGAGTTGAGGAAAGAAAATGCAAAAAGAAAGGATATGGAGCTTAGAGAGCATGTATTGATAAAACTATGCACTCAGATCACTCAAGTTCAAATGAGTATGATATTCAAAGAAGTGAAGGATTTAGGAGCAAGAAGAGAATGAACAAACTAATGCTTGGAGAATTGGACCAAATAGTTAAAGAAACACAAGAAATACTTCTAAGTGCATTGAAGAGACACAATCTTCCATTTGTTGAGGAGGAGACTGATGATGAGATTGATTCATCAATCCCAGATATTGAAAAGATGAAAATTGATGAGCAACAAACCAAGGTTGATGACTCCTATGTTCCAAAAGAGGAACAAATAAATAAAGAAGATACAGAGATGGTGGACCAAATTGATGATGTAGGAGATACTCCAACTTCTCCTGATCAATCCGGAAAAGAAGATAATGTTGAGAATACTGCTGCTACACAAGATCCTCAGGAACAAATTGCAAATAGTGTGGTCAAAGGAAAGAATCTGACTGGAGATAATATAGAGAAAGGTGAAGCAAAAGAAGAAGTCAAAGATAAGGAAGATAAAGCAGAAGAAGATGGTACAAATGTTGATAGTCCTGATACTGTGAAAAATCAAGGAAAGGAAAGTGGTCCAGAAATGGTGGCAAGAGACACTGCAGATGCAATGAAAAGTTTTCTGAGTAAAGAGATGCTAGAGTTTGATGAACCGGAATTGATTTAAGGACCAATCAACTTGGATACTCTCTCTCTGGTCCAAATGATGAAGATAGCATCCTTCACACAAGCCAAAGCAAGTGAAAAGATATTAAAATCTCACATAGAGGACAATGAGTTGTTAAGTCGTGCATCCAGTGTATTAGAGAAGATAATGCCAACCTTCTAGAAGAATCCATCTGACTCTCCCTCTGGACATCTGAAGAATCTTGTAAATTCTGTAAGTACACATTTTGAGTCTTTTGAGAAGTCTATAGATACTAAAGTCAGAAATGAATTTTTGGATAAGAAATTTAATGAAATAAAGAGCCTAATAAGGAATGATAGGATGATACTTGGTATCAGTATAAAGAGTATTCAAAATACTCTAAGTGATGGAGGTGATATATACAAATTTTGTCTATCCTGGCCCAAAGTCAGTAAGGATATTGAGAAGATAAAGGAGCAAGAACAAAAATTGTCAAATCTATCTCAAAATTTTGATCCTCTAACAGTTTCTCCTATAAGTCAGGAATGTCAAGTAATCGGCTTGACCAATGAAATAAAGAAGCTTGTTAAAGAAAAAGGCAATATTGTGAAGATAATGTGTGAGCTCCAGGGATTGATTGCCCCCAAGTTAGAAACAATGTTTAATGTATTATCAGAAGCTCAAAACTGCAGTTCAGACAAGTGATCCTTCAGATCTGACAAAGGCAGAAGCATACGCATTTCTACTGAGTGGACATCTCAATTTTGGATGGCATGAAAAGAAGTTGGGCCTCTGAACTTGAGCAATTAAAAAGCAATTTTGCAGATATTCTCAAGTTCATGTAAATATAACTTAATGATTGGGTGTACATATGTGGCTTTTGAGATTTTTGGCTTGCGGACCCCATCCTTTGCCATTGATGTCAAAGGGGGAGTGAAGAACAGTGAAAAATGTGGAATCCAACAAAGGGGGATCTCCATAATCAGTGGAGAGCATAAGAGCATAAAGTAAGGGGGAGTAACACTTAGTCATTTTTCACTAAGCATTGCCATCAATGCCAAAGGGGGAGATTGTTGGCAAGAGACACTGCTTGGCATGATAGGTGTTGTCATTGATGGCAACTAAGAATATTCCACTCATCTGCATAACATAATTTGTTCATACCGGAAGTCAGAATCAGAATTTATCTAAGTTCGGGTAGTGAGAAACAGAGCATGTGACAGGGTCCGGTATCTTGGGCCGGATCTCTCCGGTGGTAAATCTGAGTATGCTGCAGATCTGAAGAGGTCATAAGGATTGTCAGGGCAATCTAAATCTAGAATTTTAACCTCTGGTTATGAAGGATTCAAAAGTTATCTACATCTGAGTATGGGGTTACAATTTGACAGTGCAGATAGTAGAAGAACAGGCCGACCTTGTAATTGATCTTGGTTCCGGTTAAATGGAAGTTGTCAGTTGGATGATTTGTGATGATCAATGATAGTGGCCGACATGATTGATGATTTTTGAACACAAGTTTTGGTCCACGTTACAAGTTATGCATGGATTTAGCCAACAGAGCAGAGTCTTCAACAAAGCTCTAAGTGTTGTTGAAGCTGACTGAAAAGTGATTGAATTACTTGAAGTGGATATATATAGCCGATGAATTTGAGTGTTGAAGGTGTGTGTGTACAAATATGAAGTAAATGCGAAAAGAGCAGATAAAGGGTGCGAAAGAGAAGAGATCTAAGATCTGGATTATGGCAGAGTAGTAAACAAGACAGAACAAGATGAAGTGTATCAAGTCAGTATTCTGTGCTTAATCGGAACTGAATCTTTGCATTGGTAGATGCTAACTATCAGTTCAAACACATTGCAATCTTCTTCTTGTAGGCAGTGAGCCTACTATAGGTAGCGAGCCTTTCTTTGAGCAGTGAGCTCTGGGCAGTGAGCTCGAATGCATGTGCATTCTCCATTGTAATAATTTTAACAGAGTATAATCTTTGTGGGTTAACCCCCATTGTGGTTTTTCCCTTAACCGGGTTTCCACATCAAAAATCTTGGTGTCAAATGTGTTATTTCTACTTCTGCTCATGTGTTGTTGATTCTTGCTTTTCATAATAACATTATTAATCTATTAATGAAGTAGTAAAGAGGAATTAACTGCTGCAAGTTTTAAAGTTTTAAGACAACTGATTCACCCCCCCTCTCAGTTGTCACCTCTAATTCCAACAGATATTAATGTTGTAAATAATTTGACTATTTTTGGGAAAATGACAAACTACAAGTCTGTTGTTATTTGAGTATGACAGGACATAAATCAAAACTCTCATCAGGAGAGAGAATATAATCAAGAAGAAAGGTAAAAACAAGAAGATGAGTCCACTTTTTGTGGGAGTCTTGTGGGCAAGAAAAAACTTGACAAGAATAAGTGTCCATTTTGAAAATAATGGACGCCCATTTAGGAACGGGTGCCCAAGCCTAAATGTGAGCCCATATGGAATGGGCTCCCATTTAGGAATGGGTTCCCAAGCCTAAATGTGAGCCCATATGGAATGGGTTCCCATTTAGGCTTGGAAGCATGTTCCTAAATTGGCTCCTGTTTTGTCTTAGGCATCCATTCCATACAAACTCCCTATATAGAATGGGTGCCCATTTTGTAAATAGGAACCCATTCATGAAAAGTATTTTTTGTGACCTATGAGTTCACTTTCAATTGTTCAAATGGTGAGCAAGGATGGAAATAACAAATAAAAATGGGCACCTGCATCGTCTTACCTCCCTAGCATGCCTCCACAACCTATTGCCTTCACTAGAGTGACCTTCGGGTGTTTCAAGGTAGATGGTTTTCTGTTTTCATGTGTTTTTTATTATTTTATTATTTTTTTACTGTATTTTAATTTATATTTAATTTTAAAACCTAAAATCATATTATCTATATTTTTATTATTTTTTACTATTTTTTACATGTGTTCGTATTAATTAATAAAAAATTTGTGAAATTTTTTAATTCTTGATCCCAAACCCTAAACCCTAAACTTGGAACTCTTAATTGAACACCATAACTTAGAATTACAAACCAAACCACTAAACTCACATCCCAAAACCAAATAGTCAAACATGGACCCTAAATTTGGAACCCCTAATCCCAAAATCTAACTTTAAATACTAAACATTAAAAACAAAATGAATCTATGCTCATAACCTCAAACCACCAACCCTTAACATTGGAAGCCATGCATACAAAACCCAAAACTTGGTGCTTAAAATCAAAACCCTGTTACATCCCTAATCTTGACTGAGCTTAATTTTACTTTTTATGTGATAAAATGGATAAATAATCATAGGTTAATGATTTGATGTTTGCGGAAAATATCAACATAAATCAATTATTATATAGATTATGATTAATGCTTAGATTAGACATGAGATTATATGTTGTTGAGATTATTTTATCATAATGTTTTATGATTTATTGATGATACACTGATCGTGGTTCGTATGATTGTGAGTGTAACCAAGAAAGGAATCTACCTTCAAGAATGGAAGGAGAGTATCACCAGAGAGAAGGGGATATATATTTTGAAAATACTGGTTTTTGATTTGAAGTCTCTAATTGATCATTATTGAACCCTTGCTAGAGTTTCTGATCTTTTTTAATCTCTTGCTTGGCTCAGTAGCTGTTGCTAACATAAGATAAGGCGGCGAAGGGGGAGAAGGCTTCGACCCACTCTTGCACCTTAGCAGGTGACTAATATCAACTTACATTGAGATGGTAATGTTACCATTAAGTTGATATATATTATTTATATATTTTAAAATAATATTATAATGATAAAGAGGAATTTTTTTATTTAGATATTAATATTTATTTCTTTTGTTTTAGAATTTCCCCATGGATGCTATCTCTATGCTCACATAGGGGAACACTTTCTCCTCAACCCTTGAAATAAGGGAAGGAGTGGAAAAAACCCACTGTGGCCGCAGGGGTGATTGGGGCAGCTGGAAGGATGCATGCCCTCTCATGGAGAAAATAGTGGAGGAAGTTTAGCATCGATGAATATGGAGTAGAGAGAATTACATTCTCTCAAAAAGGAGTTCTTAGTTTTTTTTGTTTCGTGTGTGCTTCTGGGTAGGAAGAATAGAAGAAAAGAGGAACACAGTAATTGGCAAGGGAGAAATCTCATAGAGGAGTTCAAAGGAACAGATAAGGAACTATAGCCGAGTGCTCAGGTGTTATCATACACTTCGACTATGATTGAAGATATAATATATACGTATCTTTATTCTTCCTTATGATTGTCATTGTGTTATGTGGTATCGTATGCGAGCCAGGTTCGAACCCTTATGTCGTGCATGCTAAACACTTTGTGTCTCAATTTAAAACCGTTACTTATGGACGAAGATTGTCTGTGTTATAACCTTCACAATACCCTCAAGAGCCATGCTATCGTTTTATTTATAGATATCACAAGACTCACCTTATGAGTAAGAAAGGTGGCAGCTGATGTAAATATGTTTAATCATTTTCCTTTATGTATAAGTTTATGATAGACTTCGTGTCTACATGCAAGTAGAACCCCAACCATTACCACTATCATAATGACAATAATGGTGTAATCTAGGAATGATAGGGTTATAAACTCGTTTCTACCTTTGTAGAATGATTATATTATTGTTATTATCTATCACTTCTTGAGAGGTAGCTTGGACTGTCTAATGAATGTTATAGATATCATATATATTTGTCTATTAATAAGACGTTGATATTTCTCTATTGGTATAACTCGAGAGTGGTCGGTTGTGATGGTGCCACTGACTAAGAGTTATTCTTTATAGAACTTAAAGTCTAGTAAGTCTGTGTAAGACTATGAAGATCTCGAAGTCAAGAGTTGGAGTAGCATTAAAAAAATTGTTATTCTTTCTTTCATGCATGTCGATAACACCACTAGTTTAGTGGTAGTTCAAGAAAACCTTTAGTCAATAAGGTCGAATTGTATAATGATATTATTGAACTATTTTGCAAGAAACTCTAGCTAACCTTCAAGAATGAAGATGGTTTTTGAGACTTGATATAAGTAGTTATTATAGTCAAATATTTGATAGTCTCTTATTTATCCAAGAATAAGATTGTTATACCTTATGGGGTTAGAGATGGATAACCTCTTTTATGCAAACACGTTTGGTAAACGTAAAACTCTTGTACTTTCAACTTTTGAGTAAAACAAGTAAAGACATTGGCGTAGAGGATTAGATGAGAATCCTCCACCTAGAGGAGTTCCTTGGAGAACTTCTAAGATTTTATACAAACTTCTCTTGTGTTGATACTAGATATCAAACTATTTGTGAAAATAAACTTTTGAAATAAGGAATAGGGTGACAGGTAGTCACAGATTCCATGTTGCAGATGCAACAAGAAACCTTTGGATTGAACTCCAGGAATTGGAGTTAGTAATGTAAGTCAGATGGACTAAGAATTACCTGATCTTATTTATAATGTATATGTGTATATATCCTAGACTAAGGAATGATACTAAGTTAGACTGACTGAAAAATAAATGATGAATAGACAAGTTATATCTAAAATCACTACAGGATGAGATAGCTTCTAAGTCAAGTTAGAAGTGTGTGAACAATCGACTATGTTCATTGCGAACGTCTATGTATATTAAATCTTTGGCCAAAGTAATGCATCTATCTCTGCATGCATTAATTGGTTCACTGTGCTCTAGATGGCATAATCTTCCAATAGTGTCATACATAGTTAGAGTGGATCTATAGTTGTATGATCGTGAAGAGTTATGAAGGACACAACACTAGAGACTCAGATGGCAAACCTATTGGTTCCTTATATCTATTCCCTTCGTGAAGGGTAAGGCTGGCCACTTCCAGGAAGGAAGTTGTGCGGGGGACCACCGATTTGTGGTTGGAGGAAAAGCACTCAGGTAATGCTCTCCTTCCCAAGAAAATGACATGCTGAGACTTATGAAGACAGATGTCAACACGCTAGATGCAGTATATTCTATTATATGACTTGTTAGTCAAAAATTTTATGTAAAACTTATCATTGTTGCCATGAGCAAATCATTATGACTGTATAGTGGAAGAATTCACTATTATGTTATCTTTGAATATGTTGAAAATTTTAGTTTTGAAATTATTCAGAAAAGATATGCATTTTAATTATTGATTATGAAATTGATTATTGTTAAACAAAAATATGATTATATGGATCATGACTATTTACTTAATGGTAAATTGAGTTGATAATTTGGGTAATATGAGTTGACTTGTTATAAACCCCAACCATAAAGGTCTTCAAACTTGAACCCTAAACTCATAGAGTCATTGAGGATTAAATAATCATAAAATTAGGGTTAATTCAATTTCACATTCTTAGAGCCTTTAGACATGATAGTTTATAAATTATGGCCTCCAAAATCTATATGCAATGAGGAAGTTAGATCAAGTGTAATGAGGTTTCAATTCCATCTGAAAAGGGCCCACAAGGGTGGTTCATTCTAAAGGTATCCAAAATCTCTATCAAGGACAATGTGGTGATACCAAGATAATTCTAGTGAAATATCTAGGCATAAGGTTTTTATTGAGGCATATATGTAGATATGAAAGGGAATCAAATTGGAGTAAACCATTTAAGATCCATCAACTACCCTAGAGATATGAGACTTGAAATTAGGAATTTTATTTTCAATAGTTTGTCACAATGGATGTGCAAGTGACTTGTAGACCAATTTGAATTAAACTTTTTAGGTTTGAAAACATGTGAATTTGAACAAAGATCTAAGTTCAAACATATTTAATTAAATAATGACTTAGGTTACAAAATTTAAAGCCATTGGAGATAATCACATTCAAAGCTCCCACATAGATGGAAAGACCAAAGTTGAAGGACTTAGATGAAAGAAAGTTCATAAAGGTTACATTTATTACATCTCTTAGGAGAACAAACATTTATACTTCTTAGAGTAAATATTTAAAAGAGCTCTTGAGGCTTCCACCCAAGACCCATGCAATATGAATTATAAATTCCTTATAGAATACAAGAGAAGGGAAGCTGAAAATAGGAATAGCCCAAACACCATGAAATAAAATTAAAACATCTAAGGCTTCAAGACTTTAGAGATTCGATTGAAAACTAGACCCTTGGTTTTCTAAAGAATACTATGGTCTCTTGTACAAGTAATAAAAGGATTAGATTTATATAATTGAGAAAATGATTAAAGATAACATACCCAAACTTGTAGGTGCCCTATGAAATTTTTATGTAGACAAAGATTATTTATCCCTTGGAAATGAAATGTGCTCTAGTTCTTTTCTCCTTGTGATCACTAATGATTGTCTAATGTCTAGGTGTACTTGAATATGCAATAATTGGACAAATAAATGTCTTTAGATACATAGATGTATAAAAATACTTTGTAAAAACATGTATCATGTTAGCTCACAACAAATTTAGTGAAAGGGGTAGGAACTTTGTAATTTAAATTTTAAAAGAAAACTTGGCAATCAATCCCAAGCCATTCAACATTGATCGCAAGCCATTGGAGATTGGTCTAGGATGAGAAAGTACTATTTTGAGGCAATGAACAAATATGCAGACTTGATTGTGAAGTAGGCTAGTAAATGATATGTAAATGGTGAGTATGTGGGAATTTGTGTGTGAGTAGTGATATGATAAGGTTGAATGCATAGAAATAGGTGTAAAAGAATGTGAAATTGATAGTGATTAGTAAGAGTTGTCAACTAAACATAGCACTCAATATGTAATTGTATTAGGTCATTCCATTAAGATGGGCCTAAACCTAAATGGGAATCAACATGGGTATTCAAATTTCACCATTACATTGGGATTGTGTATGAATTGGTATGGGATAAGGTCACAAGCATGGAAGTAAGTGTAGATTAGTGTAAAATTGATAACCATTGGGCCATAAGCCAAACATAACACAAGAGTGTAGCATTTATCAACAAGTAATTGGATTAAGTCATTCCAACCAAATAGGCCAAAAAATAAATGGGAATTGACATGGGTATGCTAAACTCGCCATTAGAACAACATCAATAACACCCAACTCAATCATTCACTAGGAGTACTTTAGCTATCAACCTATGAAATATTAATACAATTTCAAACTTGGTGCTTAAAATCAAAACCCAACCATAAAGGTCTTCAAACTTGAACCCTAAATTCACATATTGAAAACAAATCATTAAACATGAACCCTAAACGTGGTACCCTATCTCAAAATCCCCACTTGGTCCTAAACCCTCATAATTTGGTTTCATATCTCCTCAAAAACTGTACTCCCTTGGTGGTGTAATGGGTGATTCAGGAAAATCCTTCCTTCATTCTAGGTATAATCCCTCTCAAGATCCTCATCTACAATATCATACACATCCATGACCTTTCCATATGATAGATACTACCTTACATATCCTATTACTACATCTAGTTTATAGATGGGGATGGACCTATCCTTAGTGGATCAGTTGGAATATGCTATGCTCACACACATACTAGTAAAAGGGATATAACCTAACCTTAATATAAAGAACTAAGCTTAAATGTTATGAGTCTAATCCTAAGGCATTATAGTCTAAAGATTATTACTAAAGATCTATCCTATTATTCTTTCATTGCTACATATTAGGATCTTCCAATCCCATGATCAATAGATCTTTCATTGATTATATCTTATTCAATATAAATTATCCTAAACCATTCTAGCCATGACTGCTATACATGCATAACACATTTTTTATGATTTCAATCTTATGTGCATGATATATGTTAGTGACTTACATCTAGGTCTATTACCTCCATATGGTGATACATCTAGTGACGAGTTTGGAAATTATTGCCTTACAATTTGTTAACGTGGACTCCTTAGTATCTCTCTTCCATTGATCATTAGCTTCATTTTTTCATGGTGTCACATATTATTAGGAAACCTAAGATGGCCGTATTTGATAGAAATTCTTAGCACAATATTTCATTTATTTATCTTATATGCATATGCATGATATTGCATACTTGGTTCATGCATTTGAAAAGAGATTATTTGAGCAAGCTTATTGACAAGTTAGATTTAAACTACTTTTTGATGCATGTTTTTAACTTGTTCACTTGGAACCAAACCTAAATAAACTACTTGGTAAACATCACCTTTTATGTCATATTTAGGTATGAAATCACCATTACTAGTGACATCAAGTGTATAAGTATTTTCTATATATAAGCATTCTCATGATTTGCATTTAATATATTTATTTAAATTTATCTTTTTATAATTGGAGTTGCAATCATATATTTATTTAAATGAAAATGTATTTATGGAATTAAACATATATTTTAAACATTTTCTAACTTTTAAAATTTTCTTAGAAAATGTCCCTTGGTTTCATGTGTATTATTATATAATTAAATGTTTAAATGTATTGTTTAAACCATGTAAATTTTTATATTTCCAAGTTTGATATATGTATAAAAATGTTACATACATGCACTTAATATATAAATCTGCAATACCTAATTCAATTAATTATTTTTTGTAATTGCAACTCTTCTTCTAGCACTTGTATATGGTTGGGTTACCAAAATATGGGTTCTTGCTAGAAGAGGCCCTACAAAATTAGCCCCCACCTCAAACACCTCCATCCAAATCCCCCCACACCAAAGCGCCCCACACCAAGATCCCCCGAAACCTGAACCCACAAAACTCCCCACCCCCTCCATCTGATGAGGCTTACATGCGAGCAACTATTAATGAAACATAAACATTTTAGAAGCAAAAATTCATTCTATTCAAAATCAAATACATACTCCCCCCATGTGGCACGGTTTGTATCTATGATGAAAACCATTATTGATTTTGTGAGATCGATTGATATTGATCTAGACACATTATGTTCATGGTGAGAGGAGAGGAGGCAATACTATGCAAAGATTTGCATATTACAGAACATACTATAGCCCCATATTTTATTGATTTCCCTCAAAAAACCAGTCGATAGATCTAAATAAAAGAAGAATTTCAATTAAATGGTGTACACATCCTCAGATGGTAGCTGTTACACCCCGTGTGTTTCTAACTATTTACTAATTACCTAGACTAGTTAATTTGCTTAGATAAATGAATGTTTATGAATCTTTGCATTAATGTGTAATGTGAATCTTGAAGTGAATATATTGGAAAATTGAATAATACATTGTGTTGTATTGTAAGTGATTCTAGATATGAAATGTATGAAGCATATGATTATACTGTGAACGACTAACTACTATTGTGATGATGTAAGTTTAATGTAGGAACGGGTTGCTCCTCTGAAAAGGAGGGGAAGTATCACTCAGGAGAAGGACTTGGTCTGGTAAACGTTAGAGAAAGCCTAAACTGAGAAAGCACACACCACTATCCTATTTGGTCTAGGTTATGTCAAGTCAGTGAGGGTAAAGGTCAATGGCCTATGGTAATCTTTGAATGCTTATTTGGATATGATTTTAATGAATGTTTTGAATGAGGGATGTGATCGTGTCTGAGTATTGATTGAAAGTCTTCTTTGATGTAGTTTGGGTTTGTATTAGCAAGGTTTAAATGTGAAATGAATATATACACATATGATAGTGCATGTCCATGATAACTTATATGTATGAGACAATACATGCATAAGTATACGTAGGTGAATGTATCTACGCATACTCATGAGCATATTGCTCATAGGCATAAGGATATCGATTGGACTAGGTATGTTATGCATGTGTATGTGGATGTCATTCATTTCATCAATGTATATTGGATTTCATTCTTTTGTGCCGTCAGTGGTTATGTGCGAAATGAGTTTATGTGGTTATGTGTAAAAATGATATATATATATATTATACTTTGCATAATGGTTATAGTGCTGCCATAAAAGGCATGCAGCCATGAAACAATGGTATGCATTTAACATTAGCGCTAGTTTAACTGCATAGGTTGGAGCTTATGGTAATATTAAATGAAGCATATTTATGTGCCTTTATAAGCACTATATGAAGCACATAACTTGTAATCTTGTTATCATTTCATAGTTTATTAAAACTCAGACTCTTTGGCAGCACTTTGACTTGGTCTTTGGGCATTGGAAAAAAGGCAGAAATAGTTATAATTTATGAAGTTTTAAAGTGCCAACAACACTATCCTCCAACGTGCATTGACTCTTTCTTTGTAAATAGTTTGCAAGTTAATAGGAAGCATGGTAGAATGTGTGGCGCAATTTTGAAGAGAGAGAACCCCATTAGAAGTCTGTATTTCATGTTGCCCTCTGATGTGTTCCTTTTGCATCGATTCATGTTGCCACCACGAGTTTGTTTTGTTGAGTCAATGTGAGGAGTTGGAGTTGTGGCAGTTTTATCAGCTAGTTTGTAGCCATAGATTGCTCAAAATTATGTATAAATAGAGGAGCTGTCTCATTCTTTAAACACACAATTTCATTTTGAGTTGCTTATACGTTGCTGTTATTTTCTAAGTTTTTTGTTTTGTTTATGCATTGAGTTTTGGTCTTGAGCTGTGAGGCAAGTTAGTGAGTAGTGAGAAGGGATTTTGAGTAGTTTTGGAGGAGATACTCAGCAGTTTGAGGTTTCAAGAGTAGGGAGCCAGTTGATTTCTTGGAGTATAGCTTAAACTGGCATGCTGAATCTCTTCTTTAGTATGTCATTTCTATGGAATGTTTGTATGTCTTGGATATTGTTTGAAATGAGTTGTTGCAAATATGTGTCTAATTGATGTTATCATTGATGTCAACATATCCTTGTTGCCATTGGTGTCAACTGTATCCTATTTTGCTGCCTGTGTAGAAGACTAGATTGTTGAGGATATTGAGAAAATTAATGAGGATCAATGTATGCAGACCATATGACTGAGTAGAGGATTGTATGAAGAAGCTCCAGTTAAGCTTTGAAGGGTTCGCATGAAGATTTGAAGAAGCTATGGCCATCTGAGTAGAACCAATTTTGTAGTGTTCAGAAGAGACAGAGTGACAAGAAAGAGGTCTGGATTATTCCAGATATGTCAAATGATGCTCTGCGGATTTGAAGTCATGTTTGGGAAGTCAGTGTGTATCATCCATTCAAGTGGTTCGTGGTTTGGAGGTCCACAAGCAATCTTTCTAAAGTGACAGTCATGGCATACAGTGTTCTTGAGGTTCTAGAGGAAGATGCAAGTGATTTTGATAATTTGGAGGAGTGCAGATCTTTTTGTTGAATTCAATGTGCTTGTGGAAGTCTCTGGATTGTGTGACTACTATGTTGGAGGTCCACATTGAAGTTTGAGCTTGTCAATGAAGATTCCCTTCTTGATGTTGTTGTTCTTCCCAATCTTGGCTAACTGGATGATTCAAGTGTGTTGCAGATGATCTAAGAGCATTTCTATGGAGCATGGTGGGTTGATTTGAGTCCCAGTTATGTTTGGTCGACAACTTAGTGATTCACATTAAGTCAGATGTTAGTAGTGTCGACCTTGATGTTCATTCCAAGGTTGATGAAGCGTATAAATACTTGTTGATGAGTTGTGAAAAATTATCCTTGTGCGAAAAGAATATAATTTGAAGAAAGGGTCAAAGGTAGAGCAGAGTAGAGGAGAAGCAGAAGAACAAGAGTTGTTTTGATGAAGAGTTAGAGAAGAAGTATTTGGGGTAGAGCATAAGTTTTGTGAGCATTCAATGAAACTAAACCAGGCATGAAGGAGATGCTATTTATCAGTTAATTTTTTTTGTATTAAACTTAAATTCTGTAGGCAGTGAGCCTCTCTTGAGCAGTGAGCCCGAAGGCATGTGGCTTCTCTTTTCTTCTAAGTACTTATAACAGGGTACGAATCTTGTGGGTTAACTCCCACCGTGGTTTTCCCTTAACCAGGTTTCCACGTAAAATTCTTGGTGTTATGTGTGTTCAGTTTATTTATGCTCATGTGTTGTTAATTCATGCTTTAATGTTTACATTATTAATGTGATTGTAAGTTGATAAAGAAGATTAAAAGCAATTTAGGTTAAATTTATGAGACAACTAATTCACCCCCCTCCCTCTCAGTTGTCTGGACTAATTCCAACAATTGGTATCAGAGCCAAGTGCCTCTAAAAGGAGCTTGACTGCCCAAGGAGATCTAGGATGTCGACCTACAAGAAAGATAGTCTGAGATTTGATGAAATAAATTACTCTATTTGGAAGAGTCGCATGGAGTGCCATTTGCAATGCATGGGTGATGCTTATTGGGTGGTAACTAACGAAGAGTATAATCCTTCAGAGAAAGGTCCGTCAACTCCAGATGAACTCAAGGATGCTGAGAATAACCTTTGAGCTAAAGAAGCCTTGTTGAGTGCCCTGACTGATTCAGAAATGACAAATGTCTTTAGACTAAAAACTACTCATGAAATCTGGAAGAAGTTGGAGAATCTATATGAAGGTGATAAATATGTCAAATGTGCCAAGCTACAAAGTCTAAGAGGAAAATTTGAAAATCCAAGGATGAGTGAAGATGAAAACATCACAATCTACATGCAAAAGATAAATGAACTTGTGTGTGGTATCAGGTGTGCTGGTGGAACTTTGTAAGAATCAGAGATTGTGGCAAAAATGCTCAGATCTTTACCTAATTCATACAAACATAAGGTTGCTGCTATAGAGGAGATTAGGACTGTCTCAGAAGTTACAAGAGATCGCCTAGTTGGCAAAATTTCAGCTTTTGAATTAATTGAATTTGGTGATTCTTTTCCTAAGTCTGAATCTGCATTTAAGGCCAATGTATATAGAAAACAAAGATATGATCCAGGTGAAAGCTCTTTAGCAAGATCAAATAGATTTGTGAAGGCAAGGAAGGATCTTGAAGATGATGAAATTGAGACTGCAGATCTTGAAGCTCTTATTGCCAAAAGAATGCCAAGAGGATCTGGTAAGTATGAAGGAAAGTTGCCACTCAAATGTTTTGCTTGTAACAACATTGGTCATTTTGCCTCAAGATGTCTGAAGAGATTTTCAAAACCAAACCCTAACAGATTTAAAGGTTAGAAGAAATGCTACTATGTCGAAGAAGCTGGAGAAGAAGGAGTCACAGATGATGAATCTGATCATGGAGGTTCCAGTGAAAATGATTGGGTGTTCATTGCTATCAAAGAAGAAGATCCGATGTTGACTAAATATGCTAGCTGTACAAATGTGGAAAGTACCTTGGCTGCTCAGGTTGTTTAAAGGATGAATGGGTGATTGATAGTGGATGCTCTCATCATATGACTGGTGATAAAAGTAAGTTTGTAAGATTTGAAAAATATGAAGGTGGGCTTGTGAAATTTAGAGACAATTCAGCTAGTAGAATCCATGGTTGAGGATCCATCTCTTTTGATGGTAAGCATAACACCAATGATGTTTTGTATGTGGAAGGACTAAAGTATAATCTTCTCAGTGTTGGACAGTTGGTTGATAAGGGTTATGACCTCAGATTCAAGGATGGAAAATACAGAATCTTGGAAAGCTTTGGAACTGAAATTGCATCCGGTACTTAGACTAGAGGTAACATTTTTCATTTAAGTAGTTTGGGTAAAAGTTGCTTGATTGCTCATGTGGATCAGAGTTGGCTCTAGCATAGGAGAATGTGTCATGTAAATTTTGATAACATTGTTAAGATAAGTTCCACTCAGGCTGTAAGAGATCTTCCAAGACTTGTGAAACCTACGGATAATATGTGCAGAGAATGTCAATTGGGTAAACAGAACAGAATTTCATTCAAGAGTAAAGAACAATCATCAAGTGGATTGTTGGAACTTGTGCATACTGATCTTTGTGGTCCTGCTAGAATTAGAAGTGTACAAGGAGACATATATTTCATGTTGCTGATTGATTATTACTCCTGGATGATGTGGGTAACCTTCTTGAAAGAAAAATCAGAAGCTCTTGACAAATTTAGAGTGTTCAAGGTCATGGTGGAGAATGAGATTGGTGTGAAGATAAAGTGTCTGAGATCCGATAGAGGTGGAGAGTTTACCTCTGGTGAGTTTGATTCATTCTATGAGAAGCAAGGAATAAAAAGACAGTTATCTGCTCCTAGGACTCCTCAGTAGAATGGAGTTTTGGAAAGAAAGAACCAGACCATTAAAGAAGCTGCTAGGACCATGATGATGGAAGCAAATGTTCCACAAGTCTATTGGAGAGAAGTTGTGAGTACTGTTGTCTACACTCTTAACTGGGTGGAGACAAAAGACAATTCTGGTAAGACTCCTTATGAACTCTGGTCTGGTCATCCTCCTACTGTGAGATATTTCAAAGTTTTTGGTAGTAAATGCTATATCAAAAGAGATGAGGATCTAGGCAAGTTTGAAGCTAGAAGTGATGAAGGAATTATTTTGGGTTACTCTACTCAAAGCAAAGCATACCGATGCTTTAACAAGAGGTTGAAAAAGATTGTTGAAAGTGCTAATGTCAGAGTTGATGAGAGAAAGGAAGGACATTCCAGGTCTTACAGATATGATTCATATGATCAAGATGAAAATCCAAGTCAAGAAAGGCAAGTGCAAACTCAGATTCAGATCCAGATTGACCTGGAAAAACTAGTAATTCAAGAGGATAGTGTAGAAGTTGAGGAACAATCTCAAGAAATAGAAGTTCAAGCAAATTCCAAAACTCCCAGGTATGTAAGGATGAATCATCCTGAAGATCAAATCATAGGAGATAGAAAGAAAGGTGTTTAGACTAGGAGAAGAATTTTTGAAGATCAAGAAGAGATTTGTCTAATTTCAAAAATTGAACCAAAAACAGTAAGTGAAGCCTGTGAAGATGAAAACTGGGTAAAGGCAATGGAAGAAGAATTAATGCAAATTGAAAAGAATCACACTTGGGATCTTGTTTCTAGACCTGAGGACAAAAATGTCATTGGAACTAAATGGGTCTTTCGGAACAAACTAAATGAAGATGGTGAAGTTGTAAGAAATAAAGCAAGGTTGGTATGCAAAGGATATTCTCAAGTGGAAGCAATTGATTTTGAAGAAACTTTTTCTCCGGTGGCAAGAATAGAAGCAGTCAGGTTATTTCTTGCATTTGCTGCTCATAAATATTTCAAGGTCTATCAAATGGATGTCAAATCAACATTCCTAAATAGAGAGTTAGAAGAAGAAGTCTACATTGAGCAACCAGAAGGATTTCAGTTGTCTGATCAGAAAGACATGGTCTGCAGATTGAGGAAAGCATTATATGGACTCAAACAAGCCCCAAGAGCCTGGTATACAAGATTAGATAGGTATCTGCTAAAGTTAGGATATAACAAAGGCACTGCTGACAGTAATCTTTACTTCAAGATTGATCATGAGAATATTCTAATTGTTGAGGTATTTGTTGATGATATCATTTTTGGTGGAAATGAGAGCATGTGCAAAATATTTGCTGATCAGATGCAAAGTGAATTTGAGATGTCCATGTTTGGTGAGATGAATTTCTTCTTAGGTCTGCAAATCACTCAGTCATATAAATGTATCTTTATATCTTAGTCTAAGTATGTGAAAGAATTGTTGAAGAAGTTTGGAATGGAAGATTCAAAACTAGTAGGTATGCTTATGGTAACCAGATGTAAGTTGAGTAAAGATGATGACTCCCCTAAGGCAAATCAGAAAAGGTATAGATCAATGACTGGAGGATTACTTTATTTGACTCAGACCAGACCTGATATCATGAATGCAGTTGGACTTGTTGCCAGATTTCAAGATGATTCTAGAGAATCCCATGTTGCAGCAGTCAAGAGAATTTTTAGATATCTCAAAGGGACCATTGATTATGGATTATGGTATCCAAAGGATAATGACTTCACTCTTCATGCATATATAGATGTTGATTGGGCAGGAGATGTGGATGACAGAAAAAGCACTAGTGGTGGTGCATTCTTCTTGGGAAGTAGATTGGTTTCTTGGCTAAGCAAAAAGTAGGAGGCAATATCCCTATCTACAACAGAGGCAGAGTATATAGTAGCAACAAACAATTGTACTCAAGTTCTGTGGATGAAGCAAATGTTGAAGGACATCAGAATTGTGTTTGAGGAGCATGTCACAATCTTCTGTGATAATTCAAGTGCAATAAGCATCTCAAAGAATCTGGTGTTGCATTCAAAGACAAAGCACATATCCATCAAGTTTCATTTCTTGAGAGAGAAGGTAAATGAGAATGAAGTCAAGTTGGAGTTTACATCTTCAAAGGATCAGATTGCAAATATTTTCACTAAGTCTCTTCCCAAGGATACCTTTGAGTATCTCAGAGATAAGTTAGGGGTTATTACACCTCATGATCAGAATTAAGATGCACTAAAGTGCATCAGTCTGGTGGAACTCGCAATCATATCTTGTGATCCGGATTGATGTTAAGGAAGCACTACTCAGGGGGAGTAGTCTGCATGAAATTTTTGAGTTTGGTCTGAAACAAAAATAAGGACAAAAGACATCAAATATGTGCCCTTTGCCATTGATGTCAAAGGGGGAGATAAATCATGTGAAAAACTAGTTGCTAATGAAAGGGGGAGTAGTGAAGAAAGTACTTGTAGAAGTGATAAGAGAAAGGGGGAGAAGTTCTTGTCTTGATGGTTGAATCAGTTTTTCACATCATATGTGGCCATCAATGGCAAAGGGGAAGATTGTTGCAAATATGTGTGTAATCGGTGTTGTCATTGATGTTAACATATCCTTGTTGCCATTGGTGTCAACTGTATCCTATTTTGCTACCTATATAGAAAACTAGATTGTTGAGGATATTGAGGAAATTAATGAGGATCAATGTATGCGGACCATATGGCTAAGTAGAGGATTGTGTGAAGAAGCTCCAGTTAAGATTTGAAGGGTTCGCATGAAGATTTGAAGAAGCTATGGCCATTTGAGTAGAACTAGTTTTGCAGTGTTCAGAAGAGACAGAGTGACAGGAAAGAGGTTCGGATTATTTTGGATATGTCAAATGATGATCTGCAGATTTGGAGTCATGTTTAGGAAGTCGGTGTGTATCATCCATTCAAGTGGTTTGTGGTTTGGAGGTCCGCAAGCAATCTTTCTAAAGTGACAGTCATGGTAGATAGTGTTCTTGAGGTTCCGGAGGAAGATGCAAGTGATTCTGATAATTTGGAGGAGTGCAGATGTTTTTGTTGAATTCAATGTGCTTGTGGAAGTCTTTGGATTGTGTGATTGCTATGTTAGAGGTCTGAATTGAAGTTTGAGCTTGTCAATGAAGATTCCCTTCTTGATGTTGTAATTCTTCCCAGCCTTGGCTGACTGGATGATTCAAGCATGTTACGGATGATCTAAGAGCATTTCTATGGAGCATGGTGTGTTGATTTGAGTCCCAGTTATGTTTGGCTAATAGCTTAGTGATTTGCATTAAGTTAGATGTTAGTAGTGCCGACCTTGATGTTCATTCCAAGGTTGATGAAGCGTATAAATACTTGTTGATGAGTTGTGAAAATTATCCTTGTGCGAAAAAAATATAATTCGAAGAAAGGATCAAAGGCAGAGTAGAGTAGAGGAGAAACAGAAGAACAAGAGCTATTTTGAGGAAGAGTTAGAGAAGACATATTTGGGGTAGAGCATAAGTTTTGTGAGCATTTAATGAAACTGAACCAGCATGAAGGAGATGATATTCATCAGTTAATTCTTTTTGTATTAAACATAAATTCTGTAGGTAGTGAGCCTCTCTTGAGTAGTGAGCTATGGGCAGTGAGCCCAAAGGCATGTGCCTTCTCTTTTCTTCTAAGGACTTTTAACAGGGTATGATTCTTGTGGGTTAACTCCCACAGTGGTTTTCCCTTAACTAGGTTTCCACGTAAAAATCTTGGTGTTATGTGTGTTCAGTTTATTTCTGCTCATGTGTTGTTAATTCATGCTTTAATGTTTACATTATTAATGTGATTGTAAGTTGATAAAGAAGATTAAAAGAAGAAATGGTTAAATTTGTGAGACAACTGATTCAGCCCCCCTCTTAGTTGTCCGGACTAATTCCAACAGTTGTATTTTGTATTGCATTGAGTATTCTCTCATTTGATTTATGAGAAGCATATAAATATACATCTATACATTTAGTATGTGAACATTATGCTTGATTGTTTATTAATCTCCTTAGTAAGGGGTAGTAACTATATTGAACTATATTAAGACAAGTATGAGTAGAATTTCTGAAATATGAAAGGTCAAGTTAGGAAAACTATATACCACCAATGGTGTTACTTTGATGAGAGTGTCATTGAAAACCTAGAATGGATAAGTAGGGTTATGCCTGGGATTTGTTGATCCATGGTTAAGGGAATAGCCTTAGATTCAATAAACTTGAAGTTGTTAAGTAGGGTTAACCCTGGGATTTGTGGATCCATGGTTAAGGGAATAACCATTGGTTTGGTAATCTTGAAAATTGTTAAGTGGAGTTAATCCTGGGATTTGTTAATCCATGGGTAAGGGAATAACTTTGATGTCTTTCCAAATCAATCTTGAATGATGGGTGAGCGTGTGACATCCATTCCGAGTTAAGGGTTATGAAACTTTGGCCAAAGTAGTGTAAGCAGCCAACGTTTACACTGCCAGTTCATTATGATCTAGGTTCACATACTAGGAAGGGCAATCATGCTTGTAGGTTGGAGCCACAATGTATGATAGTACTAAATATGTAGGACACAACATCTTGCTCAATATAGGCTATTCTTTGAGGTTACCATACCAATCCCTTTGTCAAAGGGTAGGACCGTTTACCAGTTTGGTAAATGTGTGGGGGACCGCAGTTAGTCCATGGTTGGTGGAAAAGCGCTTGAGTGATGCTTCTCCTCATGCAGTTGGCCGCCAGGATTTGAAGATAGACATCAGAATCATTGTAATGACAATTATTTACTCTTAGGTTAAAACTTAGTTCTATTTACTTGGTAGAACAAGTGGCATGTTACACATGGTATCAGAGCTACCAGGTTCAGCTCTAGAACCTATGTGCTCGCTATGCTTTCCCATCCAACATTATGGGAGTCTAATGTTTGAAATTGGGTTTATACCAAAATGGCATAGAAGAATAACCAAGAAAATTATCAGTGGTTAAGAGAGAACCAACTGAGGAGTTAAAATTCCAAGAGTCAATTTAACTCTGTTGAGGATGAATAACGGAACGATTCTGAGACTTTGACTAGAAAGGTAAAACCTTGGTTAATTGCTAACCAGACTAAGAGTTCGGGTAGAGAAGTGTCTGTATGAAGTCAAGATCACTCTTATTTCTCAAAGAACTTAGGGATGGGTAGATACAGAAGTAATCAACCGAGTGTAAGAGCAACTAAGTATTGAAGATCTTAGAATTGTGTCAAAGATACGTAGATAAGATGGGTTCTTGTCTAAATGGCTTGGAATGAGCCAAGTGGAATAAAAAGGATCATTAAAAGGCAAGTAGTGAAATATTGACATAGAATGCTAAGAAAAATGGTTGAGAACTATGTACCTATCCTCTTGGTTAAGCTAGAAAGTACAACTACATTGGTAAATGTAATTATTACTGAGATTTTTCAAATTTTGAACAAGTAACCTATTTAGTGAGAAGGGAATAGAGTTTTGTTATGTGGAACGAAGAAAAGAAGTTTGTGTTCCAATTATAGTCTCGGTGTGTTGTTATAACACCATCTAATAATATCAACTGGGTGGTAAATGACAAATACTCTAGAAAATAGGAGTGGATGAGTTATAACCCTTCGATTTGCAAAATTTTTGAGTAAATGAAAACCTTAAGGGAATTATCTAATTGTTGTGCTTGTAACACGATCACTAACCCACTGTAAGTTTTTTTTTTTGAAAACCTGAGTGTAGTGCAACAATCTACTCCCCTGTTAGTGACTTGGTTAGTCACGTAGTGCATAGTAAGTGTTCCTCTGGATTTTGACACTTCTTTGGATTTTTGGTAAATTCTTTTTTAATTCTTGCTAAGATTGATATTGTTTTATTCCTTTATTTTGGAATGGTCTAGCCATCAAATTTTGAAAATTGTTTAATTTATGATCAGTTGATCAAAATTTGATTTATTGTTGAAATTGAGCTCATTCTTTTGACTTATTGTTAAAAATTAAATTGCTTATACTTTGATATTGATTATTGTGGTGGCTATACCAGAACATTTTGGTTGTTCACTATGTTTTATGTAATGTTTACCTCTATCATGTCTTGGATGGGCCTCTGGTGGATTGTGTAGGGGAGTAAATTGTAGAGAATGCACTTGGAATGTCTCTAACCCTTTAGAATTAAGAAACCTTGTGTGGAAGGAAATTCATTTTGTACCATAAACAAGTCTTCTAGGAGTAACTAAACTCCTAATTGATAAGAAACCTCTTTATTTCTGGAAAAGAATGAAGAGTGAAGCTGCAAGAATTGTAGCAAGAATGTTGGAAAGTTAAGGCTAAGCATAAGCATCCAGTCATAACTTCCTTTTCTTTACCTTTTCCAACCTTTTATGTATCAGTAGGTTCATCCGACTCATATCCATCTAGTTGGATGTCTTTATCTACCTTCACACTTGCACTTTCAATGATCTTTCTCAATCTTTTGTTATAGCACCAATAAGCCTTTCCCTTAGTGAAGTACCCAAGGAATATACCTTCATCACATCTGGAATCAAACTTCCCTAATTCTTCATCTCTTCTGACGTAGCATCTACTTCCAAAAACTTTGAAGTATTTGATAGTGGGGGCTCTACCATACCATAGTTCATAAGGTGTCTTTGTCTCTTCTACTCTGACTTGCACTCTATTTTGAATGTAGACAGCAGTATGTATTTCTTCTTTCCAATACACTTTTGGTAGGTCTGCTTCCTTGATCATTGCTCTAGCATCTTCTTGAATAGTTATATTCTTCCTTTCAACTACTCTATTTTGTTGAGGAGTCTGGGGAGCAGACAAATGTCTCTTTATTCCATGTTCTTCACAAAAAGCATTAAACTCATTTGAGGTGAACTCACCACCTCTGTCAAACCTTAAGCATTTGATTCTCAAGTCCAATTCATTTTCAACCAAAGCTTTGAATGCCTTGAACTTATCTAAAGCTTCTATATTTTATCTAAGGAAAGTAACCCAAGTCATTCTTGAGAAATCATCAATAAGGAGCATAAAATACCTTTCACCTTGCAGACTTCTTGTTCTTGTGGGACTACATAGGTCTATATGCACTAGCCCCAACAAACTGGTAGAGGATTGTTCTTTGCTTTTGAAAGTAGTCTTTGCCATCTTCCCAAATTGACATTCTTTGCATGTAACATTGGTAGGCTTCACAATCTTGGGTAGATCTCTTACAGCTTGAATAGTGCTTATTCTTACCAGACCATTGAAGTTAATGTGACACATTCTCCTATTTCATAGCCAAATTTCATCTGACTTAGCTAGCAAACAACAATTTTAAGTACCTTTCAAGTGATAGACATTACCATGTGTCTTCTTACCAGCAACAATTAAGGTTTCGGAGCTATTCTGTATCTTACACCAATTGTCCTTGAACACAAGATTGTAACCTTTGTCACACATTTGTCCAACACTTAGTAGATTATGCTTCAGGCCCTTGACATAAAGAACATCATCTGTATTATGCTTTCCATCAAAAGTAATAGGTCCTTTTCCACAAATCGTACCAACTGCATCATCTCCAAACCTAACAAGTCCTCCATCATACTTTTCAAACTTAACAAACTTACTCTTGTCTCCTGTCATGTGGTTTGAGCATCTGCTATCAATGATCCATTCATCCTCCTTTTCAACATGGAATGTAGACAACTCTCCTGCACTTTCTTCCTTCATAGAACTTGCAAGATTAGCAGAAACAGATTCTTCTCTAAGTGCAATGAACAAGCATTCACTACTATTGCCATCATTAGAAATAGATTCATCATCACTTACACCTTCATCATCTCTAACATAATAACTCTTTATTACCATCTTTCCTTTACTTTCATTGATCTTCAAAGCTTTGTTAGGACATCTTGAAGCATAATGACCAATTTTACCACAACTGAAGCATTTGAAAGGTAACTTACCTTTGAACTTTCCTTTGCTGCCCCTCTTGATTTTGCTTGCAAATTTGGCTTCTATCTCTACAAAGTCTTCATCATCTAATTACATCATATTTATCTAATCTAGCAGTCTTAGTTTCTTCCTTGGCCTTGAAATCAATCTTTGTTTTTGCAGGGCCATCAGTAGTACCAAACTCTCTTATTTCAAAGGCAGTCAGTTTACCAAGTAACTGATCTTTTGTAAGCTTGCTCATTTCCAACAACTCTTCAATGGCAGATACCTTGTGACTATAAGATTTGGGTAGAGTTCTAAGTATCTTATCTATAACATCCTCATCTTTTAATTCTCCACCAAGACCATTGATACTGCTGACAACTTCATCAATCTTTTGTAAGTAAATTGTTATGTTCTCATCTTCACCCATTCACATGGTTTCATATGTTGTCTTCAAATTCTACAGCTTGGCCTTCTTGACAGATGCATCACCTTCATAGATTTTATTTAATTTGTCCCAAATCTCATAAGCAATTTCCAAATTCACAACTTTTTCCATTTCAGTGTTAGACAAGGCATTTAATAGAGCATTTTTAGCTTTGTGATTATCCTCATACATTTTAATCTCTTCTTCAGAATTTAGATATTTAGGAATTGTGTATTTATTCTTAACCACTGCCCAAACATTATAACCAAGAGAAATGAGATAACTTTGCATTTGTACCTTCCAGTATGCATAATCAGTTCCATCAAACTGGGGAATGTCTTTCTGGTGTGCCATCCTGGATCTACCTTAAGCTATTAGGTTTTCTCCAACGGAACCTTCTCTAATACCAATTTTTAAATGGTACAAGACAACTGAGAGGGGGGGTGAATCTGTTGTATCAAAAACTTTAACTTCTTTAAACCACAAACAACTTCACAATCACTTAACTTATTTCCTTATTCTATTATGAACATTAAACATAAGTAGTAGAATCAAAACATCAACACCACATACACATGAACACCAGATTTTTTATGTGGAAAACCCTAAACAAGGAAAAACCATGGTGAGTGTTAGCTCACAATATAAATGTAGTAACAATACTTAATATCAAATGGTGGCTCACTGCCAAGGGTTGAACTGATTAAGTAGCATCTACTCCATGCCTAAGTTCAGTTCCATTGAAGCATAATAAAACTCCTCTTCTCTGCTCTGCTTTTACTCTTTGCACTTATCTTCTTATTTTCACATCCATACATCTCAAACACGAATTCATTACATGTATTTATACAGTTCATCAACCTTGGAATGTACATCAAGGTCAGCATTACAATCATCAACCATTGGAACAATCTCCAAGGTCGCCATACATACATACATCAAATTAGGACTAGACCTAAACAAAATTGCGGACTGAATGAATAAAGAAGGAACTATTCACACCTTAACACAGACTCAATTACATCTTCACACACTACCGCACACTTCTTCAATTTAGGAAATTCATCCGCAAAGAATGTTAATCATCTAGGTTGGCCAGACAGGTGCAATCACCAAGAACACTTGAACACATGCTTCCAAGATCTTCATTATAGCTTGTGGACCAAGCACATGCCTTCAATGCATTTAGGGGACATCTACGAACATGATAGAATCATTTGGAAACTAGCAAATCCAACTGCAATAGATCTCAACTTATTTCACTTGAAGATGGATCACAGAGTGTTCTCAATCAAACACTATCAAACTCTACTAATTAGAAACTTATTTTCTGGAGCTTCAAATCACATATCCTTTGGAATGAAGATGACTAAGGACCTTATAAGCTTAAGTCCAGAACCACAAAGCCAAGCTCCAATCTGCGGGGAAATGCGAGCAAAACACTTTCTCCCTGTCACTTTGCAAACCTTGCCAGGTACAATCTTCATACTGGTGAATAGAACTCTTTCTGTACACCGATCCGGACCACCAAATTCTGAATTTAGCATCTTCAGACACTTCTATAAATCATATCCAAAGCAAAATATGTGGAGCAAAATACCAGACAGTGTTCTTCAATCAATCAACAAACAACAATGCCAGAAGATATAGTTGACACAAATGACAACACAGATATGTTGGCATCAATGACAACACCAATTACCACATACTTGCAACACAAAAATCCTACCATTGATGATCCTGCATAGATTCATGAGTCATCTACTGCATTTCAGGTCCTATAGTTAAATCCTATGCAATATCTAGGTCTTTTACCATGGTTGCATTTTGTAAATTCTCTGCTAATTCATGTTTTATTTAAATATATGATTTGGCAATAGAGACTTTTTGTGCTACAAAATTGATATCTATAGAAGGTTAGCAGGATGTGAGAGATGATGAACACATTATGGTATGCTTACACACATTCAAGTCTAGATTTAAAAAATTATTTTCATGGTTTGGTTTTAAATATTTGATTTAAATAATATGCATGCAGTTTCAACATTAATTGACTCGAAGCTTCTTTTTTCTTGTACACAACATGTGTAATGCCCCTCCATTCTCATCTTGGATGTGTAGATGGTCTGGCTAAGGAGCATGAAGATGAAGGTAAAATAATAAGAATATTTAAGGTATGTTAGACAGGTGATGTTGTGCATTATATGATGTTGGTAGATGCTACATTCATGTTGATGACATTCCTGATTATGCTCATGTGTGGTTTCATATGATAGTTAGTATGTTTTATCGATAATCTTTGTTGAGACACTGATAATTTATATGCTTTGACATTGTTTTACATTCAGGTGATTATGATGTTGATCTTACTATGATTGTCATATGTTAGAATTGATTTTTATGCAACTGATTCTGTATCATAGGATGTTATGTTGTGATGTTTTGTGTGGATTAATCTTATTATGTGTATCATACGATTATCTAATGATGGTTCTTATTTAGTCGTTCAGTAATTGATTGCTATGTGTGTTGTGATTACGTGTTTGATGTGATGGTGAAAGGGACAGTGTCGCATTACTCATGTGTGAGTACCCTGCTACGCTGCGATTTCCTTTCACGGTGTATTTGACTATATGATTATATATATATATATATGTCTATTTGTTTGACTGTTTGGTTGTTGCAGGATGCAGGTACCAGGCATCGACTCCACCTAAATTGACAGGTCTGAGCGTGCCTTAAACCTAATAGAAATTGTTGAATAGAGATAACATGTGGTCCCCTAGTTAGCCATCATCCTTGAAAAGGATGAGTATCCATTTTTGCACCCAGTTAGTGTTGTGTGTATAGGCGTAATGGTCAATCACTGTCATTGTGGTCATGCTTTCGATCATGCGTTGTGTCAGGTATTGTTTGGCATTTGGGTTATTTTGTTTGGAATTGTTTGATTAATATTTTAGTTAATTGCTTCATTAAAATAAAATTATTAAGTCAAGAGGGCACTTTGATAAATAAATATAGATGATTTTATGTAAATTATAGTTGTGGGGAAATATGTATTATTATTTCTGAAAATGATTCTCTTTCTTTATTATTATTGCCTTGAGTAATTATTTTCCATTTTGGCGACTTGGAAGAAGTGGCAGTTACACACCTCTAGAGGAAATCTTAGAAATAATTGTTTCTTTTGTGTAAGAGACTAATTTTAGGAAAGTAGAAAGAAACTATTTTTGTTTGGTTGTAAATGAAATAAATAGTAAATTCTAAAATAAAAAAAATCAGAGGGAAAATATTGTTTGGTTAAAAATAGCAAATTGTAAGAAAGTAATAAAAGAGAGTCTTCTGGAAGAAATTATGGGGGTGGTTATGCATGCTCAACTTTATTTTTGAAATCTCAAGACATAATTTGGGGGAGGTGCGTGTATTTCAAATGGAGAATATGTTTTATGTTTTGGGGAGCTCTCTCTCTCAGGAAGTTTTTATTTTTCTTTTGGCACCGTAAACCATAGCTTCCAGAAGAAAAGACTTGGGGAAAATGGATGCGGGCTGGAAAATTTTGTGAAAATGTGATAGAAGCAATATTCTAGGGATGGATTGAGATATGAATCTAATTTATTGTTGCATTAGATTTAGTAAAATATTTTGTGAATTCTCTTTTACATTTTCTGAACCTAGTCTATTACGTTAGCCATAACTTTATTTTTATGAACTGGGTTTCTCTAATATTTTTATATATGGTGTACGGCCTAGATATCTAAATCATATCCGAAAATCAGCCATACCCAGTTTGTCATTTTTGAGATATGAATATTTTGTGACTATCTACCTCTCACCCATTTCGTCTTTGTTTTAGCAATTTGTTGCGTTAGCCATAACTTTGGTTTTACGAACTGGGTTTCTCAAATGTTTTTTTATATGGTGCATGACTTGGGTATATAAATCATATCCGAAAATCAGTCATACCCTGTTTGTCATTTTTGAGATATGAATATTTTGTGACTGTCTACCTCTCACCCGTTTATCTCTGTTAAAACAATTTTTTGCGTCACCAATAACTCTATATTTTCGAACTGGATTTCTCTGAGATTTTTCAATAAATTCATATTGTGCATATCCTACGATCATTGCTTTCCATCATATGACTCTCTTTGAGGCATTCTACCAATAATTCTGCGTGCCCTGTCTATGCTTTCACATTTTGCATTGTTGATAGCTTCTAAAGCCTTTTCAACAAATTCATTTTGTGTTTTAGTGTAAGATATTTATAGCATTTTAATATTATAGGCTTTTAGCTTTGCTTATATAGTTATATTTAATAGTATTTACAAAATTGTCTAGATTATTAATGAAATCTACATCAGTGCAAATAGTGGTTTAGTGAATTTTGTAGCCATTGGTATAACATTCATGTGTTATGGTTATTAATACTCCATTGTATGATTTTAATTGTGGTGATAGTCCCCCACTGTTATAAGAATTGCATTTAAATAATCGTTGTGTTTTCATATGTATGCCTTAGGGTTATTTGCATGTTGATCGCAATCATTTTTAATTAAACAAAACTAAAATAAGTCTTGGGATCTATTGGTTAAAATATTGTTACTCGTGGACTCTTATATCTTATGATCATAAAAGTAACTATTACTAATGGTTGGAATATGATAGTTCTATATTGTTGAGGAATATTCACTTTATGATTGTTAGATGATTGATCATGATTCAATTAATGTTACATTCTTCAAGACCCATAATTAGTGCACTATGTCATATGTCGCAATTGTGGTGTTGTATTTGAATTATTGATGAAGGATCTTAGTTTGGTCTATTAGGTGATGATGTGCATTTGAGAGTGAATGTGATGTGAGAATATAGTGTTTAGTGTGTCAAGTGTTTGTGTCATTTGGGAAAGTTGATTCCAGAGGCCAAGAGGGGTAGTCATGTGTATGACTCCTGTGATTATGTAATCTTGCTAATGGTTGAATATGTATTGGTTATATGTTGACTCCCCTTTGTTTATGGATTCATGTGGTTATGATGACTGTGCAAGATGGATAATGCCTTGTTCAGTGTACCTATTCATGTGGTTATGATGACTATGCAAGATGGATAATGCCTTGCTCAGTGTACCTATTCATGTGGTTATGATAACTATGCAAGATGGGTAATGCCTTGCTCTGTGTAATGTGAAATGATGTATATTTTGTGTTGTAAATGTATCATGATGAGAAATGTGATAGTTCATGCTTGGGTTTTGTTTTGGGCTTTGAGAATCTAGATGCAGTGAAGGGGGGTGGCTTTCAATGTGGGGCTGGCGCCCAAAGTGGCTTGTCAGGGTAACCCATTGGAAGTTGTTAATCCAGTGATAACTTAATAATAAATTTAGAGGGTTGGGTAGTTTTCACACTAATCAAGATAATTGGATGCCTCATTCATGCCTGTGGTGCTCGTTCAGGATAAGGATTAGATGAGAATGTTAGCTTTAGGGCACACAACTGAGAGGGGGGGTGAATTAGTTGTGCAAAACTTTCTCCAATTTACACACTTAAATCCTCTTAGTGATTAGCAGTATATTAAACATGAAACATGATGCATTAAAATCAAAAGCAGAAACTCATCAACACATGAGACACCAAGATTTTGACATGGAAAACCCGGTTAAGGAAAAAACCACGGGGTGATTAACCCAAGAAAGTATTCTCTGTTAGAAGAATAGAAAGAACAAAATGGCACATGCCAATTAGGGCTCACTACCTGAGCACACTGCTCACAAGAGGCTCACTGCCTACAAGAGACACACTATCTACAAAGAAATAAGTATCACCTTCATGAACTGGAGAATAGCATCTTCACCATGCTTGAATCAGTTCCATTTAAGCCCAATACTTCTGCTCTGCCTTTCACACTTTTCTTCGCTACCACAAACTCATCACCACAAAACACACTTCAAAATGACTTCACAATCACTTATTTATACAAGGCATCGACTTAGGAACAATCATCTAAGTCGGCAAACACCTACAAGAACATCCGCAAGACGTGTAATACATCTGGTCGGCCAGTCTCAAGAACACCAATATTCGGTGGTTATTCTTCAAAAGCAAACTCTAACTTCAATGCGGACCACCAACATGAACTGGACATGATCCAACGATCATCATAACCTTCCCTGAATCACCAACAACATCCGCACTTCATCTGCTTACTGGAATCCTTCTCTCCTTCATCCGAAACCTCAAGAACATAGTCTGTCATCACTGTCATAAAGGAATAGGTTCTTCCGGACCTTCAAGCCACAAACCAATCTACTGGACACTTCACGAGGACGTCCTAAACACTTCCTCAAATCTACAGAATGGGATAATGCATTACCGGACCTCACTGGACCTATCTGTGTCACTCTGTCACCTCTGGACACCTGTCGGAGCCGGTTCTACTTGAGCGACCATAACTTCTTCAGATCTTCATGCGGACCTCTGAAAACTTGACTGGAGCATCTAAAGACTTATATCTACAAATCCTTTAAACCGTATCCTCTGATCCTCAACTTATCTTGGACTTTTACCTTGTTGTTATCACTGTTCTTCACTGTTCCTGATTGAGACTAATTTTCTCAATATCCTCAGCACACAACTCATCCAATCCTTCTCATTAATGCAATATGAGTATGTTGACATCAATGACAACACCGGTTAGACCCATACTTGCAACAATCTCCCCCTTTGTCATTGATGGCAACATATGATGTGAAAAACCATCAAGACAAGAACTTTTCCTTACTGTCACAGCTCCCCCTTATCAACAACAACTATTCACATGTCTTCTCTCCCTTTACTGCTCCCCCTTTGATCAGAAACCACTTGTTTTTCACATGTCTTCTCTCCCCCTTTGACATCAATGGCAAAGGGCACATACTTGCAATTTCACTACTTCAGACTCATACCTGCTGCTCCCCCTGAGTAGCAGCTCCCCAACATCAATCCGGATCACAAGATGTGACTATGATACCCACTAGACTGATGCACATCAGTGCACCTTAGTTCATCACTGGAGGGGCAATAACCCCTAACTTCTCCTTGAGGAACTCAAAAGAGTCCTTAGGTAGAGGTTTAGTAGAGATATCTGCAATATGATCCTTGGATGACACAAACTCTAATTTGACTTCATTCTTATTCACTTGCTCTCTTAGAAAGTGAAACTTGATAGATATATGCTTTATTTTTTAATGCAACACCGGATTCTTAGATATACTTATAGCACTTGAATTATCACAGTGGATTGTGATAGGCTCCTCATACTCTACATTAATATCTCTTAGCATCTGCGTCATCCACAAGACTTGAGTGCAACAACCTGCTGCGGCTATGTATTTTGCTTCAGTTGTAGACAGGAATATTGCCTCGTGTTTCTTGCTTAGCCAAGAAACCAATCTCTTTCCCAAAAAGAAAGCTCCACCACTGGTACTCTTCCGGTCATCCACATCTCCTGCCCAATCTGCATCTGTATATGCATGAAGAGAGAAATCATAATCTCTAGGATACCATAGACCATACTCAACTGTTCCTTTTAGATACCTAAAAATCCTTTTGATTGCCATGACATGAGATTCTCTGGGATCAGCCTGGAATCTCGCAACAAGACCAACAGCCTGCATTATATATGGTCTAGTTTGAGTGAGATACAATAATCCTCCAATCATTGATCTGTACTTTGTTTGATCTGCCTTAGGGGAGTCATCATCTTTGCTCAACTTACATCCGGTTGCCATGGGAGTGTTCATTGGCTTTGAATCTTCCATTCCAAATTTCTTCAACAATTCTTTAACATATTTGGTCTGAGAAATAAAGATTCCTTTCTTTGTCTGAGTAATTTGCAGACCCAAGAAGAAATTCATTTCACCGAGCATTGACATCTCAAACTCACCTTTCATTTGATTTGCAAAGGTTTTACACATACTATCTCTTCCTCCAAAGATGATATCATCAACAAATACTTCAACAATCAAGATGTTTTCATGGTCAATTTTGAAATATAAGTTACTGTCAGCAGTACCTTTGTTGAAACCAATCTTTAAAAGATGTTTGTCCAATCTTTCATACCATACTCTTGGGGCTTGCTTTAGTCCATACAGTGCCTTCTTTAATTTGCAGACCATATCACCATGCTCAGATAATTGAAATCCATTTGGTTGTTCAATGTACACTTCTTCTAAGTCACCATTCAGGAAGGCAGATTTGACATCCATCTGATACACCTTGAAATCCTTGAAGGCAGCAAATGCAAGAAATAATCTGACTACTTCAATTCTTGCCACCGGAGCAAAGGTTTCTTCAAAATCAATTCCTTCTATTTGAGAGTAGCCCTTGTAGACCAATCTGGCTTTATTTTTGATTACTTCACCAACTTCGTTTAGTTTATTTCGGAAGACCCATTTGGTTCCAATCACATTCTTGTTTCTAGGTCTAGGAACAAGATCCCAAGTGTGATTTTTCTCAATTTGCATGAACTCTTCCTCCATTGCTTTGGTCCAGTTTTCATCATTGCAGGCTTCATTTATTGTCTTAGGTTCAATCTTTGAAATCAGACAATATTCATCTGAATTTTGAGCAATTTTCCTTCTAGTTTGCACACCTTTGCTTTTGTCACCTATGATCTGATCTTCAGAGTGGTTCAGTCTTACATACCTTGGAACTTTGGGAGTTTCTTGCACTTCTGCTTCTTGATCAGGCTCATTTAGACCTATCTCTTCTTCCTGATTTACCAGATCAATCTGAATCTGACTTTCAGAAGAGGATTGAGCTCTTTGAACCAGAACACCATTCTGATCATCTTCATCATATTCATAAAACCTTGAGGGTTTCTCTGTTCCCTCATCAACCTTCACATTTGTACTTTCTATCATCTTTCTTAGTCTCTTGTTATAACACCGGTATGCTTTGCTTTGAGTAGAGTAACCCAAGAATATTCTTTCATCACTTCTAGCATCAAACTTGCCTAAATCTTCATCTCTTTTGATGTAACATTTGCTACCAAAGACTCTGAAATATCTTAGAGTAGGAGTAATGCCAAACCAGAGTTCATAAGGGGTCTTACCGGTATTGCTTCTGATTTGAACTCGATTATGCATATAGACTGCAGTGCTGACAACTTCTCTCCAATAGATCTGAGGAACATTTGCTTCCATCATCATGGTCCTAGATGCTTCTTGGATGGTCTGGTTCTTTCTTTCCACTACTCCATTCTGTTGTGGAGTCCTCGGAGCAGACAACTGTCTCTTAATTCCATGTTTCTCACAGAATTCTATGAACTCACCGGATGTGAATTCTCCACATCTATCAGACCTCAGACATTTCAACTTTATTCTTGTTTCATTTTCTACCATAGCCTTGAATATTTTGAATTTCTCAAGAGCTTCTGATTTCTCCTTTAGAAAGGTTACCCACATCATTTGGGAATAGTCATCTATTAGTAGCATGAAGTATCTATCACCTTGAATACTTCTGGTTCTTGCCGGACCACAAAGATCAGTGTGAACTAAGTCCAATAATCTGGTAGAAGATAGTTCCTTGCTTTTGAATGTGACTCTACTCAGCTTACCCAACTGACATTCCTTGCACAAGTTGTTAGTAGGTTTCACCAATTTTGGAAGATCTCTTACAACCTGAGTATTGCTTATCTTGATGATATTATCAAAATTCACATGACACATCCTTCTATGCCATAACCAACTCTGATCAACTTGAACAAATAAGCAACTTTTATTAGTCCCAACCAAGTGGAAGATATTACCTTTAGTTTGGGTACCAGATGCAATCTCTGTTCCGGAGCTTTCAAAGATCTTGCATTTTCCATTCTTGAACTGGAGATCATAGCCTCTGTCCACCAACTGTCCAACACTGAGAAGATTATGCTTCAATCCTTCAACATAGAGAACATTACCAGTTTTGTTCCTTCCATCAAAAGAAATAGTTCCTCTTCCTCTGATTCTACCAGCAGAATTATCTCCAAACTTCACCACTCCTCCTTCATAACTTTCCAAATCTATCAACTTATTTTTGTCACCTGTCATATGGTGAGAGCAACCACTGTCAATGAACCAATCATCCTTTTCTTCAACTTGGGCAGCCAAGGCTCTTTCTACAACCTTATGATTGATAGATACAGAGGATCTTGGTTCTTCTTCTTTGATGGCAATAAACACCCATTCATTTCCTGATTTGTTTCTAGTCTCTGATTCATCATCTGTTACTCCTTCATTATCATCTTCTTCATGAACATAGTAACAATTCTTTTGGAACCTTGATCTGTTAGGATTTGGCTTTGAAAATCTTTCCGGACATCTTGAGGCAAAATGACCAATCTTATTGCAATTAAAATACTTAAAAGGTAATTTTCCTTCATACTTACCGGATCCTCTTGGCAGTCTTTTTGCAATGAGGGCTTCAAGTTGAGTAGTTTCTACTTCTCCTTCTTCCAAGTCTTTTCTTGCTTTTTCATACCATGACAGTTTCCTTGATGAGTTCTCTCCCAGATCAAATCCTTGTTTACTTTTCACAGAGGCACTGGCTTTGAATGCAGATTTAGTTTTGGGGGGATCATCTCCAAACTCGGTCATTTCAAAAGCAGCCAGTTTGCCAGCCAATTGGTCTCTTGTGACAGTTGTATGGGCTCTAAATTCATCAATGGCAACAACCTTTATTTTGTAAGAGGCAGGAAGGGATCTGAGAATTTTACCAACAATCTCATTTTCATCCAAGACTCCACCAGAATTTTTAATTCCACAAACTAGCGCATTCACTCTTGGCATAAAAGTGGTAATATTTTCATCATCTCTCATCTTCAGTTTTTCAAATTTCCCTTTTAGACTCTGTAACCTTGCACATTTAACATACTTGTCTCCTTCATGCAAAAGTTCCAGTTTAATCCAAATCTCATAGGTAGTTGGTAGGTCAATAACATTTGAGAGCTCTGAGTTAGTTAATGCACTTAGAAGAGCCTCTTTGGTCTGCAGATTATTTTCAGCATCTGTGATTTCATTTAGGGTTGTCAGACCACCCTGTGGAGGTACATACGCTTTTGTGACCATGGACCAGTACGCCATTCCCATACACTACAAGTGAGATTTCATGCGACCTTTCCAAAGAGCAAAGTTGGTTCCATCAAACTTCAGACTATCCTTCTTGTATGACGACATCCTGGATCTCCTCAAGCGGTTAAGTTCCTTTTAGAGCAACTTAGCTCTGATACCAATTGTTAGCTTTAGGGCACACAACTGAGAGGGGGGGTGAATCAGTTGTGCAAAACTTTCTCTAATTTACACACTTAAATCCTCTTAGTGATTAGCAGTTTATTAAACATGAAACATGATGCATTCAAATCAAAAGCAGAAACTCATCAACATATGACACACCAAAATTTTGACGTGGAAAACCCGGTTAAGGGAAAAACCATGGGGTGATTAACCCAAGAAAGTATTCTCTGTTAGAAGAATAGAAAGAACAAAATGGCACATGCCAATTAGGGCTCACTACCCGAGCACACTGCTCAAAAGAGGCTCACTGCCTACAAGAGACACACTGTCTACAAAGAAATAAGTATCACCTTCATGAATTGAAGAATAGCATCTTCACCATGCTTGAATCAGTTCCATTTAAGCCCAATACTTTTGCTCTGCCTTTCGCACTTCTCTTTGCTACCACACACTCATCACCACAAGAAACACTTCAAAATGACTTCACAATCCCTTATTTATACAAGGCATCAACTTAGGAACAATCATCTAAGTCGGCAAACACCTACAAGAACATCCGCAAGACGTATAATACATCTAGTCGGCCAGTCTCAAGAACACCAATATTCAGTGGTTATTCTTCAAAAGCAAACTCTAGCTTCAATGCGGACCACCAACATGAATTGGACATGATCCAACGATCATCATAACCTTCCCTGAATCACCAACAACATCCGCACTTCATCTGCTTACTGGAATCCTTCTCTCCTTCATCCGAAACCTCAAGAACACAGTCTGTCATCACTGTCATAAAGGAATAGGTTCTTCCAGACCTTCAAGCCACAAACCAATCTACTTGACACTTCACAAGGACGTCCTAAACACTTCCTCAAATCTACAGAATGGGATAATGCATTACTGGACCTCACCGGACCTATCTGTGTCACTCTGTCACCTCTGGACACCTGCCGGAGCTGGTTCTACTTGAGCAACCATAACTTCTTCAGATCTTCATACGGACCTCTGAAAACTTGACTAGAGCATCTAAAGACTTATATCTACAAACCCTTTAAACCGCATCCTCTGATCCTCAACCTATCTTGGACTTTTACCTTGTTGTTATCACTGTTCTTCATTGTTCCTAATTGAGACTAATTTTCTCAATATCCTTAGCACACAGCTCATCCAATCCTTCTCATTAATGCAATATGAGTATGTTGACATCAATGACAACACCGGTTAGACCCATACTAGTAACAGAGAAGGTCGTGGTTGGCAAAGTCAACTTCCTTGTCCTCACGAATAGAATGTTGGTTCTACATGTGTCACCCTATGGGGCCAGCGTCTAGTGAGAGACTGTCAGGGTAACCATAGATGGGGGCTAGCGCCTAGTGAGAGACTGTTAGGGTAACCCATGGATGGGGGCTGACATCTAGCTAGAGACTGTCAGGGTAACCCATGCTAGGACCATGCGATGACACTCATCCCTACTGTAGTCTAGCATTCTCTAGTTGTGTTCTCCCCTTTGTTTTGTGAATGTCCTTATGGATTGGTGTTATTTTGGAGTCATGTGTAGTCCTTGCACCTGTTAGTCTATTGTCTTTTTAACTGTTGGAGAAGTGGTGACTCTGTTGTGAATGTCATGTGTACTTGTATGTTGGAGTCATGTTAGCCTTTTGTGTTGTGTTCCTGTCTTCTTAACGGTTTCATGTTGTGGGACCTTATTGTTATCTCCTAGCATGGGGGGTCGACCTTAGGGTTCCACATGGTCAGGTGGTTGTGCTTATATCTCCATTGGTTTCTCTCGTTGTTGTTCATGTGTGAGAAGGATGTACCTTGTGTAACAGATTTTAGATCTTGATCTAGCTGAGGAGACAGATACTTATGATCATGTTCCAGTCTTGTATATCAGTTGAATCATGTACTATTATCTTGATGTATGTACTCCAATGTAATCTGGATAGCAATATTGTAAACAATGTAATGTTGTACTATCTTGTAAAAGAACTTGTTTATGTACTTGTGATCCTATGTGCAAGATCTTGATGTTACTTATCTGATGATATAATATGGAATTGTATGTGTTTATTCATCTGATGCAATTAGACCTTGAATGAACCATGGTTGTTAGTTAGTTCATCATGTTGTTTAAGAACTTGCTACTTGTTCATCAGTAATGCAGCCGTGGAACCCTAGAGGATAAAGCTTAACTTATGTTAGGAGTAAATATGATTTACTTTTCGTTGTTATTTCTTTCTTAAAAAAAGAAAAATGTCCTTTTTGTAATCTTAGTTGTGTTATCCTCTGGGTTCCTTGGCGGGACGTTATAGCATGAGCCACCCTTTGTGTCACATGGAACCAAAAGGTCTCTTCAAATTGATGATGATATAACTCAGGGCGTAATTTTTTGTATTTATTTCATCCAGACTACATGTGTATTAGAGTATTTATTTCATGGATCTTCTGACTATTTCAGTATTGATTTCATCGACTATGACTATTTTAGTATTTTTTCATGGATTATTATTATTTGAGTATTTATCTCATAGACTATTCCATTTATTTCATACACTATTTAGTATTTATTGAATCGACTATGCATCTATATGAAATTCTATTTCATAGAGTATTTACTTAAAATCATGCATTTAATTGTAATATTACAAGTACTAATTCTAATTAGATAATAGGAAAATATAATTATATTTCCTAATTGCAAGTCCTAATTATAATTAAATATTGAAGTCCTAATTGGGAGTCCCAATTCTAATTGTAATCCAAAATTCTAATTGTAAGAGGAAAATACATTACATGTTAAAGTATAAGGTCATAATGTTAATATATAAGAATTAATTTATCATCTTAATTAACATTAATTAATGCAAAAAATGACATTATTTACTTTATTCTATACTAATTGTGTTTTTCCATAGACCAAGGTAACAACTTTGATCCATGCACATGCTCTGATGCAGCCTAGCAAGGGAGTCTTATCAGACAACCACAACTAGCAACACACACACTAAACAATTTTTCCATTATTCAATTCAATTATATGAAGCTATAGTAACATTAATTAGTTTCAAAAACAAAACTTTATCACAAAAAATGAAAAGAAGATTTCCAGATTTGCATTCAATTTGAGATCTCAATACACCATGGATATAGATTTCACGTTTCCAATTCACTTACATCACAACATATGACTCCTCTGTTTTACTATTTATCTATGGATTGTTCAATGATAGCTGAGGTCTCTGTCAATACACTTCCTCTGCAACCACAGTAAGTCTTAAACAATGGCTCCCCAGTGTTATCTTCTTCCTCTTTACACTAATCGACCTCTTTTATGCAGCTTTCCTTTTAGTCAATAAATATTGTGTAACCTCTGCTTCACACAGGTTGTCTCACTCTTTTCTCAATCTCTTTTCATTTGATTTATTCCTCTGATTATTGATTGAATCCCTATAAAAAAATAGCATTCGATTCTCCTTTTATTATCTATTTCTAGTCTTATTTCCCCCCTACATTGATCTTCTTCCTCCAGATTGAACCCTCTCAAAAGATCACTAATTTGCTTTTATATTGCAATGCTCAACCAAATCCCATCGAATGGGCTGCCTCTGGTAAATGAATCGACACTTTACAACATGATACATGTTAGAAGTCAAACAGTTGCAAAAACAAATCGTGATAATCACTCCAAGCTTCACGCGGTCAAAGAATGAAGAATTATTGATTTCAACCCGCATTCCATGTTTCACGCCATTAAATGATCTTCATTTGAAAGGTAATTTGTCACTATAATAATAGATTCTATTACTACGTTGTAGGCCACCCACTTGCATATCATCAACCTCCTCTGTGTTTTTTAAAGAATCCTCTGTTGTATGCTTGTATCTACAAATGACGCCTCTAGTTTTTCTTTTGGTTACCATAACAAAATGAGGTGTTGCCTCTTTTAGGGTAGTCAAATGATTTTAAATGACTTCCAAAAAGATGAGCAAATTTGATGTGAAGTCAACATGCCCTTCACCTTCGACCAAATTATAAAACTACTCAAGGAGTATGGAGATGTTCCACATAGTGTGTGCAACCAAATTCCCGGCAACATCAACCAATGACGACTCCACCAATATTTCACCAACAAATCAAAATGATGCAAAAATGAAATGATGTGAAGTCGCTAGCAGCCGCGAAAACCTCACCAAACCAAAAACACAACAAAAACAACAAATAATGAAAACCAAAACCAAAATTGGATCAAACATTCTTTTTGGTTGACGCTGGATAGCATGTGCACCCGAGTGCTCCTGCATCATGCTCTTGTGACAACTTATTTCTGTGACTTTGGAATGGTTAAATTCACCTCCAATATCTCTTTGTACATGGTTTGAATATGTTTGTGTTCAAGAATATCTAAAATTGAAGTTTTAAAATGGTTATAATGGTTACAATAATAAGGCTTAAGATTATGTTATGTATAAAAATATTGATGGTTGAAATGGTTGCCCTAAGGTTTCTAAAGTTCACAAAACTATTGTAAAATTTGTCAAACAACAAGTGTAAGAGGGAGAGAAAACATTTACTATGAATGGAAACAACATATTACTAAGGAGAGTGAGAGCACGATGTAGATAAAAAGTTTTAGACCTAGAAAATGAGATAATGAAGCTAAGGGGATCTAGGCTTATAACCGAGACCAACAATATGTGAGTAAATAGGCATATAATGGAAAACAAGATGATATGCCAAATTTAAATCAATGAACAAAGTAATATAGAATGAAGAAACTTGAAAGGATTAAAGAGGAATGAGTATGGCAATAAACACTCTCAAGGTTTTGTGAGATAAGTTGAAAAAAAAAACTCATACAAATAGGTGTCTTATGAAGAGGAAAAATAACTTAAAATACCCAAAGAGTGGTATATCAAGAGAGAAAACAACTAGAAGGAATTTTGTCAAACACTTACAATGTGAGTAGTTAGGTTCAATTTGGCCAAAACATTCATAATAGTCATAACAAGTGTAGGTTGCACCAATAAAGGAAAACAAATAGGTTCATACGTGCCAATGTTTGTGCTTACCTCTTCGACAAATTTTGTCTCGTTTTAGGTCCTAGGACTCATAAAAGATGCCACTTGAGTAATGTAGATTGGAGGATCAGTATTCTTGTCATGGGGAAAGAGACCTTGTTAGAAATTAATCTTTACTTAGTGAATATTATATTATATTTTTGTAATTTGTTATTTGGTGTTTTATCCCCACATGTCGGATAACACCTCTTTTATTCCTTCTACAGGAATAATATATTTTTTGGTAGATTCCTCCTTAAGAGGAAACATGTGGCACACACCTTATACAAGGTGGCATATGGGAGTTACACATAACTCTATTCTTCACCTCTATTTAAGAGGTGTCTCCTTCTCTCTTTCTGGACATAATCTCTTCGCGGATATCTTCATTATTCTTCTTCATTTTTCTCATTTCTCTCATTGAGAAGCTTCTCACTCTCTCTATAATCTCTTTTTCTGGCTTCTTGCCACTTGCATAGCACAGGGGGTTTTTCTTTGTTTTTCCCCTTCACAATCTTTGGTCTCCTTGGTGCAATCTAGTATTTCTCTTTTTTTTTTGGTGTTATTTCCTTTGCATGTTTGATTAGTGCTATTTGATCCTGCAATTTTCCTTTACATGGTATCAAAGCTAGGTTGCTAATCATTCTTATTTTTTTAATGGATATTTTAAAAAAAAAAGACAATTTCTTTAGGCATTTTTTGCCTTAGACATTCAATTAAGAAATGTCTTAATTGCCTTTTATTATAAAAATTAAGCTTTTTTTCATTTAGGCATTTTTAAAAAACAATTGCCTCTCTTTAGCTAACTTAAACTAATCTTGTACTTTATTATTGGACTTGATCAACCCAATAATTTAGTACATGCTATAATTCAATTATATTTCAAAAGAGGATATTCATGTAGTTCGAAATGCATGAATATCGTCTTGAAATATGTTTTGAGTATATTATATTTATCATTTATGTCTTAATCATTTTTTGACAATCCTTGTGAGATTATTCAATCACAAATTTTTAATAGTAATTTATTATAATTAATTAAGGTGGCTTCATTTGTGCCCCTTTCTAATTCCAATGTATCTCTAAGCTCCTTCTATCACAGTTTGTGAGAAATTATCATTTTTCTACCTAAGTCTTGATTTATCACAATATTTAAATCAAGTCTAGAGCTTCATTCTCAACTACAATTATGTTGTTTTGATAAAGGGAATCTAATATTTGATTATGCCTCATTTATCTGTTATAATTTTTGAGAAATTAAAAGCTCATTAGAGCATTAAAGCCTTTAAATATTTTATGCGCAAGATGCATTTGCAGTAATGTTGCATAGGGAGCCCTTTAAGTCTCATTGAAGTGTTTTTTGGGCCCCATGGAAAATATTTCCATCCACTTTGATGGTATGCACTTACATTTTTATGATGAATTAATCATTGGGGATCAACTTCTTAAAATTTGATAAAGACATTATGGTTGTTATACCATTTTATAGGACTACTTTCAAAGTCCTTTGATATTAAAATTCTGATGAAGGCACTATGGGCTTTATAACCATCTATAGGACTGTTTTTCAAAGTCCATAATATTCAATCTTCAAATGATGGCACTATGATCTTAGGACTAAGTTTCAAAGTCCATTATTATTAAACTTGATATAATTTCCCTTTACAATTCAACAAATGATGTAGTCAAAAGCAACCTAGAACTTTTATTGCTATGCCTATATATTGGCATTTTATAATTTGGGCTATAAGCCATGATTTGTGCTACAATTTTTACTAGCACTCTTACTCAAGACTTTGTTGGATCTAGGGCATACAACTGAGAGGGGGGGGGGTGAATCAGTTGTATAGAACTTGTTCTCTTTCAAACACTTAATTCTCTGTTGTTAGTTAGCAGCATATCAAATAATCATTCATGGAAGCACAATACATAAACACAAGAGCAGATAAGCATCAACACATTGAACACCAAGATTTTGACGTGGAAAACCCGGTTAAGGGAAAAACCACGGGGTGATTAACCCAAGAATTATTCTCTGTTAGAAGAATAAGGAAAAATGAATGGCACATGCCAATAAGGGCTCACTGCCCGAGCACACTGCTCACAAAGAGGCCCACTGCCTACAAGGAGACACACTGTCTACAAAGTGATAAAAATCACAGTCTTGAACTGGAGAATGACATCTCTACTATGTCCGGATCAGTTCCAATTAAGCCCAACAATCTCTGCTCTGCCTTTCGCACCTTTCTTCGCTATATCCTGCTCATCCACATGCCACACACTGAAATGAATTCATAAATCATTATTTATACAAGACATCGACTTAGGAACAAGCATCTAAGTCGGCAAACAACCATAGGAGTATCCGCAAGATGACTAACACATCCGGTCGGCTATCACAAGAACATTCGCAGGATGAACAACTCATCCGGTCGGCTAAACAGAGCAATAACTTTATCCGGAAGAATAACTTCAATTCCGGGCTCTACCATCAATGCGGACCAACAACACAACCTAAACATGATTCAAGAACCTTCACAAATCTGTCTGAATGTCCGGATACATCCGCACTTCCTCTGCTTACTGGGATCTCTTGTCTTCCTCATCCGGAACTTCAAGAACACAGTCTGTCGCCACTGTCATAATGCAAGAGGTACTTCCGGACCTCCAAATCACACACAAATCAGGATGACACATCACAAGGACATCTCAAACACTCCTTCCAATCCGCAGATTATGATAATACAATTCCGGACCTCACCGGACCTTTTTGTGATCCTCTGTCACCTCCGGATACTTGCCGGACCCGGTTCTATACCGGCAGCCATAACTCCTTCAGATCTTCATGCGGACCTCTGAAATCTTAACTGTAGCATCTCAAGATTCATATCTACTAACCCTTTAATCCGCATCCTCCGGTTCTCATCCTATACAGTATATTTACCTTCTTCTCATCACTGTTCTTCACTGTTCCTGACTGAGGCTAATTTTCTCAATATCCTCAGCACAAAGCTCATCAAATCCTTCTTGTCAGTGCAGTATGAGTATGTTGACATCAATGACAACACTGGCTCACCTCATACTTGCCAACAATCTCCCCCTTTGTCATTGATGGCAACATATGATGTGAAAAACCATTAAGACAAGAACTTCTCTTTTCTGTCACAGCTCCCCCTATCAACAACAACTCTTCACATGTCTTCCTTTGCTGCTCCTCCTTTGATCATCAACCACTTGTTTTTCACATGTCTTCTCTCCCCCTTTGACATCAATGGCAAAGGGCTCATACTTGCAACTCTCATGCATCAGAATAATACCAGCTGCTCCCCCTTAGTTGCAGCTCCCCATTAGTCCGGATCACAAGATATGACTGTGATAGCCACCGGACTGATGCACATCAGTGCATCTTAGTTCATTACCGGAGGGGCCATGACCCCTAACTTCTCCCGGAGATATTCAAAAGAGTCCTTGGGAAGAGGTTTTGTAAAGATATCTACAATCTGATCCTTGGAGGGAACATACTCCAATCTGACTTCTTCCTTGTTTACTTGTTCTCTCAAAAAGTGAAATTTGATAGATATGTGCTTAGTCTTAGAATGCAATACCGGATTCTTGGAAATATTAATTGCACTTGAATTATCACAGAAAATTGTAATAGGCTCCTCATATTCAACTTTGATGTCTCTTAGCATCTGCTTCATCCACAAGATTTGAGTGCAACTACCTGCTGCTGCAATGTATTCTGCTTCAGTTGTAGACAGAGATATTGCATCTTGTTTCTTGCTTAGCCAAGAAACCAATCTCTTCCCCAAAAAGAATGCTCCACCACTAGTGCTCTTCCTGTCATCCACATCTCCTGCCCAATCTGCATCTGTGTAAGCATGAAGAGAGAAATCCGGATCTCTAGGATACCATAGACCATACTCAACTGTCCCTTTCAAGTATCTAAAAATTCTTTTGATTGCCATAACATGAGATTCTCTAGGATCAGCCTGGAATCTTGCCACAAGACCAACAGCTTGCATTATATCTGGTCTAGTTTGAGTGAGATACAACAATCCACCAATCATTGATCTATACTTTGTCTGATCTGCCTTTGGAGAATCATCATCTTTGCTTAACTTACATCCGGTTGCCATAGGAGTGTTCATAGGCTTTGAGTCTTCCATACCAAATTTTTTTAACAATTCTTTCACATATTTGGTCTGAGAGATGAAGATCCCTTCTTTTGTTTGAGTAATTTGCAGACCCAAGAAGAAATTCATTTCACCAAGCATAGACATTTCAAACTCACTTTTCATCTGATTTGCAAAAGTTTTACACATACTATCTCTTCCTCCAAAAATGATGTCATCCACAAACACTTCAACAATCAGAATGTTTTCATGATCAATTTTGAAATATAAGTTGCTGTCAGCAGTACCTTTGTTGAATCCAATCTGCACAAGATGCTTATCCAACCTTTCATACCATGCTCTTGGGGCTTGCTTCAATCCATACAAAGCTTTCTTCAACTTGCAGACCATATCATTATTATCAGACAATTGAAATCCATCCGGTTGTTCAATGTAGACTTCTTCTTCCAGATCACCATTTAGGAAGGCAGACTTGACATCCATCTGATATACCTTGAAATCTTTGAAGGCAGCAAATGCAAGAAGTAATCTGACTGCTTCAATTCTTGCTACCGGAGCAAAAGTCTCTTCAAAGTCAATTCCTTCTATTTGAGAGTAGCCTTTGCAGACCAATCTAGCTTTGTTTCTGATTACTTCACCAGCTTCATTTAGTTTGTTCCGGAAGACCCACTTGGTTCCAATTACATTCCTGTCTCTAGGTCTGGGAACAAGATCCCAAGTATGATTTTTCTCAATTTGCATCAGTTCATCTTCCATTGCTTTGGTCCAATTTTCATCATTGCAGGCTTCATTTATTGTTTTAGGTTCAATCTTTGAAATCAGACAACATTCATTCTGATCTTGAGCATTATTCCTTCTAGTTTGTACACCTTTGCTTCTGTCACCTATGATCTGATCTTCAGAGTGATTCAGTTTTACATACCTTGGAATTTTGGGAGTATCCAGTACTGCTGTTTCTTGATCAAGCTCATTCAAACCTAACTCTTCTTCCTGATTTACCGGATCAGGCTGACTCTGTTTCACCGGAGAGGATTGAGTTCCTTGAACACTATCTTGGTCATCTTCATCAAATTCATAAAATCTTGAAGGCTTCTCAATTCCTTCATCAACCTTTACATTGGTACTTTCTATCATCTTCCTCAATCTCTTATTGTAACACCGGTATGCTTTGCTTTGAGTGGAGTAGCCCAAGAAAATTCCTTCATCACTTCTAGCATCAAACTTTCCTAGATCTTCATCTCTTTTAATATAACACTTGCTACCAAATACCCTGAAATATTTCACAGTAGGAGTGATGCCAAACCAAAGTTCATAGGGGGTCTTACCGGTGTTGTTTCTGATTTGAACTCGATTGAGAGTGTAGACTGCAGTACTGATAGCTTCTTTCCAAAACATTTGAGGAACATTTGCTTCCAACATCATTGTCCTAGCAGCTTCCTGGATGGTCCGGTTCTTTCTCTCAACTACTCCATTCTGCTGTGGAGTCTTAGGAGCAGACAACTGTCTCCTTATACCCTGTTTCTCACAAAAGTCAATGAATTCACCAGATGTAAATTCACCACCTCTATCAGACCTTAGACACTTTAGTTTCAATCTGGTTTGATTCTCCACCATAGCTTTGAAGATTTTGAACTTCTCAAAAGCTTCTGATTTTTCTTTTAGAAAGGTAACCCACATCATCCGGGAATGATCATCAATTAACAACATGAAATATCTATCACCTTGCAGACTCTTGATTCTTGTCGGACCACATAGATCAGTATGTACTAATTCCAACAATCCGGTAGAAGACTGATCTTTGCTTTTAAAAGAGACTCTGCTTTGTTTGCCTAACTGACATTCTTTACACACACTGTTTGTAGGTTTTATCAACTTTGGAAGATCTCTCACAGCCTGAGTATTGCTTATTTTGATGATGTTATCAAAATTTACATGACACATTCTTCTATGCCATAACCAACTCTGATCAATTTGAACAAACAAACAACTTTTATTTGAACCAACCAGATGAAAGATGTTACCTCTTGTCTGAGTACCGGATGCAATTTCAGTTCCGGAGCTTGTAAAGATTCTGCATTTTCCATTCTTGAACCGGAGATCATAGCCTTTGTCCACTAACTGACCAACACTGAGAAGATTGTGCTTCAATCCTTCAACATATAGTACATTACCTGTTTTGCTCTTACCATCAAAGGAAATAGTTCCCCTACCTCTGATTCTGCCAGCAGAATTGTCACCAAACTTTACCATTCCTCCTTCATATCTTTCCAAGTCTAAGAACTTATTCTTGTCACCAGTCATATGGTGAGAGCATCCACTGTCAATAACCCAATCATCCTTTTCTTCCACTTGAGCAGCCAAGGCTTTTTCAACAACTTTGTGATTGGCAGATTCAGAGAGCAAGGAATCTTCTTCCTTGATGGCTATAAACACCCACTCATTTCCGGATTTGCTTCCTGGATCTGATTCATCATCTGTTACTCCTTCATTGTCATCTTCTTCATGAACATAATAGCAATTCTTTTGAAACCTTTGTCTGTGAGTATTAGATCTTGCAGATCTCTCCGGACATCTTGAGGCAAAATGACCAATCTTATTGCAGTTAAAACACTTAAAGGGTAGTTTTCCTTCATACTTACCGGATCCTCTTGGCAGTCTCTTTGCAATGAGGGCTTCAAGTTGAGCTGTTTCTGCTTCTTCTTCTTCCATGTCTCTTCTTGCTTGATCATACCATGACATTTTCCTTGATGAGTTTTCACCCGGATCAAATCTCTGTTTGCCTTTCACATAGGCACTGGCTTTGAAAGCAGATTCAGTCTTGGGAGGATCATCTCCAAACTCGGTCATTTCAAATGCAGCTAGTTTGCCAGCCAGTTGTTCTCTTGTGACTGTTGTGTGGGCTCTGAATTCATCAATGGCAGCAACTTTGATTTTGTAGGCAGCAGGAAGGGATCTTAGGATTTTGCAGACAATCTCATTTTCATCTAGAGTTCCACCAGCATTTCTAATTCCACATACCAACTCATTTACTCTTGGCATAAAGGTAGTAATGTTTTCATCATCTCTCATTTTCAATCTTTCAAATTTCCCTTTCAGACTTTGCAACCTTGCACTTTTGACAAACTCATCTCCTTCATACAGAAGTTCCAGTTTAGTTAGGATCTCATATGCAGTTGGTAGGTCAATGACATTCGAGAGATCTGAGTCATTCAATGCGCTTAGAAGAGCTTCCTTGGTCCGCAGATTGTTTTCAGCTTCTGTGGTTTCATCTGGAGTTGTCGGACCACCTTGTGGGGGTATATATGGTTTTGAAATCATAGCCAAGTATGCTTTTCCCATACATTCCAAATGACACTTCATGCGACCTTTCCAGAGAGTGAAGTTGGTTCCATCGAACTTCGGACTATCCTTCTTGTATGACGACATCCTGGATCACCTCAAGCAGTTAAGCTCCTATCAGAGGAACTTAGCTCTGATACCAATTGTTGGATCTAGGGCATACAACTGAGAGGGGGGGGTGAATCAGTTGTATAGAACTTGTTCTCTTTCAAACACTTAATTCTCTGTTGTTAGTTAGCAGCATATCAAATAATCATTCATGGAAGCACAATACATAAACACAAGAGCAGATAAGCATCAACACATTGAACACCAAGATTTTGACGTGGAAAACCCGGTTAAGGGAAAAACCACGGGGTGATTAACCCAAGAATTATTCTCTGTTAGAAGAATAAGGAAAAATGAATGGCACATGCCAATAAGGGCTCACTGCCCGAGCACACTGCTCACAAAGAGGCCCACTGCCTACAAGGAGACACACTGTCTACAAAGTGATAAAAATCACAGTCTTGAACTGGAGAATGACATCTCTACTATGTCCGGATCAGTTCCAATTAAGCCCAACAATCTCTGCTCTGCCTTTCGCACCTTTCTTCGCTATATCCTGCTCATCCACATGCCACACACTGAAATGAATTCATAAATCATTATTTATACAAGACATCGACTTAGGAACAAGCATCTAAGTCGGCAAACAACCATAGGAGTATCCGCAAGATGAATAACACATCCGGTCGGCTATCACAAGAACATTCGCAGGATGAACAACTCATCCGGTCGGCTAAACAGAGCAATAACTTTATCCGGAAGAATAACTTCAATTCTGGGCTCTACCATCAATGCGGACCAACAACACAACCTAAACATGATTCAAGAACCTTCACAAATCTGTCTGAATGTCCGGATACATCCGCACTTCCTCTGCTTACTGGGATCTCTTGTCTTCCTCATCCGGAACTTCAAGAACACAGTCTGTCGCCACTGTCATAATGCAAGAGGTACTTCCGGACCTCCAAATCACACACAAATCAGGATGACACATCACAAGGACATCTCAAACACTCCTTCCAATCCGCAGATTATGATAATACAATTCCGGACCTCACCGGACCTTTTTGTGATCCTCTGTCACCTCCGGATACTTGCCGGACCCGGTTCTATACCGGCAGCCATAACTCCTTCAGATCTTCATGCGGACCTCTGAAATCTTAACTGTAGCATCTCAAGATTCATATCTACTAACCCTTTAATCCGCATCCTCCGGTTCTCATCCTATACAGTATATTTACCTTCTTCTCATCACTGTTCTTCACTGTTCCTGACTGAGGCTAATTTTCTCAATATCCTCAGCACAAAGCTCATCAAATCCTTCTTGTCAGTGCAGTATGAGTATGTTGACATCAATGACAACACTGGCTCACCTCATACTTGCCAACAGACTTAAGGTTATTTTATCTACATTCAATCACTTTTATGTTAGCTAAGCTAACTTTTGCCTTCTTGGCTTTATGATTCAAATTTGGATTCATTTTATCCTCAAACTTTTGTTATGCAATATGCAATTTCTATCTCTTTCTATGAATATACTAATTCCAATTTAGGAGATGATCCCAATGATGAGAAATCCATTTGTGGTTATGGTTTCTTTGATGAAACAGGTTCAATATCTATCTTGGCAGCACTAGAACCATCAATCCACTTCTCTTGGCTCTAAAGGAGCTTAATATTCAAATTGTTCAAAGGCAAATATACAAGCACTTTGGTTCACTCAGTTATTTGAAGAATTGAAGACTTGGTTCTACCTCAAACTGCATCTAGTCTCTTCTTCAAGCTCCTTTCTCAAATTCTATTTTCTTCTTCATTGTAAAGGTTTTCATGCCCTTCTTGTAACATGCTGTAATCATCCTTTATGGATTTGTTGTAATCTTCCCCAAGTAAATCTTAAGGTGGGGTGTTATAAATTAATCTTTACTTAGTGAAGATTATATTATATTTTTGTAATTTTTTATTCGGTGTTTTATCCCCACATGTTGGATAACACCTCTTTTATTCCTTCTGCAGGAATAATCTATATTTTGGTAGATTCCTCCTTAAGAGGAAACATGTCGCACACACCTTATGCAAGGTGGCATATGGGAGTTACGCATAACTCCATTCTTCACCTCTATTTAAGAGGTGTCTCCTTCTCTCTTTCTAGACATAATCTCTTCATGGATATCTTCTTTGTTCTTCATTTTTCTCATTTCTCTCATTGAGAAGCTTCTCACTCTCTCTGTAATCTCTTTTTTTGGCTTCTTGCCACTTACATAACACAGGGGGTTTTTCTTTGTTTTTCCCCTTCACAATCTTTGGTCTCCTTGGTGCAATCTGGTATTTCTCTTATTTTTTGTGTTATTTACTTTGCAAGTTTGATTAGTACTATTTGATCCTACAATTTTCCTTTACAAACCTCTACTATGATTTACCCACCCACCCCAACATTTTACAATAGTTAATTTAGGCCCTTGAAGCCCCTTTAGAAAATTACCCTCTTAATTTTTTTTAAAAAAAAGAGGGTAAAAAATTTATTAATCAAAAAGAGTAGTACAAAGAATAAAAGCAGCAAGAGGCCCAAATGGGCCTAGAGACAACAAACATGAAATCAAGAAGTGGTCATGCAACATCTCACATCCTCCCTGACCAAATCCACCAAATCCTGAGCAAGATCCCTAGGTAAATTTTCCCAATCATCCACCAGCTAGGTCCCATTCTTCTCAAAAGCCCATTTGGCCAACCCATCAGCCACCTTATTCCATTCCCAAGGGATATGAGAGAAGGTGATATAATCAAATAATTCTCCAAGACTGGTGATTTGCTTAGCCACCACCGCAAGCTGCCAACTAATATCATCAAACTGCCTTCTATTTATCAAGTCTATCACCACCTGAGAGTCTGACTTACAGATAATCTTATTCCAGCCAAGGGTGTATGCCTTCTTCAAAGCCAAAAGAATAGCCAAGGCCTCCATAAGATTATTAGAGTGCAACCCCTATATTCTGAGAAGAAAAACACAACCACCCCAGAACTGTCTCTGCCCACCCCACCAATGGGCCAGCGTGCCCAGGGTTACCCCTTGCAGATCCATCAGTATTGATTTTCAAGACTCCAGTGGGAGGGGGCAGCCAATGCTCTTCCCTAGAAACCTTCCTTCTAGAACACCTGCTCCGCCCAATCTTGGGCCTTCTAGGACCCCCAACAAGAATCCCCAAATTACAAATCACTCTAGTATCACCAGGATCCACTGGGGCTGATAGATCACATTTAGCATACAAGGTCTCCTGCAAAGCCCCAAGAATGCGAGACCAAACTTGACCCACCGGTAATTTCTTATCCAGAAAGACCCTGTGGTTGCGCTCCAACCAGATGTGCCATATAATCAGACTAGGGCCAATTGGCCAAGCTATGTGCAAAAATGAAGTCCTCACCAGAATGGGCCCAAAGTTCCACCAAAACTCCTCCAGAGAAGAAGGGTGCCTACACTGCAAACTCTAGGCCCCCACCAAAAATGCCAAATAGTCCTAGCAAAAGGGCACTGGAAGAAAAGATGTGAAACAGTCTCAACATCTTTTAGGCATAAGAAACATAATGAAGGACCTTGGAAGCCACGCTTATAGAGGTTATCCCAAGTCAAACACCTACCATTAACCACCAGCCAAGAAAAGAAATTGCATTTTGGCCAAGAGAATTCATTCCAAATATTTTTCCACCAAGGAATCTCAGCACTAACCCAGGCCTGTCTATCCAAAATACGATACCCTGAAGCAACAGTGAACTTCCCTTTTGGATCCGGACCCCAAGCCAGCACATCCTGCTCTGGAAGAGAACAACAGACTCTATCAACCAAAATGGAGGACAACTCCCTCCTATCCTCCAAAGATCCACCCATGGGCCATTCCTGCATATCCTTCCACTGGTAAACAATAGTCTGCCCTAAAGCCTGAGGGGATTTGAAATCCATCACTTTACTCCAACTAGCCTAAACAAAAATCCTACATAAGTCCCCTAAGTGCGGGTGCGAGGAGAGGATAGGTGGGAAGCCATCCCAGGAGTCATGCCAAAAAAGAGCATCATAGCCAAACATGCCTTGTTTAACCAGCACAGCTCCCCTCTTGAGAGTATCCCAGATCATAGAACCTCTCCCTGAAAGACTATAATGAGGCACCTCAGCGCCCTCCACCTCCCCAAGGTACTTGAAGGTAAGGATCCTAGCCCAATACTAATGTTGATATGAACACCATCTCTAGTATAGCTTAGCAGCCAAAGCTTGTCCATTCTAATCTGTCCTATGCAAACCCAAACCACCATCCTGCTTTGGCCGGCAAACAACTTCCCACTTAATTAAGCTCCACTTCTTCGAAAGGAGATTACCCGACGAAAGAAACTACTGACAGAAGCCCTCAAAATATTTGATGAAACTTGAGGGAACAGTCAACACAAAGCACCTATATAAAGGAAGGGCCTGCACCACGGACTTCAACAGAGTAACTCTTCCAGCCATAGATAACCATCTATAGGTCCAGTGACAAACCAACCCACAAAATTTATCGATCACATCCTGCCAAAAACACCTAGGAAGTGGGTGCACATCTAGAGGGATGCCAAGGTATATAAAGGGAAGTTTCCCCACCTGAAACCTTAAGACCCTAGCAATTCATTGCTAAATAAGCCTCAGGGTATTTGTAGCGCCCCTCCATTCTCACCCTGGATGAGCAGGTGGTCGGGCTAAGGAGCATGAAGAAGAAGGTAAAATACTCAGAATATATAGGGTATGATAGACATGTTGATGGTAAGCTTACTGTTATGATGTAGTTGATGACACTCATTGATGTTTATTATGATGACATTGTTGATACTTTATGATTAATACATTATGCTTATGTTGTGATCAGTTATAGGTTAATTGATTATGTAAATTTGTTTTACTACGTGATTAATGCGATTATCTGTCTATGTTATCTGGTTGTTTAGTTACTAATGAATTTGTTTAATGTGGATACTTGTGATGTGTTTTCTGAAGGGACAGTGTAGTATTACTCATAATGAGTACCCTACTATGATGCGATTCCCTATCACTATGTACTTGCTTGGATGATTATATGTATGTATTCGACACTTTTGTTTGCTACAGGTTGCAGGTACCAGGCATCGACTCCTCCTGAATTGGCAGGTCTGAGCGTGCCTTCATACCAATGGAAGTTGTTGAATGGAGATAACATATGGTCCCCTAGCCTAGCCATCATCCTTGAAGAGGATGAGTATCCAGTTGTGTACCCTATCAGTGTTGTCAGTTTGGTCATGATAGTCAGTTATTGTTGTGGTGGTCTTGCTTTATGATCTTGCATAGTAGTCAGGTATAGTTTGACAGTTGGGTTATTTTGTTGGTATTGTTTTGGTTATTGTTGCCTTAAAATAAAATAATTAGTTATGAAGCATTTGTGTTAAAGAAATAAATATATAAATGTCCTTATGTAAATATAGTTTATGAAAAAAATATTATTCTAGAAGTTAAGTTAATAAATAATAATAATAGTAATAAATGTAATTGCAACTAGAGATAAATAAATAAATAATATTTATGTGTTGCCATAAAGTATATTTATCTTGGTCTGGTTGTAAAATGTTAAAAATAGCAAACTGTAAGATATTGTCCATGCAGGAGTTATTGCCTCATGTGGGGGGGAATCTTCTAGAATATTTTAGGGGATTTCTTTCTCTAAATAGGGAGTTTTTGGGTTGTATATAAGGGGGGATTTCTCTCTCATAACAATCTTCAGCAGATGGAACTTTTGGGGAGAGAATCGTTTGTGGCTGCAACAGTTGAACCCGGCATCGAATCTTCAGCCAGTCAAGCAAGCGAAATCAGGTTCCTTTGGTTCTAATTTCTATCTCATTTTTCTGTTGAATCAAATGTTTGATTTATAATTTTTCCTATTGATTGTAATTTTCTTGAGAGGTTAGAAACCTTGTTATTAGATCCAATTGTGCATATCTGTATCATTGCATTTCTGGGAATCAGCGATTAATGTGACTGTCTATCTCTCGCCCATTTCATCTTTGTTTTTACAGTCTATTGCGACATCCATAACTTTAATTTTATGAACTAGGTTCCTCTAAATTTATGATATATGGTGCATGACCCAATTTCCTAAATCATATCCAAACCTTGTCCATACCCAGTTCATCGTTTTGGAGATATGAATGTTTTATGAATGTTTACCTCAGCCATTTCGTCTTTGTTTTAGCAGGCTGTTGCATTAGCCATAACTTTCATTTTACGAACTAGGTTCCTCTAAATTTTGATATATGGTGCATGACCTAGTTACCTAAATCATATCAAAAAATCGTCCATACCCAGTTCGTCGTTTTGGAGATATGAATGTTTTGTGACTGTCTACCTCTCAGCCATTTCGTCTCTATTTTAGCAGGGTGTTGCGTTAGCCATAACTTTCATTTTACAAAATGGGTTCCTATAAATATTTTATATATAGTGCATGACCTAGTTGCCTAAATCATATCCAAAAATTGTCCATACCCAGTTTGTCATTTTATAGATATGAATATTTTGTGACTATCTACCTTTCACCCATTTCATCTCTGTTAAAACAGTTAGTTGCGTCACCAATAACTCTATATTTTCGAATTGGGTTTCTCTAAAAATTTTATATAAGATTTAGCTCCTATGAAAACTATATCTAAAAGAGTTAGCATTATCCAGTTTGTCAATTCAGAGATATGTATCAATTAGTGACAGACATTCCTATGCCATCTTGATTGTTGTTATTAAATCTACAAATCCATTGTGTGCATATTCTTTAATCATTGCATTCCATAATTTGACATCTCTTTGAGGCAATTTGCTGAACAGTTAATGCACTTTGTCTGTGCTCTCACTTTTGCATACATGTCTACTGGAGCATTTCCTTTTCGAAGTCTCTTATCATTATCAAAACATTATATATTTATATTCTTTCTGATATAGTATATGTCCTTGTGTATCTTAATCGATCATATTAGTATGTTTCTTTCTTAGTGGTTTATTTTAGTGCTTTTGAACATGATATTTTGTTATCTGAAGACTGATTCTTGTTTTTAAGTTCTTTTCTTAGGATTTGAAATTAGCAATATAGTCTAATCTGGATTAAATAATAGAATCAAAACTTAAAAGATTTTGGAAATCGTACATGGGGTAGTGATTATGAAAATATTTATGTTGGAATTGAATTATATTCTCTTAAATGCATTAGAAATAACATAACGTTTATCAAGTTATATCTTTTATCTGAAAATTAGATAATGGTAGAAGGAAAATGAATTAAACTAGATGATAATTTTGAGACTTATTGTGTTTGAAGGGAATAGAATCAACCTAGTTCTAATTTAAGGTAGAAGTATCAATTTTGAGTTTTAATTAGAAATCATTTAATGATGAGTCGTTGATAATAGTCCATGACTTTCAACTACTAAATGTTAACCTTGCAATTAGTCTAAGTAAGACTCTTAATATTATCTATTGCCAATAGCATAGGAATGGATTGAATATTGTTACTTATGGCACTTATATCATTTGAACATATTAGTAACTGCTACTAGTAGTTAGAATAATATTGTTCTACATTGTTGAGATAGATTCACTTTATGTTTGTTGGATGATTGACCATGATTGGAATTAGTGTTGCATTCTTCAAGACCCATTATTAGTGCATCAGATCATATGTTGCATTTGAGGGATCTTAGTTTATGATGTGCATTGGTAAGTGAATGTGATGAGTGACCTTTGAGTTTTAATGGTCTCAAGTATTTGAGTCATTTAGGGAAATGGTTTCTAGAGGCCTAGGACAGTATGATTGTTTGGGGGTTGGCTCTTTGTACATCATGTGAGTTGAATGGAATGCATTCTTGAATTGTTGCCTCCTATTCATGTTGGTTTGATACATGTGCAAGATGGATAATACCATGACCAGTATACTTATTCAGGTGGTTATGATGACTATGCAAAATGAGTTTGCCTTACTCTGTGTATTGTGAAATGATGAGAATGTGATAGTTCATGCTTGGTTTATGTTTTGGAATAAGGATATAAGAATTGGTCCCCGTGGTTATATTTTGTATGCAAGAAGGTAAATGCCTTGCATTGTATATGTTACTTGTCATTGTGATGGTAATTGTCTTGTTTGATGGATAGGGTCTTCTAGATGTAGGTAGGGGAGTGGCTTTCAATGTGGGGCCGGTGCCCAAAGTGGCTGTTAGGATAATCCATTGGAAGTATTTAATCCAGTGATAACATAATAAGAAATTTAGAGGGTTGGGTAGTTTCCACACTAAATAAGATAATTGGATGACTCACCCATGTCTATAGTGCTCTTTCAGGCTAAGGATGGGATGAGAAGGCCATGGTTGGCATGATTGATCTACTTGTCTCCATGAGAGGATGTGTCGGTTCCACATGTGTCACCTTATGGGGCCGGTGCCTAGAGAGAGGTTACCAAGATAACCATAGATGGGGACCAGTTTCTAGAGAGAGATAGCCTAGATAACCCATGCTAGGACCATGTGATGACACTCTCCCTACTGCAGCCTAGCACTCCCTAATTGTGTTTTCCTCTTTCATTGTGTATTTGCCTCTAGAAGTGTTGTTTGAGTTGCTTGTGGTGTTCATTTCAACTAGTGTTGTATTGGAGTCATGTGTAGTCCTTGCACCTGTTAGCCTATTGACTTCTTGTGTGTTTGCTTAGTGGGACCTCATTGTTATCTCCTAGCACAGGGGGTGGACCTCAGGGTTTCACACGGTCGGGTGGTTGTACTTTATTCCATTGGTTTTCTGGCGTCGTGGCTCGTATGTAAAGAAGTTATATCTCTAATGTTTCCAAATTTGCACCTGTATTTGAAGATAGGTATTTGTACTATTCACATCTAGATTTGTGTATCAGTGGAATCCATTATGTAATTTGATGTATTCAAAAAGAAAGAGTTTTCGTAACTATGAAACTATGTAATTCCTCTTGTAAGATAAACTATTTTGTACTTGTAATCTTGATCACAAAAATGCTGATATATTCATCTGATGTTGTAATCTAAAATGTTAGTTTGATTCATTTGATTGATTAAATCTTGTATGTTGTTGATTATTGTTAAGTTGCAATAATGTAGCTATGTAATCCCTAGAGATGTTAGTTTAACTTTGTTGTTATTAGTCTATGTTATATTTTGTTATCACTACTTGTATGTAGAAAAAAAATATATTTCATCATTTTTATTGCTTAGTTAAACTTATCTTTAGGGTTGCATGGCGGGGCATTACACTTGGTATCAGAGCCTAGGTTGCAACACTAAGACCTCTGAATTGTTGTTGTTGCTCTAGGTTAAGTGATTTTCTCTTTGTGGTGTGTTGGTAATAGTACCTCCCACCTGTGTACATTAGTATGAAATTAGAAGGTTGATAAGTTTACAGACTTGCTCTTTAAGAAATGAATTCTTTATGTCATGTTTACTTATGTGTCTACGATGTATTCTTTCTTCTTCATTTCTGAAAAATGTGATGATAGATTTGCCAATATGAATTTCCTGAATGATAGTGCATGCAATTAAGTATTGGAATGACTTAATCATCTGGTGAGTCATGTGGTTGTGTGATGTTATCATGTACGGGGTATCTTTTCGAGGTTGTTTGATAATCTATATCTAACCCCTAGTTGGTCATGACCTGATGTGGAAGAATTGTAGTGAGTTATGAAAGTTATCATTGTGTATGCTTGTGTAAGAACCGTGTGCAGGAGATCAAATTGGAGCTTGTGTTGGATCCATGAGATTGTGAATTTGATACTGTAAGTCAATTATAGTTTTGAATTATTCTTGTGTGTGACATCATACATTTCCTTTGTAGGTATTTTCTCACATAAGGAAGTAATTACATATGTTCATAGCTTAGTAAAAAGAAATTGTACTGTATTAAAAATAGAAGTTGTTTGTATATAAGTAGCGACTGTGTTGCCTTAAATCTTTGTATAAAAGTTGCTTAAATAAGAGTATGTAGTTAACTAAATCATTTGAGTGTTGGTGTATATTCTCTAACCCATTCTGGACATTATGTCCTTGAGTGTTGTGTAGCGGATACTTCCTTTTTGTGGCTAAAATTAGTCACACCGTGATGTGGATTTGTTTTGTAATTTGGTTGTTTTGAAATTTTTGATAGTTGTTTCATGTGTTGTTGGGGGTTAACAGTGAATTTTCTTTCTTTAAACTTTCTTATGACAAGAGTGGTTACCAAATCCCTTTTCTTTTTACTTGATTTATTGTTGGAAATTGCCAGCACTTTGTGACTTAAAGTTGGATTTGATTCTTTTCCCACTTGGGTTTGCATTTATTTTTAAAATCTCTATGGTGGCTATTTTGAATGTTTGTTTGTGTTGGCCCATTTTGTGTTAAGTGATGTTTCTATCATGTTTATTTCAAACCTCTGATAGTATGTTCAAGGGAGGACTCTGCGGAGAATTGTACTTTATATGTTGGTAATAGTCGAAAGCATAGTGGAAATAAGATATGAGATGTATTTTTCCTTGATTATATCTGAATGCAATTCTCTAAATTGGATGAAATTCTCAAAATATGTGTGATTAGATATAAGTAGATCACATGATACGCCTTAGAGGTAAAGAATTGATGTTCTTTTTGTTGTTATGGCATGATTGTGTCTGTCTTATGAACAATTGCTTAATATGGATGTGTATGTAGGCAATAGAAAGTTGCAATACTAATATGTTATGTTTCCACCCTAGTCTGTGACTTCCAGGAGGAAGTCAAGTTTTAGGGGGAAGGATGTAGTGCCCCTCCATTCTCACCCTGGATGAGCAGGTGGTTGGGCTAAGGAGCATGAAGAAGAAGGTAAAATACTCAGAATATATAGGGTATGATAGACATGTTGATGGTAAGCTTAATGTTATGATGTAGTTGATGACACTCATTGATGTTTATTATGATGACATTGTTGATACTTTATGATTAATACATTATGCTTATGTTGTGATCATTTATAGGTTAATTGATTATGTAAATTAGTTTTACTACGTGATTAATGCGATTATCTGTCTATGTGTTATTTGGTTGTTTAGTTACTAATGAATTTGTTTAATGTGGATATTTGTGATGTGTTTTGTGAAGGGACAGTGTAGTATTACTCATAATGAGTACCCTACTACGCTGCGATTCCCAGTCACTATGTGCCTGCTTGGATGATTATATGTATGTATTCGACATTTTTGTTTGCTGTAGGTTGCAGGTACTAGGCATCAACTCCACTTGAATTAGCAGGTCTGAGTGTGCCTTCATACCAATGGAAGTTGTTGAATGGAGATAACATATGGTCCCCTAGCCTAGCCATCATCCTTGAAGAGGATGAGTATCTGGTTGTGTACCCTATCAGTGTTGTCGATTTGGTCATGATAGTCAATTATTGTTGTGGTGGTCTTGCTTTCTGATCTTGCATAGTAGTCAGGTATAGTTCGACAGTTGGGTTATTTTGTTGGTATTATTTTGGTTATTGTTGCCTTAAAATAAAATAATTAGTTATGAAGTATTTTTGTTAAATAAATAAATATATAAATGTCCTTATGTAAATTTAGTTTATGAAAAAAATATTATTCTAGAAGTTAAGTTAATAAATAATAATAATAGTAATAAATGTAATTGCAACTAGAGATAAATAAATAAATAAATAATATTTATGTGTTACCATAAAGTATATTTATCTTGGTCTAGTTGTAAAATGTTAAAAATAGCAAACTGTAAGATATTGTTCATGCAGGAGTTATTGCCTCCTGTGGGGGGAATCTTCTGAAAGATTTTAGGGGATTTCTTTCTCTAAATAGGGAGTTTTTGGGCTATATTAAAGGGGGGGATTTCTCTCTCATAACAATCTTCAACAGATGGAACTTTTGGAGAGAGAATCATTTGTGGCTGCAATAGTTGAACCCGGCATCGAATCTTCAGCCAGTCAAGCAAGCGAAATCAGGTTCCTTTGGTTCTAATTTCTGTCTCATTTTTCTGTTGAAGCAAATGTTTGATTTATAATTTTTTCTGTTGATTGTAATTTGCTTGAGAGGTTAGAAACCTTGTTATCAGATCCAATTGTGCATGTCTGTATCATTGCATTTCTGGGAATCACTGATTGATGTGACTGTCTATCTCTCGCCCATTTCATCTTTGTTTTTACAGTCTATTACGGTAGCCATAAATTTAATTTTAGGAACTGGGTTCCTCTAACTTTTTGATATATGGTGCATGACCTAGTTTCCTAAATCATATCCAAAAATCGTCGATACCTAGTTCGTCATTTTGGAGATATGAATGTTTTGTGACTATCTACCTCTTAGCCATTTCGTCTATGTTTTAGTAGGCTGTTGTGTTAGCCATAACTTTCATTTTATAAAATGGTTTCCTCTAAATTTGTGATATATGGTGCATGACCTAGTTGCCTAAATCATATCGAAAAATTGTCCATACCCAGTTTGTTGTTTTAGAGATATGAATATTTTGTGACTGTCTACCTTTCACCCGTTTCATCTTTGTTAAAACAGTTAGTTGCGTCACCAATAACTCTATATTTTCGAATTGGGTTTCTCTAAAAAATTTATATAAGATTTAGCTCTTACCTATGAAAATTATATCCAAAAGAGTTAGCATTACCCAGTTTGTCAATTTAGAGATATGTATCAATTAGTGACAGACATTCCTATTCCATCTTGATTATTGTTATTAAATCTACAAATCCATTATGTGCATATCCTTTAATCATTGCATTCTATAATTTGACATCTCTTTGAGGCAATTTGCTAAACAGTTAATGCACTTTGTCTGTGCTCTCACTTTTGCATACATGTCTACTAGAGCATTTCCTTTTCGAAGTCTCTTATCATTATCAAAATATTCTATATTTATATTCTTTCTAATATAGTATATGTTCTTGTGTATCTCAATCGATCATATTAGTATGTTTCTTTCTTAGTAGTTTATTTTAGTGCTTTTAAACATAATATTTTGTTATCTGAAGACCGATTCTTGTTTTTAAGTTCTTTTCTTAGGATTTGAAATTAGCAATATAGTCTAATCTGGATTAAATAATAGAATCAAAACTTAAAAGATTTGGAAATCATACATGGGGTAGTGCTTATGAAAATATTTATGTTGGATTTGAATGATATTCTCTTAAATGCATTAGAAATAACATAACGTTTATCAAGTTATATCTTTTATCTAAAAATAAGATAATGGTAGAAGGAAAATGAATTAAATTGGATGATAATTTTGAGACTTATTGTGTTTGAAGGGAATAGAATCAACCTAGTTCTACTTTAAGGTAGAAGTATCAATTTTGGGTTTTAATTAGAAATCATTTAATGATGAGTTGTTGATAATAGACCATGACTTTCAACTACTAAATGTTAACCTTGCAATTAGTCTAAGTAACACTCTTAATATTATCTATTGCCAATAGTATAGGAATGGATTGAATATTGTTACTTATGGCACTTATATTGTTTGATCATATTAGTAACTGCTACTAGTAGTTAGAATAATATTGTTGAGATAGATTCACTTTATGTTTGTTGGATGATTGACCATGATTAGAATTAGTGTTGCATTCTTCAAGACCCATTATTAGTGCATTAGATCATATGTTGCATTTGAGGGATCTTAGTTTATGATGTGCATTGGTAAGTGAATGTGATGAGTGACCTTTGAGTTTTAATGGTCTCAAGTATTTGAGTCATTTAGGGAAATGGTTTCCAGAGTCCTAGGATGGTATGATTGTTTGGGGATTGGTTCTGTGTACATCATGTGAGTTGAATGGAATGCATTCTTGAATTGTTGCCTCCTATTCATGTTGGTTTAATATATGTGCAAGATGGATAATACCATGACCAATATACTTATTCAGGTGGTTATGATGACTATGCAAAATGAGTTTGCCTTACTCTGTGTATTGTGAAATGATGAGAATGTGATAGTTCATGCTTGGTTTATGTTTTGGAATAAGCATATAAGAATTGGTCCTCGTGGTTATGTTTTGTATGCAAGAAGGTAAATGCCTTGCATTGTATATGTTACTTGTCATTGTGATGGTAATTGTCTTGTTTGATGGATAGGGTTTTCTAGATGCAGGTAGGGGAGTGGCTTTCAATGTTGGGCCAGTGCCCAAAGTGGTTGCCAGGATAACCCATTGGAATTTTTTAATCCAGTGATAACATAATAATAAATTTAGAGGGTTGGGTAGTTTCCACACTAAATAAGATAATTGGATCCCTCACCCATGTCTGTAGTGCTCATTCAGGCTAAGGATGGGATGAGAAGGCTGTGGTTGGCATGATCGACCTCCTTGTCTCCATGAGAGGATGTGTCGATTCTGCATGTGTCACCCTATGGGGCCGGTGCCTAGAGAGAGGCTGTCAAGATAACCATAGATGGGGGCTAGTTTCTACAGAGAGATAGCCTAGATAACCCTTGCTAGGGCCATGCGATGACACTCTCCCTACTGTAGCCTAGCATTCCCTTATTGTGTTTTCCTCTTTCATTGTGTATTTGCCTCTAGAAGTGTTGTTTGAGTTGCTTGTGGTGTTCATTTCAACTAGTGTTGTATTGGAGTCATGTGTAGTCATTGCACCTATTAGCCTATTAACTTCTTGTGTGTTTTCTTAGTGGGACCTCATTGTTATCTCCTAGCACAGGGGGTGGACCTTAGGGTTTCACATGGTCGGGTGGTTGTGCTTTATTCCATTGGTTTTCTGGCAACGTGTCTCATGTGTAAAGAAGTTGTATCTCTCATGTTTCCAAATTTGCACTTGTATTTGAAGATAGATATTTGTACTATTCGCATCTAGATCTGTGTATCAGTGGAATTCATTATGTAATATGATGTATTAAAAAAGAAAGAGTTTTCGTAACTATGAAACTATGTAATTCCTCTTGTAAGATAAACTATTTTGTACTTGTAATCTTGATCGCAAAAACGTTGATATATTCATCTGATGTTGTAATCTAAAATGTTAGTTTGATTCATTTGATTGATTAAATCTTGTATGTTGTTGATTATTGTTAATTTGCAATAATGCAGCTATGTAATCCCTAGAGATGTTAGTTTAACTTTGTTGTTATTAGTCTATGTTATGTTTTGTTATCATTACTTCTATGTAGAAAAAATATATATTTCACCCTTTTTATTGCTTAGTTAAACTTATCTTTAGGGTTGCATGGTGGGGCATTACAGTATTAAAGAAATAAATGCAAGACTTACTTTCATTAATGCTTTAACCTAAGGCAGCCAGGTAACAATCCAAAATCTGACAGAAAGCAACCACTTTAGCCACCTTCACAACACCCATCAAAGCCGTATCATCCACAAACTGAAGATGAGTTTGAGGAGGAAGAGAATTGCTCAATTTCCATCCCTAAAAGAGCCCATCCATAACATGGGACTTAATGAATCTCCCCAAGCCTTCAGCCATCAAGATGAACAAATATGGGGATAAGGGGTCCCCCTATCGAAGACCTCTAGAAGCACGAAACAGATCCGAAGACTCCCCATTTATGAGAACAGAAAATGAGGAAGTCCTCACACAACTCATGGCCCAATCAATCCACTCACAATTGAACTTGAAGGCTCTAAGAATTTTGATCAAAAAGCCCCAGTTAACTCTATCATAAGCTTTACCTTGTCTAACTTTATAAACATAGCCTTTTCCTTAGAAGCCATAGAGTGAATACTCTCATCCGCAATAACTACTCCATCCAAAATCTGTCTACCCGCAACAAAGCCCCCTTGTTCCTCTGAGATCAACTTATCCAAAAATGGCTTCAAATGTTCAACAATTAGCTTTGTAATAATTTTATACACCACATTGCACAAAGCAATTGGTCAAAAAAGATCCAGAGAATTAGGACCATTACGTTTTGGGATAAGAGCAAGAAATGTGGCATTCATGGCTCACAACATTTTCTTATTCCTAAAAGACTCCTGCACCACTTCCAATAGATCAAGGTTGATGACTTCCCAAAATTCCTGAAAGAACTCAACCGGGAACCCATCAAGACTAGGAGCCTTCCCTTTTTTCAACTGAAACACCACATCCTCCAACTCCTTCAAAGAAATTAGTTTAAGAAGAGAAGCCTTCATATCCATAGTCACCAGAGAGGGAATACAAGCCAGGATAGAAACTTCCTCCTCACTAGTAGGCGGGGTATCTTCAGAAAAGAGAGCAGAGAAAAAATGAACCACCTCACTAGAGATCCCCGAAGAGGAAGAAAGAACAAAACCCTCAGGAGAGCAGAGAGAAGAGATAAAGTTACCTTGTCTTCAAGCCTTCACCGATTTATGAAAGAAGGAAGTATTCCTATGCCCTTTTTGAAGCCAATCAACATGAGCCTTCTGTTTCCAAAAAAAATCCTCACGAAGCTCCCATTCCTCGAGGTCTTTAACCACACTAACCTCAAGCCTGCTTAAATTCGCATCAAGACCCTGATCCCAAATTTGCCTGGTAATAGAATCCAAGCGCTCATAGGCAACCCTTTTCTGCTGAAACATGTTGCCAAACTGATACTTATTCCAATGTTTCAATTTATACTTCACATATTGAAGCCTCTTCACAAATGAGTACATAACTGTACCAAAAGCAGGTCATCCTTCAGTCCACCATCTAGAAACCAAGTCAAGAAGACTCTCCTCCCTGAGCCACATAAGCTGAAATCTAAAAGTTTATTTCTTAGGACCACTAGCCAAACGAGCAGAGAATTTGATCAGCCAATGGTCTAATCCTCACCAATCTAAAATTTTAGAACTTGACAGCCACTTGTCACCCAACCAAAAATAGGAAACAAGAAACCTGTCTAACCGTTTAGAAAAGGCATCATCCCCAAGCCTCCTATTATTTGAAGTAAACATGCCATTCGAAGGTTTGATATCCACAAACTGGAGCCAAGCCAAATTATCCCTCAGAAGATTAGAAGAGGAGTCCAAACGAGGCACACCCCCCTTTTCTCCTTGAGGGATGCAATTGTATTGAAGTCACCTACCATAATCCAGGGGAAGAAAGGATCCAACGATCTCAGAAGATTGATATGAGACCATAGGATAGTCTTACAAGGGACATTCGTCAGAGCATAAATGTTAGAAAGAAGAATTTTTTCCCCCATCTCCAAACTAATTGCAACCAGAGAAATGGAAAATCTACTAGAGATCCACGAAACAGGAGAAATTCACTGAGGATCCCAAAGGCAAGCAAGACCCCCTGAGCTGCCTTGTGCACCCACACACTGGAAAAAACCCTTTGTTCCAAATCTTAGAAACACACTACATCATACCATCCACAGATAACTTCATCTCTTGTAGGAAAACCACATCCAGAGAATGAGCACTAACCAAGTCCTGAATAGCATTTTGTCTAGGGATGCTATTCATACCCCTTACATTCCATGATAACACAATCATCGCGAAGGGTGAGAGAAGTGAGTATCCAATGTCTTCACCAACCTAGATTCCACCAATGTCTCTCCAGCCATCTTAACTTTCTCCTGATCCTTCTTCCTCCCCACCTTCTGGGGCTTATCAAGAGCACACTTTTTCAGGGATTTTTGCTATAGACATAGAATAGGAGAAGAAGAGAGGGCTTTTTTCTTACTAGAGTCTTCCAAACCTGGTCCACTGGCTAAACTCACCCTTTCATCCGAAGAGGCTAAGGGGGTTTCCACCAAACCACAAGATTCCCCAAACCTAGCATCAAGGGGAGGAGCAACTAAATCCATCACCACCCCAAAAGCCACCACAAGAACTACGACCAAGGTAGTGACAGGCAAAGACTTAGAATTATGATCAACTAAAGGAGAAGATTCAACATGCATGTCAGAAGAAAACCCCTCCATGGACTAATTCATCCAAAGCCTCAAACTTGTTAAAAGTCTCCTCCTCTTGACAATCCTGAAGAGTCCTCTTCTGACCCTGATTCTTGTTTCATGCCTTAACTAGCACAAAGCTATCTTTATCTAGTCCCACCCCTGCATGGGTGCTTTACCCTTTTCTGCCCTTGGATTAGATGGAGCCTTCACATTATTTGAACCACCAGCACCTGAGGCACGAGGGCACCTCCTTTGAAGATGGCCATACTCATGGCACAGCCGACACCTGAAAGGTAAAGTCTCATAGTCTAATTGTTGAGTCCAGGAGCTAGACCCAATAGTCAGATCAATAGAATCTGGCAGAGGCTGGCTCAGATCAATCTCCACACAGACCCAGGCATAGGAAAAAATTTGCTTCTCCAGAGGTTGTTGAGACGGGCCAATAGGCTTCCCCAGTAGCAACGCAATTGATTGTAGAATATCCTGTCTCTAACATTCCAATGGCAACCGAGGAAAATGAACCCACACCAGCACCTTCGATGGCAGCTCCTCTGCCGAGTTAAAGCTAGCATGCCAAGGCTTCATGAAAAGGCCAACTTGATTATAAAAGTAGGGCCCTCCCTCAAAAACCTTGTTACGATCGGAGATACACGAAAAAACCACCAGAAAGAAATTATTTGCAGCTAGCAGGATTTCAAAATCACCTTCTGAATTCCATGACTTGCGAATCTAGGGTTCCAGAAAAGGCATTGAAACCCTCAATCCCATAAATTTGCAGATTAAAACATGTTTTCTATAATACTTTAGGTCCTCGGCTACCGCCTCTGTTTGAATCACCAGCTTCGAACAAACTTGAGCTCTTTCCAAGCATCTGTTTATCTTGTGCAATTTTAAAGCACCAGTGTTAAAAACCCCAACATCAGGCAGGGATGGATGAGGAAACCCGTCACCAACCTCTGCCATAGCAACATCCCCTGATGTCTCACCCAAAGGCACAGACCCTGCCATTAGAAAATCCCCTCAAGCCCTCACACCCCAGACCTACACCGAACAATGCACACACTCAAGAAAAAAAAAACCCCACCCCTTGTTGAAAACAACCCCACAGAGCCTGATCTGCAAAGAAAAAATGCATGCAATAGAGAACAAACACATGCAGACCGCGACCTTCTACAGGTCACAGGACTGCACAAAGCTCCCGCGCACACGCTCCATCAAAAATGTCAATCCAAAATTACCCTCTTAATTACCATTAGATGAAGTTTGTCTTATTTGAGGTCTTAGGTCTATTATATGAGATGTCACTTGAGTGATGTACCCTAGAAGATTTAGTACACATGGGATGGGGAAAGAGATGTTTGATAGGGTTTAACCATCTACTGTAATGTGTTGGCATATTTTGTTTAATATTCCTAACTCATAACTTTGTTCATTTGATCAAAAGTTCTAGAGTAAATGAATTACTTAATATTGCTTAAATTCCTAATTTCATCTCCTAATTGGAAGTCCTAATTTCATCTCCTCATTGCAAGTCTTAATTAAAGTCCTAATTTCATGTCCTAATTTCAAGTCTTAATTAAAGTCCTAATTTCATGTCTTAATTAACTTATCCTAATTTCATCTCCTACTTGCAAGTCCTAATTTCATGTCTTAATTAAAGTGCTATTTTCATCTCCTCATTGCAAGTCTTAATTAAGTTCCTAATTTTATATCTTGATTAAAGTCCTAATTGCAAGTCTTAATTGAAGTCCTAATTTCATGTCTTAATTAACTTGTCCTAGTTTCATCTCCTAATTGTAAGTCATAATTTCATGTCCTAATTAAAGTACTAATTTCATCTCCTCATTGCAAGTGTTAATTAAAGTCCTAATTTTATATCTTAATTAAATTCCTAATTTCATGTCCTAATTGCAAGTCTTAATTAAATTCCTAATTTCATCTCTTAATTAACTTGTCCTAATTTCATCTCCTAATTTTAAGTCCTAATTTCATGTATTAATTAAAGTGCTAATTTCATCGCCTCATCGCTTGAGTCTTAATTAAAGTGCTAATTTCATCTCCTTGTTGTAAGTATTAATTAAAGTCCTAATTTTATATTTTAATTAAAGTCCTAATTGTTGCAAGTATGGGACTAACCGGTGTTGTCATTGATGTCAACATACTCCTGTTGCATTGATGTCAAGGATTGGATGGGCTGTGTGCTGAGGATATTGAGAAAATTAGTCCTATCAGAAACAGAAAAGAACAGTGAAGACAGTGAAGCTCTATGAAGTGAAAATCCTAGCTAGATGAAGATCAGAGAATGCGTATCAAAGGGTTTGTAGATATGTATCTAAAGATGATCTAGTCAAGATTTGAGAGGTCCACATGAAGATTTGGAGAAGTTATGGCCATATGAGTAAAGCTGGTTCTGGCAGCTGTTCAGAGGTGACAGAGTGACACAAATAGGTCCGGTGAGATCTGAAAATACAATATCTTGTTCTGCAGATTTGGTGGAATCTTTAGGAAGGAAATGTGAATTGACAACTCAATTGGTTCATGGTCTGGAGGTCCGCAAGCATTTATTCTAATGTGACAGTGATGACAGACTGTGTTCTTGAGGTTCTAGATGAAGATGCGAATGATTTCAATAAGCAAAAGTGGTGTGGATGTTCTTGGTGATTCAAGAAAGCTTGTGGAGGTCTCTAGATTGTGTCCAGTTCATGTTGGCGGTCTGCATTGTAGATTGAGATCGTAATTGAAGATTTACTCTCAGGTGATGGTGTTCTTCCTAATCATGGCCGACCGGATGTTTTACACATCTTACGGATGATCTTGAAGATGTTTTGTGAAGCATGACATGTTCTTCAAAGAAGATTGAAGTCCCAGATATGTGTGGCTAATAGTGTGGTAATACGCATGAAGTTTTGTAATAAGTCAAGTTGTATTTGTGTAATTGCTCTGTAATAAAATAAAGTATGTATTGTGCCAACTTGGATGATTATCCCAAAGTTGATGTCTTGTATAAATAAGATTTGTGAAGTCATTTCAAAGTATCCTTGGTGAAGATGAGAGAGTGGTAGAGAGGAGAAGAGTGAAAAGCAGAGCAAAAGTGTTGAGCTTAAATGGAACTATCTCAAGCATGGTGAAGATGCTAATCTCCAATTCAAGTATGTAATATTTATATTATTATTCTGTAGACAGTGTGTCTCCTGTAGGCAATGGGCCTCTTGTGAGCAATGTGCTCGGGCAGTGAGCCCTAATTGGCAAGTGCCATTTTGTTCTTCTTATTCTTATAATAGAGAATACAATCTTGGGTTAGTCACCCTGTGGTTTTTCCCTTAACCGGGTTTTCCACATTAAAATCTTGGTGTCATATGTGTTAATGTGTTTTTGCTCTTGAGATATTGCATTGTGCTTCCGTGATTAAATCATTATTATGCTATAGAAATATAAGAAGGATTTAAGTGTTTACAGAAAGGAAAGTTTTGGTGACAACTAATTCACCCCCCCCCACTCTCAGTTGTCTGTCCTAAAACCAACACTAATTTCATGTCCTAATTGCAAGTCTTAATTAAAGTGAAAATTTCATCTCTTAATTAACTTGTCCTAATTTCATCTCCTAATTGCAAGTCCTAATTTCATGTCTTAATTAAAGTTTTAATTTCATCTCCTCATCACTTGAGTTTTAATTAAATTCCTAATTTCATTTCCTCGTCGCTTGAGTCTTAATTAAAGTCCTAATTTCAACTCTTAATTAAAGTCCTAATTTCATGTCCTAATTGCAAGTCTTAATTAAAATTCCTAATTTCATCTCTTAATTAATATCCTATTTTCATCTCCTAATTGCAAGTCCTAATTTCATGTCTTAATTAAAGTGCTAATTTCATCTCCTCATCGCTTGAGTCTTAATTAAAGTGCTAATTCCATCTCCTCATTGCAAGTCTTAATTAAAGTCCTAATTTTATATCTTAATTAAAGTCCTAATTGCAAGTCTTAATTAAAGTCCTAATTTCATCTCTTAATTAACTTGTCCTAATTTCATCTCCTAATTGCAAGTCCTAATTTCATGTCTTAATTAAATTGCTAATTTCATCTCCTCATCCCTTGAGGCTCAATTAAAGTCCTAATTTCATCTCCTCGTCACTTGAGTCTTAATTAAAGTCCTACTTTCAACTCTTAATTGAAGTCCTAATTTCATGTCCTAATTGCAAGTCTTAATTAAAGTCCTAATTTCAGCTTTTATTTAATATCCTATTTTCATCTCCTAATTGCAAATCCTAATTTCATGTCTTAATTAAAGTGCTAATTTCATCTCCTTATCGCTTGAGTCTTAATTAAACTGCTAATTCCATCTCCTCATTGCAAGTCTTAATTAAAGTCCCAATTTTATATCTTAATTAAAGTCTTAATTCCATGTCCTAATTGCAAGTCATAATTAATGTCCCAATTTCAACTCTTAATTAACTTGTCCTAATTTCATCTCCTAATTGCAAGTCCTAATTTCATGTCTTAATTAAAGTGCTAATTTCATCTCCTCATCACTTGAGTCTTAATTAAAGTCCTAATTTCATCTCCTAATTGCAAGTCCTAATTTCATGTCTTAATTAAAGTGTTAATTTCATCTCCTTGTCGCTTGAGTCTTAATTAAAGTCCTAATTTCATCTCTTATTTAATATCCTAATTTCATCTCCTAATTGCAAGTCCTATTTCATGTCTTAATTAAAGTGCTAATTTCATCTCCTAATTGTAAATATTAATTAAAATCATAATTTCATCTCCTAATTGAAAGTCTTAAATAAAGTCCTAATTTCATCTCTTAACTAATGTCCTAATTTCATGTCCTTGAACAAGTTAATTAAGAGAGAAATATGAATGGGAATATATATATATATATATATGTTATCAAAGAACCAACAATACTATTATAACATTCTACAAGAAAATTACAATTATAGGAGTCATAATTCTAAGTCAAAATATATAGTCAAAATTACAATTACATGAGTCCTAATTCAAGGTTTTGAACTCCTAGATTATAGTAAATTATAAAATATAAAATTTCCTTGATTTCAAGTGATGTCGTCACACATAGAATGTTCAAGTAATGACAATCATGTTATCTAGTTGTAGGAGACTTAAAACAAAAATGATAAAAATTACAATGAACAAGTAAGTATGCGTACAATTAGTGCAAGTAAATAAATTAACTATAAATACATGAGTCATAACTATAAGTCAGATGAGAAAATTATAATAAATCAAGTTGGACTATTATAATAGAAATTCCTTACATTTGAAAGTGATACATAGCATAGGAAAATCCAATATGAATGTTAAACATTGAATGCACCAATAGTGACAATCATGCCAACTAGTTCTACGAGACCTGAAATAAAAATCCACTATAAATTTACTTAATCTTAAATACATTTACTAAACCAAATCCCAAAGTTATTAAAGTAAATTAAACTTACCTAATTTTTGAAACTTAGTTAGGGGGTGGCTTAAGGGGATATGCAATCAATTACTACTTTGGTGAGGGTGTGCTAGTAAATCAATTAACAATTAATATACTTAATCCTAAACTCACATCCTAAACCTAATTCGTTGAAGTTATTAAACTAAATCGTAGTTATGTAAATTATAGAACATATCTAGGGGATGGATTAAGGGGAGTTAAGAGGATGGCTGAAGGGGAGATGCAATCAATTACTAATCTACTAAGGGTGTTCTCGTAAATCAATTAACTATAAATCTACTTAATGCTAAACTCACATTTTAGACCAAATTCATTGAAGTTATTAAACTAAACCCTACTTACCTGACTTATGGAACATAGCTAGAGGATGGCTTAAGGGGAGTTAAGAGGATGGCTTACCGGGAGATGAAATCAATTAACTATCAATCTTCTTAATCCTAAACTCACATCCTAGACCAAATTCTAAAGTTATTAAACTAAATTGTACTTAATTTGTGAAACATAGCTAGGGGATGGCTTAAGGGGACATGAAATCACTTAATAATTTGGCTAGAGCATGATAGTAAACCAATTAGCTCTATCAAGTAAATATATACAACTACACATTAGTCGAAAAATAAAGATTAAAAGTTTAAATTTTTTACATACCTACGAATCATTTAAAAAATTTACTCCATTGTACCATCTACATCCTCTCTTTTTTTCTAATGCATCTATGATTACCTCATGTTCTTCCATATAAAGTATCCATAACTTTTTTTTAATAGGTTTCCCTTGATATCTCACTAATTGTATATTTGTTGCCACAACCAAATGAGAGTAGTGCATAATTTTCTTATGTCTTTCATAATCTTCAAATGCAGGTATATCATTCTTCCTTATCAGATATTTGTTGGAGTATTACATCATTTGATATAATTTATTATATAATTTAGAATAAACATAAATAAATAAATTAACATGTAAATGTTAATTTATACATATAGGTTAGTTTCTTGTTAGTAATTAATAAATGTATGTTAGTTTTTAGGAATTTACATTCCCGTAGGTTATTTTAGTTACATTTATAGGAATATGTATGGCTTTATAAGCCAATGTAATACAATGCTTAAATAATCGTGAAGAGATCAATATATTATTTTATGTTTTAGATATTGTTGTTCAAATGGAGTGATCTGTAATTTTATTTTTGTGCTCATCATTTCAATATGGTATCAAAGCAGTAGACGGTTATGGGAGTTGAAAAGGAGTTTTGTGAGGAAGACATGAGCAATAGTCATGATGACCAATGACAAACATATTAATTCAAGAGAGTATGAGCGCCATTCTATTTGCTGGTAAATTGATTTGATTTTAAAATCACATTTTTTAAAACAATCTATTGCAGTCTCACCAAAACTGCAATATCTCTCTCATTTTATATCAAAATTAAAAAATTTAAAGTGTTTTGGAAAGCTAACAAAGGGGGGAATAAAACCCATAATTTTTTTGAGGATATTATGAGAAATTTGATGCATAAAAGTGAGTAGAGAAATAATGATGTGAGTTTCATCCAGCCGTGAAAAATTAAGAAATATGTAAGAAGTTGGACAAGGAGAAGGTGTCTGATGCAAGAGCATATAGTGGTGTAAGGACAATCTTGCATCATCCAAAAAATTATGATTTTGTTTTCTGTTCTTTTCAATTTTGGTACTTTCGGATACCCAATTGCTTGAATAATGATGTAGAACCTTTAGTTTTTCCAACCTACTAAAAATAACAAACTGCTATTTTTATAAAGTTTGCATTTGAGCACGTATGGAAGCGAAAATTTACTCAAAACTTTAGAATTGAAAAATATAACCTTTGGTGAAGGAATTGGCCAAAGATCACTTGTGGGTTGAAAGATATTAAAGTTTCCATTTTTCTAAAAACCCCTGAAAAGGTTTCAAAGTCAAATATGAGGCAGTTAGAGGCCTCGTATGACCCTAAAAATGGGTGGAATCAACATTGAATATTTTAAGGGCGTAGACACTTCATGAGATTTCCAACACATCAAATGGTTCATCAATTAGACACTTGGATCAAAAGTTATGGCTCCCAGAAGTTGACTTATTTTTGGAGGGACTTACAAATTTTGAAATTTTGGCTAGAAGGCACCAAAAATAGTTATATATGACTATTTTTGGGAATCCTTTATGCAGTAGAGAAAGGGGGGAAAGTGGTGAGTCAATAAAAGGAGGGAAAATAGAAGCCCTAGCAGATTTAAAGCTACAAAAGGCAGAAAGTTCCAAAATCCAGAGGAAGGAAGCTGTAATGTGTTGTAGCTTACTGAGGATTCATCCTCTAATTTGATTCCAGTTTCTGTAAGGGGGGAAAGTGGTGAGTCAATAAAAGGAGGGAAAATAGAAGCCCTAGCAGATTTAAAGCTACAAAAGGCAGAAAGTTCCAAAATCCAGAGGAAGGAAGCTGTAATGTGTTGTAGCTTACTGAGGATTCATCCTCTAATTTGTTTCTGTAATGTAATGTGTTGTTCAGTTCAATAAAATAAAATTTCTATTTTTTGTGTGCAATCTATGTTATTATGTGTTATGGGATTGACCTCCTCATTAGCATCTAAATGCAGAGGCATTTTGGAAATTCAGAATCCAATGTATAAGAGTGAAGGAGGATTGTAGAAATTCTGTAGAAGCCATTTGAGGTGGTAAAAACCAAGAGTTGGAGGATGAAATAGAGGCACAGGGCTTTCAAATCAAATGCACAGTCGCTTGAAGGTATAAAGTTGACTAGTATATGAGTCCATCATTGGTTGAAATCAACATTATTTTTAGCATTTGAATATGGCCACACATTATGCTTGTGTTCTCGATGCCATCCCTGATAGAAATTTGGAAAACTCACATGCCTGTGCTATTGAAGGTTTAAATGCTATACTTGATAGGACTTTTAAGAGATCACATATGACATCAGGCAGATAAAGTGTAAGCACATCAAATTGGAGGTTGGAGGAAAATGGGGGTTAGAGATTTTTCTCATCTCAAGCTAGCTTCTCGCTCAGAGATGATCTAATACATGAGAAGCGCCATCAATTTGTGTCCCTTCACAAAGCAAGGGGGCTTGGTAGTTTTGACAATTCTTGTGGGTGCAGTTTGTGTAATCACTTTGGTGTATTTCCTTTGTACATTGGGTAAGTGCATGGAAATGGGGGACCAAAAGGGGGTCAAAAGTGGCCAGCTTTTTTCTAAAATCAATAAAAACTAATCTTGGATGAGAAATTGAAGATATCCATGCTCAAAATTAGAAGATGTGATAAGAACAAGTTTCGTAGTGCTCGGAATCTAGTTTCTAAACTAGTATTTTTTCTAAAAATGGTGGAGATTAAGAGGTTCAAATAGGGGGAGCACACAAAGTGCTCCTGTTTTTGTCAAAAAAATATAACATAGTGTCCGGTGTGCTCCCCTGAAAATTTCAACTTTTTTCAAGTATTTGACAAATCACTTCAGTAGAAAATTAGCTAACACCATGTAGTTTATGACTGATTTTTCTTTTAATTTTTTAATGAATATATGATTTTTTATGAATTTGCAAAGTGGACACATCCAGAAAAATGAAAATTTGAGCGTGCTCCCTCATAATTTTTTTGAAAAGTAATCAAAAATCAATTTTTTAATGTGTATATCTAATTACATTTAGAATCTAAAAATGTAATCACAAGTTGGAGGACTCAGATGAAAGGAGGTTCATAAAGGTTAAATTTATTACATCTCTTAGGAGAAAAAACATTTAGACTTCTTAGAGTAAAGATTTAAAAGAGCTCTTGAGGCTTCCACCCAAGACCCATGCAATATGAATTATAAATTCCTTATAGAATACAAGAGAAGGGAAGCCCAAAATAGGAATAGCCCAAACACCATGAAATAAAATTAAAACATCTAAGGCTTCAAGACTTTAGAGATTTGACTGAAAACTAGACCCTTGGTTTTCTAAAGAATACTATGGTTTCTTGTACAAGTAATAATAGGATTGGACTTATATAATTGAGAAAATGATTAAAGATAACATACCCAAACTTGTAGATGGCCTATGTGATTTTGATGTAAACAAAGATTATTTATCCCTTGGAAATGAAATGTGCTCTAGTTATTTTCTCCTTGTGAACACTTATGATTGTCTAATGTCTAGGTGTACTTGCATATGTAATATCTGGACAAATGAATATCTTTAAATACATAGATGTAAAAAAATAATTTTTAAAAACATGTATCATGTCAGCTCACAATAGAGTTAGTGAAAGGGATAGGAAATTTTTAATTTAAACTTCAAAATAAAACTTGGTGATCAATCCCAATCCATTCAACATTGATTGCAAGCCATTGCAGATTGGCCTAGGATGAGAAAGTACTATTTGAGACAATGAATAAATATGTAGACTTGATTGTGAATGTAGGCTAGTAAATGATATGTAAATGGTGAGTATGTGGGAATGTGTGTGAATAGTGATATGATAAGGTTGAATTCATGGAAATGGATGTAAAAGAATGTGAAATTGATAGTGATTAGTAAGATTTGTCAACTAAACATGGCACTCAATATGTGATTGTATTAGGTCATTCCATCAAGATGGGCCAAAAACTAAATTGGAATAAACATGGGTATTCAAATTAAACCATTTCATTGGGATTGTTTGTAAATAGGTAAAAGATAAGGTCACAAGCATGGAAGTGTAGATTAGTGTAAAATTGATAACCATTGGGACATAAGCCAAACATAACACAAGAGTGTAGCATTTATCAACAAGTAATTGTATTACGTCATTTTGGGAATTGACATGGGTATGTTAAACTCACCATTAGAATAACATCAATAACACCCAAGTCAATCATTTGCTAGGAGTACTTTAGCTATCAATACCTATGAAATATTAATACAATGTCAAACTTGGTGCTTAAAAACCAAAACCCCAACCACAAAGGTCTTCAAACTTGAACCCTAAACTCACATATTGAAACCAAACCATTAAACATGAATAGTAAATGTGAAACCCTAACTCAAAATCCCAATTTGGTCCTAAACCCTCACAATTTGGTTTCATATATCCTCAAATACTATACTCCCTTAATGGTGTAATGGGCAATTGAGGAAAATCCTCCTTTCATTCCAGGTGTAATCCCTCTCAAGATCTTCCTATACAACATCATACACATCCATGGCCTTGCCATATGCTAGCTACTACCTTACATTTCCTACTACTACATCTAGTTTATAGAGGGGTATGAACCTATCCTCAGTGGATCACTTGGAATATGCTAGGCTCACACACATACTAGTCTAAGGGATATAACCTAACCTTAATATAAAGAACTATGCTTAAATGTTATGAGTCTAATCCTAAGGCACTATAGTCTAAAGATTAATACTAAAGATCTATCCTATTATTCTTTCATTGCTACATCTTAGGATCTTCCAATCCCATGATCCACAGATCTTTGGTTGATTCTATCTTACTCAATATAAATTATCCTAAACCATTATAGCCATGATTACTATACATGCACAACACATTTTTTATGATGTCAATCTTATGTGCATGATATATGTTAGTGACTTACATCTAGGTCTATTACCTCCATATGGTGATACATCTAGTGATGAGTTTGGAAATTATTACCTTATAATTTGATAACATGGACTCCTTAGTATCTCTCTTCCCATTGATCATTAGCTTCATTTTTTGCATGCCAAGAAACCTAAGATGACCTTATTTGACAGAAATTCTTAGCACAATATTTCATTTCTTTATCTTATATGCATATGCATGATATTGCATACTTGGTTCATGCATTTGAAAAGTGATTAGTTGAGCAAGCTTATTGACAAGTTAGATTTAAACTACTTTTTGATGCATGTTAACTTGTTCTGTTGGAACATGGTAACTTGTTTACTTGGAACCAAACCTAAATAAACTAATTGGTAAACATCAGCTTTTATGTCATCTTTAGGTATGAAATCACCACTACTAGTGACATCAAGTGTATAAGTATTTTCTATATATAAGCATTCTCATGATTTGCATTTAATGTATTTATTTAAATTTATCTTTTTGTAATTGTAGGTGCAATCATGTATTTATTTAAAGGAAAATGTATTTATGGAATTAAACATATATTTTCAAACATTTTCTAACTTTTAAAGTTTTCTTGGAAAATGTCCCTTGGTTTCATGTGTATTGTTATGTAATTAAATGTGTAATTGTACTGTTTAAACCATGTAAATTTAAAATTTACAAGTTTGATATATGTATAAGAATATTACATACATGCATTTAGTATATAAATTTTCAATTCCTAATTCAATTAATTATTTTTTGTAACTACAGCTCTACTTCTAGCACTTATATATGACCGAGTTACTAGAGTATGAGTTCTTTCTGGAAGAGGCCCCACAAAATGAGCCCCCAACTCAAAACCCCCATCAAACACCTCCCATCCAAATCCACCCACACCAAAGCCCCCCATTCCAAGATCCCCCAATCCTAAACCCACAAACCCCCCCCCCTCCATCTAATGAGGCTAACTTGCAAGAAACTATTAATGACAACATAAACATTTTACAAGAAAAAAATTCATTCTATTCAAGATCAAATACATACTCCACCCATGTGGCACGGTTTGCGTTATTGATTCTGTGAGATCGATTGATATTGTTCTAAACACATTTTTTTCATGGCGGGAGGAGAGGAGGCAATACTATGTAGATGGTCTATCTTATAAATAGATCAATGATTTGCATATTACGAAGCATACTATAGCCCCATATTTAATTGATCCCTCAACAAACTCGTTGATTGCTCAAAATAAAAAAAGAAAATTCCAATTAAATGGTGTACACATCCTCAGATAATAGCTAACTTTTGGCAGTGGTGGTGGATGGTCTTTGACCACCCACAACATGCCAATTTTGAGGTTCCTTTATATTTTTTTAAAAACAATATGGTCTTAGTTTGAAATGGGATTAAAGTGCAATTGTTTTTACATGAGATCTTTCCAAGGTGTGGGTGGTGACATGCCACAACATAGGCTAGGGGCACGTATCGATCGAAATTGATGTGTGCCCCCTCTACCCATTGTTCCTTCATCACCCTCTATTCCTGCGTCCATTCACCAACCCACGTTGGTCTCATCACTAGGAGACTTATGTATGCTCTCAAGAAACTTAACTAACCAAGATACTCACTTGGTAGATGAATTCAATCCTTGAGATCCTAGAAGAGACGGTGCTAGTCCTAGCACCTCACGGTTGTCAACACCATGGAAGTCTACACCACATTTTTGTCAAAATTGTAATCAACCATGTTTTAGTCTTGTTCCTACATCTACAAAGGAGGAGTCTTTCTTAGCTACATTTTTCTCTCCTATAGAGGTACATGCCATATTTTATGTACTTGTTGATCATTTGTACATATCAAATTAAATAAATATAGATATATTTTATAATATCAATTATCAAGTTATTTAATAAATTTTTATATATTGTTGTTAGGATTAAGGTGCCATCAACCTTGTAATCCTATGTAATTAATTACTCCTAATGTTGTTTGTAAATTTCCATAAGGGAAGAAGTATTCACCAAGTAGCGATCTTGTTTTAGCCGCATGTTTGATCCCGGTACCTGATAGATGTAGGTTATCTGGGGGGTTGCACGGGGATACCCCCTGGTGGGGGGTCTGAGGGCAATGCCCCTGGAAGCCACATTTTATATTTTTTTCTCATTGTAAATCTGGAACATTCATCATTAGGTCACAGATCTAATAGTAGAGGTTATGTTGGCTTGTCTTTCCCTAGAAGGCAACCCCTTTATGTGGATATTGTATTACGACTGTGTTATAGTAGAGAGTTGAGACAGGTGCATCTCTTCTTGTGTGGAGTTTTTTCTCAAAAGGGTTTCTTCACGTAAATATTGTGTTACGTGTTTGATCTTCTGTTATGTTACTTCTTTGTGTTGATTTTATACCATCTCCATTTTGGTTTTGCACAGTTAAATATCTATTTTATAGTTGTAATCCGTTTTCCATTGATAGTTGTTTACCTTAATTTATAACATTTGGTATAAAAGTTTGGCCAATTATGTGTCTTGAGTGGGAGTGTGAGGGTTTTTTGAGTTGTAGTGGGAGTTCTGGTTGAACTTATTTTATAGATTTGTGTAGAATCCATGGCTGCATCCTCATCCATATTGGACATCAAAAAATTCAATGGAATGTGTTATGAGTTGTGGAACCTAAAAATGGAGGATTTACTTTAAGAAAGAGATCAATGGTTTGCTACGAAAAAAGAGAAGAAATCCAATACTATCAGTCAAGATGAGTGGGACAAGATGGACAAAAAGGCATCGGCTACAATCTGATTATGCCTTGTAGACTCTGTCCTATTGAATGTCTCTGTTGAGAAGACTGCACATGCTTTATGGAAGTAGTTGGGTGAAATCTATTAAGCCAAGATCTTGGTAAATAAATTGTATCTCAAAAGAAAGTTATTTTCTCTTAAAATGAAGGAGGGTGATTCGATAGCTGAGCACTTGAATACATTTAATTTGATTATGAGTCGGTTAACTTTTGTGGATGTTAATATAGATGAGGAAGATAAGTGTATTATACTTCTTTGTTCTTTGCCTAAGTCTTGAGAGAATGTTTTTCTTGCTATCACTGCTAACCTCTACGATCCAAAGATGGATGCCCTTGTTGCAACTCTATTGTCACATGAAATGAGGAAGAAGGCTATGGATAGCTCGGTGGATGCTCCTAATGTCAAGGGGATGTCGAAGGAAAGAGGACCAAAAAGAGATCAGAAGGGGCCTAAGGAATCAAAAGGCCAGTCTAAAACCCCTGGGAAGAAGAACGTAGTTAAGTGTTGGTATTGCGATAATAGGAGACATGTGAAGAAAGAATGAAGAAACCCAAAGAAACAGTGGAATTTCTCTACTAAAAAGTCCTCAAATGTAGGTGATGAATTTTTACTTTCAGCATGTAATGTTATGTCTAATGAATAGCGGTTGATTGACTCAAGTTGCTTGTATCATATGACTCCTCATGAGAATGGTTCTCCACATATGATAAATATGATGGAGGTAATGTTTACCTTGGAGACAACTCTACATATCCAATTGTTGGTTGGGGAAAGGTATAGTTGTGTTTTAGTGATGGGAGGATTAAAACCCTCCGTGGTGTTTTACATACTCCTGGATTGGCTAGAAATCTTATCTCTGTTTCAAAGTTGAATGATTCAGGAATGCATGTAACATTTAATAAGCATGGTTGAAAAATCGTGAGAGGAAGCTTGGGGGTAGCTAGGAGAACAAGGATGGGAAATCTATTTAGGCTTGAGACCACCATAGTTTGTAGATCCACTAATGAAAATGCATGTATGTTGTGGCACTGCAGACTTGGCCACACAAGTGAAAATGTTTTAAATTTACAATTATGAACAAAAAGTTGTTAGATGGTTTCTCCTATTCTGATGAGCACTTTGATTTATGTGAGCATTGTGTGTTTGGTAAACAAAAAAAAATTCTTTTTTCTTTAGGAAGCAATAGAGCAAAAGAGAAATTTGGACCTGTGGATAATGATTCTATTAGAAGATTTCATTATCTCATTACCTTCATTGATGATGTATATAGATTCACACATATTTATTTTGTGAAGCATAAATCTAAAGTTTTCACCAAGTTTAAGGAGTTTAAAGTCTTAGTATATAACCAATCAGGACTTAAGCTAAAAATATTAAGATCTGATAATGGAGGGGAATATTTCTCTAAGGAATTTGATGAGTTCTGTAAGCATGCAGGTATCATAAGACAAAAGACAACTCCATATACACCACAACAAATTGGTGTTGCAGAAAGGATGAACCGAACAATAATGGAAAGAGCCAGAAGTATGTTAAGTGATGCACAATTGGATAAATGCTTTTGGGTAGAAGTTGTGAGTATTATTTGTTGTTAAATAGATCTCCTTATAAGGCTCTTGATTTCACACCTTATGAAGTGTGGACAGGTAAGAAACCTTTTGTTTCACATTTAAGGGTTTTTGGTTGTGAGGCTTTTGTTCATCTACCTAAGGACAAATGATCTAAGTTGGATCCAAAAGCATATAAATGCATCTTCATTGGATATGGTGAGAATGTAAAAGGTTATAAGATTTGGGATCCTCTAACCAGAAAAGTTATCTTTTCTAGAGATGTGATTTTTAGGGAACTTAGAAATATTTCTGATCATGTACATCTAGAAGAAAAAGAAAGGAAGAGAACAGTGCATTTTGATGTACACCATGAAAATGCACATCAGGAAGAACAAAATGATGGATTAGGGGATGGAGAAGAAAAAGAAGATTCAAGTGAAAGTTCAAATGAGGAAGACTCTATTGTTACAGAAGAAGTTGAGCATACAGAAGAAAATGAGAAAGAATCTCTTACTCCACCCTTGAGAAGATCCACAAGACAACGGAACCCAATTGATAGGTATATCCCACCAGATTTTTGTTGTGCATTTTCTTTATTGAGTACTGATGATGAACCTAGATCCTACATGGAATCTATTCATGTAGATGATAGTGAGTCTTGGTAGCTAGCCATGCAAAAGGAGATGATGGCTTTAGACTCATATGACACCTAAGATCTTGTACGTTTTCCCAAAGGAAGAAAGGCCATAGGATGTAAGTGGGTCTTCAAGAAGAAGTTTGGAGAAGATGGTTCATTATAGAAGTACAATGCTAGACTGGTATCCAAGGGCTACTCCTGGAGACAGGGAGTTGATTTTGGTGAAATTTTCTCTCCTGTTGCTAAATTATCTTCTATTAGATTTATTTTATCCATTGTTGTAACTTATGATTTTGAAATTGAGCAAATGGACATTAAGACTGCATTTTTGCATGGAGATCTAGAAGAAGAAATTTATATGCAACAACCTATAGGTTTTGAGGTAAAAGGGAAAGAACACTAGGTATGCAAGTTAAAAAGACCTCTTTATGGTTTAAAATGTTGGAGCAACAATATGAATGCAACATCAAATAACACTTCCACAAATGAATATGAGCAAAATAATAGAGCCAATAACTATCAATAAGCATATGAATGTGGAGCATAAACATATTTTAACCTTTGATCCAACAGCATCCAGTGGTGTAAGGGCAATCTTGCATCACCCAAAAAAAGATGTGTTTCAAAATTGTTGATGTTCTTTCCATTTCTTTTCAAAATTTGTGGTTCTAGTTCCATAATCGCTTGAATAATGATGTAGAACTTTCAGTTTTTCCAAACTGCTAAAAATAGCAACTGGCTATTTTTAGAAAGTTTGCATTTGGGCACAGATTGAAGTGAAAATTTACAGGAAGCTTCATAATGAAAAAATAAGACCTTTGGGGAAGGAATCACACAAAGATCATTTGTGAATTGAAAGATATTAAATTTTTTGTTTCCCGAAAAACACCTGAAAATTATTCAAACTCTGGTTTGAGGCACTAAACGGCCCCGTAAGAGCCTAAAAATGGTCAAAACTAGCAAAGCAAGTTCTTGGTGCGTAGAGCACTCCGTGAGATTTCTGACGCATAAAACGGTTCATCAATCAGACACCTGGATCAAACGTTATAGCTCCCGGAAGTTGACCTATTTTTGGAGGGAGATGCAAATTTCAAAATTAGGTTGTTGGCTGCCAAAAAGGCTATTAATAACCATTTTTTGGGAACCCTGGGTGATAGTAGAGTTAAGGGGGAAAGTTTAGAGTCAAGAATAGGTGGGAAAATAGAAACCCTAGCTGATTTGGGGTTACAGAAGGCAGATGCTTCCAGAGTCTTGTGAGAGGAAGCTATAATGTGTTGTAGCATGTGGAGGGTTGATTCCTTTGATTGTATTTGAGCTTCTGTAATGTAATAAGTTGTCCAAATCAATAAAGAAAGTTCTATTTTCTGTGTGCAATTTTTGTTGTTGTGTGTTTTATGATTTACCCCCTTCATCAAGTGGTATCAGAGCAAGGGTTTCCTGAGTGTGTAGACAGATCGCTGACCGTGAGGTAGTTTGCACTAGGACCTGAGGTTGTGGGTTTGCTGCAGAGATCAAGATGCCTCCACGAAGAAATCGTATTGGGAGGAATGCTTTGACGGAAGAGGGTTTTAGAGCCCTACAAAGGCAAATCGATGCATTTCAAGAGGAGCTACGAAGAGGGTTTGATCCGAGAACAAGAGAACAAAGCAAAGATGAAGCTGAAGAAGAGCTATTTGAGGAAGAACAAGAAGTTGCAGGAGATCCTGCAGAAGTTAGGTTGTTGAGGGCCATTTCGAAGATCAGAAAGAGGCCTAGGATTGAAGTTTCTACATATTCTAGAGATTTGAATCCGGAACAACTTATTGATTAGATCAATGACATGGAGGAGTATTTCAAGTATGAAGATGTGGAGGACCTAAATCAGGTCAAGTTTGCAAAAACAAAGTTGAAGGGCCATGCCAGTATTTGGTGGAAGGAGGTCTAATTAGAGAGGAACAGAAGAGGAAAAGGAAAGATCACTAGATGGGATCGAATGGTGGAGAAACTGAAGAAGTAGTTTATTCCTGTGGACTATGAGATGGAGTTGTTGAAGAAGCTGCAAGGACTGAAGCAAGGTAACAAGTATGTTAAGGAGTATACAGAAGAGTTTTATAAGATTACTATTAGGACAGGCCATGCAAAGCCCAACAAGGAGAAGGAAGCCCGTTACATTAATGGGTTAAGGCCAAGTATTCAAGAGGAGTTGAGCCTAGTCAGAATGACCACCATAGAAGATGCATACCTGTTTTCCCTAAAGGTGGAAGAGAAGCTGAATAAAAGATTTGACAGCAAGCAAAGGGGAAGAGGTCAAGGTGGAAGGACTAGTGGAAGACCCTATGGAGGCCAAAATGAAGATTCAAAGAAAAGTGAAGAAGCTAGAACCAGTCGAATTCAGAGAGGAGATAATACCTATCGCCCTCGTGACTAGAACAATGGTGAGCAAAGAGGAAGAGGAAGAGGCAGACCTAGGCAAGGACCTGGAAGAGGAGGTTTCAGAGGACCCTGTTTCCAATGTGGAGAAGAAGGACATCAACCATATGAGTGTCCACAACATCAAGGAAGGATAAATAGAAGACCTCAAGGTAATGCACGAGTTGTACATGTGGATGAAGATGCATAGTCTGAGCGTTCTGAAGATGCAGAAAGGGGAGAAACCCTAGTTGTCAGAAGAACTTTGTTGAATGGGGAAAAAGAACCCAATCAGAGGAAGAGTTTATTCCGCACAAGGTGCAAATGTGAAGGTAAGTGTTGTGATATTATTATTGATAGTGGAAGTACTGACAATCTTGTTTCAGAGGAGATGGTTGACAAGTTGAAGTTGACAAGAAGAAAGCATCCACATCCATATCGGATTACATGGTTGCAGAAGGACCACAAAGCTTTGGTTAGTGAGCAGTGTTTATTGAAGTTCAAGATTGGGGACTACCATGATGAGGTGCTGTGTGATATCATACCGATGGATGCATGTCATATGCTGTTGGGGAGGCCGTGGCAGTATGATAGGAGCACTGTCCATGATGGTCGTGCAAACACATATTCCCTAACAAAGGATGGAGTTCATCATAAGTTGAGGCCCTTAAAGGAGGTGGAAGAAAAGGTATATAGTACTGCTAGAATTTGCTTGGTAGATGGTAGAAAATTTTTGGAGGGTATGAAGCATGAGCGTCATTGCTATGCATTGATTCCTAAGATTAGTCAAGAGAAATGTGAAGATGTACCAACCGAAGTCTCAGAGATGCTGGAAGAATTTCAAGATATTGTCTTTGATAATGTACTAGAAGGTTTTAGCACTAGTAAGGAAGATAATTCATCAAATGGATTTGATACCAGGAGCTAGTTTGCCGAATAAGGCAGCCCACAAAATGACTCCTACAGAGAATGAAGAGCTAAACATACAAGTTCAGGAGTTGTTGAGGAAGGGACTGATAAGGGAAAGCCTAAGTCCATGTGTGGTACCTGTAGTACTAGCACCAAAGAAAGATGGAGAATGGAGGATGTGTACAGACTCTCGAGCCATCAATAAGATCACGATCAAGTATAGATTTCCATTGCCGAGAATGGATAACATAATGGATTGTTTGAGTGGAGCCAAGTACTTCACAAAGATTGACCTGAAAAGTGGGTATTACCAGATGTGTATTAGAGAAGGAGATGAGTGGAAGATAGCCTTCAAGACAAAGGAAGGTTTGTATGAGTGGTTAGTCATGCCATTTGGGCTAACCAACGCATCGAGCACATTCATGCAGCTCATGAACGAGGTACTGGAAGAATTTTTGGGAAGTTTTGTTATTGTTTATTTGGATGATATTTTGATTTTTAGAAAGACTTGGGATGAACATCTCATGCATATCAGAAGAGTTTTAGAGAAGCTGAGGGAGGAGAAGTTGTTGATTAATCTAAAGAAATGTAGTTTTGCAAAGGAGTTGGTATACCTGGGATTTGTTGTCTCAGAGGAAGGTCTTAAGATGGACCCAGAGAAGGTGAGAGCTATTCTTGAATGACCTACACCGAGAAGTGCTACAGAGGTAAGATCTTTTCATGGTTTGGCAAGTTTTTTATAGAAAGTTTATCAAAAATTTTAGTAGCATTTGTGCACCCCTAACGAAGACAATGAGAAGGGATAGAAAAGAGTTTAGATGGACTAAAGGAGCAGATAAAAGATTTGATACATTGAAGCAGAAAGTAATAGAGCAACCTATTTTGGCACTTCCAGATTTTAATAAGGTATTTCAGGTAGATTGTGATGCTAGTGGCAGTGTTATAGGAGCTGTTTTGAGCCAAGAAGGTAAGCCCATTGCCTATTTTAGTGAGAAGCTTAATGATGCCAAGAAAAAATATTTTGTTTATGATCAGGAGTTTTATGCAATAGTTCAAGCTTTGAAGAAATGGAGCCATTATTTGTTGCCAAAGGAGTTTGCTTTATATACTGATCATCAGGCTTTGTAGTATCTTAATAGTCAAGGAAAGTTGAACTAGAGGCACTTAAAATGGGTTGAGTTTTTGCAAAGTTATACTTTTATTTTGAAGCACAGGAGTGGGAAGTTCAATAGAGTTGTAGATGCCTTGAGCATAAGGCAAAATTTGTTGATAGAAATGAAGATAGAGGTTGTTGGGTTCGATGAGCTCAAAAGTTTGTATCCTGAAGATCCAGATTTTGTAAAGGCCTGGAAAGCTTGTTTGGAACCTATTACTTTGGACAAGACAAAATCGTTGGATTTCATAATCCAAGATGGCATGTTGTTTAAAGGAAGCCAGTTGTGCATTCCGAGGAGTTCCATGAGAGAGAACTTGATTAAGGAGAAGCATAGTGGAGGATTAGCTGGACACTTTGGTCGAGATAAGACCATTGCTATTGTTGGTGAAAATTATTATTGGCCATAGTTGCAATAGGATGTGAGGAAATTTGTGCAGAGTTGCAGAGTGTGTCAGATGGCAAAAGGAACAAGTCAGAATACAGGGCTATATCAGCCATTAACTATACCAAAGAAGCCATGGGATGATATCAGTATGGATTTTATTCTTGGTTTACCAAGGACACAGAGAGGACATGATTCCATTTTTGTGGTGGTGGACAGATTCTCGAAGATGGCACATTTTATTCCTTGCAAGAAGACTAATGATGCGGTTCATATTGTAGAGTTATTTTTTAGGGAGGTGGTGAGATTACACGGTCTACCAAAGAGCATAGTTTCAGATCGAGATACCAAGTTTGTTGGTTATTTCTAGAGGACATTGTGGAAGAAGTTGAAGATAGATTTGAAGTTCAGTTCTACACACCATCCACAGACTAATGGACAGACTGAAGTGGTGAATAGGAGTTTGGGTAACCTGCTACAATGCTTAGTAGGAGATAAGCCCAAGGGATGGGATTTGATTTTACCGCAAGCAGACTTTGCTTACAACAATTCTGTCAATAGGAGTACTGGTAAATCACCATTCCAGATTGTATATGGCAATAGTCCAAGAAATGCTTCAGAGTTAAGGAAGCTAGACAAAGGAGAAAAGACAAGTGTCAAGGCTAAAGACTTTGCAGAACACATGAAGAATTTGCATGAAGAGGTGAAAAAGCACATTAATAAGATGAATATTCAGTACAAGGCTAAGGCAGATCAGAAGAGGAGATATAAGGAGTTCCAAGTAGGAGATGAAGTCATGGTTCACTTAAGAAAAGAAAGGTTCCCAATTGGAACATACAATAAGCTGAAAATGAAGAAATTTGGACCATGCAGAATTTTGAAGAAACATGATTCAAGAAATGCATATACCTGGTGAAATGGAAAGGAAGGCCTATTGAAGATTCTTCTTGGTTGTCTAAGGTAGAGGTTGACCGTTTAGGTTTTCCTCACACAAACACCTGAGACGTGACAGGGTCACTTCTCAAATTACCCTGGGTGTCTGATGCAGGAGCATCTAGTGGTGTAAGGGCAATCTTGCATCACCCAAAAAAAGATGTGTTTCAAAATTGTTGATGTTCTTTCCATTTCTTTTCAAAATTTGTGGTTCTGGTTCCATAATCGCTTGAATAATGATGTAGAACTTTCAGTTTTTCCAAACTGCTAAAAATAGCAACCGACTATTTTTAGAAAGTTTGGATTTGGGCACAGATTGAAGTGAAAATTTATAGGAAGCTTCATAATAGAAAAATAAGACCTTTGGGGAAGGAATCACACAAATATCATTTGCAAACTGAAAGATATTAAAGTTTTTGTTTCCCAAAAAACACCTGAAAATTATTCAAACTCAAGTTTGAGGCACTAAACGGCCCCGTAAGGGACCAAAAATGGTCAGAACTGGCAAACCAGGTTCTTGGCGCGTAGAGCACTCTGCGAGATTTTCGACGTATAAAACGATTCATCAATTGAACACCCGGATCAAACGTTATGGCTCCCGGAAGTTGACCTATTTTTGGAGGGAGATGCAAATTTCAAAATTAGGTTGTTGGCCGCCAAAAAGGCTATTAATAACCATTTTTTGGGAACCCTGGGTGGTAATAGAGTTAAGGGGGAAAGTGTAGAGTCAAGAATAGGCGGGAAAATAGAAACCCTAGCTAATTTGGGGTTACAGAAGGCAGATGCTTCCAGAGTCTTGTGAGAGGAAGTTGTAATGTGTTGCAGCCTATGGAGGGTTGATTCCTTTGATTGTATTTGAGCTTTTGTAATGTAATAAGTTGTCCAAATCAATAAAGAAAGTTCTATTTTCTATGTGCAATTTCTGTTGTTGTGTGTTTTATGATTTACCCCTTCATCAACCTTACTTAGTAAATTACATAGAAATGCATTATTATATAGGCATGGATGAGGCAATCCACCTTTCATGTGGATTGACAAGTGCCCCATGATGTGGCACATGTATGTAGACAAGTGTCCTATAGGTGTCAACCTTTAGAACACTTGGAATATACAAACCAACAACCTTTTGACCAAGTCATCAACCTTGGTGACAAGTGTTCGTTGACTACAAAAGTGTCTTTTGAGGTGAGATGGAAAGGTTTCCAACCTCAAAAGGTATGCACATGAGGTTTACCAACCAACTAGGTAACCTCTAAAGGTCTAAAAGGTTGCACATTCAGTTAGATAAGATGTTATCTAACCTCATCAACCTAAGTACACTTAAGCTAAAGTGAATTTATAAATTATTCACTCTAACACCCCCTCTTAAATGATACTTTGGGAGATCACGAAAGTGCAAGAGATAAATAAATATGGGCCCCGACAACTAGGCTTGGTGAGGTACCCATATACAATAAAGTCTCTGACAAATGGAGAAAAAGGAGAAAACCCAGTGGGAAATAAAACTCCTCTCCAAAAGAGAGAATGAGAAGAAAATAAATCTCCTCAAAGATATCCCTGAAAGATAGGAACATGAATAACTCTTGAAGCATGTCGAAGCTTGTAAACTCTATCGAAGAAGAACTGGTGTCTGCTGGAATCAACGAACCCTCCAAGAAAGTATATCATGATGAGAGAGAGACACAAAACTTTGCAAGAGTGCCCTCAATAACACTACTCAACTATATAGCAAAGATGCCAACAAAGGCAAAATAACCTATGAAGCTAAAAGTACAAATGGTACAATGATCAAAAAGGCACAAATAACATTGCATGAGTGACCTCAAATGACACTACTCAAATGTGCAAGTGGTGCTCTCCAAAGATACCAGAGTCTCACAATTACTGATCAAAATAAAAGTAGAAGGATGATGTGTCCAATACTTCACTAAAAAGAAGCATTAAAAGAACCATGTGATACCCCCCATAATGCTGATAGGAAGAGGTATTGTAAAACCATATGAAATATGTGCAAGTAGATGGAGATGCAGCATCAGGTCCAACATGGTATCAAAGAAAGCTTGCAAGTCCCTTCCCATTTTTTGGTGAATCCAACACTCAACCCTATCACCCAACCCTTTCATCGGAGCCCCTAACATAAAACAATCCTCCAAAATGTGGTACCAAAAGTTTAAGTTATTTTTTTTGAAATTGGGCTTTGTTAGACGTAAAGAGGTTCATTGTGTCTACATTGATGTATTGATGATCATATTCTGATTATTGCCTTGTATGTGGATGATATGTTATTTTTCAGTAACACCAAGGGTGTGATCAGTGAGTTGAAAGCTCAACTTTTAGGTGCATTTGACATGAAGGATCTAGGGGTAGCTAGGTATATTCTGGGAATGGAGATCAAAATGGGATATCACAATGTAAGTATTTGAATACTATTTTGCACAGATTTAGCATGCAGGATTGCAATCCAGTTAGAATTTCTTTACCAATTGGTACTAAGCTTTCATTAGATATGTGTACTAAGAATGAAGATGATTTAGAGGATATGTCTAATGTGCCATATGCTAATGATGTAGGAAGTTTGATGTATGCAATGGTTTGCACTAGACCAGATATTGCCCAAGCAATGGGAGTTTTGAGAAGGTTTATGTTTAACCCTACTGTTGGCCACACACATATATTAATGCATATAGATTACTTCGCTAAATGGGTGGAAGCAATCCTATTAAGCAAACTACTTCTGAGGTAGTTTGTAGTTTTATCAAAGAAAATATTCTACTAAGATTCAATGTGCCACATAAAATTGTAACTGATAATGCATCAAGTTTTTCTTCTTTGAAGGTATCTCTTTTCTATTACAATTATGGAATTACTCTATCACATTCATCCAACTATTATCCACAAGGGAATGGTCAAGCAAAATCAAGTAACAAAAACCTTACAACCATTATCTAAAAAATGGTTGATGATAATCAGAGGAATTGGCACAAGAAATTATATGATGCATTGTGGATTGATCAAATCACGCCCAAAAGAGTAATTGGTATGTCACTATTTCAGTTAGTTTATAGTATAAATAGTGCATTGCCTATTCCATTGGAATTCTCGACTCTAAAACTTCATAATACAATTGAGGATGAGCAGTTTCAAAATTCTTTGGAGAAAATAATTTTATACCTTACCAAAATAGAACAAAGAGATGATGTTGTGGACAGGATAACAAAGCACCAAGCCAGGGTGAAGAGGATATTTAGCAAAAAGGCTAGGTAGAGAGATTTTTTAGTTGTTGATTATTTCTGCTATGGGATAAGACTAGAGAACCCCAATGCAATCATGGCAAGTTTGATTCTCTTTGGAAAGATCCTTTTCAAATAAAAGAAATCTATAACCAAAATTCTTTTTACTTATCTTATCTTCATGGTATGCATTTGCCCCTTCCTTATAGTAGACAATATTTAAAACATTTTAAATAGTGAAATAGATTGTCCCCCCATTTTCGTACATAATCTCCCTTTGGATTTTTTGGTGTGTTTTCCTTCTAGCTATTGTTTTTTTGTTATTTTCCTTGCCCTTAGGTTTTTTCCTTTTTTGTTTATGTTCCTCCTTTCCATTATTTTTAAGTCTCAAATTCTAACTATATAGCCCAATAGACAAGGCATTGGTCTAGGCTTGAGATTCTAGGTTCCTACCATGTCTACAAGGTCCTTGTCCCCAGTTAGAGCTAGTATGTTGTCCCCATTTTGTTGAGTCCCTTTTCGATATTTGGATAAGTCAAGTCAATTTCTCAAATTTTCAAAAATTTTAGTCTTGCTACTCCATTTTATGAAAAGGGTTAAGTTTCAAGTCTTGAGGAGTTCAACTTTGTAATCTTGGTTGGAGTATTGAAAGTAAAAGCAAACTTTGTCAACTAAAGCAGAGGTTGTCACAACCTTATCAGCATCCAACAAGGTTTTCAAAACCTTATCAACACCCGACAAGGATATCACAACCTCATCAATCTTTGATAAGCAAAAAGAAACAAACAGTTCTTCACTCACTTTTTCTTTATCAATTTTGTAAGGAGTTGTGAAAACCATGTCAGCATCTGACAAGGTTTTCATAACCTTTCAAGTTCCTGAAGAGAACTAAAGGGCTAGCTGAAATTATTTTATATTGGATAATCAAGAAGCCTCAAAGTGATGTGTTAGCACCCAAAGTAGTTCTCACAACCCCATTGGAGTTCGAAGGGATTTAAACACAACCTCTAAATCTACATCAAAGGAAAAGCTACTTTAAACACTTCAAACTTTCAAACACTTTACAAAATGCCAGTGAAAGGGAAAGGTTTTGGAACCCCCATCAGGAGTCGACAAGGTTGTCACAACCTTGTGTCAAGCTAACATATTTTTGAGGGCAAGTAAGTTTTAACGTTTTGAAGAAGCTAAAGAGTTAGAAGATTGAAGTTCATGCAAAAGCCTCACAAGAAAGGAAGTTTTGGAAAGTACATCAACTCCTGACATGGTTCTTACAACCCCACCAAAAGCTAACAAGGTTCTTAAAACCATTCCAAGTTTCAAACTTAAAGACTTTTCTCAAGCTTAGCTCTTCATCAAATGGCTCAATTGGTAGTTCTCACAACCATATCAAAAGATAAAATAGTTTTGAGAACTATTAAAACCTTTGATAGAACTCAAAAAGGTGGGAGGTTATAAAAGGGTCCTACGTTCATCTTTGAAGCACAAAAGTTGACAAGTTGCGAAGAAGCTCTCATGCCCTCTACATTTTGAATCTCACCATTACGCATAGCATCTCTCACATTCAACTACTCACCTCTAACACTCTCAAATTGCCCTGATAAGGTAAGCCTGCTACTCCCAAAACATAATTCCCTCATCTTTCTACTAAAACCATAAAAATCTATCATTTCCATGCACCCTAACCGTTGAAGAACCCTGCAATTCCTCACCATTTCATGAAAAATACTCAAAATTATCCTTGCTCACATGAAGCAAAGCTCCTGTCAGATTTAGCATATTAAAACAATTCAAAACCATAACTTGCACTATCTTCCTATTTTCAAAACCTCCCAAAATGAAATACAAGTATTAAGGGTACGAGTATATGGCCATATTGGAGACTAGCTTTTCAAAGGTGGGAGATATAAAGTTAGAAACTTGGCTGAGTTTTGGGATAGAATGACAAAGGATTAAGAGGTTACTGATGGCATAAAGCATCTTTGATAGTGGGTTGGCTCATGTAGTCGGATTCTCAATTGTAGTACAGTGCAGTGACCTCATGTTGGCTTGTGTAAAATATTACAAACCAGACACCCATGAGATCAAAATTGTGGATGATACACTTATTTCCAAATTAGACAACCCATCTCTTGGAATCACCTTTAGGTTGCCACAAAGAGAAGAATATTCAAAAATGAGTGAGGAAATTGGAGACTGATTCTTCCAGGAGAAGAAAGATACTTGACTTACCAACATAGCTAAATATTGGATGAAATTACATAAGAAAGGAAAGTCTCAGTTACCTAAGAACTTGTATAGGTTAGGATTAAGGTGTCATCAACATTGTAAATCCTATGTAATTTATTATTCCTATTATTGTTTGTAAATCACCCATAAGGGATGAGTGGTTTCACCAGCAACGATCTTGTTTCAGCCACATGTTTATATCTGGTACCCGATGCTAATTCATCCGCAATGTGGGGTCGCAGGGGGTTTCCCCCTGCGAGGGGTTTTGGGGGGGGTCATCCCCCTAGCGGGGGATCTAGGGGTCAAGCGCCCCAGCGGGGTTCAGGGGCAATGCCCCAGCGAGGTTCAGGGGCAGCACCCTTGAAACCACATTGTATTTATATTTTATCATTGTAAATTTGGACCATTCGTCATTAAGTCACAAATTTGACGATCAATATTATGTCAGTTTTCTTGCCCTTGAAGGCAACCCCCTTTTATAAGGATATTTGTACTACATTTTTAGCAGAGTTGAGAGTAACAGGCACCACTGGATTGAAGACTGAAAAAGAAGAGGAAGTGCATGTATTGTAATCTCATATTTGAAGACAATACAACTTGGAGCCTCTTTTCTTGGTGGAGTTTTTTGCTCGAAAGGGTTTTCTCCACATTACATACTGTGTTATGTGTTTAGTTCTTAATGTATGTTATTTTTGTGTAGTGGGTTTTATTTCTGTTGTAATCTCCATTTATTCTTATTTAGAGGACATTAATAAGGTTTAAATTAGACTTTCGTTGTGTGGTTTGCACCTTCATTTCTAACAGTATAGGTCTCATTTTAATGAAGATATCCTAGATATGGTCACCCTATTTAACATAATAATGGGGCATGATCAAACCAATTCCTTTCACTACTGGACATGTGTCATTTCATCACAGTGATTTGCTATGGCCAACAATTTATTGATTGGGGAAAATCATAAGTGATAATTTGCATAATTAATTGTTGAACAACCTGACAAACTAAAGCTTTTATATGTCTTCTAATTTATTTTATGTTATTGCAAGCATGAAGGCATGGTCAAGGCTACAAACATAAGTAGTAGATGATGCCACTATATAGATTTATGATTTTTACCCACAACTACAATTAGAAGTCAACAACAAGAGTTTCAAGAGGGTAAATGATGCCTCCATAATGCTGATAGTCATGGAATTAGATGGAAATGTTGAGGTAAGGATATCCCCTGAGGCAATGAACCTTGTCAGAAAGTATGGGAGTTACTTCATCCAGTGCCCAAGGTTCACTTATATTAGAATTAGAGGGTTTGAAGATGTCCCTTATAACTTTTTCGTTATGTAAGCGGCAAACTCATTCTCATTGAGGTCTACGACTATATAAGAGTAATTAATCAATTTTTCTAAAGTTCATCCAACATTAATGTTTTTATTGTTTTTTTGTGCTTTTAAATATTAATAGTTCGTAACATATTTGATTGATCTGTCATTATTTGACTAGTATTTTTTAGAATTTTTTAATATTTTTTATTTAAAAAATAAAGAAAAAGACTATGACCAATCAAATGTCACGTTTATATAAAGCTATTTATTTCCTTGCATGTTCATAAAAACATTAGAGTAGTAATATTTTATTTTTATATATAAAAAATAAGTCATTTACAAATGGCTTTCACTTTTAAGAAATGATTAGAATACCATAAAGGAGAACTCCTCATGAGTATATGTCAAAATGAAACGTGCTTGCGGACGCCTAAGAAGTTCCTTTTCACCAAAGGATGCCCATACTCAACTACTCATCATGTTTGGCCAACCGTTGTTATATGTACTTTGAAAGCATTGATTATGTGGCTCAAAGTTTAATATTAAAGCCTTGAAAGTGGGGCCCTAATGCAGCCATCTGCCTTACGTAAGCCTTAGCCCCATTTCAAGAATCAATGTAATCCAAATCATACACGGCATATTGATGGTAGCTTCACTATTTTAGAAGAGAAGTCCTACACCAAATTCATTGTTTGGCTATACAAAATCTTTGTTTGTACTTCACATGGACATTATATAATATTTAGCCATTAACTTATTTCTAGTTTGTCAATGCCTTCCAAGACACTTGTGAGGAGAGTGATGCCATATAATTAAAGTGAAAGCAACTCTTAAAAGAAAAAGTTGCCAATCATGTGCCCTATAACTTCACTTCTCCACCAAGTACCGTTTGTTTAAGTTCATGTGAATCATTCTAGATAGGAGGCGGCCATATTTGGACCACCTTTTTAAATTGGCATGCTCTTTGGCAGATCAACTTTCGGTGGGTCTCTTTACAAGTGTGGAAGAGAGAATTTTAATTAACAATAATGATAACAATTACTTACTGATATTTTAAATATATTTTTGAAAAATGTGAGAGATATCGATTTTAAGGGATTAAATCAAGCCTATATAAATATATGTACTAATAAATAATTCATTTTAGATTTAAAAAGTTAAGGACACACTATATATTTGATTAGATTTGAAAATAGAATGAAATAATAATAAATGTGTATTTTGATTTTGATGAGGAAGAGATGGATTTGAATGTGATAAATGTCTATCACTTGAAATTAGAAATTAGATTTAGAACGACTAAATTAAAATGACTACACTTTATGAATTCTGATACTGTCTATGAATCTAGGTCACTTTCGCGCATGCAGATCCGGTCTCTACACATGTGGATTGGTCCCTACCCACTAATTCCCTTCCTACACATTGATTGATGTGACAGACTATAACCCTTATATACCTACAAATAGAGATTCACTTTGATGTCTAAACTTGTCATGAATGTTCGGCAATGTTGACAAACACCTTTGGGGGCATGCTAAGCAAGGATCTTCTCCTTATAACAAACACTGAGACTCGAATCAATGGTTTTGGAAAGAGTTGGAAGACGACAAGTAGAAATACAAGTGACATTGATGTGTCTTAGATGATGTTAGGTGATTGACATTTGAGATGTGTTGTAAATGTAATGCAACATAATGGATGCCAAAGTGATATAGTGCAAGAGCTAGTGTTTAGTCATGTGTTGATGCAAGAGCTAACGTAGAAAGTTAAATAATCATTGGTGAGTGATCCTTTGTGATAGATAGATGTGATGGGGTTTATCCTAATGATAGATCTCCTATATATTTCTTGATTCTTTCAAAATATGGTAGATGAAAATGACATAAGGGTGTTGTCCTTTATACTTGACTTAGACACACGATCTCAATTCTTTGTTGTGGGAAATGATGAATTTGAATTAGAAGGTAGTTGGTTTGGGCTCAATATAAAATCTGAATTTTGAAACATGGGGGTCAAATATGCATGCACAAATTCAACTTAAGAATGTTAACTGATAGTTTGAAAGCTAGAGAATGTCTAAGGAAGGGTTATGTTATGTTTAAGAGTCAATTTGGGAAATAAGATCAAAGGGGGCACCAAATCATTCAAAATCATGCACTAGGACCAAGTACTTAGGACATCTGATAAAGTGGCATAAAATGAATGATAAAAGTGCACAATATGCACTTCTTGCCATTATAATTTTTGAAGTATTTATTTTGGCTCAATATCAAAGTCTTCATCACTATCAATTGTTGTGAAAGTATGAATAATGTCATCAAATTCTACCATGACAATTAGATCTAATAAAGCATCATTTCTTCTCATTAATCTCTTGATTATGGATTGTCATATGAGCATTTCTAATATTTAAAATAATTTGATGAAACCCTTATTCCTACTCACTTTCATTTTCTTGTCAAAATACCTTATCCAAAGTATTAAGTGTAAAAAATTCTCGCTGCAATAAGTTTGCATGTTCACCTACATATGGTGGTTTATCCACAACTGGAGGAAATTGTCCAAAATCCATTAACAAATGATTGATATCCCTACAAAACTCATTTTTGTGTTTTCAAGAAATCCCTAATGCAAATGCAAGTCTATATTTTATACAACTTTTAGCCTATGAAGCTCATTTCATCAATAAAAAAGTATTGTATATGAAATGTAGTAAACTTCATTCCTTTAAAAACTTTAAATTTTCAATTCAACTATATTCCTAGATAAGAGTAGTGACACAAAAATGTTATCTAATACAACAAAAAACAAATATAGTGTTTAGTCTTATCTAAGTGTTTCTCACGTACATAAATCATGTTTATTTTCCTAAATGATAATATTATGTTATTGCTTTAAATAAATAAAACAAAAAGAAAGAACATGGTTCAGAGACTGGAAAATAGATATCAGGTCAAGACTAAGAAATGGGAGAGAAACAAGCAAAAAATGTTGAACAAAATGAAATCACACTTTCTGGATGTTATTGTGACTGTGGTAAGATCTATATAGTTGCAAAAACATTCATAAAGCACAAAAAACTAATAGGTCATACAGAAGCTAAACATCTACAAAATAGTGACAAGTACACAACAATAGAAATAGGAATACTACAAAAAAACTTTATATAATTATTTAAAAATAGTAAACTAACTAAAACTATACTCAATTAAATCAAATACCAAAAATGCAAGAGAGGGAATAAATACAAAACCACCAAGTGAAGAGTTTACTTTGGAGAAGAGAATTACAAAACCACCTATATCTAAGATAGAGAAAAGTGGGTGACTACTTGGGAGCTTGTCAAAATGGTCAAGTCCCTATTTTGGTCCTTCAACCTCCATAGGAAATCAAAATAAAAATTGATCGTTTGTGTGTGCTCTTATCCTATATGCATCTAGAACTAAGAGCGAAAATATATAAATAAATGTGAGAATAACATAAATTGTGTGTCTACCATTATTCTATTGTGTATGGAAGAGATTAAAGAGATGAATCACCAAATGTTACCAAGAATAATAGAGCACTAGAAATGAAATACAATACAAGTATAATAAATGAACAATGAAAGGGAAATAGGATATTGTTACCACAAAGGAGAAGAAAGAAACAACAACGGACGAGGAAACAAGAACATAGAGGGTTTTCTCATAGCCATAGAGACAAAGAAAATAAAATAGTAATAATAGTAAAGCTACAATATTAGCACCTTGAGATTAAAACCCTGTAATCATAGATTATTAGAAACTTACAAAAAATGGAGATAGCTAGTTGAAAGTCTAAGAGCAATACCCCAGCATGCATGTACAATGAACCAAAGAGAGAAATGCAATATCTAGGTTAGAGAGAGAGTGAAGCAAAATCTACAGCCAATAAGAAAATTATTCTTTTTAAATTAACTTCAAAAAGATTAATGACAAAGGGGAATACTTCGATTGATAAGGAATGCATTACCATGGGCTTCAACAATTACAAAGGTGGATAAAGACATCTTTTTTTAATTTTGCAACAATCAAGATGAAACCACAGTTGTGAGTGTGTCTCAGCAGCCTTGATAATGAATAAAACATAAAGTTAATAAAAATGTCAAAATTCACAAAAGCAAAATGTAACAGAATTAAAAATAAAAACTTGGCAGTTGGTGAGGAAAAAGGCTAAGATTATTAGTTCATTGTACCCTAAAACATATTAAGGAAACAAACATTAAGCTAAGTGTAAAACATAGTGTGACAATTATAGAGTATACAATTTTCAACATTATAGTATATGTCAAATCTCTACTTGAAAACTTGTAATCTTTTTTCCCTCCAATCTATGTGTAATGGTGAAAAGTGAACATCCTATACTTTCCCCCTTCGTTTTGAACTCACTTTGATTAGGTTGTCCCTAATTCAATGACTACTGGATAAATTGTGTGTTTTAGCATAAAGTTGGTAAATAACCTAAACCTAACATATTTCCATATGCACACATCCCCTCAGGATTGGTCCTTATTCTAAAATTATCCATTCATTATCTCATGTCAAATTTGTGAGCACAAAATTGACCCAAGTTAGTTTTGTAGGCACAAAAATGACCCTAGAACTTGCAAGTTCAAACTTAAATTTTTGGACCCAAGACAACTCCCTCAAACCAGTTGTTATGTGCCAACTTGAACACAAAATTCTTTAGCTTGTGTGCTAGGATTTTGTATTTGAGGATAAACCCTAAGAATTTGTATTTGAGGATAAACCCTAATTCATTATTAGAATATAAAGGAATAAAAAGAGCAATCAAGATACCTTGCCAGACACCGTCTTCATACTGGTGAATAGAACTTTTTTTGCACAATGATCTAGACCACCAAATTCTAGATTTAGCTTCTTCAAACACTTCTCTAAATCATATCCAAAGCTCATACTCTGATCTTCAACACAATAAATATGTAGAGAAAAATACTCAGACAGTGTTCTTCAATCCATTAACAAATAGCAATGCCAGAAGATATAGTTGACACAAATGACAACACAGATATGTTGACATCAATGACAACACCAATTAGCACATACTTGCAACAATCTCCCCCTTTGTCATTGATGGCAACATGTGATGTGAAATACATGTTCCACTATCAAGACACAATTCTACTTCAGAACTCCCCCTTTGTTTTCATACTTCTGCACTCTTACTCCACCTGAGTTTTTCACATGATTTCTCCCCCCTTTGACATCAATGGCAAAGGGTTTCACATCTTCTCCACTGCACATACTTGTACACTTCTGCTCTAATCATATTGGAATCATTCTTTACTCCCCTTAACTGCAACAATCATCTCAAATCACTACCTACTCCCCCTGAAGGGTAATCCCCCTAAATCAGTCCAGAAGAAAATATTCTTTGAGGCACACTTGACTGATGCATCTTCTTATGCACTTAGTTCAATGAAAGAGGGGCAATAACCCCTAACCTTTCCCAGAGATACTCAAATGTGTCCTTTGGAAGGGCCTTAGTGAATATATCAACAACTTGATCCTTTGTAGGCACATACTCAAGCTTCACAACATTCTCTGCAACTTTCTCTCTCAAAAAGTGATACTTAATTGAAATGTGTTTTGTCTTTCAATGCATCACTGGATTTTTTGAAATGTTTATGGCAATTGTGTTACCACAAGAATAGGGATTGGCTCCTCATACTCAACTTTGATATCCTTCAAGGTTTGTTTCATCCACAACACCTAAGTGCAACATGTTACTGCAACAATATATTCTACCTCTGCAGTAGACAAGGAGATTGATTCTTGTTTCTTACTATGCCAGGACACTGCCCTATCTCCAAGGAAGAATACACCTCCACTTGTGTGTTTCCTTTCATCAACACAACTAGTCCAATCTGCATCTGTATTGGCACTTAGGGAGAAGTCATTATTCTTTGGATACCATAGACCATGATCTAGAGTACTTTTCAAGTACCTAAAAATTCTTTTCACTGCCACAACATGTGATTCTCTAAGATCTGATTGAAATATGGCCACAAGACAAACTACATACATGATATCTGGTCTGGTGGCAGTTAGATAAAGCAATCCTCCAATCATTGACCTATACTTGCTCTGATCAACCTTAGGAGTTTCATCATTTTTGCTCAACTTACATCCAGTAATCATAGGAGTGCTCACCAGGTTAGAGTCTTCCATTACAAACTTATTTAATAACTCTCTAAGATATTTTGATTGAAAAAATGAAGATACCTTTGTCTATCTGATTGATTTGCAATCCAAGGAAGAAATTCATCTCACCACACATGGACATCTCAAACTCCTTTTGCATCTCATCTACAAAATTCTTACACATTCCTTCATTTCCACCAAATATAATATCATCCACATAGACTTCAACAATCAGGATTTGATCTTTGCTTGCCTTGATTTACAAATTGCTATTTGCGGACCCTTTACTAAAACCCTACTATAGTAGATACTTATCCAGTCTTGCATACCAGGATCTGGGAGCTTGCTTCAATCCATACAAAGCCTTCTTCAACTTGCACATCATATTTGGTTGGTCTGATAACTGGAATCCATTTGGTTTCTCTATGTATACCTCTTCTTCTAACTCACCATTCAGAAAGGCAGATTTCACATCCATTTGATACACCTTGAAATCTTTATGTGCAGTAAAAGCCAAAAACATTCTGATTGCTTCCAGTCTAGCTACTAGAGAAAAAGTCTCCTCATAGTCTATCCTTCCACTTGTGAGTAGCCTTTGCACACAAGTCTTGCTTTGTTTCTCACAACTTCTCCATTCTCATTCAGTTTGTTCTGGAAACCCCACTTTGTTCCAATCACACTCTTGTTGGCAGGTCTAGGGACAAGTTCCCAAGTCTTGTTCTTCTCAATATGCATTAATTCTTCTTCCATTGCCTTGACCGAATGTTCATCATTGCAAGCTTCATTTACTGTCTTAGGTTCCACCTTTGAAAGTAAATAGAGATTTACTTGTTCTTATGTAGCTCTCATTCTTGTAAATACACCTTACTGATCTTTAGAAAGATCTATTTGCACATACTTAGGAGTCTTTGGAATTCTTTCAGGAGCACCTTCTTGAATTTCTTCTTCTTCTAGAGCAAATTGTACTTCAGTCTAAACTTCCTTTTCTTTGTCTTTTTCTACCTTCTCTGTGACAATAGGTTCATTTGATTCATACCCATCCAATTGAAGATCTTCATCTACCTTTACATTTGCACTTTCAATGATCTTTTTTAGTCCTTTATTATAGCACCGGTAAGCTTTGTTCTTGGTTGAGTAACCTAGGAATATGCCTTCATTACATCTAGCATCAAACTTCCCTAATTCTTCGTCTCTTCTAATATAGCATTTGCTTCCAAACACTTTAAAATATTTGATTGTGGGAGTCTTACCATACCACAATTCATAAGGTCTCTTGGTCTCTTTTGCTCTAACCTGCACTTTGTTCTGAATATAAACAACAGTGTGTATTTCTTCTTTCCAGTACACTTCTAGTAGGTTTGCTTCCTTAATCGTTATTCTAGCAGCTTCTTGAACAGTTCTATTCTTTGTTTCAACCACTCCATTTTGTTGAGCAGTTCGGGGGACAGACAAATGTCTCTTTATTCCATGTTCTTCATAGAAAGCATTGAACTCATTTAAAGTAAATTCACCTCCTCTATCAAACCTTAAGCACTTGCTTTTTAGATCCAATTCATTTTCAACCATAGCTTTAAAAGTTTTGAACATGTCTAGGGATTCTAATTTTTCTCTAAGGAAAGTAACCCAAGTCATTCCTGAATAATCATCAATAAGAAGCATGAAATACATGTCACCTTGCATACTTGTTACTCTTGTAGGACCACAAAGGTCTGTATGCACCAACTCCAACAGACCGACAGAGAATTGTTCTTTGCTTTTGAAGGTGGTCTTTGTCATCTTTCCCAATTGACAATCTTTACATGTAACATTGGTAGGCTTCACAATCTTAGGTAGATCTCTTACAATATGAGCAGTACTTATTTTCACTAGATTATCAAAGTTGATGTGACCTATTCTTCTATGCCATAGCCAACTTTCATCTATCTTAGCCAACAAACAACAATTGTCAAAGCCTTTCAAGTGATAAACATTACCATGAGTCTTCTTACCAGCAACAATTATGGTTCCAGAGCTTTTTCTTATCTCACATCCTTTGTCCTTGAACACAAGATTATATCCTTTGTTGCACATTTGTCCAACACTTAGAAGGTTATGCTTCAAGCCCTTGACATAAAGAACATCATCTGTATTATGCTTGCCATCAAAAGTAATTGATCATTTTCCACAAATCTTACCAATTGCATCATCTCCAAATCTTACCAGTCCTCCATCATACTTTTCAAACTTGACAAACTTACTTTTGTTTCCAAGTCATATGATTTGAACATCCACTGTCAATGATCCATAGCATCATATATAATTACCATTGCACCATTAGCTTGCATTAGCATTTGAGACATCACTATAGGTATCAAGGGTGGTAGTAGGAATAGTGTTGGGATAAGTTGCCATTAACTTGCAATTCTAACCAATTCATGTGTCTCCAAAGTTCTTGGAATGTGTTCCCCAACACATAAAGACTTTGAGAGATTAATTATTTATTAATTATATCACTTTAACTTTTGCAATCAATTCCTAATTGATAAGTTCAAACTTGGGCATCCATTTTTAGAGTGGGGGCAATGAAGACTTTGTTGACTTCTCCTAAGTCTATTTTGAGAGTTTGATGACTCCTAGTGACTGGGAGTTAAACTTGGGTGTGCCCTTTTGATAGGGACTTATATTTAGACTTGGAGTTGTGCTTTTTTATGTACATGAGTGGATAATATTGAGACACCTTGTATGGATATAATGTTGGAGTTAACTAAAGTGTTAGAGATGCATTAATTGGATAATGCTTGTATGAGTTCATAAAAGCTTGCATGGACTTGCATATTTTTGCATGTCACTTGCATGTTGTTGCATGTTTTTGCATGTTGTTGCATATTGTTGCATGTTGCTTGCATGTACTTGCATGTTGTTTTATGTTACTTGCATGTGCTTGCATGTTGTTGCATGTTGCTCATATGGACTTGCATGTTGTTGCATGTCACTCCTATGGACTTGCATGTTGTTGCGTGTCACTCCTATGGACTTGTATTGTTATGAGACTTTTTCCCCATGGAAAAGAAAGATAATTAATGTAATAGTTTAATAAATAATAAAATTAAATGTAATAAATAGTTCTTCACAGGATGTTGTAATGTAGTTATTTTTTAAAAGGGTGTGTCGGTTGAAACTACCCTTTGCATTGTATAAAAACCCGTGAAAAACTAAATGAGAATGAGGAAAAAAAAAGGAAGCAAGCAAGCACTTACATTGCAGGAATAGGATTCCTGGTTAGCAGGCTGTGAGCAACAGAGAAGGGGGCACACCTTATGTGTGTGTCCAACCTGGGGTACAAAAGTGCACTCAGGACTGTCCTGGCCAGGGCTTGGTTATTGCATGAGTGTTGAGCATTGTTCCAGAGGAACCAGCACTCGTGTAGAGCGGCAAAGTACGCTTATTTCTCCCAGATTGCTCACAAACGGAAGAGGCTGAACTAGGGTCCATTCTAGCAATCTTTGGATTCTTATTAATTTCATACAGATAAGTATTATTGCCTCATTATACCAATTGTTGAGACTAAATTTATATATGTATTTGCATTATTTAAAATAGTCTTTTGCATTATTAACTTGAATAAATACAATTTCTTGCTATTGAAAGCATTCTTAAAATAAATTGTATTGTCATTTAATAAAGTTAGATTATATTTGCCGTGCATTTTAATAGTCCTAAGTTGATAAATACATACTCATTGTTTAGTTTTTATGGCTTAATTGAATGCTACTATTGATGAATAATCAATCTGGGTTGTAATTATAATAAATAAAAAGTATTCTTCTGTGTTCGGGAATTTGAAGAATTACATTAGGTATCAAAGCTAAAACGTTCCTATTAAATTTGATTTTGTGTAAACGAATTAAGTTTTTTTTAATTTTTATCTGTTAATCACAATCAAAAATACTGTGCAAATATTTATCAATATATTATCATTCATGTTAATTTTTTTAACAATAATATATTTACTTCAAAAATCTTAAATAATAATTGCTGCACTCCACACGGAAGTTTAATACTCCTATAAATCTATCTTCCAATTTCTATTTCTCATATTTATATTTGTTTTGCACTTTGGACAAATTTTATTAGAAATCAATTTAATATATTTGCATACTATTTATGAGCCTATTCTATAGTGCTTTTGAATATTCACTTTTTATATTTTTATTTTTTTGCTGCACTCACACAAAGTCACGTTAGGGTTCCATTAAGGTTTCATTATTCATGTTAAATAATTTAGTGAAAAAGTAAATTTCTTACCAAGCACTAGTACAACCCTAAAACTATCGTAAAGAAACAAAAGTTACTTGCAAATTTTTCGTGAGTAAATAGGTGTAATTAAATATCCTTATTATGCACAAATTTATGGGAAGAGAGTAAAAAAAAGAGTAATTAATACCATTGTTTCCATAAAAAGAAAATATTACGGCTGGAAATATTGTATAGTGCTGGAAATATCATATTGTAACGTATAGTGCTTGGAAATATTCTAAGTTTTTATTTTATTTTTATATGAATGTTTATGTTATTTTTAAATTATTTGAATGAATAGTTTTTTTTATTTTAAAAGTTTTATGAATGTTTATGTTATTTTTAAATTATTTGAATGAATAGATTTTTTTATTTTAAAAGTTTTATGAATGTTTATGTTATGTTTGAATTATTTGAATGAATAGTTTTTTTTATTTTAAAAGTTTTATGAATGTTTATGTTATTTTTAAATTATTTGAATGAATAGATTTTTTTATTTTAAAAGTTTTATGAATGTTTATGTTATGTTTGAATTATTTGAACAAGCAGTTTTAATAGAATTGTCATTTTATTTTAGTGTAAATGTCATTTTATTTTAGTGTAAATTTATGAGTTATAATTACACATCTAATTTTGAAAAGAAAATATAGTAGTTACCATAAGACTTTGATTTTTTTATTTTTTTTTTACCATCCAACTTAACCACAACCACCATAGTAAAATAAAATATCACATGGAGATTTGAACTTGAGACTATCATAATATAGACAAGAATCTTACCACTAGCCTACACACTAGTTTGTTCTTTAAATTCACAACAACAAAAGAAAAAACTAGAAATCCTTATTGATAAGTCCTTAAACAAAATTTATAACATTCACAAAAGAGTTATACTTTTTTTGAAAATTGACCAAAACAATTGCTTGTCTAAATAGAATACCTAAGGAACAATTCAGTACTGATCACATCACATTCTGATTAAATTTTATTTTATTATTGAATACAGATTGACCTATCACAATGTCGTCTGAGAGCAACCAAAAAGCTTATGAAGCTTTAGAGAAAACCAACCAAGCATTAATGCAAGAAATTGCCACATTAGCCACCCAAGTGCAACAACTTAGGAAAGAACAAAAGGGACCTAACAATGTAGAATTATCAGAAAACAAAAGTTCAAAGTCAACTAGGCATTCAAGTAGAAAGAGGAGCAAAGGTAAAACAAAAAGTACTAAGAAAAGCCCAGCATCATCCGAGGAAGACTCAACTTCCAGTAATAACACTTCTCACACCTCGAAATCGGAATCCTCAGAGGATAACAAAAAAACACAAAAGGAATTAGATAACTTTGCTCGAAAGATTAAGTTACCTGAGTATAGTGGTAATACCGGTACCAGTGAAGAAGCAGAACAATGGCTAACCAACTTAGAACGATACTTTGACTTACAAAACACTAGTAGTTATAGTAGGACCTAGATTGCCACGTATCAACTTAAAAATAGTGCCTTGAATTGGTGGCAAGATATTATTCGATCTCAAAAATTGAAAACCAATAAAGTGAAATGGTCACAATTTAAACAATTATTTGAACAAAAATACCTTTCAAATTTTTTATACAAGAAAAGAGGACTGAATTCTTTGAACTAAAACAAAGAGGCCAATCAGTAAATGAATACAAACAAGATTTTGAAAGGCTTAATCGATTTGTACCATTTATTGAAGGACATGATCAAGTGGTTTGATTCATAAATGGTTTAAGGCATGAATACCAAGCTAACGTATGGTGTGGTAAACCCGTATCAGTAGATGAAGCAGCCCAAATTGCAGAAAAATTTGAAACACTTAATCAAATTACAAGGTAAATCTAGGAAAAACGTAAAAGAAAGCACAAAGAATTTGGTTAAAAGGAGTTTAATCAAAGGAATTTCCATTGTCGATTCACCAAGATGGTTAGACCCAATCGAAATAAAACAGCACCTCCTGAAATAAAATGTTGGAATTGTGGTGAGAACCATTATCAACGATATTGTCCTCGCAAACAACAAGAATATAGACCCAAAAACAAGGATACAACTACTACCACTCCACAGCCCAACATGAAGATTTATGCAGCCATTGACACAGGTATGGTACATTGTCAACCCTCTTTAATTGAAATAAAAGGATTTATACATGGTCACCCTATTATTTTCCTTGTTGATTCTGGTAGCAGTCATAATTTCATTTCTCCTAAAGTTGTCTCTAAACTAAAGATTGCATCTAAGTCAACTGAACCTTTAGTTGTGGAAATGGTAGATGGTAGAATAGTAAAACAAACTGGTACACTTATCGAAAACATAGAATTTGAGTTAGATAATTTTATAATGCATGATCATTTTTATGTATTGAATCTTGGAAAATGTGATGCTATTCTAGGAATGAGTTGGTTGGAGAAAAATAATGCCCTCCTTGGTTGTGAAAACAAACAGGTTATCTTAAACTCTAACATGGGGACATGTCACATCTTACAGGGGGAGAAAAGACCTCTTCACATTAAAACTATTTCAGCCATGCAACTCAAGCGTAGTGCTAGAAAAAAATGCAAAATCTTTTGTGCTATGTTATTTCAAACAGGTGATAAATTCAAACTAGAAATCAATATTAAACCTGTTGTACAAGAATTCAAAGATGTATTTCCTGAAGAATTAAATAATTTACCCCCTAAACGATCTGTGGAACATGCAATTGATCTAGTTCCTGGGGCAGAACCTGTTTCCAAAGCTCCATATCGTCAATCAATCCTTGAGTTAACCGAACTAAAGATTCAATTAACACAATTACTTAAGGAAGGTAAGATAAGACCAAGTGTCTCTCCTTGGGGTGCACTAGTATTATTTGTCAAAAAGAAAGATGGAACCATGAGACTATGCATAGATTACAGGTAACTTAATAAATTAACCATCAAAAACAAATATCCTTTACCACGAATTGATGATCTCCTTGATCAATTACATGGTGCCAAATGTTTTTCTAAAATAGATCTAAGATCAGGATATCATCAAATCTGCATCAAAGAATCTGACATTCCCAAGACAGCATTTCAAACATGTTATGGCCATTATGAATTTCTAGTAATGCCTTTTGGTCTAACTAACGCACCTGCAACCTTTATGACCTTGATGCATGATATCTTCCGACCATTTCTAGATGTATTCGTGATCATTTTTTTAGATGACATCTTAATATACTCAAAGAATGAAGAAGAGCATGAACAACATCTTAGGATGGTATTAGAAACCTTATGAAAGAATAAGTTGTATGCCAAACTTAGCAAGTGTGAATTCTTTAAATCAGAAGTATCTTACCTAGGGCACGTAGTTTCTGAGAAGGGTATCTCACCTGACCCTACTAAAATTAAGGCAATTCAAGAATGGCCTATTCCCAAAGATGCTCACGAAGTCAAAAGTTTTCTGGGATTGTCTGGGTTTTATCGTCGTTTTGTTAGGAACTATTCCAAAATAGCTGCACCTTTGACCGATCTAACCAAGAAAGAACAAAGCTATAATTGGACCCTAGAATGTGATAAATCTTTCAACACAATAAAAAATCTATTAACATCTGCACCTATTCTTTGTATTCCAAATTTTAGCAAGCCTTTTGTTGTGACCACTGATGCATGCGGTACAGGTATTGGTGGTGTTCTAATGCAAGATAATCGAGTGGTATGCTATGAATCTAGAAAGTTGTTACCTGTTGAAAGAAATTATCCAATCCATGACCTAGAGCTACTAGGCATTGTCCATGCCTTAAAAGTTTGGCGCCATTATTTATTAGGGAATAAGTTTATATTAAAAACTAACCATCGTAGTCTCTAACACATCTTTACTCAACCTCACCTTAATATGAGACAAAGAAGATGGATGGTACTCTTAACAGAATATGATTTCACCATCCAATATGTTCCTGGAAAAGAAAATGTAGTGGCAGATGCCTTAAGTCAAAAACAACTATGTGTTAATGCCTTGACCCTTGAAAGAAGCCAATTTGAACAAGATATAAAATCCAAGTTACCTATTGATGACTATTTTCAACCCATTTATGAAGGTCTTAAAAACCCCTCCTCTAATGTCCATTTAAAAGATCGATTAGAACATTATTTGTTAAGTAGCAATGGTCTCCTTTATTATAAAGGAAGATTATGCATTCCCAATATATCTAACCTTAGATCACAAATATTAAAAGACTCTCATGATATTCCAATAGAAGGACACCCTGGATTTCAAAAAACCTATCTCTCAATCAAGAGAAACTACTTTTGGCCTAAAATGAAGACTGAAATCCGCACCTATGTTCAACAATGTTTAACTTGTCAGAAGGTAAAAGTAGAACAATGTAAACCTCCAGGTCTCTTGTAACCCTTGTCTATTCCAACTTGGAAATGAGAATCAATTAGTATGGACTTCATTACTAGATTACCTCGAACACGTAAAGGACATGATTCTATTTTCGTAGTGGTGGATAGATTAACCAAGATGGCACATTTTCTACCTATCAAAATAAAGTCCTCTGCTTCTGATATTGCCCATATTTTTGTGAAAGAAATTGTCAAGTTACATGGTATTCCAAAGAACATTATTTCAGACCGAGATCCTAGGTTTACATCTTCTTTTTGGAAATCTCTATTCACAGAACTTGGTACCCACCTAAATTTTAGTACTGCCTATCATCCTGAGTCTGATGGTCAAACTGAAAGGGTTAATAGAATCTTAGAAGATATGTTGTGAATGTATACCATGGATAAACCTAGGTCATGGGAAGATTATTTACACTTAGTAGAATTTGCATACAATCAAGGGTATCATTCAACTATTAAGATGTCACCTTTTGAAGCTGTTTATGGTCGAAATTGTAATACACCCATCTCCTGGTCTGACCCTGTCCACAAAGTTTGGTATGAGAATGAAAACTTGTTAGAAATGGAAGCCATTATTAACAAAGCTCAACAAAACATGAAGGCTGCCCAAGATAGGTATAGAAGTTGGGCTGATTCAAAAAGGTCTACCCAAAATTTTGAGGTTGGTGAATATGTTTTTCTTAGAGTCAAACCAAAAGGGAGTTCATTAAAACTTGGGAAATATTCTAAGATAGCTCCTCGTTTTTGTGGACCTTTTGAAATATTAGAAAGATTAGGTGATGTTGCTTATAAACTTGCTTTACCCCCTCAATTACAAATCCACAATGTATTTCATGTGAGTTTACTTAAGAAATATGTATATAATGCAAATCATGTTATTGATTGGAAAAGTATTTCTATTGAACCTTCTTGTGAATTTAAGATTGAACCAGAACAAATAATTGAAACAAGATCTAGAATATTAAGAAATAAGGTTATAAATGAAGTAAAAATTAAATGGAGTCATTGTGATAATGATAGTGCTACTTGGGAAAAACTTGATTTTATTAAAGACCAATATCCACATCTATTTGACTAAAAGTTGTTCTATTTATTTGTGTGGTACAGAAAATCATCGAGCTACTGAGGGCAGCAGCTAAACAACAGGGGGAGAATTGTTATGAGACTTTTTTCCCATGGAAAAGAAAGATAATTAATGTAATAGTTTAATAAATAATAAAATTAAATGTAATAAATAGTTCTTCATGGGATGTTGTAATGTAGTTATTTTTTAAAAGCGTGTGTCGGTTGAAACTACCCTTTGCATTGTATAAAAACCCGTGAAAAACTAAATGAGAAGGAGGAAAAAAAAAAAAGGAAGTAAGCACTTACATTGCAGGAATAGGATTCCTGGTTAGCAAGCTGTGAGCAAGACGGAGAAGGGGGCACACCTTATTTGTGTGTCCAACCTGGGGTACAAAAGTGCACTCAGGACTGTCCTGGCCAGGGCTTGGTTATTGCACGAGTGTTGAGCATTGTTCCAGAGGAACCAACACTCGTGTAGAGCGGCAAAGTACGCTTATTTCTCCCAGATTGCTCACAGACGGAAGAGGCTGAACCAGGGTCCATTCTAGCAATCTTCGGGTTCTTATTAATTTCATACAGATAAGTATTATTGCCCCGTTATACCAATTGTTGAGACTAAATTTATATATGTATTTGCATTGTTTAAAATAGTCATTTGCATTATTAACTTGAATAAATACAATTACTTGCTATTGAAAGCATTCTTAAAATAAATTGTATTGTCATTTAATAAAGTTAGATTATATTTGCCGTGCATTTTAATAGTCCTAAGTTGATAAATACATACTCATTGTTTAGTTTTTATGGCTTAATTGAATGCTACTATTGATGAATAATCAATCTGGGTTGTAATTATAATAAATAAAAAGTATTCTTCTGTGTTCGGGAATTTGAAGAATTACATGTATGACCTTGCATGTTGTTGCATGTCAGTTATATGACCTTGCATGTTGTTGCATGTCAGTTTTGTGAGATTGCTTGCAGAGCACTCAAACTCCAAAAACTTGCATGATGGTACATCTCAGTGTTTCAGGTAATGGATATCAACTTTGCATGTCAATTTTAAGATATTACTTGCAGAACACTCCAACTCTAGAAAGTTGTAGGATGGTACATCTCAGTGTTTCAGGTAATGGGTATCAGTTGCATGTTGTTGCAAATGCTTGCATGTCAGTTTTAAGATATTACTTGTAGAACACTCCAACTCTCAAAAATTGCAGGATGGTACATTTCAATATTTCAGGTAATGGGTATCAGTTGCATGTTGGATCCGTTGTTTGCATGTACAAAACAAGGTAATTCAGAATAACATTGGGGACATCAATTGTGCAAGTTGTTGCATGAGAATTGGTGTGTTGATCACTTCAGTTGACTGAAATAGATTGGGCTAACTTGAGCACCCAATCTTGGGACTTTCAGTTGTTTCTTTTATTTGGAAATATGTTTGATGTTGGCAAAGCTAATTTTAGCATACTTGTGTGCACACATCATGAAGGGGCAGTTAACTCAAAGTTTAGACTTTATTTGAGTTAAGTTTTCTCAATTTAAGTGAGCGTGATTTTTGCATGAGCTTTGGAAGCTATGTTATCAATTGTAATTTATTATAATTTGAGTTTCAAGCTTTTGAATTAAGAATCTTTTGAATTAAAAGAGGGTTTTTGATTTAATTGTAAACCCCATACATTTTCGAGAGAGTTGTTTTGAGGAAAAATACTTAGAAGATAAAAGCAAGAAGTTTTTTGGTAAAAGACGTAGAATAAAAAAGCAAGAAGCTTTATTATTGAAGAAGTTTTTGAAGAAAAAAGAAAGAAGCTTTTTTGAAGTTTTTTACAGGTTTGAAGATTGAAGAAGTTTTTGAAGTGCATCAAGGACTTAGAGAAATTTCAGTATTGAATGTAATCTTTTCCAAAGAGATTTAATACAAGCAGGAAACATTTTTGAGTGTGGAGTTTTTTCTCGAAAGGGTTTCTCCACGTAAATATTGTGCAAGCTTTTCTCTTCTCTTCTCTTCTCTTCTACATTGGTTTGAAAGTGTATAAGCACTTGTTCATTAATTGTTATAGATTAATCTTAATTTCAGCTTTGCATACACAAAATTTTAAAGTTTATAGTAGCAGTTCTACCTTCATTTTCAACATTTGGTATCAGAGCTAACGGTTGTGTAGAGTGACGGATGCCTTTCTCTTAAAGTGTTGAAGGTTTTTTGGCTACAGTGGGAGCTTTATTTTGTAGGTATTGTAGATCTGTGAGATTGGAAGCCATTGTATTTTTCTATTAGATGGATATTGTCAAAAGAATTCTTGTTGGGCTCTTGAGGCTCAATGTTATGGATCTTTATGAAGTTGATCTTGTGATAGTGATTTTGAGCTCCATTTTGACAATATATGTATATTCTGTTGTTTGGTGGTTTTATTCCTTTACCTTGTGGTCATGTGCAATGAAAGGGTGTTTATGTTGGATGCTTACTTCTGGTACCTTAATCACATGGAAAAACACTCATTTCTTGGACTACAGTTTGGAGTGCTTATGTTGGGTTCATTGTTTCAGTCCATGGTTACATGAAAGCACTGCATGATTTATCACTGGTTGTATGGAGGTTGTGGAGTTGATATTTTTTATGATATGGACACTCCTGAACAACCTGGTTTCTCCTTTCTTATATTCACTCTATTTTGAATATGTAGGTTTTTCACAGTTTTCCTGTTTCAAAAGATTGTGGGTTTGTAGATCTGTGATATTCCATTATTTTCAAATGACATATTTGATGGTGTTTCATTGGTGTGAATATTTGGATGTTTAAGTGGTTTCAAATTTACAGAGATATGGTTTTGCAGGTTTTACATGTTAATCAAAATCTGTGGTTTGTAGATTTGTGGAAAATTGTGTTCAAACACTTTCTGGATGGAAACAATTTTAGATTTGTAAGGCTGCTTGTTGGGTTCATATGATCTATGGTTTCTCCTATGTGGATTTATTTGGCAAATCAAATTTAAAGTTGATTCTTGTGTTTGAGTCTCAGAAGTCTACATGTTATACCTGATTATATTTGTTTTACATGTTACTGATGTGGGGTTGAATCTATTTTTTAGTTATTAAAGATTGAAGCACTGTTCATGTTCTTTTCTCCTATGAGATGTTGCATGTGTGTAGATCTTGTGAATAAGTTGATGAGGGTTCTATTTGGTAGGCCTCTTCTTGGTCACCTTAATTACATTGGTATTTTTTTGTATTGAGACAAAAGGGTAGTTTGGAGTACCTAATTTAGTTATTCATTGGAATCTATAGTAGTAAAAGTTATGTTGCATAAGAAGCTTTTTTCACTTTCAGTGGAGTTTTGGTAATGATGTTGATCATGATACCATGCATAACTTGGTATCTCTTTCAGTGGGAGTTTTGTGCAGCTACATAATGTGTTCTATCTTCTTTGTTTAAAGATATTGGTTCTAAACTGTTGTTGTTGCAGTGTTGTGAGCCATGCAAAATCTTTGATTAAAAGATGGATGATCTTTTGCAATGGTTGTTGGTGTCATAAGAAGCTCTTGGATTATGCCTTTAGTTTGCAGTAAGGGTTCTTTGACATTTTTAGTTCTATTGACAAAGGATGCTAGATTTTCATGTTTTATGAAGAGGTGTTGACATCTTGGTTTTCCATGGAGGACTCTTGGAGTTTTTGTTGAGGTGTTGAGTTTATAACTTATCAGTAATTGATATATGATCCTTGTTTTAGAGGATGTATAGTATTATGTCATGATGCACTCTTGATCATGAGTTTGAGTTTTTTGGCATAATACAGGTGCTCTTGGGAGCAAGATATGTTCATTGGAGCATATGATCTTTTTGAGAAGATGTTAGATCATGATGTCTTGATATGTTCCTGATTCTATAGTTAGAACTTTGACAATGGTTTGGTTAAGTTCTCTTTGGTTTTGAAGTATTAATCATTTTCTTGGAGCTTCATGATTGTACAAATTGCATTTGAAGTTGGCATGGATTGATTGCTAAAAACTTGTGGATACTACAGAGACTTGGGTGAGGCTTGATATCTCTTGAACTTAGAGATATGTGTTGGAAAGATTTCTCATTATGAGATGTCAACAAAAGGACCGAGAAGCCTACACTTGGAAATGGATGTGAGTCCATTATAGACCTTATGAGAAAGTTGTCTTTATTATAAGCTTTTATTGTTTGGTGTTATATGCAAAGACAATCTTGTATCCCACTCTTGGTCTACTCGGCAGATAAATGATCTAATAGATGTTGCCCACATGTTTATTAGATGCATTATTTATATGTATCTTGTCTTCTCTTTTACACTAGTCTTGAAAAGGATTGTTGAGAAGTAGATGCATGGGTTTAAGGATTTTTGTTGTACTCATTACTATTTGATCTTGAGCTATGAAACTAGTTCTGAGGATTTGTTTTGGAGAGGTACAGAAATGGTTTGTGTTTTTTGGGCTAATTCCCTTTGCTGTGGGAATGATTGGCTAGTTTGATCTACTTTCAGTGAGAGGTTAACATCTATTGCTGCCATGTTTTCATCATAATTTGGATGTTAGATGTTGCTACCTTTTTTAGTTTGGGAGTGTTGAAAGAGATCTTACTTTACACAGTTTGGCACAGGTTAGTGTGGTATAAAGACATGGTATGATTTTGCAGTTTCACTTTTTCCTGGTATATTTTGTTCTTCTTGAAGGTTCTCATGTTTATGGAGTTGAGATTTGTATTGGAGTCAAGTGTTATTGCTATTAACAATAATTTGGTAGCTCCTTGATCTTTTTCTTCATTGGTTAAGAGGACTTGGGAGAGTTATTCAGAGATTGGTAAAGAGAGATGTTTTATGCATATCATTATATGTTTTGACACTATATGGTAGAGGAGTTAGCCACATCCTCTAAGAGAAGTGCTATAGGAGGATTTGTAAATGCCTTGATCTTATTTTCAGATTTGACATTACCCATGCAGTGGGAGTTCTTGGATCTATATGCTCTTTATTGTCATGATATCTTCTCGGTTATCTCAGTTTGCAGGTTATTGATGTGAAGATGATTTTGCATGTTTCACTATTTGGATCTACAAGTTGTGCAGGTTTAGTGGGTTGTCTTTACCCATTGGTTGCATTGAAGACTTGGATGTGGACTGTCAATATCCACAAATCCATTCAGTGTTATTACAGATTTTGTTAGTTGGCCTTGTCTTTGGTCATTTGCACATTGGTATGTTGCATTGAGGTGAGAGGATGGAATATTATCAGGATTCTTTTACAGGGACTTGATTGCAGTTTTGGGTTGGTATGTTGATGGCATGGAGTTCTACCTATGATGGTTTTGTTTACCCTGGTTTTGAGGTATAGATATTTTGGATGAGCTAGCAACTTGCTGTGGTTGCTTTTCCATTTGGTATGAGTGTGGCAGACACTCAGAGTCTTATTTTATCATATGATTTGATGCTTGTGTTCATGTTGAGATTGGTGCAGGTTTCAGTGACAGTTGATATGTTTCACCTTGGCTTGTTTCTTGTTTATCATGGGTGACATGATGTGAGGAGTTCTTGTTTGAGACGATGGTTATCATGGTTACTTTTGCAGGTATCTTGTTGGAGCACAAAAGTATGTTGAAGAATCAATGGTACATTGATGGCTATGGATGTTTTTCCCTATGATTTAAAGTTTGATTATATTATTTAGAGTTATTGCAATCTATAATGTCAAGTGGGAGAATGTTGGGATAAATTGCCATTAACTTGCAATTCTAACCAATTCATGTGTCTCCAAAGTTCTTGGAATGTGTTCCCCAACACATAAAGACTTTGAGAGATTAATTATTTATTAATTATATCACTTTGACTTTTGCAATCAATTCCTAATTGATGAGTTCAAACTTGGGCATCCATTTTTAGAGTGGGGGCCATGAAGACTTTGTTGACTTCTCCTAAGTCTATTTTGAGAGTATGATAACTCCTAGTGAGTGGGAGTTAAACTTGGGTGCGCCCTTTTGATGGGGACTTACATTTAGACTTGGAGTTGTGTTTTTTTATGTACATGAGTGGATAATGTTGAGACACCTTGCATGGATATAATGTTGGAGTTAACTAAAGTGTTAGAGATGCATGAATTGGATAATGCTTGCATGAGTTCATAAAAGCTTACATGGACTTGCATATTTTTGCATATCACTTACATGTACTTGCATGTTGTTGCATGTTACTTGCATGTTGTTGCATGTTGCTCATATGGACTTGCATGTTGTTGCATGTCACTTGCATGTCACTCCTATGGACTTGTATGACATTGCATGTTGTTGCATGTCAGTTTTGTGAGATTGCTTGCAGAACACTCCAACTCCATAAACTTGCATGATGGTACATCTCAGTGTTTTATGTAATAGCTATCAGTTGCATGTTGTTGCAAATGCTTGCATGTCAGTTGCATGTCAGTTTTAAGATATTACTTGCAGAACACTCCAACTCCAGAAAGTTGCAGGATGGTACATCTCAGTGTTTCAGGTAATGGGTATCAATTGCATGTTGTTGCAAATCTTGCATGTCAGTTTTAAGATATTACTTGCAAAACACTCCAACTCTCAAAAGTTGCATAATGGTACATCTTAGTATTTCAGGTAATGGGTATCAGTTGCATGTTGGATCCGGTGTTTGCATGTCACTTGCATGTACAGAACAAGGTAATTCAGAATAACATTGGGGATATCAATTGTGCAAGTTGTTGCATGAGAATTGGTGTGTGTTGATCACTTCAGTTGACTGAAATAGATTGGGCTAACTTGAGCACCCAATCTTGGGACTTTCAGTTGTTTCTTTTATTTGGAAATATGTTTGATGTTGGCAAAGCTAATTTTAGCATACTTGTGTGCACACATCATGAAGGGGCAGTTAACTCAAAGTTTGGACTTTGTTTGAGTTCAGTCTTCTCAATTTAAGTGAGTTGATTTTTGCATGAGCTTTGGAAGCTATGTTATCAATTGTAATTTATTATAATTTGAGTTTCAAGCTTTTGAATTAAAAGAGGGTTTTTGATTTAATTGTAAACCCCATACATTTTCGAGAGAGTTGTTTTGAGGAAAAAGACTTAGAAGATAAAAGCAAGAAGACTTTTGGTAAAAGACGTAGAATAAAAAAGCAAAGAGCTTTTTTTACTTAGAATAAAAAAGCAAGAAGCTTTATTATTGAAGAAGATTGTTTTTATTGAAGAAGTTTTTGAAAAAAAAAGAAAGAAGCTTTTTTGAAGTTTTTTACAAGTTTGAAGATTGAAGAAGCTTTTGAAGTGCATCAAGGACTTAGAGAAATTTCAGTATTGAATGTAATCTTTTCCAAAGAGATTTAATACAAGCAGGAAACATCTTTGAGTGTGGAGTATTTTCCCGAAAGGGTTTCTCCACGTAAATATTGTGCAAGTTTTTCTCTTCTCTTCTCTTCTACATTGGTTTGAAAGTGCATAAGCACTTGTTCATTAATTGTTATAGATTAATCTTAATTTCAGCTTTGCATATTGCAGGGTGACAAAGAGAAAGTGTTTTGCTCCGCATTTCTATGCAGATTGGAGTTTTGTCTTGTGGTTCTGGACTTAAGCTTATAAGGTCCTTAGTCATCTTCATTCCAAAGGATAAGTGATTTGAAGCTCTGGAAAACAAGTTTCTAATTAGCAGAGTTTGACAGTGTTTGATTGACAACAGTCTGTGATCCATCTTCAAGTGAAACAAGTTGAGATCTGTTGCAGCTAGATTTGCTGGTCTCCAAATGATTCTATGATGTTCATAGATGTCCCCTGAATGCATTGAAGGTGTATGATTAATCCGCAAGCTTCAATGAAGATCTTGGAAGCGTGTGTTCAAGTGTTCTTGGTGATTGCACCTGTCTGGCCGACCTGGATGATTAACACTCTTTGTGGATGAATCTCTTGAATTGTAGAAGCATGTGGTAGCGTGTGAAGATGTAATTGAGTTCATGTTAAGGTATGAAGTGTTCCTCATTTATTCACTTACATTAGTACAAAAAGAGCAATATATTACTAAAAAAACTGCTTATAAATGACCAAACATAGTCACATAACCATTAGTAGTTTATTACCAATCATTTATAACGTGACCAAATTGATGACTAAACCTTTTTTAGTCATTTATTGGTTGTTTTGATTGATCAATTTGGTAGTATATTTATTCGTTGATTTAGTCATTGATTTAGTCATATATTTAATCATATTTATTCACTGAGTTTGGTCACATGACCACTAGTAGTTTATTGCCAGTCATTTATTTTGTCACATGACCAAATTTATAACACAACCAAATTTGTGTCAATTGGTAGTATATTTATTCACTGATTTCTGTCATAGTATATTTACTCATATGTTTAGTCATATTTATTCATTAATTTTTGTCAATTGGTAGTATATTTAGTCTGATATTTGAGGATTTAAACATAAAACACAGAAATACACATCAATCATCAATTGCACACAATAAGACAACCATTCAGAAGGAAAAATCGTTGAACTTTATTAAAAGAAAGGTGTTCGTATAGCTTGTACAAATCTAAAATATCTATCTTGCTTGAAAAATGCTTAGAAATAGAGTATTACAATGTTTATTTTCAGTCACAAGACTAAAAATCTAAGTTACAATGCACATAAATGACAGATTAGAAGGATTCCAAACAATTTGTGCATAATACATGTATTTTGGTCTAACAGCGAGAACCTTTTCTACAAGTGAGAACACATGAAGTTACAGTAATAAAGCCCACAATAGAGGAAGGCCTTGCCACCATACTCAAAGCTTTGGCATAGCTTGAGGATGCTCTAGCCCCTGATGCTCTGAAGAATGCCCCGTTTAACATCAGATCTCCCTCTGATCACCAATTCTAATTCCTCCATGTACTTTCTGATGTATCTTCATGCTTTGTCACCTGCACATTACTCATACTCGTCATAACTATTCTACATCCATTGTAAACCAAAGAGATAAATAAGAGATGAGTTGTATAGGCCTTTTACCTCCTTTTTGAATTGATTGTCAGGGGTAAAGAATATGTTCCCTTGGTTGTTAATGGTGGGGTTTGCACTCCTCCTGATGGCGTACATATCCTAGTGGGTATAATCATTGTTCACCACATGGAAGTATCCATGTCGGCACCTGCATTACAACATTAATTTTGTAAGCTTCTAGTAGAGAATAGACGGATAAACTTGATATTGCACCTACCATTTTTTTTAGATCTTGCAATCTAGTTGTTTTTGAAACTACGTTTATTTCAAATTAGTAATACAATGAGAGAGGAAAAGCCTTAATGTATCATAAACATCCATTATAGATGTAGAGAGAAACTAGATGAAAGAAATGAAATTGCACATTAAATAGCTATAGAATCAATAGATGTATTAAAGCATCCGGCCACCATATAATAAAAAATAATCTTCATTTGTGTTAATGTGGACAAAAGAAATTAACTCAACCTACAAATTTGATTTTCATGTTATTCCTACACTATAGTATAAAGATCGACTGTGCATTTCTTCTATTTCACATTCTCCTTGTTTCTATAATAGTACTCTATTCTAAAATCCCTAAACACCCCCACGTAACTAGACTACATCCAAAAGCCAATATACAACTTAATCGAGTACACTAGTCTAAATTAATATATTTAGTATCCAGCAGACCCCTCAAATGCCCTTTTTCTTCAACGTCCTACTTACAAAACTGTTCAATTTATATTATGGTTCTCTTAGAACATAAATTACTATGCTTGCCATAAGAATTATTTTTACACTTTTATAATGCATTAGTTAAATTATCACTCCATGAAGACTCTTGTGGATCCAGAGAGAATATTGCAGAAAGGAGACAAACGAGGCCTTTCTTTTGACAAGAAAAACTTCTATTTTTAAAACTGGCCCTTAAATTCTCTATATAATATTTTTACCAAAATAATTCTGACAGTTGTTAGCTTAGACACATTCACCTGTAGATGATATGGGGCATTCCTTATCTTCAATATTCTTTAACACTAGAAAAGGCTTTTCCCTCCATACTTTAAAATGTGGAAGCATAGACAAGGCACGTGAACTGTTTGACAGAATGCCTCAAAGAAATGTGATCTCATGGACTGCAATGATTGTAGGATATGCACAAAATGGATTTGTTGAAAAGGCTTTAGAAATTTTAAAGCAAATGTGATTGGCTGGTGTAAAGCCAAATTCCACAACCTTTCCCAGCATCCTGTCTGCCTGTGTCAAAATGGGAGCCTTGGAATGTCAATGCTTCCACATTTTACATTACCCGCTCTCCCGCAGGCACTTCAAGTCATGCCTGCGTTGATGTGGGGCTTTCCCGCATCACCACAGGCATGACTTGAAGTGCATGTGGGAGAGCGAGTGATGCAAAATGTGGAAGCATTGACAAGGCATGTGAACTGTTTGGTAGAATGCCTCAAAGAGATGTCATCTCATGGAATGCAATAATTGCGGGATATGCACAAAAAGGATTTTTTGAAAAGGCTTTAGAAACTTTCAAGCAAATGCAATTAGCAGGAGTAAATCCAAATTTGACAACCTTTGCTAGCATCCTCCCTGCTTGTGCCAAAATGGGATCTTTGGAACAAGGTATGGACATCCATCATAACATAATGGAAGGGGGATTTTTGTCAGATATTATAGTTGGAAATGCTCTAGTAGACATGTATGAAAAATGTGGAAGTATAGATAAGGCATGTGAACTGTTTGATGGAATGGATCAAAGAGATGTCATCTCTTGGAATGCAATGATTGCAGGATATGCATAAAATGGATTTGTTGAAAAGGCTTTAGAAATTTTAAAGCAAATGCAATTGGCTGGTGTAAAGCCAAATTCCACAACTTTTGCCAACATCCTCCCTGCCTGTGTCAAAATGGGAGCTTTGGAATCTCAATGCCTCCACATTTTGCATCACCCACTCTCCTGCAGGCACTTTAAGTCATGCCTGCGGTGATGCAGGGAAAGCCCTGCATCACCGCAGACATGACTTGAAGTGCCTATGGAAGAGTGGGTAATGCAAAATGTGGAAGCATTGACAAGGCATGTGAACTATTTGACAAAATGCCTCAAAGATATGTCATCTCATGGAATGCAATGATTGTGGGATATGCACAAAATGGATTTTTTGAAAAGGCTTTAGAAACTTTCAAGCAAATGCAATTAGCAGCTGTAAATCCAAATTTGACAACCTTTTCCAGCATCCTCCCTGCCTGTGCCAAAATGGGAGCTTTGGAACAAGATATGGACATCCATCATAACATAATGGAAGGGGGATTTTTGTTAGATATTATAGTTGGAAATGCTCTGGTAGACATGTATGCAAAATGTGGAAGTATAGATAAGGCACGTGAACTATTTGATGGAATGGCTCAAAGAGATGTCATCTCTTGGAATGCAATGATTGCAGGATATGCACAAAATGGATTTGTTGAAAAGGCTTTAGAAATTTTAAAGCAAATGCAATTGACTGGTGTAAAGCCAAATTCCACAACCTTTGCCAACATCCTCCCTGCCTGATCAAAATGGGAGCTTTGGAATAGGGTATGGACATCCATCAAAACATAAAGGATAGAGGAATTTTGTCAGATGTTGTAGTTGTAACTGCCCTGTTAGACATGTATGCAAAATGTGGAAGCATAGACAAGGCACGTGAACTGTTTGACAGAATGCCTCAAAGAAATGTGGTCTGATGGACTGCAATGATTGCATGATATGCGCAAAATAGATTTGTTGAAAAGGCTTTAGAAATTTTAAAGCAAATGCAATTGGCTGGTGTAAAGCTAAATTCCACAACCTTTGCCAGCATCCTCCCTGACTGTGTCAAAATGGGAGCTTTGGAATAGTTGAATCTGGCTATATCAAGCAAAAGAAAATAATAGTTGAATTTGGATATTATTTTAAACAGTCATCAAACACATTCCATAGCATGAATTATCTCAGAAAATACTATGCATTAAACATTTCACATTCCTGACAGAACATGGCTTTATGGTTGTAGTAATTATCCAGAATTCTATCAAAATGCATACACATTTCCAACAATAAGTTGACATGGGTAAAAGTAATTAGAAATTTCTAAAGCGTACACTACTCCTCTTCACTAAAAGTGAGCAGTTATCACTTACAGCCAACATAAAAGATTGCTCATTCACAAGACATGCCTAAGTTATGATCAATTCCACAAAAAAGTTCAATTTTGGTAAGTCTTTAATGCTCAAAACTTGAAATTATAGGCGATTTTAAAGGGAAACATGATCAATTATGACATTATAGGCATGTACCTTCTTGTTGGTGACATACTCGTCTAAAACAGAGTCAAATGTAAATTCACTTTTCTCCACATATGTTGTCAAATCCACCTACAAGACAAGAATAGTCGGTAACCCCTATAAGTCAAAATTTAAAGCATTTAAAAACTCATTGTTGAACATGTCAATTTAAAAACTCTTTATTTTTCTCCCTGACAAGAGTCGTATCCTGAAATTTGCTTATTGACTTAACACCTAATTAACCATAGAGTAAAACTAAAGTCTAATATGGTGAATGCCAAGTAATCTTTCCAGCAACTGCTTAGAAATAAGAAAACCCTTACTTACAACACTTCTAAATACATCTAATTAATAATGAACTAAGTGTCTTATGCACAAAACACGCAGAAGTCCCAATCATAAGCTATGCATGAGATAATCCCAACTCAAGGATTCTTTGGTCAGTTTTATCTTGTCAGTATTGTTCATTGATCACTACTATTATGAGATGTTTAACTATTCACTTTAATGTAAGAATGTGTAGAGCTTCTGGAAGAGACTGTGTGTTGCTTTTTTTGGATCAACGTTTCAGATCACACTTCAAGATCCATCATCAGGATGAAAAGAAGAGAATGACTCTCATTCTCTTCTTTTCATCCTGATGATGGATCACAGAGTGTGATCCGAAACGTCGATCCAAAAAAATCAACACACACTCTCTTCCAAAAGCTCTACACATTCTTACATATAATGGACTGTGGAAATATCATGTCTATATTCACTTTAATGTTGTCCTAAAAGCACTTTAACATATAAACTATATCCAAAACAAATAGACAAATAACAATTTCCACTAATCTTACAACAATCCTTTTTGAGTAAGAAAATGATACCTTTAATTTAGTCTCATGAATAGTTAATGAGCATGCCTTTGAATCAATTGTAACTATGTCATCTTCCTTTCGAGCCAACTCCTTTTTGTTTAAAGGCCTTTTTCATACCTGAAAACATGTCAAAAAAATTCAGTCATGATCCCGATACATCAAAGATTCAAAAGCATAAAAAGTTACTTCACATAGAGTAAACCACCTTAACTTGTGACTCAGTAGAGTTTACTATCAAACTTATGTGTGGTAGAACAATGCAGCAAAGTAAACACCAGATGAGCAAACCTTGAAACAAAACCCACTTTAGATTTGACCTTTCAACATATTCACCATTACCTCTCCCATTTTACATGCAATGGTACAACTTGGAAATAGAAAGCCAAATCCATAAGGTCATATTCCCTCAATCAAATTATGTTTCTTCAAATTCCATGGTTCTCTTGCTTTACAAGAACAAATTCACATCTTTAGTTCATAACACTCTCACTTGGGAATCCACAGATTGAATTTTTTGCATGGATGCCTTGGTCCCTATTTTATCAATCTGTGCTAGTAATATAACCCCCTCTTGTGTAGACAACATTACAGGACGCTCTCTTTGTCAAAATGGAATATGACCTAGATACTATGCAATTTTATTCTTAGAACTCTTGTCCTGATAAAATTAAAACAATATACAATACCTTCCCTCATTAACCTCAATTTTGTTTAGAAACACAGGAAATGAATGGCTTCGAATTAACATTGTCTACACATCAAAGTGAATCATATTTTTCCACACATTTATGTATGGGAATGCTACATAAAATATGAGAATGTGATTTAACCTTTAAGGTTATGAGTATGATTTTATCCAAATATGAACAATATTCTTGATATGATGTTGAAAGTTCGCCTTACTAATTTCTTGACACAAAATACTTGGTTGGTTTAACTCCATATAAAAGAGATGACACATTATGCTTAATAATAAAATGAGAGTTCAAAAATTGATAAGATAATTTATTCAAGTTCCCAATATGATAAAACGAGATAATTTGTTCAAGTGCAAAGTCTGGCGTAACAACTTAATAAAGGCATTAAACACATCCATCTACAACAGAATTAACAAGAAGTTGAAATAATAAAATACAAGAAAATGGCATAATTCATCTAAAACTTAAATATAAGCAAAATATTAATACTTTAACATTTTCCTCTCGCTCTTTGAACCTTTCTATCAGCCTTGGACAAGCCTGCAAATCAGATTCCATACAAACTTAGAGCTCAAATGACAAGAATAAATTGTGATTCCAATGAAATATCTCACTTGTCAAATAAGAATATTAATCTCTAGGAGTAACTAATGAATGAAAAAGATACTATCTTAAAACTGTGATCATACTCACCAAGGTATTTATACAATTGTTGTGTCCCGTAATTAAATAATGATAAAAAAAAATTGTTGATCTAAAGATGATTGTCTTAACTGCACAAAGAAAGATGTGAAAATTCAAAAGATCCAAGCACCATGTAGGTTATACTTGACAGTAGCATAAGTGAATCAATCTTTTGTTCGTAGGATATGTTGTAGACAATATAATCTTATTATTTTTATAAAATCAATACACAAATGAAGCTCATGACCTCAACTTGCATGTGTCAATACGTGGACTTTCTATAGGGAACATATTAATGTCTTGAGAACTACTGTCATGCGTTGCCAAACCCTCTTCCATTCTACTAACTACCCAACTATTATACTGCCCTCTTACCCTTCCACTTATTGTTAGCTGATCTTTCATTTCTTTGAAGGACTATCATTCTTTTGACAGTCATAACATGGCTACCTTTGCATGTGGATTGTCCCTTTATTCCATGAGCACTCTATACTTTTATGAGTTCTATCATACTTAATGGCACCAAATGATAACAAAGACTCTTGAAAAATGGTTTAAAAGACCCAGTTAGGACTGTTATATGACTGTCCCTGGCTCAGTATCATTGAAAATGCCATTAATGTCATTTGATGTGGACTGTGAAATGACTTAGTATAACCTTGGTACCCTCCTTAAGGACTATGAAATGGTGTGATGAGCCACACAATGGGATACCTAAAACAACTTCATGCTCTGGGTAACAAGGGTCCAGGAGTGTGGTGATGTTTATCTACTTAAACAACCATTATAAAATTTTTGAGTTAAAATCTTATAACTAACATTCTCTAATTATAAAAGATTTTAACTTAGTAATTTTGTAATTTGAAGAGATTTTAAAGTTATGGAATAAAATATTAAGAACATACAGAGAAGATCCACGCCCAACTGGTGTAAAAAGATTATGGTATAATACCATTGACATGCAGAGGAATTAAAAGTATGGATTTGAAGACATTGTCATGCAGAGGCAAATTAATGAGTGGATGGTAGAGAGATTTGATTCTATGCAAAATAGCTCCTAGAATAATACCATAAATAAATTCTTAACCAAAGATATGACATATCCAAAGAACCATTGGAAACATTACCATCTGAAAATTATACAATAACAAGAAATTTAGATTAAATTCACTTACCTGAGTCTCCAGTCATTCCTCATGATTCCTTCAACCTAGATACCTGGCTACCTACCCCTGTTATCACCATCTAATCCTCCCATGAAAGTATTCATATTCACAAGAAGAAGAAGAGAGAAAAATAGAGCAAAATAAATGAATGGAATCAAAACCCCTTCCTTCTCAAATCTTTTAGGCATTTCCATTTATGAAAAGCGATCCCCCAATAGAGAAAAAAGAAAAGTCCAAACAGCTTCATGCTCTGGGTAACAGGGGTCCAGGAGTGTGAACATAACTTTTCTCTGTGAATCGACAAGCAAATTATTGGAGAAATCATCGTCATAATGGTTGTGAATTGACAAGTCGCATAGGAACATATCAACACAAACTGTGGTTAGTTCTTTGCATGGATTGGAAGTGCCCTCGCAAACAACAAAACATGCAAAATGTAGAATGTACAATGAAAAATACAGTGACGAATAAAGGGCACACGCATTGACGAAACAATATTTTAAACCATTACCTGTTCAAATCCGTGACAGGATACTTGGATAGACTATGATCTGCAGGAAAGAATGTCAATGCCATTTGAAAATAAGTTATTTAAAGCCTCTTCTTTGTCCTGGTAGCTGTTTCACCCTGTTTTGATGCCTCCATGAAGAGAAATGTTCGCCACATATGTATCCCAACATGCAAAACACACATTCATGTCTGTAAAAAACAATAGAATAGGAATTTAGGTTTTGCCCATATTCCCTCCATGAAAAGTGCGAGGGAAATCAAAAACTTATGTTTTGTCCATTTTCCCTCCACAAAAAATGCCTCAAAAATCAAAACTTACCCACTTTAATATCATATTGTGACTAATTATTTAGTCATTTATTTGTGTGACTAAATTTATTTGTGTGACAATCAAATTAGTCATTTATTTAGTCATTTATAGTTGTGTTGCAAAAAATTAGTATAATTTAGTCATTTTAGTTGTCGTGACAAAAAGTTTTAGTCATGTATCATTTATTTGCCAAAATTCTACTAGTGTTAGTCCGCAAGATTGTTTAGGTCTAGTCCTAATTCGATGTATGTATGTATGCCAACCTTGGAGATTGTTCCAATGGTTGATGATTGTAATGCCAACCTTGATATACATTCCAAGATTGATGAATTGTATAAATACATGTAATTAATCCGTGTTTAAGGGTGAGAAAGAAGATGGGAAGATAAGGTGTGAGTTGTAAAAGTAAAGCAGAGCAAAGCAGAGGAGATATATTGCACTTCAATGGAACTTAACTCAGGCATGGTGTAGATGCTACTATATTAGTTCAATCCTTGGTAGTGAGCCACATCTGGCAGTGAGCCACCCCGGCAGTGAACCACCCTCGGCAGTGAGCCATCCTTTTGGGCAGTGAGCCATCCTTTTGGGCAGTGACCCCTTTGGCAGTGAGCCACCATTTGATATTTGGTATTGTTACTACATTTATATTGTGAGTTAACACTCACCGTGGTTTTTCCCTATTAAGGGTTTTCCATGTAAAAATTCTGGTGTTCATGTGCATGTGATGTTGATGTGTTCAAGTTTTTGATTCTACTATTCATGTTTATTGCTGATAATAGAATAAGGAAATAAGGCAAGTGATTGAGAAATTGATTGTGGTTTATAGAAGTTAAAATTTTGATACAACCGATTCACCCCCCCTCTCAGTTGTAAACATGAATAGAAGAATCAAAAACTTGAACACATCAACATCACATGCACATGAACACCAAAATTTTTACGTGGAAAACCCTAAATAGGGAAAAACCACGGTGAGTGTTAGCTCACAATATAAATGTAGTAACAATATCAAATATGGAATGTTGGCTCACTGCCAAAGGGCTCATTGCCCAGGGCTCACTGCCCAAAAGGATGGCTCATTGCTGAGGGTGGCTCACTGCCAAGGATTGAACTGATATAGTAGCATCTACATCATGCCTGAGTTCAGTTCCATTGAAGTGCAGTATATCTCCTCTGCTATGCTCTACTTTTACAACTCACACCTTATCTTCACATCTTTGTTCTCACACTTAAACACAAATTCATTACATGTATTTATACAATTCATCAACCTTGGAATGTATATCAAGGTTGGCATTACAATCATCAACCATTGGAACAATCTCCAAGGTCGGCATACATACATACATCAAATTAGGACTAGACCTAAACAATCTTACGGAACTAAGTGAATAAAGGAGGAACACTTCACACCTTAACACAGACTCAATTACATCTTTACACACTACCACACACTTCTACAATTCAAGAGATTCATCTGCAAAGAGTGTTAATCATCCAAATCGGCTAGACAAGTGCAATCACCAAGAACACTTGAACACACGCTTCCAAGGTCTTCATTGTAGCTTGCGAATTAATCACATGCCTTCAATGCATTTAGGGGACATCTATGAATATCATAGAATCATTTGGAGACCAGTAAATCCAGCCATAGTAGATCTCAACTTGTTTCACTTAAAGATGGATCATAGACTGTTCTCAATCAGACACTGTCAAACTCTGCTAATTAGAAACTTGTTTTCCAGAGCTTCAAATCACTTATGCTTTTGAATGAAGATGATTAAGGACATTATAAGCTTAAGTCCTAAACCACAAGACAAAACTCCAATCTGCGGAGAAATGCGGAGCAAAACACTTTCTCCCTGTCACCCTGCAAACCTTGCCAGGCACCGTCTTCATACTAGTGAATAGAACTTTTTCTGCATAGCGATCCGGACCACCAAATTCTAGATTTAGCTTCTTCAAACACTTCTCTAAATCATATCCAAAGCTCATACTCCATTCTTCAACACAGGAAATATGCAGAGCAAAATACTCAAACAGTGTTCTTCAATCCATTAACAAACAACAATGCCAGAAGATATAGTTGACACAAATGACAACACGGATATGTTGACATCAATGACAACACCAGTTAGCACATACTTACAACAGTTCCCTCATCTACTATCATGATGAGTTCTCACCCTAATATGATTTCATATATTTCTTGCATTTCTTTTATTAGTGTTATATCTTTAGTTGTCCCTCCTAATGCTCTTTTCACCCCTCATTATTTCTCATGTTCCCACCACCACTATTGCCACCCTTGATGCACTATTACAAAATCCAAATAGAATAAAGTGTAAGGTTAAAGCCATGCCTAGTGGACATGATACAGATGATTATGTTCCAACTTACCATAGTCTTGTTTCTTTTGAGATAATAACTCATCTATTACCACTTGATTTTTTGGCACCATAATTTGCGATATATAATGGAAAAGATGGCCCAAGTATACATTTACAATCTCTCCAAGCTAGAGGTTTAGATTATGTGTCTGAAGATAATTGTTATCCAAATTGTATGTGTGTGGTTTGATATGTGGTTATCCATGTGATGGTATTTTTATTGATCCTTCTAGAATCAATTTAATATTATACTAAATAATTTGTGTATAATCACAATCTTCATCAAAGTAGTTATACACATTCAATAATTTCTTTGAAGGTGACTAATGGTATACTTATTAATACTTTTGGTTGTATTATATTAACTTTACAAGTGGGTATCAAGGAGGTGTCTATTTTATATCATGTTATTTGTACTTTAGGCAAATTTTCTATTTCACTTTGTGATGCATGAGCATCCCGGGTGAATAAGCAATCCTGTGTCACCAAAAATATATTTTATTTTCTAAGTTGGATTTTGGCTTTGTTTTTTTTTTGCATTGTTGGTTTTGTGTTTCTGGAGAAAATTCAGATTTGATTGGCCAAACTAAGGGCGCCATCTTGTTAAAGACCCAATTGGGTATCCCCAGTTTATTTTTGGTGAAGATTGGGTGAAAAATGGCTAAGTTATAGCCAGTTGACGATTTCTCCAGTTCACGGATTGTTCAGTTCACTGACCCCACAATTCACCAATCCGATAGTTTGCTAACAAGCCTTTATGGATGTGTTCGCATTTTCAAATTTGGTCGAAGGAAGCTTTGTCAAGAAAATTTTTAGTTCGCAAACTCTTCGGTTCACCGACCGCTTAGTTCGCCGATGGGTAGTTTCTCTAACTCAGCTCAAGGGCAAGTTTACAAGTGCTTGAGATCATTGAAAAGGACCCTTCAGTTGGCAAAAGCTTGAAGTTGCAAACTCAGTCGGCAAAGTCTCTAGTTTGCGAACCCTTAGGTTCGCTGATGATTTACTTCGATGATGACTCACTTCACCAATAAAGGATTTCCAAGTTGAATTCAAAGTTTGTTTGATTCGTGGAATTGAAATTTTTTCGATAGAAGAAAAGTTTCAAGTCTTCGGCTAGTTCACAGATTCCAAAAGTTATCAATTCACCGATAAACCTATGAATGGAGCTTTTGAGAAGTTAAAGAGTTTGTAAAAGACAAGTTTCGCTGATAAAAGAAGTTGATGCCTTGAGATTTTGTCTCAAAAAACTTTTAAGTTTGTGAACTAGTTCGTGGTTCTCAAAATTTGTCGATAAGCCAATAAAGGTTCAGAAAAGGTCAATTTTTCTGACAAAGGGGCTTGATGGCTAAAAGCTTGTATCAGCAAATCTTTTAGTTTGCAAACTAATAAATTCGTCGATAGCATGTGATGGCAAACTTTTAAGTTCGCAAAGCTCAACTTTTGTCGATAACCCTTCCTAGTGGTGTGTCGGGGAATGTCTAAGTTTGAAAACCTGTCGGAACGTTGATAAAGATGATTTTGGGAAAGAATTCAGTGGTTTGTGGAAAGGGCATTTTGCCGATGATTGTCTTAGAGCCTGAAGTATTATAAATTGCCGAATGTACACAATGGCAACAGATATGCCATCATGGATGTTTGAGGTGACGGTTTAATAGTATAACCATTCAATCGCTTGGTGGTTGTTCAACTATTTTGGTAACTGTTGGGATTCAATTATAAAATTGTCAACTTTTCAGTTTCTTGCCAGTCTGTGTATAATTGGGAAGTCATTGCTTATTGTAGGGGTTCTTCTCAGGAGATAGGAGTTTGTTGTTTATTAGAGGTTCCTCTCAGAACAGAGGTGAGATGATAGTAGATTGGGGCAATCTATGTATTTGTTGGAAATCAATTTGGTGTTGTAAGCACATAATCGATTGAATATTATAGTGTAATGATTAATGCTGAAGCTTTGGAAGGCCAATGAGTTTATAAATGCTGATGTTTGATGTTAATAAAATATTTTCAGATCTGTGAATGAATTTGTGCTTCTGTTGTGTGTTACTGGCTACATGACTGGGTAGTTTGATAAAACCCCCTAGTCTTGACTGCGTGAAGTGGTATCAGAGAAGGTTTTCTTGTTGGGAGGAAATATGTTGGAAATAATTTGAAGTATTGTCTCAGAGGGCTCAAGAGGGTATTTTTGGGTGTGAAGAGGAGTCCCATAATTACTGAGGGTTCAAGGAGATGTTGGAGTTGTGAGCAAAGGAGGATTTTGTTTCCACAGTGTGTGTGGAGAGAAAATAGTAGTGGTTGTAATTTGAGAAGATGCCCTCGAGAAGAAGAGTTATCATAATGGACAAAATGTTTGAACAATTTAGTGTTGAAATGAGGAATGAGTTGAGAAATTTAGTGGTTGGATTGAGAAGAAATTCAGATTGTGTGGAAGATCATGCTGATGACGAGGATGAAATTGTAGAGGATGAACGAGAACGAGAAAATGAACAACCAGTAGATGCTGGAGAAGAACGGTTCCTGAGAGCACTTGCCAGAGTTGGAGGAGGTAACAAAATAGAAAATTTTAATTTCTCTGGAACATTGAATCTTGAAGCACTGATAGATTGGATAGGAGAATTAGAAGAAAATTTTGAATATGAAAATATCCATGACCCTTAGAGGGTGAGATTGGCACAAACAAAACTTAAAGGACATGATGCCTTATGGTGGAGGGAGTTTCAAAGAGAAAGAGTGGCTAATGGAGACACAAGTATAACCCAGTGGAATCTAATGGTTACCCGATTGAAAGCCATTTTTTTCCTGGAGATTATGAGTTGGAAATGTTTAGAAAACTTCAGAATTTGAAGTAGAAAGATATGAGTGTAAAGGACTATACTGAAGAGTTTTATAAAATGGTAATTAGATCTGGGCATCATCAAATGGACAAAGAGAAAGTAGCTAGATATATCAATGGGTTGAGATTTAATATACAAGATGATATGAGTATGCTAAAGATTTCTACACTAGAGGAGGCATATCAATATGCTTTGAAAGCGGAAGAAAAGATAGAAAGAAGACAACAGAGTAATGCAAGAGGAAGAGGGAAATTCTCAACCGGGAGAGGACAAGGAAGTAGTGATAAAGGAAAACAAGTTCAGGAAGAAGAAACAAATTCAAAATGGAATAAGGAGTCAAGTCAAGGAATGAGAGGAAGAGAATATTCTATAGGAGGACATGGTAGCAGTAGCAAAGGCTTCCTTGGAAAATGTTTTCAGTGTGGTGAGATGTCCACAATTACATCAGGAGAAGAATAAGAAAAGTGTGGCCAGAAACCACATGGTACAAGAAGATGAAGAGAGTGTGGCATCATCGAAAATGGAAGACCTGAAGAAGGAGAGTCTCTTATGTTCGAATGTTGATAACACCAGAAGTGAAGAAGGATGAAGCATCTCATAGGAGAATTATTTTCAGAACAATATGCAAGTCTAGAGGTAAGTGTTGCAAAGTAATTGTAGATAGTGGTAGTACTAATAACATACTCTGAGAGGAAATGGTAGAAAATCTAGGTTTGAAAAATAGGAAACATCCTAGTCCTTATAAAGTTACCTGGTTGCAAAAGGAACATGATTTAGTGGTGAAAGAGCAATGCATGGTTAGTTTTCAGATTGGGTCATATAAGGATGAAGTCTTGTGTGATGTCATGTCAATGAGTGTCTGTCATGTGTTGTTGGGTAGACCTTGGTAGTTTGATAGGGAAGTGATCTATAATGGTAAAAGGAATTTGTGTACCATTATGAAAGATGGGCAGAAGTATATGCTGAGTTTGGTAAAAGAGAAGACAATGCAAGTGAAAGAGAGCAGTTCGATAGTTTGTTGCAACTCTAACAAACAATTGCTTAAGGTGACAAGAGAGATTGAGAGTGGCTCGATGAAGGTTGCCATGAAGGGGACTGCAGTTGAAAAGAAGGGTAGTGGTGCTGGTTTTATGCAACAACAGCAGAAAATAGTGGTAAATAGTGTGAAGAATGTGAGTATTAAACAAGGAAGTGGCAGTTTGGATAGGAAACAACACAAGTCACAGTTTGGACACTCATAATTTTCTCATGAGAAGTGTAGCCGAGAAAGTGTAAGTGGAGTTGAAGTATTTCAACAAGGGATGAAGAGGAGAAGTCAAGTAGATAAAGATGAGGTTTGGATAAAGAAAAAGCAAGGGATCACCATCCCTAGAAATTTCAAATGTTCATGAGTTTTCCAACACATGGAACATTTAACTTACTCGACGTGTCTAATGCAGGAGCATCCCGAGTGAGCAAGCAATCCTTTGTCACCAAAAATATATTTTGTTTTCTAAGTTGGTTTTTGGCTTTGTTTTTTTTTTGCAGTGTTGGTTTTGTGTTTCTGGAGCAAATTTAGATTTGTTTGGCCAAACTGAGGGCACCATCTTGTTAAAGACCCAATTTGGTATCCCCAGTTCAATTTTGGTGAAGATTGGGCAAAAAATGGCTAAGTTATATCTAGTCGCCAATTTCTTCAGTTCGTTGAAACCACAATTCACCGATCTGACAGTTTGCCAACAAGCTATTATGGACATGTTCACATTTTGAAAGTTGGTTGAAGGAAGATTTGTCAAGAATTTTTAGTTCGCCAACCACTTAGTTTGTCGATGGGTGATTTCTCCGACTCAACTCAAGGGCAAGTTTGCAAGTGCCTAAGTTCATTGAAAAGAGGCCTTCAATTAGCAAACGCTTGAAGTTGCAAACTCAGTTGGCAAAGTCTCTAGTTTGTGAACCCTTAGGTTCACCGATGATTTACTTCGTCGATGACTCACTTCACCAATAAAGGCTTTCCAAGTTGAACTCAAAGTTTCTTTAATTCACGGAATTGAAATTTTGCCGATAGAAGAAAAGTTTCAAGACTTTAGCCAGTTCACAGATTCCAAAAGTTGTTGATTCACTGACAAACCTATGAATGGAGCTTTTGAGAAGTTAAAGAGTTCGTAAAAGACAAGTTTCTCTGATAAAATAAGTTGATGCCTTGAGACTTTGTCTCGAAAAATTTTTAATTTTGTGAACTAGTTCGTGGTTCTCAAAATTTGCTGATAAGTCAATAAAGGTTCAGAAAAGGTCAATTTTTCCGACAAAGGGGCTTGATGGATAAAATATTGAATCGGCAAATATTTTAGTTTGCAAACTAACAAATTCATCGATAGCATGTGATGGCAAACTTTTAAGTTTGCAAAGCTCAACTTTTTCCAATAACCATTCCTAGTGGTGTGTCGGGGAATGTTTGAGTTTGAAAACCTGACAGAACATCAATAAACATGATTTTGGGAAAGAACTCAGTGGTTCGTGGAAAGGGCATTTTTTATGACTGTCTTAGAGCCCGAAGTATGTATAAATTATCGAATATACACAATGGTGACAGATATGCCATCGTGGATGTTTTAGGTTACGGTTCAACAGTATAACCATTCAATTGCTTGACGGTTGTTCAACTATTTCGATAACTGTTGGGATTTAGTTTCTTGCTAGTCTGTGTATAATTGGGAAGTCGTTGATTATTGTAGGGGTTCTTCTCAGGAGATAAGAGTCTTGTTTATTGGAGGTTCCTCTCAAAACAGAGGAGAGACGATAGTAGATTGGGGCGATCTTTGTATTTGTTGGAAAGTGATTTGGTGTTGTAAGCACATAATCGATTGAATATTGCACTGTAATGCTTAATGCTGAAGCTTTAGAAGGCCAATGAGTTTGTAAATGTTGATGTTTGATGTTAATAAAATATTTTTAGATCTGTGAATGAATTTATGCTTCCGTTGTGTGTTAGCAGCTGCATGACTGGGTAGTTTGATAAAAACCCCTGGTCTTGATTACATCACTTTGTAAGCCTTGATTTGAACAATTAAGAGAAGTTCCTTTTATGTTGCATTATTGTGTCAAATAATATTTTTTGTGGAAATATAAGAGTAGAAGTTAAAAGAGATCCATATGAGCCCATTTAAGAATTAAGTCATTTTATATTAGATACATAAATGAGAACCGCTAAGGAACCACCTTATGAGCACCAAGATTTGTGCAGTACCCTTAATAGACTCCATTTAAATAATTATCTTTTGTTTGTAATAATTTTCCTAAAACTAAGGACATAATTTGCTTTTGTTAATTAATGGTGGATTGGGAATTTTTTATATTTCAACATTTAATGTGAAATTTTATTATGTCCTTTTGAGTGAATTTGTGATAGCTAGATGTAATTGGCTTTGTAAATTATTGTGAATTAATATTTTTTTATTATATTATGAAAAATGTGTAATATCTATGTGGACTATGTTTTGACTCTATATTTTATGAGGTCACATCCCCAACAAAGGAGGGTATCATGGAGGAGGATGTTGTCACATCAATGTAGTGATGTGCAAATAAATGAAGACAAACTTGTAGTAGGTGTGTTGTGTCATTTTTAGTTAAGGTCATGTATAATAGTTGATGTTAATAGTTGTAACTTGTTTGTTAACCTATCTTTGTTTGGTGATTGTGCATTGCTTGATAGTTATTTTTCCTTTTGGTTCATTTCCATCAGCATCATTTGTTTTTGTTATGGTTGTTTTCCATCAAAGTTGTATTGGTGTCATTTGAATCATTTTCATCTTTATTAGTTCTTGTCATTTGTTTTCATTATAACCTATTATGTGTTGAGTTGGGGGTTCTAGCTATCCTTTGATGATATGTGCATGTATGGGTGTTCTATTTGTTTGGCTATAGTTCCTTGATCCCATCATGAATACTTGTATCTTGATAATAAAATTTTATTTAATCTATTGCCTTAAAAAGGTTGTGATCAATATTCAAAAATTATATTGGTGTGATAACATAGAAGGAAAAGCCACAAGATTTTGGCCTACTAGACTCCCCACTATGTATTATTGGAAATAAAAGATCTTAACAAGAGAGAAAACTTGAGCTTTTTGTTTACAAACTCTAGTTTAGTGGCATTCTTAAAGGGAGCTAGTTGAGGATAAATCCATGTTGGCATCTTACCTACCATAAGAGGCCTTGGGCACTTAGCTTTCCTTGATCATTTGTGCTAGTGGGAAGTTGTAGTAAGGGAGAGAATGTTGCAAATATGTAGCATGACTATCATTGTCTTCAAGGGTGGCAAAGAGGAAGAAGAAAGGGGTTCTTTTGTTTGTTCATTACTTTGGTTTTTCTTAGGCTTCCTATGGAAGATAGAGGTCACGAGTTGGGTTGAAGACATTGTGTGGCTACCAAATTCTTGTTCTAAGTTCTCATATTTATTTAATTATGTGGAATTTATATCTTGCATTATTTATGTGAATGGTTGACTGAATGATACCTATCTAGAACCTCATTTTTTTCATATGAACTTTGGGTCTACATATAGTATTGTGTTTTGGTCATTATTTAAGTTTTAAAGCCTTGTTCTGGGAATGTTTAACATTGGTCAAAGAGGGTATTGAATGTATCTTTTCTTTAAAACTAAATTTGAATGAATTTGGTTGAATATTCATTGTACTTGCATACTTTGTAGGGACTATTCTTTGTAGTGAGTGTTATGAGTGTTTGTGTGTTGTTTTAGCTTGCATGATATACCAGTGATGTTGCTTTTGATTACTAAATTCTCATAAGAAAACCCTAATGATCCATGTGGCATAACTATTGGATGGATTTGTGAATATTTATCTAGTTTGTGATCTCTTAAAGTTTTAGCAAGGGTGTGAGTTTGTAATGATCATACCATTTGTTTAGTTTTACCAAAATAGCCAAGATCTATGTTTTCATTGAAATACATACTATTGGACTTGCTATATGAAAAGGTCATTATAATTAATAGTTTTTATTTCTAGTAGTAGTAATGGGATTCATTTTTATATATATTGAAAAATGATTGGTATGAAAGTCATCCAACAACCCAATCCTTAACTATTGTCTTATAGTTTAAACATGCTATTTTTTACTAGAATCTTAAGTCTTTGACTAGACCATTTTGTCTTGTAAATATCATTCATAGAAAATAAGGAGATTGATTTTAAGTTTGTCTCTTTCTTATCCCAATAATAGATTAGTAAGTCTTACTTAGCTAAGGAATGTGCTTAAGTTATTTTTATTTCATACAATATTCTAAAATAATGGCATATTATGTTAAAGGGAATGGTCTTACTAGATAGGTATGAACTATAACATGTGTGAATACATGTGTGTTTTGATTGCTTTCATTAAGCCTTGAGAACATAGTGTTGTAGATATATGAATGTGGAAAAAGGATACTTTGGTAAACTATTTTTTAATCAAGTATATGATCTTTGTATGAAATTATGAGTTATGTCTATGAGAAAAGAAACATTCAATTGCTTCCCAATCGGGTTTCTAGTGCAAGTTTCAATATTAGTTCGATTTGTGTAATCTTGAAAGTCCTATGTAGATTTAGCATTATACACACACAATGTCATATATGTGTGTGTATGTATGTATGTATATGTATGTATGTATATATGTGTATGTATATGTATATATAAACCTGCCATTAAAATTCATAAATAAATTTTAAAAATTTACATATTGGATTAGAATCATTTTGAGAAGGGACATGTAGTACTTGATTTTATCCATGTTGTTTTGGTGTGTTATTAAATCAATTGTACTATGATTGATTTGGTTTTCTACATGTTATTATTTATCTAAATTATTTATAAATCATGTTATTTATTTATGTTTACTCATTTGAGCAACTAGAGGAAATGGTTGGGCTTATGGGGGCATCATCCAATACATCTAACTTCCTCCAATGACTACACAAAAAGAAAGGATGATTGTTCAGTTACAATTTCTATCTCACAGAGTCTCCTATAATAACCACAAATAATGGTGAGGCTTATGGGGGGCCCATATAATCCTTCTTCCTTATCCAATAGAATTTTTGCAATTAAATTTGTAATCAAAGAGCATGTTGTATAGGAAATATTATGAATAATGTTGGAATCATATGGCATCTTTAGATAGAGACAAGGAGATCCTATCTTGTTGTACTTTCTTGATTATTGTGTATGACAAATCAAGGTTAGCACCATTTATTTCATGGAATTATAATGAGTTACTTGATTATTGTGCAAGGCAAGTTAAGGTCTAAAGGTATGTTAGTTTAAACCTTGGAAAGGAGAAAATGTTATATGATGTTTTTTGTTGTATGTTGAGAGTCATAGTGGTTACCTGCACTTATTCCTAGTGTATTCCTATGTGGTACACTTTTGTGACTCTGCCCACAAAGGGTAAGGTCCCACCATTCAAGGTGGCATATGAGGGATTAGTATAGCTTTGTGTTTGGTGGAAAATTCCTCCCATTATGCCCTCTCTCATTTGATTCCATGTTACCTTACCATTTATGATCCAATTTTAGTTGAGGTAATATGTTGGTACAACACTTATTATATTATTTTATAGTTCAAAAACATGAATATCATTATTAAGGTCAAATTTAATAATTCTTATAGGATTGACTCTATTATTTCATTTGTTTCTCTAGAGTACTTGAGGATATTGGTTTCAAATTTTGTAGTTATATGTTGAAAGATAATTTTGTATTATATTATAATCAAGTGTAAGCTAAAAAGCTTGATTTACAGCTATGTACTTGTTGTCTTATGTTTAGTATAGTCTATATGTGGTGCAAATCACGATGTGTTGGAATATTGGAAAACCTATAAATACATGATTAAAATTGAATGAGAAAAGTTTTATACTTTAGATTTATTGCTTTAGACATGCACTAAAGATGGATAATTATTGCATGATAAGATTTGATGAATTTTCATATTGTAATGAAATGGAAAATATTTTTAGAATATTTACAAAACTAATTCTTAACTCCTAAAGGATTTTTTGATACATATATTTATGTGATTGTTGAAACAATATAGCATTAGAGAATGAATATATAGTTTTTTGAAGAATCTTGGAAAAGTATCACCACGGTAGCTAGAATATATCTCATTATATGTTGGAAGGTTAAACAAGACAAGGTTTACATCATGCATTAATGCAAGGGTAAAGAAACCAAGGTGGGGTTAAGGATGCAACATAGTTAGACATTACATGTTGGCTTCAATGTCAATTTTTAAGGGGATACAATGACCAATCATATCTTCTAATTCTAGCAAAAGAGGGTTATGTCATCTAGAAAGAGTTGCTTATAGTATGTATTAAAGGTGTCCATGATCTCAAAAGGAACAAAATGTGACAAATTATCGAGTCCCATGATACAAGTGACCTATTTCCTAAGTATGTTTGCGCCTCAAGTAGTTGAAGAAAATTTTCCCTATCACCATCCTTTATCAAATTGAAGCAAGCTCTCAATCATCATGGCCCTTATAAGTTATTCTAACTAATGTAATTTATGTTCAATGTGAACAAAAACTTGTTGAAGAGGAATGTCAATAGGAGATGCCATTAACAAGATTCTTCCTTTCTCTGGCTAGACTTGAAGAGTCTTCTCCAACCATTTAGAATTGATTAGCATTATTCAAAAATATATCAGCTTGAAAGATTAATATACCGTAAGTTATTAATTATCCTAAATATAAAATCTTATTTTACATGTATTGCCTCAAAATTTGATTGTCTATTTTTTCTTATTTTCCACACGTTGTGTCAAGTTCCCATGTTTACAATGCCTTTGAATTTTCTTTTCCACAAGTTTTGGGCCTTTTCATTTGATCTTCAAGTTTTTTTCAAGAAGTTTTTCCTTTTATCAGAGCTTTGGGTAGCATCAAGAACTGTTGGGAGTTCCCAAGGTATCAGGAACTAGCTTAAACCTTAACTCAATCCTTTCTTTTCAAATGTTGGTGATTCCGAAGGTATCAAGAACTAACCACACTGTTGACATAGTTCCTTTTTATCCTATAAGTCCCGACTTACCTCTACCTTGGATTGTTCTCTTTTAAAAACCCATGTCAGAGAGGTCGCAAGTGTCAGGAACCTAAGGAACCTCCAACAAGTTCTGAGTTACCATCAAGTTCCCAACATCATTTAATGCACTGAATAATGCTACATCTTTTTCAAATATTTGTGAAGGCAGATAAAAATAAACTATTGGAAAGTTCCTAGGTTCTGGGAACATAAGGAACCTCGACAAGTTCCATGTTGTCCTCGAGTTCTTGACTTGGTTTAAGTCCCTGAAACTTCTCAACTCCTAAAGTATTTATAAAGTTCCAAGTTGTCGGTGAACCTCTGACGGTTAAAACTTATCAGAAATGTGATAGTTCAAAGAAAATTTTATCATTCCAATGCAAATACAAAGAGCACAAAAAAAATTCAGAGAGTTCCTAGGTTTCAGGAACCTATGACAAGTTTCAAGTTCCTTCTATAGCTCCAACACTTAAATAGAAAGGAAGAGGGCAATGAAGAAGTGTTATAAATTTTTAAGTCATTGGTGAACCTCTGGCAAGGAAGAAAAAGAGAAAAATTCAAGTATATAAAGAGTTTCATTGGTCATTTTAAGAGACACGCTTGAACTATTGCACAAGAAAGAAGTCTTGCAACTTAGTTGCGATGATTCTCCAATGACTATAACCATTTTTCCTCCTCCTTTGGTTCCTCAAGCTGGGTTGAGAGGTAAATCGATCCCTTTCATACACTTGTCCATTTCTCCATTTCATATCATTGAATATTTGGTTTTATAATAGATCAAGATGTTATGTTATTTTACTCTAGCTCTCTATAGACTGTACTCATATCATCAATCATCTTAATCGAAATCTAGCCTTTCAACCCTAATTTATATACGGGGCCAAGGCCAATTCTATAAAATGAAATATGCATATCACGGATATGAAAGGGAATTGATCTTGCATAATTCCTTATCTAATGCCAAGGACAGTAAATTAGGGCATATTGATTTGAAAGAATTTTGGCAAAGAATGTCATAGAATCCAAGATCTAACATGGATAAAGCCACTTTTCAAAGCAAACTAGCATGTATGCAGGGGGTTTTCCAACCTTAGTGCAATGTATAGATTTGCTACTTGCTTGCATAAAACATTATTAAAAAAAATAGAGAGTTTAGTGAAGATGAAAAAGATTCACAAGACTAAAAACATGAAAGAAAAACTAAAAATGAAGCAGTATAACTTTCAAGCCCTTAAATCTCCCTCACTCCTTGATAGGGTTGAGGAGAAGTGCACCCAAAGTCCTCCTAACTTTACCCAAATAGTGATTAGAAATGTGGATTGCTCTCCAATTCAACTCAATAATGGGCTCAAATGGATTTTGGTATGATAAGGCTATTATGAGATGAGATGAGGGGGGATTTTGGCATAATAATGTTGCTTCAAACTTGGATGTGAAAATAGCTTGTGAGGGCTTGTATTTATAGGCAAATTGGAGGGGAAATGGGATCAATGGCTAGGATTGAAAGTTGAGATCTAATGGTGGAGATGAGAGGATGAGATAGAGGGCTTAGATTTCATCAACAAGATTGAAGGGATGTGATTATTTTGTAATTTTTAATTCACCTTGGGAAGGCTTAGCATTAATTAGGATTAAGACACATAAGGAAATACAAAATTAATTTCCTTGGGAGGTGTTGGAATTAAAAATTCAAGTTCATTGGTGAATGGGATGACATGTGACCACATGTGTGCATTTGGCAAACACATGTGTGATCTCTATGCATAAAAACGAGCTCTAACATAAAAGAGGAAAGGTGAGGTGGAAGGGTCATGTGACCCCTTTGAATAAAAATTTGTTTTTTATTCAAAAGGTGTGGGAGAAGGTGTTAAACAAGGTTTGACCCACTTAATTAAGTGATTAACTTAATTAATGTGGCTGTAGAAAATTAGTGAGTGGGCTAATTAGGGGTTAAAATTAATTAAATAAGGGTTTATTTAATTAATTTAGGTCTAGGGGTTATGTAGGCTAGGGTAGCTAATTAAATAATTAGTATTTATTTAATTAGGCTAGGTTTAGGCTGAAGGCTAGGGTAGATTAATTAAATAAGCATGTTTTATTTAATTAATCAGGATTAGGAGATGGAGAAATTAACTAAATAAATATTTAGAATATTTATTTAATTAATGAGGAAGATGTTGTAAGGTCTAGTGATGAATTAATTCATTACTAAGGATGAATTTGGGTAAATGGCTAAGGGTGAATGGATAGGGATGGCTTAGGACAAATTAACTAAATAATTTGATTTTTTACTTAATTAATTGGTGAAAGAGGTAATTAGTAGTGTGGTTGATGCCAGAAAATGGCTTGTGGGGTTGAGACATTTTCAGGTGTCTACATTTTTCCCTTCTTTGATGTGGCATCGTGACTGAGTAGGGAATGGCATCAGGTAAAAGAATTTTGCCCTAGCTGATGGGAAGGAGTGGAAATGGATGAGGGATGCCCCCTCAAGAGATCGTGTGAAAAAATTAATTTTTTTGGGCAAACTCTCAAAAAGAACGGAAAGGTGGTGAAAAATAGGTTCAAGATAGAAAACAGGGTTAATAGAAGAAGAAACGGAGGAAAACAGATAAGATTTGTGGCATGGGGAGAAGAAATGGTGAATTAGGGCTGATATGGCAACTATAGATAGGCAAAAGTGGGCCCAACATGCCACATATGCACACCTAAGCTGACTGGACTAAAGAGAAGAATGATAGCGATGGCGCAACTGACCTTCCCACGACACCAACACCGATCTGAGTGCATACAGGAGTATCAGCGGATGGAGGAGGCAAGCGCACGGGTATGTCGCCTAACCTTACTTTGTCATTTTTTAGGTTTCAGGATTTTTAGGGCTCGAAAGGGGTAGGTTTAGGGGTTTAGTGCTATCACGCAACCACGTAGTGCCTTAGGCTAGTTTAGCACCAAAAGGCTAGGGGGTAAAGAGGCATTTTAGCTCCATCTGTTGGTAGATTAGCGCTATCAGGTGGATTAGCATTGAGGTGTCAGGGGGTTCAATGTGATCATCTAGATTAGCACCGAACCTTGGGATTAGCGCATAGGACTGGTAGATTAGCTCCATCAACTAGTTTAGCACCAGCTGGTAGGGTTTTGGGCTCATACAAGCAGATTAGCACCTTTAGTTTGGGGGATTAGTGCTATCCTCTAGATTAGTGCCATGGGGCTAGGAACTAGCACTATTATCTGGATTAGTGCCATTGATCTATGGATTAGCGCTATTCCTTGGATTAGCACCTTTGACAAAGGGATTAATGCCTTTGGCAAAGCGATTAGTGCCTTTGGCAAAGCGATTAGTGCCTTTGTCTGGTTTAGCGCCAAAGGTGAATGGATTAGCACCATCATGTTGTTTTTTAGGAGGGTTAACTTATGTGGTTTCGTGAACACAGGTTGGCCTCCTAGAGATTTAGTCATGAGAGCGACAGGTTCCATCGATTATGACATTTAGGGAGAGGCTTTCACCAGCAGAGTGGGCTCGCTTGCATGTGGTCAGATTGAGTTATGTGTCAACTATGCCCCGATTGAGGGCACAAAGAGCGATGATGACAGCTCTAGTGGAAAGGTGGCAGAGTGAGACCTGCACCTTCTTGTTGCTGATGGATGAGATGACCATCACCCTGGAGGATGTTTGGAGGATCCTCAAGATCCCTATTGTTGGTGAGTAGGTGGTCTACGATACCGCTACCGGATTAGTAGCACTGGATCAAACATTTGCGCCAGGACAGGTGGTGTACAACTGGGACCGACGTGCGATGTTGTTCTCTACCGCTCGACAAAGAGGTCTGAGTGAGTACGCGTTATATCTATGTAGGTTGATCAGAGGGATTTTGATGCCATATCAGTGCTCGTGGAGATTTTTAGTTGGATGGGGGGATGCTATTGAGAAGTGGGGGCCATGCCTGTTGGCCCAGTTATACCACGAGATGCACTTGGTGGTGTATAGGGATGGAGCCTGCCTCAGTTGCAGAGTGACACTAGTACACATATGGGCATAGGAGTATATATCTATCACGAGGCCCATATGTCCTCATGTTAGGCAGCGATTTGAGCCATGGGTGATGGTGTACAAGGGTACTCTCCAACATCAGCAGTTGGGGAGTATGCGGCATTGGAGGAGACAGCTTGATGAGGCGACGATAGTGGTGTGGTGGCCCTACATAGGCTGCGAGCCATGGATCGATGATGATGCCCATATGCCATTTACTTAACAACCTCAGTACCTCATAGGGAGGACCGAGCATATCATAGATCAGTACATCCCTTCCTAGGTGTTATGACAATTTGGTATTTAGCAGGATCTACCACATAACACAACAATCTTTACACAAGTGTGGGCGGATCAGCCCTTATGGCCACCGGAGATGGATCCATAGTTAGAACTGCTTGATTTTTCTAGTTTATAGGTAGTGCAGTGGGATTGGGGATTGATGGTGGCAGATGTAGGGACTACCTCAGCTTATGATGCATGGTGGGTGCAAGCACGAAACCTGTGCATTTGACTATTCATGATGGGGCACCAAGTGCATCTGATGTGGAGGAGGACAATGAGGAGATCATTGTGGAGGAGGAGGGGGATGGAGATGGGAGAGATGGAGGGGATGGAGACTGGAGGGATGGAGGGATGGAGGAGATGGAGACAGGGGCATCCAGGTTTTGGTATCAGCAGTAGTGGGCGTTGGAGGCTCCTCAAGTGCAGGACCTTCAGGTTTAGTTCTTGACCCTTCTACTTCTAGGCAACACAGAGTCTGACAAAGGACAGGGGATGAGGAGGAGGATAGGGAGACCCTGAGGGCTCAGGTGGTAATCCTAGAGAACTAGGTCTACCAGTTACAGGGAGACTTGAATACGATGTGGGCAGAGCAAGATAGTGCTTAGTTGGAGGTGCAGTGGCTACAAGGATTGCTAGATGGAGGAGCCACCAGGGAGGTGATAGGAGTGGTGGGGATCTGGCACAGGTGACTATAGAGCGTGATGCTGAGAGGGTGCAGAGGTAGGGTACGTAAATCAAGCTACAACGGGTTGAGGCATAGGTTACTTAGTTACAACAGCAGGTTACCCATATGTAGGGAGTGATTACAGGGACTTCGATGGCATAGATGTTGCAAGATTATACCTAGGTGCAGAGGGACTTGGTAGATGTAAGAGCCCGAGCTGAGTATTACTATGGGGCTTATTAGACAGTTGTGCCCGAGGGGTAGAGGGTTCCTAGCTATAGCCAACAGAGCTGATCAGGTGCCTCGGTGTCTCATAGATCAAGGTGGTCTCAGTGCTCAATCCAGCAGCCATTACAGTAGCAACAGGTACCTCAATAGCCACCTCAGTAGCCACTGATTCAGCCACCTCCTACAGAACCTACAAGTTCTATAGTGCCACATAGGTCTCCTCCTGGTTCTCCTACTCCTTCTGTAGACACCTAAAAATATCTTTTACCACCAAACTGACTCCTGACATCCCTAAACACATCAATTTCCCTTCTATTCAACTAATTAAATTTTTATTTAATTAATTATCCCTGCATCGTCTAATTTTACACCATTTTATCCCCAAAATTGAATTAATTTCATTAATTCAATAGTCCAAACCTTAGCCAATTGATTTAATAAATATGCAATATTTATTTAATCAATTTCCCCCTTTTCACTAAATCTAATTAATTAGCTAAACCATGTTTAACTAATTAATTTAGCCTATTAATTGACCTATCCCTACCCTAGACAATTAAATAGCTATTATTTAATTGCCTACCCTAGCCTACCTCATCCTAGCCCTAGGATTAATTAAATAAAACCTACATTTAATTAATCCTAACCTCTCATTTGGGTGGTCAAACCTAGTTTAACACCCTTCCCCACATCCTCCAAAATAAAAAATTGAAATAAATCCACATAAGTCAATTTTTTATTTAAAAACATCCCACATCACAATTAATTCTTCTTACAACCCCTTACCTCACCCATACTCATTTATTTCCACTTATCCCCAAATGAATTTTTAATTCATTTTACATTCTCCCATATGAATTTTTAATTCAAAAATAATCCTTCACACCCATGCTCATTTAATCACTCCTTTTCCCAAAATGAATAAAAGATTTACTTTTATTCCTAGCCCTCCATTCCTCCAAGATCAAATATAGGCCCTCCACATCACTTTTATCCTCCACCATTGATCTTCCAAATCAATCTCCACCCTTGGATCAAAATCCCTTCCAAAAGTCTATAAATACTTCATCCTCCAACCCATTTTGGGGATCCAAGTCTTAAGTAATGTTACCATGTCCAAATGTCTATGGAGCTAGAATTGTGAATTGCATAATTAGGATAGCATTTCACATTTGAATCATTATTTAGGGAATATTATGTCTTAGGAGCTCTTGGGTGCAAGTTTCCTCCTCCCTTGATGAGATTGGGTTTTCATGTTTGAGGTATAACTATTTGTCTTGATTTGCATTTGGTTGGTGTTTTCTAACTCAATTTGATTTCCTAATCTACATTGGCACGCCCGGTGGGACCCATAAGGTCTGAATCTAATCCGTTTTTGTGAGTTTTGGTGTTAGATACGTGTTTTTGCAGGTTTGGCGCTATCTTACCTATGCAGTGGCGCTATCTCTAGCGTCTTTTAGCGCCATATTATGTTTTAGCGCTATTTTGCACAGCAATTTTCTTTCTTGAAACTCACTCATCAGTCCTTTTTTTTTCTATGCTCTTTCTGCTATTTGTTCCTGTTGACCTATTTTTCCTCTAGCAGGAGTCAAAATAATTCAAGCAGGATCAGTCAGTATGCATATCCCCATGAAAGCCATATTTGTGATCCTGAGGTCTTAACCCAATTTCAAATTTTGAAGCTTGCCTGAAGAGGCTTACCATGTGAAAGAGCTTGAAAAAATAGGCAAGTTTGCTCTTTACATCACCCTGATATTCGCTAAAAGGAGGAAGTTATGTGGGGTCATCATCTGGTCAAGCCCTGATATTTCAAGTATCAGGTCATATTTTGAACATCGGGTGATAATTGGAACATCACCTGATCTTCCCAATATCACCCGATGTTACAAATATTACCCTATCTTCCAACTATTCCCCCCCGTCTGATAGCATGACGATGACATCATGGTAACTGCAGTGATAAACCAAGTAACATACTGTTGACGTCATCCAGATCCATTCCAGGGGAGGATCATCTTTCTTGCGAGGGTCATCAGATTTATGCCAACCTGATCTTTCACGCAGGGGTGATATTGTAACATCAGGTGATCTTAGTTAAGATCATCCTGATGTTGGTGCTCCAAAGTTTCTAAGTATGGCCCAATCTTTCGAGGGGTCATAACATTTGAATATTGGGTGATCTTTGAAGATCATCCTTATGTTATTTTTTTTCACTTCATGTTCGCTGGATCGCCCAACATGCTGCTGACGTCATTCCTATGTCAGGGCAATATCCGCTTGTTTCACAACTTCATGCATATTCCTGCCGGGGGTGATATTTCCAAATATCAGTCATATTCCAAGATCACCCCGATCTTACGATGAAGCTACAGTGCAACCTGATATTTTGCGGGGGATGATATTTCTGAATATCATCCTGCCCCAATATCATGATGATGTCGTCAAGGCCTGAAAGGGGTCATATTTTCTTTAACACCGGTGATGAGGTCCGGATATGCTTTCCCGCAGGGTGATATTTTCTGCGGGGTGATATTTCACATCAGGGTGATATGAATTATCAGGATGAGCTCGTCAGGAGGATATTTCGCGGGTCTTGGAGATGATGATGAGGCTCATGATGATGTCGTCGGGAGCAAAAGCACCGACATTATATATGCTCACGGCCTAGCTTATAAAGTGATGGGGGCGTCTTCTCTGGGTGCATGTGGGATAATTTTGTCCTGCAGAAATTTGAAAATATCATGATGATGACATTTTGGCGGGAATTCTTCAGGAGGTTTTTTGGAGTTGGATCTGCATGTCGGTTGAGTGGACTTTTTTGGCGATGACCTTCTTGAGTTGGTGAAGATATTTTTTACATTTATTGTTGCAAAGGAGGGCACAGCTCGCATTGATGGCCCAAAATATCCCGCCACCGCTTCATCTCTAGTCTGTTCTCCGCCGCCTGATTGTCGAGAACTGTTAGAGGCAGCTGCTCGCATTCAATGCTAAGTTATCCTCCACCATTTTGAGGATCAGATCGATGATGCAGCTGCTTGCATTGAAGACTCAGAAATATCTTCCATCTGCCCCAGTTCCAGATTTTGACGCCATTACTCCTGTCAGCTGGATGTCCTTTCAAAGATATTTTCTGATTACAGCTCCCTAAGCAGATTTTGTGACCGACCTAGGTTAGTTTTGAAATGCTATATAAGTTGAGGCTTATGATGTAAGAAAGGTTGGAAAATTTTTGGAGCATCTTGTTCTCCCTGTTTCCAAACAGAACTCTTCATGCTATAACCTTGCCTTTCATTAGATATATGCAAGCTATTATGCCTTTTGTTGATTTCTCTATCTCTGTGTGAATCTGCATATGGTTGTCTGTGAATATCTTTTGTTCCTCTCAATCATCTTGCTTCTTACTGCTGTTAGAATCATCTATTCTATGTATATTTGCTTGTTGTATCTGGTTGTGATGTGCATGCTTCAGTTTTGCAAAGGTTCTTTAAATCTATCTGGTGCATCACCCTTTCATGTTTTAAGTGTTGTTGCTTTATTTTTCATTTCAGCACATTTCTTCCCCTTTTCACCCCAAAATACAGTAGTTTTAGGTGGTAACTAGACAAGGAAGTCAGCCTTCTCCAGAGGTTTGATCTCATTTAGCAAAGTCCCACACTTAGAGATCAATCCCATTGTGTCATTGGAATGCCTGGAGCCCCATTCAAGCAGGGTGCAATTTCATGTGACAACAGTTTCTGGCACACCCGGTGGGACTATACAAATTCTAGTTACTAGTTTTGATGTGCAACCGGTGATTTTCTGACCTATAGGAGGTTAAAAATTGCATATCTGGTGACTCATACTGAGGAAGATCAGGCAAACCAGTTCTGCTGATCTACTTTTATGAAAAGGGTACAAACTAGGAGTTCAAGTTCAAGCTCATTTGATTATCTACAGCTTTCTCCACCTAGGAGGCAGAGTAGAACTCTAGTAAGAACTCCCTATTCTAAGAGGACATTGTCAACTCCACCAAATTTCAGACCAGTTGCCTCCGTAGTCCTTGTAGCAACTCAAGCAAACCCACCTCCAGCTGCTCAGATGGCAAGAAATCAGCCATTTGTGGCTTTTGATGGGGGAAGCCCTTTGAATTTAGCAGTACATGATGCCATTCCTATGGCAGCCTTGAAGAGCCTGCCCTATTTCACAGGGGAAACCCAAACTACACCTATTGAACACATAAGAGATGTGGCATCTCTATGTGGAGTGCATCATGTAACACAAGAGAATGTAGCCATCAGATTACTACCTGCCTCATTCAAAGGAAAGGCATTACAATGGTTCAGAAGTCTACCAGTACAAACTATAGGAACCTAGGATGACTTAGGAGACAAGTTGAATAAGTAGTTCCAGGATAAATCAGATAATCTGTCATTAGTGGAATAGATGACCACCATAAAGAGAGCTCCTCAGGAACCAATGATGGACTTCAACTTCAGATTTCAGAAGACATGGGACAAAATCCCTACCACAGTAAGACCTCCAGCTGAGTATACATTCTTATATTTCTTGAAAGCTTTAAATAGTGATATTTCAGTGATGATACAATCACTAGGAGTTGTAAGCCTACCTAATGCCTATGAAATAGCCATTAGAGCAGAGAACAGTCTAATTCAGGCTAGAAAAATAGCACCTAGGCCCCCTATGCCCATCTTTCCTGAGATCCAGGATTCTATGCCTTTGCCCACCCCATATTTTGTCCCTACACCTGTTGTTGTAGCATTACCAAGTACCTCCACTTCTAAACCTGCTGCCTCTAGTTCATCTCAAGAGCTTAAGGAAATAAAAAGTAGCCAGCAGAAAATAGAAAATCTTCTACAGACTTTTGGAAATGATCTAGTAAACATTAAGAAGCAACAGTCTCAAGGTAGGCAGCCTTATCAACAACAACATCAGGGGCAGAACCAAGCATATCAGGGGTAGGGTCAACCTTACCAGGCCAATAGGCCATCTTATCAGAACAACTACCAAGGTGTCAGGTAAAACATGAACCAAAGGCCTTTTCAGCCTTACAATCCAGCACCTGTTAATACAGCAAGGGACCTTGTCCCTGTTCAAAATAACATTGCAGTTGATTATGATTGGTGTGTCCCATGCCATATGCCACACAATCAGGCAGCCTGTTCAAGTGGAGTCTTAAATCAAGCTCTGATGGCACAAAATATGGCAGCTACACAGCCATACACACCAAATGATGGAGCTACACAACAACAAGAACAACCTTAGAATGATTCTACTTTCATGAGTTGGCAGGAAGGAGAATTTTGTGGGGTAAGCAGTGATAGTAATCTAGTTGCTGCCAATGCAAGGGCTAAGAAGAGGGGTTATGAGGTTGAGCCAGCAGCAAACAAAGGTAAAGGACATACTGATGCTTCCACATCCCATATTCCTCGCATCTTGCAAAGAAGTACTCCAACAACAGCAGGGGAGATGCCTCATTTGCAGGATGATACTGCTGCTACAAAGTCAAGTCAAAAGGTAGGTGCCTCTTCACCTTTCAATATTATTGAAAACATGAAAAAGATTAATGTAACCATGTCTATGTGGGATTCCTCAGCAATCCCTGGCCAAAAGAAGATGTTGCAGTCTGCCTTGTCTGATTTGAAGTTATCCAATGATACCACTGTTGACTTAAATGGGATTGTCCTTGCTAATTCATCCCAAGATGACATCAATCAGCTTAACCAAGGTGCTAAACCTCTTCCCTTTTATGTATCACTGATAATTGGGGACAAACTAGTGCACAATTGCATGGTGGATAGTGGAGCAAGCAGTTCTATCATTCCTAAGCAGATTGCAGATCAGTTAGGGCTTAGATACCAGCCACTTGAGAAAGGTGTACTCTAGTTGGATGGTACATCTGTTAATACTGTGGGTATCATAAGAGACCTAGGTCTCACCCTACACACCTGCCCCAATGTTTCTATTTCACAGGAGGTGTTCATAATAGATTTGCCTCCTCATTTTGCCATGTGCTTATCAAGGGAATTTATAGCCAAAATAAGAGGATATCTATCTTCTGACTGGTCCCACATGTTTTTCAGGACTAGATATGGCACCAAAGTAACTTTGAAATCTGAGTTACTTTCAGACTATTACATAGAGCCTTACACAGCCAGTGTTGTTAATGCAAATTGCATTATCTCTGATGACCCTGAACTAGTTGCTGCTCAGGAACTACAAGCTGAGAGCATACCAGAGGTACTCTTGAAGGAGTGGGCCTCTGAAAATGTTATCGATGATCCTGAGGGACCTATCCAAGAAACTGGCCTGGGAGTGTACATATTGCATGAGCATGAAACAACAATACCAAGTCTTCTGAAGAAAGAAAAGCAGTAGGTAGAGCAACATGATGAGGTATGGAAAATGTATTTTGATGGCTCTAGGGGCAGAAATGGATCTGGTGGTGGTGCAATGCTTGTGTCACCACAAGGTGAAAATTATTATGCTGCTTTTCATTTTTCCTTTTCTTGTACTAACAACACTGCTGAGTATGAAGGGTTGATCCAAGGTTTGCAGTGGGCAAGAAGGAGGAAGATTGGCTGTCTATAGGTGTTTGGAGATAGTGAGCTCATTGTGAATCAGGTGAGGGGACTGCACCTTACAAAAAGTGATGCCCTGAAGTGCTACAAACACAGGGTATGGAATTTGATTGAAGAGTTTGATGCTTTCAATCTGATCTCCATTCCAAGGAGTCAAAACCATCATGCTGACAGATTAGCTTCAATTGGGGCTCAATTTGACATCCCTAGTGATATTCAAAGGGAGAAGGTTCAACCTCATGTAAAGATAATTTCTAGGCCTTCTATCCCTGATAATAATATTCATTGGCAAGTTTTTGATAGTGATGAACAGATCCTGAGGTTCCTATTAGAGGAAGATGAGTTTTCCATGATGAATCAGGATAAACTCAAACAACAGTATGACAATGATCAAATCATTCAGCTGAGAACAAATAAGCTGCCTAAGGGATTGGTCACCTTGGAATCTATCTTTGGCACTGATGACCAAAAGAAGAAGACAAAAACCAGTATGCAGGTAAAGGAGGAGCATTATGAAGAGCTAGAAGTTTTTAAGGGTAGACTCCTTAAAATTGGTAAAATCTGCTCAGCTGAAGACAGAAGAGCTTTCATTGCTCTTTGTAAGGAATTTGAAGAGGTGTTTGCTTGGGATTATACAAACTTAAAGGGATTTGATCCTCATATTGCCCAACACACCATAGAGTTAGAGCCAGGTATAAAACCTATGAGGCAGAAATAGAGACCTTTGAATCCAAAGCTAGAACCCCTGATGATCAAAGAACTAACCAAGTTGATTGAGGGGAAGATCATCTTTCCAATCAAGCACACTTCTTGGGTTTTTAACCTTGTGCATGTGAGGAAGAAAAATGGGGAGGTCAGGCTGTGTGTTGACTTCAGAGACCTCAACAGAGCCTCCCTAAAAGACCACTACCCATTGCCTTCAATGGAGCAAATTCTGTAGGTGGTGGCTGGCTCAGAAAGGTTTTCTTTGCTTGATGGATTTTCTGGTTATAACCAGGTGCTAGTCAAGGAAAAAGACCAATTCAAGACTGCTTTCACAACCAAGTGGGGTACTATGGCCTACAAGAGGATGCCTTTTGGCCTCTCAAATGTTGGCTCTACCTTTCAAAGAGCCATGGACATGGCCTTTAAGGGTCTGATGTATAAGCTAGTGTTGGTTTACCTGGATGACATAACAGTCTTCTCTAAGAATGCATCTAAGCATTTATCCCACCTAAGGCTAGTCTTTGAAAGATGCAGAGAGTTTGGGATATCCCTCAATCCAAAGAAATGCATTTTTGTTGTACATGAGGGCAAGTTATTGGGGCATGTTGTGTCAAAGGAGGGTATTACCATTGATAAGGAGAGAATAAAGGCCATTTTGGAGTTGCCCTTACCCAGTCATTAGAAGGGACTGCAGCACTTCATTGGCAGAATTAACTTTCTAAGAAGGTTCATACTTGATATTGCAAATCTCTTAAAACCCTTGATGTATATGTTGAAAAAGAACATAACTTTCAGTTGGACGTCAAAGGGTAGACTTAGCTTCCAGTCCATAAAGGAGGCATTAGCAACTGCACCAACCCTGATCAATCTTGATTTCTCTAAGGACTTTATTCTGTATGCTTATGGCGGCCTGGATACCATCTCTGCTATTCTGGTGTAGCAGCGGAGCGAGGGTTTTGAACAACCAATCACCTTCTTCAGCCAAGGGTTGGAGGAGTATAAGCAGAAGTATAGCTTCATTGAAAAGCATGTCCTGGCAGTAGTCAGGAGCCTAAAAAAATTTAGACATCTTGTTTCAAACAACAAGATACACCTGATGGTGGCTCAGCCTAGTGTGAAGGAGTTCCTGCTGAGTAAAGATGTTAATGAGAAAAGGGATGGTTGGATCACCAAGGTCATGGAATATGATGTGGAGATCAAGATAACCAAGCTGGTCAGAGGTAGAGGACTCAGTGAGCAGCTTGTCACCAGTTCTAAGGATGAGGTAGAGGAAGAAGTAGAGGTGCTCCTAACCATAGAAGAGGAGCATCAAGATGATACAGCAGCAGTAGGTACTAGTTGGGTTAATGATATGACCTAATTTTTGCAAACTGGTAGATGTCCTGCAGGCTTAGATAAAGCTAAAAGAAGATACTTCAGGCTGCAATCCATTCCATATGTTTTAATAGAAGGCATCCTTTTCAGAAAGGAATTTCATGGTGTATTGCTTAGATGTGTTGATACTGATTAGACTGACAGGGTGCTACATGAATTCCATGATGGAACAGTAGGGGGTCATTTTGCTCCAAGGACTACTGCTTGGAAAGTAATGAGAGCTGGCTATTATTGGCCTAGCTTATTTAAGGATGTCCATGCATGGGCTAGAAAGTGTGTTAAGTGTGCCCTTTTTGCAGGAAAAGAGAGGCTGCTAGCTTTGCCTCTACACCCAATCCAGGTAGAGCAGCCCTTTATGAGATGGGGCATTGATTTTATTGGACCTATCAACCCACCATCAAGTGTAGGCCACAGGTGGATACTCACAGCCACAAACTACTTCACAAGATGGACTGAAGCAATGGCTCTGAAAGAATCTAATGAGAGTGTTGTTTTGAATTTCTATTGTGATTTGGTCTCCAGATTTGGAGTGCCTGAATCAATCATCTATGATAATGCTCTAGCTTTTGTTGGCCTAAGAATAACTGACTGGGCTGTCAAGAATGGAATTTATTTGAATACTTCATCAAATTATTATCCCTGGGGTAATGGCTTGGCTGAATCCACAAACAAAAATCTCATCAAGATTATTAAGAGAGCAATGGAGAATAATCAAAGGACCTGGCACACTGATTTGAAGTTTGCTCTGTGGGCTGATAGGATAACTCCTAAGAGGTCTATTGGGAACTCCCCTTATCTGCTAGTGTATGGAAAGGAGGCAAGGTTGCCTATGTCTATGGAACTGCCAGCACTAGACATCACGCATCATCTAGAAATGCTTGAAGGAGAAAGCCCCATGGTTGTAAGATATGCTCAGCTTATGGAGCTAGAGGAAAGCAGAAATAAAGCTATGGTAGCCATGGAACGTCATTAGCTACAAACAAAAAGAAATTTTGACAAGAAGGCTACCCCCAGACATTTTAGAATGGGTGATACGGTGCTCAAATGGGATGAGCTGAGAAGTAGACCAGGGAAGCATTCCAAATTTGACAGCATGTGGAGTGGCCCCTTTCTCATTACTGAACACAAGGAGCACAATGCATTTCAGTTGTCAAATATGAATGGAGAAAATCTGCATATCCCAGTCAATGGGATACACTTAAAAAGGTGTTTTGAGGTATGAGACCCTGTAAATTGGTAGGTTAGACTTCTTGTTTTCAATAAGTGTTGTTGCACAGTAGTTTAGATCCTTTTATTTCCCTAAGTGCTTCTACACAGGCTGCTTTGTCATCAGGAGAAAGTAGGCCTTCTCCCCTTTTTGTGTTTTGAGAGGCTGGTCCTAGTTCCCCAACATTTTTTAAACTTGACTCCATGCCCAATGGATGCTTAAGGCCACTGATCTAATTGTTTAGCAGGCAAACATCCCATAGAGGTTGCCAAAGTTGTTGACCTATTTTTCCTCTAGCAGGAGTCAAAATAATTCAAGCAGGATCAGTCAGTATGCATATCCCCATGAAAGCCATATTTGTGATCTTGAGGTTTTAACCCAATTTCAAAATCTGAAGCTTGCCTGAAGAGGCTTACCATGTGAAAGAGCTTGAAAAAATAGGCAAGTTTGCTCTTTACATCACCCTGATATTCGCTAAAAGGAGGAAGTTATGTGGGGTCATCATCTGGTCAAGCCCTGATATTTCAAGTATTGGGTCATATTTCAAACATCGAGTGATAATTGAAACATCACCTGATCTTCCCGATATCACCCGATGTTACAAATATCACCCTATCTTCCAACTATTCCCCCCATCCGATAGCATGACGATGACATCATGGTAACTGCAGTGATAAACCAAGTAACATGCTGCTAACGTCATCCAAATCCATTCCGAGGGAGGATCATCTTTCTTGCGAGGGTCATCAGATTTATGCCAACCTGATCTTTCGCACGGGGGTGATATTTTAACATCGGGTGATCTTAGTTAAGATCATCCTGATGTTGGTGCTCCAAAGTTTCTAAGTATGGCCTGATTTTTTGAGGGCTCATCACATTTGAATATCAGGTGATCTTTGAAGATCATCCTGATGTTATTTTTTTCACTTCATGTTCACTGGATCGCCCAACATGCTGTTGACATCATTCCTATGTTAGGGCGATATCCGCTTGTTTCACAACTTCATGCATATTCCTGCCGGGGGTGATATTTCCAAATATTAGTCATATTCCAAGATCACCCTGATCTTACGATGAAGCTACAGTGCAACCTGATATTTTGTGGGGGATGATATTTCTGAATATTATCCTGCCCCAATATCATGATGATGTCATCAAGGCCCGAAAGGGGTCATATTTTCTTTAACACCGGTGATGAGGTCTGGATATGCTTTCCCGCAGGGTGATATTTTCTGCGGGGTGATATTTCACATCAGGGTGATATGAATTATCGGGATGAGCTTGTCAGGAGGATATTTCGCGGGACTTGGAGATGATGATGAGGCTCATGATGATGCCGTCGGGAGCAAAAGCACCGACATTATATATGCTCATGGCCTAGCTTATAAAGTGATGGGGGCGTCTTCTCCGGGTGCATGTGGGATAATTTTGTCCTGTAGAAATTTGAAAATATCATGATGATGACATTTTGGCGGGAATTCTTCAGGAGGTTTTTTGGAGTTGGATCTGCATGTCGGTTGAGTGGACTTTTTCGGCGATGACCTTCTTGAGTTGGTGAAGATATTTTTTGCATTTATTGCTGCAAAGGAGGGCACAGCTCGCATTGATGGCCCAAAATATCCCGCCACCGCTTCATCTCCAGTTTGTTCTCCACCGCCTGATTGTTGAGAACTGTCAGAGGCAGTTGCTCGCATTCAATGCTAGGTTATCCTCCGCCATTCTGAGGATTAGATCGATGACGTAGCTGCTTGCATTGAAGACTCAGAAATATCTTCCATCTGCCCCAGTTCCAGATTTTGACACCATTACTCTTATCAGCTGGATGTCCTTTCAAGGATATTTTCTAATTACAGCTCCCTAAGCAGATTTTGTGACCGACCTAGGTTAGTTTTGAAATGCTATATAAGTTGAGGCTTATGATGTAAGAAAGGTTGGAAAATTTTTGGAGCATCTTGTTCTCCCTATTTCCAAACAGAACTCTTCATGCTGTAACCTTGCCTTTCATTAGATATATGCAAGCTATCATGCCTTTTGCTGATTTCTCTATCTCTGTGTGAATCTACATATGGTTGTCTGTGAATATCTTTTGTTCCTCTCAATCATCTTGCTTCTTACCTCTGTTAGAATCATCTATTCTATGTATATTTGCTTGCTGTATCTGGTTGTGCTGTGCATGCTTCAGTTTTGCAAAGGTTCTTTAAATCTATCTGGTGCATCACCCTTTCATGTTTTAAGTGTTATTGCTTTATCTTTCATTTCAGCACATTTCTTCCTCTTTTCACCCCAAAATACAGTAGTTTTAGGTGGTAACTAGACAAGGAAGCTAGCCTTCTCCAGAGGTTTGATCTTATTTAGCAAAGTCCCACACTTAGAGATCAATCCCATTGTGTCATTGGAATGCCTGGAGTCCCATTCAAGCAGGGTGCAATTTCATGTGACAACAGTTCCTGTTTAGTTGCTCTCTGTTTTTGCAGAAATCTTCAAAAAGGAGGAGGAAGTTATGCCAAAATTTTCATAAAATCTAAGCATGCATTTTGGCTTCTATTTTGTCCTATTTTTCACTTGTTAAGACTAACAATGCCAACAGGACCTCTTCTATGTGCAGCCTAAACTCCTTTTCCACTTGGAAAACCTCTTTTTTGCAGGACGGACACACTCAAACTCTTATCGACACTATCAGCGCCCAGATTGGCGCTATCTGTAACTGAGACCAGACCACTTGACAACGTACACAATGGCACCTTATTACACCTATATTAGCACTATTTCATATTCTGACGTCTTCTATATCTCATTGTAGCACTATCTGATTGTCTAGCGCCTTCTATAAAGCATTGTAGCACCATATTCTATTCTGGCACCTTTTGGGTCTAATATTAGCACTATCTGATAAACTGGTGCTATCTGTATAGGGTGTCAGGTTTCCAGTTTGTTTTCTGTCAGTGTCACCATTTGCTGTCCGCAGTGGCGCCATTTGATCTCTGTATTAGCGCTATTTTCTGAGACTAACTTTGTTCTCTGTGCAGGGACTAATAGCTTGTGTGTAGGTCATCACTATCATTTTGCAGACACTAATAAGTTTTTGTAGGGTTCTTTCATCTTCTGTTTAAAACACTTCAATTGGAACCTTAAAATGAACCCTTGCATGCTAGTTTACACAACATTTCGATTTGGTGTTATAAAATTTGATCAACAAACAAACAAATCTTTGTGTGTTTGGGTGCTAAACATTTGAATTTGGTGTTCTAAAATTCACAAATTGTGTGCCAACAACTATCAAAACACTTCGATTTTGGGCTTTAAAAGGAACCACAAATTGCATCAATCAAATCATTGGATTAAAAAGAACAACAATCTGCATTCTTCACTCATATAATTAAGAAAACCAATCTAAATTGTGTGAAGTATTTTTGTGGTTTGTGTTGGTAGTGTGAAAAGTGTATGCTCTTCCCTCGTACCATTTGGTGACCTTGGGAATCAAAAGCTTCTCACAAAACTTGCATAAATCACCCCTAATCCAAAGAACAAAAATGAACCATGTTTAGTGTGATGCAATCATAAGGAATAAGTATGCTCTCCCCTCGCATCTTTGTATGAATTCGGGGATCAAAAGTATTTTTGTGGTTGTATTGCTTTTGTTAATCCTTAGAGGGCCTGCCACCCCGCTTCGAAAGGTGGGAACGACCCAAGCGGCAACAAGCTAAAGCCAAGCTCTTTCAAGCCGCTATATAAAATAAGGTGTTTGGGATGAAAGTCACAAGCAACAGGTGTTGTTGTGTTATACCGACATCCAACCTCCCCCAAAACCCTCCAAGGCGTAACCCTTGGAGGCTGGGAGACTCCATAACGGAGAGTAGCGCTGCCGCATGTATAACCACCTGAACGAAAGCACTTACTATGAACCTTTTGTTTAGCAAGCCAAAATCCTTCTATTTGTTGACACAGAAGGGAAACCTTTGAAGCGGCCCCAATTCATGCGGTTCTTAGCCAAGGTAGCAAGGACAATCCAAAGGTTTGGTGAGGGACAAGCCTTATAGGAAACCCAGATCTTGGTATGCGTGAAAAGTGTGTGCAATTGTAAGGAGGAGCCAGTGCTACCAAGATCCTGGAGCTACTCGCTTTGAATAGGCGCAGCTAGGGGATTCAACAAATACTGTCATATATTCGCCTTAGGTTGTGCAAAGTGCTTGTTTAACAAAATCACACGTCTTTTCACAAACAAAAATCTTGGTTATTGTGTGTTAATGTGCTTAATTGTGTGTTAATGTGCTTAAATTATTTTCAAACAACTTGCCAAGAGTCATTGAAAACCATTTGATCAAATCTCAATCAAAACAAAATCCAAATTTGCCATCAAAATCTGTCTTTTTCAGGACCTCGACCAACACTACCATGTATCAGCGCCATCTCTGTCTGGTTTTGGCGCCATTTCACTTGTGGATTGGCACTATTTTCAGATTGACTTGCCTGAAACTGAGACCTATTTAGTTGTGATCTTTAGGACCTGCTATGCCATAATCCATACTCGCCTTCCAAAAATCTGACAACAGCCCATCCATTTTCTTCTCAAAATTTTCCAAATCATACCTTCATTTTGACCTTAGAGAATCAATCACTATCATTGTTGGATCCTTTTCTATATCAAAACCTCTCAAATTCATATCCACTCGTTCTCATTGATCTTTGTGTAACCTTTTGGACCAAACCAAATATCCTTGTCATAAGAAATCATTCCAAAATCCCAAAAACATATCCAAAATCTCCCAAAATCAAAACACCCATAAAAAAAATCATCATCAATCAAAAACTCGTCATCCCTTTCAGCTAAAACTAGATCTAGATTTCATCATTCACATCATATCTTGCTTGGAGAGTCAATAGTCTACCCTCCAAGTGAAATAATCATCCTTCTTTGCATAAGGTCATTAGTCTACCCCAAACAAAGAGAAACATCCATTTGTGCGACACAAATCTAGATCTTACCTAAGCCCAATTTGTTGACCATCAAATCCTTTTGAAAAACATCATCCTAATCTCTCATATCAAACATCAAAATCAAACATCAACAATCTCTTCAAAACAAACATCATCCATCACCTACCTTTGGTCCAAAATTGTGCAAAAAATCAATACCGTCCACTCATACCATCCTTAGATTAATACCTTTAGAAAGACATATCAATTTTCCATCACATCCTCTCTTCTACTCCATCTCACTACCACATTCATCTTTGGGTCCAACAATTTAATCCAAATTCTCTAAGGTCTCCATCCCCATTTCACCCCATCTCCAAAATCAAACCCATACACTTGCATGCCCATAACTAGATCACAACACAAGAAAAACCAAGCAATGGCAGAACAATATCAGGGCATAGAAATGCCTAATACCAATGACCGCAACATACCAATCAACCAAGCATACAACCCACCTACATTCTTTCATATCCCCACATACAATCCCAATGAAAATCCCTTCCATTTCTTACAACAACCACCACCACAAAACATCCCCACCATATCCCAAGATGATCTAGATGTCTTGACCTTCACACAAGACGCTGATAACATGGACATGCTTGACAAGGTCCTAAGGTCAGATCCAAATAGATTTCTTGATTATCTCCTCAAAATTGGTGCCAAACAACCCCATAACACGACCTCGTCACAACCATCCACCTCTAACACCATTCCTACCACATCAAACAACCAAACGTCCACATCAAACACCCAACCCATCATCTCTCAAATGTCAACACCATCATATCTACCGCCAACACAACCTCTAATGTCACCACATCTACAATCCCCACAAGTGCCTCCATCCCTACCACCTCCCAACCCGTCATCACATCCACTACCACAACTACCATAAACCCTTCCGTTCCACAAATCACCTTGGGCATACAAGGGAATATCACGCATGCAAGTACCTCCACGAGTGTGCCTCCACCCAACCCTCAAACCATAGCATACCTACGATAATTATTCTCACAACCACCTTACAATGCGTCCAACCCATCCAACGTCCACCTATCCAACGTCAATCAGTCCAATGTCACGTATCCACATAACCCCATAACTTCATCAACACAACATCAAACCAATCCCCAAATACCACCACATATTCTCCAACAACTCTACGCATACCAACAACATCAGGCACAAATCAACCAAAACACCACATCACAATACCAAAATGCAACCTCCCAAAACCTCCACCATCAAACTCCACCTAATCTCCAACACCTCATCCATCAACAAACCTACACACCCCAACCACAACCACCACAGGATCTCACAACCATTGTACAGGCCTTGATCCAAAAGGTAGATGACATACAGACTGGGGGAAAACACAAACAATACTCTTTTGAGGACATTTGCCCCTATCCATTTGATCGCACATTGTACATGCCCCCTTTCCCCAAGAACTTTGAGATGCCTAAATTTGACAAATACAAGGGAAAGGGAGACCCTAGGGATCATCTTAGGGAGTTTTACCTCACTTGCTTAGAAGTCTCAAATAATGATACATATCTTATGAGACTCTTTCCAAGAAGCCTCAGTGGTCAAGCCACTGAATGGTTTGCACATCTACCCCCAGGCATTAGGTCGTTTCCTGAGCTCGCAGAGAAATTTGTCAACCATTTCTCCTACAACTTCGAACATGAGATATCTATGACCGACCTTTGTAACACAAAACAAAAAAGTGGAGAATCCTTTGCTTCCTTCTTGCAAAGGTAGAGGAGCTTAGCAAGCAAACTCCCATGGCCAATCCCTGAAAAACAACTCATCACCATGTTTGTGACCAACCTCAATCAAGAAATAGGGTTTCATTTACAAATCCTTTGTGCATCTACCTTTGAAGAGTTCATCGACAAAGGTACCACTATCAAACGGGCCCTCATTGCCAAGGGCTCCATCAAATTGTATGACTACAAATCCAACAACAACAACAACAAACCCCATATCAACACCCCCAATACAAACAACAATGCCAACATGCAATCAAATGACAAGTCACGCTATTGGGAGAAGAACAAGGACACTTTGAATGACGGTGTCACGGATGTGAAAGCCATCCAACATCTACAGAATCAAACACCTGCACATACCTATACCACCAATGTAAATAACCAAAGGGAGCAAACTAAACCACGCAAACCTCGAAGACAATTTACACCCTTAGGGGAACCCACCGAGGACATCCTCGACAGATGTCTCAAGAAAGGTTTGATCACACTCCCGCATGTTAGACCTCGTCAAGAGAATGAACTCAAAGCAGCATGGTACAATGAAAATGATTACTACGAATACCACCGCATTGTGGGTCATAAAACTGTTGACTACATGCAACTAAAGCATTGCATCCAAGACCTTATAGATCAAAATCAAGTCAGCCTCAACCAAAGCACCCAACCATCGCCAAATGCCAACCTCAAAGCTTACAAGGATCCACTGCCCAACCATAATAAAGCCTCCTCATCCAATCAAGCATACAACGTCACCCCACCACCCGCATCTTATGATTCTATCATAGGGCAGATAGAACCATCATCCCAGCATGTCAACACAATCACCATTCGGGCACAAGCACCCGATTGTGCTATTACAACCCATCGTGGTCGTGTCTCCATCCGCATAGCCCCTACCACTGAACAAACGCCTGCATCCACATCCGATCCCCTACCCCCTCATCCAACCACACGTCTAACACCTACCAATTAGTATAACCTCCTAGAGCATCTAGGAAAGACACCGACACAAATATCCATACTTGAGTTGCTCCGCACATCCCCCCTTCACAAAGACGTCCTCGACAAAGCACTCTTGGAAACTCAAGTTCCCGCCAACTTGAATGTAAAGCAATTCCAAGCCATGGTAGGACATATCGCCGCACCTCACCATCTCACATTTTCAGAAAAGGACCTCCCTGATTTTAATCACTTACACAATGACGCCCTACACATCGAAGTCCATATCCACAAACACATAATCAAAAGAGTCTTAATAGATGGTGGCTCCGGCCTAAACATATGCACTCTTAAACTATTAAAACACTTGGGGTACTCAGATGTGGTTGTACACACCAGTGAGTGCATCACAATCAAAGGGTATGATGACACCGAATGGCTATCTGAAGGCACCATCAAGCTCCCTATTCAAGTGGGACAGAAAATACTGGAAACAAAATGTCAGGTCCTTGATCTTGACCTCCCCTACAACATTCTTCTCGGCCGACCATGGATCCATGCCATGCAAGCGGTCCCATCTACATTCCATCAATGCCTCAAGTTCCCTCACAACAGTACGGAGGTAACTATCTACGTCGACCCCCGCCCTTTCCAATACTGCAGTTTCTTGGAAGGCCACAACCACACTTTCTGCCCATACAACAAAGCCACCACCAAAGCCAATCCAACAGTTTCCACCTCATACATTGACCCTACCAACATTGCCACCACTTCATCCCAAACACCACCACCGCCTAAGGTCAAGATCAAGCTCAGCGACATGGGATGTGGGGAATATGACCTGCATGGTACCTTTTATGTGGGCACATTACCCAATCCCAAAACATTTGGCATCCCAAAGACAGAAGCAGCCAACACAGTAGTCATCAAGTGTAAACCATCACCTGTCTTTGAGAAGAAACATCTCCTAGATCAGGATGTGCTCGAAGATATCTCATCCTTGCTATATAAGGACGAAGAAAATGAACAAGAAACTCCTACCATACCAACAAAAATCTATGGTAAAGGATCTGAAATTGTCAAAAACATGGGTTACAAAGGACAAGGCGGTATCAGCCTTCATGAGCAGAGGATCGTGGAACCAGTCCAAGCAACAAGAAACCCCTATACCCAAGGGTTAGGATATGGTCAAAGACAACGTATCCTCACTACCAGAGAATGTATCTCAGTCGAGGTTGCTATAGTCTCCCTTGAAGTCGACAACATCAATGACACAGACCATCAAGACTCCTCTAGTGACTTTGCCGATTTCTTTGACTCATCCATATGCACCATCCACACAGTCACCACCCTAGCCTCGTCCTCCAATGACTTACCACTCATATACACGGACCTCATAGACTGGGACCAATGAGGACCTCTTGTCTTTGACATAGCACCAAATGATGAGGCCACCGCTAAAATGATGGGGGTTAGAGATCACTTCCCCTTGGGAGATCACAGAGCAGGATACATCATGGAACTTGATACACACACCTATTTCGGGGAGGCAACCCCTGCTTCTAGTCATAAAAACATAAAAATCAGAAATGGATCTAATGGTGAAAATCATTTTGCAGTAGTGTCAAATCCTAGAAAAGTAAAAACAAAAGACATATCTCCTGGTGAAAACCTCCATGAGGTGCTAGGAGATGGAAGCATGGGCCTTCCCAAGATAGACAAGGTTTATCCAGACAGATCACCTGTCCTAGTCGAGCCAGCCCAAGAGATGAATCTTGGGACAAAAGAAGAACCAAAAATCACTTCCAGGGTAGAATCTCTCAGCACACAAGAACAGGAAAACTTCTTGGCATTCTTCAAACACCGAAATCACAATTTTTCATGGACCTATGCAGACATGCCAGGGCTAGATCCCACCTTGGTCGTTCATCATCTTGCAGTACACCCTAATGCAAAACCAGTAAAGCAGAAACTCAGAAAAATGAATCCTCAGGTGGCCCTCCTTGTCAAAGCAGAGCTAAAGAAACTACTGGATGTTGGGTTCATTCGCCCAATTGATTATCCCGAATGGGTCTCCAACCTAGTACCAGTAGCCAAACCAGATGGCCGAATCTGCTGCTGCACTGACTTTAGAGATCTCAACAAAGCCTGCCCAAAGGATGACTTATCATTGCCTAACATTGACATGAGAGTAGATCTCACGACAGGACATGAGATGTTATCCCTCATGGATGATTTTTCAAGGTACAACCAAATCCAGATTGTAGAAGAGGACTAGCATAAGACAGCCTTCATATGTCCATGGGGAACGTATTGCTGGGTCGTAATGCCATTTGGCCTAAAGAATGTCGGAGCTACATATCAAAGGGCTATGATTGTCATCTTCCATGACCTCTTCCACCACATCATGGAAGACTATGTGGATGACTTGCTAGGGAAATTGAAAACAAGAGAGGAACACCTTGATGTATTGGCAAAAATCTTCAACCGCTTAGAGCAATACAATGTTCGCCTAAATCCAAAGAAATGTGTCTTTGGCGTCACCTCAGGAAAATGTTTGGGATACATAATCTCCAGAAGAGGAATCGAGGTAGATGTCGCAAAGGTCAAGGCCATCACTGAAATGCCTCCTCCGAAAACATTGAAACAACTGAGAAGTCTGCAAGGAAAACTTCAGTCTATCCGTCGGTTCATTGCCCAACTTGCCGATAAATGCCAACCATTCCAGCATCTACTCCGAAAAGATATAGCTTTTGTCTAGAACAATCAGTGTCAGGATGCCTTTGATCAACTAAAAGAATACCTGGCTAATCCCCCTATTCTAACTCCACCGAGGCAAGGAGAACCCTTCCTATTATATATCTCAGCAACAGAGATAGCTATCGGAGCCTTACTAGCACAGCACGATTAGCATGGAAAGGAAAGAGCCATCTACTACATCATCCACACCCTGGTCTCATATGATCTCAACTATCAAATTGAACGAGCATGTCTAGCCCTCGTCTTTACGTCACAAAAATTAAGACACTACATGCTCAATCACAAGACCAAGCTCATCGCCAAGATCAACCCATTGAAGTATCTGCTAAACATAGCTGCTCTTACTGGGAGAATGGCAAAATGGGTCATGATTCTCACTGAATTTGACATTGAATATACTAAGAGAAAAGCCATCAAAGGACAGGTTATCGCCGATCAGTTGGCCAAAGCACCCATTCCTGTAGAGCATCCTACACTGCCGGAATTCCCTGATGAAGCCATCTTGACAATAGAACCAGCAGTAGAAACATGGAAAATGTACTTTGACGGATCATACACACATAGAGGCTCGGGGGCAGGTGTCCTATTTGTTGCCCCTCAGGGCGACACCATCCCTAAGTCCTTCAAAATCACATTCCCATGTACCAACAACGTGGCAGAATATGAGGCCCTCCTCACAGGGCTCCGCATGGCAATAAAATGGAAAATTAAGAACATAACTGTGTATGGAGATTCTCAACTAGTCATCCGGCAAGTCAATAATGAGTACAAGACCAAGGATGATAAGCTCCTGCCCTACAAAAAGATGGTTGATGACTTCAAAGACTACTTCGATGACATCCACTTCGAGCAAATCCCAAGGCTTAATAACAAAGCTGTAGATGCCATGGCTACCATCGGATCTCTGGTCGACATGAAGAAAGACAGCAAGAAGTGTGAGTTCCTGATAGAAGAACTCCCCATCCCAGCATATGATGTTCCTCAATAGGAGCTAGTGTGCGAAGTCATTAGTCCCCTATCCCCATGGTATCAAGAAACCTACCTATACCTCCACGATAATATCATCCCACCTAACCTATCCATCTCACAAAGAAAATCTTTCATTCGCCAAGCCTCCCGCTTCATTCTTATAGGAGATACCCTATACAAAAGGAGTCTTGATGGCACGCTTCTACAATGTTTAGACTCTAGGGAAGCTGAGGTAGCCTTGGAAGAGGTACACGCAGGCATCTGTGGGGCACATTCAAGTGGACCCGCTCTTTCTAAAAAGATCCTGAGGACCAGATATTGTTGGCCAACCATGGACAGAGATGCCTACCAGTTTATCAAAAAATGCCTCCCAAGTCAACAGCATGGGGATCTCATTCACACACCAGCACAGGAGTTGCAACCCATCACGATGTCATGGCCTTTCTCACAGTGGGGACTCGACCTCGTAGGGAAAATACATCTCCCATCCGCCAATGGCCATAAGTTCATAATCACTGCTACCGAGTACTTCACTAAGTGGGTGGAAGCAATACCACTCACCTTCACCACCGGAACCCAGATAGCCAAATTCATCCTCCACTATATCATCTGCCGCTATGGTATCCCTCATTCCATCGTCACCGACAATGGAAATCCATTCAAGAACCAAGAGGTTCGCACCTTGTGCGAAAAATTTGAAATCAAACACCATTTCTCCACGCCATATTACCCTCAAGGAAATGGTCAAGCAGAGGCTTCAAATAAAACCATCCTTCGCATTCTAAAGAAGACAGTCAATAAAGCTGGCCGCGACTGGCACCTCCAACTCAACCCTGCCCTATGGGCCTACCGCACAAGCATCCGCACCCCCACAGGAGCCACTCCATTTTCCCTAGTATTCAGATCTGAAGCCATTTTACCTATTGAGGTTGAGCTCCCATCTCTACGAGTATCCCTGTAAAACATAATCACTAATGAGGAATACCGAGTCACAAGGTTGCACTAGCTAGAATTACTGGATGAGAAATGCCTGAATGCGTTGAACCACCTATAGGCATATCAAAATCGCCTTAGAAAAAGCTACAACAAGAGGATTAGAAACCAAAAATTTGAAGTAGATGACCTTGTCCTTATGGAAAATCAGAAGAACCTGCAAGAGCGTCCTAAGCAAGGAAAGTTTGAACTCAATTGGCTAAGACCTTATGTTGTCACAGCCGACTATGGATTAGGAGCATATCAGCTTGCAACACCTGAGGGGTAGCCTCTGGATGAGCCTATGAACATCCTACATCTAAAGAAATTTTATGCATAACCCATCAGGTACCCCAAGTCAAAAAAAAAATCAAAAAACCAAAAAAATAAAAAAAAAAATCAAGAAAAAAACCTGAGTGTAATAAAAACTTCCGATGGTGAAAATCACTTCGGTGACACCTCAGATAAGTACCATGGTGAAAACCTGTTTCAGGCGCCATGCGTAGTGGCCGATTCTACCATCTAATAAGTCCTCTTTCTATCACAACACTCCATATCGCACACATTCCATGGCTTGGAATTGAGAAACATCGAGTCCTATCGCCCAACCCACACTATCCCATCCCAAGGCTAACTTATGGAACAAGAATCCTTGTAAGCTCCCCTTTGTACAGCTGAAAACCAGAAAAATCCAAAAATAATACAAAACCAGAAAAATCCAAAAACAATACAAAAACAGAAAATCCAAAAACAAACACAATTCACCGCAAATCACCCCATACATCGATCTTGTTGCTACAACTCACAATCATCAAAACATAGATCAATTCCCACCATCACACCATCCTAAACCATTCCCACATCATCAAGTCTTACCAGAACTACATATTCATTTCGCTCGCATCTTGAAAGTACCTTGCTCTCATGGACACAGGGTATGTAGGCAGTCTGGAATATGAAGGATGTTTCCAGTACTCAGGTATCGAAGATGCACCCATCCAACCTGTTTGGATGGTCCCCACTCACTGAGCTTTCTAGATCTAATAAATGATACACACACTACGTATACACTTCAGGCATGTCCCCTCAACGCAAAAATCATCAATCAACATACCAACCATAATCCTACCCCTGGCCAAACTGTTCTTTTGCCCATCTTTCGAAAATGTTCCAATCAAATCCAACTGATTCACGTCCTAGGATATATCTTTCCCACAATGGACAAAAATCTGTCATCCTATCAATACGTCTCTTGGCAAGAGCACAGAAAGGCTACTTGTATCTTTTCGTTGGTCTTTTTGATTATTGATTTTTATCTTTTGTCTCACTCTAAGTCATCTCCAAAGCTACCTGTGCTTGTGGGTTGGTTCCATTACTCTAGGAATAGTATTCATATCTTGAAGCCTGGGTCGGTTCTAGCAATATGTGTCCCATTTGCATATATAGGCATCAAAACCTTATATGTATTATTCGCACTCATCGCTATGAGTCCCCTTCCTAGGCTAGGCAAGATTATACTACCTTGGGCACACATGAAATCAACCTATTGTTTGTAGGTCTAGTCCATGCAATTGTGGGATATATATCATCACCTAGGTCACTTCATACCTTTGTGAACTGTATCCTACATTGCTATAGTAAACTAAGAAATGCTCTCAATTAATCTTATGCAACTACTGTTACTAGCTCAAAATCATCATCCTAATCACTCATTCAACAATACCATCTGGGCCTAGATTTCATAATCACTTACCCTATCTCCCCCCCATCTAAAATCCCCTCACTAATCCAACTCCCCCATCTTACTCCCACTTAACACATCCTAAACCAAAGTAAATCCCCCCTCAATGACGTGGTGTCTTATGACCTAACAATCCTCTCGTCCCCCCACCCCCATCCTCTAGACGCTCCCAATCCTATCCAATCCCCATCCACCCACCCTTATCCTCTCCCCACCTAGTCCCCTTTCCCACAACCCCACCACTTAGGGTCAAACAAAGAACGTCATGTGTATTAGGACTTGATCATCTCACCTATCACCTAGTTTGCATCCCACCCATCACCTAGCTTGCATCTCGCATATCATCTAGCTACATATCATAATCGTTTAATTTGCATTTCATTTAGGTTCATTGTAAATCTTTTAATTTGCATTTCATTTAGGTTCATTGTAAATCCTTTAGTTTGCATAATCATTTAGGTTCATTTTAAATCCTTTTGCATTTCATTTAGGTTTATTGTAAATCTTTTAATTTGCATTTCATTTAGGTTCATTTTAAATCTTTTAATTTGCATAATCATTTAGGTTCATTTTAGAATCATTTAATTTGCATAATCATTTAGGTTCATTGTAAATCCTTTAATTTGCATATCATTTAGGTTCATTTTAAATCCTTTTGGCATTTCATCAGGTTCATTTTAGAATCATTTAATTTGCATAATCATTTAGGTTCATTTTATAAATCATCACATTTACATTACATTCCATATATCATTGCATAATCACTAGTGACATTTTATAACTCATTACATGGCATAAATCAATAAACATTTAGCTGCATATCCATATCTCATACATAACATGTGTTTATTTCGATAAACATACATTTCCATTGCATTACATTTTTGCATCCATAATAAATGTTTATTAATCTGAACATTCATTTGCATTATACATCATATAGTCCATAGATCACAAACCATGCATATATCAAAATAAGTAAACTATCATTACATCCATCATAGGTGCATCCATAACATCAACATAGTGCACTGCATAAACAAAACACATCCATAGCATATAAACCATAAAACATAGTGTATCCATAATAGAGCATCATAAACAAACACATGACCATCAAAAAACATCATATCCTATATCATCATCGCCAAAAATACATCGCTCATATATACATCAAAAAATATAATGTCCTGATACAATGCCTCTAAGGGCTAACATGATATGACTGTCACATAGAGGATCCTCTCTCTGATGGACTCAGGGATCCTGGCCCTGGTGGTGCCTGTGGTCCTGCTGGTGGCTGCGGTAGCGGCTATGGTTGTGACTGTACCTACACCTGTGGAATCTGTTGGGGCACATGCAAGGGAGGAGGCATCGTTTGCTGAACCGACTGAACTGATCTAGATCTATGTGACCTAGATGCCCTCGATCCACTAACCTAGCTATAGCTTGGTGCACGTTGCTCTGCTGGCACTGCCACGTAATAAAGGCCCCGATAGTACTCCACCTGCCCTCTGGTCTCTGCCAACTCCCCCTGTACCTGTTACAGCTGCCCCTGTACCTAGCTCAACTGTCCCTGTAGCTGATACGACTGTGTCTGTGCCTGGGACAACTGTGTCTGCATCACTGTCAAAACTAGGGCCAGTCCACCACCTGAAGCCTGTAGGCTACCCACTGTAGTCTCTACCTGTTGGGCCCTAGCAAGTGCCGCATCTTGCTCTCTGATCAAAACAACTATGTCACCCTGGGCCTCTACCTGCTATGCCCTGGCGAGTGTCGCATCCCTCTCCCCTGTCAAAGTGACTATGTCACCCTAAGCCTGTGCTAGCTGTGCCTTCAATGCAGCCACCTATCCATCTGACCCATCCAACAAGGCCAATGCCCCCCACAGCTAAACCAACTCTACCTCCCAGCTCTCCAATGCCTCCTACAGGCTGGCCACCTGTGCTCGTAAGGTCTCCATCTCCTCCTCCTCACCCCAAGGCTACCGATGAGGTGTGAGCCTCTCAACCTCTGCCTCCACACCTACTAAAGGGCCTACCTCCCCCTGTTGTTGTTGCGCTGCCTGTGGTGGGGGTAGATCACCCCTATCCACCCTCAGCTGTCCCCCCATGACGTCGAGGCCCTCTAGGCTGTCGCCCCACCCTACCAATCTAAACCTGCCCAATAGGTGCTTGCTGTATAGGTACCTGCTGCCCCACCTGCCCCTATCCAGCTACCATAGCCGCCAACACATCTATTGGCTGACCATCCCTACCAACCACCCTCTCCTCTCCATCCCTCCAATCTCCACGAGGTCATCTCCAATGATCTCCTCCCCTTCCTCTAGGAAAGCATCCCCCTCAGAGTCATCATCTCCATCATCACCTGAACCATCATCTCCTAACCCTGCTGCCTCCTCCGCCGGGACTGCCTCCTCTATTGGGTCCGTAAACCGAGTCGAACGCCACATCTGCCACCATATGTCATATGCAGGAGTAGTGCCTGCATCAATGACTATGCTCCCCCAATCCCACCGCATCGGCTGTAAATCTACAAATTCATCTAGGGCGACCTGTGGCTGTATAGCTACAGGCCAGAAGGGTGCATCTCGAGGGGTCCGAGAAAAGATGGCCATCTGTTGTGGAGTGTCCTGCCTCAATCCAAACTGTCGCATGACTCGCAAGGGTAGATACATCTCTATGGTGTGGTCTCCTCGACCCATCAGATATCGCTACTGAAAAGTAAAAGGCATGTACAAATCATCATCCGGCCACGGCTCCACCCTGATGTAGGGTCGCCACGTCACCCGAATAACATCATCCAGCATCTGCCTCCAGTACCGCACCTGTCCAGTATACGTGTACTCTGCATCCTGATACAAAAATACAAAGGCCTCAAACAGTCGACGATAGTACCCACGTCGGTCGGGTAACTATGATATGCTCCCAAATCCACATATGTAACAGTCACCCTGGCTAACAACGTTGAATCATGAAGATAAGCAACTGTATGCAGCTCATGATACAGCTGCCCCAACATCGTAGGCCCCCAGGCATACACAGTCTCATCCCTGACCATCCCCTCGATCATCTCCCCCCAGCTAACTGGAAAACCCCTGCCTCTCCTATCAGGCATCACCACACCACCAATCAAAGCACACAAGAATAAGGCAAAGGGATCTGCACCCACAGCCAATGTCCCCTCATAGCTCATCTCCTGACCATCTGTTGATAGCACAATGTGGTCCTCGCCAAACACTCTGATCAGGGCCCTTTGTCCCCTCCTCGTATCATATCTAACCCACTGACCTCAAATAGGTAGCTTGAGGATGCGATAAACATCCTCAAGTGTGATCGTGATCTCACCAGTCGACAACAAAAAGGTGCATGTCTTTGAACGGTACTGTTCCACCACGGCTGTCATCAAAGCTCTATGAGCTCGTAGCACCGGCATCGACGCAATAGTCAAGAGTCCCAATCTAGCCAGTCGGGCCCACATGGCATCATCAAACTGGTCAAACAATGCCATCACAGATGGCACGTGTCGCTCCCTCGAGTACACTATAAATGAGCGTGTATCCTGCATTCATAACTTTCTGGTTAGAAATCTACCTATCTTTTTCTTCAAAATGTTGAACGCCCAAAACACTTAGCGCCAAAACATTCCATGCTTCGCGCCATTTTACAAATAGTGCTACCACTTCTTCTAAAAAGTGCTATTACAGAAAATAGCACCATTGCGCAACACAATTTGTGCTACTCCCACAAATTGCACTACTGCGCAGCATATTTAGCGCCATTTTACCAAATGGCGTCACCCTGTCACTTGGCGCTAATCCAGTGAATAGTGCCAAATCTACCAAAAGCGCATATATTATATATTGCGCTAATCACCTATATAGCGCTAAAATTAACAATAGCATTGCTACCCAAAATGGCGCTAGTCCACAACATAGTGCTACCCTAGCATGCATTTGGTGCTAAAACGCCAAATCCTAACCACTTTCCAACATTGCGCTATTTCAGAGAATAGCGCTAAAATACCAGGCAAATGGTGACAAACCGCCCTAATGCTACCCTAGCAGATAGCGCCAATCCAGAGGATGGTGCTAATCCACTTACCTTTTGGCGCTACGCGATCTAACCCCAATTCCTGAACATAAAAAAGTGACAAAAACACAAAAATCAAAAAGTCAGGGATAGACCCTACTTGGGGTCCAACCTCTAGTGCCCGGCCAAACAATCAGAACCGCTTAGAAATGTGTAGAAGTCGAGGGAATTGGGGGTTGCGGTCTGCCATCTCTCCTTCGCTCCTTCTCAAAAGTCAAATGTGTGCAAATATGGCACTCTTAGAGCCCACTTCACCTAATATAGCATGCCATGTCATCCCCCCATCCACTCTTTTTCCCCTCCAGGGTGCAGATCTCAGCCTTTTTCCTCTGTTTTTCTTCCTGCCATCTTCTTTTTCCGTCCCCTATCCAACTTGCACTCTCATCATATCCTTTTCGAGAACTCGCCCAAAAAACAATTATTTTCCCGTCGACCTCTTGAAGGGGAATTCCTTATCCATCTTACTCCTTCCCGGCAGCTGGGGCATATTTTTCTTCAACCTGACGCCACTTCCCTCCTAGGTCCTAACGCCACATCAAAGAGGGGCAAATGTAAACACCTAAAAATGTCTTTTACCACCAAACTGACTCCTAACATCCCTAAACACATCAATTTCCCTTCTATTCAATTAATTAAACTTTTATTTAATTAATTATCCCTGCATCGTCTAATTTTACACCATTTTATCCCCAAAATTGAATTAATTTCATTAATTCAATAGTCCAAACCTTAGCCAATTGATTTAATAAATATGCAATATTTATTTAATCAATTTCTCCCTTTTCACTAAATCCAATTAATTAGCTAAACCATGTTTAACTAATTAGTTCAGCCTATTAATGGACCTATCCCTACCCTAGATAATTAAATAGCTATTATTTAATTGCCTACCCTAGCCTACCTCATCCTAGCCCTAGGATTAATTAAATAAAACCTACATTTAATTAATCCTAACCTCTCATTTGGGTGGTCAAACCTAGTTTAACACCCTTCCCCACATCCTCCAAAATAAAAAATTGAAATAAGTCCACATAAGTCAATTTTTTATTTAAAAACATCCCACATCACAATTAATTTTTCTTACAACCCCTTACCTCACCCATACTCATTTATTTCCACTTATCCCCAAATAAATTTTTAATTCATTTTACATTCCCCCATATAAATCTTTAATTCAAAAATAATCCTTCACACCCATGCTCATTTAATCACTCATTTTCCCAAAATGAATAAAAGATTTACTTTTATTCCTAGCCCTCCATTCCTCCAAGATCAAATCTAGGCCCTCCACATCACTTTTATCCTCCACCATTGATCTTCTAAATCAATCTCCACCCTTAGATCAAAATCCCTTCCAAAAGTCTATAAATACTTCATCCTCCAACCCATTTTGGGGATCCAAGTCTTAAGTAATGTTACCATGTCCAAATGTCTATGGAGCTAGAATTGTGATTTGCATAATTAGGATAGCATTTCACATTTGAATCATTATTTAAGGAATATCATGTCTTAGGAGCTCTTGGGTGCAAGTTTCCTCCTCCCTTGATGAGATTGGGTTTTCATGTTTGAGGTATAACTATTTGTCTTGATTTGCATTTGGTTTGTGTTTTCTAACTCGATTTGATTTCCTAATCTACACCTTTTATTCAGGAGAGTTTAACTCATGGCTCTTCAGCTTGTGTATGCCTTCGGCCTTTTGTATTTTTTCTCTATGGGTATTTTATATCATGACCTTTATGGATATGTACTTGATTTGACATTTATACGAGATGATGTTTTTTTGGCGGTGGCATATGGATGTGTTATGATGTTTATGGATGCAATTATATTTTTTATTATGGATATATGGATGTATTTATGATGTGATGTTATGGTTATGATCATACATTATGGATTATGATGTATTTATGGGATTTATGAATGCACTTGATGGATGTTGTATGTTTATGATGCTTTGATTTATGCATAGATGTATGGATGTATGATGTTTTGTGCATTGATGTGACGTATATGGGTAATTATGGTTTTATGGATGTTTTTGATGGATGACTATGTGATGATATGGTAAATGGATATATGTTTATATTAATAAACATATATTATGGATGGATGATGAAATGCAAATGGAAAATATATGCTTAGATTAATAAACATATATTATGGATGGATAATTAAATGGAAATGGAAAATATATGCTTAGATTAATAATCATATATTATGGATTGATAATGAAATGCAAATGGAAAATATATGCTCAGATTAATAAACATATATTATGGATGGATAATGAAATGCAAATGGAAAATATATGCTTAGATTAATAAACATATATTATGGATGGATAATGAAATGCAAATGGAAAATATATGCTTAGATTAATAAACATATATTATTAAATGCAAAGTTATATGATAGGTGGATAATGATTAATGCAATGATATGGTAATGATTATGATGTGATTTATGTTCTAATGGTGACATTGTGTATGCAGGATGGAGGACGTTGGTCATGATACATGTGTTACTTAGAGCCATGGTGAGGAGTTGGAGGGAAGGGGTTAGATCCAGGTTTAGTGGATGATTGGGAGGGGGTTGGGATAGATTGAGGATGGTGTATCCTCAGTCACCTGACACCATATTTTTGGGGTGGGTAGGTTGGATAGGATGGGATAGGTTTGGATTTGTGTGGGTGGGGGAGATGGTTAGGTCCTTTTCTTCATTAATGCGAAGCCAAGGTGAAATTATTTTGATAATAATCACATGGTTTGGTGGATGGGGGATGAGGGTAGATCAAGGGTTGGGATGAGTATTGTGTTGATATTTTGTGAACAATCCTAGGTTTATTATAGCAAAGAGGATATTTTCACCAAGGTATGAAGGACCAAGGTGATTATGTATATCCATCTTTTGCATGGAATAGACCCACAAACAATAGGATGATCCCATACATGCCCAAGAAAGTACAATCTTGTCTAGATGAGGGAAGGGGACTCATAGCATAAGTCCTTAATACACAAAAGGTATAAGTAAACTTAGATGCAAAAGAAGATCAATTATGCTAGAACGGACCCTACTATCTACAAGATATGAATACTAAATTGGAATAATGGAAACATCCCAAAAGCACAACATACAAAAGAAATGACCATGCCCCATTCTAGGTATTTTTTGCCACATACCATGATATAGTGAGATCAATCCTTGGAATGAGACAAAAGATAAAAATCAATAATCAAATAGACCAACTGACTAAACAAACAACCATTGTATCTCTTGCCAAGATAGATGTGGATTTGATTGATTCTACCTATTGTAGGAATGATATATCCATTAAGGCAGGGATAGATTGGATGATTAGGATAAAAGTTGAAAGATGGGCAAAAGGATATAGGCCACGAGTTGTGGTTGAAATTGATTTGATGATTGATGATTTTTGCGTGAAGGGATAATGCTTTTGATAATATGTGTAGCGAGTGTATTACGTTTGGATCTAGTGTAATCTCAAGGGATAGGGACCATCCAAGTGAGTCGGATGGGTGCATCTTATGTACCTACATATTGGATACTTCCTTCGTATTCTAGACTGCTACATACCCTGTATCCACGGGATCAAGGCACATTAAGATGCGGGTGGTGATGGTATGTAGTTCTGATTTGTGATGATGATGTGGGATGGTCTAGGATGGGTTAGATGTAGGTTGATGTTGATTTTGGAATGGATATTTTGGGGATTTTTTTGTTTGTTTTTGGGCTTTTTGTGGATATTTTGATTTTTTTGGGTTTTCTAGATTTTCTTTTTTTTTTGGATTTTGTAATTTTGTGATGTTTTTGGATTTTATGGATTTTATAGTTTTTTGTTGTATAAGGAAGGCATACAAGGATCCACTTATCCAAGAATATGCCTTGGGTGGGTGATGAAGGGTGGGATGGATGATGCCGAATGTTTGCAAGACCAAACCATGGGATGGAAGTGGTATGAGTGATTTGTGTAGGTGAGGACTTATTAGATGGTGGAAGTGGCCACTACACATGGCACCTGAAATAGGTTTTCACCATGGTACTTATCCAAGGTACCACTGAAGTGGTTTTCACCATTGGATGGCTTTATTACACTCAATTTTTTCTTGATTTTTTTGATTTTTTTATTTTTTCATTGCCCCTCATGTGTTGCTAGTTGATAGGCCCCTAATCTGTAGCTATCTATTATTACAAAAGGTCCCAACTAATTAGGTTTGAACTTGCCTTTCTTGTGTTGATCCTATAAATCTCTCTGATTTTCTATAAGGACTAGATCGCCTATCTCAAATTGGCGGGTCTTGATTTTCTTGTTATAACTTCTGCGGAGGCGATTCTGGTAGGCTTATAATTGATTAAGAGCATTGAGGTGCTTTTCATCTAGGAGTTCTAGCTCATTTAGGCGTACAACCTGATACTCCTCCTCATCAATGAGATTCTACAGTGAAATTACGAGAGAGGGGAGCTTGGCCTCAATGGGGAGGATGGCTTCAGAACTGAATACCAAGGAATATGGTGTGGCTCCTGTGGGGGTATGGATACTGGTGCGATAGGCCCAAAGGGAAGGGTTAAGCTGCAGGTGACAGTCATGGCCAACTTCATTAACCATCTTCTTCAGAATTTGGAAGATGGTTTTATTTGAAGCTTTAGCTTGACCGTTACCTTGTGGGTAATATGGAGTGGAGAAGTGATGTTGGCTATGGAATTTCTGACAAAGGGTGTGGACCTCTTGATTTTTAAATGGCTTCCCATTGTTAGTATTGATGGCAAGGAGGATGCCATAACAACATATGATGTAGTGAAAGGATGTATTTGGCGATTTGGACTCTAGTGGTGTAGGTAAGTGGAATGGCTTCCACCCACTTAGTAAAGTATTCGATTGATGTGATAATGAACTTGTGTCCATTAGATGAGGATGGATGAATCTTTCCAATGAGGATGAGCCCCCATTGTGAAAAGGGCCATGGAGTCATGATAGGTTGCAATTATTGGGATGGAGCATGGATGAGATCTATTGCAACTATGTGCTAATCAGTGTTGTCATTGATGTCAACATGTGTGTGTTGTCATTGGTGTCAACTATGTCTTCTGATGTTGTTGTTGTTGTTTGATTAAGTTATGATCTAAATGCCTTGTAGAGGTGTTGATGATGTTAGTAGATTGTTCATGTTGCTAAGTTTCCAAGTGCTTTTGAGAAAATTTGATTAATATTGGAAACAGTGTGTTGAAGAGTCTTCTGGCTTACAAGAATATTATTCAAGCCTTTGCTCTGCATTTCTTTTGTGTTGGAGATCTGAGTGTGTAGTTTGGATATGTTGTCAAGAAGTGTTTGAAGATGCTAAATCCAAAATTTGGTGCTTTGAATTGTTGTGCAGTAAAAGTTATGTTCACCAGTTTGAGAATAGTATTTGATAATGTTTCTGAGTTATGCAAAGGTGTCTGGGAGAAAGTATTTTGCTCTACATTCATCCGCAGAAATGTTTCAAGTGTTGTGGTTTTGGATATGTGTTCATAAGGATCTTACCTATCTTCCATCCAAAAGGTTTGTGATTTGGTTCTTCGGAAAGCAATCTATTGTGTGGTAGAGTTCGACAGTGTTGTGCTCAAGTGAAAGTTGTTGTGTTCAGGTGAAAGATATTGTGGGTGAATTTGTTGGTTTCTAGGTGACTTCAAGATGTTCGTGGATGTTTCTAGATTGTTTTAAATCCCTATGTATGGTCTGCAAGTTATGGTTGTGATCATGGAAGCATATGATCAAGAATTCCTTATGTTTACATTGTTTGGTCAGCCTTGAATGTTTGTGCTGATTGAGGAGTTGATTTGGTGATTATGTGAGTGTTGTGTAGTGTTGCTGGATAGATTTGGGTCTGAGATAAGGAATCGAGTGGTTTTCCTTCATTTCTTTATGTCATGGAATGTTTAGGTCCAGACCTAATTCAAATATTGTGTGTTTACCGACTTTGGAGATTGTTTCAAGGATTGAAGATTGTGTTACTGACCTTGAAGATTATTTCAAGGGTAATGATAGTATAAATAAGTGTCAAGAATTCGTGGATGTGTGTTTGAATGGGGGATATGATGTAGTAATGTGAATTTGATGATGGCAGTAAGGGCTTTCGTGTGTTAGGCTACCAGATGTAGTGAGTAGAAGGTGTCTACAATTTGCACTAATGCTGTGAAGGTGTTGTGTATGTTGTGGTGTATAATGAGCTTCATTGGAGCTGAACTCCATGCATAGGTTAGATGCAATTAAATATCAATTCAAAGCATGGTAGTGAGTCATTCTTATCTTCTTTCTTTCTTTCTCAATGGACAGTGAGTCCACTTGGATAGTGAGTCCCCTGCAATGAGCATTCTCTCTATGGCAATGAGCCTTTTGTAATTTGGTATTGTTACTACATTATATTGTGAGCTAATCCTCACCGTGCTTTTTCCCTTTTAGGGTTTTCCATGTAAAAATTTGGTGTTCTCTTGTGCATGATGTTGATGTGTTTAAATTTTTGTTATCTGCTTTTCATGTTTAAACTTCATAACAGATTAAGGGTTTAAGTGAATTGATGTGGATGTGATTATGTTTATGAGGGTTTGAAGTTTTTGATACAACTGATTCACCCCCCCTCTCAGTTGTCTTGTGCCTTCAATAATTGGTATCAGAGCAAGTTTCCTTTGAAGAAAGATTAACGACTTGAGGTAGATCCGGGATGGCATACAAGAAAGATAATCCCTTGTTTGATGGATCAGATTATGCACTTTGTAAGGTAAGGATGGAAGCCTTTCTAATTTATTTTGGTTATGAGGTCTAGAAATGAGTCAAGTCTGATTACACTATACCTGAGAATGGTGTAAATACTAAAGATGAAATCAAAGCTGCTGAAATAGACGGTAAGGCAAAACTTGCTCTCTTCAATGGACTTACTAATTCTAAGTTGGTGAAAGTTGTGAATTTGAAAACTGCTAATGAGATTTGGAAAAGGTTGGAAAGTGTCTATGAAGGAGATGAGAAGGTTAAATAGGTTAAATGTAGAATTTGAAGCTCACTTATGAGACCATGTGTATGTCTAAAGATGAAAACATTACAAGCTACTTACAGAAGGTGGGCAAAGGTGTTAATGCCATCAAGGGACTTGGTGGAAATATAGATGATAAAGAAGTAATATTGAAGGTACTGAGAACTCTTCCTAAAGCTTACAGTCATAAGGTTTCTGTTATTGAAGAATTACAAAACTTGAGTAAATTTACCAAAGATCAGTTGCTTGGCACACTAACTGCTTTTGAAATAAGAGAGTTTGGCACATCTAGTGGAATTACAAAAGATGAGACTGCTTTTAAAGTTGGTAAAATAGAGAAGATTGTTGAATCAAAACAGGAAGACTTTGATGAAGTGAAAGCCAACTTTGTGAGAAGGATGAAAAAGGGTATTGGTAAATTCAATGGTAAGTTGCCTTTTAAATGTTTTAGTTTTGTAAAATACGTCATTATGCTTCAAGGTGTCTAGATAGATCTCTGAGAATTAAGAATAAGGAAAACAGAGGAAGGATGCTCAAGAAAAATTACTATGCAAGCATTTATGATGATGAATCTAATTTTGAGGATGATAATGATGATGAATGCTTATTTATTACCATAAGAGATGAAACTGGTTCTGCTAACTCTGGAAGCTGTGTGAAGGAAAAGAATTTGAAAGCATGTACTAACCCTAAAGGCACTATAATATCTACTTTTCATGCTAGGAGTGAAAAGGATGACTGGGCCATTAACAGTGGATGCTCAAATCATATGACAAGTGATAAGAGTAAGTTTATTAAACTTGAAAATTTTGATGGTGGAGTAGTTAGGTTTTTTGGTGATGAAGCTGCTAAGATTTGTGGAAAAGGTTCAATTAGTTTTGATGGAAAGCATAACACTGATAATGTTCTTTATGTCAAAGGTTTAAAGCATAATCTCTTGAGTATTGGATAGATGTGTAGCAAGGGTTACAATCTTATGTTTCAGAATGATGGATGTGAGATCAAAAAAAGGTCTGGAACAGTAATTGCTGTTGGAAAGAAGATAGGCATAAATGTTTATCATCTCAAAGGTGTTGTTAGTTATTGCCTCATGACTCAGATCAGTGAGAGTTGGCTATGGCATAGGAGATTATGTCACATCAACTTTGATAGCCTGGTAAGGATAAGTTCAGTCCAAGATGTGAGAGATCTACCAAAGTTAACAAAGCCTATTACTACTATCTGTAAGGAATGTCCGTTTGGAAAGCAAACAAGAAGAAGATTCAAAAGCAAGGATCAGTCATCTACCGGACTACTGGAGTTGGTGCATACAGACCTATGTGGTCCTACCAGAGTAAGGATTTTTCAAGGTGACAAATATTTCATGTTATTTATTGATGATTTCTCTAGAATGACTTGGGTCACTTTTCTTAAGGAAAAATTAGAAGCCCTAGATAAGTTTAAATCTTTTAAAGCAATGGTTGAGAATGAATTTGATATGAAAATCAAATGTTTGAGGTCTGACAGAGGTGGATAGTTTTCTTCTAATGAGTTTAACATGTTTTGTGAGAATCATGGGATAAAGAGGCATCTATCTGCTCCTATAACTCCTCAGCAGAATGGAGTGGTTGAAAGGAAGAACAGGACTATTCAAGAAGCTACAAGGACAATGATAAAGGAAGCAAACCTACTAGAAGTCTACTGGAGAGAAACAATTCATACGGTTGTCTACATACAGAACAGAGTATAGATGAAAGAAAATGACACAAAGACTCCTTATGAGCTATGGTATGGAAAGATTCCCACTGCTAAATGTTTCAAAGTTTTTGGAAGCAAATGTTATATAAGAAGAGATGAAGAACTAGGAAAGTTTGATGCAAGATGTGATGAAGGTATTTTCCTTGGATATTCTAACAAAAGCAAAGCTTATCGTTGCTATAATAAGAGGCTAAGAAAGATTGTTGAAAGTGCTAATGTTAAGGTTGATGAAGATATACAGAAGTTTTCAGAGATTGATGGATATGAATCAGATGAGTCTTCTTGTAGAGAAAAAGAAGAAACTAAAGAAAAAGTAGTACAGGTTGAAGAACAAGAAGCTCCAGAAAGAGAATTACAAATTGAAGAACAAGAATCTTTGTAAAAATCTCCTAAAACTCCTAAATATGTGTAGATGCATCATACTACAGATTAGATCATTGGTGACAAGAGAAAAGGTGTATTGACAAGAAGCAGATCTGCTAAAGAGCAGGTAAATCTATGTTTACTTTCCAAAATTGAACCTAAAACAGTGGTTGCGGCATGCAAAGATGATTATTGGATTAAGGCTATGGAAGAAGAACTAACTAATGTAGATTGAGAAGAATCAAACTTGGGAACTTGTCCCAAGACCAGAGAATAAAAATGTGATTGGAACTAAGTGGGTATACATAAACAAGTTGAATGAGAATGGAGAAGTGGTAAGAAACAAGGCAAGACTTGTGTGTAAGGGGTACTCACAAGTGGAAGGAATAGACTATGAGAAAACTTTTTCCCCAGTGGCAAGAATGGAGGCTATTATGTTGTTTCTGGCTTATGCAGCACATAAAGATTCCAAAGTATATCAAATGGATGTAAAGTTTGCTTTTCTGAATGGTGAGTTGGAAGAGGAAGTATACATAGAGAAACTGGATGGATTTCAGTTGTCAGACAAACTAGATATGGTATACAAATTGAAGAAGGCATTCTATGGACTAAAGCAAGCTCCCAGAGCTTGGTATGCAGGGTTAGGTAGGTATTTGTTGTAGCAAGGATTCAGTAAAGGGTCTACAGACAGTAATTTGTACATCAAGGTAAGCAAAGATCAAATCATGATTGTTGAGGTCTATGTGGATGACATAATCTTTGGTGGAAATGAAGGTATGTGTAAGGACTTTGCAAATGAAATGCAAAAAGAATTTGAGATGTCAATGTGTGGAGAGATGAACTTCTTCCTTGGGCTGCAAATTAATCAGACAGATAAGGGCATTTTCATTTCACAATCAAAGTATGTCAAGGAACTATTAAAGAAGTTTGGAGTGGAAGATTTTAAACCAGTTTGTACCCCCATGACAACTAGTTGCAAGATGAGCAAGAATGATGAATCCCCTAAGGTTGATCAAAGCAAATATAGATCAATGATTGGAGGAATGCTATACCTAACTGCTACTCGACCAGATATCATGCATGTAGTCTGTCTTGTGGCAAGATTTCAAGAAGATCCTAGAGAGTCACATGTCATGGTAGTGAAGAGGATATTCAGATATTTGAAGGGCACTCTAGATCATGGTTTGTGGTATCCTAAGAGCAATGAATTTACCCTAAGTGCCTACACAGATGCAGATTGGATTGGATGTGTAGATGAAAGGAAAAGTACAAGTGGTGGTGCATTCTTTCTTGGAGATAGAATTGTATTGTGGCTAAGCAAGAAGCAAGATTCAGTGTCTTCATCTACTACATAGGTAGAATACATTGCAGTTGCATCTTGTTGTACACAAGTGTTATGGATGAGACAAACCTTGAAGGATATCAAAGTTGAGTATGATGATCCAATTCCTATCTTCTGTGATAATACCAGTGCTATTAACATTTCAAAAAATCTGGTGATGCACTCAAAGAAAAAGCATATTTCAATTATGTATCACTTTTTGAGAGAGAAGGTTGTAGAGAATGAAGTGAAGTTGGAGTATGTGCCTACAAAGGATCAGGTTGCTGACATATTCACTAAGGCCCTTCCTAAGGATATATTTGAGCATCTCTGAGAGAAGTTAGGGGTTATTTCCCCTCCTTCTTTGAACTAGATGCATAAGGAAATGCATCAGTCCAATGAAGTTCAAGATTCATTCTTTTCTGGACTGATGTTGGAAGCTACCTCTCAGGGGGAGCAGGTAGTGGTATTGATGATGGTTGCAATCAGGCGGAGTAAGAGTTTGTATAGGTTGGTGTGTACTCCTAAGGGGGAGCATTTAAAGCAATTAAGAAGAGTGCAAGTATGTGCACTATCATAATCAGGGGGAGAAAGCTTAAGAAAGATGTGTCACCCTTTGCCATTGATGTCAAAGGGGGAGAGAGTTCATGTGAAAAACAAAGGGAGAGAAAGAGAATAAGATGTATAAAAGAAAGAGGGAGAGTGAGATTGGTGCAGAGTTGTGTCATGATGGTTTTTCACATCATATGTTTCCATCAATGACAAAAGGGGAGATTGTTCCAAGTTGTACTAATCGGTGTTGTCATTGATGTCAACATGTTTGTGTTGTCATTGGTGTCAATTGTGTCTTCTGATGTTGTTGTTGTTGTTTGATTAAGTTATTGTGTTAAAGTGATATGAATGCCTTGTAGAGGTGCCGATGATGTTAGTAGATTGCTCTTGTTGCTGAGTTTCCAAGTGCTTTTGAGAAAATCAAGACTCGCCGATTTGAGATAGGTGATCTAGTCCTTATGGAAAATCAAAGAAATGTACAGGATCGACACAAGAAAGGCAAGTTCAAACCTAATTGGTTGGGACCTTTTCTCAAAAGAACTTGGAAACTCAGCAACGGGAACAATCTACTAACATCATCAGCACCTCTACAAGGTATTCAGATCACTATAACACAACAACAACAACATTAGAAGACACAATTGACACCAATGACAACACAAACATGTTGACATCAATGACAACACTGATTAGCACATACTTGCAATAGATCTCATCCATGCTCTGTCCTAATAATTGCAACCTATCACGACTCCATGGCCCTTTTCACAATGGGGGCTCAACCTCGTTGGAAAGATCCATCCACCCTCATCTAATGGACACAAGTTCATTATCACAGCAACTGAATACTTCACTAAGTGGGTGGAAGCCATTCCACTTACCTACACCACTAGAGTCCAAATTGCCAAATTTATCCTTTCACTACATCATATGCTATTATGACATCCTCCTTGTCATCAGTACTAACAACAGGAAGCCATTTAAAAATCAAGAGGTTCACACCCTTTGTCAGAAATTCCATATCCAACATCACTTCTCCACTCCATATTACCCACAAGGTAAGAGTCAAGATGAAGCTTCAAATAAAACCATCTTCCAAATTCTTAAGAAGATGGTTAATGAAGTTGGCCATGATTGGCACCTGTAGCTTAACCCTGCCCTTTGGGCATATTGCACCAGCATCCATACCCCCATAGGAGCCATACCATATTCCTTGGTATTCAGTTCCGAAGCCATCCTCCCCATCGAGGTCAAGCTCCCCTCTCTCAGAATTTCACTGTAGAATCTCATTTATGAGGATGAGTATCGGGTTGTATGGATAAATGAGATAGAACTCCTAGATGAGAAGTGCCTCAATGCTCTTAATCAATTACAAGCCTACCAGAATCGCCTCTGTAGAAGTTATAACAAGAAAATCAAGACCCTGCGGATTTGAGATAGGCTATCTAGTCCTTATGGAAAATCAGAGAAATTTATAGGATCGACACAAGAAAGGCAAGTTCAAACCTAATTGGTTGGAACCTTTCGTAATAATAGCCAGCTACAGATCAGGAGCCTATCAGCTAGCAACACCTAATGGGCAATCAAAAAAGAAAAAAAGAAAAAAAGCAAGGGAAGGTGGTCTCTACCTAAAATACCCTTGTTAATATCTATTCCCGATAATAATTTTTTCTATGAGCTTTGTCTTGTGTAAGAGCTGCTCGGGATAATAACTACTCCCTTGTTATGGGGTTGGAGGTGTTGAGGCTAAAAGAAAAAGAATGGATGCAAGGTGGTCTCTACCTAAGGAAGGCTAGTTGAAACTCAACTTCGACGGGGCTTCTAGAGGCAACCTAGGAGAATCAGGTGCAGGTTGCATCATTAAGGATTGGAAGGAATCTGTCATAGGTAAGGCCTCTAAACGTTTAAACCTAGGGACAAATAACATTGTCGAGTTTCAAGCATTGATCCTAGGATTGCAAATTTGCGAGAAGTTAGGCTTCAATAAGGTGGAGATTAAGGGTGACTCTCAGCTTGTGGTCAATGCAATTAGGAGGCAGGAGACTTAGAATTGGAAACTAAAGTTGCTCTTGGAAGAAGCTTTAAACATTCTTAAATGCATTGAAGACTATACCATAAACCACATATATAGAGAAATAAATAGAGATGCAGATTTTTTGGCCAATGAAGCGATTGAAAGGGAAGAAGAACTAGTGTGGGAGATAGATAGTTAAATCATTTCTTTGTTTGGATGTTCCAGTTTGATGATTAGTCATCATATGGTAGAGTTGGGTGGGGACTTAAGCGTGTGAAGAGCTAGCGGACTGACAAATATTGATATGGAAGCTTGTAGAACAAGTGAGATAGTTATATCCCTAAAAAACTCTATTATTTTAGCCATCTTTTGCTCTGTGGTGAGAAGGAGAATAAGGAGAATGGATACTCCTATCTTGTTGAAGGGAGACAAGAGGTAGATGGCCTTTTGTGGGGGGATTTCAGAGCAGAGGATGATGAAAATTTTTAAGACCAAGAGTAGAATAATATTGTTTGTCATTGAATGCATTTTAGGGGAGGAATATATGAGAGAGGCGATCAGATACAGGGTAAATTCAGATGTTGTGGCAGTGTTTGTGGGCTCACTGCTAGATATCAAAGAAAGTAAGGAAGACATAAGGGATATGGTTGAGGAGTTTGTTTTCAAGGAATGGGCAGGAGGTTTGGAAGAAGTATTGGTGGTGGCAAGGCTGGGTTTAGGCATCCCCATTGCGACAGATTTTCACAGGGTGAACGAAGCAGGTGACAATGTTGAATGGCATCCTTTTGTGAAGGTGACAAGGACCAATGGAGAGCAAGGTAGGCGATGTTGGGCTGCAATGGGTGTTGGTTTTTTCATAAAGGTAATGGAGAAGACAGAGGATTATGGGTGGATGAATGACTTCCTGAATTTCTACTACTAGGTGGACTCAGATGCTTGATGTTCTTTTGGTTTCTAGCTTCTATGTAGATGCAATTTTTTGAGAATGTTGTAGCAGGGCTTAGGGTGGTTATAAGATAGATTAGTGTTTATATTAGTATGAATAGTCCAAGGTGTATTAAGAACCTGGTTTTTGATCCTCTCTTTTTTTTCCAGAGGCTTGTAATGAAACTTTTGTATTATTGTTAATATTAATACAATGGGAACTACCCCCAAGGCAGAAATTTACCTACCAAAAAAAAAGAATAATTATAATTTTACAATCGACTAACTTTATTTGTGAGTGTGACAGGAATGACACTTTCTTGACGTTGCATTAATGTGTATGTGTGTATGAAAATATTTGCATTTATTGCATTTAGAAAAAAAATTTCTAAAGACTAAATTAATATATATAATTAAATATTTACGAAATATCTTTTAATTCTTAATTATCACAACTTGATTTTATTTAATTAGTTATTTAGTTCTATTTGAGACCATAAGAAAGAGTGGTGGTTATGAGTTATAATTATTCCTTGGAGTTATATTGTTATTTTAGAAATTGTTGAAAAAGAGGGAAAATGGAGAAAATGAAAGTAGTGGCAATTTAATTGTTTTTATTTTTCTCCATTTTGTTTTGAACACACAATTCTTGAAAGAAGAATTGGGAGGCTATTTTAACCTAAATAAGAAGAGATCTGAGGGACTCTCTCTTCTTGACATGAACAATTCAATTTTTTATCCTTTAAGTTTCACAGGTATCATTAAGCATTAAAGCAAGAAAGAGTTTGTGACTGATCGAAATCAAGTTTTCAAGTATGAGTTTTACTCGGCTATTGAATTTGAATACTTCTACGAGTTTCTAGATAATTGTTTCAAATTATATGTTATTTTATGCATTGATTTATATGCCTTAGCATCACATTGAATTTATATCTTCTTTGTTGCTCATCGCATTAGAGCTCTCTTATGTATTATCTAATAATCATTTTAGATTATTATGCTAGTCACTTTTCAGAATTGAAGGAAACCCCATTGTTTATTCATCGACTCCTTTTTAATAAATCTATGTAGTTTATTTTTTGGTTTTATTCTTGGTTTTGTTATCTTTCCAAAACATTTTTTAGTTTTGGTTTTCGTTGGGAAATGAGAAAGTTATGGATGTTTTACTACTATCTAGTTTTCCATTGAACTGTTGTTCTTTTTCTGCCATATTATGATATATGTTCAATTGCAATAGATTACTATTTTTTAAATGTTAGAGATATCATGTTGCACCAGATTCCTCAAGCCTTGTGGTTGGGCGGTTAATCGCCTCGATGATGCTCTCTCTCCACCAGGTTCAATATCGATGATATTGTATGGTGAGAATTATATGATGTGAGATGTTGTAAAGGACTTAGTCCTATTTGTACTTCAAAGCTTTTTAGCTTATGTAATATTCTTTTAATTGAATATATTTATTGGGAGATATTTGAGATCATTATTTCATGAATGTATTTATGTTGGGAAAATTTTTAAATTGCTCTCATTTCCTTATTATTTTATTGGAATAATATTATTTAATTCTGGATAAATGGAGTGGTCTTTACAGAGTGTCTTTGTTTATGCTTTTGGGGACTAGCTTGATCAACCCTAGATTGATACAAGGGCTAAGCGAACCAATGTCTAGAGCCTCTATAGATCGAGTAGAAGATCATTTAAATGTGTGGACAAAGTGTTGCAAGTATGAGGTTATCCAGTGTTGTCATTGATGTCAACATACTCATATTGCATTGACAAGAAGGATTTGATGAGCTGTGTGCTGAGGATATTGAGAAAATTAGTCTCAGTCAGGAACAGTGAAGAACAGTGATGAGAAGAAGGTAAATGTACTGTATAGGATGAGAACCGGAGGATGCGGATTAAAGGGTTAGTAGATTTGAGTCTTGAGATGCTACTGTTAAGATTTCAGAGGTCCGCATGAAGATCTGAAGGAGTTGTGGCTGCCGGTATAGAACCGGGTCCGGCAAGTATCCGGAGGTGACAGAGGATCACAAAAAGGTCCGGTGAGGCCCGGAATTGTATTATCCTAATCTGCGGATTAGAAGGAGTGTTTGGGATGTCCTTGTGATGTATCATCCTGATTTGTGTATAATTTGGAGGTCCGGAAGTACCTCTTGTATTATGACAGTGGCGACAGACTGTGTTCTTGAAGTTCCGGATGAGGAAGGCAAGAGATCCCAGTAAGCAGAGGAAGTGCGGATGTATCCGGACATTCAGACAGGCTTGTGAAGGTTCTTGGATCATGTTTAGGTTTTGTTGTTGGTCCGCATTGATGGTAGAGCCCGGAATTGAAGTTATTCTTCCGGATGAAGTTCTTGCTCTGTGTAGCCGACCGGATGAGATGTTCATCCTGCGAATGTTCTTGTGATGGCCGACCGGATGTGTTATTCATCTTGCGGATACTCCTATGGTTGTTTGCCGACTTAGATGCTTGTTCCTAAGTCGATGTCTTGTATAAATAATGATTTGTGAGTTCATTTCAGTGAGTGGTGTGAGGATGAGTATGGTATAGCGAAGAAACGTGCGAAAGGCAGAGCAGAGACTGTTGGGCTTAATTGGAACTGATCCGGACATGTTAGAGATGTCATTCTCCAGTTCAAGACTGTGATTTTCATCACTTTGTAGACAGTGTGTCTCCTTGTAGGCAGTGGGCCTCTTTGTGAGCAGTGTGCTCGGGCAGTGAGCCCTTATTGGCATGTGCCATTCATTTTTTCTTTATTCTTCTAACAGAGAATAATTCTTGGGTTAATCACCCCGTGGTTTTTCCCTTAACCGGGTTTTCCACGTCAAAATCTTGGTGTTCAATGTGTTGATGCTTATCTGCTCTTGTGTTTATGCATTATGCTTCCATGGATGATTATTTGATATGCTGCTAACTAAAAACAGTGAGTTAAGTGTTTGAATGACAAGAAGTTTTATACAACTGATTCACCCCCCCTCTCAGTTGTATGCCCTAGATCCAACACAAAGTTCTTGAAAGAACTTCACTAAAAGTCCATAAATATCTAGGCTCTTTTGAATGGTCATGTGGGAGAGAGTTGTATCCATATCCTCAAGAGTCAATAGGCAATCAAGAACAAACATGACGAGATAGTTCTTGATGAACTTTTATTTTGATGATTTCTAATTAGGTGGGAGATTTGACCTAATCATAAAGAACTCAATCTTATGCATGGAGAGTTGAGATCCTAAAGTAAAATAGTATAAGTCAAGAACATCAAGAGTGTTGTCAACTTGATCAAGATATTTTTGAAGGAAAGGAAGGCTATCATCAATAAAATGAGAGTTGGGCATAGAGACAACGTGAGGTAAGTCAATACCATAGATTAGATTATTGGAATGAGCATGTTGGAGAATATGTCCCAATGCATCTGTTGAGAGAATATAGAGATAGGGGCCAAGGGATAGACTTGGTGGATTGAACTCTAAAGTGAGAATTGGGGAGAGAAAGCATTGTTCACCACCAACTTAGCATTGGCATCAACAAAAACGATATTGACATGTGCTAAAACGTGGGACCAAAGCTAAGTCACTGCAACATCTTGCAAATAAATTGCTAGTGAATTCCATCATAGGATTTATCAAAGTTTAACTTGACAAGGAGGGCATCTCGAGTAGACTATTTTTTGCCCACTCAATAAATTCCCAACCCAAAACCATTTAATTTGTTCTATTCGAACAATCTCTGTGTAGTGCGCTTGCAAGTGCCTTAGTAATGATCGTGTATGAGGTGTTGAGAAGAGCAATGGGGTGACAACGACCTAGAGTATCTTTGCTTCTACCTTTAGGGACTTGCTTGATCAACCTTGATTGATAGAAGCGCCAAGGGAACTAGTGTCCAAATCCTCTATGTAGATCGAGTAGAAGTTCACCCACATGTGTGGCCAAAGTGCTTGAAAGAACTTCACTAGAAGTCCATAAACCTATGGGCTCTTTTTGGTGGCCATTTGGGAGAGTGTTATATCTAGTTCCTCAAGAGTTGGCAAGTTATCAAGATGCTTGTTAGCTTCAATGTCAATTTTCTAGGGGATACAATGACCAATCATATCTTATAAATCTAGGAAACAAATGTCATATGAAAAGAGTTGCTTATAGTAAATATAAAACGTATCCATGATGTTGAAGGATCAAAATGCAACTAATTATCATGTCCCATGATACTAGTGATATTTCCCTAAGTATATTTGTGCCTCAAATAATTAAAAAATAATAATGCCCCAATCACCATCCTTCATCGAATTGACGGAAGCTCTCACTTAAACATCAAAAACCTTTATAAACTTCAACTAATATAATTGATGTTCAACATAAACAACTACTTGAAGAGAAATGTGAATGAGAGATGCATCAACAAGATTCTTCCCTCGAAGAGTCTTTCTCCAACCGTTTAGAATTGATTAGCATTATTGAAAAATATGGTAGCTTCAAATATCATTATGCTCTAAGTTATGAATATTATTGTTGTAAAATGTTGAGTGCTTCACTTTACAAAAGGAGTACATGTGCCATGATGACTCACCATGCGAATTTGGTAATTCTTTAGTAGCAGGTCATATGAAAGCCACCAAGTGTGAGTTGAAAGGGCAACCTTCATCACTGACTTGTCTCAACTTTGTAATTGTATTCAACTTTAACTCCGACAGTCCACCTCACTGAGCCTTGGATATCATAAATAAATGAAGATAGCCGTATGTTGCACGACATAATATGAGAATTGAAGGGGGGCTACCACAACATTCATGGCCCTCAACACAAATCTTTGTTCCTTTCAAACTCAATACAGTTTTTAATACAAACCACATCATCTATGCTTTCTCATCAATGTCCGCTCCATATCATTTTGTTATTTGTCAATGCCTTCCAAGGTACTTCACTTGAGCACAAGAATCATTGTATGGGCCAACTCCCTAACTAAAAGTTGGTTCTTGAAACCTCAAATCTTTAGTATATTCTAGATGCCTACATTTAGTTTAGTTTTTGGAAGTAGTATTTTAATACATGCCTCTCTATTTTTATAATCATAAGAAATAAAGGAAGGGGGCTTCTTTACCTAAACTATAAAAGATACTTTGTAACTTCAATTAAAAAAAAAAAGACTTAAAAAGGGAAACTTCTTGCAAATGTGATTGCACACAAAAGTTAGTAATAAGAGGAACTTAGAGTGATGGCCACTTCAATTATGTAAATGTGAGCAACATGCATTTTTTTAATATTATTAATTAAAGGATGTAAACTATTTTGGTAGAGGATATTAACTAATAAAAAAAAATTGATATTTGATATTTTTCATATAAATAAGGTTAGAAGGTTTTAGAATGTTTTAAAACTTTTATTAGATTTTTTAAAATTAATTAGTATACAAAAATATAAATACTTAAATATGAATGTATAAATGGCTTAATAAGGTTAGGTTTATTGAAGAACTTAATTATAAGATTGAAATTCATGTACAAAATTTAAATTTAGTATATAGTAAATGAAAAATAATGTTTTTATATATCAAAGGTTCTATTGTAAAAGATAATACTTTCAATTGTAGAATTGGTTAAAAAAAAAGATAATACTTTCAATTATGATATTGAAAGAAAATATAAAATGTTTTGTTCCTAAAAGATTGAAATATTAAACTTAGAATGATAAGAGTTGGGATTAAAATAAAAGACTGTGTATAAATAAATGAGTCTCGGAAATTAAATAGCAAAGAAGGAATAAGTAACTTATCTATTAGCCGATAAGGGTGTGGTTCGGTGATTAAGTCACTCGGTTGTAGTGGCGACCACCAGTGTTCAAACCCCCACTGGGCCAACGAGCTCGCAGGCTTTACGCCTTCGCTAGGCCAACAAGCTCGCAGGTTTGAAGTGTTCTTGCTAGGGGATGAGGTCCCCCGTGTTGTGGCCTCACTGGTTAATTGCTCCGGGCAAAAGCATCCGCGTGGAGCCGGAGGGTGTGTCACACCAACGTCGTCGATCATGTTAAAAAGTTTACCAGGAGCATTTGGAAAAAAAAAATTATCTATTTTCTATTGTTTTTGGTTAGTCATTTTTATCTGTTGTTCAAGCACAGTCAATGTTCTGTGTCTGGCATGTTTAAGCCCTGTTGCCCTGGGGGTTGTTTTGTATAGGGTTTTGGACCCTCTTTTCTAGCTGAACTAATCAAAAACTTATTTATTTTTTGTATGATGTCCATTTTGATCTTGTTGACCAACTAATGCACCATGACAGAAGAGTCAACTCAAAGATTTATATACAAATCAAAGATCAAGAGATTGCAATAGAGATGTTTAGAGATTTTTGTCACATAGGACAAAGTTATATCAAGTAGCCTAGTCTTGGACTAGGTCATCCCATATGACCTAATCTAATCAATACAACCTTGTGTAGTACTAATACATCCTCCTAAGATTTACTCACATATTTTGTACATATTTGTTGACAAATAGGTTATTCCAAAAAAACACAGTGGGGCCTATTATAAGGAAAAGGGAAGACCATCAACTTCCTTGATAGCATTCAAGTCACTTGTCTTGTACATATATCAAAACATGCCAAGCATGGATGTAAATGTTGAGGCAACTGATGTATTTAAGACTAATGTAAATGTGATTGGGCATTCTAAATGTGAATGCTTAATGATAATATGTGGTCTCTAAACGTAATTCTCTCATGTGTTCTTATGAACTAGGATGATACCCTTTAATACATGCTCTTAGGCACACAAATTGAGACTTTGGTGTATGGGTTGTGTTGGAACCCTACTCCACTAGACTCAAAACTTGAAAAAAATCTCAAGTCTAGTGCCCCTTTGTTGCAGTTGTCTTGTATAGCCCATTATTGATATTTAATTTGAGTAGCCTTTAATGAGTTATACCTTTGTCAAATTTTGCATTGGAGTTTCTCTTTGCCTTCTTTGTGAATTACAAAATGCAAGAAAATTCTATGTCTGGGGGTCCCTTCTCATATTCTAAGTGTTTTGGCACTTTGGTGGGGTTTTAGGTTTTCATGGAACTAGTGCATTTTGGCACTAGGTTCCAAGGTTCCAAGTTCCTCCAAAATCCTCATTCCCCAGTTTGGTGCCAAGTTCCAACGTTCTAAGTTCCCCTGGAACCCCCATTCCCCTAGTGTATTTCCTCCAAGTTCCAAGGTTCCAAGTTCCCTTAGAACCCCCATTCCCCGAGTGTATTTTGGCGTCAGGTTTCAAGTTCCCCTAAAACCCCCATTCCCCTGATGTATTTCCTCCAAGTTTCAAGGTTCCAAGTTCCCCCAAAATCCCCATTCCCCTAATACATTTTGGCTCCAAGTTCCAAGGTTTCAAGTTCCCCTGGAACCCTCATTCCCCTAATGCATTTTGACACCATGTTCCAAGTTGTCCCGGAACCCGCATTCCCTAGTGCATTTTGGCACTAGGTTCCAAGGCTCCAAGTTCCCTCGAAACCCCCATTGCCCCAATGTAATTCCTCTAGGTTCTAAGGCTCCAAGTTCCCCTGAAACCCCCATTCCCCCAATATATTTCCTCTAGGTTCCAAGGTTCCAAATTCCCTTAGAACCCTTGATCCTGACAATATCTTAAATTTTCATAAATTTTCAAAACGTGATGGGACATGCTAACAACTCTCACGACCACCATTAATGTTTTTTTAGGAAAGATAACAAGGTAAGTGAACTCAATATGCCTCAAGACTCCTATGGACCCCTCAATAATGGATTTTATGCACAAAGGCATGGGTGAACACTTCAAATAAGCATAATTTCAAGTGCATGGCCATGTGAAGATGATGCAATAGGCATGGGAGATCTATAGATGTGTTTCCCGTTCCAAATCTACATCCAAACAACAAGATCAAATATAATGCGATATATACATATTTGTAAGATGTAATAAGGGTTGGTCATTGAGCCAATTTGTAACTATATATGCTTCAAGTAGTGTTCTAGGGTATCAAATGTTGTATGTCTGGTTTGTAAGGGGATTGAATGCACTTTGTAAAGCATAGGAAAGGTTTTCAATGATAAATGCTTGTGATGGTATGTCTCCATGGCAGTTTGTGATTACTTAAGAGGGTGTTTGAACCTAGTTCCTCATCCTCTCTTGCCACATTTGCTAGTATGAATACAACATAGGTTAGATAAATGTGTGACAACATTTTAATTCATTGGAAAGATTTTGCAATGGTCTTTCTTTTTTTTTTCATGCGGTTTTTTGTAATTTTATTCTAGATTATTGAGTATGTTCAGTGTATGAGATGAGATATATGTATTGTATGGTGATGCACAGGTGATTCCATTTATGTTTTGTTGTTACATTTCCTTCCCTTTTGCAATCCATGACTCTATTACCCAATGGAGTAGGCACTAATCTAAAATGGTGAGAAGACCAAACAACATTTATTTTAATCTTCTAATCTACCCTTGTTAGATTGGGAGTAGATTAGGTCCTACCACACATGCATGATTCAAACATCATAAACTTGCATATCTTGTGCAATCATAAATTGAAACATCATTAGGGAATCATGCATGCATGTTATTTCCTCTTACTACTGTGTATACAATGTTAAATGGATTCATTCATTGGGGTAAATACAGTTTATTTGTCATCCTTTGGCGCATGGTAAGAGTGGAATTATTATCTATTTATTAGAGGTCTTATAGATCTATATGTAGCCAATATTGACATGAACTTAGTGACAAATATTGGGATTCATAGCATATTGGGTATGGCTACTTAAGGGCCTAGTGTTTAAATTATCATCTCTTTAATTGCCATGCTACTGAGACCTCAGAGAATACCCCTTAGCCTTGCAGAGCCTAAGGCTAAAGGTGAGTTTACCCACTCACAAAAAATGGTCCATTCATGCCATTGTTTGCGCATAAGTCCTACCCATTACCTTTGACGACATATCCCTAGCCTTAGGTTTTGGTGCAAGTCTTTAGGATTTGTGGAGTTACATGTCTAAGCACCAATAGGTTGATGGGTTAATAGGCATAGCTTGGGAAAGTAGTCTTAGAGTGGGAAAACTAGAATTCTAAATAGGTGGACTAGACTACACCACACAACATTATCCAATGTGGTAAAATATTGTGTATGAGGATTGTGATGTATGTAGTTGTTGTGTAGTAATTAAGATTGGTGTGGTTCATGGGTACAAAGGTGACTATTGGTTAATGTGTAAATGAGTCAAATTGAGTGCTAAGACCATGCATCCATGACATTATTCAAAATGGTGTAATTTACAAAAGGGTAAAGGTATACGTTATGCACTTTTATCCCTATATTTCCCCCACTTAGGTGAGTATGTAAATCTATATAAGCATGCATTCCATTTAGTAAAAATAAAAGAAATAAATAGTTATGATATGGATGCTTTTTTCGATTATGTATTTTGAGCAATCTAGAATAAGCAAGTGCTTCATTGTCCCAACATGTTTCAAGCATCCATTAGTCTTATCATATTATTGAAGGAAAGAACTAAAATTTCAATTGCTAATATGGACCCCATAATTGTGTGGACTATGAAGGAGTGCCCACAAATTGAGTAGGAAATATGAATAAAGATACAATGAGATTTAGAAACCGTGACTAATAACTAAGTATGATAAGTAAAAGAAACTCAGTAGAGATTGTGTAATTGGTGTATACTTACCTATGTGTGAAACTAGTGTGTTGGATGTATGTGAAATATGCTCCCAATTTTGCCCCCAACAAGACTAAGTATGAGCACCTGGATCTTATAAAATAAACGATACATTGTCTCTCAAGTGGTAAGATCAAGTGAAAGAATTGAAAGAAAAGATAACATAATATATGTAAACGTAATACTATAATATGTAAGTAATGGATAACCAATAATATTAGTGAATTCAAGTGGTAATGGGTCAACCTCAATAGTTCCAAAATATGCATCATTGAAATAATTCTTCCGATGTGCTTGGCCATGGAATTATCCACATGATCTATAATATCATCATGGAGATATGGTGAGGATAGAATGATAAGGATTCCTAAAAGTTACATAGGGTACATAAAACGTAGGTCAAGTACACTTCCCATAGTTTATAATTTCTCTCGTGTAATTAAATAAATTGGAATATTGCATGGACTAAGAACATGGGATTTCTTTTACTTTCCCTTATAGGTATGCAACATGAAGTGGTGAACATCCTTGACTAAGTAACATTTACTTTCCTAACTATAATAAAAAAGAATTATGCTATACATATAGGGGTAATCAAAATTAACTCCACAAATATCTAATGGAACACCATCTACCAACACTTAATAAATAGAATTCTAATTAACACCAAACTTCAATCTACTTTTCCTAAAAATTAACAAATTAGCAGCCTTCTTGATCCAACCCAAAGTATATGGCTTGGGGTGTTGAACAATTTCTAAACCAATATTTTCAACTAACTCTTAAAAAATGAAGTTATTTTGGGAACAAAGATCAAAAAGTATCAAATTTAACAATATTGATACAAATTTTAGGGCTAAAAAATTATTTATACTCCTTTTCCTCTTGTACTTGATTATAAAAATTGGCCTTCTTTATAATGCAAAAAAAACTAGAATTGGCCTATGAATTACAATTGATTTCCTTTCCACCAAAATTAGGCATAGTTATTTTTTAACTTTCTTACCCTAAAAATGTGAAAACTTTTCTAGATGAAGCTTCCAACATGTTTCATCATTATGGTCATTCATGTCATAATGTTGCAATGTCTTGTAGGTTTTGGACTTGTGGCAATCACCTTCTTATCCTTGGTTACTCCTTGGGCCTTTGGAGAGGAAAGTGGATTGTCTACCTTAAGGTAATGAACATGTGAATGTGATTCAATGATCTCTTGAGGTTTGGAAATAAATATGGGCCTTTGGAGATGGTTATGAATTCCTTTGATAAATTTTATCAACACCTCCTCATCCTACACATCCTTGTCCATTTGGAAATAAATTCCTTAAAACTCCCTAGTGTATTCATGTACACTTGTCCTTATTTTATTTCAAAAATTATCACTCCATAGATTTTTCCTTTCTATAACATATAAAATAAAATTGTAGTTTAATCAATCTTTTAAATTGTTCGTATGAGCTAATTGGAGTTTATTTTATTAAAACCAAGGAATGTAGGATACTTTTAAACCAAGTTAAAGTCTATTTTACTATTCTCAATCTAGCAAATGAAATCTTTTGTTCTACATTAAGAGTATGCATACTAAAATATACCTCCAATTGTGCCAACCAATGGTCAATTTTTTTGCCTCTCCTTCAAATGGAAAATTTTAATTTGTGCTTTAGCCTAAAATTGAGGTGTCTTTAGCAAACATGTTTTGACATGGACTTACTATTCTTCTTCTATGGAGTGGGCTTCCCCTTTCTCTTGGTGTCTTCTAATGAGCATAATTTCTCCCTGAGAGTCTCCATGAAACCCTTCAACATATGCATTTATTCAAATATGCTTGCTACATTAGCTTCTACCTTGAGGAATCTTGTTACCTACTGTAGACACCTAAAATTGACCATGCCTTGTCGATACATCATTTGAGACACTTGATGAGACATTTTGTCCTAGAAACCCTTTCATCACCTAATTAGTTAAATAAATCATATTTATTTAACTAAAATTCCCATCATAATCCCATTTAATCCCATTTCAATCCCACTAGACAATTAATTAAATAAATTATATTTATTTAATTAATTCCCACCTTTTCCTCCAAATTAATTAAATAAATTAAAGATTTATTTGATTAATTCCACATTTGTCTCTATCTTCACATGGCTAGAAGCTTCTAATCCTTATTATGTGGAATCCATTCAACCCTCATGTGACACTTGTCACATGACTACAACTCCTTGTGTCATTTAATCCTAGCCATCCATCACTAATCTAATCCTAGCCATCCATTCCTATCACTCACCTCCTATAAATGAAGCCTCACCCAAGCCATTAGGGGGCTCTTGAAAGATCACATATTCATACATCATCATGCTGTCCAAATCACTCTAGATCTTCTCATCCATCATCCTCCTATTATCGTTATGTTGCAGATTTGAGCAATCAATGTCTCATCCTATCTATCGTCCACCATCTAGAACATAGCTAGTAGATTTGGGTGTATCTACTCTGTTCTATCATGTGTGGAAGACTTGGTTTGAAGGTGAAGGTAATTGGGTATCTTGCATTATCTTTGTATTGCCTTTGTACCAATTGTCTATCTACACCTACACATCCCATCATGATTTTCAATTATATTTACCAAGTACACGACATAATATCTCTTTGAAAACAAAATAATTCTTTTTTACTTGACCTCTTTTCATAATGAACCTAAAATATTAGTCCCACACAACTTTCCATCAATGGATACAACTTGCTCTAATATAAAATGATCTAAAAATTAAGTGGATAATCCATACAATAGTTTTCTGATTACAAATTTAATATCAAGATTTGGATTACTATAATGTTATGCTAATCAATTGAACAAGAAGGAATAAGAACCAACATCACAATAATGGAAGGCACAAGGATTTACCATAAAGAACCTCAATTTTGGGAAAAACTCTAACAAGAGCAAGGTATTGTAGCTTCCTTGTCCATTATATCTAATCTAATTACAATCTTATGCCTCTCAAAAAAACTACAAGCAAGAATAAACAATGTTCTTCCCCAAAAATCAATCATAAGTTCTTATACTTCCCTCTTTATTATGTTACTATTTACTTATAATCACAATTGCTCGCTAAATGATAAAATTCAAGTATACATCATTTAAATGCTTCCCCTATATGTTAATTCACATTTGTTGTCTGTTATGTTTTTTTTCAATTCTAAATACAATATGAAAAGACAACATGAAGTTAAAAAGTGTAGAATTCATAATGCCACAGGTCATTTTTAGATATTAGATGAAAGTCACATCAAGCAAATTGATAGTTTCATAATGTTATGGAGTAAAAAAAGGACACATGCCTTTTTACCTCATAGTTTAGCTCCTAGGCCCTATTTATCTTACTATGCATTATAATTGATCATCCTGGAGAAAAGAGCTCGACACCCATATGAATTTGGGACCTTGGGTCCTTCATTTAACTTATCTCAGACTCAAATTGGGTCCCTAGACTTGGGCGCCAACCGCCCAAGTCCTCCCTGATTGGAAGGGATGAATTAATGTTATGTCGTCCTAGGACCTTTAAAAATGATCCTCTTTGCCGGTTCTTGTGATTTAATTTTGTGAATGTTAGCGGGAAAGCATATATAAGTGAGTTTTTTACTTCATTTTGAACCCAGATGGATACTGCGAAGTTATTATAGACACCCAAAATTGACCCTTCACATCATTCGTCAATTTGTCGCATCATTCACATTGTATATGTCAATTTTGTCTAGCACACTTGTGTCAATCATCTATTTTTCTTCTAAATCACCTTCTTCCATTATTAATTAAATAAATTATATTTATTTAATTAATTTCATCTAATTCCATCTAATTTCATTTATTTTCTTCTATTTTCATCTATAATTAAATAATCTTTAATTATTTAATTATCTCATGATTCCTCTTATAAATAAATAAAATCAATATTTTATTTATTTATCTTCTCATCATCCAAATTAAATAAATTTATTTATTTAATTTATGTTGATTCTTCCAATCTTCTAAATTTAGGCCTTTCTTCTATCATTTAAAATTAAATTAAATGAATTTATTTGTCTAATTTATTTTTATCTTATCATTTCCTTATCTTATCACATTCTTCTATGTGTACAAGATAGGTCTTATCCTAAATCAAATAAAAAAATAATTTAATTGGTTCTAAAATCAATCATCCACATCATCCAATACTTAAAATAGAAAAGCATCTTATTTTAAGAAAATCAATCTTAGTACATCATCCAATACTTAAAATAGAAAAGCATCTTATTTTAAGAAAATCAATCTTAGTACTAAGATTGATTTTCTTAAAATAAGATGCTTTTCTATTTTAAGTATTGGATTATGTGGATGATTGATTTTAGAACCAATTAAATTATTTTTTTATTTGATTTAGGATAAGACCTATCTTGTACACATAGAAGAATGTGATAAGATAAGGAAATGATAAGATAAAAATAAATTAGACAAATAAATTCATTTAATTTATTTTTAAATAATAGAAGAAAAGGCTAAATTTAGAAGACTAGAAGAATCAACATAAATTAAATAAATAAATTTATTTAATTTATAAGGATGATGAGAAGATAAATAAATAAAATATTGATTTTATTTATTTATAAGAGGAATCATGAAGAAAATAAATGAAATTAGATGGAATTAGATGAAATTAATTAAATAAATATAATTTATTTAATTAATAATAGAAGAAGGTGATTTAGAAGAAAAATAGATGACTGACACAAGTGTGCTAGACAAAATTAACATATACAAGGTGAATGATGCGACAAATTGATGAATGATGTGAAGGGTCAATTTTGGGTGTCTACACTTATGATATTAGAGCTAAGAGCATTCAAGGCATTCATTGTGTTATTGTTGCATATTTGTGTTTGTATTTGTGTGTTTGTTGCAGATTTGGAATCATCATCCATCTTCTTATGAGTTGAAGAGCCTTCATCCTCCTAAGGACTTCACCTATGAGGTGACATCATTGCTATTTGAATCATTTCATCATTTGGATTATCTTTAGCCTCTACCTTGCAAGGGCATGCTCTCTAACAATGGTGTTGGGAAAGCTTGAATGCTAACCTAGGATTTGACTGAGGCAAATCCCTAAACACCACAACCCCCAAACCCCTCTCTTGTCATCTTGTGTGCAGGTTACATGTACAAGTATCAGGAAAAGTGGAGTTGCAGGAAGGCAGTGCAGGAATTAAGGTTTCAGGATCTGAAAATAGTTCTAGAATATTCCTCCGACTAGACTTGGGTGGTTGGCACCCTAGTCTATTGGGCTTTCAGGCTTTGGATCTAGTTTCTAAGCATCATTTGCAGCTTATTCGCAATTTTGATGTTTGACAAATTCTTACTTCTGGACTTGGACAGTTACCAAATTTGTCCTTCGACACCTCTGCTTCTGGGAGACAGGTTCCAACATCTCACCGATCATCTTTATACTCTTAGATTCCAAGCTGTTGTTGTCGTTTGTCTGTTTCAAGTTGATTATCTCATAACTAGGGTTTCATTCATGCTTAACCTAGGGTTTGATAAAAAGCTTGGTTAAATCTAATCTTTCCATAGCAAATTAGGAGCACAAGATCTGTAGTTGAGTCCACCTTCTCCTTGGTTGTGATTTAGCTCAATCATGTCCTTGAATGTTATTGTGGAAGAGAGTTTTGATCTTGTTTAGACATGCATTCATCATCTCCCTTTTACCATTTAATACATAATCACCTTGGTGATTGTAAAATTGTTGTGGTGGTCATGAAACTCTTTTTCGAACTAGCATTAATTTAATCACCCTCTTTAGAATTTGTGGTTTTTTACATATGCCCAAAAATCCTTTATATTTTCTTTGCACCACTTGCTTCAAAGTTGTAACTCACTTCGTCATGGAGTTATAAAGAAACAAACACTTTTAATCTTTTTATAAATTAGTTCATTGTGGAAAAGTTTCGTATACAAGATTTGGGATGCATGTGATTGATTTGTAATAATTAGAAGTGACATGTGGCTAATAGGTTCAAAGGTGATTATCAAGTAGTGTGTAAAAATAGTTAATTTGACTGCTAATATTATTCACTTTTAACATCATGACAAAGTGGTTTAAAATAAAGGGTTGAAAACATATGGTATGAACCTTATCCATTACATACCCCCCCCCCCCCACAAAAAAAAAAAAATATTTATATCTACTTATTCTATTAAGTTAGGTCATACTTTTGTAATCAATGGCTAAGTGTGTTGGAAAAAATCATTCATCTAAATTTAACTCTATAATTATCTTTATCTTAAAAAAGCTTTGAAATAAGCACATGCACAAAAATTAACACTATTAAGTCTTAATATTTAAATTTAATGTTTTTGTAAATTAAATTATTTCATAAATTTATTTAGATGAAAGAAAAATATTTCAAAAGATGCTTGTAGGGGGTTATTGAGACACTAGCATAATTTTTATAAAGATTCATTCGGGTTGGGGTTAAACAACTCTTGGGACCTATTATCAATTTAATAAAAATATATATTAAATGAAAAATTGATAATGATTAAATAAGTGGTTAGAAGCTATTCAATAATAATAACAACTTAGTCTATTTATTTTATTTTTTTGAAATTCGTTAGATCTTTTCTAAGATAGATGATATTTTATATAATCTAGTTATCTTTCATAATCTTAACATATTTCTTTCATCTTGATAATAAATCATAAAAATGTGTATCCTATATGGTCATAGCAAAGTAGAGATTGAGAGAGATTCCATGGTGATTGTCAATGCAATCAAAAAGAGAAGATTGACAAACTACAACATTCTTCAAATTGCATGGCCCTCTTGGACTCATTAGAGAAATACACTATCAAAAATATTTATAGGGAAATAAATGAAGAGGCTAATATCTTAGAAAACTTTGCAATAGAAATAGACGAAGAATGTCTTATTAATAATAAGGGCAATCCTTGGCCAAATCTCAAGCATAAGATGTATAGTTCATTTCAAGACATCTGGAAGCCCAACCAAATGGCTAAGGCATAGCTCTATCAATCGATCACTAATGAAATCATAATCATTATTGGCAGTACCTTGTTACATCTAAAGGTTGTGATTTAACATTTCATAAAACGATGCAATTGTGTCTCATGTTAAGTCAGGGAATATCTCCAGTTTTTATTATGGCCAAAGCCATAGGACAAATAAAATTATTATTGAGCGTGGTAATTTTTCTTGAAATTAAGAGGCTCCTATGTTAAAAAATCAAACCTATAGTTGTCTCAAATAGAACCATTGACACACATATAAGGTTAATTTGTAGCCAATGACAAATGGCCTTTCTCGACAGAATCGTTGAGAAGAGGTTGAAAAGGGTCTTTAAAATAAGGAGCGAGTTGCTTTTATATGTTGTGCACTGGGCCTTGGGTGAAGAATTAATGGTCTTTGATCACCGCTACTGGGTAAACTCTAACATTTCTTCCATGTTTGTCCTTCTACTAGATCTTGGAGAGGCAAAGGAGATGATTAAGATGGAAAACACTCTAATAAAGAGTAAATTTCTAGGGGTTTTAGATGATACAATTCTAGTGGTTGTATTTGGTTTTGGTATGCCACCATTGGATGGGACACTGTTGGTAAACAACAAAGTAATGAGTGGTCATTAGTAGTCATTTATTTCCACTGGGCTCCCACAAAATGATGCTCACATGCGACGAAAGGCTTCACAAGGCTCATAATCCCTCAAATAGGTAATGGGGCTTATCTTCACAGAAGGTATCACCTAGCTTGGCACCCTCATATCAAATAGATTTGACGATGAGGTGGAGATATAATGCACTGCTTTGGTCTTTTCTGTGTCACGGCTTACTAGCAAGGTTTTCAAGCATCTTTTGTGTATATGTTACCTAGTCTAATAGAATGCATAATACAGAACATGAGAATTTTTTCTATTATCCCATGAATAGAATAGATAAGTGAACCTTTTGAAACTTCCCATAATTGATGTAAAGGAACTCTATATTTTGGTTGATATGATAATATAAAGAACGTGATCCCATGATCATCACTTACCCATCAAAAAATCATAGAAATTCAATCCAAAAAATAATGTTATTTTTTTTACATATTTTTTTAAATATTTATTTTTCTAATTTTATGAACCATGAAATCCTTAATAATATTAATATATTAAACAAAGTATCATTTTTGAGACAATATTAAAAGATTTTATGATAAATATTTAGTTAGTAAGCTAAATTTTAAAATAAGGCCCCCCAAAAATGGTGTAAAACACTACCTACACCAAAAGTTTTTTCAATTCAATAAACATAAAAATACAGGAAATAAATATGTTATGAGTTATGATCTTAGTTATACTTGTGAAGGAATATATGCCTAATGGTTAATAACATTCTATATTTTCATTTTAGAAACACGTCATATTTTATAGAAAAATAAATGGTAGAGTCAAATAATATTATAAATAATTATAATTTGTTTATAAAATTGTTTAGCTTACAAAGAATCTACTAAGTGATGTAATTCTTAATGAGGAGATGTGAGCTATCTTCGATTAGAAAAACTTAATGTGTATTTATAAGGAAAGAAATAAACCTTTGAATAATGTAGATTAATTTAGGGTTAGTATATGATAAATAAATAATCTAACAATTAAATAATTTAAGATTGTTAAAAGTAAATGAAAATTTAAAATCCATTTAGTTTTTAAGATACTTGAATGTTAATGTGGCTAATTTCATTGTGTAGAAATGTTCAACAACTGAATTTGGAATCTTGATATCAAACATGGATTATGAATTCTATAGCTAATTTATCTTTGGTGTTTTCTCTGTTGTTAGACATGACCACACGTAGTTATGTTATATCTACCCTAGTGTAATATTATCTCCTGCTATTACATGCCTCTAAATCTTGCACACTTACAATAATGTTTAATTTTAGGTCAATACCATGTTAATGAACACCTTCAGGAGTTTGTTGTCTAGGAGTCAAGTGTGGAACTTCCTTAATCCTTTGTCAAACCCATTTTGATGTTTTCACAAAAGTTAAAAGTATGAAAGACACCCAAATATAAGATGTCTAAAGTGTAGTAATGTTGATGTTATGAAAGTTACTCTAATATGATTTGATATTCTCTCAAGTGTGTGCTTGAGATGATTCTAGATTCTGAGATGCTATATGAGATATATGTTCTAGTGTCCTAAGACTCGTCTTTAAATATGTCATCCTAAGTGCTAGATTCAAAAGCTTTAGCATGTAAGCCAAGAAGTGATGGTTCAATTTTGAGGAGGAATTTTCTTGGGATGAATAAAAGGTGAATTTGAATAAAGGGATGTAATCATTGGCATGGTTATGTCCAAGGGACATAATCACATCTACTATTCAATCTAAGATGGGAAAGTATGTGGTGTTCCATCAAGATTCAACTATATAGTCTTGAGTCAATTATTATCGACCCAAAATTCATGAGTAGATTGGGTATAAACCATTGAGACTAAAATATTACTAGGTTTACTTAGTTTATACACAAAAATATGTTGAGTTAAACACCATAATGACTCGTCTAAAAAACTAATAGAGGAAAAGGTAAAGTATACATTTTTCTCCTTAAATGAGAGAAAAAATCCCTTTCATATAAATTGTCCTAGGTAAAATAATTAAACAAATACAATTAGAAAATACCCCAGGATTAAATAGTTGGGGAAGAAACTAATTGGAGCAAGTGTTAAATAAATATAAAAAGTACTTGGCTAGAAATCTAATGCAAATATGTTGTGATAGGTGGCTAAAAATCATTCATCAATGTTTAAAAAATTTCATAATACTTGGATGAGTGTTCTAGAATCTATAGTCATTATTTGTCATTACCGATCACTTTTGCAATTATGGGATTGAGTACACTTGTGGATCCAATTGGCATAAGTGAAAATCCAATCTAGATGCATGGATTTGATCTCTATAAATTTCTAAAATGTTCACCTTTATCTTGTCTTGAATGTTTGTATCCATTCCTACATAAAAACTTGGTTATGTTCAAGAGTTTGTCGATCGTAGGGGATATGTCTCCCTTTGGTCAAAGCAAAAATAATACTGAGTCAACAACTTTTTGAAAATGATCAAATATAATGTGAAAGCATGCAAGAGATGCCATGGATGTTGATGCAAGTAGATAATGCATTAATGAATGCTCTGATATGTTGGGATTAGGTGGTATTCACCCTACAAATCCCTAGACATTGTTAAAATTCTATTTAATAATTATTGTTGATAAATAATGTTGTGTCTCCAAGGATCATGGAGAGGGTAGACATGGACACCCCTCTTAGGTAGTAGGAAAAATTATTTATTAATATTTATCCTCTCACATGTATTTGTAGTGCTAGTTAAGTTGAGAGTTAAAAAAGAGAGATCATTGGAAAATGATCAAGATTAGGAGATGTAAGAGCATGTAAGAAGATCCCCTACACTTGATTTTATGAGAGATGTGGTCAACCTTCCCATGGAGCACCTAAGATCCTGATCTTGGTTAATTTGATTGTTATTACAAAATCTGACATTTTGAGGCATAAGGTGGGTGTAAGAAGCATAAGAGGAATTACATTCTATTCTTGAAAGATTCTCCTTGTTTATGAAGCATTTGTATTTTGGGTTGGATTTGGGCACCCAAGTTTGGGTCCACAATTTCAAGTCGTGGTTTTGCATAACGTTTGTGGTTTGTGGTTTTCCAATTTGCTCTATATATTGGAGGGTTTGAGATAAAATATATGAGATTGTTTTGTAGGTCATTTGAGCATCGTTGTGTTGTCAAAATTTAGAGGGATAAGCAAATTGTATTGATGTAGCTATTTTTAGGATTAATACAAGCTTGGATGTCTTTGGGTGTGGAGTTTTTTCTCAAAAGGGTTTCTCCGTGAAAATACTTTGTTGTGGTTTGCATTTGTGTTCCATTGCTAGTTTCATTTCATCTTATGATCTATGATTGTTTAAGAAATCTGGATGCACTAAAGAACAACATATCTTGTTGTATTGTTTCACCCTATTTTCAACATTTGGTATCAAAGTTGTGGTTGGCTTGATTAAAGAGAGGGATGCCTCTTTCAGAGTGTTTGATCAATTTTTTGGTTGTAGTGAGATTTTCTTGTGTTTTTCTTGTAGATTCAAACTTTAGGTGATAGAGGCCATGGCTAGCTCATTTCTTTTGGAAATTAAAAAGTTCAATGTGTCAATTTTTGAATTTTGGAAGCTAAAGATGGAGGATCTCTTAGTAGAAATATATTAGTGGATCCTTGTGAAAAATGAAAGCAAACCAGAAAAGATATTAGATGAAGATCGGACAAAATTTGACAAAAAGGCCTATGACACCATATGGTTGTGTTTACCTAATTTTGTTCTTTTGAATGTTTATAACAAAACTATTGCATATAATTTGTGAAAAAGAATAGGATAAACTTACCAAACTAAGAGTCTCGTTAATAAGTTGTGTTTTGAAAATGAAACTATATTCTCTAAATATGAAAGATGGAGACTTAATTGCAGAACACTTGAATGCATTAATCTAACCTTCAGTCAGTTACAGTCAATAGATGTGAAGATAGTATATAAAATAGAGTTTTTTGTGAGAGTTTCTATATAATTATTGAGTGTAAAATAACTTGACTCAAAATAGGTGTATATGCATCTATCTTTACTCTCACAATTCAATCTCCATGAACATATTTCAAACATTGATGGACAATAGAAGGATTCATCTTTAACTATTTTAACAAAAGCCTTCCAAGTAACATAGAAAATCTATTAGACTTGATAGCATAACATGAAACAAGGCTTCAACCTCCTTAAGCCCAACTTGGAGAGGAAATATTTTGCATCCTAAAGTAGAAATGATGACACCATTGATCATTTTCAAAGAGATACCTAAATGCATATAACTATCATGTTACAAATGATAATCATATACAAATTCTTCCATGTAAACGTTAATCTAGTTTGAAGGATCGATTAGGATACCCTCACATGGACAACCATGGATCCATATTACTATGAACATACAATGGTCCATAAATTTTTTTTGAGGAATATCCTCATCATAAAATGAAATAACTGGAGGTATAGTAGGAGAGGAAGCCCTACTATGAGTCATTGCCACAAAACTATTTGTAGGAGCCTAGGAAGATGAACCAACATGTTGTATATCCATAGAATCTCTAGTAATTAATGTGGGAGACATAGAATTAGTAATATGCTTGAGAACCTATTCAAAATCAATTTTCTTAGATTGGGAATGTGAAGCAAACCTATTTGTATAATAAGTAATTTTTATTTAGATGGGGAAACCAAATGATTTCCCACAAATCATTAACATCATCCACACGTATAACATTTGTATCAATCAAATCCTAGAACTTATTCTTGTTAGAAATGAAGATGCAAACCATACAACGAAAATCTGATTCAAACCTTATTAATATCCTATAAATAATGTAGAATCAATGGAGATTGCAACAGAAATAAAACCCACTACACAGAAATAACATGCATTAAGAACTAAACACATAACACAGTACTATGTAACATGGAGAAAACCCTTTCGGGTAAAAAACTCCACCAAGAAAAGAGGCTCCAAGTTGTATTATCTTCAAATATGAGATTACAATACATGCACTTCCTCTTCTTCTTCAGTCTTCAATCCAGTGGTGCATGTTACTCTCAACTTTGCTAAAAATGTAGTACAAATATCCTTATAAAAGGGGGTTGCCTTCTAGGGCAAGAAAACCAACATAATATCGACTGTTAGATCTATGACCTAATGACGAATGGTCCAAATTTACAATGATAAAATATAAATAAAATATGATTTTCATGGGTGTTGCCCCTAAACCCCCACCGGGGGGATGATCCCCTCAAACCCCTCACTGGGGAGAAACCCCCTTGCAACCCCCGTCGTGGACAAATTAGTGTCGGGTACCGGATATAAACATGCAGCTAAAACAAGATCGTTGTTGGTGAAACCTTTCATCCCTTATGAGTGATTTACAAACAATAATAGGAATAATAAATTACACAGGATTTACAAGGTTGATGGCAATCGTAACAATTTTTCAGAGCCATTCAAATATATGTGTGATGACTATTAACCCTATGACAGTTACAAAAAACATTTTCATTATATCCTTTAAGGAACTTCCTCTAGATGGATCTAATGGATGAACAAGAGAAAGGGTGATCAAGTTAGCATTCAATAATATTTAAATCACATGGTCTAAAGGTTCACTCAATCATGTAAATTTCCTAGTGATTTGAGGATTGGAAGAAAGGACATTGAAATTGGTAGACACATGATTTGAATTGGACTTCCTTCTTTTTTATCATTACCCTTTTGGAAGTATTGGACGTTTGAAATTTGGAAGGGCAAGAAGGCATGGAAGAGGTAAGTGAGGACCCATATTTTAAACCATGGGAAGCAAGTAATTTTAAGTTTAACATTCTTGACATAAGCACAAAGGTCCTTGAAGGAAACATAAATGTTCAAGTATATCAAAAATACTTTTGTAATCCTTCATCAAGGAGATGATCTAATTTCATTTTACCATAGAGAGATTGAAATCAATGATAATCATTAATGCATTAATTGGAACCTTGGGCATACTAAAATAAATAGAAACCATACGAGGATTTAATTAAGCACTTCTTCACAAAAGTAAATTAGGGTTTGAAGTAGCTCTTGGCCCATAAATAAACCTTCGAAAGATAATCAGTGATAGATCAGGGGTGGCTATGAATATGAATCTTCACAAAAATAATTAGTCCTCGATAGGAAAATTAGTAATAAAACTCAAAAGAAAAACCTTAATGGGAAACCCTAGGGGCTAAAAGAGCAAAGGGGTTCACTAAAAGAAGAGGAGAATAAAATCCCTTTTATATAAATGGTCCTAGGGTAAATAAATTAAACAATAATAATAGATGATTACCCTAGAATTAAAATAGCTAGGGAAGAAACTACTTAGAGTAAAGTCCTAAATAAATGTAATAACTAAATAAATAAAAGGCACTTAGTTGGAAACCTAATGTAGATATGTTGTGATAGATGGCTAAAAATGATTTGTCAATGTGCTAGAATATCAATGATGCTCAAATAAATGTTCTAGAATTTGTAAAGCCATTGTCTATCACTATAGGCCACTTCTGCAAATGTAGGATCAATTGCACACCTACAAGTCTAACTTGTGTAAGTATAAATCTGATCTAAATGTGTGGATTTGATCTTTATAAATTTTTTAATGTCTACCTTCAACTTGTCTTAAATTTCTATATCTATTCCTGCATAAAAACTTAGTTGTGTGGTCAAGAGTTTGCTAATGCCCAAAAATGTCTCCCTTTGGTCAAACCCCTAAGGATATTGAGTCAATAACTTTTGAAAATGTTCAAAAACAACATGCAAGTATGCAAGAGATGCCTTAGATGTTGAAACAAACAAGTAATGCAACAATGAATTCTTTGTTGTGATGCTTGAATGATTATAGCTATGAGATATCCTTAAGAATTCTAAATGTGTAAAAATGAACTAAGGTTAGTCCTTAAATACAACTCTAAAGGACACAAATGAATTGTTTTGTGCTTCAAGTCAACACAAAATGGTTAGTTGGAAGGGTTAAGTCGATCCTAATTTTGAATTTTAAAAAACTTGAAGTTCAAGGATCATTTTTGCAAATCATACAACTGACCTAGTTCAATTGCGGAAATTGCAAATTTAACCTGGTATAAAAAATGAATAAAAATAGGAATTTGATCCCTAAAAATAAATATAGATGAAAATAGGTATAATTAAATTTATATACCAACTCTTAACGTAAATCACTCCACTTATACACTTCTTATTACATAAAAAATCCAAAACAAAAAACTAAATATATAATTTTCACCATTACACTCTACAATACAATAAGAAAGCTTTTTATATATACAAAGATAATTATATGCGCCCAAATTACTGCTTCTATACGCTACAAAAGCTACCCTATAATCTAAGTAGAAGCACCGTCCACCTTACATGATACCTTTACCTTACTTCTACAAATTGAAAACCATTTTTGTTTTTTATATAATTAATGGCCAATAGATTTATATTATAAATACAAATAATATATTTAAAAAAATAGAAATCATGATTTGGGATCATTTTTACTCTAATAGCATTATATTAATACATTTGAAAATTGGGATAAGCTTGCGAGGGTTTGTTAATGGTGCGGGCGTGGCGGATCGCTGAAATAAGCCAAAAATGCAGCTGCAAATCCGTATCGGATCAATATTTTCCAGGAGAGCACAAGTTTTGCGGTTTTGATTGATGTAAGAAATTTCAAAAATTACCAGGTAAATTGCTCTAAGCTCTCAAGATTTTTGTGTATTCTAGAAATTTGTTAGTTGTGCCTGTAAAAACAGGAAGCAAGCAATGGAGGTCTGACATAGTAAAAATTGGAGTTAAATAGGACTTAAATAGACGAATCTGTGTGATTTTGGCTCGATGTTTAGCTAAAAGCAAATCAAAATTCGCTGCAAATGCTAGAGGATTGTACAGAAGTCCTTTTAAAGAAGAATCTGTGTGTTTTTGGCTGGAATTTTGCTTGATAAGAGGAATCTGCATGTCTTTGGCTCGAATTGAGCCGTGAACAACTAAAACTTTGCTGTAGTCGAATAGTAAAAGAATTAGTGTGTTTTTGCCTCGCATTTTAGATAGCGGTTCAGAAATTGCCTATCACGGTAAAGACTTAAAATTTTCTTAAAGATTTTACAGATTCCTGGGCTGTTTGTTTACAAATAGTGCGTTTATAACTTTCGAGCTCTGATTTGGTCGCTTGTGTTTAAAGATAGCTGAAATCGGTATAAATTCGAAGAGATGTGTAGAAGTAAAAAAATGTTTTAGCTGATTTTTTTCGGCGAAAGAATTTGAGTTAAGGATATGCTTCTAAATCCCGTGTAAATTGAAGAAATAGGTACTATTGTGCAAAAGTTTTTGTTTAAATTATTTTACTTCAAAATATTTCAGAGCCGTTGAAACAGGGGAAAATGGAGATATGATTGAGTTAAGGATTTGATTTGATGCTTCCAAGTTCCAATCCATGATATTTAGAAAAAAACAGTTTTGAAAATAACTGATTTAAAAAAATTTAAATCTGTAGAAATGCTTAAATTAACGTTATTCGGCGAAGTCAGGGAAAAACGTTAGCCTATTTGCTATTTTGGGACATTATTTGATCAAAATGTATCTGTAAAACAGCGTTGCAAATAGTTTAAACCGTAGCTATGTAGGGATGCGTTGACAGATTCGCACGGAGTCCATTAAAACTGCCATTGGTTTGCGTGTGTTATGACACTAGAGCAGATTGCCTAACATTTTGTTTTCTTTGGGTAAACTATTTTTGGCAATTCCTAGCAGGGGAGGGATTTTGGAGTGTCAAGTCGTGACTTCAATCTGGGCCATACCCACATTTTGTTTTCTTGGGGTAAACTCTTCTTGAAATTTCTGCAGGGGAGGTGATTTTGGAGAGCCAGCTTATGACTAGAAATTGGGCCTGGCTCGGTGAACTATTTTTATTATTAGACTAGTCTTTATGTATAAGTATGTTTATGAAGATAACATGAATTTAATAGAGGGGGTAGAATTGTGAGGAGCGGGTTAAAAAGTAAAATCATTTACTTGAGGTTAAGTAATCTTTGGTTGTTGGTTAAGTTGAATGATTCATAGAAAGAGTTTATTAGAGATCATGTTAAGTTGAATGTATAGGTTGGACACCATAAGAAATGAGGTCGAGATTGAGCTTTAGGTTAATATGATGGAATAGATATCCCATAGTCCTTGGCACGATGTTAAAAGAGGTCGATAATTCATTCTTGGTACTAAGCTAAAAAAGGTCGACAATTCATATACTTAATGCATATACTAAACTAAATGGTCTAGAAATGGTATAAATTCATTCAAAGAAATAATTGATGATGGATCACGGAGTGTGATCCGAAACATTGAGGGAAATAATTAATCACAGTCAAATCCAGAAGCATTCATTTCACAACACTATGGACTGTGGAAAACTAATGAATTCAAGAATCTATATCATTCCTACATTGATATTTATATCCTTTAGTTACCTCTTAAAGTAATGGGTTTTCAAAGTGAAGTCCCATGTTCAATCCTCTTATAATCAGTGATATAGGGGGACGCATCCCCCCATTTTTCCCCCACTCTCCTTAGCCAGAACGCCTCGGGACGTGGGGATGGGGACGGGGACAAGACGCCTCTTGCAAACCCCTTTTTTGATATTTTTTGGGGACGTCCCAAGGACGCCCCCTCTGCATGGGCAACGTCCCCTGGGAATGCCTCGTATATTAAAAAAATAGAATAAAATTGATTCAAAAAATACATGCCTCCATAAAGTTTTAAAATTAGTAATTACAAACGACCATACCTAGAAATATTGGTATTATAATTAAAGTTTTAAAATATTGAGCGATTATGCCATTGAGGTTTTTGTTTTCTTCTTCACAAATATATATATAATCGTCCCCTCACCGTCCCCAAAATTTTTGGAAAAAATTATCGTCCCTGGAAACCCGTCCCCTATCTCAGAAACTTGGAGAAACACTGCTTATAATTAAGTATTTGACAAACCACTACATACAACTTGGTGGGTATTGTAAGTGCTTAAAAATAAATAGCATTCTTATGATGACATGATAGCCCAACTCATGACCCTATATGACATGAAAACGAGCAAATAATCTTCAACTTCTAATTTTGTGGTGGAAAGTGCCTAATCACCCTCTCAAAGTCTCCTAGAAGTCAACCTAGGTCAGCCCTAATGTGTCTATAATTCCTTTCTACACAAAAAACTTGATTTTCTGCCTTATTTTATGTTTTCTCATAAGTCACTGGTTTGCCTTAGTGAACACCATGGACACCCTGGCGAACAGTCATTAGCAATAGAGGCAAATGACTATTTTTGTAGTCCATTATGTGATTTTTGTTATGCATGTGCATGATTGTATTTTGGCATTTTAACTCAACTTGTTTCTTGAATTAAGTCAATTATCTTTGAGCTGGCTTCCCTCCTATCTTTGGAATCACCAATGCAAAGCTCTCCTACTAGTATACCTCCTTTCCACCAAGGAAAGGGTCTAGATTTCTTATGAATTGCTCCAACACCCAAGCCTAATTTGTGACACCTGAAAGCTTCTAAGCTCCTAATTATAGTCCATCATACAACCTTTGTATTTTTTCATCATTGTTCACTCCATGCTTGTTTAGTTATCCTCTTCCACTATTAGGATAGGATCCAAAATTAAAGGCAACAAGGTTACCAAACAACCAAGTTATTGAGGACAACCATGTTAGAACACAATGGTATACTGAGAGGGGGGTGAATCAATATATACCAAAACTTAATCCAAGTTAACTTTATCAACCAAATCTTCTTACTGCCTTAAACATATGATAAGGCAAATTAAGCAAATCAAAGCACAACACATGAGCACACAACCATAACACTAGATTTACATGGAAAACTCCAGAAGGGAAAAACCACGGTGAGCAAGCTGCTTGGATCTACTATCCAAATCTAGCCTCACAAAATAATAATAAAATAGATTTACAACAAGTTTTATGGGCTACAACTCCCTAAAATGCAATGCAACAACACTTATAGAATGAGGCTACAACCTCTATACATCACACTTGACAAATTCCACTAATCAAACACCTCTGCAACATCAACACACTTCACACTGAAACAAGTCTTCAACTCCTCTGCACAACAAACTCTACTACCTTCAACACACATTCACTCACTTCCACACTCACACACACAACCTCGCACACTCTCACACCCTCATGCTTTTCACACCAAATATGATCTTTTATTTATATCCTCTGCAAGCTCCAAAATCTTTCTCCTACATCGGCCAAAATGAAACATGCAACGGCCACACCAAGTCAGCTCCAAAAAGATATAGAAATTTAATGTGGTTCAAGCCAAGTGATAACCAGGGCCCATTCTTCCTTAAGACATTCTTCCAAGCTGGCGCACACTTCCAAACATCCAGTGGATCATCAAAACACATCAAGTCGGCCCAACAAACACTTATTCTTACACAAAATAGCTCCAAACCTAAAGTGGTACCAGAGAGACCAATTACCATCATGTGGATCACTTCACAAGCAACAAAAGACTTGCACAAACCTTTTCAAACATTCCTTCTTCTGAAATATATGGTTTCTTTCTAGCGCAAACAAACAGATAATAGACTTGGCATCACTTACAACCATTGAACATACAATCTTGAGATAGAACATTGCAAAACCAACGTGTGGTGCCCTTCAGTACCTAAAACCTAAAATGAACAAACATACAGACTAACTGAACTCATCCTCCAAACATCAAAGCCAACTAATGAAATGCGGTGAAATGTGGTTTCTCCTCTTGACAACACTAATCAACAATATGATTTGTCTTTGCTTTGTTGACTCCGAAGAACCTTTGTGGTACACCTTATCATCTGAAACTTGAATATATCATTTCTTCTCATCTATATCGAACTATCCTTCAAGCTGCAACATCACAACTTCAAATGTGGAGAAATGTGGAGCAGTTCTCTGAGCTACTTCAATGCAACTCCCAGTGCCTTGGATTTTCTTTCAAAAACTAGAGCAATGCTTTTCATCGGGAAACAATGAATACAACATTCACTGTACCAGAGACTTTATCCACAACATCATACAACAACAATCACACCTCTTTTCAACAAACCAAGAATCATGTTAGCACAACCCTTGTCTATGAACTTCAAAAGATAGGGTACAACTGTGTACAAATGATACTGATCCAATTAGTATGCATAGTATCTGATTTCCATCACCTTACCCTTCACTTCACAACTTCTCTGATCAACCTCTCTGATCATTACTCCTTTGTCTTCTTCTTTGATCATCATTATCCTTTGGCAACTCTGAACATCACACCATACCACTGTTGACATCATCACTGTTAACATCACTTCCACGTCCAACCTTCCACAACACAATACTATTGACATCAATGACAACACATATGCAACAAACCAACACCAAATTTGCTCCATATCTTGGAAAATCCCAATCCTTAGTATGTGTTCTTAGCATAGATTTGTTTTATAGTTTAGACTTAGATTAGATTGTTTCTTATGTTTGATTAAAGAGGTCTTAACAAGTTAAATTGTAGTATAGGATATGATTTAAGGTTAATTGTAATCTCCACTTCCTTTTAAGATTGCTAGGAAAATTGCATTGTTATTATTGTTTTAGAAGCATAAATAAAAAATATCATTGAAAAGATCTCCTTCCTATTCTCTTTAAAGGTTGTAGGAAGATATCAAATTAGGGAAAAAACTTCACAAGTAGAAAACACCAAATTTAAAGCTTCATTCTTTATCAAACACAAACAATTTTATTTTAGTCTTGTATCATAGATTTAGGAAAAGACAATCATTCATATGTATTGAAAAGATTTAGCTTGATTGTGTGCTCCTTCTCTCTCTTGTCTATTGGAAAACTTTGTTATAAAATCAAATTTATAGTGTCGATTATTTATTTATGAGAAGGAAGTCCATTCATGATTCATCTTGCTAATTCGTGGAAAAGGAAAGAAAAATTTATTGTTGTTTATAGTCAGTATTTGATTATTTCAGCACGTTAAAAAGAAAGTTTGCAATTCATTGTTATAGATTTGGTTTATGTTGTTTATAGTCATTATTTGATTATTTCAGAACGTTAAAAAGAAAGTTTGCAATTCATTGTTATAGATTTGGTTTATTTAAAGCATTTGGATTCATCAAAAATAGAAGGGAAAAATAGAAAAAGAGAAGGGGTCTTGCATATTCACTACATTTATATTGATTAATTAGTTGCATTTAAAATAGTCAAAATATTGGAAAAACTCCAAAAACATCATTTAACTTAGTTTCATTCAATACATTCAAAATACACAAAAACACCAAAAATATTAGCAATTAAACATTATTTCAGATTCCTACAAGCGTCCATGCTTCAAACTTTGCATAATGAACATAACAAACATAAACTTTGAACTTGAAATGATTTATTCTAATTATAATCAAACAACAACTCAAAACATTAAACTAAACACATCAAGAGGACTTTGAGATTTTCGTCTCCACTTCATAACCCACATTAAGCATATCACACTTATTTGTCAAATTTAATAGAAGGAATCATAATAGAGTTGAGGAAGCTTTACTTGCTCCAATTGTTATCATCAAATAACAATGACTAATTTCTTGAGGCTATTTAACAAGAAAATGCTCGCCTAGAAGCTCATAATAATTAGCTTGAAGCACTCCAATGTGTAAATAAAGATTTAGAAAGGCACTTAAATGCAAACCAACATCATCTTGATGCTCTAAAAAATACCACATCCTCTACAAAACATACTTTGACCAAATAAATTGATCCTCAAAACATCATATTACACACTCCACACATTGTATTAATCATTATTCCACGAACTACTAAGCCTCCCCCAAGGGAGCCTTGTGAAGCAGAAAATTCCAACAATGAGCCTCGTAATGACATCATTCACACACTTCTTCTACATCAAGAAGGTAGCCGACCTCACTCACCACCACCTAATCAACTCTTGCCATACAAGCAACAATAAATTACTTATTCATCCGATCAACATGAAGAATCCTATGTGAGTTGATTTTTGAGCATACATGTACAAGTACTTTAATGGATTAAAAATAAATAGATTTTAGGTTAGTGTAGGGAAATAAATAAAAGATTTGGGAGTTGAGATAGTAACTGTAAATGTTAAACTAAAAGAGGTTAAAGAAGGGCTTAGCTCTTTTTTTAATTTGTTGTAGTTGATAATAAATATTTTGATGTGCATTGTGATTGACGATTAAAATGAGGAAAATGGGATTAGATATGCACTCCTCAAACTATGATGAACCTACAACATAGTTTTGGCTTGCTCTGAAACTAGGTCACATCTGTGGTTTAGTCCAAGGATGCTTGGTCTCCACATGATCTAGTCCTCTACTAATGTGATATTTTGGTCTACTCACCTTCAATGGTACCTATGTTTGAAGCAGGCGTGATGTTGAAAATCATTGTGGGGTTTGTCATATACAAATGGAAGGTCTATGAATTGATTGATAACCTATCAAACCCCCAGTTGATAAAACAATATCAAAGACACATAAAACAAACATTATGATGCCTATGTCAATGTTGATGGATGTGTCATACAATAATATAGTGCTAATGTAGATGCTTCATGATAATGTTTTTTACAACTATATGACCATTCCCCTCATGATGAACTAATGACCTAGAACTATTTATAAATAAAGATTATAAATGTTCAAATTGAAGGGTTTTGGTGTGCAAGCCAATGAGTATGATCAAATTTTGAAAGGGTCAACTCAAGGAGCAGGAAAACTAGGTTTTTAAAAGAGAGGACTAAATTGTGGTGCAACCCCTTCCAAGTGACAAGATTGCACCTATATTTTAGTCATGGATGAGGGACTATTGTAGAGGATGATTGTTTGGATCATTAGGGATTGGGAGTGTCTGGTTGATTGATAAGCTTAGGAGTAGAGCCAATTTATCTGTAAAACAAGACAAATTGAGCACTACAATAATGTGGTTACAACAATACCAAAAACCTTTGTAAAATGAAAAATAAAAGGATAAAAAATGCACTTTTATCCCCTACAAAAATAAAAGTCTCGAATTAACTATATAATATGAAATTTTATCAAATAATTTATTATATCAATTAGTATTAAAAATTGTGTGTTATGCAATAATTAGTCAACTAATGAAGTTACTTAGTTCATGAAAAAGCCTACCAATTTTTTTTTGAACAGTTAAGTTGAAATCTCAAATGAGATTAATTAATAAAAATATTAAATTTCATCAATTTTATTATAAATATAAATATGAACCCTTAATTGTAGAATGTAATTTTATTTATATAAATAAATAACATATACATTAAAAAGATTAATATTACTATATAAACTTGACACTATATCAATGTTTTTGATTAAGAGTAAGATCATATTTTGAAAGGGTCTGGAACCTTTTACAAAATGGGGCTTTCGCCAGCAACAACCTAACACCAATGGAGCTACAACTAAGCTGCCATGATAGACCACACCAACATAACTGACCTACACAACACCTTGCCTCATCCTTGTAATCCTAACACCCTTGGCCCTGGTGTGTGATTCAAATGTGTGTTTAAGACCTATCTTCCTTCTTTGAACAATCTTCCATGATACTTTATTTTCCAATTCCTATGATCGAGGAGAGAGGGGTGGGATATCCTCTATCGTTGTCCCAATATGAGACATCTCATGCGCATAGTCTAGTCAAAGAAGCTAGATGCTACACCAAGTTCACATGTAGAACATGAACAATGGACCCACCACCCTTCGCCATGAGGGTTGGGGATCGAAAGGAGGAGCCATCAAATTTGGGTCATGAGAAGAAGCCCAATTAGGAGAAAAATCGGTAGCCTCAACATCCCCAAGGGGATCCACCTCCAGAACAAGGGCCTTTGGGGCCACATCCTCAATCCCGCCTTCCTCAGAATCAAAAATCACCAGCAATCAAGTGGTCAAAGAGGGCATTTCACCACCAACTAATCGAACCCACATTCTTGCGGCGAGAATGGGGGCAATCAAAGGCTAGGTGGCCAATAGTGAAGCATCACCTACAGCGAAAGGGGAGACTCTCATAATCGAGCATTTGAGTCTAAGGTCTATCCTCCACCATCAAGTCAATATCTCTAGGTAGATCCTACAGGCACTACATGAAAAAAGCCCCACCATTTCACCAAAGGGTCTCCCTTTAAAATTGGATTAAAAGTCCTTCAATTGTTGACACGATAGAGGGCAACGCCATGAGGTTTGAACCTTGGTTGTTGGCACTATAGGTAAGAAGCCCCACCATTTAAAATAATAATAAAGTAGTATAAATATCATAAATAAAATTTGAGCTATTTTATTTGTTTAAGAGTTGTTTTATTTTACTTTAGAAGTATTTTATTTACTACATATATTTTAATTTTTAGTTAAGAATTATTTTATTTTATCTATAATGTTTACTTTATTTTTATTTGAGGAGTTTTTTTTAACCAATAAAAATGGTTTAAGGGGCCAAACTAGTTATATTAAGGTTAACAAAATGAGGGGGCATCAGACCCATAAACAAGGGTGCATAACAAGTAATCAAAAGATATACAAAGGAGATCTCATGTATTTTTTATCTAATCCAATTTTGAGGCATTTTACCCATTTTAACATGGGAATGGAGAATCATGTCATGTGATCCCACATTTTTTGAATGAAGCTTTCTTTTTCTTTTGTATAGTAGTTCATGCTCCCTTTGCATCCTCTACAACAAAAGCATCAAATGGAGGCGTGGGCCTATTATTTGGCACATAGCCATTCATTGTTGGAGGAGCCACCTATGAGGGAGAGATTGGCTCTTATTTAACTAGCTCCTAAGTTTCCAACGCTCTTGTTAACCACCAGAGAATTTTTAATGAGCTAAGAAGAGGGGCATGAAACATCACAAGAACCTTCAACAACTTGAAATGTTGAGGAAGGGCATCATACCACCATGATGCATGGGAGTCAAATTTATGCTTGTGCCTAGGGCAACTTATTGTCAAGTGGCCAATCTCATAACACCTGTGACATCAGAAAGGCAATCCCTCATAGTCCATAGGTTAAGACCAACAACAGTTAGCACTTTTAGAATAATACATGTAGGAAGATTTCTCGAAGTATATAAATCAACCAAGATGAAGATAAAGGTTGTATGAGTGAACCTGAAATTGTCTACATCAATCGCTAGGAAGCTACCGAGTGAATTGCCAATGGCTTTAGAACATGCATCAAACCAAAATTAAAGTGGAAGGTTTGGGAGACATATCCAAATTGGCATAGTGGTGAATGATTTGGTTGAAGAATTAAAAGTTGTATGCCATGGTTTGAATAGGAGCAAGTGATGACCTTAGGACCAACTATACTTATAGAGAATAGTATTATGATCTTACACAGTGTCAAAAACTACAATAAAAAACCCATGAGCACAAGGATAAATTTCAAGATCACCTTCCAGAATGGGCTTCTAGGTTTCATTGATCCATTTGTACAAATCAAGAAGGCTAGCCCAAAAATGATTGAATCTCCTAATTAACCCATTCGTAGCATTATAAGCTTCACAATCTATCACTTCAATTCTCACCTTGTTGTCAAACACTAGTGCAGGAGATCGATTTACATATTGGAGTGGCTTTACCATATATTTGGCAAAGAGACATTTTATGATCTTTGAAGAAGGGTTTACGAATTGTGTTAGAGGATGATCAACCCTGTCATTAACAAATCATTTGATCCCAAAAGCATGGATGGTGTAGTCACGGTTAGGAGGGTCCTCAAAGAGAACTACCCAGGTCGTGCAACTAGAGTCAACACAATGGAAACAACTCAAAGATATAAAGCAAATGTAGCTTTAGTCATTCAGTAATCATAGAATTCAAATACAAATTGGCCGGCAACATGCGGGCTTACACTTAGGGCTCACATGCCAGATTACAAAATATCAGAATATGCACAAGATATAGCTTTGAAGCTCCTTCGCACAAATTCAAACTATCAACTTGTAAACTAATCAATGACTACTTTCCTAAGGATCTATTACATCAATATATATCATTTCCAATACAATAGATTCCTCCACATTGGCCAAGGAAGGTTACAAACTCTAATGAAGAGGTGTAACGTGTGTACACGGATAGGTCGGACCTAAATGAATGGAACTCCTCTGCAAATGAATGGAATGATTAGCGGATCTCGGGGAAGGTAGACCACGAATCAATAAACATTGAATGATGTGCCTTTTAGCTTCATAAGTCATGAAATGCTCTGCAAGTCTTCTCCTTTAGTTAATTATATGAGACTATCAGGATTTTTTTCTGAGAAAATAGTTGATCTTCTGATAGTGATATCTTACTGGTACTTGATCCAAATGCTCTAAGTTTTGGATATGATGTGCATGAATGAATCTAGATGCTAAGTCCAGCTCCGCAAGATGTGAAATGCAACTGGGGTAGAATGCAGACCAAAATAAGCAAATTGCTACTGATTGAACCAACTGTATTGAACTGGAAAATGAAAAGAAATAAACTGAAATGCAAACAAATTGAAATGCAAATGTTTTTGGTTGATGCAAGATTGCTCTTGAACCGGGGATGCTCCTGCATCAGACATCCAGAGTTATTGAAAAAGAGAGTCCCTCACTTTGCTGGGGCTAGGGGAAAACCAAGACGATCCACCTCAACTTGAGAAATCCATGATGAATCTTCTGCCAGTCTACCTTTCCATTCCACAATATATTCTTTGTATTGCCTTCCTCTGGTGTTGCACCCAACTTTGTTGTCCAAAACATTTTCAATCTGCTCTGGTGCTTGTTGTGGTAACTGCTTCTTCAAGTCTTCCTCAATGTTGTCACTGAACTCTGTTTCATGATACTGATATAGTTCTAAAATGTTGAAAATAGGTGATATACCCAATGTCTCTGGTAACAACACTTCATATGCATTTCATAAATCAAACTTTTCGAGTATCCTACAAGGTCCAAACTTATTCATCTTCAACTTGTTATATGTCCCAACTGGAAATCTTTATTTTCTCAAGTATACCATCACTTCATCTTCCACTACAAATTCCTTGTGTCTCTTCTTCTCATTTGCCTTCTCCTTGTACTTGTTGTTCATCTCCTCCAAATACTTCTTTACCTGATCATGTACTATCTCCATATGTTCTGCAAATTCTTCTGCTTCTACACTTCGCTTATCTTCCATACCGATATCTCCCAACTTTGTTACTCCTCTAGGGTTTACTCCGGTAACAATCTCAAAAGGTGTTCTTCCGATACTCCTATTCACTGAATTATTGTATGCAAACTCTACTTGTAAAAGAATCAAATCCCAACTTCCTGCCTTCTCTCCAACCAAACATCTCAACAAGTTTTCCAAACTCCTATTCACTACCTGTGTCTGTCCATCAGTCTGTGGATGAAATGTTGAACTGAACTTCAAATCTATCTTTATTTTCTTCCAAAGTGTCTTCCAAAAGTATCCCATAAATCGTGTTTCTCTATCTGAAATTATGCTCTTAGGTAATCCATGCAATCTCACAATCTCCTTGAAAAATAGGTCATCTACATGCACTGCATCAGTTGTCTTCTTATAAGGTAAGAAATGAGCCATATTTGAAAATTTATCCACCATTATAAATATTGAATCATGTCCTCTTTGTGTCTTAGGCAATCCCATTACAAAATCCATACTTATGTCTTCCCAAGGTCTCTCCGGTACTGTCAAAGGTTTATACAATCCAGTATTCTGACTACTTCCCTTTGCAACTTGACAAACTCTACAGCTCTGCACAAATTTCCTAACATCCTTATGTATCTGAGGCCAAAAGTAATGTTCACTCACCAAAGCCACTATTTTATCAATGCCAAAATGTCCTGCCAATCCACCACCGTATTTCTCTTTGATCAAATTATCTCTCATGGAACTCCTAGGTATGCATAACTGATTTCCTCTGAACAACATATCTTCTTGAATGAAATAGTCCAATCACTTACTTTGTCCATTACAACAGGTTCCTTACATGCATTCCAAGGTTCTGCAAAATCAAGATCTTCCTCATACATGTTCTTCAATTCATCAAATCCCAACACTTCAACTCTCATCTCTGCCAACAAGTTCCTTCTTCTGCTCAATGCATTTGCAACTTTGTTTGATTTTCCAGTCCTATGCTTCAACACAAATGTATAACTCTACATGAACTCTACCCATCTCATGTGTCTCTTATTCAACTTACCTTGACTGTTCAAATATTGCAAAGCTTGATGATCTGTATACAACACAAACTCCATAGGCAACAAGTAATGTCTCCACTTCTTCAAGGCTTGAATTATGGCATAGAACTCTTGATCATAAACTAAATATTTTCTCCTTGCATCATTCAACTTCTCACTAAAATATGATATAGGTCTACCTTCTTGACTTAATATAGCTCCTATTGCATTCCCACTTGCATCACAATCTACTTGAAATACTTTACTGAAATCCGGTAATGCCAAAACAGGTTGCTCTGTCACCTTTTGCTTCAACAATTCAAAACTTTTATCTTCTCCTGATGTCCACTTAAAGTCTTTTCTGTCACCTCTCATTGTCTCTATCATAGGGTTACAAACTGAACTGAAATTTCTGATGAACTTCTGGTAGAAACTAGCCAATTCATGAAATGATCTAACCTCTCCAATGTTCTCTGGTGTAGGCCATTCAACTATTGCTCTTGCCTTCTCAAGTTCCATCTTCAATCCTTCCATAGAAATTACAAATACCAAGTATACCAATTCTTCCTTCATGAAACTACATTTCATGATGTTTATCAACAATTTCTCTTCTCTCAGTCTCTGTAATACTTGTCTAAGGTGCTGCAAATGTTCTTCTTTTGTCTTACTGAAAATCAGAATGTCATCCAAATATACAATACGAAACTTACCCAAGAATATCTTCAAAACTTCATTCATCAACTTCATGAAAGTACTAGGTGCATTTATCAATCAAAAAGGCATCACTAACCACTCATACAATCCCTCATTTGTCTTGAAAGCAGTCTTCCATTCATCTCCTTATCTGATTCTGATATGATGGTATCCACTCTTCAAATCTATCTTTGTTTGCTCCTCTCAAACAATCCATGATATCATCCATCCTAGGTAAAGGAAATCTATACTTAACTGTGATCTTGTTTATTGCTCTAGAGTTTGTACACATTCTCCATTCTCCATCTTTCTTTGGTGCTAATACTGCAGGTATTGCACAAGGACTCAAACTTTCTCTGATCAAACCCTTCCTCAACAACTCCTGTATTTATCTATTCAATTCTTCATTCTCTGTTGGTGTCATTCTGTGTGTTGCTTTGTTAGGCAAGCTAGCTCTAGGTACAAGATCCATGTGATGACTGATACTCCTGATTGGTGGCAATCCTTCAGGTACATTATCACATTATCTGATATGATGTCTTCGTACTCTGTCAGCAACTCTTTTATCTCCTCTGGTTGTGATTCTTTTGTCCCCTTCAATGTTTCAGGCTTCTTAGGAATCAAAGCATAATGTACATATTCTCATGTCTCAAACCATCCAAAAATTTCCTTCCATCTACTGGATAAATTCTAGCATTCCCACACACTTCACTCTTAGGATCATCTTTCAAAGGAATCAAAGTAATTATCTTTCCATTTGATGCTATAGTGTATGTATTCTTTCTCCCATCATATATAGCTTTTCTATCATACTGCCAAGGTCTACCCAATAAAATATGACATACATCCATAGACATTATATCACACAAGACAGACTTCATCATGATAAGATCCAATATGAAATTTCACCAAACATTGCTCAGTCACTAGTACTTTATGATCATCTTGAATCCATGCTATCTGATAGGGTTTAGGGTGTTTCAATCTCTCCAATCTCAACTTAGTCACCATCTCCTCTGAAACTAGGTTATCAGAACTACCACTGTCAATTACAACCTTACAACATTTACCTCTTGATTTGCATCTTGTTCTGAACAAACTTTTCCTCTACGGTGGTTCCTCATTTGTCTCTGCTTGAAATAGTTCTCTCCTCATCACAAGTGATTCTCCTTTCTTAGGTTTACCAACTGAACTAGGTGATCCAACAGGTTCTTCTTCCACATAGGCTACTCTTCCATTGTTCTCTGTCCTCTTACTTGTACTCCCTTGATTACATTCAAATGCTCTATGTCCTTCACCTCCACACTTGAAATAGGTTCCTCTGAATGTTCTCCTATCATGTCCTTTTCCTTCTCTTCTGTATCCTTCACTCCAGTATGGACTAGGGTTTCCTCTGCGGTAGAAAGTTCTGTCATCTCTCCGGTTATCTCTGTCCTCCTTCTTGAATGTGTTCTCTTGTCTGTTCTACTCTGCATAAGATTTTTCTCTTCTGAAAAATGTTCTACCTCTCTAAAATTTACCTCCTCTGCCTCTCTGTTTCTAATCATGTCTCTTGTTCAACTTTTCTTCAACTTTCAAGGAAAACTGATATGCTTCTTCCAAGGTTGTCATTCTAACCAAACTCAATTCTTCTTGAATGTTCAATCTCAGTCCATTGATGTATCTAGCCATTTTCTCCTTGCTTGCTTCACTATGTCATGTCTTTATGATCATCTTATGAAATTCTTTAGTATACTCCTTCACAGATTTCTCCTTTTGTCTTAGGTTTTGCAATCTCTTCAACAGTTCCAACTCATAGTCAGCAGGTATAAATTGATTCTTTAATTTTGTCACCATCCTGTCCCATTTTGTAATCATTTCTTTTCCTCTTTTGTTTCTTTCCAACTGGACTTCTTTCCACCATATAGCTCAGCATGTCCTTTCAACTTTGTCTTTGCAAATTTTAGCTTCTCTGGATCTTCAATTTCTTCATACTCAAAGTATTCTTCCATGTCATTATCCAGTCAATCAACTCTCCAGGGTTCAAATTGCCAATATAATTACGTACATCAACTCTAGGTCTTTTCCCAATCTTTGAAATAGCTCGCAACATCTTGACTTGATCTGATGCTTCTTCTTCTTCACCTCCTAGGGTTTCTTCAGTTTGATTCACATATTGAATTCTTCATCATCACTCTCAATATCAATTCTAGGGCTTAATCCTTTTCTTCTTTCTTCTTCAACAACATCTAGTCTAATTCGTATTGTTTTCATTATCTCCATCATCTCATCCATCCTACCAGCCATTGTTCCAACAACAGGGATTCTCCTCAGCGGCATCTTCCTAGGATCAAGTGCAAATTGCCTCAATTCAGCGATAGGGCTACAAGGTGACAATTGCCTCACAATCGGCGATCGGTTGCAACACAAGTAACCTACCTCGGATTCGGTGATCTGTCCACAACAAGATCTTACGGAATTCCTTGGCCAACTTCGCTCAATTCGCTCCAAAGATTCAAACTTTCGCTTTGATACCACTTGGTGCAGTCATGGTTAGGAGGGTCCTCAAAGAGAACTATCCAGGGCGTGCATCTAAGTAAACACAACGGAAACAAATCAAACATATAAAGCAAATGCAACTTCAGTCATTTAGTATATCATAGAATTCAAATACAAATTGGCTGGCGACATGTGGGCTTACAATTAGGGCTCACAGTCCAGTTTACAGAATATCAGAATATGCACAAGATATAGCTTTAAATCTCCTTCGCACAAATTCAAACTATCAACTTGTAAACTAATCAATGACTACTTTCCTAAGGATCTATTACATCAAAATATATCATCTCTAGTACAATAGATCCCTCCGCGTCAGCCAAGGAAGGTTACAAACTCCAATGAAGAGGTGTAACGTGTGTACACGGATAGGTCAGACCTAAATGAATGGAACTCCTTCGCAAATGAATGGAATGATGAGCGAATCTCAGGGAAGGTTGGTCACAAATCAATAAACATTGAATGATGTGCCTTTTAGTTTCACAAGTCGTGAAATGCTCCACAAGTCCTCTCCTTTAGCTGATTATCTAAGATTGTCAGGATGTTCTATTCTGAGAAAATAATTGATCTTCTGATAGCGATATCTTACCGGTACTTGATCCAAATGCTCTGAGTTTTGGATATGATGTGCATAAATGAATCTAGATGCTAAGTCCAGCTCCGCAAGATTTGAAATGCAACTGCGGTAGAATGTGAACCAAAATACAGAAAATGGTACTGACTGAACTGATTGTACTGAACTGGAAAATGAAAAGAAACAAACTGAAATGCAAACAAACTGAAATACAAATGTTTTTGGTTGATGCAAGATTGCTCTTGAACCAGGGATGCTCCTACATCAATGGATTAAAATAAAGGGGTCATTTTTGAGAGGAGAAAAGTTGAGAGCCATATTAGTAGCATATTGGATATCTATTAGGACGACACCCTTGAGTAGCTGTCCTAGAATCTAGGAATTTGGAATTGTCTACTCCATCCTTAATGCTACTTCTTTACCTACTATGGAGGTGATGTTGATGCCTTTTTTAATAGGAAGAAGCCACATTCATCACAATTTCGCAAGCACCTATAGAATTTGAAGGGGCATCACCCAATAAGGTGAATCTATTCCTATTTGTATAATTATCCAAATATTTATCCATATGCACAGAAAATAGAGAAAAAACATTATTTTTATCTTTGTCTATGTAGAGTGGTAGAAAATTAGAGGGAGAGAGAGAGGAGGCGAAGCCCTTTTCATTGAAAATGCCAAGGAAGGTCGAAGGCATGGAAAGAGAGAGACATTAGAATTCGGTAACACATTTTTATGGTGTCTTTCTAATATTTTTTTAGGAAATATTTTACTTTTGTATGTAAATTTTAATTTTACTTTTGTATGTAACTTTTAATTTTACTTTTAAAAAAGCAACCATTCATTATTTCGGTCATTATTTTGTCTTGTTTTTATTTTGGAGTGTAGTAAATATTATGTACGTATATGTTATTTTTTAATAGTTTCATTTGTAGGCATTGATATATATTTTAAAATTTTAATCTCTTTATATTTAAAAAATAAAGAATAACTTCTCTACTAAATAAAAATTAATTAGTTTATAATATATTTATTTAGTATTGTTGACAAAGTAAAACAAAAATATATATTTATTTTGTTATATATATATATATATATATATATATATATATATATATATATATATATGCACCCTTGGGGGTTGCTCCCATGTATATTACGAACCAACAAATTAGAACATTACATTATGAAATATAATTTCCATAGATTCTACTAGAATATTCACCAAGTGCATACCAAAAACTTGAGATTTACAAACCCTACCAACTATATTCTATCTAATTACATTAAATATTTGACAGAGAGGACACCATCCACATCATTAGACATCAAATTCTCTGAAGTATCCGTCGAGTCCTCACAAAAGAAATCCATCATCCCTTCAACCCCATCTAACTCTACCATTCCTAGCACCTTTTTGAGGAAGTCGACACCTTTCCCTGCCTTTTGACGCCTCTAGAGCTCCTTATCCAGTATGTCTGTTGAAATGAAAGGGTGCCAATCTATTAGTTCACCTGCCACTTGTAGCCTATGGAAATCCCTAGGAAGATGAATCCCATTTCCATATTGGGCAATTTGTTAGACTTTGTCCAATCCACCTAGGAATTGCTTGTTGATCAGTGAGGGGGCCATTAACTTCACAACATCCTTAAGTTCTCCTAAGTCAAGTAAAATGGCTACAAACATTGCTAATATATCAGAATTTACTCTATATTTGTGCTCAGTGAGAAGAAATTCATCACCCAACACCCACTGCATAGCAAACAGAATCAAGCTTATCCTTGTTTTGAAAACACTTTGCAATTATTTCTCCAAGACCAGACCCAAAAATGCCATCTGTCTTTGGGCACTTTGCAGCCTAACAGGCGTATCTATTATTGATCTTGAGAAAATGGGAAGCAACACCACCCAACCAAGGCGAGATTATCTAAATAATCAAAGAGAGGTGATTCATTGTAATTATCTCACGGACCCTCTTGGTAAGGAGATGACTATGAAATAATGGCTTTCTTAATTTCCCATGCTTGAGTTGTCCTGCTAGCCAGAATATCAACTTCTCCTTACTACAAAATGATTAACCATATCTATCAATCCAAATTGGTAGGATTACAATGCAAGCCCTTTTGGAACTGTCACATCCATTCTCAGCGCTTTATCCATGTCAACTGCTTCACTGGCCAACACGTCAGCCTCCATGTTGGCCTCTCTATAAATGTGGTTTATAGTATATGCTTCCAACTTCTCAAGTAGATCGATAGCTTCTATGAGGAGAGAGCCAATTTTCCAACATTACATATACCTGGTCCTAACTGCATTAATAACTATTGATGAATCTCCTTCAATCTCTACCTTCCTCAAATCCAACTTTAAACACATCTGTAGCCCAAGAATGAGTGCTTGAAGCTCAACTTCATTGTTGGTCCCAAATTTTAGTCTTTTAGAGGCTTCACAAATAATCTCACCCTTCCAATCCCTGACAATGCTTCCAACTCCAGAATTTCCAAGGTTTCCTTCTGAAGCCCCATCGAAGTTCAATTTAATCTATCCCTCCATTGGCGGGGTCCATTTTTCTTCCTTGCATTTTTGTGGGGATTCATCTCCCCTACTCCCATTATCATGAGGATATTTTGTTTTATATTTATTTTACATTTATATGTTTTATTTTTATTTATTTTTAAATATATGTCAATTGTGTTTTTTCATGTCTAACCTCTAGCATAACCTTGAGTTATTTTATTTATTTAAGAATTATTTTATTTTACTTTAGAATTATTTAAAAATTATTTTATTTTATTTACTTTGTTTCCTTTATTTTTATTATTTGAAGAACTTTTTATTTAACTAAGAGTGATTTTATTTAGTTAAGAGTTATTTTATTTTATTTACATTGTTTACTTTATTTTCTTTAAAGAGTTATTTTCATTTATTTAAAAGTTGTTTTATTTTATTTTATTTTGCTTTAAAATTATTTAAGAATTATTTTAATTTTATTTATTTAAGAATAGTTTTATTGTTTTAGTTTTTTTTAATATTTGTGGGCACCCCTTGCTACCATTAATGCAATGCCTCCTAATAAAATATAATTTTTTTTAAGACTGCAAGGAATGGGGTAGCCCCCATATAATCTTTAATGTTAAAAATATTTACACAATTTATTCGATAAAACTTACACACAAATTATTTATTTATTATTTTATTTTATCATACAGCTCTTAATAATAATAATAAAAATTAAACATCAGTTTTCTTTTTTTTTAAAAACACCACGTATCTTAATCCAACCCGCATGATAAGGCAAGTCTTCCATAACTCCGAGATTAGAGGGAGAACTTGGTCTTAGCATTTGACCCTAAATTTAGGCGTTTCTACAGGGATTTAGCGATTAACTCGGATTTATGGAAGACAACAACAGTGACACTTAAACTTTACTACGCTGACATAGACAAACACTGGAGTCACAAAAATAGAAAGTTTGGCCATACAAACAAACTCCAGAAAAGACGACTCGCTGGAAAATTTCAACACTTCTTGTTTACAGATCTGTCCTTTCTTTTCTTTTGTCCTTGTAGATTGATTTTTCTCGAACTTTCGAACAAGGCTTCCGATGCTTCATAGAGGACATCTTTTAACCGATGAATTACAATCTTCAGTTTGGAGATTGAAAGGTAGTCTTGGGAAAAAAGAATGTCTTACAAAGTTTTGTATTAATCCCAAATACCGTGGACAAACCGTTATGAAACAGTGAAACATCGCTTTCTTCTTTGCAATTTGGAAGCTTAGGTCTCTTGTACATTGACAAGGATTTTTTTAATTCAATACTTCCCGTGGGAATCATGTTAAGGGGCATGCCATGCCTTTGACCTATATAAAAATGCCTTTGACCTAATGCGAAAAAAACAATCATTAAAACCGGATATTGGTTATTTAAATGATACAAACTTTTTTTGTTTTTAAGGTAAAAGACATGTTCAGAATTGTGGGTTCATATTTTTTAAATCAACAACCGATGTTTTATCCAGCCCTACCATTAAAGGAGTCTCTAGAGTAGGCAGTTCAGTTGTTCTCCTACTTTTTATTTAGGGATTTCTTTTTAATTTATAAATACATTTTAATTGTGGAATATGATTTTTAGGTTTCAACTACGTACGTTGAGTCCCTCTAAATAGGGGATGCTTCCGAGGTTAAATAGTGAGAGGATATGGAAGTTCATCCATGTAAATCAACTTTGTAGGTTTTAACTTAACTTAAGTTGACTCTATTTAGTATTGGGGTAAACCAAGGATACTTTTTGGAAAGTTTGGTTTAAAGTTAATTTATGTTGATTTTAATTTATTGTATAATATGATATTGAATTTCAATTAATTAATAAATATAAGTAAATATGCATCCATAATGTTGGATAGACGTTGCCTTATATTAAATGTAAAAATTATGATTAACTTGTAAGCAATAGATATTTGATAGGTTTCATAATCTGATTTGAATTGGTTGCTGATTTTTTTCCCTATATTTGTACACAAATTTTGAAATAAGAAAAATCTGTTATATACTTACAATTTTATTAAAAATTGTGACTATACCTCAATTTTCTAAAAACTTGCCAACAATATAATATTTTAATAAATTTTAAATTAATTTTTTGGCTAAAACCCAAAAAGGATGTGAAGCCTTACAAATAAAATGTGAAAACACTTGGTTCCTATAGGCCAAGGATCCAAGAGAGTCAATGAGCTATGAAACTTCCACAAACTATAAGAGCATTATAGGAAATAGATTCAATAATAGAGTTTTATATTATTGTAAAATTTGAGACCTCATTACAAACTACTCTTGACCTAGATATGGTATAGGTATGAACAAGGCCACCTACATATTACCACATGCATACATAATTCTAAAGAGGAACTTATTACTACAATTTAGAAAATACATTGATTGATCTGTATGTATATAATGGCTTATAATGACTTATTTAGCCCCAATGTGATGAATTTTCAGATCAGGTTTGGATATTTTCTGAAGGTTGGATATTTGTATTGCAGAGTTTAATTTATTACTATCTTTTGTTTTCCTAGATGCAATTTCTACTTCTCATACACTTCCGATTTTTGCGTCGATGCATAGTACTGCTGGGCAAAGACATTGATATATAGATGTGACTGTTGGAGTCACATCTGTGATAGACGTGACTCCTCAAGGAGTCACGCCTATCATAGGTGTGACTTCGCCATAGTTTCTAATGAAGTTGGTTTCACCGATGTTAACAATTACTAATTGCCGTTTAGAATGCAGACAATGTTTATGCTTGGGTAATATATCATTCGATCATGCTATTGATATTTATTTAACACACCTTATATATTAAGTATGTTATCTGATCGAAGCTACAAACAACTCAACACTCCCTCTTAGCTTGGGAAGATAACAATATTACAATAATCTCTGTGAATATCAATTATCTGATCTATAATGAAGTACTCAAAGTAATTTAATATCACATAACTCATGATATATAGTATCACCTATCTCGTGATACGTAGCATCACCTACCTCGTGATACTAAAGGATATACTATACTTGAGAACATTACATTCTCCTTATATATCCTAGTTATGGTATGTGCACTGACATTAAGTCACATAATGTCTACCATAACTTAATCATGATAACTCCATGATTCATACCAATATCAAGTCACACGATATCAGTCTAATGAACATTATAAGATCGTCACCTTATAATGTTAGGTACAAGTGTAGATTATCCAAAAGATCATCACCTTTTAGAAATAAATGCAGAATGGGTAGGCCCATAAAGTCATAGAGTCACACATATGACACAAGAAGTTTACACATTAAACATCTTTAATATATTAGTACAAATCAATTAGAATCTTACATTTCAGTCATACCAAGATTTTTCCTGCAGTATTCAACTTTCACCTTGAGGAGTGGTTTGGTAAGAATATCTACAGTTTGATCTCTTGTACTGATATACTCCAACTGAATCACATTCCTTTCCACCATATCACGTACATAGTGATGAGGAATCTCAATATGTTTAGATTTATCATGGAATACTAGATTCACATATAGCTTAATACAGCTTTGATTGTTGCAGTGGATGATAGTTGGTTTCAGAGGTTTACCAAATAATCCCATAAGCAGTTTTCTAAGCCATACTGCTTCTCTAGCAGCCATAGAAGTTGCAATATATTCGGCTTCTGTAGAACTCTGATCAACTGAAGACTGTTTTCTGTTGATCCACGATATCATTGCTGACCCTAAACTGAAACAACATAGGGAGGTATAGCAAAGTCTTCCTTGAGTTCTTATGTGCCTTGAAGGGTTGCTTTCATAAATCGGTTTTCCATAAACAATAATAGTTATTATCACTAACTATTGTCATTGGAGTGCATAAGGAGAGAGTTAGCCAATGGATTGTTGGTGTTGAAATAATCCACACCTGGACCGACGATGGACTGATCCAAGAGGGGCCAGTAGCTCAGTGGTAGAGCACTCCAGCGGCGTATGGAAGGTCCTAGGTTCGAGTCCTAGCTGGTCCATGTCTCAACATGGATGTATTATTTTCTCTAGCGCTAGAACCATTAGGCCATGAAATTTGTAACCTCCCTAAGCTACAAACATTAACACTCCCTCTTAGCTAGGGAGGTATCCTTTCAGGAATCCATGTCATGGAGTCTCTCAACATGAAATCCACAATGGCTACACCCATTTGTGAAATAGTTCATCATGGAGTCACTCAACATGACGTCCACCATGGCTACTCTCATGCATGAAAGAAACACATGTACAAGTGTCCATCATGGAGTCTCTCAACGTGATGTCATCATGGAGTCTCTCAACATGACGTCCACCATGGCTACTCCCATGTGTGAAAAAAACACAAATACAAAGAATTCATCACAGAGTTTCTCAACGTGATATCGTCATGGAGTCACTCAACATGATGTCCACAATGACTACTCCCATTAGTAAAAGAATACATTGTCATGGAGTCACTCAACATGATGTCCACCATAGCTACTCCTAGAGGGTGGAAAGAAACACATCTCCATCTCAGAGATTGACAAGGGCTTTCACCTCAATTTTCTCTGTCTCAGAGAAAAATGCATTATATCAGATAACACAAATCACTGATGCTGAGACTCCCTCTCAACAAGGGCTTCATTCTCCACAACTCCAAGCTTGTCTCGAAAATGCACAAACTTCATTCTGGAGAGAGGCTTGGTGAGAATATCAGCCATCTGATGATCAATGCAAATGTACCTTAGTTGAATAGCTTTCCTTTATACCATATCTCTAATGTAATGGTATTTGATTTGAACATGTTTTGTTCGGTCATGGGACACTAGCCTCTTCTGGTTTAGTAGACTCCCTCTGAATCTCAGAGGTCGGATCAGGAGAAATGTCCATATCTTGACGTGCCCAGACCTGTCTACTAGAGAGATGAAGTGCAATCAACAGTGGCGTTATAGTTACCATATCAAATACTAGCCCAGATACCAGCCCTCTGGATTCCATTTCTTCTAACAAACTTAGAGAATCCTTGATTGTCCCCATCTTGCAGAAATATGAGATAACTATGCTATATGTGATTCCATCTACACATTTCTTTTCTTTTTCAACTCATCAAAGAGCATGTAGGCAGCTTCTGCCCTACTTTTCTTGAATAAGCCATCAAATTGCACTCATTTTGCACTCGTCTTCAACATAGACAGTTCACCCCTCTCAGTTGCTAAGGGTTGTCTTGATAATATACTCAACGTCGGCCATGATAAACTCCTCAAGTTTTGTTGTGTTAATGAACCTCAAAACTACAATATGAATCCTCTTGTGCAGGTTGCCGTAAGTGCTGACAATGGCCCCTTCACCAAACAGATTTCAGACCAACCTCAGATAGTTGCTCAAAAAATATTTACCTTCATTCTGCAATATGAATTTATTGACTTCTGGGTCTATAGACATCTTTGTAGGGTAGCTCATGTGATGGGTAGTATAAACATCCTGCCCATACTTAGCCTTCCTTTTCTCTGCATAAACATGAGGAATCTTGGATCTACTATCTATAACAAATTGGTGTGTTTCACCAATCACAGGCAATCCAAAACTTCTAGGTGGAGCATATTTAGGCTTGTGTAACTGGCCTGCCCACATCATAGCTAGCCACAAACATCCTAATATTCTTGTAGCTACTGCACCGAAAATCTGCAAAACAACCATTACGATTCTTTAAAATTTATAGAGAAGCAATGAATGCGTATGCACATACAAAGTGTTTGCCTTAGGCCAATTAATCAAGATATTGTAAGAGAAGCAATTTGGCACCATGCCCTACTACACCATCATCTCAAAGAGTTTACATGCATCTTCTTAACTTTCCAACCTTTAACAGACCATTGTACACAATGAGATCAGGATTGCAATTTTCATGAACCATGTCATTGAAAGGTTTAAGTGCATCACTGATCTTATTCACTTTGCACAGTCCATGGATCAGTGTTCCATAACTAATGGCATTAGGGTCATGTCCTTGGCCCTTGAAGTCGCTCAAATAGACGGCACACTCAGAACCCTTGGCCTCCACTTTGAGGCCTTTCACCAGATTGTAGCTGAAAACCGGGAAGCTCTCAATGACCGTCTGCTCTAGGCCCTAAGTCGCTTCACCATTATCAATATTTACACCCACCCATGTAGAAGAGCCTGCTTCGTCGTCCTCCATGATGCAGCGTCGAATGTATATGGAGAAAACCCCTTAGTAGTTATAAGTCTGAACGTGGCACAAAGGAAGGCTGAGTCAAGAGTTCGCAATTACCTCACTTTCCGTCATTCCTCTCTTCGGCCTCCCGCATGGCATCTTGCAACCATCTAAAGCAACCCAAAAGCTAGACGCACGCTACAGAGGTATCCTAGTATCGGCTCACGACATTGGAATGTGAAGGGACCGTTGCGAGCGTGCATCCAATGACGATTCCGTTCCAACTGTGATGCCCACAGAGCCTCGGCATAGCATCTGGGTTGCTTCCGCATGTCCCTGTAGCGCGGAAAATACAGTGCACCAAGGAGCCCGAGCTGTCACCTCATGAGACTTACCCATTCGTAAACAACTCATATACCTTGCCACAGCACATGGTTCCATCCTACGGGGGCATGCGGGGGGGGCAGCGTGGACACGCCATGAAATGCCCAAACACCTTCCCCCATGAAGAAGAGGATGCTCAGCATCACCATGATGATGATTGCGATAGCCGGATTGAAGTAGGTCTTGAAATTGTATGGGTTGTCACCACCGTTGCCATTGTTGTGTGTCAGGTTCACTATTTTCAGATTGCCTACAATGAAAGAATTGCTATCCGTTGGGGACAATTCAGTGAAACTCCTCATCTTCCTCAAATCAAACCAATCGACTGCTCTTGGTAAGAAAACCCACAATCTAAACACACCCAGGTCTGAATCGCATAAAATGGCTACCCACAACCTGATCAGATCTTTTCTTAAACTTGGCTCTGATACCATGATGAATTTTTAGATCAGGTTTGGATATTTTCTGAAGGTTGGATATTTGTATTGTAGAGTTTAATTTATTATTGTCTTTTGTTTTCCCAGATGCAATTTCTACTTCTCATACACTTTTGATTTTTGTGTCGATGCATAGTATTGCTGGGCAAAGACATTGATATATAGATATGTTAGTGACTGTTGGAGTCACATCTGTGATAGACATGACTCCTCAAGGAGTCACACCTATCACAGGTGTGACTTCGTCACAGTTTCTAATGAAGTTAGTTTCACCGATGTTAACAATTACTAATTGCCGTTTAGAATGCAGACGATGTTTATGCTTGGGTAATATATCATTCGATCATGCTATTGATATTTATTTAACACACCTTATATATTAAGTATGTTATATGATCGAAGCTACAAACAACTCAACACAATGCAAACCATTTTTCTTAGATTTAAAAAAGGTATGCATTATATAGTAATTTGTCATGGAGTTGTGATTCTACTTACAACAAAAATGCTAACTTTTGATTTTGATGATAAAACATGAGGGTCAAAATATAGTTGCTAGCATGCCTTCCCATTCATCATGTGTTTATACTAGTCACTTAGAAAGCCACAAATGTTATAGTATTAGTAATTTTTTATTAGCAAGGCATCATTTGTCCAAAATACCGAGTTGCTTATTATCAAAATATTGCAAACAACAATATTAAGCCAAAAGATAAGAGTTTAGGCACCTTGCCTCCTCATTGGAGTTATGGACTTTAATAAGTTATTCCTTATCTCAAGCTATCCAATTTAAGAATGCTTAGAACTTCCTCCAAACTCAACCTCCATCCTCTTTAATTTCATTGGTGCCATCATGATCAATTTTCAACTTACCATATATTGCCTGCATCTTCCTTCCATGGATAATGTATTCAACAACAATGCATGCATTCTGAATCTTCCAAAACTTTTCAATCCATGGAGATCATTGAGTTCAAATTGTCACAAGTCTTCATAGATTGCAAAAGTATTACAACACTAAATAAGATAGTTTAAACACCAATTAGTCATATTTCAGAAGGGGGGCTGCTGAAGGTTTTCATGGCCCGCAAAACATAATTTGTTGAAGATCCCTCTCCACACCTCATAGAAACTTGGGTCTTGAATAGGTTGGTGATATCAAATTTAAGAAGATTTTAGTTCTTGATGCCTTTAGCCAAAGTAATTTACAATATTCCATTGTTTGTTTTTTATTATTCTAGTGTTCTCATTGATAATCACCTTGTCGTCCATTAATTGCTTCAATTTTAGGTAATCAGCAAGATCATGGTAAGTAGGGTGTGCATACCCTAAATCACATTAAATTATCTTTCAAACCCATCCTTAAGTAATCCTTTCACAAGTTATATACTTTCCAAACATCACAAGGTCAAAAGAACAATATTTTCATAATTTCCATTATTGCCTTTCACTTTCTACTTTGGACATAACAATAGCCCCCTAAATAGCAAAAATGATTGAAAAGATAATTCATAATATTTGATAGGCATGTAGCTTGAAACCTCATATCCCACCAAAACAACATCAACATAAAAGTATCCTTCTAAACTAGATATTTGGAGACTTTAATCCCAAATTTGATTAGAGGACCAAAAAGGCCACACAACCTTATCAATAAAGTAGGGCTCAACCCACACTCGCATAGAAAGCTTATGCCTTTGAGTATGAAAAATAATCCTTAAAATTAAATCACATAGCGTCCCTCCACATAGTAAATTGATGGTAGAAATACCCAATCGTAGGGTAAGATGGACAAACACAAAAGAGGAAAGGTTCCTAAAAGTAAAGGGACAAAGAAAGCGATGATACACTTGACAAGAAAGAAGAACATATAGAGATGTGAATGAAAATGAGAGAAGGGAGTGAGGAACCCCACCCAAGACTAGAAGATGTAGTGATCCCACTCTCTGCCTTGCAATACATTGAACGAAGAATGAGAGAATCAGAGAGAAGAAGGAGAGAAAAGTAAGGGAGGCCCCTTATAGTTGATATAATCAAACAAGGGTTAAAGGTTGGAAGTAAAGTAGAGTGGCCATGCAAATATAGAATGTAGACAAAGGAAAATAGAAGTAAAATTTAGTAGTGCTATGGAGAAGTTAGCATCTATTAGGTAACTGAGATAAGGGAATCTTAATGGGGAAAAGTAATGAGAAGATTAAGTAGTTAGGCAATTGAGATAAGGGGATCTTAATGGGGCAAGGAAATGGGAAGATTAAGTTGCATGGTGTCAACCACCTCAACATTTAGATTAGATAAATAATCAATCAATTGGTTTCCAATTCTTCTTATGTTCTTGAAGTTCATAATCTCAATTTCATCCCCTAAAATTGTGATTTCTTTAATATTTTTTCTTATTTTTTAGTGATTACATCCATCATTGACCATGGATTTCATAATCACCTCATCACTCATTTGAGGCCATCAACAAGCTCATAGTAAGTAGTGTGTACATCCCCAAAATACGAGTAAATTATCATCTTTCAAACCTATTCTTGGACGATCCTTTCACAAGGTTATTTTTGCTAAATTGAAAGTCTAGGGATCCTCCTTGCTAAAAACCCCTCCCCATTTTGCTTATCCTTTCTGTTATTGATTTCTATTAGTGTAGTCATAGCTATGTAGTTGCCAAACATAACTAGGTCAAAAAATGGTTTTGTTGTAATTTCTATTGTTGCCCATCACTTTACACTAGGAGCATATCAATATACCCCTATATAATGATGCAAGAGCATTTCAGGGTTCAATCCATTAACATCATCCATTTATATAGTTATAATTTTTGGTTTTTGTGGTCTACCAAGAGACAATCTATACTCTTCAAATTCAAACTCAATTGTTTTCCCTCCCAATTTTGGCATCCCTCTTTAGGGGAATCCTTGGTGGACCTTGATTGACACTTGTTCCAAAGTTCATGACACTTAGTGGAAGTTGAATGGTTACAATTTCCATAGGAACTCTTAGGGAAGTGGGCCACTTGCATGTTGACTATTCAACTTGCATGTGCAACCCCCATTTGTATGTCATTATCACTTATTTGGGCTCTCATGTGGAGTTACTTTGGACCTAGAGAATCTTGCATGCATGGCCTTCTTGATGATGACTAGGTGGAGGTTACAATTGACTCTTAACTTGCATTGAACCTTGTTGAATGACACCATATTTATAGGGAGCTACTAGTGAGAAGCTTTACAAGTTGACTCCTTAATTTCAAACCTTGATCATCTTAGATGAAATATGCCATGTGGAGAGAGAAGCATTTGGGAGTTAAATTCTTGTAACTATAGTCTTCTAGTTGGGCACCATACTTGGAGGAGTTATTAAAAAGAAGGGGGTCGATGGAAGAAAAATAAGGAAGGCTCATCATACTTGAGAAAGACAAAGAAGGGTTAGAGTTGGAGTTAAGGCAGAGTAACCTTTAACAATGCTAGAGAGACATTGACATCTATTAGATAGTTGAGATAGGGGATGTTAACAAGGCAAGGAAATGGGCAAATAACACCCAAGGTGGCAACCATCTTAACATCTCAATTAGTTTATTTCCAATTCTTGTAATGTCCTTGAAGTTCACAATCTTAATGTTATCCCCCAAATTTTGTTTTCTTCAATGATTTTTCTCAATTGTCAGTGACTACATCCATCATAAAGCATGGCTTTGATGGTTATTTTTAGTCTACTTCCACAATTATTTCACTCCACATTTATACCCCTTTAGCAATTTGAAAAGCTCTCAATGATGTCCTAGCTTCAAAAATATTATTAAAAGTGTAATTAAGAGATTTATAGAAAATAAGGATAAATTTCCTAGATGATAAAGCCATACACATGAACATAAGCTTTGCCCCAATTTCCTTCTGAGGTACCAACAAAATTGAATTTCAAACCATCCCTTACAAGTTTCCAAATGACATTATTTCATTTTTCTATTTCAACATGTCCCTTTATTAGGGAATTAACATTCATATTTTTTGAACTAAACAAAATTATATTAAAATAAAAATTAAATCAAGACCAATACAAAGTATCACTAATACAAAAGAACCATGGGTTAATGTTGGAATGAGTTTTATAAACAATTTCAATCACAGAAATAAGAATATACTAATTATGTCAAGAGGGAGCCTCGCGTCATGACCATGTACATAAAAAACCCTTAAATTTGACAATCATTCACACATCAAATAATTAATATTTAATAATAAAAAGAATATTAATATCAATAAACATTGTAGATATCTTAAATACATCTATATAATATGTCTGATCACTTTCAAGCTATTTTATTTACCTACTAGTTATTTTTTTTTTACTTTAGAACTATTTTATTTACTATGGCCGTCTTTCCAAAAGTAAAATTAAAAGTTACCATATGGATATCTATCCACATTTTTTAGATAGATGTATTTAATATATCTATACTAGTAAATTTATTTACCATCGCTGTCTCTCCAAAAGTAAAATTAAAAGTTATCAAATGGATATCTATCCATGTGTTTTAGATAGATGTATTTAAGACATCTAGACTAGTAAAGTAGCGAGTAATTATCAACACTAAATGTTTAAGTACTATCATTGATGTATTTAAGTTATCTATACTAGTAAACTAGTGAGATGCAATTATCAACACTAAATGCTTAAGTACCATGATAGATGTATTTAAGATATCTATACTACTAAAATAATGGGGCACAATTATCAACACTAAATGCTTAAGTACTAAACTTTCATCCGTGTAATTAACACAATAGTGAAAGTTTAACAAACCTATAAAAATTTAGAAAAGACTATTAAGAGTTTGTGAAAACTTGAGAAAAGTCAAAAAATTTAACTGTTCTTTTCTTTAATAAAATCAATAATAATCTTTTAATTATATTTCAATTTTGAAATTATTATACACATAATAATGAACGAAATTTCAATATATTTAAATAAATTAATCTCTTAAGACCTAATATTTATTAAAATAAAAAATAGATTGTCCCATAACACACTGGTTAAATGGTTAAATATGACAACGTCAGAACTTATTTGGTTAACATGTCAAACAGGTTCAGGGGTGGTTGCCTAATCCCATCTCCCTCCATAAGTTCCAATTCAATTGATTGGATCATTTGGATCTTGCTTCGATGCTAAAAAAACACTCTATAATTGCCAATTAGCTTTAATAAATTTCTATTTGATATTTTTTCATAAAAATAAATAAAAAGATCCATGTTTGAGCAATTATCCAAGGACATCTAGACACTCGTACAACCTACCAAACTTGAAAAAGAAGTGATTGTACGGGTACGTAGAAAGAACGTTTCAGAATTCCCATACCCACAAAAATAGACCTAATAAGGGTAGATGGTCGAGGTCAACAACTAATTTAGACTTGCTAGGATTTCTTGATTTCTTGTTTTCTAGTGGGCAAAGAGGTAAACAACTTGTTGCAATGTCAAAATTTCCTAACACCCGGGAGAGAGAATTGGTAAAATTGTTTTATTTTTTAAAAGCGTGTAAGAGTCAAACATGTGTAATCTGCTATAGTGAATGTTTGTCATGAAGCTCGACCGACACTTTAGAATATGATTCCTTAAAATGTACGTTCACTACTAGTTTTGGAATTTATGGGTTGTGTGTTAAGTTTTAACCCCTCACGAAAGTTAATAGAACTCTCTACCATGACTATGACCTTACAACACTCCCTTTTAAAAAAAAATAGAAGGTTAAACATAGGTGTAAATTCTGGAATCGCCAAAAGAATAATACGTCCTTATAGAGTGTTGTTTTTATGGAAGAGTAGGATATTATGAGATATTTTTTTGTGGAAGAGAAGGATATTATGAGATATTAGTTAAATTTTACAATATTTTGTATATTAGAGATTTTTTTTTAATATCTTTAAAAAGTGAGGTGTTTTATATATGCTTCTTTCTTTCCTTGTCACTTTTATTATAATTGGTTAACATTTTTGTCATCAATTAACTCATTAGCGTTGGTGAATTTTGTTTTCAGCGTCATGTACCTATTACTTCATGTACCTATTTAATTAGGTATCATGAGTTATTATGATGAAGATGGATGTTTAGAATAAGGGTAAGGTATGTGAGAATTTAATGAAGGGTTAAGATATGTAGAGATGGAGTAGAACAATATATATTCTTATTAGTTTTTAATGAAACAAGTATATTATAATGGTGTTAGGTCAAATATACATATATTATAGGGATCTCCTAAATCTTTTAAATTATAGTAATTTTCTTATCCGAAAATGATTATAATGAAATTTAGGAATGGATATTTATACTCTTTATGGTTTCCCAAATAAAAATTGTTCAATTTCTAAGGATAGGGACAACCCTCCAAAGTTAACATGTCATTAGAATCAAGTGCAAAAATTTTGAACCATGATAGAGTTGTTGGCATCAACCACACAAGGCCCCTTGATCGACCTAGTGTAACATGAACAATAACTTAGAACTTCAGCTATAAAATGGCCCTATGGCTTGGCACAAACTTGCCCAAATGGAACTTGAATATGAAATTACTTTGGGTACATCTTCTAAATGAAACCCAAATTTCTCATGAATTACATCAATTACAATACTTTACAATCATAAGGAAGTTAGAACCAAATCTAGGATAGGTCCCAACAAGTCACCGAGTCTTCAGCAATCTTATGTCGTGCTAACATACAACTCAGATAGTCCTTTTGGAGAGAGGTGACAAAAAACCATTTGTGAACAAGTGCACCAAGAATGCCATAGCCAAATTGTCTTGTGCTACCATAACACCATCTCTAAACCTTCAAACAAACATAAGAGAAAGTGTAAACTTTATCTCCAATTGCAAAGAAACAAACCTACAAAACAAAGCAAATCAAAGAAATGAACACAATATTTTTGGTTAACACAAAATATTTGTTAGGCCAGGGATTCTCTTGCATCAAACACCCTAGGTAAAAGAATTGTGACCTTGATGCTCACAAATAAGGGCTAAGTGGTAGATCCATCCTTTCAATTGATGCTTCCATTGCAATTGGCCTTCAACATTTGTACACGCTTAATGAAAAATGTGATCCTTCCTTCACCTCTTCTAGCTTTAAAGTGTTGGGTTGGGTATTGTCCCATCCTCCTTTGCCAAATCTCGCACACATTACACTTCTCCACATTTCTTATGAACTAAAATGTTCCATGCTATGTCCACCTCCTCAATTTTTATCCTTAAGTTCTACCCAACTACATAATCTATCGTTAGTCTCTCCTATATAGGCACTTTGTTTCCTTAATATATTGAGTAGGCTATTATCTCTCTCTCTTGATACTATTTCACCTTTCCAACTATTTGTAATATCTCATGATTCTTGCTTTTAGTACCCAATATATAGGCCCACTACTTGTTTCACAACTATGACTTCTCAAACTACTTGCAATTCATGAATTCAGTAATAGAGCTTACTAAAAATACTCCTTATTATCTCTATCACAAACTTCCCATACTTTTCCTTTTACAAGTTTTCTCTTTAGTCTCGAAGCTACTTCCTTCTTCAACATCTTATTCTTAACACCCTTTATCGATGTCACACCTTCTATAACATCATTACTCATCAAGTCTTTAGATCTGGTCTACTCTCACTTCTTTTATGCATAATCCTTCACGCCTTTAATCCATACTTTTGTAAAACCTTCCATTATGAACTTATTTTTACCAAACAACTTTTATTTAGATCTCTTGGAATGTGTTTCACTTTTCTAACACCTTACTTCATATGGTTGGTATTTTAGGCAACACTTAACAACACCTTACTCTATGTTTCTTGCAAAATTATGGCCAGTGCCCTAGCACTTTGCATCTGCCACCTTTTACCTTCCATTATGTATCTTGAATAGACAAGTTTCATCAAGAGTAAATACTTTCTAGACAATATCATTGTTGTTTGGGAAGGCATGCAATGGGCCAAATCCTCTTAACAACACATCCTATTCCTCAAGTTAGATTTTAAAAAATCTTATGTCCTTATTGAGTGGACCTTTATTCTTGCTATAAATAAAGCTCTAGGGTTTAAAGATTTCTTTTTGGAAATTGTTCAAACCCTTTTCTCAGATGTTTCAATCTGCCTTTCCATCATTGGCAAGATTTTCTATAGTTTTGGGCTTTTAACATCCATCTAGTAGAGTTGTTTGTTTGCTTGGTCCTTCTATGTGCTTGCCTCAAAAGATTTTGGTTGTCTTTTGGCCAATAAGGCTTCACAGGGGTTAGTTAAGGGTATTTCCCTTCCATCCACTTCCTAATAGCTTATTAATTGGCATTTTGTGCCTGATTATTTTATCACACTTGTTGAAAACCAAGAGTCTTTTCGGGAAGCCATGCCTTGCTCAAACATTTTCTACAAGGCCTATAGCTCTAGCCTCCAATGGAGCAAGATGAAATGCTACCAATAAAGCCCCCTTACATTTCTTAAGTGGTTTAAGGACTAAAATTGGAAGTGGCTTGACAAGGGGAGATGTTTAAATCCCTCAACATTCCATTTGTCTTTGATAGGAAGCCCACTACTCTTTGGAAGTTCATGTTATGTAAAGAGTTGAAAAGATAATTTCTTTTTGGATTGCCCAACCTCTTTCCTTGGCAGGTAAATTCTAGATATATGCACTCAAGCATTGGTGACTACTCATGTTTACTATTCTTCTTATTGGGCCCCATCTTAGGTTGTATATGGTAGGCGTGCCAGACTTTTCTAGAATTTCATGTGGGCCAATACCAAGTAAACAAGAGGCTTTCATAGGGTGGTGTGGGACATTTGTTGTCTTCCCCAAGATAAAGGAGGCATGGGAATCATTTATGTCAACAAAAAAATCATTACACCATGTTCCAAGTAAATTTTCCATGTATTGATGGCTTTGAAGTCTGAAAAATTCTCCTCAACAAAGATCACATTCCCTTTGATTTGTCATATAATAAGGAACTACTTTTCATACTCTTCTCATCACAAATGCCCTTATTAAAATTAAAAACTTTTTTATAACTTACAACATTTGAAAGGTGTTTGAGATGGTGAAACCCTTTCTTAAATGGGTCGATGATAATGATTCCAAAACTAATTTATAAGGAAAAATAAAATATTTAAAAGTATCCATGCTATCAATTTATCTAAGCTTTGATATTTCTATTTCCTTGAGGTCTAGCCATCCATCTTAGTAAGGCATAATAGCATTAATTAAAAAATTAAGCACTTAGAAATATTCATGACCGTTGAGGATGCTCACAAACCCCCAACATTAGTAGCCATTGTGCAAAATATTTGTTCTCGTCAACAAATAACATAGCGACATAACATACAATATTTTTGAAGAAATGAGATCTCACAATTCAATGCCTCTAGAGAGGTCCATGTCATATAATTTTCAAAAGAAACCTCTTAAATATTGCTTGGCCCATGCCTTAAAAGGCACTTCTCTTAAAAGACTCACCTCATATGTGGATGTGTAAACCAAAAGCAACTTCTAGAAATGAAAATATAGTTGTGGGTAACATGTCCCATAACATCACTTGGCCACCAATTACCAACTGATATGGACCACTTTAACCTCTTTATTTAATAACACTCTCTAGGTTGTCATTTCAAGGTTTTTTCTAAAATTAATTATAGGATTTAAATATTTTATAATGTTATTTTTGTAATTATAGTACGATTATTATTTCATTTGGTTTAGAGTTAAAGTTTGAGGGATAGCCATTCTATTAAATTTATTTGGGGCACGATCTCAACCTCATTTTTATGGGTGTTAGGGCTTTGTAGTCAACAAAACTTGATCCTTAGTGGCTCTTTGTGAGCCATTCAACTTATTTTAAAATGAAAAATAATGAAATTGAGGAAATTAAAAATTGAAGTAATTTCTAGATAAAACACAATAACATGTAAATGGGCATCAAAGTGTAGATAAATTAATTTAACTTTTTAAAGTATCAAATGAATGAAGTACTTAATAGAGTATAATATACTACAAAATAAATTAAAGTTAATTTTTTGGTCAAAATTTAGTTTTAATATATAATAAAATGGTGTTTGTTTTAGATAGTTGTTTTGGTGAGTGTTTAGCTTTAAAACAAAATTTGTGGTATTTGTTTGATTGTCTTAGTTTCTAATTTTATAAATATAATTATAATTATAAATAATTATGTAGTTGATATGTAATATTATTATACAATGAATATATTAAAAGAAAATGTAATTTATATATATTTTATTTATATAATTTATGTTTTCTTTCCCTTTAAGGTGTCGATCCAAAGTATGTCTATCAATATTATTTTCTTATATGTAGTAGATGTGAGTTAGTTTAACGTTTTATAATTATTATTTTTAAATTGCTAACATTATGTAGGCAAGAAAGATGTAAGATTTGGGATTGATCACATTTTTTTTTTGTATTGGAGAAATGCAATAATACAAGGAAGAGTAGAAACAATCCTCAAAGGAACTATTAAGAAAAACACTAAATACCAAACATTGGCTATGACAAATAATAATAGAATAGTTTTCTTTCATCGTTAACCTTTCACAATTCCAAAAAATTTCATAGATTTTGGTTTCAATTTTTTTTTAGTTTTTCTTGTTTCAAAAAGTTATATTATTGTGAATCTCCCAAATGCTAATCTCTTTTTGGATATATTGGTTAGGGATGATTGTTGGGTGATGATGGCATCTCTATCATGTTTTGGCTTATTCAATTTCTATACACATAATATATATTTCTTGAAGGATTTACTTTCGATGGGAAGTATATCAATCTCCATGCAAAGAATAGGGCAAGGGAGCATCTCTTTTGATTTTAAAGTTTTAAGTAACACATTATTTTTTACTTTGGTCAATCTTTCCCCATATTTCTTGAGATATGTTCCCTTCAAAAAATTTATATTCATAGATCTAGTCACAAGGGTTACCAAGCTAGAAACTTGTAGAGCACTCAAAACCTGTGTTGTGAAACCCTAATTGGAACTCAAACACATTTGTTTATGGATCCCACATTGACATACATTGTCCATTGTCACTTGTACAATGCTCCTTTGTTGCAAAGCTAGGGAAAAGCCCTTTTCAAGGCTAGAGTTGTCCCATCTCGAGGAGAATCATGCTTTCATGAATTGAAGGCCCATTCAACTTGTGTTTGAACAGACTCCTGGATCACAACCTTTAAACAAGACAAATTCAACAAAGGAAAATGATATGATGCTTAACTCTATTCACAAGGAAGAAACTGAATCGATGGTAGAACAAAGTCAATAGTGCACACAAACCCTCTTTGACACAAAGATCAAGGATTCTGAGGAAGAGATAAAATTTGGTGATAATGACATCTTTCTCCTCATGGATACACCACATACAAAGCCCATCTCTCTAGCTCTTGCTCCTCTTTGATCTTCACCCACAAACTACTTCAATAAGGGAATACTAGTTAACTATGTGCTACCTACAAACACACTGATCAAGTAGATAATGTATTAGCTAGCCAAACAAACTTCAACTAAAGTAAAATTATGGAATTCCATCTCCTAGATGAAGTCATAGATGCTTTTGCTTACCATCATTTAAGATTTGTTATTCTATTCTTTTTAAGAGATGTTACTAATGAACTGGAATTTTATAGGTGGAAAATCTCAAACCATGAAAATAAGGGTTAGTTTCTAGAGTCGATTAGGGGTCTTGGAAAGGGGTATATTTCTTGTACATTTGACTCGACTGAATGTGCTTAGGATGTACTTCAATATGGATCTTGGATAATATGTGGCCAAGTTTGTTACATATGCATTCTTAGGACTTTGAGTTTCATCTTGAGGGACCTTTTGTAACATCAAATTGTGCTCACCCACAATTCACATTCTATTTGGCACTCGCTTTAGTATCCACTCCCCTAGTGTGTTTTAAGGATCACTTGCCAGCCTTAGCCTTACCCTCAACCCACAAAGATGTCCTAGGTGTTGTTTTGACCCTTTTTATTTGCCATATCCCAAAACTATAAAAGTGCCTTAACCTTAGCAATGCCTTGAGTAACTTGGACTTTCTAAGAACTGAAGTTGAAGGGACAAAAGTGTTAGGCATGAACGTCTACATGACATGCTGGCCTCCTGATAGAGTCTTTTAGTTTGTCAACCATTTTAGAATGTGCGTTTTTGTTTGCGTGGAGTTCCTAGCTTTCCTACATGTCTATCCATGCCCAAACGACTCCCTTTTGCCTCTTGATTCTTCTATAAAACTCCATCGCTTTGCCATTCAAAACATACAACTATCACGCTAATAAAGCCCTGTCGAAATCTCTACTCATGACTATTTTATTTGTGCTATCATTATTATATGCTTATTGCTTTGTCACATATTTCTGTGTTGATGAGATTCAACTCATCTCCTTGCACTCTCTGAAGGGTTCTTGCTTGTGATTGCTATCCTTCTTCAAATGTGATAGTCTTCTAGTGAGAGCCTAGTAACTTCTCCTCTAACCCTTGTCAATCCTTCTAGATTAGTGTTAATCTTTGTGGGTTTGATATCATTTCCTTATTGCTCATATCTAGAGTCAATTCGTAAATCTATTCTAAATGCATTGAGTAGATTTCATTTATCAAATATCATTTATCATTTGTCACTGCTCACCGCAATTCTAGACACACTTAGAATTAAGAGCACACACTCTTTTATCAACATATCGATATGTGGTTGTCGTTGAGGTGGAAACACCAAAAATGGAGTTTGACTGAAGCAAACTCCTATACAGCCCAACCCTTTCTCTCGTTTGTGCATTTGTAGGTTTTGTCAGGAAGCTTGGTGGTGAGAGGAAGGACTGAAAAGACTGACACAAGAATTGAGATTGTGAATCCACACAGTACCTATGTCGTACATACTACAACATGGCATGCAAATGTCCATGCGATGCGCTATCGTTCTCGACAGTGAGGTTGTCCACCTAGTGCCAGGTTCCTTATCATATTGTCTTTCCATTTTTATATTTCATTCCTTAGAACTCTATTTATTGCTATTCATTTTCTAGCATTGTAATCAAAAGCATAAAGTGGCTCTATAGATATAGATCTTGTTAATAGAACCCTAATGTAATGTTAGTGGAAACATCCCTTGATTGATATGTTTAGTTGAGGAGTAGCTTCTCCTACATCACACCTTCAAAGTCTAAATACCTAATGTAGGTGGAGTTCCCTTTTCTAAAATTAGCATTTCATCCTTTCCCTGATGATATAGTCACTAAGCTTGGTTGTGTAGTTTGGTGGAAAAAATAACACTAACAAATTTGCCAACTTAAGATCATATCCACATAACTGCATACAAATAGACCTATCACAACCTATGCCTAAAAATATTACCCTTTTTGGTCCTAGTTTCTATGTAAATCAATCTATATCGTATCTTAATAAACTAAATGAATGCTTTCACTATAGGTAGGATGAACATTTTATTAGGGATTATCTTGCCACTAGTATACCCTTTGTTAACCCAAATCATGTTACCAAAGACAACTCCTCTCTTCATCCCATGAATCACCCTCATCCAACTACAAGTTCTTCATCATCCTCCCCTTTCCTTAAGCCTCAATCCATTTCTTCCTTTGTGCCCATCCACAAACCCACCACTCCTCCTCTCGCTTGATTCTCTATTGCTACTCCTCAAACTTCTCTACATGGGCCTTCCCCTTTTAATACACCCCCTTTAGACCTAACACCTTACAAATCTACCTCTTTTGATGAAGTGGTCCTTTGAAACAAGTAGGATATAATCACTAGGCTCATTAGGAGCTTAAATAGAACAAAACTTGACTAAGTGATTGTGTATAAAGGGGATAGAGGAGGAGTTGGGGATGGGTTGAAGATGCGTATAGGAGGCCTGGGTGTAAGATCATTTTTAGAGGTGGGCTGGGGACAGGAGGTGGGGTTGGCACCTTGGGTGGGAGGGGGAGAAGCTTTAGGTTTATGCATAGGAAATTCACTTATAAGGTGTTCTTCCTTTCAACATTAAAAAGAAGCACTAGGACTATTTAGGTAGGTCAGGGGTTGATTAATTTCAAATCTAGGGTTGAAAAACTTGATGATGTTAGGGAGTAGTTGTGTGAGGTCTAGTTCATCACAAGCTCTTGGTTGAACACATAAACTAGAAAGTTTTTTTACATTACTTTTGCACCATGTAACCCTACCTAGTTAATTGGCTATGTCTTTGAGATAAGGTTGAAGGCGAGATTGAGATATGAGAATTTAACCCATATTGGGTATTTTGATTTGGAGGTGCCCTTTAGGTGGAACTCAAAATCACAAGCTTGTAAATAATTAATTTAGTAGCATATAACCCAAAGTATTGTATTGTATAATGGCTTGGCATTGCTCATATAACAAGTTGTAAAAGTAATGTAAACAAAATTTCAACCATAATGCTTGTATTGCATTATGAGCATGTTTAACCATATAACCCTTATTTTCCCATTTTTGTTTTGCCCATTTGTAAAAGTCTTGCTTGTTAGGTACTCTTATAAGGAAAAATAATACTATTATTCTTTGTTTGCATTATGAGATAATATCCAATATATCATCGAGAAGATGACATTCAATAAGCTTATAAGCTTATGTCGCTTCCTTGGTGAGGTTGTTGGTGGTCGGTCTCCCCTTGATGCATGACACGCCCTTTGATGATGTTCCTAGTTCCATTGATGCTCCTAGTTCCATTAATGGTTTTCATAAAAAGACAAAGAGAGTTAAAATTTTGAATGATGCAAAGAGGATTAGAGGATATAACATCACTATAATTAAAATTAAATGAAGTGGGAAGGTGTTTATGGGTGGAGAGAGGGAGAACTAAGTATATGGTTGTATTCACAATAAAGAGGGATCAATGTTCATCATATAGATCTTAGATGTAAGGATTTAGGGGCTTTTAAAATTAACTTGAGTTGAATCTAGGAGTGCATACAACTTCTCATAGGTCTTCTTTTTCATTATCAAAGTGTATAGAGGATTTAGAGGACAACTAGGTCAAGGACCGAGCACATAGCTCTCCCACCGCGTGGTCCATTCCCTTTGTGGAGCTAAATCCATTAATACACGATATGATTCGTTAAAGATAATTTATTTTTGAGAAAACATTTCCTCGAAACACTATGTATCGCATAGAGAATGGTGTATGGAGGGGATATTTTAGTGGGGGCCGAAATTCCCAGTTATTCAGGAGATAGTTTTGATTTATTTTAAAAATAAACATTTCATCGAGGGCCTAAAATTGACGGCCAACTTTGCTGTCAAACAATTTTTTATGTGGTTATTTATTCAATGGTGCCTTTAAAATACCGACATACTCTAGTATAAGTAAAATTATATATAAACCAAATATATATATCATCATAATCTTATATAAATTTTGACAATTTGTCCAAAATCTCTCTTTTTTTTTTTTAATATGATACGGTCTTTTTACATTTTTTATTGTATTTTACAAAAAAATGTTTAAATACGGCTATATAACCATCACATTAGTTTTATGGTTTTGAGTGAAATTCTTTCTTTTGATTATGTTATTATATATATTTATTATAACATGGAAAAGTTAAAAGAATAGCCTAAAACATTTTTTTCTAAGTAGTTAAGGAGGTTAATTTTTTAGGGGTTTTTTAAAAATAAAATTTATTTTTTAGTTTTCATTTATAATTGAAAGAGTGGGAAAACACACCCTTTGAAATAAGTAGGTTAATTAATTAATTAAATATTTTAATTAAAGAGTTGAGTTTATATAAGTTTTAGAATATATATTAAAATTGATAAAGAAGGATAGATGCTTTTAGCTTAATTAATGTGTGATGAGGAATATTTTATTGTAATGTGTATTTTGTGATTTGACTTAAAAATAAATATTAGATTTGCACTAGTAGGGCTCTGATGGATTGAAACATGGATTATACTATTTTTAGGGTCAACATCGTCCTCATAGCCTTGACCTTGATATTTGCAACCTTGAAGTTATGTGTGTCTTTGATCTAAAAAATTGAGGCCTCGTGTGTTCTTACTCTTCAAAATTTAGTTTTTATAAATATTTAAATTGGATGGTGCTTAAAAGCACTGGTAGGGCTTGCTAGATCAAGGGGGGAATCTACATCTTGTCTTGATTGTAGTTAGGCCCTTTGGTACCAATTTATCAATGTTTGAACAAGACTAAAGACACACCACATAGAATGTAAATGCATAGGTATTTGTCCTTATGTATGTAGTGTTGATTCAATAATTACTTTATATGCAAATGTAAATGCAAATATTCTCCATGGTTGGATTATATGCTTGTGGGTTCTTATCTAAATGGTCTAAGGATTTGTCCTTTTAGACAACACCTTAGCATTCAAATTTGAATATCTTAGGCATGAGTTGGTGGGTAACGACTAGTTAGGATAGGGTTGAATTAGTCCCGTAATTAAATTTGAATTTTGAAATTAGAGGTCAAGGTTGTCCTAGCAGTCTTGATCTATGATCAAGACCATTCAAATAGTCTTGACTTTGGACTATGAACATGAAGGTTAAGGATTGGGTCCAAATTGCTAGGGAATGGGAACTCAAGTTTAATTCAAGAGAGGCTAAATGACAACTCTTGCATACAAATGCCAAATTGAACACTAAATTGTTACATAAAGGGCTAAGGTCTAATCAAGTCCAAAAAAGTGGAGAAAAGTGCCAAGTATGCACTTTTCACCTCTATAATAATCTAATAATTAAAATTTAACTTTAAGAATAAAGATTAATTATTTGTGATCATTATATATTAAGAACTTAAAAATTGTGAAAAATTTTAGTTAATTTTTTTTGAAAGATTTATTTTTTTATTTTTTAAAATTATAATATTATGGTTTTATTATGGGGCAACATCCTTGCAAATAAAGCATACATGCGATCTAACAAGAATGAAAGACTTGTGTAAAGACTTGGATGTAAGGTTGACAAACATAGAAAACACAAAAGAAACACCATATAGTAAGATAGATTGCACTACTACACAATAACCACTCACACTACTCTAAATTAAACAATATCAAAATACTAACATGAGAAAATGATGACATTAACTATCAAGCCATCTGGAGCAAGACAAACATACAAGACATTCAAAAACCAAAACATTAAACCTAAAGCATTTGTAGTTTAGACACACCCCATTGAGAAGTCCCCATGCCTCTAGGAACACACCTCCATCAATCATATGCTCTATTGGGAATCCCATTACATATTGACACCACTACTACCTTTATTGGATCCATATGCCAAACCAGATTCTTCCAAACTAGATAGAAGAATTCCATTAATAAGCTCATCACTCCTTATTGACCAAAACAATTTACCATTCTCAAATGCAAGCAAGGTGTAGTTGCTTATCACATCTAATAACCTTTTGTAGTGTGAGACCACCATGTGTTTGATGTTTGACTGCAAGTTATCCTGGAACAAATCCATCAATATGCCACATCCCTACTTAATACATTGAAATCTTCAATTGAAACAGCACCCTTCGCCTCCACTAGGGACGACAAACCAAGAGAGGATTCCATGTGCATGACATCAACCACCTCCATATCCTCAACCACATTGAAAGATAGAAGCTCTTTGATGCAACATTGAACCTCCACACTACCTACAACAAAAACTAACTTATGGTGAAAATAAACTAAATTGAAGCCCTAAACCTAATAATCCTAGTATCTACAATACTATATGGGCTTAGAACCACCTTTACAAACTTTAATGATTGCACATTAGGGCAATAGAAGATTTTCTTTAACCTAAAGTATGAGACACCCTCTTGTCGCTAGGGATCCTGTAAGACTCCAGCGCCCCTGCCAACATTAAGCAAATCACACCCAACCAAAACAAGCTAAATTTAACTTCGCTAATCAATAGACACCTCCACACCAAACTACCATGAAAAACTAACGGGATAGCCCCAACACACTACAAAAATTCTTCAAAATAAGGTGCCACATTAGATATGAGTATACCTTGACCCCAATAGAAGCTATGCTTGAAAATAAATATAAATTATTAACAACCAAAACATTTCAAGAATATATAACAACTTATGACAAAATTTAAGTATTTAAAGAAGATATACTTTCAAATAAAATATTAATCATCTATAACCCAAAATGTTAAATTTAATTTATTTTTAAATAAAAATATTTTGATATACACTATTGAAAATATAGTGACTCTATTAACATTATTATTTTGGTTATCTATTTGTTGATTTTTAATTGTTCTTTAGTTTGAAGTTCAGACTTGAAGGTCATTTATTGTGGAAAAATTGAATTTCACCAAGATATGGATTTGCTTATGATATTTCTCAGTTTTTGTTTTATCTATGAAAACATTTATTAAAATCCAAAAGTTCCAATTTTTTACTTAATAATAATATTTCATATTTTGATCGTTTGAATCTGTGGGCAAGGCTTGGAAGGGTTTAGCAATGGGCAGAGGATGAAGGATCGATGAAATCACGGATGGATCGAAATGCAATTTGCAACGGAACAGTCTACAAAAATGCACAGATTTCGCGGTTTGGACTGATCTAAAAATCTTCAAAAGGATATCTGGTAGATTGCTTAAACTGTAAGACTTGTGTGCATTGCAAAATTTTGTTTGTAGTGTGTTTGAAAAAAAGTCAAAGTTAATTTAGTGAGTGCTAGCTAATCCGGTAGAAATTTGCGTGGAAAATGGTTCTGTGAAAAACTACTCAAAATTGCTGTAAGCGGGAAAGGACTGTGCAAAAATGCTTAAATAGATTAATCTGCATGATTTTGGCTGAGTTTGAGCTAACAACGACTCCTAATTTGAGGTTTTTTCCTTCAAATTTCAAAAGCCTTAGGAGCTCGAAACCAGCATAAAACCCTCAGCACTGACAATTTATCCATATCTTTACTGTTTCAACAGCTCAGAATTGTTCTTCTGAACCAATCAACTAAAGATTTTCCTCAACAAGCACGTTTCTTAGAATTTGCACCAGTTTCGGCTTATCTTTAATCATGAGCGAACAAATTAAGCCCTTCTACACGATCCTTTACCATTTACAGGAAATATTGAGTCATTTTAGATCAAATTCGCGCCAAATACTGCATATTCTTGTATTCAAGCCCCTTCCCGGGATCCTCTACTGTTTTTCAGTGAATTCTTAGTCGTTCTTAACTCAAATTAGAGGAAAAAAATGCACATTCTTCTATATTAAGCCTCTTCCCACAATCCTCTACCGTTTTTCAGCGAAATTTGAGTAGTTCTTAGCTCAAATTCGAGCCCAAAAACATGCACATCCTTCAATATAAGCTCTTTTGCACAGTCCTCTGCCGTTACAGTGAATTTCCAGTCGTTCTTAGCTCAGATTCTAGCTGAAACAAGCAGATTCGTTTTATCAAGCTTTTATGCAGAATGCTTAACAGTTTTGAGCGAATCTTAAGTAGTTCTTAGCTCAAATTCGACATATAATGTGCTTATTCTTCAATCGAAGCCCTTTTGCACACACCTTTACGGTTTACCGCAATTTCCCACTCGTTCTCACCTGAAATCGAGCCAAAAAACACGCAGATTTGTTTGTTTCAGAAGAATAGTACAGAGCTGTTGAAACAGTGCGCATAAAAAATTGACAGTTGTATAGTTGTACTTAGACATTTTAGTTGTAAAATACAACTGAAAATTTGAAAAGACCGTATCATATGAAAGGAGAGATTTTGCACAAACTGTCAACATTTATATAAGATTATGATGATATATATATTTGGTTTTTATATAATTTACTTATACGCACTATTGAATAGATAACTGTCATAAAAAAAATTGTTTGACAGTCAAGGTTGACTGTCAAATTTAAGCGCTGGCTGAGGGTTTTATGCTGGTTTCGAGCTCCCAAGGCTTTTGAAAATTGAAGGAACAAGGTGAAAATGCTTAATTTGAGATTATTCAGCACGGTATTGGAAAAGTCAGCAATTTTGCTATTTCTGGACAATTTTTCGCCCAAAATTAGATCAAAATATCCTCTAAATACCGTTTAATCTAGCAGAAGTTGAGGATAGAGAGATGTCTTACCAGATTCAATGAAGCTGCGACTGGTCTACACGTTTTGAGATATTATAGCAGATTTGTTTGACAATTCAAAAGGTCTCGAAAATATTGAGTTTATTTCATAGTGGAGGAGTCAACGGTAGAAAATTTCGCCATTTTAGGAAGTGGAGCTCTTTACGGGAACAAAGAAAAAACTTTGGTAGAATCGCTGGAATTTTCGACAAGGCTTTGGAAATTTTAAGAAAAATCTTTGGTAAATTCGTCCGATTCTTTGAACAAATTCTGGAGGCTCTATCAGGTAAACTTGTTTGGTAGATTCACCCGAACTTTCAATCAAGGCGTCAGTTGCTAAACAGAATTTGTCAAAGCTTTGTTTTAAAGGCTACCTAATATTGTGGACAAATGGTAAAATATCAGAATTTTCTTCTTACCGTAGCTGAAGGCTTAATCAGGTACCTACATAAGTAGAACAGTGCTTTCATCGACGAGGATATTATTTTTGCTAAACTTTTCGGTTGGAGTGATGTAAACGGCATGACAGAACAACTGTGAGCATTGTCCAATGGCTATGTACTAAGCCCAAAACTAAAAAAGAAAAAACTTTAAAAAGACCTCAAAACCCATCTTGAAGCTTAAGTAAAGCAAATATGAAAATGAAATGAAAGAGGACGTTTTTAAATAAATGATTTTTTCGATTAAATCCACGAGATTCAACCGTTCGGGGGACCCCAAAGATCAGGACTATTTTCTATCATCAAGGAAGATTTTTATTATTAACTATATAGAAAACGTTTTTTTCCTAAACGGGCACGCGACTTAAAAGGAATCCTTCGCGTCTTCCCTCTTTCGGTGGAGTGTCTAAATACCCTTTGCCGAAATTTGCCGGTGTCGAATGACCACCTCATAGTTCAGAGTATTATAACGATATATCAGTAGGCCAGCCCAATAGATTTTTAACAGCCAATGGATCTCTTTTTATTATGTCTCCGAGATTTGATTGTTTACAGGGAGACACAGGTTACAACTACATTAATCATCATGAAGTCAGTGAGTAATCTGCAAGTTAAGCGAAACATCACTGTTCAGAAACCCAAAAGAAATGTTAAAAAAATATTATTTTTTTCCCCAGATCAGTAAAGTGAAAAATCACTGGTTAAAAACCCAAAAGAAATTTTGCAGGTATTAGTAAAAACTGATCTCCATTAATTAATATTTTTTCTCTTCGTTTCATTGCTTTCCTCTCTTCAACCGCTTAAACATGAGATAATTTCCGACAAAAATCAATTCCCAAGATAAATATAACTCAATCCAAATCACACATCTATTTTACACATCACTTTATAACTAAATCTTCTTTCCTACATCTAAGCTTATGTAAACTACCAGTCTCCATTAATTTCTGCCCTCAAAATAGGCCTTTTGAGTTGTGTCCGCAAAAGTGTGAGTACAAGGAAGAAAAGGGACCATCACCATCCACCAGGCCTCTAGGCCCACGGCATTTGGTGTTAGAATTTTAAATGCGGTTCTCAGCAGAGGTCTCTGTTTCCCACGTGCATTGCGGTGCCCCGCCTCCATTATTTGGTAACAGGCCTAGAACTCTTATATTTTAGATTTGCCATGCCTCTCGCTTTGCTTGTTATTAAAAAAATATTTAGACATATATTTTACATTTACCCTGCCTTTGGGTTTGTTTGTTATTGATAAATTAAATAGAAATTGGGTTTTGTTTGGTTTCGGTTTTTGATCATATTGAAAGCGCATTAATGCACCGTATAGCCTTGGGCCCGGCTGAGAGCTTAGACCCACAACAGAACCCCACACGCCCACCTCGATTTTACTGCTGGAAAAACCGGGATCCGGATTGCTCCCATCTCGGGACGAATTTGCAGCGGGATTCCCGTTTACGGAACACTGTTCAAAGCACCCCTTGGGCATTAGTATTAAAAGTTTTACTGTTCATCTTAGCAGTAAAAATGGGTCAGTCCAAAGTGAGGCCCAGTTAAGCCAATCTCTTGTTTGGTCAGAACTCTGCAGCCTGGACACATTATAGTCCCGTGAATGTCTTTTATTTCTCGTTTTACAAAGAAAAGGCTTGTTTACCCTCCTCCCCATTCGCAACTTTAGGAGTCTCGTATTATTATTCCCTTTGGGTTTGTTTCTTTGCTCCTTTCTCATGTGCGTCGCCTCCTTTACATTTGGGCTACTCTTCTTTGCTTTTCTTTTGGGACCGCATCTTAACTGGGCTTCAATTGCACTCTACCTTTATTCTAACGGCTTTTCAGGGCTCCGGTATTTCTGTCTCTGTTTGCTCCTGTTCTCAGTGCTAGGTGCCACCCGGATCTTAGTTTAGCAGGTGAAAATTCATTGCATTGGTGTCTGCCATTGCCGCCCACAATGCTGGTTCGGGCAGTTGCTGTTGTCACGCGCGCTTGATTTGGAATGACCAACTTGTCAGGTCCCTGATCCAAACGATTTTATTTTCCTTTTTACGGTTTTAACTTTGTTCTGTATAATTTTTGGTGTTAAGACGAGTTTGTAGATTTGGGTGTTCCGGAGATGCATGGTTAATGCCATTTGATGCCTTGGGTAGATGTCTTATGCTATTAAGGATTTGGGTAGGTAGATTTCAGACACCATTTGTAGATTTGGGCATTTTGGGTATATGTTTAATGCCATTTTTTTTTTTCTGCTTTTGATGCCATAGATATGATTTTCTTCGGTCTGTTCAAAGTTTATATTTTACAGTCCCATTGACCTAATTATAATTTCGTTCTGTCTTTATGAATGCAGGTTCGATAGCTTTGGAAACCTTAAGATCATTCAAAATTGAATTGCAGAAGGTCTGATGAGGGTTTGACAGGAAAAGATAATGATCTGTGATGTGAGGGGTAGGTAATTATGCGGCCAGGAGGAGCATGGTTTGACAGTTGATCATGGTAGCGGCATATTCCGCTGCGGCTTCTGAGATTCAGCAGCAACACCAGCAACAAAAATTGGAGGAGAATGGGCGAGCCCCATTAGCCTTGTCCGAAAAAAATAACGGAATTCCTCGCAAGCCCAAGAACAGGGAAGTGACATCACGCTATAAGACAGCCACAACATCATACTCTGCGGCTCCCCCAGCTTCTTCAAGAAGATGCCCATCTCCCTTACCCACGTTAGGTCGGAATATTACAACACCAGAAGCGACTTCTTCTTTAAAAAGAGCGCAGTCAGCTGAGAGAAGACGGCCATCTCCATTACCCACTTCAGACTCTAGAGCAGCCAATGGACTCGTTGAAGCAGCCAAGCGCACACAAGGGCGGGGTCCAGAGGGACTCCTCTGGCCTTCAACTCGAAGTTTATCAGTATCCATGCAAAGAGATTCGATCTCTACCAGGGATCATACACTAAGGCCTGCTGCAAATGTCGTGCAGAAACCAGGGGATTCGGCTGCAAATTTACAAAGAAAGGGGACGCCGGAGAGGAAGGGGACTCCTGAGAGGAAGGGGACTCCCGAGAGGAAGAGAACTCCCCGCAGACCGAGCAGGGAAACTGAAAATGCTAGGCCTGTGGATAATTCACATTCAAAACCAGATCAGCAGCGCTGGCCAGGGAAAAGCAGTACCAAGGTGATAAATGCTATGACTAGGAGTGTGGATCTTACAGATAGAACAAGCAGGGCTTCTTCTCTTCTAGTCCAGGGTCAGTCTGCATTGGGCACAACAAGAACTCCCAGGTCTGCTGCTGTAAATAGGGCTTTTCAGCGGTCCATTAATGAGGGTCCTGTTGAGAGTGGGGCATATACAGCTTCCAGGCGGGTTTCTTTTGATGGAAGACTAAGGAGTCCATCAAAAGGAATTGATCACCGTCTCACAGAGACTTCTGATTCGGGTAAATCAGATGAATCTAATCAGACTGTACAACCATCTCAAGAGGTGGAACTATCACCTTCTTCTGTTTGCACTTATACTACTATGACACCATGTGACATTGCCTCTGATGACACTGAGAGTGTCTCCTCTGGTGGCAATTCTGTGATTCAGGAAGCTGTTGGTTCTAATCATAGAAGTGGTTCTGGAGGCAATGCCAGCACAAGAAGAGGTACTACTGTGCCCGCTCGGTTTTGGCAGGAGACTAATAATAGATTACATCGATCATCATCAGGGCTCCGCTCATCCTTGCCAGATTCTGAGTTAACATCCGGGTTCTTGAAGTCAGCAGCACGCTTGAAAGTTATACCATCAACTGGTTCGGTTATGAATGGACCAGAAAGGGCAATGGCATCCCCACGGTTTCCAAATCGACCCCAGGTGTCATCACCATTTGCTGGAGCACAGCATCCCGGCTCTCCAGGTAAGATGATATTCAACATAATCTCCTGCTATGATGCGGCGAGAATCTGCAAGATACTAGAATTGAAACAACCTAAGGAACACTTCAATTCTTCAGACACAGAATATTTCCTTAAATGCTCCTTTATTAATTGGACAATACATTGTTCTGTTAAACCACATAATAACATTTCAACCTCACTATATAAAAATCAACCTTGACTAACACTACCAAATTAATGGTATCATTAGGATGCTAGGTATTACATCACTCTTCCTATCTCTCTGTGTTTTAGCATTTTATTTTCCTTGTCCAATCATAGGGTCAATCATTTTGCTTTCCTTCACATTCTCCTCTTCTATTGTAAGTGGTCCGTCCCTCTTTACCAATTGATATTGCCGCCAAATGATTCTTCATTCTCACTGAACTTGTCATTTGTCTTCCTCATCATTTTGATCCATGTTTGAATTTTCTGCTTCCCCTGATTACTTATCTTCTGTTTCAAGTTTTTTCTAATTTATGGGATTCTTTGTGAAACCAGTAGCTGCAAATTTGACACATTGTAGATCCGTCATCTTTTCCTAATAACATCCCGGGGAGAGTAACAAACCCACCCTACCCTGCCTCCGCCACACCCCCCTAACCCCCCCGACATCAATTCCCTCAATACCTTGCCAGAAAAAATAAACAGGGATGTCCTCGTCAGATGGATAAAGCAAAATGTCCATGGACACCGTGCTATCATGATTGTCCTAGGGGCGATAGGATGTCCTTGGATGCCATAAATTTGAAACAGAAAAACAGTTAAAAGACATCTTCTAGGAGGAAGAATGTGTCCATGCGAATATTGTAAGTGAAAACCAAGTTAATCAGGGATTTTTTTTCTCTTATCTTTGGGACAACCAAGTTTTGATGTCGAATTTGCTGAGTCACTCCCCAATTTTGCTCAGCGAGCCGACTTGACTTAGCTAAGCCATTATCTTCCAAATTTGCAAAAGGGACATATCCAAGGAGAATAATATTACTATGGTCATCTCTAAGATCCTGATGCAACCGGAGCTGGAGAAATTGTTGCAGATGGTACAGCAGCAATCTCAGTTCACTCACACTCATCATTTCCCTCCGCAGCACTTAAAGGAGTTTGGCCACCTTAGATTCAAGACCATAAGTTTCTTTTCTCATGAACTTACTGTTTTACAGTAAATAGTAAAAAGTAAAAAAACTGAACGCCCGATATTAAAGATGTATGCAAGAAAACAGTCGGCTAAGTTTCATCATGTTTTACAAGTAATAAAGGTTTTAATCCTCACTGTGTCATGTAGGTCAATTTCAAAACTATGAATATAAAATTTTACCATTGAAAACCTAACCCTCCAATGGTGACGGACATTCTAAATATTGCCTTTATTTTGCACATTTATCTGGTCTTTGGTTGACATTATTAAACCAAATTTCCTTAGTTAAGAAAGCATCCTTGTCTTCAGGCGTGATAGAAAAGCCATGGATGCTTTCATAAATGTTTAGTTGCTAAAACAAATTGGAAGGGGCATGAAATCATTCCAAGTACAGACAAAAGTAAAACAACATGAAATTTAGGGCATTATTCCTTCTAATTTGATAAATCAGAGATGAAGACTGTGTTTTTCTTTTATGAATGTTTAGTTTGTAGCTATGAGAATTTAACTTGTTAATAGCTGCAATGTCCCCACTCCCCACCTCTCCTGTTATCTCCAAAATCCATGAAAATGTTTGCCATCCCCATAACCATGCACCCATCCCACCCTGTCCCTGGAACTTGGAGAAACATCGTTTTACTCCCTTGAATTATGCTTCCATCTCAACATTCCAATGATTCAAGCCTTAAATCCCCAAGTACTTTTAATTTTAGCTACCAGCAAACTCTATTATAGGAATGTGGGTTTAATTTTCCAATCTGATTTGTAGGGACTCGACTCTGATGCAATCTAGTGACAAGAGCCTCTAATCTTCTGAACAAATACTGAAATTCTGAAATTTTCAGGCATTCTCTCTGCTGAATTTTCCTCGGTTTGATTAATCTTCTCTCTGAGCCTTTAGTTATGGCTCTTGTTACATATCAATAGTTCACTTGCCTTGAACTGTTCTGCTCAAGACTGTGTCTGTTTCTAGTTCAACCCACAATGCAAGAACATGCCTGCTCTGATATCAGTAAAACTGCAGGAAGCCACAAGAAACTAGAAGTGAAAACATATTAAGGAACAATTCAATGTTATAGAGAGATAATATTTCAGAATCTGTCTTCAAATGCCTCTTCATTAATTTCAGAATTCAAAGTTTCCTTTATTAATTGCAAAAATTACATGCTTTGAAATCTAATTTTCCCTAAGAACAGATCTGTTTTATCTATTGTAGAAAACACCTTTTATAAAGCTATTTTTCTTGCTTTGTAAGAAAAATCTACTTTAAGCTACTTATAAGCTATTTTTCTTGTTTTGTAAGAAATATCTACTTTAAGCTACTTTTACTATTTTGTAAGAAAATGACAAAACTAACTCCATATACTTCTGTCTCATCCATATACTTCTGTCTCATCTCCCAGGTAAGGTGATTGTTCCAATGTCATCTCCAGCGAGAAGCCAACCTAGTCCAACAAGAATGCGTTTACCACCATCAATGCCTTCAGCAAATTCTCTGCACACCCGTTCCCACAATGCTTCATCTATGATCAGCTTTGGCCTTGACACACGCAAGGGCAAGAAGGGAATGGGACAGTTGGAAGAAGCCCATAATTTGCGCATACTTCACAATAGACTGTTGCAATGGAGATTTGTCAATGGCAAAGCAGAAGCTGCCATGAATGCTCAAAGAGTTACTGCTGAGGTCTGCTTCTATATCCATTTTTAATATCCTAGAAATTTAGCACTTACAATTTTGTTATTGTAATAATCTAAAGCTGTCCTAATCTGTAATGCATTTATCTTTCTTGGGTAGATGAATTTCACAGCAAAACTTTTTCTTTAATATTCGAAAATCGCAACAGTGATCACTAATAAACTAGGAATTATGGTTGTAGGATAGGAAGCTGATTCTTAATGCAGTCTGTACTGTTCTATTGTTGTTCTTCTATGATTAGTGTAGCTTTCTCATACTATATATACAGTAAATAACTTGTTATCGTGCCGTTCTTTTATATAATCTATTCATTATTGAACTATGCTAATAGTTTTTTTAGCTCTTCATTGGTTCTTTTTGACATGTCATTTCTTTATCCTTTTCTGTTGGAAGAAACTGTTTGATCCTTGTTCTATTTAGTCACTCTCATTCATCTCCAAACGTTGATCAATAAAATCTGATTTTCCTATGCGTTGTCTGTCTCACTCGTTTCTGGCAAATTTATTAACATTGTATGCTTTTATATGCATTTTGAGATGGCCCTTTTTGTTATCAAGTTTATTCTCAGACTCTAAGATCAGCAGTTTGTAACTTTACTCCTTTGGTCAAAGGCCCATGTGGATGGATTCTACTCTCCCTTCATGGCACAGAAATGTGGACTTGTAGGCTTTTAATCTGCAGCCCGGGGTCACAAGAATGCTGACTTAGTCAATACATTGCTGTTGCAGGCCTTACAAGCCATTCATAAAATGTTGCTGCTAAAAAAATAAAAATTCCTTGGTCTCGCTTGAGCCCTGAATTTCACCAGCTAAATAACCAATATGTTTTTTTCATTGAAATTGTTTGACAGTTTGGTTCGTCTCTTCTTGTTTAAATTGTTATTCCATGGCTGCCTCCCTTTGCCAGTCTATGGTTCTCCCATTTCCAGTCAATTGTTGTCTTAAAGTTGAATGCTTTCTCTAAACTTACTCCTTGATGCTCTTATGGCCTACATTCTGTTGTCTAATACTGTACATAGGTGCCTTGGTTTCAGACAGTAGTAAGAATCTTTAAGAGAAACATTAACTTATACATTGGCATGTCTATGTTATTTTAAAAAACTTTGCAATAGTTTGGATGTTGAAGGACAGGAAAGAGAACATTCAGTCAATACTAAGTCAGTTATCTGCACATTCAATTTGCTTATAGTTTTTCTTCAATCTATGTAATGAAATGCTGCAAGTTCCATGACCTTGAGAGCCACAGAGTAATTAAAGGGCATATATATATTGATGAATGGGTCCACACAATCTTTTTACAATGTCTGTTTTTACCAAAGTAGCAAACATCTTTCTCGGGAATAAGCTGGCAAACCAAAGATAAAGATTTTCTCAATTAATTGGAATTTAATCAGGAGAAAATTGAGTGAGGGTGATTTATTAAAATGAGCCGGATTGATTGAATGAAATGCAGCTTTTATATACAAAAATAACGATTTAATCATGATTTTTCGAAATTCGTGAAAAACTTGCGATTCCTGAAAAAATCATGATTTAATTGGGAATTAGGTGTAATTAAATTGTGCTTTGAAACTGGGCTGATTGATTAATTTAAAAAACTGGAGATTTTTCTTGGAAAAATTGGCAGCAAGGCTGGGTGGCGATTAATTGGAGTAAATCATAATTTTTAAAAGATTTCTGCAACTATGGTTTTTACTATGTTGTTCCTAAGAACTTTGCAATAGTCCGGGGGTGGTGAAAAAAAAAAAGAGTCCGGGGGTTGATGAACAAGAAAGAGAAAGTTCAGCCAGTACCAAGGCAATTATCTACACATTTGATTTGCTTTTAGTTTTTCTTCAATCTATATCATGTAATGCAGCAACTTCCATGAATGACTTGCACAGCCGCGGAATAATTAAAAAGCATATCTTTTCTTTATGAGTGACTCCACACAATCTGTTTGTAATGTCTGTTTTTACTGTGTTGTTTTTGAGAACTTGCAAGAGTATGAAGATTGGTGTACAAGAAAGAGAATGTTCTGTCAGTGCCAAGCCAATTATCTATGCATTCAGTTTGCTTCTAATTTTTCTTCAATTCATGTGATGAAATGCAGCAAGTTCCATGACCTGGACAGCCATAGAGTAATTAAAGGGCATATATTTTATTTATAAATGGGTCCAGACAATCTTTTTAATGTCTGTTTTCCTATGTTATTTCTATAAACTTCGTAATAGTCTGGAGGCTGCTGGACAGGAAAGAAAATGTTTAGTCAGTACCAAGCCAATTATCAACACATTTGGTTTGTTTCTAGTTTTTCTTCAAATATCATAGACAGCTGCAGAGTAATTAAAGGGAATATATATTATTTATCAATGGGTCCACAAAATCCTTTTATAGTGTGTTTAACTTTACTAAAAGGGTTTCATTGTTGGCAATGCACTTGGAAGATTAAAGAATCCCAATTGCATAGAATGGGAAAAAACACCAAATCTTGGTTGGCTGTTTCTGAATTATCCATTTGAAACAGCAATCCACCATAGACAACATGTTGAAATTGCTATAATACTTCCAAAACCACCATGAAATTTCTGATACCACCAGTGTGATGTATTTGGTGGTTCCATCAGTGCAGAATGCTTTCTGACTCTGCTGATTCTGAAGTGTTCTTGGAGTCTGATAGAGTTTGATGATTCGTTTTCGTGTATTTTTATGGATCAACATATGTGTGTAAGATAAGAACATGTATGTAGAAAGCTGAATCTGGCCTTTAATTTATGTTAAAGTCTTCAATATTTTTGTATATTTTGAATTGGTTAGAGAAGGCATGGTTTTAGCGACTCTAATTCCATTGCAGCTATCTTGAGGAGCTGACTCTTCTTTGCTTGTCTCAGAAACTACTTTCAAATGTGTGGTTCACTACTTCAGAGCTGGCAGATTCTGTAACAATGAAGAATATCCAGGTGCAACAATTAAGACTGGAGAACAAGCTTGCTTCCATCCTTAAAGGACAAGTAAGATTCTAAGCTGTATATATATATTGTTGTAGTAAGCATTTGGAACATGCACACTTTTAAATTTTTCTATAGGCTTGTTCAACCTCCTTTTCCTTTCTTAATAGCCTTGCAAATCTTGGTACTAAAGTGTGCAGAAGGCGGCAAGGGTATAAGTTTTCTTGCTAGCCTCTATATATTTGCCTTTCTAACATGTTTGGCCACCCGTTGCAATGAAAATAAGATTCAATTCAGAATCTGTTTATTTGTCATTAAATATTTTAATGTAATTTCTCAGTAGTTTGTCATTTCATTAAGGCAAGAATATAAACTTCGATTTTGGATGGAGTTAAGATGAATAAAGTTCCATAAATAAATGTGAATATGGGAAAGGATCCTGTAGTTGTGCACCCTAACTTCGTGCCTCTCAAAATCATATTTGACAATTTCTAATGACTCAAATTTTTTTAGCAGCTTACTTGGCAAGTTGCCTGCTTAAACCTAAGATTTCAGGTCCACATCATCAAATACGATACCACATCAGCATTCTTTTGTTGAGGTGTTATAAACTTATAAAAGACCCCCTAAAAAAGGTTAGACCTGTGGTTGTGCATTTGGTCATGTTTTGTCGGTGCGGTCATGTGGCATCACATGATTTGTTGTTTTTTGGATCTAATGTGCACATTTCATTCAATTATTAGTAATAATTGTCAACACTAACAACCTTGAAGTCACAACTAATAGTGCTATACTATTAAACATAATGGTCGTTAGATCTACAAATGCTATCTCAGCTATTGGAACACACTCAACTATTGGGTCCTTTATCCTAGAAGAAATGTTATTATATTTCCTACTTTGATAGATTTCATTTTAATTGATTTATCTCATTGCTGAAGGCTAAAACTTAGAAACATTCCAAAACTTATGTTTTGAATTCAACAGAAAATAGTGATAATGATTGATCATGAAGTTTGTGTCAAAAATATCTCTGGCTGTAAACAACTGGTGTGTTGTGGTCAATAAACTGGTTGTTTACACAGGGAACCAAAATAGTGAAGATTCAAACAACAAATGTACTGAAATTTATTATCCAATGTTAGAATTTTTGAGGTAATCATTCCATTCCATCTGGTATTTATTTTTGGGACAATGCATCATCTCTTTAAACTCCACCCAAAAATAAATACCAGATGGAATGGAATGGATACCTCCAAAATTCAAACATTGGATTATAAATTTTGGTCTATATGTTGTTTGAATTTTTACCTTTTTTCTTCTCGGGTTAATTAACTGGGCAGAAAATTTAGAAACTCAAAGATTGGATTATGAATCTTGTTACATTTATTACTTCACATGGTCTTGTCTGTATTGTCATGAATTATCGTAACTTTCAAACTCATCGATGGTTTTCAAGTCAAAGCTTCAAAAACAACTTATAAGGCACATTTATCAATGCTATCAGCACTCTGAAAATAATTATATCCTTTGGATGCATATGATTACAATTTTATGTTTTCCTTTTGTTTTCATTTTTTAGTGTCAGAATATTAAAATTGAGTTTCTAGTAATGCTAATCTTTACAAGTTTTTGTTATCATGCGTTGCATTACCTTGTCTCTTCCAAGGTCACTAGGGAACATTTTTTGGCATCCTTTTGATTCATATCCTATGTATTAATTTATGCATAGATTTGTTGGTAAAAGCATGCACATACACTGCTCCCTATATCTGATGAAAGCAAAACTATTTCCTAATCAGTTACAATTTTCAAAACGTTAGAACCTATATATGTTTTGTAAGGAGGCATCCTGTTACATTTTCTGAATATATGTAAATATATTAATGAATGAGTTAGTATATAAAGGATTTACATAATCTAAATATAGAACCTACAGCTAATAAAGCAGAGTAGATAGACATTATCTACTATATTACAATATTGACCATTAAATAGAACTAATCTAAATTTAGTTTAATACCCTCCCTTAATGGTCAATTGGTCAACTAAACCAAGATGCCCCCTAAATTTGACAAACTTATCTGGGCTTAGAGACTTGGTGAGAATATCTACAGTCTGGGCCTCAGTTGGAACATACTGCAACACCACGGATCTGTGTTCGACAAGTTGGTGGATGAAATGACAATGAAGATCAACATGCTTTGTCCTTTCATGGAAGACTGAGTTTTTGGCCAATTTCAGCACCCCTTGATTGTCACAATACAAGGGTGAAGGCCCTGCTTGAAATATTGCATGTTCGAAAGCATTCTACGGAGCCAAACTGCCTCACATGCTGCTTTAACAGCTCCTCGATATTCAGCTTCAGTCGAGGAGAGAGCCACTGCTTGCTTCTTGTTGGTCCACGTGATTGCACCTGTGCCCAAAGTGAAAACATACCCAGAAGTAGACTTCCTGTCATCTACAGAGCCTGCCCAATCTGAATCTGTAAAACCGATCAGCTTAGGATCTTTGCACCTTCCATATAGAATGCCAAATTCAGAAGTGCGTTTTACATATCGCAGCACATGCTTTGTTGCAACCCAATGTTCAGATTTAGGGGCTTGCATGAAGTGAGAGATGTAGGTTATTGCAAAACTAAGATCAAGACTAGTGGCAGTGAGATAGATGAGGCTGCCCACTAGTTGTCAGAATGCGGATTCATTGTCCGCAGGGGAATTTGAATTGGCGGATAGCTTTAGCCCTTTCTCCATAGGTGTGGATGTAGGCTTACAATCTGTCACTCTGAACTTATCCAACAGACTTCTAGCATATTTGGACGGAGAGATGAAGATGCTATCAACTGTTTGCCAAACCTCAACACCTAGGCAATAATGTAGAAGTCCCAAATCTGTCATTTCAAATGTTTGACTGAGATCATGTTTGATCCCCTCAATCAACGGCTCTGAGCTGCCAGTAATGATCAGATCATCAACATAGACAACAATGTAAAGACTATCATCAGCATACTAATTGACATACAAATTGGAATCAGAAAGACTCCACTGAAAACCATGATCCACGAGGTACTTATCAATCTTAATGTACCATACTCGTGGAGCCTGTTTTAGGCCATAGAGAGCTTTTACTAGTTTGCAAACCTGGTGTTCTTGTTGGCAGTGAGCTGCCCCCTTGTCAGTGAGGCGTTCAACGCTGACCTCAGGATTCGTGACATGGCAGTGAGCCTCTCGTGGATCTGGGTTAAATCTGGCGTTTGAAGCGAGCGTTGATAGCTCGAGCTTTTGGCACAACGGCAAACAATTCCAACAATTGGTATCAGAGCCATGGGTCACGGGTTTGAATCCTTTGGGTTGCGTTGGGGGGATTGTTGGCAGTGAGCTGCCCCCTTGTCAGTGAGGCGTTCAACGCTGACCTCAGGATTCATGACATGGCAGTGAGCCTCTCGTGGATCTGGGTTAAATCTGGCGTTTGTAGCGAGTGTTGATAGCTCGAGCTTTTGGCGCAACGGCAAATGATTCCAACAGTTCTTTACCAGCAACCTTGAAGCCAGAAGGTTGCGTCATGTAAATCTCTTTCTACAAATCTCCATTGAGGAAGGTACTCTTGACATCCATTTGATGGACTTTCCACCCAAACTAGGCTGCCATAGCGAGAATAAGCTGAATGGTACTCATCTTGGCTGTGGGAGCAAAGGTCTCGTCATAGTCAATGCCCTCTTTCTGTGAGAACCCCTTGGCTACCAACAGAGCTTTATACTTATCGAGGGTTCTGTCAGCCTTGTACTTAACTTTGTACACCCATTTGCAGCCAATAGGCTTCTTCCCAGGTGGAAGATCAGAAAGGACCCAAGTATTGTTCTTCAGAAGGCTATGATGCTCAGCTTCCATAGCTTGCTCCCACTTATATGCCTTTAGCCTCTGAATATATCTGAGGCTTCGAGATATTGTGAAGGTTGGCCATAAGAGCAAAATTGACAGTATTCTGCTGCTTGCTCTTCTTTCGAGCAGATCTACCCTCGATCAATTCATTATCATGAAGATCAATGGTTTTAGCCCACCATTTAGGGCGGAGAGTAGGTGTACCAATATTTGAAACAGGGGCAACAACATCACCTGGTGTGGCTGGAACAAGATCAGGAGGCTCTAGAATATCCTGATGCGGGGCGGGTGGTGGAACAATAGGCTAAGTTGGTGGCACAACTGCAGAATCCCTCCCATCAGGTGGAGCTAGAGGAAGGCGGATACCCACATCTGAAGCCTGCAAAGGCTGGTCCTCAGGGATAATAGGAGTAGGCAGAAGAAAGGGCCCAGTAGTCTCATCAACCACTACGTCATGACTAAATATGAGACGATCAGTGTCTACATCAATCACTCTGTATGTTTTATGATTTTCATTGTAACCAGTGAACATGAGTTTTTGACTTTTGGAGTCCAGCTTGGTGCGCTTGGCATCTGGAATCCAAACATGAGCAGTGGAGTCAAAAACTTTCAGATGGTTGACGCGAGGCTTACATCTAGACGAGGCTTCTTCAGGAGTCATCTTCTTGACGACATAGGTAGGAGACCAGTTCAGAAGATATACAGCAGTGTAAATTGCTTCAGCCCAGAATTTCTTAGGAACACTTCTATGCTCTAGCATAGAACGTGCCATCTTAGTAATGGTGCGATTTCGATGCTTAACAACACCATTCTGCTGAGGGGTGTAAGGTGTGGTACGCTGACGTTTGATTTCAGCACAGAAACGAGAGAAGGCGGAAGAGCAAAACTCCCACCCATTATCAGACCTGAGAGTGACTATTGAACAACCGAACTCTCTTTCAACCAAGGCCTGGAACTGCTGAAATGTACCAAACACATCGGATTTGTTTTTCAAGAAGTACACCCACATTTTTCTGCTGAAATCATCAACAAAGAGCAGGAAATATTTGCACTCGGTAACAAAAGGAGTGTTCATAGGTCCACATACATCAACGTGAACCAACTCGAAAACCTTGGATGCTCTCCATTTATCACCATCTGGAAAAGGAGTCCGATGTTGCTTGCCAGCCTGACATGCATCGCATATGCTAGGAATCTGAGTTTGAATCTCTGAAGGCCACCAACTAGACCCTTCCGAGCTAACAGAGAGAGGTAGTGCATGTTCAGATGCCCATAACGTTGATGCCAGAGTTGGCTAATGGATGTACTCCTAGCTGCCTTGGCGTGCTCCTGAGAATCAACAAGTCTATACAGACCATGATCGTCAAGTCCTTGGGCAACGGTGGTACGTGTCTCACGATCCACTATGCTACAAGTGTGCATGCTGAAAACAACATCTAGATCAGGTGAGTGCCTCATTATCTTACTGATGGAGAGAAGATTCAGCTCCATATCAGGAACAAAGTATACATTGAGAAATATCAAATTTCTCCCTCCAGACTGAATCTGTACATTGCTTTTGCCAACAACAGTATACTCTTCGCCTCCTCTAAAGATGATAGAATCTTTGAAAGGCGTGTACTCTGTGAACCAGTCTCGCCGATGTGTGAAATGTCAGGAGGCACTTGAGTTAATGCACCAGGCAGAAGATTTGACATGATCTGTAGGTCGCTTGGCTGTAAAGGCATAGTCTGCAAATTCCTTATGCTCAGTGTGCGTGATAAAAGATGCCATTGGCATGCTTTTCGAGGCACGAAAAACAAGATAGCGAAGAAAGTACAAAAACCAAATGGCAAAAATCTCAAGACACGAAAATTGGTTGAACACGGATTCTAAGACAAAAAGGAAGAAATGCCGCATGTTTGCTGTGAGAAAATTCCCGCCGGATAACAAACAGAGAATCCCGTTGACTAAGGATTAAGGCGCTCAAAGCACAACAACCTCCAATAGTTCAAGCATATGTGGAGAAGATTTCCATGATTTTTAGTGGGTGAAATACCCGCAGCCACTCAACAAGGAAGGAATGTCGCAGCGAAACAAAGTTGCAGACACCAATCAATGGCAACCCTTCAACCCTTCAAATCGTCATAAAAAAAAAAGAGGCCTCATCTGCAAATCGTGACTTAGACAACATTAGAGAAATGAAAGCCCACGGAAAACAAAGAGAGCTCGCAGCTGAAGAATCGCGATTGCAGAGAGAAGAGACAGACTGCCAAAACCCTTATCAAATTTCAGGAAAGGAGCTCGTGATTCTAAAAAAAAATGACTTCAAAAAATTCCGTTTGAAGATCCAGGAACTCGTGATTCATAGGAATCCGTCTAAAAACCTAACAAGAGGAAAAATGCGATCTAGGCAAAGAAATGCCCACAGGAAGCCAAAAGAAACTCGCGGCCAAACAAAGAAGTCTGCTAGAGGCGCGATCAAATACATACACCTGCCTTTTGACGAATGACCAAGGAAATGAAGCTCCAGGAAGCCATGAATGACACCGTCCGTACACTGTACGGGTTGAATCAGGGCGCCAAAGAAAATCCAAAAATCGCTTGCCTAGGCTCTGACACCATGTTACATTTTGTGAATATATGTAAATATATTAATGAATGAGTTAGCTTACAAGATACAGCGAAGTTGTATATAAAGGATTTACATAATCTAAATATAGAACCTACAGCTAATAAAGCAGAGTAGATAGACATTATCTACTATATTACAATATTGACTATTAAATAGAACTAATCTAAATTTAGTTTAATACATCCATGCACATTTATCTGTAAAGGAGCACATTAGAGTCAAATGTGATTGAGATGATTGATCTTTTACTGAATAAATGAAAATATTATTTTTGATCAAATAAGATTGGGAATTTTAATCCACATTAGCTCTGGTTAATGAGCAGGACACTGACAAATTGCTGCTATACAAAAGCGGTAAGTAGGAGATGAAGCGTGATTAAGCATCAGACAAAAAGAATAGTTGTACAGTTTTACAAATTGTCAAATGAAGTTAAACTTGATCAAACAGGAAATGGAAGAGGATCAACATTTTTATATTGGAAAATGTTGAATTTTAATGTGAATCAATCATTAAAAGACCACAAGCCTGCATACATGACTTCAAATGTGGATAATCTTACATGACTGCAAGAGACATATGAAGGTGGAATACATAGGAGTGGAGGTTGGTTGTTGGTTTGTAGGAATGATAAACAGTAGAAGAAACTAGGTAAGGTATAATTGGAGGCAACTTGATGAGGGTACATAGTCTTCAAGAGAAAATTTATATATGAGGGTACGTGGTAGGTTGACCTACTTGACAGCTATTAAAAAATAGGGAAAATTTTAAAAATATAGAAAATTTCAAATATTCATATGATAGCATTGATAAGACAATCATCATAGAACTTTAACACATAATATTAGAGCCCTAAGAAATGGTTAGACAGTCTTCCCTATTTTGTATTCACATTTTAGTGCAATTTGCATAAACAACTACTTTACAGCTGTAAGAATGAGAAACCCTTAGTGATGTTACAATGTCAAGTTAGTTTGTTGACCCACCTTATCCTACATGGTAGGTTGACCTACTTGACGGCTATTAAAAAATATAGAAAATTTCAAATATTCATATGATAGCATTGATAAGACAATCATCATATACATCATAGAACTTTAACACATAATATTAGAGCCCTAAGAAATGGTTAGCTAGTCAACTATTTGTATTCCTTTGCAATTTGTAAATTAAGTATTTAACCCTTTACCATGATTTGTTAACATCTACTCGACAATGTCTCTGGTCTGTCCCATGACGAGTTTTGTCATCAAAGTCTTTTTTTTTTGATAAAAAGAATAAATACACACAAATGTACATACATACATATGTTTTGTCATCAAAATCATTTGTTTTTTGTTTTGATAAAAAGGACACGTGCGCGCGCACACACACACACGTGTACATACATACGTTATATAGCAAATGTCATAGTACCTATCATACCTTGTCTATAAGCATATATCTGAATCATTTGTAAATTTCAATTACACAACCTGCACTTTTTTCTCTACTAACGTACGGAGACAGTTCTTCTTTGTAGCATATTTGTTTAGAAATTTACTAGAGTTCTTCTTTGTTGGACTGCAGCGAGTCTTCACATTGATGGCTAGCCATGTATTTGCTGTTTTGCTAATGGTCTCCATTATAGAACCTTAATTATATTTGTTGCTGTTCTGGCTATACTGAGTTGTACTGTTTTTTTACTTTTGTGTTTTCTTATTTTCAAAATTCAAACTGATCACTCCTGGGCCGTAGAGGATGTCTAGAGGTCACCGGACGTTTCCTATGTTTTTTCAGACTTTTTTTTTGCTGGGGAGTTGAGGAGGGGGGGGGAATGTTTCCGACCTGTCCCTGCGTCCTCAAGACGTTTCCGGGATGGGGATGCGTCCCCGGGTTACACAGGTGATATGTGTATAAATATTTCTTGCCTATGATAGCACAATTCAAATTTGAGTCTAATGTGGATATTCCAAGTATATTTCAACTCTCTCTCTCTCTCTCTGCACTGTTATATTGGTTTGTAGACCACAGCAATTGGTTTCTAGTAAGTGATCAATTAGATGTTCTTTGTTCTAATACTTTAGGCCTCTATCCTCATTTTAATAACGTTTCTTTTGCCTTAGGGTTTATACCTTAGTTTCTTACACATTTTTGAGGGTTTTTAGGTGCAAACCTCATCTCTTTGCTGTAGTTTGGTTTTCTTGATTTCCATTGGGCTTTATTTCAATCATTCGGAGCCGTTGTTTGGGAGTTATTGTGGATGCTTTCTCCATTCTGGATTTGTATGATATGAATTATTTTAGCCAATTCTGTGTCTGAATCTGGTGGTAAAAGTGAGCATAAGGATAAGATTGACTTGTTTTCACAAGCAGGTGCCATAGGCTTTCTATGAAAGATTGAGGGTTTGTTAGCACGGGTGTAGATGGGTTATATCCTGGGCTTCGTCCTGCTCATTTGTGCTGCATTGAGATCTGGGAAAAGATTCCATTGAACATGTTTGGATTCAAGTTATTTAGGAGTTAAAACAGTGAACAGGAATGTTGCATGGTTTACTTATTATGAATGTATATGATATGATTAATTCTGTACCTATTTTGTGTGCTGAGGTTAAAGCTAACAAAACGACAAGATTGCAATGTTTTAATAAGTGCAAGTCTTATTGTGACAATGTAGATGAATTAGTGTTTGTTAGCATGAGTATTGATGACTTGGCCTGGCCTTTGTCCTACTCGTGCACTGCATTGAATATCTGAAAATATACACTGAACATGTTAGTCAGTATCCCATCGATCGGGAGTTAAGATATTGTAATGGGTATTGTGGATGGTTTACATAGCGTGTAATTGGTATGATTATTTTGGTCCTATTTTGGGTGCTAAGTTGGACATAAATTTTAACATAGTGACAAGATTGCAGTTGGCCATAGACAATCATAGAAAGATTTGTCACAGTAATCTGTGGCAGAGTAGTATTTCTTGTTGGAGTTTGATACATGTCCATGTTAGTTCACACAAGGAATAGACAATCATGCTTAGTAATATAAGAATGAGTTACTGAGTCCAAATACTCACTCTATGAGTAGTACTTTCACTTTGACGATAGATTTGGGAAATTTAAACCCGAGTTTGTATTATACAAGACCAACTTAGGGAACAGCTTACATCTCCAATATTTACTGAGGAAGTGACATGTTGGCTAATCTTGAAATAGCTAGTTAATGATTACACACTTAAATTTCTTCTGTAGTATCTCCCTTCTGAACTATTTCATGCATATAATTTTTGAGATTAACGAGACACTTTTTGAGATTGAAGTAACAGGGCGGGGACATGCCTTATGAGATTTTTGTTTAGTTCATTCATCTGCTTGCTCCGAATTGTTACTTTTAGATGCTTAAAATATTGCTTCAGTTGGAACGTACTGGTTTTCTAGCTTGTCTGAAATTTATTGTCATTCAACTACAATATATTCACAAATAATATTTTGGAACACAGTTGCAACTAAGGTTTTAAGTTCTGAAAAGTGAAAAAATAGAGTAGCTGTAAAAAAGATAAGGAGTTAAACGTATTCTTAAGGAAAAATTTGAAAATTAGAAAAGATTGGAAGAGATGGGGAGGAGTCCTTTTAATTAGGAACCAAGGAATGATTCCATTTTGTTGCTACCAATATTTCCTGAAATAGTCATTTGACGTTCATCTTTCTCATGGCTTCTCGGGGTTGGTCCACCTGTGTAACTTGCTTCATAGATTTTGGAAATGTGTTCTAATTCTTTACATTCCTTTGTATGCTGGTCCATTAGATGTATACATTTCCATATAGATTTTACACGTTATGTATCTAGATATGATGCACTTGATCTTCTGTTGTTTAGAAGAGATTACACAAAACTACTTTGATATAATTTGATTGAAGTTTAAGTGAAAGAAAAGGTTTTAGTGCTCTAGTCGTATCTCTGCTGGTCTACTATGTGTAAATATTGGAATGTTGAAATTTCAAGTCTTTGCAACTTGATAAGATATACTTGAATGACTGGTAATTGATGAGTTACATAAAAGTACTTTGTTATGATATATTTGAATTTTGGTCTATAAGAGAGTCCCTTATATAGGGTTCAAATTTTATGTGCCTGGATTTTGATGTCATGCCCGAGCTAGGGAATAACCTTGACTGTGCAAATCCACCCACGGTGGAGTACTACTAATAATGAATCAGAAGCAATTTATGATGTAAATTACTAATTAGTATATAAGAATAAATAATTATATTATCTTTTGTTGTTTAAAAGTTTGATTAAGCTAATCTCAATGGCTGATGCAGATGTCATATCTTGAAGAATGGGCAATGCTAGAAAGAGATCATACAAGTTCTCTATTAGGAGCTGTTGAGGCTTTGGAAGCAACTACTCTTCGACTTCCTGTTACTGGTGGTGCAAGGGTATGTTTTGTTTATTAGTAAAGCTTTTATTTTTACTCTACTTATTCAAATAATTTTCTTATAATTACAAAATGCAGCCATAGGCTGAAGTTATGAAGCAGTTTGAGAAAATCTTACCTTGGATTGATGTGTAGGCTGACACTCAAGCAGTAAAGGAAGCTGTTAGTTCTGCAGTTGATGTGATGAAAGCAATGGGTTCTTCTGTCCGCTTGTTGTTACCAAAGGTAATATTAAGCTACCTGACATTCTTGAATTGAAATTGATTAGAGCAAATTAGATTTCAAGATATTATGATGCTGTCTGCAAATATTAAGTTCAAAATTGACTGCAAGAGAGAACATCTTTATTCGTTACCACACAACAGTTTATTTCTAATTCTCTTGTTTGTGTGCCTAAGTTATATACATAATGAGAGATGTTTATTTAAATCTCTTATTGTTTAGCTGCAGGTGGAGGGTATGAACCATCTAGTTTCTGAACTTGCAGAGGTGGCGGCTCAAGAGAAATCATTGCTAGAAGAATGTGCAGATTTATTAACTACAACAGTATCAATGGAGGTAAGGATCAGGTTTTAAATTGTGACCTTTACTTGTCTATTGCATTGCAGGGACCTGACAGTATTTTCATTACCCAGGTTGAAGAATCTAGTTTGAGGGCCCATTTAGTTCAGCTAAAACAAACAAGATATTTAAAAGAACAATCATCGGTGCCATTGCTGTTGAATGTAGAGAGCAATAGCCAATGTAAGGAGATATGTTAGGCTGTATCAGTTTTAATGTTGATCATGCTGCTTTTGCATTGAGGTGGAAAAGTTGGAAGATGGAAGCTGCATTGGTTCTTTGTTGCAGACATGACATCTTGCATTCTGAAGCCAAAGGTGGTAAAAGAAGTGTAACATAGTTTGATGGTTAGCCTGAATCTACTGCATGTTTTTCTCTGTGCACGAAGATTCTCAATGTCTATATTAACTTGGTCTAATGCTCACCTTACAAGGGATGTTGATACACTTTGCAGTGCTTGTATACAATTTTTTCCAAAAATCTCAGTTCCAAAAATCAGTTGAGACTCACATTTTACATGTAAGCGGGGTACTTCGGAAGATTGCATGCCTTGTTCCCACATTTTGACTTGGGCCTACGATAAACCTCCAGGACTAGTGCTTTTTAGCACTATCTATCTACATTTTTTTAGCAGTTATTGCATATGTACCTTGACAAACCAAAGCCAAATGAATATTAGCTCCAATTCGTTGCTGTGCAATTGTGGGCATTTTGAAGCAGCTAACAAAGGCTGTTCATCAATGCTCTGCTATATTGATGGGTTACATGGCAAATCCAATTGTATTTCATATAATGAATTTGCATTCTCTCGGAAGTGTTTAAGCAAACCAAGTGATGGTTATGTTTACATGGTAATATAAGGACCATAAAACTGATAAAATGAGCCATTATGGGATGCATAAAATATATATGCATGGCCCCTTGAATTTGTAGTCCTCAAAAGAAACCAGTATGGTTTGTTTAAATCAAGAATACATGTTCACTCACACGAGAAATGACACAAATAATCTGCTACTTGTGGGTTAATTATTGTTGAATGTTTTGGGTACATGGCAAAATTTTATCAAGTATCACCCACCCATCGTAGCTTATACATTTCTTCTCATCATTATAAAGTATCAAATGTCATAATTTACTTGGTTTTCTTGCCATTGTTGGTTTCCATATTTCTTAGCAATGTCTGAGACTTCTGTTTTCTTCTCATCTAATTACGCTCGATTCAATTATTTTTGCTCATTCTTCGGTATATTAACTCTCATCTGACATAAGCATAATTTGTTTTGCCCTTTTACAGCCTATCAATCATGTTGTTTTTTCAGGACATTAAGTTTTTGTAATTTTTCTGCAATGTCTAAGAAGTTTACCTACATTTTCTTCATTGACAGTATTGTTTTCAGATTTTCAAAATATGTTACATCAAAGGTGCAATGTTTTGGCAATTTTAAGCAAATTTTCAACCTTTTATTTACAATGCAACTAAAAAGAGAAGGCCATTTAAGGTCATGGGCATTGTGCCCAGCCAATACAGGGTAGCATTTCCACAATGAGACCGCCTGGCACACCTGCCTGTGGTTAGACTATGGATATAAATGATCATACAGAGATGACTAAACACCATCTTTTAAATTTTGCTTTGTTGAATTTCATTAATTGATATGTTCTGGCCCAAAATTAGAGTTCTTCTGCATGAATTTTTCGAGCTTTATTTCTATTTGCACTTTTTTTCTGTTGTTTGTTGGTCATTGCAGACTAGAGTGCCGACATGGAAGGTTCTTTTGGTACACCAGATAAGTTAGAAGTTGCTTCGGTGTTTGCTTCAATGATTCACAGTTTGTACTTAATAACCTCATACCATTGAAATTTGCATCTTCTCTAGTAGCTGCGCTTGGATGCAGTCAATTAATAATTACGGCTGAAGGTTTGAGTTACAAGTCTCACCAACTCAAAATCAAAATAACGATAAAATATTATTCCCTATCCTGATTTGGCAAACTCTTCATTTTATTGGGCAATATCTATTGGGGGAGGGTTGCATCCAATAGACAGCATTTTAAGCAAGTTCAATACTTTATTATGTTGCCTCAATTTTGATCATAGTAGTTATAACATTGTGAAAACAAAGCTCAAATTTGAGTATAGAGCTAGTTAAAACATTGCTGCCAAAGAAGGGCATTAACCAGTTCTCATCTCTAGCATGAATAATGTGGCCTTAGACTTTTGAAAGTTGAGATAATAGATGACACAGTTGGCTATAAGCAAAAAAATTAAAATGTCATACAAATTTAGGGAAGCTAAATGTTGATGACGTTCCGTTCTATCCAAGGCACAGTTCTCTCCGTTTAGCAGCATGGTCTACTGAGTGAGGGGTTTTTTTCTAAGTTTTATATTGTCCTGATTCACTGCACTTCGTCTTAATAATGGTAGGCAAGACTTTCCGATATCATCGCATTCTCAAGCTAGTTGTATTAAGTTTTGTGCTTTGCAGTCCTACTGTTTTGTCTCGGAAATCACAAAATTTAAAGTTCGTAAAGGTGCCGTGGATTGCACATCACTTTTTACACGGTTTCGGGATTTCAAAACATTAATTGGTTGGGGATTTATTTTTGATAAGCTTTTTGTTGTGCTTTTTAGTTGCCTGGTTCTTTTGTAATTGCATTTTTCCAATAAAAAAAAAACTCTCAGCATACATTTTTCTTTTCCAATTAAGGAACTTGTCCATTTTCTCTCTTAAAGAATACCAATACTTTATCATGTCCATTTTCAAGGATTCCATGTGAAAAGAAACATTCCCACGTGAATTTCTTGGGGCTAAACTAATAGATGTTCATTTTAGAAATGAATTATAAAAAAAGGTCACAATTGAGTAAATGAGCAGTTGTCTGTAGTTCCCTACGTTAAAGAAAAGAAGCCAAGAAGATTGTAAAACCCCATACTTGAATCACAATTGATATAACTGTTACTAAAAGAAGAGAAAAACACAGGCCAGGTTGCTAAATAGAGAGTAGATTGCTAAATAGAGAGAACTTGGTGGTATCCATTGCATGCAATTGCAGCAAAAGGTGTGGAAACAAATTGGCAACTTATGCTTATGTGAACCATATTTGGTGGGAAGGAACATGACTTGCTTTGACAATTTGGAAGAAATGAATCTTTCGTTTTCTTGTCTATTTGAGGTGTTAATAACTTGATCCAATTTAGTTGAATTGTTGCATATTGGATTGATCTCTTTTTGCTAAAGTATCTCTACAACATCAGAAGTATCCAACACAAGGGGAAAGTATGGGTGCAAGAGTTTTATGTTGAAGATTGAATGCAACCCAAGGTAAGAAGGCAAAGTAAGCTTGAAAGCATTATCTCCTACTTGCTTGGTGATGATGTAGGGTTTGTATCGAAGTGGATGAAGCTTATGGTAAGGTCTTCTTAGTGTTTCCTTCTATAGGTGTAGCTAGACTCAATCACCAAACTCAAAGATGTGCAATGCTCGATGCTTGTCATGGCATTGGTTATACTTTGCATTAGCCTGTTGTAGAATGTCTACACTTGTTGCTAAGTGTGTTGAATGTGCTCAATGAATTGGACAACTTTGTCAACTTCTTTTGAGTTGTAGTTGCTATTGTTGATGGTGAAATAGGATAAACTATGTCAATGGGTGCTAGAGGTTGGAAACCCAAGCAGACTTGAAAATGATTGTGTGCTATAGAGTTGTGTAGGGCTCCATTGTAGTTGTGTTGAATGAAAGGCAAACTTTCATCCCAAGTGCGAGGCTTCTTCAAATTGCACACCTTGAGAAGATGCACTATAATCCTATTTACCACTTCTGCTTGTTCATTAGTTTGGCGATGAAATCCAACAAACTTGCTCAACTTTGTATCCGACATAGGCCAAAGTGCTTTCAACAAATTGCGCAAGAACCTTGTATCTCTATTTGAAAGCATGGTTTTTGAGAATCTATCAACCATTACGAAGACAATCACTACAATGTTTGGTAGCAAGATAGCTAAAGAGGAAGTCCATGGAAATAGATTCCCATGGTCTCTTTGTAATTGATAGAGGTGCCTACAAACCTTGCTTCTTATTGACCAATTTGGCAATTGCACATGCAGTACAAAATTTGATTGTCTTCTAACATCCGACTTGAGGTGTGGCCAAAAGAAATACTTTTGCAACATCACAAATGAGCCTCCCATATCAATTTATACATTTCTACCTCATACTTAAGTACCACAAAGCAACTTTTGATAGATATTTGCAAAATCCTTGTTAGAAGGATACAATTTTGACCATGCATTGACTTCATGCCCAGAAGTGTCAAAAACAAACAAAAGAGCTTGATTTGGTGGATGACTTAGATAATCTGCAATTGGATCAATGCTTCCATTCTTATGCTTGATGTTTAGATGGAACTCTAGGAGAAAAAAGACATTTTGTTGCGGCTCTTGTTGTAACTTATGTTGAGTTTGCAAGAACTTAAGTAGCTTGTGATCTATGTGGATCATAGATTCCTTGCACAATGAATGTCTTAATGTGGTAAGCAACTAGGTGACCATGTTGAGTGACGATTACTCTAAGTGCATATTTTGTTGCATTAATCTTAATCTCAAATGCTTGTTGAAGCTTTGGTAATGTAGGTATCGGTGTAGATGTAATGGCCCCTTTCTCTATACAGAGTTAAGTCTATCCCTGGGTTCCCGCAGACTAACTAGCCTAGTTAGGGAACCATGGTTGGCTGAGCCTTGGGATGAGTTAATCAGTTGTGTGGATGTTGGATTGGGTTCAGTTGGTACAATTGGCACTTTCAATGATGGTTTGGATGCTTTGTGCCGTATTTGCTATTTTTAGCAAATTAGGGTTTTGTGCCATTCCAGGATTCCCAGTGTTGGAGTGGGTGCATCTCGACGAGACTTTTCTGGAGATCTATAGAACACTGGATTTCGAGTTTATCTTGGCCTTCATTTTAAAGTCTGAAGATTAATTAAGTTATTTAAATTGGGACTTTGGAAATATTAAAGTAAGTGACATAAGTGAAGAAATAAATTAAAATGTCAATAAGTTGGGCACCCATCTTGTAGGGTAATAAAATGATTTAAAATAAAATATTTCCCTCCCAAAAGCAATGACCCTCTTGGAGGAGGATAAGAAGTGAAAATGAGCTCTCATTTCATTATGGTTGATATGGTGAAATTGCTTGTTTTGCTCTGCTAGGGTTTGAGGGGGTTTGGAGAGATTTGAACCCAGAGGGCTGTTGGGAACGAAAACTCCCTTCGGTGATAGCATTCTATAGATATGCAATACCATCCAAAGGTGCTATTGAGGCAGATACATTCAGTATTTGCAATTGTACTTCAACGAAGTTCATGATGATGAAGATTTGAGGGTTTATTGCTCATTTCATATGCAGATTTGATGGTGAATGGATGTTCAGAGGTGTGAGGGCAGATTTGACACTTTGTAGTGGAGATTGGAGCAGCCATACCTCCACCCTTGCTGGCCGTACCTTCCAGCCACTTGGCCGTACCATTCTTAAGGGAAACTAAGGCATTTTTGGGAGTATTTTGACCTCCTTCTAGGTGATTGAAGACAGATTGAGAGTACAAAAGCATTTTGACATATTGCAGATCAATTTATACCTTTAGTTGCTATCCTTACTTTTGTCCAGGTCGTACCATATTACTTGGAGGTGGCGTGGGATTGCTGGGCTACATCTTTCACTGTTTGGCAACCACTAATCCTTACATTTTGGGGCATTTAGGGTCTCTAAGTCAGATATTATCTTCTGTACGCACAGAACTCTCATTCCTTGGTCATTTGGAGGAGTTTCTATACTACTCAGTTGCTGGTCCAGCTACATCATATGTATGAAGTTGCATATTTTGATATGGGTATGTGAGTAATTCATATTTGGTGATTTTATGATCTGGGTATCTGATATTTTGTTCATAATTGTTGTATTTTTTCTAGGTTTTCATTACATGCTATATATTGTATTGTATCTGGCATACACATCTCAAGAAAATGAAAACCCCTTTTGCATCTTCCATCTATACTGAAAGATCACACTAAAATTAATAAAAATAACACTATTAAGATTAAGCAAAGAACCAATAGGTATGACACATTATAGTAGAATAGCATTTACATTTCAATTCTTTAAATGCTTTTTGTTGTGCTACGGTTCAAATAAACTTTACTTTAGTGCCACCTTTGGTAGCTTGATTCAACAACCAAGTCACATGAGACAACCAAGTACAGATCTCTTGTAGAAATTTGCCAATCCTAAGAAGTTGTAGAGCTATGTGAGATTCTTTAGTTGTGGCTATTCTTAGATGACTTGAATCTTAGTCATGTCCACATGCACTCTCTATGCATCTACAATGTATTCTAGATACTGTATCTCTTGCTTGGTAAATGAACATTTCTCCGTGTTTGCATACACCATGTTTTCACAAAGTGTCAAGCACTTGCTCAATATGACACATATGTTCATCTAAAGTTTTGCTAAAACTTAGGATCCTATCAAAGTAGATTACAACAAATGAAGTGGTGAATAGCCTAAGGATGTCATTCATCATTTGCATGTATGTCATTGGAGAGTTGGTTAGGCTAAAGGGCATAACTAACCACTTGAACAAACCTTCTTTTCCCTTCAAGATTGTTTGCCACATGTTTGTAGGTTCACTAGGAATTTGATGATACCTAAACTTAAGATCGATTTTGGTGAAGAACTTTGTGCACATGGTCCAACAAGTTCTCAATCCTTGGAAGAGGGTACTGTAGAAATTAGTGCTTAACAAAGGATATGAAATAATAAATAAATGATGTAGGTGATTATATACTAATCACTTTAGTTAGTAGAGATTAGTTATTAGTTAGTTGCTAGGTGGTTTGGGTAGTTAGTAAGTTGGAAGGATTTATAAAGCCATTGAATGTAATAATGAAGAGTGTTGAAGAGGGATGATTGAGTGATTGTTGTGTTTGAGTCTCAAACTCTTCATCATGTCATATTTTCAATATGGTATCAAAGCGGATTTTCTGGGCCTCTCTGTTCACCTTCCATTCGCTTGTCTTTCCTTCTCCAAGTGGTTCATATAACAATGATGCAATGATGACCACATGCAACAACCATTGTCTTGCCCATCCACCATTCTTGCATTTTTCCAATAGTTTTGTAGTGTAGAACACGCGCAAATTTGCTGAAATTCATCATCCATATATGCATTTGGTTTCTCTTCTCTTTCCATCCTGTTTGCTCATCATCTTCTTTCCATTTTGTTCATGTTTATATTAAAAATTGAATTTTTTTTTTTTTTACATTCCAATCTATATTCAGAGTTGTAGAAATCTTTGGTGTTGTAGAAAGTTTTTGAGGAACAACCATTGAAAAAGGGTTTTGAGATTTTGTTTGTAGGCATTTTTTTGCCGTCGATCATACTCTATGAGTTTAAATTTTTGTAGGGACAGGAGGAACAACCATTTGAATTTGTCTCTAAATTTTAATGTGTTGTTTTTGGAAGGACGTGACAACATCTACTTGCATTGATATATTTTTGTGTAGCATGTGTATGCACAAATCTATAGAGAAATCAATTTCTAATGTCTTTGAGAAGTCTCATATGGAACAAGAATGATGTAATAAACTTAGAGAGATTGAGATTGCACTAACAATGAGGCTAAGCGTTGTTTTATTGAGCACTTTTGAAGCACACTCTACTTAAATATTATCCACTTCAATGGTCAAATAGTCAATAGTGATTTTACACCTCATTGACAACAAAAAGTGGTAAATATTTGTCCTATTTTTACTAGCCAAAATCAACCTTTGATTGGTGAAGTGGATGATATTTAAGAACAACCCTTGAAGCATTAGTGGATCCCACGCCATTTTAAAACATCACATTTATTGTTGAGTATATGCATTTTCTTGTGAGGCATTCTACTAGAAGAAGTTGAATGTAGCGAGCATATAAAAGGTATAGAAAAAAGATCATGGAGTGCATTTCTAGCGGTCATCCAAATCATTAGTTAAAAAAAAGGTAGTGGCTCCAAGGCATACTTCACACAAAATAAATCATTATAACATGTTTGGCCCCCTAAACCATTTTTAATGATTACAAAAAACTCCTCAAATAAAAATAAGGTAAACATTGTAGATAAAATAAAATAATTCTTAACTAAAAATTAAAATTTATGTAGTAAATAAAATATTTCTCAAGTAAAACAAAACAACTCTTAAACAAATAAAATAACTCAAATTTTATTTAAAATATTTATACTACTTTATTATTATTTTAAATGGTGGGGCTTCTTGCCTATAGTGCCAACAACCAAGGTTCAAACCTCATGGAGTTGCCCTTTACCATGTCAACAATTGAGGGACTTTACATCCAATTTTAAAGGGAGACCCTTTGGTGAAATGGTGGCTTTTTTCCTGTAGTGTGAACAATCTTGAGGTTCAAACCTTGCAGGGTTACCCTCTACCACATCAACAATTGAGGGTCCTTAAATTGGGGAGATCCTATGGTGAACTGGTGGGGTTTCTTGCATGTAGTGCCAACAACCAAGGGTTAAACCTCACGGGGTCGCCCTCTACCACATCAACAATTGAGGTCGTTTACGTCTAAATTTCAATAGCATAAATGAAATGGCTCGCAACCGAGAAAAGGAGAAGGCTTTGTTTAGGGAGTAGAACCATTTTTTACCCTAGTTCGAAGCAGCGAAGACACAAAATACTAGAGGAAGAAGGTGATTGGATTAGTACAATGGAGATTTTAGAAAGGATTTCAAGACAAGAATATCTGAATATTTCAGGGATGATTGGTGCAGGAAGAACTTGAAAAGTCAATAAGATTTTGATTATCGAGGGATGGATAATATCTATTTAAACCCCGAGGGGGCTCTAGCCTGTGGGGTGGGCCCAATGGAAATAAGGCCAGGGATGGGGTCCAGGTTTGTCTGGGGTTTAAAGTTTGACAGCCTGGCCCCAACAACAATAGAATAGAAGGCAATCCATAAGGGAGGAAGTTAGTTGTAGCCCTTGCCTCACCTCTAAATAGTTGGGCCCAAGTGTCACACCCCAAATTTTGACTATGTTTTACTTTTCACTTTTATGCAATTAGTAGATAATTTTGATTGGATTAATGATTTGAGGTTTAGTGAAAATGTTAGGATAAATTAATGATTTCATCAGTTTATGTTTATATGCATAGAATCTAAACATGTGATTATATGTTTTCATGATTATTTATTTATAATGTATATGGATTAACTAACGCTACACTAATCCTAGTTTGGTGATTGTAAGTTGTAACCAGGGAATAGGTTTTTGACCTCCAAGAAAGAGAGGGAGAGCATCATCGGAAAGAAGTGAATAGATGTAAGGAAAGGAACAAGTTGCTGCCATTAAAGTCTTGCACTTTCAATGTTTAGTGAATTTTGTCGTATATGATAAGTAGTGTTTGACCTATTTGGTCAGAGTTTGGGTTTTGACTCGATAATTGTTGTTTTGACGTCAAGAATCATTAGCGTAGGTTTTGTCATAAAATTAAGTTAGGATAAAAATAACCATCGACAAGATATAGTCGATAGTCGTTATTTTTTTGGTGCTATGATATAGTTTATGTCCTTATAACAATTTAATTTGAGGTTAAGCTATATTATTTTATTATCAGTGATTTCTGATAAGTGTTCCGTTATGGTAACGTATCCATTCTCTAATGTTTTTGTGAGATTAAAAAAAAGGAGAAAACCTCGACCCCATTCTCATATCTTTTGGGATGTTGGTATCAACATAAGTATTGGGTGCTTTTTATTTCACCTTGTGATTTTGTATATATATATATATGTATGATTAGGGAGTTAGACCTTAGTGGTGGTCATTAAACTTTTTTATTATCATAGCCAAGATACCATGGTACTACAAACAACATTATTGGTAAAGTGGCTTGACTCCTTTACTCCCTAACTAATTTAGAGACTAAGGAGGATCATATCAATCGACACATGGAGTAGTCCTTTATGACCATCACCTCCACTAATTGCATGTCTATGAGGAGGAATAAACATAGGCTATTATTATGGAGTGTGGAATGCAGTTATGGGTCAACCCACAATAGTGGGTTACACTTTTGTGGATGAAGAAAAATTGAAGGTGCCAAAAAATCTCTAGTAGGCACCTTCGTTTGAAGGTCTATCCTTCGAACAAAGGCCCTGTCGGCTCTATAAAAACTTAAAATGATAGAAACTTCATTCAAAGGACATCTTCGAATGAAGGTAATTGAGCGCCAAATTAAAATAATAAAATAATGCCTTCAATTGAAGGCATTATTATTTTTTAAATAGGTTAAAACTCTCAAATGACCATTTTTTTTGTCATTTGAGAGCACAACTGTGAAAGGAAGTTGCGGATGAAGGCGACAGGCACCCACAGACGAAAGCGACAGGGAACCCAGACAAAGGCGACAGGTTCGAAGGGGACAGGTGGAAGCTCTGCGATAGGCGAAGACCCCACATCAGCATACACATCAAGCCCACAGGTGCATAAAGTTGCCACCGTTTCTATGTATATGCAAGTGCCATTTGAAATGGATGCTTTCCGTGAACTCATGTATATGCTTGCCAACATTTCAAGGCCCCATATGCTTGCTGACAGGGGCTTCCATTAGAAAAAAAATGTCATTCCATTATAGTCAATAAAATACAAAAAATTTGCTTGAGATAGTTAAAGAACTATCAAACCTTAGTTTGGCAAACTAGGGTTTATCATTATAGTTAATTAAATATAGAAAAATTACATAAAATACAAAAAATTTGCTTGAAACAATTAAAGAACTATCAAAACCTAATTTGGCAAACTAGGGTTTGTCATTACAATTATTAAAATATAGAAAAATTCCATAAAATACAGAAAATTTGCTTGAGGTCCAGCTAAAAAACTATCAAACCCCAGTATGCCAAAGTAGGGTTTGACAAACCCTAGTTTCAAAAGAATATCAAAGTTTGAAAAGATGAATTTAGTTTGTTAGGTGGACCTAGTTTGGCAAACTAGGGTTTGTATTCTTTTGCTTACTCTTCCCTTGAACTTGGGCAGAATGTTTAGCTTCATTGGTGCTTATGCTATTTCATATTCTATTTCATATTTCATATTCTATGTGATCTCTCTCTCTACTTTGAAAAGGAAAAAAATCATCCATGCATTTTAGAAATGATACGTTCCCTCTTGTTCAACTATTTAAAACGTGTTGGAATATGATAATGCTATTGGAAATGTACTTCATTTATTTAATTATAACTTCTATTACACATATATGTGTTATTGAAAGGTTAACATAGGTAAATATAACTTTCTAGATTAAAACATATATGTGTTAAAATATATATCTGCTTGCATAAAAATGTACATATTCAAAAAAAATTATTAGATTCAACACAATCCATGCATGCAAAATTAAATTGTTTGAAATAGACAATTATGTGTTTCAAATTATACTTACAAAACCTTATTTATACCGAGCTATAGTTCCATTAGGATGACCATGTTCCAATTCTCTACAAGATGACTAATATGTCTTACCAACACCAGTGATAACTAGTGTCTACTTTGGAAGTTGTGGAACAACATCAACATACACACCTACATCAGATAAGAAATTGTATGTTGAAATAGGTGAACGCACCACACAATCCCTATCTACTATGATGTAGGACGTGTATGTTGATACATTTGTTCCACAGTCCAAAGTAGACACTCACATGTTATGATGTTGGTGAGACATATCAGTTATCAAGTGTAGAGAATTGGTTCAACATGGCCATCCTAATGCAACTATCTAGAGGTATAAATAAGGTTTTGTAAGTATGTATTTTTTTTTAAATTAGTAGATGACAGTTTACACGTAAAATTAAATTGTTTGAAATAGACAATTATGTGTTGAATTATACTTACAATTTAACCTTATTTATACGGAGCTATAGTTGCATTAGGATGGCCATGTTGAACCAATTCTGTACAAGATGACTGATATGTCTCACCAACATTAGCACGATAACTAGTGTCTACTTTGGAAGTTGTGGAACAACATCAACATACACACCTACATTAGAGAAGAAATTGTATGTTGATAGGCGAACTTAAATCACTAGGGATAAGCGAGCTCAACAAGTCAGAAGCAAGAAATTATATGTTGATAGGCTTGAGCATGTAACACAACATCCCTATCTACTCTAATGTAGGTGTGTATGTTGATACATTTGTTCCACAACTTCCAAAGTAGACACTAGATCAATGATGTTGGTGAGACATATCAAGACTATCAAGTGTAGAGAATTGGTTCAACATGGCCATCCTAATGCAACTATAGAGACCTATAAATAACCTGTTAAATGTAAGTATAATTCTTGACATACATCTATTTTGAAAACAATTTAATGTTGTGTAGACCAGCTACATCATATACTAATCAAAAGAGATACAAGGGGCATGCTAATCAAAAGATAAGATAAAGTGAATGATTTGGAGTCCTGAACTTCCTATCATTATTGTGGGAAGCAGTACTTACAATTTAACCTTATTTATACGGAGCTATAGTTGCATTAAGATGGCCATGTTGAACCAATTCTCTATAAGATGACTGATATGTTTCACCAACATCAGTGATAACTAGTGTCTACTTTGGAAGTTGTGGAACAACATCAACATACACACCTATATTAGAGAAGAAATTGTATGTTGATAGGCGAGCTTAAATCACCAGGGATAAGCGAGCTCAATAAGTCAGAAGCAAGAAATTGTATATTGATAAGCTTGAGCATGTAACACAAAATTCCTATCTACTTTGATGTAGGTGTGTATGTTGATACAATTGTTCCACAATTTCCAAAGTAGACACTAGATCAATGATGTTGGTGAGACATATCAGGACCATCAAGTGTAGATAATTGGTTCAACATGGCCATCCTAATGCAACTATAGAGACCTATAAATAACCTATTAAATGTAAGTATAATTCTTGACATACATCTATTTTGAAAACAATTTAATTTTATGTGTTGACCAGGTACATCATCTACTAATTAGAAGAGATATAAGGGGCATGCTAATAAAAAAAGTCTAAGATAAAGTGAATGATTTGGAGACCTGAACTTCCTATCATTATTGTGGGAAGCAGTGATCTTGAGTCTCTATTTAGCTTGAATTTCATCTTGTGATCATCAAGGCTCCATCATTCTTTCCTTCTTGAAGCGGTCCTTTAAGTTATTGCACTTGCTTTTCATGTTATCACTTACATTTCAAACATGTAAATCTTATTTTTTTTCACTTAGTGAACTAGAATGTATGTTCCTGGCTTGGATGTTAAATTTAAAAATTAATTTAGATATATAGTACTAGATGTGCACACATGTACATTGGAATAAGTAATTTATTTTTGTGCACAAAATTTAGGTCGATGTAAATATCATGTCACATGTGCCACCACCTCCTGGACCTTCTATATTTACGCATACAGATACTGAGATTCAGAGATTGACATGTGTTCTTTCTGACCCCAACACGTGGGTTTATAGGGACACATGTCAATCAATTTTATTTAGCTTGCAGCACATTAGGTATAGTCTAGGAGATACTTGTGCTTATTTGGGTCATACTCTTACTGCTATTCTTGCCCAGATGTGGAAAGATGTTACTAGTGATGTTTCTCTTGCTTCTGTTTAGCTTAGTGTCTCGAAAGAGACTATCAAATCCCAATGTTTCCCATATTACGTTGGTAGGCCTAATGTGAGGGGCTACCAAGTGACTAGATGTGTAGACCCTCTTATGGCCCTGTTGATATATCCATGTTTTCTTGTTGCTCATGGTTGTTATCCCAATAATGACTAAATTCCTTTATATTTTGCACAATAGTTATATGGAGAGGTTCATATGGGCCTCAAGGTCAACTACTTGGATTTGCTAGCATATTTTGGTCAGGGGAGGGGTAGGGTTGCTGATAGAGATGCCTATCATCGACCAGATCGACAGGATCCAGTTTATAGAGCCTTGGTTGGGGAGAGGATCCCTGCTATCTCCCCAGCCCTGGTCCCTGTTGCTGATCAGGTTGTCATTTCTTCCCAAAGGGAAGCAATCAATAGTGTTGGTGATATTGCAGCTGCCACATCTATTATATCTTCTGATCATGTAGGAAGATATTTGATGAGTCATCCTGGACAATTTAGACCATCAGATCATGCTACTGATCCTTATGCTATCATGGGTGTCCCTTCACCTATAGACATAGATGGTCTTAAAGGAGAACATATGCTTTAGACTACAACGAGTTGTCTTTTTGAGGACCTATTGGAGTCATATGCTTTTATTGCATTAGAGCTTTGTATCCCTTTACACGTGTTTAGAGAACATGTGGGTAGAGATTGCCATTCGTAGATTGGGTCACGATCCAGTAAGGCTGTGAGACCTTCTCATCAGGTGCCTGGTAGTACTTCACATATTGATCCACCCATAGATCATTCGGCTGTTGTAGAGGTAGATACACCTACCCCTCGTGTTGAGCATCAGACATCCCATCCCTCCCTAGATTCACTTGAGGAGTTGTAGTTGTAGATGGGATCGTCAGGTTATGTGGATATGCTTCTACATTCAGGCTCTTTGATGCCAACTCACCTACATAGTCCACTTCACTCTCCATTACTTGAGCTAGCCAAGGAGGCATCAGATACAATCATTGCAGTGGATCCTACAACACCTGATACACAGGTATGTACATGTGTATGTGCACGCATGCATGATTTTAACTTGAAGTTAAATTAATTTAAGTTAAATTACTTTGCTAAATAGAGTCCTAATGTTGTACATACATACATACATACATATATATTGTAGGGGCTAGCTCATGTTACACCTAGTTTGGGGATGGATTGTGTACGCAGGCGTGATTCAACTGATGGCAGTAATGTTAGTGGGCAGGTGAGTTTTAAATTTTTAAATCATATAATTACATGTGTAAATGGATATAATTTGTATGTGTGCATGTACATATATATATTTAACATTATTCTAATTTAACATAATTTGTACACTTTATGTACATGTGTTGTACTGTCTCCAGGGCTCAGTGCATCCATCAGAGTAGGATGCTCACTCAGACTCAGGTCACTCAACTCGTAGCTAACATGATGACCAGGCTATTGGTAGCACTACCTATACATGTTTCTCCAGATATTTCTCTAGATATATTTGTTTTCAGACATTTCTATAGATACATTTGCACATGTGTGTTTGTGGACAAATATACATGTTTGAGGACATTTCTATCTACATGTGTTTTTAGATATTTCTTTAGATCTACATGTTTTCATCTACATTTCTATCTACACATGTTTTTGGACATTTCTACATGTTTGTAGAGATTTCTATCTACATTTGTAGCACATGTTTATATACATTTGCATGTTCGATGATACTTTTGTGGACATGATTTATGTTAAATGATGATACATAACTTAAAATGGAATTGATTACATGTTTAAATGATTCAATACATTTATATCATGGACATAAATTTTTATATCTTTGACATGAGATATACTTTGATATGGTTAGAGGGACTATCACATGCTTATTTAATATCTAGTTGTTGAGTGCAATACCATCGTAGTTGTTGAACATAACATCTAGTTGTTCATGCAATATTTAGTTGTTAAATATATAGTAGCTATTTGTGGACTTCTATATCTAGTCACTTATATAGTACCATGTTAGTTGTGTTTGTAGTATGTATTTAGCTACCGATACCTATGGTAGATCATTTAATTTTTCTAAAAATCTAGTTTGTAACTTTGTGTTTATGTTTATTTTTAATGCTTTATGGTTGCTACTTACTTGGATCTTTTTATTACTTTAAAAGATTTAAATTTTTGAACTACCCGTAAGTTGGTTTTCATAATTTAATATAGTTAAATTTTCTTTCTTTTTTACTTACTAATGTATAGAACAAATTTATTACAAAGATAGAAAACAAATTTGTAAGTAAATCTAATCTAAACTATAGTAAATTTATATTTTTGGAAATGAAAAGTGTAAATAGATATATTACCATCTATTTAATTACCATTGGGAAACATATGCCTAATATCATAATATCAAAATCTGGACATCTTGAAATTGCATCATAATATCAAAATCTGACACCAACCCAACCACATTTAATCATAAAACCACATCTTATTAAAAATAATTTACAATAAACATGACTTAGATATCAAAAGATGTGTATTTAATCAATTTGCATATACTCACTAAATTCACTCATAAAATTGAACCTAAAACAATAACTTGTAATTCAAACTTAACTTATGAAATTAGTGAAGCTAAAAAAGTTGCATAGGTTCAATCATGAAATAAAAACATAAAAGTTATCAATAAGCATATTCGACTACATTTTTTCTAAGAGTTTTCCATAGGGGTTTTAATTCAGGAGAGACGGCAATTGTGGTATAGTACCCAATCACCATGGTTAGAGGCAATTCTACCCTCTTGTATGGCCATCATGGTGAGGTCATCACATGACAAGTTGATACTTTCACTTGTGTAGTGATGATTTGTGCATTGAAGTTGAAAATTTTGATTTTAATTTAATTTATATTGTTGCATCTCTAGTGCATATGTATGTATTGTAGCATGTTCAAAGAGCATATATAGTATTAAATAAAAGCACTCAAAAATTATCATATCATGCATGCTTGAATAAGAATCTAGAGCATTCTCTACATGTGACTTCTAATTAATTACCATTGGGAAACATATGCCTACACACTCAATTAACACATTAGGTGTATTTACCATCTCCTGATTAATTACCATTGGGAAACATATGCCTACACACTCAATTAACACATTAGGTGTATTTACACAATACAAGATAGTCAAGAAGCATAACATATAAAACCCAACCAAACATGTAATTAAACAAGGAATTTCTGGACATCTTGAAATTGCATCATAATATCAAAATCTGACACCAACCCAACCACATTTAATCATATAACCACATGACCTAGCTATCAAAAGATGTGTATTTAATTAATTTGCATATACTCACTAAATTCACTCATAAAATTGAACCTAAAATGATAACTTGTAATTCAAACTTAACTTATGAATTTAGTGAAGCTGAAAAAGTTGCATAGGTTCAATCATGAAATAAAAACATAAAAGTTATCAATAAGCATATTCGACAACATTTTTTCTAAGAGTTTTTCATAGGGGTTTTAATTCATGAGAGAAGGTGATTGTGGTATAGTACCCAATCACCATGGTTAGAGGCAACTCTATCCTCTTGTATGGCCATCATGGTGAGGTCATCACATAATAGGTTGATACTTTCACTTGTGTAGTGATGATTTGTGCATTGATGTTGAAAACTTTGATTTTAATTTAATTTATATTGTGACATCTCTACTGCATATGTATGTATTGTAGCATGTTCAAAGAGCATATATAACATTAAATAAAAGTATTCAAAAATTATCATATCATGCATGCTTAAATAATAATCTAGGGCATTCTCAACATGACTTCTAATAGAGAGATCATTTGTACATTAAGAACCGCATGTTGAAATTTAAAATTTGTTCAACGAAAGAACTATTAATTTAACTTGCATAAATTGTAAAACAATTAATACATGAACATAGATATAGATTATGAATTTAGGTCTTCAAAACATTAAAAATTGTAAGTTGTTCATCCATATTTTCATACCATATCAAGTGGTTCAGCTCACTTTTCAATGACATCTAATATTCTCTGATGATCATCACTATCTAGTCTCCACTTACGATGTTCACATGTGTTTGAAACTATATGAAGAGATAGGTTAGTAGCAATTACTAGGTGGCTATACTAATATACCTTGTTCTTGGGTTGATAATCAATAAAGTGAATCCCATGTTGAACGATCTTGACTTGTTTGAGATATGTCCCTTGCAATACAACTGAACCTGTGGTAAACAACATTGCATGGTAAGACATAACATTTTCAAGGTAAATGTAACCTGTGTATCTATGAACATATATAGCATTATCATTGCTTGGTAAGTGTTGTGTGGTTACACAACACGCCCCATTTTGACTCGACAAAACAAGGACCCAACTTTTTGGCTTGGCTCGTGTTGTCTGCTTTCTGGTGGTTTGGTAAAAGTAGGTCATGTGCATCATCATGCTAGAGTCAGGATGAGGTAAGTCATCATTATGAGGTCAGTTTATCAAAATTTGTATTTCATTTCTATGACCTCATATTTAGAAAGAGTGTTAAATTCCATGCAGGTTTGCATTTTACATCACCCCGATATTCATCAGGATGTGAGAGTTATGAAGACTCAAAGTTTTGGTCAAACCTAATATTCGCAATGGGAGGATCATATTTTATAACCTCAGTCATGTTGTCGAAGATCATCCTGATCTTGGTACATTACCCGATAAGTCATGCGGTCCAAATATCCGGACGTCAACTTTAAGTGGTAGTAAATGTTCCCCGTCAAACAATCTTTTATATCGTGAGCGTCATATTTCTGAATGTAACCTGATATTTCTTAATATCCTCCTACCGTGAAATATCACTCTAAACCAATATCCTGATGATGTCATCTAACCTCGATAAACGAAGAAACAAACATGATGATGACATCATCATCAAATTTACCTCTCGGCAGGATATTTTCTAAACATGATCATGTTCGCCTAACATGATGATGATGTCATGACGCCTTTCCGATATAATAAACGAATATCTAGATGATGTCACCCTGATATCCCGAGAGTTAGAAAAGAATGACTTCGGTCATCATCATCATCCAAAAGCACAGCCGGATATTTTCAAATATCCTCCCAACGTTTAAAGCACAGCCTAATGGTGCGAACATCACCCGATATCTAAACATACCCTGACGTTTTCAAATATCATCCTGCTGTTTAAATATCACCCCACTCCTGTTGCCGCCATTAGCATTGAATGCGCGTAGACATGGTGGGTGGTTCCCGCCGATCATTAAAACCCGATGGAACACCTGGCGAAATCCTAACTTGCCGTGCAGAAAATCAATGAATAAAATCAAATCTGTCAGGATTTGCCCTAAATTTACCCTAATTACAAGGTTAAAAGGTCAAACTAATGCCATTTTCACGTTTACTTTGCGAAGAAATTACTTTTACAGAGCACATCTTCCATATCCTCCTGCAAGCGATATTACGACGAGCAAAGTTTGTAAGGAGCAGAAAGCGTGCGATCATCAGCAAGAATTAAGGGCACTTTCAGAATTCCATGGGTATAAAAAGAAATCAACATAGACAGGTAAGTAAATAAAACCCTCATCATGTTGTTTCTGTAATAGTTAGATATGATGTTATAGGTTTGGTTTATACACCACCCATGATGGGCGTATGCTGAACAAATGTGATATGCATGATGAATATTAAAGATAAATTGTTATAGGCATGCATGTATATACCCATTGTGAGATGGGATTTCGTTAATTGCAGGTACCCATGGCTGACAAGAGGTTCATGAAGTGTCAAGCAGAATTCAGTAAGCCCATGTTCTCGTCTCAGAGGGGTGTCCTGTTCAAGTACGGTGCAATCACAGATACCCATCAGGGGAGCACCAATTTGGAAGCCTGGTCAGTCAGGCTAAATGGTGAGAATAACAAGAGTCCTGTGTTGGATGCAGTTTTCGTATCTGGAATGTGGAACGCCGCCGGTTTTCCATACTCTATGGAATCTTCGGAGCTGGTCATCGAGTGTGCCCGGAACTATAACCCAGGGACCAGGCAGGTGATGAAGCATGGGAGGATATACGCCGACCTATCCATCAGGGGTTTATCCAGGACCTTTGGATTGCCATTGGGTAACAAGGTCAAAAGTGTAGACTTGAAGAAGTCAGAGAAGGAATATGAAAACAACAAGAAATCAGCCAGGAAGAACATGTATCAATGGAGGGCTGAGAACAACACATATCCTGCAGCAGCCAAACTTCCTGTGCACCTATTTAAGTATGATTTTGCTGATGAATATCAGTATATGATTGCACTACTAAACAGAGTAACAGGCCAGCCTGATGCGGGTAGTTTCAGGGATTGGATGTATGGAATAATAATGATGTGTTTATATTTGGATATCAAGCCACTGTGGGCCCAGCTAATAAGTGATGCTCTGCATGAGCAGTTGATGAACCTGGGAGGTTCAAAATGTGCTTTCTATATGACATCCTATATTGTCTATTCCTGTGCATACCAAGGCACATTTGATGCACTAGCTACTGATGGAAAGCTTACAGATACAAATGCTGTGCATATCTGGGATCATCGTCCCTAGCTGCAAAGAGTCAATTACCTCCAAGACTACAAACTGGTCAATGATGCATTCTCTATGCATCTGGTGAGGACCATGGAGGAAGACAGAACAAAGAGATTGAGCATGGAGGCTCAAGAGATAATTTACAGGCATGGAGCCTGGTACATACAATTTGCCACCTTTTCATACATAAGAATTGAAGGTTTTGAGGGACATCCTCTCATGCTGCCGAGGTACCCCACTGATGCAGTGGTGCTAACGGAGGTCATCAGGCAGGGCTCCACAATGATAAAAGCATACAAAGATGCTAAGAAGCTGCCACCAATTTTGTTTCCAGTCACCATTGGCTGGTACATGTGCCCAGACTCAGAGCACATAAAGAAGGTGATGGTCACCTTGAATAAAATGAATCTGCAGCCTTTTCCACTAACAAGACCATATGATCCTTACAGCAGGATGCAAAAAATAATAGGAAGGCCTATTCATCAGAGGCACCTAGAAGATTTCTGGGTTGACTGCGAGGATGAGGCAGAAGCAAAAAGAAGGAGATATCAAAGGTTAACTCTGAATCAAATCAGAACCTTTGATTGCATCCCCATCCCCCAACAATTGAAGAAGGATGATGGCAGGATAATTGTAGATGAGTATGAGCAGAAGAAAATTTATAACGATACTATCTCTGCACGTGACCTCACTATACAGGAGGACATATCCTTGGACCCCTTCATCACCAGGACCATGCAACTAACCCAAGCTTGGGTTGATGAGCAGATAGAGGCATTGAAGAAGAAAGGTGTTGCCATTACGGTGGACAAGAAGAAGAAGGGGCAGGATATTCCCGGGGATGAGTTTGATGACTTCCTGAATGAAAAGAGGAAGACTAAGGGAGATAGACTCCCTCCACCACAACAACAGAGCAAAAGCCCCCCAAGGGGCAAGAAGGTAGATAAAGAACCCAAAGGGGTTATTATTGAAAAGGCAGTATTTGTAGCTGAGGAGGCAGCAGCATCAGGATCTGGATCAGAATCAGCATCCCCTCCAAGGACAAGGAAAGAAAAGTCCAAGAAGAGTAAGACATCAGAGGCTGGAATCACTGGGACCCTAGAAGAGGGTCAATCCTCAAGAAAACATGATAAAGAGGATATCCTCATGGAGGAAGAGCCTGAAGAAGAAGAGGCTCCAGTGATAATAAAGAGGAAAAGAAGAGCTCCACAGGTGGTGGTGTCTACCCCGCCTAAGAAACAAAGAACCTCTATGAGAGGTGAAATAAGACAACCCCCAACATTGTTACAAGGGGCAGGTAGTGAAGTGCCTAAGGAACTTCAGCATAATGTTCCACTTCCTACCATTGTCAAGTTCAAAACTGAACTTGCAAAGGAACAGATGAAAGAAACTTCTCAGGCACAAGCAGAACACATCTCGCTTGACGAGACAATAAATTTGTCTGATGATGAAGTTGTACAGGAAGTGACTGCACAAAAGATGGAAACACTTGCTGCTGGTACAAGCATGACCCCTCACAAGCCTCCACCAGTTCAAACTATACTGTAGGAGATGAAGCAAGCGGAGGCAGAACAAGAAAAGAGCCCAGAGCAGATAGCTCAGGAAATAGGGCTAGAAACACTAATCACCCAGGTGACAAGTCCTGCAGTGGTAGACCTGACAGAGAAAAAGGATGCAAGTCCTGAACATCCAGCAGGATCACCCGATAAAGGACAATATATAGAGGGAGTGAAGATGGCAAAACCAGAAGGCCATACTTCAGAACTGGGCCGACAAAGTCCACAGGACACATCAGCGGAGCCTGCCATAATAGAAGTCCAAGAGAAGGCAGCTGATGAGGAGAAAATAATAGAAGATCCTATCGCCAAACCTCAGGAGGTTGATAATGCAGGTGCGGAACAAATAATGGCTTCAGAACAAACGCTAGCGCCTCAGGCAGATTCCACAGTATCCAGTACGGTGGACATGCAACAAGAAACAGAAAAGCCAAAGGAGGATGATGAACCTCAACAAGGGGAAGAGTTGAAAACAGATGAAGTAATGACGGAGAAGGATCATGATCATCATGATCAACATACAGATGCACCACAAGATCCCCCACACCAAGAAGATGCTCCTCCGGAGAAAGAAATCCCTCAACAGGAGAATGTGCCCCAGGATCAACAACAAAGTGAGCATTAGGAAGAAGAAATGAGAAAATCACCATCTCCACCACATTTGTTGACAGAAACAGGAGACACAAGTGAACATCATGATGATGCGGAAAAACATGATCAGGTACCTCTGTGGTTGGAAAAAGAGGTAAATATAGAAGAAGATTCTGAAATCCAAGAATTTGATGTGTCCACCTTGTTCTCCGGGGATATAATGAAGCCTAAGAGGGAGGCCAGAATGACTTCAGCCATCAAAAGAGATCCAACGACTGGAAGAAGGACTGCACAGATTGCTGTACCTACTGTGGAGAAAGAAAAAGGTAAAATCACCTTAGGTGAATTTCAAATTAGCACAGTGGATCTCAGTTTTGCCAATGAAGACCAAGAGGGTCAGGAGGGCAAAGACATTATCGATTCTTTGATTCAAAAAGTAAAAAGAGAGAAAGAGAAAAATAAGCAACACAAGGAGCGCATTGCTCAGTTGCATGCCTACATAAGGAGGCTGATTAATCCTGATGATACTACAACTGAACATGCAGTCCCACTGACTGCTATTTCTCAAGAGGAAGTAAATAAACTAGACCTCATGAAGCATGAGGCATCTATATTAAGGAAATGGATGTTATCCACATTGGATGAGGCTGAAGAAATGGTAAAGGCCTCCTTAAAGAGGTGGAGCATTCTCAGTGACTCCAGGACCAAAGTAGACAAATTGCAAATGTAGACAGGAAAAAGGTCTTATAAATTGGAAAAAGTCCTAAGCGTCCTGGGAGAAATAAAGAGGATAGATCCTCAGTTGCTTATTAATAAACAGGTATTGAACAGTAATACCACCTTGATAATTGATATCTGGTACAAGGACATTCAATTTGAATGTGGAGTGCTCAGAAGATGCAATAATAAGCTGAGAGATATCAGCATGAAGTTGCACGATTTAATGGCTGTTGAGGCGGAAATATTAGAAACATTAGAAGGAAAAATGGAAGGGAAAATAGAAAATCAAGATGAGGAATGTGCCATCAAAGCTTTACATGATAATTTCCAATCAGTAGCAGATGATCCACTTGTCCACTTGACAGAAGAAGTTATAGATAAAATAATGAGGATCAAGGTCAAGATGGAAAAATACAATGAGACACTGCAGGACAGGAAAGACAAATTGGATAGCAGTAGAAATAAGTATGAGGCACACAAACATGCCATCATCAAAGCAAAGACTCAGGATGGCAGAGGAGTAGATCAAGTTGTACAGTCATATGAGCAGATCCAGAGCAGCATGCAGCCCCATATGCGGCGTCATCATCATCAGGATACTGAAAGTTTGGGAAGTGATGCACATGATGATGATCCACATGAATCGGATGAGGAGCATGATGAAGATACATCATAAAGGAAGATATAAGAGTAAATAACCCAGATAGTTGCCAGCTGGCAACTTGTGCCATTTTGTAAAGATTGACAAAGTCAAGGAGAATGATGACCGTAGATGTGCATTAGTAAATCAAGATCGTGGATCTTTTTGTAACGGATTCCTCACCCTGTTCTATAAAAAGGGATGGAATGCCTTATTGTAAACATTCGGAAACTTAATTTAAATTCGTCTGCTGAAACATTCAGAGCTCATTTCAAAGTTTTCGTAAACATCTATATTTTTGCATGCTTAATGAATGAGAAGACTGTGTTGATTACAATTCATAGTAAATCTTGAGTAATCAGTGTATGAATTCTGGACATATGTGGTGATTTGCTGCGTCCCTTGGAGTGCATGTTTGCTTACATGTGTTGTCTTCATACAAATTCCTTCAAAGTTAGCATCAACTATATCTAGCTGTGGAATGTCCTGGTGAAAATATGGTTTGGTTTTCTTCTCTTCATGACAGTATCTAATATACATGTGGCCCAAAAGCTAAAGGTTCAACTTTAATTTGAAGCCTTTCATGCAATTTCTTTTGAATTTCAAAGCATTTCATCCTCATAATTGCAAACAATTGATGATCTTAAGCAAATAACACAAATATGCGGACATCTCGTGGATAATTGCAAATATTTAGCATATTTGGATACAAAACATGCATAGTTAAGAATATCATGCAAAGATTGAAGTATTTCTACATCGTTTCATCAAATAACTTTATAATATGACTTCTCTGTAAAGAATTTTTGCAGAAGTATTGTCATGATGATGAACTTTCACGTAAGGCCCCAAAATGGAAACATCAGCTCACATTAACCTCTGAGTAACGTCAGACGATTAAGACCTAATCATCAGAGACTTGGGATCATGAATTGCCTGAATTCATTGTGGTGCAGGAGCACCTACCTGACAGCTGGCCTCCATGAGGCAGTTAGTTTGTTTTAGGTCTTGTTGATGTTTCCAAGAAGGTCTTGTAAGACCAATGCATGTAATAAGGTCATGTTGACCAGACTTTACTATTTTTAGCTAGGTTGTTAGGACAACTGTTATGCTGTATGTCCGGTTGGAAGCTCCCAGCCGCTTGGAGTTAGGTCGGTAGTACTCGCAGGAGATCCTATTTATGCATTAGGATCAGTTGGTTTTAAGTAGTATTGCAGATCATCGATCAGACATTGCAGAGAGTGAGACAGAGGGGAGAGAGACTGAGCATTGTATTGCATCTTTTGAAATCAATAAAGATCCTATTTGTGTTCATTTTCTGTTTGATCTCCATTGTGAAATCGAGTTGCTGATCTGGCGGTTTCATGGATTCGCTGATCCATTCCACCGGTTGATTCGTCGAATCGGTGGAATGGCCATGTATAATAGCTTAGGGTTTAGTCTGCATTTTGTGTTTGTTTGCATGCAGGTGTGCAGGATCACGGTCGAGATGTGTTGAGAACCCTAGCATGGGTATGTGCTAGGTCATGTTGATAGTTTGAGTCTGGAAGATCACCCTGAAAGCAGATCAGGTCACCTCAGGAGGTTCGGCGGATCGAAATTCGCTAAGGTTGGAAATTCGTCACAACGGCATCATCAGGATATTTCTGTGTATATCCTGCAGTTGCTTCAGGTGTCATCTGAGTAGATGGAGGTGAACATGATACAGTTGTTTGCATAAGGTGAATGCGTTTCAGGGTGATCATCACAAGGTGTTGCCGAGGAAGAGTATATCGGCATAAGTTCGTCGATCGGGTTGATAAAATTATCGCGGGCCGATAATGTTAAGTTGGGCCGACAGCAGGATATTGAAGGAACTGCATATGACGTCATCGTCATCAGGATAATCGTCATCAGGACATTCCGAAATATCACCCAATAAAGGTTTATCCTGCTGACCCTAAGTGTTTTGGTATCGGCATAAGGCATCAAGGAGTTAAGTGGATCGGGAGGAGGATATTCGGCAGAATATTCGTCATCAATATAAAGTTGAGTATCATCATCAGGATGTTTCATTTGGCTGGATAAGTCATATCTTGATGCTGTTGTTTGAGTAGTCGGATATCGGGGTGACGTAAGCATCGAAGGAAAGGTGCGTGAAGTGTCGTCATCAGGATATATGGAGGGAACCGGATATTTTATATCCTGCTGATGAACATGATGTTGAACATCATGATGCTGCAGAAAGCATTTGGTGGTAAGATGAACAGTGATCGTCAGGAGGATGATTGCGCTAGCCGAAGATGATGATGCTACTGACAGGCGAAAGGTCGAAGGTTTGTCTGCAGGAGGATATCGGTCGGCAGAGAAAATATGATGATGATGACAGTGTTAACAGAAATATGATGATGATGAAGGGTTGTAGACATACAGGCTGTATGTCAAGGTTTTAGTGTGGATGCCTCTACATCATAGTGGTATCAGAGCTCAGCAAAAGGTCTGGGCTGTTGTGTGTTGATTCTGTCACTGAAAAGACAGAGGTAGAGGAGTGAGAGGTTGACAAAATGCCTTCGAAAGGTAATGGTACTGCAAGGGAGTTGCAGGAGATGAAGGAAAAACATGCCAGAGAGATGAGGAAGATGAAGGAGCTTGCCGAAGCACTTCAAGCCAGGCTTGTAGCCTTGGAGAAGAACAAAAAGAGGGAAGTGGAAGACAGTGAATCAGAAGAAGATGAAGATACTGTTGAAGAGTATGAAGAGGTAGCTGAAGGTCTGGATGCTGAAGACCAGAGATTTGCAAAACTGTTAAAGGCAGTACAGAGTGATAAACCTAAGGTAAAGGTTGATGTTTCCAAGTATAATGGAAGTTTGAATGAAGATGAGTTGCTGGATTGGATTGCTGCACTTGATAATCACTTTGAATGTGAAGATGTTGCTGAGGATCAGAAGGTAAAGATTGCAAAGACCAAGTTAGGAGGTCATGCTTTGGTATGGTGGGATTATGTACAATCCGAGAGAAGGAAACAAGGAAAGTCAAAGATCACTTCATGGGATAAAATGGTAGCAAGGATCAAAGGTAAATTCTTGCCCAAGGATTATGAAATTCAGATGTTTAAGAAGCTGCAATTTTTAAGGCAGAAGGAAATGGATGTGAAGGCATATACTGAGGAGTTTTATAAATTGAGTATGAGATCTGGTCATCATGAGAATGAGGTAGAAAAGGTAGCTAGGTACTTGGCTGGCTTAAGATTGAACATACATGATGAGTTAGTTTTAGCTAACCCTAAGAATGTGGAAGATTGTTATCAAATGGCAATCAGGATTGAAGAAAAGATGAATAGAAGACAAGATAAGTCCATGAGAGGAAGAGGAAACAATATGAGGGGAAGGGGATCAGCCCCTACAACAAGGCAAACCAATGAGGGTCAAGAAGACACTGGTAAAGGACAGGGACAGTCTGATTTCAGAGGTGGATGGAAAGGTAATAGAGGCAGATTTGGAGGTGGTAGAGGTTCTACTACATTTTCAGGAAAGTGTTACACCTGTGGTGAGTTTGGTCATCCATTTTTCAAATGTCCAGAAAACAAGGGTTCATCATCCAGAGATGATAGAACAAATGACAAGAGAGTACAACTTGTGCAAGAAGAGAAAGTAGAGCAAAGTGTGCAAAGTTTAAACACTTATCAAGATAGAGTTCCTGACAATTATGGGTATCCTGAGGAGGGAGAAGCATTGATGCTTAGGAGAATTAGTTTGCAGACATCAAAGGATATGATGCAAAGAAGAGCTCTTTTCAAGACCACATGCAAGAGCAAAGGTAAAGTATGTAAGGTTGTCATTGATACTGGTTCAACAGACAACATGGTCTCTCAGGAAATGGTGGATAAACTGAATTTGGAAAGGATTCCACACCATCACCCTTACAAGGCATCTTGGGTGAGTGATAGTCAATCACTTTGGGTATATGAACAGGCATATGTTGATTTTCAGATTGGAGCATATCATGATAGAGTTTTGTGTGACATTTTGCCCATGGAATGTTGTCACCTACTGTTGGGTAGGCCATGGCAATTTGATAGGAGGGTACTGTATGATGGGTATGCTAATACCTACACCATCAAGAAAGATGGGAAAACTATTATGTTGATGCCATTGCAGGAAGATGCTGCAGTACAGAAGGCAGCAAAAATTATTTTAGTGGGAAAGAAGGAATTTGTGCAGATGCCTATAGGAGCAGGCATTAAGGCAGTTGAGGACACTGCAGGGAAAGGAGTTGTTAAGGACAACAGTTTGAAGACAGTTTCAGTTTTGACTGACAGAGGTCAGCAGCAGGTTCAGAAACAGGTTTACAAACAACCACCAGTTGAGAGGGGTGACAAGGATGTTGTCATAGTTGGGACTATTGTTTGTCCTATAAGAGTTGAAAGGAAGATAGGATTGAACATTTCAGAAGTTCAAGAGGTAGGTATTCAGATAGAGGTTCTGGTAAGACAACCTGACAAACACAAGGTATGTGTGAGAAGGGCCTACATTGCCAGGCATGAGGGTTTACTTGCAAGACAGCAAGTTACAGTTCAGACGTCTTGGAGCAGCCAAGAGACAGCAGAGGATAAAGCTAGAATAGGTCAGAACACTGACATGACAAAGTGTAAAGGTGGAGGACTTCCACATCCTAACTCATGGGACATGAGTTCTTTTCTGTTGGGGAGTATGGTGCAGGAGCACCTACCTGACAGCTGGCTTCCATGAGGTAGTTAGTTTGTTTTAGGTCTTGTTGATGTTTCCAAGAAGGTCTTGTAAGACCAATGCATGTAATAAGGTCATGTTGACCAGACTTTACTATTTTTAGCTAGGTTGTTAGGACAGCTGTTATGCTGTATGTCTGGTTGGAAGCTCCCAGCCGCTTGGAGTTAGGTCGGTAGTACTCGCAGGAGATCCTATTTATGCATTAGGATCGGTTGGTTTTAAGTAGTATTGCAGATCATCGATCAGACATTGCAGAGAGTGAGACAGAGGGGAGAGAGACTGAGCATTGTATTGCATCTTTTGAAATCAATAAAGATCCTGTTTGTGTTCATTTTCTGTTTGATCTCCATTGTGAAATCGAGTTGCTGATCTGGCGGTTTCATGGATTCGCTGATCCATTCCACTGGTTGATTCGTCGAATCGGTGGAATGGCCATGTATAATAGCTTAGGGTTTAGTTTGCATTTTGTGTTTGTTTGCATGTAGGTGTGCAGGATCACGGTCGAGATGTGTTGAGAACCCTAGCATGGGTATGTGTTAGGTCGTGCTGATAGTTTGAGTCTGGAAGATTGCCTTGAAAGCAGATCGGGTCACCTCAGGAGGTTCGGCGGATCGAAATTCGCTAAGGTTGGAAATTCGTCACAACGGCATCATCAGGATATTTCTGTGTATATCCTGCAGTTGCTTCAGGTGTCATCTGAGTAGATGGAGGTGAACATGATACAGTTGTTTGCATAAGGTGAATGCGTTTCGGGGTGATCATCACAAGGTGTTGCCGAGGAAGAGTATATCGGCATAAGTTAGTCGATCGGGTTGATAAAATTATCGCGGGCCGATAATGTTAAGTTGGGCCGACAACAGGATATTGAAGGAACTGCATATGACGTCATCGTCATCAGGATAATCGTCATCAGGACATTCTGAAATATCACCCGATAAAGGTTTATCCTGCTGACCCTAAGTGTTTTGGTATCGGCATAAGGCATCAAGGAGTTAATTGGATCGGGAGGAGGATATTCGGCAGAATATTCGTCATCAATATAAAGTTGAGTATCATCATCAGGATGTTTCATTTGACCGGATAAGTCATATCTTGATGCTGTTGTTTGAGTAGTCAGATATCGGGGTGACGTAAGCATCGAAGGAAAGGTGCGTGAAGTGTCGTCATCAGGATATATGGAGGGAACCGGATATTTTATATCCTGCTGATGAACATGATGTTGAACATCATGATGCTGCAGAAAGCGTTTGGTGGTAAGATGAACAGTGATCGTCAGGAGGATGATTGCGCTAGCCGAATATGATGATGCTGCTGACAGGCGAAAGGTTGAAGGTTTGTCTGCAGGAGGATATCGGTCGGCAGAGAAAATATGATGATGCTGACAGTGTTAACAGAAATATGATGATGATGAAGGGTTGTAGACATACAGGCTGTATGTCAAGGTTTTAGTGTGGATGCCTCTGCATCACATTGTATCTTTCAGGATGAATAAAGTTTAATGTGTACTTTTATTCTATGCTTGTTTATGACTAACATCATGACCAACATAAATTGGCGCTAGAAGGAGGACAAGATCCGAAAGACTATGCTCAGCATCATTATCTTCAGGTTTGATGATGCAGAGAGTAAGGTAACCTCGTCTGTGAATTTCAAATATTACGCAAATATTTACTGTAGCAAGCTCGTAAATGCTCATTCTGTGTAAAGGTCTCCCGATCTAACATAAATATTGCAAGCTTCACAGTAGATCATTACAAATTCACAAATATCAGCCAAAGCTACATAAATTTGTTCAAGCTTTGAAGAATTTTGGCCTTAGAAATTGATATCTCATGCCGGGGGTCATTATACCTCAAAAATCCTTTCATATTTGCAGTATCTTTGTAAATATTTCGTAAATATCCAGTCCAATCAGTCATCTGATCGCAAATGTCACTTTAGCCAGTGAATTCCAACCAATATTTGCAAAGTTTCAGCCAATTTGCATCAAAATTGAGAAATCCTGGCTCACAGGATAAATACCAGGTCTAGACCTAGTGGAATTTTTGAAGAATTGCCTGTTAGAGGTTTCAGACCTAGAACTGTAGACGTCCATCATAGTCCCGAATCTAGTACATCAAGAGCTTCACCAGAACCTCCCCCTGTAACTCTTGTTGGTTTGCAAATACCTTCTGGGATATCTGTGACACCTCTGGTTCAACCTCAGGGTGCACCTTTAGTCCAATCTCAGCCAGCTGCACCACCAGCTCAACCTCCTCCAGTTGCAATGTCTTTCTTTACAGCAGAGTCACCTTTGACCTTTACTACATATCATGAGTTACCAAAGAATCCGGATAAACTTTGTCCAAAATATCATCCTTACCAAGATGCTGAAGATCATATCAGGACCTTTAAGGAAGCTTGCTGCAGAGCTAGAATAGAACATCAAGATGTGGTGTGCAGATTATTTCCTTTTTCCTTAGGGGAAGAGGCCTATAATTGGTTCATTAGTCTTGGTCAGGGTTCTGTTGATTCATGGGCCTTACTAGAGAAAGCTTTTCTTGATAGATTCAAGGTTCCTGTCGACCCCTCAATAAACTATCATTTATTTGCCACTATCAAGAGATTTGAGAATGAACCTATTGCAAATTTTAATGCTAGGTTTCAGAAAATGTTGTCCAGGGTGGTCACTCCTTATACTGTGTCTAACGAAGCTGCAAGGAGCATTTATTATTCAGCCTTAGATCCTTTGACTTCCATGTTCATAAGGAGAACACACCCCCAAACTACAACTTTAGCCCTAGCCTTTCAAGAAGCCATACAGGTAAATCAACAGTTGATACCCGCTCCTACTCCAAATATAGTATTCCCTACCTTGCCTGGCATGCATTCACAATATCCTGTATCATATTCTGCACACTATCTTGCACAATATCCTAATGGAGCAGTGATACCCTCAGCAGTCATGCCCGCACCTTTGCTAATACCTCCACTGAGCATTATGCCTCCTCCTAATGGAAATGGCCAATTTTCACAATATCCTGCACAAGCTCAGACACCTCAGGGTACTGATCTGTCCAACAATAACCATGGATCCTCTTTCTTCAAGCCTCAAACTGAAAATGTGGTGGCCAAAGCTCAAGAAGAAAAGGAGGAAATCAAAGAAATCTCTGCTCAATTGAGAAAACTCACCACAGAAGTGACACATTTGAGAAATCAAGGTTTTTATTCCCAGTCAAATCAGAATAGAAATTATTCCAATGATAGACCAAATTATCCTGACAGAGGATATAAAACCAATAATTTCAATAATAGTGGTGGAAATAACAATAATCCTTAGAGACAGCCCAGAGTATGGAACTCTAGGCCAAATAATGGCTCATTACCATCACCCCTGGACAATCAGGCTCTAGGTGAAGCCAAACAGACTACTAGAGTCAATCTTGCTGAAGCAGCCCTTACTAATTGGTGTAGGATCCACAATACAAATGCACATGCAGAATTAGACTGTCCACAATTTAGGATTGCTGCTAGCATCTTTCAGACTGAAGTGTCTAACACTTCTGGAAATCCACCTCAGGCAGAAGGAAATGAGATTGTTCCTTGTGGATATGACTCAGCTTTTGTGCCAGAAACTTATACAAATCAACCTCATCAGAGTTATAACCAGGCAAGTGAGGAATTTGCCTTAACTTTTGAAACAAATTATGTTTTCCCCTTTGAGGATGAAAATGAGCCTGCAAGAGAACATGAGGAAGTGCATGCTTACCAGCAGCAATATCCTGGTAAGCATAATTATAACTTGAAGAATAATGCCAACAGATCTGCTGGTCTATTGACATCATCTCTACCTCCAAATAACTTCAATACACCTCTTGATCCTAAAGCTAGTAATAACCCTGGGTTCCCCAAGGTAAATGCTCAGTACTTGTCGCCTCCAAACACAGGATCAAAGATTGTAAATACACCTCATGAATCTGACAAGTTGGTCAATTATCTCGCTGATGAAATGAAGAAAATTAAGATCAGCCTGTCTCTGTCTGAGTTACTGAAAACTCTTGCCATCAAAAGGGCATTTATGAAGTCACTAGATGATCCTGCTTCTAAAGAGGATGGCCATCTTTCAAGTCAATCCAGTGGCAAAGATCATGCTGCTAGGGATAATACTATCAAGCCTAAAGTGTCAGCTACAGTCCAAGCTGCAGAAACCTTTCACATGACCTTATATAAGGACAAAACTGAGTCACCTCCGTTCCTCCTCACCATAAGAATGTTCAGCAAGAACCTGCACAACTGTTTGGTTGATTCAGGGGCCTCCACGAATGTTATGCCCTTGTCAATATGTAATGCTTTAGGATTACATCCCGCTAAATCTCTAAAGAAGGTCACTTAACTGGACAAAACGGAAGTAAGTGTAGTAGGGGAGTTAACTCATATCCACATGCAACTAGCATCTAATCCTCAGATCCAATATTACATTGACATTCAGGTAGTTGACATACCTGATACTTATGGGATGTTGCTTAGCTGAGACTGGTCCAAAACGCTTAATGGATATATGTCCACAGATTTCAGTCACATGTGGTTACCATGGAAAGGTATACCTAATCAGATCAGGATTGATGCTGAGCCTAGAATGAAGCATATGATCACCGAGTACAATAGAACAAATGAGATCATGTACGTAGACGTAGAGCCTAGAGTTTATTGCATCAGGCCACAGACTGTCAAAATAGAAGAGATCCTGATGCTTGATTTTCATCGTCATCATGATGATGATCCTCAGGAGGACATGCCAGTTGTAGAACCTGATAATAATCTTGATAATGAGAACGAAATAGATCGCTTTAGAGACTTTGAGATGCATCTGTCTAACCAGGTAAGGCGTTGTCAATTGTTAAATATACCTGCTAATGATATTTTGATTGATGGATGGTGCAGATTACACGATGAAGCACATTCAGAAAGAACTTGTGAAACATGTTTAGATATGATGATGCTAGAGCAGACCTGCAATGAGGCATCGTCATCATATTCTGAGGTAAGTACTACATCTGATGATGATGACGATACTAATTCTTATCTGTCTTCTGTAGGAATAGAAGGGGTGATAGATCATAACGAGGATCATATCTAGGAAAAAAAGAAGTTCTAGTTTACGACCAGATAAACGATGAGAAGAAAGAAAAGATCACCCCTGGAAGTGATTGTTTTATGGAGCCAGATTATGAATTGTTTGATGAAGACAAAGGTAGTGACCTAACTAAGTTCAAAGAATTTCTAGTAAAAGAAATAGAGAAGATGACACGACAGCATAGATCTCCCCAGGAGGTCTTAATTAAAGGTTGGTGTAGATTGCATGAGGCACCTCATTCAGAAACAACTTGCTCCCTATGTTTACACATTTTGAAAAAGCATACAGTTGCAGATCTAGAGGATCATCCTCCTGCTAACGTGAAAGAGAAAGTAGAAGAGCCATCAGGCTCACAAAAGAAAGGAAAGAAGAAACTTGAGAATGATGACATCCCTAAGTTAAAGTGGATATCAGGTGGAGTAGCAGCCAGAGCTGCAAAAGAAAAAGAAAGTTCAGCTAAGCGTCCTATTGAAGATAAACCCTGGATCCTAAGGTTTGATGGATCCAAGTCCAAGCAGGGCGCTGGGGTAGGAATTGATCTCATTGATCCATCAGGAAAATCCTATCTGGCAGCGTACAGATTACAGTTCCCCTGTACTAACAATGTAACAGAGTATGAGGCTCTGATTCACAGAATACTGTTCGCTCATAAGAAAAAAGTAAAGATTCTACATGTCTTCAGAGATTCAAAACTAGTTGTGAGGCAAGTAAGGAATTTACTCATGTAACTACAGGAAGCTATCCAACTACAAACATCGTGTGTGGGACCTGATTGAGGACTTGACGCCTTTAATATCACCCATGTGCCAAGGGAATTAAACCATAGGGCAGATGCACTTGCCCAAGCTGCCAGTACATTGGAGCCACTATCTATATCAGGTCTAAAGAGATTTTCAGTAGAACTGGTGTCAGTACCTTCAATACTTGATAATGTGACCAACCTCTAGGTGTTTGATGATGATCAGTACATTTTGGATTTCATCTCAAACAGAGACATATTTGATGCTCAGATTATAGATGAGAATGGTATGGAAGATCATGTCTGGGAAGAAGATGAAATATTAGAATTGCCTAGCAACAGGATCCCCAAAGGTATGATTGAATTAGAAAGAGCTTTTGATCTGGACAATATGCTGAAACAAAAGGATCTTCCAAAGGCTGATGGAGGTCAATATTCACAAGTGAATATTGGACAGGATGACGACAAGAGAAATGTACTGATTGGTAAAGTTTGCACACCAGAAGAGTTAGAAGGAATAACTCAAGCCCTTAAGGATTACATACATGTAATTGCATGGACTTATGATGAGCTGAAGACATATGACACATCAGTCATAACTCATACTATACCTCTCAAGCCAGACGCTAAACCTCTCAGACAGAAGAAAAGGCCAGTCAATGCTCTGATTGAACCAATAATTCTTGAAGAAGTCAAGAAGTTGTTAAGTGCTAGGATAATCTTTCCTGTGAGGCACTCCACCTGGGTTGCTAATCTAGTCCCGGTCAGAAAGAAGAATGGAGATATCAGGTTATGCATAGATTTTAGGAATTTGAACAGAGCATCAGAAAAAGATAATTATCCTCTACCCTCATTAGATGAAGTTCTGCAGATGGTAAATGGAGCCAAAATGATGTCCTTCTTGGATGGATTTTCAGGATACAACCAAGTGATGGTTGATAAAATTGACAGATTGAAAACTGCCTTCACCACAAAGTGGGGGATATTTGCATATAGACGTATGCCATTTGGGCTTATAAATGCTGGAGCTACATTCCAGCGAGCAATGGACATAGCCTTCAGAGGCTTAATAGGAAAATGTATAGTCATATACATGGATGACTTGACAGTATTCTCCAAAGAGAGGAGCGACCATGTAACTGATCTCAGAAATGTATTAAAGAAATGTGAAGAGTACGGAATATCACTAAACCCCAAGAAGTGCGTATTTGGGGTGACAACAGGAAAGTTACTAGGCCACCTGATCACAGAAGATGGAATTATCATTGATCCTGACAGGGTGGAGTCTATTATGAAGTTACAACTTCCAGGAAGCAAGAAGGAACTGGAGTCTTACTTTGGTAAGATTAACTTTGTGAGGAAGTTCATCACTGGCTTTGCTGAGATTGTCTAACCACTAAATGCCATGTTAAAAAAAGATGCACAAATCAAGTGGACACCAGAGGCCAAAGCTGCATTTGAAGGTATAAAGAAAGCCATTTCTGATGCTCCTGTCCTTATCAGTCCAGATTACACAAAGGATTTCTACATCTATTCATTTGCTTCAGAACATACCTCTGCAGCAGTGCTTACTCAGAGAAATGAAGAGAAAGAAGAGAAACCAATTGCTTTCATGAGCTGTCCTTTCAAGGATGCTGAATTGAGATATGTAGATGTTGAGAGACAGACACTTGCATTGGTTTGAGCTGTAAAGAAATTCAGACACTACATACTAAGAAGCAAAGTGATTACTGTAGTACCAGATGCAGCAGTGAAGATGCTGCTGATGCAGAGTGAGCCTGGAGAAAAAAGAGCTAAATGGATTACTGTATTACAAGAGTATGACATGGAAATTATACCAATGAAGCTGGTAAGAGGACAAGCTCTGAGTCAAATGATATCTAAAATTGACCCAAACATCACCAGTCAGCAGTACGTTATTAATGAAGAGGATAATAGAGAATGGTATGCAGATATCAGGCACATCCTGATTATTGGAAGATGTCCATCAAGGATGCAAGCTTCACAGAGAAGAGCCTTGAAAATAAGATCCCAAAAATACATGATGAAGGGAGGAACCTTATTCAAGAAGAATTATGAAGGAATATACCTGAGATGCTTAGAAAAGCCAGAAGCAAATAAGGTCCTGTCAGAGTTACATGACAAGTTTGGAACGGCACATGGATCAGCCTTGGCCACAACACATATCATCCTTAGAGCAGGATATTACTGGCCTACAATTTTTAAAGACACAGCTGATCATGTTAAATGTTGTCATGTATGTCAGGTTGCCGCTAACAGAGAGAAGTATGCTGCACAGCCCTTGCAGCCAGTGATGGAAGAACGCCCATTTGCACAATGGGGCATGGACTTTATAGGACCAATCAATCCTCCATCCTCCTCAGGTCATAGGTACTTCTTAACGATTACTGACTATTGTACTAGATGGATTGAGGCTGTCAGCAGCAAGACCTGTATTGCGGATGATGTTATTAGTTTTCTGGAGAGTAACATTGTTACCAGGTATGGAATTCCTTATGCTTTGGTAAGTGATAATGGTTCTGCCTTCACTTCAACTAAATTGTCAAGTTGGGCTTTTGATCATGGGATTATACTTAAGTTTTCATCCAACTATTATCCCCAAGGGAATGGTTAGCATAATCCCCAACAAGAACTTACTGAATATCATAAGAAAATTGATAGAGAAGAACCCTAGGGAATGGAACTCATTTTTGAAATATGCCTTATGGGTAGACAGAACTAGAATGAAAACTGCATTAGGAAACTCGCCTTTCCAACTAGTGTATGGGGTAGATCCTATCCTCCCTGTAAACTTGAAAATTCCTACTCTGCAGTTTGCCAAAGAATACCTAGGCATAGACAATAAGCAAGAAGTCAGGTTGCTTCAGTTGATGTACCTGGAAGAAAAAAAGAGTCAAGCAATTGACCAATTTGCAAAACATCAGGCTGTTGTCAAACGCTGGTTTGACAAGAGGGCCAGAGTTAAAGCTTTCAGGATATCCGATTTAGTTCTGATGTGGGATAAAGCCCATGAAAGGAAAGGTGACCATGGTAAGTTTGATAGATTATGGATAGGTCCCTTTCAAATTTCTGAGATATTAGAAGACAGCACTTATAGGCTTAAGAACCTGACAGGTGAGGATGTCCCATTGCCAGTCAATGGATAGTTCCTCAAGCATTATTTCCAGGCCTGAGTGACTCCATGACAGTCATGTGTATCATATTGTACATTTGTATAGTTGTTTGTACAATGTTCTTTTGTCCTGTTTTGTTTGTTTGTTGAGTTTTGTTTTGGTTAGTCAAGATGATGCAACTCATCACCCCAGAAAATGACTAAATTGTTAGGATTCAAGTGATGAGATCAAATTTAGATATAGGTTATGATTCAAGATGATGCAACTCATCACCCCAGAAAATGACTAAATTGTTAGGATTCAAGTGATGAGATCAAATTTAGATATAGGTTATGATATCAGGTTTGTGATATCTTTTCATCAGGGCGTCTTTTCTTGGTCAAAGTGAATCAATTACAATGAAACACCTAACAGCCTTGGGTCTGTTGAACACACAAGTATAGGTGTTAAGTGAAAAATCTAAAGGGACTCCCTTGCTACCAATACAATCTCCAACCTAAAGCTGCAAGTGACTATACTTGGTACAAATGAGCTGACATGATGATATCAAAAAAAAGAAAAAAATATATAAATAATAATATTAGGCCATCTAAGTAACTCTACCAGGGCTAAAGACGCCTGCTGGCAGTGGGGCTCTACTCAGGGAGATTGTATAGATAACCTTGCAGGGGCTATGAATGCCTGCTGGCAGTAAGGCTCTATCTAGGTCAGCTATGAGGGATGATCTCCAACTATGTAGTTTAACACCAGTTACTCATGTTTTCAACCAGCTTTCAAGATGAGGATAATTAATCATATGCACACACCTGATCCTTTGTTAGAATTGTTACCATGATGAAATTTTATCATTCAAAAGATCATGATGCTTACGCTTAGATAGAATTAAAATACTATAGATGAATGTGATCACATCACTTGAATCATTGGAATTTGTTTGTTTTCTTTGGTGGCAAGTTGTTGTGTGGTTACACAACACGCCCCATTTTGACTCGGCAAAACAGGGACCCAACTTTTTGGCTTGGCTCGTGTTGTCTGCTTTCTGGCGGTTTGGTAAAAGTAGGTCACATGCATCATCATGCTAGAGTCAGGATGAGGTAAGTCATCATTATGAGGTCAGTTTATCAAAATTCATATTTCATTTCTATGACTTCATATTTAGAAAGAGCGTTAAATTCCATGCAGGTTTGCATTTTACATCACCCCGATATTCATTAGGATGTGAGAGTTATGAACAGTCAAAGTTTTGGTCAAACCTGATATTCGCAATGGGAGGATCATATTTTATAACCTCAGTCATGTTGTCGAAGATCATCCTGATCTTGGTACATTACCCGATAAGTCATGCAGTCCAAATATCCAGACGTCAACTTTAAGTGGTAGTAAATGTTCCCCGTCAAATAGTCTTATATATCACGAGCATCATATTTCTGAATGTAACCCGATATTTCTTAATATCCTCTTGCCGCGAAATATCACTCTAAACCAATATCCTGATGACGTCATCTAACCCCAATAAACGAAGAAACAAACATGACGATGACATCATCATCATATTTACCTCTCGGCAGGATATTTTCTAAACATGATCATGTTCGCCTAACATGACGATGACGTCATGACGCCTTTCCGATATAATAAACGAATATCTAGATGACGTCACCCCGATATCCCGAGAGTTAGAAAAGAATGACTTTGGTCATCATCATCATCCAAAAGCACAGCCCGATATTTTTAAATATCCTCCCGACGTTTAAAGCACAGCCTAATGGCGCGAACATCACCCGATATCTAAACATAACCTGACGTTTTCAAATATCATCCTGCTGTTTAAATATCACCCCGCTCCTGTTGCCGCCATTAGCATTGAATGCACGCAGACATGGTGGGTGGTTCCCGCCAATCATTAAAACCCAATGGAACACCTGGTGAAATCCTGACTTGCCGTGCAGAAAATCAATGAATAAAATCTAATCTGTCAGGATTTGCCCTAAATTTACCCTAATTACAAGGTTAAAAGGTCAAACTAACGCCATTTTCACGTTTACTTTGTGAAGAAATTACTTTTTACAGAGCACAGCTTCCATATCCTCCTGCAAGCGATATTACGACGAGTAAAGTTTGTAAGCAGCAGAAAGCGCGATCATCAGCAAGAATTAAGGGCACTTTCAGAATTCCATTGGTATAAAAAGAAATCAGCATAACCAGGTAAGTAAATAAAACCCTCATCATGTTGTTTCTGTAACAGTCAGATATGATGTTATAGGTCTGGTTTATACACCACCCATGATGGGCGTATGCTGAACAAATGTGATATGCATGATGAATATTAAAGATAAATTGTTATAGGCATGCATGTATATACCCATTGTGAGACGAGATTTCGTTAATTGCAGGTACCCATGGCTGACAAGAGGTTCGTCAAGTGTCAAGTAGAATTCAGTAAGCCCATGTTCTCGTCTCAGAGGGGTGTCCTGTTCAAGTACGGTGCAATCACAGATACCCATCAGGGGAGCACCAATTTGGAAGCCTGGTCAGTCAGGCTAAATGGTGAGAATAACAAGAGTCCTATGCTGGATGCAGTTTTCGTATCCAGAATGTGGAATGCCACCGGTTTTCCATACTTTATGGAATCTCCGGAGCTGGTCATCGAGTGTGCCTAGAACTATAACCTAGGGACCAGGCATGTGATGAAGCATGGGAGGATATACGCCAACCTATCCATCAGGGGTTTATCCAAGACCTTTGGATTGCCATTGGGTAACAAAGTCAAAAGTGTAGACTTGAAGAAGTCAGAGAAGGAATATGAAAACAACAAGAAATCAGCCAGGAAGAACATGTATCAATGGAGGGCTGAGAACAACACATAGCCTGTAGCAGCCAAACTTCCTGTGCACCTATTTAAGTATGATTTTGCTGATGAATATCAGTATATGATTGCACTACTAAACAGAGTAACAGACCAGCCCGATGCGGGTAGTTTCAGGGATTGGATGTATGGAATAATAATGATGTGTTTATATTCGGATATCAAGCCACTGTGGGCCCAGCTAATAAGTGATGCTCTGCATGAGCAGTTGATGAACCTGGGAGGTTCAAAATGTGCTTTCTATATGACATCCTATATTGTCTATTCCTATGCATACCAAGGCACATTTGATGCACTAGCTACTGATGGAAAGCTTACAAGTACAAATGTTGTGCATATCTGGGATCATCGTCCCCAGCTGCAAAGAGTCAATTACCTCCAAGACTACAAACTGGTCAATGATGCATTCTCTATGCATCTGGTGAGGACCATGGAGGAAGACAGAACAAAGAGATTGAGCATGGAGGCTCAAGAGATAATTTACAGGCATGGAGCCTGGTACATACAATTTGCCACCTTTTCATACATAAGAATTGAAGGTTTTGAGGGACATCCTCTCATGCTGCCGAGGTACCCCACTGATGCAGTGATGCTAATGGAGTTCATCAGGCAGGGCTCCACAATGATAAAAGCATACAAAGATGCTAAGAAGCTGCCACCAATTTTTTTTCCAGTCACCATTGGCTGGTACATGTGCCCAGACTCAGAGCACATAAAGAAGGTGATGGTCACCTTGAATAAAATGAATCTACAGCCTTTTCCACTAACAAGACCATATGATTCTTACAGCAGGATGCAGAAAATAATAGGAAGGCCTATTCATCAGAGGCACCTAGAAGATTTCTGGGCTAACTGCGAGGATGAGGTAGAAGCAAGAAGAAGAAGATATCAAAGGTTAACTCTGAATCAAATCAGAACCTTTGATTGCATCCCCATCCCCCAACAATTAAAGAAGGGTGATGGTAGGATAATTGCAGATGAGTATGAGCAGAAGAAAATTTATAACGATACTATCTCTGCACGTGACCTCACTATACAGGAAGACATATCCTTGGACCCCTTCATCACCAAGACCATGCAACTAACCCAAGCTTGGGTTGATGAGTAGATAGAGGCATTGAAGAAGAAAGGTGTTGCCATTACGGTGGACAACAAGAAGAAAGGGTAGGATATTCCCGGGGATGAGTTTGATGACTTCCTGAATGAAAAGAGGAAGACTAAGGGAGATAGACTCCCTCCACCACAACAATAGAGCAAAAGCCCCCCAAGGGGCAAGAAGGTAGATAAATAACCCAAAGGGGTTATTATTGAAAAGGCAGTATTTGTAGCTGAGGAGGCATCAGCATCAGGATCTGGATCAGAATCAGCATCCCCTCCAAGGACAAGGAAAGAAAAGTCCAAGAAGAGTAAGACAGCAGAGGCTGGAATCACTGGGACCCTAGAAGAGGGTCAATCCTCAAGAAAACATGATAAAGAGGATATCCTCATGGAGGAAGAGCCTGAAGAAGAAGAGGCTCCATTGATAATAAAGAGGAAAAGAAGAGCTCCACAGGTGGTGGTGTCTACCCCGCCTAAGAAACAAAGAACCTCTATGAGAGGTGAAATAAGACAACCCCCAACATTGTTACAAGGGGCAGGTAGTGAAGTGCCTAAGGAACTTCAGCATAATGTTCCACTTCCTACCATTGTCAAGTTCAAAACTGAACTTGCAGAGGAACAGATGAAAGAAACTTCTCAGGCACAAGCAGAACACATCTCGCTTGACGAGACAATAAATTTGTCTGATGATGAAGTTGTACAGGAAGTGACTGCACAAAAGATGGAAACACTTGCTGCTGGTACAAGCATGACCCCTCACAAGCCTCCACCAGTTCAAACTATACTGGAGGAGATGAAGCAAGTGGAGGCAAAAGAAGAAAAGATTCCAGAGCAGATAGCTCAGGAAATAGGGCTAGAAACATTAATCACCCAGGTGACAAGTCTTGCAGTGGTAGACCTGACAGAGAAAAAGGATGCAAGTCCTAAACATCCAGCAGGGTCACCCGATAAAGGGCAATATATAGAGGGAGTGAAGATGGCAAAACCAGAAGACCATACTTCAGAACTGGGCCGACAAAGTCCACAGGACACATCAACGGAGCCTGCCATAATAGAAGTCCAAGAGAAGGCAGCTGATGAGGAGAAAATAATAGAAGATCCTGCCGCCAAACCTCAGGAGGTTGATAATGCAGGCGCGGAATAAATAATGGCTTCAGAACAAATGCCAGTGCCTCAGGCAGATTCCACAGTATCCAGTACGGTGGACATGCAACAAGAAACAGAAAAGCCAAAGGAGGATGATGAACCTCAACAAGGGGAAGAGTTGAAAACAGATGAAGTAATGATGGAGAAGGATCATGATCATCATGATCAACATATAGATGCACCACAAGATCCCCCACACCAAGAAGATGCTTCTCCGGAGAAAGAAATCCCTCAACAGGAGGATGTGCCGTAGGATCAAGAACAAAGTGAGCATCAAGAAGAAGAAATGAGAAAATCACCATCTCTACCACATCTGTTGACAGAAACAGGAGACACAGGTGAACATCATGATGATGCAGAAAAACATGATCAGGTACCTCTGTGGTTGGAGAAAGAGGTAAATATAGAAGAAGATTTTGAAATCCAAGAATTTGATGTGTCCACCTTGTTCTCCGGGGATATAATGAAGCCTAAGAGGGAGGCCAGAATGACTTCGGCCATCAAAAGAGATCCAACGACTGGAAGAAGGACTGCACAGATTGCTGTACCTACTGTGGAGAAAGAAAAAGGTAAAATCACCTTAGATGAATTTCAAATTAGCACAGTGGATCTTGGTTTTGCCAATGAAGACCAAGAGGGTCAGGAGGGCAAAGACATTATCGATTCTTTGATTCAAAAGGTAAAAAGAGAGAAAGAGAAAAATAAGCAACACAAGGAGCACATTGCTCAGTTGCATGCCTACATAAGGAGGCTGATTAATCCTGATGATACTACAACTGAACATGTAGTCCCATTGATTGTTATTTCTCAAGAGGAAGTAAATAAACTAGACCTCATGAAGCATGAGGCATCTGTATTAAGGAAATGGATGTCATCCACATTGGATGAGGCTAAAGAAATGGTAAAGGCCTCCTTAAAGAGGTGGAGCATTCTCAATGACTCCAGGACCAAAGTAGACAAATTGCAAATGTAGATAGGAAAAAGGTCTTATAAATTGGAAAAAGTCCTAAGCATCCTGGGAGAAATAAAGAGGATAAATCCTCAGCTGCTTATTAATAAATAGGTATTGAATAGTAATACCGCCTTGATAATTGATATCTGGTACAAGGACATTCAATTTGAATGTGGAGTGCTCAGAAGATGCAATAATAAGCTGAGAGATATCAGCATGAAGTTGCACGATTTAATGGCTGTTGAGGCAGAAATATTAGAAACATTAGAAGGAAAAATGGAAGGGAAATAGAAAATCAAGATGAGGAATGTGCCATCAAAGCTTTACATGATAATTTCCAATCAGTAGCAGATGATCCACTTGTCCACTTGACAGAAGAAGATATAAATAAAATAATGAGGATCAAGGTCAAGATGGAAAAATACAATGAGACACTACAGGACAGGAAAGACAAACTGGATAGCAGTAGAAATAAGTATGAGGCACATAAACACACCATCATCAAAGCAAAGACTTAGGATGGCGGAGGAATAGATCAAGTTGTGCAGTCATATGAGCAGATCTGGAGCAGCATGCAGCCGCATATGCGTCGTCATCATCATCAGGATAGTGAAAGTTCGGGAAGTGATGCACATGATGATGATCCACATGAATCAGATGAGGAGCATGATGAAGATACATCATAAAGGAAGATATAAGAGTAAATAACCCAGATAGTTGCCAGCTGGCAACTTGTGCCATTTTGTAAAGATTGACAAAGTCAAGGAGAATGATGACCGTAGATGTGCATTGGTAAATCAAGATCGTGGATCTTTTTGTAACAGATTCCTCACCCTGTTCTATAAAAAGGGATGGAATGCCTTATTGTAAACATTCAGAAACTTAATTGAAATTCATCTGCTGAAACATTCAGAGCGCATTTCAAAGTTTTTGTAAACATCTATATTTTTGCATGCTTAATGAATGAGAAGACTGTGTTGATTACAATTCATAGTAAATCTTGAGTAATCAGTGTATGAATTCTTGACATATGTGGTGATTTGTTGCGTCCCTTGGAGTGCATGTTTGCTTACATGTGTTGTCTTCATACAAATTCCTTTGAAGTTAGCATCAACTATATCTAGCTGTGGAATGTCTTGGTGAAAATATGGTTTGGTTTTCTTCTCTTCATGACAGTATCTAATATAAATGTGGCCCAAAAGCTAAAGGTTCAACTTTAATTTGAAGCATTTCTTGCAATTTCTTTTGAATTTCAAAGCATTTCATCCTCATAATTGCAAACAATTGATGATCTTAAGCAAATAACACAAATATGCGGACATCTCATGGATAATTGCAAATATTTAGCATATTTGGATACAGAATATGCATAGTTAAGAATATCATGCAAAGATTGAAGTATTTCTGCATTGTTTCATCAAATAATTGTATAATATGACTTCTCTGTAAAGAATTTTTGTAGAAGTATTGTCATGATGATGAACTTTCACGTAAGGCCCCAAAATGGAAATAGCAGCTCACATTAACCTCTGAGTAACGTCAGACGATTAAGACCTAATCATCGGAGACTTGGGATCATGAATTCCCTGAATTCATCGTATCTTTCAAGATGAATAAAGGTTAATGTGTACTTTTATTCTATGCTTGTTTATGACTAACATCATGACCAACAGTAAGACATAACATAAATTATAATATAAATTGAATGTTTAAATCACTCTTGAGGTACTTGACATGTACATATGTAACAAATTCAAAATTATTTAAAAATATATTAAATAAAGTTATGTTGAGTACTAGTGACTCAGATTACAGGTTCAATAGCTCAAAGGTTCCTTGTTTCAATGGCATTGGTTCATTGGTTCCTTGGTTCAATGGTTCGGCGGCATTGGTTCATTGGTTCAACGGTTCCTTGGTTCAATGGTTTGGCGGCATTGGTTCCTTGGTTCAACAGGATAGGTTCAATGGTTCATCAGTTCAGTGGTTCAATGGTCCATCAGCTTGACTCTAGCTATCAGACTTAGCTGAAGATATCACTCCGATGATAGTGTCTCCTCGATGAAAGGCTTGAACCTCACATCAAGGTTCAATGGTTCAACAGGTTCAACAATATGTGAAGTTGGCATTGGCGTGAGAATAACTATCAGCCAACCAAGGGATGTTGCTCTAATATGAACTATCTTACCAATGGGAGTTGGCAAAAGTTTTGCATCAGCGAGAGGAACATGATCGGTGAAGAAGGATGAAGTTACACTGAAGGTCGATGTCTTTCCGACGATTCTATTATTCTGATGAAGGCACAAAGTCTTGGGCATTGGTGGGACAAGGACTCGTCACTACGAATACTGAGTGGTTGGATGATGGTTTGGGATTACATCGATGAGGTTAGACTGGGGTTGTCAGCAAAAAAAGTGCCGATAATAGTCTTACTAAGTGGTTGAGTCTATAAATTGGAAAGTCGCCCGATGACGGATGCATGTGGGACTAAAGTTTCTCATGAATATGCAAATAGTTAGAAGCGGTGGTTTAGATGGTTGGAAGATAGTGATGCTGGGCAGTTGGAACAAATGGTCAGTTGCATGAGTTTCTTGATTAGATTGCTAAAAGTAATTAGGAATCGATAGAGTGAGAGAGTTGGACAGTGCGATCAATTTGGTGAGCTCTGGTTTTCTCCTTCTGTGAAGTCCTATGCTATATTTTGTACGCAACATGTTAACAATATGTAAAAGGACTAAGGAGAGAGTGTAAACAGAGTTCAGGTGAAAGGGTTCTAGTCGAGAAGGTGAAGTTCTGTACTATGTGCTATTTGTGGCACGATAACAGTATGAAGAACCAACCGAGTGTTGGAGAACTTTGTGCAGGGTTATACTGTCAGATATTCTTCAGAAGGAACAAGATGTTAATCTCCTGTAAAGGCTATGAGCTTGTAAATGTATTGTAACTATTTGGTTGTTGAATAATATAATGGCTCTGTGATTTGGAGTGTGGGGTTTGTTGACACTCATTTTGACCAGGGGTTGATTTGTCATGATCAGGAGGTTTCTTCATTTGAAGCCTTTATCTTCTTGCCCATTTTTTCTAAGTGTTGGACCTCCTCAGCATTTTTTCAACTGCAGCATCATGTTTTCCTGAGGAGGAGGTCATCATCATCATCTTGTCTTCGATGGTCTGCATCATCATGTTCTTCGTCGACTGGGTTTTTCATCGTCATCATCATATTCAGTCATCGGGTGATGTTTGGTTCTTATCATGATGATGCTGCCGAGCTACAGTGCGCCCTCATCTGCTTGCGAGGGTGATGTTTCAAAATCTCCGGTGATCTTCCATTTATCACCTTGCGCGAGCATGATGATGATGTTGCTTATTCTTTGAATTGCTCGACCTAACTTGTTTTTTCCTAAGGGTCGTGTTCATCATCATCATATTTCCAGTTATCATCCTGCTGCTTGCGGAGGTCATCATATTTTCTGCCTTCATGATATTTCGCCGGGGTGATATTTTTATCATCGGGTGATCTTGGTTAACATCATCCTGATGATGATGTTGAAGAGTTTTAAGTGCGACCCGATATTCACTAGGGTCATCATATTTTGAACGTCAGGATGATCTTAGTCAATATCATCCTGATGATGTTGTATCACTTCTTGTTCTTTGTTTCTCATCCTGATGATGCTGACGTCATCCGTATATCAGGGTGATATTTTTCTTTCTGCCTAACTGCATCATGATATTCCGAAGGAGGGGGTGATACTTTCATATCACCCGGATATATGTTTGTTCGAACATCATGATGATGTTGATATCAGGGAGATATCCGCCTGCTGGCTTCGCACATTATCTACTGGGGGTGATCTTTTCAAGCAGCATCATCATATTCAGTTTTCGCCCCAATCTTACAGAGGAGCTACAGTGCAGCCTGATGTTCGAACGTCAGGAGGATATTTCCAAATATCCGGTTGTCTTCCGAATATCATGATGATGTTAATATGATGATGACGTCATCAAGGTCCGCGGGGGTCATATTTCTAACAACTGATCATCTTGAAGAGACCTCCTGATATTTGCAAACATGATGATGACGTCGTCCGGATGTGAGGAGGTGCGCAGTAGGCGGATATGATGATGACGTCATCAGGATGTTCATCGGCCAGACTTTTGTTATAAGCTCAGCAGGAGGATGTTCCTCCGGAGGATCAGGTTGTGCCGATTATCATGAAGGTTATATTTCAAATATCATGATGACGTCAGGGTGATTTTTCGAGCAACAGGATATCATGCTGCTGGAAGATGATGATGATGAAGTCTATACTAGTGTCGTCAGGAGCAAAAGAACCGACATGATATATGCTCATGACCTAGTATATAAAGTGTTATTGAGGTCATCGCGGGGTGCATGTGGGATATTGTTATCCTGCATTTTCAAATATCATGATGATGAGTCTCGGCGGGAAAAGCTTGCGATGGTCTGTATGATGATTTTCCCTAGGCCGCGGGTTGGTGCGCCATTAATGGCGATTGTTGCAGAGGTGTGGGCGATGGCGTGGGTCGATCTTGTACCCGACTGGAGGTGTCAATCAGCGGGCAGGAGCGCAGGGCTCGAGAAATCTTCCTGTCTCCTCCCCTACCTGCTGCATTCAAGTTTGGGCGCCAATCTGGTTGTGTTTGAGCGCCATTTTCATGATACTGTGTATCTGGCGAAATTTTGGTCAACATTGTAATTAATTGCTGAGCACCTACCTGGCTGTTATAAGCAGGTTGTGTTGTTCATTTGTGGTTGTTGAAAGTTGATGATTTTGGCTCTGTAATGCATGACAAGCTGATCTGGTTGCTCTGTACAGCTTACCTGTGAGTTTATGTATCTCTTGTTGTTTGTTTTTGGCATGAACCCACTGATTTCATGATTAAACTTATATGAGAAATGCTGTTTGGCATGTGTTGTGTTAATTCTGTCTCCAGTATTGCATGTATCCTTCTTCTGAATCTGGATGTTTGGTAATGTTTAGATTCTAGAGCATAGAATTCCTGTGTTGAATGTCTGATCTTTTAACTTCTATTCAAGGGGTAGATTAAACTGTTTTCAGGTTGAACATTGGGAGGGATATACTGCAGTAGGGATACCATAAGTAGAGATAACCTAACACTTTGTATTGGGAGATGCCTGTAAGGCAGGTATCACATATATCCCCTTGAAATCCAGTTTTAGTTGTTTATGCTGATCATTCACAGGTGTATGTCTATTGACTCCAGGCCCTGGATAGGCACCAATCATGCTTTGTTTTGTGTTATAACCATATCCAGCTTTGCATCCACACTTAAACTCCAAAGCAAAATCTAAAACCAACATTAGGACATTAGAGTTAGTTTTAGGAACCTCAGTCCTCTGTCTACAACTGCAAATAGGCCCAAAGCTAGCCCCTTTGCCCTTATCTTTCAGTTTTGGTCTACATACAGGAGGACTCATCTGCTTTCTGTCAACATCCCAGCCTTGCATGCATATCCTTATGGATGTTGAGTAGGGAATACCCCCCTAGGTCTTGCAGAGCCTGAAGAAGAAGAGGAGATAAAATATAGAGTCTATCTCCTATACTGTTGACCCCCTGGCCCAGAGCTCCTGTTGATCACTGATGGCTACCTTGTAGGGATATCTGGGAATAAGCATCCAGTCTGGGAAAAAGTCAACAGGGTTTTTTACCCACAAGGGTTTTCCCCACGTAAATCTATGTTCTTGTTCTGTCTTTCATGTTTAATGTCCCTACTGTTGAAATTGGTTAATGTTCACTTGTTCTTTCCTCTAAGGGTCAATGTTGGAAATGTTATATGTCAGTTTCTGCTTTAATGGCCAAATTGTGCGTGTTTTTTGAAGCAATTGAAAAGAATTTAAATCTGTCAAAGACACCACTATTTTTAGAAATACGTTCTGAGATGCTCACATTTCCTTACAAGTGGTATTAGAGCCTTCTTCTGGGATCTGCTTTATTTCTCACATATGTACATTTGTGTGCTGCATGTGTTTGCATGTAAGAGTTCCTGTGTATAAGGTCTAGGTATTCCTTCTGTGATGATTTCTTAGTGTGACAGGCTTGAGGAAATCTGAAGGAAACGTCTGTTTATTTGATCCTTGATTGAGTGGAAGTCTTGTAGTTAATCTTGTCTTCATGTTACAGTAGGCACTTGAAGGATGGTGAAGATGAAGAGACTGGAGCTGGTCATGATGTGGCCTGAGGCTCTTAGTTGACAATATTTAATCCTGTTGCATGGGGTTTGGTTTGTGGTTGTGTTGCTGCAGTAACTTTCATATTGGGTGTCTGTGTGAGAGGCTTTCTGATGATATGAAGAAGTTTGTGTTATTGCTCAGCCATGGAGTATTGTGCTTATGCTGGGTGTTTTTTTCCTGGTATTAGAAGGCATAATTTTCTGTTACCCTGATTGCATGTAGGCTATGGAGTTGATCATTGGATGGTCCAAGAGCTTCTGTAATAGCCCGATTCTCTCGGATGCATGTGCATGTTGGTGGTTGAGGGATTGGTCTACAAGTGGGCCTAAAGCTCTTGAACTGCTATTTCCTTAATTAGATATTTTGTACTTGCATGACTCAGATTCATGTTTACTGGATTTGAGGGGTTTTATAGTTTTTCCTTAAAATCTATGATTATGAATATTCATGATGATCCATTATTCTGGTTTAACTGTTATGGAGTTTATGTTACAGACTTTTGGGTCTTCCAAATGTGAAGTGGGTATGGATGTGCATGGGTATTTTTCAAACACAGTGGTTTTGCAGGTTTTACACGGTCAAAAGAAAAACTTGTGGTTTTGTGAAGCTGTAGTTAAGCTATTTCTAGACCCTGGGTTTTGGGGTGTTGTTGGATGATATAGTTGCAGTTTTGCATGCATGCTGTGTGCATGGTGTGAGGAGATGAAATGCTTTCTCTGCATGGGAGTAATGGTAAGTGATAGGTCATTCAGCATTTCTATGGTAATGCTTCTGGTTTCTTGACTATGGTGCTCAGGTTGTGGACATGTTTGGCTAATCAGATTTGTAAGTAATCTGGTGCTTGAGTCATGTTGTCTACATTGTTATCTATTCCTTGAAGATCTCAGTTTTGTAGTTTCTAGTGCAATAGTGGGTTTGCATGTTTCAGTGTAAGGATCTAGGAGTTATGTAGGTTTTTTAGGTGTGTACAACCTATTGGTTGTAGCGGGATAACTCAGAAGTGGACGGTCTATATCCACAAGATTGATTATGTGATTATGCAAACTTGTTAGCTGGCCTGTCTGTGGTCACTTGTGCATTGGTGTGACTATTTCAGGATGAGAGGATGGATGTTGTAGAGTATCTGAATAGTTGGTTATGGAGACCTGCAGTATGTGTATCATGATGTCATGTATAGCTTGAATACACAGATTTGTGTAAGCTATTGACAGTGATAGTTTATTTCCTTGGTTTGGAGATCTTGGTATCACTTGGTTTTATTGTCACATGGACATGTTAATGTGTGGACCTAGAGGATTTTCAGATTCGGAGATGTTTGGTCATGATGCTTGTAAAGTTTAGTTGTTACAGTTCAATGGGAGCTTTAGAATTGACTGTGCATTCATCACTTAGTGGTGAATGATCTTCTTTAGTGTTGCAGATGTTACTAGGAGGAGCTCTTAGATCCTATTGCTACAGAAGGGTTCTTTCACATTTGCAGGGACACTATTTGAGGATGTGTAACATCTTGGAGTCATGGAGGATTCATGAAGTCTTTGGTTGAGGTGTTGGTGATGCTTAACAGGGGATGTTGGTTTAGAGTTTGTTTGGTTCATGTCATGATATACTCTTGTTTAAGCATTTGAGTTTTGGCATGATACATTGCTCTTGAGATCATGGTTATGTTCACCTAGAGCATGGTATCTCCTAAGGGAGATGGTAAGATCATGATGTCATGATAAGTTCCTAATTCAAATGATTGGAGCTTTGACAGTGGTCTAGTTACTTCTCTATGTTTGGGTACATTTATCATTTGCTTGATTACTTCATAGTGTTGTAGTGATGTAGTTGGAGTTCAGCATGAGGTGATTGTTCGAAGGTACTCATGGATACATGGAGAATAAGGTGAGATTGTATATGCTGTGCTTATTCAGATTTTGCAGTAGGAAGTTCGAGGAGTCTTTACCTTGGTTGGATGTGAGTTCAACAGAGACCAATGACGAGATTTCTCTTGGAGAAGTCATATAGACTTGGTTACCCTGGACGAGCATTCTCGTTCCCACTCTTGGTCTTCTTGGTAGTTTATAACTTGAGAGGTATTGCCCATTGTTTCTCTCAGGTGTTTTATGCTTTCTTTCATAAACATGGATCTTGAACTGCTTTAGAGGATTCATTGTGAGAGATGGATAGCATGATTAATCTCCTTGTGCATTTGATATCATTCATTGATGAGAATTGTTAGGAGATGGTTTTATGGTTGATTTCCTAAAATGGGAAATGCATTAGTTTGATCTTCTTTGGTTTGAGAGGCTTACATCCATGTTTAGTTGCATGATTACATATGTTGAATTTGATCTCTATGAGCTTGAACAACTTTAGGTGTTGTTATGATGTTCACTTTGGGTTTTTTAAGAAGGAGATCATACTTGACACAGTTAGCATTTAGAGGTGTATGTAGAAGGATTGTCTACAGGTATATGATGTGCAATGTTTCTCTTGGTCTCAGTTATTTTATCTGATGGTGTGTTTCACATTACATTGTTTTGAGGTTTTGTTCGGAGCTGAAGTGATCACTAGTTTATGATCATGTGTTTTCACTTATGCTTTTGGGTGATGACATGGAGGTTCTGTTATCTCTTTCATTGTTGGGTGTGAAGAACTTGAGAGATTTCTGGACTGGTGGTGAGATGTACAAGTTATTGATTTACAGATTTTTGCATATCATGGTGGATGTTTCCTTGGTACTACATGATGTTTACACTTTTTGTGTTATGTTATTGGTAGACTTAGTATGTCTTGATCTTTTTTAGATTTGCATTATCCATGCAGTGGGAGTTCTTGATGTGTTTGGTCTTCTTCGACTGGTTGACACATGGAGCTTGTATTTGCAGTTGATGGGTGTATGTGTAGGTAGCATGAGTCTACTGATGTTCATACCTTCAAGGTATGAGTGATTGGATGTTTTACCACTGGATGTGTGTGCTATTTTTAGTCAAGTGGGTTTTTTGGTTCAGTTGGATGGGAGCAGTCAGCTTTCTGATTGTTGTTCTAGCTGATGGTCTATCTTATTTTTGGAGGCAGTATCAACTTTGATTCTGTGACTTGGAGCATTGATGGTTTCCTGTAATTCCTTCGTCAAGTGGGAGAATGTTGAGTACTAGTGACTCAGATTACAGGTTCAATAGCTCAAAGGTTCCTTGGTTCAACGGCATTGGTTCATTGGTTCCTTGGTTCAATGGTTCGGCGGCATTGGTTCATTGGTTCAATGGTTCCTTCGTTCAATGGTTCAGTGGCATTGGTTCCTTGGTTCAACAGGATAGGTTCAATGGTTCATCGGTTTAATGGTTCGATGGTCCATCGGTTTGACTCTAGCTATCGGACTTAGCTAAAGATATCACTCCGACGATAGTGTCTCCCTGATGAAAGGCTTGAACCTCACATCAAGGTTCAATGGTTCAACAGGTTCAACGATATGTGAAGTTGGCATCAGCATGAGAATAACTATCAGCCCAACCTAGGGATGTTGCTCCGATATGAACTATCTTACCGATGGGAGTTGGCAAAAGTTTGGCATCGGCGAGAGGAACGTGGTCGGCGAAGAAGGATGAAGTTACATCAAAGTTTGATGTCTTTCTGATGGTTCTGTTATTCTGATGAAGGCAAGAAGTCTTGGGCATCGGTGGGACAAGGACTCGTCGCTGTGAATACTAAGTGGTTGGTTGATGGTTATGGATTACACTGATGAGGTTAGACTGGGGTCGTCGGCAACAAAAGTACTGACAATAGTCTTACTAAGTGGTTGAGTCTATAAACTGGAAAGTCACCCGATGATGGATGCATGTGGGACTAAAGTTTCTCACGAATATGCAAACGGTTAGAAGCGGTGGTTTGGACAGTTGGAAGATAGCGATGCTGGGCAGTTGGAACGAATGGTCAGCTACATGAGTTTCTTGATTAGATTGCTAAAAGCAATTGGGAATCAATAGAGTGAGAGAGAGTTGGATGGTGCGATCAATCTGGTGAGCTCTGGTTTTCTCCTTCTGTGAAGTCCTATGCTGTATGTTATATGCAAGATGTTAACAGTATGTAAAAGGACCGAGGAGAGAGTGTAAACAGAGTTCAGGTGAAAGGGTTCTGGTCGAGAAGGTGAAGTTTTGTACTGTGTGCTATTTGTGGCACGATAACAGTATGAAGAACCAACTGAGTGCTGGAGAACTTTGTGCAGGGTTATACTATCAGATATTCTTCAGAAGGAACAAGATGTTAATCTCCTGTAAAGGCTATGAGCCTGTAAATGTGTTGTAACTATTTGGTTGCTGAATAATACAATGGCTCTGTGATTTGGAGTGTGGGGTTTTTTACCTGTAAGGGTTTTCCCCACGTAAATCTGTGTTCTTGTTCTGTCTTTCATGTTTAATGTCTCTGCTGTTGAAACTAGTTAATGTTCACTTGTGCTTTCCTCTAAGGGTCAATGTTGGAAATGTTCTATGTTAGTTTTTGCTTTAATGGCATAGTTGTGCGTGTTTTTTGAAGCAAGTGAAAAGAATTTAAATCTGTTGAAGACACCACTGTTCTTAGAAATACGTTCTGAGATGTTCACATTTTGTTACAAGTTAAACCTATGGGAAACATCATTCCATCACTTGTTTCTGGGCTTATTAGCTTTTGCCTCTCTTCTGTGCAACACAATAAATAATAACTAACATCTTCTATATTTCCAGCCTCTACTATGACTGTAAAAACATCTCCTACACCAAATTTACATGTCCAAAATTTGTAACTTAAAAAATTTAGAGATACCTTATATAATATATATATATATATACACACATACCCTTTTTAATCAATCCAAAAATATGGTTATAATCCGTTGAAATCAAAGGAATGTCTTCAAATCTTTCATCCTCATCTTCGTTGTATGAGTTGGTTGTTGGTTTATGTCCAGACAACTGAGAGGGGGGTGAATCAGTTGTCACACATTTTCAATCCTTTTTACTTTTACTCTTCCTTTACCACTTAGAATAAATTTAATGATATAAACATTTCAGCATCAATCAATAACATATCAATAGAAAACATAGATAACACATTTGACACCAAGATTTTGATGTGGAAACCCAGTTAAGGGAAAAACCACGATGGGGGTTAACCCACAAATATTAATACCCTATTAAAAGTATTTTTACAAATGGCAATGCACATACATTTGAGCTCACTGCTCAAATGGAGGCTCACTGCCTATGGAAGTATTACAAGAGAATGACAAAGATTTGAACTAATTAATAGCATCTACCCATGCAAGAATTTCAATTCCAGTTAAGTACAAAAAGTAATCTTACACATTTCATCTTTGCTTTGCTCTTCTTATTTTTCTGCCTTCATTCACACTTTGGATTTCTACTCTTCTCACATATGCTTTATTCACATACATTACACACACTAAATCGTCCAATTTCATCGAATATATATAACTGTAACATGATCTACAATCATTCTATTGGTTAGCTTTAACAACACTTAGAACTTTTATGAATGCTCTACTCTGTTGGCTAGATCTATGCATAACATAAGGTGCGGACCAAAACTTGCTCTTGAAAATCATTACTCATGTCGGCCAATATCACTGATCATCACTATTTGTTCAACAATGAACTTCCATACATCCAGAATCAAGATCTTCTGTAAGGTCAGCTTGTTCTTCTTCTGTCTGCTTTGACAAACTAGAACCTAGTACTTAGAGGCTAATAACTTTTGAATCCTTCAACATCGGAGGACAAAAATCTAGAGTTAGACTATTTTGACAATGCATATGACTCCCCTAGATCTGTAGCTAATCATGAATTCCCACTAAAGAGATTTGGAAAAAAATATTGAACCCTATTACTGCTCTGTTCCTAGATGCCTAGACTTAGACAAATTCTAAATCTGACTTCTGGTATGAACAAATTGTGTTATGCGGATGATTGGGGTGATCTTAGTTTCCATCAATGACAACACTTATCAATGCAAAGCAGTGTCTTGCCAACAATCTCTCCCTTTGGCATTGATGGCAAAACTTAGTGAAAAATAACTAAGTGTCTAGTGCAACTCCCCCTTTGTCTGTACACTCATGTACTTCACTTATTCCGGTGCTCCCCCTTTGCTGAGTACCGCATTTTTCACTACCCTTCACTCCCCCTTTGACATCGATGGCAAAGGGTGGGGTCCGCAAGCCAAAACTCTCCAAAAATTTTGTATATACTGCCGCATATGTACAATTAATTATTAAGTCTTATTTACATGAACTCAAGAATGTCTGCAAAACTAGTTTTTATTTGTACAAGTTCAAAGGCCCAAGTGCTCTTCATTCCATCTAAAATGGAGATGCACCCACTTAACAAAAATGAATATGCTTTTGCCTTTGATAGATCTACTGGATCACTAGTCTGAGTTGCACTCTGAGCTTCAGATAGTGCATTATACATTGTCTCTAACTTAGGAGCAATTAATCCTCAGAGCTCACACATTCTCTTCATAATGTTACCCTTTTCTTTAACAAGCCTCTTTATCTCATCTGTTAGGCTGATTACTTGACATTCTTGACTTATAGGTGAAACTATTAGAGGATCAAAATTTTGAGAGAGATCTGACGATTTCTGTTCTTACTCCTTTATCTTTTTCTCAATATCCTCATTAACTTTGGGCCATGATAGATAGAATTTGTACATATCGCTTCCATCATTTAGAGCATTCTGAATACTTTTTATGCTAATACCAAGTATTCTTCTATCATTTCCTATTAGATTCTTTATTTCACAAAATTTCTTATCTAGGAATTCTTTCTGAACTTTTGCCTCCACAGACTTCTCAAAGGACTCAAAATGAGTATTCATAGAACTTACAAGATTTCTTAGGTGATCAGAAGGGGGATTAGATGGACTCTTCTAGTAGGTAGGCATTAACTTTTCCAAGATCCCGTATACAAGCCCTAGTAGCTCATTGTCTTCCATGTGGAATTTTAACATCTTTTCTCTAGACTTTACTTGGGTGAATGATGCTATTTTCATCAGTTGAATTGGAGAGAGAGCATTTGGATTGGATAGACTTTGGAGTAGTTTAGGTTCATCAAACTCACTCATCTCTTTTTCAAGAAGACTTTTTACTACATCTACAATGTCTCTTGCAACATTTTTTGAACCATCCTTTTGTTCATCAGATTTCTCAATATCTACTTTATGTGTTTCAACATTTGCACCATCTTCTTCTACTTTATCTTTATTTGTGTTCTCTGTAGAAGGATTCTTTCCTATTTGTTCATCATTTGTTACTTGATTCGAAGGGCTCTATGAAGTAGTAATACATTTTCATACCCTCCTGATTTGCTTGTTCTACTTTTGAAACATAGGCTTCACCTAACTTAGATTGCTAGTCAATAATGTTCTCTTCTTCACTATCTGGAACTTCTTTTGTGACTATGGGAAAATTGTGCTTTCTTAAGGTTTTCAAAAGAATCTCTTGAGTTTCTTCAATGATTTGACTTGTTTCTCCAAGCATGAGTTTGTTTATTCTCCTTTTGCTTCTAAAGTCATCTTTGACTTCCTTGAATATCATATCTATTTGATCAAGAAAATTTTGAGGACACAAATTTATTAGCTCATGTTCCCTGATCTCTATATCCTTGCACTTGGCATTTTCTTTTCTCAACTCCAAGATATTTACTAGACTTTGTGGCAACTTAGAAGTTATCTCAATCAGTGCCTTGTTGTAGATGTTGAGATATCTAACCATTGTTTCCTCCAACACCCTTTTATCCATATCATTGTATTCATCATAGAATTCAATCATGGGTTTTAGATTACCATCCACAGTGACTGATTTTATCACATCTTCTAGGGAGAGTGTGGGATTCTCAACATATTCCTCATAATCTTTTGTCTTATGCTTTTTGCTAGTCCTTTTGCTTCCGTAGGACTTTTCTTTGGTTAGTTTTGTAGCTTTTGTTCCAGTGACCTTTATTTCCTTGATTTCAATGTCTGAGTCTGTATTCTTTTCTTCTTCTCTTATGCTTTCATAGGTCTAGGATGCTTTTGTTTTCTTCTATTTTTCCCATCTTTTTAGATGATTTTGCTTCCGATTTTGTAGTTTTGGAAGGAGTAGATGCAGTAGCCAAGCTTCTAGTAGTTCTTGAAGTGGAAGAGAGTTCCACTGGATCACCTATTTGTTTCTTATCTTGTTTCTCTTTCTCATCCTTCTCTGTTCTTTCTCTAAATTTCTTCACAGCTTCCGTAGTTAAGCATAGATTTTCAGCTAACTACTCAACTTCTTTTCTTACTCTTCTATTAGTTTCAGGTTCTCTGAGCTCAATATGCAACTTTAAACTCAGCCCCTCATAAGTTCCAAATATTTCAACCATTGTGTCTTTAGGATTGCTTAGAAGATGTTGAGCATACATATCCAGGATCCTTTCATCTACTTCATACCCCATGGGCATGATCCAAATAGTTCTGGGTTCCACTACTTCCATTAAACACTGATCAATATCAACCATGAAGCATATTTCATTTTTGTACTTGTCAACAATTGAATTAAAGGTTCTTTCCCTTGAGTGCATCATACTCTAAAAATTCTTGAAGTAACCCCATATTGCAATTTTCTAAGATTTGAAATCACCAATGCTGCGAAGATGATTTTTGATTTGAATGGCAACTAGCTCATCCGTAGTCCAATGCACACCTTTTACCCCAGGTACTTCTTTCATAAAGTAAAAGAATAGACATAGAATCAATGTACCATACTTGAAAGTGTTTTTCTTATCTTTCTTTATTTTGTTTAATTTTTCAATTAGTTGATTCTGTAGTAGTTCACACAAGTCATAATCAATATTTTCCTTTAGCATCTTGTATGCAACATATATGGCTATTTCGGAAACAAAATTTTCTCCACTCGAGTGGTAAATCTTGTACCCAATCACCATGGAGGTGAATTTGACATCCGGTTCTATATTATCATTAATGTTCATTGCCCTTCTGTCAAACTTAGCACCGGTAGCATCAGTCACTGTCTGGTTTTTCATGGCTTTCAACATGGGTAATCCTCCGGTTGAGTTTAACCCAGTTACATTTTTGATAGAATCCTTGGTAATCTTGAATGGTTTTAACAACCAAATGAATTCATCATGCATCTGACTCAAGACGTATCGGACCCATTCATCCTCATCAAATGTTGGAAACCCCATAATCTAAATAAAGTGTTTATCTTGTAGTGCCTTATACTCGGGTTTAAGTTCATCATTTTTATCCTTGAGTTGTTTCTGAAACAAGTCTACATACCTTGAATCTCCAAACTCATCTATATTTGTATGAATATAAACCCTAATGTCTTCTACAAGCAGCACACCATACAGAACACTTGAAAAAGCACCTAACAGGTCGACTTCAATTGATTTGTGAGGATGCTTCTTAAATTTAGCTTGAGGCCTTTCAGTAATGTCAACAACATGATGAGTAGCCATCTCAATAGATTTCATATTCAAAGCTTTATAGAGAGGTACCTTTTTTTTTGCGGGGTTAGGGATGATCAATTATCGGTTGAATTCTCTCTTTGCCTTAGTCTCTGGATTTGTAGCTCAAATGCTCTTCTTCTTGTTTTCTTTGAATGCAAGGTGATTCTAATGAGTGACCAAGTGATCTTTTATCTTTTACAAAACCTAATTTGGCATTGTAATAAATGCGTTGCCCTAATTGTATCCAGTTACATTGTTTTTGACAGTTCTTCATGAATCACTCCGCAAGATTTCATATCAACATCTTTTATTCCAGAAATCCTTCCAAAGGTTTTGGATCAATTCAGAATGTTCTCTTTTATTGTGCTAGACTTAGGCACCCACTTACTGACCGGGGGAATTTGATGTTCTATGCAGCTCCCCCTGAGTCAGAGCTTTTGACTAAATTCCCGCAGGAATTGTCAGCACTGGATTCCGGTGCGGACCCATCACTATTCTTTATTATATCTTTCTTTATCCAAATCTTGTTTATTTCACTCCATATCTCATTCACATCAATTTTTATTTTGTCTCTATCTTGTTTCTACTCATCTGATTTTCTGTTTACCAGACCTCTTCTTCCATTGTTCCTAGTTTTCTAGAATCTTGCAATATGACCATATTTATTGTAGTTAAAGCACACTTGATTTCCTCTTGATCTGAACTGATTGGCCATGTGTCCAAATCCATTGCAAGGGAAGTAGTAGCCATTGAAAGAATTGTCATTTGATTTATTCATTGACATACTTCTACATTCATTGGATTTGTGACCATACCTCTTGCTTTTGAAGCATTGACTGGAGAAGGATGGACCATTTTGATTTGCTCTACTTCTGCACTGAATAGATTTATGACCAAATTTATTGCAATTGAAACAATTTCCATTAAATGATGGATATCTTTGAGCATTAGGCTATCTTACCAGAGGTTTTCTAGTTCTGTTCCTTTTGTTCCTTGGTTGGAAATTTCTTTGTCCAGATTAGGAGCTTTCACCTCTCATATTTAAGATTACACTTGTTGTTATACTTTTTCTCTTTTTCAATTAGTGCTTTGAGTTTAGCTAAGATTATTTTGAACTTCTCCTTATACTCATTTGCAATTTCTAGGTCATGTCTGAGAGTGATAATCTATCTCTTAAGTTCTTTCTCACTGTTTCTACTTCTTTGTAGATTAGATTCTAGGAGATCAGCTATTCCATCCAATCTGCAACATTCTTCATTACTCTCTTTTAGATTTTGCTTCATCTCTTCTTCAGTTTTCTTCTTATCTTCAATTTCCTTGGTTAGTCTCATCACCCCAGTTTCCATCTCATGTTTTAGGACAACTTCTTTAGCTAACTTTTCACATTCTTTTGTCTTTTCTTTTAGGGCCTTGTCTTCTAGTTGAAGAGGTTGCTCCTTTCCTTTTGCATTGGATTTGCTCAACTTTTCTTTTAAGATCTCAATGAAATCTTCAACCTTTTTGAGATTATCTTGTAGTTCTTGGACTTCTACCTTGGACTGCTCAAGATCATCTAGGGTGAGATTAAGTTGCCCTTGAAGATTATATTCATTCATTTTTACTACCTTCCCAGATCTTCCTTAAGCTATTAAACTTTTGCAAAGGAACCTTGCGCTGATACCAATTGTTGGTTTAGGTTTGGACAACTAAGAGGGGGGGGTGAATCAGTTGTCACACATTTTCAATCTTTTTTACTTTTACTCTTCCTTTACCACTTAGAATCAATTCAATGATATAAACATTTCAACATCAATCAATAACATATGAATAGAAAACATAGATAACACATTTGACACCAAGATTTTGACGTGGAAACCTGGTTAAGGGAAAAACCATAGTGGGGGTTAACCCACAAATAGTAATACCCTGTTAAAAGTATTTTTACAAATGGGAATGCACATGCATTCGGGCTCACTACCCAGAGCTCACTACTCAAATGGAGGCTCACTGCCTATGGAAATATTACAAGAGATTTATAGAGATTTGAATTGATTAATAGCATCTACCCATGCAAGAATTTTAGTTCTAGTTAAGTACAAAAACTAATCTTACATATTTCATCTTTGCTCTGCTCTTCTTACTGTTCTCCCTTCATTCACACTTTGGATTTCTACTCTTCTCACATATGCCTTATTTGCAACACCGTACACACTAAATCGTCCAATTTCATTGGCTATATATATCCGCAACATGATCTACAATCTTTCTATCAGTTGGCTTTAACAACACTTAGAACTTTTATGAATGCTCTGCTCTATCAGCTAGATCTATGCATAACTTAAGGTGCGGACCAAAACTTGCTCTTAAAAATTATTAATCATGTTGGCCACTATCACTGATCATCACTATTTGTTCAACAATCAACTTCCATACATACAGAATCAAGATCTTCTGCAAGGTCAGCCTGTTCTTCTTCTGTCTACTTTGACAAACTAGAACCCAGTACTTAGAGGCTAATAACTTTTGAATCCTTCATCACCGGGGGACAAAAATCTAGAGTTTGACTATTTTGACAATGCACATGACTTCCCTAGATCTGCAACCAATCATGACTTCCCATTTGAGAGATCCAAACTAAAATACCAGACCCTATTACTGCTCTATTCCTAGCTGCCCAGATTGAGACAAATTATGAATCTGACTTCCGATATGAACAAATTGTGTTATGCAGATGATTGGGATGATCTTAGTTGCTATCAATGACAACAATTATCAATGCAAAGCAGTGTCTCTTGCCAACATTGTTAACAACTAGTGGCACATTTTCTCATTCACTGATATATCCATGTTGTTGGTTCTTACAATTCTTAAAATCTCCCAACATGCACTCATAACAAAAACAATAGTAATCCCTAGTGCACAATGTCCATGTCTAGCTATCTGTACTCATGACACAATGCAAAGATCTTGTTTTCTCTACCCTCTTGCACCATGCATTGATCTTCTATCCACACCTACAAATTTATTATATTGTACATTACAAATATAATAGAAATAATTAAATTCAAAATAAAGTAAACAAACTCATGTACACATATCATATATGAATATATATTTAAATTACATTAAATAAATTCAAACAATACATACCTGATATCTCCAAAAACACTCTATGTGGAATGTATCGATTTGTTCTTGAAGATGTACCAACCTCATTTGGTGCAAAGTGTGACTTACACCATTCAACAACATTATGTGCATCATTTATACGATCTCCCTCATAATTCATTTTATGTTTTCTTAGAGCACATTTGATGCAAGCTCCTACACCATCATGTTCACCCTTTCCATGCCCACTCTCAAAGAAACTCCAAACATGTGGTATATTGTCATTTCGATGATATATACATAGTGCATAAAATGGCCTTGATGATTTGAATTGTGATGCACATCCATCTGACCATACAAAATGTTTTTCAAAATTTACACCCTTGCCAAATATTCAAAAGAATTCTTAAAAGAATGTTGTACAAAATGTGTGTCATGCTCTTTATCATCACTAATATAAAAGTGATTCTTTCTTAATGCCTCATGCTTCAAATGTACTTTCACAACCATCCAAATCCAATTGTGCATGCTGATAACACACATGCACCATAATAGTGACATACTCTGAAAAGTAATATCAATTGTGATTGAATCTCTTTTTGATGTACAAAAGAGTAATTTTCTACAAAGTTGACTACTGATAAAACTGTTCCAGGTGGGAAAGTATCTCTTAATGTTTGAAACTGTTGTGCTTACCACTTAGCAAAAAAACACATGATGTATGTATGGTTGTATCAATTTACAAAAATTTTTCATAAATGTTCCAATAGGTATCTCCTCTTCTACATAATCTAACCTTGTGGATTCTTTCCCATTTTTTGTTTGAAACTTTATGTACTTGTAACTCTTGCAATTTACCAACTTCATTGGGTCGATATCTTCATTTCTTAAAGGCATTTTAGCCAAATTTCCACATGTTTCACAAAGACCTTTTATACGAGGTGCATTTACAAAACCATCACTATCTTCACAAATCTTTTGAAACACCTGATAGTAGAGATCAAATTCAATATGATAACGACAACAAGTTTCAAAAACCTTATTTGTCTTCACATAATATGGCCTTAACCTTTTAAACATTGTTTGCCCAATCTTTATATTTAGGTTTGAATTACAAAAGTCCACATACATCTCATGTTGTGTGATGTCTAGCCAATGTTTTGTATGTAGTTCATAACTATTGGGCCCAATTCTGTGTTTGATAACATCTCTACTATTTGATGAAGCACAAGTATTATCATTCCAAAAGGTTGAGATCAAGTTCCTAACAACATCTTGAATCCTGTCAGATCAAGGAGCTCTACACATAACTGCCCAATAGACTTATGAGGTACTATCATCCAATAAATTTCTCCTTTTCACATATTTTGTTATTGTCTTTCTACTAAAACCAATCTTAGTTGAAATTGAAGACAATTGTCTTTTTTTGGAATTTTTTTTCACTTAACATACTTGTCAACATCAGTATTCTTGAAATGGACTTATCCATAGATTGAGATTGTTTCCCAATGGAAGCCAAACCTTTTTAACATTTTCAACAATATCTTTTTCTAGATGTGAACCTTTCCCCTTTTTCAATGACAAATGTACACCCAACAATTGTAATGGCTCATTTAGCTCCTTACTAAGAAGTACAATTGATAACAATTGGGTTTAGCCAAGTGTATCAAGATTATCGAAATGAGAAATTATTTCCTTTGTAGTTTTATTCATTGACCTCCTATCAGTACCTCTAGGTTGTCCAACATAATGTTTCAATTTATCAATATCCATTTTAAGTAAATAATCTAAATTTCTATAAGAAAATTTTCCCTTCACCTCTTTAGCTAGATTAATATGTTCATCTATACCAGTCAAAGGAAGTAATCCTGAACCCTCTCCAATATCCATTGTTTGCACTTGGGCCTCCTCTGGGCTAACATCAACTATGTGTTCTTCAACAACGTTTGCTCCAGTTTCTGTATCACACATTAAGGAAATACATATTAAAGAAAACTTATTTAATTTAGTGAACCAAGTCTTGATATCTTTTAAAGAGTCTCCATATGATCAAATTACCATAAAAATTAATATACATGTATGTGTAATAACTAATATTTATGACCACAAGTGATATATATGGACTCATGCACACAAGTGACAAATATGAGTACAAGATACATCTAGGTAGTTATACCATTTAGGATAAGTGTGTAAGCGTGCACAAATATTCAAGTAAGATGTACAATTTGATATATATGAAATCTCCTATACATAATATGGTAAGATAGCTCTTAGAGCCTTGAATGATTTAACAAATCACACAATCCTTTGTTCAAATATATTTAAGATCAAAATGAAATAAGAATACTTGTAAAAAAAAGATAGGGCCTATATAAGTAGCAACATAATATAGCAAAATAGGCCCAAGATTAAAGCGAAGAGAAACCCCACCATGGATTGAAGGTAGTGAAGTTCATTAAGATCAATTTGAATACAAGGAAAATCAAATGAGATAAAAGAAATAGATCTCTCCAAGTTAGTGCAATAAGTACTATCATCTCCATTAAATATGAGCACAAGAAGAAAATTTTCCTATACAATTTTTTCTAGAGAACTAACTAATGAAAAGAAGGATGAGACTAGAATTTTAAGGACTAGCCTTTGGCTCTAAATGGAGTTCTAACTTACAAGATGATTAATCTAGTAGCTACTTGTTAAAGAGGTTCAGTTATAATTTATATGGTGACAAAATCTAAGCTACCACAAGAAAAAGGTTCCTTTTGGTAATGTTTGGAAATTAGAAGCATGACACACTTCCTAGGTTTACTAACACATAACCCACTTGTTAAACAAAGAGGTGAGAAAAATAGTATAAAAGGAAGAAGAGAGAGAAGGTTAGAGAGAGGGAGAGAGATAGCTATGGAGGCCCCAGTGAGGGAGAGGTAGAGGTAAAGAGAGTGGGCAACTTGAGAGAGAGAGAGAGAGAGAGAGAGAGAGAGAGAGAGAGAGAGAGAGAGAGAGAGAGAGAGAGAGAGAGAGAGAGAGAGAGAGAGAGAGAGAGAGAGAGAGTTATCTCTAGGTAGAGGGGTGGGGATTATAGCCAAGAATGAGGAATGACTTAAACTAAATGACATCCTAGCTACATGAAATCAATGCATATATAATTAAGCATAAATAAAATGACCTAGATTAAAAATAGAAAATAAAATATATGTGTGAGGGTGAAAATGGGATTAATCAAATAATGAATAACAAAACTCAATACACTAATGAAATCTGAAGGAAAAAGGAGATTTAAACAACAAATAAATGATACTCGCACCTTTACCTTGCGTCTTCCATTATTCGCCTATCTCTTCTTGACCTTGTTGATGATGAAGCCCTCAGAAGCGAATGCTCCCTTGATTGTTGAAGGTGACAAGAATGGAATGGCTGAGATATTTTGTGTGATTGAAGATGAGCTTCAATACACTAACAATGAATGAGATGAAATGCTTAAGAAAGTGGGGGTGCCAAAGGCGCGCCTGTGTTTCTGCAGCATAAGTTTGCTCAAGCTATGGCTATTAAAATAAAGAAGAGGAAGGCTGTATTTATAGAGTTGTGCGGAAGAAGATCAATGGTTGAGAAGAAAAGGGAAGATCAATGGAGGAGGATTGTTGAGGAACGTGCAACAAATGGAAGAAAGACGTGTCATTCAAAAAACAGCTTTGTTGAGTTAACTACTCTGTTGATGAGGATGAGTTTTATTTTTCTTTAAATTAGAATTTATTTTTCTAATTTAAGAGCAAGTTTGCTTTAAAGATGCTTTAACTCAGCTTTTGCTTTTGTATGACAAGAGGAATTGTATTTTTAGAAGATAAGAATGATTTTTGAAGATAAGAAAGCATAATTAAATAAAAAGATTTATTTAATTATTTTGTAGATAATTGAGAAGAATAAATAAAATATAGAAATATATTTTATTTTGTGGAAATTTTTGAAGAATAAAATAAAATATAAAAATATATTTTATTTAGTGGATATTTAAGATTTTAATTTAAATAAAATTGTATTTTATTTAAATTTGGAAGAATGAAAGATTTTAATTAAATAATTAAAATTATTTAATTATTTTAGAAGAATGAAGTTGGTGTAGATGAATTTAATTAATTAAATAAAATGTAATTTATTTAATTAAATGAGAGGGGATGAATCAAATAAATAAATAAATTTATTTATTTATTGATAGAAGAATGTGAATAATGAAATAAATATTTAAAATATTTATTTAAGTAGAGTCATGCCATTTTTAGGTGTATACATTTTGCCCCTCTTTGATGCAATGTGTTTTATCACATTGTTTCAAAGAATAAGAATTTTTGACGGTGATACATGCCCCAGTTTGCCCCTGGTACAATTTTAATGACAGGATGCCCCCTCGGGAGATTGGATGAGGAGACGGTAGAAAGGCTTGAGATGGACAATCTCACGATGAAGAAGAGGAGAAACAGGAGAATAAATGGTTGGATGTAGAAGAAAGATGGTGAATGATATGTGATGCAAGATAAAATGATGACATACACAAGCAAGCAAGCAAGAATGCACAAATGATACAAGAACATGCAAGGTATTGCCCTGGTCAAGTGGTAAACCAACGATATAGATCGATGATGTCTGGTGTCAGGAATGAAACATGTCGTATAAGACTCCGGGTCTGGTTTCGACAATGCAACATCCTGTCTAAGACATTTGATATCATAACAATATATGACAGTGTTGTCATGGCGGGGAACGATATATCCCTAGAGCAACATGAAGGATAGTTATAACTGATTGATATGGTTTATGACAAGATTAGGATCAAGACCGCTGATTGCGATTAGATAATTTGACAAAATTGGCTTGACTCGATTGGTATGGATTAAGGATAGACTTGCATTTTGATCACTGCTCGGATTGATAGCTAGAACTGTTGATGAAAGACATGAAGACAAATAGAAATTTGATCGATAGAAGAATGACTCGATAGAAGAAATCACAAGCTTTTGTAAACATTGATTCACTGCATTTTGGATCTTTATTGGATGGGATATGGAGAAACACAATTGGATATGGATATGAATTGCAATTAGATACGGTATGGATATGGATATGAATTGCAATTGGATATGGTATGGATATGGATATGGATATTTGTCATCTTGATATAGCAAGTATTTTGAAGTGCTTGTTTCATCATTGGGCTTTATTATGTTGTAAGAAAATACAAGCATCTAGGTATAATTAAACTGAGATGACCTGAGTATTACTTACATGGATTTTGATATAGCAAGTTAATACAAGCATCTAGTCAAAATTGAATATAGATGACCTGAGTATTTCTTGCGTTTCAACAGACAAGGATTGCCTCTTTTCATGTTCAGACCTCAGAGTCCTCAATGATCTTTTGGTGATCATGTCATTAGACAGAAAGTCGTCACATTACTAAAGTTTAATCCACAAGCAGTAGACAAAGAAAAAGATTATGCCCCCATCATAGCATCTCTAGCTTTTGTCATCCTTGAGTAGCATAGGAAGACATAATGACAAAAATACAAGACTTTGTAAGTTAACTTGCTCACAAAACATTCTTATAGTAGATGTGTCTTTTTGCCATAATTGATATAGAATTAGCTTGAGTGTTTCAGTATGGTGCGCTGCTTTGTTTAGGACAGGTTGATGTTCTGCATCAAGACTTTTGTTTGGAAGTGGGCTTTGTTGTGCGTGCTTTGCTTGGTGAAAGGTGTGGACGTGGATGGACTGGAGGACAAACAATAAGGTAGGGAATGGATGGGTAGCGGAGCCTCGGGGGCGCATTGATAATGGCCTTGCCTACGTGATGACGCAGAGGCAACGTAGTTCAGGAAGAACCCTGATGGACCTAAGATATGGATTGGATGAGACATGATATGGGACATATATGGATCATATATGGAACATATATGGATCGGATAGGGATCAAACATGGAATAGATATGGATGAAATATGGAACAGATATGGATTGGATGATACTAAGGACAAGGAAACACCACGGATAGGCAAATGTATGGGCGATAAAGAATGGAATGGGTATGTATGGGGATGGGCAATAGTGGATAGAAGGAATCAAGGATGTGATCTCTAAGGACTATGTCACATAGGAAAAAAGTGCCCCATTGTAGGTAATATACTTCAGTTTTTTCATGACAATGCTTAAGACGAAGGAGGAGGATGAGAGGATAATGAAGGATTTGCATGGTTTGGAGGGATAAGGTATGTCAAGAGACATCTAAAACATTTGTCAACATTGTGCCCCCAATCTTTATCAAGATCAAAAATAGAGGAAAGGAAGATTAGGATGGATAGACTTGATAGGATAGGTATGAAATGGATAGAAGGATATGAGAGAAAATGGTATGGAAGGAAACTAATAGGAGAAGAGTGATATGCTGATGAGACAAGGTGCCCCCAAGTATAGGTGACGTAGGAGATCAACTTACACATGACACCTGTTTGCCAGGTTTTCATCATGGTACTTATCCAAGGCACCTGTTTGCTAGATTTTCACCATTAGATGAAGAGATTTGTCTTTACTTTTTTTTTTGACTTTTGGATGAGATAGATGGATATGGAAAGGAGAGACTTGAGCATCTAGTTTCCTAAAAGGTGATAGTCCCACTAGATAGATGTTGTCGCACGGACCATGTCAAGTGTGCTCCTAGATGTTGGTAGGGATCGTACGAAAGTGAGATGGAGAATGGTAGATAGCGGATTATGGAAGGTGCGATAGTAGATTATGATGTGAATTATGGATGGAAGGTTTATGCAAAAGCATGGACCATAGGAGTAGGATGAGAAAGATATGTAGGATAATAGTTGAAGGGGAGATGGAGGTATGTGGAAATGTTGTGGAATGGAAGGGGCTCATGACCAACGGTTGCACATACCATGATAAACATTGAAGCTGATGATAGGAAGGTGGTGTAGGAAGCAATGGAGATTTTTTCTTGGTGGATGAGTGATGTAGGCCTTTAGGGACCCACATAGACTTAGTATACTTTTGATTTTTGTTTGTCATGTGGGATGGAAGGATTTGATACTTGTGGATGGCATGGGAGAAAATGGATGGTTGGGATGCTTTAGAGGTGGATGCATCATTTGACTTGAGGGCTTTTTGCTTAGGTACCCAAACCATTTTTCTTTTAGACTTTGCTTGTGAAGGTATGAGTTTGGGTGTATGTAGCTTGTGTGTAGTTTCAGAGGTAATTGCTTGATGCTTGGGGACCCACACCTTTTTCAATTTTTCTTTGAGGTGTGTGGGTGTATGCAACTTCAGAGATGGGTTTTTCTTTGATTCTGGGCTTTTATATCCTAGGTCATGAGGATTCTTAGGATTTTTGACTTTATAGGTAGAGGCATCCACATATTTGTCATTGAATCCCCGTGGGGTGGTGAAAGTGATGTCGGTGAAAGCTCCTTGTTTAGACAATATGTGCATTTGTCAGCCATGATTGGGATATTAAGAGGATTTATAGATGGATGGATAAAGTGTTGGAAGAAGTGGTGGTAGGATGCATAGAGGGCTATTAGGAGTTGGAAGTAGTGGAGGTAGATTGGATGGTGGAAGGTGTATGGTCACATGCTTTTGACAATTGTAGGAAGATGGAGGTGGAATGGCGACATATGTTTTGGGGATATGATAGGGTTTGTGATGGAAAGTGGTAGACTTAGGAGGAGTGGAGGAAGTACCAACATCTTGAGAATGCTCACCTTGGGGTATGTATCCAAGGCTGTACGAGGGTGGAGGAACATTGACATGGACAGGCTCCAAAATACCTTGTTTATGAAGGCCTAAGCCTTTACCTTGATAGTTCATATTCTAGAGTATGCGGTGGACAGTGGGATTATGTATAGGTGCACTAGCAGCGAGTTCCTTATTGGATGAGGAAGGCAAGATAGCAGATAATGGTTGTTGGTGTTCTAAGAAAGAACATTCATGCATGAAGGTAGTGAGACCAAGGATATACGGTGGGGGATTTGTAACTTGGTCAATAATGGATGGTGAAGGATCACTAGAATCTTGATCATCATTATGCTCTTTAGGATATAAGTTATTGGGTTGATCATTCATGTGCACTTGGGAGGCAAGTGTCTCATCAGAGGAAGTGGAAGTTGTTAGATCATGGATGGGGTTCGATGGAAGAGGGATAGAATTAATGGAGGTTTCTTACTCACGGATGGGTATGGGATCAAGTTGTTCAAGGACATTTTCTTCATAGGGAATATCTTGATCATATAATAGATAAAGGTTATGGATGGGTTGGAGTTGGATTTCCTTCTCATGTATAGGATCAAGTTGCTCACGGATAGCTTCTTCATCAAAGATAGTATCTTGATCATAAAAAAGATAAAGGTTATGCATGGGTTGGAATTCAATCTCTTGCTCATGTATAGTTGTTGGGAGATGGATAGGATCAAGTGGCTCATGGAGAGGTTCATTATTATGGATATTATCTTGATCATAGAAAAGACACATATTATGGATAGGTTGCATGAAAGTGATTTGATCTTGAATTAGACTAGGGGTGGATGTTTCCACATGCTCTAAGCTGTGCTCTTGGTCTTCTTGAATGGAAGTGGATAGATCTTGGATAGCTTCTTGGTTGACAACATGGATGTTTGACGGACCTTGACTTTGGTTCATAGTAGGAGGTTTTTCGATAAGCTCAAGGGGTTGCAGATGACATGAAGGGGTCGTAGGATTTGACATGGCATTGGAAGAATCTTTGGTAAGGTCAAGGACCAGAATTTGGGGACATGGTTGACTCTCTGCTAGTAGCCCTTGGATCACATCATTGGTAGGTGTATGAATAGGTGAATGAGGGGATTTAGCTTTCTCCCTAGCTTTTCTCTGGTTGTATAAATTTGGAAAACATTTTTTCCACCACTCATCTGATTCTTTTTTGGTCATCCATTTAGAGTTTGAGGAACTAGATGGTGGTGTTGGTGTAGAACCAGTATGCTTTGGGATATGTGTCTTAGAAGATAGCAAAGGAGGACTAGTAGACGAGGTGGTATATGATTTCTGACTTGAGGTGGTGCTTGCCTTGTCATGAGTATGGGAAAAGGATGTATGATTTTGGGGCGAGGCGTAGCTAGTACTGGTACATTCAGCTTGCAAGATTGCCATTTCTTGTTGTAAGACTTGGATTTGTTGAGAAATTGCTACACAATCTTGGGGTGAGGGACCTAAGTTTATTTACAATTGTAGATATTGGAGTTTTTGACCAATATATTCTAATTTGTTTGCCATTGACACAAAACTGGAAAAACTTACTGGTTTAGATGTGTAGCAACAAATGCATGGAAACAGAGGATAAAAGCTCTATAAGTCAGATCAAATGCGCTACAAGTCGTGACAAATGTGCAATTCTAGCTTTTGGTTTGAATTTGTAGAATTTTGGAACATTTTCAAGATTCTTCTTTTTTTTGGGTTTGAAAACTTGGTGTTTTCGAGAATTCTGATGTTCAATTATGGCAAAAACATAGCAAAGACATAGATGTTTTCATGATTTTATCTTTTGTTATTTTTTTTTTGTATTTTTGGACTATTTTGACTCAAAACAAGTACACCCTAAGTTGGATGGGACAATATTCATTGAATCCTCTAGTTGTGCATACTCAAAGCGTGTAGCTCCAGGATCTAGTAGCACCGGCTCCCCTCCACAGCACTCACTTCTCATGCATACCAGATCCAGGTTTCCTTAGGTTTGTACCCCCACCGAACCTTAGGATTGTCCCTGCTACCTCTACTGAAAGTCACATGAATCAAGGCCGCTTCAAGAGCTCTGCCCTTTGCATCAACAAATAGGGGTTTTTGGCTTGCTAAACAATTGGTTCTTAGTCAAGGCAACCATTCAAGTGGTTACACATGCGGCAACACTACTCTCCGTTATGGAGTCTCCCAGCCTCAAAGGGTTAGGCCTTAGAGGGTTTTGGGGGAGGTTGGCCATTGGTGTAACACAACAACACTCGTTGCAGGAGGTTTTCACCTCAAGCACAATTTATTTTAAGTGGCTTGGTAGGGCTTGGATTTAGCCTATTACCACTCAGGGTTGTTCCCACTTGGATAGGTGTGCATCCAAGGGCAGGCCCCCCTAAAGGTTAAACAAATGGAATGACAAGTCTGGCACTTTGGTCACCCAGTTAAGGGGAGAGCATAAGCCTATTGTCATTCACAGTCACAGAATACACTGGTTAATCCAACCCTAGTTAAAAGTAGAAAAACTAAATGGGCTATTCTACTTGTGCAGTCACACGATTGTTAACTTGGAAGTGTTTAGAGCATAGAAATGTTCATTCCTGTTTGTTTGAGATATCAATGATTTAATCTAGGAAATAAGTCAACAATGCAAAGATAGCAGTTGGTTCAATTACTTTCCATCCTAGTTAGAAACTATGTGGAATTTGCATGCAATGCACTTGTTTACTTTTTCCCTAATTAGTCTAAATGAACTAGGCAAAGCATCTAAATGATCTAATCCAGCCACTAACCCTGCAAAACAAAAGTTATCTCAAACATAAAAATTAGCGAAAACCCTAAAGCAACAGTGTGGAATAGATGCACTGCAATGCAGTCTAAATGCGCAGAAACAGATAGTGCATATGACGTTTTACATATGCACTAATCCAGAAGGTAAATGCGCCATAATATGATGCAAATGCGTTAAATGATCAAATGCACTGTAAAAATGCGTAAAAGCATCGTTAGGGAGTGTATATGCGTCGGATGACCGTATGCGCCGAAGTAGAGGATAGAAGTGCCATCTCGGGGTATGGATGCGTTGGAGTATGAATGTGGCAAAATAGAAATCAGATGTGGTGAAACAGAAGGCAGATGCATTGGCATATGGATGAGGCAAAATAGAAGGCAGATGCACTGTCTTGGAGTTTGTATGCGCCGAAGTATGGATGCGGCGTAACATGAGTCAAATGCGTCGAATCAAAGGGTGTATGTGCCAAATGAACCTATCAACAACCTGTACCACACCTGTACGAAACCTATCTACAAGAAAACTTAGATTTTTATTAGAATAAAGGGGCAAGGGCCCCACGGTGGGCGCCAAAATGTGAGGGTGAAAATGGGATTAATCAAATAATGAATAACAAAACCCAATACATTAATAAAATCTGAAGGAAAAAGGAGATTTAAACAACAAATAAATGATACTCACACCTTTACCTTGCGTCTTCCATTATTCGCCTATCTCTTCTTGACCTTGTTGATGATGAAGCCCTTAGAAGCGAATGCTCCCTTGCTTGTTGAAGGTGACAAGAATGGAATGGATGAGATATTTTGTGTGATTGAAGATGAGCTTCAACACACTAACAATGAATGAGATGAAATGCTTAAGAAAGTGGGGGTGCCAAAGGCGCACCTGTGTTTCTGCAGGATAAGTTTGCTCAAGCTATGGATATTAAAATGAAGAAGAGGAAGGCTATATTTATAGAGTTGTGCAGAAGAAGATCAATGGTTGAGAAGAAAAGGGAAGATCAATGGAGGAGGATTGTTGAGGAACGTGCAACAAATGGAAGAAAGACACGTGTCATTCGAAAAACAACTTTTTTGAGTTAACTACTTTGTTGATGAGGATGAGTTTTATTTTTCTTTAAATTAGAATTTATTTTTCTAATTTAAGAGCAAGTTTGCTTTAATGATGCTTTAACTCAGCTTTTGCTTTTGTATGACGAGGAATTGTATTTTTAAAAGATAAGAATGATTTCTGAAGATAAGAAAGCATAATTAAATAGAAAGATTTATTTAATTATTTTGTAGATAATTGAGAGGAATAAATAAAATATAGAAATATATTTTATTTTGTGGAGATTTTTGAAGAATAAAATAAAATATAAAAATATATTTTATTTAGTGGATATTTAAGATTTTAATTAAATAATTAAAATTATTTAATTATTTTAGAAGAATGAAGTTGGTGTAGATGAATTTAATTAATTAAATAAAATGTAATTTATTTAATTAAATGAGAGGGGATGAATCAAATAAATAAATAAATTTATTTATTTATTGATAGAAGAATGTGAATAATGAAATAAATATTTAAAATATTTATTTAAGTAGAGTCATGCCATTTTTAGGTGTATACAATATGCATACCTTGTTTTTGTTTATGATATTTTTGTAGTTTTTCTTCATTCAATCTTTCTATAGTTTCTGCAGAATACTTTCGTGTAGTCTTATTTTGTCTTATCTTTTTGTTTCCCATCTCCTTCTTTGTAAAATATGACTTAAAAATTCTTCTCTCAAAGATTTCCTCCTCCCTTGCAGAACAAAAATGCAAATTTATCTTGTTACATTGATTTGTAAAAATGAAAAAAAACATCCTATTTATATGCAATACGAAAAATTAAAACATTAAAAAAAAGCAAGTCGGCATGCCTTCGAATGAAGGTCAGCTGTTAAAAAAAGATAATATGTTTTAATGCAAGGCACCTTTAAATGAAGGTGGTCATTACGGGGATTTACACGCCATGTTTGGACCTTCATTCAAAGGAGTTTATACTTCAAACGAAGGACGTCACCCACCTTTGTTCCACTAGACGCCTTCCCTCCTTCCCTTTCCCTTTCTTTTGCAAAATTTTGGCTTCCGAAGCCCAGTTGAAGGTCCAAATGGATTCATCTTTGCCAAACCAAATTGGAGGATCATAGTCCTCGAAACAAGCTTTCCAACGAGTATAGTTTTGATATATTTTGATTTTATTATGATTGTTTTTTTTTTAGTTTTACTAAACATAGGTTTTCACCGAACATCAAGTTCTCTACTCTACACACATGGAAAATTAGTAAATTAGTGAAAAAACATTCTGAAAAATATGTATGCCCTAGATATTGATGTCCTTGTTTCAACCAAAAAAAAAAAAGAATTTTGATACATACAGAAAAATTTATGTTTTATGGAATATGCCTATGTCTAAATTATAATTGGTTTGACTTCAAAACTTAATTAAAAAATAATATTCAACAAAACATTATGAAACCAAATGCATGCCCTAGATATCGATGTTACCAATCTAAATTCAAAAGAATCATAATTTTATCCTTTGTAGAAAAAAAGTTGTGTTATGGAATACACATCACTTTAAAAAAATGTTGTTTACTATTAAAAACTAGTTATCAAAGGAGACGCAAAATTTTTTACAATTTAACTCCAAATTTTTTTAAAAAAATATTTTTAGAATCTAAAGACAAAATATCACAAATCACTAGTTCACATCATCTTCAAATTCCTAACGGTTTAGCGGCTATAGGTGTCAGAAAGTGAAGATTTAGTTCAAAATATTGATTTCAATGTCAAGTTTGGCAAAAAAGTGTAACCCACTATTGTGGGATCACCCATGATAAAAAACAATGTGTCAATCTTGTTCCTTTTCTTGTTGCCATCAATGACAACATCTTTAGACATCATACGCAAGTTGCCAACACCTTCAACATACACTTCTATATTCACTTCTTTGTCGGGTTCAAACATTCTGAAAGAGATCAATAAATAACAAAACAAATCAATATATACCTTATTTAAATCGTCACTCCTTCAAAACATCCTGGGATATGTTCCCTTTCATATGACCATTCGCTATACTAGTCAAAACAACCTTTTCAAATCAAGGCAACAACTTGTCCACATTGTTTACAACAATCTGTCCACACTCTTTTTACAGTCACAACAAATGACTTATTTTTCAGTCACCCTACAAATAGAAAACTTTATTATCATATCATTCTAATCCTTATTGTTAATCACCATTCAAGGTATACTTTGCCTCTTCATATCATATTCCACTAAAAGGCCCATTCAAAAATCATCAGACACAACCCTACAAATACAATCTTTCTCACAGTGTTTTACCTCCTAGGTACATACCTTTATCTCATTCCTTCTTGTACAAAGAATAATCCTTCACAACTTCATAAAATCTTTCATAGCAAAAAGATACACAATATGTGTATTAACTTTTATCTACCTTCAAAAACAAATGCAAACCTTTACAGATACAACATATCACTCTGCTCTCCTTAATAAGCTCACATCACATCAATAAGCCCTTACGCCATTCAAACTGATTCTATGAATATATCTGTGATAAAAAAATCATCAAAACACACACACACACATGCACCCCTTCATTTAACATCATTCCTTTTCAAAAAACATTGGATCTCAAAAAATATGATTCAGTTGTACAAAACCCTAAATCCATCGCTCCACAAAATAGTTAAGAAAATTGTTAAAACCGCATCTTGAACAAAATGATGGGCAGATGATCGTCAAAGTGCAGGATATGAGAAATGGCCATTGATCTTTTGAACTCATACCATTGATTTGAACATTTTCACACATAAGACATTGAATATGAGATGTTGATATTTGTTTAGGGTTAAAAATGAAGAGGATTAATTTTAATGGTTTGTGTTGATCCCCTTTTCACCACTAAACATTCAAGGACATTCAACCGAGTAGAGAACTCTACTACAAATCTCCTATCACTTTGAACATAGGGGAATATTAGAATCGTGTGATTTTCTTGTTTAATTAAGCCCAATTATTCTCAAAACCCTAATTTCATGAAATCGTAAACAAACCAATAGATTACAAAAAATTATTGCACACAGAGATATCAAATGACAACCAAATACATACTAGATTTTCAAGTTTAGTGTGTAGAAAAGTTGGGGACTAATGAGTGGGTGCCCTAGTCTAGTGTCTTAGTTTTTGTCGGGATCTAGGAATGTCTGCAACACAATTCTGCTGTTTCAGAGATTTTACAGTTGTGGGATTCAGAGGACTAATGAGTGGGCGCCCGAGTCCATGTCCCTATTTTCTTCTTAGATCTATAATTTTGACAGTTTACACTGCTCTCCTGCAACTCCACTTCTTTCACTTTCGCAACCTGTAAACTACAATCACAGAAAAAGTGGGTTGGGGGTTGTTGTGTTTAGAGGCGTGCCTCAATCAAGCCCCAGAGACATTCAAGTCTTTTGAACACCATTGTCAGATAAAGAGTGTGTATCCCTACAGGATAGAGGAAAAATCCAAATGATAAATGATAGAAAACACAATTGATATCATCTTGTAGTGAAGATCTCATGGAAGGAAGATTCTCTTCATGCCATGAGGAGATGGATGCCAAATTTGCAAATCACAAACATAATAACAACACAAAATTCTGCTTTGCAACACAATGAATGCCTTGAATCACCATCTAATTTCCATCTAGTTTACAAATGAATCACTAATCATGCTTATATATGCAACTACACACATTCCCACTAAGAATTTCGTAATTCAAACTTAGGATGTCAGCATAGGACCTAAATAATGGTCATAAACTGACACCCAAAAATAGGTCCTCACCTAAAATAGGGTAGGACTAGGGTGCTGGCGCCCAAGTCCTCTCCGCTATTTTAGGCAAGGCTTATCATAAATGTACCCTCTGAGTCCCATTTTCCATGAAACTTTAGGGTTTTCTCATCGGGAGTCATCATAATCATGCAAGATGCTCTAAATGCATTCTAAAGGACCTGAGAGCTAAACCCTAAGAGGGAAAAGCCCCCAAGGGGACATTTTTTGACATAATGTTTAGCCCCCACTTTAATGTATGTATAAATGCAAGGCCAATACATGCATTAAAGTATGGTCAACAAGCACAACAAACATGCCAAGCATAGAGAAGACACGCCAGTCACAATGAAGACAGTAACAGGCATGCAAAACACAGTGATTACAGTGAATGTAGTGAACACAGTGGTTATTTTTTTTATTTTTCTCATATATAAAATGCAACTGCAAGTACAAGGAATGTAAACACACTACCCATAATGCAGGAGGGACTCATCGCCACTAGTGTTTAAACTGTAAAACAAATCTCAGAGTACAGGAGAGACTCATCGCCACCAGTCTTTAAGAATGCACTTGAGAACAAGCACGCCATACAAATCCCAAAGCATAGGAGGGACTCATCGCCACCAGTCTTTAAACTATGCTTGGGAACAAACTTGCCATACACACACATGGAAGATATGGAGAAAACATGGCAGACAAGTGATGGAGTGTACCTATTTCTAGGTTCATCACCATCTCAGGCACATCACAAGCACACATTGACAATTGGGCTTCGCCACAAAAATCACTAAAGACACACTTAAGGGTTAAGATAGTCTCAGATCCGCTCCTTGTCTCCGCAAAGGACTTTTAGGAAATGACAGGATGCGCATTCTCCTCAAGAAATACACCATCCTTGCCTTTGCAGAGGTCTTAAGATAAAAAATGATATACACGATATCCTACCTCCACAAAGGGCTTACATGATTGCAAATAGATTCAAGCTTCACAAGCACACTTGCTAGCATCTAAATCAGATAACTTTCCTTATATATGCCCCCACCTTAAGGTGGTTGATATCAGGTATCGATATCAAGCACGTTAAGGTAGGAAGAAAACACACAAGGGAACACAAGCTCTCACAAAGCCCATGCCCCCCAGAGGTGACATGTATGTTACGATCGCCAAATGTTCCCATAAACACATTCGTGCAAGAAAAGTGTTAGCATCCATATAATCATGATAAAAAACAATGCATATAATCATTCACATAGAGAGCCAAGGTTATACTATGGATTCGGAGACCGAGTATAACCATGGGCTATACCGCAAAAATCTCAAAACCAAGTGTAACCAAGGTGAGATTCAAAGATAAACAAAGTGCATGGAGCATCAGTATTATTATGGTTTGTAAGTGCGATAAGACAACATCAAGATATCACAAAGTGATTTTACTAGACAAGCATCAGATAATATATATCAACCTCATCATCATGTATGGACTTGGTCCATTTTTTAAAAACTCTCTAAAGGGACACTAGGTCCGTATTAGTATAATATGTTTTTCATCATCCGCCCGCTAGATAGAACCACTAGAGGAAGGGAAACAATAAATATAGAGAGGAGAAACAAGTGTCTTAGGGACAGTCATGTAGGAGGGTGCCCCCAAGTCACTAACCATAATGCTATGTCCATAAGACACAACACACAAAGATGAAAATAGAGGAGAAGCAATATAGAAGAATGATGATACAAATAAAAGGTCACAATAGATGTGGTCTCCAGTATCCTTGAACTTACAAGAAAATCAAGGGTCATCCCAAGAGGCCTAAACAACACAACACATCATGAGGGAAACACAACATGGAGGGGAGGTCAAATACATGAGCCGATCATGCTACCACATAGGTGACCACTAGGGTTAGAGATACTTACTTGTAGAGACAAGCCAGTTTAGAATTTCAAACTTGCGAGCATCTTAGAGAGATGGTCTATCAAGTTTTGTGCGAAGCTTGAGTAGTTCTTATGAGAGTCTTATTTGTTGTTAGAAATTCCATGCAATGCTTGTTTCTCAAATTCTTGTGTATATGAGATTTTTTGTTGCTTGTGAGGAGGAGAACCACTATTATTTCCAACTAATGATAATCATCTTACTCTTTTTTGATTTTTAGCTAGCTTTCTTTGTTGAGTTTGTCTACCATAGTGACAAGGACTATCTTGTACTATATCAATATTTTCTTTCGTTATAGTGTCTTGTTTCAGTTGTTCTATTTGTCTTTCTGATGCATTTTGGTTATCTCTCAATCCTTGTAAGGATAAATAGAGGAGGAACCTCAGCATAAATACCTTTTCTTCGTGGACAAGGTGGGTTATCCATCTTTTCCTTATCCAATTCTGTCATACCCACAATGTCATCATAATCCAAATAGTCATCTTCTACTTCCACTATATTCTGTTCCAACATATTGTTATCGGTATGCTTAGGGAAAGGATTAGTAAAAAATTGTAAATTTTGATTTGGCAGAGCAACCGACTTATTTCCATTATCATTCACACCTGATACCTATATAACATTCAAATCAATGAGGTCTTGAATTTCATGTTTAAGACACATACATTGTTTAGTATCATGTCCTTGTTGTCGATGAAAATGACAAAAGACATTAGCATCAAAATAAGGTCCTTGCATTTTATTAGGATCCAAAGGTTTAATTGGGGGAAGCTTCATAAGATTATTACTCATAGCTTGATTCATGATAGAATGACAGGATTTATATATCGGAGTAAACTTTCTTTGCTAATACGGTGCCTTCTTTAGATTAGTGATAACAAACACTTGGGAGAAGTTATTTGAGTTTGGTCCATTAACCTTAATAAAACTCTTATTATTCCTCTTAAAGTTGTTTTGTGATGGTCCACCTGTGGATTGACCAACTTGAGTCGATGAGTTTTGGTTTTCATACTAACTAGACGAAAGTTGATAATCATGAAAGGCAGTACATAAATGTTGAAAGGAGTTATACTTCATCAAGAGGATCTTATCATAGATGTTAGGTTGTAGATTTTTAAAAAACACCTTCTGAACATCCTCATCCTTCATCTGATATTGAATTTGTGCATAAAGAGCTTGATACCAACTAATAAACTCAGTTAATGTTTCTTTTAGACCTTGTTTGCAATGAACTAAATCGATCAAAGAAACTTGAGGTCCAATGTTTGCATGAAAATGTTGTAAAAATTGATCAACTAATTGTGAAAAGGTGTCTATTGAATTCAGAGGCAAAGAGAAAAACCATTCTAAAGCAATATATTTGAGAGATCACGAGGAAAGTATTTCTAACAAATCCTCTTCAAAATAGAAATCACTACACATAGCCGTGAATGCTGCCACATGAGTATTAGGATCACCTTTTCCACCACATTTTTCAAAGCAAGGAGTCTCAAACCTCTTGGGCATAGGAGTTCTCAAGATTGCATAAGATAGGGGATTACAAGCATGATAAGTTGGTATATTAGGTTGTGAAGAATTTCTCAAGTTTGTCACTTTTTGTTGTAAAGAAGTCACGCCTTGCAAAAGTTGGTTTAAGATGGCATCGTTAGGAGATGTAGTTTGCTGTGAGGAAATAGAACCAAAGTGAAGAGGTGATTGAGCCCAAGTAGTGATAAGTGGAGGCTGTGTATAATTTAGTGGTGGTTGCACATAGTGATAGGTGGAAGGTGGTTGTGAGTAGTTGTATGTAATAGGTGGTTGAGAATAAGTGGGATGGAGAGGTGGTTGAGAGTGATTAATCATAGAAGAGGTCCCCTTAGAAACCAAAATCTGATAATGAAATCCCATAGCTTTGTAATTTTGTGAACTAGTTCCATTAGATACTCCAATACCAGTGGTAGAATTACTACAAGCATTTGCATTAGTTGTTAAAATTGTCGATGTAAACATGTAGACATTCCAGTGGTTGGTATAGGTGCCGATATTTACGTATGAGATGGTGATGACATGTTAATAACTTTTGCACATTCGGTCACCGACATAAAATTAGTTTTCACAATATGTGTTAGAACTCAAATAACATTAATACCATCTTATCTTTCTTTTATCAATTCTCTTATGTTGTGAATCACAGGTATAGCTTCTTCTGCTATCCTTTCAGTTTCAATAAATGTTTGAAAATCAGCTAACTCTTTATCAACTTTGTTTATTTGCTCATTAGGTACATGTGCAACCACTTCAATAGTGTCCTCAACATCATGAAATACTTGAATTTCCATAGTGGTTGTATGAGGTATAGTATCTTGCAAAATTTGTGTCTCTCCTTTTGTAAAGAAGGTACTCAATAGATTTTCAGAGGTAGGAATATCATTTTCTTCAAGAGCACTAGATCCCATGAGTCTCCTACTTCTTCTTAAAGGGATATTTATATTAGGGTAGTTGGTTATAATACTCATACTAAAGCATGCAACTCTCAATGCACAAACTAATAGAACAAACCCAAGGAGCAAGATATGTTTAAGATCCAAAATGCTTGATTTTCCAACTTTTTTCAATGCAAATAAGTGAAAGAAGAGGTGTTGTAAGGAAATTGATCAGGGGAAGAAAGTAATATGTCTGATATCAGTCTAATAAAGCAACAATATCCTTTATAACATGCTTTTGATGCAAATCTAGAGTGATGACAAGTCAAAACCTAGTGAAAATACACTAAAATACGTAAATTTTTCACAAATTTTCAGTACAAAGACCCAATAAAAGGGTGTTGTAAAGAATTTTAGGAGGGGAAATAGATAATAACAATAATATCAGTCACCTAAATCTATAAAATTTATCACAACACGCTTATAGTGCCAATCTAAGTCAAACCATAGTGAAAATAAAGCTAAAATTTGCAATATTTCACAAATTTTCAATGTCAAGGCCTAATAAAAAGGGTTTTGTAAATAATTTTAGGAGGGGAAGCAGATTATAACCCTAATAACAGCTAATTAATGCAGAAAAATCCTTTAGAACATGCCTATGATGTAAATCTATAGAGACGATAAGGCCAAATCTAGTGAAAAAACAAGGTTTTCAAACCCTATACATGAAATTTTGTAAGAAAACCACTATGATGGAACACTATAGTTAGAAATCAGTCCTAATGAATGTTTTGAAATGGTAGTAAAATCTAAACCAAGATTTTGACTACAAACCCTAGCTAATACAAAACTATATTATATGGAAAAATGCACAATTTCAAGCAATTTTTATCAATTTAAGCATGAAAATGCAATGTAAATGAATGGTGAATGAAAAATTTTAGTATTATAAATCAGATCTGATGATAATGATAGAAATTTATTACAATTAAATTCCAACTAATTTAAATTATTTGAAAATGCAAGCTAAAAATGCCTATTTTTTTTCAAATTTTTAATTTTTTTTGTAATTTTTCAAATGCAATAAGATGAACAATGAAATGAATGAATGTAAATCTAATGTACAACACTCAGCGAGGTGTAGAAAAGTCCAAAAACATGGGTTCACCAAAATGTTTAGGGTCAAAAATGAAGAGGATTAATTTTAATGGTTTGTGGTGATCCTCCTTTCACCACTAAACATTCAAGGACATTCAACTAAGTAGAGAAATCTACTACAAATCTCTTGTCACTTGGAACATAGGGGAAGATTGGAATTATGTGATTTTGTTGTTCAATTAAGCTCAATTATGCTGAAAACCCTAATTTCATGACATCATAAATAAACAAATAGATCACGAAAAATTATCGCACATAGAGATATCAAATGACAACCAAATACATACCATATTTTGATGTTCAATGTGCAGAAAAGTCAAGGACTAATGAGCAGACGCCCTAGTCCAGTGTCTCAATTTTTGTCAGGATCTGGGAATGTTTTCTGCAACATAGTTCTGTTGTTCCAGAGATTTTACAATTGCAAGATCCAGAGGACTAATGAGTAGGTGCCTGAGTCCAAGTCCTTATTTTCTTCTTAGATCTGCAATTCCAATAGTTTGTACTTCTCTCTTGCAACTCCACTTCTTGGTCTTTTGCAACACGTAACCTGCAATCACAAAAAAGTGGGTTGGGGGTTGTGGTGTTCAGAGGCTTGCCTTAGTCAAGCCCTCGAGAGACATTCAAGTCTTCCAAACACCATTGTCAGATAAAGAGTGCTTATCCCTATGGGATAGAGGCAAAATTTAAATGATAAATGATAGAAAAAATAATTGATATCACCTTGTAGTGAAGATCTCATGGAAGGAAGATGCTCTTCATGCCATGAAGAGATGGATGCCAAATCTACAAATTACAAACACAATAACAACACAAAATTCTGCTCTGCAACACAATGAATGCCTTGATGTTGGGATAAGGTGCCATTAACCTTGTAAATCCCAATATTGTATTTATTTCATTTATTATTTGTAATTTGTAATTACCCATAATTGATGTACAAGTTTCATCGGAAGTAGTAAAAATTATTTGCTGTCCATGGTAATTACAAAGTTACTACACGACAAGTCTCGGAGTTATCGGAGGTAGTTACGGGATGTCATTTACTATGGTAAATGGTAATTGGTCAAATTTGGGTGTACATGTGGAGGAATAATCTATTTTTAGTGTTATGATGCACATCATAGATGCTGTAAGAAGGTGTAAGAGATTCTATGACAACTGTAAGTTGTCATAAGAATCTATGACACAAATAATAGCATATGACGCGTCATAAGATGCTGTAGGTGGCTTTTTTTTGGCCCCAAGTCATTCAAGCTTGCATGGAAACAATTTTCCAAGTGTAGGATGCATGTATAACAACATTTATGACCTCGTAAGAACCTATTCTTGGCTATGGACGCCCAAGGGCCAAAAGTATGCTTAGTGATGCACAGTTGGATAAATGCTTTTGGGCAGAGGCTGTGTGTACTGCTTGCTACTTGATAAATAGATCTCTTTGTAAGGCTCTTGATTCGACACCTTATGAAGTGTGGACAGGTAAGAAACCTTCTGTTTCACATTTAAGTATTTTTGGTTGTGAGGCTTTTGTTCATGTGCCTAAGGAAAAGCGATCTAAGTTGGATCCAAAGGCTGAAAAGTGTACATTCATTGGATATGGTGATAATGTGAAAGGTTATAAGCTTTGGAATCCACTAACCCGCAAGATTATCTTTTCTAGAGATGTAATTTTTAGGGAACTTAGAGCTATTTTTGAACCTAAGCAGCCAAAAGAAAAAGATGAAAAGGTAAAAAGAGTGCAGTTTGAGTTAGAGCAGCAAGATGCACCTAAGGAAGAACAAAATGGTGGATTAGGGGGTGAAGAAGAAAAAGAAGAAGATTCAAGTAGTTCTGATGAAGATGAATATGTTGTGATAGAAGAAGTTGGTACAAATGATCATGCAAAAGAATGAGTAGTCTCTTACTCCACCCTTGAGGAGATCCACAAGACAATGGAATCTAGTTGAAAGATATAGCCCACTAGATTTCCGTTGTGTATATGCTTTATTGAGTACTAACGATGAACCTAGATCCTACAAGGAAGCTATTTCTGCAGATGATAGTGAGTCTTGGCAGTTAGCCATGCAGGAGGAGATGATGGCTTTGGACTCTAATAACACCCAGGATCTTGTTCGTTTGCCCAAAGGAAGAAAGGCCATAGGATGTAAGTGGGTCTTCAAGAAGAAGTTTGGAGCAGATGGGTCATTGGAGAAGTACAAGGCTAGACTGGTAGCCAAGGGCTACTCCAGAGAGAGGGAGTTGATTTTGGTGAGATATTCTCTCCTATTGCTAAATTGACTTCTATTAGATTTCTCTTATCCATTGTTGTAGCTTATGATTGGGAGATTGAGAAAATGGATGTTAAGACTATGTTCTTGCATGGAGATCTTGAAGAAGAAATTTATATGCAACAACCTATAGGTTTTGAGGTAAAAGGAAAATAACATTGGGTTTGCAGGTTAAAGAGGTCTCTTTATGGTCTAAAACAGTCCCCCAGAATGTGGTATAAAAGTTTGATTCATTTGTTTTGAAATTGTTTTTTTTAGAAGTGAGGAGGATCATTGTGTTTACATTCATTGTGTTGATGATTCTATACTACTTATTACTTTGTATGTTGAAGACATGTTGTTTTTCAGCAATACTAAGGGTATGGTCAATGAGCTTAAAGCCCAACTTTTAGGTGCATTTGAGATGAAGGATCTTGGTACTGCAAGGTATATTTTGGGAATGGAGATCAAGAGGGACAAAGTTAACATAAATCTTTGGTTGTCAAAAAGTAAGTATGTGAATACTATTTTGCAGAGGTTTAGTTTGCAGGCCTGTAATCCAGTTAGAGTTCCTTTACCCATTGGTACTAAGATTTCATTAGATATGTGTCCAAAGATTGAGGATGATCTTGAGGATATGTCTAAGGTGCCATATGCTATTGCTATAGGGAGTTTGATTTATGCAATGGTTTGCACTAGACTAGATATTGCCCAAGCAGTGGGAGTTTTGAGCAAATTTATGTCTAACAACATTGGAACTATGCGAAGATGGTGTTGAAATATCTTGCAAGTACTCCTGCTTATTGTTTGGTTTATTCTAGTATTGATAGTGCTGATAAGTCTTTTGACATATAGGGTTTTGTTAATGCAGATTGGGCAAGTGACTTGGATAGTCAAAGGTCCACTAGTGGCTATGTGTTTACTCTGTTTGGAGGTGCAGTGAGTTGGATGAGTAAGAGGCAGCCCATAGTTGCTTTGTCCACCACAGAAGCAGAGTATATGGCTACAACTCATGTCTCTAAGGAGGTAGTTTGGATGAGGAGACTGTGTACAGGTATTGGTTTTGATTACATGATCATTCAGATTGGTTGTGATAGCTAGAGTGCTATCTGTTTGGCTAAGAATCCCATGTATCATGCTCAGACTAAGCATGTTGATGTTTAGTATAACTTTGTTCGAGAGTTGGTTGCAAATGGAGAGATTGAATTGAAGAAGATAGACACTCAGGAGAATGTTGCAGATTCATTAACCAAGCCTGTGAGCGCAGAGAAGTTTGTGTGGTGTAGAGAGGCCATGGGCCTTGTTTCTAGTGCCTGATTATTTTTCATTTGATTTCCTATGGGTTGATTTACAATGTATAATGTCAAGTGGGAGAATGTTGGGATAAGATGCCATTAACCTTGTAAATCCCAATATTGTATTTATTCCATTTATTATTTGTAATTTGTAATTACCCATAAGGGATGTACAAGTTTCACCGGTAGTAGTAAATATTATTTACTGTCCACGGTAATTACGGAGTTACTACACGGTAAGTCTTGGAGTTACTGGAGGTAGTTACGGGATGTCATTTACTATGGTAAATGGTAATTGGTCAAAGTTGGGTGTACATGTGGAGGAATAATGTATTTTTAGTGTTATGATGCACGTCATAGATGCTATAAGGTGTAAGAGATTCTATGACAACTGTAAGTTGTCATAAGAATTTGACACTAATAATAGCATATGACACGTCATAAGATGCTGTAAGTGGCTTTTTTTTGGCCCCAAGTCGTTCAAGCTTGCATGGGAACATTTTCCAAGTGTAGGATGCATGTATGACAACATTTATGACCCCGTAAGAGCCTATTCTTGGATACGGACGCCCAAGGTTGTATTGTTGACTCTTGATAAGTGTTATGGGCTTGCAAGAAGTCATTTAATGTCTTGAAGTTACATAAATTCATAAAAACTATAGCATAGTAGATGAGATGCATATAACAGTTTACAGGTACCCAGGTTCTACCGGAGTGAAGGTTGGAGGACAGAGGAAGTGAATGTATTTGTAATCTCCTTTTGTGAAGATAATACAACTTGGCCTCTTTTCTTGGTGGAGTTTTTTACCTGAAAGAGTTTTCTCCATGTTAAACACTTGTGTTATGTGCTTCATTCTACTTCTGGTATATTTTTGTATTGTGGGTTTATGTTTTGTTACAATCTCCATTAATAACATAGTTAAAGATTGCTAAAATTTATCTCAAATTAGATTTCCATTGAAGTAGTTTTGCTTTCATTTCTAACACTTGAATCAATTTCACATAAGCTTGTAGATCAAAATCACCATCTAAATACCATCTAGTTTACAAATGAATCACTAATCATGCTTATCTATGCAACTACAAACATTCTCGCTAAGAATTTCGTAATTCAAACTTCGAATGTCAGCATAGGACCTAAATAATGGTCATAAACTGACACCCAAAAATAGGTCCTAACCTAAAATAGAGTAGGACTAGGGTGCCCAAGTCCTCCCCCTATTTTAGGCAGGGCTTATCATAAATGCACCCCTGAGTCCCATTTTCCATGAAACTTCAGAGTTTTCTCATTGGGAGCCATCATAATCATGCAAGATGCTCTAAATGCATTCTAAAGGACCCGGGAGATAAACCTTAAGAGTGAAAAGCCCCCAAGGGGACATTTTCTGACATAAAAATATTGTATTCCCTCCATTTAAACAAAGCATACCGGATGGAATTGGTTTCCTTAGGTCGGGGGGGGTTATTTTATGGTCGCGGTGACTTAAGTTGTTACTTAAGTCTCGAGTGACCTGTGACTATAAGTCACCTTTCAAATAGAACAAAAAAGAACCTGTCACAAATCCTTTGTATAGAATGAATTAGGTTGAAAGAACTTAGGGTTTAGGACTTCAAAAGATTAGGGTTTAGGGTTTAGAAATTAGGTCTTTAGGTTTTAGGATTTTAGGTCTTCAAAATTCATATGCAACAACCCTAATTTACATCCAATGAAACATAAGTGAGATTGGCCCTTAGAGGATTCTTTTGACAACAAATGTAATGTCATGAAACCATAATGAGAAGGAAACTTTGTCTTGTTTTACTCTTTGCAAGGTAATGGAGATGTGAGACCTTCAAGTTGGACAAAGTCCTAGATTTCCCATGTCATATGCAAATACCCTGCAAGATTACTTTTGAAGACTTAAGACATCAATGATGAACAAATGCTACCAAACCAATGTCACATTCCACACTTGATGACTAAACTTGATGAATCTCCCAAACCTAAAGAATCCACAGTATATAATTGATGTTGACATCAAAGACAACACAAATGCCATCTTTCCAATATTAATATGAACACTCATGTTTATTAAGTTAAGAAGCAGACATATACTTGTCTAGCTGATATATAATGACAAGAATGCACAAATAACCATATCTAAATTGTCATGATGGTTGGACAGTTAAGTAGTCCAGTATGATAACAAGGGAGGACCCAATTATAAGTATATATATAATATATGGGTAGATATATGGATAATTATATGGGCATATATATACATACATATATAGTTACATATCCATACATATGCCTCGAGACTTTCCGTCACTTAGTAAAATCTTCTTTGGAAAGTAAGAACTCTCATTAGAGTAAATTCTAAATGTTACACAAGTTTGGTTTTTATTTGATATATGTGTTATGTATTATCATTCAAGTATTATGTTTGGCATGTACTTTATGAAAAGGTAGAATGCTATTGCATCTTAAACTCATATAGTACCCAAGGTAGAAGTATTAATTACGATCTACATGGTTGAGTAATCTAACTTTAGGGAGAAGTTAAGAATACTCAAAAAAGGTTTAAACTATACTCTTTATGCAAATAATATCCTATAACAAACCATATAGACTAAATATTATTCATAAACAAAAGTTTGACTAGTCATTAAGTAGTTGATAGATGTCAAAGGCCCGAGGTTATCAGGATACAAAGACGGGCTCAATGCATGATTATAAGTCATCTTGACTCTTATCTTGTAGTTGTCTAGCTGACCTTTAGTTAAAGGTATACTTGTAATGCCAATTAGATAGATATAGGATAACACTTACTAATAGTTTTGTTAGCCTTTAAATAAAAAAGAGAATAGAAGAATTTTGTCTCTAAGTTGAGAGAGAGGTGTGTGAACAATGAACTCATTAATATGAAACTTTCGCCAAAATAATGCAAAATCATTTCTTGTATTGTCGGTTCACTGTGTCCTTGTTTGCATAGATAGTTAGGTTGGTTGTACAAAGGTAGAGGTAGACTAGAAGTTTGTATAACAAATTGTTTTTGCTAGGCCACATTACTAGTTCTCAGATGGCACATTGAATCAATTTAATTCTCATTATCTATACTCTCATGAAGGGTAGGGCCACTTCTAGAAGGAAGGTGAGCGGAGGACCATTGATATGTGGTTGGAGGAAAAGCATCTGAGTGATGCTCTCCCTCATGCATTTGATTTGTCGAAGACTTGTGAAACAGAAGACATTGCTTCATTTATTCATGTAATTGTATAAAGTTGTAAGTCACAAAGTGATGTGACCTTCCGACACTGTACTAAAAAATTATTGTATAATCATAAATGTACTTGTTTTACTTCTTGTGATAAAAAATAATATAGTACTTTGTCAATTATTTTCTTTTATTTTTCAAAATTTATTTAATAAATTTAGATAAGGATGTTATAATAAGTTGACTCTATCGCCACAGAAGGAGAAGCAAGGTCAACACTATCTAAGGAATGATGAGGCATAAGATCTATGTAGATTTGCAGATGTTGGTTCATAGGAACTATTGACTTATTTCTACCATTATTCGCATGAGATGTAAACATCATTCAATATCGTCACCAGATACTCTATGAAACTGATAGAAAGCCTTCAAGTCATACAAAGGCGATAGAGGTTTGCTCATCTCGAGAGGCCTGATTGGGGACATCTGCACTAAACCATTGTTAAGGATCTATTGCATGATAGTATAAAGGGACTCCTTTAAAGGAGTCAATTTTCTATTTCTTGATGTCTTATGGACTCTAGTATCAAAAAGATAATGACTTCTCTTTGACAACATATACTAATGTAGATTGGGTAGACAATATTGATGATATGAGAAGTACTAGTGGTGGAGCTTTCTTTTTAGGTGAAAAATTGGTTTCATGGTTCAGTAAAAATAAGATTCAATTTCCTTATCAACAACAGAAGCTGAGTACATAGGTGCAGTATCCTGTTGCACTCAAGTGTTATGGATGAAGTAAACATTGAAGGATATCAAGGTAATATATGATGAGCCCATTACCATCTTATGTGATAATACAAGTGCCATCAATATTTCAAAGAATCCAGTACTGCACTCTAGAACCAAGCACATATCCATTAAATATCATTTCCTAAGAGAAAAGGTTGCAAATCAGAAAGTAAAATTGGAATATGTAGCTACAAAGGATCAGGTTGCAAACATCTTCACAAAAAGCACTCTCTAAGGAAACATTTGAATATCTCATTCAAAACTTAGGGGTTGTTGCCCCTCCCTCTCCTTCTTATAGTTAGATGCATAGACTCCACATCTATCTAGGGGGAGCAATTCAAGATTCTTTTATCATCCTTAGATTGACAACGACTACCTCTCAGGGGGAACAAGAAGATGAAGAGATAGAAAAGGTATGTAAGGGCTAATACAGTTAGGGAGAGCTTATATGTTTTGTCAGTACAAAGGAAGAACAATGACCCTTTTCCCTTGATGTCAAAGGGGGAGAAAAGTTGAATAGTAGGTTAATGTTTCCATCAATGACAAAGGAGGAGATTGTTGCATATGTTGTCATTGATGTCAAAAGAGTGGTGATCATAGGAGTTGTGATGAGAATTGATCTCAGAGGAGTGGTGATTAGAGGATTTGTAATGTGAAAGACCTGATGATGAAATACATGAACATGAGAAGGGATTAGTATCATTTGTACACAATTGTACCATATCTTTTGAAGTTCATGGACAGGTGAAGGTGGTCAAATTATTTTGAATGATGTCATACATTGATGAAGTCATGCTTGTTGCATTGTTACATATATTGATACCTTTTGAAAAGCATTGCATGGGATATGAAGGAAAATGTTTAAGTCATCAAAAAGGTCAAAGGCATAGGGAACTGCACTGTAGAAGCACAAAAGATTGTACCACATTCTACCGCAGATGAAGATATGACCTCACAGATTGTAGGATAGCTAAATATGGCCATAAGGTATGTGTGATCCAAGTTTCAAAGCATATGGACTATTGCAAGGACATCCAGAGTTAGCAGATTGAAAACAAGGTTATCATAATGTAAAGTGATCAGGTATGAAACTCAAAGTTGCCATATTTCATCAGATATGCATGTATGACTTGGTAGTTTGGAGATTATGTAAAGCAAAGGTACAAGAATAACATGTTTAGGTTTCAAAGGATATAAAGTACTACAAGTGTTTTTTTCAATGTTTTATGTTAAGACATCGTAACTAGACTGTGTAATGGATACCAACATCAGTGTTTGATTTCTTGCACCAACAAGAAGTAGCATAAACCATAAAGAGGAGTGTATGAGAAGGCTTTGCAGGTCATATAATGTTCATGGAATGAACTACTTGATGATATATCTCTTCTCTAGTACCACATAGGGTTTGGAGCTAAGCATGGAAGGATAAGTGTTTTCGGGGCTGACATGGTATATTTGAATGATTGCATCTTGAGTATGGAAGTGTGTGCCATTAGGAAAGTTTGGAAGAAAATAAATTGGGTTTACTAAATCCTTTGGTATGAATTACACAACGAGTTTTCACTCCTGTATTACAATAGATGATTTGGGAGCTAACAAGTAAGGTCGGTTACACATTTCACGATACACATTACATTAAGGCTGACAAAGATGAAGTTTAGAAGGCTTGTAGAGGATATATATGAAGGAAAAAGATTGCTACAAAGAGTGTGCAATGATAAATGAATAATCAAGAGGAGAAAATTAACTTTGTAAGCAATATTGCAAAACCTATAGCAAAGTTAGGATTGCAAATGTGTTTGAGCTGTTAGAATTAGTAAAAAAGGTCAAGAGGATATCAGAGATGATGGTGCAGAGGTGTATGAACAAGTCAAGGTTACCAAAGTGTTAGTAGAGATATTGTTGCGGAGGTAATTGAACCATTAGTTTAGATTTGTAGAGCAAAGGTTGGTGCCTCATCTTGTAAGTGTTGTTGCACTTCAGGGAGTTGGTGCTTCCTTTGGGTTGGTTCCCATAAAGCATTGTATAGGGAGTTGATGCCTCCTTTGAGTTAGTGCTCATAAACTATTGTAACAGGGGATTGGTGTCTCCTCTGGGTTTGTGCCAATGAAATTCATTGTAAAATTCATTTTTATTTGTGAGGCTATATTTGGACAGTAGTGTTGAACACACTAGGATACTAAGAGGAGGGTGAATCAACATCTAATCAAGCTTCAAATCCTCCAAAGCATATCAAAACATAAGCATTATAGTATCAACATAAACATGAAAGATTAACACAATGCACATCAACACATAACATCAGATATACGTGGAAAACACAAGAAGGGAAAACCATGGTGATGATTAACGTACAATATATGAAGCTTAAAATTATAACTTTATTTTAGGGCTACAACCCAAGGAAGCTACTACTCCCTGCCAACTTTGTTTTAGGGCTACAACCCAAGGAAGAGTCTAATCCCTAAAAACTTTGATTTAGGGTCACTCCTAAGGAAGCTACAAGTCCCTAAAGACTTTGTTTTAGGGTCACTCCCAAGGAAGAAACTACTCCTAAACTAAGAAAAAAAATTAGAAATGATTACAATATGACAATCCTACTACCTAAAAATTGATATTGAAGCTCACACCTTTGATTATTGCAATTTTTCTTCTTTTGATGATGGTGCAGTCACGGTTAGGAGGGTCCTCAAAGAGAACTATCCAAGTTGTGCAACTAGAGTAAACACAATGGAAACAACTCAAAGATATGAAGCAATTATAGATTTAGTCATTCATTATATCATAGAATTCAAATACAAATTGGCCGGCAACATGCGGGTCTTACAGTTAGGGCTCACAAGCCTGATTACAAAATAGCAGAATACACAAGATATAGCTTTGAAGCTCTTTTGCACAATTTCAAACTATCTATGTTCTAAATCATGAGAACTACTTTCCTAAGGATCTATTACATAAATATATATCATCTCTGGTACAAAAGATTCCTCCGCATCGGCCAAGGAAGATCACAAACTCCAATGAAGAGCTGTAATGTGTGTACACACATAGGTCAGACCTAAATGAATGAAACTCTTCCACAAATGAATGGAATGATGTGCAGATCTCGGGGAAAGTCGGCCATGAACCAAACAACATTGGATGATGTGTCATTAAGCTTCAAAGGTTGTGAAATGCTCTGCAGGTCTTCTCCTTTAGTTGATTATCTGAGACTGTCAGGATGCTCTGCTCTAAGAAAAAAGTTGATCTTCTGATAGCAATAACTTTTTGGTACTTGATCCAAATGCTCTGAATCTAAGGTATGTTGTGCATGAATGAATATAGATGCTAAGTCTAGGTCCACAAGGTTTGAAATGCACTTGCAATAGAATGCATACCAAAATACAGAAACTGCTACTGATTGAACTGCCTAAACTAAACTAGAAGATGAAAAGAAACAGATTGAAATAAAAATATTTTTGGTTGATGCAAGATTGCTCTTGAACCAGGTATGCTCCTGCATCAAACATTCAGGGTTATTGAAAAACTGAGTCCCTCACTTTGCTGGGGCTAGAGGGAAACCAAGACGATCCACCTTAGCCTGAGAAATCCAAGATGAGTCTTCTTCCAGTCTACCTTTCCACTTCACAAGATATTGTTTGTACTGTCTTCCTCTGGTGCTACGTCTAATTCTGCTATCCAAAATGTCTTCAATCTGCTCTGGTGCTTGTTGTGGTAACTACTTCTTCAAGTCTTCTTCAATGTTGGCATTGAACTCTACTTCATGATACTAATATAGGTCTACAATGTTGAAAATAGGTGATATACCCAATGTTTCTGGTAACTCCACTTCATATGCATTTCTTGAATCAAATTTGTTGAGTATCCTACAAGGTCCAAACTTCTTCATCTTCAACTTGTTATATGTTCACACATGAAATCTTTCTTTTTTCAGGTACACCATCACTTCATCTCCTCCTACAAACTCTTTGTGTCTCTTCTTCTTATCTACCTTCTCCTTGTACTTTCTTTTCAATATCTCCTGCAAATGCTTCTTCACCTAATTATGCATTATCTCCATATGTTCTGCAAATTCTTCCACTTTTGTACTTCTTTTGTCTTCTAAACTGAGATCTCTTAATTCTACCACTCCTCTTGGGTTTACTCCGGTAACAATCTCAAAAGGTGTTCTTCCAGTACTCCTATTTTATTAGTTATTGTTTGCAAACACTACTTGTGAAAGAATCAAATCCCAACTTCCTATCTTCTCTCCAACCAAACATCTCAACAACTTTCCTAAACTCCTATTCACTAACTCTATCTATCTATCAGTCCGTGGATGAAATGATGAACTGAACTTCAAATCTGTCTTCATCTTCTTCCAAAGTGTTTTCCAAAATTATCCAAGAAATCGCGTATCTTTGTCTGAAATTATGCTCTTAGGTAATCCATGCAATCTCACAATCTCTTTGAAAAATAGGTCAGCTACATGCACTGCATTAGTTGTCTTCTTACATGATATGAAATGTGCCATCTTTGAAAATCTATCTACCACTACAAATATTGAATCATGTCCTCTCTATGTCTTAGGCAATCCCATTACGAAATCCATACTTGTGTCTTCCCAAGGTTTCTCTGGTACTGTTAAAGGTTTATACAACCCAGTGTTCTGACTACTCCCTTTTGCAACTTGACAAACTCTACAACTTTACACAAATTTCCTAACATCCTTATGTATCTAAGGCTAAAAGTAATTTTCACTTACCAAAGCCACTGTCTTATTAATGCCAAAATGTCTTGCCAATCCACCACTATGTTTCTCTTTGATCGAATTATCTCTCATTGAACTTCTAGGAATGCATAACTAATTTCCTCTAAACAACATATCTTCCTAAATGAAATAGTCCAACCACTTACTTCTGTCTATTACAACAGGTTCCTTACATGCTTTCCAAGGTTATGCAAAATCAAGATCTCCCTCATACATGCTCTTCAACTCATCAAATCCCAACCCTTCAACTCTCATTTCTATCAACAAGTTCCTTCTCCTACTTTAATGCAAAGCTATAAGACCATCAGACCTATTGTACCCAAATTTCACAACAATGGGGTTATGGTTATCAAACTCTACTCTAACTTGACATGGTCTCTTCAAGGGCTACACATCCAAAACTTGTCCAAACCCTCAATATCTGCAAACCAACACATGGAACACCTTTGGAATGATGAATGTGGTATGTTTAGACCATACATGGCCATCAAGAACTTAGACTTTGCAATTGTTACTAAGTGCCTTCCCAAACTGCCCTCACAGCCTAGTAGCCCTTCATTAAGGACTGTCAGTCCATAACGTTTAACTCAAGCACTAAAACCCAAAACTCTATACATATTTGGATACCCATTATTGAGTACTAAAACATAATAAACATGCAAAATAGGTTCTTTTGGAATAGATGTCTCAAAAATGGACTGCACCTGCTATTCCTAAGCCTAATTAGGATAGTAAATGAAGTATTTTGGGCATAACTTTCATAAAACGACTCAAAACCATGAAATAAAACCTGTTTTGAGTACCCATTATCCCATTACATAACATATCTTTCATTAAGGTATTAGTGTTTTGTAACAAAAGCCTCAAAAATGGACTGTTCTTACTCAAATTAGGCCTCTTTTACAAAGGAGGTGCCTCAAAATCACCAAGTTTTTACCCAAACTCAATGGACAGTCTTGATTTATGTATCCAAACATCATAATCCACCATTAGTTTGGTTTGGAACTTCACTTATCTCATAAAACTCAAGCATGCAACTTACAAACCCTCATTTTTCCTAAAAAACAGGTAATAACAACACTAAGGGCATTGAAAACATCATGAAAACTCAGTTTTTTACTTCACGATTGAATAAATCAGTTGAAGGACTTAAAAATCTATCATTTTACCGATTTGTGTTATTTTCCCATGGTCATATCACTCAGCAACATGAAATTTCTCTCTAAAACTGTCAAACCCTAGGTCACTAGACTATCATTGGAAAAGTGAGCATAAAATCCACATACATTCATGTGAAGCCACAAAATTACATGCAAATGAAAGGTAACTCAGTAACCTATCCAAATATGTATGGTTCAAAGTGCTACAGGGCCGTACTAGGCTGTACAGATGTAAGGAACAACAAAAAAATAGTAAAACTGTAAGAAAACAGAGCTAACACATTAAAATTTGGTCATTTTATGTTATTTCTTTCATCTCCAAACCTATACTCCTCATCTACCACCTCTCTATGCTGTCAAAAAGCATGTTTATAGTATATAACCACATCCCACTCCTTCATCACTGAGGAAAACTCAAAAAGAAAGTCTGAAAATAGTCATTCCACTAAGGCTGCCTAAATTAGAATGTTCTAAACTTAAGTAAATATTAAAGACCCTAGTCCTATAATTACTCCCACTACAAAAATGCATCAAATAGGCTTTATTACAATAATAAATGGTCTTATAAGACCTTATTTTAAGCCAAAACTAAAACTAAAGCCTAGACCTTAATAATTTATAACCCTTAACAAAAGGTGCTCTTGCACCATACACCCCAATTTTTAAGTTTTCCAAGTCTCTTCGAAAAGATGCTACAACTTGGCCTCCTTTGTACTCTTTATACCTCTATCCTTCATGTCTATCTTCAATTGGTTCATTTGTTCTTTGCTCCAGCTGTCCTTCTTGTACTGTGGTGTGCCTTTCCATTCTTTCACCATCAAATTCTGATGTCACCTCACCATATACATTTGTACTCACATTTTTACCATCTCCCATTACTTGCTTCACATTCCTCTTCAAGATTTCATCAACTGCCATGACTTCCCTCTTCTCTTCTTTTTTAGACCATTGTCCAATGCTCATTCTATTTGCATATTTTTCATTGTCAACTGTCCTTTCTTCTCTGCCAGTCTCCTTAACATCTATAGCCATGTAATTGGTGGTCTTTGTCAGATCTGCACCTACCTTTTCCACTGTCCAACTAGCATCCCAATCCACTAGCCTTCTATCCTCATGATTCACTATCCTCTCTTTCACTGCCCTACAAGTTTCAACATCACTAGGCTGCCTTACCACAAGACACATGGTTGCCCCTATCAATATGCATTCTTGTACTTCAAACTTGCTCTCCTCTTTCCATACAAAAACATTCTTCTTCATCTCTGTCTGCACATTGTGTTTTTCCTTCTTATTTGTTGTCCCAACAACATCAAACTATGACTTGGCTACCAATTTCACACTCTCACCTTCCTCATTGCTCACATATTCTTTTCTCCCTATCATGATGATCTCACCTTGCTCTCTTACATCTTCAACCAATGGAGTTAGAATGAATGATCTCTCATCCTTTTCAATATTATATGTATTTTGTCTCCCATTATACATTGCTGACCTATCAAACTGCCAAGGCCTTCCAAGTAAAACATGGCAACAACTCATAGGTAGAATATCACAAACAACTTTATCTCTATACTAACCAATTTGAAATTCAACAGTAGCTTGTTCACTCACCAAAATGGTTTGATTTTCACTAACCCAAGACACTTAATAAGGTTTTGCTATAGGCACTCTTTGCAAGTTCAATTTGTCCACCATATCACTAGATACCATATTGTCAGTGCATATAGAATCAATTACTACTTTGCATACCTTATTTTTGCATTTGCAGGCTGTCCTAAACAAGGCTCTTCTTTGAATTAGCTCTTTCTCCCTGGATGTCTTCAAGAGTTGTCTTCTCACCATCAATGATTCACCCACCTGTGGTGCAGCATGGACACTTTCTCTTTCATCTTCTTGTATAATTTGGACTCTTCTTTCACCTCTTCTTTCACCTCCACTTGAAGTAGTACCAATCTTGTTAGGGTACTTATAGGCTAGATGACCAAACTCACCATAGTGATAGCACTTTCCAGTAAACACAATTGAACCTCTTCCTTGATCTGCATATCTGCCCCTAAAACTTATTCTTCCACCTCTCCATCCTCCTCTAGATTCAGGTGTTTGTTCTTTACTCTTATTAGCATCTTCAAAATCTTCTTTGGATTGTCTTGGTGTTGAAAATGTACCTCTGCCCCTAGAAGTACTGCCTCTTCCTCTTATTACCTTCTCTTGTCTCCTCTTGAATTTTTCTTCTACTCTTATTGCCATTTGAAAACATTGTTCCACTATTTTTGATGCCAACAAACTGATTTCATCTTGAATGTTATACATTAGGCCATTGAGATATCTAGCCACTCTTTCTTCCTCATCCTCCTCATGCTTTGTCCCTATACTTAACCTATAAAACTCCTCAATGTATGCTTGCACATCTAAGTCCTTTTGCCTAAGATTTTGTAATCTTTTTAGTAACTAAACATTATAGTCACCAGGAAGGAACTTACCTTTCAGTTTTGCCTTCATTTTTTCCCAAGAAGTGATCTTGTTCTTCCCTTGTTTTTGTCTTTCCTCTTGCACAAAGTTCCACCACAACAAAGCATGTCCTTTCAGTTTGGTTTTAGCCTTCCTCACCTTGTGATCTTCATCTATCTCTTCACTTTCAAAGTAATTTTCCATGGCTCCTATCCAGTCTAAGAGCTCTTCACCATCTAGTTTGCCTCCATACATTGGCAAATCCATTTTGCTATGCCCATCACCTTTCACAGCTTTCAGGAACTTTACCATCCTCACATCCTCTAGATCCAACACTTCTTCTTCACTAGAAGTTTCTTCTTCTTCTTCAGACTCACTTTCACTCATGGTGCCTCCAGCTTTAGACTTCAATGCAGCAATCTCCTTCTTCAAGGCTTCTAGGTCTCTAGCCTGCTGATCAATCTTCCTTGCAACTGAACTTCCTTTAGGAGGCATCTTGACTTCTCAGATTCCACTTTTATCAAACTCCAACCTTAAACTCTCGAGAGACCTACTTCCTATACTCTGATACCACTTGATGTAGAGCTATAAGACCATCAGACCTGTTGTACCCAAATTTCACAACAATGGGGTTATGGTTATCAAACTCTACTCTAACTTGACATGGTCTCTTCAAGGGCTACACACCCAAAACTTGTCCAAACCCTCAATATATGAAAACCAACACATGGGAAACCTTTGGAATGATGAATGTGGTATGTTCAGACCATACATGGCCATCAAGAACTTAGACTTTGCAATTGTTACTAAGTGCCTTCCCAAACTGCCCTCACAGCCTAGTAGCCCTTCACCAAGGACTGTCAGTCCATAACGTTTAACTCACATTGAAACCCAAAAATCTATACATATTTGGATACCCATTATTGAGTACTAAAACATACTAAACATGCAAAATAGGTTCTTTTGGAATAGATGTCTCAAAAATGGATTGTACCTGCTGTTCCTAAGCACAATTAAGACAACAAATGAAGTATTTTGGGCCTAACTTTCATAAAACGACTCAAAAACATGAAATAAAACCTGTTTTGGGTACCCATTATCCCATTACACAATATATATTTCATGAAGGTATTAGTGTTTTGTAACAAAAACCTCAAAAATGGACTGTTCTTACTCAAATTAGGCCTAATTAGGCCTCTTTAACAAAGGAGGTGCCTCAAAATCACTAAGTTTTTACCCAAACTCAATGGAAAACATTCATTTATGTATCCAAACATCATAATCCACCATTAGTTTGGTTTGGAACTTCACTTATCTCATAAAACTCAAGCATGCAACTTTCAAACCCTCATTTTTCCTAAAAAATATGAAATAACAGCACTAAGGGCGTTCAAAACATCATGAAAACTCATTTTTTTCTTCACCATTGAATAAATCAGTTGAAGTAATTAAAAATCTATCATTCCACCGATTTGTGTAATTTTCCCATGGTCGCATCACTCAGCAACATGGAATTTCTCTCTAAAACTGTCAAACCCTAGGTCACTGGACTGTCATTGGAAAAGTGAGCATAAAATCCGCATACATTCATGTGAAGCCACAAAATTACATGAAAATGAAAGGTAAATCAGTAACCTATCCAAATATGTATGGTTCAGAGTGCTACAAGTCCGTACCAGGCCGTATAGATGTAAGGAACAACAAAAAAATAGTAAAACTGTAAGAAAACAGAGCTAGCAAAACAAAATTTGGTCATTTTATGTTATTTCTTTCATCTCCAAACCTCAACTCCTCATCTACCACCTCTCTATGCTGTCAAAAAGAATGTTTACATTATATAACCACATCCCACTCCTTCATCACCGAGGAAAACTCAAAAAGAAAGTCTGAAAATAGTCATTCCACTAAGGCTGCCTAAATTAGAATGTTCTAAACTTAAGTAAATATTAAAGACCCTAGTCCTATAATTACTCCCACTACAACAATGCCTCAACTAGGCTTTATTGCAATAGTAAATGGTCTTATAAGACCTTATTTTAAGCCAAAACTAAAACTAAAGCCTAGACCTTAATAATTTATAACCCTTAACAAAAGGTGCTCTTGCACCATACTCAATGCATTTGCAACTTTGTTTGATTTTCCACTCCTATGCTTCAACACAAATGTATAGCTCTACATGAACTCTACCCATCTCATGTGTCTCTGATTCAACTTTCCTTGACTGTTCAAATATTGCAAGGCTTGATGATTTGTATAAAACACAAACTCCTTAGGCAACAAGTAATATCTCCACTTTTTCAAGGCTTGAATTATGGCATAGAACTCTTGATCATAAACTGATGAAAATAGTAACACACTCACCTCTTCTTTACAAACTTAGAAAAATTGAATTTAAGTAAACAAAATAAATTGCTCCAAATTTAAACTTCAATTCAATATAAATGATTGCAACAGATACAACATTTTAATTGAATCAAATTACAAATAAATTCTACAACATTTATTTACAAAATCATGGCTTTACTGGCCATCCTATCTACAAAGTATTGCATCTGTATTCTCTAATTTGCACTCTACAACTTTCATCTGCCACTTCATTCCATCAGCACAACTTTCATTTGTTCAATTTCCTCTGCACAATCATCTGCACTCAAACTCTTAACTCTTAACTCTTCTCTTCTTGATCAACTTCTACAAACTCACTATTGCTTTCAACACCCTGAACTCTGCCTCTGGTTACCTTCTTTAGGGGCCAACCCATATTCCCCAATTTCCTCTAGGTTATTATAGGAATAAGGTAATTCAATTCGAGTCCCACACTAAGATGAAGAGACTACTTTTATTTTCTTAAATTCAAATATTTAATTTGAATTTGGTTTTCTTCTCCAATTCACGCCCATGACCTCCTTCTCCTTGGCAATCAAGGAAACTCTTTTAAATGTTTTGGTGAAAATTCTATCCATTGTGGCACACTTGGCTTTAGTTTAAATGTCACAAAAAATACATATCATCAGCCTTCAATGTATACATCCAGCTTGGATGGCCAATAAGACAACACAATGTCTATGTATCCCTCATAAAACACTGTGCATATAGTCAAATGATCACAATGTATTTTATTTGATAGCTTTAAGCTATATAGAGAGGTGGTTGGGACAACAAACATTATCATATGTAATACAATTTACACTAAATTCTTTCCATATGCACACGAGGTATTAGGCGCAACCATTGAACTCTTTAAAACTTATTCAAATATATCATTTATATCAAATTCACACCATATTCAAGGTGTGGTCTTGGGTGCAGTCTATACACCATTTCAAAACTTATGATTGTCCTCATTTACTTCTCCTTATCACATTCAACAAGCTGATCCTCAGTGCCACATTCTAAATGTTTGAAAGGTTATAATACTTTGCAAACTTCAAATATTATCCTTGGCCCATGTAGCTCCCTTGTTGGTGTTTACCATTGCATAAAAACATTGCAAATGACCACTGGAAATGAATATTTCACAACCACTTCACAACATACTCACAAGAATATACATTTGATAAAATGCTTAGGGAATTGGGTTTAAACCTCAACCTCTATGCAGATTGTGGTCTCCACACTCCCATGCATTTAAACATGTATCATATACTAGTGTAATGCAGAGAGTAATATGCTTCACCAAAACAATGACCAATGAGCTTTAACAAATAAATATCTCTAATTGTAGAAAATAGAGAATGAAAAAATCCATTGTGTCTATGATAGAACCATTGATGGGCAGATTGACGCAAAATAAAGAAAGATATCAGAACCACAAATTGAAGGTGAAAAACTAGAATTAATTTTGTGTGACGTAGGATTGCTTGTGTGCTCAGGTGCTCCTGCATCATAAACTGAATATCTTCTCCTTGCATCATTCAACTTCTCACTGAAATATGCTATAGGTCTACCTTCTTGATTTAATATTGCTCCTATTGTATTCCCACTTGCATCACAATCTATTTGAAATACCTTATTGAAATTTGGTAATGCCAAAACATGTTGCTCTATCACTTTCTACTTCAACAATTCAAAACTCTTATTTGCTCCTAATGTCCACTTGAAATCTTTTATGCCACCTCTCATTGTCTCTGTCATAGGGTTACAAATTGAATTGAAATTTATGACGAACTTCTGGTAAAAACTAGCCAATCCATGAAATGATCTGACTTCTCTAATGCTCTCCAGTGTAGGCCATTCAACAATTGCTCTTACTTTCTTAGGGTCCATCTTCAATCCTTCTGCAAAAATCACAAATCCCAAATATACCGACTCTTCTTTCATCAAACTACACTTTTTGATGTTTATCAACAATTTATCCTCTCTTAGTCTCTGCAATACTTGTCTAAGGTGCAACAAATGTTCTTCTTTTGTTCTATTGAAAATTAGAATATCATCCAAATATACAATAACAAACTTACCCAAGAATTTCTTCAAGACTTCATTCATCAAACTCATGAAAGTATTCACTGCATTTGTCAATCCAAAAGGCATCACTAACCAATCATACAATCCTTCATTTGTCTTGAAAGCAGTCTTCTATTCATCTCCTCTAATTTTGATATGATGGTACCCACTCTTCAAATTTATCTTTGTGAAATCTTTTGCTCCACTCAAACAATCCATGATATTATCCATCCTAGGTAAAGGAAATCTATACTTAACTGTGATCTTCTTGATTTCTCTAGAGTCTGTACACATTCTCCATTCTCCATCCTTCTTAGGTGCTAATACTGTAGGTACTGCACAAGGACTCAAACTTTCTCTGATCAAACCTTTGCTCAACAGCTCCTGTATCTGTCTATTCAATTCTTCATTTTTTGTCAGTTTCATTCTATGTACTGCATTGTTAGGCAAACTAGCTCCAGGTATAAGATCCATGTGATGATTGATACTCTTGATTGGTGGCAATCCTACAAGTACATTATGTGATATGATGTCTTCATACTTTGTTAGCAATTTAGCTATCTCCTCTGGTTGTGATTCTTCAATTCCCTTCTTCAATGTTTCAGGCTTCTTAGGAATCAAGGCATAACACATATTCTCATGTCTTAAACCATCTAGAAATTTCCTTCCATCTACCAAACAAATTCTAGCATTCCCACATACTTCACTCTTGGGATCATCTTCCAAAGGAATCAAAGTAATTCTCTTCCCATTTGATGTTATAGTGTATGTGCTCTTTCTCCCATCATGTATAGCTTTGCTATCATACTGCCAAGGTCTACCCAACAAAATATGACAAACATCCATAGGCATAATATCACACAATACTTCATCATGATATGATCCAATATGAAATTTCACCAAACATTGTTCACTCACTAGTACCTTATGATCATCCTAAATCCATTCTATCTGATAGGGCTTAGGGTGTTTCAATCTTTCCAACTTTAGATTAGTCACTAGTGAAAGGAAGCTAGGTGTGCAGAAATTGCTTCCTACACTAATCTAAAGAGGAGAGATGAGTGCAAATTCATTTTAAGCTTTACAGTTACACTGTTATTAAGACAACAACTGAGATATTGTAGCAATACACACATAGAGAATGTAGATAAAAGAAATAGAGACAAGATATATGTGGGGAAAACCCTTATGGGTGAAAACCCCACACTCCAAAACCTACACAATGTATCATCGAAACAAGGAATGTTTACAACACACTTACAATGCAAGTCTTTACAGGATTCTTTGACACTAGTATCTGGAGATATTCCAACAACATAATAGTACCTATCAAATCAACTATGCATCTCCAACTACAAGCACCTGTATATAAAGAGAAGTAGTACGAATGGAGGTAGCTTCTAGAGCAAGTCACACAAGGAACTCGTCCAAATCCATGTGGCCTAATTTCCAAGGCCATAAAACATGTGTATGACACTTGTAAGTGATTCTCTTTCATCTCTTACAACCCCCAACTTGGGCACCCCAAATTTGCCTAATTAAGGTATGACAGATGCTCTTACAATGCCATAAAATCTATCATATATGACAACTCTTATAGCTATAAGAGAATATGTCATAACTAACTATTAATAGCAGATTCTCTTACAACCTTGTCATAGTCAAACCTGGGTGCCTACTTCCTCCATGCAGGATGCTTTCGGACACTTGTCTTCACCTATCATATAATCTTCCAATTCTGGCCCTTACATGTCATAGATTCTATCATAGGAATCTGTCATAACTCTTATGCATCATAAACCTCTTACAACACCTGAAAGATGCTGACACATGGAAAAACTCTTCTACCACAAGGTGGGATGCCTATCTCCTCATATGAGGACTAAATACATGTTGTCACCTTCCATGTAAGATGACACATCACCATGCCAACTCCCATAAAGTGATGAAATAGGATTTGCAACTAAATTACAATAATAGGCAAAAAATAAATACAATTAAATAATAAAAGCTAGAAACTTGCAAAGGTTGAGACATCTTAATTCCTGACATTCTCCCACTTGTCGAACACCTTCCAAGAGCCAATGGAAATAACAGGATTTAACTGCTATAGTCCAAGAGGCCGATAGACTCTGAACACCATCTGAACTTGTCTGTGCCCACTGGTTTCGTCAATGCATCTGCAACATTCTTCAAAGTGTCTACCTTCTCCAAATTCACCTTCCCATCCTCTACCATGTCTCACACAAAGTGAAACTGCACATCGATATGCTTTGTTCTAGCATGGAAAGATGGATTCTTTGCTAGGCAAATCACACTCTGATTGTCACAATAGATAGTAATCTATCCTACATCAACACCAATATCTGAACACAATCTCTTAAGCCAAATGGCTTCCTTGCAAGCATGAGTTGCTGCCATATACTTAGCTTCTATTGTGGAGAAAGCAACCATAGGTTGCCACTTACTCATCTAACTAATTACACCACTGAGCATAATAAACACATAAGCACTAGTGGATCTCCTGCTGTTAATGTCACCTGCCCAATCAGAATCCACGAATCCATGAATACAAACAAAATGCAGAGGTCCTATAGGATTACCATGATAGCATATGGAATACTCAGAAGTACCCCTCAAATTTTGAATGTACCCGTCTAGGATTAGCCATAAATCAACTAAGGACTCCCACTGCTTGGGCAATGTCTGGTCTTGTTCAGACCATAGCATACATCAAACTGCCAACAACACTAGCATAAGGTACTCTGCTCATGTCCTCCACCTCACTAGGATATTTTGGACAATCATTAATAGATAACTTTGTCCCCAAAGATATAGAAACACACAATGGTCTACAATCTGCCATGCTGAACCTATCCAACATGGTCTTCACATACTTACTCTAGCTTAACCAAAGTTTTTCGTTAGCTATGTCTTATCTGATTTCCATTCCTAGAGTGTATCTGGATGCCCCTAGATTTTTCATCTCAAACTGTGCTAATAACTAAGACTTCAAATATGAAATCATATTCTTACCATTCCCAATTAACAACATATCATGAACATACAATGCAATAATGAGAATGCAATTATTGTCAAACTTGTAATATACACAATGATCAGATTTCTATCTCAGAAATCTAATGGACAACACAAAGGCATTAAATTTCATATACCACATCCTAGGATACTACTTCAAACCATACAAAGACTTCTTCAGTTTGCAAACCAAAATTTCTTTACCTTTCTCTATGTAATGCTCTGGCTATGACATGTAAATCTCTTCCTCCAAATCACCATGAAGGAATGATGTTTTCACATCCATCTGCTCCACCTCTAAGTAATAAGTTGTTGCAAGAGATAAAAAGAACCGAATAGATGTTAGCTTGGCAATAGGAGAGAAAATTTCACCATAATTTCAATTCCCTCCACTTGTGAGTGTTAGACTTAGGCCACACAACTAAGAGGGGGGGGGGTGAATCAGTTGTGTAAAACTTTCTCCAATTTACACACTTAAATTTTCTTGGTGATTAGAAGTATATTAAACATGAAACATAATGCATTCAAATCAAAAGTAGAGACTCATCAACACATAAGACACCAAGATTTTGACATGGAAAACCCAGTTAAGGGAAAAACCACGGGGTGATTAACCTAAGAATGTATTCTCTGTTAGAAGAATAGAAAGAGAAAAATGGCACATGCCAATTAGGGCTCACTGCCTGAGCACATTGCTCACAAGAGGCTCACTGCCTACAAGAGACACACTCTCTACAAGGAAATAAGTATCACATACATGAACTGGAGAATAGCATCTTCACCATGCTTGAATCAGTTCCATTAAGCTCAATACTCCTGCTCTGCCTTTCGCTCTGCTCTTCGCTACCACACTCTCATCACCACAAGGCACACTTTGGAAAGACTTCACAATCCCTTATTTATACAAGGCATCGACTTAGGAATAATCATCTAGGTCGGCAAACATCTACAAGATCATCTGCAAGACGTGTAATACATCCGGTCGGCCAGTCTTAGGAAGAACACCATCATCCAGTGGTTATTCTTCAAATGCATAGTCTAACTTCAATGTGGACCACCAACATGAACTGGACATGATCCATAGATCACCACGAGCTTTTCTGAATCACCAAGAACATTTGCACTTCATCTGCTTACTAGAATCCTTCTCTCCTTCATTCAGAACCTCAAGAACATAGTCTGTCATTACTGTCACAAAGAAATAGGTTCTTCTGGACCTTCAAACCATGAACCAATCGACTTGACACTTCACAAGGACGTTCTCAATACTTCCTCAAATCCACAAAATGGAATAATGCATTTTCAGATCTCATTGGACCTATCTGTGCAACTCTCTCACCTCTGAACACCTACCGGAACCGGTTCTACTTGAGCGACCATAACTTCTTCTGATCTTCATGCGGACCTATGAAAACTTGACTGGAACATCTCAAGACTTATATCTACAAACCCTTTAAACCGCATCCTCTGATCCTGAACCTATCTTGGACTTTTACCTTATTGTCATCATTGTTCTTCACTGTTCCTCATTGAGACTAATTTTCTCAATATCCTCAGCACACAGCTCCTCCAATCCTTCTCATTAATGCAACATGAGTATGTTGACATCAATGACAACACCGGTTAGACCCATACTTGCAACAATCTCCCCCTTTGTCATTGATGGCAACATATGATGTGAAAAACCATCAAGACAAGAACTTCTCCTTACTGTCACAATTCCCCCTATCAAAAACAACTATTCACATGTCTTCTCTTCCTTTACTGCTCCCCCTTTGATCATCAACCACTTGTTTTTCACATGTCTTCTCTCCCCCTTTGACATCAATGGCAAAGGGCTCATGTTTGCAACTCCAATACTTCAGAATCATACCTGCTGCTTCCCTTGAGTAGTAGCTCCCCATCATCAATCTGGATCACAAGATATGACTGTGATATCCACCAGACTGATGCACATCAGTGCATCCTAGTTCATCACCGGAGGGGCAATAACCCCTAACTTCTCCTTGAGATACTCAAAAGAGTCCTTGGGAAGAGGTTTAGTAAAGATATTTGCAATCTGATCCTTGGAGGGCACAAACTCCAGTCTGACTTCATCCTTGTTCACTTGCTCTCTCAGAAAGTGAAACTTGATAGATATATGCTTAGTCTTAGAATGCAACACCAGATTCTTAGAAATATTTATTGCACTTGAATTATAACAGAAGATTGTGATAGGCTTCTCATACTCTACTTTGATATCTCTTAGCATTTGCTTCATCCACAAAACTTGAATGTAACTACCTACTGCTGCTATGTATTCTGCTTTAGTTGTAGACAAGGATATTGCCTCTTGTTTCTTGCTTAGCCAAGAAACTAATCTCTTTCCCAAAAAGAAAGCTCCACCACTGATACTCTTCCGGTCATCCACATCTCCTGCCCAATCAGCATCTGTATATGCATGAAGAGAGAAATCATGATCTCTAGGATACCACAGACCATACTCAACCATCCCTTTTAGATATCTAAAGATCCTCTTGATTTCTATGACATGGGATTCTCTAGGATCAGCTTGGAATCTAGCAACAAGACCAATAGCTTGCATAATATTTGGTCTAGTTTGAGTGAGATACAACAATCCTCCAATCATTGATCTATACTTTGTCTGGTCTACCTTAGGAGAGTCATCATCTTTTCTCAACTTACATCCGGTTGCCATGGGAGTATTCATTGGCTTTGAATCTTCCATCCCAAATTTCTTCAACAGTTCTTTCACATATTTGGTCTGAGAAATGAAGGTTCCTTTCTTTGTTTGAGTAATTTGCAGACCCAAGAAGAAATTCATTTCACCAAGCATAGACATCTCAAACTCACTTTTCATTTGATTTGCAAAAGTTTTACACATACTATCTCTTCCTCCAAAGATGATATCATCAACAAATACTTCAACAATCAAGGTGTTTTCATAATCAATTTTGAAATATAAGTTACTATCAGTAGTACCTTTGTTGAAACCAATCTTCAAAAGATGCTTGTCCAATCTTTCATACGAGGCTCTTGGGGCTTGCTTTAATCCATATAGTGCCTTCTTCAACTTGTAGACCATATCACCATGATCAGACAAATGAAATCCATCCGGTTGCTCTATATACACTTCCTCTTCCAAGTCACCATTTAGAAAGGTAGACTTGACATCCATCTGATATACCTTGAAATCCTTGAAGGCAGCAAAGGCAAGGAATAATCTGACTGCTTCAATTCTTGCCACTGGAGCAAAAGTTTCTTCAAAATCAATTCTTTCTATTTGAGAGTAGCCCTTGCAGACCAATCTAGCTTTATTTCTGATTACTTCACCAACTTCATTTAGTTTGTTCCAGAAGACCCATTTGGTTCCAATCACATTCTTGTTTCTAGGTCTGGGAACAAATCCCAAGTGTGATTTTTCTCAATTTGCATCAACTCTTCCTCCATTGCTTTGGTCTAGTTTTCATCATTGCAGGCTTCATTTATTGTCTTAGGTTCAATCTTTGAAATCAAACAATATTCATCTAAACTTTGAGCAATTTTCCTTCTAGTTTGCACACCTTTGCTTTTGTCACCTATGATCTGATCTTCAGAGTGGTTCAGTCTTATATACCTTAAAACTTTAGGAGCTTCTTGTACTTTTGCTTCTTGATCAAGCTCATTTAGACCTATCTCTTCTTCCTGATTTACCAGATTAGTTTGAATATGATTTTTAGAAGAGGATTGAACTCCTTGAACTAGAACACCATTCTGATCATCTTCATCACATTAATAAAACCTTGAGGGTTTCTCTATTCCCTCATCAACCTTCACATTTGTACTTTCTATCATCTTTCTTAGTCTCTTGTTATAACACCAGTATACTTTGCTTTGAGTAGAGTAACCCAAGAATATTCCTTCATCACTTCTAGCATCAAACTTGCCTAGATCTTCATCTCTTTTGATGTAACATTTGCTACCAAAGACTCTGAAATATCTTACAGTAGAAGTAATGCCAAACCAAAGTTCATAAGGGGTCTTACCGGTATTGCTACTGATTTGAACTTGATTGAGAGTATAGACTGTAGTGCTGACAACTTCTCTCCAATAGATTTGAGGAACATTTACTTCCATCATCATGGTCCTAGATGCTTCCTGGATGGTCCAGTTCTTTCTCTCCACTACTCCATTCTACTGTGGAGTCCTAGGAGCAGACAATTGTCTCTTAATTCCATGTTTCTCACAGAACTCTATGAACTCACCAGATGTGAATTCTCCACCTCTATCAGACCTTAGACATTTCAACTTTAATCCTATTTCATTCTCTACCATAGCCTTGAATATTTTGAATTTCTCAAGAGCTTCTGATTTCTCCTTTAGAAAGGTTACCCACATCAATTGGGAATATTCATCAATTAGCAGCATGAAGTATCAATCACCTTGAATACTCCTGGTTCTTTTCAGACCACAAAGATCAATGTGAACTAAGTCCAATAATCCGGTAGAGGACAGTTCCTTGCTTTTGAATGAGACTCTGCTTAGCTTACCCAATTGACATTCCTTGCACAAACTGTTAGTAGGTTTCACCAATTTTAGAAGATCTCTTACAGCCTGAGTATTGCTTATCTTGATGATATTATCAAAAATCACATGACACATCCTTCTATGCCATAACCAACTTTGATCAACTTGAACAAATAAGCAGCTTTTACTAGTACCAACCAAGTGGAAGATATTACCTTTAGTTTGAGTACCAGATGCAATCTTTGTTCTAGATTTTTCAAAGATTTTGCATTTTCCATCCTTGAAACAGAGATCATAGCCTTTGTCCATCAATTGTCCAACACTGAGAAGATTGTGCTTCAAACCTTCAACATACAGTACATTACCAATTTTGTTTCTTCCATCAAAAGAAATAGTTCCTCTTCCTCTGATTCTACCAGCAGAATTATCACCAAATTTTACCACTCCTCCTTCATACCTTTCCAAATCTACAAACTTATTTTTGTCACCTGTCATATGGTGAGAGCATCCACTATCAATGACCCAATCATCCTTCTCTTCAATTTGGGCAGCCAGAGCTCTTTCCACATTCTTAAGATTGACAGATACAGAGGACAATGGATCTTGTTCCTTGATAGAAATGAACACCCATTCATTTCCAGATTTGTTTCCTATCTCTGATTCATCATCTGTTACTCCATTATCATCATCTTCATGTACATAGTAACAGTTCTTTTGGAACCTTGGCTTGTTAGGATTTTGCCTTGAAAATCTTTCTGGACACCTTGAGGCAAAATGACCAATCTTATTGCAGTTAAAACACTTAAAAGGTAATTTTCCTTCATACTTACCGGATCCTCTTGGCAGCCTGTTTGCAATAAGGGATTCAAGTTGAGCAGTTTCTACTTCTTCTTCCAAATCTTTTCTTGCTTTTTCATACCATGACAATTTCCTTGAAGAATTCTCTCCCGGATCAAACCTTTGTTTACCTTTAATAGAGGCACTGACTTTGAATGTAGATTCAGTCTTGGGGGGGTCGTCTCCAAACTCTGTCATTTCAAATGCAACCAATTTCCTAGCCAATTGATCTCTTGTGACAGTTGTATGGGCTCTGAATTCTTCAATGGCAGCAGCCTTGATTTTGTAAGAAGTAGGAAGGGATCTGAGAATTTTACCAACAATCTCATTTTCATCCAAGACTCCACCAGCATTTCTAATTCCACAAACTAGCTCATTCACTCTTGGCATAAAAGTGGTAATATTTTCATCATCTCTCATCTTTAGTTTTTTAAATTTCCCTTTTAGACTATGTAACCTTGCACATTTAACACACTGGTCTCCTTCATGCAAAAGTTCTAGTTTATTCCAAATCTCAAAGGCAGTTGGTAGGTCAATAACATTTGAGAGCTCTGAGTCAGATAATGCACTTAAAAGAGCCTCTTTGGTCCACAGATTGTTTTCAGCATCTGTGATTTCATTTAGGCTTGTCGAACGACCCTATGGAGGTACATACGCTTTTGTAACCATGAACCAGTACGTCATTCCCATACACTGCAAGTGACATTTCATGTGACCTTTCCAAAGAACAAAGTTGGTTCCATCAAACTTTGGACTATCCTTCTTGTAAGACAACATCCTAGATCTCCTCAAGCGGTTAAGCTTCTTTTAGAGGAACTTAGCTCTGATACCAATTGTTAGACTTAGGCCACACAAATATGAGGGGGGGTGAATCAGTTGTGCAAAACTTTCTCTAATTTACACACTTAAATCTTCTTGGTGATTAGCAGTATATTAAACATGAAACATAATGCATTCAAATCAAAAGCAGAGACTCATCAACACATAAGACACCAAGATTTTGACGTGGAAAACCTGGTTAAGGGAAAAACCACAGGGTGATTAACCCAAGAATGTATTCTCTGTTAGAAGAATAGAAAGAGAAAAATGGCACATGCCAATTAAGGCTCATTGCCTGAGCACACTGCTCACAAGAGGCTCACTACCTACAAGAGACACACTGTCTACAAGGAAATAAGTATCACATTCATGAACTAGAGAATAGCATCTTCACCATGCTTGAATTAGTTCCTTTAAGCTCAATACTCTTGCTTTGCCTTTTGCTCTGCTCTTCGCTACCACACTCTCATCACCATAAGGCACACTTTGGAAAGACTTCACAATCCCTTATTTATACAAGGCATCGACTTAGGAATAATCATCTAGGTCGGCAAACATCTACAAGATCATCTACAAGATGTGTAATACATCCGGTCGGCTAGTCTCAGGAAAAACACCATCATCCAGTGGTTATTCTTCAAATGCACATTCTAACTTCAATGCGGACCACCAACATGAACTAGACACGATGCATAGATCACCATGAGCTTTTTTGAATAACCAAGAACATCTGTACTTCATTTACTTACTGGAATCCTTCTCTCCTTCATTCAGAACCTCAAGAACACAGTCTGTCATTACTATCACAAAGAAATAGGTTCTTCCGGACCTTCAAACCATGAACCAATCGACTTGACACTTCACAATGACGTTCTCAACACTTCCTCAAATTTGTAAAATGGGATAATACAATTTTGGATCTCACCGGACCTATCTGTGTCACTCATTCACCTCTGAACACCTACCGGAACCAGTTCTACTTGAGTGACCATAACTTCTTCTGATCTTCATGTGGATCTCTGAAAACTTGACTGGAACATCTCAAGACTTATATCTACAAACCCTTTAAACCGCATCCTCTGATCCTCAACCTTTCTTGGAATTTTACCTTGTTGTCATCACTATTCTTCACTGTTCCTGATTGAGACTAATTTTCTCAATATCCTTAGCACACAACTCATCCAATCCTTCTCATTAATGCAACATGAGTATGTTGACATCAATGACAACACCGGTTAGACCCATACTTGCAATAGTGAGTACCCCTTTGCAACCGATCTAGCCTGAATTTCTTCTTGAACACCCATTTGCATCCAACAGGTTTCCATCCTTTAGGCAAAGGCACCAAGTCCCAAGTTTTATTCTTCTCCAAAGAAGCCATCTCATCTTCCATGGCCTCCTTCCAGGAACCTACATCTTTCATGCCCATAGCCTCTGTCACAGTTTTAGTCTCATTAGTGTTAGTAAGCAAGGTAAAAACACAACTAGAATAAAAAATAAATAACCAAACCTATCAAGTTGCTTTCTTATTTGTGTAAACATCCTCAAGGGCTGAGGTTGAGGTTCTGCTTCTTCTTCTAAGCTTTCAGAGCTATTAGAGCTCTCCTCATCATCAGGTTTCACTGGGTCTATCGGTTCAGTTTTCTTAGAGGTAGAAGGAAACTAAACCACATCCTCTTTCTTTTTTGTTTCTTCTGGCTATAGAACAATGGAAGAAGGTGTTAGCTCTCTAAAAATAACACTTCTTCTATACAACACTTTTTCAGCCACATGATCCCAAAGCTTGTATCCTTTCACACCGACACCATAGCCAATGAAAATAGACTTAACAACCTTGTTATCCAATTTAGACAGTTTCTCCCTAGGCACATGTGCGTATGTCTCACAACCAAAAACATGAAGATGTTGATATGCACTAAACAACTGAGAGGGGGGGTGAATCAGTTGTCACAAAAACTTAAACACTTTCTGTAATTAAAACATTCATCACTTATCCACAATTATTATAGTTTAACAATGAGTGCATGAAGTCATAAACTTAACCATAGATACAACATCAAACACAAGAGACACCAGATTTACGTGGAAAACCCCAAGGTGGGGAAATACCATGGAGAGGATTAACTTTCAATATATATTGCAATCTTGAAATAATGATGTTCAGGCTTGGTCACTCCATGGGCCTAAACATACTGGCTTACTACCATGAAGAAAAACTAGGTCTAGTAGGCTCACTGCCTCAACACTAAACCTAGAAAGATTACAATAAGGGCTATTAAACCCCACTGGTGGCTTACTGCCAAACTCACTGCCACAATCAACACCTTTCTATGAAGTACAATAATTCCCCTGCTCTGCTCTTGCTCTTCTCTTGATGAAGGAGGTAAATTATAAAACACAACAACAAAAATGGCACACAAAAAATAGAACTTTCTTTATTGATTTGGACAACCTATTACATTACAGAAGCTTAAATACAATTAGACGAATCAACCCTCCATAGGCTGCAACACACTACAACTACCCCTCACTAGGGTCTGGAATCTTGTTCCTTCTGTAACCCCAAATCAGCCAGGGTTTCTATTTTCCCACCTATTCTTGACTCTACACTTTCCCCCTTAACTCTACTACTGCCCAGGGTTCCCAAAAATGGTTATTAATAGCCTTTTTGGCAGCCAATCAACCTAATTTCAAAATTTGCATCTCCCTCCAAAAATAGGTCAACTTCTAGGAGCCATAACTTTTGATCTGTGTGTCTAATTTATGAATTGATTTATGCATCGGAAATATTGCAGAGTGCTCTACGCGCTTAGAACCAACTCTGCCAGTTCTAGCCATTTCTGGGCTCGTACAGGGCCGTTTAGTGCCTCAAACCTGAGTTTGAATAATTTTTAGGTATTTTTTAGGAAACGAAAACTTCAATATCTTTCAGCTTGAAAATGATCTTTGCATAATTCCTTCACCAACGGTATTATTTTTCAGTTGTGAAGCTTCTTGTAAATTTTTGCTTCAATCCGTGCCCAAATGCAAACTTTCTAAAAATAGCAGGTTACTATTTTTACCAGTTTGGAAAAACTAAAAGTTCTACATCATTATTCAAGCGATTATGGAACCAGAACCACAAATTTTGAAAAGAAATGGAAAGAAAATCAACAATTTTGAAACACATCTTTTTTGGGTGATGCACAATTGCCCTCACACCACTAGATGCTCTTGCATCAGATACCCAGGGTAATTAGAGAAGTGACCCTGTCACGTCTCAGGTGTTTGTGTGAGGAAAACCGAAATGGTCAACCTCTGCCTTAGACAACCAAGAAGAATCTTCAACAGGTCTTCCTTTCGATTTCACCAGGTATTCTTCATATTTCTTGTTCTGAGTACTTCTTCCCACACGGCTATCCAAGATCTCCTCTATCTCCTCCATTGAAGTAGATGCTAGAATACTCCACTGTCCTTCTGTTGTTCCATCCTCTGTGCCACCCTCATGATATTCTATTAAATAAGCAATGTTGAACACAGGGGAAATATTAATCCCACTCAGTAGCTCTACCTCATATGTATTTCCTGAATCATACTTCTTTAGGATTCTGCACGGTCCAAATTTCTTCATTTTCAATTTATTGAATGTTCCAATTGGGAACCTTTCTTTTCTCAAGTGAACCATAACTTCATCTCCTACCTGGAACTCCTTATACCCCCTCTTCTAATCTTCCTTAGCCTTGTACTGAATATTCATCTTATTAATGTGCTTTCTCACCTCTTCATGCAAATTCTTCAAATGTTCTACAAAGTCTTCAGCCTCGGCACTTGTCTTTTCTCCTTTGTGTAGATTCCTTAACTCTAAAGCATTTCTCAGACTATTCCCATATACAATCTAGAATGGTGATTTACCAGTACTCCTATTGACAGAATTGTTGTAAGCAAATTCTGCTTGTGGTAAAATCAAATCCCATCCCTTCGGCTTATCTCCTACTAATCATCATAGTAGGTTACCCAAACTCCTATTCACCACTTCTGTCTATCCATCAGTTTGTGGATGGTGTGTAGAACTGAACTTCAAATCTGTTTTCAACTTCTTCCACAATGTCCTCCAGAAATAACCAACAAACTTGATATCTCGATCTGAAACTATGCTCTTTGGTAGACCATGTAATCTCACCACCTCCTTGAAAAATAACTCTGCAATATGAACAACATCATTAGTCCTCTTGCAAGGAATAAAATGTGTCATCTTCAAGAATCTATCCACCACCACAAAAATGGAATCATGTGCTCTCTGTGTCCTTGGTAAACCAAGAACAAAATCCATACTGATATCATCCCATTGCTTCTCTGATATAGGTAATGGTTGATATAGACCTATATTATGACTTGCTCCTTTCGCCATCTGACATACTCTACAACTGCACAAATTTCCTCACATCCTACTGTAACTATGGCCAATAATAATTTTCACCAACAATAGCAATGGTCTTATCTCAACCAAAGTGTCCAGCCAATCCTCCATGATGCTTCTCCTTAATCAGGTTCTCTCTCATGGAACTCAGAATGCGCAACTGGCTTCCTCTAAACAACATGCCATCTTCGATTATGAAATCCAACCATTTTGTCTTGTCCAAAGTAACACGTTCCAAACAAGATTTCCAGGCCTATGCAAAATCTAGATATTCAGGATACAAACTTTTGAGCTCATCCAACCCAACAACCTCTATCTTCATTTCTGTCAACAAATTTTGCCTTCTGCTCAAGGCCTCTGTAACTCTGTTAGACTTCCCACTCTTGTGCTTCAAAACAAAAGTATAACTCTGGAAAAACTCAACCCATTTTAAATGCCTTTGGTTCAACTTTCCTTGACTATTAAGATACTGTAAAGACTGATGAATAGTATATAAGACAAACTCTTTTGGCAATAGATAATGTCTCCATTTCTTCAAAGCTTGAACTATTGCATAAAATTCCTGATCATAAACATAATAATTTTTCTTGGCATCATTAAGCTTCTCACTAAAATAGGCAATGGGCTTACCTTCTTGGCTCAAAACAACTCCTATACCACTACCACTAGCATCACAATCTACCTGAAAGACCTTATTGAAATCTAGAAGTGCCAAAATAGGTTGTTCTACAACTTTTTGCTTCAATGTATCAAAGCTCTTGTTTGCTCCTTTAGTCTATCTAAACTCTTTTCTATCCCCTCTCATTGTCTCAGTTAGGGGTGTACAAATGCTACTAAAATTCCTGATAAACTTGTTAGATCTAGGGCACACAACTGAGAGGGGGGGTGAATCAGTTGTACAAAACTTTGCATCTACTTCAAACACTTGATTCTTCTCTATTAGTTATTAGCATATTAGTTAACCATTCATGAAAGCAAAATGTATAAACACAGGAGAAGATAAACATCAACACATTTGACACCAAGATTTTGACGTGGAAAACCCGGTTAAGGGAAAAACCACGGGGTGATTAACCTAAGGATTATTCTCTGTTAGAAGAATAAGAAAAATAGATGGCACATGCCAATTAGGGCTCACTGCTCAAGCACACTACTCAAAAGGAGGCACACTACCTACAAAGAGACACACTGTCTACAAAGTGATAAGAATCACAAACTTGAACTGGAGAGGGACGATTGACATCTTTACCATGCCTGGATCAGTTCCATTTACGCCCAAAACTTCTGCTCTGCTTTTCACGCTCCTCTTCACTACCACACACTCATCATGCCAAGACATACTACAAAATGAATTCACAATCCGTTATTTATACAAGGCATCGACTTAGGAACAATCATCTAAGTCGGCAAACACCTACAAGATTATTCGCAAGACGTGTAATACATCCGGTCAGCCAGACTGAACAAGAACATCTTCATCCGGAAGAATATCTTCAATTTCGGGCTCTACCACTGATGCGGACCAACAACACAACCTCAACATGATCCAAGAACCTTCACAAGCTTGCCTGAATGACCAGGTACATCCGCACTTCCTTTACTTATTAGAATCTCTTCTCTTCTTCATCCGAAACTTCAAGAACACAGTCTACCACCACTGTCATAATGCAAAGGTACTTCCAGACCTCCAAACTATATGTAAATTGAGATGACACATCACAAGGACATCCCAAACACTCCTTCCAATCCGTAGAATGGGACAATGCACTTCCGGATCTCACCGGACCTTTTTGTAACACTCTGTCACTCCAGAGCATCTTTCGGAACCGGTTCTACTTGATCGATCACAACTTCTTCATATCTTCATGCGGACCTCTGAAATCTTAACTGGAGCATCTCAAGACTCATATCTACAAACCCTTTAATCCGCAACCTATTGAGTACTTTGGCCTTCTTCTCATCACTGTTCTTCACTGTTCCTGATTGAGACTAATTTTCTCAATATCCTCAGCACACAGCTCATCCAATCCTTCTCATTAAAGCAATATGAGTATGCTGACATCAATGACAACACTGGTTAACCTCATACTTGCAACAAAACTTTCTATAAAAACTTGCCAAACCATGAAAAGAGTGTACCTCCGTTGCACTCCTTGGCGTAGGCCATTCAATGATAGCCCTTACTTTTTCTGGGTCCATCTTAAGACCTTCCTTTGAGACAACAAATCCCAGGTATACAAAATCCTTTGCAAAACTATATTTCTTTAGATTAATCAGCATCTTCTCCTCCCTCAGCTTCTCTAAAACTCTTCTGATATGCATCAGATGCTCATCCCAAGTCTTACTAAAAATCAAAATATCATCCAAATAAACAATAACAAAACTTCCTAAAAATTCTTTCAGTACCTTGTTCATGAGCCGCATGAATGTGCTCAGTGCATTGGTTAGCCCAAATGGCATGAGTAATCACTCATACAATCTTTTTTTGGTTTTGAAGGCTATCTTCCACTCATCCCCTTCTCTGATATGGATCTAGTGATACCCACTCTTCACATCAATCTTCGTGAAGTACTTGGCTCTACTCAAGCAGTCCATTATGTCATCCATTATGGGCAATAGAAATATGTACTTGATCATGATCTTATTGATGGCTCGAGAGTCTGTACACATTCTCCACTCTCCATCTTTCTTTGGTGCTAGCACTATAGGTACCCCACATGGACTTAGGCTCTCTCTTATCAATCCCTTCCTCAACAACTCCTGAACTTGTTTGTTCAACTCTTCACTCTCTGTTGGAGTCATTCTATGGGCTACCTTATTTGGCAAACTAACTCCTGGTATCAAATCCATTTGATGACTTATCTTCCTTACTGGTGGTAAACCTTCTGGTACATTATTAGAGATAATGTCCTAAAATTCTTCCAACATATCTGAAACTTCTGTTGGTACATCTTCACATTTCTCTTGACTAATCTTAGGAATCAATGCAAAGTAATGATGCTCACGCTTCATACCCTCCAAAAATTTGCTACCATCTACCAAGAAAATTCTATCAATACTACATACCTTTTCTTCCACCTCCTTCAAGGGCTTCAACTTATGACGAACTCCATCCTTTGTTAGGGAATATGTGTTTGCACAACCATCATGGACAACACTCCTATCATACTGCCACAGCCTCACCAACAACACATGACATGCATCTATCGGTATGATATCACACAACACCTTATCATGGTAGTCCCTAATCTTGAACTTCACTAAACACCACTTATTGACCAAGGCTCTGTGGTCCTTCTGCAACCATGCAATCTGATATGGATGTGGATGTTTTCTTCTTGTCAACTTCAACTTGTCAACCATCTCCTCTGAAACAAGATTGTTAGTACTTCCACTGTCAATAATAATGTCACAACACTTACCTTCACATTTGCTCTTGGTACAGAATAAACTCTTCCTCTGATTGGGTTCTTTCTCCTCATTTAGAAAAGTTCTTCTGACAGCTAGGGTTTCTCCCCTTTCAGCATCTTTAGAATGCTCAAATTGCAGATCTTCATCTACATGTGCAGCTCATGCATTACCTTCAGGTCTTCTATTTGTCCTACCTTGATGTTGTGGACACTTTAATGCTTGATGCCCTTCTTCTCCACATTGGAAACAGGTTCCTCTAAAACCTCCTCTTCCAGGTCCTTTCCCAGGTCGGCCTCTTCCTCTTCCTCTTTTTTCACCATTGTTCTGGTCACGAGGGCGGTAGGCATTATCCCCTCTTTGATTTTGACTGGTGCCCACTTCTTCAATTTTCTTTTGATCTTCATTATGACCTCCATAAGGTCTTCCACTAATCCTTCTGCCTTGACCTCTTCCCCTTTGCTTGCTATCAAATCTTTTATTCAGCTTCTCTTCCACCTTTAGGGAAAACTGGTACGCATCTTCTATGGTGGTTATTTTGAGCAGGCTCAGCTCCTATTGAATACTTGGCCTCAACCCATTAATGTAATGGGCTACCTTCTCCTTGTTGGCCTCTGCATGGCCTATCCTGATAGTAATCTTATAAAACTCTTCTGTATACTACTTAATAGACTTGTTACCTTGCTTTAATCCCTATAGCTTCTTCAAAAACTCCATCTCATACTCCATAAGAATGAACTACTTCTTCAGTTTCTCCACCATTTGATCCCATCTGGTGATGTTCCCTTTTCCTCTTCTATTCCTTTCTAACTGGAACTCCTTCCTCCAAATATTTGCGTGGCCCTTCAACTTTTTTTTTTCAAACTTGACCTGATCTATTTCCTCCACGTCTTCATCCTCAAAATACTCCTCCATGTCATTGATCCAATCAATGAGCTGTTTCGGATTCAAATCTCCAAAATATGTAAAAACTTTGATCTTGGGCCTCAACAACCTAACTTCTTCAGGATCTCCTGTAGCTTCTTGTTCTTCCTTGGATAGCTCTTCTTCAACTTCATCCTTGCTTTCTTCTCTTGTTCTCGGATCAAACCCTCTTCACAACTCCTCTTGCAATGCATTGATTTGCCTTTGCAAGGCTCTAAAACCCTCTTCTGTCAAAGTATTCCTCCCAATACGATTTCTTCATGGAGGCACCTTGACCTCCATAGCAAACCCACAACCTCAGGTCCTGGTGCAAATTGCCTCATGGTTGGCGATCTGTCTACACGCTCAAGAACCCTTGCTTTGATACCACTTGATGAAGGAAGCAAATCATAAAACACACAACAAAAGAAATGGCACACAGAAAATAGAACTTTATTTATTGATTTGGACAACTTATTACATTACAGAAGCTCAAATACAATCAGAGGAATCAACCCTCCATAGGTTGCAACACACTACAGCTACCCCTCACCAGGCTTTGGAATCTTCTTCCTTTTGTAACCCCAAATCAGCTAGGGTTTCTATTTTCCTGCCTATTCTTGACTCTACACTTTCCCCTTTAACTCTACTACTTCCTAGGGTTCCCAAAAATGGTTATTAATAGCCTTTTTGGCGGCCAATCAACCTAATTTTGAAATTTGCATCTCCCTCCAAAAATAGGTCAACTTCCGAGAGCCATAATTTTTGATCCAGGTGTCTGATTGACAAAACGTTTTATGCGTCAGAAATCTCGTAGAGTTCTCTACATGCTAAGAACCAGATCTGCTAGTTCTGACCATGTTTGGGCCTGTAGAAGGATGTTTAGTGTCTCAAACTTGAGTTTGAATAATTTTCAGGTGTTTTTCAAGAAATAGAAACTTTAATATCTTTCAACTCGCAAATGATCTTTGTGTGATTCCTTTGCCAAATGTCTTATTTTTTAGTTATGAACCTTCCTGTAAATTTTCACTTCAATCCGTGCCCAAATGCAAACTTTCTAAAAATAGTAGGTTGCTATTTTTAGCAGTTTGAAAAAACTAAAAGTTCTACATCATTATTCAAGCAATTAATGAACCAGAACCACTAACTTTGAAAAGAAATGGAAAGAACATCAACAATTTTGAAACACATCTTTTTTTGGGTGATGCAAGATTGCCCATACACCACTGGATGCTCCTGGATCATCTCTACTCTTCCTCTTCTTTGCTCTTCCTCTTCTTTCCTCTACCTCTTCTCTGCTCTACCTTTTGGACCTTTCTTAATATCTTTACATTTTTTCTCAAGGAAACCTTTCCATGACTCAACTATAGGTATTTATACACTACATCAACCTTGGAATGATCATCAAGGTGAGCATCACAATCATCAACCATTGGAGCAATCTCCAAGGTCGGTATTACAAACATTTACAAAATAGGTCCTAACCTATTGCAACATCATGCAAAGGAAATGAAATGCAGATCATTCCATACCTTAGCTGGGACTCAAATAGGATCTTCCATGCCAAAACATGCTTCCATGATCTTCTAGAGATCTCCGCAATCACTGGGATCAACCAGGTCGGCCAAGACTTGTTACATGCTACATTATCTAGAAATAATCTTCACACACCATCTAAATTTTTTAATGTGGACCAAAGTCCAGATAGGAACCTGATTAGGAGACATCCACAAGCATGCTATAATCATCGGGAGAAACTGCATGAACCTTAACCACTTTATCCATAGGAATCTTCTCACCGAAACATATGAACTTCACTGTCTTCACTGTCATAAAAGAAAGATAGCTTGCGAACAACCAAACCATGAACCATTGCAACTGTAGGCACTTATCATCATCCCAGACTTCCCTCAAGAACCATAGATCAAAATACTTTATTGCAGAGGAATGCAAAGCAGAATTCTTTCTTCCTGTCCCAACTGAACTTACAGAAAAAAGTAGGTTGCACTCTGGTGAACACAACTCACTCAGATCTTCATGTGGATGGTTCAAACCTAGAATGTAGCATCCTTAGACATATCTCTAACTTACTTCCACTTCGTAGACCACGATCTTCAAGAAGAAATAAATGCGAAGCAGTTTACTGGACTGTTCTTTAGCATACAACTCACTATCTATACTGCACTTCTCTGTAACTCACTTGTTTCTTCCAGAGAGGCTAATTTTCTCAATATCCTCAACATACAAGTCTTCTAAACAAGTGATAGAATAAGATACAATTGAAACTAACGACAACAAGGATATGTTGACATTAGTGACAACACCGATTAGGCAATAATTGCAACAATCTCCCTTTGTCATTGATGGCAACATATGATGTGAAAAAATGCAACAACCATCAAGACAAGATTCTTCCCCTTTCTCTTTACACACCTGCACTTCTTACTTTCTCCAAAATTCTCCCCCTTTCTTTTACACATCTAAACTCTAATTTTTTCACATGACTTCTCTCCTCCTTTGACATCAATGGCAAAAGGGCACATACTTGCACTCTTCTGCTCTGATCTAATCTCTCTTCTAAACTCTCTGACTACTCCCCCTTAGAAGTAGCCCTTAAAAGCATCAATCTGAACCTCTGAACAACTCCAGACTGATGCACTATTGTGCATCTTAGTTTAGAGCAGGAGGGGTGATGACCCCTATCTTTTCTCTAAGATACTCAAAAGTATCCTTAGGCAAAGGCTTGGTAAAAATGCCTGCAATCTGATCCTTGGTAGACACATACTTCAACTTGACTTCATTCTCTATCACTTTTTCTCTCAGGAAATGATACCTAATGGATATGTGTTTGGTCCTTGAGTACATCTTTGGGTTCTTTGATATATTTATGGCACTTGTGTTGTCACAAAAGATTGCAATAGGTTCTTCATACACAACTTTGATGTCCTTCAAGGTCTGCTTCATCCATAACACTTGAGTGCAATTGCATGCTGCTGCAATGTATCTTGCCTTTGTAGTAGATAGGCATATTGAATCCTATTTCTTGTTCAGCCAAGATATTAATCTTTTTCCTAAGAAGAATGCACCTCCACTTGTACTTTTTTTGTCATCCACATCTTCGGCCCAATTTGCATCATTATATGCACTGAGAGTAAAGTCATAGTCCTTAGGGTACCACAAACCATAATCTATTGTGCCTTTTAAATATCTTAGAATTCTTTTGACTATCATCACATGTGATTCTTTGGGTTCTGGCTGAAATCTTGCCACAAGACACACTACATGCATTATGTTAGGTTTGGTTTGAGTTAGATAAAGTAATCCTCCAATCATAGATCTATACTTTTTCTGGTCTGCCATGGGTGAGTTATCATCTTTTCTCAACTTACAACCATTTATCATAGGTGTGCATACTGGTTTAGAGTCTTCCATCCAAAATTTCTTTAATAACTCTTTCACATACTTAGACTGAGAAATGAAGATACCCTTATTTGATTGACTTATTTGCAGACCTAAATGTTGGAATTAGACCAGACAACTAAGAGGGGGGTTGAATCAGTTGTCCTGTAATAATAACTTTTTCTACTTTTAACCTTCTTTATTATCTTACTACCAGATTAATGATGTAAACATTAAAGCATAGATCAACAACATTAGAGCAGAAACATAATCAACACACTTGACACCAAGATTTTGACGTGGAAACCCAGTTAAGGGAAAAACCACGGTGGGGGTTAACCCATAAGATTTGTACCATGTTAAAAGTACCTTAGAAAAAATAGAAGGCACATGCCTTCGGGATCATTGACCAGAGCTCACTGCTCAAAAGAGAGGCTCATTGCCTACAAAATTTATTTAGAATAGAAAGATATAACTGAGAAATAACATCTACTTCATGCCTAATTCAGTTTCAATGAATGCTCAAGAACTTCTGCTTTGCCCCAAATTCTTCTTCACACTCTATACTTCTCTCTCTCCTTTTCTTCTTTGCTCTATTCTTGATTCTTTATTCAGATTTTATCTAATTTACACAAGGATACATTTCAACAACTCTTCAACAAGTATTTATATGCTTCATCAAACTTGGAATGGTCAGCAAGGTTGGCTAAACTTGATGCGGATCATCATACTATCAACCAAACATAACTAAGACTTGAATCTACTTCTACAACCACTCCACACTTCATAAAAATTCTCTTAGAGCATTCGTAACATGCTAGGAACATCCGATCGGCCAAGACTGGGAAGAACATCAACCTCAAAGAAGAAATCTTCAATAAATAAGTTCAAACTTCAATGCGGACCTCCAACATAGTAGCCACATGATCCAAAGACCTTCACAAGCACATTGAAATCACCAATAACATTCACTCTAAACCATATTACTAGAAACATTTGAATCTTCCTCTGGAACCTCAAGAACACTATCTGCCATGACTATCAAACTAGAAAGATAGCTTACGGACCTCCAAACCACGAACCACTGGAGTTGATGATATACACTAAATTTTGAAACATGCTTTTAGATCCATAGACCAAGATATTTCACTGTGGAGCAATCCGGACCAACTTGCTATCACACTGTCTGTTCTGAATACTACAAACTCTGGTTCTACTCAGATGGCAATAACTTCTTCAAATCTTTGTATAGACTTCTCAACTCTTAATTGAAGTAACCTTTGACAATCCTCTACACATTCATATGGTTTGCATGCATTGATTGTCTTTAATTTTCTCAATATCCTCAACAATCTGGTCTTCTATACATACAGCAAAATAGGATACGGTTGACACCAATGGCAACAAGAATATGTTGACATCAATGACAACAACACTTAGGCACATATTTGCAACAATCTTTCCCTTTGTCATTGATGGCAAAATATGATGTGAAAAACTGAATTTAACCATCAAGACAAGAACTTCTCCCCCTTTCTCTTCTCACTTCTGGAACTACTTCCTTTACTGCTCCCCCTTACATCAGCAACTAGTTTTTCACATGATTTCTCTCCCCCTTTGACATCAATGGAAAAGGGCACATATTTGCTATCTTTTCTCCCTTTTTGCTTCAGACTGATCCCAAAATTTGCATATTGACTACTCCACCTTTGAGTTGTACATTCTTAACATCAATTCAGATCACAAAATGTAAATTCTACTAGACTGATGCACCTTGGTGCATCTTAGTTCTGATCAGGAGGGGTAATTACCACTAACTTTTCTCTTAGATACTCAAAAGTATCTTTGGGAAGAGGCTTAGTGAAGATGTCTGCAATATGATATATGGAAGACACAAATTCCAACTTGACTTCATTCTCATTAAATTTCTTTCTTAAGAAGTGAAACTTGATAGATATATGCTTTGTCTTTGATTGCAATACCAGATTCTTGGAAATGCATATAGCACTTGAATTATCACAAAAGATTGCAACTGGCTCCTCAAACACAACACTAATGTCCTTCAACATTTGCTTCATCCACAAAACTTGAGAATAATTGTTTGCTGCCACTATATACTCTGCCTCTATAGTAGACAGAGAAATTGCTTCTTGCTTCTTGCTTATCCAAGTTCCCAAGAAGAATGCACCACCACTAGTACTTTTTTTGTTATCCACATCTCCTACCCAATTAGCATCTGTATATGCATGAAGAGTAAAATAATTATCCTTTGGATACCATAGTCCATAATCAATTGTCCCCTTGAGATATCTAAAAATTCTTTTGACTGCCACAACATGGGATTCTTTTGGATCAGCTTGAAATCTGGAAACAAGTCCAACTGCATTCATGATGTCAGGTCTGGTCTAAGTCAGATAGAGCAATCCTCCAATCATTGATCTATACCTTTTCTAATTTGCCTTTGGGGAGTCATCATCTTTACTTAGCTTACATTCGGTTACCATAAGAGTACCTACTGGATTTGAATCTTCCATTCCAAACTTCTTCAACAATTCTTTCACATATTTGGACTAAGATATGAAGATACCTTTATTTGACTAAACAATTTACAGACCTAGGAAGAAATTCATCTCAGCAAACATTGACATCTCAAACTCACTTTTCATCTGATCAGCAAATGCTTTGCACATGCATTCATTTCAACCAAAAATGATATCATCAACAAATACCTCAACAATTAGAATGTCCTCATGATTTATCTTGAAGTACATATTACTATCAGTAGTACCTTTGCTAAATCCTAGCTTAAGAAAATGCTTATCCAATCTGGCATACCATGTTCTTAGAGCTTGCTTGAGTCCATCCAAGGCTTATCTTAGTCTACAAACCATATCTCCCTAATTAGACAACTGAAATCCTTCTAGTTGTTCAATGTATACTTCTTCCTCCAAATCTCTATTTAGAAATGCTGATTTGACATCCATCTGATAAACTTTAAAATCTTTGAAAGTAGCAAAAGCCAGAAATAATCTATCTGCCTCTATCCTTCCACCAGAGCAAGAGTTTCTTCAAAGTTAATTCCTTCCACTTGAGAATAACCTTTACATACCAACCTTGCCTTGTTTCTTACAACTTCACCATCTTCATTTAGTTTATTCCAAAAAACCCATTTGGTTCCAATCACATTTTTGTCCTCAGGTCTGGGAACAAGATCCCAAGTGTGATTCTTTTTAATTTGCATTAAGTCTTCTTCCATTGCCTTAACCCAGTTTTCATCATTGCAAGCTTCACTTACTAATTTAGGTTCAATCTTTGAAATCAAACAAATCTCTTCTAGATCTTCAACAATTCTTCTCCTAGTTCAAACACCTCTATTTTTATCTCCTATGATTTGATCTTCAGGATACTTCATACTTACATACCTGGGGGTTTTGGGAATTGCTTGGGCTTCTGTTTCTTGAGCTTGTTCTTCAACATATATACTAATTCCTTGAGTCTTTGGGGTTTCCAGACCAGTCTGCATCTAAGTTAGAGTTTGAACTAACCTTCCGTGACTTTGACTTTCATTTTGATCATCTGAATCATATCCGCAGAACCTGGAATGTCCTTCCTTGTTCTCATCAACTCTAACATTAGCACTTTCAACAATATTTTTCAACCTCTTGTTAAAGCACCGGTATGCCTTACTTTGAGTAGAGTATCCCAAAAATATTCCCTCATCACTTCTTGTTTCAAACTTGCCTAAATCCTCATCTCTTTTGATATAGCATTTGCTACCAAAAACTTAGAAATATCTCACCATAGGAGGATGACCAAACCATAGTTCATAAGGGGTCTTACCAGAATTACCTTTGATCTGTACCTAGTTAAGAGTGTAGATAGAAGTACTTACAATTTCTCTCCAATAAACTTGAGGAACATTTGTTTCCATCATCATGGTCGTGGAAGCTTCTTGAATGGTACGCTTCTTTCTTTCCACAACTCCATGTTGTTGGGGAGTCCTAGGAGCAGACAATTATCTTTTTATGCCATGCTTTTCATAGAAAGCATTAAACTCATGAGAAGTAAATTCTCCACCTTTGTCGGATCTCAATCATTTTAATTTTTCACTAATTTCATTTTCCACCATCACTTTGAACACCTTAAATTTATCAAGAGCTTCTGATTTTTCTTTTAGGAAGGTTACCCACATCATCCTGGAGTAGTCATCAATCAACAACATGAAATATCTATCTCCTTGCACACTCCTAATTCTAGCAGGACCACAAAGATTAGTATGTACCCGTTCCAATCATCCATTTGAAAATTGTTCCTTACTTTTGAATAAAATTTTGCTCTGTTTCCCCAATTGACATTCTCTACACATGCTATTAGGTTTCACAAGTTTTAAAAGATCTCTTATAGCCTGAGTGGTACTTATTTTAACAATGTTATCAAAATTAACATGACACATCCTTCTATGCCATAACCAACTTTGATCTATCTGAGCAATCAAACAACTTTTGCCAGAGCTACTTAAATGAAAAATGTTACCTCTAGTTTGAGTATCGTATGCAATTTTAGTTTTGGAAGTCTCCAAGATTTTGCACTTTCCATCCTTGAATCGAAGATCATAAACTTTATCAACCAACTGTCCAACACTGAGAAGATTATGTTTCAATCCTTCCACATATAGAACATCATTGGTGCTATTCTTACCATCAAAAGAGATGGATCCTCTGCCACAGATTCTACCAGCTGAGTTATCTCCAAATTTCACAAGCCCACCTTCAAAATTTTCAAAATTCACAAACTTACTCTTGTCTCTAGTCATATGACAAGACCCACTATCAATCACCCATTCATCTTTCTCAATAACCTAAGTAGCCAAGGCACTTTTTGTTGCAAGTATGAGGTGAACTAGTGTTATCATTGATGTCAACATACTCATATTGCATTGACAAGAAGGATTCGATGAGCAGTGTGCTGAGGATATTGAGAAAATTAGCCTCAGTCAGGAACAATGAAGAATAGTGATAAGAAGAAGGCAAATGTATTGTATAGGATGCGAATCGAAGGATGCAAATTAAAGGGTTTGTAGATATGAGTCTTGAGATGCTTCAGTTAAGATTTTAGAGGTCCGCATGAAGATATGAAGGAGTTGTGGATGTCAGTGTGGAACCAGTTCCGGCAAGTGTTCAGAGGTGACAGAGGATCACAGAAAGGTCTGGTGAGGTCCAGAATTGTATAATCCTAATCTGCAGATTGGAAGGAGTGTTTGGGATGTCCTTGTGATGTGTCATCTCAAGTTGTGTATGATTTTGAGGTCTGGAAGTGCCTTTTGCATTGTGACAGTGGTGACAGACTGTGTTCTTGAAGTTCCGGATGAGGAAGAGAAGAGATTCCAGTAAGTAGAGAAAGTGCGGATGTACCTGGTCATTTAGGTAGGCTTGTGAAGGTTCTTGGATCATGATGAGGTTGTGTTGTTGGTCCGCATTGATGGTAGAGCCCGGAATTGAAGTTATTCTTCCAGATGAAGTTCTTGTTCTGACTAGTCGACCAGATGAGTTGTTCATCCTGCGAATGTTCTTGTAATGGCCGACCGGATGTGTTATTCATCTTGCGGATATTCTTATGGTTGATTGCTGACTTAGATGATTGTTCCTAAGTTGATGTCTTGTATAAATAAAGGTTTGTGAGTTCATTTAGCGGTGTGGATTGTGTGGATGAGTATGGTGTAGCGAAGAGAAGTGCGAAAGGCAGAGCAGGGGTTTTTTGGGCTTAAATGGAACTGATCCAGACATAGTAGAGATGTCATTCTCCAGTTCAAGATTGTGATTCTTATCACTTTGTAGACAGTGTGTCTCCTTGTAGGTAGTGGGCCTCTTTGTGAGCAGTGTGCTCGGGCAGTGAGCCCTAATTGGCAAGTGCCATTCTTTTTCTTATTCTTCTAACAGAGAATAATCCTTGGGTTAATCACCCCATGGTTTTTCCCTTAACCAGGTTTTCCACGTCAAAATCTTGGTGTTCAATGTGTTGATGTTTATCTGCTCTTATGTTTGTGCATTATGCTTTCATGGATGATTAATTGATATACTATTAACTAACAAGAAGAATCAAGTATTTAAAGTAGAGCAGGTTTTTATACAACTGATTCACCCCCCCTCTCAGTTGTATGCCCTAGATCCAACAATTGGTATCAGAGCCAAGTTCCTCTGAAACGAGCTTAACCGCTTGAGGAGATCCAGGATGTCGTCATACAAGAAGGACAGTCTGAAGTTTGACGGAACCAACTTCACCCTCTGGAAAGGTCACATGAAATGTCACTTGGAATGTATGGGAAAAGCATACTTGGCCATGGTCTCAAAACCATATGTACCTCCACAAGGTGGTCCGACAACTTTGAATGAAATCACAGATGCTGAAAATAATCTGCGGACCAAGGAAGCTCTGCTAAGTGCATTAAACGACTCAGATCTCTCAAATGTTATCGACCTACCAACTGCATATGAGATCCTGACTAAATTGGAACTTCTGTATGAAGGAGATGAGTTTGTCAAAAGTGCAAGGTTGCAAAGTCTGAAAGGGAAATTTGAAAGAGTGAAGATGAGAGATGATGAAAACATCACTACCTTTATGCCAAGAGTGAATGAGCTGGTATGTGGAATTAGAAATGCTGGTGGAACTCTAGATGAAAATGAGATTGTTTGCAAAATCCTCAGATCCCTTCCTGCTGCCTACAAAATCAAGGTTGCTGCCATTGATGAATTCAGAGCCCACACAACTGTCACAAGAGAATAATTGGCTGGCAAACTAGCTACATTTGAAATGACCGAGTTTGGAGATGATCCTCCCAAGACTGAATCTACTTTCAAAGCCAGTGCCTATGTGAAAGGCAAACAGAGATTTGATCTGGGTGAAAACTCTTCAAGGAAGATGTCATGGTATGATCAAGCAAGAAGAGACATGGAAGAAGAAGAAGCAGAAACAGCTCAACTTGAAGCCCTCATTGCAAAGAGACTGCCAAGAGGATCCAGTAAGTATGAAGGAAAACTACCCTTTAAATGCTTCAACTGCAATAAGATTGGTCATTTTGCTTCAAGATGTCCAGAAAGATCTGCAAGGACTAATACTAACAGACAAAGGTTTCAAAAGAACTGCTATTATGTTCATGAAGAAGATGACAATGAAAGAGTAACAGATGATGAATCAGAACAAGGAAGCAAATCTAGAAATGAATGGGTGTTTATTGCCATCAAGGAAGAAGATTCAATACTCTCTGAATCTGTCAATCACAAGGTTGTGGAAGAAGCTTTGGCTACTCAAGTGGAAGAAAAGGATGATTGGGTTATTGATAGTGGATGTTCTCACCATATGACTGGTGACAAGGATAAGTTCTTGGATTTGGAAAGGTATGAAGGAGGAATGGTAAAATTTGGTGACAATTCTGCTGGAAGAATCAGAGGTAGGGGAACTATTTCCTTTGATGGAAAGAGCAAAATAGGTAATGTACTATATGTTGAAGGATTGAAGCACAATCTTCTCAGTGTTGGTCAGTTAGTAGACAAAGGCTATGATCTCTGATTCAAGAATGGAAAATGCAGAATCTTTACAAGTTCCGGAACTGAAATTGCATCCGGTACTCAGACAAAAGGTAATATCTTTCATCTAGTTGGTTCAAATAAAAGTTGTTTATTTGTTCAAATTGATCAGAGTTGGTTGTGGCATAGAAGAATGTGTCATGTAAATTTTGATAACATCATCAAGATAAGGAATACTCAGGCTGTAAGAGATCTTCCAAAATTGATGAAACCTACAAATAGTTTGTGCAAAGAATGTCAGCTAGGTAAACAGAGCAGAGTCTCTTTCAAAAGCAAAGATCAATCCTCTACCAGATTGTTGGAATTAGTACATACTGATCTCTGTGGTCCGACAAGAATCAAGAGTCTACAAGGTGATAGATACTTCATGTTGCTAATTGATGACCATTCCCAGATGATGTGGGTTACCTTCCTAAAGGAGAAATCAGAAGCCCTTGAGAAGTTCAAAATCTTCAAAGCTATGGTAGAGAATCAAACTGGATTAAAACTGAAGTGTCTAAGGTCTGATAGAGGTGGTGAATTTACATCTGGTGAGTTCATTGACTTTTGTGAGAAGCAAGGTATAAGAAGATAGTTGTCTGCTCCTAGGACTCCACAGCAGAATGGAGTAGTTGAGAGAAAGAACCGGACCATCCAGGAGGCTGCCAGGACAATGATGTTGGAAGCAAATGTTCCTTGAATGTTTTGGAAAGAAGCTATCAGCACTGCAGTCTACACTCTCAATCGAGTTCAAATCAGAAACAACATCGGTAAGACCCCTTATGAACTCTGGTTTGGCATCACTCCTACTATGAAATATTTCAAAGTATTTGGTAGCAAGTGTTATATTAAGAGAGATGAAGATCTAGGAAAGTTTGATGCTAGAAGTGATGAAGGAATTTTCTTGGGTTACTCCACTCAAAGCAAAGCATACCGGTGTTACAATAAGAGATTGAGGAAGATGATAGAAAGCACTAATGTGAAAGTTGATGAAGGAATTGAGAAACCCTCAAGGTTTTATGAGTTTGATGAGGATGACCAAGATGGTGTTCAAGTTCAAGGAGCTCAATCCTCTCCGGCAAGTCAGAATCAGCCTGATCCGGTAAATCAAGAAGAAGAGATAGGTCTCAATGAGCCTGATCAAGAAGCAGCAGTACATAATGCTCCCAAAATTCCAAGGTATGTAATACAGAACCACTCTGAAGATCAGATCATAGGTGACAGAAACAAAGGTGTGTAAACTAGAAGGAATGTTGCTCAAAATCAAGATGAATGTTGTCTGATTTCAAAGATTGAACCCAAAACAATAAATGAAGCTTGCAATGATGAAAACTGGACCAAAGCAATGGAAGATGAATTGATGCAAATTGAGAGAAATCATACTTGGGATCTTGTTCCTAGACCTAGAGACAGGAATGTGATTGGAACCAAATGGGTTTTTCGGAACAAACTGAATGAAGCTGGTGAAGTAATTAGAAACAAAGCTAGATTGGTCTGCAAAGGCTACTCTCAAATAGAAGGAATTGATTTTGAAGAAACCTTTGCTCCGGTGGCAAGAATTGAAGCAGTCAGATTACTCCTTGCATTTGCTGCCTTCAAAGACTTCAAGGTATATCAGATGGATGTCAAGTCTGCCTTCCTAAATGGTGATCTGGAAGAAGAAGTTTACATTGAACAACTGGATGGATTTCAATTGTCTGATAATGATGATATGGTCTGCAAGTTGAAGAAAGCTTTGTATGGATTAAAGCAAGCCCCAAGAGCATGGTATGAAAGGTTGGATAAGCATCTTGTGCAGATTGGATTCAACAAAGGTACTGCTGACAGCAACTTATATTTCAAAATTGATCATGAAAATATTTTGATTGTTGAAGTGTTTGTGGATGATATCATTTTTGGAGGAAGAGATAGTATGTGCAAAACTTTTGCAAATCAGATGAAAAGTGAGTTTGAAATGTCTATGCTTGGTGAAATGAATTTCTTCTTGGGTCTGCAAATTACTCAAACAAAGAAAGGGATCTTTATTTCTCAGACCAAATATGTGAAAGAATTGTTGAGGAAATTTAGTATGGAAGATTCAAAGCCAATGAACACTCCCATGGCAACTGGATGTAAGTTGAGCAAAGATGATGACTCCCCAAAGGTAGATCAGACAAAGTATAGATCAATGATTAGTGGATTGTTGTATCTCACTCGGACTAGACCAGATATAATGCAGGCTATTGGTCTTGTGGCAAGATTCCAGGCTGATCCTAGAGAATCTCATGTTATGGCAATCAAAAGAATTTTTAGGTACTTGAAAGGAACAGTTGAGTATGGTCTATGGTACCCTAGAGATCCAGATTTCTCTCTTCATGCTTACACAGATGCAGATTGGGCAGGAGATGTGGATGACTGGAAGAGCACCAGTGGTGGAGCATTCTTTCTGGGGAAGAGATTGGTTTCATGGCTAAGCAAGAAACAAGATGCAATATCTCTGTCCACAATTGAAGCAGAATACATTGCAGCAGTAGGCAGTTGCACTCAAATCTTATGGATGAAGCAGATGCTAAGAGACATTAAAGTTGAATACAAGGAGCCTATGACAATTTTCTGTGATAATTCAAGTGCAATTAATATTTCTAAGAATCTGGTATTGCACTCTAAGACTAAGCACATATCTATCAAGTTTCACTTTTTGAGAGAACAAGTGAACAAGGAAGAAGTCAGGTTGGAGTATGTTCCTTCCAAGGATCGGATTGCAGATATCTTTACTAAACCTCTTCCCAAGGACTCTTTTGAATATCTCCGGGAGAAGTTAGGGGTCATGGCCCCTCCTGTAATGAACTAAGATGCACTGATGTGCATCAGTCCGGTGGATATCACAGTCATATCTTGTGATCCAGATTGATGATGGGGAGCTGCTACTAAGGGGGAGCAGCTGGTATGATTCTGATGTGTTAGAATTGCAAGTATGAGCCCTTTGCCATTAATGTCAAAGGGGGAGAGAAGACATGTGAAAAACAAGTGGCTGATGATCAAAGGGGGAGCAGTAAATGAGGAGAAGACATGTTGCTGATAGGGGGAGCTGTGACAGAAAGGAGAAGTTCTTGTCTTGATGGTTTTTCACATCATATTTTGCCATCAATGACAAAGGGGGAGATTGTTGCAAGTATGAGGTGAACCAGTGTTGTCATTGATGTCAAAATACTCATATTGCATTGACAAGAAGGATTCGATGAGCAGTGTGCTGAGGATATTGAGAAAATTAGCCTCAGTCAAGAACAGTGAAGAACAGTGATAAGAAGAAGGCAAATGTATTGTATAGGATGCGAACCGGAGGATGCGGATTAAAGGGTTTGTAGATATGAGTCTTGAGATGCTTCAGTTAAGATTTTAGAGGTCCGCATGAAGATATGAAGGAGTTGTGGCTATCGGTGTGGAACTGGTTCCGGCAAGTGTTCAGAGGTGACAGAGGATCACAGAAAGGTCCGGTGAGGTCCGGAATTGTATAATCCTAATCTGTAGATTGGAAGGAGTGTTTGGGATGTCCTTGTGATGTGTCATCTCGAGTTGTGTATGATTTTGAGGTCCAGAAGTGCCTTTTGCATTGTGACAGTGGCGACAGACTGTGTTCTTGAAGTTCTGGATGAGGAAGAGAAGAGATTCCGGTAAGTAGAGAAAGTGCGGATGTACCTAGTCATTTAGGTAGGCTTGTGAAGGTTCTTGGATCATGATGAGGTTGTGTTGTTGGTCCGCATTGATGGTAGAGCCCAGAATTGAAGTTATTCTTTTGGATGAAGTTCTTGTTCCGACTAGTCGACCGGATGAGTTGTTCATCCTGCGAATGTTCTTGTAATGGCCGACCGGATGTGTTATTCATCTTGCAGATATTCTTATGGTTGATTGCCGACTTAGATGATTGTTCCTAAGTTGATGTCTTGTATAAATAAAGGTTTGTGAGTTCATTTAGCGGTGTGGATTGTGTGGATGAGTATGGTGTAGCGAAGAGAAGTGCAAAAGGCAGAGCAGGGGTTTTTTGGGCTTAAATGGAACTGATCTGAACATAGTAGAGATGTCATTCTCCAGTTCAAGATTGTGATTCTTATCACTTTGTAGACAGTGTGTCTCCTTGTAGGCAGTGGGCCTCTTTGTGAGCAGTGTGCTTGGGCAGTGAGCCCTAATTGGCAAGTGCCATTCTTTTCCTTATTCTTCTAACAGAGAATAATCCTTGGGTTAATCACCCCGTGGTTTTTTCCTTAACTGGGTTTTCCACGTCAAAATCTTGGTGTTCAATGTGTTGATGTTTATCTGCTCTTATGTTTGTGCATTATGCTTTCATGGATGATTAATTGATATACTGTTAACTAACAAGAAGAATCAAGTATTTAAAGTAGAGCAGGTTTTTATACAACTGATTCACCCCCCCTCTCAGTTGTATGCCCTAGATCCAACACTTTCCATATTTGCATAGCTAGCAGATTCAGTAGACACCGGATCTTCTACTTTGATAGCAATGAACACCCAATCATTTTCAGGGGAACCTCCATGATCAAATTCATCATCTATGACTCCTTCTCCAATTTCTTAGACATAGTAGCATTTGTTCTGATTTCTATATCTGTTAGGGTTTGGTTTTGAAAACTTCTCTAGACATCTTGAGGCAAAATGACCAATCTTATTACAAGCAAAACATTTGAGTGGCAATTTTCCTTCATACTTACCAGATCCTCTTGGCAATCTTTTAGCAAGAAGAGCTTCAAGATCTATAGTTTCAATTTCAACATATTTAAGATCCTTGTCTTTACGAATCTATTTGATCTTGCAGAAGAACTTTCACCCATATCATATCTTTGTTTTCTATATACACTGGCCTTAAATGTAGATTCAGACTTGGGAAGAGAGTCACCAAACTCACTTAATTCAAAGGCTGAAATTTTGCCAACCAGATGATCTCTTGTAACATCTAAGACAGTCCTAATTTCCTCTATAGCTGCAATCTTATGCTTGTATGAATCTGGTAAAAATCTAAGCGCTTTTGATACAATCTCTGATTCTTCCAGAGTTTCACTAGCACACCTGATACCACACACAAGTTCATTTATCTTTTGCATGTAGATTGTGATGTTTTTATCTTCATTCATCCTCATAGTTTCAAATTTTCCTCTCAGACTTTGCAGCCTGGCACATTTGACATATTTATCACCTTCATATAGATACTCCAAATTTTTCCATATTTCATAAGTAGTTTTTAAACCAAAGACATTTGTCATTTCTGAATCAGTTAGGGCACTCAACAAGGCTTTTTTAGCTCGAAGGTTATTTTCAACATCTTTGACTTGATCTGGAGTTGAAGGACCTTTCTCTGGAGGTTTATACTCAACACTAGTTATCGCCCAATAGGCATCGGCCATGCATCGCAAATGGCGCTCCATGCGATTCTTCCAAACAAAATAATTTGTTCCATCAAATCTTGGACTATCCTTCTTGTAGGTCAACATTCTGGATCTCCTCAAGCAATTGGGATTTTATAAGAGGATCTGGCTCTGATACCAATTGTTAGAATTAGACTGGACAACTAAGAGGGGGGTGAATCAGTTGTCCCATAATAATAACTTTTTCTGCTTTTAACCTTCTTTATTAGCTTACTACCAAATTAATGATGTAAACATTAAAGAATAGATCAACAACATAAGAGAAGAAACATAATCAACACAGTAGACACCAAGATTTTGATGTGGAAACCTGGTTAAGGGAAAAACTACGGTGGGGGTTAACCCACAAGATTTGTACCCTGTTAAAAGTACTTTCAAAAAAATAGAAGGCACATGCCTTCGGGTGCACTGCCTAGAGCTCACTACTCAAAAGAGAGGCTCACTACCTACAAAATTTATTTAGAACAGAAAGATATAACTAAGAAATAGCATCTACTTCATGCCTAATTTAGTTTCAACGAATGCTCAAGAACTTTTACTTTGCCCCAAATTATTCTTCACACTCTATACTACTCTCACTCCTTTTCTTCTCTGCTCTACTCCTGATCCTTTATTTAGATTTTATCTGATTTACACAAGGATACATTTCAACAACTCTTCAACAAGTATTTATATGCTTCATTAACCTTGGAATGATCAACAAGGTCAGCTAAACTTGATGCAGATCATCACACTATTAGCCAAACATAACTGAGACTTGAATCTACTTCTACAACCACTCCACACTTCATAAAAATGCTCTTAGAGCATCCACAACATGCTAGGAACATCTGGTCAGCCAAGACTGGGAAGAACATCAAACTCAAAGAAGAAATCTTCAATCAACAAGCTCAAACTTCAATGTGGACCTCCAACATAATAGCCACATGATTCAGAGACCTTCACAAGCACTTTGAAATCACCAATAACATTCACTCTAAACCATATTACCAGAAACATTTGAATCTTCCTCCAGAACCTCAAGAACACTATCTGCCATGACTGTCAAACTAGAAAGATAGCTTGTGGACCTCCAAACCACAAACCACTAGAGTTGATGATACACACTAACTTTCCAAACATGCCTTTAGATCCGTAGACCAAGATATTTCATTATGGAGCAATCCAGACCAACTTGCTATCACACTGTCTCTTTTGAATACTACAAACTCTGGTTCTAATCAGATGGCCATAACTTCTTCAAATCTTCATGCGGACTTCTCAATTCTTAACTAGAGTGACCTCTAACAATCTAGTACACATTCATATGGTCCACATGCATTGATTGTCTTTAATTTTCTCAATATCCTTAACAATTCAGTCTTCTATACAGATAACAAAATATGATACAATTGACACCAATGGCAACAAGAATATGTTGACATCAATGACAACACCACTTAGGCACATATTTACAAAATTGAAAAGAAGTTCATCTCTCCAAACATAGACATTTCAAATTCACTTTGCATTTCTCTAGCAAAAACTGAGCACATGCCTTCATTTCCTCCAAAAATAATATCATCAACAAAAACTGCAACAATTTGGGTTTGTTCATCATTGATCTTGAAGTAGAGATTACTATCTATAGTACCTTTACTAAACCCTATCTATATCAGGTACCTATCCAACCATGCATACCATTCCCTAGGAGCTTGTTTTAATCCATACAGTGTTTTCTTCAATCTGCATACTATGTCCCCTTGTTCTAATGATTAAAATCCTTCCGGTTGTTCAATATAGACTTCCTCTTCCAACTCTCCATTTAAGAAGGCAGACTTCACATCCATTTGATAAACCTTGAAATCTTTGTATGCTGCAAAATCTAGAAACATCCTTATTACTTCAATCCTTGCTACTAGAGCAAAAGTTTCTTCAAAGTCTATTCCATCAACTTGAGAGTATCCTTTGCATACCAACCTTGCTTTGTTTCTCACCACTTCACTATTCTCATTCATTTTATTTTTGAAATTCCACTTTGTACCAATTACATTCTTGTCTACTAGTTTGAAAACAAGATCCCAAGTCTGATTCTTCTCTATCTACATTATTTCCTCTTCCATAGCCTTTATCCAATTCTCATCTTTGCAAGCCTCATCCACAGTTTTAGGTTCAATCTTAGAAATAAGATAGAAATTTATTTGTTCCTTTGTAGATTTTCTTCTAGTTAAGATCCCTTTGCTCTTATCTCCTATGATTTGATTTTTAGAGTGACTGATTCTTACATATCTTGGAGTTTTGGTAGCACTTAACGGAGCTTATTCTTCTTCATTTATGCTATCTTCATGCTGCACCACTTCTGAAACATCTGGATCATCTAGCTCATATCCACTTGATTCTGAAGACCTTTCCTTACATTCATCAACTTAAAAATTTTCTTTCAATGATCTTATTCAGCCTCTTATTATAGCATCAGTAGGCCTTACTCTTGGTGGAGTAACTAAGGAAAATTCCTTCATCACATCTAGCATCAAACTTGCCTAAATCTTCTTCTCTTTTGATATAACATCTTCTACCAAAAACTTTGAAATATTTTGCAATAGGAACTCTACCATGCCACAATTCATAGGGAGTTTTTAAACTATTACCTTTTACTTGAACTCTATTTAGGATATATACTATGGTGTGGATTGCCTCTCTCCAATATGCTTCTAGAAGATGAGCTTCCTTCATCATGGTTCTTTTAGCTTCTTGAATTGTTCTATTTTTCCTTTCAACAACTCCATTTTGTTGTGGAGTTCTAAGCACAGATAGCTATCTCTTTATTCCATGTTCTTCACAAAAGAAATTGAATTTATTTGATGTGAACTCTCCTCCTCTATCACACCTGTCTCCTTGCAAACTTCTTACTCTGGTAGGTCCACACAAATTTGTATGCACTAGCTCAAGTAGTCCTTCAATTGATTGGTCCCTGCTTTTGAAACATGTTCTTCTCTATTGCCCAAATTGACACTCCTTGCAAACTAGATTAGCATGCTTTACAAGCTTAGGTAAATCTCTAACAATCTGAGTAGTACTTATCTTCATAATATTATCAAACTTTATGTGACACAACCTTCTATGCCATAACCAACTCTCATCAATTTGATTCAACAAGTAATAGTTCTCAGTTCCTTTCAAGTGATAGATATTACCTCTAGTTTTCTTACTAGTTGCAATGACTATTCCAGAGTTTTCCTTGATCTTGCATCCATTGTCCTTGAAGCTTAAGTCATAGACCTTGTCACACATCTCACCCACACTCAGAAGATTGTGCTTTAATCCTTTCGCATACAAGAAATCTTTAGTATTATGCTTGCCATCAAAAGAAATAGATCCTTTTCCACAAATCCTACTAGAATTATCATCTCCAAACCTACCCAGTCCACCATCATATCTTTCCAAACTTACAAACTTACTTTTGTCACCAGTCATGTGGTGAGAGAAACCACTATCAATAACCCATTCATCCTTGTCCTTAATGACCTGATTAGCCAAAGCACTTTCCACTGGTTTTTCTTCATTCACATAGCTAGATGTATTAGTAGACATGAGATCTTCCTTAATAGCAATGAACAAAAATTCATTTACAGAGGAACTAGAATTATCTAGTTCACCATTATCTGATACTCCTTTATCATCATCAAAATCTTCAACATAATAACACTTCTTTTGGGTCCTAGGCCCATTCTCATATCTTCTTCTATTTCTTTCAATTCTTTCAGGACATCTGGAAGTAAAATGACCTACTTTACCATAGGAAAAACATTTGAAAGGTAGTTTGCCTTTATACTTACTGGATCCTCTTTGTAGTCTGTCCACAAAGTTGGCTTCAGTTTCATCTAACTCATCATTGGATTCTACCTTGTACTTTTCTGATCTAGAGGTACTTCCAGGAGTACTAGCTTTTAAGGCCGTCTCAACTTTTGGCAGAGCATCATCTAACTCCCTCATTTCAAAAGTAGTAAGCTTACCAAGCAACTAATCCCTATTAATAGTTTTTACTTGCATGAATTCTTCAATCGCGGCCACCTTGTGATAGTAGGACTTGGGTAGAGATCTGAGAATTTTCATAACAATTTCATTTTCTTCGAGAGTTCTGCCTATGGCTTTTATCCCTGTAACAAGTTCATCATCTCTTTGCATAAAAATTGATATGTTTTCATCATTATTCATCTTCAAGCTTTCATATTTCACTTTTAGACTTTGTAACTTGGCTTCCTTCATATAATCATCTCCTTCATATAGATTTTTCAACTTTTCCCATACCTTATTTGCAGTTTCAAGATCCACCACTTTCGTTAATATTGATTCAGTTAATGAGCTTAGCAGAGCATCCTTTGCCTTGATATCAATCTCATATTCTTTGATTTTGTCTTCAATCATCAGACCATTTTGAGGTATGGTGTATTCTATTTTTGTAGCTTTCCAAACTTTCAAACCAAGAGAAAGAAGATGGATTTTCATCCGAGTCTTCCAGAGACCATGATTCATTCCATCAAAATGTGGCACTTCCTTCTTATAAGACATTTTGGATCTTCCTCAAGCTGTTAAACTTTCTTCAGAGGAACTTGGCTCTGATACCAATTGTTGGTATGCACCGAACAACTGAGAGGGGGGGTGAATCAATTGTCACAAAAACTCAAACACTTTCTGCAATTAGAACATTCATCACTTATCCATGATTATTATAGTTTAACAATGAGTGCATGAAGTTAGAAACTTAACCATAGTTACAACATCAAATACAAGAGATACTAGATTTACGTGGAAAACCCCAAGGTGGGGAAAAACCATGGAGAGGATTAACTCTCAATATATATTGCAATCTTGAAATAATGATGTTCAAGCTTGGTAACTCCATGGGCCTAAACATACTGGCTTACTACCATGTAGAACAACTAGGTCTAGCAGGCTCACTACCTCAACTCTAAACCTAGCAAGATTACAATAAGGGTTGTTAAACCCTAAGGGCTATTAAATCCTACTAGTGGCTTACTACCAGACTCACTACCATGATCAACACCTTTCTATGAAGTATAATAATGCCCCTGCTTTGCTCTTCTCTTCCTCTTTTCTGCTCTTCTTCTTCTTTCCTTTACCTCTTCTCTGCTCTGCCTTTTGGACCTTTCTTAATATCTTTACATTTTCACTCAAGGACACCTTTTCCATGATTCAACTATAGGTATTTATACACTACATCAACCTTGGAATGATCATCAAGGTTGGCATCACTATCATCAACCATTGGAGCAATCTCCAAGGTCGGTATTACAAACATTTACAAAATAGGTCCTGACCTATTGCAACATCATACAAAGGAAATGAAATGCAAATCACACCATGCCTTAGCTAGGACTCAAACACAATCTTCCACACCACAACACGCTTCCACAATCTTCCAGAGATCTCTACAATCACTGGGGTCAACTAGGTCAGCCAAGATTGGTTACATGCTACATTATCTGGGAACAATCTTCACACCATCTTAATTTCTTTACGCGGACCAAAGTCTAGATAGAAACATGATTAGGAGACATCCACAAGCACAATATAATCATCATAAGCAACCACATGAACCTTAACCACTTTATCCATGAGAATCTTCTCACTAGAACACATGAACTTCATTGTCTTCACTATCATAAAAGAAAGATAACTTGAGAACCACCAAACCATGAACCATTGCAATTGTATGCACTTATCATCATCCTAGACTTCCCTCAAGAATCGTAGATCAAAATACTTTATTGCGAAGGAATGCGGAGCAGAATAATTTCTTCCTATCCCAACTAAACTTACAGAAAAAGTAGGTTTCACTTTGGTGAACACAACTCACTTAGATCTTCATGTGGATGGTTCAAACCTAGAATGTAGCATCCTTAGACATATCTCTAACTTACTTCCAATCCGCAGACCATGATCTTCAAGAAGAAATAAATGCGGAGTAGTTTATCAGACTCTTCTTTAGCATACAAATCACTATTTGTATTGTACTTCTCTGTAACTCACTTGTTTCTTCTGGAGAGGCTAATTTTGTCAATATCCTCAACATACAAGTCTTCTAAACAAGTGGTAGAATAAGATATAGTTGACACTAATGACAACAAGGATATGTTGACATCAATAACAACACTGATTAGGCACATACTTGCAACAAAAGATGTCTAATAGAAGGCTTCTTACCAGACCACACCTCCATAGGTGTCTTACCAACTAGAGCTAATGTAGGAGACCTATTTACTAGGTAGCAAGTAGTGGCTATAGCTTCAGCCCAAAACTTTTGTTTGAGGCTTGATCCACTAAGCATACTCCTAGCCTTCTCCGTCAGTGTCTTGTTCATCCTCTCTGCAACTCCATTTTGCTGCAAGGTATATGGAGTTGTCTTATGTCTTTCAATCCCTTGCTCTTTACGAAACTTATCAAATTCTACTGAACAAAACTCACCAGCGTTGTTAGTCCTCAAACACTTAATCTTTATACTAGTTTGATTCTCAAGAAAAGATTTAAACTCTTTGAACCGACTAAAGACTTCAGACTTGCTTCTGAGAAAATAAATCCATGTCCTTCTACTATAATCATCTATGAAAGATACAAAATATACAGATTTGGAAATCAAAGGAACACTAACAGGACCAAACACATCAAAATGAATAAGTTCCAACACACCAGAAGACTTGTGAGAATTAGAGTAAAACTAAACACAATTTTACTTTCCATATATACAATGTTCATAAAAGTCAAACTTGAGATTACAATCATTTAACCCTCAATGAGGTTTTTATTTTTCAGGGTTCTAAGACCCTTCTCACCAATGTGGCTGAATCTCTTATGCGATAACAATGTCTTTTTAGTAGGAAGCTTAACTTCCAAAGCATAAGCACCTTGGGCACCCAAAATGCACTACAATCAGAATTTGATACAACATAGTTTTTCACTTCCGGTTCCAATGGTGGGGATGAAGTGACTGTAGCTCTTTTCTTTGGGTCAGAAGAACTATTGAACTATGATGTGTACGCTTCCAGCTAAAACATAGTACCTCTCCGAGTACCCTTCGCAAGCACCATAGATCTTCTAGTTATCTTGCATCCGTCCTTCAAAAAGATAACCTGTACACCTACATCATTCAACTTACTCATAGAAAGAAGGTTCTATGCCAAGCCTGGGATGTGCATGACCCCAGTGATCCCCTTCACTCATCCATCAAGGAATTGGATTGAGAATCTTCCATGACCAACAATCTTCAGATGAGAATCATCACACAGATACACTCTTCCACCATCAAAATCTTCATGCTTCATGAACTAGCTTTGATGCGAGGTCATGTGGAAGGATGCACTAGAATCAATCAACCACATATTATCAGATGCATGGGTGGCTAGGGTTGCAATGAAGGCATCACCATCATCTTGTGACTTGTTAGAATCTGAGTCTAGGACATTCTGTTGGTTTTTCTTCTGAATCAGCATTAGGGTTTGCCACTTCTAATGCACAGGCAGATTCAGCCAACTAATACAGGAGGTTGCGTGAGCTCCTCCCCTTCACTTCTGGTTCTGCCGCACCAAGGGGGGTATCCCTATAACTCAAGATGTAACCTTGACTAGCTCAAAGATAGAAAGATCTAACTTGACAATAACAGGCAAAATACTCTCATGTATGGACCAAGATCTGTATGATAGATCACAAGGTGGGCAACGTTCTTGGACATATATGTCTGGTTAGGGATGAGAGCATGCAAGGGTTTCCTACTCCTAATCCTACAACTAACAGATGGAAGGGAGAGATGGTTTGAAATGGTGTTTAGATGCAAACCTGGACCTGGTGTATAACCTCAACACAGAGCTAGATTGGTGCCTATCCAGGGCTTGGAGTCGGTAGACATACACCTGTGAATGATCAGCATGAATAGCTAAAATTGGATTTCAGGGGGATACACATGATACCTGCCTTACAGATATCTCCCAATACAGAGTGTTAAGCTGTCGATACTTATGGCATCCCTATTGCAGGAAGAAAGATACATGCAAAACTGGAGACAGAATCAGCATAACACATGCAAACATAGCATTATTCATATAAGATTAACCATGAAATCAGTGGATTCATGCCAAAATGTACAACAGGAGATACATAAACTCACAAGTTTTGCTGCACAGAGCAACCAAAACTAGTTGTATCTTATTATAGAGCCAAAATGTCCAGTTTTCAACAACCTAAACAATGGTAACACAGTCTGCCTATATTGGCCAGAAAGTGTACCTCTAGCATTAATTACATGGTTGACCAAAAAATCCCGCCAGATACACAGTATCAGAAAAATGGCACTCAACGCATTACCAGATTGGCGCCCAAACATGAATGCAGTAGGTAGGGGAGGAGACAGGAAGAAACATCGAGCCCTGCGCCACTGTCTGTTGATGTACACCTTCAATCGGGTACCAGATCCGTCCATACCTCTGCAACCTTCTTTAATGCTCATCTACCTCACAGCCATCGAGAAAACATCAAACAATGCACCGCAACCATTTCCCGCCAAAATACCTCATCATGATATTTCAAAATATGCAGGATACCAATTATCCCACATGCACCCCGCGGCGACCATTTCAACACTTTATATACTAGGCCACGAGCATATATGATGTCGGTGCTTTTGCTCCCGACGACACTAGTATAAGACCTTCATCATCCTCATCCTCCAGCAGCATGATATCCTGTTGCTTGAAATATCACCCTGACGTCAGCATCATCATCGCAATATCACCTACATGATAATCGCCTTCATCGGCACAACCTGATGCATCGGAGAAAGATCCTCCTGCTTAGCCGATACCAAATGTCTGGCCGATGAACATCCTGATGACGTCACCGTCATATCCTGCTGGCGTCATCAGCATATCTACCTATCGCGCACCTCCTCATATCCGGATGACGTCATCGTCATGTTTGCGAATATCGGGGGATCTCCACAAGATGATCAGTGTTAGAAATATGACCCCCCCGGACCTTGATGACATCACCATACATCGGCATCAGGATGATATTCGGAAGATAACCGGATATTTGGAAATATCATCCTGATGCACACATATCATGCTGCACTGTAGCTCCACTATAAGATCGGGGTGATATATGAATATGTGACTGATATTTGAAATGATCACCCCCATTGGACAATGCATGAAGCCGACAGGCGAATATCTCCCTTTGGAAATATCATGATGCAGATAGGTAGAAAAACGGATATCACCCTGACATAAGAATGACGTCAGCATCATCAGGGTGATAAAACAATGAACATGAAGTGATAAAACAACATCAGGATGATCTTGACTAAGATCACCCGATGTTCAAATATGATGACCCCGATGAAGATCGGATCATACTTAGGACTTTGCAGCAACATCATCAGGATGATCTTAAGTAAGATCACCCGATGTTACAATATCACCCCAGCGAAAGATCATGCTGACAGAAAATATGATGACCCTCGTAAGCAACATCAGGGTGATGTCTGGAAACATGATGATGATGACCTCCTCCAAAGAAAATATGATGCTGATGTTAAAACATGCTGAGGAGGCCCAAAGACTTAGAACCTTTTTTGGATTTTTTGGGAAGGTGCCTGCATGAAAATTGCTAAAATAACCGACAGTGAATTCAGGTACCAACAGTGGCTCTGATTGGGGACGTGCAGGTGCAAGACTACAGCGAGAACCCTAGATCTCTGGGATGCAGACCAGTCCCTTATCCATTGGGCATAGAGTCAAATACTACACCGACCTGCATCACCAAACACACTTGATGGCCTAAGGCCACCAAGAAAAGAAAAACATGCATCTCCCTTTGTCAAACACTTTGTTTTCATCTGCATTTACTGGATCAAGCCTGGAGATACTGCCATGATCTGACCCCAAACAAACCTGGTCATCTGCACATTCATCCCTCTGATTTAGCTTGTCACTGTCATCCCTGTGCAGATAACCCTTAGCATCCGGCAACAAGTGGATGCAGAATGTATCAGGCAATGCATACTCATATGGCATATAGCACTTGTCATCTATATTAGCAATATGCATTGCAACATGATCTCCTAGCTGGACTGAAAACTGAAAACACTCAAAGTCCACCATACAGCTAGGAAGATTAGAGCTCATTGTATCATATGCTGGCACATCAAAAGAAAAGCTTTCAAAATCACAATTGTGCACATCATGTACACAACAATCAGCAGCACCAGGCTGGAAAAGATCAGGCTCTGACACCTCTTTACAATCAGGCACATTTTTACAATCACTTACCTGATGTATGTTGTTTCCTCTTTCATTAGGATGAGAAATAGAATCCAAGTCAAAAACCATGTCAAGACCCTCACCATACTCAAATAGATCCTCATCACCATGTGTCAAAAATGGGTGACCCAGGTGCATCAGTTTCATCATAGTATGCCATTTGTTCATGGGTAGCAGAGCATGCATCTTCATCACCAATGGATTCCTTTTGTGGAGGAGTATCAGCCTGTGTGTCATAAGCAAAACAGCCATCAATCAAAGAACAATCATGCTCTGCACTAGCACTTATTTCAATCTCTGACTGCTCTTCATGATCCTCATGTGTTTGAAAGGAAGGCAATGGGTCACACATGGGACTGCTTCTCTGTTTGCTTATATCTTCTCTGTCTTGAGTACAATACTCACAATTGTCTCCACAGGTCCATTCCAAAAATTGCTCATTGTTGTCCACAACCTCATTGTTGTTTTCATGGTCAGATGCCTCATCATTGCAATGGGAATCCTCATTAGTCCTTTCACTGGCATCCTCAACATTCATCTTTTCATCTTCACATGATGCCTTAATTATTTGGTCATTTGCAGCTTCACAACGATTTCTCACACCAAAGCCTGTGGACAGGGGTTTCAGCAGGTGCACATTTCTGATTTTTTCTATCTTTTCTATGAACTTGTATGCCATCTGCATACTTGTCACCTTGAAATCCCTCAGTATTGCACTAAAGCCCTCCTCAAAAGCTTCAAAGAATATGCCAACACAGGCTGAAATATCAGGTCTGAAACTTTTAGGGACATGTGAAAGGGCTACTGCAAACCTATGACTGAAATCAACACATGGCTCTTCATCTTGTTTTCTGATGTTCATCAATTCTGCAACAAGATCAGCAGGTTCTCTTGCGAATTCTTCCTTGAAACAGTCAGCAAGCTCATCCCAACAGGCAAAGGATCCTTTTGAAAAGCTCAAATACCAGTCTTTTGCTTTTGCATCAAAGGACCTAACAAAAAACCTCATCCACATATCCTCATCTCTAAATGAATGTTTTCCCATGAACTCATGAAAATTTTGGATATGTGCATTCCCATCACATACACTGTGACCACTAAATCTGGGCATCTGACAGTATATCCTAGCAGGCATAGTTTCTACTTTATAATCAACCCATGACAAATCCAGTTGGTCATACAAAGGATCAAAAGGGCTGAGAAGAGGTTTAGCCTTCTGACTAGCAGACACAACAAGGTTACTGCTTTTTAACTGGGCCTGCTCAGCCTCTAAGAATATCAACCTATTTCTTATCTCTTCTATTCTTTTATCCAACATTTCACCGCTGAGTATGGGATAATTCATACTTGGATCCATAAAAATCTTACTCTTAGACATCCTTTCTCTGCCTAAGACCTAAGGCTTCCCCTGGCATCTAACTTATGCAGTAAAACAACAAATATAAAGGGGAAGGAACAAGGTACCTTTTCTCATACAGATGTGGAAAAATGAACACATTTTTGTCACAACACACACATCAACTTTTCATGTGCACTTGAATTTTTTGCAGAGTCGCCACCTCTCCAGAGAGGACAAAATTTTACAATAGCTGAAAGCTCAACAAATATGTTTCTGAGTTCATTCCACCAGCAGAGCAAAACTTCACCAGAGTCGCCATTTTGTTGGTGACTCGGATGGGTCACAAATGTATTACTGGAGATGATTAGATATTACTTTTACTTCTCAATCCCCAGCAGAGTCGCCATTTTGTTGGTGACTCAGATGGGCCAAAGATATAACACTTTTTCATCAATTTTCTCCCCAGCGGAGTCGCCATTTTGTTGGTTTTTCTTCTGAATCAGCATTAGGGTTTGCCACTTCTAATGCACAGGCAGATTCAACCAACTAATACAGGAGGTTGCGTGAGCTCCTCCCCTTCACTTCTGGTTCTGCCGCACCAAGGGGGGTATCCCTATAACTCAAGATGTAACCTTGACTAGCTCAAAGATAGAAAGATCTAACTTGACAATAACAGGCAGAATACTCTCATGTATGGACCAAGATCTGTATGATAGATCACAAGGTGGGCAACGTTCTTGGACATATATGTCTGGTTAGGGATGAGAGCATGCAAGGGTTTCCTACTCCTAATCCTACAACTAACAGATGGAAGGGAGAGATGGTTTGAAATGGTGTTTGGATGCAAACCTGGACCTGGTGTATAACCTCAACACAGAGCTAGATTGGTGCCTATCCAGGGCTTGGAGTCGGTAGACATACACCTGTGAATGATCAGCATGAATAGCTAAAACTGGATTTCAGGGGGATACACATGATACCTACCTTACAGATATCTCCCAATACAGAGTGTTAAGCTGTCGATACTTATGGCATCCCTATTGTAGGAAGAAAGATACATGCAAAACTGGAGACAGAATCAGCATAACACATGCAAACATAGCATTATTCATATAAGATTAACCATGAAATCAGTGGATTCATGCCAAAATGTACAACAGGAGATACATAAACTCACAAGTTTTGCTGCACAGAGCAACCAAAAACTAGTTGTATCTTATTACAGAGCCAAAATGTCTAGTTTTCAACAACCTAAACAATGGTAACACAGTCTGCCTATATTGGCTAGAAAGTGTACCTCTAGCATTAATTACATGGTTGACCAAAAAATCCCGCCAGATACACAGTATCAGAAAAATGGCGCTCAACGCATTACCAGATTGGCGCCCACACATGAATGCAGTAGGTAGGGGAGGAGACAGGAAGAAACATCGAGCCCTGCGCCACTGTCCGTTGATGTACACCTTCAATCGGGTACCAGATCCGTCCATACCTCTGCAACCTTCACCATTAATGCTCATCTACCTCACAGCCATCGGGAAAACATCAAACAGTGCACCACAACCATTTCCTGCCAAAATACCTCATCGTGATATTTCAAAATATGCAGGATACCAATTATCCCACATGCACCCCGCGGCGACCATTTCAACACTTTATATACTAGGCCACGAGCATATATGATGTTGGTGCTTTTGCTCCCGACGACACTAGTATAAGACCTTCATCATCCTCATCCTCCAGCAGCATGATATCCTGTTGCTTGAAATATCACCCTGACGTCAGCATCATCATCGCAATATCACCTACATGATAATTGCCTTCATTGGCACAACCTGATGCATCGGAGAAAGATCCTCCTGCTTAGCCGATACCAAATGTCTGGCCGATGAACATCCTGATGACGTCACCATCATATCCTGCTGACGTCATCAGCATATCCGCCTATCGCGCACCTCCTCATATCTGGATGACATCATCGTCATGTTTGCAAATATCGGGGGATCTCCACAAGATGATCAGTGTTAGAAATATGACCCCCCCGGACCTTGATGACGTCACCATACATCGGCATCAGGATGATATTCGGAAGATAACCAGATATTTGGAAATATCATCCTGATGCACACATATCATGCTGCACTGTAGCTCCACTATAAGATCAGGGTGATATATGAATATGTGACTCATATTTGAAATGATCACCCCCATTGGACAATGCATGAAGCCGACAGGCGAATATCTCCCTTCGAAAATATCATGATGTAGACAGGTAGAAAAACGGATATCACCCTGACATAAGAATGACGTCAGCATCATCAGGGTGATAAAACAACGAACATGAAGTGATAAAACAACATCAGGATGATCTTGACTAAGATCACCCGATGTTCAAATATGATGACCCCGATGAAGATCGGATCATACTTAGGACTTTGCAGCAACATCATCAGGATGATCTTAAGTAAGATCACCCGATGTTAGAATATCACCCCAGTGAAAGATCATGCTGACAGAAAATATGATGACCCTCGTAAGCAACATCAGGGTGATGTCTAGAAACATGATGATGATGACCTCCTCCAAAGAAAATATGATGTTGATGTTAAAACATGCTGAGGAGGCCCAAAGACTTAGAACCTTTTTTGGATTTTTTGGGAAGGTGCCTGCATGAAAATTGCTAAAATAACCGACAGTGAATTCAGGCACCAACACATTCTTCTTTTTCTTTTCCTCTTTGCATTCCTTTCAAAAATGCCCAGTTTTACCACAGTTCCAATAGAGAGCCTTGGACTTTCCAAGAGATTTGGATCTCCCATGGGATTTGGATCTATCCTTCTTAGCTTTCTTGTCCTTCTTTTTCCCTTTCTCCTTGGGTCATCCACAAATTGCAAGAGCCTCTTTAGCTGCTTCAGAGGACTTTCTCTGCATCTCTTTAGATACTAGCAAAGATACCACTTCATCCATTTTGAAAGTGGATGTGGTACTTGTTGGCAGTGAGCTACCCCCTTATTAGTGAGGCGTTCAACGCTGACCTCAGGATTTGTGACATGACAGTGAGCCTCCCATGGATCTGGGTTAAGTCTGGCATTTGTAGCGAGCGTTGATAGCTCGAGCTTTTGGTGCAACGGCAAATGATTCCAACAATTGGTATCAGAGCCATGGGTCACGGGTTCGAATCCCTCGGGTTGTGTTGAGGGGGGGATTGTTGATAGTGAGCTACCCCCTTGTTAGTGAGGCATTTAATGCTAACCTCAGGATTTGTGACATGGCAGTGAGCCTCCCATGGATCTGGGTTAAGTCTGGCATTTGTAGCGAGCGTTGATAGCTCAAACTTTTGGTGCAACGACAAATGATTCCAACAGTACTCCCAATAGCCATAACAAGATGATCCCATGAGTTTAGCAAAGAACAAAGCAAGGTCATACAACGATCCTCCTCCTCCATCTTCACACCAACGAAAGTCAACTATGCAAATAACATGTTGAAAGAATTCAGGTGATCTGCAACAGATCTTCCATCCTCCATCTTCAGAGAATACAACTCCTTTCTTAGAAAAAGCTTGTTCACCAAGGATTTGGCCTGATAAACATCTCCCAGCTTCTTCCAAAGTTCTTTCATGGTCTTCTCCTCATGGACATTTAACAAAACAGAGTTAGCTAGACTGAGTCTTATAAGACACTTAGCCTTCCAATATTTGAGATCCCAATCAGCTTGTGCCATTGTAGTTGGTTTTACACCGGAAATAGTTTCCCAAAGGTCTTGATCAACAAGCATGTCTTCCATATTAAGTTTCTGTAACTCAAAATTTGTGCCATTAAACTTCTCCACCTCTATTCTTTTAGATGTGCCTGCCATCTCCTTCCTACAACAAGATTTTAGAATACTCTGTACATACTCCCACTCAACCTAAGATTATCTCAAAAAATCCCTACCAAGCAGTAGAACCAAAACTGGCCAGGCTCTGATACCATCTGAAAGGAAGCTAGGTGTGCGGAAATTGCTTCCTACACCAATCTAAATGAGTAATGCTATATTGCATGTGTTCTGTTATTTGTCTCCAAATTGAGTGTGTTCTTCTTCTGAATCTAAGCTTCTAAGGGGTGTGTATGGCTCTAGAATATAGGTTTACTGTATTGAATGCTTGATTCCTTACTTCTGCTCAAGGAGTAGAGCAAATGTTTCAGATCAAGTGTTAGGAGGAATGTACTGCAGTAAGGATGTTTGTAAGAAGAGATAACTGAATACTCAATCTTGGGAAGTATCTATAAGGTAGGTGCTAAACAAATCCCCTTGAAATCTAGTCTTTGAAATATGTTTTTGCTGATCATTCACATGTGTATGTCTATTGACTCCAGGCGATGGATAAGCACCAGTCTAGTCTTGTATTGAGGTTACACCCCAGGTCCTAGCTTCGCATCTAAATATAAAATCAAATTTAAAACTTCTAAACCAAACCTTTAGGACCTTAGAAGTAGTTTTAGGATTAAAATCCTCTGTCTCACAACTGAACATAGGCCCAAAGCTAGCCCCTTTGCACTTATTTGACAGTTTTGGTCTACCTAAAGGAGGATTTATCTACTTTGTGTCAACATCCCCTAGTTTACAAGCATACCTTATGGATGTTGAATAGGGAATACCCCCTAGGTTTTGCAAAGCCTGAAGAAGAAGAGGAGATATTTATAGAGTCTATCTCCTATACTATTGGCCCTTGGCCCAGAGATCCTGTTGATCATTGATGGCTACTTTGTAGGGATAACTGGGAGCAAGCATCTGGTCTGGGAAACAACCAACAGATTTGGCGACTCCACTAGGGAGATGATTTGAAAGTATTATCCTATAGTCTTTGGTGATGTTTTGCCCATCTGAGTCACCAACAGATTTGGTGACTCTGCTGGGGAGCTGATTTGAAAGTATTATCCTATAGTCTCTGGTGAAGTTTTGCCCATCTGAGTCACCAACAGATTTGGCGACTCTGTTGGGGAATTCTTTGTGTATGAACCCTAGTTTTAAAAGAAAATATTTCCTAGTTATAGGTGGTGACTCCGAACAATCTCCCAACTAGTAAAGTAAAAATTTGTATGCAAGGGAGAAGATCCCTGCGTAATCCTCTGTTTGAAGAGTTACCCAGAAAGATGATGTATAGGAAAAAAGGGACTGTCCTAGCTAGTCATGAAGGTTCTCCCAGAAAAAATGATATTATCCAAAATCATCCTAGGTCTTTAGGGCAGCAGCCATCCTATTTTTCAAATGCAGTGGCTAAGATTCAAGACATGTATGAGAGACAACAGGGTGGTAGTCTGAGAATGAGGTCAGAGGTATTTCAAGAACGCCCTTTCTTGGATCCCAGTGACAGATTTGAAGAGGCTAAATCTCCAAGGGATGACGGTGATGATGACCAAAATGGAATGAGACCATCCTCTTCTATGCCAAGAGATGAAGAATTAGCAGAAGAGATCAAGAGCCTAAGGGCTGAATTTGAGTATTTGTAGGGTGTGAAGATTAGAGATGACATGAGACAAAAGGTGCAAGCTTTGAGAACCGCTCAACAAGATGCAATCCCCACCCTTGATAATACAAATATGTTGAGGAACCAGTACAGAGATGAAGCCCATCATCAATAAGATGATCAAAGACAGAATGTAAACAATGCTAGAGTACCATTAAATAATGTGAGAAATCAAAATGTCGATAGAAATGTCAATATTAACCAGTTTGGTAGACAACCTATGTAGTTGGACAAATTCAGACAGTTAGTTTTTGATGGCATTCCTGGTTACCCCAATCCCATTGACAAACATGTGAGGCCACATGTGCCAAAATTTTTAGGAAATAATGTTGTATTAGGTGAAGACCACTTGAAAGCTTTTCAGCATGTCATGGATGACTTTGAGGTTGAACATGAAGATGTTTTCATGAAATTATTTATGCAGTCCTTGGCTGATGAAGCTAGGGAGTGGTATAAAGCTCTGTCTGACCGAAGTATTTCATCATGGGACAATTTCAAAAGGATTTTTAAGGGGCAGTATGGTGACAAGACAGACCCAAACTTTTTTGTAAATGAATTCACTAGTATCACTAAGGGGTCAAATGAGCAGGTTGCAGATTTCAATGCTAGGTTTGCTTGGGTGTTGAACAAATTACCACATCACATGAGGCCTAATGAACCAATGTGCATAGTATTATATATAAATGCTTTTGATGCCAAAACAACATATGGGTTAAGAGATAAGGGTCCAAATAGCCTCAGGGATGCTTTCAGGATTGCAACAAATATTGAGAATAATAGGAAAGCATCGGCAAGACAAACAAAAGAGATGATGTGAAGATTCTGCAAAATCCAAATAAGCCTCAAAATACTCAAAGTAATGCAACTGCCCTGAAGACAAGATAGATAAATTGACAAATGTTGTTAAGGACCTAAGTTATAGACTTGCTAGAAATAAAAAAGGGATAGGTCCTAACAGGTAGGCTTACCAGAGACAGGAAAAGAGACCATCATTGCATGATATGCCATATAACACTAATTGGTATAATGGTAAACCAGCTCTCCCAAATAGAAACCCTAATCAAAGAGCTCAACTTGTCAAGGAGACTCCTCATCCTTTGAAGAAAGTTGTTAATATTGTCGATGATGCTCCATGGTGCATAATATGTCAAATGCCTCATTCCCAATCACAATGTATGATTGCTCAATCTCTATATGATAATGTTGTTGCCTATGACGAGTGCAATAAGCCACATTACATGCAGGATGATAATGTCAATATGCTATCCACAAACAAGGAATATTCCTCTTATGATACTGATGAAGGCACAAGTCGTGTGACTTAGGTCTACCAGCAAATCTCCAGTGATGAGGAAGATGAAGAGAGTTACGCATATGCCCAGGACTCATGCATATTTTTGAATAATTTGAGAAGACCTTCTAATGAAGAGATTAGAGCTCTCACAGTTGTGGCAGTGGCTCAGGTCAAAAGTAATTATAATCTCAGAGGTAAGGCTCAGGTAAATGATCCGCGTCGACTAGAGGACAGTTTGGTGAACCGGCCAATACATAGTCATAAAGGGATTGAACCACAAAAGAAACAATGGAGCAATAATAAGCAAAATTTTAAGCAAAAAATAGGTCATGATTCTCAAGGATCAAAAATAGAGTTCCCCAGGTTGAGGATCAAAACACAAATTTTCAGATCAAAGATGACAGTCAGAGAGCCACAAAAATTAAAGTTGGATAATACCAAGATAAAAATAAAACTATAGATCAGGCTACAACTATTATACAAAATTATGCTCCTTTTGACATAACTCAAGTCTTTTCTCAGATAAAGGTCTCTGTTCCATTGATGGAGTTGATGAAAGTTGAGGAGTTCATAAATAAAGCATTGTCCCTGATTTCAGGAGTACCCTGCCAAGCTAATTAGAATATTGAGACTCAGGGTAAGAAACAAGCTATGTGTATTGATGAGGATGAAACTCCTGAAGTATATCTGGGGGTGACCATGACAAAATGCCCATCACAGGTTGAGCCATTTTATGTCTCCCTTGTTATTAATGGGAAAACAATCAAGAATTGCATGCTTGATTCAAGAGCATCAACAAATATCATGCCTTTGGCTATCATGCAACAGGATGGATTGAAAATAGACAAGGCACGTGGAAAATGCTATGCAATGGATGCTAGAGAAGTACCAGTTATTGGAATTATGAAGGATGTGGATTTTAGGTTAGCAACCTATCCAGAAAAAAACATATAGAATGAATGTAATGATGGTTGATATAAGGCCACAATATGGTATGCTATTATCAAGAATATGGGCAGCACTGATTGGTGGAAGTATGCAATTAGATTTGTCATATGCCATGATTCCAATGAATGGCAAAGATGTCAAACTGGTCAGAGAAGAAAGATCACTAGAAACAATTGAGGATCAAGATTCAGAAAAGCATGTCTATTTCGTTGATACTGACTGTGATAATTTCAAAGTTGTCTCTGATGACCAGGGAGGTAAGGCGAGAGACATTTGCATTCAAGAGCTTGACCAACAGGATCTATGGACCACGTATTCTAATGGAGCTTGTGCAAAGGAAGGCTCTGGTGCTGGAGTTGTGTTTTTGTCTATAGCTGGTAAGCTTCTAAAATTCTCTTTCTTGCTGAAGTTTGCCTGCACAAATAATATTACAGAATATGAAGCTTTGTTACTTGGATTGAATGTGGCTCTGAAGCATGGGATTAAGATGTTGAGAGTGTTTGGAGATTCAGAGTTAATTGTTTCCCAGGTTAGAGATAAGTATGCATAAAAAAATAAAAGGTTAAAACAATATAAACATGTTGTCTGGGATACAATTGAACTATTTGATGCATTTTCAATAAGTAGATTTTTTAGCTAATGTGGCTATAAGGCTAGATGATATAACTCTGTCTGATGTTACAAATGTTGAGGTTAAAATCAGACCTATAGTGCCAAAAAAATATATGCAGTTGGCAAGTATTTGATGATGACAAAGATTTGTTGAGATTCCTACATTGCATAGATGAATATGAAAACCAAGAGATTGATTTTTAGAATTTTGTAGAGGTTGTAGATGGAAAGGAGACTCTTTTGGGGAAGGAAGTAATTCAGCTAAAGACAAACAAAATCCCCAGAGATTTGGTTGCTTCAGAAAGAGCATTTGACAATAGGGACCAATTTGTTACAAAGGCATCTCCTACAAACAGGGATGACTTGGAGGAGATAAACTTGGGGACCTCTCATGCCCCCCAAAAGGTATATATTGCCAAACAGCTCAAACCACACATCAGGAACATGTTGATTGTATTGTTGGGAAAATATAGGCATGTATTTGCCTGGTCTTATGAGGACCTGAAAGTTTATAGAGAAGACTTATTCTAGAATGAAATCCCATTGAAGCCTGGAGCTAAGCCATTCAGACAAAAATAAAGACCTATTAATCCTACTTTAGCTCCAAAAATACAGGAAGAACTCAAGAAGCTTAGGGAGGCTAGAATAATTGTACCTATCAGACATTTAACTTGGGTGTCTAACCTTGTCCTAGTTAGAAAAAAGAATGGTGATATAAGACTTTGTGTTGACTTTAGAAATCTAAATGTGTCTTCCTTGAAGGATAATTATCCACTGCCCAACATGGAGGCTATGCTGCAAAAGGTAACTGGTTGTGAGCTTCTATCCATGATGGATGGATTTTTAGGATACAATCAGGTGAAGGTAAAAGAATCTAAATAATATAAAACTACCTTCACCACTCCATGGGGGACATATGTATATGTGAGAATGCCATTGGATTGACAAATGAAGGTGCTACATTTCAAAGGGCCATGGATGTTGCTTTTACAAGATTAATTGATTCAATCTTAGCCATATATCAGGATGATCTGACTGCCTATTCAAAAAAGGAAGAGTAACATTGCATGCACTTAGAACAAATTTTTATTAGAGCACTGGAATATGGCATTTCACTCAACCCAAAGAAATGTGCTTTTGGGGTAGTTGAAGGAAAGATTTTGGGACACATTGTTTCCAAGGATGGAGTAAGGATTGATCCTGAAAGGGTTGCTGCAATTGACAGGATTCAGGTTCCCAAAATAGTGAAAGGTATTCAGTCCTTCTTTGGATAGGTTAATTTTGTTAGAAGATTCATCCCCAACTTTGCAGAAATCACAAAAGATGTTTCTAAGATATTGAAGAAGGATGCAAGTGTCAATTGGGAAAGTGAAGCAATTAAATCATTTTAGAACATCAAAGAGGTTATAAAGATGGCTCCTGTGTTAAAATATCCTAATTTTTCTAAGCCATTTTAGTTGTTTTCATTTGCTTCTTTCCATACTGTTGTAGCATGTTTATTATAGAAAAATGAAGAGGATTTTGAACAACCTATTGCCTTCTTTAGCATGTCATTGCAGGCAACTGAGTTAAAATATGACATCATCGAGAAGTAGGCATATGCATTGGTTAAAGCAGTCAAAAGCTTTAGGTCGTATCTAGTAGGATCTCAGATAGTTGCATATGTGCCTCATGCGGCAGTCAAAGATATTTTTACTCAGCAGGAGGTAACTGGAAGAAGATGCAGATGTATAAATAAATTGCAAGAGTTCAACATTGAAATACAGATCACAAAATTGGTAAGAGGACAAGGTTTGGCTAAAATAATGACACAATCCAATTTGGAAGCATGCCAAGTGAATGTAGTGTATAATGAAGCTATAAATGTGTCAAAATTTGAATGGTACAAGGACATTATATATTACTTGCAGAACTTAAATTGTCCTTCCCACTTCAGTGATATTTAGAAAAGGACCTTGAAACTACATGCAATCAAGTACATCATTCTTCAAGGGGAGTTGTTTTGGAAGAATCCTGATGGTGTACTACTCAAGTGTGTAGATGAAAATGAAGCTAAGAATGTTTTAAATGACATGCACAAAGGAGTGTGTGGTGGACACTATACTGCCCAAACAAAATCTCACAAAGATTCTTAGAGCAGGCTATTGGTGGCCAACTCTTTTCACAAATGCACAAAGGTTGGTTAGGAGATGTGATCCTTGCCAAAGGTTCTCAGGAAGGTTAAAGTATGAAGGTGCATTGCCCCTTAGAAATGTAACTATGGAGGCTCCATTTCAGTAGTGGGGAATTGATTTTATAGGGGAGATCTCAGAAAAATCAAGTGGAGGACATAGTTGGATTTTGGTTGCTACTGACTATTTCACCAAATGGATTGAAGCCATTTCAACTAAAAAAGCTACAAGCAGGGTGGTGATGGATTTTATTTTGGAAAACATTATTATTAGGTTTGGATTACTATTCAAAGTGGTCACAGATAATGCCATGTGCTTCAGATCTGGTGAATTTGTTGATTTTTGCAACAAATATGGGATTAATTTGTCATATGCATCACCATATCATCCACAGGGAAATGGTCAAGCAGAGTCAAGCAACAAAAGCCTCATGAAAATCATCAAAAGGATGGTAGACAAGAATAAAAGAGCCTAGGATTCAAAGCTAAAGATGGCACTATGGGCTGACTAGATAACAATGAAGAAATCAATTGGGAGGTCACCTTTTGAGCTAGTATATGGCACAACAGCCAGGCTGCCTATAAATAATCTCTTGCCAATCTATAGATTCATATAGGAAAATGATGAAGAGATTGAAGACTTAGTGACTGAAAGAATAAATCAGGTGGTTGCACTAGATGAAATCAGAAGGGAGGCACACAAGAAGAACATCAAGAAACAACAAAGTGTAAAATATCTGTTTGATAAAAGGGCTATAGAGAGGAAATTTTAGGTAGATGATTTAGTCCTTATTTGGAATGCAAGGAATTAGGATAAGGGCAAGCATGGCAAACTTGAGCCCTTATGGATGGGCCCATACCTGATCAGAAATATTCATGGAGAGGACTCCTACTATCTCCAGGCCCTAGACGGTGAGAGGTTGGAATTACCTATGCATGGTCAATTCCTCAAAGCTTATTTTTCATAAGTATCATCTTCTATGCACATTTGTAAATTATGTAAATTATCTATAAATGCCCTATATAGTTGGTGTTTTGCCTTTTTGTGTTTTGCCTAGTCTGCCCAGAGATGATTTGGTTCTCGTTGTAGCCTTGTGCCTGCACATCCCCAATCGGAGCCAATGTTGGTGCCTGCATGAACAGTCAGGTTTCAAGCTTCTAAATCTGTAGGCACCCTCCCAAAAAATCCAAAAAATTTTAAGTCTTTAGGCTCCCTCAGCATGTTTTAGCCTAACCTGATATTCTTGGGGGGGGTCATCATATTTCCAGATATCAGCCTGAAATTTCCGCGGGGTCATCATGTTTCTAACATCAGTCATCTTAGTTATGATCACCCCGATGTTGCTGCAAGGTTTCAATATGACCCAATATTCTGAAGGGGGGTCATATTCTAATATCAGGTGATCTTAGTCAAGATCACCCTGAAGCTGTTATATCACCTCGATGTTGTAGATGTTAGTTTTATATGGGGGGGATATCTACTTGTCCATCACCCTGATATTTTTGCAGGGGGGTGATATTTCAAATGTTAGGTGATCTTACGAATATCACCCCGATGTTGTCAATATGATGGTGACATCATCTGGATTGGTGGGGTGCATCATATGATCTTCGGCATGATGGCTATTATCAGCAAGTATTATGAGGATCCCCCCAATCACTGATGAGGATATGAATGTGATGATGACATGAATATGTAAATGATGGTTCATCGATGAGGTGTATGGTTCGAATATGTAGGAGAATTTTCTTCGATGCATCAAAATGCGCTGATGAGGCTGGTCATTAGGATAATATTAAATATCAGGGTGTTTCTTCACATCAGGGTGATATTTCCCAGGGGTGATATTTTTATATCAGGTGATGTGGTCATCAGGGCAATATGAAATATTGGGGTGATATTTCATATCAGGGTATCATGCAAGAGGATGATGATGAGGTATATGCTGGCATCGTCGGAAGCAAAATCATGTGACATCATATGTGCTCATGACTTTGCTTATAAAGTATTGAGGAGGTCCCTGCGGGGTGAATGTGGGATAATTAGTTCCCACATGATTTAAAAAGGTCAGGTCATGCATCTTGGCAGGAAAATTTCAAAGCGCATAGTCTACTGCATTTCCCAAGGCTATGGGTTGGTATGCCATTAATGGAAGATGTTACAGGGTATGGGCGAAGGTGTGCATGGATCAACCACCTGATTGAAGATGTGAATCCCCAGGCGGTGGCGCAGGGCTTGAGTTCAACCTCCTTGTTTCCTCCTCTACCTACTGCATTCAATGTTTGAGTGCCATTTTCTCATGATGCACTGTATCTGGAAATTTTTTGAATTGCCGTGTGATTAATGTTGAGTACACCTTCCTTGCTATATATAGCAGATGCTGTTACTCATTTGTTATTGTTGAAAGCTGGACAAATTTTGGTGTTGTAATAAGATACAACTTCATTAGTGGCCCTGTTCTATGTCTTGTGAGTTTATGAGTCTCATGTTGTATGTCTCATGCATAAATTTACTGATTTCATGTTGATTTAAATGAGTAATGCTATATTGCATGTGTTTTGTTATCTGTCTCCAAATTGAGAGTGTTCTTCTTCTGAATCTAAGCATCTAAGTAGTGTTTATGGTTCTAGAATATAGGTTTACTATATTGAATGCTTGATTCCTTACTTTTGCTCAAGGAGTAGATCAAATGTTTCAGATCAAGTTTTAGGAGGAATGTACTATAGTAAGGATGTTTGTAAGAAGAGATAACTAAATACCCAGTCTTGGGAAGTATATGTAAGGCAGGTGCTAAACAAATCCCCTTGAAATCTAGTCTTTGGAATATGTTTGTGCTGATCATTCACATGTGTATGTCTATTGACTCTAGGCCCTAGATAAGCACTAGTCTAATCTTGTATTGAGGTTACACCCCAGGTCCTAGCTTCGCATCCAAATATAAAATCAAACTTAAAACTTCAAAACCAAACCTTTAGGACCTTAGAAGTAGTTTCAGGATCAAAATCCTCTATCTCACAACTGAACATAGGCCCAAAGCTAGCCCCTTTGCACTTATTTGACAGTTTTGGTCTACATAAAGGAGGATTTATCTGCTTTGTGTCAACATCCCCTAGTTCACAAGCATACCTTATGGATGTTGAATAGGGAATACCCCCTAGGTTTTGCAGAGCCTAAAGAAGAAGAGGAGATATTTATAGAGTCTATCTCCTGTATTGTTGGCCCCTGGCCTAGAGATCCTGTTGATCATTGATGGGTACTTTGTAGGGATAACTGGGAGCAAGCATCCAGTCTAGGAAACAACCAACAAAATGTTCCACAAGTCTTCTCCTTTAGTTGATTATATAAGACTGTTAGGATGCTTTGCTTTGAGAAAATAGTTGATCTTCTGATAGTGATAACTTTTTGGTACTTGATCCAAATGCTCTAAATTTTTGATATGTTGTGTATGAATGAATATAGATACTAAGTCCAACTTTGCAAGGTCTGAAATGCAACCGCAATAGAATGCAAACCAAAATACAAAAATTGCTATTGACTGAACTACATGAACTGAACTGGAAAATGAAAGAAACAAACTGAAATGCAAATGTTTTTGGTTGATGCAAGATTGCTCTTGAACAAAGGATGCTCCTACATTAGATGATTGGATCAATTAGGCACACTCTTTACTTCCTTCCTATCACAAAATGTCTTTGAGATGAATCAGGATAACCTTTAACACTTCTGCTCTTTCTCCTTTAGTTGCACATCACAATTCATATGATATTCATTCTCTGCTCTTTATACTTTCATATTTTCATTTTTAAAATCATACTTCACCTAGACCAACTAGGTTTAGAATATATGCATGACATTACATTGATTTCATTACAAGTTAGCTAATCCAACAAGAATATTACATCTTACAAGTCATCCAGAGAAGACAATAAGAAATATGCATAGGGCAAGCCTTGTCATGAACAACACACTACTCCATAAGGAATCACACACCTTGTGGATCCCAATTCATGTTTATTCCGGTCCTAAACAGTCTTCACAACATCATTCTTTAGGGAATAACATTTTCACACTTCACAAATTTGGATTAGGTCATCCTTAAGCAATAAAACATGAAACATGTAGTACATCAGTCTTCACAATCTTGGTGGTACTCATGAATGATTAAACATTGCTTGTTCTTCTTCTAGATGAGTCAGTAGGATCTATACACTATCTCCAAATCTTTCTTGAACTCCACACAACAAGAACTTTGTGGCGCATAGCTTTATCATTCTTCAGTCAACCAGACGAAGGCATAGACTGGCAATATCATTATTTCAGGCCTTAGCCAATTCTGGAGAGGGTAGAAAGACACAAGGTGGAGTGTTTCCTTGAATTTGGACAATCCAAGGAAATTTCTTTATTGTGCTTCAGCAACAATCATGAAGGAATCAAGTTGGTCATTTGCAGGATACTTTGGTGACCTTATTATCCATGGTAAAATTTGAATATGGTTGGATTAAATTAAATCAAATTGGTTCTTGTTGAATTAATTGATTTTATCTTTTCACTAAATTGATTATTTAATTCTTAAGAATTAAATAAATTACCATAATGTGCAAAAAAAAACCAAATAGTGCACTATGGTAAAGTGAGTAAAGGGTAATTTGTTTTGTAAAGAGGATAAAGTTATCAATGATTCTCGATGAATTGTAAAAGGGAAATATTAAAAAGTGGGTAAGTGGTGTTAATTCTTTTTAGAATTAATTGATATGTGAAGTGAGAAAAGATTCTTGTGAGTGGAAAAATGGAAAAATAATTCAAGAAATGAGAGTTTGGTAAAAAGGGGTTATGGGTAGTTACCAACCTTTTTGTGTGGTAGTAAATCTTTAAAAGGGAATTTACTGGATGGTAAAATAGTTCCTCTCTTTTGGAGAAAGGTATGGTTAGGAAGGAAGAAGGGAGGGAAAATTATTTTGTGCAGCATATGTGATTTCATTTTGAAAGGGGCAAAGTATTTTGTTCTATTGTATTTCATTAATATAAGGGATAAGTTGACAGTTTGTCTATCATTTCCTGTGTATAGCCATTTGTCTTTTGTATGTTGGATGTATGACATGATGAAATTATGGTATCCATATTGTCTTGTTTAAAATATTAATAATCTGTTTCTTCAATAAATGTATTATCAATAGAGTACCCTTCTTTCATATGTTAGAATTTGGTGTTGTATATGTTGATTTAGTTATTTTAATTTGATCATTATTTTTCTCCTTTTTGTGTGTCTAGGAGGAAAATTTATTTTCTTGCCTAGAGTATTGTGGTTTTATTTCAGTTTTATATTCCAAAAAAAAATTATCCTTTTCTACTTTTAGGTTAAAAGAACATACCATTTAATAAAGATCATATAAATGGAAGTTTCTCCTTTTTAAAGAATGCAAAGGACAATTGTAGAAGTCATTTACAAATTGTTCAAGTGTTAGTACATTTATCACCATTGGTTGGGAGAAATATACAGAGGTTTGGGTGACAAATCCATTTACTAACACAAAGCAAATGGAGAGAACACAAGATCATCAGGATCATCTTCCATCAATCTATGTACCATTTCATGCCATAACAAGTTGGTGCACATTATCAGCATATGTCTTGAGAACAACTAGGCGTCAAGAACTGTTTATATCACAACTGTCATTTGAAAACTAAGCTTGCAGACCTCCAAAACACCTAAAACTCATATGGATGCACTCATAATATGCTTTGAACATATCCTCAAAATTTCATAGCCATATCTGTCACTACAGAGAAATGCGGAGCATTCCAAACAATCTTCATCATCACTTAATTCTACCGAAGCATAGACCAAAACTCTGTCTCTCGTAACCTTCACTGTAGAGGGACAAATGATCTAAAATTTTGGATTTAGCATCTTTGCATCATACTAAACTTACCTTCTAAACCGCATGACCATATCTTCAAATGTGGAGGAATGCAAACCATTTTACCAGGTAGTCTTCCAGGCAACTCTCTGTAGCAGAAGCATTCATCAACTTCTGGAGGTCAAAACATTCATATAACAACACATACATCCTTGGGAACAATAGAAAGGGTCATATAGCATGCCACAAGTCATCAGCAACATCTTTTCATCCTCAGCATAGCTTAATGTGTTATAATTCAATTTAGTGCTTCTAGTTCCCATATTAATATTTCATCATTCATCTTTATGATTCTAATTCCCATCTTAATGTTTCATCATGAAAATATCTTTCCTGACCATAAGCATTCTCAAAACAAATTGACTTGACACTTGATCAGGACATGACATCCAACCATGAACATTAGAAACATCATTGCATCTCACTACTTTTCTAACCACAAGCATGCTCAATACACCTTGTCTTGACATTAATCTGGGCATGACATCTAACCATGAAAATCAGCAACCCATTATGAACCTCAGGAACATCACTGAATATCAGTTACCCTAAACATCAGCATCACCACTATATCTCTATTGAAATGCACAAGACAACTAAGAGGGGGGGTGACTCAGTTGTCACGAAAACTTAACTTCTTATAGATATCAACACATTAGTCAATTAATCACTGTTATTATGATTTAACCATGAAAGCATGAAATCAAAAACTTAAGCACAATCACACATGAGACACTAGATTTTTATGTGGAAAACCCTATAAGGGAAAAACCACAGTGAGTGTTAGCTCACAAAATAAATATGTTATAACAATACCAAAAATCAAAGGCTCATTGCCTAAAATGCTCACTACAAAAGTTAGGACTCACTGCCAAGATCGGCTCATTGCTAAGATCGACTCATTGCCAAGGAGTGGCTCACTGCCAAAGGTTTGTGAATTGAGATAATAACATCTACTCCATGCGAGCATTTAGTTCCATTGAAGCATAAAACATTTCCTCTGCTCTGCTCTACCTTTTCACTTTGCACTTATCTTCACATCTTCACACTTCATACCTTTTTCACGATTTCATTACAAGTATTTATATTCATCAACCTTGGAATGTACATCAAGGTCAACATTACATTCATCAACCATTGGAACAATCTCTAAGGTTGGCATTACAAACATACATAGAAATAGGTTTGGACCTAAACAAAATTAGCTAAGGAAAAGATGTATGCAGATCACATTATGCCTTAGTTGGGACTCAAATGCAATCTTTCACACCACAACATGCTTCCACAATTTTCAATGCATCTCCATAAGTAGTGAAAACAACAAGGTTGGCTAAGACTTGGAGTCAACACTAAGTCTTTTAGGAACAATCTTCATCCACGATCCAAATTACTCTTCATAGACCAATCATAAGGTAGGAACATGATTAAAAGACATCCACAAGCACATTGTAATCACCAGGAACATCCGCACAACCTCTAACCATTTTGTCAAGAAGATTCTTCAAATTGGAGCACTGAAACAACATTGTCAGCTACTGTCATAAAGAAAAGATTGCTTGCGAACCACTAAATCATGAACCATTTGAGTTGAAGGCACATAATATCATCCCAGACTTAACTCTAGAAGTGCAAACCATAATACTGCTAGATTTCTACCCAAGTATGCAAGTGATTGAGAGAAAGCAAAATAGAAATCAGATATGAGCTAAATAAACTGTATTCAACTCAAGAGAATGCAAAGTATTACAATAGAATGGGGTGCACTTATGAGAGCAAGAGGTGGGTATATATATGATATTCCACCCAAGAGACTCAATACACAACCAATGTGGGATAAAGTGAAAAAGTCCCTAAGTAAGCTTAACCTAGTGTGAAAAGAGCTAAGGTGGAGAACAAGCTAAGAAATAGCTAGAGAGCAAAGTAACCCTTTTTACACTAACAATAAGACATGCTTTATTAACCTAAGCGAGATTAATAGAAGTGTAGGAAAAACCTAGGAATATAGGGAAAAAATGAATAACCCAACTAGGAAATAAAAACTTATACTAACACCCCCCATAAGTGAAGCTTAGGTGGATGTAGAAATGGGTCCTGGCAAATCAAGCCTGATGAGGTACCCATGTACAATGAGTTCCCCCAAAAAGAGAAGTAGCCCCCCTCACAAAAGAGAGTACACCCCCTAGTAGAGAGAGAGAAAGAAGGAGCTAAGAAGCCCCCTAAAAGGAGGACACCTGCCGCACCCCAAGCAAAGCTCGCAAATGAATGAACTTGCTCTCAGTGAAGGGTTTGGTGAAGATGTCAGCTGTCTGATCTGATGTCGAACAATATTGAAGATCAAGAACCTGCTCATGAATCAGCTCCCGAATGTAGTGCATGTGAATCTCAATGTGTTTGGTCTGCTGATGATGGATCAGATTGCGAGAGATCTAAATAGCACTCTGGTTGTCACAAAAAATGACCGTAGGCTTTCTAAAGGAAATACCAAAATTAGTGAGAATGTGTTGAAGCCAAATAGCTTTAGTAGTAGCATTAACTGCTCCTCGATACTCAGCCTCTGTAGATGAAAGAGTAATAGTAGATTGCTTCTTGTTCAACCAAGAAATCAGACCAGAACCAAGAGAGAAGCAATACCCTGAAGTAGACTTGCAATCCTGAGAATCGTCTGCCCAATCTGAATCTGTGTATCCCACCAAGTCAATATCCACGCCTGTTGCATAATGAATCCCATAATTGTGAGTGCCCTGTACATAGTGAAGAATCTGCTTAACTGCTTTCCAATGCAGCTCATGTGGCTCCTGCATGAACCTGGAGACCAGGCCCATGACATATGAAATATCAGGCCTCGTGTGAGTCAAGTATATGAGACTCCCAACCAATTGGCGATACAAGGTAGCATCTACCAAAGGTGAAGAACAAGAAGCCTCAAGTTTGACTCCTGACAGAAAGGGAGTCAGAGCAAGCTTGCAGTCAGCCATATGAAACCTCGAGAGCAAATCTAGAGCATACTTGGACTGATTGATGGTGATCCTGGAAGAAGACTGATAGATCTCAATCCTGAGAAAGTAATGCAACAAGCCCAAGTCAGTCATCAAAAACCTATCATGAAGGGCAGTTTTGACAGCCCCAATGGTGGATGAAGAACTCCTTGTGATCAGCAAGTCATCAACATAGAGAACAAGGAAAGTGAGAGTATCATCTTGCTGCAAAATGTAGATGTTCAGATCAGAATGGTACCGAGTGAACCCAATTGATAGAAGAAAGGAGTCCATCTTGGCATACCAGGCTCAAGAGGCCTGTTTAAGGCCATAGACAGACTTCTGAAGTCGGCAGACAAGTGAAGGATCCTGGACAAACCCCTGTGGCTGCTCCAAATATATCTCCTCCTGAAGGTCACCGTGAAGAAAAGCACTCTTCACATCCATCTGATGAACTTCTCAACGATGGGCTGTAGCAATGGTAAGGACAAGTCGGATTGAATTCATCTTGGCAACTAGTGCAAAAGTCTCAGAGTAGTCAATCCCAGGAACTTGGGAGAATCCTTTTGCGACCAAGCGAGCCTTATGTTTATCGACCGACCCATCTGCAGTAAATTTTGTTCGATAGACCCACTTGCATCAAACAAGTTTTCTTCCCTTAGGAAGTGGGACTAAATCCCATGTATGGTTCCTTTCCAAGGAACTGAACTCTTCCTGCATAGCAGCATCCCACTCGGGAAGACCAGAAGCTTCCCTAAAGGACTGTGGATCAGAAGCTGAAGCAAAGAAGAGATGAGGAGCCTGCTCGAACTGTGACCTTGTTCTTCTTGCATCTAAAGGATCACCAACCCAATCACCTGCTGACTCCAAAGTTTGACGAGCCCAAAGAGGCCCATTGGTAGGAGAATCTAGAGGAGAATCAACATCCTCTGAATGATGACTAAGAGAGGAGGAAGATGAACCCTCATCATCGCCATCTAAAGTGGAGGAAGAAGACTCCTCATGAGGATTAAGGTCCTCAAAAGAACTATCATCATGAAGTCGCAGTGTCTCCATGGGAATGAAAGATGGAGAAGTGGTAGAGGAAGTATCCTCCTCAAACCGAACACTCATCTCAATAAAGAGCTCATGTGTGGTAGGGTGGAATAGCCTGTAGCCTTTGACACCATCTGGTTAGCCAACAAATATGCAAGGCCTACTCTGCGGATCCATAGCCTTGCGTTTCTCTGTTGGAATGTGGGCCCATGTAGGAGACCCAAATACTCAGAAGTGCTTGACTATGGGTTTCTAACCAGTCCAAGCTTGAAAAGGAGTTACCCCCTTCACAGATCGGTGAGGAACCTGGTTCTGGATATAACACGCACAGTTGATGGCCTCTGCCCAATATTGAGGTGCCAATGATTTGGAGTGAATCATGCAATTGGCCATTTCCTTCAATGACCAATTCTTTCATTCTACAACTCCGTTTTGCTGTGGACTGTAGGGAACTGTGTGCTGAAGATCAATGCCCTTTGAGGCACAAAACTGCTCAAACTTTTGGTTGACATATTCCCCGCCATTATCAGTGCGCAGAATCTTGACAACCTTCCCAGATTGTTTCTCTTCAAAAGCTTTAAAGTCCTAAAAAGACTCAAAGACTTCAGACTTTTGTTTGAGAAAGTATACAAAGGTGTATCGGGAAAGATCATCAATGAAGGTCAATACATATCTAGCTTTGTTGAATGAAGAATGTTGAAATGGACTAGTGAAACCACTATGTACTAACTCCAAGAGCTGTGTGGCTCTCCGTGCTTTGCCTTTGTCAAATTTTTCTTTAGGATGCTTGCCAAGAATGCAACCTTGACAAACTCCATCAGAGAATCAAATAGAAGGCAACCTTGTAACCATGTCATGTTGACTGAGTTGTTGCAAGTAGCGATAGTTCAAGTGGCCAAACCGTTGATGCCACAAACGGCTCACCTCATCTGAGTGAGTGAGCAATGCAAGTGAAGGAGAATCAGGAACAAAATGAGAAAAGTGATAGAGCCGAGAATGGTTATCAACTTTTCCTACAGCAATTGTAGACCCACTGTGCAGATCACTGATAACCACTGAGTCAGGTGTAAATTTAACTCTCTTGTCGGAACCTGTATGGGTGATCTGGTAGATAGATAGGAGATTAGTTGACAAAGAAGGCACACAAAGAACATCATGGAATGTCCCATCACCAATGTCAATAGACCCTCTCCCAAGAAATTCCTCTGGTGTATCATTACCCATAAGAATATCAGGCACAGAACATGACTCCAAGGATGAGAAACTTTCCTTTGTATTGGCCATGTGGTGAGAAGCACCTGAGTCAATTACCCAACTATCTGGTAGTGTAGCAACTGCAACAAGGGCCTTGCCCTTCCCCTTACTATTTTTCGTGTCCTTTGAAGATTGTGAAGAATCTTCCTTAGCTGAATCTGACACTTTGATATTATTCTTCTCAAGAAGATAAGTGATATGAGCTATTTGCTTTTTCAAACACTTCTGCTCATCGTGACTAGATTTCTTACAAAAGGCACACTTTGTCTTCTCCTTTTTAGACATGTTGTCTTTAGAGGAAGACTCAGGAGCTGCATTGTTTGCAGCTTGTTTTGGACCTTGTTTTTTCTCTCCTTGATCCTTTTGTTTCTTAATTTGCTTTCCATTGCCTTTCTGATCTTTAGTGCCCTAATTTGCAGCCAATGCATGAGACTTAGAAGGCTTAATAGTACCCATGTGAACTAATTTATCCTGTTCTTTAGTGAGTTCAGCATTAAATTCATCTAAAGAAGGCATTTTGTAGGTAGTCCCAAGAGCACTTTTGGTGGCATAAAATGTAGAAACAAACACTGAGTAGTTAGGACCAAGCTTAGAAAGAATACTTAAGATCAATTGTGGATCTTTCTTTTCAATCCCACATTGCTTCAACTGTAATCTAATGGCCTTTAGCTTTGTGAAGAAGTCTTGTATTGTATCAAAATTACATGGATTTAACTCTATTAGCTCATTCTCCAATTGATGTCCCCTTAATTCATCTTGTTTACCAAAGAGATTTTCTAAAGTAGTCCATACATCATTTGGTGTTGTAGTAGATTCAACATGAAAAAGAAGATCAGGAGATACAGACATGCATAGAGTTCCAAAAGCTTCATCTAGTTTGTTATGAAATTTAGGCTTTTCTGCAATTAAGGTTGGTTCAGTTTCTAGACCCATTGTTACTCTATATAGTCCTAACTTCTTAAGTTGGATAGTCATCTTGGACTTCCACTCATAGTAGTTGTAGGGTGTTAGAACAAGCACTGTTAATTGATCCATCTTAATGCAGAATTAGATTGTTGTTGTTGTTGTTGTGAGGAAAGAAAAGATGCAAGAATACACAAGATACCCCCCCTTTTCCACTCAATCAAAGAACCCCCCCCCAAGAAAATTTAATTTGGCACTTTATATGTAGTACGGTTACAATGGCCACTAGCAACAGAACGCTAAGTGGACTTGACTTCAATGCTTTTACAAATCCTCATGAAGAGCATATGTTGAAACTATAACTTTGGCACAATATCTAAAGAAATAAATAGTACCACTACGATCTACTCAAAAAATCATGCACTTTCAAAAAAAGAATCGCCTCGATACGAGGTCGTATGTGAAAGTTATGATCCTCCGAAGTTCCCAAAAATGAGAACTGTGCAATGTCACGACTGAGAATCTGTAATTTCTAAAAAATCTATAGACTAAAATCAAAAAATGATTGTACCAGCATGTAGAGCACAAAAAATAAGCCAAAATCAAAAAAAGAATCTCAGAAATCGAAGGTCGGGAGCCCGAGTTACGGCCTTTGGAAGTTGAACTGCAATTTCCAAAACGCCAATAGATAGGGGTTTTGCTATAGCTTTCTGATGTCGTTTCTGTAAAATATATAAGCTTTATGCAAAAACTAATAGATACCCAGATGGTTTTTTGGTGCTGCGAACAAGACCCAAAAGGTGTTTTTCTCTGTGATCTACAGAAAATGTGACTCTAATTGAAAAAAACATGTTTTGCACCCAAAAAATGGCATGTAAAGACTGAATCAGCTACCTAAGACAAACAAAGGCATGCTCAACCTGCAAGATTGATCAAAATAAATAAAATGTAAGCCGATTGTTAGATTTTAGCTCAAAGAGTCTTGAGGAAGCTATGGAAAAAACTTGCAACTGGCAAGTCAAAATATGAACCCCCCAAAAACTAGAGTTTTCTCCACACTTTTCTGTTTCTCTAGATCATCCAAAGATGCAAGAGAAGAGCATACTCATGTGCTTCGAAACCCACAACTCACAAACTAGAGTTTTCTCCACACTTTTCTATTTCTCTAGATCATCTAAAGATGCAAGAGAAGAGCATACTCATGTGCTTCGAAAAACAACTCTACACTCAGATTTCTAAAAAAAATTCTAACCCACAACTCACAACTGCTCTGATACCATGTTAGATTTCTACCCAAGCATGCAAGTGATTGAGAGAAAGCAAAATAGAAATCAGATATGAGCTAAATAAACTGTATTCAACTCAAGAGAATGCAAAGCATTACAATAGAATGGGGTGCACTTATGAGAGCAAGAGGTGGGTATATATATGATATTCCACCCAAGAGACTCAATACACAACCAATGTGGGATAAAGTGAAAAAGTCCCTAAGTAAGCTTAACCTAGTGTGAAAAGAGCTAAGGTGGAGAACAAGCTAAGAAATAGCTAGATAGCAAAGTAACGCTTTTCACACTAACAATAAGACATGCTTTATTAACCTAAGCGAGATTAATAGAAGTGTAGGAAAGACCTAGGAATATAGGGAAAAAATGAATAACCCAACTAGGAAATAAAAACCTACACTAACAAATACTTCATGCAGAGGAATACAGAGTAAAATACTTTCTCCCTGTCACTACTAAATGCATAGAAAAATAGTTCTTACTTTGGTGAATAGAACTCTCAAATATTCATATCAGAGGCTCAAACTTAGAATATATCATATTTAGACATGCCTCTAAATTACTTCTAATTTGTAGACAAGATATTCATTCTACAAGAAATGCGGAGAAAATTATTGGACTATTCTGCTATAAACAAAGATACTCTTCAACACATTGTTTCCACTGGGAGAGCAAATTTTCTCAAAAGCACTTGGAAATTTAATATCAAGATCACTTACTCATTATCTTCAACACTTACATAGGCCAGTAAAAAGCAACTAACTTAATACAAGAAAGTGTCAAAACAAGAGTACAGTTGACATCAGTGACAACACAGATATGTTAACATCAATGAGAACACCAGTTAGGCACATACTTTCAACAATCTCCCCCTTTGTCATTGATGGCAACATATGATGTGAAAAACTGTAAAGACCACCAAGACAAGATTGTGTACTGATTACCTTCTCCCCATTTATCTTTATAATCTGTACTCTTTCTCCTCTTAAGTTTTTCACATGATTTCTCTCCGCCTTTGACATCAATGGCAAAGGGCACATACTTGCACTCTGCTACTCTGATCAAACTAAAATTGCTCTTTCATCAACACTATAACACTTACTGCTCTTTGTTAAGAACACATATCAACAACATCTAGTTACTCCCCCTGAGAGGTAGCCTTTAAAACATCAATCCAGATCAAAGAATGAGGCTTTGGACACCACTGGATTGATGCATTCTATGCATCTTAATTTAGAGCAGGAGGGGTAATAACTCCTAACATTTCTCTAAGATACTCAAAAGTATGCTTAAGTAAAGGCTTAGTGAAAATATCTGTAATCTAATCCTTTGTAGACGCATATTCCATCTTTACTTCATTCTCTGTCACTTTTTCTCTCAGAAAATGATACCTTATAGATATGTGCTTTGTTCTTGAGTGCATTACTAGATTCTTTGAAATGTTTATAGCACTTGTATTGTCACAAAATATTACAATTGGATCTTCATACACAACTCTTATGTCCTTCAATATCTAATTTATCCATAACACTTGAGTGCAACAACATCTTGCTGCAATATACTTAGGTTATGCAATAGACAAAGAGATTGAATCTTGCTTCTTGCTTAAGCATGAAACCAATCTATTACCCAAGAAGAAAGCAACATCTCTGGCCCAATCTATATCTGTATAAGCACTGAGAGTGAAATCATTATCCTTTGGATACCATAAGCCATTATGCGATGTGCCATTTAAATACCTCAAGATTCTCTTAACTACCATTACATGTGAGTCTCTAGGATCTTCTTGAAATCTTGCTACAAGACAAATTGCATGCATTATATCAGGTCTGGTTTGTATTAGATAAAGTAATCCTCCAATCATGGATCTATACCTTTTGTGATCAGTCTAGGTAATTCATCAATTTTGCTTAACTTGTAACCAATCACCATGGGAGTACATAATAGTTTAGAGTCCTCCATCCCAAATTTCTTCAACAAATCTTTCACATACTTAGACTGAAAAATGAAGATTTCTTTATCTGATTGAGAAATTTGCAAACCCAAAAAGAAATTTATTTCACCAAACATAGACATCTAAAATTCATTTTGCATTTCCCTTGCAAATTTCATGCACATATCTTCATTGCCTCCAAAGATAATGTCATCAAAAAAGACTACAACAATTAAGATTCAATTATCATTGATTTTGAAATAGATATTACTATTTGCAGTGCCTTTACTAAATCCTAATTGCAACAAATACTTTCTAACCTTGCATACCGGGCTCTGGGGGTTTGCTTCAATCCATACAAGGCCTTCTTCAATCTACACACCATGTTATCTTGGTCTGATAACTTAAATCCTTCTAGTTGTTCAATGTAGACCTCTTATTCCAACTCACCATTCAAGAATGTAGACTTAACAACCATCTGATACACTTTGAAATCTTTGAATGCTGCAAATGCCAAAAAAAATTTGATTGCTTCTATTATTGCCACAGGAGCATATGTCTCCTCAAAATCTATCCCTTCAACCTGAGAATATCCTTTGCATACCATCCTTGCTTTGTTTCTAACTACTCGATTCTCATTCAGCTTGTTCTTGAAAACCCATTTCGTTCCAATCACATTCTTATTAGTAGGTCTAGGAACCAATTCCCAAGTTTGATTCTTCTCTATCTCCATTAGCTCTTCTTTCATATCCTTTACCCAATTTTCATCATTGCAAGATTCACTTATAGTTTTAGGTTCAATCTTTGAAAGTAAACAGTAGTTCACCTATTCTTTTGCAGCCCTTTTCCTTGTCAATACTCCTTTGCTTTTATCACCAATTATCTGATCTTTAGAATGATTGATCCTTACATACTTGGTAGTCTTAACTGCACTTTCTGAAGCCTTTTCTTCTATATCTTGGCTATCCTCTTATTAACCTTTCTTTTCATTTGCTGTGGTAACAAGTTCATCTGATTCATAGCCATTTAGATATGATATTCTTTCCTTGTCTTCATCCACCTTTAAATTAGCACTCTCACCAATCTTTTTCAGCCTTTTCTTGTAGCACCGGTAGGCCTTACTCTTGCTAGAGTATCCAAGAAAGATTCCTTCATCACTTCTAGCATCAAACTTGCCTAGTTCTTCTCTTCTGATATAACATTTACTTCCAAAAACTCATGAAATATTTCACTGTAGGAACTCTTCCATACCACAATTCATAAGGAGTTTTAGTACTATTACCTTTTACTTGAACTTTGTTTTGGATGTACACATTAGTATGTATATCTTCTCTCTAATACACTTCTGGTAGGTCAACCTCCTTCATCATAGTCTTGGTAACTTCTTGAACTATCCTATTTTTCCTTTCAACAACTCCATTTTGGTGAGGAGTCCTTGGTGTAGACAATTGTCTTTTTATCCCTTGTTTTTCATAGAAAATATTGAATTCATTTGATGTGAACTCACCTCCTCTATCGGACCTTAAGCACTTTATTCTTAGGTCTATCTCATGTTGACCTTGGCATGATGGTTGTCATTGATGTCAAAGTGATGAGGATTTGATCATCTTAGTTGTGTTGAGTTGTTGACCATATCATCAGGAGTTGTTTACAAAGGATTCATTTACTTGGTGTTGTTATTCATGAAGTTTATATCATAGAGGTTACAGGTTGGTAACAATTCTAGATAGCAGAAAGTGGTGCAGCAAAAAGTGGCAGAGATGTTGATACAAAGCTGGGTTGATCATTAGGAGAAGGTGAGAAGGTTTATAGGAGTTTCCATCAATTGATGATGATATTGTTTTTCATGCTTCTATTTCATTGGTTTAGTCCACATGCTTCACACTTCATGCCATGGTGGTCTCATTTGATGTTGGATGCATGGGTGCATGATATGGTGTAGTTGTAGTAATTATAATTAGTTTGAGTTAAAGTTGAGTTGTCATCGCCATCAGGAGTTTTGTATGGAGGAAGTATTGTCCTTTGCTATCATAAGTGTCCATCAAGGTTGATGAAGTTTGTGTTGATGTCACAGTTAGAACAAATTGGATGTTCTTCATCAAGAAGTTGGATTTGCAATGAATCTCAGTCAGAGGAGTCCAAAAGATTGGTGATACAATTGGGTTATGCTCATAATGCTAGTGTTAATGTGTTCATAATGCTCTTGTGTTTCAGTTCATCATGGTGAGGCTTCATTTAGGATGTCATGTTCCTCACTCATCATTCTTCATGGTTCAGAGTTCATTAAAGTTTCATGTCCTCATAGTTCAATGTTCAGTCATTATAGAGGTAGTTGTTCTTTGTTGTCAAATGTATGAAGGAGGAGAAGTAGTATTCTCACAGTTCTTTCATTTATTAAAGACTTCAAATACTTTTCAACCCTAGAAACCCTCCTATAATCCTAAGCAAGCTCTTATTCTATTGAAATAGTCAATGACATATTACGTTTTGTTCTATTTAAGATTTGACTTGTTATCAAAGGTCAGTGCCACTTAAGTTACCATCTTAAGGGCATCAACCACATACATTGACTGGCCCTCCCTATTGTAAGTATGGGCCTAACTGGTGTTGTCATTGATGTTAACATATTCCTGTTGCATTGATGTCAAGGAATGGATGAGTTGTGTGCTGAGGATATTGAGAAAACTAGCCCTATCAGAAATAGAGGACAGTGAAGACAGTGAAGTTCTATGAAGCAAAGATCCCAATCAATTAAAGATCAAAGTATACGCATCAAAGAGTTTGTAGATATATGTCTTAAGGTGCTCCAGCCAAGATTTTAGAGATCCACATGAAGATTTGGAGAAGTTATGGACATATGAGTAAAATTGGTTCTGGCAGCTGTTCAGAGGTGACAGTATGGCACAAATAGGTCTGGTGAGATCTGGAAATGCAATATCTTTTTTTGTGAATCTGGTGGCATGTTTGGGAAGCTAATGTGAATTGACAACTCAAATGGTTCGTCGTTTAGAGGTCCACAAGCAATCCTTCTAATGTGATAGTGATGACCGACTGTGTTCTTTAGGTTCTAGATGAAGATATGAATTATTATAGTAAGTAGAAGTGGTGCAGATGTTCTTGGTGATTTAAGCAAGCTTGTGGGGGTCTCTAGATTGTGTCCAGTTTGTGTTGACTATTCGTATTGAAGATTGAGCTCGTAATTAAAGATTTACCTTCAGGTGATGGTGTTCTTCCTAATCTTGGCCGATCGAATGAGTTGTGCATGTTGCAGATGATCTTGAAGATGTTTTGTGAAGCATGGTGTGTTCCTTAAAGAAGATTGAGGTCCCAAATATGTATGGCCGACAGTGTAGTGATGCGCATGAAGTTTTTGTAACAACTCAAGTTCTATTTTTGTAATTGCTCTATAATAAAATAAAGTATGTGTTGTGCCAACTTTGATGATCATTCCAAAGTTGATGTCATGTATAAATAAGATTTGTGAAGTCTATTAAAAGGATATGTGGTCATGATGAGAAAGTGGTGGAGAAGAGGAGCAAAAAGTAGAGCGGAGGTGGTGAGCTTAAATGGAACTGTCTCAAGCATGGTGAAGATGCTAATCTCCAGTTCAAGTATGTAATATGATGCAGAGCTAAACCCAGGTTGAAGCGTATCAACTAGTTCCAGACCCTTTGGAGCCCACAAGTTAACCTTTATAGTGTATGTCGGCAAGACATCTCCCAATGTCTCACCGAAGCAATCCCCCTCTTGCCTATCGGCAAGAGACTACACTGTCGTTCAAGCTAAAAACTCCTTCACCGATGCATATTTCTCCCTGACGAGCCTTCCATCGGCAGGACCATAGCAATGTCTCACCGAAACATACCAATTGCTTTCCTATCGGCAAGAAGAAGCCTATCGGCAATCACCTAAATACTCTCGCCGATGTCAATCTCACACCGATGTTGACTTCTGGTCACCAAGACAATCTTCGTTGTCACCCCGATATTTTGGATGCCAACTCCCTCGTCGGCCAGACCTATGTTATCGGCCTAACCTAAGATCCTTCCACCGATGCACCCTTCTCTCACCGATATAACTATTATCGGCCAGACCCCTCTCCACTCTCACTGACGCCACATCTCCATTGCCCAGACATAACCTTTCGACGAAGATGTTATCTCTTCCGCCGATGCCCTTGGTCACACTGACATCTTTCATTGGCGACACTCCATAATGATCTCCCCAATCGGCGAGAACATAAACTATCGACTACCACTCAAAACTTTAAGCCGATATACCTTCTTACGCCGATGTCTTCGGCCAAGTCGATCATCGGTGAGACCTTCCGCATCGGACCACCACAACTCTTCTTCACTGATGCCCTTAGTCAGGCCAATAGACCTAGCACCCGCTCCATCGTCGGCAAGACTTTTGTCTATCAGCGCCACCCTTCTCCTTTTCGCCGATGGTAATCCTTACGCTGATGCTTCCTTCATCGGCGACATAGATGGAACTCACGCCGATGCCTCCAAAACATACATTCAGGCTTGTTAGACACCTGAACTGTTCAGTGATGCACTTATAGTTCAACTGACGGATATACACATAATATTCACCCTGCAAATGCAGTGTATACACATACTAAATGACGATTCTCTCTGGAGGGGTTCCTGCAATACCTAACCTTCCATAACTAAAATGAATAAACAAAAATGGAGAAATTAATCTACAGATCCATTCCACTGATTTCCCAAAAATCTGCCAATGGAATGGAATTATTCATTCAATTCGACACCAGAGGCACCAAACTAAATTATATACAATTTCTACATAGAATGAACTATACAGGGTATCTACACAACATTCAGAATCTAAAAAAAAGAAAACAATTTACGAAACTTCTATTCCTCCTCCTTAATGTTTCAGAATTACATTTCGACTATTTTTCTCCAAAAGACAAAAAACACACCACATCGTCACTACTTTGCTCCATTCCATATTTATCTTTCCCAATGTGAGGGACTAACATTCTCCTCTGTTTTTGGGATTTGAGCTTACCAAGATTATTGGTAGAAGCCCCTAATTAATTATATGACAACTGTTTTGCATGGGACAACAAAACTCTGAAGGTTAAGACACATTTATTTACCCTTTTCTTAATCCAACTTGTCTGGAATGTCAAGTTTGGAGTTTACAAACATGAAATGCCCATACAAAATGTTACATTTTGAAAATGCTATGAGGTAGCATGAAATGTCTAAAAAACATATTAAAGTCTTATGCATATTTATATTGTCTATGGGGGGCTCCTGCACCATACTTCCCGATTTGAAAAGAACTCATGTCCCATGAGTTAAGGCTTTGACTGAATCCGTCTGTAGCTATTGTCTCATATCTGTCCCTTGATCTCAGTGCTACAAATCTCTAAGCTGCAACTTGCTGCCAGGGAGACCAATACTCATGCCTAGCAATACAGGCTCTCCTCACACCTTGCTGATCATTGCTTCCTACCATCATCTCTGTTTGGTCAAGGGCAGTGGGAACCTCCTTTACTGTTATGACAGAATGTGTTGGTCTTTCAACTGTTAGAGGACAAACAATAGTCACCATCAAGATTGCATCCTTGCACTCCCAATCAGCCTATGGCTATGGACAAACCTATTTCTGGATCTTCTATTGATCGATCTGATCTTTGTCAGCCAGAACTAAAGTCTTCTTCAAACTGTAATCTCCTCTTTTTGTGATATCCTCAGCTTTTTGTGACTCTGTTGTAGGTATCTCCACAAACTCTTTCTTACCTACCAAAATAATCTTACTTGCCTTTTCTACTTTAGCATCTTCTTGCAATGGAATCAACACAGTAGTTCTCCCATCCTTCTTGATGGTGTATGTGTTATTATACCCATCATACAGTGCTCTCCTATCAAATTGCCATGGCCTACCCAAAAGTAGGTGACAACATTCCATGGGCAATATGTCACACAAAACTCTATCTTGATAATTCCCAATCTGAAAATCAACATATGCCTGTTCATACACTAAAAGTGATTGACTATTACTTACCCAAGAGGCTTTGTAAGGATTTTGATGTGGAATTATTTCCAAATTCAATTTATCCACCATTTCTTGAGATACCATATTGTCTGTTGAACCAGAATCTACTACTACCTTGCATATTTTGCCTTTGCTTCTGCAAGTAGTCCGAAAAAGTGCTCTCCTTTGTATCATCTCCTTGGATGTCTTCAAGCTGATTCTCCTTAGCATCAATGCTTCGCCCTCCTCAAGGTATCCACAATTATTAGGAGCTCTATCTCCTTTATAAGTGTTTGAACTTTACACACTTTCCTCTATCTTCTCTTCTTGCACAAGTTGTACTCTCTTGTCATTTGTTCTATCATCTCTGGATGATGAACCTTGTCTTTCTAGACATTTGAAAAATGGATGACCAAACTCACCACAGGTGTAACATTTTCCTGAAAAGGTATTAGAACCTCTTCCTCCTCCAAATCTGCCTCTTGTACCTTTCCATCCACCTTTGTAATTAGACTGTTCCTGTCCTTTACCAATGTTTTCTTGACTCTCATTGGTTTTCCTTATTGTAGGGGCTGATCCTCTTCCCCTCATGTTGTTGCCTCTTCCTTTGTTACTCTGCTCTTGCCTTCTCTTCAGTTTCTCATCTACTCTTAGTGCCACTTAGAAACACTTGTCCACAATTTCTAGTGTTAAGATGGTGATCTCATCTTGTATGCTATACTTTAGGCCATTAATATACCTGGCAACTCTTCCTTTCTCATCCTCAGTAAGTCCACATCTTACGGACAATTTGTGAAATTCCTCTGTATAGGTGGATACATCCATATCCTTCTGTCTGAGATTCTGCATTTTCCTGTATATCTGCACTTCATAGTCTGCTGGTAGGAACTGAGCCATGATCCTGTCTACCATCCGACTCTAGGATGAGATCATGCTCTTGCCACTCTTCACCCTTTCCCCCTAGGTGTAGTTCCACCATGTGAGTGCAGCACCTTTCAGTTTCATTTTAGCAAACTTGACTCTCATATTCTCCGGTACCTCCTTGTACTCGAAGTAATTGTTCAAAGCCTTGATCCATTCGATGACTTCTTCTACGTCCATCTTTCCGCTGAACATCAAAATCTCCATTCTTGATTCAGACGACTCCTTACCGAGCGATTTGATAGCCTCCAGAAATTGTTTCTGATCTGTAGATATTTCTATCTGTGTCAAGGTCATTTCCTCTTCTCCATCTTCTTCTTCTCCATCAGACTCCTCGTCTGGTTTCTAGCCTTTTCCTAAGGCTTTCAATTCAGCTTGGAGTGCTTCCTTGACTCTAGTCTTGATCAGTTCCACCATCTCCTTGAACCTCTTGGCCACTTCGGTGGTCATCCCCTTTAGAGGCATATCACTAGCCCCTTCTTTACCTTCTGTGTCTGACATAAACACTCACAGACTCTGTCAATACCTTTGTCGATCTTTCTCTAGCTCTATCTTCTTAATGACAGAATCAATACACAAAATAGCCCAGTGCTTTTGCTGAGCTCTGATACCACTTGAAGCAGAGCTAAACCCAGAATGAAGCATATCAACCGGTTCCAGACCCTTTGGAGCCCACAAGATAACCTTTATAGTGTATGTCAGCAAGACATTTCCCAATGTCTCACCGAAGCAATCCCCCTCTTGCCTATTAGCAAGATGTTACACTGTCGTTCAAGCTAAAAACTCCTTCACCGATGCATATTTCTCCCCGACGAGCCTTCCATCGGTAGGACCATAGCAATGTCTCACCGAAACATACCAATTGCTTTCCTATTGGCAAGAAGAAGCCTATCAGCAATCACCTAAACACTCTCACCGATGTCAATCTCACACCGATGTTGACTTCCGGTCGCCAAGACGATCTTCATTGTCACCCCAATATTTTGGATGCCAACTCCCTCGTCAGCCAGACCTATGTTATCAGCCTAACCTAAGATCCTTCCACCGATGCACCCTTCTCTTGCCGATATAACTATTATCGGCCAGACCCCTCTCCACTCTCACCGACACCACATCTCCATCGCCCAGACATAACCTTTCGGTGAAGATGTTATCTCTTCCGCTGATGCCCTTGGTCACGTTGACATCTTTCATCAGCGACACTCCATAATGATCTCCCTGATCGGAGAGAAAATAAACTATTGACTACCACTCAAAACTTTACGCTGATATACCTTCTTACACTGATGTCTTCGGCCAAGTCGATCATCGGTGAGACCTTCCGCATCAGGCCAGTACAACTCTTCTTCGCCGATGCCCTTAGTTAGGCTGATAGACTAGCACCCGCTCCACTGTTGGCAAGACTTTTGTCTATCGGCGCCACCCTTCTCCTTTTCGCCGATGGTAATCCTTACGCCAATGCTCCCTTTGTCGGTGACATAGATGGAACTCACGCCGATGCCTCCAAAACATACATTTAGGCTTATTAGACACCCGAACTGTTTAGCGATGCACTTACAGTTCAACTGACAGATATACACACAATATTCACCCTGCAAATGCAGTGTATACACATACTAAATGAGGATTCTCTTTGGAGGGGTTCCTGCAAGACCTAACCTTCCATACCTAAAATGAATAAACAAAAATGGAGAAATTAATCTACAGGACCATTCCACTGATTTCCCAAAAATCTGCCAGTGGAATGGATTTATTCATTCAATTCGACTCTAGAGGCACAAAACTAAATTATATACAATTTCTACATAGAATGAACTATACAGGGTATCTACACAACATTCAAAATCTAAAAAAAAGAAAACAATTTACGAAACTTCTATTCCTCCTCCTTAATGTTTCAGAATTACATTTTGACTATTTTTCTCCAAAAGACAAAAAACACACACCACACCATCACTGCTCTGCTCCATTCCATATTTATCTTTATGTGAGGGACTGACATTCTCCTCTATTTCTAGGATTTGAGCTTACCAAGATTATTGGTAGAAGCCCCTAATTAATTATATGACAACTGTTTTGCATGGGACAACAAAACTCTTAAGGTTAAGACACATTTATTTACCCTTCCCTTAATCCAACTTGTCTGGAATGTCAAGTTTGGAGTTTACAAACATGAAATGCCCATACAAAATGTTACATTTTGAAAATGCTATGAGGTAGCATGAAATGTCTAAAAAAAACATATTAAAGTCTTATGCATATTTATATTGTCTACGGGGGGCTCCTGCACCATACTCCCCGCTTTGAAAAGAACTCATGTCCCATGAGTTAAGGCTTTGACTGAATCCATCTGTAGCTGTTGTCTCATATCGCTCCCCTGATCTTGGTGCTGCAAATCTTTGAGCTGCAACTTGCTGCAAGGGAGGCCAATACTCATGCCTAGCAATACAGGCTCTCCTCACACCTTGCTGATCATTGCTTCCTACCATCATCTCTGTCTGGTCAAGGGCAGTGGGAACCTCCTTTACTGTTATGACAGAATGTGTTGGTCTTTCAACTGTTGATCTTTGTCAGCCAGAACTAAAGTCTTCTTCAAATTGTGATCTCCTCTTTTTGTGATATCCTTAGCTTTTTGTGACTCTGTTGTAGGTATCTCCACAAACTCTTTCTTACCTACCAAAATAATCTTAGTTGCCTTTTCTACTTCAGCATCTTCTTGCAATGGAATCAACACAGTAGTTCTCCCATCCTTCTTGATGGTGTATGTGTTAGTATATCCATCATACAGTGCTCTCCTATCAAATTGCCATGGATTACCCAAAAGTAGGTGACAACATTCCATGGGCAATATGTCACACAAAACTCTATCTTGATAATTCCCAATTTGAAAATCAACATATGCCTGTTCATACACTAAAAGTGATTGACTATTACTTACCCAAGAGGCTTTGTAAGGATTTTGATGTGGAATTATTTCCAAATTCAATTTATCCACCATTTCTTGAGATACCATATTGTCTGTTGAACCAGAATCTACTACTACCTTGCATATTTTGCCTTTGCTTCTGCAAGTAGTCCGAAAAAGTGCTCTCCTTTGTATCATCTCCTTGGACGTCTTCAAGCTGATTCTCCTTAGCATCAATGCTTCGCCCTCCTCAAGGTATCCACAATTATTAGGAGCTCTATCTCCTTTATAAGTGTTTGAACTTTGCACACTTTCCTCTATCTTCTCTTCCTGCACAAGTTGTACTCTCTTGTCATTTGTTCTATCATCTCTGGATGATGAACCTTGTCTTTCTAGACATTTGAAAAATGGATGACCAAACTCACCATAGGTGTAACATTTTCCTAAAAAGGTATTAGAACCTCTTCCTCCTCCAAATCTGCCTCTTGTACCTTTCCATCCACCTCTGTAATCAGACTGTTCCTGTCCTTTACCAATGTTTTCTTGACCCTCATTGGTTTTCCTTATTGTAGGGGCTGATCCTCTTCCCCTCATGTTGTTGCCTCTGCCTTTGTTACTCTGCTCTTGCCTTCTCTTCAGTTTCTCTTCTACTCTCAATGCCACTTGGAAATACTTGTCCACAGTTTCTGGTGTTAAGATGGTGATCTCATCTTGTATGCTATACTTCAGGCCATTAATATACCTGGCAACTCTTCCTTTCTCATCCTCAGTAAGTCCACATCTTATGGACAATTTGTGAAATTCCTCTGTATAGGTGGATACTGTAGACACCCTAAAATGACCGTGTCGTCGAATCACTTGCATTACGTTATCTGTCTCATCACCTGCATTTCAACGTTAATTAAATAATCTAATTATTTATTTAATTTCACCAAATTCTTCTAAATCACAAAATTGCGACATTAATTAAATAAATTCTCTTTATTTAATTAATTAAATCAAATTCCTCTATATTCTTCTACAATTAAATAATCTTATTTATTTAATTAAATCATTGTCACCTTCCAAAATTCACATCTACATTAATTAAATAAACCCAATTATTTAATTAATTCATCACAATTCTATCTTATCTAAAATTAAATAATTCTTAATTATTTAATTAAATCAAATTTGTTCTTCCAAAATCATGCACAACAATTAAATAAATTTATTTATTTAATTTGCTTGTAAATCTTCTAAATTAAATAATTCTAATTATTTAATTGTTTCTTCCAAAATATCTTCTCTAAATTTAAATAAATCAATTATTTATTTAAATTGCTTTTTCTTCTAATTTGAGTTATCTTTAAAATAACTCAAGCTTTCTTGCTCATCAATTAAATATTTCTATATTTAATAAAGCAAAATATATTCTATTCTCATGCAAATCTCTTCTTCTTGTTTTAAATCACTTAACTGATTGCTTTATTCTTTTAATTGATTTATCTCTTCAGTTAACTCATTCTTCTATTCTTGATAGCTCCTCTCATGCAAAAGAAAGCAAGACACATGTCTTCTTCTCATTCGTTGCACATTCCTCAACTTATCTCCTCCATTGATTCTTCTGAATTATCTGGACCGTTGATCGATTTTCCTTGAAATCTATATAAACCCCCCTCATCTCCTTCATTAACTCTCTCTCTTCGATCGTATTCTCAGGCATACTTAACAGAGCTTCGAGCATACACAACGCGTCGATTGAGCACACTATAACGATCTTTTGACATTGATCTCTTGAGCACATATTTGCTTGTTGCAGCCATGGCTTTGCAACTACATTGAGCAATCCACATATCTCCAAAGGGAACAATACAGGTTTTGGTAAGAGCTTTCATTTGTCTTTGATTGGTGATTTATGGCTTTTACTTAGATTCGTTTCCTTTATGTTATTGGGATTTTTGGTTTTTATTTAGTTTAGATTTAATCCATTTTTCCATATACACATTCTGGCACGCCCGGTGGGACCCATTGGTCCTGATTTAATATCAAATTTGTGGAATTTTTAGTTTGATTTCACAGGTTTTTTAACTCTTTTTTTGGAGAGATCTGAAAAAAGATTTTTAAAGGAAGCTTGCTGGGCAAAAACGGAGGTCACAGTTGCGTTCGAAAGGGTCGAGGGACGAAGAAAAATATAAAATTTGGCCTATTTCGGTGACGGCAAAAATCTGGTAAAATTTTTTGTTCTCGGGCACGCAACCCGAGGCAGTACAGTCATTACGCAGGGACAAAGGTCAAAAAAATAAAAAAATAAAACAAATTTGCAAAAAGTTTTTTTGGTTTTCAAAAAAAAAAAAAGGGGCAAAAATAAAAAAGCAACTCATAAATTTAAAAAAGCAAAAAAAAAAACAAAAAAAAAAAAACAAAGGTCAAAACAAGCAAAGTGAAAAAAAAAAAAAAAGGTACGTACCTGCACAGGTGTGACAGGTACCTTGTACCTTTTTGCAGGTACTCTTTCTTCCAACGTACCTCTTCCATTTTATATTCTTACATTTTTAATGAAAATGTATCTTTTTGAGAATATGAAAGCTTTTAAGTTAGTTTTTTTTAAATAAAATAAAATAAATCTATGGGAATAGATTTTATTTTATTTTTATTTTTTTAAGATTTTCTTTTAGCCCAGCAGCAGGTCACATCAGTGACCAGGGGCCAGTCACAGGGGGCTAAGACAGACCCCTCTTCAATGAGCTTTTTAAATGAATAGGCGATTTTCAAACCTCATTATCTTGGTCATACGGACACGTATTTCAGTGCTTTTTTTTTTGAAATAGGCTAGAATTTCGTGATCTACATCATGGTGAAATTAGTTTTTTCTCAAGATTCTCTGATTTTTCAGAAAATTGATTTTCTCACTGCTGTCTTTGTCTCGTCACAGTTTTTTGACTTTTCAAGCTTCATAACTTTCACAAACGGACTCGGATTCACGTGATGTTTTTTTTGAAAGTTGGTATTTTTCTGTCCTCTACACAGTGGTAATATTTTTTCAAAGATTTTCTGAGATTTATTTTTTAAGACCACTCATTGTCCTATTCTCAATCTCTGACTTCAAGCACTTGCTAACTTTTGAGTTTGTGTGGACCTAATATCATTTGTTGCAGCTTCTTATTACTCATACAGAGCAAATAGGTGTTTTTAACATGTTCATGCAGGATGAGCATTGAAGACCTCTTGATCTATCTCACTAAGTCTTAGAAACACATTGCATGCTTAAAAGGAGTAATTGAACAAATCTTTTTTGCAAATCTAAGTCTTAGGAACATACTGATTTTCTTAAGGGACAATGGACATGTATGGACAAACACCTCAATTTTCTAAGGGACAATGGACATGAATGCCAACACTTCATTTCATAAGGGACAATTTACAACTACAATCGTGTGTGTGCATAGCTTAGTTGCACCTTATTTTTCTTATAACGGGACAATTGAACCATTGTTTGACGTACTTGATTTTACATTTTTTGTACTTCCTTTAGAAGGGCCTGCTTTTGGATTGCGATTCATCCAAAAGGGACGACCCTAAGCGGAGTTTTCCTTTGAACCACTATATAAGAGGGATAAGGCGAAAGCCAAGGCCTAACCGACGTCAGCCTTACCTTGTGGTGCCAAACTGAAAAGAGGTGTACTAGCTCTTTGTAGAAACGATTTTCACATTGAGCGAAGTGTTTGAAACTCTTAGTAGGATTGGTTAAAGCTTTTAGTAGCTTGTCGCATTGCTCGTAAGGCGTTGGTCCCTCAAAGTCACTAAGAGCCAATTTAGATAGAGACTACCCGACCTACCTCCGAACATTGCGGTAATCATCAGTGCAAGGGAAATTGATTTAAACCCTTAAGACACTCACCATTGGCTCCCTTGAGAAGAGATAGTATTCCCTTGGACATAAAGCTCTTGTGACCTACTTGAGCTTTCCAAGGGGAGGGTGAGATATCCCTACCTATCGTCTCTCGCAAAGATACTAAATATCCGACACCTTTATGGAATGATATTTTTATCGACGGAGTATTAAGCTGTGAGCTGATCTACTGCAATGAAACCTTGTCTCTAGGGATAAAAAATGCTTGTTATTGATTGCAACTGTATTAGACCTGTGGAAACATTGGGCTTGTTTGGAGCCTTGAACATACACTATCTGTTGTGTCAGTCCTTGTGCCTTTTTTGACCATTTGTTTGCTGTGTTTTCTCTTGCCAAACCAATCCAATCAGAAACAGAAAAATCTTGCCTTTGAAAAACATCAGACACTACTTCAGCGCCCCTGGTATTACAGCAGCTCGCCTTTGGTAGTACAGTAGATCGCCCTTGGTCAGCAGTAACCCGCCTCTGGCAAAACTCTACTTCACCGCCCTCGGTATAACAGTAGCTCACTTTTGGTCACTGTAGCTCGCCTTTGGCATAGCAGTAACTCGCTATTGGCAGCTCAGTCCGTCGCCTCTGGCCCACAGTAGCACGCTTTTGGTAGCACAGTCCTATGCCTCTGGTCAAACAGTATAGCGCCTTTGGTTCAGTACTTTGTGCATCAGAGTTTGTCCATTTCTTCAAAGCATCTCACAGATTCCCAGCATTACATTGTGTCCTCAGTATTTCCCATGGTCACCACTAGGCTACAGCAAACTATGAAGTCTAGGCAAGTTGTCCATAAGAAGCACAAGTCACCCCCTCGCACACCACAATCAGGTCGTCTCAACGTTACTCCCAAAGTGACTCCTAATACACCCGCGGCAAAACCAATCAGCTCTCCAAACATGCCGCACATAGAGGAAGCAAGCAATCCTCATGAGGATAGAACCCCTTTGCTAAATGCACCGTAGTATACCACAGGCTTGCCTCCGGATTTTGTCCCACAAGGTTATGTCATAGATCAACCCCCATCTCAAGAAGAGCGCAACTTTGAAATAGGTCAATCCTCTCAAGAAGATGGGCAAGATCTTGATGAATTTATACAAGATCCTAGAGCTATAGCTGCCTTTGATAAAATCCTTAGTGAGAACCAGGATCATTTCTTTCGCTTACTTGCAAAGCAAGGTGCCAAGTTACCTCAAGATTTTGATGTGTCCACTCTCAAGGAGAGCGCCAACACCCAAGAAACCATACAAGCGGTGCAAACCATGTCCACGGTAACTACGCCCCTACCTACTCAAGGCTCGCAGTATAGGAATCCCCTTTTTCAAAATCCAAAAGAGGAGAGGCCCATATCACCGCTTTTGACTCCTATGGAGATCTATCAAAACCAACAAGAAACTCTCCAACGACAAGCAGAGTTGGCTAAGCAAGCCACCTTAGCTCGATCAAATGTGCAACCACCTCCTACAGTGTCCACCCCAAGCGCAAGTGGAATCTTGGTTACCCCATCACGCGTAGGTTTCCCACCCAATTACAATCTGGGGAACACATATGTAGCCATGCAACAAGGGTCTCAACATATGCCACCTCCTATATCATCACACCTACATGTCTCTCAACCAATTAGAGTCACACAGCCCCAACCACAACATTCTTCTACTCTCATCTTCAATCAACCCCCACCGTCGCAAATCACTTCTACCTATGTTCCTCCACCACAACATTCTTCTACTCTCATCTTCAATCAACCCCCACCGTCGCAAATCACTTCTACCTATGTTCCTCCTCCACAACGTTCATCCACGCTCAACTTCTTTCATACATTGCCTAGCCACTCTCAACATTCCCAACATCAGGTTTCCCAAAGCTCTGTGCCACCATCACAACCTAATCAAATGCACTTTAGCTTTCCTCCCCCCAATACGTTTCTTCAACCATCGCAAAGCCAACATTCTTACCTAGTGCCACCTCCACCTCTGCCTAATCAAGGCCTCCAATTCCAACCCAATCTAAACCAATCATACAATCCATACAATCTCAATCAATCTTACGACCCTTACAATACCAGTACGCATGGCTCACACTATAATCTTCCATATGGGCAACACCAACCACTTTTTGGACAACAGGAGACGTTACCAACCCCTCCCACGACTATGGAACTAAAGATTGCGGAGGTGCAACAACAGCTATCTGATCTTACGTTCGGCCACACCGAAAAGACCTTCTCCTTGGAGGAAGTGTGCCCTTATCCTTTTGATCGGTCGTTACCAATGATCCCTTTTCCTCAAAATTTCACTATTCCCAAGTTTGATAAGTACAAAGGAAAAGGTGACCCAAAAGACCATCTTAGGGAATTCTATCTTGCTTGCTTCGAGGTCTCTCACAACGACACATATCTTATGCGTCTTTTTCCTCGCAGTCTTGGAGGTCAAGCAATAGAATGGTTCTCACACTTACCTACGGGTATCAAGTCTTTCAACGAACTAGCAGAGAAGTTTGCCACCCATTTTTCTTACAACGCAGAGCATGAGATTTCCATGACGGACCTATGCAACAATAAATAGAAAAATGGCGAAACTTTCATTTCTTTCCTTCAACGATGGAGACAAATGGCTAGTAAATTCCCTTTCAAGATTCCAGAGAAACAGCTTGTTAGCATCTTTGTGCAGAACCTCAACCAAGAGTTAGGTTTCCATTTGCAAATCCTTAGTGCTACAACCTTCGATGAAATCACATACAAGGGCATCAACATTGAGAAGGCCCTCATTGCTAAAGGTGTGGTCAAAATCTTTAAAGAAACGAAAGATAGCTCTTCTCATCAACAATCGAACGATAAACCCAAATATTGGAACAAGAACAAAAACGTGGTCAACGATGGGGTGGTCGATACTAAGCATGTCCAAACGTTGCAAACACCGCTGCAACTCTCCAAACCAAGTCAAGCTCCACCTCAACAACAACAGCAACAAAGGCAGCCTTATCCCAACCAACAGCAACGACAACAAGAGCGGCCTCAACAAGATTACCCTCCGCGACGTCAATTTACTCCTTTGGGAGTGCCCATCGAATCGGTCTTACAGCAAGCTTTGCAGAAAAGGCTCATAACCTTACCTGATGCTCCTCCTTATGGAGAACCTATCTACAAAACTGCATGTTACAGAGACAATGAGTATTGTGAGTTCCATAGGAGCAAAGGTCATCGAACTGCATCTTGCATGAAGCTTAAGCACCTCATCCAAAACCTCATCGACGGTAATCAAATCACCTTTGAGAATGAATCACCAGTGCAACACACGAACAAGGATCTCGATATGTACAAGGAACCATTCCCTCATCATGGTCCACCTCCTCCTCAGGATAGAGGTAAAGGTATCAATCACGCTTCCACGTCCTTCGATTCCATTGTAGGTCGTTTTGAAGAGAGTCGAGTGTCTACCCTCACCATCAAAGGCAAATCTACAGATTGTGCTGTTACTACTCATCGAGGTCATGTCACCATTCGTGCACCTACACCTAGGCTTCCGGTTCAGTCTGATTATAATCTTGTCGAACATCTAGGGAAAACACCAGCACAGATCTCCATTTTGGACCTTCTACGGTCATCACCTGCACATAGAGTGGTGCTAGAAAAAGCCCTCCAAGAGTCTTCTATTCCTAATAATATAGCAGTCACAGATTTCCAAGCTATAGTGGGTAACATTGCTTCACCCTACAATGTGGTCTTCTCTGAGAAGGACCTCCCATCCCATGATCCTTGTCATAATGATGCCCTTCATATTGAGGTTCTCATCCATAAGCGCAAAATCAAACGTATTCTCATAGATGGTGGTGCTGGTCTCAACATCTATTCTTTAAGGTTACTAAAGCAATTGGGATACTCTGAGGATCACATCAACACTGATCATAGTATTACAATCAAGGGGTATGATGATGCAGAACGCCGTTCAGAAGGTGTTATTCACTTGCCTATACAACTAGGCCCTGTTATGCTGGAAACTAGGTGTCAAGTCCTTGATATTGAGCTGCCTTACAACATTATTCTGGGCCGCCCATGGATCCATGCAATGAAAGCTGTTCCCTCCACGTACCATCAGTCCCTAAAGTTCCCATACAATGGTACGGAGATCACTATCCCAGGAGATCCTAATCCTTTTGAATTTTGCTGTGTCTTGCAAGGAAGCTATAAGAATTGCAACCAAGTGCCTAAAAATGACAAAGCCCTTGAGTCCCCTCTCTATGTTGACCCTGAAACTCTCACGCAAGCCTCTACAAGTGAGCCTACACCCCTCCCCAAAATCACAGCTCGTGTCCGAGATATTGGCTTTGGCACTTATGATATCTCAGAATCTTGTTGTGTAGGGCGGATGCCTTTATCTCCCAAATCTTACGGCAAACCACCCATTGCTAAAGTTACCAAAAAAGTAGCTATTCCTCCCCCAACATTCCTAACCCAATTCTGACATGGACGGTTATTGGAAGAGGAAACTATTGAGGACATCTCTTCTTGGCTCTACAAGGAGAAAAAACCAGTCACAATACCAGTCAAGCAATATGGCAATGGCTTAAGGATAGTGAAAAACATGGGCTATAACGGCAAAGGTGGCCTTGGGAAATAGAATCAAGGCACTATGGAGCCCATTGTGGTAACAAAGAAGCTAGACAAGAAAGGATTAGGATTTGGTAAGAAGGTACCACGCGCCTCGGACATCGAGTATATCCTCGACGAGGTAGCTGACAAGTTTCCCGCCGATTCGACATCTACAGAGGATATCATCGATGACTCTTCCCTCCACATAACCAATCTATTCGCAGAATCCTCCATTTTTACACTATCCTCTGTATCCTTAACTTCCACCACCAGCACCCAGAATGTCACACTTGTCTACCCTGAACTTATCGATTGGGACCAACAAGGGGCCCCTGTTATAGATGTATTTCAGAATGATGAAGCTCTAGCTGAGTTTATGGGACTTCGGGAAGGTATCCCTCTTGGCGATCACAAAGCGGGTTTTGTAATGGAACTTGAGCCCACGGCTTATTTTGGTGAGAATGCCAAATCCTCTAGTCGCAAAAGCGCACATAAAGAAAGATCTCTAGGTGAAAACCACACTGTGGCACCTCCTGATCATAAAATAGTAAAAATAAAGGACGTATCCAAAGGTGAAAACCCAACTGTGGCACCTGAGGATGGAGGATTTGACCTTCCCTTACCTTCTAAGTATCAAGAGAAATCAGCTCTACTAGTGGAAGATTCTACAGAGATCAACCTAGGTACAGAACAGAATCCAAAGACAACATTTCTAGCAGCATCATTATCTGATACAGAGCACAGAAACCTTAACAACTTCTTCTTACAACGAACCATCAACTTTGCATGGACCTATGCGGATATGCCAGGGCTCGACCCTAAGCTGGTAGTTCATTATCTCATAGTTGATCCCAAAGTGAAACCAGTCAAACAGAAGTTGAGAAAGATGCACCCACAGATCGCTCTCCTAGTGAAAGTAGAAATACAGAAGCTGTTAGATGCAAAGTTTATACGACCCATTGACTATTCAGATTGGGTCTCAAACATTGTACCTATGTCTAAACCTAATGGGCGCATCCGCATGTGTAATGATTTCAGAGATCTCAACAAGGCATGTCCCAAAGATGATTTTCCACTACCAAACATTGACATTATAGTGGACTTGACAGTAGTTCACGAGATGCTTTCTCTTATGGATGGATTCTCAGGCTACAACTAGATTAGAATAGCTGAGGAGGATCAACATAAAACAACCTTTACTTGTCCTTGGGGCTATTATTGTTGGTGTGTCATGCCGTTTGGTCTAAAGAATGCAGGAGCAACCTATCAGAGAGCAATGACAGTGATCTTCCACGATCTCTTTCATCACATCATGGAAGACTATGTTGATGATATATTGGCTGAATCCTCTCGGGCGGATCACATACAGGTCCTAGGACAGATCTTCGACAGGCTTGAAAAATACCAAGTAAGACTTAATCCTAAGAAGTGTGTCTTCGGTGTCACATCAGGGAAGCTGTTGGGATACATAGTATCTCGTAGGGGCATCGAAGTAGATCCAGCAAAAGTAAAGGCTATAGTGGAGATGCCTCCACCAAAGAACCTTAAAGCATTAAGGAGCCTCCAAGGAAGGTTACAGTCCATCAGGCGTTTCATATCACAGCTAGTAGATAAATGTCAACCCTTTCAGCACTTGCTCCGAAAGGATGTCTCGTTTCGATGGGACAACAAGTGTCAGGCAGCGTTTGATCAACTTAAGGAGTATCTAGCTACACCTCCTGTATTGGTTCCACCAGTTGCGGACAAACCTTTGATATTGTACATCTCCACTACAAATTCAGCCCTAGGGGCCCTGCTAGCACAAAATGATGACTCAGGCAGAGAGCACGCAATTTACTATATCAGTAGAACTTTGGTAGGGTATGAGCTCAATTATTCACCAATGGAAAGGGCTTGTTTAGCAGTAGTGTTCACCTCCCAAAAGTTGCGACATTACATGTTGAACCAACACACAAATCTGATAGCCAAGATTGATCCCTTGAAATATCTATTAGCAAAAGCAGCTCTCACAGGCAGACTGGCTAAATGGGTTATGATCCTTAGTGAGTTCGATATTGAGTACATGGATCGTAAGGGAATTAAAGGACAAGCCCTCGCAGATCAACTAGCAGAAGCACCTATGAAAGATACACATCCTATGGTAGCAGACTTTCCTGATGAGAATCTATTCACTCTTGCTAACTCCATAATGTGGAAGTTGTACTTTGACGGTTCTTACACACAGCATGGCTCAGGAGCTGGCATCTTATTTGTTACACCTCAGAATGACTACATTCCAAAGTCATATCGGCTCGCATTCCCTTGCACCAACAACATAGCCGAGTATGAAGCACTCCTCATAGGTCTCAATACAGTAGTTCAATGGGACATCACAGAATTACAAGTATATGGAGACTCACAGCTAGTCATTCGCCAAGTCACAGATGAATACCAAACAAAGGATGAAAAGTTGGTCCCCTACAAACAACTAGTGGATGCCTACAAACCACACTTTTCTAGCATCACATTTGAGCAAATTCCAAGAGAACATAATAAAGCTGCAGATTCTATGGCTTCTGTAGGGTCACTGATTGACACGCCTGCAAATACACAGAAGTGTGAATTCTTGATCGAGCAATTGTTGATACCGGCCGTCGATGTTCCTGTTACTGAAATCATCTGCGAACTTGTTGGTCCCAATTCCCCATGGTATGAAGATATCTATGAATACCTCAAACACAATACCTTTCCCCCTGACCTATCATCCACTCAACGCAAAACCTTTATCCGTCGATCCTCTCGTTACATCATTCTGGGTGATACACTATATCGTCGGAGTCTCGATGGTATCCTCCTACGATGTCTTAACACGGAAGAAGCCGAGGCTACCTTATGAGACATACACGAAGGTGTCTGTGGCGCACATTCTACCGGTCCTAATCTTGCTAAGAAGATACCCAGAACAGGTTATTATTGGCCTACAATAGAGCAAGATGCTGCACAATTTGCTAAGAAGTGTCTACAATGTCAGCAACATGGAGATTTGATTCACGCACCAGCTCATGAGTTACAACCTGTGACAACTCCATGGCCTTTTTCTCAATGGGTTCTCGACCTCGTAGGACAAATCCACCCTTCCTCCTCCAATGGCCACAAGTTTATCATTACCGCCACTGAGTATTTCACGAAGTGGGTGGAAGCCATTCCTATGACCTATATCACCGGTAAACAAATAGCCAAGTTTATCCTAAACTACCTCATATGCCGGTATGGTATTCCCCAAGCCATTGTCACTGATAATGGGAGACCATTCAAGAACCAAGATGTCCGTGCTTTATGCATACAATACAATATCCAACATCGCTTTTCAACTCCCTACTATCCGCAGAGTAACGGCCAAGCTGAGGCTTCCAACAAAACCATTCTCAAAATCCTCAAGAAAACGGTCAATGAAGCTGGTCGTGATTGGCACTTGCAACTCAATCCCGCCCTATGGGCCTACCGCACTAGTATCAGAACACCAACTGGTGCCACACCATATGCCTTGGTCTTTGGCTCTGAAGCCATCCTACCTATAGAGGTCGAGATCCCATCACTCAGAGTATCCATGCAGGACCTGATCGTCGGAGATGAGTATCGCACTTCCAGATTAGCTGAGCTTGAACTACTAGATGAGAGGCGTCTTGCCGCACTTAATCATCTCCATGTCTATCAAAACTGCCTCCGGCGTAATTACAACAAAAAGATCAAAGAAAGACGGTTTCAAGTTGGTGATCTTGTACTTAAGGAGAATCAGAGAAATCAAGCAGATCGAGAGAAGAAGGGCAAGTTTGAGCCTAACTGGTTAGGTCCCTTCATTGTCACAGCAGCATATGGATTGGGAGCTTATACTTTAGCTACACCTGACGGCATTCCTCTAGATGAGCCACTTAACAGTGTCCATCTCAAGAAGTTCTATGCCTGATCCTCAGAGTATTCCCACAAAAAAATAAAAAAAATCAAAAATCAAAAAAATCAAAAATACAAAAATTCAAAAACATCCATCCTCTGGTGAAAACCTGGCAAACAGGCGCCTTGGATAAGTACCATAGTGAAAACCTGGCAAACAGGCGCTATGCGTAGAGTCAGCATCCATCGTCTATCGAGTCCAGTCCACTCCTTGTCCAGTTCGCAACCTGCTTCATCCAGCCATCCATAATAAAACCATTGACTTTGTTTGCATTTCCATCTCCCTATCTAGTATAGCTTGGAAATTTGTCAATATCCATCATCGTCATTCCTACGTCTTGAACCTATGTCTACAGTTAACACTGTCTTGTCCTAGGTCAAGTCTTTCGGTGTCTTCTTCGGCGGTCACCCCTACAGTTTCCTCTACCAGAATGGGGGCAACTCTTTCCTTAGCTTCAGTCTAGGATTGGTTCCTTATTCGTGGTTCACAACGCATACTTCAATCTTGTCTCATTTCCACAGGTAACACCCTTTAACGGACACAGAGTTCCTACGATAAGGCTGTTATCTTCTCAACACTTTTTCTACATCATCACTCTAACCAGAACTACATATCATCTTTTCAATCTTAAGGTACCTTGATCCCATGGATATGGGTATGTAGGCAATTTGGAATACGAAGGACGTTTCCAGTACTCAGGTACATAAGATCACCTCTTCTCCGCTCCTTGTTCTACATCATCACTCTAACTAGAACTACATATCATCTCTTCCCAATCTTAAGATACCTTGATCCCATGGATATGGGTATGTAGGCAGTCTGGAATACGAAGGAAGTATCTAGTACTCAGGTACATAAGATCTCCCTCCTTTCACCTTGACCCACTTCATCACTCTATCCAGAACTACATATTTATCACGTTCATCTTCCATCGTAAGTGTGCCTTGATCCCGTGGATACAGGGTATGTAGGCAGTCTGGAATACAAAGGATGTATCCAGTACTCAGGCACACATGATCCATCATTCTCCACCTGTTTCAATCCATTTGCATTCCATCCTTCTAGTCTTCCGTTTGTCAGAATCCATTCGCCTCGACTTGACTAACTCAAGCAGCAAGCTAGCACACCCGTTCCAAGCAATAGTCCTTAACAAACTTGAAGCAAAGAGGCCTACTTCCAGAGTCATCTACTGTCCTGCATACTGATTGCCAACATCAGCTAAGTACCGCTTAACCAAGCCCTAGATCAACAAGCTTGTCTTCTACGAAGTGTTCCACTGTCGAGACCAACACACGCATCTCCTGCAACATGTGGCATTTCCTGCAAGTGAGACATTGTCTTTTTAGGTAGATAGCCCCCTTTAACGGACACAGAGTTCCTATGATAAGGCTGTTATCTTTCCTACCCAATCTATCCTGAGCAACCTCTTTGGCAAGAGAATATGTTGGCTGTATGTTTACTCTGTAAGTCAGTCAATTTGTGTTATGGTTTATCTTTTGTTCCTTATCCCTTACCCATTCAAGGCTACCTTGATTTATCTATAATCTTGGTATGTTGCGATGCAGTACGGATTGGGGGCATGGTCATTGCTTTCTGTGTGCCGTGTTTGAGGAATGATCTTTAGTATCTTTCTTAGCATTCTATTTATCTTGTGTGTGTTACGACCTAGCATCTTACATATTAATATTCTTCTTGCATTTACATGTATTGAAGTTTATTTTATGTTTAAGACTATGGCTTATTCACATGTTCCAACAAGGTTATATTATGTCTAAAAGGATCTAAGTTCAAACTGCTTGCTTGTAGAGTCAACGTCCACGCACTCGGGTATTACTGCACCTTGGTCTTTTATACCTTGGTGGTAAACTATCCACGTGCTATATCAAAAATAAGGATTGCTCTTTATAAACAAATGTGAAACCATTGCAACAAGCTCATCCATTTACACCATCCATTTTTCCATGGCCTTATATAGTTTTCTAGCAAAGATCAATCAACAGTCTTTCTCTCATGTTCTCTCGTTTCTTCTATCTATCATCAACCCAACCTCGCCTATCTCCAACAAATCTTCTAGTCGAGCGTCAACACAGTTCTTCTGTCACTTCCCTATCTTTCCTCTCGAGGGGGCACCCTACGCCAGCTACGCTGGGGCAACTACCTACACTAGGGCAATAAAATTGTATTACATCTTCAACAATCGTTTTCTTTGACGCAACGCTACATGCTGCATTGCATCAAAGAGGGGCAAAATGTAGACACCCTAAAATGACCGTGTCGTCGAATCACTTGCATTACGTTATCTGTCTCATCACCTGCATTTCAACGTTAATTAAATAATCTAATTATTTATTTAATTTCACCAAATTCTTCTAAATCACAAAATTGCGACATTAATTAAATAAATTCTCTTTATTTAATTAATTAAATCAAATTCCTCTATATTCTTCTACAATTAAATAATCTTATTTATTTAATTAAATCATTGTCACCTTCCAAAATTCACATCTACATTAATTAAATAAACCCAATTATTTAATTAATTCATCACAATTCTATCTTATCTAAAATTAAATAATTCTTAATTATTTAATTAAATCAAATTTGTTCTTCCAAAATCATGCACAACAATTAAATAAATTTATTTATTTAATTTGCTTGTAAATCTTCTAAATTAAATAATTCTAATTATTTAATTGTTTCTTCCAAAATATCTTCTCTAAATTTAAATAAATCAATTATTTATTTAAATTGCTTTTTCTTCTAATTTGAGTTATCTTTAAAATAACTCAAGCTTTCTTGCTCATCAATTAAATATTTCTATATTTAATAAAGCAAAATATATTCTATTCTCATGCAAATCTCTTCTTCTTGTTTTAAATCACTTAACTGATTGCTTTATTCTTTTAATTGATTTATCTCTTCAGTTAACTCATTCTTCTATTCTTGATAGCTCCTCTCATGCAAAAGAAAGCAAGACACATGTCTTCTTCTCATTCGTTGCACATTCCTCAACTTATCTCCTCCATTGATTCTTCTGAATTATCTGGACCGTTGATCGATTTTCCTTGAAATCTATATAAACCCCCCTCATCTCCTTCATTAACTCTCTCTCTTCGATCGTATTCTCAGGCATACTTAACAGAGCTTCGAGCATACACAACGCGTCGATTGAGCACACTATAACGATCTTTTGACATTGATCTCTTGAGCACATATTTGCTTGTTGCAGCCATGGCTTTGCAACTACATTGAGCAATCCACATATCTCCAAAGGGAACAATACAGGTTTTGGTAAGAGCTTTTATTTGTCTTTGATTGGTGATTTATGGCTTTTACTTAGATTCGTTTCCTTTATGTTATTGGGATTTTTGGTTTTTATTTAGTTTAGATTTAATCCATTTTTCCATATACACAGATACATCCATATCCTTTTGTCTGAGATTCTGCATTTTCCTATATATCTGCACTTCATAGTCCCCTGGTAGGAACTGAGCCATGATCCTGTCTACCATCCGACTCCAGGATGAGATCATGCTCTTGCCACTCTTCACCCTTTCCCCTTGGGTGTAGTTCCACCATGTGAGTGCAGCACCTTTCAGTTTCATTTTAGCAAACTTGACTCTCCTATTCTCCGGTACCTCCTTGTACTCGAAGTAATTGTTCAAAGCCTCAATCCATTCGATGACTTCTTCTACGTCCATCTTTCTGCTGAACATCAGAATCTCCATTCTTGATTCGGACGACTCCTTACCGAGTGATTTGATAGCCTCCAGAAATTGTTTCTGATCTACAGATATTTTTGTCTATGTTGAGGTCATTTCCTCTTCTCCATCTTCTTCTTCTCCATCAGACTCCTCGTTTGGTTTCTGGCCTTTTCCTAAGGCTTTCAATTCAGCTTGGAGTGCTTCCTTGACTCCAATCTTGATCAGTTCCTCCATCTCCTTGAACCTCTTGGCCACTTCGGTGGTCATCCCCATTGGAGGCATATCACTAGCCCCTTCTTTACCTTCTGTGTCTGACATAAACACTCACAGACTCTGTCAATGCCTCTGTCGATCTTTCTCTAGCTCTATCTTCTTAATGACAGAATCAATACACAAAATAGCCCAGTTCTTTCGCTGACCTCTGATACCACTTGATGCAGAGCTAAACCCAGAATGAAGCGTATCAACTGGTTCCAGACCCTTTGGAGCCCACAAGTTAACCTTTATAGTGTATGTCGGCAAGACATCTCCCAATGTCTCACCGAAGCAATCCCCCTCTTGCCTATCGGCAAGAGACTACACTGTCGTTCAAGCTAAAAACTCCTTCACTGATGCATATTTCTCCCTGACGAGCCTTCCATCGGCAGGACCATAGCAATGTGTCACCGAAACATACCAATTGCTTTCCTATCGGCAAGAAGAAGCCTATCGGCAATCACCTAAATACTCTCGCCGATGTCAATCTCACACCGATGTTGACTTCTGGTTGCCAAGACAATCTTCGTTGTCACCCCGATATTTTGGATGCCAACTCCCTCGTCAGCCAGACCTATGTTATCGGCCTAACCTAAGATCCTTCCACTGATGCACCCTTCTCTCGCCGATATAACTATTATCGGCCAGACCCCTCTCCACTCTCATCGACACCACATCTCCATCACCCAGACATAACCTTTTGGCAAAGATGTTATCTCTTCCGCCGATGCCCTTGGTCACGCCAACATCTTTCATCGACGACACTCCATAATGATCTCCCCGATCGGCGAGAACATAAACTATCGGCTACCACTCAAAACTTTACACCGATATACCTTCTTACGCCGATGTCTTCGGCCAAGTTGATCATCGGTGAGACCTTCCGCATCGGGCCAGCACAACTCTTCTTCACCGATGCCCTTAGTCAGGCTGATAGACCTAGCACCCGCTCCACTATCGGCAAGACTTTTGTCTATCGGTGCCACCCTTCTCCTTTTTGCCGATGGTAATCCTTACGTCGATGCTTCCTTCGTCGGTGACACAAATGGAACTCACGCTGATGCCTCTAAAACATACATTTAGGCTTGTTAGACACCTGAACTATTCAGTGATGCACTTACAGTTCAATTGATGGATATACACACAATATTCACCCTACAAATGCAGTGTATACACATACTAAATGACGATTCTCTCTGGAGGGGTTCCTGCAATACCTAACCTTCCATACCTAAAATGAATAAACAAAAATGGAGAAATTAATCTACAGGTCCTTTCCACTGATTTCCCAAAAATTTGCCAGTGGAATGGATTTATTCATTCAATTTGACTCCAGAGGCACAAAACTAAATTATATACAATTTCTACATAGAATGAACTATACAGGGTATCTACACAACATTCAGAATCTAAAAAAAAGAAAACAATTTACGGAACTTCTATTCCTCCTCCTTAATGTTTCAGAATTACATTTTGACTATTTTTCTCCAAAAGACGAAAAACACACACCACACCATCACTGCTCTACTCCATTCCATATTTATCTTTCCCAATGTGAGGGACTGACATTCTCCTCTATTTCTAGGATTTGAGCTTACCAAGATTATTGGTGGAAGCCCCTAATTAATTATATGGCAACTGTTTTGCATGGGATAGCAAAACTCTTAAGGTTAAGACACATTTATTTACCCTTCCCTTAATCCAACTTGTCTGGAATGTCAAGTTTGGAGTTTACAAACATGAAATGCCCATACAAAATGTTACATTTTGAAAATGCTATGAGGTAGCATGAAATGTCTAAAAAAAACATATTAAAGTCTTATGCATATTTATATTGTCTATGGGGGGCTCCTACACCATAATATTTATATTCTTCTATAGACAATTTGTCTCTTGTAGGCAATGGGCCTCTTGTGAGCAGTGTGCTTGGGTAGTGAGCTCTAATTGGCAAGTGCCATTTTACTCTTCTTATTCTTTTAACAGAGAATGCAATCTTGGGTTAGTCACCCCGTGGTTTTCCCTTAACCAAGTTTTCCACATTAAAAATCTTGGTGTTATATGTGTTGAATGTGTTTCTTCTCTTGAGTTATTGCATTATGCTTCCATGATTGAATCTTTGTTATGTTGCTGAAATATAAGAAGGTTTTAAGTAATTAAGGATCATAGTTTTGGTCACAACTGATTCAACCCCCCTCTCAATTGTCTGTCCTAAAACCAACAATTGGTATCAGAGCCAGGTTCCTCTAGAAGAAGCTTGACGGCTTGAGGAGATCTAGGATGTCGACCTACAAGAAGGATAGTCCAAGGATTGATGGAAAAAACTTCACTGCCTGGAAGAATCGCATGGAATGTCACTTACAATGCATGGAATATCAGTATTGGAACATAACCTCAACTAAATATGTTCCTCCAAGGAATGGGCCAACAAGTATAGATGAAGTCAAAGATGTAGAAATAATCTTTGAGCTAAAGAAGCCCTACTAAGTGCCTTGTCTGATACAGAGCTAACAAATGTTATGAGATTAAAGACTGCTTATGAACTTTGGACGAAGCTTGAAAATCTATATGAAGGAGATAAGTATGTTAAGTGTGCCAAGCTGCAAGTTCTGAAAGGAAAGTTTGAAAAACTAAGGATGAGTGAAGATGAGAACATCACTTTATATATGGCAAAAGTAAATGAGCTTGTATGTGGCATCATATGTGTTGGTGGGGTATTGGATGAAGATGAAAATTGTTACTAAAGTTCTCAGATCTTTACCTCCTGCATAGAAACACAAGGTTGCTGCTATTGAGGAAATCAAATCTTTAACAACTATCATAAGGGATCAATTGGTTGGTAAGATATCTACATTTGAGTTGGCTATGTTTGGTGATGCACTTCCCAAGATTGAATCTACTTTCAAAGCTAGTGCCTTTGCTAAAGGCAAACAGATATATGATCTAGGGGAAAGCTCCTCAAGAAAATCATCTTGGTATGAGAAAGAAAAAAAAGATCTAGAAGAGGATGAATTAAAAGCTTTACAACTTGAAGCTCTCATTGCAAAAAGATTGCCAAAAGGATCCAACAAGTATAAGGAAAATTACCATTTAAATTCTTTGCCTGCAATAAGATTGGTCATTTTGCCTCAAGATGTCCACTTAAATGTTTTATTGCACACATGGTATTCATTTTTATGACACTGATACATGTGACATTACACGTCTAGATTTGGAAAAGTTAAAATCTCTCTCTCTCTCTCTCTCTCTCTCTCTCTCTCTCTCTCTACTTTGAAAAGGAAAAGAATCATCCATGCATTTTAAAAATGAAACCTTCCCTCTTGTTTAACTATTTAAAATGTGTTGGAATATGATAATGCTATTGGAAATGTACTTCATTTATTTAATTATAACTTCTATTACACATGTATATGTGTTATTGAAAGGTTAACATAGGTAAATATAACTTTCTAGATTAAAACATATGTGTTAAAAGATATATCTGCTCACATAAAAATGTACATATTCAAAAAAAAATATTAGATTCAACACAGTCTATGTACATAAAATTAAATTGTTTGAAATAGACAATTATGTGTTTTAAATTATCCTTACAAGACCTTATTATACCGAGCTATAGTTGCATTAGGATGGCCATGTTTAACCAATTCTCTACAAGATGACTGATATGTCTCACCAACACCAATGATAACTAGTGTCTACTTTGGAAGTTGTGGAACAACGTCAACATACACACCTACATTAGAGAAGAAATTGTATGCTGATATAGGTGAGCGCACCACAACATCCGTATCTACTCTGATGTAGGATGTGTATGTTGATACATTTGTTCCACAGTCCAAAGTAGACACTATCACATGTTATGATGTTGGTGAGACATAACGGTCATCAAGTGTAGAGAATTGGTTCAACATGGCCATCATAATGCAACTATCTAGAGGTATAAATAAGGTTTTGTAAGTATGTAATTTAAAAAAAAATTAGTAGATGACATAGTTTACACGTAAAATTAAATTGTTTGAAATAGACAATTATGTGTTGAATTATACTTACAATTTAACCTTATTTATACAGAGCTATAGTTGCATTAGGATGGCCATGTTGAACCAATTCTCTACAAGATGACTAATATGTCTCACCAACATTAGCATGATAACTAGTGTCTACTTTGGAAGTTGTGGAACAACATCAACATACACACCTACATCAGAGAAGAAATTGTATGTTGATAGGCGAGCTTAAATCACCAGGGATAAGTGAGCTCAACAAGTCAGAAACAAGAAATTAAATGTTGATAGGCTCAAGCATGTAACACAAAATCCCTATCTACTTTGATGTAGGTGTGTATGTTGATACATTTGTTCCACAACTTCCAAAGTAGACACTAGATCAATGATGTTGGTAAGACATATTAGGACCATCAAGTGTAGAGAATTGGTTCAACATGGCCATCCTAATGCAACTATAGAGACCTATAAATAACCTGTTAAATGTAAGTATAATTCTTGACATACATATATTTTGAAACAATTTAAGTTTATGTGTAGATCAGTTACATCATCTACTAATCAAAAGATATATAAGGGGCATGCTAATCAAAAGAGTCTAAGATAAAGTGAATGATTTGGAGACCTGAACTTCCTTTCATTATTGTGGGAAGTAGTGATATTGAGTCTCTATTTAGGTTGAATTTTATCTTGTGATCAACAAGGCTGCATCATTCTTTCCTTCTTAAAGTGGTCCTTTGAGTTATTGCACTTGCTTTTCATGTTATCACTTACATTTCAAACATGTAAATCTTTTTTTTTTCACTTAGTGAACTAGAATGTATGTTCCTGGCTTGGATGTTAAATTTAAAAATTAATTTAGATACATAGTACTAGATGTGCACATATGTACATTGGAATAAGTAATTTATTTTTGTGCACAAAATTCAGGTCGATATGTATATCATGTCACATGTGCCACCACCTCCTGGACCTTTTATATTTACGCATACATATATTGAGATTCAGAGATTAACATGTGTTCTTTCTAACCCCAACACAACATGGGTTTATAGGGACACATGTCAATCAATTTTATCTAGCTTGCAACACATTAGGTATAGTCTAGGAGATAAATGTGCTTATTTGGGTGATACTCTTACTGCTATTCTTTCCTAGATGCAGCAAGATGTTACTGGTGATGTTTCTCTTGCTTCTATTTAGCTTAGTGTCTCGAAAGAGACTATCAAATTCCAATGTTTCCCATATTACATTCGTAGGCCTAATGTGAGGGACTACCAAGTGGCTAGATGTGTAGACCCTCTTATGACCCTGTTGATATATCCACGTTTTCTTGTTGCTCATGGTTGTTATCCCAATAACAACCAAATTCCTTTATATTTTGCACAACACTTATATGGAGAGGTTCATATGGGCCTTAAGGTCAACTACTTGGATTTGCTAGCATATTTTGGTCAGGGGAGGGGCAAGGTCGCTGATAGAGATGCCTATCATCGACCAGATCGACAGGATCCAGTTTATAGGGCATTGGTTAGGGAGAGGATGCCTGCTATCTCTCCAACCTTGGTCCCTATTGCTGATCAGGTTGTCATTGCTTCCCAAGGGGAAGCAATTGACAGTGTTGGTGATATTGCAGCTGCCACATCTATTATATCTTCTGATCATGTAGGAAGATATTTGATGAGTCATCCTGGACAATTTGGACCATCAGACCATGCTACTAATCCTTATGCTATCGTGGGTGTCCCTTCACCTATAGACATAGATGGTCTTATAGGAGACCATATGCTTCAGACTACAACGAGTTGTCTTTTTGAGGACCTATTGGAGTCATATGCTTTTATTGCATTAGAACTTTGTATCCCTTTACACGTGGTTAGAGGACATGTGGGTAGAGCTTGTCATTCATAGACCAGGTCATGATCCAGTAAGGCTGCGAGACCTTCTCATCAGGTGCCTGGTAGTGCTTCACATCTTGATCCACCCATAGATCTTTCAGCTGCTACAGAGGTAGATACACCTACCTCTCATGTTGAGCATCAGACATCCTAGCCCTCCCTAGATTCACTTGAGGAGTTGCAGTTGCAGATGGTATCGTCAAGTTATGTGGATATGCTTCTACATTCAGGCTCTTTGATGCCAACTCACTTGCATAGTCCACTTCACTCTTCATTACTTGAGCTAGCCAATGAGGCATTAGATACAATCATTGCAGCGGATCCTACAACCCCTAATACACAGGTATGTACATGCGTATATGCATGCATGCATGATTTAAATTTGAACGTAAATTAAATTAAGTTAAATTACTTTGCTAGATAGAGTCCTAATGTTGTATATATATATATATATATATATATATATATATATATATATATATATATATATATATATATATATATATATATATATTGTAGGGGCTAGCTCATGTTACACATAGTCTAGGGATGGACCGTGTACGCAGGCGTGATTTAGTTGATGGTAGTAATGTTAGTGGGCAGGTGAGTTTTAAATTTTTAAATTATGTACTTACATGTGTAAATGCATATAATTTGTACATATGCATGTACATATATATATTTAACATTATTCTAATTTAACATAATTTGTACACTTTTATGTATGTGTTGTACTATCTCCAGGGCTCGACACATCCATCAGAGCAGGATGCTCACTCAAACTCGAGTCACTCAACTCGTAGCTGACATGATGACCAGGCTATTCACTGCCTAGACATGTTTCTCCAGACATTTCTCTAGATATATTTGTTTTTAGACATTTCTATCTATACATGTTTACATGGACATTTCTATAGATACATTTGCACATGTGTGTTTGTGGACATTTATACATGTTTGAGGATATTTCTATCTACATGTATTTTCAGACATTTCTCTAGATCTACATGTTTTCATATACATTTCTATCTACACATGTTTGTGGACATTTCTACATGTTTGTAGACATTTCTATCTACATTTGCTGCACATGTTTATAGACATTTGCATGTTTGATGATACTTTTGTGGACATGATTTATGTTAAATGATGATACATAACTTAAAATGGAATTGATTACATGTTCAAATAATTCAATACATTTATATCATGGACATAAATTTTTATATCTTTGACATGAGATATACTTTGATATGGTTAGAGGGACTATCACATGCTTATTCAATATCTAGTTGTTGAGTGTAGTACCATCTTAGTTGTTGAACATAACATCTAGTTGTTCATGCAATATCTAGTTGTTAAGTATATAGTAGCTATTTGTGGACTACTATATCTAGTCACTTATGTAGTACCATGTTAGTTGTGTTTGTAGTATGTATCTAGCTACCAATACTTGTGGTAGATCATTTAATTTTTCTAAAAATCTAGTTTGTAACTTTGTGTTTATGTTTATTTTTAATGCTTTATGGTTGCTACTAACTTGGATCTTTTTCTTTCTTTAAAAGATTTAAATTTTTGGACTACCCGTAAGTTGGTTTTCATAATTTAATATAATTAAATTTTCTTTCTTTTTTACTTACTAATGTATAGAACAAATTTATTACAAAGATAGAAAACAAATTTGTAAGTAAATCTAATCTAAACTATAGTAAATTTATATTTTTGGAAATGAAAAGTGTAAATAGATATATTACCATCTATTTAAATACCATTGGGAAACATATGCCTAATATCATAATATCAAAATTTGGACATCTTGAAATTGCATCATAATATGAAACTCTGACACCAACCTAACCACATTTAATCATATAACCACATATTATTAAAAATAATTTACAATAAACATGACCTAGATACCAAAAGATGTGTATTTAATCAATTTTCATATACTCACTAAATTCACTCATAAAATTAAACCTGAAACAATAACTTGTAATTCAAACTTAACTTATGAAATTAGTGAAGCTAAAAAAGTTGCATAGGTTCAATCATGAAATAAAAACATAAAAGTTATCAATAAGCATATTTGACAACATTTTTTCTAAGAGTTTTCCATAGGGGTTTTAATTCATGAGAGAAGGCAATTGTGGTATAGTACCCAATCACCATGGTTAGAGGCAATTCTACCCTCTTGTATGGCCATCATGGTGAGGTCATCACATGACAAGTTGATACTTTCACTTGTGTAGTGATGATTTGTGCATTGAAGTTGAAAACTTTGATTTTAATTTAATTTATATTGTGACATCTCTAGTGCATATGTATGTATTGTAGCATGTTCAAAGAGTATATATAGTATTAAATAAAAGCACTCAAAATTTATCATATCATGCATTCTTGAATAAGAATCTAGGGCATTCTCTACATGTGACTTCTAATTAATTACCATTGGGAAACATATGCCTACACACTCAATTAACACATTAGGTGTATTTACCATCTCCTAATTAATTACCATTGGGAAACATATGCCTACACACTCAATTAACACATTAGGTGTATTTACACAATACAAGATAGTCAAGAAGCACAACATATAAAACCCAACCAAACATGTAATTAAACAAGGAATTTCTAGACATCTTGAAATTGCATCATAATATCAAAATCTGACACCAACCCAACCATATTTAATCATATAACCACATCTTATTAAAAATAATTTACAATAAACATGACCTAGATATCAAAAGATGTGTATTTAATTAATTTGCATATACTCACTAAATTCACTCATAAAATTGAACCTAAAACAATAACTTGTAATTCAGACTTAACTTATGAAATTAGTGAAGCTAAAAAAGTTGCATTGGTTCAATCATGAAATAAAAACATAAAAGTTATCAATAAGCATATTCGACAACATTTTTTCTAAGAGTCTTCCATAGGGGTTTTAATTCATGAGAGAAAGCGATTGTGGTATAGTACCCAATCACCATGGTTAGAGGCAACTCTACCCTCTTGTATGGCCATCATGGTGAGGTCATCACATGACAGATTGATACTTTCACTTGTGTAGTGATGATTTGTGCATTGATGTTGAAAACTTTAATTTTAATTCAATTTATAATGTGACATATCTAGTGCATATGTATGTATTGGAGCATGTTCAAAGAGCATATATAACATTAACTAAAAGTATTCAAAAATTATCATATCATGCATGCTTGAATAAGAATCTAGGGCATTCTCAACATGACTTCTAATAGAGAGATCATTTGTACATTAAGAACCACATGTTGAAATTTAAAATTTGTTCAATGAAAGAACTATTAATTTAACTTGCATAAATTGTAAAACAATTGATACATGAACATAGATATAGATAGTAAATTTAGGTCTTCAAAACATTAAAAATTGTAAGTTCCTCATCCATATTTTTCATACCATATCAAGTGGTTCAGCTCGCTTTTCAATGACATCTAATATTCTCTGATGATCATCACTATCTAGTCTCCACTTACGACATTCACGTGTGTTTGAAACTGTATGAAGAGATAGGTCGGTAGCAATTACTAGGTGGCTATACTAATATACCTTGTTCGTAGGTTGATAATCAATAAAGTGAATCCCATGTTGAACAATCTTGACTTGTTTGAGATATGTCCCTTGCACTACAACTGAACATGTGGGAAACAATATTCCATGGTAAGACAACATTTTAAAGGTAAATGTAACCTGTGTATCTATGAACATGTATAGCATTATTATTGCTTGGTAAGACATAACATAAATTATAATATAAATTGAATGTTTAAATCACTCTTGAGGTACTTGACATGTACATATGTAACAAATTCAAAATTATTTAAAAATATATTAAATAAAGTTAAACCTTTGGGAAACATCATTCCATCACTTGTTTTGGATTTATTAGCTTTTGCCTCTCTTCTGTGCAACACAATAAATAAAAACTAATATCTTCTATATTTTCAGCCTCTGCTATGACTGCAAAAACATCTCCTGCACCAAATTTACATATCCAAAATTTCTAACTTAAAAAATTTAGAGATACCTTATATATATATGTATGTATGTATGTATGTACACACATACCTTTTTTAATCAATCTAGAAATATGGTTATAATCCCTTGAAATCAAAGGAATGTTTTCAAAGCTTTCATCCTCATCTTCATTGTATGAGTTGGTTGTTGGTTTAGGTCTGGACAACTAAGAGGGGGGTTGAATTAGTTGTCACACATTTTCAATCCTTTTTACTTTTACTCTTCCTTTACCACTTAGAATCAATTTAATGATATAAACATTTTAGCATCAATCAATAACATATGAATAGAAAACATAGATAACACATTTGACACCAAGATTTTGATGTGGAAACCTGGTTAAGGGAAAAACCATGGTGGGGGTTAACCCACAAATATTAATACCCTATTAAAAGTATTTTTACAAATGGGAATGCACATGCATTCGGGCTCACTGCTCAAATAGAGGCTCATTGCCTATGGAAATATTACAAAAGAATGACGGAGATTTGAACTGATTAATAGCATCTACCCATGCAAGAATCTCAGTTCCAATTAAGTACAAAAAATGATCTTACACATTTCATCTTTGCTCTGCTCTTCTTATTGTTCTACCTTCATTCACACTTTGGATTTCTACTCTTCTCACATACGCTTTATTCACATACACCACACACACTAAATCATCTAATTTCATCAGCTATATATATCCACAACATGATCTACAATCATTCTATTAGTCAACTTTAACAACACTTAGAACTTTTATGAATGCTCTACTTTGTCAGCTAGATCTATGCATAACTTAAGGTGCGGACCAAAACTTGCTCTTGAAAATCATTACTCATGTTAGCCACTATCACTGATCATTACTATCTGTTCAACAATCAACTTCCATACATCCAAAATCAAGATCTTCTGTAAGGTCGGCCTGTTCTTCTTCTGTCTACTCTGACAAACTGGAACCCAGTACTAAGAGGCTATTAACCTTTGAATCCTTCATTACTAGAAGACAAAAATTTGGAGTTAGACTATTTTGACAATGCATATGACTCCTCTAGATCTGTAGCTAATCATGACTTCCCACCGAAGAGATCCAGACCAAAATACCGAACTCTATTACTACTCTATTCCTAGTTGCCTAGACTTAGACAAATTCTGAATCTGACTTCCGGTATGAACAAATTGTGTTATGTAGATGATTGGGATGATCTTAGTTTCCATCAATGACAACACTTATCAATGCAAAGTAGTGTCTCTTGCCAACAATCTCCCCCTTTGGCATTGATGGCAACACTTAGTGAAAAATAACTAAGTGTCTAGTGCAACTCCTCCTTTGTCTGTACACTCATGTACTTCACTTATTCCATTGCTCCCCCTTTACTGAGTACCTTATTTTTCACTACCCTTCATTCCCCCTTTGACATGAATGGCAAAGGGTGGGGTCCCCAAGCCAAAACTCTCCAAAAATTCTGTATATTCTACCGCATATGTACAATTAATTATTAAGTCTTATTTGCATGAACTTGAGAATGTCTGTAAAATTGGTTTTTATTTGTACAAGTTCAGAGGCCCAAGTGCTCTTCATTCCATCCAAAATGGAGATGTGCCCACTTAACAAAAATGAATATGCTTCTACCTTTGATAGATCTATTGGATCACTAGTTTGAGCTACACTTTGAGCTTCAGATAGTGCATTATACATTGTCTCTAACTTAGGAGCAATTAATCCCGGAGCTCACACATTCTCTTTATAATGTTACCCTTTTCTTTAAAAAGCCTCTTTATCTCATCTGTTAGGCTAATTACTTGACATTCTTGACTTATAGGCGAAATTATTAGAGGATCAAAATTTTGAGAGAGATCTGACAATTTCTGTTCTTGCTCCTTTATCTTTTTCTCAATATCCTCATTAACTTTGGGCCATGATAGATAGAATTTGTACATATCGCCTCCATCATTTAGAGCATTATGAATACTTTTTATGCTAATACCAAGTATTCTTCTATCATTTCCTATTAGATTCTTTATTTCACAAAATTTCTTATCCATGAATTCTTTTTGAACTTTTGCCTCCGCAGACTTCTCAAAGGACTCAAAATGAGTATTCATAGAACTTACAAGATTTCTCAGTTGATCAGAAGGGGAATCAGATGGACTCTTTTGGTAGGTAGGCATTAAATTTTCCAATATCCCAGATGCAAGCCCCGGTAGTTCATTGTCTTCCATGTGGAATTTTAACATCTTTTCTCTAGCCTTTACTTGGGCGAATGATGCTATTTTCACCAGTTGAATTGGAGAGAGAGCATCTGAATTGGCTAGAGTTTGGAGTATTTTAGGTTCATCAAACTCACTCATCTCATTTTCAAGAAGACTTTTTACTACATCTGCAATTTCTCTTGCAACATTTTCTGAACCATCCTTTTGTTCATCAGATTTCTCAATATCTGCTTTATGTGTTTCAACATTTGCACCATCTTCTTCTGTTTTATCTTTATTTGTGTTCTCTGCAGAAGGATTCTTTCCTATTTGTTCATCATTTTCTACTTGATTAAGAGGGCTCTATGAAGTAGTAATATTATCCTCTTTCCCTAACATATCAGGTGGATTGGGAGTATCTCTTGCACCAACTACTTTATCGAACATTTCCGTATCCTCCTAATTTGCTTGTTCTACTTTCAAAACAGAAGCTTCACCCAACTCAGATTGCTGCTCAATAATGTTCTCTTCTTCACTATCTAGAACTTCTTTTGTGACTGTGGGAAAATTGTGCTTTCTCAAGGTTTTCAAAAGAATCTCTTGAGTTTCTTCAATGATTTCACTTGTTTCTCCAAGCATGAGTTCGTTCATTCTCCTTTTGCTTCTAAAGTCATCTTTAACTTCCTTGAATATCATATCTATTTGATCAAGAGAAATTTGAGGACACAAATTTATTAGCTCATGTTCCCTAATCTCTATATCCTTGCACTTGGCATTTTCTTTTCTCAACTCTAAGATATTTTCCAGACTTTGTGGTAACTCAGAAGTTGTCTCAATCAGTGCCTTGTTGTAGATGTTTAGATATCTAACCGTTGCTTCCTCTAGCACCCTTTTATCCATATCATTGTATTCATTATAGAACTCAATCATGGGTTTTAGATTACCATCCACACTGACTGATTTTATCACATCTTCTAGGGAGAGTGTGGGCTTCTCAACATATTCCTCATAATCTACTGTCTTATGCTTTTTGCTAGTCCTTTTGCTTCCGTAGGACTTTTCTTTGGTTAGTTTTGCAGCTTTTGTTCCAGTGACCTTTATTTCCTTGATTTCAATGTTTGAGTCTATATCCTTTTCTTCTTCTCTTATGCTTTGATAGGTCTAGGATGCTTTTGTTTTCTTCCTTTTTTTCCATCTTCTAGATGATTTTGCTTCCGATTTTGTAGTTTTGGTAGGAGTAGATGCAGTAGTCGAGATTCTAGTAGTTCTTGAAGTGGAAGAGAGTTCCACCGGATCACCTATTTGTTTCTTATCTTGTTTCTCTTTCTCATCCTTCTCTATTATTTTTCTGAATTTCTTCACAACTTCCTTAGTTAAGCCCAAATTTTTAGCTAACTGCTCAACTTCTTTTCTTACTCTTCTATTGGTTTTAGGTTCTCTAAGCTCAGTATGTAACTTTAAACTCAGTTCCTCATGAGTTCCAAATCTTTCAACTGTTGTGTCTTTGGGATTTCTTAGAAGATGTTGAGCATACATATCCAAGATCCTTTCATCTACTTCATACCCCATGGGCATGATCCGAACAGTTCTGGGTTCCACTGCTTCCATTAAACACTGATCAATATCAACCATGAAGCATATTTCATTTTTGTACTTGTCAGCAATTGAATTAGGGATTCTTTCCCTTGAGTGCATCATACTCTAAAACTTCTTGAAGTAACCCCATATTGCAGTTTTCTGATCTTTGAATTCACCAATGCTGCGAAGATGATTTTTGATTTGAATGGCAACTAGCTCATCCTTAGTCCAGTGCACACCTTTTACCCCAGGTACTTCATTCATAAAGGAAAAGAATAGACATAGAATCAATGTACCATACTTGAAAGTGTTTTTCTTATCTTTCTTGATTTTGTTTAAATTTTCAATTAGTTGATTCTGTAGTAGTTCACACAAGTCAGAATCAATATTTTCCTTTAGCATCTTGTATGCAACATATATGGCTATTTCAGAAACAGAATTTTCTTTGCTTGAGTGGTAAATCTTGTACCCAATCACCATGGAGGCGAATTTGACATCCAGTTCTATAATATCATTAATGGTCATTGCCCTTCTGTCAAATGTAGCACTGGTAGCATCAGTCACTGTCTGGTTTTTCACAACTTTCAACATGGGCAATCCTCTGGTTGAGTTTAACCTAGTTACATTTTTGATAGCATCCTTGGTAATCTTGAATGGTTTTTACAACCAATTGAATTCATCATGCATCTGACTCAAGATGTATCAGACCCATTCATCCTCACCAAATGTTGGAAACCACATAATCTAAATAAAGTGTTTATCCTATAGTTCCTTATACTTGGGTTTAAGTTTGTCATTTTCATCCTTGAGTTGTTTCTCAAACAAGTCTTCATACCTTGAATCTCCAAAATCATCTATATTTTCATGAATATAAATCCTAATGTCTTCTACATGTAGCACACCATATAGAACACTTGAAAAAGCACCTAACGGGTTGACTTCAATTGATTTGTGGGATGCTTCTTAAATTTGTCTTGAGGCCTTTTAGTAATGTCAACAACATGAGGAGTAGCCATCTCAACATATTTTAGATTCAAAGCTTTATAGAGAGGTACCTTTTTCTTTCACGAGGTTAGGGATTATCAATTGCCGATTGAATTAGCTCTTTGCCTCAGTCTCTGGATTTGCAACTCAAATGCTCTTCTTCTTGTTTTCTTCAAATGCAAGGTGATTCTAATGAGTGACCAAGTGACCTTTTATTTTTTGCAAAACCTAATTTGGCATTGTAATAAATGTGTTTCCCTAATTGTATCCAGTTACATTGTTTTTGACAGTTCTTCATGAATCACTTCGCAAGATTTCATATCATCTTTTCTTCCATAAATCCTTCCAAAGGTTCTGGATCAATTCAGGATGTTCTCTTTTATTGTACCAGACTTAGGCACCCACTTACTAACCTGGGGAATTTCATGTTCTATGTGTCTCCCCCTACGCCAGAGCTTCTGACTTAATTCCCAGAGGAATTGTCAGCACCAGATTCTGGTGCGGACCCATCACTATTGTTTATTGTATCTTTCTTTATCCAAATCTTGTTAATTTCACTCCGTATCTCATTCACATCAATTTTTATTGTCTCTGTCTTGTTTCTACTCATCTAATTTTTTGTTTACCAGACCTCTTCTTCCATTGTTCCTATTTCTACAGAATCTTGCAATATGACCAGATTTATTGCAATTAAAGCACACTTGATTTTCTCTTGATCTGCACTGATTAGCAATGTGTCCAAATCCATTGAAAGCAAAGCAGTAGCCATTGAAAGAATTGCCATTTGAGTTATTCATTAACATGCTTCTACATTCATTGGATTTGTGACAATACCTCTTGCATTTGAAGCATTGACTGGAGAAGGATGGACCATTTTGATTTCCTCTACTTCTGCACTGAATAGATTTATGACCAAATTTATTGCAATTGAAACAATTTCCATTAAATGATGGATATCTTTGAGCATTAGGCATCTTACCAAAGGTTTTCTAGTTCTATTCCTTTTGTTCCTTGGTTGAAAATTTCTTTGTCCATATTCGAAGCTTTCACCTTTCTCATATTTAAGATTACACTTGTCATTACACTTTTTCTATTCTTCAATTAGTGCTTCGAGTTTAGTTGAGCTTATTTTGAACTTCTCCTTATACTCATTTGCAATTTCTAGGTCATGTCTGAGAGTGATAATCTATCTCTTAAGTTCTTTCTCACTATTTCTGCTTCTTTGTAGATTAGATTCTAGGAGACCAGCTATTCCATCCAATCTACAACATTCTTCATTACTCTCTTTTAGATTTTGCTTCATCTCTTCTTTAGTTTTCTTCCTATCTTCAATTTGCTTGGTTAGTCTCATCACCCCATTTTCCATCTCATGTTTTAGGACAACTTCTTTAGCTAACTTTTCACATTCTTTTGTCTTTTCTTTCAGGGCCTTGTCTTCTAGTTGAAGAGGTTGCTCCTTTCCTTTTGCATTGGATTTTCTCAACTTTTCTTTTCAGATCTCAATGAAGTCTTTAGCCTTTTTGAGATTATCTTGCAGTTCTTGGACTTCTACCTTGGACTGCTCAAGATCATCTAGGGCGAGATTAAGTTGTCCTTGAAGATTATATTCATCCATTTTTACTAGCTTCCGAGATCTTCCTTAAGCTGTTAAAATTTTCCAAAGGAACCTTGCTCTGATACCAATTGTTGGTTTAGGTATGGACAACTGAGAGGGGGGTGAATCAGTTGCTACACATTTTCAATCCTTTTTACTTTTACTCTTCCTTTACCACTTAGAATTAATTTAATGATATAAACATTTCAGCATCAATCAATAACATATGAATAGAAAATATAGATAACACATTTGACACCAAGATTTTGACGTGGAAACCCGGTTAAGGGAAAAACCATGGTGGGGGTTAACCCACAAATATTAATACCCTATTAAAAGTATTTTTACAAATGGGAATGCACATGCATTCAGGCTCACTGCTCAAATGGAGGTGCACTGCCTATGGAAATATTACAAGAGATTGACAAAGATTTGAACTCATTAATAGCATCTACCCATGCAAGAATTGCAGTTCTGGTTAAGTACAAAAAATGATCTTACACATTTCATCTTTGCTCTGCTCTTCTTACCATTCTTCCTTCATTCACACTTTAGATTTTTGCTCTTCTCACATACGCCTTATTCACATACACTACACACACTAAATCATCCAATTTCATCGGCTATATATATATTCGCAACATGATCTACAATTATTCTATCAGTCGACTTTAACATCACTTAGAACTTTTATGAATGCTTTGCTCTGTCGGCTAGATCTATGCATAACTTAAGGTGCAGACCAAAACTTGCTCTTGAAAATCATTACTCATGTTGGCCACTATCACTAATCATCACTATTTGTTTAACAATCAACTTCCATACATACGGAATCAAGATCTTCTGCAAGGTTGGCCTGTTCTTCTTCTGTCTACTCTGACAAACTAGAGCCCGGTACTTAGAGGCTAATAAATTTTGAATCCTTCATCATCGGGGGACAAAAATTTGGAGTTCTACCATTTTGACAATGCATATGACTCCCCTAGATCTGTATCTAATCATGACTTTCCACTAGAGAGATCCAGACCAAAATACTAGACCCTGTTACTGCTCTATTCCTAGCTACCCAGACTTAGACAAATTATGAATCTGACTTCCAATATGAACAAATTGTGTTATGCAGATGATTGGGATGATCTTAGTTGTGATCAATGACAACAATTATCAATGCAAAACAGTGTCTTTTGCCAACATTGGTAACAACTAGTGGCACATTTTCCCATTCACTGACATATCAACGTTGGTGGTTCTTACAATTCATAAAATCTCCCAACATGCACTCATAACAAAAACAAGAGTAATCCCCAGTGCACAATATCCATGTCTGGCTATCTGTACTCATGACACAATGTAAAGAACTTATTTTCTCTACCCTCTTGCATCCATGCATTGATCTTCTATCCACACCTACAAATTTATTATATTGTACATTACGAATATAATAGAAATAATTAAATTCAAAATAAAATAAACAAACTCTTGTACACATATCATATATGAATATTATTTAAAGTACATTAAATAAGTTCAAACAATACATACCTGATATCTCCTAAAACATTCTATGTGGAATATATAAGTTTGTTCTTGAGTATGTGCTGACCTCATTTGGTGCAAAGTGTGTGATGAAGGGGGTAAATCACAAAACACACAACAACAGAAATTGAACATAGAAAATAGAACTTTCTTTTATTGATCTGGGCAACTCATTACATTACAGAAGCTCAATTACAATTAGAGGATGAATCCTCTACTGACTGCAACACATTACAACTTTCCCAACCTCAAGACTCTAGAATCTTCAACCTTTTGTAACCCCAAATCAGCCAAGGTTTCAAAATTTGTAACTGTCTCCAAAAGTAGGTCAACTTTCAGGAAGCATAACTTTTGATCTGGGTGTCCGATTGACGAACCATTTTAAGTGCTAGAAAGCTTGTGATGTGAACTATCATGCCAAAAGTTCATAAATAGATTTCCATCAACTTTTTGGGATGTTATGGGATTTTTGAGTGCCTCATATCTAGTTTCAAAAATTTTCAGGGGCTTTTCAGAAAATAAAAACTTTAATATCTTTTAGCTCACAAATGATATTTGCTTGATTGCTTTGCCAAAGGTCTTATATTTTTGTTATGTAACTTTCTGTAAGTTTTTGCTTCATTCTGTGCCCAAATGTATACTTTCCTAAAATGGCAGGTACACTTTCCAAAACAGGCAGGTCACTATTTTTAGCAGTTTTGGAAAACTTGAGAGTCCTACATCATTATTCTGGATATTATGGAACTAGAAACACTAATTATGGAAAGAAATAAAAATAACTACAATGATTTTGAATTAACTTCTTTTTGGGTGATGTAAGATTGCCCTTACACCACTGGATGCTCTTGCATCAGACACCCAGGGTAATTTGAGAAGTGACCCTGTCACGTCTTAGATGTTTGTGTGAGGAAAACCCAAACGGTCAACCTCTACCTTAGACAACCAAGAAGAATCTTCAACAGGCCTTCCTTTCCATTTCACCAGATATTCTTCATATTTCTTGTTCGGAGTATTTCTTTTCACATGGCTATCCAAGATCCCTTCTATCTCCTCCATTGAAGTAGATGCCAGAATACTCCATTGTGCTTCTGTTGGTCCATCCTCTGTTCCACCTTCATGATATTCTGATAAATCAAAAATGTTTAAAATAGGGGAAATATTGATCCCACTTGGCAGCTCTGCCTCATACGCATTTTTTGAATCATGCTTCTTCAAGATTCAGCATGGTCCAAATTTCTTCATTTTCAACTTATTGTATGTTCCAATTGGGAACCTTTCTTTTCTCAAGTGAACCATGACTTCATCTCCTACCTGGAACTCCTTATACCTCCTCTTTTGATTTGCCTTAGACTTGTACAAAATATTCATCTTATTAATGTGCTTTCTCACCTCTTCATGCAAATTCTTTAGATGTTCTGCAAAGTCTTTGGCTTTAGCACTTGTCTTTTCTCCTTTGTCCAGTTTCCTTAACTCAGAAGCATTTCTCAGGCTATTGCCATATACAATTTGGAATGGTGATTTACCAGTACTCCTATTGACATAATTGTTGTAAGCAAATTTTGCCTATTGTAAAATCAAATCCCATTACTTGGGCTTATCTCCTACTAAGCATCGTAGAACGTTACCCAAACTCCTACTCACCACTTCTGTCTATCCATCAGTCTGTGGATGGTGTGTAGAACTAAACTTCAAATTTGTCTTCAACTTCTTCCATAATATCCTCTAGAAATAACCAACAAACTTGGTATCTCGGTCTGAAACTATGCTCTTTGGTAGACCGTGTAATCTCACCACCTCCCTGAAAAATAATTCAACAATATGAACAACATCATTAGTCTTCTTACAAGGAATGAAATTTGCCATCTTTGAGAATCTGTCCACCACCATAAAAATGGAATCATGTCCTCTCTATGTCCTTGGTAAACCAAGATCAAAATCAGTACTAATATCATCCCATGGCTTCTCTGGTACATGTAGTGGTTGATATAGACCTGTATTCTGACTTGCTCCTTTTGCCATCTAACATACTCTGCAACTCTACACAAATTTCCTCACATCCTGCTGTAACTGTGGCCAATAATAATTTTCACCAACAATAGCAATGGTCTTATCTCGACCAAAGTGTCCAGCCAATCCTCCACTATGTTTCTCCTTAATCAGGTTCTCTCTCATGGAACTCCTTGGAATGCACAACTGGCTTCCTCTAAACAACATGCCATCTTGGATAATGAAATCCAACCATTTTTTTTGTCCAAAGTAATAAGTTCCAAACAAGATTTCTAGGCCTCTACAAAATTTAGATCTTCAGGATACAAACTTTTGAGCTCATCGAACCCAACAACCCCTATCTTCATTTCTGTCAAAAAATTTTGCCTTCTACTCAAGGCATGTACAACTCTGTTGGACTTCACACTCCTATTCTTCAAAACAAAAGTATAGCTCTGCAAAAACTCAACCCATTTTAAGTTCCTTTGATTTAACTTTCCTTGACTATTAAGATACTACAAAGCCTGATGATCAGTATATAAAACAAACTCCTTTGGTAACAATTAATGTCTCCATTTCTTCAAAGCCTGAACTATTGCATAAAACTCTTGATCATAAACAAAATATTTTTTCTTGGCATCATTAAGCTTCTCACTAAAATAGGCAATGGGCTTACCTTCTTGACTCAAAATAGCTCCTATACCACTACCACTAGCATCACAATCTACCTGAAATACCTTATTGAAATCTGGAAGTGCCAAAACAGGTTATTCTATGACTTTCTGCTTCAATGTATCAAAGCTCTTTTCTACTCCTTTAGTCCATCTAAGCTCTTTTCTATCCCCTCTCATTATCTCAGTTAGGGGTGCACAAATGCTACTAAAATTCCTAATAAACTTTCTATAAAAACTTGCCAAACTGTGAAAAGATCTTACCTCTGTTGCACTCCTTGGCATAGACCATTCAATGATAGCCCTTACTTTTTCTAGGTCCATCTTAAGACCTTTCTCTGAGACAACAAATCCCAGATATACCAACTCCTTTGCAAAACTAAATTTCTTCAAATTAATCAGCAACTTCTCCTCCCTCAGCTTCTCTAGAACTCTTCTGATATGCATCAGATGCTCATCCCAAGTCTTACTAAAAATCAAAATATCATCCAAATAAATAATAACAAAACTTTCCAAAAATTCTTTCAGTACCTCGTTCATGAGTCGCATGAATGTGCTCGGTGCATTGGTTAGCCCAAATGGCATGACTAACCACTCATACAAACCTTCCTTTATCTTAAAGGCTGTCTTCCACTCATCTCCTTCTTTGATACAGATCTCGAGATACCCACTCTTCAGGTCAATCTTCGTGAAGGACTTGGCTCCACTCAAATAGTCCATTATGTCATCCATTCTAGGAAATGGAAATCTATAATTGATTGTGATCTTATTGATAGCTCAAGAGTCTGTAAACATTCTTCACTCTCCATCTTTCTTTGGTGCTAGTACTGTAGGTATTGCACATGGACTTAGGCTCTCTCTTATCAATCCCTTCCTCAACAACTCCTCAACTTGTCTATTAACCTCCTCATTCTCTGCAGGAGTCATTCTGTGGGCTGCCTTATTCGACAAACTAGCTCTTGGTATCAAATCCATTTGATGACTTATCTTCCTTACTGGTGGTAAACCTTTTGGTACATTATCAAAGATAATATCTTGAAATTGTTCCAACATCTCTGAGACTTCGGCTGGTACATCTTCACATTTCTCTTGACTAATCTTAGGAATCAATGCATAGCAATGACGCTCATGCTTCATACCCTCCAAAAATTTTCTACCATCTACCAAGCAAATTCTGGCAGTACTACATACCTTTTCTTCCACCTCCTTGTAGGGCTTCAACTTATGGAAAACTCCATCCTTTGTTAGGGAATATGTGTTTGCACGACCATCATGGACAGTACTCCTATCATACTGCCACGGCCTCCCCAATAGCATATGACATGCATCTATCGGTATGATATCACACATCACCTCATCATGGTAGTCCCCAATCTTGAACTTCACTAAACACTACTCATTGACGAAAGCTCTGTGGTCCTTCTGTAACCATGCAATCCGATATGGATGTGGATGCTTTCTTCTTGTTAACTTCAACTTGTCAACCATCTTGTCTAAAACAAGATTGTCAGTACTTCTACTGTTAATAATAATGTCACAACACTTACCTTCACATTTGCACCTCATGCAGAATAAACTCTTCCTCTGATTGGGTTCTTTCTCCTCATTCAGCAAAGTTCTTCTGACAACTAGGGTTTCTCCCCCTTCAGCATCTTCAGAATGCTCAAATTGTACATCTTCATCTACATGTGCAACTCGTGCATTACCTTCAGGTCTTCTATTTATCCTTTCTTGATGTTGCAGACACTCATATGCTCGATGCCTTTTTTCTCCACATTGGAAACAAGTTCCTTTGAAACCTCCTCTTCCTAGTCCTTGCCCAGGTCGGCCTCTTCCTCTTCCTCTTTGCTCACCATTGTTCTAGTCATGAGGGCAGTAGGTATTATCTCCTCTCTAATTTTGACTGGTGCCGATTTCTACACTTTTCTTTGAATCTTCATTTCACCCCCCATAGGGTCTTCCACCTTGACCTCTTCTCCTTTTCTTATTGTCAAATCTTTTATTTAGCTTCTCTTCCACCTTCAAGGAAAATTGGTACACTTCTTCTATGGTGGTCATTCTGACCAGGCTCAGCTCCTCTTGAATGCTTGCCCTCAACCCATTAATGTAACAGGCTACCTTCTCCTTGTTGGGCTTTGCATGGCCTATCCTGATAGTAATTTTATAAAACTCTTCTGTATACTCCTTAACAAACTTGTTACCTTGCTTCAGTCCTTGTAGCTTCTTTAGCAACTCCATCTCATAGTCCACAGGAATGAACTGCTTCTTCTATTTCTCCACCATCCGATCCCATCTGGTGATCTTTCCTTTTCCTCTTCTATTCATTTCTAATTGGACCTCCTTCCACCAAATATTGGCATGGCCCTTCAACTTTATTTTTGCAAACTTAACCCGATCTAGGTCCTCCACATCTTCATACTCAAAATACTCCTCCATGTCATTGATCCAATCAATAAGCTATTTTGGATTCAAATCTCTAGAATATGTAGAAACTTTGATCTTGGACCTCTTTTTGATCTTTGAAATGGCCCTCAACAACCTAACTTCTACAGGATCTCTGACAACTTCTTGTTCTTCCTCAGATAGCTCTTCTTCAGCTTCATCTTCGCTTTCTTCTCTTGTCCTCAGCTCAAACCCTTTTCATAGCTCCTCTTGCAATGCATTGATTTGCCTTTGTAGGGCTCTAAAACCCTCTTCCATCAAAGAATTCCTTCCAACATGATTTCTTCGTGGAGGCATCTTGGTCTCCATAGCAAACCCACAACCTTAGGTCCTGGTGCAAACTACCTCACGATCGACGATCTATCTACACACTTAGGAACCCTTACTCTGATACCATTTGATGAAGGGGGTAAATCACAAAACACACAATAGAAATTGAACATAGAAATTAGAACTTTCTTTTATTGATCTGGGTAACTCATTACATTACAGAAGCTCAATTATAATTAGAGGATGAATCCTCTACTGGTTGCAACACATTACAGCTTTCCCAACCTCAAGACTCTACAATCTTCTGCCTTCTGTAACCCCAAATTAGCTAGGGTTTCTATTTTCCTGCCTATTCTTGACTCCACACTTGCTCCCTTTACTTTACTACCGCCCAGGGTTCCCAAAATAGTCATAATTAGTACTTTTTGGTGGCCTCTAGCTAAATTTCAAAATTTGCAACTCCCTCCAAAAGTAGGTCAACTTCTGGGAAGCATAACTTTTGATCTGGGTGTCTGATTGATGAACCATTTTAAGTGATAGAATACTCACGATGTGAACTATCACACTAGAAATCTATAAATAGATTTCCATCAACATTTTGGGATATTATGGGATGTTTTAGTTCCTCATATCTCATTTCAAAAAAATTTAGGGGCTTTTCAAAAAATAAAAACTTTAATATCTTTCATCTCACAAATGATCTTTGCCTGATTCCTTCGCCAAAGGTCTTATATTTTTGTTATGTAACTTTCTGTAAGTTTTCACTTCATTTTGTGCCCAAATGCAAACTTTCCTAAAATGGTAGGTACACTTTCCGAAATAGGTAGGTCACTATTTTTAGCAGTTTTGGAAAAACTGAAAGTCCTACATCATTATTCTGGATATTATGGAACCAAAAACTCTTATTATGAAAAGAAATGAAAACAACTACAATGATTTTGAATTAACTTCATTTTAGGTGATGCAAGATTGCCCTTACACCACTGGATGCTCCTACATCAGTGTGACTTACACCATTCAACAACATCATGTGCATCATTTATATGATCTCCCTCATAATTCATTTGATGTTTTCTTAGAGCATGTTTGATGCAGGCTCCTATGCCATCATGTTCACCCTTTCCATGCCCACTCTCAAAGAAACTCCAAACATGTGGTATATTATCATTTCAATGATATATACATAGTGCATAAAATGGCCTTGATGATTTGAATTGTGACGCACATCCATCTGACCATACAAAATGCTTTTAAAAATTTACACCCTTGCTTGCCAAATATCTAAAAAAATTCTTAAAGCAATGTTGTACAAAATGTGTGTCATGAATTTTATCATCACTAATATAAAAGTGATATTCTTTCTTAATGGCTCATGCTTCAAATGTACTTTCAACACCATCCAAATCCAATTGTGCATGCCGATAACACACATGCACCATAATAGTGACTTGCTCTAAAAAGTAATATCAATTGTGATTGAATCTCTTTTTGATGTACAAACGAGTAATTTTTTGCAAAGTTGACTACTGATAAAACTGTTCTAGGTGGGAAAGTATCTCTTAATGTTTGAAACTGTTGTGCTTGCCACTTAGCAAAAAACAAATGATGTATGTATGGTTGTATCAAATTATGAAAATTTTCCATAAATGTTCCAATAGGTATCTCCTCTTCTACATAATCTAACCTTGTGGATTCTTTCTCATTTTTTGTTTGAAACTTTATGTACTTGTAACTCTTGCAATTTACCAACTTCATTGGGTCGATATCTTCATTTCTCAAAGGCATTTTAGCCAAATTTCCACATGTTTCACAAAGACCTTTTATGCAGTTTATTTGACCAGTTCCATTATCATCTGATTTATCACATAAGATGGATGCTATGAACTAACTTACTCATTTAGGAGGTGCATTTACCAAACCATCACTATCTTCACAAATCTTTTGAAACACCTAATAGTAGAGATCAAATTCAATATGATAACGACAACAATTTTCAAAAACCTTGTTTGTCTTCACATAATATGGCCTTAACCTTTTAAACATTGTTTGCCCAATCTTTATATTTGGATTTGAATTACAAAAGTCCACATACATCTCATGTTGTGTTATGTCTAGCCAATGTTTTGTATGTAGTTCATAACTATTGGGCCCAATTTTGTGTTTGATAACATCTCTACTATTTGATGAAGCACGAGTATTATCATTCCAAAAGGTTGAGATCAAGTTCCTAACATCTTGAATCTTATCAGATCAAGGAGCTCTACACATAACTGCCCAATAGCCTTCTGAGATACTATCATCCAATAATTTTCTCCTTTTCACATATTTTGTTATTGTCTTTCTATTGAAACCAATCTTAGTTGAAATTGAAGACAATTTTTTTGAAAATTTTTTTCACTTAACATACCTGTCAACATTAGTCTTCTTGAAATGGACTTATCCATAAATCGAGATTGTTTCCCAATGGAAGCAAAACCTTTTTTAACATTTTCAACAATATCTTTTTCTAGGTGTGAACCTTTCCCCTTTTTCAATGACAAATGTACACCCAACAACTATAATGGCTCATTTAGCTCCTTACTAAGAAGTACAATTGATAACAATTGGGTTTGGCCAAGTGTATCAAGATTATCAAAATGAGCAATTATTTCCTTTGTAGTTTTAATCATTGACCTCCTATCAGTATGTCTAGGTTGTTTAGCATAATGTTTCAATTTATCAATATCCATTTTAAGTACATGATCTAAATTTCTATAAGAAAATTTTCCCTTCACCTCTTTAGCTATATTAATATGCTCATCCATACCAGTCAAAGGAAGCGATCCTGACCACTCTCCAATATCCATTGTTTGCACTTGGGCCTCCTCTAGGCTAACATCAACTATTTGTTCTTCAACAACGTTTGCTCTAGTTTCTATATCACACATTAAGGAAAGACATATTAAAGAAAACTTATTTAATTTAGTGAACCAAGTCTTGATATATTTTAAAGAGCCTATTGCAAGTATGGGCCTAACCGGTGTTGTCACTGATGTCAACATACTCCTATTGCATTAATGATAAGGATTACATGAGCTGTGTGCTGAGGATATTTAGAAAATTAGCTCTAATCAAGAACAGAGAAGAACAGTGAAGATAGTGAGCTAAAGATCCTAGCTAAGATAAAGATAAGAGGATACGGTTCAAAGGGTTTGTAGATATGTGTCTTAAGATGCTCCAGTAAAGATTTCAGAGGTCTGCATGGTGATCTAAAGAAGTTGTGGCCACTCAAGTAAAACTGGTTCCGACAGGTGTTCAAAGGTGACATAGTGATTCAAATAGGTCTAGTGAGATTCATAAATGCATTATCCTGTTCTGCGGATTTGGTGGAGTGTTTAGAAAGTCCTTGAGAAGTGTCAACTTGACTGGTTCATGGTCTAGAGGTCCGCAAGTATCTATTTCTTTATGAGACTGATGACAGACTATGTTCTTGAGGTTCCAGATGAAGGAGAGAAGGATTTCATTAAGAAGATGTAGTGTGGATGTTTTTGGTGATTCAGGCAAGCTTGTGGAGGTCTTTGGATCATATCCAATTCATTTTTGTGGTTCATATTAGAGTTTGAGTTTGCAATCAAATAATTACTTTCGGATGATGGTGTTCTTCTTGAGTCTGGCCGACTGAATGAGTTACACATCTTGTGGATGTTCTTGTAGATGTTTGCTGACATAGATGATTATTCCTAAGTCAATGTCTTGTATAAATAAGGGATTGGAAAGTCATTTCAAAGGTATCTTGTGGAGATGAGTGCGTGGTAGAGAGGAGAAGAGTGAAAGATAGAGCAGAGGTTTTTGGGCTTAAATGGAACTGACTCAAGCATTATGAAGATGCTATTCTTCAGTTCAAGTATGTGATACTATTCTTCTGTAGATAGTGTGTCTCTTATAGGCAGTGAACCTCTTGTGAGCAATGTGCTCAGGCAGTGAGCCCTAATTGGCATTTGCCATTTTGTTCTTTTTATTCTTCTAACAGAGAATACATACTTGGGTTAGTCAGCTCATGGTTTTTGCCTTAACCGGGTTTTCCACATCAAAATCTTGGTGTCTCATGTGTTGATGTGTTTTTGCTCTTGATTTAATGCATTATGTTTCCTTGATTAATTTATTATTATGCTGCTGAAGTACAAAGTGGATTTAAGTGTTTAATTGAAAGGAAGTTTTGGACAACTGATTCAACCCCCCTCTCAGTTGCCTGCCCTGAATCTAACAATTGGTATAAGAGCTAAAAGAGCTTAACTGCTTGAGGAGATCTAGGATGTCATCCTACAAGAAGGATAGTCCAAAGTTTGAAGGAACCAATTTTAATCTTTGGAAAAGTCACATGAAATGTCATTTGCAATGTATGGGAATGCAATACTGGAACATGGATTCAACGAAGTATACTCCTCCACAGGGTGGCTCGAAATCCCCAAGTGAAATAACAGATGCTGAAAACAATCTGCGGACTAAAGAAGCTCTTCTAAGTGCCTTGTCTGATTTAGAGCTTTCAAATGTTGTTGACCAACAAACTACCTTTGAGATTTGGGAAAAACTAGAAACTCTGCATGAAGGAGATAAGTATGTTAAATGTGTAAGGCTACAAAGTCTGAAAGGAAAATTCAAAAATCTGAAGATGAGAGAAGATGAAAATATCACTACTTTTATGCCAAGATTAAATGAGCTTATTTGTGGGATTAGGTGTGCTGGTGGAGTCTCGGATGAAGATGAGATTGTTGGCGAAGTTCTCAGATCCCTTCCTACTTCTTATAAAATCAAGGTTGTTGCTATTGAAGAATTCAAAGCCCATACAACTGTCACAAGAGATCAATTGGTTGGTAAATTGGCTGCATTTGAATTGACCGAGTTTGGAGATGACTCCCCCCAAGACTAAATTTGCATTCAAATCTAGTGCCTCTATAAAAGGTAAACAAAGGTTTGATCTGGGAGAGAACTCTTCAAGGAAACTATCATGGTATGAAAAAGAAAGAAAAGACCTGGAAGAAGAAGAAGCAAAAATTGCTCAAATTGAAGCCCTTATTACAAAAAGACTGCCAAGAGGATCCGGTAAGTATGAAGAAAAATTGCCTTTTAAGTGTTTTAACTGCAATAAGATTGGTCATTTTGCCTCAAGATGTCTGGAAAGATTTTCAAGGCCAAATCCTAACAGATCAAGGTTCCAAAAGAATTGTTACTATGTTCATGAAGAAGATGATAATGAAGGAGTAACAGATGATGAATCAGAGACAGGAAACAAATCTGGAAGTGATTGGATGTTTATTGCCATCAAGGAAGAAGAACCAATGCCCTCTGAATCTATCAATCATAAAGTTGTAGAAAGAGCTCTGGCTGCCCAAGTTGAAGAAAAGGATGATTGGGTGACTGACAGTGTATGCTCTCACCATATGATAGGTGACAAAAATAAGTTCATATATTTGGGAAGGTATGGAGGAGTGGTAAAGTTTGGTGATAATTCTACTGGTAGAATCAGAGGTAGAAGAACTATTTCCTTTGATGGAAAGAACAAAACCAGTAATGTACTATATGTTGAAGGATTCAAGCACAATCTTCTTAGTGTTGGACAGCTGGTGGACAAAGGCTATGATCTCAGATTCAAGAATGGAAAATGCAAGATCTTTGAAAGTTGTAGAACATAGATTGCATCCGGTACCCAAACAAAAGGTAATATCTTTCATTTAGTTGGTACTGGTAAAAGTTGTCTATTTGTGTAGATTGATCAAAGTTGGTTATGGCATAGGAGGATGTGTCATATAAATTTTGATAATATCATCAAGATAAGCAACACTCAGGCTGTAAGAGATCTTCCAAAATTGGTGAAACCTACAAATAGCTTGTGCAAAGAATGTTAGTTGGGGAAACAAAGTAGAGTCTCAATCAAAAGCAAGGAACAGTCTTCTACCAGATTATTGGACTTAGTTCATACTAATTTATGTGGTACAACAAGAATCAAAAGTGTGCAAGGTGATAGATACTTCATGCTATTAATTGATGACTACTCCCGGATGATGTGGGTTACTTTTCTGAAAGAGAAATTAGAAGCTCTTGAGAAATTCAAAATATTCAAGGCTATGGTAGAGAATGAAACTGGATTAAAATTAAAATGTCTGAGGTCTGATAGAGGTGGAGAATTCACATCTGGTGAATTCATAGAATTCTATAAGAAACATGGAATAAAAAGATAGTTGTCTGCTCCTAGGACTCCACGGCAAAATGGAGTAGTGGAAAGAAAGAACTGAACCATCCAGGAAGCATCTAGGACCATGATGATGGAAGGAAATATTCCTCAGATCTATTGGAGAGAAGTTGTCAGCACTGTGGTCTATACTCTCAATCGAGTACAAATTAGAAGCAATACTGGTAAGACTCCTTATGAACTTTGGTTTGGCATCACTCCTACTGTGAGCTATTTTAGAGTCTTTGGTAGCAAATGTTACATTAAAAGAGATGAAGATCTAGGCAAGTTTGATGCTAGAAGTGATGAAGGAATATTCTTGGGTTACTCTACTCAAAGCAAAGCTTATCGGTGTTATAACAAGAGACTGAGAAAGATTATATAAAGTACTAATGTGAAGGTTGATGAAGGAATTGAAAAACTCTCAATTTTTTATGAATATGATGAAGATGATCAGAATGGTGTTCTGATTCAAGGAGCCCAAGTCCCTTCTGAAATTTAGATTCAAACTGATCTGGTAAACCAAGAAGAAGAGATGAGTTTTAATGAGCTTGATCAAGAATCAGAAATGCAAGAAACTCCCAAAGTTCCTAGGTATGTATGCCTAAACCACTCTAAAGATCAAATCATAGGTGATAAAAGAAAAGGTATTCAAACAAGAAGGATTACTCAAGATTTAGAAGAGTACTGTCTGATTTCAAAGATTGAACCTAAGATAGTCAATGAAGCTTGCTATGATGAAAACTGGATTAAAGAAATGGAGGAAGAGATGATGCAAATTGAGAAAAATCACACTTGGGATCTTGTTCCTAGACCTAGAAACAAGAATGTGATTAGAACCAAATGGGTTTTCCGAAGCAAACTGAATGAAGTTGGTGAAGTAATCAGAAATAAAGCCAGATTGGTCTGCAAGGGTTACTCTCAAATAAGAGTTGATTTTGAAGAAACTTTTGCTTCAGTAGAAAGAATTGAAGCAGTCAGGTTATTTCTTGCTTTTGCTTCCTTCAAGGACTTCAAAGCATATCAGATGGATGTCAAGTCTGCCTTTCTGAATGGAGAGTTGGAAGAAGAAGTATACATTGAACAACCAGATGGATTTCAATTGTCTGATCATGGTGATATGGTCTGCAAGTTGAAGAAAGCAATGTACATACTGAAGCAAGCCCCAAGAGTCTAGTATGAAAGATTGGATAAGCATCTCTTGAAGATTGGTTTCAACAAAGGTACTGCTAACGGTAATTTATACTTCAAAATTGATCATGAAAACATCTTGATTGTTGAAGTGTTTGTTGATGATATCATTTTTGGAGGAAGAGATAGTATGTGCAAAACTTTTGTAAATCAAATGAAAAGTGAGTTTGAGATGTCCATGCTTGGTGAAATGAATTTCTTGTTGGGTTTGTAAATCACTCAAACAAAGAAAGGAATCTTCATTTCTCAGACCAAATATGTGAAAGAATTGTTGAAGGAATTTAGGATGGAAGACTCAGAACCAATGAGTACTCCCATGACAACCGGATGTAAATTGAGCAAAGATGATGACTCTCCTAAGGCTGATTAGAAAACGTACAGGTCAATGATTGGAGGATTGTTGCATCTCACTCAAACTAGACCTGATATTATGAATGTTGTTGGTCTTGTTGCTAGATTCCAAGCTAATCCTAGAGAATCTCATGTCATGGCAATCAAGAGGATATTTAGGTATTTAAAAGGGGCAGTTGAGTATGGTTTGTGGTATCCCAGAGAACATAATTTTTCTCTTCATTCATATATAGATGCGGATTGGGTAGGAGATGTGGATGACCAGAAGAGTACCAGTGGTGGAGCATTCTTTTTATAAAAGAGATTGCTTTCTTGGCTGAGCAAGAAACAAGAGGCAATATTTCTATTCACTACAGAAGCAGAATATATTGTAGTAGTAGGTAGTTGTACTCAAGTCTTGTGGATGAAGAAAATGCTAAGAGACATGGGAGTGGAGTATGAGAAGCCTATCATGATCTTCTATGATAATTCAAGTACAATAAATATTTCAAAGAATTTGGTGTTGCATTCAAAGACCAAACATATATCCATCAAGTTTCACTTGCTAAGAGAGAAAGTGAACAAGAATGAAGTCAGATTGGAGTTTGTGCCTTCCAAGGATCAGATTGCAGATATCTTTACTAAACCTCTACCTAAGGACTCTTTTGAGTATATCAGGGAGAAGTTAGGGGTTATTACCCCTCTGGTGATGAACTAAGGTGCACTAATGTGCATCAGTCTGGTGGATTTCACAGTCATATCTTGTGGTCCGGATTGATGATGGGGAGTTGCTACTCAGGGGGAATAGCTGGTATGATTCTAAAGTGTTAGAGTTGAAAGTATGTGCCCTTTGTTAGATTTAGAGCAGACCACTGAGAGGGGGGGTGAATCAGTTGTACAAAACTTTCTTCCAATTAAACACTTAACTTCACTTTGTAATTCAGTAGCATAATGATAAATCAATCATGAAAACATAATGCAATGAATTAAGAGCATAAACACATTAACACATGAGACACCAAGATTTTGATGTGGAAAACCTAGTTAAGGGAAAAACCACGGGGTGATTAACCCAAGATTGTATTCTCTGTTAGAAGAATAGAAAGAAAAAATGGCACATACCAATTAGGGCTCACTGCCTGAGCACATTGCTCACAAGAGGCCCACTGCCTACAAGAGACACATTGTCTACAAAGAAATAAGTATCACATACTTTGAACTAGAAAATAGCATCTTCACCATGCTTGAATCAGTTCCTTTGAAATGACTTTGTAATCCCTCATTTATACAAGACATCAACTTAGGAATGATCATCTAAGTCGGCAAATATCAACAAGAACATCCATAGAATGTGTAACTCATCCAGTCGGCCAATCTCAGGAAGAACACCATCATCCAGAAGTTATTCCTCAATTGCAAGCTCCAACTCCAATGCGGACCACCAACACAAACTAGACACAATCCAAAGACCTCCACAAGCTTTCCTAAATCACCAAGAACATACACACTTCATCTACTTAATGAAATCCTTCTCCCCTTCATCTGGAACCTCAAGAACACAGTCTGTCATTACTGTCATAAAGGAATAGATGCTTGTTGATCTTCAAACCATGAACCAATCAAGTTGATACTTCACAAAGACTTCCTAAACACTCCCTCAAATCCACAGAATAGGATACTACATTTCTGGATCTCATCGGACCTATTAGTATCACTCTGTCACCACTGAACATCTACCAGAACTGGTTCTACTTGAGTGGCCACAACTTCTTCTGATCTTCATGTGGACCTCTAAAATCTCTACTGGACCACCTTAAGACACATATCTACAAACCCTTTAAACTGCATCCTCTGATCCTCATCCTATCTTGGACTTTTAGCTTACTGTCATCACTGTTCTTCACTGTTCTTGATTGAGAATAATTTTCTCAATATCCTTAGCACACAGCTCATCCAATCCTTATCATTAATGCAACAAGAGTATGTTGACATCAATGACAACATCAGTTAGGCCCATACTTGTAACAATCTCCCCCTTTGTCATTGATGGCAACATATGATGTGAAAAACTGTTTTAACCATCAAGACAAGAACTTCTCCTCATTGTCACAACTCCCCCTATCAGCAACAACCATTCACATGTCTTCTCTCCCTTTACTGCTCCCCCTTTGATCAGCAACCACTTGTTTTTCACATGTCTTCTCTCCCCCTTGGACATCAATGGCAAAGGGCACATACTTGCAATTCCACCACTTCAGAATCATACCTGCTACCCCCCTGAGTAGCAGCTTCCCATCATCAATCTGGACCATAGGATGTGATTGTGATATCCACCGGATTGATGCATATCAGTGCACCTTAGTTCATCACCGGAGGGGCAATAACCCCTAACTTCTTCCTGAGATACTCAAAAGAGTCCTTAGGTAGAGGTTTAGTAAAGATGTCTGCAATTTGATGCTTGGAAGACACAAACTCCAATCTGACTTCATTCTTGTTCACTTGCTCTCTCAAAAAGTGAAACTTGATGGAAATGTGTTTAGTCTTTGAATGTAGCACTGGATTCTTAGATATATTTATTGCACTTGAATTATCACAAAAGATTGTGATAGGTTCCTCATACTCCACTTTGATATCTCTTAGCATCTGCTTCATCCACAAAATTTGAGTGCAACTACCTGCTGCTGCAATATATTCTGCTTCAGTTGTACATAGAGATATTGCCTCTTGTTTCTTTCTTAGCCGAGAAACCAATCTCTTCCCTAAAAAGAATGCTCCACCACTGGTACTCTTCTGGTCATCCACATCTCCTATCCAATCCGCATCTATATATGCATGAAGAGAGAAATCATGATCTCTAGGATACCACAGACCATACTCAACTGTCCCTTTTAGATATCTAAAAATCCTCTTGATTGCCATGACATGAGATTCTCTAGGATCAACTTGGAATCTAGCAACAAGACCAACAACCTGCATAATGTCTAGTCTAGTTTGAGTGAGATACAACAGTCCTCCAAACATTGACCTATACTTTGTCTGATTAGCCTTAGGAGAGTCATCATCTTTGCTTAACTTACATCTGGTTACCATGGGAGTATTCATTGGTTTTGAGTCTTCCATCCCAAATTTCTTCAACAATTCTTTCACATATTTGGTCTGAGAAATGAAGATTCCTTTCTTTGTTTGAGTGATTTACAGACCTAAGAAGAAATTCATTTCACCAAGCATGGACATCTCAAACTCACTTTTCATTTGATTTGCAAAAATTTTACACATACTATCTCTTCCTCCAAAAATGATATCATCAACAAACACTTCAACAATCAAGACGTTTTCATGATCAATTTTGAAATGTAAATTACTATCAGCAGTACCTTTGTTGAATCCAATCTTCAAAAGATGCTTATCCAATCTTTCATACCAGGCTCTTGGGGCTTGCTTTAGTCCATACAGTGCTTTCTTCAACTTGCAGACCATATCACCATGATTAGACAATTGAAATCCATTTGGTTGCTCTATGTACACTTCTTCTTTCAAGTCACTATTCAAGAAGGCAGACTTGACATCCATCTGATATACCTTGAAATTCTTGAAGGTAGCAAAGGCAAGAAATAATCTGACTGCTTCAATTCTTGTCACCAGAGTAAAAGTTTCTTCAAAATCAACTCCTTCTATTTGAGAGTAGCCCTTGCAGACCAATCTGGCTTTATTTCTGATTACTTCACCAACTTTATTCAGTTTGTTTCAGAAGACCCATTTTGTTCCAATCACATTCTTGTTTCTAGGTCTGGGAACAAGATCCCAAGTGTGATTTTTCTCAATTTGCATCAGCTCTTCCTCCATTGTTTTAATCTAGTTTTCATCATTGCAAGCTTCATTTACTGTCTTCGGTTTGATCTTTGAAAGAAGACAATACTCTTCTAAATCTTGAGCAATTCTCCTTCTTGTTTGTACTCCTTTGCTTTTATCACCTATGATCTGATCTTCAAAGTGGTTTAGTCTTACATGCTTGGGAACTTTGGGAAATTCTTGCACTTCTAATTCTTGATCAGGCTCATTGAAACTCATCTCTTCTTCCTGATTTACTGGATTAGTTTGGATCTGACTTACAGAGGAGGCTTGGTTTCCTTGAATTAGAACACCATTCTGATCATCTTCATCATATTCATAAAACCTTGAGGGTTTTTCGATTCCTTCATCAACCTTCACATTTGTACTTTCAATCATTTTTCCCAGTCTCTTGTTATAACACCGGTATGCTTTGCTATGAGTAGAGTAACCCAAGAATATTCCTTCATCACTTCTAGCATCAAACTTTCCTAGATCTTCATCTCTTTTAATGTAACACTTGCTACCAAAGACTCTAAAATACCTCATAGTAGGAGTTATGCCAAACCAAAGTTCATAAGGAGTCTTACCAATATTGCTTCTGATTTGTACTCAATTGAGAGTATAGACTGCAGTGCTAACAGCTTCTCTCCAATAGACCTAAGGAACATGTGCTTCCATCATCATGGTCCTAGATGCTTCTTGGATGGTCCGGTTCTTTCTCTCAACTACTCCATTCTGCTGTGGAGTCCTAGGAGCAGACAACTGTCTCTTAATTCCATGTTTCTCATAGAAATCTATGAACTCACCGGATGTGAATTCTCCACCTCTATCAGACCTCAGACATTTCAATTTTAATTCAGTTTCATTCTCTACCATAGCCTTGAATATTTTGAATTTCTCAAGAGCTTCTGATTTCTCTTTCAGAAAGGTTACCCACATCATCTGGGAATAGTCATCAATTACTAACATGAAGTATCTATCACCTTGCACACTCCTGATTCTTGCCGGACCACAAATATCAGTATGAACTAAGTCCAATAATCTGAAGGAGGATTGTTCCTTGCTTTTGAATGAGACTCTGCTTTGTTTTCCCAACTGACATTCCTTGCACAAACTATTTATAGGCTTCACCAATTTTGGAAGATCTCTTACAACTTGAGTATTGCTTATCTTGATGATATTATCAAAATTCACATGACACATTCTCCTATGTCATAACCAACTCTGATCAACTTGAACAAATAAACAACTTTTACTAGTACCAACTAAATGGAAGATGTTACATTTTGTTTGGGTACCAGATGCAATCTCTGTTCTGAAACTCTCAAGGATCTTGCCTTTCCCATTCTTGAATTTGAGATCATAGCCTTTGTCCACCAACTATCCAACATTGAGAAGATTGTGTTTCAATCCTTCAACATATAGTACATTACTGGTTTTGTTCCTTCCATCAGAAGAAATAGTTCCTCTACCTCTGATTCTACCAGCAAAATTATCACCAAATTTTACCACTCCTCCTTCATACCTTTCCAAATCTATGAACTTAATTTTGTCACCTGTCATATGGTGAGAGCATCCACTATCAATGACCTAATCATCCTTTTCTTCAACTTGGGCAGCCAGAGCTCTTTCTACAACTTTATGATTGACAGATTCAGAGGGCATTGGATCTTCTTCCTTGATGGCAATGAACACCTAGTCACTTCCAGATTTATCTCTTGTCTCTGATTCATCATCTGTTACTCCTTCATTATCATCTTCCTCATGAAAATAGTAATAGTTCTTTTGGAACCTTGATCTGTTAGGATTTGGCCTTGAAAATCTTTTTAGACACTTTGAGGCAAAATGGCCAATCGTATTGTAGTTAAAACACTTAAAAGGAAATTTTCCTTCATACTTACTGGATCCTCTTGGCATTCTTTTTGCAATAAGGGCTTCAAGTTGAGTAGTTTCTGCTCCCTCTTCTTCGAGGTCTTTTCTTGCTTTTTCATACCATGAGAGTTTCCTTGAAGAGTTCTCTCCCGGATCAAACCTTTGTTTACCTTTTATAGAGGCATTGGCTTTGAATGCAGATTCAATCTTAGGAGGGGCATCTCCAAACTCAGTCATTTCAAATGCAGCTAATTTGCCAGCCAATTGATCTCTTGTGACAGTTGTATGGGCTTTGAATTCTTCAATGGCATCAACCTTAATTTTGTAAGAAGCAGGAAGGGATCTGAGAATTTTGCCAACAATCTCATTTTCATCCAAGACTCCGCCAGCATTTCTAATTTCACAAACAAGCTCATTTACTCTTAGCATAAAAGTAGTGATATTTTCATCTTCTCTCATCTTCAGATTTTTGAATTTTCCTTTCAGACTTTGTAACCTTACACATTTAACATACTTGTCTCCTTCATGCAGAAGTTCTAGTTTTTCCAAAATCTCAAAAGTAGTTGGTAGGTCAATAACATTTGAAAACTCTGAATCAGATAATGCACTTAGAAGAGCTTCTATAGTTTGTAGATTATTTTCAGCATCTGTGATTTCAGTTGGGGATTTCATGTCACCCTATGGAGGAGTGTACTTCGTCGAAGCCATGTTCCAGTACTGCATTCCCATACATTTCAAGTGACATGTCATGCAAATTTTCCAAAGATTAAAATTAGTTTCATCAAACTTCAGACTATCCTTCTTGTAGGATGACATCTTGGATCTCTTCAAGCGGTTAAGCTCTTTTAGAGGAACTTATCTCTGATACAAATTGTTTGATTTAGAGCAGACAACTAAGAGGGTGGGTGAATCGATTGTACAAAACTTTATTCCAATTAAACACTTAACTTCACTTTGTAATTTAGTAGCATAATGATAAATCAATCATGAAAACATAATGCAATGAATTAAGAGCATAAACACATTAACACATGAGACACCAAGATTTTGACATGGAAAACCTAGTTAAGGGAAAAACCACAGGGTGATTAACCTAAGATTGTATTCTCTGTTAGAAAAATAGAAAGAACAAATGGCACATGCCAATTAGGGCTCACTACCTGAGTACACTGCTCACAAGAGGCCCACTACCTACAAGAGACACACTGTCTACAAAGAAATAAGTATCACATACTTTGAACTGGAGAATAGCATCTTCACCATGCTTGAATTAGTTCTATTTAAGCCCAATACTTCTGCTCTGCCTTTCGCTCTCCTCCTTGCTACCACACACTCATCTCCACAAGGACACATTTGAAATGACTTCGTAATCCCTCATTTATATAAGACATCAACTTAGGAATGATCATCTAAGTCGGCAAACATCAACAAGAACATCCGCAGGATGTGTAACTCATCCGGTCTGCCAATCTCAGTAAGAACACCATCATCCGGAAGTTATTCCTCAATTGTGAGCTCCAACTCCAATGCGGACCACCGAAATAAACTAAACCCAATACAAAGACCTCCACAAGCTTGCCTGAATCACCAAGAACATCCACACTTCATCTGCTTACTGAAATCCTTCTCCCCTTCATCCAGAACCTCAAGAACACAGTCTGTCATTACTGTCATAAAGGAATAGATGCTTGCAGACCTTCAAACCATGAACTAATCAAGTTGATACTTCACAGAGACTTCCTAAACACTCCCTCAAATCTGTAGAACAGGATACTGCATTTCCAGATCTCATTGGACCTATCTGTATCACTCTGTCACCACTGAACATCTACCAGAACCAGTTCTACTTGAGCCGCCACAACTTCTCCCAATCTTCATGCGGACCTGTGAAATCTCTACTAGACCACCTTAAGACACATATCTACAAACCCTTTAAACCACATCCTCTGATCCTCATCCTATCTTGGACTTTTAGCTTACTGTCATCACTGTTCTTCATTGTTCTTGATTGAGACTAATTTTTTCAATATCCTCAGCACACAGCTCATCCAATCCTTATTATTAATGCAACAGGAGTATGTTGACATCAATGACAACACCAGTTGGGCCCATACTTGCAACACCCTTTTCCATTGATGTTAAAGGGGGAGAGAAGACATGTGAAAAATAAGTGATTACTGATCAAAGGGGAAGTAGTAAAGGGAGAGAAGACATATGAATGGTTGTTGGTGTTAGGGGGAGTTGTGTTAGTAAAGGAAAGCTCTTGTCTTGATGGTCAAAATAATTTTTCACATCATATGTTGCCATCAATGACAAAAGGGGAGATTGTTGCAAGTATGGACCTAACCAGTGTTGTCATTGATGTCAACATACTCTTGTTGCATTAATGATAAGGATTAGATGAGCTGTGTGCTAAGGATATTGAGAAAATTAGCTCTAATTAGGAACAAAGAAGAACAGTGAAGACAGTGAGATAAAGATCCTAGCTAAGATAAAGATAAGAGGATGCGGTTCAAAGGGTTTGTAGATATGTGTCTTAAGATGCTCCAGTAAAGATTTCAGAGGTCCGCATGGTGATTTGGAGAAGTTGTGGCCGCTCAAGTAAAACCAATTCCGACAGGTGTTCATAGGTGACAAAGTGATACAGATAGGTCCGGTGAGATCCGAAAATGCATTATCCTATTCTGCGGATTTGGTGGAGTGTTTAGGAAGTCCTTAAGAAGTGTCATCTTGATTGGTTCATGGTTTGGAGGTTTGCAAGCATCTATTTCTTTGTGAGAGTGATGACAGACTGTGTTCTTGAGGTTCCAGATGGAGAGAAGGATTTTAGTAAGAAGATGTAGTAGGGATGTTTTTGGTGATTCAGGCAAGCTTGTGGAGGTCTTTGGATCATGTCCAGTTCATTTTGGTGGTCCGCATTGGAGTTTGAGTTTGCAATTAAATAATTACTTTCGGATGATGGTGTTCTTCTTGAGTCTGGCCGACTGGATGAGTTACACATCATGTGGATGTTCTTGTAGATGTTTGCCGACTTAGATGATTATTCCTAAGTCGATGTCTTATATAAATAAGGGATTGGAAAGTCATTTCAAAGGTATCTTGTGGAGATGAGAGCATGGTAGAGAGGAGAAGAGTGAAAGGTAGAGCAGAGGTTTTTGGGCTTAAATGGAACTGACTCAAGCATGATGAAGATGCTATTCTTCAGTTCAAGTATGTGATACTATTCTTTTGTAGACAATGTGTCTCTTGTAGGCAATGAGCCTCTTGTGAGCAGTGTGCTTAGGCAGTGAGCCCTAATTGGCATGTGCCATTTTGTTCTTTCTATTCTTGTAATAGAGAATACATACTTTGGTTAGTCACCCCATGGTTTTTCCCTTAACCGGGTTTTCCACATCAAAATCTTGGTGTCTCATGTGTTAATGTGTTTTTGTTCTTGATTATGTTTCCTTGATTAATTTATTATTATGCTACTAAACTACAAAGTAGATTTAAGTGTTTAATTGAAAGGAAGTTTTTAACAAATGATTCACCCCCCCCTCTCAGTTGTCTGCCCTGAATCTAACAGAGACTCCATATGATCAAATTACCATAAAAATTAATATACATGTACATGTAATAACTAATACTTATGACCACAAGTGATATAGATGGACTCATGCACACAAGTGACAAATATGAGTACAAGATACATCTAGGTAGTTATACCATTTAGGATAAGTGTGTAAGCATGCACAAATATTCAAGTAAGATGTACAATTTGATATATATGAAATCTCCTATACATAATATAGTAAGATAGCTCTTAGAGCCTTGAATGATTTAACAAATCACGCAATCCTTTGTTCAAATATATTTAAGATCAAAATGAAATAAGAATACTTGTAAAGAAAAGATTGGCCTTATATAAGTAGCAACATAATGTAGCAAAATAGGCCTAAGATTAAAGCGAAGAGAAACCCCACCATGGATTGAAGGTAGTGATGTTCATTAAGCTCAATTTGAATTCAAGGAAAATCAAATGAGATAAAAGAAATAGATCTCTCCAAGTTAGTGCAATAAGTACTATCATCTCCATTAAAGATGAGCACGAGAAGAATATTTTCCTATAAATTTTTTTCTAGAGAACTAACTAATGAAAAGAAGGATGAGACTAGAATTTTAAGGACTAACCTTTGGCTCTAAATGGAGTTCTAACTTACAAGATGATTAATCTAGTAGCTACTTGTTAAAGAGGTTCAGTTATAATTTATATGGTGACAAAATCTAAGCTACCACAAGCAAAAGGTTCCTTTTGGTAATGTTTGGAAATTAGAAGCATGACACACTTCCTAGGTTTACTAACACATAACCCACTTGTTAAACATAGAGGTGAGAAAAATAGTATAAAAGGAAGAAGAGAGAGAAGGTTGGAGAGAGGGAGAGGGATATGGAGTGTTAGAGAGAGAGAGAGATAGCTATGGAGGCCCCAGTGAGGGAGAGGTAGAGGTAAAGAGAGTGGGCAACTTGAGAGAGAGAGATTGTGGTGGACAGAGAGAGAGAGAGGTAGTTATATCTAGGTAGAGGGGTGGGGATTATAGCCACAAATGAGGAATGACTTAAACTAAATGACATCCTAGCTACATGAAATGAATGTGTATATATTTAAGCATAAATCAAGTGACCTAGATTAAATGACATCCTACCACATGATTCATCAATACATGTATATATTTAAGCATAAATAAAATGACCTAGATTAAAAATAGAAAAGAAAATATATGCATACCTTATTTTTGTTTATGATATTTTTGCAATCTTGCTTCATTCAATCTTTCTATAGTTTCTACGGAATAATTTAGTGTAGTCTTATTGTGTCTTGTCTTTTTGTTTCCCATCTCCTTCTTTGTAAAATATGACTTGAAAATTCTTCTCTCAAAGATTTCCTCCTCCCTTACAGAACAAAAATGCAAATTTATCTTGTTACATTGATTTGTAAAAATGAAAAAAACATCCTATTTATATCCAATACAAAAAATTAAAACATTAAAAAAAAAAAAGTTGGCATGCCTTCGAACGAAGGTCGACTGTTAAAAAAAGATAATATTTTTTAATGTAAGGCACCTTTGAACGAAGATGCTCGTTACGAGGATTTACACGCCATGTTTGGACCTTCATTTGAAGGAGTCTATACTTCAAATGAAGGAGGTCACCCACCTTCATTCTCAGGGGTCTTCGAGCGAAGACCCCCACTAGACACCTTCCCTCCTTCCCTTCCCCTTTCTTCTACAAAATTTTGGCTTCCAAAGCCCAATTGAAGGTCCAAATGAATTCATCTTTCATTCCTCGAAACAAGCTTTCCAACGAGTATAGTTTTGATATATTTTGATTTTATTATGATTTTTTTTTTTAGTTTTACTAAACATAGGTTTTTCACTGAACATCAAGTTCTTTTTTCTACATGCATGGAAAATTAGTAAATTAGTGAAAAATGTAGGAGTCTAGGTAAACACTGAGAGGGGGGGTGAATCAGTGTTGTCTAAATTTTCAAATCTTTTTGCAAACTTTAACTTTCAAAGTACAAGGAGAGAAAGATATAATTGATTTATCAAACACATATGCACAAGATTGAGAATGAGGAAAGAGAACAAAACCTTATAAGCAAAGTATTAACATACACACATACAGATGAAAACAATATGAGACATAACACAAATTTACACGAGTGGAAAACCCTCTTGGGGTAGAAAAACCACTCCAAAACTGCCTCACTGGCTTAACCTTGAAAATATCTTTACAAGCCTCACTGGCTAATGTAAGTGTCTCACTGACAAATGGTCTTACCGACCTACAAGCCTCACTAGCATACTATTGTGCCTCACTGGCATTTCTCAATCAATCATAACTAAAAATCTCATGTGCAAGAAGTGATTGCTGCTCAATCTGATTTGCACCATTCAAATCAACTCATCTGCAACATATATTCCATCATTCCAATCCTCTAATATTTTATCCTTGAATCATCTAATTCACCTGATCAGGGAAAAAATATCTCATTCATTACAAATTGGTTTTTCACATTTTACACATTCATCTATATTTTCTTTTTAACAGAATTTTTATAAAATTGTCTTCATCATTGATCTGCAACACTACACACATCCATCAAAATACTTGTAGAGTCATTAAATATCATATATCCTTTCACATTCAATTCTTCTTTACTTTTTCAATCTGCCTGTTCAAATTCATCTTCTGCAAATCTTCATCTTTATTGTCTTCAACAACAATATTTTCAATCTTCCCTTGTAGAAGAAAATAAAATCTCTTTGATCATCTTCAAAAAGTCTCTTCATATTCCTTTGAAGAAAATACATTTCCATTCCCATCATAATATATTCTTCAACCCTACATATTGAATCACACAAAAACCATACATACAATATTCTTGCGAAAACATTGTATATGACTTTTCATTTTGTTTTCTCTCCAAAAAAAATCTTCAACTCCTTGGTTCTATTCATATTCTTCTTCCCATACAAAAACCTTTGCAAAGGTCCATCTGAATAATAAAAAACTCTTAGGCTTCCAATAAAATCATACACCTGCAAAAAAACTTTTAATCTTCTTCTCATAACAAGTATTTTGCATTTGTTGCCTTTAAGACTTCCAAATGAGTCAAAATAAGAAAGGAAATCTTAAAAAAAAATGCTTATAAAAAAATCCCCTTTCAATCTCGCAAAATTTGCCATTAAAAAAATGCTAAATATGGCCTTAAAAGGCACATTCACTATGACTTCCTCTTCAACATTCACTTGCCACAAAGTATTAAAACATAAGAAAAAAGAAACTCCAAAATTTTTCTTTTAGAATCTCCACCAAAAAATTCCACTTTAATAGCTAAAAATTAGCTTTAAAGAAAACTTATCTGCTGTCAAAATGCATGATGATGGTTATTAGCACGTCAAACTATATGAGTGAAGGGCTCAATTTAAACCATAGCCACCGATTTTGAATCGTGCACCCAATGAACTTTAAATAAAGACCTTTGATCACATTTACTGCCCATTCGCATAAAGAAAAGAATCGGTGCAACTGGTAAGGAGGTGGATGGGGCCGGTGACAAAATGAAGACAGACCCTCAAATGCATAACTTAAGTTATGATTTACCTTTCGAACCGGTCAACATTCAAATAAAACAAAAAGTGTGACATTTGTTTCAAAAGAGCTTTTGAATAGACTCAATATATTTTGAAACTAGGGTTTTAAAGAATTTTGCCTCCTTTGCCTCCTTGTAAGATAAACCCTAATCTTGTAAGAACCCAAAAGATACTCAGAGCTAACTTTGAACAACAACCTGCCACTTCTGATCTAAAACATGATCATCAAACATGAAACAGATTGAAAACAATGAGATGCTCATCATAACTCAATGATATCTAATAAGGAATAACTTTGGCTTTTAGAGATAATCACAAGCCACCTTGTATATGATGATGATGATAATCATAGACAACCTTGAGTACCTCTGTCAATATCAAATAGGATCACTAAAATCTCTAATATGATGATATATACAAAGGCTCACATCAATGCTCCATACCTTAGTGTCATTCAACAATTCATTTCTGACATGAATTTGGCATTCACAAAACTGTCTTGAAATAATGACATGATCCTGATAATGAAACTTAGCATGAACTTGGAAACATGGGATGAACTTGATATGAACTCCTTGTTGCAACAATGATCAACTAATGAACTTATCAATGTTACTGTCAACTGCCCCTGTCACTTACTGTCAACTGCCACTATATATCACTTACAAAATCATGTATACCAGTCATATATACCATGCCAACTGTAATGCAACAGAGATGAGCACCTAATGTATACTGAGTATGACAACGAGCATGTATGACTATGAGCATACCATATCAAAGATACCACCAAAAAGAAATTATCTCAAACACATTCAACCTCCACCATAACATCATCTCAAACACAAGATCAACTCCTTTTGACATTAATTCAAAGACAACAAACAAGTCCATTGCAAAAAAAAACATTTTGAAAAATATGTATGCCCTAGGTATTGATGTCCTTGTTTCAACAAAAAAAATTTGAATTTTGATACATACGAAAAAAGTTATGTTTTATGGAATATGCCTATGTCTAAATTATAATTGGTTTGACTTCAAAACTTAATTAAAAAATAATATTCATCAAAACATTATGAAACCAAATGCATGCCCTAGATATCAGAGTTACCAATCTAAATTCAAAAGAATCCAAATTTTATCCTTTGTAGAAAAAAAGTTGTGTTATGGATACACATCATTTTAAAAAATGTTGTTTACTATTAAAAACTAGTTATCAAAGGAGACGCACGAAAATTTACAATTTAACTCCAATTTTTTTAAAAAAATTATTTTTAGAATCTATAGACAAAATATCACCAATCACTAATTCACATCATCTTCAAATTCCTAACAGTTTAGCGGTTGTAGGTGTCAAAACGTGAAGATTTAGTTCAAAATGTTGATTTCAATGTAAAGTTTGGCAAAAAAGTGTAACCCACTATTGTGGGATCACCCATGATAAAAAATAATGTTTCAATCTTGTTCCTTTTCTTGTTGCCGTCAATGACAACATCTTCAGACATCATATGCAAGTTGCCAACACCTTCAACATACACTTCTAAATTCATTACTCTGTCAGGTTCAAATATTCTGAAAGAGATCAATCAATAACAAAACAAATCAATATATACCTTATTTAAATTGTCACTCCTTCAAAATATCCTAGGATATGTTCCCTTTCATATGACCATTCACTATACTAGTCAAAACAACCTTCTCAGATCAAGGCAATAACCTGTCCATATTGTTTACAACAATTTGTCCACACTCTTTAGACGGTCACAACAAATGACTTATTTTTTAGTCACCCTACAAATAGAAAAATTTATAATCATATCATTCTAATCCTTATTGTTAATCACCATTCAAGGTATACTCTGTCTCTTCATTTCATATTCCACTAAAAGGCCCATTCAAAAATCATCAGACACAACCCTACATATACAATCTTTCTCACAGTGCTTTGCCTCCTAGGTACATACCTTTATCGCATTCCTTCTTGTACAAAGAATAATCCTTCACAACTTCATAAAACCTTTCATAGAAAAAAGATACACAATATGTGTATTAACATTCATCTACCTTCAAAAACAAATGCAAACCTTTGCAAATATAACATATCACTTTGCTTTCCTTAATAAGCTCACATCACATCAATAAGCCCTTACACCATTCAAACTAATTCTATAAATTTGTGATAAAAAAATTCATCAAAAAACATACACACACACACCCCTTCATTTAACATCATTCCTTTTCAAAAACATTAGATCTCAAAAAATATGATGTAGTTGTACAAAACCCTAAATCCATCGCTCCACAAAATAGTTAAGAAAACTGTTAAAATTGCATCTTGTAGAAAATGATGGGCAGATGATCGTCAAAGTGCAAGATACGAGAAATGACCATTGGTCTTTTGAACTCATACGATTGATTCAAACCTTCACACACATAAGACATTGAATATGAGATGCTAATATTTGTTTAGGGTTAAAAATGATGAGGATTAATTTTAATGGTTTATGTTGATCCCCTTTTCACCAGTGTCTCAGTTTTTGTCGGGATCTAGGAATGTAGTCTGCAACACAATTCTACTATTTTAGAGATTTTACAATTGTGGGATTCAGAGGACTAATGAGCGGGCGCCCGAGTCTAGGTCCCTATTTTCTTCTTAGATCTACAATTCTGATAGTCTGGACTACTCTCCTGCAACTCCACTTCTTTCAATTTCACAACCTGTAACCTACAATCACAAAAAAGTGGGTTGAGGGTTGTGGTGTTTAGAGGCTTGCCTCAATCAAGCCCCAGAGAGAGATTCAAGTCTTTCGAACACCATTGTTAGATAAAGAGTGCATATCCATGCAGGATAGAGGCAAAATCCAAATGATAAATGATAGAAAAAATAATTGATATCATCTTGTAGTGAAGATCTCATGGAAGGAAGATGCTCTTCATGCCATGAGGAGATGGATGCCAAATTTGCAAATCACAAACACAATAACAACACAAAATTCTACTTTGCAACACAATGAATGCCTTGAATCCCTTTCACATAATTTTGTAGATCAAAATCGCCATCTAATTTCCATCTAGTTTACAAATGAATCACTAATCATGCTTATATATGCAACTACACACATTCCCACTAAGAATTTCATAATTCAAACTTAGGACATTGGCATAGGACCTAAATAATGGTCATAAACTGACACCCAAAAATAGGTCCTCACCTAAAATAGGGTAGGACTAGGGTGCAGGCGCCCAAGTCCTCTCCCCTATTTTAGGCAAGGCTTATCATAAATACGCCCCCCAAGTCCCATTTTCCATGAAACTTTAGGGTTTTCTCATCAGGAGTCATAATAATCATGCAAGATGCTCTAAATACATTCTAAAGGACTTGAGAGCTAAACCTTAAGAGGGAAAAGCCCCAAAGGGGACATTTTTTGACATAACATTTAGCCCCCAATTTAATGTATGTATAAATGCAAGGCCAATACATGCATTAAAGTATGGTTAACAAGCACAACAAACATGCCAAGCACATAGAAGACACGCTAGTCACAATGAAGACAGTAACATACATGCAAAACATAGTGAATATAGTGAATGTAGTGAACACAGTGATTATTTTATTTTTCTTTTTCTCATATATAAAATGCAAATGCAAGTACAAGGAAAGTAAACACACTACCCATAATGCAGGAGGGACTCATCACCACCAGTATTTAAACTGTAAAATAAATCTTAGAGTGCAGGAGGGACTCATCACCACTAGTATTTAAGAATGCACTTGAGAACAAGCACGCCATACAAATCAAGCATGCCATGCAAATGCCAAAGCATAGGAGGGACTCATTGCCACTAGTATTTAAACTATGCTTGGGAAGAAACTCTCCATACACACACATGGAAGATACAGAGAAAACATGGCAGACAAGTGATGGAGTGTACCTATTTCTAGGTTCATCACCATCTTAGGCACATCACAGGCACACACCGACGATTGGGCTTTGCCACAAAAATCACTGAAGACACACTTAGGGGTTAAGATAGTATCAAATCCGCTCCTTACCTCTGCAAAGGACTTTCAGAAAATGACAAGATGTGCATTCTCCCCGAGAAATACCCCATCCTTTCCTCTGCAGAGGGCTTAAGATAAAAAATAGATTCAAGATTCACAAACACACTTGCTAGCATCTTAATTAGACAACTTACCTTATATATGCCCCCACCTTAAGGTGGTTGATATCAAGTATCGATATCAAGCACATTAAGGTAGGAAGAAAAAACACAAGGGAACATGAGCTCCCGCAATGCCCATGCCCCCTAGAGGTGACATGTATGTTACGATTGCCAAATGTTCCCACAAACACATTCATGCAAGAAAAGTGTTAGCATCCATATAATCATGATAAAAAACAATGCATATAATAATTCACATAGAGAGCCAAGGTTATACTACGGATTCGGAGACCGAGTATAACCATGGGGCTATACTGCAGAAATCTCAAAACCAAGTGTAACTAAGGCGAGATTCAAAGATAAACAAAGTGCACAGAGCAATAGTATTGTTATGGTTTGTAAGTGCAATAAGACAACATCAAGATATCACAAAGTGATTCTACTAGCCAAGCGTCAGATAATATATATCAACCCCATCATCATGTATGGACTTGGTCCATTTTTTAAAAATTCTCTGAAGAGACACTAGGTCCGTATTAGTATAATATGTTTTTCATCATCCACCCACTAGATATAACCACTAGAGGAAGGGAAACAATAAATCTAGAGAGGAGAAACAAGTGTCTTAGGGACAGTCACATAGGAGGGTGCCCCCAAGTCACCAACGACAATGCTATGTCCATAAGACAAATACACAAAGATGAAAATAGAGGAGAAGCAATATAGAAGAATGATGATACAAATAAAAGAAGGTCACAATAGAGGCAGTCTCCTAGTATCCTTGACCTTACAAGAAAATCAAGGGTCATCCCAGGAACTCTAAACAACACATAACACATCATGAGGGAAACACAACATGGAGGGGAGGTCAAATACACGAGCTGATTATGCTACCACATAGGTGACCACCAGGGTTAGAGATACTTACCTATAGAGACAAGATAGTTTAGAATTTCAAAATTGTGAGCATCTTGGAGAGATGTTCTATCAAGTTTTGTACGAAGCTTGAGTAGTTCTTATGAGAGTCTTGTTTGTTGTTAGAAATTCCATGCAATGCTTGTTTCTCAAACTCATGTGTATATGAGATTTTTTGTTGCTTGTGAGGAGGAGAACCACTATTATTTCCAACTGATGATAATCATCTTACTCTTTTTTGATTTTTAGCTAGCTTTCTTTGTTGAGTTCATCTACCATAGTGACAAGGACTATCTTGTACTATATCAATCTTTTCTTTCGTTATAGTCTCTTGTTTCAGTTGTTCTATTTATCTTTTTGATGCATTTTGGTTATCTCCCAATCCTTGTAAGGATAAATGGAGGAAGAACCTCAACATAAATACCTTTTCCTCGTGGATGAAGTGGGTTATCCAACTTTTTCTTATCTAGTTCTATCATACCCATAATGTCATCATAATCCAAATAGTCATCTTCTACTTCCACTATATTCTGTTCCAACATATTGTTATTGGTATGCTTAGGGAAAGGATTAGTAAAAAATTGTAAATTTTGATTCAGCAGAGCAACTGACTTATTTCCATTATCATTCACACCTGATATCTGTATAACATTCAAATCGATGAGGTCTTGAATTTCATGTTTAAGACACATACATCGTTCAGTATCATGTCCTTGTTGTCGATGAAAATGACAAAAGATGTTAGCATCGAAATAAGGTCCTTGCTTTTTATTAGGATCCAAAGGTTTAATTGGGGGAAGCTTCATAAGATTATTACTCACATCTTGATTCATGATAGAATGATAGGATTTATATATCAGAGTAAACTTTCTTTGCTAATACGGTGCCTTCTTCAGATTAGTGATAGCAAACACTTGGGAAAAGTTATTTGAGTTTGGTCTGTTAACCTTAATGAAACTCTTATTATTCCTCTTAAATTTATTTTGTGATGGTCCACCTGTGGATTGACCAACTTAAGCCGATGTGTTTTGGTTTTCATATTGACTAGACGAAAGTTGATAATCATGAAAGGTGGTACATAAATGTTGAAAGGAGTTATACTTCATTAAGAGGATCTTATCACATATGTTAGGTTGTAGATTTTTAAAAAAAAACCTTATGAACATCCTCATCCTTCATCTAATATTGAGTTTGTGGATAAATAGCTTGATATCGACTAATAAACTTAGTTAACTTCTCTTTTAGACCTTGTTTACAATGAACTAAATTGATCAAAGAAACTTGAGGTCTAATGTTTGCATGAAAATGTTGTAAAAATTGATCAACTAATTGTAAAAAGGAGTGTATTGAATTTGGACACAAAGAGCAAAACTATTCTAAAGTAGTATCTTTGAGAGATCATGGGAAAAGTATTGCTAACAAATCATCTTCAAAATAGAAATCACTACACATAGCCATGAATGCTGCCACATGAGTATTAGAATCACCTTTTCCACCATATTTTTCAAAGCAAGGGGTCTCAAACGTCTCGGGCATAGGAATTCTCAAGATTGCATAAGATAGGGGATTATAGGCATGATAAGTTGGTATATTAGGTTGTGAAGAATTTCTCAAGTTTGTTACTTTTTGTTGTAAATAAGTCACAGCTTGCAAAAGTTGGTTTAAGATGGCATCGTTAGGAGATGCAGTTTACTGTGAGGAATTAGAACCAAAGTGAAGAGGTGACTGAGCCTGAGTAGTGATAAGTAGAGGCTGTGAATAATTTAGTGGTGGTTTCACATAGTGATAGGTGGAAGGTGGTTGCGAGTAGTTGTATGTAATAGGTGGTTGAGAATAAGTGGGATGGAGAGGTGGTTGAGAGTGATTATTCATAGAAGAGTTCCCCTTAGAAACCAAATTCTGATAATTAAATCCCATAACTTTGTAATTTTGTGAACTAGTTCCATTAGATAGTCCAATACCAGTGGTAGCATTACTACAAGCATTTGCATTAGTTGTTAAAATTCTCGACATAAACATGTAGACATTCCAATGGTTGGTATAAGTGCTGATATTTGCGTATGAGATAGTGACAACATGTTGTTAATAACTTTTGCACATTTTGTCACTGGCATAACATTAGTTTGTACAATATGTGTTAGACCTTGAATAACATTAATACCATCTTATCCTTCTTTTATCAATTTTCTTATGTTGTGAATCACAGATATAGCTTCTTCCGCTATCCTTTCAGTTTCAACAAATGTTTGAAAATCGACTAACTCTTTATCAACTTTGTTTATTTTCTCATTAGGTACATGTGTGACCACTTCAATAGTGTCCTCAACATCATGAAATACTTTATCTTCCATAGTGGTTGTATGAGGTATAGTATCTTGCAAAATTTGTGTCTCTTCTTTTGTAAAGAAGGTATTCAATAGATTTTCAGAGGTAGGAATATCGTTTTCTTCAAGAGCACTAGATCCCATGAGTCTCCTACTTCTTCTTAAAGGGATATTTATATTAGGTCAGTGGGTTATATTTCTCATATAAAAGCATGCATCTCTCAATGCACAAACTAATAGAACAAACCCAAGGAGCAAGATATGTTTAAGATCCAAAATACTTGATTTTCCAACTTTTTTCAATGCAAATAAGTGAAAGAAGAGGTGTTGTAAGGAAATGATCAGGGGAAGAAAGTAATATGTCTAATATCAGTCTAATAAAGCAACAATATCCTTCACAACATGCTTTTGATGCAAATCTAGAGTGATGACAAGTCAAAACCTAGTGAAAATACACTAAAATACATAATTTTTCACAAATTATCAATGTAAAGACACAATAAAAGGGTGTTGTAAAGAATTTTAGGAGGGGAAATAGATAATAACAGTAATATCAGTCACCTAAATCCATAAAAGTCATCACAACATGCTTATAGTGCCAATCTAAGTCAAACCCTAGTGAAAATAAAGCTAAAATATGCAATTTTTCACAAATTTCAATGTCAAGGCCTAATAAAAAGGGTGTTGTAAAGAATTTTAGGAGGGGAAGTAGATCATAACCTTGATAACATCTGATTAGTGCAGAAAAATCCTTCACAACATGCCTATGATGTAAATCTATAGAGACGATAAGGCCAAATCTAGTGAAAAAACAAGGTTTTCAAACCCTATACATGAAATTTTGTAAGAAAACCACTATGATGCAACACTATAGTTAGAAATAAGTCCTAATGAATTTTTTGAAAGGGTAGTAAAATATGAAACAAGATTTTGACTACAAACCCTAGCTAATGCAAAACTAGGTTATATGGAAAAATGCACAATTTCAAGCAATTTTTATCAATTTAAGCATGAAAATGCAATGTAAATGAATGATGAATGAAAAATTTCTGTATTTTAAATTAGATCTAATGATAATGACAGAAATTTATTATAATTAAATGCCAACTAATTTAAATTATTTTAAAATGCAAGCTAAAAATGCCAATTTTTTTCAATTTTTTAAATTTTTTTGTAATTTTTCAAACGCAATAAGATGAACAATGAAATGAGTGAATGTAAATCTGAAGTACAACACTCAGTGGGGTGTAAGAAAGTCCAAAAACATGGGTTCACCAAAATGTTTAGGGTTAAAAATGAAGAGGATTAATTTTAATGGTTTGTGTTGAACCTCCTTTCACCACTAAACATTCAAGGATATTTAACCGAGTAGAGAACTTTACTACAGATCTCTTGTCACTTGGAACATAATGGAAGATTGGAATTATGTGATTTTGTTGTTCAATTAAGCCCAATTATGCTCAAAACCCTAATTTGATGAAATCATAAACAAACAAATAGATTATGAAAAATTATCGCCCATAGAGATATCAAGTGACAACCAAATACATACCAGATATTGGTGTTCTATGTGCGAAAAAGTCAAGGACTAATGAGAGGGCGCCCTAGTCCAGTGTCTCAGTTTTTGTCAAGATCTGGGAATGTTTTCTGCAACATAGTTCTGTTGTTCCAAAGATTTTACAATTGCAAGATTCAGAGGACTAATGAGTGGGTGCATGAGTCCAAGTCCTTATTTTCTTCTTAGATCTGCAATTCTGATAGTCTGTACTTCTCTCCTACAACTCCATTTCTTTGTCTTTCACAACACGTAACCTGCAATAAAAAAAAAGTGGGTTGGGGGTTGTGGTGTTTAGAGGCTTGCCTCAGTCAAGCCCTGGAGAGACATTCAAGTCTTCTAAACACCGTTGTCAGATAAACAGTGCTTATCCTTGTGGGATAGAGGCAGAACCTAAATGATAAATGATAGAAAACATAATTGATATCACTTTGTAGTGAAGATCTCATGGAAGGAAGATGCTCTTCATGCCATGAGGAGATGGATGCCAAATCTGCAAATTACGAACACAATAACATAAAATTTTACTCTGCAACACAATGAATGCCTTGATGTTGGGATAAGGTGCCATTACCCTTGTAAATACCAATATTATATTTATTCCATTTATTATTTATAATTTGCAATTACCCATAAGGGATGTACAAGTTTCACCGGTAGTAGTCAAAATTATTTACTGTCCATGGTAATTACGGAGTTACTGCACGGTAAATCTCAGAGTTATCGATAGTAGTTACAGGATGTCGTTTACTATGGTAAATGGTAATTGGTCAAAGTGGGGTGTACATGTGGAGGCATAATCTATTTTTAGTGTTATGACGCACGTCATAGATGCTGTAAGAAGGTGTAAGAGATTCTATGACAACTGTCAGTTGTCATAAGAATATATGACAATTGTAAGTTGTCATAAGAATCTATGACACTAATAATAGCATATGACGCATCATAAGATGTTGTAAGTGGCTTTTTTTTGGCCCCAAGTCGTTCAAGCTTGCACAGGAACATTTTTCCAAGTGTAGGATGCATGTATGATAGCATTTATGACCCTGTAAGAGCCTATTCTTGGCTATGGATGCCTAAGGTTGTATTGTTGACTTTTGACAAGTGTTATGGGATTGTAAGAAGTCATTTAATGTCTTGAGGTTGTGTAAATTCTATAAAAACCATAGCTTAGTAGATGAGATGCATATAATAGTTTACAGGTACCCAGGTTCTGCTGGAGTCTAGGTTAGAGGACAGAGGAAGTGAAAGTATTTGTAATCTCCTTTTGTGAAGATAATACAACTTGGCCTCTTTTCTTGGTGGAGTTTTTTTACCTGAAAGGGTTTTTTCCACATCAAACACTTGTGTTATGTGCTTCATTCTACTTCTGGTATATTTTTGTATTGTGGGTTTATGTTTTGTTACAATCTCCATTGATAACACACAATTAAAGATTGCTAAAATTTATCTCGAATCAGATTTCTATTGAAGTAGTGTTGCTTTCATTTCTACCATTTGGTATTAGAGCCTAGCCAGATTTGAATCTTGGGTGGTAGTGTGGAAGCTGTAGCTATAGTGGGAGATTTGGTTGTGTTTATTTTGTAGATCTTGTGTTGTTATTATGGCTGCATCCACTGTTGCATCAACCTCTCGATTGGACATTGAGAAGTTCAACGGAATGGGGTATAAGTTGTGGAAGATGAAAATGAAAGATTTGTTGGAAGAAAGAAACCAATGGTTGGCTGTCCAAAAAGAGAAGAAACCTGATGATGTCTCTCAAGATGAGTGGGATCGACTAGATAAGAAGGCACAGGGAACCATCTGGTTGTGTCTTTCAGATTCTGTCCTATTGAATGTTGCAAAGGAAGAGACTGCATAAAAGTTGTGGAAATGGTTGGGTGAGATCTATCAAGCCAAGAGTATGGTAAATAAAATTTATTTAAAAAGAAAATTATTTTCCATGAAAATGCGAGGTGAATCAGTTGCAGAGCATTTAAATTCTTTTAATTTGTTAATGAGTCAACTTGATTTAGTAGATGTTGAGGTTAGTGAGGAAGATAAATGTATCTTACTTCTATGTTCTTTACCTGAGTCTTGGGAGGATGTTATCCTTGCTATCACTGCTAACCTTGCAGATCTGAAGTTGGATATTCTTGTTTTAGTGCTACTGTCATAGGAATTGAGGAAGAAGAGTTCGGATAGTTCAAGGGACGCTCTCAATATCAGGGGAAGGTCTAAGGAAAGGGGACCTAAAGGAGATCAGAAAGGGGCTAAGGACAAGTCCAAGGGCCGGTCTAAGACTTCTGGTAAAAAGAACAGAGTTAAGTGTTGGAACTACGGTAAAAGGGGACATGAAGAAGGAGTGCAGAAATCCCAATAAACAGTGGGAGAGTGCTTCAGATAAGTTCTTGAATGTAGGTGAAGAAGTTTTACTTTCTTCTTGTAATCTTGTTTCTAATGATCACTGGTTAGGTGACTCAGGATGGTCATTTCATATGACCCTGCATAAGGAATGGTTCTCCTCATATGAAGAATATGATGGAGGTAGTATCTACCTTGGTGACAACTCTACATATCTGATTGTAGGGAAAGGAAAGGTATTGTTGTGTTTCAGTGATGGGAGGATTAAAACCCTCCCTAGTGTTTTGCATGTTCCTAGATCAGCTAGAAATCTAATTTTAGTTTCAAAGTTGAATGCTTTGGGAATGCATGTTACATTTGACAACCATGGCTGTAGATTGGTGAGAGGGAACTTGGTGGTAGCGAAAGGGAAGAGATTTGAGAACTTGTTTAAGCTTGAAGCCACTATAGTTTGTAATGCCTCCTATGTATCTGAGGCCACTATTGAAAATACATGTATGTTGTGGCACCGTAGATTGGGCCACAAAAGCAATAATGTATTGAAAACTATTAAGAGTAAAAATTTGTTGGATGGTTTCTCCTATTATGATGAGCACTTTGATTTCTATGAGCATTGTGTGTTTGGTAAACAAAATAGAAAATCATTTCCTTCAAGAAGTAATAGAGCAAAAGAGAAGTTAGAAATTATTCATACAGATGTGTTTGGACCTATTGATAATGAATCTATCAAAAAATCTCGTTATTTTGTAATCTTCATTGATGATGTATCTAGATTTACATGGATTTATTTAATAAAGCATAAATATGAAGTTTTCACTAAGTTTAAGGAATTCAAAGTCTTAGTAGAGAACCAATCAGGTTTAAAGATAAAATTATTAAGATCTGACAATGGAGGGGAATATTGCTCTAAGGAATTTGATAAGTTTTGCAAGCATGCAAGTATAATTAGACAAAAGACAACTCCGTATACACCACAACAAAATGGTGTTGCATAAAGGATGAACTAAACAATTATGGAAAGGGCCAGAAGTATGCTTAGTGATGCACAGTTGGATAAATGCTTTTGGGAAGAGGTTGTGTGTACTGCTTGCTACTTGATAAACAAATCTCCTTGTAAGGCTCTTTATTCGACACCTTATGAAGTGTGGATAGGTAAGAAACCTTTTGTTTCACATTTAAGGGTTTTTGGTTGTGAGGATTTTGTTCATGTGCCTAAGGAAAAGAGATCTAAGTTGGATCTAAAGGCTAAAAAATGTACATTCATTGGATATGGTGATAATGTGAAAGGTTCTAAGCTTTGGAATGCACTAACCTGCAAGATTAACTTTTCTAGAGATGTAATTTTTAGGGAACTTAGAGCTATTTCTAAACCTGAGCAGCCAAAAGAAAAAGATGAAAAGGTAAAGAGAGTGCACTTTGAGTTAGAGTAGCAAGATGCACCTCAGGAAGAACAAAATGATGGATTAGGGGGTGAAGAAGAAGAAGAACAGTCAAGCAATTCTAATGAAGATGAATCTGTTGTGACAGAAGAAGTTGGTACAGATGATCATGCAGAAGAATGAGTAGAGTCTCTTACTCCACCCTTGAGGAGATCCACAAGAAAATAGAATCTAGTTGAAAGATATAGCTCACTAGATTTCCGTTATGCATATGCTTTATTGAGTATTAACGATGAACCTAGATCCTACAAGGAAGCTATTTCTGCAGATGATAGTGAGTCTTGGCAACTAGCCATGTAGGAGGAGATGATGGCTTTGGACTCTAATAACACCTGGGATCTTGTTCGTTTGCACAAAGGAAGAAAGGCCATAGGATGTAAGTGGGTCTTCAAGAAGAAGTTTGGAGCAGATGGGTCATTGGAGAAGTACAAGGCTAGACTGGTAGCCAAGGGCTACTCCCAGAGAGAGGGAGTTGATTTTTGTGAGATATTCTCTCTTGTTGCTAAATTGACTTCTATTAGATTTCTCTTATCCATTTCTGTAACTTATAATTGGGAGATTGAGAAAATGGATGTTAAGACTGCATTCTTGCATGGAGATCTTGAAGAAGAAATTTATATGCAATAGCCTATAGGTTTTGAGGTAAAAGGAAAAGAACATTGGGTTTGCAGGTTAAAGAGGTCTCTTTATGGTCTAAAATAGTCCCCCAGAATGTGGTATCAAAAATTTGATTCATTTGTTTTGAAATTTTTTTTTTTTAGAAGCGAGGAGGATCATTGTGCTTACATTCATTGTGTTGATGATTCTATACTAGTTATTGCTTTGTATGTTGATGACATGTTTTTCAACAATACTAAGGTATGGTTAGTGAGCTTAAAGCCCAACTTTTAGGTACATTTGAGATGAAGGATCTTGGTGCTGTAAGGTATATTTTGGGAATGGAGATTAGGAGGGACAGAGTTAACATAAAGCTTTGGTTGTCACAAAGTATGTGAATACTATTTTGTAGAGGTTTAGTTTGCAGGCCTGTAATCTAGTTAGAGTTCCTTTACCCATTGGTACTAAGCTTTCATTAGATATGTGTCCAAAGACTAAGGATGATCTTGAGGATATGTCTAATCTGCCATATGCTAGTGCTATAGGGAGTTTGATGTATGTAATGGTTTGCACTAGACCAGATATTGCCCAAGCAATTGGAGTTTTAAGCAGATTTATGTCTGACCCTAGTAGACAGGATTGGAACTATGTGAAGAGGGTGTTTAAATATCTTGTAGGTACTCTTGATCATTGTTTGGTTTATTTTGGTACTAATAGTGCTAATAAATCTTTGGACATATAGGGTTTTGTTGATGTAGATTGGGTAGGTGACTTGGATAGTTGAAGGTCCACAAGTGGCTATATTTTTACTCTATTTGGAGGTGCAGTGAGTTGGATGAGTAAGAGGCAGCCCACAGTTGCTTTGTCCACCACAGAAGTAGAGTATATGGCTGCAAATCATGTCTCTAAGGAGGTAGTTTGGTTGAGGAGACTATGTACAACTATTGGTTTTGATTGCAGGATCATTCAGATTGGTTGTGATAGCCAAAGTGCTATCTGTTTGGCCAAGAATCCCATGTATCATGCTCAGACTAAACATGTTGATGTTTAGTATCACTTTGTTCGAGAGTTGGTTACAAATTGAGAGATTGAGCTAAAGAAGAGAGCCACTCAGGAGAATGTTGCAGATTCATTAACCAAGCCTGTGAGCACAAAGAAGTTTGTGTGGTGCAGAGAGGCCATGGGCCTTGTTTCTAGTGCCTGATTATTTTTCATTTGATTTCCTATGGGTTGATTTACAATGTATAATGTCAAATGGGAGAATGTTGGGATAAGGTGCTATTAACCTTGTAAATCCCAATATTACATTTATTCCATTTATTATATGTAATTTGTAATTACCCATAAGGGATGTACAAGTTTCACCAACAGTAGTAAAAATTATTTACTGTCCACAGTAATTACTGAGTTACTGCATGGTAAGTCTTAGAGTTACTGGTGGTAGTTACAGGATGTCATTTACTATGGTAAATGGTAATTGGTCAAAGTGGGGTGTACATGTGGAGGAATAATCTATTTTTAGTGTTATGACACATGTCATAGATGTTGTAAGAAGGTGTAAGAGATTCTATGACAACTGTAAGTTGTCATAAGAATGTATGACACTAATAATAGCATATGATGCGTCATAAGATGCTATAAGTGGCTTTTTTTTGGCCCCAAGATGTTCAAGCTTGCATGGGAACATTTTTCCAAGTGTAGGATGCATGTATGACAACATTTATGACCCTGTAAGAGCCTATTCTTGGCTATGGATGCCCAAGGTTGTATTGTTGACTCTTGACAAGTGTTATGGGCTTGTAAGAAGTCATTTAATGTCTTGAGGTTGTTGAAATTCTATAAAAACCATAGCATAGTAGATGAGATGCATATAACAGTTTATAGGTACCCATGTTCTGCCAGAGTGAAGGTTGGAGGAAAAAGGAAGTGAATGTATTTGTAATCTCCTTTTGTGAAGATAATACAACTTGGCCTCTTTTCTTGGTGGAGTTTTTTACCAGAAAGGGTTTTCTCCATGTTAAACACTTGTTTTATGTGCTTCATTCTACTTCTGGTATATTTTTGTATTGTGGGTTTATGTTTTGTTACAATCTCCATTAATAACACATAGTTAAAGATTGCTAAAATTTATCTCGAATCAGATTTCCATTGAAGTAGTGTTGCTTTTATTTCAAACACTTGAATCAATTTCACATAAGCTTGTAGATCAAAATCGCCATCTAATTTCCATCTAGTTTACAAATGAATCACTAATCATGCTTATTTATGCAACTACAAACATTCCTACTAAGAATTTTGTAATTCAAACTTAGGATGTCGGCATAGGACCTAAATAATGGTCATAAACCGACACCCAAAAATAGGTCTTGAGCTAAAATACAGTAGGACTAGGGTGTGGGTTCCCAAGTCCTCACCCCTATTTTAGGCATGGCTTATCATAAATACACCCCTGAGTCCCATTTTCCATGAAACTTCAGACTTTTCTCATCGGAAGCCATCATAATCATGCAGGATGCTCTAAATGTATTCTAAAGGACTCGAGAGCTAAACCTTAAGAGTGAAAAGCCCCCAAGGGGGACATTTTTTGACATAACAATATTGTATTCCCTTCGTTTAAACAAAGCATACCAGATGGAATTGGTTTCCTTAGGTTGGGGGGTTATTTTATGGTCGCGGTGACTTAAGTTGTTACTTAAGTCTTGAGTGACCTGTGACTATAAGTCACCTTTCAAATAGAACAAAAAAGAACCTGTCACAAATCCTTTGTATAGAATGAATTAGGTTGAAAGAACTTAGGGTTTAGAACTTCAAAATATTAGGGTTTAGGGTTTAGAAATTAGGTCTTTAGGTTTTAGGATTTTAGGTCTTCAAAATTCATATGCAACAACCCTAATTTGCATCCAATGAAACAAAAGTGAGATTGACCCTTAGAGGATTCTTTTGACAACAAATGTAATGTCATGAAATCATAATGAGAAGGAAACTTAGTCTTGTTTTACTCTTTGCAAGGTAATGGAGATGTGAGACCTTCAAGTTGGACAAAGCCTTAGATTTCCCATGTCATATGCAAATACCCTGCAAGATCACTTTTGAAAACTTAAGACATCAATGATGAACAAATGCTACCAAACCAATGTCACATTCCACACCTGATGACTAAACTTGATGAATCTTCCAAACCTAAAGAATCCATAGTATATAATTGATGTTGACATCAATGCCAACACAAATGTCATCTTTCCAATATTAATATGAACACTCATGTTTATTAAGTTAAGAAGCAAACATATACTTGTCTAGTTGATATATAACAACAAGAATGCACAAATAACCATATCTAAATTGTCATGATGGTTGGATAGTTAAGTAGTCCACTATGATAACAAGGGAGGACCCAATTATAAGTATCTATATATATATATATATATATATATATATATATATATATATATATATATATATATATATATATATATATATTATATGGGTAGATATATGGATAATTATATGGGCATATATATACATACATATATAGTTATATACCCATACATATGCTTCAAGACTTTCCGTCACTTAGTAAAATCTTCTTTGGAAAGTAAGAACTCTCATTAGAGTAAATTCTAAATGTTACACAATTTTGGTTTTTAGTTGATATATGTGTTATGTAAGATCGTTCAAGTATTATGTTTGGCATGTACTTTACGAAAAGGTAGAATGCTATTGCACCTTAAACTCATATAGTACCCAAGGTAGAAGTATTAGCTACGATCTACATGGTTGAGTAATCTAACTCCAGGGAGGAGTTAAGAATACTAAAAAAAGGTCTAAACTATACTCTTTATAGAAATAATATCCTATAACAAATTATCTAGACTAAGTATTATGCATAAACACAAGTTTGACTAGTCATTGAGTAGTTGATAGATGTCAAAGACCCGAGGTTATGAGGATGCAAAGAGAGGATCAATGCATGATTATAAGTCATCCTAAATCTTATCTTGTAGTTGTCTAGCTGACCTTTAGTTAAATGTATACTTGTAATGCCAATTAGATAGATATAGGATAACACTTACTAATAGTTTTGTTAACCTTTAAATTAAAAAGAGAATAGAAGAATGTTGTCTCCAATTCAAGAGAGAGGTGTGAACAATGAACTCATTAATATGAAACTTTGGCCAAAATAATGCAAAATCATTTCTTGTATTGTCAGTTCACCATGTCCTTATTTGCATAAATAGTCAGGTTGGTTGTACAAAGGTAGAGGTAGACTAGAAGTTGTATAACAGATTGTTTTTGCTAGGGAACATCACTAGTTCTCAGATGGCACATTGAATTAGTTTGATTCTCATTATCTATACCCTTGTGAAGGGTAGGGCCACTTCTAGTAGGAAGGTGAGCGGGGGACCATTGATATGTGGTTGAAGGAAAAGCATCTGAGTGATGCTCTCCCTCTGCATTTGATTTGTCGAAGACTTGTGAAATAGAAGACATTGCTTCACTTATTCATGTAATTGTATAAAGTTGTAAGTCACAAAGTGATGTGACCTTCTGACACTGTACTAAACAATTATTATATAATCATAAATGTACTTTTTTTACTTCATGTGATAAAAAATAATATAGTACTTTGTCAATTATTTTCTTTTATTTTTCAAAATTTATTTAATAAATTCAGATAAGGATGTTATAATAAGTCGACTCTATCACCACAAAAGGAGAAGCAAGGTAAACACTATTTAAGGAATGACAAGGCATAAGATCTATGTAGATTTGTAGATGTTGGTTCATAGGAGCTATTGACTTATTTCTACCATTATTTGCATGAGAGACCTGAACCTCATTCTAATCGATGAGGTTCTGAATGGCGTGTTTAATATGTAAACATCATTCAATATCGTGACTAGATAATCTATGAAACTAATAGAAAGCCTTCAAGTCATACAAAGGTGATAGAGCTTTGCTAATATTAAGAGGCCTGATTGGGGACAGTTGCACTAAACCATTGTTAAGGATCTATTGCATGATAGTATAAAGGGACTCCTTTAAAGGAGTCAATTTTATATTTCTTGATGTCTTATGGACTCTGGTATCAAAAAGATAATGACTTCTCTTTGACAACATATACTAATGCAGATTGGGCAGGCAACATTGATGATAAGAGAAGTACCAATGGTGGAGCTTTCTTTTTAGGTGAAAAATTAGTTTCATTGTTCAGTAAAAATAAGATTCAATTTCCTTATCAACAACAAAAGCTAAGTACATAGGCGCAGTATCCTGTTGTACTCAAATGTTATGGATGAAACAAACATTGAAGGATATCAAGGAAATATATGATGAGTCCATTCCCATCTTATGTGATAATACAAGTGCCATCAATATTTCAAAGAATCTAGTAATGCACTCTAGAACCAAGCACATATCCATTAAATATCACTTCCTAAGAGAAAAGGTTGCAAATTAGGAAGTAAAATTGGAATATGTAGCTACAAAGGATCAGGTTGTAGACATCTTCATAAAAAGCACTCTCTAAGGACATGTTTGAATATCTTAGACAAAAGTTAGGGATTGTTGCCCCTCCCTCTCCTTCTTATAGTTAGATGCATAGATGCCACATCTATCTAGGGGGAGCAATTCAAGAGTCTTTTATCATCCTTGGATTGACAACGACTACCTCTCAGGGGGAACAAGAAGATGAAGAGTTAGAAAAGGTATGTAAGGGATAATATAGTTAGGGAGAGCTTGTATGTTTTGTTAGTACAAAGGAAGAACAATGACCCTTTTCCCTTGATGTCAAAGGGGGAGAAAAATTGAATATTAGGTTAATGTTTCCATCAATGACAAAGGAGGAGATTTTTGCATATGTTGTCATTGATGTCAAAAGAGTGGTGATCATAGGAGTTGTGATGAGAAATGATCTCAAAGGAGTGGTGATTAGAGTTGTAATGTGAAAGACCTGATGGTGAAATACATGAACACGAGAAAGGTTTAGTATTGTTTGTACACAATTGTACCATATCTTTTGACGTTCATGGATAGGTGAAGGTGGTCAAATTATTTTGAATGATGTCATACATTAATGAAGTCATTCTTGTTGCATTGTTACATATATTGATACTTGTTGAAAAGCATTGCATGGGATATGAAGGAAAATGTTTAAGTCATCAAAAAGGTCAAAGTCATAGGGAACTGCACTATAGAAGCATAGGAGATTTACCACATTCTACTGCAGATGAAGATATGACCTCACAAATTGTAGGATAGCTAAATATGGCCATAAGGTATGTGTGATCCAAGTTTCAAAGCATATGGACTACTGTAAGGACATCTAGAGTTAGCAGACTGAAAACAAGGTTATCACAGTGTAAAGTGATCAGGTATGAAACTCAAAGTTGCCATATTTCACCATATATGCATGTATGACTTGGCTATTTGGAGATTATGTAAAGCAAAGGTACAAGAATGACATGTTTAGGTTTCAAAGGATATAAAGTACCACAATTGTTTTTTTCAATGTTCTATATTAAGACAACATAACTAGACAATGTAATGGATACTAGCATTAGTGTTTAATTGCTTGCACCAACAAGAAGTAGCATAAACCATAAAGAGAAGTGTATGAGAAGGCTTTGTAGGTCATATAATGTTCATGGAATAAACTACTTGATGATATCTCTCTTCTCTAGTACCACATAGGGTTTGGAGCTAAGCATGGAAGGATAAGTGTTTTCAGGGCTGACATGGTATATTTGAATGATTGCACCTTGAGTATGGAAGTGTGTGCCATTAGGAAAGTTTGGAAGAAAAAAAATTGGGTTTAGTAAATCCTTTGGTATGAATTGCACGAGTTTTCACTCCTATATTACAACAGATGATTTGGGAGCTAACAAGTAAGGTCGGTTACACATTTCATGATACACATTATATTAAGGCTGACAAAGATGAAGTTTAGAAGGCTTGTAGAGGATATATATTAAGGAAGAAGATTGCTACAAAGAGTGTGTGATGATAAATGAATAATCAAGAGGAGACAATTAACTATGTAAGCAATATTGCAAAACCTATAGCAAAGTTAGGATTGCAAAGGTGTTTGAGCTGTTAGAATTAGTAAAAAGGTCAAGAGGATATCAGAGATGATGGCATGGAGGTGTATGAACAAGTCATGGTTGCCAAAGTGTTAGCAGAGATATTGTTGTGGAGATAATTGAACCATTAGTTTAGATTTGTAGAGCAAAGGTTGGTGCCTCATCTTGTAAGTGTTGTTGCACTTCAGGGAGTTGGTGCTTCCTTTGGGTTGGTGCCCATAAAGCATTGTACAGGGAGTTGATGCTTGCTTTGAGTTAGTGCTCATAAACTATTGTAATAGGGGATTGGTGTCTCCTCTAGGTTGGTGCCAATGAAATTCATTGTAAACTTCATTTTTATTTGTGAGGTTGTATTTGGATAGTAGTGTTGAACACACTAGGATACTAAGAGGAGGGTGAATCAACATCTAATCAAGCTTCAAATCCTCCAAAGCAGATCAAAACTTAAGCATTACAACATCAACATAAACATGAAAGATTAACACAATGCACATCAACACATAACATCGAATATACGTGGAAAACCCAAGAAGGGAAAACCATGGTGAGGATTAACGCACAATATATAAAGCTTAAAATTATAACTTTATTTTAGGGCTACAACCTAAGGAAGCTAATACTGCCTGCCAACTTTGTTTTAGGGCTACAACCCAAGGAAGAGACTAATCCCTAAAAACTTTGATTTAGGGTCACTCCCAAGGAAGCTACAACTCCCTAAAGACTTTGTTTTAGGGTCATTCCCAAGGAAGTAACTACTCCCTAAACTGAGAACAAAATTAGAAATGATTACAGTATGACAGTTCTTCTACTACCTAAAAATTGACATTGAAGCTCACACCTTTGTTTATTGCAATTCTACTTCTTTTGATGATGGTGTAGTCACGATTAGGAGGATCCTCAAAGAGAATTATCCAGGCCATGAAACTAGAGTAAACACAACAAAAAAACTCAAAGATATGAAGCAATTATAGATTTAGTCATTTAGTATATCATAGAATTCAAATACAAATTGGTCAGTTACATGCGAGTCTTACAGTTAGGGCTCACAGGCCTGATTACAGAATAGCAGAATAAACAAGATATAGCTTTGAAGGTCTTTTGCACAAATTCAAATTATCTATCTTCTAAATCATGAGAACTACTTTCCTAAGGATCTATTACATAAATATATACCAGTACAAAAGATTCCCCCGTGTCAACCAAAGGAGATCACAAACTCCAATGAAGAGTTGTAATGTGTGTACATGGGTAGGTCAGACCTAAATGAACAGAACTCTTCCACAAATGAATGGAATGATGTGCAGATATCGGGGAAGGTCAACCATGAACCAAACAACATTGGATGATGTGTCATTAAGCTTCGAAGGTTGTGAAATGCTCTACAGGTCTTCTCCTTTACCTGATTATCTAAGACTGTCAGGATGCTCTGCTCTAAGAAAAAAGTTGATCTTCTGATAGCAATAACTTTCTAGTACTTGATCCAAATGCTCTAAATTTTAGATATGTTGTGCATGAATGAATATAGATACAAAGTCCAGCTCTGCAAGGTTTGAAATGCAATTGTAGTAGAATGCGGACCAAAATATAGAAACAACTACTAATTGAACTGCCTGAACTGAACTAGAAAATGAAAAGAAATAAATTGAAATAGAAATGTTTTTGGTTGATGCAAGATTGTTCTTGAACCAGGTATGCTCCTACATCAGACATTCGGGGTTATTGAAAAAGTGAGTCCCTCACTTTGCTGGGGCTAGTGGGAAACCAAGACAATCCACCTCAGCCTAAGAAATCCAAGATGAGTCTTCTTCCAATCTGCCTTTCCACTTCACAAGATATTCTTTGTACTGTCTTCCTCTGGTGCTGCGTCCAATTCTGTTGTCTAAAATGTCTTCAATCTTCTTTGGTACTTGTTGTGGTAACCACTTATTCAAGTCTTCTTCAATATTGGCACTAAACTCTACTTCATGATACTAATATAGGTCTGTAAGGTTGAAAATAGGTGATATACCCAATGTTTCTGGTAACTCCACTTCATATGCATTTCCTAAATCAAATTTCCTGAGTATCCTACAAGGTCCAAACTTCTTCATCTTCAACTTGTTATATGTTCCCACATGAAATCTTTATTTTTTCAAGTACACCATCACTTCATCTCCTCCTACAAACTCTTTGTGTCTCTTCTTCTCATCTGCCTTCTCCTTGTACTAGTTGTTCAATATCTCCTACAAATGCTTCTTCACCTAATTATGCATTGTCTCCATATGTTATTTAATTCTTCTACCTTTGCACTTCTCTTGTCTTCTAAACTGAGATCTCTTAATTCTGCCACTCCTCTAGGGTTTACTCCCATAACAATCTTGAAAGGTGTTCTTCCAATACTCCTATTTACTGAGTTATTGTATGCAAACTTTGCTTGTGAAAGAATCAAATCCCAACTTCCTATCTTCTCTCCAACCGAACATTTCAACAAGTTTCGTAATCTTCTATTCACTACCTCTATCTGTCCATTGGTCTGTGGATGAAATGCTAAACTGAACTTCAAATCTGTCTTCATCTTCTTCCAAAGTGTCTTTCAAAATTATCCAAGAAATCATGTATCTCTATCTGAAATTATGCTCCTAGGTAATCCATGCAATCTCACAATCTTCTTGAAAAATAGGTTAGCTATATGCACTGCATCAGTTTTCTTCTTACGTAGTATGAAATATGCCATCTTTGAAAATATATCTACTACTACAAATATTGAATCATTTCCTCTCTGTGTCTTAGGCAATCCCATTACGAAATCCATACTTGTGTCTTCCCAAGGTTTCTCTGGTACTGTTAAAGGTTTATACAACCCAGTGTTCTAACTACTCCATTTTGTAATATGACAAACTCTACAACTTTACACAAATTTCCCAACATACTTATGTATCTAAGGCCAAAAGTAGTTTTCACTTACCAAATCCATTGTCTTATTAATGCCAAAATGTCCTTCCAATCTGCCATTGTGTTTCTCTTTGATCAAATTATCTCTCATTAAACTTCTAGGTATGCATAACTAATTTCCTCTGAACAACATATCTTCCTAAATGAAATAGTCCAATCACTTACGTCTATCTATTACAACAAGTTCCTTCCATGCTTTCTAAGGTTCTGCAAAATCAAGATCTCCCTCATACATGCTCTTCAACTCATCAAATCCCAACACTTCAACTCTCATTTCTGTCAACAAGTTCCTTCTCCTACTCAATGCATCTACAACTTTGTTTGATTTTCCACTTCTATGCTTCAACACAAATGTATAACTCTACATGAACTCTACCCATCTGTGTGTCTCTAATTCAACTTTCCTTGACTGTTCAAATATTGCAAGGCTTGATGATTTGTATACAACATAAACTCCTTAGGCAACAAGTAATATCTCCACTTTTTCAAGGCTTGAATTATGGCATAGAACTCTTGATTATAAAATGATGAAAATAGTAACACACTCACCTCTTCTTTACAAACTTAGAAAAACTAAATTTAAATAAACAAAATAATTTGCTCCAAATTTAAACTTCAATTCAATATAAATGATTGCAACAGATACAACATTTTAATTGAATCAAATTACAAATCAATTCTACAACATTTATTTACAAAATTATGGCTTTACTGGCCATCCTCTCCACAAAGTCTTGCATCTGTATTCTCTGATTTGCACTCTATAACTCTCATCTACCACTTCATTCCATCAACACAACTTTCATCTACACAATTTCCTCTGCACAATCATCTGCACTCAAACTCTTAACTCTCTACGCTTTCAGGCACCGCTATCTTACATCCTCTCTACAAGTCCACACTCTTCTCTTCTTGGTCAACTTCTACACACTCACTAGTGCTTTCAACACCTTGAACTCTGCCTCTGGTTACCTTCTTTAGGGGCTGACCCATATTCCCCAATTTCCTCTAGGTTATTATAGGAATAAGCTAATTCAATTCTAGTCCCACGCAGAAGATGAAGAGACTCTACTTTTATTTTCTTAAATTCAAATATTTAATTTGAATTTGGTTTGCTTCTCCAATTCACGCCCACAGCCTCCTTCTCCTTGGCAATCAAGGAAACTCTTTTAAATGTTTTGGTGAAACTTCTATCCACTATGGCACACTTGGATTTAGTTTAAATGTCACAAACAATACATATCATTAGCCTTCAATGTATACATCCAGCTTGGAAGGCTAATAAGACAACACAATGTCTATGTATCCCTCATAAAACACTATGCATATAGTTAAATGATCACAATGTATTTTGTTTGATAGCTTTAAGCTATATAGAGAGGTGGATGGGACAACAAACATTATCATATGTAATACAATTCACACTAAATTCTTTCCATATGCACATGAGGTATTAGGCGCAACCATTGAACTCTTTAAAACTTATTCAAATCTATCATTTATATCAAATTCACACCATATTCAAGGCATGGTCTTGGGCGCAGTCTATACATCATTTCAAAACTTATGATTGTCCTCATTTACATTCTCCTTATCACATTCAACAAGCTGATTCTCAGTGCCACATTCTAAATGTTTGAAAGGTTATAATACTTTGAAAACTTCAAATATTATCCTTGGCCCATGTAGCTCCCTTGTTAGTGTTTACCATTGCATAAAAACATTACAAATGACCTCTGGAAATGAATTTTTCACAACCACTTCACAACATACTCACAAGAATATACATTTGATAAAATGCTTAGGGAATTGGGTTTAAACCTCAACCTCTATGTAGATTGTGGTCTCCACACTCCTAAGCATTTAAACATGTATCATATACTAGTGTAATGTAGAGAGTAATATGCTTCCCCAAAACAGTGACCAATGAGCTTGAACAAATAAATATCTCCAATTGCAGTAGAGACTAAAAAAATCCATTGTGTCTATGATAGAACCATCGACAAGAAGATTGACACAAAATAAAGAAAGATATCAGAACCACAAACTGAAGGTGAAAAACTAGAATTAATTTTGTGTGACGTAGGATTTCTCGTTTGCCTGGGTGCTCCTGCATCATAAACTAAATATTTTCCCCTTGAGTTATTCAACTTCTCACTGAAATATGCTATAGGTCTACCTTCTTGACTTAATATTGCTCCTATTGCATTAACACTTGCATCACAATCTACTTGAAATACCTTATTGAAACCTGGTAATGCCAAAACATGTTTCTCTGTCACTTTCTACTTCAATAATTCAAAACTCTTATCTGCTCCTGATGTCCACTTGAAATATTTTATGCCACCTCTCATTGTCTTTGTCATAGGGTTACAAACTGAATTGAAATTTCTAATGAACTTATGGTAAAAACTAGCCAATCCATGAAATGATCTGACTTCTCCAATGTTCTCCAATGTAGGCCATTCAACAATTGCTCTTACTTTCTTAGGGTCCATCTTCAATCCTTCCACAAAAATCACAAATCCCAAATATACCAACTCTTCTTTCATGAAACTACACTTTTTGATGTTTATCAACAATTTCTTCTCTCTCAGTTTTTGTAATACTTGTCTAAGGTGCAACAGATGTTCTTCTTTTGTCTTACTAAAAATTAGAATATCATCCAAATATACAATAACAAACTTACCCAAGAATTTCTTCAAGACTTCATTCATCAATCTCATGAAAGTATTTAGTGCATTTGTCAATCCAAAAGGTATCACTAACCACTCATACAATCCTTCATTTGTCTTGAAAGTAGTCTTATATTCATCTCCTTCTCTAATTCTGATATGATGGTATCCACTCTTCAAATCTATCTTTGTGAAATATTTTGCTCCACTCAAACAATCCATGATATTATCCATCCTAGGTAAAGGAAATCTATACTTAACTATGATCTTGTTGATTTCTCTAGAGTCTGTACACATTCTCCATTCTCCATCATTCTTAGGTGCTAATATTGTCAGTACTGCACAAGGACTCAAACTTTCTCTGATCAAACCTTTCCTCATGATGCAGAGGTAAAGGTAGAGTTGTTGAAGTTCACTCAATGAACTTAAGTCACTCAACTTCCTCTAAGAGGTTTACAAAGGTGTTTGTGTTTACAAGCCTACACAAGGCTACTCCAGGAATCAACTTTGCCTAGGATCACCTTTTGATGTCATCCACTCAAGCTACTCACCACTCACTTTGGGGAGTCACAGCTCAACCCAACTTAGAAGCACAACCCACCTTCAAGAGCTCAACACCTACTACCAATACCTCTACCAACATGGACAACAACATCCATTAACATACACTTACCTATGACATGCATGGAACTAGGTCACTGACCAAGAAACTAACATTCCACTCCTAACAAAACAGTGGACAGCAAATCTCTATATGACTGTCTTTTGACAGTGCCAAGAAAGCTTATTCCTTGTAGTTGTTATGAACAACTAAGCATTAACTCCTCTATCACCAAGGATCTTTACACCAAGCCCAACATATACCTACCAAGGACAGAAGATCACTAACACAGTACATACTCCTGTACTTACTTTGACAAAGGCAATGATTGTTTTATGACTGTCATAGAGAAACAGTATTTCAAGAATGTTTGAACCTTGTAGCATATGGAATAGACAAACCAATCCTAACTCTTCTAGACTCCAAATGACATTTACCTTTGAATACACCCTCCAAATGCCTATATTAAAATATTTACCATTCCTTAAACTTTCAGACCGTACTGTACCACCACGTGTAGGAATAGCAAATTGTTATTTCTGACAGTGAGCTATTGTTTTTCTTCTAGAAGACAGTCTAGCTTGAGATTAGATAAAAGAAATGGATCAAGGACCCTTTGCCTGGATTAGTAGGGCTCCTGTGCAAGTCTACCTTCATTCCAAAACCTAGAGATCAACCACCACTTGATCAATCTTTGACTGTTCTTGCATTTTCCTGTCTTCTGCCTTTTCAAAACTAACTAGTCACTATTTTTTTTTACTAGATAGCAGCATACCACCCACCATGGAGGAAGGAGAACAACCAAACAAACATAAAAAACATAAAACCACTCTATCTTCCTCCATCCCACCAAGGAATGGGTGACCACCTTCAGAGGATAGAGGAAGAATGGAACATTTTGTCCAAACCCTAGCTGTGGAGGGTTAAAAAAAATGTTTGCACACAATGGAATCAAACAAAGCAATAAAAACATTTCAATAGCTCTAAGTAAATGAAAATGAAAGGTGATTCAACCTACAACAACATTTTCCAGACCATAGATCTCTTGATGTCCGTACCAGGCCGTACAAGAAGGCTGTTCTCAACAAAAAATAGAAAAAATACAATTTTTTCCTTTAAAAACTCCTCCTCTCCATTCATATTTTGCATGTTTTTACAAAAATAAGTTTATAGAAAGTTTTTTGACCTTTCTACTTCCCATTCTGTCCGTACAACTACCATGAGAGGCAGTGAAACGATGGGAAAAGCTATTTTCTTCAAAAAAACTAAGTTTCTAAAAGAGAAAACCTATAAAATAGGTCTTAATAAACACTTTAGTGGACTAGTCAATTAAAATGGGCTACGCCCTTATTACAAACATGAAAATGGCTTTCAAAGCCTTAGGAAAAACCAAAATACTAGGATCACAAAATGATATAGTCAAAAAAATGACTAAAACTGAAGATCCTGCACCATACTCCCCCTGTGGGAAAAACTCAAGTCCCTTGAGTTGCCAATTGTTGAAATGTCATTCCATGCTTCAAGATATCTACTTCAGTCATCCAGGTGGCCTCTGAGTCAGGGAGATCCTTCCATTTCACCAAGTAGTCCTTATAGACACCTCTCCGAGTCTTCTTGATAACTTTGGAATCCAGAATGCACTCCAACTATAAAGGTTTTCTTGGAGGCAAATCCTTGATCCAATCAACATCTTTAGCCACCACATCTGATCCACTTTCACCAGGCAATGGTGGTCTGAAAGGAAAAAGATCACAAACATTGAAAATTGGAGAGATACCTAGGCCATCTGGTAGCTCAATCTCATATGCATTTGGACCAAATTTGTGCACTATTTTGCATGGCCTAATCTTATTCATTAGGAGTTTAGTTGGCTGACCCTTTGGCAACCTTTCTTTCCTCAGATATGCCATAACTAAGTCACCAACTTTGAAGTGTACTTCTCTTTTCTTCAAATCTGCCTTTTCCTTGTACTTTGTGACTGATTTTTCTAGTTACAACTTGACTTGATCATGGACTATTTTCATGGAGGCAGCAAACTCTTTACCAAGTGCACTCCTTCTATCACAACCTTGGAGATCCTTCAGCTCAAGTGGTCATCTTGGATGAAAGCCATAAACTATCTCAAAAGGACTTTTACCAGTGCTCCTATTCCTTGAATCATTGTAGGCATATTCAGCCTGACTGATAACCAAGTCCCATGCCAAACCATGCTGCTTTGTAAGGCACCTTAGAAGGTTTCCAAGTGATCTATTAACCACCTCAGTTTGACCATCATTTTGTGGATGATAGGCTGATGAAAAGGACAACTGTGTGCCCAGCTTCTTCCACAAGGTCCTCCAGAAGTGACCTACAAACTTAGAATCTCTGTCAGTTACAATGGACAATGGTAAACCATGTATCCTTACTACCTCTCTAAAAAATAGACCTGCAACATGAGATGCATCATTTGTGCATTTACATGGCACAAAATGAGCCATCTTGCTGAACCTATCAACAATAACAAACACACTATCCACCCCTTTAGCTGTCCTGGGTAACCCAAGCACAAAATCCATGCTGATACTTTCCCAAGGTCTGTTGGGAATGGGAAGGGGCTAGTATAGACCTACATTTGAAGACACACCTTTGGCTCTTTGATAGATTGCACAACTAGCTACATATTTTCTCACATCTGATTGCACCTTTGGCCAAAAATAGAACCTTGTGACTTGTTCTAGTGTCTTGTCTAAGCCAAAATGTCCTCCTAAAGAACCATTATGCTTCTCCTTGATGATGTTGTCTTGCATGGAGCAATTAGGGACACACAGCAAATTGCCTTTAAACAAGAGGCCTTCTTGCAAAACAAAATCTGCATACTCTCCATGGAATGTGTTAGCCAAGTTCACACAAACATCATAAGCCTCTTTGAAATCAAAATCTTCTTTATACAGCTCCTTTAAACAGTCAATACCCATGCTTTCTAACTAAATTTCATGAATAAGAAGCAACCTCCTACTCAATGCATTAGCCACCTTATTAGAGACACCTCTTTTGTGCTTAATTGTGAAGGTATAAACTTGTAGCGGTTCCATCCATTTAACATGTCTATGGTTCAATTTTTCTTGACTGTTAAGAAAGCTTAAAGCATGATTGTTAGTAAACACAATAAATTCTTTGGGCAACAAATAATGTCTCCATTTCTTAAGAGCTTGCACCATTGCATAGAGTTCTAAGTCATAGGTAGTATACCTTGCTTGGCTTCATTCAACTTTTTTGAAAAGAATGCCACTGGATGTCCTTCTTGGCTAAGAACAGCACCAATAGCTTGTTGACTTGCATCACACTCAACAACAAACACCTTATCAAAATCAGGGAGCACAAGGTAGGTAACTCAGCCACCTTTGTTTTCAACAACTCAAAACTATCATCAGCTTCCTTTGTCCACTGGAATCTACATTTGACTCCACCCTTGATGGTGTTGAGGATGGGAGCACTAATGTGACTGAAACCTCTAATAAAATTCCTATAGAAAGTCACCAATCCATGGAAACTTCTCACATCTCCCACTATTTTTGGGGTAGGCCAACTGAGAATAGCCTCAACCTTAGAGGGATCCATCTTCAAATAGCCATTAGAAATGACAAATTCCAGGTATACAAGTTCATTTTTCATGAACTAACATTTGTCTAAGTTGATCATCAACTTGTGCTCATACAACTTCTCCAACATGCTTCACATGATCTTCCCTTGTCCTCCTGAAGATTAGTATGTCATCAAGATAAACAATAACAAATTTACCAATGAATTCAACTAATACCTCATTCATCAGGCGCATAAATGTACTTGGCGCATTGCTAAGACCAAATGGCATAACAAGCCATTCATAAAGACCTTCATTGGTCTTGAAAGCAATCTTCCATTCATCTCCCTGTCTGATCTAGATTTGATGATATCCAGATTTCAAATCAATCTTTGAGTAATAGCATGATCCTCCCAAGTAATCCAAGAGATCTTCAATCCTTGGCATTGGAAATCTGTACCTTATGGTGATCTTATTTATGGCCCTTGAATCTGTGCATAGCCTCCACTTTCCATCCTTCTTAGGAGCAAGTACACTTGGAACTGCACAAGGACTTAGACTCTTCCTAATCAGCCCTTTCTCTAGGAGATCTTGAATTTGCCTTGCCACCTCTTCATTTTGTTGTGGAGTTAGCTTGTATGCAGCCTTGTTAGGCAATGTAGCACTAGGTATTAAGTCAATTTGATGACTAATATCCCTCATGGGTGGTAAGGAGTTGGGAACTTCCTCTATCACAAGGTCTTGATACTTATCTAGAAGTTGCTCTACTTCCAATGGAATCTCCTTCTATTTTTTATCTTGCTGATCTGATCCACTCTTGGGCTTCATGACCAAGGCATACCCCTAGTTGTCATTCTCCTTCATGATGTTTAGGAACTCATTGCCATTCACCAACATGACACTGTTGTTATTTTCCTTCCCCCTGGGCTGCTCCAACATAGGATCCATCTTGAATGGTCTTCCATTCTTGGTGATGACATAAGTATTCTTCTCACCATCATGTTGAGCTTTAACATCATACTGCCATGGGTGGCCAAGAAGCAGGTGACATGCATCCATAGGTATGATTTCACATAGCACTTTGTCCTTGTAGTCACCAATTGCAAATTCAACCCAAGTTTGTTCCTCCACCATGAAACTTTGGTTCTTGTTTAACCAGGAGATCTTGTGAGGACTGATATGAGGTAGCCGCTTCAACTTGCACTTCTCAACCATCTCAGTGGATACCACATTCTCAGTAGACCCTGAATCCACTATGATTTTGCAAAGTTTCCCATAGCCTAGGCCTTGGGTTCTAAAAAGATTCTTTCTCTGAGGGGGCTCTTGTTTCAATGGCATCTTCAACATAGACCTTTTTATCAACATACTCTCTCTATCTAAAATAGGTACATCACTTCCCATTGGTGAATTCACACTTTCACAATCATCATCTTTCACTAACTAATTTCTCTTCCCACTGTCATGAGAGTTGCTGGCTTTCCCTGGGCATTTGTTCATTGTATGGCCAACTTGGTTGCAACCATAACATCTTCTAGTGAAGACTCCTAGTCCTCTACCTCCTCCACCATTTCTGCCTCTACCATTATGACTTCTCTATCCTCTAAAGCCTCCTCTATGCTCTGTTGCTGATTGTGTTTCTTGCTGACTGTTATTTTCAGTTTTATTGAACTGTCCATGGCCAAAATTACCTCTTCCTCTTTGGTTTCTGCCACCTCTACCTCTGGCACTTTGTTCACCCTTCCTTCTCAGCTTTTCCTCTACTCTAGAGGCCAATAAGAAACATTCATCCACTATCTTTGGTAACACCAAACTTATCTCATCTTGTAGATTATATTTCAGTCTATTCAGGTACCTAGCCACCATCCCTTTTTCATCTTCATTATGATTGGCCCTCATACTGAGTCTATGAAATTCTTCTGTGTAGGCAGCCACATCCATGTCTTTTTGTCTCAAATTCTAAAACCTCCTTATGATTTGAATCTCATAGTCAGGTGGCATGAACTTGCTTCTGAGCATAGCCACCATTCTGCTCCATTTAGTGATGGGACTCTTCTCAATCTTCTCCCTCTCACTCTACATATAGTTCCACCATACAAGTGCAGAACCTCTTAGCCTTGTCTTGGCAAACTTATCCTTTTTGCTGTCATTGAACTCCTTGTAATCAAAGTTGCACATAGCTTCTATCAAGTCGGTGAGAACATCTCCATCCAACTTACCATGAAAGGTAGGCACCTCCATCTTGGGATCACCATTGTCTCCATGAGCACCCTTAAGTGCATTCAAGAAGGCTTTCTGATCTGCAGACATATCCTACTCCAGAGGATCCTCTTCTACCTCTATTTCTTCATTTGTGTCAGAAGAACTTCCCTCTTCTTTGGTCTTGCCCTTAGACTTCTTCTCTTCTTGCAATTTTGCTTCTTGCAATCTTGCTTCAACCATCTCTTCCATCAACTTCCTGATGGCATCTTGACTCTTTGTCTTGGGAGGCATTGTACTAGCCTCTGTTTCAATTTCCTCTTCTGACATACACTTGCTTCCAATCAGAATATTGGCTCTGATACCAATATGATGCAGAGGTAAAGGTAGAGTTGTTCAAGTTCACTCAATGAACTTAAGTCACTCAACTTCCTCCAAGAGGTTTACAAAGGTGTTTGTGTTTACAAGCCTACACAAGGCTACTTTGGGAATCAACTTAGCCTAGGATCATCCTCTGATGTCATCCACTCAAGCTACTCACCACTCACTTTGGGGGGTCATAGCTCAACCCAACTTAGAAGCACAACCCACCTTCAAGAGCTCAACACCTACTACCAATACCTCTACCAACATGGACAACACCATCCATTAACATACACTTACCTATGACATGCATGGAACTAGGTCACTAACCAAGAAACTAACATTCCACTCCTAACAAAACAGTGGACAACAAATCTCTATATGACTATCTTTTGACAGTGCCAAGAAAGCTTATTCCTTGTAGTTGTTATGAAAAACTAAACTGCATTAACTCCTCTATCACCAAGGATCTTTACACCAATACCAACATATACCTACCAAGGACAGGAGATCACTAACACAGTACATACTCCTATACTTACTCTAATAGAGGGAATGACTATTTTATGACTGTCATAGAGAAACAGTATTTCAAGAATGTTTGAACCTTGTAGCATATGGAATAGACAAACCAATCCTAACTCTTCTAGACTCCAAATGACATTTACCTTTGAATACACCATCCAAATGCCTATATTAAAATATTTACCATTCCTTGAACTTTCAGACCGTACTGTACCACCATGTGCAGGAACAACAAACTGTTATTTCTGACAGTGAGCTATTGTTTTTCTTCTAGAAGACAGTCTAGCTTGAGATTAGATAAAAGAAATGGATCAAGGACCCTTTACCTGGATCAGTAGGGCTCCTGTGTAGGTATACCTTCATTCCAAAACCCAGAGATCAACCACCACTTGATCAGTCTTTGACTGTTCTTGCATTTTCTTGTCTTCTGCCTTTTCAAAACTAACTAGTCACTATTTTTTTTTACTAGATAGCAGCATACCACCCACCATGGAGGAAGGAGAACAACCAAACAAACATCAAAAACATAAAAACCACTCTATCTTCCTCCATCCCACCAAGGAATGGGAGACCACCTTCAGAGGACAAAGGAAGAATGGAACATTTTGTCCAAACCCTACCTGTGGAGGGTTAAAAAAATAGTTTGCACACAATGGAATCAAATAAAGAAATAAAAATGTTTTAAAAGCTCTAAGTAAATGCAAATGAAAGGTGATTCAACCTACAACAACATTTTCCAGACCATAGATCTCTTGATGTCCATACCAGGCCATACAAGAAGGTTGTTCTCAATAAAAAATAGAAAAAATACAGTTTTTTCCTTTAAAAACTCCTCTCCATTCATATTTGGCATGTTTTTACAAAAAGAAGTTTATAGAAAGTTTACTGACCTTTCCACTTCCCATTCTGTTTGTACAACTGCCATGAGAGGCAGTGAAATGATGGGAAAAGCTATTTTCTTCAAAAAAACTAAGTTTCTAAAAGAGAAAACCTATAAAATAGGTCTTAATAAACACTTTAGTGGACTAGTCAATTAAAATGGACTAAGTCCTTATTACAAACATGAAAATGGATTTCAAAGCCTTAGGAAAAACCAAAATACTAGGATCACAAAATGATATAGTAAAAAAAATGACTAAAACCGAAGCTCCTGCACCACCTCAACAACGCTTGTATCTATCTATTCAATTCTTCATTTTTTGTCAGTTTCATTCTATGTGCTACACTGTTAGGCAAACTAGCTCTAGGTATATAATCCATGTGATGACTGATACTCTTGATTGGTGGCAATCCTTCAAGTACATTATCTGATATGATGTCTTCATACTCTATTAGCAATTCATCTATCTCCTCTGGTTGTGATTCTTCAATGTTTTTGGCTTCTTAGGAATCAAGGCATAACACATATTCTCATGTCTCAAACCATCCAGAAATTTCCTTCCATCTACTAAACAAATTCTAGCATTCCCACATACTTCACTCTTGGGATCATCTTCCAAAGGAATCAAAGTAATTCTCTTCCCATTTGATGTTATAGTGTATGTGCTCTTTCTCCCATCATGTATAGCTTTCCTATCATACTACCAAGGTCTACCCAACAAAATATGACAAACATCCATAGGCATAATATCACACAATACTTCATCATGATATGATCCAATATGAAATTTCACCAAACATTGTTCACTCACTAGTACCTTATGATCATCCTAAATCCATTCTATCTAATAGGGCTTATGGTGTTTAAATCTTTCCAACTTTAGCTTAGTCATCATTAAAAGGAAGCTAGGTATGCAGAAATTGCTTCCTACACTAATCTAAAGAGGAGAGATGAGTGCAAATTCACTTTAACCTTTACAGTTACACTGTTATTAAGACAACAACTGAGATATTACAGCAATACACATACACACAATGTAGACAAAAGAAATAGAGACAAGATATACATGGGGAAAACCCTTACAGGTGAAAACCCCACACTCCAAAACTTACACAATGTATTATCAAAACAAGGAATGTTTACAACACAATTGCAATGCAAGTCTTTATAGAAGTCTTTGACACTTGTATCTAGAGATATTCCTGCAACATAACAGTACCTATCAAATCAACTATGCATCTCCAACTCCAAGCACCTGTATATAAAGAGAAGTAGTACGAATGGAGGTAGTTTCTAGAGCAAGTCACACAAGGAACTCATCCAAATCCATGTGGCCCAATTTCCAAGGCCATAAAACATGTGTATGACACTTGTAAGTGATTCTCTTTTGTCTCTTACAACCCCCAACTTGGGCGCCCCAAATTTGCCTAATTAAGGTATGACAGATGCTCTTACAATGTCATAAAATCTGTCATATATGACAACTCTTACAGCTATAAGAGACTATGTCATAACTAACTATTAATAGCAGATTCTATTACAACCTTGTCATAGTCAAACTTGGGTGCCTACTTCCTCCATGTAGGATGCTTTCAGACACTTGTCTTCACCTATCATATAATCTTCCAATTTTGGCCCTTACATGTCATAGATTCTATCATAGGAATCTGTCATAACTTTTATGCATAATAGACCTCTTACAACAACCGAATGATGCTGACACATGGAAAAACTCTTCTACCACAAGGTGGGATGCCTATCTCCTCATATAAGGACAAAATACATGTTGTCACCTTCCATGTAGGATGACACATCACCATGCCAACTCCCATAAAGTGACGAAATAGGATTTGCATCCAAATTACTATAATAGGTAAAAAATAAATACAGTTAAATAATAAATGCTAGAAACTTGCAAAGGTTGAGACATCTTAATTCTTAACATTCTCCCACTTGTCGAACACCTTTCAAGAGCCAATTGAAATAATAGGATTTAACTACTATAGGCCAAGAGGGCCATAGACTCTAAACACCATCTGAATTTGTCTGTGCCCACTGGTTTTGTCAACGCATCTGCAACATTCTTCAAAGTGTCTACCTTCTCCAAATTCACCTTCCCATCCTCTACCATGTCTCTCATGAAGTGAAACTGCACATCGATATGGTTTGTTCTGGCATGGAAAGATGGATTCTTTGCTAGGCAAATCACACTGTGATTGTCACAACATATAGTAATCTGTCTTGCATCAACACCAATATCTGAACACAATCTCTTAAGCCAAATGGCTTCCTTGCAAGCATGAGTTGCTACCATATACTCAGCTTCTATCATGGACAAAGCGACCACAATTTGCCACTTACTCATCTAACTAATTGCACCTCTGAGCATAGTAAACACGTAAGCATTGGTGGATCTCATGCTGTCAATGTCACCTGCCCAATTAGAATCCACGAATCCATCAATACAAATAGAATGTGGAGGTCCTATAGGATTACCATGATAGCATATGGAATACTCGGAAGTACCCCTCAAATTCTGAATGTACCCATCCAGGATTAGCCATAAATCAACTAAGGACTCCCACTGCTTGGGTAATGTTTGGTCTTGTCCAGACCATAGCATACATCAACCTGCCAACAACACTAGCATAAGGTACTCTACCCATGTCCTCCACTTCACTATGATATTTTGGACAATCATTAATAGATAACTTTGTCTGCAAAGATATACGAACACACAATGGTCTACAATCTGCCATGCTGAAGCTATCCAACACAGTCTTCACATAATCTAGCTTAACCAAAGTTTTTTGTTATCTCTATTTCTTCTAATTTCCATTCCCAGAATGTATCTGGATGCCCCTAGATTTTTCATCTCAAACTGTGCTGACAACTAAGACTTCAAATATGAAATCATATTCTTACCATTCCCAATTAACAACATATCATCAACATACAATGCAATAATGAGAATGCGCTTATTGTCAAACTTGTAATACACACAATGATCAGATTTCTATCTCAGAAATCTAATGGACAACAGAAAGGCATTAAATTTCATATACCACATCCTAGGATACTACTTCAAACCATATAAAGACTTCTTCAGTTTGCAAACCAATTTTTTTTACCTTTCTCTATGTAATGCTCTGGCTATGACATGTAAATCTCTTCCTCCAAATCACCATGAAGGAATGATATTTTCACATCCATCTGCTCCACCTCTAAGTCATAAGTTGCTACAAGAGATAACAAGAACTGAATAGATGTTAGCTTTACAACAGGAGAGAAAATTTCACCATAATTTCAATTCCCTCCACTTGTGAGTACCCCTTTGCAACCAATTTGGCCTTGTACTTTTTAACACTGCCATTTGCACCAAATTTCTTCTTGAACACCCATTTGCATCCAACAGGTTTCCATCCTTCAGGCAATGGCACCAAGTCCCAAGTTTTATTCTTCTCCAAAGAAGCCATCTCATCTTCCATGGCCTCCTTCCAGGAACCTACATCTTTCATGCCCATAGCCTCTGTCATAGTTTTAGGCTCATCATTGTTAATAAGCAAGGAAAAAGTACAACTAGAATCAAGAAATGAATAACCAAACCTATCAAGTTGCTTTCTTGTTTGTGTAAACATCCTCAAGGGCTGATGTTGAGGTTTTGCTTCTTCTTCTAAGCTTTCAGAGCTGCTAGAGCTCTCCTCATGATCAAGTCTCACTGGGTCTATCAGTTCAGTTTTCTCAAGGGTAGAAGGAAACTGAACCACATCCTCTTTCTTTTTTGTTTCTTCTGGCTGTAGAACAATGGAAGAAGGTGTTAGCTCTCTGAAAATAACACTTCTTCTATACAACACTTTTTCAGCCACAAGATCCCAAAGCTTGTATCCTTTCACATTGACACCATAGCCAATGAAAATACACTTAACAACCTTGTTCTCCAATTTAGACCACTTCTCCCTAGGCACATGTGCATATGTCTCACAACCAAAAACATGAAGATGTTGATATGTGCTAAACAACTGAGAGAGGGGTGAATTAGTTGTCACAAAAACTTAACACTTTCTGCAATTAAAACATTCATCACTTATCCACAATTATTATAGTTTAACAATGAGTGCATGAAGTTAGAAACTTAACCATAGATACAACATCAAACACAAGAGACACCAGATTTAAGTGGAAAACCCCAACATGGGGAAAAACCACGGAGAGGATTAACTCTCAATATATATTGCAATCTTGAAATAATGATGTTCAAGCTTAGTCACTCCACAGACCTAAACATACTGGCTTACTACCATGAAGAACAATTAGGTCTAGTAGGCTCACTGCCTCAACCCTAAACCTAGAAAGATTACAATAAGGGTTGTTAAACCTTGAGGGCTGTTAAACCCTATTGGTGGCTTACTGCCAAACTCACTGCCACAATCAACACCTTTCTATGAAGTACAATAATTCTCCTGCTCTGCTCTTGATGAAGGAGGTAAATCATAAAACACACAACAACAGAAATGGCACACAAAAAATAGAACTTTCTTTATTGATTTGGACAACCTATTACATTACAAAAGCTCAAATACAATCAGAGGAATCAACCCTCCATAGGCTGCAACACACTACAGCTACCCCTCACTAGGCTCTAGAATCTTCTTCATTCTGTAACCTCAAATCAGCTAGGGTTTCTATTTTCCCACCTATTCTTGACTCTACACTTTCCTCCTTAACTCTACTACTTCGCAGGGTTCCCAAAAATGGTTATTAATAGCCTTTTTGGCGGCCAATCAACCTAATTTCGAAATTTGCATCTCCCTCTAAAAATAGGTCAACTTCCGGGAGCCATAACTTTTGATCTGGGTGTTCGATTGCTAGACTGTTTTATGTGTTGGAAAGCTTGCAGCGTGCTCTACATGCTTAGAACCAACTCTGCCAGTTTTGGTCATTTTTAGGCCCGTACGGGGCCATTTAGTGCCTCAAACCTGAGTTTGAATAATTTTCAGGTGTTTTTCAGTAAATGAAAACTTCAATATCTTTCATCTCACAAATGATCTTTGCATGATTCCTTTGCCAAAGGTCTTATTTTTTAGTTATGAAGCTTATTGTAAATTTTTGCTTCAATCTATGCCCAAATGCAAACTTTCTAAAAATAGCAGGTTGCTATTTTTAGTAGTTTGAAAAAACTAAAAGTTCTACATCATTATTCGAGTGATTATGGAACCAGAACCACAAATTTTGAAAAAAAATGGAAAGTACATCAACAATTTTGAAACACATCTTTTTTTGGGTGATGCAAGATTGCCCTTACACCATTGGATGCTCCTACATCAGACACCTAGGGTAATTAGAGAAGTGACCATGTCACGTCTTAGGTGTTTGTGTGAGGAAAACCCAAACGGTCAACCTCTGCCTTAGACAACCAAGAAGAATCTTCAATAGGTCTTCCTTTCCATTTCACCAAGTATTCTTCATATTTCTTGTTTCGAGTACTTCTTCCCACATGGTTATCAAAGATCTCTTCTATCTCCTCTATTGAAGTAGATGCTGGAATACTCCACTGTTCTTCTATTATTCCATCCTCTGTGCCACCCTCATGATATTCGGTTAAATCAACAATGTTGAACACAGGGGAAATATTAATCCCACTCGGTAGCTCTACCTCATATGCATTTCCTAAATCTTTAGGATTCTGCACGGTCCAAATTTCTTCATTTTCAACTTATTGTATGTTCCAATTAGGAACCTTTCTTTTCTCAAGTGAACCATAACTTCATCTCCTACCTGGACCTCCTTATACCCCCTCTTCTAATCTGCCTTAGCCTTGTACTAAATATTCATCTTATTAATGTGTTTTCTCACCTCTTCATGCAAATTCTTCAAATGTTCTACAAAGTCTTCAGCCTCAGCACTTGTATTTTCTCCTTTGTCCAAATTCCTTAACTCTGAAGCATTTCTTGGACTATTCACACATACAATCTGGAATGGTGATTTATTAGTACTCCTATTGATAGAATTGTTGTAAGAAAATTCTTCCTGTGGTAAAATCAAATCCCATCCCTTGGGCTTATCTCTTTCTAAGCATTGTAGCAACTTACCCAAACTCCTATTCACCACTTCTGTCTATCCATCAGTTTGTGGATGGTGTGCAGAACTGAACTTCAAATCTGTTTTCAACTTCTTCCACAATGTCCTCTAGAAATAACCAACAAACTTGGTATCTCGATCTGAAACTATGCTCTTTCATAGACCGTGTAATCTCACCACCTCCCTGAAAAATAACTCTGCAATATGAATAGCATCATTACTCTTCTTGCAAGGAATAAAATGTGCCATCTTCGAGAATCTATCCACCACCACAAAAATGGAATCATGTCCTCTCTATGTCCTTGGTAAACCAAGAACAAAATTCATACTGATATCATCCCATGGCTTCTCTGGTATAGGTAATGGCTGATATTGACTAATATTCTGACTTGCTCCTTTCACCATCTGACATACTCTACAACTCTGCACAAATTTCCTCACATCCTGTTGTAACTGTGGCCAATAATAATTTTCACCAACAATAGCGATGGTCTTATCTCAACCAAAGTGTCTAGCCAATCCTCCATGATGCTTCTCCTTAATTAGGTTCTCTCTCATGGAACTCCTTGGAATGCACAATTGGCTTCCTCTAAACAACATGCCATCTTGGATTATGAAATCCAACCATTTTGTCCTGTCCAAAGTAACAAGTTCCAAACAAGCTTTCTAGGCCTCTGCAAAATCTAGATATTCAGGATACAAACTTTTGAGCTCATCGAACCCAACAATCTCTAGCTTCATTTCTATCAACAAATTTTGCATTCTGCTCAAGGCATCTGCAACTCTATTGGACTTCCCACTCTTGTGCTTCAAAACAAAAGTATAACTCTGTAAAAACTCAACCCATTTTAAATGCCTTTGGTTCAACTTTCCTTGACTATTAACATACTGTAAAGCCTAATGATCAGTATTTAAAACAAACTCTTTTGGCAATAGATAATGTCTCCATTTCTTCAAAGATTAAACTATTGCATAAAATTCCTGATCATAAACAAAATACTTTTTCTTGGCACCATTAAGCTTCTCACTAAAATAGGCAATGGGCTTACCTTCTTGGCTCAAAACAACTCCTATACCACTAGCACTAGCATCACAATCTACCTGAAACACCTTATTAAAATCTAGAAGTGCCAAAATAGGTTGTTCTATGACTTTTTGCTTCAATGTATCAAAGCTCTTGTCTGCTCCTTTAGTCCATCTAAACTCTTTTCTATCCCCTCTCATTGTCTCAGTTAGGTGTGCACAAATGCTACTAAAATTCCTGATAAAGTTTCTGTAAAAACTTGCCAAACCATGAAAAGAGTGTACCTCCGTTGCACTACTTGGCATAGGCCATTCAATGATAGCCCTTTCCTTTTCTAGGTCCATCTTAAGACCTTCCTCTGAGACAACAAATCCTAGGTATACCAACTCCTTCTTTGCAAAACTACATTTCTTTAGATTAATCAGCAACTTCTCCTCCCTCAACTTCCCTAAAACTCTTCTAATATGCATCAGATGCTCATCCCAAGTCTTACTAAAAATCAAAATATCATCCAAATAAACAATAACAAAACTTCCCAAAAATTCTTTCAATACCTCGTTCATGAGCTGCATGAATGTGCTCGGTGCATTGGTTAGCCCAAATGACACGACTAACCACTCATACAATCCTTCTTTGGTTTTGAAGGTTGTCTTCCACTCATCTCCTTCTCTGATACAGATCTGGTGATACCCACTCTTCAAGTTAATCTTCATGAAGTACTTGGCTCCACTCAAACAATCCATTATGTCATCCATTCTGGGCAATGGAAATCTGTACTTGATCATGATCTTATTGATGGCTCAAGAGTCTGTACACATTCTCCACTCTCCATCTTTCTTTGGTGCTAGTACTGAAGGTACCATACATGGACTTAGGCTCTCTCTTATCAATCCCTTCCTCAACAACTCCTAAACTTGTCTATTCAACTCTTCACTCTCTATTGGAGTCATTCTATGGGCTGCCTTGTTTGGCAAACTAGCTCTTGGTATCAAATCCATTTGATGAGTTATCTTCCTTACTGGAGGTGAACCTTCTGGTACATTATTAGAGATAATGTCCCAAAATTCTTCTAACATATCTAAAACTTCTGCTGGTACATTTTCACATTTCTCTTGACTAATCTTAGGAATCAATGCAAAGTAATGATGCTCATGCTTCATACCCTCCAAAAATTTGCTACCATCTACCAAGCAAATTCTAGCAGTACTACATACCTTTTCTTCCACCTCCTTTAAGGGCTTCAACTTATGATGAACTCCATCCTTTGTTAGGGAATATGTGTTTGCACGACCATCATGGACAACACTCCTATCATACTGCGACAGCCTCCCCAATAGCACATGACATGCATCTAATGGTATGATATCACACAGCACCTCATCATGGTAGTCCCCAATCTTGAACTTCACTAAACACTACTTATTGACCAAGGCTCTGTGGTCCTTCTGCAACCATGCAATCCGATATGGATGTGGATGCTTTCTTCTTGTCAACTTCAACTTGTCAACCATCTCCTCTGAAACAAGATTGTCAGTACTTCCACTGTCAATAATAATGTCACAACACTTACCTTCACATTTGCTCCTTGTGCGGAATAAAATCTTCCTTTGATTAGGTTCTTTCTCCTCATTCAACAAAGTTCTTCTGACAGCTAGGGTTTCTCCCCTTTCAGCATCTTCAGAATAATCAGATTGTGCATCTTCATCTACATGTACAACTCATGCATTACCTTCAGGTCTTCTATTTGTCCTACCTTGATGTTGCGGACACTCGTATGCTCAATGCCCTTCTTCTCCACATTGGAAATAGGTTCCTCTGAAACCTCCTCTTCCAGGTCCTTGCCTAGGTCGGCCTCTTCCTCTTCCTCTTTGCTCACCATTGTTCTAGTCATGAGGGTGGTTGGCATTATCCCCTCTCTGATTTTGATTGGTGCCCGCTTCTTCACTTTTATTTTGATCTTCATTATGGCCTCCATAGGGTCTTCCACTATTCCTTCTACCTTGACCTCTTCCCCTTTGCTTGCTATCGAATCTTTTATTTAGCTTCTCTTCCACCTTTAGGGAAAACTAGTACGCATCTTCTATGGTGGTCATTCTGACCAGGCTCAGCTCCTCTTGAGTACTTAGCCTCAACCCATTAATGTAATGAGCTACCTTCTCCTTTTTGGCCTCTTCATGGCCTATCCTGATAGTAATCTTATAAAACTCTTCTGTATACTCCTTAACAGACTTGTTACCTTGCTTCAGTCCCTGTAGCTTCTTCAACAACTCCATCTCATAGTCCACAAGAATGAACTACTTCTTTAGTTTCTCCACCATTTGATCCCATCTGGTGATCTTCCCTTTTTCTCTTCTATCCCTCTCTAACTCGACATCCTTCCTCCAAATATTTGCATGGCCCTTCAACTTTATTTTTGCAAACTTGACCTGATCTAGGTCCTCCACGTCTTCATTCTCGAAATACTCCTCCATGTCATTGATCCAATCAATGAGCTATTTCGGATTCAAATCTCCAGAATATGTAGAAACTTTGATCCTGGGCCTCTTTCTGATCTTCGTAATGGCCCTCAAGAACCTAACTTCTGCAGGATCTTCTGCAGCTTCTTGTTCTTCCTCGAATAACTCTTCTTCAGCTTCATCCTTGCTTTCTTCTCTTGTTCTCAGATCAAACCCTCTTCGTAGCTCCTCTTGCAATACTTTTATTTGCCTTTGCAAGGCTCTAAAACCCTCTTATGTCAAAGCATTCCTCCCAATACAATTTCTTCATGGAGGCATCTTAATCTCCATAGCAAACCCACAACCTCAACTCCTGGTGCAAACTACCTTACGATCAGCAATCTGTCTACACACTTAAGAACCCTTGCTCTGATACCACTTGATGAAGGAGATAAATCATAAAAAAACATAACAAAAGAAATGACACATAGAAAATATAACTTTATTTATTGATTTGGACAACTTATTACATTACAAAAGCTCAAGTACAATCAGAGGAATCAACCCTCCACAGGATCTGGAATCTTCTTCCTTCTATAATGCCAAATTAGCTAGGGTTTCTATTTTCCCACCTATTCTTGACTCTACACTTTTCCCTTTAACTCTACTACATCCTAGAGTTCCCAAAAATGGTTATTAATAGCCTTTTTGGTGGGTAATCAACCTAATTTTGAAATTTGCATCTCCCTCCAAAAATAGGTCAACTTCCGGGAGCCATAACTTTTGATCTAGGTGTTCGATTGATGAATTGTTTTATGTGTCAAAAATCTCGCAAAGTGCTCTACGTCATAAGAACTAGCTCCACCAGTTCTAACCATTTTTGGGCCCATATGGGGCCGTTTAGTGCCTCAAACCCGAGTTTGAATAATTTTCAGGTGTTTTTCGGGAAACATAAACTTTAATATCTTTCAGCTCGCAAATGATCTTTGAGTGATTCCTTTGCCAAAGGTCTTATTTTTCAGTTATGAAGCTTCCTATAAATTTCCACTTCATTCCGTGCCCAAATGTAAACTTTCTAAAAATAGTAGGTTGCTATTTTTAGTAGTTTGGAAAAACTAAAAGTTCTACATCATTATTCAAGCAATTATGGAACCAGACCCACAAACTTTGAAAAGAAATGGAAAGAACATCAACAATTTTGAAACACATCTTTTTTTGGGTGATGCAAGACTGCCCATACACCACTGGATGCTCCTACATCAGCTCTGCTCTTCCTCTTCTTTGCTCTTCCTCTTCTTTCCTCTACCTCTTCTCTGCTCTACCTTTTGGACCTTTCTTAATAGCTTTACATTTTCTCTCAAGGACACCTTTCCATGACTCAACTCCAGGTATTTATACACTACATCAACCTTGGAATGATCATCAAGGTCAGCATCACAATCATCAACCATTGGAGCAATCTCCAAGGTCAGTATTACAAACATTTACAAAATAGGTCCTGACCTATTGCAACATCATGCAAAGGAAATGAAATGTGGATCGTGCCATGCCTTAGCTAGGAATCAAACATGATCTTCCACGCCACAACATGCTTCCATAATCTTCTAGAGATCTCCGCAATCACTAGGATCAACTAGGTCAGCTAAGACTTGTTACACGCTACATTATCTAAAAATAATCTTCACACACCATCTCAATTTTTAATGCGGACCAAAGTCCAAATAGGAACATAATTAGGAGACATCCATAAGCATGCTATAATTATCAAGAGCAATTGCATGAACCTTAACCACTTTATCCATAGGAATATTCTCACTGGAACACATGAACTTCACTGTCATAAAAGAAAGATAGCTTGCGGACAACCAAACCACGAACCATTGCAACTGTAGGCACTTATCATCATCCCAGACTTCCCTTGAGAACCACAGATAAAAATACTTTATTGCAGAGGAATGCAAGGCAGAATGCTTTCTTCCTGTCCTAACTGAACTTACAGAAAAAAGCAAGTTTCACTCTGGTGAACACAACTCACTCAGATCTTCATGCAGATGGCTCAAACCTAGAATGTAGCATCCTTAGACATATCTCTAACTTTCTTCCAATCTGTAGATCACAATCTTGAAGTAGAAATAAATGTGGAGCAGTTTACTGGACTGTTCTTTAGCATACAACTCACTATCTATACTACACTTCTCTATAACTCACTTGTTTCTTCTAGAGAGGCTAATTTTCTCAATATCCTCAACATACAAGTCTTCTAAACAAGTGATAGAATAAGATATAGTTGAGACTAATGACAACAAGGATATGTTGACATCAATGACAACACCAATTAGGCAATACTTGCAACAATCTCCCCCTTTGTCATTGATGGCACCATATGATGTGAAAAACTACAACAACCATCAAGACAAGATTCTTCCCCTTTCTCTTTACACACCTACACTTCTTACTTTCTCCAAAATTCTCCCCCTTTCTTTTACACATCTGCACTCTAATTTTTTCACATGACTTCTCTCCCCATTTGACATCAATGGCAAAGGGCACATATTTGCATTCTTCTGCTCTTATCTAATCTCTCTTCTAAACTCTCTAACTACTCCCCCTTAGAAGTAGCCCTAAAAAGCATCAATCTGGATCTCTGAACAACTCCAGACTGATGCACTATTATGCATCTTAGTTTAGGGCAGGAGGGGTGATGATCCCTAACTTTTCTCTAAGATACTCAAAAGTATCCTTAGGCAAAGGCTTGGTAAAAATGTCTGTAATTTGATCCTTTGTAGACACATACTTCAACTTGACTTCATTCTCTGTCACTTTTTCTCTCAAGAAATGATACCTAATGGATATGTGTTTGGTCCTTGAGTGCATCACTAGGTTCTTTGATATGTTTATGGCACTTGTTTTGTCACAAAAGATTGCAATAGGTTCTTCATACACAACTTTGATGTCCTTCAAGGTCTGCTTCATCCATAACACTTGAGTGCAACTGCATGTTGCTGCAATGTATTATGCCTCTGTAGTAGATAGGGATATTGAATCCTGTTTCTTGTTCAGCCAAGATATTAATCTTTTTCCCAAGAAGAATGCACCTCCACTTCTACTTTTTTTGTCATCCACATCTCCGGCCCAATTTGCATCATTATATGCATTGAGAGTAAAGTCACAATCCTTAGGGTACCACAAACCATAATCTAATGTGCCTTTTAAATATCTCAGAATTCTTTTGACTATCATCACATGTGATTCCTTGGGTTCTTCCTGAAATCTTGCCACAAGAGACACTACATGCATTATGTTAGGTCTGGTTTGAGTTAGATAAAGTAATCCTCCAGTCATAGATCTATACTTTTTTTGGTCTTTCATGGGTGAGTTATCATCTTTGCTCAACTTACAACCATTTATCATAGGTGTGCATATTGGTTTAGAGTCTTCCATCTAAAATTTCTTTAACAACTCTTTCACATACTTAGACTGAGAAATGAAGATACCCTTATCTGATTGACTTATTTACAGACCTAAATGTTGGAATTAGACTAGACAACTAAGAGGGGGGTGAATCTGTTGTCCTATAATAATAACATTTTCTACTTTTATCCTTTTTTATTATCTTACTACCAGATTAATGATGTAAACATTAAAGCATAGATCAACAACATAAGAGCAGAAACATAATCAACACACTTGACACCAAGATTTTGACGTGGAAACTCGATTAAGGGAAAAACCATGGTGGGGGTTAACCCACAAGATTTGTACCCTGTTAAAAGTACTTTAGAAAAAATAGAAGGCACATGCCTTTGGGAGCATTGACCAAATCTCACCGCTCAAAAGAGAGGCTCACTGCCTACAAAATTTATTTAGAATAGAAAGATATAACTGAGAAATAGCATCTACTTCATGCCTAATTTAGTTTCAATGAATGCTAAGAACTTTTGCTTTGCCCCAAATTCTTCTTCACACTGTATACTTCTCTCTTTCCTTTTCTTCTTTGCTCTGTTCTTGATTCTTTATTCAGATTTTATCTTATTTACACAAGGATACATTTCAACAACCCTTCAACAAGTATTTATATGCTTCATCAACCTTGGAATGGTCAACAATGTCGGCTACACTTGATGCGAATCATCGCACTATCAGCCAAACATAACTGAGACTTGAATCTTCTTCTACAACCACTCTGCACTTCATAAAAATGCTCTTAGAACATCCATAATATGCTAGGAACATCTGGTCGGCCAAGACTAGAAAGAACATCAACCTCAAAGAAGAAATCTTCAATAAACAAGCTCAAACTTCAATGCAGAGCTCTGACATAGTAGCCACATGATCCAAAGACCTTCACAAGCACATTGAAATCACCAATAACATTCACTCTAAACCATATTACCAGAAACATTTGAATCTTCCTCAGGAACCTCAAAAACACTATCTACCATGACTATCAAACTAGAAAGATAGCTTATGGATCTCCAAACCATGAAACACTGGAGTTGATGATACACACTAAATTCTGAAACATGCCTTTAGATCCGCAGACTAAGATATTTCACTATGGAGCAATCTAGACCAACTTGCTGTCACATTGTCTCTTCTGAATACTACAAACTCTGGTTCTACTCAGATGGCAATAACTTCTTCAAATCTTCATGTGGAATTCTTAATTCTTAATTGGAGTAACCTATGACAATCCTCTACCCATTCATATGGTTCACATGCATTGATTGTCTTTAATTTTCTCAATATCCTCAACAACCCATTCTTCTATACAGATAGCAAAATAGGATACAGTTGACACCAATGGAAATAAGAATATGTTGACATCAATGACAACACCACTTAGGCACATATTTGCTACAATCTCCCCCTTTGTCATTGATGGCAACATATGATGTGAAAAACTAAATTTAACCATCAAGACAAGAACTTCTCCCCCTTTCTCTTCTCACTTCTGCAACTACTTCCTTTACTGCTCCCCCTTACATCAACAACTAGTTTTTCACATGACTTCTCTCCCCCTTTGACATCAATGGAAAAGGGCACATATTTTCTATCTTTTCTCCCTTTTTGCTTCAGATTGATCCCAAAATTTGCATATTGACTACTCCACCTTTGAGTTGTACCTTCTTAACATCAATTCATATCACAAAATATGACTGTAAATTCTACTGGACTGATGCACCTTAGTGCATCTTAGTTCTGATCAGGAGGGGTAATTATGCCTAACTTTTCTCTGAGATACTCAAAAGTATCTTTGGAAAGAGGCTTAGTGAAGATGTTTGCAATTTGATCTTTGGAGGACACAAATTCCAACTTGACTTCATTCTCATTAACTTTCTCTCTCAAGAAGTGAAACTTGATAGATATATGCTTTGTCTTTGAATGCAATACCATATTCTTGGAAATGTATATAGCACTTGAATAATCACAAAAGATTGTAACTGGCTCCTCAAACACAACATTGATGAACTTCAACATTTGCTTCATCCACAGAACTTGAGAACAATTTTTTGTTCCCTCTATAGACTTTGCCTCTACAATAGATAGAGAAATTGCTTCTTACTTCTTTCTCATCCAAGTGACCAATCTTCTTCCCAAGAAGAATACACCACCACTAGTACTTTTTATGTCATCCACATCTCCTGCCCAATTAGCATCTGTATATGAATGCAGAGTAAAATCATTATCCTTTGGATACCACAGTCCATAATCAATTGTCCCCTTGAGATATCTAAAAATTCTTTTGACTGCCACAACATGGGATTCTTTTGGATCAACTTGAAATCTAGCAACAAGTCCAACTGCATTCATGATGTCAGGTCTGGTCTAAGTCAGATAGAGCAATCCTCCAATCATCGATCTATACCTTTTCTGATTTGCCTTTGGGGAGTCATCATCTTTACTTAGCTTACATCTAGTTATCATAGGAGTAGCTACTGGCTTTGAATCTTCCATTCCAAACTTCTTCAACAATTCTTTCACATACTTGGACTAAGATATGAAGATACTTTTATTTGACTAAACAATTTACAGACCTAGGAAGAAATTCATCTCACTAAACATTGACATCTCAAACTCACTTTTCATCTGATCAGCAAATGCTTTGTACATGCATTCATTTCAACCAAAAATGATATCATCAACAAATACCTCAACAATTAGAATGTCCTCATGATTTATCTTGAAGTACAGATTACTATCAGTAGTACCTTTGCTAAATCCTAGCTTAAGCAAATGCTTATCCAATCTGTCATACCAAGTTCTTGGAGCTTGCTTGAGTCCATACAAGGCTTATCTTAGTCTACAAACCATATCTCCCTGATTAGACAACTGAATTCCTTCCAGTTGTTCAATGTATACTTATTCCTCCAAATCTCTATTTAGAAATGTTGATTTGACATCCATCTGATAAACTTTAAAATCTTTGAAAGTAGCAAAAGCAAGAAATAATCTGTCTACCTCTATCCTTGCCACTGGAGCAAGAGTTTCTTCAAAGTCAATTCCTTCCACTTTAGAATAACCTTTACATACCAACCTTGCCTTGTTTCTTACAACTTCACCATCTTCATTCAGTTTATTCCAAAAAACCCATTTGGTTCCAATCACATTTTTGTCCTTAGGTTTGGGAACAAGATCCCAAGTGTGATTCTTTTCAATTTGCATCAATTCTTCTTCCATTGCCTTAACCTAGTTTTCATCATTGCAAGCTTCACTTACTGATTTAGGTTCAATCTTTGAAATCAAACAAATCTCTTCTAGATCTTCATCAATTCTTCTCCTAGTTCAAACACCTCTATTTTTATCTCCTATGATTTGATCTTCAGGATGCTTCATTCTTACATACCTGGGGGTTTTGGGAATTGCTTGGGCTTCTGTTTCTTGAGCTTATTCCTCAACATCTATACTAATTCCTTGAGTATCTGGGGTTTCCAAATCAATCTGCATCTGAGTTAGAGTTTGAACTAACCTTCCTTGACTTTGACTTTCATTTTGATCATCTGAATCATATCCATAGAACCTGGAATGTCCTTCCTTGCTCTCATCAACTCTAACATTAGCACTTTCAACAATAGTTTTCAACCTCTTGTTAAAGTAATGGTAAGCCTTACTTTGAGTAGAGTATCACAAAAATATTCCCACATCACTTCTTGTATCAAACTTGCCTAAATCCTCATCTCTTTTGATATAGCATTTGCTACCAAAAACTTTGAAATATCTCAATGTAGGAGGATGACCAAACCATAGTTTATAAGGGGTCTTACTAGAATTGCCTTTGATCTGCACCCGGTCAAGAGTGTAGATAGTAGTACTTACAGCTTCTCTCCAATAAACATGAGGAACATTTGTTTCCATCATCATGGTCATGACAACTTCTTGAATGGTGCGGTTCTTTCTTTCCACAACTCCATTTTGTTGGGGAGTCATAGGAGCAGACAATTATCTTTTTATGCCATGCTTTTCACAAAAAGCATTAAACTCATGAGAAGTAAATTCTCCACCTTTGTCGGATCTCAGTCATTTCAAATTTTCACTAATTTCATTTTCTACCATCACTTTGAACACCTTAAATTTATCAATAACTTCTAATTTTTCTTTTAGGAAGGTTGTCCATATCATCCTAGAGTAGTCATCAATCAGCAACATGAAATATCTATCTCCTTGCACACTCCTAATTCTAGTAGGACCATAGAGATCAGTATGTACTAGTTCCAATCAGCCATTTGAAACTTGTTCCTTACTTTTGAATGAAATTTTGCTTTATTTCCCCAATTGACATTCTCTACACATGCTATTAGGTTTCACAAGTTTTGGAAGCTCTCTTACAGCCTGAGTGGTACTTATTTTGACAATGTTATCAAAATTCACATGACACATCCTTCTATGCCATAACCAACTTTGATCTATCTGAGCAATCAAACAACTTTTGCTAGAGCTACTTAAATGAAAAATGTTACCTCTATTTTGAGTACCAGATGCAATTTCAGTTCTGGAACTCTCCAATATTCTGCACTTTCCATCCTTGAATCGAAGATCATAACCTTTATCAATCAACAGCCAACATTGAGAAGATTATATTTCAGTCCTTCCACATACAGAACATCATTGGTGCTATTCTTACCATTAAAAGAGATGGATCCTTTGCCATGGATTCTACCACTTGAGCTATCTCCAAATTTCACAAGCCTACCTTCAAAAATTTCAAAATTTGCAAACTTACTCTTGTCTCTAGTCATATGATGAGAACACCCACTATCAATCACCCATTCATCTTTCTCAATAACCTGAGTAGCCAAGGCACTTTCCATATTTGCATAGCTAGCAGATTTAGTAGACACCGGATCTTCTACTTTGATGGCAATGAACACCTAATCATTTTCAGGGGAACCTCCATGATTAGATTCATCATTTGTGACTCCTCTAGTTTCTTAGACATAGTGGCATTTGTTTTGATTTCTATATCTGTTAGGATTTGGTTTTGAAAACCTCTCCGGACATCTTGAGGCAAAATGACCAATCTTATTACAAGCAAAACATTTGAGTGGCAATCTTTTGGAAAGAAGAGCTTCAAGATTTCCAGTTTCAATTTCAACATCTTCAAGATCCTTCTTTGTCTTTACGAATCTGTTTGATCTTGTAGAAGAGCTTTCACCCAGTTCATATATTTGTTTTCCATATACACTAGCCTTAAATGCAGATTCAGACTTGGGAAGAGAGTCACCAAACTCACTTAATTCAAAGGCTGAAATTTTGCCAGCCAAATGATCTCTTGTGATATATGAGACAGTCCTAATTTCCTCTATAGCTGCAACCTTATGCTTTTATGAATCTGGTAAAGATCTGAGCACTTTTGATACAATCTCTGATTCTTCCAAAGTTCCACTAGCACACCTGTTACCACACACAAGTTCATTTATCTTCTACATGTAGATTGTGATGTTTTTATCTTTGCTCATCCTCATAGTTTCAAATTTTCCTCTTAGACTTTGCAGCTTGGCACATTTGACATATTTATCAGATTCATACAGATACTCCAACTTTTTCCAAATTTCATAAGCAGTTTTTAGACCAAAGACATTTGTCATTTCTGAATCAGTCAGGGCACTCAACAAGGCTTCTTTAGCTCGAAGGATATTTTCAACATCTTTGACTTGATCTGGAGTTGAAGGACCTTTCTCCGGAGGTTTATACTCAACACTAGTTATCACCCAATAGGCATCGCCCATGCATTGCAAATGGCACTCCATGTGATTCTTCCAAACAGAATAATTTGTTCCATCAAATCTTGGACTATCCTTTTTGTAGGTCAACATCCTAGATCTCCTCAAGCAGTTGAGCTTTTACAAGAGGATCTAGCTCTGATACCAATTGTTAGAATTAGACTGGACAACTAAGAGGGGGGGTGAATCAGTTGTCCCGTAATAATAACTTTTTCTACTTTTAACCTTCTTTATTATCTTACTACCAGATTAATGATGTAAACATTAAAGCATAGATCAACAACATAAGAGAAGAAACATAATCAACACAATTGACACAAAGATTTTGATGTGGAAACCCGGTTAAGGGAAAAACCATGGTAGGGGTTAACCCACAAGATTTGTACTCTATTAAAAGTACTTTAGAAAAAATAGAAGGCACATGCCTTTGGGTGCACTACCTAGAGCTCACTGAGAAATAGCATCTACTTCATGCCTGATTCAGTTTCAATGAATGCTCAAGAACTTCTGCTTTGCCCCAAATTCTTCTTCACACTCTATACTACTCTCGCTCCTTTTCTTCTCTACTCTGCTCCTGATCCTTTATTCAGATTTTATCTGATTTGCACAAGGATACATTTCAACAACTCTTCAGCAAGTATTTATATGCTTCATCAACCTTGGAATGATCAACAAGGTCATCTAAACTTGATGTAGATCATCACACTATCAGCCAAACATAATTGAGACTTGAAACTGCTTCTACAATCACTCCATGCTTCATAAAAATGCTCTTAGAGCATCCACAACATGGTAGGAACATCTTGTTGGCCAAGACTGGGAAGAACATCAACCTCAAAGAAGAAATCTTCAATCAACAAGCTCAAACTTCAATGCAGACCTCCAACATAGTAGCCACATGATTTAGAGACCTTCACAAACACATTGAAATCACCAATAACATTCACTCTAAACCATATTACCAGAAACATTTGAATCTTCCTCTGGAACCTCAAGAACACTATCTGCCATGACTATCAAACTAGAAAGATAGCTTGTGGACCTCCATACCACAAACCACTAGATTTGATGATACACACTAACTTCCCAAACATACCTTCAGATCCGCAGACCAAGATATTTCACTATAGAGCAATCCCGACCAACTTGTTGTTGCATTGTCTCATCTGAATACTGCAAACTTCAGTTCTACTTAGATGGCCATAACTTCTTCAAATCTTCGCGTGGACCTCTCAATTCTTAACTAGATCAACCTCTGACAATCCTCTACACATTCATATGGTCCGCATGCATTGATTGTCTTTAATTTTATCAATATCCTCAATAATCCAGTCTTCTATACCGACAACAAAATAGGATACAATTGACACCAATGACAACACCACTTAGGCACATATTTACAACACTAAAAAGAAGTTCATCTCTCCAAATATAGACATTTCAAATTCACTTTGCATTTCTCTAGAAAAAACTAAGAACATACCTTCATTGCCTCCAAAAATAATATCATCAACAAAAACTGCAACAATTAGGATTTGTTCATCATTGATCTTGAGGTAGAGATTACTATCTATAGTACCTCTACTGAACCCTATCTATATCAGGTACCTATCCAACCATTCATACCATTCCCTTGGAGCTTGTTTTAATCCATACACTGCTTTCTTCAATCTGCATACTATGTCCCCTTGTTCTAATGACTAAAATCCTTTCGGTTGTTCAATATAGACTTCCTCTTCCAACTCTCCATTTAAGAAGGCAGACTTCACATCCATTTGTTAAACCTTGAAATCTTTGTATACTATAAAATCTAGAAACATCCTTATTGCTTCAATCCTTGCTACTGGAGAAAAAGTTTCTTCAAAGTCTATTCCTTCAACTTGAGAGTATCCTTTGAATACCAACCTTGCTTTGTTTCTCACCATTTCACCATTCTCATTCATTTTGTTTTAGAAGACCCACTTTGTACCAATTACATTTTTGTCTACTAGCCTGGGAACAAGATCCCAAGTCTGATTCTTCTCTATCAACATTAATTCCTCTTCATAGCCTTTATCCAATTCCCATTTCTGCAAGCCTCATCCACAGTTTTAGGTTCAATCTTAGAAATCAGACAGAATTTTACTTGTTCCTTTGTATTTTTTCTACTAGTTTAGATCCCTTTGCTCTTATCTCCTATGATTTAATTTTCAGAGTGATCGATTTTTACATATCTTGGAGTTTTGGTAGCACTTCACGGAGCTTATTCTTCTTCATTTGTGTTGTCTTCATGTTGCACCACTTCTGAAACATCTGGATCATCTGACTCATATCCACTTGATTTTGAAGACCTTTCCTTACATTCATCAAATTTAAAAATTGCTTTCAATGATCTTATTTAGCGTCTTATTATAGACTGGTAGGCCTTACTCTTGGTGGAGTAACCAAGGAAAATTCCTTCATCACATCTAACATCAAACTTGCCTAAATCTTCTTCTCTTTTGATATAACATCTGCTACAAAAAACTTTGAAATATTTTGCAATAGGAACTCTACCATGCCATAATTCATAGGGAGTTTTTGAACTGTTACCTTTTATTTAAACTCTATTTAGGATATATATACTGTGGTGTGGATTGCCTCTCTCCAATATGCTTCTAGAAGATGAGCTTCCTTCATCATGCTTCTAGCAGCTTCTTGAACTGTTCTATTTTTCCTTTCAACAACTCCATTTTGTTGTGGAGTTCTAAGCGCAGATAGTTGTCTCTTTATTCCATGTTCTTCACAAAATAAATTGAATTCATTTGATGTGAACTCTCCTCCTCTATAAAACCTATCTCCTTGCAAACTTCTTACTCTGGTAGGTCCACACAAATTTGTATGCACCAGTTCAAGTAGTCCTCCAACTGATTGGTCCTTGCTTTTGAAACTTGTTCTTGTCTGTTTCCCAAATTGACACTCCTTGCAAACCAGATTAGCAAGCTTTACAAGCTTAGGCAAATCTCTAACAATCTGAGTAGTACTTATCTTCATAATATTATCAAAATTTATGTGACACAACCTTCTATGCCATAACCAACTCTCATCAATTTGATTCAACAAGCAATAGTTCTTGGTTCCTTTCAAGTGATAGATATTACCTCTGGTTTTCTTACCAGTTGCAATGACTATTTCAGAGCTTTCCCTGATCTTGCATCCATTGTCCTTGAAGCTTAATTCATAGCCCTTGTCACACATTTGACCCACACTCAGAAGATTGTGCTTTAATCCTTTCACATACAAGATATCTTCAGTATTATGCTTGCCATCAAAAGAAATAGATCCTTTTCCACAAATCCTACTAGTTGTATCCTCTCCAAACCTACCTAGTACACCATCATATCTTTCCAAAATTACAAACTTACTTTTGTCACCAATCATGTGGTGAGAGCAACCACTTTCAATAACCCATTCATCCTTGTCTGTAATGACCTGAGTAGCCAAAACACTTTCCACTGGTTTTTCTTCCTTCACATAGCTAGATAGATTAGTAGACACGAGATCTTCCTTAATAGCAATGAACAAACATTCATTTACAGAGGAACTAGCATTATCTAGTTGACCATTATCTGATACTCCATCATCATCAAAAGCTTCAACATAATAACACTTCTTTTGGGTCCTAGGCCCATTCTCATATCTTCTTCTATTTCTTTCAATTCTTTCAGGACATCTAGAAGCAAAATATGTTGCAAGTATGGGTTTAACCGGTGTTGTCATTGATGTCAACATACTCATGTTGCATTAATGAGAGATTGGAAGAGCTGAACACTGAGGATATTAAGTAAATTAGTATGTAATACCTATCGGCTCATCATCATCATCACATTTCTTGCTAACACAGACAGCATCATCATATTTCGAAGAGGCAGGAAATATCCTCCTGCTAACTACTGTTCACTTCCTTATCGCCTTTCGCCTTTCGCCTGTCAGCAGCATCATGATACTTGACTATCAGCAGCATCATCACATTCGGCAAGCACAAACATCCACCTGATGTTCATTGTTCATCTTACCGCCAAACTCTATCTTCATCATCATGATGTTCAGCATCATCTTCATCAGCAGGATATAAAATATCTGGTTCCTCCCATATATCCTGATGACGACAACTTCAAGCACCTTTCCTTCGATGCTTATGTCACCCCGATATCCGACTACTCAACCAACAGCGTCAGGATATGACTTATCCGGTCATATTGAAACATCCTGATGATGTTAACCAAACTTTATGCCGATGACTTACGCCGATGCCAAAACACTTAGCGACAGCAGGATAAACTTGCATAGGGTGATATTTGCAATATCCTAATGACGATGATGTCACTTTCACTCGATGATGATGTCAACAGGATATAAGACACTTATATCCTCTGCAACATGATAATGAATATCCAGTGATCTTTTCAATATCCTGATGATGACCTCTCCGGTCCTTGGCCAAAAAGTGAACTTTCACTCCTGCATACGATAGCGATATGCGGATGATGGATATACGAAAGATGATCCTGACGATGATATACACACTAAGTATATATCCAACCTATATCATCCTGATGCATTCAAAACATACAGTCTTCGTCAGCTTCATAACCCGATCCGGATAGCGATATACTCGTAGATGACGATACGATTCACTCCGTCTTGGAAAAGCACATGCAGATCCCTGTATATCCATCGGTTGCATGCAAACTCACAGAATCGCACAATTTTACAAAGAAAACATGATGATCAGGCCGGATCACCTTTAGATCAAAACTTAACAGTTTATCTTCCTAAATCCTAGCACATGAGGATGCTAGGTTGATTCACAGCATGCTACCAATCGATCTCCCACACAATGAAATGCATAAACAGAAAACTAAAATACAACCTAAACTAACATGCATGACCATTCCACCGATTCATAGAATCAACCGGTGGAAGGGTTGAAAGAATCCATTAACCTGTAATCAGAACATAAATCAAAACATAAACAGCTGATAAACCAGATAATGCAATTGATGAGATCTTATTTAGATGAAACACAAATGTCCTGTTTCTACAACAATGTTTCACAATGTCTGGACTGATCTCTGGATCTCACTCAATCACCAGTACAACATAACATAACTACTACTCTCCTCCCTGATATGATCTCAAACCCTGACTGATCTGAGTTATTTATAGCAATATCCTACGAGTACTACCAACTCGGTTCCCAGCGGCTGGGAGCTTCCAAGCGGCTGGGAGAAGATAGCTCAGACAACCTGATCACGAGCTCTAACTACCTGCACACTCTCCTAGGCTGATCTAATACATATGCATTGGTCCAATGGACCTTATTACATTATGAAGTCAAACATGCTAAAAATAGACTAATGTCCTATCATGCGGACAATGAACCTATATCCTGTCTTGTAGGGGTGCTCCTGCACCATACTCCCCAGAAGAAGAAATCTCAAGTCCACTTGAGATGAGAGTATGAAGATCTACACCATGTTTCTGGATCTGCTCCTCAGTCATCCAGACTGCTTCAGAATTAGGTTTTCCCTTCCAAGAGACTAGATACTCCAAATACTGTTTGTTTCGGGTCTGTTTGACCACTCTGGTGTCCAAAACCTTCTGCAACTGTGGAGGATCATGCTTGGGAATGTCATCATTGACTGTATCCTGTAAGAGATCCTGATCTGCATCTGGATAAGACTTGTATGGAGTTAAATCACATACATTGAATATAGGGGACAAACCAAGATCAGGGGGGAGTTGTATCTCATAAGCATTCTGTCCATGCTTGTGCAAGATCTGACATGGTCCAACTTTTCTCTGCATAAGTTTAGTATATTTTCCCTTAGGAAGTCTGTCCTTCTTCAACTGAACCCATACCAAATCTCCAACATCAAACTGTACATCCTTCTTCTTTTTATCAGCATATTCCTTATACTTCAAGGTGGTTTGCTGTAGTTGGGTCTTGACTTGATCATGAACCTCTTTTATGGCTTCTGCAAAAGCTTCTCCTTCTGCACTAATAGGGTCTACTGTAGGTAGATCTCTCAATTCCAAAATTCCTCTTGGATGCATACCATAAACTATCTGGAAAGGTGATTTCCCTGTGCTCCTATTGATAGTATCAGTATAGGAAAATTCAGCTTGAGATAGAATATTATCCCACTTTTCTCCATGTTGTTTTGTCAAACATCTAAGCAAATTTCCTAAGGAACGGTTCACTACTTCAGTCTGTCCATCCGTTTGAGGATGATATGCAGAGGAAAAAGATAAATTTGTTCCAATTTTCTTCCAAAGAGTTCTCCAGAAGTGACCAATAAACTTCACATCCCTATCTGACACTATGCTCAATGGCAATCCATGGATCCTGACAATCTCCCTGAAAAACAAATCTGCAATGTATGAAGCATCAGCAGTGGTTTTGCATGGCAAGAAATGTGCCATTTTGCTGAATCTATCCACTACAACAAAAAAACTGTCAACCCCTTTCCTTGTCCTTGGTAAACCCAAGACAAAATCCATACTTATGCTTTCCCATGGTCTGGAAGGAATGGGTAAGGGCTGATATAAACCTGCATTAGTCAACCTGCCTTTAGCTTTCTGACATATCACACATGTCTCTACAAACTTTCTGACATCTGATTGTAACTTAGGCCAAAAGTAATGTCTTCGGACCAGATCAAGAGTCTTATCTAGACCAAAATGACCTGCCATAGCTCCACAAAGTTTCTCCTTAATGATGTTTAACCTCATAGAATACCTTGGAATACATAACTGTCCACCTTTGAACAACAATCCATCCTGAATCAAAAATTCAGAGAATTCAGCATGATATTTCTCTCCAAAAGAAGTACATACATGATATATCTCCCCAAAATCTTCATCAGTCTCATACATGGTCTTTAGTGAATCAATGCCAACACTTTCTAACTGAATCTGGTTGACTGTTAGAACTCTCCTGCTCAAAGCATCTGCAACTTTATTCTTGACTCCTTTCTTATGCTTCAATGTAAAAGTAAACGCTTGTAAGGTTTCTACCCATTTCATGTGTCTGTGGTTCAGCTTTTCCTAGCTGTTTATGAAACTCAGAGCCTGGTTATCTGTGAATACTATGAATTCCTTTGGCATCAAGTAATGCCTCCATTTCTTGAGTGACTGGACTAAAGCATACATTTCCAAATCATATGAGGAATACCTCTTTTTAGCATCATTGAGCTTCTCACTGAAAAATGCAATAGGTCTACCTTCTTGGCTGAGTACTGCTCCAATGGCCATGTGACTGGCATCACATTCCACCTGAAAGATTTTGTTAAAATCTGGAAGTGCAAGGACTGGCTGATGTGCCACCTTCTTCTTCAATGTTTCAAAAGAATCATCTGCTCTTTGAGTCCAAACAAATCTGCACTTCTGTCCTCCTTTGATGGTATCAAGCATGGGTGCACAAATATGACTAAACCCTCTTATAAACTTCCTGTAGAAGGTTGCTAACCCATGGAAACTTCTGACATCATTCATAGTCTTTGGGGTTGGCCAAGACAATATGGCACTTATCTTCTCCTTATCCATTTGTAACTTTCCTTGTGAAATGACAAAACCCAAATATGTGATCTCCTCTTGCATGAACAAACACTTGTCTAAATTTATCATCAGCTGCTCTTCATGTAACCTCTTAAGAACCAAATCTATGTGTCTGAGATGTTCTTCTTTTGTGTTGCTGAAAATTAGAATGTCATCTAGATATACTATAACAAACTTACCAATGAACTCTTTCAAAACCTCATTCATCAACCTCATAAAAGTACTAGGTGCATTAGATAAACCAAAAGGCATAACCTTCCACTCATATAACCCTTCATTAGTTGTGAATGCTGTTTTCCATTCATCTCCTGGCCTAATCCTGATCTGATGATATCCACTCTTTAGATCTATTTTTGTAAAATACTTAGCACCTCCCAAACAGTCAAGTAAATCCTCTATCCTAGGGATTGGAAACCTATACCTGATTGTGATCTTGTTAATAGCTCTGGAATCTATGCAAAGCCTCCAAGTACCTTCCTTCTTTGGTGCTAGTACAGCTGGTACGGCACATGGACTTAAACTTTTCCCAATCAGACCTGAATCCAATAATTCTTCAATTTGTCTGGCTACTTCTGCATTCTGTTCTAGAGTTAGCTTATAGGCTACTTTGTTTGGAAGTGTTGACCCTGGAATTAAGTCTATGCGGTGACTAATATCCCTGACAGGTGGTAGGGATCTTGGCATTCCCTCTGAGATGATACCTTTGTACTTATCCAATAGCTCTTGGATAGCTGGGTCGATGAACCTTTGCTTTTTCTCTTCCTTGACTTCTTGCTGCTGTTCTTTATTCACCCTCATACATGGGATTATGGCATATGCAACTACACCTTCTGCTGCTACTTCTTTCATGAACTGTTTACCTTCCATCAGCATTACCTTCACCTCTTTTCCTTTAGATTTCTCCTCCTTCTCCGTCAATGGTAGTAACTTTATAACCTTACCATCTTTAGTGATTGTATAGGTGTTTCTAACACCATCATGTTGTGCCTTCAAATCATACTGCCATGGTCTACCAAATAAAAGATTGCAAGCATCCATCGTGGTAATGTCAAACAACAACTTATCCTTATATGCTCCAATCTGAAATTCTACCCAAGCCTGCTCTTCTATAGTTGTCTGCTGACCTTGGGTAAGCCATGAGACTTTATATGGGGATGGGTGAGGCAATCTCCTAAGCTTAAGCTTTGTCACCATTTCTTCAGACACAAAATTTTCAGTAGAACCAGAATCAATCAAAACTTTACATGCCTTACCTCCTGCTTTGCAAATAGTCCTGAAAAGAGACTTTCTTTGAGGGGATTCTTTGTCAGGTACCTTCATGGTAGTCGCTGTTCTTCTCATCAGTAGAGACTCTCCACTTTCTGGGTATCCACAATTATCAGGAGCATTCACACTCTGAAAAGCATTAGAGCCTGTCATACTTTGATTATCAGGTTCTTGGATCAGATTTGTTCTCCTTTCTCCTGTTGAGCTTGTGGCCTTTTCTGGACATCTGCTGGCTATATGGCCTTCTTTGTTACAGTTATAACATCTGATGGATCCTCTGCCCTGGGATCTTCCTCTGAAAGGTCTTCTAACTCTAAAGTTTCCTTGCTGACTATAATTTTCCCCTTGGTTCTGACTATTGTTTCCCTTACTATTGTCATGATTGGATTCTCCTTGATATCCATGTCCATGTCCTCTACCTCTTAAAGGACCTCTTCCACCCCTTTGTTGTCTTCCTCTTCCTCTATTGTGTTGTTCTTGTTTTCTCTTTAACTTCTCTTCCACTTTTAATGCCAACTGAAAGCATTTCTGAATTGTATCTGGACTATGTAGACTTAAATCTTCCTGAATGTTGAACCTCAATCCATTAAGGTATCTGGCTACCTTCTCTTCTTCACTTTCCTTTACCTTTGTTTTCATACAAAGTTTCATGAATTCTTCTGTATATGAGCTGACATCTAGCTCCTTCTGCTTCAGGTTTTGCTTCCTCTTGTGTAATTGGATACTGTAATCCAATGGGACATAAGCTTCCTTTACTAATGCCATCATTTTCTTCCATGTAGTGACTCTACGCTTTCCTTCCTGTACTCTATCATCTTGGATGAAATTCCACCATGTCAAGGCAGCTTCTTTCATTTTTGACTGGGCTATTTTCATCCTCTGTTGTTCTGGTATCTCCTCCGTTTCAAAGAAATTGTTCAAGGAGTCTATCCACTCCATCACTAAATCAGGTTCCATCTTTCCTTTAAACACTGGCAAATCCAGTTTCACATCCATGGTTCTCCTCTCCATGGCCTTGAGGGCATTCAACAGTGGTCTCTGGTCTGCAGGAACGACCTCCTCGTTCCAACTAGGGATCTCTTCTTCTTCCCTATCTTCTTCTCTACCAGAACCTACTCTGTTCCTCAACTTCTCTAACTCATCCTTCAATTCCTGATTCTGAGCCTTCACGGCCTTGCTCTTTGCAATCTGTTTCTTTACCAGAACTGCCAACTCAACGTTGGTCATCCTTGCCGGAATCTCCGATGTTCCTTCTTCATCTGACATCCTGCTATATCCTGATCTTTTCCAGAAGATCCTTCCTTTGCTCTGATACCACTATGATGTAGAGGAAACGCAACAGAAGCTTACAAATGGGAAGGAGGAGTCAATAACACAACCAGCATGTTAAAATCCTGGACATGCAGTATGTAATACCTATCGGCTCATCATCATCATCACATTTCTTGCTAACACAGACAGCATCATCATATTTCGAAGAGGCATGAAATATCCTCCTGCTAACTACTGTTCACTTCCTTATCGCCTTTCGCCTTTCACCTGTCAGCAGCATCATGATACTCGACTATCAGCAGCATCATCACATTCGGCAAGCGCAAACATCCTCCTGATGTTCACTGTTCATCTTACCGCCAAACTCTATCTTCATCATCATGATGTTCAGCATCATCTTCATCAGCAGGATATAAAATATCCGGTTCCTCCCATATATCCTGATGACGACAACTTCAAGCACCTTTCCTTCGATGCTTACGTCACCCCGATATCTGACTACTCAACCAACAGCGTCAGGATATGACTTATCTGGTCATATTGAAACATCCTGATGATGTTAACCAAACTTTATGCCGATGACTTACGCCGATGCCAAAACACTTAGCGACAGCAGGATAAACTTGCATAGGGTGATATTCGCAATATCCTGATGACGATGACGTCACTTTCACCTGATGATGATGTCAACAGGATATAAGACACTTATATCCTCCGCAACATGATAATGAATATCCAGTGATCTTTTCAATATCCTGATGATGACCTCTCCGGTCCTTGGCCAAAAAGTGAACTTTCACTCCTGCATACGATAGCGATATGCGGATGATGGATATACGAAAGATGATCCTGACGATGATATACACACTGAGTATATATCCAACCTATATCATCCTGATGCATTCAAAACATACAGTCTTCGTCAGCTTCATAACCCGATCCGGATAGCGATATACTCATAGATGACGATACAATTCACTCCGTCTTGGAAAAGCACATGCAGATCCCTGTATATCCGTCAGCTGCATGCAAACTCATAGAATCGCACAATTTTACAAAGAAAACATGATGATCGGGCCAGATCACCTTCAGATCAAAACTTAACAGTTTATCTTCCTAAATCCTAGCACATGAGGATGCTAGGTTGATTCACAGCATGCTACCAATCGATCTCCCACACAATGAAATGCATAAACAGAAAACTAAAATACAACCTAAACTAACATGCATGACAATTCCACCGATTCATAGAATCAACCGGTGGAAGGGTTGAAAGAATCCATTAACCTGTAATCAGAACAGAAATCAAAACATAAACAGCTGATAAACCAGATAATGCAATTGATGAGATCTTATTTAGATGAAACACAAATGTCCTGTTTCTACAACAATGTTTCACAATGTCTGGACTGATCTCTGGATCTCACTCAATCACCAGTACAACATAACATAACTACTACTCTCCTCCCTGATATGATCTCAAACCCTGACTGATCTGAGTTATTTATAGCAATATCCTACGAGTACTACCAACTCAGTTCCCAGCGGCTGGGAGCTTCCAAGCGGCTGGGAGAAGACAGCTCAGACAACCTGATCACGAGCTCTAACTACCTGCACACTCTCCTAGGCTGATCTAATACATATGCATTGGTCCAATGGACCTTATTACATTATGAAGTCAAACATGCTAAAAATAGACTAATGTCCTGTCATGCGGACAATGAACCTATATCCTGTCTTGTAGGGGTGCTCCTGCACCAGTCTTAGTCAAGAATAGTGAAGAACAGTGATGACAACAAGGCAAAAGCTCAAGACAGGTTGAGGATCAGAAGATGTGGATTAAAGGGTTTGTGAATATGAGTCTTAAGATGTTCTAGTTAAGATTTGAGAGGTCCACATGACGATATGAAGAAGTTGTGATCGATCAAGTAGAACCAGTTCCGGGAGATGTTCAGAAGTGACAGGGCATTACAGAAAGGTCTAGTGGGATCCAGAAATACATTATCCTATTCTACAGATCGAAAGGAGTGTTGGGGAAGTCCTTATGATGTGTAATCTCTATTTTATCATGGTTTGAAGGTCCAGAAGCATCCACTCCCTTGTAATAGTAATGGCAGATTGTGTTCTTGAGGGCCTGGAAGTAGGAGAGAGAGAGAGAGAGAGATTTCAGTAAGTAGAGGAAGTGCGGATGTTCCTGGTGATCCAGGAAAGTTTATGGAGATCCTGGGATCATGTTCAGTTCGTGTTGTCAATCTGCATTAGAGTTGGAGCCCAGAATTGAAGAAATACTTTTGGATGAAGGTGTTCTTACTTAGGCTAGCCGACTGGATGAGTTATTCATCTTGCAGATGTTCTTGTGGATGTATGCCGACTTAGATGTTTGTTCCTAAGTTGATGTCATGTATAAATAAGGGATTGTGAAGTCATTTCAAGGTGTGACTTGTGGAGATGAGTGTGTGGTATCAAGGAGAAGAGCAAAAAATAGAGCAGAAGGTTTGGGCTTAAGTGGAACTGACTCAAGCATGGTGAAGATGCTATTTTCCAGTTCAGGTATGTGATAATCATTCTTTTGTAGACAATGTGTCTCTTGTAGGCAGTGAGCCTCTTGTGAGCAGTGTGCTCGGGCAGTGAGCCCTAATTGGCATGTGCCATATTGTTCCTTCTATTCTTCTAACAGAGAATACAATCTTGGGTTAATCACCCCATGGTTTTCCCCTTAACTAGGTTTTCCACATCAAAATCTTGGTGTCTCTTGTGTTAATGTGTTATCTGCTCTTGATTAAATGCATTAAATTTATTGTTTGATTTATTGTTATCCTACTAAGTGAATTTAAGTGTTGAAAGTAAAGAAAGTTTTGGACAACTGATTCACCCCCCCTCTCAGTTGTCTGCTCTAAATCTAACAATTGGTATTAGAGCTAAGTTCCTCTAAAAGGAGCTTAATTGCTTGAGGAGATCTGGGATGTCATCCTACAAGAAGGATAGTCTGAAGTTTGATGGAACTAACTTTGCTCTTTGGAAAGGTCGCATGGAATGTCACTTGCAGTGTATGAGTTTGCATACTGGCCTATTGTTAAAAAGGCCCATGTACCTCCACAGGGTGGTCCGACAACCCTAAATGAAATCACAGACACTGAAAATAATATGCGGACCAAAGAGGCTCTGTTAAGCGCACTATCTGATTCAGAACTCTCAAATGTTATTGATCTACCAACTGCCTTTGAGATCTGGAATAAACTGGAACTTTTACATGAAGGAGATTAGTTTGTCAAATGCGCAAGGTTACAAAGTCTAAAAGGAAAATTTGAAAAATTGAAGATGAGAGATGATGAAAATATTACCACCTTCATGCCAAGAGTAAATGAGCTAGTTTGTGGAATCAGAAATGTAGGTGGAACCCTGAGTGAAGATGAGATTCTTGGCAAAGTTCTCAGATCCCTTCCTGATTCTTATAAAATGAAGGCTTTTGCAATTGAAGAATTTAGAGCTCACACAATAGTTACAATAGATAAATTGATTGGTAAGTTGGCTTCTTTTGAAATGGCTAAGTTTGGAGATGATCCCCCAAAGATTGAATCTGCATTCAAAGCTAGTACCTCTGTAAAAGGGAAACAAAGATTTGATCTGGGAGAAAACTCTTCAAGGAACCTATCATGGTATGAAAAAGCAAGAAAAGTCTTGGAAGAAGAAGAAGCTGAAACTTCTCATCTTGAAGCTCTTATTGCTAAGAGATTGCCAAGAGGATCCTATAAGTATGAAGGAAAATTACCTTTTAAGTGTTTTAACTGCAATAAAATTGGTCATTTTGCCTCAAGATGTCCATAAAGATTTTCAAGACCAAATCCTAACAGACCAAGGTTTCAAAAGAATTGTTACTATGTTCATGAAGGAGATGATAATGAAGGAGTAATTGATGATGAATCAGATATAGGAAACAAATCCGGTAATGAATGGGTGTTTATTGCCATCAAAGAAGAGGAACCTATATTCTCTGTATCTATCAATCATAAAGTTGAAGAAAGAGCTATAGCTGCCCAGGTTGAAACAAAGGATGATTGGGTCATTGACAATGGATGCTCTCACCATATGACAGGTGACAAGGATAAGTTCTTAAAGTTGGAAAAGTATGAAGGAGGAATTGTAAAGTTTGGAGAGAATTTTGCTGGCAGAATCAGAGGTAGAGGAACTATTTCTCTTGATGGAAAGAACAAAAATGGTAATGTACTATATGTTGAAGGTTTAAAGCACAATCTTCTTAGTGTTGGACAATTGGTGGACAAGGGCTATGATCTCAGATCAGGAATGGAAAGTGCAAGATCTTTGAAAGTTCTAGAATAGAGATTGCATCTGGTACTCAAACTAAAGGGAATATCTTCCACTTGGTTGGTATTGCTAAAAGTTGCTTATTTGCTCAAATTGATTAGAGTTGGTTATGGCATAGGAGGATGTGTCATGTGAATTTTGATAATATCATCAAGATAAGCAATACTGATGCTGTAAGAGATCTTCCAAAATTAGTGAAACCTACTAATAGCTTGTGCAAAGAATGTTAGTTGGGGAAATTAAGCAGAGTCACATTCAAAAGTAAGGAATTGTCTTCTACCAGACTGTTGGACTTAGTTCATACTGACCTTTGTGGTCCGGCAAGAGTTAGGAGTATCCAAGGTGATAGGTACTTCATGTTTCTAATTGATGACCATTCCCGGATGATGTGGGTAACTTTTTTGAAAGAAAAATCAGAAGCACTTGAGAAATTCAAAATATTCAAGGCCATGGTGGAGAATGAAACCGGATTAAAATTGAAATGTCTAAGGTCTAATAGAGGTGGAGAATTCACATCCGGTGAGTTCATAGACTTCTGTGAAAAACATGGAATAAAGAGACAGGTGTCTACCCCTAGAACTCCACAGCAGAATGGAGTAGTTGAGAGAAAGAACTGAACCATCCAGGAAGCATCCAGGACAATGATGATGGAAGTAAATGTTCCTTAGATCTATTGGAGAGAAGCTGTCAGCACTGCAGTCTACACTCTCAATCGAGTTCAAATTAGAAACAATACTGGTAAGACTCCTTATGAACTTTGGTTTGACATTACTCCAACTGTGAGATATTTTAAAGTTTTTGGTAGCAGATGTTACATTAAAAGGGATGAAGATCTAAGAAAGTTTGATGCTAGAAGTGATGAAGGAATATTCTTGGGTTACTCTACTCAAAGTAAAGCATACTAGTGTTACAACAAGAGACTGAGAAATATTGTAGAAAGTGTGAATGTGAAGGTGGATGAAGAAGTTGAAAGATCCTCAAGAATTCATGAGTATGATGAAGACAATCAGAATGATGTTTAGATTCAAAGTATCCAAGCCTCTTCTAAGAAACAAAGTCAAGTTGATCTGGTAAATCAGGAAGAAGCGATAAATCTCAATGAGACTGATCAAGAGTTAGTGGTGTAAGAAACTCCCAAAGTTCCAAGGTATATAACTCTAAACCATTCTGAAGATCAGATCATAGGTGACAAAAGCAAAGGAGTGCAAACAAGGAGAAGAATTGCTCAAAATTTAGATGAGTATTGTCTAATTTCTAAGATTGAACCTAAGACAGTGAATGAAGCTTGCAATGATGAAAATTGGTCAAAAGCAATGGAGGAAGAACTAATGTAAATTGAGAAAAATCACACTTGGGAACTTGTTCCCAGACCTAGAAACAAGAATGTGATTGGAACCAAATGGGTCTTCCGGAACAAACTGAATGAAGCTGGTGAAGTAATCAGAAATAAAGCTAGATTGGTCTGCAAGGGTTACTCTCAGATTGAAGGAGTTGATTTTGAAGAGACTTTTGCTCCTGTGGCAAGAATTGAAGCAGTCAGATTATTTCTTGCATTTGCTGCCTTCAAGGATTTCAAGGTGTATTAGATGGATGTCAAATCTGCCTTCCTAAATGGTAATTTGGAAGAAGAAGTGTACATTGAGCAACCGGATGGATTTCAATTGTCTGATCATGGTGACATGGTCTACAAATTGAAAAAGGCACTATATGGACTGAAGCAAGCCCCAAAAGCTTGGTATGAAAGATTGGACAAGCATCTCTTAAAGATTGGTTTCAACAAAGGTACTGCTGATAGTAACTTGTATTTCAAAATTGATCATGAAAATAACTTAATTATTGAAGTATTTGTTGATGATATCATTTTTGGAGGAAGAAATAATATGTGTAAAACTTTTGCAAGTCAAATGAAAAGTGAGTTTGAGATGTCCATGCCTGGAGAAATGAATTTCTTTTTGGGCCTACAAATTACTCAAACAAAGAAAGGAATCTTTATTTCTCAGTCAAAATATGTGAAATAATTGTTGAGGAAATTTGGGATGGAAGACTCAAAGCAAATGAACACTCCAATGGCAACCGGATGTAAGTTGAGCAAAGATGATGACTCTCCCAAGGTTGATCAAACAAAGTATAGGTCAATGATCGGAGGATTGTTGTATCTCACTCAAACTAGACCAGACATTATGCAGGCTATTGGTCTTGTTGCTAGATTCCAAGATGATCCTAGAGAATCTCATGTTATGGCAATCAAGAGGATTTTTAGATATCTAAAGGGGATAGTTGAGTATGGGTTGTGGTATCCTAAAGATCATGATTTCTCTCTTCATGCATATACAGATGCTGATTGCGCAAGAGATGTGGATGACCAGAAGAGTACCAGTGGTGGAGCATTCTTTTTGGGAAAGAGATTGGTTTCTTGGCTAAGCAAGAAACAAGAGGCAATATCCCTATTTACAACTGAAGCAGAATACATTGCAGTAGTAGGTAGTTGCACTCAAGTTTTGTGGATGAAGCAGATGCTAAGAGATATTAAAGTAGAGTATGAAGAGCCCATCACAATTTTCTGTGATAATTCAAGTGCAATAAATAGTTCTAAGAATCTGGTGTTGCATTCTAAGACTAAGCATATATCTATCAAGCTTCACTTTCTGAGAGAGCAAGTGAACAAGGATGAAGTCAGACTAGAGTATGTGCCCTCCAAGGATCAGATTGCAGATATCTTCACTAAACCTCTTCCCAAGGACTCTTTTGAGTATCTCAAGGAGAAGTTAGGGGTTATTGCCCCTCCGGTGGTTATCACAGTAATAATCTTGTGATCCAGATTGATGTTGGGGAGCTGCTACTTAGGGGGAGCAGTAGGTGTGATTCTGATTACAAGAATGTGCCCTTTGCCATTGATGTCAAAGGGGGAGAGAAGACATGTGAAAAACAAGTGGTTGATGACCAAAGGGGGAGTAGTACAGGAAGAGAAGACATGTGAATAGTTGTTGATAGGGGGAGTTGTGATAGTAAGGAGAAGATCTTGTCTTGATGGTTTTTCACATCATATGTTGCCATCAATGACAAAGGGGGAGATTGTTGCAAGTATGGGTTTAACCAGTGTTATCATTGATGTCAACATACTCATGTTGCATTAATGAGAGATTGGAAGAGCTGAACACTGAGGATATTGAGTAAATTAGTCTCAATCAGGAACAGTGAAGAACAGTGATAACAATAAGGCAAAATATCAAGACAGGTTGAGGATCAGAAGATGCGGATTAAAGGGTTTGTGAATATGAGTCTTAAGATGTTCTAGTTAAGATTTTAGAGGTCTGCATGATGATATGAAGAAGTTGTGATCGATCAAGTAGAACCGGTTCTGGGAGATGTTTAGAAGTGACAAAGCATTACAGAAAGGTCTGGTGGGATCCAGAAATACATTATCCTATTTTGCGGATCGAAAGGAGTGTTGGGGAAGTCCTTATGATGTGTAATCTCTATTTTATCATGGTTTGAAGGTCCAGAAGCATCCACTCCTTTGTAACAGTAATGGCAGACCATGTTCTTGAGTTTCCAAAAGTAGGAGAGAGAGATTTCAATAAGTAGAGGAAGTGCAGATGTTCCTGGTGATCTAGGAAAGTTTGTGGAGATCTTGGGATCATGTTCAGTTCGTGTTGTCAGTCCACATTAGAGTTGGAGCCAAGAATTGAAGAAATACTTCCAGATGAAGGTGTTCTTACTTAGGCTGGCCAACTGGATGAGTTATTCATCTTGCGGATGTTCTTGTGGATGTGTGCCGACTTAGATGTTTGTTCCTAAGTTGATGTCATGTATAAATAAGGGATTGCGAAGTCATTTCAAGGTGTGACTTGTGGAGATGAGTGTGTGGTAGCAAGGAGAAGAGTGAAAAATAGAGCAGAAGGTTTGGGCTTAAATGGAACTGACTCAAGCATGGTGAAGATGCTATCTTCTAGTTCAAGTATGTGATAATCATTCTTTTGTAGACAGTGTGTCTCTTGTAGGCAGTGAGCCTCTTGTGAGCAGTGTGCTTGGGCAGTGAGCCCTAATTGGCATGTGCCGTCTTGTTCCTTCTATTCTTCTAATAGGGAATACAATCTTGGGTTAATCACCCCATGGTTTTTCCCTTAACCAGGTTTTCTACGTCAAAATCTTGGTGTCTCTTGTGTTAATGTGTTATCTTCTCTTGATTAAATGCATTAAATTTATTGTTTGATTTATTGTTATCCTGCTAAGTGAATTTAAGTGTTGAAAGTAAAGAAAGTTTTGGACAACTAATTCACCCCCCCTCTCAGTTGTCTACTCTAAATCTAACAAAATAACCTACTTTACCACAGGAAAAAAATTTGAAAGGTAGTTTTCCTTTATACTTATTGGATCCTCTTTGCAGTCTATCCACAAATTTGGCTTCAACTTCATCTAACTCATCATTGGATTCTACCTTGTACTTTTCTGATCTGGAGGTACTTCCAGGAGTATTGGCTTTGAAGGCCATCTCAACTTTTGGTAGAGCATCATCTAACTCCCTCATTTCAAAAGTAGAAAGCTTACCAAGCAACTAATCCCTATTAGCAATTTGTACTTGCATGAATTCTTCAATTGCGGCCACCTTGTGATAGTAGGACTTGGGTAGAGATCTAAGAATTTTCATAACAATTTCCTTTTCTTTGAGAGTTCTGCCTATGGCTTTTAGCCCTGTAACAAGTTTATCAACTCTTTGCATAAAAGTTGATATATTTTCATCATTATTCATCTTCAAGATTTCATATTTTACTTTCAAACTTTGTAACTTGGCTTCCTTCACAGAATCATCTCCTTTATATAGATTTTTCAACTTTTCCCATACCTTATTTGCAGTTTCAAGATCCACCACTTTCGTCAATATTGAGTCAGTTAATGAGCTTAGCAGAGCATCCTTTGCCTTGATATCAATCTCATATTCTTTGATTTTGTCTTCAGTCATCGGACCATTTTAAGGTATGGTGTATTCTATTTTGCAGCATTCCAAACTTTGAAACCAAGAGAAAGAAGATGGATTTTCATCCGAGCCTTCTAGAGAACATGATTCATTCCATCAAAATGTGGTGCTTCCTTCTTGTAAGACATTTTGGATCTTCCTCAAGCTGTTAAACTTTCTTTAGATGAACTTGGCTCTAATACCAATTGTTGATATGCACCAAACAACTGAGAGGGGGGGTGAATTAGTTGTCACAAAAACTTAAACACTTTCTGCAATTAGAACATTCATCACTTATCCACAATTATTATAGTTTAACAATGAGTGCATGAAGTCAGAAACTTAACCACATATACAACATCAAACACAAGAGACACTAGATTTACGTGGAAAACCCCAAGGTGGGGAAAAACCATGGAGAGGATTAACTCTCAATATATATTGCAATCTTGAAATAATGATGTTCAGGCTTGGTCACTCCACAAGCCTAAACATACGGGCTTACTGCCATGAAGAACAACTAGGTCTAGCAGGTTCACTGCCTCAACCCTAAACCTAGAAAGATTACAATAAGGGTTGTTAAGCCCTGAGGGCTATTAAACCCTACTGGTGGCTTACTGCTAGATTCACTACCATGACTAACACATTTCTATGAAGTACAATAATTCACTTGCTTTGCTCTTGCTCTGCTCTCCTCTTCCTCTTCTCTACTCTTCCTCTTCTTTCCTCTACCTCTTCTCTACTCTGCCTTTTGGACCTTTCTTAATATCTTTACATTTTCACTCAAGGAAACCTTTTCCATGACTCAACTAAAGGTATTTATACACTACATCAACCTTGGAATGATCATCAAGGTCAGCATCACAATCATCAACCATTGGAGCAATCTCCAAGGTTGGTATTACAAACATTTACAAAATAGGTCCTGACCTATTGCAACATCATGTAATGGAAATGAAATGTAGATCACACCATGCCTTAGCTAGGACTCAAACATGATCTTCCACACCACAACATGCTTCCACAATCTCTCAGAGATCTCTGCAATCACTGGGATCAACTACGTCGACCAAGACTGGTTACACGCTACTTTATCTGGGAACAATCTTCACACACCATCTCAATTTCTTAACGTGGACCAAAGTCTAGATAGAAACATGATTAGGAGACATCCAAAAGAATGCTATAATCATCAGGAGAAACTGCATGAACCTTAACCACTTTATCCATAGGAATCTTCTCACTGGAACACTTGAACTTCATTGTCTTCACTCTTGTAAAAGAAAGATAGCTTGAGAACCACCAAACCATGAACCATTGCAACTGTAGGCACTTATCATCATCCCAGACTTCCCTCAAGAACCGTAGATCAAAATAATTTATTGTGAAGGAATGTGGAGTAGAATACTTTCTTCCTGTCCCAAATGAACTTACAGAAAAAGTAGGTTTCACTTTGGTGAACACAACTCACTCATATCTTCATGCAGATGGTTCAAACCTAGAATGTAGCATCCTTAGACATATCTCTAACTTACTTCCAATCCGCAGACCATGATCTTCAAGTAGAAATAAATGCAGAGTAGTTTACCAGACTATTCTTTAGCATACAACTCACTATCTGTACTGCACTTCTCTGTAACTCACTTGTTTCTTCTAGAGAGGCTAATTTTCTCAATATCCTCAACATACAAGTCTTCTAAACAAGTGATAAAATAAGATACAATTGACACTAATGACAACAAGGATATGTTGACATCAATGACAACACCAATTAGGCACATACTTGCAACAGAAGATGTCTAACAGAAGGCTTCTTACCAGACCACACCTCCATAGGTGTCTTACCAACAAGAGCTAATGTAGGAGACTTATTTGCCAGGTAGCAAGTAGTGGCTATAGCTTCAGCCCAAAACTTTTGTTTGAGGCTTGATCCACTAAGCATACTCCTAGCCTTCTCCATCAGTGTCCTATTCATCCTCTTTGCAACTCCATTTTGTTGCAAGGTATATGGAGTTGTCTTATGTCTTTCAATCCCTTGCTCTTTATGGAACTTATCAAATTTTACTAAAGAAAACTCACCACCATTGTCAATCCTCAAACACTTAATCTTTATACTAGTCTGATTCTCAACAAAAGCTTTAAACTCTTTGAACTGACTAAAGACTTCAGACTTGCTTATGAGAAAATAAATCCATGTCCTTCTACTATAATCATCTATGAAAGATAAAAAAATATACAGATTTGGAAATTGAAGGAACACTAATAGGACCAAACAAATTAGAATGAATAAGGTCCAACACACCAAAAGACTTTAGAGAACTAGAGTAAAACTGAACACAATTTTGCTTTCTGTATATACAATGTTCACAAAAGTCAAATTTGAGATTACAATCATTTAACCCCTCAATGAAGTTTTTATTTTTTAGGGTTATAAGACCCTTCTCACCAATGTGGCTGAATCTCTTATGCCATAACATTGTCTTTTTAGTAGGAAGCTTAACTTCCAAAGCATGAGCACCCTGGGCACCCAAAATGCACTACCATCAGAATTTGATACAATAGAGTTTTTCACTGCCGGTTCCAATGGTGGGAATGAAGTGACTGTAGTTATTTTCTTCAATTCAGAAGAACTATTGCACTGTGATGTGCATGCCTCTAGCTAAAACATAGTACCTCTCCAAGTACCCTTCACAAGAACCATAGATCCTCTATTCATCTTGCATCCATCCTTCAAAAGGATAACATGCACACCTATATCATTCAACTTACTCACAGAAAGAAGGTTCCATGCCAAGCCTAGGATGTGCATGACCCCAGTGATCCCCTTCACTCATCCTTTAGGGAATTGGATTGAGACTCTTCCATGACCAACAATCTTCAGATGAGAATCGTCACATAGATACACTCTTCCACCATCAAACTCTTCATACTTCATGAACCAGCTTCGATGCGAGGTCATGTGGAATGATGCACCAGAATCAATCAACCACACATTATCATATGCATGGGTGGCCAGGGCTGCGATGAAGGCGTCACCATCATCTTGTGACTTGTGAGAATCTAAGTCTAGGACATTCTTCTTCTTTTTCTTTTCCTCTTTGCATTCCTTTTAGAAATGCCAAGTTTTACCATAGTTCCAATAGAGAGCATTGGACTTTCTAGGAGATTTGGATCTCCCATGGGATTTAGATCTACCCTTCTCAGCTTTCTTATCCTTCTTTTTCCCTTTCTCCTTGGGTCATCCACAAATTGCAAGAGCCTCTTTGGCTGCTTCAGAGGACTTTCTCTGCATCTCTTCAAATAATAGCGAAGATACCACTTCCATTTTTAAAATGGATGTGCTACTCCCAATAGCCATAACAAGATGATCCCATGAGTTTGGCAAAGAACAAAGCAAGGCCATACAACGATCCTCCTCCTCCATCTTCACACCAACAGAAGTCAACTATGCACTAACATGTTGAAAGCATTCATGTGATCTGCAACAAATCCTCCATCCTCCATCTTCACATAATACAACTCCTTTCTTAGAAAAATCTTGTTCACCAGGGATTTGGCTTGATAAACATCTCCCATCTTCTTCCAAAGTTCTTTCATGGTCTTTTCCTCATGGACATTTAACAGGATAGAGTCAGCTAGACTGAGTCTTATAAGACCCTTAACCTTCCAATCTTTGAGATCCCAATCAGATTGTGCTATTGTAGTTGGTTTTACATCAAAAATAGTTTCCCAAAGGTCTCACTCACAAGCATGTCTTCCATCTTAAGTTTCCATAACTTAAAATTTGTGCCATTGAACTTCTCCACTTCTATTCTTCTGGATGTGCCTGCCATCTCCTTCCTACAACAAGATTTTAGAATACTCTGCACATACTCTCACTCAACCTAAGATTAGCTCAAAAAACCCCTACCAAGTAGCTAGAACCGAAACTGGCTAGGCTCTGATACCAACTAAAAGGAAGCTAGGTGTGCGGAAATCACTTCCTACACTAATCTAAAGAGGAGAGATGAGTGCAAATTCATTTTAACCTTTGCACTTATAGTGTTATTAAGACAACAACTAAGATATTACAAAAATACACATACACAGAATGTAGACAGAAGAAAGAGAGAGACAAGATATATGTGGGAAAAACCCTTATGGGTGAAAAACCCCACACTCCAAAACCTGCACAATGTATTATCGAAACAAGGAATGTTTACAACACATTTGCAATGCAAGTCTGTATAGGAGTCTTTGACACTCATACCTGGAGATATTTTAGAAGCATGTAGTACCTATCAAATCAACTATGCATCTCCAACTCCAAGCACCTGTATATAAAGAGAAGTAGTAGGAATGGAGGTAGCTTATAGAGCAAGTCGCACAAGGAACTCATCCAAATCCATGTGGCCCAATTTCCAAGGTCACAAAACATGCATATGACACTTGTAAGTGATTCTTTTTCATCCCTTACAACCCCCAACTTGGGCGCCCCAAATTTTCCCAATTAAGGTATGATAGATGCTCTTACAATGTGATAAAATTTGTCATATATGACAAATCTTACAGCTACAAGAGAATCTATCATAACTAACTATTAATAGTAGATTCTCTTACAACCTTGCATAGTCAAACTTGGGCACCTACTTCCTCCATGCAAGATGCTTTCAAACACTTTTCTTCACCTATCATATAATCTTCCAATTCTAGCCCTTACATGTCATAGATTCTATCATAGGAATCTGTCATAACTCTTACGCATCATAAACCTCTTACAACACCTGAAAGATGTTGACACATGTAAAAACTCTTCTACCACAAGGTGGGATGCCTATCTCCTCATATGAGGACAAAAATACATGTGTTCAGCGTCCATGTAGGATGACACATCACTATGCCAACTCCCACAAAGTTACGAAATAGGATTTGCATCCAAATATAATAATAGGCAAAAAATAAATATAATTAAATAATAAATGCTAGAAACTTGCAAAGGTTGAGACACCTTAATTCCCAACAACCATCTCCTTTGAAACAAGGTTATCAAAACTACCACTATCAATTATAACCTTACAACATTTACCTCCTGATTTGCATATGGTTTTGAACAATCTTTTCCTCTACGGTGGCTCCTCATTTGTCTCTGTTTGAAATAGTGCACTCCTCATGACAAGTGATTCCCCTTTTTCCAGTTTACCAACTGAACTAGGTGATCTAATAGGTTCTTCTTCCACATAAGTTGCTCTTCCACTATTCTCTATCCTCTTGCTTGTACTTCCCTAATTACATTCAAATGCTCTGTGTCCTTCACCTCCACACTTGAAACAAGCACCTCTGAATGTCCTCCTATCAGGTCCTCTTCCTTCTCCTATGTATCCTTCATTGAGGTATGGACTAGGGTTTCCTTTGTGGTAGAAATTTCTATCATCCCTCTGGTATGCATTATTATCTCTATCATCCTTCTTGAATGTGTTCTCTGATCTATTCTGCTCTGCAAATGATCTCTCTCCTCCAGAAAATGTTCTACCTCTAAAATTTACCTCCTCTACCTCTTTGTCTTTGATCATGCCTCTTGTTCAACTTCTCTTCAACTTTTAGGGAAAACTGATATGCTTCTTCCAGTGTTGTCATCCTCACCAAACTCAGTTCTTCTTGAATGTTCAATCTTAGTCCATTGATGTATCTAGAGACTTTCTCTTTGCTTGCTTCACTGTATCCTGTCCTTATGATCATCTTATCAAATTCTTCATTATACTCCTTCACAGATTTCTCCTTTTGTCTCAGGTTTTGCAATCTCTTCAATAGCTCCAACTCATAGTCAGTAGGTACAAACTGATTCTTCAATTTTGTCACCATCCTGTCCCATTTTGTAATATTTTCTTTTCCTCTTCTATTTCTATCCAACTGAACTTTTTTCCACCATATAGCAGCATGTCCTTTCAACTTTGTCTTTGCAAATTTCATCTTCTCCAGATCTTCAACTTCTTCATACTCAAAGTATTCTTCCATGTCATTTATCCAGTCAATCAACTCTCCAGGGTTCAAATTGCCAATGTAATTCAGTACATCAACTCTAGGTCTCTTTACAATCTTTGAAATAGCTCACAACATCTTGACTTGTTCTGATTCTTCTTCGTCATCACCTCTTAGGTTTTCACCAATTTGTTCAATAGATTGAAATTCTTCTTCATCACCTCCTAGGGTTTTGCCAATTTGTTCAATAGATTGAAATTCTTCTTCATCACCTCCTAGGGTTTCACTAATTTGTTCAACAGATTGAAATTCTTCTTCATCATCACTTTCAACATTAGGTCTAGGTGTCAATCCTCTTCACCTATCTTCCTTGACAACATCCAATTTAATTCTCATCATCTTCATCATTTCCATCATCTCATCCATTCTACTAGCCATTGTTCCAATAGTAGGCACTCTCCTCAGTGGAATTCTTCCTAGGATAAAGTGTAAACTACCTCAAGTTTAGTGATCAGGCTATAAGGTGACAACGACCTCACAATTGACGATCAGTTGTGACATAAGTAACCTGACTTAGATTTGGTGATCTATCCACAACAAGATCTTATAGAATCCCTTTTCCCACTTCACTCAATTTGCTCCCAAAGATTCAAACTTTCACTTGGATACCACTTGGTGCAGTCACACTTAAGAGGGTCCTCAAAGAGAATTATCTAGGCCGTGCAGCTAGAGTAAACACAATAGAAACAACTTAAAGATATGAAGTAATTATAGGTTCAATCATTCAGTATATCATAGAACTCAAATACAAATTGGCTAGAAACATGTGAGTCTTACAATTAGGGCTCACATGCCTAATTATAGAATAGCAGAATACACAAGATACAACTTTGAAGCTCTTTTGCACAAATTCAAATTGCCTCAAGTTCAGTGATCAGGCTAAAAGGTGACAATTGCCTCACAATTGATGATCAGTTGTGACACAAGCAACTTGACTCAGATTTGGTGATCTATCCACAGCAAGATCTTATAGAATTCCTTTGCCCACTTCACTCAATTCACTCCTAAAGATTCAAACATTCACTCTGATACCACTTGGTGTAGTCACAGTTAGGAGGGTCCTCAAAGAGAACTATCCAGGCCATGCAGCTAGAGTAAACATAATGGAAACAACTCAAAGATATGAAGAAATTACAAATTCAATCATTCATTATATCATAGAATTCAAATGCAAATTGGCTGGCAACATGCAAGTCTTACAGTTAGGGCTCACAGGCCTGATTATAGAATAGTAGAATACACAAGATACAACTTAGAAGCTCTTTTGCAAAAATTCAAACTATCTATCTTCTAAATCATGAGAACTACTTTCCTAAGGATCTATTACATCAATATAAATCATCTCCAATACAAAAGATTCCTCATCAGCCAAGGAAGATCACAAACTCCAATGAAGAGCTGTAATGTGTGTACACGGATAGGTTGGACCTAAATGAATGGAACTCCTCCGCAAATGAATGGAATGATGTGCGGATCTTAGGGAAGGTCAGTTGTGAACCAAATAACATTGGATGATGTATCATTAAGCTTTGAAGGTTGTGAAATGCTTTGCAGGTCTTCTCCTTTAGTTGATTATCTAAGACTGTCAGGATGCTTTGCTCTAAGAAAATAGTTGATCTTCTGATAGCAATAACTTTTTGGTACTTTATCCAAATGCTCTAAATTTTTGATATGTTGTGTATGAATGAATATAGATGCTAAGTCCAGCTTTGCAAGGTCTAAAATGCAACTACAATAGAATGCAGATGAAAATATAGAACCTGCTATTGACTGAACTGCATGAACTGAACTAGAAAATGAAAGAAACAAACTGAAATGCGAATGTTTTTGGTTGATGCGAGATTGCTCTTGAACCAAGGATGCTCCTACATTAGATGATTGGATCAATTAGGCATACTCTTTACTTCCCCCCTATCACAAAAATGTCTTCGAGATTAATCTTGACAACCTTTAACACTTCTCTTTCTCTTTCAGTTGCACATCACAATTCATATGATATTCATTCTCTGCTCTTTATACTTTCATATTTTTATTTTTGTAATCATACTTCACCTAGACCAACTAGGTTTACAATATATGCACGAGATTACATTGATTTCATTACAAGCCAGCCAATACAACAAGAATATTACATTTTACAAGTCAGCCAGAGAACACAATAAGAAATATGCATAGGGCAAGCCTTGTCACAAACAACACACTACTCTAGAAGGAACCGCACACCTTGTGGATCTCAATTCATGTTTAGTCCAGTCCTAAACAATCTCCATAGCATCATTCTTCAAGGAATAACATCCATACACTTCCCAAATTTGAATTAGGTCATCCTTAAGCAATAAAACATGAAACATGTAGCACATCAGTCTTCACAATCTTGGTGGAACTCATGAGTGATTAAACATTGCTTGTTCTTCTTCTAGATGAGTCAGCAAGACCTATACACTATCTCCAAACCTTTCTTGAACTCCACACAACAAGAACTTTGTGGCACATAGCTTCATCATTCTTCAGTCAACCAGACAGAGGCATAGACTGGCAATAATTATTTCAGACCTCAACCAATTTTGGAGAGGGTAGAAAGACACATGACAGAGTGTTTCCTTGAATTTTGACAATCCAAGGAAATTTCTTTATTGTTCTTCATCAGCAATCATGAAGGAATCAAGTTGGTCATTTGTAGGATACATTGGTGACCTTATTATCCACAGTAAAATTTGAATATGGTTGGATTGAATTAAATCAAATTGGTTCTTGTTGAATTGATTGATTTTATCTTTTCACTAACTTGATTATTTAATTTTTAAGAATTAAATAAATTACCATAATGTACAAAAAAAAACCAAATAGTGCACTATGGTAAAGTGGGTAAAGGGTAATTTGTTTTGTAAAGAGGATAAAGATATCAATGATTCCCGATGAATTGTAAAAGGGAAATATTAAAAAGTGGGTAAGTGGTGTTAATTCTTTTTACAATTAATTGATTTGTGAAGTTCGGTAAAAAGGGGTTATGGGTAGTTACCAAACTTTTTGTGTGGCAGTAAATCTTTAAAAGGGAATTTATTGGATGGTAAAATAGTTCCTCTCTTTTGGAGAAAGGTATGGTTAGGAAGGAAGAAGGGAGGGAAAATTATTTTGTCCAACATATGTGATGTCATTTTGAAAGGGGTAAAGTATTTTGTTCTATTGTATTTCATTAATACAAGGCATAAGTTGACAATTTGTCTATTATTTCCTGTGTATGGCCATTTCTCTTTTGTATGTTGGATGTATGACATGATGAAATTATGGTATCCATATTGTCCTATTTAAAATATTGATAATTTTCTTCTTCAATAATTGTTGTATCAATAGAGTACCCTTCTTTTGTATGTTAGAATTTGGTGTTGTATATGGTGATTTAGTTATTTTAATTTGATCATTATTTTTCTCCTTTTCATGTGTCTAGGAGGAAAATTTATTTTCTTGCCTAGAGTATTGTGGTTTTATTTCAGTTTTATATTCCAAAAAAAACTTATCCTTTTCTACTTTCAGGTTAAAATCACATCCTATTTAATTAAGATCATATAAATGGAAGTTACTCCTTTTTAAAGAATGCAAAGAATAGTTGTAAAATTGATTTACATATTGTTCAACTATTAGTACATTTATCACCATAGGTTGGGAAAAATATATAGAGGTTTAGGTGACAAATCCATTTACTAACACAGAGAAAATGGAGACAACACAAGATCATCAAGATCATCTTCCATCAATCTATGTACCATTTCATGCCATAACAAGTTGGTGCACATTATCAGCATATGTCCTGAGAATAACTAGGCATCCAAAACTATCTACATCACAATTGTCATTTGAAAACTAAGCTTGTGTACCTCTAAAACACCTAAAAATCATATGGATGCACTCATAAGATGCTTTGAACATATCCTCAAAATTTCATAGCCATATCTATCACTACAGAGAAATGCGGAGCATTCCAAACAGTCTTCATCATCACTTGATTCTACCGGAGCATAGACCAAAACTCTATCTCTCGTAACTTTCACTGCAGAGGGACAAATGATCTAAAACTTTGGATTTAGCATCTTTGCATCATACTAAACTTAGCTTTTGAATTGAATGACCATATCTTCAAATGTGGAGGAATGCAGAGCATTTTACCAGGCAATCTTTCAAGAAACTCTCTGTAGCAGAAGCATTCATCAACTTCTAGAGGTTAAAACATTCATATAACAACACATACATCCTTGGGAACAATAGAAAGGGTCATATAGCATGCCACATGTCATCAGTAACATCTTTTCATCCTCAACATAGCTTAATGTGTCATAATTCAATTTAGTGCTTCTAATTCCCATATTAATGTTTCATCATTCATCTTTATGCTTCTAATTCCCATCTTAATGTTTCATCATGAAAACATCTTTGATGACCATAAGCATGCTCAAAACAAATTGACTTGACACTTGATTAGGAAATGGAATCCAACCTTGAACATCAGAAACATCACTGCATCTCATTGCTTTGCTGACCACAAGCATGCTCAATACACCTTGTCTTGACATTAATCCAGGCATGACATCTAACCATGAAAATCAATAACCCATTATGAACCTCAGGAACATCATTGAATATCAGTAACCCTAAACATCAACATCACCACTATATCTCTATTGAAATGAACAAGACAACTGAGAGGGGAGGTGAATCAGTTGTCACCAAAACTTAACTTCTTATAGATATCAACACATCAGTCAATTAATCACTATTATTATGATTTAACCATGAAAGCATGAAATCAGAAACTTAAGCGCAATCACACATTCAACACATGAGACACTAGATTTTTACGTGGAAAAATATATAAGGGAAAAACCACAGTGAGTGTTAGCTCACAAAATAAATATGTTATAGAAATACCAAAAATCAGAGGCTTATTGCCTAAAATGCTCACTGCAAAAGTTAGGACTCACTGCCAAGATCGGCTCACTACCAAGGAGTGGATCACTACCAAAGGTTTGTGAACTGAGATAATAACATCTACTCCATGCGAGGATTTAGTTCCATTGAAGTGTAAAACATTTCCTTTGCTCTGCTCTGCCTTTTCACTTCACACTTATCTTCACATCTTCACACTTCATACCTTTTTCACGATTTCATTATAAGTATTTATATAATTCATCAACATTGAAACAATCTCTAAGGTCGGCATTACAAACATACATAGAAATAGGTTTGGACCTAAACAAAATTAGCTAAGGAAAAGATGTATGCAGATCACATTATGCCTTAGCTAGGACTCAAATGCAATCTTTCACACCACAACATGCTTCCACAATCTTCAATGCATCTCTGTAAGTAGTGAAAACAACAAGGATGGCTAAGACTTGGAGTTAACACTAAGTCTTTTAGGAACAATCTTCATCCACGATCCAAATTACTCTTCACGGACCAATCATAAGGTAGGAACATGATTAAAAGACATCCACAAGCACATTGTAATCACTAGGAACATCTGCACAACCTCTAACCATTTTGTCAAGAAGATTCTTCAAACTGGAGCACTTAAACAGCACTATCAGCTACTGTCATAAATAAAAGATCACTTATGGACCACCAAATCATGAACCATTTGAGTTGAAGGCACATAACATCATCCCAGACTTAACTCTAGAACTATAGACCATAATACTTCATGCGGAGGAATGCAGAGTAAAATACTTTCTCCCTATCACTACTGAATGCACAAAAAAATAGTTCTTACTCTGGTGAACAGAACTCTCTCAAATCTTCATATCAGAGGCTCAAACTTAGAATATAGCATATTTAGACATGCCTCTAAATTACTTCTAATTTGTACACAAGATATTCATTCTACAAGAAATGCAGAGCAAATTACTAGAGTGTTATGCTGTAAACAAAGATACTCTTCAACACATTGTTTCCACTGGGAGAGAAAATTTTCTCAAAAGCACTTGGAAACTTAATATCAAGATCACTTACTCATTATCTTCAACACTTACATAGGCTAGTAAAAACAAACTAACTTAATACAAGAAAGTGTCAAAACAAGAGCACAGTTGACATCAATGAGAACTCCAATTAGGTACACACGTTCAACAATCTCCCCCTTTGTCATTAATGGCAACATATGATGTGAAAAATTGTAAAGACCATCAAGACAAGATTCTGCACTGATTACCTTCTCCCCATTTATCTTTATAATCTACACTCTTTCTCCTCTTAAGTTTTTCACATGATTTCTCTTCACCTTTGACATGAATGGCAAAGGGCACATACTTGCACTCTGCTTCTCTGATCAAACTGAAATTGCTCTTTCATCAACACTTTAACACTTACTGCTCTTTGTCAAGAACACATATCAGTAACATCTAGCTACTCCCCCTGAGAGGTATCCTTTAAAACATCAATCCAGATCCAAGAATGAGGCTTTGGACACCATTGGACTGATGCATTCTATGCATCTTAATTTAGAGCAGGAGGGGTAATAACCCCTACATTTCTCTGATATACTCAAAAGTATCCTTAGGCAAAGGCTTGGTGAAAATATTTGTAATCTGATCCTTTGTAGACACATATTCCATTTTTACTTCATTCTCTGTCACTTTTCCTCTTAGAAAATGATACCTTATAGATATGTGCTTTGTTCTTGAGTGCATTACTGGATTCTTTGAAATGTTTATAGCACTTGTATTGTCACAAAAGATTACAATTGGATCTTCATACACAACTCTTATGTCCTTCAATGTCTTCTTCATCCATAACACTTGAGTGCAACAACATCCTACTACAATATAATTAGGTTATGCAGTAGACAAAGAGATTGAATATTGCTTCTTGCTCAACCATGAAACTAATCTATTACCCAAGAAGAAAGCAACACCACGTGTATTTTTTCTGTCATCAATATCTCTGGCCCAATCTACATCTGTATAAGTACTGAGAGTGAAATCATTATCCTTTGGATACCATAAGCTATGATGTGACGTGCCTTTTAAATACCTCAAGATTCTCTTAACTACCATCACATGTGACTCTCTAGGATCTTCTTGAAATCTTGCTACAAGACAAATTGCATGCATTATATTAGGTCTGGTTTGTGTTAGATAAAGTAATCCTCCAATCATGGATCTGTACCTTTTCTGATCAGTCTTAGGTGATTCATCAGTTTTGCTTAACTTGTAACTAGTCACCATGGGAGTACATACTGGTTTAGAGTCCTCCATCCCAAATTTCTCCAACAACTCTTTCACATACTTAGACTGAGAAATGAAGATTCCTTTATCTGATTGAGTAATTTGCAAACCCAAAAAGAAATTTATTTCACCAAACATAGACATCTAAAATTCATTTTGCATTTCCCCTGCAAATTTCATGCACATATATTCATTTCCTCCAAAGATAATGTCATCAACAAATACTACAACAATCAAGATTCAATTATCATTGATTTTGAAATAGATATTACTATTTGCAGTGCCTTTACTAAATCCTAATTGCAACAAATACTTGTCTAACCTTGCATACCAGGCTCTAGGGGCTTGCTTCAATCCATACAAGGCCTTCTTCAATCTACACACCATGTCATCTTGGTCTGATAACTTAAATCCTTCTAGTTGTTCAATGTAGACCTCTTCTTCCAACTCACCATTCAAGAATGTAGACTTAACAACCATCTGATACACTTTGAAATCTTTGAATGCTACAAATGCCAAAAACATTCTGATTGCTTCTATTATTGCCACAAGAGCATGTCTCCTCAAAATCTATCCCTTCAACCTGAGAATATCCTTTGCATACCATCCTTGCTTTGTTTCTAACTACTCCATTCTCATTGAGCTTGTTCCTGAAAACCCATTTAGTTCCAATCACATTCTTATCAGTAGGTCTAGGAACCAATTCCCAAGTTTGATTCTTTTCTATCTCCATTAGCTCTTCTTTCATAGCCTTTACCCAATTTTCATCATTGCAAGCTTCACTTATAGTTTCAGGTTCAATCTTTGAAAGTAAACAGTAGTTCACCTATTCTTTTGTAGCCCTTTTCCTTGTCAATACTCTTTTGCTTTTATCACCAATTATCTGATCTTTAGAATGATTGATCCTTACATTGGGAGTCTTAACTGCACTTTCTGGAGCCTTTTCTTCTTCATATTGGCTGTCCTCTTATTAACCTTTCTTTTCATTTGTTGTGGTAACAGGTTCATCTGATTCATAGCCATTCAGATATGATATTCTTGCCTTGTCTTCATCCACCTTTACATTAGCTCTCTCAACAATTTTTTTAGCCTTTTGTTGTAGCATCGGTAGGCCTTACTCTTGGTAGAGTATCCAAGAAAGATTCCTTCATCACTTCTAGCATCAAACTTTCCTAGTTCTTCTTCTCTTCTGATATAACATTTGCTTCCAAAAGCTTTAAAATATTTCACTGTAGGAACTCTTCCATACCACAATTCATAAGGAGTTTTAGTACTATTACCTTTTACTTGAACTTTGTTTTAGATGTACACATTAGTATGTATATCTTCTCTCCAATACACTTCTGGTAGGTCAGCCTCCTTCATCATAGTCCTGGTAACTTCTTGAACTATCCTATGTTTCCTTTCAACAACTCCATTTTGCTAAGGAGTCCTTGGTGTAGACAATTGTATTTTTATCCTTTGTTCTTTATAAAAAATATTGAATTCATTTGATGTGAACTCACCTCCTCTATCAGACCTTAAGCACTTTATTCTTATATCTATCTCATGTTGACCTTGGCATGATGGTTGTCATTGATGTCAAAGTGATGAGGAGTTGATCATCTTAGTTGTGTTGAGTTGTTGACCATATCATCATGAGTTGTTTACAAAGGATTCATTTACTTGGTGTTGTTATTGATGGAGTTTTTATCATAGAGGTTGTAGGTTGGTAACAATTCTAGATAGTAGAAAGTGGTGCAGCAGAAAGTGGCAAAGATGTTGATACAAAGCTAGGTTGATCATCAGGAGAAGGTGAGAAGGTTTATAGGAGTTTCCATCAGTTGATGATGATATTGTTTTTCATGCTTCTAGTTCATTGGTTCAGCCCACATGCTTCATCAGTCTACATGCTTCATACCTCATGCCATGGTGGTCTCATTTGATGTTGGATGCATGGGTGCATGATATGGTGTAGTTGTAGTACTGATAATTAGTTTGAGTTAAAGTTGAGTTGTCATCACCATCAGGAGTTTTGTATGGAGGATGTATTGTCCTTTGCTATCATAAGTGTCCATCAAGGTTGATAAAGTTTGTGTTGATGTCACATTAGTTGTTGTCACAGTTAGAACAACTTGGATGTTCTTCATCAAGAAGTTGGATTTTCAATGACTCTCAGTCAAAGGAGTCCAAAAGATTGGTGATACAATTGGGTTATGCTCATAATGCTAGTGTTAATGTGTTCATAATGCTCTTGTGTTTCAGTTCATCATGGTGAGGCTTCATTCAGGATGTCATGTAGTTTGTCATAGTCCACAATCATCATTCTTCATGGTTCAGAGTTCATTAAAGTTTCATGTCCTCATAGTTCAAAGTTCATTCATGACAGAGGTAGTTGTTCTTTGTAGTCAAATGTATGAAGGAGGAGAAGTGGTATTCTCACAGTTCTTTCATTTATTAAAGACTTCAAAGAATTTTCAACCCTAGAAACCCTCCTATAATCCTAAGAAAGTTCTTATTCTATTGAAATAGTCAACAACATATTACTTTTTGTTCTATTTAAGATTTGACTTGTTATCAAAGGTCAGTGCCACTTAAGTTACCAACTTAAGGGCATCAAACACATACATTGACTGGCCCTCCTTGTTGCAAGTATGGGCCTAACTGGTGTTGTCATTGATGTTAACATACTCCTATTGCATCGATGTCAGGGATTGGATGACTTGTATGCTGAGAATAGTAAGAAAATTAGCCCTATCAGAAATAGAGAAGGACAGTGAAGACAGTGAAGTTCTCTAAAGCAAAGATCCCAGTTAGTTAAATATCAGAGTATGCACATTAAAGGGTTTGTAGATATATGTCTGAAGGTGCTCCATACAAGATTTTAGAGATCCGCATGAAGATTTGGAGAAGTTATGGTCATATGAGTAAAATTGGTTCTGGCAGCTGTTTAGAGGTGACAGTGTGGCACAAATAGGTCCGGTGAGATCCAAAAATGCAATATCTTGTTCTGTAAATCTTGTGGCATGTTTAGGAAGCTAATGTGAATTGACAACTCAACTAGTTCATGGTTTGGAGGTCCACAAGCAATCCTTCTAATGTGACAGTGATGACCGACTGTGTTCTTTAGGTTCTGGATGAAGACGCGAATGATTATAGTAAGCAGAAGTGGTGCAGATGTTCTTGGTGATTCAAGCAAGCTTCTAGGGGTTTCTAGATTGTGTCCAGTTTGTGTTGGTGGTCCGCATTGAAGATTGAGCTCATAATTGAATATTTACCTTTAGGTGATGGTGTTCTTCCTAATCTTGGCTGACTGAATGATTTGCGCATGTTGCGGATGATCTTGAAGATGTTTTGCGAAGCATGGTGTGTTCCTTGAAGAAGATTGAGGTCCCAGATATGTGTGGCCGACAGTGTAGTGATGCGCATGAAGTTTTTGTAACAAGTCAAGTTGTATTTTTGTAATTGCTCTGTAAAAAAATAAAGTATGTGTTGTGCTAACTTTGATGATCATTCCAAAGTTGATTTCATGTATAAATAAGATTTGTGAAGTCATTTAAAAGGATATGTGGCCATGATGAGAAAGTAGTAGAGAAGAGGAGCAAAAAGCAGAGCAAATGTGTTGAGCTTAAATGGAACTATCTCAAGCATGGTGAAGATTCTAATCTTCAGTTCAAGTATGCAATATTTATATTCTTCTATAGATAGTGTGTCTCTTATAGGCAGTGGGCCTTTTGTGAGCAGTGTGCTCGGGCAGTGAGCCCTAATTGGCAAGTGCCATTTTATTCTTCTTATTCTTTTAATAGAGAATACAATCTTGGGTTAGTCACCCTGTGGTTTTTCCCTTAACCGGGTTTTCCATGTTAAAAATCTGGGTGTTATATATGTTTCTTCTCTTGAGTTATTGCATGATGCTTCCATGATTGAATCTTTGTTATGTTTCTCAAATATAAGAAGCTTTTAAGTAATTAAGGACCATAATTTTGGTGATAATTAATTCACCCCCCTCTCAATTATCTGTCCTAAAACTAACAATTGGTATCAGAGCCAGGTTCCTCTAGAAGAAGCTTGACCACTTGAGGAGATCCAGGATGTCAACCTACAATAAGGATAGTCCAAGGATTAATGGAACAAACTTTACTGCCTGGAAGAACCGCATGGAATGTCACTTACAATGCATGGAATATCAGTATTGGAACATAGACTCAACTAAATATGTTCCTCCAAGGAATGGGCCAACAACTATAAATGAAGTCAGAGATGCAGAAATAATCTTTGAGCTAAAGAAGCCCTACTGAGTGCCTTGTCTAATACAGAGCTAACAAATGTTATGGGATTAAAGACTGCTTATGAAATTTGGATAAAGCTTGAAAATCTATATGAAGGAGACAAGTATGTTAAGTGTGCCAAGCTGCAAAGTCTAAAAGGAAAGTTTGAAAAACTAAGGATGAGTGAAGATGAGAATGTAGACACCCAAATTTGTCCCAACTTTGTTCATGTCTAGCAACACCTTGTCAAAAACATCACTTAGACATCATGTAGCATTTTGTCCTAAATCCCACTCTTAACCCCACTTATTCCATTAGCCAATTAATTAAATAAATTTTATTTATTTAAATCCCATTCAATCCCATCCTTATCCTACTTAGCCAATTAATTAAATAAATTTATTCAATTAATCACATTCATAATCCCACTTTCTAATTAATTAAATAAATTTTATTTATTTAATTAATTTCCCAATCATATCCTAATCCCACTATCCAATTAATTAGATAAATTTTATTTATTTAATTAATATCCAACTCATATCCCAACTAATTCAAATATTTTATTTCAATTAAGTTCTTATCATAAGCCGACTTTCCAATTAATTAAATAAATTTTATTTATTTAATTAATTTATCTTATCATTAAGTCGACATGTGTGCCTCTTTCATTTAAAAAAGATAAGTGGTACTATAGCCTTTTATTTAATATCTTTTATATGTAGTACTTTTTATGTACACAAGCACAGATGAGCCCTATCCTCCCTCCAGTTGTCAAATGACTACAACTCCCTTGAAGAGTGGGATAACCGAATCAATCCTAGCCATCCACATCAATCATTAGCTTTTTAATCTCAACCATTCATTTGAACCAAGCCTTTCCTATAAATCAACCCCCTCATAAACCATTAGCATGCATTGAGCCTTAAGCACTCTTATTCTGCCAAATTTTCTAAGATGCATTGAGCCTCAAGTACCATTATTCTGTCAAATTTTCTAAGATTCATTGATCTTCAAGTATCCACATGCTGTTGAAATATCATTAGAGCCTTTGCATCATTCATTCTAGCATCTTCATCTTAATGTTATGCTGTAGAAGTGAGCACCCAACATTCCTCCAACAATAATCCTTCAAAATCTTGCATGCTCATGCGAGGTGGAGAAGAGCAATGGAGATAAATCAAGCATAGCGTGGAGATCGGTTTGCATTTACATTTGTTATTTTGATTTTCATGTTGTCTTGTGCTTCATTGTGCATTGCTAGGGTTTTATCATTGCTGTTTATACATTTACCCTAATTTGTAATTTTACCCTAACTACATTTGGCACGCCCGGTGGGACTCACTTCGCTTGATCTTTTTTTGCAGGTTTTTGTAGTAAAAATTTGCATTCATATAACCCCCATTATTGAGTTTTGCATGTTTAATTAACTTTTTGTTGCAGATCTGCTACTTTTTGGACAAAACCCTAGGTTTTAAAAATTTCATCATATCTTCCAAACAGCTACAAATTTTTCTACAAGATTTTAGCAGAAGTTTGTCCATGATATAAGGAAGCTACAGCAGAAAAATTTTGGGTTTATTACAATTTTTGCGGGATTTATCATGTTTTTATGTTTTTTCATAAAATCACAATTCTAGGCGTAACTCAGTGAATTTTTTAGAAATTTTTACATTTCTCGAAAGCTCTCGAAATTTTAATGGGGGTCTTTATTTTGCAGATTTAATTTAGAGGTCGTTTATAGTGCAAAAAAATTAGATCTTTGCCGACTGTACCGTTTCCATAAATATGTATTTTTGGGTGCAAAACAGGGAATTTTTCTAATTTCTTTACATTTTCAGAAAGCTCTCTAAAAATTAATGGGGTCTCTTCTTTGATTTTTTAATTTTCGAACCAAAAATCTATTGAAATAATCAAATCTAATTCGGCTATGCATCTAAAATTACAATTTTCCTTGCCTGATGAGCCTATTTTTTATGCCTGCATTATAATATCATTTTTTTTATGTTCTAGGTGATCATAAGGAGCTGAAGCAACATTGGCATCAACATTTACAACATATTTGGACAGCGAATTAACTAGGTGCAATCATTTCATTTCTCATCTTCTAATCATTGTTTGCAAACACATTTGGATTTTGGGCATAAAATAAACAATTGTTTGCAAATTCACATCAAAAAACTGGGCTAAAACGAATCATTGTCTTTCATCACATTTGGATTTGGGTTTTAAAACAAACAAGTTGTTTGCATTGTCTTCCACACATTGAATTTCTAAGGTTAATGAACCCCATGCGAGTGTGACCAAGTAAATGTGTATGCTCTCTCCTCGCATCCCAACACAAACTTGGAGATCAAAAACATTTACTTGTGTTGCTTTTGTTTAGCCTTAGAGAGGCCTGCCTTGGTATCCACCCCAAGGGAACGACCTCAAGCGGTACTTTCATCCGGTCCGCTATAAAAATTAGAGGATAAGGCGAAAGCCAAGTCTAACCGGTATTAGCGCTCACCATACAGTGCTAACTCGAAAGGAGGTGTACCTTTGTGTATATTAAAACTCCTAGTAGGGTTAGTTAAAGTCTTAAGTGGCTTGCTGGATGCTCGTGGGGTGCCGGTCCCCTGAATTTTCACTAGAACCTCCTTGTGATAGTGGCCTTGCCTTGACTACGACTTGTTGAAGTGTCTTCACGTGCTTTCTTAACCATCATCACATTCTTCCAAACTAAAACTTGCTTATGTGTCTTGTGTGAGTGATTCATGTGTGTATATGCATAATCATTTGTTTCAATATTGCCACATCAAGCTCTAAACACCCAAACACATAAAGACAAGTCATCTTACATATTCTTCCAATAACATTCAAACCCAATCACTTTCATCCCAAACATAGCCAAGTCTTCCAAACAATCCACATCATCATCCAAATCCCTAAACAAGCACTTGCTAAAAGGACTTAAGACAAACACTTGGGTGACAACATGTCTACACTAGAGGACCTAGAAATCAAATTCCAAAGATTCCTCCAAAATCTTTATCAAAGATCACAACCCCTAAACCAAGACGCCATTGAAATATTACAATTCTTCATCCAAAAAGCTCAATCCCACGTAAGCCAATCACCTCAACTCCAACACTTCGTAGCCCAAGTTCAACACCTTTTAGTCACTAGTCAAGCTTGACAAGTACAACAATCCTTAGCCACTCCATACCAACCTAATCCACCTCATAGCCACATGTCATATCCATCCACTTCATATCAACCTAATCCACTTATCCACCAAGTCAATGCCACATCAACCTATGAACATCCACCTCAAGCTTATCCAATCCCTCATGCCATCATTCCAATGCACTACCAAGCCCATTCACAAGGCAATCAAGTGATTTCACAAACACAACATGTAAGTACCAATGGCCCTTTGTACATGAATCAAGTGAGCACAAATCAACCTTGCCAACAAGATCAAATACCCACATCTTTGGGTCCACCTCAAGATATTTTGTCTACATATCCTACCATTACACCTAGCTTCCAAGACTATCAATGGCCTCCACAACAAGCACAAATGAGCCCAAATCCACCTTTACAACAAGAAACACATCCAAGTCCAAGTAGTCCCTTGTACATAAATCAAACAAGCCCAAGTTATCCTATGCAAGATCTAATAACCTTTGACAAGGGAGATACCAATCTAGAATGGCCTCCACCATCCAATCCCATGCCAACACATGAACCAACAAGTCCTATCCCAACACCACCATGTGATCCCATTCCTAGTCCATTAATCACCCTACCTTCCAAACCACCAAGCCCTCCATTACCTTCATCACCATGTCATTCTAATCCTTCACCAAAGGATACAGCTGAGATAGTTTTACAAAGGATGCTTAAAACAAAACTCATTGAACTTCCTGAAGTCAAACATGTGAAGAAAGTCCATATGATGAACATGATTATTGTGCATACCATAGGACCAAAGGCCACAATGCAAATCAATGCCCAATATTTGTCCCAATTGTTTACAAGGTGTACCTACTTATAATGGGAAATCATGCCACATCATCCCAATCCCATGTGTCACCCTCATCTAGTCCAAATCCTAATCCACCCAATCCAATTAGCCCCCAACCTAATCCTACTCCTAAGCCTACAACATCATCCACTATTATTGCTCATCCATTATATTGCCCATCTACTCATACCCTTGCAAAGGATGTGATCCATTGGCTACTAGCTAGGAATAAACTACCTCCATGTCAAACACCTATTCATGAGCCTACCAAAGAACTTCCAAAGGTCATGTCCAATCATATAATCTCATCATGTGGTCCATATATCCTTGAGCCTATCCAAGAGCCCTCAATTAACATTCTTAGCCCTTCAAGCCCATCATGCGACCTACAAGCTATCAAGCCTATTCAAGAGTCTCTTATTATGAATCCAAGTCAAGAGTCATCATGTTCTCATGTTGTTGACCAAGAGCCTTCCAATTCCATTCAAGCAACCCAAGAGGTATGTCAAAGGTTTAATCCTAAGCATGTGGAAACATTAAGCCCTAGTCCAACTAATGATCAAAACACTTTCATGCAACCTATCAATAATATTTACCTTCTTTATGATCAAGATGATACCTATGAAGAAGCTATCCATGAGCACCTTGATCCTATCCATAATCTTATATCCATCCATGAGCGAGATATCAAAATTGCTCCTAGTCATATGCCATCTAGCCCTATCCATAATGAGCAAACATCCACTTGTCATGATGAGACACTTGTCCCCCAAGTAAGCATAAAAGATCAAATAAATAACTTGGATCTTAGGGAACACAATGCTAATCAAGATCCTAATGATCCTCCTTCCATATCCACCATCGATTCCACTTCAAGTCCACCATCATGTCCACTTGGTCTTACCACCCTCATCCATGAGTGTTCTTCCTTAGGACAAAAACAACCTTTATCCACCTCACCTTCTTCATCAGTTAATCAACTCAAGTCTAACCTTCAAACCACACCTAGTCCCATTGTCCATCGCATACTCCAAAACATGAACTACCAAGGAAAAGGTCTAGGCCTTTATAAACAAGGTATTTTGGAGTTGAATCATGTCAAGATCCCTCCATGCTCATATGGCCTTAGATACACACCCCAAGGTAAACAAGGCCAAGATGTTGGTAATCTTTTCATGCATCCTAAACCTACCACTTTCCATCGCACCCCCCATCATCTACCCAAAACATATGTAGCCATTCCACCTCCATCATCCTATAATTTTCAAAAGCATGTGACCATACACCTTCCGCCATCCACTTTGCCTCCAGTTTTACCAACTCCTAATATCCCTCCATCCACCTTGCCACCATTGTTTCCAACACCTAACATACCTATCATTCATAAGTATCCTTACATCCCTAATCCTGGCCAACAAAAGCACACATCGTTTAAGCATAAAGCTTCCAATCATTCCATCCACTCCACCCACCCCATGGGATTCAAAAGCAAAAATTTTGATGCCTCTACTTATAAAACCAAAAATCCAACTAAAACTCCTAAGGACCCTCATGCCTTAGGGTATCAATGTGAAAAGTCTCTAAATCATCCATCTTCTAAGCAAAGTACATTCACAAAGCTATCCAAGCCCATACCTCCAAAAGCAAAGCCCAAAAGTAAAATGGTTTGGGTTCCTAAGCAAAAAGCTAGCAAAGTGAATGAGGCATCTTCATCCACATCTCAACAATCCCAATCACCTATATCCATCCAAAAGCCTACTTCCATCCAAAACTTCCATTCCCTTCAAAAATCCCACAAGCAAAGCAAAAGTACTAAAAATATTAAATTTATGTGGGTTCCTAAATCACTTCATCTACCATCTCCTAAGCAAACATCTCCATTGCTTCCTACACCACCATCCAATCAAAAGCTTCAATGTTTATCATGGTGTGTGCAACCATTGGTCATGGTTCCCTTCCACTCCGCAGCACCTCCACATAACTACATCTCCCCATCCTTCATCCATTATCCTACATATCTCCCCAATCACTATCCCTACGGTCCATGCTTTTGCATAAACTTTTCAGCCATCGTAGCATAAGCCTTCCATAATCCACTATCCCCATCCATCTATCCTTGCATGAACCTTTCATCATCCACTATCTACCTAATCCATCTCCCATCCATGCAATCCCTTATCAACATCTATGAGCATAATGACATGGTCCATGCGAAGACATCATCCATCTCTAATGGGACACTATCAACCTTCATAGCACTAAACACTTGAGTCCCTCCTATCCATTACCATGGTGAAAACCTGGCAAATAGGCGCCATGTGTAATTGTCAACCCATCTAAAAGCAAAAAAAAAAATCAAAAAAGTAAAGAGAAATCCCTTCATCCAACAGTGAAAACCTGGTAAACAGGCGCCTTGGATGAGTACCATGATGAAAACCTAGCAAACATGCATCATGTGTAGGTTGATCTTCTATGTCACTTACACTTGGGGGCACCTTGTCTCATCCAACCTATCCATTTCCAAACTATCTATCCCATTATATCATTTTCCATCCTATCATGCTACATCCTACCATCCATAGCCATTACATCCATATGCCCATCCTATTGAACCTAGTTATCCATCCTCCTCCTTTTGATCTTGATGAAGACATAGGAGCAAAAATGTTGAAACATGTTTTGGATATTTGTTGACCTACCTACTTTCCAAACCAAGTCCTATCCATTGACCATTCATCCATCCCATTGAAACCAATCTATCATGTCGTCCCTTGGTCATGAACTTTGTCATGTAAAAATCTTAAGCATTACCACCTAGAATGGGGCAAGTTATTCTTCCTATGCAACATAGCCTTTGAAGATCACATCCTAGCTCCCTTATGATCCATCCACTATGGTGTATCCTTATCATGAGCTTTACATCTATCATAAGCTTTCCACTATAGCCTACCTATCCATTTTTCTTGAGGCATGCATACATACCTTATACGGCCTATCCTCTTATCTATCCATCTATCATGAGCCTTTCATCCCATTTACTATGAGCCCATCCTTTTATCCATCCATCCTACATCCATCCTTACACCTAGACTTGGTTTTCTCCCTTGTCATTGGTATCTAGCACAAAGGCTACCCAAATTGTAAATCCATTGGCATTTTCCAAAACATTCAAAAACACAAAAAAAAAAAAAAAAAATTAAAATATCCCCAAAAAACACAAAAAAATCAAAATATTCAAAAAATCCAAAAAATCAAATATCCAACAAAAAATCCAAGCAATAAAACCAATCACATCATCCAAAACAATCCACTTCAACATTCAATCATCATCATCATCATCATCATCGTCATCAATTCTTCCTATCAATAACATTCATTCATCCATTTCAATCAATCACTTCTTCCACTCATATCAATCAAATCAATCTAAGCAATGATCTTAAATCCAAGTCACACTAATCCATATCAAGCAAGCTAATCAATCAAGGAACATTATCCAATCAAATCAACAAGTTTTGATCCTAATCTTGTCATGAGCCCAATCAACAATCATCAATCATCATCTATGGGATATAGCATTCCCACATCCTTGTGTTGATCCAAGGATATAGCTTTCCCCGCAATGACAACACTATCATCATCAATACCACAATCAATCATTGGTTTATGACTTGACAAGGACAATACCTTGTTTGTTTTACATCCTTTGAGCACATTGAGAACACTTGCTTATGCTAAGATTGAGTGGACACTCTAATCATCACTCCATCACTATTATCATTCAAAACAATCAACCCTGCAATAACAAACATCACAACCAAAGCACATCAATCCAACCATCAAAATAAATCTTATCAATCATCAGCATCAACACCAAAACAAATCAACTCAATCACATCAAATCCAATCAAGACAAATCCAATCAAGTTCTCAAACAAGCAAATCATCAATCAATCAAAATCACATCAATCCAATCCATTTTCATCATCTCATCAATAAAACAATTAGAACTACATCTCATTTCCATCGTTAAGTGCCTTGATCCCATGGATATAGGGTATGTAGGCAGTCTAGAGTACGAAGGAAGTGCCCAGATTCAGGCACAAGTGATTTTCCTTTTTCTCCTCTCATCATTTCTTCTATCATCTATCTTCTACATCATCAATAAACAACTTCTTCCAATCAATCTATCATTCAAAACAATCCAATCCATCAAATCAATCTCAATCAAATCAATCTTCATTCATCATTTCATCATCTTCAAATCATTCCAAACACTGATCCAAATGCAAGTCAATCCTTCAGCTATACCAATCAAGTTAATCAATCAAGCCAAGTTATCCAAACACAATCCATGGTCTTGATCCTAGCCTTGTTGTAAGCCAAATCAATCAGCCAATCAACCAACCAACTCAGCAAACAACCTTGTGTTGATCTAGGGATATAGCTTTCCCCGCCATGACAACACTCTCAACTATCAACAAAATAGTCAATTAATCATTGGTTTACAGCTTGACAGGGGCAATACCTTGTTTGTTTTTGTATCATTTGTGCATGCATGCTTGCTTGGTTGTGTGTGTTATCTTTTTATCTTGCATTTGTTTCACATCGGTATCCTTTCTAGCTAATATTCATATCTTGTGTATGTTGGAATAGCTTTTTGCACTATCCTTTGCATCTAAGGTCATATCATACCTTTTGTGCATTAGGACTTTAATGCTCTAAGTTTACTTCCTCATACATTAGACAAGGTTGTATTACGCTGGGGCATGAGACACATCATCACCCTGGTCCTTATACCTTGGTGCATAACGTCTAGTGCTATATCAAACATCATGGTTGCTCACTTTCATTGCAGCATAACGCATCTTCATTTCTTATATCTATCCCCTTAACTTTCATAGTCTAAGCCATTTCTTTTCGAGAGCATACCCATGTTTGTCCAACCCACATATCCTCTCGAGGGGGCATCACCAACCTATCCAATCAATCATCATCATCATCCTTTTCCTCTATCCATTCCTTAACTTCTTTGAAATGATGTTACTCGACATAAAGCTTATCATCTCGAATATCATCTCAAAGAGGGGCAAAATGTAGACACCCAAATTTGTCCCAACTTTGTTCATGTCTAGCAACACCTTGTCAAAAACATCACTTAGACATCATGTAGCATTTTGTCCTAAATCCCACTCTTAACCCCACTTATTCCATTAGCCAATTAATTAAATAAATTTTATTTATTTAAATCCCATTCAATCCCATCCTTATCCTACTTAGCCAATTAATTAAATAAACTTATTTAATTAATTAATTTCACATTCATAATCCCACTTTCCAATTAATTAAATAAATTTTATTTATTTAATTAATTTCCCAATCATATCCTAATCCCACTATCCAATTAATTAAATAAATTTTATTTATTTAATTAATATCCAACTCATATCCCAACTAATTCAAATATTTTATTTCAATTAAGTTCTCATCATAAGCTGACTTTCCAATTAATTAAATAAATTTTATTTATTTTAAAAGTTTATCTTATCATTAAGTCGACATGTGTGCCTCTTTCATTTAAAAAAGATAAGTGGTACTATAGCCTTTTATTTAATATCTTTTATATGTAGTACTTTTTATGTACACAAGCACAGATGAGCCCTATCCTCCCTCCAGTTGTCAAATGACTACAACTCCCTTGAAGAGTGGGATAACCGAATCAATCCTAGCCATCCACATCAATCATTAGCTTTTTAATCTCAACCATTCATTTGAACCAAGCCTTTCCTATAAATCAACTCCCTCATAAGCCATTAGCATGCATTGAGCCTTAAGCACTCTTATTCTGCCAAATTTTCTAAGATGCATTGGGCCTCAAGTACCATTATTCTGTCAAATTTTCTAAGATTCATTGATCTTCAAGTATCCACATGCTGTTGAAATATCATTAGAGCCTTTGCATCATTCATTCTAGCATCTTCATCTTAATGTTATGCTGCAGAAGTGAGCACCCAACATTCCTCCAACAATAATCCTTCAAAATCTTGCATGCTCATGCGAGGTGGAGAAGAGCAATGGAGATAAATCAAGCATAGCGTGGAGATTAGTTTGCATTTACATTTGTTATTTTGATTTTCATGTTGTCTTGTGCTTCATTGTGCATTGCTAGGGTTTTATCATTGTTGTTTATACATTTACCCTAATTTGCAATTTTACCCTAACTACAGAGAACATCACTTTATATATGGCAAAAGTAAATGAGCTTGTATGTGGCATCAAATGTGCTGGTGGGGTATTAGATGAAGATGAAATTGTCGCTAAAGTTCTCAGATCTTTACCTCTTGCATATAAACACAAGGTCACTGCTATTGAGGAAATCAGATCTTTAACAACTATCACAAGGGATCAATTGGTTGGTAAGATATCTACATTTGAGTTGGTTGAGTTTGGTGATGCAATTCCCAAGACTGAATCTGCTTTCAAAGCTAGTGCCTCTGCTAAAGGAAAATAGAGATATGATCTAGGGGAAGGCTCCTCAAGAAAATCATCTTGGTATGAGAAAACAAAAAAAGATTTGGAAGAGGATGAATTAGAAGCTAAACAACTTGAAGCTCTCATTGCAAAAAGACTGCCAAGAGGATCCGGTAAGTATGAAGGAAAATTACCTTTTAAATGCTTTTATTGCAATAAGATTGGTCATTTTGCCTCAAGATGTCTATAAAGGTTTTCAAGGCCAAAACCTAATTGATCAAGGTTTCAAAAAAAGTGTTACTATCCTCAAGAAGATGATGATGAGTAACAGATGATGAATTCGAGATAGGAAACAAATTTGGAAGTGACTGGGTGTTTATTGCTATCAAGGAAGAAGATCCAATGCCTATTGAATCTACCAATCATCAGATGAATGGGTTATTGACAGTGGTTGCTCTCACCATATGATTGGTGACAAGAGCAAGTTCTTAAGCTTGGAAAGATGTGAAGGTGGAGTTGTAAAATTTGGAGATAATTCTGCTGGCAAAATTAGAGGCAGAGGAATCATTTCCTTTGATGGAAAGAACAAAAAAAGTGATGTTATGTATGTTGAAGGTCTGAAGCATAATCTTCTTAGTGTTGGACAGTTAGTGGACAAAGGCTATGATCTTTGATTCAAAAATGGAAAATACAAGATCTTTGAAAGCTCTGGAACTAAGATTGCATCCAGTACACAGACAAAAGGTAACATCTTCCACTTGGTTGGTACTGGCAAAAGTTTATTTGTTCAAATTGATCAGAGTTGGTTGTGGCATAGGAGAATGTGTCATGTCAATTTTGATAATATCATCAAGATAAGCAATACTCAAGCTATAAAAGATCTTCCTAGACTAGTGAAACCTACTAACAGTTTATGCAAAGAATGTCAATTGGGTAAACAGAACAGAGTCACATTTAAAAGTAAGGAGCAATCTTCAAATGGGTTGTTAGACTTGGTGCACACTGATCTCTGTGGTCCAGCAAGAATCAAAAGTTTGCAAGGAGATAGGTATTTTATGTTGCTGATTGATGACTACTCCCAGATGATGTGGGTAACCTTCTTAAAAGAGAAATTTGAAGCACTTGAGAAATTCAAAATATTCAAGGCTATGATAGAGAATGAAACTAGCATAAACATAAAGTGCCTTAGGTCTGATAGAGGTGGAGAATTCACATCTGGAGAGTTCATAACATTCTATGAGAATCATTGTAGAAAGAGATAGTTATCTGCTCCAAGGACTCCTCAGCAGAATAGAGTAGTGGAGAGAAAGAACCAGACCATCCAGGAAGCATCTAGGACCATGATGATGGAAGAAAATGTCCCTTAGATCTACTGGAGAGAAGTTGTAAGCATTGCTATCTATACTTTTAATCGAGTACAAATCAGAGGCAATACTGGTAAGACTCCTTATGAGCTTTGGTTTGGCATCACTCCTACTATGAAATATTTCAGAGTCTTTGGTAGCAAATGCTATATCAAAAGAGATGAAGACCTTGGAAAGTTTGATGCTAGAAGTGATGAAATAATATTCTTGGGATATTCCACTCAAAGCAAGGCATACCAGTGTTATAACAAGAGATTGAGAAAGATTGTAGAAAGTACAAATGTGAAGGTTGATGAAGGCATGAAAAATCCATCAAGGTATTATGAGTATGAATTAAATGATTAGAATGATGTCTCAGATCAAGGAGAACAAGTCCCAACTCCAGTTCAGATTCGACTGATCTAGAGAATCCTAAAATACAAGAAGAAGAGACAAGTTTGCATGAACCTATCCAAGAATTAGAAGTGCAAGAGCATCCCAAAACTCCTAGTATGTAAGATTGAATCATTCTAAAGATCAGATCATAGGAGATAGAAGAAAATGTGTTCAAGCAAGAAGAAAAATTGCTCAAGATTCAGTGAAGTATTGTTTGATTTCAAAGATTGAACTAAAAATAGTAAGTGAAGCCTACAATGATGAAAGATGGATTAAAGCAATGGAGAAAGAATTGATGCAGATTGAAAAGAATCACACTTGGGTTCTTGTTCCCAGACCTAAGGACAAAAATTTGATTGGGACTAAATGGGTCTTCCAAAATAAACTGAATGAAGATGGTGAAGTAATAAGAAACAAAGCTAGATTCATCTGTTAAGGTTATTCTTAAGTAGAAGGAGTTGACTTTGAAGAAACTTTTGCTCTGGTGGAAAGAATTGAAGCAATCAGATTATTTCTTGCTTTTGCTACCTTCAGAGATTTCAAGGTGTATCAGATGGATATCAAGTCTGCTTTCCTAAATAGTGATTTGGAAGAAAAGGTATACTTTGAGCAACTGGATGGATTTCAATTGTCTAATCATAGAGATATGGTCTGCCAATTGAAGAAGGCATTGTATGGACTCAAACAAGCCCCAAGAGCCTAGTATGAAAGATTGGACAAACATCTTTTGAAGATTGGCTTCAACAAAGGTACTGCTGATAGTAATCTATACTTGAAGATTGATCATGAAAATATCTTGATTGTTGAAGTATTTGTTGATGATATCATTTTTGGAGGAAAAGATAGTATGTGAAAGACTTTTGTAAATCAAATGAGAAGTGAATTTGAGATGTCTATGTTTGGGGAAATGAATTTATTCTTGAGTCTGCAAATCACTAAAAATAAAGAAATGAATCTTCATATCAATGACCAAATATGTGAAAGAATTGTTGAAGAAATTTGGGATAGAAGATTCAAAGCCAATGAATACTCCCATGGCAACTAGATGTAAGCTGAGTAAAGATGATGAATCTCCTAAGGTTGATAAGAAAAAGTATAGGTCAATGATTGGAGGACTACTCTATCTTACTCAAACTAGACCTGACATTATGAATGTTGTTGGTCTTGTCGCCAGATTCCAAGCTGATCCTAGAGAATCTCATGTCATAGAAATCAAGAGAATTCTTAGATATCTGAAGGGAACAATTGAGTATGGTTTATGGTATCCTAAGGATCATGATTTCTCTCTTCATGCATATACAGATGCTGATTGGACAGGAGATGTGGATGACCAGAAGAGTACTAGTGGTGGTGCATTCTTTCTAGAAAAAATATTGGTTTCTTGGCTAAGCAAGAAACAAGAGGCAATATCTCTGTCCACTACATAAGAAATATATTGTAGTAGCAGGCATTTGCACTCAAGTATAATGGATGAAGCAAATGCTAAGAGACATCAGAGTGGAGTATGAAGAACCTATCACAATTTTCTATGATAATTCAAGTGCAATAAACATATCAAAAAATCCCATGTTGCATTCAAAGACAAAACATATATCCATCAAGTTTCACTTTTTGAGAGAACAAGTGAACAAGAATGAAGTTAGACTGGAGTTTGTGCCCTCAAAGGTCAGATTGTAGGCATTTTTACTAAACCTCTACCTAAGGACTCTTTTGAGTATCTCAAGGAGACGTTAGGGGTTATTACCCCTCCAGTTCTAAATTAAGGTGCACTAATGTACATCAGTCCGGTGGATCCCACACGTCATATCTTGTGATCTGGATTGATGTTAGGAGGCTACTACTTAGGGGGTGCAGTCAAGTATGACAAGTGGTTGCAAGTATGTGCCCTTTGCCATTGATGTCAAAGGAGGAGAGAAGACATATGAAAAACAAAAGTGGTTGCTGATCAAAGTGAGAGCAGTAAAGAAAGAAAAGACATGTGAATGGTTGATGTTGATAGGGGGAGCTATGTCTGTCAGTGAGGAGAAGTTCTTGTCTTGATGGTTAAAATAATTTTTCACATCATATGTTGCCATCAATGACAAAGGGAGAGATTGTTGCAAGTATGGACCTAACTGGTGTTGTCATTGATGTCAACATACTTTTGTTGCATTGATGTCAAGGATTGGATGAGCTATGTGCTGAGGATATTGAGAAAATTAGCCCTATCAGAAACAAAGAAGGACAATGAATACAGTGAAGTTCTATGAAGCAAAGATCCCAATTAGTTCAAGATCAAAGTATGTGCATCAAAGGGTTTGTAGATATATGTCTTAAGGTGCTCCAGCTAAGATTTTAGAGATCCACATGAAGATTTGGAGAAGTTATGGCCATATGAGTAAAACTAGTTATGGCAGTTATTCAGAGGTGACAGTGTGGCATAAATAGTTCTGGTGAGATTCAAAAATGCAATATCTTGTTCTGCGGATCTGATGGCATGTTTGGGAAGCTAATGTGAATTGACAACTCAATTGGTTCGTGGTTTGGAGATCCATAAGCAATCCTTCTAATGTGACAGTGATGACTGACTGTGTTCTTGAGGTTCCAAATGAAGATGCGAATGATTACAGTAAGCAGAAGTGGTGCAGATGTTCTTGGTGATTCAAGCAAGCTTGTGGGGGTCTCTAGATTATGTCTAGTTCATGTTGGCACTCCACATTGAAGATTGAGCTCGTAATTGAATATTTACCTTTGGGTGATAGTGTTCTTCCTAATCTTGTCTGACCGGATGATTTATGCATGTTGCAGATGATCCTGAAGATGTTTTGTGAAGCATGGCGTGTTCGTCGAAGAAGATTGAGGTCCTAGATATGTGTGGCCAATAGTGTAGTGATGTACATGAAGTTTTTGTAATAAGTCAAGTTGTATTTTTGTAATTGCTCTATAATGAAATAAGGTATGTGTTGTGCCGACTTTGATGATCATTCCAAAGTCGATGTCATGTATAAATAAGATTTGTGAAGTCATTTAGTAGGATATGTGGTCATGATGAGAAAGTGGTAGAGAAGAGGAGCGAAAAGTAGAGAAAAGGTGTTGAGCTTAAATGGAACTGTCTCAAGCATGGTGAAGATGCTAATCTCTAGTTCAAGTATGTAATATTTATATTCTTATGTAGATAGTGTGTCTCCTATAGGCAGTGGGCCTCTTGTGAGCGGTGTGCTTAGGCAGTGAGCCCTAATTGGCAAGTACCATTTTATTCTTCTTATTCTTTTAACAGAGAATACAATCTTGGGTTAGTCACCTTTTGGTTTTTCTCTTAACCAGGTTTTCCATGTTAAAAATCTTGGTGTTATATGTGTTGAATGTGTTTCTACTCTTGAGTTATTACATTATGCTTCCATGATTGAATCTTTGTTATGCTATTGAAATATAAGAAGGTTTTAAGTAATTAAGGAATAGAATTTTTGTGACAACTGATTCACCCCCCCTCTTAGTTGTCTTTCCTAAAACCAACACTCCCAACCTAGGGCACTGACAACAACAGATTATAACTTCTCCATTGAGAATCAAAGTTAAAATCTAAGGCTGAGAATTAAAGTATGAAGAGCACAAAGGTGATGATCCAAAGGTCATGATTTAAACTTGTTTTAAATTCCAACATTTCATATATTTGGTCTTCAATTTGATAATTGGTTTTCTCCAACTATGCCCTAACTACTTTATTTGATTTTTGCAATGACCTTAAGGACTAGGAAAATTGATAAAAGGCCTTGTGGGAGTTTTTCAAGAGAGTTAGATCAGTTTTTGTTCTCTAGAAAGATATACCTGCATATCCATGTAAGTAATGTGAGATTTGGTGATGAAAACTATGCTTTTAGAAACCGTAAAGTTGAGATAAGTAGAAAGAGGAACTTTGCCAGCGTATTGATGTGATTCCTTGCATTGTTTGAGCTTGTGGTGAGTGTATTGAAGACCTTGATTATTTTTAAGATAATGTACAGACAAAGGGGCTTGTATAATAGAAGGTAAATGAGTTATATTACTGCAGAGAGATGATACAAGTGATATGATTTGCAAAGAGGGATGAAGTTATTTGCAGAGGAGTTTGATAGGTTATACAAGGGACACTGAAGTACTTTTTTTGTTATGTAATCAATGATAAGTGATTTTGTATGTATGGTGAATAATGTGAAATAATTTGGTGTATTGTAGTGAATCAGGGTAACCCCTTGAATTAACTTTTCTTTCTTATGTTAATTTTGCTAGCGAGGCACCTATTTGCCAATGAGGCACCTGTTTGCCAGTGAGGCACCTGTTTGCCAGTGAGGCACCTGTTTGCTAGTGAGGCACATTTTGCCAGTGAGGATGTGTCAGTGACACCATTTGTACCTAGTGAAGTTTATTGGGTTTTCTAGTGAGGCACAATAAAGTGGAAGAATTGAAGAGTGGTTTTTCATCCCTTTTAAGGGTTTTCCACTCATAAAAACATGCGTTATGGTTCATGTTTGTCTCTATGTGTTTGTGTACCCTAATGCTTTATGGTTGATTAAGGTCTTGTACATTCTACTCATCATTATACTTGTATGATTCTTTGGTGTCTATCTCATTTTCTATTCACTGTGTTAAAAGGTGCAAAAAGTTTTAAAGGTTTCTAGACCACTGATTCACCTCCCCTCTCAGTGGTCCTGTACTCCAACATCTCATTCTCAACCATTCTAGGGTTTTTGATGTATCTTTTAGAAAAGTGACCCAAGTCATTCTAGAATAATCATCAATAAGCAACATAAAGTACCCGTCTCCTTGTAGACTTCTTATCCTTGTAGGACCACACAAATTTGTGTGCACTAGATCCATCAATCTAGTAGAAAATTATTCTTTAATTTTGAAACTTGTTCTTGTCTGCTTTCCCAACTAATATTCCTTGCAAATAGTATTAGCAAGATTTACAAGCTTAGGCAAGTCTCTCACAGCCTATACAAAACTTATCTTCACCAAGTTGTCAAAATTGATATGACACATCCTTCTATGCCACAACCAACTCTCATATCTCTGAGTCAACAAATAGTAATCATTAGTTCCTCTTAATTGATAAATATTACCTTTGGTCTTATTTCCAGTTGCAATCACTCTTCCAGAGCTTTCCATGATCTTGCATCTGTTATCCTTAAACCTTAGATCATAACCTTTGTCATGCATCTAGACAACACTCAAAAGATTATGTTTTAAACCCTTCACATATAGGACATCATCTATGTAAAGTGGTAAAATTTGGATGATTGATTTTTGGTAGTTTTGTGTATATCCTCCTTTCACCACTTACATTCAAGGACTTTAGGTTGAGTGGCAATGCACTATCATACCCTTGGTCACTTGGGAATGTAGGGAAACTTGGATTTGTGTGATTTGATTGTCAATTATGCTCATTTATGCTCAATTATACACCCAAACCCTAATTATGCAATTATGGAAGCAAACAAATGAATATCAGAAAATGCTACTATAGAAAGATGTAAAATGACAGATAAATGTGCACCTATTTTTAGGGTTTAGAAGAAGAATAGTTAGGGACAAATGAGTGGGCGCCCAAGTCCAATGCCTAGGTTTTTGTTAGGTTTTGGAAGCTTGATCTGTAACCTGTTCCTATTGTATTAGAGATTTTCTAGTCACAAAATCTAAAGGACTAAAGAGCAGGTGCCCAAGTCTAGGGTGCTATTTTCAACTCTGATCTACAAATCCAACACTCTATAGTATCCTCCTGCAACTTCTCCTTTCCTATATCTTCAACTTGTAACCTGTAATCACAAAAACTTGGGGAGGGGGTTGTGGTGTTTAGAGGCTTGCCTCAGTTAAGCCCTAGAGAGACATTCAAGTCTTTCAAACACTATTGTCAGATAGAGAGTGCGTACCCTTGTGAGGTAGAGGCAAAAACCAAATGATAAATTCTCAAGAACACAAATGATGTCACCTTGTAGTGAAGATCTCATGGAAGGTAGAAGCTCTTCATGCCATGAGGAGATGGATGCTCAAATTTGCAAATACAAACACATAAACAACAGAAGCACTGCTCTAACACACAATGAATGCCTTGAATCACCTTCACAAAAGATTGAGAATCACAATTGTTTCTAATGTCCATCTAGTTTACAAATGAATGCCTAAACATGCTTATATATACAACTACAAACACTTCCACCAAGAATTTTGTAATTCAAACTTACCGTGTCGGCATAGGACCCAAATAATGGTCACAAGCCAACACTCAAAATTTGGGACTGACCCAAAATAGGGCAAGACTAGGGTGCAGGCACCCAAGTCTTCCCCCCTATCTTGGTTAGGGTTAGGTTCAAAGGATCTCCCTAGGTCCCATTTGTCATGAAACTTAGGGTTCATTTCATCGGGATGTCAAAATATGATGCAAGATGTCCTAAATGCAGATGAAAGACCTAGGAGCTAAACCTTATGAGGAAAAAACCTCCAAGGGGACATTTTTTGACATTACAATCTATATTTTTCTTTCCATCAAAATAAATAGATCCTTTTCCACAAATCTTACCAGCTGCATTATCTCCAAACCTAACCAGTCCTCCATCATACTTTTACAGACTTACAAACTTACTTTTATCACTGGTCATGTGATGTGAGCATCCACTGTCAATAATCCATTCATCCTTATCTTTCTCCACTTGAATAGACAAAGCACTTTCTTCCACTAGTTTTTCTTCCTTCACACAACTAGCAGGATTAGTAGATACATGTTCTTCCTTATAGCAATAAACAAGCATTCATTTGCACTAGTGCTAGCATCATCAAACTCATCATCTGTTACACCATCTTCATCAAGATCTCTGACAATATAACTATTACTAAATTTTGTTCACACTAAATTTAGTTAGGCCTATTTGTAGTTATTTCAGGAGGAGTAAAAGAAAACTTTTGAAATTTTGCATTAATTGAACAGTTGATCTCTTGACAAAACAAGAGATAGATGTCAGTTGTTAGAATAACCCATCAGTGCAATCAGGACTGATGAATCATCATAATAAGTGAATCAGAATGTTAAGAAATCAAAGATTCAAGAAATATAGTTGATCTAACATAGTTTTATCTTTTAGGAGTTATAAGACAAATTGATTATTCAGTTGATCATATTTGAAAGAAAGAAAGCAATGTATTTATTTGAACTGTTATTTCATGTCATATTTAGAACATACAAATTAGTATCTGTTACTTTATCCTATGCATTGATTGAAAAAGAAACATACATACATCAAGTGCATAAGATAAATTAACTAATCATGTTTAGAAGAAGTGTTCAAATGTGTCCCACACAAGCCATTGGAGTAACTATTATAATGGAGTTTTCATATAGAAGAAAATGCAAACCCTTGAAAAAAGATGAAACCCTAATGTCATTTTTATGCTTACAGTGAAAGAAACAAATACATAAATGTTTTTCTGCCATGGCTATGACATAAAGAAGCTATATCAAAGATACCCATCATTCAAAAAGAAACCCTAACACATTGTTACAATTATAGAAAAAGAATGGTGCTATAGTGTGTCTCTGTCAAGGCCATGCCAGAAAAAGGCAATTATATACATTCTTGTAGAAACCATTATCAAGTTTCAAAACCCTCTTTCATTTTTGTAAATACAGTCAAAAGAGAAAGATATTAAGTATTTTTTGCCATAGCCGTGACACATAATGCATTTCCTGTGCAAGATTAAGTGAAACCCTCATTTCAAAGTTAGGAAACTTTCAAGTTTTGCATTAGAGAACCAAGAAAATGCTACAGAATGCATTCATTGGCACGACGGTTGCAAAGGAGGAGACATTCTCTTTTAAAATCAAGTACCCATATCATTTTTTTTTCAAGTCGAAATGATCAAAATATCTACAGTTGAAATGAATAAGGCTTACCTTTTAAGATGAAGAGTTACAAATCAAGTATGGCCGCAACCTCTTTTTGAGGTTTCTCAATATTTTTGTCATAGTTTCAAGATGAACACATAGAAGAATCAAAGAATAGTGTCAAAGAATGTTGAAGAAAAAAGAGCAAGTATGGCCGCGACCATTAAGGCAGAAATACTACAAAAAGAAATCAAAATACCATTCAAAACTTTAGATACCTTACTCACTAGGTTCTGCGAGTTCTTTTCACTCAAGAAATGCAAAGAATTTGAACACAAAGAGCTAGAATATGGAGGAGAAAATGCAGAGAGCCATGAAACCCTAGTCGACAGAGAGGAGTTGCAAAGTGGCTGAAAGGAGAAAAGACAAAATGAAAATGAGTTAAGTTTAGGGTTTCTTCATTCCCTTTTGCTCGATGCTTCTTTACACTTCTTGATGTTTTTTGACTTTGCAAATGTTAAAATCATTACATTATCCAAAACTTGTTGGGGTCAAGACTTCAAAGAAAATATGTTCCCTAGTAATCATGGTAAGGAGAGGCCGACAAGGCCCTTTTTCATATTAAACTCAAAAGTCAAGGGTGTCGATATCATGAAAAGGTAAGTGTTATGCCTTATGTATTGTCAAAGACAAGAAGATATATGAAGACAAAATGAGATTGTAAGGTGGCAGGAGTATCATTGTCTTTTGCATGAGGGAGATAGTTGAAAAGAAAAAGGTATATTTGCATGATGATGCATATGGACAAGTATGGAAAAGTGGCAAAGGATTTCTTGGGGTTTTGATTTATTATACATGGAGGTTATATGGTAGTGAGCCAATTTTTTTTTGCATATGTAATTGGAGTGATAAGGAGTATTTTCTATGCCTAGGTGTCTTGTAAGACATTTTTACATTGTAAATGGAGTGATAGAGATATAATTTTGCCTTAAATGCATATGGCATGCAATTTAGGAGATTTTTCTCACAAGGAGACATAGGGGGATTTTATTTTCTTTGAAAGTCCTATTTGTGCTCATATCATGCAAATTAGGCAATTGTAAATTGGAGAGATAAGGAGATCTATTTTTTCTTTTCATCATGCATGATTTTACAAAATAAATCAATGTAAATAAATAATAAAGTGATATTCTTCAAATTTCTTTATTATTTTTCACAAATTGTAAAATAAAAAATAGTACAAGTTGTAACTAACAATAGAGTAATTATCCTAATTACTTTATTATTCACTCACATCAATTTTGCAAAAGCAAAATCATGCAAATTGATGAGTTGAGTTAACTGAGGCCATTTAGGGATTTTTCGCATGATTTAAGGAGCAATTTGAGGGATCTTGGTCAACTTATTGGTCAAACACATGGAGAGGACCAACTTGGAGCTATTTTTGTCAATTTGTGGCAGTTTGAGCCAATATTTTTAAGGATTTCTTGGTTTTCTCGTGGATCACTTTGGAGGAATTATTTTTAGAGGTAGTTAGTTGTAGTTTCATTTTGCATGCCTCTTGGAGAGAGCATACTATATATTGTAAATAAAAACTTGATTTTTGCTAGTTCTTGCATTCTTTTCTCTTTTACACATTGAAAGACAAGAGGTTTTGTAACTCATTTTTTGAGTTCTTGCCTTTTTGCTCTTTTACACTCTGAGAGAGGAGGTTTTGTAGCTCATTATTTGATAGTTTTATAGAGATCGTAGCAGATTACAGGTCCAAATTTCTTTGTTTTCATGCAATATTTCCTTCATTTTTTGGAATCAAGTATTTGCCTTTCCATTTGATGCTAATTGTATGAGGTGATTTGATGAAGTTTTACTATGTTTAATTATCAAAACCTTTAAAATTATTGTCTCACTCTTACTTGCAGTATTAAGCATAGTGATATTATAGGTCTTAGGTTGTGTTACTGAAAATAGTTCTTTTATGTTGTGAAAAGTTATTTTCCTTCATAAAGAGTTTATTTTCTAGCCTTCCTTAGAAATACTTTTGTGATATTTATGCCAAGATTGGATTGTGTGGGTCAGATTTTTGAATTCTATTGTGAACCAGATTTACATTTTTTCCATCCTTATTAGGTACATCACCAAATTTTATAGTTTTATTTCCATTATAGTTTCTTTCTTACCCTTTTCCAAAATAGAAATCATAGTTTCAAATAGCATATTTTAAGGGAACCAACCCATAATCTAAAGGTTCAAACTCATTATAGGTCACCCACAACCTGAGTTTGTCCCCATGTTTCAAAGGATTGCAAAGTGTCACAACTTTGCATAAGGGTGCAATCCTCATCAACAACAATATCATTTGTTTACAACTCTAGGTTTACTTTCAAATTTCTTTCTACCTCTTTAAATTCTCTCCTGACACCTAGAAGCATAGTAACTGATCTTACCACATGAAAAACATTTGAATGTTAATTTGCCTTTGTACTTACCGATACCTCTTTGCATGTTATCCGCAAAGTTGGCTTCAAACTCCTCGAGTTCATCATCAGGTTCCACATCATACTTCTCAGCTCTTGAAGTCTTCTCTGAAGTACTAGCTTTGTAAGTAGTTTATGTTTTAGGCAGGGCATCACCAAATTCTCTCATCTCAAAGGCTATAAGTTTTCTAAGCAACTGATCTTTTGAAACATCTTTCATAATCATGATTTCTTAAATTGCAAATACTTTGTGGCTGTAGGATTTAGGCAATGACCTAAGAATCTTCAACACAACCTCTTTATCATCAACCGTTCCTCCAAGACCTTTGATTCCATTGACAATTTCATCAACCTTTTGTAAGTATTTTGTTATGTTCTCATCTTCACTCATTTTCAGACTTTCATACTTATCTTTTAGGTTCTGCAATTTGGTGCCTTTTACAAAATCATCTCCTTCATATAAATTCTTCAACTTTCCTAGATTTCATTAGTTGTTTCTAGATCCATGACTTTTACTAACTCAATGTTGGACAATGCACTTAACAGAGCATCTCTAGATTTTCCATTTAACTCATATTGTTTGATTTCATCATCACTTGATGGACCATTCTAAGGAATAGTATATTTTGATTATGTCATCTTCCAAACACTATAACCAAGACAAATTAGATGGCTTTTCATTCGTACCTTCCAAAGAGCATAATCTGTTCCATCAAACTATGGAGCATCCTTCTTGTGCAACATCTTAGATCTTCCTCAAGCTATTAGACTTTCTTTCGAGGAACCTTTCTCTGATACTAATTGTTGAAATGCAAAAGACAACTGAGAGGGGGGGCTGAATCAGTTGTCACCAAAACTTAACTTGTTATAGATATCAACACATCAGTCAATTAATCACTATTATTATGATTTAACCTTGAAAGCATGAAATCAAAAACTTAAGCACAATCACACATGAGACACTAGATTTTTACATGGAAACCCCTATAAGGGAAAAACCTCGGTGATTGTTAACTCACAAAATAAATATGTTATAGCAATACTAAAAGTTAGAGGCTCATTGCCTTAGGGCTCACTACCCAAAATGCTCACTGCAAAAGTTAGGGCTCACTGCCAAGATCGTCTCACTACCAAGGGGTGGCTCACTACCAAAGGTTTGTGAACTAAGATAATAGCATCTACTCCATGCCAGGATTCAGTTCCATTGAAGTGCAAAACATTTCCTTTGCTTTGCTCTACCTTTTCACTTCGCATTTATCTTTGCATCTTCACATTTCATACCTTTTTCATGATTTTATTACATGTATTTATATAATTCATCAACCTTGGAATGTACATCAAGGTCAGAATTACATTCATCAACCATTGGAACAATCTCCAAGGTCGGCATTACAAACATACATAGAAATAGGTTTGAGCCTAAACAAAATTAGCTAAGGAAAAGATGTATGCAAATCATGTTATGCCTTAGCTGGGACTCAAATGCAATCTTCCACACCACAACACACTTCCACAATCATCAATGCATCTCTGCAAGTAGTGAAAACAACCATGTCGGCCAAGACTTGGAGTTAACACTAAGTCTTTTAGGAACAATCTTCATCCACGATCCAAATTAATCTTCATGGACCAATAAAAAGGTAGGAACATGATTAGGGGACATCCACAAGAACATTGTAATCACCAAGAACATCCACACAACTTCTAACCACTTTGTCAAGAAGATTCTTCAAACTGGAGCACTTAAACAACAATCTCAGCCACTGTCATAAAGAAAAGATTGCTTGCAGACCACCAAATCACAAACCATTTGAGTTGAAGGCACATAACATCATCCCAAAGTTAACTCTAGAACTGCAAACCATAATACTTCAATTCAGAGGAATGCGAAACAAAATACTTTCTCCCTATCACCACTGAATGCACAGAAAAATAGTTCTTACTATGGTGAATAGAACTCTCTCAAATCTTCATATCAGAGGCTTAAACTTAGAATATAGCACATTTAGACATGCCTCTAAATTAATTCCAATCCACAGATAAGGATATTCATTCTACAAGAAATACGGAGCAAATTACTGGATTGTTCTTCTGTAAACAAAGATACTTTTCAACACATTGTTTCCACTGGGAGAGCAAATTTTCTCAAAAGCACTTGGAAACTTAATATTAGGATCACTTACTCATTATCTTCAACACTTACATAGGCCGGTAAAAAGAAACTAAATTAATACAAGAAAGCGTCAAAACAAGAGCACAATTAACATCAATGACAACATATATATGTTGACATCAATGACAACACTGAAAAGGCACATACTTGCAACAATCTCTGTATCTCATTGGTATATCATCATCACAAACTAAGTGCTGACCTTACTCTAACTGTTGGCATCAATGACAACACATATTGCCAACAATCTCTCCTTTTGTCATTGATGGCAACACACACTCCCCCTTAGCTGTATATACATTTATCTCTCTCCCAGTTTGACATAAAGGACAAAGGGCAACTCCTTCTTTCCCTTAGGGTACAAACTCTCCTCCTAAGGTGCACACACTCTCTCTATCTCTATCTCTCTCTCCCCCTTCTTCAAGACTCCCTCTTTCAAAAATCACAACTACCTACTCCCCCTAAGAGGTAGCCACTATCAATCTAGGAAAAAGATATAGCATGAAATCCCCCTAGACAGATGCACCATCATGCATCTAGTAAGAACAAGGAGGGGAAATTACCCCTAATCTCTACAAGAGATCTTCCAAAGTATCCTTTGCAAGAGCCTTTATGAAAACGTCTACAATCTAATCCTTTGTTGGAACATATTCCAACTTCACTTCCTTATCTACAACCTTCTCTCTCAAAAAGTGATACCTAATTGCAATATGCTTGGTTCTAGAAAACATCACTCGATTCTTGGAAATATTGATAGCACTGGTATTATCACACAAAATAGGAATAATCTCATCATACAATACCTTAATGTCCTTCAGGGTTTGCTTCATCAACAACACTTTTGTATAGAAAAATGCTACTGCAATATACTTTGCCTCTACAATTGATAAGGACACTGGATCTTGCTTCTTTCTCTGCCACGAAACCAATCTACTTCCTAAAAAGAAATCACCACCACTTGTACTTCTTCTATCATCAACACAACTAGCCCAATCAGCATCAGTGTAGGTAATCAGATCAAAGTCATTACCTCTTAGATACCATAAGACATAATCCAAAATTCCCTTCATGTATCTAAATATCTGTTTTACTACCTTCTTGTGTGTTTGCTTGGGATTAGCTTGATATCTAGCACCACACATACTGCATACATGATATCAGGTCTAGAAGCAATCAAATGCAACAATCCTCCAATCGTAGATCTATAAGAAGTCTAATCAACCTCTAGAGAGTCATCATCTTTGCTCAAGTGACATCCAGTGACCATAGGAGTACTCACAAGTTTAGAATCCTCCATAGCAAACTTCTTCATCATCTTCCTAACATAAGAAATAAAGATACCATCATCTAGTTGAGCAATTTTAAGTCCAAGGAAGTGTTAGGTCTCAAAAATGCAGGTTGCTAATCCTAAGAAGATGCTAGACTCTATGATTAGATTCACAACATTTTTGAACTAACGCGATGAAATCAACCTTTAGGGTTTTGATGACTACCTGCACTTTAAGTTCTACTAAACCTAGGTGGGTGAACCTTAAAAATTGAAGCAGATTGAACGTAAATATCTTGACTAAAGTAAATGGGTCTACCAATAGTGGCAAATGGTGTAGAATAGATGAGAGCTTGTTGACTAATCTGATGAATGGTTGGTATAAATTGTATAAGCAATATCAAGGTGAACTTTATAACTGTACTTAACTAATAAAGGGGTTTTAAATGATGAATTGAAATAAGACCAGTGCCTTGTTGGGTAAACAGAGTCAAATGGAAGACTAAGACTAGTGGCTTATAGTGAGTAGTAACTCTAACTGTTTGGCACAATATTTTAGTTTATAACTTGTATAAACGTGCAAAGAAATGACTGACAAGCTCTTCTTAATAATCCAACCAATATAATCAGACTTCTTGTTATTCACCAGAAGGTAATTTAATCATTTCTTAAAGGAACCAATTGAATGAAATATGCAAGAATAATAGATAATATTAACTTGGAGACAGAATGGCAATCCTAATTATATGGTTCTTCTTAGTAATCCAAACTTAACACTTCCAGGTTACTGTGACTAATCAGAAGTATTTTTAATTCCTCTAATGGAAACTGTAGACACCTAAAATTGGACTACTCTGCAAACCAATTTTTTGTACCTCTGCACTCATCTACTCCCCCAATCTGCATATCCTTGGTGATCAATTAATTCACCTAATTGATCAATTTAACCTTACAACCCTATCCTATCAATTAAATGAATATTCCTAATATTTATTTAGATGATTTATCCATTTCCCTAACCACTATTAATTAGATAAATCCTATTTATCTGATTAACCTAGGCTTAAGTTAATTAAGATAACACTTAATTAACCTTGTCTCCCACTCATCCACTAAACTGAATTTAAAATTTAGTTTGTCCCCCACTCTCATCGACTCACTGAATTTAATATTTAGTTGTCCCCCACTCTCATCCACTAAACTGAATTTAATATTCAGTTGTCCCCCATTATCCTTCACTCTCCCCAAAGATGAATTATTTATTCATCCACTCCTCCACTCTTCCCAAAAATGGGAATTATTAATTCATCCACTAGGAATAAATGAATCACTTTTATTCCTAGCCCTTGATCTTGTCAACTGAATCCTCACCCTCCATCCTCATCTCCAAAATCCTATAAATAGGACCCCTCTCTAAGCCATTAAGGACACCACTTCATGCATCAAAACTCTGTCAAAATCACTAGCCAATCTCCTAATCCTATCAAACCTCTGCCAAAATCTTGTCTCAGTCCCATCCAATCCATCATCTAATCTCATCTACATTGTGTTGTGAGCACTTGAGCAATCCACATCTACACTCTAATCAGGGAAACATCTGAGGAGTTCTATTGGGTGCAAACTCCTTCCTGCATGGATTTGTGAGGTCTACATGAAGGTATAATCGTTTGTTTATGCATTAGATTAGTTATTAAACCTTCATTTGATTTCATTGATTACAGAAACTAATTAATTCAATCACACAGATACAACAAACGTGCATTGACAAATTAACTATACACTTGATATATTAATTTGAAAAACAAGGAAATACTAAAATGGAGGCAACCATACAATTGAGTAATTTTAACAAACAATTGATGCCAGAATAAAACCACAGAATCAAAGAACTCCAATTTACTTCTTTAATAATATACTTGGAACATGGTCTTTGAAAAGCATTGTAAACTTATGTATTATATTCTACCGCCCCCTCTAATTCAGCATCATAAGTTCAACTTATATAGAAATACTCATGAAGAGACGTAACTCTTCAAAAAAGTCTTTTGGAAATGAACATGATTTTTAAGATAACAATAATAAATGTAGATAGAGCAAAAAACATACACAGTTTAATCCAGAAGCTCTATCTACATTAATTCATGGACTGTGGAAAACTCATGCCTTCTAACAATAATAAAGACAACAATTCTTTAAGCTCTGTTCAACCATAAGTATATATGAGCAATATGATCCAAATACTCTTGGCTACGGTGGGGTATCAGTTAATTCAGTAGCGTTCCTTGTGATAACATCCATCGTTAACATCTTCTCTAGGTGCTTACAGGCTTCTCCAGATGCAAAATCTTTGTCCTTGAGAGCTCCTAAGGCTTCATGCAACAAAACTTGACAGTATTTACTCCATTCCTCTTTGCTCTTCAATTCTTTATCATTCTTGAATAATGTTGGCACTCCTGCTTTTGAAGCTTCAATACATTCCTTGCGATCATTCTTCAGCTGATCATAATATTTCTGATGTTGCTTAATTAAATCTTTATCACTAGCAATGCCTGTAGAGTCAGAAACATCCTTGCCCTGTATTTCATGGAGTTTTTCCCGCAACCTTTTGTCAAGCCTCTTATATTCTTGGGTCACTCTATAATTTTCAAAATAAATATCCCAAAATTGGTTCAGCCAATGCATCATGTCGATATGCCTATTCTGGAGCACTGTGGCAAGTGTATCAATCTGAATATAAGCTATCTGGTCAACAGATGGTGATTGGGCACTTTGGGAGCTTTCTCTCTGAGTTAATCTTTTTAATGACCCTCCGAAGGTGCTCTTAACAGTATCTTTCAAATAGTCATTTTCTTTGGTTAATCTCTCACAGCTCAATTTATATGCATCTCTTTTTTTGATTAACATTTGATCCTATGCCTTATTCAACTTGGTAACATTAATGCCAATGTCTGCACTAATCAATGGGTCAGTTTCCCTTGCCTTTAAAGTCATGGCATGCCAAAAATCTTTCTCATTGTCTATAACGGTTGTTTTCTTGTGGGGAGGATACAGGGCCCATATCATCAATTAATTTTCATCATTGTTATATTTTGTACCCACATACACTTTTGTGACACCTTCTGAAGTAAGCTTGTATTTATCATCTGTGTTATGTAGAAAACTATCAAATACTAGAGCAGAATTCAAATCAAGACTAGGAAAGATCATCACCCTTGCTTCTTTGAGCAGTCATCTTCCCTTATTAGGAGTCATATTTTGTAATTCACTATCCACTGTTGTTTTTAACATATCAAGCAATTGTCTTTCATTGTTGGCAGAGATATCATCAACAGATTCCTTGATTTCTTTCCCCTTGTATTTATATAAAAATGATTTGAATTCTTTAGAATGAATAAATTTATCATCAGAAATAAAAGAATTGTATGCTATTTGTCTTGGGTCCTCATTAGCAGACCCCTCCTCATCATGTTCTATATAGGAGCTTGATAGCACTGTATTTTTCTTTTAGACATCACAATTGCTTGTTGATGTGGTTCTTCTTCTTCTACAGGTCCTTCATCACCAGAAGATAACAACTCTATTTGTGCCAGTTGTTTCTTCTTCTCATTTAAATCCCTATTGTATTTCTCAACCACCAATTCAACTTCAATTTCTTGCAAATTCTTGATGATATCATCATGGGGGTAAGGTACATGTGTGTATCCACTAAGGTTTTGTTTCCTTTGAGAAAGGTCAATAAAACCCTCAGGATCAAACCCTTTTCTTGCCTCAGCACATCTCATATTGTAATGCATCAGCTTATCCATAATGAGACCATAACCTTCCTTGGATACCACAGTAAAATCTCCAAAGCAAAGAGTACTAGGCATAAAAGATTGTTTATCATGGGAACTCAAGTGCATCACATTAGAACAATTCATTTACCTAACTATTTCCAAGTAGGCAATTCTATTAGGAACAGTCTTAGGCAGTATAAAAGGAGTGTCCTCAAAACCATAAACTCTAACCATGGCAGCATCCTCAAAATAGTACCAGTCTCCCCAGTTGTGAGTAATAGTAGGAGGACCACTGAAATCCTTAGGTCTAAGAAACCTTTTTATTTCATTTGATAATGAATACTCACAAGGATGATTGAAATATCTATATAACACTTTGACATAGTATTCTTCAAACTGAACATAACTAGAATGGGCATATCTACTGTCCCATGTTCTAGTCTACATCTGCATGGGTGACTTCCGCCCCCTCTGGTCTACTGGAACAATTTTGAATTCATTTGGCCATAACCCCACTTCATGGCCATAATAAAGCACCATGTGTATAAGAAGTGAGTAATGTTCAAAGCAAACTAATGGGGCATTGTTCTCTTTTATAGTCAAACCAAAGTCAATTCTACCAAAAATATAGGCAACATAATCAAACTGCCTGGCATTGTGGCACTGAATGTATGTGGCTATCACCATCAAGGGAATTGTCATGAAATCTGGGACCTCTAATCCTAGGAGTAGTAAGTGTATTGTATGTATGGCTCATAGAGTAGTAAGTGTATTGTATGTATGGCTCAAATAATGACACATGAAAAGGGGGTCCATCATTCTCATTTAGAGGCACCAATTCTCCTTCTACCTTGGATCTGTGAATAGGCAACCTCCATCCATTATATGCTGTATCCATTCTCCAGTACTCTTTATCCAAATCCTCATAAACTATGGGGACAGTACATAAATCATCCAAGTCAAAAACTTCACAAATGGCATTCTTAGATAAGTGTATAATAGGCTCCCCTTGCGGGTTGCATATAGCCTTAAGACTTGGATTATATTGCTTAGCAAGAAGTTGGAGGAGTTCAGCATTTAGGAACACATCAGGAACAACCAATTTACCCAAATTCAAATGCCATGGGTTTGACACCAAGAAATTCCTGATTCTTCTATTGTAGTGGAATTTAAACAATTCATAACCTCAAATTATGGTCCAGACATTTCCTATGTATTTACACTTGTCTTCTACTTTTTCCACTTTCGCCCTAAGTTGTACAGATCTTCAGGCTTTAGAAGTTGATCTAGACAGTTGGTCAATGAAGTCCTTGTTCAGTTTCCTCTCTTTTGTTTTCTCCTTAGGGGTTTTGTCAACTTTTTGTTTTTTAGGTTTACTGGTTTCACCCTGTTGTTTTCTGCCCTTCCCTTTCACTAGAGTTTCCATCACAATTTTGGACAGTAAATTCAAACTATAGGCTATTGCACAAAAGTTGGTGTTTATGTACCTGTTATTTTGTAGTAGTGATCGAATTCCCCTATTCTCTCCTCCAAGTCTCCGCTTGCTTTCTTGCTTCAAATAATTCTTTCAAACTTAATTGCAATACTTTCAAATGGCGTCTCAAAGGATTTCATCATCGCCTGTAATTAATTGTTCTAGCGTTTCAATTTTCTTGATCATTGTGAAATGTCACATCATCATAACTTCTCTCATCGGCATGATTTTTGTAATGTCAGGGTGATTTTAATATCTTCTTATGGCATAAACATTTTCTCATGGATCAATCATTGTAACCCTTCATTTGTCTTCTCAATGTCATCTTTCACCTGAGTTTATATCAACAAGATATTTTAAAGGTTTACCCAATGTAGAAGTGGGCATGGTCATCATCAGCCTGACTTTCTTTATGACTGTGTGAATAACATTCTTCTCTGATCCCTTAAGTGTCTTCGATATGACTATCAGTGAGAGTCTCATTGATGAACGTGGTCATCGTTGTTATTGGGATAAGATATATCATCGGGATAACATATTTCAAGTTACCCGATTGTGGTTGTTTCCCCGATAGCCTTTTATATCTTTGATTGGAGAGACCTTCACAACATGTCACCAACATCGTTGTGAGTATTGCTTTGGCTAGACTTGCAAGCTTTGTTCCAATTCATTCACTTTTACCAATGGTTCCTATGTTCCATAGATGTCGGCATGACTTATACCGAAACACTTTCAATAATCACTGAGACATTAGAGTATCAGAAACTCCTTAATTTTTCATTATGAAGCTTATCTCCTGCTGATGACCGCTAGCTCCCTCTATTCTATGGGTTGTTTGGTGAGAGTCCCACTGAAATCTCTTATCGATATGATCTATATCATTAGGGGGGTTTGTAAAGTACTTGCTGATAGTGGTATCTCATACTGATCACCGTGACCATGCATTCTTTCTCTGATGAAAGGTCATCAGTGCCACTTTCTCCATCGGTGTTTCCTAAAATATTCTCCCCGATCCTTATTCTCATGCTGATAGCTATTTCAGCTAGTTTCTTATGGATCAGTATAACTAAAATGAGGTCTTGCCGATATTAAGAAATTTAGGCTCTTTACATTATTTTGTGATAAAAGTCATAGGATTTGTATGGTATATATCAACTATTATTTTGATTTTGGGTGAAATATTTTTTGGTTTGGTCAGACATGAGTGGGTATGAAGATAAGAAAATTTTAAATTTTTCCTATCCCAATAGTGGTTCTATCTGGGATGTATACTCCTTGTGAGTATAACAAGAATTCAAATCTCTTGGGGAAGTAGACCATATGTTTTATTTATTTGGGATGACGGTTTCACAAAATTGTATGAAAATGGGAGATGGAAATGATAATGATGGGGAACTGGGATGATCCTATACTACTATACATGGAAAAGAATTTTTTTTTTTTAGAGATTCATAGGACTGTCCATGTACTGGCATATCCTAATCTCTTTAATTACCCTAGACTACTGTGCACAGAATAAAAGTATTTTGAGAACTATTTAAGGGTTGTCCATGCATTGGCAACAGTCAATCCTCTTTGTGCATGATTATGAAAAGAAAGGCTTCAGATATTGCCCATGCACATGCAATTCCTGCTTTTCTCTGGACATGTTTTGCAAATAGTAAGAGTCATCACCTCCTTTGCCAGTTATAACAAAAGGACCTGGCCATAAAGCTTCAAACTTTCCATGCTTTCCTTTCTCTTGGCACCTAGCATTCCACATCAGTACTAATTCATTTATTTCAAACTTCCTATCTTTGGCCTTCTTGTCAAAAAGGTATTTCACTTGTGATTGCAACTTGATATTCTACCTTTGGGATAGTCTCCTTGTTTCATCAAGTTCTGCAAGATGTTCTAATCTTTCCTCCATTTGTTTAGGAATATTTAAATCTTCCTGAAGAATAAATTTGTAAACTAGTAGGAGATTTTCTAATGGTATTCTTGCTTGTGTTCCATATACTAGTTCAAAAGGAGATCTCCCAATTGCTCTTTTCACAATAATCGTATCAGCCCACACAGCCATTCTTAACTTTGAATCCCATGCTTTCTTATTTCCCTCTAACATTCTCTTTATAATTTTTAAAAGATTTTTATTGCTGGATTCTGCCTACCCATTTGCTTGTGGATGATAAGGGGCAGCATATGACACAGTGATACCATGTGTACTACAAATTTTTTTAAACTCATCAAACCTAAAACACATTCCATTATCTGTAATCAACCTCACTGGAGTGCCAAATCTAAATATAATATTCTCCATTAAAAAGTTGATCACCACCTTACTTATTGCCTATTTAGTGGGGATTGCTTCCACCCATTTTATGAAATAATCTGTCGCCACTAAAATTCATTTGTGTACACCACTTAATTTCCCTGCAATTTCTCCTATGAAGTCAATGCCCCACTAATAGAATGGAACCTCCACCTGCATGGGTTTCAAGGGTAGTGCTCCTTGATATTTCAACTTTCCTGAGAACTTCTGACATGCTTCACATTTTCTTATGTAATGATATGAATCATTAAAAACTCTAAGCCAATAGTATCCAGCCCTTAGGATCTTGTGGACTGTAGTCTTTGCTAAAAAATGACCTCCACACATGCCCTCGTGTAACTCTTTCATGATATGTTTTGATTGATGTTCATCTAGGCATAATAGTAGAATACCATCCCTATTCTTCTAGTAAAGATCTCCATCAATAAATACATATTTTGAGGCTTGTAATTTAAGTGTCCTTCTTTTGTTATCATTGTACCCTTCAGGATATTTCATGTGCTTTATATAATATATGATGTCAGTATACCATGGAGTATGCTCAATGCTAGAACTAGTGTTATCAACATCATTAGCACTACATATCTGAGAAGCCTCTAGATTACTTTCAGCCATTAATCTAGCAAGACCTTGTCCTCTCACTAGTTTAGTGATCTAGATTTCAATATTGAACTCCTGAATTCTATTGATCCATCTACATCTTCTACCTATGACCTCAGTTTGGACCAATACATCTTTTACTATAGCATTAGGTACATATGCTATGATTTTAGCTCCCACCAAGTATGGCCTAAAAGTTTTAACTGCCTTCACCAATGCATATGCTTGTTTCTCAACAATGTCATATTTTAATTTTGCATTTTGAAGAGATTTGCTGAAAAATGAAATGGGTTGTTCATGTCCATCATTATTTTTCTGCAATAGTACTGCTGCAACTGTATGATAAGAGGCAAATGAAAATAATTGGAATGATTTACTAAAATTAGGGGATATTAGAATAGGGGCTTCTTTGATTGCCTTCTTTATGGTAGCAAATGCCTCCACTATTTCTGTGGTCCACTTTACTTCTGAATTTTTCTTCAACATTCTTGATATGGGACTAACAATTTTTGCAAAATTTGATATGAACCTCTTGACAAAGTTGATTTGGCCAAAAAAAGAATGTATAGCTTTTACATTCTTAGGAATGGGAACTTGGTCAATGGATTTTACTCTTTTAGGATCTATTCTTACTCCATCTCTTGAAACTATGTGACCAAGCAACTTACCCTCTATCACTGCGAAATGGTACTCCTTAGGATTCAATGAAATCCCATATTCTAGGGCTTTAATAAATATTTGCTCTAAATGTGCAAAATGGTCCTCAGCCCTTTTGGAATATGCTGTCATGTCATCCTGATATACTATCACGATTTTGTTAATCAATTCAGCAAATGCCACGTCCATTGTTCTTTGGAATGTTGCTCCAACATTAGTGAGCCCAAATGGCATTCTTAAATATACATATGTTCCCCATGGTGTGGTGAATGCTGTCTTATATTGTTCTGATTATTTGACTTTCACCTGATTATATCCTGAGAAACCATCCGTCATTGACAATAGTTCACATCCGGTAACCTTTTGTAATATTGCTTCCATATTAGGGAGGGGACAGTTGTACTTAAGAGAAGATTTGTTTAAATTCCTGAAGTCCACACATAATCTAATAGCACCATTCCTTTTCCTGATAGGCACCAAATTAGAAACCCAAGAAGAATGTCTGATGGGTTTAATGATAGCTCAATCTCTTAATTTTGTGAGTTCTTCAAGCATCTTAGGGGCTAATGTAGGATTGATAGGCCTCTTTTTTGCCTAAATCGTTTAGCATCTAGTTTTAATGGTATTTCATGCTAAAAAAGATCCTCCCTATATGCTTTTAAATCTTCATATGACCAGGCAAATATGTGTCCATACTTCCTAAGTAAGTTGATGATCATGTTCCTGATTTTGGGATTAAGATTCTTTCCAATATATACATTCTTTGGGGCTGCCTATGTCCCCAACTTAATCTCTTCAAGGTTATTTTGCACCACTAGTGTGTCTTTCATTTTAAATCTATCATGTCCATCAAATGCCTTTTCCAATGCTATAAGTCCCTTAGGTATTTTATTTTTTTTCAACTGAACTATCTCTTGACCAAAAAGAGTTTCCTTCCCATCATGTTCTTCTACAAATGCATTAAAATCAATCTCTTGGTTTTCATAATAATCAGCACAATGCAAGAAGTTGATTATATCGGCATCATTATCAAACACTTGCTAGTTATGTACATTATCTGGGATAGTGGGTATAGTTTTGAATTCAACTTCTATAATACATCCTAATGTAATATCATCCCTTTTTAATGCGATATTTGCTAGAAAATCTTCCATAATGTTTTTTGACCTATCAATCCAATTAATTGAAAAGGCATCAAATAACTCAATATCATCCCAGACTGCGTTTCTGTATTATCTCAACCTCTTGTTTTTTGATAGGTATTTCTCTCACACTTGGGAAGTAACCAATTTAGAGTCACCATATACAACTAACTTTTTCATCTTATGCTTGGTGGCTATATTTAAACCAATGAGCAAAGCCTCATATTCTGCTACATTGTTTGTGCATTCAAATGTTAATAGAAAGGAGTATTTGAAATTTTTACCTGCTGGTGAGATAAATACTACTCTGGCCCCATTTCCCATTTTGCTACATACACCATCAAAATACATCTTCCACACATCATTTTCTTCTTTCTTAGATTCAATATGTATTGGATTAGTATTTTGCAATTCTAGCTAATTTTTCTCAACCTTGAAGGCTCCCAAATCTGTATCACAAAAGAAATTTATTTGATGTTGATCCAAGCATTCTATAATATTCTCATATATTGGCTCCCTACATAGCTTGATCTCTTTACCTCCCACTGGTATTGTGACATATGATAAGTCTAATTGGACATTCCCTCTTGCCATTGTAGCCCATTGTCTCGATAAAAGCATTCCATATTATGGTGGGATGTCAACCACAGTAATATCAATGTTATAAGTTGCTTCAGGGTATGAGGCAAGTTTTATCTCCACATCCCTCATAATACCAATGACTAGGATGGATCTATTATCCATTGCATAACACCTACCAAATGTAGTGTCAACCCACATTCCCAATTCTTTCATAACTGCTATTGGCATGATATTCATGGCCGCACTTGAATCAATCATGCAATTCCTCACTATCTTGTTTTTGATCAATAATGTAGTGTAGAAAGGGTCCACCTATGAGGGATTCTTTGTCAATGTATTACCTAGGTATACCTTAGGAATTTGGAATGTTTCTTGGTGAACATTGTTTGTTCTATTCTTAGATCCTTTATGTTTTTGATTTGGTATATTTGAAATTAGTTTAACTATTGTATTCCTATATTTGTCTATCTTCGCCATTTCCAAAAGTGGAACTGATATCTTTACTTGAGAAATTGCATGAGCAATGTCAAATGAATGGGCCATAGTCTGATCATTCTTTTCTATTTTTATATGTTCCTTTTCTTGATTTTGTGATTTATTTTTTGTTTTATTTTTATCAGCCTTTTCTGGTTCTTTGAATGATGACTTTGCATTATTCTTTTTGTAATTCTGATCTTTTATAAAGACACTCCCAGGTGTTCCTTGTTCAACATTCACTGTCTTGTTCTTTAGGTTATAGGCATTTTTAGCTTGAGCTATTACAGCTATTGTAAGAGCTTCTCGTTCATTTTCAGTGGGCTTTCTCCACTAATCATATGGTTGATTGTTATAATAGGTAGGTTCCTCATAACCATCTTCTTGATCTGAGAACACTTCTTCTTTTCCCATATTTATATGATGTCTCTGATTTCCCACATCATATTCATATCCCTCTTCCTCTGTAGAAGAATATGTTGATAACTGAGAGGGGGGGGTGAATCAGTTATCTTAATTATTTGACTTTCTTTTCTTCATTAACAATTAGAGCAATATCAAATCATATCAACATGCACAAAAATGAAAGCAGGAATAAACTCAACACACGTGACACATTATTTTTGACGTGGAAAACCCTATTAAGGGAAAAAACCACGAGGTGATTAACCCAAGATTGTATTCTCTGTTAAAAGAATAAGGTAGTACAAAATGGCACTTGCCAATTAGGGCTCACTTCCTACAATAGATTATAGAAGTAAACTAGTTACTTGAACTGATGAGAAGCATCCACATGTGCTTAGGTTCAGTTCTAGTTAAGCTCAATACACTGATCTACTGCACTTCATTCTTCCTCTGCCTTAGTGCTGTTGTTCTGTCACATACTAGACTTTTATTGCAGCTTCCACACTACTCTCTGCTTTCCTTCACACAACACAACACACTCTTCCTTCTTTGCATCCAAATCCATCTAGTATATATATCCGCACTAAGGATTTCATCCACTTTCTAGTCGGCATCCGAAAAACTCAGAATATTTCCAAACTCTAGTTTGTCAGCTGAATCCTTGCTTACCAAGTGATGCATATCAAAGAGATGCTTATAGAAGTCATCAATCATGTCGACCAATCATGAATGATACCTCAAGAAACTTGATCACCATCAATAACTTATCCAGATTGAGGTCTGATGCTCTGCCAGTCAGTTCTTCCTCAGTCTACTCTGTCAAACAGGAACCCAATACTTAGGTGTTCATATCTCTTCACTCTTTCTTCACAAGAGGATCAATCCCTGGAATCTATCATTTAAGATACTCCTCTTGACTTCCCCAAGTCCGCACTTTACTGAGATACTTCCTCTGAGAGATCCAAACCTGACTGTCAAACCTTGCTACATGCTCTATTCTTGCTTACCGGACCTCAAGACTCTTCAATCTGACTTCCGGTATAGACACACCATGTCTTGCAGATGGGTGGGATGAACTTTGTTGCCATCAATGACAGCACTCATGAAACTACACTATGTCTCTTGCCAACAATCTCTCCGTTTGGCATTGATGGCAACACTTAGTGAAAAATGACTAAGTGTCACACTACACTCCCCCTTGGCTGATGCTCTGTTCTAATGTACACTTTACCGGAGCTCCCCCTTAGCTGGATTCCACATTTTTCACTACTCCTCACTCTCCCTTTGACATCAATGGCAAAGGGTAGGGTCTGCACACCAAAATTTTCAAGAAAAACAATCTATACATATCCACATAAGTATATATACAAGTTGTACTTACATGTACTTAAGTATATCTACAAAAGTATTCTTCAATTGTACAACTTCTATCGCCCAACTCTGCTTCATCCTGTCCAAAATTGAGATGTGACCACTCAACAGGAATGCAAAAGCTTCTACCTTCTTAAGATCTGTCAGATCATTGTTCCAGGCTATGGCCTGAGCATCAGTTAGGGCCTCATGCATGGCCTCTAACTTAGGGATAATGATCCCTCTAAGTTCACTTAACCTATTTATTCTATTTTTCTTCTCCTTCTCAAGCTTCTTTATCTCATCTATGGCTGCAATAGTCTGACACTCTTGATTTACTATGGAAGAGGAGAGATGATCAAAACTTTGAGATAAACTTAACAGTTTATCCTCTTGCTTTTTTACTTTCTTCTCAATATTCTTGGTCTCTTTAGGCTAGGATAAACAAAATTTATATATATCTCCACCATCTTTAAGAGCATTTTCTAAGCTCTTTATTCCAATATCCATAACTCTCCTATCATTTGTTATTAAGCCTTGTACTTCGGAGAATCTTTTTCCCAAAAACTCCTTCCAGACCTTTTCTTCTGCTGACTTTTCTAAGGAATCAAAATGTGAATGAACAGAATTTACAAGAGACTTTAGATTACCAGATGTTAAGGCTAAAGGATCCTTTTGGAAGGATGGCATGATCTTCTCCAATACACCGGATGCAGTTTCTATGAGCTCACAGTCTTCCATGTGAAACTTCAGAAGTTTTTCTTTTACCTTTGCTTGAGTAAAGGATGCTAGCTTCATGGTTTGAACTGGGGAGAGGGAATCAAAATTGAATGGACCTTGAAGTAGTTCTGGTTCATCAAATTCCATCATCTCTTTGGTCAAGAAATCTTTGACAGTTTCTGCAGTGTCTCTTACCAGAGACAGGGTCTTCTTCCCTTCTGCAGTCTCAGAATTGTCTCCTGGAGTCTTCTATGTTTGGTCTTTTTCTTTTTCCTTTACTTCTTCTTCTTCTTTAGATCTGGGATCTGCAGGGGAAACCAGAGAAGAGATGTTTTCTTCTTCATGGACTTCCTCTTCCAGAGTAGAGGAATCTAAGTCCTTGGCTTTCTCTCCACTTGTCTCCTTTGCCTCTTTTGCCATTGTCTCAGTAGATTCTTCTTTGTCATCCACACCTAAGTCCTCTATAATAGGAATATTGAATCTTTTGTATGCATTTCAGAGGATGTCTTCTATTTCTTTTGCCACTTTGTTAGTCTCTCCAAGCATAAGCTGATTCATTCTAGCATTGCTTTGGAACTCATCCTTGTAATCTTTCAAGATCATATTCATTTGTTTCTGAGTGATTGAATGATAGAGCTGAATAGCTATCTGTTCCCAGATTTCTAGGTCTTTTGCTTGGGCATTATTTTTTCTTATTTCAAGTTCCTTCTCTAAGCTTTTGGGAATTAGAGATATAATTTCAATAAATGCTTTGTTGTAGATATTTAGATAACTGACTATGGTATCTTGCAATATCTTCCGATCAGTTTCATTATATTCATCATAAAATTCAACCATTGGTTGTAAGTTCCCATCCATAGTAACTGATTTGATGATATCATCAATGCGGAGAGTAGGTTTTTCAACAAATTCCTCTGCCTTCTCTTCTTTGTCTAGACCGATAGAGGGTTCAGCAGTTGTTTTCTTCTTCTTCTTCATTTTCTTTACTTCCTCATCTGTCTCTGTCTCTTCATCATCCTTGACGCTTGTGTATGATCTTGTATCCTTTGTCTTTGTTCTCTTTTCTCTTTTACCGGATGATTTTGCTTCTAGTTTTGATGCCTTTGATCTCTTAGTAGTGGCAGGTGCAGAGCTCTTAGAGGATCTGGTCTGGGAGGGGGCTTCTACCAGAGCACTTTCTTTTTCTGCTTCTTCCTTTTCTTTCTCTTCCCTTTCCATCTTCTCTCTATTTGTATCAAGTGCCTCTTTTGATATTCCATGCCTCTTGGCAAATTCTTCTACTTCCCTCCTCACTTTTCTTTTCATTTCCGGTTGTCTTAGCTCCACATGGATCTTCACACTCAACTCTTCAAAGGTTCCAAACCTTTCTGCCTTAGGATCCTTGGGTTGACTAAGCATGTGTTGAACATGTAGCTCTACAATTTTCTCATCTAATTCATACCCCATTAGCATGACCCAGACTGTCCTTGGCTCTACTGCCTCCATTAGGCATTGATCAGTTTCTACCATAAAGCATATTGTATCCTTATACTTTTCAACTAGAGATTGGGGGATTCTCTCTCTTGCTTGCATCATACTCTGAAAGTTCTTGAAGTAGCCCCATAGTGCTGTGTTCTGTGCCTTGGCATCACCTATTCCATGTAAATAGTCCCTGATTTGTATGGTTACTGGTCTGTCATTTTGCCACATCCAACCACTAGATATGGGTAGCTCATTCATGTAATAGAAAAATAGACAGAGTATCAAGCCACCGTATTTGAAGGAATTCTTCTTGTCCTTCTTTATCTTCTATAGATTCTCCAAAAGTTGGTTTAGGAGAAGTTCACAAAAATCATAGTCAGCATTTTCTTTTAGCATGTGATAAGCTGTGTAAATTGCAGTTCTAGGTACTAAATTTTCCCTGCTGGAGTGATTATCTTGTAACCAATTATCATGGATACAAATTTGATATCTGGATCAGTGATATCTTCAATTGTCATTGCTCTCTTGTCAAATTTTGATCTGGTTGCCTCATTCACAGTCTGATTCTTGACAGATTTGAGAGTAGGTATCCCACCAAATGAGTGCAATCTAATAACTGCCCTAATGGCATCCTTGGTTATCTTGAATGGCCTCATCAACCATATAAAGTTATCATGCATTCTACTTAGAACATACCAGACCCATTCATCTTCTGTAAAATGGGGGAAATGAATGTACTGTGCAAAATGTTTGTCCCAGATAGCCTTATACTGAGGTTTCAGTTCAAATGAGTCACCTATTAACTAATTGTGATAGATATCTATCAGCTTGGATTCCCCAAATTCTTCAATGTTTACATGAATGTAGGCCCTAATGTCTTCAACATGCAAAACCCCATGCAGAATGTTGGAAAATGTGCCTAAGGGATCCACTTTTAGAGATTTGTAGGGATGTTTCTTAAATTTAGGGCATGGCCTATCAAAAATCTTCACAACATTTAGAGTAGCCATCTTAAGGATTCAGAGAGAGTTTGATCAAGAGCAGAAAATACCTTTTTATGCTTCTAGGTTTCACGGAATGAGATGGATTAGATTGCTAGAAGAGTTGACTTCTGTGGTTGATCTTTGAGAGGCTTGAGACAATTTCTTTGTAGAGCTACTTTTCTTCTTCTTCTCAAATGCAAATGTACAAATAATGAACAAAAGAACCCTTTTATTTTTGCGCAAACCCTAATTTCATTTGCAATAAATGCATACCTTAAGTTATTCTGGTTGCTCTGTTCTCTTTGTCCTGAGAGATTTTTCTGGATCACTAAGATGCCCTTAAATTTATTCTTGGTGGATATTAACAATCTATCTACCTTTCACAATCATTCCATTTATCCGCAGATCAAGATACCTCAAATTTGAATCATATCGGATCTAACTGTGAAAGTCATGTTCTTACCAGATGCTTATTGAACCGGATCAATCTTGGAAGATTAATCTTTTCAAAACTTCTTGCGGATCTTTCATATCTTTACCATGGCTTATTTAGATATTTCTCTGAGAACCTCTTTGATCTGCAACCTTTCATGAGCCAATTTCAGGCCCCTATTGACTGGCTGGGGGAAAATGTTTTTCTTTTGTTACCCCCCTGAGCTAGAGCTCATCTATTTAGTTTCTAGAAGGAATATCAGTACCAGATTCTGGTGCGGATCCATCCTCATCATTTTTTGTACTTCTCTTTACCAATATTTTGTTCATCTCCCTTTGAATTTCATCTGCATTCACTTTTCCTTTTCCTTTGTCTTGGTTATGATTATGATGCACCAAACCCTTTTTGTCCTGATTCTTACTTCTGTAGAATTTGGCATTATGTCCGGATCTATTGTAATTGTAGCAAACAACATTTCTTTGCACATTTGACTGACATCCTCTTGATCTACATTGATTAGCCACATGTCCAATTCTATTGCATGCAAAGCATCTACCATTGAATGAACTGTTCATTTGCATATTTCTACATTCATGAGATTTGTGACCATACCTTTTGCAATTGAAACATTGTCCGGAGAAGGATGAATTAGTCTGATTCATTCTTTTTCTATATTGATTTGCTTTGTGACCAAAGTTATTGTAGTTGTGGCAGTATCCATTGAAGGATGGATATCTTTGAGCATTTGGTTGCCTTACCGAAGGTCTTCTAGGCCTGTTCCTTGGATTTCCTGGTCCAGAGTTTTTTTGACTGGATCTAGAGCTTTCACCTTTCTCATATTCCAAGCCTTGCTTGTCATCTACCCTCTTTTGGCTTTGAAGAAGAACTTCAAGTTGAGCAGAGCTTATCTTGAATTTCTCCTTGTATTCATTAGTTGTTTGAAGATCCCTCTTAAGAGTGTCAATCTGATTCTCAAGTTGTTCTTCATTATCTCTTGCTTCTTCAAGATCAGATTCCAGATGCCTAATAATTCTATCCATTTTATGGCAGTCTTCTAACTTCTCCTTGAGAGTTTGTCTTAGATCATCTTCTATTTTTCTTTTCTCTTCAATTTCTTGGGTGAATTTCATAACCCCTGATTCCATTTCATGTCTTACCATAATGACCTCTTTTGATAGCTTCTCACATAACTTGTTCTTCTCATTCAGATTTTCATCAGTATTATTGGCTTCACTTTGACTTGCTAACTGTTGAAGTAGTTCCTTTCTCTTTTTCATAGAGATACTCAATTTCTCTTTTAATTCATTTATGAAATCATCAGCTTGTTTAAGTCTTTCCTTTAATTCATTGACTTCGGAGTGAGATTGCTCAAGATCGTCTAGGGAAGACTGAAGTTGTTCCCTCATTCCATACATATTGATTGAGATTCCCAGATCTTCCTCAAGCTGTTAGGCTCTGTTAGGAGGAACTTTGCTCTGATACCAATTGTTGATAATTCAGAGGGGGGGTGAATCAGTTATCTTAATTATTTGACTTTCTTTTCTTCTTTAACAATTAGAGCAATATCAAATCATATCAGCATGCACAACAATGAAAGCAGGAATAAACTCAACACACATGACACAATATTTTTAACATGGAAAACCCTATTAAGGGAAAAAACCATGGGGTGATTAACCCAAGATTATATTCTCTGTTAAAAGAATAAGGTAGTACAATGGCACTTGTCAATTAGGGCTCATTGCTCGAGCACACTACTCACAAGAGGCTCACTACCTACAATAGATTATAGAAGTAAACTAGTTACTTGAACTGATGAGAAGCATCCACATGTGCTTAGGTTCAGTTCCGGTTAAGCTTAATACACTGATCTACTGCACTTCATTCTTCCTCAACCTTAGTGCTATTGTTTTGTCACATACTAGACTTTTATTGCAGCTTCCACACTACTCTCTTCTTTCCTCTGCACAACACAACACACTCTTCCTTCTTCACATCCAAATCCATCTGGTATATATATCTGCACCAAGGATTTCATCCACTTTCTAGTCAGCATATGAAAAACTCAGAATATTTCCAAACTCTAGTCTGTCGACTGAATCCTTGCTTACCAAGTGATGCGTATCAAAGAGATTCTTATAGAAGTAATCAATCATGTTGGCCAATCATGAATGATACCTCAAGAAACTTGATCACCATCAATAACTTATCTGGATTGAGGTCTGATGCTATGTCGGTCAGTTCTTCCTCAGTCTACTTTGCCAAACAGGAACCCAAAACTTAGGTGCTCATATCTCTTCACTCTTTCTTCACCGGAGGCTCAATCCCTAGAATCTATCAGTCAAGATATTCCTCTTGACTTTCCCAAGTCCATACTTTACTGAGATACTTCCTCTGAGAGATCTAGACCTGACTATCGGACCTTGCTACATGCTCTGTTCTTTCTTACCGGACCTCAATACTCTTCAATCTAACTTCTGGTATAGACACACCATGTCCTGCGGATGGGTGGGATGAACTTTGTTTCCATCAATGAAAACACTCATGAAGCTACACTGTGTCTCTTGCCAACAGAATAATCTTCATTCAACAAATATGTTGTATCTTGCATCATGTTTATCATGTGATTGTTTCTATTATAATTGTATAATATTTCTTCTTGTTGTACTATTTTAGCCACCTCACAATATTCAGGTGAATGTCATAAATTGCACACCAGACACCAAGGTTTATCTTCTACTATATGTGCCACATTTCTTTTTAGAGGGTCAGGCGTATCTTTGCCATAATGTTGCTTTCTCCTGTTTTCAATGGGTCTCCTATCTTTCTAGTTTGTATTATATGGCATATCATGCAACTTGGGCCTTTCATGTCTATGCTGACCTTCTTTTTTAGTCTGTTGAATATTTAGGTTTTGAGGATTTCTAGGGTTGTCCCTCTTTCTAACCATACCTGCAACTTTCCTATTATTCTCAATAGTTAATGCCACTTTCTGTGCTTCAGGCAAGGTCGTAGGGCACTAATTTCTAAGTTCGTACTCTGTCTTGGGATCAAATGATTTTAGATAAATGCTTAATGCTACTAGATCAGTCAGTTTAGATCCATGTGGTATTTTGTTATGTAATTTGGAAAATTTCAGATTGAAGTCATACACTGATTCATTCTGGTATTTCTGGATGCTTATCAATTCGTGCAATGCAAACTCAGGGGCATACTAATTACCATACTGCTCCTTAAATTGATTATGGAAATCTATTATTGAATTGATTGAAGCATCAGGTAAGCTTTTGAACTAGTCTCTTGCATCTTTAGTTAGGGATATCATGAATAACCTCATTCTAACATCTTCATAGTTGATACCAATATTTTGTATGAAAGCATTGAAGCTTCTGATGTGATCTTCAACTGATATTGTACTGTTCCTAGTGAACTTGGGAACTATATTTCTCCAATTACTATCCATAGGGTATGGATATAGTTGATATCCAGTCATATCAAATTAGCTACATATTTTTGCTAGGTTTTGAGGTGGAAAATTCATGGGTGGTGGATTAGGATAGTAATTATATCCACCTGGAGCCTGATGATAAGCATATTGCTATTGTTGGTTTATGTGGAAATTTATATAAGGATTTTGTGGTCTATAATACTATTGGCTAGGGGGTGGGTATGGATTAGTCATATGTTGAGATGTATTGTGCATGGGAGGTGGTCCAGAATTTCCAGGGAGGGCATTTTGATGACTTCCAGATGCTTGTGAATTTGAAACACCACCTATATTTTGGTGTAAATTTTGTTGTGGATTCCTTAAAGTGTTTCCTCTATGTGGAGGTACATATTTTGGAGGGGCTATTTTAGCCCTATTCTTTATTTGTTGAATCTCTTGTTGTAACAACCTCTTAGTCTCTTGTATCTTGATCATTTCAAGTTCTTTATAGAGCCTAAGCGCATCCTATTGTGCTTCATTCATACCTCCTAAATTCTTTGGGCTTCCATTTATTTCTTGAATTGAGAATCCATGTTCTACCCCTTCTCCCTGTTGTAATGACATTTTAAAATCATATTCAGCTTGCCTTTGATCGATTTCTCTCATGGCCTGTGCTTCACACTCAAGCTATTCTTGAGAATCAGGTCTGTATTTAACGAATATGTCATCAGTTACCTCATTGAGATTTTCATTTGATTCATGTAGAGGTGTAAAATTATTATGCGTTATTATAGTTTGCTTGGCATTATCCTCTTGAGCCTCTTGGTTATTATTCTAGTGAGAATAATTTAATGTTCCATTTCTCTTGGAGATGTTTCTAATTGGTTGAGATGATTGCAACTTCTTGCCTTCCATCTTGGATCTCCTACCATCCATTTGGTATTAATTTTCTATTATAACAGTTTCTAGAGTTGCCACCTATTTTGTAAATAGGAATAAGTTTATAATTTATCTTTCTAGATTCTTCTTGCCAGCAGAGTTACCAAATTAAAGTTTCTAAAATGACTCTCTAAAAGGAATGGTTTGTTACTAAGGTCTTTTATTTATTCCCTGGTAGAGTCGCCAATTTGTTAAGTCTCAAAAATGCAAGTTGCTAATCATAAGAAGATGCCAGACTCTATGTTTAGATTCGCAATGTTTTTGAACTAACATGATGGAATTAACCTTTAGGGTTTTGATGACTCCCTGCACTTTGAGTTCTGCTAAACCTAGGTGGGTGAACCTTAAAAATTGAAGCAGATTGAACGTAAATATCTTGACTAAAGTAAATGGGTCTACCTATAGTAGCAAATGGTGTAGAATAGATGAGAGCTTGTTGACTAATTTGATGAATGGTTGGTATAAATTGTATAAGTAATATCAAGGTGAACTTTATAACTATACTTAACTAATAAAGGGGTTTTAAATGATGAATTGAAATAAGATCAGTGCCTTGTTGGGTAAACAGAGTCAAATGGAAGACTAAGACTAGTGGCTTATAGTGGGCAGTAACTCTAACTATTTGGCACAATATTTTAGTTTATAACTTGTATAAACATGCAAAGAAATGACTGACAAGCTCTTCTTAATAATCCAACCAATATAATCAGACTTCTTGTTAGTCACCAGAAGGTAATTTAATCCTTTCTTGAAGGAACCAATTGAATGAAATATGCAAGAATAATAGATAATATTAACTTGGAGACAGAATGGCAATCCTAATTGTACGGTTCTTCTTAGTAATCCAAACTTAACACTTCCAGGTTACTGTTATTGATCAAAAGGATTTTTAATTCCTCTAATGAAAACCAATTAATTCAATCACACAGATATAGCAAATGCGCATTGACAAATTAACTATATACTTGATATATTAATTTGAATAACAAGGAAATATTGAAATGGAGACAACCATACAATTGAGTAATTTTAACAAACAATTGATGCCAAAATAAAACCACAGAATCAGAGAACTTCAATTTACTTCTTCAATAATATACTTACAACATGGTCTTTGAAAAACATTGTAAACTTATGTATTATATTCTACCGCCCCCTCTAATTCAGCATCATAAGCTCAACTTATATAGAAATACTCATGAAGAGATGTAACTCTTCAAAAAAGTCTTTTGGAAATGAACATGATTTTTAAGATAACAATAATAAAGACAACAATTCTTCGAGCTCTGCTCAACCATAAGTATATCTGAGCAATATGATCCAAATACTCCTAGCTGTGGTGGGTATCAGCGAATTCAATAGCGTTCCTTGTGATAACATCCATCGTTACCATCTTCTCTAGGTGCTTATAGGCTTCTCCAAATGCAGAATCTTTGTCCTTGAGAGCTCCTAAGGCTTCATGCAACAAAACTTGACGATCTTTACTCCATTCCTCTTTGCTCTTCAATTCTTTATCATTCTTGAACAATGTGGGTACTCCTTTTGAAGCTTCGATACATTCCTTGCCATCATTCTTAAGTTGATCATAATATTTCTGATATTGCTTAATTAAATCTTTGGCAATAGCAATGCTTGTAGAGTCAAAAACATCCTTGCCCTATATTCCATGGAGTTTTTCCTGCAACCTTCTGTCAAGCCTCTTATGTTCTTGGGTCACTTTATAATTTTTATAGTAAATATCCCAAAATCAGTTCAGCAAATGCATCATGTTGGTATGCCTGTTCTGGAGCACTGTGGCAAGTGTATCAATCTATATTTGAGCTATCTGGTCAATAGATGGTGATTGGACGCTTTGGGAGGTTTCTCCCTGAGTTAATCTTTTTAATGACCTTTCGAAGGTGCTCTTAATAGTATCTTTCAAATAGTCATTTTCTTTGGTTAATTTCTCACAACTCAATTTATATGCATCTCTTTCTTTGATTAACATCTGAGCCTGTGCCTTATTCAACTTGGCAACATTAATGCCAATGTCTGCAGTGATCAAGGGGTTAGTTTCCCCTACCTTTAAAGTAATGGCATGCCCAAAAGCTTTCTCAGTGTCTATAATGGCTATTTTCTTGTGTGAAGGATACAGGGCCCATATCATCAATGAATTTTCATCGTTGTTATATTTTGTACCCATATACACTTCTGTGACACCTTCTGGAGTAAGCTTGTATTTATCATTTGTGTTATGCAGAAAACTATCAAATACTAGAGCAGAATTCAAATCAAGACCAGGAAAGATCATCACCCCTACTTCTTTGAGTAGTTGTCTTCCCTTATTAGGAGTCATATCTTGTAATTCACTATCCACTGTTGTTTTTAACATATCAAGCAATTGTCTTTCATTGTTGGCAAAGATATCATCAACTGATTCCTTGATTTCTTTCCCCTTGCATTTATATAAAAATGATTTGAATTCTTTAGAATGAATAAATTTATCATCAGAAATAAAAGAATCATATGCTATTTGTCTTGGGTCCTCATCAGAAGACCATTCCTCATCATGTTCTATACCAAGAACTTGATAGCACTACATTTTTCTTTTAGACATCATAGTTTCTTGTTGATGTGGTTCTTCTTCTTCTCTAGGTCCTTCATCACCAGAAGATAACAACTCTATTTCTACCAGTTGTTTCTTCTTCTCATCTAAATCCTTATTGTATTTCTCAACCACCAATTCAACTCCAGTTTCTTCCAAATTCCTAATGATATCATCATGGGGGTAAGGGACATGTGTGTATCTACTAAGGTTTTGTTTACTTCGAGCAAGGTCAATAAAACCTTTAGGCTCAAACCTTTTTCTTACCTCAGCACATCTCATATTGTAATGCATCAGCTTATCCATAATGAGACCATAACCTTCCTTGGATATGACAGTAAAATCTCCAAAGTAAAGAGTACTAGGCATAAAAGATTATTTGTCATGGGAGCTCAAGTGCATCACATTAGAACAATTCATTTGCCTAACTATTTCCAAGTAGGCAATTCTGTTAGGAACAGTCTTAGGCAGTATAAAAGGAGTGTCCTCAAAACCATAAACTCTAACCATGGTAGCATCCTCAAAATAGTACCAGTCTCCCCAGTTGTGAGTAATAGTAGGAGGACCACTATAATCCTTAGGTCAACGAAACCTTTTTATTTCATTTGATAATGAATACTCACAGGGATGATTGAAATATCTATATAACACTTTGACACAGTATTCTTCAAACTGAACATAACTAGAATGGGCATATCTACTATCCCATGTTCTGGTCCACATCTGCACGGGTGACTTCTACCCACTCTAGTCTACTGGAACAATTTTGAATTCATTTGGCCATAACCCCACTTCCTGGCCATAATAAAGCACCATGTGCATAAGAAGTGAGTAATGTTCAAAGCAAACTAATAGGGCATTATTCTTTATTGCAGTCAGACCAAAGTCAATTCTACCAAAAATAGAGGAAGCATAATCAAACTACCTGGCATTGTGGCACTGAATGTCTGTGGCTATCACCATCAAGGGAATTTTCATGAAATCTAGGACCTCTGATCCTAGGACTTGGCCGACAGAGTAGTAAGTGTATTGTATGTATGGCTCAAATAATGACACATGAAAATGGGGTCCATCATTCTCATTTAGAGGCACCAATTCTCCTTTTGCCCTAGCTCTATGAATAGGCAACCTCCATCCATTATATGTTGTATCCATTCTCCAGTACACTTTATCCAAATCCTCATAAACCATGGGGACAGTACATAAATCATCCAAGTCAAAAACTTCACAAATGGCATTCTTAGACAAGTGTATAATAGGCTCCCCTTGCGGGTTGCATATAGCCTTAAGACTTGGATTATAATGCTTAGCAAGAAGTTGGAGGAGTTCAGCATTCAGGAACAAATTAGGAATGACCAATTTACCCAAATTCAAATGCCATGGGTTTGACACCGAGAAAATCTTGATTCTTCTATTGTAGTGGAATTTAAACAATTCATAACCTCAAATTGGGGTCCAGACATTTCCTATGTATTTACACTTGTCTTCTAATTTTTCCACTTCTGCCCTAAGTTGTGCAGATCTTCGGGCTTTGGGAGTTGATCCAGGCAGTTGGTCAATTAAGTCCTTGTTTAGTATCCTCTCTTTTATTTTCTCCTTAGGGGTTTTGGCAACTTTTTGTTTTGTAGGTTTACTGGTTTCACCCTGTTGTTTTCTACCCTTCCCTTTCATTGGAGTTTCTATCACAAATTTGGACAATAAATTCAAACTATAGGCTATTGCATAGAAATTGGTGTTTATGTACCTGTTATTTTGAAGTAGTGATCAAATTCCCCTATTCTCTCCTCCAAGTCTCCACTTGCTTGCTCGCTTCAGATAATTCTTTCAAACTTAATTGCAATACTTTCAAATGGCATCTTAGAGGATTTCATCATCTCCTACAATTAGTTGTTCTAGCATTTCAATTTTCTTGATCGTTGTGAAATGTCACATCATCATAACTTCTCTCATCGGCATGATTTTTGTAATGTCAGGGTGATTTCAATATCTTCTTATGGTGCGAACATTTTCTCATGGATCAATTGTTGTAACCCTTCATTTGTCTCCTTGATGTCATCTTTCATCTGTGAGTTTATATCGGTAAGATATTTTAAAGGTTTACCCGATGTAGAAGTGGGCATGGTCATCATCAGCCTGACTTTCTTTATTGTTGTGTGAATAACATTCTTCTTTGATCCCTTAAGTGTCTCTGATATGACTATCGGTGAGAGTCTCATCAATGAACATGGTCATCAGTGTTATTGGGATAAGATATATCATCAGGATAACATATTTCAAGCTACCCAATTGTGGTTGGTTCCCCGATAGCCTTTTATATCTTTGATCAGAGAGACCCTCACAACATGTCACCATTGTGAGTATTGCTTTGGCCAAACTTGCAATCTTCGTTCCAATTCATTCACTTTTGCCAATGGTTCCTATCTTCCATAGATGTCGGCATGACTTATACCGAAACACTTTCGTTAATCGTTGAGACATTAGAGTATTGGAAGCTCCTTAATTTTTCATTTCGATGCTTATCTCCTGCCGATGACCGCTAGTTCCCTTTGTTCTATGGGTTGTTTGATGAGAGTCCCACCGAAATCTCTTATTAGTATGATCTATATTGTCAGGGGGGTTTGTAGAGTACTTGCCGATAGTGGTATCTCATACCGATCGGCATGACCGCGCATTCTTTCTCTGAAGAAAGGTCATCGGTGCAACTTTTTCCATTGGTGTTTCCTGAAATATTCTCCTTGATCCTTATTCTCATGCTGATAGCCATTTTAGCTAGTTTCTTATGGATTGGTATAACTAAAATGAGGTCTTGCCGATATTAATAAATTTAGGCCCTTTACATTATTTTGTGATAAAAGTCATAGGATTTGTATGGGATATATCAACTATTATTCTAATTTTGGACGAAATATTTTTTGGTTTGGTCAGACATGAGTGGGTATAAAGATAATAAAATTTTAAATTTTCCTATCCCAATAGGAAGAAAGACATTTCACTAATCATAAACATCTCAAACTCTTTTTGCATCTCCTCTGCATACCTCTTACACATATGATCATCTCCACCAAAGATGATGTCATCAATAAATACTGCAACTATCAATATCATATCTCCTTCCTTGATGTAAAGATTGCTATTTGTAGTACCTTTCTTAAAGCCCTACGAAAGTAAATACTTATTCAACCTAGCTTACAAGGCCCTAGGTGCTTTCTTGACACCATACAAAGCTTTCTTAAGTCTGCACACCATGTCTGGATCTTCTGATTTTTGGAAACCATCTAGTTACTTAGTGTAAACCTCTTTCTCTAGAACACCATTCAAAAATGTTGACTTGACATCCATCTGATAGACATTGAAGTTCTTACGAGTAGCAAGGGCAAGAAACATCCCAATTGCCTCCATCCTATCTACCAAAGCATATGTCTCCTCAAAATCAATACCTTCAACTTGAGAATAGCCCTTACAAACCAATCTTTCTTTGTTGCTCACAACTTCACCATCTTCATTCAGCTTATTCTGGAACACCCACTTTGTTCATATGACATACTTGTTGGGTGGTGTAGGAGCTGATTCCCATGTCTGATTCTTCTCTATCTGATCCAATTCTTTTTCCATTTATTTTATCCATCCATCATATTTTCTATCATCAACAAAGGTTTTGGGCTCTACTTTTGATAATAAACACAAGTTTACTTACTCATGTGCCTTAGCAAACCTTCTCTCGGTCTGCACACCTTCATTCTTATCTCCAATGATCTAATCTACTGAATGGTTCTTCTAAACATACTTTGCTAGAGTCTTAGGTATCTTTGTTGGTTCTTGTTCCTTTTCTTCTTTCTCTTCTTCTTCTTCATCTTCAATGCATGTAAACATATCAGATCCATCCTCTAATTCTTGTGAGATCTAATACAAATCTTCATCTACTTTGACATTTGTGTTTTCAATTTTTAATCATCTTTCCCAATCTCTTGTTGTAGCATCTATAAGCCTTGCTTATGGTTGAGTAACCAAGAAAAATCCCTTCATCACTTCTTGAATCAAACTTACCTAGGTCTTCTTCATCTCTTTTGATATAGCATTTGCTGCCAAAGATCCTGAAGTATCTGACAGTGGGAGGTCTTCCATACCATAGCTCATAAGGGGTCTTAGTGTTGTTGACGCTTAGTTTCACTCTGTTAATTAGATAGACAACAATGTGAACTACTTCCTTCCAGTACATGTTAGGAAGATCTACATCTTTCAACATTTCCCTAGCCATCTCTTGCACATTCCTATTCTTCCTTTCCACTACCCCATTTTGCTGAGGGGTCCTAGAAGATAACAAATGTCTCCTAATACCATGATCTTCACAAAACTTATCAAATTCATTTAAAGTATATTTACCTCCTCTATCAAACCTTCAACATTTTATCTTAGTAGACATTTCATTCTCAACCATACCTTTGAAGACTTTAAACTTATCAAGGGAATTTGATTTTTTTCTTAATAAAGTAACCCAAGTCATTCTAGAATAATCATCAATGAGAAACATAAAATACCATTCACCTTGTTGACTCTTTACTCTTGTAGGGCCACAAAGGTCAGTGTGAATCAGCTCCAATGGCATTGAAGAAGAATGCTCCTTTCTCTTGAAATTTGTCTTTGTCTGCTTTCCTATTTGGCATTCCTTGCATAATGTGTTTAAAGGCTTGGTTATCTTGGCCATATCTCTCACCGCATGAATAGAGCCAATATTTACCATATTGTCAAATTTGTTGTGTCTCATCCACTTATTCCATAGCCAACATTCACTAGATTGAGCCAATAAGCATGTTCTTCCATTTACCTCCTTCAGATGATAGATGTCACCATATGATTTGACACCTTTTGCAACTAGTTTTGTGGATCTTGCCTTCTTGATTTCACAACCTTTGTCATGAAAGGTAAGATTGTATCCTTTTGATGTAGAGCAGGTAGAGTATGTCAACACAAGCAAAATGAACCAACTTTTCAAGTTTCAAACACTAACTTTGAGGTTTTCTCACCCAAACCTTCACTATGCCTTGTAGCCCTCAAAACTTGGTTTTTTATCCATATATTTTGGAGAAGGCTGCAAATCTAGAAAACAATCACCTTTCCAAATACCCTTTTGGGAGTTCTAAACATATGTTAAAATGGGTATAGGTTATTTTGAATAGAATCCTCAAAAAATGACTGTCCCTCTTTTCTTAGGCCTAATTAGGCCACTTTAAGAAAATAACTTGGTGAAATCCTTCTATCAAAACACAAAACTCAATCCCAACACTCTTAATAGGTCTAAAATAGACAAAATCCATAACTTTTATCAATGAACACCCTCACTAATTCACCCAACACACAAATCTCACTTTAGGCCTTCTAGGCTTGCCTACAATGAGGGTTTATTGGAAAGAAACACCCCACACCTTTTCTTACCTTGCTAACACCTCAAACACATTACAATATGTCTATACATGCTTAATCCATCCTTCCTTGACCAATTTCAAAGGTTCAACTGCAACCCTAGCATCTAGCCTTCATTCTATGCTTGGAAACTTGCAAAACTCATCCTAGGGCATTACCCAAAACTCATGAAATGGACTCCCATGCTTAGAAAACCTCCATACACACATAAAACTACCTTAATGCACCCATTCCACTAAGTTTTAGACAATTCTAATGATGGAATGGGTGTTTTAGTGCATTTTTACTTCTCTCAAACCCTCAAACAGGGTTTTCAAACCACCTACAGAAAAAATACTCTAACTTCTTCCTAACTCAATGAAAATTAGTGAGATCAATTGGAAATGACATAGGATTAAAAGTACTATCCAACAAAATCAATTTCACATCCTTTTTAGGCTATACGAAGCTGTACTAGGCACTGTAGCAGCAAAAACACAGTAAAATACACAGAAGACAAAGCTTTCTTTATTGCTTTTCCATTCAAATCTTCTCCAGAGAGTTTGTTCGAAGTTTACAAAGAATATTTACACTTCAAAAATCACAACCAACCAAAAACCAATGGCTACAACCAACTTTTGAATGCCTTAACTGTTGGGCTTCCCCTTTTTTTTTGTATTTTTACAACTTTACATTATGACAACATTTGACAATATTTGCATAATTTGACACCTTTTGCAAAATGAACCCACTATCACCCTATTTAAATTCTAAATGGTCTATTATTACCTTATTTGCAATACAAAAAACTCTCGACACAAAAGTTCAACCTAAGACCAACATAAGACCTCATTTCCATGATTTGTCATGATGCCCCTGCACCATACACCCAGACTAAAAAAGTTCTCAAGTCCCTTTGAGGACTAAGTTGCATCAAAATATGCTTCCTCACATCATCCCCTGGATCCTCAAATGCTCCTTCATTAGGTATTCCTTTCCACTGAGTCAAATACTATAGATTTGCATTGTGCCTTGCACTATTGAACTTGTTGCCAACTTGATAATGTTCCACCTTCACAAGCTGCCTTGTTATATGTCCTCTTATCCTTTCCTCATCTAAAATTAAGGTTGAACTTGTCTTCAAACCTACAATCATACCTTTATCACCCTTGCTATGAACTAGTTTCCTCTTGACTTGTGTTGCATACCTGAACACACCTAGTTGTCTTTGCCAAACACCTTGTTTCATTCCATCTTTTACCTTCATCATTGTCCTCAAGTTCTTTTCCCTTAAGACCTCAATCTGATCAGTCTTGCAAACCTCTGTACTGACTAAAATTAACTGCCCTTTAACATCTTTTGCAACCAAAGGACAAAGTACTGTCCCTATCATGACTTCATCATGCTTTTCTAAACAATTTTGCATTCCCACAATCAATTCATCCTTAACCTTCTCTTGAACTATTTTTTCACCATCTCATTGTCTTTTCCCAACACTGAATCATTCCTCACACTTGTTGTCTTGACGCTTTCAAGCCTTGAAGTGGCTATACACTCTTCTTGTTTGTCTTCCACAAGATTCACAAATTTTTTCTTACCCATCATAATCACTTTTGTTTCCTTGGTTTGCTCCTTAACATCTTCTTGTAATGGAGTCAAAGTGAAAGTATTACCATCCTTCTCAATCTGATATGCATTGTTTCTCCCATCATAAATGACATGTCTATCAAACTGCCATGGTCTTTCAAGTAATAAATGACAACAAATCATGGGCAAAATATCAAAAAGTATCATATCCTTATACCCATCAATGCTAAACTCAACCCAAGCTTGCTCACTAACCAAAATAGACTGATCATCATTCAACCAAGACACTTTATAGGGTGTTTCATGAGGAATCTTCTCTATCTTCATTTTATCAACCATTTCATTTGACACCATATTATCAGTACTCTCTGAATCTATGACTACCTTACATACCTTTCCATTACATTTGCAAGTTGTCCTAAATAGTGTCCTTTGTGTCATCTCCTTCTCCTTGGATACCTTTAGTAGTGTTCTTCTCACCATCAATGTTTCCCCAACTTCTAGAGCAGCAAGTTGTGATGGTGAGTTTACACTCTCACGCTTTTCCTCTTGCACCAGTTGAATTCTTTTATTACTACCTTGTGAACTAGAAGCTTGTTCCTCCTTGCACTGTCATGCTTGGTGTCCAAACTGATTACATTGGTAGCATATCCCAGAAAATGTATTGAAATCTCTACCTTGTCCTCCAAATCTGCATCTAAATCTTGCTCTTCCACCTCTAAATGCACCTCTTTGATAACAACCTATTCTTTAGCTTTGCTTGTGTCTTCTTGACTTTCTTGTGACTACCTTAGAGTGGAAAAGGTGCCTCTTCCTCTAGTAGTTTAGCCTCTACCTCTAATTTGTTTTTCTTGTTTCCTCTAAGTCTTTCTTCTGCCTTAGCAGCCAACTGAAAGCATTCCTCTACTGTTCTAGGTGTAGTGAGATTCAATTCATCTTGGATGTACCTCAAACCATTAAGGTACCTTGCCACCTTTTCTTCTTCATCCTCCTCATGCCTTGTCCTTACACTCAACCTATAAAACTCCTCTGTATATGCTTGCACATCCATTTCCTTCTACTTGAGGTTTTGAAGCTTTCTAAGCAATTGAATGTTGTAGTCACTTGGTAGAAACTTCTTCTAAAGTTTTTCCACCATCCTATCCCAAGATGTTATCTTGGCCTTTCCTTCCTTTCTCCTCTCAGTTTGTACAAAATCCCACCAGAGAAAATCATGCCCTTTCAACTTTGACTTTGCAATCTTCACCTTTTGATCTTCCTACACATCTTCACATTCAAAATGATTGTCCAATGCTCCTATCCAGTCCAGGAGCTCTTCTCCATCTAGTTTTCCTCCATATATGGGTACATTCACTTTGGTCTTGTGACCATCTTCTCTAACTACTTTCAAGAGGTTTGCCAATCTTAGGTCTTAAAGATCTAATTCCTCTTCCACTTCATTTTCTTCTTCCCCTTCTTCTTCCTTGAAATCACTTACATCTCCTATGATTGCATCTCTTTTTTGACCTATCTCTATGGTAGTAAGTCTTGAAACAAATCTCTCTTCCAATGCTCTCATCTCCTTAGCATGCTTCTCTTTCAACTCTCTAACTTCCCTTGCAATAGCATTTCCCTTTGGAGGCATCCTGTCTCTTCAAATTCCAACTCTCCCTTGTTTCAAATTGCAACTTTTCACCTTCCACTAATCTACTTCCTATTATCTAATACCAATATGATGCAAAGTAGGTGGAGTATGTCAACACAAGCAAAATGAACCAACTTTGCAAGTTTCAAACACTAATATTGAGGGTTTCTCACCCAAACCTTCACTATGCCTTGTAGCCCTCAAACTTAGTTTTTAAAGAATATCTTTTGGAGAAGGCTGCAAACCTAGAAAACAATCACCTTTCTAGATACCCTTTTGGGATTTCTTAAACATACATTAAAATGGGCATAGGTTATTTTAAAATAGAATCCTCAAAAAATGATTGTCCCTCTTTTCCTAGGCCTAATTAGGCAACTTTAACAAAGCAACTTGGTGAAATCCTTCTACCAAAACACCAAAATCAATCCCAAGACTCTCAATAGGTCTGAAATAGACAAAATCCATAACTTTTATCAGTGGACACCCTCATTAATTCACCCAACACACAAATCTCACTTTAGGCCTTCTAGGCTTGCCTACAATGAGGGTTTATTGGAAAGCAATACTCCACACCTTTTCTTACCTTGCCAACACCTCAAACACATTACAATATGTCTGTACATGCTTAATCCATCCTTACTTGACCAATTTCAAAGGTTGAACTGCAAACCTAGCATCTCGCCTTCATTCTATGCTTGGAAACTTGCAAAACTCATCCTAGGGCATTACCCAAAACTTGTGAAATGGCCTCCCCTGCTCATAAAACCTCCATAAATACCTAAAAATACCTTAATTTACCCATTCCACTAAGTTTCAAACAATTCTAATGATGGAATGGGTGTTTTAGTGCATTTCTACTTCTCTCAAACCCTCAAACAGGGTTTTCAGACCACATATAGAAAAACTGCACTAACTCCTTCCTAACTCAATGAAAATCAGTGAGATCAATTGCAAATGATAGAGGATTTAAATTACTATCCAACCAAATCAATTTCACATATTTTCAGGCCGTACAAATCCATACTAGGCAATGTAGCAGCAAAAACACAATAAAATACACAGAAGACAGAGCTTTCTTTATTGCTTTTCCATTCAAATCTCCTCTAGAGAGTTTGTTTGAAGTTTACAAAGCATATTTAACCTTCAAAAATCACAACCAACCAAAAACCAATGGCCACAACCAACGTTTGAATGCCCTGACCGTTGGGCTTCCCCTTTTTTTGTATTTTTGCAGCTTTACATTATGACAACATTTGACAATATTTGCATAATTTGACACCTTTTGCAAAATAAACCCACTATCACCCTATTTACATTCTAAATGGTCTATTATGACCTTATTTGTAATACAAAAAACTCTAGACACTAAAGCTCAACCTAAGTCCAACATAAGACCTCATTTCCATGATTTGTCATGGTGCCCCTGCACCATCTTTACTATACATCTGACTGACATAGAAGATTTTGCTTTAGCCCTTTGACATAGAGGACATCCTTAGTCCTATTCTTCCCATCAGTAGTTATAGCATCCTTTCTACAGATTTGTGTTGACTTATCACCACCAAACTTGATAGCTCTACCATTCCAATTCTCTAGGCTAATATACTTCCCTTTGTCACTAGTCATATGATTAGAGAAACCACTATCAATTATCCAATCCTTGACTTATTTTGCATGAAAGGTAGTCCATACAACCATTGATCTATCATTATTTTGGTCAGATTGCAAGGTATTAGTCTTTTCACATTTTCTAACATCATCCTTTTTATCACCAACATTTAAGGTCATGAAAAGTGTTTCATCATTTGAATCATCATGATCCTCATCTTCTGAAGAACAACTATTCTCTATAGAATATAGACTTATTTTAAACTTGTCTTTCTTGTTACCACCCTTTGATTCTTTAAAAGGACATTTAGAAATAAAATGACCAATATTTCCACAACTAAAACATTTGAAAGGGAACTTACCTCTATATTTGCCTATGCCTTTCTTCAAGGTTCTTACAAAGTTTGCTTCTACTTCATCAAGGTCATCATCTTAATCAGCTGCTTCATCTTCTATCTTCTTACTTGCTTTGAATGTTGCTTCCTTGTTTGGGTCACCTTTCTCAAATTCTCTCATTTCAAAGGCTATGAGTGAGCCAAATAATTGATCTACCATATATTTATCCAAATCCTGAGTTTCCTTAATAGAAAAAACCTTATGACTATAAGATTTAGGAAGAGATCTCAGAACCTTCTTCACAATCTCTGGTGCAGGAGCACCTTGACTTCCATCAGAGTTTGATTAAAATGATCCAATATTGTAATGATTCATCATTGTATAAGGTTAATCAAGTCATTGTTATGTATTAGAGGTCACTAGGAAGTTCAAATATGCAAAATATTGCAAACCATGTAAAGGTTGTCAATGTAAAGTTGGAAAAAAGATGAAGAATAGGTGAAGAGTCATTTGGCTCTTGGTTCATTCCAAGTAATTGGAAACTGAAAGGTATTTTTAATGCCTTTAAAAGGCCTTGTAACCATGAAGAATTCGTAGGTGGTTGAAGATTTGAGCATGGAATGAGAAAAAATAATGTTTTCCTATATTTTCCTTCAGAAATTTGTTGTCTTTTGCTATTGTATAGCCCTGTATAGAATTGAATTGATGTCTAATGGATTGAAAATGTTAGATCCTTCAACCACCTTCCATTTGCTTCTTGTCCCATGCATTTTTATTTGGTTGTGTGAAAGATATGAGTGTTTTATGGACTGTAATTTTTTTATTTTCCCTGCAACAGTTCCATTGCAGCATTTGGTAAGGTTCTGTACGGACATATATAGGTGCAAACCATATGTGGTTGGAACAAGTATTGAATCTACTTTCCATTTCTTTTTGTTGCATCAAATTTCATTAAGATTTGAATAAGTTATGACATTTTTATTGAGGGTAGGTCTGCAGAGTTTAATTTTCTGAAAATGCAGTCTGAAAATATGCATGGTATGACTTGGTACGGCCTCACATTGATGCATATAATAGATGGATGGAAATATATGTGTTTCTAGTTTACAATTATTTTATTTTGGTATAATTTCATTAAGTTTTGTGAGAGATATTACAATTTTGGTAAGGGCAGGTCTGAATGCTGCCTAGGGTTTGTAGTTTTGGGAAAAGAGTCATAACTTTCTCTCCTACCATTGGATCTTCATGAAAATTGGAGGAAAAATATGTATTAATGTTCTATTCAACCTGACCAAATAAATTGGATTAGTTCTTTTATTTGTTAATGTTATTGAGGATAGTTTTGGTCCTCCTACCTCTGCATCATATTGGTATCAGAGCTGGCGAAAGATTTGGGTGGTGTGTATTTTTTTTTCCTGTCACTGAGAAGGCAGGTGAAGAGCGAGAATATCTTGATTGTGTAGATAGATCACCAAGGGAGGCAATCTACACCTTTTGGATTTTGTCTTTCTCAGTTGTTTGGTTGCAGGTGCTTGTTCCATCTAGCTGCAAGAAGGATGTTTTTTTGAGGTTGTGTGTGTTGGCAGATAAGATGAGGTCTGTCACAACCATTCTCCAATAGAGATTTGGCTAGAGAAGGATGCAGAGAGAAACCACTGAGGAGAGAGTGGTAGGTACATCACTAGGATCTGCTATTGGGTGAGATGAATGGTTTGGTGAGTAAGTTTGTTGTGAAGCAGTGAGAGAGATGGATACCTGTAGAAGCACTTGATGTTGTAGCCTGAAGAATACTCCACTGATGGGAGTAGAAGGAGCCTGAGGATGCTCTATGAAGATGGTAGTTTGTTTTGTTGGTTGGTTGGTCACCTTTCTTGATGTGAAGATTTGGAAGATTGTAGCTGAGAAGATTGAAGATTGAAGATAGAGGAAAGAGACTTTTGTTGCAGATACATTTCCAAGGGACTTGGGAATCTTTATTGGTTGGTTGTATGGTGCAGGAGCACCTTGACTTCCATCAGAGTTTGATTAAAATGATCCAATATTGTAATGATTCATCATTGTATAAGGTTAATCAAGTCATTGTTATGTATTAGAGATCACTAGGAAGTTCAAATATGCAAAATATTGCAAACCATGTAAAGGTTGTCAATGTAAAGTTGGAAAAAAGATGAAGAATGAGGGAAGGTGAAGAGTCATTTGGCTCTTGGTTCATTCCAAGTAGTTGGAAACTGAAAGGTCATTTGTAATGCCTTTAAAAGGCCTTGTAACCATGAAGAATTCGTGGGTGGTTGAAGATTTGAGCATGGAATGAGAAAAAACAATGTTTTCCTATATTTTCCTTCAGAAATTTGTTGTCTTTTGCTATTGTATGGCCCTGTTTAGAATTGAATTGATGTCTAATGGATTGCAAATGTTAGATCCTTCAACCACCTTCCATTTTCTTCTTGTCCCATGCATTTTTATTTAGTTTTGTGAAAGATATGAGTGTTTTATGGACTGTAATTTTTTGATTTTCCCTACAACAGTCCCATTGCAGCATTTGGTATGGTTCTGTACAGACATATATAGGAGCAAACCATATATGGTTGGAAAGAGTATTGAGTCTAATTTCTATTTCTTTTTGTTGCATCAAATTTCATTATGATTTGAATAAGTTATGGCATTTGTATTGAGGATAAGTCTGCAGAGTTTAATTTTCTGAAAATGCAGTCTGAAAATATGCATGGTATGACTTGGTACAGCCTCACATTGATGCATATAATAGATGGATGGAAATATATGTGTTTCTAGTTTACAATTCTTTTGGTTTGGTATAATTTCATTAATTTTTGTGAGAGATATTGCAATTGTACTGTCATTAACTATATCTCATCTTCTTTAACTTCCCCACCAAGAACTCTAATGTCATTGACTATTTCATCCACCTAGAGCATGTAACTAGCAATGTATTCTTCTTTTGACATACTTAGCGTCTCAAATTTGCTCTTGAAGATTTGCATCTTGGCTTGTTTCACCTTACTATCTCCTTCATAAATGCTTTCAAGGTTTCCCCAGACATCCTTAGCTGATTTGCAGTCCATTATCTTCACAAGTTCTAAATCAGCTAGCTCACTCATGATAGCACATTTTTCCATGGCATTTTTATCATACAACTTAATCTCATATGCTCTATAGGATCACTACTAGGAATAGTGTAACCCTTTTTGACTTATTGCCAAAAGCCATACCCTAGAGAGGATAGATAATTTTCCATCCTTAGCTTCCAAAAGGAATAATTTGTTCCATCAAACATGGGTACCTTAAGAGAACCATTATGAGCCATCTCAAACCTTCCTCAAGCAGTTAAGCTTCCTTTGAGTAACTTGACTCTGATACCAATTGTTGAACACACTAGAATATTGGGAGGGGGGTGAATCAGTATCTAATCAAACTTTAAATCCTCTGGAGCAAATCAAAACTTAAACATTACAGCACCAACATAAACATAAAAGATTAACACAATGCACATCAACACATAACATCAAATATATGTGGAAAACCCAAGAAGGAAAAAACCATAGTGAGGATTAACTCACAATATATGAAGCTCAAAATTAAAACTTTGTTTTAGGGCTACAACCCAAGGAAGCTACTCCCTACTGATTTTGTTTAAGGGCTACAACCCAAGCTACTACTCCCTAAAGAATTTGATTTAGGGTCACTCCCAAGGAAGCTACAACCCCCTGAAGACTTTGTTTTAGGGTCACTCCTAAGGAAGCAACTACTCCCTGAACTAAGAACAAACTCAGAAATGATTAGAGTATGACAGTCCTTCTACTGCCTGAAAAATGACATTGAAGCTCACACCTTTGATGATTACAATTCTACTTCTTCTAATGATTAGATCAATTAGGCACACTCTTTACTTCCCTCCTATCACAAAAATGTCTTCAAGATGAATCAAGACGGCCTCTAACACTTCTTCTCTTTCTCCTTCAGTCACACATCGCAATGCATATGACATTAATTCTCTACTCTTTACACTTTCATATATTCATTTTGACAATCATACTTTACCTAGACCAACTAGGTTTACAATATATACATGACATTACATTGATTTCATTACAAGTCAGCCAATACAATAAGAATATTACTTTTTACAAGTCGACCAAAGAACACATCATGAAATATACTTAGGGCAAGCCCTATCATGAACAACACGCTACTCCAGAAGGAACCACATGCCTTGTGGATCCCAATTCATGTTTAGTCTAGTCCTAAATAGTTTTCAAAGCTTCGTTCTTCAAGGAATAACATCCATACACTTCACAAATTTGAATTAGGTCATCCTTAAGCAAGAAAACATGAAACATGTAGCACATTGGTCTTCACAATCTTGGCAGTACTCATGAATGATTAAATATTGTTTGTTCTTCTTCCAGATAAGTTGGTAGGACCTATACACCATCTCCAAACCTTTCTTAAACTTTGCACAACAAGGACTTTGTGGCACATACCTTCATCATGCTTCGGTTGTCCAGACAACGGCATAGACTAGAAATATCATCATTTCAGACCTCGACCAATTCCGGAGAAGGTAGAAAGACACCTTGCAGAGAAAATGGAGACAATAGAAGATCATTGGGACCATCTTCCATCAGTCTATGTGCATATTATCAACATATGCCCTGAGAACTAGGCATCCAAAACCATTTGTATCACAACTATCATTTAAAAACTAAGCTTGCAGACCTCCAAAACACCTGAAACTCATATGGATGCACTCATACACTGCTTTGAACATATCCTCAAAACCACATAGCCATATCTATCACTGTGGAGAAATGTGGAGAATTCCAAATAGTCTTCATCATCAATTGATTCTGTCAGAGCACAGACTGAAACTCTATTTCTCATAATGTTCACTGCAGATGGACAAATGATCTGAAACTTTGGATTTAGCATCTCTGCACCATACTAAACTTAGCTTCTGAACTGCATGACCATATCTTCTAATACGGAGGAATGCAGAGCATTTTACCAGGTAGTCTTCTAGGCAACGCTCTGTAGCAGAATCCTTCATCAACTTTCAGAGGTCAAAACCTTCATATAACAACACATACATCCTTGGGAACAATAGAAAGGGTCATACAACATGTCAAAAGTCACTAGCAACATCTTTTCATCCTCAGCATAGATTAATATGTCATCATTCATTTTAGTGCTTCTAATTCCCATCTTAATATTTCATCATTCATCTTTGTGCTTCTAATTCCCATCTTAATATTTCATCATCCATCTCAATGCTTCTAATTACCATCTTAATATCTCATCATGAAAACATCTTTGCTGACCATAAGCATGCTCAAAACAAATTGACTTGGCACTTGATCAAGACATGACATCCAACCATGAACATCAAAAACATCATTACATCTCACTACTTTTCTAACCACAAGAATGCTCAATACATCTTGTCTTGAAATTAATCTGGGCATGACATCCAACCATGAAAATCAACAACCCATTATGAACCTCAGGAACATCATTGAATATGAGCAACCCTAAACATCAAGATCACCATTGTATCTCTATATCTCACTGGTATATCATCATCACAAACTGAGTGCTAACCTTACTCTAAATTTTGACATCAATGATAACACAATGACAACACATATTGCCAACAAGTAGATCCAAGTAGCTAGCTCACAATGGTTTTTCCCATCTTGTGTTTCCACATAAATCTTGTTGGCAACATAGTCAAGAGACACTGCTGATATATTGGAGATTTGATGTTGTCATTGATGGAAACAAGGATTGATAATAGATACGAATGTTGTGGAAGCTATTAAGTCTACTCTTGAGTCAAGACAGGTAAATGGACTTTTGACCCGAAAGAATAACATAGTTAGAATGACTAAATATGGATATGTTACAGAGTAATAAAGATTAGGATGGTATGCCTCTGCAGTTGAAGATCATTGCATGCGGTTCTAGTATGCTATTCATGGCTACCTAGTGATGACATGTTTCAGTGTTCAAGTTCTAACTTCCACCGGAAGTCATACTATGATTTGACAAGTCTGATAGAACATAGTTAAGTTAAAAACAGTGCAAAGTACCCAAGTAATTTGGTCCACATTCCTCTGTTGATGGATATTTTGATTTGTGGTTTTGAATCATTGAAGATACATGTCATGAGTATCGAATTCTAGGTTTGTAGAGATTAATGTTTACCAAATCACATTCTACAAGTTCTTTAGTATCAGCTTCTAGTTTGACATTATCTCACAGTGATAGGAACAACGGTTCTGATATGTACATTTTTATGAAGAGGATTATTATGTCCTTTGGTTCTAAAGGTATGATAATAAGTCAATAATGAATGTCAAGTATGAATCTCAGAGTCTCATATGGTTCGCACTGAAAGCTATGGTATGATAGTCAAGCTAGTTGAGTATGCACTTAAAGTTGAAGCCGACACTCGTGAAATCAATATGCAGTGAAGACATAATGATTGAATTGTCATTCTAAGTGGCTCTACTGTAGGTCCTAACCTATATGAAGATTCTTGAATGTTTTTTTGGGTCCGCATTACTATTTGTGCCTAAGATCAAGCTGACAAGGTACAATATTTGTGTATACATTTCATATTAGGCTTGCCGACCCAGTTATGAGATTAATCCTATTGTGAATATATATAATCAATAGATTTTAGTATTGGAATAGTGTCATAATGTGAATATAGTGTGAATTTAATGTGTATGTGATCTAAGGCAATTTTGTGATAAGAAAGAAGTAGTAAGGACAGAAGAATAGACTATATGTAAAGCAAAGCAGAAAAGCAGGGCAAATATAATGAAGACTTTTGAATCTGTGTATTGAGCTAGTAATGCAACTGCACCTTAGCATTCATGCAGTGAGCCTATTGTAGTGAGCACTTCTTTGGATAGTGAGTCCTTGGGTAGTGAGCCTTCATGTAATTCAGTTTTGATATCATAATATATTATGAGCTAACCCTCACCGTGGTTTTTCCCTTTTTGGATTTTCCACGTAAAAATATTGGTGTCTATGTGTTATGACTTTGTGACTGCTCTTCTTATGTTTGTTTTACTTTCATGTTATTGAATTTGGTAAATGGATTAATAAATATGTGAAAGAAAAATTTTATAGAATACTGATACACCCTCCTCTTAGTATTCTTTGTGATCAACAATTGGTATTAGAGAAAGGTTCCTTGGAAGAAGTTTAACAGCTTGAGTAAGATCTGGGAAAGAGTACTCATAGCAACCAGAAGGTATCTTGATCTAGGCAGTGTCACAACTAATCAAGAATTAAAAACTGCTCTTGAAGATCTTGATAAGTATGAAGCAAATATCTAAGATTTGAAGGAAAATGTTAAAGAAGGTGATGAATGCATCCTTAAGCTAAGAGAGCAAGTTAAGAGATCAAAGGATAGAAGTAGAGAGCTAAGTGAATAGTTGAAAGTAGTAAATGAAACCCTAAGTGATTTAACAATGTTGATTGAAGAAAAATAAAAAGCTGAGGAACATCTGAATTAAATTTTGAAAGACAAGTCTGAAGAATGTGAGAAGTTGGCAAAAGATGTTGTACTTCTAAAGTTTGATTTGGAAGTGGTAAATACTTACAAAGAAAAGTTCAAAATAAGCTTTACAAAGCTTGATGAGTTGTTGACAGTCAGAAAAATCTAGATGACAAGAAAGGTTTGGGATTTGAAAGAGGGGAAAGTTCTAAATCAAGTCAAGAAAACATTGAGATGAGAAAACACAAAGGCAACCATTTTCAGAATCAGAGAAGAAGACCCAGAAGACCTCCAATCAAGAAACCAAATGCTCTAAGGTATCCATCTTTCAATGGCTATTATTTTAAATGCAATAAGTATGGTCAGAGGGCTACTCAATGTAGAAGTAGAATGAATCAAAATGTTTCATCTTTTTCTGGTCAGTGCTTTAATTGCATGAAAATTGGTCATAAAGCAAATGAGTGTAGAAGTATGATAAGGAATGGTCCCAACAATGCAAGAAATACTCAATCTGTTAATGGAATGTGCTTTGCTTACAATAGATTTGGACATATGGCTAACCAATGCAAATCAAGAATAAATCAAACAAATGGAAGGAATCAAGAATAGAGGAATGTGATATTCTACAATTGTAATAAGCTTGGACATGTTGCAAGATTTTGTAGAAACAAGAATGAGAAAAGAGACTATCTTGCAGAAAAAAAGAAAATAGAGTAGAAAGAAGATAAAGGTAAGAACAAGGTTGATCCAGTAGAAATCAAGAAGGAAATGAGCAAGTTATGGATTAATAAGTATGTAAATAAGGTTAAGGATGGATTTGCACTAGCTTTTGGTGTAGATACTTCCTTTGGGAAGTGAATTGGGTGCTCTAGCTTAGGGGGAGCTCTTATTGAAAATCTTGATCCCCTAGATAGAAAATTGGTTATGAGATCCAACACTAAGGTATAAGTTAGAGCAGTATTGTATAGATCATTTGGAGAAGAAATCAGTAGAAAAAGACCTGATGAGATACATTGCAAAGCAATCTAAATTGACTGTGTTCAATAATGAGGTGTTTGACAACTTTTTGAGAGTAGCATTTATGACAATTAGGTTTTCACATAACAAGGGTTAAAAAGGGTCGAGTTCTAAAAACTAATCACTTTGCATACAAGCTATCAAGTATAGGTGGAGAACTAGAGCAAAATTCCAAACAACTACAATGATTTCTAAAGCATCTTAAAGCAAATCAAGTGAACCCTAAGTTGGCAAAAGAGGTATTTTTCATTTTGAAACCCTACTTTAAATTTGTTTGAATTGTTACACAAATGGCGACACCACAAATCATCAATATCACTAAGAGAAATCAACTAAAATTCAAAAAGCATCCTTTCAAGTCAATAGAGGTCGACCCAAATGGTGCATTTTTAGAAATTCCATTTGGTGTAATGCATGCAGATGATGTTAGGGCTTGCATTCATGTTGCCCTAGAAGAATTTGGTGATAGGTTTTTTGATCTTTATGTGAAACACTTGAGTAGAGACAACTTTGATTTTAAGGAAGGATATATGACATTGGAAGTAAAGAAATTCATCCAATACATAGACTTTTTAACATTTGTAGAGGATGAATGGGTCTGATACATTTTGAGCAGAATACATGACGAATTCATGTGGCTGGAAAGACCATTTATGATCATAAAGGATGCAATAAGGGTCGTGACTAGATTAAACAACATCATAACAATGCCTATGTTAAAAGCAGTAAAGAACAACATAGTGATGGCGGCCATTGGAGCCAAATTTGACAGAAGAACATTGACAATCAATGGCATTGAAAACCATAACGTAAGATTTGAATCCATGGTGATAGGCTACAAAATCTACTTCACAAATCGAGAGAATTCTATCTCTGGCACTACTATATACACAACTTATAAGATGATCAAGGAGAATGAAGATTATGATCTTTGTGAGTTGCTTTGGCAATAGTTGATGGAGAATCTAAAGAAGACAAAGGAGAAAAAATATCCATTCAAGTCTGGTACTTTAATTCTTTGCCTATTCTTTTATTTTATGCAAGACATCAGGATTAAATAACTTGTTTTGGATTAGTAATAAACCAGTTGCAGTATAGATTAGAAACCATCTTAATGGGATAGGAAGTTATGATACACAGAATACTGCCCTATGGGGTTACTTTAAGAATTTCTAGAGAATCATGCAATCAAGGGAAAGAATACCCAAGTCCATTGTGGAAAAGTATAAAAATGACATATGCTTTATAGTAAACAAGGATCAGTACATGATGGAGGTTGTTGAGCCTAGAACAGTTTGGATTATGCCAATGGGGTACAGAGTAGAAGTAGATGTGTTAGATGGATATGCCAAGCTCATGTTAAGCAAACCTAGGGATACCTCTAAGCCAAGATTTGGCACATATGAAGAGTTATCTATAAAAGTTCATGTTGAACTAAGGAAACTAGAAATTTAGAAAAAGATAAAGAAATTGGTAGAGGAATATGCCCAGAGCATAGGGATTACAAAAGAAGAAATTACTAAAACAAGGGCAAGGGTCGAAGCAGCTAGAGCAATTGAAATTTTGAAAGAAGGCGAGCCGGGCAAGGCTTTGAAAGTGCAAGAGATAAAGACAGAGGCACCTGTAGCTCCAAAGAAAAGGACAAAAGGTTCCACATCTATTGAAACAACCTCAAAATCCTTAGGTCCTACCCCATCTGCAGAAGCAGCCTCCAAGAAAACCACTAACAAGGGTCATAAAAGGTAAAAGACCAAAGGACACAAAATGTATGTCAGTGTGGGTAAAGATGATGAAGAAAAAGAATCAGATGAAGAGGTTAAAAAGATGAAAGCAAAATCAACTAAATCCTCTGGTTCTAAGCAAGACAAACCCTTTAGAAAGAAGAAAGGAAGGAAGAGGGAGAATAAAGAAAAGCTTAACAAAGAAGAGGCCACAATTAATCTGGAGGATGTCCTAAAGGCTATAATAGTTGATGGAAATCTAAAACATATAGCTCAACTGTATGATGAATATAATGATGCAGACAAAGGCATCATTGAGATTGCAATAATCTGATATTCGGAGAAATTTAATAAAATTCTCATTGAGATAATTACTGATCTCCTTGATACTCTTGGTAGCATTATGTCTGTCAGAAAAGAAGCATCTATAGCAAAGGACACTGAGCTTAGATAATATGCATTAATAAAGCTATGTCCTAAGATCTCTTTGGAAGAAAAGGCAAAGGTCTCTCAAGTACTTGGTAAGAGGTTTAGAACAAAGAAAAGGACAAATACTCTCATGTTAGGTGACATTCAGAAGTTGGCCAACGAAACTGAAGATATCACTCTAGAAGCACTGAAGGAACTTCATCTCCCAACTATATATGATAAAGAAGAATAAAATATTGGTCATGATAGTTTTGTACATGAAGTCAACATGGATCAAGGCTTGGAGAAAACTGATGTAAATCCTCCAGTAAGCCCTAGAAAAGACAAAGAAATGGAAGATCAAGAGGAAGAGAAAAGTCTTGAGAAAACTAAGGAAGACCTTGAGGAAATAGCCTTAAAAAAGGAAGAATCTAATCAAGCCCCTATTGTTGATGATCAAGACAAAGCTGATAAGAACCAAACAAGGATGAGTTCTCCTCTAGATTAGAAAATTGGTGATCATGCAAATAAAGAGAATGTAATGAGCCAAACTAAAATATTTCAATTTAAAATCAGATCTGGAAATGAATTAATTAATTTCACAAAAACATACAACAATTTCACCAAGACTAGCAAACTAGTCATGCACAGAACAACACCAAACTAACACCATTTGCCAGAACTTATGGAATTGATTTATTTCCATATTAATCTGATTTTATTATTTGATGGACTGTAATAATAGTCACAAAAGCTATAACAACTATATTTTTGAGTCTGGAGCAAATACAACAAAACCCACAAAAACCCACAAAACTACCAAATACTAAATGGAGCCAAAATCAGTGGGACACGCCACAAAATGCTTTTATTTGATTTTTTATATCATAGAAACATAATAACAGGTCTAATACAACCTGAAAATGCTATAGAAAACTTATGGGGAAAAGGCCACAACACCAAACTACAAACTACACAAAGATTCTATCACACAGTGTGTATTTCAACACACAAATCTTCACATGCAACACTCCTGAGGCTAAACCAGCAATACCCAGCTAACCAAATCTATTCCATATCTCAAGAATGGATCAAATACACCTTATAAACCAACATGCAATGACACACAAAACTTGCAACAATACAAATGATCTACAAACACCAAAATCTGCTCCTGCACACAAAATATTAAAAACTGCCAAACTATCCAAATTCCTTCAGCCCAAATGCAATCTTTGGATGAGATTTCCTCTTGTGAGAAAAGGGTTTTCATCCTCTATCCACTTGATGCTCATGGGTTTCCATCCAAAAGCCCCTACTCCAATGGGGTTTTGTCCATTGGAGAAGTATTTTGCAAATCTACAAGTTTGAGAGAAAAATTGATATCAACAATACCCCCAAATGATAGCATTTTCATCTTTTGTATCAATCTTCCTTGGGAGAGATGCTTTCACAAGTCTCCCATGTTTTTCTTGGATTCCTTGCTATTTTTGGATATGACAGTTGTCATAAGTTGTCATACAATGTCATAAATTACCCCACCACTTGTAGTTTCCCAATATTTTCAAAATCTTCATGCAAATGAACACCTCTCATGACACAAAACCCAATGCCTCTTTTGAGCCTCAAAATATTTAATTTTCCTCAATAATTGAATTATATTTGGACAATAATAAATATTAAATTATTTATTCTTCCTATTCTTGCCAAATTAACCCACGGAAGAATAAAATGGGTTAATATTGATCATTAATCAAATATTAAGGAAAGGGGACATGACAAGTCCTCCCTCCTCAAGATTTCTTTTCATTAAGCAATGCAAACCAAGATGCTCTAGAGTCATTGTGCCAATGTGATAAGTCATGCTAAACTATCCATAGAGCCTTGATCCTGTACCTGTCAAGTGAGATAACTCCTGCCACATAACACTGCAAATTCTACTCTCTCCAATACCCATAACATTCTTGTGCACATCATGTGATTTTATCATTTCTTTGAAGATCAACTTTCCCTTATGAAAATATAGATCAAAGTATTGTGTAGTACTCACTGAATCATAAGTGTAATTTTGAACTTCTGTAAATTCTTCAATTGCAGCTTTATCCAACTTTCTTCCCAACATTCTAGAAACTCTCAGAATAGTGGACCTAAGCTGAGTGACACTATTGTGGCAAACTCCAAAGCCTATCCAAATTTTCCATGCCATCGGTCTCCATTTTCCTTCCATCAATAACATGCATTTCACAACTTGTCTCCCAAACTGTGTAGATGCACTAGCATTAGGCAAGTTATACCAAATACTCCTGAAACTTCTTATAATGTCATGGATCTAATTTTTTCTGCTTATAGGGTTGTTATAATAGTCATTGCATCCTCCACAACATAAAGTATATATTTTAGAAATAATTACTTCTTTCACCATCACAGTGTTGAGATATACAATACAAAAATGTATAGTAATAGACCCATACATTACCCCAACTTGAGAGATGTTATTTCCATCTTTTTGGACTGGTCTATAGGAGCCACATAATAGTAGTGGAACAACCATTAGCATCATATGATAGAAACATTCAAACCACAACACTTGGAATGTCAAATCTACAAATAACTTATTCTAATGGAAAATAATGTATTCCTTGAGTACATCCACTAGCACATACTAATCATCCTTCACAATTACATCCAAAATGTTAGCAACCAAAGTATTCGGAACATACTCTACCATGATAGAAATCTTCTCATCTTCAAAAATGACACCAATGATACCAAGTATAGGCATCATGAAAATAACATGAACAACTTCATCCTTGTACAATTCATGTAATTTGGTCACCTCTTTGGAAAATAATTCAACCATGTGGTATGCTCTAAATTCAAAATAGATGGTAATAATATAGACATACTCAGCAAGCCCATTCCCATCATTGATTTAATCTTCATCATGAATCCCAAAAATACTAACAATGACATCCTTGAACATACCTTTCCATTCTTGATGATGGATAAGCAATGGCTGCAACAAAATTACTAGAAAGTCATGTTCTACTTCATTTTGAAGAGTCTCATTCCCCTCAAACTCTCCTCCACATATCCAAGGATAGAAAACCTATTTTAACTTCCTTTCAATTAGTGTTATGATGGTTGGAGTTGTTGCTAATACTGAGGACTTTCTTCTCTCATCATCATGCAAATAATCTTTTCCAAAATGCACCAATCTAAAGTTTTTCATAACTAAAATCAACAAAATCAGCAGTATACAAATGATGTAACAACTACAAAAATGAAAAATTTGTGCAACAATCATTGATGTGATCAATTCAAAATGGGTGGGCAGCCATGTATGGACTAAAAATTTCTCCAAAAATATCTACACACTTTTGAAACCATTCAAAATCAGCAACCCATAAACTATTTTCTTTAACAAATCTTTTTGAAGATCTGAAGCATAATGTAGATTCACACCTAGGTCCATGCTAAGGAAATGTTTACATATGGTGATGAAAATTTGTTTTTCCTCCGTGATGCTAGGAACATCTTGTGCTATCACATCCTTCATGAATTCTTCTCCATACATCCAAGAGTAACAAACTTGTATGTAACTTGAAATATCACCTAGTTCCCATACTCTTATATAAATAGAATTTTAAATTCTTTCACTCTCCATATGATGATTCCCATGATAAAAATAAAATTTCATTGATAAAGTACCAAGCATCAAATCTCTGTTAGAATCCCATAAGCTATAATCATGAAGGTAATCAAATTGCTTACCATATGTTGCTGATCTAAAATTTTTAGCAAGCTGAAAACCAACATTAATATCTAGTAAGGAATCCTTTTCATGTGCATGTTTCTCAATAAGGTTATCATGGAACTCGTCATAAACACATAGTGTAGAAAATGATAAGAACAAATACTAAATGTAACCCCTGCAACCTGTGAAAAATAACTTGTGCATATATTCCTTGCAACCATAAATCTAATGGTAGATGTTTTCCCCCTCAATATTTGAAAAATGATGTGAGATGATGGCATAATTACAACCCGAAGCAAAATCTAAGGTATACTGAAATATTCTATCTAATAATGATCTTGGAAGCATATTTTTGAACAACATTCTATGTTGATTTAGTAGTAGTTGAATATTAGAATTAAAACTATGTTGCTTACTAGAAAATGAAATAGTTGCATGTTACAAATATGTGCTTAAGTAGTGTTGTCATTGATGTCAACATATTCCTATTATCATTGGTGTCAACTATATCCTAATTTGCTGCCTATATAGAAGACCAGATTTTTGAGGATATTGAGAAAATTAATAAAGATCAATGTATGTAGACCTGATGGCTATGTAGAGGTTTATCTGAAGAAGCTAGTTAAGATTTGAGAGGTTTGAATTAAGATCTGAAGAAGTTATGGCCATTTGAGTAGAACTGGTTCCTGTAATATTTAGAAGAGACAGAGTGACAGAAAAGAGGTCTGGATTATTCTGGATATGTCAAATGATGATTTATAGATCTGGAGGTAGGTTTGGGAAGTTAGTGTGTATCATCCATTCAAGTGGTTTGTGGTTTGGAGGTCTACAAGCAATCTTTCTAATGTGACAGTCATGGAAGATAGTGTTCTTGAGGTTCCGGAGGAAGATGCAAGTGATTTAGATGATTTGGAGGAGTGTGGATGTTTTTGTTGAATTCAATGTGCTTGTGGAAGTCTTTGGATTGTGTGACTGCTATGTTGGAGGTCTGCATTGAAGTTTGAGCTTGTCAATGAAGATTTTCTTCTTGGTGTTGTTGTTCTTCCCAGTCTTGGCCGACTAGATGATTCAAGCATGTTGCAAATGATCTAAGAGAAATTATTTGAGGCATGGCATGTTGATCAAGGAAGAGTTGAGTCCTAGTTATGTTTGGCAAACAGCTTAGTGATTTGCATTAAGTCAGATGTTTGTAGTGCTAACCTTGATGTTCATTCCAAGGTTGATGAAGTGTATAAATACTTGTTGATGAGTTGTGGAAAATCATCCTTGTGTGAAAATAATATAATTTGAAGAAAGGATCAAAAGGCAGAGCAGAGTAGAGGAGAGGAGAAGCAGAAGAACAATACCTATTTTGATGAAGAGTTAGAAAAGAGAATTTGGAGCAAAGTAGAAGTTTTGTGAGCATTCAATGAAACTGAACCAGGCATGAAGTAGATGCTATTTCTCAGTTAATTCTTTATGTTCTAAATAAATTCTGTAGGCAGTGTGCCTCTCTTTTGAGTAGTGAGCTCTGGGCAGTGTGCTTGAAGGCATGTGCCTTCTATTTTTCTAAAGTACTTTTAACAGGGTACAAAATCTTTGTTGGTTAACCCCCACCATGGTTTTTCCCCTAACTGGGTTTCCGTGTCAAAATCTTGGTGTCAAGTGTGTTGCTTATGTTTTTGCTTATATGTTGTTGATCTATGCTATAATGTTTACATTATTAATCTGATAGTAAGTTAATAAAGAAGGTTAAAAGTAGAAAAAGTTTATTTTGTGTGACAACTGATTCACCCCCCCTCTCAGTTGTCTAATCTAATTCCAACAATTGGTATCAGAGCCAGATCCTCTTATAAAAGATTGACCTCTTGAGGAGATCTAGGATGTCAACCTACAAGAAGGATAGTCTGATATTTGATGGAACAAATTATTCTATTTGGAAGAATCACATGGAGTGCCATTTGCAATGCATGGGCGATGCTTATTGGGTGATAACCAGTGTTGAGTATAAACCTTTGGAGAAAGGTCCTTCAACTCTAGATCAAATCAAAGATGCTGAAAATAGCCTTTGAGATAAAGAAGCCTTGTTGACTGCCCTAACTGATTTAAAAATGATAGATGTCTTTGGACTAAAAACTACTCATGAAATCTGGAAAAAGTTGAAGAATCTATATGAAGGCGATGAATTTGTCAAATGTGCCAAGATGCAAAGTCTGAGAGGAAAATTTGAAACTCTTAGGATGAGTGAAGATGAAAACATCACAATGTACATGCAAAAGATAAATGAACTTGTGTGTGGTATTAGGTGTGCTGGTGGAACTTTGGAAGAATTAGAGATTGTATCAAAAGTGCTTAGATCTTTACCTAATTCATACAAACATAAGGTTGATGCTATAGAGGAGATCAGAACTATCTCAGAAGTTACAAAAGATCAACTGGTTGGCAAAATTTTAGATTTTGAATTAAGTGAGTTTGGTAACTCTCTTCCTAAGTCTGAATCTGCATTTAAAGCCAGTGTATATAGAAAACAAAGATATGATCTAGGTGAAATCTCTTCTGCAAGATCAAATAGATTTGTGAAGGCAAGGAAGGATCTTGAAGATGATGAAATTGAGACTGCAGATCTTGAAGTTCTTACTGCCAAAAGAATGCCAAGAGGATCTGGTAAGTATGAAGGAAAGTTGCCACTCAAATGTTTTTCTTGTAATAAGATTGGTCATTTTGCCTCAAGATGTCTAGAGAGATTTTCAAAACCAAACCCTAACAAATATAAAGGTTAGAAGAAATGTTACTATGTCCAAGAAACTAGAGAAGGAGTCACAGATGATGAATCTGATCATGGAGGTTCCACTAAAAATTATTGGGTGTTCATTGCTATCAAAGAAGAAGATCCGATGTCTATTGAATCTGCTAGCTGTGGAAATGTGGAAAGTGCCTTGGCTGCTCAAGTTGTTGAAAAGGATGAATGGGTGATTGATAGTGGATGTTCTCATCATATGACTAGTGATAAAAGTAAGTTTGTAAGCCTTGAAAAATATAAAGGTGTGCTTGTAAAATTTGGAGATAACTCAATTGGTAGAATCCATGGCAAAGGATCCATCTCTTTTGATGGTAAGAATAACACCAATCATGTTCTATATGTGGAAGGGTTGAAGCATAATCTTCTCAGTGTTGGACAGTTGGTTGGCAAGGGCTATGATCTTCTATTCAAGGATGGAAAATGTAGAATCTTGGAAAGCTTTGGAACTAAAATTGTATCTGGTATACAAACTAGAGGTAACATCTTTCAATTAAGTAATTCTAGTAAAAGTTGTTTGATTGCTCAGACAAATCAAAGTTGGTTGTGGCATAGGAGAATGTGTCATGTGAATTTTGATAACATTGTCAAGATAAGTTCTACTTAGGCTATGAGAGATCTCCCAAGACTTGTGAAACCTAATAGCATGTGTCGAGAATGTCAATTGGGTAAACAGAACAAAACATCATTCAAAAGTAAAGAACAGTCTTCAAATGGGTGATTGGAACTTGTGCATACTAATCTATGTGGTCTTGCTAGAATTAGGAGTGTACAAGGAGACATATTTTATGTTGCTAATTGATGATTACTCCTGGATGATCTGGGTGACCTTCTTAAAAGAAAAATCAGAAGCTTTTGACAAATTCAAAGTGTTCAAAATTATGGTGGAAAATGAGATTGGTATAGAGATAAAGTGTTTGAGATCCGACAGAGGTGGAGAATTTACCTTCAGTGAGTTTGATACTTTCTGTGAAAAGCATGGACTAAAAAGATAGTTATCTGCTCCTAGGACTCCTTAGCAAAATGGAGTTGTGGAGAGAAAGAACTGGACCATTCAAGAAGCTGCCAGGACCATGATAATGGAATCAAATGTTCCACAAGTTTATTGGAGAGAAGCTGTAAATACTATTGTTTACACTCTTAACCAGGTACAGTTCAAAGGCAATTCTGGTAAGACTCCTTATGAACTTTGGTTTGGTCATCCTCCTACTGTAAGATATTTTAGAGTTTTTGGTAGTATGTGCTATATAAAAAGAGATGAGGATCTAGGCAAGTTTGAAGCAAGAAGTGATGAAGGAATTTTTTTGCGTTACTCTACTCAAAGAAAATCTTACTGGTGCTTTAATAAGAGGTTGAAAAAGATTGTTGAAAGTGCTAATGTCAGAGTTGATGAGAGCAAAGGAGTTGCCAGGTCTTGCAGATATGATTCAGATGATCAAGATGAAAATCCAAGTCAAGGAAGGCAAGTTCAATCCTAGACTCAGATCTAGATTGATCTAGAAACTCCAGGAACTCAAGAGGATAGTACAGATATTGAGGAACAAGCTCAAGAACAGAAGTTCAAGCAATTCCCAAAACTCCTAGGTATGTAAGACTAAATCATCCTGAAGATCGTATCATAGGAGATAAGAATAAAGGTGTTCAAACTAGGAGAAAATTTTTTGAAGATCAAGAAGAGATTTGTTTGTTTTCAAAGATTGAACCTAAATCAGTAAGTGAAGCCTACAATGATGAAAATTGGGTAAAAGCAATGGAAGAAGAATTGATGCAAATTGAAAAGAACCACACTTGGGATCTTGTTCCTAGACCTGAGGACAAAAATGTGATTGGAACCAAATGGGTCTTCCAGAATAAACTAAATGAAGATGGTGAAGTTGTAAGAAACAAATCAAGATTGATATGCAAAGGCTATTCTCAAGTGGAAGGATTTTATTTTGAAGAAACTTTCGCTCCGGTGGAAAGAATAGAAGTAGTTAGATTATTTCTTGCATTTACTACTTTCAAAGATTTTAAAGTTTATCAGATGGATGTCAAATCAACATTCCTGAATGGAGAGTTGGAGGAAGAAGTCTACATTGAACAATCAGAAGGTTTTCAGTTGTTTGATCATAGAAATATGGTCTGCAGACTGAGAAAACCTATGTATGGACTCAAGCAAGCCCTAAGAGCCTGGTATGCTAGATTGGATAAATATTTACTTAAGATAGGATTTAACAAAGGTACTGCTGATTGTAATCTTTACTTCAAGATTAATCATGAGGACATCCTGATTGTTGAGGTCTTCGTTGATGATATCATTTCTGGTGGAAATGAATGTATGTGCAAATCATTTGCTGATCAAATGAAAAGTGAATTTGATATGTTAATGTTTGGTGAGATGAATTTCTTCCTAGGACTACAAATTGTTCAATCAGATAAAGGTATCTTCATATCTCAGTCCAAGTATGTGAAAGAATTGCTAAAGAAGTTTGGAATGGAAGACTCAAAGCTAGTAGGTACACCTATGGTAACCAGATGCAAGTTAAGTAAGGATGATAACTCCCCCAAGGCAAATCAGAAAAGGTATAGATCAATGATTGGAGGATTGCTCTATCTAACTCAAACTAGACCTGGCATCATGAATGCAGTTGGACTTGTTGCTAGATTTCAAGCTGATCCAAAGGAATCTCATGTTCTGGCAGTCAAAAAAAAATTTAGATATCTCAAGGGGACAATTGATTATGGATAGTGGTATCCAAAGGATAATGACTCCACTCTTCATGCATATACATATATTGATTGGGTAGGAGATATGGATGTCAGAAAAAGTATTAGTGGTGGTGCATTCTTCCTAGGAAGAAGATTGGTCTCTTGGATGAGCAAAAAGCAAGAGGCAATATCTCTGTCTACTACAGAGGCAGGGTATTTAGTAGCAGCAAATAATGGTAATCAAGTTCTATGGATGAAGCAAATGTTGAAAGACATCAGAATTGTGCTTGAGGAGCTAGTCAAATCTTCTATGATAATTCAAGTGCAATAACATCTCAAAGAATTTGGTGTTGCAATCAAAGACAAAGCATATATCCATCAAGTTTTATTTCTTGAGAGAGAAGGTAAATGAGAATGAAGTCAAGTTGTATTTTGTGTCTTCAAAAGATTAGATTGCGGATATCTTCACTAAGCCTCTTCCCAAGGATACTTTTGAGTATCTTAGAGAGAAGTTAGGGGTTATTACCCCTCCTGATCAGAACTAAGATGCACTAAGGTGCATCAGTCTAGTGGAATTCATAGTCATATCTTGTGATCCAGATTGATGTTAAGGAGATACTACTCAGGAGGAGTAGTTAGTATGCAAATTTTGAGATTAGTATGAAACAAAAAGGGGGAGAAAAGATTGCAAATATGTGTCATTTGCCATTGATGTAAAAGGGGGATAGAAGTTCATGTGAAAAACGAGTTGCTGATGAAAGGGGGAGCAGTGAAGAAAGTATTTGCAGAAGTGAGAAGAGAAAGGGGGAGAAATTCTTGTCTTGATGGTTGAATTCAATTTTTCACATCATATGTTGCCACCAATGACAAAGGGGGAGATTGTTGCAAATATGTGCTTAAGTAGTGTTGTCATTAATGTCAACATATTCCTATTGTCATTGGTGTCAACTGTATCCTAACTTGTTGCCTATATAGAAGACTGGATTGTTGAGGATATTGAGAAAATTAATAAAGATCAATGTATACAGACCTGATGGCTATGTAGAGTTTTTTCTGAAGAATCTCTAGTTAATATTTGAGAGGTTCACATTAAGATCTGAAGAAGTTATGGCCATCTGAGTAGTTCCAATTCCTGCAATATTGAAAAGAGACAGAGTGACAGAAAAGAGGTCTGAATTATTCCGAATATGTCAAATGATGATTTATAGATCTAGAGGTAGGTTTGGGAAGTCAATGTGTATCATCCATGGTTTGGAGGTCCGCAAGCAATCTTTGTAATGTGAAAGTCATGGCAAATAGTGTTCTTCAGGTTCTAGAGGAAGATGCAAGTGATTTGGATGATTTGGAGGAGTGTTGATGCTTTTGTTGAATTAAATGTGCTTGTGAAAGTCTCTGGATCATGTAACTGCTATGTTGGAGGTCCACATTGAAGTTTGAGCTTGTCAATGAAGATTTTCTTCTTGGTGTTGTTGTTCTTCCTAATTCAAGCATGTTGCGAATGATCTAAGAGCAATTCTTTGAAGCATGGTGTGTTGATCAAGGAAGATTTGAGTCTCAGTTATGTTTGGCCAACAACTTAGTGATTTGCATTAAGTCAGATGTTTAGAGTGCCAACCTTGATGTTCATTCCAAGGCTGATGAAGTGTATAAATACTTGTTGATGATTTGTGGAAAATCATCCTTATGTGAAAACAATATAATTTGGAGAAAAGATCAAAAGGCAGAGTAGAGCAGAGGAGAAGCAGAAGAACAAGAGCTATTTTGATGAGTTAGGAAAGAAGTTTTGGGGCAAAGTAGAAGTTTTGTGAGCATCCAATGAAACTGAACTAGGCATGAAGTAGATGCTATTTCTTAGTTAATTGTTTTTGTTCTAAATAAATTCTATAGGAAGTGAGCTTCTCTTTTGAGTAGTGAGCTCTGGGCAGTGCACCCAAAGGCATGTGTCTTCTATTTTTCTAAAGTACTTTTAACAGGGTACAAAATCTTTATGGGTTAACCCCCACTGTGGTTTTTCCTCTAACCGGGTTTCCACATCAAAATCTCAGTATCAAGTGTGTTGCTTATGTTTTTGCTCATATGTTGTTGATCTATACTTTAATGTTTACATTATTAATCTGATAGTGAGTTAATAAAGAAGGTTAAAAGTAGAAAAAGTTTACTTTGTGTAACAAATGATTCACCCCCCTCTTAGTTGTCTGGTCTAATTCCAACATTGCATGCTCTCCACAACCAAGCAAATTTCTGCCCAATCAACCTTTCCCTTACAACAAATTGTGAGGCCTACTTTTTACACTACTATTCATGAGACTATTTGCAGTAATATTGCTATTATTTTTATGTTGAGAGACTATTGATCTTGAACCTTGTTTATTTAACTTAATTGATTTTTAAGGAAATAATTGTGGAATGGTAATTAGATGTTGCTTCTAAGAAAATGATGAATGGTTAATATTAGAAATGGAGCTTTAATGTGTTTTCAGGATGTTATATTGTAGTATGTTTAGGTATGCATGTATTTAAAATTGCTTCGGCTATGATATCTCTATGCGTTATTGACTTCAAGTTTGAGTGTGTAGGTATTGCTAACAAAACCACAAATACAGGAGACCATCCCATACCCTATGTTGTATCCCTTGTGAGCCAATCTAGTTCTATGAGGAACTAAGATCAACCTCATGTTTAGAGGAATTTCGTAATGTGTTAATGTTGCATGAGGTCAAGGGAATAAGGGTTATCTTCTGATTTACTTTTATTATGATAAGTGTTGTAAGAAATGTTGTTTTAAATCTTGTTTAAACTTTATTTCTTTTAGACCCTTTTCTTGTGTTTTTATTTGACTCTGGGAGTTCTAATTAGATAAAAATCAACCCTAGGTTATACCCCATGGGTTTAGGGACCCTTTTGACTAAGATAACCTTGGGATAACCTCCATATGGTCACTTCAACTTTAGGGTGAAGTTAAGTGACGAATTTGGAAGCATGGGGATAATGGGATGAGTGGAATCCACACTTAGACCCACTTCCAAGTCATGGAATGACTCCATGATCCACCAATAATGGAGTGCTTATCTCTTTGTGCCTTTCTTTTGATGGGAGTGAGAGTGGGCCACCAATATCCTGCTCTGAGAGTCTTATGAGCTGTTGTTTGGGCAGTATAATGTCCACCACACAATCCTTTATGCATATCAATCAAAACATTGTTAGCCATATCCTCATCCACACATCTCAGCAGCACACCATCAAGGTTTTTCCAGTATAGCTCACCTTGAACAATAACATACCTGATTGCATGTAACTTTAAAGTCCTCTTTTGGCTGTCACTGAAATGGGAAGGACAATTCAGATTTTGCAAGTAGTATATAATGTCCTTGTACCATTCAGATCTTGATACATGTACACTCTCATTTTGGATTGCATTAACTTGGCATGCTTCCAAGTTTGACTGTGGCATCATCTTGGCTAATCCTTGTCCTCTTACCAACTTGGTAACTTGTATGTCTATGTTGAACTCTTGCAGTTTGTTTATCCATCTACACCTTCTTCCGGTCACCTCCTGTTGAGTGAATATGTCTTTGACCGCTGCACGGGGTACATATGCAATTACATGTGATCCTACCAGGTATGGTCTGAAACTTTTGATGGCTCTGACTAGTGCATATGCCTATTTTTCCATAATATCATACTTCAACTCAGAAGCCTGCAAGGACATACTGAAGAAAGCTATGGGCTGTTCAAAACCATCTTCATTTTTTTGTAGCAAACACGCAACAACAGTGTGAAAGGAAGCAAACGAAAATACTTGGAATGGCCTAGAAAAATCAGGAGATTTAAGAACAGGGGCCATCTTGATTGCCTCTTTGATACTCTGAAATGATTCTATTGCTTCACTTTCCCAGTTGACAGTTGCATCCTTCTTCATCATCTTGGAAATGTTCCTTGTGGTTTTTGCAAAGTTGGGAACAAATCTCCTAACAAAATTTACCTGTCCATAGAAGGACTGAACTCCTTTTACAGTTTTTGGCATTTGAATTCTGTCAATAGCAGCCACTCTTTCTGGATCTATCCTAACTCCATCCTTGGAAACAATGTGTCCCAGGAGCTTTCCTTCAACTACCCCAAAAGCACACTTCTTTGGATTTAAAGAAATTCCATACTCCAGTGCTCTTATGAAAATCTGCTCTAGATGCAAACAATGCTGCTCTTCCTTCTTTGAATATGCAGTCAAGTCATCCTGATATACAGCCAGGATTGAATCAATCAACCCTGCAAAAGCAACATCCATTGCTCTTTGAAATGTAGCACCTGCATTTGTTAGTCCAAATGGCATTCTAACATATACATAAGTTCCCCATGGAGTGGTGAAGGCAGTCTTATACTATTCTGATTCCTTTACCTTCACCTGATTATAACCTAAAAATCCATCCATCATGGATAAGAGTTCACAACTAGTCACTCTCTGCAACATAGCTTCCATATTAGGCAGTGGATAGTTATCCTTTAAAGAGGATACATTCAATTTCCTAAAATCAACACAAAGCCTAATATCACCATTCTTTTTTCTGACTGGGACAAGGTTAGACACCCAAGTTGAATGTCTGATTGGCACAATTATTCCAACCTCCCTAAGCCTTTTGAGTTCTTCTTGCATCTTTGGAGCTAAGTTAGGATTAATAGGTCTTTGCCTCTATCTGAATGGCTTAGCTCCAGGCTTTAATGGGATCTCATGCTGGAATAAATCTTCCCTATAGGCTTTTAGGTCCTCATATGACCAAGCAAAAACATGTTTATACCTTTTCAGTAATGCAATCAACATACTCCTGATGTGTGGTTTGAGCTGTTTACCAATGTACACCTTCTTGGGGGCCTGAGATGTCCCCAAATTTATCTCTTCTAAATCTTCCTTATTTGTGGGAGATGTCCTTGTGACCAATTTGTCTCTACTGTCAAAAGCTCTTTCCAAAGCTACTAACCCTCTAGGGATTTTATTAGTCTTCAACTGAATTATCTCCTTCCCCATAAGAGTTTCTTTTCCATCTATGGTTTCTACAAAAGCTTGGAAATCAACTTCTTGATTCTCAAATTCATCTATGCAGTGCAAAAATTTTAACAAATCCCTATCATCATTAAACACTTGCCAACTGCATATATTTTCTAGTACTGCAGGCCTGATTTTAACTTCTACATTTGTAACATCTGACAGAGTGATGTCATCTGGCCTTATTGCAACATTAGCTAAGAAATCAGCCATAACATTCTTTGATCTCTCTACCCAGCCTATTGAAAATGCATCAAATAGTTCAATGGTATCCCAAACAACATACTTGTATTGTTTCAATCTTTTGTTTTTTGAAGCATACCTATCTCTAATTTGGGATACAATCAGCTCATAATCCCCAAATACTCTTAGCATTTTGATTCCATGTTTGAGAGCTATATTTAGGCCTAAGATTAAAGCCTCATATTCTGCAATGTTGTTTGTGCAAACAAACCTCAGCAAGAAAAAAAATTTGAGGAGCTTACCAGTTGGAGACAGGAAAACAACTCCAGCTCCAGAGCCTTCTTTTGCACAAGCTCCATCAAAATACATGGTCCACAGACCCTGCTGGTCCAGCTATTTAATGCAGACGTTTTTCTCTTTATCTTCCCTATCATCTGAGACAACCTTGAAATTATCACAGTCAGTGTTTACAAAGCATATCTATTCCTCTGCTTCTTGGTCTTCCACTGTCTCTGATGATCTTTGTTCTCTGATTAGCTTAACATCCCTGCCATTTATTGGAATCATGGCATATGACAGGTCCAGCTGCATACTTCCACCAATTAGTGCAGCCCATCTTCTTGACAGTAACATGCCATACTGTGGCTTGATGTCAACCACCGTTACATTCATTTTATATCTCTTTTCAGGAAATGTTGCTAGTTTGAAATCTACATCCTTCATGATTCCAATAACTGGTACCTCTCTGGCATCCATAGCATAACATTTTCCACATGCCTTGTCAATTTTCAATCCAGCTTGTTGCATGATGCCAAAGGCATGACATTTGTAGATGCTCCAGAGTCAAGCATACAATTTCTGATTATTTTTCCATTTATAACCAGGGATACATAAAATGGTTCCACTTGTGAAGGACACTTTGTCATAGTCACTCCTAAATAGACTTCAGGAGCCTCATCTTCTTCATTACACATGACATGCTTCTCACCCTGGATCTGAACATTTTGTTTAGCTTGAAAAGGCACCCCTGAAATTAGGGATATTGTCCTATTCTTGATCTCTTCAACCTTCATTAGTTCCATAAGTGGAACAGAGACTTTTACCTGGGAGAGGACTTGAGCTATATCAAATGGAGCATAATTTTGTATAACAGTTGTAGCTTGCTCCACAATCTTGTTTTTATCCTGAACTGATTTAGCTTTTACTTTCATAGTTCCCTGATCATCATTCTTGTCTTGGGAACCTTTACTTTGATCTTCAGCCTGAGGGATTTTGTTTTCTGGTCCTTGGGATTCATGACCTGTTCTATGTCTAAAATTCTGTTTATTATTACCCCACTGCCTTTTTTGTGGTTCAATTCCTTTATGACCATGCACTGGCTGACCTGCAGAAACATCTTCTAGTTGACGCAAGCTGCTTATCTGACCTTTACCTCTGAGATTGTAGTTACTCTTGACTTGGGCAACTGCTGTAGCCGTGAAGGCTCTAATTTCCTCATCAGAAGGTCGTTGTAAGTTACTCAGAAAATTATGCGAGCTCTGAGCATACACATAGCTCTCTTCATTACCTTCATCATAAAAGTCCTATTGACAAGCCCGAATTCCATCATCTATACTCTCATCAGCATCATAAATGGGGTATCCATTGTTTGTGGACATCATATTAACATCATCATCTTGCACATAATGTGGCTCATTGCATTCATTACAAGATGTAGTATTATCACACAAGGACTGAGCAATCATACACTGTGACTGTGAATGTGGCATCTGACAAATTATACACCATGGAGTATCATCAACAATATTTACAGCTTTCTTTAGAGGATCAGGAGTTTCTTTGACATGTTGAGTCCTCTGATTTGTGTTGTTATATGGGAATATAGGCTTACCATTATGCCAATTGGTATTATAAGGCATATCATGCAATGATGGCCTCTTTTCCTGCCTTTGATAGACTTGCCTATCAGGACCTATCCCTTTTTCACTTCTAGCTAGTCTGTAGCTTAGGTCCTTAACAACATTTGCCAATTTGTCTATCTTATCTTCAGGGGCAGATGTATTACCTTGAGTGTTCTAAGGCTTGTTTGGATTCTGCAGAATTTTCACATCATCCCTTCTGTTAGTCTTGCCTGATGCTTTCTTGTTGTTCTCAATATTTACTGCAATTCTAAAAGCATCCCTGATAGTAGCAGGACTTTTATCTCTTAATCCATATGTAGTTTTTGCATCAAAGGTGTTGATATACAATATTATGCACATAGGTTCATTTGGCCTCATGTGATGTGGCAATTTGTTTAACACTTTAGTAAATCTTGCATTAAAATCTGCAACCTGCTCATTTGACCCTTTAGTGATACTGGTAAACTCATTTACAAAAAAGCTAGGGTCAGTTTTGTCACCATACTATTCCTTAAACATCCTTTTAAAATCATCCCATGATGAAATACTCCGGTCAGGTAGATTCTTATACCATTCCCTTGCCTCATCTACTAAAGATTGCATGAATGACTTCATGAAAACATCCTCATGTTCAACCTCAAAGTTATCCATGACATTTTGAAAAGCTTTTAGATGATCTTCTCCTGACACTGTGTTGTTTCCTGAAAATTTAGGCACTTGCAGCCTCAGATGCTTGTCAATGGGGTTAGGATACCCAGGAATACCATCAAATACCAGCTGTCTGAATCTATCTAACTGCATGGGCTATCTGTCAAATTGATTAATATTAATATTTTTGTTTGCATTCTGGTTTCTTACATTGTTCAGTGGTATCCTAGCATCATTCACATTTTGTCTCTCATCATTATGCTGATGTTGCACTTCATTTCTCTGTTGATGTCTCTGCACATTTGCATTCTCAAGGGTAGGAATTGAATTATTTTGGGCAGCCCTTAAAGCTTGCACTTTCTTCCTCAGGTCATCTCTGATTGTTATTGCCTACTGATATTCGAACTCGGCCCTTAAGCTCCTAATTTCATCAGCTAGTTCTTCCTCGTTAGGCCTAGAGGAGGATGGTTTTACCATATTCTGATCTTCATCTTCATCATCCCTCAAAGACTCTGCCTCTTCAAACCTTTCACTAGGGTCTAGAAATGGGCATTCTTGGAACACCTCTGACCTCATTCTCACGCTACCACCCTGTTGCCTCTCATATGCACCCTGAATATCAGCTTCTGCATTTGAAAAGTAAGGCACATGCTGTCCTGATGGCCTAGAGTTATCTTGCATATCATCATTTTTTCTGGGGGAACCCTCATGACTGATTGAGACAGCTCCCTTTCTTCTATACATCATTCTTCTTGTTACTGGTAACTCTTCAAATAAAGGATTTTGTTGGGATCTTCTCCCCTGCATATAAGTTTTACTTTGACCGGTTAGGAGATTACTTCGGAGTCGCCACCTATTACTAGGAAATGTTTTCTTTTGTAAATCAGGGTTCTTTCACAAATTCCCCAGCAGAGTCACCGATTTCTATTGGTGACTCGGATGGGCACACAGATATTTCACCAGGGAGGACAAAAATAACAATTTTCAAATCACCCTCCCCAACAGAGTCGCCAATTTCTGTTGGTTTTTTCCCAGACTGGATGCTTATTCCCAGATTTCCCTACAAGGTAGCCATCAATGATCAACAAGATCTCTGGGCCAGGGGCCAACAGTGTAGGAGATAGACTCTATATTTTATCTCCTCTTCTTCTTCAGGCTCTGCAAAACCTAGGGGGGTATTCCCTACTCAACATCCATGAGGATATACATACAAGGCTGGGATGCTGACAGAAAGCAGATAAGTCCTCCTGTAAGTAGACCAAAACTGTAAGATAAGAGCAAAGGGGCTAGCTTTGGGCCTATTTGCAGTTGTAGACAGAGGACTGGGGATCCTAAAACTAATTCTAATGTCCTAAAGATTGTTTTAGATTTTGATTTTGATTTTAAGTTTGGATGCAAAGTTGGACATGGTTGTAACACAAACACAAAGCAAGACTGGTGCCTATCTAGGGCCTGGAGTCAGTGGACATACACCTATGAATGATATGCATGAACAACTAAAACTGGATTTCAGGGGGATACATATGATACCTGCCTTACAGATATCTCCCAATACAGAGTGTTAAGCTATCTATAATTATGGCATCCCTACTGTAGTATACCCTTCCCAATGTTCAATCTGAGAACAATTTAGTCTACCCCTTGAGCAGAAGTTAAGAGATCAGACATTCAACATAGGAATTCTATGTTCTAGAGTATCAAACATTGCTTAAATATCCAGACTCAAAAGAAATATACATGCAATACTAGAGATAGAATTAACAAAACACATGCTAACATAGCATTTCTCATATAAAATTAACCATGAAATCAGTGGATTCATGCAAAAACGTACAACAAGAGATACATAAACTCACAGGTTTTGCTGTACAGAGCAACCAAATCAGCTGTATTGTATTACAGAGCCAAATGTTCAACTTTCAACAACCTAAAATGAGTAACACTTCCTGCTTATAACAGCCAAAGAAGCGTACTCAGCATTAATTACATGGCTTTGACAAAAAAATTGCCAGATACAGATCCTTCAAAGGAATGGCGCTCAAAATTTATTGCTGCAGAGACAGAAAGTAGACAATGGTGGCCTCGAGCCCTGTGCCACTATCTGGAAGTCCTCATGCCAAAAATCGGGTACATGACTATTCAACAACTCGCCCATGCCCCTGCTATAGTCGCCATTGATGGCTCAACCACCTGCGGCCGCTTGAAAACTGTCGCAGCACTTCAAAAAAGAAATTCCTGCCAAAACGCATTTTATCGCAGTTTCAAATTATACAGGGAGATTAGTCCCACATGCATGGTGAGGAGACTACCTTAGTAGTTTAAAAGCATAGTCACTTGCATAATAGGTGTCAAGCGCTTTTGCCACGCTCGACACATGCTCCTTCACCCAAAGCCCATCGCCGAGATCAACACCATCGGCTAAGCCCACGAATCTCCTGCCGACCTCAATTGTCCTGCCGACCGCTACATTACAATCCCTTCCATCGGCTAGAGATGCACCATTGGGCCAACACTCCAGATCTCCACTGATAGTATGAGTCTCTCCGATGACCAGCTCACACCCCATTAGCAGTTACCATCCTACCACCATCGGCCAGACCAATATCGTTGGCCAAGCAAAAAACCCCTCGGCTGACACAGCCAATCACGCTGATGAACAACTCCTGAAAGCCTCCAACATCCCCATTGGCTAGAGAAGAACCATCGGCCAACACTCCACCATCCACCCGATGATGAACGTTACGCTGATAAGACCAAAATCATAAGGCTTTGAACCATTGAACCCTGAACCAGTTCAACCTGCTGGTTCAAAAGAGAAGTTCAACGCCGATAACACAGATGAACAAAGAATTCACTGACGGGAAAAGATGGAGCCTAAGCCCATGAACTATTGAACCTCGAAGCAAAAGGGTTCAACGCGATGGTTCAAAACGATGGTTCAAGCAAAATCTAAGTACCCAAAAAGAAGTTTCACTGATAGAGAAAATCACAGCGATGAATAAGGAAACTTAATGCCCAAAAAGGAAAAAAGCCTCCAACATCCTGCGCTCAGATCCAGACCAAAATTAGTGCTAACAGAGTTAATGAAGTATATATGGGAACAAGATATAATAATGATGAAAATTCCTTGATGATATGGGCATTATACCCTCCCCATAAGAAGACGGCCATCATAGATACTGAAAAAACTTTTGGCCATGTTATGACTTTGAAAGCAGGGGAAACTGACCCTATAATTACTGTAGACATTGGTATCAATGTTGCAAAATTGAATAAGGCACAAGCTCAAATGTTGATCAAAGAGAGAGATGCATACAAATTGAATTGTGAAAGATTGACAAAAGAAAATGATTACTTGAAGGATGCTGTAAAGAGTACTTTTGGCCAATCCACAAAAAGAATAACTCAAGGTGAGAGCTCACAGGGCATTCAAGTACTATCCCCTGACCAAGCAACACAAATTCAGATAGATGCATTTGTTACAATACTGCAGAGCAAGTATGCAAACATGGTGCGGTGGTTAAACCAATTTTGGGATAATTACTCAGAAAGTCACAAAGCAGTTAAAGAACATGAAAGACTTGAAAAGAGAATACAGGAAAAATTGATTGAGCTACAAAATAGAAGTGCTACTGATAGTACAGATATCTCTGATGCAGGAGCATTGCTCAAACAGCACCAAAATTACTATGACAAACGTAAAGTTGATGCTAAAGAAGGTACTGATGCTTCAAACGCAAGAGTGCCCAAATTATTTAAAGACAACGGAGAGGTAAAGAGCAAAGAAGAATGGATTGTTGATTGTCAAGTTATATTACACCAGGCCACAGGAGCTCTGAAAGACAAAGCCTCTGCATCTAGAGAAGCTTGCAAACACCTGGAAAGAATGGACACACTTGATGTGATTACTAGAGATGCTATTGATCTTACTGATTCTCACCATGATCAGGAGTATTTAGATCACTTGGCTAAAGTTTATTTATGGCTAAATAAAGCCTAATCATGATTATGTAATAGTTGTTAATGTTTGTTAAGTTCCCAAAAGACTTATTGAAGAGTCATGTCTCTTCATAGAAACATCTATATAAGTTCAAACAATCGGTGCTAAAAGATCATCAGCAGTAGAATATATCCATATACATAAGATACAATGTTTCAAAATGACTATGTTGCATATTTTAATTGAAGAAGAAGTTTGAAGTTCTCTGATTCAGTGGTTTTACTTTGGTATCAATTGTTTGTTAAAATTATTCAATTGTGTGGCTGTCTCCATTTCTGTATTTCCTTGTTATTCAGATTAATGTATCAAGTATATATTTAATCTATCAATACACATTTGCTATATCTGTGTGAGTAAATAGGTTGGTATCCATTTGAGGAATTAAACCCTTCTGATTTAGTCACAGTAGCCTGGAAGTATTAAGTTTGGATTACTAAGTAGGGCCATATAATTAGGATTGCCATTCTGTCTCCAAGACAATATTACCTGTTAATCTTGCTCATTTATTTCATTTGGTTCCTTCAAGTAAGGATTAAAACACCTTCTGGTGAATTATAAGATATCTGATTATATTGGTTGGATTATCAAGAAGAGTTTGTCAGTCATTTCCTTGCACATTTATACAAGTTATAAACTAAAACTGTGCCAAACAATTAGAATTATTACCATTAGGAAACCAATAGTCCTGGTCCTTCAATTGACTCTATTACCCAACAAGGCACTAGTCTTATTTAACTCATTATTTAAATCCTTTTACCTTGATATTGCTTATACAATTCCTACCAATCACTTATCAGACATTAGACATAGAATCAGTTAGCAAGCTTTTCATCTATCCTACATCCTATGCCATTGTAGATAGATTTAATTAGTCCACACATTCACATTCAGACTATTTTAATTTTCCAAGGTTTACCCGCCTAGGTGTAACATGACCTAAAGCGTAGGAAATCATCAAACCTTGAAGGTTGATTTCGTCAAGTTAGTTCAAAAACGTTGCAAATCTGAACTTAGAGCTTGGCATCCTCTTAGGATTAGCAACCTGCATTTTTGAGACCTAACAGGACTTGTCCAGGATACTGCATCATCTGGCCATATCCGTTAGGAGGTGGCATTATACTCAATGGAGGTATCTGCAGGGGTGTTGGCATTACTATTGGAGGTGTCATGGCTCTATTATATTGTGGCTGGGGAGGATATCCTGGATAACTAGGAAGTGTAGGAAATGCTATGTTCAGTGTAGGAATAGGGACTAACTGCTGATTGACTTTAATAGCCTCCTAAAAAGCTCCTGTTAATGTTGTGATTTCAGGATGAGCCCTTCTGATGAACATAGAAGTTAAAGGATTCAGGGCTGAATAGTAAATGCTTCTAGCAGCTACATCTGCTACAACATATGGAGAAACTAACTTGGATAGCATTTTCTGGAACCTAGCATTGAAATTGGCAATAGGTTCTCCCTCAAACCGCTTAATTGTGGCAAATAGGTGATAGTTTATTGAAGGGTCGATAGGTATTTTGAACCTATCAGTGAAAGCTTTCTCTAGGATAGCCCATGATTTGACTAAACTCTGACCAAGACTAATATACCAATTATAAGCCTCTTCCCCTAAGGAAAAAGGAAATAATCTACATACAATGTCCTGATGCTCTATTCTGGCTCTACAACAGGTTTCCTTAAAAGTTCTGATGTGATTATCCGCATCTTCATACGGATGATATTTTGGACAAAGTTTGTCCGGATTCTTTGGCAAAGGATGATATGCTGTAAAAGTTAAAGGTGACTCTACCGCAAAGAATGACATTGCAACCGGAGGAGGTTGAACTTGAGGTATAACAGGCTGAGGCTGAACCTGAGGTTGTACAGGTGATCCTGTAGGTATCTGTAGACCAATAGGAGTCACAGGAGAATGTTTAGATGAAGCTCTTGATGCACTAGAATCTAGAGTGTGATGGATATCTACAGTTCTAGGTCTGAACCCTCTAACAGGTAGTTCGCCAAAAATTCCAGTGGATCTAGACCTGGTATTTATCCTGTGAGCCAGGATTTCTCAATTTTGAGGAAAATTGGCTGGATGATTGTAAAGATCGGTTGGAATTCACCAGCAAGGAAAGTATTTATGGTTAGAAAATTGTACTGACTAGATATTTGTAGAATATTTGTAGAGGTGTTGCAAATATGCGGTGATATTTGAAGTTTTGTGTCACAAACGGTAGGATATCAAGTTTTCGAGCTATTTACCTCAAAGATTTGGGCAAATTTACATGAGACAAGGCACATTTCTGCAAATTCATGATGATCGGCTATAAAGCTTGCAATATTTATGATTGATCTCAAAACTTTACATAGGATTAGCATGTATAATCTTAGAACAACAAATATTTGAATCTAACTTGGAAATTTAGCGGTGACTAAGCGTTACCTTACAATCTTTATCATCACCTGAAGTACTGATGATGATCCTTTAGGTTCGGGCCCTCCTTCTAGTGCCAATTTATGTTGATCATGATGTTAGTCATAAACAAACATAGAATAAAAGTACACATTAACCTTTATTCATCTTGAAAGATACGATGAATTCAGAGAATTCATGATCCCAAGTCTCTAGTGATTAGGTCTTAATCTTCTGACAATACTCAAAGGTTGATGTGTGTTGTTGTTTCCATTTTGGGGCCTTACATACATCTCATCTGTAAGATAGTGTTTCCTGTAATGATGCTGCACATATAGTTATTCTATACAAGATATGCTTCAAATAACGTGTCTATCTTTAAATCTTTGCATGATATTTATCCTTTTGACATGCTTTAACCTCAAATATGCTAAATATGTTTAGTTATCTACGAGATGTCTGCATACTTGTATTGTTTGCTTAAGATTATCAATTATTTGCAATTATGATGATGAAATGCTCTGAAATTGAAAGAAATTGAAAGAAATACATCAAATTAATGTTGAACCTTTAGTTATTGAGCCACATACACATCAGATATAGTCATGAAGAGAAGAAATCAAACCATATGTTCACCAGGACATTCCACAGCTAGATACAGTCGATGCTAACTTCAAAGGAAAGGTATGAAAACAACACATGTAAGTAGATATGCACTCCAAGGGACGCAACAAATCACATCATGTATCAAGAATTCATACACTGATTACTCAAGATTTATTGTGGATTGTAATCAAAAGAGTCTTCTCATTCATTAAGTATGCAAGAACATATATGTATACAACAACTTTGAAATGAGCCCTGAATATTTTAGCAAACAGATTTTAATTAAGTTTCAAATGTTCAAAATGAGGCATCCCTGCACCTTTTATAGAACAAAGTGAGGGAGTGGTTACAATTGATCTATGATCAAGATTTATCTATTAAGATCTACGGTTCACATTTCATTGACCAAGTCAACTCTTTCCATGTGGCACAGGTTGCCAGCTAGTAACCATCTAGGTAACTCATATTTTCCTAAGTACCTGATGCATATGTTCCATTTATGGTGTATCTTCATCTATTCATCAGGTTCTTCATCATCATTTTTATTGTCCTGATCATCACTTTCAGCACTTTCACTATCCAAATCACCGTGATGATTATCTCTTTGAATATGGACCTGCATAGATGTCCTGATATTTTCATATGTTTGTACTATCTTTTCCAATTCTCTGCCATCCTGAGTTCTTTCTTTGGCAATGGCATTGTTATGCACCTGATATTTGCTCTGGAGAGATTCTAATTTACTCCTCCTACTACTGGATGTTTCATTATAATTCTCCACCCTGACCTTTATTCTCATTACTTTATCCAGTACTTCTTCTGTCAGGTGGTTGAGAGGGTCTTCACATACTAGCTGGAAGTTACTATGTAGAGATTTAATGGCAAACTCTTCATCCTTATTTTCTATCTTTCCCTCTACTTTTCCTTCTAAGGTCTCCAAGACCTCTGCTTCATAAGACATCATATCATGCAACTTCATACTAATGTTTCTCAGTTTACCGTTGCATCTCTTTAGCACATCACATTCAAATTGGATGTCTTTGTACCATATATCAACCAATATGGCCATATTGTTATTCAGTACTTGATTCTTTATTAAAATTAGAGGATCAATCCTCTTCATTTCATCCAAAGTGCCCAAGACTTTCTCCAATTGAAATGACCTCCTCCCGATCTCCATCTGCAATTTATCTACCTTTTTCCTGGAGGTGCCTAAAGAATTCCATCTCTTCAAAGAGGCCTTTACCACTTCCTTAGCTCCATCGAGCATAGATGACATCCATTTTAACATTATTACTAATTCATGTCTCATGAGGTTTAACTTGTTGACTTCCTCTTGAGAAATTGCAATCAATGGGACTGCTCGATCACTTGATGTATCATCAGGGTTAATTAACCCCTTTATATAGGCATGCAGCTGAGTAATGTGCTCTTTATGCTGCTTATTCTTCTCTTTCTCACTCTTCACCCTCTGGGTTAATGAATCAATTATATCTTTACCTTCTTGGCCTTCTTGATCTGCATTAGCAAATCCCAAATCCACCGTACTAATCTAGAATTCATCCAGAGTGATCTTGCCTTTCTCTTTGTCAGCTGTAGGAACTACTACCTGGGCGGTCCTTCTGCCTATAACAGGATCTCTTCTTATAGCCAAAGTCAACCTAGCCTTCCTCTTTGGCTTCATTAGAGTCTCCAAAAATAACGTTGAAACATCAAATTCCTGTATCTCTAATCCAGACTCTATGTTTATCTCTTTCTCCAGCCATGAAGGAACTTGGTCTCCGAATCCTAGGTGCCCACCATCATCATCATGATCATTCTGATCTCCAGCGATTGTATCTATTTTTTATGGAGATGGTGACTTCCTTATTTCTTCCTCATGATGTTCTTCATGAGGGTGACCCTGGGGTATTTCCTCTTCTTGAGGAACTTCTTTTTGAGGTGGAGGATCTTGCGATGCTTCCACCTAATGATCTTGTATTGCCTCCTTCTGTACCTCATCCACTTTGGTGATTTCCTCATCATGAGGCATATTAGTTTCTGTGGATGTTATTGTGTTTACCTTAGGTATACTAACCTAATCTGAAGCTGCAATCTGTTCCGCAGTTGTAGTAATTGCTTCTTGAACTTTTAGGGCAGGATCAACTGATGTATCCTTTTCTTCTCCTCCCTTGTCTTGTACTTCCACTATCTTGGGTTCAACAGATGTATCTTGTTGTTGCTCACCCATATTCAAAGTGTGGCTTTATACTTCTGCCATCTTCACTTCCACAACATTTTCTTCTTTATCAGGAACACCTACTTGATTTTCAGGACTTGCATCCTTTCTATATGTAAGATCAATCATTGTAGGACAGGTTACCTGATCAATCAATGTATCAAGCCCCATCTCTTGGGCTACCTTTTCTAGGATCTTTTCTTTTTCCTACTCTACTCTCTTCAGTTCTTCTAACACTACTACCTGGACTGATGATGTACCTTGTGGTGTTATGCGAGTATTAGCAACAAGAGTCTCCATTCATTATGAAGCAACATTATCCACCACTTCATCATCTGATAGGTCTACAGTCTCATCTAATGAGAAATGACCTCCTTGACTTGTGCGAGTGGTTTCCTTCATTTGTTCTTCAGTTTGTTCAGTCTTAAACTTAACAATGGTAGGGAGTGGTACATCATTCTCTAATTCCTTTCTAAACACTCAACTATCTACTCCCCTCAACATTATAGGGTCATGTCTTATCTCACCTCTCATGGATGTTCTGGGTTTCTTAGGTGTGGAGGCCATCACCTGAGGTGCTTTTCTTTTTCTGATGAGGGGTATTTAGTCTTCTTCTACAGGCTCCTCATCAAAAGGAACATCCTCTTCAGTTTGTACTTGTGATGCCTAACCCTCCTCATATGTTTCCATTGTTTCAATAGCTGACCTCTGAATCTTTTTAGCCTTTTGCTTATCCTTAGGAGGTGGTGCTGATGATGCTGACACTAGTTCTAATACTGATGCACCTTCAACTGTTATCATGACTCTCTTAATTATCACCCCTTGGCTCGTTATCAGTCCTCTTACCTCTAGGGGGTCTTTTGCTTTGTTGTTGCAGAGGTGGAAACCTTTCTCCCTTAGATTTCCTCTTCTCTACCAGGAAATCATCATATTCTTCATCAAGAATATCTTGTCTCTTCTTCTTGTTATCGACAGTAAGGGCTGCACCATTCTTCTTCAATGCATTAGCCTGTTCATTCACCCAAGCTTGGGTTAACTGTATGATCCTGCCTGTAAACCGATCCAATGAAATATCTTCCAATTGAGTAAGATCAGGCGCTGAGATAGTGTCATTATATATCTTTTTCTCTTCATACCCATCTGCCATGATCTTGCCATCATCTTTCTTCAATTGTGTTGGCACTGGGATGCAGTCAAAGGTCCTGATCTGGTTGAGAGTTAGCCTTTGGTATTTTCTTCTTCTAACTTTGGCTTCATCCTCACAGTCTGCTTAGAAATCCTCAAGATGTCTTCGATGGATGGGCTTCCCCATGATCTTCTACATCCTGCCATAAGGATCATATGATCTTGGTAGTGGGAATAGCTGTAATTTCATCATGTATAGACCAGCTGTGGCCTTCTTCATGTTTTCAAAATCCTAGCATATATACCACCCCATTGTCATTGGAAACAATACTGGTGGAAGTTTATTATTTGGTTTATATGCATCCAGTATTGTTGATACTTGCCTCATAAACTCCATTAACACAACTGCATCAGTGGGATACTTGGGGAGCATGAGGAGATGACCTTCAAAACCCTCTATCCTAATGTAGGAGAAAGTAGCATACTATATAAACCAGGCACCATGCCTGTAAATGATCTCCTAAGCTTCCATGCTCAATCTTTTAGTCCTATCTTCCTCCATTGTCCTGACTAGATGCATAGAAAATGCATCATTTACTAATTTATAATCATGGAGGTAATTTACTCTTTGCAGCTGGGGATAATGATCCCAAATGTGGGCATCATTGGTGGTACCACCAATCTTTCCTACAGTTGTAAGTGCATCAAATGTACCCTTATAGGCACATGAATATACCACATATGAAGTCATGTAAAAAGCACACTCTAAGCATCCTAGGTTCATGAGCTGATCATGTAGGGCATCACTGATCATTTTTTGCCATAGTGGCTTATTGTCTATATAAACACACATTAGGATGACCCCATACATCCAATCTTTAAAACTTCTAGCATTAGGATGGCTTATCATTCTGCTGAGTAAAGCTATTACATACTGGTATTCCTCATTGAAATCAAACTTATAGAGATGCATTGGCAATTTGGCGGCTACAGTATATGGACTATTTTTCACTTTCCATTGGTACATTCTCTTCCTGGCTGCCTTCTTATTACTTTCATATTCATTTTCCAACCTCTTCAGGTCCATGCTGGCAACCTTCTTCCCTAATGGCAAATTGAAAGTGGTAGCAATCCCCTTGATAGATAGATCAGCATAAACCCTACCATGTTTCTCAACTTTTCTGGTCTGTGGGTTGTAGTTCCTTACACATTCAATAACTAATTCCGGAGCCTCCATAGAATAAGGGAATCCTGCAGCACTCCACATCCCTGACACAAAAATTACATCTAATAAGGTGCTGTTACTCTTTCCATCACTCAACTTATCCGACCATGCCTCTCGGTTGGTGTTTCCTTGGTGTGTATCTGTGATGGCACCATACTTAAACTATACACCTTCAGGCTGAGTAAAAATGGGTTTAATGAATTCAGCCTCGAACCTAAGCAATCTTTTGTCCACCATGATCTCCTGCAATGAACATTACCAGTCTTACCATACCATATTTCTCATGCATACATATAGCAACATATTATCATGGCATGATGCACATTATACTCATTTATCATTACTTCATTATAACATGCATAATTCACAGCTTCAAACCAATAGAAATCATACTAGCTGGACATGCAGAAATTACAAGAGGAGGGTTTCAATTACTTACTTGATTATGCTTATTCTCCTAATATGCTAATGACTATGTGAAAAGGAACTCAAATACTAGTTAAGTTCACGTGTTTTATCCTGTTGCAAGCTGTATGCGCTTGTAGGTAATCGTATGAGGGTTTGAAAACTTGAAGCTCTGTAAAAACTTGCTTTTAAAGCAAGGTGAGTGTAAAATGAGCCTGTGAATTCGCTTTTAACCTCCTCTTTAAGGAAAATTAGGGCAAATTTATTGAAACAGTTGATTTTCTTGTATGAAGCTTCTAGATCTCACCAGGTATATAAATCGCATTCATAATCAGCGAGAACCAGCTACTGCATTTATGGCATTTAATGTCATGGCGACAAAAGGAGTGGGGTGATCTCTGAAGATTGGGTGATATTCTAAATATCAGGTGGTATTCATAATATGACCCTCTATGTGTAATATGATCATCCGCTCTTGAGTGGGAAAGCCCATGTCGAAACATCGGGTGATGTTGAAAATGTCAGGTGATGTTAAAAGATGATGATCCCCATACTAAAATGACCTTCCTTCAGAATATTAGGATGACATCATCAGGATAATGACTTGGTTCATTGTAAGAGCATCATGACGTCATCATCATGTTATGCAGGAAGGATCATTCTGAAAATATACCTCTGCGAGGTAAAAAGGATGATGATGTCATCATTTTGTCCATTTCTTGTCTATCAGGATAATGAGTTTAGGGTGATATTTTGTGACAAGATGATATTCGAAAGATAGGGTGATATTTAGAATATCGGGTGATATTCAAAATATGACCCCTATAAAATATGACGTTGTTTGAAGGGTAAATACCGCTATCACCTAAAATTGACGTCTAGATCTCTGGATAAATGATTTATCGAGTGATAAAATGGGATCAAGGTGATCTCTCATAATATGACTGATGTTAAGAAACATGATCCTCCCCTCAGAATATCAGGTTTGACCAGGACTTTGATTCGCTAGAACTCTTGTTCTCTAAGGAATATCAGGGTGATCCCAAAAGCAAACCTGCCTAAAATTTTGTGCTCTATCCAACCATGAGATTATTGTCATGAAATATTAACTTTGAAAAACTAACCTCATCATGATGACTTACCCAGTCCCCTTTATGTAGGATCATTAGTATTGACTTACTTTTACCAGACCGCCACCAAGCAGAAAACACAAGCAAAGCCAAACAAAAAGTTGGGTCCCTATTTTGTCAAGTCAAAATGGGGCGTGTTGTGTAACCACACAATAGAACCTTGAAGTTGCATGCTATCAAATACATTATTGTCCAAGGAGAATTGTATTGGAAGAATCCTGATGGTGTGCTACTCAAATGCGTAGATGAACATCAAGATGGGAATATTCTAAATGACATGCATAAGGGAGTGTGTGGGGGACACTATACTGCCAAGACAGTAGCTCACAAAATCTTAGACCAGGATATTGGTGGCCAACACACTTCTTTGATGCACATAAGATAGTGAGAAAGTGTGATCCCTATTAGAGATTTTCAAGAAAGCTCGGATATGAAGGTGCATTACTCCTTAAGACTATAACAGTGGAGGGTCTATTTCAGCAATGGGGAATTGAGTTTATAAAGGAAATTACAGAGAAATCAAGTGGGGGACATAGTTGGATCTTAGTTTCTACTGACTATTTTACTAAGTGGATTGAGGCCATCCCAACTAAGAAAGCTACAAGTAAAGTGGTACTTGATTTCATTTTAGAGCACATTATTATCAGATTTGGAGTGCTAGCAAAATTGGTCACAGACAATGCTATGTGCTTTAGGTCTGGCAAATTCGTTGACTTCTGCAACAATTATGGAATCAATTTGTCCCATGCATCACCATACCATCCACAGGGAAATGGTCAAGCATAGTCAAGTAATAAGAGTCTCATGCAAATCATCAAAAGGATAATTGACAAGAATAAGAAGGCATGGGATCCAAAGTTAAATTTAGCATTATGGGCTGATAGGGTGATAGTAAAAAAGGAAATTGGGAGGTCACCTTTTGAATTAGTGTATAGCATAGAGGTCAAGTTGTTGGTGAATAATCTCCTACCAGTGTACAAATTTATATAGGAGAATAATGAATAAATTAAAGATCCAATGGGTGAAAGAATAAATCAGTTGGTTGCACTAGATGAGACCAGGAGAGAAGCACAAAAGACTAATCTTAAGGAGCAATAGAAAGTAAAATATTTGTTTGATAAAAGGACTACAGAAAGAAAGTTTCAAGTGAATGACTTAGTCCTTATGTGGAATGCAAGAGGTCAAGACAAGGGTAAACATGACAAATTTGAACCCTTATGGATGGGACCCTATTTGATAAGTAACACTCATGGAGAGGATTCTTATTTTCTCTAGGCCCTTAATGGTGAACTGCAGGAGTTACCAGTGCACGGTCAATTCCTTAAGCCATATTTTTCATGAATTATTATCCTTGTGCACCCTATAAAATAAATGTATATAGTTTGTAAGTACTGTATTTTCTTGTATAGTCAATTTTTTCTATGTTTTGGTCTGGTCTACCCTAGAGCCATGTGGTTCTCATTACAATCTCATGCTTGCATGTCCCTAGTCAGAGCCAATGGTGGTGCCTCCTTTTTGTTAGGGTTTCTAGTTAAGTATTTGCCTATTTTCATCCTATGGAATCCCTAAAATCCTAATGGTTTAATCCTTATGTCTCTCTCTGCACTTTATCTCCTATCTATTTGTTGCCTGTCAGTAGAGGGTTACTTGTCATTTAAGTTGTAACTTAATGCCTTTATGACCGTGAGGAAATCAGCCCCTTGTCCTAGCCTTACTCGCTACCGCCCGTAAAAAGATAAACCTCGATTCCTAATTTTTAAGTCTTTGTAAAGTGTATTTTGTGGTGTCGCACCACACATTCAGTGATGTCATCTACCCCCACAATGCTACAAAATGTTGCCAGTTGTCCATCAATCATGGGCTCACAGCCCCCTACCAGAGATTATGCATCGATGAACCCACTACTGTGAGATGTCATAAAAGGATTAGATTTTGTTGAAATCTTAGAATTTCACAGTCATGCAGGGCCTAATAGTGGTGGGCCATTTCCGGTCGCGACACCATGATATGGTGCCACGTGTCCTTGTCTAGCTAGACTAATGCCGTTAGCGATAAGACTGCAAATTGACATGGCCCTTTCTCATTGGATGAAGACTTTTCAACCGTGATGACAAAGATCATCGAATCTAGTTAACCAATTTTAGCCATGGATTGTAGGAAGTAAGTAAAAGATCGATGACCTTCATTCAAACTTACAAAATAAAGAATTTTCAAAGTGACTACGACATGAATAGAGTAATGGCTTCCGTGACCACCATTAATGCTATGAACCGTAAGGAAATTTAGCTTCATAAGGACCCAATCTAGGGCATTTTCTGTCATTTTCATGAGCACAGTTGCATTTCTAGCGCAAAAGACTTTGAAATGAGAAAGAAAAAAGTGAATTCAAGTCTCTACAAGTGGCAAAACCGGTAAGTGATCTTTGTTACCTGCTCTCAATCAATTTAGCTATTAATTTGCTTACTTAGGATATTAAGATTCACTAGTAGGTTGCAGAAGCCATAGGTTAGTTATTACAGATGGAAGAAATGAGTTAGACTAGCCAACCTTCCTCTTCAAAATGTAGTCTAGATGAGGACCTTATGATCCACTATCCCAGGTCAATTAGGAAGGCTGCAATAGGTCTTGGTTTGTAAGGATAAAATGATAAAATCTATGACATGTGTGTTAACTGTAGAGATGCCAGATTGCCTGTGTCAACATGGATTCTTTTTGAACACTGGTATCATAGGATGGATTACAGAGCCCCTATCTGTCATGCTTGGAAGTTTGAGCTTGCAAAATTAATTTGCCCTAATGTCTTTGTTAATCTAGACCTAGTTAGATCATTTACTATAAGATATGACCCTCAGACTAGGTCTATCCTATATGTAATGGTTCTATAATAATAAGATTCACAAAGGCCTATATCTCTACTGTGTTCAACCTAAACCCCTTTACAAGTATGCCCATAGATTTTGGTGCTTTGAAAGAGAAATACAAAACTGTCAGGTATGGATATAGGGCATTCAACTTGCCCAAACATAGACTGAGGGGCATAGATGGAAGTTTGGTGAAGATATCTGACAAAGAAGAATAGCCCTTCCACTATTCTATGTTTATGCATTACTTTGTTAAGACATATCATAGTCTATGTCATGTATTGGGTAGGGATACTACTGATAGAATGTCTGTGCCTTTGATGATGATGGTTGTATACATTCAAGAACTTGAAGCAAGACAGCCTTACGATTATGCAAGTTATTTAGCAGAAAAGTTGCATAAATAGATGGTTGCCATAAAGAGTAAGCTGTATATTGTAAGTCCCCATGTCAATTTCACATGGTACTCACTAATGTGCCACATGATTCTTTTTTCTTTATCTAGGAAATGGCACAATGACTTGCATGTAAGGAAAATGGCATGATGCTCAAGGAAATATGTTGCCAGTACAAATGTGGACATGCATGTTTGACATGCATTGTAAGGATGCAAGTTATGTTGTTTTTGAAGAGCACTTTGTTAAGAAAGTCCTTAGTTTTCTAGAACCAGAAGGGGAGAGGTTGCATGCCAATGTGAAGGATTTTTTAAGGCCCTTGGAAAGACCCCACACTTGGGGAGATTGGTTCCTCCACTCCCACACAACTTACATCAAAGTTTATGGATGTGAGGTGCCTCCTTACAACTTGCCAAAATATGTACCCAAAAAGATTGCTTTCGTGGAGATTATAAGGCAACTGAATCAGGCTGACAAAGAATGTTTCAGGAAACATAGAAAGGGCTCACTCATCCCTACTTCTTTGAAATTCAGTGATTTTATAATAGTGGACAAGAATGGATTGGATCAAATGGATTCTATTCTTCAATGTTACATGATGGATATGAAGCAGTCAAGAATCTTTGATCCAGAAGGATTCATAGACAAAACAAGAGTGAAGGTCAAAAGACCAAAGTACCCCCATTAGGTTTTCCTTGATGAAGATATAGTAAGAAACTGCCTCTCTATGGCCGAAATCTAACTTTTAAGGGAAAAATGGGAAGCAGTGATGGCAGGGGAAAGAATGAGAAGGAATATAAATCTTGCATATCCTAGATCTTTTGCTGAAGTGAAGGATCCCATCAGAAGGATCGAGATGATATTCAACAATGCAAAGGATCTGATTGCAAGTGCACCTGCAAGTGAAGAAAGGCCATCATACCAGCCTAGCCACTCTAGAAGTGGATACGTGAGAAAAAGAGGATCCCCTTACTCCCCTCCCCTAAAAAGAGTAAAGATCATTGATCTTGAGACAAAGCCAGAGGTGGAAATTGTTTACTTAGAAGGAGAGGTAGTAGAGGAACAAGTTCATGATCCTACTTAGCAAATTAGCTCTCCAGAAAGGATTAGGCCATATTCCTCACTAGATAATAGATTGACAAGGTCAACTATTGGTAATGAAGTTGACACATAGGATGTGAGGGTATTGGCATGCAATAAATTTATAGAGGATGATGAATTTGTTAACACTCTAGAATTCAAATCATTTATCTTAAGGACTAAAAATGAAGAATTCCAAAAAGGATTGAGGAAGTAAAAAGTGGAGTTGACCCATCAGAATATGGTGCAATCACTCAAAGGGTCTTGAATGAAGTCAACAAAGATATCAGTGGAATGACCCCAAAGGAGGGCATGGTTCTAGTGGCCAAAAACAACATTCTACTTTTGCCACATTAGACCTTATCAGATGCAATTGCATTTGATACAATCACAAGGGATGATTCAGAGGTCATAGAGGAGCAAGTCAATAAGGCTTTGATAGGTGCTACTTTTGATCCAAGGTTTGAAACCTTGGCAATTTGGGAATTGGCCCTAGGTAATAGCAAACCAAGGATTGGTTTAGAGGAATTAAATGGAAATGTGATAATAAAGAGGGTGTCAACCACCCCTGTCCCTCAAGCTACTAGTCTAAATGTGCAAACTACACAATTTGCTAAGGAAGTAACAAATAGGCTACAAAAGGAACATAATAAAGTGTTGGAGAAGTATGCACAAGGCATGGCAGAATTGAGCAAGTACCAAGGATAGTTACAGTTAGAGCCTGGTCCATCACAAGGTCCCCCTATTATTCAGACTGTAGAATCACTCCTTATGCACACATAGCCTCTTTTGTCTGAGATTAGGGAATTAAAGGAGATAAAGAAATTGAAGGAAGAGAAAGAGAATGCAGTAAAGGATGTAGTCACCAAATTGATAATTGATAGGGTGAATAAGATCTTGGAAAGCATGGATGAGACTTGGAGGTCCTATTCACAATTAAGAGTAGCCTATGAAAAGCATGAATTAGATAAAGAAAGGCTCTCAATTGTTTAAGCAAGGTGGTTTCCAAGGACTGGAGAAGTGAGAGATATCCATAGATGTTCAAGGTTTGATGCACAGGCACCCCCTGAATTGAAATTGGTGATGGATATGTTGACACATTTCAAGGAAGTTGCCAAATTTCAGTTGAGGCTAGATAGAGTTCTGGGAGAAAAGAAGCAGGCTATTGAAAAGATGGACAGGAAGTGGCTGCTAAGTGTCATGGAATGTGATGGACGAGTAAAAGGGCTAGATAGGTGGAAGGTAGAAATCAAGGAGAATGCTAGCCAATTAATTCCTACCTGCTGTACTGATACAACTATGAAGATTTTAAGCTCAACACTTGATAAATTGCATATAGTTAAAATAAACTTTGAAATATTTTGTAAGGAAACAAAGATTAACCAGGTACATCCGCACTTCCTCTACTCATTGGAATCTCTTCTCCTCTTCATCTGGAACTTCAAGAACACAATATGTCGCCACTGTCATACTGAAGAAGGTGCTTACGGACCTCCAAACTTTGTACAAACTGAGATGACACATCACAAGGACATCCAAAACACTTCTTCCAATCCGTAGAGTCTGACAATGCTCCTCCGGATCTCACCGGACCTTTTTGTAACACTCTCACTCTAGAGCATCTCCTGGAACCTGTACTACTTGATCGATCACAACTCCTTCAAATCTTCATGTGGACCTCTGAAATCTTAACTGGATCATCTCAAGACTCATATCTACAAACCCTTTAATCCGCAACCTCTGAATCTCAACCTATTGAGTACTTTTGCCTTCTTAACAACACTATTCTTCACTGTTCCTGATTGAGACTAATTTTCTCAATATCCTCAGCACAGCTCATCCAATCCTTCTTGCCAATGCAATATGAGTATGTTGACATCAATGACAACACTGGCTAACCTCATACTTGCAACAATCTCCCCCTTTATCATTGATGGCAACATATGATATGAAAAACCATCAAGACAAGAACATCTCCTTTCTGCCACAGCTCCCCCTATCAACAACAACTCTTCACATGTCTTCTCTTCCTTTACTACTCCCCCTTTGATCATTAACCACTTGTTTTTCACATGTCTTCTCTCCCCCTTTGACATCAATGGCAAAGGGCTCATACTTGCAATTCTAACATATCAGAATCATACCAGCTGCTCCCCCTTAGTAGCAGCTCCCCATCATCAATTCAGATCACAAGATATAACTGTGATATCCACCAGACTGATGCACATCAGTGCATCCTAGTTCATCACTGAAGGGGTCATGACCCCTAACTTCTCCTGGAGATACTCAAAAGAGTCCTTGGGAAGAGGTTTAGTAAAGATATCTGCAATCTGATCCTTGGAGGGTACATACTCCAATCTGACTTTTTCCTTGTTCACTTGTTCTCTCAAGAAGTGAAACTTGATAGATATGTGCTTAGTCTTAGAATGCAATACCGGATTCTTAGAAATATTAATTGCACTTGAATTATCACAGAAAATTGTGATAGGCTCCTTATATTCAACTTTTATGTCTCTTAGCATCTGCTTCATCCATAAGATTTGAGTGCAACTACCTACTGCTATAATGTATTCTGCTTCAGTTGTAGACAGAGATATTGCATCTTGTTTCTTGCTTAGCCAAGAAACCAATCTCTTTCCCAAAAAGAATGCTCCACCACTGGTGCTCTACCGGTCATCCACATCTCCTGCCCAATCTGCACCTGTATATGCATGAAGAGAGAAATCCAGATCTCTAGGATACCATAGACCATACTCAACTGTTCCTTTCAAGTACCTAAAAATTCTTTTGATTGCCATAACATGAGATTCTCTAGGATCAGCTTGAAATCTTGCCACAAGACCCACAGCCTGCATTATATCTGGTCTAGTCTGAGTGAGATACAACAATCCACCAATCATTGATCTAAACTTTGTCTGATCTGTCTTCGGAGAGTCATCATCTTTTCTCAACTTACATCTGGTTGCCATAGGAGTGTTCATTGGCTTTGAATCTTCCATACCGAATTTTCTCAACAATTCTATCACATATTTGGTCTGAGAAATGAAGATCCCTTTCTTTGTTTGAGTAATTTGTAGACCCAAGAAGAAATTCATTTCACCAAGCATAGACATTTCAAACTCATTTTTCATCTGATTTGCAAAAGTTTTGCACATACTATCTCTCCCTCAAAAAATGATATCATCCACAAACACTTCAATAACCAAAATGTTTTCATGATCAATTTTGAAATATAAGTTACTATCAGTAGTACCTTTGTTGAATCCAATCTGTACAAGATGCTTATCCAACCTTCCATACCATGCTCTTGGGGCTTGCTTCAATCCATACAATGCTTTCTTCAACTTGCAGACCATATCATCATTATCAGACAGTTGAAATCCATCCGGTTGTTCAATGTAAACTTCTTCTTCCAGATCACCATTTAGGAAGGCAAACTTGACATCCATCTGATATACTTTGAAGTCTTTGAAGGTAGCAAATGCAAGAAATAATCTGACTGCTTCAATTCTTGCCACCGGAGCAAAGGTCTCTTCAAAATCAATTCCTTCTATTTGAGAGTAGCCTTTGCAAACCAATCTAGCTTTGTTTCTAATTACTTCACCAACTTCATTTAGTTTGTTCCAGAAGACCCATTTGGTTCCAATCACATTCTTGTCTCTAGGTCTGGGAACAAGATCCCAAGTATGATTTTTCTCAATTTGCATCAATTCTTCCTTCATGGCTTTGGTCCAGTTTTCATCATTGCAAGCTTCATTAACTGTCTTAGGTTCAATCTTGGAAATCAGACAGTATTCATTTGAGTCTTGAGCAATTCTTCTCCTTGTTTGTACCCCTTTACTCTTGTCACCTATGATCTGATCTTCAGAGTGATTTAGAGTTACATACCTTGGAACTTTTGGAGTTTCTTGCACTACTAAATCTTGATCAGGCTCATTTAGACAAGCTTCTTCTTCCTGATTTACCAGATCAGTCTGGATCTGAATTTCAAAGGAGGATGGAGCTCCTTGCACCAAAGGATCATTCTGATCCTCTTCATCACATTCATAGAATCTTGAGGGCTTCTCCATTCCTTCATCAACCTTCACATTTGTACTTTCTATCATATTTCTCAATCTCTTGTTGTAACACCGGTATGCTTTGCTTTGAGTGGAGTAACCCAAGAAAATTCCTTCATCACTTCTAGCATCAAACTTTCCTAAATCTTCATCTCTTTTGATATAACATTTGCTACCAAATACTCTGAAGTATCTCACAGCAGGAGTTACACCAAACCAAAGTTCATAAGGAGTCTTACCGGTATTGCTTCTGATTTGAACTCGATTAAGAGTGTAGACTACAGTGCTGACAGCTTCTCTCCAAAACATCTGAGGAACATTTTCTTCCATCATCATTTTCCTGGAAGCTTCCTGGATGCTCCGGTTCTTTCTCTCAACTACTCTATTCTGCTGTGGAGTCCTAGGAGCAGACAGCTGTCTCTTTATGCCATGCTTCTCATAGAAGTCTATGAATTCACCGGATGTGAATTCACCACCTCTATTAGACCTTAGACACTTCAGTTTCAATCCGGTTTGATTCTCTATCATAGCGTTGAAAATTTTGAACTTCTCAAGGGCTTCTGATTTCTCTTTTAGGAAGGTAACCCACATCATCCGGGAATGGTCATCAATTAGCAACATGAAATAGCTATCACCTTGCATACTCTTGATTCTTGTCAGACCACAGAGATCAGTATGTACTAATTCCAACAGTCCGGTAGTGGACTGATCCTTGCTTTTGAAAGAGACTCTACTCTGTTTGCCTAGCTAACATTCTTTGCATAAACTATTTGTAGGTTTCACCAATTTAGGAAGATCTCTTATAGCCTGAGTATTGCTTATCTTGATGATGTTATTAAAATTCGCATGGCACATCCTTCTATGCCATAACCAACTCTAATCAACTTGAACAAATAGACAATTTTTATTAGAACCAACCAGATGGAAGATATTACCTTTAGTTTGAGTACTGGATGCAATCTCAGTTCCGGAGCTTGTAAAGATTCTGCATCTTCCATTCTTGAACCGGAGATCATAGCCTTTATCCACTAACTGACCAACACTGAGAAGATTGTGCTTCAATCCTTCAACATATAGTACATTACCAGTTTTGCTCCTTCCATCAAAAGAAATAGTTCCCCTACCTCTGATTCTGCCAGCGGAATTGTCACCAAACTTTACCATTCCTCCTTCATACTTTTCCAAATCTAAGAACTTGTTCTTGTCACCAGTCATATGGTGAGAGCATCCACTGTCAATAACCCAATCATCCTTTTCTTCAATTTGGGAAGCCAAAGCTCTTTCTACAACCTTATGATTGACAGATTCAGAGGATACTGAATCTTCTTCCTTGATGGCAATAAACACCCATTCATTTCTGGATTTGCTTCCTATTTCTGATTCATCATCTGTTACTCCTTCATTATCATCTTCTTCATGAAAATAATAGCAGTTCTTTTGAAACCTTTGTCTGTTAGCATTTGACCTTGTAGATCTATCCAGACACCTTGAAGCAAAATGACCAATCTTATTGCAATTGAAGCACTTAAAAGGTAATTTTCCTTCATACTTACCAGATCCTCTTGGCAGTCTTTTTGCAATGAGGGCTTCAAGTTGAGCTGTTTCTGTTTCTTCCTCTTCCATGTCTCTTCTTGTTTGATCATACCATGACATCTTCCTTGAAGAGTTTTCTCCTGGATCAAATCTCTGTTTGCCTTTCACATAGGCACTAGCTTTGAATGCAGATTCAGTCTTAGGGGGATCATCTCCAAACTCGGTCATTTCAAATGTAGCTAGTTTGCTAGCCAATTGTTCTCTTGTGACAGTTGTGTGGGCTCTAAATTCATCAATGGCAGCAACCTTGATTTTGTAGGTAGCAGGAAGAGATTTGAGAATTTTGCAAACAATCTCATTTTCATCCAGAGTCCCACCAGCATTTCTAATTCCACATACTAGCTCATCCACTCTTGGCATAAAGGTAGTGATATTTTCATCATCTCTCATCTTCAATCTTTCAAATTTCCCTTTCAGACTTTGCAACCTTACACTCTTGACAAACTCATCTCCTTCATATAGAAGTTCCAGTTTAGTCTAGATCTCATATGCAGTTGGTAGGTCAATAACATTTGAGAGATCTGTGTCATTCAATGCGCTTAGAAGAGCTTCCTTGGTTCGTAAATTGTTTTCAACATCTGTGATTTCATTCAGAGTTGTTGGACCACCCTGTGGAGGTACATATGGTTTTGAGACCATGGCCAAGTATGCTTTTCCCATACACTCCAAGTGACATTTCATGCGACCTTTCCAGAGAGTGAAGTTGGTTCCATCGAACTTCAGACTATCCTTCTTGTATGATGACATCCTGGTTCTCCTCAAGCGGTTAAGCTCCTTTCAGAGGAACTTGGCTCTGATACCAATTGTTAGATCTAGAGCACACAACTGAGAGGGGGAGGGTGAATTAGTTGTACAAAAACTTGCTTCTACTTCAAACACTTGATTCTTCTTTGTTAGTTAATAGCATATCAATTAACCATCCATGAAAGCATAATACATAAACACAAGAGCAGATAAACATCAACACATTGGACACCAAGATTTTGACGTGGAAAACCTGATTAAGGGAAAAACCATGGGGTGATTAACCCAAGGATTATTCTCTATTAGAAGAATAAGAAAAATGAATGGCACATGCCAATTAGGGCTCACTGCCCGAGCACACTGCTCACAAAGAGGCACACTGCCTACAAGAGACACACTGTCTACAAAGTGATAAGAATCACAAACTTGAACTGGAGATTGACATATTTACCATGTTTGGATCAGTTCCATTTAAAGCCCAAGATACTTCTGCTCTGCCCTTCGCTCTTTTGCTATACCACTCTCATCCGCTATATCACACACTTTGAAATGAACTCACAAACCTTTATTTATACAAGACATCGACTTAGGAACAATCATCTAAGTCGGCAATCAACCATAAGGACATCTGCAAGATGATTAATACATTCGGTCGGCCATCACAAGAACATTTGCAAGATGAACAACTCATCCGGTCGGCTAGTCTGAGCAAGAACTTCATCCGAAAGAATATCTTCAATTCTGGGCTCTACCATCAATGCAGACCGACAACATAACCTCAACATGATCTAAGAACCTTCACAAGCTTGCCTGATTAACTAGGTACATCCGCACTTCCTCTACTCACTGGAATCTCTTCTTCTCTTCATCTAGAACTTCAAGAACACAGTCTGTCGCCACTGTCATACTGAAGAAGGTGCTTCTGGACCTCCAAACTTTATACAAACCGAGATGACACATTACAAGGACATCTAAAACACTTCTTCCAATCCATAGAGTCTGACAATGCTCCTCCAGATCTCACTGGACCTTTTTGTAACACTTTGTCACTCTGGAGCATCTCCCAGAACCGGTTCTACTTGATCGATCACAACTCCTTCAAATCTTCATGCGGACCTCTGAAATCTTAACTGGATACTCATATCTACAAACCCTTTAATTTGCAACCTCTGAATCTCAACCTATTGAGTACTTTTGCCTTCTTAACAACATTGTTCTTCACTGTTCCTGATTAAGACTAATTTTCTCAATATCCTTAGCACACAGCTCATCCAATCCTTCTTGCCAATGCAATATGAGTATGTTGACATCAATGACAACACTGGCTAACCTCATACTTGCAACACAACATGCCCATTAATGATCTGCATGCATCGGGGAAGTAACTGTCCAGCCCTGACTTGCCAAAAACATCATTACTTGCCACCTTGCCAACGTCTACTAAGGCCTTCAATCACACTTTTTGACTATCAAAAAACAAATCCAACCTGCATAAAATATCTAGGGGCTATCTCTATCCCCTCCATGTGACCTCTCTTGTCTACCTAAAGATCTAGCCCTTTATCAGACGATTATATAATATATATTATATTATATATTATAATATATATTATATAATATTATATTAAAATATTACATAATTCTTATATTATATAATAATATAATATAATATTATAATATTATATATATATTATAATATTATATATATTATAATATATTTAATATTATAATATTACATAATTATTATAATATAATATAATATTTATATTATATAATAATATAATATAATATTATAATATATTTAATATTATATAATAGACCAAGGAATATCGAGGTGAGTCATTTTGGGGTCTCCTTGACTTCTTGAACACATTAAAAACATATCGAGCAAACAGGGCATATTGGCTTGACACCAAAATGTGTCACGCTGATCAGACAAGAAAATATGAGCACCAAATTTAATCCCTGGTTGAACTTGAAATGGCATCATTGATTTTTCTTTTGAAAATATCCTTCGTGCCAATGCACCATTAAGGAAATATTAGACTTCCAGTCTCCTTTGTTGTTGCCGCTCAGTATAGGTTAGTGAAAATGGCTCCTGCTCCAGTCCACACCGGCAATGGCAACGTGGAAGCACCTCTTCCTCCATTGAAGGATGCTAAGAAAATCAAAGATGAGAAGAAGGAAGAAGACCTGGTATTAATTTGCCTAGTTTTTATACTAATTAATCTACTCAGATCTAGGGTTAGGGTTCTGATTCATTTTCCTTTTATGCTCTTTCTGTGGAAATAGTTGGAGGAAGATTTAGCTTTGAAACATCAGTTAGAAGTATATGTTGAAAGAGTTCAGGATTCGGATTTGAGACTGCAGAAGATGACTCTAGAGAGCATGAGGTACGGTACTCTATTATTTTGCCATTTTTATTTTTTTGACCATTCTGGAAACTTAATCACATTTTCAGACTGTCAATTTTTTTCTTTTTCTTTCTTTCAGTATGGCAAAGGGTATGCTTCCCCTTGCAAAAATAAAAGGCATGGATGTGATATGTCTCCTACACAAAAATCATGTTCCATTTTATGCCCTTCAATCCAACTGCATCCGGGGATTTTTTTAATTCCTCTATCTTTCATCAATCTCCTTACCTCACCACACCTGCCCACTTCTAGATAGATGTTTGAGAGAAGAACATAAGTTGTGCAACATTTTTAGGATCCAAATAAAAAAGCAATGTTGCTATAAATACTCCTAAGCTTATATTCATATGTGATCTATAGGCACCAAGAAAACACATCCATACAACCAGCATAGATTTAACAGGTATCTCAATGATAAAGTTTAGGGTGTCTTCAATATAGCCAACATGGGCAAGGAGGTCAACCATGTACACATAATGATGAGCTGTAGGTGTAATGCAATAAGGGTTACAAATGTGATTAAAATATGTATAGCTCTCATCCACTAAACCTGCATGGTTGCAAGCACCTAGAATACAAGCAAAGCTTACAATGTTAGGATATGTTCCAGAGTGCTAAATTAATTCAAAGATTTTGAGAGTGTTCATGCAAAATCCATTTTTTGCATATCCTACAATCATTGCATTCCATGAGATGACATCTCTTTGAGGAATCCTGTCAAATAGTTCACATTTTTTGTCTATGATTCCATATTTTGCATACATGTCTATGAGAGCATTTCAAACTATAATGCCTCACAAGAAACCCCCTACCATTATGCTTTGAAGGATTTATCAATACCCTGTTCCAAAGCTCCCATTTGGGCACAGGTAGGGAGGATGCTGGCAAAGGTTGTGGAATTTGGATTTACAACTAACAATTGCATTTGCTTGAAAGTTTCTAAATCCTGTTCAACAAATCCATTTTGTGCAATCTTGCAATCATTGCATTCCATGAGATGACATTTCTTTGAGGCATTCTGTCAAATAGTTTGTGTGCCTTGTCTGTGCTTCCACGTTTTTCATATACGTCTATCAGAGGATTTCCAACTACAATATCTGACAAAAATCTACCTTCTATTATGCCTTGATGGATGTCCATACCTTGTTCGAAAGCTTACCATTTTGATATAGGCAGAGAGGATGCTAGCAAAGGTTGTGGAATATGGATTTACACTTGCCAATTTCATTTGCATGAAAGTTTCTAAATCCTTTTCAACAAATCCATTTTGTGCATAAAATATTTTGTCCATTTTGTTGCACACAAGTGTCAAGAAGAGATCCTTATTCTAGGCTTTCTGGAGGAAATAAATTAGACAATTCAAACTTAATTTTTGCTAAATGGTGTCTTCAATTTGTCTACAAGACCAGAGAAACTTACATCAAACAAGTTAAATTCACCAGCACCATAACTGAATATGTTTTAGACTAACATTTATGGGCTTGTGTTTATATTTTTAGTAGATATATTTAAATGTTCATGTTTTGAAAATTTCAGCTTCTTTTAGTTTGCCTAAGTTATTTTTATCTTATTTTTAATTTATTTATATTTTACAAATTCAAATATTATTTTAGTAACTATCCCCCAACCATCCCTAAATTTTGGAATAAGATTATCCATCCCCAAAATCCATTTACCTATTCCCAAAACTCAGATAAACACTGGGTTTTTCTAGTTTTGAATTATATCACAAAAAGGAGTACAAATAACATGTGTGGAAGGAAAGACCTTACATTTGTTGGGTTCCTCTTTCCTGAAATCTAAGAAGAAAAATCTCGTATGTGAATAGATAACAGAATGATAGTCATAGTTGTAAAGGAAAGATTGAAACTTTCCCCATTCTTGTCTTATGGCACTATCTTATGAAAGGAAGAGATTGACTAATGATTTTCTGAGATTTGTGTTCAATGCAACCCCTGTTCACAAAAGAGTCTTTTGCATTAAGAAATATTCTATTTTATCGCTAGGGAACAAGTTTTATTCCAATCAATTTATGTGATGCTGGAAGCATTCTTCATGAATATGTGAACAACTTCAATTACTTTAGCATATTTAACAACTAGGCTTTTTGTAGTGCTTTTGAGATAGTATATTAAACTTTTTTGGGGTTGAGGCCCTATTCAACACATGTTAGGGGAATCCAACAGAAATGTTATAGTTTTCCCACTTGCCTTAACTTTCCAATTTTTGTTTGGAACCAACTGGAGGGCTAAGCTCACATGCACCAAAAATGGAGAATCTTACTTGAAAGAATATATGTGACATTGCCATTATTAGCCTGTAAGTTCATCTAACATGTCAGGTGTTCCTAATAGAGTCATCTGACAAATCTTCTTAGTAACAGATCTAGGAGTTGAATTTAATTACATTTGCAAAAGTTTATCATATTTAGACTTTAGACTAGCTTCTAATAAAAATCTACAATCTCAGTTAAAGCAAGAAGTTAGCCAAAAGTACATGTTTTAGGTTTTACCCTTCATATTATATTATTAGATGCATATCCTCCATACTTGTAGGAGGGGACCGTATGGGTGTCCATAAAATGAAGTATTGATACAACTCAAAATATTTCTATATTTTTTTCTATTTGGGTTTTGCTAAAATTCATCAATTTCAAATCAAATAATCAATGTTTGCTCTTAATTGGGTAGAAAACAATGAATCATTTTATGCCAAGTTATCTGTATTGTCTTAGTTAAATTGGTTATTTTATTGCTTCTGCATTGTGTTTGGCATCGTGTCTCTGATCATGAAAACATTTTTGGTTCTTGTATGTAGATCGCACTTATGTGGTGGCTCAAGTTCCTCGTAGTAATGGAGCATGTGAAGACATGAAAAAGTGCTTTGCAAGTTGGTGATTTGATGATTTCATGAACAATGTAGGTAATGAATGACAAAGCAATCCATTGTTACTTGCTAATTACTTACTTGATCCATTGGTATGTATAAATTTTTGGGAATGATGATGGTCTAGAAAATTTTTATGCATGTTAGGATGAATTGAGAAAGCATTGTAGTTATTGAAAAAATGAGCCACATTTCATGACTGTGCAACTTAGGTATACTTGATGAAACACTCTACTTCGTTAATGGTCTGCCTTTTTTAATTTCCATATTGTCTATTGTTTTCTGTAGTATGTATTTGTTACTAACCAACACACTACAATAGCAGGGTGTAGACTATAATATGTCATGCTCTTTAGCTGAGAGTTGTGATTCTATGAACACTTAACCATGTTGTCCTTGAGAAGCCAGGCTTTAGGAGTTTTTATTATTTTGGCTTAGTTTAACTTTATTGGTTGTGTTCACCTTTGCTCCATGTTTAATAGTTGTCAATGGAAAAACCATTACCATAATTTTACTAAATATGTTGGAATTCATAGTTTAAATCTCTATTTATCATTTAAAAAGAAAGTCAAAATTGCTTACATTTTTTCTTAATATTTTATAATTCATTCACTATGACAACTTAAGTCTAAATCATAGGTCTCAAGGATATAACACTCGATTGGATTTATCTACCCTTAGTTTAAAAAAGATAAATTGGGTGGGGACCAAGGAATGCATCTGTCTAGGGCATTTATGAGATATTTATGGTAGCAGCCCATTGTTCATGCATTTGTAAAATAGAGGGGTTTCTTCTATTCCCTGCAAATCATACTATCCACCAATATGTAGAATCCTTCACTCTCACCTTAGCCTTTACATCTCTAGATCTCAATTCACACAGTCCAAAATAAAGGTAACATGCTGACTGCTAATGGCAATTAAATTCGTTCGACCTTTAATGTCATTCATACATTGTAGAAGGGCAAATACCACTTCTAAAAATTCAATTGCTTACTCTTCTATGTTTTTCTTAGTTCCTAGCTCTTTGGGTTCAATTTCATGGTGTTTGCAATTACATGTAATTATTTTCTTGAAAGTTTCTGAAGCCTTTTCAACAAATCCACTTTGTGCATATCCAACAATCATCGCATTCCATGAGATGACATCTCTTTGAAGCATTGCATTAAATAGCTCATATGCCTTGTCTAGGCTTCCGTATTTTGCATACATGTCTACCAGTGCAATTGCAACTACATCTAACAAGATTCCTCTGTGCATTACAATTTGATGGATGTCCATATCCCGTTCGAAAGTTGTATATTGGCACAAGGAGCAAGGATGTTGGAAAAGGTTGTGGAGATTGGCTTGCACCTATCAATTACATTTTCTTAAAAGTTTCTAAAGCCTTCTCAACAAGCCATTTGGTGCAAACCCTGCAATCATTGTACAGTCCATGAGATCACATTTATTTGAGGATTACAAGCCCATTTATTTTTGTGTACCCTTCATTAAGTAAATTTCTTGCATCTGGAAAATACCCTGTTGCCTTCATCTCCCAAGCCAGTTGCTCCAACTTTGCATAGATATGATGTGTCTGTGGATGCGATCTGTCTCCTACAAAAAAAGCATGTACCATTTTATGGCCTTCAATCCAACTACATCCAAGGATCTTTTTATTTCCTCTATCTTTCATCAATCTCCTTACCATTTGAACCTCACCCTAGCTACCCACTTCTGCATATGTGTTTGAGAGAAGAACATAAGTCACAACATTTTTAGGATCCAAATCAAAAAGTAGCATTGCTATAAATACTCCTAAGCCTATTTTCATATGTGATTTAAATGCACCAAGAAAACACATCCACACAACCACCACAGGTTTAACTGGAATCTTAATAATAAAGTTTAGGTTGTCCTCAAGATAGCCAGCACGGGCAAGAAGGTCAACCATGCACACATAATGATCAACTGTAGGAGTAATGCAATAAGAGTTACTCATGTGATTGAAGTATGTACAACCCTCATCCACTAAACCTGAATAGTTGCATGCACATAGAACACAAGCAAAGCTTACAATGTTAGGATATGCTCCAGAGTGCTTCATTAATTCAAATATTTTGAGAGCATCCTTGCAAAATCCATTTTGTACATATCTTGCAATCATGACATTCCATGAGACCACATTTCTTTAAGGCATTTTGTCAAACAGGTCACATGCCTTGTCTATACTTCCACATTTTGCATACATGTCTACTAGAGCATTTCCAACTATAATTTCTGACAAATATCCCCCTTCCATTATGCTTTGAAGGATGTCCATACCCTGTTCCAAAGCTCCCATTTTTGCATAGGCAGGGAGGATGCTGGCAAAGGTTGTGGAATTTGGCTTTAGACCTGCCAATTGCATTTGCTTGAAAGTTTCTAAAGCATTTTCAAAAAATCCATTTTGTCCATATCCTACAATCATGGCATTCCATGAGACCACATTTCTTTTAGGCATTTTTTTCAAACAGTTCACGTGCCTTCTCTGTGCTTCCAAATTTTGTATACATGTCAACCAGGGCAGTTGCAACTACAATATCTAACATAATTCCTTTATCCTTTTTGCTTTGATAGATGTCCATACCTTGTTCCAAAGCTCCCATTTTTGTACAGTCAGGGAGGATGCTGGCAAAGGTTGTGGAATTTGGCTTTACACCTGCGAATTGTATTTGCTTGAAAGTTTCTAAAGCCTTTTCAATAAATCCAATTTTGTGCATATCCAACAATCATTGCAGTCCGTGAGAACACATTCTTTGAGGCATTCTATCAAACAATTTGCATGCCTTGTCTACGCTTCACATTTTGCATACATGTCTACCAAGGCAGTAGCAACTACAGCTAACAAAATTCCTCTTTCCTTAATGATTTGATGGATGTTCATACCCTATTCCAAAGCTCCCATTTTGGCATAGACAGGGAGGATGTTGACAAAGGTTGTGGAATTTGGCTTTACACCTGCCAATTGCATTTTCTTGAAATTTTCTAAGGCCTTTTCAACAAATCCATTTTGTGCATATCGTGCAATCATGGTATTCCATGAGACGACATTTCTTTGAGGCATTTTGTCAAACAATTCATGGCCCTTGTCTATGCTTCCACATTTTGCATACATGTCTATCAGGGCCTTGTCTATGCTTCATAATTTTTATCTATAAATGAATATATTATAGTAGTTAATCTTTTGATATGCTCTAAATCTGCTTTTGATCTTCTCTAAATAAAAATATATTCTCTTGTCCTTATGTGTAGGTTGTTATACTTATACTATATATGCATGTCATAAATAATTTATATATTTAACTCAGGAATATATTCTTCTTCTTATTCTTATCTTCTTCTTAATTTCCTACCACACATCCCCCAAAATATATTCATTCATACTCCTTTATATATTATTGCTACTCCATTACCATTGTTTCATCTCTTTTCAAGTTCTATATATATCTTTATTTCTTCATACAAGATATACTTTAAATTCTGCTTTTAATCGAATGTTCTCTCCTTGAAAACTCCTCACACTTCCCTCCTTTTGAAAATATATATTTCCTCCCTTTAAACCATTCAACCTCTATAAAGAGAGGTGATCCATTTCTATAGACATGTCCTTTGGTAGCAGACCTTTCTTAATCTAATCGTTGCCTTAATATTATATAAATCTCTACTTATGTAAACTAATGTATATACTAGCTACCTAAACGTTTTGTATTGTTAATGCATTCTTAGTGATTAATCATATGCCTATTCCTTTATTCACTATCACATATTATACTTGTTTTAACTTACTTTATGTAAGCACTAGTCACCACATAATTATTGGAATCACTCCTTATGGAATTATATTATGATCATTGTTTCTGTTTACAGCCTATCATATCAGACAATAAAGTTAATAGCTTGCTTTTGGGCGTTATAATATTTTCTTTAAATATATATGATTTATCAATATTTCAGTACATAGAATATATTTGTATTATAATATTTGAGTATATTTAATTTATAATATTTAATTTAAATATATTTAAATATTAATATTAATATCTATATTACTTACATATTAATAATCATATTTATAATAATATTATTTAATGTTTATATTTATAAATATAATATGTCTTGAAAATAAAATATATATTATATTTTAATTATATAAAAATAATATTATTTATTAAGTATTATATTATCTATATTTATCATTCAAATTGATCATGAACAACATATTTTAAGAAGGCAATTTTATCATTTATCATGATGTTTACATCTTAATTTAAACTGTGAGGCAAATTATTTTACCTTCCTTATTTTGATCGTTATGCATTTCAGTTGATGACATTATCAGACTTTTAGTGACTATGGTTTCATTATGCAAACTTGATTTTATCTCCTGATTATGATAGGACATTGATTAGACATATGTGATTAAATTTGATCATGGTTGATGCCATTTTGTGATTCAACATATGAGATATATTAGATGATGTTTTGTGATGAGATTCTAGTTATTATGTGATGTTGCCTATTTGACATGTGATTGAAAAATGCAGTTTAATTTGGAATTATGTATTGATGATTATTGTTGGATTTGATTGTGTGAATTTAATTCCAGTTGCTTTGGCTATGATTATTCATGATATGATTGACATTTGATCGAGATGTGCAAGTTTTACATTCCCTAGCCATAGGAAATTGGAGGTAGAATTCACACTATGTTATTCCCTGTAAAACTGATCCATTCCCAAGAGGGATAAGGATCACGTTTGAAATTGAATGTGATTTAAGTGCTTGATTTAATTTTTAATCTTTTGGCCTAGTACCCTTTGTTAAATGAATCAATAATAAGTGTTGTATAAATTTTACTTGATTTACACCACTTGGTATTTATTTTATTTTTTGAGGCCATTTAAAGTGGATTTATGACCCCTTTGTGAACCTTAGTGTCCCAAAAGTTACTCTAGGTAGTTACCCATAGGTCTAGGGTCAACTTGGACTATCTAACCCTTGGATTAACTCACTTTTGGTCACTCTAAACTATGGTTTAGTGAAAGTGACGAAATTTAAAATTAGGGAAGGTGGGAGATGAGTCATGCCTTGGGAAAGACTCATCTCCCTTCCCAAAATTTGGGAATCCTTTCCCAAGGAAGACTTGGGAGGTCTCCAAGACTCCCAAGTGTGTGGGAGTTTCCTCCAAGACTCTCACACACGTGTGAGAGCATCTTGGAGGGAGATGGCTCTTTGAGAGAATAAGAGGATGCCATATGGCATCCCTTATCCTCTTGGAGGTTTGAGTGGGAATGCCACCTCACCACTTGTCCTGTCACACATGTGTGAGAGCACAAGTGGATAAGGTGAGGATTGAGAGGGAATTGGAGGATGACACTTGTCACCCTCACACTTCCTCTCCCTTGCAAGTGGCATTGGAGGAGGAAGGAGAAGGTGACAAGTGTCACCTTCTCATTCCTCAAGGCCAAATTGATGGCCTATAATATCTCCTCTTGTTGAGGAGTGTGGGGTTCTTGCAATTGGAAGTTTCTTTCTATTTTGGAAGGAGTTTGGGGAAAGTTAGAGGAATTTCTTGAAGATTGGAAGGTTTGGGAAAGCTTGGAGCTCTTCACCAAACGTGCTTCCATTATAGGGTTTTGAAGGTAAGCCTCTTGAACCTTGTTTCTTCACCATTGCTTATTTAATGTGGTGTTGTAGATTTTGTTTGTTTTGTTGTTTACATTGTTTTTGTGTGGGATGGGAGTATGGTGAGAGCACCTCCATTGGAGGTAATGCTCAACTTGTTTGGGTAAGGGAAAGGAACCTCCTTGAGGTCACTCCCACTTTGTGCTATTTATGCCTTGAGGACTTTTACTTGTTGAGAAGATATTTGAATGGCAAGAGTGTCATAGAGATTATTTTGTGATTTTGTGGAGAGTGGTGGTTTTGGAGATTTTGGCTTGAGGCAATGAGTTTGGTATTTTATCATTTGGGTGGCCTTTGAAGTAGAGGGGTCCATTCCCTGCCCTCATCAAACTTATTTTCATGAGTTGAGTTTTGTGTTTAACCTATGGGTTATTTTTGTGTTGTTATTTCTTGTTGTGGAATGTTTTCACTACTGTGAATCCCTACCTCCTTAGCTCAGGGGTGACCCACTTGCGGGTCTATGGTAGGGAGGAGAGCATTTTGAAGTGGCTGGGTTGTTCTTCTCCTTGTTGTGTTTATTTGCAGGTTTTGAGTGAAGAAATGAAGTGGATGAGAGCCCCTTTGTGTGTGGCTCTTGTAGTATTTTTATTGGTTGTTGAAGCCATGGCCATTGTGGCCTTATTGTATTTATTTTTGTAAAAGTGTCAAGATATTTTTCCATGGGGATGGCTGTATTAATTACTGTATGAGAAACATTCTTGTTATTTTAGCAAATGTTGTTGTTCTCAAAAAGGGAGTTTATATTTTGTGAAATGCATGTGAAAATAATTTTGTTGCTGCCATGATGTTTCCCTTCAAAAAAGAATATATATGAGTGCTGCCATATGGAATGTATTTTAAACAAGAAAGAGAAAACTTGAGTTTTGTTATCTGTTTGTGTTTGAAAATTCCACCATATTTGCTGTTGTTGGAAAGAAAATAAAATTAGATTAAAATGTATCTTCTACCTTAATGCTATTCAAAAGAAAGTAATGTATTTCTATATATTTTAACTGTTTCAAACAAATACATATATTTCTGTTATTCTATGTTTTTTTTTTTTTAAAAAAGAAAGAAGTTAATACTAGGTATCTATTTGTTATTCAGAAATGGAATATTAGTTTTCAAAAAATATATATATAAGGCTGAAAGTTGAAATGCTCTATCTTCACTTTGTTTTGGGTAAATATGAGCAATGGGGATAGCATTAAATATAATTATTATTTTTCTATTTGTAAGTCAAGTTAAATGTCATTTTCTATTTACTGTGTATAAACACAGCATGTATCAAAACCTGTATATGCATTATGTATATATACATATACTTATATATAAGTATATATATATATACATATACTCTTGAATGTATATATATTTATGTACATATATGTATAAATATATTGTATAAATGTTAGACTGTATTTATAAAAAAAAAGGGAGTCTATGGGCAGCAGCGCCGCCCACATTAGTTAGGTTTTGGGAGGGTGTGGGTGGAGTCAAAGCCTCCTCCCCACACCCCTTACCCCCATAACCTCCACAACGCACAACCCCCGTGGCTCCCTCTATCTTCAGTGGCTCCCCTCCACTCCGAGATCCCCACACCCCTGTAACACCGCCCATCGTCGTCTCCACCCTGTACACAGTGCGACCTCTGTCTGCCATAACCACCACCCCTCCTCACAGCAGCTCTCCCTGTGACTCTCCTCAGCGGTAGCGGCTCTGCCTTCCCCCTCTACGCTGCCCTTGCCTTCACCGCCAACGGTCCTCCAACCCTGCAACACTCCAGTAAATACATAAATTTTATATATTTTTTTTACCATTCCTAAGATAACAATATAGTTACTTTCAAATAGAATGCAGTTAATGGAACTCTCTGAATTTTGAATACATACCTCCGGGCATCTTCCATGGCCTCCATGGTTGTCCTCAAGCCCTAAACCTACATACAAAGGCAAACCAAAACAAAAGAGGGGGAGTAAAATAAGATTAGGGTTCTCATTGAACACTTAGTGTTATTTTTGAAATTAGGGCAACCAAATATAGAGATATAATAAAATACAATTAGGTTTTGTTTTTATTTTAGTTAGAGAGCATTTGTGAGGATATTTTAATTGTGAGGGATTTTTTTTTATTGAGAGGAGATAATTTTAATATCCCTTTTGCCTTTTGTTCCTTTTTTTTAAAAAAAACTTGGAGTTCCTTGTATTTTGTTTGAATTTTAAATGAAAGTTTGCATTTTATTTTATGACCTTGTGCATCTAACTTTCATTTGGGGAATTAATTTTATTTTAGTTGGGAAGGAGTGATTTTTCCCATGTATTTAAATTCACTTAAATGGGATTATTGATTTCATTTTTCTTTGGCAGGGTTTTTACGGTTTTTAAATTATTAATCTATTTTATCATTATTTTTACAAGAAGAGTTATTTAAACTCTCCTCCTCCCTCTATTAAATTTTTGAGTTAGTTATTAAATATAATTGTCGAAATTGTATTTAATAACGGACTTGATTTTCTCCTTGGATTTATTTGGCTTTATTTTACGTTTATCGAAAACACGTTATGCTGTCAGAATTTTGCTAGATTCCTAGGGTTTATTTTATGCGGTGTTTTATTTATTTTTAATCCATCATTCCACTTTAATCACACGCCATCTTGCCATTGTTTTACTTAATCACTTTTCAATCTGAGTTAAGTTAGGGTTTGATGTTGACGAGATCATCTTCACCTAGGAAACTTAGGGTTCATAATAAAATAAGTCTAACCCTAGAAGCAACACACTATGTGTCACATACCCCCTAAATGACTTTCACCATCGTGGTTATATTGACATGTTTATGCCTTATGTGTATTGCCACCGAGAACGCAGACGCATGCGAGGAGGTTCCTAGGGATAGGTAGAAAAGTTTTTCGTAGTTTGTGTCATAACCACATGGCAAATGTGGATATGACACGTGTGTTGTGTGTCGTGACTGTATGGGAAATGCGGGCATGACATAAACAATGTCTTAGATATCGGGACATCACATATAGAAAACTTTTGCATGACCAAACCAACTAAAAGTTTTTCAATGCTCTTCAAGAAATTTATGTCATTAAAATTTTGAGATTAGCTAATACTTTAATGTGTTTTTTTTACAGTTTGAGGTTACACCGTTCTTGTTTGCCTCCATGACAAATGATTCTTTTCTACAAACTTGTGAGCCGAAAGACAATTGCATTGCATCTAAAACTCTTTGTGCTCTTTCGTAAGTTTTGTGAAAACCTTTCAACACTCAGTAATATATTAAGAATTTAATTCTTGAATTTGCAATGTTAACATGATTCATTTTAGATTTTGTTGTTTATATTTTTTGAATCTTGCTTGTCAAAAAACATCTTGCAACTTTGGTACTTGTTATTATTATTAACTGCCTCAGCAAGTTATTCCTGTTGCCATAATTTTAGTTTAGATTGTTAACACCTCAATGGCTTGTGTGAAGGAGAATATGGAATGCATCAAGACTGCAGTCAAAGCACCTGAACTAGTTAATAGAATGCCAAAAGAAATAATATCTCATGGAATGCTCATTGGCAACATCTCTTTTCTAAGTGTCAAAAGATGTGAAGGGCTTCATCGGTTTGATCCGCCTTTCCATTATTTTTTTATTGTATCTAATGTGGCTGCTGAACTAGTTTTTTCTTCAACCAGTCCTTGTAGTTTGATGTATATGACAAAGTTGAACTAGTTTTTTCTTATGGCAGCCTTGTGCTACTTTTTTAGTATTTGTAATTCTTTTCCTACATTGTTCCAATACAAAAAAATATTTATTGCCACTTTGCTTTGTCTTGTTTCATTTTCTTATTGGCCAATTCTCAAATAGAAAGCGTTGGCTCAAATTTATCAATCTTTACTTGGCAGCATCATAAAATATATAGTTTTCCAAATTTATTTGCTTTTATGTTTTAATTCAAATTTAATAATATGTTTTTTCTGCATTATAAAATTTATGGTATTTAATAAATTATTCATATCATGACTAAATTTACTACCAATTAATGGAAACCAGTAAATAAAAATGACTACCATGTCTAAATAAATGACTAGTTAACAACAATCAAAGACTAAAGATTACAATGACTAAATTTATGTTGGTAAATAGATTTATTGCTTTAAAATAATCTTCTTGAGTAACTCCATTAGCCCTTGGATTAGCAACAACCTACTCACAACAGTTGAAGAATCACAGCTCTATGTTGATTCCTCTTTGCATTTAAGAGGGGCAGCTCCCTCGTATGATAAGGGTATTTAGATTTTTAGAATTATAAGAATAAAAACAAAGAAACAACAAACACTAATGATGAAATAAGAGTTAAACTTATGAATTTAAGTTCCATGCATCCAAGTAGAGATACCAAAACTTGATGCGAAATATCTTTCTCACAATGCAACTTAGAAAGGAAAGCACACTATCATTATTGATTAAACATACGAATACCAATAAAAACACATGAAATAGAGTTGAACACACATTCAAAACATTTCTTTATTGCTTTCCAACTTGAATAACACTATTCGAGTCTTTCATACACTGTCATGTGAAAAAGTGGAACTCCCTTTGATTGAAATACAATGAAGTATATATAGGTGAGGTTAGTAACTGCCTAGGGTAACTACCTCAACCACTTTTTATAGCTACTTGGAATAACCAACTCCCTTTTTTAAGTGCATTGATTTTGAATAACTAACTTTCTTTTACAAAGCTAGTTGCTTAGAATAACTACTTCACTTAGGCAAAAAGAATTATCATGTGAGAAATAGTTAGGATGAACCTAACTTTACAATCAAAAAGAGAGAAGATCATAATCGAAAGAGAAGACTTAATCATGATCATTATTTACAAAACAAGCCAAAAATCATGACTTGAGCTACACACAAATACAATAAAAATGAAAACTATACAATATGCAAACTCACATTTATTCTCTACTTGTTGATGGTGCCGTTGACGGAGTGGTGAACTCTGGAAACTAATTTTGTAGACTGGATTCTCTTTCTCTAAACATTCTGAAAAGTTGAATGGCCAGGGTGACAAATTTGCCCTTAGGAATCAAGGTGTTTTCTATCCTCATCTTCCAAGTTTTCAGGCACTTGTGGACATTACTCAATTTTGCCACCATGCTTGGTATTTGGGAGATGAAAATCTTCAATGAAGTATAGAGATTGACCAGCTTGTCCATTGTGTTCTCATTGAAAACTTCTCTGTTGAAAAGTTGTCGATCAATCATATTCTGAAAATCATCTTGAATTAACTATGATTCTCCCATCAATGATGCATTCAGGAGGATGGCACCGAGCTGATCCTAAAGCTTTGCAGATACTCATTCACAAGCAAGCATTAGCTTTTCCTGTTCTATTGAAACTTGGCCAATAATTACTAATTTCCAACTTATGCTCTCTGTCCAAATTTCCAAGTAATTTTCTTCTGTACTAGGTAGGATCTTTTCTGCTACAAGGATATTAACATCAGTCTCCATCATTTTCACAAAATCTTTCAAGATATCCTTCCAAACAGCTTCTTCTTTCTTGACATTTTTCAACTCTTTTTCAATGACCTCCTTTTTGACTAAGGCTTCATCATGCACTGTCTTTGCATTAATAATGAAATCAAATGCAATAGATTTGATTTTTATCACCCAATTCTTAGTGGTTTTTCCATAAACTTGATCTTTCTGCAAACTGTCAATAGTACATTTTTCAATTTCTCCTTCTTGGCCCTAGATAGTTGATTGATGATCAATGCTAAGTGGCATGATAGAAGTGTCGACTATGGTATTCAAGTAAGAAGACAGACTCTGTACTTGTTGTTTTAATTGATCTTTCAACTACTTCTCCCTTTCGGTCCTTTCTACCAGCCTTGTGGCTATGACATTGAAGTTTTGTATGTTGGCCTCATGAGTGGATGGGCCCATATCAATCCTTGACACAACAAAGTCCACTGGAATGGCTTCATTTACATTTCTTTCAGAAGTGGGCTGAGCTATCTCACGGCACATGTTTCCTGAATTAGAATTAGTTTTTATTCTCAAAGTCACCTTAATCTTCTTCGGCTTCTCAGATCTCCTGAAGAGATCAAAAACTGTACTGAATTTAGGAATCACTAGTTCTTCTACCTTCCTTTTCTTCAATAGGCTTTGTTCTAACCATGGTAGTGAAAGATCTTCTGATAGCTCAAGTGCATTGTCTAATTGGAGATCTTGTTTTTCAGGTATTGGTGAGGCTACTTTCTCTTTAGCTTTTTCTATTTGATACACTGGATCCTTCGAGGAAGGAAGCTCCATAACTGAAGTAGAATGTGGTACTTCAAGGGGAGGGGATTCAATGAGTATGGAAGAAGATGTGGTCGGTATGGCTTCATCAAACTCTAGATCAAATAGGACTTCTTCTTGTTCCTTTCTTTCTCCTCATTCAGCTGCCTTATAATCTCCATGAAAGTAATCCTTTTGGGTACATATTTTGGCAAGGTGTAAGGAGGCACCTCACATCCATAGACTCTAATGCAAGTTGTGTGGGAGTGGAGGAACCAATCTCCCCACTTGTGATCAATTCCCAAGTGTGGGGCCCTTTCCAAAGGCGTTAAAAAATCTTTCACATCAGCATGCAACCTCTCCCCTTCTGGTTCCAAAAAACCAAGGACTTTCCTGACAATGTGATCCTACAAAACAACATAACTTGCATCCTTACAATGCATGTCAAGCATGCATGTCCACATTTGTAATTGCAGCATATTTCCTTGATCATTAGTTGTCCTTATATGCAAGTCATTGTGCCATTTGCTAGATAAAGAAAAAGAATCATGTGGCACATTAGTGAGTACCATGTGAATTCCACATGGGGACTTATAGTATACATCTTACTCTTTATGGTAACCATCTATTTATGCATCTTTTCTGCTAAATAATTTGTATAATCGTAAGGCTATCTTTCTTCAGGATCTTGAATGTATACAACCATCATCATCAAAGGCACAGACATTCTATCAGTAGCATTCCTACCCAATACATGACATAGACTATGATATGTCTTAACAAATAATTGCATAAACATAGAGCTATGGAAGGGCTCTTCTTCTCTATTAGATATCTTCACCAAACTACCATCTATGCCCCTCAGTCTGTGTTTGGGCAAGTCGAATGTTGTATATCCATACTTGACAGTTTTATGTTTCTCTTTCAAAGAAACCAAATATATGGGCATACTTGCAAAGGCGTCTAGGTTGAACACAGTAGAGATATAAGCCTTTGTGAATCTTATTATTATAGAACCATTACTAGATAGGACAAACCTAGTCTGAGGGTCATATCTTACAACAAATGATCTAACTAGGTCTAGATTAACAAAGACATTAGGGAAAATTAATTTTTCAAGGTCAAACTTATAAGCATGACAGATAGTGGCTCTGTAATCCATCCTATGATACTAGTGTTCAAAAAGAATCCATGCTGACACATGCAATCTAGCATCTCTACAATTAACACACAAGTCATAGATTTTATCATTTTGTCTTAACAGACCAAGACCTGTTGTAGCCTTCCTAATTGACCTGGGACAATGGATCATAAGATCCTCATCCAGACTATGTTTTGAAGAGGAAGGTTGGCTAGTTTGACTCATTTATTCCATCTATAATAACTAACCTAGGGCTTCTGCAACTTACTAGTGACTCTTAATACCCTATGCAAGCAATTTAACAGTTAAATTGATCGAAAGTGGGTAACAAAGATCACTTACTAGTTTTGCTGCTTGCAAAGACTTGAATTCACTTTTTTCTTGCTCATTTCAAAGTCTTATGTGCTAGAAATGCAACTATGCTCATGAAAATTATGGAAAATGCCCTAGATAAAGAAAAAGAATCATGTGCAACATTAGTGAGTACCATGTGAATTCCACATGGGGACTTATAGTATACATCTTACTCTTTATGGTAACCATCTATTTATGCATCTTTTCTGCTAAATAATTTGTATAATCATAAGGCTATCTTTCTTCAGGATCTTGAATGTATACAACCATCATCATCAAAGGCACAGACATTCTATCAGTAGCATTCCTACCCAATACATGACATAGACTATGATATGTCTTAACAAATAATTGCATAAACATAGAGCTGTGGAAGGGCTCTTCTTCTCTGTTAGATATCTTCACCAAACTACCATCTATGCCCCTCAGTCTGTGTTTGGGCAAGTCGAATGTTGTATATCCATACTTGACAGTTTTATGTTTCTCTTTCAAAGAAACAAAATATATGGGCATACTTGCAAAGGCGTCTAGGTTGAACACAGTAGAGATATAAGCCTTTGTGAATCTTATTATTACAGAACCATTACTAGATAGGACAAACCTAGTCTGAGGGTCATATCTTACAACAAATGATCTAACTAGGTCTAGATTAACAAAGACATTAGGGAAAATTAATTTTTCAAGGTCAAACTTATAAGCATGACAGATAGTGGCTCTGTAATCCATCCTATGATACTAGTGTTCAAAAAGAATCCATGCTGACACATGCAATCTAGCATCTCTACAATTAACACACAAGTCATAGATTTTATCATTTTGTCTTAACAGACCAAGACCTATTGTAGCCTTCCTAATTGACCTGGGACAATGGATCATAAGATCCTCATCCAGACTATGTTTTGAAGAGGAAGGTTGGCTAGTTTGACTCATTTATTCCATCTATAATAACTAACCTAGGGCTTCTGCAACTTACTAGTGACTCTTAATACCCTATGCAAGCAATTTAACAGTTAAATTGATCGAAAGTGGGTAACAAAGATCACTTACTAGTTTTGCTGCTTGCAAAGACTTGAATTCACTTTTTTCTTGCTCATTTCAAAGTCTTATGTGCTAGAAATGCAACTATGCTCATGAAAATTATGGAAAATGCCCTAGATTGGGTCCTTATGAAGCTAAATTTCCTGACGATCCACGGCATTAATGTTGGTCACGAAAGCCATTACTTTGTTCGTGTCACAGGCACTTTAAAAATTCTCTATTTTGCAAGTTTGAATGAAGGCCATCGATCTTTTCCTTACTTCCTATAATCCATGACTAAAATTGGTTGACTAGATTCAACAATCTTTTTCATCACAGTTGAAAAGTCTCCATTGAATGAGAAAGGGCCATGTCAATCTACAGTCTTATCACTAACGGTGTCGGTCTAGCTGGACAAGGACACGTGGTGCCATATCATAGCATCACAGTCAGAAATGCCCCACCACTATCAGTACCCTGCGTGGCTACAAAATTCTAAGATTTCAATAGATCTAATCCTTTTATGATATCACATAGCAGCAAGTTCATCGATGCAAAATCTCCAGCAGGGGGGTTGTGAGCCCATGATTGATGGATAACTAGCAATATTTCACAACGTCATGGGGGTAGATGACGTCACTGAAGGTGCGACACAACACCATGAAATACACTTTCCAAAGCCTTTAAACTTAAGACTTAAGGTTTAATTTTTTGTGGGCAGTAGCGCGTAAGGCTAGGATAAGGGGTCAGTTTCCTCACAGTCGTAAAGACATTAAGTTACAACTTAAATGACCAGTAACCCTCTACTGATAGTCAACAGACGAATAGGAGATAAAGTGTAGAGAGAGACATAAGGCTTAAACTAATGCAGAGTACACAGGAAAGTTCTCAAAACATGGTGAAAATACCCATCAACCTCAATGCAAATAGAATAATTCTCAAATAGATTTTAAAACCCCTTCATAAGGCCCAAATAATGCCAAAATGCATTCATTAATCTCTGTTGGCAAAACATACGCTATCGGCCAACACAGAAATTCTTATACCGCTGCACCAATACATTCAACTATTCACATACAAGACTTAACTTACTACTGCCGGTTCCCTTTACCGCTTCTCCTGGTCATTCCTTGCATCATTTGAATTGCACATTTCCCATGTATCTTTATAACATACATTTATGCCATACAACCCCTGACATACAAATACAGGATACACACGAAATGTCCTAGCATACATATGCAATATACACACACACTGTCTACGACATACAATTGCAGTATACACAAGAATTGTATACCTGATATACTTTAGCGATATACACAGAAAATGTATCTTCCTACACAATTGCAGTATATACATAAAATGTATGTATGGTGACAAAATGTGAATCTTAATCCGATAATCTCCTCTGCAATATTTGTAATCTGAACAACTCACAAAAATAATAATTCCTACAGAACAATTTGCTACAGAGAAGATATACATAGAACATAGAATTTGAAAAAAAAACACAAACTAGATTTAACTTCGATGTCTCCACAGAATGTTTTTTTTTTCATCTTCTATTCTCTCCTCAAACTTCATCAATCATCTTCTATTCTAAAAATGTGTTTTAAGGTCTCTTCCCATCCAGTTCCAAACAAAATACCAGAGGTTGGAGTCGTTACAACTTCCATGTTTTGAATTTTGGCTTAACCAAAGGTGTAAGCCAAAGCACTAACTAATCACAAGACACATGTTTATCACACAACATGATTTGAACATCCTAGAACATCAACAAAACACCTAAAAATAACACAACACACTTGATTTGATTATCCACATACCCCAATTGTCCAAGATGTCCAAATTGGCTTATAAGGATGCCAAATTCGTGACACCGGTTCACATGGTGGGGTCTTTATTACAAACATGAAATCACAATAACAAGGACTACATGACAATATGAACAAACATAGAAATGCATATAACATAACAACATATCAAAACCTTAGTCTTCTCCCTCAGATGTATAGTTGACTTGTTGAAGGGGTGCTCTTGCACCATACTCTCCGGTAGAAGAAATCTCAAGCCCACTTGAGATGAGAGTTTGAAGGTCTGCACCAGGTTTTGTAATCTGATCTTCAGTCATCCAAACTACCTCTGAATTAGGTTTTCCCTGCCAAGCCACCAAGTACTCCATGTACTCTTTGTTCCTTGTCTTCTTTGACACTCTTGAGTCTAAGATCTCTTTCAATTTTGGTGGATCATGCTTAGGGATATCATCATCTGCTCTACCTTGCAATGGTTCTTGTCCTATATCTACATTATGCTTGTATGGAGTTAAATCACATACATTGAAGATGGGTGACAATCCAAGATCAAGAGAGAGTTGGATCTCATAAGCATTCTGCCCACACTAATTCAAAATCTGACATGGTCCAATCTTCCTCTGCATTAGCTTGGTATGTTTACCTTTTGGGAGCCTCTCCTTCTTCAGATGAACCCACACCAAATCTCCAACATCAAATTGTACATCCCTCTTCTTCTTGTCAGCATATGCTTTGTACTTCAATGTAGTCTGTTGGAGTTGGGTCTTGACTTGATCATGCACCTCTTTGATGGTTGATGCAAAGGCTTCTCTATCTGTGCTAATATACTCTCCTATAGGCAGATCTCTCAACTCCAAAATACCCCTTGGATGAATGCCATATACCACTTGAAAAGGTGACTTCCCTATACTCCTATTAATGGTGTCATTATAGGAGAATTCTGCTTGTGGTAGGATGTTATCCCACTTCTCTCCATGCTACCTTGTCAAACACCTTAGCAGATTTCCCAATGAATGGTTAACCACTTCAGTCTACGCATCTATTTGAGGATGGTAGGCTGATGAGAAGGATAAGTTGGTGCCCATCTTCTTCCAAAGAGTCTTCCAAAAGTGGCCAATAAATCTCACATCTCTATCTGACACTATGCTCAATGGCAATCCATGTATCCTCACTATCTCTTTGAAAAATAGATCTGCAACATATGAGGCATCACAAGTGGTTTTGCATGGAAAGAAGTGTGCCATTTTACTAAATCTGTCTACTACAACAAAAACACTATCATATCCCTTCCTTGTTCTAGGCAAACCCAACACAAAGTCCATGCTTATGCTCTCCCATGGCCTAGAAGGAATGGGTAGTGGCTGATACAAACCTACATTAGTGGATCTCCCTTTTTCCTTTTGACATATTACACATGCCTCCACAAATCTCCTCACATCTGACTACAACTTGGGCCAATAGTAATGTCTCCTCACAAGATCAAGAGTCTTATCTAGACCAAAATGTCCTACCATGGCCCCACAATGTTTCTCCCTAATGATATTCAGTCTCATAGAACACCGTGGAATGCACAACTGTCCACCCTTGAAAAGTAATCCATCTTGGATCAGAAATTCAGAGAACTCAACATGATATTTATCACCAAAGGAAGTACATACCTTATAGATTTCTCCAAAGTCTTCATCAGCATTGTATATGGCCTTCAAGGAGTCAATGCCAACACTCTCCAATTGGATATGATTTATGGTTAGAGCCCTCCTACTCAAAGCATATGCCACCTTGTTCTTGACCCCTTTCTTGTGCTTGAGTGTGAAGGTGAAAGCTTGCAAGGTTTCCACCCACTTCATGTGCCTATGGTTCAGCTTCTCTTGACTGTTTATGAAACTAAGGGCCTGATTATCTTTGAATACTATGAATTCTTTTGGCATCAAGTAATGCCTCCACTTTTTGAGTGACTGTACTAGAGCATACATCTTCAAGTCATATGATGAGTATCTCTTCTTTGCATCATTTAGTTTCTCACTGAAAAATGCAATAGGCCTACCTTCTTGCCTGAGTACTGCTCTAATTGCCATGTGGCATGCATCACATTCTACTTGGAAAATCTTGTTGAAGTCAGGAAGTGCAAGGACTGGCTGCTCTACCACCTTCTTCTTCAATGTTTCAAATGAATCATCTACCTCCTTTGTCCAAGTGAATCTGCACTTCTGTCCTCCTTTTATGGTGTCAAGCATGGGTGCACAAACATGACTAAACCCATTTATAAACTTCCAATAGAAGGTTTGTAACCCATGGAAACTTCTAACATCATTCATGGTTCTAGGAGTTGGCCAAGACAATATGGCATTTACCTTCTCTTGATCCATTTTCAATTTTCCCTGTGAGATGACAAAACCCAAGTATATGATCTCCTCCTGCATGAACAAACACTTCTCCAAGTTGATCATTAGCTTCTCTTCATGTAACCTTTTGAGGACCAAGTCTATATGTTTGAGGTGCTCTTCCCTTGTCTAACTAAAAATCAGGATGTCATCTAGATATACTATGACAAATTTACCTATGAATTCCCTCAAGACCTCATTCATCAACCTCATAAAGGTACTAGGGGCGTTGGACAAACCAAAAGGCATGACCTTCCACTCATATAACCCCTCATTGGTCTTAAATGCAGTTTTCCATTCATCTCCTGGCCTAATCCTAATCTGATGATAGCCACTCTTTAGATCTATTTTTGTGAAATATTTAGCACCCCCAAGCAATCAAGCAAATCTTCTATCCTAGCGATTGGGAACCTATACCTGATTGTTATCTTGTTGATAGCCCTTGAATCAGTACAAAGTCTCCAAGTGCCTTCCTTCTTTGGTGCTAGGACAGCCGGTACTACACAGGGGCTTAAACTCTTGCTGATTAGACTTGTCTCCAACAATTCCTCAATCTGCCTTGCTACCTCTACATTCTGCTCTGGGCTAAGCTTGTATGCTGCCTTATTTGGAAGTGTAGATCCTGGGATCAGATCTATGCAATGGCTGATGTCCCTTATAGGTGGTAGGGACCTTAGCATTCCATTAGAGATGATGCCTTCATACTTGTCCAATAGTCCTTGGATAGTGGAATCTATGAACCTTTGCCTCTTCTCTCCCTTGACTTCCTGTTGCTACTCCTTATTCACCTTTAGGCATGGAATTAGAGCATATGCAACTGCACCTTCTTCTACTCTCTTTTTCATGAATTGTTTGCCTTCTACCATCATGACCTTAACTTCTTTCCCCTTTGATTCCACCTCATTCTCCATCAATGGTAGCAACTCTATCACCTTACCATCCTTGGTGATTGAATATGTGTTTCTAACTCCATCATGGTGTGCTTTCAAGTCATACTACTAGGGTCTTCCAAATAGGAGATGGCAAGCATCCATCTTGGCAATGTCAAACAATAATCTATCCTTATATGATCCAATTTGAAACTCTACCCAAGCCTACTCTTCCATAACTATTTTCTGACCTTGGGTGAGCCATGAGACCTTGTATGGGCAAGGATGTGGCAGTCTTTTAAGCTTAAGCTTTTCTACCATTTCAATGGACACAAAATTTTCAGTGGATCCGGAGTCAATCAGAACTTTACATACCTTTCCTCCTACCCTGCAAGTAGTTCTAAAGAGAGACTTCCTTTGTGGGGGTTCTTTGTTAGGCACCTTCATGGTGGTCATTTCTCTCCTAATCATCAAAGATTCTCCCTTCTCAGGATATCCATAACTGTCTGGAGCATTCACACTTTGATAAGTGTTTGAGCTTGTCACACTTTGACAATCAGATTCTTGGATCAGATTTGTCCTCCTTTCTCCCATTGAACTTGTTTCTTTTTATGGACATCTGCTCGCTATGTGGCCTTCTTGATTGCAACTATAACATTTGAGAGGTCCTCTGCCCTGAGATCTCCCTCTAAATGGTGGTCTTCTGCCCCTAAAGTTTCCTCTTTGATTGTAACTTCCCTCTTGAGTTTGATTGTTGTCTCCATTGTTGCTCTCTTGATTGGATTCACCTTGGTGTCCAAATCCATTTCCTCTACCCCTGAAAGGACTTCTTCCCCCTCTTTTCTATCTCTCTCATCCTCTACTGTTCTACTCTTGTCTTCTCTTTAATTTCTCTTTCACTTTAAGTGCCAATTGGTAGCACTTTTGGACTATATCTAGGTTATGCAGATTTAAATCTTCTTGGATGGTAAACCTCAATCCATTGAGGAACCTTGCCACCTTCTCTTCCTCACTCTCCTTTACCTTTGTCTTGACACATAGTTTCATGAACTCTTCAGTGTATGAATTGACATCTAACTCCTTCTGCTTCAAGTTTTATTTACTCTTATGTAATTGGATGTTGTAATCCAATGGAACATAGGCTTCCTTCACTAAAGCCACCATCTTTTTCCAAGTAGCAACTCTACTCTTTCCCTCTTTCACCCTGTCATCTTAGATGAACATCCACCAAGTTAGTGTAGCCCCTTTCATTTTGGATTGAGCCATCTTCACCCTTTGGTGGTCTGGTATCTCCTATGTCTCAAAGAAATTATTCAAGGAGTCTATCCACTCCATCACTGAATCAGGATCCATTTTGCCTACAAACACTAGCAGGTCTATTTTCATAACCATGGTCCTTCTCTCCATGGATTTGAGGGCATTAAGTAAGGGTCTCTGGTCTGCAAGAACCTCTATCTCTTCTTGCCTAGGGATCTTCTCTTCATCCCAGTCTTCTCCATGACCAGAATCTTCTTCTCCCTTCTCTACTCTATCCCTCAACTTCTCTAACTCATCTCTCAAGGCCTGATTTTGAGCCCGTGCTGCTCTACTCTCTGTCATTTGCGTCTTCACGAAGACAACCAACTCAACATTGGTCATCTTTACTGGGAGCTCTTGTGACTCCTCTTCTTCTGACATCTTGTCTTCTTCTTCTACCCAGAGGATACTCCTTTTGGCTCTGATACCACTATGACACAGAGTACATAGGAAAGTTCTCAAAACATGGTGAAAATACCCATCAACCTCATTACAAATAGAATAATGCTCAAATAGATTTTAAAACCCCTTCATAAGGCCCAAATAATTCCAAAATGCATTCATTAATCTCTGTCGGCAAAACATACGCTATCGTCCAACACAGAAATTCTTATACCGATGCACCGATACATTCAACTATTCACATACAAAACTTAACTTACTATTGTCGGTTCCCTTTACCGCTTCTCCCAGTCATTCCTTGCATCATTCGAATTGCACATTTCCCATGTATCTTTACACCATACATTTACGCCATAGAACCCCTGACATAAAAATGCAGGATACACACGCAATGTCCTCGCATACATATGTGATATACACACACACTGTCTACGACATACAATTACAGTATACATAAGAATTGTATACCGGATATACTTTAGCGATATACATAGGAAATGTATCTTCCCATACAATTGCAGTATATACATAAAATGTATGTATGGTGACAGAATGTGAATCTTAATCTGATAATCTCCTCTGCAGCATTTGTAATCTGAACAACTCACAAAAACACTAATTCCTACAAAATAGTTCGATACAGAGAAGATATACATAGAACACAGAATTTGAAAAAAAAAACACAAACTAGATTTAACTTCGGTGTCTCCACAGAATGTAATTTTTTTCATCTTATATTCTCTCCTCAAACTTTATCAATCATATTCTATTCTAAAAATGTGTTTTTATGGTCTCTTCCCATCCAGTTCCAAATAGAATACCAGAGGTTGGAGTCGTTACAACTTCCATGTTTCAAATTTTGGCTTAACCAAAGGTGTAAACCAAAGCACTAACTAATCACAAGACACATGTTTAACACACGACATGATTTGAACATCCTAGAACATCAACAAAACACCTAAAAACAACACAACACACTTGATTTGATTATCCAAATACCCCAATTGTCCAAGATGTCCAAATTGGCTTATAAGGATGCCAAATTCATGACACTGGTTCACATGGTGGGGTCTTTATTACAAACATGAAATCACAATAACAAGGACTACATGACAACATGAACAAACATAGAAATACATAAAACATAACAACATATCAAAACCTTAGTCTTCTCCCTCAGATGTATAGTTGACTTGTTGAAGGGGTGCTCCTACACCATAAACCCTTAGGATTTTAGGGATTCCATAGGATGAAAATAGGAAAATACTTAACTAGATACCCTAATGCAAATTGAAACTATCTATCTTCTAAATCCTAAGAACTACTTTCCTAAGGATCTATTACATCAATATATATATCATCTCTGGTACAAAAGATTCCTCTACGTTGGTCAAGGAAGATCACAAACTCCAATGAAGAGCTGTAACGTGTGTACATGGATAGGTCAGACCTAAATGAATGGAACTCCTCCACAAATGTATGGAATCATGTGTGGATCTCAAGGAAGGTCAGCCACAAACCAAACTACATGGAATGATTTGTCATTAAGCTCAAAGGTTGTGAAATGCTCTGCACGTCTTCTCCTTTAGCTGATTATCAGAGATTGTTAGGATGCTTTGCTCTGAGAAAACAATTGATCTTTTGATAGTGATAACTTTCTAGTACTTGATCCAAATGCTCTAAAAATTAGATATGATGTAGATGAATGAATCTTGATGCTAAGTCCAACTTCACAAGATCTAAAATGCAACTATAGAAGAATGCAGACCAAAATTTAGAAATTGCTACTGACTGAACTGCCTGAACTAAATTGGAAAATGAAAAGAAACAAATTTGGAATGCAAACAAACTAAAATCCAAATGTTTTTAGTTAATGCAAGATTGCTCTTGAACCAAGGATTCTCTTGCATCAGAATTACACTTTGTGGACCAATCAAAAAGTAGGAATGTGATATAGAGACATCCACAAGCATGTTACACTAACCAAGAACTTTCGCACAACCTCCAAACACTCTATCCATAAGATTATTCAAACTAGACCACTTAGACATTACTGTCAACCACTTTCACAAAGAAAAGATCACTTGTGGAGCACCAAATGATGAACCACTTCAACTGAAGACACATAACATCATCCCAAACTTAACTCTAGAACTGCAAATTATAAAACTGAAATGTGGAGAGATGCGGAGCAGAATACATTCTCCCTGTCACCATTGAATACTCAAAAAATAGTTTTTACTCTGATGAATAGAACTCACTCAAATCTTCACACCGAAAGCTCAAACTTGAGACATGGAAACTACAGGCGCCTCTTAACATAACTTTCAAACTACAGACAAAGATATTCAATCTACATGATATGCAAAGTAAACACTACACTATTCTTCTTAGACACTTGCTCAAACTCATCCAAATAACTTCCTTAGATGTTGACCTTAGGTGTTGACATCAATGACAACACTTACTGCTCATACTTGCAACAAGAAATCAAAGAAAAATATGACTGGAATCATGCAATGAATAACCAAACCTATCAATTTGTCACCTTATCCATGTGGACCTCCTAAAAATTTGAGGTTGAGGTTCTTCTTCTTCTAAACTTTTAGAGATACTAGAGCTCTCCTCATCATCAGGTCCAACAGATGTCTTCAGTTCAACTTTCTCAGGGATGGAAGGAAGTTGAACCACATCCTCTTTCTTCTCTTCTTTCTCTAGTTGTAGAACATCAGAAGAAGGATTGAGCTCTTTGAATATCACACTTCTACTATACAAAACTCTCTTGTCCACTAGAGATCTCAAAGCTTGTACCCTTTCACACTAATGCCATAACCGATGAAGATACACTTCACATCATTGTTCTCCAACTTAGACCTCTTCTCCTTAGGCATATGTGCATATGCCTCACAACCAAATACTTTAATGTGTCTCAAATGAGGATTTTTACTAGACCACACCTCCATAGGTGTCTTATTAACAAGCCCCAATGTAGGAGACCTGTTAACTAGGTAACAAGCAATAGAAAAAACTTCAACCCAAAACTTTTGTTCAAGGCTAGCTCCACTTAGCATACTCCTAGCCCTCTCCATCAATGTTATGTTCATCCTCTCTACAAATCTATTCTACTGAGGAGTATATGGAGTTGTCTTTTCCTCTCAATCTCATGTTCTTTACAAAACTTGTTGAAATCTTCTAAACAAAACTCACCACCGTTGTCCATCCACAAACATTTAATATTTCTATCCTTTTGATTCTCTATAAGAGCTTTGAACTCTTTGAATCTACTAAAGACTTTAGATTTGCTTCTAAGGAAATACACCCATATCCTTCTACTGTAGTCATTAATGAATGAAACAAAATAAATAGGCTTTAAAATCTAAGGAACATTAATAGGACAAAACACACCAAAATGAATCAATTACAAAACTTGAGAAGATTTGTGAGAACTGGAATAAAACTGAACATGGTTTTATTTTCCATAAATGTAATGTTCGCAAAAATTTAACTCAATGTTACAATCATTCATACTGTCAATGAGGTTTTTATTTTTTAGGGTGCTCAAACCCTTTTTACCAATGTGACCAAGCCTTTGGTACCATAACATTGTCTTCTCGGCTCAAAGTTTCATCTCCATAGAATGACCACCCTTAGGTACCCAGAAAGCATGACCATTGAAAATAGATGCAATAGTCCTCTTCATTGTTGGTTCCAATGGTGAGGATGAAGAATCTGAAGTTTTCTTCTTTGAAATAGAGGCACTATTGCACTGAACCACGAATGCATCAATATGAAACAGAGTGTCAATCCAAACAACCTTAGGTAGTACCATATCTCCTTTAGTCATCTTGCATCCTTCATACAAGAAATCAACCTACATACCCACATCATTCAACTTACTTGTAGATAATAGGTTCCATGGCAAATAAGGGATATACAAAACACCATTGATCCCCTTCACTCATCCATCAAAGAATCAAATCAAGACTATTCCATGGCCAACAATCTTCAGGTGAGATTCATCACCCAAGTACAGCTTCCCACCGTCATATTCTTCATAGTTCGAAAACCAACCTTGATGAGAGGTCATGTGAAAAGATGCACCAAATTCAATAAGCCACACATCTTTCGATGCGTGCATTACCATGGAAGAAACAAATGCTTCTTCATCATCTTGAGAGGATTTTTTAGAATCCAAATCATACTTCTTCCTTTTCTTCTTCTCCTCCTTGTACTCCTTGTGAAAGTGACCAGGTTTACCACAATTCCAACACAAAGCATTGGACTTTCCAAGAGACTTAGATCTCCCACGAGATTTGGATCTTCTTTTTTCTTCCTTCTTCTTATCCTTTTTCTTTCCCTTCTCTTTAGATCTACCACGAACTACAAGATCCTCCTTATCCAACTCAGAAGACTTTCTCTGCATCTCTTCAAACAGTAATTAAGAAACCACTTCATCCATCTTTAAGGTGGTATTGGTACTCCCAATGGGCATAACAAGGTGACCAATCCAATGAATTTTGTAAGAAACACAATAATGTCATACATTGATCCTCCTCCATCTTGACATGAACAGAGGTCAACTAGGCAACAAACATATTTAATATATTTAGGTGATCAGCAATAGATCCTCTATCTTCCATCCTTAGAGAGTATAATTTCGTTCACAAGAATATCTTGTTCACCAGGGATTTAGCCTAATAAACATCTCCAAGTTTCTTCTAAAGATCTTTTATAGTCTTCTCTTCATGGATATTCAAAAGCACTGAATCAGCCAAATAGAGTCTTATCAAACCCTTAGCCTTACAATCCATCAGATCCCAATCTTCTTGTTTCATGCCCAATGGCATGGTTTTGGATATTGTGAGCCATAGATCTCTATCCACTAATAAATTCTCTATCCTAGTTTTCCACAACTCAAAGTTGCCTCCATTAAAGTTCTGTATATCAAACCTCCTAGATGTGCTCACCATCTCTTTCTTGCAACAAAGATTTCAAAATCCTCTACACAAGCTCCCACTCAAATGAATATCAGCTCAAAAAAACCTCTATCCAACAACTAGAACCAAAGGTGATCAAGCTCTAATACCAACTAAAAAGAAGAAAGGTACATATAAATAATTTCATATGCTAATCTAATGAGGAAAGGTTTATGAAAATTTTTATCACTTACAATTACATATTAAGAGATGCACATTAATAGCAAGGTAATATCACATCAAAAACAAGTACAATGCTCACAACATAATATATATGTGGGGAAAACCTTTTCGGGTGAGAAACCTCACACTCCAAAACCTGTACAATTTATTATCGAATCAAAGGATGATTCCAACACACTTGCAATGCAAGTTCTTCTAGGAGTACACAAATGTCAAATATTGGAGTAACTTTGGCAGCATAACAGTACCTGCAAATGAACCATACAAACTACTCCCACAAGCACCTTATTTATAATGGGATACAAGCGTGAAGGAAGCTTCTAGAGAAAGCAACAAGAGATGGGCGTCCAAATCCATGTGACACAATTTTCAAATATATGTTTGACTCTTGTGACACTTATACAATATTCCCTTACACCTCTTACAACCCTCCATACTTGGGTGCCCCAAATTTGCCCAAAATAGGTATGACAGATGCTCTTACGTTGTCATAAAATCTATCATATATGACAACACTTACATCTATAAGAGAATCTATCATAAATGACTATTAATAAAAGATTCTCTTACAACTTGTCATATTCCAAACTTGGGCACCCCAAAAATAGGCTAGGTAAAAGATGCTTCTTATAGTGTCATACATGCAAATGACACTTGTCTCATCCCTTCTATTTCTAGCTCTTACAATGTCATAGAATCTTTCATGGCTCTTACGCATCATAAACCTCTTACAATGCCCAAAATATGCTAAAAAATGGAAAAATATCTCTACCACAAAATGGGATGCCTACCCCCTCATATGTTGACAAAAATTAAATCTAGTCACCTTCTATGTAGGATGACACATCATCGTGCCAACTCCCACAAAGTGATGAAATAAGATTTCCATAGAAAATTACAATAGTAGGCAAAAACAAATAAATAAATACAACATTCAGAACTTGCAAAGGTTGAGACACCTCAATTCCCAACATTTGAGATGAAGGATCTAGGAGTAGACAGGCATATTCTAGGGATGGAGATCAAAAGAGATCAAGTAAATAGAAAACTTTGGTTATCCCAAAGTATGTTGATACTATTCTATACAGATTTAGTATGTAGGATTGCAATCCAGTTAGAATTCCTTTGTCAGTTGGTACTAAGCTTTCATTAGATATGTGTCCTAAGAATGAAGATGATTTAGAGGATATGTCTAAGGTGCCAATGCTAGTGGTGTAGGAAGCTCGATGTATGCAATGGTTTGCACTAGAACAAATATTGCCCAAGCAGTGGGAATTTTGAGCAAGTTTATGTCTAACCTTGGTAGATAGCATTAGAATTATGCAAAGAGGGTGTTTAGATATTTGGATAGTACTTTTGATTACTATCTGGTTTATTCTAGTACTAACAGTGTGGAAAAGACATTGGACATACATGGCTATGTTGATGTAGATTGGGCAGGTGACTTTGATAGTTAAAGCTCCACAAGTGGGTATGTATTTACTTTGTTTGGAGAAGAAATGAGTTGGATGAGTAAGAGGCAACATATAGTTGTATTTTTTACCATTGAAGCAGAGTACATGGTAGCTACCCATGTCTCTAAGGAGGTAGTTTGGTTATAGAGATTGTGTAAAGGTATGGATTTTTTTTATTGTAGGACTATTCAGATTGGTTGTGATAGCTAGAGTGTGATATGTTTGGCCAAAAATCATATGTATCATGCATGGATGAAGCATGTGGATGTTCAGTACCACTTTGTTCATGAATTGATTGTTAACGGATGGGTTAAGATGAAGAATATTGACACTCAGGAGAGTGTTGCAAATTCACTTACTAAACCTATGAGCACATAGAAGTTTACATGGTGTAAGGAGGCCATGGGCCTTGTTCCTAGTGCTTAATTATTTTATGTTTTCCTATGGATGAATTTATAATGTATGATGTCAAGTGGGAGAATGTTAGGATTAAGGTGCCATCAACCTTGTAAATCCTATGTAATTAATTACTCCTAATGTTGTTTATAAATTTCCATAAGGGAAGATGTATTCACCAAGAAGTTGTCTTGTTTTAGCCCCATTTGGATCCTAGTACCTGATGGGGGGTCTAGGGGGCGATGTCACACCCTCTCATAGTAGTTCAGGGGTAGTAGCCCCAAAAAAAATTTTCTAAAAAATTGCCTTGTAAAATATTATAATTTCATAGTCAATTTGGATTGTTCATCATTAGGTCACAGATCTGACGGTAGAAGTTATGTTAGGGGTTTTTTTTCCCTAGATTGCAACACTCTTTTAATGAGGGCATTGTATTATGGCTAGGGTGTGGTAGAGAGTTGAGACTAAAAAAGGTGATGTTGGATTGAAGACTGAAGAGGATATTGTTAGTGATGTATTGTAAACTCTATTGAAGTTATTACAGACTAGTGCATCTATTCTTGTGTGGAGTTTTTTCTCGAAAGGGTTTTTCCACGTAAACACTATTTTATGTGTTCAATTTTTCTTTTCCTTTATTTATTTATATTGCTGATTTGATTTCCTATAATCTCCATTTGATTCTACATTGGATTTATAATACTTTAAATCATATTTCCATTCTATAGTTGTTCACCTTCATTTCTAACAACAATAGTAAAGCATTTGAAAGAATATAATGTGTAGGAAAGTGAAGATGATCCACCTCTTTGAAATGACATATAATAGGATGTCTCTAGACAGCTCCAGAGATGTCTAATAGAATCTTTGCGGGCGTTCAATTGTCCTCTTGCAAAGGCAGTTTCATCCAAAATAAACTACCAACATGTGAGCACACTACATCAAGTTCCTTCACACTCTTGCCCCTTAAATATATTGATTAGTCCTTATCAAGAAGTTCACTCTATCCACTTAGACACAAATCAAGTTATTGTTCGACCAAATAAACAATTATCTATTAATAGGTGGTTGATAGATGAAGAAGAAGCACATGTAACAAAACTATTGCAAAACCACACAAAAGACTTTTCTTGGGAATATAAGGACATGAAATGAATTCATCCAAGAATCTATACTCACCATATTTATACTAAAGATGTTTGACCTACGAGGCAACCACAAAGAAGAATTAATCTTGCTTTGAGGGAAATAGTGAAAGAAGAAATAGAGAAGTTATTATAGGTTGGATTCATTTATCATTTCTGATAGCCAATGGGTCTCACCATTGGTTATTGTTCCTAAAAAGAATGGGAAGTGGCATGTTTGCATTGATTATAGGGAGTTAAACAAAGCAACCAAGAAGGATTACTTTCCTCTTCCCTTTATTGATTAGGTCTTGGATAATCTAGCTGACAACTATTATTTCTACTTCTTAGATGGCTTTAGTGGCTACAATCAAATCTAAGTGGATCTGGAAGATCAAGTCAAAATGACATTTACTTTCACATGGGTAACATGTGCTTATACATGGTCTTACCCTTTGGATTATGTAACACCCCAGCAACTTTCCAACGAGTTATGCTTGTGATCTTTGTTAATCTGACTAATACCTATGTTGAAGTGTATATGGATGATTTCATGGTCCATGGAAAAACATTTGAAGAAGCCTTGGATGGCCTCAACCAAATTCTTGAGCAGTGTATAGAGCATAAATTATCTACAAATCATGATAAGTGTCTCCTTATGATGAATGAAGGAATATTTAATTTTGTTAGGATTAAGGTGCCATCAACCTTATAAATCCTATGTAATTAATTACTCCAAATATAGTTTGTAAATCATCAATAAGAGAAGATGTATTCACAAAGAAATAGTCTTGTTTCAACTGCATTTTAGATCATTGTACCTGACGGGGGGCATGGGGGGTCTTGACCCCACTACTGTCACCAGGGGGTCCAGGGGGGTGAGGAATTGCCTTGTAAAATATTGTAATTTCATAGTCAATCTGGACCATTCATCATTAGGTCATAGATATGATGGTAGAGGCTATGTTAGGGTTTTATTCCCTAGAAGGCAACACTCTTTTAATGAGGATACTGTATTATGACTATGAATGAGTATTACAGGTGTTGCTGGATTGAAGACTGAAGAGGAGATTAATAGTGTTGTATTGTAAACTCTATTGAAGTTAATGCAGATTGGTGCATCTCTTCTTGTGTAGAGTTTTTTCCCGAAATGGTTTCTCCACATAAACATTGTGTTATGTGTTTGATCTTATGTTCCATTATTTATCCATGTTCATTTCATACCATCTCCAATTTGGTTCTGCACAATTAAATATCTATATTATGGTTGTAATTAGTTTTCCATTGATAGTTGTTTACCTTCATTTCCCTACACCTCAAATTTAGATAGAAGTAAGATGTTTTCTAGGGCATGCTAGATATTACATACAATTCATTGAGAACTTTAGTAGAATAGCAAATCCATTGTTTACCTTGTTGAAGAAGGATTCTAAATTTCACTGGACTAGTCAATATCAACAATCTTTTTAATCAATTAAGAAGTCCTTGATTACAACACCTATCATTAAAGGACCAAATTGGGTAGAACCTTTTCATATTCATATGGATGCATCTAACCAGGAAATAGGAGCTATCTTAGGAAATTCAACTGAATCCAATGGTATGCATGTTATTTACTACAATAGTAAGAATCTAAATCCTACGGAGAAAAACTTCACCACCATAGAGAAAGAGTTTATAGCAATAGTATATGCCATCAACAAATTTTACCAGTACATCATAAGGTATAAGGTGTATGTCCACATAAATCATTCTACCATCAAGTATCTAATGAATAAGGCCATAGTGGGGGAAAGGATCATTCACTATTTGTTATTAGTGCAAGAATTTTACATAACTATCATTGACAAACTAGGTAAAGATAATGTAGTTGCTGATTTCTTATCAAGGTTGAATGTGCAAGGGAACAATGAGCCAATAGATGATCCTTTTCTATATGAAAACTTATTTTCTATATCAATTCAGTCACCATGGTTTACTAATTTGGCCAACTAGTTATCCATAGGGAAGCATTCCTTACATTTTAGTAAAAAAGAAATCAAACGATTAATTAGGGACAACTCTAGATTCACATGGTTGAATGGTATATTATTTAAATGTTTCCTTGATCATATTTTACGAAGATGTGTGCAATAAATAGAAGTACATGACATCATACATGCATGTCATGATGAACCATCAAGAGGATATTTCTCAACTTTACAAAATGGACACAAGGTCCTTGGAGCTGGGTACTAGTGGCCTACCATGTGAAAGGGCATCTAGTAGTATGTCAAACAATGTGACCAGTGCCAACGAATGGGATATATTACACTCTCCAATTAAATGCCTCTTCACCATCAAGTGGCTCTTGAACTATTTGAGAAATGGGGTATAGATTTTGTTGGTCCAATTGACCTGCCTTCCAAAGGTAATCACTACATCCTAGTTTGTATCAATTATGCCACTGAGTGGGTAGAAGCAAAGGCCTTGCCTACTACATGAGAGGAGAAGGTAGCAGACTTTCGATATAAGCATATCTTGAAAAGGTTTGGAGCTCCAAGGGTTCTTGTCTCGGATCAGGGTCCACAGTTCATGGCATCAATGATCAAATCATTCATGACAAGGTATCAAATCCACCATAGGAAGTCCTCTCCCTATCACCCTTAGATAAATAGATAGGTTAAAGTGACTAACAAAGAATTGGAGAATAGCTTGACAAAGACTGTCTCAACCAATAGGTCAAATTGGTTTGATAGAATGATAGAGGTTGTTTGGGCCTACAATACCACCTAGAGAACCACTACCAATTTACCCCCTATGAACTGGTCTATGGGAAGAAACTAGTATTCTCTATTGAGTATGAACATGAAACCCTAAAGATAGCATTGGATGTGTGAATTGACCTAATAGAAGCCTAACAACATAGTAGCACAGAATTTAATAGAATGGACGAAATGATATTAGAGGCACTTCAACATACAAAGCTTGTTCCACAACAAAAGAAAGAGTGGCATGACAGACATATTACCAGTAGGTAGTTCATGATAAGGGATTGGGATCTATTGTATGATTCAAGGTACCAAGACTTCAAGGGCAAGTTGCACACTAGATGGCTAGGACTATAAGGAATTGACCAAGTTTCAACAATGGCATCATGTAGTTGTTTCCAATTGATGGAAGTCATAGGACTCTCCTAGTCAATAGCCATAGGTTGAAGGCTTACCATAGACCTATTACTCCATATTTTTGAACTTGAAAATTTCAAAAATTTCATTGCTTACAAGTATCACCACCTTGAGCCTTTCCATCCTGACAACCTATTAGAGTTAGTTTTCCTCATTGCAGATGCCTAATTATCTATAGATTGGTGGTCAAACTCAGGTCATATGTTTTCATGTCAATGTCACAAGTCCTTCACATCAGGTTGTTACGTAGATTTAGAGGCATTCACGGAAACAATTAAATACAAAGATCTAATGGTGTTGGTGCAAAACTGTCTTATAATGATTTTCTTGACTCCTTTTTGCACAATATGGTCCTTTCTTTAGGACGAGATTCCTTTAGAGGTTGGAGATTTTAAAATTTCATGTTCCTGTGCGGAAATTTACAGAAAACATTAAATCTAAGATTTTATGGATGCCAAATCATAATGTGTTTGCAGAGGGCTTTATAGAACCATTTTGCATCATGCGGCCACTTTTCGGGTAAAGTTTTATCAGTCAAAAGTTATAAAATTATTTATCTTCCCGTGCCTTGCAATTTCAAATGTCATGGAGTATAAAATATTTTCTTTTTAATAATTTTCCTAAGGTTGGAAAATTAGGGAGATACATTACTGAAAGGAGTTTTAGGCCAAATATACATATTAATTACCCTATGAGATGAAAAGTTAGAGAATTTTAAGATTTTTTGATTCATGTTTGAGTTGGGGAATTTCACCGAAGGTAAAATAATTATTTTGATCGGCAAGTTTGAGTTTTTAAAAAGTGGTTGATCCATTGATTCTCTTATAGGCAGTTTTAAACTTCACAAACTTTCCTTTGGCTTGATATAGTCTTTGTCGCCAATAAATAAAGTATTAAAACTCCATTTATCAGGGGTTAATAAATTTTTAAAACTTCTTTCAACGACGCTATGGAAAGTTTTAAAACTTCATTCCATAGCAATATAGAAGGGAAAGGTTTTCAATTCTCATATCTGTCGATACCTCTGCTAGCATCCTTCATGGATGCACCAAATTTTTCTGTGGACTGCAATGTTTGAATGGATGTGCACAAAATCCATTTGAAAGGCTTTAGAAAACTTTCATACAAATGTCATTCGTAGATGTAAAGTTAGAATGCCATGATTTTGCCAGTACCCTCACGACCTAGGAAGAAATGTATGTGAAATGTGGACACATAGACAAAGCATTGGACCGTTTCATAGTCTACCCCAAAGGATGTCATCTCATGTAACGCAATTTCTGCAGGATATGCACAAAGTGTATTTGTTGAAAAGGCTTTAGAAACCTTCAAGAAAGTGTGATTTATAGACTTTGTGAAAGTGGGAAAAGGCCAAATGGTAGAGTGAAAGATTTGGCACAATTTATGTGGTACTTCCAGAGACATTACTTGTAGTTTATTTCACTTGTGTAGTCTGCCATTTATACGCAGAGATTTTGATTTCACATGTCATAGAATATGTTAGGGTTCTGCACAGCCTCGAGCAGCCTTGATTCTATCATGGTTCTTGTGGTCTTGGGAATCATTGGATCAACATAGTATGCAGTTGTGATAGAAAAATATGGGCCCGATTTGTTAAAAGGAGGAATTTATGCCTTACAGTCTTTTTTGGTATTGGTTCTCTTCCACTTATTGTTAGGGGTGTTATTGTGGAGTTACTTTGTAGTGTTGTTTGTCGATCCAAGAAATGTGCCATCAACTTGAAAACCAGTGGCAGATGAAGAAAGTGGAGAGACTGCCCCATTGACTATTTTTGTGCCTGGTATACCTAAACAGAACTTTCAATAAATATCAAGCACAAATATTTCTTCAAATTTAAGACCTCGGTACTCTAGGAAATGTTTTTAGTTTAAGCTTCGCTGTCATCTTGACCTTCATTAGAAGTCTATGAAAATGTCATTTCAATTGGGAATCATCTATTATATCATTTGAAAAGGATGGCAGTTGCATCAGTAAAAATCCCAATAGTGAAGTCACCATAAATGGAAACTATGATGCATATTTTTGCAACAACAGGGCATTGCTTGCCAAGGGCAATGAACTACTTCTACATATTGCTAAAGGGAAGCTAATGTGGAAAAGTGTCTATGTCTTTCTCAATATTGAGTCATAGGTTATTTTAAAGGTTTGTAGAAAACATATAGGTGGATCTTTCACCAAAATTGAAGAGAATGTTATATTATAGGTTGAAGCTCAAAATGGTTGAATGAAGATGGTCATTCGCAATATCATTTCTTGAGATGAAGTGAAGGATAAATGGAGCTTTAATGATAAAGAATTTAATGAAAGATAGAGGAACTAAAAAGATCCCTAGAAGTAGTTGGATTGAAGGCTATAAAATGGAACATGCTTTTTGTACAAGGGACAAATCACATCCATAGAGACCAGAGACTTATGCAGAGTTGAAGAAAATGACTTTAAAGCGTTTGGCTACTGTAAGCACCAAAATCACACATAGCCTCCACGAGGACCCCTATGATGAGTCACAATCTTTTTCACATACATGTAAGTATGAAATAATATCCTCTTATTGGGTGAATATTTTGTCGTTTAGCTAACTAATGACAAAATGGTTATATCGCCACAGCTATGATAAGACTGAGACTCTCCTCTTAGCAAGGGGAGGTTCCCTCTAGATAATGAGCTCTTTCTAACAAACAACTTTTAATACTTAAATAAACTAAAACTATTCTTGGGGTGTTTCCATCGCATCCTATTCTTTTTTTTTAGAATAGATGTTTCTCTCTTACAAAATAACAACTTCACAATAGATGATATTTGATAATTCTTGAACCGAGACAAACCATGGGAATGCAAAGTTTTCTATCGTTTGGCTTATTTCTCACAAACAAACTTAATTAAATTCAAATGTAGCCCAAAGTCTCCACTTTCACCCAATATGATATAACTAACTTGAACACAACAGTTTACAACACAAAGTCTATTCAACCAAAACAAGAACACTTCTCTCAACTTTCAATAAACTCCACGATTCCAACAATGATTCAATATGATATAACACCAATGACATAAGAACACTGATATCATACAACAATATGATTCAACTCAAAGTTTGATACTCAAATTGCCTGCTTATATTGATATTCACTTGAAAAATATGATAAACATAAAAAGCTCAAAGTCTTAAAATACTTTCCAATTTGGTAGAGTTTCTTTGCAATAGAAAAAAGATGATAATTACAATGTAGGTCCTCTTTATTTATAAGAGGAACCGAGAGCAAAAATAGAAAAAGAAAAACTAACTATGACTTATTCAACAAAGGAGTCCTTTTTGATTTGGGACTTCTTATGTTTTTACATGTAATTACATATGAGGAAAGTACACATAAATATGTCCAAAATTATTTCAAAAGTACATCTGAAAAGTAGAAAATAAACTAAGTAATGAAAAAGTTGCTTCAACATGCATTGCCTTCTTTCTTCATGTGGCAATCATATATGGTGAATGTTGCTTGCATCCCAAGACTGTCCGGACTAATTGTGTTCTTGAAAATCATCCAAGCTCTAACTATTGCATCTCTGACTGTGGTAATTGATTTTGCATGACTAGTTAACTTGGCCTTCAGATTATCCAAAGTTAACTGATTATCAAGAATATTATCCACGGAGGCCACTGAAAATGTTTTGTCCTCGAATTCTTTCTGAAACATATTTTCAAATTCTTGGATCATCTCTTCTGCAGAAAGAAATTGATTATCCTATGACACCAGATTGCACGGCAGCTCCTCCAACTTGTGCAAAATACTAACATCACTTTGATCACTTAGTTTCCTTGCAATTTATAGGTCATTGATCAAATCTTTCAGCACACGGCTCCAATATGTTAATGCCTCTTTGGTCTCATTATATGAATCCCTATTTGGAATGACACCAATTGATATCAGAGTGCTTATTTTCAACTTTCTCATCTCTACCCACTTATCATGATTCTGTTCTAGACGCTCAATATCCTGAGAAATAACATCAATCAAGTCATCAAGTTTTGCCCTTATTTTCTCCATTTTGTCTGTTTTTTCAGCCAGTTCTATAAGAAGAGAAATTCCTTGTGTGCGCATCCTTTCCAAGTATCCTTCAAGTACTCTTCCCTTAAGATGAGTCTTCTCATCTTTCTGGATGATAGGATCTTCTACAAAAATGGCCTCAAGAGTCACTAATTCTGAATTCAAAGTAATTTTCCTCACCACTGCAGTCAACTGTTCAACCATTTCTTTGTAATGATCCTTTATCTCTTTCTCTTTGTCAAACTTCTGAATCAGAATGTCCATTGCTGACTTCATGTCAGTCTTTGCACTTTCATGAGTTATTTTGCCTAGCTCAACCCTAGAGATAGAGTAATCATTCATACTAAAATTTTCTATGGCTACATCTTGTGGAGGCCTTGCAATCTCTAGAAATTTGTGTCCTTTGTCTCTGAGCATTCTCGAAAAAAAATTTGGCTTCTTTGGGGTCTTAGCCTTTGCGGGCACCAACTCACTAAAATCAAAGTCATCTAAGATGGCTTGTTTCTTCCTTTTTGGTGTATATGCTGACAACCATGGAGGAAGCACAGAAGTACTCACATTAGGATCTATTTCCATTATTGGTGTTACTGGAACTGCAATCGCACTGGAAGTAGAAACAATAGGTGGAGTATTAGTAAAAACTACACCTAACATATTCACATTAGAAACCTATTCAGAATTCATTACAAAGTGATCAAATATAGAAGTATCTCTAATATCAAAAGATGAGGAGGACAAGCTAGGAATAGACTCTGAGGAATGAAGAACATCATCAAAAGTAGTTTGAGGGTTATCAAAAATTATTTTTGAAGGTGATGGAGATTCAAAAGAGGGGATGTCAATGGGTGAAATAGACAGGGGAACTGAAATAGGTATGTCAGACAAAGGAGAAGAGACTCATGTTTCTTGTTGTACATTCTCCTGTGGAGACAAAACTTCCTCTCCTTGTCCTTTTGTAGGTCTGTCTTCAACCTCCATTTCCTCGGTAGCTGGCTCTTCAGTATTATGTTTCTCAATTTCCATATCTTCTATCTTAGATTCTTTCTCCACAGCCTTTGACTTCTTCGTCACAAATTTGATCCTAGGCTTATGTGTCTTGGAAGAAGAGGGAATGTCACTCTTGTTCTTTGCCCTATTCTCCACCTTCTTACCTGTCTATTCTTGAATTTTAGTTTCTGATCCTGTAAGGAATTCCTTCAAAGCAGTTCCCTTATCCGCTAACCACCTATTGGTGTTAGCCAATATAGGTTCAAACCTTTTCCTCAAAGAAGTCAATTCTTTCTAAGACCATTGGATAGGAAGAAGAGGAGAACCAACAACCTGTTCAGTGTTATATCTCGCATCAATCAACTCTTCATCATCCACCAGGTCTTCAGGAATATCAGCCAATCCCAGATATTCAATCTATTCCAAAGATAACCTACTATAATCCAACTTTATGATATCTTCTTCTGTCCTTAAGTCCACCCAGACGTCCTCAACCATTGGTTCATGAAACTGGATCTTCCTCTTGATCTTGTCTTTTACACCTTTGTAATCAAACTTTGGTCTTCGTTTGAATTGTTTCATGGCTACTAGCTGCATTTCAGTTTCCATGGCTCTAGCCTTTGCAGCAGTTGATATTGAAAACCTACCAATTTCAACTAGAAATCTGAATCCTGGCTTCTTGAGTTCCATTTGCTTATTATGTACGACATCATTTGTCTACATAATTCCATTAGAATTGTTGAAAGTATGGGCCTAACCAGTGTTGTCATTGATGTTAACATACCCCTGTTGCATTAATGATAAGGATTGCATGATCTATTTGCTAGGGATATTGAGAAAATTGGTCTTATCAGGAATAGTGAAGAATAGTGAAGACAATAAGGTAAAAGTCCAAGTTAAGATGAGGATCAAAGGATGCAGTTTAAAGGGTTTATAGATATGTGTCTTAAGATGATCCAGTAAAGATTTTAGAGGTCCGCATGAAGATCTAAAGAAGTTGTGGTCTCTCAAGTAAAACTGGTTCTGGCAGGTGTTCAGAGGTGATAGAGTGATACAGACAGGTCTGGTGAGATCCGGAAATGCATTATCCTGTTCTGCAGATTTGAGGGAGTGTTCAGGAAGTCTTTGTGAAGTGTCAACTCATTTGGTTCATGGTTTGAAGGTCTGCAAGCATCTATTCCTTTGTGACAGTGATGACAGACTGTGTTCTTGAGGTTCCAGATGAAGGAGAGAAGGATTTCAGTAAGCAGATGAAGTGTGGTTGTTCTTGGTGATTCAGGCAAGCTTGTGGAGGTCTTTGGATCATGTCTAGTTCATGTCAGTGGTTTGCATTGAAGTTTAAGCTCGCATTTGAAGAATTACTTTCAGATGAAGGTGTTCTTCCTTAGACTGGCCGACTGGATGAGTTACTCATTCTACGGATGCTCTTGTAGATGTTTGTCGACTTAGATGACTATTCCTAAGTTGATGTCTTGTATATATAAGGAATTGTGAAGTCATTTCAAAGTGTGTCTTGTGGAGATGAGTGTGTGGTAGCAAGGAGGAGAGCAAAAGGTAGAGAAGAAGTATTGGGCTTAAATGGAACTAAAGCAAGCATGGTGAAGATGCTATTCTCCAGTTCATGTATGTGATACTACTTTGTAGACAGTGTGTCTCTTGTAGGCAGTGAGCCTCTTATGAGTAGTGTGCTCAGGTAGTGAGCCCTAATTGGCATATGCCATTTTGTTCTTTCTATTCTTCTAATAGAGAATACAATCTTGGGTTAATCACCCCATGGTTTTTCCCTTAATCGGGTTTTCCACGTCAAAATCTTGGTGTCCTATGTGTTAATGTGTTTCTACTCTTGATTTAATGCATTATGTTTCCATGATTGATTTATCATTATGCTGCTAAATTACAGAGTGGATTTAATTGTTTAATTGGAAGAAAGTTTTAGACAACTGATTCACCCCCCCTCTCAGTTGTCTGTCCTGAATCTAACAATTGGTATCAGAGCCAAGTTCCTCTAATAAGAGCTTAACCGCTTCAGGAGATCCAGGATGTCATCCTACAAGAAGGATAGTCTGAAGTTTGATGGAACCAATTTTAATTTTTGGAAAAGTCGCATGAAATGTCACTTGCAATGTATGGGAATGCAGTACTGGAACATGGCTTCAACAAAGTATACTCCTCTATAGGGTGGCCCAAAATCCCCAAATGCAATCACAGATGCTGAAAACAATCTGTAGACTATAGAAGCTCTTCTAAGTGCATTATCTAATTTAGAGCTTTCAAATGTTGTTGACCTACCAACTGCTTTTGAGACTTGGAAAAAACTAGAACTTCTGCATGAAGGAGACAAGTATGTTAAATGTGCAAGGTTACAGAGTCTGAAAGGAAAATTTGAAAATATGAAGATGAAAGATGATGAAAATATCACTACTTTTATGCCAAGAGTAAATTAGATTGTCTGTGACATTAGATGTGCTGGTGGAGTCTTGGATGAAGATGAGATTGTTGGCAAAGTTCTCAGATCCCTTCCTACTTCTTATAAAATCAAAGCTGTTGCCATTGAAGAATTCAGAGCCCATACAACTATCACAAGAGATCAATTGGTTGGTAAACTGGCTACATTTGAAATGACAGAGTTTGGAGATGCCCCCCCAAAGACTGAATCAACATTCAAAGTTAGTGCCTCTATAAAAGGTAAACAAAGATTTGATCCAGGAGAGAACTCTGCAAGGAAACTATCATGGTATGAAAAAGCAAGAAAAGACCTGGAAGAAGAAGAAGCTGAGACTGCTCACCTTGAAGCTCTTATTGTAAAAAGACTGCCAAGGGGATCTAGTAAGTATGAAGGGAAATTGCCTTTTAAGTGTTTTAACTGCAATAAGATTGGTCATTTTGCCTCAAGATGTCTGGAAAGATTTTCAAGGCCAAATTCTAACAACTCAAGGTTCCAAAAGAATTGTTACTATGTTCATGAGGAAGATGATAATGAACGAGTAACAGATGATGAATCAGAGATAGGAAACAATTCCAGAAGTGATTGGGTGTTTATTGCCATGAAGGAAGAATAACCAATGTCCTCTAAATTTATCAATCATAAAGTTGTAGAAAGAGATCTGGTTGCCCAAGTTGAAGAAAAGGATGATTGAGTCATTGACAGTGGATGCTCTCACCATATGACAGGTGGCAAAAATAAGTTCATAGATTTGGAAAGGTATGAAGGAGGAGTGGTAAGTTTTGGTGATAATTTTGCTGGTAGAATTAGACGTAGAGGAACTATTTCTTTTGATGGAAAGAACAAAACCGGTAATGTACTGTATGTTGAAGGATTGAAGCACAATCTTCTCAGTGTTGGATAGTTAGTGGACAAAGGCTATGATCTCCGATTCAAGAATGGAAAATGCAAGATCTTTGAAAGTTCTGGAACAGAGATTGCATCCGGTATGTTGGTTCCCAAAAATGCAAGTTGCTAACCCTAAGAGGATGCCAGACTCTATGTTTGGATTTGCAACGTTTTTGGACCAATTGACAGAGCTATTAGCTCCCTACACTTCAGGTCCTGCAAACCTAGGCGGGTGTACCTTTGTAACTAAAGCAAACTTAACACTATATGACTTGATTGGATTAGTAAATCTATCACAATGGCATAAAATGTAATAGATGCAAGCTTCTAAACTACTCCTACTCCTAATACTAAGATCTGAGATGTAATTGTTTGAATGAGATTTTATGGAATCCTAAAATGGAATTGGTATGACCAGTGCCTATTTCTGTTGGGCTAATGGAGTCAAGGTGTATATGATATATGATTTACTTATAGGTTACAATCCTAATTGTTTGGCACTTGTGTTTGTTTATAGCTTGTATAAACGTGCAAGAATGTGACTGACAAACTTTACTTAGTGATCCACTTGAATCTTACCAGGTTACTGTGACTTATTGAAAGGATTTTTTAATCCTTGCTTGAAGGGACCGATCAAAAGAATCACACAATGACAGCAAATGTGTATTGACAAATGGAGTTGATGCTCAATTTGAATAACAAGACAATATCGAGTTGGAGACAGTATGGCAATCTTGACAATTATAGGGCTGCTCTTACCTATCCAAATGCTACCTCCAGGTTACTGTAATCAATCAAAAGGATTTTATATCTGTAATGGAAACCAATTAATTTGATTACACGAAAACAACAAGTGTGTTTCGATGAAACTGAAATATCAACTTGGAAACTCAGGTTCAAATAACAAAGAAATAATAGTATGGAGACAACCAAATAATTGCTCAGCTCAACAAACAATAGACACCAATATTAAATCATTTATTTATACATTTTCTCCACTATACAGTTTCGAAAGATTTTACAATGTACAACATAATATTTTATTTTGGCAATTGGTCAATCCATCTAGTTATCTAACTAATGTTTTTCCTAATCTACTCTTGATCCTGATCTACTGATGATCTTCCTCTGTCCTCCTTTGATTTCACCTTTATACATACTGTGTATTTTAGGGTTGTGACCCTTCGCTTACCGTCCTGTGCGTCTCTTCATTTCTGTGAAGGACAACAATTTTTATTAACGCAAAATATTAGCCTCCGGCCCTTTAAAATTCAATTATTTCTCTTCATCTTTGTTAGGGTTTACTTTCATGTATCTTGATTCTTTATTTAATTAATCTTCCTGGGACTTGTATTCTCACGAAAATAATTTTCCAATATGACTATGATTGTTTGTTATATCCTCTTGCGCATATTTTCTCCCACTGGAAAAATATATTTTACCCTTCGAGTAAGAAACAATTTCTGCTCATGAAATCTTGTTTTTAACAACCTTGTGAAAATATTTTACATCCTTTAGTGAAAATATCTTATCTCCTACAACTTCCTCGGTGAAATATTTTGCATAAAATGTTCTCCAGTAAAATAATTACTTCGCTTGTGAATTTCTTGGTGAAAATGTTTTCTCACCTTTTGCATATACTTCCTCAAAATATTTTTAGGTAAAGTAATTACCTATCTCGTGAATTCGTTGGAAAATATTTTCTTTCATCCTTATAACCCCTTTGGTAAACTATTTCATATTGCATTTTAATATTTTACCTCGGGCATGCAGCTCACATTTAAAATACTTACCACTTTTAATTAAATGACATTTCTCCCCAAAGAGGCATCCATCGGTATGAGGCATAAACTCGGTGTGTTTTAAAAATTTCTCTCCGATTTGCTTGGTCTTGCCGATGAGATTTTCATGGTGCAGTGACTTTAATAATATTTTTTATTGTCTTGCATAAACTCATTTTTTAAGTGAAAATATTTTCATGGGCCATTATACACATTTACACAAAATCTTCAATTAACGGCTTTGTGAAAATATTTCCCATCTTTATTTCAAAAATATTCTACATATTTCTCCTTGCTTCCATATCTCCTTTTCCATTGTTTTACCTCATTACTTTATTTACATAATACTTGGGCCCACAACATCGGTGTGACACATCAAATCGGTATGATTTACAATTTTTACTCCGATTCATTTTCTTCTGCCGATGTATTTTTATGCCTTGATTTTTATTTAGCATTTTACACATTCATATGTTAAGGTTATAACCTTTCTGATGCATCCCTTTATTTAATCAACTATCTTTAGTTTGATTAAATTAATTTCAACCTTTCTAAGCTTTGTATTCCCGTGCAAGATAATTTAATAATAATTATTTCCATCTTTGGCTGACAATCTTCACGCTTTCATTTATTCGTGTGCTTTTTCACCTTCACTGGGCTAGAATAATCATTTGTGTGAAAATAATTACTCCTTATGGTTTTACTGGCCATCTTATGCATTCTCACATAAAAATATTATTTAGGTAAAATAATTACCTATTTGATGAACTTCTCTAGAAAAGTATTTTTCTTCTGAGTAGAAAATATTTTGAATAAATTCTCACCTTATAACTCCTTCCATGAAAATAGGATATTTATTTGCACCTTTTGTAAATATTTATTCTCCTTTGAATAAACCTTTCATCTCACGGGACTCCATCGGCAAGACTTGTTAGATCGGTGTGACTTGAGATTTTCACTCCGATGGTATATCTCTTGCCGATGAGTTTTCCATCAGTGAGACCTATATGATGTCTTGCCGATGAAATTTTTTTTTATAGCTTTTGTTCATCAGTGAGACTTTTGCTGAAACTGTGTCCATTGTAGAAAATTGTTATATCACGAAAAAGGATAAAAAGTATTCCCAGTTCTTTTAATTCCATTTCACACACCTTGCATGGTGATCAAAATAGGCCAACTAGCCTTCGGAATTAGCCTGAAAAACTAATCAAAACTTTTCCCGGAGCCACAAAAATGCACAAACTTGTAGATTGTTTACCTGAGAATTCAACGCAACAAACGGTTTGGTGTGAAGTTATTAGGATAAAAAGCTGCTCACAATCAAAGTAGCTCACTCAGCATGTTTTGCACATGTTTAAACTCAAATGAAACCTATCATTTTGCCTCTTTTGAAAAATATCAAATCTGATATTGAGAAGTTGCCATCTTGGGGATTAGTTCATTTAGGTCACGTGAATATGTAGGCAAAAGGATTTCTCATCATCCCTCTTCCTTTACAAAATATCAGGTGCCAAAGTTGACCTCTTTGAAGCTGCCTGGGAACGCAGTCACAGAACTGTGTAAAACCCATCTGGATTTGATCTTAAAAAAATATCAAACGAAGTGCTGGGACCTTGAGGATTGGCATGTGAGCACATTAACATGGGAAGAATCTGAGACATCAATTGGTTTTTTATGAACACGACCCGATTGCTAGATATTACCTTCCAAATTAACCTCCTTGAAAACTGCCCCTGTCAAAACCTGATTCGAACTCACCAACTTGCAATTTTAAAAACCCATTAAATCTCTTCCTGGTAAGTTGTAACTAGAAAGTTGATTTCATTTAGGCTTGATGAGTGCATGTGTAAGAGGATTCTTCGCCATCCATCTTCTGTCATGAAATGTTAAGGGCCAAAGTTGACCTCTCTGCAACTTTCTGGAAATGCAGATATGGCAACTGAACTTTTTACATTTGCTTTTGATTTTGAAAAAATAGCAAACGAGATGTTGGGGTCCTAAAAACTGGAATGAAGGTACATTATTATGAGAGGAATACGGAACACTGATTAGTTTGTCAGGATCATCATTTATCTGTTAGATATCAACCTCCAAAGTTGGCCTCTCGAGCTGATTTCACATTATGCAAGTAACAAACTTTACCAGAACCCTCCAACTTGGTTCTTCAAAACCTAGTCAAAATTGATCGTAGGAAGCTGAAATCAGGTGTGCTCACTTACATATGGCAGACAAACATGTTTGTGAAATGATTTTGCATGACGACGAACCGGCTCCGAACTATAATGCTTCAAAGTAGGCCACTTGAGCATATTGTGCATGTGTATCTGTGAGTGTTGAAATTGATTTTCACATATGGGAACCTAAAATTTTGCAAAAAATTGGTATGAAATTTTAGGTCCCAACACGGTACTCAAACTAAAGGTAATATCTTCCACTTGGTTGGTACTGGTAAAAGTTGTTTATTTGTTCAAGTTGATCAGAGTTGGTTATGGCATAGGAGAATGTGTCATGTGAATTTTGATAATATCATCAAGATAAGCAATACTTAGGTTGTAAGAGATCTTCCAAAACTGGTGAAACCTACAAATAGTTTGTGCAAAGAATGTCAATTGGGAAAACAAAGCAGAGTCTCATTTAAAAGCAAGGAACAATCTTCTACCAGATTATTAGACTTAGTTCATACTAATTTATGTGGTCCGGCAAGAATCAGGAGTGTGCAAGGTGATAGATACTTCATGTTACTAATTGATGACTATTCCCGAATGATGTGGGTAACTTTTTTGAAAGAGAAATCAAAAGCTCTTGAGAAATTCAAAATATTCAAGGCTATGGTAGAGAATGAAACTGGATTAAGATTGAAATGTCTAAGGTCTGATAGAGGTGGAGAATTCACATCCGGTGAGTTCATAGATTTCTGTGAGAAACATGGAATAAAGAGACAGTTGTCTGCTCTTAGGACTCCACAACAGAATGGAGTAGTTGAGAGAAACAACTGGACCATCCAAGAAGCATCTAGGACAATGATGATGGAAGCAAATGTTCCTCAGATCTATTAGAGAGAAGCTATCAGTACTACAGTCTATACTCTCAATCGAGTTCAAATTAGAAGCAATACCAGTAAGACTGCTTATGAACTTTGGTTTGGCATCACTCCTACTATGAGGTATTTCAGAGTCTTTGGTAGCAAATGTTACATCAAAGGAGATGAAGATCTAGGCAAATTTGATGCTAGAAGTGATGAGGGAATATTCTTGGGTTACTCTACTCAAAGCAAAGCATACCGGTGTTATAACAAGAGACTGAGAAAGATTATAGAAAGTATTAATGTAAAGGTTGATGAAGGAATTGAAAAACCCTCAAGGTTTTATGAATATGATGAAGATGATCATAATGGTGTTATGATTCAAGGAGCCCAAGCCCCTTCTGAAGTTTAGATTCAAACTGATCTAGTAAATCAGAAAGAAGAGATGAGTTTTAATGAGCCTGATCAAGAATCAGAAGTGCAAGAAACTCCCAAAGTTCCAAGGTATGTAAGATTGAACCACTCTGAAGATCAAATCATAGGTGACAAAAGCAAAGGTGTACAAACTAGAAGAAGAATTGCTCAAGATTCAGATGAGTATTGTCTAATTTCAAAGATTGAACCTAAGACAGTGAATGAAGCTTGCAATGATGAAAACTGGACTAAAGCAATGGAGGAAGAGCTGATGCAAATTGAGAAAACTCACACTTGGGATCTTGTTCCCAGACCTAGAAAAAAGAATGTGATTGGAACCAAATGGGTCTTCCAGAACAAACTGAATGAAGTTGGTGAAGTAATCAGAAATAAAACCAGATTGGCCTGCAAGGGCTATTCTCAAATAGAAGGAGTTAAATTTGAAGAAACTTTTGCTCCAGTGGCAAGAATTAAAGCAGCCAAATTATTTCTTGCGTTTGTTGCCTTCAAGGATTTCAATGTATATCATATGGATGTCAAGTCTGCTTTCTTGAATGGTGACTTGGAAGAAGAAGTATACATTGAGCAACCAGATGGATTTCAATTATCTGATCATGGTGATATGGTCTACAAGTTGACGAAAGCACTATATGGACTCAAGCAAGCCCCAAGAGCCTGGTATGAAAGATTCGATAAGCATCTTTTGAAGATAGGTTTCAACAAAAGTACTACTGATAGTAATTTGTATTTCAAAATTAATCATAAAAACATCTTGATTGTTGAAGTGTTTGTTGATGATATCATTTTTGGAGGAAGAGATAGTATGTGTAAAACCTTTGCAAATCAAATGAAAAGTGAATTTGAGATGTCCATGCTTGGGGAAATGAATTTCTTTTTGGGTCTACAAATCACTCAAACAAAGAAAGGAATCTTCATTTCTCAGTCCAAATATGTGAAAGAATTGTTGAAAAAATTTGGGATGGAAGACTCAAAGCCAATGAATACTCCCATGGCAACTGGATGAAAATTAAGCAAAGATGATGACTCACCTAAGGCTGATCAGAAAAAGTATAGGTCAATGATTGGAGGGTTGTTGTATCTTACTCAAACTCGACCAGATATTATGCAGGTTGTTGGTCTTGTTGCTAGATTCCAGGCTGATCCTAGAGAATCTCATGTCATGGCAATCAAGAGGATTTTTAGATATTTAAAAGGAACAGTTGAGTATGGATTGTGGTATCCTAGATATCATGATTTCTCCCTTCATGCATACAAAGATGCAGATTAGGTAGGAGATGTGGATGACTGGAAGAGTACTAGTGGTGGAGCATTCTTTTTAGGGAAGAGGTTGGTTTCTTGGCTGAGCAAGAAACAAGAGGCAATATCTCTATCCACTATAGAAGCATAATATATTGCAGCAACAGGTAGTTGTACTCAAGTTTTGTGGATGAAGCAAATGCTAAGAGACATAAGAGTGGAGTATGAGGAGCCTATCACAATCTTCTGTGATAATTCAAGTGCAATAAATATATCTAAGAATCTGGTGTTGCATTCAAAGACTAAACATATATCCATCAAGTTTCACTTTTTGAGAGAGCAAGTGAACAAGAATGAAGTTAGATTGGAGTTTGTGCCATCCAAGGATTAGATTGCAAACATCTTTACTAAACCTCTACCTAAGGACTCTTTTGAGTATCTCAGGGAGAAGTTAGGGGTTATTACCCCTCTGGTGATGAACTAAGGTGCACTGATGTGCATCAATCTGGTGGTTATCACAGTCATATCTTGTGGTCTGGATTGATGATGGCGAGCTGCTACTAAGGGGGAGCTACTGGTATGATTCTGAAATGGTGGAATTGCAAGTATGTGCCCTTTGCCATTGATGTCAAAGGGGGAGAGAAGACATGTGAAAAACAAGTGGTTGTTGATCAAAGGGGGAGTAGGAAAGGAAGAGAAGAAATGTGAATGATTGTTGTTGATAGGGGGAGTTGTGACAGTAAGGAGAAGTTCTTGTCTTGATGGTCAAAATAGTTTTTCACATAATATGTTGCCATCAATGACAAAGGGGGAGATTGTTGCAAGTATGGGCCTAACCGGTGTTGTCATTGATATCAACATACCCCTGTTGCATTAATGATAAGGATTGGATGATCTATTTGCTGAGGATATTGAGAAAATTGGTCTTATCAGGAATAGTGAAGATAGTAAGGTAAAAGTCCAAGTTAAGATGAGGATCAGAGGATGCGGTTTAAAGGGTTTGTAGATATGTGTCTTAAGATGATCCAGTAAAGATTTCAGAGGTCTGTATGAAGATCTAAAGAAGTTGTGGTCGCTCAAGTAAAACTAGTTCTGGTAGGTGTTCAGAGGTGACAAAGTGATACAGACAAGTCTGATGAGATCTGGAAATGCATTATCCTATTCTACGGATTTGAGGGAGTGTTCAGGAAGTCTTTGTGAAGTGTCAACTCATTTGGTTCATGGTTTGAAGGTCTACAAGAATCTATTCCTTTGTGATAGTGATGATAGACTATGTTCTTGAGGCTCTGGATGAAGGAGAGAAGGATTTCAGTAAGCAGATGAAGTGTGGATGTTCTTGGTGATTCAGGCAATCTTGTGGAGGTCTTTGGATTGTGTCTAGTTTGTGTTGGTGGTCCGCATTGAAGTTTAAGCTCGCATTTGAAGAATTACTTCCAGATGAAGGTGTTCTTCCTTAGATTGGCTGACCGGATGAGTTACTCATCCTGCGGATGCTCTTGTAGATGTTTGTCGACTTAGATGACTATTCCTAAGTTGATGTCTTGTATATATAAGGAATTGTGAAGTCATTTCAAAGTGTCTTGTGGAGATAAGTGTGTGGTAGCAAGGAGGGGAGTGAAAGGCAGCGAAGAAGTATTGGGCTTAAATGGAACTAAATCAAGCATGGTGAAGATGCTATTCTCTAGTTCATGTATGTGATACTATTTTGTAGACAGTGTGTCTCTTGTAGGCAGTGAGCCTCTTGTGAGTAGTGTGCTCAGGCAGTGAGCCCTAATTGGCATGTGCCATTTTGTTCTTTCTATTCTTCTAACAAAGAATACAATTTTGGGTTAATCACCTTGTGGTTTTTCCCTTAACTAGGTTTTCCACATTAAAATTTTGGTGTCCTGTGTGTTAATGTGTTTCTGCTCTTGATTTAATGCATTATGTTTCCATGATTGATTTATCATTATGCTGCTGAATTACAAAGTGGATTTAATTGTTTAATTGGAAGAAAGTTTTAGACAATTGATTCACCCCCCCTCTCAGTTGTCTATCCTAAATCTAACAAGAACAAGTTTGTTTGAAGGAAACCTCGGCAACATATAAGGATGACCTTGGAAAAAGCCAACCCATAAATATGAGAAAGAAGGAAATTGTAAGAACATGCATCCATAATCATTCACCACTAACCAAGATTCGTCTGAAACTCTTCTTTGCTCTAGATGAGGGTCAAAAAGACATAAGAACACTACGAAGAAAGCATCATTTACCCTCCTAAAGTGGTGAGTAGAACCCTTCAATGTCAGTTGAGAATAGTACTGATATACATGAACCACTCTCCCATCTCCTTCTGATATCAAACCTGGAAAGATCCTCATGGAGGCTGCTATATACATAAGGTAAGAAGTCATATAGAATTTGAAGGTAGTGGATACCTTAGTTAATTGCTCATGAAGAGCATTGCTGATTTGCTCACCCCAAAAGATGGCTTGTTTGCCTTGAAGTATAACCTTGATAAAAGGGTACATCCACTCATGAAAAAATGAGGAAGAGGCCAGCCCCCTTATCCTGCTAAGAAGAGTTATAAGATCACCAACCTCTTCTACAAAATCACTTCTGGGAAAACTCCTCTACCACCTAGATAAGTTTGACCTTGAAGTCTTGAGCCATTTAGTGTTAATTATCTTCTTAGCCTTCTCAAAAAATTTGTCGTATTCTTTTTGGGCTTCAACAAAATGTAGCTTTATAACTTTCGTAATAGAAGGACACATGAAAACTTTATCAATGAATTCCAAATCTAATCTGATTATCACATTGCCATTTGTATCCACCACTACCCTAGTATCTCTGTTGTAGAACTGAACACATTGGAGAACAAAGTCTGTATTATGAGTTGCCACCAGGAAAGATGACAGCAAATGAATGTTCCTATCAATAATCTTCTTCATTGCAAAACTAGGATTATTAAACTTGGTTCTTTCCACAAATTCAGCCATGTCCACATGGCCGATCTCTGTATCCCGAATGTCATCGACATTAGAAGTAACCGAGGTGATTGGAAAAACACCCTAATACTTATACTTCATCGCTTTCAATTTCTTTGGAGACAACTCAGTCATCTGAAAAAGCTATCACCAAAAGGATGTTTGTGAAGAGAGAAAATCTGTAGAAGAAATTGCAACAAAAAGCCATGATCATGCAATTAGGGGAAATACTGGTAATCTAGGAAAATTGCATGTCGATGATCATGACTATAGGGATTTGCTTGAAAGGACTAGAGTGCAAGTGGGTTGAAAAAATGGAGGAAAGTAGGCTCAAGAAAGCAAAATTAAAAATCTCTCAGAGTTAGAAAAAATTAAGAGAGTGAATGCACGGGCCGCAAAATTTTCCACCCTTGCATTAGAGGGACATATTGTGAGTGTCAGGGCAGAAAATTTTGCCGACCCTGCAAGTAGGTTGAAAATGCAAATGTATTGGCAGAAAAATTAACTGCTTTTGCATGTTTGAACAAGTTCTTTATGTTCGAGCATCCAATTTTGCTGACATCGCACATGGGGGAATTACAAGTTTGATAGGATATGTAGAAGCGGTGAAAATTGCTGCCAACACATGTTGGAAGAAAAACTGATGTGCAAGGTCAGCAAAAAGAACTGCCACTGCATGTATGAGGGAAAGTGTTTAATGTAGGGGCAGTCAAAAAGACCACCCTTACATGAAGGAAAATCTTCTATATATGAAATGTTGACAAAAATGCCTGCCAATGCATGTATGAGTCACCACAGAAAGATTCAAGGTTAATGTAAAGACAACGAATTTGACCACCCTTATATTGGGTAGAATGGCAAAGGTAGTATATCAGTGACGGCTTTAACCGCTGATGCACTATCCAATAAACGCAAAGGTAGGGGATCAAAAACACAAAACACAAGTTTTAAAAGAGAAACAAAAACACAGTTGGGAAAGCCACGACTCATATGAAAATAAAAACTAGGAATTAAGAACAAACCCTAGCAATTTTAAAAAGAAAAATGAAATGGAAATAAAAACTTACCTATAACGATAAACCAAAACTTTAAACGCTATCACGGAAATCCAAAATCCACTCAAATCCAAATTTTGCATGACCAAAAGATCTCAAGGAGACTTCACGGTTTGTTTGAGGTTTCGAAAAAAAGATTTTAGCAAACAAAATGGATTTAAAACAATTTAAAAAGGTTCAAAATGAAGTCATTAATGCCAACACGAGTAGTATTAAATGCCACCATAGTTAGAAGATCCTGCGAGATATGCTTCGTTGGTCAAAATGACCGCTTCTACACATTAAAGTTAAACATGTATGAGCGGCAGATTTAACCGCCCAAGCGTATTTAAAACTAACAAAGGAACATGCATGAGCGGCATATTTAACCGCCCCTGCATGGAGGACAAACAAGTCAAATATGTATAAGAGGCAATTTTAGCCGACACCACACATTATAACATGAATGATATGTAAGAGCGGTAATTTTAACCATTTATGAACATTATGACTCAAAAACATGTAAGAGCGCTAATTTTGACCAACTCTACACATGACTTAAAATTTTCTAATGCTTTAAAATGATCAAAAATGATATTTTGACGAGCTTGTAACTTAATTGATTTTCACGAATCTCAAAAAATTAGATTAGGGGAGTGTCATGAGCTATTCTACAGTGTCAGATGACTTCACATGAGACCAAGATAACTTGTCTCAATTTGCGAACTTAGAGTGTAGGCTATGAAATGGACAAGTTTCATAGGGGTTGTCTACAAAAATGAGCGTAGCTAATTTTGAGAACAACACCTCTCAGCAGCAATTCTCTTGGTGACATGTGTTTTATTCCTCCTTGTATTGTTTCCCCTTTGTCATTCTCTCTCTTCACTTTTGACACTTGTCAATTTATGTTTCCTATGCTTGCGACCTCATTCCTAAGCCTTGTATGCATCTTGTAGGTGTGTTTTCACCTTTCCCTAATGTTTTTCATTCATTCCCATCCCAGGAGAACTTCTAGAGGTCCTCCCTAGCCATCTCCAACTTTTGGTTTTCAGTTTCAATTAATCAAATCCAAATCTCCCCTTATTATTTCTAGATCTCCCCTGGGAGATCCTACTTTTGCAAGTAGAGATTTGGATTTTCACATATGATTGACCTATTTTTGGAGGCAGATCCCATCATTTTCATCTCCTCTTCCATCTCCCACCATGGACTTTCACCCAGGTGCCCTTCTCTGAGGGTCACCCATGGATCACCCCTGGGTGACGCTGACTAGTGAAAGGGGTGACCCATGGGTGACCTTGTGTTTCCAGCCGCGAGTTCACTTGAGTTTCTAGCTTAAAATAGCTTTGTTTCCACCTATTTTTCTTCCTATTTGCATGGAATTTCGTGCCAAATATACAGATAACTATTTCATGCACCCACACATGCATATTTAGCTCTTTTTCATCTTTCATTATCAATTCATGCATTCTCATGCATTCCCCTTTCTTCACTTCTTCTTGAGTGATAAGCTTTTACTAGGTAAATTACTCTTGTGTCTTCTAAGTTAACTCTCCAATCAAATGGAGTTAACTTTTCTTCTTCTTCCCCTCTCATCCCTTCTTCTGACCTATAAATACTCCCTCCCTCAAGCACAAAGGGAGGAAATTTCATTTGTCCAGACATCTCTTGCAAGGTATTTCTCTCCAAATTAAGCATTATCATGCTCATATAGGACATAGGAGCCTTTTGCTTTTATTTGTTATCTCATCTAGCTTTCATATAAGCTCATTTGCATCCATACGCTACTCACATCACAAGCCACAATGCTCATCAATCTCTCATTGAGCTCTTTTCAAAGTTTCAAATCTTCTTTTGCTTCTCTCTTCTTATTGTCACCAAGAGGATCACCCCACTGCTACAAGAGGATTAGAGGTAGCCAATACAAGGATTTTTGAGGGTAGTGGAGGCTCATGTGACTCCAAGTTCATTCTTTTTTTCTGTTTCATAGTAATTAGACAATCAAAACTTTGGTCTTGGGATAAGTAAATACATGTTGCTTTTTCCTTGATAGGCTAAGTAGATTTGCATTGATAAAATAGTTTCCCTTTCCAAAGTTCATAGATTAAAAGCAATTTCCTTTCTTAGATTAGATTGACCCATACATTTAGAAAACAAACAAAAACATAGATTACATTGCATTAGACAACTTTATCATAGCTTGCAAACATTTTTCTAATTCCTAGATTAAGAAAAAGTACTTTGATTTCCAAAAACATAAAAAAGAACAAAAAGATGTTTTACATTCATATAGGCTTGCATGCATATAAAATCCAAAAAGAACAAAAACATTAGCAACATAGAAGGATTACAAACCCTTGGTACCAACACAAGGTCAAGTTTAGTCAACGTGAGTCAAAACCCTTGGTTTCATCACAAGGTCCAACAAAGTCAAACAAGGTCAAACCTTAGGTCACACAAACCCTAAGTCAAAACCCTAGGTCAATTCAAGGTTATCTTAAACCATCTCTCTAATGTTTAGGCTCATGAATGTGCCCTAGACTTAGAGGTGAGTGGGTGAAGGCAATCCTCAACAAGATAGAGGAGATCCACCCTAGACAACAACAAGACCAACTAGTCATTCAACAACTAAAGGACTTAGGCAACTCCTGATACAACAAGCAATTATCCAACAACATGAATGACAACTAAACATCAATGAGAATAACAGTCAACCAACACAACGTTGGGACATCAAAAACCGAAACAGGAGAACAAGGACTAGTGACACTTTGGGTCATATAGTTATCTTTACAACAATGGTCATATAACACCATGTTCAAATGAACACACAACAACACAGGCCCCAGAACTAGCCGACCCCTCTCTGCGAAGTCCAACTCTCCAACAAGATAGACCACCCCTGTGTCTCACCTCCTCTCAACTGGCTACTTCCACGAGAGCGAGAGTAATGTGGAGGTTCACCCCGTGGCAAGGAGAGAGGGTATGTTTGTGCGCCAAATCTGACTGAACTACCCCAAGCCATTCAGTCGTGATTTTGAGCATATAGCTACATGATATCATGCCGGTCATGTTGTACCTTTTTAAAGGACTCAGAGTGAGATTGAAATGCTAGATTACCCCATGCCTAAGCATCCTGAATATAGGTACAAGACTAAATTTTAGAGCCATGAACTTGAGTTTGACTATCTAAACTAGAAGAAGAAATCAATAAGATCAGGCTCCATCATTGTGTCATAGAGATGTCACTCTTTACACTCCATGTCAAGAAGTTGATTTCTTGCAAAATTTTATCAACCATATAAAAGATTGCAGAATTTGACAATGGTAGTAATAATGAAGGTGATTTACTAGATGGAGATTTAGTATCCTTGAAGGGAGAAATCAAACATATCCACTGTAATGAACTGATTCCTTTTGTAAAGCTAAATAAATTGGGTAGCAAATGCTTATCCATAGGTAGTAGTTTAACATTTATTCCCAAAGTGAGATATACTATCCATGTGCAAGAGCTTCATAGGAATCAGAAGATCCAATTTAGTAGAATTATTGACAAAGGGATTTTGCCTCTTGGATTCAAATCCAGAAGGACAAAGGCTAATTTATTTTTGCCTCCAGAAGACATGCAATTTTACTCCCTTGGAGATTATTGGCAACATTCTTGACTCAATGGGTCAATAAACTCAATGGAATTTGAAGAATGACTTTTAAAAAGTGAATATATAAATTATTTTAAGAGGGATTTTCAATAAGAGGTTACGAGAAGCAAAGAGAAGGTAGTTAATATAAATTAGTTTTTCAAGAATCAGTTATGGGAGGTTGGGCTACCATCCAAGGAGGAATTTAAAAACTGATTGGCTGCTCATCATAAGGATCTTTTTTTTTTGGAGAGAGTAGGAGAGAACATTATGTGCAAATCTTGTGATTTTCTGAAGGATACTTTGAGCTTTGTTTTGGTAATCTTTCCATAAAATACTTTGAGCTTTTATTTTTAGTAGCCATTAATGTACGAGAACAGTGAGCTTTGAATCTTTTTCTCCCTATTGTGCTATAGATTCTTCCTAGATGTTTAATTTATAACATCTTATGGTTGTTGAACGAAAGATTTTCATTTGTATTGTATGGATTGTTGATAACATACTTTTCTATAGACACATTCATGCCATTATCTGTGTCTTCTTTCCTATGTCAGAATTTAGTGCAGTAGTGGTCTCTTGATGGATTGATTGTGTAGTCATCGGGTTCTATTCATTCCTACATTTGGATAGAGTTTTGGTGATCATCTTTATCTAGAGTTTTATTTCTTTTCTTTTCTAGAAAATCTCCTTTTCCTCTTTCAAGTTAAAAGCGTCGGAGAATTATTAAACCCATCATATGAAGGGAGATGTACCTTCTAAAACATTTAGAAGGCAATTGATGAAATTGTCTAGCTGTTAGTGTAGTTTGATGCTATAAATTGGGTGAGTTATGTATAAAATAGGTAGTGACAAATTTGTTCACTAACAAGACAAACATCTAAAGAGGAATTTATTGTAGAACTACAAGCTTGCATTGAGCATTTTACCCTAGAAGATCTTTCTTACATGGGTATTGTAGACACTTAAAATGGCTAACACATCATATCCCATATCATTTAATAATAAATCAATCCATTCTTCTATATTTATTAAATAATTATTAATTATTTAATTAACTAACATTTCCTCCACATATTAATTAAATAAACAAATTAATTTCCATTTTCTCTACATAAGTAAATTTAAAATTAATATTTTATTTGTTTTCTAACTTATCCATGTGCACATAAAATTAAATAATTAATTTATTTAATTTTTCATAATTTCTCCTCCATAATTTCCTCTCACCATGATTTTCTCTTATCACCCACCATTCACCCATTCACTCTTGTATCACCATGATTCTCTATCATCACCCATTCATCACTCTCAATCAAATCTATTAACAATTCAATCAAATCAATTGACTAATCAATCAATTTATATAATTGATCAATCTATTCAGTCAACTCCCCAATCAAGCTTATTAACTTCCTTGATTCATGAGAGGACAAAGACACTTGTCACTCTCTCATTCATTCAAATCCTCTCATTCAATTTCAACATTGATCTCTCCAATCATTATCCACCATTGATCTTCATATTGCAAATTTATATTAGCCATAATCAAGTACCTTCATATTGCAAATTTATGTTACTAAATAATATCCAAATCCTCCATTATTACCTATGCTATGGCTATGCTAAATTAATTGAACAATCCATATAAGATCTACAATCAATCAAATCAAGGAAGCATAGCTATTGGAGCTTGGTTTTACTCCTTTTTGCTCCCTTGAGGAGAGGAATTGCACTTGAAGGGAAGGTATAATTGTGTTATTTGTGTTTTCTTCATTGTGTGTTCTTCATTTTGGTGTAGGAGCATCCCGAGACACTGAGAATCTGAGGATTCCATGCATATTCTATTTTGTCCAAAGTGTCATGTTGTAAGGCCTTAGCGCCACATTGAATCATGCTTAAGCAAGTAGCGGTATAAACTGAGTCTATATACATGTCATTCAAGATTGTAACCGAACTGAAAAGATTGTAACCGAACATCAGAGGTGGTTGTAGGGTGGTTCACCTTCCACATTATGTAACTACCAATGTGAGTCTATATAGTTGGTATGTGTTTGTTAAGAGAGACACAGAGAGGCAGAAAAAATTATTGTATGTATATTTTCTGAGAAGAAAGAATAAAAAGTTATGTTTGGTCTAATTGCAGGAATGTAGATCGAAAGCATTCCACTGGTTGAGATTTCTTCGAAATCAGTGGAATGACTTCCTTAGGAGTAGATTGTTTTCCATTCGACTGAGTTTTGTTGTTTTTGTGTGAGTTGTTTAGTGTTCGCGTCGTTATAGAGGCACGGAAGTTGCCATCGGCATAACATAGCCTTCAGAGAAGTTTTGGGGAGTTACACCGATTAATGATGTTGGACCGATAGAAGGGTATCAATGGAGAACGAATGCAGTCTCACCGAAGAAATATATATCGATCCATCAAGATAACAAGCAAGGAGTTCACCGATAGGCAAAGAGTTGCCGATGGAGACCCATTGGACAAAGTTGGCTAGCGACAAGAAATCTTCCGGTTTGGCCGATAGAATTCATCACGCTGATGAGAGGTCGTCACCATTGGCGCATTGACCTAAGGGTACAAGTGCTTGCTAATGATAATGGTCACACCGAAGATAATGCCTATCGGCATATCAGATGAAGAGAACAAAGTTTTGCTGATGAACTAAGTCACACCGATGGTTGAGTCAGAAGGTGTCATCGGTGTGTTGGTCAGAGTTTGTAGACAGCCGTCGATGAGAAGAGTCTAGCCGACAAGTATAGTTCGAAGGTAACATCGGAGTGAATGGAAAGTATTAGCGGAGTAGATTTCAAGCCCGTCGACAGTATTAAGTCCTGCTGATGGTGAGTAAATAGTAGAAGTCAGTCAACAAGTGAGAAGTCAGAGTCATAGAGGCATTGGTCTTTCGGCCAACAGATCTTTGAGCTCGCCGATAATATATGTCTCGTCGATGTGAAGAATGTGGGTGGTTTGGTGTTGTTTGGACCTTGAAGAGGATATTGAAAGTTGATTAAGCACTAATATCTCTATACTATGGGTTAGATGGGTATTCACCCTTGCTTTGAAATGCTTCCACTATGTGCTCGGCATCAAATTGGTATCAGAGCTGGCAAAAGATCTGGCAAAAGATTTGGCGAAAGATCTAGCGAAAGAGCTAGCGAAAGGTCTATGAAGTTGTGTATTTGATTTCTATCACTAAGAAAGTAGATGAAGAGTTGAAGCAAAATGTTTGGTTGGTGACCATTTTGAAAATAGAGATCATAGAAGTATTTTGAAGGATGACATTAGTTGTTAGATTATTGCAAGTGCTCGTGCCATCTAGTTGCGAGAAGGAATAGGATTCCTGTAGTGTGTGGGCAAACGATGATGAGGTCTGTCAAGATCATTCACCAATAGAGATTTGGCTAGAAGAGGGTGCAGAGTGAGGCCACTGAGAGAGAGAGTGGTAGTGCGTCTCTAGGATCTTTTGTTGGACGAGAGGAATGGGTCTGTGAAGCAGCATGTAGGATGGATATCTAATTGAGCATTGTGTTGTAGTCATTAAGGATTTGATCAGTCTAAGAGTACTCGATTGCTAGGAACAGAAGGAGCCTGAAGGTACTCTAAAATGTTGATGGTAGTTTGCCATTGTTGGTTAGTTGGTCACTATTCCATTGATGTGAAGATTTGAAGCCTGAAGCTGAAGAGACAGAGTGAAAGATAAAGACCAGGACAAGTGAAAGATGAAGACAAACAGAGATGCAGGAAAAGGTATTTTTGTTTTGTAGGTACATTTCTAAGGGACTTGGAAATCTTTGTTGGTTGGTTGTATGGTGCAAGAGCACCCCGAGACACTAAGAATCTGAGGATTCCATGCATATTCTATTTTCTCCAAAGTGTCATGTTGCAAGGCCTTAGCACCACATTGAATCATGCTTAGCCAAGTAGCAGTATAAATTGAGTTTGTATACGTGTCATTCAAGATTGTAACCAAACTGAAAAGATTGTAACTGAATGTCAGAGGTGGTTGTAGGGCAGTTTGCCTTCCACATTATGTAACTGCCAACTTGATTCTATATAGTTGGTCTGTGTTCGTTAAGAGAGACACAGAGAGGCACAGAGAGGCAGAAAAAATTGTTATATGTATATTTTCTAAGAAGAAAGAATAAAAAGTTATGTTTGGTCTAATTGTAGGAATGTAGATTGGAAGCATTCCATTGGTTGAGATTTCTTCGAAATCAGTGGAATGACTTCCTTAGGAGTAGATTGTTTTCCATTCTGTTGATTTTTGTTGTTTTTGTGTGAGTTATTTAGTGTTCGTGTGGTTGCAGAGGCATGGAAGTTGCCATCAGTGTAACATAGCCTTCGGAGAAGTTTTGGGGAGTTACATTGATTAACGGTGTTGGACTGATAGAAGGGTATCGATGGAGAACGAATGCAGTCTCACCGAAGAAATATATATCGGTCCATCAGGATAACAAGCAAGGAGTTCACCGATGGGCAAAGTGTTGCCGATGGAGACCCATCGGAGAGAGTTGGCTAGCACCAAGAAATCTTTCAGTTTGGCCAATAGAATTTGTCACACCGATGAGAGGTCGTCACCATCGGTGCATCGGCCTAAGGGTACAAGTGCTTACCGATGATAATGGTCACACCGAAGACAACGCCTATCAGCATATCAGATGAAGAGAACAAAGTTCCACTGATGAACTAAGTCACACCGACGGTTGAGTCAGAAGGTGTCATCAGTGTGTCGGTCGGAGTTTGTAGACAGCATTCAATGAGAAGAGTTTGGCTGACAAGTATAGTTTGAAGGTAACATCGTAGTGAATGGAAAGTATCGGCGGAGTAGTTTTCAAGCCCGCCGACGGTATTAAGTCCTGTCGATGGTGAGTCAACAGTAGAAGTTAGTCAACAAGCGAGAAGTTGGAGTCATAAAGGCATCAGTCTGTCGGCCAAAGGATCTTTGAGCTTGGCGATAATATATGTCTCGCCGATGTGAAGAATGTGGGTGGTTTGGTGTTGTTTGGACCTTGAAGAGGATATTGAAAGTTGATTAAGCACTAATATCTCTGGACTGTGGGTTAGATGTGTATTCATCCCTTGTTTTGAAATGCTTCCACTATGTGCTCTGCATCACATTTGCACTTTTTTCATGCGATGGGACCCACATCCTTAGATCTAAATTTTTATTGTGAAAATTTAATGTTTTAGAAGTCAAGTTCAAAAAGGCACATCCATCTGCAGAGTGGTGCTTTCGTTTGATATGTCAATGCATTCATTCTATAACTAGATGCTTTTGACCCATAATTTCGATCTGAATCTAGATGAGAATTTAGAGAACAATACCTAGCACTGAGCTTGTAGTATTGTAAAAATTTATAGAAACTCAATATGTAGAACTTGTGGAGAGTTGTAGACAACTGAACAGAACTAAATATTTGCATCTATAGACACCCAAATTTGTCCCAACTTTGTCCATGTCTTACAACATCTTGTTAAAACATTATCCTAGACATCTTGTAGCATTTTGTCCTAATCCCATTCTTAATCCCATTTATCCATTAAGCTAATTAATTAAATAAATTTTATTTATTTAATTAAAATCCTATTTAATCCCATTCTCATCCTACTTAGCTAATTAATTAAATAAATTTTATTTATTTAATTAATTTCACATGGATAATCCCATTTATCCTATCCCCATCCCAATTAATTAAATAAATTTTATTTATTTAATTAATTTCCACATCATATCTTATCCCATCCTATTCATTTATCCAATTAATTAAATAAATTTTATTTATTTAATTAATATCCAACTATATCCCAACTAATTCAAATATTTTATTTGAATTAAGTCCTCACTTTTCATCACATTCCAACACTTGTCCAGTCAATCATGTGTTACAACTTTTATCTTTCACATGCACAACTAATGGAACCTAATTTTAGTATTTATCTATACAAGCACACCTAAGCTTTATCTTCCCTTGCCACATGTCACATGACTACAATTTCTTGATGTACAAGGAAACCTAACTTAATCCTATCCATCCATTTCATCTAAAGCCCTAATTGATCTCAGCCGTCCATTGGAACCAAGCCTTTCCTATAAATCAACCCCCTCATAAGCCATTAGCATGCATGGAGCTTCAAGTAACATTATTCTGCCAAATTATCTAAAGCATGCATTGATCCTCAAGTATCCACATGCTGTTGAAATATCATTAGAGCCTTTGCATCCTTCAACTATCATCCTCATGTCATCTTCATCTTAATGTTAAGCTGCAGAAGTGAGCACCCAACATTCCTCCAACAATAATCCTTCAAAATCTTGCATGCTCATGCGAGGTGGAGAAGAGCAATGGAGATAAATCGAGCATAGCATGGAGATCGGTTTGTATTTACATTTGTTATTTTAATTTTCATGTTGTCTTGTGCTTCATTGTACATTGCTAGGGTTTTTATCATTGTTGTTTATTCATTTGCCCTAATTTGCAATTTTACCCTAACTACATTTGGCACGCCCGATGGGACTCACCCTCTTTTTGCAGGTTTATGCACTTTGATTTGTAGGTTGAAGATATTTTATATTGCTGATTTTTTTATTTATGACCAGATCTGTTGCAGAGGGTTTTTTTTGTTTTACACAGGTCCTGCAAAAAGGAGATCTTAGATTTGTTGGAAAGAGGACTTTGAGAGCTTTCCGAAAAGTCATTACATTAAAGATTTAGCTCAATATTCAAAGAGTTATGACGATTTGAAGTTGACCCTACGATTCTAATTTTTCAGAAATTTTTGACGCGCGACTTTGTGCTGATTTTTTTTATTTATGACCAGATCTATTGCAGAGGGTTTTTTGTTTTACATATGTCTTAGAAAAAAAAGATCTTAGATTCGTTGGAAAGAGGACTTCGAGAGCTTTCCGAAAAGTGGTTACATTAAAGCTTTGGCTCAGTATTCAAAGAGTTATGACGATTTGAAGTTGACCCTGCGATTCTGATTTTTCAGAAATTTTTGACGCGCGACTTTTAGAAAAAAAATCATATCTTTCAATCTAGCTAACCAAATCACATTTTGTTTTTTGCAGGTGGTTAGAAATATTTAAATCCATTTTTCTATATCATTATTTTTCAGATCTATGGTACAAATAGAATTTTTGTCAAAAAAATAATTTTTTTAAACCCTAGTTTATGATAATAGCTTTCTTCTATGCAAGTTTACTTGTTTCTTTTTAGAATTGATGACTTGTAAGGTGATCATAAGGAGCTGGAGCAACATTGACATCAACATCTACAGCAATTTGGATAGCGAATTAACCAGGTGCAATCATTTCATTTCTCATCTTCTAATCATTGTTTGCAAACACATTTGGATTTTGGGCATAAAACGAACAATTGTTTGCAAATTCACATCAAAAATTGGGCTAAAATGAATCATTGTCTTCCATCACATTTAGCTTTGGATTTAAAACGAATAAGTGCTTAAACTATTTGATCACACATCTCATTTTCTAAAGGGGAAATTAACAACTGCGAGTGTGAATCAAGTGATAGCTCACTTGGTTTGCTGTTGTAAACCCTATCTAGGAGGCCTGCTTGGAGACACACCACTCTAAGGGACGACCTCAATCGAGGCTGAATCGAAAGACACCCTCATTGGGAGTTGTAAATCTTGTCATTCTTGGCTAAGCCCCATAGAACTTTATACCTTTGGGAAGTGAAGGTGAAGGGTGGGTTACCCCTTTCTCCTAGCTGTGTGGCAGGATTTCACTTTCAATTCCATAGTCAACCTTGTGCAATAGATAGCCTAAGACCTAATTGGCTATACCCACTTGACTACACATTAGGCTTGTTGATGTGTCTTCCATGTGTGCTTGCATAAGCATCACATTTCATTTTCAAAGTCAACAATTGCTTATGTGTCTTGCGTGAGTGATTCATGTGTGTATAGGCATAATCATTTGTTTGAACATTACCACATCAAGCTCTAAACACCCAAACATATAAAGACAAGTCATCCTACACATTCTTCCAATAACATTCAAACCCAATCACTTTCATCCCAAACATAGCCAAGTCATCCAAATAATCCACATCATCATCCAAATCCCTAAACAAGCACTTGGGTGACAACATGTCTACGCTAGAAGACCCAACAATCAAATTCCAAAGATTCCTCCAAAATATTTATCAAGGATTGCAACCCCTAAACCAAGATGCCATTGAAATATTACAATTCTTCATCCAAAGAGCTCAACCCCACACAAGCCAATCACCTCAACTGCAATACTTCATAACCCAAGTCCAACACCTTTTAGCCACTAGTCAAGCTCAACAAGTACAACAATCCTTAGTCACTTCATATCAACGTAATCCATCTAGTCACATGTCATATCCATCCACTTCCTATCAACTTAATCCACCTATCCACCAAATCAATGACACATCAACCTATCAACCTCCACCTCAAGTTTATCCAATCCCTCATGCCACCATTCCAATGCACTACCAAGCCCATCCACAAAGCAATCAAGTGATATCACAAGAACAACATGCAAGTCCAAATGGCCTTTTGTATATAAATCAAGTAAGCACAAGTCAACCTTGCCAACAAGATCAAATGCCCGCATCTTTGAGTCCATCTCAAGATATTTTATCTACATATCCTACTATTACACCTAGCTACCAAGACCATCAATGGCCTCCACAACAAGCACAAGTGAGCCTAAATCCACCTTTGCAACAACAAGCACATGCAAGTCTAAGTGGTCCCTTGTACATAAATCAAACAAGCCCAAGTTATCCTATGCAAGATCTAATAACCTTTGACAAGGGAGATATCAATCTAGAGTGGCCTTCACCATCCAATCACATGCCAACACATGAGCCAACTAATCCTATCATAACACCACCATGTGATCCCATTCCTAGTCCATTGATCCCTCCACCTTCCAAACCACCAAGCCCTCCATTACCTTCATCACCAAGTCATTCTAATCCTTCACCAAAGGATGCCGCTGAGATAGTTTTACAAAGAATGCTTGAAGCAAAACTCATTGAACTTCCTGAAGTCAAACCATGTGAAGAAAGTCCATATGATGAACATGATTATTGTGCTTACCATAGGACCAAAGGCCATAATACAAATCAATGCCCAATATTTGTCTCAATTGTTTACAAGGTGTACCTACCTACAATAAGAAATCATGCCACATCATCCCAATCCCATGTGTCACCCCCATCTAGTCCAAATCCTAATCCACCCAATCCAATTAGCCTTCAACCTAATCCTAATCATAAGCCTACAACACCATCTACCCTTATCATCCATCCATTATATTTCCCATCCACCCATACACTTGCAAAGGATGTGATCCATTGGCTACTAGCTAGGAATAAACTACCTCCATGTCAAACACCCATTTATGAGCCTACCAATGAACTTCCAAAGGTCATGTTCAATCCTATAATCCCATCATGTGGTCCACCTGTCCTTGAGCCTATCCAAGAGCCCTTAATTAACATTCTTACCCCTTCAAGCCCATCATGTGACCTACAAGCCATCAAGCCTATTTGTGAACCTTCTATCATTAATCCAAGTCAAGAGTTATCATGTTCTCATGTTGTTGACCAAGAGCCTATCCAAGAGCCTTCCACTTCCATTCAAGCAACCCAAGAGCTATGTCAAAGGTTTAATCCTAAGCATGTGGAAACATTAAGCCCTAGTCCAACTCAAGATCAAAACACTTTCATGCAACCCATCCATAACATTTACCTTCTTTATGATCAAGATGATACCTATGAAGAAGCTATCAATGAGCACCTTGATCCTATCCATAATCCTATATCTATCCATGAGCAAGATATCCACATTGCTCCTAGTCATCCACTATCTAGCCCTATCCATAATGACCAAACATCCACTTGTCATGATGAGACACTTGTCCCCCCAAGTAAGCATAAAAGATCAAACAAATAACTTGGATCTTAGTGAACATAATGAACATAATCATGATCCCAATGATCCTCCTTCCACATCCACCATCAATTCTACTTCAAATCCACCATCATGTCCTATTGGTCTTACCACCCTTATACATGATTGTTCTTCCTTAGGACAACAATGACCTTTATCCACTTCACCTTCTCCATCCAATAACAAACTCAAGTCTAGTGTTCAAACCACACCTAGTCCCATTGTCCATCGCATACTCCAAAACATGAACTACCAAGGTAAAGGCCTAGGCCTTTATGAAAAAGGTAATTTGGAGGCCATCCATGTCAAAGTTCCTCCATGCTCATATGGCCTTGGATACACACCCCAAGGTAAACAAGGCCAAGATGTTGGTAATCCCTTCATGCATCTTAAATCTACCACTTTCCATCACACCCTCTATCATCTACCCAAAACATATGTTGCCATTCTACCTCCATCATCCTATAAATGTCAAAAGCATGTGACCATACACCTTCCGCCATCCACTTTGCCTCCACTTTTACCAACTCCAAATATCCCTCCATCCACCTTGCCACCATTGCTTCCAACACCTAGCATACATATCATTCATAAATATCCTTACATCCCTAATCATGGCCAACAAATGTACACATCGCCTAAGCATAAAGCTTCCAATCATTCTATCCACTCCACCCACCCCATGGGATTCCAAAGCAAAAATTTTGATGCCTCTACCTATAAAGCTAAAAGTCCTACCAAAAATCCAAAGGACTATCATGCCTTAGGGCACAAACATGAAAAATCAATGCAAAGAACCAAAGCAACACAATCCAAAAAGCCATCTAAATCCTTACCTCCAAAAGCAAATCCCAAAAGCAAAATAGTTTGGGTTCCTAAACAAATAGCTAGCAAAGCGTTTGAGGCATCCTCATCCACATCTAAGCAACCATCCAAGCCCATACCTTCAAATGCAAATCCCAAAAGCAAAATGGTTTGGGTTCCTAAGCAAATAGCTAGCAAAATGAATGAGGCATCCTCATCCACATCTCAAGAATCCCAATCACCTATATCCATCCAAGAGCCTATTTCCTTCCAAAACTTTCATTCCTTTCAAAACTCCCACAAGAAAAGCAAAAGCACTAAAAATACTAAATCTATGTGGGTTCCTAAATCACTTCATCAACCATCCCCTAAGCAAACATCTCCATTGCTTCCTACACCATCATCCAATCAAAAGCTTCAATGTTTATCACGGTGTGTGCAACCATTGGTCATAGTTCCCTTCCATTCCAAAACATTCCCACATAACTATATCTCCCCATCTTCCATCCATTATCCTACATATCTCCCCCATGCTAACCCTATGGTCCATGCTTTTGCATAAGTTTTCCATCCATCTTCATTCCATAAGCCTATATAAATCCACATCATAAGCCACTAGCCTACCCTTCCACAATCCACATCCTACCTAATCCCTCTCCAATCGACACAATCCCTTATCAACATCTATGAGCATAATGACATGGTCTATGCGATGACATTCATCTCTAACGGGACTACCAACATCCATCGCACTAGCCACTTGAGTCCCTCCTATCCATTACCATGGTGAAAACCTGGTAAACAGGCACCATGTGTAATTGTCAACACATCTAAAAGCAAAAAAGAAAAAAAAGAAAAAAAAAAAAAAGGTAAAGAGAAAGCCCTTCGTCCAACGGTGAAAACCTGGTAAACAGGCACCTTGGATAAGTACCATGATGAAAACCTGGCAAACAGGTGTCATGTGTAGGTTGATCTTCCATGTCACTTACACTTGGGGGCACATTGTCTCATCCAACCTATCCATTTCCAAACTATCTATCCCATTATATCATTTTCCATCCTATCCTACTGAACCCATTGACCCATCCATTCTGCCTTTTGATTTTGATGAATACATAGGGGCAAAATGTTGAAACATGTTTGGATATTTCTTGACATATCTTCTTTTCAAACCAAGGCCTATCATTGACCATTTATCCATCCCATTCAAACCAATCCATCATGTCATCCCTTGGTCATGAACTTTTTCATGTAAAAATCCTCAGCATTACCACTGAGAATGGGGCAAGTTATTCTTCCTATGCAACATAGCATTTGGAGATCACATCCTAGCTCCCTTATGATTCATCCACTATGGTGTATCCTTATCATGAGCTTTCCATCTTATACCTTATCCCCATCTATTTATCATGAGCTTTCCACTATAGCCTACCTATCCATTTATCATGAGGCAAGCATCCATCCCTTATATGGCCTATCCTCTTATCTATCCATCCAACTCTCATGAACCTTCCATCCCATCCAACTATCATCAGCCTTTCATCTTATCCACTATCATCCATCCTTTTATCCATCCAATCCCATTCATCCATCCTTGCACTTAGACTTGGTTTTCTCCCTTGTCATTGGTATCAAGCACAAAGGCTACCCAAATTGTAAATCCATTCACATCCCAAAAACATTCAAAAAAAACACAAAAGAAACAAAAATCAAAATATCTCAAAAAAAAAATCCAAAAACAAACCAAAATATCTCAAAAAATCCAAAAAATCAAATATCCAATGAAAAATCCAAGCAATAAAACCAATCACATCATACAAAACAATCAACTCCATCAACATTCAATTGAAATCAAATCATCATCATCATCAATTCTTCCTATCAATAATATTCATCCATTTCAATCAATCACTTCTTCCAACCATATCAATCGAATCAATCTAAGCAATGATCTTAAATCCAAGTCACACTAATCCATATCAAGCAAGCCAATCAACCAAGGAAGATTATCCAATCAAATCAACAAGTTTTTTATCCGAATCTTTTCATGAGCCCAATCAATCATCATCAATCATCATCAATGGGATATAGTGTTCCCACATCCTTGTGTTGATCTAGGGATATAGTTTTCCCCGCAATGACAACACTATCTATCATCAACAAATCAAATAATCAATTATTGGTTTATGACTTGACAAGGGCAATAGCTTGTTTGTTTTCCATCCTTTGAGCACACTGAGAACACTTGCTTATGCTTAGATTGAATCGACACTCTAATCATCACAACAGCAGCAGCATCATTCAAAACAATCCAATCATCAAAACAATCAACCCAGCAATAGCAAACATCAAAACCAAAGCACATCAGGCTAACCATCAAAACAAATCCAATCACTTCAGCAAATCAAAAGCAGCTCAATCCACCACAAATCATCCATCCTTCATCAAATCAATCTAATCAGCATTTCATCATCTTCCAACCATTCCAAACAAAGGTCCAAATGCAAGTCAATCATTAATCTATACCAATCAAGTTAATCAATCAAGCCAAGTTATCCAATCGCAATCAATGGTCTTGATCCTAGCCTTGTTGTAAGCCAAATCAATCAACCAACACACTCAACAAACACCATTGTGTTGATCTAGGGATATAGCTTTCCCTGCCATGACAACACTCTCAACTATCATCATCAATCAACAATTAATCATTGGTTATAGCTTGATAGGGGCAATACCTTGTTTGTTTTGAATCATTTGTGCATGCTTGATTGCTTGCTTGTGTGTGTTATCATTTTTTCTTGCATTTGTATCACATCGGTATCCTTTCTAGCTAATATTCATATCTTGTGTATGTTGGAATAGCTTTTTGCACTATCCTTTGCATCTAAGGTCATATCATACCTTTTGTGCATTAGGACTTTAATGCTCTAAGTTTACTTCCTCATACGTTAGACAAGGTTGTATTATGCTAGAGCATAAGACACATCATCACCCTGGTTCTTATACCTTGGTGCATAACGTCTAGTGCTATATCAAACATCATGGTTGCTCACCTTCATTACAGCATAACAGATCGTCCATTTCTTCTATCCATTCTCTTAGCTTTCTTTTGTAGCCAAGCCATTTCTTTTCGAGAGCATACCCGTCTTTGTCCAACCCGCCTATCCTCTCAAGGGGGCATCATCATCATATCTTTACATCAACATCCCTATCAATTATCCATACCTTAACTTCTTTGAAATGATGTTACTCGACATAAATCTTATCATCTCGAACATCATCTGAAAGAGGGGCAAAATGTAGACACTCAAATTTGTCCCAACTTTGTCCGTGTCTTGCAACATCTTGTTAAAACATTATCCTAGACATCTTGTAGCATTTTGTCCTAATCCCATTCTTAATCCCATTTATCCATTAAGCTAATTAATTAAATAAATTTTATTTATTTAATTAAAATCCCATTTAATCCCATCCTCATCCTACTTAGCTAATTAATTAAATAAATTTTATTTATTTAATTAATTTCACATGGATAATCCCATTTATCCTATCCCCATCCCAATTAATTAAATAAATTTTATTTATTTAATTAATTTCCACATCATATCTTATCCCATCCTATTCATTTATCCAATTAATTAAATAAATTTTATTTATTTAATTAATATCCAACTATATCCTAACTAATTCAAATATTTTATTTAAATTAAGTCCTCACTTTTCATCACATTCCAACACTTGTCCAGTCAATCATGTGTTACAACTTTTATCTTCCACATGCACAACTAATGAGACCTAATTTTAGTATTTATCTATACAAGCACACCTAAGCTTTATCTTCCCTTGCCACATGTCACATGACTACAATTTCTTGATGTACAAGGAAACCTAACTTAATCCTATCCATCCATTTCATCTAAAGCCCTAATTGATCTCAGCCGTCCATTAGAACCAAGCCTTTCCTATAAATCAACCCCCTCATAAGCCATTAGCATGCATGGAGCTTCAAGTAACATTATTCTGCCAAATTATCTAAAGCATGCATTGATCCTCAAGTATCCACATGCTGTTGAAATATCATTAGAGCCTTTGCATCCTTCAACTATCATCCTCATGTCATCTTCATCTTAATGTTAAGCTGCAGAAGTGAGCACCCAACATTCCTCCAACAATAATCCTTCAAAATCTTGCATGCTCATGCGAGGTGGAGAAGAGCAATGGAGATAAATCGAGCATAGCATGGAGATCGGTTTGTATTTACATTTGTTATTTTGATTTTCATGTTGTCTTGTGCTTCATTGTGCATTGCTAGGGTTTTTATCATTGTTGTTTATTCATTTGCCCTGATTTGCAATTTTACCCTAACTACAGCATCAATATCAGTTTATATACAATGAACCAAAAATTTGAAAAGTCACCTTATCCATGGAATTTGAAATGGATATTTGGAAGGTGACAAAAAGAAACTAACTAACAAAATTTTAAATTTTAAAAAAATTATGAAATTCAGACCCCCAACTTGGCAGGGTCATAAATCCTAGCCAACTAGTCAAAATTCAAACTTCTCAAAATTGTTGGAAAGATCTCCAAGAGAGATAAATTGAGTTGCATCAAGCCATACCCATGGCTATCACTCAAAGCAACCGATGAAAGTCTTGACCCCAAATTCCACTATGAAGGCCTCAAAAATGCAATTTAGTGAGATGTAGAAAATTCTAAAAAAAAATACTGAAAATATGAAAAACTTAGTTGCCTGTATAGATACCGCCCTCGTGCTCCTGGATCTCTATGGGATCAAATTTAGTGCCTTTTTTCAATGATTTGGCATATATATTCTATAGGTTGACGTATGTGCTCTAAAGTTTGGCACATCTGCAACATGAATCAGCATTGTTGCAACACGAATTGGCACTTTTGTTTTGTAGCTTGTGGTGCAGGAGCACCAAGGTCATTTTTGTAAATAATGTCATAAAGGGAATTTTGGTGTTCAGAGTCTCTAAAGTCATGTAATAAGGCCATAATAGGCCATTCTTGATGTCTTGAGTCAATTTGAGTTCATTTCGCAAATAATGTAAAAAGTTACAAAAATTGTCAAAATGTTGTTATGGCAAAATTGCAAAAAAAGTGTAAAATGGAAGGTGAACGGTCATGTAAGTTAAAAAGTTAGTTTGGGTTGGTTAGATGGGTTGGTTTTAATGTTCAAGGCTTATAAACAATGTGTATGGTCAAATTCAAGAATTAGTTGAAGATTTTGGTGAAAGGGAGCAAATGAAAGCCTCATTTTTCTGTGTTTTTCAGTGAAATTTCTTGTTCCAACCCGTGGTACGGCCCTATACGGCCTAGAAATGGAAAGAATCTATTTTTTTTGGAAAGAGAATTGAAGTATCTTTAATTTTCATTGGGTTAAACATAAGTTATAGTCATTTTTTGTGAAAATAGGTTTGTGAAACCCTAGTTGAGGGTTTGAGTACAAAAATAATGATTTGGGCCTCATTCCACTAGTGAAATTTTCTCAAAATGAGTGAAATAGAGGGACATAATATGTATTTCAAGATTCCAGTGGTTATTTTGCAAAAGGTAGAGTTTTGGTTTAGATTTGGTGATGCCCCAGATTGATTTTTCTTATGTTTTGGCTTCACAAGTGAGGCTAAGAGTGTGAGTTTGCATAAAAAGCATTGGTAAGAGACTTGTGAAGGTTTGTATAGCATAGGAAAACCTAATAAGACATGTATGAGCTATTGGGAAAGTTTAAAGAAGAGTGGACTGTGGATTTTCAATAAACCCTCTTGAAACTAGCCTAGAAAGGCCTAAAACAAGGGTTTAGTAGTTTGGGGCTTAAATGAGTGTTCCAAACCCAAAAAATTGGTTAATCAGAGGTTTTGGAGGTTGTTCTAAGACTTTCCATAGGAAGTTTGGCTTGGCATCAAGTTTAGAGGGTATTTGCTTTGTAAAATAGGGTTAATTGCCTCTTTTGTAGTAGTGGAACAACGAATTGTTTGGTGTTTGGGTATGAAACAACCATACCTAAGTCTTTGATATGTTGTGTAAAAGCATAATGGGTGCTCAAAAAGGTAATTCTTTTGTGGGTTTGTGATCCCTACAGGAAAATAAGTTAAAAAACCTCTCTAGGAGGGCTACAAGGCTTGCGGAGGGCTAAACAAGAAAACCCATAATCCTAAGTTCTCCTAACTTGCAAAGTGGTTTGTTGAGGAGTTTGTAATCAGTCTTCCTTGTTTTGCATCAAATTGGTATTAGAGCTCAAGTAGTAGATCATTGGAAGAGTTGAAGATTGAAGTTTGACAAATGGAATTTGAAGAGTCAAGATGCATCCAGAAGATACCATGGCAAAAGAAATTAGAGAATTGAAAGAAAGGTATGCTAAGTTGAAGGAGATGACTCAAAGGAAATCACTATTTAGAACAACCTGCAAATGCAAAGAAAAGGTATGTAAATTTGTGATAGATTCTGATTCTACTAACAACATGGTTTCCATAGAAATAGTGGATAAACTGAATTTAGAAAGGATTCCTCATGAAGCACTGTATAAAGCATCTTGGTTGAATGATAATTAGTCAATTTTGGTAAATGAACAAGCTTTTGTTGAATTTAATATTGGTGGCTATAAGGATAAAATTATTTGTGTTGTGGTACCTATGAGTTGTTGTCATTTGTTGTTTGGAAGACCATGGCCGTATGATAGACATGCCATATATGATGGGAGGTATAATACTTACACTATAGAAAAGGATAGAACCACTTTTAAACTAACACCACTGTAGGAGAATTCTAAGGAGCAAACCAAAGAAGCAAGAGTAGTCATGTTTGGCAAGAAGGAGTATATGAAGTTTGAGGAAGACAAAAATGAAGAATGTGCAACCACTACAAAGGCAAAAGATGTCATGACAACAAGTCTAGAAAGAAAAGATGATGAGTTGGTGATAGAATCTAAGAAAGAGGAGGTCAAGGACGAATTCCTTGAGGAGACTCAAGTTATTTTGGAAAAGTGTGATGAGATTATGGTAGGGACAATGTGTTGTCCTTTGATTGCAAAAGAAGTTTGTGGGCAGTTTCAATCTGCCAATACAGTGGATTGTGAATTTGATAAGACAGTAAGTTTGAAGACTGTTTCAGTATTAGAAAAGAGCAATGATGTGGTGATAGCAAAGACAGGCCAAGATAAGGCCAAAGGTGAGTTGTTGACGAAGACTCCAAATGGATTGGAGAAGCATGAAGATATTATGGTTAGGACAGTGATTTGTCCTTTAATGCAAGGTTCGGTTAGAGGGCAATCATATTCTTCCATGACAGAGGTTTGTGGACCTAATTATGCAGGGGTTCTAAGGACAAGGAACCTGAGAGTAGATGTGAAGATAAGTAGTGAAGTGAACAAGTTTGTTTGGAAAAAGCAAATGGATGAGTTTGAGTATGCAGCGAAGGTAAGGAAGAAGGACATTCATGGGACAACTAGTATGGACTTGTTTGCAGGTATGAAGACAAGAGCAACATCAAATTTTGATGAGGCAAATGGTAGAAGACAGCTAACAAATCAGTTTACAAGAATGAGACAATGGCGAGGAGAAAGCAAGTTCAAAGGTATATGTTAGACTCTAAAAAGATTATTAACCCAGAAAACTAGTGCAAACGAATAGATATCTAAACTATGAATGCAAATGATACGAAATCAAAATAGCAACACAGAGTTAGTCTCCAAGAGAGTAATGCAAATTCTAGGAGCAAGATAGCATTAAGAGGATACAAAAGCAAAAGATACAAAATACAAGCCAGGTAGCATGCTTATATAGACTAGGAAGAGGGAGGAGGTGGCAACACTGACCAATGAGGAGCAACCATCTATCAGACTAAAGATAGAAAAGTATCTTCCCAAGATAGCTAATGGATGCTCACATGTAGGAAGGTGACACCTCACAACCACTCACCTAATAAGACATGCTTTATTAACCTAAGCGAGATTAATAGAAGTGTAGGAAAAACCTAGGAATATAGGGAAAAAATAAATAACCCACTAGGAAATAAAAACCTACACTAACACCCCCCATAAGCGAAGCTTAGGTGGATGTAGAAATGGGTCCCAACAAATCAAGCCTGATGAGGTACCCATGTACATAAAATTCCCCCCAAAAAAGAGAGAGAAGAGACCCCCCCAAAGATGAAGCATCCTGCACCCCTAGCAAAGCTCACAAATGAAGGAACTTGCTCTTAGTGTAGGGTTTGGTGAAGATATCAACAACCTACTCGAAAGTCAGACAATAGAGAAGGTCAATGACATGCCCATGGATGACCTCCCAGATGTAGTGCATGTGGACCTTAATGTGTTTGGTCCGCTGATGATGGACCAGATTCTGTGAGATTTGAATGGCATTCTGGTTGTCACAAAATATGACTGATGGTCGTCTGATCTGGATACCAAACTCAATGAGAAGATTCTAAATCCAAATGGTCTCAGTAGTGGCATTCATAGCCCCCCGATACTCGGCCTCAGTAGAAGATAGAGCAATAGTAGACTACTTCTTGCTCGACCAACGAACAAGACCTAAACCAAGTGAGAAACTGTAATTTGAAGTAGACTTGCGATCCTGAGAATTGCCCACCCAATATAAATCTGTGTAGCCCACTGAGTCAAGCTCAATGCCTGCTGCATAGTGAATCCCAAAACTGAGTACCCTGAATATAGTGAAGGATCCACTTGGCTGCTTTCTAGTGCAGCTCATGAGGCTCCTGCATGAATCGAGAGACCATGCCTACATCATATGAAATGTCAGGTCTCTTATGAGTCAGATAAATGAGACTCCCAACAAGCTGTCGGTACAAAGTGCCATCAACAAGTGGAGAAGAACACTGAGCCTCAAGTTTGACTCCATAAAGAAAAGGAGTCAGAGCAGGTTTGCATTCAGCCATATGAAACCTCGAGAGAAAATCTAGAGCATACTTGGACTGGTTGATGGTGATCCCAGAAGCAGACTAGTAGATCTCAATCCTGAGAAAGTAATGCAACAAGCCCAAGTTAGTCATCAAAAACCTGTCATGAAGGGCAGTTTTGACAGCCCTAATGGTGGATGAAGAACTCCCTGTGATCAACAAGTCATCAACATACATAACTAGAAATAGGAATGAGTCATTCTATTGTAGAATGTAGACATTGGGATCAGAATGGCATCGAGTGAACCCAACTAATAGAAGGAAGGAGCCCATCTTGGCATACCAAGCCCGAGGAGCCTGTTTGAGGCCATAGAGAGACTTCCAAAGATAGCACACAAGTGAAGAATCCTAAAGGAACCCCTGTGGTTTCTCCATGTAGATCTCCTCTTGAAGGTCACCGTGAAGAAAAGTAATCTTCACATCCATCTGGTGTACTTCCCAACGATTAGCTGCAGCAATGGCAAGAACAAGTCAGATGGAATTCATTCAAGCAACTGGCACAAAAGTCTCAGAGTAGTCAATCCCAAGAACCTGGGAGAATCCTTTAGCGACCAAGTGAGCCTTATGCTTGTCAACCGACACATCTGCTGCAAATTTTATCTGATAGATCCACTTACATCAAACAAGTTTTCTTCCCTTAGGAAGAGGGACAAGATCCCAAGTGTGGTTCCTCATCAAGGAACTATACTCCTCCTCCATAGCTGTATCCCACTCAGGAATACCAGAAGCCTCATGAAAAGACTGTGGATCTAAGGCAACAGCAATGAAGATATTTGGAGCATCTTGGAACTATGAATGAGTCTGCGTAGTGTATAAAGGATCCCCAACCCAATCACCTGCAAACTACAAGGTCTGTTTAGCCCAAAGTGGATCGGAAGATGGAGAATCTAGAGGAGAATCATCAACCTCTAAATGATGACTAGGAGAGGAAGGAGGTGAGTCCTCTGAATCACTCTCTACATCAGAAGTGGAGGTAGAAGGTTGCTTAGGTGAATCTGACTCATCAGAAGATCTATCATGTATCCCAAGTGACTGTAATGTCAAAATAGGAGTTGGAGAAGTGATAGAAAGTGAGCTCGAAGAGTCTTCCTCAAACTAAACACTCCTCTCAATGAACAACTCATGTGTAGTAGGGTGGAGCAACCAATAACCCTTCACACCATCAGGATAACCTACAAATATGCAAGGTCTTCTCTGCAGATCTAAGGCCTTGCGTTTCTCTGCAAGAATGTGGGCCCATGCAGAAGAACCAAAAAATCAAAAGTGCTTAACTGATGGTTTTCGAATGCTCCAAGCTTCAAAAGGAGTGATCCCTTCAAGGCTCAATGAGGAACACGGTTCTAGATATAACAAGCATAGTTAATGGCGTCTGCCCAATACTATGGTGCAAGAGATCTGGAGTGAATCATGTAGTTCGCCATTTCCTTCAAGGACTTATTCTTCCATTTTGCAACACCATTCTACTGAGGATTGTATGGAACTGAATGCTACAAATCAATCCCCTCTAAAGTGTAAAACCTCTCAAACCGATGGTTGACATACTCACCACCATTGTCAATGCGTAAAAATTTGATGGCCTTCCCAGATTGCTTCTCTACAAAAGTTTTAAAGTCCTGAAAATGACCAAATACCTCTGACTTTTGTTTGAGAAAGTACACCCAAGTATATCAATAAAAGTCATCAATGAATGTGAGGACATATTGGGCCCTGCTGAAAGAAGGATGCTGAAATGGACCAGCCAAATCACTGTGAACTAACTCTAGTATCTGTGAAGTTCTCCATGCCTTACCTTTGTCAAACATTTTCTTAGGATGCTTACCAAGAATGCAACCTTGGCAAACACCACCTAAAAACTAAACTAAAGGCAACCATATGACCATGCTCTGCTGGTTAAGATGCTGCAAGTAGCAGAAGTTTAGATGGCCAAACTGTTAGATCTAGGGCACACAACTGAGAGGGGGGGTGAATCAGTTGTGTGAAAACCTTACTACTATTTTAAACACTTGATTCTTCTTGGTTAGTTAGCAGCATATCAATTAATCATTCATCAAAGCAGAAAGCATAAACACTGGAGTAGATAGACATCAACACATTAGACACCAAGATTTTTGACGTGGGAAACCTGGTTAAGGGAAAAACCACGAGGTGATTAACCCAAGGATTTTTCTCTATTAGAAGAATAAGAAAAATGCATGGCACATGCCAGTCAGGGCTCAATGCCCGAGCACACTGCCTACAAAGAGATACACTATCTACAAGATAATAAGAATCATAACCTTGAACTGGAGAATGACATCTTCACCATGTCTGGATCAGTTCCATTTAAGCTCGGAACACTTCTGCTCTGCTTTTTACTCTTTCGCTACATCACACTCATCCGTTACTCCTCCACACACCAAAATGAACTCACAAACCTTTATTTATATAAGACATCAACTTAGGAACAATCATCTAAGTCGGCAATCAACCATAAGAACATCCACAAGATGAGTAACACATCTGGTCGGCCACCACAAGAACATTCGCAGGATGAACAACTCATCCGGTCGGCTAGTCAGAACAAGAACTTCATCCAGAGGCATATCTTCAATTTCGGGCTCTACAATCAATGCAGACCAACAACACAACCTCAACATGATCCAATAACCTTCACAAGCTTTCCTGAATGACTAGGTACATCTGCACTTCCTCTGCTCACTGGAATCTTTTCTCTTCCTCATTCAAAACTTCAAGAACACAGTCTATCGCCACTGTAATAATGCAAGAGGTGCTTCTGGACCCCCAAACCACATACCAATCGAAATGACACATCACCAAGACATCCCAAACACTCTGTCCAATCCGCAGAATAGGATAATGCACTTCCAGATCTCACCGGACCTTTTGTAACACTCTGTCACTCCGGAGCATCTCCTGGAACCGGTTCTACTTGATCGATCACAACTCCTTCAAATCTTCATGTGGACCTCTGAAATCTTAACTGGATCATCTCAAGACTCATATCTACAAACCCTTTAATCTGCAACCTCTGAATCTCAACCTATTGAGTACTTTTGCCTTCTTAACAACACTATTCTTCACTGTTCCTGATTGAGACTAATTTTCTCAATATCCTCAGCACACAGCTCATCCAATTCTTCTTGCCAATGCAATATGAGTATGTTGACATCAATGACAACACTAGTTCACCTCATACTTGCAACAATCTCCCCCTTTGTCATTGATGGCAACATATGATGTGAAAAACCATCAAGACAAAAACTTCTCCTTTCTGTCACAGCTCCCCCTATCAACAACAACTCTTCACATGTCTTCTCTTCCTTTACTGCTCCCCCTTTGATCATCAACCACTTGTTTTTCACATGTCTTCTCTCCCCCTTTGACATCAATGGCAAAGGGCTCATACTTGCAATTCTAACACATCAGAATCATACCAGCTGCTCCCCCTTAGTAGCAGCTCCCCATCATCAATCTGGATCACAAGATATAACTGTGATATCCACTGGACTGTTGCACATCAGTGCATCCTAGTTCATCACCGGAGGGGCCATGACCCCTAACTTCTCCCAGAGATACTCAAAAGAGTCCTTGGGAAGAGGTTTAGTAAAGATATCTGCAATCTGATCCTTGGAGGGTACATACTCCAATCTGACTTCTTCCTTGTTCACTTGTTCTCTCAAGAAGTGAAACTTGATAGATATGTGCTTAGTCTTAGAATGCAATACCGGATTCTTAGAAATATTAATTGCACTTGAGTTATCACAGAAAATTGTGATAGGCTCCTTATATTCAACTTTTATGTCTCTTAGCATCTGCTTCATTGATAAGATTTGAGTGCAACTACCTGCTGCTGCAATGTATTCTGCTTCAGTTGTAGACAAAGATATTGCATCTTGTTTCTTGCTTAGCTAAGAAACCAATCTCTTTCCCAAAAAGAATGCTCCACCACTGGTACTCTTTCGGTCATCCATATCTCCTGCCCAATCTGCATCTATATATGCATGGAGAGAGAAATCATGATCTCTAGGATACCACAAACCATACTCAACTGTCCCCTTTAGATATCTAAAGATTCTCTTGATTGCCATGACATGAGATTCTCTAGGATCAGCCTGAAATCTTGCCATAAGACCAACAGCCTGCATTATATCTGGTCTAGTTTGAGTGAGATACAACAATCCACCAATCATTGATCTAAACTTTCTTTGATCTGTCTTCGGAGAGTCATCATCTTTTCTCAGCTTACATCCGGTTACCATAGGAGTGTTCATTGGCTTTGAATCTTCCATACCGAATTTCCTCAACAATTCTATCACATGTTTGGTCTGAGAAATGAAGATCCCTTTCTTTGTTTGAGTAATTTTCAGACCCAAGAAGAAATTCATTTCACCAAGCATAGACATTTCAAACTCACTTTTCATCTGATTTGCAAAAGTTTTGCACATACTATCTCTTCCTCCAAAAATGATATCATCTATAAACACTTCAACAATCAAAATATTTTCATGATCAATTTTGAAATATAAGTTACTGTCAGTAGTACCTTTGTTGAATCCAATCTGCACAAGATGCTTATCCAACCTTTCATACCATGCTCTTGGGGCTTGCTTCAATCCATACAATGCTTTCTTCAACTTGCAGACCATATCATCATTATCAGACAATTTAAATCCATCCGGTTGTTCAATGTAAACTTCTTCTTCCAAATCACCATTTAGGAAGGCAGACTTGACATCCATCTGATATACTTTGAAGTCTTTGAAGGCAACAAATGCAAGAAATAATCTGACTGCTTCAATTCTTGCCACCGGAGCAAAGGTCTCTTCAAAATCAATTCCTTCTATTTGAGAGTAGCCTTTGTAGACCAATCTAGCTTTGTTTCTGATTACTTCACCAACTTCATTCAGTTTGTTTTGGAAGACCCATTTGGTTCCAATCACATTCTTGTCTCTAGGTCTGGGAACAAGATCCCAAGTATGATTTTTCTCAATTTGCATCAATTCTTCCTCCATTGCTTTGGTACAGTTTTCATCATTGCAAGCTTCATTAACTGTCTTAGGTTCAATCTTTGAAATCAGACAGTATTCATTTGAATCTTGAGCAATTCTTCTCCTTGTTTGTACCCCTTTACTTCTGTCACCTATGATCTGATCTTCAGAGTAATTTAGAGTTACATACCTTGGAACTTTGGGAATTTCTTGCACTACTAATTCTTGATCAAGCTCATTCAAACAAACTTCTTCTTCCTGATTTACCGGATCAGTCTGGATCTGAATTTCAGGGGAGGATGGAGCTCCTTGCACCAAAGGATCATTCTGATCATCTTCATCACATTCATAGAATCTTGAGGGCTTCTCCATTCCTTCATCAACCTTCACATTTGTACTTTCTATCATCTTTCTCAATCTCTTATTGTAACACCGATATGCTTTGCTTTGAGTGGAGTAACCCAAGAATATTCTTTCATCACTTCTAGCATCAAACTTTCCTAAATCTTCATCTCTTTTGATATAACATTTGCTACGAAATACTCTGAAGTATTTCACAGTAGGAGTTACACCAAACCAAAGTTCATAAGGAGTCTTACTGATATTGCTTCTGATTTGAACTCGATTAAGAGTGTAGACTGCAATGCTGACAGCTTCTCTCCAAAACATCTGAGGAACATTTGCTTCCATCATCATTGTCCTGGAAGCTTCCTGGATGGTCCAGTTCTTTCTCTCAACTACTCCATTCTGTTGTGGAGTCCTAGGAGTAGACAGCTGTCTCTTTATGCCATGCTTCTCACAAAAGTCTATGAATTCACCGGATGTGAATTCACCACCTCTATCAGACCTTAGACACTTCAGTTTCAATCCAGTTTGATTCTCTACCATAGCTTTGAAAATTTTGAACTTCTCAAGGGCTTCTGATTTCTCCTTTAGGAAGGTAACCCATATCATCCGGGAATGGTCATCAATTAGCAACATGAAATATCTATCACCTTGCATACTCTTGATTCTTGTCAGACCACAGAGATCAGTATGTACTAATTCCAACAATCCGGTAGTGGACTGATCCTTGCTTTTGAAAGAGACTTTGCTCTGCTTGCCTAGCTGACATTCTTTGCATAGACTATTTGTAGGTTTCACCAATTTACGAAGATCTCTTACAGCCTGAGTATTGCTTATCTTGATGATGTTATCAAAATTCACATCGCACATTCTTCTATGCCATAACCAACTCTGATCAACTTGAACAAATAGACAATTTTTATTAGAACCAACTAGATGGAAAATATTACCTTTTGTTTGAGTACCAGATGCAATTTTACTTCCGGAGCTTGTAAAGATTCTGCATCTTCCATTCTTGAACCGGAGATCATAGCCTTTGTCCACTAACTGACCAACACTGAGAAGATTGTGCTTCAATCCTTCAACATATAGTACATTACCAGTTTTGCTCTTTCCATCGAAAGAAATAGTTCCCCTACCTCTAATTCTGCCAGCAGAATTGTCACCAAACTTTACCATCCCTCCTTCATACTTTTCCAAATCTAAGAACTTGTTCTTGTCACCTGTCATATGGTGAGAACAACCACTGTCAATAACCCAATCATCCTTTTCTTCAACTTGGGCTGCCAAAGCTCTTTCTACAACCTTATGATTGACAGATTCAGAGGATATTGAACCTTCTTCCTTGATGGCAATAAACACCCATTCATTTCTGGATTTGCTTCCTATTTATGATTCATCATCTGTTACTCCTTCATTATCATCTTCTTCATGAACATAATAGTAGTTCTTTTGAAACCTTTGTCTATTAGCATTTGACCTTGTAGATCTTTCTGGACATCTTGAAGCAAAATGACCAATCTTATTGCAATTGAAGCATTTAAAGGGTAATTTTCCTTCATACTTACCAGATCCTCTTGGCAGTCTTTTTGCAATGAGGGCTTCAAGTTGAGCTGTTTCTGCTTCTTCCTCTTCCATGTCTCTTCTTGCTTGATCATACCATGACATCTTCCTTGAAGAGTTTTCTCCTGGATCAAATCTCTGTTTGCCTTTCACATAGGCACTAGCTTTGAATGCAGATTCAGTCTTGGGGGGATCATCTCCAAACTCAGTCATTTCAAATGCAGCTAGTTTGCCAGCCAATTGTTCTCTTGTGACAGTTGTGTGGGCTCGAAATTCATGAATGGCAGTAACCTTGAATTTGTAGGCAGCAGGAAGAGATTTGAGAATTTTGCAAACAATCTCATTTTCATCCAGAGTCCCACCAGCATTTCTAATTCCACATACCAGCTCATTCACTCTTGGCATAAAGGTAGTGATATTTTATCATCTCTCATCTTCAATCTTTCAAATTTTCCTTTCAGACTTTGCAACCTTGCACTCTTCACAAACTCATCTCCTTCATACAGAAGTTCCAGTTTAGTCCAGATCTCATATGCAGTTGGTAGGTCAATAACATTTGAGAGATCTAAGTCATTCAATGCGCTTAGAAGAGCTTCCTTGGTCTGCAAATTATTTTCAGCATCTGTGATTTCATTCAGAGTTGTCCGACCACCCTGTGGAGGAACATATGGTTTTGAGACCATGGTCAAGTATGCTTTTCCCATACATTCCAAGTGACATTTCATGCGACCTTTCCAGAGAGTGAAGTTGGTTCCATCGAACTTCGGACTATCCTTCTTGTATGACGACATCCTGGATCTCCTCAAGCGGTTAAGCTCCTTTCAGAGGAACTTGGCTCTGATACCAATTGTTAGATCTAGGGCACACAACTGAGAGGGGGGGTGAATCAGTTGTGTGAAAACCTTACTACTATTTTAAACACTTGATTCTTCTTGGTTAGTTAGTAGTATATCAATTAATCATTCATCAAAGTAGAAAGCATAAACACCGAAACAGATAAACATCGACACATTAGACACCAAGATTTTTGACGTGGAAAACCTGGTTAAGGGAAAAACCACGAGGTGATTAACCCAAGGATTATTCTCTATTAGAAGAATAAGAAAAATGTATGGCACATGCCAGTCAGGGCTCACTGCCCGAGCACACTGCTCACAAAGAGGCACACTGCCTACAAAGAGACACACTATCTACAAGATAATAAGAATCATAACCTTGAACTAGAGAATGACATCTTCACCATGTCTGGATCAGTTCCATTTAAGCCCGAAACACTTCTGCTCTGCTTTTTACTCTTTCGCTACATCACACTCATCCATTACTCCTCCACACACCAAAATGAACTCACAAACCTTTATTTATATAAGACATCGACTTAGGAACAATCATCTAAGTTGGCAATCAACCATAAGAACATCCGCAAGATGAGTAACACATCCGGCCAGCCACCACAAGAACACTCACAAGATGAACAACTCATCCGGTCAGCTAGTCAGAACAAGAACTTCATCCGGAGGCATATCTTCAATTCTGGGCTCTACAATCAATGTGGACCAACAACACAACCTCAACATGATCCAATAACCTTCACAAGCTTTCCAGAATGACCAGGTACATCCGCACTTCCTCTGCTCACTAGAATCTTCTCTTTTCCTCATCTGGAACTTCAAGAACACAGTCTATCGCCACTGTCATACTACAAGAGGTGCTTCTGGACCTTCAAACCACATACCAATCAAGATGACACATCACTAGGACATCCCAAACACTCTGTCCAATCCACAGAATAGGATAATGCACTTCTGGATCTCACTGGACCTTTTGTAACACTCTGTCACTCCAGAGCATCTCCCGGAACTGGTTCTACTTGATTGATCACAACTCCTTCAAATCTTCATGCGGACCTCTGAAATCTTAACTGGATCATCTCAAGACTCATATCTACAAACCCTTTAATCCGCAACCTCTGAATCTCAACCTATTGAGTACTTTTGCCTTCTTAACAACACTGTTCTTCATTGTTCCTGATTGAGACTAATTTTCTCAATATCCTCAGCACACAACTCATCCAATTCTTCTTGCCAATGCAATATGAGTATGTTGACATCAATGACAACACTAGTTCACCTCATACTTGCAACACAAACCGCTCATGCCATAATCTACTTGCATCATTAGAATGAGTGAGAAAAGCAGTCGAAGGAGGATCAGGAACAAAGTGAGAAAATAGATAGAGCCATGATCGATGATCTACTCTCCCAACTACAACTGTAGAACCACTGTGCAACTCATGAATCTCCACTGAATCAGGAGTGAACTCAACCTACTTGCCTAAACCTATGTGAGTGATCTGATATATCGATAGGAGATTAGTTGATAATGAGGGCACACAAAGAACATCATGGAATGTGCCATCCCCCACATCAACAGAGCTCTTCCACACACCTCAACAGGAGTGTCATCATCCATCAAAATAGAAGGCATAGTACATGGCTCTAAAGATGCAAGTTCTTCCTTAGATAAAGCCATGTGGTGCGAAGCACCTGAATCAAGAACCCAAGTAGATGGTGAAGAAGCTACTGTAACAAGGGCTGGTGCAGGAGCACCAAGATATCTATGGCTTGTTTGATCTTCAAGATTGTTTTGTTTTGGTTTAATAAGGTCATTATAGACCATAATTGATGTAATAGGGTCTAGAAAAGACCATTTTTATGTCTTAAAGTCATTCAAGGGTCAAGTGATTAAATATTGTTAAAAGTGTCATAATGTTGTGTATGCAAACTACACTTTTTGTCCATTCTAGAGGAATCTAACAGTTATATCCTCCAAAATATGGTTGGATCAGTTGAAAAATAGTTTTTAACTAATGTAATAAGCCTACACACAAAGGCACAAGGTGGTGGCATGAATTTGGTGAAGAAAGAACATCAATAAACTTTGTTTTTTCTGCTGAAACTCATTTTTTCTGCATTTTTCACTGTTGCAGACCATACCACGGCCTTGTATGAACTTTTAATGACCTGAAACTCAATGGTATGATAGAGCATTAAGTTAAGCTTCATTTGAGCCAAGTTTGGAATATTTTCATTGATTTTTGAGTAAGTTCTATCTATTTTTCTGAAAACTGTCTGTTAGCTGTTAAAATAGGGATTTTGAGAGGCTACAATACATTTTTGGACCTTTCCATGGATGTAGGATCCTAATTCTCATGGAATAGGTCCTTAATAACATGTATAATAGGTTTTCTAACCCTGAAAAGGCAGGAGGAGTGCAAAGAAGAAGGTGATCACCGTTGGAGGTCAAGTTTGCATGTGGAAAGAGCATTGAAATGGTGGCTCAGTTATAGCTGCAGGAGATCTGCCTTAACAATGTGATGTTTTTATGTTTGATATGGTTTAATATGATCAAGGACATGGTTTTAGACCTTTGAATGAGGTCTGGAAGTGATTGGAAGTGGGAGATCTAGCAAGCCCTAGGTTTTGTGTCCTAGAAATGGGGGTTTGGTGTTTAAACACTTGAATAAGCAAATCATTGTCTAAAACCTAGAAAATCCTTTGTTTTGAATCCTTTCCTAAGATTGTTTCAAGGTTTGGAGTGAGTGGGACAATTATTTAATAGGGTTCCTTTGTAAAGTGGGCGGATTAGGCCTTGTAGGAAGACAGCAGGGTGTCAGGATAGTCAGATTCGGTCCAAAACAATAGTATATGAGTTTGAGGTATGTTGTAGAACTCAATAAAGGGTATCCAGATCAGTCACTAGGTTTGGAAGTGCTTTGGCAAAGTTTGGAGGAAAGTACAGTTTAGGCACTGAACAAGGCTACTAGGATTAGGCCTAGTCAAGAGGAGTTATCAAGAATCAATCAAATTGGTTCGTGAAACCTATTGAATCTTGTTGATTGGGGTATGTTGAGAGAAGGTGTACGATTTCATCTGAGAAGTGGAACCCTAATTTGAGCCCTTTGGTGGAGTTTAGGACAAGAAGAAGACTAGTGAGTCTTATTGGTTGAAGCCATTATTGTTTCAAATCTTTTGATCTTTTTAAATTACCTTTGGAGACCTGACACCTCTACATCATAGTGGTATCAGAGCAGCAAGTAGGTCCTTGAAGGAGTAGTAGGATCTTGTGAAAAAGTTAAGGGTTGGTGAGAGTTGTAAAGATGCCCCCTAAGAATCAGATGGCTAGGGAAAATAATGAATTGAGAGAAGCCTTAGAGGCAAGAGAAAAAGAGTTGAGGGATAGAAGAGAATAGGATGCTGCAAGAGAAAGAGAGTTAAGACAAGTGAGAAGAGAGAATGCATCAATCTTGGCAAGGTTGGAAGCATTGGAGAAGAATCCTAGAAGGGATGAACAAAATGATCCAGAAGGAGATGAGGAGGCAGATGAGAACCCTCCTGAGGATGAATTGGATCCTGAAGAAAAGAAATTTGTGAGATTGCTTAAGGCAGTTCAAGGTAGTGGAACAAAGGCAAACATAGAGTTACCTATCTATCAAGGGAAGATGGATAGTGAAGCGGTATTAGGGTGGGTAGATGCCCTTGAAAATTTCTTTGAGTATGAGGAAATGAGTGATGAGAAGAAGGTTAAATTTGGAAAAACAAAGTTGAGAGGGACAGCACTGACATGGTGGAGTAGTGTACAGACAGAAAGAGTGGCCAGAGGTGGCACAAGAATCACTTCTTGCGGTAGGATGAAGGATATGATGAAGGATTAGTTTCTTCCATCTGATTATTCTATTCAAACAAAGAGGATGAGGCAGAATTTCAAATAGAAGGACATGGATGTTATGTCATATACTGAGCAATTTCATAAGCTTAGTATTAGAGGAGGATTGGAAGATGAAGAAGAGAAAGTGGCAAGATACCTTAATGGGCTTAGGTATAACTTGCAAGATGAAATTGGTTTAACCATACCAAAATCACTTGGGGAATGTTTTTAGTTAGCCATAAGGGCTAAAGAGAAGGTGAAGAGGAAGCAAGAAAGACAAGGAGGTAGTGGTAGAGGATATAGAGGTAGGGGCAGACCTACTAATCAAGGACATAGTAGCAATGAGAAAGGCAAAGAGTTTTCTGCAGATCAGAGAGGTGGATATAGAGGTGGAGGTAGGTTTGGATCAAGTAGAGGAGTATTCACAGGCAGATGTTATCATTGCAATGAAGTGGGACACGTATCCTTCAAATGTCCTAAGAGGGATGATGTTGATAAGAGCAAGGAGAGAAGAGTTCACTTGGCACAAGAAGAGAAAAGAAAGAAGACCAAGAACTAGCAATAGCCTATCCAGAAATAGATGGAGAATTGCTCATTGTGGAAAAAGGCAAAGTGCAGCAAGCACCACAGGTATCCATTTTTAAAACTAATTGTTTAAGCCATGGAAAAATGTGCAAGTTGATTACAGATTCAGGTTCACATGATAATCTAGTTTCCTGGGATATGGTACACAAATTGGGATTGGAGACATTTGATCATCCTAGTCCTTACAATGCCACTTGGGTAAGTCAAGAGTAGCAAGTAAAGGTTAATCAGAGGGCATATGTTGATCTTTCAATTGGTCCATATCATGATTCTGTTTTGTGTGATGTTATTTCAATGACATGTGGGCATATAATTTTGGGTAGACCATGGCAACATTTGAGATGGACAGTTCATGATGGTTATACGAATAGCTATTTGGTGTACAAAGATGGTAAATAGTTTAAACTAATACCTTTACCTTATGAAGACAAGAAGGAGCATGTTATTGTTTGTTTTGGAGAGAAATTGCAGTTGAATGTGCAAGTTAAGGATGATTGGAAACAGCAGGAACAATTGTAGCGACAGAAGGTTTATGACAGTCATAAAGAACAACAGGTTTGGAACTTACATTGCATCAAGGTTGGAGACATTGATTTCCCTATAGGGAGGTAGGAAAAGGAAGGCAAACAACAGGGAAAAACAAATCAGAAACTTAAGATGGAGAAGGTAGAAGCATCACAGCAGCAGGATCCTAGGCAAGGACACTAATATATGTTTTGTGATAATAACACTTTTGGTAAGAACCATGCAGGTTGGAGAAGGAGGAGGATAACCCTTGGAGATTTCATGTTCCCTATCACAAATCAGAGGGACTCTTCACGAAGATTGCAGAATGCTTGGAGCAGATCACATGACTCTTGGGACAAGAGTTTTTATCATGCTGGAGAGTATGGTGTAGGAGCACCAAGATATCTATGACTTGTTTGATCTTCAAGATTGTTTTGTTTTAGTTTAATAAGGTCATTATAGACCATAATTGATGTAATAGGGTCTAGAAAAGACCATTTTTATGTCTTAAAGTCATTCAAGGGTCAAGTGATTAAATATTGTTAAAAGTGTCATAATGTTGTGTATGCAAACTAAACTTTGTGTCCATTCTAGAGGAATCTAACGGTTATATCCTCCAAAATATGGTTGGATCAATTGAAAAATAGTTTTTAATTGATGTAATAAGCCTACACACGAAGGCACAAGGTGGTGGCACGAATTTGGTGAAGAAAGAACATCAATAAACTTTGTTTTTTCTGCTGAAACTCATTTTTTCTGCATTTTTCACTATTACATACCATACCACGGCCCTATACGGACTTTTAATGACCTGAAACTCACATGGTATGATAGAGCATTGAGTTAAGCTTCATTTGAGCCAAGTTTGGAAGATTTTCATTAATTTTTGAGTAAGTTCTATCTATTTTTCTGAAAACTGCCTGTTAGCTATTAAAACAGGGATTTTGAGAGGCTACAATGCATTTTTGGACCTTTCCATGGATGTAGGATCCTAATTCTCATGGAATAGGTCCTTAATAACATGTATAATAGGTTTTCTAACCCTGACAAGGTAGGAGGAGTGCAAAGAAGAAGGTGATCACCGTTGGAGGTCAAGTTTGCATGTGGAAAGAGCATTGAAATGGTGGCTCAGTTATAGCAGCATGAGATTTGCCTTAACAAGGTGATGTTTTTATGTTTGATGTGGTTTAATATGATCAAGGACATGGTGATAGACCTTTGAATGAGGTCTGGAAGTGATTGGAAGTGGGAAATCTAGCAAGCCCTAGGTTTTGTGTTCTAGAAATGGGGATTTGGTGTTTAAACACTTGAATGAGCAAATCATTGTCTAAAACCTGGAAAATCCTTTGTTTTGATTCCTTTCCTAAGACTGTTTCAAGGATTGGAGTGAGTGGGACAAGTATTTAATAGGGTTCTTTTGTAAAGTGGGCGGATTAGGTCTTGTAGGAAGACAGCAGGGTGTAAGGACAGTCAAATTCAGTCCAAAACAATAGTATATGAGTTTGAGGTATGTTATAGAACTCAATAAAGGGTATCCAAATCAGTCACTAGGTTTGGAAGTGCTTTGGGAAAGTTTGGAGGAAAGTATAGTTTAGTCACTGAACAGGGCTACTAGGATTAGGCCTAGTCAAGAGGAGTTATCAAGAATCAATCAAATTGGTTTGTGAAACCTATTGAATCTTGTTGATTGGGGTATGTTGAGACCCTAGAAGGTGTAAGATTTCATCTGAGAAGTGGAACCCTAATTTGAGCCCTTTGGTGGAGTTTAGGGCAAGAAGAAGACTAGCGAGTCTTATTGGTTGAAGCCATTATTGTTTCAAATCTTTTGATCTTTTTAAATTACCTTTGGAGACCTGACACCTCTGCATCAAGGTCCTTTCCCTTTCCTTTCCCCTTGTTTTCTTTTTCCTTATTAGACCCCTCATTAGAACTCTATTTGATAGACTCAAAAACACTGATATTATTCTTCTCAAGAATGGGTGTCAAGTGATCAATTTGTTTCTTCAGACATTTATGTTCATCATGACCGGGTCTTTTACAATAGGCACATTGGACCCTCTCTTTCTTAGCCTTGTCACCATTGGAAGATTGGGTCTCATTAGTTTCTTTTGAGGCAACCGATATCTTATCCTTCTTCTCCTTGCTATTCTTTTGTTTCTTATCCTTACTATTGTTGTTACTACTTTGCCCTTTCTGTTCTTTTTTGCCTTGGTTGGCAGCCAAGGCATGTGACTTAGAGGACTTAAGAGTGCCCATCTGGATTAGCTTGTCTTGTTCCCGAGTGAGATTGACAGCAAAATCATCTAAAGATGGCATCGTGAATTGAGTACCAAGTGCACCCTTTGTAGCATAGAAAGTAGAAACAAACACAGAATATTCTGAACTTAGCTTAGAGAGAATACTAAGAATCAGTTGTTCATCTTTCTTTTCAATTCCACATTATTTTAATGGCAGCCTTAGTGATTTCAATTTAGTGAAGAAATCCTAGATTGTGTTGAAATTGCCTGGACTTAAACTAATTAGTTCATTTTCCAACATATGACCCCTCATTAAATCTTGTGTGCCAAATAGTGTTTCTAGCTTTGTCCAGATTTCATTTGGTGTATTCAAAGACTCAATGTGAAAGAGCAAATCTGGTGCAGGAGCACCCCAAGAAGACTAGAGTCTTATGCATTTTAGATATTTAATGTAATAAGGTCTGTTTGACCAGACTTGTCTTGGTGTTTGTAATTTGGTTTTTGTTTGTAAGTCCCTAGGACACTTGTCGATCTGTCATGATAAGGTTTTTAGTTTGTTAGAAGTTTGTTAGTGGGTTATGTCTCCCAGCTGCCTGGAATCTGTCAATACTACTCTCTATGGGTTGTTAAATAGCTCAGTTCAGATCAATTCGAGAGATCGGTTGAAATTGTTAGAGAGAGATAGGAATCAAAGCAATAGTGTGTCGTAAAGTTCTAGAACTGTGAAATTAGATATTTGTATTTCATTTCTAGAAGAAATAAAAGATCCTATTTTATGTTCGATTTCCTTGTGTAGTCAATTTTTTGGTTTGCAACCGAGATGGGTTCTTTAATCCATTCCACTGATTGATTACTCCTTAATCGGTGGAATGGTTGTATATATTAGATTAGGTTTTTTTTTATTATTTCTATACATTTTGTTTTCGCAGGATCGAGTTTCACAGCATGCTGAGATGAACCCTAACATCCTCATGTGCTAGGTTGTGAAAGTTAGGAAATCCGTATGTTTGTGGAGAATCGGTGTGGTGAAGCCACGCGAGATTTTAGTCGTGCATAGCTGCATCGCAGATAATTAAAATTTCCATGTTTGAACCGTTTTCAAAGATTCAATGGATTTTTGGTTCAACAGAGTTAGCAGGTAGTCTGTCAGGTTCCACAGTTGATTGAAATCGAAGGAAAAGTCTTTGTTTGAACCTTTGGCAAAAGGTTCAACGGTTCGCAAGTAAATCAGGTTCATTTTGGCTCGACAAATGCTTGTAAGAAGTTAAGTGAAGCTTCGAAGGAAGTTTTGAATCGGTTAAGTGTTTTGATTGAACCTTTGAACTGGTTCAACGGTTCAAAGGGTTCAACGGTTCAACCGACCATTTGGTTCAACCATTCGGCGATAGAGACAGTGTTAAAGAGCTAGCGATAGTTGAACCATTTGTTGAACCGATTCAATGGTTCAACAGTTCAGCGGGTCAATGGTTAAATGGTTCTGAGGTTTAAGGGTACGGCGAGTAGCGATAGGTTCAGAGATAGCGTCGGTTCAATAAAGCGGTTGATTCAGAGATTCGCCTAAAGCAAAATACTCATATCAGTGTGAGGAGTTTTCGTTTGGCCGATGGGATGGATTTTGTCGATGGAAAAACATACACAGAAAATGTATGTTAGTGGCTGGTTAACTGCCAACTGGTAAAATAGTTTTCCATGATCCGTTGTCTGCTCTGCATCAAAATCAGGAGAAACAGACAAACACAATGTTCCATATGCCTCATCACATTTGTTAAACCACTTAGGCTTATCTTCATCTTTAGTAGGTTCAGTTTCAAGTCCCATGGTTATCCTATTTAATCCAGCTTTCCTTAAGTGAATTGTCATGCATGATTTCCACTCAAAATAATTGTATGGAGTTAGGATGGGCACATTTGTTTGATCCATGATGAAGAAATGCAAAGAAGAAATGTCGAAAAGAAGAGAAGCCAACCAAGACAACCCCCCCTTTTCACTCAATCAAAGAACCCCCCAAGAAAATATGATTTGACACTTTATATTAGTTTTTTTACAACTGTCACTAGCAAGAAATACTAATTGGTCTTGATTTCAATGCATTACAAAACCCTCATGAAGAGCATATGTTGAAAATATAATTTTAGCACAATACCCAGAGAAATAAATAGTACCACTATGATCTACTTGAAAAATCATGCACTTTCAAAAAATGAATCGCCTCAATACGAGGTTGTATGTGAAAGTTATGATCCTCCGAAGTTCCCAAAACAAGAACTGTGTAGTGTCACGACTGCGAATCTACAATTTCTAAAAAATCTCTAGATCAAAATTAAAAAATAACTACACTAGTGCATAGAGCATGAAAAAATAGTCAAAATAAAAAAAAATCGTGGGAAACGGAATTCATATGAGCAATAATGGAGCATTTGAAAACTGCCTTCAAAACTACAATTGCCAACGGAGAGGGGTCCTGCCGTAGCTTTCTAAGTGTGTTTCTGAAAAATATATAGACTACATACAAAAACTAAAACATACCCAGATAGTTTTTCTATGTTACGAACAAAACCCAGAAGGCATTTTTCTTGTTGATATATAAAAGATGTTGATCCAGTGTAAATAGAACACCTTTAGCTATAAAAAACAATCCCACCAACTAAAAAATGACATGCAAAGGCTGAATCAGCTACCTAAGACAAGAAATAGCATGTTGGAACCTACAATATTGATTGAAAACACCAAATATGCAATATGGTTGTCAGATTTGAGCTTTAAACCCCGGTTCCACAACTGTGTATGACGATCTCTGATTTCAGTAAAACAAAAGCCAAATCTGACTTTCTCAAGCCTCCTAGATGTGTTGGAACAGCCACAAATACTACCAGTATAACCAGAAGTGCTACAACCACCCAGATTTCATAAAACACATGTGCAAACCCCAAAGATTAAAAAAGTTTTTGTCAAACTTTTCTGATTCTCAAGATCATCTGAAGATGCAAGAGAAGAGCATACTGAGTTTTTTAAAAAATTGTAATAAGATTTATTAGCGCCCCCCCCCCCCCTCGAATCTCTCAAATATGGAAACTAAAATTTACTCTTGCACATAGAATAGCTCTAATACCATGTTAGAATCTAAAAAGATTATTAACCTAGAAAACTAGTGCAAACGAATAGATATCTAAACTATGAATGCAAATGATACAAAATCAAAATAGAAACACAGAGTTAGTCTCCAAGAGAGTAATGCAAATGCTAGAAGCAAAATAGCATTAAGAGGATGCAAAAGCAAAAGACATAAAATACAAGCCAGGTAGCATGCTTATATAGACTAAAAAGAGAGAAGAGGTGGCAACACCGACCAATGAGGAGCAACCATTTATCAGACTAAAGATAGAAAAGTATCTTCCCAAGATAGCTAATGGATGCTCACATGTAGGAAGGTAACACCTCACAACCACTAACCTAATAAGACATGCTTTATTAACCTAAGTGAGATTAATAGAAGTGTAGGAAAAACCTAGGAATATAGGGAAAAAATAAATAACCCACTAGGAAATAAAAACCTACACTAACAGTATAAAGGATGATGCAATTTTTCAGTACTTGACTAAATGGAACAGATAACCAGACAAGGGAGCATTTGAAGGTCAAGGAGATGCAGTGAAGGAGCAAGATTCAAGGCAGTGCAATCCTCATGGTACATAAGTTTTTTTCTTTGGGCGATTGTATGGTGCAGGAGCACCAAGGTCATTTTTGTAAATAATGTCATAAAGGGAATTTTGGTGTTTAGAGTCTCTAAAGTCATGTAATAAGGCCATAATAGGCCATTCTTGATGTCTTGAGTCAATTTGAGTTCATTTGGTAAATAATGTAACAAGTTACAAAATTTGCCAAAATGTTGTTATGGCAAAATTGTAAAAAAAGTACAAGATGGAAGGTGAATAGTCATGTAAGTTAAAAAGTTAGTTTGGTTTGATTAGATGGGTTGGTTTTGATGTTCAAGGCTTATAAACAATGTGTATGGTCGAATCCACAATTGGTTTCATTAATTGTTATTGGGTTAAACAAAAATTATAGTTGTTTTTGTGAAAATAGGTCTGTGAAACCCTAGTTGAGGATTTGAGTATAAAAATAATGATTTGGGCCTCATTCCACTAGTGAAATTTTCTCAAAATGGTTGAAATGGAGGGACATAAGATGTATTTCAAGATTCCAGTGATTATTTTGCAAAAGGTGGACTTTTGGTTTAGATTTGGTGATGCCCTAGATTGATTTTTCTTATGTTTTGGCTTGACAAGTGAGGCTAAGAGTGTGAGTTTGCATAAAAAGCATTGGTAAGAGACTTGTGAAGGTTTGTATAGCATAGGCAGACCTAATAAGACATGTCTAAACTATTAGGAAAGTTTGAAGAAGAGTGGAGTGTGGATTTTCAATAAACCCTCTTGAAACTAGACTAGAAAGGCCTAAAACAAGGGATGAGTAGTTTGGGGCTTAAATGAGTGTTCCAAACCCAAAAAGTTGGTTAATTAGAGTTTTTGGAGGTTGTTCTAACTGTCCATAGGAATTTTGGCTTGGCATCAAGTTTAGAGGGTACTTGCTTTGTAAAATAGGGCTATTTGCCTCTTTTGTAACAGTGGAACAGTGAATTGTTTGGTGTTTCGGTCTGAAACAATACCTAAGTCATTGATATGTTGTGTAAAAGCATAATGGGTGCTCAAAAAGGTAATTCTTTTGTGGGTTTGTGATCCCTACAGGAAAATAAGTTAAAAAAACCTCTCTAGGAGGGCTACAAGGCTTGAGGAGGGCTAAACCAAAAAACCCATAATCCTAAGTTCTCCTAACTTGCAAAGTGGTTTGTTGAGGAGTTTGTAATCAGTCTTCCTTGTTTTGCATCAGCTTGGCACTATTGTAGACAATTATTTTCTTATGAATTTTTGACCAATCTGTAATTGCAGGTTAATTTTTATCGATTTTGTGTTGAAAATCTAGAATTTTTTTTTTTCTGGACTCTATAATTGTTTGTTGATCTAGCTAATTATATGTTTTATAGAAAAATAATCATTTTTGTATAGATTTGTGGGTCTTTGCTAGTACATGTGGTCATTTCTAACTATGTTTTTGTCATTCAGTGATTTTGTCAGGTATAAGGTCACTTTTTTTATATTTGTGCACTTTTGTCTGATTAAAATTCACTTATGTTTCATACATGTCTGCATTTGTTTAGTAGAATTTCACTTTTGTTAAGTGTTTGTGTGCTTTTGACCTTTAAACTTTTGCATATGTTTCATTGTTTGACACTTTTGTTCTATAATTTTAAAATATCAAAAATATTAAAAAAATACCTTTTTCATCTAACCTTTTTGTTGTCATGTGAACTAATCCATTTGTACAGCTTGTTTCTCGATTGTCAAAGAGCAAAAAATCAAAAACTACTGACACATTTGTCCTGCAGGTTCAACCGTTGAAGATTTTGTTTTCTCACTAATCAAGGCACACTAAATTAGCTTAGAGGGTTAATTAACTTGTTTGATGTGTTTGTGGAAGTTTGTTGGCATATGCTCTCTCCTTGCACCTCGCGTGATCTTGGAGGTCAAAAGCCCCAAATTTCTTCTATGTTTTAGATTAGATCCTAAGGTTGTGCTAGCTTGTGTATGTTCTCCCCTTGCACCTAGTGTGTGTTGGCAAGAGACACTACTACGCATGACAAGTGTTGTCATTGATGGCAACTAAGTCTATCTTACACATCCGCATTTCATAATTTGTTCATACCAGAAGTCAGAATGAAGATTTGTCTAAGTCTGGGTAGTTAGAAGCAGAGCATGTGATAGGGTTTAGTATCTTGGTCTGGATCTCTCCAGTGATAAATCACAGTGTGTTGCGGATCTGAGGAAGTGATAAGGATTGATAAGTAGGAGGTATTTTTCACAGCATGTTGAATTATGATATTTTATTTCAGGTTTTAACTGTGTAGTTTTTGAGTCAAACACATGACCCATATTTCATGAGTAGTGGTTCACATGAACCCGTCTCTCATGTTAATGAATGGTCCACTTAGCACTCATTGCATCTAGGTGATGCACACAGGGGTGAAGCATCAGGACTTCCCGGGAGGATTGTCAAGACTATCTAAATCCAGAAATCTAGCCTCTGGCAATAAAGGATTCAAAAGTTATAAGCATCTGAGTATCGGGTTCCAGTTAGTCAGTACAGTCAAAAGAAGAATAGGCCAACCTAGTATTTGATCTTGGTCTAGATAAATAAAAAGTGTTGGTTAAATAATGTGTGATAATTAGTGATATTGGTTGACATGATTGATGATTTGAAAACAGAAGTTTTTGGTCCGCATTGTTGATTGTGCATGGATTCAGTCGACAAAGCAGAGTTCTCAACAAATGTTCTAAGTTTTCTTGAAGCTGACTACAGTTGATTGAATTTCTTGATGCAGATATATATAGCCAATGGATTCGAGTGTTTTGAAGTATGTGAGAGGTGTGTGGTGGTGGATTAAGTGCGAAAAAGGCAGAAAGAAATACGAAGATAAAGATCTAAGCTTGGATTATGGCCTAAGAGTGAAACAAGGCAGAATAAGGATGAAGTGGGTAAGATCATTATTTTGTGCTTAACCAGAACTGAACTTCTACATTGGTAGATGTTATTCATCAATTCAAACAATCTATAATCTTCTTGTAATCATCTCTATAGGCAGTGAGCTTTGGGTAGTGCGCCCTGAAGGCATGTGTCTTCCCCATTTATAATACTTTTAACAAAGTATAATTTCTTGTGGGTTAACCCCCACCGTGGTTTTTCCCTTAAACGGGTTTCCACATAAAAATCCTAGTGTTATGTGTGTTGATTATGTTTCTGCTCATGTGTTGTTTATTTATGCTTCATGGTTATATCATTAATTTGTTATTAAGTGATAAAGAAGGTAAATTGCCGCAAGTAATAAAAGTTTTTGAGAAAACTGATTCACCCCCCCTCTCAGTTGTCTGCCCTTATTTCAACAATTGGTATTAGAGCAAGGTTCCTTGGAAGAAGTTTAACAGCTTGAGGAAGATCTGGGAAGGTAATAAAATGGATTCATACAACCTTTAGGAACAACTTAAACTTGCTTTAGAAGATCTTGATCAGTCTAGAGCAGAAGTCAAAGAACTGCAAGAGAACCTTAAAGATGCTGAAGATTTCATTGAGACCTTAAAAGGAAAATTGAGCAAATCCAATGAAAAGAGGAAGGAGCTACTTCTTCAACTAGGAAATTAGAATGAAGACAATGACAAGAATAAGGCCCTGAAAGAGAAGACAAAGGAATGTGAGAAGTTAGCTAAAGAAGTTGTCCTAAAACATGAGATGGAATCCAGGGTGATGAGGCTAACCAAGGAAATTGAAGAAAGGAAGAAGATTGAAGAAAAACTGAATCAATCTCTGAAAGAAAGAACAAAAGAATGTTGCAGATTGGACAGAATATCTAGCCATCTAGACTATGATCTACATGAAAGTAGAGAAAATGAGGAAGAACTTGAAAGATAAATTGTTATTCTCAAACATGACCTAGAAGTTGCAAATGAATACAAGGAGAAGTTTAAGATAAGCTCAGCTAAACTTGAAGTGTTGCTTGAGAGGCAGAAGAAGGCTGATGATAAGCATGGTCTTGGGTATGAGAAAGGTGAAAGCTTTGGATCTGGACAAAGAAATTCTCAATCAAGGAATGGGAGAAATAGACCTAGAAGACCTCTAGTAAGATAGCCTAATGCTCAAAGGTATCCATCTTTCAATGGAAATTGTTTCAATTGCAGTAAATTCAGTCATAGAGCTACTCAGTGTAGAAGCAGAGTAAATCAAAGTGGTCCATCCTTTTCCGGTCAATGCTTCAAGTGTAAGAGGTATGGTCATAGTGTTGGTTTTAGGACAAACAACTGAGAGGGGGGGTGAATCAGTTGTCACAAAAAAATTATGTTCCTTACATGTTCCTTAATCACTTAGAACCTTCTTATATTTTAACAATGTATAAAAAAATTCAATCATGGAAGTATAATGCAATAATTCAAGAACAGAAATACATTCAACACATATAACACCTAGATTTTTAACGTGGAAAACCCAGTTAAGGGAAAAACCATAGGGTGACTAACCCAAGATTGTATTCTCTGTTAAAAGAATAAGAAGAACAAAATGGCACATGCCAATTAGGGCTCACTACCTGAGCACACTGCTCACAAGAGGCCCACTGCCTACAAGAGACACAATGTCTACAAAAGAATATAAGTATTACATACTTGAACAGGAGATTAGCATCTTTACTATGCTTGAATCAGTTCCATTAAGCTCAACCTCTTTGCTCTACTTTTTGGTCCTCTTCACTACCACCTTCTCATCGCACACACACTTTTGAATGACTTCGCAACTCTTATTTATACATGACATCAACCTTGGAATGATCAACAAAGTTGGCACAACTACACTTATTTTATTACAGAGTAATTACAAAAATACAACTTGACTTATTACAAAAAATTCATGTCCATCACTATGCTGTCAGCCACACATAACTGGGACTTCAATCTTCTTCGAGGAGCATGCCATGCTTCTCAAGACATCTTCAAAGTCATCCGCAACATGTGTAAAACATCCGGATGGCCAAGACTAGGAAGAACACTATTCTCGAAAGGTAAATCTTCAATTACGAGCTCAATCTTCAATGCAGACCATCAACACAAACTGGACATAGTCTAGAGACCCCCACAAGCTTGCTTGAATCACCAAAAACATCCGTACCACTTTTGCTTACTGTAATCAACTGCATCTTCATCTAGAACCTCAAGAACATAGCTAGTCATCACTGTCACATTAGAAGGATTGCTTGTGGACCTCCAAACCACAAACCAATTGAGTTGTCAATTCACATTAGCTTCCCAAACATGCCGCCATATCCACAGAACATGATATTGTATTTCTGGATCTTACCGGACCTATTTGTGTCACTCTGTCACTTCTGAATAGTTTCTAGAACCGGTTTTACTCTTATGGCCATAACTCCTTCACAATTTTATGTGAACCTCTCAAATCTTGACTGGATCACCTTTAGACATATATCTACAAACCCTTTGATGCGCATTCTCTGATCTTAATCTAGTTGGGATCTTCACTTCATAGAGCTTCACTGTCTTCAATGTTCTTCTCTGTTACTGATAGGACTAATTTTATCAATATCCTCAGCACACAACTCATCCAATCCTTGACATCAATGCAACAAGAGTATGTTGACATCAATGACAATACTAGTTAGGTCCATACTTGCAACAATCTCCCCCTTTCTCATTGATGGCAACATATGATGTGAAAAACTATTTTAACCATCAAGACAAGAACTTCTCCTCACTGACTAACATAGCTCCCCCTATCAATAGCAATCATTCATATGTTTTCTCTTCCTTTACTGTTCCCCCTTTGATCAGCAACCACTTTTTATTTTTCACATGTCTTCTCTCCCCCTTTGACATAAATGGAAAAGGGCACATACTTGCAACCACTTCTCATACTTCATAATCATGTTGACTACTCCCCCTGAGTAGTAGCTTCCTTGTAGGAGTCAATGACAACACTGAGAGGTTGGGTGAATCAGTGTTGTGTAAATTCTTGACTTTTTGCAAACTTTACAAGACAAGTAGAAAGAAAGACATTAATGATCTATTGAGTTCATATGCACAAGACTGATAGTGAAAGATGTGAACCAAAAACTTATCAACAAAACACAAATATGCACACATAGAGACAAATTATAACACAGAAATTTCTAGAGTGGAAAACCCTCTCGGGGTAGAAAAACCACTCATGAAGTGCCTCACTGGCTTAACTTTAAAAACTTCTTACAAAGCCTCACTGGCTTAATATTATGTCTCACTAACAATTGAGAGGTCTCACTGACCTACAAGCCTCACTGGCAAACTGAATCACCAACAGAAGAAATAAATAAATCAGAGGGATACTTTGTTTCCATTCAATACAAAACATTTCTTTATCTGTCAAATGGCCATTCTATTCAAAATCAATCCTACATCCAGATATACTCAACAACACTGCATTACTCTGTATGTTTCATCTCTATCTTTTAATACACACCCTATGTCAATGTACATGTAACTTTATTATATACAAATTTGACGACCTTTCACATTCTATAGAAACAAAATCATCTTCTACAATTTTGTCTGCATAAAAATATCATATATTTCTTCACTGCATCTATGAAGAATCTGCAAAGAAAAATAAAATCAATTTTCTTTTCATTCCCATGACCATTCATTTTCTTCTTCTCCATCCTGCAAGAAAAAATAAAATCAACCTTTTTTTTTTTCAAGGCCATTCTCTTTCCTCTATTTTTCTGAATCATCTGCATAAGTCTTTTCACATTTGGAGCCTTCAATTTGCTTTTGTAATAAAATCTGCCCTTTGCAAAAAAAACTTCAATAAATTTCAATCAATTTTTGTCCCTGTAATTTCTTTTTTTTTTTTAAATAACCCTTGATGTCAAACCCCATTCATCTTCTCACAAAACAAAACTTCTCCATCATACACCATTCCTGCAAATACAAAGCACTTGAAATAAAAAGAATTTTGATATTCTCTACAATAAAACTTTTCACCTTCACTCTACAATTTTCTTCTTTCATAAAAACATCTTCAATAAAAATTAATTCCAATATCCTCTCTGTATTTTCAACTTGCTTCAAAACAAACCTTTAATGTTAAATCACTTCACCTCAAAAAAAAATAGCTCTAAAAAAAAATCTTCAACTAATGTGCTTTTCAAAAAAATATCCTTTGCTCACAAATATCTTAAAAAGAAACTTTCTCATAAAAAAATAATAAAGCTTACTCTTTATCTTAAAATTAGAAAAGAATCTTTTTGAAAAAAGAAGCTTTCAAATTTCTTAAAAAGTTGCCTTTTGATTGGGATAAATATAGCCATTTAAAAACTTTTCTCAAAATAGAGCTCCACATATTAAGGCATATTTGAATGAATATACACTTTGATACCTTTTTCAATTCATAAAAGCATGGTCTCCATAAAAGCATATTCAATGCCACAAAAATCGTGCTTTTCCAAAATAAGACTTTTGAATATTTCAAACTCTCCATAAGAAGACTATTCGATGGCCTTTTCTTTTCTTTTTTTTTAATGGTCTCCATATTTCTTAAAGCATTCGATGCTTTTTTTTAATCACAAGGCTTAAACACTTTTTGCATCACAAGTTAGATGCTTTTTCGAACACTTTTTGCTGCTCACCATATATGATATTTAAAATGCTTTTTTTAAATAAATATTTTCACATAAATGAAAAGCACCTCTTAAAATATAAACCATGCTCCTATATTTAACCTGTATTCTCCAACTTAAGCATATTTGATGCTTTTTTTTTTATGTCTTTCTCAAATATTTTGATGCCACATGTAAATCAAATAAAGTCCATGAGTAAATCATTTGTAGATGTCTGTCTATCTCTGCAGGTGTAAATTCACTGTATGTCTTGAGATCAAGTGAAGTATCACCATCAACACTAATGAAGACTATGCCACTAACCTCCTGTCACAACTATCAACATCAACAAATGAAGATCAAATGTAACAAATGAAGACCATACCATCAAGCCATTGTCATTTAGAAGACCAAGTCACTATATACTATTTGCAACTGTCTAAAACCATGATGCTACTGAATACATCAAAATTGCCAAAGATCACTGTATGTCATTGAAATGAATACTAGAGCCAAACTATGAGCATCATCTAGAAATTTGAACTCATGTATGATCAACACAAACAAGTTATCATCAATTATCACTTAACCAACTACTTTTTGACATCAATGACAATCTAGTTTCATCATTCCTAACACCAATCTGGATCACAAGATATGACTGTGGGATCCACCGGACTGATGCACATCAGTGCACCTTAATTCAGAACCGGAGGGGTAATAACCCCTAAGTTCTCCCTAAGATACTCAAAAGAGTCCTTAGGTAGAGGTTTAGTAAAAATGTCTACAATCTGATCCTTTAAGGGCACAAACTCTAGTCTGACTTCATTCTTGTTCACTTGTTCTCTCAAAAAGTGAAACTTGATGAATATATGTTTTGTCTTTGAATGCAACACCAGATTTTTTGATATGTTTATTGTACTTGAATTATCACAGAAGATTGTGATAGGTTCTTCATACTCCACTCTGATGTCTCTTAGCATTTGCTTCATCCATAATACTTGAGTGCAACTGCCTACTGCTGTAATATATTTTGCTTCTACAATGGACAGAGATATTGCCTCTTGTTTCTTGCTAAGCCAAGAAACTAATCTTTTACCCAAAAAGAATGCACCACCACTAGTACTCTTCTAGTCATCCACATCACCTACCCAATCAGCATCAGCATAAGCATGAAGAGAGAAATCATGATACTTAGGATACCATAATCCATACTCAATTGTTCCCTTTAGATATCTAAGAATTCTTTTTATTGCCATGACATGAGACTCTCTAGGATCAGTTTGGAATCTGGCAATAAGACTAACAACATTCATAATATTAGGTCTAGTTTGAGTGAGGTAGAGCAGTCCTCCAATCATTGACCTATACTTTTTCTGGTCAGTCTTAGGAGATTCATCATCTTTACTCAGCTTACATCCAGTTGCCATGGGAGTATTCAGTGGTTTTGAATCTTCCATCCCAAATTTCTTCAACAATTCTTTCACATATTTGGTCTGAGATATGAAGATTCCTTTCTTTGTTTGAGTGATTTGTAGACCCAAGAAGAAATTTATTTCCCCAAACATAGACATCTCAAATTCACTTTTCATTTGATTTGTAAAAGTCTTGCACATACTATCTTTTCCTCCAAAAATGATATCAACATATACTTCAACAATCAAGATATTTTCATGATCAATCTTGAAGTATAAATTACTGTCAGCAGTACCTTTATTGAAGCCAATCTTCAAAAGATGTTTGTCCAATCTTTCATACCAGGCTCTTGGGGCTTGTTTGAGTCCATACAATGCCTTCTTTAATTTCCAGACCATATCTCCATGATCAGACAATTGAAAACCATCCGGTTGCTCAATGTATACCTCTTCTTCCAAATCACCATTTAGGAAAGTAGACTTGACATCTATCTGATACACCTTGAAATCTTTGAAGGCAGCAAAAGAAAAAAACTAATTTGACTACTTCAATTCTTGCCACCGAAGCAAAAGTTTCTTCAAAGTCAACTCCTTCTACTTGAGAATAACCCTTACAGACCAATCTAGCTTTGTTTCTTATTACTTCACCATCTTCATTCAGTTTATTCTAGAAGACCGATTTAGTCCCAATCACATTTTTTTCCTTAGGTCTAGGAACAAGATCCCAAGTGTGATTCTTTTCAATCTGCATCAATTCCTCCATTGCATTAACCCAACTTTCATCATTGCATGCTTCACTTACTATTTTTGGTTCAATCTTTGAAATCGGACAATACTTCATTGAATCTTGAGTAATTTTTCTTCTTGTTTGAACACCTTTGCTTCTATCTCCTATGATCTGGTCTTTAGAATGATTCATTCTTACATACCTAGGAGTTTTGGGAAGCTCTTGCACTTCTAAATCTTGAACAGGTTCATGCAAACTTGTCTCTTCTTCTTGTATTTCAGGATTCTCCAGATCAGTTTGAATCTAAACTAGAGTTGGGACTTGTTCTCCTTGATCTAAGACATCATTCTGATCATCTGCTTCATACTCATAATTCATTGAGGGATTTTCCATGCCTTCATCAACCTTCACATTTGCATTTTCTACAATCTTTCTCAATCTCTTGTTATAACACTGGTATGCTTTGCTTTGAGTAGAATATCCTAAGAATATTCCTTCATCACTTCTAGCATCAAACTTGTCAAGGTCTTCATCTCTTTTGATATAGAATTTACTACCAAAGACTCTAAAATATTTTACAGTAGGAGTGATGCCAAACCAAAGTTCATAAGGAGTCTTACCAGTATTGCCTCTGATTTGTACTCGATTAAGAGTATAGACAGCAGTTCTTACATCTTCTCTCCAGTAGATCTGAGGGAGATTTGCTTCAATCATCATGGTTCTAGATGCTCCCTGGATGGTCCGGTTCTTTCTCTCCACTACTTCATTCTATTGTGGAGTCCTTGGAGCAGATAATTATCTCTTTATCCCATGTTCCTCACAGAATGATATGAACTCACTGGATGTGAATTCTCCACCTCTATCAGACCTAAGGCATTTTATGTTTATGCCAATTTCATTTTCTACCATAGCCTTGAATATTTTAAATTTCTCAAGTGCTTCAGATTTCTCTTTCAAGAAAGTTACCCACATCATCCAGGAGTGGTCATCAATCAACAACATGAAATACCTATCTCTTTGCAGACTCCTGATTCTTGTCAGACCACAAAGATCAGTGTGTACTAAGTCTAACAATCTGGTTGAAGATTGTTCCTTACTTTTAAATGTGGCTCTGTTCTGCTTACCCAAATGACATTCTTTGCACAAACTGTTAGTAGGTTTCACCAATCTTGGAAGATCTCTTACAGCTTGAGTGTTGTTTATCTTGATGATATTATCAAAATTTACATGAGACATTCTCCTATGCCACAACCAACTCTGATCAATTTGAATAAATAAACAACTTTTTTCAGTACCAACCAAGTGGAAGATGTTACATTTTGTCTATGTACCGGATGCAATCTCAGTTCCAGAGCTTTCCAAGGTCTTACATTTTCCATTATGCTTTAGACTTTCAACATACAAAACATCACTAGTTTTGTTCTTTCCATCAAAGGAAATGGTTCCTCTACCTCTAATTCTACCAGCAAAATTATCTCCAAACTCTACAAGTCCACCCTCATATCTTTCCAAGCTTAAGAACTTGCTCTTGTCACCAGTCATATGGTGAGAGCATCCACTATCAATAACCCATTCATCCTTTTCTTCAACCTAAGAAACTAGAGCACTTTCCATCATCTTATGATTGGTAGATTCAATAGGCATTGGATCTTCTTCCTTGATGGCAATAAACACCCAGTCACTTCTAGATTTGTTTCATATCTTGGATTCATCATATGTTACTCCATCATCATCATCTTGAACATAGTAACACTTTTTCTGAAACCTTGATCTATTAGGGTTTGGCCTTGAAAACCTTTCTAGACATCTTGAGACAAAATGACCAATCTTATTGCAGGCAAAGCATTTAAAAGGTAATTTTCCTTCATACTTATTGGATCCTCTTGGTAGTCTTTTTGTAATGAGAGCTTCAAGTTGTTCAGCTTCTAATTCATCCTCTTCCAGATCTTTTCTTGCTTTCTCATACCAAGATGATTTTCTTGAGGAGCTTTCCCCTGGATCATATCTCTGTTTGCCTTTAGCAGGGGCACTAGCTTTGAAAGCAGATTCAGTCTTGGGAAGTGCATCACCAAACTCAACCAACTCAAATGCATATATCTTAGCAACCAATTGATCCCTTGTGATAGTTGTTAAAGATCTGATTTCTTCAATAGCTGTGACCTTGTGTTTATATGCAGGTGGTCAAGATCTGAGAACTTTAGAAACAATTTCATCTTCATCCAGTACTCTACCAGCACATCTGATGCCACATACAAGCTCATTTTCTTTTGCCATATATAAAGTTATGTTCTCATCTTCACTCATCCTTAGGTTTTCAAACTTTCCTTTCAAACTTTATAGCTTGGCACACTTAACATACTTGTCTCCTTCATATAGATTTTTAATCTTTGTCCAAATTTCATAAGTAGTCTTTAATGCCATAATATTTGTCAGCTCTGTATTAGACAAGGCACTCAATAGGGCTTCTTTAGCTCGAAGATTATTTTTTGCATCTCTGAATTCATCTATAGTTGTTGGCCCGTTCCTTGGAGGAACATATTTAGTTGAGGTTATGTTCCAATACTGATATCCCATGCATTGTAAGTGACATTCCATGCAGTTCTTCCAGGCAGTGAAGTTTGTTCCGTCAAACCTTGGACTATCCTTCTTATAGGTCAACATCCTAGATCTCCTCAAGTAGTCAAGCTTCTTCTAGAGGAACTTGGCTCTGATACCAATTGTTGGTTTTAGGACAGATAACTGAGAGGGGTGAATTAGTTGTCACAAAAAAATTATGTTCCTTATCTGTTCCTTAATCACTTAGAACCTTCTTATATTTTAACAGCATATAAAAAAATCAATCATGGAAGTATAATGCAATAATTCAAGAATAGAAACGCATTCAACATATATAACACCCAGATTTTTAACGTGGAAAACTTGGTTAAGGGAAAAACCATAGGGTGACTAACCCAAGATTTATTCTCTGTTAAAAGAATAAGAACAAAATGGCACATGCCAATTAGGGCTCACTGCCCGAGCACACTGCTCACAAGAGGCCCACTACCTACAAGAGACACACTATCTACAAAAGAATATAAGTATTACATACTTGAATAGGAGATTAGCATCTTTACTATGCCTGAATTAGTTCCATTAAGCTCAACCCCTCTACTCTACTTTTCAGTCCTCTTCACTACCACCTTCTCATTGTACACACACTTTTGAATGACTTCGCAACTCTTATTTATACATGACATCAACCTTGGAATCATCAACAAAGTTGGCACAACATACACTTATTTTATTATAGAGTAATTACAAAAATACAACTTGACTTATTACAAAAACTTCATGCGCATCACTATATAATTGGCCACACATAACTAGGACTTCAATCTTCTTTGAGGAGCACGCCATGCTTCACAAAACATCTTCAAAGTCATCCAAAACATGTGCAAAACATCCAGTCAGCCAAGACTAGGAAGAACGCTATTCCCAGAAGGTAAATCTTCAATTACGAGCTCAATCTTCAATGTCGACTATCAACACAAACTGGACATAGTCTAGAGACCCCCACAATCTTGCCTGAATCACCAAGAACATCTGTACCACTTTTGCTTACTGTAATCAATCGCATCTTCATCCAGAACCTTAAGAACATAGTCGGTCATCACTGTCACATTAGAAGGATTGCTTGTGGACCTCCAAACCACAAACCAATTGAGTTGTCAATTCACATTAGCTTCCCAAACATGCCACCAGATCCACAGAACATGGTATTGTATTTATGGATCTTACTGGACCTATTTGTGTCACTCTATCACCTCTGAATAGTTGCTAGAGCCAGTTTTACTCTTATGGCCAGAACTCCTTCACAATTTCATGCGAACATCTCAAATCTTGACTGGATCACCTTTAGACACATATCTACAAACCCTGTGATGTGCATTCTCTAATCTTCATCTAGTTGGGATCTTCACTTCATAGAGCTTCACTATCTTCACTATTCTTCTCTGTTACTGATAGGACTAATTTTCTCAATATCCTCAGCACATAGCTTATCCAATCCTTGACATCAATGTAACAAGAGTATGTTGACATCAATGACAACACCAATTAGGTCCATACTTGCAACACATAGATCCAATGAATATAGAAGAATGATGATGAACAACTCTAACAATAGAGGAAATGGTAATTCTTTCAATGGTAAATGCTTTGCATACAATAGATTTGGACATATGGCTAATCAGTGTAGATCAAGAGGAAATCAATCAAATGGGAAAAGAAATGTTGTGTGTTTCAATTGTGACTGATCCGGTCATATTACAAAATTCTATAGAAGCAGAAAGAATGAAAAAAGAGGTCCGGTAAATAGAAAATTGGATGAGCAGAGACAAGACAAAGGTAAGAGAAAAGTTGATGTAAATGAGATCTAGAATGAAATGAACAAGACATGGTTGAAGAAAAGTGAAATGAAAATTGATAATGGGTCCGCACCGGTATCCGGTGCTGATAATTCCTTCGGGAATTGAATCAGGAGCTCTGGCTCAGGGGGAGCTGCATCCAAAATCTAATGCCCCCTACAAATAAGTAGGTGCTTGAATCTAGCATGATGAATGAAGATAGAGAAGCCTATTGCAGATATGTTAAAGCAAATTCTGAAAGAAAAGAAGCAAATGTGATTGATTGTAGAGCAATTGAAGTTCAACTATATGCAGAAATAGTGTAACCAGATGTATTAGGGCAAAGCATTTATTACAATGACAAATTAGGTTTTGCAGAGGATAAAAAGTCATTCATTCAATCATATGATCACTATGCATTTGAAGAGAGCGAACAAAAGAGTAGCTGAGCTAAGATTTCAAGGATTTGAAGTGTGACCAACAAATTCATCAACTAACCCTAATTCCGTGGAAGAAAAAAGGTATTTTTCTACGAAGCTTTGAACTCGCAATATTTTGCAATGGCTACACCTTTGATTGTTGATATCACTAAAAGGCCCCGACCCAAATTCAAGAAGAATCCCCACAAATCAGTAGAAGTCGACCCGTTAGGTGCATTTTCAAGTGTTCCATATGGTGTATTGCATGTTGAAGATATTAGGGTCTATATTCATGCGAGCATAGATGAATTTGGGGACTCAACGTTTCTAGATTTATTCAAGAATCATTTAAGGGATGAAATTCATGGTCTTAAACCTAAGTATAAGGCACTACACGATAAACATTTCATTCAGATTATGGGCTTTCCAACCTTCGATGAAAATGAATGGGTCTGGTATGTTTTAAGCTGAATGCATGATGAGTTTATATGGATAATGAAACCTTTCAAGATCACCAAGGATGGCATAAAGGTCATGATAGAGTAAAACTCATCTGGTGGACTACCAATGTTGAAGGTTGTAAAGAATCAAACTGTGACCGATGCAACCGGTGCCAAATTCAACAAGAGGGCAATGACTATCAATGATATTAGTGATCCAGATGTTAAGTTTGCTTCAATGGTAATTGGTTACAAAATTTATCACTCTAGTAGGGAGAACTCTATTTCTGGAACGGTCATATATGTTGCATACCAAATGTTAAAAGAAAATGCAAATTATGACTAGTGTGAGTTATTACATAACCAACTAATTAAGAACTTGAAAAAATCAAGAAAGACAAGAAAAACACCTTTAAATATGGTACATTAGTTCTATGTCTATTTTTCTACTTCATGAATGAGGTACTTGGAGTAAATGGTGTGCACTGGACTAATGATGAGCCAGTTACTATTCAGATATTGGTGACTATAAAGCACAGAGAACTGCAATCTGGGGATACTTCAAGAATTTTTAGAATATGATGCATTCTAGGGAAAGGATCCCTAAATCAGTTGTTGAGAAGTACAAGAATGAAATATGTTTCATGGTGGACACTGATCAGTGCTTAATGGAAGTAGTAGAACCCAGAACTATTTGGATCATGCCCATGGGGTATGAGGTAGATGAGAAAATTTTGAATATGTATGCTCAACACCTTTTGAGCAAGCCAAAGGACACAATAGTTGAAAGATTTGGGACATATGAGGAGCTAAGTATGAAATTGCATTTTGAGCTCAGAAAACCTGAAACCAATAGGAACGTAAGAAAAGAAGTTGAGCAGTTGGTTGAGAATCTAGGCCTCACCAAGGAAGTTGTGAGGCAATTTAGGGAAAGAACTGAAAAGACTGAGAGGGAGAGGTAGGTGTTGTCATATTTTTCCTAGCCCCAAAATATTCATGTTTCCCTCCTTCTATCAAAGAAATCCGATCAGAGAAAGCCTAAATAGAAGGAGAGAAAGCTTAATTTCTTTAAAAATCCCATGCTGTGCCTTACAAAAATCTCAAAATCTTGCCTGAAGAATTTTTGCAGAAAACCCTGAAAAACCTAGAAATCTTTTGTCTTTTTTATATGCATATACAATTGTATGTTTCTTTGTATGTATGTTCACATTGTATGTTCAAATATACAATCACACATACAAGGGAAGATGCAAAGTCAATATGCAAAAGACAGGATACAAAGGTGAATGTATATCGGGCGATTGTATCTCATATACAATCGCATATATAAAGCAGCAAATAAAGGACATACTAAGGGTGGGGTTCACATTGTATGAATATGCGATTGTATCTTTGCACATACAATCACATATACAATGGCATATGCATTTCTAAGATACAAGGCCCGGACCCGAAAGAATGTGCATTTTGTTTTATAAAGGCAGATGCAATTGTATGCATATTTGTATGTATATTCGCATTGTATGTTGGCAGATACAAGGGGCACATAGAAGGTCATATACAAGGCAACATACAAAGGGGAAGATGAAATGTTTGTACGTGTAAGTGATTGTATGTAGTTTTGTTTGTATATTTGCATTGTATATGCAATATACAAAGGCAATATATAAGGAAATACATACAATCCAGATGTGACTGAAGAATCAAATGTCGCTGATAATCCTTTGAGTTCCGCATTGTGTGTATATGTGATTGTATCTCATATACAAGTCAATATACAAAGGTCATATACAAGGGATTTTCAGTGAGATAATGTATATTGGTGGCTCATTTTAAGATCTTTCTGATGGTCGATAAAGCATGCAAATGTTCAAGCGATGGGTCTCAGGACATCTCAGCGGCCAATCAGATAGTGCCACGTGTCAAAGCTAATCCAAAGGCCGATTCAAATGCAAGTGTAAAGGGAGATACAAAAGTAGGGGCCCGCTTTTGTATGTAGCCATTGTATTGAATATGCAAATGCATATACAAATGAATATACAAAGGTGATTTCAAAGGCCCTTTAAAATGCCGAAAGCAAAAGCACATACATTGAACATTTCAGAAAGACTTTTGTATATCAGTATGTCTCAATGGAGGTCACCCCGACAACCCGATATATACAAAATAGTTTGCATATGCAAAGGCAGATTCAAAGGGTCATTTAGATGGCGATTCAAGTCGCATATGCAAAGAGATATATAGAAGTAGTTTGACTGCAACTTTGACCGCCTGTATCTCCCTCATTCTAGCAAATTTCAACATGCTTCAAAAGGCAAAAGTGCTTATTTTTGCCTCCTCTTTCATCTGGCAGTCTTTTGAGGGGATTTTTCTTACTTTCAAAAAATGATCTAAATTTGAATGCTTTGGTGACAAGACATTTCAGTGACCATTTTGGCATGTGCAGATACAGATATTTGTTGCATTTATGAGTGCAGGTCGATGATTCAACAGCTCATAATGAAGATTCAAAATATCTTCTACCTGCCCTATTCCATATATTTATTTTTCTGACAGAGCCCATGGGCAAATGGATTGTAACCGACTGAGGTCAAAAATGAAAAATGATATATATACATGTGAAAGGGATGTATTGTTGTCGGTGGTTCTTTTGGGCTATTTTGTAATGGTGACTTGGCCTCTATAATCAATATAAACTGGTATTTTGCCTCTTTTTTATGATTTTAGCACTATGTTTGTTCTTTGGATTAGTGTAGGCTGTGTATTGTGGACAAAGCGGTCCCTTTCATTCCTCCATTATTCTGTTTGGACCTCTGTTAGAATCAATATGAGTCTATGTAGGTCTTTCCAGCTATGAGATTATTACTGTGTCATTTCAGTTGCAGCCAAACACATTTAAATTTGGTGTATCATCCCCTTTCATTTTAGTTTCCTTCTACCCCTTTTCCCCTGCAAGCATTAGCACTAGGTGTATATATTTACCTTTAAGCATTAGGCTTAGAGCTAGGAAGCTGGCCTTCTCTGGAGGTCTGATCTTAATTCGCAAGGCCCCACACTTCGAGATCATTCCCATTGTGTCATTAGAATGCTTGGACTCTCTCCAAGCAGGATGCAATTCTAAGCAACAACAGTTTTTGGCATGCTCGGTGGGACCAGTTCGATGAACTTCTCATCAAAGTACTAAGATTTGGTGTTTCTCCTGGTATTACCAGCCTTTAGGGTAATTTATTCAACACCATGGTGACTCTACTAAACAAACCTACTGGTGAAAGCAGCCCAAGTACCTAAAATTTTATCAAAGATCAGGATTTTGGTGGTTTTCTTGGTCTATTAAGCTTCTAGAAGCATCTCAATCACCTGGCGACTCCCTCTCTGGTATGTATCTAATTTTCTCTTTGGTTGCAGACCTATTTCGCTCTAATTCTGACATTTTTATGATCATCCTACATTTAGATGCTATAAAATGTCAGAATTTTATGGGAATCATGGCTATTCCCCTACCCCTAATTGAAATTCAGACTTTTGGCCTCCAAACAACTCTTTGCCTCATTACAATCAACATTACCAGCAAGAGCATTTTCAAACCACTCCTGTTTATCCTTGTTTGTAGCCTATTTATACCTATAGTCAGCCTTGTGAAGCCCACTCTACTCTAAATCAAACGTGCAACCTCCCTAGTCAGTCCCAAAATGATACTGATTTGGGTAACATTAAGAGTTGGTTGCTGGATTACCAAAGGCAAATTTTAGAAATAGATAGAGAAATGCAATATAACATGCAACAAGAAGAGCTTGCATATCAAGCTTTTTGGCACCAGCAGGAGACAGAAAATAGAAGGGTGTATGAGGAGGGATGCTTGAACATGCAACTTGCAGCCAAGGAGAAACAAATAAAACAATTGCTTGCTCAAGTGCAAGAGCCCAAAGTAAAAAATGTCTCTCTTGTTCCTAGCTTCAAACAAATCCATCCTTCAGACCAAAGTGAATCTATGAAAGGGGCTCAAACTTCTCTATCATGGTAGCCTTCTTGGACCAAGCATCCTAGTCACAAAGTACCAAACCTTGTAAAGGCCAATCCTCTCATACCAATTCAAAATCAGGCAGAGGAAACAATTGTAGAATCCAAGCCTATCATAATTCCAAGTTTTAGGGGTACTTTTTAGACCCAACAACCAATTCACAACCAAGAGCAATCTAGACTCCACAAGTTTCTAGGCTTCAACACCTTTATCCCTCCACAAGTATTTGTTCCTATACAAACTCAAATTATCACTCACCAGGAACAAATTTGTCCAGAACCCCCTCCCCTCCAAGAAATTCAAGAAGATATTTAGGCCTCTTTCCCTGATGCTATTTCAATCCTCAAGGGTGGACCTATTGTCTACCAAGATAATAGGAAAGATGAGCCAAAAGAGGAGGTGGAAGAAGATAAAACTAATGAGGAACAATTCGTTCCTACACTCACAAAGATAGAATTGTTTGAACCTATTGCACCTGTGAGTACTGTTAAGGTCACTCTAGAGGTGGATGATGCTGCCCTACTTCATGAACTACCTGATTATGATGAAGATGAGGAGGATGAGCAGCTAGTTGTGGATATGCAGTAACAAGAAAACATTGAAAATAATGACAAATTGTTGCAGGTCGAAGGCTGAGCACAACAGTGAGGTTCCAAACCATAAAGAGGGGCAAGCATGTTTCCCTATGATAGATGATGCTGATATGCTTGAGGAGCTTCCATGCTTTATTGAAAATAATAAGGAGACTGAACATGGACAAGAGCAAATTGAAGATTTGTTCTTTATTATCCAACAGGGATATCAGTTTCTTGGTGGGGAGGTTTTCTCTTTTGAGCATGTGCATGGCTCATTTTTTGAGCCTAAGTTAGAAAATCATGAGCATTTTGTTCATGAGGTGGAGACAACGATATCTCTAATTGAGATACAAGAGCTAGAGTATTCAGACCAGCAAGAAGAGAAAGAATCAGAACAGAGACATGAGATCAAACATGATGATTTGCATGTCACTTCAAGGGGATGCCCAATTAGGCATCTAAAACAATTAGAGACACATCAAGAGGAGTCACCACTTGTCATGCTTACCTCTAAGCATGAAGTTGAGCATCAAAATGAGTGGGATCAGCCCATTTATTCACCACAAGTTAGTAACATCAGCAATTAGTCCAGGTGGATAGGTGGGTTTAACTCCATTTTGTGGGGGGTGTTTTATCAATTTATCATATGCCCATTCCCCCCTCACCTTTTTTAAACTACCCACATGCATGAGAAATACTGTGACTTGTTAAGGAAGGGCAGTTACTTTCAAGACCCAACTAATGGCTTTGTTTAAGGTCACCTTTGACTGGTTAGTTTAGGATTAGAGTAGGTTTTATTTTAGTTTTAGGTTTCCTTCCAATAAGAGCCCTTGCATTTTGTTGTATTCTCATTAGGAGATACATGCTTTCTTGTTGTTTTTTTTTTTTTTTTGGCTGGGTAGCTTGCATAGTGTTCCAGCTCCTCTGTTCTTGTTGCAGTCTCTTTTGACTCCATGCCCAATGGATGTATAGGGCCACTGATCAATTTGTTTAGCAGGAAAACACCCTTGAGAGGTCACCAAATATGTTGTCATATTTTGCCTAGCCCCAAAATATTCCTATTTCCCTCCTTCTATCGAAGAAATCTGATCGGAGAAAGCCTAAATAGAAGGAGAGAAAGCTTAATTTCTTCAAAAATCCCATGTTGTGCCTTACAAAATTTCTAAAATCTTGCTTGAAGAATCCTTGCAGAAAACCCAGAAAAACCCAAAAATCTTTTGTCTTCAAGTGCTTTCCATCGCAGATATTTCTTAGTTTTATGCTTAGTCATTTTTATATGCATATACAATTGTATGTTTCTTTGTATTGTATGTTCAAATATACAATCGCACATAAAAGGGAAGATGCAAATTCAATATGCAAAAGGTGGGATACAAAGGTGAATGTATATCAGGCGATTGTATCTCATATACAATCGCATATATAAAGCAGCAAATAAAGGACATACAAAGGGTGGGGTCTGCATTGTATGAATATGTGATTGTATCTTTGCACATACAATTGCATATACAATGGCATATGTATTTCTGAGATACAAGGCCTGGACCTGAAAGAATGTGCATTTTGGTTTATAAAGGCAGATGTGATTGTATGCATGTTTGTATGTATATTCGCATTGTATGTTGGCAGATACAAGGGGCACACACAAGGTCATATACAAGGCAAAATACAAAGGGGAAGATGAAATGTTTGTACGTGCAAGTGATTGTATGTAGTTTTGTTTGTATATTCACATTGTATATGTGATATACAAAGGCAATATATAAGTAAATACATACAATCCGGACGTGACTGAAGAATTAAATGTGGCTGATAATCCTTTGAGTTCCGCATTGTATGTATATGCGATTGTATCTCATATACAAGTCAATATACAAAGGTCATATACAAGGGATTTTTGACGAGACAATGTATATCGGTGGCTCATTTTAAGATCTTTCTGATGGCCAATAAAGCATGCAAATGTTCAAGCAATGGGTCTCAGGACATCTCAGCAACCAATCAGATAGTGCCACGTGTCAAAGCCGATCCAAAGGCTGATTCAAATGTAGGTGTAAAGGGAGATACAAAAGTAGGGGCCCGCTTTTGTATGTAGCCATTGTATTGTATATGCAAATGCATATACAAATGAATATACAAAGGCAATTTCAAAGGCCGTTTAAAATGTTGAAAGTAAAAGCACATACAATGAACATTTTGGCAAGACTTTTGTATATCGATATGTCTCAGTGGAGGTCGCCTCGACAACCCGATATATACAAAGTAGTTTGCATATGCAAAGGCAAATTCAAAGGGTCATTCAGATGGTGATTCAAGTCGCATATGCAAAGCGATATACAGAAGCAATTTGAACACCTGTATCTCCCTCATTCTGGCAAATTTCAACATGCTTCAAAAGGCAAAAGTACTTATTTTTGCCTCCTCTTTCATCTAGCGGTCTTTTGAGGGGATTTTTCTTACTTTCAAAATATGATCTGAATTTGAATGCTTTGGCGACAAGATGTTTCAACGACCATTTTGGCATGTACAGATACATATATTTGTTGCATTTATGAGTGCAGGTCGATGATTCAGCAGCTCACATTGAAGATTCAAAATATCTTCTACCTGCCCTGTTCCAGATTTTTTTTTCCTGCCAGAGCCCATGGGCAAATGGATTGTAACCGACTGAGGTCAAAAATGAAAAATGATATATATACATGTAAACAAGATGTATTGTTGTTGGTGGTTCTTCTAGGCTATTTTGTAATGGCAACTTGGCCTCTATAATCAATATAAACTGGTATTTTGCCTCTCTTTTATGATTTTAGCACTATGTTTGTTCTTTGGATTACTGTAGGTTGTGTATTGTGGACAAAGTGGTCCATTTCATTCCTCCATTATTCTGTCTGAACCTCTGTTAGAATCAATATGAGTATGTGTAGGTCTTTCTAGCTGTGAGATTATTATTGTGTCGATTCAATTGCAGCCAAACACATTTAAATCTGGTATATCATCCCCTTTCATTTTAGTTTCCTTCTACCCCTTTTCCCTTGTAAGAATTAGCACTAGGTGTAGATATTTTCCTCTAAGCATTAGGCTTAGAGCTAGGAAGTCGGCCTTCTCCGGAGGTCTGATCTCAGTTCACAAGGTCCCATACTTTGAGATCATTCCCATTGTGTCATTAGAATGCTTGGACTCTCTCCAAGCAGGGTGCAATTCTAAGCGACAACAGCAGGATAAGAAACAAGCAAGTGCTCTGGTAGAATCCTCCTCCACACCAAGGACCACTAGGAGCTCTGTTGCTGCCCCTGTTCCCCCAAAACCTACCAATACTAAGAAACTGGAAGACAAATCATCCAGTAAGGAAAAGAAAAGAACAAAAGTAATGGCAAAAAGGCCATATGGTAGTTTGGAAAAGGAGGATGAAGAAAAGACAGATTCAGATGATGAGCTTAAAGAGCTAAAGGCCACAGGCACCATAGCAGTCAAAGTGTCTAAAGAGAAGCATTTCAGAAGAAATATGACAAATAAGAAGCAGAAATCAAAGGCTGATGTTGAAAAACCAACTCATGTTGTGGAAGACATTGTTAAAACAATCACTGTTGATGGTAATCTCAAACCAATAACTGAGTTTTATGATCTTTACAATGATGCTGACAAGAGACTTTTGGAAGAAGCCACTATCAAATACTTGAATGTATTTAATCGAGCACTGGTAGAAATTTTATTAGAACTTCCAAAAGGTTTGAGAGATATTTTGGAAATTAGGAAAGAAGCTGCCAAGACAAAAAATATGGAGCTAAGGGAACATGTGTTAACCACTCTATGTCTAGTGATCTCTAGCAGAGAAGTAGATAAAATCTGTAAAGAGGTCAAAAATGAATTTAGGAGTAAGAAAAGAATGAACAAACTGATGATTTGAGAGATAGAAGAACTTGTCCAAGAAATTGAACAAATTCTGAGGAAAGCATTGGACAAGAACAAGTTCTTTGTAGTTTCAGATGAACCTGTTGATGACACACCAGTTCCAGATGATGAAAAGCAGCAGAAGAATGAGCAACAACTTGGATTAGATGACTCCTCTATTCCAGAAGAGGAAGCAACAAACAAGAAAGATGAAAAGATGATAGATGAAACTGATGATATAGGAAGTATTCAAACTCCTCCAGATTAATATTGTAGAGAAGATACAGAGATGAATGTTGAAGTAGATGATCAAATTGAAGATGATTCATTGAAGAATAAAGAGCATGAATTAGAAGAAGGTGAGGAACAAGAAATAGAAAAGGCCAAGGAGAAAAATGAAAATGAAGAAGAGATTGCAAAGGTTGATGGAGAACCCAAGCAAGACAATCCAGTTGATAGTACCGATAAGGATCAGATAGATACACGATCATTTTGGGCAAGAGACATTGTAGAAGTAGTGAAGGAGATTCTGGAAAGAGACAAATAATTTGAAGAAGATCAGGACATAATTCAAGGTCCAATAAATTTTGACACCTTATCTCTGATGCAAAAGATAAAGTTGGCTTCTATAGCTCAAGCCAAAGAAAGAGAAGATATACTCAAGTCTTGCATAGAAGACAGTGAGCTACTTGATCTAGCATCAGTGATTTTGGAGAAGATCATACCCACTTTTCAGAAGGACTGTTTAGCATCCCCCTCCAGACATTTAAATAACTTGATAAACTCTGTAAGTACCCATTTTGAATCTCTTGAAAACTCTGAAGAGGTCAAAGTTCAAAAGGAATTCAATGATAAAATATTTGATGCTCTAAAAGGGTTGATTAGAGTAGATAGAATGGTGCTGGATGCCAGTGTAAAGAGTATTCAAAATGCTCTTATAGAAGGAGGAAATGGATATAAATTTTTCTTATCTTGCCCTAAAGTTATAGAGGATATTGAGGATAAAATAAAAGTTTCCAAGCAAAACTATCTAGTGTATCCAAATCTTTTGATCATGTGATAGTATTAGTGGCAAGCAAGGAGAGTCAGGCAATCAGCTTGATTGAAGATATAAATAAAGTGACAAATGAAAAGGAGAGAATAGAGGCAAGGATGAGTGAGCTCAGGGGACTAATTTCCCCTAAAATGGAAGCAATGTTTAATGTCTTGACTGAAGCCCAAGCTACAGCTCAATCAAGTGATCCCATTGATCTGCGGATGGCAGAGTCACAATTATTTCTTTTCAGTGGCCACATCTCAATTTTGAACACTATAAAGAAGAGATGGGATAGTGATCTGGCACAATTGAAGAATGTTTTTGGTGATATACTTAAGTTTATGTAAATAGGACTTAAGGATTGTTTGTACATATGCGGCCTAGTATGTAGAATTTTTGTGTAAATTTTGGTTTATGGACCCCACCCTTTGCCATTGATGTCAAAGGGGGAGTGAAGAGAAGTGAAAAATGAGGAATCCAACAAAGGGGGAGCATTGGAGAACAGTGAAAAGTATAAGTGTACTTAGTAAGGGGGAGTTGTTCCGACACTTAGTCATTATTCACTAAATGTTGCCATCAATGACAAAGGGGGAGATTGTTGGTAAGAGACACTGCTATGCATGACAAGTGTTGTCATTGATGGCAACTAAGTCTATCTTACACACCACATTTCATAATTTTTTCATACCGGAAGTCAGAGTGAAGATTTGTCTAAGTCTGGGTAGTTAGAAGCAGAGCATGTGACAAGGTCTGATATCTTGGTCCAGATCTCTCCGGTGGTAAATCATAGTGTGCTGTGAATCCAAGGAAGTGATAAGGATTGTCAGGACTATCTAAATCAATAAATCTAGCCTCCAACAATAAAGGATTCAAAAGTTATAAGCATCTAAGTATCAGGTTCCAGTTAGTCGATACAGTTAGAAGAAGAATAGGTTGACCTAGTATTTGATCTTCGTCCGGATAAATAAAAAGTGTTGGTTAAGCAATTTGTGATAATCAGTGATATTGGCTAACATGGTTGATGATTTGAGAACACAAGTTTTTGGTCCACGTTGTTGATTGTGCATGGATTCAGTTGACAGGGCAGAGTTCTTAACAAATGTTCTAAGTTTTCTTGAAGCTGACTACAGTTGATTGAATTTCTTGATGCAGATATATATAGCCAATGGATTCAAGTGTTTTGAAGTGTGTGAGAGGTGTGTGGTGGTGGAGTATGTGCAAAAAGGTAGAAATAAGTGCGAAGATAAATATCTAAGCTCAGATTATGGCCTAAGAGTGAAATAGGGCAGAATAAGGATGAAGTGTGTAAAATCAGTATTATGTGCTTAACCAGAACTAAATTTCTACATTGGTAGATGCTATTCATCAATTCAAAAAATTTGTAATCTTCTTGTAATCATCTCTATAGGTAGTGAGCCTCTTGGAGCAGTGAGCTTTGGGCAGTGCGCCCTGAAGGCATGTGCCTTCCCCATTTATAATACTTTCAACAGAGTATAATTTCTTGTGGGTTAACCCCCACCGTGGTTTTTCCCTTAACCAGGTTTCCATGTAAAAATCCTAGTGTTATGTGTGTTGATTATGTTTCTACTCATGTGTTGTAGATTTATGCTTCATGGTTATATCATTAATTTGTTAAGTGATAAAGAAGGTAAATTGCTGCAAGTAATAAAAGTTTTTGAGACAACTAATTTACCCGCCCTCTCAATTGTTTACCCTTATTTCAACAGTGTGAGCCTAGGGGTCAAAAGCAACTAGCATAATCTTTCCCATTAGGAGGCATGCTAGGGTATTTCATCACCCCTAGGGATGACCTCAACCACGTGTTTGGGTGGGGTATATAAATGGGGAGGGAAAAATTTGTGCCTCCATCTAGTTGCATTGTTATTGGGAGAGCCTTGGGGCCCCGAGTGATTCAAGACACAAGATGAAGAAATCATCTAAGCATTTGCTCTAGTTTCATCCCTTTAATGAACTAGTGTTCACAGACTTGTGCCCCATAATATCTCATGTATATTGAGGACTCAACTAGAGAGATTGTAATAGCCTAGATAAGACCTTTTAGTTGTCTTCTAGTGTAGTGCAAGGTTCAACAACACGCCGATGACACTCACCATGTGCCTCCTTGAAATGAGCTATAAATTCTTTGGGCAAGGCATTGAAGCCTCCAAAGAAAGGGAAAAGGTGAGTTTCTGGCCACTGGATCCCTAGCTATCCACTTTCTTGAGGTATTTTGTGTGGGCTTGCACTACGAAGACTTACCCACTTGAATAATTCCTAGGAATGTGCTAAAGTGTTTGGTGTGTTTTTCATGTTCAATACCAGTGAAAGCCGTTATAATCATGAACATCAATGAACATTTGCACCATTTGCACCTTGAAATTGTATTAGTCATTATGTTTTATTTTTTGGTCTATCTCTTGCCAAGAAAGCTCTCTAATCATTCAAAAACTATAGAGTATCTCTTTTGTCCTGTGAACTTGTTCTTTTGTCACATAGATTGGCACCATTGTCAGATATATATGTGCTTTTGACTGTCCTTTGGCACTTCTTTCTAATATCTATGAGATTTTTCATCATGTCCATGCGTCTTTGAACCATAAAGTTGCACTTTTGACCTATAGATTGGTGATTTTATCCTAGAGTCTTATAAACATTTCATAGTCCAATTTTGAAAGAATCCTTTGAAATAGAATTCCCTTTTACCAAAGCTTGAATCATTCGATATCTAAATCCATAATCCATCCACGTCATATACCTTGTCATCTAAATCACATTGTCATTTTCATCTTTCATCCATCAACCTTGAATTGTGATTAAGTCCTTGATCAAGACCAATCAAGGTCCTTAGGCCATTCTTTCCTATATGGCCCATTCTCTAGTGACATAGCTTTATTTTCTCTACAAGTAACTTTCTCTTGGAAGTAAAAGCTCACTTAGATACCCATAAAGCATGGCCATTGAAAGTAGATACAACACTCCTATTTTTTGTTGGTTATTATGATGAAGATGTAGATTCTATAGATCTCTCCACTTTAGGAATAGAACTATTGCATTGAACAGTGCCTACATCTAGCTAAAACAAAGTGCACACATGAACACCCTTAGTGAGCACAATAACTTCTCATGCCATATTACACCCTCCACCAAAATGAACAACCTGCACACCTACATCATTAAGTTTGCTAATTGATAACAGGTTATGTGTCAAACTTGGGATGTATAGAACACCATTTATCCCAAGTTTGTTGATCATTTGCTAGATGTAAGGGGTCTTGAGGTTCCCTTCAAAACCTACTTTGCCTATATAATCAAAAATAGGTTGTGTCAAACTTGGGATGTACATAACACCATTTATCCCCTTCACTCATCCATCAAATAATTTATTCAAACTATACCATGGCATGTTTCACTTTCTAGAGTTGCGTGTAGTTCATGTTAGGGATTACCCTCTACATGTTTCATGTTGTTTGATCTCTAGTTGACTTGTAATTGTAATATTCTTGTTATCTCTGGATGACTTGTAATGTAATCAATGTAATATCATGTATATATTGTAAACCTAGTTGATCTAGGTGGAGTGTGATTGCGAGGATGAATGTGTGAAGTGGAACCTGAATTTGTAATGCATTATGATGTGAGACTAAAGGAGAAAGAGCAGAGGTATTAGGGCTTGTCATGTTTCATCTTGAAAACATTTGTAAGATAAGAGGTATGTGAAGAGTGTGCCTAACTGATTCAATCATCAAAAGAGGAGTGGCCCTAAAACCTTTCTTTAGGGAGAAGTTTCTTCCTTGGGTTGAAGCCCTAAACCAAAGTCAGTAGGGAGTAGTAGCTTCCTTGGGTTGTAGCCCTAAAACAAAGTTGTAATTTTTATAGTAGTGAGCTTCATATATTGTGAGTTAATACTCATCATGGTTTTTCCCTTTTTGGGGTTTTCCATGTATATCTGGTGTTATGTGTTGTTGTGCATTGTGTTGATCTTTTATGTTTCTGTTAATGCTGTAAAGTTTAAGTTTTAATCTGCTCCAAAGGATTTGAGATTTGTTTGGATACTGATTCACCCCCCTTCTCAGTATCCAAGTGTGTTCAACATGCTCACCCATCAGACTAAGGCCAATATAGTAATGATACATATAAAGATAGTTTTAATACAACACATAAATTGTTACTAGGCCAATAAGTAGGTGCAAAGATATTAGCTATGCTAGTACCCATGAGCCTACTAAGTAGTAACTAGTAACCCTTGATCTCTAAGAAAGCTACCTACTATCATCAGCCCACATAAGAATAAAATGTAACACACAAAATTATTCAAATAATAGCTCAACCTTAAAGCATGATTGGTATTTCAAATAGGGGATCTTGACCATGAAATCAAACACAAGCTTTCATGCTTGAATAGAGGACATTAAAAAAGTTTGAAAGGTATGAAAAGTATGGAGACATGGTGCATAGGGCTTCAACTAAATTCAAAAGGCATTTTACAAGAATCCTCCATGAAGATGACAAAGCAACTCGAGACAATACTTTGAACACAAAGTTTGAGATTAAACAATAATACATAGGTATAGAGGCCTTTCAACACCATGAAGTCTTAACCAAGTTAGGGTTCACATGAGTAAAGAGTTTCAAAACCAACCTTTGGCAACACTTAAAATGCACATAAACATGAGTTCAAAATAGAGGTATGAGAGAAAACCTATTAAGATTCATCTAAACCCAAGCTAATGACAAATTTCAAAATAGACCAAACCTGACAAAACCAAAGCATGAATTTGTATTTAATGAATTACACCACTAAACATGAAAACAAATTGATTTTCATATATGAGATCCTTGCAAGTTTTAAAAATGTCATGATAAGAGCCTTAAGTTTGATGTGTATAGAAGACATAAGTGAACACATTATAGAAGGTTGCATAGATAACAAACCACATCACACGACATGACTTAGTTTAGGACTAGTTTGTAGGATGTAGTCATATCCTCTGCAAGAGGAATAGAGCAACTATGTTATATCTACTTAATCTTTGTTCTATGTCTCATTCTCTAATTTGGATATGCTCTTGTAAATGCTCATGGATTCCAATGATTGATTTTTTGATTGAATTGACAATTTTATGGAAATTGTGTATTGTTACATCACACAAGGCTCCAAGATTTTTTATTTTTTAAATCTAAAATGTTAAGACTATTATGAACTTCATCTTATTAGTGTAAATTAATGAATGTGTTGCATTGTGTCAAACAATCAATCTACTTTATAATGATAACCCAATAGACAAAGCTTTTATAATAGCTATATATCAATAAAATATGCAAATGGAACTATTATCATTATTGTAAATCAAAGATAATTTAACATCCTAAAACTATACAATAGTAAGCACACCCCAAATACAATTCCATGTATTTCTTCCAACAATTTTGAATAATTCATAATACATTACAATGTTCAATCCAATTAAATTACTCTCATTTCATTGTATGTGTTCAAAGATCCCTTAGACTAACTTATGTTCTATACACTTTTTCTAACTCAAATAATATTAAATTTAATCTAAGGTCTTCAATTTTTTATAAGGATTTCCTAGGGTAGTTGAGACTCACGTGTCTCCAGGTTCCTTCATGCTTTTTTTCCATTTCATAGTAATTAGATAATCAAAACTTTGCTCTTGGGATAAGTAAATACATGTTGCTTTTTCCTTGATAGGCTAAGTAGATTTGCATTGATAAAATAGTTTCCCTTTCCAAAGTTCATAGATTAAAAGTAATTTCCTTTCTTAGATTAGATTGACCCACACATTCAGAAAACAAACAAAAACATGGATTACATTGCATTAGATAACTTCATCATAGCTTGCATACATTTTTCTAATTCCTAGATTAAGAAAAAGTACTTTGATTTCCAAAAACATAAAAAAGCACAAAAAGATGTTTTGCATTCATATAGGATTGAATGCATATAAAATCCAAAAAGAACAAAAACATTAGCAACATAGAAGGATTACAAAACCTTGGTACCAACACAAGGTCAAATTTAGTCAACGTGAGTCAAAACCCTTGGTTTCATCACAAGGTCCAATAAAGTCAAACAAGGTCAAACCTTAGGTCACACAAACCCTCAGTCAAAACCCTAGGTCAATTCAAGGTTAGCTTAAACCATCTCTTTCTTGTTTAGGCTCACGAATGTGCCCTGGTCTTAGAGGTGAGTGGGTAAAGGCAATCCTCGACAAGATAGAGGAGATCCACCCTAGACAACAACAAGACCAACTAGTCATTCAACAACAAAAAGGACTTAGGCAACTCCTGATACAACAAGATTATCCAACAACACGAACGACAACTAAACATCAATGAGAATAACAGTCAACCAACACAACATTAGAACATTAGAAACCCAAACAGGAGAACAGTGACTAGTGACGTTTTGGGTCATATAGTTACTTTACAACAACGGTCACATAACACCGCATTCAAATGAATGCACAACAACATAGGCCCTAGAACTAGCTGAGCCCTCTCTGCGAAGTCCATCTCTCCAACAAGATAGACCACTCCCGTGTCTCACCTCCTCTCGATTGGCTACTGCCATGAGAGTGAGAGTGACGTGGAGGTTTGCCCCATGGCAAGGAGAGAGGGTCTGTGTGTGCACCAAATCTGACTAAAATGCCCCAAGCCATCAAGTCATGATTTTGAGCGTATAGCTATAGGATATCATGGAAATCGTGTTGTACCTTTTTAAAGGACTCAGTGTGAGATTAAAATGCTAGATTACGAAAGGAAGCTAGGTGTGCAAAAAATGCTTCCTACACTAATCTAATGAGGCGAGGAGAGTGCAAATTCAATTTTATCCTTACTATTATAGCAATGTTAAACCCACTAATAGAGATATTGCAGTAAATGCATAAACAAGAAAGTGTGACAGAAGAAGAGAGACACAAGATATACATGTGGAAAACCCTTATGGGTGAAAAACCCCACACTCCAAAACACAACTCAAATGTATTACGTAAATAATGAAGGTTACAATACAACACAGAGCCAATGCTCTTGCAAGAGTCTTTGACACTCATATCTGGAGATGATCTAGCAGCATAACAATACCTGTAAAGCCTGTAGTACATCACCTCCTCAAAGCACCTATTTATATAGAATATACAAGGCAAAATTGGCTCTATCTTGGAACGGGTGTCCAACATGGCCTCATGGCCCAAAACCCATGCCTATGGACACTTGTCCAACCTTGTAGAATGTTCCTGACACTTTTCAGGTCACCCCATCCCAAAGAGGTCACCTATTTCCAATATGGACTATGACAAATGCTCTTACAACTCTTACAATTGTCATAGAATCTGTCATAGTTGTCATAACTTACAGCTGTAAGAGAATCTGTCATGCACAGGCTATAAATAGCATATTCTCTTACAACATGTCATAGTCCACCTTGGGGTGCCCAAAGATGCCTTTTTCAAAGATGCTCTTCGACACATGTCTTCACCTGTCATAGAATCTCCTATTTCTGACTCTTACATGTCATAACTTTGTCATAGGAATCTGTCATGACCGTTATGGTCAATATTCCCTTACACAACATCCTGTTGGCAAGAGACACTATATGGATTCATGGTTGTTGTCATTAATGGCAACAAAGGTCATCCCACATATCCGCAAGTCATGGTGTGTCTCTATCGGAAGTCAGAATGAAGATTGTTATGGTCCGATGAACAAGAACAGAGCATGTGGCAAGGTCCGACAGATTGGTCCAGATCTCTCAGAGGAAGTATCTTGGTGTAGTGCAGATTTGGGGAAGTTAAGAGGACTACCTTGAGTGGTATATTCCAAGGATTTAGCCTCCGGTGATGGACAAGGAAAAAGATATGAATAGTTGAGTACCGGATTCCTGAGTGACAGTGAGAACAGAGGAAGAACTGACTGTCAGAACATCAGACTGTTTTCTGGATGTGTTACTGTTGATGGTAAAGGTTGTGAAGGCATGAATCATGTTTGGCTGACATGATTAATGATATCTACAAGTATATTCTTGATCCGCATTACTTGATGTGCAAGGATTCAGCCGACAGAACAGAGTTTGTGAGAAAATAGACTGTTCCGGATGCCGACTAGAAAGGTGATGAAATTACTTGTGCAGATATATATGCACGATGGATTTAGTTGTGAGAGTTGCGGTTGTGAAGATGATATATGTGAATAAGTAAAGAGCAGAGCAGAAGCAGTAAGAAAGATCCGGTATGTGAAAGGAAAGCAGAATAAAGAAAAGAGGAAAGATGAAGTGCAGCAGATCAGTGTACTGAGCCTAACTGGAACTGAACTCCAGCATATGTGGATGCTTCCAATTAGTTCAAGTATTGTATAACTTTCTTTTGTAGACAGTGTCTCTCCTTGTAGGCAGTGTGCCTCTTTGTGAGCAGTGTGCTCGGGCAGTGAGCCCTAATTGGCAAGTGCCATTTTTATAACTCCTTATTCTTCTAACAGAGAATAATCTTTGGGCTAATCACCCCGTGGTTTTCTCCCTTAACAGGGTTTCCATGTCAAAAATACTGTGTCATGTGTTTCTCATTTCATGGTAATGTTTGTTTGTTTGATTCAAAGCTGCATTGATTAATAAGAAAGTTTAAAAGAAGAAATAATTAGGATAACTGATTCACCCCCCCTCTCAGTTATCAACAACTGGTATCAGAGCTAAGTTCCTCCTAATAGAGCCTAATAGCTTGAGGAAGATCTGGGAGTTCAAATGGATGCATATGGTTTAAGGGAGCAACTCAAGACTGCCCTTGAGGATCTTGAACAGTCAAACTCTGAAGTCAATGAATTAAAGGAAAGACTCAAACAGGCTGATGAATTCATGAGAGAACTAAAAGACAAATTAAGTCTCTCTATGAAAAAGAGAAAGAAGCTGCTCCAACAATTGGCAAGACAAAGTGAAGAAAGTAATACAAATGAAGAATTGACTGAGAAAACCAAGTTATGTGAAAAGTTATCAAAAGAAGTCATTATGGTAAGACATGAAATGGAATCAGGAGTTATAAAGTTTACTCAAGAGATTGAAGAGAAAAGAAAAGCTGAAGACAATCTAAGACAATCTCTTAAAGAGAAATCAGAAGATTGCCACCAGATGGACAGGATTATCAGACATCTTGAATCTGATCTTGAAGATGCCAAAGATAATGAAGAAAAACTTGAGGATCAAATTGTCTCTCTCAAAAGAGATCTTCAAACAGCAAATGAATATAAAGAGAAATTCAAGATAAGTTCTGCTCAACTTGAAGTTCTTCTTGGAAGTCAAAAGAGGGCAGATGACAAGTATGGTTTGGGATATGAGAAAGGAGAAAGCTCCGGATCTGGTCAAAAGAATTTTGGATCAAAAAATCCAAGGAATAGGCCTAGAAGACCTCCGGTAAGACAGCCCAATGCTCAAAGATATCCATCCTTCAATGGATACTGCCACAGCTACAATCACTTTGGTCACAAAGCTAATCAGTGCAAAAAGAGAATGAATCAGACTAATTCATCCTTCTCTGGACAGTGCTTCAACTGCAAAAGGTATGGACACAAGTCTCATGAATGCAGAAATATGCAAATAAACAAATCATTCAATGGTAGATGCTTTGCATGCAATAGAGTAGGTCATATGGCTAATCAATGCAGATCAAGAGGTTATCAGTCAAATATGCAAGGAAATGTTATTTGCCAAATTTGTAATAGGTCTGGTCATAATGCAAAAGTCTGCAGAAGCAAGAATCAGGACAAAAGAGGTCCGGTGTATAATCAGAATCAAGACAAGGGTAAACAAAAGATGAATGCGGATGAAGTTAGGAATCAGATGAACAAGATTTGGGTGAAGAAAAGTTTAGAGAATGTAGAGGTTGGATCCACACCAGACTCTGGCGCTGATATTCCTTCCGGAAACTAAAAGGTGAGCTCTGGCTCAGGGGGAGACTCAAAGAAAATCATGTTCCCCCAGCCAATCAAGTGGTGTCGGATGTGGCAATAGATGCGGAGTAAAGGGTTTGTAGATATAAGTCTTGAGATGATCCAGATAAGATTTCAAAGGTCCGCATGAAGATGTAAAGAAGTTGTGATAGATCAAATAAGACCTATTTAGGGAGATGCTCCGGAATGACAGAGGATTACAAAAAGGTCTAGAGAGATCCGGAAGTGCATTGTCTTATTCTGTGGATTGGACAGAGTGTTTGAGATGTCCTTGTGATGTATCATCTTGATTTGTTCATGGTAGAAAGATCCGCATGATGTTCATAGATCAGGACTGATCCAGTTCTTCAAGTTATCCGAATAAGGCAAACCGGAACAATGTAGGTCGAGCATTTATTGCCATCAGATATTAGGGTTTGCGGAGCAATATAAGGGATTTCTCATAAATCACTTATTCATTCCACACCTAAGAAGAAGCGAAAAGTGGGATCTGTTGGCAAGAGACACTATATGGATTCATGGTTGTTGTCATTGATGGCAACAAAGGTCATCCCACATATCCGCAAGTCATGATATATCTCTACCGGAAGTCAGATTGAAGATTGTTGTGGTCCGGTGAACAAGAACAGAGCATGTGGCAAGGTCCGACAGATTGGTCCGGATCTCTCAGAGGAAGTGTCTTGGCACAGTGCGGATCTGGGGAAGTCAAGAGGACTATCTTGAGTAGTATATTCCAAGGATTTAGCCTCCGGAGATGGACAAAGAAAAAGATATGAATAGTTGAGTACCGGATTCCTGAGAGACAGTGAAAACAGAGGAAGAACTGACTGATAGAGTATCAGACTACTTTCCGGATGTGTTACAGATGATGATAAAGGTTGCAGAGGCATGAATCATGTTTGGCCGACATAATTGATGATATCTACAAGTATATGCTTGATCTGCATTGCTTGGTGAGCAAGGATTCAGCCGACAGAACTAAGTTTGTAAGAAAATAGACTGTTCCGGATGCCGACTAGAAAGGTGATGAAATTACTTGTGCGGATATATATAGAGGATGGATTTAGTTGTAAAGAGTGTGATGTGTGTGAAAGCATATGCGAACAAGTCCAGAGTAGAGCAGAAGTAGCAAGAAAGATCCGGTATGTGAAAGGATAGCAGACTAAAGAACAGAGGAAAGATGAAGTGCAGCAGATCAGTATACTGAACTTAACCGGAACTGAACTCCAGCATATGCAGATGCTTCCAATCAGTTCAAGACTGTGATTCTTATCACTTTGTAAGACAGTGTGTCTTCTTGTAGGCAGTGAGCCTCTTGTGAGCAGTGTGCTCGGGCAGTGAGCCCTAATTGGCAAGTGCCATTTTTGTAATTTCCTATTCTTCTAACAGAGAATAATTCTTGGGTTAATCACCCCGTGGTTTTCTCCCTTAACAGGGTTTCCACGTCAAAAATACTGTGTCATGTGTTTCTTATTTCATGGTTAATGTTTTGTGTTTGATTTTATGCTGCTTCAATTAAAAGGAAAGTTCAATAAGGGAAATAATTAGGATAACTGATTCACCCCCCCCCTCTCAGTTATCAACAGGATCTGCAACAAAATTCATCAAGTTCACTGAAGATCACTTGCAGGAGTTATTACACATAGAGATCAATTCAACCACTCCGTATAACCAAAGGCACATAAGGTATTTTTCGTTTTCAATATCTCACTACAAATCTTTGAAAAATGGCTACTCCGAATATAGTTAAGATCTCTGATAGACCTCGCCCCACATTCAAGAAACATCCATACAAATCTTTGGAGGTAGATCCCCTAGGAGCCTTCTCTAGTGTTCCGCATGGTGTATTGCATATGGAGGACATTAGGGTTTACATACATGCAAATTTTGAAGACTTTGGGGATTCAAAATTGATGGATATCTATCACAAACAGTTGATAGACAACTCCCTTGAGATTAAACCTTAGTACAAAGCCATCCAGGATAAGCACTTTGCACAATGCATCCATTTCCCCTGTTTTGAAGAAGATGAATGGGTCCGATATGTACTAAGTAGAGTGCATGACAATTTCCTATGGTTGAACAAGCCTTTCAAGATCACCAAAGATGCAATTAGGGCTGTAACCGGTCTGCACTCATCCGGTGGATTACCTATTCTCAAATCTGCCAAAAATCAGACAGTTAGTGATGCAACCGGATCTAAGTTTGACAAGAGAGCTATGACAGTTGAAGACATCACTGAACCGGATGTCAAATTTGCATCTATGATAATTGGTTACAAGATCTATCACTCTAGTAGGGAAAATTCAGTACCGGGAACTGCAATTTACACAGCTTATCAAATGCTAAGGGAGAATGCAGACTATGACTTGTGTGAGCTTCTTGTAAACCAACTTTTGGAAAATCTGCAAAAGATCAAGAAGGACAAGAAAAACTCCTTCAAGTATGGCAATTTGATCCTTTGTCTCTTCTTTTATTACATGAATGAGCTTCCCGAATCCAGTGGATGGATAAGGCAGAATGACAGACCAGTTGCCATCTAAATCAGAGATTATTTGCATGGACTTGGGGATGCTAAAGCAAGAAAAACAGCCCTGTGGGGATATTTCAAGAACTTCCAGAGCATGATGCATGCAAGAGAAAGAATACCCCAGTCTCTTGTTGAAAAGTACAAAGACACAGTATGCTTTATGGTAGAAACAGATCAGTGCCTAATGGAGGCAGTAGAACCAAGAACTGTGTGGATCATGCCCATGGGGTATGAAGTGGATGAACAGATTGTGGAGCTGCATGTTCAACACATGCTAAGTCAGCCTAAAGATCCAAAGGTAGAAAGGTTCAGAACATTTGAGGAACTAAGTATAAAAATTCATGTTGAACTCAGAGAACCGGAGATCAAGAGGAAGGTTAGAAAAGAAGTAGAACACATAGCACAAGGTCTTGGGATCTCCATGGAGGCACTTGATGCTCACTGGAAGAAGAAGGAAGGGGATGAGAAAGAGAAGAAGAGGGCAGAAAAGAAAAGTGAAGAAAGTGTTCCGGTTGAAACTTCCACCCGGACCAGATCATCAAAAAGATCTGCACCTCCCACAACCAAAAGCTCAAAACCGGAAGTCCAGGCATTCGGTAAAAGATCCAAGACGAAAGCCACAAGGGCTTATGAGAGTCAAAGAGATGAAGAGGAAACTGAATCAGATGAGGGAGTAAAAGAAATAAAGAAGTAGAAGAAGAAAGGATCCGGTAAACCCTCCACAGGCCAAGACAAGGAAGAAATGGCAGAGAAATTTGTTGAAAAGCCCACCCTGTCTCTGGACAATGTAATCAAATCAGTCACTGTGGATGGAAACCTTCAACCAATGGCCGAATTCTATGATGACTACAATGAGGCTGATCAAAAGATCCTGCAAGAAGCTACAATCAGGTATCTGAACATCTACAACAAAGCCTTCATTGAAATTATCTCCCTTATTCCTAAGAGTCTAGAGAAGGAATTGGAAATGAGAAAGGCAAATGCCATGGCAAAAGACCTTGAGATCAGGGAGCAGATAGCTATTCATCTATATCCTCAAATTGATCCCAAGACAATGAACATAATATTCAAGGACTGCAAAAATGAGTTCAGAAGTAAAGCAAGGATGAATAAACTCATGCTTGGTGAGACTGACAAGGTAGCCATGGATACAGAAGAGATCCTCCGGAAGGCCTTCAAAAGGTTTAATCTTCCTATTGTAGAGGACTTAGGTGCAGAAACAGCTGTGGACTTGGAATCCTCTGCTCTGGAAGAAGTGGCCCTTGAACAGACTAACATCTCTCCTCCGGTTTCCCCTACAGTCTCCGGATCCAAAGAAGAAGAGAAACTACAAGAGAAAGGAGCAGCGGTGAAAGAAAAAGAAGGTGACAGTGCAAAGATTACAGAAGGACAGAAGACTTCACCAGAGAAAACCACAACTGTCAATGGTGGGAATGTAGAGGAAGAGAAAATTCCAATGGACAGCTCCAAGACTGCAGAAGAGAAGAAACATCTGTCTCCAGCAAGAGACACTACACAAACTGTCCAAAAATTTCTGAGCAAAGAAGCAATAGAGATTGATGAACCCGAGCTGCTACAAGGCCCATTCAACTTTGATTCCCTCTCTCCGGTGCAGACAATGAAGATAGCCTCATTTGCAAATGCTAAGGCAAATGAAAAACTCCTAAAGTCTCATATGGAAGACTGTGAGTTGATAGAGGCTGCTTCTGGAGTGCTTGAAAAGATTATGCCATCGGTCCAGAAAGATCCCACAGCCTCCTCTTCTGGTAATCTCAAAACCTTAGTCAGTAGTGTTGGTACACATTTTGAATCCCTAGAAAAATCAGCTGAAGAAAAGGTCTGGAAGGAGTTTTTGGATAAGAGATTCTCAGAGGTACTAGGATTAATCTCTAATGATAGGAGAAATATGAGTATTGGAATAAAGAGCTTAGAAAATGCTCTTAAGGATGGCGGTGACATTTACAAATTTTGTATCTCCTGGTCAAAGGCAACAGTAGAAATTGATAAGAAAATAAAAGAGGAACAGGACAAACTACTTAGTTTGTCTCAAAGTTTTGATCCTCTCTCTTCCTCCATAGTAAATCAAGAATGTCAAACTATTGCAATCACAAACGCAATCAAGAATTTTGAAAAGGAAAGGAAGAATATAATTAATCGGATGGGAGAACTTAGAAGGATTATAATCCCTAAGTTAGAAACTATGCATGAGGCCATAAATGATGCCAAGACTACCGCCCAAACCAATGATCCGACAGATCTTAAGAGGGCAGAAGCTTTTGCATTTTTGTTGAGTGGTCACATTTCAATTTTGGATAGAATGAAGCAAAGTTGGGCTACAGAACTCATCCAATTGAAGACATCCTTTGCAGACATTCTTCAGTTTTTGTGAATATGTATTATACAGCCAAGTATAGTAAAATTTTTGAAAATTTTGGTGTGCGGCCCCTACCCTTTGCCATTGATGTCAAAGGGGGAGTGAGGAGCAGTGAAAAATGAGGAATCTAACTAAGGGGGAGTTCCAAAAATTGTATATAAAGATAGAGCATCAACCAAGGGGGAGCATAGTGTAAACACTTAGTCATTTTTCACTAAGTGTTGCCATCAATGCCAAAGGGGGAAATTGTTGGAAAGAGACACTATATGGATTCATGGTTGTTGTCATTGATGGCAACAAAGGTCATCCCACATATCCGCAAGTCATGGTGTGTCTCTACCGGAAGTCAGAATGAAGATTGTTGTGGTCCGGTGAACAAGAACAGAGCATGTGGCAAGGTCTGACAGATTGGTCCGGATCTCTCAGAGGAAGTATCTTGGTGTAGTGCGGATTTGGGGAAGTCAAGAGGACTACCTTGAGTGGTATATTCCAAGGATTTAGCCTCCGATGATGGACAAGGAAAAAGATATGAATAGTTGAGTACTGGATTCCTGAGTGACAATGAGAACAGAGGAAGAACTGACTGACAGAACATCAGACTGTTTTCCAGATGTGTTACTATTGATGGTAAAGGTTGTGAAGGCATGAATCATGTTTGGACGACATGATTAATGATATCTACAAGTATATGCTTGATCCGCATTACTTGATGTGCAAGGATTCAGCCGACAGAACAGAGTTTGTGAGAAAATAGACTATTGCGGATGCCGACTAGAAAGGTGATGAAATTACTTGTGCGGATATATATGCACGATGGATTTAGTTGTGAGAGTTGCGGTTGCGAAGATGATATATGTGAATAAGTAAAGAGCAGAGCAGAAGTAGTAAGAAAGATCCGGTATGTGAAAGGAAAGTAGAATAAAGAAAAGAGGAAAGATGAAGTGCAGCAGATCAATGTATTGAGCCTAACTGAAACTGAACTCCAGCATATGTGGATGCTTCCAATCGTTCAAGTATTGTATAACTTTCTTTTGTAGACAGTGTGTCTCCTTGTAGGCAGTGTGCCTCTTTGTGAGCAGTGTGCTCGGGTAGTGAGCCCTAATTGGCAAGTGCCATTTTTGTAACTCCTTATTCTTCTAACAGAGAATAATCTTTGGGTTAATCACCCCGTGGTTTTCTCCCTTAACAGGGTTTCCACATCAAAAATACTGTGTCATGTGTTTCTCATTTCATGGTAATGTTTGTTTGTTTGATTCAATGTTGCATTGATTAATAAGAAAGTTCAAAAGAAGAAATAATTAAGATAACTGATTCACCCCCCCTCTCAGTTATCAACACATCCAAGATGCTGACACATGGCAAAATATTCCTACCACTAAGTGGGACGCCTATCTCCTCATGTGAGGACAAAAATACATGTGGTCATATGCCATGTAGGATGAAACATCACCGTGCCAACTCCCACAATATGACAACATAGGATTTGCATCCAATTAATACAATAGGAAAATAATAAATAAATACAATGTAAAAATACAAGGAATTACCAAGGTTGAGACACCTTAATTCCCAATAGATTACGCCATGCCTAAGCATCTTGAATATAGGTACAAGACTGAATTTCAGAGCCATGAACTTGAGTTTAACTATCTAAACTAGAAGAATAAATCAATAAGATCAAGCTCCATCATTGTGTCATAGAGATGTCACTCTTTACACTTCATGTCAAGAATTTGATTTCTTGCAAAAGTTTATCAAACATGTGAAAGATTGCAGAATTTGACAATGGTAGTAACAATGAAGGTGATTTACTAGATGAAGATTTAGTATCCTTGAAGGGAGAAATCAAACATATCCACTGTAATGAACTGAATCCTTTTGCAAAGTTGAATAAATTGGGTAGCAAATGCTTATCCATAGGTAGCAGCTTAACATTTATTCCCAAAGTGAGATATACTATCCATGTGCAAGAGCTTCATGGGAATCAAAAGATCCAATTTAGTAGAATTATTGACAAAGGGATTTTTCCTCTTGGATTCAAATCCAAAAGGCCAAAGGCTAATTTATTTTTGCCTCTAGAAGACATACAATTTTGCTCCCTTGGAGATTATTGGCAACATTCTTGACTCAATGGGTCAACAAACTCAATGGAATTCGAAGAATCCCTTTTAAAAAGTGAATATATAAATTATTTTAAGAGGGATTTTCAATAAGAGGTTACGAGAAGCAAAGAGAAGGTAGTTAATATAAATTAGTTTTTCAAGAATCAGTTATGGGAGGTTGGGCTACCATCCAAGGAGGAATTTAAACACTGATTTGGCTGCTCATCATAAGGATCTTTTTTGGGGGAGAGAGTAGGAGAGAACATTATGTGCAAATCTTGTGATTTTCTGAAGGATACTTTGAGCTTTGTTTTGGTAATCTTTCCATAAAATACTTTGAGCTTTTATTTTAGTAGCTATTAATGCAAGAGAACAATGAGCTTTGAATCATTTTCTCCCTATTGTGTTATTGATTCTTCCTAGATGTTGAATTTATAACATCTTATGGTTGTTGAAGGAAAGATTTTCATTTGTATTGTATGGATTGTTGATAACATACTTTTCTATATACACATTCATGCCATTATCTGTGTCTTCTTTCCTATGTCAGAATTTAGTGCAGTAGTGGTCTCTTGATGGATTGATTGTGTAGTCATCAGGTTCTATGCATTCCTACATTTGGATAGGGTTTTGGTGATCATCTTTATCTGGAGTTTTATTTATTTTCTTTTCTAGAAAATCTCCTTTTCTGCTTTCAAGTTAAAAGCGTTAGAGAATTATTAAACCAATCATATGAAGGGATCTGTACCTTCTAAAACATTTAGAGGGCAATTGATGAAATTGTCCAGCTGTTAGTGCAGTTTGATGCTATAAATTGGGTGAGTTATGTATAAAATAGGTAGTGACAAATTTGCTCACTAACAAGACCAACATCTAAAGAGGAATTTATTGTAAAACTACAAGCTTGCATTGAGCATTTTACCCTAGAAGATCTTTCTTACATGGGTATTGTAGACACTTAAAATGGCTAACACATCATATCCCATATCATTTAATAATAAATCAATTCATTCTTCTATATTTATTAAATAATTATTAATTATTTAATTAACTAACATTTCCTCAACATATTAATTAAATAAACAAATTAATTTCCATTTTATCTCCATAAGTAAATTTAAAATTAATATTTTATTTGTTTTCTAACTTATCCATGTGCACATAAAATTAAATAATTAATTTATTTAATTTTCCATAATTTCTCCTCCATAATTTCCTCTCACCATGATTTTCTCCTATCACCCACCATTCACTCTTGTATCTGTTGCAAGGTGTGGCCCTTAGTCTCCTTGTTCAGCGCTGCGCTGTGGTGGTTTGTGACAAGGGCTTAACCGCCTCCCATGCTTGTTAAGTCAAGCGGTTGTATCAGGCATTAACAGGTCGATCTTTTGGTGCAACGGCAACTAACAGTTGGTATCAAAGCCGAGGTCACAGGTTCAAACACCGCGCTTGCGCTGGGGGGGATTGTTGCAAGGTGTGGCCCTTGGTCTCCTTGTTCAGTGCTACCCTACGGTGGTTTGCAACAAGGGCTTAACCACCTCCCGTGTTTGTTAAGTCAAGTGGTTGTATTAGGCAATAATAGGTCAATCTTTTGGTGCAACTGCAACTAACAGTATCACAATGATTCTCTCTCATCACCCATTCATCACTCTCAATCAGATCTATTAACAATTCAATCAAATCAATTGACTAATCACTCAATTTATATAATTGATCAATCTATTCAGTCAACTCCCCAATCAAGCTTATTAACTTCCTTGATTCATGAGAGGACAAGGACACTTGTCACTCTCTCATTCATTCAAATCCTCTCATTTGACTTCAACATTGATCTCTCCAATCATTATCCACCATTGATCTTCATATTGCAAATTTATATTAGCCATAATCAAGTACCTTCATATTGCAAATTTATGTTACTAAATCATATCCAAATCCTCCATTATTACCTATGCTATGGCTATGCTAAATTATTTGAGAAATCCATATAAGATCTACAATCAATCAAATCAAGGAAGCATAGCTATTGGAGATTGGTTTTACTCCTTTTTGCTCCCTTAGGGAGAGGAATTGCATTTGAAGGGAAGGTATAATTGTGTTATTTGTGTTTTCTTCATTGTGATTTCTTCATTTGCACTTTTTTCAACCACATTTCCGACATGCCTAGTGGGACCCATGTCCTTAGAGCTAAATTTTTGTTGTGAGAATTCAATGTTTTAGAAGTCAAGTTCCAAAAAGGCACATCCATCTGTAGAGTGGTGCTTTCATTTGATAAGTCAATGCATTCATTCTGTAACTAGATACTTTTAACCCATAATTTTGATATGAATCTATCTAAGAATTTAGAGAACAATACCTAGCGCTGAGCTTGTAGTATTGTGAAAATCTATGGAAGCTCAATATGCAGAACTTGTGGAGAGTTGCAGGCAACCAAACAGAACTAAATATTTGCATCAAAATGAGTTTATATACAATGAACCAAGAATTTGAAAAGTCACCTTCTCCATGGAATTTTAAATGGATACTTGGAAGGTGACAAAAAACAAATAACTAACAGAATTTCAAATTTTCAAAAAATTATGAAATTCAGACCCCCAACTTGGCAGGGTCATAAATCCTAGCTAGCTAGTCAAAATTCAAACTTCTCAGAATTGTTGGAAAGATCTCCAAGAGAGATAAATTGAGTTGCATCTAGTCCTACCCATGGCTATCGTTCAAAGCAATCAATGAAATTATTGACCCCAAATTCCACTGTGAAGGCCTCCAAAAATGCAATTTAGTGAGATGTAGAAAATTCTGAAAAAAATACTGAAAATATGAAAAACTAAGTTGCCTGTATAGATACCGCCCTAGTGCTCCTGGATCTCTATGGGATCAAATTCAGTGCCTTTTTTCTATGTTTTGGCATATTTGTTATATAGGTTGACGCATGTGCTCTGAAGTTTGGCACATTTGCACATGAATCGGCATTGTTGCAACACGAATTGGCACTTTTGTTTTGTAGCTTGGCACTATTGCAGATTGTTATTTTGTTATGAATTTTTGACCAATCTGTGATTGTAGGCTGATTTTTATCAATTTTGTGTGGAAAATCTAGAATTTTATTTGTTTCTGGACTCTGTAATTATTTGTTGATCTAGCTAATTATATGTTTTATAGAAAGCTAATCATTTTTGTATAGATTTGTGGGTCTCTGCTAGTACATGTGGTCATTTCTAACTGTGTTTTTGTCATTAAGTGATTTTGTCAAGTATAAGGTCACTTTTTTTTATATTTGTGCACTTTTGTCTGATTAAAATTCACTTATGTTTCATATATCTGTGCATTTGTTTAGTAGAATTTCACTTTTGTCAAGTGTTTGTGTGCTTTTGACCTTTAAACTTTTGCATATGTTTCATTGTTTGACACTTTTGTTCCATAATTTTAAAATATCAAAAATATTTAAAAAATCACCTTTTTGTTGTCCTGTGAACTAATCCATTTGTGTAGCCTATTTCTCGATTGTCAAAGAGCAAAAAATCAAAAACTACTGACATATTTGTCCTGCAGGTTCGACCGTTGAAGACTTTGTTTTCTCACTAATCAAGGCACACTAAATTAGCTTAGAGGGTTAATTAACTTGTTTGATGTGTATGTGGAAGTTTGTTGGCATATGCTCTCTCCTTGCACCTCACGTGATCTTGGAGGTCAAAAGCCTCAAATTTATTCTGTGTTTTAGATTAGATCCTAAGGTTGTGCTAGCTTGTGTATGTTCTCCCCTTGCACCTAGTGTGAGCCTAGGGATCAAAAGCAACTAGCATAATCTTTCCCATTAGGAGGCATGCTAGGGTATTTCATCACCCCTAGGGATGACCTCAACCACGTGTTTTGGTGGGGTCTATAAATGGGGAGAGCAAAAGTTGTACCTCAATCTAGTTGCATTGTTATTGGGAGAGCCTTGGGGCCCTGAGTGATTCTAGACACAAGATGAAGAAATCATCTAAGCATTTTCTCTAGTTTCATCCCTTTAATGAACTATTGTTCATAGACTTGTGCTCCATAGTATCTCATGTATATTAGGGACTCAACTAGAGAGATTGTAATAGCCTAGATAAGACCTTTTAGTTGTCTTCTAGTGTAGTGCAAGGTTCAGCAACATGCCGATGACACTCACCATGTGCCTCCTTGAAATGAGCTATAAATTCCTTGGGCAAGGCATCGAAGCCTCCAAAGAAAGGGAAAAGTTGAGTTTCTGGCCACTGGATCCCTAGCTATCCCCTTTCTTGGGGTATTTTGTGTGGGCTTGCACTATGAAGACATACCCACTTGAATAATTCCTAGGAATGTGCTAAAGTGTTTGGTGTGTTTTTCATGTTCAATACCGGTGAAAGCTATTATAATCATGAACGTTAGTGAACATTTGCACCATTTTCACCTTGAAATTGTATTGGTCATTATGTTTTATTGTTTGGTTTATCTCTTGCCAGGAAATCTCTCTAATCATTCAAAAACTATAGAGTATCTCTATGTCTTGTGAACTTGTTCTTTTGTCACATAGATTGGCACCTTTGTCAGATATATAAGTGCTTTTGACTATCCTTTGGCACTTTTGTCTAATATCTATGAGATTTTTCATCATGTCCATGCATCTTTGATTCATAAAGTTGTGCTTTTGACCTATAGAATGGTGCTTTTATCCTAGACTCTTATAAACATTTCATAGTCCAATTTTGAAAGAATCCTTTGAAATAGAATTCCCTTTTGCCAAAGCTTGAATCATTCAAGATCTAAATCCAAAATCCATGCATGTCATATACCTTGTCATCTAAATCACATTGTCATTTTCATCTTTCATCCATCAACCTTGAATTTGTTAGATCTAGGGCACACAACTGAGAGGGGGGGGTGAATAAGTTAACCTTACTACTATTTTAAACACTTGATTCTTCTTGGTTAGTTAGCAGCATATCAATTAATCATTCATCAAAGTAGAAAGCATAAACACTGGAGTAGATAAACATCAACACATTAAACACCAAGATTTTTGACGTGGAAAACCCGGTTAAGGGAAAAACCACGGGGTGATTAACCCAAGGATTATTCTTTGTTAGAAGAATAAGAAAAATGCATGGCACATGCCAATCAGGGCTCACTGCCCGAGCACACTGCTAACAAAGAGGCACACTGCCTACAAAGAGACACACTATCTACAAGATAATAAGAATCATAACCTTGAACTGGAGAATGACATCTTCACCATGTCTGGATCAGTTCCATTTAAGCCCGAAACACTTCTACTCTACTTTTTACTCTTTCGCTACATCACACTCATCCGTTACACCTCCACACATCAAAATGGACTCACAAACCTTTATTTATATAAGACATCAACTTAGGAACAATCATCTAAGTCGGCAATCAACCATAAGAACATCCGCAAGATGAGTAACACATCCGGTCGGCCACCACAAGAACATTCGCAGGATGAACAACTCATCCGGTCGACTAGTTAGAACAAGAAGTTCATCCGGAGGCATATCTTCAATTCTGGGCTCTACAATCAATGCGGACCAACAACACAACCTCAAAATGATCCAAGAACCTTCACAAGCTTTCCTGAATGATAAGGTACATCCGCACTTCCTCTGCTCACTGGAATCTTTTCTCTTCCTCATCTGAAACTTCAAGAACACAGTCTATCGCCACTATCATACTGTAAGAGGTGCTTCCGGACCTCCAAACTACATACCAATTGAGATGACACATTACCAGGACATCCCAAAGACTCTGTCCAATCTACAGAATAGGATAATGCACTTCTAGATCTCACCAGACCTTTTTGTAACACTCTGTCACTCCGGAGCATCTCCCGGAACCGGTTCTACTTGATCAATCACAACTCCTTCAAATCTTCATGCGGACCTCTGAAATCTTAACTGGATCATCTCAAGACTCATATCTACAAACCCTTTAATCTGCAACCTCTGAATCTCAACCTATTGAGTACTTTTGCCTTCTTAACAACATTGTTCTTCACTGTTCCTGATTGAGACTAATTTTCTCAATATCCTCAGCACACAGCTCATCTAATCCTTCTTGCCAATGCAATATGAGTATGTTGACATCAATGACAACACTGGCTAACCTCATACTTGCAACAATCTCCCCCTTTGTCATTGATGGCAACATATGATGTGAAAAACCATCAAGACAAGAACTCCTTTCTGTCACAGCTCCCCCTATCAACAACAACTCTTCACATGTCTTCTCTTCCTTTACTGCTCCCCCTTTGATCATCAACCACTTGTTTTTCACATGTCTTCTCTCCCCCTTTGACATCAATGGCAAAGGGCTCATACTTGCAATTCTAACACATCAGAATCATACCAGCTGCTCCCCCTTAGTAGCAGCTCCCCATCATCAATCTGGATCACAAGATATAACTGTGATATCCACCGGACTGATGCACATCAGTGCATCCTAGTTCATCACCAGAGGGGCCATGACCCCTAACTTCTCTCAGAGATACTCAAAAGAGTCCTTGGGAAGAGGTTTAGTAAAGATATCTGCAATCTGATCCTTGGAGGGTACATACTCCAATCTGACTTCTTCCTTGTTCACTTGTTCTCTCAAGAAGTGAAACTTGATAGATATGTGCTTAGTCTTATAATGAAATACCAAATTCTTAGAAATATTAATTGCACTTGAATTATCATAGAAAATTGTGATAGGCTTCTTATATTCAACTTTTATGTCTCTTAGCATCTGCTTCATCCATAAGATTTGAGTGCAACTACCTACTGCTGCAATGTATTCTACTTCAGTTGTAGATAGAGATATTGCATCTTATTTCTTGCTTAGCCAAGAAACCAATCTCTTTCCCAAAAAGAATGCTCCACCATTGGTACTCTTCCAGTCATCCATATCTTCTGCCCAATCTGCATCTGTATATGCATGGAGAGAGAAATCATGATCTCTATGATACCACAAACGATACTCAACTGTCCCCTTGAGATATCTAAAGATTCTCTTGATTGCCATGACATGATATTCTCTAGGATCAGCTTGAAATCTTGCCACAAAACCAATAGCCTGCATTATATCTGGTCTAGTCTGAGTGAGATACAACAATCCACCAATCATTGATCTAAACTTTGTCTGATCTGTCTTCGGAGAGTCATCATCTTTTCTCAACTTACATCCGGTTGCCATAGGAGTGTTCATTGGCTTTGAATCTTCCATACCGAATTTCCTCAACAATTCTATCACATATTTGGTCTAAGAAATGAAGATCCCTTTCTTTGTTTGAGTAATTTGCAGACCCAAGAAGAAATACATTTCACCAAGCATAGACATTTCAAACTCACTTTTCATCTGATTTGCAAAAGTTTTGCACATACTATCTCTTCCTCCAAAAATGATATCATCCACAAACATTTCAACAATCAAAATGTTTTCATGATCAATTTTGAAATATAAGTTACTGTCAGTAGTACCTTTGTTGAATCCAATTTGCACAAGATGCTTATCCAACCTTTCATACCATGCTCTTGGGGCTTGCTTCAATCCATACAATGCTTTCTTCAACTTGCAGACCATATCATCATTATCAAACAATTGAAATCCATCTGGTTGTTCAATGTAAACTTCTTCTTCCAGATCACCATTTAGGAAGGCAGACTTGACATCCATCTGATATACTTTGAAGTCTTTGAAGGCAGCAAATGCAAGAAATAATCTGACTACTTCAATTCTTGCCACCGAAGCAAAGCTCTCTTCAAAATCAATTCCTTCTATTTGAGAGTAGCCTTTGCAGACCAATCTAGCTTTGTTTCTGATTACTTCACCAACTTCATTCAGTTTGTTCCGGAAGACCCATTTGGTTCCAATCACATTCTTGTCTCTAGGTCTGGGAACAAGATCCCAAGTATGATTTTTCTCAATTTGCATCAATTCTTCCTTCATTACTTTGGTCCAGTTTTCATCATTGCAAGCTTCATTAACTGTCTTAGGTTCAATCTTTGAAATCAGACAGTATTCATTTGAGTCTTGAGCAATTCTTCTCCTTGTTTGTACCCCTTTACTCTTGTCACCTATGATCTGATCTTTAGAGTGATTTAGAGTTACATACCTTGGAACTTTGAGAGTTTCTTGCACTACTAATTCTTGATCAGGCGCATTCAGACAAACTTCTTCTTCCTGATTTACCGAATCAGTTTGGATCTGAATTTCAGAGGAGGATGGAGCTCCTTGCACCAAAGGATCATTCTGATCATCTTCATCACATTCATAGAATCTTGAGGGCTTCTCCATTCCTTCATCAACCTTCACATTTGTACTTTCTATCATCTTTCTTAATCTCCTATTGTAACACCGGTATGCTTTGCTTTGAGTGGAGTAACCCAAGAATATTCCTTCATCACTTCTAGCATCAAACTTTCCTAAATCTTCATCTCTTTTGATATAACATTTGCTACCAAATACTCTGAAGTATTTCACAGTAGGAGTTACACCAAACCAAAGTTCATAAGGAGTCTTACCGGTATTGCTTCTGATTTGAACTCGATTAAGAGTGTAGACTGCAGTGCTGACAGCTTCTCTCCAAAACATCTGAGGAACATTTGCTTCCATCATCATTGTCCTGGAAGCTTCCTGGATGGTCCGGTTCTTTCTCTCAACTACTCCATTCTGCTGTGGAGTCCTAGGAGCAGACAGCTGTCTCTTTATGCCATGCTTCTCACAAAAGTCTATGAATTCACCGGATGTGAATTCACCACCTCTACCAGACCTTAGGCACTTCAGTTTCAATCCGGTTTGATTCTCTACCATAGCTTTGAAGATTTTGAACTTCTCAAGGGCTTCTGATTTCTCTTTTAGGAAGGTAACCCACATCATCTGGGAATGGTCATCAATTAGCAACATGAAATATCTATCACCTTGCATACTCTTGATTCTTGTCGAACCACAGAGATCAGTATGTACTAATTCCAACAATCCAGTAGTGGACTGATCCTTGCTTTTGAAAGAGACTCTGCTCTGTTTGCCTAGTTGACATTCTTTGCATAAACTATTTGTAGGTTTCACCAATTTGGGAAGATCTCTTACAACCTGAGTATTGCTTATCTTGATGATGTTATCAATATTCACATGGCACATCCTTCTATGCCATAACCAACTCTGATCAACTTGAACAAACAGATAATTTTTATTAGAACCAACTAGATGAAAAATATTACTTATTGTTTGAGTACCGGATGCAATTTTAGTTCCGAAGCTTGTAAAGATTCTACATCTTCCATTCTTGAACCAAAGATCATAACCTTTGTCCACTAACCTTACCATTCCTCCTTCATACCTTTCCAAATCTAAGAACTTGTTCTTGTCACCTATCATATGGTGAGAACAACCACTGTCAATAACCCAATCATCCTTTTCTTCAACTTGGGCAGCCAAAGCTCTTTCTACAACCTTATGATTGACAGATTCAGAGGATATTGAACCTTCTTCCTTGATGGCAATAAACACCCTTTCATTTCTGGATTTGCTTCCTATTTCTGATTCATCATCTATTACTCCTTCATTATCATCTTCTTCATGAACATTATAGCAATTCTTTTGAAACCTTTGTCTGTTAACATTTGACCTTGTAGATCTTTCCAGACACCTTGAAGCAAAATGACCAATCTTATTGCAATTGAAGCACTTAAAGGGTAATTTTCCTTCATACTTACCGGATCCTCTTGGTAGTCTTTTTGCAATGAGGGCTTCAAGTTGAGCTATTTCTGCTTCTTTCTCTTCCATGTCTCTTCTTGCTTGATCATACCATGACATCTTCCTTGAAGAGTTTTCTCCCGGATCAAATCTCTGTTTGCCTTTCACATAGGCACTAGCTTTGAATGCAGATTCAGTCTTGGGGGGATCATCTCCAAACTCGATCATTTCAAATGCAGCTAGTTTGCCAGCCAATTGTTCTTTTGTGACAGTTGTGTGGGCTTTGAATTCATCAATGGTAGCAACCTTGATTTTGTAGGCAGCAGGAAGAGATCTGAGAATTTTGCAAACAATCTCATTTTCATCCAGAGTCCCACCAACATTTTCAATTCCACATACCAGCTCATTCACTCTTGGCATAAAGGTAGTGATATTTTCATCATCTCTCATCTTCAATCTTTCAAATTTACCTTTTAGACTTTGCAACCTTGCACTCTTAACAAACTCATCTCCTTCATACAGAAGTTCTAGTTTAGTCCAAATCTCATATGCAGTTGGTAGGTCAATAACATTTGAGAGATCTGAGTCATTCAATGCGCTTAGAAGAGCTTCCTTGGTCTGCAAATTATTTTCAGCATCTGTGATTTCATTCAGAGTTGTCGGACCACCCTGTGGAGGAACATATGGTTTTGAGACCATGGTCAAGTATGCTTTTCCCATACATTCCAAGTGACATTTCATGCGACCTTTCCAGAGAGTGAAGTTGGTTCCATCGAACTTCAGACTATCCTTCTTGTATGACGACATCCTGGATCTCCTCAAGTGGTTAAGCTCCTTTCAAAGGAACTTGGCTCTGATACCAATTGTTAGATCTAGAGCACACAACTGAGAGGGGGGGTGAATCAGTTGTGTGAAAACCTTACTACTATTTTAAACACTTGATTCTTCTTAGTTAGTTAGCAGCATATCAATTCATCATTCATCAAAGCAGAAAGCATAAACACTGGAGCAGATAAACATCAACACATTAGACACCAAGATTTTTGACGTGGAAAACCCGGTTAAGGGAAAAACCACGGGGTGATTAACCCAAGGATTATTCTCTGTTAGAAGAATAAGAAAAATGCATGGCACATGCCAGTCAGGGCTCACTGCCCGAGCACACTGCTCACAAAGAGGCACACTGCCTACAAAGAGACACACTGTCTACAAGATAATAAGAATCATAACCTTGAACTAGAGAATGACATCTTCACCATGTCTGGATCAATTCCATTTAAGCCTGAAACACTTCTGCTCTATTTTTTACTCTTTTGCTACATCACACTCATCCGTTACACCTCCACACATCAAAATGGACTCACAAACCTTTATTTATTTAAGACATCGACTTAGGTACAATCATCTAAGTCGACAATCAACCATAAGAACATCCGCAAGATGAGTAACACATCCGGTCGGCCACCACAAGAACATTCGCAGGATGAACATCTCATCCGGTCGGCTAGTTAGAACAAGAACTTCATCTGGAGACATATCTTCAATTCCGGGCTCTACAATCAATGCGGACCAACAACACAACCTCAACATGATCCAAGAACCTTCACAAGCTTTCCTGAATGACAAGGTACATCCGCACTTCCTTTGCTCACTGGAATCTTTTCTCTTCCTCATCTGGAACTTCAAGAACACAGTCTATCGCCACTGTCATACTACAAGAGGTGCTTCCGGACCTCCAAACCACATACCAATCGAGATGACACATCACCAGGACATCCCAAACACTCTGTCCAATCTGCAGAATAGGATAATGCACTTCCGGATCTCACCGGACCTTTTTGTAACACTCTGTCACTCCGGAGCATCTCCCGGAACCGGTTCTACTTGATCGATCACAACTCCTTCAAATCTTCATGCGGACCTCTGAAATCTTAACTAGATCATCTCAAGACTCATATCTACAAACCCTTTAATCCGCAACCTCTGAATCTCAACCTATTGAGTACTTTTGCCTTCTTAACAACACTGTTCTTCACTGTTCCTGATTGAGACTAATTTTCTCAATATCCTCAGCACACAGCTCATCCAATCCTTCTTGCTAATGCAATATGAGTATGTTGACATCAATGACAACACTGGCTAACCTCATACTTGCAACAGAATTGTGATTAAGTCCTTGATCAAGACCAATCAAGGTCCTTAGGCCCTTCTTTCCTATATGGCCCATTCTCTAGTGACATAGCATTGTTTTCTCTACAAGTAACTTTCTCTTGGAAGTAAAAGCTCACTTAGATATCCATAAAGCATGGCCATCAAAAGTAGATACAACACTCATTTTTTGTTGGTTATTATGATGAAGATGTAGATTCTATAGATCTCTCCACTTTAGGAATATAACTATTGCACTGAATAGTGCCTACATCTAGCTAAAACAAAGTGCACACATGAACACCCTTTGGTGCAGGGGCACCCAGAAAATCATGTTTTCTTTTTGTAATAAGGTCTATTGACCAATGCATCTTCATTTCAGTTTATGTCTAGGTTCATTTTTGTAAGTCCTAAGTGACATTTGACTTTTGTAATCGCCCAATGCTAAAAATAGAAATAATACCAAAAATAGGCAGTAGTGTTTCCCAGCCGCTTGGAATCAGTCTCCCAGCCGCTTGGAGTAGATTTGGTACTACTCTGGGTGAATCTATAAAAACCCAGAGAAATGAACCAAATGCATATACAAATTAGGGATTGAGATTGTGATCAGTCATATGATAATGTGATTGTGCGAATGTAATCAGGCATTGTGAAGGAGAAATCAATCTTTTCTATGTTGTCAATTTCATTTTCCATTCTCTATAAATACAATTGCATAGTCGTAACTTTCCTTTCCTCTCTGTTTTCCCATCGTTGCAAAATGTTGATATGAGGCATTCCACTGATAAGATTTCTGTTGAAATCAGTGGAATGGCTTCATTGTATATATATTTGTTTTCGTTTCCTGTTTCTTTTATTGTTTCGACAGTGCAGATGTTCCAATTCGTGGGTCACACACAGTAGTTCACCTAGCATTTTGCATGTGCTAGGGTTCAGTGAAGGAAGACTGTGTAATGGTGTATGAGAGTAGCGGCGTAAGAAACCCTAATGTTCACCATTGATAGAAATCCGGCTGACGCATATGTTTTTGGCATGATTGGTAAAACAACGACCCCGTGGTAAGCTCAGCAGATAATCCAAGTCCCACCAAAGAGTGTGCTTCAAAAGTACATTGCAGATGTACATTGCAAACAACACGCAGGAGAATGTATGCTGCGAATGCATATGAGGTATGCATGTTGGGAATATATCTTTCGGCAGATACAAGCAGTGACCAGTCATAATGGTGAATCAGGGTATAGTAGCTGGCTATAGCAAGTCATGTTATGCATATACAATAGCTTGGTAGTTTGTTGTTAAGTTTGCCGCTTCCATTGTGTGCTCTGCATCATTTTGGTATTAGAGCCAGCAAAAGGTCTGCATCAAGTGTTGGCATTGTCTGTGAATGTTTATGTCAGATAGAGAAAGCGTAGGAGGGGCCAGCGATATGCCTCCAAAGGGATGACCACCGAAGTGGCCAAGAAATTTAAGGAGATGGAGGATTTGATCAAGACTGGAGTTAAGGAAGCACTCCAAGATGAGTTGAAAACCTTAGGAAAAGGCAAGAAACCAGACAAGGAGTCTGATGGAGAAGAAGAAGATGGGGAAGAGTAAACAACCTCAGCACAGACAGACATATCTGCAGATCAGAAACAATTTCTGGAGGCTATAAAATCACTCGATAAGGAGTCATCTGAATCAAGAATGGAGATTCTGATGTTCAGTGGAAAGATGGATGCAGAAGAAGTCATCGAATGGATTGAGGCTTTGAACAATTACTTCAAGTACAAGGAGGTACCAGAGAATAGGAGAGTCAAGTTTGCAAAAATGAAATTGAAAGGTGCTGCACTCACGTGGTGGAACTACACCCAGGGAGAAAGGGTGAAGAGTGGCAAGAGCATGATCTCATCCTGGAGTCGGATGGTAGAGAGGATCAAGGCTCAATTCTTGCCAGTAGATTATGAAGTGCAGATATACAGGAAAATGCAGAACCTCAAGTAGAAGGATATGGATGTATCCACTTATACAGAGGAATTTCATAAATTGACTCTAAGGTGTGGACATGCTGAGGATGAGAAAGGAAGAGTTGCCAGGTATATTAATGGCCTAAAGTATAGCATACAAGATGAGATTACCATCTTGACACCAAACACCATGGACAAGTGTTTCCAGGTCGCACTGAGAGTAGAAGAGAAATTGAAAAGAAAAGGAGAACAGCAGAACATAGAAAGAGGTGGAAAGAATTTCAAGGGCAAAAATAGCTTTGGTGGCAGAAATCAGTTCCAGAAAAATCAAGGGGAGTCTAGTCAGCAAGAACACAATGAAGAATCTAGTTCCAAAGAGGGTTTTAGAGGAAGGAGACCCAATGGGAGAGGCAGATTTGTTGGACCAGGCAGAGGTCCTAATGTCTTCATGGGAAGATGTTATAATTGTAACCAAATTGGGCACACAGCAGGTAGGTGTCTGGAGAAAGCCTTAAGCTCTCATGGAGGAGAGAGAAGGAACCAACTGATTCAAGAAGAAGATTGTCAGAGTGTGAGCTCACCTATGAGAAGCGCAGCTCCAACACAAGATGGAGAGAGTCTCATGATGAGAAGAACAATGTTGAAAGTACCACAAAACAAGGAACCACCCCAGAGGAAGACAATATTCAGAACTTTGTGTAAAGTTTCTGGCAAAAAGTGTAAGGTAATTGTTGATTTTGGTTCAACTAAAAATTTAGTTTCAGTATAAATGGTAGAGAAATTGAACTTGAAAAGGTTTCCACATATTAGTCCATACAAAGTGTCATGGCTGAACAAAGGGCAGCAAGTCTTGATTGATGAACAAGCTTGGGTAGAATTTTAGATAGGGGAATATGGAGATAAACTTTTGTGTGATATAATTCCCACGGATGCATGCCATTTATTGTTAGGTAGACCTTGGTAGTATGATGTACAAGCCCAACATGATGGTAAATCCAATTCTTTTGTGATCACTAAGAATGGTGAATAGTATAAGATGGATCCTTTAACAGAAGAAGGAGTAGACAAGAATGTAGGCTCAAGTATCATGTTAATGAGTGGAAAGGAGTTTCTCCATACTCTGAAAGAAGAGAGAACCCAGGGGTATGCTCTGATTTTGAAACCTAAAGATAGTTCTGATTTGTCTAAAAACAACAAGGAAAAGGTCCCCAAAGAAGTGCAGGAATTATTAGATAGGTATAAGGGTATCATGGTGGAGGATATGCCCAATGTACTACCCCCTGTGAGAGACATAAGTCATCAGATCGACTTCATCCCAGGATCCACATTGCCAAATAAACTAGCTCATAAAATGACACCTAATCAGAATGAGGAGATTGCTAAACAAGTACAAGAACTATTGGATAAGGGTTTGATGAGGAAAATTCTTAGTCCATGTGTTGTACCCACAGTTTTAGCACCCAAGAAGGATGGCAAATGGAGGTTATGTACTAATTTAAGAGCCATAAATAAGATCACCATCAAATATAGGTTTCCTATGCCCAGAATAAAGAACCTTATGGATTGTTTGGGTGGAGCTCGGTATTTTTCTAAAATTGATCTCAAGAGTGGATACCATCAGATCAGGATTAGAGAAGGGGATGAATGGAAGACAGCCTTTAAGACTAATGAAGGTCTTTATGAGTGGATGGTGATGCCATTTGGACTGTCCAATGCCCCAAGTACCTTCATGCATCTAATGAATGAGGTATTGAAAGATTTTATTGGGAAATTTGTTGTTGTCTATCTTGACGATATTCTAATTTTTAGCAGGACAAAGGAAGAACATTTGCAACATTTGGAACAGGTGTTGAAGAAGCTGCATGAGAAGAAATTGATGATCAATATGGAGAAGAGTATCTTCATGAAGGAAGAACTCACATACCTTGGATTTGTTATATCCCAGGGCAGTTTGAAAATGGATCCAGAGAAGGTAAAAGCTATTCTATCTTGGCCAGCGCCTACAACAGTGAGTGATGTAAGAAGTTTTCATGGGTTGGCAACTTTTTATAGGAAATTCATAAGAGGATTCAGTCACATTTGTGCACCCATTCTGGATACCATAAAAGGAGGATAGAAATGTAAGTTTGTTTGGAATAGAGCAGCAGATGACTCTTTTGAAATTCTCAAACAGAAAATAGCAGAGAAACCCATTTTGGTTTTGCCTAATTTTAATAAGTTGTTTACTGTGGAATGTGATGCTAGTAACCTTGCCATTGGTGCTGTCTTGAGTCAGGAAGGCAGACCTGTTGCTTTCTTTAGTGAAAAACTGAATGATGCTAAAAGGAAGTATTCCACATATGATCTGGAATTCTGTTGAATGGTTCAAGCATTGAAGAAATGGAGACATTATCTCTTGCCCAAGGAATTCATTGTTTATACTGACAACCATACTTTGAGTTGTCTGAATTTGTAGGAGAAGCTAAATCATAGGCATATGAAGTGGGTTGAACAACTTCAGGTGTATATTTTTTCCATCAAACATAAGAAGGGACAAGCAAACAAAGTGGCAGATGCTTTGAGCAGAAGAGTGTGCACTATACAAGAAATCCAGTTGCAGAGTGTGGGAGTGGATTCTCTCAAGAATATGTACCAAGATGATGAGGACTTCAAGGAGATATATGCAGTTTGTTCACAATTTTTAGATTCCTATCATTCTAATTTTTTTGAATATTTGTTACAGCAAGGGCTACTGTTCAAAGGCAGCCAATTATGTGTGCCTAGGTGTTCCATGAGGGAGAACGTCATCCAAGAGAAACACTGTGGTAGTCTTGGAGGTCATTTTGGATTGGACAAGACATTAGAGCAAGTGCGAAGGTTTTATTTCTAGCCTAAGATGCAAAGAGATGTTAGAAAATTTGTAGACGATTGTCACATTTGCAGAGAGCCAAAGGAACTTCGTCAAATGCAGGTCTCTACCAATCACTTCCAATTCCGCAAAGGCCATGGGAGTGCATCAGTATGGATTTTGTTTTGGGTCTTCCAAGGACTCAAAGAGGCTTTGATAGTGTGTTTGTGGTTGTTGACAGGTTTAGTAAAATGGCTCACTTTGTGCCATGTAAATGTACCAATGATGCTTCACATATTGTTGGATTGTTCTTCAAAGTTCGAATTCATGGTTTGCCACTGAATATTGTCACTGACAGAGATCCCAAGTTTGTGGGACATTTTTGGCACACATTGTGGAAGAAATTGGGCACTCAATTATCTTTCACGTCCGCATATCACCCTTAGACAAATGGACAAACTGAGGTGGTGAATAGATCACTAGGTAATCTTTTGAGGTGTTTGACTAAACAACATGGAGAAGCATGGGATATGATCATCCCACAAGCAGAGTTTGCATATAATGACTCTGTTAATAGGAGCACAGGAAAGAGCCCTTTTGAAGTTGTATATGGGATTCATCCTAGGGGAATTTTGGAGCTTAGGGATCTCCAAGACATAGAGAAAAGGAGTGCACAAGGTGAAGATTTTGCAGTCAGTATGAAAGATATCCATGATGCTGTTAGAGAAACTATACAGAAGAATATAGGGAAGTACAAAGAGAGAGTTGATCAGAAGAAAAGGGATGTCCAATACAAAGTTGGGGATTTAGTTATGGCATATTTGAAGAAGGGAAGACTTCCGAAAGGGCAGCCCACAAAACTTCTCATGAAGAAGATAGGTCAATGCTAGATTGTACACAAATTTGGGCCTAACGCTTACGAGATAGAACTTCCTCCTGGATTAGCAATTTCACCCATCTTTAATGTGGCAGATTTGTTTCCATTCAATGGAGCCAATATAGTAGAGATAGGAGTAGAAGATGCAGAATGGATTTCTAATCTTCCACCCAGGCAGCCAGTTTATGGACTGTATTTTGGACACAAAGGTTTAGAAGAAGACCAGACACAAAACCTACAAGCAGTCTCTGGTCAAGTGGCGTGGTTTAGCTGATGAGGATGCAACTTGGATGAGCGAGGAGGATATCATCAAACACGGGGTTTCCATTTCAGACTTGGTTCCTCAAGGGACTTGATTTTTGTTAACCTCGGGAGTATGGTGCAGGGGCACCCGGAAAATCATGTTTTCTTTTGTAATAAGGTCTATTGACCAATGCATCTTCATTTCAATTTATGTCTAGGTTCATTTTTGTAAGTCCTAAGTGACATTTGACTTTTGTAATCACCCAATGCTAAAAATAGCAATAATGCCAAAAATAGCAATAATGCCAAAAATAGGCAGTAGTGTTTCCTAGCTGCTTGGAATCAGTCTCCCAGCCACTTGGAGTAGATTTGGTACTACTCTGGGTGAATCTATAAAAACCCAGAGAAATGAACCAAATGCATATATAGATTAGGGATTAAGATTGTGATCAGTCATATGATAATGTGATTGTGTGAATGTAATCAGGCATTGTGAAGGAGAAATCGATCTTTTCCGTGTTGTCAATTTCATTTTCCATTCTCTGTAAATACAATTGCATAGTCGTAACTTTCCTCTTTGTTTTCCCATTGTTGCAAAATGTCGATATGAGGCATTCCACTAATAAGATTTCTGTCGAAATCAGTGGAATGGCTTCATTGTATATATATTTGTTTTCGTTTCCAGTTTCTTTTATTGTTTCGACGGTGCAGATGTTCCAGTTCGTGGGTCACACACAATAGTTCACCTAGCATTTTGTATGTGCTAGGGTTCGGTGAAGGAAGACTGTGTAATGGTGTATGGGAGTAGCGGCGTAAGAAACCCTAATGTTCGCCTTTGATGGAAATCTAGTCGACGCATATGTTTTTGGCATGATTGGTAAAACAGTGACCCCGTGGTAAGCTCGACCGATAATCCAAGTCCCACCAACGAGTGTGCTTCAAAAGTACATTGCGGATGTACATTGCAAACAGTGCGTAGGAGAATGTATGCTGCAAATGCATATGAGGTATGCATGTTGGGAATGTATCTTTTGGCAGATACAAGCAGTGACCAGTCGTAACAGTGAATCAGGGTATAGTAGCCAACTATAGCAAGTCATGTTATGCATGTACGATAGCTTGGTAGTTTGTTGTTAAGTTTGCCGCTTCTATTGTGCGCTCTGCATCACCCTTAGTGAGCACAATAACTTCTCACACCATATTACACCCTCCACCAAAATGAACAACCTGCACACCTACATCATTAAGTTTACTAATAGATAACAGGTTATGTGTCAAACTTGGGATGTATAGAACACCATTGATCCCAAGTTTGTTGATCATTTGCAGGATGTAAGGGGTCTTGGGGTTCCCTTCAAAACCTACTTTGCCTATATAATCAAAAATATGTTGTGTCAAACTTGGGATGTACACAACACCATTTATCCCCTTCACTCATCCATCAAATAATTTGTTCAAACTATACCATGACATGTTTTGCTTTCTAGAGTTGCGTGTAGTTCATGTTAGGGATTGCCCTCTACACGTTTCATGTTGTTTGATATTTGGCTGACTTGTAATTGTAATATTCTTGTTATCTCTGGCTGACTTGTAATGTAATCAATGTAATATCATGTATATATTGTAAACCTAGTTGATCTAGGTGGAGTATGATTGCGAGGATGAATGTGTGAAGTGGAACCTAAATTTGTAATGCATTATGATGTGCGACTAGAGGAGAAAGAGCAGAGGTAATAGGGCCTGTCATGTTTCATCTTGAAGACATTTGTAAGATAGGAGGTATGTGAAGAGTGTGCCTAACCGATTCAATCATCAAAATAGGAGTGACCCTAAAACCTTTCTTCAAGGATTAGTTTCTTCCTTGGGTTGAAGCCCTAAAGCAAAGTCAGTAGTTAGTAGTAGTTTCTTTGGGTTGTAGCCCTAAAACAAAGTTGTAATTTTTATAGCAGTGAGCTTCATATATTGTGAGTTAATCCTCATCGTGGTTTTTCCCTTTTTGGGGTTTTCCACGTATATCTGGTGTTATGTGTTGTGCATTGTGTTGATCTTTTATGTTTCTGTTAATGCTGCAAAGTTTAAGTTTTAATTTGCTATGGAGGATTTGAGATTTGTTTGGATATTGATTCACCCCCTTCTTAGTATTCGGGTGTGTTCAACATGCTCACCCATCAAATTAAGGCCAATATAGTAATGATGCATATAAAGATAGTTTTAATACAACACATACATTGTCACTAGGCCAACAAGTAGGTGCAAAGATATTAGCTAGGCTAGTACCCATGGGCCTACTAAGTAGTAACCAATAACCCTTGATCTCTAAGAAAGCTACTTAAGCACTTAAGAACCTACTATCATCAGTCCACATTAGAATAAAATGTAACACACAAAATTATTCAAATAATAGCTCAACCTTAAAGCATGATTGGTATTTCAAATAGGGGATCTCGACCATGAAATCAAACACAAGCTTTCATGCTTGAATAAAGGACATTAAAAAAGTTTGAAAGGTATGAAAAGTATGGAGACATGGTGCATAGCGATTCAACTAAATTCAAAAGGCATTTTACACGAATCCACCATGAAGATGACAAAGCAACTCGAGACAATACTTTGAACACAAAGTTCGAGATTAAACAATAATACATAGGTATAGAGGCCTTTCAACACCATGAAGTCTTAACCAAGTTAGGGTTCACATGAGTAAAGAGTTTCAAAACCAACCTTTGGCAACACTTAAAATGCACATAAATACGAGTTCAAAACAGAGGTATGAGAGAAAACCTATTAAGATTCATCTAAACCCAAGCTAATGACAAATTTCAAAATAGACCAACCCTGACAAAACCAAAGTATGAATTTGTATTTAATGAATTAAACCACTAAACACAAAAACAAATTTATTTTCATATATGAGATCCTTGCAAGTTTTAAAAAAGTCATGATAAGAGCCTTAAGTTTGATTTGTATAGAAGACATAAGTGAACACATTATAGAAGGTTGCATAGATAACAAACCACATCACACGACACGACTTAGTCTAGGACTAGTTTGTAGGACATAGTCATATCCTCGGCAAGAGGAACATAGCAACTATGTTACATCTACTTAATCTTTGTTCTATGTCTCAATCTCAAATTTGGATACACTCTTGTAAATGCTCATGGATTCCAATGATTGATTTTTTGATTGAATTGACAATTTTATGCAAATTGTGTATTGTTACATCACACAAGGCTCCAAGATTTTTTATTTTTTAAATCTAAAATGTTAAGACTATTATGAACTTTGTTTTATTAGTGTAAATTAATGAATGTGTTGCATTGTGTCAACAATCAATCTACTTTATAATGATAACCCAATAGACAAAGCTTTTATACTAGCTATATATCAATAAAATATGCAAATGGAACTATTATCATTATTGTAAATCAAAAATAACTCAACATCCTACAACTATACAATAGTAAGTGCATCCCCAAATACAATTCCATGTTTTTCTTCCAACTATTTTGAATAACTGATAATACATTACAATGTTCAATCCAATTAAATTACTCTCATTTCATTGTATGTGTTCAAAGATCCCTTAGACTAACTTATGTTCTATATACTTTTTTAACTCAAATAATAGCAAATAATATTAAATTTAATGTAAGGTCTTCAATTTTTTATAATTAATTAATCAACAATAACACTAAGTTGGTCTATACTCTTAATAAAAAATTTAACGAGAGAACCAAATTTCTAAACATATTATAATAAAAAAACTAATCACTATACAATACTTCTACACCTAGTCTTATTCACATTTGTCTTTTTACCATAATATACGTATGCCTTGGTATTTCTTCCCATTAGTAATTGTACTTACGTGTCAAATTTCACGTGATTCTTATCACATTCGCTCTCCACTCGATTATTTCAAAATATTTCCTCACGATTGGGATTTGGTAATTGACTACGTGATTTGACGGACATTCGACCAACCCACCTGACGCCAAACCAAGAAAAACGTAAAAAACATGTCGCTCTCTTACCTAATACAAAGTGACGTTTTTTTACATCATGAAAAAACAATCATTTTGTTTACCGAACTCCTTTTCTTGACTAGACTATAATCACAGATTCACATATATTTACTTAATTAATAAGTTTTAAACTAACCGCCAAAATACATGTGTTTGTTATAGGAATTGAGCTCTTTGTTTTTTTTAATAAATAAATTTGTTGTCTATTAGGGGAAAGGACTCAGTAGCTATTCATCCCGCTGTTGTCTTATCCAGAAGGTGAAACAATAGTTTTAAGTTCTTAATTCACATACGAAGAAACCTAAAAATTTTCGTCAAAATCCGATGTACCATTTAGAAGTTTGGGTGCTCGAAGTTAGGGTGGGCGCTCGAAATTAGGGTGGGCGGCTACTGGGTCCTCTCCTCTATGTTTTATTGAGGCCTGTTGAATTCTTTTTGAAAATTCGATTTATTATTTAAGAGTTTGAGGAGTACAAAATCATTTATAACTTTAACTAATGTATATTTATGCCACTTCATCTTATTATTTGAACTTAAACCTACATAAATTTTGAGTGTGTACCACCCACCTTTTTTATATAATATAATATCCCAAAACAAAAAATTAATCTCTGTACTATCTTTTTATAAATAAATTAGCCACCTACCAAAACAGAGAGACCAATTTCTAGGTGCACCTCTACAAATGAATACAAGGAAATTTTTCATTAAATTTGACGTCTGCTTGTGCCCGTCGACCATTTTATTGGTGACTCTTATTGTTTTATAAAAAGTTTGTTTTTACAAAGTTGAGTGTGTTTTTACTGCGTTGATATTCCAATTTCAATTGTTTTGTTTCTAGATAATTGAATAATCAAAATTTGATGTGTTAGTATTGAAGAAATTATCTTTTTGAATTCTTTAATTTTAAGATAATAAAAGCAAATGGATTATGTGGGGCCTGCCATTATTCTGTGCGGCCTGCAGGAGCAGGGTTACATGTTTGACCTTTTAAATTCTAATATAAGCGTAAGCAGGTGGAAAAGAAAGGCTTAAAAATGTGTAAATAAGGTGTCAAAAGAGTACCTACCGCGGTGGCCCCTCCACTCCACGACTCATCAAGAGAATAGATTTGCTTAGACTGAGGGATTCTCGTATATATAAAAAAAAGAGTTTTCAAATTGAAAAACTCAATACTTTTAACATTAATAAAATGTGGCGGAGCTCGTGGTTGAACAACCCTAATTAATTTTTGGGACTCATTTTTTCAAAGGGGTACTTTTTCTAGAATGATGCCCTCTTTGATTTTATATATATGTAATATATGTTTTATATTTCAGTTATTTTGTTCATTATAATATTAGTATATTTATATTTATATTTTGTATTTTTTCATTTTTAATTTTTTTTGGTTTTTATTTTTATTTTTTGGATTTCTTTTTTGGTTTTATAGTTTTTTTTTTAATTTTCTTCACTTTATTTTCTTCAACGTTTCTAATTTCTTTTTGGTTTTTTTTTCCAATTGTTTTTGTTAAGTGAGTGCTCTCATTTCCACCAATGCCTCTCGACATAATAATAATAAAAAAGTATGTTCTATAAAATTACTATAAAATATATTGTATTTATATATTTTAAATATATTATTATATTATAAATTATATATTTAAAATATATTATATATTTATTTATATTTTATATCATTAAATTATATTTATTTTATATATTAAATATATAATATACTTATATTTATTATTAGATATTATATTTTATATATTATAAATTATTAAATTTATTATTGTATATTATATTCTATTTACTTTATGTTATTAAATATAAATATAAAATAATATATCATTATTTTAATTTATAATATATATTGTTTTTTAAGAAAATATAATTTTAAAAATATTTTATTTATATTATTATAATGTATAATAACATATATAATTAAAATATAAATTTCATATATAAAATATATTTATAATTTGATAACAAATATATATAAATAGTAAATATAGTTAATATAAATATGCAATTTTTCTAATAGAAAAATATATTAGGAGTATACTTAGTGGAGCAAGCCTCGAATAAAAGTTTTGGGCTGAAGCGTTGCCACTGCTTGCTACCTAGTCAACAGGTTTCCTACATCAGCTCTTGTTGGTAAGACACCTATGGAGGTGTGGTCTAGTAAGAAGCCTTAAGTTAGACATCTTCATGTTTTTGGTTGTGAGGCATATGCACATGTGCCTAGGGAGAAACGGTCTAAATTGGAGAACAAGGTCGTTAAGTGTATTTTTATTGGCTATGGTGTCGGTGTGAAAGGATACAAGCTTTGGGATCCTGTGGCTGAAAAAGTGTTGTATAGCAGAAGTGTTATCTTCAGAGAGCTAACACCTTCTTCCGTTGTTCTACAACCAGAACAGATAGAAAAGAAAGAGGATGCGGTTCAGTTTCCTTCTACCCCTGAGAAGACTGAATCGACAGACCTTGTGAGACCTGATGATGAGGAGAGCTCTAGCAGCTCTAAAATCTCAAAAGAAGAAGCATAACCTCAACCTCAGCCATTGAGGAGGTCTACACGAACAAGAAAGCAACCTGATAGGTTTGGTTATTCGTTACTTGATTCTAGTTGTGCTTTTGCTTTACTTACTAACACTGATGAGCCTAGAACTGTGAAAGAGGCTATGGGCATGAAAGATGCAGGTTCCTGGAAGGAGGCCATGGAAGATGAGATGACTTCTTTGGAGAAGAATAAAACATGGGACTTGGTGCCTTTGCCTGAAGGACGAAAACCCATTGGATGCGAATGGGTGTTCAAGAAGAAATTCGATGTAGATGACAGTGTTGAAAAGTACAAGGCTAGATTGGTTGCGAAGGGGTACTCACAAGTGGAGGGAATTGATTATGGTGAAATTTTCTCTCCCGTTGCAAAGCTGACATCCACTTGGTTCTTGTTATCTCTTGTAGCTGCTTATGACTTAGAGGTAGAACAAATGGATGTGAAGACAACTTTCCTTCATGGAGATTTGGAGGAAGAGATTTACATGTCACAGCCAGAGCATTACATAGAAAAAGGTAAAGAAAATTTGGTTTGCAAGTTAAAGAAGTCTTTGTATGGTTTGAAGTTGTCTCCTAGGATGTGGTACTTGAAGTTTGATGCCTTTGTGTTGTCGATTAGATATCTGAGATTAAAATCAGATCATTGTGTGTATTACAAATTTGACAATGATCGCATTCTCATTATTGCATTGTATGTTGATGATATGTTGTTGATTGGGAATGGTAAGAATATGATTTCTGATTTGAATTCTCAGTTGTCAGCACAGTTTGAGATGAAAAATCTAGGGGCAGCCAGGTACATTCTGGGAATGGAAATCAGAAGATACAGAACTAACAAAAAACTTTGGTTAAGCCAGAGTAAGTATGTGAAGACCGTGTTGGATAGGTTCAGCATGGCAGATTATAGACCATTGTGTGTTCCTGTTTAATTGGGGACAAAGTGGTCTGTTAATGATTGTGCAAAGTCTCCTAGTGAGGTGGAGGACATGAGCAGAGTACCTTATGCTAGTGTTGTTGGCAGTTTGATGTATGCTATGGTCTGACAAGACCAGACATTGCCCAAGCAGTGGGAGTCCTTAGTCGATTTATGGCTAATCCTGGACAGGTACATTGGGATGTAGTTAAGTGAGTGTTTAGATATTTGAGGGGTACTTCTGAGTATTCCATATGCTATCATGGTAATGTTACAAGACCTCCACATTTAGTTTGTATTCGTGGATCTGTGGATTCTGATTGGGCAGGTGACATTGACAGCAGGAGATCCACCAGTGCCTATGTGTTCACTATGTTTGGTGGTGTAATTAGTTGGATGAGTAAGCGACAACCTATGGTTGCTTTGTCCACGACAGAAGCTGAGTACATGGTAGCAACTCATGCTTGCAAGGAAGCCATTTGGCTTAAGAGATTGTGTTCATATATTAGTGTTGATGTAGGACAGATTGCGATTTGTTGTGACAGTCAGAGTGTGATTTTCCTTGCAAAGAATCAAACTTTCCATGCCAGAACAAAGCACATTGATGTACAGTTTCACTTCGTGCGAGACATGGTAGAGGATGGGAAGGTAAATTTGGAGAAGGTAGATACTTTGAAGAATGTTGCAGATGCATTAACGAAGCCAGTGGGCACAGAGAAGTTTAGATGGTGTTCGGAGTCTATGGGCCTCTCAGCCTATAGCAATTAAATCCTGTTATTTCTATTGGCTCTTACAAGGTGTCCGACAAGTGGGAGAATGTTGGGAATTAAGGTGTCTCAACCTTGGTAATTCCTTGTATTATTTCATTATATTTATTTATTTATTGCCTATTGTATAATTTGGATGCAAATCCTATGTTGTCATATTGTGGGAGTTGTCACAGTGATGTGTCATCCTACATGGCATATGACTAGATGTAAATTTGTCCTCACATGAGGAGATAGATGTCCCACTTAGTGGTAGGAATATTTTTCCATGTGTCGGCATCTTGGAATGTGTGTAAGGGAATATTGACCGAAATGGTCATGACAGATTCCTATGACTAAGTTATGACATGTAAGAGTTGAAAATAGAAGATCCTATGACAGGTATGGACATGTGTCGAGAAGCATCTTTGAAAAAGGCATCTTTGGGTGCCCCAAGGTGGACTATGACATGTTGTAACAGAATATGCTATTTATAGCCTGTGTATGACAGATTCTCTTACAGCTGTAAGTTATGATAGCTAAGATAGATTCTATGACAGTTGTAAGAGTTGTAAGAGCATCTGTCATTGCCTATTTTGGAAATAGGCGACCTCCTTGGGATGGGGTGAGTTGACAAGTGTCAGGAACATCCTACAATGTTGGACAAGTGTCCATAGGCATGGGTTTTGGGCCATGAGGCCATGTTGGACGCCCATCTCAATGTGGAGCCATTTTTGCCTTGTATGTTCTTTATAAACAGGTGCTTTGGAGAGGTGATGCATTATGTGATTGACAGGTACTGTTATGTTGCTGGTTTGTCTCCAGATATGAGTGTCGAAGACTCCTGTAAGAGCATTGGCTCTGTGACTGTATTGTAACCTTCATTGCTTACGGAATACATTTGAGCTATGTTTTGGAGTGTGCGGTTTTTCACCTGATAAGGGTTTTCCCCACGTATATCTTATGTCTCTCTTCTTCTGTCTCATTTCTGTGTGTATGTGTTTGCTGCAATATCTCTGTTAGTGGGTTAACATAATCTGTAATTGTAAAGATAAAATTGAATTTGTACTCTCCTTCCCTCATTAGATTAGTGTAGGAAGCAATTTTTGTACACCTAGGTTCCTTTCACTTCCATCCTTATTTTCCAAAATGCATAGTCAGATCCATCAAACTAGGGAACATCCTTCGTGTGCGCCATCCCAGATCTACCTCCAGTAGTTAAGCTCTCTTCCAAGGAACCTTGCTCTGATACCAATTGTTGAACACACAAGACAACTGAGAGGGGGGTTGAATCAGTTGTAACTTATAATTCCAAAACCCTGAAACACATTTAGACCCACATCAATTCAATTAACCCTTAAACTGTTATGATGATTAAGCATGAAAGAAAGTAATAGAAACTGAATCAACTCAACATAAAACACAAGAGAACACCAAATTTACGTGAAAAACCCAAGAAGGGAAAAACCACGGTGAGGATTAGTTCATAGTATAAAGTAATATCAACACCAAAAAATAATAGGCTCATTGCCAAAGGGCTTACTACCCAAAAGAAAGGCTCACTACCAAGGCTTACTTCCAGAATAGAGAAGAAGATAGAGAAGATTATTACAAGGAGAAAACTATCTCAATGCAACAAGGAATTCCACCGTAACACCATCAACACCTTCGCAGTCACACTAAAGAATTGTAGACACCTTCTTCTCACTGCATCCAGTAATCTAACACATGAAAGCTTGTACTGCACCACGCATTCAACCACGCTGTTCTTCACATCACATTCATTGCATGCACACATAATCATGACCCCTTGACACTTATTTGTACTGCCTTCAACCTTGAGAACATTCTCCAAGGTCAGAAAATCACCTTAACCCAAAAAATTCAAATTAGGTCTACACCTAAAAATTCCTGTGATGGAGAGGAATGAAGGCAAACCACAACACATCTTAGGTCAGACCTAAATTCATCCAAGAATTCCACTCTATGCTTTCACAATCACTGAAGCATCTTCGCAATTAGTCTAAACACCCAAGGTCGGCCAAACCTGTGTTAACACTATTGGTTCCTAAATCAGCAGAGGGTTTGCCAGCTCCAATGCTCAAGCAGATTTAGCTAATAGATACGGGAAGTTGCGTGAGCTGCCTCCCCTTCACTTCTAGTTCTGCTGCACCAAGGGGGGTATCCCTATAGCTAAAGATGTAACATTGACTAGCCCAATGATAGAAAGATTTAGCTTGACAACAACAGGCATAATACTCTCATGTGTGGACCAAGATGTGCATGATACATCACAAGGTTGGCAAAATTCTTGGACATATCTATCTGGTTATTGATGAGGGTATGCAGGGGTCCTAATCCTACTCCTACAAACTAACAGGATGGAAGTATGAAAAGATGAATTTTATATTTTGGATGCAAGACAAGGGGTTTTGGATCATAACTACTAACCCAGGAGCAGACCAGTGCCTATCTCAGGGCAAGGAGTCAACTAGACGTATACAAGAGAATGGATTGCAATATTGGATTCAAGTTTCAAGGGGTTAGATTGATGCTTGCCTTACAAACATCACCCAAGAATAGGTATTTAGCTGCCTCTACTTACATATATCCCAGCTGACATACAACCTTCTCCATACTTCACCTAAAACAATTTAATCCACTCCTTGAATGGAAGTTAGAGATGAAGCATGTGATACAGAAATCCATACCCTAGAACCTGAGAAACCCTTAGCAGCTAGATTTAAAAGAAGGGAAAGCATGCAACACATGGAGACAAGTAGCTAAACACATGCACAATGCATTTTTCATATTAAACAACAATGAAACTGAGAATGTCTGCAATATACATTCATGATGCAACTCATAAACTCCAAAACGAGATAGAACAGCAAGGAAATGCCCTATTTTTTGTTATTTTTCCCCCAAAAATGCCCAAGTCTTCAACCACCTTGAAATGAGTCACACAGCTTGCTTTATACAGCAAGGAAGGTGCACTCGGCATTAATCACATGGCAATTCAAAATTTGCCAGATACAGTATATCATGAGAAAATGGCGCTCAACACATTGAATGTAGCAGGTGAGAGAAGAGGCAGGAAATGGTTGGACTCGAGCCCTGTGCCGCCACCTGGGGATTCACATCTTCAATCAGGGACATGAGTCGTCCATGCATTCGCCTATACCTTGTAACATCCGCCATTAATGGCATACCAACCCACGGCCTTGGGAATGCAGTGGACTATGCATTTTGCAACTTTTCCCGCCAAGAAATATCACCTTGATTTCTCAAAACATGTGGGAACTAATTATCCCACATTCACCCTGTAGTGACCTCCTCAACACTTTATAAGCTAGGCTATGAGCATATATGATGTCGGTGATTTTGCTCTCAACGACGCCAGCTTAGACCTCATCATCATCTTCCTACATGATACCCTGATATGAAATATCACCCTGATATTTCATATCACCCTGATGGCCGCATCACCTGATAAGAAACATATCACCCTCACCAGCACAACCTGATGCATCGAAGGAAGATCCTCTTGCTTTGCTGATACCACATGTCTTACCGATGATCCGCCTCATCACATTCATGTCATCATCATGTTCGTATCCTCATCGACGATCGAGGGGATCCTCAGCAAAGCTGCCGATAGTAATTGTCATGCCGAAGACCTCATAATGCACCCCACCGATCTTGATGACGTCACCATCATGTTGCAATATCGGGGTGATATTCATAAGATCACTTGATATTTGAAATATCACCCCTCCGCAAAAATATCAGGGTGATGTTTAAACTTTGCAGCAGCATCGGGGTGATCGTAACTAAGATGACTGATGTTAGAAACATGATGACCCCGCAAAAATATCAGGCTGATATTTGGAAATATGATGACCCCCCCCCAAGAATATCAGGTCATATTGAAACATGCTGAGGGGGCCCAAAGACTTGGAATTTTTTGGATTTTTTAGGAGGGTGCCTACAGATTTAGATGCTTGAAACCTGACTGTTCATGCAGGCACCAACAAACACAATGAACTTTTAAGTACACGCTTCCTCAATACAAAATATAACTTTGCGGACCATATACCAAGCTTTGACATAATCTAGAGTATTCCACGAACATGCTGAAATGCCCTAAAATTCAACAAATTCATCTGCAACAACTTTCACTTGCCGGACAGCCTCATCATGTTTATCCAGTATACTTAACTATCTCTGTCATGCACTGTATCTCTAGAAATCAACTTCCAAAGCACCAAACCACAAACAACTTCAACAAAAGAAATATATGAACCTTATAAGCACAAATCCAGAACTGCAAAGCCCAAAAAAAATTTGCGGAGAAATGCAGAGCAAAATAGTTTCTCCCAGACACCTTTGCAACACTCAGAAACACATTACACACACTAGTTAACACAACTTCCTCTGCACAACAAACCAGAACACTAAATTCAGAATATAACATCTCTTAACAACATATTCAAACTGCAAAGACAGATCTTCAACATAGAGGAAATGCGGAGCAAAACCAAAACACTACTCTGTAGACCAAAATGCTACTTCAACACATTGCTTTCTTTATTAATCAAATTTTCTCAAAAGCACTTGGAAATCAACCAACAGAAACATATTCTTAACATCTTCAGTACCTCTTCAAAGAAACCAAATCATCTTCAGCGAAGCAACTCAACCAAATAGCTCATACCATTGCAACAACCACATCTCTGCTTAACTAGTTGACACTAATGACAACACCAAGCTAACATGTTGACATCAATGACAACACTAACTGCACATACTTGCAACACCTTTAAGTATTGTACCTAGGTTTACCTATTCAACTAAATGAGCTTGACATGCTTGGCCAACATGAGATTGACTGTAACCACAATTGGGGTCCACAAACCATCAACCTATTCTTGCAAGTATTAGCAATTGATTTCATAGATTCCAATTGTTCAACATACTAGCTCCCACATGTTGGAACAACTCGCCTTGCACCAAATAATTTATCTACTAGACAACGTGAAACCCTAGATATAATTGTAACACACTCTTCTACCATGGAAATGCAACCACCTCTTAGGATGATTATACAATGAACTAGAGGTACAAGGAAATCATACATGATAACCAACATAAGATCATCCCTTTCAGGAACAACACCACATGACATATCACCATTATTAATTGTCACACCAACTATCATGACAACTTTTGACATACATGCAACCATCATACATTTTGGTCTTCGTATTTCAATAAAAAAGATGGATCCTCTATAGGGGCACACACTACCAAAATTCCAAGAGAGCATGTTTTTCAGTTAGTATGTTCCAATTGATGAAATGAGTTTCATTAGGCCAAGGTTGTTAGAACACATTGACAATCGATTGTGTGAAGCATTTCCCAATCATAATCAAATCCCATTTCATGCTTGCTCACTCTTCCTCTTTGGTTATTCAGTTCAGTTACCACCATTGATCTAGACATTCCTATGTATGTTGGAGCATTAAATGTGGCAACAATTTGGGGAAGCTTCGAGATAGTAGTTATATTGAACATGATTTCATAGAAAAATAAAGAAGAATAAGGATAGGTTGCTTTTCATACACTACTTTCACATTTATGGAATGCAACTTGCCAACACTACCAAACTAGGAGCTTCTAATGTCATGTTCAAATTCTTCCTTACCTCTAAAGAATAAATAATTATTTTCCCCCTGACAAATTTGTTTGCAATAAATGAATTGGTTTCATTGCATAATAAATGTATGCTACAATAATTGGGACTGCCTATTGCCACATGCAATGCAAACTAGCTAAGGGATACATTATGCCCCAAATCCAAAGGATGAGCAACTTGATGCAGTCGTTTAAATGTAGTCGATTCCATATTTATATATTAATTAACAGACTCAACTTCTAGTTTTCCTGGTTATTTAAATGTGATCAGCTTGCCTGCCCAGTGGTCATGCCTGCTTGCTTGTTTCTACTCTGGTGGAATTCATGTCAACTCATCAATGAAAAATCAGATGAAGAAGCAAGGAATGAAGAACAAAGGCATACATTCTTGAGATATCAAAATAAACATGAGAACAATGCTTTGCACAAGGTGGTGAGAGGAGGAGGCCACGCCCAAATCATGCAAAAGTTAATTACAATTGATGTAATGCTCTTGAGCATTCACAACAACAAGGGCGAGTCTCCCCTCTTCATACCATATTTCTTATTGAACGAGGCATGGTGCAAACATGTCTGGCTATCGAATCTTGTGTAGTCGAGACGATCTATTGTTTCCAAAAGCTTTTTGAGTGCATTGAGATGGCCATTGGTGGATGTTATGTCATCCTCCTCTGAGCATTAGATGTTCATTATAAGATACCATATTTTTGTTTTGAGGCCTATTTATCTAAAGGGGATCAATATCCTTTCTTTGTTCGCTAGAACTAGGGGTGCATAAGTTACTTTGCATCATTTGAGAGAGAGAGATTGGTTGATACAAAGAGACGAAGAGAGAAAGAGTAAGGGAGAGAGGCAGGAAGAGATAAAAGTGAGATAGAAAGGGGTGAATAGAAAGATAATTAGAGACTAATTTAAAATAGAGAGATAAGTGATATAGAGAGGAAGAGAGATAGAGAAAAGAGAGAAAAAGATAGAAGAAGAGAGAGACTGAGAGACATAGAGAGGGTAAGAGAGAAATAGAGAGGGAGAGATAGAGATATAAAAGGGAGAGATATAGAGATAGAGTAGGAGAGAAAGATAGAGATAAGAAATATGAGAGAGATAGGGAGAAAGAGAGAAAGAGAGGTATAGAGAAAGATAAAGACAAAGACAAAGAGAAATAGAGAGATAGAGAGGGAGACAAACACACACACACACACACACACATATATAGAGATAGAGAGAGTAATTTAAGAGAGAGAGAGGGTAGATTGATATAGAGAGAGGAAGTGTGTGAGAGAGGGGGAAGGGAGATAAAGATAAAGAGATTGATAAAGAGAAATAGAGAGCTAGAGAGAGAGAGAGAGATGAACAATGGATCAAGATGAATGGGACAAGCTAGATAGAAGAGATAGATCTACTATTAGGGTGTCTTTCTAATACAGGCTTGATGAATGTTTTAGTTCAAAATATTGTTATGAGTTTATGAGAAAAAAATATTGCATTCTATCTGTTGGCACCTTCAAATTTTGCAAATTTGAAGTGCCTATATTCTTTCAATGTGTCGACAGAGGCTAGGTCGACATGCTGCTTAATCTACCCCAGAGCTCATCTTTGCCAATTAAAATCTTGTAACTCAGGGATCATCTTGCAAATCTGTTTGGTGAGAAGTTTTTTGGTGCATATGGTAACATGCCTACTCTGTTTCGTGCTTCTAGGATGAGTTTTGATGGGCTATTTAATTCTTTTCTGACTGCGACCAGGCTAGATTTGGTGTTCTGAGAAGCTTCAAATCTCAAAATTCTGAGAGCGACCCATTTCTCATTTTGGCCTAAAACTTTTTCAGTTCAAATTTTGTCAAAATCAAAGATCATATGATGCATTATTTTAATGCATTTCAATTGCGGCGAAGGCATCCGGCATGCCAGTTTACAAAAGAGGTCCCGAAATTCATTCGACGATGCAAATTTTGAAAAAATGGGTTTTCTTTAAATAATTAATAATGGCCTTGCACAAATTTTCATGGCCCTTCAATCTCCCGTCTGCCTGCAGTGAAAATGCACCATTTGCCCGAGAGGAGAAATTAATTATTTTTTCTCTAAGGTTGAAAATTGCAAATTCTGAAATATTTATGGGAAAAGTAATATTTTAAGTGAGGAAATATTTCAACGTGAACCTTGGTTTATAATGTTTATACATTATAAGGTTATCCAAAGGGAAATAAAGCTCATTTATAAGGATTTCGCACCATCACACAGGTGCTTTGCCTGCACCTCCTCTACCATGCGATGGTGCGATATGGGCTTTCCTCAGCAGATTTTGGCCTTTTGTTTCTTTTGTTATGATTTTCGACGCCTTTCCTTTGCCATGGAGGTGTTTCTGAGGTCTTTTGGGCAGCTTCAGGCAGGAACCGTTGCACAGTGAAACTATTGATCACATTTTTGGCCTTTAGGCAAACTTTTGGAGGCTCTGTTTGGCCCAAAGATGCTGCTCCATGCTCTAAATTCATCCCTTGGTCATTCATATTTCCTAGACAAAGGTTTTAGTCATGTTTGTGATGATTTCTGGTTGCCAGAATGATTAAAAAATGCCCCTGCATCAAGAAAAACAACCTAGTAAGAATAAAAATTAAATTGGACGCTGTTGCAATTCATTCTCTGTTTTCTCTGTTGCTACGAGCAATCCAGGAAGAGTCTAAAAGGAATCCATGTAGTCCCATATCGCAGCTGCGCACAGGGATGAAGGAGCCTTCAGACATGTCGTGTAGCAGTGCGAAATGGAGGTGCTCGACAACAGGAAATTAAAAGTGGAAAAATCAAAGGGGAGAGATAAATTAAAAAATATTCAGTTCCATTTTATATTATTATTTGTCTTCTCCTCTTTTTTATGCATTTTGTAATTCCCCCAGGCTCATTGGCAGTAGCTTGCAATGTGGAAACTCACCTAACTGCCAGGATGTAATTAATTTTTAGGGTAACACACTCTTGTTTCTATAGGGAGCATGCTGTTCCACATTGTAGGGGATTTTTCTGGGCTTTGGATACAAGGTATCCACACTTTGGGGAGAATTTCTGTTGTAGATTTGGCTCTTTTTTCTAGGTACAGAGGTAATTTCTATCTTGTAGATGTATAAATTTCTGAATGACAAATTCACAATGTTCTTTCCAGATTGGGTTATATGAAAAACACTTTCTGTGTGTGTTATCTGTGATTGTCTTCTTGGGTATGAACATTTTTCTTTTGAGTGAAGTTGCTAAGGGTTCCTGAACTCATTCATATACATTTGCTATGTGATATATCTGATTTGTTGCATCTATTCAAGGAATGGATTAAATTACTTTGAGTCAGATATAAGGGGAAATGTGTTGTATCAAGGGATTGATAAAGTAGTCACATATAATACTTTTTCTTGGACATGTTACTATGTTTTGAGTCCTCTGGATATGAAGTTTTGTTGTCATGATGGAATATTTATAGTGATGGGTCTGACTTTATTGCCCTGATAAAGCACCGGTCCAGGATTTGCTTGCCCAAAGGGTCTAGGAAATCATTAAATTTAAAGACAAATCCTTTGAATCAAACCATTTTATGTTTTATTTTGTTTAGGTTTAGGTGTTGCATGTTCTCAAACTTAACCGGTTAGATAATCCAAGATTATTGCCAATCTAGGGTTTATCTTACAAATCTTGGTACATCCATGAGAGCATTTTGCCTCGTAATGAAAAGCTATATTTATCGATTGTGAATGAGGGATACCCCCTAGGTACGGTAGAACCTAAAGTGCAGAGGAGACAGAGAGTTAGTCTCCTGTTCGTTGGCCACTGACCTGAGGTCCCTGTGGATAGAAGATGGCAACATTTTAGGGGAAACTTAGACAATCAGCTAGGAACACCAACACTATCAAACTAAATGTCTTATAAATAAGTTATTTTTAAAAATAAATTTATATTCTTTAAATGTGTGAGGGGGAAAATGGATTAATCTATTAAGAATAATAAACCCAAACATCAATAGAATATGAAGGAGAAAATGAGATTTAAATAACAATCTAATGATACTTACAACCTTTCACCTTTCGTCTTCCATTGCTCGCCTTTTCTGTCTTGATCTTGATGGAGATGAATATGGCCCTCAGGAAGCTTGCTTCCTTGCTTCGAAGTCTTCAAGATGACAAGATGAAGTTGGCTATGATACTTTGTGTGATTAAAGATGAGCTTCAACACACTAATGAAATAGATGATAATGAAGTGCTATGGAAATGGGGGTGCCAAAGGTGCGCTTGTGTTTCTGTAGCATAAGTTTACTCAAACAATGGATATGAAATGAAGAAGAAGAGGGTTGCATTTATAGAAATATGTGAGAGCAGATCAAAGGTTGAGAATGATTGAGGAATGTGCGTGAATAGAAAGAGGACAAGTGTCCAAGCTCCATCATGTAACAGGGGAGTTAATAAAATTGATTGAATAGTTAACAGAATAAACCAACCAGTTAAGTGAATTGATTGGGGAGTTTGACTGAATTGATTGATCAGTGAACTCGAATGATTAATTAGTTAACAAACTTGATTGATGAGTTAACTAATTTTGACTAGAGGATAAATAGGACATGTGGGTGAGGGAATATTAGCTAATTAAATATTTAAAATATTTAATTACATGTGCAACATGGTGAGGTGGAAAGATGAGGTGGATTGGTGAGGTGGATTTATGGAGTTAGGACTTAGGATAGAGGAAATTATGATTAATTAAATAATGTAGGATTATTTAATTTATGTGAGACATTAGAAGAATTTAGGGAATTTAATTAAATAAATTGATTTTATTTAATTATGGGATAATGAAACAATTAAATAAATTTAGAATATTTATTTAATTGATAGAAGAAAATAAGAATTAAGATAAATATTAAAATATTTACTTAATTCAGCATGAGCCAATTTTAGGTGTATACATTTTGCCCCTCTTTGAAGCAATGTGTTTTATCACGTTGCTTCAAAGAATAAGAATTTTTCTGACAATGATACATGCCCCAGTTTACCCCTGGTACAAGTTTGATGACAGGATGCCCCCTCGGGAGATTGGACAGGGAGAAGGCAGAAGGCGTGAGACGTACAATCTCACGATGAAGAAGGTTAGATTTGAAGAAAATGGGTGAAGAAAGAGCCGAATGGTATGTGAAGCAAGATAGAATGATAACACACACAAGCAAGTAAGCAAGTATGCACAAATGATACAAGAACAAACAAGGTATTGCCCCTGTTGAGCGGTAAACCAAGGATATAGATCAACAATGTCTGGTTTCAAGAATGAAACATGTCGTATAAGACTCCGGGTCTGGTTTCGACAATGCAACATCCTATCTAAGACATTTGATATGATAACAATATATGATAGTGTTGTCATGGTGGGGAACGATATATCCCTAGAGCAACATGAAGGATAGTTATGACTGATTGATATGGTTTACGACAAGATTAGGATCAAGACTGCTGATTGTGATTGGATAATTTGACAAGATTGGCTTGACTCGATTAGTATGGATTGAGGATAAATTTGCATTTTGATCACTGCTCAGATTGACAGCTAGAACTGTTGATGAGAGACATGAAGACAAATAGAAATTTGATCGATATAAGAATGACTTGATAGAAGAAATTACAAGCTTTTGTAAACATTGATTCGCTGCATTTTAGATATTTATTGGATGGGATATGGAGAAATGCAATTGGATATGGATACGGATATGAGACGCAATTGGATACGTTATGGATATGGATATGGATATGGATATGAACTGCAATTGGATATGGTATGGATATGGATATGGATATTTGTCATCTTCATATAGCAAGTATTTTGAAGTGCTTATTTCATCATTGGGCTTTATTATGTTGTAAGAAAATACAAGCATCTAGGTATAATTAAATCGAGATGACCTAAGTATTATTTACATGGATTTTGATATAGCAAGTTAATACAAGCATCTAGTTAAAATTGAATCTAGATGACCTAAGTACTTCTTGCATTTCAACAGACAAGGATTGCCCTTTTTCATGTCTCAAACCTCGGAGTCCTCGATGATCTTTTTGCTGATCATGTTGTTAGACAAAAGTTGTTACATTACTAAAGTTTAATCCACAAGCAGCAGACAAAGAAAAAGATTATGCCCCCATCATAGCATCTCTAGCTTTTGGCATCCTTGAGTAGCATAGGAAGACATAATGACAAAAATCCAAGACTTTGTAAGTTAACCTATTCACAAAACATTCTTGCATTAGGTGTGTCTTTTGCCATAATTGATATAGCATCTGTTTGAGTGTTTTGGTATGGTGCTCTGCTTTGTTTAGGACAGGTTGTTGTTTCACGTCAAGAACTTTGATTTTGAGTAGCTTGTTTTTGTTGTGCTTGCTTGGCCTGGTGAAAGGGTACAGACACAGACAAATAGATGGACATATGACAAGACATGGGATGGACGGGAAGTGGAGCCTTAACGCTAGATACTGATGACAAGGAAACACCACAGATAGGAAGATGGATGGGAGATAAAGAATAGAATGGGTAGGTATGAGGATGGGCAATAGTGGATAGAAGGAAACAAGGATGTGATCTCCAAGGACTATGTCGCATAAGTATAACATGCCCTATTATAGGTAGAGTACTTAGGATTTTTCATGACAATGCTATGATGATAGGAGGATGAGAGGATAATGAAGGATTTGCATGGTTTGGAGGGATAAGGTATGTCAAGAGACATCTAAAATATTTGTCAACATTGTGCCCCCAATCTGTATCAAGACCAAAGAATAGAGGAAAGAAAGATTGGATGGATGGATGGGACAATATAGGTATTTAATGGATAGAGGATAGGATAGGAAATGGTATGAAAGGAAACTGGTAGGAGAAAAGTGATATGCTGATGAGAGAAGGGGGCCCCAAGTGTAGGTGACATAGAAGATCAACTTACACATGATGCCTGTTTGCTAGGTTTTCATCATGGTACTTATCCAAGGCGCCTGTTTGCCAGGTTTTCACCACTAGATGAAGGGATTTTTTTTTGAACATTTGGATAGGAGAAGATAGATGTCGTCACATGGACCATGTCAAGTGTTCTCACAGATGTTGGTAGGGGATCACATGAAAGTGATATGGCGTAGGCAGATAGTGGATTATGATGCAGAATATGGAGGGAAGGCTTATGCAAAAGCATGGACCATAGGAATAGGATGAGAAAGATATGTAGGATAAATAGTGGAAGGAAGGGGAGATGGAGGTATATGAAAATGTTGTGGAACGGAAGGGAATCATGACCAACAGTTGCACATACCGTGATAAACATTGAAGCTGGTGATGGGAAAGTAGTGTAGGAAGCAACAGAGACTTTGTCTTGTGGATGAATGACTTAGGCATGTAGGAGTCCACATAGACTAAGTATTTTTCTAATTTTTGTTCGTCATGTGGGATGGAAGAATTTGAGACTTATGGATGGAATGGGAGAAAGTAGATGGTTCAGATTCTTGAGAGGTGGATGCCTCATGTACCTTGAGGGCTTTTTTCTTAGGCACCCAAACTATTTTACTTTTAGATAATACCTGTGGAGGTATGGGCTTGGGTGTAGGCAGATTTTGTGTAGCTTCAGAGGTAATTATTTGTTGGATGTGGACCCACACTTTTTTTAGTTTGGCATATAAGTGTGTGGGTGCATGCAGCTCTAGAGAAAGATGTTTCTTTGATTCTTGGCTTTTGTATCCTAGGTCATGAGGACTCTTAGGATTTTTGACTTTATAGGTAGAGGCATCCAAATTTTTGTTGTTGCATTCCCGTGGGATGGTGGAAGTGGAGTTGGAGGACATTCTTTTTTTAGACAACATGTGCATTTGTTGGCCATGATTGGGATTGTTAGAAGATTTATAGATGGATGAATACGATGTTGGAAGAAGTGGTGGTAAAATGTATGGAGGGATATTAGGAGTTGGAAGTAGCGGAGGTAGATTGGATGGTTGAAGGTGTATGGTCACATGCTTTTGACAATTGTAGGATGATGGAGGTGGAATGGCGACATATGTTTTGGGGATATGATAGGGTTTGCGATGGAAAGTGGGGGATTTTGAAGGAGTGGAGGAAGTACCAACATCTTGAGATTGTTCACCTTGGGGTATGTATCTAAGGCCATATGAAGGAGGAGGAACATTGACATGGACAAGCTCCAAAATACCTTGTTCATGAAGGCCTAAGCCTTTACCTTGATAGTTCATATGTTGGAGCATGTGGTGGATAGCGGGATTATCTATAAGTGGAACACTAGACACAAGTTCCTTATTGGATGGAGAAGGTGAGATAGAGGATAATGGTTGTTGGTGTTCTAAGGAGGAACACTCATGAATGAAGGCGGTAAGACCAAGAATATACGGTGGGGGATTTGGAGCATGGTCGATAACCAATGGTGGAGGAGTATTACTAGTTTGATCTTCTACGCTTGCTTGGGAGGAAATGTGTCTCATCAAGGGAAGTGGAAGTTGTTGGATCTTGGCTAGGACTAGATGGGGTTATAGGCTCAGGACCATGGAACGCATAAAGTGGGCTAAGAGGATCATCATGGTCTACTTGATCATAGATAGGCTCTTCATCATAGATGGGATCTTGATCATAGATAGGATTTAGCGTGATGGGATTAATGTTCTCTTGTATAGGTTCTTCATCAGCGATAATATCTTGATCATAGAAAAGACATAGGTTATGGAGAGGCCGAAATTGGATCTCTAGCTCATGCATAGGATCAAGTTGCTCATGGATAGCTTCTTCATCAAAGGTAGTAGCTTGATCATGGAAAAGATATAGGTTACGCATGGTTGGAAATTGGATCTCTTGCTCATGTATAGGTATAGGATCATTGAAAAGATAAAGGTTATGCAGGGGTCGGATGGGAGTGCTTTGATCTTGGTTTAGACAAGGGGTTGATGTTTCCACATGCTCTAAAGTGTGCTCTTGACATAACTCTTGGGTTGTTTGAATTGAAGTTGAGGTAGATGACTCCTAGATAAGCTCTTGGGCAACAACATGAAGGTGTGACGGACCTTGACTTTGGTGTATGGTTGAAGGCTCTTTGATAAGCTCAAGGAATTGAGGATTGCATGAAGGGGTTGTAGGATTTGACATGTTATTGGAAGCATCTTTTGTAAGGTCAAGGACCAGAATTTGGGGACATGGTTGACTCTCTGCTAGTAGCCCTTGGATCACATCATTGGTAGGTGTATGGATAGAGGAGTGAGGAAATGGAGGAGTGGATTTAGAGTTCTCCCTAGCTTTTCTCTGGTTGTATAAATTTGGAAGACATGTTTTCCAAAACTCATCCGATTCTTTTTTGGTCATCTATTTAGAGTTTGAGGAACTAGACGGTGGTGTTGGTGTGGGATTGGTATGTGTTGGAATATGTGTCTTAGAATATGGTGGAGGACTAGTAGACAAAGTGGTATACGATTTCCAACTTGAGCTGGTGCTTGCCTTGTCATGAGCATCATTAAGATGGGAAAAGGATGTATGAGTTTGGGGCGAGGCATAGCTAGTATTGTCATGTTCAGCTTGCAAGATTGCCATTTCTTGTTGTAAGACTTGGAGTTGTTGAGAAATTGCTATACACTCTTGGGGCGAGGGACCTGAGATTATTTGCAATTGCAGATATTGGATTTTTTGACCCATATATTCTAATTGGTTTGCCATTGACACAAGACCAGAAAAGCTTACTAGTTTGGATGCACAGCAGTAAATGTGCCGTAACAGAGTGCAAATGTGCCACAAGTCAAGACAAATGTGCCAATCTGGTAATGTTTTGAATGCGCTGCAAAAGGTTTCAAATGCGCTGAAAGTCGTAGCAAATGCACTGTAGGTCATTTCAAATGCGCAATTCTAGTTTTTGCTTGGTTTTTTTTGTTGCAGAATTTTGGAACGTTTTTCGATATTTTCTTATTTTTGGTTTGAAAACTTGGTGTTTTTGAGAATTCTAATTTTCAATTATGGCAAAGACATAGCAAACACATAGAAGTTTACATGATTTTATCTTTTGGTATTGTTTTGTATTTTTGGACTATTTTGACTCAAAAACAAGTACACCCTAAGTTGGATAGGACAATATCTGTTGAATGCTCTAGTTGTGCAAATTCAAAGCGTGTAGCTCCAAGATCTAGTAGCACCGGCTCCCCTCCACGACACTCACTTCTCACGCATACCAGATCTGGGTTTCCTTAGGCTCGTACCCCCACCGAACCATAGGATTGTCCCTGCTACCTCAACTAAGAATCACATGAATCGAGGCCGCTTCAAGGGCTCCGCCCTTTGCATCAACAAATAGGGGTTTTGGGTTTACTAAACAATTAGTTCGTAGTCAAGGCAACTGTTCAAGTGGTTACACATGTGACAGCACTACTCTCCGTTATGGAGTCTCCCAACCTCAAAGGGTTACGCCTTAGAGGGTTTTGGGGGAGGTTGGCCATCGGTGTAACACAACAACACTCGTTGCAGGAGGTTTTCACCTCAAGCACATTTATTTTAAGTGGATTGGTAGGGCTTGGCTTTAGCCTGTTTCCACTCAGGGTCATTCCCACTTGGACAAGCGTGCATCCAAGGGCAAGCCCCCCTCAAAGTTTAACAAATAGAATGACAAGTCTGGCACTTTGGTCACCCAGTTAAGGGGAGAGCATAAGCCTATTGTCATTCACAAGCACATAATACACTGGTTAATCCAACGTAGTTAAAAGTAGAAAAACTAAATGGGCTACTCTACTTGTGCATTCACGCGGTTGTTAACTTTGAAGTGGTTAAGACATAGCAATGTTCATTCCCGTTTGTAAGATAGCAATGATCTAACTAAAGAAGATAGCAATATGCAGATATGGCAATGGTTCAATTACTCTCTTCCTAGTTATGGACTACATGAAATTTGCATGTATGCATTTTTACTTTCTTAATTAGAGTTAGATTAAAATTGTATGCAAGTTGCATGAACAATGGGTTACTCCTTCCTAATTAGAACTAGATGAAAATTGTATGCAATTTGCATGAACAATAGGTTACTCTTTCCTAATTAGAACTAGATGAGAATTGTATGCAAGTTGCATGAACAATAGGTTACTCCTTCCTAATTAGAACTAGATGAAAATTGTATGCAAGTTGCATGAGAATGCCTAAATCAGTCCTATTCAACACTTAGTGAAAAATAATTGTCTTCAGTGGACATTTTGCACCAAACTAGATTAGTTGTCTCTTGATATCCACCTGTAGTCCACAAAAACAAAAATTGAATCAAGAAGTTTGTAAATCAAATGGTTAGGTGAAAAAAACACATAATCTAAAAAATTTCATGAAAATATGATTTTTGACAGCAAAATAGATATGAAAATCAGAATCTACTCAAAATTCTATGTTGTTTTAAAAAAAATCATGAAAATTTGTCAAGATATGTGAAAGTTATAGTCGTTTGAAGTTCTCAAGGTAAAGGCAACTTTGACTGATTATACCTATTGATTTTGACCCAGTGGGTTGAAGATATCTATACCGTTCTGAAGTTCTCGAAGTCATCTTTCCAACGACTGTAAATTTGTAAAAATTGGGCCTCCCTGCAAAAAAATATGCTAAAAAGAAAAAAAATGCCCCTATTTTGCCCTCATTAAGATTTGTTTTTAAAAAAATAAAAAAAAACAAATAAAAGAAGAAAAAAAAGATTTCTAATATTAAAATTTAAAAGAAAATTAAATTATAACTAAAAAAAGAAAACCTAACCCTAATTGTGTTTTTTTTAGTGTGTGTTGGGTTTGTTTTATATTTATTTTTGTTTTTGTTTTTTTTATATTATTTGTTTGTGCTGTGTGTGCAGGTGCAGCAGGGTGGAGGTGGTTGCGTGGTGGTGTGAGGGCAGAGGGCTGGAGGCTGGGCAGAGGTCAGGCTAGGGGCGAGCGACAGAACGAGAGGCGGACGAAGGTGGCGGGCGGACGAAGGTGGGGGGGCGGGCGACAGATCGGGAGGCGGATGGAGGGGCGGCGGTGGCAGGTAGGGGAGGGGACTGGGGGTGGGAGGGTTGCAGGCAGGGGTTTAGGCACAGGGGGTGTTGAGGGATGGGAGCTAGGTGCGAGGGGGGGGTGGTAGATCTGTGGGTTAAGGGTTTAGGGGGTGTTCGGAAAGGGGGGATCGGGGTGGCGGGAAAGGGGCTGCGGGTAAAGGGGAGCGTGGGGGGGGGGAAGAGGGGGGAGCAGGGGGTGTAAGAGGGTTAGGGTTGTGGGGGAAGGGGGAAAATGGATTAATCTATTAAGAATAATGAAGTGCTATGGAAATGGGGGTACCAAAGGCGCGCTTGTGTTTCTACAGCATAAGTTTACTCAAACAATGGCTATGGAATGAAGAAGAAGAGGGTTGCATTTATAGAAATGTGTGAGAGCAGATCAACGGTTGAGAACAAATAACAAGATCAAAGGTTGAGAATGGTTGAGGAATGTGTGTGAATAGAAAGAGGACAAGTGTCCAAGCTCCATCATGTAATAGGGGAGTTAACAAAATTGATTGAATAGTTAACAAAATAAACCAACCAGTTAAGTGAATTGATTGGGGAGTTTGACTGAATTGATTGATCAGTGAACTCGAATGATTAATTAGTTAACAGACTTGATTGATGAGTTAACTAATTTTGACTAGAGGATAAATAGGACATGTGGGTGAGGGAATATTAGCTAATTAAATATTTAAAATATTTAATTACATGTGCAATATGGTGAGGTGGAAAGATGAGGTGGATTGGTGAGGTGGATTTATAGAATTAGGACTTAGGATAGAGGAATTTATGATTAATTAAATAATGTAGGATTATTTAAATTATGTGAGACATTAGAAGAATTTAGGGAATTTAATTAAATAAATTGATTTTATTTAATTATGGGATAATGAACCAATCAAATAAATTTAGAATATTTATTTAATTGATAGGAGAAGATAAGAATTAAGATAAATATTAAAATATTTACTTAATTCGGCATGAGCCAATTTTAGATGTATACAAAATGTTTGGCTACAAAGTCTCCTTCATGCATCTTTAAATAATACAAATTTCTTTTGCAAAATAGCTTATTTACAAGACACTTAGTTTGATATAATGCAATAATTTTATCTCATAAACTCTTGCCAATGTTTTTTGTTTAGGGTAAAATGTGGATTAATCAATTGAATATTAAAAACCCAAACATCAATAGAATATGAAGGAGAAAGGAGATTTAAATAACAAAATAAATAATACTTACAACCCTTCACCTTTCGTCTTCCATTGCTCCTTTTCTGTCTTGATCTTGATGGAGATGAATATGGCCCTCAGGAAGCTTGCTTCCTTGCTTCGAAGTCCTCAAGATGACAAGATGAAGTTGGCTATGATACTTTGTGTGATTGAAGATGAGCTTCAACACACTATTGATGGATGATAGATGATATGGAGATGGGGGTGCCAAAGGCGCACTTGTGTTTCTGCAGCATAAGTTTACTCAAATGATGGATCTGAGATGAAGAAGAAGAGGGTTGCATTTATAGAAATATGTGAGAGCAGATCAACGGTTGAGAAGAAATAAGAAGATCAATGGTTGAGAATGGTTGAGGAATGTGCGCAAATAGAAAGAGGACAAGTGTCCAAGCTCCATCATGCAACAGGGGAGTTAACAGAATTGATTGAATAGTTAATAGAATAGACCAATCAGTTAAGTGAATTGATTAGGGAGTTGACTGAATTGATTGATCAGTTAACTGAGTTGATTGAGGAGTCAATAGAATGGATTGACCAGTGAACTCAATTGACTAATTAGTTAACTAATTTGATTGATGAGTTAACTAATTTTGACTAGAGGATAAATAGGACATGTGGGTGAGGGAATATTAGCTAATTAAATATTTAAAATATTTAATTACATGTGCAACATGCTGAGGTGGCAAAGGTGAGGTGGAAAGATGAGGTGGATTGATGAGGTGGAATTATGAAATTAGGACTTAGGATAGAGGGGTTTTAGGATTAATTAAATAATGTAGGATTATTTAATTATGTGAGACACTAAAAGAATTAATAAATTTAATTAAATAAATTTATTTAATTTAATTATGGGATAATGAATCAATCAAATAAACTTAGAATATTTATTTAATTGATAGAAGAAAAAAAGAATTAAGATAAATATTAAAATATTTATTTAATTCAAGATGAGCCAATTTTAGGTGTATACATTTTTAATTAAAACATTAATCAAGATTGAATTACATTGACACAATCTAATAGTAGATATATCTCTTCTATCCAACTTGTCCCATATATTTTGATCCATTGCTGATGGTAGAAAATTGATTGCAACATTTATTATGATCCACTGATCTCTCTCCACTAAAAGATCTTTAACGTTTAATTTCTAAAAATCAAAGTTTTACCTATTGAACTCACACTTCCTCTCTCTAAGATCTATCAATCTCTCTCTCTAGGTCTCCACATCTCTATATATATCTTTGTCTCCCTCTCTAGCTCTCTATTTCTCTTTTTCTTGGGATTCTCCTCATAACAACACATTTTACAAATACGACAATTTGAATATATCTTCAAATGGAGCAAATAGAGTATTCCAACACAAGAAAATGTGGTTGGTTAATGTTACATGTTTGTAGATGTGTTCTAAAGGATGAAGGTTAAGTAGGTGTACGGTGCTACTTATCCTATTTAGCATGTTAGTTAGAGATTGACTATCTCCCTTATGCTTGTTTGTTTGCTTCCTTGAAAGGTGTTTGGGGTACCATGGTCCTTCCTCTTACTTTCATTTAGTTCCTTGAAATAGTGAAATGTCGAAAATGTCACTCTTTTGATGCTAAACATTGTATTTTTCTTTCTAAATTTTATTTTGTTACGTGGTTGTGTCATGTGGAGATACAAGCCACCTTTTTTGAAGAGATGTTGTGTATCTCTTCTTATGCATTTACCTTTACATCTCTTTCTCATATTAGGTGTTTGATGTTGGTATTTTAATAGAGAAAGGAAAAGAGATATAGAGTGACAGAGAAAGAGAGAGAAGAAAGAAAGGAGAGGGAGATATAGAGCCATGAAGCGAGAGAGAGAGAGAGGGACGGAGAGAGAACACTTTCTCTATCAACAATTGACATTGTCATAGAATGATGCGAGAAAATCAAGGTAATCTTAGTTGGATATGTTTCTAACTTCTAATTTCTTGGTTGTCTATGTGAATGGTGTGAATCTGGTTGTCCATATGGCCCAATTTTGTTTTGATACAAGCATCTTCAACAACAAAATTCATAAACAAAATGAACTTTTGTTGTATTCCTCTCTTCGTATGTGAGTTCAAATTTATATTTGGACTGAGTTGTCATGTAGTGAGAACCTTACATAGTAATATATACCATACAAAATATATTATATATTTAATATTAATATTTTTATAACTTAATTATACTTATTTTATATATAACATATAATATCTAATATAATTATATTTATTGCTGATAGTGTTTAGTAGAAAAAGGAGAAGAGAGATGATGAATGCATGTATGTATAAACAAAATCAAAACCCTCCTTTCACTACAACATTCAAGGACAAAACCGAGCTTAAGTCACTCCAAGATAGAAGAGGACACGGCTACAAATTTTGTGCTCTTGTTTGTCAAGGAAAGATGAGATTCAACCAAGCCTCTTATCAAACCCTAGGCTAATTAATGCACTAAACCCTAGAATTACAATAATCATCTTGAAAAAGATGATTGACAACATAAATCCAGAAACCAAAAGTACAAAGATGATTAGTAAGGTGTTGGAACTTGTCTCTCGAAAGAAGAGGTGTCGGAGGACAAATTTGACAACCGCCCAAGTCTAGAAGTGAAATTCTGCTAGAGGTCAAAACTAAGAAGATGCTACAAATGATGCTCAGAAACCAGATCCAAAAGCTAGAAGTCCTATGGACTAGGGCGGCAACCACCCAAGTCTTTTCAGAGAGATCTTTCAGAACTATTTTTAGATCCCAAAACTCTAATTCCTGCACTACCTTCCTATAGCTCCACTTTTCCTGAAACTTGTACCTGTAACCTACACACAAGATGACAAGAGAGGGGTTTGGGGGTTGTGGTGTTTAGGGATTTACCTCAGTCAAATCCCAGGTTAGCATTCAAGCTTTCTCAACACTATTGTTAATGAGAGAGCGTGCCCTTGCAGGATAGAGGCTAAATATAATCCAAATGATGAAATGATTCAAATAGCAATGATATCACCTTAGAGGTGAAGTCCTTAGGAGGATGCAAGCTCTTCAACTCATAAGGAGATAGATGATGATGCCATATCTGCAACAAACACAGAAATACAAACACAAATCTACAACAATAACACTATGATTAGTGAATCCAAATCAAGGTAACACAAACCAAATGCATTCAAAAACAAAGATTTATAGCTTAATATGAAGACCCAATCCAAGAAGGATGAAAGATCTTGCACCCTAAGCTCCAGGGTATACCCTAGATGCTCAAATAAGATGTAAAATGTTCTCAAACTATGTAACTCACACTAGCTCAAGATTTTAGCATGATAACACTAAAATTGTGGATGAAAAATGGCTTGAGAGATGGTGTATTTATAGGATTTTTGGAGAGATTTTGATCCAAGGGTGGAGATTGATTTGAGAGATCAATGGTGGAGGATGAAGATGATGTGGAGGGCCTAGATTCAATCTTGAAAAATGAAGGGATACAAATAAAGATAAATTTTTAATTCATCTTGGGAAGAGGGGTCCATAAATGAGGTTGGGTGAGATGGATTAGATGTGAATTAAAAATTCACATGGGGAAGAGAAATTGGATTTAAAATTTATTTGGGGAAGAGTGGATATTAATGAGTTATGACATGTGTAAGGGGTGTAAGAGGTATTTAATAAACATTATGATAAATGTGTATTAAAAATTGATTTATTTGGTATGGAAATCAATTTTTATTCATAGGTTGTGGGGAGAAGTGTTAATGAGGATTTGACCAAATTAATTAGGGTGATTAGCCTAATTAATATGGCTGGAATAAATTAGCAAATGGATTAATGGGAAGGTAAGATTAATTAAATAAGGATTTAATTAATTAATCATAAGGCTAGGATGATGTAGGTTAGGGTAAGTAATTAAATAATGACTATTTAATCACCTAGGGTAGGGATAAGTAAATTAGTAGGCTGAATTAATTAGATAAACATAATTTACCTAATTAATCAAATTTAGTGAAAAGGGGGAATTAATCAAATAAATATTGCATATTTATTTAATTAATTGGCTAAGGTTGAACTATTGGATTAATTAAATTAATCCAAGTGTAGGGAATAAAATGACGAAAAATTAGGTGATGAAGGGATAATTAATTAAATAAAAATTTAATTAATTAATTAGAAGGGAAATAGGTATGTTTAGGGATGTCGGGAGTCAGTTTGATGGTGAAGACATTTTAGGTGTCTACATTTGCCCCTCTTTGACGAGGCGTCAGGACCTAGCAAGGGTGTGGCGTCAGGTCAAAGAAAAAAACTGCCCTAGTTGCATGGAGGGATAAAAAGGGTGAGGGATGCCCCCTCAAGAGATCAAGAAAAAAAATTGGGTGGACTCTCGAAAGGGACAAAACGGAGGTGAAAAATGAGAAGAGGATGAAAAAATAAGTCAGTAGGAAGAAGAACGGGCGAAAAAGGAGTTAATATGCTCCTTAGCTAAGAAAAAGATGAAAGGGGGGACATGGCTAACTATAAATAGTAGAAAGTGGGTCCAAAGGTGATTCATTTGCACACATAGCCAATAGAGAAAGAGAGAGCAAGAGAGATGGCAGGAGGCGGTAGCACACCTTTCTACCCTCGATACTCACACTTGGCGGAGCGAGTGCATACCTACATGCGATCAGAGGAGGCTGGCGAGGGGGTGAGTCATCGATCCCATATTTGTGTTTTAATTTTCACACTTTTTTAGGTTGATTTTTTGTTTGGAAGAGGGTAGGTTAGGGCGATTAGCACCGTTTTAGATGTAGCTAGCACGAATTTTAGGTGGGGTAGCACCATTTTTTATAGTAACGCTATCTAAAGGGAAGCTAGCGCTATTTTTAGAAATAGCGCTATTTGGTTGAGTAGCGCCATTTTGTAAAATGATGCTTTTTTGGGGACTAGCGCGATGTTTAGGGTTAGCAATGCTATTTCTGATCATAGCGCTAATTTTAGGGCACATTAGCGCCAATTTGAGGTGTGGCACAAAATTAGGGTAAGGGTAGCGCGATTTTTAAAATCAATGCAGGTTTAGAGAAGACTAGCGCCAATTCATGGAATGGCGCAAAATTAGAGGAAGGTGGTGCTTTTTAAAGAAATAGCATGATTTTTAGAGAATTGTGGCACCAATTTTTTTGTTGGCGTCATTTTGCAAGGGGGTAGTGCTAAATGTAATTTCAACGCAATTTGGTGATTTGTTAGTGCCTTTTTCTGAGATTAAGGCTGAGGGGAATTTTATGGCGAAATGCATATTGATGGGGGCATTGTGGCATCGAGGAACCGGAGGGTTCTTGAGGTTATGGCACTATGGGTAGAGTTTGATGCGCCTACAAAGGTGCAATTCGGTGCATTAGGGTTGCGGACACCTGCAGAGATGCATGTGGTGTGGAAGCACCGATCCTTGATGACAGCATTGATTGAGAGATTTAGGCCAGAGACATGCTCATTTTTGTTGCTGACGGGTGAGATAACTATCACCCTAGAGGACATGTATCGGATCCTGAAGGTTCCAATACACGGGAGACGAGTGGTTTATGATGTGGGCAGAGGAGGACCAACACTAGAGAGGGCTTTCACGCTAGGGGTAATTGTGCTGGTGGAGGATGATCGAGCCATGAGTTATCATCAAACTCTTGCAGCTGGGGAGCGCAGCTGGGTTCTCTTTCTCTGTGCTTTGATCAGCGGGGTGGTGATGCCTGATAGGAGAGGGCAGGGATTTTCAGTTGGCTGGGGGGAGGTAATAGAGGAGATGGTAGTGCACGGGACGGTATTTGCATGGGGTCCCTGTATACTTGCACAGCTGTATCACGAGATGCACACCATTGTGTACCATTTGGACAGTGCATTGTCGGAGGGGGTGACACTTCTACACATACGGGATTATTAGCATATTTTGATTACCTGTCCTATAGGAGCATTGCATCGACAGCCTTTTGAGGCTTATGTGTTCAGATACTGTGGATAGCTACAGTACTCATATACAGGTATGTTGAGATATTAGAGGAGATTGTTAGATGATGTGACATGAGTGGTATGGAGGCCGTACATAGATTATGAGAGGTAGCCAGATGAGGATGATCAGTTACCCTATGCCATTCAGACATGATATATTATGGGGAGAGGGGATTAGACTATAGATAGATACATTCCATCTCGTGTGATGAGACAGTTTGGCCTGCGACAGGACATTCTATAGGTGATGGCCATATTTGGATGGACACATAGGGACAGGAGATGGCCTCCACGGATAACACTACAGGTAGCTATTACAGATTTTGATGCATTACAACCACAACAGTGGGACTGGCGGAGTGGCATTGTGGATGCAGGGACCACACCTGATTATGATAGATGGTGGGCTGTATGGCGGCCTATCCGACTTACAAATCTAGAGGCAAAGCTAGATATTACTGTGGAGGAGGGCGAGGATGATGATGATGACGATGACTCTGATGGAGGAGCAGGTAGCTTGGCTAGGAGAGCTCGTGGGAGAGGCAAAGTTGGCAGTGGACAGGGTGGCAGGGATCAGAGGGGGAGGGTCGGACAGGCACCACTGTAGAGAGGTCCAGCATAGAGAGGACTTATGCCATCGCCTAGGGGACCACCACTGCATCACACATAGAGAGGATCGGTACCATCTAGTAGAGTGCTAGTGCAGTCAGGGAAGAGAGTAGCAGGACCACCTCCTAGGCCCACAAGTTAGTAGATGAGGCCTACAGGACAGCCGGTTAGACCTATGGGTTGGTAGACTGGGCCAACAGGTCAGCAGCAGCTGAGGGCTAGCAGTCAACAGGTTAGACCCATAGGGCATTAGGTTAGGCCGACAGGGCAACAGGTGGTGACAGTAGCAGTGACTAGGGCTAATGGATTTGGGAGCCCAGGTGCAGGGGGTTCGGGAGGAGGTGGAGATGAGACTGCTACAGAGAGACATATATCATGGCAGAGAGGCTGAGAGGAGGATGATGAGACAGAGATAGACACCCTACGTGCATGGATAGCTAGTTATGAGGACACCTTACAGAGGTAGGGTCAGGAGTTAGCACAGCTCTAAGGACTTTCTGCAGCTATAGATGGAGGTGGTGAGGATAGGGATGGACAGATTAGTGCATTGCAGGCACATGTCATAGCCTTGACAGTAGAGCGAGACAGGGAGGTAGGGCTTCGAGGGGTAGTAGAGGCTGAGGTGACTAGGTTGCAAGGGTTGGTGGCAGGGGGTAGCTCTGCATAGGTAGTACAGTTACAGAGCCAACTGATATAGGTGCAGGGATAGTTAATGGAGGAGCAGAGGTGGTCATCCCAACAGGCTTCTCATGCAGATTATTACTATGGAGCTTACTGCATAGTTGTTCCTCAGGAGCAGCGGATTCCTAGCTATAGTTAGCGGAGTAGATCTGGGATGTCAGGTTCACATAGATTGAGGTCCATTCAGTCTATAGCTCAGCCATTACCTCAGCAGGTTGCGACATAGGCAGGACAACCATCTCATCCATTATAGCCACCACAGGGTCCAAGGGGGTCTCCTACTCCGTCCGGGAGGGGTTCATCAGCCCAGGGTTGACTATGTTATGATGTGGTATTATTTTGGCCCTTGGAGGCATTATATCATGACATATGTTTGATGTATATATGAGCGATGTATATTTTTTGCGTTGATGATATATGAGATGATTTTGATGGCCTACATGTGTTTGTGATGTTTTTATATGATTATGATGATGGATGCAGTATGTTTTATGGATTATGCATATTATGATGATGTGATGATTTTATGAGATGCTATGGATGTACTAATGATGTAATATGATAGATGTAATGATGGTTTACTTATGTTGATATATGCATATTTGTGATTATGGATTATGATGTGGATGTAAAATGCAAATAAATGCTCAGATTAATAAACATTTATTATGTATGCAAAATGTACTGAAATGGAAATATATGCTTATCTTAATAAACATATATTATGTATGCAAATGGAAAATTGAGAAATGAAATGGACTAAATGATTATGCTAATGCAACTAATTGGTTTTGTGTGATGACTTATGCAGTGATTGAGTCATGATACCTTGATTTATGTTTTTGTACAACCTTGGACAATGGGGCTTGGTGGTAGGGGGATAGGTAGGGAGGGGGGATGATTAATGGGTTGGGTAAGGGTATGGGAGGGGGGGGAAAGGTAGTTGTTAGGTCCTGATTTACTACGTCATTGAGGGGGGGGGGAATTGGATTCAAGATGTGTTAGGTGGGGTTAGTGAGAAGATTGGGAGGGGAACTAGATGGGGGGGTAATAAATCTCGGCCCAAATAGTATTGATGGATAAGTGATAGGAAGATTATTTGAGCTAGTAATAGTAGTTGCATAAAGTTAATTGAGAGAATTTCTTAGTTTATTATAGCAATGTAGGATAGCTTTCACAAAGGTATGAAATGACCTAAGTGATGATGTATATATACCACGATTGCATGGACTAGACCCACAAACAATAGGTTGATGTCATGCATGCCCAAGGTAGTATAACCTTGCCTAGCCAAGGAAGGGGACTCATAGCCATGAGTGCTCTTAGTACATATAAGGTATTAATGCCTGTATATGCAAATGAGGCACGTCATGCTAGAACTGACCCAGGCTTCAAGATATGAATACTATTCTTGGAGTAATGATATCAGCCCACAAGCACAACATACAGAAACAATGACCACATCTATTATAGGTGTTGTCTGCCACTGACCATGATATATTGAGATCAAGGTAGCTTTGGAATTGACCTAGAGCGAGACAAGAAGATAAAAATCAATAATCAAAAAGACCAACAAAAAGATACAAATAGCCATTATGTGCTCTTGCCAAGATTAGTGTTGATAGGATGACATATTTTTGTCCATTGTAGGAGTGATATATCCTAGGACGTGAATTGGTTGGATGTTGTTGGATAATAGTCAAGCCATGTATTAGATTATAGATGGTATGTTGATTGATGATTTCTTCATGAGGTGTGACTTTTTCATGCATATGTTTAGCATGTGTGTCATCTGTTGGGTCTAACAAGCTTAGTAAATAGGGACCATCCAAACGGGTTGGATGGGTGCATCTTATGTACCTGAGTACTAGATACTTCCTTCGTATTCTAGACTACCTACATACCCTGTGTCCACGAGATCAAGGTACTTTCAAGATGCGGGTGAGATGAATATGTAGTTCTGGCTAGACTTGATGATGTGGGAATGGTTTAAGATGGATATTGATGAGGAGATGATGATTGTGGGTGATCAGAAGTATGTTTGAAATTGTGATGATGTCGTGAGAGTGGATTTTTGAAAATTTTTTCTAATTTTCTAATGTTTTTGGATATTTTAATTTTCTAATATTTTTGGATTTTTTGATTTTCTAATGTTTTTGGATTTTTTGATATTTAGCTATACAGAAGGAAGCTTACAAGGATCTTTATACCACGATGATAGCCTGGGTGGGGAGATGTGGGGTGGGTGACTGATGTTTCCAAATTCCAAGCCATGGAAGGTTATTTTGGCGTGGAGTGTTGTGATGGAAAGAGGACTTTATTAGATGGTAGAACCGGCCACTACGCATGGTGCCTGAAACAGGTTTTCACCATGGTACCAATCCAAGGCATCACCGAAGTGATTTTCACCATTGGATGTCTTTATTATACTCAGGGTTTTTCTTGACTTTTTTTATTTTTTGTGGATGTTTTTGATTTTTTTGTATTTTTTTGTTTGGGATACTCGATTGGTTATCATAAAACTTCTTTAGATGCATAATGTTCATAGGCTCATCTAGAGGCTGCCCCTTAGGTGTTACAAGCTGGTATGCTCCTGATTCGTAGTTAGCTGTGATGACATAAGGCCCTAACCAATTAGGTTCAAAATTTACTTTCTTAGGGCGCTCTTGCAAATTTTTCTAGTTTTCCATAAGGACAAGGTCGCCTACTTCAAAGTTTTGGTTCTTGATTTTCTTGTGATAGCTTCTTCTGAGGCGATTTTGGTAGGCCTGCAGATGGTTCAATACATCCAGACGTTTCTCATCCAGTAATTCTAGCTCCTGCAGCCTTGCAACTCGGTATTCCTCATCAGTGATTATGTTTTGTAGAGATACTCGTAAGGATGGGAGCTCAACCTCAATAGCTAAGATGGCTTTGGATCCAAATACAAGGGAATACGGAGTGGCTCTTGTGGGTGTACGAATGCTTGTATGAGAGGCCCATAGGGTGGGATTGAGCTGAAGGTGTTAGTCATGGCCAACTTCATTGACTATCTTCTTTAGAATGTGGAGGATGGTTTTATTTAAGGCTTCTACTTGACCATTACCTTGAGGGTAATATGGAGTGGAGAAGTGTTGGATTTGGAATTTCTCGCACATGGTGTAGACTTCCTAGTTCTTGAAAAGTTTTCCATTATCTGTCATAATGGAATGGGGGATGCCGTAATGACATATGATATAATGGAGGATGAACTTGGATATTTGAGTTCCAGTAGTGAAAGTGAGTGGTATTGCTTCCACCCACTTAGTGAAGTATTCGGTAGCAGTGATGATGAATTTATGGCCATTGGATGATGGTGGTTGGATTTTCCCTACGAGGTCGAGCCCCCACTGTGAGAAGGGCCACAGAGTCGTCATTGGCTGTAATTCTTATGATGGGGCATGACTGAGATCTCCATGCTGTTGACATGGTAGACACTTCTTTACAAACTGGTAGGCGTCTTGTTCCATGGTTGGCCAGTAGTACTCGGTTCTCAAGATCTTCTTAGCTAGAGTAGGCCCACTTGAATGCACCCCACAAATGCCTTCATGTACCTCCTGCAAGGCTACTTCAGCTTCTCTAGAGTCTAAACATCGTAAAAGTGTGCCATCAAGACTCCTTTTGTATAGGGTGTCTCCTATAAGGAGAAAGCGGGAGGCTCGGTGGATAAAGCTTTTTTGTTGTGAGGCAGATAAGTTGTGGGGAATGATGTTATCATGGATGTATAGATAAGTCTCTTGATACCACGGGGATAAAGGACCAACAATTTCACACACTAGCTCTGATTGGGGAACATCATATGCTAGAATGGGGAGCTCTTCGATCAGGAATTCGTACTTCTTGCTATCCTTCTTCATATCAACCAGGGATCTGACTGCTGCCATGGCATCTGCAACTTTGTTGTTGAGCCTTGGGATTTGTTCAAAGTGAATATCATCAAAATAGTCTTTGAAGTCATTGACCATCTTCTTGTAAGAAAGGAGTTTGTCATCCTTAGTTTTGTACTCATTGTTTACTTGTCGGATGACTAGTTGGGACTCGCCATATATTGTCATTTTTTCAATTTTCCACTTGATTGCCATTCAGAGACCTGTGATGAGGGCCTCATATTTTGCCACGTTGTTGGTACATGGAAATGTAATTTTGAATGATTTAGGGATGGTGTCACCTTGAGGGGTAACAAACAAGACACCTGCCCCTGAGCCTTTGCATGTATATGACCCATCGAAATACATTTTACATGTTTCTACTGCTAGTGCTATTGTCAATATGGCTTCATCAGGGAACTTTGCGAGTGTAGGATGTTCTGCGGGGATAGGTGCTTCAGCAAATTGATTGGCAATGACCTGTCCTTTGATAGCCTTTCTCTCTATGTATTTAATGCCAAATTCGCTAAGGATCATGACCCATTTTGCCATTCTTACAATAAGAGCAGCTCTGTTTAGCAGATATTTTAGTGGATTGATCTTAGCGATGAGCTTAGTTTTGTGATTGAGCATGTAGTGTCTTAACTTTTGTGAAGTAAAGACCACGGCTAGACATGCTTGTTTAATGGGTGTATAGTTTAGCTCATAGGTTACCAAGGTGCGACTAATATAATATATATCTCTTTCCTTCCCTTGTTCATCGTGTTGCACCAACAAGGCCCCTATAGCTATTTTTGTTGCTGAGATGTATAATAGGAGGGGCTCTCCTTGCCTTGGCAGAGTCAGAATGGGAGGATCAGCCAAGTATTCTTTTAGCTAGTCGAAGGTAGTCTGACACTGATTGTCCCAGAGAAAAGTTGTATTCTTTCTAAGCAGGTGCTGAAAAGGTTGACACTTATCGGCAAGCTGAGCAATAAACTGACAGATGGACTGGAGCTTCCCTTGCAGACTTCGTAGTTGTTTTAGTGTCTTAGGAGGAGGCATCTCTGTGATAGCTTTGACTTTAGTAGGATCCACCTCAATTCCTCTTCTAGAGACTATGTATCCCAAAATCTTTCCTGAGGTAACTCCAAATACACATTTCTTTGGATTCAGGCACACATTATATTGCTCCAGCCAGTCGAAGGTCTTTGCTAGCATGTCCAAGTGTTCCTCTCTTGTCTTTGATTTCCCTAATAGGTCATCCACATAATCTTCCATGATGTGGTGGAAACGATCGTGGAAGATGACAGCCATAGCTCGTTGAAAAGTAGCCCCTACATTCTTTAGGTTGAATGGCATCACTACCCAATAGTATGTCCCCCATGGGCAGATGAAGGATGTCTTATGCTGGTTTTCTTCCACTATTTTGATTTGATTATACCTTGAAAATCCATCCATTAGTGATAGCATCTCATGTCCTACGGTAAGATCCACTATCATGTCAATGTTTGGTAGAGGGAAGTCATCCTTAGGACATGCCTTTTTGAGATCTCGGAGGTCAGTGTAACATCGGATGCAACCATCAGGTTTTGCCGCTGGCATTAGATTAGAGACCCATTCTGGATAGTCTATTGGTCGAATGAACCCCAGATCTAGTAGTTTCTTGAATTCTGCTTTGACAAGGAGTGCAATCTGAGGGTTCATCTTTCTTAGCTTCTATTTCACTGGTTTTGCATCAAGCCGTACCGCAAGATGATGAACAACCAAGGCCAGATCCAACCCTGGCATGTCAGCATATGTCCATGCAAAGTTATGGTTTCTTCATTTGAAGAATGCTAAGAAATTTTCCTACTCTGTTATGGTTGGGGATTCTGCTCTGAAAATGATTTTAGGTGCTTCTTCGGTCCCAAGATTCATCTCCTATGATGGCTCCACGAGGATCGGTGACCTGTCAGGATATACTTTATCTATTTTGGGAAGGCCCATGCTCCCATCTCCTGGTGCCTCACAGAGGTTTTCACCAGCAGATACATCCTTTACTTTTATTTTTTTATCATCCAAAAGTGCCACTGAGTGATTTTCACTAGGGGATGTTATTTTTATTCTTATATTTTTGCTACTAGAAACATGGGTGGTTTCACCGAAATAGGCAGATGTGTCGAGTTCCATTATGTAGCCGGCTTTGTGATCTCCCAGGGGGAAATGGTCGCTGACCCCCATCATTTCTGCTATTGCTTCATCATTTTGTGCTACATCAAAGATAGGAGGTCCTCGTTGGTCCCAATCGATAAGATCTGGGTATACAAGGGGTAGGTTGTTGGAGGCAGAGGCTAAGGTGGTCATGGTGTAGATGGTACAGATGGACGATTCAAAGAAATTAGTGAAATCGCTAAAAGAGTCTTGATGGCCTACTTTGTTGATGTTATTGACTTCAGGGGAAACTGTAGCGACCTCAGCAAAGATACATTGTTGTTGACCATACCCTAACCCTTGAGTGTAGGGGTTTCTTGTCGCTTGAACTAGTTCTATGATCCCTTGCTCATGAAGGCCGATACCACCTTGTCCTTTGTAGCCCATGTTTTTGACGATTTCTGACCCTTTGCCATAGATTTCAGATGGTATGGTAGGGGTTTCTTGCTCTATTTCTTCATCATTATACATCCATGATGATATGTCTTCAAGCACATCTTGGTCAAGAAGGTACTTCTTCTCAAAGGTTGGGGATGGCTTACATTTGATAACCACTGTGGATACTTCTCCCTCTTTCAGGGCACCAAACATCTTAGGATTGGGTAGTGTCCCTACACAAAAGGTACCATGTAGGTCATAATCTCCACATCCCATGTCACTCATCTTGATCTTGACCTCAGGTGGCGGAGGTGCTTGAGACGATGTGGTAGCAATGTTGGCGCAGACAATGTATGAGGTGGATGTTGTAGGATCGGTTCGAGAAGTGGCTTTTGTGATAGCCTTGTTGTATGGGTAGAAAGTGTGGTCGTGTCCTTCCAAGAAACTGTAGTATTGGAAGGGGCAGGGGTCGGCATAGATGGTTACTTCTATGCCGTTGTGAGGGAACTTTAGACATTGGTGGAACATGGAGGGAACGGCTTGCATGGCATGGATCCATGGTCGACCAAGAAGAATGTTATAAGGGAGGTCGAGATCAAGAACTTGACATTTTGTTTCCATTATCTTTTGCCCCACTTGGATGGGGAGTTTGATAGTACCCTCAGATAATCTCTCAGTGTCATCATATGCCTTGATGGTTATGCATTTACTAGTGTCTACAAGTACATCCGAGTATCCCAAGTGTTTTAATAATTTTAGAGTGCACAGGTTTAGGCCGGAGCCACCATCTATTAAGACTCTTTTGATGATATGTTTATGGATGCGGACTTCGATATGCAAGGCGTCATTATGTAGATTGTTAGAGGCAGGAAGGTCCTTTTCAAAGAAAGTGAGATGATGGGGTGAGGCGATATGGCCCACCATGGCTTGGAATTGATCCACATTCAGGTTGGTGGGAACTTGGGTTTCCATGAGAGCCTTGTCGAGGACTTCTTTATGGAGAGGTGACGTACAAAGCAACTCAAGTATGGAGATTTGTACAGGGGTCTTTCCTAGATGATCTAGGAGGTTGTACTTATTGGTAGGTGATGGGCGAATGGATGGACGATTAGGTTGAGGGTTTGATGTGGATGGAGGTGTTTGGTTGGTGGTAGGGGTTGTGTGGATAGATACATGGCCATGACGGGTTGTGACGGCACAATCGAGTGCTTGAGCCCGAATAGTAATTGTGTTGATATAGTTGGATGATGGTTCTATATGACCTATGATAGAATCATAGAAATCTAGAGTTGGAGTGATATTGTAGGCTTGATAAGAAGATGAGACTTTGTTGTGATTAGGTAGCGGATCCTTGTAAGCTCCCAAACCGGCGTTGGGTGATGGTTGGGTGGTTTTCTCGAGATTGACTTTGTTTTGATCTATGAGGTCTTGTCTACAATGTTTCAATTTCATGCAATCAGATGTCTTATGGCCCACAATGCGGTGGTAATCACAATAGTCATTTTCATTGTACCACGCGGCTTTGAGTTCACTTTCTTGGTGGGGCTTAATGGGTGGGAGAGTTGCTAAACCATTCTTTATACATCTATCAAGGATATCTTCGATTAGTTCCCCTAGGGGTGTAAATTGTCTCTGAGGTTTGTTTTGCTTAGGTTGACCTTTTAGAATATTTACACTGGCGATGTATGTACTTGGGGGTGCTTGATTTTATACATGTTGGACAGCCTTCACATTAGTGATGCTGTTGTTCAAAGTTTTTTTGTTCTTTCCCCAAAAGTGTGATTTCTTAGTTGATTGTGTGTTGTTGTTGTTTGTATTGGGGACGTTTATGTTGACCTTGTTGTTGTTATTGTAGGGCTTGTTATCGTATAGTTTGATCGAACCCTTGGCAATAAGGGCTCTTTCGATGGTAGTACCTTTGTCAATGACTTCTTCAAAGGTAGATACGCAAAAGATTTGTAGATGAAACCCCATTTCTTGGTTTAGATTAGTCACAAACATGGTGACTGATTGCTTCTTAGGAATCGGCCAAGGGAGTTTGCTTGCTTGCTAAGCCTCTCCACCTTTGCAAGAATGAAGCGAAAGATTCTCTGTTCTTTTGTTTGGTATTGCAAAGGTCCATCATGGATATTTCATGTTCAAAATTATAGGAGAAGTGGTTGACAAATTTCTCCACGAGCTCAGGGAAAGACTTAATACCCGGGGGAAGGTGTGCAAACCATTCAGCGGATTGACTGCCGAGGCTCCTAGGGAAAAGTCTCATTAGATATGTGTCATTGTTTGAGACTTCAAGGCACTAAGGTAGAACTCCCTAAGGTGATCCCTAGGGTCTCCTTTTCCCTTATACTTATCAAATTTGGGTGTTTCAAAATTTTTGGGAAAAGGAGGCATGCATAGTGTTCGGTCAAATGGGTAGGGACAAATATCCTCGAAAGAATAATGTTTGCACTTGCCCCTAGTTTGCAAATTGTCTACCTTTTAGATCAATGTTTGTACCACACTTGTTAGGTCTAGGGTTGGTAGAGTTTGTGGGATGTAGCTTTGTTGGTTGATGAGATGTTGTAGGTTGGGCGGGGCTTGATATTGGTTTATTTGATTTTGGTGAGTGAGGTTTTGATTTTGGGGTATGGTGTTTTGGTTAAGTTGCGCAAGGTATTATTGGTAAGCATGGATTTATTGGAGGACGTGAGGTGGCAGTTGGGGATTGGGATTATGTTGTGTTGATGATACCGTGGGATTTGGTACATACGTGAGATGGGATGGGTTGACATTGGATGGTTTAGATGAGTTGACATTGTTGTGAGGTGGTTGTGAAAAGAATTGTCTCATGTAGGCTATGGTTTGAGGATTGAGTTGAGGTACGCTTGTGGAAGCACTCATGTGTGTGGGGTTGCTTTGGATGCCCAAGGTAATTTGGGGAACGGAAGAGTATACATTTTTTATGGTAGTGGATGTGACGATGGGTTGGGAGATGTTAGGATTGGAGATATTAGACGCGATGGATATGTTAGTGGGAATTGTAGATGTGGTAACATTAGAACTTGTGGGAGTAGTGGATGCAGCAACATTAGAGCTTGTGGGAGTGGTAGATACGACAGGGGTAGAAGTTTGAAAGGCGGTAGGTTGGGTGTTTGATGTAGATGGTTGAGAGGATGTTGTAGGATTGTTGTTAGATGTGGATGGCTGGGATGATGTCATGTTGTGGGGTGGTGGGCACCAATTTTGAGGAGGTAATCAAGATATCTATTTGGATCTGACCTTAAGACTTTGTCAAGCATATCCAAGCTATCAAAATATTGTGTGAAGCTTAGGATATCTTGATCTATTTGGTTGATGGTGGGGATGTTTTGGATGGGTGGTTGAGGTGGTTGTGGTTGTTGTGGTGGTTGTGTTTGCAAGAAGTGGAAGGGGTTTTCATGAGGACTACATGACGGGATTTGGAAAACTGAGGGTATGTTGTATGCTTGTTGTCCAATTGGTATATTGTTCTCATTGTTTTGAGGCATCCCTGTGCCCCCATTGTATCCAAAGTTTGCCATCTTGATTCTTCTTATGTTGGGATCTAGTTACGGGCATGCAAGTGTATGGATTTTGATTTTGAGGTGGATGAAAGGTGGAGACCTTAGAGAATTTGGATTGATTTGTTGGACCCAAAGAGGATGTGGTAGTGGAATGGGATAAAGATTTAGATGTAAGAGAGTATACTCCCTATAATCTAAATCTAAAGATGAAAGGAGATTGTGGTGTGATAAAGGATAGATTTTCACTTTTAAGAGATGAGTCTCAAAAAAGTGTCAACCTATGGATGGTAAGAGTGGATGATATTGATTTTCACAAAAAAATGGACCAAAATGATGGAAGATAAATGGGGTTTGTTTGAGGATGATTTGATGGAAGAGATTTTTGATGTTGATTTGGGGGATGAAACCTTAGATGAACTAGATGTTTGGTATGAGAGATTTGGATGATGTTTTTGAAAAGGGATTTGGAAGTCAACAAATGAGCTCAAGTAAGATCTAGTTTTGAGGTGTTGTACAAATAGATGTTTCTCTTTGTTTGGGGTAGACTTATGACCTACACAAAGAGGGATGATTATTCTACTTGAAAGGTAGACTAATGACCTATCAAGCAAAATATGATGTGAAGGATGAAATCTAGATCTAGCTTTAGCTCAAGGATTGATGAAGTTTGGATGTTGGGTTGATGTTTTTGATTGATGTTTGGGATTTTGGATGGTGTTTTGAATAAGCAAATGGATTTGGGGAATGGATTTGTAGAAGGATGTTTGTTTGGTCCAAAAAGTATGCAAAAATCAAGGAGGATGAGAAGCTATGGAAAAGAGTGGATTAAAGGTATGATAAAGGGTCCAATTAATTCTCTGAGGTCAACATGGAGATATGATTGGGAAACTTTGTATTAAAATGGATGTGGTATGGTTGAAATGGATGCTTTGAAATGGGTGGATCAAAATGGAGTCTCAAATGTTGGTTTTTTCTTGGCAATTTTTACAAACACTTCAAACACAATAGAACACAATAGCCAAAGATTTTGTTTGTGAAAAGATGTAAATATTTTAACAAGCACTTTGCACAACCTAAGGTGAGGATAGGACAATACTTGTTAGATCCCATGGCCGTGCCTATTCAAAACGGATAGCTTCAGGATCTTGGTAGCACCGGCTCCCCTCCACGACACTCACTTCTCATGCATACCAAGATCTGGGTTTCCCAAGGCTTGTACCCCCACCGAACCTTAGGATTGTCCCTGCTATCTCTACTAAGAACCACGAGAATCGGGGCAGCTTCAAAGGTCCCACCTTTTGCACCAACAAGTAGAAGGATTTGGGCTACTAAAACAAAAGTTCGTAGTGGGGGAACATCCGGGGGATTGGCACGATACAAGCATTCGATAAACCACTTAAGGTTTTTACTAGCTCTACTAGGGGTTTCATATACACAAGGTACTACTCCATTTCAAGCTAGCATCGAATGGTATACACTAATACCAATTTAGACTTGGCTTTCGCCTTATCTGAATTTACATATAGCAGACTAGATGAAAGTACTGCTCGGGGTCGCTAGTGAGTTCTCCTTTCGGATGTGTCTCAAAAGCAGCCCATGGCCTAGGATAAGAAAGAGTGTTAGAACCATTTCTCTTACACCCAAGATCCTTTTGCAAGGTGAGGGGAGAGGATACTTCAATTCTAAACCCTTTGGGAAACACAATGTGCAAGCGCACCAAGTATGACAAACACTTACTAATGTTCTTTTTAAGCCCAAATCAAAATATTCCTAAGTTTGTTTGCAAGCACTTGTTAATTTTAGAGCACCAAAATCAAATGTTCTTCTACACTAAGGCACACAAAGATTCTTTTTATGAGCACCAATTGAAGTGTTTGTTTGTTGTTTGTTTGATAAACCAATTGATCGATTTTAGTCCACCAATTGAAGTGTTTTCTAAACTAACATTGCAAGGGTTCCTTTTAAATGCACCAATTGAAAGTGTTTGTTCTAATCTAAAAACCCTGCAGATATGTTAGTAGTTTGCAATTGCTGGTCTTGGACAAACGTAAAAAAGCCTGCAGATCAAAGAAAATTCCCTACACAAAGCCCAATGTCAGTACAAAAAAATAGCGCTAGAACAGAGAAAAATAGCGCTGATAAAACTTGAAATGGTGCTAATATCCAGAACCTAGAACATAACCTAAATATAGCACTACAGTACTCTCAGATAGCGCCAGATTTACAAGTGGCGTTACTGTTGGATTTAAGGCATACAACTGAGAGGGGGGGTGAATCAGTTGTATAAAACTTCTTCTTCTTTCAAATACTTGATTCTTCGTTGTTAGTTAACAGCATATCAATTAATCATCCATGAAAGCATAATACATAAACACAAGAGCAGATAAACACATTGAACACCAAGATTTTGACGTGGAAAACCCGGTTAAGGGAAAAACCATGGGTGATTAACCCAAGGATTATTCTCTGTTAGAAGAATAAGAAAAAGAATGGCACTTGCCAATTAGGGCTCACTGCCCGAGCACACTGCTCACAAAGAGGCCCACTGCCTACAAGGAGACACACTGTCTACAAAGTGATAAGAATCACAATCTTGAACTGGAGAATGACATCTCTACTATGTCCGGATCAGTTCCATTTAAGCCCAAAAACCTCTGCTCTGCCTTTCGCACTTCTCTTCGCTATGCCACACTCATCCACACAATCCACACTTCGAAATGAACTCACAAACCATTATTTATACAAGACATCAACTTAAGAACAAACATCTAAGTCGGCAAACAACCATAAGAGTATCCACAAGATGAATAACACATCCGGTCGGCCACCACAAGAACATTCGCAGGATGAACAACTCATCCGGTCGGCTAAACAGAGCAAGAACTTCATCCGGAAGAATAACTTCAATTCCGGGCTATCAGTGTGGACCAACAACACAACCTCAACATGATCCAAGAACCTTCACAAGCCTGCCTGAATGACCAGGTACATCCGCACTTTCTTTACTTACTGGAATCTCTTCTCTTCCTTATCCGGAACTTCAAGAACACTGTCTGTCGCCACTGTCATAATGCAAGAGGTACTTCCGGACCTCCAAATCATACACAACTTGAGATGGCACATCACAAGGACATCCCAAAGACTCCTTCCAATCTACAGATTAGGATTATACAGTTCCGGACCTCACCGGACCTTTTTGTGATCCTCTGTCACCTCTGAATACTTGTCGGAATCGGTTCTACACCGACAGCCATAACTCCTTCAGATCTTCATGCGGACCTCTGAAATCTTAACTGAAGCATCTCAAGACTCATAGCTACAAACCCTTTAATCCGCATCCTCCGGTTCTCAACCTATACAATACATTTGCCTTCTTCTCATCACGGTTCTTCACTGTTCCTGACTGAGGCTAATTTTCTCAATATCCTCAGCACACAGCTCATCCAATCCTTCTTGTCAATGCAATATGAGTATGTTGACATCAATGACAACACTGGCTCACCTCATACTTGCAACAATCTCCCCCTTTGTCATTGATGGCAACATATGATGTGAAAAACCATCAAGACAAGAACTTCTCCTTTCTGTCACAGCTCCCCCTATCAACAACAACTTTTCACATGTCTTCTCTTCCTTTACTGCTCCCCCTTTGATCATCAACCACTTGTTTTTCACATGTCTTCTCTCCCCCTTTGACATCAATGGCAAAGGGCTCATACTTGCAATTCTCATACATCAGAATCATACCAGCTGCTCCCCCTTAGTTGCAGCTCCCCATCATCAATCCGGATCACAAGATATGACTGTGATATCCACCGGACTGATGCACATCAGTGCATCCTAGTTCATCACCGAAGGGGCCATGACCCCTAACTTCTCCCGGAGATATTCAAAAGAGTCCTTGGGAAGAGGTTTAGTAAAGATATCTGCAATCTGATCCTTTGAGGGAACATACTCCAATCTGACTTCTTCCTTGTTCACTTGTTCTCTCAAAAAGTGAAACTTGATAGATATGTGCTTAGTCTTAGAATGCAATACCGGATTCTTAGAAATATTAATTGCACTTGAATTATCACAGAAAATTGTGATAGGCTCCTCAAATTCAACTTTAATGTCTCTTAGCATCTGCTTCATCCATAAGATTTGAGTGCAACTACCTACTGCTGCAATGTATTCTGCTTCAGTTGTAGACAGAGATATTGCATCTTGTTTCTTGCTTAGCCAAGAAACCAATCTCTTCCCCAAAAAGAATGCTCCACCACTAGTGCTCTTCCGGTCATTCACATCTCCTGCCCAATCTGCATCTGTGTAAGCATGAAGAGAGAAATCCGGATCTCTAGGGTACCATAGACCATACTCAACTGTTCCTTTCAGGTACCTAAAAATTCTTTTGATTGCCATAACATGAGATTCTCTAGGATCAGCCTGGAATCTTGCCACAAGACCAACAGCCTGCATTATATCTGGTCTAGTCTGAGTGAGATACAACAATCCACCAATCATTGATCTATACTTTGTCTGATCTGCCTTTGGGGAGTCATCATCTTTGCTCAACTTACATCCGGTTGCCATGGGAGTGTTCATTGGTTTTGAATCTTCCATACCATATTTCCTTAACAATTCTTTCACATATTTGGTCTGAGAAATGAAGATTCCTTTCTTTGTTTGAGTAATTTGCAGGCCCAAGAAGAAATTCATTTCACCAAGCATAGACATTTCAAACTCACTTTTCATCTGATTTGCAAAAGTTTTGCACATACTATCTCTTCCTCCAAAAATGATATCATCCACAAACACTTCAACAATCAAAATGTTTTCATGAACAATTTTGAAATATAAGTTACTGTCAGCAGTACCTTTGTTGAATCCAATCTGCACAAGATGCTTATCCAACCTTTCATACCATGCTCTTGGGGCTTGCTTTAGTCCATACAATGCTTTCTTCAACTTGCAGACCATATCATCATTATCAGACAATTGAAATCCATCCGGTTGTTCAATGTAAACTTCTTCTTCCAGATCACCATTTAGGAAAGCAGACTTGACATCCATCTGATATACCTTGAAGTCTTTGAAGGCAGCAAATGCAAGAAATAATCTGACTACTTCAATTCTTGCCACCGGAGCAAAGGTCTCTTCAAAGTCAATTCCTTCTATTTGAGAGTAGCCTTTGCAGACCAATCTAGCTTTGTTTCTGATAACTTCACCAGCTTCATTCAGTTTGTTCCGGAAGACCCATTTGGTTCCAATCACATTCCTGTCTCTAGGTCTGGGAACAAGATCCCAAGTATGATTTTTCTCAATTTTCATTAATTCATCTTTCATTGCTTTAGTCCAGTTTTCATCATTGCAGGCTTCATTTACTGTTTTAGGTTCAATCTTTGAAATCAGACAACATTCATCCTAATTTTGAGCAACATTCCTTCTAGTTTGCACACCTTTGCTTCTGTCACCTATGATCTGATCTTCAGAGTGGTTTAGTCTTACATACCTTGGAATTTTGGGAATATCCTGCACTGTTGCTCCTTGATCGGGTTCATTCTGACCTATTTCTTCTTCCTGATTTACTGGATCAAGTTGATTCTGACTTGCCGGAGGGGATTGAGTCCCTTGAACCTGAACACCATCTTGATCATCTTCATCAAACTCATAAAATCTTGAAGGCTTCTCAATTCCTTCATCAACTTTCACATTGGTGCTTTCTATCATCTTCCTCAATCTCTTATTGTAACACTGGTAAGCTTTGCTTTGAGTGGAGTAGCCCAAGAAAATTCCTTCATCACTTCTAGCATCAAACTTTCCTAGATCTTCATCTCTTTTAATATAACACTTGCTACCAAATACTCTGAAATATTTCACAGTAGGAGTGATGCCAAACCAGAGTTCATAGGGGGTCTTACCGGTGTTGTTTCTGATTTGAACTCGATTGAGAGTGTAGACTGCAGTGCTGATAGCTTCTTTCCAAAACATCTGAGGAACATTTTCTTCCAACATCATTGTCCTGGCAGCTTCCTGGATGGTCCGGTTCTTTCTTTCAACTACTCCATTCTGCTGTGGAGTCCTAGGAGCAGACAATTGTCTCCTTATACCCTGCTTCTCACAAAAGTCAATGAACTCACCAGATGTAAATTCACCACCTCTATCAGACCTTAGACACTTTAGTTTCAATCCGGTTTGATTCTCTACCATAGCTTTGAAGATTTTGAACTTCTCAAATGCTTCTGATTTTTCTTTTAGAAAGGTAACCCACATCATCCGGGAATGATCATCAATTAACAACATGAAATATCTATCACCTTGCAGACTCTTGATTCTTGTCGGACCACAGAGATCAGTATGTACTAATTCCAACAATCCGGTAGAAGACTGATCTTTGCTTTTGAAAGAGACTCTGCTCTGTTTACCTAGCTGACATTCTTTGCACAAACTATTTGTAGGTTTCACCAATTTTGGAAGGTCTCTTACAGCCTGAATATTGCTTATCTTGATGATGTTATCAAAATTCACATGACACATTCTTCTATGCCATAACCAACTCTGATCAACTTGAGCAAACAGACAACTTTTGTTTGAACCAACCAGATGAAAGATATTACCTTTTGTTTGAGCACCGGATGCAATTTCAGTTCCGGAGCTTGTAAAGATTCTGCATTTTCCATTCTTGAACCGGAGATCATAGCCTTTGTCCACTAACTGACCAACACTGAGAAGATTGTGCTTCAATCCTTCAACATATAGTACATTACCTGTTTTGCTCTTTCCATCAAAGGAAATAGTTCCCCTACCTCTGATTCTGCCAGCAGAATTGTCACCAAACTTTACCATTCCTCCTTCATACCTTTCCAAATCTAAGAACTTATTCTTGTCACCAGTCATATGGTGAGAACATCCACTATCAATAACCCAATCATCCTTTTCTTCCACTTGAGTAGCCAAAGCTCTTTCCACAACCTTGTGATTGACAGATTCAGAGGATATTGAATCTTCTTCCTTGATGGCAATAAACACCCATTCATTTCCGGATTTGCTTTCTAGTTCTGATTCATCATCTGTTACTCCTTCATTGTCATCTTCTTCATGAACATAATAGCAGTTCTTTTGAAACCTTTGTCTGTTAGTATTAGACCTTGCAGATCTTTCTGGACATCTTGAAGCAAAATGACCAATCTTATTGCAGTTGAAACACTTAAAGGGTAGTTTTCCTTCATACTTACCAGATCCTCTTGGCAGTCTCTTTGCAATGAGGGCTTCAAGTTGAGCTGTTTCTGCTTCTTCTTCTTCCATGTCTCTTCTTGCTTGATCATACCATGACATCTTCCTTGATGAGTTTTCTCCCAGATCAAATCTCTGTTTGCCTTTCACATAGGCACTGGCTTTGAAAGCAGATTCAGTCTTGGGAGGATCATCTCCAAACTTGGTCATTTCAAATGCAACTAGTTTGCCAGCCAATTGTTCTCTTGTGACAGTTGTGTGGGCTCTGAATTCATCAATGGCAGCAACCTTGATTTTGTAGGCAGCAGGAAGGGATCTTAGGATTTTGCAGACAATCTCATTTTCATCTAGATTTCCACCAGCATTTCTAATTCCACATACCAGCTCATTCACTCTTGGCATAAAGGTAGTGATGTTTTCATCATCTCTCATCTTCAATCTTTCAAATTTCCCTTTCAGACTTTGCAACCTTGCACTTTTGACAAACTCATCTCCTTCATACAAAAGTTCTAGTTTAGTCAGGATCTCATATGCAGTTGGTAGGTCAATAACATTTGAGAGATCTGAATCATTTAATGCGCTTAGTAGGGCTTCCTTGGTCCGCAGATTATTTTCAGCATCTGTGATTTCATTCAGAGTTGTCGGACCACCTTGTGGAGGTACATATGGTTTTGAGACCATAGCCAAGTATGCTTTTCCCATACATTCCAAGTGACACTTCATGCGACCTTTCCAGAGAGTGAAGTTGGTTCCATCAAACTTCGGACTATCCTTCTTGTATGACGACATCCTGGATCTCCTCAAGCGGTTAAGCTCCTTTCAGAGGAACTTGGCTCTGATACCAATTGTTGGATTTAAGGCATACAACTGAGAGGGGGGGGTGAATCAGTTGTATAAAACTTCTTCTTCTTTCAAATACTTGATTCTTCGTTGTTAGTTAACAGCATATCAATTAATCATCCATGAAAGCATAATACATAAACACAAGAGCAGATAAACACATTGAACACCAAGATTTTGACGTGGAAAACCCGGTTAAGGAAAAAACCACGGGGTGATTAACCCAAGGATTATTCTCTGTTAGAAGAATAAGAAAAAGAATGGCACTTGCCAATTAGGGCTCACTGCCCGAGCACACTGCTCACAAAGAGGCCCACTGCCTACAAGGAGACACACTGTCTACAAAGTGATAAGAATCACAATCTTGAACTGGAGAATGACATCTCTACTATGTCCAGATCAGTTCCATTTAAGCCCAAAAACCTCTGCTCTGCCTTTCGCACTTCTCTTCGCTATGCCACACTCATCCACACAATCCACACTTCGAAATGAACTCACAAACCGTTATTTATACAAGACATCGACTTAGGAACAAACATCTAAGTCGGCAAACAACCATAAGAGTATCCGCAAGATGAATAACACATCCGGTCGGCCACCACAAGAACATTTGCAGGATGAACAACTCATCCGGTCGGCTAAACAGAGCAAGAACTTCATCCGGAAGAATAACTTCAATTCCGGGCTCTACTATCAGTGCGGACCAACAACACAACCTCAACATGATCCAAGAACCTTCACAAGCCTGCCTGAATGACCAGGTACATCCGCACTTTCTTTACTTACTGGAATCTCTTCTCTTCCTTATCCAGAACTTCAAGAACACTGTCTGTCGCCACTGTCATAATGCAAGAGGTACTTCCGGACCTCCAAATCATACACAACTTGAGATGGCACATCACAAGGACATCCCAAAGACTCCTTCCAATCTGCAGATTAGGATTATACAGTTCCGGACCTCACCGGACCTTTTTGTGATCCTCTGCCACCTCTGAATACTTGCTGGAACCGGTTCTACACCGACAGCCATAACTCCTTCAGATCTTCATGCGGACCTCTGAAATCTTAACTGAAGCATCTCAAGACTCATATCTACAAACCCTTTAATCCGCATCCTCCGGTTCTCAACCTATACAATACATTTGCCTTCTTCTCATCACGGTTCTTCACTGTTCCTGATTGAGGCTAATTTTCTCAATATCCTCAGCACACAGCTCATCCAATCCTTCTTGTCAATGCAATATGAGTATGTTGACATCAATGACAACACTGGCTCACCTCATACTTGCAACAGTTACAATGATTAAAAATAGTGCTTAGATGGAAAATAGCGCTGATACAGATTCAAATGGTGCTAGTACAAAAAATAGCGCTGACACATATTCAAATAGCACTCATAAATAAAATAGCATCACAAATGATGAAATTAGCTCTAATACGAGACAGAGATTGAAAAATTCTTTAAAAAGTATAGTTGTTAAAAATGAGTTTGTTTAGTGAGTTTTTAAAGTTGTTTATGGGTTCTTTTACCAGACTAAACAAACTAATCCTTTGTTCCTACCATTTTTTGATTATATTTAAAACAAAGAAAAAGAGGTTGTTTGAATACAAGACTTTCTCAAAAATCCGCCATAACCTCCCCTTATCCCTATAATTTTCCTGCAAAAACAGAGAGCAAATTGATCCTTAAAGCCCACAAAACACCAAAAAACCAAGGCAATCAAACGTTAGTGCAAAAGATGTTGGATTTCTTGTTGTAATAAAATAGTGCTAGCGCAGATGAAAATAGCGCTACAAATCGATAAAATGGCGCTAGAATACTGGAAAATGGTGTTGTTGTACAAAGAAATAGTGCTAGATAGAGAGCCTTTTGCGCTAGAACCTGCAAAACACGGCTTCAAGAACAAAAACTCACAACAAAAGGTTAGATTGAGACCTTGTGGGTCCCACCGGGCGTGCCAATGTGATTAGTGAATCCAAATCAAGGTAACACAAACCAAATGCATTCAAAAACAAAGATTTATACCTTAATTAAAGACCCAATCCAAGAAGGGTGAAGGAGCTTGCACCCTAAGCGCCAAGGTATACCCTAGATGCTCAAATAAGATGTAAAATACTCTCAAACTATGCAACTCACACTAGCTAAAGATTTTAGCATGATAACACTACTCAAATTGTGGATGAAAAATGGCTTGAGAGATGGTGTATTTATAAGATTTTTGGAGAGATTTTGATCCAAGGGTGGAGATTATCATTTGAGAGATCAATGGTGGAGAATGAAGATGATGTGGAGGGCCTAGATTCAATTTTGAAAAATGAAGGGATGAGAATAAAGATGAATTTTTAATTCATCTTGGGAAGAGGGGTCCACAAATGAGGTTGGGTGAGATGGATTAGATGTGAATTAAAAATTCACATGGGGAAGAGAAAATGAATTTAAAATTTATTTGGGAAGAGTGGATATTAATGAGTTATGACATGTGTAAGAGGTGTAAGATGTATTTAATGAAGATTATGACAAATGTGTATTAAAAATTGATTTATTTGGCATGGAAATCAATTTTTTATTCATGCGTTATGGAGAGAAGTGTTAATGAGGGTTTGACCAAATTAATTAGGGTGATTAGCCTAATTAATATGGCTAGAATAAATTAGCAAATGGATTAATGGGAAGGTAAGATTAATTAAATAAGGATTTAATTAATTGATCCTAAGGCTAGGATGATGTAGGTTAGGGTAGGTAATTAAAGAATGACTATTTAATCACCTAGGGTAGGGATAAGTTAATTAGCAGGCTGAATTAATTAGATAAACATGATTTACCTAATTAATCAGATTTAGTGAAAAGGGGGAATTAATCAAATGAATATTGCATATTTATTTAATTAATTGGCTAAGGTTGAACTATTGGATTAATTAAATTAATCCAATTTTAGGGGATAAAATGACAAAAAATTAGGTGATGAAGGGATAATTAATTAAATAAAAATTTAATTAATTAATTAGAAGGGAAATAGGTATGTTTAGCGATGTCAAGAGTCAATTTGATGATGAAGACATTTTTAGGTGTCTACAAACATAATGAATGCCTTGTTCATGCTCTTTGCTCCAATATCATAAGTTCACATTATCCATCTAGGTTTAAAATGAAGTCATAAACTAACTTATATATGCTTTCCTACTAACATTTACAAATTTAAATCACAAAATCTGACAAGGAGAAATATTTTGGAAGGGCCCAAGCTGACATGCCATTAGTTAGCCCTGACCAATCAGGGGAGACTTGGGCGGTTGGCGCCTAAGTCTAGGGGCCCAAATTAGGTTAGGGTTAAGCTAAAGGAGGTCCCAATGGTCCAAAATGTCATGGGTGTCAAGTAATTTCCTTCGGGGTGATCAATTAGAATGTATAATGAAGCAAATAGGACCTAGGAGGTAAACTATGAGGTAAAAAGGTATGTGGCCACTTTTTACTCCATAACATTTAGCCCCCACTTTAATGTGTGTATGATCTTAAGATCCATACATTCATTAAAGTATGATCAAAGAACATCAAACACACCCTAAGTTTGAAGACTATTGCTAGCCCCCAAGCTTAAGCAAACATAATAAAACACTTAACGGTCACATAAGACACAATGAATACAGTAAAGAAGCACACAATACACGAAGAAGATAGTGAAAGCATGCAATACGCAGAGAAGAGACGAATGCAATCACGCAATACACAAAGAAGACATGAAGAGAAGACACGATTAAGCAATTACATGTATCCATATATAAAAATGCTAATTAAAGTGAACAAAACACACAGCATGGGGAGGGACTCATCACCGCACAACTTTAGACCATGAACAAGTACACAAAACACATACAACATGGGGAGGGACTCATCGCCACACACCTTTATACCACGCCACAAACACGCAAGAAACACAAAGAAGACACATAAAACACATGGAAGACATAAAGAATACACGAGCGCTACATAGTATGCCATAGACGCACTATACATCTTATACATGAGAAAAATGAGCGATAGGGAGGATCTCATCACTACTCCACTATCTAAAACATGCCAAACACAATTGACGGTTGAGCTACACTACCACAACCGCCAAAGACATGCTTAAAGGTGAATGACTCAAGATCCAACCCTGCCTCTTGATGAGGACTTTGTATAAAAGGATGTGCACTAGCTCAAGAGATACACCATCCCACCTTGCAATGAGGGCTTTGTATAAAAGGATGTGCAGTAGCTCAAGAGATATGACATCCCGCCTTGTGATGAGGGATTTCTTGCTTTTAAAAGGATGCACACTAGCTCAAGAGATACACCATCCCGCCTCATGATGAGGGCTTTCAAACATGCTTTTTCAATGTCCAAAGTAATCAAGCAGATACCATTATATATACCCCCACCTTAAGGTGGTTGATCCCACTTGCCAGTATCAAGCAAATTAAGGTAGAGTGAAAACATGCAAGGGAACTAGAGCTTTCGCAAAGCCCATGCCCCAAAGTGACATGTGCTACGATCACCAAATGTTCCGACAAACACATCGAGATCATTTTCTAAGATAATGAACAAGATATAAGCTTTGGTTAGAAAATCTTACTCTAAGATAACAACCAAATCAATTCATGAAATCTATGTATTAATCATGTATTAGATCACATTAAAGACCAAGGCTACATTTGCGGGTTTGAAACCAAGTATAGCCATTGGGCGATACTGCAAGTATCTCAAAACTGAGTGTAGCAACAAGGTGAGATACAAAACAATCCAAAGTGCGTTGAAGAAGATTGAGAATATTGCAAAGTTTTGTTACAACAAAATTTAGTAGACGAATCACAACATGGAGTGATTTTACTAGTCAAGCATCGGATATATATCAACCCCATCTTCATATATGGACTAGGTCCATTTTTGCTTTTCTTGCTGAAGGGACACACAATCCTTATCAGTATTTGTTTGTTTTCATCATCTACCGACTAGTATAGTCACTATAGAATGTAAGCAATAAAAATGAAAGAGGAGACAAGAGTGACTTGGGTTTATAACATGAGAAGATACCTCCAAGACACCCTCCACGATGTTATGCCCCCAAGGCACAACAATAAACAATAAAGTAAATGAGAGGAAAAGTAGAAGAATGTAGAAACAAATAGAAGAATGGTCACAATAGAGGCGGTCTCCTTGTATCCTTGACCTTACAAGAGTATTAAGGGTCATCCAAATAGACCTAAACAACATATAACACAACACGGGGGAACACAACACATAAGAGGAGGCCACATAAGTGAGAAACTCAAAGAGATGCTACAACAAAGGTGGCTAAAAAGGGTTACAAATACTTACCTGTTACACAACCAAACTAGCGGTTGTCATCGAGCAAATCATCTTCCTCCCAATCTTGAATGCAAGAGGAAATAGGTACATAAGGTATTATTTCCCAACTTAAATCATCATCCTTAATCTCTTCGACCTTTAGCTCTTCCTTATTTGATTCAATAGTAGTTGGTGGAATATTTTCTTGTTGAGGTGTTGCTTGTTGAGCTAAGGCTTGTCTTTTCTTTTGTCTTTCTCTTGCTTGCCTATTCCTTAGTGTTTATTATTGATGTTTGCAAAAGGATCTTCATTGTTTCCCACAGTTTTTGACATTTTAGAAGAAGAAGCCGACACACAGTTAATTTTCTGTGATGAAATGCTTTGTTCTTTACAGGTATCTCTCAATCCTTGTAAGGATGGCAGAGGAGGAACATCGACAAAGACTCCTTGACCTCGTGGTCGAGGGGGTTCTTTCAATTTAGACTGCACTTCACTTACTACTTGTTCAATAGGAGGTCCAGCTAATTTTGTTATTAACTTTGCTTTGTATATTTGGTATCCCAAGAAGAAATGATCTTCTCTTGATTGAGGAGGCTCAGTAGGTTGTGGCCAAAAGTAGTCTAAGTTGAAGTTTCCATGAGTAACCATAGGTTTCCATCTACTATGGTGAACAACATATACTCTACCTTGATGAGGAAATTTTAAACATTTGTTAATTGTAGAAGGGACTGCTTTCATGGCCTTGAGCCATGGATGGCCTAGTTTCACACAAAATAGGTTGGAGGTAGGTATGATATCAAATGATTGTTAAAGGGCTTTCTCCATTACGTTAATCAATAATGTAATCTTCCCAATAGCTGGGAGGAAAGATCTAGTATGTGTCTTAACCATCATATGTGTGGGCTCATAAGATTCTTGTATCAAATCATGCACATAGAGGAACTCTTCAGTAATCACATTCGTCATACAATTAGGATCCATAAGTACCCCTCTTGTAGGGTTTCCACTTATACATGCAGTGATGTAAATAGGTCCCTCAATGTCTCCAATTGTTCTATCATGTGGTGTAAATGTTATTTCAGGTTCAGGAGTCTTTCTCTTCCTATAAACTCAAGGAGAGACTATAACATTATTGTTGTGATTAGAAGCCATGTATAGGAGACTGTTTCACACCAAAGCACTTGTTTGAGGAAATCGGGTTTTTAAAGAGAAAAAACACACAAATTGCACAAAAAACAAAGTATATATGATGGAAAAAGTGCTACAACAAGGCAAGATGAATGATGTAAAAGTTTTCTTTATGAAGTGTGAAGAAAGTGTGTAAAACCCTTAATGCTGAAATACACACTGTGTAATTACAAAATTTGAATTTTGAATGCAAGAACACACAATGAAACAACAATACAACTCAAAATTAGATTTGAATGAGTGTTAAAGAGAGCAGCAAAATCTGAAATAATATTTTGACTACTAACCCTAGCTTTTACCACAAACTAGGTTTTATGAAAATGTAAAATTTCAACAATTTACCCTAACAAATGATATAGGCAAATGCAAGGTGTGAGATCAAAAAATGATTAATTTATGTAATTTATCTCACATCTAATGTAAAAATCAGATTTGCAAATGATTCCAATGATATACAAGGAAAATAATGCAAAACTATGCCTTTATGCAAGCCTAGAATGCTTATTTTTTATCAATGTTTTCAATTTTTATGCAAGATTTTCAAAGTAGAATGATAAGTATGATATGATATAATGCCAAATCTGATTTCATCACTCAACAAGATGCAAGTTCAGTAAAAACACGTGTTCACCAAAATGTTTAGTAGAAAAAGGAGAAGAGAGATGATGAATGCATGTATGTGTAAACAAGATCAAAACCCTCCTTTCACTACAACATTCAAGGATAAAACTGAGCTTAAGTTAGTACAAGATGGAAGATGACTCAGCTACAGATTTCGTGCTCTTGTTTGTCAAGGAAAGATGAGATTCAACCAAGCCTTTTATCAAACCCTAGGCTAATTAATGCACTAAACCCTAGAATTACAATAATCAGCTTGAAACAGATGATCGACAATAGAAATCTAGAAACCAAAAGTATAGAGATGATCAGTAAGGTGTCAGAACCTATCTCCCAAAAACAGAGGTGTCGAAGGACAAATTTGGCAACCACCCAAATCTAGAATTGAGATTCTATTGGAGGTCAAAACTGAGAAGATGCTGAAAATGATGCTCAAAAACCAGATCCAGAAGTTGGAAGTCCTATGGACTAGGGTGGCAACCACCCAAGTCTTTTCAGAGAGATATTCCAAAACTATTTTTGGATCCCAAAACTCTAATTCCTGCACTGCCTTCATGTAGCCCCACTTTTCTTGAAACCTATACCTATAACCTGCACACAAGAAGACAAGAGAGGGGTTTGGGGGTTGTGGTGTTTAGGGATTTGCCTCGGTCAAATCCCTGGTTAGCATTCAAGCTTTCCCAACACCATTGTTAATGAGAGAGTGTGCCTTTGCAGGGCAGATGCTAAAGATAATCCAAATGATGAAATGATTCAAATAGCAATGATGTCACCTCAGAGGTGATGTCCTTAGGAGGATGAAATCTCTTCAACTCATAAGGAGATGGATGATGCCATATCTACAACAAAAACACAAATATGCAACAATAACACAATGAATGTCTTCAATGTTCTTTGCTCCAATATCATAAGTTCGCGTTATCCATCTAGGTTTAAAATGAAGTCATAAACTCACTTATATATTCTTTCTAGCTAACATTTACGAATTTAAATCACAAAAGCTGACAAGGAGAAACATTTTGGAAGGGCCCAAGTTGACATGCCATTAGTTAGCCTCGACCAATCAGGAGAGACTTAGGCGGTTGGCGCCCAAGTCCAGGGGCCCAAATTAGGTCAAGGTTAAGCTAAAGGAGGCCCCAAGGGTCCAAAATGTCATGGTGTCGGGTAATTTCCTTCGAGATAATCAATTAGAATGTATAATGAAGCAAATAGGACCTAGGAGCTAAACTAGGAGGTAAAAAGGCATGTGGCCACTTTTTACTTCATAATAGATAGTAATCTAGATCCAGCTTTAGAATTATTTTTGTACTCAAGGTTCTGTAGTAGATCCTTTTATATATTCCTTGCTTGGGCTTTATCTTCTTGTTTTGAGTTAATAAATAACTTGGATGAGGACATTAGGAAGAAGAGCATTCATCCTCATACTCAATCATACTTGTTAATTGTTGGAACTGGATTTGTTGTTGATATTGCTGATATGGGTATTGTGGCTGATGTTGTTGTTGGAAAGAATTTCTTCTTTTGTTTCCTCTGTAGACTCCTCTTGATCCGCTCATTCTTTCTCTAGATGGATAATTCATCATGCCAACTGGATAGTCTTCCTGCTCTTCTAACTGATGTTTTGCTTCTTGTAGGGTTTTCTGGGACAACTCCAATGCATTATAAATGAAATTTATATTATATGCATGCAACCAAAGTATGCCAATTGGACTCGAAAGTACATGTTACATTAGAGATGAAAATGACAGAAAAGTAAAAAAGAGGTAAATAAAGGATTGATAAAAACCCAATACATAAGTCATAGACAATTTCAAGTGGAAATAGTTTAGGGGGATGAATCCACAAGTAAGGTGCACAAGGGAAGGAATATGAATGCATTAAACCTAAAATAGAGGGCAGTGATGTCACACATCAAAAGTTGATGTGGGATTGTTAATAGGGTCATCATCCACAATGCATATAGCACCGAAGCACAACTTGGTAATGATCACAAAAGGGTGCTCAAGACGACTATGAGTTTGTCTACAAATTACTTCTTTTCCACATTTTCCCTACTATTTTTCATTTTGGTATTGGGAATTTGTCATTATAGGATACCATCTTTATATTTTGAAGCCTATTTATCTAAAGGGGATCAATATCTTTGCTTTGTTCTCTAGAACTAGGGAAGTTGCTTTGCATCATTTGGGTATACCACTCAATTATGTTGTATCTACAAAAATTTGTAAAGGAAACAAGCTTATCCAATTGAGATGGAAGATGTGTAAAATTTGACAAAAGAGAGACTTGATGAAATGATTAATTCAATTAGAGGTTTTGATTTGATAAGAGGTGGAAGCCCCTATAATAATCTAGCAAGAAAGAACAATAGCACAAGGGATGGGCTAGAGGGGAAGCATTCCGCTATTCGGCATGTGACTAATTGTAAGCTTGGATGTTCCCAATTACAATCCTAGGGTTATTAGTTTGATTAGTCATGCTAGCCATGGTTTCCTTTTACAAGGATTGGATGAAAGCCTAGAGGATGTGCAGAAAATCAAATTTCATAACAGAAAGCACTTAGATTTAGAAAAGGATTGATATGAAACCCATCACAAATGTATGATGTTGAACTAAAATTTGTGGATTCAAACTACTTTTTAGTTCCAAGTAGAAAACATGGAATAGGCCTTAACAATACACAAATCACAAGGCCTAACAATTGAAAGGGAAATAATCAACATCGACAACATTGATTATCCGAGATTGGCATTCACATCAATATCAAGAGCAAGAAACCTTGCAAGTCTTTGCATATGCCCCAACTTCACATTCCAAAGATATGCATGCATGCAACAAAGCCCAAACACATACAAATAGTTGACTGAAACAAAAAAAAAAAAGAGAAAAAACAAGTTTGTCATCTCCTAGAAATATGCCCCCCTTATTTATTGCTCTTAGCAACTCAATTGTACAAACTATGTATACTTTAAATTTTTCCATATGCAAAATAATGTTTGCTTTTTTCAAAGCTTATGTAAGATTTACTTTGATATCAATAACTTATAATCTATGTAGATCATGTATATCTTGAACAGACAATTTACTTCTCCAAATATAAATCTATAGATAGTGCAAGACGACTGAAATGAATCAGGCCATCTATTTTTTGTTCCATCGTCAATTTTTCCCATTGTGTTTCATTCCATTTTTTTACCAACAATGTAAAGGCTTTACCTATCTATCATGACTTGTTAAGATGCAAAGTCGTACCACAATTTATTAGAATGCTTTTTTTCCTAAGTGATAGTTTATGCAACCACGTGTTCTCTTTTACATTAACAATGTGACACCATTTTTTGTAATTCCTCAAATTTTTGAAACATAGCAGATCACTTCCTATTTATTAAAATAGGTAATTGTATGACAGATTCATTAAATATTCAATTATGTCCTAACTGCAATAAAGTGTTTAAAACTAAACAATGAACATACATTTATCAAATTAGGATTAAAATGCACAGTGGAATATAATCTAACTTATAAATAAATAATTTAACAAATAATTATATTAATTCAATTTATCAACACAAATGAATATATTAAACAATGCAAATAAATATATAAATTCAGTCTCAAAAATTGGTGTAACTGAGCAAATAATACTTATCTGTATGTAATTAGAAAGAATCCAAAGATTGCTGGAATGGACCTTGGTTCAGCCTCTTCCATCTATGAGCAATCTAGGAGAAATAAGCATACTTTGCTGCTCTACATGAGTGTTGGAACCTCTGGAACAATGCTCAACACCTGTGCAATACCCAAGGCCTTGCCAGGACTGTCCTGAGTGCACCTATGTACCCCAGGTTGGACACACACATAAGATGTGCCCCCTTCTCTATCTTTCTCATAGCATGCTAACCTGGAATCCTGTTCCCGCAATGTACAGTGCTTGATTTTTTTCCTTTTTCCTTTTTGTGTGTTTTTTTTTACATTATTTTCACGGGTTTAAATATTAACCCAAAGAGTGGTTTCAAATATCACACCCTTTCATAAATAATATTACAAATAACCTTTTAATTGTAACTTCCTGTGAAACACACTCCAATATGAGTGTACTTATAAATAAGGTTCTTTAACCTATATTTTAACTTGAAAGTAACTTCTTTTTTCTTTTATTCTTTATATATATATATATATATATATATATATATATATATATATATATATATATATATATATATATATATATATATATATATATATATATATATATATATATTACTCTCTAAAGTTTTTACAAACTTTTTTTCTTTAATTCATTTCTCAGGGAAAAAGTCCCATAATAGTTTTCCTTGACGTTAAATTTTAGTTTTTTTAAATAATTTTATCATTTCATCTTTGGTTGGTCGATTAGGATTAACATGGATGTATATGTTTATGTATTAGTTCAAGTATTTGGTTGATGAAATTTAAATGAGAGGTGATTTATTTATCTTCAATAAATGTGTTATATAATTAAATAATGTTTAAGTTTAGAATTAGTTAATTTAAAATATAATATTGATGTTTATGATAATAATTTTAGTGGATTTTTAAGTATAATGTTTAAAAATTAAAAAATGTAAACTAAATCTATTTTTAATTTGTTTTTATGTACTATTTTATCTAATTATATTTTTTATTGGCCGTATTTATGCATTTTTGTCAAAAAACATATTCAAAATTTTATTAGGATATGCTAACATTTCAATAGGAGCCGAGATGCCCATAACTCATAATGGTCCAGGCTCAAGACACTTATGTTTGCGATGCAAGGATATATATATATATATATATATATATATATATATATATAGTCTTATCTTGTTTTATTTCATAACAGTATTTCAAGATCGACATCTAATCAGAATTTTCTTAATTATTTTTAATTTGTCAGAGTTGGATTTGTAAAAAAAAATATTTAAATTAAATCTATTATATATTATATATTTATTATTGAATTATATATACTTCATATATAAAATTAAAAATATAACTATATTTATTATTATATACCATATTTTATATACTAGTATATTTATATTTAAAAAAGATATCTTCCAATTTGTTGGCATTTATAAATTACTTGCAGTTAGAATACTTGATATGCTCACATGAGTTAATTTAAAGAGACAAGACTTTTCATATTCTTCAAACGTAATAAAGATTTCATTCCATAACTGCCCAAGTTTTTCTATTTTTCTATCCATTTGGCTTCCACGAATTTATTTATTTTTTGTTTAATGTGATAAAGATTTCACTCCATAACTGCCCAAGTTTTTCTATTTTTCTATCCATTTGGCTTCCACGAATTTATTTATTTACATAATTTATGAATTTTGTTTACATGGAATCTGAATCTTAATTGTTTATGAGAATCTAAATCTTTCAGCCCTTACTGTGAGTGTAGAACGCCTCTCGGCGTAAATATAAATTACTATTTTTTCTAATGTCATATTATATTAAATAATGCTATATTTATATTGAATATTTTCTATGTTTGATGTTTATTTATATTTGTTATTTTATTATATATATATTTTTTATAAAAAATATATAATTTTAGTTCCATTTATTAAATTAACCTATAAGAAATCTCACAACTTAAAAGAGAGATGAAATGAGAATGAGACAGAGAGAGAGAGAGGGATGAAGAAGATAGAGAGAGACTGTGGAAGGAGAGGGCTCATAAGAGGATGAAGGATGAGAGGATACACTATTTCAAACAACCAACAAGGTACATGTCTTATGTAAAAGAGTAGCCAATTGTTCAAGAGATTGAGCATGGGTATGCATGCAAAAAAAAAAGTTATCTACAAAGAGCAAGATCTTTCTTACCTACACATCTAACTAGATTTTTTTACATTATTTTTAATTTGTCAGAGTTGAATTCGTAAAAAAATGTATATTTACATAAAATCTATTATATATTTTATATTTATCTATATTTATTGTTGAATTATATTTACTTTATATATAAAATTTTAAATATAATTCTATTTATTCGACATATTTGGTATTCCAGTATGATGTTTATTTGCAAACCATTTTGGTGTTAGAATGGTTTTATCTCTCTAGATTATGGAAGTGAGTGTTTGTATGATAATGGTAAGAGCACAAAATACCCAAATGGAGGGATTGAATACACAAGGCACCGCATTTAAAAACCACATGAAAGGAGTGAAAGACAATCAATAATGGTTGGGCCAACATCAAGAGCACATGTTAGGGCCTTGATGAAAATTTATGGTGGGCCTCTTTTTGACTAACAAAAGTTTTTCTGAAGTGAGATTGAACACAATGAGATCTCATGACATTGAATGCATGTCATTTTCGGTCACTAAGTTTGATCTATATTTGTATCTTGTGCATAGGTGATGACTAATGGAATGCAGGTGAACCCAGGTATAGTGCATGAACAAGAATCTAGAAAGGAGATGCATGCAAATAGAAACTAGAGACCAAACATGAAAGGTCACACATTTGAACTAGATACTACACAAAACACAAGGATCTTGAAAACCATTAAGATTATGCAAATTAATTCATGAAACTCAACAAAACAAAAAAAGGACATAGGCCATAGGGATACAAGACAACTATCATTCACTTATAGCAGTTGAACTTCCAAAACACTTCGGCATACCCATTGCACACCAAGGTGCGATTACTAGTAGGTATATTGTCCAAGAATAGGTTGGTTTGGAAGTCAAGCATATCAAGAGACCATCTAAAAAGGATCAATGTGGCATGTTTGTTATAATAGCACAGAATGAGATGGGGTGGAAGAAGAATTTAAGAGGATGATTGAGTTGAGGAGAAGGATAGCATAGAAGTTAGAATAAAATTTTGGAGGATGATTGTTGTGAGGAAGTTAGAAGAAATGAGAAGGGAAGAAGTAAACACATGTGAGGGGAAGAGTGTGATTTTGATAGTTGAAGGTATAGGGTACATGGGTAGGAGGTTCATGAGAGTGAGCTTGAACTTTGGCCATTTTATTTATGTTTTCTATCACTTCAATATGGGCATGGATATTGAGAAGCTGGAGATGTTAGTTTCTTTTAGAGACTCTGGGGCCCACCTTATTTAAGTAAGTATTACTAATGATTATTAATAATTAATTTCATATCTCCCACTCGGGCACTTCTAGTCCCACCCAACCCCAATTAGTCTGGGTGTTTGTTGTGAACTAATGATTATTAATAATTAATATCATAATTTGATTAGGTGCCTCCATTTCAAGTCTCTTAATTATTCATCTATTCTAAGTAAGCACTAACATGGTAATGCAAGGGCATCTCAAGGGCATGAGTTTCCTACATCAAGTATAGACAATCTAGAAGAATGTGGCTCATGCAATCCTTGTGCATGCACGGTAGCATGGTATGGTGGCAATAAAGGCTTAGAACCTTGCATCGGAGTGGGTTTTGGCATAGAAGTTGGAGTTGTGCTGGCATGTGCATGGTTGAAGGACTTGTGCTAAAGATCAATCTTGCACAAACAATGGATCTTGCATTTTAGGTGCAAGCAAATGGATGTAGTGTGTAGAAGGATGCGCACAAACAGGATGTGTGCATATTATGGTCTTGTGCAAATTTAGCGCGGCTTGGTGCTCTAGAGTAGTTTGTGTGGTGGCATGATCGAGTGGTTGGAGGCATTTTATTATGATCTTTGTGTTCATGTGTAGCGTGCAATATAGCATCATCCACATGTTGTCTTATGTCAAATATTGAAGGGAGACAAACATCCCTTGAAAATAGTTGGTTGAAAAGGATGCAGAATAATCCAATCACCATTAACTACTTTTGGTAGATGGATAGACGGGAAAATAAATGAAATCAATATAACATATGAAGTTGAATGTCAACTAGCACAGTTGATGCCATTAATGAGGTCAATGGGGGTCGGTGATTTCAAACAATGTAGGTGGAATTTTGGCACTAGGGCGGTGATGTGTAGATTCAAGCTTATGAGATAAGGATTCATTCTAGATGAATGGGGATTTAGTTGAAGGGTAATCAAAAAGGTGCTAAGCAAAGAGATAGTTGCATCATTTAGCAGCAAAGCGTAAGGTCATCAAACTATGTGGAGATTATTTCTTCCGCATGGACACGTGCAAACATCTTCCAATATGGAGGTTGTTGGGTAGAAGGTGTATTGGGTGTAATTGTTGGAGTTAAACTAGAGAAATAATCTGAAGAAGAGGTCACATGCTTGATTACATGTGTTATGGCTAGTGTATCTAAGTGTGCATGTCCAAATATTGTGTATTCTATTTGGGATTATTGTAATATCTACAATTTCTCCTATGAAAGATTGTAATTAAAATATTATATTTCATGTCCATTTAAGTGTTAATTTTTTGTGTTATGTGTGTTCTATTATGTTACTCTAAGAGCTACATAGTCTAACGCATCCTTTCACTAGGACCCCTGGTCACAATTGCATCATATGGCATCAGTACTTAAGTTTCAACCTTGCAAGAAGGCAACATGAGGAAGGTGAGCTACATTTGAAAATGGAGATCTCACAACAATGGGTAGCTATGAATGTGTTGAACTAGTTATAAGAATTATGTACTAGCTAAGTTATAGAGAGGAAGTGCCAAAAAAACACTAAGAAGAGGTAGCCTGAGCACCTAGGAAAGGAGAGTGCATCTTCTATCAGAGAGCATTGGGTAGAAGGTGCTAGAAAGTTTTTGTTCTCCATTGCAATTAGATGGGCAGAGAACACTTGGCATGAGGGAAATGACTCGGTAGAAAGGCAAAGTGAAGCATATCATGGTGAGGATAGAGGAGCTCATCACTAGAATAAAAGTGTTAAAAAGGAAACCAACGTGGAAGGAGAGAAGGTTTTTTGGGATGTAGAATCCCATATAAAAAGTAGAGGAACCTTGTAAAGGAGATGACTATGGTACAGAAGCACTAATGATCTCAGGAAGAGAGGATCATGATGAAATCATGGCATGAATGTTTAACATGGAGAGGTGTTTTGCATGAGGGGAGGTCAAAAATTGTAATAGGGTTCTAGAGTTCATGTAGAAGAGGCTGCAGGATAATGTAGCTAAAATTTGGAGAGATCTCCATGAGAAGAGATAGTGGAAGGACAAGAAAAGGGTGAAGTGATGGGACTACATGGTCTCCAAAATGCTAAGTCAGGAGGTTCACTCAAGTGGGAAACTTGAGTGGGGATGAAGACATGAAACCAAGAGGCATAGGACTATATTGACAAGATTGCCTTGAAGGGAAATGTACAAACAAAGTTACCAAGAAAGTAATGTAGAAATTTTCTTTGAAGCAACAAAGAGGATTGTGCATAGTTCTCAAAAGAGGAGAGCCCCATGGAAGATGAGGGGGAGATTGTCAAGCTTGAAGAAGGAGAGGCTCTAGAAGAGACTTCCTTGGAGGAAGCATATGAGGAAGCAAATCTTCCTGTGGTAGAAGATATGAGGGAAGATAAGTTGTTAGAGATTGTTGTATACATAACAAAGAGATGGTTGTGAGTGACCATCCAAGAAAGGAGGATGGATCATGTGTTGTTTCTAGTATGCTTTGTGAGGTAGAGGAGGGGATGTTGTATGGACCAGTCAAGGAAGAAGGTGGCTTTTTGATAACACTAGTGGTAGTAGATAGGAAGAGAGTGTTGCACAAGAGAAAGGTGGTGACAAGAGTGGAGTGCCTTTGAGAGGCACAAAGGAGTGAGGAAGACATGCAATATCTTTTTTGGGGGCATGTGTCTAATGCTAAAAGGAAGAAGAATTAAGAGAGACCATATTAAAGTTGAAGAGTTACCCCTAAGACAACTAAGTGGCATGCCAAGAGAAAGCTAGAAAGCATGGGAAGGAAGTAGAGTAGCACTAGACAAAATTGATTTAATCATACAAAGTCAAGTTTTGCACTAAGAAAAGGTAATACACATCAAGGTAGAGGTGGTAGTGTTTGTCAAGGTGATTGCAACGATGTGTGGGGAAGTATGACAACACACATGAAGAAGGGATTTCTCATGTTGGCAATACTTGACTAATAGACTGGGATAATGAAAACTTAAGATATTGTATTCAGTTAACAGTCAATAGAACTTGTAAAATCTATCTAAAAACATGTATAGAAGTAAATGGAATTGTATGCATCAACAATATTACACAAGACACAAAGATTCTATGTGGGAAACCCTTTTGAGAGAAAATCCACCACCAAAAGATGTTCACGGTTATATTAAATTCAGAATCAACACTGATTCAATACAAGGTCTTTGGAAACCTTTTATAGAGTCTCAATATACAACATGCCTTTCTTCTACATTCACTCTAATATTTACACACCAACAATGTACAAATGTCTTCAATGTCTAACAAGTGAGTTCATAACCTTGGCACATTCACACAAACTTATATATATAGATATATTCATGGAAAACCTAACCATCCAACTATCCAACCAAACCTGTGGAATACCAAGACTCATGTAACTATAATCTAACCATACATGACATCAACATACCACATAAATCACTAGGTATGACATCTCCACATGGATAATCTCCTTGTACACTGTCACTCACACACTATGAACCATAGTTACAACCTTTACACTATCACTACACATTCATGTTTCTAGTATAGCTACCACTACCATCTCCTCACTTGTGGTAGATAACACCAACATAATATTACTTTTGACTATTTGTGATACCTTGTGCCATCTTCTAGAATATTATCCTGCTCATAAATTGTGTTATGATTTCTAGTTCTAACTCAAGTGCTCATACATCACTAATCATGCTCTAGCAAACACTAAACACATGCACTTGTGAGTTCTTCATCCAGATGGTTTTTGGTTTTTGCCATAGCACCACCACATGTAGACAAACCATGTATGCTCTATCACACTACCTGATAACTCACCACATATATTGCAACTATGTAGACAAACTCTTCCTATAGGAACTTTCTGCAAGTGAAATCACCCAAGTCCCAACATTATCCCACTTGATATTTACCATAGGAGAAAGGTGTGGTAATCCAACACAAGAGATTAACCTCATGCTTGAGAATGGTGCAACCCCATCTCATCCCTACATCACATGAACTTTACATGTTCACTTAAATTTTTTGTCAAAGAATTTGCAACATTTACCTAAGTATCAATTTCTCCATCTGGATTTTCTTACTCTCAACTGTCTCCCTCATAAATGATACTCCACATCAATATTATTGGTTCTAGAATGGTAGATAGAATTCTTGGCTAAAACAATTGCACTCTATGAATCACAATTCACAACTATTTGATGAACTTAAAACCAATAATGTTACTCAATCTCTTCAGCCAAATGGCTTCCTTACAAGCATATGTTGCAGCCATATATTCTACTTCAATAGTTGATAGGACAATTGTCTACTTCCTCTTACTCATCCAATTGACTACTCTACCAAATAGAATAAACACATATTCGCTTGTAGACTTTTGGTTGTCAAGATCTCCAACCCAATCCAAATCAACAGATCCATGTACACTCAACATTCTTCCCATACCATTAGTACCATGATAATTCAAGCAATAATCTAGAGTTCCCTTCAAGCACCTAAACACTTTCTTCACATGTGTCCAATTCTCTTTACCTAGATTTGCCATGAACTTACTTAAAATTCCTACTACTTGGGCAATGTCTAGTCTTGTGTAGACCATTGCATACATGAGGCTTCCCACCACACTTTCATAAGGAACCTTTCTCATGTCCTCCAAATCCTTTACATATTTAAGACACTATTCCATACTCAACTTTGTGCCAACTGGTAGGGGTGAACTTATCGATTTACAATCCTACATTCCAAACCCCTGTAAGACTATTTCAAAATACTTCCTCTAGCTTATTCATAGTTTCTTGTTGGTCCTATCCCTACATATCTCTATACCTAGTGTAGACACTTAAAATCGACACATCTAACACCACTTTCAACACTTTCCTAAACACATTCTAACCACATTCGTCTACTCACTAATTATCCTTTAACATTTCTCTCCTCACCAAATTAATTAATTAAATCACATTTATTTAATTAAGCTAATTTCCATCACATAGCACCTAACGTTTCATAACATGTCAACATTTCTTCATTATCATACTAATTTCCTCTTTGTCGTCACCACCACTAATTAATTAAATAATTCATATTATTTAGTTAATCAAGCTAATACTAATTCCTTTAAATTCAAAATAGATAAATATTTATCTATTTTCTATTTTCTCCAAATAAAAAAATTTAACTTCCACTCACATTCTATCATAACTTCCTCCAAGATTCCTCTCTATTTTTAACTCATGCACAATCAATTAGTCAAAAATAAAAAATAAAAAACAACTAATTTCCCTCACCCATTTTAGAGCCCACTAAAATGGTGTCATAACCCTCATCACTCCTTCTAACTATTCTTAGCCAGGGAAGATTCTCCACTCTCTCTCACTCAATCTTCATTGTTCATTCACTATCAAATCTCAATTTTTCACATCCTCAACCAAACATCTATAAATCCCTCTAATCTATTTAGGCTTCAGCCTAGATGTGTCAATTTTAAGTGTCTACACCTAGTATGTATCTAGTATCTCCTAAGTCTTTCATATCAAACTTCCTAGACAACTAAGTTTTAAGTCCTTAAATAAATACTTTATTTTATCCAATGATAAGCATATTGTTAACATAAAAAATTAGAATGTGATCATTTACCTATTTGAAGTATACACAATGATCAACATTACTTGTTCCAAAAGCCAATTCTGGCACATGTGTGTCAAAATTTTGGTTTCACATCTATGGATGTTGCCTCAATCAACATAGAGACCTATTCGGTTTACAAACCAATTTCTCTTTATCATTAACCTTGTGTAGACACCTAAAAATGTCTCTATTGTTAAACCGATTCCCGACATCCCTAAACATACCAATTTCTCTTCTAATCAATTAATTAAATTTTTATTTTAATTACCCCTTCATCGCCTAATTTTTCATCATTCTATCCCCAACAATTGGATTAATTTTATTAATTCAATAGTTTAACCTTAGCTAATTAATTAAATAAATATGCAATATTTATTTGGTTAAATTCCCCCTTCTCACTAAATCTAATTAATTAGGTAAATCATGTTTAACTAATTAATTCAGCCTATTAATTAACCTATCCCTACCCTAGTTGATTAAATAACAATTATTTAATTAGCTACCCTAGCCTACATATCCCCTAGACCTAAATTAATTAGGCTAATCACCCTAATTAAAGTGGTCAAACCTAGCTTAACACCTTTCCCCACATCCTCCAAATAAAAAATTGAAATATATCCCACATATTTCATTTTTTTTGTAAAAATGTGTCCAAAATCACATTTAATACCTCTTACACCCCTTACCATGCCATGCCTCATTTATATCCACTCTTCCCCAAATCAATTTTTAATTCATTTTACCCTTCCCCATGTGAATTTTTAATTCACAAATAATCCATCTCACCCAACCTCATTTAATCCACCCCTTTCCCAAAAAGAATATAAAATTTATCTTTATTCCTAGCTCTCCATCCTCCAAGATGAAATCTAGGCCCTCCACATCATCTTCATCCTCCACCATTGATCTCCCAAATCAATCTCAACCCTTGGATCAAAATCTCTCCAAAATGTCTATAAATATAACATCTTCCAAGCTATTTGATCATCCAATTTCTAAGTAATGTTACCATGCCAAAATACCTATTGAGCTAGCTTGTGAGTTGCATTTAGATAGAGCATTTCACATTTGAATTCATTATCTAGGGTATATCTAGGAGCTCTTGGGTGCATGCTTCTACAACCCTATCATGGATTTGTGAGTCAGAGTAAGGTATAAGATTTATTTTTATGCACTTGTTTTATATTTTATATCTCATTTTGATTTCACTAATCACATTTGGCACACTCGGTGGGACCCGTAAGGTCTATATCTAATCATCGTTTTGTGAGTTTTGTTGTTTGAGACGTGTTTTATAGGAGTGGCGCTATCTACCTGCGCAGTGGCGCCATCTGTGGCACATTTTAGTGCTATCTGTTGTTTTAGCGCTATTTGACATGGCACTTTCTCTCTTAAATTTCACTCACACATCTGTCTAATTTTAGATCCTCCTGTTATTTTCCTAGGTTATCTGCTCTCTATTTTTGCAAGCATCTTGAACGAAGAGGGGGAGGTTATGCCGAAATTTTCCTAAAGACCAAACATACATTTTGGCTTTCATCTTGTCCTGGTTTCCATTCATTAGGCTAACAAGACTAACAAGCCCCCTCTTTTTCTTGCAATTTAACTCTCTATTTTGGTTAGGAAGACCTTTGTTTTGTAGGCCCGACAAGTTCAACCTCGTATCAGCGCTATCGGCACCCAGAGCGGCGCTATATTACACTGTCGACCAGACCATTCAACCTCACGCGCAGTGGTGCCTTGTTATATGCATATTAGTGCCATAATTAGTTTTAACGCCTTCTGTAACATATTGTAGCGCTATCTGTCATTCTGGCACATTCTGTATCTCATTTTAGCGCTATCTATTATTCTGGCGCTTTCTTTATCTATTTTTAGCGCTATGTTGTAAATTATGCTATCTATACTTATTTCAACACTATTTTCCTAGGGCAGTCAGGTTTTTAGGTTAGTTATTGTCAGCAGCACCATTTACGGTTGACACTGGTGCCATTTGTTCTCTGTTTCAGTGCTATTTTTACATGCTAACCTTGGGTTCTATACAGGGACTGATAAGTTGTTTGTAGGTCATCACCATCATTCTAGTGCCACTAACAAGTTCTTGCAGGGTTTTTCATCTTTAGATTAAGCAAACACTTCAATTGGTGCTTAAAAGGAACCCTTGTATGTTAGCTTAGAAACAACATTTCCATTTGGTGCACTAAAACTGATAAAAAACAAACAAAATCTTTGTGTGCCTTAGCTTAAACAACATTTGAACTTGGTGCTCTAAAATTCACAAGTGCTTACCAACAATCTACAAACATTTAGATTTTGGGCTTAAAAAGAACCACAAAGTGCATCATAACTCATTGGGTTAAAAAGAACAACAATCTGCATTTTTTCACTCATCTAAACAAGAAAATAAATTAATTTGTGTGAAGTGTTTTGTGATGATGTTTGTGTGGTGAAAAGTGTATGATCTTCCCTTGCACCATTGGTGATCTTGGGAATCAAAAGCTTTTCACAACACTTGCATAAATCACCCCAACATAATCCAAAGAACTAAAAATGAACCTTGTTTAGCGTGATCCAAGCACAAAATATACGTATGCTCTACCCTCTCATCCTTGTATGAACTTGGGGATCAAAAGTATTTTTGTGGTTGTGTTGCTTTTGTTAATCCTTTAGAGGGCTTGCCACCCCACTTCGAAAGGTGGGAATGACCCAAGCGGCAACAAGCTAAAGACAAGCTCTTTCGAGCTACTATATAAAATAATGTCTTTGTGACGAAAGTCATAAGCAACAGGTGTTGTTGTGTCATACCGACAACCAACCTCCCCCAAAACCCTCCAAGGCATAACCCTTGGAGGCTGGGAGACTCTATAACAGAGAGTAGTGCTGCCACATGTATGGCCACCTGAACGAATGCACTTACTATGAACCTTTGTTTTAGCAAGCCAAAAAACCTTCTATTTGTTGACACAGAAGGGTAACCTTTGAAGCGGCCCCGATTCATGTAGTTCTTAGCCGCGGTAGCAGGGACAATCCTAAGGTTTGGTGAGGGACAAGCCTTCGTGGAAACCTAGATCTTGGTATGCGTGAGAAGTGAGTGCACTGTAAGGGGCGTCGGTGCTACCAAGACCCTAGAGCTATCCGCTTTGAATAGGTGTAGCTAGGGGATTCAACAAATACTATCCTATCTTCACCTTAGGTTGTGCAAAGTGCTTGTTTAAGAAAATCACATGTCTTTTCACAAACAAAAATCTTGGTTATTGTATGTTATTGTGCTTAAAGTGCTTTCAAGAAACTTGCCAAGAAATAATAAAAATCATTTGATCAAACTTCATATCAAAACAAATCCAAATTTGTCATCAAAATCCATCTTTTTTAGAGCCTCGACCAACACTGACCTATTTCAGCGCCATCTATGTTTGCTTTTGGCACCATTTCACCTATGTATTGGCGCTATTTGCAGATTGACTTGCCTAAAACTAGAGAAAACTCCATTGCGATCTTTAGGACCTGCTTCGCCATAATCCATAATCACCTTCCAAAAATCCATCAATATCCCACTCATTTTATCCTAATTTTTTTTATTTTGACCTTAGAGAATCAATCATTATCATTATCGGACCCCTTGCCATACCATAATCCACTCAATTTCATATCCATCCATCCTCATTAAATCTTTGCATACCTTTTGGACCAAACAAACATCGTTGTTACAAGAAATCATTCCAAAATCATCTCATTTCTCTCATCAAAAACATATCCAAAATCTTCAAAAAATCCAAACACCCATCAAAAAACCATCAATCAACATCCAAAACTCGTCATCCCTTTGAGCTAAGGCTAGATTTAGATTTCATCTTTTACATCATATTTTGCTTGGAGAGTCATTAGTCAACCTTTCAAGTAAAATAATCATCCTTCTTTGTGTAAGGTCATTAGTCTACCCCAAACAAAGTGAAACATCCATTTGTGTGACACAAAACTAGATCTTACTTAAGCTCATTTGTTGACCGTCAAATCCTTCTCAAAAACATCATCCTAATCTCTCATACCAAACATCTAGTTCATCTAGAAATCTCACCCTCCAAATCAACATCAAAATCCCTTCTGTCAAATCATCCTCAAGTAAACTTCATCTATCATTTTGGTCCAATTTTTTTGTAAACATCAATATCACCCACTCTTATCATCCTTAGATTAACACTTTCTTGAAAGATTCATCTCCTAGAAGTGAAAATCTATCCTCTATCACGCTACAATCACCCTTTCATCTTTTATTCCATTCGACTACCACATCCTCTTTGGGTCCAACAAATCAATCCAAATTCTTTAAGGTCTCCATCCCTCTTTCATCCACTTCAAAATCAAATCCACACTTGCATGCCCATAACTAGATCACAACACAAGAAGAATCAAGCAATGGCAGACTTTGGACAATACATGGGCATAGGAATGATGGTGACAGGTTGTCATTGATGTCAAAAGTGTGTTCAGTTGATGATGTAAAGTTGCCATAGCTGTTGCAGGATATCAGGAGGAGATAGTTCACAGAGATATGGAGTTGGTTTAGTGTAATGAAGTATTGATGGTAAGATAATTGATGCCATTGATCATAAGTTTGGAAAATTGATGTCATACATTTAAGGTCACAGGTTGTGCTCAAGACATGTTTACATGATGCTTGTTGATGGTTGAGGTCCATGTTTTTTAATGTCTCCATTTTGCATGAACAAGTTGCAAAGTGTAGGTTGTGCTTCTGTCATCTTCATAAGTTGATATGTCTAATGCATAAAATCAGATGTCTTGATATGTTTGGTGTAGAGCTCTATTCACTCATATCAAATAATGATCAGGATTGAGAAGTTGATCTTCATAATACTCAGATCTTCACTTAAATGGATTCAGGGATTATAGAGCTATGCTTCAAATGCTTTCAAAGAGTTGTCAAATGAAGTAATCAGAAGAGTTCATACAGTGATATGAGTTTGCTATAAAGTTTATATTTGTTTGATGGAGTACTAGCTTCATAATGGACTAATTTGGTATAGTCATGATCAAGTGAAAACTTGATTAGATCAGTGTTGAGGATCAGGATCATATGGTGATGGTTTGTGGCACTCTCATCTATGATATTTATTGTCATTGGCATTGGTGTTTGGAATAGTGTTCATGCTATTTGAACATTTGATGTTTGTGCCATGACAGAATAGTATTAGTTTCTTCATGTCTTAACAATAGTCAGAGGGATAACAACATTAGTGATATGTGTTGGCTTTGATTGATGTTATTTAGGGTATTGTTGATTAATGAGCTTCTTCTTTTAACAAGAGATTAATCTTATGGAGTCAATATATTTTGGATGTGATTATGACAGAGGTGATTATATATGAAGTTCTATTTCATGAATGTCAAAATATGTTAGGATCATCTGAAAATTCCTAAGACTTAATATTTTCTTTTTTAATCAAATGGCTCTCATCTTTATGACTTTATTCTCTTGGAGTCCGTCATCTATGTTGTGTCACTTTTGTTTTAATTGAGTGGTGACTTCCAATAGGAGGTAAAGTCACTTAAGGTGACTTACCAAAGGAACAATTACACATTAAACTTACCGGCCCCTCCTCCTCGTTCACCGGTGCTCATAGGTTATAGAAATATGTTTGAGTGGGATTTTTGCATCAATGGTCATGTTTAAATAGAATATTGAGCGCCAAAAGCAAATCAAATTCCAATGTTTAAAAGGTGAACTCCTCTCATGAGCATGAACTTTGAAGGGCCAACAAACGTCAACTATACTTGACTGCTCTAAGGTTATTTTTGGCATTATTTTAAAGGCAGTTTAGGGAATGTTTTGGAGCCCGATTAGAAAGAATTTCTTAAGGGTTTTAGAAATATTTTTTTTGAAGATTTTTTCTAAATCTAAAACAAGAAGTATCCCTATCTCACTCACGAGACTTAAGGAATTATTTAGAAAAGAATTTTTGTTAAAGGAGAGATTTTATAACAAGTTTATTTGATAGAGTTTTTTTTCTCATTGAAGATATTGTGCAAAGGAGATTGCATGAAGATGAAAAGTCTTATGCAAAATGAAGTGTTTTTTTCAGGAATATGAAGAATCATACATGAAGGCAGATTGATTGAAGAATTATTTTTTTTGATAGAAGATTTTCTTTTGCAGAGAAGATGAATCTTTGAAGGAACAAATTTTCTTTATCAGTTATTTTGTGTGTAGAGCATTGGATGAAGATATCAGTTGTGAAGATAACTTTTGCAAAGAAGAGAAATTCCAAGAGTCATTTTGTTTATGATTTTATTGCAGATATTGTGTGATCAGATGTAAGAGAAAGTTTTGAAGGAATATGAAAGATTCCAAGGCATTGAAGAGAAGAGGAACATCAAAAGTCTTTTTATTTTTCTAGGTGCATTGATGCAACTTTATAAATAGACAAAGATGAATCATAAAAATGATGCAGTGTTGTTGAGTGGATCAGGATACAGGATTGATTTTGAATATCTGAGTTTTGTATATGATTTGGGTTGATGAAAAGAATGGCCATTTGACAGACACATGTGAGAGAAGAAATGTTTTGTATTGAAACAGAGAAACCCTCTGAGTTCTTAATTTGTTCTGTATTAGGGGTTGGTGCTCCTTGAAGTTGATGCTTCTAAACATTGTTGCCAGTGAGGCACACAGTATGCCAGTAGGCTTGTAGGTCAGTGAGACCTCTCAATTGTCAGTGAGACATAATATTCAGCCAATGAGGCTTTGTAAGAAGTTTTTAAAGTTAAGCCAGTGAGACACTTCATGAGTGGTTTTTCTACCCCTCAGGGTTTTCCACTCGGTAAAAAGCTTGTGTCATGCTTCTCATTGATTTCTTCTATGTGCATGCACATTTATGGTTTGATCATGTTTTTGTTTACATCTGTTATTGTAAGTCTTATGCATATAAACTCAACAAATCATTAATGTATTCCTTTCTATTTGTTCTATAAGAGAAAGCTTGCAAAAAGTTGTAAAATGTTTGAAAACTAATACAACACTGATTCACCCCCCTCTCAGTGTTGTCCTGGACTCCTACAAGGAATGCCTAATACCAACAACAACAACCTACCAACCAACCAAACACAACCCACCTTCGGTCTTTCAAATCCCCACATATAATCCCAATGAAAATCCCTTCCATTTCTTACAACCACCACCACCACCACAAAACGTCCCCACCATTACCAAGATGATCTAGATGTCTTGAGCTTTGCACAAGACGCCGATAACATGGACCTACTTGACAAAATCCTAAGGTCGGATCCAAATAGATATCTTGACTACCTCCTCAAAATTGGTGCCCAACCACCCCACAACACGACATCGTCCCAACCATCCACCTCTAACAACAATCCTACCACATCCTCCCGACCATCTACATCAAACACCCAACCTACCATCTCTCAAACCTCAACTCCCGCTGTATCTACCACCCCCACAAGCTCTAATGTTATCACATCTACGATTCCCACAAGTGTCTCCAATCCTACCACCTCCCAACCCGTCATCACATCTACTACTACAACTAACGTAAACCCTTCCATTCCACAAATCACCTTGGGCATCCAAGGAAATCCCACACACACAAGTGCTTCCACAAGTGTGCCTCCACTCAACCCTCAAACCATAGCCTACATGAGACAATTCCTTTCACAACCACCTTACAACATGACCAACCCATCTAACGTCAATACATCTCGTGTCAATCCATCCAACGTCAATCCATCCAATGTCAATCCATCTAATCTCACGTATCTACAAACCCCCATAGCGGCATCAACACAACATAATTCCAATCCTCAAATACCTCCCCATATTCTCCAACAAATCCACACTTACCAACAACATCTCACACAACTCAACCAAAACACCACCCCACAGTACCAAAACACAGTCTCCCAAAACCTCCAACATCAAATCCCACCCAATCTCCAAGATCTCATCAATCAGCAAACCTACACACCACAACCGCCACCAACCTCAGATCTCACAAGCATTGTACAAGCCTTGATTCAAAAAGTAGATGATATACAAACTGGGGGCAAATGCAAGCATTATTCTTTTGAGGATATTTGTCCCTATCCATTTGATCGAACACTGTACATGCCCCCTTTCCCCAAAAATTTTGAAACACCCAAATTTGACAAATACAGGGGAAAGGGAGACCCTAGGGATCATCTTAGGGAGTTCTACCTCGCTTGCTTAGAAGTCTTGAACAACGATACATATCTAATGAGACTATTCCCAAGAAGCCTCAGTGGTCAAGCCGCTGAATGGTTCGCACATCTTCCCCTAGGCATTACGTGTTTCCCTGAGCTCGCGGAAAAATTTGTCAATCATTTCTCCTATAATTTCAAACGTGAAATCTCTATGACAGACCTTTGCAACACAAAACAAAAAGGTGGAGAATCCTTCACTTCCTTCTTGTAGAGGTGGAGAGGGTTAGCAAGCAAACTCCCTTGGCCAATTCCTGAGAAACAATTAGTCACCATGTTCATGACTAACCTAAATCAAGAAATAGGGTTCCATCTACAGATCCTTTATGCATCTACCTTTAAAGAAGTCATTGACAAAGGTACTACCATAGAAAGGGCCCTTATCGCCAAGGGCTTGATCAAATTATATGACAACAAGTCCTACAACAACAGCAGCAACAACAACAAACTCAATATCAACATCCCCAATGCAAACAACAACAACAACACGCAATCAAACAAAAAGTCATGCTATTGGGGAAAGAAGAAAAACACCTTGAACAATGGCGTCATTGATGTGAAGGCCGTCCAAGATGTACATAATCAAACGCCCTCAAGTACATATGCCACCAATGTATACCCCAAGGGGGCAATCTAAACAAAACAAACCTTGAAGACAATTCACACCTTTAGGGGAACCAATTGAGGATATCCTCGATAGATGTCTAAAGAAAGGTTTGATAACTCTCCCACCTATTAAACTCCACCAAGAGAGTGAGCTCAAAGCTGCGTGGTACAATGAAAATGATTATTACAACTACCACTGCATTGTGGGCCATAAGACTGCTGATTGAATGAAATTAAAGCATTGTGTGCAAGACCTCATCGATCAGAACAAAGTCAATCTTGAGAAAACCACCCAACCATCACCTAATGCTAATCTAGAAGCTTACAAGGATCCACTGCCCAATCATAACAAAGCCTCATCATCCAATCAAGACTACAACATCACCCCACCTCCCACATCCTATGACTCTATTGTGGGGCGGATAGAACCATTGTCCAACCATATCAACACAATCACCATCGAGCTCAAGCACCTAATTGTGTCGTCCCAACCCGTTGTGGCCGCGTATCCATCTGCACAGCCCCTACCATTGATCAAACGCCCGCATCCGCGTCAAACTCCCTACCCAATCATCCAGCTACGCGCCCATCACCTACCAATAAGTACAACCTCCTAGAACATCGAGGAAAGACCCCCGTGCAAATCTCCATACTTGAGTTGCTTCACATGTCACCTCTCCATAAAGAAGTCCTTGATAAAGCACTCTTGGAAACCCAAGTTCCTGCCAACCTGAATGTGAATCAATTCCAAGCCATGGTGGGCCATATCGCCACACCTCATCACCTCACCTTCTCAGAAAAGGATCTTCCAGTATCTGAAAACTCACATAATGACACCTTACACATCGAAGTCCGCATCCACAAGCATATTATCAAGAGAGTCTTAATAGATGGTGGCCCTGGCCTAAACTTGTGCACTCTTAAATTACTAAAACACTTGGGATACTCGGATGTGGTTGTAGACACCAGTGAATGCATAACAATCAAAGGGTATGATGACACTGAACAACTCTCTGAGGGTACTATCAAGCTCCCTATTCAAGTGGGACAAAAGATAATGGAAACAAAATATCAAGTCCTTGATCTTGATCTCCCCTACAACATTCTTCTCAACCAACCATGGATCCATGCCATGCAAACCGTCCCCTCTACATTTCATCAATGTCTAAAGTTCCCTCACATCAGCATGGAAGTAACTATCTATGCCGACCCTTGCCCCTTCCAATACTGCAGCTTCTTGGAAGGCCATGACCACACCTTCTGTTCATATAACAAAGCCATCACAAAAGCCAACCCCACAACATCCACTTCATACATCGACCCCACCAACATTGCCACCACTTCATCCCACACACCTCCACCGCCCGAGGTGAAGATCAAGCTTAGTGACATGGGATGTGGGGAATACAACCTGCATGGTACCTTTTGTGTAGGCACATTACCCAACCCTAAAATGTTTGGTGTTTCGAAGAAAGAAGAATCCAATACAGTTGTCATCAAATGTAAACCCTCACCTATCTTTGAGAAGAAACATCTCCTTGATCAAGATGTGCTCAAAGACATATCATCCTGGCTATATAAAGATGAAGAAACAAAGCAAGAAACTCCCACCCTACCAACAGAGATCTATGGAAAATGGTCAGTGATTGTCAAAAACATGGGCTATAAAGGACAAGGTGGTATTGGCCTTCATGAATAGGGGATCATAGAACCAGTCCAAGTGACAAGAAATCCTTATACTCAAGGGTTAGGATACGGTCAATGACAACGTATCCTCACTATCGACGAATGTATCTTAGCCGAGGTCACTACGGTTTCCCGTGAAATTGATAATGTCAACAAAACAGGCCATCAAGACTCCTATAGTGACTTCTCTGAATTCTTAGAATCATCCATATGTGCCATATACACTATCACCACCCTAACCTCTTCATCCAATGACTTACCCCTTATATACCTAGACCTCATAGACTGGGACCTCTTGTCTTCGACGTAGCACCAAATGACGAAGCAATCACTAAAATGATGGGAGTTAGGGATCACTTCCCCCTAGGAGATCATAAAGTAGGATACATCATGGAACTTGATACGGCTGCCTATTTCAGGGAGACAACACCTGCTTCCAGTCATAAAAATATAAAAATCAAACATAGATCTGATGGTGAAAACCGCGCCGCGACAGTGTTAGATCCCAAAAAAGTAAAAATAAAAGATGTATCTCCTGGTGAAAACCTCCACAAGGCACCAGGAGATGGAAGCATGGGCCTTCCCAAGATAGAGAAGGTATGCCCTGACAGATCACCCGTCCTGGTAGAGCCAACTCAAGAGATGAATCTTGGGACGGAAGAAGAGACAAAAATCACCTTCAGGGCAGAATCTCTCAGCGCCATAGAGTAGGAAAATTTCTTAGCCTTCTTCAAATGCAGAAATCACAATTTTGCGTGAACTTATGCAGACATGCCAGGGCTTGATCCCGCTTTGATCATCCATCACCTTGTAGTACAGCCTAATGCAAAACTAGTGAAATAGAAGCTTAGAAAAATGAACCCCCAGGTGGCCCTCCTAGTCAAAGCAGAATTGAAGAAACTACTAGACGTCGGGTTCATCCGACCAATTGATTATCTTGAATGGGTTTCCAACCTAGTACCAGTAGCCAAACCTGATGGCCAAATCCGTTGCTACATCGACTTCTGAGACTTAACAAAGCCTACCCGAAGGATGACTTCCCTTTACCAAACATTGACATGATAGTGGATCTTACGGCAGGACACGAGATGTTATCCCTAATGGATGGTTTTTCAGGGTATAATCAAATCAGGATTGCAGAAGAGGACCAACATAAGATAGCCTTTATATGTCCATGGGGCACGTACTGTTGGGTGGTAATGCCTTTTGGCCTAAAGAATGTTGGAGCCACCTATCAACGAGCCATGACTGTCATCTTCCACGATCTTTTCCACCACATCATGGAAGACTATGTAGATGACTTACTAGGAAAATCAAAGACACGGGAGGAACACCTGGATGTATTAGCAAAGATCTTCGACCGACTAGAGCAATACAATGTTCGCCTGAATCCAAAGAAATGTGTCTTTGGGGTCACCTCTGAAAAACTTTTGGGATACATAGTCTCCAAAAGGGGAATTGAGGTAGACCCCGCAAAAGTCAATGCCATCACTGAAATGCCTCCTCCAAAAACACTCAAACAGCTAAGAAGTCTACAAGGGAAACTCTAGTCCATTCGTCAGTTTATTGCTCAACTTGTTGATAAATGTCAACTGTTCCAACATCTACTCAGAAAGGATACAGCTTTTGTCTGGAACAATTAGTGTCAGGCTGCCTTCGACCAAATAAAAAAGTACCTAGCTAACCCCCTTGTTCTAACTTTGCCAAGGCAAGGAGAACCCCTCCTATTATACATCTCAGCAATAGAAACAACTATTGGAGCTTTATTAGCACAACATGATAACCAAGGGAAGGAAAGAGCCATATATTACATTAGCCACACCCTGATATCCTATGAGCTAAACTATACACCAATTGAATGAGCATGTCTAGCCTTGGTCTTTACTTCACAAAAACTAAGACACTACATGCTCAATCACAAAACCAAGCTCATCACCAAGATCGATCCACTAAAATATCTGCTAAATAGAGCTGCTCTTACTGGGAGAATGGCAAAATGGGTCATGATCCTCACAGAATTTGGCATTGAATATACTGAGAGAAAAGCTATCAAAGGACAGGTTATCGCCAATCAGCTGGCTGAAGCACCCATTCCTGCAGAATATCCTCCATTGGCAGAGTTCCCTGACAAAACCATCCTGACAATAGCACCGGCAACAGAAACATGGAAAATGTACTTCGATGGGTCATACACACACAAAGGCTCAGGGGCAGGTATCTTATTTATTACCCCTCAAGGTGACACCATGCCCAAGTCATTCAAAATTACATTCCCATGTACCAACAACATGGCATAATATGACGCCCTTATCATAGGTCTCCGAATGGCAATCAAATGGAGAATTGTGAAGCTGACTGTGTATGGAGACTCTCAACTGGTCATCTGGCAAGTAAATAATGAGTACAAGACCAAGGATGATAAACTCCTACCTTATAAAAAGATGGTAGATGACTTTAAAGACTATTTTGATGACATCTACTTCGAACAAATCCCAAGGCTAAACAACAAAGCTGTAGATGCCATGGCCACCATCGAGTCCCTGGTCGACATGAAGAAGGATAGAAAGAAGTGCGAATTCCTGATAGAGGAGCTCCCTATTCCAGCATATGATGTTCCCCAATCGGAGCTAGTGTGCAAAGTCATTGGTCCCCTATCCCCGTGGTATCAAGAAACCTATCTATATTTCCATGATAACATCATCCCTCCTAACCTATCCACCTCACAACGAAAAACTTTCATCCGTCGAGCCTCTCGCTTCACCCTTGTAGGAGATAACCTATACAAAAGGAGTCTTGATGGCATGCTTTTACAATGTTTAGACTCTAGGGAAGCTGAAGTGGCCCTGTAAGAGGTACATGAGGGCATCTGTGGGGCACATTCAAGTGGACCCACTCTCGCTAAAAAGATCTTGAGGACCGGATACTATTGGCCAACCATGGAACAAGATGCCTACCGGTTTGTAAAAAAATGCTTACCATGTCAACAACATGGAGATCTCATAAATGCACCAGCACAGGAATTGCAACCAATCACGACACTGTGGCTTTTTTCACAATGGGGACTCGACCTCGTAGGCAAAATACATCCACCATCATCCAATGGCCATCAGTTCATCATCACAGCTACCGAATACTTCACTAAGTGGGTGGAAGCAATACCACTCACCTTCACCACTGGAACCCAGATATCCAAGTTCATCCTCCATTATATCATCTATCATTATGGTATCCCTCATTCCATCATCATCGACAATGGAAAACCATTCAAGAACCAGGAAGTCCGCACTTTGTGTAAAAAATTCCAAATCCAACACCACTTCTCCACTCCATATTACCCTCAAGGAAACAGTCAAGCAGAAGCTTCAAATAAAACCATCCTCCGCATTCTAAAGAAGACAGTTAATGAAGCCGGTCGTGACTAGCACCTCCAGCTCAATCCCGCCCTATGGGCTTATCGTACAAGCATCTGTACCCCCACAGGAGCCACTCCATATTCCCTTGTATTTGGATCCAAAGCCATTGTACCTATTGAGGTCGAGCTCCCATCCCTAAGAGTGTCTCTGCAAAATATAATCAATGATGAGGAATACTGGGTCGCAAGGTTGCATGAGCTCGAATTACTGGATGAGAAATGCCTGGATGCGTTGAACCACCTGCAGGCCTATCAAAATTGCCTCAGAAGAAGCTATCACAAGAGAATCAGAAACCAAAAATTTGAAGTAGGTGACCTTGTCCTTATGGAAAACTAGAAAAACTTGTAGGAGCGTTGTAAGAAAGAAAAATTTGAGCCCAATTGGCTAGGGCCCTATGTCATCATAGCCAACTATGGATCAGGAGCATACCAGCTTGCAACACCTAAGGGAGCCTTTGGATGAGCCTATGAACATTCTACACCTAAAGAAATTCTATGCATAACCCATCGCGTAGCCCAAGCAGAAAATCAAAAAATTAAAAAATCAAAAAAAAAATAAAAAAAATTAAGAAAAACCCAAGTGCAATAAAGACGTCCAATGGTGAAAATCACTTCGGTGACGCCTTGGATTGGTACCATGGTGAAAACCTATTTCATGCGCCATGTGTAGTGGCCAGTTCTACCATATAATAAGTCCTCTTGCCGTCACAACACTCCATATCGCACACATCCCATGGCTTGAAATTCTGAAACATCAAATCCTATCGCCCAACCCGCAATATCCCACTAAAGGCTAATTCGTGGAATGAGGATACTTATAAACTTCCTTTTGTACAACTCAAAATCAAAAATCCAAAAACAACAAAAAATCAAAAATCCAAAAACAACAGAAAATCAAAAATCCAAAAATAACAGAAAATCCAACAAAATCCAAAAACAATAGAAAATTAAAAAAATCCAAAAACAATAGAAAATCAAAAACATAAAAGCAATAGAAAAATCATGAAAATCCAAAAAATCATTTCTAACGATTCGCTGCAAATCACCCCCATACATCAATCCATAACAATACTCTCTGCAAATCGCGACCATCACTATCCATCAATCCTCACCATCACACCCATCCCAAACCATTCCCATATCATCAAGTCTTGCCAAAACTACATATTCATCTCGCTCGCATCTTAAAAGTACCTTGATCCCATGGACACAGGGTATGTAGGCAGTCTCGAATATGCAGGAAGTATCCAGTACTCAGGTACATAAGATGCACCCATCCAACCCGTTTGCATGGTCCCCATTCACTGAGCTTGCTAGACCTAACAAATGATACACACGCTAAGTATACGATTGAAGCACGGTCCCTAATGCAAAAATTATCAATCAACATACCAACTATAATCCCACATATGGCCTGACTATCCTTTTGCCCACCTTTCAAAAATTATCTAACAAATTCGCGTCCTAGGATATATCGTTCCTACAATGGACAAGAATCTGTCATCCTATCAACATGTATCTTGGCAAGAGCACATAAAGGCTATTTGTATCTTTTTGGTGGTCTTTTTTATTATTGATTTTTATCTTTTTGTCTCACTCTAGGTCATCTCCAAAGCTACCTTGATCTCATTATATCATGGTAAGTGGCGGACAACACCTGGAGTAGACATGGTCATTGTTTCTGTATGCTGTGCTTGTAGGTTGGTTTCATTACTCCAAGAATAGTACTCATATCTTGAGGCCTGGGTCGGTTCTAGCATGATGTGCCTCATTTGCATATACATGCATCAATACCTTATATGTACTATTAGCACTCATCGCTATGAGTCCCCTTCCTTGGCCAGGCAAGGTTATACTACCTTGGGCACGCATGAAATCAATCTATTATTTGTGGGTCTAGTCCATGCAATCATGAGATATATATCATCACCTAGGTCATCTCATACCTTTGTGAACAGTATCCTACATTGCTATAATAAACTAAGAAATGCTCTCAATTAATATTATGCAGCTACTGTTACTAGCTCAAATCATCCTGCTAATCATTTGTTCAACTATACCATCTGGGCCTAGATTTCGTAATCACCTAGCCTACACCCCCCCTCTCCCAAATCCCCTCACTAATCCCACTCCTCTAACTTATTCTCACTCAACACATCCTGAGCCAAAATAAATCCCCCCTCAATGATGTGGTGTTTCATGACCTAGCAACTCCCTCATTAACCATCTCACCCCCCTCCCAATCTAGCTGTAGCCAATCCTATCCGTACCCCATCCATCCACCCTTATCCTCTCCCCACCTATTCCCCTATCACACAGCCCCATCACCCAAGGTCCAACAAAAAACATCATGTGTATCAAGACTTAATCATCTCACATATCACCTAGTTTGCATCTTACATATCATTTAAGTTGCATACCATAATCATTTAATTTGCATAATCATTTAGGTTCATTTTAGAATCATTTAAGTTGCCTATCATATATCATTTAATTTGCATAATCATTTAGGTTCATTTTAGAATTATTTAAGTTGCATATCATATATCATTTAATTTGCATAATCATTTAGGTTCATTTTAGAATCATTTAAGTTGCATATCATATATCATTTAATTTGCATAATCATTTAGGTTCATTTTAGAATCCTTTAGTTGCATATCATCATCATTTAATTTGCAATCATTTAGGTGCATTTTAAAACCATTTAGTGAAATTTCATAATCATGACATTCCATTCCATAACCATTACATTGCATTTCATATATCATTGCATAGTTACATTTAGTTACATTGCATAATCATAATCAATAAACATTTAGCTGCAAAAATAACCATCTAGTTGCATATCCATAATTCCATACATAACATGTGTTTATTAAGAGAAACATACTTTTCCATGGCATTACATCTTACTCTGTAATAACTATTTATTAATCTGAACATTTATTTGCATTCTACATCATAGTCCATAAATCACAAACATGCATATGTCAAAATAAGTAAAACATCATTACATCCATCATGTTACATCAATAAGTACGTCCATAACATCAACGTAATACATTGCATAAACACAACACATCCATAGCATATAATCCATATAGCATACTGCATCCATCAACATAAGCATCATCATAATCATATAAAAGCATCATAAATAAACAAATAGGCCATCAAACAACATCATATCATATATCATCATTGCAAAAATATACATCGCTCATATATATATCAAAAAATATAATAACATGTCATGATACAATGCCTCCAAGGGCCAAAATGATACAACTATCACATAGAAGACCCTCTCTCCAACGCAGTGGGGGATCTTGGCCCTGGTGGTGGCTGTGGTCCTGCTTGTGGCTGTGGCTGCGACTGACCCTATACCTGTGTAACCTGCTGGGGCATATGTGACAGGGGACCCATCGCATGCTAAACAGACTGAACTGATCTAGATCTATGTGACCTAGATGCCTTGGATCCACTGACCTGGCTATAACTCAGTGCATGCTACTCTGCAGGCACTACCGCGTGATAGAGGGCCCGATAATAATCCATCCATCCTCTGGCCTCCAACAACTATCCTTGTGCCTGAGACAACTGTGTCTGCATCAGTGTCAAGACTGGGGCCATACCAGCACCTAAAGCCTGCAAACTACCCACTGTAGCCTTTGCTTGCTGAGCCCTCGCAAGTGCCGCATCCCGCTCTCCTGTCAAAACCACTATATCACCCTGAGCGTGGGCTAATTGTGCCCGTAATGCCGCCACTTGTCCATCTGTACCATCTAACAATGCCACTATCCCCAGCAATTGCACTAACTCTACCTCGCGGCTCTCTAAAGCCTCTTGTAGGCTGGCTACCTGTGCCTGCAGAGTCTCAACCTCCTCCTCTCCGCTCCGAGGTTGCCGACGAGATGAGGACCCTCAAGGCCCTGACTCTGCACCTGCCCCTGAGATGCCCGCCTCTACCTGCTTTCCTGCTGCAACAGTCTGCTGCTGCTGCGATATCTGCAGTGGGGGTAGAGCACCCCTACCTACCCTCAGTAGTCTCCCACGCTGTCGAGGTCCTCCCTGCCTCTACACTAATCCAATATGGACCTGCTCAATAGGTATCTGCTGTACATGTACCTGATGTCGCACCTGCTCCTGGGGCACCTGTCCAGCTGCTACCGCCGCTAGCACATCCATCGGCTGTCCATCCCTCCCAATCTCCCTCTCCTCCCCATCCCCTCCAACCTCCACAAGGTAGTCAGCAATAATCTCCTAACCCTCCTCCAAGAAATCATCTCCATCAGAATCATCATCCCCATCACCCTCAGACTCCTCATCCCCTGACCCCGCTGCCTCCTCCGCAGGGACTACCTCATCTATCGGGTCGGTGAACCGAGTCAGTCGCCACATCTGCCACCATGTCTCATATGCAGGAGTAGTGCCTGCAACCCTGACCACACTCTGCCAATCCCACCACAACGACTGCAAAGCTGTAAAATCCTCCAGAGAAACCTAGGGCTGTATGGCTACAGGCCAATAACAGACATCCCGACGGGTTCGTGCAAAAATTACCATCTGTTGTGGGGCATCCTACCGTAACCTAAACTGTCACATAACTCATGACGATAGATACATGTCAATCATATGGTCTCCTTGACCCATCAAGTAGCACTGTTGGAAAGTAAAAGGCATGTGCACATCATCATCTGGCCACGGCTCCACTCTGATGTAGGGTCACCAAGTAACCTGAATGACATCATCCAACACCCATCGCCAATACCGAACCTGACCAATGTATGTGTACTCAGCATCCCGACACAGGAACACAAAGGCCTCAAACGGACGGTGATAGTACCCACATCTCGGTCGAGTGACCGCAATATGCTCCCAGATCCACACATGCAACAAAGTAACCCTGGCTGATAAAGATGAATCATAATGATAGACAACTGTATGCATCTCATGATAGAGCTGCGCCAACATCGTCGGTCCCCAGGCATACACAGTCTCATGTCTGACCATCCCCTCAATCAACTCTCCCCATCCAACCGGAAATCCCCTGCCCCTCCTATCAAGCATCACTACGCCACCAATTAATGCACACAGGAATAAAGCAAAGGGATCTACATCTGCTGCCAGTGACCCCTCATAGCTCATCTCCCTCCTATCTGCTGATAAAACAATGTGATCATGGCTAAATACTCTAACCAAGGCCTTTTGTCCCCTCCTCGTGTCATATGTCACCCGACGGCCATGAATAGGTAGGTTAAGGATGCGATAAACATCCTCAAGAGTGATAGTAATCTCGCTAGTAGGAAGCAAAAATGTACAAGTCTCTGGCTGATACTGCTCTACAACCACGGTAATCAGAACTCTATGACCTCGCAACACTGGCATCGACGCAACTTTCATGAGCCCTAACCTCGCCAGTCGGGCCCAGGTGGCATCATCAAACTGATCAAATAGCGCCATCACAGATGGCACACGTCGCTCCCACGATGACACTATAAATGACCTCGTAACCTGCATCCACAATCTTCTTGTAAAAAATCTACCTATCTTCTTCCAAATACCTCCTTTCTTCTAGTGTTGAAAGCCAAAAAAATTTTGGCGCCAAAACAGACCATATTTTGCACCATTTCTAAGTATGGTGCTACCATATTTCCCTAGGGTGCTAATTTAAATTATAGCGCCACTGCGCAACCTCTTTGCGCCATTTTCACAAATGGTGCCACCCTCCCATTTGGCACCAATATACATAATGGTGCCACTCTTCCTGATAGCGCCTATATGCAATATGGCGCTATTTATCCACATGGCGCTAATCCTAAAAGTAGCGCCACTATCGAACATAGCGCTAGTCTAGCACATAGCGCTACCCTAATCCCCAATTGGCACCAAAACTCCAGAATCCAAAACACCACGCACATTGCGCTAATGCAGAGGATGGCACCAAAACATTAAACATTTGGTGCCAATCCACCTCTATTCTACCCGAGCGGATAGCACCAATCCAGAGGATTGCGCTAATCCATTTATTTTTGGCGCTGCGTGATCTTGTGATAGCGCCACAATGCCAAGACCCAATTCCTGAACCCAAAAAATGTGACAAAATCAAAAAATCACAAAGCTAGGGTTAGGTCCTACCTGGGGTCCAGCCTCTGGTGCCCGGCCATACAATCGGAAACACTCAGAAATGTGTGTGAGTCGCGAGAATCTAGGGTTTGCTCTGCCATCTCTCCTTTGCTTCTTCTTCTCAAGAGTTCAATGTGTGCAAATGTGGCACTCTTAGGGCCCACTTGTCTTAATATAGTAAGCCATGTCATCCTTTTGCCCACTCTTTTTCCCCTCCAGGGTGCAGATCACAACCTTTTTCCTCTGTTTTTCTTCCCGTCATCTTCTTTTTCCATCCTCTATCCAACCTTCGCTCCCGTCGCGTCCTTTCGAGAGCTCGCCTAAATTTTTTTTATTTTTTCAGTGACCTCTTGAGGGGGCATCCCTCACCCATCTTATTCCTTCCCAGCAGCTGGGGCATATTTTTCTTTAACCTAACGCCACTTCCCTGCTAGGTCCTGACGCCACGTCAAAGAGGGGCAAATGTAGACACCTAAAAATGTCTCTATCGTTAAACCGATTCCCGACATCCCTAAACATACCAATTTCCCTTCTAATCAATTAATTAAATTTTTATTTTAATTACCCCTTCATCACCTGATTTTTCATCATTCTATCCCCAACAATTGGATTAATTTTATTAATTCAATAGTTCAACCTTAGACAATTAATTAAATAAATATGCAATATTTATTTGGTTAAATTCCCCCTTCTCACTAAATCCAATTAATTAGGTAAATCATGTTTAACTAATTAATTCAGCCTATTAATTAACCTATCCCTAGCCTAGTTGATTAAATAGCAATTATTTAATTAGCTACCCTAGCCTACATATCCCCTAGACCTAAATTAATTAGGCTAATCACCCTACTTAAAGTGGTCAAACCTAGCTTAACACCCTTCCCCACATCCTCCAAATAAAAAATTGAAATATATCCCACATATTTCATTTTTTTATAAAAATGTGTCCAACATCACATTTAATACCTCTTACACCCCTTACCCATGCCATGCCTCATTTATATCCACTCTTCCCCAAATGAATTTTTAATTCATTTTACTTTTCCCCATGTGAATTTTTAATTCATAAATAATCCATCTCACCCAACCTCATTTAATCCACCCCTTTCCCAAAAAGAATATAAAATTCATCTTTATAACTAGCCTTCCATCCTCCAAGATGAAATCTAGGCCCTCCACATCATCTTCATCCTCCACCATTGATCTCCCAAATCAATCTCAACCCTTGGTTCAAAATCTTTCCAAAATGTCTATAAATATAACATCTTCCAAGCCATTTGATCATCCAATTTCTAAGTAATGTTACCATGCCAAAATACCTATTGAGCTAGCTTGTGACTTGCATTTAGATAGAGCATTTCACATTTGAATTCATTATCTAGGGTATATCTAGGAGCTCTTGGGTGCATGTTTCTACAACCTTATCATGGATTTGTGAGTCATAGTGAGGTATAACATTTATTTTTATGCACTTGTTTTATGTTTTATATCTCATTTTGATTTCACTAATCACACCTTGTATCCTTTAGGTTGTACCATGAATATTTCCTTGTCTAGGTCTCCATGTAAGAATGTTGTCTTAGCATCCATCTACTCAATTTCAAAATCAAGTGTCATAGAAATAGATAACAACATCCTAATGGAACGCAACTTAGCAACAAGGAAAAAGATCTCACCAAAGTCTATTCCCTCAACCTAGGAATAACCCTTTGCCACCAATTATGCCTTGTACCACTCAAGTGATCCATTTGATCTAAACTTCTTGAACATCCACTTATAACCAATGGGTTTCCTATACTATGGGTTCATCTTTACAATAGTGGTGAATGGTATGGAATGGTTTTCCTTCTTTTATTTGTTTGATATTTGGATCCATATCTTTGCTACTTAGGATTTTTTGTATTCATGGCTTTCTTCTTGCACATGTGTTGCATTATCTTCTTCGATTCCACTTATGGTTATTGTTTGAATTGATTTGAGCCTCCTTGAACTATTCTTTTACAATTTTCCAATTGTCTCCTTCATAGAGCCTTTCCTGTGATTCTATTTTTGGAAATTTAAAATTATTTTTCTAGCATTTATTGGTATTCCTACCTCAGTCATTCTTATGGTATTTCTTTCCTAGCCCCTTCCATGTAATCATAATTTTCTTTACTTTTCAATGAGTTTAGGATGATTTTCTCTACTTCTACTTTCATCCCATCTTTCACAGTCTTGTTATGTCTTCCTTCTTTGGCTATTTTGAAATCCTTTTTTTGTTCTTGGATCATGCTACAAAAGGTGGTTTGCCCTATGTCCATCTTTCATTATCTCTCCATTTGCTTTTGTTTACTACTCCATTCCTCTACTACTTGATTTGATAGTTATCTTCATCTTGTTCCTAATGGCTTCAACTCAAGATAGAGCTCATTTCTTACATATTATCAAAAATAAATTGGTTTATTATGGTACTACTCTAATGAGAAGGTTTATATGGATAAAAACTCAAGTATGAAGGAGATGAAGAAGCTCCAACTTCACATCTATTTGTAATTCTTGGATTTTATCTCTTATATAAAAATTGTAAACCCTGTCTTCTCAACATGTAGGATTGATCTTATATTGTAACATTGTGTTAACAATCATCTTTTGAGATCGAGACACAAAGATTTATTGAAAATAGATTCCCTTATTAGGGGAAAGGATCCAATCACCATGTGGGTCCAATAAATTTACCAGTTTATCAATTTCTTGATTGGAAATTAAGATATTAAAGAGTGTCCCAAAATAAGAGATAATTCAAAAAGGCAAACTTGAGAGAGTAACAACAGATTAAAAATTAAGAAAATTAAAGCAATGGAGGGATCTTACCTAGGACTTCTCCTTTTGAGAATCTTTATATTTCTATAAGTCAAGAAAGCTAGGATATTATTCTAGTTTTATACTACAATATATATTATTCATAAGCTCTCGCATCATTTTTGTTGATGTAATATAAAATGCAATGAGCACTAATCTTGATACATCATGTCTAAAGACTCTTAACCTTCAATGAATCTTGGATATCAATAACCTCTGCCATCAACCTCTCATCTACAACCTTTTCAAATGCATTATGTTAGGATCCCATTAGTCTCATCTATAACCTCTACTAACAAGCCCTAGTGAAGTATGACTCGGTCAATTTAAAATAAAATATTTGATCAAATAACATGCCAATTTTATAGAAGCACCTAATTGGTCCAATTGCAGGATAAACATTAAGGGTAATAGGACAAATTAAAAAAGTTAGAGTCATCCCACCCTACTTCATAACAAGGCAATATCCCATTGACCAAGAATATACTACTTGTACTAAAGGCATAATTAGAGGATTACACAAGCAAAAGGGAATATGTCCAATAATAATATAGTAAAAAGAAAGAAATGGACTACTATGTTGTTTTCCTTCTTTTCTTTTGATCACATTCAAGTATCTTTATGTGAAACGATAAGGTACTTAAGAAGTGTAAAGCATATCAAAACTTTTAAGCAATTATTTATTGTTAAAGAACAAACCATTTGGCCACTATATAGTAACATGCTTTGGGAATAACATAAAGTAGAGAGGGCGAAAGCCATTTGATCCGTTCTTTAAAATAATTAAAATTTCTTCCATGAAAATTTTACTTGGATTAGATCCAAAAATGATGTTACATCGAAGAGTTGTCATCCCCAAAGATTTTATACCATTTAAGATCAAATAAATGAGGAATATGTTGCTCTAGCAAAAAGAAAAAAAAAACTAAGTGACAATGAGCCATTCTTTGTAATGAGATATTTTATGCGTTTGCAATTTAGAATCAATAGCAACTAGTCTTATTGAGCACACCAAATTTTGAGAGCTGCCATTTTCTTCACAAATCTCAAGCATGCCTTCCTTTATATTATGAATGCTTTCAAGGGTGAAGTCTACTTCCTCTATCTAGATTGGAGTGCCAACCTATTAATGTCGAGAAACCACAATCAAATTTATATAGCTAAACAAGTGAAGAACAAGTAACCTTTTTTATAATTTATTAGGTTCATTGTCAAATAACCCTACCAAAACAATATGTAGGCCTGCATATTTTCCTATTGCCCTATATATCTAGGATTGTCATCAAAGAAATTTTGTAGGGTAAAACAACATAGTCAATAAAATATAACACAAATTTTTATCACCTCTTACTTTACACTCTAAAACTTGTTACAAATAATAGCAACAAAAATCACATCATTTTTAGATTTCAAATTTACCGAGTCATGTATATAAAAATTTATTTCTATCTTAAATATATATTTCACTCGTTCATAAGCCTAAGACACAAACATGATAAAGATCTATTGTAGTCTCTTGCCTTAGAGGAGAAGAACCCTTTTTAATGAAAAATATCCTTTTTATACTTTTACCGTCACACAAGTAGTTACATATTTGTAACTTTTGTTTAACTTCCACTTTATATTCATTTCTTAATTTTTCACCTTCTCTACACTTATAATATAAGATTTAAAAGTGCACGTATGAAAAGTCATACGTGAAGATTTTAATTAATTAAAATCATTTTATGATTAATTGAATTAAACAATTCAATTTTATTTTATGAAATGATTTTAACCTCTTCTTGAACTAAACTAGGACATCAAGTGGGGTCTACAACAACTAGTCTATTAGATAATAGAACCACAAATTTTATGCTAATGATTAGAGATTGTCTCCATTTGATTATCTTTGATTATCTTGTGAACATACATTTCGATCCTCCCTAGACTACAATTAACCTCTAGTTGCTCATGAGACACGATTAATCCTAGACTGACAAAATTAGAAAATAACACTAACAAAAACTCATCCCATAAATAACATCATCATAATAATAAATTATCTCTTCACTTACATGGGTAATAAATCATGTCTTTGTCACTTAATAAAACAATAATAAATGCTTGATACCTATATAATATATTAATGGAATCCCATACGTACAAAATTACATTTTCCTAGGGAGAATAGCCACTTCTACTTCGAGTGTGTGGACCAAGTTTAATTCTATTTTAAAATAGGCATTGGGACTATCGAAGCAAAGACCGATACCATTTCATACATTAATGATAATGATAAATGGATAAAATCAAACTACGATGTGACCTACAACAACCCAACGAAAAATACTATTTAACGGTCAAGGTTGATGGTTAGTAGGTTAGAGACGGTAGAGGCAAATTCTAAGTCATTTGACGGATATACGGCCGACCGATCTCACGCCAAACGAAAAACGTAAAAATTCTCGCTGTTAACCAAACACAAAGCGACGTTTTTTTACATCATCACAAAATAGCATTTTGTTTAACTAATTAATTTTTATTAAAAATTATAATTACATATATTTAATACCACCTATCCGGGGGCAACTTTCTCTTCAAAAATAGTGACAGTGAATTGTATTATTAAATTTGCCCGTTGAACATTTTATTGGTAACTGACTGTAAATGGAGCAAATGAAAATAGGATTGATCTGGTATGCTCTTGCTATAAGAGCATGAAAAGAAATGGGGAGGAACAAGAATTGAAGAGGGTGATTGTTGTTTAGGAGGATAGCAGGGAAAGTAGAATAACATTTTGGAGGGTGATTGTTGTGAATAAGTTAGAAGAAATGGGAAGCAATGAAGCAGGATCATGTGAGGGGAAGAGCAGGATTTTGATAGTGGGAGGCACAGGTTACATGGGCAGGAGGTTTGTGAGAGCAAGCTTGAGTCTTGGCCATCCCACTTATGTCTTATTTCGCCCCTTTGCAGGCCTGGATATTGAGAAGCTGCAGATGTTGTTTTCTTTCAGAAACTCCGGTGCCCACCTTGTTAAGGTAAGTTATTAATAGACATCAAATTTCCACAGTTGAGTGTTTAAGGATTAAATTGTGTAGTAGTTTTTCCTTTTCTTCAACGTTTTGGACCGTGCTCCGTGTTCCATGATCCAGGCTGTAGAAAGCAAGAGAAGAGAATCTTCTCTCTCTACATTCTGATGATAAGAAAATCTTCTCTTGCTCTCTACATCCTGATGAGGGATCACGGAGTGTGATTCGAAGCTCTCTATATCCTGAAGATAAGAGAATCTTCTCTTTCTCTCTGATGATGGATCACGGAGTGTGATCCTATATCCTGATGATAAGAGAATCTTCTCTTGCTCTCTACATCCTGATGAAGGATCAGGGAGTGTGATCCAAAGCTCTCTGCATCCTGATGACAGATCAGGGAGTCTATCCGAAATGTTTCTCTTCTCTTGCTCTCTACATCCTGATGATAGATCACGGAGTGTGATCCAAAACGTTTCTCTTTTCTTGCTCTCTACATCCTGATGATGGATCACGGAATGTGTTCCGAAATGTTGAAGAAAAGAAAGAACTACTACACAGTTTAATCCTGAAACAGTCAATTATATTGCCAGTTATTGTTAATCAACGAACTGCATACTCTGTTTCAGGTTTCCTTACTATTCATCTGCTCATTGAATAAGCACTAACATAATATTCTTCTGAACCTATTTATGGCTGCCAATCAGGGGTCTTTTGATGATAAAGAGAGCCTTGTCGCCGCTGTAAAACAGGTGGATATTGTTATATGTGCTATTGCCGGAAACCACATCCGCAGTCATGCGATCCCTGAACAGATGAAGCTGGTAGAAGCCATTAAAGAAGCCGGCAACATCAAGGTCTGTTATTAGCCCAGATCTAGTTTTGAGCAATTTTTTTCATGCATTAAATGAAAAAATAATACGACAAACCAAAAAGAAATCGATATATCTACGCCAAGTTGCAGCTCTTTTCTGCTATTTAATCAATAATATAAAAATACTAACTATTTGGCACTAAGTGGTCATAAAGTATTATATAAAACCCAGTAATCATTGGCTATGGAGGCATCAGGAATACCAGGAAATAACTGTAGTTTGTTTGTTTTTTTCCATTTTTTTGTTCAGAGATTTCTTCCATCTGAATTCGGAATAGACCCAGATAGAATGATGGATGCAATAGAGCCAGGAAACGTGACTTTTATCGACAAGAGAGTGGTGAGACGCGCCGTTGAAGCAGCGGGGATTCCTTACACCTATGTCTCAGCAAACTGCTTTGCAGGTTACTTCGTTGGGGGTCTTGCCCAAATGGGTCGTTTAACACCACCCTCTGATAAAGTTTTCGTATACGGTGATGGCAACGTAAAAGGTAATATTTCTCTTTCTAAATTCTTTCTCAGATTCTCTCTATAACTATAAGCTACAAGTCATTTATAGATTAGGTCAAGTCATTTATAGATTAGGTCTCTAGGTATTGTGGGCTATAAAAGATTAGGTCGTGAGGTATTGTGGGTTATAAAAGGATTTCATTTTCATTTTCATTTTTTCAGCTATTTGGGTGGATGAAGATGACGTTGCAACTTACACAATAAAGTCTGCCGTGGATCCTCGCACTGCCAACAAGACTGTTTACATTCGCCCTCCAGCTAATATTCTGTCACAGAGAGAGGTGATTGAATTATGGGAGAAAAAGTCTGGCAATGTGTTGGAGAAGATAACCATGTCAAGAGATGAGTTCTTGAATATAATGAAAGGTATGTACCATCTTCTCCTCCTCCTACTTCTTCTCAACTTAGTTTATTTCTGTGCCAACATTAATTACACTGGGGAATGATGATCTGCAGGTCAGAATTTAGCCGAGCAGATTGGCATGACACATTTCTATCATATGTTCTATGACGGATGCCTCTACAATTTTGAGATAGGAGAGGATGGAAGAGAGGCTAGTGAGCTGTACCCAGATGTCAGATACACCACTGTCGACACCTATCTCGACCGCTATCTAATATAACAAACAATTAAGATTAGATAATATTCCCCTTTTTGTTGCTGTTGTAGCGAGACAATAGATGTGGGGTTTGAAATAATAATCAGTCTCTTCAGTTTTAATATTAATAACATGGTCACTCTGGCCTGCCAACGCCATTCATGATGTAATTTAAACGTCATAAAGATGGTTTTTTTAATCAAAGTCAAGATTCTTACAAACGAAGTGCAAATGCTATTGAAACTGTATTCCGGAAAATGAAATGCCACCGAACATTTGTTCATCAGGAATAGTTAAGCAAGTTGGTAAGGATAAGAACACGCTACTAAGTTAAAGAAGAAATATTCAAATCAAATCATCCGGCGGAGAGTTCGAATGAGGTTTGACCCGTCTAAGAACAAGACAAACTAATGTGACACACTCCCCGTACAAAAACCATGTTTAGTAAAGCACACCCCTACGATCAATTTTGGTGTTTAATTTAGTAATAAGTAACGAATATAATTGTAATGTTTGTAACTTGTATAATCAATTTTGCTTTTATTTAGATTTAGGTTTATTTTGATGGAATAGTTTAATATGGTAAATATTATTCACTTCAATAGTCAAAAGTTAATTTTGGTAAAAAAAAAAATAGGATATTTATATTTACTACTTTTTGTTGTGGATGAGATGTAAAATTCCTATTAACTATATGACCAAATAGAGTGGTACACGATGAGTGTTATTTGGCACACAAATTTTTGACTAACTAATGTGGTGCTTGGGCTTCATGTTCTCTACGGATAATGTCGTCATCTCGTGCTACTTACATTTTCCTTCTTCATCTCTTGCGGCCATTTCGTAATACTTGCTAATTAGTGTTAACCTCATTGTTGCCCCTTAAAACTTAGACCATAACTACAAAAACAATATGTAACAATTAAACATAAAATACTTTGCTGTCACTTAAAATGACACATAAAATAAATCATATTAATTGTAAGAATAAAACGCCCCTATCATTGTTCATTCTGAAGTTTGAAATTTTATTTGTCTCCTATTGCCAATGTGATCCTTGTGTACAACCTACAACCATTAAACCAAGGGCCAAGCCAGAAGATTGATTAATTCTCAATGAGTCACCCTATTTCGTATTACTTTGTTGTGAACCTTGTATCCAATTAGGGTTTGAAATTATAGGATGCTCGAAAAAGCTTAACTATTGCTCATATTCAAAATCATTTAGGATATCTAATACTATAATTTTTATTTTATAGTTGTATGATTGTTAAGCATGATGGCTCAAAGAAAATAGAGCATTGTCCAAAGTGTAAAGTACGAATTTTTTTCACAAACACACAAAACTGAAGTAAAACGTAGAATTACTGCAAGTAAATTAAAGTAAGGAAAATTAACTTCTATTCATCATTCAGAAGAAAAGATATTAAGATATTCCCAAGAGTCCAAGCAATCTTTGAATTCATAAGATTAAAATATAATCATGATTACAATACATGTGTATACATCTGAAGTCAATTACAAAGTATGTAAAAATTAAATATATTACAAGTGTCAAATATTGGCATCAAGCCTTACAAATCTTTGAAACAATAGAAGTACAAGGTGATCAATATCATAAAAATCTGACAAAAAGTCCTTGACTGCCATCGACCAACCAGCCATCTACTGAATCAAAGGACAAGAACATGGTTCAGGCACTTTTTCCACCCAACCACGAAGCTTGCGCTTCCCCGGTATCCTTCAAACTGAAGGATGCCCGACCCTGCTCAGAGAGCCTAGCAATCTGTAAACATATGCAATGTGGAATCTGGTGTGTGCCTATCAATCTACATGCATTACTATCATGAATGCAGCATTGCATCAATAGGATATGGCAGGGAAATATATATGAAAACTAGGCTATCAAACAATTCATTCTATAATGGTATACATGTCTATTTCAACATCTCATTAGCTTTGGCCAAAGTATTAACCGTATAACGACATATAAGTTTCGAAAAAGAAAACCTACTTCCTTGTAATTCCATACTTCACACCCATCCCGAAAGGCAATCTTTCCAATTATACACAATAAAGAAGAAACAAACATAGGGCATGCAAGTATCTATTTACTTTTAGTAATTCAGTCGTTTAATTCTTTTCATAATAATCAATTTAATTCATAGTTAAGCCTTCTTGTCATTTCTGCGACAGGAGGTTTATTTTAACATAGTAAACATATATACAGACTTCCTGTCACTGGGGCGACAGGAACTGTGATAGGATTAAGACGGTGAAATAGAGTAAGTAAACATTCTTTTAACAGCATAAATTTACTATCTCATATTTGTCAGTATGTTGTTTAATCAGTGTATCAGTTTTGAGTAACATTTATTTCAATTTTTTTTGGTAACATTCTAACAAGTTTCTAATGGTTTTAACATAGCTACTGAATCTACTGTTTTTGCTACAGGAAGATAGTAGTTTCCAGTTTATGTAAAATACATAGTTTGCTGTCGTAACTAATAGTTTATTAACTGATTTCTACTTAGATCCAGAGATTTTAATTAAGCTGCTACAGGAATGACAATTTATCTAAGTTAGAGATTTGCTGTTTAACAAAAGAGGTCGATTTGTGTAACCTAATGTTCATTTCCAGCCAGAATGCAAATTAAATACAGTCATGTGATATTTTTACTAGTTGATAAAATAGCGATCTAAGAGGGTCTAGTTCAGTTTAAAATTCCTGATCTAATAGATATAGGAACTACATTCCTGTCCGGCATCAGAATTCAGAGAGTTTTGGTAACAGCCGAATGAGGAATTGATCTATTAGCAAGTCACCCAGGCATAGGTTGAATCAGCCAGCAAGAAATGGCGATTGGTCTAGGAAAAAGATAAAATTGGTCAGTCATTATGGTCGACCAGATCTAAGGCATTAGAATATAAGGAAACGGTAGCCATGAAGGATCTGGTAGTTTATAAGTTTGCTCAGGCCAACGTACATAAGGAGAATGACTCAGCTTGGAAGTAAGATAGGCGGCCAAAGGTGGGGTCGGCCAAGTCTAAGGAAAATTTGACCAAACAGCGGTCAGGAATTTAAGAAATGGTTTGCAATAAGTAGAAACAGCCTCATAAGATCAACGACCAAGAAGTTTCAAAGGGTCGACGCCAAGGATAATGGAATCAGCCAGAAAAGAATAAGGGGCGATAATAGCAGAACATGGGTCAACCAAGTGGAATGGTTAGAAAGAAGAAGACTCAGATTTGCAAAAGACCATCACTAGGCAGGAAAAAGACTCAGCAACCAAGGATGATCCAAAGGGATCTAACACCTATTAAACTATTATTAATCTATCCTTTTAGCAAACAAATACGTGGTTTTTATGCCGAAACTTTTAAAGAGAAGAAAACGTGGAACAATGAAGACTCTGCAGCTACTGTCGTTGCCCTCTAAACCTTCTTTGTTGCTGAATTCCTTCTCCTGTCACTGAATTCCTTCCCTGCAATATTGGTGGTCTGATCTGTTCGATCTTTCCCCCTTTTTTAACAACTTCCTATCTCTTGTTTGGACATTACAGATCGGTTTGAGAACTCCAGTTAAGTTTCAGTTTGCACGCTCTCATTCCCACCAAATTTGAGAATAAAACTATTTAAAATAGAACAATAATATCTTTTTATATTCTACTGTTGCATGAGTGACAGGAATTTGATTTAATTGCATTATTCTCAAACTCTAAATATAATAAGCTATTTTTAATATTTTTAATTTAACTATTTTATTTTAAAAATAATATTTTAATAATCAAGAACAGAAATTTAATACAATATTACTTAATTTATATGTATATATAGATTTCGTAATGCCCCAAGCTTTCACACAGGATATTGGCCTAACAAACACTGAACCAACAATTTTTTTGCATTTGCAAGTGCAACATTTACATGTCGCATTGCACTCACACACACACAAGGTGTTGCAACATGTACAACAACACCTAAAAAGACATCACCATTGAACAATGCAAGGTGGCACAAGCTGAAGACTTCACCCATCATGTGACAACTCACCATGATGACCAAGAGAGAGGTGGAGCTCACTCCATGACGAGGATCAGATACATGTCCATGACCTCGCTCCCTCGCGAACACATGGAGTAGGATGAGGGTGACATTCACCTTAGTCTATTCCATGATGACACAAGACATCTGTAACATCCATATCCGATTTGACTAGAAAAACTAGGTTTTAACAAAGGTAAATTTTTTTACTAGGTAATCAAATACAAAAGAACTTATCTACTACCAAGTATAACATTTTTCACTTTAACATAAACGTGATTTCATTTTCATAAAACTGAAAGAAATGATATACAATAAACATTTTGTTTTCTAACAATTTGAAATTTTCTTGAAACAAATAAAATATTGGAAACATACCATTAACATGCATCTCGATTGTCAACCCATCACATTCAATACTCGGCAATCCTCAGTATTTGGAAGAGAAAGTATCTTCAAGGAGCTTAACCTCCAACCACAGACCGTTGGTCTCCCGCACTCCTTCCTAACTGGAAGTGGCCCTACCCTACTCAAGAGAATAGACTTAGGATAACCATCAGTGTTTGCCATCTGAGCTCTGGTGTTGTAACTTACGTGTCTTGTTATCGTGCAGATCCCTAGATACCCTCTAGTCATGCACGACTCTCCACAAGAAACGCCATCCAGTCATAGTGAACATTCGATGCACTTGAGGATTGTGCACCACCTTGGCCAAAGGTTTTGTTTTTAAACAGCGTTCTAAGAACACATGAACTTAGTTCACCCACCCTACTCAACTTGAACTGATCGAAATCCTACAGTTTCCTATTTGTAAGGTTTAAACAAATGTTGACCTCGATGACCTCAAGGTATTAGGATTTTCTCTTGCAATAGCGCATGGCATATCATTTACTCTAATCCTGAGTTTATGGTTTCATAATCCCATATTCATGTAAAAACATTGTTTAATAACGCCCACTCCTAAGTGGTTTCAAACTTGGCTATTCGGTTCCCATGTTTATAGAACAACTTAAGTATATAAAACAATTTCTAGTTATCCCAAAGTTAAGGTTTTAGACTCATAAAGGTCTACAAGATATAGCGACACTAGAATCATCGCATGCAACGTAATCTAGACTCAAAATGCAAGTTTTTTTCCCACCCCACTTGTTCATTACAAAACCATGACGGCTTTCGACCAATACTAATACTTTAACTTTCTACTCCCCTTTCCAAGTCAAATAGTTTCACATGGTTCATAGAGATAAGAGTCGTATATAAGATAATAAAGGGTTGGGAATCTTTCTTACGACATTAGAGATGACCAACCACATGGTCGACCTCTAACTAAAGAAATAAGATGAATAAAACACTAGCTGGTTACAACTACATCTCTGGCTGTCAAACACACTAAAGTTTACGTCAAAACATGCTTTAAATCTAAGGTTTTAAACTCCTACACAGCATGCACGTGGAGCAATGTGTTTTCTCGCTAGGGAGCTATCGTTTCAAGTGCACCAAAGGCAATTTTAAGTTGATAATATCGTCTTAAAGGAAACTCTTTAAACATACGTCATTGCCAATCGTTGGAAGAATGTAGTTTACATTTTGCATCATATAGTGTTCATTCCTAGATGTGTGTACATTAGAGAACTATGTTCTATCATCATATGGTGTCGTTCATGACAAGCAATGATATAGTTTCTGAGTTCACGTATTCTAAAAGACATCAATGTTACTATTTCTGAGGTTTCGATTATCAAAACACAGCAATGATACCATTTTATGGATAAACCTCACACAGAAATCGCAATAGAAGACATTGTCATCATATTTGATAGGGAGGACTCTAGGCTGCCTGCTCTACATCCTGTAGGTGTACAAGACCATTTGACAACACTAGCCTTCCTACCAATTCAAGGTGCTAAAGACATACTCTTTGCAGAGATGGAAAACTCTACTTCTCTGCTTGGTGTGGGACACATACATTGTCCTCACTGCTTCCAAGGTACTGCCTCAATGGCACATAACTTTCTGAGCCCGTTGCCCACCCTTCTCACTCTGTTCAAGGGTTTGGGCTGCTTGGTGCTCACTTTCTTTCTCTCTACTTTTCCACCCTTGCAAATCTATTTTCCTACTTGTTTAGCTAGCCGGACTCCTCACTGAGCTCACCTAGAACAAGCATGCATTGCCTCTAGCCGGCAATCCGACCACCCCACAAAAGAAAAACAAACAAAGAGCATGGCTCTGCATGATGGCCTCCATACTATACAATGGAACTTGAGGCATCATCAATACAGAGTCATGGTTTGCAAAAGAGAACAAAACTACAGAAACAGAAAGGACTAATCTATTTAAGAATAATAAACTGAAAACAGAAACAGAATAGAAATACAAAAACTGGTAGAACTGCTGAATTTTATTCTTATTCAAATTTTCCTTTTACATCAAAGATGCTTCTCAATCAAAAACTTTCTCCCTTCCAACCTCCTTACAGAAAGAGTGCTACATCTTAAGTATTTGCTCATGTCTGTTACATGACGGTTCAGCTACCAGAATGGTTCATATTCTAACTGCCCATTCAGTTCTGTGGTATCGGCAAGATAACGTTGATGTCTCACCGAAACAGACATCTGCTTTCCCATCGGCAAGACCCTACCCTGTCGGCGAGTCTTTATCTTCATTTGCCGATAGTATTAGTTCGGCCGATATCCCTTTTGACTCTGTTTGACCTCCATCGGCGAAGCAATGTCTTATCAGCTATATATTATTTCCTTCTTCCGATATGCTTGGTCACATCGATGACTACCATCCAACGCTGGGCTTTGGCTTCGCTCGTCGGCCAGACTTTGCTATCGGCGCGACGAAATTCTTCCCTTCCGATGATCATCCCTTATGCCGATGTCACTACACCAAACTTTTCTCCATTGGTGAAATCTTAATTCCCCCTCACTCCGATCGGCAAGAGCTACCATCGTCGGCCAACCAGAAATTCCATCGGCCGATATACATCTCTCACCGATGTCTTTATCTTTGGTGAGACATTCTACTGTCGGTGATCTCCAAACTTCTTCCCTCGATGCTTCCCATCGCTGTGACTCCGGCCGTCGGTGAAAGTTTTACCTCGCCTTCCGATATGAAACCTCACACCGATAAGTCAAACAATGACTTAAACCTTCGGCAGGCCATCACTTATCGGCCAAACTTTCTTTTTGTGTTCCGATACCGAATGTCACGCCGAAGCCTCATATCTACCTCGCTATCGACGAGACCTCTTATCGTCGGTTATACATCCATTTCTTCTATAGATGACTCCCTTTATGCTGATGAACACTCCATCAATCAGACTTTCTCCTTCTGCCTAACCTTCATACCTCCTCCCGATATGCATCTCACGCCGATAAGTGTCTTCGTTGGCGAGACCTACTTTATCGGTGGGACACTAGCTGTCGATATAGTTTCTCAATGCTCAGCCAATGAGCTCTCTCACTCCGATGGACCCAATTTGTAAAAGCATCAACTTCTTCCCGCGCCTTCCCAATTCGAAAACAAAAACATCACACCAAATATATGCAAAACTATATACACATGGGCTCTAAGCCCTTGGTGCTCCTGCACCATACTCCCCTGTGCGGAAAGAAGCTATGTCACCTCCGGTGACAATGAGGCAAAATCAATGCCCCTCTTTTTGAATTCTGACTCTGCAACCCAGGTAGCTTCTGCTTCAGGCAACTGTTTCCATTTGACCAAATGCTCCATGTAGACGCCATGTCTGGTCTGCTTTTGTACTCTTGAATCCAGTATTCTCTCTGCATGCAGTTTGGGTTTTAGTGGCAAAGTCACATCTTTTGCTGTCTGTTCCTTCTCTGAAATGGATCCATTTGCTGCTGACTGAGGACCCCTGTATTGCACTAGGTCTTAGACATTAAACACTGGTGAGATTGCCAAATCTTCTGGTAATTCAATTTTGTATGCATTGTTACCATACTTGTTCAGGATTCTGCAAGGACCAATTCTCCTCATCTGTAGTTTGGTTGGCGTGCCTTTCTACATTCTAGCTTTGTTCAAGTGTACCATAACCAGATCACCAACCTCAAACTGAATATCCCTTCTGTGGGCATCTACTCTGTCTTTGATCTTCTGTGTGTTCTCTGTCAAGGTTTTCTTCACCTGCTCATGCACTTCTTTCATGGATTGTGCAAAATCCTCTGCATGTCCACTTCTGTTCTCCATGTTTCCCATATTTCTGAGCTCACATATACCTCTGGGATGCATTCCATAGACTATTTCGAATGGACTCTTACCAGTAGTCCTATTCACACTGTCATTATAGGCAAATTATGCCTGATGAATGACAAGATCCCAACTCTGTCCATATTCTTTGGTTATACACCTTAACAGGTTGCCCAATGTCCTATTTACCACCTCTGTCTGACCATCTGTCTGTGGGTGATATGTTGAACTGAATGACAAATTTGTCCCCAATCTCTGCCACAATGTTTTCCAGAAATGCCCCATGAATTTAGCATCTCTGTCAGACACAATACTTGCTGGAAGTCCATGAATTCTGATCACTTCTCTGAAAAACAAGTGTGCTATATGACTGGCATCATGAGTCACTTTGCAGGGAATGAAATGACTCATCTTGCTAAACCTGTTCACAACTACATATATGCTGTCATAACCAGTCTTAGTCTTAGGCAAACCAACTACAAAATCCATACTTACACATTCCCATGGCCTAGAAGGAATGGGTAAGGGTTGGTACAGTCCTGCATTTGAAGTGGTTCCCTTGGCCTTCTGACATACGATACACTGCTCTACATACCTTCTGATGTCTCTATGCATCCTTGGCCAATAATAGAACCTTTGGACTAGCTCCAGTGTCTTATTCAGACCAAAATGGCCACTTAGACTACCATTGTGCTTCTCCTGTATGAGATTTTCTCTCATAGATCCTCTTGGCACACATAATTGTCCACCTTTGAATAGCAATCCCTGCTGTAAGGTGAAATCTGCAAACTCACTGTGAAAGTGATTCTCAAAATCTTGACATACCTTGTATGCCTCAACAAAATCTTCATCATCTTGGTAAAGATTCTTGAAATCTTCAACTCCAATGCTCTTCAATTGCACTTCCTGTACTGTGAGCAATCTTCTGCTCAAAGCATCTGCAACTCTGTTCAGCTGCCCCTTCTTATGCTTAATTGTAAAGGTATAAGATTGCAGGTACTCCATCCATTTGATATGCCTGCTGCTTAACTTATCCTGTGAGTTTAGAAAACTCAGAGCTTGGTTATCTGTGTAGACCACAAATTCTTTAGGCAGGAGATAATGTCTCCACTTCCTCAATGGTTGGACTAGAGCATACAACTCTAAGTCATACGAAGAGTACTTACTCTTTGCTTCATTCAGCCTCTCACTGAAAAAGGCTACAGGTCTGTTTTCCTGATTTAGCACTGCTCCTACAGCTATATTACTTGCATCACATTCAATAGTAAATAGCTTATCAAAACTAGGCAACAACAAAATAGGTTGTGTTGCTACCTCTTTCTTCAACCTTTCAAAACTTCTATCTGCAGCTGGTGTCCATCTGAATTTTGCTTTCATTCCACCCTTAATTGTATCCAACATGGGTGCACATATTCCACTGAAATTTTTGATAAACTTTCTGTAAAACTGGGCTAAGCCATGAAAACTTCTCACCTCTGTGGCTGCTCTGGGAGTAGGCCAGCTCAATATGGCTTCTACTTTGGACTTGTCCATCTTCAACTCTCCTTGGGACACCACAAAACCAAGGTATACCAATTCCTGCTTCATGAATTCACACTTCTCCAGATTGATGGTTAGTTGTTCATCATGTAATTTTTGCAAAACAGTATTTACATGTTCTAGATGTTCTTCCTTGGTCTGACTAAAAATTAGAATATCATCTAGAAAAACAACAACAAATTTACCAATGTAATCCTTTAGGACTTCATTCATGAGTCTCATAAAGGTGCTGGGTGCATTTGATAGACCAAATGGCATAACAAGCCATTCATACAGTCCTTCTGTGGTCTTGAAGGCTGTCTTCCACTCGTCTCCTTCCTTGATTCTTATTTGGTGGTAACCACTCTTCAGGTCTATCTTCGTGAAATACTTTGCTTTTCCAATACAGTCCATGAGATCTTCAATTCTGGGAATTGGGAATCTATACCTTATAGTTATCTTGTTTATGGCTCTGGCATCTGTGCATAATCTCCATGATCCTCCTTTCTTGGGTGCCAATACTGTGGGCACAGCACAAGGACTAATACTCTTCCTGATCAATCCTTGATCTAGCAACTCCTGCACTTGCCTGGAAATCTCTTTGTGCTGATCTGGAGTCATCTTGTAAGGTGCCTTGTTTGGCAAAGATGCCCCTAGAATCAGGTCTATCTGATGGCTTATTGCTCTCTGTGGAGGCAATGTAGCTGGTGTACCATCACTAATTATGCCTTTATACTTCTCCAGTATAGGCTGCATTTCTTTGGGAATCTCTGTCTTCTTATCCTGCTGTCCTTCTTTTGGTTTTACTATGATGGCATAACCAATACCATCCTCCTTAAGAGTATTCAGAAACTCTTTTCCACTCACAACCAAGATATTAGGACTCTTTGTCTGAACTGCATCTTCATCTTCCAATGACTGAATTTTATAGGTGACACCATCCTTCTGAAAAGAATAGGCATTCTTCTCACCATCATGTACTGCTTTTCGGTCATACTGCCATGGTCTGCCCAATAAAAGATGGCATGCATCCATGGGTAGTATATCACATAATACTTTATCCTTATAGCCACCTATACTAAACTCTACCCAACTTTGTTCATTCACTACCACATGTTGACCCTTATTCAACCATGTGACTCTATATGGGTTTGCATGAGTAATTCTTTTCAAATTCAGTTTCTTAACTGCTTCATCAGAAATAATATTATCAGTAGATCCTGAGTCTATGATAATTTTACATACCTTATTCAAAATCTTGCACTTGATTCTGAATAGTGCTCTCCTTTGGCTTGGTTCAGACTTTACTGGTTCCTTCATCAAGGTTCTCCTTATCATCAAATTCTCTCCATCTTCTGAGTTCAGATTGACCTCAGGTGACTGGCTGCTGGATGCATTATCTTGGACATAGTGATTTCTCTTATCACCTCCTTGAGAAGAGGATGTGGCCTTTTCTGGACACCTATATGCTGGATGACCTAGATTGCCACAGTTGTAACACTTCATGTTGGTGAAATAGGATCCTCTGCCTGATCCTCCTAACCTTCCTCTGTTAGATCCTCTTCCCCTGTAGTTTCCTCTACCACTTGACTCCCCACTCTGCTCTGTGAGTTTGGATTCTGCTTGGGATCTATTGTTAGCATTCCTTCCACCAAAACCTCCTCTTTGTCCTCTGTTATCTCTGCCTCTTCCTCTTCCTCTGCTATTTGAGTCTTGTTTCCTCTTGTTCTTTTCCTCCACTTTCAGTGCCAGCTGATAGCATTTTTGCACTGTGGTAGGGCACATCAAACTGATTTCTTCTTGTATATTCCACTTCAGACCATTAAGGTACCTTGCTACCTTTATGCTTTCATCCTCCATTACTTTGGACCTTAAGCATAGCTTTTGGAATTCTTCAGTGTATGCACAGACATCTAATTCCTTTTGTCTCAGATTCTGTCTCTTCCTGTGCAGCTGTATTTCATAATCTTCTGGCATATATGCTTCTTTAATTTTAGCTACCATTCCCTTCCAAGTAGCTATGGGCTTCTTATCTTCTTTTGCTCTTTCAGTTTGCACAAATTTCCACCAGGTTAAGGCAGCTCCCCTGAGTCTAGATTTGGCCACCTTTACTTTCTGTGCCTCACTTACACCATCACATTCAAAGTGATTTTCAAGTCCTTCTATCCACTCCATGACCAAATCTGGGTCCATTTTCCCACTGAAAAGTGGTACTCCTTCCAATGTTTTACCACTCATTGCTTTCAAAGCTTTCAAGAATGGTTCTTCTTCCAACTTAGGATTAGGTGTGGGCTCTTCATCTTCTACAGACACACCTTTCCCCTTATCCTTAGAATACTTAACTTGCTGGCTGACTTCTTCAGTTTTTTGCAACATTGCACCTAGCTTACTCTCCATTTCTGCTAGTCTTTCTTGTAGGAGTCTATTCTCCTCCTCTTGATCTTCAACTTTCTTTGCTAACTCTGCATTAGTCACCATTTTCTTGGATGAACCTACAGACTCACTTGAACTTGGTGATGACATACAACTCTTCTATTCCTATCTAGGAATAACCCAAATCTTACTGCTCTGATACCAATTTGATAGGGAGGACTCTAGGCTGCTTGCTCTGCATCCTGTAGGTGTACAAGACCATTTGACAACACTAGCCTTCCTACCAATTCAAGGTGCTAAAAACATACTCTTTGCAGAGATGGAAAACTCTACTTCTCTGCTTGGTGTGGGACACATACATTGTCCTCACTACTTCCAAGGTACTGCCTCAATGGCACATAACTTCCTGAGCCCGTTGCCCACCCTTCTCACTCTGTTCAAGGGTCTGGGCTGCTTGGTGCTCACTTTCTTTCTCTCTACTTTTCCACCCCTGCAAATCTATTTTCCTACTTGTTTATCTAGCCGGACTCCTCACTGAGCTCGCCTAGAACAAGCATGCATTGCCTCTAGCCGGCAATCCGACCACCCCACAAAAGAAAAACAAACAAAGAGCATGGCTCTACATGATGGCCTCCATACTGTACAATGGAACTTGAGGCATCATCAATACAAAGTCATGGTTTGCAAAAGAGAACATAACTACAGAAATAGAAAGGACTAATCTATTTAAGAATAATAAACTAAAAATGAAAACAGAATAGAAATACAGAAACTGGTCGAACTGCTGAATTTTATTCTTATTCAAATTTTCCTTTTACATCAAAAATGCTTCTCAATCAAAAACTTTCTCCCTTCCAACCTCCTTACAGAAAGAGTGCTACATCTTAAGTATTTGCTCATGTCCATTACAGGACGGTTCAGCTACCAGAACGGTTCATATTCTAACTGCCCGTTCAGTTCTGTGGTATCGGCAAGATAACGTTGATGTCTCACCGAAATAGACATCTGCTTTCCCATCGGCAAGACCCTACCCTGTCGGCGAGTCTTTATCTTCATTTGCCGATAGTATTAGTTCAGCCGATATCCCTTTTGACTCTATTTGACCTCCATCGGCAAAGCAATGTCTTATCGGCTATATATTATTTCCTTCTTCCGATATGCTTGGTCACATCGATGACTACCATCCAACGCTGGGCTTTGGCTTCGCTCGTCGGCCAGACTTTGCTATCGGCACGACGAAATTCTTCCCTTCCGATGACCATCCCTTATGCCGATGTCACTACACCAAACTTTTCTCCATCGGTGAAACCTTAATCCCCCTCACTCCGATCGGCAAGAGCTACCACCGTCGACCAACCAGAAATTCCATCGGCCGATATACATCTCTCACCGATGTCTTTTTCTTCGGTGAGACATTCTACTGTCGGTGATCTCCAAACTTCTTCCCCCGATGCTTCCCATCGCTGTGACTCCGGCCGTCGGTGAAAGTTTCACCTCGCCTTCCGATATGAAACCTCACACCGATAAGTCAAACAATGACTTAAACCTTCGGCAGGCCATCACTTATCAGCCAAACTTTCTTTTTGTGTTCCGATACCGAATGTCACGCCGAAGCCTCATATCTACCTCGCTATCGGCGAGACCTCTTATTGTCGGTTATACATCCATTTCTTCTGCCGATGACTCCCTTTACACCGATGAACACTCCATCGATTAGACTTTCTCCTTCGGCCTAACCTTCATACCTTCTCCCGATATGCATCTCACGCCGATAAGTGTCTTCGTTGGCGAGACCTACTTTATCGGTGGGACACTAGCTATCGATATAGTTTCTCAATGCTCGGCCAATGAGCTCTCTCACTCCGATGGACCCAATTTGTAAAAGCATCAACTTCTTCCTGCGCCTTCCCAATTCGAAAACAAAAACATCACACCAAATATATGCAAAACTATATACACATGGGCTCTAAGCCCTTGGTGCTCCTGCACCAATATTCTATTTGGTGTAAACGCATTACTTTATCTTTGCAGTGAAGAGACACAAAAATTGACTTAAACTGTGAAAAAGAAGAGAATGGGAAAAACTTGTCAACAAAGTTAAAGACTGCTATGGCAAACTCTCGGCGACCTTCGCACTTCCTTCACAGCCTCTCCACTCTTTGCACACCCTATCCACGTACTCCCCTGGCAAAATGTGCCTCCTCTGGTTCCAAAACACTCACTACAACCACTCACTACTCCTCAACAACGAAAAAGATCTCACCTCTTTTTCTGCCGTTTTTGCCAATTCTAAAAACCCTCACTATTCTTTTTGTCATGCACAGTCAAGCCCCAACTCCCGGTGACTCTCTACAATTTTTTGTTTCTATACAACGACCACCTCCCCATCTCCTATCTCCTACCCACTAACAAGGAGTAAATGGCATTCAACTCACAGTTACACCTAAATTTCAACCGTATAACCTCCTGCCCGACCACAACGAAGAGGATCCCACGGTTATTTCTGCCGTTTCAAATTCTAAACAACGACAGACTCCACTACCACCTTTCGCGCCCACTGAGAAGCAGTAAATCCCCTCTATCTATTGTTGCACTCCACTCTTCACACCGCATAACTCCTACCTAGCACTGCGCAGCAAAAGGCTCTCCATAACTGCAGTTTCCTTTCGTTTCTTAACAACAGCAACCCGATGCCTTTGCACCCTCCATGATGATGGAGCATCTGCAATCATTTTACGGTTACATCTTATTACAACCGCATAACTTCCTCCCTCTTGCGCCATGGTGAAGTAGAATCTCTACATTGAATTCACGGCCATCACAAGCCTAAACACAAGGGTCAACATAACTGTCTTTTTACTTGACTTCCCACTTATCACGACCACTAAAAAGATGGAGGCTCCTTTGGCGACATGGCTTGTTAGAGGACATAACAAACCCGCCCACACTCGAACATTAAGGCATCTAATTCTCCAAGAGCAACTAAAAGCTGAATTGTGGGGTTAAGCTCGACAAGGCGGCGGTTAAGAAATGTCTAAAGCATCTTTTTGGTCGAAAAAGAAAAGAGATAAAGACCAACTTAATAAGGAAACTCAAGGTTAGATCGATAATATCTCGCGGTCAAAGCTAGAAGAAAAAGACTCATTCCCAACAATGACCAAAACAAATTATTACACGCTATGGCTTCAAAATCGACATTCGTCGATTTCCAAAAAGAATAAATTCACAACACAAGTTCGACGCGTTTTACGACAATCACGATGGATTGAGTGTAACGCAAAACAAGTTTCCTACATCATTAGACACACAAAGCCGACTTCTCGCATCTTTCAACTACGAGACGTGATTCACGAATCCGCCACAAGTAGGTTCATTTAATTACCTATAAACGAAATAATAATCGTCTATATAAGTCGACTCGCTTTGGTGGACTTACGACAACATCGTCGATTCCAAGATTCTATATGACGACTTACGAAAAGGATGTTACACCTTATCTTCAGATGTCGACATCTAGTCTTAAACTATCCCAGTCGAAAAACAAGACTAAATTGATGGCTTCAAGGTTTATCTCCCTGTTTGGCGTTCTCAGTAACAAACACCTATGGTTAATTTCCAGAGTCTATACTCTCTCTCAAAGATACTTTCTCTTCCTGTCGAACATGGTCCACCTGTTCCTGCAATGACAGTCTCACATACAATTTTGTGGTCAAAGCACCTATGTTCCAAATCAAAGCATAATATATCCAAAACATCATTTCACTTAACAAAAAGGACATTTAGTCTACAATATCACATTGATCATAATCAATAGATTCTAAAATTTCATAGAACTAACTTTGTATAATAAATCATTAGTTTCCATGTCGTCCACAACATATTATATTACTGAAATTTGCAAGAAAGTAAATAGCATAATCAATTCCAAAAAGAGGCATGTCATCCCAAACACAAGGGTAACGCTCACCCACGGGATAGTCCAACTAGGAGGCATGAGGCCATCCCACTTATGTCTTATTTCGCCCCTTTGCAGGCCTGGATATTGAGAAGCTGCAGATGTTGTTTTCTTTCAGAAACTCCGGTGCCCACCTTGTTAAGGTAAGTTATTAATAGACATCAAATTTCCACAATTGAGTGTTTAAGGATTAAATTGTGTAGTAGTTTTTTCTTTTCTTCAACGTTTTGGACCATGCTTTGTGTTTCATGATCCAGGATGTAGAAAGCAAGAGAAGAGAATCTTCTCTTTCTACATTTTGATGATAAGAGAATCTACTCTTGCTCTCTACATCCTGATGAGGGATCACAGAGTGTGATTCGAAGCTCTCTATATCCTGAAGATAAGAGAATCTTCTCTCTCTCTAATGATGGATCACAGAGTGTGATCCTATATCCTGATGATCTGCATCCTGATGACAGATCAGGGAGTGTGTCCAAAACGATTCTCTTCTCTTGCTCTCTACATCTTGATGATAGATCAGGGAGTGTGATCCAAAACGTTTCTCTTTTCTTGCTCTCTACACCCTGATGATGGATCATGGAATGTGTTCCGAAATGTTGAAGAAAAGAAAGAACTACTATGACGGATGCCTCTACAATTTTGAGATAGGAGAGGATGGAAGAGAGGCTAGTGAGCTGTACCCAGATGTCAGATACACCACTGTCGACACCTATCTCGACCGCTATCTAATATAACAAACAATTAAGATAAGATAATATTCCTCTTTTTGTCCCTGTTCTAGCGAGAGAATAGGTGTGGGGTTTGAAATAATAATCAGTCTCTTCAGTTTTAATATTAATAACATGGTCACTCTGGCCTGCCAACGCCATTCATGATGTAATTTAAACGTCATAAAGAGGGTTTTTTTAATCAAAGTCAAGATTCTTACAAACGAAGTGCAAATGCTATTGAAACTGTATTGCGGAAAATGAAATGCCACCGAACATTTGTTCATCAGGAATAGTTAAGCAAGTTGTTAAGGATAGGAACACGCTACTAAGTTAAAGAAGAAATATTCAAATCAAATCATCCGGCGGAGAATTCGAATGAGGTTTGACCCGTCTAAGAACAAGACAAACTAATGTGACACACTCCCCGTACAAAAGACAATGTTTAGTAAAGCACACCCCTACGATCAATTTTGGTGTTTAATTTAGTAATAAGTAGCGAATATAATTATAATGTTTGTAACTTGTATAATCAAGTTTGCTTTTATTTAGGTTTATTTTGATGGAATGGTTTAATATGGTAAACATTATTCACTTCAATAGTCAAAAGTTAATTTTGGCCCAAAAAAATAGGATATTTATATTTACTACTTTTTGTTGTGGATGAGATGCAAAATTCCTATTAACTATATAACCAAGTAGAGTGGTACACGATGAGTGTTATCTGGCACACAATTTTTTGACTAACTAATGTGGTCCATGGGCTTCATGTTCTGTACAGATAATGTCGTCATCTCGTGCTACTTACATTTTCCTTCTTCATCTCTTGCGGCCATTTCGTAACACTTGCTAATTAGTGTTAACCTCATTGTTGCCCCTTAAAACTTAGACCATAACTACAAAAACAATACATAACAATTAAACATAAAATACATTGCTGTCACTTAAAATGACACATAACAATAAATCATATTAATTGTAAGAATAAAACGCCCCTATCATTGTTCATTCTGAAGTTTGAAATTTTATTTGTCTCCTATTGCCAATGTTATGTATGTGTACAACCTACAACCATTAAACCAAGGGCCAAGCCAAAAAATTGATTAATTCTCGATGAGTCATCCTATTTCGTATTACTTTGTTTTGAACCTTGTATCCAATTAGGGTTTGAAATTATAGGATGCTCGAAAATGCTTAACTATTGCTCATATTCAAAATCATTTAGGATCTCTAATGCTATAATTTTTATTTCATAGTTGTATGATTGTTAAGCATGATGGCTCAAAGAAAATAGAGTATTGTCCAAAGTGTAACGTACCGATTTTTTTCACAAACACACAAAACTGAAGTAAAACATAGAATTACTGCAAGTAAATTAAAGCAAGGTAAATTAACTTCTATTCATCATTCAGAAGAAAAGATATTAAGATATTCCCAAGAGTCCAAGCAATCTTTGAATTCATAAGATTAAAGTATAATCATGATTACAATACATGTGTATACATTTGAAGTCAATTACAGAGTATGTAAAAATCAAATTTATTACAAGTGTCAAATATTGGCATCAAGCCTTACAAATCTTTGAAACAATAGAAGTACAAGGTGATCAATATCATAAAAATCTGACAAAAAGTCCTCAACCGCCATCGACCAACCGGCCATCTGTTGAATCAAAGGACAAGAACATGGTTCAGGCACTTTTTTCGCCCAACCATGAAGCTTGCGCTTCCCCGATATCCTTCAAACTGAAGGATGCCTGACCCTGCTCAAAGAGCCTAGCAATCTATAAACATATGCTGTGTGGAATCTAGTGTGTGCCTATCAATCTACATATATTAATATCATGAATGTAGCATCGCATCAATAGGATATGGCAGGGAAATATATATGAAAACTGGGCTATCAAACCATTCATTCTATAATGGTATACATGTCTATTTCAACATCTCATTAGCTTTGGCCAAAGTATTAACCGTATAACGACATATAGGTTTTGAAAAAGAAAACCTACTTCCTTGTAATTCCATACTCGACACCCATCCCGAAAGGCAATCTTTCTAATTATACACAATAAAGAAGAAACAAACATAGAGCATGCAAGCATCTATTTACTTTGAGTAATTCAGTCATTTAATTCTTTTCATAATAATCAATTTAATTCATAGTTTAGCCTTCTTGTCATTTCTGCGATAGGAGGTTTATTTTAACATAGTAAACATATATACAGACTTCCTGTCACTGGGGCGACATGAACTGTGACAGGATTAAGACGGTGAAATAGAGTAAGTAAACATTCTTTTAACAACATAAATTTATTGTCTTAGATTTGTCAGTATGTTGTTTAATCAGTGTATCAGTTTTGAGTAACATTTATTTCAATTTTTTTTTGGTATCATTTTAACAAGTTTCTAATGGTTTTAACATAGCTACCGAATCTACTATTTTTGCTACAGGAAGATAGTAGTTTCCAGTTTATGTAAAATACATAGTTTATTGTCGTAACTAATAGTTTCTTAACTAATTTCTACTTAGATCCAGAGACTTTAATTAAGCTGCTACAGGAATGACAATTTATCTAAGTTAGAGATTTGTTGTTTAACAAAAGAGGTCGATTTGTGTAACCTAATGTTTATCTCCAGCCAGAATGCAAATTAAATACAGTCATGTGATATTTTTACCAGTCTATAAAATAGCAGTCTAAGAGGGTCTAGTTCAGTTTAAAATTCTCGATTTGATAGATATAGGAACTACATTCCTATCTGGTGTCAGAATTCAAAGAGTTTTGGTAACAACCGGATGAGGAATTGATCTATTAGCAAGTCGCCCAGGCATAGGTTGAATCAACCAGCAAGAAATGGTGATTGGTCTAGGAAAAAGATAAAATTGGTCAGTCATTATGGTCGACCAGATCTAAGGCATTAGAATATAAGGAAACGGTAGCCATGAAGGATATGGTAGTTTATAAGTTTGCTTAGGCCAACGTACACAAGGAGGATGACTCAGCTTGGAAGTAAGATAGGTAGCCAAAGGTGGGATCAGCCAAGTCTAAAGAAAATTTGACCAAATAGCAGTCAAGAATTTAAGAAATGGTTTGCAATAAGTAGAAACAACCTCATAAGATTGACGACCAAGAAGTTTCAGAGGGTCGATGCCAAGGATAATGGAATCGGCCAGAAAAGAATAAGGGGCGATAATAGTAGAACATGGGTCAACCAGGTGGAATGGTTAGAAAGAAGACTCAGATTTGCAAAAGACCATCACTAGGCAGGAAAATGACTCAGCAACCAAGGACGATCCAAAGGGATCTAATGCCTATTAAACTGTTATTAATCTATCCTTTTAGCAAACAAATACGTGGTTTTTATGCAGAAACTTTTAAAGAGAAGAAAACCTAGAATAGTGAAGACTCTGCAGCTACTGTCGGTACCCTCTAAACCTTCTCTATCACTGAATTCCTTCTCCTGTCACTGAATTCCTTCCTTGCAATATTGGTGCTCTGATCTGTTCGATCTCTCCCCCTTTTTTAACAACTTCCTCTCTCTTGTTTGGACATTACAGATCGGTTTGAGAACTCCAATTAAGTTTTAGTTTGCATGCTCTCTTTCCCACCAGATTTGAGAATAAAACTATTTAAAATAGAACAATAATATCTTTTTATCTTCTACTCTTGCATGAGTGACAAGAATTTAATTTAATTGCATTATTCTCAAACTCTAAATATAATAAGCTATTTTTAATATTTTTAATTTAACTATTTTATTTTAAAAACAATATTTTAATAATCAAGAATAGAAATTTAATACAATATTACTAAATTTATATGCATATATAGATTTTGTAATGCCCCAAGCTTTCACATGGGATATTAGCCAAACAAACACCGAACCAATAAATTTTTTGCATTTGCAAGTGCAACATTTAAATGTCGCATTGCACTCACACACACACAAGGTGTTGCAACATGTACAACAACACCTAAAAAGACATCACCATTGAACAATGCAAGGTGGCACAAGCTGAAGACTTCACCCATCATGTGACAACTCACCACGATGACCAAGAGAGAGGTGGAGCTCACTCCATGATGAGGATTAGAGACATGTCCACAACATCGCTCCCTCGCGAACACATGGAGTAGGATGAGGGTGACATCCACCTCAGTCTATTCCATGATGACACAAGACATCCCAAACACAAGGGTAACGCTCACCCACGGGATAGTCCAACTAGGAGGTACGATTCCTCAACCAACTAGAACAGTCACTAGTTAAACTCATGTAAAGGCACACATCCCAATGCAAAGGAGGGAATAATCCAAGAGTGCATATATCACATCATGGAAATGACACCAAAACACCTACGAGGCTAAAAATAGTAATCAATGCCAAAGATGATTCATTTTAACCAAAAACATTAAGCTGACGAACCAACTATGTCCACATGTCAAAAAGGACAAAAGCAATACAAAAGGCTATGCATGTTCGACACGAACATCGACACATGCCAAAAGAAAAGATAGGATCCTCACCACCTATGTGGGATGAATACGATCCAAAACAAACATATCCATAAACATCAAATACAACATCAAATAACTGAGTCTAAACATGCTAACATAGCTAGATTCTAACATGTAAAATCTATCAAAACATGCCAATGTCCTCACAAACCGAGGCGTGGAAAAATACAAAACGATATCCAATAATTACAATATTCGAAGGGCTTCATCCTAAACATAGATGAATCATAGACAACATCATAAATCAACTCAAAGCATTAATTACATCTTATTACAAGGGTCTCAAAAGGCCTACATTACAAAGGTTACAATAATCAATAATGATAAAATACAAGTGCATAAACCACCCAAAACCAACATGCTCTCCAAAGTGCAACAAGGCACAAAGCACAAGGTAAACCACCTGGAAAAAGATCAAGGAATCCATCTAGCACCTGAAGATGATCATGAAGGACCAATGGGGAAATGTTGCTCACCTCCCAACCATATTGCCATCGTCGAGTGCAATAGATGTCTACACAACTCTAGGCAACCCCCGAGCTACGGAGAAGGTGATCATGGCAAACCCGCTAAGAGCATCTCACACATCCAGGGTATACAAGCAACATATGGAATACATGCCAATCAATGCACACAACACACATGACACAACTGCCAATACAATGCATATAAACAACACATGGTACAATTACCATCCAATTGCATTCAAGTAACATATGGCACACTTGCCAAAACATAATAGAATGACAACAACATTCAAGCATAAGGGAAATAATCACACCTTCAATGCACACCAAACGAGGCATAAATCATAATCCATCATAGACACATACAAGCATGAATCAGGCATCATAATGCACATGCAATCACATGGTAAACATCACACGTCGAGTCAAACTTTGACGGTGGAAGAAGGAAGAGAGACCTAGATAGTTAGGACAAGGAGTGTCAAACGAGGGCAATACTCACCTCGCAGTAGAACATGAGGGCATAACTTCCTCATAGAAACCGGACACTACACCAAAGATTACTCTTTACACCCAAACCCAAGCAAGGTGGACACTTCACCAGCACATGCAGTTTGGTGTAGATGATCTTATTATTAAATTTTATTACTCAATGTGTTTAAATGTTATTCTTGATTAAAACTTCCATTCGATAAATTCCAACAACCTCTTTGGGCTGTGGCGCATGATGGAAGCCACCCCTTTCCTACCCCTAGACCTCTTCCTAAACACCCATAGCACCAATTTGACCAATTGGGCATGGCATAGATTTCGAGGTGACAAAATCATAATTTTGACAAAAACACAACATATTCTCAAAAGATGCAAAATACCATTCTAATTAGGAGAGAACTCATCCCACAAACTAAAACATCAAGGAAATGCATACAAAGCAATTTTCAGGTTTTCAAAAATAGAGAAATAAGTGGCACAGATTTCAATGCACCAAAATGTCTCAAAAAATAACATAGTCTCACAAGATGCAAAATCACATAATATGAAGGAGTCAAATCATCCCTCAAAGCAAATCATAAAGGAAATGCATAGAATTCAGTTTTCATGTTTTCTAAAAGTACAAAATAACCATAAGGCCCTAAAAACTCCATTGGAGCTCTTTTTGGCACCTTAACCAAAGTTTGACCAATTTTCTAGCTTTTGTTTTTCAATAGCTATGGATGATTTGACAACTACCCATTATAGATAACATGCCCAACAAACAATATATGCAATAAGAATGAGTTGGGGATTTCCACAGAAAATTTGCCAGGGTTTTGTCTGTATTTTCATGTTTCTAAAAATGAAAATACATAAAAATAAAAGCATACACAACTGAAATAAAATTTCTAAGCTTCCTACAACTAAGCAAAGTCATCTTCAACCATTCTAGTGTTGGCAAGAGACACTATAAGGATTCATGAATGTTGTCATTGATGGCAACAAAGGTTATTCCACACATCCACAGGACATGATGAGTCTTTACCGGAAGTCAGATTGAAGAAGTGTTGAGGTCCGGTAAGCAAGAACAGAGCAGTCAGTAAGGTCTGACAGACAGGTCCGGATCTCTCAGAAGAAGTATCTCAGTGAAGTGCGGATTTGGGGAAGTCAAGAGGAGTATCTTGACTAACAGATTCCAAGGATTTAGCCTCCGGTGATAGATGAAGGAAAAGATATGAATACTTGAGTGTTGGGTTCGTGATTGGCAATGTGGACAGAGGAAGAACTGACTAACAGAACATTAGACATTATTACGGATGTGTTACTAATGATGGTAAAGGCTCTTAAGGCATAAGTTATGATTGGTCGACATGATTGATGACTTCTACAAGTATATCCTTGATCCGCATTGCTTAGTATGCAAGGATTCAGCCGACAGATCAGAGATTGAGGAAAATATTGACTATTCCGGATGCCGACTAGAAAGGTGATGAAATCACTCATGTGGATATATATACAAGATGGATTTAGATGTGAAGTGTGTGTGAAAAATTGTATGGTATGAATAAAGGCAGAAAAGTAGAGTGAAGACAGTAAGACAGATCCGAAATATGAAAGCACAACAACATTAAAAGAGAGTAAGAATGAAGTGCAGCAGATCAGTTTATTAAGCCTAACCAGAACTGAACCTCAACATGAGTAGATGCTTCTCTTCAGTTCAAACATTGAGTTACCTTCCCTTCTTGTAGACAGTGAGTCTCTTATAGGCAGTGAGCCTCTTGTGAGCAGTGTGCTTGGGCAGTGAGCCCTAATTGGCAAGTGCCATTTTGTTCTATCTATTCTTCTAACAGAGAATAATATCTTGGGTTAATCACCCCGTGGTTTTCTCCCTTAACAGGGTTTCCACGTCAAAATCTTTGTGTCATGTGTATTGATGTTGTTTCCATTTCATGATTATGCTTACTTATTTGATTTAATGTTGCCCTAACTATTAAGAAAGTTCAAAAAATTATGATAACTAATTCACCCCCCCTCTCAGTTATCAACATCTAGATGGTGTGGCATGAAGGAAATAAAATAAAACAATTTAAATGAGAAGATTGGAGAAACTTACCTTCCAATACAAGCAAAATCCAAGGAAAAGAATGAGGTTGAATGTCAGATTCAATCCACACACAACAAGCAAACACCAAGCAATTCCAAGCAAAACTCCCTTCCAAGCAATCAGATATCCAATTTTCAAGCAAGAGGGTTTCAAACAAAGGAGAGCAAATTTTGGAGAGAAAAAAATAATAAAAAATACATGTCTTTTTCCTTTTATTCCTCCAAAGATACTATTCCTTTTTTGGTAATAAATTAATCCTTTAAGTGATTTAATCAATCAATTCAAAATTATAGCCTTTGCACAACTAAATCATTTAATTTATTTAATTCAACAATTAAATAATTGAATGTCTCTTTTGCAAATCAAATAGGCATTTCAAATAACAATTAATAAACCCTTTTGCACTTAAAACACCCAAATAATTCACTCAAATAGATAGGGAAATAGTTAGTCGAATGAACTCAACTATTCCAAATAGGTTATTGCCATTTAACTCAATTGCATTTCAAAAAGTACAAACATGGCAGACTAGGCATTCAGTTTCCTCATTTAATGCAATTTCTACCTATTTACGAAAAAATATCAAATTTCAGAATTAAACCAAAATCACTCAAATTTGTTCCACAAGCATATAATGATGCAACAAACATTTTTGCTAAAGCAAAAATAGCAATTTCCAAATTAAAATCATTAATTTAATCTGAAAACATGGAAAACACACTTTTCAAACCATTTTAAAATGAAGTGCAAGAATGCTAAGGAAACACACACAAATGATTCCAAACACACATCACAGGTTTCCACAACACAAGGATAAGGGTGAGATGGCTTAGCGTCCCATGTCAACCTTCTCCACATTTCCCACATTAGTTAACACCTATAATTACCTGCACACTCAAGTAAACCATCAGGCATACCTGCTCCATACATAAAATAGCCGAAGCACATCATAATACCCAACATTGCACAATATCACATAAGCATCATAAACATGAGTCGATAATCAATCGGCAACATAAAATCATATATGCATAAATCATCTAACATAATCACATGGAATACATCACATCCATCCAGCATATTACACAAATGAAAACAGTGAAGCTGAAGCACTACAATAATATAACATACATGAACACAACGTATGCAATTCATACTGCATAATTGGAAAGCCAAATAATAAAGCAAAACGCCATTGGAAACACCTCAATGGTCATGTAGAATACACCCTCAAAACCCCTCGATGGCACCATAGACCTCATCGACAAGTTCGGTGCAATGCATCAAAGCATAATAATCACATAATACACTAATAAACACTCATAACAACATATAACACATGAATGAAAAGCACACAAGGCACACACTAGGGTGGGCATTACAGATTTACAATATTTAACTAATTTAAGAAGCATATTGTCTTCCAAACATTTTTAGACAATATTTTATTATTTATTAAAATACAATCATAACATTTTCTTATTTTAATTATACTATATACTATTTGAAACATAATTCGAAAAGACATTTAATTTATGAAAACACATCATGCATTTGAAACGATTAATCACATGATATAAAATCCATTCAATTATGCATGTGCAACTACATGATGTGTGTGAAAGAATCAGATAGAACCCAACACATGTTTGCCAAAAAGCTAGATCCCTTCTACATGAGCCATGGTCTTATCCTTCGACAAGACCTGCAAAAACTCAAACTCATCACACTATCAATAAGTTAGCCAAAAATATAGCCGAGGAAACAAAATCTTAATCAATAACATATCTTATCCAATGTAAATCTACTATTGTTTCATAGTTTTACTTGTAATTAACTAATGAGGTAAATCTAAAAAGTTTGAGACATGACATCCTTCCCCAGTTGGATGAGACATCGTCTCAATGTCTTATTACATCAAGCAAACAATAAAGTATCAAAACAATAATGTATCATCATCTGAGTATCAAAGTATTTGAATATGCATAAAATAAAATATCTATTCTATTTCCCCAAATGTGGAAAAGATCTATCAATATTAGAAGCATCCTCCCAAGTGGCACTGTCCACTGAATACTGGTCCCATTGGACCTTATACTGCATGATGTCTCGATTACGCAACTTAACGTTGTGCTTCTCCAAGACTCGAATGGGCTCCACTAGCACCACTCCTAGATCCTGTACCTATAGAGCATGCCAATCAAGAATATGCAAAACATTAGGATGATAAGGTTTGAGCAAAGACACATGAAAAATATTATGGATCTTGGTGAGATCTAGTGGCAATGCAAGTCAGTATGCAACTGGATTGTTCACTTCAAGGACATCGAAAGGTCCTACGAATCTTGGAGCTAGTTTGGATGCCCTGCCAAATGAAATCAAACTCTTATGAAGCTTGACCTTTAGAAACACCTTGTCACCTACTGAAAACTATCTAAAAGTCCTGTTCTTGTCTGCATAAGTTTTTTATCTATCTGAGGCTTGCTTCAATTTCTCTTTGATTAGCCTCATCTGATCTTCCATCTCTTTCAACATATCAGGTCCAACTACTATTCGATCTTCTACCTTGTCCCAACTGATTGGAGTCTGACATTTGCGCCCATAAAGAGCCTCAAATGGTGCCATCCCTAAATATGCATGGTAGGAATTATTATAAGCAAACTCCACCAATGGTAGATATTCCTCTCATTTGTACTGCTAATCCATATAGTACATCCTCAAAAGGTCCTCCACTACCTGGTTGACTCTCTCCATCTGACCATCCATTTTAGGGTGGTAAGTTGTACTAAAGTTCAACTTAGTCCCCAATGCTGCATTAAGTGTGGTCCAGAACCTAGAGGTCATGCGAGTTTCACGATCTGAAATGATCATCTCTGGCACTCCATGTAGCCGAAAGATCTCTTGTACAAACTTCTTAGCTAATGTCAATGACCCATCCGAAAGATTTTCAGGAATGAAATGAGCCACTTTAGTTAGTTTGTCCACTACCACTAATATGACATCATGCTTGTTCTTTGACATGGGTAAACCCTGAAGAAAGTCCATGCTAATCACCTGCCACTTGTACTTAGGTACACTGTGTGGATAAAGTAGTCCCACAAGATGGACATGTTTTGCCTTGACGCGTTGACACTCTAAACATCGAGCTACAAACTCAATCACATCCTTCTTAAGCTTAGGCCAAAAGTACAATGGTCTCAGTCCTTCCATTCTCTTGATCACTCCTGGGTGTCTAGAATATGGAACACTGTGAATCTCCTCGAGAACTAACTTCCTCAATTCACCTAAATCTGGGATATACATTCTCCCTTGATATCTCAAAAGCCCATCTGATTCTATGACATACCATTCAAATAGATGATTTGTGGGGTCTGCTTCTAATGCTTGCTTAACCCGTTCATAATGCTCATCTCCTTGCAAGTTTTGGATTACCTACTACCTCAAATTGGTTCTAGTAGTCACCATTGCAGCCAGATGTTGTCTCCTATTGAGAGCATCTGCTACCCTATTCTTTTTACCTTTTATGTACTCGATTCCAAAATCATATTCACTAAGGAATTCAAGGCATTTTCTCTATCGAGCATTGAGATTAGGTTGGGTGAAGATATATTTAAGCCCCAAATGATTTGTCTTAAGCTCAAATGGCTTACCCAAGAGATAGTGCCTCCACATTTGAAGTGTGTGAACAATGGCATACAACTTGAGATCATGAGGTGCATAATTTGACTCATGTTGTTTCAGTTTACTTGATTCATATGCCACTATTTTTCCATTCTGCATCAACACTCCTCCCACACCTTCACCAGAAGCATCTATAATCACAGTGAAATGACCATTTGGATCAGGTATGGTCAGAATAGGTGCTGATGTGAGTTTTTCTTTCAACAACTGAAAAGCATGTTCACATTTCTCTATCCAATCGCACTTCTTACCCTTTTTCTGCAACGAGGTTATGGGTGTTGCAATTATCAAGAATCCCTCTACAAATTTCCTATAGTATCCTATTAATCCCATAAAAATTCTAACCTTAGTTATAGTCTGTGGTGCAGGCCATTCCATTATTACCTTGATCTTTTCAGGATCTACTTCTGTCCCATCTGCTGAAATTACGTGACCAAGATAGTGCACTTTACTTTGATAGAATGTGCATTTAGATAACTTGCCAAAAAATTTCCTTTCTCTCAAACATTGCAAGACTGTTCTCAAGTGTCTTTCATCTTCCTCTACTAATTTAGAATAAATCAGAATGTCATCAAGGAAGACCAACACAAACTAATCAAGACAATCCCTAAACACACTGTTCATCAAGTTCATGAATGTTGCTGGTGCATTAGTTAACCCAAATGGTACTACTGTGAACTCGTAGTGACCATATCATGTTTTGAATGCTATTTTAGAGATATCCTCGTCTTTAATCCGTAACTGATGATACTCAGATCTAAGATCTATCTTAGAGAATACCTTTGCACCTTTCATTTGGTCGAACAATTCATCAACCCTTGGAAGCAGATATTTGTTCTTAATAGTTGCCTTGTTGAGCATTCTGTAGTCAATGCACAACCGCAATGTTCCATCCTTCTTCTTAACGAAGATAACTGGTGCACCCCAAGGTGACACACTAGATCTAATAAACCCTTGTTTTAACAATTCTTCTAACTGTGCCTTAAGTTCATACAGTTCTGTTGTGGTTATTTGATAAGGTGCTTTAGACTATGGTTTGGTTCTTGGCTTTAGATCTATAGAGAAATCAAATTCTCTTAGGTGGTAGTTCTATCAATTCATCAGGAAAGACATCTTTAAATTCTCTAAGAATAGGATACTTGTCAAAAGATGGTTCCTGATTATCTAGATTTCTTATCTTCACTACATAGATAGAACAACCCTTTCTTTTAGCCTTTTTCAATTGCATGGCTGATATATGTCTTAGCTTAAGGGGTTTTCTAGATCCATTTAACTCTACCTGATTCCCAAAGTCATCAAGACATTTCATTACCTTCTCTTCACAATCCACTAAAGACTTATGTTTTTGACAATCAGTTGATTCCAAGAATCACATCATAAGATCCTAGAGGTGCAACATAAAGACTGACTTGTGTTTGGAAAGTAGGAAGATCTAATTCACTGCATACTAGACATGAATCTACTCTTTTTTCTACATTGTTACCATACTGCACCAACCAAGAATTTTCCATGTGTCTAGGTTTAACAGATAACTTAGCTACAACTTTTGGATCAACAAAACATTCCATAGCTCCTGTATCAATTAAAATAGAAACTGGAAGGCCAAAGAGCTTACCGAACATCTGTATGGGTGTAGCTTGGAAATCTGCTTGTCGATGATCTACAGTTGCATGAATCTGGTGTTGAGGAACTCCTTGTCGATTTCCATCTCTCTGATTCTCTGTTCGACAAGGACATGCACTTGCATAGTGCTCTCCTCCACAATTATAACATCCATCTCGGGGTCCTCTATTTCTAGCTGGATTGGTTCTCCTGTTATTATTACCATTGTTGCCATAATTACCTCTTTTATTGTTATTCCCACTTTGGTTCCCATTGTTCTTTTCCTGGTAGTTATTGCCTCTCTTAAGATTCCTTATCTGGCGCTTACTATTCCCTTGATTGCTACTGTCATTCTGATACCTTTTAGTTCCACTTTTCACATCTCGGCTCTTACAGTAATTTGAGATCTGTTGCAGTTTCTGCTCTTGTTTAGTAGCCTTTTCGAACACTTCATCCATTGTCAATGGATTATGAATATCAACATCAGATCCAATCTGTGGCCTTAATCCCAAGATGAACTTACGAATCCTAAACCTTTCATCAAGTTGATACTGTGGAACATATTTCAACAAGTGAGAGAATTTCTCCCAATATTGATTCACAGTCATACCTCCCTAAGTGAGGTTTTGGAATTCTATCATTTTCTTGTCAAAGTAGAGCTATGGCAACCACCTCTTCCTAAAGAGCCCAAGGAAGTGATCCCATGTGACTTCTCTTGGTAACAATTTTTTTTCAACTTTCTCATTGTCCCACCATGTCGCTACTTCCCCAGTAAGCTGATAGGATCCCCATGTAGCTTTAGTTTTAGCAGACAAATCACGAAGATCAAAGTATTTTTCCATATCAATAATCCATGCTTCTGCTCCATCTCCTATAGTCTTACCATCAAACTTAGGAGGTGTAACCTTTTTGAGATCCTTTCCTAACTCCTCGGCAATCTTGTTTTTGTTGTTCCCATTCACTTCAACCTCATGACCTCTGTTTTCTTCTCTCCTTTCCTCATTATTATTTTCCCTTATTCCTCTAATTTCTTGTTCCATAGTATTTATTCGAGTTCCCTGCTGAGTCAAGAGAGTTCCTTTCTGAGTCAGAAGAGCTAGGATTTGAGTCAATTGGTTATTCTATCCTTCATTGTTATTATTATTTGCCTCATTGTTTCTAGCATTAGCCCCTCCTGCATCAGTGCTAGCATTGTTTCCAATATTGACTTCTTCATTATTTCCAGTATCGGGGTTATTGCCAGAACCTAGGGTTGCTCCCCTACGTCCAAAGTTTCTAGTGTTCATGATGAACTATCTAGAAAAAGAGTCTACAACTTTAGCGTAACGGTTCCATATAGGCCTAGAGTAGAACTTGGCTCTGAGACCAAATGTAAAGTACCGATTTTTTTCACAAACACACAAAATTGAAGTAAAACATAGAATTACAAGTAAATTAAAGTAAGGTAAATTAACTTCTATTCATCATTCAGAAGAAAAGATATTAATATATTCCCAAGAGTCCAAGCAATCTTTGAATTCATAAGATTAAAGTATAATCATGATTACAATACATGTGTATACATCTGAAGTCAATTACATAGTATGTAAAAATCAAATATATTACAAGTGTCAAATATTGACATCAAGCCTTACAAATATTTGAAACAATAGAAGTACAAGGTGATCAATATCATAAAAATCTGACAAAAAGTCCTCGACCGCCATCGACCAACCGGCCATCTGTTGAATCAAAGGACAAGAACATGGTTCAGGCACTTTTTGCGCCCAATCACGAAGCTTGCACTTCCGCAGTATCCTTCAAACTAAAGGATGCCCGACCTTGCTCGAAGAGCCTAGCAATCTGTAATCATATGCAGGGTGGAATCTGGTGTGTGCCTATCAATCTACATGCATTACTATCATGAATGCAGCATCGCATCAATAGGATATGACAGGGAAATATATATGAAAACTAGGCTATCAAACCATTCATTCTATAATGGTATACATGTCTATTTCAACATCTCATTAGCTTTGGCCAAAGCATTAACCATATAATGGCATATAGGTTTCGAAAAAGAAAACCTACTTACCTATTATTCCATACTCGACACTCGTCCCGGAAGGCAATCTTTCCAATTATACATAATAAAGAAGAAACAAACATAGGGCATGCAAGCATCTATTTACTTTCAGTAATTTAGATGTACAAGTTTTCAATAATCAATTCTTTCCCTTTTTCCAAACATCAAATACACAAAATATACTATGAAGCAGTCCACTAATTCAGTGGTTTAATTCTTTTCATAATAATCAATTTAATTCATAGTTCAGCCTTCCTGTCATTTCTGTGACAGGAGGTTTATTTTAACATAGTAAACATATATATAGACTTCCTGTCGCTAGGGTGACAGGAACTGTGACATGATTAAGACGATGAAATAGAGTAAGTAAACATTCTTTTAACAACATAAATTTACTGTCTCAGATTTGTCAGTATGCTATTTAATCAGTGTATCAGTTTTGAGTAACATTTATTTTAATTTTTTTTGGTAACATTCTAACAAGTTTCTAATGGTTTTAACACAGCTACCGGATCTACTGTTTTTGCTACAGGAAGATAGTAGTTTCCAGTTTATGTAAAATACATAGTTTACTGTCGTAACTAATAGTTTCTTAACTAATTTCTACTCAGATTCAGAGATTTTAATTAAGCTGCTATAGGAGTGACAATTTATCTAAGTCAAAGATTTGTTGTTTAACAAAAGAGGCCAATTTGTGTAACCTGTTGTTTATTTCCAGCTAGAATGCAAATTAAATACAGTCATGTGATATTTTTACCAGTCGATAAAATAGCAATCTAAGAGGGTCTAGTTCAGTTTAAAATTCCTGATTTGATAGATATAGGAACTACATTCCTGTCCAGCGTCAGAATTCAGAGACTTTTGGTAATAGCCGGATGAGGAATTGATCTATTACCAAGTCACCTAGGCATAGGTTGAATCAGCCAGCAAGAAATGGTGATTGGTCTAGGAAAAAGATAAAATTGGTCAGTCATTATGGTCGACCAGATCTAAGGCATTAGAATATAAGGAAACGATAGACATGAAGGATCTGGTAGTTTATAAGTTTGCTTAGGCCAATGTGCAGAAGGAGGACGACTTAGCTTGGAAGTAAGATAGGCGGCCAAAGGTGGGATCGGCCAAGTCTAAGGAAAATTTGACCAAACAGCAATCAAGAATTTAAGAAATGGTCTGCAATAAGTAGAAACGACCTCATAAGATTGACGGCCAAGAAGTTTCAGAGGATTAACACCAAGGATAATGGAATCGGCTAGAAAAGAATAAGGGGCGATATCAGCAGAACATAGGTTGACCAGGTGGAATAGTTAGAAAGAAGAAGACTTAGATTTGCGAAAGACAATCGCCAGGCAGGAAAATGACTCAGCAACCAAGGACGATCCAAAGAGATCTGACGCCTATTAAACTATTATTAATCTATCCTTTTAGCAAAAAAATACATGGTTTTGATGCAGAAACTTTTAAAGAGAAGAAAACCTAGAATAGTGAAGACTCTGCAGCTACTATCGCTGCCCTCTAAACCTTCTCTGTTGCTGAATTCCTTCTCTTGTCGCTGAATTCCTTCCCTGCAATATTGGTGGTCTGATCTGTTCGATCTCTCCCCCTTTTTTAACAACTTCCTCTCTCTTGTTTGGACGTTACAGATCGGTCTGAGAACTCTTGTTAAGTTTCAGTTTGCATGCTCTCTTTCCGACCAGATTTGAGAATAAAACTATTTAAAATAGAACAATACTATCTTTTTATATTCTACTATCACATGAGTGACAAGAATTTGATTTAATTGCATTATTCTCAAACTCTAAATATAATAAGCTATTTTTAATATTATTAATTTAACTATTTTACTTTAAAAATAATATTTTAATAATCAAGAACAAAAATTTAATACAATATTACTTAATTTATATGCATATAGATTTTACTATATTTAACTAATTTAAGAAGCATAGTCTTCCAAACATCTTTAGACAATAATTTATTATTTATTAAAATACAATCATAACATTTTCTTATTTAAATTATACTATATACTATTTGAAACATAATTCGAAAAGACATTTAATTTACAAAAACACATCATGCATTTGAAACGATTAATCACATGATATAAAATCCATTCAATTATGCATGTGCAACTACATGATGTGTGTGAAAGAACTAGATAGAACCCAACACATGTTTTCCAAAAAGCTAGATCCTTTTTACCTGAGCCATGCTCTTGTCCTTCGACAAGACCTGCAAAAACTCAAACTCATCGCACTATCAATAAGTTAGCCAAAAATATAGCCGAGGCAACAAAATCTTAATCAATAACATATCTTATCCAATGTAAATCTACTATTGTTTCATAGTTTTACTTGTAATTAACTAATGAGGTAAATCTGAAAAGTCTGATACATGACACAAAGATATTGTCATCTGACCTAATAGTTACCTTGCACTGTAAAAGTTCCTTAAACACTATTTAATGAACTTGTTCCCATCAACTTTGAATATAAACAAACCATCACATTGTGCAATAGCATTATAAATGATAGCTAAGTCTTATAACATGGCTACTTGTTGTATACACTTAAAAATGGCAAAGACAAAGTAAATAAATATTTATTATTTATTTAATTCTCATTCTTGTATCATTTAGTAAATTCATCAATTTATCTATTTGATTCACGTTCATCATTAATAGTCCAAATATTAAATAAATATCAATTTATTTAATTAATTCAATTAAACCTATTCTTCTAATATCATCCCTTAATTAAATAATAATTAAATTATTTAATCCCAATTCATCCTATTCCAATGTCTTCATTCATAAATCCACATCACCTAATCCATGTCATGTAATCCACCTCATCATCTTGCACATGCAATTAAATATTTTAATATTTAATTAATCCATTTTCCCTCACCCACATGGTCTATTATCTCTCTAACTATCCCTATTCCAAAGGGCATGGTCTCTCCATGTCACCATGGTCAAAGGGACACTTTGTGACACTTGTTCCATGGTCCCTAAAATCTTTCCAACCTCCCTTACAAACGTGATCTCCTTGTTTGACCTTCTCTCTTGGGTCATTGTGAGCCTTGTGACATGTGGACTCATGTCACTCCTTTCTCTCCACCATCTCAAGGTGAGAGGAACATCTTCCCTCTTTCTCTCCCTCAGCTCAACCAACTCAATCCTCACTGTGCACCTCACAAGACCAAGTCTCCACCATTGAGATCTTGACGCATGGATTTGCCCCCTCCTTATCCTATAAAGGAAGCTCATTCCCTCAATTCTACAATACTCAAGCATTCGTAACCTTACTCTACAGGAATCATACTAGTGTACCTTTGGCAAAGTTATCTCCATTTGCATTCACATAACCTCATGTTATCATAATCATCATTCAATCGTGTCTCCATCAATCCATGTCCATTAGTATTGCATTGTAGCGTGATCTCCATTGCATTGTCCACCTACAACCGTTCTACTCTTGTCATCTTCAACAACAAGGAAGTACATACTTCTGAGAGCTCCATTACCATCAAGATCAAGAGGAGATAGGCGAACAATCGAAGGTTTTGAGGTAAATCAGTCTTTAAGGTAATATTGCTTTGTTTATTTGATTTGCATCATATTTCATTGAGATTATTGGATTATTAGTAGTTTAATACTATTAACAATATTTCCACTAACATTTTTAACTTCCATCTAAGTGTTTTGTGAAGGTTCTATCACGACAGGTCAGTTATGCGCATACAACGTCTAGTTCGACGCATTTAACAATTTCTGTTGCACTTTTACCTTTCGGTGCATTCAACTTGTTCTATTGCACATATGATTCATTTTGTCATGCATTTGCTAATCCTGCACATATACCACACAGTCTCGCGCATTTGAGTCATTTTACTGTGCATATACTACACAGTGTTGTGCATATGACTTGCAGTCCTACGCATGCAATTTGTAACAGAGTTGTAAAAGTCTTATAAGGTTTTCCATACTAACTTTCATCTGCAGGTGTTAGAAGCTAGATTTAGTCATTTTAGCTGCATTATTAAGCCACCTAGAACTAATTAGGAAGGAGTAACTTAATATGTTCATGCAAATCATCACATAGTCTTAACTACGAGGAAAGTAAATCGATTTGTTGCATCTCAACTTTCATCTAGTCCCAACCTAGGGGTTAAAATTGAACAATTTATTTATGTTTTTACTATCTTGCACTACAATCTATCACATAACATAATAGGGGAAAGTAACACTTGTTTTATTTTTGCAAACAACAATCTACACCTAGATTTGTTAGAGGGATAAAATTAACAAAATCTTTTCCAAGTTATTGCTATCTTGTTACAAATTTTTGTGCTTGGTAGAGTTAACATGTTTAGTTATTTTTCTTTTAACTAGGGAGATAAAGAACCAGTGTTCTCTGTGTTTTCAGAATGATAATAGGACTATGCTCTCCCCTTAATTGGGTGACCAAAATGCCAAATTTATCATTTTGCATGTTTTACCTTTAGAGAGGCCTGCCCTTGGAAATCCTTCCTTCCAAGTGGGAATGACCTTAAGTGATAATGGGCTAAAGCCAAGCTCCTCCAAGTCACTATAAATAAATTACGTTTGTGATGAAAGTTGCAAGTGACGGGTGTTGTTGTATTACAACGACCAATGTTTCCCCCAAAACCCTATGGAACGAAACCTCTGCAAGCTGGGAAGACTTCTTATCAAAGCACATGGCTGCATGTGTAATCACCTGAACAGATGCCTTGACTAAAATCCTTTTGTTCTAGTAAGCCAAAATCCCCTATTTGGTGACACAGGAGGAGGAATCTCTAGATCCGTCTAATGTCATACACTCATTTAGTGTAGAGATAGAAAAGTTCAACTCTTCAGAGGAACTATAACTTGGTATGCATGAGAAGTGAGTGCCATGGAGGGGAGCCGGTGCTACCAAGTTGTTAGTTGTCCGCCTTTATGCAAGTGGCTGGTGTAAAAACTAAGTTAGAACTCATCAAATATTGTCCTTGCCATCCTAGGATTGTAATTGTTTGTTTTTAATTTTGTTAAGTAATCATGAAAACCTTTTGTTCTCTGTGTTTTCCTGCAATAACTTGAATCAAAATCAGCATTGAAAACCTTAGATTAACTTAGGAAAATGTTCCAAGGAAATCAAACTGTCAAACTGAAACAGAAAACCAAATACCTACAGTTCTACACATTTAAAACATTCTTCTATGCATACAACACATTTTGTTGTGCATATAACCTATTCTGCTACGCATATGAACCATCTTGTTGTGCATATAATCTTTCTATGCATCTAACACACAGAACGACGCATATAACACATAGTGATGCACATATAAACTCAAACAGACCTACCCATTTGACATGTTATCCTACACTTTTAAAGCTGCGCATCCAAAATAGAGGCATATTTTGTACAGTTTGGGATAAAAACATTGTCAGTTTTAGGTACCCTTTTTGCTGTAGTTTCACCCTGAAAAATTAGTTATACCGTGCAAACATCTTTCCATATCATTTTCATAAACATCTTCTTTTCACATCATTGTCTTGCTATCAAAACACCTCAAAATCAAACCAAACACCTCAAAAATCAAAACACAACTTGCTTCTAGGACCTAGTTGATACTCTACCAACCCAAACAAGACCTAGTTAGATTTATAACAGGATTTCAAATCATCCTTCTCAACAAAACTATACTAGTGTAACCTTGACAAGAAAATAGTCCTCATCAAATAGCGGTGTCAATCTATCCCTATTTAGGACTACCACTTATATCATCATTCTGATAGCTATTAGACATTATAGCTCAAGATTTACCTTGTTTAAGACAAACATAGAATCAACAAAAACCTTAGCAAAATCAATTCCAATCAAACTCACCTTCCACTGTATCACACCTCCAATCAAAATCACAATCCAACAAAACCCATAAATCTCATTTCATCCCATCCCAAAATCTTGCATGGTGCAAACTAGATCTCAATCAAAATAAAAGAAAAACATGGACAACCTTAACAATACCTGATCTGGATGATGAGGAAATCCTCCAATAACTCCAAGACCCTAAGTTCCAAAAGATAATGGATAGAGTTGTGCTACCGATCCCCAAAAGTATTTCCTCATGCTTGCACAACAAGGAGAAAAGCTACCCGCAGACTTTGATATCTCTAATCTATGAGAGAATAATGCCTCAAATGAAGCTGAGTCATCGAAAGATGGCTCCAAAATTGAAAAAGAGACTCCAAAAATAGAAAAGGCTAAGGATACACTTAATCCTTTGGATGCATTGACAACTCAAATTCAAGCCTTACAACAGCAATTGGTAGATATCCAAAGTGGAACCACAATGAAACATTACTCGCTTGAAGATATCTCACCTTATCCATTTGACAAATCCTTGAACATGATACCTTTTCCTATAAGATTTGAAGTGCCAAAATTTGACAAGTATAGAGGAAAAGGAGATCCTAGAGATCACATCAGGGAATTCAGTGCCGCTTGTCTTGAAGTCACCCACAATGAAACTTATCTAATGCGACTATTCCCTAGAAGCCTCAAAGGACAAGCCATGGAGTGGTTTTCATGTCTACCTCCTGGCATCCACACCTTTAATGAATTAGTGGACAAATTCATCACACATTTCTCTTATAACATAGAACATTAAATCTCCATGCTAGACCTTTGCAACACTAAACAAAAAGGAGTAGAATCATTTGCATCTTTCTTATAAAGGTGGAGACAGCTTGCGAGAAAATGTCCCTATCACATACCTAAAAAACAAATGATAGAAATGTTCATGCATAATTTGTCCACTGAGCTAAGCTACCAAATAGAAATCCAATGTCCATCAACTTTTAGTAAGGTCATTGAGATGGGGCTTCTTATTGAGAAGGGCTTGATAGCAAAGGGGCAATTAAAGATATACAAATACACCCCAAGCTCTAACAACAATGCAGATAAGTCACGGTTTTGGACTAAAAACAAATCCATAATGAACGATGGTGTGGTAAGTGTGAAACATTCAGCACCAAAGCAACCTATTTTCAACTTATCCAATCCGTAGAATAACACACCATCTACCAAACCTCAAGGCACTGAACAAAAACAAAACAACTTCCCTCCAATAAGAAAGTTCACACAACTTGGTGAATCACTTGAATCCGTACTTAGAAAGTTGATTGAGGGTAACATGATCACACTTCCCCCAGTGTGTGAATACAAACCCAAGTTCAAATCTCCTTGGTAGAATGAAAATGACTTTTACGAATACCATAGGAGCAAAGGTCATAAAACCAATGATTGTATGAAACTCAAGCATGTCATTCAAGACCTTCTTGACCAAAAGTGCATATCCATTAATGAAGGACATACTACCAATGATGAACATATGGAATTCAAGAATCCTCTTCCTCATTATGAGAAAGGAGGTTCTTCAAACCAAAACAACAAAAATGGCACTGAGAAAGTAAGCTATAACAACGCTTCTTTTGATTACACCATCAATCATATTTCCCAAAGTGAGTCACATATTAATGTGATTACCATCAATGATCAAACTGATTGTAATGTGACCACACGTCGTGGAAACATAACTCTACAAGGAGCTCAATCGAAACCATCTTCCACATGCAAGTCATCTTCCACCTCAAATCGGTAAAGCATCATTGACCAACTTCACAAAACACGCATGCATATATCCATCTTGGAGTTATTGTGTTTATCACCTTCCCATAAAGCCATTTTAGAAAAAGTTCTCTTGGAGACAAGGGTTCCTACGAACCTTGCCCAAGATCAATTCCAAGCTATGGTAGGCCATCTCACCACACCGCATTTCCTATCCTTCACTGAGAAGGACAACATGTCAATAAATCAACCACACAATGCATCCCTACACATTGAGGCCCTAATACATAAGCACATAATAAAAAAGGGTCCTAATAGATGGAGGGGCTGGTTTGGACATTTGTACACTAAAGTTAATCCTTGCATTGGGGTTCTCTAAAAATACTGTTGATCCCAAGAAAAAGATAACCATCAAGGCATATGATGAGGAAGAAAGGACCTCTAAAGGAATGATGGTTTTGCCAATATGAGTGGGACTGATGGAAAAAGATGTAGTGTGCCAAGTTCTCGACATGGAGCTTGTGTATGACATTCTTCTAGGCAGACCTTGGATCTACGCAATGAAGGTTGTCCCATCAACGTATCACCAATGTATCAAGTTCCCACATAACGATCAAGAAATAACCATACAAGGGGAACCCGATCCTTTTTAGTATTGCAATACCATACAGTCTAAACTAGATGTTGTGATACCCACCAATAGAGTAGCTTCTTCTTCCTCCAACCAAGTGGATCCAAGTTCCTTAGCTTCCACCTCAAAAACATTAGAGTTAAAAATCAAAGTCAAAGACAAAGGCATTAGGGAGTATGTTATTGAACAATCTTTCTCTCTAGCACAATTGCCACTATCACCAAAGTCTTATGGGAGACCATCCCTGAACAAAGCTAAGTCACTTGAGACTCCCATGGGTCCTTTCATTAAATAGGGAAGCCTATCTGATGAGAGTGACAAGAAAGATGTCTTACAATGGATTTTCAAAGATGAAGACAATCAAACCATACTAGAAGATCAACAACCTAAGCTTCCTATAGAACAATATGGTCAAGGTTTTTCCATGTTGCAAAGGATGGGATACAATGGTCATGGTCCCATAGGCCTAAGATAGGATGGTATCATAGAACTTATCAAACCCCCTACTCAAACAGCCCAAGACACTACTGGGTTAGGATACCAAGGTTAGCAGAAGAACAAATGCAAAGGTAAACAAAAGGTTGAAGACAGACAAGCAACTACCACCAACATAGTGGAGCAAATTCACCGCTTGCATGAGACTAGTGAAACTGATTCAAATGAGTATGAGTGGGACAGGTTCTTTGAGATGTCTTGTGAAGACAAAGTGATAGATGTAGTCCAACAATATAGTAATACTCCAACAACGCATGAGGGACAGAGCTCTAGGGCTAGACTGCTAGAGTTCGGACTGCAATATGACGAGAATGAATTTCACGAAGAGAGTATGATATCAATCTTGATGGACCAACTTGAGGAGAGTACCATAATAGACCTCGTTAATACCTTGTCCCATTCAAATGAATCCTTCGTCCTAACCATAACTACCCTTGAGTCTGATCAACTTGATGATCCCTTACCTCTTGTCCACCCCAAATTAATAGATTGGCATCTATTTGAAACATCACATGAGCTTGACACCTTTGAAAACGATGATGCCATCATTGACTACCTAGAGCTTAAAGAACACTTATCTGTAGGAGACCATAAGGTTGGCTTCCCCATCAACCTTAACTATGAGGCATACTTTGGAGAGAGTGCCAATCCTTTCAGTCATAAAAATGTCAAAATAAATATGAGATCTAATGGTGAAAACTACTCTGCGGTAGTGTTAGATCATGAAAAGAGAAAAAGAAAAGACATATCTGAAGGTGAAAACCTCTTTGAGGTGCCGACGGATGAAAGGCTTGACCCTCTCCCCCTTTATGCACATCTAGAAAGATATTTAGTATTGATTGAACCAGCAGAATCAATCAACATTGGCACAGAAGCACAACCAAAACTCCTTTATCAAGTAGAGTCATTAACTACACAAGAGAAAATAAAGTTTGTTGAGTTCTACAGAAGAAAACAAATAAACTTTACTTGGTCTTACACTGATATGCCAGGTATATATCCTGATCTAATCATGCACCATTTGTCACTAGCTCTGAGAGCCAAGCCAGTCAAATAGAAGTTGAGGAAAATGCACCCCCACATAGCTTTAATAGTAAAAGAAGAGCTCAAGAAGTTACTAGATGTGGGGTTCATTAGAGCCATTGACTACCCAGAATGTGTCTATAATATTATACCTGTTTTAAAGCCTAACAAGAGAATCAGAATATGCAAGGACTTTAAAGACTTAAATAAGACTTGTCCAAAGGATGATTTTCCTTTACCAAACATTGATATCATCGTCAACCTCACAGCAGGTCACACCATGTTGTCCTTAATGGATGGTTTCTCTAGATATAACCAAATCACGATAGCACTAGAGGATCAACATAAAACAACATTCACATGCCCATGGGGCACCTATTGTTGGTGTGTTATTCTATTCAGTCTCAAGAATGCAGGACCAACATATCAGCGAGCAATGACAACGATCTTCCATGATATGATGCATACCATCATGGTAGATTATGTTGATGATATCTTAGGGAAATCACTCACTAGAGAGGGACATCTTGAAGTCTTAGACAAAATATTCACAAGACTAGAGCAGTTCAATGTACGGTTGAATCCTAAAAAGTGTGTTTTCAGAGAAACATCTGGAAAACTACTTGGATGCATCATATCAGCAAATATAATAGAGGTTGACCTAGCAAAGGTCAAAGCAATTATGGAAATGCCACCACCAAAGAACCTGAGTTAGCTACGGTCTTTACAGGGAAAGTTATAGTCAATTAGAAGGTTCATATCCCAACTGGCAGACAAGTGCCATCCTTTTTCACATCTGTTGCATAAAAATGTTCCATCCAAATGGGATGATAATTGTGAACAAGCATTTTAGTGCTTAAAAGAATATCCAATGAATCCACTAGTCCTAATGCCGCCAATTCAAGGAAAACCTCTACTGTTATATATCTCAGCTATACCCACAGCTTTGGGAGCATTGCTAGCATAAGAAAACCATGAAGGAAAGGAGCAAGCAATCTACTATATCAGCATGACATTAGTAGGTTATGAGCTTCAGTACACACCAATTGAAAGGGCCTGTCTTGCAGTCATCTTTGCTTCACAAAAGTGGAGACATTACATGATCTCTCACTCCATAAAGCTAGTAGCAAAGATCTACCCATTAAACTATCTTCTCAACAAAGCTACCCTAATGGGTAGAATATCTAAATGGGTTATGATTCTTAGTGAGCTTGACATTGAGTACATGAATAGAAGAGACATAAAAGGATAGGTCATTGTAGATCAGCTAGTAGATGCACCTTTGATTGATAACAACCCCTTACAATTTGAGTTTCTTGATGAATTTGTATTCAATATCACAACAATGGCTTGGAAGCTCTATTTTGATGGGTCATACACGTAACATGGTTCTGGAGCATGCATCTTGCTAGTAACACCATAGGGGGATACAATCCCTAAATCATATAGACTTCTGTTCCCATGCACCAATAATGTGGCTAAGTATGAAGCACTGGTTATCAGCATAAAAATGGTAGTTGAGTGGAAGATCAAAGAGCTTCATGTGTATGAGGATTCACAACTTGTCATTAATCAAATAAATGATTAATACCAAACAAAGGATGAGAAGTTGATACCATACAAGCATATGGTGGACGACTTCAAGAAATATTTTGTTGTGATCTCCTTCGAACAAATACCTAGGTTGGAAAACAAAGCAGTAGATGCAATGGCCACTATTGCATCCCTTCTAGATATCCCTGCAAATCAATTGCATTATGAGTTTTTGGTGGAGCCAGTCTCCCATCCAGCCTATGGAAGCCTAGAAGATAACACCATTTACCACATTGTAGGATCCAATTCTCCTTTATATGGCAAGATTTATACCTAACTTAAAGAGATTATCCTACCTCCTGTCCTATCAAACAACCAAAAACATACATTCATACACGAATCATCCAGATATACCATTGTTGCTAACACCCTGTACAAATGAGGTTTAGATGGTACTCTCCTTAGGTGTTTAGATAGTGATGAATATCAAACTGCTCTAAGGGAGGTTCATGAAGGCATTTGCGGGACACACTCTAGTGGTCCTACTCTGGCAAATAAACTTATGCATTTAGGATATTACTGGCCGAGCATGGAAAAAGATTCCTATCAATTTGTCAAGTGGTGTAAGAAATACCAAATTCACAGTAATTTGATACATGCACCCGCTTAGGAATTACAACCTTTAACGACACCTTGGCCCTTCTGTCAATGGGGACTGGATCTAGTAGGCAAGATTCACCCTTCCTCCTCCAACAGCCACAAATTCATTATCATAGCCACAAAGTATTTTACGAAGTGGATTGAGGCCGTTCCACTAACCATTGTCACAGGGAAATAGATTTCATCCTTCATCCTTAACTATATCATATGCAGATATGGTATTCCATTGTCCATTGTCATAGATAATGGAAGACCCTTCAAGAACTAGGATGTACATGAACTCTGTAGTAAATTCCATAACTAGCATTGTTTCTCCACCCCATACTACCAGCAAGGTAACAACCAAGCTGGGGCATCAAATAAAACCATTCTAAAGATCCTCAAAAAGACTGTCGATGATGCTGGCTAGGACTGGCATATGCAATTGAACCCTGCTCTGTGGGCCTACAGAACTAGTATACACACACCCACATGTGCAACACCATACTCCCTTATCTATGGCTCTGAAGCCATATTGCCTATCGAAGTTGAGATTCCTTCCCTCAGGATGTTGTTAAAGGGACTCATAACTAACGAGGAATACAAGGTATCAAGGCTTCAAGAACTAGAACTGCTAGAAGAATGGAGACAACATGCCTTTAACCATCTTAAGGCATACCAGCAGAGAATGTCAATGAGCTACAATCACAAGGTTAAGCCAAGAGTCTTTCAAGTAGGTGATCTGGTCCTAAGAGAGAACCCACGCAATCAATAGGATAGAGAGAAGAAGGAGAAGTTTGAACCCAATTGGTTGGGTCCATATATCATAGTCGCTACCTACGGATCAGGTGTGTATCAACTCTCAACATCAGAAGGTGAAGTGTTTGATGAATCCATCAACAATATGCACCTTCGAAGGTTCTATACCTAATAACCCCAATGCAAGGGACATAAAAAAAACAAGTGGCCGTAAGTGGTGAAAATCTAGAAATAGCCCCTATTTATGACTAACCGCTACCTCCATATGTTAGTACAACCCAACCTCCATCCATCTTTCCTATCGTATTCATCCAGTGACTACATCCATTTTGCATCTACCTCGCAATGACTTACCATAGCCTAGTGTTTTGTCACCCCCATCACATTATCTAGTAGGGTCATCCAATCACATTATCCTATCATTCATCTAATCACAAATCTATTGTCAGTATCAGCCATTCTGAACTATGTCGCCTCTGAGTTATCACGTAGGCAAGGCCATCATCGATGTGCCCCCGAGGCTCCTTTTCCATCCATTCCATCCCATGTCAATCAACCATTGGTCCATTCAAGTCTGCACCATTTCTCATCGCCTAGGTCTTTAGGTCCACATAGGTCCACCCCGAACTACATTTCCTCTGCGTCATCACATAGGCAAGGCCATTTAGCAATGAGCCCCCGAGGCACTAGGTCAGTCCAATAGGGCCCGTCACATTGATCATCATCAATTCATCCATAATAAATAAAATCCTCTACTTGACTAGGGGAAAGCCCTCGATCTAGTTAGGCAATAGGATTCTTGAATGCTATAACTTTAGAGGGTAAACAATCAGATCACAGTTTTAGCACTAGACAACAAGCAGCATGACAAGCAAGTTTTCAACATCATCTTGGCACAAAAGATAGTGAAACTACACTTGGTAAATCCCTTTTGACCTAAGACATCAAGCTGATTCTATCAAGTTATTGCGAGAAAACATGTTTTGGGCAAGAAAGTTTTTCAATGGTTGTTTTAAAATTCTTATCTCATGATTTTTGTTATTATGTCTTTCTACGCTACTCAAGGATGTGTCAAACTAGAGAAGCTATGATGGGGGCATAATCATTTTATTTGTCTAATATTTGTGGATTTCTCTTTAGTAATGTGAAAGCTTTGTCTAATGAAATGATCAACAAAATGATCACCAAGGACATCAAAGGTCTAAACATGAAATAGGTTTTTAATTCTTTTATGTTGATATGCAAACAATACTCAGGTCATCTTGGTTCAATTATACTTAAATGCTTGTACTAACTTTCTAAAGAAAAATCCACAAGTCATCATGGTTCAATTATACCCAGATGCTTGTATTTTCTTACAACATTTTAAAAGCTCAATGATGAAACAAAGTACTTCAAATACTCACACAATCGAAGATGACAAGTCCATACTTATCTCGTTGCATTCCATTGCATTATAAGCATGTTATCATTTTACCAAAATCCATGTGTCTTTATGATCATTCATTATCCAATTTCTTATCATTTGTTACCAAGTCATTCATTATCACATTTTCTTATCTTTCATTATCATATATCCAAATTCATTTTCTTCTAAAAAGGTGTGTTGTTATTAAGATTGAGTATACTTGGCATTAACAAAAATAAATCATTGTGCGTCATATTTAGGTCCATCATCATTAGATGCATATCATTTTGTTCATTAGGATGCATAAACACAAGTAAATCATCAATCACCATAGCAAGAGTCATATATTCACATCATTCATCCATTTGAACTTGTCATATGTATATCATGATAGAAAAAAAAATAATACAAAAACATAGATAACATGATCATCAAATTAAAACTATCTTAGTGCATGCATACATGAGTCATATCATTACATTTCGCATTGTGCAAATCAACACATTTACAAATCAAAACATATAGGTACATCTTGCATCTAGTATTAGGTCAAGCATTATAAGCATGTAGAGGCATCATGTCTAGTAAATTAAAAATCTATAGAAGCATCAATATAATCATCATAATGTTGCATCATACAAGTCATCATATAGAGCATTAGGTCCACCACATAACATAAGCATGAGCATCAAAATCATAAACCATGTAAGTCATCTATAAGCATAACATCATAGCATCATAACATAAGTCATGTCCATTGCATATCATCATCACATATGTAAACCATAACATGGTCTGTCAAATCATGGTCTCATATCATCATCATCAAAAAGAATAAAAGTGTCCAAGTGTACAATGATATCAAAATAATAATACATCTCAAAGTGTTCAAGCCAAAGTGGTGTGTACATGTCCAAATAAAAAAGAACTAGAAGCAAATACATGTCAATAGACAGCTAGGAGTGACTCCCTCCTGATGGTGTTGGCTGTGGTGGTATGGTGCCTCCTACTCCTCCTCCTCCTCCTCCGCCTACTAACCCTATCCCTGGTCCACCCCCTCCTGATGGCCCACAAGGTGGTCCCATAGGTCCCATCACCCTGCAACTCTCTACAATTGTCCTCTATGATCTACTACGATAGCTGGGCCTATAGCTACCTACCCTGTGCTCTAGTGGCACTGCCTTCTCATATAGGGACCACCAGTAGAAGATCTCTTGACCTGTTCTGACCATCTCTATAGCCATCTGCCCAGTGCCACCTTGTGCCGCAGTCTGCTACACCTATGGGCCAAGAGTGCCTCTTCCCTACCATATCTCTAGATAGTTGTATCTCTCTCTAACCGAGTAGTCTAGAGGTCACCCTACAACTGTGTAATATGGGCCAGCTCTGCCTAATCTATCCCTATTGCTGCTATAGTAAAGACTGAGCCTGAGCCAACTGGGCTCATAATCCTGCTATAACCCCATCATCTAGCCCCTATCCCTGTGGTTGTATTAGAGGCTACACCTGTGCCTGTAAAGCTAACTGTGCATGCTGGGTGGGATCAATCTACCAACGAATCTTGTTTCCATCTCCATCTCGGCCATCATCTCCATCACTGCCATCATGTCCACCGTCATGCCCACCACTGCCACCTCCTCCGCCTCCACCATCATGACCTCCCCCTCCTCCACCTCCTCCGCCATCACCATCATGCCCACCTCAGCCACCTATGCCTCCCCATCCTTGGCACCTCCTGTGTCACCTCTGTGGCCCCTCATCGTCATCCTCCCGATCATCCAGAATTGGGGCTCGCTCTCCTAGTCTGGAGTAGCGTGGAAACAGATGTGCAGTGAGCCAATCAAAGTAGTCCTAAGTCACACCTACATCTCCCACTACCCTATGCATCACCTACGGCTAATATGGAATGTGTAGAAACTCATCCCGAGCTATCTCATAAGATGGGGTGGGTCCCCATCGTACCCTCTCCTTGTGCATATGGGAAAATATGGAATTACCCTAGGACATCCCCTGGATTCTACCAAACTACCTAAACACACATGATACTATGTATCACTCCAGTATATAGGGTGTCCTCCCTATAAGCGATCTAGTCTGGAAACAGAAGGGAAGCTCAGACGCATCATCATCCCATACCTCACAGTCTAGGTATGGTCGCTATACAACAGAATCTACATTAGCTCATCTCCTTTTGAACTTCATCCGCATTCACTTTGCCTTTACCCTTATCTTGTTTATGATTATGTTGTATCAGACCTTTTCTATCCTGATTTCTACTTCTGCAGAATTTGGTAATATGACCAAATCTATTACAATTGTAACAGACAACATTTCTTTGCTTATTTGATTGATATCCTCTTGATCTGCATTGATTAGCCATATGTCCCATTCTATTGCATGCAAAGCATCTACCATTGAATGAATTGTTTATTTGCATATTTTTGCATTCATGTGATTTGTGACCATACCTTTTACAGTTGAAACATTGTCTAGAGAAGGATGGATTAGTCTAATTCATTTTCCTCTTGCACTAAGTTGCTTTATGACCGAAATTGTTGTAATTGAAGCACTATCCATTGAAGGATGGATATCTTTGAGCATTTGGTTACCTTATCAGAGGTCTTCTTGGCCTATTTCTTTGATTTCCTGACCCAAAGTTCTTGCGACCGGATCTAGAGCTTTCACCTTTCTCATATCCCAATCCATGCTTATCATCTACCCTCTTTTGGCTTGCAAGAAGAACTTCAAGTTGGGCTGAGCTTATGTTGAATTTTTCTTTGTATTCATTTGTAGTTTGAAGATCTTATTTAAGAGTGTCTATCTGATTCTCAAGTTGTTCTTCATTATCTCTAGCTTCTTCAAGATCAGATTCAAGATGCCTGATTATTCTGTCCATTTTGTGGCAGTCCTCTATTTTTTCCTTGAGGGATTGTTTTAGATTATCTTCAATTTTCTTGTTTTCTTCAATTTCTTGGGTGAATCTCATAACCCCTGATTCTATTTCATGCCTTACCATAATGACTTCTTTTGACAACTTCTCACATAGCTTATTTTTTTCATCCAGATCTTCATTAGTATCATTGACTTCACTCTGATTGGCTAATTTTTGAAGTAGTTCCTTTCTCTTTTTCACAGAGATACTAAGTTTTTCTTTTAGCTCATTTATGAAATCATCATCTTGTTTGAGTCTTTCTCTCAAGTTATTGACTTCAGAGTGGGATTGTTCAAGATCATTTAGGGCAGATTGAAGTTGTTCCTTCATACCATATATATCCATTGAGATTCACAGAACTTCCTCAAGTTGTTAGGCTTTTTCAGAGGAACTTAGCTCTGATACCAATTTATGGAAACAAGGCAGATAACTGAGAGGGGGGGTGAATCAGTTATCTCAAAATTTCCTTAACTTTCTTTTATTTTTGTATCTTAATAATCAGTGTTATATCAAAACATGAAAGCATATGTAATCATAAGAACATAAATAAAATCAACACATATAACACAAGGATTTTTATGTGGAAAACCCTGTTAAGGGAAAAACCATGGGGTGACTAACCCAAGATTGTATTATCTGTTAAAAGAATAAAGGAGTACAAATGGCACTTGCCAATTAGGGCTCATTGCTTACAAGAGATTCACTGTCTATAGAACTTACAGAAGATAATCAAGTGTTTGAACTGATGAGAAGCATCTACAAATGCAAGAGTTCAGTCCGGTTAGGCACAATACATTGATCTAATGCACTTCATCCTTCCTCTATTTAATGTTGTTGCTTTGTCACATACCGGACTTGAATTACTATTCCCACACTTATCTCTACTTTTCTTCACACCTTATTACTTACACCAACACAACACACACCTACATACTAGAATCCATCTGGTATATATATATGCATAAAGTATTTTAATCAACTTTCTAGTCGGCAACAAGAACACTGTAAGTAATTAATCTGTCGGCTGAATCCATGCTTGATTTGTGATGCGTATCAAAAACATAGGTATAGAAGTCATTAATCATGTTGGCCAACAATGTATAATCCCACAAAGTGCTTGATCAACACCCTTTACTCATCTGGATCGAAGTCTGATACTCTGTCGGTCAGTTCTTCCTCTATCTGCTCTACCTGACTGGAACCCAACACTCAGATGCTCATATCTTTTTCATGCTTTATCACTGGAGGCTAAATCTCTAGAATATAGTAGTCATGATACCCATCTTGACTTGTCTAACTCTGCAACTTGCTGAGCTACACCATCTGAGAGATCCAGACCTGATTATCAGACCTTGTTACATACTCTGTTCTTGTTCACCAGACCAAAACAATCTTCAAACTGACCTCTGGTATAGACATACTATGTACTGCGGATGTGTGGGATAGACTTTGTTGCCACCAATGACAACACTAATGAAGCCACATAGTGTCTCTTGCCAACAGATTCTACCACTCGGGTAAATCTTGACGAATCAAGTTAACTGAGACTGCATTAATGGTGTGTGTGTGGGTGATTAATATAGTTTTTTGAACCTTTTTAAAGGTGTTTAGTCATTTTATTTTGTTTAGTAATCATTCTTAAACACCTGTGAATGCTATTGAGACCCCTCAGAAGCTGATCTAAGTGCATGAATTTTTGAGTGTGCAGATTCAATTTTGAGATCACGTCTAAGGTTTTAGTCAATTTTAGAGGTAAGTTTATAACTTTAATTTTTGTTTTTATTCCCTTTCTAGGGTTTTCCTGTATGGTGGAATGATTTTTTGAGTTTGTATTGTTTAAGTGTTTAAGGAAATATTTCTTTGTTGTTACCTTTTTTAGTCATTTTCAAACCCTAGTCTGAGATTGGCCTAGGTTTTTCTTTTGCCATCATTTTCATTGGTGTTTTCTTCAATTTTAAACCTAAGTTCATGAATGGATTTCGACTGATTGAGGACATAGGTTTTAAACTTGTTTTCAACCGATGCATCAATAGCAAAAACCACCGCCGGCCCACTTTCTTTGACTTTGGCCTTACTCACATGTAAGGGCGGCAAAAAATGCCACCCCTACATAAAATTCTTATTAATTTTAATCACATGTTAGGTCAACGAAAACCTCCACTTCCACATGTGCTGAAATTTCACAATTAGATGCTAGAGTGGTCATTTTGACTGACTTAACATCTAAAGTTCATTCCTCCAATATGCACTGGTGGGCCTTTTCGCCGCTTGTGCATGCACTCATGTAAAACTTGCATTTTTACCCTCATATAAGGGTGGTCAAATTGATCGCCCTAACATCAAACTCAGTTTTTCTTCCATATGCAATGTTAGTCAATTTCAACGACCATGCATGATAAAAAAAAAACTTACCCCTCATGCAGGAGCAGACAAAATCGTCGCCCATGCATGTCACCCTGCAAATTTTCCTAACACTAAGAAATTTTTCCTTTCAATACCTATTGGCCTGCTTTCACCTATTTCCCCGACTTACACACTCCCAAGCCCTTCAAGGCATGTTCCCATGTTCATGATCATCAATTCGTAGTAATCCTAATTTGCCCATTTTTCCCCTAACTGCAAGATCGTGGTTTTTTGTAGTTTCAACAAACATCTGTGGTAGACGCTGTTTCCAGTTTTCTTCACAAAGTTGATGTCAAAGTTGTCCCCATCAAAGGCTAAAATCATGAAGTATAAGTACCAAGGGGTTTTCCCCATGAATTCATTTTAGTCTAATGTGGACGAGATCAGAGATATAGAGATTGGTCATGTGAACATGGCCGAATTTGTGGATAGAACAAAGCAGCCCAATCCTCCTCGGTATATGCAAAAGATTATTGATAGCAACATTCACTTGGTTGCCTCTTTTCCTGTTGCTGCCCATAATCCTGAATTTGTTCTCCAAGTAGCCAGTCAATATAATAGGGATACTAGGACTGTGTCTGATTCTCAAGGAAATGTGATCATGAGATTAGATGCAGAGTTTCTTGATAAAATCTTTGTGTCCTCCAATTGTAAATGTTGGTGAAATAGATTTTGCTTCAGGGAAAAGAGAATTCGATAAAGATGTGGAAGCTGCAAAGAAACATATCAATAGTAAGTGGTTGAAGACTCCTTGCAACAATTTGTCTAGGTGGCCAAAAGACCTGCCGAGAAGTGACTTTGTCGAGGAGGTAAGTGATTTGATTACACTGCTGAGTCGAATCAGATGTTTCCCTTCTTCATCCAATTTTCATGAATGGATGTATACATACATTAAGGTGATTCTCAGGGGTCAATAGAAAATCTTCTGGGGGGAACAGATAAAAAATGCTCTGCATGATCAGCTGGTGAAAGTTAATACAACTTTCAAGTTTTATATGACTTCATATCTAGTATATGTTGCTGCTAGCACAAGGAGTTTTCCTCGTTTAACTCAAGTTGGTGATAGGAGATTGGTTCCAGTTTATGAGTATTATCCATAGGTTACTCTAAAGGGATCAATCCATCATTTTCGCAGATTTAATGATGCCTTCTTTTTAGTATTCATGTGTTTATGGAATAATGAACTTGAGCATAAAAAAGTATCAGATGAGCCCTGGGAAGTGGTTAACTCTTTTGGCTGTTTGTTTTTACAGTTTCCAACTTGCACTTACCTTAGAGTGGGATATTATCCTGGTTATTTGTATATGCCTCTACGATATCCTAGTGATAGAATTATTCTGATGGAACTATGTAGGCAATTGATTGTTGTACACAATAAGCAAATGGAGATGAAAAAGTCAGGAATTAAGTTACCTATAGAAATTGGGAGGTACTCTGTTCAGTCAGCCACCAAGGCCAAAGCAGTTGAATCAGAAATGCAACTGGTTACTATGAAGACTTTCAAGAAAAGAGATCATTTTAATTTCAGAAGAGTGTAGGACAAGATCAAGAGGAGGTCAGTTTTCCATATGCCAATGGTTGAAGATATTTGGGCCGATCTCATAACATAGAATGAGATCAGGAAGCTAGATTATTGCAGACTTCACTTGAGCCAGATTAAAGAATTAGGTCTTGTAGATATTCTAGAGGGACTGGAAGATGAAGGGGATGTTTTTGATCCCAAATACAATGTTGAGAGCATCGAAGCCTCACCTCTACCAGAGGTCAAATGGTCTGTCAAGGAGGAAACTTCAATCAGGAAAAGATTTCAGCCAATTCTAGCAAATACAAATGTGTGGTTAGGAAGCAAAGGAATTAGTTTGAAGGAATTTCTTACTGGATCAGAAACTAAGATTCAGGAGCAAACATGGAAAAAGGTAGAAAACTGAACAAAGAATAAAAGTGACACTCCCTCTTCTTCTAAAATATATAAACCAAAAATCAAGTTTGTATCTAAAGGAGGTAAGACGAAGCAGGTTGCAGGAACTTCTACTATCACAGAATCATGTGCTGAAGATATAAATGTTGATAAAATGGAGATTGAAGATATTGAGATTGAACAACAAAATGTTGAGGAACTTGATGATGTTGAGCAAGCAGAAATGATTGAAAAATCTCATGAGGAAGGTGATAGAGAACAAGACAAAGAAGAGAATGTAGAAAAAGAACAACTTGGTGATTTACAGTAGTCTCCTCAAAAGGACCTTCCACCAGAATCACAAGTTTCTACACCTTTACCTCATGTCTCCATTTCTGGTAGTTTTCCAATAGTTTCCAATGTTCCTATTTCACCTATTTTTGTTGTGTCTTCTGATAATACCCCTGCCTCTATAAGAACAAGTTTTGGTACTGTGTTTGATTCTTCTAGTTCTATTTTGAGTTTATCTTCTCCATCATTTGATATTGGTGAATAAACTATTCTAGAGCATTTTCTAGATGGTTCTGAAAAAGTGGTTGATACAAGTGCAGTTTTTACCCACACTAGTCCTATTGTTACTATAACAAGTGTGAGCATGGATCTAGTAAAATAGGTAACTAACTCTTCTCTAAATGTTGGTTACTCAACACTTCCTCCATGGTTGTCTGCATATACTCCCAAGAGAAAGAAGCAAACAATTCCATTGGATGAAATTGATATAGAGAAGCTACTTTCTGCTAAGCCAAAGGTCCAAAAAAAGAAACCTAAAACTATTTCTAGGCTTATTAATGAAAAAGGAGTTAGGTATGCAGAAATTGCTAAGCTGCCAGATGATGCCACTGCAGATACTTTTGATATGAATGATTATATTATTTCTAGAGTTGAGTTAGGTAAGTTAACTCATGAAGGTATCAAGGCAGATTTTCAAGCCACTGCAAGCTCATTGCTTGAGAAATATGATGAGGTAAAGAAAGAAAAAGAGAAGTACAAAGCAAAGGCAGAACAACTTGCTACTGTTCTTCAGAAAATAATAAAATCATTTGAGATTGTGGAACCTATGGCAGTGACTGTTGATGACTCTCTTATTCAAAATGTTGAGAAGGTTTAGGCCAGAGGAAGAGTTGTTGGTGACATTGTGGAATGGTTGTTGGCACAGGGAAGAATTCTCTTAAAAACCATGGTGGAAAGAAAAGAAAAAATGGAGAAGGCAAAAGTTGAGCTAGATGATGTGGTGGATTCACTTTGTCAAGAACTACAAGATCAAGAGGAAAGTTTAGAGTAATGGGTTGAGATGAAGAAGATCAAAATAAAGAATCTGACAGCCATTAGTGTCATTTCAAACCAAGAGTCTTATCTTAAGACCAAAGAATCTATTGCCCATCGCATCAATGTGATAAAAGGGTTACTTGATGACTTGTGCCAAGTACGTGAAAACAGTGAAGACAATGATGTCTTACTTCTACACAGGTTAGAGGAACTACTATGTACTCTAACAGGTGGTCATAAGTTTCTCTCAGCAGAGGAGATGATAGATACTTTTGAAAAGATGGTTCAGTGAAATTTTGAAGATGAAGCACCTACAATGGTTTCGATGGATAGCCTTTATGATCATCACTCAACTTTTGAAAATCTAAAGGATAATCTTGAGAAACATGAGAAAGTAATAAAGGTAGTTAAAGATGCAGTTCTCAGAGCTCATACCGTCTGAGAGAATACATCGAAGCCCGATGTATGTGAAATGGCGGCAGTACAAACTATGTATAAAAACTTTTTAAAGAAGAACGATGGTGGCAGCTGAAGTTCCTTTTCAAGGCCTTAGTTTATTTTCAATTTTGTAGATGTAATTTGAATTTTGTTATGGACATATTCACATGTAATTTTCTCAAATGAAATTACATATGAGACAAAAGAAGTCATAAGTCAAATAGGACTCTTTTGTTTGAATAAGTCAAAGTAGTTAAATTTTCCTATTTTTTCTCTAGGCTCCTCCCTATAAATAAAGAGGGCCCCTATTGCAATTGCTATCTTTTTATCTATTGCAAAGAAACTCTACTGAATTGGAAAACATTTCAAGACTTTGAGCTTTTTATGTTTATCAAATTATCAAGTGAATATCAATATAAGCAAGCAATTTGAGTATCAAACTTTGAGTTGAATCATATTGTTTTATGATATCAGTGTTCTTATGTCATTGGTGTTATATTATATTGAATCATTTATGAAATAGTGGAGTTTATTGAAAATTGAGAGAAGTGTTCTTGTTCTGGATAAATAGACTTTGTGCTATAAACTGTTGTGTTCATGTTAGTTATATCATATTGAGTGAAAGTGGAGACTTTGAGCTACATTTGAATTTAATTAAGTTTGTTTGTGGGAAATAAGTCAAACAATAGAAGACTTCAGGTTTCTATGGTTTGTCTCAGTTCATAAGTTGTTAAATATCAATTCTATTGAAGTTATCATTGTGAAAAGGAAAACATCTATTCTAAAAAAATAGAATAGGATGAAATGAAAACACCCCAAACATAGTTTTAGTTTATATAAGTATTAAGAGTTGTTGATTAGAAATAATTCATTATCTAGAGGGAAACTCCCCTTGCTGAGAGGAGAGACTCTGTCTCATCATAGCTGTGGTGATATAACCATTTTGCCGTTAGTTAGCTAAATGACAAAATATTCACCCAACACGGTGCTACAACAAAAGGCTCAAAAAGATTGTGGAGAGTACAAATGTGAAGGTGGATGAAGGAAAGGAAAGAATATTAGACCTGAGTTGCTATAAACCTGTGACTATAGTGAATGAAGAAAAAGATAAGCAAGAAGACAGTTAAGATGAAGAAGAGGCTCCAGAAAGTGTTGTCAAGACTCCCAGGTATGTAATGATTAATCATTCTAAAGATCAGATTATAGGTGACAAAAACAAAGGTGTGCTGACAAGGAAAAGAGCTATAGAAGAACAGGTGAATTACTGTTTGCTTTCAAAGGTTGAGCCAAAAACTATGAATGAAGCTTGCAATGATGAGAACTAGGTAAAAGCCATGGAGGAAGAACTAATAAAGATAGAAAAGAATGATACTTGGGAGTTAGTTCCTAGACCTACTAACAAAAATGCTATTGGAACCAAATGAGTTTTCAAGAATAAGCTGAATGAGAATGGAGAGCTTGTAAGGAATAAGGCAAGGCTTGTGTGCAAAGGATATTCTAGATTGAAGGAATAGATTTTGAAGAGACTTTTTCTTCAGTAGCTCGGATTGAAGCAATCAACATATTTCTGACATTTGCAGCCCACAAAGATTTCAAAGTATATCAGATGGATGTGAAGTTTGTATTTCTGAATGGTGAGTTGGAAGAGGAAGTTTACTTTGAGCAACTGGAAGGATTTAATTTATCAGACCAAGGTGATATTGTGTACAGGTTGAAGAAAGATTTATACAAGCTCGAGCAAGCTCCTAGAGCCTGGTATACAAGGTTGGATAAGTACTTATTGCAGTTAGGGTTCAATAAAGGTACTACTGACAGTAATCTTTATTTCAAGATTAATGGTGATCAAATTTTGACTATTGAAGTCTTTGTTGATGATACCATCTTTGAAGGCAATGAAGGTATGTGTATGAAATTTGCTGGTGAAATGCAAAAAGAGTTTGAGATGTCCATGTTTGGTGAGATGAATTTCTTTCTAGGTCTGCAAATCAATCAATTAGATAAAGGAATCTTCATATCTCAGTTTAAGTATGTGAAAGAGTTGTTGAAGAAGTTTGGGATGGAAGACTCTAAACCAGTATGTACTCCCATGGTGACTGGCTACAAGTTGAGCAAAACTAATGAATCACCTAAGACTGATAAAAAAATAGATCCATGATTGGAGGATTGCTTTATCTAACTCAAACCAGACCTAATATTATGCATGCAGTTTGTCTTGTTGCAAGATTTCAAGCTGATCCGAGAGAATCACATGTGATGGTAGTTAAGAGAATCCTGAGGCATTTAAAAGGCACTTTGGATCATGGCTTATGGTATCCAAAGGATAATGATTTCACTCTCAATGCTTATACAGATGCAGATTGGGACGGAGATGCTGATGATAGAAAGAGTACAAGTGGAGGTGCTTTCTTCTTGGGTAATAGATTGGTTTCATGGCTAAGAAATAAACAAGATTCAATCTCTTTGTCAACTACAAAAGTAGAGTATATTACAGCAACATGTTGTTGCACTCAAGTGTTATGGATGAAGCAGACTTTGAGGGACATAAGAGTTGTATATGAAGATCCAGTTGCAATCTTTTGTGACAATACAAGTGCCATAAACATCTCAAAGAATCTAGTGATGCACTCAAGAACAAAGCACATATCAATAAGGTATCACTTTTTGAGAGAGAAGGTGACAGAGAATGAAGTAAAGTTAGAATATGTGCCCACAAACGATCAAATTGTAGACATTTTCACTAAGCCGCTACCTAAATATACATTTGAGTATCTCAAAGAAAAGCTAGGGTTCATCATCCCTCCTGCTCTGAACTAAGATGCATAGGAATGCATCAATCTAGTGGTACTCAAAGTGTCATTATTTGATCTAGATTGATGTTTTGAGGGATACCTCTTAGGGGGAGTAGCTAGATGTTTCTGATAAAGTAAGTGTTGATAACAAAGAAAGATCAGTGGATCAGAACAACAGCATGCAAGTATGTGCCCTTTGTCATTGATGTCAAAGGGGGAGAGAAATCATGTGAAAAACTCAGGGGACAGAAAGAGTGTAGATGTGTAAAAAGAAAGGGGGAGTATCTTGTCTTGATTCTCATTAAGTTTTTCACATTATATGTTTCCATCAATGACAAAAGAGGAGATTGTTGCAAGTATGTGCCTAACCAGTGTTGTCATTGATGTCAACATATCTGTGTTGTCATTGGTGTCAATTGTGCTCTTACTTTGTTGCTTTCTTGTATGGAGTGAGATGCTTTGTATTTACTTATGTAAGTGATCCTGATGTTGAGGATATTGAGAAAATTAGCCCCTCCGGTGGTATCAGTGTACTCAGAAGAACAAACTAGAAGTTTTCTCTGCATTTTCTGTAGAATGAATATCTTTGCCTGTGGATTGGAAGTTATTTAGAAGTCTGTCTGAAGATGTTATATTCCAAGTTTGAGCCTTCATAATGAAGATTTGAGGAAGTTATGTTCACCAGTGTGAAAACTACTTTTCCTATATGTTTGGTAGTGACAGGGAGAAAGTGTTATTCTCTGCATTCCTCTGCATTGAAGTATTCCAGTCTGCAGTTCTAGAATCAAGTTTGTAATGATGTTAAGAGCCTTCAACTACAATGGTTCATGATTTGGTGGTCCACAAGCTATCCTTACTTATGACAGTGGCTGACAATGTTGTTCTTGTGCTCCAGTTTGAAGAATCTTCTTGACAGAGATCATGCGGTTATTCCTGGTGATTAAAATGTTCTGGTGGATGTCTCTTGATTGTGTTCCTACATTTGGATTGGTCCGCAAAGAGAAAATTGGATCATGAATGAAGAATGTTCTTAGTAGACCTACTGCTCTCATCAGTCTTGGTTGAATTGGTTGAATTCATTATTTGCGGAGATGCATCAAAGACTGTGGAAGTGTGTTGTGGCGTGGAGGATTGTGTTTGAGTCCCAGCTAAGGTGTGGTGTGATCTGCATACATCTTTACATTTTTTTCTTAGCTTAATTTGTATTAGCTCTAGACCTATTTTATGTATGATTGTAATGCCAACCATGAAGATTGATCCAATGGTTGATGAATGTAATGCCAACCTTGATGTACATTCCAAGGTTGATGAATTGTATAAAAGCATGTAATGTAGTTGTGAAAGTAGTGTGTGTGATGCGAATATGAAGAGATAAGTGCGAAGGTGTAAAAGAGCATAGTAGAGAAGTTGTATTGTGCTTCAATGGAACTGAACCCTGGCATGGAGTAGATGCTACTTAATCAATTCACCACTTTGGTAGTGAGCCACCCCTTGGCAGTGAGCCACCCTTAGGCAATGAGACATTCTTTGCAGTGAGCATTTTAGATAGTGAGCCCTATAGGTAGTGTGCCTCTATTTTTTGGTATTGTTATAACTAATATATTTTTGTGGGCTAACATCCACCATGGTTTTTCCCTTTTAAGGTTTTCCACATAAAAATCTGGTGTCTACTGTGTTGGATGTGTGATTATAATTAAGTTTATGGTTTCATGCTTTCATGGTTAGATTTGATTATGAATAATTAAGTTGTTGATGGTTTTATATTCATATGAAGCTAAGTTTTTTTTGTGACAATTGATTCACCCCCCCTCTTAGTTGTCAGGTGTATTTCAACAAGTTCAACTCGGTTAATATGCCCTTGGAATGTTTTGTGTGAAAGGAGGATTCTGAATAAACCCTTGAAATCAACCTTCCTCTTTTTAATATAAAACATTTTGGTGAACCCATGTTTTTGGACTTTTTGGCACCTTGCTAAGTTTTGTGCGATAGATTTGCATTCATCCATCTTATTCCATTCGAAAAAATTACAAAAAAAATTGAAAATTTTGAAAAAATTGGCATTTTTGGCTTGCATTTTCACATAGTTTGAATTATTTGCATTTAACTCCATTAAATTTCTATCATTTTCATTAGATATGATTTAAATTACATAAATTCATCATTTACTACTCACTTGCATTGCATTTTTGTGCTTAAATTGATAAAAATTGGTTGAAATTATGCATTTTTCATAAAAATCTAGTTTTGCAATAGCTAGGGTTTGTAGTCAAAATCTTGTTTCAGATATTACTACCCTTTTCAAACACTCATTAAGATTGATTTCTAATTTTAGTGTTGCATCATAGTGGTCTTCTTGCAAAGTTTCATGTCTAGGGTTTGAAAACCTTGCATTTTCACTAGATTTGGTCTTATCGTCTATTTAGATTTGCATCACAAGCATGTTGTAAGGAATTTTTCTGCATTAGTTGGCTATTATTAGTGTTATTATCTGCTTCCCCTCCTCATATTCCTTATAACTCCCTTTCTACTAGGCCTCTGCATTGATTTTTTTTGAAAAATTGCATATTTTAGCTATATTTTCACTAGGTTTTGACTTGTCATTACTATAAGTTTGCATCAAAAGTGTGTTGTGAAATATATTGCTGCATTATTGGACTATTATTAGGCATATTATGTTTTGTCCCTCTTGAAAATTTTCACAACACCTTTTCTCCTAGTGATTTGCATTGGAAAAAGTTGAAAAATCTAGCATTTTAGGTCATATTCATCTATTGTTTTGCATTCATATACCATGGACTCTTCTCATCAATCATATTTGGAAGATTTATTTGAGTACATTATGAATTATTATAAATTTTGCAAATTCACTGATAAACATCCTCAAGTCTTGCATCAAATAGCATACATCTATGGTATTGACATGAACGTGAGCACTACCTATGATACCCTATGAACAATAGCCTACTTTGAATGTTTTCTCACTATTGTGGGTGTTTTCCCTTCAATCTTGGAAAATATCACTAATTTAATTTTTGAAAATAATCATGGGGAAAGTAGTAGTGAAAACATCATTCCCTCTCTCCCCTCATTTCATGACAACATAATGGACATTATTTTTGAGACCTATGAGAATGATATAGCACTGGGTGATTCATCGAACAAAGAAACTTGTCCCAACATAACCCCACTTAGTGAGGATATTTTGGCACAAGAAGAAGATATCATTGACACATTCGTTGACACTACTTTGTCATTCCTTCCTCCTCTACCTAGCCAAGATGATGCTTTGGATGATGCAGATTCCCTTTGTGAACATTTGCTTCAACCTGCTGAAACTAAAAATTTACCACTTGATGTTCAAGAACTCCTCAAATACATCTTAAACAAAGAAACAAATCATGCACTTTTACCTGAAAATTCACATGACATTGAAGAACAACCTATTCCTCACAACCAAGATATTCCAACACCCTATATATGGACTAAAATGGGCACTTTTCGGGTTCCTCAACAACCTCACTCAATTAGAATAGGTACTATTGAAGCTCCTGCATTAACTCATTTAACTGACATAAAGAACCATGATATCCCCTCTCTAGCATCATTAATAGATACCTTTCCTACAATGATACCCTCACAAACTCATGAAAATGTGGAATAGAGAAGAAGAGATAAAGCTATAACCATTAAAGTAAAAATCAAGATCGGTGATAACTGCTAGCCCAGTTGTCCTCGTAGGTAAGTATTTCCAACCCTTTACCTCAGTGTTGTGTTTCCCCCGTGATGTGTTATGTGTTGTTTAGGCCTCCTAGGATAACCCTTGATACTCTTGTAAGGTCAAGGATACTGGGAGGCTGCCTCTGTTGTGACCCTTCTTCTATTTGTATCATCATTCTTCTATATTGCTTATCCTATATTTTCATTGTTGTGTGTTGTTTCCTATATTTTCATTGTTGTGCGTTGCAATTGGTGACTTGGGGGCACCCTCCTACATGATTATCCCTAAGGCATCTATTTCTCCTCTCTTGATTTATTGTTTCCCTTCCTCTAGTGGTTCTATCTAGCTGGCGGATGAGGAAAAACATATTATACTGATGCGAACCTAGTGTCCGTTTAGCAAGTAATAAAAAATGGACCTAGTCCATACATGATGATGGGGTTGGTATATATATTATCCTATTCTTGGCTAGTATAGTCACTCTGTGTGATCTTGATGTTGTCTTATCACACTTACAAAATATAACAATACTGCTACTCTGTGCACTTTGTCTATCTTGAATCTAGCCTTGCATTGTTATTTATCATGATTATATGGATGCTAACACCTTTTCTTACAAGAAATTGTGTGTTTGTAGGAACATTTGGTGATTGTAAAGTACATGTCACCTCTGGGGGCATGGGATTTGCGAGAGCTCATGTTCCCTTGTATGTTTTCTTCCTACCTTAATGTGCTTGATATCAATACATGATATCAGCCACCTTAAAATGGGGGCATATATAAGGTAAGTTGTCTGATGTAGATGCTCGCATGTGTGTTTGTGAATCTTGAATCTATTGCGATCATTTAAGCCCTCTTCGGAAGTGGGGATGGTGTATTTCTCATGGAGAGTGCACATCCTGTCATTTTCTAAAAGTCCTTTGCGAAGGTGAGGAGCAGATCTGAGACTATCCTAACCCTTAAGTGTGTCTTTGGCGATTGTTGTGGTAAAGCCCAATCGTTGGTGTGTGCCTATAATGTGTCTGAGATGGCTGCGAACCTAGTAATAGGTTTCTTCCATCGCTTGTCTATCATGTTTTCTTTGTCTTCCATGTGTGTGTGTTTGGTGTGTTTGTTCCCAAGCATAGTCTTAAAGACTGGTGGCGATGAGTCCCTCCTATACTTTGGGATTTGTATGGCATGCTTGATTTGTATGGCATGTTTGTTCTCAAGTGCAGTCTTAAAGATTGGTGGCGATGAGTCCCTCCTACACTCTAAGATTTGTATTACATGTTTGTTTCCCCATATGCAGTCTTAAAGACCAATGGCAATGAGTCCCTCTTGCATTTTGGGTTGTCTGTTTACTTTCCTTGTACTTGCATTCTGCATTTCATATATGAGAAAAAGAAAAAGAAATATTCACTACATTCACTCTATTTGTTATGCTTTACATGTCTTCAATGATGTCCTCTCCATGTTTTGCATGACTATAACTATCTTCTTCGTGTTTTACGTGCATGTTACTTTCTTCATTGTGTTTGGCATGTCTTCACCATGCTTGGCATGTTTGTTGTGTTTGTTGACCATACTTTAATGCATGTATTGGCCTTGCATTCATACATACATTAAAGTTGGGACTAAATGTTACGTCAGAAAATGCCCCTTGGGGGCTTTCCCTTCTTAAGGTTTAGCTCTCAGGTCCTTAATTTGCATGTAGAGCATCTTGTGTGATATGTTTGACTCCCAATGAGAAAACCTTGAAGTTTTATGGCAAATAGGACCTAGGGGGTGCTATTTTGATGATCACTGAATGGAAATGGCAGGGTGGACTTGGGCGCTAGTGCTCTAGTCCTTGCCTAATTTGGGTCTGCCCTAAATTCAAATGTCATTTTTATGACCGTTATTTAGGTCCCCTGCCAACATCTCAAGTTTGAATTATGAAATTTTTAACGGGAATGTTTGTAGTTGCATATATAAGCATGATTAGGTTTCATTTGCAAACTAGAGATGGACATTAAATGGAAATTAGATGAGCATGGTGATTTTGTGAAAGTGATTCAAGGCATTCATTGTGTTACAGAGCAGTACTTTGTTCTTATTGTGTTTGTATTTGTAGATTTGACATCCATCTCCTCATGGCATGAAGAGCATCTTCCTTCCATGAGATCTACACATCAAGGTGATATCTATTGTGTTTTCAATAATTTATCATTTGGATTTTTGCCTCTATCCCACTGGGATACGCACTCTTATCTGACAATGATGTTTGGAAGACTTGAATGTCTCTTCGAGGTTTGACCGAGGCAAGCCTCTAAACACCACAACCCCTCCCATGCTCCTTTGTGATTGCAAGTTACGGGTACCAAGTTTTGTAGAGTGGAGTTGCAGAAAGGGAGTGGTAGACATCAAAGATTCAGGATCTAAGAAGCAGAGGACTCCGGTGAACATTCCTAGACTAGGGCGCTAGTCCCTATGTCGTCTAGTTTTCCTAAGGCAGAAATAGAAGTTGCAGTGCAGATCAATGTCGAGAGAAGTTCCAAATTCCATGACAAAAAAGTGTACCTTGGAATTGGGCACCAGTCCTTGTGTCCCCGACTGTCCTGCTTTCTAGATTTCAAAAAATAGTAAGTTAAATATCTTTGTCCTTCACCTTGGTCTTAAAGGATTTGTCGTAATTAGATAATTTTCTTATTGTTTTGCATATTTAAGGTTTTAAGTGAAATTGAGCATTAAATTGAGATAGTGTTTGATACATCCAAGATTCCACATCTTCCCAAGTGGTAGCCCAACTGGATAGGTGAATCCTCTTACACAAATTGTAGGTTCAACTCGATTAATATGCCCTTGGAATGTTTTGTGTGAAAGGAGGATTCTAAATCAACCCTTGAAATCAACCTTCCTCTTTTTAATATAAAACATTTTGGCAAACCCATGTTTTTGGACTTTTTGGCACCTTGGTGAGTTTTGTGTGACAGATTTGCATTCATCCATCTTATTGCATACAAAAAAATTACAAAAAAAATTGAAAAAATTGGCATTTTTGGCTTGTAATTTAGCATACTTTGAATTATTTGGCATTTAATTCCATTAAATTTCTATCATTTTCATTAGATCTGATTTAAATTACAGAAATTCATCATTTACTACTCACTTGCATTGCATTGTTGTGCTTAAATTGAGAAAAACTGGTTGAAATTGTGCATTTTTCATAAAAACCTAGTTTTGCAATAGCTAGGGTTTGTAGTCAAAATCTTGTTTCAGATCTCTATTTAGATTTACATCACAAGCATGTTGTAAGGGATTTTTATGAATTATTTGGCTATTATTAGTGTTGTTATCTGCTTCCCCTCCTCATATTCCTTACAACACCCTTTCTACTAGGCCTTTGCTGAAAGGAAGCTAGGTGTTCGGAAACGCTTCCTACACTAATCTATTGAGGAGAGGACTATGCAAATTCAAATTTATCCTAACTATTACAGCGATGTTAAACCATTAACATGAGATATACCAGAAAAACACAAGAGCTAGAAAGAAGACAGAAGAAGAGAGACAATATTTACGATGGGGAAAACCCTTATCAGGTGAAAAGCCCCACACTCAAAAACCTACACAATGTATTAACAAATCTGAAAGAATGTTTACAACACACTTGCAATGCTAGCTTCAATAGTCTTCGACACTCGTGTCTGGAGTCAATCAGCATAACAATACCTGCAAACCTGTGATACCAACTCCATCTCCAAGCACCTGTTTAAATAGAACATACAAGGCAATTTTGGGCCTTTCTTGGAATGGGCATCCAATATGGCATCTTGGACTAAAACCCACGCCTAAGGACACTTGGTCAACATTGTAGAATGTGTCTGACACTTTTCCATAGCTCCCATCCCAAAGAGGTCACCTATTTCCAAAATGGGCTATGACAGATGCTCTTACAACACTTACGATCGTCATAGAATCTGTCATAGCAGTTACAACTTACAGCTGTAAGAGAATTTGTCAAACACATGCTATAAATAGCATATTCTCTTACAACACATTGTATTCCACCTTGGGGCACCCAAATATGCTTCATTCAAATATGCTTCATGACACATGTCATTACCTATCTTACAACCTTCTATTCTTGACTCTTACATGTCATAGATTCGTCATAGGAATCTGTCATAACCGTTTCGGTCAAACATTCCTTACACAACATAGAAGATGCTGACACATGGTAGAATATTCCTACCACTAAGTGGGATGCCTATCTCCTCATGTGAGGAAAAAATAACAAGTTGTAATAATCCATGTAGGATTGACACATCACCGTGCCACATCCCACAATATGACAAAGTGGAATTTCCAATTATTTACAATATAGGCAATTGAATAATAAATACAAACATCACAAATGCAGAGAATTACCAAGGTTGAGACACCTTAATTCCCAACATTCTCCCACTTGTCGAACACCTTGTAAGAGCCAATAGAAAAACAAGATTTAACTACTATACGTCGAGAGGCCCATAGACTCTGAACACCATCTGAACTTCTCTGTGCCCACTGGCTTCATCAATGCATCTGCAACATTCTTCAAAGTATCTACCTTCTCTAAATTTACCTTTCCATCCTCAACCATGTCCCTCATGAAGTGAAACTGAACATCAATGTGCTTGGTTCTAGCATGGAAAGTTGGATTCTTTGCAAGGCAAATTGCACTCTGATTGTCACAACTGATTGTGATCTGACTCGCATCAACACCAATATCAGAACACAATCTCTTAAGCTAAATGGCTTCCTTACAAGCATGAGTTGCTGCCATATACTCAGCTTCTGTCATGGACAAAGCAACAACAGGTTGTCGCTTACTCATCCAACTAATAGCACCACCAAACAGTGTAAAAACATAAGCACTAGTGGATCTCTTGCTGTTAATGTCACCTGCCCAATCTAAATCCACAAATACACGAATATCAACAGAATGTGGATGTTCTGAAACATTACCATGATAGAAAATGGAATACTCAGAAGTACCCCTCAAATATCTGAACACTCGTTTAACTTCATCCTAATGAACCTGTCCAGGATTAGCCATAAATTGACTAAGGACTCCCACTGCTTGGGAAATGTCTGATCTTGTGCAGACCATTGCATACATCAAACTACTAACATCACTAGCATAAGGTACTCTGCTCATGTCCTCTACCTCACTAGGAGATTTTGGACAATCCTCAATAGACAACTTTGTCCCCAAGGAAATGGTAACACACAATGGTCTACAATCTCCCATGCTGAATTTGTCCAACACGGTCTTAACATACTTACTCTAACTTAACCAAAGTTTTTTGTTGGTTATGTCTCTTCTGATTTCCATTCCTAGAATGTACCTAGCTGCCCCTAAATCTTTCATTTCAAACTAAGTTGACAACTGAGATTTAAAATCATAAATCATATTCTTACCCTTCCCAATGAGCAACATATCATCAACATATAGTGCAACAATGAGAATACGATCACCATCAAACTTGTAATAAACACAGTGATCCGATTTTGATCTCACAAATCCAATGGACAACATAAAGGCATCAAACTTCAAGTACCATCTCCTAGGGGATTGCTTCAAACCATACAAAGACTTCTTAAGTTTGCAAACCAAATTTTCTTTACCTTTTACCATGTAATGCTCTGGCTGTGACATGTAGATTTCCTCCTCCAAGTCACTGTGAAGGAAAGCTGTCTTCACATCCATCTGTTCTACCACCAAGTCATAAGCTGCTGCAAGAGACAACGGGAATCAAATGGATGTCAACTTTGCAATGGGAGAGAAGATCTCACCATAATCTATACCCTCCACTTGTGAATACCCCTTCGCAACCAATCTGGCCTTATACTTCTCAATACTACCATCTGCACCAATCTTCTTCTTGAACATCCATTTGAATCCAACAGGTTTCCATCCAGGAGGCAAAGGCACCAAGTCCCAAGTTTGATTCTTTTCCAAAGAAGCCAGTTCTTCCTCCATGGCCTCCTTCCAGGAACCTGCATCCTTCATATCCAAAGCCTCTGATACAGTTCTAGGTTCATCATTGTTAGTGAGCAAAGCATAAGTACAACTAGAATCAAGCAATGTAAAACCAAACCTTTCAGGTTGCTTCCTTATCCATGTAGACCTCCTCAAGAGCTAAGGTTGAGGTTCAGTCTTCTCAGGGGTGAGAGGAAACTAAACAACATCCTCTTTCTTTTCTCTTTCTTCTGGCTGTAAAATAGTGGAAGAAGATGTAAGCTCTCTGAAGATGACACTTCTGCTATACAACACTTTTTCAGCTACGGGGTCCCAAAGCTTGTATCCTTTCACACCAACACCATAGCCAATGAAGATACACTTAACAGCTTTATTCTCCAACTTTGACTGCTTCTCCCTAGGCACATGTGCATATGCCTCACAACAAAAAACATGAAGATGCCTTATTGAAGGCTTTCTACTAGACCACACTTCCATGGGTGTCTTTCCAACAAGAGCTGATGTAGGAGATCTGTTTACTAGATAGCAAGTAGTGGCAACAGCTTCAGCCCAAAACTTTTGTTCTAGACTAGCTCCACTAAGCATACTCCTAGCCTTCTCCATCAGTGTCATGTTCATCCTCTCTGCAACTCCATTTTGCTACAATGTGTATGGAGTTGTCTTATGTCTTTCAATCCCAAGTTCCTTGCAATACGTATTGAATTCTGTAGAATAGAACTCACCACCGTTGTCAGTTCTCAAACATTTAATCTTTCTACCAGTCTAATTTTCAGCAAAGGCTTTAAACTCCTTAAACTTGCTATAGACTTTAGATTTGCTTCTGAGAAAATAAATCCATGTCCTTTCAACTGTAATCATCTATAAAAGATACAAAGTATATAGATTTTGATAATGAAGGAACATTAACAGGACCAAACACATCAGAATGAATGAGGTCCAACACACCAGAAGACTTATGAGAACTTGAGTAAAACTGAACATGATTTTGTTTTCCATAAATGCAATATTTGCAAAAGTCAAACTCAAGATTACAATCATCTAACCCCTCAATGAGGTTCTTATTTTTTAGGGTATGCAGACCCTTCTCACCAATGTGGCCAAATCTCTTATGCCATAACATTGTCTTTTCTGTAGGAAGTTGAACTTCCAATGCACGATTACAACCATCAAGACAAGAAACAACAGATTTCTTCACTCCTCATTCAAATGGTGGGGATGAAGTGACTGCTGACCTCTTCCTTGAGTCAGAAGAACTATTGCATTGTGCAATACATGCCTCCAGCTGGAATAGAGTACCTCTCCGAGTACCCTTAGCAAGCACCATAGATCCTCTAGTCATCTTGCATCCTTCTTTCGAAAAGACAACCTGTACACTTGCATCATTTAAACTACTTACAGAAAGTAGGTTCCATGCTAAGCCTGGGATGTGCATAACCCCAGAGATCCCCTTCACTCGACCATCAGGGAATTGGACAGAGACCCTTCCACGACCAATGATCTTCAGATGAGAGTTGTCACCCAGATACACCTTTCCACCATCGAACTCCTCATACTTACTGAACCAGTCTCGATGCGAGGTCATGTGGAATGATGCACCAGAGTCAATTAGCCACACATCATCAGATGCATGGGTTGCTAGGGCTACGATGAAAGCATCACCGTCATCTTGTGATTTGTCAGAATCTGAATCAGGAGCTTTCTTCTTTTTCTTCTTCTCCTCTTTGCATTCCTTTCAGAAATGCTCAGTCTTGCCACAATTCCAACAAAGAGCCTTGGACTTTCCAGGAGATTTAGATCTCCCACAGGATTTGGATCTACCCTTCTCAGCTTTCTTGTCCTTCTTCTTCCCTTTCTTCTTGGGTCTTCCATGAACTGCAAGGGCTTATTTAGCTTCCTCAGAAGATTTTCTCTGCATCTCTTCAGATAATAGTGCAGAAACCACCTCTTCCATTTTGAATGTGGATGTGGTGCTTCTGATTGCCCTTACAAGATGATCCCATGAGTCTGGCAGAGAACAAAGCAGGGTCTTACACTGATCCTCCTCCATCTTTACACCAATAGATGTCAATTGTGCCACTAGCATGTTAAAGGCATTCATATGCTCAGCCATGGGTCCTCCATCCTCCATTCGAAGAGAATACAACTTATTTCTCAAAAAATGTTTATTGACTAGGGATTTGGCTTGATACACATCCCCCAACTTCTTCCAAAGGAGTTTTGCAGTAGCCTCCTCATGGACATTTAACAACATAGAATCGGCAAGACTAAGTCTTATGAGACCCTTAGCCTTCTGATCCTTGAGATCCCACTCATCTTGAGTCATTGTAGCTGGTTTAGTTCCATTCACACTTTCCCAAAGGTCTCGGTCAACTAACATGTCTTCCATCTTGAGCTTCCACAGCTCGAAATTATTGTCGTTGAACTTCTCTACTTCAAACCTTCCTGATGTGCTTGGTATCTCCTTGCTGCAATAAGATACAAAATGCTCTGCATAGACTCCCACTCAACCTAAGGTTAGCTCAAAAAACCCCTACCCAACAACTAGGACCAAAGGTGATCAAAATCTGATACCAACTAAAAGGAAGCTAGATGTGCGGAAATGCTTCCTATACTAATCTATTGAGGAGAGGGCTATGCAAATTCAAATTTATCCTAACTATTATAGCAATGTTAAACCATTAACATGAGATATAGTAGTAAAACACAAGATCCAGAAAGAAGATAGAAGAAGAGAGACAAAGATTTATGGTGGGGAAAACCCTTATCGGGTCAAAAACCCCACACTCAGAAACCTGCACAATGTATTAACAAATATGAAAGAATGTTTACAACACACTTGCAATGCCAGCTTCAATGGTCTTCGACACTTGTGTCTGGAGTCAATCCGGCAGCATAACAGTACCTGTAAACCTGTGATACCAACTCCATCTCCAAGCACCTGTTTAAATAGAACATACAAGGCAATTTTGGGCCTTTCTTGGAATGGGCATCCAATATGGCATCTTCAACCAAAACCCATGCCTAGGGACACTTGGTCAACATTGTAGAATGTGTTTGACACTTGTCCACAACTCCCTTCCCAAAGAGGTCACCTATTTCCAAAATGGGCTATGACAGATGCTCTTACGACACTTACAATCGCCATAGAATCTGTCATAGCAGTTACAACTTACAGCTGTAAGAGAATCTATCATACACATGCTATAAAAAGTATATTCTCTTACAACACATCATATTCCACCTTGGGGTGCCCAAATATGCCTCATTCAAAGATGCTTCATGACACATGTCATTACTGTTGATAACTGAGAGGGGGGGTGAATCAGTTATCCTAATTATTTCTTCTTTTGAACTTTCTTATTAATCAAAGCAGCATTGAATCAAACAAACAAACAGTACCATGAAATGAGAAACACATGACATAGTATTTTTGACGTGGAAACCTGGTTAAGGGAGAAAACCACGGGGTGATTAACCCAAAGATTATTCTCTGTTAGAAGAATAAGGAATTACAAAATGGCACTTGCCAATTAGGGCTCACTGCCCGAGCACACTGCTCACAAAGAGGCACACTGCCTACAAGGAGACACACTGTCTACAAAAGAATGTTTATACAATACTTGAACTGATTGGAAGCATCTACATATGCTGGAGTTCAGTTCCGGTTTAGGCTCTGTATACTGAGCTGCTGCACTTCATCTTTCCTCTGTTCTTTATTCTGCTTTCCTTTCACATACCGAATCTTTCTTACTACTTCTACTCTGTTCTGCACTTATTCGCATACACCATAATACAATCACACACCTCACTACTAAATCCATCCTTTATATATATATCCGCACAAGTAATTTCATCACCTTTCTAGTCGGCATCCAGAACAGTCTATTTTCTTACAAACTCTGTTCTGTTGGTTGAATCCTTGCTCACCAAGCAATGCGGATCAAGCATATACTTGTAGATATTATTAATCATGTCGGACAAACATGATTCATGCCTTCACAACCTTTACCATCAACAGTAACACATCCAGAAAATAGTCTGATGCTCTGTCAGTCAGTTCTTCCTCTATTCTCGTTGTCTCTCAGGAATCCGATACTCAACTATTCATATCTTTTTCCTTGTCCATCACCGGAGGCTAAATCCTTGGAATATACTACTCAAGGTAGTCCTCTTGACTTCCCCAAATCCGCACTATACCAAGACACTTCCTTGGAGAGATCCAGACCAATCTGTCGGCCCTTGCCACATGCTCTGTTCTTGTTCACCGGACCACAACAATCTTCATTCTGACTTCCGGTAGAGACACACCATGACTTGTAGATATGTGGGATGACCTTTGTTGCCATCAATGACAACAACCATGAATACATATAGTGTCTCTTGCCAACAATCTCCCTCTTTGGCATTGATGGCATCACTTAGTGAAAAATGACTAAGTGTTTACACTGTGCTCGCCCTTGGCTGATGCTCTATCTTTATATACAATTTCTGGAACTCCCCCTTAGTTGGATTCCTCATTTTTCACTGCTCCTCACTCCTCCTTTGACATCAATGGCAAAGGGTAGGGTCTGCACACCAAAATTTTCAAAGATTTACTATACATAGCCGCATATTTACATACTCACATAAACTGAAGAATGTCTGCAAAGGATGTCTTCAATTGGACCAGTTCTGTAGCCCAGCTTTGCTTCATTCTGTCCAAAACTAAAATGTGACCACTTAACAAAAATGCAAAAGCTTCTGCCCTTTTGAGATCTGTCGGATCATTTGTTTGGGCGGTAGTCTGAGCATCACTGATGGCTTCATGCATAGTTTCTAACTTAGGGATTATAATCCTTCTAAGTTCTCCCATCCGGTTAGTTATATTCTTCCTTTCCTTCTCAAAGTTCTTTATTGTATTTGTGATTGCAATAGTTTGACATTCTTGATTCACTATGGAGGAAGAGAGAGGATCAAAACTTTGAGATAAACTTTGTAGTTTGTCTTGTTCCTCTTTTATTTTCTTATCAATTTCTACTGTTGCCTTTGACCAGGAGATACAAAATTTGTAGATGTCACCGCCATCCTTAAGAGCATTTTCTAAGCTCTTTATTCCAATACTCATATTTCTTCTATCATTAGAGATTAATCCTAGTACTTCTGAAAATCTCTTATCCAAAAATTCCTTTCAGACCTTTTCTTCAGCTGATTTTTCTAGAGAATCAAAATGTGTATCAACACTGCTGACTAAGGTTTTGAGATTACCAGAAGAGGAGGCTGTTAGATCTATCTGGACTGATGGCATAATCTTTTCAAGCACTCCGAAAGTAGCCTCTATCAACTCACAGTCTTCCATATGAGACTTTAGGAGTTTTTCATTTGCCTTAGCATTTGCAAATGAAGGTATCTTCATCGTCTGTACCGGAGAGAGAGAGTCAAAGTCGAATGGGCCTTTTAGAAACTCTGGTTCATCAATCTCTATTGTTTCTTGGCTCAGAAATTTTTGAACAGTTTGTGCAGTGTCTCTTGCCGGAGACAGATGTTTCTTTTCTTCTGCAGTTTTGTCCTTTGGAGTCTTTTCTCCTTCCACATTCTTACCACTTTCAGTTGTGGTTTTCTCTGTTGGAATCTTCTCTTTCTCTGCATCCTTGGTGCTATCAACCTCTTTTTCTTTTATTGTTGCTTCTTTCTCCTGTAATTTCTCTTGGGATCTGGAGATTGTAGGGGAAACCAGAGGAGAGATGTTACTCTGTTCAAGGGCCACTTCTTCCGGAGCAGATGATTCCAAGTCCACAGCTGTTTCTGCACCTAAGTCCTCTACAATAGGAATGTTGAACCTTTTGAATGTATTCCGGAGGATCTCTTTAGTGTCCTTGGCTACTTTGTCGGTCTCACCAAGCATAAGCTGATTCATCCTTGCTTTGCTTCTGAATTCATCCTTGCAGTCTTTGAATACCATGTTCATTATTTTGTGATCAATTGAAGGATATAGCTGAATAGCTATCTGTTCCCTGATCTCAATGTCTTTTGCCATGGCATTGTTCTTTCTTATTTCTAATTCCTTCTCTAGACTCTTAGGAATTTTGGAGATAATCTCAATAAAAGCTTTATTGTAAATGTTCAGGTACCTAATTGTAGCTTCCTGCAGGATCTTTTGATCTGCCTCATTGTAGTCATCATAGAATTCAGCCACTGGTTGAAGGTTCCCATCCATAGTGACTGATTTGACTACACTGTCTAGAGACAGGGTGGGCTTTTCAACAAATTCCTCTGTCATTTCTTCCTTGTCTTGGCCTGTGGAGGGTTTACCGGATCATTTCTTCTTCTGCTTCTTTATTTCTTTTACTCCCTCATCTGACTCAGTTTCCTCTTCATCCTTTTGGCTTTCATAAGCCCTTGTGGCTTTTGTCTTAGATCTTTTACCGGATGCCTGGAATTCCAGTTTTGAGCTTTTGGTTGTGGGAGGTGCAGATCTTTTTTATGACTGGTCCGGGTGGAAGTTTCAACCGGAACACTTTCTTCACTTTTCTTTTCTACCCTCTTCTTCTCTTTCTCATCCCCTTCCTTCTTCTTCCGGTAAGCATCAAGTGCTTCCATGGAGATTCCAAGGCCTTGTGCTATGTGTTCTACTTCTTTTCTAACTTTCCTCTTGATCTCTGGTTCTCTAAGTTCAACATGAATTTTTATACTTAGTTCCTCAAATGTTCTGAACCTTTCTGCCTTTGGATCTTTAGGCTGACTTAGCATGTGTTGAACATGCAGCTCCACTATCTGTTCATCCACTTCATACCCCATGGGCAAGATCCACACAGTTCTTGGTTCTACTACCTCCATTAGACACTGATCTATTTCTACCATAAAGCATACTGTGTCTTTGTACTTTTCAACAAGGGATTGGGGTATTCTTTCTCTTGCATGCATCATGCTCTGGAAGTTCTTGAAATATCCCCATAGAGCTATTTTTCTTGCTTTAGCATCCCCAAGTCCATGCAAATAATCTCTGATTTGGATGGCAACTGGTCTGTCATTCTGCCATATCCATCCACTAGATCCGGGAAGCTCATTCATGTAATAAAAGAAGAGACAAAGGATCAAATTGCCATACTTGAAGGAGTTTTTCTTGTCCTTCTTGATCTTCTACAGATTTTCAAAAAGTTGGTTTACAAGAAGCTCACACAAGTCACAGTCTGCATTCTCCTTTAACATTTGATAAGCTGTGTAGATTGCAGTTCTCGGTACTGAATTTTCCCTACTGGAGTGATAGATTTTGTAACCAATTATCATAGATGCAAATTTGACATCCGGTTCAGTGATGTCTTCAACTGTCATAGCTCTCTTGTCAAACTTAGATCCGGTTGCATCACTAACTGTCTGATTTTTGACAGACTTGAGAACAGGTAATCCACTGGATGAGTGCAGACTGGTTACAGCCCTAATTGCATCTTTGGTGATCTTGAAGGGCTTGTTCAACCATAGGAAGTTGTCATGCACTCTACTTAGTACATACCGGACCCATTCATCTTCTTCAAAATAGGGGAAATGGATGCACTGTGCAAAGTGTTTGTCCCGGATGGCTTTGTACTAAGGTTTAATCTCAAAGGAGTCATCTATCAATTGTTTGTGATAGATATCCATCAGTTTTGATTCTCCAAAGTCTTCAAAATTTGCATGAATGTAAACCCTAATGTCCTCCGTATGTAATACACCATGCGGAAACTGGAGAAGGCTCCTAGTGGATCTACTTCCAAAGATTTGTATGGATGTTTCTTGAATGTGGGGCGAGGTCTATCAGAGATCTTAACTATATTCAGAGTAGCCATTTTTCAAATATTTGCAGTGAGATATTGAAAACATAAAATACCTTATGCGCCTTCGGATATACGGAGTGGTTGGATTGATTTCTGTATGTAGTAACTTCTACAAGTGATCTTCAGTGAACTTGATGAATTTTGTTGCAGAGCTCCACTTTTCACTTCTTCTTGGGTGTGGAATGATCAAGTGATTATTGAGAAATCCCTTATATTGTTTCGCAAACCCTAATATCTGTTTGCAATAAATGCTCGACCTACATTGTTCCGGTTTGCCTTATTCGGATAACTTGGAATACCGGATCAGTCCTGATCTATGAACATCATGCGGATCTTCCAACCATGAATAAATCAAGATGACACATCACAAGGACATCCCAAACACTCTGTCCAATCCGTAGAATAAGACAATGCATTTCTGGATCTCTTCGGATCCTTTTTGTAATCCTCTGTTATTCCGGAGCATCTCCCAGAACAGGTCTTATTTGATCGATCACAACTTCTTTACATCTCCATGTGGACCTCTGAAATCTTATCTGGATCATCTCAAGACTTATATCTTCAAACCCTTTACTCCGCATCTTGTGCCACATCCGGCACCACTTGATTGGCTGGGGGAACAGGATTTTCCATGAGTCTCCCCTGAGCCAGAGCTCACTTTTTAGTTTCCGGAAGGAGTATCAGCACCAGAGTCTGGTGCGGATCCAACCTCTACATTCTCTAAACTTTTCTTTACCCAAATCTTGTTCATCTGATTCCTAACTTCATCCGCATTCATCTTTTGTTTACCCTTGTCTTGATTCTGATTATACACCGGACCTTTTTTGTCTTGATTCTTGCTTCTGCAGACTTTTGCATTATGACCGGACCTATTACAGATTTGACAAATAACATTTCTTTGCATATTTGACTGATAGCCTCTTGATCTGCATTGATTAGCCATATGACCTATTCTATTACATGCAAAGCATCTACCATTGAATGATTTGTTTATTTGCATATTTCCGCATTCATGAAACTTGTGTCCATACCTTTTGCAGTTAAAGCACTGTCTGGAGAAGGATGAATTAGTCCGATTCATTCTATTTCTGCACTGATTAGCTTTGTGACCAAAGTGATTGCAGCTATGGCAGTATCCATTGAAGGATGGATATCTTTGAGCATTGGGCTGTCTTACTGGAGGTCTTCTAGGCCTATTCCTTAGATTTTCTGATCCAAAATTCTTTTGACCGGATCCAGAGCTTTCTCCTTTCTCATATCCCAAACCATACTTGTTATCTGTCCTCTTTTGACTTCCAAGAAGTACTTCAAGTTGGGCAGAACTTATCTTGAATTTTTCTTTATATTCATTTGCTGTTTGAAGATCTCTTTTGAGAGAGATAATTTGATCCTCAAGTTTTTCTTCATTATCTTTGGCATCTTCAAGATCAGATTCAAGATGTCTGATAATCCTGTCCATCTAGTGGCATTCTTCTGATTTCTCTTTAAGAGATTGTCTTAGATTGTCTTCAGCTTTTCTTTTTTCTTCAATCTCTTGAGTAAACTTTATAGTTCCTGATTCCATTTCATGTCTTAACATAATGACTTCTTTTGATAACTTTTCACATAACTTGGTTTTCTCAGTCAATTCTTCATTTGTATTGCTTTCTTCACTTTGTCTTGCCAATTGTTGGAGTAGCTCCTTTCTCTTTTTCATAGAGAGACTTAATTTATCTTTTAGTTCTCTCATGAATTCATCAGCCTGTTTGAGTCTTTCCTTTAATTGATTGACTTTAGAATTTGACTGTTCAAGATCCTCAAGGGTAGTCTTGAGTTGCTCCCTTAAACCATATGCATCCATTTGAACTCCCAGATCTTCCTCAAGCTGTTAGGCTCTATTCAGAGGAACTTAGCTCTGATAACAATTGTTGATAACTGAGAGGGGGGGTGAATCAGTTATCCTAATTATTTCTTCTTTTAAACTTTCTTATTAATCAAAGCAGCATTGAATCAAACAAACAAACATTACCATGAAATGAGAAACACATGACACAGTATTTTTGACGTGGAAACCCGGTTAAGGGAGAAAACCACGGGGTGATTAACCCAAAGATTATTCTCTGTTAGAAGAATAAAGAATTACAAAATGGCACTTGCCAATTAGGGCTCACTGCCCGAGCACACTGCTCACAAAGAGGCACACTGCCTACAAGGAGACACACTGTCTACAAAAGAATGTTTATACAATACTTGAACTGATTGGAAGCATCTACATATGCTGGAGTTCAGTTCTAGTTTAGGCTCTGTATACTGATCTGCTGCACTTCATCTTTCCTCTGTTCTTTATTCTGCTTTCCTTTCACATACCGAATCTTTCTTACTACTTCTGCTCTGTTCTGCACTTATTCGCATACACCATAATACAATCACATACCTCACTACTAAATCCATCCTCTATATATATATCTACACAAGTAATTTCATCACCTTTCTAGTTGGCATCCGGAACAGTCTATTTTCTTACAAACTCTGTTCTGTCGGCTGAATCCTTGCTCACCAAGCAATGCGGATCAAGCATATACTTGTAGATATCATTAATCATGTTGGCCAAACATGATTCATGCCTTCACAACCTTTACCATCAACAGTAACACATCCAGAAAATAGTCTGATGCTCTATCAGTCAGTTCTTCCTCTGTTCTCACTAACTCTCAGGAATCCGATACTCAACTATTCATATCTTTTTCCTTGTCCATCACCGGAGGCTAAATCCTTGGAATATACTACTCAAGGTAGTCCTCTTGACTTCCCCAAATCCACACTGCACCAAGACACTTCCTCTGAGAGATCTAGACCAATCTGTCAGACCTTGCCACATGCTCTGTTCTTGTTCACCGAACCCCAACAATCTTCATTCTGACTTTCGGTAGAGACACACCATGACTTGCGGATATGTGGGATGACCTTTGTTGCCATCAATGACAACAGCCATGAATACATATAGTGTCTCTTGCCAACAATTACCTGTCTTACAACCTTCTATTCTCGACTCTTACATGTCATAGATTCGTCATAGGAATCCGTCATAACCGTTTTGGTCAAACATTCCTTACACAACATAGAAGATGTTGACACATGGCAGAATATTCATACCACTAAGTGGTACGCCTATCTCCTCATGTGAGGACAAAATAACAAGTTGTCATAATCCATGTAGGATTGACACATCACTGTGCCACATCCCACAATATGACAAAGTGGAATTTCCAATTATTTACAACATAGGCAATTGAATAATAAATACAAACATCACAAATGCAGAGAATTACCAAGGTTGAGACACCTTAATTCCCATCATTTGCATTGAAAGTTTTTGAAAAATTGCATATTTTGGATACATTTTCACTAGGTTGACTTGTCACCACTATAAGTTTGCATCAAAAGCATGTTGTGAAAGATATTGCTGCATTATTGGACTGTTATTAGGCATATTATTTTCTATCTCTCTTGAAATTTTTCACAACACCTTTTCTCCTAGTGATTTGCATTGGAAAAAAGTTGAAAAATCTAGTATTTTAGGTCATATTCATCTATTATTTCGCATTCATATACCATGGATTCTTCTCCTCATTCATCTTTCTAAAATTTATTTGAGTACATTATAAATTATGATAACTTTTGTAAACTCACTGATAAACATCCTCAAGTTTTGCATCAAATAGCATACATCTACGGTATTGGCATGAACGTGAGCACTACCTATGATATCCTAGGAACAATAGCCTACTTTGAAAGCTTTCTCACTATTGTGGGTGTTTTCCCTTCAATCTTGGAAAATCTCACTAATTTCATTTCTAAAAATAATCATGGGGAAAGTAGTAGTGAAAATATCATTCCCTCTCTCCCATCATTTCATGATAACATGACAGACATTCTTTCTGAGACCTATGAGAATGGTATAGCACTGGGTGATTCATCAAGCAAAGAAACTTGTCCAAACATAACCCCTCTTAGTGAGGATATTTTGGTACAAGAAGAAGATATCATTGACACATTCCTTAACACTACTCTTCCATCCCTTCCTCCTCTACCTAGCCAGGATGATGGTTTGGATGATGTAGATTCCTTTTGTGAACATTAGCTTCAACCTAATGAAACTAAAAATTTACCACCTGATGTTCAAGAACTCCTCAACTACATCTTAAAAAAAGAAACAGATCATGCACTTTTACCTAAAAATTCACATGACATTGAAGAACAACCTATTCCTCACAACCAAGATATTCCAACACCCTATATATGGACTGAAATGGGCACTTTTCAAGTTCCTCAACAACCTCACTTAATTGGAATAGGTACTATTGAAGCTCCTGCATTAACTCATTTAACTAACATAGAAAACCATGATATCCCCTCTCCACCATCATTAATAGATACCTTTCCTACAAGGATACCTTCACAAACTCATGAAAATGTGGAAGAGAGAAGAATAGATAAAGCTATAACCATTAAAGTAAAGATCAAGATCGATGATGACCACTAGCCCGGTTGTCCTCGCAGGTAAGTATTTCTAACCCTTTACCTTTGTGTTTTGTTTCCCTCGTGATGTGTTATGTCTTGTTTAGGTCTCCTAGGATGACCCATGATACTCTCGTAAGGTCAAGGATAATGGGAGGCCACCTCTATTGTGACCCTTCTTCTATTTGTATCATCATTCTTCTATATTGCTTCTCCTCTATTTTCATTGTTGTGTGTTGTGTCTTATGGACATAGTGTTATAGTTGGCAACTTGGGGATACCCTCCTACATGACTGTCCCTAAGGCATTTGTTTCTGCTCTCTTGATTTATTGTTTCCCTTACTCTAGAGGTTCTATCTAGCTCATGAATGACAAAAAACATATTATACTGATGTGGACCTAGTGTCCCTTTAGCGAGTAATAAAAAAATGGACCTAATCCATACATGACGATGGGGTTGATATATATATTATCTGACACTCAGCTAGTAGAATCACTCTGTGTGATCTTGATGTTGTCTTATCGTACTTACAAAACATAACAATACAACTGCTCCATGCACTTTGTCTATCTTGAATCTAGCCTTGCATTGTTATTTATCATGATTATATGGATGCTAACACCTTTTCTTGCAAGAAATTGTGTGTTTGTGGGAACATTTGGTGATCATAAAGTACATGTCACATCTGGGGAGCATGGGCTTTGTGAGAGTTCATATTCCCTTGCATGTTTTCTTCCTACCTTAATGTGCTTGATATCAATACATGATATCAACCACCTTAAGGTGGGGGCATATATAAGGTAAGTTGTCTAATTGGTGCAGGAGCCCCTAAACATTTTGTCAAAAATTGATCATTTGAAGGTTGATAGGTTGGTCAGTAGGTGAGTATAGGAGGTGTTTTGAGTCTTTTGGGTCAAATAAGGTCACAATAGACCATTGGCTATGAAAATTTGAGTCATGTGGGTTCATTTTGTAAATATTGCAATATTATGATGTAATAGGACAAAGAAGGTGAACAGTCATGTTATGTAAATGGGATCAATTTGAGTTGTCAAGTCATGGGAATAGGTGGTAGAGTGATGTTTTTGGTGTGTCAAGACATATATTTGTGGTGTAATAAAGTCGATCAAGACCATTTTCAATGTATATGTACCTAGGAGTTAGTTTGTTTAAAATTGTCTTGATTAGTGGTGTCTTCAAGAAGGTGAAAGGTCCAAAAATTTCAAATTGCAGTAGCGACTAGTGAGATTCTTATGTAATGTGTTTAAAAAGGCCAAAAATCCATGAAAACCTTGGTGGAATAAAGAATAAAGAAGGAAACTTTCCATATTTCTATTTTTCCTGCTAAAAGACTGTTTTTGGCCCTTTAACCAACAATACGGTCGTGTACGACCCAGTCACATGGTGAAATCTTTTTCATTACAAAATATAGTAAATCTACTTTGATTTGTAGTTGATTTGGGATTATATCATCAAATTTTATGAAAGTTTGAGCAAATTGTTTGCAGACAGCCCACAAAACAGGGGAACTAGTCTTTAGATTAGAAATTTGAGTTTTTTGATCTTTTCCAGCATATAAAATTCTTCAAAATCAAAGGAGAGATGCTGTGAGATGTGTTTTCATTATTTTCAAGCAAATTAGAGAACAAGGTATGCATTTGTGAATAGTTTGAATCTACCCTAGCTATGTTTCTACTCAAAAATAGGAGAAATAAGGGTTTTAAGCCAAGAACTTGGCATTACATCAAAATCAGTGACCAAACTTGATCAATAAGTAACAAATTTTATTCATTTGTGATGTATTAAAGACAATCAAACTTCATTTGGAGTTTAGGAGTGTAAGAATCATATAACTACCTTGGAAAATAGGCCTAATTAAGCCTTAGAGTAGAATTATTAGCAATTATTTTGATGTCATTATCTGAAACAATCATATAGAATCTTTTGATATGTTGTGTAGGATGATAATGGATATCTAGAAAGTAGATCCATTTTTGGGTTTGTGACCATCACAAGAAAATATGCAATAAAACACCTCAGGAAGGGCTACAAGGATTAAGAAGAACAAAGAAGCACAACCCATCATCTCATAGTTTGCAAACTTGCAAGGTGGTTTGTTTGAGGGATTGTAATCAACATACCCTAGTTCTCATCAAAGTGGTATCAGAACTTAGGGAGTAGATTAGTGGAAGGTGAAGAGTTGCAATTTGAGATAAGGAAGAGTTGGAATTTGAAGAGTCAAGATGCCTCCTAAGACTAGTGGCACTGTTAGAGAGTTACGGGAGTTAAAGGAGAGACATGCTAAGTTGTTGGAGTCTCATAATGTTGTTTTAGCAAGGCTTGTAGCCTTGAAGTCAAATCAGAGAAGAGGTGTTGCATTGGATGAGAAGAGTGAATCCGAGGAAGAAGGGGAAGAAGAGAATGAAGTGGAGGAAGAGTAGATGGTTCCTGATGAGTAGAAGACAATAAGGCTTTTGAAGGCAGTAAGAGGAGAAGAATATAAGTCCAAGGTTGATTTTCCCATGTATGGAAGAAGTTTGAATGATGAGGAGTTACCAGACTGGATTGCAGCCATGGATAATCACTTTGAATGTGAAGATGTTCTTGAAGAGAAGAAGGTCAAGATTGCAAAGACAAAGATGAAAGGCCATGCATTATTGTGGTGGGACTATGAACAAGATGAGAGAAGAAAACAAGGTAAATTAAACATAGTTTCTTGGGATAGAATGGTTGGTAAACTCAAAGGTAAGTTTCTTCCTAAAGACTATGAAGTTCAATTATTTAAGAAACTCCAAGGTTTAAAGAAAAAGGACTTAGATGTTAAGACCTATACTGATGAATTCTATAAGTTAAGCATAAGATCAGGTAGGATGGAAGATGAAGTTGAAAAAGTTGCTAGATACCTTGGTGGACTTAGATTTAATATTCAAGATGAACTAGTTGTGGCAAATCCAAGAACTGTTGAAGAGTGTTATCAAATGGAAGTAAGGGTTGAAGAGAAGATCCAAAGAAGGCAAGACAAATCTATTAGAGGAAGAGGTAGCAATTAGAGAGGAAGAGGATCATTTCCTACATCAAGACAGTCACATGATGAACAAGAAGATGCAAACAAAGGTAAAGAACAAATTACTGATCAAAGGGGTGGTTTTAGAGGTTCAAGAGGAAGATTTGGTGGATGTAGAAGTGAAAACACATTTTTAGGTAGGTGCTATCATTGCAATGAGTTTGGTCAGCCAGCATGGAAGTGTCTTGAAAGACAAGGCTCTACCTCAAATATTGGTGACAAGAGGGCTCAATTTGTGCAAGAGGATGATAAGGAAAGTGTCAAATCTCCTAGTTATCATGCAACTCCTAAAGTTGGTGATGCACTCATGATTAGGAAGACCATACTTAAGGCATCAAAGGAGAAAGAGCTATTGCATAGAAAGAGCCTCTTCAAGACCACTTGTAAGTGTAAGAACAAGGTATGCAAAATTTTGATTGATTCTGGCTCTACAGAGAATATGGTGTCAAATGAGATGGTGAATAAGTTAAATTTTCCAAACATTCCTCATGAGTTGCCTTATAAAGTGTCCTGGTTGAGTGATGAATAGTCTCTTTTGGTTAATGAAAAAGCTGTTGTTGAATTCCATATTGGAGACTATAAAGATAGTGCAGTTTGTGAAGTTCTTCCTATGGATTGTTGTCGCCTACTCCTAGGAAGACCCTAGCAATATGATAGGCATGCAATATACGATGGTAGAGAGAACACATATACCATGGTAAAAGATGGGTGTAAGTTTGCTTTAACTCCTTTGGTGGAAGATGAGAAAGGTAAAGCAAAAGTGATTATGTGTGGAAAGAAAGAGCTTGTTGAGGTTGCAAAAATAGACAAGAGGATGGATATTTTAGTCAATTCAAGGCATGAGAATGAAGGGATAGTAGATAAGAAGATTGAATTAGGTTTGCAGGGTAAGTTGACTATGAATTTGAATGAGAATGTTTTGGTGGGGACCACTGTGTGTCCTATAGTTAATAATAAGTTTGCAAAGCTAGCAAGATCTACAGGTACAATGGTTAATAAATTTAACTATTCAATGGACAGTAAGATGGTACTTGGTGCTACTAGGATAGGGTATTCAAAGAATTAAGGATGGACACAAGCATCAAGCAGAGGTGAAGGTGAAGATAGTTCAAGATGTTTCTAACAAGTGTTTGTTTGTGGATGTGAAGACATAACAAAAGTAGGTTTTGAACAAGGTGAAGGAAGAGGGCAAACATCAGGTCTGATTACAAAGTTGGAGGCAAGTTCATGTGTAAGAAAAGCTAAGAATGCAGAGGAGATTGGAGAATCAATGTATATAAATCAAAGAAAGGTGTTTGTAGATTAGAAAGCATGGGAGAAGCTTGGAAGAGCTAGTGCAAGGCAAAACTCTTGTGACAAGAGTTCTTTTTTTGTGGGGGTGTATGGTGTAGGAGCACCTAAACATTTTGTCAAAAATTAATCATTTGAAGGTTGATAGGTTGGTCAGTAGGTGAGTCTAGGAGGTGTTTTAAATCTTTTGGGTCAAGTAAGGTCATAATAGACCATTGGCTATGAAAATTTGAGTCATGTGGGTTCATTTTGTAAATATTGCAATATTATGATGTAATAGGACAAAGAAGGTGAATATTCATGTTATGTAAATGGGATCAGTTTGAGTTGTCAAGTCATGGGAATAGGCGGTAGAGTGATCTTTTTGGTGTGTCAAGACATATATTTGTGGTGTAATAAAGTCTATCAAGACCATTTTCAATGTATATGTACCTAGGAGTTAGTTTGTTTAAAATTGTCTTGATTAGTGGTGTCTTTAAGAAGGTGAAAGGTCCAAAAATGTCAAATTCTAGTAGTGACTATTGAGATTCTTATGTAATGTGTTTAAAAAGGCCAAAAATCCATGAAAACCTTAGTAGAATAAACAATAAAGAAGGAAACTTTCCATATTTTATTTTTCCTGCTAGAAAGATTATTTTTTCTTCCCTTTAACCAACACTACGGTCGTGTACGACCCTGTCACATGGTGAAATCTTTTTCATTGCAAAATATAGTGAATCTACTTCAATTTTTAGGTGATTTGGGATTATATCATCAAATTTTATGAAAGTTTGAGCAAATTGTTTGCAGACAGCCCACAGAATAGGGGACCTAGGGTTTAGATCAGAAATTTGAGTTTTTTGCGCTTTTCCACCATATAAAATTCTTCAAAATCAAAGGAGAGATGTTGTGAGGTGTGTTTTCACTATTTTCAAGAAAATTAGAGAATAGGGTATGCATTTGTGGATAGTTTGAATTGACCCTAGCTATGTTTCTACTCAAAAATAGGAGAAATAAGGGTTTTAAGCCAAGAACTTGGCATTGCATCAAAATCAATGACCGACCCTAATCAATAAGTAACAAATTTTGTTCATTTGTGATGTATTGAAGACAATTAAACTTCATTTGGAGTTTAGGAGTGTAAGAATCATATAACTACCTTGGAAAATAGGCCCAATTAGGCCTTAGAGCAGAATTATCAACAATTATTTTGATGTCGTTGTCTGAAACAATCATATAGAATCTTTTGATATGTTTTGTAGGATGATAATGGGTATCTAGAAAGTATATCCTTTTGTGGGTTTGTGACTATCACAAGAAAATATGAAAGAAAAACACCTCAGGAAGGGCTACAAGGATTAAGAAGAACAAAGAAGCACAAACCATCATCTCATAGTTTGCAAACTTGGAAGGTGGTTTGTTTGAGGGATTGTGATCAACATACACTAGTTTGCATCACTGATGTAGATGCTAGCAAGTGTGTTTGTGAATCTTGAATCTATTGCAATCATTTAAGCCCTCTACGGAGGTGGGGATGGTGTATTTCTTGTGGAGAGTGCACATCCTGTCATTTTCTTAAAGTCCTTTGCAGAGGCTAGGAGCGAATCTAAGACTATCCTAACCTTTAAGCATGTCTTCGGCAAATGTTGTGGCAAAGCACAATCGTCGATGTGTGCCTGTAATGTGCCTGAGATGGCTACGAACCTAGCAATAGGTTTCTTCCATCACTTGTCTATCGTGTTTTCTCTGTGTCTTCCATGTGTGTGTGTATGGCGTGTTTGTTCCCAAGCATAGTCTTAAAGACTAGTGGCAATGAGTCCCTCCTATGCATTAGGATTTGAATGGCGTGCTTGATTTGTATGGCATGTTTGTTCTCAAGTGTAGTATTAAAAATTGGTGGCAATGAGTCCCTCCTGCACTCTGAGATTTGTATTGCGTGTCTATTTCCCTATATGCAATCTTAACGACTGGTGGCGATGAGTCCCTTCTGCATTTCATATATGAGAAAAAGAAAAAGAAATAATCATTCCATTCACTCTATTTACTATGTTTTGTGTGTCTTCAATGTTGTCTTCTCCATGTTTTGGGTGACTGTAACTGTCTTCTCTGTGTTTTACATGTCTGCTACTATCTTCAATGTGTTTGGCGTGTCTTCACCATGCTTGGCATGGCATGTTTGTTGTGTTTTTTACCGTACTTTAATGCATGTATTGGCCTTGCGTTCATACATACATTAAAGTGGGGGCTAAATGTTACATCAAAAAATGTCTCCTTGGGGGCTTTTCCCTCTTAAGGTTTAGCTCCCATGTCCTTAATTTGCATGTAGAGCATCTTGTATGATATTTTTGACTCCCGATGAGAAAAACTTGAAGTCTTATGGTAAATAGGACCTAGGGGGTACTATTTTGATTATCACTAAATAGAAATGGCAGGGTGGACTTAGGCACTAGCACCCTAGTCCTGCCCTATTTTGGGTCTACCCTAATTTCAAATGTCAATTTTATGACTATTATTTAGGTCCCATGCTAACATCTCAAGTTTGAATTATGAAATTTTTAGTGGGAATGTTTGTAGTTGCATATATAAGCATGATTAGGTTTCATTTGCAAACTAGAGATGGACATTAGATGGAAACCAAATGAGGATGGTGATTTTGTGAAAGTGATTCAAGGCATTCATTATGTTGCAGAGCAATACTTTGTTGTTATTGGGTTTGTATTTGCAAATTTGACATCCATCTCCTCATGGCATGAAGAGAATCTTCCTTCCATAAGATCTACACTTCAAGGTGATATCTATTGTGTTTTCAATTATTTATCATTTAATTTTTGCCTCTATCCTGTTGGGATATGCACTCTTATCTGATAATAGTGTTCAGAAGACTTGAATGTCTCTCTAGGGCTTGACCAAGGCAAGCCTCTAAACACCACAACCCCCTCCTACACTCCTTTGTGATTGCAGGTTATAGGTACCAAGTTTCATAGAGTGGAGTTGTAGAAAGGGAGCAGCAGACATCAAAGATTCAATATCTAAGAAGCAGAGGAGTCTGGTGAACATACCTGGACTAGGGTGCTAGTCCCTGTGTCCTCCAGTTCAGCTGCTGGGAATCGAGTTGGTAGTACTCGCGAAGGATTACTATTTATGCCCTAGATCAGTTGGTTTTAGAGAGTAGATACAGGAGATACAGTTGATAGTTCATTGAGGTATTGTGTTTTTGAGATTGAAGAGAGTACTGTAACATAGTGGGGCTGTGAGATCTGTATGCAATTCTAATTTGAAAATAAGGGATCCCATTGGTTTCATTTATCTAGTTTTCAAGCTATGTGTGTGTTGATTCTCTTATTGCAGGTGAAATGGATTCATTCAACCATTCCACTAGTTGATTCTCTGAATCGGTGGAATGGACATGTACAGTAGTTTAGTTTGCATCTTTGTTTTTCTGTTTATGCATTTCATGTTCATGGGATCAATTGTTAGCATGCTGTGAGTTATCCTAGCATCCTCATGTGCTAGGGTTTAGAAGGATAAGTTCTAAGCTTGAATTGCTCAGGTGATGATTTGGCCCGATCATCATGTTTTCTATGTGAAATTGTGAAGTTTTGAGAGTTTTGCCAAGAATATACATTTGACAGATATACAGCATTTGCATGCGACATTACAGACTGTGTATATCGCATCTGCATCTATGCACATATCGCTATCCGGATCAGCTCTTGAAACTTATGGAAAATGCCTGTTTTGAAGGCATCAGGATAAAATAGTTTGGATATATATTTCCTATATATATCATCTTCAGGATCATCATTTCATGTGTATCCATCATCCGCATATCATTGTTGTATGCTGGAACCTACATCTAGGCAAAGGTACAATCAAATGGGTCAACGGCGAGTCAAAGTCAAATTTGCCAAAGAAAGGAGGAGGATCATCTTTTGTTTGAATATCGGGTAGACGAGGATCACTTAGATCTCATGATCATCATCAGGATATTATAGTATAACCTGACAATTCATATCATGCTGTGGAGTATGTAAATGAGTCTTATATCTGGTTGACGTAGACATCAGTGCATGTGACGTCATCATCATCAAGACATTCCAAAATATCACCCGATAAAATTTTATCCTGCCGACGACAAGTGTTTTGGCATAGGCGTAGGATGTCAGGGGTGATCAGGGAGAAGTGTTCGCCGACAGTTCATGTCTTGGTGAAAGGAGATTAACACTAAGTGGATCGCGAAAGGAATATTCGGTGGAATATTCGTCGTGTGCATAAAGTTGAGTATCGTCATCAGGATGTGTCAATATGACCCGATAAGTTATATCCTGACACTCGTTGTGTAAGTGGGTCGAATATCGGGGTGACGTAAGCATCAGAAGAGAGGTGCATGAGGTTGTCGTCATCAGGATATATGGGAGGAACCCGATATTTTATATCGTGCTGATAAAAGGTGCAGATGATGCCGAACATCATGATGCTACAGATAGAGTTTGGCGGTAAGGCAAATAGTGATCATCAGGAGGATAATTGTGTTTGCCGAATATGATGATGCTGCTGGTAGGTGAAAGAGAGATATCTTGCCGATGGGAAATAGTATTAGCTTTTTGGTGGGTTTAATGGGTTTTTCACCCTGTTTGTAAGCTTTTGTTTGATGCTCTACATCACAGAGGAGTCTAGTGAACATACCTGGACTAGGGTGCTAGTCCTTGTGTCCTCCAATTCTCTTGAGTGTCCTCCCATTTTCCTGAGGTAGAAACAGAAGTTACATGAGTCCAAGCTATTAATTGATGTCAAAGTGGGAGAAGAAAACCAGTGAAAAATGGGGTAAAACATCTCAGGGGGAGTAGGAAAACAAAGTGTATATAGTAAGGGGGAGCAGTCAAGCACTTTTCACTACTAAGTGTTGCCATCAATGCCAAAGGGGGAGATTGTTGGCAAGAGACATTGCTCTGGTATGGACTTGTATGTTGTCATTGATGGAAACAAGGCTTAGAGGTCTTATCACCATGATAGGAAGAGATAACTCTGGAAGGTGACATTGGAATTCAGGTCCAGTTGACAGATCCGATTGGCAGAAGTGGCTAAGTATGGGTATCTATAGAGTAAAGGATAATCGGTGGATCAGTGTGCTTCCACAGATGATGATCTGGTAATGCGGTTTGGGTATGATGTTAGTAATTTTTTGGTTGTGTCATGCTCCCAAGATTAAGTCCTAAATTCATCTGGAAGTCTTTTGGAATAATTATCTAAGTCTGGGTGAATAGAGGTATAAAGAGCCAGTGAACAGGGCACATTGTAATGGTTCACATTCCTCTGCAAGTGAGTATTTTTTCTGCGGTTTTAAGGTATTGTAAACACTTGTATGAAGTTTCTAATTCCAGAGTTGTGAGATCTAAGGTCCGCTAGGAAGATAGTTGCAAGCTGTTGAGTATCGGTACAATGTTTGACAAAGATAGAGTATGTGTTTTGATGGTCCACATTTCCCTGCTAGATGATATCGCGCCCTGTGGTTCTAAGGGTAAGATTGGGAATGTGTGAAGAGTCCTTGATATGATTTTGGAAGTATTTTGTGATCTATAGTAAAAGTTGTAAGTTAATAGATGAACCTGATAAGCATGCTCTTAAGGAACAGGCCGACTAGTATAATAAGTCGTTGTGTAGAGAAGAGATAGTGTGTGAAGGATCTATTTAAGTGATTGAATGATTAGAACTGACCTATATGAACACGTTTGGGGAAAGATTTGGGTCCGCATAACATATAGTGCATTGGATTGAGTTGACAAGCTACATCTTTCTATGTACATGTTTCACTTCTTGGATGTTGACCTGAATATGGATCAAATCATGATGCGGATATATAAGAGCGATGAATTTTAGTTGAGAAGGCATGGATATGTGTGTGTGGATGCAAATATGTGAATAGTAGAGCAGTGACACAGATCAGTGATAATGAAGAATTGGGAATCAGAATTCAGTTGCTAAATGATTGCACCCTAGCATAGTGACATATGCTTTTGCAGTATTTAGTTTTCATGTGCAATTTGCTTTGTACTTGGTAGTGAGCCTTTTTCATCAAGGCAGTGAGCCTGATAGTGAGCCTCCAATAGTTTTTAACAACCCTCAGGGTTTAACAACCCTTATTGTAATCTTGTTAGGTTTAGGGTTGAGGCAATGAGCCTGCTAGACCTAGTTGTACTTAATGGCAGTGAGCCAGCATGTTCCAAGCCCGTGGAGTGACCAAGCCTGAACATCATTATTTGTAAAGATTGCAATATATATTTGAGAGCTAATCCTCTCCATGGTTTTTCCCTTTTCAGGTTTTCCACGTAAAAATCTTGGTGTCCATGTGTCATTCTTCTATGGTTGTTATTCATTTACATGTTCTACTTTGGATTAATTAATTTTAGGAAATGGTTAAAAGAAAGAGCTTATAGATCATTGATTCACCCCCATCTCAATGTTCCTGATACTCAACACCCTGAGTTTTGCCCCTGTTTTATTGCAAATGTTGCATTTAGGGTTTTTAGATTGACATGGTGTGTTGATTGTGTGAATACAGGTGAGGTTACCACTGATATATACATGGGAGAGTAGTCCTACCAGGTATTAGTTGTGAGACTCTTTGTCGATGAAGGAGCAAGACACTTTTGATGCTTTAGGGTTATACTGTGTTGCATTGATGCCCATGATTCGGGCTAACTAGGGCCTATTGACTGCGGTGGTCGAGAGGTGGCATTTAGAGATGAGTTTGTTTCACTTTCCTACAGGGGAGGCCACTATGACTTTGCTCAATGTTTGGCAGATTCTTTGATTATCTATTCATGGAGATTGAGTTATGTACTGTCTAGAGAGAGGATTGCCTGCACTCTGTCGATTATTTGAGATAGATGATGATGCATCCTTGGGAGTTGAGGAGCATGAGATTCCCTGGGACACTTTGACAGATCGGTATGATTGGCTGATTATGGTCCTATGCACCTGCATTGGTGGTCTCGTATGTCCAGATCGGCATGGCCATGGGTTTCCTATTGGCTGGGGAGAGATGTTAGAGGGCATGATGGTAGATGCCATAGTTTATGCATGGGGACCCTGCCTCCTGGTGCAGTTATATCCCTAGTTGCACAGAGTTGTTTATTGTGGTGAGTAGTCAATCAGCTGCGGTGTTACCTTACTGATGATTTGGGCTTGGAAGCACATTCCTATATGCAAGCCACTAGAGGAGCGTGAGGTGTTGGATGAGTTGTCGTATGTTTTCTATTAGATTAGGGCAGTTCTGTAGATACGTATGGGCGATGTCAACTATTGGAGACATGCCATTGATCACATGGACTCATTTGTTTGGAGGCTATATACAGGTTGTCCCAGGTGGATAAATGATGCTAAGTAGTTACCCTATTGCAAACACACATGGTATTTGATTGGCTAGACCATGTAGACACAACACATTATAGAGCGCCATCTGTCAGAGTGAGTTTTAAGATAGTTTGGAGAGTGACATGATGAGCCGACTGGCATTGCAGAGTTTGTTTAGGTCACTCGAGAGGTTCTAGTTTGGGGGCCAATGATTGCAATTTAGATGACCCTTGATGAGATTGCTAGGTTACAGCTAGTGCAGTGTGGAGTAGATGATGTCGTTGATGCAAGTACCGCTCTTGCATATGATGCTTGGTGGGCCACCCATAGGCTAGTTACTTATCTGCATCATGATGCACCAATGCCAATAGAGAGATTGGGATGAAGGCTGAGAGGAAGATTTAGAGGTCAGGGTCGAGGTAGAGGCTGAGGGGATGGTGGCAGGGGTGGTGATGATGATGGAGGAACCGGTGGCGGTCAAGGAGACAAGGGCTGATGAGGCCAAGGCATAGGTGATAAGGGGAGAGGGAGAGATGGACAGGGCAGGGGTGCTTCACTTGCCCCGATTTAGGAGGGAGAGGAGGCAGTAGGATAGGTAGCTGCTACCATGGGGGAGATACAGGTGGGGGGTGGAGAGTGAGGAGGAGGGCAATGAGGAGGTTGACAAGGAGGTTGATGAGGAGGAGTGGATCAGGGAGCAGACATTATAGGATATGCCTATTGAGGAGATTGGGGCGAGGAGGAGGAGGAGGAGGATGCTAGAGATCAAGGTTGGGATTTGGCTACACATGTAGTAGCTCTGTAGAGCCAGATAGAGACAATGCAGACCTAGATGTAGGGGATGAGACAGTGGATCCAGAAGGTGGAGGGCCAGCTTGCCTAGAGGAAAGGCGAGAGAGATATGGCAGTCATCAGAGCCCAGAGAGAAGAGAAGAGGAGTATTGACTTTGTGACGATAGTGGGCAGGTCAATAGTAGAGTTTGCATGGGCATTATACCAAGCAGGGTAGGAGGCACACTATTACAAGATTCTTTATGAGGGTCAAGTACCAGTAGATCTGTTTAGGGTAAAATTGGGATTATTTAATGTTTAATGTTTAGATGTTTAAATCATCCTTTCACCCTTAACATTCAAGGACCTAGGGTCAAGTGGTAATGCACTATCATACCCTAGGTCACTATGAGATGCAGGGAAACTTGGATTAGGATGTTTAACTATCAATTTTCCTTCTCTTATGCTCAATTGACCATTAAAACCCTAATTTCACAAATACGACAACAAATGAAAGAATAACAGGAAAAGCTCTTGCAGAGGGAAGCAAAATATTAAATCATAGAGTACTTGTTTTCGGGGCTCCGAGGCAGGAAAGTTGGGGACCCAAGAGTGGGCACCCAAGTCCAGGGGGTAGATTTTCTTCCTGATCTGCAATTCTGACACTCCAAGATGTCTTCCTGCAACTTCACTTTGTCCAGCTCCTCAACCTGTAACCTACAACCATGAAAACTTTGGGAGGGGGTTGTGGTGTTTAGAGGCTTGCCTCAATCTAGCCCCGGAGGACACTTAAGTCTATAAACACCGTTGTCAGATAGAGAGTGCATGCCCTTGTGAGTTAGAGACAAAAACCAAAGGAAATGATGATGAAAACACAATGTAATGTCACCTTGTAGTGAAGGTCTCATGGGAAGAAGATGCTCTTCATTCCATGAGGAAATGGAGGCTCAAATCTACAAACATAAACACATAAACCACACAAATCTGCTCTTGCAACACAATGAAAGCCTTGAACCACCTTGACAACATATGAACATCACAATTGCTATCTAGCTTCTAAATGAATGCCTAAACATGCTTTTATATGCAATTACAAACACTCTTGCTAAGATGTTCGTAATTCAAACTTACCGTGTTGGAAAAGGACCCAAATAACAGTCACAAACTGACACTTAAAATTTGGGTCTACCCAAAAATAGGGCAGGACTAGGGCACGGGAACCCAAGTCCTCCCCCCCTATTTTGGGTAGGGTCAAGCTCAAGGGGTCCTCCTAGGTCCCATTTGTCATGTTACCTAGGGCTCATTCCATCGGGATGCCAAATTATTAAGTAAGATGTCCTAAATGCATGCAAAAGACCTGAGAGCTAAACCTTATGAGGGAAAAGCCCCCAAGGGGACATTTTCTGACATTACATTTAGCCCCCACTTTAATGTATGTATAAACGCAAGGCCAATACATACATTAAAGTACAGTCACAAACACAACAAACACACCAAGCATGGAGAAGACATGCCAATCACATAGAAGACAGTAATAGGCACGCAAAATATGGAGAAGATAGTTACAATCACGTAGAACATGGAGAAGACAAAAAATGCATGGAAGACACATTAATGCATGGAAGACAGGCATGATTTCTTTTCTTTTCTTTTTCTCATATATATGAAATGCAAATGCAAGTACTGGAAAGTAAACAAACCTCCCATAATACATGATGCACTCATCGTACAAGTCTTTGTATATATGGGGCAACACACATGTAAGACACACAAAACCTCCCAAAATGCAGAAAGTACTCATCACGCTAGTCTTTATACTACATATGGGGCAACAAACACACCAAACAAAGCAAGCACGCCAAACACACACACTTGAAGACACAGAGAAAACATGGCAGACAAGCGATGGAGTGTACCTATTTCTAGGTCCAACACCATCTTAGACACATTACAGGCACACATCAACGATTGGGCTTCACCACAACAATCGTTGAAAACATGCTTAAGGGTTGACTTAGTCACAAAACCGCTCCCCACCTCCGTAGAAGACTTTTGAAAATGACAGGATGATGTAATCTACTCCGAGAAATACACCATCCCCGCCTCTGCAGAGGGATTAAGATAAAAAGGATATACGCGATATCCTGCCTCTGCAGATGGCTTACATGATTGATTGATTGATTGCAAACAAACTCAGGATGTAAGAAGCACTCATCGAGCTAGTCTTTAAATTGCATCTGAGGACAAGCACATTGCTAACATCTATAACAGACAACTTACCTTATATATGCCTCCACCTTAAGGTGGTTGATATCATGTATCGATATCAAGTACGTTAAGGTAGGAAGAAAAACACACAAGGGAACACTAACTTTTACAAAGCCCATGCCCCCCGGAGGTGACATGTACTTTACGATCGTCCAATGTTCCCACAAACACATCCTTGCAAGAAAAATGTTAGTGTCTACAACATCACGATAAACAAAATCATCAATGCATATGATTAACCACACAAAGAGCCAATGTTATACAATGAATTCAGAGTTCAAGGATAATCATGGGGCTATATCATGAAGCTCTCTGAATCAAGTACTGCCAAGGCTAGATTCAAACACAAACAAAGGTGCACAAAGCAAAAGTATTGTTAAGGTTTGTAAATGCGATAGAAACATCATCAAATTCACTACGCGGAAAGCATGAGTGCTTCCACTAGACAAGCATAAGATAAAATATACAACCCCATCATCATATTAGGAACTAAGTCTATTTCTTGATTTCTCTCAAAAGGGACACTGGGTCCACATTAGTATAAATGTTTGTCGTCATCCACCCGCTAGATAGAAACACTAGAGGAAGGGAAACAATAAATCAGAGAGGAGAAACAAGTGTCTTAGGGATAGTCACGTAGGAGGGTGCCCCCAAGTCACCAACCACAACGCTATGTCCGTAAGACACAACACACAACAATGAAATTAGAGAGAGAGGTAATATAGAAGAATGATGATACAAATAGAAGGTCACAATAGAGGTGGTCTCCTAGTATCCCGGACCTTACAGGAGAATTAGGGGTCATCCCAAGAGGCCTAAACAACACATAACACATCACGGGGGAAGCACATCACTAGAGAGAAATAAAGGGTTAGAAATACTTACCTGGTAGCACCATCATTAAGAACATACACATTTAGGATATCTACCAAATCGCTAAGTTTATCCTTAATTATATCATATGCCAGTATGATGTCCCACAATCTATTGTAATGGATAATGGACACCCATTCAAAAATCAAGATGTCTAAGAACTTTGTTAAAAATGCCACATTCAACACCACTTCACCACTCCGTACTACCCACAAGGCAACGACCAAGCTGAGGCATCAAACAAAACTATCATAAAAATCCTCAAAAAGAATGTCAGTGACGCTGGCCGTGACTGGCATATCCAACTTAACCCTGCCCTATGGGCTTACTACACTAGCATCCACACACCTACCGGAGCCACCTCATACTCCCTTGTTTACAGCTCTAAAGTTATCCTGCCTATCCAGGTCGAGTTGCCCTCCCTAAGAGTGTCATTACAGTGCAGTTGTTTGATGATGAAGAATACAGAGTATCCTAGCTACATGAACTAGAGTTACTAGATGAAAGGAGACAAAATGCATTAACCCATTTATAGGCATATCAAAATTGTCTTTGATGCAACTATAACAAAAGGGTTTGAGTCTGCCATTTCAACATTGGATACCTAGTCCTAAAAGAAAACCCCAAAAATCAGATGGAATGGGAGAAGCCAGGGAAATTTGAGCCGAACTGGTTACAGCCTTATGTCATCACTACAGCCTATGGATCCAGCACATATCAGTTGGCCAATTTTAAAGGTGAACCATTGCCAGAACCAATCAACAACATGCACCTTCGGTGGTATTACACCAGAAAAAGTCCAAAAAAAATCAAACATCAAAAAATCAAAAAATCAAAAAAAAATCAAAAAAGCCAAAAAATCGTCTAATAGTGAAAACCACTTTAGTGGCGCTATTGGACAACAAAAAATAGTAAAGAGAAATAATCCATCAAAAAGTGAAGACCACTTCAGTGGCGCTTTGGATAAGTACCATGGTGAAAACCTAGCAAACAAGCACCATGTGTATTTGATCTTGGCTCCACCGTCTACCATCACTCTATTCCACCTTTCACCTTCCACAATAAACCCTGCATGATCCATATCATAATCCACATCCCAAATCCATAATAAATCACACCATTCCTACCATGGCCTAAGAATAAATTAGCATTTAGTGTCTTCACACCCCACCTCACCTTGGTCATAACATTATCATGTACGTGACTGGGGGCAATTCCTGATCCTGAAATCAATATTGGAGGACACCTACTCTCAAAAACACAAAAACATCCAAATATTCCTCAAAAACCACAAAAACATCCAAATATTCTTAAAAACACAAAAACATCCAAATATTCTTCAAAAACTATAAAAAAATCCAAATATCTTCAAAAGCACAAAAAACATTGTAAAAACGTCAAAAAAATTAAATAGTCAACCAAAAATAATCCCCAAGCAATAAACAGTGTCAAACCAGTAAAACCAAACTATGACGCCTCTGAGCTTTCATGTAGGCAAGGCCATCTTTGATGAGCCCCTGAGGCACTCCCCCTAGGTTTTAGGTCACGTCACCCACCCACATAGTCAAACTATGATGACTCTAAGCTTTCACGTAGGCAGGGCCATCTTCGATGCACTCCCGAGGCATTCCCCTTAAGTCCTAGGTCAAACCAAGTCCACCCTTGTTGAACTATGTTGCCTCTGAGCTTTCACGTAGGAAAGGCCATCTTTTATGAGCCCTCAAGGCAATAGGTCAACCCCTTAGGGTCCATTGAGTCAAACCATCATAATAATGAAAGATCCCCAACCAATTTTGCCTCAAAATTTTCTAATTTTTTGGATCTACTGATTTGTTTGTTGCAATTCTTATCTTTGACTAGTGAAGGTAAGTTTGGTATTTTTGCTCGTTTGCTGATTTGTTGTAGTTTGAGTTTCATTGCATGTTTTTCATTGCCAAATCATAGGGAAAGCATAGAAATGAAAGAGAACTATTGCATAAATGAAAGATGACATTTGCAACTCAATAGAATCCTTTTATACTAATTATATCAAGTTTGATTACAAGATTCAAAGGGCTGATATACATTATATCGGATTCTAACAGTAGTTTAAAACCCTTATAGAATGTAATATTGAACTGTCCAAATGATACACACATACCCGGAAGCCAACGCTTAAATTATGGAACAATTAATTGCTGAAACCCTAATTTCCAACTACAGTTTGACTAAAAATGACTCCCATTTTGAATGGCCAGCTCGTAAAGGCACTAAAATGAGGATATTTGCTGATAAGAAGACCCAATCTGTAATTATACCCTGATAACCCACTGCTGCAATCACTCCAACTGCAATATCAACCTATAATGAACTCTAGTGAAGCTCAAACAGAAACCCAGAGTAGATTTCCCTGTTTTGTGAACTGGATTGTCATCCAATCCACTGTCCTCCAAGGGGTTTCATCCTCAGAAGAGCTGCAATCTGCTGAAAACTCTATCCAGAGCTCCAAACCTACACTTAGTTTTGTAAAAATGAGAATAGAATGCTCAAAAATGAGCCCAATACCTTGCTTTATAGCCTCCATAACCTTTTTTCCATAAAAAACAATAAAATATTCCCTCCAAGAGGCCACTCCCACCTTGAGGGTCTTTTCTCATGAAAAGGGAAGTGCCACTCTGCTGACCTACGAGAACCCTGGTAATAGGCCAACCACTGCTCATCTACATGACGTCTAGGAAGGGGACATTACAGTCCTCCCTTCCTGGGATTGCTTGCCCTCAAGCAATAACAAATTTGCATACTGAAATTTATTGCCCAATGACAAGAGTCTCCATCCAATCATAACCCAAGTGGTTACACAAGTCAACAACACAATATAGATGAACAAATGACAAAAGATATCATCTCAAAAATGTGTCCATCCTACCAACATACCCGCTGCTCCACTCTGATGAAACCAATATCGTACCACAAGCCATGAAACAACCTCAATAAAATCCATGTGAAAGAACGCACCAATCAAATCAATACCTGGATTCCGTACAAAAATATAAAGCCTGCTGTAAAAGATGAAGAAGAGATATCTCATCCTATCACCATGAAGAATCCATCCATTTAAGCAGATCAGCAAGACTATGTAGTCATGGACTCTCACGTGTCAAACAACCCACACGAATGGTCGCCAAATCTCGCTGGCATAACTCAGACCAGCAATGTAGGTGATATCAAAAATATCATCAAACTAATACAAACCTAAGGAATCCATCTCATATTCCATGTCCAACCCATGAACATGACTCCACACACTTCCCAGCAACTGAATAGCTGAAGTAGGCCAAGAGGAAACCAAAAGTGTCATATGAATCCAACTGGGGCAGTCCCTAGCCCATGATGGATCCAAGAATATGAAGTCACCAATCAATAAATAAACCTCTGCCATGTCATGAGAAATAGGTGACAAACCCAAGGGTGTAGCATAGATGTCATCAACACTCCTCAAAGACAACTCAGTAGCTGTTGCAAACCATGCTAAATCCGAAAGTGAAATGGAAACCTAAATAGGACAACCACTTACCAATGAAGAATCCATGAAGATTATGCTACCATCATACCAATGAACAACTATCATATCATAGGGAATAGGTGACAACTCTAAAGATGTATCGTAGATGCCTTCATCACTAACTAAATATAATTCATGAGTGGCTGATCCATTATAAATGTCATCAATAAAATCAACATCTCCATCAATGAAATGACCAACATCAACTGCAATTTTAGAACTAGAAGACCCTTGCTTATCATCTGCCACGGAGTGGTGAGTGTCACGAGCTTGTTGAAGATGAAGCTTGGCTTGTTGTGCTATCAGCTTAGCTTTCCTTGCCTTGTCAAGCCATCCTTCAATTATTTCTTGGGACTATTTTATCTCAGTTTCTCCAAAGTGTCTAAGATCAGTCCTATAATGAGATGCATCATATAAAATACCATGACCCATGCATGCATCTTGTGTACCAATCAAAGTAGAATCAATATCACTCATTTCCCAATGATTAGCAACTGTAATATCATGAGAAAGTGAGAATATACCACTGCTGTTCAAAATCAGAAAATTAAGACTGAATCTTTCCCTTTTAACCATGCTTCTCAAGTCATCCATGTTAGAGAAAATGAACATATTCTTAATTGTCCCATCATTTATCTCATTCTTTAGTCCCTTAGCACAATATGTTTATCCCTGTGAGTAAACTCTAATATCATCTTGCTGAAGTCTTGGACAAATTTTCTAAGAGATTTCAACCATTGAATACCTAACACCACTTCATTCTCCTTAATGTTGAAAACATCATCTACAAACTCAAAATTAGAGAAATCCTGCTTCTCATCATGTATAGAGTGGTGTATGTTGCAAGTTTCTTTGGACTGATTTATGGTTGTTGTTCTAAAATAAACAAATTTAGTCCTCTTGGAAGAAGCAACATCAAAATAGCCATGCTTAACCAATGCATCATGTAAGCTAACATTTGGAAACTCATTGTCACCAATTACTCCATGAGTAGGGGTTGCAAGTTCATGTAATTGAGAGAGTATAACGCTATTGTCCCCAACTAGAAAATCAGAGTTGTTATCATACCATTTTGTAGTCCTTTTATCTCTCTCAAAGACCTTCATATTCCAGGATGCATTCTCTTCATCAAATGTTGGTCCTACGTGAGTCTCTCCATGAAATGTCTTAATGTTGATCCTCTTCACTACCATATCATGGTGTGGTATAGGGCTGTCATTATGCCTCAGAAAGTCAGGCACGTCCTCATACTCAAGTGAGTTATCCTCCACCAATTTAATCATATCTTCTCCTATGAAAGGATGGTTATCAACAAGGGCTGATCCACAAGTTGAATCCTGTGTACAATGTGTCATCAATGCTGTCCTAGGGCTGCCAATTGAATTATCATGCACCTGTGTCCCTATTATCCGGAAGTCTTCAACATAGGTGTCTTTATTATGAATGATCAAGGAGTCATCATATTCTGAATTCCCTATGTCTTCCTCTTCAAGTGAAATCCTGATGATTGTGGCTGATTCATAAAGTGTTCGCTCAAATTTTCCTTCCATCTTCATTACTTGAATCCTTGAAGCATTTTCGAACAAAGACAAATTATGATCCTTGTGATACAAATTAGGTGTACCAAAATTTTTAGACTTGTACATCTGTTCTTGCTTATCTAAATCTACATCTCTGTCTTGCTTGCTTGCTTCCATGCGCGCTTCCTTTGGAAGGAACAAAGATCTTAGGTGTGCTTCCCTTTGCCTTCTTGCTTGCTCTAGATGTTCACGTTTTGCCTTGACTTCTTGAAGGTGCTGTCTCGCTTGGGCAGCCATTGATTTTGCTTCTCTTGCTCTTTGTACCTAGTAGTTACACAAGACTTGTGTCTTCTTCACATCTGCACAGGTCTGATGCACAAAATCAGAATTGTTATAGCTTGAATTCTTCCCAAACTTACCACTTTTAGTGCCCAAATTATGAGTGCCAACAGTAGAGGGTTCTTCCACCTTCTTCTCACCATGTATGTTAGTTGACATCTCAGGAATCTCATTCCATTGAGTGAAGTCAACATTAGGCTTGGACAAGGGGTCTCCATCAAAGTAGTGAGTGGAGTTTACTACTCCCATGTGTGACCGAACTTCAATAAGTGTTGCTTCTTCTCCTTCCATAGGAGTAGCTTTGATGGATGGAATGTCCAACATATCTTGATCACTTCCCTTCTTATGAACCAAGTCCATCTCAAGGATACCTACCCCATTATTTGATTCCATGCCACTATGATGTAGAGGGAATGAAACAATATTATCTAATGAACTCATACCTTGATGAACAATAACCTCCGTGGTGGCATGTTCTTCGTGCATATGATCATGGTGAATGCGATTCTCCAATGAAGCTTCTTCATCACTAAGTGTCACAAGGCTGCAAGGTACCTCATTGTATGATTCTTCAATCCTTTTCTCAATTTGTTCAACTCCTACACCATTTGCCTTGTCATCTTGTACCCAAGAAGTAGCTGCTATAAAGGATTGATTTTCTAAATTATGCAAGGAATTATTGGACATACTCAAAAGAAGACAATGATCAACAATCTCTCTATCTTTTTCTTTCACCAACTTGATAACCATGTCTATATCTCTAAGCAATTGCAAGTAGTCATCTTCCTTCACCACTGAATAGTCTTGCAAATCTTGCCAAACCAAAGGCTTTTCTTCCAAATATCCTTGGTTGCCATAGTCTAATTTTTCATCATGTGTAGGTGATGTGACATTATGGGAATCAACTATCACACTAGAAGATGCCTTATGATCACCCAAAAAATCCATACCATTGCTATCCAAATCGCTGACAAGATCTATGCTAGCTTCTAATGTAGAAGCCTCTTGTGAAACCTCTTGCAAGGATGACGTAGACAAACCATTACCCAAGGCTGTCCTAATGTCTTCTTGAGTCAAATCAACATGTCTATCAAATTCATAATATAAATTTTTGCATACCTTATTGGAAATTGAAGACAATAAATCATTCTCATGAAGAGTTGTATCACCCATATGTGAAGATTCTCTATCCATTCCATGTAGAAACAGTTCATAAGCTATAGTGTGATATTTCTTCCTTGCTTGCTCAGTTTTATGACAAAGTTTGGGATGCATGTCCATATAGTCCTTGAAAGGAAAATTCTCCTTAACCTATTGAGGAAGAATGCTATACTCCTCAAATATGCTAAGCACTTCCGCTTCCTTGTCTTGTGGCCTTGGACCCTTGCTAGTAGAAAGTGCAGATGATCCTTTAGAGAGTCCAAACTTTGAAAGTGAATCATCTAAACACTGTAATTTACATATGATCTTGTGTTGTGTTTATTCAAATTCCTTCCATGCCTGTTTATTGCTAAACAACTTTGCCATAATGACCTTTTTCACTGTCCCAGACTAAAAACCAAATCCAAACTGACTTGTGCACAACTGATATCACACCAATTGAATGCAATCATTACCCAACAGGCTGGCAGGATTATGGCTCTGATACCACTGAAAGATCCCCAACCAATTCTGCCTCAAATTTTTCTAATTTTTTGGATCTGCTGATTTGTTTGTTGCAATTCTTATCTTTGACTAGCAAAGGTAAGTTTGGTATTTTTGCTCGTTTGCTGATTTGTTGTAGTTTGAGTTTCATCGCATGTTTTTCATTGCCAAATCATAGGGAAAGCATAGAAATGAAAGAGAACTATTGCATAAATGAAAGATGACATTTGCAACTCAATAGAACCCTTTTATACTAATTATATCAAGTCTGATTACAACATTCAAAGGGCTAATATACATTATATCAGATTATAACAGCAATTTAAAACCCTTATAGAATGCAATATTGAACTATCCAAATGATACAGACATACCTGAAAAGCCAACACTTAAATTATGGAACAATTAATTGTTGAAACCCTAATTTCCAACTACAATTTGACTGAAAATGACTCCCATTTTGAACGGCCAGCTAGTAAAGGCACTAAAATGAGGATATTTGTTGATAAGAAGACCCAATCTGCAATTATACTCTGATAACCCATTGCTGCAATCACTCCAACTGCAATATCAACCTGTAATGAAGTCCAATGAAGCCCAAATGGAAACCCAGTGTAGATTTCCCTATTTTGTGAACTGGGTTGTCGTCCAATCCACTGTCCTCCAAGGGGTTTATCCTCAAAAGAGCTACAATCTGCTGAAAACTCTATCCAGAGCTCCAAACCTGTACTTAGTTTTATAAAAATGAGAATAGAATGTTAAAAAATGAGCCCAATACCTTGCTTTATAGCCTCCATAACCTTTTTTCCATAAAAAACAATAAAATATTCCCTCCAAGAGGCCACTCCCACTTTGAGGGTCTTTTCTCATGAAAAGGGAAGTGCCACTTTTTAAAAAAAACATTGTGCTACTAGGATGGGGGCACTTTTCACTATTCACCTTCTAATTATTTGTTACTATTCACTTTTCACTATTCATATTAAGGCAAACCTTTAATGTTTTCAATTCAACTCCTGTAATCATCATCTAACACCAAACTGAAGGGCTCGAAAGACCCCCAGCAAAGCTCCACTGCCCCTAGATAGGTCCCGTAACCACTCTGCTGACCTACGAGAACCCTGGTAATAGGCCAACCACTACTCATCTACATGACGTCTAGGAAGGGGACATTATAAATAAGTTGTCCTTTAACAAGATGGACACTTTGAGAAAACAAAACAACCAATCTTTCACAAGATAATAGCATCCAAACAATCAAACAAGATAGTTTAACACCACAACCAAAACATCATCACTCATTGCTCACATGGTGATAATCGAACATCACTATGGCCAACCGAAAATCCCAATCACATGTCTGACAACAAGCATGGGACATAGTTGAAACCAAGGTTTACGCCTTAGACGACACATCTCATTTTTTGGACATTATCAATCATCACAAACCAACCATTTCCCAACTTGTGACATTCTTGAAACCAAACCACATGTCTTATACTAGATGTCCTAACCCTATCATCTACCTTATAGAGGTGGTCGCATTATCGAAACCAAACTCGACATCTTATACGGCATGCTTCCTATCTTGAAACCAAACATTATCCAACCAACCATAATCAATCAAAAAAACACACATACACACTTAGAAAATGATCTAATGGTTGTTGTCTATGTCTCATCTTTCATTTGGATTGTTTTCTACAGTCTCGTTCTTATGCTTCTCAAGGCAGTCCTTAAGAGATGAAGAGAAGCGAGGATGGAGTGAGATATCTTTTCTTTGATTGTTGTTTGCGGTATGTCTTGGCAAGATGACTGGGGCAACTAAGTTTCTTGTGTGTGACTGAGGTACTACTGGGTGAATCAAAACATCCTATGCATTATAATGGCTAGATACTTCCGTGCATTAGGACTTACACACCTTGGGTGCTCTCATCACATGTTCCAACAAGGTGCCTTAGTGACTTAGTCTGAGCCTAACAATCCTTGTCTATTTTGTGCATGTTTCACAAGGGAACACACTTTACACCTTGGCCATTGATAGCCATGGCATTTTTCATCCTTTGATATAATAATCTATATGATGATAAGCAGTAACTGCATAAAAGAAGCTCAACATCTATCATGACAAAGTCTGGATCCATTCTTCTAAGCTGATCTTCATCCTTAGCGCATTCTTCATCTCCATTTCTCCACCTCCATTTCTTCTAATCCTCTTCCATCCTATTGTGACACACCAAAAAACTGCATTAGATCATATAACCTGCACACACACTGTTGGCAAGAGACACTATATGGATTCATGGTTGTTGTCATTGATGGCAACAAAGGTCATCCCACATATCCGCAAGTCATGATATATCTCTACCGGAAGTCAGATTGAAGATTGTTGTGGTCCGGTGAACAAGAACAGAGCATGTGGCAAGGTCCGACAGATTGGTCCGGATCTCTCAGAGGAAGTGTCTTGGCACAGTGCGGATCTGGGGAAGTCAAGAGGACTATCTTGAGTAGTATATTCCAAGGATTTAGCCTCCGGAGATGGACAAAGAAAAAGATATGAATAGTTGAGTACCGGATTCCTGAGAGACAGTGAAAACAGAGGAAGAACTGACTGATAGAGTATCAGACTACTCTCCGGATGTGTTACAGATGATGTTAAAGGTTGCGGAGGCATGAATCATGTTTGGCCGACATAATTGATGATATCTACAAGTATATGCTTGATCTGCATTGCTTGGTGAGCAAGGATTCAGCCGACAGAACTAAGTTTGTAAGAAAATAGACTGTTCCGGATGCCGACTAGAAAGGTGATGAAATTACTTGTGCGGATATATATAGAGGATGGATTTAGTTGTAAAGAGTGTGAAGTATGTGAAAAGATATGCGAACAAGTCCAGAGTAGAGCAGAAGTAGCAAGAAAGATCCGGTATATGAAAGGATAGCAGACTAAAGAACAGAGGAAAGATGAAGTGCAGCAGATCAGTATACTGAACTTAACCGGAACTGAACTCCAGCATATGCAGATGCTTCCAATCAGTTCAAGACTGTGATTCTTATCACTTTGTAAGACAGTGTGTCTTCTTGTAGGCAGTGAGCCTCTTGTGAGCAGTGTGCTCGGGCAGTGAGCCCTAATTGGCAAGTGCCATTTTTGTAATTTCCTATTCTTCTAACAGAGAATAATTCTTGGGTTAATCACCCCGTGGTTTTCTCCCTTAACAGGGTTTCCACGTCAAAAATACTGTGTCATGTGTTTCTTATTTCATGGTTAATGTTTTGTGTTTGATTTTATGCTGCTTCAATTAAAGGAAAGTTCAATAAGGGAAATAATTAGGATAACTGATTCACCCCCCCCTCTCAGTTATCAACAATTGGTATCAGAGCTAAGTTCCTCCTAATAGAGCCTAACAGCTTGAGGAAGATCTGGGATTTCAAATGGATGCATATGGTTTAAGGGAGCAACTCAAGACTGCCCTTGAGGATCTTGAACAGTCAAATTCTGAAGTCAGTGAATTAAAGGAAAGACTCAAACAGGCTGATGAATTCATGAGAGAATTAAAAGACAAATTAAGTCTCTCTATGAAAAAGAGAAAGGAGCTGCTTCAACAGTTGGCAAGACAAAGTGAAGAAAGCAATACAAGTGAGGAATTGACTGAGCAAACCAAGTTATGTGAAAAGTTATCAAAAGAAGTCATTATGTTAAGACATGAAATGGAATCAGGAACTATAAAGTTTACTCAAGAGATTGAAGAAAAAAGAAAGGCTGAAGACAATCTAAGACAATCTCTTAAAGAAAAATCAGAAGAATGCCACCAGATGGACAGGATTATCAGACACCTTGAATCTGATCTTGAAGATTCCAAAGATAATGAAGGAAAACTTGAGGATCAACTTGCCTCTCTCAAAAGAGACCTTCAAACAGCAAATGAATATAAAGAGAAATTCAAGATAAGTTCTGCTCAACTTGAAGTTCTTCTTGGAAGTCAAAAGAGGACAGATGACAAGTATGGCTTGGGATATGAGAAAGGAGAAAGCTCCGGATCCGGTCAGAAGAATCTTGGATCAGAAAATCCAAGGAGCAGGCCTAGAAGACCTCCGGTAAGACAGCCAAATGCTCAAAGATATCCATCCTTCAATGGATACTGCCACAGCTGCAACCACTTTGGTCACAAAGCTAATCAGTGCAGAATGAGAATGAATCAGATTAATTCATCCTTCTCCGGACAGTGCTTCAACTGCAAAAGGTATGGACACAAATCCCATGAATGCAGAATTATGCAAGTAAACAAATCATTCAAAGGTAGATGCTTTACATGCAATAGAATAGGTCATATGGCTAATCAATGCAGATCAAGGGGATATCAGTTAAATATGCAAAGAAATGTTATTTGCCAAATCTGCAATAGGTCCGGTCATAATGCTAAAGTCTGCAGAAACAAGAATCAGGACAAAAGAGGTCCGGTGTATAATCAGAATCAAGACAAGGGTAAACAAAAGATGAATGCGGATGAAGTTAGGAATCAGATGAGCAAGATTTGGGTGAAGAAAAGCTCAGAGAATGTAGAGGTTGGATCCGCACCAGATTCTGGTGCTGATATTTCTTCCGGAAATTAAAAAGTGAGCTCAGGCTCAGGGGGAGACTCAAAGAAGATTCTGTTCCCCCAGCCAAACAAGTTGTGCCGGATGTGGCACAAGATGCGGATTAAAGGGTTTGTAGATATAAGTCCTGAGATGCTTCAGTCAAGTTTTCAGAGGTCCGCATGGAGTTATGAAGAAGCTGTGTTCGATTAAGTTAGACCTGTTCAGGGAGGTGCTCCGGTATGATAAAGGATTACAAAAAGGTCCGGAGAGATCCGGAAGTGCACGATCTTGTCTTGCGGATTGGACAGAGTGTTTGGGATGTTCTTGTAATATGTTACCTAGATTTATTCATGATTTAAAGATCCGGATGATATTCAGTGATCAGGACTGATCCGGGATACTCCAAGCTGTCCAGACATGGTAAACCGGAATAATGCAGGTGAAGCATTTATTGCAGACAGATATTAGGGTTTGCGGAGCAATATAAAGATTTCTCAAAAGTTATCTGCTCATTCTACACTTGAGAAGAAGCGAATAGTGGAGCTCTGCAACAAGGTTCATCAAGCACACCAAGGATCTCCTGCCAAAGCTATTGAATAAAGAAATCAATCCAAACACTCCGTGCAAACCGAAGGCGCATAAGGTATTCTTCGTTTTTCATTGCCTCACTGCAAATCTTTGAAGAATGGCTACTCCAAACATAGTTAAGATCTCTGATAGACCTCGCCCCTCATTCAAGAAACATCCCTACAAATCATTGGAGGTAGATCCACTAGGAGCCTTCTCTAGTGTTCCCCACGGAGTCTTACATACTGAAGATATTAGGGTTTACATACACGCAAACATTGAGGAATTTGGGGAATTCAAATTAAGAGACCTCTATCACAAGCAACTGATAGACAATGCTTTTGAGCTCAAACCAGAGTATAAGGGTATCCAGAAGAAACAATTTGAGCAATTCATTCATTTCCCTAGCTTTGAAGAAGATGAATGGGTCCGGTATGTACTGAGCAGGATGCATGACAACTTCCTTTGGCTAGATAGACCCTGTAAGATCACAAAAGAAGCAATTAGAGCAGTAACTGGTCTATACTCTTCCGGGGGGGTACCTATCCTCAAATCTGTCAAGAACAACGTTGTAACTGAGGCCACCGGATCAAAATATGATAAGAGGGCAATGACCATTGAAGATATTTCGGATCCGGATATCAAATATGCATCAATGATAATAGGATACAAGATCTATCACTCCAGCAGGGAGAATTCTGTGTCCGGGACTGCAATATACACAGCATATGAAATGCTAAGAAAGAATGCAGATTATGATCTTTGTGAACTACTACTAAGCCAATTAATGGAAAATGTACAGAAAATCAAGAAAGACAAGAAGAACTCCTTTAAGTATGGTACTCTCATTGTATGTCTATTCTTTTACTTCATGAATGAGCTACCCGGAACAAGCGGATGGGTATGGCAGAATGACAAACCTGTTGCAGTCCAGATAAGAGACTATTTGCATGGACTAGGGGATGCAAAAGCGAGAAACACAGCTCTATGGGGATACTTCAAAAAATTTCAGAGCATGATGCAAGCAAGAGAGAGAATTCCCCAGTCTCTCATTGAGAAATACAAGGACTCAGTATGCTTTATGGTTGACACTGATCAGTGCCTAATGGAGGCAGTGGAGCCAAGGACTGTCTGGATCATGCCCATGGGGTATGAAGTTGATGAACAGATAGTAGAGCTGCATGTTCAACACATGCTAAGTCAGCCCAAAGATCCTAAGGCAGAAAGGTTTGGAACCTTTGAGGAGCTGAGTGTGAAATTACATGTAGAACTCAGGGAACCTGAGATTAAGAGAAAAGTGAGAAAAGAAGTAGAGCACATTGCTCAAGGCCTAGGCATCTCAAAAGAGGCACTTGATGCCAGCCGGGAAAAGAGGAGAAAGGCTGAGGAAGAAGAGAAAAGCAAAGAAAGTGCTCCGGTTGAAACCCCCACCCGGACCAGATCATCAAAGAGATCTGCACCTTCCACAACCAAAAGCTCAAAACCGGAAGTCCAGGCATCCGGTAAAAGATCCAAGACAAAAGCATCAAGGGCTTATGAAAGCCAAAAGGATGAAGAGGAAACAGAATCAGATGAGGAAGTAAGAGAAGTAAAGAAACAGAAGAAGAAAGGATCCGGTAAGCCCTCCACAGGCCAAGACAAGGATGAAATGGCAGAGGTAACTATTGAAAAGCCCACTCTGTCACTAGAGAGCATAATCAAGTCGGTCACGGTGGATGGAAACCTTCAACCAATGACTGAATCCTATGATGACTTCAGTGAGGCAGACCAAAAGACTCTGCAGGAGGCCACAGTGAAATATCTTAACATATATAATAAGGCTTTCATTGAAATAATATCTCTTATTCCTAAAAGCCTAGAAAAGGAAATGGAAGTGAGGAAAAATAATGCTCATGCTAAAGATCTTGAGATCCGGGAGCAGATAGCTATTCAGCTATATCCTCAAATTGATCCCAAGACAATGAACATGATCTTCAAGGACTGCAAAGATGAGTTCAGAAGTAAAGCCAGGATGAATCAGCTCATGCTTGGTGAGACTGACAAAGTGGCACAAGAGACAGAAGAGATCCTCCGGAAGGCCTTCAAAAGGTTCAATCTTCCTGTTGTAGAGGACTTAGGTGCAGAAACAGCTGCTGATTTGGAATCTTCTGTTCCGGAAGAAGTGAGCCCTGAACAGACAAGTGAGGACTTGGGACCCTCTGCTCCAGAAGAAGTGGCCCATGAACAAGCAAGCATCTCTCCTCCGGTTTCCCCTACAGTCTCCGGATCCAAAGAAGAAGAGCAATTGCAGGAGAAGGAAGCAGTGGTGACAGACAAAGAGGTTGACAGTTCTAAGACTGCAGAAGAAAAGAAACATCTGTCTCCGGCAAGAGACACTGCACAAACTGTTCAACAATTTTTGAGCAAAGAAACTCTAGAGATTGATGAACCGGAGCTTCTAAAAGGTCCATTTGATTTTGACTCTCTCTCTCCGGTACAAACAATAAAGATAGCTTCATTTGCAAATGCCAAGGCAAATGAAAAGCTCCTGAAGTCTCATATGGAAGACTGTGAGTTGATAGAGGCTGCTTCCGGAGTACTTGTAAAGATCATGCCATCAATCCAAATAGATCCGACAGCCTCCACTTCCGGTAATCTAAAAACCTTAGTCAGCAGTATTGATACACATTTTAATTCTCTAGAAAAATCAGCTGAAGAAAAGGTCCGGAAGGAATTTTTGGATAAGAGATTTTCTGAAATATTAGAATTAATCTCTAAGGATAGGAAGATTGTAAGCATTGGAATAAAGAGCTTAGAAAATGCTCTTAAGGATGGCGGTGACATCTACAAATTTTGTATATCTTGGTCAAAGGCAACAGCAGCAATTGACAAGAAAATAAAAGAGGAACAGGACAAGCTTCAAAGCTTATCTCAAAGTTTTGATCCTCTCTCTTCCTCTATAATAAATCAAGAATGTCAGACTATTGCAGTCTTGAATGAAATAAAGAATCTTGAGAAGGAGAGGAAGAACATTACCAACCGGATGGGAGAACTTAGAAGGATTATAGTCCCTAAGTTGGAAACTATGCATGAGGCCATCAGTGATGCCCAGACCACCGCCCATACAAAAGATCCGACAGATCTCAGGCGGGCAGAAGCTTTTGCATTTTTGTTGAGTGGTCACATTTCAATCTTGGACAGAATGAAGCTTAGTTGGGCTACTGAAATGGTTCAACTGCAGACATCCTTTGCAAACATTCTGCAGTATATGTGAGTATGTAAATATGCGGCTATATATAGAAAATTTTTGAGAATTTTGGTGTGCGGACCCTACCCTTTGCCATTGACGTCAAAGGGGGAGTGAGGAGCAGTGAAAAATGAGGAATCCAACTCAGGGGGAGTTCCGGAAATTGTATATAAAGACAAGAGCATCAGCAAAGGGGGAGCATAGTGTAAACACTTAGTCATTTTTCACTAAGTGTTGCCATCAATGCCAAAGGGGGAGATTGTTGGCAAGAGACACTATATGGATTCATGGTTGTTGTCATTGATGGCAACAAAGGTCATCCCACATATCCGCAAGTCATGATATATCTCTACCGGAAGTCAGATTGAAGATTGTTGTGGTCCGGTGAACAAGAACAGAGCATGTGGCAAGGTCCGACAGATTGGTCCGGATCTCTCAGAGGAAGTGTCTTGGCACAGTGCGGATCTGGGGAAGTCAAGAGGACTATCTTGAGTAGTATATTCCAAGGATTTAGCCTCCGGAGATGGACAAAGAAAAAGATATGAATAGTTGAGTACCGGATTCCTGAGAGACAGTGAAAACAGAGGAAGAACTGACTGATAGAGTATCAGACTACTCTCCGGATGTGTTACAGATGATGTTAAAGGTTGCGGAGGCATGAATCATGTTTGGCCGACATAATTGATGATATCTACAAGTATATGCTTGATCTGCATTGCTTGGTGAGCAAGGATTCAGCCGACAGAACTAAGTTTGTAAGAAAATAGACTGTTCCAGATGCCGACTAGAAAGGTGATGAAATTACTTGTGCGGATATATATAGAGGATGGATTTAGTTGTAAAGAGTGTGAAGTATGTGAAAAGATATGCGAACAAGTCCAGAGTAGAGCAGAAGTAGCAAGAAAGATCCGGTATATGAAAGGATAGCAGACTAAAGAACAGAGGAAAGATGAAGTGCAGCAGATCAGTATACTGAACTTAACCGGAACTGAACTCCAGCATATGCAGATGCTTCCAATTAGTTCAAGACTGTGATTCTTATCACTTTGTAAGACAGTGTGTCTTCTTGTAGGCAGTGAGCCTCTTGTGAGCAGTGTGCTCGGGCAGTGAGCCCTAATTGGCAAGTGCCATTTTTGTAATTTCCTATTCTTCTAACAGAGAATAATTCTTGGGTTAATCACCCCGTGGTTTTCTCCCTTAACAGGGTTTCCACGTCAAAAATACTGTGTCATGTGTTTCTTATTTCATGGTTAATGTTTTGTGTTTGATTTTATGCTGCTTCAATTAAAGGAAAGTTCAATAAGGGAAATAATTAGGATAACTGATTCACCCCCCCCCCTCTCAGTTATCAACACACACAAGTTAGTTCATCAACAACATCATTGTCATAATCATCATCCTCATAATAAATCATCATTATCATAACTGCCACAATAAGCATTACATTAAATCACATAAAATCATCATCATCTACATAAAACCTACATTCAACATATAGGGATTTATCACATACACATTTGCATCCATACATGAGCATCACATAGAAATAAAGTACCATTGCATAACATCTATCATATCAACATATGCATCTAGGAATAACATCATGGATCACATTATAAACATCCTAATATCTAGAATTGCATCATCATAAGTCATAAATCATAACACATAGCATTATAATCATAAACATCCAAAAGCACAAAGCTGTGTCACACTTTCAGCCAACTTATCAGCACAAGTGAATTTAAGTATTTCTAACTAAAAATCAATTTTGGTCAAACATATGATCTTGTAAGATTCATTCTAGCTAACTTAGATATGTCCACAACTTTTCCAACTAAAATTGTTGTCTAAATGCATATGTAGCACCGCTATGAGGCCAATTTACCAAAAAAATAAAATTATTTGAAAAAGTTGATATTTCAACAACTTCTACTAATGTAAATAACATTTAAAAATAAAAATAAAAATACCCTTTTGTAGATCTATAAGTTTAGTTTTCAAATATATATATATATATATATATATATATATATATATAAAAGTAGGTTATCAGCACAAAATATTAGGTTGATTACCATGTCAAGAAAAAATATTAAAACTTATTAAAAAATTGAAAAAAATATGATGCACTAGATAAAAGAATCTATATCAAGATGGTATATTTTTTTCTATTTTAGATAAATAGTTAATATGAAAGTTGACGTCGAATGGAAACAACTACATTTTAATACACTCACATTTTATTAATTATTTAAAAATATATATTTATCAAAATTGGAAAAAATATATCTATGCACTAAAGTTTCAAGTTATAAATACACAAAAAATTTGAAGAAAAAAAAAATTACTATATAAAGATTGACGTCTCATGTAACTTCATTTTTCAGCATTTTAGCAACAACTAAGTTATAGTGTCAATATGATGCTATCTTGCATGGGTAGATGCTATTAATCAGTTCAAATCTCTATCATTCTCTTGTAATATTTCCATAGGTAGTGAGCTTCCATTTGAGCAGTGAGCCCAAATGCAAGTGCATTCCCATTTGTAAAAATACTTTTAACAGGGTATTAATTTTTGTGGGTTAACCCCCACTGTGGTTTTTCCCTTAACCAGGTTTCCACATCAAAATCTTGGTATCAAATGTGTTATTTATGTTTTATGTTCATATGTTATTGATTGATGCTGAAATGTTTATATCACTAAATTGATTATAAGTGGTAAAGGAAGATTAAAAGTAGAAAAGATTGAAAATGTGTGACAACTAATTCACCCCCCCTCTCAGTTGTCCGGACCTAAACCAACATATTCATTGATTTTATTTATTTACTTGCTTATTTAGTTCTTGGGGAAAGAAGGTAGATTTTTATCTAGGAATGTTATTGGGTTACTTTCTGGGCTAGGATGCTGAATATGGATTATCAGATATAGCTTTTCCTCTTTTCGGGAATTGAACCAGTTTACTATTTAAAGGATTAGATCTAATCAAGATGAAATTAAAATAGATGTTTATTTGTCTAGCAAACTTATTATATATATCTCTGCCACATCTTGTTGTGAGACAATCTACTTTTCATTATTTAGAACTGCACATTCAAACATCAGGGTTGCATCATGTGTTCCCTCCTGTCAGTTATTTCTAGGTAGCTAGACATTTCATGCAGGGCTAGGTTTCCTTCATTTCATGAAGGGATCCAGGGAAGTGTAATTGCTTCATGGTTGGGTGGAAAAGCACCTGGGTCATGTTCCCGTCTCTTGGCTTCTAGGTGGTGGACCACTTGGTTAGTGTGACTAATGAGCGTATTGATTTATTCATTCATGTTGTTCATGATTATTGGATGTATTATGGCATGGTTGTCTAAGGACTTTGTGTATGATTTTATAGTGCTTTTACCTAGAATGAGCACGTGAATTGTAAGATTTAATGACTTTATTTGATTTATATTCATGAGATTATCTTTTACAAGATTTAATGATTCTTATGGATTCTTATTTATGAAGATTTATTGACTCTATTGAATCTTATTGACGAGATTATCATTTATTTTGATATTGTAATTAAGTGGATTAATTACACCCCCTTTTTTATCTTTTGGAAGTTGTATTTGAGTGGATTATTTACATCTTTTTACTTGGACAATGTGATGTTGTATTTAAGTGGATTATTTACTTCATTTTACTTTGTGATAGTTTGAGGGCTTTTACATTTGGTATCAGAGCATGGTTCCACCATTGGGAGCTCTCGGTGTGTGTGTTGCTCAGTTTGATCAAGCTTGTGTGGGTCCTTGAGTATTGGCCTGCTGTGAATAGCATGTGCCTTCTTTTCTTCTTTTTATGGGATTAGATAGACCTTGATGCTTCTTCTTGAGTATGAATGACTAGGTTCTTTTTTTCTTTTAGGGTTATGCATTAGTATGTGAAAGAGGATGTTGGATCATATGTTTGACTTATTTTATTTGCCTTCTGGTGAATGCTTGCTTGAAATACATATTGCATTGTTTTGTTGAGAGCATAATCATGACTATGGATTCATTATGTGGTTATAAGAAAGATACTATTACATTGCCTCATTGAAGTTTAAGGAAAGAAATGATAACTGTTGCTTGTAGGAAAGAATGGTGTTGTGATATCTTGGTTTGAGAACCTGATTTTTCCCTAACTTAAATCTTGGTTGTTGAATGTTTGCAAGTATATGACTGTATGAATGTTTTATTTTGCTGCAAATTTGTGTTTGAAAGGAGAATGGTTATTTTTGTTTCTATGCTTTTGGAAAGTTGCCTTCTGGGATGGATGCCAAATATGGGGAAAATAGGGAGGTAGGTTTCCTTTTTTAAACCTACCCACCATTAATCAGTTTTATGTATTTAATTCCCTGCCATATCCTATTAATGAGATGTTGCATTCAAATTTGGGATGCATGTAGGTTAACAGGGATGCACCAGGTTGGGTCGGACATTCTTCAGTTTGATTGTGATTTCCTAGATCAGAATGCAATCTTTGTTGCTAGGTATCTTGAGTGATGTTGTGTGGAAATGATCTTATGATATATATGTGTTTGGAACCTTAGAGGACTAGGTTACTTGTGCGATTGAGTGTGTTCTCTTAACTCACCCCAATTTGGATCCAGGCGTAGTGTAGCATCGTACTCCCTCTCTAGTGGCTAGAATTAGTCACATAGTACATGTAATGTGCAACTTTTGAATTTGATATTTATCTTTCTGACTTTGATGATTTCTCTAAACGTTGTAAAGACCATCATTGAAAATTTTATTCTTATTTATGAAAAAGTATAGCCATCAAAATTTGATATTGACTTATCTTGAGACCTTGATGGTCATGTTGATTTTACTGTTGAAATTGCGCACATTTTTATGACTTATTGTTGGAATTAAAATTATATTTTCTTCATAATTTATTTATTTATTTATTAATGGTGGCTACGCTTGAATGTTTTAAAACTATTGGTCATGTATCATGTTATGTTTTCTATCATGTCCATGACGGGCCTCTAATAGGTTGTGTAAGGGAGTAGGATGCGGAGAATATACTGTCTCGTAGAGAGTATGTTACCAAGAGATTTGGTAGATTGAGTTAACATTGTTGAAGTGTCGAGGAAGTTCTAAATTGGATTTTGGGTATTACTTTGGATCACTTGAAGTAAGTTGAAAGTTTGAAGGAAATTTTTGATAGAAGAATTGGAAAAAAATTAATAAAGAATTGATGAATGTTAAAAGGAGTAATATAGAATATATGGAAAGAACAAAGGAGTTAGGAAAGGAAAAGTATGAAAATTTTAGTGAAAATGACCTTTTGGAAAAAGAATTGGTGAAAGAAGAGTTGAAGTTGTTTAATGAATGAATAATTGCAAGAAAATTTGAAGAACCTAGAAGGAGAAAATTCAAGTAGAAAGATCAAAATGATGAGTTAAAACAATTGTTTGCAGCATGCCAAAAAGAAAATGAATGTTGGAAATCAAACCGTTAGTTTGTGAAGTCTCATGTGACATAGATGATTGTGTTCTTTTGATTAATCACTTGGTAGTTGCTGAAGTTCCTTATTACTGAAGAATGTAAGGATGAAAATGATGATGAATCTGCTATCATAGCTAGTTGTTTTGATGATAATGTTGGTTTGAAAATCTTGAAGAAATTGAATATATAGGCGAAGGTTTGGGTAAGCATGGGCAAGGAATCAAAGAGCCCATTGAGTCAATTATGGGAACTAAGTATGAAAGTCTCAGGTATCGAGGTAAAAGAAAAAGAAAAGACAAATGCTTTTGTAAGTACTAAGAAGTCATTTCAAGAAAAGGAGATTTTACATTGTTCACATTGTGATAGAAAAGAGCATAGAAGAGAAAATTGTTGGAATTTACATCGTTGTAGAATTTGTAGTTTGAAAAAAAATAGTAAAAAGACATGTTGGAATAGAGAGTTGAAAAATGAATCTATGACAAGTTGTTTGGAAATGAGTTGTGGTTGGATAAATGTATTTAATTGGAAAAGGAAAAGGAAAAGAATAGAAACAAAACAACCAAATATAGTGAATAGCCAAGTGAAAAGAATAGTAAAGAAATTGAAGAAGAATTTTTTTTTGCAAAAGCACGAGGAAGACAAGGAAGAGTTTTCTGAGAAATTTTGAATTGTAGATAAGGTTGAAGATAAGGTTTGGTTACAAGTAATGAAAGAGGAAATGGATTCCATTAATAGGAATGACATGAGTGGAGTCGTTTGCACACTAAGTGGATATGACCTAGTTGGTGTACCTTTGGAGTTTTGTCTTATTGTTGGAGATCTCGACCAATGTTTGTTTGGGAGGACTGATCTTTTGATATTTTATTTGTGTTACCATGAGGTGGTATATGCATTATGGTGATTGATTTGTGTCTATGATGAATTGATTTATGCCTTCTTGGTGTGCATTAAAGATGTGATTATTACTCTTATTCTAGAATAAATGTAATTAAGTGGTAGTTGTACCATGTGATGGATTATATACATTGAATTGACAGTTGTGCCATGTGAATTGATTGATTGATTATACTTGGGTTATTTGATGGATGCAATGTTAAATGTTAAATTGAGGTATTGTTTTGTATAAGGTTGATTAGGACCTATACTTTTGTGGATGGTGCCACATGGGAGGATGTAAAAGGACATTAATATAATTTGTTAGAATTGATGATACCATAATGATACTTTGAGTTATTGTTATTGCTTTAAGATACTTTGATACTTTGTTGATGGTAGATTGATTCATTATTATTCTGATGTATAATAAGACATCGGGACGATGTCTCTTCCAAGTGGGGAAGGATGTCACGTCTCATTTTTATGGACTATATAATTATTCTAGATTAGAGAATATTTACCATGATTGTTTTACGTTGAGTAAGTACCACGTGTGTAAAGGTAATATCATGATGTTATATTTGTGTAAATTGGAAAGTTGATTTAAATATTAAATATTATCGATATGATTGTAATGATTTGCTTCGGCTATGTTTTGGGAAACTAACCTATTGACGTCGAGTTGAGTGCAAATGAATAAAGGTACTCATTGAAGACGAGAACATGGTTGAGGTAGAGGTGTTCTAACCACTTGGTAATAACTATTTGGAATGGTTAACCCCAATGCAATCACACACTCACATAGTCTCATGTTGCATTTTGAATGGTTTATTATGCATTAATTGTGTGGATAATAAATGTGATTGATGTTTAGATGCTTAAAAAATTATTGTGTTTTTAATTGTTAGGCAAATCATTTTCAAATGCATGATTTGATTATAAAAATTAATGTCTTTTCGAATTATATTTTAAATGGTGTATTGTATTTTTAAATAGTGAATATATATATGGTTGTATTTTATATATTTAAATAAATAATAAAAAAACATTTTCTATTTATATGAGTATAGGTGTTTGGAAGACAATATATTAATTAGATTTAAACAATTATATTAAATTATAATAGATATATATGGATATATATTATTTTATTATTTCACTTCTTGATTTATTTAAAGTAATTGTTTTTTAGTAAAAATAGTTAAATTATGTTGATAATAGTATTATTATATTTAGAATTTGTAAAGAGAATTAAAATAAATTATTGTCATGCAAATGATAGAAAGTTATATTACTATCATACAAGTGTCAGAAAGGTAAGATAAGTTATTTTATTCTAAATTAAATAGAAAATTTAAAAGCCTTTTTAATTGCAAACCCCATGCAAAAATAAAGTAATCTGGAGTTATCAAAAACAAAATCCAAAACCTAAAATAATACACGCCGAAAAAATTAAGAAGAGATTGTGAATAAAAAGAAGAAAGGCATTTTAAAAGCTCAGTCAAGAACAACGATAAAAAAATGACAATAACTTTTTCATATCACAACACTATTTGAAACTGTAAAGTGTTTTGAAAAGATAGAGATGAGTAGAACAAAACCTAGAAATACTTTGAAGAAATTCACATTTCATGGTGATTTTTGCAAAGGAAGAGGATGTGTTTTTGGATTTTTGGGCAACGCTTGGAAGTGATCGAAAGCAGCAATTGAAAGATAGATTCGCTCTCCTTCCTTCAGCTTAGAATCTAGGTATTTTCCTTTTTATTTTGCAATTAATTAAGTATGTTGAATGAATGCAGAAAACTTAGTAAAATCTCCATGTTTGTTGGCCTGCATTTGATCTAGGGCAGCCTTCTGAATTATTGTCATTCCTCCTACCACTAGTCACCCTTTATTCTCTGAGATTGTTGTTGGCACCGATCTACATTTTCCTTATCCACTATTGTGATTGTTCTACTTACGTTTCTTTCATTTGATTGCTACGATCAGCCCCCTTCTGTGTTTGTGATAACAACCTACCTATTCTTGGTCACTAAATGACAGACTTGGGTTGTGTTGCCTCTTCTGTTTTGAAACCATACACCCTGGGATTTATCTCTTCCACCAACCTTAGAACTCATGGCATCTTGAATTGGAATCTTCCCTCTAAAATTGCCTGACCTTAGTCTGTTCTTGGCACCAGTTTATTATCTCTATATTTCTATTGATCACTCTCTTACCAGGCGTCGACCTGAAATTCTTAAATCCTTGTCCTTGTTGATTGTTGTATTTCTAGTTTTATGATATAAAAAATGCCTCTTTTTTTATATGGTTTACTGTTGGAAAACCTAGTTAGATTCTGAGATACAGTTATATAATTATCTGCAAGATATTAGTAAACTCTGTAAATCTTTCTACATGTTGATAAAATAAGTCTTTATTTGGGATCAACCTCTTCTTAATGATTAAAACAAGATGCAAATAACTCCAAAAACTAAGGTGTTGATAAGGGATTCATGTAGCTAACTGTTCCTTTACATTTTGTTGTTCAAAATGTTATTTAAAAACTTATTCTTGAATGATATTAGAAGATTGCAAAGCTCTGTTCTTTATTTTATTTTATTCTGCTATAGTTCCTGTTGTAACTGTGACAGGAAGACTATTTTCTTGATTCTGAACTTCATTTCATAGAAATGATAGTAAGGTTTTTGATTGATTTATAAAGCTTATGGAAATGGACTGAGTTAGTTATTGTCACAGATATGACAGTAGGTTTGAATAAAACTTAGAATGACTTTTATATGGTGAATTATGATTGAAATATGGAATAGAAATTATATCAATTTGACAAAACTTATGGAAGTAATTGTATGTGACAACTAATGGATTATTGCTTGGACATTGTGTTTCCTTGATTGGTGTTTTGGGATTTTTGAAATGATTTATAGAAGAACATTAATTGTTTTATTCTATTATTCTATTTACTTGATCTTGAGGAAAGATAGAAATAATATTTGACATAAGTATGCATGAAACCTCATTGTATGAGAGTGGAGTAGTCAAACATCATCATTTGATTTTATTTCTTAGATTATGAAACAATATTTGGATATAAAGTAAAATCATTAGTTTCTACAATCTATGTAAACCATGGAAATATGAATTGAGAATATAATTAGATTACAAAAATCTATATTGCTTTTTAAAAGATTTATGATGTTCTTCATTACTATTTGATCGAAAAGTGTGCTTTCTTTATTGATGCATGGGAAAGGGATTTAGAAATGGTCATAGGTGATTTTGGATCTTTATTCATTGATTTTATTTATTTACTTGCTTATTTACTTCTTGGGGAAAGAGGGTAGATTTTTATCTAGGAATGTTATTGGGTTACTTTTTGGGCAAGAATGTCAAATGTGGATTATCAGAGATGGCTTTTCCTCTTTTTGGGAATTAAACCAAATTACTATTTAAAGGATTAGATCTAATCAAGATGACATTGAAAAGATGTTTATTTGTCTAGCAAACTTATTATATATATTTTTGAAATTAGGGCAGACAACTGAGAGGGGGGTGAATTACTTGTCACAAAACTTTATCTTTTGCTGCATTTAATCTTCTTTACCACTTATTAACATATTAATGATATAAACATGAAAGCATGAATCAACAACACATGAGTAGAAACACAATCAACACACATAACACCAAGATTTTTACGTGGAAACCCAGTTAAGGGAAAAACCACTGTGGGGATTAACCCACAAGATTTATTCTCTGTTAAAAGAATAGAAAAATGGGAAGGCACTTGCCTTCGGGCACACTGCCCAGAGCTCACTACTCCAAGAGACTCATTGTCTATGAAAACATTCACATGGTTAACAGTGAAAGGTTGAACTGAGAAACAACATCTTCTCCATGCCAAGGTTTAGTTCCATTGAAGCTCACAACACCTCTGCTCCACCCCCAAACACTTCGTTGCTACCTCCACATCTTCACATGGATGGACACCTTTACACGACTTCATTACACTTATTTATACATGACATCGACTTTGGAATGAACATCAAAGTCAACCTTACAATCATCTATTTGGAACATTCTTCAAGATAGGCATTACAAGCAATTACAATTGACTTAATACAAAATTCTAAATGCGGACCACCACACTATTGGCCAAACATAGCTGGGACTCAAATCTTCCTTGAACAACATGGCATGCTCCATAGAACTTCTCTTAGATCATCCGCAACATGCACAAAGCATCTGGTCAGCCAAGAATGGAAATAACAGCAACACCCATGGAGAAATCTTCAACTACGAGCTCAATCCTCAATACAAACCACCAACACAATAGGCACACGATCTAGAGACCTCCACAAGCACAATGAATTCAACAAGAACAACCACACCACCTCAAATCACCAGAATCACTTGCATCTTCATACAAGAACTTAAGAACACTAACTGTCATACTAGAAAGATTATTTGTTGACCTCCAAACCACGAACCACTTGAGTTGAGGATACACTCCAACATCCCAAACATACCTCTAGATCTGTAGACCATAATATTCTAATGCAAAGCAATCTAGACCAAATCCATGTCACTCTGTTACCTCTAAACAACTACAAAAGCCAGTTCTACTCAGATGGCCATAACTTCACCAATCCTCCATGCGGACCTCTCAAATCTTGACTGGAGAAACTTTAGACAATCCTCTACAAAACCCTTAAATCTGCAGACTCTGATCTTTGTCTCACTGGGAATGCAGAGCAATCTACTTTACTGAATTGCATTGTCTTCACTGTCTCTGACAAAGAGATATGTTGACATCAATGACAACACATCATAGGCACATATTTGCAACATCTATCTATGCCACATCTTGTTGTGAGACAATCTTCTTTTCATTATTTAGAACTGCACATTTAGACATCAAGGTTGCATTGAGTGTTCCCTCCTGCTAGTTGTTTCCAGGTAGCTAGACATTTCATGCAGGGTTGGGTTTCCTTCATTTCATGAAGGGATCCAGGGAAGTGTAATTACTTCATGGTTGGGTGGAAAAGCACCTAGGCCATGTTCCTATCTCTCGGCTCGCAGGTGGTGGACCACTTGGTTCATGCGACTAATGCTTGGGCATTGTTTTTCCTTATTTCAAGTTCCTTCTCTAAGCTTTTGGGAATCAGAGATATAATTTCAATGGATGCTTTGTTGTAGATGTTTAGATACCTAACTGTGGCATCTTGCAATATCTTCTGATCAGTTTCATTATATTCATTGTAAAATTCAACCATTGGTTGTAAGTTTCCATCCACAGTAACTGATTTGATGATATCATCAATGCGAAGAATAGGTTTTTCAATAAATTCCTCTGCCTTCTCTTCTTTGTCTTGACTGGTAGAGGGTTCACTAGTTGTTTTCTTCTTCTTCTTCATTTTCTTTATTTCCTCATCTGTCTATGTCTCTTCATCATCCTTGAGGCTTGTGTATGATCTTATATCCTTTGTCTTTGTTCTCTTTTCTCCTTTACTGGATGATTTTGCTGCTGATTTTGATGCCTTTCAGTTCTTAACAGTGACAGGTGCAGAGCTCTTAGAGGATCTAGTCCGAGAGGGGGCTTCTACTAGAGCACTTTCTTTTTCTTCTTTTTCCTTTTCTTTCTCTGCCCTTTCCATCTTCTCTCTATTTGCATCAAGTGCCTCTTTTGATATTCCATGCCTCTTGACAAATTCTTCTACTTCCCTCCTCACTTTTCTTTTTTATTTCTGGTTGTCTTAGCTCCACATGAATCTTCACACTCAACTCTTCAAAGGTTCCAAACCTTTCTGCCTTAGGATCTTTGGGTTGACTAAGCATGTGTTGAACATGTAGCTCTACAATTTTCTCATCTACTTCATATCCCATTGGCATGATCTAGAATATCCTTGGCTCTACTGCCTCCATTAGGCATTAGTCAATTTCTACCATAAAACATACTGTATCCTTATACTTCTCAACTAGAGTTTAGGGGATTCTCTCTCTGGCTTGCATCATATTCTGAAAGTTCTTGAAGTAGCCCCATAGTGTTGTATTATGTGCCTTGGCATCACCTATTCCATGCAAATAATCTCTGATTTGTATGGCTACTAGTCTATCATTTTGCCACATCCAACCACTAGATCTGGGTAGCTCATTCATGTAATATAAAAATAGACAGAGTATCAAGACACCATATTTGAAGGAATTCTTCTTGTCCTTCTTTATCTTCTATAGATTCTCCAAAAATTGGTTCAGGAGAAGTTCACAAAGATCATAGTCAACATTTTCTTTTAGCATCTGAAAAGCTATGTAAATTGCAGTTCCAGGTACTAAATTTTCCCTGCTGGAGTGATATATCTTGTAACCAATTATCATGGATGCAAATTTGATATCTGGATCAGTGATATCTTTAATTGTCATTGCTCTCTTGTCAAATTTTGATCCAGTTGCCTCATTCATTGTTTGATTCTTGATAGATTTGAGAGCAGGTATCCCACCGGATGAGTGTAATCTAGGAACTACCCTAATGGCATCCTTGGTTATCTTGAATGGCCTCATCAACCATATAAAGTTATCATGCATTCTACTTAGAACATACCGGACCCATTCATCTTCTACAAACCAGAGGAAATGAATGCACTGTGTAAAATGTTTGTCCCAGATAGCCTTGTACTAAGGTTTGAGTTCAAATGAGTCATATATTAACTAATTGTGATAGATATCTATCAGCTTGGATTCCCCAAATTCTTCAATGTTCATATGAATGTATGCCCTAACGTCTTCAACATGCAAAACCCCATACGGAATGCCAGAAAATGCACCTAAGGGATCCACTTCTAGAGCTTTATAGGGATGTTTCTTAAATTTAGGGTGCGGCCTATCAGAAATCTTCACAACATTTGGAGTAGCCATCTTAAAGATTCAGAGAGAGTTTGATCAAGAGTGGAAAATACCTTTTTACACTTCTAGGTTTCACAGAATGAGCTAGATCAGATTGCTGGAAGAGTTGACTTCTATGGTTGATCCTTGAGGAGCTTGAGACAATTTGTTTGCAGATCTCCTTTTCTTCTTCTTCTCGAATGCAATGTACAAATGATGAATAAAAGAACCCTTGTGTTTCTGCACAAACCCTAATTTTGTTTGCAATAAATGCAAACCTTAAGTTATTCTGGTTGCTCTATTCTTCTTGTCCTGAGAGATTTTTTCGGATCACGAAGATGCCCTTAAAGTTAATTTTGATGGATATTAGCAATCTATCTATCTTTCACAAACATTCCATTTGTCTGCAGATCAAGATAACTTAGATTCGAATCATACCGGATCTAACTGTGAAAGACCTGTTCTTACCGAATGACTATTGATCCGGATCAATCTTGGAAGATTAATCTTTTCAAAACTTCTTGCGGATCTTTCATATATTTACCATGGCTTATTTAGATATTTCTCCGAGAACCTCTTTGATCTGCAACCTTTCATGTGCCAATTTTAGGCACCTACTGACTGGTTGGGGGAAAATGTTTTTCTTTTGTTACTCCCCTTGAGCCAAAGCTCATCTATTTAGTTTTCGGAAGGAATATTAGCACCAGATTCTAGCACGGATCCATCCCCATCATTTTCTGTACTTCTCTTCACCCATATCTTGTTCATCTCCCTTTGAATTTCATCCATATTCACTTTTCCTTTTCCTTTGTCTTGGTTGTGATTAGGATGCACCGGACCCTTTTTATCCTAATTCTTGCTTCTGTAGTATTTGGCAATATGACGGGACCTATTACAATTGTAGAAAACAACATTTATTTGCATATTTGACTGATATCCTCTTGATCTACACTGATTAGCCATATGTCCCATTCTATTGCATGCAAAACATCTACCATTGAATGAATTGTTCATTTGTATATTTCTAGATTCATGAGATTTATGACCATACCTTTTGCAATTAAAGCACTATTCGAAGAAGGATGAATTAGTCTGATTCATTCTTCTTCTACACTGGTTGGCTTTATGACCAAAGTTATTGCAGTTGTGGCAGTATCCATTGAAAGATGGATATCTTTGAGCATTTGGTTGTCTTACTGGAGGTCTTCTAGGTATGTTCCTTGAATTTCTTGATCTAGAGTTCTTCTGACCAGATCCGGAGCTTTCACCTTTCTCATATCCCAAGCCTTGTTTGTCATCTACCCTCTTCTGGCTTTGAAGAAGAACTTCAAGTTGAGCAGAGCTTATCTTGAATTTTTCTTTGTATTCATTTTTTGTTTGAAGATCCCTTTTAAGAGAGTCAATCTAATTCTCAAGTTGTTCTTCATTATCTCTAGCTTCTTCAAGATCAGATTCTAGATGTTTGATTATTCTATCCATTTTGTGGTAGTCTTCTAAGTTTTCCTTGAGAGATTGCCTTAGATCATCTTCAGTTTTTCTTTTCTCTTCAATTTTTTGGGTGAATTTCATAACTCCTGATTCCATTTCATGTCTTACCATAATGACCTCTTTTGATAACTTTTCACATAACTTGGTTTTCTCCTTCAGATCTTCATTTGTATCATTGGCTTCACCTTAACTTGCTAATTGCTGAAGAAGTTCCTTTCTCTTTTTCATAGAGATACTTAGTTTCTCTTTTAGTCCATTTATGAACTCATCAGCCTGTTTGAGTCTTTCCTTCAAGTTGTTGACTTCGGAGTGAGATTGCTCAAGATCATCTAGGGCAAACTGAAGTTGTTCCCTCATACCATACATATCCATTGAGATTCCTAGATCTTCCTCAAGTTGTTAGGCTTTGTTTCAAGGAACTTGGCTCTTATACCAATTGTTGATAACTGAGAGGGGGGGTGAATCAATTATCTTGATTACTTTAACTTTCTGTTCTTCTTTAACAACTAGTGCATCATCAAATTAAATAAGCATGCATAACCATGAAAGAAGAAATAAACTCAATACACATAACACAATGATTTTGACATGGAAAACCCTGTTAAGGGAAAAACCATGGGGTGATTAACCTAAGATTGTATTCTCTGTTAAAAGAATAAGGTAGTACAAAATGGCACTTGCCAATTAGGGTTCACTGCCCGAGCACACTGCTCACAAGAGGCTCACAGCCTACAATAGTTTATGGAAGTAAACTAGATACTTGAACTGATGAGAAGCATCCACATGTACTTAGGTTCATTTCCAGTTAAGCTCAATACACTGATCTACTGCACTTCATTCTTCCTTTGCCTTAGTACTGTTGTTCTGTCACATACCAGACCTTTATTGTTGCTTCCACACTATTCTCTACTTTTCTTCGCACAACATAAACACACCACACACACCTTCACATCCGAATCCATCTGGTATATATATCCGCACCAAGGATTTCATCCACTTTCTAGTCGGCATCCAAAAAACTCAGAATATTTCCAAACTCTAGTTTGTCGGCTTAATTCTTGCTTACCAAGTGATGCGTATCAAAGAGATGCTTATAGAAGTCATCAATCATGTCGGCCAATCATGAATGATACCTCAAGAAACTTGATCACCATCAATAACTCATCCGGATTAAGGTCTGATGCTCTGTCGGTCAATTCTTCCTCTATCAACTCTGCCAAATAGGAACCCAGTACTTAGGTGCTCATGTCTCTTCACTCTTTCATCACTGGAGGCTCAATCTCTGGAATGTATCAGTCAAGGTACACCTCTTGACTTTCCCAAGTCTATACTTTACTGAGATACTTCCTCTTAGAGATCTGGACCTGACTGTCAGACCTTTCTACATGCTCTGTTCTTGCTTACCAGACCTCAACACTCTTCAATCTGACTTCTGGTATAGGCACACCATGTCCTGCAGATGGGTGGGATGAACTTTGTTTTCATCAATGACAACACTCATGAAGCTACACTGTGTCTCTTACCAACATAATCAAGTATGAATAGCCCCTGAAGATCAACACAAGATGGCTTTCACCTACCCATGGGGAAAATATTGTTGGAACATCATGCCCTTCGGCCTTAAAAATGTAGGAGAAACATATCAAAGGGCTATGACCACAATCTTTCATGATTATGTGCACACCTTCATGGAAGATTATGTAGATGACCTTTTGGCTAAATCAGTGACAAGAAAAACTCACTTAGAAGTTCTAGATAAAGTCTTCACGCGACTCGAAGAATACAAAGTCAGACTAAATCCCAAGAAGTGCATATTTGGAGTCACTTCTGGTTTATTGCTTAGATGTATAGTCTCTCACCGAGACATTGAGGTCAACCCCGCTAAAGCCAAATCCATTATGGACATGCCTCTGCCAGCAACTTTAAAACAATTGCATAGCCTGTAGGGAAAATTACAGTCGATAAGGAGGTTCATTGCCCAACTCGCTGATAAATGTCAGGGATTCCAACACTTGCTCCACAAAGGAATCCCTTTTGTATGGACTGAAAGTTGTCAATATGTTCTTCAAAAGATCAAGGATTATCTAATGTCACCACCAGTTCACATGCCCCTGATTCTAGGACAACCCTTGCTTTTGTACATATGAACCACATCTTTAGCTCTAGGGCATTATTAGCACAAAATGATGAATAGGGAAAGGAAAGAGCCATTTACTATATCAGCATAACACTAGTGGGCTACAAACTTAACTACACCTCTATTGAACGTTCATGTCTTACGGTGGTCTTCGCCACTTAGAAACTATGCCACTACATGTTGAATCATAAAACAAAGCTAATCACAAAGATTGACCCTTCGAAGTACTTGCTCAATAAGGCAACCCTCACAAGATGCTTAGCTAAATGGGTCATGATACTAAGCAAATTTGATATAGAGTATGTGGACCAAAAAGCAATAAAGGGACAGGTTATCACAGATCAATTAGCAAAGGCACCTACAACCATCGACCATCCTCTAATTGCAGATTTCCCCGATGAGTCCGTTTTTGCCCTAGAGGTGCCTAATACATGGACACTATTCTTCGATGGTTCTTGTACCAATCATGGCTCAGGAGTAGGAATCTTGTTTATCACACCTCAAGGTGACGCTATTCCTAAGGCATTCTGCATAGCCTTCCCATGGACAAACAATATTGTTGAATATGAGGCTCTACTTACATGATTACGTATGGCCGTCAATTAGAAAATAAAGAAACTACAAGTCTTTGGTGATTCACAATTGGTCATCAAACAGGTCAACAACCAATATGACACCAAGGATGAAAAACTTATGCCATACAAAAGAATGGTGGACAGTTTTAGGCTTTATTTTGACATAGTACTCTTTGATTAGATTCCCAAGGTTCAGAACTAAGCAGTCGATGCAATGGCAACAATTGGATCTCTCCTAGACATTCCAAGTAATACAACTCAGTTCGAGTTCTTGGTGGAACAACACTTAGTCCCCACATTCGATATCCCAAAATCTAAGTTAGTTTGTGAGATTGTTGGTCCCATGTCACCTCGGTACAATGACATTTACACCTATTTGCATGACCAAACCCTGCCTGCTGATCTCTCATCTAACCAATGAAAATCCTTCATCTGTCAAGCTACCAAATACATCATCATTGCTGACACCCTCTATCACCATGGCTTTGATAATACCCTCCTAAGATGTCTCGACACTGAGAAGCATAAACAACCCTACATGAAGTACACGAGGGTATATGCAGAGCTCACTCAAGTGGTCCTACCCTTGCTAAGAAGATCATTAGAGCTGGGTATTACTGGCCTACCATGGAAAAGGATGCCTATTACTTTGTAAATAAATGTAGACAATGCCAGATACATGGAGATCTTGTACATGCACTAGCTTAGGACCTGTAGCCACTCACATCTCCATGGCCTTTCTCTCAATGGGGACTTGACCTCATGGGCAAAATACACCCTACTTCTGCTAACGGCCATAAATTCATCATCACAGCCACTGAGTATTTCACAAAGTGGATTGAAGCTATTCCCATGACATACTTTACTGGCAAACAAATTGTGATTAGTGAAACCAAAATGAAGCTTAAAAACACAAATCTAATGCATAAAAACAAAGATTATACCTCAATATTAGATCCCCAATCCAAGATAGGGTGGAGAATGAGGCACCCAACTCACTCTAGCTATACCCAAGATGATGGAATGAATGTGAAATGCTCTCAAGTATGCACAATGCAACTCACAACTCACTTAGTGCAATGGATATTTTAGCATGATAACTTTGCATAGAAATTGGATGTTAAAATGGCTTGGAGGATGTTGTATTTATAGGGATTTTGGAAGGATTTTGATCCAATGGTTGAGATTGATTTGGAAGATCAATGGTGGAGGATGAAAGTGATGTGGAGGGCCTAGATTTCATCTTGAAAAATGGAGGGCTAGGAATAAAGATAAATTTTAAATTCATCTTGGTAAAGGGGTGAATTAAATGAGGTTGGGTGAGATGGATTAGGTGTGAATTAAAAATTCACATAGGGAAGGGTAAAATGAATTAAAAATTCATTTGGAGAAGAGTAGAAATAAATGAGTTATGACATGTGTAAGGGGATGTAATAGATATTAAATTAGATGTGTATAAAAAATTGATTTATGTGGCATATTTATCAATTTTTTATTTGGAGGATGTCTGGAAGGGTGTTAATTGGGGTTTGACCACCTTAATTAGGGTAATTAGCCTAATTAATATGGATGGAAAAAATTAAGGAATGGATTAATGAGGTGTTTAGATTAATTAAATAAAGTTTTATTTAATCAAATCCTAGGTCTAGGGTCATGTAGGTTAGGCCAAGAAATTAAATAATAAATATTTAATTAATTAGGGTAGGGATAGGCTGATTAATAGGTTGAATTAATTAGATAAATATGATTTAACTAATTAATTGGATTTAGTGAAAAGGGGGAATTAACCAAATAAATATTGCATATTTATTTAATTAATTGGGTAAGGTTGGACTATTGAATTAATTAAATTAATCCAATTGTAGAGGATAAAATGATGAAAAATTAGGTGATGAAGGGATAATTAATTAAATAAAAATTTAATTAATTGATTAGAAGGGAAATTGGTATGTTTAGGGATGTTGGGAGTCAGTTTGACGATGAAGACATTTTTAGGTGTCTACATAAACATAAAATATACTAAAAAATAAATATTTTATTAGTTTACATCATTTCAAAATTCAAAACATATATGTCACTTTTTAGTGATTCAAGTTTAAAAGTTGGATCAGTGTTGGTTGTTTGCTTTATAAAAGTGTGACACAGCTTTGTGCTTTTACCCCACATCATATCCATATAAGCAAAACAAGGTCAATCATAATGGTCCATCTCATATATATATATATATATATATATATATATATATATATATATATATATATATATATATATATATATATATATATATATATATATTGTAAACACATAAATTTGTCCATGTCCTTACCGTGACCTAGTCGACACTTTACTACGGACATCATAAGCCATTTTGTCGTAATCTAACTCCTAATTCCAACTTAATCACATTCCTAATTAGTTAAATAAATCTATTTATTTAATTAATTCCCTTGTCACATGTCTCACATAATTCAAATTAAAAATTTGAATTATTCCCTCACCTCTCACCACATTGTAACAAGTGTCACATGCTACATCTTCCACTTAACCCCTTCACATGTCAAAGTAATTTAAATAATCTTTTATTTAAATTAGATTCCTTTTATCACAATCAAACACTTGTCCACTTTCCTTTTGTCTCATGTGGGGTAGTACATCTTGCATTTAATACAAGTCACATGTGCAAGCTAATTCAAATAAAATATTTGAATTAGATTCCTTTTATTCTCCTTCGCACACTTGTCACATGACTACGATTTCTTGAGGTGCAAGGAAACCCTAATCAACCCTAATTGATCTCAACCATCCATATCATTCAAAATAACTCTCAATCACAACCGTCCATTCGAATTTTCCTTTTCTATAAAGGTAGCCGCTCTTGAGCCATTTGAAACGAATCTTCTAGTATCCTCATGTTGTCAAATTTTCCTCTCAATCATCCATCATCTATCTATCATCTATCCCTCTTGCATCATTCAATATTACATCTAACAATCATCTATCTTACCATTATGTTGCATATTTAAGCAATCAACATTAATTTATTTGGGTAAAGCTAGAGTGCTTCAGGTGCGACACTCTCAACCTTAACCATGGATTGTGGATCGGCTTGAAGGTATAATATGCATTGATGTGTTTGCATTTTCTTGTGTTTTCCTTCATGTTAGATTTCCATATTCTCATTTGGCACACCTGGTGGGACTAAACCTCACTCTTGCAGGTTTGTGTGTTCAAATTTGCAATTTTAACATTGTTTTTTACTAGATTTGGTGGTCAAGTTTTGCAGGTTGCTCCCAGGCCTGAAACATACCTCATGGTTGCGTCCAGGAGGCCTGAGAAATGAAAATTGACATAAAATTCAATATATTTCACTACCAGGAAAAATTTGAAAAAAAAATAGTTTTAGCCCCTTTGAAAGGTCATACCATACAGATCCGTATGGAGTCATACAGCTTCTGTGCAGGGGTCTCAGGTAAAATCTTGGTTTTCATCGTTTGATTGTTGGTGGCTACATTTTATACATTGTAGGTTGATTTGTGTGAGTTCTTTGTTTGCAGGTTTGAATTTTTTTTGTTATTGCAGGCTAAAGTCTCTCTGCCACCTGTAGCTAAACCTAGGTCGAAGCCCTAAAACCATTGCCACAGATAAGCAGCACCTCCTCCGCCTTGTTAAACTAGTTGAAGCCTCTTCTTGCCACCTGGTTGCAACCTTCTCCAAACACTACCGCTGCAGACCCCAGTTTGTCTCTACCCTTCAACCATATATTAAATTTGCCTACTAAAACTCTCTACTGTAGCTCAAAGTCTTTGTCGCCATCAATTTGAGGCTTATTTCCTCCACCCAACAACCCTAACTCCTTTGTTTCCACCACCGCTGCCACCATTGGCTCAGCTCCGCCACCTCCTCACGCTGGTCACCTCCCTGTTGGCCTCTGTTGCCACCCCTCTAGTGACTAGCACTACTCTGAGACCACCTCTTTCTCTATTTATCCTACTACCTCTGGCCATCTCCCACAAACTGCCGGTCAACCAAAACCCTAGACCTGAAATCCTAAACCTTGACTTTAAACTGTTGACCTTAAACCTCCATTCCACTGCTATTCACTAAGCCATTCTGCAAAACATTAACCCTTCAATAACTATGTTTTAGACACTGGTTGTAAGCCCTAGGGTCTCCTACTAAGCGCACGGTCTTACCCAGCTGAAGGGAAAAGGGAGGGGGGCTTACCTATCAGCCCCCCCTTGTTTTAAATTCTTTTTATTTTTTTGTGCTAGGCCTGCCCACAGTCATATGGATGACCACGGGCTCCACTGGCCCCTAACCCCCAAACACTAACTATTTGTTATAACTGCCAAGGAACAACTTTAGCATGTGACTAGGAGAAGTAGTTAACTGCTAGCATTTTTTGGTCAACAACCAGCTTGCCTTGTGCTTTCCATATGCCCTAGAAGGGCATTTCTTTTCTTTTTCTCATAACTTTCACATACGGTGGCAAAATTCTGCAAACAAGGACTCATTAGAAAGAGGATTTAGAGAACTTTGTAGTGGTGGTGATAATTTTAGGTGACTGTACCATTTTGACTAGTTGTTTTCAGTCAAAGTCAAAGTTGATTTCAAACTTCAAACACATAACTTTTGCAATTCTTATCAAATTTTCATGAAATGTTTTTTAAAAGTGCATAGAATTTTGTATAGAATCTGTTCATGCAACTTATTTTTCTTTATTAGTCCATTTTCATCATTTTTTTAATCAGATTTCATCTTTTTCATATAACGGTCCTCTTGGCTAGTTTACTTGCTTCTTTCTTGTTTTGGTGGCTTGTAGGTGACCTCACAAGGCTGGAAAAACATTTGGATTAGCATACATAGTAGCTCAGATAGCAAATTAATTAGGTGTACTCCTAATCTTTCATTTATCATCATCATTGTTTGTCTCACATTTCAATTTGGGCTCCTAAAATGAAATCTTGCTTGCAATCACATCAAAAACAAACCAGTGTCTTCTATCACATTTGGATTTGGGTCTAAAAATAACAAGTGCTTGAATTGTCTTCCACATATTTTATTTTCTAAGGGTTAATTTACAAGTACGAGTGTGAATCAAGTGTGCGTGTGTATGCTCTCTCCTCACACCGCAAGGTGATCTTGAAGATCAAAAACACCTCACTTGGTTTGCTTTTGTTTACCCTATCTAGGAGGCCTTCTTGGAGACACACCACTCTAAGGGAAGACCTCAATCAAGGATGAATCGAAAGACACCCTCATTGAGAATTGGAAGCTTGCCACTCTTGGCTAAGCCCCAAAGAACTTTATACGTTTGGGAAGTGAAGGTGAAGGGTGGGTTACCCCTTTCTCCCAGTTGTATGGTAGGATTTCACTTTCAATTCCTTAGTCAACTTTGTGCAATCTATCCTAAGACCTAATTGGCCATACCCACTTGACTAGACATTAGGATTGTCGATGTGTTTTCAAGTGCTTGCTTAATAATCATCACATTTCATTTTCAAAGTCAAAAATTGCTTATGTGTCTTGCGTGAGTGATTCATGTGTATATATGCATAATCATTTGTTTGACATTGCCCTAAAGAAAGCTTCCAATAAACACTTGCCACATCATTTTCATCTGACTTTCCAATAACACATATCTTAGACTACCTCATCCATATCATCCAATCCTAAATTCATTTTAACTCACCTCCATCCTAAACAAAACCCTAATCATATCCAAGTCATCATCCCATCACATCAACATCATCCTAAGCATTACACATCAATATCCAATCATCAAATCCTCATTCCAAATCATCTCCACATCATCATCAACCTAGTCCTAGTCAACACCTATCAAGATGGTCGTAATCATTCAATGGGGCTATCCCTCTAATCATGAGACAAATCCCAAGCCCAAGGTCACAATTAAAGGTGGTTATCCCCGTAATCCTATCCATGAAGACAATGCAAAACCCAAGGTCACAATTAAAGGTGGCTATCCTCGTAATCATGAAGACAATGCAAGACCCAAGGTCACAATTAAAGGTGGCTATCCTCCTAATCCAAGTCATGAAGACAATGCAAGACCCAACATCACAATTAAAGGTGGATATCCTCCTAATTCAAGTCATGAAGACAATCCAAGACCAAAGATCACAATTAAAGGAGCCTCTCCTCCTAAGCCCAAGTTTATACTTTGAGGAGGCCATCTCTTTACTTATGAGGATGTGACAAGTCTAAGACCCAATTTATCCACACATCAAATCAATTCCACATCAACTTATCTTACTTCATACCAATCTAATCCACCCACTTATCATGTTCATGCCACATCACCATACCCTACTTCTTTCAACATCAACCAAACTCCACAACAATCCACCTTACAAAACCTTTCACCTACAAATCCTATCATGCCACCTCATCACCAAACCTATACACATGGCAATCAAATGTCCTTACAAGAACAACATGCAATTCCAAATGGCCCTATGTACATGAACCAAGCAAGCCCAAGTTCACTTTTGCAACAAACATCATTAATAGACTTAAGTTATCTTATGCAAGACCTAAAATCCTTTAACAAGGGAGAAACCAACCTAGCAAGTGCCTCCTTTGAGTCACCTTCACCATCCAATCATAAGCCAACACATGAGCTAACTAGTCCTATCCCAACACCTTTATCAAGCCCTTCATCACCTTCATCCCCATGTTTTACTAATCCTTGATTAAAAGATTCCATGGAGATACTTTTAGAGAGATTACTCCAAGCAAATTTGATTGAGCTATACCCACTTAGAACATATTCTCCATCTATGTTTAAACCTAGTTGGTATAAAGATGATGAATATTTTGCATACCATAGGTATAGGGGCCATACCATATCCACTTGTGTTCAATTTTAAAGATTGGTCAAGAACCTAGAAGATTGTGGTAAGATTGTCTTGGATAAAACCAATCCCTCTAATTCCAATATCTTTCCATCTAGCCCAAATCCTAATCCCATTATCCATCCACCAAATCCTAATCCTAAGACTTCAACTTCCACTATTATCATCCATCCACTATATTTCCCATTCACCCATACCCTTGCAAAGGATGTGATCCATTGGCTACTAGCAATGAATAAAACATTGCCATGTCATCAAACACCTATTCTTGAGCATCCCCATGAGTCTTTAAACACTTTGTCTAGTCTTCTAACCCCATCATGTGATCTACAAGCTATCAATCTTATTAAAGAGCCTTCCACTTCCATTCAAGAAAACCAAGAGATATGTCTAGAGTTTTATTTTAAGCATGTGGAAACATTTTGCCCTAGTCCAACTCAAGGTCAAATCACTTTTATGCAACACATCCATAACATGTATCTCTTCCATGATCAAGATGATATCCATAATAATGAACGTATCCATGATCCACTTTATCCTATCCATCTCCCAATAACTATTCATGAGCAAGCTATCCAAATTCAACCTATCCATAACATTTACCTTCTTTTTGATCAAGCTAATACCTATGAAGAAGCTATCCATGAGCACCTTGATCCTATCCATAATCCTATAATCCATGAGCAAGACATCCAAATTGCTCCTAGTCATCCTCCATCTAGCCCAATCCATGATCTTACACCTTCCACTTGTCATGATGGGACATGTTCCTCCAAAGCAAACATAGAAGATCGAATAAGTAATTGGGATCCCAATGAACATAAGAAAGATCCTAATGATCCTTCCACATCCACCATTGATCCCATTTCAAATCCACCATATCCTACTAGTTTATCCACATTCATTCATAAGTGTTCCTCCTTAGAACACCAACAACCATTATCCACTTTATCTTCTCCATCCAATAATCAACTCAAGTCTAGTGTCCAAACTACACCTAGTCCTATAGTCAATCGCATGCTCCAAAACATGAACTACCAAGGAAAAGGTTTAGGCCTACATGAACAAGGCATTTTGGAGCCAATCCATGTCAAGGTCCCTCCTCGCTCATTTGGCCTTGGATACACACCCCAAGGTCAACAATCTAACAATGTTGGTACTTCCTCTACACTTCCTAAATCCACTTCCTTCCATCACAAACCCCATCATATTCCTAAAACATACGTTGCCATTCCACCTCCCTCATTTTACAAATGTCAAAAGCATGTGACCATTCACCTTCCATCATCCACTTTACCTCCATTGATTCCAACTCCAAATATCCCTCCATCAACTTTACCTCCATTGCTTCCAACTCCTAACATCCCTTCATCTACTTTTCCTCCACTTCTACCAACACCTAATTATCCATTTATCCATAAGTACCCTTACAATCCTAATCATGACCAACAAATGTACGCATTGCATAAACAAGGAGCTTCCACTCATTTCATCCACCACATGGGATTCAAAAATAAACATTTGGATGCCTCCATTCAAAAAGCCACAAATCCTAAGGGTCTTAATGCCTTAGGAAATCAATCCAAAAATTCAAAGCAAGGTACATTCAAAAATCCATCCAAACCCATACCTCCAAAAGCAAAGTCAAAATCTAAATAGGTATGGGTCCCTAAACAAAAATCAATCAAGTCAAATGAGGCATCCACCTCTCAAAAATCCCAACCATCCCCCTTCATTCAAAAATGCCATTCCATTCAAACATTTCAAACACCCCACATGAAAAGAAAAAATTAGAAAAATACTAAGTCTATGTGGGTTACTAAGTCACTCAATCACCCATCGCCTAAGCAAACATCACCATTGCTTCCTACACCACCATCCAATCAAAAGCTTCCATCATTCACTCATTATCCTACATATCTCCCCCATCACCTTCCTATGGTCCATGCTTTTGCATAAGCCCATTATAATCCACATCATAATCCACTTTCACCCCTACATAATCTACATCATAATCCACTTTTGGTCCCTCCATAATAGACATCATAATCTACTATCTACCTTATCCATCTCACTTTCATGCAATCACCCTACCAACATCTATGAGCATAATGACATAGTCTATGTGATGACATTCATCCAATGGGACTATCACATTACATGGAACTAGACACTTGAGTCCCACCCATCCATATCCCCCCTTTTTCCCATTCAAAATAAAAAATCAAAAAAAAAATTAAAGAGAAATCCTTTCATCCAACAGTGAAAACCTAGTAAACAGGCACCTTGGATAAGTACCATGATGAAAACTTGGTAAACAGGCATCATGTGTAGGTCGATCTTCTATGTCACTTACACTTGGGGGCACTTTGTCACATCCTTTTCCAAACTATCATACCATTTCCATATACATACCTATCACATTGCATCCATTCATCCTCCCTTCCTCTTTTGATCTTGACAAAGATTGGGGGCAAATGTTGAAATATGCTTTAGATATCTCTTGATATACCTCATCCTTTCCAAACAATCCTATCATCATCCACCTATCATAAGCCTTGTTATGTAAAATCCATCATGTCCTCCTTTCATCATAAGCCTTGTCATGTAAAAATCCTCCATCTTCTACCTAGTATGGGGCATGTTATTCATATGCGACATAGCCTTTGGAGATCACATCCTAGCTCCTTTATGATGCCTACCTCCATCCACTATAGCCTATCCTTATATCTATCCATTTATCATGAGCTTTCCATTCCATAACCTATCCTTTTCATCCCATCCATCTATCATGATTCTTTCATCCCATTTACTATCACCCATCCTTTTGTTCATCCCTCCTACCTTCATCCTTGCACCTAGACTTGGTTTTCTTCCTTGTCATTTGGTATCAAGCACAAAGGCTACCCAAATTGTAAATCCATTGACATTCAAAAACCCAAAAAAAAATCAAAATATTTCAAAAAATACAAAAAAATCAAAATATTTCAAAAAATACAAAAAAATCAAAACATTTCAAAAAACCAAACAAAAAATCAAATATTCCCAAAAAGACAGAAATCAAAATATGTCAAAAAAATCCAAAAAAATTAAAAATCCAAAAAAATCCAAACAATAAAACCATTCCACACCAAATCATCAAAATCACATTCTTCCAATCAAATCAATTCCAATCATCAAATTCATCAAAACTCAATCCATCAAATCAATCAATCAAATCAATCCAGTCAATCCATTCCTAGTAATCCATCATCATCCAAATCAAAGCACATAAATCCAACCATCAAATCAATTCATCAAACCAAATCAATCACTTCATCTAATCATCCTTCAAATTCATCAAATCAATCCAAGAAATGATCCAAATGCAAGTCATCCTTAATCTATACCAATCAAGTTAATCAATTGTGTCAAATTATCCAATTGCATCAATGGTCTTGATACTAATCTTTTCATAAACCAAATCAATCAATTATCATCATCATCAATGGGATATCGTTCCTACATCCTTGTGTTGTGTTGGGACAGGAAAATTCAAAATTTTCTTGTATTCTTACTCACCCATAGCTAACCAAATCAGAAAATATTATGCCCAAAATCATGATGATAACTGGTGTATTCCATAAAAATCACAGACTTTCACAACAAGTGAGTGTATCACTCACTAAACTACACTATAATGAAGAGCTTCAATTCCTAAGTTTTGGTAAGACCTCCCTTTTTGTTATACTGATCTATGCTCTACGAGAAACATTTTGAAATGGCTATCAGCATGAGAATAAGGATTAGGGAGAATATTTTAGACAATACCGATGGAGAAAGTGGCACTGATGACCTTTCATCGGAGAGAGAATGCGTGGTCACGCCAATTGGTATAAGGAAAGACTATAGAAGAATACTAAAAAAACCCTCCCACCAGTGTAAGTCATACTGATGGAGAAGTTTGGTAGGACTCTCACCGATCATCCAGTGGAATAGAGGGAACTAATAGTCATCGATAGGAGATAAGCATCGGAATGAAAAATTAAGGAGTTTTCGATACTCTAATGTCTCAGTGATTAACGAAAAGTGTTTCGGTATAAGTCATGCCGACATGTATGGAACATAAAAACCATCGGCAAAAGCAAATGAATCAAAACAAAGCTTACAAGTTTGGCCGAAGCAATACTCACAATGATGTCAGTGACATGTTGTGAAGGTCTCTCCAATCTAGGATATAAAAGGCTATCGAGGAAACAACCATGATTGGGTAACTCAAAATATGTTATCCTGATGACATAACTTATCCCGATGACAATGATGGTCACATTCATCAACGAGACTCTCCCTGATAGTCATATCAGAGACACTTAGGAGATCGGGGAAGAATGTTATTCACACAGTGATGAAGAAATTCATGCCGATGGCAACCATGCCCACTTCTAGATCGAGTAAAGCTTGGAAATATCTTGCCGATACAAATTCACAAATGAAATATGACGTCAAGGAGACAATTGCAGGGTTACAACGATTGATCCATGAACAAACATTCACGCCATAAGAAGTTATTAAAATCACCCTAACATTATGAAAATCATGCCGATGAGAGAAGTTATGATGATGTGACATTTCACAACGACCAAGAAAATTGAAATGCTCAAACAATTAATTACAGATGACGAACAAATCCTCTGACATACCATTTGAAATCATTGCAATTAAGTTTGAAAGAATTGTCTGAGAGGAGACTACAAGCAGAGACTTGGAGGAGAAAATAGGGTAATACAATCAGAGCCTCCGATAACAGGTACCCATATACTAACTTCTGTGTAGTAGCTTACAATTTGAATTTGCTGTCCAAAACTAAAATGGAAACTCTAGGGAAAGGAAAGGGCAGAAAACCACAGGGTGATACCAGTAAAACTAAAAACAAAATATTGACAAAACCCTTGAGGAGAAAACAAAAGAATGGAAACTGAACCAAGATTTAATTGATCAACTACCTGGATCAACTCCCAAATCTTGAAGGTCTGCACAACTTAAAGCAGAAATGGAGAAAATAGAAGACAAGTGTAAATACATAGGAAATGTCTGGACCCCAATTCGAGGGTATGAATTGTTTACATTCCACTACAATAGAAGAATCAAGAATTTCCCGGTGTCAAACCCATGGCATTTGAATTTGGGTAAATTGGTCATTCCTGATGTGTTTCTGAATGTTGAACTCCTCCAACTTCTTGCTAAGCAGTATAATCCAAGTCTTAAGGCTATATGCAACCCACAAGGGGAGCCTATTATACACTTGTCTAAGAATGCCATTTGTGAAGTTTTTAACTTGGATGATTTATGTATTGTCCCCATAGTTTATGAGGATTTGGATAAAGAGTACTGGAGAATGAATACTACATACAATGGATGGAGATTGCCTATTCACAAGCCTAGGGCAGAGGGAGAAATGGTGCCTCTCAGTGAGAATGATGGCCCTCCATTTCATGTGTCATTATTTGAACCATAGATACAATACACTTACTACTCTGTGGGCCAAGTCTTAGGATCAGAGGTCCCTGATTTCATGACAATTCCTCTGATGGTGATAGCCACAGATGTCCAATGCCACAATGCCAGGTAGTTTGATTCTGCTGCCTATGTTTTTAATAGAATTGATTCTGGTCTGACCAAAATAAAGAACAATGCCCCATCAGTTTCCTTTGAACATTACTCACTTCTCATGTACATGGTGCTCAATTATGTCTAGGAGGTGGGGTTATGGCCAAATGAATTCAAAGTTGTTCCAGTAGACCAGAGGGGGAAAAATTCACCCGTGTAGATGTGGACTAGAATATGGTATAGTAGATATGCCCATTCTAGCTATGTGCAATTTGAAAAATATTGTGTGAAAGTGTTATATAGATATTTTAGTCATCCCTGTAAGTATTCAATCTCAAATGAAATAAAGAGGTTTCTTAGACCAAAAGATTTTGGTGGTCCTCCTGCTATTACTCACAACTGGGGAGACTGGTACTGTTTTGAGGATGCTACCATGGTTAGAGTGTATGGTTTTGAGGACAGTCCTTTTATCTTGCCTAAGATTGTCCCTAATAGAATTACCTATTTAGAAATAGTTAGGCAAATGAATTGTTCAAATGTGATGCACTTGAGCTCTCATGACAAACAGTCTTTTATGCCTAGTACTCTTTGCTTTGGAGATTTTATTGTGGTATCCAAGGAGGGGTATGGTCTCATTATAGATAAGCTGATGCATTACAATATGAGATGTGCTGAGGCAAGAAAAGGGTTTGATCATGAGGGTTTCATTGACCTTGCTCGGAGAAAACAAAACCTTAGTGGATACACACATATCCCTTATCCCCATGATGATATCATCAGGAATCTAGAAGAGACTAAAGTTGAATTGGTGGTTGAAAAATATAACAGGGATCTAGATGAGAAGAGGAAACAGCTTGCAGAGATTGAGTTGTTATCCTCTGGTGATGAAGGACCTGTAGAGGAAGAAGCACCACATCAACAAACAACTATGATATCTAAAAGAAGAATACAATGCCATCAGTCTCGTGGTATAGCACATGATGAGGAGGGATCTGCTGATGAAGATCCAAGACAAATAGCATACGATTCTTTTATTTCAGATGATAAATTTATTCATTCTAAAGAATTCAAATCATTTTTATATAAATGCAAAGGGAAAGAAATTAGGGAGTCGGTTGATGATATCTCTACCAATAATGAAAGACAGTTACTTGATATGTTGAAGACAACAATGGATAATGAATTGCAAGATATGACCCCTAGTAGGGGTAGACAGCTGCTCATGAAGCAAGGGTTATGATCTTTCCTGGTCTTGATTTGAATTCTGCTCTAGTATTTGATAGTTTTCTGCATAATACAGATGATAAATACAAGCTCACTCTAGAAGGTGTCATTGAAGTATATATGGGCACCAAATATAATAATGATGAAAATTCATTAATGATATGGGCTCTGTATCCTCCCCATAAAAAGATAGCCATTATAGACACTCAGAAGACTTTTGGCCATGTCATGACTTTGAAGGCAGGGGAGACTGACCCCTTGATCACTGCAGACATTGTCATTAAAGTTGCAAAGTTGAATAAGGCACAGGCTCAGATGTTAATCAAAGAAAGAGATGCATACAAACTGAGTTGTGAGAGATTAACCAAAGAAAATGACTATTTGAAAGATGCTGTTAAGAGTACCTTCGGGGGGTCAGTAAAAAGATTAACTCTAGGAGAAAGGTCACAAAGTACCTAACCACCGTCTATTAACCAAATTGCTCAAATCCAGATTCATACACTTGCCACAGTACTCCAAAACAGGCATACCAACATGATGCATTGGCTGAACCAATTTTGGGATAATTATCCTCAAAATTATAAAGTAATCCAAGAGCATGAGAGGCTTGACAAAAGGCTGCAGGAGAAACTAAATGAGATAGAGTAAAGATACTTCTGGCATTATAGGTACCTCCAATGCAAAAGAATTGATTGAGCAGCATCAGAAGTACTATGACCAACTTAAGAATGATGCCAAAGAATGTGTTGAAGCCTCAAAAGCAAGAGAGCCCACGTTCAAGAGCGATAAAGAATTAAAGAGCAAAGAGGAATGGAGCAGAGACTATCAAGTGATATTGCATGAAGCCTTAGAAGGTCTTAAGGACAAAGACTCTGCATCCGGGGAAGCCTACAAGCATTTGGAGAAGATGGTTACGATGGATGTGATCACAAGAAACGCTATTGAATTTACTGATTCACATCACAGCCAGGAGTACCCAGATCATATTGCTCAGCTATACTTGTGGTTGAATAGAGCTTAAGCATTGTTATTTTGTTGTTGTTATGTTAATCATGTTGATTCCCAAAAAACTTCTTTGAAGAGTTATGTCTCTTCATAAGTATTCCTATATAAGTTGAACATATGATGCTGAAATAATCATCAGCAGTAGAATATAATACATAAAGTTTACAATATTTCTCAAAGACCATGTTGCAAGTATATTATTAAAGAAGTAAATTGAAGTTCTCTGATTCTGTGGTTTTATTTTGGCATCAATTGCTTGTTTAAATTACTCAATTGTATGGTTGTCTCCAGTTCAGTATTTCCTTGTTATTCAGATTAATATATCAAGTATATATTTCATCTGTCAGTGTACATTTGTTGTAGTTGTGTGATTGGATTAATTGGTTTCCATTAGAGGAATTAAAATCCTTCTGATCAATCACAGTAACCTGGAAGTGTTAGTTTGGATAACTAAGAAGAACCATATAATTAGGATTTACCATTCTATCTCCAAGTTAATATTATCTGTTATTCTTGCATATTTCATTCAATTGGTTCCTTCAAGAAAGGATTAAATTACCTTCTGGTGAATAAGAAGAAACTTGATTATATTGGTTGGATTATTAAGAAGAGTTTGTTAGTCATCTCCTTGCACGTTTATACAAGTTATAAACTAAAATATTGTGCCAAATAGTTAGAGTTACTGCCAACTATAAGACACTAGTCTTAGTCTTCCATTTGACTCTGTTTACCAAAAAAGGCACTAGTCTTATTTCAATTCATCACTCAAAAATCCCTTTATTAGTCAAGCACAGTCATAAAATTCACTTTGATATTGCTTATACAATTTATATCAACCATTCATCAAATATTAGATATAGAATTAGTTAGCAAGCTTTCATCTATTCTACACCATTTGCCACTATAGGTAGATTCATTTACTTAGTCAAAACATTTACACTCAATTTGCTTTAATTTCCAAGGTTCACCCACCTAGGTGTAGCAGGACCTAGAGTGTAGGGAGTCATCAAACCCTAAAGGCTGATTCCTTCGCGTTAGTTCAAAAATGTTGCGAAACTAAGCATAGAGCCTGGCATCCTCTTAGGATTAGCAACCTGCATTTTTGAGACCTAACAAATTGGCGACTCTGCTGGGGAATAAATAAAAAACCTTAGTAACAAGCCATTCCTTTTATAGAGTCATTTCAAAAATTTTAATTTGGTAACTCTGCTGGCAAGAAGAATCAAGAAAGATAAATTATAAACTTTTCCTATTTACAAAATAGGTGGCGACTCTAGAACCTGTCATAACAGAAAGTTGATTCCAAATAGATGGTAGGAGATCTAAGATGGAAGGCAAGAAATTGCAATCATCTCCACCAATTAGAAACATCTCCAAAAGAAATGGAACATCAAATTATTCTCACTAGAATAATAACTAAGATGCTCAAGAGGATAATGCCGAGCAAACTATAATAACTCACAATAGTTTTACACCTCTGCATGAATCAAATGAAAATCTCAATGGGGTAACTGATGACATATTGGCTAAATACAGACTTGATTCTCAAGAACAGCTTGAGTATGAAGCACAAACCATGAGGGAAATCGATCAAAGGCAAGCTAAATATGATTTTAAAATGTCATTACAGCAAGGAGAAGGGGTAAAACATGGGTTCTCAACTCAAGAAATAAATGAAAGCCCAAAGAAATTAGGAGGTATGAATCAAGCATAGTAGGATCTGCTTAGGCTCCAAGAAGAACTTGAAATGATCAAGATAGAGGAAACAAAGAGGTTATTGCAACAAGAGATTCAACAGATAAAGAGTAGGGCTAAAACAACCCCCCCAAAATATGTACCTCCACATAGGGGAAACACTTCGAGGAATCCACAACAAAATTTACACCAAAATACAAGTGGTGCTTCAAATTCACAAGCATCCGGAGGTCATCAAAATACCATTCCTAAAAATCCTAGACCACCTCCGATGCATAATACCTCTCAACATATGGCTAATCCTTACCCACCCCCTGGCCAACAATATTATAGACCACAAAATCATTATATAAATCCCCACATAAACCCACAGCAGCAATATGCTTATCATCAGCCTCTAAGTGGATATAATTACTATCCTAACCCACCACCCATGAATTTTCCACCTCAAAACCTCACAAACACATGTAGCCAATTTGATCTGACTGGATATCAGTTGTATCCATATCCTATGGATAGTAATTAGAGAAATATAGTTTCCAAGTTCACTGGGAACAGTGCAATATTAGCTGAAGATCACATCAGAAGCTTCAATGCTTTTGTACAAGATATTGGTATGGACTATGAAGACATTAGAATGAGGTTATTCATGATGTCCCTGACTGAAGATGCAAGAGACCAGTTCCATAGATTACCTGATGCTTCAATCAGTTCAATAACTGATTTCCACAATCAATTCAAGGAGCAGTATGGCAATCAATATGCCCTTGAGTTTGCATTGCATGAATTGATAAGCATCTAGAAATACCAGAATGAATCAGTGTATGATTTTAATCTGAAAGTTTCCAAATTACACAACAAAATACCACATGGATCTAAATTAACTGACCCAGTGGCATTGAGCATTTATCTGAAAGCATTTGATCCCAAGACATGGTACGAACTTAGAAATTGGTGCCCTACGACCCTGGCTGAAGCACATAAAGTGGCATTAACTATTGAGAACAATAGGAAAACTGCAGGTATGGTTAGCAAGAGGGATAACCCCAGAAATCCTCAGAACCCAAACATTCAGCAGACTAAACAAGAAGGTCAGCATAGACATGAAAGGCCCAGGTTACATGATATGCCATATAATACAAATTGGAAAGATGGGAGACCCATTGAAAATAGAAGAAAGCAACATTATGGCAAAGATACCCCTAACCCTCTAAAAAGAAATGTGGCACATATGGTAGAAGATAAACCTTGGTGTCTGGTGTGCAATTTACCACATTCACCTGAATATTGTGAAGTGGCTAAAATGGTACAACAAGAAGAAGCAATATATAATTATAACAGAGACAATCACACAATAAACATGATGCAAGATACACCATATTTTCTAAATGAAGACTATTCTTCTACAGAGGAAGAGGGATATGAATATGATGTGGGAAATCAGAGACATCATATCAATATGGGAAAACAAGAAGTGTTCTCAAATTAGGAGGATAGTTATGAGTCACCTACCTATTATAACAATCAGCCATATGATCAGTGGAGAAAGCCCATTGAAAATGAAAGAGAAGCTCTTACAATAGCTGCAATAGCTCAAGCTAAAAATGCATATAACTTAAGGAATAGGACAATGAATGTTGAACAAGGAACACCTAGGAGTGTCTTTATAAAAGATCAGAATTACAAAAAGAATAATGCAAAGTCATCATTCAAAGAACCAGAAAAGGTTGATAAAAATAAATCACAAAATCAAGAAAAGGAACATATAAAGACAAAAAAGAATGATCAGACTATGGCCCATTGATTTGATATTGCTCATGCAATATCTCAGGTAAAGATATCAGTTCCACTTTTAGAAATGATGAAGATAGACAAATACAAGAATACAATAGTTAAACTGATTTTAGGTATACCAAATCACAAACATAAAGGATTAGAGAATAGAACAAACAATGTTCACCAAGAAACATTCTGAATTCCTAAGGTATACCTAAGTGATACATTGACAAAGAATCCCTCACAGGTGGACACTTTCTACACTACATTATTGATCAAAAATAGGATAGTAAGGAACTACATGATTGATTCAGGTGCAGCCATGAATATCATGCCAATAGCAGTTATGAAAGAACTGGGAATGTGGGTTGACACTACATTTGGTAGGTGTTATGCAATGGATAATAGATCCATCCCAGTCATTGGTATTATGAGGGACATGGAGATAAAACTTGCCTCATACCCTGAAGCAACTTATAACATTGATATTACTGTGGTTGACATCCCACCATATTATGGAATGCTTCTATCGAGACAATGGGCTGCAATGGCAAGAGGGAATGTCCAATTGGACTTATCATATGCCACAATACCAGTGGGAGGTAAAGAGATCAAGATGTGTAGGGAGCCAAGATGTGAGAATATTATATAATGCTTGGATCAACATCAAATAAATTTCTTTTGTGATACAGATTTGGGAACCTTCAAGGTTGAAAAAAATCAGCCAGAATTGCAGAATACTAATCCAATACATGTTGAATCTAAGAAAGAAGAAAATGATGTGTGGAAAATGTACTTTGATGGTGCATGTAGAAAAATGGGAAATGGGGCCATAGTAGTAGTTATCTCATCAGTAGGTAAAACTTTCAAATATTCCTTTCTATTAACATTTGAATGCACAAACAATGTAGCAGAATACGAGGCTTTGCTCATTGGTTTAAATATAGCCACCAAGCATAAGATAAAAAAGTTAGCTGTATATGGTGATTCTGAATTGGTTACTTCCCAAGTAAGAGGGAAATACCTGTCAAAAAACAAGAGGTTGAGACAGTACAGAAATGCAATCTAGGATGATATTGAGTTATTTGATGCCTTTTCAATCAACTGGATTGATAGGTCAAAAAATATTATGGCAGATTTTCTAGTGAATGTCGCATTAAAAAGGGATGATGTCACATTAGGAGGTATTACAGAAGTTGAATTCAAAACCAAACCCACTATCCTAGATAATGTACATAACTAGCAAGTGTTTGATAATGATGCTGATATAATCAACTTCCTACATTGTGCTGATTATTATGAAAATCAAGAGATTGATTTCAATGCATTTGTAGAAGAACATGATGGGAAGGAAACCCTTTTTGGTCAAGAGATAGTTCAGTTGAAAACAAATAAAATACCTAAGGGACTTATAGCATTGGAAAAGGCATTTGATGGACATGATAGATTTAAAATGAAAGACACACCAGTGGTGCAAAATGACCTTGAAGAGATTAATTTGGGGACACAGGCAGCCCCAAAGAATGTATATATTGGAAGGAATCTTAACCCCAAAATCAGGAGCAGGATCATCAACTTGCTTAGGAAGTATAGACACATATTTGCCTAGTCATATGATGATTTAAAAGCATATAGGGAGGATCTTTTTCAGCATGAAATACCATTAAAACCAAATGCTAAACCATTCAGGCAAAAATAGAGGCCTATCAATCCTACATTAGCTCCTAAGATGCTTGAAGAACTCACAAAATTAAGACATGGAGCTATCATTAAACCCATCAGGCATTCTTCTTGGGTTTCTAATTTGGTGCCTATCAGGAAAAAGAATGGTGATATTAGATTATGTGTGAACTTCAGGAATTTAAACAAATCTTCTCTTAAGGACAACTATCCCTTCCCTAATATGGAAGCAATATTACAAAAGGTTACCGGATGTGAACTATTGTCAATGATGGATGGCTTCTCAGGATATAATTAGGTGAAAGTCAAGGAATCAAAACAATATAAGACTGCATTCACCACACCATGGGGAACATATGTATATTTAAGAATGCCATTCGGGCTCACTAATGCTGGAGAAACATTCCAAAGAGCAATGGATGTGGCATTTGCTGAATTGGTTAATAAAATCATGATAGTATATCAGGATGACATGACAGCATATTCCAAAAGGGCCGAGGATCATTGTGCACATTTAGAGCAAATATTTATTAAAGCCCTAGAATATGGGATTTCATTGAATCCTAAGAAGTGTCATTTCGCAGTGACAGAGGGGAAGTTGCTTGGTCACATAGTCTTAAAAGATGGAGTGAGAATAGATCCTAAGAGAGTAAAAGTAATTTACCAAGTTCCTATTCCTAAAAATGTGGAAGCTATACAGTCATTTTTTGGCCAAATTAACTTTGTCAGGAGGTTCATATCAAATTTTGCAAAAATTGTTAGTCACATATCTAGAATGTTGAAGAAAAATTTAGAAGTGAAGTGGACCACAGAAATAGTGGAGGCATTTGCTACCATTAAGAAGGAAATCAAAGAAGCCCTTGTTCTGATATCTCCTGATTTCAGTAAGCCATTCCAACTATTCTCATTTGCCTCTTATCATACAGTTGCAGCAGTACTATTGCAGAAAAATAATGATGGACATGAACAACCCATTTCATTTTTCAGCAAATCTCTTCAAAATGCAGAATTAAAATATGACATTGTTGAGAAATAGGCATATGCATTGGTGAAGGCAGTTAAAACTTTTAGGCCATACTTGGTGGGAGCTGAAATCATAGCATATGTGCCTAATGTTGCAGTAAAAGATGTATTAGTCCAAACTAAAGTCATAGGTAGAAGATGCAGATGGATCAATACAATTCAAGAGTTCAACATTGAAATCTAGATCACTAAACTAGTGAGAGGACAAGGTCTTGCCAGGTTAATGGCTGAAAGTAATCTTGAGGCTTCTCAGATATGTAGTGCTAATAATGTTGATAATACAAGTTCTAGCATTGAGCATACTCCATGGTATACTGACATCATATATTATCTAAAGCACATGAAATGTCTTGAGGGGTATGATGATAACAAAAGAAGGACACTTAAATTACAGGTCTCAAAATATGTATTTATTGATGGGGATCTTTACTAGAAGAATAGGGATGGAATTCTACTATTATGCCTAGATGAGTATCAATCAAAACATATCATGAAAGAGTTACATGAAGGCATGTGTGGAGGTCATTTTTCAGTAAAGACTACAGCCCACAAGATCTTAAGGGCTGGATACTATTGGCCTAGAGTTCTTAACGATTCATATCATTACACTAGGAAATGTGAAACATGTCAGAAATTTTTAGGAAAGTTGAAATATCAGGGAGCATTGCCCTTGAAACCCATGCAGGTGGAGGCTCCATTATATCAATGGGGTATTGACTTCATAGGAGAAATTATGGAGAAGTCAAGTGGTGGACACAAATGGATTTTAGTGGCGACAAATAACTTCACAAAATGAGTGGAAGCAATCCCAACCAAATAAGCAACAAGAAGGGTGGTGATTAACTTTCTGATGGAAAATATTATATTCAGATTTGGCACTCTAGTAAGGTTAATCACGAATAATGGAATGTGTTTCAGGTCTGATGAATTCAAAAAATTATGTAGTACACATGGCATCATTGTGTCCTATGTTGCCCCTTATCATCCACAAGAAAATGGACAGGCAGAATCTAGCAACAAAAGCCTTCTGAAAATTATAAAGAGAATGTTGAATGGAAACAAGAAAGCATGGGATTCAAAGTTAAGAATGGTTGTATGGGCTGATAGGATTACTGTGAAAAGAGCAATTGGGAGATTTCCTTTTGAACTAGTGTATGGAACACAAAGCAAGAATACCATTAGAAAATCTCCTACCAGTTTACAAATTTGTTATTTAGGAAGATTTAAACATTCCTGAACCAATGGAGGAAAGATTAGAACATCTTACAAAACTTGATGAAACAAGGAGACTAGCTCAAAGGTAGAATATCAAGTTGCAATCACAAGTGAAATACCTTTTTGACAAGAAGGCCAAAGATTGGGAGTTTGAGATAAATGACTTAGTATTGATGTGGAATGCTAGGTGCCAAGAGAAAGGAAAGCATGGAAAGTTTGAAGATTTATGGCTAGGTCCTTTTGTTATAATTGGCAAAGGAGGTGATGACTCTTACTATTTGCAAAACATGTCCAGAGAAGAGCAGGAACTGCCTGTGCATGGGCAATATCTGAAGCCTTTCTTTTCATAATCATGTACAAAGAGGATTGAGTGTTGCCAGTGCATGGACAACCCTTAAATAATTCTCAAAATACTTTTATTCCATGCACATTAGTCTAGGTAAAATCAAAAGAGATTAGGATCTGCCAGTACATGGACAGTCCCATAAATCTCTATATAATATATATATAATCTTTTCCATGTACAGTAGTATAGGATCATCCCAATTCCCCATCCTTATCACCTTCATCTCCCATCCTCATAAAACCATCATCCCAAATAAATAAAACATATGGTCTACTCCCCCAAGAGATCTAAATTCTTGTTATACTCACAAGAAGTACACATCCCAGACAGAGCCATTGCTGGGATAGGAAAATTTAAAATTTTCTTGTATTCTTACTCACCCATATCTGACCAAATCAGAAAATATTATGCCCAAAATCATGATGATAACTGGTGTATTCCATAAAAATCACAAACTTTCACCACAAGTGAGTGTACCACTCACTAAACTACACTATAATGAAGAGCTTCAATTCCTAAGTTTCGGCAAGACCTCCCTTTTTGTTATACTGATCTATGCTCTACGAGAAACTGATTGAAATGGCTATCAGCATGAGAATAAGGATCGGGGAGAAGGAAAGACTATCAGAGAATACTCTAAAAAGCCTCCCGACAATGTAAGTCATACCGATGGAGGAATTTGGTAGGACTCTCATTGATCATCCAATGGAACAGAGGGAACTAACAGTCATCGACAGAAGATAAGCATCGGAATGAAAAATTAAGGAGTTTTCAATACTCTAATGTCTCAGCGATTAACAAAAAGTGTTTCGGTATAAGTCATGCTGACATGTATGGAACATAAGAACCATCGGAGAAAGCAAATGAATCAGAACAAAGCTTACAAGTTTGGTTGAAGCAATACTCACAATGATGTCCATGACATGTTGTGAAGGTCTCTCTGATCCAGGATATAAAAGGCTATCGGGGAAACAACCACGATCAAGTAACTCAAAATTTGTTATCCCAATGACATAACTTATCCCGATGACAATGATGGTCACATTCATCAATGAAACTCTCCCTGATAGGCATATCAGAGACACTTATGAGATTGGGGAAGAATGTTATTCACACAGCGATGAAGAAAGTCATGTCGATGGCAACCATGCCCACTTCCACATCAGGTAAATCTTGGAAATATCTTGCCGATACAAATTCATAAATGAAATATGAGGTCGAGGAGACAATTGAAGGGTTACAGCAATTGATCCATGAACAAACGTTCGCACCATAAGAAGATATTAAAATTGCCCTGACATTATGAAAATCATGCCAATGAGAGAAATTATGACAATGTGACATTTCACAACGATCAAGAAAATTGAAATGCTTGAACAATTAATTGCAAACGATGAAGAAATCCTCTAAGATACCATTTGAAATCATTACAATTAAGTTTGAAAGAATTGTCTAAGAGGAGCCTACAAGCGGAGACTTGGAGGAGAAAACAGGGTAATACGATCAGAGCCTCCGATAATAGGTACCCATTTACTAACTTCTGTGCAGTAGCTTACAATTTGAATTTGCTGTCCAAAACTAAAATGGAAACTCTAGGGAAAGGAAAGGGCAGAAAACCATAGGGTGATACCAGTAAACCTAAAAAACAAAAAATTGACAAAACCTCGGAGGAGAAAACAAAAGAAAGGAAACTAAACCAAGATTTAATTCATCAACTACCTGGATCAACTCCCAAAGCCCGAAGGTCTGTACAACTTAGGGTAGAAGTGGAGAAACTAGAAGACAAGTGTAAATACATAGGAAATGTCTGGACCCCAATTCGAGGGTATGAATTGTTTAAATTCCACTACAATAGAAGAATCAGGAATTTCCCAGTGTCAAACCCATGGCATTTGAATTTGGGTAAATTGGTCGTTCCTGATGTATTTCTAAATGCTGAACTCCTCCAACTTCTTGCTAAGCAGTATAATCCAAGTCTTAAGGCTATATGCAACCCACAAGGAGAGCCTATTATACACTTGTCTAAGAATGCCATTTGTGAAGTTTTCAACTTGGATGATTTATGTACTGTCCCCATAGTTTATGAGGATTTGGATAAAGAGTACTGGAGAATGGATACTACATATAATGGATGGATATTGCCTATTCACAGGCCTAGGGCAGAGGGAGAAATGGTACCTCTTAGTGAGAATGATGGCCCTCCATTTCATGTGTCATTATTTGAACCATACATACAATACACTTACTACTCTGTGGGCCAAGTCTTAGGATCAGAGGTCCCTGATTTCATGACAATTCCTCTGATGGTGATAGCAATAAAGAACAATGCCTATGTTTTTAATAGAATTGATTCTGGTCTGACCGCAATAAAGAACAATGCCCCATCAGTTTCCTTTGAACATTACTCACTTCTCATGCACATGGTGCTCTATTATGGCTAGGAGGTGGGGTTATGGCCAAATGAATTCAAAGTTGTTCCAATAGACCAGAGGGGGAAAAAGTCACCCGTGGAGATGTGGACCAGAATATGGGATAGTAGATATGCCCATTCTAGCTATGTGCAATTTGAAAAATATTGTGTGAAAGTGTTATATAGATATTTTAGTCATCCCTGTGAGTATTCAATCTCAAATAAAATAAAGAGGTTTCTTAGACCAAAAGATTTTGGTGGTCCTCCTACTGTTACTCACAACTGGGGAGAATGGTACTCTTTTGAGGATGTTACCATGGTTAGAGTGTATGGTTTTGAGGACACTCCTTTTATCTTGCCTAAGACTATCCCTAACAGAATTGCCTATTTAGAAATAGTTAGGCAAATGAATTGTTCAAATGTGATGCACTTGAGCTCTCATGACAAACAGTCTTTTATGCCTAGTACTCTTTACTTTGGAGATTTTACTGTGGTATCCAAGGAGGGGTATGGTCTCATTATAGATAAGTTGATGCATTACAATATGAGATGTGCTGAGGCAAGAAAAGGGTTTGATCCTGAGGGTTTCATTAACCTTGCTCAAAGAAAATAGAACCTTAGTGGATACACACATATCCCTTATCCCCATGATGATATCATCAGGAATCTAGAAGAGACTGAAGTTGAATTGGTGGTTGAAAAATATAACAGGGACCTAGATGAGAAAAGGAAACAAATTGTAGAGATTGAGGTGTTATCCTCTGGTGATGAAGGACCTGTAGAGGAAGAAGCACCACATCAACAAATAGCTATGATATCTAAAAGAAGAATACATTACCATCAGTCTCTTGGTATAGCACATGATGAGGAGGGATCTGTTGATGAAGATCCAAGACAAATAGCATATGATTCTTTTATTTCAGATGATAAATTTATTCATTCTAAAGAATTCAAATCATTTTTATATAAATGCAAAGGGAAAGAAATCAGGGAGTCAGTTGATGATATCTCTGCCAACAATGAAAGACAGTTACTTGATATGTTGAAGACAACAGTGGATAATGAATTGCAAGATATGACCCCTAGTAGGAGTAGACAATTGCTCAAAGAAGCAGGGGTTATGATCTTTCCTGGTCTTGATTTGAATTCTGCTCTAGTATTTGATAGTTTTCTACATAATACAGATGATAAAAACAAGATCACTCCAGAAGGTGTCACTAAAGTATATATGGGCACCAAATATAATAATGATGAAAATTCATTAATGATATGGGCCCTATATCCTCCCCATAAAAAGACAGCCATTATAGACACTCAGAAGACTTTTGGCCATGTCATGAATTTGAAGGTAGGGGAGACTGACCCATTGATCACTACAGACATTGGCATTAATGTTGCAAAGTTGAATAAGGCATAGGCTCAGATGTTAATCAAAGAAAGAGATGCATACAAACTAAGCTGTGAGAAATTAACCAAAGAAAATGACTATTTGAAAGATGTTGTTAAGAGTACCTTTGGGGGGTTAGTAAAAAGATTCACTCAGGGAGAAAGGTCACAAAGTACCCAACCACCGTCTATTGACCAGATTGATACACTTGCCACAGTACTCCAGAACAGGCATACCAACATGATGCATTGGCTGAACCAATTTTGTGATAATTAGTCTCAAAATTATAAAGCAATCCAAGAGCATGAGAGGCTTGACAAAAGGCTGTAGGAGAAACTAAATGAGACACAGAGTAAAGATACTTCTAACATTACAGGTACCTCTAATGCAAAAGAATTGATCAAGAAGCATCAGAAGTACTATGACCAACTTAAGAATGATGCCAAAGAATGTGTTGAAGCCTCAAAAGCAGGAGTGCCCACATTGTTCAAGAGCGATAAAGAATTAAAGAGCAAAGAGGAATGGATTAGAGACTGTCAATTGATATTGCATGAAGCCTTAGAAGCTCTTAAGGACAAAGACTCTGCATCTGGGGAAGCTTGCAAGCATTTGGAGAAGATGGTTACAATGGATGTGATCACAAGAAATGCTATTGAATTTACTGATTCACATCACAGCCAGGAGTACTTAGATCATATTGCTTAGCTATACTTGTGGTTGAATAAAGCTTAAGCATTGTTATTTTATTGTTGTTATGTTAATCATGTTGATTCCCAAAAGACTTCTTTGAAGAGTTATGTCTCTTCATAAGTATTCCTATATAAGTTGAACATATGATGCTAAAATAATCATCAGCAGTAGAATATAATAAATAAAGTTTACAATATTTCTCAAAGACCATGTTGCAAGTATATTATTGAAGAAGTAAATCAATGTTCTCTGATTCTGTGGTTTTATTTTGGCATCAATTATTTGTTTAAATTACTCAATTGTATGGTTGTCTCCAGTTCAGTATTTCCTTGTTATTCAGATTAATATATCAAGTATATATTTAATTTGTCAGTGCTCATTTGTTGTAGTTGTGTGATTGGATTAATTTGTTTCCATTAGAGGAGTTAAAATCCTTCTAATCAATCACAATAACCTGGAAGTGTTGGTTTGGATAACTAAGAAGAACCATATAATTAGGATTTGCCATTCTGTCTCCAAATTAATATTATCTGTTAGTCTTTCATATTTCATTCAATTGGTTCCTTCAAGAAAGGATTAAATTACCTTCCGGTGAATAAGAAGAAATCTGATTATATTGGTTGGATTATTAAGAAGAGTTTGTTAGTCATCTCCTTGCACGTTTATACAAGTTATAAACTAAAATATTGTGCCAAACAGTTAGAGTTACTGCCAACTATAAGCCACTAGTCTTGGTCTTCCATTTGACTCTGTTTACCCAACAAGGCACTAGTCTTATTTCAATTCATCACTCAAAAATCCCTTTATTAGTCAAGCATGGTCATAACACTCACTTTGATATTGCTTATATAATTTATATCAACCATTCATCAGATATTAGATATATAATTAGTTAGCAAGCTTTCATCTATTCTACACCATTTGCCACTGTAGGTAGATTCATTTACTTAGTCAAAACATTTACACTCAATTTGCTTTAATTTTCAAGGTTCACCCACCTAGGTGTAGCAGGGCCTAAAGTGCAGGGAGTCATCAAACCCTAAAGGTTCATTCCATCGCGTTAGTTCAAAAATGTTGCAAATCTAAGCATAGAGCCTAGCATCCTCTTAGGATTAGCGACCTGCATTTTTGAGACCTAACATGTTGATCTATGGATATATCGTTCCCCGCAATGACAACACTATCCTCATCATCAATCAATCACTTAATCATTGGCTTACATCTTGACAGGGGCAATACCTTGTTTATTTTTTAATCATTTGTGCATGCCTGCTTGCTTGCTTGTGTATGTTATCATTTTCAACTTACATTTGTATCTAAATCCAACCCAGCTAATATTCATATCTTGTATCTAGGCAAGGTTGTATTATGCTAGGGCATGAGACACATCATCACCTCGGTCTTTATACCTTGATGCATAACATCTCATGCTATATCAAACATCATGGTTGCTCACTTTCATTTTAGCATAATGCATCTTCTCTTTCTTCTATCCATTCCCTTACCTTTCTTCCTTCGTCATTCCTTTCATTTTGAGAGCATACCCATGTTTGTCCAACCCACCTATCCTCTCGAGTGTGCATCATCACCCTATCCTTTTCTTCTATCCATTTCCTTAGCTTCTTTGAAATGATGTTACTCGACTTAAATCTTATCATCTCACAACATCATCTCAAAAAGGGGCAAATGTAGACATTGAAAATTGTCTAGGTCTTGTTTACACATGACCTTGTATGTCTTTGCCCTAGGTCCTAGTTACACAACACATTGTTGACATGAACTTGTATATGTTCCCCTAGGTCCTAGTTGATCCTAGTTCATCTAACCTCATCCCACTTAATCCCATTTATCCCTAGGTCCTAGTTCATCTTAATCGTATTGGTCCAACTTAATCACCTTCTTGATTAATTAAATAAACCCACTTTATTTAATTAATCGCACTTGATCACATTCCCAATTAATTAAATAAATCCCATCTATTTAATTAATTGCACCTAATCACATGTCTCACATAATTCAAATTAAAAATTTGAATAAACCCCTCACCCCTCATCACATTGTGACACATGTCACATGTCTCATCTTCCACTTAATCCCTTCACATGTCAAACTAATTTAAATAATCTTTTATTTACATTAGATTCCTTTATCACAATCGAACACTTGTCCACTTTCCTTTTGTCTCATGTGGGGTAGTACAACTTCCATTTAATACGGTTCACATGTGCAAACTAATTCAAATAAAATATTTGAATTAGATTCCTTTCATTCTCCTTCACACACTTGTCACATGACTACACTTTCTTGATGTGCAAGGAAACCTAATCAATCCTAGCCATCCATATCATCTAAACCCTAATCAATCTTGTCCGTCCATTCAAACTAGGTCTTTCCTATAAACCTAACCTCCTCTAAGCCATTTGAGGGGAGTCAATCTAATTTCATTCTATTATGCTGCCAAAATCTTGAGCAACCAACATTCAACCATATCCATAAATCTCTCCCTTGCATCCATTTCCATCTCCATCTTGCATCTTTCATCATCTTACAGGTATCAATCAAGTTGTCATCTTGCACATATCATTCGAGGTATATTGAGGAGTTGGGTTTGGGTAATGTATGTCCTTGTTTCATCATTTCAACTAATCCAAATTTTTAGTATACATTTTAAATGGCCCTATGTACATGAACCAAGCAAGCCCAAGTTCACTTTTGAAATAGACATCATTGATAGACTTAAGTTATCTTATGCAAGACCTAAAATCATTTTACAAGGGAGAAACCAACCTAGCAAGTGCCTCCTTTGAGTCACCTTCACCATCCAATCATATGCCAGCACATGATCCAGCTAGTCCCATCCCAACACCTTTATCAATCCCTTCATCACCTTCATCATCTTCATCCCATGTTCCACTAATCCTTCATTAAAAGATTCCATGGAGATACTTTTAGAGAAAGTGGTCCAAGCAAATTTGATTCAGCTATACCCGTTCAAAGCATATTCTCCATCTATGTTTAAACCTCGTTAGTATAAAGATGATGAATATTGTGCATACCATAGGTATAGGGGCTAAACCTATGGTATACTAAAAATTTGTATCACAAAAATGTGTCACAGTACAATCTGAGTATTGGTGTCAAAAATGGAGCTCACGGGCTCAATCATAAAATAAGAGCACACAAGCTCGATCAAAAATATACATCATAGCTATCAAAATGGCCTACCTAGCATTGTCATGGCCCTTGATCTTGTAGGCCCTGTGGGAGGACCCTTGTGCTCTGATCCGGCCCTCGATCTAGATGGCCTATCATATGGTGAGGCCCACCTCTGGGAATTCCCCACGTTGCTATGTGATATGTGCGAATGGGACCAACTGGCACTCAGACTATGAAAATTGGGAGCCCTATGATCTTGTAATGTCAGAAAATGTCCCCTTGGGAGCTTTTCCCTCATAAGGTTTAGCTCCCAGATCTTTTGCATGCATTTAGGACATCTTACTTCATAATTTGGCATCCCGATGGAATGAGCCCTAGGTAACATGACAAATGGGACCTAGGAGGACCCCTTGAGATTGACCCTGCCCAAAATAGGGGGGACTTGGGAGTCTGCACCCTAGTCCTGCCCTATATTTGGGTAGTCCCAAATTTTAAGTGTTGGTTTGTGACTGTTATTTGGGTCCTTTGCTGACACGATAAGTTTGAATTATGAAAATCTTGGTGGGAGTGTTTGTAATTGCATATAAAAGCATGTTTAAGCATTCATTTAGAAGCTAGATGGAAATTGAGATGTTCATGTGTTCTCAAGGTGATTCAAGGCTTTCATTATGTTGCAAGAGCATATTTGTGTGGTTTATGTGTTTGTGTTTGCAGATTTGAGCATCCATTTTCTCATGGAATGAAGAGCATCTTCCTCCCATGAGACCTTCACTACAAGGTGACATTACATTATGTTTTCATTATCATTTCCTTTGGTTTTTGCCTCTACCTCACAAGGGAACACACTCTCTATCTGACAACGGTGTTCTGAGACTTAAGTGTCCTCTAGGCCTTGACTGAGGCAAGCCTCTAAACACCACAACCCCCTCCCAAAGTTTTCATGGTTGCAGGTTATAGGTTGAGGAGCTGGACAAAGTGAAGTTTGGTAAGACATCTTGGAGTGTCAGAATTGTAGAATAGGAAGAAAATCTTCCCCCTGGACTTGGGCGCCCACTCATTAGTCCTCCAAATTCTGTGACGGGAAAATCCTTGGAACAATAGAAAAGAGTTACAGACTGAGTTTCTAGATCTCGACAAAAACTAGGGCCTTGGACTTGGGCTCCCACTCCTGTGTCCCTGACTTTTCTACCTCAGAGCCCCAAAAATAGGTACTCTGTGATTTGATATTTTGCTTCCCTCTGCAAGAGCTTTTCCTGTTATTCTTCCATTTACTGTCGTATTTGCAAAATTAGGGTTTTAATGGTCAATTGAGCATAAGAGAAGAAAAATTGATAATTAAACATCCTAATCTAAGTTTCCCTACATCTCACAGTGACCTAGGGTATGATAGTGCATTGCCACTCAACCCTAGGTCCTTGAATGTTAAGGGTGAAAGGAGAATTTAAACATCTAAACACTAAACATTAAACAATCCCAGTTTTACCCTAAACATTTTGGTGAACCTGTGTTTTTGGACTTAAATTGCAGCTTCTCGAGTGTGTGTATTTAGATTTGGATTGATTTCATTCATTCATATATACTTTCATCTTATTGCATTGAGAAAAATTCAAAAAAATTGCATTGTTTGGCTTACTAATTTGTATCAATTCTTTCTAAATTTCCCTAATTCATTATTTTTGCATTAGATCTGATATAAACTATAGAAAAAAAAACAAAAATTCAATAATTTGCATTGCATTTTCATCATAAATTGGCTAGGCTTTTGTAGAAATTTTGACAATCTTCATATAACCTAGTAATTCCAAAATCTAGGGTTAGTAGGAAAAATCTTCTTTCAGATTTTTCTACTGATTTTAGAGGCTCATTCAAACTTTCATTTGGCTTTGGTCTTGCATTTTAGTGTAAATTTTCATTTAGATTTCAAATATTTGTATTTTTTGCATAGAAAATTTCAACAAAAACTAGCAATTTTCATGCATTTTCATTATATTTGCATTGGCATTTTGCATATTAAGGCTTGGAATTTATTTCCAGATCTGAGATTATTTAATTTTCACCTTAAATCAGACTTAAAAACATTCATATAGCATTTTGTGCCAACATCTTAAACCTAGGGCTTCAAAAACACTGATTTTCACTAAATTTGGCCTTATCGACACTCTAAATTTGCACAATAGACATGTTTTGAAGGGTATTTTTGCATTAATTGTCTATTATCAGGGTAATCATTTTTTTCCTCTCCTAAAAATCTTCACAACACCTTTTTAACGGGCTCTTGTATTGAAAATTTGGTGAAAAACTGCACATTTTTGCTATTTTTGCCCTAGGGTTTGGCCTAGTTTGCACTCCAAGTGTGTTGTGACAAAATTTATGGATTGAGGTGACTGATATAATTTCTTTTATTTTCTTCACCTCCTAAAATTCATTACAGCACCCCTTTGGCTAGGTCTTGGAAGTAAAAAACCATGAAAAAGTGCTTATTTTTGCTATATTTTCACTAGGGTTTGACCTTAAGTGGCACTAAAAGCATGTTATGATGGATATATTTTCATTAAGTGGATTTTATTACTGATATAATTTTCTATACATCATCATCTTCCTCACAACACCCTTTTTCAGGCTCTTTTGCATCGAGATTTGGTGAAAAAATTGCATATTTTTGACATATTTCACTATATTTTGACCTATCGTCATCTTAGATTTGCATCAAGATTGTGTTTGTGAAGGATCCTATTTCTATTTTGGACTGATATCAGACATATAATTTTCTTTCCTTCATCAAAATCCTTACAACACCTTTTGTTTCATTCATTTGCATTAAAAAAATACAAAAAATCAACCATTTTAAGTCATTTTCATACATTCTTTTGCACTTGTCTTTTGTATCAAATTTGCAAAGCTTTTAAAATACTGATTTTACATTGAAAAAAATGCAGTGGCACCTTCATGTCATTTTTCTATGGTATGTCTACATGCATTTATCAAAGATCTTGATTTTGACAAATTCCTAATCCTCATGAGTGAACATCCTTTGATATTAGAAGATTTAACCAAATTCATCTCTAGGAACACTCATGAGAAAGATGAGAGTGAAAAACCTTTTTCCACCATAGAGTATGATGATGATGATGATGTACCTTCCTCTCATCCCATTGCTCTCCCTGGCCAAGATGTAGCAGTAGTGGATGAGAAAAGGTCTCTAACATTAAATACTTTTGGGATGGATGTTGGGTGCATTCAAAAGGGAAGCAGTGTTAATTCAATATTAATAAACTTTGTAGCAACATCCCTAAGATGATCGTCCGAGGGGCACCTAGTGCACCCTCTTGCTTAAAGCCAGTAATTACTGTTCAAGTTTGACCCCTAGATTACATCTATAAATATGCACAACAAATTGCTCAACCGAGTCAAGGTGTTCAAATTATGTTACAACAACCACACCAAAATGTGATTGTTCATACATATAACACCCATAATAACAAGAAAAGTAACCAAGCACCGCATGTGCCTATCTCTCTTCCATGTTCTCAACCTATGCTCCCTCTACCACCTCACCTTACTCATAAAAGTGGTCAAGAGTATGATCTTGTAGAACAGCTTCCCGCTACTCCGGCTAAGATCTCTCTCTAGGATATGATACAAACATTGCCTACATACCATGGAATGCTCCAAGAAGCTTTACAAAAGGTGATTGTGCCACCTGTTGTTAATTTGAATGATGTAGCAGTCGTATTGGATAGTATGCATGCGAAAAAAATGGATATTATCTTTTGACCACATGAATTACCGTCAATTGAAGTTCAAAACCAATATGATCTTCTCGTTATCTTCGTCACAATAAACAAATCATTGGTTAAGAGAGTTATGATTGATAATGGATCAGCTCTTAATGTTTGTAGCATTGACCTACTACACAAAATCAAGGTTGACACATCATAAATCACACCAAATGGCATTAGCATTCGTGGCTTTGATAATGTTGGACAATAATTCGTGGGCACTATAACTCTACCTATACAAGTAGGATATGTGCTTGTGCCTACCCTGATTCATGTCATGCCTTGTTCTTTACCTTACAAAACAATTCTTGATAGACCTTGGATTCATGCATTGGGGGCAGTCCCTTCCACTCTACATCGTTCAATCAAATTTATATTCAACGGTAAACTTCATACTATTCATGTTGATCCTGAACCAGATAATTATTTACACATTGAAATGCAAAAACTAGTTTACAATCATATGAGCTTAAACAATTTGCGAGGTGATCCATCAATGACTAATGTTGTGCAAGACTCTCAACCATCGAATGCACTTGTTGGTGATGATTGGGGTTCATTAGATTTTAACCCTTGTAGTACAGGGGAATACAAATTTAATAAACTTGACACATCAAAAGTCACATCGATCTCGTCTAAACAATCTTTTGAAACATCTCAGAAAAACAAAGTTTCCTTGGTTGAAAATAAAGACAATACCCTCACTTATACTACAAATTATGATACCTATGAGGCTTCACCTTCTTCTGAAGAAATGGACTCTCTATATGGTCATGGATTTCAAATCTTGTACAAAAATAACGACTATGTAGGCAATGGTTGCAGTGTAAATCAACAAGAAAGTAGAGTACCTTTACAAGTTGGAATTAACTACACAACTGATATAAGATACTGCTCTTTGAAACCCACCAAAGCCTCTTGTCGTCCTAAACTTAATGTTAATACAATATGATGCTATTAATCAGTGTAGATCAGTATCGAGAGAAGTTTCAGATTCCATGATAAAAAGTGTACCTTGGACTTGGGTGCTAATCCTTGTGTCCCTAACTGTTCCGCTTACCAAATTTTGAAAAATAGTAAGTTAAATATTTATGTCCTTCACCTTGGTCTGAAAGGATTTGTCGTAATTCAATAATTTGCTTACTGTTTTGCATATTTAGGGTTTTAAGTGAAATTGAGAATTAAATTGAGATCTTATTTGATACATCCAAGATTCCACATCTTCCCAAGTGGCAACCCAACCTGATAGGTGAATCCTCTTGCACAATTTGGAGGTTCAACTCGGTTAATATGCCCTTGGAATGTTTTGTGTGAAAGGAGAATTCCTAATAAACCCTTGAAATCAACCTTCCTCCTTTTAATATAAAACATTTTGCTGATTTGCATTCATCCATCTTATTGCATTTGAAAAAGTTACAAAAATTTGAAAAAATGGGCATTTTTGGCTTGCATTTTAGCATAGTTTGAATTATTTAGCATTTAATTTCATTAAATTTCTATCATTTTCATTAGATCTGATTTAAATTACAGAAATTCATCATTTACTACTCACTTGTGTTGCATTTTTGTGCTTAAATTGATAAAAATTGGTTGAAATTGTGCATTTTTCATAAAAACCTAGTTTTGCAATAGCTAGGGTTTGTAGTCAAAATCTTGTTTCAGATCTTAATACCCTTTATAAACACTCATTAGGATGGATTTATAATTTTAGTATTGCATCATAGTGGTCTTCTTGCAAAGTTTCATGTCTAGGGTTTGAAAACCTTGCATTTTCACTAGATTTGGCCTTATCGTCTATTTAGATTTACATCACAAGCATGTTGTAAGGGATTTTGCTGCATTAGTTGGCTGTTATTAGTATTATTATCTTTTTCTCCTCCTCATATTCCTTACAACACCCTTTCTACTAGGCCTTTGTATTGAAAATTTGTGAAAAATTACATATTTTGGCTATATTTTCACTAGGTTTTGACTTGTCATCACTATAAGTTTGCATCATGTTGGAAAGAGACACTGCTAGGCATGTCAGGTGTTGTCATTGATGGAAACTAAATCTATATTACACATCTGCATTTCATCAGTGGATCATACTAGAAGTCAGATTGCAGATTTGTCTAAGTTCGGATAGACAGGAACAGGGCATATGACAGGGTTCAACATTTTGGTCTGCATTTCTCCATAGAAAATCACATTGTGCTACAAATATGAGGGAATGTTAATGGATGCTAGGGATACCTAAATCCAATATTTTAGCCTTTAGTGATGAAGGGAGTGTAAGTTACAAGCATCTGAGTATCAGGTTTTGGTTAGATAGTTCAATCTGGTGAAGAACAGGCCGACTAGGTGTTTGATCCTTGTGTGGATGAAGAGAAGTGATTGGTCGAGTAATTTATGAGATCCACTAGTATTGAATAACATGTAAGATGACCTATATACATAAGTTCTAGTTTGCATTGGTATTTGTGCATGGATTCAGCCGACAAAACAGTGCTCTTAAAAAGTCTCTAAGTTTTTCTTAAGGCCAACTACAGTTGATGCAATTTCATGTAGAGGATATATATAATCGATGAGTTTGAGCATTTAGAGGTGTGTAGTTGTGAATATGAAGTAATAAGTGTGAAGTATAGTAGAATCAAGTGCGAAGTGAAGAGATCTAAGCTCCAGATCATGGCAGAGCAGTGAAGCAGGACAGAGAGAAATGAAGTGTACAAAGTCGGTGTATTGAGCTCAACTAGAACTGTAATCTTGCACTATTAGATGCTATTCCTTAGTTCAAACATTTAAGTGATAATTGATTTGTAGGCAGTGAGCCTCTTTGAGCAGTGAGCTCTGGGCAGTGTGACCGAAGGCATGTGCCTTCCCATTTGAAATACTTTTAACAAAGTTTAAATTTCTTGTGGGTTAACCCCCACCATGGTTTTTCCCTTAACAGGGTTTCCATGTAAAAATCATGGTGTTCATGTGTTGTGATCTTTATGTTTCTATTCTTATGTTCATGCTTCTTTCTTTTGGATGTATGTGGTAAATTAATAAAAGAACAAAGTAATAAGTTTTGCAGAACACTGATTCACCCCCCCTCTTAGTGTTCCTTAATCTCAACAATTAGTATGAGAGCCAAGTTCCTTAGAAGAATTTTAATAGCTTGAGGAAGATCTAGGAAGGTGTTTCAATGGGTTCATTCAAGCATTCTGATGGTATCAATCAACAACTCCAAGTAGCCTTAGATGATCTTGATATGTCTAGAGCAGAAATCAGAGATCTACAAGAGAACCTTAAAGATGCTAAAGATTTCATTGACACCTTAAAAGGACAACTAAGAAAATCTAATGAAAAGAGAAGGGAGCTAATTCATCAGCTAGCAAATCAGAATGAAGACAATGACATGGATGAGGCCCTGAAGGAGAAGACAAAAGAATGTGAGAAGCTAGCAAAATAAGTTGTTGTCCTAAAACATGAGATGGAATTCAGGGTGATGAGACTAACCAAGGAAATTGAGGAAAGGAAGAAGACTGAGGAAAAACTGAATCAATCTCTAAAAGAAAGAACATAAGAATGTTGCAGATTGGATAGGATAATTAGCCATCTAGAGTCTGATCTACAAGAAAGCAGGGACAATGAGGAAGAACTTGAAAGACAAATTGTCATTCTCAAACATGACCTAGAAGTTGCAAATGAATATAAAGAGAAATTCAAGATAAGCTCAGCTAAACTTGAGGTGTTGCTTGATAGTCAGAAGAAGGCAGATGATAAGCATGGTCTGGGATTTGAGAAAGGTGAAAGCTCTGGATCTGGTCAAAGAAATCCTGAAGCAAGAAATCAAAGAAGGAATCCTAGAAGACCTTTGGTAAGACAACCTAATACTCAAAGGTATCCATCTTTCAATGGCAATTGTTTCAAATGCAATAAGTATGGTCATAGAGTTCATCAATGCAGAAGTCAAGTGAATCAAAATGCATCATCTTTCTCCGGTCAATGCTTTAATTGCAAAAGGATAGGTCATAAGGCTAAGGAATGCAGAAGTGGATCAAGGAATCCTCCTAAGAACAAACAAGTGTTCAATGGAAGATGTTTTACTTGCAATAAGTTTGGGCATATTGCGATGCAATATAGATCTAAACCTACTCCAACATGTAATTGTCATAAAAATAAGATTGTGTTTCAATTGCAACAAATCCAGACACATTACTAAATTTTGCAAAAGCAAAAAGAACTCACAGACAGGTAAAGGAAAAACAAACTAGAAGTTGGACAAACACAAGGGCAAAGTTGATGTGAATGAGATGCAGAATGAAATGAACAAAACATGGGTAAAGAAAAGTGAAATGAATGTTGACAATGGATCTGCACTGGAATCTGGTGCTGATAATTCCTCTGAGAATTAAATTAGGAGCTCTGGCTCAGGGGGAGCTAAATTGAAAATCTAATTCCCCTTGCCAGTAAGTGGGTCCCTGAATCTAGCACAATGAATGAAGATAAAGAAGCCTATTGCAGATCAGTTGAAACAAATTCTAGAATAAAAGAAGCTAATGCAATTGACTTCGAAGCAATTGAATATTGACTATATATAGAAACAGTGTAATCAGATGTATTAGGGTAGAACATTTATTACAATGAAGAATTAGGTTTTGTAGAGGATAAAAGGTCATTCATTCAAACACTTGAATCACTTTGCATTCCAAGAGAACAAGGAGAAGAGCGCCTGAGCTGAAATTTTAGAGAATTGAAGTGTGAATAATGAATTCAACAGCTAACCCTAATTTCATGAAGAAAAAGGTATTTCTCTACGAAGCTCTAAACTTGTAATCTTTTGAAATGGCTACTCCTTTGGTTGTGAACATCACTGAGTGGCCTAGGCCAAAGTTTAAGAAGCACCCTTTCAATTCCACTAAATTTGATCTAATGGGAGCATTTTTTGGAGTTCCATATGGAGTTCTTCACACATAAGACATTAGGGCTTATATTCATGCACATCTAGAGGAGCATGGTGACTCAAGCTTTGCTGATCTATTCATGAATCACTTAAAAGGTGATATTTTGAGCTCAAACCAGAATACAAAGCCCTAGAAGACAAGAAGTTCATACAATTTATTGAGTTTTCAACTTTCGTAGAGGACGAGTGGGTCCGATATGTCTTAAGCCATATCCATGATGAGATTCTATGGTTGAATCATACATTCAAAATCACAAAGGATGCAATAAGGGTAGTTATAGGAATGAATTCAACCAGTACCTTGCCTCAGTTGAAGGATGTGAAGAATCAAGAAGTTACCGAGGCAACCAGATCAAAATTTGACAAGAGAGCCATGACTATAAATGACATAGAGGATCATGGGGTTAGATTCGCATCAATGGTGAAAGGATATAGGATATATTACTCTAGCAGAGAAAATTTAGTTTCTGAAACATCCATCTATACTGCATATAAGATGGTAAAAGAAGGTGCAGACTATGATCTTTGTGAACTATTGCTAAACTAGCTCATGGAGAACCTAAGCAAGATAAAGAAGGACAAAAAATACTCATTCAGATTTGGTACCTTAATTATGTATCTCTTCTTCAATTTCTTGAGTGAGCTTTTGGGAAACCAAAACGTAATTTGGTCAAATGACAAACTGGTAGCAGTCTAGATTAGGAATCATTTGAGTTATTTGGGTAGTCATGATGCACAAAAGACTGCACTTTGGGGATTCTTCAAAAACTTCTAAGGTATGATGCAGGCTAGGGCTAAAATACCTAGGACTATTGTTGAAAAATACAAGGACACCATCTATTTTATGGTTACTATTGGTCAATGCAAAATGGAAGCAGTAGAGCCTAGAGTTGTATGGATCATGCCCATGGGGTATGAAGTGGATGGGCGTGTGTTGGAACTGTATGCACAACATTTGTTAAGTCAGCCTAGGGATCCAGCTAAAGAGAGATTTGGAATTTATAAAGAAATTTCACAAAAACTACATCTTGAATTCAAGGCTCCTGAAACCAAAAGGAAAGTAAGGAAAGAAGTTGAGTAGTTGGCTGAGAATCTAGGCCTTAATAAGGAAACTGTGAGGCAATTTAGGGAAAGAACAGAAAAGGCTAAGAATGAGAAGCAGGATAGGGAACAGGAAAGTGTTCTGATAGAACCTCCTTCCAAGTCAAGGTCTACTAGGAGTACTAGTTCAACCTTCAGTGCATCACCTTCTCCTGTTGCAGAGAAATCCAAAGAAAAACCTACTGGTAAGGAAGGAAAAAGAACAAAAGCAATGGCCAAGAGGTCATATGGTAGTATGGAGAAGGAGGATGAAGAAAAGATTGACTCAAATGATGAGGTTAAAGAGTTGAGGGCCTCAGGCACTAAAGATGTTAAAGTGTCTAAGGAGAATCCCTCCAGAAGCAAAAATCCAAGTAAGAGGCATAAGTCAGAGGCTGATGTTGAGAAGCCAACTCCTTCTGTGGAGGACATCGTTAAGACAATCACTATATATGGAAACCTAAAACTAATGACTAAATTCTATTATCATTATAGTGATGCTGAAAAAAGAATTTTGGAGGATGGTACTGTAAAATATTTGAATGTATTCAATAGGGCTCTAGTGGAAATTTTGGCAAAAATCCCTAAGAGTTTAAGAGACATTCTGGAAATAAGAAAAGAAGCTGCTAAAGCAAAAGATCTGGAGCTAAGGGAACATGTAATGTCTAGTCTGTGTTCGGTGATCCCCAGAAAAAAAGCAGATAAGATTATCAAAGAAGTCAAGAATGAATTTAGAAGTAAGAAAAGGATGAATAAGCTGATGATTGGAGACATTGATGAAGTTGTTAAAGAAACAGAATAAATTCTAAAGAAAGGCTTGGACAAGAATAATTTTTATGTGGTTATAGAAGAACCAGTTGATACTGAAGATGCATCAATTCTAAATGATGAAGAGCTATAGAAAAATGAGCAACAAACTAGAGTAGATGATGTCTCCATTCCAGAAGAAGAAACATTGAAAAACAAGGATGAAGAAATGATGAAGGAAGATCAAGAAAAAGAAAATGATGATGGAATTGATTCCTCCACTCTGGATGTCAAGGAATTTGACAATACTGCCACTAAGGATACACCAAATCCTCTGGAAGAGAATGTAGAAGATATTTCTAAGATAGATAAAAGCAAGGATGCTTTTGATGATGATGCAAAGAAGGCAGAAGTAGAGAAAAAGAATGAAAATGATGAGCAAGACAATGAGGTTGACTCCAAAAAGGGAGAAGATGGAGGCCTTCAAGAGCTTAAATCTATAACATCATATTGGGAAAGAGACATTGCAGAAGCAGTGAAAGAAATTTTGGAAAGAGATAAACAAATTGAAGAAGATCAGGATATGATACAAGGACCAATCAATTTTGATACTTTGTCACTGGTGTAGAAGATAAAGTTGGCCTCTATTGCACAAGATAAGGCTAGAGAAGAAATCCTAAAGTCTCATATAGAAGATAGTGAGTTACTTGGTCTTGCATCTAAGATTTTGGAGAAAATCATGCCCACATTTCAGAAGGACTCATTAGCATCTCCCTCTGGCCAGTTGAAAAATCTGATAAACTCTGTAAGTTCTCATTTTGAAACCTTAGAGAAGTCAGCAGAAATCAAAGTCAGAAATGAATTTAATGAGAAGAGGTTTGCTGAAATAAAGAAAATAATTAGTTATGATAGATCAGGACTTGATACTAGTGTAAAGAGTATTCAAAATGCCCTATCTGAAGGAGCAGAGATTTATAAGTTTTTCTTAAACTGATCTAAATATGTTGAAGATATTGAGAAGAAGATTAACGACTTAGAGCTCAAATTGTCTAACATATCTCAGTCATATAGTCCTTTAACTGAGTTTGTATCTACCAAAGAATGCCAAGTAGTGAGTTTACGGAATGAATTGAGTGACCTAGAGAAAGAAAAGGTTAAAGTTTGGGGCAAATTGGATGAGCTCTGGGGACTAATTTCCCCCAAATTATAAACTATGTATGATCTATTGGTAGAATCCCAAGTTGTTGCTGTTACTAGTGATCCTACTAATCTTCAAAAGGTAGAATCATAGGCATTTTTTGGTGATATCTTTTTGTTGATGAACAAGGCTTAAGGACTGTGTGTTCATATGCGGAAGTATATACTTAAAGTTTTGACCCATGTACATAAGAGTTTTGCATGAATTTTGATATGTGGATCCTAGCCTTTTCCATTGATGTCAAAGGGGGAGAGGAAAAGTAGTGAAAAATAAAGAATTAATCTAAGGGGGAGCATTAGAAATCACAAGTGTATATAGTAAGAGGGAGCTGTTTTAACACTTAGTAATTTTTCACTAAGTGTTGCAATCAATGCCAAAGGGGGAGATTGTTGGCAAGAGACACTATTAGGCATGTCAGGTTTTGTCATTGATGGCAACTAAATCTATCTTACACATCCACATTTCATCAGTGGATCATACTAGAAGTCAGATTACAGATTTGTCTAAGTCTGGATAGACAGGAACAGGGCATATGACAGGGTTCAACATTTTGGTCTGCATTTCTCCACAGGAAATCATATTCTATTACAGATCTAAGGGAATGTTAAGGGATGTCAGAGCTACCTAAATCCAAGATTTTAGCCTCTGGTGATGAAGGGAGTGTAAGTTACAAGCATCTGAATATCAAGTTTTGGTTAGATAGTTCAGTCTGGTGAAGAATAGGCCGACTAGGCATTTGATCCTTGTGTGGATGAAGAGAAGTGATTGGTCGATTAATTTATGAGATCCAGTGGTATTGGACGACATGTGAGGTGACCTAGATACATAAGTTCTGATCTGCATTGGTATTTGTGCATGGATTTAGCTGATAGAATAGTGCTCTTAAAAGTCTAAGTTTTTCTTAAGGCTGATTGCAGTTGATGCAGTTTCATGTAGCAGATATATATAATCGATGAGTTCAAGCATTTCAAGGTGTGTAGTTGTGAATATGAAGGAATAAGTGCAAATTATAGCAGAATCAAGTGCAAAGTGAAGAGATCTAAGCTCTAGATCATGACAGAGTAGTGAAGTAGGGTAGAGAGAAATGAAGTGTGCAAAGTCAGTGTATTGAGCATAACTGGAACTATAATCTTGCATTGTTAGATGCTATTCCTCAGTTCAAACATTCCAGTGAACTTTTGTAATTGATTTGTAGGCAGTGAGCCTCTTTGAGAAGTGAGCTCTAAGTAGTGTGCCTGAAGGCATGTGTCTTCCCATTTGTAATACTTTTAATAGAGTATAAATTTCTTGTCGGTTAACCCCCACCATGGTTTTTCCCTTCATAGGGTTTCCACGTAAAAATCTTGGTGTTCATGTGTTGTGATCTTGCTATTTCTATTCTTGTGTTCATGCTTCTTTCTTTTGGATTTATGTGGTAAATTAATAAAGGAACAAAGTAATAAGTTTTGCAGAACACTGATTCACCCCCCCTCTCAGTGTTCCTTAATCTCAACACATCAAAAGCATGTTGTGAAAGATATTGCTGCATTATTGGACTATTACTAGGCATATTATTTTATGTGTTGAAATACACATGCAAACTGAGAGGGGGGTGAATCAATTGTCACAAAAACTTAACTTCATATGAATATCGAACCATCAATTACTTAACTTCTGATAATTAGATTTAAACATGAAAGCATGAAACCATAGACTTAATCATAATCACACATTCAACATAGTAGAGACCAAATTTTTACATGGAAAACCCTAAGAGGGAAAAACCATGGTGGGTGTTAGCCCACAAAATATGTGAGTTATAACAATACCAAAAAATAGAGGCTCACTGTCCAAATTGCTCACTGCAAAAACAGCTCACTGCCAAAGGGTGGCTCACTACCAAAAATGGTTAACTGATCAAGTAGCATCTACTCTATGCCTGGGTTCAGTTCCATTAAAGCACAATATAACTTCTCTGCTCTGCTCTTTCACACCTTCACACTTATCTCTACATTTTCGCACATCCATCATCATTTTCCACAATTATATTACAAGTCTTTATACAAGTCATCAACCTTAGAATGTACATAAAGGTTGGCAATACATTCATCAACCATTCGAACAATCTCCAAGGTCGGCATTACAAAAACATACATAGAAATAGGTCTGGACCTAATACAAAAATTAGCCAAGGGAAAGATGTAAAGATGTATGCCAATCACGCCATGCCTTAGCTGGGACTCAAACACAATTCTTCACACCACGACATGCTTCCACCAACTTCAAGGCATCTCCACAATTAGTGAAATCAACCAAGTTGGCCAAGACTAGTGAGAACACTAGGTTTGCTAAGAACATTCTTCATCCACAATCCAATTTTCTCTTTGTGGACTGATCCAAAGGTAGGAACACAATCAAGAGATATTTACAAGCACGTTGTAATCACTAGAAACAACCGTATGATCTCTAACCAATCTGTCAAGAAGATTCTTCAAACTAGAGCACAAGAACAATACTATCAGCCACTATCTTAAGGAAAGGATAGCTTGCAGACCACCAAATCAAGAACCATTGTACTTGAAAGCACTTATCATCATTCCAGACTTAACTCTAGAACCGTAGACCAAAATACTTCAATGTGGAGGAATGTGAAGCATAATATTTTCTCCCTGTCACCACCAATCATACAAAAAAAGTAGTTTTCACTCTGGTGAACATAACTCACTCAAATCTTTATACTGGAGTCTCAAACTTGGGATATAATATCTTCAGAAAGACTTCTAGATAACTTCCAAACCGTAGACAAAGATATTCATCCTACAAGAAATGCAGAGCAATCTTCTAGACTGATCTTCTATATGTAAAACATTGTTTCCACTGCAACTCATTATTTCTACCGGAGGAGATAATTTTATCAATATCCTTAACATCTAACTCATTACAAGAAAGCAACAAATTGATAGCACAATTGACACCAATGACAACACAGAAATTTTAACATCAATGACAACACCGATTAGGCACATACTTGCAACAATCTCCCCCTTTGTCATTGATGGAAACATATGATGTGAAAAACTGAAAAGACCACCAGGACAAGATTCTCCTCCTTTCTCTTTACACATCTGCATTCTTTCTCCCTTGAGTTTTTCACATGATTTCTCTCCCCCTTTGACATCAATGGCTGTAAAGGGTAAAATTTGGATAATTGGCTTTTTGGCAGTTTAGTATGTGCATCCTCCTTTCACCCTTTTATTCAAGGACCTAGGTTGAGTGGAAATACACTATCCTACCCTAGGTCACTATGAGATGTAGGGAAACTTGGATTTGTATGATTTGATTGTCAATAATGCTCACTTATGCTCAATTATACATCAAAACCCTAATTATGTAAATATGGAAGCAAACAGATGATATTGGAAAATGCTACTATAGAAAGATGTAAAATGATAGTTAATTGTGCACCTATTTTTAGGGTTCGAAAGAAGAACAGTCGGGGACTAATGAGCGGGTGCCCAAGTCCAATGCCTAGGTTTCTGTTGGGATCTAGAAGCTTAGTCTGCAACATGTTCCTGCTGCATCAAAGATTTTCCCATCACGGAATAGGGAGGACTAAAGAGCGGGTGCCCAAGTCCAAGGTACTCTTTTCAACTCTGATCTACGAATCTAACACTCTGTAGTACCCTCCTGCAAGTCCACTTTTCATGTATCTTCAACCTGTAACTTGCAATCACAGAAACTTTGGGAGGGGGTTGTGGTGTTTAGAGGGTTGCCTCAATCAAGCCCCAGAGAGACATTCAAGTCTTCCAAACACCGTTGTCAGATAGAGAGTGTGTTCCCTTGAGGGGTAGAGGCAAAAACTAAATGATAAATGCTCAAAAACACAAATGATGTCACCTTGTAGTGAAGATCTCATGGAAGGAAGAAGCTGTTCATGCCATGAGGAGATGATTTCTCAAATTTGCAAATACAAACACATAAACAACACAAATCTACTCTTGCTACACAATGAATGCCTTGAATCACCTTCACATAAACTTGAGAATCCAAATTTCTAGCTAGTAATCATCTAGTTTACAAATGAATGCCTAAACATGCTTTTATATGCAACTACAAACACTCCCACCAAGAATTTTGTAATTCAAACTTAATGTGTCAGCATAGGACCCAAATAACAGTCACAAGCTAACACTTAAAATTTGGGACTGACCCAAAATAGGGAAGGACTAGGGTGCGAGGCCCAAGTCCTCCCCCCTATTTTCATCAAGGTTAGGTTCAAGGGATCCCTCTAGGTCCCATTTGTCATGAAACTTAGGGTTCATTTCATCGAGATGTCAAAATATGATGCAAGATGTCCTAAATGTAGATAAAAGACCTGGGAGCTAAACCTTATGAGGGAAAAGCCCCCAAGGGGACATTTTCTGACGTTACAATGGCAAAGGGTACATACTTGCATTTTACTACTCTGATCCAACTAGGTTGTTACCAACACATCTAACTACTCCCCCTGAGAGGTAGCTCCCAAAACATCAATCCATATCAAAGAATGAGACTTGAACACCACTAGATTGATGCATTCTTATACATCTTAGTTGAGGGTAGGAGGGGTAATGACCCCTAACTTTTCTCTGAGGTACTCAAAGGTATCCTTGGGTAGAGACTTAGTAAAGATATCTACAATCTAATCCTTTGTGGGCACATATTCCAACTTTACTTCATTCTTTGTCACCTTTTCTCTCAGAAAGTGATACCTTATAGATATGTGCTTTGTCCTTGAGTGCATTACTGGATTCTTTGAAATATTTATAGCACTTGTGTTGTCATAGAAGATTGTAACTGGATCTTCATATACAACTCTTATGTCCCTCAAAGTTTGCTTCATCCATAACACTTGAGTACATCAACATGTTACTGCAATATATTCTTCTTTTGTTGTTGATAAAGAGATTGACTCTTGTTTCTTACTCAGCCATGAAACCAATCTGTTTCCCAAAAAGAAAGCACCTCCACTTGTACTTTTCCTGTCATCAACATCTTCGGCCCAAACAACATCTATATTAGCACTAAGAGTGAAATCATTATCCTTTGGATACCATAAGCCATGATTCGGAGTGCCTTTTAAATACCTTAGTACTCTCTTAACTGCCATCACATGATATTCTCTTGGATCAGATTAAAATCTTGCAAAAGACAAACTACGTGCATAATATCAGGTCTGGTTTGAGTTAGATAAAGCAATCCTCCAATCATAGATCTGTACTTTTTCTGATCAGTTTTAGGTGATTCATTAGTTTTGCTCAACTTGCAACCAGTCACCATGGGAGTATATACTAGTTTAGAGTCTTCCATCCCAAACTTCTTCAATAACTCTTTCACATACTTAGATTGAGATATGAAGATTCCTTTATCTTATTGATTGATTTGCAGACCCAGAAAGAAGTTCATCTCACCAAACATAGACATCTCAAACTCTTTCTACATTTCACCAACAAATTTCATACACATACCTTTATTGCCTCCAAAGATGATATCATCAACAAAGACTTCAACAATCAAGATTTGATCACCATTAATCTTGAAATAGAGATTATAGTTAGCAGTACCTTTATTGAACCCTAACTTTAGTAAGTACTTATCTAACCTTGCATAACAGGCTCTAGGGGCTTGCTTGAGTCCATACAATGCTTTCTTCAACCTGCATACCATATCACTTTGATTTGATAGTTGGAATCCCTCTGGTTGCTCAATGTAGACATCCTCTTCTAACTCACCATTTAGGAATGCATACTTCGCATCCATCTGATACCCCTTGAAATCTTTGTGAGCTGCAAATTCCAAAAATATTCTAATTGCTTCAATCCAAGCTAATGGAGTAAAAGTCTCTTCAAAATCTATCCCTTCAATTTGAGAATATCCTTTCCACACAAGCCTTGCTTTATTCCTTACAACTTCTCCATTTTCATTCAACTTGTTCCTAAAAACCCATTTGGTTCCAATAACATTTTGTCAACAGGTCTAGGAACTAGTTCCCAAGTTTCATTCTTCTCTATCTACATTAGTTCTTCCTTCATTTCTTTTACCCAATTTTCATCATTGAAGGCTACATTCACAGTTTTTGGTTCAACTGTAGAGAGAAAATAGTAACCCACTTGTTCTTTTGTAGTTCTTTTCCTTGTCAGTATCCCTTTGTCTTTGTCTCCAATAATTTGATCTTCAAAGTGATTGATTCTTACATACATGGGGGTTTTAGCAACTTCTAGAGCCTTTTCTTCCTCATCTTGATTGTCTTCTTGTTCAACTTTTTATTCATAAGTTATAATAGTAGGTTCATCTGATTCATAGCCATTCTGATCTTATGTTCTTCCTTTTCCTTCATCCACCTTCACATTTGCGCTCTCAACAATCCTTTTCAGCCTTTTATTGTAGCATCGGTAGGCCTTACTCTTGGTAGAATATCCTAGGAAGATTCCTTTGTCACAACTTGCATCAAACTTTCCTAGATCTTCATCTCTTCTGATATAGCATTTGCTTCCAAAGACTTTGAAATATTTTACTATAGGAACTCTTCCATTCCACAATTCATAGGGAGTTTTAGTACCATTACCTTTCACTTGAACTCTATTTTGAATGTAGACAGCAGTATGTATAGCTTCTTTCTAGAAGACATCCAGCAAATCTGCTTCCTTCATCATTGTCCTAGCAGCCTCTTGAACTGTCCTATTCGTTCTTTCCACAACTCCATTCTACTGAGGAGTTCTAGGTGCAAACAATTGTCTTTTTATTCCTTGCTCTTCACAGAAAATGTTGAATTCATTTGATGTGAACTCACCTCCTCTATCAAACCCCAAGTATTTGATTTTCAATTCTATTTCATTCTCAACCATTGCCTTGAAAGATTTGAACTTCTCTAGGTCTTCTAATTTGTCTCTTAGAAAAGTAACCCAAGTCATTCTAGAATAACCATCAATAAGAAACATGAAGTACCTATCACCTTGTAGACTTCTCACTGTTGTAGGACCACAGAAATTTGTATGCACTAGATCCAGCAAGCTGACAGAAAATTACTCTTTTCTTTTGAAACTGGTTCTTGTTTGCTTTCCCAATTGAAATTCCTTACAAATGGTATTGGAGGGTTTCACAAGTTTTGGTAAATCTTTCACAGTCTGACCTGAACTTATCTTTACCAGATTATCAAAGTTTATATGACATATCCTTCTATACCACAACCAACTCTCATCTATTTGAGTTAATAAATAGTAATCATTAGTTCCTCTTAATTGACAGATGTTACCTCTGGTCTTCTTATTGGTAGCAATCATAGTTATGGAGCTTTCCATGATCTTGCACCCATTGTCTTTGAATCTCAGATCATAACCTTTGTCACACATCTAACCAACACTTAAAAGATTATGCTTCAAACCCTTCACATATAGGACATTGTTAGTATTATGCTTTCCATCAAATGAAATAGATCCTTTACAACAAATCTTACTAGTTGCATTGTCACCAAACTTGACCAGTCCTCCATGATATTTATCCAAACTCACAAACTTACTTTTGTCACTAGTCATGTGATGTGGGAATCTACTATCAATAATCCATTCATCCTTATCTTTCTCAACTTGAGCAGCCAAAGCACTTTCTTCCACTGGTTTTTCTTCCTTCACATAGCTAGCAGAATTAGTAGACATGGGATCTTCTTTAATAGCAATAAACAGGCATTCATTTGCACTAGTACTAGCATCATCAGATTCATCATCTATCACACCTTCATCATCAAAATCTCTAACATAGTAGAATTTCTTTGGATCTCTAGGTCTGCTCTCAAATCTTTTCCTATTTCTTTCAATTCTTTCAGGACATCTAGAAGCATAATGACCTACTTTACCACATGAGAAATATTTGAAAGGTAATTTGCCTTTGAACTTACTGGAACCTCTTTGCAACCTATCAAAAAAATTATCTTCAATTTCATCAAAGTCATCATCCACCTTATATTTCTCATCTCTGGAGATCTTTTTTGAGGTACTGGCTTTAAAAGTTGTCTCAACTTTCAATGGGGCATCACCAAACTCTCTCATCTCAAAGGCTGTAAGCTTTCCAAGTAATTGATCTCTGTCAATGGATTTCACAGTCATTATTTCTTCAATTGTAGCTACCTTGTGACTATAGGAGTTTGGTAATGATTTGAGAATTTTCATCAAAACTTCCTTATCACCAATGGTTCCTCACATTCCTTTTATTCCATTAACAAGTTCATCAATCGTTTGCATGAAGGAAGTAATGTTTTCATCTTCATTCATCTTTAAGCTCTCATATTTTGCTTGCAGGCCCTATAGTTTGGCTTCTTTTACATAATCATCTCCTTCATACAATTTATTCAATTTTTCCCAGACCTCATGTGTAGTTTCTAGGTCCATGACTTATCAATTCAATATTAGTCAAAGCACTCAACAGATCATCTCGCTTTTATATTCAACTCATATTCTTTGATTTCATCTTTAGTTGTCAAAGCATTTTGAGGCATGGTATATTTTGATTCTACAGCTTTCCATACTCTATAACCAAGACAAAGGAGATGGATTTTTATTTGTACCTTCCAAAGAGCATAATTTGTCCCATCAAACTATGGAGCTTCCTTTTTAAAAGACATCCTGGATCTTCCTCAAGCTCTTAGGCTTTCTTCTGAGGAACCTGCTCTGATACCAATTATTGAAATACATAGAACAACTAAGAGGGGGGTGAATTAGTTGTCACAAAAACTTAACTTCATATGAATATCAAACCATCAATTACTTAACTTCTAATAATCAGATTTAAACATGAAAGCATGAAACCATAGACTTAATCACAATCACACATTCAACACAGTAGACACCAGATTTTTATGTGGAAAACCCTAAAAGGGAAAAACCATGGTGGGTGTTAGCCCATAAAATATATGAGTTATAACAATACTAAAAAATAGAGGCTCGCTGCCTACAGGGCTCACTGCAAAGAATGGCTCACTACTAAAGGGTGGCTCACTACCAAAAATGGTGAACTGATTAAGTAGCATCTACTCCATGGCTGAGTTCAATTCCATTGAAGCACAATATAACTTCTCTGCTCTGCTCTTTCACACCTTCGCACTTATATCTGCATTTTCACACATCCATCATCATTTTCGCAATTTTGCAATTATATTACAAGTCTTTATACAAGTCATCAACCTTGGAATGTACATCAAGGTCAGCAATACATTCATCAACCATTGGAACAATCTCCAAGGTCAGTATTACAAAAATATACACAGAAATAGGTCTGGACCTAATACAAAAATTATCTAAGGGAAAGATGTAAAGATGTATGCCGATCATGCCATGCCTTAGTTGGGACTCAAACATAATTCTTCACACCATGACACACTTCCACAAACTTCAAGGCATCTCTATAATTAGTAAAATCAACCAAGTCGGCCAAGACTGGTGAGAACACTAGGTCTGCTAGGAACATTCTTCATCCATGATCCAATTTTCTCTTTGCAGACCAATCCAGAGCTAGGAACACGATTAGGAGACATCCACAAGAACATTGTAATCACTGGAAACAACCACACGATCTCTAACCACTCTATCAAGAAGATTCTTCAAACCCGAGCACAAGAACGATACTTTCAGCCACTATCTTAAGGAAAGGATAGCTTGTGGACCACCAAATCACAAATCATTGTAGTTGAAAGTGCTTATCATCATTCCAAACTTAACTGTAGAACCGTAGACCAAATTACTTCAATGCGAAAGAATGCGGAACATAATATTTTCTCCATGTCACCACCAATCATACAGAAAAAGTAGTTTTCAGTTTGGTTAACATAACTCACTCAAATCTTCATACCAGAGGCTCAAACTTGGGATATAATATATTTAGAAAGACTTCTAAATAACTTACAAACCACAAATAAAGATATTCATCCTATAGGAAATGCAGAGCAATCTTCTGGACTGATCTTCTGTATGTAAAACACGGTTTCCACTACAACTCACTGTTTTTACCAGAGGAGCTAATTTTCTCAATATCCTCAACATCTAACTCATTACAAGAAAGTAACAAAATGATGTCACATCTCCTTTTTATGGACTATATAATTATTCTAGATTAGAGAATATTTACCATGATTGTTTTACGTTGAGTAAGTCCCACGTGTGTAAAGGTAATATCATGATGTTCTATTTGTGTAAATTGGAAAGTTGATTTAAATATTCATATTATCAATATGATTGTAATGATTTTCTTCGGCTATGTTTTGGGGAACCAACCTATTGACATCAAGTTGAGTGTGAATGAATACAATAACTCGTCGAAGACGAGAACATGGTTGAGGTAGAGGTGTTCTAGCCACTTGGCAAGAACTATTTGGGATGGCTAACCCTGATGCAATCATACGCTCACGTAGTCCCATATTGCATTTTGAATGATTTATTATGCATTAATTGTGTGGATAATAAATGTGATTGATGTTTAGATGCTTGGAAAATTATTGTGTTTTTAACTGTTCAAAAAATCCTTTTTGAATGCATGATTTGATTATAAATATTAATGTCTTTTCAAATTATATTTTAAATGGTGTATTGTATTTTTAAATAGTGAATATATATATGGTTGTATTTTATATATTTAAATAAATAATAAAAAACATTTTCTATTTATATGAGTATAGGTGTTTGGAAGACAATCTATTAATTAGATTTAAATAATTATATTAAATTATAATAGATATATATATATATATATAATTTTATTATTTTACTTCTTGATTTATTTAAAGTAATTGTGTTTTAGTAAAAATAGTTAAATTATGTTGATAATAGTATTATTATATTTAGAATTTGTAAAGAGAATTAAAATAAATTATTGTCATGCAAATGACATATTACTATCATGCAAGTGGCAAAAAGGTAAGATAAGTTATTTTATTCTAAATTAAATAGAAAATTTAAAAGCCTTTTTAATTGCAAACCTCATGCAAAAACAAAGTAATCTAGAGTTATCAAAAAAAAAATCCAAAACCTAAAATAATACACGCCAAAAAAATTAAGAAGAGATTGTACTGAATAAAAAGAAGAAAGACATTTTCAAATCTCAGTCAAGAACAGCAATCGAAAAACAGCAATAACTTTGTCATATCAAAACAAAATTTGAAAACATAAAGTGTTCCGAAAAGATGGAGATGAGTAGAACAAAACCCAGAAACACTTTGAAGAAATTCACATTTTGTGGTGAGCATTTTTGCAAAGGAAGAGGACATGTTTTTGGATTTCTAGGTAGTGCCTGGAAGTGATCGAAAGTAGCAATTAAAAGGAAGATTCGCTCTCCTTCCTTCAGCTTAGAATCTAGGTATTTTCCATGTTATTTTGCAATTAATAAAGTATGTTGAATGAATGCAAAAAACCTAGTAAAATCTCCCTGTTTGTTGTCTTGCATTTGATCTGGGAAGACCTTTTGAATTACTGTCATTCCTCCTACCGCTAGTCTCCCTTTATTCTTTGAGATTGTTGTAGGCGCCGATCTACATTTTCCTTATCTGCTATTGTGATTATTCTGCTTACTTTTCTTCCATTTGATTGCTAAGATCAGCCCCCTTCTATGTTTTTGATAACAACCTACCTATTCCTGGCCGCTAAATCGTAGACTTAGGCTATGTTGCCTCTTCTATTTTGAAACTGTACACCCTAGGATTTATCTCTGCCGCCAACCTTAGAACTCATGGCATCTCGAATCAGAATCCTCCCTCTAAAATTGCTTGACCTTAGCCTATTCCTAGAGCCAGTTTATTATCTCTGTATTTCTATTGATCACTCTCTTACCAGGCATCAACCTGAAATTCTTAAATCCTCGTCCTTGCTGACCACTGTATTTCTAGTTTTATGATATAAAAATTGCCTCTTTTTTATATGGTTTACTATTGGAGAACCTTGTTAGATTCCAAGACACAGTTATATAATTATCTACAAGACATTAGTAAATTCTGTAAATCTTTCTGCATGTTGATAAAAGAAGTCTTTATTTGGGATCAACCTCTTCTTAATGATTAAAACAAGATGCAAATAACTCCAAAAACTAAGGTGTTGATAAGGGATTCCTATAGTTGATTGTTCCTTTACTTTTTGTTGTTCAAAATGTTATTTGAAAACATATCCTTGAATGATATTGGAAGATTCCAAAGCTCTGTTCTTTATTTTATTTTATTCTTCTACAGTTCCTGTCATAACTACGACAGCAAGACCCTTTTCTTGATTCTGAACTTCCTATCACATAAATTACAGTAAGGTTTTTGATTGATTTATAATACTTATGGAAATAGACTAAGTTAGTTCATATCACAGATATAACAGTAGGTTTGAATAAAACTTAGAATGACTTTTATATGGTGAATTATGACTGAAATATGGAATAGAAATTATATCAATTTGACAAAACTTATGGAAGTAATTGTATGTGACAAACGATGGATTATTGCTTGGAAATTGTGTTTCCTTGATTGGTGTTTTGGGATTTTTGAAATGGTTTCTAGAAGAATAGTAATTGTTTTATTCTATTATTCTATTTACTGGATCTTGAGAAAAGATAGAAATAATATTTGACATAAGTATGTATGAAACCTCATTGTATGAGAGTGGAGTAGTCAAACATCATCATTTGATTTTATTGCTTGGATTATGAAATAGTATTTGGATATAAAGTAAAATCATTGATCTTACACATTGGATTGTGTGTGGTGTATGCGAATAAGTCATATGTGAGAAGAATAGAAATCTAAAGTGTGAATGAAGGCAAAATAGTAAGAAGAGCAGACAATGATGAAATGTGTAAGATTGGTTTTTGTACTTAACCAGAACTGAAATTCTTGCATAGGTAGATGCTATTAATCAGTTCAAACCTCTGTCATTCTCTTGTAATATTTCCATAGGCAGTGAGCATCCATTTGAGCAGTGAGCTCTAGGCAGTGAGCCTGAATGCATGTGCATTCCCATTTGTAAAAATACTTTTAACAGGGTATTAATTTTTGTGGGTTAACCCCCACCATGGTTTTTCCCTTAACTGGGTTTCCACGTCAAAATCTTGGTGTCGAAAGTGTTATTTATGTTTTCTGTTCATATGTTATTGATTGATGCTGAAATGTTTATATCACTAAATTGATTATAAGTGGTAAAGGAAGATAAAAAGTAGAAAAGATTGAAAATGTGTGACAACTAATTCACCCGCCCCCCTCTCAGTTGTCCAGACCTAAACCAACAATTGGTATCAGAGCAAGGTTCCTTTAGAAAAGTTTAATAGCTTAAGGAAGATCTGGGAAGGCAGTAAAAATGGATGAATATAATCTTCAAGGACAACTTAATCTCACCCTAGATGATCTTCAGTAGTCCAAGGCAGAAGTCCAAGAACTGCAAGATAATCTCAAAAAAACTGAAGACTTCACTGAGATCTTAAAAGAAAAGTTGAGCAAATCCAATGCAAAAGGAAAGGATAAACCTCTTCAATTGTCTTCAACTAGAAGACAAGGCCCTGAAAGAAAAGACAAAAGAATGTGAAAAGTTAGCTAAAGAAGTTTTTGTCCTAAAACATGAGATGGAAATTGGGGTGATGAGACTAACCAAGGAAATTGAAGATAGGAAGAAAACTGAAGAAGAGATGAAGCAAAATCTGAAAGAGAGAACTAAAGAATGCTGCAGATTGGATGGAATAGTTGGTCTCCTAGAATCTGATCTACAAGAAAGCAGAAACAATGAGAGAGAACTTGAGAGATAGATTATCACGCTCAGACATGACCTAGAAATTGCAAATGAGTATAAGGAGAAGTTCAAAATAAGCTCAGCTAAACTCGAAGCACTAATTGAAGAATAGAAAAAGGATAATGACAAGCGTAATCTTAAATATGAGAAAGGTGAAAGCTCTAGATCTGGACAAAGAAATTTCCAACCAAGGAATAAAAGGAATAGAACTAGAAAACCTCCAGTAAGACAGCCTAATGCTCAAAGATATCCATCATTTAATGGAAATTGTTTTAATTTCAATAAATTTGTTCATAGAGCTATTCAGTGTAGAAGTAGAGCAAATCAAAATGGTCCATCCTTCTCCGGTCAATGCTTCAAATGCAAGAGGTATGGTCACAAATCTAATGAATGTAGAAGTATGATAATGAATTAACTCAAATAGCAATTCTTTCAATGGATACTATTTTGCTTGCAATGGATTTGGACACATGGCTAATTAGTGCAGATCAAGAGGAAATCAAGCATGCTTTAATTGCAATAAATATGGTCATATTGTAAGATTCTACAGAAATAGGAACAATGGAAGAAGAGGTCTGGTAAATAGAAAACTGGATGAGCAGAAACAAGACAGAGGCAAAAAGAAAATTGATGTGAATGAGATATGGAGTGAAATGAACAAGATTTGGATAAAGAAAGATATAATAAACAATAGTGATGGGTTTGCATCAGAATCCAGTCCTGACAATTCCTTCAGGAATTAAGTCAGAACCTCTAGCTCAGGGGGAGCTGCATAGAACATCAAATTCCCCTAGCCAGTAAGTGGGTGCCTAAGTCTAGCACAATAAAAGAGAATATTCTGAATTGGTCCAGAACCTTTGGAAGGATTTCCAAAAGAAAATATGTTGATATGAAATCTTACGGAGTGATTCATGAAGAACTATCAAAAATGATGTAACCGGATATAATTAGGGCAACACATTTATTACAATGCCAAATTAGGTTTTGCAAAAGATAAAAGGTCACTTGGTCACTCATTTGAATCACCTTGCATTCAAAGAAAACAAGAAGAAGAGTATTTGAGCTGCAAATCCAAAGACTAAGGCAAAGAGCAAATTCAACCGGCAATTGATCAACCCTAACCCCGCGAAAGAAAAAGGTACCTCTCTGTAAAACTTTGAATTTGAAATCTGTTGAGATGGCTACTCCGCATGTTGTTAACATTATTGAAAGGCCTCAACCCAAATTTAAGAAGCATCCTCACAAATCAATTGAAGTCAACCCTTTAGGTGCTTTTTCAAGTGTTCTGTATGGTGTACTGCATGTAGAAGACATTAGGGTTTATATTAATGCAAATATAGATGAGTTTGGAGATTCAAGGTATGTAGACTTGTTTGAGAAACACATCAAGGATGAAAATCATGAAATTAAACCCGAGTATAAGGCACGACAGGATAAACACTTTATTCAAATTATGGGGTTTCCAACATTGGATGAGGATGAATGGGTCTGATACGTCTTGAGTCAGATGCATGATGAATTCATTTGGTTTCTAAAATCATTCAAGATTACCAAGGATGCTATCAAAAATGTAACTGGTTTAAACTCAATGGGAGGATTGCTCATGCTAAAATATGTGAAAAACCAGACAGTGACTGATGCTACCAGTGCTAAGTTTGATAGAAGGGTAATGACCATTAATGATATTAAAGAACTGGATGTCAAATTCACCTCCATGGTGATTGGGTACAAGATTTACCACTTGAGTAGAGAAAATTTTATTTCTGGAACAACCATATATGTTGCATACAAGATGCTAAAGGAAAATATTGATTGACTTGTGTGAACTACTATAGAATCAACTAATTGAAAATTTAAACAAAATCAAGAAAGATAAGAAAAACACTTTCAAGTATGGTTCATTGATTCTATGTCTATTCTTTTACTTTATGAATGAAGTACTTGGGGTAAAAGGTGTGTACTGGACTAAGGATGAGCCAGTTGCCATTCAGATCAGAAATCATCTTCACAACATTGGTGATTTCAAAGCCCAAAAAATTGCAATATGGGGTTACTTCAAGAATTTTTAGAGTATGATGCACTCAAGGGAAATAATCCCTAATTCAATTGTTGACAAGTAAAAAAATGAAATATGCTTCATGGTTGATACTGATCAGTGTATAATGGAAGCAGTGGAACCCATAACTATTTGGATCATGCCCATGGGGTATGAAGTAGATGAAAGGATCTTGGATATGTATGCTCAACATCTTCTAAGCAAGCCCAAAGATACAATAGTTGAAAGATTTGGAACTTATGAGGAGCTGAGTTTAAAGTTGCATACTGAGCTCAGAGAACCTGAAACCAATAGGAGAGTAAGAAAATAAGTTGAACAATTAGCTAAAAATCTGGGCCTAACTAAGGAATCTATGAAGAAAATCAGACAAAAGAACAGAGGATGAGAAAGAGAAACAAGATAAGAAACAAACTAGTGATCCGGTGGAACTTGCTTCCACTTCAAGAACTACTAGAAGCTCTGCTACTACCTCTGCTCCTTCCAAAACTATAAAACTAGAAGCAAAATCATCTGAAAAATGGGAGAAAAAGAAGAAATCAAAAGCATCCCGAACCTATGAAAGCATAAGAGAAGAAGAAGAAGATACAGACTCTGACATTGAAATCAAGGAACTAAAGGTCACTGGAACAAAATCTGCAAAATTAACCAAAGAAAAGTCCTACGGAAGCAAAAGGACTAGAAAAAAGCAAAAGACAGAAGATTATGAGAAATATGTTGAGAAGCCCACACTCTCCCTAGAAGATGTGATAAAATCAGTCACTGTGGATGGTAATCTAAAACCCATGATTGAATTCTATGATGAATACAATGATATGGATAAAGGGGTGTTGGAGGAAGCAACGGTCAGATATCTCAACATCTACAACAAGGCACTGATTGAGATAACTTCTGAGTTACCACAAAGTTTGGCAAATATCTTGGAGTTGAGAAAAGAAAATGCCAAGTGCAAGGACATGGAGATCAAGGAACATGAGCTAATAAAATTTTTTCCTCAAATTTCTCCTAATCACATAGATATGATATTCAAGGAAGTCAAAGATGACTTTAGAAGCAAAAGGAGAATGAACAAACTCATGCTTGGTGAAACAAGTGAAATCATTGAAGAAACTCAAGAGATTCTTTTGAAAGCATTGAGAAAGCACAATTTTCCCATACTCACAAAAGAAGTTCCGGATGGTGAAGAAGAGAACATTATTGAGCAACAATCTGAGTTGGGTGAAGCCTCTGTTTCAAAAATAGAACAAGCAAATTAGGAGGATACAAAAATGTTGGATAAAGTAGTTGGTGCAGTAGATACACCCAATCCACCTGATACGTTAGGGAAAGAGGATAATATTACTACTTCACAGAGCCCTCCGAATCAGGTAGTAAGTGATGAACAAATAGGACAGAGTCCTTCTGCAGAGAACAAAAAGAAAGATAAAGCAGAAGAAGATGATGAAAATGTTGAAACACATAAAGTAGATACTGAGAAATCTGATGAACAAAAAGATGGTTCAAAAAATGTTGCAAGAGACACTACAGATGTAGTGAAAAGTCTTCTTGAAAAAGAGATGAGTGAGTTTGATGAACTTGAACTAATCTAAGGTCTAGTCAATCCAGATGCTCTCTCTCTAATTCAACTGATGAAAATAGCATCATTCACCCAAGTAAAGGCCAGAGAAAAGATGTTAAAATTCCAGATGGAGGACAATAAACTAATGGGGGTTGCATCTAGGATTTTAGAAAAGTTAATGCCTACCTACCAGAAGAGTCCATCTGATTCCCCCTCTGAACATCTGAAAAATCTTGTAAGTTCTATGAATACTCATTTTGAGTCCTTTGAGAAGTCTACAAAGGCAAAAGTTTAGAAAGAATTCCTAGATAAGAAATTTTGTGAAATAAAGAATCTGATAAGAAATGATAGAAGAATACTTGGTATTAGCATAAAAAGTATTCAGAATGCTATAAATGATGGAAGCGATATGTACAAATTTTGTCTATCATGGCCCAAAGTTAATGAGGATATTGAGAAAAAGATAAAGGAGCAAGAATAGAAATTTTCAAATCTCTCTCAAAATTTTGATCCTCTAACAGTTTCACCTATAAGTCAAGAATGTCAAGTAATCAGCCTGATAGATGAGATAAAGAGGCTTGTTAAACAAAAGGGTAACATTATGAAGAGAATGTGTGAGCTCCGAGGATTAATTGCTCCTAAGTTAGAGACAATGTATAATGCACTATCTGAAGCTCAGAGTGCAGCTCAGACTAGTGATCCAGCAGATCTATCAAAGGTAGAAGCATAATCATTTTTGTTAAGTGGTCACCTCTCCATTTTGGATGGAATGAAGAGTAATTTGGCCTCCAAACTTATGCAAATAAAAACCAGCTTTGTAGACATTCTCAAGTTCATGTAAATAAGACTTAATGATTATTTGTACATATGCGACAATATATACAGAATTTTTGGAGAGTTTTGGCTTGCGAACCCCACCCTTTGCCATTTATGTCAAAGGGGGAGTGAAGGGTAATAAAAAATGAGGTATTCAACAAAGGGGGAGCACCGGAATAAGTGAAGTACACGAGTGTACATACAAAAGGGAGGTGCACTAGACACTTAGTCATTTTTCACTAAGTGTTGCCATCAATGCCAAAGGGGGAGATTGTTGGCAAGAGACACTGCTTTGCATTGATAGGTGTTGTCATTGATGGTAACTAAGATCATCACAATCATCTATATAACACAATTTGTTCCTACCGAAAGTCAAATTCAAAATTTGTCTAAGTCTGGGCAGTTAGGAACAGAGCAGTAAAAGGGTCCAATTTTTAGTCTGAATCTCTCCAGTGGAAAGTCATGGTTAGCTACAGATCTAGGGGAGTAATATGCATTGTCAATACAATCTAAATCCATATTTTTGTCCTTCGGTGATGAAGGATTCAAAAGATATTAGCCTCTAAGTATAGAGTTCCAGTTTGTCAGAGCAGATAGAAGAAGAACAAGCCGACCTTGTAGGTCTTGATTGTAGATGTATGGAAGTTGTTTGTTGGACAAATGGTGATGATCATTGATAGTGGCCAACATGAGTGATGATTTTCAAAAGCAAGTTTTGGTCCGCACCTTTAGTTATGCATAGATCTAGCTAACAGAGCAAAACATTTATAAAAGTTCTAAGTGTTGTTGAAGCTAACTGATAGAATGATTGTAGATCATATTGCGGATATATATAGCCGATGAAATTGGATGATCCAGTGTGTGTGGTGTATACAAATAAGGCGTATGTGAGAAGAATAGAAATCCAAAGTGTGAATGAAGGTAGAACAGTAAGAAGAGCAGAGCAAAGATGAAATGTGTAAGATCAGTTTTTGTACCTTAATACAATCTTCATCTCAATTTGTGACTGAAGGAAAAATGTCACTATAGATAGCCTTATCAGAGCTATATCTCTGTTCCATCTATTCCCTACACTTTCTAGAATATGGATGTGGCCATTCATCAAAAATACTAACTTCTCTGCCTTCTAGACATCTGATGGTGTATCAATTAGTGCTTGAGATTTCAAGGCCTCATCTGCCAAATTGATCATGGAATCAATTTTTAAACTTATCAGTCCTTTTAGCTAGCACAACCTATCTTTGATTTCTCCTTTCTTCATCAGAGTGTTCAAGTCATTATGAATATTTGCAACTTATGTTTCTTTGGCATTTATTGACCCAACTGCTGGACTATATGTTTCAGAGATATTGAGCAGTTTGAGTTCCAAGTCTTTAATCTTGTCTTCTAATTCCTTTGTAATATTTGGCCAAGATAGACAAAATTTGTATATTTTACTGGCTTCTTCAATGGCACTTTGTATTCCCTTAATTCCATTGTCTAACAGAGTTTTGTCTTGAGCTATCATAGTTTTTAACTCAACCAGTCTCCATTCATCAAATTCTTTTCTAACTTTTGCTTCTGCAGATTTTTCAAAGGACTCAAAATGTGTACATACAGAGTTCAATAGTTCCTTGAGACAATCAGCAGAGGATAACAAGGTATCCTTTTGAAATGTTGGTATCAACTTTTCCATAATGATGGATGCATCTTTGATCAATTTGTTGTCTTGGTTATGTGATTTCATTATCTCTTCCTATGCCTTGGCCTGAACAATAGATACTAACTTGAATTTTTGTACAAGTGACAATGAGGCCAAGTTGATTGGTCCTTGAAGGAGTTCAGACTCATCTACAACTTGTTGTCTATCAAAACCAACTAAGACATTTGCAACGTCTCTTGCTCTCTCAGATACTTCTTCTTGACTTCATTCTGGAGGGTCCATGTTCATATTTTCTTGTTGATTTGTGTTTTGTTCTGGTCTAGGGCTCCTTATTTGTTCCCTATTTTAATCATCCTCAGCCTGTTGCTTAGAAGGCAGATCCATTTTAGTTTTACATTGATCTAACATATTCAATGTGTTTGTGTCAAGGACTTGATCACTCTATTCCGATCCTTGATTGTGGCCTATCTCTGGTAAAGATGTGTCTTCATCTTTTGTTTCCTCATTATAATAGATAGTAGAAATATTGTATTTCTTTAGTGTTTTCAAGATGATATCCTCTGTTTCCTTGACAACTTTATCAACTTCTCCTATCATCAGTGCATTCATTTGTTTCTTTGATTTGAACTCATTGTTAAGTGCTTTGGAGATTTTGTCTTTTTCCTCTGGAGTAATATCTGGACATAATTTTATCAATGTGTGTTCTCTAAGCTCAATATCCTTAGCCACAGTAGTTTTCTTTCTTATTGATAGAATACTACCCAAGGTATCTAGGAGATCACCAATGATCTCAATGAGAGCTCTATTGTATATATTAAGATACTCTATGATAGCTTCTTCCAAAATCCTTTTGTCATCATCATTGTAATCATCATAAAATTCAGCCACAGGTTTCAAGTTTCCATCAACAGTCACAGACTTTAGTACATCTTCAAGTGTTAATGTGGCTAGAGACTCATCTACCTTTTTTCTTTTGCTAGGTTTCTTATTTTTAGAGGGTTTAGTAGTCTCAGTTTTCATTTTCTTGACATTTTCATCAGACTCAATCTCTTCTTCATCTTTTTCACTTATACTTACATACATTCTTCTACCTTTTGTTTTCTGTCTTTTTGCTCCTCTGTCAGTTGACTTCTTTGTAGATTCCTTTATGTTGGTAGATGTGGGACCAGAAGAGGAGGTAGAGCTTCTGGGAGACCTCTTTTTTTCTTGAGGTTTTTCTTCCTTTTCTTTAGGTTCATCTGAAACCTTAACTCTTTCACTTCCTTTCTTTTCCCTTGCTTCCCTTTTTGCTTGGCCTTTTTCTCTTGCTTCTTTGACTTGTTCCTTAGTTAATCCATGTTTGATGGTAATTTCTTTAGCCACTTTCTTCATTTTCTTAGAAATCTCAGGTTTTCTCACTTCAACAAAGATTTTGGCATGTAGTTCCTCATAGGTCCCAAATCTTACCTCATTGGAATCTCTGGGTTTACTTAGCATGTATTCGGCATAATTTTCCAATATTGCTCCATCTACCTCATATCCCATAGCCATAACCTAGATGGTTTTGGGCTCAACGACCTCCATCAAACACTAATCTTTTGTCACAATAAAGTAGATTGTATCCTTGTATTTTTCAACAACTATTTTGGGGATTCATTCCTTGGCTTGCATTGATCTTTGGAAGTTTTTGAAATAACCCCATAGGGTTGTATTATGTGCATCAATGGTGTCTATGCTACTCAACGAATTTCTAATTTGGACTGCAATAGGTTTATCATTGGTCCAGAATAGGTTCTTCATACTAGGCAACTCTTGCATAAAATAGAAAAATAAACACATGATCAGTGTGCCAAATTTGAAGGGATATTTACCTTCTTTTGTCTTCTTTAGGTTATCCATTACTTGCTGTCAAAGCAATTCACAGATGTCATAGTCAGCATTTTCCTTAATCATTTGATAGGCTGTGTATATGGTCGTACCTAAAATAGAGTTTTCCCAGTTGGTGAAATAAAATTTGTATCCCAACACCATTGAGGCAAATCTCACAAAATGATCCTCAATATCATTTATTGTCAATGCTCTCTTATCAAATTTTACTCTAGTAGCCGCCATTACTATATCATTCTTCACGGCTTTCAATAGTGGTACTAATCTGGTAGAGCATAATCCAGTGATTGCCCTAATAGCATCTTTTGTAATCTTGAAAGGTCTCTCAAGCCATATGAATTCATCATGAACCCTGTTTAACACAAACTGGACCCATTCATCCTCCATAAATGTTGGGAAATCCAAGTACTGAATAAATTTATTTTCTTCCAATGCTTGATATTCATTCTTTAGATTGAGATTTTCATTACTCAAGTGTTTTATGTAGAGATCAGTAAACCTGCTATCACCAAATTCCTCTAGGGAAACATGAATATATGCCCTAACATCCTCTGCATGCATGACTCCATGAGGAATATTTGAGAATGCACCCAACTAATTAACTTCGGTTGATTTGAATGGGTGTTTCTTGAACTTTGGTCGAGGTCGCTTAGTAATATCAACAACTTACGGTGACGCCATCTCAGAACTTTAACAGATTCACAAGTAGGGTTTGAACAAAAATACCTTGTTTCACCAAATTAGGGTTTCCTTTCTCTGAATTTCTCCAAGCTCTTCAAATCTTGGTTGTCGTTACGCAAAGTCTGCTCCAATCTCTCTGAATGCTTGATAGCTTTGAGTGCAAAGTGATTTTGAGACCAAACAAGTTCCCTTTTATCCTTCACCAGACTTAACCTAAGTCGTCATAAATGTTCATTCCCAAAAAAATTGTTAAAACCCTTCACTGTAGAATACAGTCAATTAGGATTGCTCCGTAATATGCCGCATTGTCCCTTTTCATTCTAGTTTTTCTTTTGAGAGACATGTCACAACCCACTTTTTGGCTGGGGGAGTTGGATTTTCAACACTCCTCCCCCTGAGCTAGAGCTCTCAATTTACTTCCTAGAGGAAGTGTCTATACCAGATGCTAGTGCAGATCCATCCTTAACCTCATTTACATCCTTTTTAATCCAGATCATACTCATCTCATTCTTTGTTTTCATTGGATCAACGTTTTCTTTTCCCTTATCATTCCTATGCTTTGTTTTTCTTTCTTCAGCATAGTAATTTCTCTTCATATTCTTGCTTCTGCAGAATCTTGCCACATGTTCAAATTTGTTGCAATTGAAACATTCAATGTTTCCTTGCCCTTGATTTCTTCCTCTGAATGAATTCATCCTTGATCTCCATTGATTAGCCATGTGTCCAAATCTATTGCATGTGAAACACTTGTCATTGAAGAATTGACCATTCCTAGAATAGTTTGACATATTTCTTGACATACTTCTGCACTCATTTGCTTTATGACCAATCTTCTTGCAATTGAAACATTTACCAGAGAAAGATGGAACATTATGATTCATTCTACTTCTACACTGAGTAGCCCTATGACCATACTTATTACATTTATAATAGTGACCATTGAAGGATGGGTACCTCTGAGCATTTAGCTGTTTGACTGGAGGTCTTCTAGGTCTTCTTCTTTGATTTCTGAAGTGGCATCCTATGTTTTGCCTTGACTCATTGTTTATTTGACCAGATTTTGAACTTTCTTGTTCTCAAATCCTAAACCTTGCTTGTCATCAGCACTCTTCTAGCTAGCAATCATTTCATCAAGCTTTGCAGTACTTATCTTGAATTTTTCTTCAAAGCTTCTAGCCTTTTCCAGATCTATTTTTAGACTTACAATTTCTTTTTCAAGTTTTGTACAATCTTCTAATATGTTCTTCACAATTATATTCAGATCATCTTCTACTCTTGTTCTTTCTATAGCTTCTACTTCTAATTCATTCAGGGCTTCATTTGTTGATATCAATTGATCATTAACTTCTTTGTATTTGTCTTTGAATTTCTTGACTTGCTCTTTTAGCTTTGAGATGCATTCATCAGCTTGTTGCAAATTTTCTTTTAGATCCCTGACTTTTGCTTCAGAATTTTCAAGATCCATAAGTTCCAAATCTCCTAGAGTTGCTTCTAGTTGCTTGTTGTTTTCATAATTTCCAAATCTTCTTGCTGCCATGATCGCACTATCCCAGATCTTCCTTAAGTTAGACTTTTTCCAAGGAACTTGGCTCTAATACCAATTGTTGAGTATCAGGAACACTGAGAGGGGGGGTGAATCAGTGTTCTATAAACTTTTTCTTTTAACCATTTCCCAGAATTAATTAAGATAGAGTACAACATGTAAATGAATAACAACCATAGAAGCATGACACATGGACACCAAGATTTTTACGTGGAAAACACAAAAAGAGAAAAACCACAGCTCTGAGATTAGCTCTCAAATATATATTGCAATATTTACAAATAATGATGTTTAGGCTTGGTCACTCCACAGGCCTAGAACATGTTGGCTCACTGCCATGAAGTACAACTAGGTCTAGCAGGCTCACTGCCTCAACCCTAAACCTAGCAAGATTACAATAAGGGTTGTTAAACCCTATTGGAGGCTCACTGTTAGGTTCACTACCTTGAAGAAGAAGGTTCACTTCCAAGTACAAAGAAAATTGCATATGAAAATTGAATACTGCAAAAGCACCTGTCACTATGCCAGGGTGCAATCATTTAGCAACTGAATTCTGAATCCTAAGTTTTCATTATCACTTATCTATGTCATTACTCTGTTATTCATGTATTCACATCCACACACACACATCCACACCTCCTCAACTAAAATTCATCACTCTTATATATCCGCATCATGATTTGATCCATAATCAGGTCGGCATCCAAGAAGTGAAACATGTACATAGAAAGATGTAGCTTGTCGGCTCAATCCAATGCATTATATGTTATGCAGACCCAGATCTTTCCCCAAACATGTTCATATAGGTTGGCTCTAATCATTCAATCACTTAAATAGATCCTTCACACACTATCTCTTCTCTGCACAATGATTTATTATACTAGTCAGCCTATTCCTTAAGAGCATTCTTATCAGGTTCATCTATTGACTTACAACTTTCACTGTGGATCACAAAACACTTCCAAAATCATATCAAGGACTCTTCACACATTCCCAATAATACCCTTAGAACCACAGGGCATGATATCATCTAGCAAGGGAATGCAGACCATTAAAACTTAGACTCTATCTCTGTCAAACACTGTACCGATACTCAGCAGCTTGCAACTATCTTCCTAGTGGACCTCATATCTCACAACTCTGGAATTAGACACTTCATACAAGTTTTTACAACACCTTAAAACTGCATAACAAAATACTCACTTGTGGAGGAATGCAAACCATTACAATGTGCCATGTTCACTGTCTCTGATATACCTCTATTCATCCATACTTAGATAATTCTTTGAAAAGACTTCCAGAGGAAGTTAGGACTTAATCTCTAGAGCATGACACCACCAAACAATTACTAACATCATACCCGAACTGCATTACCAGATCATCATCTGTGGAAGCACACTGACCCACTGATTGTCCTTTACTCTACAGATACCCACACTTAGCCACTTCTGCCAACTAGATCTGTCAACCGGACCTAAATTCCAATGTGACCTTCCAGAGTTATCTCTTCCTATCATGGTGATAAGATCTCTGAGCCTTGCTGCCATCAATGTCAACATACAAGTCCATACCGGAGCAATGTCTCTTGCCAACACAGGACACAATTCATTTTTAACTGCTAAATCAACCTATGTGTCACATTGTTATTCCCATGTGTTGTGGCTAAGAACAAGCATCATACTACCCTATGCATGCATCACACTTTGGCTTATGTGTCTCACTGCTCAACCTATGTAGCGCACTTCAGCACATGTGTCACATTGCTTAGCCCATGCGTCGTACCTAGTGAATGCACACTGCCTAAGTGAAGGCATCACACCCCTTAGCGCATGCAGTTCCAGAAACCACATGCATCACACTAGTACACAGGCATCACATGCCCACGTGCAAGTGAATAATGCAACGGTGCATGTGGCACACAAAAGTGCACTGCATGCGTGCCCTATTTTCGAGCCCTAAAATCTAGCTCAAAATGAAAAAAATGAAAAGCCAGGGATAGAAACATACCAGCCCGCTTGTCTTGGGTAGCTAACCATATGTCTGAACCCTCGAACCACGGTGCTGATGAAGCAAGTACATGTGACATTTCGACATGAGCTCTGCCAAAAATCTGTAAACCAACACTCTACTCTCTCTAAAATCTCTGAACTCAAAGTGCACAAATGAGGATTATGGGCCCCCCAAGGGTTATTTATAAGACTTTTTGACCTAGGTGGGCCTCTTTTTCACAAAATTGATCAACCGATGGCTTCTTTTCATGTGCTGAGCACCTTTTATGGTTGTTTTCTCACTCCTAGACCACTTTGGAGCACCCTACGCAACTTTTCAAAAAAAATCCAAATTTTTTGAAAATTTTTTGAAAATTTGAAAAAATTCTCGAGGGGCAATAAGGCCATCACGCTTCACCTTGAACACACTGGGGCATGTTTAGAGCACATTTCTCAAATTTTTCTTTGATACAAAATCGGATTCGACATTGTATCAAAGAGAGGCAAAATATGGACACTTAAAAATGTTCTAGGCCTATGAATGTCATTTTTGCACATAATTCATCTCAATTTTGTATTCTGCTATTAATTCATTTCCTCTTATGCTTTTAATCAAATAAATTTTATTTATTTAATTATTTAAGCAATTTTCTTCTAAAGTTCCTCTATAGATAAATAATTTAATCATTATTTAATTATTTATTATCCCAACATTCATATTCCCTCTTTAATTTAAATAAATACCTATTTATTTAAATTATGAACCTTATCCTAATTAAATAAGTCCCCACTTATTTAATTAAAATCCCATTACATTACCCCTTCCTCACAAAAAATTAAACAAATACATATAATTTATTTAATTTTAAATCATTTCCCACCTCACCATTTCCTCTAATAAAAAATTATCCTTTGTCTTCTTGTGGCTGGGAACCCTAATCAATCACAACCCTTGATTTTGGCTCCAAGTCAACTCTTAATCATAGCCCTTCATTCCAAATCGCTCTTCTATAAAACCACCCTCACCCTGTCATTTTGACATCTTACCACTTGCAAAAATTGACTTTGCCATTGTCAACTCTTGAGATCTCCATAGTATTTGTAGACCTACAAGTCTGAGTGCATTAGTTAGCCATAGCTTCATAGGAACAATGGAGGATTTGCACTATTAGCCTAGGGTTTCATATTTTATGCTTTATGTTGCCTGATTCTAGGTTATTAGGCTCCATTGGGTATTTAGGGTTTGAAAATATTATTTGCAGGATTTTCTGAGTGTTTTTTTCCCGACTTCACCATGTATCCAATCCCACCTCCATCCTAGCATCTAGACTTGGTTTTCCTTTGTTATTGGTGTCTAGAACAAAGTCTATCCAAGTTGTCATCCAATGCCATCCAAAACATTTGAAAATCCAAAAAAATCAAATATTCCCAAAAAAATTTTAAAAATTCCACAAAATACAAAAAAAATCAAATATCCAACAAAATTCAAGCAATAAAATCAAATTAAATCAGTTCATCAAAATCAAATCAAATCCATTCATCAAGTCAATCAAATTAAATCCATCAAATCAATCAAATCATCAAATCAAATCAAATACATCAAATCAATCAAATCAATCCATCAAGTCAATCAAATCATCAAATCAAAACAAATCAAATCCATCAAATAAATTAATTCATCAAAATCAAATCAAATCAATCCATCAGTCTATCAAAATCAAATCAATCCATCAAATCAATCAAATAAATAAAATCAATCCAAGCAATAACCCCAAATGCAAGTCAATCCTTATCCATACCAATCAAGTCAATCAAAATTATCCAATCACATCAATGGTCTTAATCCTAATCTTGTCATAAACCAAATCAACAATCATCATCAATGGGATATGTCTTTCCCACATCTTTGTGTTGATCTAGGGATATGTCATTCCCCGCAATGACAATACTATCATCATCATTATCAGTCACTTAGTCAATCAATCAATCGATCGATCATTGGTTTACAACTTGATAGGGCCAATACCTTGTTTGTTTTGAATCATTTGTGCATTCTTGTTTGCTTGCTTGTGTGTGTTATCATTTTATCTTGCATTTGTATCAAACATGTATCATTCTAGCTAATATTCATATCTTCTGTATGTTGGAATAGCTTTTTGCATTATCCTTTGCATCTAAGGTCATATCATACCTTTTGTGCATTAGGGCTTTAATGCTCTAAGTTTTCTTCCTCATACATCTAGACAAGATTGTATTACGATGGGTGCACAAGACACATCGTCACCCTAGTCTTTATACCTTGGTGCATAATGTCTAGTGCTATATCAAACCATATGGTTGCTCACTTTAATGCAACATAACGTATCATTCATCTCATTCATCCATCACTTATCTTACATCCTCTATCTCCTTATCCAATTCATTTTATTTCAAGAGCATACATGTGTTCTTCCAACCCACCTATCCTCTCGAGGGGGTATCATCCAATCCTTACATCATCATTCTATCCTTACACCCATCCTCTTTGTCACTCTTTTAAGTAGCTGGGGCATCCTTTTCATTCATCCATACCTTATCTTTTTTGAAATTATGTTACTTCTCTTAGTCGCAACACCATCTCAAAGAGGGGCAAAATGTAGACACCTAAAATTGACTAGGTCTTGTGACATCCTCATTTGAGACACCTTATGAGACATTTTGTCCTAGATACCCATGTCATCACCTAATTAGTTAAATAAATCATATTTATTTAACTAATCCCATTTTAATCCCTTAGCCAATTAATTAAATAAATTATATTTATTTAATTAATTTCCACTTTTCCCTCATCTAAATTAATTAAATGTTTATTTAATTAATGAATGTCACGTCATCCCTCATCCAATTAATTAAATAAATCAATATTTAATTAATTAATTCCACATTTCTCTCTATCTCCACATGGCTAGAAGCGTCTAATCCTTGAAAGGTGGAAACCATTTGACTTTAACTCCTCTCATTTAACCCTCTTGAGACACTTGTCACATGACTACAACTCCTTGTTTCATTTAATCCTAGCCATCCATCACTAATCTAATCCTATCCATCCATTCCTATCACTCATCTCCCATAAATGAAGCCTTACCCAAGCCATTTGGGACACTTTGGGGGGACTTTAGAGGAGCTCTTAAGAGAGAGAGGAATCCATAATTCAAGTATCATTACGCTATTGAAATCACTCTATGTCTTATCATCCATTATCTTGACATCATTGTTATGCTGCCGAAGTGAGCAATCGACATTCCATCCAATCAATCATCAATCAAAGAGAACAAATCTGGTAGATTTGGGTGCATCTACCATGTTCTATCACATGTGGAAGACTTGTTTCAAAGGTAAAGGTATTGGGTTGATTGCATTATCTTTGTATTATCTTTGTACCATTTTTTCTACCACACTTGTTACCTACATACATAGCCTCGACTATGTCACCTTCTTCTTGCATATCTTTTGGGATATCAGCCATCTAACAATTCTTGATCTACTCCAAAGTAAGTCGACTATAGTCTAGTCTCCTCACATCTTCCTCATTTCTGCATTTGGCGCATATGCCTCCAATCTTATGAACATGAGTATAATTATATTTCAATTTATCTTTCATTCCTCGGTAATCAAAATCAAGTCTTTTCTTGTACCTCTTCATTGTGACCCATTGCATTTTTGTTTCCATTTCTTTGGCCTTTGGAGTCGTAGAAATGAAATACCTACCAATTTCAACTTGAAATTTGAATCCACCTCTATGAGCTCCTGCTTGCTTATTATGCACATCAACAATTTGTTTGCACAACTCCATCAATATTAACTTATCACCTCGATACCCTAGAAGCATATATGGTTGCCCACTGAAACAACCAACTCTGATATAGGTGAAGGTGGGAAATTGAAGAAATATACATCCAAACTTTTTGACCTGTTCCCAAGCCTCATTAGAGACTCTTTTCTTTTCAAGCGTCTTTTCAAACATATAAATGTAGCTATTGAAAAATGCATCATTCACCCTCCTGAAGTGTTTGATGCTTTCCTTTAGGGTCAACTGTGGGTAGTATTCATACACAAGAATATTTCTCCTATCACCTTCTGCAGTGAGACCTAGAAAGTGCTTCATGGAAGCAGAAGCCTACACCAAATATGAAGTCATATAGAACTTCAATGATGTAGACACCCTAGACAATTGTTCATAGATTGAATCACTAATCTGCTTTCCCCACCATATCTTATAATTCCTTTTCTTAATGACATGAATGTACTAATACATCCACTCTTGAAAAGTGTTGGATGTTGGAAGACCTTTTGCTCTACTTAGGAGGGTTATGAGATCACCTATCTTCTCTATGAACTCACTCCGATAGATGGTTTTAGGCCACCTTGAAATTGTAGGCCTAGGAGTCTTGGGCTACCTAGTGTTGATGATTTTCTTGTACTTCTCTAAATGTGTATCTTAGTGATCCTGTGCATCTTCTATTCTGAGATTAGCATAGTCATCAATATCTAGACACATAAAGACTTTGTCAAAGAAATCTTCATCTAATTTTATTATGACTTTCCCCTCTACATCTGATATGCTTCTAGTGTCCTTATCATACTTAGCTACGATTGCCAATACAAACTCAAGATTCTAAGCAGATACCGGGAAGGTTGAAACCAAATGGATGTCACTGTCAAGGATGCATTGCATGTGTGCCAGAACAAGTTGTTGATTCACCCTTTCTAGGAAATCTGACATATATCAACATGTCCAATCTCTGTATCTTTGATATCATCGATATTAGATTCCACAAAGGTCACTAGGAAGACACCTTGATACTTATACTTCATGTTTTTCTTCTTTGGAGAAGGCTCAGACATTTGACAATCAACTACAAAAAATTGATTTTTAGAAATTTTCCCAAAGTTGGAAAAATTTCATACATCCATCTTCGTGCATTTGGGGAAAAAATATGTACTTCTATACTATAACAAGCTTCATGTGCAAAGTGGGAGAAAATCTCCACTTTTGCATTTGTGGTAGTTTACTGAATGTAGTTCAGAGAAAAATCTCTGAACTACATTGTATTTGGTAGTTCAACTCAAAGGATGCACTTCGGAAAAAATCTAAGTTAATTTTAACTTAGCATTTTAGAGGACAGGACAATGTGTTGTGTGGGTTTTAATCTCCACACAACACTTAGACAACAATGTAGTGTGGAGATTAAAACCTGCACAACACTTTGAAAAGGTGAGGAAAAAAAGGATGTTGTGTGGAGTTTATTCTCCACACAACACTTTAAACAACAGTGTTGTGTGAAGAATAAACTCTGCACAACATTGTATGTTGTAAAGTTTGCAAGGTATGCCATGTGTTGTGCAGAGTTTATTCTCTGCACAACACCTTCTCAAAGGGTGTTGTGTGGAGATTACACTCTACAAAACACATTAAGTGTTGATACTTATATATAAAAGGTGCTAAGGATGTTGTGCAGGATTTCTGCACAATACATTACATGGGGTGTTGTACGGAGATTAAATCCCGCACAACATCCCATGGATGGGTAGAGCAAACAACATGTTCGCATGTTTAGAACAAACTAGTAAACAAGGTAAAAACAAACACAATGAAACCTAGGGTCTTGATAGGAGAAACAAGGATTTCAAGAACACAAAGAAACCAAAACAAAAAGGAAAGACAAAACAATAGAGAAACAAAATGAAACAAAAACTCAAAAACTTGCACATCAAAATCTAGGGTTTCGAATACAGAGTGTATATACCTAAAATTGACTCATCTTGAATTAAATAAATATTTTATATTTATCTTAATTCTTATTTTCTTCTGTCAATTAAATAAATATTCTAAGTTTATTTGATTGGTTCATTATCCCATAATTAAATAAAATCAATTTATTTAATTAAATTCCCTAAATTCTTCTAATGTCTCACATAATTAAATAATCCTACATTATTTAATTAATCCCCAAATCACTCTATCCTAAGTCCTAATTTCATAAATCCACCTCACCAATCCACCTCATCTTTCCACCTCACCATGTTGCACATGTAATTAAATATTTTGAATATTTAATTAGCTAATATTCCCTCACCCACATGTCCTATTTATCCTTTAGTCAAAATCAGTTAACTCATCAATCAAATATGTTGAATAATTAATCATTCGAGTTCACTGATCAATCAATTCAGTCAACTCCCCAATCAATTCACTTAACTGATTGGTTCATTCTATTAACTAATCAATCAATTCAGTCAACTCCCCAATCAATTCACTTAACTGATTGGTTCATTCTGTTAACTGATCAATCAATTTAGTCAACTCCCCAATCAATTCACTTAACTGATTGGTTCATTCTATTAACTATTCAATCAATTTTGTTAAATCCCCTGTTGCATGATGGAGCTTGGACACTTGTCCTCTTTCCATTCATTGCACTTTCCTCAACCATTCTCAACCTTTGATCTTTGTATTTCTTCTCAACCATTGATCTGCTCTCACACGTTTCTATAAATGCAACCCTCTTCTTCTTCATTTGATATCCATCATTTGAGTAAACTTATGCTGTAGAAACACAAGTGCGCCTTTGGCACCCCCATTTCCATAGCACTTCATTTATCATCCATTGCTAGTGTGTTGAAGCTCATCTTCAATCACACAACATATCTCAGCCATTCCATTCTTGTCACCTTCAACAAGCAAGGGAGCAATTGCTTCTGAGGGCTTCATCAACATCAAGGTCAAGGAGAAATAGGTGAACTATGGAAGACGCAAGGTGAAAGAGGTTGTAAGTATCATTGTTTATTTAATCTCCTTTTCTCCTTCAGATTTCATAGATGTATTGGGTTTATTATTCTTAATAAATTAATCCACATTTTACCCTAACATAGAGAACTTAACATTGATTCAAAGCCCTAAACAACACAAAACATAGATTTTAAAGGAAAGAGAAGAAGTCAACATACCTATGAATCAAAGTCAAAATCTAACAATACAATCTCGGAAACAGGTATCCGACTTGCGCAAGGCACAGGAAATAGAAAACACAACAACAACTTAAGACAAATGAAGAAAAGAAACTAACAAAAAAGAAATAGGGAAGAAAGATTTTAAAAATCTTTCATTAATGACCATTAATGGCCATATGTACTACTATAGGGGTGTAGTTATGGAGAATTTATCTGCAACTACATGACAGGTGTAGTTGCAGAGAAATTCTCCACAACTACACACAACATGCATAAGTGCAAATTTTTTGCACCTCTACACTTAACACAAAAAACGGACTAACTCTCAAAATAGAAACATTTGCAAAAATTCAAAAACAAATGACGACCCAAAATGAGAAGATTCCTTTACGGATTGAACCACGCCCGAGATGACCTAGAATTGTCTTGATTTGTGTGCTTAGAGGACATGGGCTACAAAATGGACAAGTTTCATAGGGGTTATCCAACGAATTAAGCAAGCAAATTTTGAGGATAACAGTTGGCTCTAACTGGGAGCTTTCTTTGATCATCCTTTGAAACAATCGAAGGGAGAATAATCCTAGAACTCTAAGTGCCTTCATCTGACCATTGGGCTATAGAGTCAGGTGAAAAAACACAACACGAAACAACAAAAAGAAAAGACCACAAAACTATACAAATTGTACAAACTTATATGTTGCTTTACTGAGTAAAAAGCTTCATATGTTGTCCGTTATGAGGCAACAGAAAAGGTGTCCCATCTTGATACTCTAAAAGAAAACTATTTTCATGATAGAACTGATGAATCACAAAAGGACTTCTCCAAAAAATCAAACTTTCCATGCATCCCTTTCATCTCTCTTCTCTTGTCCCATAATAGAACTTGATCTCTGATTTGGAAATTACGGGACTTTTTTTCTTATCAAAAATCTTCTTCACTTGACTTTGGTGTTCCGCAATGCAATCCACCACCTTCACGCACTATTCTTCAAGTTTAGCAAGAAACATAATATGCTTTTCAATGGAATTATCAAAAGTTTCATCCTCAATTACCTTAGCCAACTTCAAAGCGGACAACTCCAATGCAATAGGTATTTTAGCATTTAGACCATACAGAAGCTGAAATGGAGACATGCCAATTGCCCATTTAGGGGTGATATGATCTACCCACAACGCATCATACAATACCTTGTGTCAGGTTCTTTGATTCTCATCAACCAACTTCATGATTATGGTAACCAAATTCTTATTTCTTGATTTGGCCTGACCATTTCCTTAGGGATAATAGTCTAAAGAATGAGCAAGAATGATCCCATACTCAAAACAAAATTATGTTATCTCATGAGACGAAAAACAAGTAGCATTATCTACTACTATCTTGCTAGGCACCCCAAATCTTGAGATAATATTTTCTTTGAGGAAGTTGCAAACCACTTTTGAAGTAGCATACTTCATAGGAATGGCTTCCACCCACTTGTTGAAGTAATCAGCAGCCGTGAGAACATAACTATGTCCTACACTTAATTGTGGATTCACTACTTTGATAAAATCAATACCCCATTGTTGAAAGGGTTCCTCAATCACCACCAGCTTAAGGGGTAGAGCCGCCAACTTAGGTTCCCCCACAAACTACTAGCACAATTCACACTTGTGCACCTAGTTATACGCATCTTGAAAGAGTGTGGGCCAGTTGTACCTTACTCTCAAAATTTTGTGAGCAATAACTGGAGCTAAAAAATGTCCTCCGCACACTAAACTATGGAAGGATTCCAAAATCTTGCCTTGTTGTGCTTTGTCAACACATCACAGAAAAATTCCATCAATGCTCCTCTTGTACAAACTATTGTCCCATAGAACAAAGTTTGCGGCCTTGAGCTTGATTGTCCTTTTCTCCTTATATGATAAATGCTCAGGACACTCTCCATATGTGAGGAAGTATGCAATGTTCAAATACCATTTGTCCGTTGTTCTCATGAACAAGATTGTGGGAAGTAACTCAGTATTCACTTCCTTATCATTAGATATCTCTGTTGACCCATTTTCCCCTGTCTAGAGCTAAATAGTTCACCTGGTACTTTTCCTTGAAAATCCTTTGGAAAATGTTCCTATAAAGTTTAAAGTGCCAAATTCCCTAAAAATACTTGCCTAAAAAACCTTACCATTGGAAAGAGCTTGAAAAAATAGGCAAGTTTGCTTTTTACATCACCCTGAAATTCAGCCAAATAAAGAAATTATTCATGGTCAAAGTTTTGGTCAACATACAGTTCAAATGTACATTTGGCGGGCTTGCAAATGTCTATCGGCCTTAGAAAATGATCAAAAAGGTGAGTTTTATGCATTTCTAAATGTATATTGGGCTTAGGAAGGTGCATGTACAAGGAGGAATCTTTTGCAGATTCCTGAGATATTCCCGGTTTGTATATCTGGTTGCAAGGAGAAACATACAAGGAAAATTATACAAAGCAGGAGATACATTATAGGAATATTCCCTTAATGCATATCGGGTTTCAAATGCATATTATGTTGTATGTTTGCACATGCAACGAAAAGATACGAGGTTTGACATACAAGCGCATCCGCTACAGTGGAATGTACATTCGGCCTTGTATGTTTCTTTGTATATTTCGCTTGTATGTTTTGCACATACAAGCGAAACATAAAAAGAAACATACAAGGCCGAACATACAAGAGGTGGGGCTTGCACACATACAAGGCCGATTGTATGTTAGAAGATACAAGTGTGCATGAATAGTAGAATGTATATTTCGCTTGTATGTTTGCACATACAAAGCTGATATACAAAGGTTTATATACAAGCCGGACCCGATTGCATTTTTAACTTGTTTTATAAAGTCTTGGGGTCCACCTTGTATATGGGCGATTGTATATTGCGATATACAAGTCAGAGATACAAGGGTTGTATGCAAGGTGGACTTGAATGGAAGATCAAATTCAGCATTTCAGGTCTCCGGTCTGCTTTGTATATGTATAAGTGTTTTGTATATTTGAACATGCAGGGAAATATACAAAGAAAGTGATACAAGCTGGATCCGACCTAGTAGTCAAAGCAGTTGATAAATTTTTGGGGTCCGTGGCTTGTATATTTGGTGCTTGTATATTGTGATATACAAGCAAACAGACAAAGGAAGTATACAAGCCGGATTTCAACGTCTTTTCAGGGTATTTCATAAAATTTGAAGTCCGCGGCTTGCATGTAGAATTGTGCTTGTATATTGCAATATGCAAAGGGCAGATATAGTTTTCAGTGATGCTCCTTGAACCAGCTCAGCAATGAATCAGGCGCTGCCACGTGGTGGCAGACATACATGCAAGTTAACATACAAATGGTGGGGCCCACATATACAAAGGGAAATTGTATGCATATACAATTTCGAAATTCAAAGGGCAAATTCAAGTTTGATATAGAAGGCACCACACATATACAAAGGAGTTGTAGAGAAGGTTTTGGATACCGATTCAGGCGGCAAATTCAAATGATATATACACAGATGCAAAGCAATATATACAGGCAGTTGACCAAAACTTTGACCACCTGTATCTCCTCCATCCTAGTAAATTTTAACATGCTGTAAGAGACAAATATGCATATTTTTGTCCCCTCTTTCATTTGGCAAGGTTTTCAAGAGTTTTTACCACTTTTCAATTTCAAATCTGGAGTTGCATGTTTTGAGCGGTGGACGTTTTAGCGACTTTTTGGGGCAGGATGCAGATATTTTTCGCGTTTATTTTTGCAGGTAATAGATGATGCTCGCAATGATGGTAAAAGATATTTCTCCACCATTCTGTTTCAGATATTTTAAGGTATACATTGCTGAGGATCGATGATGCAGCAGCTTGCATTGAAGACTTAAAATATCTTTTATCTGCCCAGTGCCAGATATTTGGTGCCATAATTCCTGTGGTTGGATAGTCACTAAATGTAGATATTTTCTGAGACAACTCTTAGAGCACATTTTTGTAACTGACCTAGGTTAGTTTGGAATGCTATATATATGCATTCATATGATGTAAATAGGGTTGGAAAATTTTTAGCATTCAGGCTTTCTATTTCCAAACAGAGCCTTCTATACTATAACTGTGCCATCCCACTGAATATACTCAAGTTATTTTGCCTCTTTGGAATGATTTCTAGTCCTATGTGAATCTACATATGGTTGTTTGTGATTGTCTCTATTTCTCTCAATCATCTAGTTTCTCACCTTTGCTAGGATCAATTGAATCTGTGTATGTTTGTTTGTTATATTTGGTTATGATGTGCATTTCCTCAGTATTGTGAGGCTTCTTTTATTAAACTTGGTGAATCACCCTTTGTTTTCAAGCTTTTGTTTTGTCCTTCACTTTAATGCATTCTTTCTCTCTTTTCCTCTTAAGATTCAGTAGTTTTAGGTGATAACCAGTTAAGGAAGCTGGCCTTCTTCGGAGGTATGATCTCATTTAGCAAAGTCCCACACTTAGAGATCATTCCCATGTTACTCCAGATTGCTGAGGTTTCACAATTGTACGCAAGGGTGCAAATCTGGGTGATAACAATCTCTTCTAGTATGTTGTCAACAATCAACTAGCACAAACCTTTTCAATGAACTAACTTGGTGGGCCTAATCTCCATGTCATACTCTTGGATCTTAGCAATCCAATTACCTCTTTTACTTCCAAATTCCTATTGGGTCAAGATGGACTTGACCATTGAATCAAGCACTAATGCAATAGTATGAGAGTTAAGAATATGGTACCTGAAATGCTTAATTACTTTTACCACAACATAAGCATGATTTTCCATTGGTGAGTACTTGAGTTCATGAGTCTTCAGAGGACAACTCAGGAATGCCATTGGAGACTCAATCCCTTCCCTGTTCTGCTGCACTAAGATGGTGGAAAGAGTATGCTCTGAAGCATAGTTATACATGATAAAATCATTTGGTGTAGTTTGGATAGACCAAGACCAAAGCATGCACAATGGCCTCTTTATATCATTTAAAGAATCTTTCCCCTCTGCACTCCAATGGAAAGTAGACTATCCTTTCATCATATCCATGATATGATGAGTCTTCTCTACAAAATCTGGAACAAATCCTCACAAGAAATTTACCTTCCCAAAGAAGGAATGTACTGTTGTCTTTCTTGAAGGCAAGGTAAGACTCTGGATAGATTTGACATGTTCAAGATCAATCTTAGTACCTTCCTTAGACATGATGTGTCCAAGAAGCTTACCTTATGTAACCCCAAAGGATTTCTTGGGATTGAGTGAAATACCATGCTGGCAGCACCTTTACAAAATTTCTTGTAAGTGATGAGAATGATCTTGACGGTTCTTAGAAAAGATAGTCAAATCATCCAATAGACTACAATGAACTTACCCATCTCATCACAGAAAGCTAGGTCCATTGCCCTTTGAAAAGTGGCACCGGTATTGATCAATCCAAAAGGCATTCTATGATATGCAAAAGTACCCCATGGGGTAATGAAAGCAGTCTTATGTTGATCTTCTTCACTAACTTCCACTTGATTGTATCCCAAGAAACTATCTAACATAGACAATATTTCTGAACCTATCACTATTTGTAGAAATTGATCCATTACCGGCAAAGGGTAATTATATTTTAGTGACGACTGATTTAAATTGCAAAAATCCACACAAATGTGGATTGCCCCTTTCTTCTTTCTTACCAAAATAATATTATCTGTCCATGTGGAATGATGAATAGGAAAGATGATTCTAGCATTCAGTATTTTTTGAATCTCAACAAAAATGGTACCTGAGATTTTTGGGTTGTACTGCCTTTGCTTCTGTTGATGAGGCAGGGATCTGACTTGAGAGGAATCTCATGTTGAACTTGTTTTGAATGGAAATACTTCAAGTCATCATATGAATAAGCCAGCACATCAATGTATTATCGCAAAAGTGTCACAAACTTGTTCTTTTACTCCACCGTTCAACATTTCCCAATATTTACCATCTTGGGATCACTTTATGTACTCATATTAACTTGTTCAACCTCTGTCGATGAATTTGATCTAGACTATCGTTGTCGTTTGATATAGTGATCATGCTTACCAAAAAGTTTTTCTAGATAGACCAATCCTTTGGGAATCTTATTCCCTTTCAACTGTAGTACTTCTTCACCAATTTCTTGATCTACTTTAGAAATAGATTCTCAAGGAGGAGAATCACTCTCTTCAAAGTACAACTCATTGAAATTCTCTACCTTTTCCAACAAGGTGATAATTTGATTATCATCATTGAAGATTTGCCAATGATTAGAATTGTTAGGAACACTTGGTCAAAAAACTAACTCAGTGGTATACTTACTCCCCTTGAAATCCTTATGTAGAACTATGAGAGTAGCTGACACAACCAAATAATATGCTCTATCATTGTATTCCCTTGGAACTACAAAGATGTTAAAGGCATCAAAATCTTCTATACAATCCCAAACACAATTGTGATAATGCTTCAATCTTTCATTCTTTTGTTGGCATTATTTGTCATTGATGTCAAAGGTCATGCTTGGACTTCAAGAGATTGATCAAAGGAGATGTGTTTGATGTTGCTTTGATGTGGTGTGTTGATGGTGCTTTGGTTGCTTCTTATTTCACATGCATGTTTCATTATGTCATGGAGTTGAGTTGCTCTGAGTTGATGAGCTTGTTATACAACATGCTTCATACTTTGTCCTTGTAGTTCATCATGGTGCTCATGCTCTCATACAGTATTCAACTGCTTTGTTTTGTGATAGTTTAGTCATTGAATATGGTTTAGAGTTCATTAGAATTTCTTCATAATTCATAATGTGGTGTATGTATGTTTGTTGGTCGTTATGACTTTGGAGTTCACAAGTTGGTTTGATGTTCGTTTGTCACTTGTCATTCATGCATCTCATATTATGCATCTCATTTTGATGTCAAACAAAGGTAGATGCAATTCATTCTCTGATGTTGGTTGAGGAGTTTTGTGTTATACTCTCTCTATGTTGGTTTTGCAACCGAGGCAAGTTAGGGTTTTGTGTAAGTTGGAGACAATTCATAAATATCAAAAGACCTCTCCTTAAGTATTATGAGTGACATTCACTTTATGTTATGTTTCAAAAGTGACTTGCAATGATAGGTTAAAGTCACTTAAAGACACCGGATGAAGGGTTTCAAGATCATGTATGACCGTCCCTCACTTATAAGTCAAATGGACACTATAGGTAGCTCTTTTTGAATGAGCACCAAATATAATATCAAAGGCTGGTATTAAAACATCACAGGGAGTGAATCAAAGAATCAATGGTCTATTTTAAAACTTGATTCAAATCCTAACGTCTATTCTCTTTCTTTAAAATTTGACAGGCATCCCTCTGCTTAAACTGTTGCAAGGTAGTGTTTAAACAGTTTAATAATTGTTCTAATCTCAGATTGAAAAAACCCTAAAGTATATGGTTGGTAAATGAAAATGATATATCATGTGTAAGGTTTCTTTAATGGAGTTTTTTTTTTAGACGGGGAGTTACAAGCACTGTTGAAAACACAGAGAAAATAGTTATTCTTGAGTAAACTTTGGTGGATACTGATATCTAAGAAAAGAAACCCTAATGCTATGAGGGCTAAGATATGTACAAACAAGAAAATGATGTTCGATGAATTGCAGACGCAAAGGTAGATCACTTGATCAATGTTATATAGAAATTTGAATGCTATCCTTTGCATGACAATGTTCTTTCAAGTGTGATCTCTTCTCTGCACAAATTCAATGTGATAAGAGAAAGATGGCAGGTGACTTAAATATGAAAAAGTGTCTTGAATAGTTTGTGAATGCTCTGCATAAGAGGTTGAATAAATTGTTGTGTCTAAAGGGTATTGTCAAAGTTTGTACCAAATTTAAACATGACTTTGTAAAAGCATATTATTGTTGTCAATTGTCATGTTTAGAAGAGTTTATCAGTCAAGGTATATACAGAACAAAGTACACAATCCATGCTAGTCATTCGTGGTGTGAAGTCCGTAGAGAGGTCTTTGATTATGTATTGAAAGGCTGAATACTTGTATTTGATGTGTTAAGGAGAGTCCGGTGAAGTTGTCTTGGTTTATGTATGCAAAAGGGTGTATGGTTGTGATGTGAAATAGATAAGAGGAGAGATAGTTTTAAGAATTGGATTTTTGATTGATATGTGATAGAGTTTGTTTGTAGAGAGATTAGCAAACTTGTATACAAGGAGACATAAGGGCTTGTATGAGCATTGGGGAGGATATAAATGTTGTTGTATTGTAGAGAAATAGAGAAACCCTTTGTATTGTATATCGTTCTTTGGTTCTTGAAGATGATATAAGGTCATGTTAGTGAGACACAGATTGACCTAATGCCAGTGAGGCTAATGTATTGCCAATGAGGTTTGTATTGCCAGTGAGGCTTGTGTTTCTAGTGAGGCTTGTATTGTCAGTGAGGCTTGTATTGCTAGTGAGGCTTGTGTTGCCAGTGAGGCAGTTACAAAAGTCAGTGAGACATTTTCTGTAGCTAATGAGGCATGTTGTTTAAATAAGCCAGTGAGGCATTTTTAGAGTGGTTTTTTATCCCTACGAGGGTTTTCCACTCATCACATCAGGCGTTATGTTTCTTGTTTGTCTCCATGTGTCCATGTGCTCTAATTCTCTTTTGGTTGATTAAAGATTTTTTTCATTCTACCTGTATGAATTATTGATATCTTTATCATGTTCTATTTAGTACATTAAAAGGTGCAAAAAGTTGTTAAGTTTTCTAGACCACTGATTCACCCCCCTCTCAGTGGTCATGTACTCCAACATCTTTGTCTAGTATAGATTTCTTACCTAACAAACAATTAGCTCGACATCACCCTATGCATGAAGATTCTTTATTCCTTTCTTGTGTGCAACATCCATTCCTAACAGCAAAGCTTCATACTCAGTGATGTTGTTAGTGTTTTCAAAATACAACTTGCAAGAAAAGGGAAAGACATTTCCTTCAGAGGATATGAGAATTATCCCTGCTCCAAATTTGGTAGAAGAATAGATGCCATCAAATTCTAAAGTCTAAACATCATTTGAACTTCCTACCTTGGCAGTTTCAAAATCTGGAATCTCTTCACTTGAAGAGGATGAATCTTTAGTTACCTAGTTTTCATTTGAATCATCATCTGAGGACTCAGGAACCTCATTGGTTGTCAATAAATAAGTACCCATACCTGAAGACTCAAAAAGAATCTAAGATTTTGGATCTTCAAATTTTGTCATGGTGTACTTAGCCTCTCTTTCTGGAAGAATCTTCTACATAACACCTTTGACAGGTATCTTGGCTTCTGACCAATCCATGTTGATCTCACCACCAACATCCTTGCAGAAATTCCACCCCAACAATATGCCATATGAAGCTGGGACATCAGCTACCAGAACTGTCATCTTGATCCTCTTCTCAGGAAAAGAAGAAAATGCAAACTGAGCGTCTTTGATTTGCCCTATGAGGGGCACCTGCTTAGTTTCCATGGAGAAACAATGGCCAAAAGTCTTTGTCAAAGTTAATCCCAAAGCATTAGCTACATTGGAAGGCATCACATTATCAGAGGCACCCAAATCAATGATGCAGTTACTTGGTTTATGACCATTAACAAGTAAGGAAATATAGAAGGGTTCTATTTTCCCAGGAGCAAATGAAGGAGTTGCAATGAGGTTGCTTTGTGCAAGCCTTGGTTTAGGAGCAATGGGTACACTTTTGGAAAAGTCTTGGCCAAAATGAGTTACTTTGCTTTTGACAAATTTGGCCAATCTCTCAAATTGTTCAAGGTTAGCTTGGAGATACTCTGTTGGTACCCATTTTGGCCTAGAGGCTGAGCTTGCTTGTTGGAGGGTTTCTTCTTTCAAACCCTAAGTGTTCTTGTCCATCGCCAAGACTATTGCCTATCGGCAAAGGATATTGTGGTTCTGCCGATGGTGTTGGTTTGCCGATGGGGGCTGAGTCATGTGTTCATCGGCGAGACTCGGCGTATCGGCGGGGAGACTTTTGGGTTGGCCGATGGTGTTGGTCACACCGACAGCGGAGTATGGAGTAGCGATCGGCGAGACAGTTGTCGTCAGCGAAGGTTTTTTGGGAGCTGCCGATATGTGGATGTTTGGCCAATGTGATGTTATCGGCGTGGGTCACACCGACGAAGGGATGTTTTGAAGGTTATCGGGGTGACTTATGTTATCGGCGAAGGGGCTTGGTGTTGCTCCGATGGCTTTTCTCTGGCCGATGGGGAAATGTGTTTCTTTTGGTCATCGGTGAGAGTTGGTCTATCGGTGGAGGTCTGGAGGGCTAGCCCGATGGTCTATGTCTGGCCGACAGAAGGGAGCGTAGTGTTGTATCGGCCAGACTGATGAGGTCGGCGAAGGATTCGTGGGTTGGGCTGATGGTTTGTGTCACGGCGATGGGTTTTGACGAAGGCATGTGTGTCGAGCGCGGCAAAAGTGCTCGACACTTGGTATGCATGCGGCCATATTTTTAAAATACTAAAGTTGTCTCCGCGGCACCAATGTGGGATTATTCCCCTGTATGTTTTGAACCTGCGAGGAAGCATTTTGGCGGGAAGCTTCTTTTTGACTGCAGCGACGGTTTTCAAGCGACCGCGGGTGGTTGAGGCCCTTAATGGCGACTGTAGCAGGAGTATGGGCGATGGTACAAGCGATCAGGCTGCCTAATTGAGAATGAAGACTTCCAGATAGTGGCACGTGGCTCAAGGCCCCCCTTTGTCTGTTGCATTAACATTTTCTGAGCGCCATTCCTTTTGAGGACTGTATCTGGCGGATTTTTTTGTTGTAATCATGTAATTAATTGCTGTGGTACACTTTCTGGCTGTTATAAGCAGACTGTGTTACCATTTTTCAGGTTGTTGAAAGTTGAACATTTTGGCTCTGTAACACAATACAGTTCATTTTGGTTGCTCTGTACAGCTAAACTTGTGAGTTTATGTATCTCTTGTTGTACTTTTTGGCTTGAATCCACTGATTTCATGGTTAATCTTGGATGAATAATGCTATGTTTGCATGTGTTTTGTTAATTCTGTCTCCAGTATTGCATGTATCTTTCTTCTGAGTCTGGATATTTAAGCAATATTTGAGACTCTAGAACATGGAATTCCTGTGTTGAATGTATGATCTCTTAACTTCTGCTCAAGGGGTAGATTAAACTGTTTTCAGGTTGAACATTGGGAAGGGTATACTGCAGTAGGGATGCCATAAGTAGAGATAACTTAACACTCTGTATTGGGAGATATCTGTAAGGCAGGTATCATATATACCCCCCTGAAATCTAGTTTTAGCTATTCATGCTGATCATTCACAGGTGTATGTCTACTGACTCCAGGCCCTGGATAGGCACCAATCTTGCTTTGTGTTTGTGTTACAACCATGTCCAGCTTTGCATCCAAACTTAAAATCATAATCAAACTCTAAAACAACCATTAGGACATTAGAATTAGTTTTAGGATCATCAGTCCTCTGTCTACAACTGCAAATAGGCCCAAAGCTAGCCCCTTTGCTCTTATCTTTCAGTTTTGGTCTACTTACAGGAGGACTTATCTGCTTTCTGACAGCATCCCAATCCTTGTATGCGTATCTCAAGGATGTTGAGTAGGGAATACCCCCCTAGGTCTTGCAGAGCCTGAAGAAGAAGAGGAGATAAAATATAGAGTCTATCTCCTACACTGTTGGCCCATGGCCCAGAGATCCTGTTGATCACTAATGGCTACCTTGTAGGGAAATCTGGGAATAAGCATCCAGTCTGGGAAATAACCAACATACTCAACCTCAAACATTTGGATTTTAGTCTTCTTAGCATGGTCTATAATATCAAAATCTTGGTAAGGATTTTCTAAAGAAGACAAAGGATTTTTAGCTTGGGGTTTTGGATTTGGTGCACTGGGTCTAGATGCAAAAGAAGAACACATGAGGATTCAGTGTACTTACTTTCTTGTTTCCTGCCAAGTCCTTTGGTTGAACTGGTAAAGGAGTCCCCCTTTTAGAAATTGTGATTATCGGACCTAGGTCATCCTTTGACTTAGCTCTATCAGCTTCTCATTAATGATTCAGTTGATTTTGCAAGCAGGTAAAAACAACATAAGACCCATCATATACATTTTCTTCTTGTTCAGCCTCTTCTTCGTAATTTAGAAACTCGATATTAGAGTTGCCAACTATCTCTTCTTCCTCCTCATTGAAAAGATTAGCACCATCTTCCTGAGTATACTCTGGTTGTGGAAGATCATTGTATTCAGATTCATAAAAACCCACTACTGCATTTATAGGTGGCGCCTCCAACGCGAGCCTTCCTTGTGGTGGTGGAAGTCTATTCTAGTTTTGATTCCTTGTAACATAGCATTGTTTGGATAATTAGAATCATTTGGATAGGTTCACCTCGGAATGTCTTTGTAGGATGTAATAGACAAACTTTGAGACATCTACTTCTTGAGAGCTAGCCACTCGTTGTCTAGCTTCTGCACCACGAGATCCGTGGTGCTAGTAGAAGGTGAGGTCGAAGAGGGTTGTCCTCTAGACCTATTTGAATATTTTCTCAATTTTCCAACAAGGATTAAATCATCCTCTATTTCAGTAGCCAAACTTTGAGTAGCTGCAAGATCATTTGGGGTTGCCCTTCATAGAAGAAAACTCATCTCTGGCAATTGAGTATTAATAAAGAAACACTTCAAATTTTCAGTTGTGGGTTCAACAACAGTTGGAATTCAATTTCTCAGCTTATTAAACTTTTCCACGAACTCACACATGGACTCGAGTGGTTCCTTTTTCATTTGAGTAAGTTGAGCCAACAAAGCATGAGCATCCTCTGCTAGTTTGAACCTTTCTTTGAATTTGTCTCGAAGCGTAGCCCAACTAATAATACTTCATGTTGAGAGGTGATAAAACCAATCAGCGGTCACTCCTTGGAGCATTTCTACAAATAACCTCACAAACATATCTTCATGCTTTACTCCAAGAACACCTCATGCAATGTAAAATGTAGCAATGTGCTCGTCTAGATGTTGTTTACCATCTCTGTAGAACTTGGGAAAGTTCTTACACAAACCTTGAGGAAGATCATGTGATGGCAGTGACAAATTAGATGGCCCAAAAGTATTTCCCCATGGACCCTAAGCAACCATTTTTCTAGGGTTGCAAGTTGGAATAGTAAACCCTTGAAGTGGTGTGATAGGTAGGACCCTATGAGCGCTTGAGGCTTTGTATGGTATAGGAGACCTTGCCTTGGTGGAAGGAAAACTCTTTGTACACTGAAGAGGTGTCCTTGGTCATGCAAGTAAAAAATCAAAGTTATGTTTTTGCAACAACTCAAAAGTAGGATCTGAGTCCTTGGGCCCTTCTACCATGTGTATAACTTTGTTCTGCCAGATTGCAAACTTGATAGAAAAATAGATCAGCAACAACAAAAAAATAATTACATATAATGAGGTACTTGTGTACTTCAACCAAATGCATGAGGCTCTTGGTTGCGTGTTCAGTATTCCCCAATAGAGTCACCAAAAACTATTGGGTGAATATTTTGTTATCAACTAACTGATAACAAAATGGTTATATCAACCATAGTATAATGAGATAAATTTCTCCTCTCAAAAAGGTGAGGCTCCCTTCTTATTGCTCACTAAGATCAACTAGTAATTAACTACATTTATTTACACTAAAAACTATCCATAGGGTGTTTCCATATCATCTTATTCTCTTATTTCAGAGTAGATGTTTAAAACTCACAACAATAATCACACGAAGCTTATAACATATAATAAACTACAAATTACTAACTAAAACAATAATGGCCAATATCCAATTAAGTTACACAAATGAAATAACTGAAAGTGCTCTCAACACAATCTTCCTCCCATCATGTATAAACTCAAGATCCATCTTTTGAAAGTCATGAATGTAGCGACAAAGAGACTAAAGCCACTAGACTCCCAAAACAATGTCTATCTCACCAAGTCCAGCCATGTAGAAATCATTATTTAATGTGTAGTCACCCATCTGAATGCTAAGTTGAGATACCTTCTTCTGACAACTCATGGTAAAACCATCTGCAACTATCACTGTGAAACCTGCAAAGTCCTCAGCCTGTAAACTATGCCTCATAACCAAACCCTCACCAATGAAATTATCTGTGGCTCCATTGTCAATCAAACAAGTGACTTGTTGTCCCTTAAGTACCCATTTCACATGAAAAGGATAATACCTAGGCACTCTTGAAAGTGTAGAAATAGTAATTGGACATGTACCACCTGTATCATTAGCCTCAATCTCCAATGTAGGTTGCTACTCTGTGTGATCAGCATCACTATCTGAACCTATCTCCTCATGTGTCTCACTCTCAACATCAAATAACACCTCAATAAGATGTGCTTTGCCTTTCCCAAGGCATCTATGTCCTGGCTCCCATGGTTGTTTGCAAGAAAAGCATAATTTCTTCCTTCTCAATTCATCTCTCTCCATAGTAGAAGGATTAGACTTAGGTTAAAATGGTTTTTTCTAATTAGAACTCAAACCTCTAAAAATTTTCTTTTGGTTTTGAAATGATGTGGGATAGGTGTCCAAATCAAGTGCAAGCTCAATAGCCTCATCCAATGTCTTAGGCTTATGTACCTTCACCAATCCTCTCATCCTATCATTCTGTTAGTGCCTACATAAACATTCAGGTTTCAAGCATTTAAAATATGCAGGCACCTTCCCAAAAAATCCAAAAATTTCTAAGTCTTTTGGCCTTTGTAGTTGAAAAGTGCAAAAAACTCTGTTGTATGCATGTCACTTTGTATATACATGCAGGTCAAATGTGCATTGGTGGGTTAGAGGTCTCTGTCGGCCTTCAAAAATGGTGAAAAATTAGTTGTATGCGTTTCACAATGCATATCGAGCTTAAAAAAGGTGCATATACATTGAGGAATCTTTCGCAGATTCTAGGAATATTCCCTGCTTGTATATCGGGTTGCATGTATATTTTGTGTTGTATGTTCAGACATACAACAACTAGATACAAAGGAAAACATGCAAAGAAAATATACAAAGAGGCGCATGTACATTCGCTACAGTGAAAGATACATTGGCCGATGCATGTGCAAGAAGAAACATGTACATTAAGAAGATACAGGAGGTCTTGTACATTCGGCGACATACAAATGCAGGAGATACATTTGGTGAGGTCTACTTCACATACAAGGCAGAATGTGTATGCAATATACATTCTCTATGTGCAAAGTGAAAAGTGCAAGGGGCCGATATACAAAAGGTGGGGCCCATTGATTGCATGTTTTAGCGATTGTATGTTCGCACATACAATCAAACATGCATTCGCAAATATACAACCCAGACCCAAAAGTTAATACATTCTTGTTGATAAAGGTTCTAGTTCCAGATTGTATGTTTTTTTTGTATATCCGCATTGTATGTTTGCGATATACAAGGCATTGATACAAGGAAAAGGAGGTGCAACCTAGACTCGAAGGAGAAATAAAATGCAGCAAACAAGATTTGAGATCCGTGGGTTGTATAAAGTGCTTGTATATGCAATATACGAAGGAGGATATCTTAGGTCTCAAAAATGCAGGTTGCTGATCCTAAGAGGATGCCAAGCTCTATGCTTAGATTTGCAACGTTTTTGAACTAACTTGACGAAATCAACCTTCAAGGTTTAGTGATTTCCTACACTTCAGGTCCTGCTACACCTAGGTGGGTGAACCTTGGGAATTAAAGCAGACTAAATGTAAATGTGTTGATTAATTAAATCTATCTACAATGGCAAAGGGTGTAGGATAGATGAAAAGCTTGCTATCTGATTCTATATCTAATGTCTAATGAATGGTGTGATAGAAATTGTATAAGCAATATCAAGGTGAAAAGGATTTTAAATAATGAATTGAAATAAGACCAGTGCTTTGTTGGGTAACAGAGTCAAATGAAGGACCAATACTAGTGGCTTATAGTGGATGCTAATTCTAATTGTTTGGCACAACTTTAGTTTATAACTTGTATAAACGTACAAGGAAATGACTGACAATCTCTTCTTGATAATCCAACCAATATAATTAGATATCTTATAATTCACCAGAAGGTATTTTAATCCTTTCTTGAAGGAACCAATTAAAATGAATGTGCAAGAATAACAGATAATATTGTTTTGGAGATAGAATGGCAATCCTAATTGTATGGCTCTACTTAGTAATCCAAACTAATACTTCCAGGCTACCGTGACTGATCAGAAGGATTTTAATTCCTCAAATGGAAACTAATTTACTCAATCATACAGATACAGCAAATGTGTATTGACAAATTAAATATATACTTGATATATTAATCTGAATAACAAGGAAATACAGAACTGGAGACAACCACACAATTGAGTAACTTTAACAAATAATTAATACCCAGATAAAACCACTGAATCAAAGAACTTCACTTTACTTCTTCAAATAAAATATGCAACATGGTCCTTCTGATACATTGTAAATTATATGTATGTATCTATTCTACTGTTGATGCCCTTTCAGCACCGATTGTCTGAACTTATATAGATATTTTTGTGAAGAGACATAACTCTTCAATAAGTCTTTTGGGAAATTAACAAGACTAACAATCATTACATAACCACAATTATTCTCTATTCAACCATAAGTAAATTTTAGCCACATGGTCTAAGTACTCTTGATCACGATGGAAATCGGTAAGCTCAATGGCATTTCTTGTAATCACATCAATTGCGACCATCTTTTCCAGGTGTTTGCAAGCTTCTCCAGATGCAGAATTTTTGTCTTTAAGAGCTCCCATAGCCTCGTGTAATATAGCTTGACAATCAACGCTCCACTCTTCTTTGCTTTTTAGTTCTCCATCACTTTTAAGTAACACGGGCACTCCTACATTTGAAGCTTCAGCACCTTCCTTAGCATCAGTTTTGAGTTGATCGTAGTATTTCTGATGTTGTTCGATCAATTCTTTTGCATTGGAAGCACCTGCAATGTCAGAAGCACCTTTACTTTGTATCTCATTCGATTTCTCCTGCACTCTCTATTCAAGCCTTTCATGCTCTCAAATTACTTTATAATTCTGAGTAATTATCCCAAAATAGGTTTAACCAATGTACCATGTTGGCATGCCTACTCTGCAGCACTGTGATAAGTGTATCCATCTGAATTTGTGTTGCCTGATCTGTGGATAGTGCTTGAGTGCCCTGTGAACTTTCACCATGAGTTAATCTCCTTATTGACCCCCCAAAGGTGCTCTTGACAGCATCCTTTAAATAATCATTTTCTTTTGTCATTCTCTCACAGATCAATTTGTATGCATCTCCTTCCTTAATCAACATTTGAGCTTGTGCTTTATTTAGCTTTGCAACATTAATACCAATATCTGCAGTGATCAGAGGGTCAGTTTCCCCTGCCTTTAAAGTCATGACATGACCAAAAGTTTTTTCAGTGTCTATGATAGCTGTCTTCTTATGGGGAGGATATAGGGCCCATATCATCAATGAATTTTCATCATTATTGTATTTTGTACCCATCTACACTTCACTAACACCTTCTGGAGTGAGTTTATACTTATCATCTATATTATTTAGAAAACTATCAAAAACTAAAGCAGAATTTAAATCAAGTCCAGGAAAAATCATCACCCCTGCATCTTTAAGCAACTCTCAACCCTTGCTAGGGGTCATATCCTGCATCTCAGCATCCACTGTTGTTTTTAGCATATCTATCAATTGCCTTTCATTGTCAACAAAAACATCATCTACTAACTCTCTGATTTCCTTGCCTTTGCATTTATACAAAAATGACTTAAACTCTTTTGAATGAATAAATTCGTCATCAGAGATAAAAGAATCATAAGCTATTTGACGTGGATCTTCTTCAGCAGACCCCACCTCATCATGTATTATGACAAGAGGCTGATATTGTAGCATTTTTCTCTTGGACATTTCTACTGTTTTGTCCTTTAGCTCTTCTTGCCCTGCCAGTTCTTCATCTTCAGAGGATACAACCTCAATCTCTGCTAGCTATTTTCTTTTCTAACTTAGATCCCTGTTATACTTTTCTACCACCAATTCTACCTTAGCCTCTTCTAGGTTTCTAATAACATCATCATGCGGATAAGGGATGTGTATGTATCCACTGAGGTTTTGTTTCCTTTGAGCAGAGTCAATAAAACCTTCAGGGTCAAATCCCTTCCTCATCTCAACACACTTCATATTGTAATGCAACAACTTATCCATGATGAGATTGTAACCCTCTTTGGACACCACAGTAAAATCTCCAAAACACAGAGTGCTAGGCATAAAAGATTGTTTATCATGTGAGCTCAGATGCATTACATTTGAGCAATGCAATTGCCTAACTATTTCTAGATAAGCAATTCTGTCAGGGACAGTTTTGGGCAAGATGAACGGAGTGTCTTCAAAACCATATACTCTAATCATGGTAGCATCTTCAAAGCAATACCAATCTCCCCAATTATGAATGACAGTAGGAAGGCCACCAAAATCTTTTGGTCTAAGGAATCTCTTTATCTCAGTTGAGACCGAATACTCACAAGGGTGATTGAAATATCTATACAGTACTTTTACACAATATTCTTCAAATTGCACATAACTGAAAAAGGCATATCTGTTGTCCTATATCCTAGTCCAGATTTGTATTGGTAATCTTTGTCCTTTCTAGTCTGCAGGAACAACTTTAAATTCACTTGGCCATAATCCCATTTCCTGTCCATAATCCCATTTCTTGGCCATAATATAGCACTATGTGCATAAGGAGTGAGTAATGCTCAAAGGCAACAGCAGGAGCATTATTTCTTATTGCATTCAGGCCAGAATCAATTTTATTAACAACATAAGCAACATAATCAAATTGCCTTGCATTATGACATTGGATGTCAGTAGTTATAACCATCAGAGGGATTGTCATGAATTCAGGGACCTCTGATCCTACGACCTGGCCCACAGAATAGTAAGTATGTTGTATATATGGTTCAAATATTGCCACATGAAAAGGAGGACCATCATTCTTGTTCAGAGGCACTAACTCTCCTTCAACTCTGGGCCTATGAATAGGTAACCTCCATCCATTGTAGGTTGTATCCATTCCCTAGTATTCCTTTTCTAGATCCTCATAAATGACAGGGACAGTGCATAAATCATCCAAATTGAATACTTCACAGATGGTATTTTTTGACAAATATATAATAGGCTCCCCTTGAGGGTTGCATATAGCCTTCAGACTTGGATTGTATTGTTTGGCAAGAAGTTGCAGGAGTTCAACATTTAGGAATACATCAGGCACAACTAGTTTACCCAAATTCAAATGCCATGGGTTTGACATTGGGGTATTTCTAAATCTCCTGTTATAGTGGAATCTGAAGAGTTCATATCCTCTGATCGGGGTCCAAATATCTCCTAAGTGTTTACACTTGTCTTCTAATTTTTCCACTTCTGCCCTAAGTTGAGCAGATCTTCTAGCCTTAGGAGTTGACCCTGGCAATTGATCAATCAAATCCTAATTGAGCTTTCTGTCTTTTATCTTTTCTTCGGGGGTTATATCAGTTTTTTGTTTCTTAGGTTTACTTGTTTCTCCCTGTGATTTTCTGCCTTTTCCCTTTCCCGGAGTCTCCATTTTCACGTTTTCGACAGAAAATCAAAATACAGGCTATTATACAATGGTTTGTATATAAGTACCTGTCGTCTGTGGCTGCAATCGAAATCGTTTGTTTGCACTTTGAGAATTCCCCTATATTCTCTTCTCAGACAACTCTGTTAATTTAATTGCAATGATCCTAGAGAATTTCATCGCCATTTGCATTTATTTGTTTGAGCAATTCAATGTCCTTTATTGATGTGAAATGTCACATCGTCATAACTCCTTTTATCGGCATGATTTTCAAAATGTCTGGGCGACCTTAATATCTCCTCATGGTGCAAATAATCAATCGGCGTAACACCTCAATTGTCTTCCTGATACTATGTTGAATCATATCGAAGCGGGTACAACCATCAGCATGATTTCTTTCATCGCCGTGTGATTTAAATTTCCTTCTGATATAGTGAGTATTACCGATATAACTATCAGTGAGAGTCTCACCAATATGTGTGTCAACGATTTGTCATCGGAGTGAGATATACCATCGGGGTATTCCTTTTCAAATCACCCGATCACAATTATCTCCCCGATGGCCACTTTATATTCTTTATTGGAGAGACCCTTTCAAAGTGTCACCGACACTTTTCTATCATTGTGACTTGTGAGTCGGCAAGACATAAGTACTTCATCCTGATATGTTGAGTTATGCCGATGGATATGTGTATTGGTGTGACTCGCACTGAAAGCACTTTTTATTGTTTCGCCAAGACACTGGAGTATCAGAGACTCATTAATTTTTCATCCCGATGTTTATTTCTTGCCGATGGCTATCATTTCCTTTGTCCCCATAGGATGTTTGGTGAGACTTTTGCCGAAATGCTTCATCGGTATGATATATACCGTCGAGGTAATTTTCAAAGCACCACCCAATGACTATTAGTCATACCGATCGGTGTGACTGCTTGATTCTCTTACCGATAAAAGGCCATCGGTATTACTTCTTCCATCGGCAACTTCTATAAATCTCTCTCTGATCTTTACTCTCATGTGGATAGTCATTTTTCATTGATTTCTTATATATCGGCATAAGCAACACAAAGTCTTGCCGATAAATTGAAATTTAAGTAATTTTGCATTGCTTAGCCATGGACATCTTGTGCGATGTATCAAATTTTTACTATGGTTTTGGGATGTTTTATGATTTGTTTGGATATGGTGAATTGAAAATACAGTAAAAATTTTAAATTTTTACTATCCCAACAATGGCTCTGTTTGGGATGTATACTCCCTGTGAGTATAACAAGGATCCAGATCTCCTGGGGAAGTAGACCACATGTTTTATTTGTTTGGGGTGATGATTTTATGAAAATGGAAAAGGAGAGTGACAAATGATGGGGAACGGGAATGATTCCTAAACTACTGTGCATGGAAAAATATTTTTGAGAATTGTTTGAGGGTTGTCCATGCACTGGCAACGCTTAATCCTCCTTGTACATGTTTATGAAAAGAACTGCTTCAAGTATTGCCCATGTACAGGCAATTCCTGCTCTTCTCCAGACATATTCTGCAAGTAGTAAGAGTCATCTCCTCCTTTGCTAGTGATAAAAAAAGGACCTAACCATAGGGTTTCAAATTTTCCATGCTTTCCTTTGTCCTGACACCTCGCATTCCACATTAGTACTAGATCATTTATTTCAAACTTTCTATCTTTAGCCTTTTTGTCAAAGAGGTATTTTACTTGTGATTGTAACTTAGTATTCTGCTTTTGAGCTATTCTTCTTGTTTCATCAAGTTCTACAAGATGTTCCAACCTCTCCTCCATTGGTTCAGGAATATTTAAGTCTTCCTGGAGAATGAATTTGTATACTGGTATAATATTCTCTAATGGTAGTCTTTCTTGTGTTCCATACACCAGCTCAAAAGGAGATCTCCCAATTTCTCTTTGTACAGTAATCCTATTAGCCCATACTGTCATTCTTAATTTTGAATCCCATGCCTTTTGTAATATTGATTCCATATTGGGGAGGGGGTAGTTATCTTTAAGAGAAGACTTGTTTAAATTTCTGAAATCCACACATAGTCTAATATCACCATTCTTTTTCCTGACAGGTACTAAATTTGAAACCCACGAGGAATGTCTGATGGGTTTAATGATAGCCCCATCCCTTAGTTTTGTAAGTTCTTCTAGCATCTTAGGAGCTAATGTGGGATTGATAGGCCTCTATTTCTGCCTAAATGGTTTAGCATCTAGATTTAGTGGTATTTCATGCTGAAATAGATCCTCCCTGTATTCTTTTAAATCATCATATGACCAGGCAAATACATGCCTATACTTTCTAAGTAAGTTGATAATTTTACTCCTGATTTTTGGGTTAAGATTTCTTAAAATGTACACATTCTTTGGGGTTGCTTGTGTCCCCAAATTGATTTCTTCAAGGTCATTAGGTGCCACTGGTGTTTACTTCATTTTAAATCAGTCATGTCCATCAAATGCCTTCTCTAATGCTATAAGTCCCTTAGTTATCTTATTCATTTTCAACTAAACTATCTCTTGACCAAAAAGGGTTTCCTTCCCATCATGTTCTTCTACAAATGCATTGAAATCAATTTCTTGATTTTCATAATAATCAGCACAATGTAAGAAGTTGATTATATCAGTATCATTATCAAATACTTGCCAGTTATGTATATTATCTGGGATGGTAGGTCTAGTTTTGAATTCAACCTCTGTAATTCCTCCTAATGTGACATCATCCCTCTTCAATGCGATATTTGCTAAAAAATCTGCCATAATGTTTTTAGACCTATCAACCCAGTTGATTGAAAAGGCATCAAACAATTCAATATTATCCCAAACTGCATTCTTGTACTGTCTTAACCTTTTGTTTTTTGATAGGTATTTTTTCTCTTACTTGGGAAATGACCAATTCAGAATCACCATAGACAGCTAACTTTTTTATTTTATGCTTAGTGGCTATGTTCAAACCAATCAGCAAAGCTTCATACTTTGCTACATTGTTTATGCATTCAAATGTCAATAGAAAAGAGTATTTGAAAGTTTTACCTCCTGGTGAGATAAAAACTACTCCAGCCCCATTTCCTATTTTGTTGCATGCACCATCAAAATACATCTTCCACATGTCTTTTTCTTCTTTCATAGATTCAGTATGTATTGGATCAGTATTACGCAATTCTGGCATATTTTCTCCAACTTTGAAGACTCCCAAAACTATATCACAAAAGAAGTTTATTTGATGCTGATCCAATCTTTCTATAATATTCTCATACCTTGGCTCTCTGTACAACTTGATTTCTTTGCCTCCCACTAGTATGGTGGCATATGATAAGTCCAATTGGACATTTCCTCCTGCCATTGCAGCCCATTGCCTTGATAGAAGCATTCCATAATACGGTGGGATGTCAACCACAATAATATCAATGTTATAAGTTGCTTCAAGGTGTGAGGCAAGTTTTATCTCCACATCTCTCATAATACCAACCACTGGGACAGATCTATTATCCATTGCATAACACTGGCCGAATGTAGTATCAACCCACATTCCCAATTCTTTCATAACTGCTATAGGCATGATGTTCATGGCAGCACCTGAATCAATCATGCAATTCCTGACTATCCTGTTCTTGATTAATAATGTAGTGTAGAAAGGATCTACCTATGAAGGATTCTTTGTAAGTGTATCACCAAGGTATACCTCAGGCATTTTGAATATTCCTTGATACACATTATTTGTTCTTTTTTCAGATCCTTTATGTTTTTGATTTGGTGCATCAGAAATTAGCTTAACGATCGTATTCCTATATTTATCTATCTTCATCATTTCTAAAAGTGGGACTAATATTTTGACCTAAGATACTGCATGAGCAATGTCAAAAGAATGGGCCATAGTCTGATCACTCTTTTCTATTTTTGTGTTTTCCTTTTCCTGATTTTGTAAATTTTCTTCTCTTTACCCTTACCACCCTTTTCTGGTTCTTTAAATGATGATTTTGTATTATTCTTTTTGTTATTCTGATCTTTTATAAATACACTCTCAGGAGTTCCTTGTTCGACATTCATTGTTCTATTCCTTAAGTTGTAAGTGTTTCTAGCCTGAGCTATTGTAGCTACTGTAAGAGCTTCTCTTTCATCCTCAGTAGGCTTTCTCCATTGACCATATGGTTGATTGTTATAATAGGCAGGTTCCTGATAACAATCTTCTTGATCCGAGAACACTTCTTGTTCTCCCATATTGATATGATGCCTCTGGTTTCCTACATCATACTCATATCCTTCTTCCTTTGTGGAAGAATATTCTTCTGTCACCACACATGGTGTGTCTTGCATCATATTTATAGTGTGGTTATCTCTATTATAATTGTATAACATTTCCTCATGTTGCACTGATTTAGCTACCTCACAATATTCAGGTAAATGTGGTAAATTACACACCAAACACCAAGGTTTATTTTCTACCATATGTGCCATGTTTCTTTTCAGGGGGTCAAGAGTATCCTTGACATATTGTTGCTTTCTGTTGTTGTCGATGGGTCTTCCATCTTTCTAATTTGTATTGTATGGCATATCGTGCAACCTAGGCCTTTCATGCCTATGTTGACCCTCTGGTTTAGTCTGTTGAACATTTGAGTTCTGAGGATTTCTATGGTTGTCTCTCTTACTAACCATACATGCATCTTTCCTATTGTTTTCAATAGTTAGGGCCACTTTTTGTGCTTCAGCCAGGGTTGCAGGACACTGCTTTCTAAGCTCGTACCTTGTCTTGGGGTCAAATGCTTTCATATAAATACTTAGTGTTGTTGGATCAGATAACTTGGCTCCATGTGGTACCTTGTTATGTAATTTGGAAAATTTTAGGTTGAAATCATATACTGATTCATTTTGATATTTTTGTATACTTATCAATTCATGTAATGCAAACTCAGGGGCATATTGGTTGCCATACTGCTCCTTAAACTGATTATGGAAATCAGTTATTGAACTGATTGAGGCATCAGGCAGGCTGTTAAACCAATCTCTGGCATCTTCAGTGAGGGACATCATGAATAACCTCATTCTAATATCTTCCCAGTCCATACCAATATCTTGCACGAAAGCATTGAAACTTTTAATATGATCTTCAGCTGATATTGCATTGTTTCGAGTAAACTTAGGAACCATATTTCTCCAAGTACTATCCATAGGATATGGATACAACTGATAGCCAGTTAAATTAAATTGGCTACATATATTTGCAAGGTTTTGAGGTGGGAAATTCATGGGTGGTGGATTAGGGTAGTAATTATATCCACCTATAGGCTGATGATATGCATATTGATGTTGGGGATTTATGTAAAGGTTTTGTGGTTGATAATACTGTTGGCCAGGGGGTGGGTAAGGATTCGCCATATGTTGAGATGCATTATGCATGGGAGGTGGCCTAGGGTTTTGGGGAATAGTGTTCTGATGACTTCCGAATGTATGTGAATTTTGGACACCACTTGTATTTTGTTGTGGATTTCCTAAAGTGTTTCCTCTATGTGGAGGTACATATTTTGGGGGAGTTGTTTTAGCTTTATTTTTCATTTGTTGAATTTTTTGCTGCAACAACCCTTTCTCTTCATGTATCTTGAACCTTTTGAGTTGTTCCTAGAGCCTGAGCACCTCCTGTTGCTCTTCACTCATACTTCTTAGATTCTCTGGATTGTCATTTATTTCTTGATTCGAGAACCCATGTCTTACCCCCTCTCCCTGATGTAATGACATCTTGAAATCATGTTCAGCTTGGTTTTGATCAATATCCCTCATGACCTGTGCTTCATGCTCAAGCTGTTCTTGAGGAGTTGGTCTATATCTTGCCAATATGTCATCATTTACCCTATTGATATTTTCATTTGCATCATGAAGAGGTGTAAACTTATTGTGAATTGCAACAATTTGCTCTATATTATTCTCTTGAGCATCCTAGTTATTATCTTGGTAAGAATAATTTGAAGTTCCATTTCTTTTGGAAATGTTTCTAAGTGGTGGAGATGACTGCAATTTCTTGCCTTCCATTTTGGATCTCCTACCATCCATTTGGTATTAGAATTTTTTGTTATAACTGTAACTAGAGTCGCCACCTATTTAGTAAATAGGAAAAGTTTGTGTTTTACCTTTAGGGGTTTTTGTTTCCAGCAGAGTTACCAAATCAAAGTTTCTAAAATGACTCTATCAAAGGAATGATTAGTTTCTAAGGTCTTTTATTTAGATCCCCAGTAGAGTCACCAATCTGTTAGGTCTCAAAAATGCAGGTTGCTGATCCTAAGAGGATGCCATGCTCTATGCTTAGATTCGCAACATTTTTGAACTAACTTGACGAAATCAACCTTCAAGGTTTAGTGATTTCCTACACTTCAGGTCCTGCTACACCTAGGTGGGTGAACCTTGGGAATTAAAGCAGACTAAATGTAAATGTGTTGATTAATTAAATCTATCTACAATGGCAAAGGGTGTAGGATAGATGAAAAGCTTGCTATCTGATTCTATATCTAATGTCTAATGAATGGTGTGATAGAAATTGTATAAGCAATATCAAGGTGAAAAGGATTTTAAATAATGAATTGAAATAAGACCAGTGCTTTGTTGGGTAACAGAGTCATATGAAGGACCAATACTAGTGGCTTATAGTGGATGCTAATTCTAATTGTTTGGCATAACTTTAGTTTATAACTTGTATAAACGTACAAGGAAATGACTGACAAACTCTTCTTGATAATCCAACCAATATAATCAGATATCTTATAATTCACCAGAAGGTATTTTAATCCTTTCTTGAAGGAACCAATTAAAATGAATGTGCAAGAATAATAGATAATATTGTTTTGGAGACAGAATGGCAATCCTAATTGTATGGCTCTACTTAGTAATCCAAACTAATACTTCCAGGCTACCGTGACTGATCAGAAAGATTTTAATTCCTCAAATGGAAACCAATTTACTCAATCACACAGATACAGCAAATGTGTATTGACAAATTAAATATATACTTGATATATTAATCTGAATAACAAGGAAATACAGAACTAGAGACAACCACACAATTGAGTAACTTTAACAAACAATTGATACCCAGATAAAACCACTGAATCAGAGAACTTCACTTTCCTTCTTCAAATAAAATATGCAACATGGTCCTTCTGATACATTGTAAATTATATGTATGTATATATTCTACTGCTGATGCCCTTTCAGCACCGATTGTCTGAACTTATATAGATATTTTTGTGAAGAGACATAACTCTTCAATAAGTCTTTTGGGAAATTAACAAGACTAACAATCATTACATAACCACAATTATGTTGTATTCAACCATAAGTAAATTTTAGCCACATGGTCTAAGTACTCTTGATCATGATGTAAATCTGTAAGCTCAATGGCATTTCTTGTAATCACATCAATTGTGACCATCTTTTCCAGGTGTTTGCAAGCTTCTCCAGATGCAGAATTTTTGTCTTTAAGAGCTCCCATAGCCTCGTGTAATATAGCTTGACAATCAACGCTCCACTCTTCTTTGCTTTTTAGTTCTCCATCACTTTTAAGTAACGCGAGCACTCCTGCATTCGAAGCTTCAACACCTTCCTTAGCATCAGTTTTGAGTTGATCGTAGTATTTTTGATGTTGTTTGATCAATTCTTTTGCATTGGAAGCACCTGCAATGTCAGGAGCACCTTTACTTTGTATCTCATTCAATCTCTCCTGCACTCTCTATTCAAGTCATTCATGCTCTCAAATTGCTTTATAATTCTGAGAGTAATTATCCCAAAATAGGTTTAACCAATGTACCATGTTGGCATGCCTACTCTGCAGCACTGTGATAAGTGTATCCATCTGAATTTGTGCTGCCTGATCTGTGGATAGTGCTTGAGTGCCCTGTGAACTTTCACCATGAGTTAATCTCCTTGTTGACCCCCCAAAGGTGCTCTTGACAGCATCCTTTAAATAATCATTTTCTTTTGTCATTCTCTCACAGCTCAATTTGTATGCATCTCTTTCCTTAATCAATGTTTGAGCTTGTGCTTTATTTATCTTTGCAACATTAATACCAATATCTGCAGTGATCAGAGGGTCAGTTTCCCCTGCCTTTAAAGTCATGACATGACCAAAAGTTTTTTCAGTATCTATGATAGCTGTCTTCTTATGGGGAGGATATAGGGCCCAGATCATCAATGAATTTTCATCATTATTGTATTTTGTACCCATATACACTTCACTAACACCTTCTGGAGTGAGTTTATACTTATCATCTGTATTATTTAGAAAACTATCAAAAACTAAAGCAGAATTTAAATCAAGTCCAGGGAAAATCATCACCCCTGCATCTTGAAGCAACTGTCGACCCTTGCTAGGGGTCATATCCTGCATCTCATTATCCACTGTTGTTTTTAGCATATCTATCAATTGCCTTTCATTGTCAGCAGAAACATCATCTACTGACTCTCTGATTTCCTTGCCTTTGCATTTATACAAAAACAACTTAAACTCTTTTGAATGAATAAATTTGTCATCAGAGATAAAAGAATCATAAGCTATTTGACGTGGATCTTCTTCAGTAGACCCCTCCTCATCATGTATTATGACAGGAGGCTGATATTGTAGCATTTTTCTCTTGGACATTTCTACTGTTTTGTCCTGTAGCTCTTCTTGCCCTACCGGTTCTTCATCTTCAGAGGATACAACCTCAATCTCTGCTAGTTGTTTTCTTTTCTCACTTAGATCCCTATTATACTTTTCTACCACCAATTCTACCTCAGCCTCTTCTAGGTTTCTAATAACATCATCATGCGGATAAGGGATGTGTATGTATCCACTAAGGTTTTGTTTCCTTTGAGCAGAGTCAATAAAACCTTCAGGGTCAAATCCCTTCCTCATCTCAGCACACTTCATATTGTAATGCAACAACTTATCCATGATGAGATTGTAATCCTCTTTAGACACCACAGTAAAATCTCCAAAACATAGAGTGCTAGGCATAAAAGATTGTTTATCATGTGAGTTCAGATGCATTACATTTGAGCAGTGCAATTGCCTAACTATTTCTAGATAAGCAATTCTGTCAGGGACAGTTTTGGGCAAGATGAACGGAGTGTCTTCAAAACCATATACGCTAATCATGGTAGCATCTTCAAAGAAATATCAATCTCACCAATTATGAATGACAGTAGGAGGGCCACCAAAATCTTTCAGTAATCTCTTTATCTTAGTTGAGACTGAATACTCACAAGGGTGATTGAAATATCTATACAGTACTTTTACACAATATTCTTCAAATTACACATAACTGGAAAAGGCATATCTGTTGTTCCATATCCTAGTCCACATTTGTATTGGTAATCTTTGTCTTTTCTGGTCTGCAGGAAGAACTTTAAATTCGCTTGGCCATAATCCCATTTCCTGGCCATAATATAGCACTATGTGCATAAGGAGTGAGTAATGCTCAAAAGCAACAACGGGAGCATTATTTCTTATTGCATTCAGGCCAGAATCAATTTTATTAACAACATAAGCAGCATAATCAAATTGCCTTGCGTTATGACATTGGATGTCAGTAGTTATAACCATCAAAGGGAGTGTCATGAATTTAGGGACCTCTGCTCCTAAGACCTGGCCCACAGAATAGTAAGTATGTTGTATATATGGTTCAAATATTGCCACATGAAAAGGAGGACCATCATTCTCATTCAGAGGCACCAACTCTCCTTCAACTCTGGGCCTATGAATAGGTAATCTCTATCCATTGTAGGTTGTATCCATTCTCCGGTATTCCTTTTCTAGATCCTCATAAATGACAGGGACAGTGCATAAATCAGCCAAATTGAATACTTCACAGATGGTGTTTTTTGACAAATATATAATAGGCTCCCCCTGAGGGTTGCCTATAGCCTTCAGACTTGGATTGTATTGTTTGGCAAGAAGTTGCAGGAGTTCAACATTCAGGAATACATCAAGCACAACTAGTTTACCCAAATTCAAATGCCATGGGTTTGACACTTGGGTATTTCTAAATCTCCTATTATAGTGGAATCTGAAGAGTTCATATCCTCTGATCGGGGTCCAAATATATCCTAACCGTTTACACTTGTCTTCTAATTTTTCCACTTCTGCCCTAAGTTGAGCAGATCTTCTAGCCTTAGGAGTTGACCCTAGCAATTGATCAATCAAATCCTGATTGAGCTTTCTGTCTTTTATCTTTTCTTCGAGGGTTATATCAATTTTTTGTTTCTTAGGTTTACTTGTTTCTCCCTGTGATTTTTTGCCTTTTCCCTTTCCTGGAGTCTCCATTTTCATGTTTTTGATAGAAAATCAAAATACAGGCTATTACATAATGGTTTGTATATAAGTACCTGTCGTCTGTGGCTACAATCGAAATCCTCTATTTGTGCTTCGAGAATTCCCCTATATTCTCTTCTCAGACAACTCTGTTAATTTTAATTGCAATGATCCTAGAGAATTTCATCGCTATTTGCATTTATTTGTTTGAGCAATTCAATGTCCTTCATCGCTGTGAAATGTCACATCGTCATAACTCCTATTATCAGCATGATTTTCAAAATGTCTGGGCGACCTTAATATCTCCTCATGGTGCGAATAATCAATTGGCGTAACCCCTCAATTGTCTTCCTGATACTATGTTGAATAATATTGAAGCGGGCGCAACCATTGGCATGACTTCTTTTATCGCCGTGTGATTTAAATTTCCTTCCGATATAGTGAGTGTTACCAATATAACTATTGGTGAGAGTCTCACTGATATGTGTGTCAACGATTTGTCATCGGAGTGAGATATACCATCGAGGTAATCCTTTTCAAATCACCCAATCACAATTATCTCCCCGATGGCCACTTTATATTCTTTATTGGAGAGACCCTTTCAAAGTGTCACCGACACTTTTCTATCGCTGTGACTTGTGAGTCGGCAAGACATAAGTACTTCATCCCGATATGTTGAGTTATGCTGATGGATATGTGTATCAGTATGACTCACACCGAAAGCGCTTTTTATTGTTTCGCCAAGACACTGGAGTATCGGAGAATCATTAATTTTTCATCCTGATGTTTATTTCTTGCCGATGGCTATCATTTCCTCTGTCCCCATGGGATGTTCGGTGAGACTTTTGCTGAAATGCTTCATCTGTATGATATATACCGTCGGAGTAATTTTCAAAGCACCACCCGATGACTATTAGTCATACCGATCGGTGTGACTGCATGATTCTCTTACCGATAAAAGGCCATCGGTATTACTTCTTCCATCAGCAACTTCTACAAATCTCTCTCCGATCTTTACTCTCACGTTGATAGTCATTTTTGATTGATTTCTTATATATCGGCATAAGCAACACAAAGTCTTGCCGATAAATTGAAATTTAAATAATTTTGCATTGCTTAGCCATGGATATCTTGTGGGATGTATCAAATTTTTACTATGGTTTTGGGATTTTTTATGATTTGCTCGGATATGGTGAATTGAAAATACAGTAAAAATTTTAAATTTTTATTGTCCCAATAGGATATGCAAAGAGAGATGTACAAGGTGGGACCCGATTGCAATTTCAATTTGTTCTATAGAAATTTGGGGTCCGCGCTTTGTATGTAGGCGGTTGTTTGTATATGCATGTTCTTTTGCATATACAAATGGGTGAAAAAGGTAAAACAAAAGCAAGAAAGGTCAGCGATAGGAAGATAAAGGGGCTACGTGGCAGGTTTCTACTGGCCAATGGATTTTAGCATGATTAGGAGCCGAAGATCTCAGCAATAGAGGAAAATCGACAGCTCGATTCAAATTTCCAAAGAAAAAGGGTTTTCCTATGTATCTACAGTTCATTTCTTGGTAGGAAAACCACAAGACACGCAGTCTGCTGCATCCCGCGGGTAGGTAAGGCATTGATGGCAGATTTGTAGAGAGGTATTGGTCGAGATGATCAACCAGCTACCACATTCAAGGATGAAAATCTTGGGCGACTGCACAGTTCCCGATCTCACCTGCTCCCTTCCTTCTCTCTGCCTGGAACATTCAATGATTTGGGCGCCATTCTTGGTGCATTGTATGCTGCCAGAATTTTGAATTCCCTTGTAATTATTGTTGAGTACACTGTCTTGCTATAAAATGCAGACTGTGTTACTCATTTATGGTGGTTGAAGACTTGGGCATTTTTGGGGGAAAAATAACGAAAGACAGAGCATTTTCTTGGCTATTTTATCTCTGTTGGAGTTTATGAGTTGCATTTGAGTGCACCTTGCACATATGTTCAGTTTCTTGTCATTTTATATGAAAAATGCATTATTGCATGTGTTTGTCTGTCTGTCTCCATGTGTTGTATGCATTCTCTTCTTTTGAATTTGGTTGCTCAGAGTTTCTCAAATTCTAGGGTATAGATTTTTGTATCACATGCTTAATCTTTAACTTCCATTCAAGGAGTGGATTAAATTGTTTTAGGTTGAGTATGGAGAAGATTATGCGTCAGCTGGGATATATGTAAGTAGAGATAGTTAAATCCTTATCCTTGGGTGGTGTTTGTAAGGCAAATACCAGTCCTAACCCCTTGAAACGTGAATGCCAGTTGCAAGCCATTCCCTTGTATACGTCTAGTTGACTCCTTGCCCTGAGATAGGCACCGGTCTGCTTCTGGATTAGTAGTTATGATCCAAAACCCCCCTATCTTGCATCCAAAAATTAATATAAATCCTTTCAAATTTCCAACCCATTAGTTTGTAGGAGTAGAAATAGAATCCCTGCATACTCTCATCCTCAACCAGTTAGATATGTCCAAGAGCAATGCCAACCTTGTGATTTATCACCCAAATCTTGGTCCATACATGAGAGTATTTTGCCTATTGTTGTAAAGCTAAATCTTCTGTCATTGGGTGAGTCAATGCAAAATCTTTAGCTATAGGGATACCCCCCTTGGTGCGGCAAAACCAGAAGTGAAGGGGAGGCAGCTCACATAACCTCCCGTATCTGTTGGCCGAATCTGCCTGTGCATTAGAGTTGGCAAACCTTCTACCGATTTGGGTACCAACACATTCAAACCTTCAACAAACAACATCATGACTCTCTTTTCAAGCATTTTTGGAACCATGACTGCAATCTTTTAGAACTCATTGATGTAAGAGTCCACTCTACCAACCTGTTTCAATTGTGCTAATTCCCTATAGTAGACTTATCTTTCCTATCAAACCTGTTAATCAGCTTACAAGTAAACTCATCATATGAAGTGATCATATCATGCTACTGTGAGACAAGTCCATGATACCACCAATCATAGGCCAATCCCTCCAAATGCATAGTAGCAAACAGAATGGCCTTCTCTTCACCCATTGGCTTGAGTGTAATAAAAGTATCCAACTTATGTATCCATGCTCTAGCACTCATCTTAACACTTCCATCAAAGTTAGGTAAATGAACCATATTCAATGCTTCTTTGTAATCCTCATGTTCTTTCTTTTTAGGTCTACGTTCCTTTTTACTTTTGCTCTTATCTCTTCTTTGTGTCATGAATGCATTAAAATTTAGAGTTGTCCTAACTTCTACTGGAAGCATGTAGTACTCATCATAGGCAACCATGATATCATTGGTGAGGTTAGTATTTGCATCCTCATCCTCAAAAGATAACTCCTCTCTCACTAGCTCAAATCATGGATGAAGAGGTCTGTCATCAACTGTTGTGGTTGCTCTACCTGTAAGTGTAGGAGTAGGAGTAGGCTCTCAATGTGTAGTATTTCTCCTTGTATCTCTACATACATCCGAAGCTGCCCTACCTACAACATTATGCCTCTTGCTACTTACACTCCTGGATCTCCTGCAATGTGTGCGATCATTTTTCAATTCACCAATGGTACTGATTATACAATCCTGAAAAAGATGAAACTTCTATCCAAAGGCTCTCATAAAATCATCCAAACTAAAATCCTCATGTTCCCCATGTTCTCCATGACCTCTAGAGCTACCATTACCACCACCTCTCTCCATGTGTGATTGTGTACCTATACCTATATTAACTTCTTCTCGTTGTCTTGATCTTCTCCTGAAGCAATATTGGTTGCATTACCCAAAGGATGGCAGGATCTAGGATCTGATACCACTATAAAGAACCCTACTAATGCTATGCAAATTGTTTGGATACTTTATGCAATGTTTTCAATCTTTTACAATTGAATGTAATCAAATGGAACAATATGAACATGAAATATCAAATACCATATAGCAAATCAAAGCATGTGAACCATTAAATAACACACCCAGAAACCACTTCACTTCTTATTGATTTCAAAGAGATGATTACATATGATAGTTGACTGGTCCATGATATCAGACTTGCCTAATTTTTTGATCAGACCTCATACAAGTGAAATATGTGAGCAAATATGTACCAAAACCCTAGCCCAATGATAGGCAATGATGACCAATGAAGTAGTAGCTCAACTAGGGATGAATGTATGGATGTAGCTAACTTTGAAACCATGTTGTACCTCCTGATATTACTATTATACTTGTTGATCAGACTACTATACCTGATATCAAATGCCCAGATTTGCAAGAAATGCCAAAATATGTCTCTAATGGATAGTGATAGGCTCTAGGAAGGCAGTGATTGGAGTTTAGAGGTTCCCAATGATGTCAACCCCTTCAGATGATGATAAAATATGCTCAAACCTGTAGAAAACCCTCTGATATACCTGTTGTACCTACAAATCAGATTGATAATGATGGTTGGAAATGGATGCAAAACCCTCAACAAGCCAAGTGATCCAACCACAAATGCTTCAATGCCAATCTATGATGAAATATAACCAAATAACTCTTCAAATCTGCAATATATCTCCATGAAAACATCAAATTTAAGATCCATGATGAAATCTACTTGATATCATCCTATAATGGTGGAAAGGGATCATCACCAATCCACAATATGCCAAGGGAACACCACCTTGAGGAAACTTAAAATGCAATTTCAGTCAAGAGAAGCTCTCAAAATGCAAAAATACCAAATGATCAATAGTTGCAAATTGAAATCAAGAACCTCTATTTATCCATCTCTTCACCTAGGCGTCCCAATTTGCCCAATTTTGCCAATTTTCAAATCCAACAATGAAAATGCAATCCTCTATGAACAATTTTAAATGCTTTGCACTCGTTCATTTAAAAAAACCAATAAAATAATAATATTTTATTGTTCTCCTTTATCACCATGGATTGGCCATATTTAAAAAACTCATTATTTTATAAAATAATTTCTCCTTGAGCGGTGACCCTCTAGAGCAATAATAAAATATTATTTAAAATGCTTTTTTCCTCCTTGGATGGCTATCCCATGAAAAATAATATTTTATTATTTTTTTAAATAATCTCTCCTTGGGCAGCGACTCCTCTTGGGCAAATAAAATCAATATTTTATTAATTTATCCTCCTTGGCGTTGGGACCCAATTGATAAAAATAATAATATTTAATTATTTTTATTTTGTACTCCTCCAAAGTGGCATTGGGAAAAATATAGAAAAAATATATATTTTAAAATTCAATTAAAGATAGCATTTTCCATCTTTCCACTTTTCTATCTCCAACATTTATTTTTCCCATCCTTGGCTAGAAAAACACAACATTTTGGCTATATGAAAAATAACACCAAATAACACTTAGCCAAAATCCAAATGAAATCACCTGTTGAGCCAACATTATAGATTTTCATCCTCTAGAACCAAACTCAAACCAAAATCATTCCCTTACCACAATTATTAGCCTACGGGAATGGTGAATAGGCTAATTATCAACTCCACATGTGATCACACCAGAAATGAGGACATAATAAAAAGATTAAGCCGTAGCTGTCAATCTTTACTTGGTTGAGGGATAGGTGGTGCTACCATGCACCCGCGTGGTCTTAATTTTCTTCAATATAAAAGTACCTACGCAATGCGCTTTTCAAACCTTGGGGCCAACTGGATCAAACCACATGGCATCCTATGGGCTAAGGACCCACAAGTGCATCCTTCTCCATCGATGAGATATGTTGATTTGTCAACATCCACACATTTAAGAATCTTCAGGGTCCGGGCACCTCTAAGGAACATCAGATTATGATAGGTGTCAAGCTAGCACAACAACGCAAGGAAATAAAAGAAGGCACTCAACACAAACACGTTGTGCGCTACGTTGAATAGAGAAAAGACACCTGTCGAGTACTCTTTCAGCCAAATTTTCAAAGGCTAAATGAGTGAGGGCAGACGGGGAATCATCAGTTCTCCAACAAGGGGGCCCAGTACTCCTATGATGAGATAGGGGATAAATTGTAACTTATGTCCTCTGACGACCGGCTGGGGAGGTCATCGACAAATTAGAACAATAGGATTATTAAAGGGCACGCAAGGGTTTAGGGTTTTAGGGATAACATTAAAACTTAGGCAAACACACTAAAACCCTAAAATTTAAACCAGTGCCAATAGGCCCCACAATATTTTTCTTTTTTCAACTATGTTGTGAAAATATATTTACCTATTTGGTAGGGGACAATGGTAACCCTTTTTCAAAGGGGTACAATTCTTTTGTGATTGGCCCCACAATATTCTTTTTCCTCAACTATGTAGTGAAAAGATATTTACCTACTTAGTAGGGGATAGCTAGTAACCATTTTTTGAAGGGGCACAATCCTTTTGAGATTCACCCCACAATTATCTTATTCCTCAACTATGTAGTGTAAAGATATTTACCTACTTGGTAGGGGACAACTAGTAACCCTTTTCCTAGTTGGAGCCTTGAACATGCAGAACTTGAAACCTTAAAGGACAAGTGCCTACTTATTGAAGTGTGGGAAGATAAAGAACACCCATATTTTGAAATGCATTATCACCTCTGGGATCTGGGAAGGCAAGTGGCACAAGACTTGGGCCCTCCTCAGCTATGGAAACTATAGCTTCTTAGATCTATGGTGCGCTTCTTCTGTACTTTTTTGAAAGAATCCATACCCCCTTTTTCTAGTCAGAGCTCCAACAATCCTTCTTCAAGTTGCACAATATATTAAAGTTAGAATTATATCAAGGTCAAGTTTGTACCAAAAGGTCAAGGTCAAGTTTGGGTTGTAAATTAAACCCAAATTGATGAACTCAACTAGAGCAAAGGAGAGATCATTATTCAAATTTTGATCCATACATATGACTATTACAGAGTTTCTCAGATCTTGAGATGTACCATGATTTTAGTCTCTTCATCCACTTGGCATTCATTCTTAATTCATAGAGCTAAGCAATATATCCTCTTATTTATTTTTATTTGTAGGGAATTATACAATTATCTAACTATTTATTTTTATTTGTAGAGAATTATACAGTTGTCTAATTGTTTATGATCTAATCTATTTCACCCATCCACTCTTTATTTTAGGTTAAGTGTGCTTATGTTTATGCATTTTATTGATTAGTTTAGACTAACTATAAGGGAGTGTGTTTTCCCCTCTTCATTTTGGTGAACTTGATTGATCCTACAGAACCTAGTTTGCCTCTAGGGATTTATAGTTTTTAGATCTACATTATTTTTTATTACATCTTATTTTCATATTTGAACTATTGGAGTGCTTTTGCATGTGATTCATTGATAGATCTTTTAACTTAGGGTTTGATGCTTCTTTCCATATAATCCTATCCTTCATGCACCCAACCCACCCTAGCTAGGTGTTATATGACATCCACTTTTAGTACTGGCTTGTAAGGGGAAATGTGGAAATTCTGGTCTTTTAGTGGGTGATTACATGTTGAAATCTAATATGTTCATACTTCCAATCGATAGTTATGATGTGGTTCTTTGTGCCTAATTGTTATGCACACTCTATTATTTCATGTTATATTAACTTAGACAAACCCTAAGGATTGTTCTTTCCCCCTCATATTTATGGTGAATTGCATTGATACTACACAACGTTATATTCACTTTGGGGCTTCTAGTTCATATTTTATAGATCTCATATTATCATTTAAAATTTACCTAGGGTTTGATTTTCATACTCTTATACTTTTGGATTAAGGTTGGAGTATACACTGTGATATATCTTTTAACCCATGCTTTCACCTTAGAGCATTCTATATTATGGTTCCTCTTATATCTTATTTCTTGGAGGATATTGGTGCATACATTTTAGATTTTGATAGATTCCTATCATTACTTACACAAAATCCATCTATCCTTGCAATGCTCAAGACACATTTTTGTAAGGATAAGGATGTGTTTTCTATGGAAGGTTTGTTCTATCATGTTTCATCTTTCCCATCCCTCATGGAGTTGATTAGTGTAAACTCTATGTTATTAGAAATGTCTAGTTCCTTTTTCCATACATGGCATGATGATCCTATGCCTTATAACAATGATGAGCATATAGTAAGAAAGGATCTATCATGTAGTTCATCTTTTCATGACATTTATGTAACTTGTGATGATTTATCTTCTTTTATACATGATGATAAGTATATAGTGATGATCATTTTCCTACATCTCATGTGGCGATTATGGATGATTATGATTTCTCATCTCCACCTATCTCTGACAACTATTCTAGTGATGAACCTTATGTTGATTACATTTTTCTGCCATTAGTGATATAGTTGCATATATTATGCTACAAATGATCTATCTCTTGATATAATGGTAGGGTTGAGGAGGGGAGAACCAATAGAGGAATCGAGCAGAGGACAGGGTTTGCGGAAAGGGCAGTCACGGATGAGGTGGCCCTCCCTTCAACAGTAAAAACATGCATTCGATTTATTAAGATACTTGATTTGTTGGTTACACTTGAAATTGGGGCCCAGGAGTTTGATAGTTTGAGGAAGTGGCCAAGTTAAATCCATTTAAACACATATTATGGGTTGAACTTTAAGAATAGCCCATTTATCAAAGTTTGGTTTGCACCAAAGAACCTTGCCCAACTATGGTGGTATATCATGCAAAAAGGGGGCAAAATGCCAAGTTGAGGAAGGGTACTTCAACCCACATTGGGTACTTGGATTTTGAGGTGCCCTCGGAATGAAAATCGAGATCCCAAACTTATAGATAGCACGTCTGACCCTCGGATCCATAATGGAGGGTAGCTCTAGCGTTTTCTAGGTCCACAAATGTGCAAGTCACGTAACCTTTGCCTAATCCCTTCAATGACGATTCCTTGAATGACAATTAGCCTCCCCTTTTGCTCCCAGTGTGTATGTGTCCACTTAAAAAAATCTTATTATGACCACGAGATGGTCTTACCAACCGTCGGGCCTCCCGGCGGTGGGTGATTGCTGGTGCTTTGGGGTTTGTTGAGTCGTCTTGTTGACTGGTACTAACTGTGAATAGCGGATTAGGGTTAGCCGTTGGAAAGTCTGCCGGAATATCCATAGCTTTTGGATTGTGCAGGAACGAGATTGGTCATCGGGCAGGGCTGTTTCAATTTGATTCGCAGCATCGGGGTCCTCCAGCGTTCCTTTTTCTCTGGCCTTCTTTATCATTGGGATTTAGACTGGATTGGGCCCAATCAGAGCACACTTAGAACGAGCCGTCGTGGAAATTAGGGTTGTAGTGTTCCTGAAGAATTCAGGGTTGCAGTCGTTCGAACGCCTAATAATTCGGGAGGCACTCTTTATGTAAAGTTTCAAGGTCTCTTCAAAAGATTGTTGATAACTTCTTGTCCGAGAGGCATTTACTTACAATTCTTTGTAAATATTGGTTATTGCCGTATCCCTTCATCAAGTCCAGGCCACTCTACTATAGAAACTTTTATACATATTGCAATTCCAGTCTTACATTCATGGCTTCCTCCTCCTCATTGTCCAACAGAGCAGATCGATTGCATCTCCTAAAGTATATGATGCATTCATCAGCCACTGAGGCCCTGACGTCAAACACACCCTTGCTAAACAACTGTATGACCTTCTTAAGGCTAGACAGTGCCGGGCATTTCTAGATCGTGAAGAGATAAAGGGGGAGATTCCATTCCCTTTGCCATTCGCAATGGCATATGTTCATCTATTGTGCAAATAGCCATTTTTTTCCAAAGGATATGCAAAGTCCTCTTGGTGTTTAGACGAGCTTGTTCTTATGTTAGAACAAACTGACGCCATGTTTATTCCTGTGTTCTACGATGTGGAACCTTGGGAGCTTCGTCACATCGAGAACCACAAGTCTCGGTATGCTGCGGCATTTTCTGATTATCGAAGTAAAGGCAGAAATCTTAATAAGTTGGATGAATGGAAAAAGGCCCTCCTATCTGATGCAGACATATCTGGTTATGAACTTAACCAGCATCAAGAGTAAGATTACTGCTACCTGCTTTGTGTTGATTGCGATTCATTATGTTTTCCCTTTTTTTCAGTACATGGCATTCATTTTACCTTAGTAGAATGACTTTCTAAAGAGATTCTCGGTTTGGTTTTCAGCAATTTGTGTGAAAAGATTGTGTCCTGTGTGCTGCAAGAAATGAAAAAGAGAATACCGTTACATGTTGCCAAATATCCGGTTGGACTTGCTGAAATCGTCCAAGATTTTGAAAAAAGCTTTTGTTCAGAGATGGTGAGGGACAAAATCACGATAGCAGGGATCTTTGGACTTGGGGGGTCTGGCAAGACCACTCTGGCAAAAGAATTGTTTAACAAGGAGCGTTCAGGCTACCACGCAAAGCAAGCTCTTGAAAGATCTCTTCAATGAAGATCGATAATTTAAGAACGTAGATGAAGGAATAGGGGCACTGGGGCATCGTTTGGGAGGGGCAAGGGGTTGGCGGTTCCTTATAGTCCTAGATGATATCGATCATGAGGACCATATAGATGCCCTATTATCTGAAGGTAGGCTCAGCTCTGGTAGCATGGTAATTATTACAACCCGTGACCAATGTTAGGTATAGTTAAGATTGTCTAGAAAAAGACAAAATATTTCTCGAAGTCTTCCAAAGAACATTCCAGGTTATTTAGAAAGGAAGAAACTTCCAACTGTTTTAGAAAAGAACTTTCCAAGGAGAAGCTTCCAACTGTTCTAGAAACGAACATTCTAGAATTTTAGAGTTATCTAGAAAGCCAAAAGCTTCCAGGCTTCAAAGCTTCTATAGCTATATATATGTAGTTGGAGACAGCTACTGGACACAACATTTTGGATGTAATGTAAGCTAGATAAATATGTTTCTGAGTTATCTAACTCTGTTTTGCCCTATTTTCTCTGGCTATTATTGTTGTTCTATTTTTTATTGTCTTGTGGCTATTTTTACATGGTATCAGAGCATTGAATGAGAAGATTGACAGGTATTTTCAGCTTCATGGATTTAAGAGATGTAAGTCAGATCCAAATCTTTATGTGAAAAAAGTTCAAGATGATATTCTTCTTGTTGCAATTTATGTAGATGATTTACTCATTGCTGGACCGAATATTGGGCTAATTAATGATTTAAAATCATATATTAAGAGGACATTTCATATGAGTGATTTGGGTGAACTAAACTATTTTCTTGGATTACAAGTTTGTAGATTACATGATGGATTGTTCATCTCACAATCAAAATATGCTTTGGACCTTTTAGAAAAGTTTAACATGTTTGAATGCAAGCCAACATCTACCCCATTTAAATCTGGCGTCAAGCTTACTAAAGAATGTACTTCCAAGAGTATAGATGCCACTTTATATAGACAGCTTGTTGGTAGCTTGGGTTATCTAACTCATACTAGACCAAATATTTGTTTTGCAGTTAATCTAGTATCTAGATTTATGCAGGCACCTAAACAAAGTCATTGGTTGGCTGCTAAGAGAATTTTACGATACATCCATGGAACCATACACTTTGGAATCTACTATGGCTATAAGTCTTCAATTTCTTTGGTTAGACTTACCAACTCAGATTGGGGTGGTGATATAGATGATCAAAAATCTACTAGTGGTTATGTTTTCAATCTTGGATAAGGCCCTAGTACATAGAGCAGTAAAAAATAAACAACTACATCATTATCTTCATGTGAAGCAGAATATAGAGCAGCAAAAGAAGCAGGCAAGGAAGCAGTTTGGATTCAGAATCTTCTATTTGAGCTTGGTTTTCTACAAAGTTCAGCCAGCACTATATATTGTGACAATCAAAGTACCATACAGGTTGCCAACAATCTAATTTTTCATGCTAAAACAAAGCATATTGAGATTGATGTTCACTACATTCGGGATCTTGTTCAAGCATCCATTATCAGTCTTCGATTTTGTCCAAGTGAAGAACAAATAGCTGATATATTCACTACAAGTATGACTGAAGCCAAATTCTTAAAATTAAGAGGCATGCTTGGTATGTTAGAGGTGAATGTTAAGGGGGGATAGTAATATAATGTTCCCCTCTCCTTTGTATTTCCCCTCTCCTTTGTATTTTCTTTGTATTAGTCTAGCCAATCTTAAGGGGGGATGTTAGGGATAGTTAAGATTGTCTAGAAAAAGACAAAATATTTCTAGAAGTCTTCCAAAGAACATTCCAGGTTATCTAGAAAGGAAGAAGCTTCCAGCTGTTCTAGAAAAGAACTTTCCAAGGAGAAGCTTCCAACTATTTTAGAAACGAACATTCTAGAATTTTAGAGTTATCGAGAAAGCCAGAAGCTTTCTGGCTTCAAAGCTTCTGTAGCTATATATATGTAGTTGGAGACAGCTGCTGGACACAGCATTTTGGATGTAATGCAAGCTAGATAAATATATTTTTGAGTTATCTAACTTTGTTTTGCCCTGTTTTCTCTATCTATTATTGTTGATCTATTTTTTATTGTCTTGGGGTTGTTTTTACAACCAAAGCCTATTAAAGGGTGCAAATATCCGTTATAAGATAAAGGGATTGAATTGGGATCTTGCTAAAGATCCCTTCTATAGCCATGCTCTCCGTGGATGGGATCAACTTATAGCATACGAGAAATTGGTTGAAAGCTTCATGGAATTCTGTGGAGGTTTACCTCTCTCACTCAAAGTTTTGGGTGCCCATGTTTATGGTAGGGATGAGTATTATTGGGAGTTAGAATTGGAAAAGATTAAGAATATCCAGCCCAAGGATATAATACAAAGGCTTAAAATCAGTATTGATGGTCTAGACAGTCAAGAGAAACAGATATTTATAGATATTGTTTGCTTTTTCAATAAGATAGACAAATTTTATTTAAAAAGGATGGCTATATCAATCTGGAAAAATGCGTCCAGTTGGAGCGTTGATCATGCAGTTGAAACCCTGAAAGATAAGTGCCTAATTCAAGTTAATAATGATGACGGCTTTGAAATGCACGATCACCTCTGGGATTTGGGAAGACAAATGGCAGAAGACTTGGGCCCTCCTCGTCTGTGGAAACCCGAGCTTCTTAGATCTATGGTGTGCTTCTTCTGTACATTTTTTAAATTATCTTTTGAAAAAACATTTCAATTTATGTGTTTTTTTTTCCAGCGAACCACAGATTTAACGCAGATCCTTTTATACGTAGGAAGCAAAGGGATTTCAACAAATCCTAGCCGAAATAAAGGGCAGGTGTTTTCATTCGTTCAAGGATTCATCCCTCGATACCAATATTACTTATTTTATAGGTAGTTTAAATGACTCTGCTAAGACTGAGCTCCTGTGGCTTCAGATTGGTAATTTTACTCACAAGTTAAAAAGCATTCCTTCATGGATTCCTCTACAAAACTTGTGTTGTTTAGCTGCTATTGACGTTGAAGACTTGTGGAGTGCTTCTCAGCAACAGATGCAGACCAATACCTAGGTATTTTGTTATTATTTGCTGGAAATTTATTCTCCCTTCACGGTAGAGTATACATTTCAAAATACTAGTTTGGCGAAGATTGTTTACTATTGAGAACTAATCCAATTTTTGAGATTAATTGTGAATGCTAGGCTAGTTTCGAGTTGAGAATATTGAGGATTTCACAAGATACGCGACTATATCTTCCAGATTTAATAGGAATGTTCAATCATTTGGAAGAATTAGAAATAGATGGATCCTAGGAGAAGACTTATATGATATCCCTCCTACAATCACTTCAACAACTCAATAATCTTAGATTATTGGAATTGTGTGGGGGTCAGGGCTCTTTAAATGGGAATTTGAATCTGAGCGAAGTTAGAGATTCAACTAATTTTGAGGCTTCTACAAGCAACCGCATGTATAGCCTTGAAAGCATAAATTTTTCCTATTTCAAATATATATCCATATTGGTAATTAGTGGAGAGATGTGTCCCAGACTTCGATCATTGATAGTTTCTCATATGGATGATCTAAATGGAATGGACTTACAGGAGTTAGAGAGACTGACTACTCTTGAAGTGAGTGATTGTCCCAAATTGGAAACAATATCAAGGTTATCTTCTCTAACAGGGCTTCAGTTTCTTACAATGACTTATTGTTCCAAATTGGAAACAATATCAGGGTTATCTTATCTACGGTGTTTGGAGCGCATTGATATTGGTCGATGTGATGAGCTGCAGAGAATAGAAGGTGTTGAAGAGTTGTAAGGATTGAAAAGTCTGTAATTCATGTGGATGAAGGAGATCCAAGAGTATGCAATTGCATTTATGGACTGAGGGTACTACTTACTTTCTCTCAATTTTAAGCAACTTTACTGTGTTAAAAATTATGTTATTTTGCGTTTCTAATATTTGTATCAAGCATTTAATGTTGGGCCACTTTACACTGACATTTTAAATGTTTCAGAGGCTGTCGTCAGAGTATACCATTTTAGTGAGGAAGGCAGTGTATCCAACATCGTCGAGATTGAATGTAAATTTGTTTTCTGAGGTGATTGGCACCCCACCGCTGAGATACAGAGAGAATATAGCATACATTAATTGAAATATAGATCAATTAATGTATGCTATTTTAGGAAACTAGATAGGAAGATAAGGGTGCTTAGCTATGTAACTATTAAATGCCTAAAGATTGATCTAAACATTATATCTAATATGTCTTAGGATTTGAAATAAAGTATCTCAAACTATCATTCTCCTCATAATTACAATATTTTGTTTTGACTATGCAAGGTTGAGTTTGGGGGTTAGGATCAAGTTTGCGACCATGGATTTGTCTTGCACTTGCGAACTTGATTTAGTAATTAATAGAATTCTACTCTTTAGTTTGTTAGATGTGCCTTAGCTTCTTTACTCCTTTCAATATGAAAAGTCTTGTGATATTTAAAAACAACTTATATAGGTTGTTATGTCACAAGGGCACATGTTTTCTAGGTCAACCCTAGAAAATAAGTAATGCAATGCAATTATTGCACTCATGTAGAGCCTAGGAAAGAGAAAGTGGGATTGGTGGCGTCTTATGATAAAATCTATGATGCATCAATGTGCAAGAGGAGTTACTTTCTATTTGGGAGACCACTCTAATACACTAGGTTGTAAGAATTTTTACCTTGGTATTTTGAGACCATTTTTGGGCCCATGGTATTGTTTTTGTTAGGAACCCATGTTTAGCCCTTCTCTTTACTTTGTTAGTATATTGATGTTGGACACATATGCTTTATAAGTCATACCGTGAGTATATTGTATTATCCCACATTCATGGGAAGTAATAGTTGTTTAGATTAGACTTAGTATATAAGTATGTGTTGAGGCCAATAAAGGCATCCACGAATTTATTGTATTAAGCTTTCTCAAAGGAGGTTGCCCCCTCAAAGTGGCCTGCGATCAATAAATTCCTTCTCTATTTCTGCTATTTCTGTTATTTTGTACATTTTTCATTATATTGTTGCAGGAGGTTCCTCTCATCTGGTATCATAGTGCTTTCTTGGGCCCACTGGGTAGAATTTCTACCAAATTTTTTTCCGCAATGGCCTCAAGGCATTGTGATTATTGCAGTAGTTCTTTTTGCATATGTATTGTTCATTTCAATTACAGGTTTGAATTAGGGAATAATCCCTATTCGCTTAACTATGGGAAGTGCCTAGGCATAGCCCTAAAACTCATTGTGAGGAGTACCATAGGAACCCCGAAGTAGCTGGCCCATTGAGAGGACCTATCAGTGAAAAGGGCAACGACCCCTACCTGATTAACTAGTTCCCATCCGTGAGGTAAACCAAGAGCTGTCATTTGTGGAAAAGCAGTTATTAGTTTTACATGAGTCATGGAGTGAGGGGTATTGCCCTAATACGCAAGTTGTTAGACAGCATTGGTGGCCAAGTGACTCCCCTGAACCTTTAGGTAGCCGAACATACCTAGGGCCCATATCTATTTTTCATCTGACAAATCATAGATTGCATCTGTCCAGAGCCATTTGCAGATCCTGTTGCAAATCGTTTCCCAAAAAAAAATCTATTTTTTTGCCATATCTTCCTTGCTTTAGCTTCGTTTCCTCTCAAAATTTACTGGAACCCCTGGAATTTCATTCTGCATATTTTTTTGTTTTTCTACCCATTCCCCCAAAAAAAATCTCCTGGCTATGGTTGTCACCCGCACAGGAGCAAAAAACATGGAGGATGAACTTGTAGCCCTCAAGACCAAACCCCAAGATCTGGATGAAAAAGTTCTCAGCCTCAATCTTCAGCATTCAACAATGAACAATAAACGGCAGTCAAAGTCTTCTGCAGACACTAGGTTCTCTTCTTCCGGCAATTTTTGTGGGCCAAAGCTTGATTTTCCTTGCTTCAATGGTGATGATCCGACTAGATGGATATACCGGGTAGAACAATATTTCAGTCTGCATAATACTTTTGATGTCAACAAAGTTCCACTTGCATCCTTTCATTTGGGACATGAAGCCCTTCAATGGTTCTGTTGCTACATCATGGCTCATGAAGAGCCAAAATGGATAGATTTTTGTAAACTCATTTTGTAACGATTTGGTCCTAGTGCTTTTGATGACTTCATAGGAGCACTCACTAAACTTCGCTAAACTGGCACTGTGAGAGAATATCAGATAGAATTTGAGAAACTGGCCAATCACACAAAAGGATTGTCTGATGAATTCTTCAAGAGTTGTTTTGTCAGTGGTCTGAAGGATGCAATCTGATCTGAGGTTAAAATGTTCCATCCCAGCACAATGATGGAAGCCCTAGGGTTGGCTAAGTTGGTGGAGGACAAGATCACAGCTCAACAGTGCTCCAAATCCACTTTTGTTCCATTCAAAAATATGGTTTCCCAAAGACCTCCAATCACACCAGCTCCTAGAACAACTCCTATCAAGCATTTGTCTGAAGTAGAGATGCGGACACATAGAGAAAAAGGGCTTTGTTATAATTGTGATGAGAAATTCACTCGGGGGCATAGATGTGTTCAGCAAAAGCTCTATCTCTTGGATGTGGATTCTCTGCCTGCAACTGAAGTTTATGAAGATGCTCAGGATACAGTAGATGATTAGGTCGAAACTCAGCAGCCGCCTATTGACCCTACTTCTCTAGAAGACCACCCAAAGATCTCTCTCCATGCTTTAGCAAGAGTCACCACCCCACAAATCATGCGGGTCAAGGGTTACTTCAAGAAGCTCCCTCTTACCATACTCATTGATTTTGGTAGCACTCATAACTTCATTGACCCTTAGATCGCCAAACAGGCTGATTGTTTTGTCCATGCTTGCTCCATCTTTGAAGTCATGATTGCCAATGGGGGCACATTACCTTGCAAAGGGAAGTGTTGCAATGTGCATATCTCTATTGGAGATTATAACCTATGCTCCAACATGCTTGGCTTACCCTTAGGCGGATGTGATGTGGTTTTGGGCACTCAATGGTTACACACACTGACCCATCTTATGGGATTTTGTTGAACTTTGGATGCAATTTTCAGACAATGGGCAAAAACACACATTGAAGGGCTTACAACCAAGGTCTCTCAGCATCATCAGTTCACATCACATGGAAAAGCTCCTTAAGAAGAATTCACATGGTGTCATTGCTCAGCTCCATTCCATTTAGATGCAACCATCAGTGGTCTCCACTACTCCTTCAGATCTACAACAATATTTGGATAGATATACATGTGTCTTTTTCGAACAAGTGGGATTGCCACCTTCATGACCAGAGGACCGTCATTATTAGCTCCTTCCTGGAAGAGTTCCTCCCAACATTAGGCCCTATCGCTACCCATTTCACCAAAAGACAGAGATTGAGATGCTTGTTCAGGACTCACTGAAGCAAGGTATTATTCGCCCTAGTACCAGTTCCTTTTCTTCACCAATTCTTCTTGTCCAAAAAAAAGATGGGTCATGGTGCCTCTGCATTGACTTCCGAGCACTTAATCACATCATAATCAAGGATAAGTTTCTGATTCCTATTGTTGATGAGCTTCTTAATGAGCTTCATGGCGCTCATTTTTTATCCAAGTTGGATCTTCGTTCTGGGTATCACCAAATTCAGGGTCATGAGAATGATATCCCTAAAACGGCTTTCCACACGCATGATGGCCATTATGAGTTTTTGGTCATGCCCTTTGGCCTCACAAATGCTCCTTCCACATTCCAGGCATTGATGAATAAAATATTCTGGCCCTACTTGCGGAAATTCATTCTAGTCTTCTTTGATGATATCCCCATCTATAGTAAATCATGGACTGAGCATCTCCAACATCTGGATCTTGTATTGTAACTTCTCTTTGATCATCATCTCTATGCAAAACAATCTAAATGTGTTTTTGTGCAGGAGGAAGTGGAGTATCTCAGGCATATTGTTTCATCCCAAGGGGTTCGAGTGGATCCTGCCAAAATAGATGCCATGAAAAATTGGCCACATCCTCAAACACTCAAGAGCCTCCGTGATTTTTTGGGACTGACTGGCTATCGCAAGTTTGTCAAGGATTACAGGAAGATTGCAGCTCCATTAACAGCTATGTTAAAAAAGGATGCTTTTACATGGACACATGCTGCTAAGTGTGCATTTGAAAAACTAAAACAAGCTATTGGTACTACACCTATTCTAGCTATGCCAAATTTTTCCAAGACATTCACTATTGAGAGTGATGCTTGTGGCAATGGACTTGGTGTTGTTCTCCTTCAAGATGACCATCCCATTGCGTTCACCAGCAAAGCCCTTTCTGGTAAGCATTTAGTACAATCTACATATGAGAAGGAAATGATGTCTATTTTGCATGCAGTACAGAAGTGGTGGCCATACCTACTAGGGAATCATTTATGCATCAAGACTGATCACCAAAGTTTGAAATATTTCCTAGAACAATGGGTCTCCTCCCCAGTACAATAGAAATGGGTTAGCAAACTCATGGGTTATGACTATGAGATCACTTACAAGAAGGGTAAGGATAATATTGTGGCAGATGCTCTTTCTCGCACATTTGATGACCAAGCTTCTCTTTTAGCTATTTCTATGCCTGTTCCAAATTGGTTAGAATCTGTCCAGCAGGGCTATGTCTATAACTCTTCATTATCTCAAATCATCCAACAGTTGGCCAATAACCCTTCTGCTATACCGCATTACTCATAGGATGGTGCTTCTCTGAGATATAAGGGTCATTTGGTGCTTCCCCAGAGCACAAATCTTCACCAAGCTATCTTCTATGAACTCCATGCTTCTCCATCGACAGGGCACTCTGGGTTCCTCAATACTTATGAGCGAGCATGGCGTAACTTCTTTTGGAAGGGAGTGAAAAGGGCAATTCAATAGATGGTGGTTGAATGTGATACCTGCCAATGCAACAAGGGTGAAATGACATTCCTTCCTAGATTACTTGAACCCTTACCCATCCCTACATGGATTTGGACAAATATTTCTATGGATTTCATTGAGGGGCTCCCTAAATCTTGAGGGAAGACAGTGATCTTGGTTGTGGTTGATCACCTCTCCAAATATAGTCATTTTTGTGCCCTCGACCATCCCTATACCGCCTCCTTAGTCACACAAATTTTCATGGACTGGATCTTTCGTCTTTATGGCATCCCTTCTTCCATTGTTTCAAATCGTGATGCAACTTTCATCAATCATTTTTGGACAGAATTATTTTGATACACTGGCACCAAATTGTTGTGATGTTCACAACACGCCCCATTTTGCCCCTTAGCAAAATGAGGACCCCTGCTGTCGCTTTGCTTTTTGCTTCTGCTTGTGTTTGTTCTGTCTGGTGGTAAAGGGAAAAGAGAGTCAAATTTGCAAACCTTGTTAAAAATATGGAAAAATGTATTTTTTAGTACCATTGCATAATATGGTTGGATTCCTTGCGAAAAATGAGCCAGGGTTGCTTTTTGAACCATCTTAAAATTCATCATATTTTGCAAGTTATGATCATTTAGGTAAAATGAACTATCAGGTTTTGCATAATATACAGTCAGTTGTTTGCCCTTTTGTTGGCATTCGTTTTAAATTTTGAAATATTCATATTTAGTGGTTCCAGGTCATGGGCAATTTTGTCTGGGTTCCACTCTGTATCTCACATTTAACTGTTTTGCAGAAATGCATCAAACACTTTGATCGCCATTATTCATTCATTGGCAGTGTTTTTACAACGTTGAACCTTTTTTCTTTTTTGGTTCAAAGGGTTCGAGGTTCAATGGTTCAAATTCAATGGTTCGGGTTCAAGGCTTAGGCAGGAAGGATGGAGAAGAGGCCATCGGCCTAACATATGTGATCGGCGGAGTTCAAATATATGTCGCCGAAGTAAGGTCTCTCACCGATGGCCTTTTGCCATCGGTGTAACATTCAATGTCAGCCAAGTTTGAAATGGTCACCCCGAAGCACGTGGTCTCGCCGATGGTATACCATCGGCATAACAAGCACCGTCGGCAGTATTTGGAAATATCTGGGTGAGAGGGGATCTCTCGCCCATAGAACTAACAACTGACATCGGCAACACTTATGCCGATAAAGAGCTATCGGTATAACAAGAAGCATCGGCGCAAGAGGTTTGGAGTTCACCGATGGGCGATCTCTCGCCGATAGCGAACAACGAGGGGGTCGTCGGCAGGAGTCAGGCCGACGAAGAGGTATCGGCATAGAAAAGGCATCGGCGCAGGAAGAATGGAGGTTGCCGATGGGCGACCTCTCGCCGATGACGAACGAAGGAGGGGACATCGGTAAGAAGAGGGTGGTCAGCGGAGATGATTCAGAGTTCGCCGATGGCGAATCTCTCGCCGATGAAGGGGAAAAACAAGCCGACAGAGGAATAAACAAAGGATAAACAAAGCAAGGGGGCGTCGGCCAAACGAAGGTCATCGGCGGAGAGAATATAGAGCTCGCCGATAGTATAAGCTCTTGCCGATAGGAAGGAAACAGAGAAAACAAAGGAAAAAACAAAGAGAGAAGGGCCGTCGGCCAAACAGTGAGCATCGGCCGAGCAATTTTTTGACACACCGATGGCGATTGTCACGCCGATGGGTGGGAAAGAGAAATGCAATAGGAGTTTTAAACTCATTTTTTTGGCGCCCGTGGCATTTTTTCGGTCAACGATGGTTGACCCGTGTTTTTTGAGCAGTCTGTGTGCATTTTGAACGCATTTTGAGAGTTTTTTGGACCCGATTTCCACATCTTTGTACAGTCACTTGGATTTAAACGATTATTTTAATTTCTTGCTGTTTATGTGATAAATTGGTACTTATTGCTTGTCTTGTCTTGCAGGCTTGCAGTCGAGGAAGCAGCTAGAAATTCAACACAGTGACCTCATGGAGGAAGGAAATCCAATCTCAGGAGCAGGAAGATAAAGATGAAGTGCGAAGAAGTCAAGGCCAACCAAATGAAGAACAAGGTTGCAGCTGAGAGTATTACTACAACAGACAAACAAGAGTTATTGCTGAGCTGCCAGAACTTCTTAGAAGGGGCAATATTTCGCCCAGATTTGACACTGCTCAGAGATATTTTGGAAGATCTGGTTCATCTGTATTTATTGCTGTAACCAGGGGTTTGAACCAGGGGTTTGAACCAGGGGTTCAGTTAAGTTTTTGCTGTAGTAAGGACAATCAGAGAGTCTTTATATTATGCCTCTCTACATTGTAATACTTTACAACAGGGGCTACACAGGGATTTTTAGGAAAACACAGCAAGTTAGCTTAGTTTAGATTAGAAGTAGAAGAAGGAGGTCGCCTGTTTGTCTGCAGTAAGGTGCGCGTGGAATGTCTGGCTGTCTTACTGTATCTGTAAAGCTTGTAAGTTCTCTGTAGTATGATCAATGAAACTAAGAGTCATTCGTACATTGTAAATCATGTATGACTATTCGTTTCTAATACAATAGAATCTGGAGTTCTGCATCTATCTTCTGAGTGTTCTCCTACTCTTCTTTGTGTTTTGAAATATTTTCTTTGAGAGCTTGCAATTTTAAATGTATGTTTGTGAAAATGCTCAGAACTTGCATTTAAGGTTTTTACTCTGGATTTGATCAAATTATTGTAGTATTTACATAGTGCATAACAGAAACAATTAGATCCTTCGGTAGATTAAATGAGGTATAGATTAGATCTTTCTAACTTTTCCCAACCCATCTGAAATATTTAGCTGAAAACGTAGAAATCTAAAGGAAATTGTCTCAAATTTGAAGAAGCATGCATAACAGAGTTAAGAGTAGACAGTTTTCATAAATGTATAAAAGAGAAGGTTGCAATAATTCAAAAAAATCATCTGAACTTGCAGCACAGTAACACTTGTATGCAAATGAACAAAATACTTGTTGAAATCTATGATTCTTTTGCATATTCTTAGTCCATTAAACCACCAAACAAACCTAAACTACGTAAGGCCCCTTGAACATTACAGCTTCACATTGACCAACTGAACTTGACCAACCGAACCATTGTAGACTTGGGATTAGTTGAATCTTAAATGATTCCTTCTTATCTTTCAAGTATAGTTTCAGTTCATTATATGTGAATTTTAACTTACTGTTATGATTGCATCAAAACAATCACCAACAGTTTTCTGGCGCTAGAAGGAGGGCTAGAAGGCTGTATATTGTAATCACCAATAGTTTTCTGGTGCTAGAAGGAGGGCTAGAAGGCTGTATATTGTAATCATCAACAGTTTTTCTGGCACTAGAAGGAGGGCCTTCCTGAGTTAGGTTTCATTTCAAACTGGCTAATGACAGTAATAGAGTGACTAGGTCTAGATCTAGTTCAGGAGATATATTTGTGCAACTACCTGATACAAGGCGAAGTAAAAACCCTTTAATTTGGAATCCAAAGATATCGTAAACGGGAAGTTCATCTGGAACACCTCCTGGGTCACCTTTTAGCATCCGTAGTATTGTGAGTCCTGACAGATCACTGTTCAGATCTTTAAATCATGGTTCAGGCACCCCCGGAGGTCTCAATCCTCCTGTAAATCCTAATCCACCAATCAATCCAGGTATTCCTGCAAGTTCAAGTCAAGCTCAAACACCTGCAATGGCTTATTTCGATGTCAATTCTCCCATACTCTTCAATGATTATCATGAGATGCCAAAAAATTCGGAAAAGATATGTCCCAAATACCAGTTGCATTAGGACCCAGAAGATCATATTAGAATATTTAAGGAAGCATGTTTTAGGGCTATGTTAGAGCACGAGGATGTTGTGTGTAGATTGTTTCCTTACACCTTTAATGAGTAGGCCTCTAGCTGGTACGTAAACTTACCCAATGGTTACATTTCTTCCTGGGCACTTATGGAAGAAGCATTTCTGTCAAGATTTAGAGGACCCATTGACCCTTGCGCTTTGTATCATAAATCGGCTGCTATAAAATGAGGTGAGGGAGAGCTAATTGATAATTTCAATGACAGATTTCAAAAGGCCTATTCTAGGCTGGTAACCCCTTATACCATAGATGATGCTCCCTTGTTGGCTATGTACTATGCTGCCTTGGATCCTTTAACCGCCATGTTTGTCAAAAGAAAACCTGACATAGATTCAATATCCAAAGCCTATAAAGAGGCAGCCTCAGTGAACCAAGAAATGAGGCATACAACTTATAGTCCATTTGTCAATGGAGGAAATTTTGGGGTGCAGAATCAGGCACACCCATGGAATGGAGTCCCTGTGCAGCATGCTCCACTAGTAAATCCGGTTCCTTCTTACACACCTGTGTATAATCCTACTCCAATCCAAGCTATAACTCCTTACACGGCTAGTACTTCCAATAACAGTCAAAATAATGGTCAGCCTTTCTTCCAACTTCCTAGGGATGTAACTGTGGCAAAAGCACAAGAGGATAGGGAAGAAATCAAAGAAATTACTGTACATTTGAAAAGATTAACAACCGAAGTGACACAGCTAAGAAATGAGAACCTCTATGGAAGAAGCAACCAAAACTACAATCCACATCAAAATCACAACCAAGGCCAAAATCAGAATTATAGTCTCAATCAAAATCAGCAGTACAATCAGAACCAAAACTACAATCAGCATCAAGGCCCCAGTCAGGGGCAACCAATGCAAAATGGGGGGCCAGTGATAGATAATAGGACCTGGGGCAATAATAACAGAAATCAGAATCAACCTAGGCCACCCAAGACATGGAACACTGGGCCCAACAACGGTACTCTGGCTTCTCCTTTTGAGAATACAGATAATCATGGTACAAAACAAATGACTAGCATACAAATGGCCAGTACAGCACCCAAAAATTGGTGCAGATTTCACAATACCAATGCCCATGCTAAGCACGACTGTCCACAGTTCCACTTGGCAGCTAGTATTTTCAACATAGATGTACAGCCTCCTACCTCTAAATTTCTCATTCCTAAGGGTAATGAGGTAGTACCCTCAGGATATGACACAGCATTAGTCTTAGAAACGTTTTCCTTTGCAACTGCAGAAGAGAAAGAGGATGAATTGCTAGAGGATGAACCATACTGTTGTGAAAGTATTTATCCTGAATCAGCCTTTGTGTTAAATGCTTTTCAGTTTCCTTTTGAATCTGAAAATGAGATATTAAATGAAACAGAAGAGGTGCAGGCCTTTCAACAGACAAATAAAAGCCACACCTACAATTTGAGGAACAACCCTAGGCCGGGAGGACCTTTCACCACTTCCACTCCTCCGAATAACATTAATACACCCCCAGATCAGAATGCTAGCAACAATCCTGCCATACTTAAAGCTAGTCAGCACACAAATAATGGAACAACAGTGCAAAAGGATCAAACAAGTAAGACAGAAGCAATAGAGACAACAAGATTAATGAATTACTTATCAGAGGAAATAAAGAAAATTAAGGTCAGTATACCTCTAAATGAATTATTGAAGACCCCAGGGATCAGAAATGCTTTTTTAAAATCCCTGGATACATCCATAACAAACAAGGTGTCTGCTGATATAACTGTTCCTAATAGTGATTCACCACCTAAGGAGAAAGGTAAGAAAGTTGAGCAGCCTTCCAATACAAATGTAGTAATACATGCGGATAAGAGGGATACTCACCCTTTCTTGTTAACTGTTAGGTTGTGTGGGAAGAATATACACAATTGCATGGTAGATTCTGGTGCTTCGGCCAACGTAATGCCCTTAGGAATATGTAAAACTTTCAGGATGACTCCCACCAAATCTGCCAAGGTTGTCATGCAATTAGATAAGACCAAGGTTAGCGTGATAGGAGAACTCATGAACATTCAAGTGCAATTAGCTTCAGACCCTAGGGTAAGCCAAATCATTGACATTCAAGTAGTGGATATACCCGTAAATTATGGAATGTTGCTAAGTAGGGATTGGTCCAAGACATTAAACGGATATATGGCTACTGACTTTTCACACATGTGGTTACCTTGGAGAGGCATCCCAAACCAGATCAGAATAGAGGCAGAGCCCAGAATGAAACATATGATAACAGAGTATAATCGAACTAATGAAATATTATATGCTGCTGTTGAACCAGGTGTCTATAGAATTACCAACAATGGGATGCAGATTGAAGAGATTATGATGTTAAACATTAGAAAAAAGTGTGTCAGCAATAGAACGGCACTATTCATTGAGTCTGACGAAAATTCTTCAGATGAAGAAAACAATGCAATAGACAAATTTGGTCATGCCATTAGACGAGAGGTGGAAAAGTGCGTTACACACAATCTCCCAGTCCAATGTAAGTTATATAAAAATAGGTGTAGAGTCCATGATAGGCAACATTCTGAGGAGAATTGTGAAATATGCAAAGACATCATTGAATATGAATACAAAAAGTGCATAGGGAGGGTAGAGTCACAAGAGGAAAATGAGAATCCTGATCCAACACAGAGATATGTTCAGGATAATATAGATGCCTTGATTCCAGATTTAGGAAAAGAAATAGAGGACAAGGGTAGTTATCTTTTTGAGTTGCAAACTAAAAACACACATATGCAAGATAACCAAACGGAAAAACCCATGAATAAACAAGACAACACCCCACAGGAAATAAAAGGGACAAAGTATGCCAAGGTAAAAGATCAGAAAAGTAAAGATGGCATGTGGACGTTAAAATGTGATGGGTCCAAATCAAAACAGGGCGCAGGTGCGGGTATTGAACTCATAGATCCTCAAGGTAAATCACATTTGGCAGCATATAGATTACAATTTTCCTGCACTAACAATATTGCTGAATATGAGGCCCTAATTTTAGGACTTGTCATGGCCATCAAGAACGGGGTAAAAACCATCAGGGTATTTTCAGACTCTGAATTAGTAGTCAGACAAGTGAGGAAACTATATGCCTGCAATTATAAGAAAATGATTAGTTACAGACATAGAGTATGGGGTTTAATGGATTCGTTTGATGCTTTTAACATAGAGCACATCCCTAGAGAGCTGAACCACAGGCCAGATGCGTTAGCAGTTGCTGCTAGTGCATTAGAACCATTGACACTGTCAGGATTAAGACGATTTGCTGTTGAGCTAGTTAACGTGCCCAGTATACCAGACAACGTTACACACTTTCAGGTATTTGGAGGGGATCAGCAAATTATTAATTTTCTGACTTGTAATGAGGCATTTGAGGCCCAAATCATTGATGAACAAGAAAGGCCTGAAGTAACATGGGACGAAGAAGATATGATCAACTTAAAGAGCAACTTCTTACCAAAAGGAGTAATTGAATTAGAACACATCTTTGACTTCGACGGAGTAATAAGACAGAAAGACTTACCCAAAACAGAAGGGGGTAGGTGTGATTTACATAACTTAGGGACTGAGCTAAATCCACAAAATGTACTAATTGGGAAAGCTTGCTCTGAGAAAATTAGAAAAGAGGTTCTGGACATTCGAAAGAATATAAACATGTCATAGCATGGACTTATGAAGACTTGAAAACATTTGATGAGTCCATCATAACTCACGTAATACCTTTAAGAAAAGAAGTCAAACCATTTAGGCAGAAACAAAGGCCTGTAAATGCCATTCTAGAGCCTTTAATCTTTGAGGAAGTTAAAAAATTACTGTCTGCTGGAATAATTTTCCCAGTCAGACATTCTGTCTGGGTAGCTAACTTAGTACCAGTGAGGAAGAAAAACGGAGACATCAGGTTGTGTGTAGACTTTAGAAATTTAAACAAGGCATCTGAAAAGGATAATTATCCTTTGCCCCTAATAGACGAAGTACTGCAAGCAGTAAATGGCGCAAAGATGATGTCTTTTTTAGATGGTTTTTCAGGTTATAATCAGGTCTTAATTGATGGAGAAGATAGACTAAAAGCCACCTTCACTTGCAAATGGGGAAATTATGCGTATAGAAGAATGCCTTTTGGTCTGATCAATGCAGGTGCCACTTTTCAGAGGGCCATGGACGTTGCATTCCGTGGATTATCAGGTAAATGCATTGTTGTGTATATGGATGATTTAACTATGTATTCCAAGGATGCATCCACCCACGCTGAAGAGCTCAGAAAAGTACTCAAGCGATGTGAAAGGTATGGGGTTTCCCTTAATCCTAAGAAATGTATATTTGGCGTAACTGAAGGTAAATTATTAGGCCATGTCATTTCTGAAAGTGGAATTTCAATTGATCCGGATAGAATAGAATCCATAAAAAATTTGCAAATACCAAACAGTAGGAAAGAGTTGAAATCATTTTTTGGTAAAATTAACTTCGTTCGGAAGTTTATAACAGGTTTTGCAGAGATCGTGCAGCCGTTGAATGCCATGTTGAAGAAAGATGCACAGATGGAATGGATGCCAGTGGCCAAAGCCGCATTTGAAGATATCAAGGAGGCAATTTCTAATGCCCCTGTATTGGCAAGTCCAGACTACACAAGCCCGTTTTACATCTACTCCTTTGCATCTTCTCATTCTGTCGCGGCTGCCTTGACACAGAAAGGTGAAAATAATGAAGAGAGGCCCATAGCATTTATGAGTGCGCCTCTGAAGGATGCACAGCTGAGATATTTAGATATCGAAAGACAGGCATTCGCATTAGTAAAGGCTGTGAAAAAATTTAGACACTACATTCTGCGCAGCCAGATCAAAGCCATAGTACCAGACGCAGCAGTAAAAATGTTGCTGATGCAAAACGAGCCTGGAGAAAAAAGAGCCAAATGGATCACCACACTGCAAGAATTCGACATGGAGATCATTCCCGCAAAGCTGGTCAGAGGGCAGGCGTTGGTGCAGACAATAGCAGACATGGATCCAAATCTGATAAAACAACAATATGTATTGAATTCCCAAGACGCATCAGGCTGGTACGATGATTTAAGCACCTTCCTGATAGTTGGAAAGTACCCAAGCAAGATGAAGGCTTCTCAGAGGAGAGCTTTGAAGATTAAGGCACAAAATTATATGGTGCAAGGAGGTCTTCTATTCAAGAAGAACCATGATGGAATTTATCTGAGATGCATAAACAGAACTGAAGCTGATAGAGTGTTGACAGAACTACATGACAAGTACGGAACCGGCCATGGTTCCCATTTAGCTACAACACACAAAATACTGAGGGCGGGCTATTACTGGCCCACTATGTTCAAAGATACTAAGAGTCACATCAGAAGTTGCCACACCTGTCAGACTGCAGCAGACAAAGGGAGAAATCCGGCCAATCCACTGCAACCTGTGATCGAATCCAGACCGTTTGCACAGTGGGGCTTGGATTTTATCGGAGTCATCAATCCCCCATCTTCTACAGGACACAAATTTATATTGACAGTAACAGACTATTGTACAAGGTGGACTGAGGCCACCTACTGCAAATTTTCCACAACTGAGGTAGTTATCAAGTTCCTTGAAGAAAACATTATCACCAGGTTTGGAACGCCCTATTCATTGGTATGTGATAACGGCCCTGCTTTCTCTTCTTTAAAATTTTCTAAATGGGCATTTGAATATGGGATTATTCTAAGGTTTTCTTCGAATTATTACCCTCAAGGTAATGGACTGGCTGAATCAACAAACAAAATTTTATTAGACATAATCAAGAGGTTAATTGCCAAAAGTCCTAGAGAGTAGAATACCCTGTTAAGATATGCATTATGGGTAGACAGGACCAAGTTTAAAATAGCTTTAGGTAGCACACCTTATCACTTAGTTTATGGGACTGATCCCATACTTCCAGTAAATCTGAGAATACCAACCTGAAAGTTTGCCAATGAATATCTAGGCTTTGATAACCATAGGGAAGCCAGAATAGTGCAAATGTTACAACTAGAGGAGAAAAGAGGTCAAGCCCTTGAGAAGTTTGCCAAACACCAAGTGGTTGTTAAGAGGTGGTTTGACAAAAGGGCAAGAGTCAAAACATTTAGAATATCAGACTTAGTGTTGTGCTGGGACAAAGCACATGAAAAGAAAGGAAGCCATGGAAAATTCGGTTAATTATGGCTAGGTCCATTACAAGTCTCAGAAATAATAGGAGATAACACCTTTAGACTTAAGACCTTGACTGGAGAAGATGTGCCATTACCAGTTAATGGCCAGCATTTGAAACACTACTTCCAGGCTTGAGGTAAAAAGGGGGGCAGTCCTTTTTTTCTTAATGTAAAGTGCTGTAAGTAATGTACAGTTCTTCTTTTGTGTTTTCTTTTGGGTTGGCTGTTTGTATAGTTTGTCTTTTTGTTTCTTTCTGTTTTTGTTTCTTTCTGTTTGTACAGCTTTTTTTTGGGTTGTTTGTACAGCCTGTTTGTTTGGTTTGCTTGTTGTCTCCTCAGTAGGGATCTTTATTTTACTTTAGAGTATTAAGGAGCAAAACCAGCAACCATTCAAATAGTATAAAATTTAGGGTATTCAAGTTAATCATTTACAATTTACACATAACTTGTTACTGTCATGAATGTAGAGAGTTGTTCATCTTCTGAAGTTTTGTATTCAATAAATGTGATTGAGAATTCGAAGCAAGTTTCTCACGATGACACACCTAAAATCCTTGGGTTTGTTGAACTTACCAGTGTAGATATTAGGTGAAAAATCAGAGGTTACCCTTGCTACCATTACAATTCTCAGCTTAATTTCAGCAAGTGTCCACTCCTTGCATCATGAAGTTACAAATTGTTATATCTCATGAAGTCTTTCAAAATATAAAAAAATAAATAAATAAATAAAGCGGATTATACTGAAAATCCAGATTAAGCCATCTAAGTAACTCTACCGGGGCTATAGACGCTCGCTGGCAGTGGGGCTCTACTTAGGAGAATTGTAATGATAACCTTGCCGGGGCTATGGACGCTCGCTGGCAGCAAGGCTCTATCCAGTCGGCTATGAGGGAATATCCTCACCTACGTAGGCTAATGTCAGTCACTGGTTTGTTCAACCGATCTTCAAGATGAGGATAATTAATCACGTGCACACAACTAAACTAAAAATGGAAATTCATGCATCTTTATTGAATACTTTGAGTCTCAAGCTGAATAGTAATTTGTAGGAAAGATAATCGGAAGTTATAGATTCATTTCATCTAGTTTTCTTGAACACTTTGAATTTAATTGTTTTGTTTTGGTTGCTAGTTGTTGTGATATTCACAACACACCCCATTTTGCCCCTTAGCAAAACGAGGACCCCTGCTGTCGCTTTGCTTTTTGCTTCTGCTTGTGTTTGTTCTGTCTGGTGGTAAAGGGAAAAGAGAGTCAAATTTGCAAACCTTGTTAAAAATATGGAAAAATGTATTTTTTAGTACCATTGCATAATATGGTTGGATTCCTTGCGAAAAATGAGCCAGGGTTGCTTTTTGAACCATCTTAAAATTCATCATATTTTGCAAGTTATGATCATTTAGGTAAAATGAACTATCAGGTTTTGCATAATATACAGTCAGTTGTTTGCCCTTTTGTTGGCATTCGTTTTAAATTTTGAAATATTCATATTTAGTGGTTCCAGGTCATGGGCAATTTTGTCTGGGTTCCACTCTGTATCTCACATTTAACTGTTTTGCAGAAATGCATCAAACACTTTGATCGCCATTATTCATTCACTGGTAGTGTTTTTACAACGTTGAACCTTTTTTCTTTTTGATTCAAAGGGTTCGGGGTTCAATGGTTCAAATTCAATGGTTCGGGTTCAAGGCTTAGGCAGGAAGGATGGCGAAGAGGCCATCGGCCTAACATATGTGATCGGCGGAGTTCAAATATATGTCACCGAAGTAAGGTCTCTCACCGATGGCCTTTTGCCATCGGTGTAACATTCAATGTCGGCCAAGTTTGAAATGGTCACCCCGAAGCACGTGGTCTCGCCGATGGTATACCATCGGCATAACAAGCACCGTCGGCAGTATTTGGAAATATCTGGGCGAGAGGGGATCTCTCGCCGATAGAACTAACAACTGACATCGGCAACACTTACGCCGATAAAGGGCTATCAGTATAACAAGAGGCATCGGCGCAGGAGGTTTGGAGTTCACCGATGGGCGATCTCTCGCCGATAGCGAACAACGAGGGGGTCGTCGGCAGGAGTCAGGCCGACGAAGAGGTATCGGCATAGCAAAGGCATCGGCGTAGGAAGAATGGAGGTTGCCGATGGGCGACCTCTCGCCGATGACGAACGAAGGAGGGGACATCGGTAGGAGTCACACCGATGTAAGGACATCGGTAAGAAGAGGGTGGTCGGCGGAGATGATTCAGAGTTCGCCGATGGCGAATCTCTCACCGATGAAAGGGAAAAACAAGCCGACAGAGGAATAAACAAAGGATAAACAAAGCAAGGGGGCGTCGGCCAAACGAAGGTCATCGGCGGAGAGAATATAGAGCTCGCCGATAGTATAAGCTCTTGCCGATAGGAAGGAAACAGAGAAAACAAAGGAAAAAAACAAAGAGAGAAGGGCCGTCGGCCAAACAGTGAGCATCGGCCGAGCAATTTTTTGACACGCCGATGGCGATTGTCACGCCGATGGGCAGGAAAGAGAAATGCGATAGGAGTTTTAAACTCATTTTTTTTGGCGCCCGTGGCATTTTTCGGTCAACGATGGTTGACCCGTGTTTTTTGAGCAGTCTGTGTGCGTTTTGAACGCGTTTTGAGAGTTTTTTGGACCCGATTTCCACATCTTTGTACAGTCACTTGGATTTAAATGATTATTTTAATTTCTTGTTGTTTATGTGATAAATTGGTACTTATTGCTTGTCTTGTCTTGCAGGCTTGCAGTCGAGGAAGCAGCTAGAAATTCAACACAGTGACCTCATGGAGGAAGGAAATCCAATCTCAGGAGCAGGAAGATAAAGATGAAGTGCGAAGAAGTCAAGGCCAACCAAATGAAGAACAAGGTTGCAGCTGAGAGTATTACTACAACAGACAAACAAGAGTTATTGCTGAGCTGCCAGAACTTCTTAGAAGGGGCAATATTTCGCCCAGATTTGACACTGCTCAGAGATATTTTGGAAGATCTGGTTCATCTGTATTTATTGCTGTAACCAAGGGTTTGAACCAGGGGTTCAGTTAGGTTTTTGCTGTAGTAAGGACAATCAGAGAGTCTTTATATTATGCCTCTCTACATTGTAATACTTTACAACAGGGGCTACACAGGGGTTTTTAGGAAAACACAGCAAGTTAGCTTAGTTTAGATTAGAAGTAGAAGAAGGAGGTCGCCTGTTTGTCTGCAGTAAGGTGCGCGTGGAATGTCTGGCTATCTTACTGTATCTGTAAAGCTTGTAAGTTCTCTGTAGTATGATCAACGAAACTAAGAGTCATTCCTACATTGTAAATCATGTATGACTATTCATTTCTAATACAATAGAATCTGGAGTTCTGCATCTATCTTCTGAGTGTTCTCCTGCTCTTCTTTGTGTTTTGAAATATTTTCTTTGAGAGCTTGCAATTTTAAATGTATGTTTGTGAAAATGCTCAAAACTTGCATTTAAGGTTTTTACTGTGGATTTGATCAAATTATTGTAGTATTTACATAGTGCATAACAGAAACAATTAGATCCTTCGGTAGATTAAATGAGGTATAGATTAGATCTTTCTAACTTTTCCCAACCCATTTGAAATATTTAGCTGAAAACGTAGAAATCTAAAGGAAATTGTCTCAAATTTGAAGAAGCATGCATAACAGAGTTAAGAGTAGACAGTTTTCATAAATGTATAAAAGAGAAGGTTGCAATAATTCAAAAAAATCATCTGAACTTGCAGCACAGTAACACTTGTATGCAAATGAACAAAATACTTGTTGAAATCTATGATTCTTTTGCATATTCTTAGTCCATTAAACCACCAAACAAACCTAAACTACGTAAGGCCCCTTGAACATTACAGCTTCACATTGACCAACTGAACTTGACCAACCGAACCATTGTAGACTTGGGATTAGTTGAATCTTAAATGATTCCTTCTTATCTTTCAAGTATAGTTTCAGTTCATTATATGTGAATTTTAACTTACTGTTATGATTGCATCAAAACAATCACCAACAGTTTTCTGGTGCTAGAAGGAGGGCTAGAAGGCTGTATATTGTAATCACCAACAGTTTTCTGGTGCTAGAAGGAGGGCTAGAAGGCTGTATATTGTAATCATCAACACAAATTAAAGATGAGTTTAGGGTATCACCCACAAACAGATGGTTTGACTGAAATTATCAACAAATATTTGGAAACTTATCTTCATTACTTCACCTCAGAACAACAGCATCAGTGGGCAAAGTGGCTCCCGCTCGTTGAATGGTGGTACAATACCTCCTACCACACTGCATCTAAAATGACTCCATATGAAGCAGTCTATGGTCAGGCACCACCAGTGCTCCTTCCATACATTCCCAGTAGTTCACCAGTTCAGGTAGTCGACACAGTTCTCCAAACCTGAGATCAGATTCTTCGCATTTTGCAGGACAATCTTCACATGGCTAGAAATTGAATGAAACAACAAGCTGGTCAGCACCATTCTAAGTGCACTTTTCAAGTAGGTGATATGGTTTTTCTTCGTCTACATCCATACAAGCAATCATCCCTAAAACGCAAAGGGTGTCATAAGCTGGCTCCAAAGTTCTTTGGACCATATAAGGTTCTTCAGAAGATTGGGTCAGTTGCTTATAAATTGGAGCTTCCTCCTTGCGTTCATCCAGTATTTCATGTTTCTTGTCTAAAGAAAGTTCTTGGCACCAACATCAGAGCACAAACTATTTTACTAGAGCTAGATAACGAAGGATCCATCATTTTGGAGCCGAAGGCAATCCTCGACAGGTGCACTCGTTAGCTTTGCTCTTGATCCATCACAGAGGTATTAATTCAATGGTACAGAATGCAACTAGAGGATGCTACATGAGAACCACTCCTTCAGATTCAGCAACAATTTCCACATCTTAAGCTTTGAGGACAAAGCTTTTCTAAGAGGGAGGGGATGTTAGGAAACCGTGTTTAGCCCTTCTCTTTACTTTGTTAGTATATTTTTGTTGGACACATATGCTTTTTAAGTCGTCCCGTGAGTATATTGTATTATCCCACATTCATGGGAAGTAATAGTTGTTTAGATTAGACTTAGTCTATAAGTACATGTTGAGGCCAATGAAGGCATCCATGAATTTATTGTATTGAGCTTGCTCAAAGGAGGTTGCCCCCTCGAAGTGGCTTACAATCAATAAATTCCTTCTCTGTTTCTGCTATTTCTATTATTTTGTGCATTTTTCATTATATTGTTGCAGGAGGTTCCTCTCAGTTTTATGATGGTTTTATGATCCTCCTTTAGTCTATTTATTAAAGGCTTGAGATATTTTTATTATACAGGTACTCTCACATAGCTAGACTATTGTCATACTAAAGAAAATTTCATGAGTTGTATTTGTGTATTTGTTTCTATTTGATTAATACAAGTATCTCTTTGGTGGTGGATTTTTTCCTAATCCAAAGTCATATGTCTTTGTTGATTCCTTATTGATGTTATAAATATTTATCTATGTTTTATTTCAGATTTAGTTAAACATATATACCTTTAATTGAGTTTGTACACTTTAAGTCCATACTTTCATTGTTATTGTTCATTGGTTTTCTCAATAACTATGTTGTTAGTTGGAACTTCATTGCTTGTACCTTGTATAGGATAGGTATTTATATAATTCGTCATTAGCTAATCCTTGAACAAAGTGTAGTATAGATTACATGATTGCACATCAAATAAAAGAGATGATCTATAAATGTATATGACTTGATGATTGATTACATCTCAACATGGCTTTATAAAGCCATATATTCTTGTGTATAACTACTTACAAGATCAACTACTCTACCACTAGCAAATATCTAACCTATATTATTTATTAGACAATGGAATAATGCTAACAATCCCCCCTTGTTACATTGTTCTTGCAAATTTACCCCCCTCAAGGTTTATATTTCACATCACAAAACATGATGACTGAAATAAATAAATACATATTTTTAGAAGATTTTCCTTTGAAAGAACAAATCCTAAATTAGGTAGAACTCCATCAAGATGCCTCTTAACCCTCATAAAGGTGTAGCCGAGCTTGAATTCCTGAGTTCCCGGATTACCACCTCCCTGAACTCTCAAATCATATATCCCCTGAATTATTGGACAAAAATCCATACTGAGCTCCACAAGGCTCCATCAAGTTATCTCATGACTTTTCCACATATCATAGACTTTCAAAATATCTTGGCAACAATCCATAGTGAGTTCACCAAATCCCTTTCCTATCCTCAAAAGCAAACTTCACAATATATGCATTCTTCAATTTTGTCAGCATAAAAAAAAAGTATAAGAAAACATAAAAGCATATGCTTCTTTTGCAAAGCACCATCTTTGAGCAAGAAGTTGAATCGAGATGATGGAAACTCCTCCAACTTTGGATGCCTCTAGCCTCCAGTTTGACTCTCTTAGTCCTTACCCTCCAAAAATAGCACTAGACGAAGTACTACAATCCCCGAAAGCCCAGTCAACACAAAAATTTGGTGACATAATGGAACTAAATATACCAAATTTGAAGGTGTCAATTTCAATCGATAGTGCACCTTCTACAATATAAAATGTGACCTTCAAATTCAAAATGCCTATCAAGCCTACCTCCAAATATATGTTTGTAATGTCAGAAAATGTCCCCTTGGGGGATTTTCCCTCATAAGGTTTAGCTTCCAGGTCTTTAGTATGCATTTAGGACATTTTAGCTCATATTTTGGCATCCCGATGGAATGAGACCTAGGTTCCATGGCAAATTGGACCTAGGTGGACCCCTTGAACTGTACCCTACCCAAAATAAGTGGGAGGACTTGGGCGCCTGTGCCCTAGTCCTATCCTATTTTGGGGTAGCCCTGATTTCTGAGTGTCGGTTTATGACCTTTATTTGGTTCTTTTGCCGACACAGTAAAGTTTGATTTTTAAAATCTTGGCGGGAATGCTTGTAGGTGCATATATAAGCATGTTTAGGCATTCATTTGTAAACTAGATGGAAATTGTGATGTTCAAGTGTTCTCAAGGTGATTTAAGGATTTCTATTGTGTTGCAAGAGCAGACTTGTATGTTTTGTGTGTTGATATTTGCATATTTAAGCATCAATTTCCTCATGGCATGAAGAGCATCTTCCTCCATGAGAGCTTCACTACAAGGTGACATAATATTGTGTTTTCATCATTGATTTATTTAGTTTTTGCCTCTGCCTCACAAGGGCACGCACTCTTTGTCTGACAATGGTGTTTAGAGACTTAAGTGTCCTCTGGGGCTTGACTAAGGCAAGCCTCTAAACACCACAACCCCCAAATCAAGTCTTGTGATTGTAGGTTACAGGTGTCACATCTGGAAAAAGTGGAGTTGCAGGAAGGCTTGGTAGGCATCAGGGATTTAGGATCTGAATAAAAGTTGGACACAAGAGCATTTCCAAGACTTGGGCACTTGCTCCGGTGTCCTCCGTAGACAGATCTCAAGAAATAGAAGTTACAGGGCTTATCAGTGTCAAAAGGAGGTCTAAATTTCCTAAAAAAAGTAGGTACCTTGGACTTGGGTGCCTGCTCCAGTGTCCTTGACTATTCCGCTTTAGAACCTCGAAAACAAGTATTCTGTAATTCAATATTTTACTCCTGTCTGCAAGAGCTTTTTCCGTAATTCATCAATTTGTTGTCATTTTTGCCTAATTTGGGTGTTAATGGTCAATTGGACATAGGAGAAGGAAAAATTGATAATTAATTCCCTAATCCAAGTTTTCCTACATCTGCAACTGACCTAAGGTATGATAGTGCTCACCACTTGACCCTAGATCCTTCAATGTATAGTGGAGAGGCAAATTTAAACATCTAAAATCTAGAACATTAACAAATCTAATTTTCCACATTTTGGTGAACCCGTGTTATTGGACTGAAATTGCAACTTTCTGAGTGTGTGTCTTCATATTTGGATTGATTTCATTCATTCATATAGTCATTCATTTTATTGCATTGAGAAAAATTTAAAAAAATTGAAAATTTTAAAAAATACAAAAAAATTGCATTATTTGGCTTACTAAATTGCATCAATTCTTTCTAAATTTTCCTAATTCATGATTTTTGCATCATATCTGATATAAATTACAGAAAAATACAAAAATTCAAAATTTGGCATTGCATTTTCATCATTTAATTGCTAGGGTTTTGTGGAAATTTTAACAATTTTATATAACCTAGTAATTCCAAAATCTAGGGTTAGTAGGCAAAATCTTTTATCAGATTTTTCTACTAATTTTAGAGGATAATTCAAATATTCATTTGGCTTTAGTCTTTCATTTTAGTGTAAATTTGCATTTAGATTTAAAATATTTGCATTTTTGCATAAGAAAATTTCAACAAAAACTAGTAATTTTGATGCATTTTCATTAAATTTGCATGGGCATTTTCCATGTTCAAGCTTGAAAATTATTTTTAGATCTGAGAGTAAGTAATTTTCATTATAAAACATACTTCAAAACATTTTCATAGTATTTTGTCTCAAGATCTTAAACCTAGGGCTTCAAAAACAATAATTTTCACTAAAATTGGCCTTATTGACTTTATAAACTTGCACCATAGGTGTGTTGTGAAAGGTATTTTAGAATTATTTTTCTATTATTAGGGTAATCATTTTCTTCCCCTCATAAAAATATTCACAACAACCTTTTATCGGGCTCTTGTAGTGAAAAGCTTGCAAAAAACTACACATTTTGGCTATTTTGGCCTTAGGGTTTGACCTAGTTTGCATTCCAAGCGTGTTGTGATCAATTTTATGGATTGAGGTGACTAATATTATTGATATTCTTTTCTTTAACTCCTAAAATTCATTACAACACCTCCTTTTCTAGGTCTTGGAATTGAAAAACCATGAAAAATAACCTATTTTTGCTATATTTTCACTAGGGTTTGACCTTAAGTGGTGCTAAAATCATGTTGAGTTGGGTATTTTGGCACCAAGTCACTATTATTACTGATATTATTTTCTTTCTATCATCATTTTCCTCACAACACCCTTTGTTATGCTCTTTTCCATTGAATTTTGGTGAAAAAAGTGCCTATTTTGACATATTTTCACTATATTTTGACTTGGCATTATCTTGGATTCACATCAAGAGTGTGTAGAGAGTGATTATATTTATGTTTTGGACAGATATCAGAAATATAACTTGCTTCCCTTGACTCAAATCCTTACAGCATCCTTTGTGCTATTCATTTGCATTAAAAAGTATCGAAAAATCAAACATTCTGGGTTGTTTGTACTGTTATCTTTTGCACCAATTTTGAAAAGCTTTAAAAATCTGATTTGGCATTGATTTGAGCATATAAACATGGCCTCTAATCACAACAACAATAATAGGTTCCCTCCTAGACCTTACATGAAAAGAAAAGCACCCAAACCTGAAATTGTCTTCACACCTCATGATAGACAATCGGTGATTCTGAAGGACCTCTTTACATCACTGTGAAAATAATGGGAAACAACATAAATGGAACTCTTATTGATCCTAATTGCATGACTAATGTTTCCACTAAAAAACTCCTCTTTTCGAATCAATTAATACAAGGTCCTTATAACCCTTCAAACTTGATGATTAAGACACATACAGGAACCTTAAAGAAACCATTCGGTAAGATATCATTGTTAGTAACTGTATTTGAGAAACATGTTGAACAATGGTTTGATATTACCCCCGATTCCGATATCTTTGACATAAAACTTGGAATCCCTTGGTAAAGGTTATGAAAGCGGTCCCTTCAACTATTTATAAATGTGTTAAATTTCCTTTGAATGGACAAGTGCATGTCATTCATCGAAATGCATACAAACCTTCAACTACACAACAAGACTTCACATTGGATTACTTTTGCAACAAAAATAACAACAAATTAGAGCTACAAACAGACTTTGCATTTTTTATCTATATAAATTACAAAGAGAAACTATTACATCGAATACCCGATCCTTCTACACAAGAAATGACAAAAGATAAACAACCCACATATGAAGAGAACTTTAGACCAAAAGGACAAGGTCCCTATGCTAAGGTTCCTCCCCCAAAATCCTTATAGGGATCGGGAGATCATTGTCAACAACAAAGTGTTCCACCATGACAAATGAGATTTGATCCTAGTGCTTCATCTTCTAATTTGCACAAGCCTATGAAAGAGGATAGCCCTATCTTACAAGAGATAAGTGGTAAAAGAAGATGAAATAGAAAAGAAAGAGAAAGAAGAAAAAGGAGACAAGCTTATGCTATAAACCTTTCCTCTCAACAAGAAAACATTGATCCCAACATTCGACCAAACAAAGATGATCCTAATGATGAACAAGATATGAACTTGGCTATGGTACCGTATGTCCCACTATCCTCCAACATTAGGGAGTGGGAAGATGACGACGATGATTTGCTTATAGACAATCTCTAGCCTGGCAGGGGCCCTACAGGTAAGTATCTCTAACCCTTTATTTCTCTCGTGATGTGCTTCTCATGTGATGTGTTGTGTTGTTTAGGCCTCCTGGGATGACCTTGGATTCTCCCGTAAGGTTCAGGATACCAAGAGACCACCTCTATTGTAACATTCTTCTATTTGTATCATCATTCTTCTGAATTGCTCTCTCTCTAATTTTATTGTTGTGTGTTCTGTCTTACAGACATAGCATTGTTGTTGGTGACTTGGGGGCACCCTCCTACATGACTGTCCCTAAGACACTTGTTTTCTCCTCCCTTATTTATTGTTTCCCTTCCTCTAGTGTTTCCATCTAGCGGGCGGATGACGACAAACATTTATACTGATGCGGACCTAGTGTCCCTTTTGAGAGCAATCAAAAAATGGACTTAGTTCCTAATATGACGATGGGGTTGTAAATCTTATCCAACGCTTGGCTAGTGGGAGCACTCATGCTTTCTGCATAGTGAATTTTATGATGTTTCAATCGCATTTACAAACCTTAACAATACTATTGCTCCGTGCACCTTTGTTTGCCTTTGAATCTGGCCTTGGTGGTACTCGATTCGAAGAGCTTCGTGATATAGCCTTGTGGTTATCCTCAAACTCCAGATTCGTTGTATAACCTTGGCTCTTTGTGCAATTAATCATATGCATTGATATTGTTATGTTGTAGACACTAACATGTTTCTTGCATGGATGTGTTTCTGGGAACATTTGGCGATCATAAAGTACATGTCACCTTCGGGGGGCATGGACTTTGCGAAAGTCAATGTTCCCTTGTGTATTTTTCTTCCTACCTTAATGTGCTTGATATCGATAACTGATATCAACCACCTTAAGGTGGGGGCATATATAAAGTAAGCTATCTGTTATAGATATTAGCAATGTGTTTGACCTCAGATGCAGAGACTTGCGCCCCAGAGTAGTGCATCGTGCATCCTGAGTTTGTTTGCAATAAATCAATCAATAATGTAAGCCCTCTGCAGAGGCAGGATATCAAGCATATCCTTTTCCTTAAGCCCTCTGTGGAGGTGGAGAGTGGTTCTGTGACTAACTTGAAAAGAAGCAAGGTGTGCAGAAATCGCTTCCTACACTAATCTAATGAGGAGAGAAGAGTGCAAATTCATTTTAACCTTTACAATTACAGAATGTTTAATATAACAACAGAGATATTACAGCAGCAAACAACATAAGAATGTAAGATAGAAGAAGAGAGACACAAAATATACGTGGGGAAAACTCTTATCGGGTAAAAAACCCCACACTCCAAAACCTGCACAATGTATTATCAAAATTGTAATGGTTTACAATACACTTGCAATGCAAGCTCTCAGGAGTCTTTGACACTCGCATCTGGAGACAAACTGGCAACATAACAACACCTGTTAATCACCTCTTACATCTCCTCTCCAAGTGCCTGTTTATATTGAAGGTTTCAAGCAAAACTAAACATATCTTGGAATGGGCGTCCAACTTGGCCTCATGGCCCAAAACCCACGCCTAGGGACACTTCTCCAACACTGCAACATGGTCATGACACTTTTCATATCACCCCATCCCAATATGGTTAGCTATTTCCAATTTTGACAATGATAGATGCTCTTACGTACCAACCAGCTGTCATAGAATCTGTGATAGTTGTCATAACTTACAGTTGTAAGAGAATCTTTCATACACAGGCTATAAATAGAATAATCTCTTACAACATGACATAACCCTCCTTAGGACACCCAAATATGCCTTCTTCCAAGATGCCTTGTGACACATGTCTTCACCTATCATAGAACCTTCTATTTCTGACTCTTACATGTCATAGATTTTGTCATAGGAATCTATCATAACCGTTTCAGTCAAGATTCACTTACACACTAGTCAAGATGCCGACACATAGCAAAAAACCTCTACCACACAAAAGGGACGCCTATCTCCACATGGAGTGAGTTGGCCATCCTAGTCACCTTACAAGTGGAGTGACAACTCATCGTGTCACTTCACACTAGATGACAAAACAGGATGTGCAACAAATTACAACATAGGCTAAGTAAATAAATTACATTACAATAATAAATGCAAGGAATTTACAAGGTTGAGACACCTTAATTCCCAACATTCTCCCACTTGTTGAACACCTTGTAAGAGCCAATAGAAATAACAGGATTTAACTACTATAGCCTGAGGGGCCCATAGACTATGAACACCATCTGAACTTCTCTATGCCCACTGGTTTCATTAATGCATATGCAACATCGCACTCTAACTATCACAACAGATAGTAAACTGTCTTGCACCAACACCAATATCTGAACACAATATCTTAAGTCAAATGGCTTCCTTGCAAGCATGAGTAGCTGCTAAATACTCAGCTCAACTGAACTCTACTATGCTTACTAGCTTTATAGAAGCATCTGTAACATCTTCCAAGTTATCACCAACATGACAAAAGATTAGAATGCCAAAAATATGATGAAACACTAAATGTGACATAGACACACCAATGTATCCAACTTCAACCCCCATTAACAAAACATAACTTTGAAGTCCAAACATCTTCAAAAAAAGATCAAGAACATAAGCTCCAAAACAATTAGAACAACAACCATAGCTAGTTGTTTACATCCAACTAAATAACCACCATTGATAAAAACTTTTGCACATGACATATTTAGCCCATACTACAACTCTAATCCCTGTATAATCCACTCTCCTGCACAAAGTTACATTCTCCCATGATAACAAACATACAAATAACCATTGATGTGCAAAAAATATGAAGACCTTTGATACTGCAGTTCAATGAAAAACAATCTACCAAAGATATACATACATCCTAGGAATCAAACTGCATGAGCAATGCCAACTAAAGCAACTCAAAGTCTACCAATCAGCACTTACATAAAAGTGGCTTATAATACAAACATATAATACAAAGAACAATTACAATGATCTACAAAGTACAACCAACTGCTGCAAAATAGAGCATACTTCCACAAATAGTTTTCTACTCACTTTCTCACCTCTAACCTCCTCCACCTCTCCCAATTCCACATCTAGAAAGAACACATATTGTTGCCAAAAAATAATAAAGTACAACAACAGTAGATGACCACAAACCCAGTGATCATACTAGATGAATAAGAACCTCTAGGAAGAAGAATGAGACCATAAAGAGAAACTGCAAACCATATCATGTCCTTCTGGCAACATCACCAAGTGCTAAGTTGTGCCAAGTATTAGCTCCTTCACAAAACCCCAACTAAAAAGCCTTAACAACACCCAACCATTCAATCTCATAAGATCAAATAAACATCAACATGAATGTAAGCCTCTCTAATCAAGGTAGATAAAACTCATAACCATTCCATAACAAGGAATAAGCCCAATCACATCTCCTAAACTGCTCATAAATGAACATCATAAACTAAACCATACGAATCAAGAAGATAACCATGCTGACATCCCTCAAATGAAACCTCCAGAACCAATAACTATAGCTCAAGATTCATATCCATGAGAAATCAAAGCATAAAACAAAATGAATCTGAAATAACCTGGGAAATACCTATCAGATCATTTTCTGCCAAGTGAACTGAGAGTGGGGAATGAGACTGATCCACTGAGATACACCGAGTCTCATATACTCTCTCCAAGAACACTCCTCTCAAGTTCAAATATGAACTCACATCCACAACAAGTGAAGGCTTCTCGATCTTTCTACTAAAATTTAACCATTCCAACACATGATCCCTCCAACAAGAGATCTCAAGCCTCACCTCAAGTCTCTCTAGTATTCATGAGCATCCATCAACCAATACATGCCAACTTCAAATGCATCTTACAAAATCATGAAGTTTCAAGCAAATGATTAATACTCAAAACCAAAGAGAATAGACAAGATCACTATCAGAACTCCCACTACACATCTGCATGATCAAGAATCCCATCATGACATCATGATCTAACCATCTCCTCATAAGGAAATCACATGCAACAAAGCATACAATGATGCATACATCCTATCTCAAGAGAACATGTAACATGCCAAAACTTTAAGCTAGCATCAAGAGTAAATCATGATAGTAACAACATCTCTAAACAAAGGATAAACATGTCATACTGACAACTCATAAACCCAACACCTCAATCAAGATGTCAACATCTCAAACATATGAAGATAACCATCTCCTGACAACAAAACTAAAAATGTCAAAGAAATCTCAAAACCAAGAGCTCCTGCATGACACCAATATCCACTGCAAAAGATCATCCATCACTTATGATGAATCCAATATCACTGTCGAAGCTCCCACTAAAACTATGATACCAAGCTTATCAAGGCATCATGATAACCATCATCTCAATGAAGATCATCCATGGCTCTAACACAATCTAATAATTGTCCTGAGCAATATCAGCAACACAAAAGAATAAAGTAGAACCAAGAACTCCAAGTCAAGAAGATAAAGCTATTAGTATCAAAAGCTTACACTAAACTGTGTAACCAAGCTATCCATGACATTATGATAAATGTGCTATAAGTCCCAATAACTAACTATCTGTGCACTCTAATTATCCATCCTCTTATCCCAAAGCAACATACAATTACACAAATGACTGCAGACAAGGCCAACTAACAAAGTCTACATAAATATTGAATCAATCTTATGGATATAGATAGTCCACATCTGAGTCATCCCACTGCAATCAAATAGGTGATCAGCCCACAAAACTGCATAACTCGTAGATCCCAAACATGAAACATGCAAACTCATCATCACATTAGTAACTTGAAAACTAAGATACCAAAGAAGACAATATGTAGACTTCAAGACTCAACCATCAAATCAATTCTAGATTCAATTTGCCAACAAGTCCACAAATGAGTGATCATAGTCAAGGAACTAATCAAGCATATGCTGTAGAAATGATAAGTGATAAATCACATACCAACATCTTCACATTGAGAAAGATACAAATCCTCACACTATGCACGGAGCATACATGCAAACCTGCAACTATCTTACATCCAAAAACACTCCAAGGAATTATAATCTGAAAAATAGTTTGTCTGCAGATTTACAAAACCACAAGTTTTGATTAACCATGTAAAACTTGTAAAACCACCATGTCACTGACATACATGGAGATCCATATCCACTTATCATCTGAAAACACGCCAGTCTGAAAATACCAATATAGTTAAACCAGAATAATAGAATAACATAGATAAGCATAACCATAGATTTTTGAACAGAATATCTACAAAACCCTCAGATCAAATCAATATGAAATTGAGACATGCAAGTACAGCCAACTAAATGAAATAGAGGTCCAAGAACTTTAGGTCCATTTGTAGGCCAACTCCACAACCATCACCATGTACAAGCATACAGAGGAACTAGGCTATTCCAGAAGCTTTCAAACCATCCAAAGATTAACTCCACCACCTACATGCATTCGAGGTTAACAAGACAATGTCTTCCAATGCCAGGGACTAAAACCAAGCACCCAACATAAGCACATCAAACCATAGCCATGGCAACCCAAGTTTCTCCATGTGATCAGGGAGCCATGAACGAACACCCAACATGAATACTTTGTTGCAAACAACCATAGAATGATAGAACATAACCACCATGCATGAGGGTTATTGCATACTATCAAATAGGATCTAGATCAATATCATACTAAGTGTAACCACATGATCAACTCCATAACACTCCATCTTAAGTTTTTGTAACTCAAAATTTGTGCCATTAAACATCCCCATCTCTATTCTTCTGGATTTGCTTGCCCTATCATTCCTGCAACAAGATTTCAGAATAATCTGCATGGACTCCCACTCAACCTAAGATTAGTACACAAGACCCCTATCCAACAACTAGGACCAAAGAGAATAGCTTTGATACCAACTAAAAAGAAGCAAGGTGTGCGGAAATCGCTTCCTACACTAATCTAATGAGGAGAGAAGAGTACAAATTCATTTTAAGCTTTACAATTACAGAATGTTTAATACAACAATAGAGATATTGCAGTAGCAAACAACATAAGAATGTAAGACAGAAGAAGAGAGACACAAGATATACATGGTGAAAACCCTTATCGGGTAAAAAACCCCACACTCAAAAACTTGAACAATGTATTATCAAAATTTTAATGGTTTACAATACACTTGCAATGCAAGCTCTTAGGAGTCTTCGACACTCGTATCTAGAGACAAATCAGTAGCATAACAACACCTATTAATCACCTCTTACATCTCCTCTCCAAGCACCTGCTTATATTGAAGTTTTCAAGGCAAAATTGAACGTATCTTGGAATGGGCATCCAACTTGGCCTCATGGCCCAAAACCCACGCCTAGGGACACTTGTCCAACACTGCAACATGGTCATGACACTTGTCATATGACCCCATCCCAATATGGTTACCTATTTCCAATTTAGACAATGACGGATGCTCTTACGCACCAACCGGCTGTCATAGAATCTATCATAGTTGTCATAACTTACAGCTGTAAGAGAATCTGTCATACACAGGCTTTAAATAGCATATTCTCTTACAACATGACATAACCCTCCTTGGGGCACCCAAAGATGCCTTCTTCCAAGATGCCTTGTGACACATGTCTTCACCTGTCATAGAACCTTCTATTTCTGACTCTTACATGTCATAGATTCTATCATAGGAATCTGTCATAACTGTTTTGATCAAGATTCACTTACACACTAGTCAAGATGCCAACACATGGCAGAAAACCTCTACCACACAAAAGGGACACCTATCTCCACATGGAGTGAGTTGACCATCCTAGTCACCTTACAAGTGGAGTGACAACTCATCATACCACTTCACACTAGATGACAAAATAGCATATGCAACAAAATTACAACATATGCTAAGTAAATAAATTACATTACAATAATAAATGCAAGGAATTTACAAGGTTGAGACACCTAAATTCCCAACATAACTCAACCCTTAAGCATGTTTTCAGCGATTGTTGTGGCGAAGCCCAATCGTTGGTGTGTGCCTATAATGTGCTTGAGATGGTGTTGGACCTAGAAATAGGTACACTCCATCACTTGTCTGTCATGTTTTCTCCATGTCTTCAAGTGTGTGTGTTTTGGCGTGCTTGTTTTGTGTGGTGTGTTTGTTGCTCCATATGCGGAGACCAGCGCCCTTGGGTAGTGCTTCCTACATTTTTAGGAGGTTGTACATGTCTTGCATGTGTGTTGCCCCATATATACAGAGACTTGCGGCCTAAGGTAGTGCATCTTGTATTATGGGAGGTTTGTTTACTTTCCAATACTTGCATTTGCATTTCATATATATGAGAAAAAGAAAAGAAAAGATATCATTTCTATCTTCCATGCATTAATGTGTCTTCTATGCATTTACTATTTTTGCCATGTTTTGTGTGACTATAACTATCTTCTCTGTGTTTTGTGTGCCTGTTACTGTTTTCTATGTGATTGGCATGTCTTCTCCATGCTTGGTGCATTTGTTGTGTTTGTGACCTTACTTTAATGCATGTGTGGGCCTTGCGTTCATACATACATTAAAGTGGGGGCTAAATGTAATGTCAGAAAATGTCCCCTTGGGGGCTTTTCCCTCATAAGGTTTAGCTCCCAAGTCTTTAGTATGCATTTAGGACATTTTAGTTCATATTTTGGCAATCCCGATGGAATGAGACCTAGGTTCCATGGCAAATTGGACCTAGGTGGACCCCTTGAGCTGTACCCTGCCCAAAATAGGGGGGAGGACTTGGGTACCCGCGCCCTAGTCCTGCCCTATTTTGGGGTAGCCCTAATTTCTGGGTGTCGATTTATGACCATTATTTGGTTCTTTTGCCAACACAGTAAAGTTTGATTTTTAAAATCTTGGCGGGAATGCTTGTAGGTGCATATTAAGCATGTTTAGGCATTCATTTGTAAACTAGATGGCAATTGTGATGTTCAAGTGTTCTCAAGGTGATTCTAGGCTTTCTATTGTGTTGTAAGAGGAGACTTGTATGTTTTTTGTGTTGATATTTACATATTTGAGCATCAATTTCCTCATGGCATGAAGAGCATCTTCCTCCATGAGAGCTTCACTACAAGGTGACATAATATTGTGTTTTCATCATTGATTCCTTTGGTTTTTGCCTCTGCCTCACAAGGGCACACACTCTTTGTCTGACAATGGTGTTCAGAGACTTAAGTGTCCTCTGAGGATTGACTGAGGCAAGCCTCTTGTATATCAAGAAATTTGGATTTATAAATGGAAATGATCAAACAATTGAAATGCATAACCTAAAACCAAATCATTCAATACCTCGAAGATGCAAGATGAGCTTGATTGATTGATCACTTTGTTGTGTTGATTGCTTGATTCCGCAGCATAACGTTGATAAGAAGATAAATGATGGATGATTGGTGGTTGATAGATGCAAGCTAGATGGATTGAAAGAGGATGGATGATGGTTTGAGATGAAAATTCAGCAGAGTGAGGTTGCCTGAAGAAGAATCCTGAATTTCCCCTCTAATGGCTCAAGAGAGGCTTTCTTTATAGGAAAGGCTTGATTGAAATGGATGGCTAGGATCAATTAGGGCTTTAGATGAAATGGATGGATAAGATTAAGTTAGGTTTCCTTGCACATTAAGAAATTATAGTCAATTGACATGTAGCAAGGGAAGATAAGGCTTAGGTGTGCTTGTGTAGATAAATACTAAAATTAGGTCCCATTAGTTGTGCATGTGAAGGATAAAAGTTGTACTACAACACATGATTGAATGGACAAGTGTTGGAATGTGATGAAAGATGAGGGCTTAATTCAAATAAAATATTTGAATTAGTTGGGATATAGTTGGAAATTAATTAAATAAATAAAATTTATTTAATTAATTGGATGAATGAATAGGATGGGATAAGATATGATGTGGAAATTAATTAAATAAATAAAATTTATTTAATTAATTGGGTAGATGAATAAGATGGGATTATCCATGTGAAATTAATTAAATAAATAAAATTTATTTAATTAATTGGCTAAGTAGGATGAGGATGGGATTTTAATTAAATAAATAAAATTTATTTAATTAATTGGCTAAGTGGGATTAGGGAAATTAGGATGGAAATTAGGACAAAATGGCTTATGATGTCTAGGATAATGTATTTGACAAGGTGTTTCTAGACATACACAAATTTGGGACAATTTTGGGTGTCTACACCTCTAAACACCACAACCCCCAAACCAAGTCTTGTGATTGCAGGTTACAGGTGTCGCATCCAGAAAAAATGGAGTTACAAGAAGGCTTAGTAGGCATCAAGGATTCAGGATTTGAAGAAAAGTCAGACATAGGAGCATTTCTAGGACTTGGACGCTCGCTTCGGTGTCCTCCACAGACATATCTCAGGAAATAGAAGTTACAGGGATGATCAATGTCGAAAGGAGGTCCAGATTCCCTGAAAAATTAGGTACCTTGGACTTGGGTGCCTGCTCTAGTGTCCCCGACTATTCTGCTTCGGAACCCTAAAAATAGGTATTGAGTAATTCAATATTTTACTCCTGTTTGCAAGAGCTTTTTTCGTAATTCATCAATTTGTTTTCATTTTTGCATAATTAGGGTTTTAATGGTCAATTGGACATAGGAGAAGGAAAAATTGATAATTATTTCCCTAATCCAAGTTTCCCTACATTTGCAAGTGACCTAAGGTATGATAGTGATCACCACTCAACCCTAGATCCTTCAATGTATAGTGAAGATGTGGATTTAAACATCTAAACATTAGAATATTAACAAATCCAATTTTCCCCTAAACAATGTCAATACGCACAACCAATTTGTTTCCATCCATGGTACAAAAATATTGCATGGTATTGAATAGATTTTCTCCAACCTTCATTAGTAGATGCTCCATGCACTATTGCTGACTAACATTGAGAGCAAGACCCATTCTTAAATCTTTAGCCTTTCAAACCTCCTTGCATTTGTTGGAAGACCGCCTTGATGTATACCCTCTCTCTTGATCTGTCATTATACACCAATGGATACATAAAAATAGCTCCTATGTAAATGTATTCTTTAAACCCCAAAGCTTGAAAGAAGCACGGTCTTCTCGCAACCAATAGAATCAATTCAAAAAAATCACTTGTAAATGTCTCAATCAGCCCAAAACGTCTTTCTTCTCCTTCACGCACTGTATAAAGAAATTAAAACATTAAGCAATGAAAAAATTATATTCAATACCTTAAGCACCACACAAATGAAAAAATTATTTCTTGATGGCCATGGTTTCTAATATCGATAATGGACTTATGCTCTTGAACAAATTATCATGCAAATCTTAGAGGATACCGATGATACTTCAAGAAAAGGCCAATCACATCAAATTTCATCTACCTTCACACACAACACTAAAATATTGTCCAATGCCTTAATCATACCTAATGATCCAAATTACATCCAATGATTATCCTTGCAAAAAGTCTCATTGCATTTGGATCACAGTATACTTATCTCATTCTTCTTGCTTAGGCGTCAATCCATGGCTTCTAAAACCTTCTCTTCAATGTTTCCCGATTTGATACATGGATGATGCTCAACAAAGATCATGATGATTGATCAACATAGTCTTTGATAAACATGTGGCGGTCAAGGACTAGTATAAACCCTACTATATAAACCCTATTTCATTCCCTAGAACTGATGATAATTCTTCCTCTTTGCATTGCTTGATGAAAATTTCTTTCTAATTTATTGTGACTTCCTTTAAATATGTATGGATTGTTAAAAAAATCAAAATCTAGAAATATTTCAAGTACTAGATAATGTACCAAATCATAACATATTTTTGAAACCTTACCACAGATTAGTGACAACAATTTCAATAGTAACACACATATTGATTACCATTTTCTTTGATGAAATGTGTTTGTTTTGCCTCACATGATTTTTCTCTACACCAGAGACCTTTTGTTAGGGTTAGCCGGCAGAAGATATCAATTAAATGCAAATAAAGCTTAAACAAAGAAATGGAAATACACAGAAATAATAATAGCGAGAGACAAGTTTTAACGTGGTTCACCCAAACTTGGGCTACATCCACCAAATAGAGAGTCCAATATTATTATCCAGTAAATCAAACTGATTACAATCAACAATCCCTGCAACTCAATACCACTGCAAAATGCTACAATACAATATCAAAACCCTAACCCTTAGCCGCTTTTATCAAGCTTTTTGTCAGTTACAAAAATAGGGTTTTCTTATGTCGGTCAATGAAAAAATTAACTCCTAGTGCATTATAAAATAATAAAAAACCATGTGAGGTTTCGGGGGAGTTGCCCCCGAGCCCCCATGGGGGCGCTGCCCCTCGACCCCGCCCTGTATTGCGATAGGGAACGCGCCAGGGGCGCTGCCCCTGGACCCCGCAAGGGGCACTACCCCTTGACCCCATCTTGGGGGCGCTACCCCCAAACCCCCGATAAAAGTGGGGTAAATATAACCTCCGAGTCTGATTAGGCTCCATATAACAATAATCTCCCACTTGGAGACTAATCAGACTCCACACCATATCATCTCCCACTTGGAGACTGATCATAACACCACTGACCCGGTAGCTCCCACTAGAAATAAGCACCCTGGACTCTGTTGTTCTATTTTGTTGTGTTCAGTCTAGAAGACCAACCGAAGCTGAAGAGGAGCTCAGCTTCTCCCTCGCCACTGCCTTTGTCAACATATCTGCTAGATTGTCATCTGTATGTATATTTGCCAGCTGTAACTGTCCATCATCCAACACCGACCGAATGAAGTGATACCTCAACTGTATATGTTTGGTCTTTGAATGCAAGGCAGAATTCTTTGCAAGATGTATGGCACTCTGGCTATCTATAAACAAATAACTATTAACCTGTTGTGTGCCCAATTCAGTCATGAAAGATTGCATCCATATCATCTCCTTGCTTGCCTCTATTGCAACAACATATTCTGCCTCTGTGGTGGATAAAGCAACCACCTTTTGCAACCTGGAAAGCCAACTCACTGCTGTTCCACCTACAGTAAAGACATAACCTGTAGTACTCCGCCTGGTATCAATATCTCCTGCCAAATCTGAGTCTACATAGCCTACTAAAATAGTATTAGAGCCTCCAAAACATAAGTGTTTATTGGATGTACCCCTTAAATACCTGAGAATCCATTTTATTGCATTCCAATTCTCTAATCCGAGATGACTCATATACCAGCTAATGACTTCTACAGCATGTGCAATATCTGGTCACGTGCATACCATGGCATACATTAAACTGCCTATAGCTGAAGCATATGGTACCTTGGACATTGTCTCTTCCTCCTCTTGTGTCTTAGGACACATGTCCTTAGTCAATTTCAAATGACTAGGCAAAGGTGTGCTGACAGCTTTTGCATTCTCCATGTGGAATCTCTGCAACACCTTTTCAACATAAGCAGCCTGAGATAGAGTTAAATTTCTGTTCTGCCTATCTCTGCAAATTTTCATACCAAGGATTTGTTTTGCTGCCCCCAAATCCTTCATATCAAATGATTGTGCCAACTGCTGTTTTAACTCTCTTATGTGATCCATGTTAGACCCAGCTACAAGCATGTCATCAACATATAAACATAAAATAATGTAGCTGTTATTATCTAACCTCTTAAAATAAACACAATGGTCAGAATTACACCTATTGTAGCCTTGCTCAGCCATAAAACTGTCAAATTTTAAATACCATTGCCGAGGTGCTTGTTTCAGGCCATACAAACTCTTTTTCAATCTGCACACTAGTTTCTCCTTACCTTTGACCTCAAATCCTTGTGGTTGTTCCATATAGATCTCCTCCTCCAAATCACCATGGAGAAAGGCAGTTTTAACATCTAGTTGTTCCAAATGTAAATCTTCAGCAGCCACAATACTTAAAATAGTACGAATAGAAGTCATCTTGACAACCGGAGAAAATATCTCATCAAAATCAATGCCCTTTTTCTGTGCAAATCCTTTGACAACTAACCTGGCCTTAAATCTTTTCTGACCTCCATCTTCCTCTTTCAGCCTGTAAACCCATTTATTTGGTAAAGCCTTTTTACCTGCAGGTAACTAACATAATTCCCAAGTCTAATTTTTCAGCAAGGAGTCCATTTCTTCTTTCATTGCAAGCTCCCACTGAACCTGTGTATCCACCTGCATAGATTCATCATACCCTTCTGGTTCACCAACATCTGTTAACAAAATAGAATACAAAGAGGGAGAAAACCTTTCAGGAGGTCTACTGATCCTTGTTGACCGTCTAACATTCACTGGAGTTTGTGGTATTTTTGGTTGTTGTTGCGGAGCATGAGGAACCACTGGAACATCACTATTTGGAGTATCGTCCAACACCACATAATCCTTTTCTTTCTTCTCATGCTGCTGCAACTGATCTTTGTACAACACCTTCTCATTGAATATAAGATCCCTGCTTCTCACAATTTTCTGATTTTCAAAATCCCAAAGCCTATAACCAAATTTATCAATGCCATATCCAACGAAGGTACATTTTTTTGATTTCGCATCCAGCTTGGTTCTATTTTCAGAATCTATATGTGCAAATGCTTCACAGCTGAAGGTTTTCAGAAAAGAATAACTCACCTTCTTGCCTGTCCATGCTTCCTCTAGAATACCACAGCCCAAAGGAACTGAAGGACCTCTGTTAATTAAATATACAGCAGTGTTGACAGCCTCTGCCCACATGTTTAAAGGCAGCCCAGCATGCAATCTCATGGTCCTTGCACACTCCATTATTGTCCTATTCATGCGTTCAGCCACTCCATTTTCCTGTGGAGTCCCTGGAACCATTTTCTGCCTACGAATTCCATTAAGGGAACAATAATCTTCAAATTCTTTGCTGCAATACTCATCGCCATTATCAGATCTGAGACATTTTAATCTTTTACCCGTCTCATTCTCAACCAAGCTTCTCCATTTCTTAAATGTTTCAAATACATCAGATTTCTGTCTAAGGAAATCAATCCAGACCTTCCTAGTTGCATCATCTATGAATGTAACATAATACCGAGAGCCACTGAGAGAAGATACCTGAGCTGGTCCCCATACATTTGTATGCACAAGCTCCAACTTTTCATTTTTCTTTTGCTTCCCATCCTTGAGAAAACTGACTCTCTTTTGTTTTCCATACACACAACTTTCACAGAAATCCATATTAATATATTTCAGACCTGGTAAAACTTTCTTAGAATGAAGTACCTTCATACCTTTTTCACTCATATGCCCAAGTCTGTTATGCCACAGTGTTGTCTCAGAACCTGCAGCAACTTTTCCAGTCTCTTCCTGCAAACCTGTAGCAACTGTTCCTGAACCTGTTTGTTTTTTCTCTGTAACAGCTAAAGTAGAAGGAACAGTATGACCTGTATAAAGATATAAGGTGCCTACTTTCACACCTTTTGCTACTACTAAGGCCCCTTTTGAAACCTTCCAATTTTTATCAGTAAATGTAACAGTGCAACCTTGTTCAGTTAGCTGCCTTGCTAAAATTAAATTCCTACTGAGCCTTGGAACATGCCTTACCTCTTGTAATAGCCAATGATTCCCATTCTGCAACTTAATCTTGATTCTTCCCTTTCCAACAATCTGACAGGGTTTGTTATCTCCCAAATAAACCAGCCCAAAATCCCCTTGGACATAATCAAGGAAATAACTTCTATGGGGCGTAGCATGAAATGAGGCCCCTGAATCTAAAACCCATGAATCATCAGCATTATCTAGGGAAAGAATCAAAGCATCATCTTCAGACTTATTGCTTACCACATTTGCTTCCTTATTGCCTTCTTGTTTGTCTCCTTCTTTGTTCTTCCGAGACCAGTAATCTTTCTTTAAATGACCTAGTTTTCCACAGTACCAGCAATCCTTCTGTCCTCTGGTTTGGGATCTTTTGTCCTTTGATTTTCCTCGTGACTTCCCATTACCTCCAGAACCTTTTCCTCTCTCCTTTGATTTGCCCCTGCTTTCTGCATTCAAAACACTGCCTGATTTGGACCCACCTGAGCTTTTCTTACAAATTTTCTCACTCAGAATAACACCAACAACATCATCAAATTTTAGGGTATTTGAACCAAAAACAGAGTTACTAACCGCCATTACCAAACTATCCCAGCTTTTAGGCAATGAACATAATATCAAGAGAGCTCTAACTTCTTCATCAAATTTTACATTTACAGAGGTCAATTGACTGACAATCGTATTAAATTCATTTAAATGACCTGTCACAGATCCACCTTCAACCATTTTCAAATTAAACAACTGCTTCATGAGAAATACCTTATTTGAGGCTGAGGGTTTTTCATACAATTTAGCCAAAGCTTTCATCAGACCATCTGTTGTCTTCGCTTCTGTTATATTGAATGCCACCGACGGTGCTAGGCACAACCGAATGGTTCCCAGTGCCTTTCTGTCAAGAAGATTCCAATCCTCATCAGACATTGTTGCCGGTTTCTTGGCTACTCCTTCCAATGGCCTCCATAAATCCTTTTGATAGAGGTAATCCTCCATCTACATCTTCCATAACTGATTGTTCTGCCGATTGAATTTATCAACCTTCATTTTACCCTCGTTCGCCATTGCTCCCACTCAACCGTGAGACTTTCCTGCAGATGATAATCGAACACAACCCGCTCTGATACCACTTGTTAGGGTTAGCCGGCAGAAGATATCAATTAAATGCAAATAAAGCTTAAACAAAGAAATGGAAATACACAGAAATAATAATAGCGAGAGACAAGTTTTAACGTGGTTCACCCAAACTTGGGCTACATCCACCAAACAAAGAGTCCAATATTATTATCCAGTAAATCAAACTGATTACAATCAGCAATCCCTGCAACTCAATACCGCTGCAAAATGCTACAATACAATATCAAAACCCTAACCCTTAGCCACTTTTATCAAGATTTTTGTCGGTTACAAAAATAGGGTTTTCTTATGTCGGTCAATGAAAAAATTAACTCCCATTGCATTATAAAATAATAAAAAACCGTGTGAGGTTTCGGGGGCGTTGCCCCCGAGCCCCCACGGGGGCACTGCCCCTCGACCCCGCCCTGTATCGGGACAGGGAACGCACCAGGGGTGCTGCCCCTTGACCCCGTCTTGGGGGCGCTGCCCCCAAACCCCCGCAAGGGGCGCTGCCCCTTGACCCCGTAGGAATTTGAGGGGAAACCGTGCTGATAAAAGTGGGGTAAATATAACCTCCGAGTCTGATTAGGCTCCATATAACAACACCTTTTTCCAACACTATAATTATGCTTAAAATATATAAATAAAAAATCTTTCACATGAAAATAGTGAATAGTTCTCCATCACATCACATCGCCTTGGATCATGGTCACTTTGATATCAAAATAAAGCACACATTACATCATTGTGTCGAATGGCATAAGACAACTGAGAGGGGGAGGGGTGAATCATTTGTATCAAAACTTTAACTTCTTTAAACCACATCAATTTCACAATCACTTAACTTATTTGCTTATTCTATTATGAGCATTAAACATGAATAGCATAATCAAAACATGAACACCACATACACATGAACACCAAATTTTTATGTGGAAAACCCTAAATGGAGAAAAACCACGGTGAGTGTTAGCTCAAAATATAAATGTAGTAACAATACTAAATATCAAATGGTGGCTCACTGCCAAGGGTTGAATTGATTAAGTAGCATCTACACCATGCCTGAGTTCAGTTCCATTGAAGCGTAATAAAAACTCCTCTACTCTGCTCTGCTTTTACACTTCACACTTATCTTCTCATCTTCACATCCATACATCCTCAAACACAAATTTATTACAAATATTTATAGAATTCATCAACCTTGGAATGTACATCAAGGTCGGCATTACAATCATCAACCATTGGAACAATCTCCAAGGTCAGCATACATACATATATCAAATTAGGACTAGACCTAAATAGATTTGCAAACTAAATGAATAAAGGAGGAACACTTCATGCCTAAGAAAGGACTCAATTGTATCTTCACATGCTATCACATGCTTCTTCAATTCAGGAAATTCATCCACAAAGAGTGTTAATCATCCAAGTCGGCCAAACAGGTGCAATCATCAAGGACACTTGAACACATGATCCCAAGATCTTCATTATAGCTTGTGGATCAAGAACATGCCTTCAATGCATTTAGGGGACATCCACAAACATCACAGAATCATTTGTAAACCATAAAAATCAACCGCAACAAATCTCAACCCATTTCACTTGAAGATGGATCACAGACTGTTCTCAATCAGACATTGTTAAACTCAGCTATTTAGAAACTTATTTTTCAGAGCTTTAAATCTCATATCCTTTGGAATGAAGATGACTAAGGACCTTATAATCTTAAGTCCAGAACCGCAAAGACAAACTCCAATCTGTGGAGAAATGCAAAGAAAAACACTTTCTCCCTGTCACTCTACAAACCTTACCAGGCACAATCTTCACATTGGTGAATAGAGCTTTTTATGCACAGTGATCTAGACCACCAAATTCTGGATTTAGCATCTTCAAACACTTCTCTAAAACATATCCAAAGATCATACTCTAGTCTTCAACACAGGAAATATACGGAGTAAAATACTCAGACAGTGTTCTTTAGTCAGTCACCAAATAGCAATGCTAGAAGATATAGTTGACACAAATAACAACACAAATATGTTGACATCAATGACAACACCAATTAGCACATACTTGTAACAATCTCCCCCTTTTTCATTGATGGCAACATATGATGTGAAAAACATGTTCCATCATCAAGACACAATTCTGCTTCAGAACTCCCCCTTTCTTTTTATACTTCTGCACTCTTACTCCCCTTGAGTTTTTTACATGATTTCTCTCCCCCTTTGACATCAATGGAAAAGGGAATTACATCTCTTCTACTGCACATACTTGCACAATACTATTCTTTACTCCCCCTGAATGTAACAATCATCTCAAACTACTACCTGCTTCCCCTGAGAGGTAGTCTCCAACATCAGTCCAAAGGAGAAAATGTACTTTGAAGCACATTGGACTGATGCACTTCCTTATGCATCTAGTTCAAGGAAGGAGGGGTAATAACCACTAATTTCTCCTAGGGATAATCAAATGTGTCTTTTCAAAGAGCTTTAGTGGATATATCAGCAACTTGATTTTTTACGGGCACATACTCAAGCTTTACCTCATTCTCTGCAACTTTCTCCCTCAAGAAGTGATACTTGATTAAAATGTGTTTTGTCTTTAAGTGCATCATTAGATTCTTTGAAATGTTTATGGAACTTGAGTTATCACAAAGAATAGGAATTGGTCCATCAAACTCAACTTGGATATCCTTCAAGGTCTGTTTCATCCAGAGCACTTGAGTGTAGCATGATACTGTAGCAATATATTCTATTGCTGCAGTAGATAAGGAAATTGATTCATGTTTCTTGCTATGCTAGGACACTGCTCTATCTCCAAGGAAGAATGCTCCTCCACTTGTGCTTTTCCTATCATCAGCACATCCAGCCCAATCTACATCTGTATAGGCACTCAAAGAAAAATCATTGTTCTTAGGATACCATATTCCATGGTCAGGAATGCCCTTCAAGTACATGAATATCCTCTTAACTACCATCACATGAGATTCTCTTGGATCTTATTGAAATTTAGCCACAAGACAGACTACATGCATGATATCTGGTTTAGTAGCAGTTAAGTAAAGCAGTCCTCCAATCATTGATCCATACTTGCTTTGATCAGCCTTAGGAGATTCATCATTCTTGCTCAGTTTACAACCAGTAACCACAGGAGTGCATTCCTTTTTAGAGTCCTCCATTCCAAATTTCTTCAATAATTCCCTAACATACTTTGATTGAAAAATGAAAATACCTTTGTTTGTCTGATTGATTTGCAGTCCAAGAAAGAAATTCATCTCACCATACATAGACATCTCAAATTATTTTTGCATATCATCTGCAAAGTTCTTGCACATCTCTTCATTTCCACCAAATATGATATCATCTACATAGATTTCAATAATCAAAATTTGATCTTTGCTTACCTTGATATACAGATTGCTATCTGCAGACCCTCTACTGAAACCTTGTTGCAACGGATACTTATCCATTCTTGGATACCAAGCTCTAGGAGCTTGCTTCAATCCATACAAGGCCTTCTTCAATTTGCACACCATATTTGGTTTATCTGATAATTGGAACCCATCCAGTTGCTCTATGTAGACCTCTTCTTCTAGCTCACCATTCAGGAAAGCCGATTTCACATCCATCCAATATACTTTGAAATCTTTGTGTGTTGCAAATGCCAAAAATAGTCTGATAGCCTCCATTCTTTCCACCGAAGCATAGGTCTCTTCATAATCAATTCCTTCAACTTGGGAGTAGCCTTTGCATACAAGTCTTGCCTTATTTCTCACAACTTCTCCAATTTCATTCAGTTTGTTCCCAAAAAACCATTTTGTTCCAATCACATTCTTGTTTGTTGGTCTAGGGACAAGTTCCCAAGTCTCGTTGTTCTCAATTTGTTGTAGTTCTTCATTCATTGCCTTGACCCAATTCTCATCATTGCATGCTTCATTTACTAATTTAGGTTCCACCTTAGACAACAGAGAGAGATTTACTTGTTCCTCTGTAATCCTACTTCTTGTCATCACACCTTTCCTTTTGTCACCAATAATCTGATCTTCAGAATGATCTCTTTGCACATACCTTGGAGTTTTAGGAGTTCTTATTGGAGCCTCAGCTTGAGTTTCTTCTTCTTCTTCCAGAGCTTGTTCTTCAGTCTAAACTTGCTTTTATTTGCCTTTTCCAACCTTTTTTGTATCAGCAGGTTCATCTGACTCATATCCATCTAGTCGAAAGTCTTCATCGACCTTCACACTTGCACTTTCAATAATCTTTCTCAGTCTTTTGTTATAGCACTGGTAAGCCTTGCTCTTAGTGGAGTTACCAAGGAATATGCCTTCATCACATCTAGCATCAAACTTCCCTAATTCTACATCTACCTTCACACTTGCACTTTCAATGATCTTTCTCAGTCTTTTGTTATAGCACCGGTAAGCCTTGCTCTTAATGGAGTAACCAAGGAATATGCCTTCATCACATCTAGCATCAAACTTCCCTAATTCTTCATCTTCTAGAAACTTTGAAGTATTTGACAATAGGGGCTCTACCATAGCACAGTTGATAAGGTGTCTTTGTTTCTTCTACTTTGACTTGCACTTTGTTCTAAATGTAGACAACAGTATGTATTGCTTCTTTCCAGTCCACTTCCGATAGGTCTACCTCCTTGATCATTGCTCTGGCAGCTTCTTGAACAGTTCTATTCTTCCTTTCAACCACTCCATTTTGTTGAGGAGTCCGGGGAGTAGATAAATACCTCTTTATACCATGTTCTTCACAAAAAGCATTGAACTCATTTGAGGTAAACTCACTACCTCTATCAGACCTTAAGCATTTGATTCTCAAATCTAATTCATTTTCAACCATAGCTTTGAATGCCTTGAACTTATCTAAAGCTTCTACCTTTTCTCTAAGGAAAGTAACCCAAGTCATTCTTAAAAAATCAATAATGAGAAGCATGAAATACCTGTTGGATCTAGGGCATACAACTGAGAGGGGGGGTGAATCAGTTGTATAAAACCTGCTCTACTTTGAATACTTGATTCTTCTTTGTTAGTTAACAGTATATCAATTAATCATCCATGAAAGCATAATACAAAAACACAAGAGCAGATAAACATCAACACATTGAACACAAAGATTTTGACATGGAAAACCTGGTTAAGGGAAAAACCACGGGGTGATTAACCCAAGGATTATTCTCTGTTAGAAGAATAAGAAAAAGAATGGCACTTGCCAATTAGGGCTCACTGCCCGAGCACACTGCTCACAAAGAGGCCCACTGCCTACAAGGAGACACACTGTCTACAAAGTGATTGGAATCACAATCTTGAACTGGAGAATGACATCTCTACTATGTCTAGATCAGTTCCATTTAAGCCCATAAACCCCTGTTCTGCCTTTCGCACTTCTCTTCACTACACCACACTCATTCACTCACTCCACACTTTGAAATGAACTCACAAACTATTATTTATACAAGACATCGACATAGGAACAAACATCTAAGTCAGCAAACAACCATAAGAGTATCCGCAAGAAGAATAACACATCCGGTCGGCCACCACAAGAACATTCGCAGGAGGAACAACTCATCCGGTCGGCTAGTCGGAACAAGAACTTCATCCGGAAGAATATCTTCAATTCCGGGCTCTACCATCAATGCGGACCAACAACACAACCTCAACATGATCCAAGAACCTTCACAAGCCTACCTAAATGACCAGGTACATCCGCACTCTCTCTACTTACTGGAATCTCTTCTCTTCCTCATCCGGAACTTCAAGAACACAGTCTGTCGCCACTGTCACAGTGCAAAAGGCACTTTCGGACCTCAAAATCATACACAACTCGAGATGACACATCACAAGGACATCCCAAACACTCCTTCCAATTCGTAGATTAGGATTATACAATTCCAGACCTCACCAGACCTTTCTGTGATCCTCTGTCACCTCTGAACACTTGCCGGAACCGGTTCCACACCGACAGCCACAATTCCTTCAGATCTTCATGCGGACCTCTAAAATCTTAACTGAAACATCTCAAGACTCATATCTACAAACCCTTTAATCCACATCCTCCGGTTCTCAACCTATACAATACATTTTCCTTCTTCTCATCACTGCTCTTCACTATTCCTGATTGAGGCTAATTTTCTCAATATCCTCAGCACACAGCTCATCCAATCCTTCTTGTCAATGCAATATGAGTATGTTGACATCAATGACAACACTGGTTCACCTCATACTTGCAACAATACCTTTCACCTTGCAGACTTCTTGTTCTTGTAAGACCGCACAGGTCTGTATGCGCCAACTCCAGTAAACCGGTAGAGGATTGTTCTTTGCTTTTGAAAGTGGCCTTTGTCATCTTCCCAAACTGGCATTCTTTGCATATCACATTTGCAAGCTTCACAATCTTAGGTAGATCTCTTATAGCTTGAATATTACTTATTCTTACCAGATTATTGAAATTAATGTGACACATTCTCCTATGCCATAGTCAACTTTCATCTAACTTAGCTAACAAACAACAATTTTCAGCACCTTTCAAGTGATAGACATTACCATTTTTCTTCTTACCAGCAACAATTAAGGTTCTGGAGCTATTCTGTATCTTACACCCATTGTCCTTGAACACAAGATTATAACCTTTGTCACACATTTGTCCAACACTTAGTAGATTATGCTTCAGGCCCTTGACATAAAGAACATCATTTGTATTATGCTTGCCATCAAAAGTAATAGATCCTTTTTGACAAATCTTACCAGCTACATCATCACCAAACCTAACAAGTCCTCCATCATACTTTTCAAACTTAACAAACTTACTCTTGTCTCATGTCATGTGGTTTGAGCATCTGTTGTCAATGATCCAGTCATCTTCCTTTTCAGCATGGAATGCAGATAACTCTCCTGCACTTTCTTCCTTCACACAACTTGCAAGATTAGTAGAAACGAGATTTTCTCTAAGTGCAATAAACAAACATTCACTACTATTGCCATCATCAAAATTAAATTAAGTGATACATAATAACTCTTTCTTACCATCTTTCCTTTGCTTTCATTGATCTTCAAAGCTCTGTTAGGACATCTTGAAGCATAATGACCAATTTTACCACAACTGAAGCATTTGAAAGGTAACTTACCTTTGAATTTTCCTTTTCTTCCCCTCTTTATTCTGCTAGCAAATTTGGCTTCTAATTCTGCAAAGTCTTCATCATCTAATTCCATAGCATATTATTTATGAGTTGGATGATTATCATGACGAACCAATTGGTTCTTGCAATTTTCCCCATGTTAATGTGCTTCTATGTCCATTTTCCAAGCCCCAGTACCTTGTTTGATACTTTTACCAGGACAAAATCAAATATCGTTTGTAAGATCTACAGTCTGCATAGTGTTATGTCTGTCAAGGTTGCCTTCTATATGGATTAATATTTCACATTGTAGGAGTACACTGAGAGGGAGGTGAATCAGTGTTGATACACAAAAACCAATTTTTATCTCCTCTCTAAAATTGTCAATAAGATTTGTCTGAATTGAATCAATTATCAAAAGCACATTCACCAAATCTTCAATTATGTAGGACACATGAAATTATGCAAATCATCAACACAATAAATTATACAAGACATCAACACAAGAAGAATTAACGAGTGGAAAACCCTCCTGGGGTAGAAAAAACACTCAAACTACCTCACTGGTTACAATGTTTAGAAGCACCAACTTCAAGGAGCACCAACCCCTAATACATACAAATAGGTATCACTGACCATACAAGCCTCACTGGCTACAAGATGCCTCACTAGCTAAAATATGTGTCTCACTGACAAATGGAAGGTCTTACTGACCTACAAGCCTCACTGGCATATTGTGCCTCACTAGTAAACACAATCACCATTAGAAAAGATAAACAAAATTAGAGGGTTACTCTATTTCCATTCAATTCATTAATTCATTCACCTGATTATCTCTACATAACAATTCACCTAATTATCTCTGCATAACAATTCACCTAATACACCATCATTGTCTTCAAGGTTTAATCTAAAAATATGTTGCAACAAGGAGATTATCATTATGGTCCTCACATCAACTCTCTCAGCTCAATTTTCACTCTTTCAATAAACATTTGATGACCTTGTCATTCTCTATATTTACTCCTACAAAACATGATCTCATACATACAAAAATCATCTGGATATTCTCAAGATGTCTTCAATTCACACACACACACACACCTCAATCTAGAACCTGCAAAAATAAATCATATAAATCTTCTTCAAAATCCTTCATATTCCTCTTTTCAAAACCTTTCATCTTCTCACACTCAATCTTCTTTTCAATATGCAAAAACCATCTTAAGAAAAATAAGATCATAATGAAATCAATCAATGTCCTGTAAGAGCAAATAAAATCTCTTATAATTGGATCCTCTTCATATTCACTCTTCATTGCATCATTTTCACCTTTTTAAATTTTCAAATCCATTTTAAAAAATTGATCTTTGATCTTTTCTTTCAAAACAATCAATCTGCCATTGTAATAAAATCTCTTTCAAAAAATCAATCCATCTGCAATTTTCTTTACTCTGTATAAACAAATCATTCTCCTCATCTTCCATAAAAACTTTCCCCTTAAAAAAATATATATAAATCTCCTCCAATTTTAATGCCATGAATAAGGCCTTTTTTAAAAAAAAAATCTTTCCTTTTAAAACACAAAAATCTACCTTTAAAAAAACAAAAAACTCCTTACAAGATGGCTAAATTTGATGTCATAAAGAAATGACAAAAGCGACCATCAAAATTGGAGTTAAAAAAGAAAGTTTCTAAAATCAAATATCATCCTTTTCGGGCTTCATAAGGATATAAACTTCCCACTTCCAAGAATATTTGATGACTTTGCAAAAACAACTAAAGAACTTAAAAAGAACTTTTGGCACCTACTGCTTATGAAGAAGACTGAGAGAATAGGGTTGTTAAGGAGGAGGGGCTAGTTGCCCAATGACACCCTTACCCTTAGATTGCCACTTAAGTGGCCCGTGACCTGTGCAATAGTTCAACACTCTTTTAAAACAAAAAAAATTGCTTTTATTTTTATGACGTGCACCAAAAGAATTTAAAGACATTAGAAGATGAATTTAGAAATATAAAGCCCTGATCATTTGACTTCTAACATCTACAATATGAACCTGCATCTACATCTGCATTTGATCTTAAACACCTGCATTTGAATTCTAGAGAATGATGATAGAGATACCATATCAACCTCCCTATTTTGCATTTGGAACCTCTTTGTAAACTCCAACCATCATGAACCCATATCAAATCTTACTCATCTCAATTCACCATGGCTAACATTATCAAACAAAGAATGTCATATCATTAAACAAATTCTGACAAAAATTGTCATGAACCATAAACAAATCTGATAAGGTATGATAAAGCATGAATGTTATGATGAAGCATGAATACCCTTCACATTGTCATGTATTTAACAAGATCAACCTGAGATAACCAAGAAGCCAACTACGAAGATGAAGATCAAGACAACAACAACCTGATTGTCATGAACAAAACTAATCGTGATGAGCCAACCAATGTTACTTCTACTAAAAGGCGTGAAGATCACACATGATTTCATTTGCAACTGAGATCAAATGAAGACCATACCACCAAACCACAACTGTAAATCAATATCCATGCCACAACTGTCACAACTAAAATTGTATATCAAACTATCAAGGTACAAGAGTAATGTCACAAAGATGAGCATCAGAGCCAAACCATGAGCATCAGCTAGAAACATCAAATAACACCAATGATATATCCCTTGTAAATAATCAAGACATCATGAACATATGAATGAAGAACATGAAACACAACAAAGTCCTGATTTTCTAAAAGAATGATTTCTGCATTGAAGGATAACCTTTTTGACATCAATGACAATTAGTCACCATCAATCTCCCCCTTTGTCATTGATGTCAAAACTTCATGATTCAATTTCTCTTTCTCCCCCTTTTTGACATCTGATGACAAAGACTTAAATCTATTTGCTCCCCCTATGTTGAAGTGTACACTACTCATAAATATTACTGCCAATCTCTGACAAGGACAAACATCACTGTTGCACCATCTACACAAAAGAGCACTATCCTGCTAGAATGAAACATGTATGTCAACCTTAACAATATACCACTTCTTAACACAACACCAAGATGAAAATGAAAAACTTGACATATCTCTGCAATCAAATACCAACTCCTTTGATATGACACATATGAACTTGAATTCTATGCAAGGATGTCATAAATACATCACAACACATGATGACCACTCTTGAGAAGACCTTCCCAAAACTTTCATGATAATGACAACAAGATCACACCACAATCCTAGAGAAAGGAAATAGAGAAGACACAACACCAACTAGTACTTGAACTTTACTATTATCATCTGCCATTACTGATCCAAGACCTTTGCTTACCTCTGATTTGATGAAACACAAGGTTCACCATCAATGTCATAAGCATCTCTAGATTTTCATAGCTTGAAGCACATACCTGATACCACTTCAAAACTAGAAGCACACAATTTGCATATACCTTTTTGAAACATATTACTCAGGAAGAGCATTAAAGAACATGTCAAATTATTACACCGAGAATACTTCTATATGAGCATGACTTGACATCCAGTCTACCATCTTCTTTTGATACTAACTCCAATCCACCTGAAGGCTTCAATTTTCATGCAAGACACATAGCTCAAAAAACACGTGAACAAAATACATGAAGATTAATATCAATAACATTTGAATTGCAATATCCTGACAACTTAATCTTTGTGAGTACCAATATGATATAAATAGGATAAGATACTCAACCTCATCAATCTCTTTGTGCATTGAACCCTTCAACAACTTATCAATACCTTGTAAGCATTATGAACCACTAAACATGTCACTGATCATGAACCCCTGTATTATTGACATACACTAAAATTCAATATCATCAGAAACTTCATTTCAAACATTATCAGACAAGCATGATAAACAAAACAAGATCATCATATCAAGATCATCATATTGATAAACATCAATTGATCTCCTCCTGTAACTTCTTGGGGATAATTGATAGAACATGAACAACTCCCCCTTACTTCATGCTATCTATTATTCAACTGATGATGTAACTTGTGCAAGATGTACAAGTTTAGAATCTGTACTCTTTTGTCTTTGTTTTTGCTTCCATACTTTCACAGGATTTTTCTCCCTCCAAACTTTTTCAACTTCTATCCTTTTCAAACCTATCAAAATAGGTGAAGCAATTCTTCTATACATTCTACAACTATGTGCTTTGTGTCCAAGATTGTTGCAATTATAACAAACTATGTTACAATCATAATCAAATGACTGATAGTACCTTTGAGCATTCATGTTAAGCTTCCATGCAAGATCATACCTTTTATGCACTTTACAATTTCTTTGTATGTGTCCAACATTATTGTACTTGTAACAAACAATATCAGTATTTCTTCTACAATCAACTGCTTTATGTCCAAAATGATTACCAGTATAACAGTAACCATTAAATGAATAGTTATACCTATACATGTATGCTTGTCATATAGGTGCAATTCTTCTTCTTTGATTGTTCACTTTTCTTTCAGGAGCATCAGGCTAATCAATTTTTCTTCTAGGAATCTCTCTAACATTAGAAGACTGGCCCTTTTCATAACCAAGTCCAGTAGTCCCCATGTAGTTTTTGTTTACCAAGCAACTCATGTAACTTACTTTTGCTCTCCTCAAATTTCAAATTCTTTTCAATCTGCTTCTTAACCTCATCAAGATCTTTTCTTAAAGAGACTATCTCTCCTTCAAGCTTCTGACATTCAATTGTCTTAGCTTCCAACTTAAACTTTGTTACTTCAACTATCCTCTTAACTTCTTCTACCTCAACCTTCAAATTGATAATTAATTTGTGTGATTCACCAACTTGACTTCTCAAGTTCATAACCAGATTTCTTGCCTCTTCAAGATCTAAAACAACTTTGTCCTTGGATTATTTCTCTTGTTTAAGCTGGTCTTTTAATCTCCTATTTTCTTTACTAAGTTGCTTGATTATATCCAGGGCACATAGAAGCTCTCTTTCAAAATCAACTTCACAATCAACTTCATCCACAAAGAAGCCTGTTTCTTCATCATTGGTCTCAACAGCAAAAACATTTCTTTCATTTAATTCTTGTTCTCCATCATTCACAATGATTTCTTCCTTTTTATCAAAATTCTTAACTACAAGATCATTCTTTTTCAGGGGTAACATATGCAACATATCATTGCTAGGCTTAACTATGGCTTGTTTTACCATCTTTTGATTTGCATCGTTCTTTTATCTATTCAAGACCTTATTTCTATTCTTCTTTCCCATGGTACTCCACACACAAGATCTACCCAAGATGATTAGGCTACAAAAGGGAACCTGGCTCTGTTACCAATTGTAAGAGTACAATCAACACTGAGAGGGGGGTGAATCAGTGTTGATACACAAAAACCAATTTTTATCTCCTCTCTAAAATTGTCAATAAGATTTGTCTGAATTGAATCATCAAAAGCACATTCACCAAATCTTCAATTATGTAGGACACATGAAATTATGCAAATCATCAACACAAGAAATTATACAAGACATCAACACAAGAATTAACGAGTGGAAAACCCTCCTGGGGTAGAAAAACCACTCAAACTGCCTCACTAGCTTAAGCAAAAAAACCTCATTAGTTACAATGTTTAGAAGCACCAACTTCAAGGAGCACCAACCCCTAATACATACAAATAGGTCTCACTAACCATACAAGCCTCACTGGCTACAAGATGCCTCACTAGCTGAAATATGTGTCTCACTGACAAATGGAAGGTCTCACTGACCTACAAGCCTCACTGGCAAACACAATCACCATTAGAAAAGATAAACAAAATTAGAGGGTTACTCTGTTTCCATTCAATTCATTAATTCATTCACCTGATTATCTCTGCATAATAATTCACCTGATTATCTCTACATAACAATTCACCTGATACACCATCATTGTCTTCAAGGCTCAATCTGAAAATATGTTGCAACAAGGAGATTATCATTATGGTCCTCACATCAACTCTCTCAGCTCAATGTCACTCTTTCAATAAACATTTGATGACCTTGTCATTCTCTGTATTTACCCCTGCAAAACATGATCTCATACATACAAAAATCATCTGTATCTTCTCAAGATGTCTTCAATTCACACACACACCTCAATCTAGAACCTACAAAAATAAATCATATAAATCTTCTTCAAAATCCTTCATATTCCTCTTTTCAAAACCTTTCATCTTCTCACACTCAATCTTCTTTTCAATCTGCAAAAACCATCTTAAGAAAAATAAGATCATAATGAAATCAATCAATGTCCTGTAAGAGAAAATAAAATCTCTTATAATTGGATCCTCTTCATATTCTCTCTTCATTACATCATTTTCACCTTTTTAAATGTTCAAATCCATTTTAAAAAATTGATCTTTGATCTTTTCTTTCAACACAATCTGCCATTGTAATAAAATCTCTTTCAAAAAATAAATCCATCTGGAATTTTCTTTACTCTGTATAAACAAATCATTCTCCTTATCTTCCATAAAAACTTTCCCCTTAAAAAATATATATATAAATCTCCTCCAATTTTAATGCCATGAATAAGGCCTTTTTTTTTAAAAACTCTTGCCTTTTAAAACACAAAAATCTACCTTTAAAAAAACAAAAACTCCTTACAAAATGGCTAAATTTGATGTCATAAAGAAATGACATAAAAGCGACCATCAAAATTGGAGTTAAAAAATAAAGTTTATAAAATCAAATATCATCCTTTTCGGGCTTCATAAGGATATAAACTTCCCACTTCCAAGAATATTCGATGACTTTACAAAAACAACTAAAGAACTTAAAAAGAACTTTTGGCGCCTACCGCTTATGAAGAAGACCGAGAGAACAAGTATGTTAAGGAGGAGAGGTCGGTTGCCCAATGACACCCTTACCCTTAGATTGCAACTTAAGTGGCCCGTGACCTATTCAATAGGTCAACACTCTTTTAAAACAAAAAAAATGCTTTTATTTTTATGATGTGCACCAAAAGCATTTAAAGACATTAGAAGATGAATTTAGAAATATAAAGCCCTGATCATTTGACTTCTAGCATCTGCAATATGAACCTGCATCTGCATCTGCATTTAATCTTAAACACCTGCATCTAAATTATGGAGAATGATGATAGAGATACCATATCAACCTCCTTATTTTGCATTTAGAACCTCTTTGTAAACTCCAACCATCATGAACCCATATCAAAGCTTACTCATCTCAACTTACCATGGCTAACATTATCAAACAAAGAATGTCATAACATTAAACAAATTTTGACAAAAATTGTCATGAACCATAAACAAATCTAATAAGGTATGATAAAGCATGAATGCTATGATGAAGCATGAATACCATTCACATTGTCATGTATTTAACAAGATCAACCTGAGATAACCAAGAAGCCAACTATGAAGATGAAGATCAAGACAACAACAACCTGATTGTTGTGAACAAAACTAATCATGATGAGCCAACCAATGTTACTTCTACTGAAAGGCATGAAGATCACACATGATTCCATTTGCAACTGAGATCAAATGAAGACCATACCACCAAACCACAACTGTAAATCAACATCCATGCCACAACTGAAACTGTATATCAAACTGTCAAGGTACAAGAGTAATGTCACAAAGATGAGCATCAGAGCCAAACTATGAGCATCAGCTAGAAACATCAAATACCACCAATGATATATCCCTTTTAAAGAATCAAGACATCATGAACATATGAATGAAGAACATGAAACACAACAAAGTCCTAATTTTCTAAAAGAATGATTTATGCATTGAAGGATAACCTTTTTGAAATCAGTGACAATCAGTCACCATCACACATCTAGGTGATAGTTAAGATAGGTGGATTGGTTCTTGTGATTGTCTGAATGTTCATATACCCCTATGTGTATTTGTAGAGCCTTAAGCTTCAATTTGATATTTTTTCAAAGTCAAAAGCAAATGGAGTTTTCATATTTTTTATGTCTGCATTTCTAGAAGGTTTCAAAGGGGTCACCTTTGACCTTTAATACTTTGTGAAGGAGCTAGATTGGTGATTTCAAGAACTTCATGTGTTCATTGGGCCTAAATGAACTAATTTCCCCAGTGGCAGCTTCCCGAGAAGAGATCTAGTATTGTGTCAAGGTGGTGATTTGGTGAGTTCCAGTTAGTTTTTGGCAAGTGTAGTTTCAGAAACAGCTAGGTGAGCTACTTTGAGCATTAATATCTTGCAATCTTGATGGCGTCGTGCAAATCCATTTGATGACCTTGCCCCCATATCATCAGTCAACATGTCAATGCATTTTTGTGGATACAGGGGAATGTTTGATTAGTTTTCTAGGGTGATTCTAGAGGCTACCTAACTTATTTTGGTCACAGTGCAAGATGTGAGAAAGCAAATTCTGATGACTACCTACTTCAAGTATTCACCCCAAATGCATACAGAAGCAATCTCAGATGTTTAGGGGGCATGGCAAAAAGAGTGTGCAGGAGAGTGGGTGACTCAAATCCTTCCCCATGTCCCCACAAAGGCCAAGTCATAAACCCTAAAATGAGTGTTATATCGCTTTGGGAGCATACAAAACATGGAAGCATAAAAAATGCAAGTAAAATGTTTAAGAGTATGCCTCGAAAGAAGGACATAATCCCAGAAGGAGTAAAAGTTGAAATAAAGGCCAAGATGATGAGAGTTACAAATTGCCAAGGCATACTTACCAGAAATGCACTTAGATGAATTATGTAGTTGCAAAGAAAGAAATGAGACAAAATTTTATTGCAACGAAAAATGTGGTAAATGTAAACATGAAATTGCTGGTAAAAGAGGGATGATAATAGTCATCAAGATTAATATATTGCAAAGTACTTTATATTGGTGAAATTATTTTTCATGGGGATGCAAAGACAAAGGAAGATAAAATTAAATATTTTCAGTTGCGAAGGGAGATGAAATAAAACAGAAAATGTAATTATTTTCAGTTACAACCACTTTTAGGCAGAGCATATCAAAGGATGTGAATGGACATTTTCGGTTGAAAGGAGGAAGGCCAAATGTCACTTCCAGATTCTTTTGAGAGCCTCTTCCTTTCTATTTATTTTCTCCTTCTTTTCATTGTAAAAGGGGGGATTGGTCTTTAGGGAAAAGCTATACATTGTAAGAACCTTTTGAAGCAAAGTAATGGAAAGGAAACATTAACTTAGTGCCCGAATTCTAGTTTCGATTATTTTATTGAGGTTATTGGTAACAATTATGTGAGAATGCCATTTGGACTGACAAATGCAGGTGCTACATTTCAAAGAGCAATGGATGTTACTTTTGCAGGGTTGATTGATTCAATCTTGGTTGTTTATCAGGATGATCTGACTGCCTATTCAAAGAAGGAACAGCAGTGTTGTATGCACTTAGAGCAGATTTTCATTAGAGCACTAGAGTATGGCATTTCTCTAAATCCAAAGAAGTGTGCTTTTGGGGTAGTGGAAGGAAGGCTCCTGGGGCACATTGTTTCCAAAGATGGAGTTAGGATTGATCCTGAAAGAGTTGCTGCAATTGATAAGATCTAGATGCCAAAAATAGTAAAAGGAATCCAGTCCTTCTTTGGACAAATAAATTTTGTTAGAAGATTTGTTCCCAACTTTGCAGAAACCACAAGGAACATTTCTAAAATGCTAAAGAAGGGTGAGACTATCAGTTGGGAAGGTGAAGCAAGCAGATCTTTCCACGACATCAAGGAAGCAATCAAGATGGCTCCTGTACTAAAATCCCCTGATTTTTCCAAGCCATTTCAATTGTTTTCATTTGCTTCCTTCCATACTGTTGCTGCATGTTTACTACAGAAAAATGAAGATGGATTTGAGCAACCCATAGCTTTTTTCAGTATGTCCTTGCAGGCTTCTGAGTTAAAGTATGACATTATGGAGAAATAGGCATATGCACTAGTCAAAGCAGTCAAGAGTTTTAGGCCCTATCTGGTAGGATCCCAGATAGTTGCATATGTGCCTCATGCAGCAGTCAAGGACATCTTCACTCAGCAGGAGGTGACTGGAAGAAGGTGCAGATGCATAAACAAACTGCAAGAATTCAACATAGAGATACAAATTACCAAGTTGGTAAGAGGACAAGGATTAGCCAAGATGATGGCACAATCAAACTTGGAAGCATGCCAGGTCAATGCAGTCCAGAATGAGAATGTTAATGTATCAAAATCTGAATGGTATAAGGACATCATATATTACTTGCAAAACCTGAATTGTCCTTCCCATTTCTGTAACAGTCAAAAGAGGACCTTAAAACTACATGCAATCAGGTATGTTATTGTTCAAGGTGAGTTGTACTAGAAGAACCCTGATGGTGTGTTGCTAAGATGTGTGGATGAAGATGAAGCTAACAATATTTTGAATGACATGCATAAAGGGGTGTGTGGTGGACATTATGCTGCCCATACAATAGCTCACAAAATCCTTAGGGCAGGATACTGGTGGCCAACCCTCTTTTTAGATGCACAAAGGTTAGTGAGGAAGTGTGACCCTTGCCAAAGGTTCTCAGGAAAGTTAAGATATGAAGGTGCACTGCCCCTTAGAACTGTAACTGTGGATGCTCCATTTCAGCAATGGGGAATTGATTTTATAGGGGAAATTGCAAAAAAGTCAAGTGGGGACATAGTTGGATTTTGGTGGCTACTGACTACTTCACCAAATGGATTGAGGCTATTCCAACTAAAAGAGCTACAAGTAAGGTGGTGATGGATTTCATACTGGAAAATATTATTATCAGGTTTGGAGTACCATTCAAAATAGTCACAGATAATGCTATGTGCTTCAGATCTGGTGAATTTGTTGATTTTTGCAACAAGTATGGGATAAATTTATCATATGCATCACCATACCACCCACAAGGAAATGGTCAGGCAGAGTCAAGCAATAAAAGCTTCATGAAAATCATCAAGAGGATAGTGGATAAGAACAAGAGAGCTTGGGATTCAAAGTTAAGGTTGGCATTATGGGCTGATAGGGTGACAGTGAAAAAAGCTATTGGAAGGTCACCTTTTGAGCTAGTATATGGTGCATTAACCAGGCTGCCTATAAATAATCTCCTACCAGTGTACAAATTCATCCAAGAGAATGATGAGGACATTGAAGTCTCCATGATAGAAAGAATAAACTAGCTGGTTGCAATGGATGAAAGTAGAAGGAAAGCCCACCAGATCAATCTCAAGAAACAACAAAATGTGAAGTATCTGTTTGACAAGAGAGCTCCAAAAAGGAAGTTCCAGATAAATGACTGGGTGCTCATCTAGAATGCAAGAAGTCAGGACAAGGGCAAACATGGTAAGTTTGAACCCTTATGGATGGGCCCATATCAGGTTTGCAATACTCATGGGGAGGATTCTTATATCCTCCAGGCCCTAGATGGTGAGATGCTGGAATTGCCTGTGCATGGTCAATTCCTCAAGTTTTATTTTGCATAAGTGATCTGCCTTTGTGCACAATTGTAAAATATATGTATATTGTTTGTAAATGCCTTGTATAGTTGTTCCTGTTTTGAGTTTTGGGTTTTGGCTGGTCTGCCCAGAGATGGTCTGGTTCTCGATGCAGTCTTGCACCTACACATCCCCAATCGGAGCTTGTGTTGGTAATCATTTGTGTCTCAAGTTTGGGCTTTTAGTGTTTGCAGGATTTCTCATTTGAATCCTAGGTTTTTTCTAGGTCCATCGGCGTGAGAATCTCTTGTCTTAGCGATCATGTTGGTAACAATGGTATATACATTTCATTGCCAAGACTCTATCTATCGGCAGCGGAATTTTGTGGTTTACCGATGTTGGCTGGTCTGGCCGATGGAGATGCGCATCAGAATAACTTTTGACATTGGCGCAGCATTTTTCTGGCCCTCCAACGGTTTGTATCTTGCCGAGGGGGATTGCTGTCGGTGAAAGTTGTGCGATCGGTGGGGTAGGTTTGTTTTTGGCCGATAGAAGAAGTCTCCCTGATTCATTGGTGTTCTTCGGTAAGACATGTGCTTTCGGCGAGGTTGGAGGAGTTTCCCCCGATGCGTTGGTTCTCACCGATGGGATGTGCATCAGGATGACTTCTTGTTTTGGCAAAGTTGGGAGTTCTTCTTCCGATGCCTTATGTTTGGCCGATGGGTTGTGCTATCAGTGTGACACTGCGTATCGGATAGAGTATGGAGAGTTGGGCCGACAGATGTGTTTGGCCGATGGAGCTGTATCGGCATAACATGGTGTGGTCGGCGGGGAAGCTTTTGTTGGGCCGATGGTTTTGGTCATGCCAACCAGGGTGTCCATCAGTGGCATCGGTATGTAATATGGTGGTCATCCCGATGGTTTGGGTCTAGTCGACATGTTGTTTGGGTTGAGGCTTTCAGGAAGGTGACCATCGGAGTGACTTGGTGATCGGTGAAGGAGTTTTCAGTCACTCCGATAGTCTATGTCTGGTCGACAGAGGTGGTCATCGGTGTGATCGGCATGTCAGCATGAGGGTTTTCAGTTGCTCCGATGGTGTAGGTCACACCGACGGAGGTGGGAGATGGAATGGTGACCGCTAGCGGTGGGTTTGTGGTTCGAGTGGGACAAAATGCTTGACACTTAATGTGCTCACGACCGTGTTTATAAGATGTTAGGGAGGTTTCTACGGGGTGCATGTGGGACAATTATTTCCTACATTTTTTGAAATATCAACATAATGTATTTTGGCGGGAAAGCTTCCAAACACGCTGTTGCTGCGTTTCCCGGTGGCCGCGGGTGGTTGAAGCCTTTAATGGCAATTGTTGCAGGGGTGTGGGCGATGGCATGAATGGTCAAAATTGACCATTTGAAGTTGTGGATTCCCAGGTGACGGTGCAAAGCTCGAGGCCTCCCCTGTCTCTTCCCCTGCCTGTTGCATTTACTTTTGATGAGCGCCATTCTTCTCATGTGTACTGTATTTGGCAAATTTTGAATTGCCATGTAATCAATTGCTGGGTACACTTCCCTGTGGTATTTAGGGGACTCTGTTACTCATTTCTGTCATTGGAAACTTGGACAAATTTTGGTGCTACAATACGAATACAGCTTCCTGGTGATCCTATTTCAGGTTTCTCTGGTAGTTTATGAATTGTATGTTGTATGTATTATGCACAGAATTATCAATTTCATGTTAACTTAAATGAATAATGTTTCATAGCATGTGTTTTGTTATTTGTCTCCAGACTGAATGTGTTTTTTCTTTTGACTTTGAACATCTAAGGGGTGTTATAGATTCTAGAATATAGGTTTTCTATATTGAATGCTTAGTCTCTTACCTCTACTCAAGGAGTAGATTGAATGTTTTGGACTATGTATTGAGGAGAATACATTGCAGAAAGGATATTTGTAAGCAGAAATAACCTAATACTCCCTCCTGGGTATTGTCTGTAAGGCAGACATTTCAGAAACCCCTTGAATTTTGATGTTTTATGTCTGTGGTAAACATTCACATATATATGTCTACTGACTCCGAGCCCTAGATAGGCACCGATCTGGCTTGGTATCTCTGTTGTAACCCAAGGTCCTAGTTTCACATCCATATGCAAATCAAATTCAAACTTCAACTCACAACCATTAGGACTGTAGAAGTAGTTTTAGGATCCAAAGTCCTCTGTCTACAACTGAACATAGGCCCAAAGTTAGCCCCTTTGCTCTTATCTCATAGTTTTGGTCTACTTAATAGAGGACTTATCTACTTTTTGTCAGCATCCCAGTCTTTGCATAGTTGTATCTCATGGGCATTAAGTAGGGAATACCCCCCTAGGTTTTGCAGAGCCTGAAGAAGAAGAGGAGATAAAAATAGAGTCTATCTCCTACACTGTTGGCCCCTGGCCCAGAGATCTTGTTGATCACTGTTGGCTACCTTGTAGGGAAATCTGGGAGAAAGTATCCAATCGGGGAAAAAACCAACACGCACAAACTCTACAAATTTGTATGAGGTTTTCAATCTGCTTGATTATCATCAGTTAATCCCAGAGAGTTAACAATCATTGGTGATAAAGGTACACCCACCTAGGCATAGTAGAGCCTAAAGAGCATGGAATAATAACCATCCTGGGTAATTTCATTCATTGGCCAGATCACTTGTTGAACTTGATTATAAATCTTGGCGTACTTTTAGGGTTTGTTAATCTGTTGATTTGGGAACCAACACCCCTAAGGCATGACACACAACAATAAAATAGAGAAGAGGAATGATAGAAAAATGATGAAACAAATAGAAGAATGGTCACAACAAAGATGGTCTCCTGATATCCTTGACAATACAAGAGTTTTAAGGGTCATCCAAAGAGACCTAAACAACACATAACACATGACAGGGGAACACAACACGACACAATATCATATTATACATATATTTTTAAGAGAAGCTCAAACTTGTGAGCATCTTAGAAAGGTGCTCTATCAAGTGCAGTAAAAAGTGTGAGTAGTTCATACCTGATTGATTCTTATTTCCAGAATGGTCATGTGGTGCTTGTTTCTCAAGTCCCTGTATATTTGAAATCTTTTGTTGCTTGTGAGGAGGGGAATCATTGTTATTTCCCACTGATGATAGCCGCATTGTTCTTTTTTTATCCTTTTATTTCTTATTTTGATGAATAAGCCTTTCACGGAAGAATGGGATATTTTCCACCATGGCAACCTTTTCGTCTATCATAATATCTTGTCACAGTTGGTCAATTTCTGTATCTGATGCATTTTGGTTGTCTCTCGATCCTTGAAGGGATAACGGTGGAGGAACCTCAGCATAGATACCTTTTCCTCATGGACAAGGTGAGTCTTCAACCTTCTCCTTATCCACTTCTATCATACCAACTATTTCATCATAGTCAAGATAATCATCATCAGTCTGCTCAATTGAATTTTGTTCTACCATATTATTGTCGCTATACTTAGGAAAAGAATTTGTAATGATCTGTAAATTCTAATTCGAAGGGCCAACAGAATTATTTACATTGTCATTCACACCAATTACCTTTATTATATTATAATCAATGAAGTCTTGAATTTCATGTTTAAGATGCATACATTGTTCAGTGTCATGTCCTACCGAGTGGTGATACTGACAAAAAGCATTAGCATCAAATGATGGTCCTTGTATCTTGTTACTATCAAATGGTTTCACAGGAGGAAGCTTCAAAAAATTATTGCTTATTGCTTGATTCATAATTGATTGAAGAGAGTCAAATAATGGGGTAAATTGTCGATGTTGTTTGAACTAAAATGGTGCCTATTTAGGATTACTAATAGCAGACACTTGTGATTGAAAATTATTTGAATGTTGTCCATTGATCTTGATGAAACTCTTGTTGTTTCTTTTAAATTTGTTTTGAGAATGTCCAATCATGGATTGACCAACTTGAGCCGATGAGTTTTGATTCTCATACTGACTAGATGAAAGCTGGTAATCACGAAGGGTTGTGAATAAATGTTGAAAAGAGCTATACTTCATCAAGAGGATTTTATCATAGATGTTAGGTTATAAATTTGTAATGAATACCTTCTAGAGATCTTCATCTTTAATCAGGTATTGTATTTGCAAGATGAGACATTGATATTGACTGATGAATTTCATCAACTTCTCTTTTGAACCTTCTTTACAATGAACCAAGTCAATCAAAGAGACTATAGGTCCAATGTTTTCTTGGAAGTGTTGTAATAATTGATCAACTATTTATGATAAAGAGTTTATTGAGTTCTAAGGTAATGAGAAAAACCATTCCAAAGCAATATCTTTGAGAGATCAGGGGAAGAGTTTTGCTAGCAAGTCCTCTTCGAAGAAGAAATCACTACACATCACTGTGATTGCTACCACATAAGTATTAGGATCACCTTTACCACCATACTTTTCAAAGCGAGGAGTCTCAAATTTTTCAGGCATAGGAGTTCTTAAGATTGCATAAGATAAAGGACTATGGGCATGATATGTTGGTAAAGTGGGTTTGGAAGAATTAGTCAAGTTTGTCACCTTTTGTTGTAAAGAGGCCATGTCTTGCAAGAGTTAATTTAAGAGGGCATCATTTGGTGATGTGATTTGTTGTTGAGAAGAATTAGAAGTTTTAGTCATCAAATTTTGAGGTGATTGGTTGTGAGTGGTAACGAAAGGTGGTTGAGAACAATTGTAAGTGAAAGGTGGTTGAGAGTAGGTGGAATGGAGAGGTGGTTGAGAGCGATTATTCATATAAGAAGTCACCCTAGGTACTAGGTTTTGATAATTGAATCCCACAGCCTTGTAATTCTATGGATTAATGCCATTAGATACTCCCATACTAGTTGTAGCATTACTACAAGCTTCTGCATTAGTAGTGAGGATTGATGATGTGAAAGTAGACATTCCAGTAGTCAGTATTGTTGGCAAGAGGCACTGCTAGACATGTCAGGTGTTGTCATTGATGGCAACTAAATCTATCTTACACATCCACATTACATCATTTGATCATACCGGAAGTCAGAGTGCAGATTTATCTAAGTCCAGATAGATAGGAACAGAGCATTTGACAAGGTTCAGCATATTAGTCTGTATTTCTCCACAGGTAATCACATTGTGCTGTGGATCTGAGGGAATGTTAAGGGATGTCAGGGCTACCTAAATCCAATATTTTAGCCTCCAGTGATGAAGGGATTGTAAGTTACAAGCATCTGAGTATCAGTTTTTGGTTAGACAGTTCAGTCCAGCGAAGAACAGGCCAACTAGGTGTTTGATCCTTGTGCAGATGAAGAGAAGTGGTTGGTCAAGCAATTTATGAGATCCAGTGGCATTGGCCGACAGGTGAGGTGACTTGAACACATAATTTTTGGTCTACATTAATATGTGTGCATGGATTCAGTCGACAGAACAGTGTTCTTAAAAAGACTTTAAGTTTTTCTCAAAGCTGACTGCAGTTGATGTTATTTCATGTAGCGGATATATATGATCGATGGATTCAAGAATTTGTGGGTGTTGTTATGTGAATATGAAGGGATAAGTGTGAAGTATAGCAGAATCAAGTGTGAAGGGAAGAAATCTAAGCTCTAAATCATGGCAGAGCAGTGAAGCAGAGAAGAAAGAGATGAAGTGTGTAAAGTTAGTATATTGTGCATAACGAGAACTGTAATTCTGCATTGTTAGATGTTGTTTCTCAGTTCAATCATTCCAGTGAACTCTTGTAATTAATTTTGTAGGTAGTGAGCCTCTTTGAGCAATGAGCTCTGGGCAGTGTGCTCGAAGGCATGTGTCTTCCCCATTTGTAATACTTTTAATAGAGTATAAATTATTGTGGGTTAACCCCCACCATAGTTTTTCCCTTAACTGAGTTTCCACGTAAAAATCTTGGCGTTATGTGTGTTGATTTTGTTTCTACTCATGTGTTGTTGATTCATGCTTTCATGGTTATATCATTCAAATATTAATAAGTGGTAAAGGAGTTTAATTGCAGCAAAGGAAAAAAGTTTTTGTGACAATTGATTCACCCCCCTCTTAGTTGTCTGCCCTCATTTCAACAATTGGTATCAGAGCTTGGTTCCTTAGAAGAAGTTTAACAGCTTGAGGAAGATCTGGGAAGGTGTTTTCAATGGGTTCATTCAAGCATTTTGATGGTATCAATCAACAACTACAAGTAGCCTTACATGATCTTGACCTGTCCAAAGCAGAAATCAGAGATCTGCAAGAGAACCTTAAAGATGCTGAAGATTTCATTGAGACCTTAAAAGAAAAATTGAGAAAATCTAATGAAAAGAGGAAGGAGCTACTTCTTCAACTGGCAAATCACAATGAAGACAATGACATGGATGAGGCCCTGAAAGAGAAGACAAAAGAATGTGAGAAGTTAGCAAAAGAAGTTGTTGTCCTAAAACATGAGATGGAATCCAAGGTGATGAGGCTAACCAAGGAAATTGAAGAAAGGAAGAAAACTAAAGAAAAACTAAATCAATCTCTGCAAGAAAGAATAGAAGAATGTTGTAGATTGGACAGAATAATTGGCCATCTAGAGTCTGATCTACAAGAAAGCAGGGACAATGAGGAAGAACTTGAAAGCCAAATTGTCATTCTCAAACATGACCTAGAAGTTACAAATGAATATAAAGAGAAAATCAAGATAAGCTCAACTAAAATTGAGGTGCTGCTTGATAGTCAGAAGAAGGCAAATGATAAGCATGGTCTGGGATTTGAGAAAGGTGAAAGCTTTGGATCCAGTCAAAGAAATCTTCAAGCGAGAAATCAAAGAAGGAATCCTAGAAGATCTCCGGTAAGACAACCTACTACTCAAAGGTATCCATCTTTCAATGGCAGTTGTTTCAAATACAATAAGTATGGTCATAGAGCTAATCAATGTAGAAGTCAAGTAAATCAAAATGCATCATCTTTCTCCAATCAATGCTTTAATTGTAAAAAGATAGGTCATAAGGCTGAAGAATGCAGAAGTGGATCAAGGAACCCTCCTAAGAACAAACAAGTGTTCAATGGAAGATGTTTTACTTGCAATAAGTTTGGGCATATTGCAATGCAATGCAGATCTAAACCTACTTCAACATGTTATTGTCAAAAAAATAAGATTTTGTGGTTCAACGGCAACAAATCCGGACACGTTGCTAAATTTTGCAAAAGCAAAAAGGAGATCTCATAGGCAGATAAAATAAAAATAGAGTAGAAGTTGGACAAAGGCAAGGGAAAAGTTGATATGAATGAAATCAAGAATGAAATGAACAAAACATGGGTGAAGAAAGGAGAAATGAAAGTTTACAATGGGTTCGCACTGGAATCTGATACTGATAATTCCTCTGAGAACTAAATCAGGAGCTCTGGCTTAGGAGGAGCTGCATTGAAAATCTAATTCCCCCAGCCAGTAAGTGGGTGCTTGAATCTAGTACAATGAATGAAGACAAAGAAACCTATTTCAGATCTGTTGAAGCAAATTCTAGAAGAAAAGAAGCTAATGCGATTGATTGCAGAGCAATTGAAGATTGACTATATGTAAAAATAATGTAACCAAATGTATTAGGGCAGAGCATTTATTAAAATGACAAATTAGGTTTTACAGAGGATAAAAGGTCATTCAAACACTTGAATCACTTTGCATTCAAAAAGAACAAGGAGAAGAGCGCCTGAGCTAAAATTTCAAAGAATTGAAGTGCGAAGAATGAATTTGACAACTAACCCTAATTCTATGAAGAAAAAGGTATTTTTCTGTGAAGCTTTAATCTTGTAATCTTTTGAAATGGCTACTCCTCTGGTTGTGAACATCACTGAGTGGCCTAGGCTAAAATTTAAGAAGCATCCTTTCAAGTCCACTGAAGTAGATCCGATGGGAGTGTTTTCTGGTGTTCCATATGGAGTTCTTCATACAGAGGACATTAGGGCTTATATTCACACACCTCTAGAAGAGCATGGTAACTCAAGGTTTGCTAATCTATTCATGAATCACTTAAAAGGTGATGATTTTGAGGTCAAACCAGAATACAAAGCCCTAAAAGACAAGAAGTTCATACAATTTGTTGAGTTTCCATGTTTTTCAGAGGATGAGTGGGTTCGGTATGTCTTGAGCAATATCCATGATGAGTTTCTATGGTTAAATCATACATTCAAAATCACAAAGGATGTAATAAGGGCAGTTACAGGACTGAATTCAACTGGTACCTTGCCTCAGTTGAAGGCTGTGAAGAATCAAGAAGTCACTGAGGCAACTGAATCAAAATTTGACAAGAGAGCCATGACTATAAATGAAATAGAGGATCATGGGGTCAGATTTGCATCAATGGTGATAGGATATAGGATTTATTACTCTAGCAAAAAAAATTTAGTTTCCAGAACAGAAATCTATACTGCATATAAGATGGTAAAAGAAGGTGCAGACTATGATCTTTGTGAATTGTTGTTGAACCAACTCATGGAGAACCTAAGCAAGATAAAGAAGGACAAAAAATACTCATTCAAATTTGATATGTTAATTATGTGTCTCTTCTTCTATTTCTTGAGTGAGCTTCTTGGAAACAAAAATATAATTTGGTCAAATGACAAACTGGTAGCAGTCCAGATAAGGAATTATTTGAGTGATTTGGGTAGTCATGATGCACAAAAGACTTCACTTTGGGGATTCTTCAAAAACTTCCAGGGTATGATGCAAGCTAGGGCTAGAATACCTAAAACTATTGTTAAAAAATACAAGGACACCATCTGTTTTATGGTTACTATTGATCAATGCAAAATGGAAGAAGTAGAGCCTAGATTTGTGTGGATCATGCCCATGGGGTATGAAGTGGATGGGTGTGTGTTGGAACTGTATGCACAACATTTATTAAGTCAACCTAGGGATCTGACTGAAGAGAGATTTGGAACTTATGAATAAATTTCACAAAAATTACATCTTCAATTCAAGGCTCCTGAAACCAAAAGGAAAGTAAGGAAAGAAGTTGAGTAGTTGGCTGAGAATCTAGGCCTTACTAAGAAAGCTATGAGGCAATTTAGGGAAAGAACAAAAAAGGCTAAGCAGGAGAAGCAGGACAGGGAACAGGAAAGTGTTCTGGCATAACCTCCTTCCAAGTCAAGGTCTACTAGGAGTACTAGTTTAACCTCTGGTGCATCACCTTCTCCTATTGCAGAGAAATCCAAAGAAAATCCTACTGGTAAGGAAGGAAAAAGAACAAAAACAATGGCCAAGAGGTCATACGGTAGTATGGAGAAGGAGGTTGAAGCAAAGACTGATTCAGATAATGAGGTTAATGAGTTAAAGGCCTCAGGCACTAAAGCTATTAAAGTGTCTAAGGAGAAACCCTCTGAAAGCAAAAAGCCAAGCAAGAGGCATAAGTCAGAGGCTGATGGTGAGAAGACAACTCCTTATGTGGAGGACATTGTTAAAACAATCACTGTAGATGGAAAGCTAAAACCAATGACTAAATTCTATGATCATTGTAGTGATGCTGACAAAAGAATTTTGGAGGATGCTACTGTAAAATATTTGAATGTATTCAATCGAGCATTAGTAGAGATTTTGTCAAAAGTTCCTAAGAGCTTAAGAGACATTCTAGAAATGAGAAAAGAAGCTGCCAAGACAAAGGATATGGAGCTGAGGGAACATGTATTATCTAGTCTATGTCCAGTGATCTCCAATAAAGAAGCAGATAAAAATTTTAAAGAAGTCAAAAGTGAATTCAGAAGCAAGAAAAGGATGAACAAGCTGATGATTGGAGACATTGATGAAGTTGTCCAAGAAACAAAATAGATTCTAAGGAAAGCTCTGGACAAGAACAAGTATTTTGTTATTTCAAATGACTTCATTCTAGAAGAAGAAGCATTGAACAAAGAAGATGAAGAAATGATGAAGGATGATCAAGAAAAAGAAACTGATAATGAAAATGATTCCTCCATTCTGGATGTTGAGGAATTTGATAACACTGCTACTGAGGATACACAAAATCCTCAAGAAGAGAAGGCAGAAAATATCTCTGATTTACATAAAAGCAAGGATGTCTCTGATAATGATGCAGAGAAGGCAGAAGCTGAGAAAAAGAATGAAGATGATAAAAAAGACAATGTGGTTTACTCCCAAAAGGGAGAAGATGAAGGCCCTGAAGAGCATAAATCTAAGACATCATTTTGGGAAAGAGACACTGTAGAAGCAGTGAGAGAAATTTTGGAAAGAGACAAACAAATTGAAGAAGATCAGGATATAATTTAGGGACCAATCAATTTTGATACTTTATCACCAGTGCAAAAGATAAAGTTGGCCTCTATTGCTCAAGCTAAGGCTCGAGAAGAAATCTTAAAGTCTCATATAGAAGATAGCGAGCTACTTAGCCTTGCATCTAGGATTTTGGAGAAAATCATGCCCACATTTTAGAAGAATTCTTCAGCATCTCCCTCTGGTTAGTTGAAAATCTTGATAAACTTTGTAAGTTCTCATTTTGAAACCTTAGAGAAGTCAGCAGAAGTTGAAGTCAAAATGAATTTAATGAGAAGAAGTTTGCTAAAATAAAGAAAATAATTAGCTAAGATAGATCTAGGCTTGATACTAGTGTAAAAAGTATCCAAAATACCCTCTCTAAAGGTGCAGAGATTTACAAGTTTTGTCTAAATTGGTCCAAAGTTGTTGAGGATATTGAGAAGAAGATTGAGGACTTAGAGCTTAAAATATCTAATATCTCTCAATCCTATAGTCCTCTAACTGAGTCTGTAATAACCAAAGAATATCAAGTAGTAAGTTTGTGTGATGAATTGAGCAATTTGGAGAAAGAAAAGGCCAAAGTTTTGAGTAGATTGGATGAGCTCCAGGGACTGATTTGTTGATAATTGAGAGGGGGGGTGAATCAGTTATCTTAATTACTTCAACTTTCTGATCTTCCTTTACAATTAATGTAGCATTAAATTATATAAGCAAACATAACCATGAAATAGAAATAACATCAATACACGACACAATGATTTTGACATGGAAAACCCTGTTAAGGGAAAAAACTAGGGGGTGATTAACCCAAGATTGTATTCTCTGTTAAAAGAATAAGATAGTACAAAATGGCACTTGCCAATTAGGGCTCATTGCTCGAGCACAAGCACACTGCTCACAAGAGGCTCACTACCTACAAGAGACTCACTGTCTACAAGGTATGAAGTAATAAGATACTTGAACTGATGAGAAGCATCCACACATGCTGAGGTTCAATTCTGGTTAGGCTCAATACACTGATCTACTGCACTTCACTCTTCCTCTTCTTTGGTGCTGATGTCCTGTCACATACTGGACTTGAATTACTATTGTTACTCTGCTCCTCTACTTTTCTTCGCACTCATCACTTACAACTACAAACTTCATACTGAAATCAGTCTGGTATATATATCCGCACCAAGGATTTCATCCATTTTCTAGTCGACATCTAGAATACTTACTATTTTCCCAAACTCTTGGTCTGTCAGCTGAATCTTTGGTTATCAAGTGATGCGTATCAAAGAGATGCTTATAGAAGTCATCAATCATGTCAGCCAATCATGAATGATACCTTAAGAAACTTGATCAAAATCAATAACTCGTTCGGATTAAGATCTGATGCTCTGCCAATCAGTTCTTCCTCTGTCAACTCTGCCAAACAGGAGCCCAACACTTAGGTGCTCATATCTTTTCACTCTTTCATCACCGGAGGTTCAATCTCTAGAATGTATCAGTCAAGGTATACCTCTTGACTTCCCCAAGTTCTCACTTTACTAAGATAGTTCCTCTGAGAGATCCAAACCTGACTATCGGACCTTGCCACATGCTCCATTCTCGCTTACCCGACCATAACACTCTTCAATTTGACTTCTGGTATAGGCACACCACATCCTGCGGATGGGTGGGATGAAATTTGTTGCCATCAATGACAACACTTATGAAGCTACACTGTGTCTCTTGCCAACAATCTCCCCCTTTGGCATCAATGGCAACACTTAGTGAAAAATGACTAAGTGTCATACTACACTCCCCCTTGGCTGATGCTCCATTCTAATGTACACTTTACCGAAGCTCCCCCTTAGCTAGATTCCACATTTTTCACTGCTCCTCACTCCCCCTTTGACATCAATGGCAAAGGGTAGGGTCTGCACACCAAAAATTCCAAAAATAGTCTATTCATATCCGCATAAATATATATGTACAAGTTGTACTTACATATACTTAAGTATGTCTGCAAAAGTATTTTTCAACTGTACAACTTCTGTCGCCCAACTTTGCTTCATCCTGTCCAAAATTGAGATGTGACCACTCAACAGGAATGTAAAAGCTTCTGCCTTCTTGAGATCTATTGGATCATTGGTCTGGGCTGTGGTTTGAGCATCAGTTAGAGCTTCATGCATAGCCTCTAACTTGGGGATAATGATCCCTCTAAGTTCACCCATCTGGCTTATTATGTTCTTCCTTTCCTTCTCAAGTTTCTTTATTGCATTTGTGACTGCAATAGTCTGACACTCTTGATTTACTATGGAAGAGGAGAGAGGATTAAAACTTTGAGACAAACTTAGCAGTTTATCCTCTTGCTCTTTTACTTTCTTCTCAATATCCTTGGTCACTTTATGCTAGGATAAACAAAATTTATAGATATCTTCGCCATCTTTGAGAGCATTTTCTAAGCTCTTTATTCCAATATCCATAACTCTCCTATCATTTTTTATTAGACCCTGCACTTTGGAGAATCTTTTTCCCAAAAACTCCTTCCGGACCTTTTCTTTAGCTGACTTCTCCAAAGAATCAAAATGTGTGCTAATTGAATTGACAAGAGATTTTAAGTTATCGGATGTGGAGGCTGAAGAATCCTTTTGAAAGGATGGCATGATTTTCTCTAATGCACCAGATGCAATCTCAATTAGCTCACAATCTTCTATGTGAGATTTCAAAAGTTTTTCTTTTGCCTTTGCTGAAGTAAAGGATGCTAGCTTCATGGTTTGAACTGGGGAGAGGGAGTCAAAATTGAAAGGTCCTTGAAGAAGTTCCAGTTCATCAAATTCCATCATTTCTTTGGTTAAGAAATCTTTTACTACTTCTGTTGTGTCTCTTGCTGGAGATAGAATTTTCTCCCCTTCTGTAGCCTTACTACTATCATCTGTGGCCTTCTCTATTGGAGTTTTCTCTCCTTCTGCAGCCTTACTACTGTCATCTTCTTTTTCTTTCTCCTCTGCTTCTTGATTGATCTTCTCTTCTATTCTTTCTTCCACTTCTTCTTCTTTTTCCTCTAATCTTTCTTCTTCTTTAGATCCAAAGACTGCTGGGGAATCCAGATGAGAGATATTTTCTTCTCCTTGGACTTCTTCTTCCAGAATAGAGGAATCATGGTCCTTGGACTTCTCCTCACCTATCTCCTTTGTTTCTTCTGCAGTCTTTTCAGTAGGATCTTTCTTTTATGCACTTTTCCCTTCAACATTAGAAGGTTCATCACTTACGTCCTCTATACTGGGAATGTTGAATCTTTTGTATGCATTCCGAAGGATCTCTTCTATCTCTTTTGCTACTTTGTCAGTTTCTCTGAGCATAAGCTGATTCATTCTAGCTTTGCTCCAGAACTCATCCTTGCAATCTTTGAAGATCATATTCATTTGCTTCGGTGTGATTGAAGGATATAGCTGAATAGCTATCTGTTCCCAGATCTCAAGATCCTTTGCCTTAGCATTATTCTTCCTTATTTCTAATTCCTTCTCTAGGCTTTTGGGAATGAGAGATATGATTTCAATAAAAGCCTTATTGTAGATATTCAGATACCGGTTTGTAGCTTCTTGCAGGATCTTTTGGTCAGCTTCATTGTACTCATCATAGAACTCAGTCATTGGTTTTAGGTTCCCATCCTGAGTAACTGATTTGATGATATCATTAATGTGAAGAGTGGGCTTTTCAACAAATTTCTCTACCTTCTCTTCCTTGTCTTGATCGGTAGAGGGTTCACTGGATGTTTTCTTCTTCTTCTTCATTTTCTTGACCTCTTCATCAGATTCAGTCTCTTCATCATCCTTTTGACTGGGATAAGATCTTGTGGCCTTTATCTTAGTTCTCTTCTCTCCTTTACCGGATGATTTTGCTTTTGGTTTTGATGCCTTTGAGCTCTTAGCAGTGGTAGGTGCAGAGGTCTTAGAGGATCTGGTCCGGGAGGGGACTTCCACCGGAGCACCTTCTTTCTCTGCTTTTTCTTTTTCTTTCTCTGCCCTTTCTATCTTCTCTCTATTTGCATCAAGTGCCTCTTTTGAGATGTCATACCTTTTGGTATCATTCTCTACTTCTTTTCTTACTTTTCTCTTTATCTCCAGTTGTCTGAGCTCCACATGAATCTTTACACTCGGTTCTTCAAAGGTTCCAAACCTTTCTGCCTTGGGATCCTTGGGCTGACTTAGCATGTGCTAAACATGCAGCTCTACAATTTTCTCATCCACTTCATACCCCATTGGCATGATCCACACTGTTCTTGGTTCCACTGCCTCCATTAGGCATTGATCAGTTTCTACCATAAAGCATATTGTATCCTTATACTTTTCAACTAGCAATTGAGGAATTTTTTCTCTGGCTTGCATCAAGTTCTGAAAGTTCTTGAAGTAGCCCCAGAGTGTTGTGTTTTATGCCTTGGCATCACCAAGTCCATGCAAGTAATCCCTGATTTGTATGGCAACCGATCTATCATTTTGCCATATCAGGCCACTAGATCTAGATAGCTCATTCATATAATAGAAGAACAAACAGAGTATCAAGCCACCGTATTTGAAGGAGTTCTTCTTGTCCTTCTTTATCTTCTGCAGATTTTCCAAAAGTTGGTTTAGAAGGAGCTCACAGAGATCATAGTCAGCATTCTTCCTTAACATTTCATAGGCAGTATATACAGTTGTTCCAGATACTGAATTCTCCCTGCTGGAGTGATATATCTTATAGCCAATTATCATTGATGCAATCTTGATATCTGGATCTGTGATATCCTCAATTGTCATAGTTCTTTTATCAAATTTTGATTTGGTAGCCTCACTTACAATTTGGTTTTTGACATATTTGAGAGTAGGAATCCCACCGGTTGAGTGTAATCTGGTTACTGCCCTAATGGCATCCTTGGTTATCTTGAATGGCCTCATCAACCATATAAATTTATCATGCATTCTACTTAGAACATACCAGACCCATTCATCTTCTAGAAAATAGGGGAAATGAATGCACTGTGCAAAATGTTTGTCTCAGGTAGCCTTATACTGAGGTTTGAGATCAAAAGAGTCGTCTATTAACTAATTGTGATAGATATCTGACAGCTTGGATTCTCCAAACTCTTCAATGTTCGCATGAATGTATGCCCTAACATCTTCAACATACAAAACCCCATGTGGAATGCTAGAAAATGCACCTAAAGGATCCACTTCTAGAGATTTGTAGGGATGTTTCTTAAATTTAGGGTGCGGCCTATCAGAAATCTTCACAACATTCAGAGTAGTCATCTTTAAAGATTTAGAGAAAGAATGAAAAATACCTCTTACACCTTTTAGGGTTCACAGAATGAGCCGAAGAGATCACCAGCTGATTTGAATTCTGCAGTTGATCCTTGAGAGAGATGAGGCAAGCTTGTTTGCAGAGCTCTTCTTGTCTATTTCACTAATGCAAATGTGCAAATGAAGAGTAAACGAACCCTTTTATCACTGAGCAAACCCTAATTTCTCATTGTAATAAATGCGCAACTCAAGTCATTCCGGTTGCCTTGTTCTCCTTGTTCTGAGAAAGATCTTTTTCTGGATCACTGAGATATGCTTCGAATTATACTTGGTGATTATTGACAATCTATCTTTCTTTCCTCAATCATTTAATCTATCTGCAGATCAAGATTCCTCAATTTTGAATCAAACCGGATCTAACTGCAAAGACCTGCTTCTTACAGGATGACTGTAAAACTGGATCAATCTTTAGAAGATTAGCCTCTTCTAAACTTCTTGCAGATATCCAAAACTTATTTAGATGTTTCTCTGAGAATCCTTTAATCCACAACCTTTTATGTGCCAATTTTGGGCATCTAATGACTGGCTGGAGGAAAATGTTTTTCTTTTGTTACTCCCCCTAAGCCAGAGCTCATCTATTTAGTTTCCGGAAGGAATATCAGCACTAGATTCTGGTGCGGATCCATCCTCAACATTTTTTGTACTCCTCTTTACCCAAATCTTGTTCATCTCCCTTTGAATTTCATCTGCATTCATTTTTCCTTTTCCTTTGTCTTGGTTTTGATTCTGATGTACCGGACCCTTATTGTTCTGATTCTTACTTCTGTAGAATTTGGCAATATAACTAGATCTATTGCAATTGTAGCAGACAACATTTCTTTGAATATTTGACTAATATCCTCTTGATCTACACTGATTAGCCATATCTCCCATTCTATTGCATGCAAAGCATCTTCTATTGAATGAATTGTTTATTTGCATATTTCTACACTCATGAGATTTGTGACCATACCTTTTGCAATTGAAACACTGTCCAGAGAAGGATGAATTAGTCTAGTTCATTCTTCTTCTGCACTGATTTGGTTTATGACCAAAATTATTGCAGTTGTGGTAGTATCCATTGAAGGATGGATATCTTTGAGCATTGGGTTGCCTTACCGGAGGTCTTCTAGGCCTGTTTCTTGGATTTTCTGATCTGGAGTTCTTCTGACCGGATCTGAAGCTTTCACCTTTCTCATAACCCAAGCCTTGCTTGTCATCTACCCTCTTTTGGATTTGAAGAAGAACTTCAAGTTGGGCAGAACTTATCTTGAATTTCTCTTTGTATTCATTTGTTGTTTGGAGATCCTTTTTAAGAGTGTCAATTTGATTCTCAAGTTGTTCTTCATTATCCCTAGCTTCTTCAAAATCAGATTCAAGATGCCTAATTATTCTATCCATTTTGTGGCAATCTTCTAATTTCTCTTTGAGAGATTGTCTTAGATCATCTTCAGTTTTCCTTTTCTCTTCAATTTTTTGGGTAAATTTCATAACTCCTGATTCCATTTCATGTCTTACCATAATGACCTCTTTTGATAACTTTTTACATAACTTGGTTTTCTCCTTCAGATCTTCATTTGTATCATTGTCTTCACCTTGATTTGCCAATTGCTGAAGTAGATCCTTTCTCTTTTCCATAGAGATACTCAGTTTCCCTTTTAGTTCATTTATGAAATCATCAACCTGTTTGAGTCTTTCCTTTAATTCATTGAATTTAGAGTTAGATTGCTCAAGATCATCTAGGGTAGACTGAAGTTGTTCCCTCATACCATACACATCCATTTGAATTCCTAGATCTTCCTCAAGTTGTTAGGCTCTATTTGGAGGAACTTGGCTCTGATACCAATTGTTGATAACTAAGAGGGGGGGTGAATCAGTTATCTTAATTACTTCAACTTTCTGATCTTCCTTTACAATTAATGCAGCATTAAATTATATAAGCAAACATAACCATGAAATGGAAATAACATCAATACACATGACACAATGATTTTGACGTGGAAAACCCTGTTAAGGGGAAAAAACATGGGGTGATTAACCCAAGATTGTATTCTCTGTTAAAAGAATAAGATAGTACAAAATGGCACTTGCCAATTAGGACTCACTGCCCGAGCACACTGCTCACAAGAGGCTCACTACCTACAAGAGACTTACTGTCTACAAGGTATGAAGTAATAAGATACTTGAACTGATGAGAAGCATCCACACATGCTAAGGTTCAGTTCCAGTTAGGCTCAATACACTGATCTACTGCACTTCATTCTTCCTCTTCTTTGATGCTGTTGTCCTGTCGCATACCGAACTTGAATTACTGTTGTTACTTTGCTCCTCTACTTTTCTTCACACTCATCACTTACAACTACTACCTTCATATTGAAATCAATCTGGTATATATATCTACACCAAGGATTTCATCCATTTTCTAGTCAGCATCCAGAATACTTACTATTTTCCTAAACTCTTAGTCTGTTGGCTGAATCCTTGCTTATCAAGTGATGTGTATCAAAGAGATGCTTATAGAAGTAATCAATCATGTCATCCAATCATCAATGATACCTTAATAAACTTGATCATAATCAATAACTCATCCAGATTAAGATCTGATACTTTGTCGGTCAGTTCTTCCTCTGTCAACTTTGCCAAACAAGAGCCCAACACTTAGGTGCTCATATCTTTTCACTCTTTCATCACCGGAGGCTCAATCTTTGGAATGTATCAGTCAACGTATACCTCTTGACTTCCCCAAGTTCACACTTTACTAAGATACTTCCTCTGAGAGATCCGGACCTGACTATCGGACCTTGCCACATGCTGTGTTCTTGCTTACCGGACCATAACACTCTTCAATCTAACTTCCAATATAGGCACACCATGTCCTGCAGATGGGTGGGATGAACTTTGTTGCCATCAATGACAACACTCATGAACCTAAACTGTGTCTCTTGCCAACATGATTTTCCCTAAGTTGGAGACTATGTATGATATATTAGCAGAATCCCAAATTGTTGTTGCTACTAGTGATCTTTCTGATCTTCAAAAGGCAGAATCACAGGCATTTTTGTTCAGCGGACATATATCCATTTTGGGAAGCATAAAGAAGAATTGGGATAGTGAATTGACTTGTCTGAAAAACACTTTTGGTGATATCTTTTTACTGATGAACAAAGCCTAAGAACTGTATGTTCATATGCGAAAGTATGTAGAGTTTTGACCCTTGTACATAAATTTTTGCATGAATTTTGGTATGCGGATCCCAGCCTTTGCCATTGATGTCAAAGGGGGAGAGGAAAAGCAGTGAAAAATGAAGAATTAATCTAAGGGGGAGCATTGGAAATCATAAGTGTATAAAGTAAGGGGGAGTTGTTCTAACACTTAGTCATTTTTCACTAAGTGTTGTCATCAATTCCAAAGGGGGAGATTGTTGGCAAGAGACATTGCTAGGCATGTTAGGTGTTGTCATTGATGGCAACTAAATCTATCTTACACATCTGCATTACATCATTTGATCATACTAGGAGTTAGAGTGGAGATTTATCTAAGTCTGGATAGACAGGAACATAGCATTTGACAGGGTTCAGCATATTAGTCCGCATTTCTCCATAGATAATCACATTGTGTTGCAGATCTAAAGGAATGTTAAGGGATGTCAGGGCTACCTAAATCCAAGATTTTAGCCTCTGTGATGAAGGGATTGTAAGTTACAAGCATCTGAGTATCAAGTTTTGGTTAGACAATTCAGTCCGGTGAAGAATAGGCTGACTAGGTGTTTGATCCTTGTGCGGATGAAGAGAAGTGGTTGGTCAAGCAATTTATAAGATCCAATGGCATTGGCCAATAAGTGAGGTGACTTGAACACATAAGTTTTGGTCTGCATTAATGTGTGCATGGATTCAGCTAACAAAATAATGTTCTTAAAAAGACTAAGTTTTTCTCAAAGCTTACTACAGTTGATGTTATTTTATGTAGCGGATATATATGATTGATGGATTTGAGAATTTGTGCATGTTGTTGTGTGAATATGAAGGGATAAGTGAGAAGTATAGTAGAATCAAGTGTGAAGGGAAGAAATCTAAGCTCTGGATCATGGCAGAGCAGTGAAGCAAAGCAGAAAGAGATGAAGTGTGTAAAGTCAGTATATTGTGCATAATCAGAACTATAATTCTACATTGTTAGATGTTTCTCAGTTCAATCATTCCAGTGAACTCTTGTAATTAATTTTGTAGGCAGTGAGCCTCTTTGAGCAATGAGCTCTGGGTAGTGTGCCTGAAGGCATGTGCCTTCCCCATTTGTAATACTTTTAATAGAGTATAAATTCTTGTGGGTTAACCCCCACCGTGGTTTTTCCACTAACCAGGTTTCCACGTAAAAATCCTAGTGTTATGTGCGTTGATTTTGTTTCTGCTCATGTGTTGTTGATTCATGCTTTCATGGTGATATCATTCATATATTAATAAGTGGTAAAGGAGTTTAATTGTAGCAAAGGACAAAAGTTTTTGTGACAACTGATTCACCCCCCCTCTCAGTTGTCTGCCCTCATTTCAACAAGTATTGTATGCTCAAAATCGTGACCTCAGTTGCCTAGGGTTGTCGAGTCAGATTTTGGCATGCACATGAACCCTTTCCTCCTTGCCATGGGCCAAACTACCATGTCACTCTCACTCTCGTGGAAGTAGCCAATCAAGTGGAGGTGAGACACAGGGGTGGTTTGCCTCATTGGAGAGCTAGACTTCATAGAGAGGGGTCGGCACATCCTAAGGCCTATGTTGTTGTGCGCTAGTGTAGATGTGTCGTTTAATGATAGTTATTGTAGAGATAACTGTATGACCCGAAGGGTCACTAATCACTCTTCTCCTATTAGGGTTTCTGATATTCCACCTTTGTGTAGGTAAGATGTTTTCGTTGATGGCTTGTTATCTTTCAAAGTATTGGATGAATGCTTGTTGTACTAAAAATTGCCTATGTTCTTGTTGTTGTAAGATAAGTGGATCCTATTGTGGTCTCAGATGGATTTCCTCTATCTCATCGAGGATTGCCCTCGCCCACTTACCTTTTAATCCTGGGCACATTCATGAGCTGAGACAAGAGATAGGTGTATGTGAGCTAACCTTGACTAGACCTAGGGTTTGATTGACCTAAGGTTTGATTATGCGTTGACCTCATTTGAACTTGTGATGAAATCAAGGGTTTTGACCAAGTGGTTGACTATGGTTGATCTTGTGATGGAATCAAGGGTTTACAAATTTTCTAAGTCTCTAATGTTTTTGTTCTTTTTTGGGTTTTATGAATGCAATACTATATGAAATACAAAACTTCTTTTTGTGTTTTTTTGTCTTTTTGGAAATAAAAGATGCTTTGTAATCTAGGAATCAAAGAATGAATGCAAGCTAAAATGAATTTACTTAGTGCAATTTAACTATGTTTTTGGGGGTTTTAGAATATTTGGAATGATTTAATCTCAGAAAGGAAATTACATGTAAATGAATTAAACTATGAAAGCAAATTACTCTAAAAATGCAAGATCTAACTATCCTCTCAAGAAAAAAGCAACAAGATTATTGATCCCAAAAGCAATTTTAGTTATCTAATTACTACCAATTGACAGAAGCATAAAGGAACCTAAAATAAAAAAGACTTGTGAGCCTCCACTACCCTCAGATTTCCTTGTGTGGCAACCTCGTATCCTCTTGTAGCAGCGGGCAATCCTCTTGGCGAAAATATGACAATGGAAGCAAATGAAGCTTTAGAAGCTTTGCAAAGAGAGCTCAATGAGAGCTATTGATGAGCACGATGGCTTGATTTGAATAGTGTATGGATGAGTGATGAGATTTATTTGAAAGCTTGATGAGCAACGAACAAAACAAAAGGCTCCTATGTCCTGTATGAGCATGAGAATGTTGAATGTGGAGAGCAATAACTTGCAAGAGTTGTGTGCGCAAATGAAATTGCCTCCCTTTGTGCTTGAGGGAGGGGGGTATTTATAGGTTAGAATAAGGGATGAGAGGTGACGAATAAGGAGAGTTAACACAGAGGATTCAAGAGTGATCTAGGCTAAAATTGGAGTGATATGCCCAGTAAAAGTTTATCACTCAAGAAGTGAAGAAGAAAGAGTGCATGAGAATGCATGAGAATGCATGAGTTGTTAATTTTAGATAAAATGGAGCTAATTATGCATGTGTGGGTGCATGAAATAGTTAACTCCATATTAGGCTCAAAAATCCATGCAAACAAGAATAAAAATGGGTGAAAACGGAGCTTTTTCAAGTTAAAAAATCAAGTTTTTTTTACAGTTGGAAACATGACAGGGTCACCCCTTTCACCATTTTGGTCCCCCGAGGGGCAACCCTGGGTCAACCAGGGGTGACCCACTAGGGAGAGCATCTGGGTTGAAGTTCTGGATGGGAGATGGAAGAGGAAAAGAAGGGTTTCTTCCTCTGAAAATAGGTTAGTCATGTGCAAGAATCCAAATCTCCACTTGCAAAGTAGGATCTCCTGGTGGGAGATCTAGAAATAATAGGGAGAGATTTGGATTGGTTAAGTGAAACTAAAAACTGAAAGTGGGAGATGGCTAGGGGAACCTCTAGAAGGCTCCTAGAGGGTGGAGAAGATGAAAAACATTGGGGAAAGGTGAAAAATCACCTACAAGATGAATACAAGGCTTAGGAATAGGGTCACAACCTCAGAAAACATAATTGACAAGTGTCAAAAAGTGTCGAAAAGCATCGACAACAAAGAGAGAGAAAATGACAAAGGGGAAACAACACAAGATGAAAGAAATGACACATCACCAAGAGGATTATTATTGAGAGGATGTTATTCATGCTTACTTGTACATGACAAGGAAAAAAATCATCATAGGGGTCCTCGTGGAGGTTGTGCGTGATTTTTGTGCTTACAGGTATAGGTGTCGATACCTGTGTATGATTTGGTGATGACAAATTGTTAATAGTATTTGCACATTCAGTCACTATCATAATGTTATTATTCACCATATGGGCTAGTCCATGGAGTGTATTAACACCATCTTGTTCTTATTTTAATAACTCTCTTAAACTATGAACAACAGGTACAACCTCTTTAGCTATCCCTTCTTTTTCCACAAAAGCTTGAAAATTAGCTAGTTTCTTATCAAGTTTGTTTATTTGATCATCAGGTAAATGTGTTATCACATCAATAGGGTCTTCAAAATCATGAAATGTTTGTTCTTCCATTGTAGTTATAGGAGGTATGATATCTGGCAAAGTTTGTGTTTCACCTTTTGTAAAGTAAGTGTTCAATGGATTTTATGATGTTGGTACACAGTTGCTATCGGGAGCACTAGAACCCATTAATCTAAGACTTCTCCTTAGAGAGATGTTTCTATTAGGGCAGCAGGTTATACAAATATGCAAAGGCATACAACACTCAATGCACAAACTAATAGAACAAACCAAAGGAGCAATGTAGTTATGCTTGTTGAAATACATAATGTGTAATTGAAAAAGGTGAAAGTTTCAAATCTAGGATGCAAAAGCATGCACTATGATCCAACACTACACTTCAAAATCAGATTTGAATGAATGTTGAAAGGAGTAGAAAAATCTGAAAATGCAATTTTGTCTACAAACCCTAGTTTTTGCTAAGACTAGGTTATATGAAAAATGCAACTTTTTAAGCAAAACCCTAGCAAATGAGATATGTAAATGCAAGATAAAAGATCATGAACTGATGTAATGATGTAATTTATCCAATATCTGATGTACATATCAAAAAATTAAATGTTTTTATGATATGTAACACAAAATATGCAAAACTATGCCTTAATGCAAGCCTAGAATGCTTTTTTTTTCAATTTTTTCAAATTTATGCAAGATTTTTGAATGTATGATGATGAATATGATATGAATGAATGAAAAACTAATTAAAATACTCAGAAAGATGCAAGTTCAATAAAAACACAGGTTCACCAAAATTTTATATGTGAAAATGAAGATAAGAGTTGAAGTGTGGTTAAGATAGATTCAATCAAATCCTCCTTTCACATACATATTCAAGGACATAAACTAAGTTAACTCACTACTATTGCAAGAGGACTCATCTACAGGTTTGATGTCACTATGAAATGATAAGGAAAGATAGAATGTATTGATGAATTTGTCAAACCCTAGTTCAATTAAGCCTTAAACCCTAATTATATGATTCTGAATACAAACAAATAAGATACGACAAATGATCACACAGAAAGGCACTAAATATAGGTTAGAAACATACCAAGACTTGAATTTCTAATGGCAGAAACTTTGGGGACACTGGAATGGGTGGCCTAGTCCAACAGACCATTTTTTCTATAGATCTGAAACAATGAGGTGGTTAGGAATACAACTTGCTTCAGAGTTTCTAGAGATGATAGTCGAGAGGACTACGGGGCAGGTGCCCTAGTCTAGTAGGTTAGGGTTTCTAGGCTTTCTTCTTAGATCCTGAATCTATATCCTCTACTCAGCCTCTGTAACTCCACTTCGCAAGACCCTGCACCTGTAACCTACAATCACAAGAGAGGGGTTTGGGGGTTGTGGTGTTTAGGAGCTTGCCTCGGTCAAGCCCCAAAATGGCATTTAAGCCTTCCAACACCATTGTTAGATACAGTGTGTGTCCTTGGTGGACAGAGGCAAAATCAAATGATAAGATAAATTGATTGAAACACAAATAGATGCCACCTTAGAGGTGAAACCCGCACAGAGATGAAGAGCCTTCAAATCATGAGGAAATGAGTTGATGAAGCCAAATCTGCAACACATACAAACATAACACAATTCTTCTCTACAACACAATGAATGCCTTGAATGCTCTTTGCTTGATAATCATAAGTTCACCTTAATCAACTAGGAGTAAAATGAAGTCCTAAACATGTTTATATATGCATTCCCACTAACTTTCATAATTCAAATTGAAAAGGCCGACAAAGGGAAACCTTTTTAACGGTCCTATGCTGATAATTTAAATTTAGGTCCCAGCAAAATAGGTATGGACTAGGGTGTGGGCGCCCAAGTCCAAGGGTTCTTTTACTCATGTTTGGGTACATTTTAGTTTTCTATAAAGTATTGTTTCATACAAGAATACACATTTTTTAGGGAATTTTTGGTGTACAATATGGAAAAGATGACTACTAGATTGAAGAGATCAAGCACATATCATCCTCAAATTGATGGACAAATCAAATGGTTAACCAAACATTAGTGCAATTAATTAAAAGGGGAGGCATCCAAAGACTTGGGATGAGAATTTGGATTACATAAAATATTCCCATAACCAAACAATTCATGCTTTGACCAATTTATCACTATTGGAGACATGTTTTGGACACCTACCTCTAGTCCCCTAGATGTTGTTGCATGATAGTCACGTACTGATAGAGATGATGAGGATTCAAAGATTCATAAGGCTATAAAATTATATTAGATTCTTTGAGAAGAGAAAATTGAGCTAGGATCTGATGTCGGTCGTAGATCGCATACACTCTAGTCGACAAATGATCGAAGATCAAAATAGTGGAATGGAGATAGAATCTGAAAAGAGAGAAAAATAGAGACAAAGAAAGAGAATTTGAGAAGGCTCTCGATACTCTCACAAAGCTTCAACTAAACTAGTCAAGGTGAGAGTAGAGTGATGTATATATAGCAAAAATAGGGCATATACATCCAAGAGGTGCATTAACTCCTACTACCCATAAAAGGTGGGAGGTTTTACCTACTTGGTAAATGACAAAACATGTGGCATAACCTCCTCAAGTGAAGACAGAAAGGAGGTGGCACATAAAGCCAAAAGAGGGTGAGAAACCCAACTACCCCATAACATACTCAAGTAAGGATAGAATAGTGATTATGAGAGGTGGCACAAAAAGCCAAAAGAAGGTGTGTAACTCAACTACCTATGTGTGGGAGAGAGTGACACATGTAGCTAATGTATTTTGCCACGCGTCCTCATATTAACCACATCTAATAAACCTAAGCAAGCTTAATAATGTGTAGGAAAAAGAAATATCCCTAAGGAAAATAAAAAAACCTACACTAACTCCCCCCCTTAAGTGTAGCTTAGGTGGATGAAAAGATATGGGTCCCGAAAAGTGAAGTCGGGTGAGGTACCCATGTACAAAGAATTCCCCTTAAAAGAGAAGAAGCCCCCCCACAAAGGAATAGCCCTCCCCTAAATAGAGAGAGAAAAACACCCCCCCAAAATAGAGAGAGTAAAGTGAAGGACTAAGAAGCCCCTCCTAAAGTAGACACTAGTTGCACCCCTAACAAAGCTTGCAGATGAAGGAACTTGCTCTCAGTGAAGTGTTTGGTGAAGATGTCTCCCAAATGTAGTGCATATGTATCTTAATGTGTTTTGTCCTCTGGTGATGGACTTGATTCTTTGAGATATGTATTACACTTTGATTATCACAAAAGATGACTATGGGCTTTCTAAATGAAATGCCAAACTCAGTGAGAATATTCTGAAGCTAGATGGCCTCAATGGTGGCATTAACTTCCCCTAAATACTCAGCCTCTGTAGATGAAAGAGCAATTGCAGACTGCTTCCTACTCGACCAACAAACTAGACCGAAACCAAGTGAGAAGCAATACCCTAAAGTAGACTTGTGATCCTAAGAATTGCCTGCCCAATATGAATCTATGTATCCCACCAAGTCAAAATCCACGCCTATTACATAATAAATCGCATAGTTGTGAGTTCCCTAAACATAGTGGAGAATCTGCTTAGCTGCTTTCCAATGCAACTCATGTGGCTCTTGCATAAACCAAGAGGCCATGCCCATGGCATACGAAATGTCAGGCCCCATGTGAGTCAGATAGATGAGACTTCCAACAAGCTGTTGGTATAAAGTGCCATCAACCAAGGGTGAAGAACACTTAGCCCCAAGTTTAACCCTGGATAGAAATGGAGTCGATGCAGGCTTACAGTTAAACATGCGAAATTTGGAGAGCATGTCAAGTGTATACTTGGGTTGTGCCATGAAGATACCTGAAGATGACTAAGTGATCTCAATCCCTAAAAATTAGTGCAAAATACCCAAGTCTAACATCAGAGATCGATCATGTAGAGCAGTTTTCACTGCTTTGATGATGGATGAATGACTCCCTGTGATCAACAAGTCATTGACATAAAGAACCAAAAATGTCAAAGTATCATCCTGCTACAAAATGTAGATGTTTGGATCAAAATGGCATCGAGTGAACCTAAATGATAGAAGGAAGGAGTCCATCTTGGCATAACAAGCTCAAGGAGCCTATTTGAGGCCATAGAGAGACTTCTGAAGACAACAAACCAATGAAGGATCCTGAATGAACTCCTGTGGCTACTCCATGTAGATTTCCTCTTGAAGGTCACCATGAAGAAAAGCTCTCTTCACGTCCATCTGATGAACTTCCCAATGATGGGCTGCAACTATAGCAAGTACAAGTCGGATGGAATTCATTTTGGCTACTGGCGCAAAAGTCTCAGAGTAGTCAATTCTGGGCACCTAGGAGAATCCTTTAGTGACCAAGTGAGCCTTATGCTTGTCAACTGACCCATCTGCTACAAATTTTGTTTGATAGATCCACTTGCATTGAACAAGTTTTCTTCCCTTAGGAAGAGGGACTAAATCCCATGTATGATCCCTTTTCAAGGAACTGATCTCTTCCTACATTGTTTCATCCCACTCAGGGATACCAGAAGCTTCCCAAAAGTCTGTGGATCAAAAGTTGAAGCAACCAAGAGATGTGGAGCCTACTAAAATTTTGACCTTGTTCTTCTTGTATCTGAAGGATCACCAACCCAATCACCTACTGACTGCAAATTCTGACAAGCCCAAAGAGACCCTATGGCAAGAGAATCTAGAGGAGAATCATCAACCTCTAAATGATGACTAGGAGAAGAGGGTAGATCCTCATCATCACTGTCGCCATTTGAAGTGGAGGAAGAAGACTCCTCATCAGGATCAGAAGGATTAAGATCCTCTGAAGAACTATCATCATGCTGCAATGTCTCTAATGTAATTGTTGATGAAGTGGTAGGAGAAGAACTGGAAGATTCCTCCTTGAAATGAACACTCTTCTCAATGAATAGTTCATGAGTTGTAGGGTGAAGAAGCCTATAGCCCTTGACATTGTTTGGGTGTCCAACAAATATGCAAGGCTTGTTTTGTGGATCCATAGCCTTGCATTTCTCTGCTGGAATATGGGCCCATGTAGGAGAACCAAACACTCAAAAATGCTTAATTGTGGGTTTCTGACCAGTCTAAGCTTGGAAAGAAGTTACCCCCTTCACAACTTTGTGACGAATGAGATTTTGGATGTAATACGCACAGTTGATGGCCTCTACCCAGTACTGAGATGCCATAGACCTAAAGTGAATCAAACAAATTGGCCATCTCCTTCAAAAACATGTTCTTGTGTTCTATGACACCATTCTACTATGGACTATAGGGAACTGTGTGTTGAAGATCAATGCCCTCAAACGCACAAAACTACTTAAACCTATGGTTGACATATTCCCCCCATTATCTATATGTAGAATCTTCCTAGATTATTTCTCTACAAAAGATTTGAAGTCATGAAAGGACTCAAAGACCTCAAACTTCTACTTGAGAAAATAAACCCGAGTGTATCTAGAAAGATCATCAATGAATGTCAGAACATATCTAGCCCTGCTGAAAGATGGATGTGGAAATGGTCCTTCCAAGTCACTATGTACCAACTCTAGAAGCTGTGTAGCCCTCCATGCTTTGCCTTTGTCATAATTCTCCTCAGGATGCTTACCAAGAATGCATCCTTGGAAAACTCTATCAGAAAATCAAATTGAAGGCAAGCCTGAAACCATGTCCTGTTGACTAAGCTGCTGCAAGTAGCGGTAATTCAAGTGGCCGAATCGCTGATGACACAAATGACTCACCTCATCTGAGTGAGTGAGTAGAACTATCTAATGAGAGTCATGAACAAAGTGAGAAAACTGATACAGTCTGGAATGGTGATCTACTTTTCCCATAGCAACTGTAGACCCATCATGTAATTCACTAATAACCACATTATCTGGTGTGAACTCAACCCGCTTGCTAGAGCTAGTGTGAGTGATCCGATAGATAGATAGGAGATTAGTTGACAAAGATGGAACATAGAGAACATCCTGAAATGTTCCTTCACCCATGTCAACAGACCCTCTCCCATGCACTTCAACAAGAGTGTCATCACCCATGAGTATGGTAGGCAAAGAACATTGCTCTGAGGCAAAACTATCTTGTGAAAAAACCATGTGGTGCAAAGCACCCGAGTCAATGATCCATGTATCAGGTTGTGAAGCAACTGCAACTAGGGCCTTGCCCTTTCCTTTCTCCTTAGTCTTTTCTATGTCCTTTGAAGACCCTTCTGATGAACTCTGCTTGACAGAATTAGGCACCTTGATATTGTTCTTCTCAAGAAGATGTGACAGGTGATCAATCTGTTTCTTTAGACACTTGTGCTCATTATGTCTAGGCATTTTACAATAAGAACACTTGACCTTCTCCTTCTTAGGTTGATCACTTTTTGATGAAGAGGTGTGATTAGATGCATTTGGAGCAGCAGGTTTCTAATCTTTCTTCTTCTCTCCTTGGTTCTTTTGTTTCTTTTCTTGTTTGCTAGACCTCTTCTGTTCTTTTGTTCCTTGATTTGCAGCCAAGGAATGTGACTTAGAGGGTTTAATTATACACATGTGAACCAGTTTATCTGGCTCCTTAGTGAGTTTTATAGCAAACTCATCTAGAGAAGGCATTTTATAGTTCAATCCTAGGGCACTTTTTGTAGCATAAAAGGTAGAAACAAAGATAGAATAGTTCGGACCAAGTTTAGAAAGAATTCTTAAGATCAGTTGTTTCTCTTCTTTTTCTATTCCACACTATTTCAACTGCAATCTGATGGATTTCAAATTTGTGAAGAAGTCTTGTATGGTGTCAAAATTGTCAGGACTCAATCCTATGAGTTTGTTCTCCAATTGATGACCCCTTAATTCATCTTGCTTACCAAAGAGGTTTTCTAATGCGGTCCACACATCATTGGATGTTTTAGTAGTTTCAATATGAAAAAGTAAGTCAGGAGAAACTAACATACACAAAGTACCAAAAGCTTCATCACATTTATCAAACCATTTTATTTTTTCTACATCATCTTTGGGTTCTGTCTCAAGTCCCATTGTAACCCTGTGATATCCATGCCTTTCAAGATAGATTATCATCTTTGATTTCCATTCAAAATAGTTATATGGTGTTAAAACAGGAACTGTTGAAGCATCCATTTATGTAGAAAAGTAAACTAAAATGCAGAAAGAGAAGTGTGAGAAAGAGACACACGAGACACCCCCTCCCTTTTCACTAGTTTCTGAAATGACCCCCCTAGAAATTACAATGTTTGCACTTTATAATTAGTGCGATTTACAATGCAAAAATTAGATATTTAGACTCTTATAGGGCCCAAAATGGCCAAAATACTGAAACTATAGATCAAGTACAATATGAGATCAAATTGAGAGCACTAATATGAAGTACACAGAAAAATATGAACTATGGAAAAAATGACACCAAAAACGCAGTCTGTTTGCACAAGTTATGGCTCCTGGAAAGTATCAAAATGAGAACTGCGCAACAAATTCTGGAAGAATCTTCACTTTCTAGGAATTTGGAGCATCAAATCAGAAACATGACTTCACCACAACATAGAGTGTCAAATTGTACCTAAAATTAAAAAACATTACATAAAAAAAGGAGTTCGTATGCTCAAGTTACAGTCGTTTGAAGTTGGACTATTAGATCAAAAATACAAAGGGAGAGGGGTCTTCCTGCTGACGATCATTTAGACATCAAATTTCAGACAATGACCTCTATGACAGTTGTTTGAGCGTCAAATTTAACATACTAGATTTGATGGGCAAATGAACGTCAAATTTAACATAGTGGTTTTGAAGGGCAAATGAATTTCAAATTTAACCCAGTGCTCAGTGACAGCCATTTGACCATCAAATTTAAGACAATCAATTTTTTTTTCTGCAGAGCCGTACAGTACAGAATCCGTATGACTCGGGGATGAAAAAAATTTGGCTCAGAAAATTGTAGACTTCGATTTTGATGATTTGACAGTTGGTCTTAAGGTTTTTGGGTCTTCTGAGTGCGATGGTGAGGTCTATTTGGGCTGAAAATGCTCCAATTTATCAGATAGCTCCATGAGCCCCTCAAAAAACCTCTGTAGCAACTGGGTCCTCCAATCTTTGAATTTGGTGAAACAAAAGCCAATCTTGACTTTCTTGAGCCTTCTGGACACTATGGAAACGCTAAAAAAGCCTCTAGGATTACCAAAAATGCTACAATCACCTAGATCGTATAGGACACAAATATCCATACCAGAATATTACCGATGCTTATTTTCCTTTAAACTATTATGATTCTCCAGATCATCCAAGGATGCAAGAGAAGAGCATACTGGGTTTTTGAGAAAATATTAGCAATCTGATAGTCTCAAATATCAAGATTACAAAAATGAACTAAACCAAACAAACAGGCTCTAATACCATGTTAGATTCTTTGGGAAGTGAGAATCAAGCTAGGATCTGATGTCAGGCGTAGATCACATACACTCCAGTTGATAAATGATCGAAGATCAAAATAGCAGAATAGAGATAGAATCTAAAAAGAGAGAAAAATAGAGATAAAGAAAGAGAATTTGAGAATACTCTTGATACTCTGGCAGAGCTTCCACTAAACTAGTGAAGGTGAGAGTAGAGTGATGTATATATAGCAAATATAGGGCATATACATCCAAGAGGTGCATTAACTCCTACTACCTATAAAAGGTGGGAGGTTTTACCTACTTGGTAAATGACAAAACATGTTGCATAACCTCCTCAAGTGAAGACAGAAAGGAGGTGGCACATAAAGCCAAAATAGGGTGAGAAACCCAACTACTCCATAACATACTCAGGTAAGGATAGAATAGTGGTTATGAGAGGTGGCACAAAAAGCCAAAAGGTGTGTAACTCAACTACCCATGTGTGGGAGAGAGTGACACATGTAGATGATGTATTTCACCACGTGTCCTCATATTAACCACATATAATAAACCTAAGCAAGCTTAATAATGTGTAGGAAAAAGAAATATCCCTAAGGAAAATAAAAAACCTACACTAACAAATTCATTGAGAAGATCTAGGAAATACATCTCCATGTGGAAGTGAAACTAAAGGAGTCTTAGGACAAATACACAAAATGCCATGATTAGCACCATATTAGGCACAAGTTCAAGGTGAGATATAGAGTATGGTTCTACCTAGGTAAGTAGAGACTTCAACAACAAATAAATAAACTCAAGCACTTGCATTATGATCCAAGTCTAAATTTAAAATAGGTGGGTAAGACTACTTTTTGCTTGATTTGCCACTTGACATGAAGATTCACTTGGTGGTGAATGAAAAGAACTTATGTCTCTTTTGTTGGGAATTAAGGTGTCTCAACCTTGATAATTCCTTGTATTATTTCATTGTATTTATTTAATTATTGCCTATTATTGTAATTAGGATGCAAATCCTTATTGTCATCTTGTGGGAGTTGGCACGGTGATGTGTCATCCTACGTGGAAGGTGACAAGTTGTAATTTTGTCCTCACATGAGGAGATAGGCGTCCCACTTAGTGGTAGGAATATTTTGCCATGTGTCAGCATCTTGGATAGTGTGTAAGGGAATATTGACTGAAATAGTCATGACAGATTCCTATGACAAATCTATGATGCGTAAGAGTCGTAAATGGAAGATTCTATGATAGGTGAAGACATGTGTCACAAGGCATCTTGGAAGAATGCATATTTGGGTGCCCCAAGGAGGGTTATGACATGTTGTAAGAGAATATACTATTTATAGCCTTTGTATGATAGATTCTCTTACAGCTGTAAGATATGACAACTATGATGGATTCTATGACGGTCGTAAGTGTCATAAGAGTATCTGTCATTGCCCAACTTGGAAATAGGCGACCTCTTTGGGATGGGGTGACTTGATAAATGTTAGGAACATCTTACAATGTTGGACAAGTGTCCCTAGGCATGGGTTTTGGGCCATGAGGCCATGTTGGATGCCCATCCCAAGATAGAGCCATTTTTGCCTTGTATTTTCTATATAAACAGGTGCTTTGGAGAGGAGATGTATTATGTGATTGATAGGTACTGTTATGATGCTTGATTGTCTCTAGATACGAGTGTCGAAGACTCCTGCAAGAGCATTGGCTTTGTAACTGTATTGTAAACCTCATTGTTTAGATAATACATTTGAGATTTGTTTTGAAGTGTGGGGTTTTTCACCTGTAAGGGTTTTCCCCACGTATATCTTGTCTCTCTCTTCTTCTGTCTTACATTCTTGTGTATGTGTTTGCTTCAATATCTCTGTTATTGGGTTAACATTGTTGTAACTATAAAGATTAAAATAAATATGCACTAATCTCTCCTCATTAGATTAGTGTAGGAAGCGATTTCCACACACCTAGCTTCCTTTCAACTGGTATCAGAGCTTGATCACCTTTGGTCCTAGTTGTTGGGTAGGGGTTTTTTGAGCTAATCTTAGGTTGAGTGGGAGCTTTATGTAGAGCATTCTATAATCGTGTTGTAGGAAAGAGATGGCAGGCACATCCAAAAGATTAGAGGTGGAGAAATTCAATGGCACTAATTTTGAGTTATAGAAACTTAAGATGGAAGACATGCTTGTTGATCGTGACCTATGGGAAACTGTATCCGGTGTAAAACCAACTGAAATGGCACAAGCAGATTGGGATCTCAAAGATCGGAAGGCTAAGGGTCTCATAAGACTCAGTCTAGCTGATTTTGTCCTGTTAAATGTCCATGAGGGGAAGAGCACAAAAGACCTTTGGAAGAAGTTGGGAGATGTTTATCAAGCCAAATCCCTGGTGAACAAAATTTTTCTAAGAAAGAAGTTGTATTCTCTGAGGATGGAGGATGGAGGATCGGTTGCAGATCACCTGAATGCTTTCAACATGTTAGTTGCATAATTGACATCCATTAGTGTGAAGATGGAGGAGTATCATTGTATGACCTTGATTTGTTCTTTGCTAGACTTGTGGGATCATCTTGTTATGGCTATTGGGAGCACCACATCCACATTCAAAATGGATGAAGTGCTATATTCGCTGTTATCTAAAGAGATGCAGAGAAATTCTTCTGAGGCACCTAAAGAGGCTCTTGTGGTTTGTGGAAGACCCAAGGAGAAAGGGAAAAAGAAGGACAAGAAAGCTAAGAAGGGCAGATCCAAATCCCATGGGAGATCTAAGTCTCCTAGAAAGTCCAAGGGTCTTTGTTGGAACTGTGGAAAAACTGGGCATTTCTAAAAGGAATGCAAGGAAGAAAAGAAGAAGAAGAATGTCTCATATTCAGATTCTGACAAATCACAAGATGATAGTGATGCTTTCATCACAACCCTGGCCACCCATGCATCTGATGATGTGTGGTTGATTGATTCTGGTGCATCATTCCACAAGACCTTTCATTGAAGCTGGTTCACAAAGTATGAAGAGTTAGATGGTGGAAGAGTGTACCTGGGTGACGATTCTCATTAAAGATTGTTGGTCGTGGAAGAATCTCAATCTGATTCCCTGATGGATGAGTGAAGGGGATCACTGGGGTTATGCACATCCCAGGCTTGGCATGGAACCTGCTTTCTGTAAGTATGTTGAATGATGCAGGTGTGCAGGTTGTCTTTTCGAAGGATGGATGCAAGATGACTAGAGGATCTATGGTGCTTGCGAAGGGTACTCAGAGAGGTACTCTATTTCAACTAGAGGCATGAACGTCACAGTGCAATAGTTCTTCTAACTCGAAGAAAAGAGCTGCAGTCACTTCATCCCCACCATCTGAATGAGTAGTGAAGAAATATGTTGTAACACATTCTGATGGTAGTGCACATGCTTTGGAAGTTAAACTTCCTGAGGAAAAGACTATGTTATGGCATTTGAGATATGACCACATTGGTGAGAAGGGTCTTAGAATCCTGAAAAATAAAAACCTCATTAAGGGGTTAAATGATTGTAATCTCGAGTTCGACTTTTGTGAACATTGTGTATATGGAAAGTAAAACTGTGTTCAGTTTTATGCTAGTTCTCACAAGTCTTCTAGTGTATTGGATCTTATTAATTCTGATGTGTTTGGTCCTATTAATGTTCCTTAGATTTCAAAATCTGTATATTTTGTATCTTTCATAGATGATTATAGTAAAAGGACATGGGTTTATTTTATCAGAAGCAAGACTGAATTCTTTAGTCAGTTTAAAGAGTTTAAAGCCTTTGCTGAAAATCAGACTAGTAAAAAGATTAAGTGTTTGAGAACTGATAATGGTGGTGAGTTTTGTTCAGTAGAGTTTGATAAGTTCTGTAAAGAGCAAGGGATTGAAAGACATAAGACAACTCCATACACCCTACAGCAAAATGGAGTTGTAGAGAGGATGAACAGGACACTGATGGAGAGGGCTAGGAGTATGCTTAGTGGAGCATGCCTTGAATAGAAGTTTTGGGCTAAAACTGCAGCCACTACTTGCTACTTGGTAAATAGGTCTCTTACATCAGCTCTTGTTGGTAAGACACCTATGGAGGTGTGGTCTGGTAAGAAGCCTTCAGTTAGACATCTTGATGTTTTTGGTTGTGAGGCATATGCACATGTGCCTAGGGAGAAACGATCTAAATTAGAGAACAAGGCTATTAAGTGTATTTTTATTAGCTCTGGTGTCAGTGTGAAAGGATACAAGCTTTGGGATCCTGTGGATGAAAAAGTGTTGTATAGCAGAAGTGTTATCTTTAGAGAGCTAAAACCTTCTTCCGTTGTTCTACAACTAGAAGAAATAGAAAAGAAAGAGGATGTGGTTTAGTTTCCTTCTACCCCTAAGAAGACTGAACCGACAAACCCTATGAGACCTGATGATGAGGAGAGCTCTAGCAGCTCTGAAAGTTTAAATGAAGAAGCAGAACCTCAACCTCAGCCTTTGAGGAGGTCTACATGAACAAGGAAGCAACCTGATAGGTTTGGTTACTCATTACTTGATTCTAGTTGTGTTTTTGCCTTGCTTACTAACACTGATGAGTCTAGAACTGTGACAGAGGCTATGGGCATGAAAGATGCAGGTTCTTGGAAGGAGGCCATGGAAGATGAGATGGCTTCTTTGGAAAAGAATAAAACATGGGACTTGGTGCCTTTGCCTGAATGAAGGAAACATGTTGGATGCAAATGGGTGTTCAAGAAGAAATTAGATGCAGATGGCAGTGTTGAAAAGTACAAGGCCAGACTGTTTGCGAAGGGGTATTCACAAGTGGAGGGAATTGATTATGGTAAAAATTTCTCTCCCATTGCAAATCTGACATCTATCCAGTTCCTATTATCTCTTGCAATAGCTTATGACTTAGAGGTGGAGAAGATGGATGTGAAGATAGCATTCCTTCATGGTGATTTGGAGGAAGAGATCTGCATGTCACAGCCAGAGCATTACATAGAGAAAGGTAAAGAAAATTTGGTTTGCAAGTTGAAAAAGTCTTTGTATGGTTTGAAGCAGTCTCCTAGAATGTGGTACTTGAAGTTTGATGCCTTTGTGTTGTCAATTAGATATCTGAGATCAAAATCTGATCATTGTGTGTATTACAAGTTTGACAATGATCGCATTCTCATTATTGCATTATATGTTGACAATGTGTTGTTGATTGGGAATGGTAAGAATATGATTTCTGATTTGAAGTCTCAGTTGTCAGCACAGTTTGAGATGAAAAATCTAGGGGCATCCAGGTACATTTTGGGAATGGAAATCAGAAGAGACAAAGCAAACAAAAAACTTTGGTTAAGCTAGAGTAAGTATGTAAAGACCGTGTTGGATAGGTTCAGCATGGTAGATTGTAGACCATTATGTGTTCCTGTTTCATTGGGGACAAAGTTGTCTATTAATGATTGTCCAAAATCTCCTAGTGAGGTGGAAGACATGAGCATAGTACCTTATGCTAGTGTTGTTGGCAGTTTGATGTATGTTATGGTCTGTACAAGACCAGACATTGCCCAAGCAGTGGGAGTCTTTAGTCGATATATTGCTAATCCTGGATGGGTACATTGGGATGCAGTTAAGTGAGTGTTCAGATATTTGAGGGGTACTTTTGAGTATTCCATATGCTATCATGGTAATGCTATAGGACCTATGCATTCAATTTATATTCATGGATTCGTGTATTCTGATTGGGCGGGTGACATTGACAGCAAGAGATCCACCAATGCCTATGTGTTCACTATGTTTGGTGTTGCAATTAGTCAGATGAGTAAGCGACAACCTGTGGTTGCTTTGTCCATGATAGAAGTTGAGTATATGGCATCAACTCATGCTTGTAAGGAAGCCATTTGGCTTAAAATATTGTGTTCAGATATTGGTGTTGATGCAGGATAGATTACGATTTGTTGTGACAGTCATAGTGCAATTTGCCTCGCAAAGAATCTAACTTTCCATGCCAGAACAAAGCATATTGATGTATAGTTTCACTTCGTGCAAGACATGGTAGAGGATGGGAAGGTGAATTTGGAGAAGGTAGATACTTTAAAGAATGTTGTGGATGCATTAACGAAACTAGTGGGCACAGAGAAGTTCAAATGGTGTTCAGAGTCTATGGGCATCTCGGCCTATAGCAGTTAAATCCTGTTATTTCCATTGGCTCTTACAAGGTGTTCAACAAGTGGGAGAATGTTGGGAATTAAGGTATCTCAACCTTGGTAATTCCTTGTATTATTTCATTGTATTTATTTAATTATTGCCTATTATTGTAATTAGGATGCAAATCCTTATTGTCATCTTGTGGGAGTTGGCACGGTGATGTGTCATCCTACATGGAAGGTGACAAGTTGTAATTTTGTCCTCACATGAGGAGATAGGTGTCCCACTTAGTGGTAGGAATATTTTTCCATGTGTTTGCATCTTGGATAGTGTGTAAGGGAATATTGACCAAAACAGTCATGACAAATTCCTATGACAAATCTATGACGCGTAAGAGTCGTAAATGGAAGATTCTATGACAGGTGAAGACATGTGTCACAAGGCATCTTGGAAGAAGGCATATTTGGGTGCCCCAAGGAGAGTTATGACATTTTGTAAGAGAATATGATATTTATAGCCTATGTATGATAGATTCTCTTACAGTTGTAAGATATGACAACTATGATGGATTCTATGATGATCATAAGTGTCGTAAGAGTATCTGTCATTGCCCAACTTGGGAATAGGTGAACTCTTTGGGATGGGGTGACTTGACAAGTGTTAGGAACATCTTATAGTGTTGGACAAGTGTCCATAGGTGTGGGGTTTGGGTCATGAGGCCATGTTGGATGCCCATCCCAAGATAGAGCCATTTTTGCCTTGTATTTTCTATATAAACAGGTGCTTTGGAGAGATGTATTATGTGATTGACAGGTACTGTTATGCTATTCGATTGTCTCCAGATACGATTGTTGAAGACTCCTACAAGAGAATTGGCTCTGTAACTATATTATAAACCTCATTGTTTAGATAATACATTTGAGTTATGTTTTGGAGTGTGGGGTTTTTCACCCGTAAGGGTTTTCCCCACGTATATCTTGTCTCTCTCTTCTTCTGTCTTACATTTTTGTGTATGTGTTTGCTACAATATCTCTATTGTTGGGTTAACATTGTTGTAACTGTAAAGATTAAAACAAATTTGCACTTGTAGACACCTAAAATTGGCTCAAGTTGAATTAAGTAAATATTCTAATATTTATCTTAATTCTTATTTTCTTCTGTCAATTATATAAATATTATAAGTTTATTTGATTGGTTCATTATCCTTAAATTAAATAAAATCATTTTATTTAATTAAAATCCCTAAATTCTTCTAATGTCTCAAATCCACCTCACAAAATCCACCTCATCTTTCCACCTCACCATGTTGCACATATAATTAAATATTCTTAATATTTAATTAGCTAATACCCACTATTCTCCACTCATTGAATTCTTAATTCAATATCCCCCACTATCCTCCACTCTGAATTTTTAATTCATCCACTATCCTCCACTCTGAATTTTTAACTCATCCACAATCCTCCACTCTGAATTTTTAACTCATCCACTATCCTCCACTCTGAATTTTTAATTCATCTATTATGAATTAAAGATTCACAAAAAATGAGAGCCATTGATCTCATCTTTTGATCCTCACCCTCCATTGCATTTTTAGAAAATCTATAAATAGAACCCTCTTCTAAGCAATTAGGGGGACTTCTTCTGGCATCCTTACTATGCCCAAATTCCTTTAGGGAATCATTCTTCTTCTCAAATCTCCTCATTCTAGCCATTCTCATATCATCCTCCATCATTAGTGTGTTGAAGCTCATCTTCAATCACACAAAGTATCATAGCCATTTCTACTTGTCATCTTGAGCAATCAAAGCAAGGAAGCAAGCTCACTGAGGGCCCATCTTCATCATTCAAGATCAAGAAAGAATAGGCAAACAATGGAAGCCACAAGGTAACAAGTTTGTAAGTTTTATGCTTTCATTTGTTTATTCTTGTTATTCACATATTTCATTGTTGTTTGGGTTTATTTATCATAATTGATCAATCTCATTTTCCCATTAACAGCACTCATCTCTCCTCATTAGATTAGTGTAGGAAGTGATTTTTGCACACCTAGCTTCCTTTCATCTTTAAGCTGGATCCGTACTAAATGAGGAGGATGTTTTTCTACCTTCAATTGAGGATCTTTCTCCAAGTACACAAGAGGAGCTAGGAAATGGTGTGGTTCTTCAAAAGGAGAGGTAGACCTAGAGAGGGCTTCACAAGACTTGGTTGATTGGGTTATTGAGTCCCTAAGCTTTTGGTGACCAAAAGCCTACCTATTGGGAGGTATGGTTTGTAAAATGAATATTACAAAATGTGGCCAAGGGGTTAGTTATTTCCATTTCTAGTTAGAAGTTTATTTTAAGACTTCCCTGTATTTATGAGATCAATTTTCATTTGTTTTAGAGCCAAAATGTTAGTAGTTAGGTTAGATGTAGCATTGGGATGATCTAGAAATCACAAGAAAGACAAAAGATAGGGGTGTAGATAGAGGAAACAAGCAAACTTTGTATGGAGATGAAATTGCTAGTTTTCTTCAAGCAACAATGTTGAAATCATCATTGATGATTGCAAGACTATTGGTTTTCCACAATGCAATTTTGTAGTCACTATGGTGATTTCACAACCACGTTGATGGTTTCATTATTGCCACTTACTAATTAGTGATAGTTCTTCCAAGCAATGTAAGTTGAATGGGTTTGGATGCGTCTTTCACCTTCCAAATTGTAAACATGTTTTGGTGCTTCTAGAGACATGGGATAAATGTGTGTATTGCACACCTTGTAGAAAGGTAGGCTCTTTTTGGAACCTCGTGTTATGTTCACGTTGTAAGGATTTTGACTATGTAGTAAGGTTCTTTTTTTAGGTTGAAAAAAGTGTTGTAGGTGTTTTAGTTCAATTGATCATGCTAAAAGCTTGTTTTGACATCATGTCATCTATCTACAATGTATTTATAACTAGATATGGTGGAATGAGGAGCTATTAGCTCACTCTTGTTGGAGGTTTTCCCATTTTCCTAGGTTTCTCTATGGTATCTCATGTGTTCAATCATTGTATTACATTTTGAGCCATGTTTGAATTGTTTTGAACATGTTTCCATGTTTTATTTGGCAAGTGGATTTGAATTGGTTTTGTTGTAGTTAAAACAATATAAATAATTTTTTTGTATGGTGGTTTTAAGAAGGGCTAGTAGAGAAAAATGTAATTAGGGAATTATTGAGGAATACTTGCTTTTGTTTATAGGTCAACAATGAATGAAGACACACCATGCAGACAATGCAAGTGCCTATGATGTTGATATAATGATGCATTTGCTAATGTAATGCAAATGAAGATGCTTTAAAATGCTTTTTGATTCTTTGATATGACTTTTTGGTTTGAGATTTTGATAATGGTTTCTAATGATTAATTAATTACTTAAGGCTATCATTAAATATAAGATCCTAGATGCTTAACTCGAAGTATTTTAGCACAAGAGTTGACAAGTAACAATTAGGTTTTAAAAGGTCAACTCAGAGTGGAGAATAAAGATTTAAAAAAAATGAGTAAATAGTGATACAACTATTGGTATAAGGTGCCATTAACCTTGTAAATCCCAATATTGTATTTATTTCATTTATTATATGTAATTTGTAATTATCTATGAGGAGATGTACTAGTTTCACTGGCAGGGGTAATTTCAGAGTAATCGGATGTAATTACGGAGTGACTTTTACTATTGGCAAATGTAAAAACTCAAAGTAAATGAGGGTAGGCGTGCTTCCTTGGAGAATACACTATTTTTGGCATGTATGACAATTGTCATAATGTTTGGCAAGTGAATCTATGAAAGCTGCAAATTGTCATAAGATTCTAAGATTCTATGACGCATATGACAAATATGTTAGTTGTATATTTGCTATATTTAGCCCAAGGTTCCTATCTTGGAAAGATACTCTTTTGTGGAATCTATGATAGTTATGATGTGTCATAAGATGTTGTAAGAGGCTAGATTTAGTCTTGGACACCCAACCTTTGCATGGCTATTTTTTGGACAAGTGTAAGATGCTTGTAAGATGGTAATTAATGTTTACAGGTTGGAGAATCTTAGGAGAGAGAAGGTGAACACCTAGAATGGATTGGAAAACATTTCTATAAGTATTTTCCATGTATTTGTTGCTATAATACAGATTTTAGGTACTCAAGTGCTGCCAGAATGCTATCAGATTGAAGACTTGTGGTGAGAGTTGTGTAGTTGATGTATTATACACTCTTGTTGAGATTAATACAAACTTGTGCCTCTTTCCTGGTAGAGTTTTTAACCCAGAAGGGTTTTCTCCACGTAAACACTATGTCATTGTGTTGAGTTTTTCATGTTTGACATCTTTTCTGTAGTGGGTTTTATGTTTTGTTACAATCTCCATTGTTAATGCACACTTAAGATTGCTAAAATTTATATTCAATCAGATTTCCATTGAAGTAGTGTTACTTTCATTTCTAACATTTGGTATAAGATCTTGGCTAGCTTTGACTCTTGGGTGGTAGTGTGGAAGTTGTAGCTGCAGTGGGAGATTTGGTTGTGTTTGTTTTGCAGATCTTGTGTTGATATTATGGCTAGATCCACCGTTGCATCAACCTCTCATTTGGACATTGAGAAGTTCAACGGAACGGGGTATGAGTTGTGGAAGCTAAAAATTGAAGATTTGTTGGAAGAAAGAAACCAATGGTTGGATGTTCAAAAAGAGAAGAAACTTGACGATGTCTCTCAAAATGAGTGGGATAGACTAGATAAGAAGGCGGTGTCTTTCAGACTCTGTCCTGTTGAATATCGCAAAGGAGGAGACCGCACACAAGTTGTGGAATCAATTGGGTGAGATCTATCGAGCCAAGAGTATGGTAAATAAACTTTATTTAAAAAGAAAATTGTTTTCTATGAAAATGCGAGAAGGTGAATCAGTTGCAGAGCATTTAAATTCTTTTAATTTGTTATTGAGTCAGCTTGATCCAGTAGATGTTGAGGTTAGTGAGGAAGATAAATGTATCTTACTTGTTTGTTCTTTACCTGACTCTTGGGAGAATGTTATCCTTGCTATTACTGCTAACGTTGCGGATCCGAAGTTGGATGCTCTTGTTTCATTGCTACTGTCACAGGAATTGAGGAACAAGAGTTCGGATAGTTCAAGAGATGCTCTCAGTGTCAAGGGAAGGTCTAAGGAAAGAGGACCAAAGGGAGATCAGAAAGGGGCTAAGGACAATTCCAAGGGCTGGTCTAAGACTCTTGGTAAAAAGAAAAGAGTTAAGTGTTGGAATTGCGGTAAAAGGGGACATGTAAAGGAGTGCAACAATCCCAAGAAACAGTGGGAGAGTGCTTTAGATAAGTCCTCCAATGCAGGTGAAGAAGTTTTACTTTTTGCATATAATCTTGTTTCTAATGAACACTGGTTGGTTCACTCAGGATGCTCATTTCATATGACCCTGCATAAGGAATGGTTCTCCTCATATAAAGAATATGATGGAGGTAATATCTACCTTGGTGACAACACTTCATATCCGATTGTCGGGAAAGGAAAGTTATTGTTGTGTTTTAGTGATGGGAGGATTAAAACTCTCCCTGGTGTTTTTCATGTTCCTGGATTAGCTAGAAATCTGATTTTAGTTTTGAAGTTGAATGATTTGGGAATGCATGTGACATTTGACAAGCATGGCTACAGATTAGTGAGAGGGAACTTGGTGGTAGCGAAGGGGAAGAGATTCGGAAGCCTGTTCAAGCTTGAAGCCACTACAGTTTATAATGCCTCTTATGTTTTTTTGGCTTCTAAAAACACTTATATGTTGTGGCACCACAGATTGGGCCACACAAGCAATAATGTATTAAAAACTATTAAGAATAAAGAATTGTTGGACAGTTTCTCTTATTCTAATGAGCACTTTGATTTCTATGAGCATTGTGTGTTTGGTAAACAAAACATAAAATCATTTCCTTCAGGAAGCAATAGAGCAAAAGAGAAATTAGAAATTATTCATACGGCTATGTTTGGGCCTGTGGATAATGAATCTATTAGAAAATCTTGTTATTTTGTCACCTTGATTAATGATGTATCCAGATTTATATGGATTTATTTTATGAAATATAAATCTGAAATTTGCACTAAGTTTAAGGAATTTAAAGTCTTAATAGAGAACTAATCAGGTTTAAAGATAAAAATATTAAGATCTGACAATGGAGGGGAATATTTCTCTAAAGAATTTTGTGATTTTGCAAGCATGCAGGAATAATAGACAAAAGATAACTCCGTATACACCATAGCATAATGGTGTTGCAGAAAGGATGAACTAAACAATTATGGAAAGAGCCAGAAGTATGCTTAGTGATGCATAGTTGGATAAATGTTTTTGGGCTGAGGCTGTGTGTACTACTTGCTACTTGATAAATAGATCTCCTTGTAAGGCTCTTGATTCGACACCTTATGAAGTGTGGACAGGTAAGAAACCTTCTATTTCACATTTAAGGGTTTTTGGTTGTGAGGCTTTTGTTCATGTGCCTAAGGAAAAGCGATCTAAGTTCGATCCAAAGGCTAAAAAGTGTACATTCATTGGATATGGTGATAATGTCAAAGGTTATAAGCTTTGGAATCCACTAACCCACAAGATTATTTTTTCTAGAGATGATATTTTCAAGGAACTTAGAGCTATTTTTGAACCTGAGCAGCCAAAATAAAGAGAAGAAAAGGTAAATAAGGTGCACTTTGATTTAGAGCAGCAAGATGCATCTCAGGAAGAATATAATGACGGATTGGGGGGTGAAGAAGAAAAAGATTTGAGTAGTTTTGATGAAGATGAGTCTGTTGTTACAGAAGAAGTTGTTACAGATGACCATGCAGAAGAACAAATAGAGTATCTTACTCCACCCTTGAGGAGATCCACCAGACAATGAAAACTAGTTGATAGGTATAGCCCACCAGATTTCTATTGTGTATATGCTTTATTGAGTACTAATGATGAACCTAGATCCTACAGGGAAGCTATTTCTACATATGATAGTGAGTCTTGGCAGCTAGCAATGCAGGAGGAGATGGTGGCTTTAGACTCTTGTAACACCTAGGATCTTATTCATTTGCCCAAATGAAGAAAGGCCATAGGCTGTAAGTGGGTCTTCAAGAAGAAGTTTGGAGCAGACAGTTCATTGGAGAAGTACAAGGCTAGACTAGTAGCCAAGGGCTACTCCCAGAGAGAGGGAGTTGATTTTGGTGAGATATTCTCTCCTATTTCTAAATTGACTTCTATTAAATTTCTCTTATCCATTGCTATAGCTTATGATTGGGAGATTGAGCAAATGGATGTTAAGACTATGTTCTTGCATGGAGATCTTAAAGAAGAAATTTATATGCAACAACCTATAGGTTTTGAGGTAAAAGGAAAAGAACATTGGGTTTGCAGGTTAAAGAGGTCTCTTTATGATCTGAAATAGTCCCCCAGAATATGGTATTAAATGTTTGATTCATTTGTTTTGAAATTGGGTTTTGTTAGAAGCGAGGAGGAGCATTGTGTTTACATTCATTGTATTGATGATTCTATACTGGTTATTACTTTGTATGTTGATGACATGTTGTTTTTCAGCAATACTAAGGGTATGATTAGTGAGCTTAAAGCCCAACTTTTAGGTGCATTTGAGATGAAGGATCTTGGTGCTGCAAGGTATATTTTGGCAATGGAGATTAGGAGGGATATAGTTAACAGAAAGCTTAGGTTGTCACAAAGGAGTTTGATGTATGCAATGGTTTGCACTAGACCAAATATTGCCCAAGCAGTGGGAGTTTTGAGCGGATTTATGTCTAACCCTCGTAGACAGCATTGGAACTATGTGAAGAGGGTGTTTAAATATCTTGCAGGGTTTTGTTGATGTAGATTGGGTGAATGACTTAAATAGTCGAAGGTCCACTAGTGGCTATGTGTTTACTTTGTTTGGAGGTGCAGTGAGTTGGATGAGTAAAAGGCAGCCCATAGTTGCTTTGTCCACCACAGAAGAAGAGTATATGACTACTACTTGTAGAGGAAAACTAATGTGTTGTAGACTTAAATAAAATTTAGGGGTAAACCTATCTAAACAGCCCACTCTAGCATTGCATTCCTACATTAAATTATCGACCAAGGAGTGTAAGCTTATGATGATGCTCACACTATATATGCCTTTAAGACTCATTTCTATCCTAAACTAACTCATACAAGCTTATTCTAATCAACTTAATTTACTGAAGTTCACAAAAATGAAAGAATAGAAAAAATAGTTAGAAATCTAGTTGCTACGGGTACCCTCAGCATAAGTTGAAGATAACTATACTCAACAGAGAATTACAGAATTAACTCAAAATACACATAATGATAAAAGAATTGACACTAACCTCTGAAGGACTTCAATTATGTATTCTATTCATGAATCACAACTACTAGAAATAGTAATCAAGATATTCTACTCATTCCACAATGCAACTTTATAAAATAACATGAAACAGTTTTAACAAGAAATGCATGAATAAATAAGAAATACAAAGTGAGGGTTAGTACCTTGAGTGGCCAAGTCAGAGAACTATCTCACTTAATCTAGAAACTAAATCTACCTCAGATTCTCATAACACATAGTTGGATTTACTTCATATCAGAAATAGGATCTTTTCATATTGTATTCAATAAAACATGTCTAGATAAAATAGAGTAATTGTTGAGTAGCTATAAAAACAAAGTAACTTGGAAAGAAAATCTTCTCTAACTCCCCATCGAAATCATCCCTTCTATACAAAAATGGGAGAGTACGATCTAACTACCAACTAACTTGATCATTAATTCATTCCTAGATATCAGGGTATAGGTTTGAGATCAATTATTATTCTAACTAAAACAAAGGAAGTAGAGTCCTACTCAAATAGAAATTCCTATCCAATGGCTCATGAAATGAAAACACATAAGTTGCGATCAGAATTCTAGAGAAAGTCTTCTTCTTCACTTGTATTTATTCCTACATGTTGATCACTTTCAGCTTCAGTGGGCATTAAACTGTGACTTCCTTCAATGCTCTATCTTGTAGTGTGCTGCAAATTCTCCTCTCCTTAATGCTACCATCTTCTTGTTGCACATGGTTAATCCATAGAATATATGCATACAAAATAGCCTTCATAATTAATCCTCAAAATCCCATTTATATACATACATACTTATGTCTAACTCGTGCATTTGACAAATATTATCACCATATTTCATATTGGCATATTAAGCTCAAGGTTGCAGAATATATATATAATAGACAGCATATTATGGTAGTAATGTCTTAGAGAAGTATCTTGAAATAGCATAGGTATAAAGTCTAGAAGCATAAGAAATAGCATAAAAGAAGTCAACATTTAGACCCATCATTTCCCCCCAACTTAGACTTTTGCTTGTCCTCAATCAAAATATTCAATAAAACACCTAGGGGAAAAGGTTATAATGCAAAGTTATCTGCCTCAGATCCATATCTTCTCTGACCCCCTTTCCCTGTTTGAGATAGAATCCATTGTAGTATGCAAGTTTCTCCAACTTGATCAATTCAGCACACCTGCACTCATCACCTCTTCCTCCTGCCCAGTGTGGCACTGGATAAAGAAGAATAGGAGGGTATAAGTAAGGGGTAGCCATTCAACTCCTTTCCACTCTAAGATCTGGATATACCTGTGCAACCTCTCAAACATGTTCGTAAAGTTGTGAAGAGAATTAGGCTCTTTCTTCTGCAACTCTGGGTCAAACTATCCCATCTATTCTACACATACCTTTTACAATTATGAATGATAGATACTGCCAACCACTATATTCTCCTATAATCCCTGAGTCTTAAATCCATAATTACCTTACCTGGACCCTTATGAGAAAGTAGTGTTAGCCATTGGGTCAGGATTACTTCGGGATCTAATGCTTCTTTTCTAATCTGCAGTGGCATTTTCTTTTCATGTTCCTCATATCTATCCATCAGCTCCCCTCTAAGCTGCTCATTTCTGAGATAAGACATTAGTGCTCTGACTTGAAGATCACCAGCATAGATAAAGGGGTTCCACTTTGTATCTTCACCCATCAAATAATTGTGTAGACAGTATTCACACAGTTGATCTTGTTCTTCAAAACTAACTCCTTGAAATAACTGGAAAAAATCATGCCTTGAATAGATGGAAATGGACTAATCATTGGTGAATCTATTGAATTGAAAACTAAGAAACTTTTCTTTGAGAAATAAGGCATAAACCCTTGGTGGAGGTCTGCATTCTAATATTTGAATTGCCCTGTCAACTACCTCTATTAGCTTCTCTTCCAACCTTTTCAACTTAGCATCCTTATTCTCTAATGATGTATTAAGATTTTGTTTCTCCTTCTCCCAATTTTCTTTTTCTTTTTTAAATTCATCATTAAACTTCATTAATTCAAAACCCATAGATAGAACAGTGAGACATGTTGGAAGTCTTATCACGGGAGGCTGTAGGATTGGAGCTTCTTTTTCCTCATTTTCCATTTTACTCTCAATCACTTGTGCTAAGAGATCCATGTTAGAGCCATGACCATATGTCTGAATTTTTGTCTCCAATTTTGTTATTCTTATCTCTTTCTCCCTATCCTTCTCCTCATACTGTTTCACTTGTTCTTCTAATTGTTTAATTCTATCAAGGGCTTCCTAAAGTTCCTGCCTCATATTTCTATCTTCTAACAACTCCTTTTCTTGTGCAAAATCAAAACCTTCATCCTTACTTTCAATAACATTAACAACTTCTCTAACAAGGCTGCTAGGAACTGTTTTTCCCATTTTTCTTACAATGAAAATATCCTCTAAATCAGAACTAGAGGATGATGAAACATACCTTCTGCATTTGGTAGGTACATTGGCATCAGTAGGAGTATTTCCAGGGACATTTCCTTCCTTTTCTAAAGCTGTGTCCAACAATGTTGGATCTTGTTGCTATTGTGCTTCCTCCTTTTCTTCTTCCCCTTGTCCCTCGTCAACTTTTTTTCCTACATTCTGCCTCCTCAGTCTTCCTAAACGCCTAGGTGTGACAATTTCTGGCTTATCCTCTCTTTTTCTCATTTTCTAACTTCTCCTCTTCTTCCTTTCTCCTGCACCCTTCTCTTTCTCAATTCCCTTATGCTTCTCTACATTCTTCTTACTCTTCTTCTTCCTAGAAGAAGTAGAGGCATCACTTCTCATGGTTCCCCTCATGGGTTTAGGGTTAGGAATTGGGGTTTCTTCTGCTGTCACTGGCATAGTTTCTGGAGGAATTTCCTCATGTAGCTCTTCTCACTCAAACTTAGCTTCAGGTTCAACCTCTGGTTCAACTTATAGCTCGGGCTCTAGTTCTACATTAGATTTAATTTCAGGTTCAACCTCCTGTTGAGGCTCATCTACTTCCAGCAATTCAGAAATATCCTTGCATTGTTTAAAAGCATCCCAACTAACCTGTGGGTGCTGGATTTTCAAACTTATCTTAACCAGTAGAGCTACCAAACAATGGTGAGACAATGTAGTCTCTGTTTGTCTTTTTTGATACTCAAATGACATTCTCTTCAACATATTGTACAGATAATTGGGAACATTAACCAGTTTGTCATGGTGCAGGTGATTCAACAATTTAAAGTGTGCAGTATACAACAAGTTATGCCTACCATCACAAGTGATATATTTGATAATATATGAAGCACATTTCCCCCAGAAGAAAGGAAGGGATAATCTTTTTGTATCTTGTGTAGTCCACTCTAGGTTCTCACCACGCTCGCATAATTCCTCCCTCATAGCTGCTGCATCAGCATGGGCCAGTTACTCAGACCCTATTTGTGGTAATCCGGTGACTTGGGAAATAGCTATTTTAGAGGCATCCACAACTAATCCCCTCACTATCGCTTCATCATACTACAGAGTAGCTACAAAATCCCTTGCCATATCATTGTCATACTCTGTTAACTTCAAAAAATAGTCTAACCACCCCACTCTAGTGAAGAGTGGGAGAACCAATACATCCTCCAATATCTCCTTATGCACTGATGGTTCTCTTCTGATTACATCACCCCACATTGCACCTATATTCTGCACTCCTATTACTTCTCAATTCTACCTAATTTCAATTTTACAACCTCAGAAAACTGCCTATCAATACTTCTACCCCCAAACTGTAGCTTTAGAGAAATTTGAAATTCAACTCACTTTCAAGAAAATAACAAGCTCACAATGTAACATAATGCTTCTGGATTAAACTGTATGATAATATTTTTCTTTCAACATTTCGGATCACACTACATGATCCATCATCAGGAGGAAGAAAGCAAGAGAGGAGAATAGAATAGATGCAATTTGCAGACCTTACTGGTTAAAAAGAAAGGGGTAGGGGAATGGCGTGGGAACCCATGGATTAAATGAACAATGATGACAGAAAGAGCAAACCACATTCGAAGGCAGCTACCCAAAGCATAACTATAACAAAGAAAACAAAAAATTGCACTAAAATAACAACAAAACTATATAAAAATGAATAAAATTATATATGTAAGAAAATAAATAAATGAGTATATGTATATATGTATATAAAGAAAAATATATATACATATATAAATAAAATAAAAGTAAACATATATAACACAAATAAAACTATACATATATTAACAAATATAATTATACATATATAACAAATAAAATATACATCTATAAACGAATAAATAAAAATATATAAATATACCTATATAACTAAAAGTAAATAAATACAAATATAAATAAATAAATGAAATATATATATATATATATATATATATATATATACATATTTCTTTATTTATTAATATTTATATACATTTATATATGTATATATTTATTTATCTATGTATAATTTTCTATATATATGTATGTATAATTATACATGTATAAATAAATAAATAAAAATATTTATATATACATATATAAGTGAAACTATATAGCTATAAAATAAATGAATAAATAACTATATATATATATATATATATATATATATATAAACATAGCATCAATCATAAAATTAAGATAAAAGAAAGAAAGAATGAATCAAAGGGGGAAAAGAAAAGAGCATGGGCTAGACAAGGGGAAACTAATAGAAAGACAAAAAAACAAAGAGCCTAGTGAACGAAGAGAAAAGAGACCACAAAAAGAGTACCAAGGACTACACCTTGAGAACAATCAAAAGCCAAGAAAACTAAAAATAATTGAGGACAGAAGTACAAAAAACAGAAAGAGAAAAGAAGAGAGAGAACTTTAAGAACTGCACCCACCTAGGACAACATCATAAGAATTGGGAAAAATAACAATAAAAACAACATATATAAAACATGGACTCAAAAGGAAGGCACCAAACGTGAGAACAACCACCCTAAAAAATGAGAATGTATGCCAATCTATGAACATAGAGAGAGAGAGAGAGAGGAAATGGAAGATAAAAAAGGGCCAAAGTAAAAGAAACTGAGAGGGGGGACTGCATCACAAAAAAATGGGACTAAGAGAACCACCCAATATTCGAAACCAAAAGGAGAGAGGAAGAAGGATACCTAAGGTCGAAGAAAGAAGGAGGCTTAAGGGAAAGAGGAAAGGAGTAGAAGGAGACACAAAGGAAGACCAAAACAAGGGGGCCAAAGAATGAAGGAAGCGAAGGCGAAAAAAGGGGGTTGGAAAAGGACCAAGAGAGCCAAGAGGAAGGGGCACTATGAAAATATGTAAAAGAAAGAAAGTGCAAGGTACAAAGAGACTCTAAAAAAGAGAAAAATGCGGAAATGAAGAGCATAACAAGAAGAAAAGGGGAAGACAAATAACCCACCATGACTAAGGATGAAATGACCTAAGCAAGAAACCAAAGAGGAGAAAGACCAAGGAACATAGGAATAAAGAAAAACTACAAGTAAGACATAGGTGAAAGAAAAGAACCAGGGCACATAGAGAGAAATGTCAAACAAGAGAGAGAGAAACAAAGAAAAGGATAACAAAAAGACTCGAGTAAAAATAGTATAAACGGTAGGGTAGGTCGATTATCATAGAAAACGGCATAGGAAAACCTCAACAACAGTTTAAAGAAAATTTGATTGATGGTAAAAAAGAAAAAAACTTAAAAACTGACCATATACCCCTCCCCCAACTGAAAGGTGAAGTGACCACACTTCATGAATGAATGTGCAGGGATGAAAGAGTAATGATTACATGAAAAAGGGGTGATATATTGCCACATGCATAAGATAAAAACTTGGTAATAATGAATATAAATAGAAACTTTGAAGACAATCATTAAAAGGTTACCTTATGTGCATTGATTATGAAGAGCATGGAGCGGATCACCTTGGAAAAAGAGATCAGGACGCTAGCACGAGCAGAGTGATATGCATAGAGTATATGGGACGGTGGCAGGTACGTCAAAATTTATTCGAGTTGACAGGCCGTAAAAGTTGATGTAATAGCCGATGAATACAATTTGAACAAACATGCCACAACCATTGGATTATGAAAGGTGATTAAAACATGTGGAGCAATAAGGGAATCCACGTGATGAAGAATGAAATGTGTGCCAAATGGATGAAAATTTTTGCAGACACTCGTTGCTACAGGCACCCGCAACACAGGTCTCGACTGACTATGTGCAGAAATAGGAAACCAAGGCCCAATTGCGACAGGTCCCTATGATAGGTGAAAAATAGATCCCTCTGAAATGGACAGTGCTCATCATGTTACAATGTAATGTGTGTGCATGTGAATTCAAAGCAAAGAAAATTATGTTTCAGTAACAGGGGTTGAGTATTGTAACTCAACCTCTGCATCACTGGATAGTGTTGGTGGATCAGTATCTGAAGGTGTATCATTTGGCGTCGCCTCATCATCATCAAGAGTGTTGGGAGGACCGTACTGAGCAGCTAGAGAAACAAGAAATTCATCCTTCTGAAGTGGCTTTTTATACAATTTTAGCCTGTGCCCATTTACTAGCAGTGAAAACCTAACTGAATCAATAGTCTGCAATTGAACTACACCATTAGGAAAGACTTGCTTGATCTCATATGGCCCTAACCGTGACTAAAGCTTGCCCTTGAAGTCTTTATATCTTGAATCATAAAGGAGTGCCCAGTCACCTATAGTGAATTCCTTTGTCTTGATGTACTTATCATGCCATTTTGCTCTTTGTTTCTATTTGACCTCTGTATGGTGAATTGCCTCCAATCGGATTTCATTCAAAGCATTCAAATGTTGTAACCTTTCTTGTTGTGTTGTGGTCTAATCCATTCCTAGTTCCACTATTGTCCTCAGGGTTTTGTGTTTAAATTCTATAGGCAGGACTGTTGTCTTGCCATAGACCAACTCATAAGGTGTAAACCCTGTAGTTGTCTTCCAGGTTGTTCTGTATGCCCAAATAGCTTCAGGGAGCCTAGAAACACAATCTCTTCTGTGAAGCTACACTATCTTTGTCAATATGTTCTTAATCTCCCTATTTGTGACTTCCACCTGATCATTGGCTTGAGAATGATAGGGAGTAGATTTCTTATGTCTGATCTGATATTCCTCAACCAGTTTGGTGATTAAATCATATGTAAATTGTGGTCCTTGGTCAGTTACTATCTCTCTTGGAACACCATACCTAGTGAAGATGTCTTCATACAAGAACTTTGCCACATTACCATCTCTGGCAAATTGTAATGCCTTCACTTCAACCCATTTGGTTAAGTAATTAGTACATACCAGGATATATTCTTTGTTGTTGGATGTAGGAGATATAGGACCCACAAAATCCAATCCCCACTTGTCAAAAGGAGCCAATGAAATTTGTGGTTGCAAGGGCATTTCATCACTTCTTGTAGGCCTCCCCATTTTCTGACATCTATCACAGCTCCTAGTGTACTTGACAACATCTTTTCGAAGTGTTGGCCAATAATACCCTGTTGTTAATATTTTGAAGATTGTCCTCTTGGCTGCACAATGTCCCCCACAAGGCTCATCATAACAGGCCTTGAATTTATCAAACACCTCATCTTCTTTGATACATATGCACATAATATTATCAGGTCCAGTGTAAAATAGAAATCTAGAAATCCATGAATAAGGAAAACATTTGTGAACTAGTTGTCTTTTCTCCCTTGGAGAGAAGTATCCTGCAATATGCCCTATAACCAAATAATTGGCTATATCTGCATATCATGGAGTGTGTATAGTGAGACCAAATAGATTCTCATTAGGAAAGGAATCATCAACCACTCCTTCTGAAGATTATGTAGGTAGTCTAGATAGAAAATTAGCAACTACATTGGCCTTGCCTAGTTTATCACTAATTGTAATATCAAACTCCTGTAACAACAATAACCATCTTACAAGTCTGCAACCCACTATTGGTTTATTCATCAAATATCTAATGGATGCATGATCTATATATATGGAAACCTTGTAACCAGTTATGTAGTGCCTGAATTTATTAATTGCATAAACAACTGTCAACATCTCTTTCTTTGTCACATTGTAGTTTAACTTAGCTCCTTGCATATTCTTACTTACATAGTATATGGCATACTCCTTGTTTCCTTCTTGTTGACCCAAGACTGCCCCAATGGAAAAATTGGATGCATCTGTATGGATGTGAAAAGGTAGTGACCAATTCAGACCTCTGAGAACAGGGGCTTATGTCAATGATATTTTTAGCTTGTCAAAAGAAATCTGGCAATCTGTTGTCCATTCAAATTCACTGTCCTTGGTCAGTAGAGTGAACAGAGGGGCAATAATCTTGTTAAAATTCTGAATGAACCTCCTGTAGTATCCTGCATGGCCCAGGAAGCTCCTTACATCCTTCTATCTTTGTAGAATAGGCAGGGTAGATATGAACTCAATCTTCTTTGGGTCAACTTGGATGCCAGTACTTGAGATGAAATGTCCCAAGACTATTCCCTGTGTCATCATCAAAAAACACTTTTCATTACTCAAAGAAAGGTTGTGCTCTATACATCTCTTCCACACTTTCTCCAAATTGTGTAGAGCTTCATCATATGTGTCACCATATGTTGTGAAGTCATCCATATAAATCTCCATACTGTCATGGGCAAAATCAGAGAAAATACTAAGGATTGCCCTTTGAAATGTAGCTGGAGTGTTGCACAAACCAAAGGGTAAGACAAAGTATGCATATGTCCCCTAAGGGCAAGTAAACGTTGTCTTATCCTGATCCTCTGGAGCAATCTTAATCTGGTTATAACCACTAAAACCATCAAGAAAGGAAAAATATTTCTTGCCTGCTAAAGAGTCAAGAACTTGGTCAATAAATGGCAATGGAAAGTGATCTTTCCTGGTAGCAGTGTTTAGTTCCCTATAATCAACACAAACTTTCCATTTCCACCTTTCTTGGGCACTATGACAAAAGGTGAAACCCATTCACTATCTAAAATGGGGTATATAAAGCCTGCATCTAGAAGCTTTTGAAGCTCAACTTTCACAATCTCTCTGAGGGCGGTTCATGCGCCTCTGTTGCTACCTAATAGGTCTATAACCATCATCAATATATATTTTGTGCATGCATAAGGCAGGATCAATGCCTTTCATGTCACTGTAATCCCAAGCGAATGTTGTTGAGTGTGTATGCAATATGTCATGCAAGGATTGTTGTTGTTCATGCAAGGATTTGCTCCCACAATTATTTTGTATAACGTGAGCAATTAATTCATCTTCATCTGGAATATTCAATAAAAGGTTGTGTTCAATAGTCATCAAGGTTTACAGGGAATAGGTGTCCTCATCCTCTAGGCTAGGCCAAATGGTCTGCTCAAGCTCATGGTATGGCTAGGCTAGTGGATATAAAACCAATTTCTTGGTCACTGTCCCATTGGATATGATCATGTTACCAGACCTGCAGCCTATAAACGCATTAGCAGTGGCAAACCATGGTCTACCTAGTATAAGAGGATAACCAGCAAGATTAACCTTAGGCTACAAAACTATGAAAATAGTAGGGTATTCCCAAGAATATAATGCAATGACCAAATCTTCTATGACTCCTTTAGGTTTGACTATAGACCTATCAGCTAATTGCAAGACTATCTGAGTAGACCAAAGGTTGTTCAGTTGTAGTATCTGCATTGTCTCCTTGGTCATGACATTAATTGCAGCTCCTAGATCTATCAAGGTATTCTTAATTAGAGTCCCATTGATCTTTACATCCACCACTGGACTACCCGGATCTGTGTATTTGGGAATAGTTATATTACCCAACATGATATCAACAAGATTACCTAAAACATGTACTGTCTGAGGGTCTATTCTCTTCCTTCCTGGCTTCTTTATGCAAAGATCCCTAATAGTTTTGGTGTAGATAGGAATATCCTTGATGGCTTGGATTAAGGCAATCTTGATGCTTATATCTTTTAGCTGGCTGAGAAGGACAGTATCAGTTTGGGTTGTTTTCTTTTGCATGGCCAAGTGCTTAGGGAAAGGAGACTTCTGTTGTAAGGTAGTTTGGGCATCTTGGGTTGATTCAGGTTCCAAAGGTGGCTTATTTGAGGCTTCTTCAGTGGGTTCTTCATCTTCAAGCTCTATAATTTGGGGAGATGAAGGCCCTACAAGTTGCTTCCCTAATCTAAGATGAACATTACTCACTTCTACCCCATAGGTGGGATATTGCATTACCTCGTTAGTATAAGCCTATTAGGCAGGCTTGTTGTTAGGGTTAGGTGCAGGTTGGGCAGGGATTTGGGTAGGTGTAGGAGGTGGATTTTGAGATGTTAATGGTGGCATTATGACTGGCTGCTATGGCTGAGATGGAATCATAGGTTGTTGAAATTGTGCATTTTGTTGTCATTGTTGGCCCTTGTTCCACTGAGGCTGCCATTATTACTACTGAGTAGGCCATTGAGGGTTATAGTTGGGACCTTGGAAATTTTGTTGAGGCAATGAGTTTGGCTGTTGTTGGTTCCAACCAGCTTGTGGAGTAGGCCATAGGGGAGTAGTCCATTAGGGGTTTTGCCATGCATTTGGGTTACCAGGCTATTGTTGAGTATTCCAAGCAGAGAAGTTTTGATTTACAGCAGGAAAGGGAGAATTAAAAACTAAGTAGATCAAAGGGCATACCTTGCCTTTGCTGCCAAGGTCTCCTCAGAGTTATAAAGAACAGTTGCCCATCTTCTCCTTCAAATGGTTGCAATTCTAGCCATTCAATCTTTTCTTGTTGGATACTAGCCACCCTTTTGCATTTACAGTTGGCTTTCCTCTGTCTATAGCGAGGGCAATATTCAGTAAGCATTACGTCTACCTCTTCTTGTTTCTTCTTGATATGAAGAGTGTCTAGTTGTGTAGCCATGTGGCTAATAATGTCCTCCTTCATACTGGTCAACAGGTTACTAATCTCCACTCTTGAAACTCCATTAGTTGCCTTGCTTGTTATGGCTGCTCTTTCTCCCCTTGGTTTTCTAGAAAAGGTTCTAGAATAATTTCTGCAGGCTCTACAGACATCTTCAAAGGGAAGCTGAGATATATCCCTTGTTCCAATGAGATTGAGGGCATCCATGCAGTCATCATTAACTCCTCTCAAAAAGACCAGCTTCATTGATTCTTCAGACAATCTATTCTGAGGGTTTTTCTTCAAGGCAAACTAGAATCTTTCCACATAGTATTCTAGTGGTTCATCCTCTTTCTGTGACATCCTGAAGATGTCATCTCTTCTCCTATCATGTCCTCTACAATAGTCTTTATATTTTGCCAAGAATTTTGTCTTCATGGTATCCCAGTCTCGAATGACATCTTTCCCCAACCCCATAAACCACCTTAAAGCAACATCTTTCAATGTGGAAGGGAACAACTTGAGTCTGTAAGGATTAGTGGTGTAGTCATAACTCCTACACAAGACATCAAACTCGAACAAGAAAGTGTCAGGATCTTCGGTCACCAAGCCGTAGAAAACAGGCAATGCAAAAGGTGGTATATTTTTTAGAGTAGCAGCCCGTGCTTGGTCTGGGATAGGGAATTCAAATGTTGCTTGTCCTAGAGGATCCTCTACTATAGCATTTGCCATGGTTCTAAAAGTCCCTTTTGTGGTTGTGGAGGAAGCTGATGGAGATGTAGGAGGTGTAGATGAAGATGTAAGAGGAAACTCTTCTTTAGCACTTTCTACTATGTAGTTGATAAAATTAGTTGTGTCCTCATTATCCTGAGAATTTGAAGGGAGGAATCTACCTCAGTGATCTCAGTAGTTTTATCTTGATATTTTCATAGTCCTGCACAATGTTAGTATAATGTCTGGTGTTTCCTGAAGAAAAATAAATTCGTTAATTCTAATGCTGGAATCAGAATTTAATCTATGAAAGCACATAAAACTAATGAGACTATGAAGATAGAACCATCCCCAGCAACGACGCCAAATATGTAGAGGAAAACTAATGCATTGTAGACTTAAACAAAATTCAGGGGTAAACCTATTTGAACAGTCCACTCAATCATTGCATTCCTACATTGAATTATCGACCAAGGAGCGTAATTTTACTATGATGCTCACACTATATATGCCTTCAAGACTCATTTCTATCCTAAACTAACTCATACAAACTTATCCTAATCAACTTATTTTATTGAAGTTCACATAAATGAAAGAACAACAAAAATAGTTTAAAATCTAGTTGCTACGGGTACCCTCAGCATAAGCTGAAGATAACTATACTCAACAGAGAATTAAAGAATTAACTTGAAATACATAGAATGATAAAAGAATTGACACTAACCTCTGGAGGACTTCCAAAATATATTCTATTCATAAATCACAACTACTAGAAATGCAATCAAGATATTCTACTCATTCCACAATGCAACTTTATAAAATAACATGAAATGGTTTTAACTAGAAATGCATGAATAAATAAGAAATACAAAGTGAGGGTTAGTACTTTGAGTGGCCAGCTCAGGGAACTATCTCACTTAATCTAGAAAATAAATCTACCTCAGATTCTCATAATACATAGTTGGATTCTCTTCATAGCAGAAATAGGATCTTTTCAGATTGTATTCAATAAAACATGTCTAGATAAAATAGAGTAACTGTTGAGTAGCTATAAAAACAAAGTAACTTGGAAAGAAAATCTTCTCTAACTAACTTCCCATCAAACTCATCCCTTCTAACTTATACAAAAATGGGAGAGTATGATGTAACTACCAACTAACTTGATCATCAATTCATCCCTAGATATCAGGGTATAGGTTTGAGATCAATTTATTATTATAACTAAAACAAAGGAAGTAGAGTCCTACTCAAACAGAAATTCCTATCCAATGGCTCATGAAATGAAAACACATAAGCTACGAGTAGAATTCTAGAGCAAGTCTTCTTCTTCACTTGTATTTATTCCTCCATGATGATCACGTTCAGCTTCAGTGGGCGCTTAACTGTGACTTCTTTCAATGCTCTGTCTTGCAATGTGCTACAAATTCTCCTCTCCTTAACGCTACATCTTGTTGTTGCACATGGTTAATCCATAGAATATATGCATACAAAATAGCCTTCATAATTAATCCACAAAATCCCATTTATATACATACATACTTATGTCTAACTCATGCATTTGACAAATATTATCACCATATTTCATATTGGCATATTAAGTTCAAGGTTGTAGATTATATATAAAAGACAGCATATTATGGTAGTAATGTCTTAGAGAAGTATCTTGAAATAGCATAGGTATAAAGTCTAGAAGCATAAGAAATAGCATAAAAGAAGTCAACATTTAGACCCATCACTACTCATGTCTCTAAGGATACAGTTTGGTTGAGGAGATTGTGTATAGGTATTGGTTTTGATTGCAGGATCATTCAAATTGGTTGTTATAGCCAGAGTGCTATCTATTTGGCCAAGAATCCCATGTATCATGCTCCGACTAAGCATGTTGATGTTAAGTATCACTTTGTTCGAGAGTTGGTTGCAAATGGAGAGATTGAAATGAAGAAGATTGACAATCAGGAGAATGTTGCAGATTCATTGACCAAGCCTGTGAGCACAGAGAAGTTCGTGTGGTGCAGAGAGGCCATGGGCCTTGTTTCTAGTGGTTGATTATTTTTCATTTGATTTCCTATGGGTTGATTTACAATGTATAATGTCAAGTGGGAGAATATTGGGAAAAGGTGCCATTAACCTTGTAAATCCCAATATTGTATTTATTCCATTTATTATATGTAATTTGTAATTATCCATGAGGAGATGTACTAGTTTCACTGGCAGGGTTAATTTTGGAGTAACCAAAGGTAATTATGAAGTAACTTTTACTATTGGCAAATGTAAAAACTCAAAGTAAACGAGGGTAGGCATGCTCCCTTGGGGAATATACTATTTTTGGCATGTATGATAATTGTCATAATGTTTGGTAAGTGAATCTATGATAGCTGCAAGTTGTCATAAGATTATGAGATTCTATGATGCATATGACGGATATGTTAGTTGTATATTTGCTATATTTAGCCCTAGGTTCCTATCTTGGAAAGATACTTTTTTGTGGAATCTATGACGATTATGATGTGTCATAAGATGTTGTAAGAGGCCAGATTTAGTCTTGGACACCCAACCTTTGCATGGCTATTTTTTGGACAAGTGTAAGATGCTTGTAAGATGGTTATTAATGTTTATAGGTTGGAGAATCTTAGGAGATAGAAGATGAATGCCTAGAATGGATTGGAAAACATTTCTATAAGTATTTGCCGTGTATTTGTTGTTGCAATACAAATTTTAGGTACTCAAGTGTTGTCGGAATGCTATCAGATTGAAGACTTGTGGAGAGAGTTGTGTAGTTGATGTATTATACAATCTTGTTGAGATTAATACAAACTTGTGCCTCTTTCTTGGTGGAGGTTTTTACCCACAAGGGTTTTCTCCATGTAAACATTGTGTCATTGTGTTGAGTTCTTCATTTTTGACATCTTTTTTGTAGTGGGTTTTATGTTTTGTTACAATCTCCATTGTTAATGCACACTTAAGATTGTTGAAATTTATATTGAATCAGATTTCCATTGAAGTAGTGTTGCTTTCATTTCTAACAACCTAATCTAAGAGAGAAGGCCAATACCCTTAGTTTAGTCTAGAATAAATAAAAAAGTTGGAAACAGCATAGTCTAAACCATAAAAAGTTAAAAATAGCTGAGTGATTGATAAATTCAAGCCCAAACTTAAGTTTACAAGCTAAAGAAGACAAATTGTGTTTTACAACATTGTTATGTCATTTTGTAGTGGCATCTTGTAGTGGTATCAAGGAGTCTCGAGTCTCATGTGGTTATTGTGTACATGAAAACTAAAACACAATCCACATATATTAAAAAAACTAAAACTATTAAAAATATCACATAAGTATATGTTATTTACTACACTTTTCAAAAGTAAAAACAAGACTAAAAAAAATAAAATAAAGTAAATTAAAAGTAAAGTAAACAATGTAGATAAAATAAACTAAATAGTTCTAAAGTAAAATAAAACAACTCTTAAGTACATAAAATAGCTCTTTGAAATAGATGAATTTAAGATATCTATATTGCATAGCCCACATGTATCTAAAAAATAATATTAAAATATAACCTACATATATTTAAAAATAATTAAAATTATGAAATAACTCTAAACTAGTATACCTATATTTAAAAAATATATCTAAAGTACGCTGAGAGATATCCTTCTCGAGGTGCCTATTTCGACCTATGTGTAGTAAATTGATTAAAAAAATAGGCCACGTACTTTAGATAGTAACTATAACCCTAACCCTAATCCTAATAGTAATGCTAACACTAACTCTAATTCTAACCCTAACTCTAATTTTAACCATAACTATAACCGTAACGATAACCCTAATTCTAACCCTAGGTACCTACTTAACCCTAATTTTATTCCTAATTATAAAACTAATTCTATTCCTAATTATAAAAATAATTGTAACCCTAACCCTAATTTTGGACCTAATTGTAATACTAAGTTTTATAACTCTAATGCTCATTTTAAACGCTAACCCTAAACCTAATTGTAACCCTAACTCTAGCTCTAAACATAACCTAACCTAATTGTATCCCTAACCCTATCCCTAACCATAATTCTAACTTGGATCTAAACCCTAACCCTAACCATAATTATAGCCCTGACTTCTAATTGGAACTCAAATTGTAACTATAACCCTAACCTTAATCCTCATAGTAATGCTAACACTAACTCTAATTCTAACCTTAGCTCTAATTTTAACCATAATTCTAACCCTAACGATAACCCTAATTCTAACCCTAGGTCTACTTAACCCTAATTCTATTCCTAATTATAAAACTAATTCCAATCCTAACCCTAATTCTATTCCTAATTATAAAAACTAATTCTAACCCTAGGTCTACTTAACCCTAATTCTATTCCTAATTACAAATTTGTATTTGGGAAAGTAATTAAGATCACCTCTATAAGTATGAAAATTAATCTTTTTTTCTTTAAAATCAAATTTAATAATTGGTTTTAATTGTTTTCTCTATACACGATAACATGATTAATTTTTTAATATATTGTTTTAAAATTGAAGATACCTATACATGATAAGATGATTTGTTGTTTTGCGATTCGAGTTGAACATATTATGCTATACATACATACTTTTATGTGTGTGTTGAAAGGCATGAGCACCCTCATTTTGATTGTGAGATGTGATTGAGACTTACACTTCAATGTTATGTTCATATGAGTTCAAATCCATGTTATCCTTGCTCTATCTTGTTATTTTATAGTTATCCAGGGTTTTTTTTTCCAAATACATGTAGGTTGTGTTTTAGTTTTTAGTTTTTATGTACTCACTGAGTTTAAAGCTATTTTATTTACTTTGAGATCTAATTTATAGTTTTAGTTTTTTGAATAAATGTCAGCTCTAAATGTAGAATGCTTCTCAACATATTGTATTATTTTTTAAATAAATGTAAATAATTATTATGATATAATTTCACCAAACTATTAATACAACTTAATCAAATAAGTTAATTTTAAAACATATTGCAATAGTAGACTCTTCTTTTAGATATAAATCTTATTTTCCTTTATATCACAATGAGAAAAATTATATATATAAAACTCCTAATTACTAGGTGTCTTCATTTGGAATCTTTTAAACTAAATGCCAATTTTGCTTTGACCAGCTAGAATACCAGTGGATATGGTAAAGACACAAGTCAAGTAACAGGAATCTTAAAAAGATGAACAAATGTCATGAATTATACGCCATAGGAAAATAATGATAATGATTAAGCTTAAAAGGCCTCATATCTTCTCTTATGGATCACATAACACCGAAGCATATGAAATGCCAAATCTTGGCTCTTAGAGCCTTACACATAAGTATTGTCTACTAAATTGTATTGTAAGCTTCAACACTAACATATTTTTTGGAATTGTAAAGGTCAATGGCTGTATACAACTTTAATTTTTTCCGTCTGGTGAAGGAGAAAAATATGTGATGGTTGCAGTGTGTGCCTTTTCAACCAATTAAGCCATTGGCAGAGGATGAGGATCAGACACTATGACGACCACAAGTTATTTGGCATTTTATAATTTCTTCTCTCTCTCTATGTAGAGAAGATAAGGAATTAACTCCCATAGCAACTTCATGTTTTGTTGAATATATAATTCACATTAGGCTCTTGTTGAATGAAAAATGTGCAATATCCTCTATAACATGTGATCTTTGAGATTCCCAGAGAAAAATATTTTAGTAAATCTATGGAAACAACTGTGTTATATCCTATTATCCTCAATCACCATAATCTCAAATTCTCAATTATTCTAATGTGATCTATTTGAATTAGTTACAGATAAATTATGCTATGAAATCATTAATTTTTGTGCTTGCTAACTTAAAAGGTCAGCCAAAAGATGAATTTTTTAAAGTTCCCAGAAAAGCAACTGGAAATTTACTCATAACTGATGAAAAAGAAGCTTAGAAAGTACATTTCATCCAAAGCTAGTTACTCTCCAAATAATATATTGCTAGTATATTGTTAATAGTTAGTATATTGTTAAAGTTTCGATTTGAAAATTTGGTTGATCTCAATGTGTTTGAATCCAAATTCACATTGGTACATCTTTTGGGAATTTGGTTGTCATTATTACCTTTACCTCTTATGGATGTCATCATAGAGACCATCCCATTACGAATAAAGGACAAGGACTTACCTAATTTCCTCGTACCAGAAGAAGAGACTGAATCCCTAGAGTTTGATCTTTTATTTGCATCTCGAAATAGTTTCTTGAGATAGCTTTTAATTCTTTTCAATGGTTTTGCTTTTGCAACTAAATCGTGTTTTAAATCAGGATTAACAAGGGACTTTTTGAGATCATTTAATAAGGATGTTTTAGTTAATGCAGCTATGGATCCACACTTCTCAGAGCACTCAATTATATTATTTCCTTTGATATTTGAAGTCTGACTTCTATGAGGCACTAATGTAGAGACACAAGGATAGATGGAGGATAGCACAAATAGACAAGGTTTTCAGTACACTCAAAAACCCAAATTCAAAGATCAACTTGCAAAAGTGGGAACAGCAGTTAGTGGCTCTAAACTCATCATGAAAAGGTTGATTTGGCATGCCATGGGACCCATCCAAACCATTGGCAAAGGTAGAACAACCTTGGTTTTGACACTTCCTTCTTTAGGCCTCTAAATCCCTTATAGCCCTCCAAACAGAGACAGTCAGCAATATCTTTTAACTCAGGCCTGCTAACTCAAATATTAGACAATCTAGAGATACCCATTTGGACTCCCCATGACATATTTCAAAATGGGTATGGGTTGTTTTGGACAGTATGGTCCAACCTATAACCCCTCCTAGTGACCTAGAGCCCCAATTAGGCCAAATTTGTGAAGCAACCACCTTTTTAGAGACTCATAGAACTAAACCAATCATTTGGACACCTCTATGGCATGGAAAAACTAAGGATTCTTTAGGTTTTGGGGTCCCAAAATGGACTGCAACTGATTGGTCCTATGTTGTTGCTCTTTTCACACTCCTAGTACATGGTTTTGCTAGGGTCTTTCACATAAACTGCAGCAAATCCTCTACTCTACCCAAAACTCTTGAAAAATACATTGAAACAACATCACAACAATCCATCCCACTGATCTATGTGGTTCTACATCAGTGGAATGGAGAAAAAATGCATGAATTACAGTCAAAACCCTAAGGTAGGTTTTCACAAACCAGTTTTAGAAAGATGCAAAGAAATCAAACACAAATAAGTTTCAAAGCTTCCAACCACTTGCAATGTAGACCTAACTCATACCTCCATCATTTCGCAGACTCTTGCCTTATGATGTTTCCGTACAGTGATAGGGTACGGCCTGTAGCAACGAATTACACAGAAATGGGCAGAAATTTGTGGTTTGTTGTTATTTCCTTCACCAAAAATGACTTCTCCATCTACAATGATCATGGGAAGGGCTTTAAGAAGCCTACCACAACACCTTTGGACAATTAGAGGGTAGTTGGGGTCGATGGGACTGTGTAATAACCATCGAATTCCCTCTCTGCAACTACCCTATTACAGGACTGTAACTGTCCTGTTTTAAAATGACAACTAATTACAAGTTTATCATAATGGCATCGATTGGTTTAGAATTTGACAATGCCTTCTAACCCCATTACAATGTAATTAGGCCTTGGATTAGGCACTAGATTCCTTGACTCTGTCCTATATGCCTTAGCAAGGCTTACAACATGATAATGTATGATTGCCTATTACACCTTAGGACTGCTCCATCATAACATGACATCAACAAGAGATGTTTGTGGACATGGTCCTTATTACAACATGAGAATGGTCTTCCAAGACCTTATTACAACATGAACAAACATAGAACAAACAAAAACAATCATGGATCTTCATGATCCTCTTGGTGCTCCTGCACCATACTCCCCCGGTGGAAAAAAAACTCAAGTCTCTTGAGGAATCAGATCAGCAACTGTGACACCATGCTTCAAGATGTCTTCTTCACTCATCCAAGCAGCATCTTCAATGGGTAAGCCACTCCATTTGACAAGGAACTATGTGTATGTCTTCTTTCTAGTCTTTTTGATGACCTTGGTATCAATAATGCATTCCAACTTTAATGGTTGATTGGGTGGAAGACCCTTAACCCATTCTTCATCTCCTGTTGTTGTCATACATGCCTCTAAATCTACATTATGATCACCTTTGAAAGGAAATAAGTATGAAACATTAAAGATAGGATATATGGCCAAGCCTTGAGGGAGCTCAATCTCATAGGCATTGGACCCAAACTTGTGCACAATCCGGCATGGTCCTATCTTCTTCATGAGGAGTTTGGTTGGCTGCCCCTTTGGAAGTCTCTCCTTCTTCAAATGTGCCATGACCAAATCCCCAACCTTGTATTGTACATCTCTCCTTCTCTCATTGGCTTTCTTCTTGTACTTTTCATTGTTCCTTTGAAGAGTTTCTCTTACATTATCATGGATGTCCTTCATGGCCAATGCAAAGTCTTCACCTTGAGCACTCTTCCTCTCCAATCCATGGAGATCTCTCAATTCAAGAATACCTCTTGGGTGAACACCATAAACAATCTCAAATGGACTCCTTTCTATGCTTCTATTGGTGGAGTCATTGTAAGAAAACTCAACTTGAGGGATGATCATATCCCATGCCTCTCCATGCTACTTTGTAAGACATCTAAGGAGATTTCCCAAAGACCTATTCACCACCTCAGTTTGGCCATCAGTCTGAGGGTGATAGGCTGAAGTAAATGACAACTAAGTGCCCAACTTCTTCCACAAAGTGCACCAAAAGTGGCCTACAAACTTTGGATCCTTGTCAGTCATAATGTTAAGAGGCAAACCATGGATTCTAATAATTTCTTTGAAGAACAAACCAACAATGTGTGAAGCATCATTAGTGCATTTACATGGCAAGAAATGAGCCATCTTACTGAATCTATCCACCACAACAAATATGATATTAAAGCCTCTTTGAGTCCTAGGAAGACCCAAGACAAAATCCACGCTAATACTTTCCCATGGCCTATTAGGAATGGGAAGTGGCTGATATAGAGCAGCATTAGATGAAGTACCCTTTGCCCTTTGACATTCAACAAATTTTCTGATATCTAATTGCATTTTAGGCCAAAAATAAAACCTCTTCACCTGATCCGATGTTTTGTCCAGCCCAAAGTGACCTCCTAGTCCACCACAATGTTTTTCCTTTATGATGTTCTCCCTCATGGAACACCTAGGAACACATAATTGGCTGCCTTTGAATAACAACCCCTGCTGCAACAAAAAATTAGAAAAATTAGAATTATAAGAGTCTAAAAACTATGAACAAACTTCATATATCTCCTTGAAATCTTCGTCATCCTGATACATATGTTTGAGAGCATCAACCCATACACTTTGCAACTAAATTTCTTGAACCATACACACCCTTCTACTCAATGCATCTGCCACTTTGTGGCCTACCCCTTATTGTGTTTGATTGAAAAATTATATGCTTGGAGTTGTTCAACCCATTTCATATGCCTATGGTTGAGTTTCTCCTATGAATTCATAAAACTAAGTGCACGGTTGTCAGTATAAACAATAAATTATTTAGGCAAAAGATAGTGCCTCCATTTTTTCAAAGCTTGCACCATTGCATACAATTCCAAGTCATAAGTAGAATACTTTCTCTTAGCATCATTCAAATTTTCACTAAATAAAGCAACTGGCACGCCTTCTTGACTTAGGACAACCCCTATAGCAAGGTTAGTGGCATCACATTCCACCACAAACTTGTTAAAGTTGGGCAAAACAAGAATGGGCTGTTGTGCTACTTTTTGTTTCAAAATTTCAAAAGAATCATTGGTTGCCTTTGTCCAAAAAAACTTACATTTCTACCCCCCTTTGATGGTATCCAAAACTGGCGCACAAATATGACTAAAAACCCTTATGAACTTCCTATAAAATGTTGCCAAACCATGAAAACTTTTTACATCACCTGCTGTTTTTGGAGTTGGCCATAACAAAATGGCCTCTACCTTTGCTAGATCCATCTTCAAACTACCTTGGGAAATGACAAAACCAAGATAGGTGAGTTCTTCCTTCATGAAGACACTCTTTTCCATGTTGATCATCAATTGTTCATCATGTAACTTCTTCAAAACCTTATCCAAATGTTATGCTCTTCCTTAGTCCTACTGAAAACAAGAATGTCATCCAAGTATACCACAAAAAATTTGCCAATGAAATCCTTCAACACTTCATTCATGAGATGCATAAAAGTACTTGGGGCATTAATAGACCAAATGGCATTACCAACCACTCATAAAGACCCTCATTTTTTTTAATGTTGTCTTCCATTCATCCCCTTGCTTTATCCTAATTTGATGATACCCACTCTTAAGATCAATCTTAGAAAAGTATCTAGCCCCTCCCAAACAGTCCATTAGGTCCTCAATCCTTGGCATAGGGAACCTATATCTTATGGTAATCTTGTTAATGGATCTAGAATCCATACACAACCTCCATTTACCATCCTTTTTAGGGGCTAGGACTATTGGGACAGCACATGGGCTAAGGCTCTTTCTTACCAATCCCTTATCCAACAATTCTTGCACTTGCTTGGCAATCTCTTCATTTTGAGAAGGTGTCATCTTGTAGGCTGCTTTGTTTGGCAAAGTAGATCCTGGTATGAAATCAATTTGATGGCTTATGTCCCTAATAGGTGGCAACTCATTAGGCATTTCTTCTACCATAATCCCCTTATACTTCTCTAACAACTGTTGCACCTCCTTAGGAACCTCTTCCTTACTAGGACTATGCAAAGTAGGGCTGCTTGTGGGCTTCAAGATCAAAGCATACCCTTGGGTTCCTTCCTCCTTAAGGGTGTCTAGAAACTCTTTACCACTCACAATCATGACACTTGACCCAACACTCTTCTCTACATTCTCATCAGGCAATGGATCCATTCTATACTTCCTACTATTCTTGGTTATGATGAAAGAATTAGTTTTACCATCATGTTGGGATTGGACATCATATTGCCATGGATGTCCTAATAGAAAATGACAAGCATCCATGGGAATTATATCACACAAAATCTTGTCCTTATATTCTCCTATCTCAAATTCTATCCATGATTGTTCATCTACCAAAACCTATTGCCCCTTATTCAACCATGATACTTTATAAGGACTAACATGAGGAAGTCTTTTCAATTTCAACTTGTCTACCGTTTCAATGGAAACCAAATTTTCAGTTGAGCCTGAATCAACAATTACCTGGCAAATCTTACCATAGGCCTTGCATGTTGTCCTGAACAATGTCTTCCTTTGAGGGGGTTCTTGTGTTTGAGGCACCTTCAGCATGGTTCTTCTCATCATCAAACTTTCTCCTTCATGGACTGGGGCTGCACTTCCAATTGGAGAGTTAACACTTTGGCAATCTTTCTCTTGGATCAACTGGTTCCTTCTCTCTCCTCCATGAGAGTTTGAGGCTTGATTTTAGGACATTTGAAGGCTAGATGTCCCACTTGGTTGCAATTGTAGCACCTTCCTATGAAGACATTAGGACCTCTCCCTGGTCCACCAAATCTACCCCTTCCATTGGGTCTCCTTCCTCTAAAGCCTACTCTAGAACCTGATTCTCCACTTTGTTCTTTGGAACTAGATTCCCCTTGATTCCTTTGGGACTGATTTCTGCCTCCAAAACTGCCCCTACCTCTAAATTTTATGCCACCTCTTCCTCTATTTTGTTGCTCACCTTTCCTCTTCAACTTCTCTTCAGCCCTCAATGCCACTTGAAGGCATTTATCAACGGTTTTAGGGGTTAATAGATTGATTTCATCTTAGATATTAAACCTCAAACCATTTAGATACCTTACCACTTTACCTTTTTCATCCTCCATGTATCCACAACAAAGAGAGAACTTGTGAAACTCCTCGGTGTAGGTGGCCACATCCAAATCTCTTTGCTTGAGATTTTGCATCTTCTTGTAGATCTACACCTCATAGTCTGATGGAAGGAATTGGGACTTGATCCTCTCTAACATTCTGCTCCATGAAGAGATCATGCTCTTCCCATTCTTTACCCTCTCACCTTGGGTGTAATTCCACCATGTAAGGGTAGCACCTTTGAGTTTAGTTTTTGCAAACTTCACCCTCTTGTTCTCAGGAACTTATTTGTATTCAAAGTAGTTATTTAGAGCCTCAATACACTCCATAACTTCATCAGCATTCATCTTGCCACTAAACATGGGAATCTCCATCTGAGCCTCTGAAGAATCTTTGCCAATTGCCTTGATGGCTTCAAGGAAATGTTTTTGATTTGCAGGTACCTCTACCTCTTCTTAATCTTCTTCTTCCTCCTCTTTTTCTTCCTCTTCATCAGAACCTTCGTCTATCCTCTTCCCTATCCTTAATGCCTTCAACTCTGCTTGGAGTGCTTCCTTGACTCCACTTTTGATCTTTTCTTCCATCTCCTTGAACTTCTTAACCACCTCAGTGGTCATCCCCTTTGGAGGCATATTGCTAGCCTCTCCTTCACTCTCCTCTTCTGACATATACCAGCTATTACACAACCAACAACAGAACCTCTTATGGATCTGATATCACTATGATGTAGAGACACAAGGATAGATGGAGGATAGCACAAATAGACAAGGTTTTTACTACACTCAAAAACCCAAATTCAAGGATCAACTTGCAAAAGTGGGAACAGAAGTTAGTGGCTCTAAACTCATCATGAAAAGGTTGATTTGGCATGCCATGGGACCCATCCAAACCATTGGCAAAGGCAGAACAACCTTGGTTTTGACACTTCCTTCTTTAGGCCTCTAAATCCCTTGTAGCCCTCCAAACAAAGACAGTCAGAAATATCTTTTGACGCAGGCCTGCTAACTCAAATATTAGACAATCTAGAGATACCCATTTGGATTCCCCATGACATATTTCAAAATGGGTTGTTTTGGACAATATGGTCCAACCTATAACCCCTCCTAGTGACCTAGAGCCCCAATTATGCCAAATTTGTGAAGCAACCACCCTTTTAGAGACTTACAGAACTAAACCAATCATTTGGACACCTCTATGGCATGGAAAAACTAAGGATTCTTCAGGGTTTGGGGTCCCAAAATGGACTACAACTGATTGGTCCTATGTTGTTGCTCTTTTCACACTCCTAGCACATGGTTTTGCTAGGGTCTTTCACATAAACTACAGCAAATCCTCTACTCTACCCAAAACTCTTGCAAAATACATTGAAACAACATCACAACAGTCCATCCCACTAATCTATGTGGTTCTACATCAGTGGAATGGAGGAAAAATGCATGAATTACAGTCAAAACCCTAAGTTAGGGTTTCACAAACCAGTTTTAGAAAGATGCAAAGAAATCAAACACAAATAAGTTTCAAAGCTTCCAACCACTTGCAATGTAGACCTAACTCATACCTCCATCATTTCCCAGACTCTTGCCTTATGATGTTTCCGTACAGTGATAGGGTACGACCTGTAGCAACGAATTACACAGAAATGGGCAGAAAACTATGGTTTGTTGTTATTTCCTTCACCAAAAATGACTTCTCCATCTACAATGATCATGGGTAGGGCTTTAAGAAGCCCGCCACAACACCTTTGGATAGTTAGAGGGTAGTTGGGGTCGATGGGACTGTGTAATAACCATCGAATTCCTTCTCTACAACTACCCTGTTACAGGACTGCAACTGTCATGTTTTAAAATGACAACTAATTACAAGTTTATCATAATGGCATCGATTGGTTTAGGATTTGACAGTGCCTTCTAACCCCATTACAAAGTAATTAGGCCTTGGATTAGGCACTAGACTCCTTGACTCTGTCCTATATTCCTTAGCAAGGCTTACAACATGATAATGTATGACTGCCTATTACACCTTAGGACTGCTCCATCATAACATGACATCAACAAGATATGTTTGTGGACATGGTCCTTATTACAACATGAGAATGGTCTTCGAAGACCTTATTACAACATGAACAAACATAGAACAAACAAAAACAATCATGGATCTTCATGATCCTCTTGGTGCTCCTGCACCAGGCACAAGTTTATTCCACGCATCCATATTGACAACAAACTGAGATACTTCCTAGTGCAAATTAATAAACCTATCTACAGAAACCTCAAGATCTTTAGGTTTTGCTAAGGAATAAAGTTTAGTAAGTTTCCTGCATGAATTCAGAAAGTTTTTAGCAATTCTGCACAAATAGTTTTTCAGAAAATAGACATGAAGTGCACAAAAATCTCTACAACCTACAGATATATTTTCCACATGAGGTTAAAGTTGACTACAAAAACAATGTCTCAGTATTAAAAAATGGAACTCTATCAGAAGATTTATAGATACTATCTAGTTTATTTAATAATTAATACAATCTATGTCACCCAGAATAATGTGGCTACACAAGTCTGGCCTCCTAGAGATGCAAATGAGGAAAGTCATGTCTCCTATACAGTCCATGGAGCTCCTCACACTTCAAAATAATGTTCTTATGGAATCATATCAATTTTGTAATTTCTTGGGATGATTCAGGTTTTGTTTTTTATATTGTGACACCAGAGATATTACAACTGTGAATAGTAAAACTATTATACATAGTATTAGTTATGTTTATAGCCAGAAGATTAGTATTACCTCTAATCCTACTTGCCTTTCAGTAACAAAATCTCTTGGTGGCAGTATTTCATTGGTAATTACATGTGTTTCTATTCCAATAGGGTCTAGCTGAAGGCCCATAAAAGAATCATAAAGCAACCAATATAAAAAAATTAGAGTCTGGTACATGTTTTAGTTGATACACACCTTACAATCCTAACAATCATCTCCATAGCAGATGCCTCATGTAGAGCTTCCATTGCAACCAAATAAGCTTCCTCACGCCTCTATGAAGCTTTATGCACTATTCACTCCATTAGAACTCTAAACAAATAAAAGAAGCCCTAGGGTCTAATCTTCACTAATTCCCACCGTATTTTCAATTTGTACCATAGCAGATGCCTCCTGTAGAGCTTCCATTGCAACCAAATAAGCTTCCTCACACCTTTGTGAAGCTTCCTGCACTATTCACTCCATTAGAACTCTAAACAAATAAAAGAAGCCATAGGGTCTAATCTTCACTAATTCCCACCATATTTTCAATTGAAACATACAAATTGAAAAAAACATGATTCCTCAGAGAGATTGTTCACTTGAAAGTTTGCCTCCAAACCACCCCTTTTTGACTTTGGGTCACATGTTTAAAACCAATGGGCAAATAGACTATGCAATTAGCCTTTCATATGATACTAATTTTCTCTGGGCAATGATACTGACATATTGTAAATTTTTGAATCATTCTGCTTCTGAAAAAGAAAGTCAAGAAACAATTGAGCTAATTCTCATTTCAATTTTAGGAACTCATCTTCCTGCAAAGTCAAAAAAAGCTTGTACATGGTATGTACCACATCAATAGTCCAGTTACGATCATTTGCACAAATGTATTCAAAGGAAATAGATGAAATAGATTCCTTCATTATAACCACCATAGCAAGCTAATATAAACTAAATATGAAACTAATGAGTGTTAAAATGGGAAATTTTTTAGAAAGTAGTTGTCATTCACTGAATCTGAAATAGCTATGCCACTGTTGGCCAGAGACACTATGTGGCATCATGATTGTTGTCATTGATGGCAACAAAGTCTATCCCACACATCTGCAGAGCTTAGTATGCCTTTACCGAAAGTCAGATTGAAGAAGGTCTGGTCCGGTGAACAAGAACAGAGCATGCAGCAAGGTCTAATAATTAGGTCCAGATCTCTCAGAGGGTGTAACTCAACAAAGTGCGGACTTGGGAAAGTTAATAGGAGTATCATGTCTACTATATTCCAGAGATTGAGCCTCCGGTAATGAATGAGTCAAAAGATATGAGCATGTAAGTGTTGGGTTCCTGACAAACAGTAGATTGAGGAAGAACTGACCGGCAGAGCATCAGACTTTAATCCGGATGAGAAACTGATGGTGATCAACCTTTTTGAGGGATCATTCTTGGTTGGCCAACGTGATTGATGACTTCCAAGCCTATGTCTTTGATACGCATCACATATTAAGCCTGGATTCAGCCACTAGATCAGTATCTTGGAAATATCTTGAGTATTCCGGTTGCCGACTAGAAAGATGTTGAAATCCTTGGTGTGGATATATATACTAGATGGATTTTGATATGAAGGAGTGTGTGTGTGGAAATAGTGTGTGAGATAAGGCAGAGAGTAGAGTGGAAGCAGCAATACAAGTTTGGTATGTGACAGAACAACAGCACTAAAGCAGAGGAAGAATGAAGTGTAGTAGATCAGTATATTGACCCTAACCGGAACTAAACCTCAGCATATGTGGATGCCTCTCATCAGTTCAAACACTTGGTTACCTTCCATAAACATTGTAGACAGTGAGTCTCTTGTAGGCAGTGTGCCTCTTGTGAGCAGTGTGCTTGGGCAGTGAGCCCTAATTGGCAAGTGCCATTTTGTACTTCTTGTTCTTTTAACAGAGAATACAATCTTGGGTTAGTCACCCCGTGGTTTTTCCCTTAAAAGGGTTTTCCACGTAAAAATCCTTGTGTTATGTGTGTTGATTTTATTTATGCTCTCATGATTATGTATGCTCTAGTGTTTTGATGTTGCACTAATATTAAAGAAGAAAAGAAAGTTAAGATATTTAAAATAACTGATTCACCCCCCTCTCAGTTATTTTCCTTGTTTCCATTTCCAACAATTGATATCAGAGCTAAGTTCCTCTAAATAGAGCCTAACAGGTTGAGGAAGATCTAGGAATCTCAATGGATATGTATGGTATGAACGAACAACTTCAGTCTGCCCTAGATGATCTTGAGTAATCTCACTCCAAAGTCAACAACCTGAGAGAAAGACTCAAACAAGCTGATGATTTCATAAATAAGCTAAAAGAAAAACTGAGTATCTCTGTGAAAAAGAGAAAGGAACTACTTCAACAATTAGCAAGTCAAAGTGAAGCCAATATTACTAATGAAGATCTGAATGAGAAAAGCAAGCTATGTGAGAAGCTATCAAAAGAGGTCATTATGGTAAGACATGAAATGGAATCAGGGGTTATGAGATTCACCCAAGAAATTGAAGAGAAAAGAAAAATTGAAGATAATATAAAACAATCTCTCAAGGAGAAGTCAGAGGACTGCCACAAAATGGATAGAATAATCAGGCATTTGGAATTTGATCTTGAAGAAGCTAGAGATAATGAAGAACAACTTGAGAATCAGATAAATAGTCTTAAACAAGATCTTCAAACAACAAATGAATACAAAGAAAAATTCAAGATAAGTTCTGCTCAACTTGAAGTTCTTCTTGAAAGCCAAAAGAGAGTAGATGACAAGCGTGGTTTGGGTTATGAGAAAGGTGAAAGCTCCAGATCCAGTCAGAAGAACTCAGGATCAGGAAATCAAAGAAACAGGCCTAGAAGACCTCCAATAAGGCAACCAAATGCTCAAAGATATCCATCCTTCAATGGATACTGCTATAATTACAACAACTTTGGTCATAAAGCAACTCAGTGCAGAAGAAGAACGAATCAAACTAATTCATCCTTCTCTGGACAGTGTTTCAACTGCAAAAGGTATGGTCACAAATCTCATGAATGCAGAAATATGCAAATAAACAATTCATTCAATGGTAGATGCTTTGCATGCAATAGAATGAGACATATGGCTAATCAATGTAGATCAAGAGGATATCAGACAAATATGCAAAGAAATGTTGTTTGCTACAATTGCAATAGATCTGGTCATATTTCCAAATTATGCAGAAGTAAGAATCAGGATAAAAAGGGTCTGGTGCATCATAATCAAAATCAAGATAAAGGAAAGGGCAAAGTGAATGCAGATGAAGTTCAAAGGGAGATGAACAAAATTTGGGTTAAGAGGAATACAAAAAATGTTGGGGATGGATCCGCACCAGAATTTGGTTCTGATAATTCTTCTGGAAATTAAAACAGATGAGCTCTGGCTCAGGGGAGTCACAAAGGAAAGTAAATTCCCCCAGCCAGTCAATTGGTGCCTAAATTTGGCACATGGAATGTTGCAGATTAAAGGGTTCTCAAAGAAATATCCAAATAACCCTCAGTAAAAATATGAAAGATTCACAAGGAGTTTTGAAGAGTTTAATCATCCAAGGTTGATCCGGTTTGACAGCCATCTGGTAAAAGCAGGATTCTCACAGTTAGATCCAGTATGATTCAAAATTGAAATATCTTGATCTATAGATAAATGGCTTGATTGGAGGAGAGGAGATACACTATCAATTATCATTCAAAATGATTCTAAGTGCATCTCAGTGGTTCGAAAAGATATCTCTCAGAACAAGGTAACCAGATGACTTAAGTTGTGCATTTATTGCAATAAGAATTTAGGTTTTGTGCAGAAATAAAAGGGTTCTTTTATTCATCACTTGCACATTTGCATTTGAAAAGAAGAAAGGAAGAGCTTTGCACCTGCCACCTCTAAGAGCCCAAAGACTCAAAATCGGAAGCCAAGACATCCGAAAAGGGAGAGAAGAGAATGAAAACAAAGGCCACAAGGTCATACATAAGCCAAAAGGATGATGAAGAAACAGAGTCGGATGAGGAAGTAAAGAAAATGAAGAAGAAGAAGAAAACATCCAGGGAATCCTCTACTGGTAAAAACAAAGAAGAAGAGGTAGAAGAATTTGTTGAAAGGCCTACTCTCTCTATTGATGATGTCATCAAGGCAGTCACTGTGGATGGGAATCTGCAACCAATGATAGAATTTTATGATGAGTATAGTGACACAAACAAAAGGATCTTGGAAGAAGCTACAGTTAAGCACTTGAACATTAATAATAAAGCATTCATTGAAATCATCTCTCTAATTCCCAAAAGTCTAGAGAAGGTACTTGAATTGAGAAAGGACAATGCCAAGGAAAAGGATTTAGAGATCCGGGAATAGATTGCAATTCAGCTCTACCCTTCCATTACTCCAAAACAAATGACCATGATCTTTAAGGACTGCAAGGATGAGTTCCAGAGCAAAGCCAGAATGAACAAACTTATGCTTGGAGAAACTGATTAGGTGGCAAAAGAAATAGAAGACATCCTATGGAATGCCTTCAAAAGATTCAACCTTCCTATAATAGAGGAATTAGATGAATAACCTTCTGTCATGGATGTCGAAGGATTAAGTACATCAAAAGAAGAATCTACTGAGAAAAATGCAGAAGAGTCAAAGGAGATAGGTGAGGAAAATACTAAGGACTTGGATTCCTCTGTTCTAGAAGAGGAAGTCCATGAAGAAGTAAACATCTCTCTTCTGGATCCCCCTGCAGACTCCGAAACTAAAGGAGAAGGAAGAAAAGAGGAGAAATTGAGTCAAGTAGAGGAGGAAAAGGGAAGAGAAGAAGAACACATAGAGAAGATCTCTGATGATAGTTCTGAGGATGCAAAAGGAAAGAACACTCTGTCTCCGGCAAGAGACACTGTAGAAGCAGTGAAAAACTTCTTGACCAAATAGATGATGGAAATAGATGAACTGGAACTATTTCAAGGTCCACTCAATTTTGACTCCCTCTATTCGGTCCAGACAATGAAGGTGGCATCTTTTGCTCAAGCTAAAGCAAAAGAAAAGCTTCTGAAGTCTCACAAGGAAGACTGTGAGCTGATAGAGATTGCATTCGGTGTGCTAGAGAAGATCATGCCATCCTTCCAAAAGGATCTTTCGGCCTCTTCATCCGGTAATTTGAAATCTCTTGTTAATTTTGTTAGCACCCATTTTGATTCTTTGGAGAAATCGGTAGAAGAGAAAGTCTGGAAAGAATTTTTGGGAAAGAGATTCACTGAAGTGTAGAGACTCATAACTAATGACAGGAGGACCCTGGATATTAGCATAAAGAGCCTAGAAAATGCTCTTAAAGATGGTGGAGAAATATATAAATTTTGTCTATCCTGGTCTAAAGTGACAGAGGATATTGAAAATAAGGTAAAAGAACAAGAAGACAAACTATCAAGTTTATCTTAGAACTTTGATCCCCTCACCACATCTATAATGAATCAAGAGTGCCACGCCATCACCATTATAAATGAAATAAAGAGGCTTTAAAAAGAGAGGAAGAATATAATAAGTAGGATGAGTGAACTAAGAGGGATAATTATCCCCAAGTTAGAGGCCATGCATGAGGCCTTAACTGATGCTCAAACCACAACCCAGACCAGTGATCCAGTAGACTTGAGAAGGGCAAAATCTTTTGCATTTTTGTTGAGTGGTCACATCTCAATTTTGGACAAGATGAAACAGAGTTGGGCAACAGAATTTGTCCAGTTGAAGAGCACTTTTGCGAATATACTTAAGTATATGTAAGTATAACATATATATATATACTTATGCGGCTATATATAGGTTGAGTTTTGCAAATTTTGGTTTGTGGATTCCATCCTTTGCCATTGATGTCAAAGGGGGAGTGAGAAGTAGTGAAAAATGTGGAATCTAGCTAAGGGGGAGCTCTGGTAAAAGTGTACATAAGACAGAGCATCCACCAAGGGGGAGTTTGCTACGACACTTAATCATTTTTCACTAAGTGTTGCCATCAATGCCAAAGGGGGAGATCTCTTCCATCATAATTTCCATATTGATCTTGAGCAAGGCTACAAGCACCTTGCAAAATCTCTTCCATTACTCCATGTTCTTTTTGTTCCTTTGTACAGTGCTCTAAAACTCTTTGTTTCTAGTTGCATAAACATGTACACTTACATATCATTTTCAAATTGAATGAAATAAATGGTCAATGGAAAATGTATCATCCAAAGTAGATCACCTGTATAACACGACAACCATAGGGAGGAGTAGAAAGATTTACAACTTCACCATAAAATGAAAAAATAATAAATTGTATTCTATCTGTAGGCACACATTCAATGCATTTTTGTATGACATGGTTTCCATTCTGATCTCGCACACATCGCATGATGTTTCCATCAAGTTCTTCAAAACCAACTGCGTCTACAGGTCAACATCAACTACTTCGTGTGCCTGACTCAAAATTGAATAATATCAAGATATGATTAGGATAAAACAATTATAATTTATTTTTATTTTTATTTTTAAATCAGATTCTGCATATACTAAGTGTGTTGCGATGTGGCTATTCTAAGTTTTCAAAAAAAATTTAAAAGAAAACAAGATTCAAGTATGTCTGTTGTCTTCTTCTTTTTTATTAAAACAGGAAGAAGACCACATATTTAGTACAAAGCTACAAACCATACAAAATCAGAATAGCAGTCTAGCAGCCTTCCAATAGGTTGCTGAAACACAAATCCAAGTTTTTTAGGAAAACCCAAATAGCCCATCACCACCAGACAAAACCAAAAATACTGATTATAACCATAATCCTTAAAATGTTTTAAAATGCTAGCTAGACCAACACTACTAAGAGAATTGTCCAAATATTTACCTCACCATTGGCAATGGTGACGGTGCCCATAAGCTTGCTCATCTCGTCATTGTTCCTCACTGCCAACTGAATATCACAGGGGATGATCCTTGTCTTCTTATTATCCCTTGCAGCATTTTTAGCCAACTCGAGCAACTGTAGAAAATCATACAGAGCCATTAAACCCTAATACTCTTAAAAGAGAAAAAATAGGCTAATCCAATAAAAAATTAAAACCCATATGCCATTTTTAGCTCAGATTAAAAAATAAAACATTCTACAAACAATCTTCAATAAATCACCATGCCTCAGCTGCAAGATACTCCAGAATGACTGTGAGATAAACAGGCACACTGCACCCACCCACTCAACATATTTTCCCCATATTCTCGTATGTCAACTTCTCTATTTCTTGTTGTTGTGTCACATCTTTACTTGAGAGGATTGTACAGGATCTCTTCCATTGCATTTGCCCCAATTTAACACAGTCCCTAGTGGATTCGGCATGCCCTGCCCCAGAGGAGTGTGGTCCTCCTCTTTGTCATACTTTCTCGTGGGTAAATCATGTCGTATTTCCTCAAATTCTCTAAGACGCCAATGCATAAGTTTGTCGATACGCTCTACATTCTTTCTTAGATTGTAATGCAACTTCCCCATATTCACATCCAACCCAAATAACTACCCATGAGATCGTGCAAGCCTTCCCCATATTCCCTCCTGGAATATGGGAGGTGATGGGAGGCAAGGGAAAGTATATAATATTTTATTTTATGACAGGTTACTAAACGTCAAAATAAATCAGGGCCATAAAAGTGTCATGTCTCAGATTGTTGGGATTGATTTATTTTTTTAAATGCATTGAAAACTATTGAACTCTATTTGATGAGATTTGATTTTAAATCAATATGATGATAATACATTAGTGAGCTTATGATTTAGTACTTTATGTCGCTTCGGTTATGATTTTTTCGAAACTAACCTATTGACCGTGGGGAAATGAGTGGGATTAATTGCAGGTTTTGTCAAAGGCAAGAACATGTTTCAGGTAGAGGGGACCTAGCCATTTGTCAACAATTAGATGGGTTTTGTCTGGTGCCCTATCACACACTCACGTAGAATCATATCTCTAGCTTTGTTGATTATTAGTCTAGTGTTCTTCATAGTATATGCATATATGACTGTTGTTTTCTCGATAATGTCTTTATGCATGATTTCAATGACTAGTTTGTTAAATTAAATAAGCCAGTCCTTGTTATATGGATAATAAATGGTATTATATATATATATATATATAGTTTTGTTTTTTATAACCTTGTTTTAATAAAATAAGAGAGAAAGCATGCGCAACATGCAAGGAAGATTAACTAAAGGAAAAAGGTTTACATAAATAATAATAAAAAAAAAAATGCCAAACCGCCATGCACATGGGGCGTCAACTAAAAGAATACTCTTGGTTTATTTTCTTTTTTGGGGGGAAATCATCACGCCATTAATAGAGGAAAGAGGAGGACATAGCACAGGGAGAGAGAAGAAAAAGCACATGAGAATGCAGTTAAGGGAAGGAAAAAGCATAACACAGGAAGGCATAAAGAAAGTGGAGGACACAACCTCACAGAGAGCAGATACCAAGAGGCAACCTCAGAGATAGAGCTCTTGCTTTAGGCAATCGAAACAGGTTTTTAATTCCTTACATGATTCCTTCCTATTGAATGGTTGATTGGTAGACTAAATTCTAGTTTTTACCTCTCTGAAATTGACTCCCATACTTTTGATCAAGCCACCTATGCCAATTCCAAACACCCCTAATTGCATGTATTTGATCTTAATTCTTATGTATAGATCTCATAGGTTATGCAAATCCTAATGTTCTTTGAAACAGTAGACTATAATAGGAATATGACTTCGCTTACAAAGTTTTGATGAATGAAGCTTAAGATGTTTACCATTACAAAAATGTTAGTTTAAGGTCCATAAGAAGAACCCAAACCATAGCAATCTCAAATATTTCATCCTCATCTGGGTACAGACCTCTGTGCAGATCCCTTTGCTTGAGCTATTTCTATTGATGAAAAGTGTGCTTAAGAATGAATGGCGATGCATATGAGAGTCCACATACCACGAACTTGGCCTTGGTAATTTTGTCTTTTCAAAACATACATACTTCTTCCACATGCAAGTTGCTTAGGATCATGCTTTCCTTGTAAGAATGTAGGACTTTATATGAAGAATGGCTTGAGAGAGGCACCTAAATCTTTCAACTAACCCTTCGCTTTAGCAGCCTCTGTCAATTCATTGGCCTACAAATTCACAACATCTACCTCATCTATCTTTTAATTGGCCTCTGATTTCTTTTATGATCTATATTGTCATTTTGATCTGCAACTTTCTATAATCGACTTTGCATCATTCTTTTTGGTCAGTAATCCCTTGTATTCAGCTAGTCATCCCCATTCAAGCAGCCTCTTGACCTTAGTTTGGTCTGTAATTTTAAACTGTGTCTGCAATTTACTTAGAAATTGACCTCTGTATTTAAACTGGATGGCTTCTCCTTATAATTGACCCTTGTAATTTCTTAAAACCGGTCGGCCTTTTTCTTAATTGACCCCTATATTATTAATATTGATTGACCTTCTCTTATAACTAGGTCTCTATAGTTGGTCTTATAAAACGTAGATCGATCACTGAAATTTTCTTTTGTTTTTATCTTCATAATGTAATATTCGGCCTTATACCAAGGCAGTGGCCTCTAAAACTTAATTGGTTGCATACTAATCCAGTGGCCTCATTTAAATCATTTTGCATCGGCCCTATGTTTTGTATTGGTTTGCTTTTACCTCAGCGACTTCACTTAATCACTTGATTTACATTATTGAATCTCTAGCATCTATTTATATATGAAGATGTTCTTATTTTAAGTCAAAATAAGTTTTTATTGAACAAAAATATATTAGTTATTAATTTACATGTTTACTTTTATGTGGAATTAGTATTACATATATTCAAATACACACATGAGTATATTATATTTAATCATACATAAGAACCTTATTAAATATTTATTAACATATAAAATCATATATATATATATCCTCCATCCGATAGCTTATACGATGAAATATCTATTTTGCTTCATGACCAAAACACTTCATAAACTAAATTGCAATCACGAATAGCAAATCAATTCACAAACTAGACAGATATGTTGTTTAAATCCATCTGTGTTAAAGATTAAGAAAACTAGCATCTTGTGAAATAAATAGCTCCTAAATTCGTCAGAAATAAAGTATCAATTCTAGTATTATTACATGCATGAAATGAGTTTTATTCTTATGTAAATTATGTTTTGAAAGAGAATGGCTATTTTTCTGTTTGTTTTCTATGTTTATATGCTTTTGGAAAAGTTGTCTTTCGAGACGGGTGCCGAATATGGGAAAACAGGGAATTAGTTCTTCTTTTCAAGATCTACACATCGTTAATCAGTTTTATACTTTGGCCAAAGTTATTGTTACTAATTTTTTGTTCACACTAAAATTAGTTTGACCTAAGTGCAATTGTTTAGAAGGGATAAAAGAAAATTTTGAAGTTATATATTCAATGAACAATTGATATCTTGACAGAGCAGAAATAGACTTCAGATGACAGGATAACCCATCAGTCTAATCAAGACTGATGAGTCATCATGACAAAAGAATCAGATGGTCAAGGTATCAATCATTCAGGAAATACAGTTGTTTTAACATGGTTTTATCTTTCGAGAGTTATAAATTAGATTGATTATTTAGTTAATCACATTTTGAATAAAGAAAGAAAGATATTTGTATTGAACTGTTATTGTTGGCAAGAGACACTATATGGATTCATGGTTGTTGTCATTGATGGCAACAAAGGTCATCCCACATATCCGCAAGTCATGATGTGTCTCTACCGGAAGTCAGAATAAAGAAAGTTGTGGTCCGGTGAAGAAGAACAGAGCATGTGGCAAGGTCCGACAGATTGGTCCGGACCTCTCAGAGGAAGTGTCTTGGTGCAGTGCGGATTTGGGGAAGTCAAGAGGACTACCTTTAGTAGTATATTCCAAGGATTTAGCCTCCGGTGATGGACAAGGAAAAAGATATGAATGGTTAAGTACCGGATTCCTGAGAGACAGTGAAAACAGAGGAAGAACTGACTGACAGAGTATCAGACTGCTTTCCGGATGGGTTACTGTTGATGACAGAGGTTGTGAAGGCATGAATCATGTTTGGCCGACATGATTAATGATATCTACAAGTATATACTTGATCCGCATTGCTTGGTGAGGAAGGATTCAGCCGACAGAATGAGAGTTTGTAAGAAACTAAGACTGTTCCGGATGTCGACTAGAAAGGTGATGAAACTACTTGTGCGGATATATATAGAGGATGGATTTAGTTGTGAAGTGTTGTGTGGATGTGGAGAGATATGCGAATAAGTCCAGAGAAAGAGCAGAGGTAGCAAAAAGGATCCGGTATGTGAAAGATAGCAGAACAAAGAACAGAGGAAAGATGAAGTGCAGCAGATCAGTGTACTGAGCCTAACCGGAACTGAACTCCAGCATATGCAGATGCTTCCAATCAGTTCAAGACTGTGATTATCATCACTTTGTAGACAGTGTGTCTTCTTGTAGGCAGTGGGCCTCTTGTGAGCAGTGTGCTCGGGCAGTGAGCCCTAATTGGCAAGTGCCATTTTTGTAATTTCCTATTCTTCTAACAGAGAATAATTCTTGGGTTAATCACCCCGTGGTTTTCTCCCTTAACAGGGTTTCCACGTCAAAAATACTGTGTCATGTGTTTCTTACTTCATGGTTAATGTTTTGTGTTTGATTTTATGCTGCTTTAATTAAAAGGAAAGTTCAATAAGGGAAATAATTAGGATAACTGATTCACCCCCCCCCTCTCAGTTATCAACAATTGGTATCAGAGCCAAGTTCCTCCAAATAGAGCCTAACAGCTTGAGGAAGATCTGGGATTTCAAATGGATGCATATGGTTTAAGGGAGCAACTCAAGACTGCTCTTGAGGATCTTGAACAGTCGAATTCTGAAGTCAGTGAATTAAAGGAAAGACTCAAACAGGCTGATGAATTCATGAGAGAATTAAAAGACAAATTAAGTCTCTCTATGAAAAAGAGAAAGGAACTGCTTCAACAGTTGGCAAGACAAAGTGAAGAAAGCAATACAAATGAAGAATTGACTGAGCAAACCAAGTTATGTGAAAAGTTATCAAAAGAAGTCATTATGTTAAGACATGAAATGGAATCAGGAACTATAAAGTTTACTCAAGAGATTGAAGAAAAAAGAAAGGCTGAAGACAATCTAAGACAATCTCTTAAAGAAAAATCAGAAGAATGCCACCAGATGGACAGGATTATCAGACATCTTGAATCTGATCTTGAAGATGCCAAAGATAATGAAGGAAAACTTGAAGATCAAATTGCCTCTCTCAAAAGAGACCTTCAAACAGCAAATGAATATAAAGAGAAATTCAAGATAAGTTCTGCTCAACTTGAAGTTCTTCTTGGAAGTCAAAAGAGGACAGATGACAAGTATGGCTTGGGATATGAGAAAGGAGAAAGCTCCGGATCCGGTCAGAAGAATCTTGGATCAGAAAATCCAAGGAGCAGGCCTAGAAGACCTCCGGTAAGACAGCCAAATGCTCAAAGATATCCATCCTTCAATGGATACTGCCACAGCTGCAACCACTTTGGTCACAAAGCTAATCAGTGCAGAATGAGAATGAATCAGATTAATTCATCCTTCTCCGGACAATGCTTCAACTGCAAAAGGTATGGACACAAATCCCATGAATGCAGAAGTATGCAAGTAAACAAATCATTCAAAGGTAGATGCTTCACATGCAATAGAGTAGGTCATATGGCTAATCAATGCAGATCAAGAGGATATCAGTCAAATATGCAAAGAAATGTTATTTGCCAAATCTGCAATAGGTCCGGTCATAATGCTAAAGTTTGCAGAAACAAGAATCAGGACAAAAGAGGTCCGGTGTATAATCAGAATCAAGACAAGGGTAAACAAAAGATGAATGCGGAAGAGGTTAGGAATCAGATGAGCAAGATATGGGTGAAGAAAAGTTCAGAGAATATAGAGGTTGGATCCGCACCAGACTCTGGTGCTGATATTTCTTCCAGAAATTAAAAGGTGAGCTCAGGCTCAGGGGGAGACTCAAAGAAAATCTTGTTCCCCCAGCCAAACAAGTGGTACCGGATGTGGCACAAGATGCGGATCAAAGGGTTTGTAGATATGAATCTTGAGATACTTCAGTCAAGTTTTCAGAGGTCCGCATGAAGTTATGAAGAAGCTGTGATCGATCAAATAAGACCTGTTCAGGGAGATGCTCCGGTATGATAAAGGATTACAAAAAGGTCCGGAAAGATCCGGAAATGCACTATCTTGTTCTGCGGATTGGACAGAATGTTTGAGATGATCTTGTAATATGCTACCTCGATTTATTCATGATTGAAAGATCTGGATGATATCCACAGATCAGGACTAATCCGGATACTCCAAGCTATCCAGACAAGGCAAACCGGAATGATGTAGGTGAAGCATTTATTGCAGACAGGTATTAGGGTTCACGGAGCAATTTAAGGGATTTCTCAAAGGTCATTTGCTCATTCTGCACTCGAGAAGAAGCGAAAAGTGGAGCTCTGCAACAAGGTTCTTCAAGCACACCAAGGATCTCCTGCCGAAGCTATTGGATAAAGAAATCAATCCAACCACTCCGTGCAAACCGAAGGCGCATAAGGTATTCTCCGTTTTTCATTACCTCACTGCAAATCTTTGAAGAATGGCTACTCCAAACATAGTTAAGATCTCCGATAGACCTCGCCCCTCATTCAAGAAACATCCCTACAAATCATTGGAGGTTGACCCACTAGGAGCCTTCTCTAGTGTTCCTCACGGAGTTTTACACACCGAAGACATTAGGGTTTACATACATGCTAACATTGAGGAATTTGGGGATTTCAAATTAAGAGACCTCTATCACAAGCAGCTGATTGACAATGCTTTTGAGCTTAAACCAGAGTATAAGGATATTCAGAAGAAACAATTTGAGCAATTTATTCATTTCCCCTGTTTTGAAGAGGATGAATGGGTCCGGTATGTACTGAGCAGGATGCATGACAACTTTCTATGGCTAGATAGACCCTGCAAGATCACAAAAGAGGCAATTAGAGCAGTAACTGGCCTATACTCCTCCGGAGGAGTACCTATCCTTAAATCTGTCAAGAACAACATTGTAACTGAGGCCACCGGATCAAAATTTGACAAGAGGGCAATGACCATTGAAGATATTTCGGATCCGGATATCAAATATGCATCAATGATAATAGGATACAAGATCTATCACTCCAGCAGGGAGAATTCTGTATCCGGAACTGCAGTATACACTGCTTTTGAAATGCTAAGGAAAAATGCAGAATATGACCTCTGCGAACTACTGCTAAGCCAATTAATGGAAAATATACAGAAAATCAAGAAGGATAAGAAGAATTCCTTCAAGTATGGTACTCTTATTGTATGTTTATTCTTCTACTTCATGAATGAGCTACCCGGAACAAGTGGATGGGTATGGCAGAATGACAAACCTGTTGCAGTCCAGATAAGAGACTACTTGCATGGACTTGGGGATGCAAAAGCGAGAAATTCAGCTCTATGGGGATACTTCAAAAACTTTCAGAGCATGATGCAAGCAAGAGAGAGAATTCCCCAGTCTCTCATTGAGAAATACAAGGACTCAGTGTGCTTTATGGTTGACACTGATCAGTGCCTGATGGAGGCAGTGGAGCCAAGGACTGTCTGGATCATGCCCATGGGGTATGAAGTTGATGAACAGATAGTGGAGCTGCATGTTCAACACATGCTAAGTCAGCCCAAAGATCCTAAGGCAGAAAGGTTTGGAACCTTTGAGGAGCTGAGTATAAAGTTACATGTAGAACTCAAGGAACCTGAGATCAAAAGAAAAGTGAGAAAAGAAGTAGAGCACATTGCTCAAGGTCTTGGAATCTCAAAGGAGGCACTTGATGCCAGCCGGGAAAAGAGGAGGAAGGCCGAGGAAGAAGAGAAAAGCAAAGAAAGTGCTCCGGTTGGAGCTCCCACCCGGACCAGATCAACAAAGAGATCTGCACCTCCCTCAACCAAAAGTTCAAAACCGGAAGTCCAGGCATCCGGTAAGAGATCAAAGGCAAAAGCCACAAGGGCTTATGGAAGCCAAAAGGATGAAGAGGAAACAGAATCAGATGAGGGAGTAAGAGAAGTAAAGAAACAGAAAAAGAAAGGATCCGGTAAGCCCTCCACAGGCCAAGACAAGGAGGAAATGGCAGAGGTAACAGTTGAAAAGCCCACTCTGTCACTAGAGAGCATAATCAAGTCGGTCACGGTGGATGGAAACCTTCAACCAATGACTGAATCCTATGATGACTTCAGTGAGGCAGACCAAAAGACTCTGCAGGAAGCCACAGTTAAATATCTGAACATATACAATAAGGCTTTCATTGAGATCATATCTCTCATTCCTAAAAGCCTAGAGAAGGAAATGGAAGTAAGAAAGAATAATGCTCATGCCAAAGATCTTGAGATCCGGGAGCAGATAGCTATTCAGCTATATCCTCAAATTGATCCCAAGACAATGAACATTATCTTCAAGGACTGCAAAGATGAGTTCAGAAGCAAAGCCAGGATGAATCAACTCATGCTTGGTGAGACTGACAAAGTGGCTCAAGAAACAGAAGAGATCCTCCGGAAGGCCTTCAAAAGGTTCAATCTTCCTGTTGTAGAGGACTTAGGTGCAGAAACAGCTGCTGATTTGGAATCTTCTGTTCCGGAAGAAGTGAGCCCTGAACAGACAAGTGAGGACTTGGGACCCTCTGCTCAAGAAGAAGTGGCCCATGAACAAGTTAGTATCTCTCCTCCGGTTTCCCCTACAGTCTCCGGATCCAAAGAAGAAGAGCAACTACAGGAGAAGGAAGCAGTGGTGAAAGACAAAGAGGTTGACAGTTCTAAGACTGCAGAAGAAAAGAAACATCTGTCTCCGGCAAGAGACACTGCACAAACTGTTCAACAATTTTTGAGTAAAGAAACTCTAGAGATTGATGAACCGGAGCTTCTCAAAGGTCCATTTGATTTTGACTCTCTCTCTCCGGTACAAACAATGAAGATAGCTTCATTTGCAAATGCCAAGGCAAATGAAAAGCTCCTGAAGTCTCATATGGAAGACTGTGAGTTGATAGAGGCTGCTTCCGGAATACTTGTAAAGATCATGCCATCAATCCAGATAGATCCGACAGCCTCCACTTCCGGTAATCTAAAAACCTTAGTCAGCAGTGTTGATACACATTTTGATTCTTTAGAAAAATCAGCTGAAGAAAAGGTCCGGAAGGAATTTTTGGATAAGAGATTTTCAGAGATATTAGAATTAATCTCTAAGGATAGGAAGATTGTAAGCATTGGAATAAGGAGCTTAGAGAATGCTCTTAAGGATGGCGGTGATATCTATAAATTTTGTATATCCTGGTCAAAGGCAACAGCAGCATTTGACAAGAAAATAAAAGAGGAACAGGATAAGCTACAAAGCTTATCTCAAAGTTTTGATCCTCTCTCTTCCTCTATAATAAATCAAGAATGTCAGACTATTGCAGTCTTGAACGAAATAAAGAATCTTGAGAAGGAAAGGAAGAACATCACCAACCGGATGGGAGAACTTAGAAGGATTATAATCCCTAAGTTGGAAACCATGCATGAGGCCATCAGTGATGCTAGGACCACCGCCCAAACAAAAGATCCGACAGATCTCAAGCGGGCAGAAGCGTTTGCATTTTTGTTAAGTGGTCACATTTCAATTTTGGACAGAATGAAGCAAAGTTGGGCTACCGAGATGATTCAATTACAGACATCCTTTGCAGACATTCTTCAATATATGTGAGTATGTAAATATGCGGCTAAGTATAAGAAATTTTTGAAAATTTTGATATGCGGACCCTACCCTTTGCCATTGATGTCAAAGGGGGAGTGAGGAGCAGTGAAAAATGAGGAATCCAACTAAGGGGGAGTTCCGGAAATTGTATATAAAGACAGAGCATCAGCAAAGGGGGAGCATAGTGAAAACACTTAGTCATTTTTCACTAAGTGTTGCCATCAATGCCAAAGGGGGAGATTGTTGGCAAGAGACACTATATGGATTCATGGTTGTTGTCATTGATGGCAACAAAGGTCATCCCACATATCCGCAAGTCATGATGTGTCTCTACCGGAAGTCAGAATAAAGAAAGTTGTGGTCCGGTGAAGAAGAACAGAGCATGTGGCAAGGTCCGACAGATTGGTCCGGACCTCTCAGAGGAAGTGTCTTGGTGCAGTGCGGATTTGGGGAAGTCAAGAGGACTACCTTTAGTAGTATATTCCAAGGATTTAGCCTCCGGTGATGGACAAGGAAAAAGATATGAATGGTTAAGTACCGGATTCCTGAGAGACAGTGAAAACAGAGGAAGAACTGACTGACAGAGTATCAGACTGCTTTCCGGATGGGTTACTGTTGATGACAGAGGTTGTGAAGGCATGAATCATGTTTGGCCGACATGATTAATGATATCTACAAGTATATACTTGATCCGCATTGCTTGGTGAGGAAGGATTCAGCCGACAGAATGAGAGTTTGTAAGAAACTAAGACTGTTCCGGATGCCGACTAGAAAGGTGATGAAACTACTTGTGCGGATATATATAGAGGATGGATTTAGTTGTGAAGTGTTGTGTGGATGTGGAGAGATATGCGAATAAGTCCAGAGAAAGAGCAGAGGTAGCAAAAAGGATCCGGTATGTGAAAGATAGCAGAACAAAGAACAGAGGAAAGATGAAGTGCAGCAGATCAGTGTACTGAGCCTAACCGGAACTGAACTCCAGCATATGCAGATGCTTCTAATCAGTTCAAGACTGTGATTATCATCACTTTGTAGACAGTGTGTCTTCTTGTAGGCAGTGGGCCTCTTGTGAGCAGTGTGCTCGGGCAGTGAGCCCTAATTGGCAAGTGCCATTTTTGTAATTTCCTATTCTTCTAACAGAGAATAATTCTTGGGTTAATCACCCCGTGGTTTTCTCCCTTAACAGGGTTTCCACGTCAAAAATACTGTGTCATGTGTTTCTTACTTCATGGTTAATGTTTTGTGTTTGATTTTATGCTGCTTTAATTAAAAGGAAAGTTCAATAAGGGAAATAATTAGGATAACTGATTCACCCCCCCCCTCTCAGTTATCAACAGTTATTTCATGTCATGTTTTGAACATACATTCAAGTATCTGTTACTTTGTCCTATGCATTGATTGAAAAAGAAGTACACATTTATCAACTGCATATGATAAATTAATTGATTATATTTAAAAGAAGTATTCAAATGTGTCCCACACAAGCCATGGGAGTAACTAGACTGAGCAATTGCAAACATGCAAGCTATACATCTGGATGATAAAAGAAATGAAATAAACACATGATAAAATGAAACATCCATCATTGCCTGAGCAAGAAGGTTGTTTTGTTGATGTCGGTCTTCAGTGTTTATCTTCAGCTCCCATCATCAGTTGAACCTACAAAAAATTTGGGGACAACCCTATTAGCGCTCCGGATGTTTTAAGTTATCATATGCTTTTATCAGGAAGACATACCTACTTATCACATCATGCATTGCATATGAAGAATCAGATCAAACATGTGATAAAAATTAGAAAAAACCATGAAGAAGATCAATCAATGCCATTAGGTATACATTTTTTTTGCTAACTTGTTTGTTCACTGTGCAGGTATAGGACAAGTATTGTTGTTGATTTGATGACAAATAAACATGTGGATTAAATGTGGCACCCACAAGGGTTTGAGCCCAGCATGTTTGCTTTTTCATTTGGAAAAGAGTATCAGGAAGGATAGGATGTATCATTCAAGTTACATCATGCATCACTAATCAACTTACAAAGAAGCTATGTCATCATGACATTCAACGAGTCAGATCAATTTAGAATGCCTGAATCAATTTGGCAAAATGCAGAAATTAGAGTTGCAGCCATAGAAGGTATTTTATCTCTTTCATATCATTATCAGGATACCATTTTTCTATCATGTTTTATGTCACATTTCCAAAACCAAACTTAAGAGATGACAAAAGAGTGAATAGAGATAAATATAGTCATCAAGTACAGTCATCAAGAGAGTCATCTGATCACTTGCATAGAACATCAAACAAACATCATGTTGCAGTTTTGACAAGTGAAGGTATATAAATGAAGGACAACCTAAAATTTTAAGGAAACAATCATAGCATTCAAATGATAGGAAGTCATGACATACAAATACAAGCTCGGATGAATGAAATATGGAGATAAGATGTTGTTCATAATCAAAGCAACCAGTATGCAAGGTTTTATCATGAAAAGCACAGGATAGGCATTCACCAAGTCACATTTGAAGTAGATACATCAAAAAGGACCATCTAACTAACATAGTTATGATAAGCATTTGCCATGATGGACAAAAAGAGATCAAGGACATGATATGCATGCTACAGGAGGATCAAAATGCAAAGATAAATGTGAAAGAATAGCATAATGATGATTACCTGACAGTGAATCAGCTAATACAAAATGGAATGCCAAATTAAAAATTCCTTGTTTACAAGACTGTCATTTATCTTTTTGTAGAAAAAAGAATGTATATTATTGTTCAAGGTTAACGGAAATTGTTATCACTCAGAAAGTTAAAATAACTTGAAGAACAAGTTTGTATCAAATTAGAAAAGATTTATGTATTATAGCACCTAAAGCCTTAGTTCTAACTTTCTGAACCAAGTTTTATCCCATGCACAGAAATGAAAGAGATGCTCATAATAGAGAATGAATGCTTGTTACAGTGGAGCCTCTCAAAATGCAAACACATGGAGAGGTATAAAACCCTAACACATTTCATGCATACAGTGAAAAAATAGCTACAATGTACTTGTTTGCATGGTCGTGACCAGAAGGTAGCGTTTTGTGCCTGAATAAAGACACCCAGCTATCCAAATTTTGAAACCCTCATTTTTAAGAATGAAACCCTAATTTTCATCTTATGTGCACAGTGAAGGTAAAACTTGTAGAGAAGTGTTTTTGCATCATAGTCGTGCCTGAATGAGTACTTTTTTGAGATACCCATACGGGTTTTTTGTGAAACCCTAACATAATTCTTGTAGTTTCAAGAAAACAATGGTGTTATAGTTGGTCGTGCCTGAAAATGGCAAATATTGTACATTTCAAGGTGAAACCCTTGTTACAGGTTGGAAGCCTTTTCTTCACTTTTTGCAGTGACAGAGCCAAAAAGGGTTCAGAAAAATGCTTAGAAGCAGAGCTGTGGGTAAAGAAATAATCTCTTGTCAAGCTTTCAAAACAAAACCCTCATTTCATATCAAAGCCTTCAAGGTTTATAGCAAATAAGATCAAAGATTATGCTACAAAGAATGATAATGGCCATGACCATATGAAGAACAATGAAGGAATGAATACCCAGATAAAAATTGAAACCCTTGTTTCTTTTTGAGAGTATGCAAATATTTTAAAGTATCTACAGTAGAAATGTAGAAGGCTCACCTTTTAGGTTGCAGAAGAATAGAGGAAGCATGGCTGCGACCTCTTGTGAGGTTCTCATCATATTTTTGTCTCAGTTTCAAGATGAACACACAGAAGAAAGCAAAGCATGGTGTCAAATAAGTTGCAGAGAGAAGTAAATGCATGGCCGCGGCCATTAGGACCAAGTGCTATAGAAAATGGTGCAAAAACTTAGTTAAAAACTCAAACACAATACTTACCAGGCCTCTGCCGTTATCCTAAAGGAGAAATGTAGGAGTTTCAACCACAAAGGAGGTGGAGAAAATAGAGAGAGTCATCAAACCCTGGCGGCATGGCGGAGTTGCAGGGCGGTGGCCAGCAAAGAGGAGAAGTGAAAATGAGTAACAATTTAGGGTTCTACCTTGTTTTGTTCAAAACTTTTTTTCACCTTTCTTTTTGACTTCTAAAAACATTATTACTAAATCCTATTGTCAACCGGGGTCAACAAACTCCATGATGCTTTTCTAGCAATGATAATGAGGAGTGGCTAACGGTGGGATGATTCTCATATCAAATGATGGTCGGTAGTAATAAGGGTAAGGCTTATGCCTTATGTATTTTAAGACACACTTTCCTTCCTTGGAGGTCAAATATCATGTGGCCAAACAAACATTGCGTGAACAAACATTACATGGTCAAAGATACCTAACCGTCATTGTTAAATGAGGTTGACAAGTATGTGTTCCTTGCACATAGTTCTAAGTCAAAGGATATTGATATCATTAGAAAAGGTAAATGTTTTGCCTTACGTAAATCAAAACAAATCTCTATACCTTACAGTCAACTACGCATATGGTTAGAAAGCCTTATGATTTTATCATCTAAAGTCAAAAAGGGAAGAAGTTATATGAAGCCAAAAAGAAATTGCAAGGAGTATCATTAGTTTTTGCATAAGGGAGATAATAAGAGGGAAGAAGGCATATTTTGCATGATGATACATGTGGCAAGATGGCAGGGGTTGACTCAGGTTTTTGTCATGGTGAATATAACTTTTTGCATATGTATATTGGAGTGATAAGGCAGAGAGAGTTATTTATTTTTCTCCTTGGTGCATGTAGACTCATAAGGGTTTATTGATTATGACTATGTGTTTTATGCATTTTGATAATGTATATGGAGAGATAAGGGTGTGTTTTTCTCCTAAGGCATGTTGTCATGCAAGAGGGTATTTTTCTCTCACATGGAGTTATAAGGATTGTATTAATCTCTTAAGTCCTATTTTTGCTAGAATCATGCAAATTAGGCATATGTATTTGGAGTGATAAGGAGTTTATTTTCATGCATGATTTTACAAATATATTAATTGTAAATAAATAATAAAGTAATATTTTCCAAATTACTTTATTTTTTTTCATAAATTGTAAAGTCAAATAAGTACAAGTTGTAACCAATAATAGAGTAATTATTCTAATTACTTTATTATTTACTCACAATCAATTTTGCCTAAGCAAAATCATGCAAATTGATTAGTTGAGTTAACTCTAGGAGGTTTTTGCATGATTTTAGGAGTATTTTGAGGGTTCTTGGTCAACTTTTTGGTCAAGCATATGAAGAGGCCCAAATTAGAGCTATTTTTGCTCAATTTATGGCAGTTTGAGCCCCTATTTTTGAGGATTTTGGAGGTTGCTCGTGAGAGATTATTTTTAGAGGTAGTTAGCTGCAAGTTCATATTTTGCATGCCTCTTGTGAGAGCAAAGCCTATATATTGTAAAGCAAAAGCTTGTTTTTGCTAGTTCTTGCATCTTTGCTATTATACACTTTGAGAGAAGAAGGTTTTGTAGCTCAATTTTTACAGTTTTATAGAGAGATCAACAGGTTACAGGTTCAATTTTTGTCTCATTTACAATATTTCCTTTATTCTTTTGAAATCAAATAGTTACCTTTCCATTTAATGCTAGTTGTTTGAAGTGATTGGATGAAGTTTTACTGTTTTTAAACATTAAACCTTTAAAATTATTGTCTCACTTTTTGCTTGCAGTATTAAGCATAGTTTTATTGCAAGTCTTAGGTTGTGTTAATAAAAATAATCCTTTTGTGTTGTGAAAAATCCATTTCCTTTATAGAAAGCCTATTTTCAAGCCTTCCTTAGAAATACTTTTGTGATATTTGTGCCAAGATTGGATTGTGTGAGTCAGATTTCTGAGTTCTATTGTGAATCAGATTGCATATTTTTACCCATTTTAGGTGTATCACCAATTTTTTATAGTTTTCATTTCCTTATAGTTTCATTCTTACCCTTTTCCAAAACAAAAAATCATACATTCCAATAGAATATTTTAAGGGAACCAACCCACAATCTAGAGGTCTAATTTTATTATAGGGCACCCACAACCTGAAATTAGTCCCATGTTACACGGAATTGCAGTGCTTTTCCAGCCTTGCATACGGGTGCAATTCCCATAACAATTATTATTTGACATTGAAATAGACGAGTGTACCATTAAAACAAATGGATTGTATGCCTAGTTTTATGTATTTATTTCCCTACCATATCCTGTTAATGTGATGTTGCATTCAAGTTAAGGATGCATGTAGGTTAATAGGCATGCACCAAATTCCACCCTGCCACTTGTTTACAGGTTGCTAGGCCCTTCAAGTAGGGTCAAGCATTCTTCAGTTTGAAGAATACCTGGGGAGTGTAAGCTTCATGGTTGGGCAGAAAAGCGCCTGAACCATGTTCTTGTCCTTCGACGTAGCAGATGACCAGTTGGTCAATGGTGGTTGAGGATTGATCTAGATGGGATTCTACTTGTTTATATTGACATTTGTATTACATATTGAAACCAAAATGAATTGTAAGGTGATAAATCCATTGTTGAAACTTGTGTAAATTTATTACTTCATGAACCTCTGTAATTGTACTTCAAAAAGATGAATTGTAACTTGTTTGTATATTAAATTTACAATGAATGTTAATTCTATCTCATTTTACTTGATAATGTGATTGCAATTACTTTATTTACTTGTACTTTAACTTTATTTTCAGTTATGTATGTGTTTTGGAATTTCGGTACAATACATTTGGTATCAGAGCGCTAGGTTCTACACTAGGCCTTTTTGGACCATTACGCTAAAGTGGTAAATTTCTTGCAGATCATTCATCATGAATACTAGGAACTCCAGATGTAGGGGAGCAACCCTAGGATTTGGCAATGACCTAAATACAAGAAACAATAAAGGAGCCAACGTAGGGAACAATGCAGGAACCAATGAAGGAGCCAATGTTGGAAATAATGCCAGAAATAATGAAGGGAACCAAAAAGAGGCAAACAATAGTAATGGATAGAATAACCGACTAGATCAAATCCTTGCTCTCTTAACTCAACAAGGGACCCGAATGAACAATCTAGAATTGGAAGTCAGGGGAATGAGACAAAATCGGGATGAGGAGTGGAGGGAAGAAGCACGAGGCCCAGAAGGTGAAGTGATGTAGAGAAAGGCAAAAATTCTTTTCAAGTCCCAACCAAGCCAATTTGCAAGTCTCAAACCACTAAGATGAATGGTTTCCTTCACTAGCCCTTCATATTCCTTGTAGCCTTCCTAATTGAATTTTTTCAACATAACTTTCAAATTTGGCCACAAACCCACAACTCATTTACCTTTTTGAGTACATTTTATGCCCTTATTCAACATATTAGAAACTTGGGTATGGTTGTTTCAGACCAACCTACTCAACAATTCACTATTGCTCCTGCTCCTAGGCCTAATTAGGACAACAAAAGTGGTAATTTTGACACAAATTTCAGAAAACAGCTCAAACCCACAAAAGAATCATCATTTAGGATACCCTTTATGGAATTCTTTAACATATATAATTTGTACATACACTTGTTTCAAAACATCTTCCTCAAAATTGGACTGTTACGTTGTCCTTAAAGGGGTAATTAGGTCACTTTTACAAAGCAACCCTATGTCAACCTCTTCCCAAACTTCCAAAGTCTACTCCAACACTCTTGACATGTTTCAAAACCTTAGAATCAACAATTTTTCACCAGGGGAAACAATCACTAATTAGCCAAAACGTCAAACCCTTGTTTAAGCCATTCTAGGCTAGGTTTCATAGGGGTTTATTGGAGATTGATATCTTAGACCTCTATCCGGCCAACCAATTACTCAAACACTTCAATTACTATCTACACATGATTAATCAATAATTTCCCACACTCATTCCATGCTATTTCATTAAACTGCTACTCATAACCTCCATTTTACACTATCAAACCCTTAAAAATAGGGTTGCAAGCTACTTGCACTCAAAAGGCCATAAAATGCTTCAAATTCAATAAAAATTGATGCAACCACTTGGAAAAGAAATAAGATTCAAAGGTTCATTGATTCCAATGATTAAAGTGCACTTACAAGTCATACCAGGCCGTACTAAGGTCTGTAACAACTTTAGCTCACACAAAACAAAGATTTATTAGCTTTTCTACCTCCAAATCCACTTCTTCATTGTTTCAACTCTTTCTGGGTATTTATCACTATTACACATCAAAACCAACTAAAATATTTGACCAAACTAACCTTTAGACTCCTATGACTGTTGGTATTCCACCATTTTGGCATTTTTGTAACATTACATGGCAACATTTGACCACATTACAAAAATATGACAATATGAACTCACATGATTCCAACTAGACTAATTACATCATAAAATGGTCTATTATGACCTTATAGAACAAAATAAGACTCAAAACACCCTAAACCCACCTAAGATCATATTTACAAAAAATGGACTAACATGGTGCCCCTGGACCATACACCTAGATAAAGAAGAACTCAAGTCCCTTGAGGACTGTACTGCACCATTTCTTTGCTTGATCATCTTGTCTTATTTCTCTCCACATGCTCCTCCACGTGGTAGTCCCTTCCGCTAGGTCAAGTATTGAAACTTTGTATCATCCTTGGCCCTATTGAACTGGTTATCACCTTGGTATTGCTGCATCTTCACAATACCTACAAACAAATCTCTTCCATTCTTGAATGGATTGGTCTTCATCTTAAATCTCTTTCCTCTTCCTCTCTTTTTCTTCTTGCTTCTTCTTTTGCGAACCCTTACCTAGCAAGTACCTCTTCAACAAATCTATTTCTCCTTCTTCAAGCAAGTCCCTTTAACCTTGCTTCCTCTTGTCTTTGCCTCACCTAGGTCTCTTCTTTTTTCCTCTACCTAGTCTTTTGGCAACCAAGTTCTCTCTTCAACCAACACAAACACATAAACACAAACACCAAACTCTCTCTTACCCAGACCTTCTGAGTTCTAATACCAATTGATGTAGAGAAAGGAAACAATTCTTTCAAGTCCCAACCAAGCCAATTTTCAAGTCTCAAACCACTAAGATGAATGGTTTCCTTCACTAGCCCTTCATATTCCTTGTAGCCCTCCTAATTGAATTTTTTCAACATAACTTTCAAATTCGGCCACAAACCCACAACTCATTCACCTTTTTGAGTACCCTTTATTCCCTTATTCAACATATCAAAAACTTGGGTAAGGTTGTTTCAAACCAACCTACTCAACAATTCACTATTGTTGTTGCTCATAAGCCTAATTAGGACAACAAAAGTGGTAATTTTGACATAACTTTCAGAAAATAGCTCAAAACCACAAAAGAATCATCATTTCTAATACCCTTTATGGCATTCTTTAACATATCTAATTTGTGCATACACTTGTTTCAGAACATCTTCCTCAAAATTGGACTAATACGTTGTCCTTAAAGGGGCAATTAGGTCACTTTTACAAAGCAACCCTATGTCAACCTCCTCCCAAACTTCCAAACTCTACTCCAACACTCTCAAGATGTTTCAAAACCTTAGAATCAACATTTTTTCACTAGGGAAACAATCACTAATTAGTCAAAACATCAAACCCTTGTTTAAGCCATTATAGGCTAGGTTTCATAGGGGTTTATTGGAAATTGATATCTCAGACCTCTATCCAGCCAACCAATCACTCAAACACTTCAATTACTATCTGCACATGCTTAATCAATCATTTCCCACACCCATTCCATGTTATTTCATCAAACTACTACTCATAACCTCCATTTTACACTATCAAACCCTTAAAAATAGGGTTGCAGGTTGCTTGCACTCAAAAGGCCATAAAATGCTTCAAATTCAATAAAAATTGATGCAACCACTTGGAAAAGAAATAATATTCAAAGGTTCATTGATTCCAATGATTAAAAGTGCACTTACAGGTCGTACTAGGTCGTACTAAGGTCTGTAACAGCAAATTTTAGCCTTTTTTCACAGAAAACAGAGTTTTATTAGCTTTTCTACCTCCAAATCCACTTCTCCTCCATTGTTTCGACTCTTTCCAGGTGAATATCACTATTACACATCAAAACCAACTAAAATATTTGACCAAACTAACCTTTAGACTCCTATGACTGTTGGTATTCCACCATTTTAGCATTTTTGCAACATTACATGGCAACATTTGACCACATTACAAAAATATGACAATATGAACTCACATGATTCCAACTAGACTAATTACATCATAAAAACAATCAATTACTTATTTGTTACAATCAGTAACTATTGGGCTTCCACACTTTTTATTTTTTCATCTTTACAACTCCATATGACTAAATGACTTCTAATTACATAAACTCAATGACATTATAAATTCAATGACTCCTAATTACATACTAGATGGTCTATTGTGACCTTATAGAACAAAATAAGACTCAAAACACCCTAAACCCACCTAAGATCATATTTACAAAAAATGGACTAACATGGTGCCCCTGCACAATGAAGTGAATGTGAACAGTCGAGACATAATTGCTAAGGAGTTGGGAAAGGACCTTAAAAAGGTCGCCCCTCCTAAGTTTGATGGTAAGACTATTGGTGATGGAGTAGAGGCATGGATAATAAATATGGAGAAATATTTTGATCTTCGAAACTTGTCAGAGGAAACTAAAGCAATTTGGGGATCTTACCAACTTACTAGGGAAGCATCAACCTGGTGGGATAATGAAAAAGCAGAAAACAAACTATTACCTGGGGTAGTGACGTGGGACTGCTTCCTTGAACTCTTTAGGAAGAGGTAGTTACCACAACTTTATTTTGATAAAAAGATGATAGAATTTCAAAACCTAACTCAGGGAGGTATGATAGTGACTCAGTATTGGGAGAAATTCTCACACCTATTGAAGTATGTTCCACAGTACCAGCTGGATGAGAGGTTCAGGATCTAAAAGTTTATCTTGGTTTTAAGACCACAAATTGGGGCAGAGGTAGATATTCATAACCCCTTGACCATGGACAAAGTGTTTGAAAAAGTGACTAAGCAAGAGCAGAAATTGCAGCAGATTGAAATTACCGTAAGAGTCGAGACATGAAATACGAAAATAAGAGGTTTTCGAATGACAGTCACAATTAGAGTAACAACAACAATCAAGGAAACAGTAAACACTAGATTTGGAATCTTAAAAGAGGCAACAATTTTTAGGAAAAAAACAGTGGAAACCAAGGTGGGAATAATAAGAAAGGTAACTTTGGCAATAACGGTAACAATAACAGAAGAGACATGCCAGCTAGACACAGAGGACCCTGAGATGGATGTTATACTTGTGGAGGAGAGCACTACACTAGTGCATGTCCTTAACGAATAGCAAACTAAAGAGATGGAAATCGGCTAGGAGTTCCACAACACCAAATTCATGCGGTTATAGATCATCGTCAAGCGGATTTTCAAGTGACACCCATTCAGTTATCTGGTAAGCTCTTTGGCCTTCCAATTCCATTTTGATTGATACCGGAGCTACAGAATATTTTATAGATCCTAAAATTGTAGCTAAGTTATCTATAAAACTGGGACACATGGCAAACTCTTGGATGGTGTAGTATGGCAATAGTGTAGAGAAAAGAGTAGACTCATGTCTAGTATGCAGTGAATTAGATCTCCCAACTTTCCAAACGTAAGTCAACCTTTATGTTGCACCTCTAGGATCTTATAATGTGATTCTCAGAATCAATTGGCTGTCTAAGCACAAGTCCATAGTAAACTGTGAAGAAAAGGTAGTGAAATGCCTTGATGACTTTGGAAATCAAGTAGAGATTTTTGGTTCTAGAACATCCCGTAAGCTAAGACAGATTTCAGCCATGCAATTAAAGAAAGCTAAAAGGAAGGGTTGTTTAATTTATGTAGTTGTTTAATTTGACTCATATGATGATGACATTCTACAACTCATGATAATGTACGCTGATGAGGCTCGTTGTAGATTTTTCAATGAAAAAGAAAGGAGCAACAGTACAAACAATTGCAATGCTGAGTGCTGCAAGTGGTTAAATGCTTTCAGGCTTCATTTGAAGAAATCAAAACAGAATCAAGTGTTTGACAAAGGAAAACTCTGGTTTTTCCTTTTTGGTGGCCCTGGGCCACCAAGTAAATTTTAATAAATGTGTTTCATGATGTAGGTTGGTGCATGTTCGACTCTGTTGCCTAATAGATAAGGCCTAATCTACGAAACCAAAGATTCTGAGGTTCTCACCATGCCTACAAGAGGCATGCATCCCCAAATAGAGCCTATGTTAGTAATCATTTATGTTTAGGGTTTAGGCTCAAGTTACTGGTGGTGCCTGCATAAGTATTCAGGTTTCAAGCATTTAGATATGCAGGCCCCTTCCCAAAAATCCAAAAAGTTCTAACTCTTTTGGCCTTTACAGTGCTAAAAAATGCAAAAAATCAGTTAGGTGCAAGTGTCTTTGTATATACAAAGGTGTTTGTATATACATACAGGTCAAAATGTTCATTGGCGGGTGCAAAAACTCTATCGCCCTTTGAAAAAATGAGTTAGATGCATTTCTGAATGCATATCGGGCTTGGAATGTACATATACAAAGGGGGAATCTTTTGCAGATTCCTAGGAATATTCCTGCTTTGTATATCGGGTTGCATGTAGAGATACAAAGGAAAAATGTACAAGGGTGGCGAACATGTTTCTGCTATAGTGCGATGTACAAGTGGTCTTGTATATCGAGCTACATACAAAGCCGCTAGCATGCATTTCAAACATACAAACAAAGATGCATTGCAGGCATATTCCAGGAAAGATTCCTTGTTTGTATATGCAGGAGCGAATGTATGCTTGCATTTAGATGCATTCCTAGAATATTCTGTCGCATATTCTATAGTTGTATATGAGGGTTTGTATATTTGTGTTTGTATATTGGCACATACAAGGGTGCAAATATACATTTGCTACAGTGCCGCAGGAGAGACACAAGTGATGGGGCCCACCAGTTGTATGTGCATCCGTTTGTATGTTTGCACATACAAGCCAATATACAATGAAGAAATATACATTCCGGACCCGATTGAAAATCAAATGCAGTGAATAATGTTTCAAGTCCGCAGCGTGTATATTGGGCGCTTGTATGTGCCAATGTACATTCGAAAGATACAAGGGTTAAGATGCAAGCCGGATTTCAAAGCAACTTTAGTATGCCTCATTAAAATTTGAAATCCGCCTTGTATGTATGAGGCGAATGTACATGCACATATACAAGGAAATATGCAGGAAAAGGGGATACAAGCCGGACCTGAATTGAATTTCAATTTGTTCTAAATAGGTTTGGAGTCCGCCTTGTATATCAAACAGAGGTATATGCATTTTGCATATACAAAGGATTTTTGAAGGGTGAACAGTAGTGATTGTATATGCATTCAAACATGCATATACAAAGGGCAAAATGACAAAATAGTGAATGGAAAAGTCAGTGATAGAGGAAAAAGCAGCCTACGTGGCACGATATCATTGGCTCTTAGCTTTTCTGCAGGTTTTTGAGCCGTTAGATCTCAGTGATTGGGAGACAGGTCGACGGCCAAGTTTTAAAGTTGTAGCGTGGGTTTTCTTTGCATCCACAGGCATTGTTTTGAGTGGGAAAACTCCATGGACACGTTGTTGTTGCATCTTTAGAGGCTGCGGGTAGCTAAAGATTTAATGGCAGATTGTGCAGGGAAGTATGGGTCGTGTTGACAGGTCAACCACCTGAATTGATGAAGAAAATCTTGGAGCGGCAGCTCAAATCCTGAACATACCTGCTCCTTCCTCTTTGTCCCTCTACCGCATTCAATTTTGAGCACCATTTCTCATGCATTGTATCTGGCAGATTTTTGATGTGCCATGTAATTAATGCGGAGTACACTTTCTTGTTGTATTAAGCAGACTATGTTACTCAGTCTGTTGTTGTTGAAGACTTGGGCATTTTTGTGTGAATAACTAAATACAGAGCATTTCATGTCTGTTTTATCTCTATGGAGTTTATGTGTTGCATCTGAGTTGTATCTTGCACATATGTTCAGTTTCAGTGTTAATGTTATATGAAAAGTGTATTATTGCATGTGTTTATCTATCTGTATCCATTTGTTGTATGCATTTTCTTCTTTTGAATCTGATTGCTAAGGGTTTCTTAGATTCTAGGGTATAGTCTTGCTGTACCACATGCTTAACCTGTAACTTCCATTCAAGGAGTGGATTAACTTGTTTTAGGTTAAAGTGTGGGGAAGATTGTATGTCAGCTGGGATATTCATAAGCAAAGACAGTTAAATACCCATTCTTGGGTGATGTTTGTAAGGCAAGCATTAATCTAACCCCTTGAAATTCGAATGCCAGTTGCAAGCCACTCTCATGAATACGTCTATGCGACTCCTTGCCCTAAGATAGGCACCAGTCTACCCTTGTGAAGTAGTTATGATCCAAACCCCCTGTCTTGCATCCAAACCATCAAACCAATCATTCCATATTTCCAACCTGTTAGTTGCAGGAGTAGGATTAGGAACCCCTGCATACTCTCATACCTAACTAGTCAAATATGTCCAAGAAAGTTGTCAAACTTGTGATCTATCATTTAGATCTTGGTCCATGCATGAGAGTGTTCTGCCTATTATTACAAAGTTAAATCTTTCTGTCATTTGGAGAGTAAATGTTACATCTTTATCAAATAGGAACACCCTCCTTGGTGTGGCAGAACCAGAAGTGAAGGGGAGGCAGCTCACGCAACCTCCTGTATTTATTGGCCGAATTTGCCTGTGCATTAGAACTGGAAAACCCACTGCTGATTCGGGAAAAATTACCAACACAATGCTTGAGAGAGCATAAACTTTTTGGCAAATTATCTAAGTGTATGTTCTACCAGACTAAAGTGCACTATCTTGGCCACGTGATTTTAGCAGATGGGATAGCGATAGATACAGAAAAGATCAAAGCAATAATGGAATGGCCCACACCACAAAATGTAACTGAGGTTAGAAGTTTTATGGGGTTGGCCAAATATTATAGGAAATTTGTAGAAGGATTCTCAACAATTGCAGCACCAATAACCTCGTTACATAAGAAAGGTAAGAAGTTTGATTGGACAGACAAATGTGAGAAAGCTTTCTAGCTCTTAAAAGAAAAACTAATGACATCACCTATTCTGCCCATACCTGATCAAAATGGTCATTTCACAATGATAACAGATGCTTCTGGTGAAGGTGTGGGAGGAATGTTGATGCAGAATGGGAAAGTGGTGGCGTATGAATCCAGAGAACTAAAGCAATATGAGTTAAACTATGCACCCCATGATCTCGAGTTGGCCTCCATTGTTCATGCACTCCAAATGTGGAGGCACTACCTCTTGGGTTAGCCCTTTGAGTTAAAGACAGATCATTTAGAGCTCATATACATTTTCCCCAACCTAATCTCAATGCACAATAGAGAAGGTGGTTAGAATTCCTTAGCGAGTATGACTTTGGAATTGAATATATAAAGGGAAAAGAGAATAGGGTCGTGGATGCTCTTACTAGGAGAAGACATTTGGCTACCATGGTAACTACTGGATCCAATCTAAGACAATAGGTGATCCAGAACTTGCAAGGAGATGAACATTATGATCGAGTTAAACAAGCATTAGAAGCATACCCCTCAGATCATCGATTTGATGGGTATGCAATTGAGTCAGATGGACTTTTGAGATACTAGGGAAGGATGTATATTCCAGATTCATGAGAGTTGAGGAAACTAGTTCTCGAGGAGGTCCGCAGTGTTAAAGTTGGTAATCCAACCTCACAAATCCCAATGAACACCTACAAGCAAATAACTTGTCACATAAAGGAGATCAAGAGGCACAAAAATGGTGCTCTACAACCTTGAAGCAAAATATGCATTAACAAGAATGAATAATTACAAAGAGATCAATCCTTAAGAAAGGAGATCAAAACCCTAAAAGTGAAAACCCTAGGACGAATAATTAATTATTAATTATTAATGGGCCTAAGTTTAACTTAAGTGAAAATAAAGTAAAAGGTGACTTAATTAATAAATCAATATGATTTAATTAATTAAGTAATTGACCTTATTACTCCAACACCCCCCTTAAGATGAACTTAGGGAGAAGCTAAAAAACTAAGGACAAGATGCATGAAAGCAAAGATGGGTCCCAACAACTAGGCCTAACGAGGTACCCAAGTACAAGGAAATCTCTATAAAGTGGAGAAAAGGAGAAAACCCAATGAGAAAAAACTCCTCTCCTAAAAGAGATGCTGAAAGAAAGTACAAATGAAATGTCTCAAGAGACTCTCTCAAGAACATATGCAGATATACAATCAAATACCCCCATGAGAGAGAGTAGAGACTCCAAAGCTCCCCCAGAATGAGAGAACCCATGTGCTAATGATCAAACCAATGTGTCTCCCCTAAGGAAGAAACCAATCCAACGATTGATGATGAGGAAATCCGTGGATGTGAAGTGAAAATGGAAGTCTTGAATGATGCTCACTAGAGAACTAAACTGAAGCATGCGTGTCTGAATGACAGGATGTTTAATTAAATGTATCAACATCAAACAACTCAAGATGATCCTGAAATGGAATCTCTAATGAAGATGGGATAACAAATGTGTTGAATATGTCATCTGTGAGGAAATGGATATCCTTTGATATGGCCTCAACAACTACACTAGATGGATCGATGAGTGGAGCTACAATGTCAGTCAAAGCTGAAGAGGGATCCTACTGAACAAATGTGGTCTCAACAGGAGGTGGAGATGTAGAAGTCTCAACACTAGTCTCATGAACAGATGGAAGAACACATAAGTTCAAGTGACCAAACTTCACCTCATATACATCATGCTCTCTTGGAGAAAGAGAGTGATACTCAGACAGTGGAGATGGTGGACCAAAGTGTGTGAATGCATACAATTGGGAAGAATGATCAATTGTCCCTATTGCAACAATGTTGCCAATCTGAATGTCTTTGATGTGCACTGAATCTGGTGTGAACTCAACTGTCTTCCCCGTCCCACTGTGAGCAATCTGATAAATGGAGAGAAGGTTGGTGGACAAAGATGGTACACAGTACATCATTGAATGTACCATCATCAATGTCGATAGAACCTTTCCCACATACACTCATATAAGTGTTATTACCCATCAATATGTGTGGTGAGGATGCAACCTCAAAAGATGAGAACATGTCGTGAGAAGATGCCATATGGTGTGAAGCACCTAGATCCAATAACCATCTAGATGAATGTGAACTGGTGGTTGCACATAATACATGACCCTTGTGTGGAGTCTGTCCATCTATCTAGAATGATGGTGAAGAAGAAGACCTGCCTGATGTAGATGAAGAAGAGGGATGAATATTGTTCTTCATAAGAAGAGCTATCAAATCTAAAACCTGTTGTGCATATCCATCTATCTTCTCCTCATATCATTTAGACTCATCATGTCCTAACTTATTACAATAAGCACACTTAGGTCTTTCTTTCTTCGATGATTCCCCCTTAGGATAATGAGAATCAGAAGTGTTCTGTGAACTGAAATCCTTCCCATGCTCTGTGGTCTTTGGTTTCTATTTATGCTTCTGCTTCTACTTCCCCTGAGATGACTGAGCTACCAATGCATGGTTCTGTGATCTTGGAAGAGCATCCAACTATGATAACTTGGACTGCTTACGTGACAACTAATCACAAAATACCTCAAATGTAGGCATGGTAAATCGTGGACCCAAAGCATCCATGGTGGAGTAGAATGTAGAAGAGAATATCTAAAATGAACCTTGGAGCTTAGATAGAATCAGGTAAATACTCTCGGTGTTAGTTTTGGTCTTGCCACAACTCTGCAAAAGTGATCTGAGTGATTTGAATTTCATCAAGAAATCCTTAATAGATGGAAAGGAATCAGGTACTAAGGAAGTTAATTCTGCCTCAATCTGAAGTGCTCTGAACTCATTGATGGTGCCAAATAGATCATTGAATTTTGTCCACATTGCCCGAGGAGTTGTGCAACTCTCAAGGTGAAATAAAAGACTGTCTGAAACATGCAATGATATCAAACCCATGGCCTCATCCATTTTGTTTCTATGTTGCAAAATCTCAAACTGATGTTGCAACTGAGGATGAATCTCATCCAAACAGGACCATAACCCCTTTGACATGAGAAGTCTAGTCATAGGTGCTTTCCAGGTATGATAATTGTGTGGGGAAAGATGTTCAATTGATGAGGTGTCTGCCATGATGTTTATGGTTTTGAAATGTGTTTAATGATAGAGGTTTTTGATTTCTGATGTGTATATATAGAAAGCAAGAAAAAAACACCCCCCACAACACAAGAAACCAAACCCTAGTACAAATTTGAAAGTTGGAAAGCGTGAGAAAGTAAAAATCACTTCAGACTATTCTCAGTGTACTTGGTAAATTTTCTGATGAAACACTGTACAAATCTAGAAAGAGCACTGTAAGACCTTTTCAACGCCTATTCATTTGCAAAAAACAGAGTTCGTATGCAAGAGTTATGCCCCCTGAAGCGTGAAAATAAGGTTTGAATTTGACTGGAAATAAATGCAGAAAAAAAATAAAAACTAGGAGAAAAGACCTATACCACTAGATCGGACTCGGAACCAACTTTCCGATGATATTTCATTTTCGAAAATCAAAGTTCGTATGCAAAAGTTATGGCCAAAATACCAAAACTACTCCAAAAGGGCTTTGGGGGAAGCCTGGCGGCTAGCATGCTACTAGCACTAACCGCTAGTGGTTAACTGACTGCAACGCCTGTGCATACTCTATTTTTTTTTTTTGTTTTTTTTCTTGGATTTCATGTCGTACCAGGTCGTACGACCCAAAAATGAAAAACAATTACCTCCCGGAGTCACTGTGTCTGATTTTGATGATTTGATAGTCGATTTTGGGGTTTTTGGGCACTCTGAACACGATGATAAGGTCTGTTTGGGCTGCAAATGCTCCAAAATTGCAGGTACCCTCTAGATCTGGAAACCCTCTCAAACTTCAAACCTTCATAGATCGGGCACCATATAACCAAAATTGACAAAACAAAGGTCAATCTTGACTATTTCGAACCTTCTGGACACAATGGTGGGGTCCAAATTAACTCAAGATGCACTAAAATGCCGCTTTAAGGCAAGATCCCTAAAAAAATGAACAGGAAGCTGTAGATCTAGAGCTCTGATACCATGTTAAAGTTGGTAAGCCAACCTCACAAATCTCAATGAACACCTGCAAGCGAATAACCTGCACAAAAATGGTGCTCTACAACCTTGAAGCAAAATATGCATTAGCAAGAATGAATAATTACAAAGAGATCAATCCTTAAGAAAGGAGATCAAAACCCTAAAAGTGAAAACCCTAGGATGAATAATTAATAATTAATTATTAATGGGCCTAGTTTAGCTTAAGTGAAAATAAAGTAAAAGGTGACTTAATTAATAAATCAATATGATTTAATTAATTAAGTAATTGACCTTATTACTCCAACACACAGTGCACCATATTCAGGACACCCAGGAGTAACCAAGACGATGGAAGGGTTGAGACCATTGTACTTTTGGCCTAAGCTTAAGAAGGATGTAACTAAGTTTGTCACTTGATGTTTAGAGTGTCAATGCGTCAAGGTCAAGCGTGTCCATCTTGCAGGGCTTCTTTATCCACACAGTGTTCTAGAGTATAAGTGGCAGGTAATTAGCATGAATTTTATTCAAGGATTGCCCATGTCCAAGAACTGACATGATGTCATCTTGGTGGTGGTGGACAAACTAACAAAAATAGCCCATTTCATTCCCAAAAATCTCTCAGACGGATCATTGACCTTAGCTAAAAAGTTTATCCAAGAGATCTTTTGATTACATGGAGTGCCATAAATGATCATTTCAGATCGCAACACTTGTATGACCTCTAGGTTTTGGACCATGCTTAATGTAGCCTTGGGGACTAAGTTGAATTTTAGCACAACATATCATCCTCAAATAGATGGTTAGACAGAGAGAGTCAACTAGGTAGTGGAAGATCTTCTAAGGATGTATTGTATGGACTAGCAATATAAATGGGAAGAATATCTGCCATTGGTAGAGTTTGCATACAATAATTCATACCACGCATCTTTAGGGATCGCACCATTTGAGGCTCTTTATGGGCGCAAGTGTAGGACACCCATCAGTTTAGACAAGGTTGAAGACAGGATAGTGGTTGGACCCGACATGTTAAAAGAAATGGAAGATCAGATGAGGCTAATTAAAGAGAAATTAAAGCAAGCCTCGGATCAACAGAAAAGTTATGCAAATAGAAATAGGACTTTTAGATATTTCTCAGTAGGTGACAAGGTTTTTCTAAACATCAAGCCACATAAGAGTTCAATTACGTTTGGCAAGTAATCTAAACTCGCTCCTAGATTCATAAGATCTTTCCATGTTCTTGAAGTGATCAATCTAGTTGCATATAGACTTGCTCTGCCACCGGCTCTCACCAAAATCCACAATTTGTTTTTCATGTGTCTCTACTCAAACCTTATCATCCTGATGCATTACATATTCTTGATTAGTGTGCTCTGCAAGTGAAAGATCTAAGAGTGGTGCTAGTGGAGCCCATTTGAGTCTTAGAGAAGCACAATGTTAAGTTGCGTAATAGAGACATAGCACAGTATAAGGTCCAGTGGGACTAGTATTCAGTGGACAGTTCCACTTGGGAGGATGCTACAGAGATTGATATATCATTTCTGCATTTGAGAAATTAGCATAGTTGCTTTTATTTATTTTATGCATATTAGAGATACTATGATACTTTAATGATGATAAATTTGATGCATTAATTAGTGTTAGTATGATACTTTGTTGATATTTCTAGGATGTAATAAGACATTGAGACGATGTCTCTTCCAAGTGGGGAAGGATGTCATGTCTCAGATTGTTGGGATTGCTTTATTTTGCTAAATGCATTGAAAACTATTGAACTCTATTTGATGGAATTTGATTTTAAATCAATGTGATGATAATACATTAGTGAGCTTATGATTTAGTACTTTATGTCACTTCAGCTATGATTTTTTCAGAACTAACCTATTGACCGTGGGGAAATGAGTGGGATTGACTGTAGGTTTTATCGAAGGCAAGAACATGTTTCAGGTAGAGGGGGCCTAGCCATTTGTCAATAATCGATGGGTTTTGTCTAGTACCCTATCACACACTCGCGTAGAATCATATCTCTAGCTTTGTTGATTATTGGTCTAACGTTCTTCATAGCACATGTGTATATGACTGTTGTTTTCTTGATAATGTCTTTATGCATGATTTCGATGCCTGGTTCACTAAATTAAATAAGCTAGTCCTAGTCATATGGACCTATATAAATAAATGGTATTAAATATTAATTCAAAAATTAAAAATACCTATAATTATAAATATATTATTGGTTAATTTATTCAAAAATAAATAAACTTTAAATTGCCAATTTATAAAAAAATAAAATAGTTAATTATAAAATAAAATCTATATATATATATATATATATATATATATATATATATATATATAGTTTTGTTTTACATTATATCCTTGTTTTCATAAAATAAGAGAGAAAGCATGCTCAACATGCAAGGAAGATTAACTAAAGGAAAAAGGTTTGCATAAATAATTAAAAAAAAATGCCAAACTGTCATGCACGTGGGGAGTCAACTAAAAGAAGACTCTTGGTTTTTTTTTTTTTTTTTTTGGGAAATCATCACGCCATTAATAGAGGAAAAAGGAGGACAAAGTATAGGGAGAGAGAAGAAAAAGTGCAAGAGAATGCAGTTAAGGGAAGGAAAAAGCATAACATAGGAAGGTAGAAAGAAAGTGGAGGACACAACCTCACAGAGAGTGGATACCAGGAGGAAACCTCAGAGATAGAGCTCTTGCTTCAAGAAATTGAAATAGGTTTTTAATTCCTTACATGATTCCTTCTTGTTGAATGGTTGATTGGTAGACTAAATTCTAGTTTTTACCTCTCTGAAATTGACCCCCATACTTTTGATCGAGCCACCTCTACCAATTCCAAACGCCCCTAATTGCATGTATTTGATCTTAATTCTTATGTATAGATCTAGTAGGTTATGCAAATCCTAATGTTCTTTGAAACAATAGGGTATAATAGGAATATGACTTCGTTTACAAAATTTTGACGAATGAAGCTTAAGATGTTTACCATTACGAAAATGTCAGTTTAAGGTCCATAAGAAGAACCCGAACCATAGCAATCTCAAATATTTCATCCTCATCTGGGCATGGACTTCTGTGCAGACCCCTTTGCTTGAGCTATTTCTGTTGACGAAAAGTGTGCTTAAGAATGAATGGTGATGCATATGAGAGTCTGCATACCACGAACCTAGCCTTGGTAATTTTGTCTTTTCAAAACATACATACTTCTTCCACATGCAAGTTGCTTAGGATGGTGATTTCCTTGTAAGAATGTAGAACTCTATAAGAAGAATGGCTTGAGAGAGGCACCTAAATCTTTCAACTGTCCCTTCGTTTTAGCGGCCTCTGTCAATTCATTGGCCTGCAAATTCACAACATCTACCTCATCTATCTTTTAATCAGCCTTTGATTTCTTTTATGATCTGTATTGTCATTTTGATCTGCAACTTTCTATAATCGACTTTGCATCATTCTTTTTAGTCTGTAATCCCTTATATTTAACTAGTCATCCCCATTCAAGTGGCCTCTTGACCTTAGTTTGGTCTGTAATTTTAAACTGGGTCTGCAATTTACTTAGAAATTAACCTTTGTATTTAAACTAGACGGCTTCTCCTTAATAATCGACCCATGTAATTTCTTAAAACTGGTCGGCCTTTTTCTTAATTGACCCCTGTATTATTAATACTGATTGACCGTCTCTTATAAGGAGGTCTCTATAGTCAGCCTTATAAAACGTAGATCGATCACTGAAATTTTCTTTTGTTTCTATCTTCATAATGTAATATTCAGCTTTATACCAAGGCAGCGACCTCTAAAACTTAATTGGTTGCAATACTAATCCAGTGGCCTCATTTAAATTGTTTTGCATTGGCCCTATGTTTTGTATTGGTCTGCTTTTACCTCAGTGACTTCACTTAATCACGTGATTTACATTATTGAATCTCTAGCATCTATTTATATATGAACAGGTTCTTATTTTAAGTCAAAATAAGTTTTTATCAGACAAAAATATATTAGTTATTAATTTGCATGTTTACTTTTATGTGGAATTAGTATTACATATATTTGAATACACACATGAGTATATTATATTTAATCATAGATAAGAACCTTATTAAATATTTATTAACATATAAAATCATATATGTATCCTCATCTGATAGCTTATACGATGAAATATCTATTTTTACTTCATGACCGAAACACTCCGTAAACTAAACTGCAATCATGAAGAGCAAATCAATTCACAAACTAGACAGATATGTTGTTTAAATCCCTCTGTGTTAAAGATTAAGAAAACTAGCTTCTTATGAAGTAAATAACTCCTAAATTCAATAGAATCAAAGTATCAATTCTAGTATTATTACATGCATGAAATGAGTTTTATTCTTCCATAAATTATGTTTTGAAAGATAATGGCTATTTTTCTGTTTGTTTTCTATGTTTGTATGCTTTTGGAAAAGTTGCTTTCTAGGACCGGCGTCGAATGTGGGAAAACAGGGAAGCAGTTCTTCTTTTCAAGATCTACACACCGTTAATCAGTTTTATACTTTGACCAAATTTATTATTTGACGTTGAAATAGACAAGTGTACCATTGAAACAGATGGATTGTATGCCTAGTTTTATGTATTTATTTCCCTACCATATCCTATCAATGTGATGTTGCATTCAAGTTAGGGATGCATGTAGGTTAATAAGCACGCACCAGAGTCCACCCTGCCGCTTGTTTACAGGTTGCTAAGCCCTTCGAGTAGGGTCGGACATTCTTCAGTTTGAAGAATATCAGGGAAGCATAAGCTTCATGGTTGGGTAGAAAAGTGCCTGAACCATGTTCTTGTCATTTGACGCAGCAGATGACCAGTTGGTTGATGGCAGTCGAGGATTGATCTAGATGGAATTCTACTTGTTTATATTGACATTTGTATTACATATTGAAACCAAAATGAATTGTAAGGCGATAAAGCCATTATTGAAACTTGTGTAAATTTATTACTTCATGAAGCTCTGTAATTGTACTTCATAAAGATGAATTGTAACTTGTTTGTATATCAAATTTATGAATGAAATCTTGCATTTACAATGAATGTTAATTCTATCTCATTTTACTTGATAATGTGGTTGCAATTAATTTATTTACTAGTACTTTAACTTTATTTTTAGTTATGTATGTGTTTTGGAATTTTGGTACATTACAAAAAGTGTACACACATCTACTCTGACTGTATACGCCTCTTGGTACATCTTTTGCGAATTTGGTTGTCATTATTACCTTTACCTCCTATGGATGTCATGATAGAGACAATCTCGCTACAAATAAAGGACAAGGAATTACCTAATTTCCTTGTACCAGAAGAAGAGACTAAATCCCTAGAGAAAAAGCCTCCTTTTGATCTTTTAGTTGCATCTTGAGATAGTTTCTTGAGACAACTTTTAAGTCTTTTCAATGGTTTTGCTTCTACAGCTAAATCACATTTTAAACTAGGATTAATAGGGGACGTTTTGAGATCATTTAATAAGGATGTTTCAGTTAATGCAGTTGTGGATCCACACTTCTCAGAGCTCTCAATTATATTATTTCCTTTGATATATGAAGCCCGACTTCTATGAGGAGGCACGGGTTTATTCCACGCATCCATATTGACAACAAACTGAGATAGTTCCTAATGCAAATTAATAAACCTATCTATAGAAGCCTCGGGATCTTTAGGTTTTGTTGAGGAACAAAGTTCGGAAAGTTCCCTACATGAATTCAAAAAGTTTTCAACAATTCTACACAAACAATTTTTCAAAAAATAGACATGAAGTGCACAAAAATCATTACAACCTACAAATATATTTTCCACATTAGGTTAAAGTCAACTACGAAAACAATGTCTCAGTATTAAAAAATGGAACTCTATCAGAAGATTTACAAATGCTATCCAGTTTATGTAATAATTAATACAATCTATGTTACCCAAAATAATGTGGCTACACAAGTTTGGCCTCCTAGAGATGTAAATGAGGAAAGTCATGTCTCCTATATAGTTCATGGAGCTCCTCACACTTCAAAATAATGTTCTAATGGAACCATATCAATTTTGTAATATCTTGGGGTGATTCATGTTTTGTTTTTTATATTGTGACACTAGAGATATTACAACTACGAATAGTAAAACTATTATACATAGTAATAGTTATGTTTATAGCTAGGAGTTTAGTATTACCTCTAATCCTGCTTGCCTTTCAGTAACAAAATCTTTTGTTGGCAGTATTTCATTGGTAATTACATATGTTTCTATTGTAATAGGGTCTAGATGAATGCCCATAAAAGAATCATAAAGCAACCAATATAAAAAAATTTAGAGTCTAGTACATGTTTTAGTTGATACACACCTTACAATCCTAACATCATCTCCATAGCAAATGCCTCATGTAGAGCTTCCATTGCAACCAAATAAGCTTCCTCATGCCTCTATGAAGCTTCCTACACTATATAGGAGTCAATGACAACACTGAGAGGGGGGGTGAATCAGTGTTGTGTAAATTCTTGACTTTTTGCAAACTTTACAAGACAAGTAGAAAGAAAGACATTAATGATCTGTTTGAGCTCATATGCACAAGACTGATAGTGAAAGATGTGAACCAAAAAAAACTTATCAACAAAACACAAATATGCACACATAGAGACAAGTTATGACATAGAAATTTCTGGAGTGGAAAACCCTCTCGGGGTAGAAAAACCACTCATGAAGTGCCTCACTGGCTTAACCTTAAAAAACTTCTTACAAAGCCTCACTGGCAAAATATTATGTCTCACTGACAATTGAAAGGTCTTACTGACCTACAAGCCTCACTGGCATACTGTGTGTCTCACTGGCAACAAAGTTTAGAAGCACCAGCTTCAAGGAGCACCAACCCCTAAAACAGAACAAATTGAAAACAAAAAACTCAGAGGGTTTCTCTGTTTCAATACAAAACATTTTTGTCAAATGGCCATTCTCTTTATCAACCCAAATCATGTACAAACTCAGATATTCAAAATCAATCATGTACCTTGATCCTCTCTACAACAACAATACTGCTTGATTCTCAACAACACTGCTTGATTCTCAACAACATTGCTTGATTCTCAACAACACTTCATAACACTGTATGTTTCATCTCTGTCTTTTTATAAAGTCACATCAATTCACCTGAAAGAAATATTGTAAATAAAAATTCTTGAAGTTCCTCTTCTCTGAAAAATACAAACTCCATATGTAATATTTCCAAGTGTATGACTTTAACCTGCATATGAATCACACAACCTCAACAACTTTTGATGACCTTTCATATTTCATATTTTCTAACATTTTAGTCTTTTCATTTTCATCTTCTTCTCTACAAATTCCTGCAATCAAACTAATTACATCTCTACAAAATAAAATCAATTTCTTTTCAATTTTCATCTTGAGTATTCTTTTTGTATTCTCCAATTTGCAAAGAATAAATCATGAAAATCTTGTTCAAAAAAACTCCAACCCTTTCTCTTTCTCTGCACAAAGGTCACATAAAAAATCTTCAATAAAAAACAATCAGATCCCTGTAAGAAAATAAAATCCTTCATATTATCTTTTCAAAACTCTCGATCTTCTCTGTAAAAATAAACTCTTGATCTTCTCTGCAAAAAATACATTTCCAAAAACTTGATCTTCTCTTTGAAAATCACATTTCCAAACTTTCGGTCTTCTCTGAAAAATCAATTTTCAATAATAATGTCCATAAAAATAGTCTTCAAAAAATTCTATATCCAATCTGCCTTTTAAAGGAAAATTACCTTATTTGTTTCCAAAACCATTCATCAAAAAATCTTTCCTAAAAAATCATGATGTCAATCTCTTAAAAAAATAATTTCCAATTTTATCACCACAAAAATGAAAATCACCATTTAAAAAATTGATATGGGCCGACCACATAGAGTTTGAATAAAGTCTCAAAAAAAACAAAAGCCATAAAAGGCTTAAGGATCGGCATTTTAGAAATTTTAGTAAATAAAAAGCAAGTCTCCTCTAAATACGATGCTTTTCATGAATAAATGGAGACCATAATACTCCAAAACATTTGATAGTCTTCTTTTTAAAAATCAAAGTCTTTGAATGATAATCGGGCTTCTTAAAGCACATTTGATGGTCTATTCAAATACAAAAGGACTTGAAAGAATCGGGCTACATAAATATATTATAAGGAATTTGACCATTCAAAATTCTATTTTATTTTATCAATGACCCTCCAACGTGTTCCTCCATGTGCCTTTCACTCTAAAACAAATGCCCTCTTCGAAACATGCCCTTTAATAATGACTTAAAGTCATAAACAACTTATTATAGCAGTCAATAACTATTAAAAACAAAAAATGCATCTTTTATGCTATGGGCAGCATTAGGGATTTAGTCTTGTTTAGAATTTAGAATATTTAAATTCTAATTTACATCCCTTATCTTAAATTCACAAAAAGGTTACTCTTTTTCACAACTTTTGCAGAGATAATTGTTAGTGGCTAATACCATCTTCAATTTGAAAACAACCTTTTCGACATGTAAAAGCAAATACTAAATCATGAAAGGTGATCAACTTCAAATATCAACTAAATCATGAAAGGTTAAGAGAAGCCTTCTTCATCAAACTTAACTCCAACTCCCAACTGATCTTCCCATACCTTGAAGTGTGTCATCTCCTACCTTGAAGTAACCTGACAATCTAACAACACACAAGATAATGTAATCCTGCAACAACACACAAGATGATATACTTCTGAAGATGTACTCTTCCTGATGTCCTGCAACAACTTACATGATGCCCTGCAACAACTTACACCATTATACTGACCACACTTTTGACATCAATGACAACTTGTCACTATCACACTATTCACTCCATTAGAACTCTAAACAAATAAAAGAAGCCCTAGGGTCTAATCTTCACTAATTCCCAGCATATTTTTAATTTGTACCATAGCAGATGCCTCTTGTAGAGCTTCCATTGCAACCAAATAAGCTTCCTCATGCCTCTGTGAAGCTTCATGTACTATTCACTCCATTAGAACTCTAAATAAATAAAAGAAGCCCTAGGGTCTAATCTTCACTAATTCCCACCATATTTTCAATTGAAACATACAAATTGAAAAAAACAAGATTCCTCAGAGAGATTGTTCACTTGAAAGTTTGCTTGCAAACAACCCCTCCTTGATTCTAGGTCACATGTTTAAAACAGATGACCAAATAGACTGTGCAATTAGCCTTTCATATGATACTAATTTTCTCTTGGCAATGATATTGACATATTGTAAATTTCTTAATCATTCTGCTTCTGAAGAAGAAAGTCAAGATATAATTGAGCTAATTCTCATTTCAATTTTAGGAACTCATCTTCCTGCACGATCAAAAAAAGCTTGTACATGGTATGTACCACATCAATAGTCCAGTTATGATCATTTGCACAAACTTATTCAAAGAAAACAGATGAAATAGATTCCTTCATTATAACCACCATAGAAAGCTAATCTAAACTAAACATGAATACTGATGAGTGTTAAAATGGGAAATTTTTTAGAAAGTAGTTATCATTTACTGAATGTAAAATACCTGTGCCACATAATTTCCATATTGATCTTGAGCAAGGCTACAAGCAACTGGTAAAATCTCTTCCATTACTCCATGTTCTTTTTGCTCCTCTGTACAGTGCTCTAAAACCCTCTATTTCTAGTTGCATAAGCAGGTACACTTACATTGTTGAAATTAAGGAACACTGAGAGGGGGGGTGAATCAGTGTTCTGTAAAACTTATTATTATGTTCCTTTATTAATTTACCACATACATTAAAAATAAAGAAGCATGAAATTAAGAACAACAATAACAAGATCATCACACATGAACACCAAGATTTTTATGTGGAAACCCAGTTAAGGGAAAAACCACGGTGGGGGTTAACCCACAAGATTTTATACTCTGTTAATAGTATTACAAAATGGGAAGGCACATGCCTTCGGGTGCACTGCCCAGAGCTCACTACTCAAAGGAGGCTCACTGCTTACAAGATCAATTACAAGAGTTCACTTAAATACTTGAACTGGAGAACAACATCTAACTATGCAAGATTACAGTTCCAATTAGGCTCAATATACTGACTTCACACACTTCATCTTTCATTGCCTTGTTTCACTATTCTTTCATGATCTGAATCCTATATCTCTTTGCTTCACACTTGTTACTGCTATACTTTGCACCTCTCACTTCATATTCACACACTCACACTCCAAAATGCTTGAACTCATCGGTTATATATATCCGCAACATGGGATTTCATTAACTACAATCGGCCTCAAGAAAACTTAGAAACTTTTTCAAGATCACTATTATGTTGGCTAAATTCATACACAAACATTAATACGGACCAAAACCTGTGTATTCAAGTCATCACACATGTTGGGCAATACCACTGGATCTCACAAATTACTCAACCAATAACTTCTTCTAATCCGCGCAAGGATCAAACACCAAGTCAGCTTGTTCTTCACCAGACTGAACTGTCTAACCAAAACCCAATACTCAAATGCTTGTAACTTTCAATCCCTTCATCACCGGAGGCTAAAACTTTGAATTTAGCTAGTTATGAGATCCCTTAACATTCCCTCAAATCAGCAACACAATATGATTTCCTGTGGAGAAATGCGGACCAAAATGTTGAACTCTGTCAAATGCTCTATTCCTATCTATCCGTACTTAGATAAATCTGCACTCTGACTTCTGGTATGATCAAATGATGCAATGCGGATGTGCAAGATAGATTCAGTTGCCATCAATGACAACACCTGACATGCCTAGCAGTGTCTCTTGCCAACAATCTCCCCCTCTGGCATTAATGGCAATACTTAGTGAAAAATGACTAAGTGTTTAGAACAACTCCCCCTTATTATGTACATCTATGATTTCCAATGCTCACCCTTAGATGGATTCCTCATTTTTCACTGCTTTCCACTCCCCCTTTGACATCAATGGCAAAGGCTGGGATCTGCATATCAAAATTCATGCAAAAATTCTATGTACATGGGTACATATATACAAACAATCCTTATGTCTTGTCTACATAAACTTAAACACATCACCAAAAATGTGTTTCAATAGTGCCACTTCACTATCCCAACTTTTCTTCAAGCTACCCAAAACTGAAATGTGACCACTGAATAAAAATGCCTGTGGCTCTGCCTTCTATAGATCAGTGGGATTACTTGTCAGAGCAGCACCTTGACCTTCTGTCAAAGCATTGAACATTGTTTCTAACTTAGGGAAGATTAGTCCCCGGAGTTCACACATCCTTGCCACAATGTTTTCCTTTTCTTTCACTAATTTCTTTATTTCATCAATCATGCTAATTACTTGACATTCTTGACTTGTCGCAGATACTGTCAAAGGATTAAAGGATTGAGATACATTTAACAATTTTTGCTCAGACTCTTTTATTTTCTTCTCAATATCCTCTACAACATTTGACTAAGATAAGCAAAATTTGTACACATCTCCTCCTTCGGTGAGGGCATTTTGAATACTCTTTACACTAGTATCCATCATAATTCTATCATTGTCAATTATTCTTTTCAGTTCACTAAAACTTTTATCATTAAATTTATTTTAGACTTTAACTTCTGATGACTTCTCAAAAGACTCAAAGTGAGTACTTACAAAATTTATTAGACTTTTCAACTGACTAGAGGGAGATGCTGATGAATCCTTCTGAAATGAAGACATGATTTTCTCCAAAATGTCAGATGCAAGATCAAGCAACTCATTGTCTTCTATATGGAACTTCAAAATTTCCTCTCTGGCCTTAGCTTGTACAAAAGAGGCCAACTTCATCTTCTGTACTGGTGACAGAGCATCAAAATTGATTAGACCTTGTATTATGTCTGGATCTTCTGCAACTTGTTTATATTTATCCAAAATTTCTTTCACTACTTCTGCAGTGTCTCTTGCCCAATATGATGTTTCAGTTTTATGCTCGTTAGGACCTGCATCTTCTCCCTTCCCGGAGTCAACCACATTGTCTTGCTTATCATTTTCATTATTTTTCTCTGCTTCTGCTCTCTCTACATCATCAACAATGTCTTCTGCATTCTTTTCTGGAGGATTTTTTGTATCCTCAGTAGCAACATTATCATCATTTTTATCAAATTCCTTAACATCCGAAATGGAGGAATCAACTCCATCATCAGTCTCTTTTTCTTGATCTTCCTTGTTCTTAACTCCTGCTTTCTGCTCTTTATTCTTCTCATAATCACCTTCAATAGGATCATTTATTTCCATATTCATTTCTACATTTGCCTCACCAGACTGGTCTGGAGAAATTTGAATATCCTCTGTACCATCAACATTATCTTCCTTTACCATCTCTTCATCTTCTTTATTTGATATTTCTTCTTCCAAAACATAGAAGTCATCTACCTTGACTTGCTAATCATTTTCCTTCAACTCTTCTTCATTTGGAAGGGATGTATCATCGGCATCCGGTTCCTCAGTGACCACATAAAACTTATTCTTGTCTAAGGCTTTCCTCAGAATTTGCTTTGTTTCTTTGACCACTTCATCAATGTCTCCAATCATTAGCTTATTCATCCTTTTCTTGCTTTTGAATTGATCTTTAACTTCTTTGAAAATTTTATCTACTTCCTTTCTAGAGATGACCGGACACAAACTAGACAACACATGTTCCCTTAACTCCAAATCCATTGCTTTAGCAGCTTCTTTTCTCATTTCCAAGATATCACTTAGACTTTTAGGGATATTTGACAAAATTTCCACAAGTGCTCCTTTGAATGTGTTCAGGTACTTAACAGTAGCATCCTCCAAGATTTTCTTGTTAGCATCATCCAAGCTGTCGTAATATTATGTTATGGGCTTCAAATTCCCATGAACAGTTACTGCATTCACAATGTCTTCAATTGACAAGGTAGATTTTTCAACATGGGTTTCAGTCTGTTGTCTTTTGCTCACCTTTACACTTTCGGAGGGCTTGTCTTGGATAGTCCTTGATGCTTTTGCTTTCTTTGACTTTATGCTTCCGGAGGGCTTTTCCTTTGATACTTTAGCAGCCTTGGTGCCTGAGGCCTTCAACTCTTTAACCTCATCATCTGAATCAGACTTTTCTTCATCCTCCTTCTCCACACTGGCATATGACCTTTTGGCCATTACTTTTGTTCTTTTTCCTTCCTTACCGGTAGATTTTTCTTTGAATTTCTCTGCAATAGGAGAAGGTGATGTACCAGAGGTTGTACCAGAACTCCTAGTAGTCCTTGATTTAGAGAGGGATTCTACCAGAACACTTCCTTGTTCCCTATTCTGCTTCTCCTTCTTAGCTTTCTCTATTCTTTCCCTGTTTTGTCTCACAGCTTCTCTGGTTATTCCAATTCTTTCTGCATACATTTCAATTTGTCTTTGGATCTTTCTCTTAGATTTAGGTTTTCAGAGTTCAACATGCAGTTTCACACTAAGTTCACCATATGTTTCAAATCTCTCAACTAAGGTATCTTTTGGTTTGCTCAGAAGGTGTTGGACATACATATCCAGTATTTGTTCATCAACCTCATACCCCATGGGCATGATCCATACAATCCTTGGTTCAACTGTTTCCATCAAGTATTGATTTGTTTCCACCATGAAGCAAATTGTCTTTGTATTTTTCTACCACAGACCTAGGGATTTTTTCCCTTGATTGCATCATATTCTGGAAATTCTTGAAATATCCCCAAAGAGCAATCCTTTGGGCATTGGAGTCACCAATATTGTGCAGGTGCTCTCTTATTTGGATGGCAATAGGTTTGTCACTGGTCCAACACAGGCTTTTTATTCTAGGAAAATCATTCATGAAATAAAAGAATAAACACAAGACCAATGTACCATACTTGAATGTGTTCTTCTTATCCTTCTTGATCTTGTACAAGTTCTCCATTAGCTAGTTTTTTAGAAGCTCACACAAATCATAGTCAGCATTTTCTCTTAACATCTGATAAGCAACATAGATGGTTGTACCGAATACTGAATTTTCCCTATTGGAGTGGTATATCTTATAACCAATTACCATAGATGCAAATTTGACATCTGGATCAATTATATCATCTATTGTCATTGCCCTCTTATCAAACTTTGAACTGGTAGCTTCATTTACAGTCTGTTTCTTCACTGATTTTAGCATTGGTAGTCCACTGGATGAGTTCAATACTGTTACGGCCTTAATGGCATCTTTTGTAATCTTAAAAGGTTTCTTCAACCACATAAATTCATCATGCATCTGACTCAGTACATACCAGACCCACTCAGACTCATCGAAGGATGGGAACCCTATAAACTAAATGAAATGTTTGTCTTGCAATGCCTTATATTCAGGTTTAAGACCATAAATCTCACCCCTCTGGTGATTCTTAAACAAATCTAGTATCTTCGAATCCCCAAAATCATCTATGCTAGCATGAATGTAAGCCCTAATATCTTCAACATGCAACACACCATGTAGAACATTTGAAAAGGCACCTAATAGATCGACCTCTACAGATTTGTGTGGATGCTTTTTGAATTTAGGCCGGGGCCTTTCAGTGATGTCAACAACCAATAGAGTAGTCATATCCAGAGATTGCAAATTCAGAGAGTTTCACATAGAATACCTTGTTTCGCCGGTTAGGGTTAGCTGTCGAATTCACTTTTCGCACTTCAAATCTTTGAAATCTCAGCTTACTTCTCCTTGTTCTCTTCGAATGCATAGTGATTCAAATGTTGAGTAAATCACCTTTTATGCTCCACAAAACCTAATTTGCCATTGTAATAAATGCTTTTCCCTAATTCATCCAGCTACATTGTTTCTACATATAGTCAATCTTCAATTGCTCCACAATCAATCGCATTAGTTTCTTTTCTTCCAGAATTTGCTTCAACAGATCTGCAATAGGCTTCTTTATCTTCATTCATCATGCCATATTTAGGCACCCACTTATTGGTAGGGGGAATTAGATTATCAATGAAGCTCCCCTTGAGCCAGAGCTCCTATCTCAATTCCCAGAGGAATTATCAGCATCGGATTCTGGTGCGGACCCATCACCATCTTTCATTTCACCTTTCTTCACCCATGTTTTGTTCATTTCATTCTGGATCTCATTCACATCTACTTTACCCTTGCCTTTATCTTGTCTCTGCATGTTTTGATTTTTATTTACTAGACCTTTTCTATCATCATTCCTGCTTCTGTAGAATCTTGCAATATGACCAGATCTATTACAATTAAAGCACACGACATTTCTTTTCTCATTTACTTGATTTCCTCTTGATTTGTACCGATTAGCCATGTGTCCAAATCTATTGCATGCAAAATAGTTGCCATTGAAAGAATTGACATTTCTTCTGTTGTTAGAGTAGTTCATCATCATACTTCTCAATTCATTGGATCTATGACCATACCTTTTACAATTGAAGCATTGACCAAAGAAAGATGGACCACTTTGATTCTCTCTACTTCTGCACTAAGTGGCTCTATGACCAAATTTACTGCAATTGAGACAATTTCCATTGAAAGATGGATACCTTTGAGCATTAGGTTGCCTTACTAAAGGCCTTCTAGGATTTCTTCTTGGGTTTCTTTGACCGGATCCGGAGCTTTCACCTTTCTCATATCCCAAACCATGCTTATCACCTGCCTTCTTCTGACTATCAAGCAACACCTCAAGTTTAGTTGAGCTTATCTTAAACTTTTCTTCATATTCATTTGCAGCTTCTAGGTCATGCTTGAGAATGACAATTTGCTTTTCAAGTTGTTCCTCATTATACCTGGTTTCTTGTAGATCAGACTCTAGACGACCAATTATTTTGTCCAATCTACAACACTCTTCTGTTCTTTCTTTCAGAGACTGATTTGGGTTTTCTTTAGTCTTCTTCCTTTCCTCTATTTCCTTGGTTAGCCTCATCACTTTGGATTCCATCTCATGTTTTAATACATCTTCTTGTGCCAGCTTCTCACATTCCTTTGACTTCTCCTTTAGAGCCTCATCCATGCCATTGTCTTCATTTTGATTTTCCAATCGCTGAAGTAGCTCCCTTCTCTTTTCCATGGATTTGCTCAGTTGCCCTTTCAAAGTTTGAATGAAATCCCTAGCATCTTTAAGATTTTATTTTAGTTCTTTGACTTCCACTTTGGATTGATCAAGATCTTCTAAAGCAACTTGAAGTTGTTCATTGATTCCCTCAGAATACCTCGATGAACCCATTGAAACATCTACCTAGATCTTCCTTAAGCTGTTAAACTTCTTCCAAGAACCTTGCTCTGATACCAATTATTGAAATTATGGAACACTGAAAGGAGGGGTGAATCAGTGTTCTGCAAAACTTATTATTATGTTCCTTTCTTAATTTACCACATACATTCAAAATAAAGAAGCATGAACTTAAGAATAACAATAACAAGATCATCACACATGAACACCAAGATTTTTACGTGGAAACCCAGTTAAGGGAAAAACCGCGGTGGGGGTTAACCCACAAGTTTTTATACTCTGTTAAAAGTATTACAAAATGGGAAGGCACATGCCTTCGGGCGCACTGCCCAGAGCTCATTGTTCAAAGGAGGCTCACTACCTACAAGATTGTTAGCCTCGTGATCAACATACCGATAAAGGAAACTTGCTTTTGAGATCAAGAAATTTGATTGGTTTCACAAGCATCTTATAACACCGATGATGAAAAAAATTGGTTTCAAAAGTTTCCATCGGTCCTCACCAAAACTTTTGAAACTCCTCTACATTGTTGATGAAAGACACTCTATTTTCTTAATCAGAGAATTAGAGTGGTTTTGAAAGTAACTCTAGCTACCGATGAAGTTAGGAATCATATCCAAAATGCCGGTGAAGTTCTGATGTTGCATGTCGAGCCACTAACCACTCACTCCTCCACGTCCGTGAAATCTGCCTATATTCTCTTAAAGCATAAAGAATAATGAAATCTTGTTAGTTATGGTGGTTACCATGCTGAATACTTTCGCCTGTTAGCCATGCATGTTCAATGTGAAAGCATAGATAGTGCACATGAAATTTGGTACGATGCCATCAAAACATGACAAAACAGAGATTTATGTCAGATCATAGTTCGAAGCACCCTAGTAGACATGCAAGCAAAGATTGCCCGATATGAACGATATGATTTTGTTAAAAAGATTGTAGAAAGTTTCAAGCAAATGCAATTTTCAGGTGTAGAACTTAATCCGCCACCTTTTCCAGCATCCCCGTGGCCTGTTCAAAGCGTAATGAAATGAAAATTTTTGTCAAGTATTAAAGTTCAAAACACTTTGGACGCTGAAGTTTTGCCACCATCATTGTAACCGCAACATATGCACAAAATGTATTTGTTAAAAAGACTTTAGGAACTCTTGAACAAATGTAGTTTGCTGTTGAAAATTCATTATTTTACGACCTACGACAATATCTTTCTCCTCGCCTGCACCAGAATGGAACATTAGAGCAAACCGTCACAAGATATGCACATAAGATATTTGCCTCAAAGAGATGTCTATAGGAGATGTACAAAATGGGTGCGTTGAAGAGACTCTACAATCTTTCAAGTGAATGCAATTGGTAGGAGAACTAAAATCATTTGCAACAATCTCCTTTCCCGTGCCAAAAGTAAGAGCTTCTCACTAGTATATAGATAGCCATCAAAAGACATGCACAAAGCGAAAGCATTAGAGAAAGCATGTGGAATCTTGATAATGAACACAAATTGTTTGATAGTATGTCTCAGAAAGATGTCTTGGGCTATCGATTGTTCCTAACAGTGTATTCCTTGAGGCTCCTATGGGTACAAATGCCATCTTAATTCAAAGTTCTCTGGCAAACTACTATACAAAAATGTGGAAGCATATGCAGAGCACGTGAATAGTTTGACAAAATGGCTCATAGAAACGTGGTGTCATGTGACTTTCAAGTAGGGTAGGGGCGTCCATCGAAGCATAATGGAAGTGGGATTTTTGTTAGATTTATTATAGTTGGAAATGGTCTTCTCAAGGAATGTAATCATTGCTGGATATACACAAAGTGGTTTTGGAGAGAACATCATTGGAGGTCAACAAGGTAGATTCTATGTGGTTACAAATCCCAATGACTATGACCCTATAAATCCTTGACCTGACACTCTGTGCCACACTATCATTCAGACCGAGCCCCCTTAGATTATTTCCTAAAGAGATATGGTTATTCAACTCAAGGAGGAGCTTATCATGAGCATCTATAAGATTATTGACGGTAAAGGAGCCAACGTTCATGGAGCTTGCATTACAATACAATATCTGAACAACATCATCATTCATGGAGTTCATATCCATGATTGTAAACCTGTGGGAAATACAAATGTTAGGAGCTTCCCCTGCCCATTATGGGTATAGAACCAGAAGCGATAAAGAAGTTGCAAGTTATGAAAAAGTTCTTCATAATCATGAAATACGTGATGCAATTGGAAAGTACAAAGATATTGTGATGTTTTTCTTGTCATATGCATAAGAGATGGAATCACTGGGGAGGTTTCAATAAATCTCTAAGATTGTTGATGACAAATTACTAATAATGTGAAGATATTTTCCTATATTTAATCTACCAACTTCAGCTACCTTACACATTGTCTCTATTTATGTTAGACAACTACTTATTGGCTTACTATTATGTAAAATGTGTTCACTAAGAAAGAAGACATACATTGGAATGAGTGTATAGATATCTATCAAAGCATCAAGTTGCTATCAGATGAGTTGACATGTATGCAAATTATGAAACCATTGACAAGGAATATGAGTTGTTTGGCTGCATGAATAAGATACATGAGGAGTGGTGCAGGAGCACCCCTTCATCAAGTCAATTGTATGTCTAAGGGAGAAGATTAAAATCTTGATATGTCTTAATAAGGTTTGTTTGACCGATATCTATTATTGTAAGTTGCATCTAGGTTTCTGTGCAAGTCCATGGGACACTTGTCGATCTGTAATGACAAGGTTGTTAGTTAGTAAAGATTTTGTTAATCAGTTGTATCTCCCAGCCATTGGGAAGCCAGTCAGTACTACTCACTATGAGTAGATATATAGCTTAGCTCAAATTGATTTCAAAGAGGTTGATCAGATGTTAGACAGGGCAGTAGTTGTGAAGTTAAGTTGTGGAACTGTGAAATCAGACATCTATATACATTTCTGAAAGCAATAAGAAGATCCTGTTTTGTGTTGTCTTTTTGGTTTTCAAGTTCACTCTGTAATTGATTTTCTGCTTTGGGATCGAAATGGGTTCTTAACCCATTCCATCGGTTGGATTACTTCGTAATCAGTGGAATGGTTGTATATATTAGTTTATGTTTTTGTTTTGTACTTTTTGTTTGCTCATTCCATGATTTCAGGATTGTTGGTAGCATGCATTGATACACCCTATCATCCTCATGTGCTAGGCTTTGAATGTGGAAAAGTCTGTATGTTTGTAGGAGAAACAGTTATGTGAAATCGCGAGGGTTTCATCAGATCAAATCAGTGAAATTTTGCATTATTCAATCAGATATACAATTTGTGTGTATATCGCATTCACATGTCGGATATACATTCCATGTGTATATCGCAGTAGTTCGTCGGGTATATATATCGCAAAACATATCAGGACACATGAAAGGGTTGTATGTCGAAGATTAAAGATTGTAAACATACATTTCAGATATACAGTTTATGTGTATATCGCTGAGGTGTATCAGGTTACTTTTCCTGTATATCCCACAGTTAAGGGTTGTGAGTATCCCATAGATGTCTATCGGAGTTGTATGTGACAAATGTACATTTTAAAATGTACAAGCTGCCGACATACAAAGGAGAGAGAAAGTGAAGTATCAATTGGCATATAAGGAAGTCAAAGGATTAGAGTCAAACCCATCAAATGTATATTTGAGTTGCATGTTATGAAGGTACATTACTAATGTACATCAGATTCATATACAAAGGAGATCACTAGTCAGAAGCATATTCGGAAGGTATATTCTAGATGTAAGTCAAGAAGATACAAGTGGCAGATACAACGAAGTCAGCGGTCAAACTATTTGAATGCATGTTTTGAATGCATCCTTTGATTGTATATTGCGGATGTACAATGCGCTCATACATTGAGCAAATGTGCAAGGAGGTGACCGGCAGGAGCGGTAGGAGGGACCGGCACGATAGGTAAGAAATTGTATGTATCCCACTGAATGTATTGGTGTGACTGTAGACATCGGAGTGACTCAGATCAGGGAAGTCGATAGTTCATGTGTTGCTGATAGACAATTAAGGGAAGTTTGTACATCGTTGTGATGTATGTGATTGGAATAAGGTTGTTTGTCTGGACGATGAATGAACATACAAAGGTAAATGTATGTTGGTAAGCAATACACACCTGTGTTGAACATTTCCGTTGGCAACTCTGCATCATAGTGGTATCAGAGCAAAGGAGTATCTTTTGGAAGAAGAAGAAGACAAGATGTTAGATGAAGAAGGATCATCAGAGCTTCCAGCAAGGATGACCATTGCTGAGTTGGCTATGCTGGTGAAAAAGAAAAATGCAGAAAGCAAAGCAGTCAAAGCTCAGAACCAGGCTTTGAAGGATGAGTTGGAGAAGTTGAGGGACAAAGTAGGTTCTGGTAAAGAAGAAGACTGGGATGAAGAGGAGATCCCCAAGCGGGAAGAGATAGATGCTCCTACAGACTAGAGACCCTTACTTAATGCCCTCAAATCCATGGAGAGAAGGACCATGGATATGAAACTCAACCTGCCAGTGTTTACAGGAAAAATGGATCCTAATTCAGTGATGGAGTGGATAGACTCCTTGAATAATTTCTTTGAAACAGAGGAAATACTAGATCATCAAAGGGTGAAGATGGCTCAATCCAAAATGAAAGAAGTTGCATTAACTTGGTGGAATTTCATCCAAGATGATCGGGTGAAAGAAGGAAAGAACATAGTTGCTACTTGGAAGAAAATGGTGGCTTTAGTGAAGGAAGCCTATGTTCCTTTGGATTACAACATCCAACTACATAAGAGGAGACAAAATTTGAAACAAAAGGAATTAGATGTCAGTTCATACACTGAAGAGTTCATGAAACTATGTGTCAAGACAAAGGTGAAGGAGAATGAGGAAGAGAGGGTAGCAAGGTATCTCAACAGGTTGAGATTTGCCATCCAAGAAGATTTAAATATGCATAATCCAGATACAGTTCAAAAGTGTTATCAATTGGCACTCAAAGTGGAAGAAAAATTAAAGAGAAGACAAGAGCATAATAGTAGAGGAAGAGGAAGACAACAAAGAGGGGGAAGAAGTCCTTTCAGAGGCAGAGGACATGGATTTGGATACCAAGGTGAATCCTATCAAGAAAGCAACAAAGGAGACAACAGTCAAACTCAAAAGGGAAGTTATGATCAAAAAGGAAACTTTAGGGGCAAAAGACTGCCATTTAGAGGGAGATCTCAGGGCAGAGGACCTCTTAGATGTTACAATTGCAATCAAGAAGGCCACATAGCCAGCAGATGTCCAGACAAAGCAACAAGTTCAATGGGAGAAAGAAGGACAAATCTGATCCAAGAATCTGACTGTCAAAGTGTGACAAGCTCAAACACTTGTCAAAGCGTAAAAGCTCCTGATGGTTATGGATACCCTGAGATAGGAGAGTCTTTGATTATTAGGAGAGCAATGACCACCATGAAGGTGCCTGACAGAGAACCCCCACAGAGAAAATCTCTTTTCAAAACTACTTGCAAGGCAGGAGGAAAGGTATGTAAAGTTTTGATTGACTCTGGATCTACTGAAAATTTTATGTCTGTTGAAATGGTAGAAAAGATTAAGATTAAAAGATTGCCACATCCTTGCCCATATAAAATTTCATGGCTCACTCAAGGTCAGTAAACAGTTGTAGAAGAGTAGGCTTGGGTGGATTTTCAAATTGGACCATATAAGGACAGGTTATTGTTTGACATAGCTCAGATGGATGCTTGCCATCTCCTATTTGGCAGACCATGGCAATATGACTCAGGAGCACAACATTATGGAATTAGAAATACATATTCAATCACTAGGGATGGTAAGGTGATAAGGTTACTACCATTGATGGAGGAGGTAGAGTCAAAAGGGAAAGAAGTCAAAGTAATGCTGGTAGAAGGTAAACAGTTCATGAAAGAGATAGTACAAGAGGGTACAGTTGCATATGCCCTAATTCCATGCCTGAAAGTGAACAAGGAACAACCGCAAGAAATTAAGGGAGAGAAGAGACAGAGGTTCATAGATCCTGCTGTCCAAGAGTTGTTGGATAAGTACAAAGGCATCATCTCTGATGGAATGCCAAGGTCCCTACCACCTGTAAGGGACATCAGCCATTGCATAGATCTAATCCCAGGATCTACACTTCCAAACAAGGCAGCATACAAGCTTACCCCAGAGCAGAATGCAGAGGTAGCAAGACAGATTGAGGAGTTGTTGGAAACAGGCCTAATTGGTAAAAATTTAAGCCCATGTGCAGTACTAGTTGTACTAGCACCAAAGAAGGAAGGCACTTGGAGGCTTTGTACTGATTCCAGGGCTATTAACAAGATAACAATTAGGTATAGATTTCCAATACCAAGGATAGAAGATTTGTTTGACTGCTTGGGAGGTGCCAATAAATGTATGTTGGTAAGCAATACACACCTATGTTGAACGTTTCCGTTGGCAGTTTATGTGTATATGGCTGAGGTGTATTAGGTTACTTTTCCTGTATATCCCATAGTTAAGGGTTGTGAGTATCTCGCAGATGTCTATCGGAGTTGTATGTGACAAATGTACAAGCCACCGACATACAAAGGAGAGAGAAAGTGAAGTATCAATTGGCATACAAGGAAGTCAAAGGATTAGAGTCAAACCCATCAAATGTATATTTGAGTTGCATGTTATGAAGGTACATTACTAATGTACATTAGATTCATATACAAAGGAGATCGCCAGTCAGAAGCATATTCGGAAGGTATATTCTGGATGTAAGTCAAGAAGATACAAGTGGCAGATACAACAAAGTCAGCGGTCAAACTATTTGAATGCATGTTTTGAATGCATCCTTTGATTGTATATTGCAGATATACAACGCGCTCATACATTGAGCAAATGTGCAAGGAGGTGACTGGCAGGAGTGGTAGGAGGGACTGGCATGGCAGGTAAGGAATTGTATGTATCCCACTGAATGTATCAGTGTGACTGTAGACATAGGAGTGACTCAGATTGGGGAAGTCGACAGTTCATGTGTTGCCGATAAACAATTAAGGGAAGTTTGTACATCGTTGTGATGTATGTGATTGGAATAAGGTTGTTTGTCTGGCCGATGAATGAACATTCAAAGGTAAATGTATGTTGGTAAGCAATACACACCTGTGTTGAACATTTCCGTTGGCAGCTCTGCATCAAGGAGCTTCATAAATCCAGTCGCAGAGAAGATGGTTTAGATGATCATAACAAAGTCACTCAACTTGGAGGTCTATGCTATTAAGATTTAAATATACACTATATGTTCTTCCTTCAAATTAAGATAAGTCATTTAGTTGCTTTGAGAAACACTCTAAAGGGAATGGATCTAAGTTGATGCCTATGGTGAAATAAAGTTCAAACGCTAAGGGAAATCTGTTACTCTGGCCATCAGACTTTTCAGGATGTTTAAAGAAAGAGAATCCGGTCTACTAAATCATTTCCCAGAGTTAGCAACTCCGTCAATGGCACCATCGACAAGCAAAGAATAAATGCAGTTGTTGCATATTGTATAGTTCTCATTTTTTATGTGTTTGTGTATGACTCAAGTCATGATTTTGGCTTGTTTTGTAAATAATTTTCATGATTGAGTTTCTCTTGTTCGAGTCTAGTTTTCTATCTTTAATTGTAAAGTTAGGTTCATCCTAACTCTTTCTTACAAAGTAGTTATTTTAAGTGCCTAAGTTAAGTAGTTACTCTAAGTGACTATCTTTACAAAAGAAAGTTAGTTATTCAAAGTTAGTGCACTTGTGAAGGTAGTTATGCCAAGTAGTTACAAAAAGTGGTTACTAACCTCACCTATAAATACAACATTGTAATTCAATCAAAGGGTTCCACTTTTTTGCAAGGCATTGTGTAAAGGACTCGAATAGTATTATTCAAGCAAGAAAGCAATAAAAAAATGTTTTGGATGTGTGTTCAATTCGATTTTATGTGTTGTTGTTGATATTCGTATGATTAATCAATGATAACCATTTGCTTTCCTTTAAACATTGCATGTGGAAAAGATTATCATGTTAAGTTTTGGTATCTCAACTTGAATGTGTGGAACTTGAATCAATAAGATTACTTCTCATTTCTTTATTAGTTTTCGTTATTCAATTTGTTCTTAAAAATCCCAGAAAATCTATATACCCCTATCATATGAGGGAGCTGCCCCTCTCAAATGCAGAGAGGAATCGACATAGTCCTGCGATTCTTCAACTATTGTAAGCAGGTTGTTGCTGATTCAAGGGCTAAACGGAGTTATTCACGAAGGTTATTTAAAAGCAACAAATCTATTTACCAACAAAGATCAATTACAAGAGTTCACTTAAATACTTGAACTGAAGAACATCATATAACTATGCAAGATTGCAATTCAGATTAGGCTTAATATACTGACTTCACACACTTCATCTTTCACTGCCCTGTTTCACTGTTCTTTCATGATACGAACCCTAGATCTCTTTACTTCGCACTTATTACTACTATATTTCACACCTCTCACTTCATATTCGCACACTCACACTCCAAAATGCTCGAACTCATCGGTTATATATATCTACAACATGAGATTTCATCAACTATAGTCAGCCTCAAGAAAACTTAGAAACTTTTTCAAGATCACTATTTTGTCGGCTGAATCCATACATAAACATCAATGCAAATCAAAACCTGTGTATTCAAGTCATCACACATGTCGATCAATACCACTGGATCTCACAAATTACTCAACCAACAACTTCTCCTAATCCGCACAAGGATCAAACACCAAGTCAGCTTGTTCTTCACCGGACTGAACTGTCTAACCAAAACCCGATACTCAGATGCTTGTAACTTTCAATGCCTTCATCACCAGAGGCTAAAACTTTAGATTTAGCTAGTCCTGACATCCCTTAATATTCCCTCAGATCCGTATCACAATATGATTTCCTGTGGAGAAATGTGGACCAAAATGATGAACCTTGTCAAATGCTCTGTTCCTGTCTATCCGGACTTAGATAAATCTGCACTCTGATTGCCGATATGATCAAACGATGCAATGCGGATGCATAAGATAGAATCAGTTGCCCTCAATGACAACACCTGACATGCCAAATAGCATCTCTTGCCAACATACATATCATTTTGAAATTGAATGAAATAAATGGTCAATGGAAAATGTATCATCCAAAGTAGATCACCTGTATAACCCAACAACCAGAGGGATGGGTAGAAAGATTTACAACTTGACCATAAAATGAAGAAATAATAAATTATATTCTGTCCGTAGGCACACATTCAATGCATTTTTGTATGACATGGTTTCCATTATCATCTCGCACACATCACATGATGTTTCCATCAAGTTTTGAAACCAGCTGCGTCTGCAAGTCTACATCAACTACTTCGAGTGCCTAGCTCAAAATTGAATAATATCGAGATATGATAGCGATAAAACAATTAAAATTTATTTTTATTTTTAAATAAGATTCTGCATATACTAAGTGTGTTACGACATGGCTATTCTAAATTTTTTTTTAAAAAAAAAGAAGAAAACAAGATTCCAATCTGTCTGTTGTCTTCTTTTTTTATTAAAATGGGAAGAAGACCACATATTTAGTACAAAGCTACAAACCATACAAAATCAGAATAGCAGTCTAGCAGCCTTCCAATAGGTTGCAGAAACACAAATCCAAGTTTTTAAGAAAATCCAAATAGTCAATCACCACCGGACAAAACCAAAAAAATGTTTTAAAATGCTAGCTAGACCAACACTACTAAGAGAATTGTCCAAATATTTACCCCGCCATTGGCAATGGTGACGGTGCCCATAAGCTTGCTCAACTCGTCATTGTTCCTCACTGCCAACTGAATATCACGGGGGGATGATCCTTGTCTTCTTATTATCCCTTACAGCATTTGCAACCAACTCAAGCAACTGTAGAAAATCATACAGAGCCATTAAACCCTAATACTCTTAAAAGAGAGAAAAAATAGGCTAACCCAAGAAAAAATTAAAACCCATAATGCCATTTTTAGCTCAGATTAAAAATAAAACATTCTACAAACAATCTTCGATAAATCACCATGTCTCAGCCACAAGATACTCCAAAATGACTACGAGATAAACAGGCGCACTGCACCCACCCACTCGGCATATTTTCCCCATATTCTCGTTTGCCGACTTCTCCGTTTCTTGCTGTTGTGTCATGGCTTTACTTGAGAGGATTGCACAGGAGCTCTGCCATTGCATTCGCCCTAAATTAATACAGTCCCCTAGTGGATTCGACATGCCTTGCTCCAGAGGAGTGTGGTCCTCCTATTTGTCATACTTTCCTATGGGTAAATCACATTGGATTTTCTCAAAATCTCCAAGACGCCAATGCATAAGCTCACCGATACGTTCTGCATTCTTTCTCATATTGTAATGCAACTTCCCCATATTCACGTCCAACCCAAATAACTACCCACGAGATTGTGCAAGCCTTCCCCCCCATATTCCCTCCTAGAATATGAGAGGCAATGGGAGGCGAGGGAAAGTATATAATAGTTTAATTTTAAATATTTTATTTTATGATAGATTACTAAAAGTGTACACACATCTGCGTAATAATTAAAAATAGAATAATTCTTAAATAAGTCTAAAATAAAATAAAATAACTCTTTAAAATAATTCTTAAATAAAATAAATAATTTTTAAATAATTTACAATAAAATAAAATAACTTTTTAAGTAAATAAAATTATTCTCGACGTTTTTAAAATACCTATATAGTATTGACTATAATACGTAAAAGGGCACCGTATGCATTTTTATCTTGCACATACCTACGTGCTAAAATCGTTTTTTTTTAATATTATTTTTAATATATATATTTTTGGGGCCTCAAAGCGAAAATAGGCCTTTCCCCGGAAGAGAGTCCGCTTCAAAATCTCTGCTACAACAATTTTGAACGCTGCGAAGGGTTTAGGGTTTAGTAACCTAGCAGATTTTTTCTACTTCCTGTGTTTTTTTTAAAAAATATTTTTCAAAGGCCAAAAGTATTTAGGACCTTCCGAGTTGCTTTTTGGTTTCTGCTGGTGTTTTTGCTGTATCTTTTACAATGGAGAACACCAAAAACCTGAAGAAGCCTAAAGCACCACCACCTGTGAAACAAGAAAGAATCGAAAAAGCTGTAGATGCTCTGCTGAAATGGGTAAAGTCTCAGCCCAAATATCAGAAACCCCAGCTTCTGGAACATGACGAGTTTTTGTACATGGTCATAACTTTGAAAAAAATTCCGGCTAAGGAAAGAACGAATCCTTACAAGATTAGGATACCCAATCCCTTGTTTCCCCTGGATGGAAGCCAAGAGATCTGTTTGATAATAAATGATGCAGAAAAGCGGGCGTCTAGGGTTTCTTCTGAATTTGCCAAGGCTAAGATTAAAGAGGAGAGCTTACCCATTTCAAAGGTATTGAAGTATTCAAAGCTTAAGACTGATTACAAGCCCTTTGAGGCCAAGAGGAAGCTTTGTGGGTCTTATGATATGTTCATGGCTGATCGATCTGTGATTCCATTATTGCCCAGGCATTTGGGGAAGACGTTTTTTAAGAAGAAGAAGCACCCTATTCCCGTGGATTTGAGTCACAAGCAGTGGAGGAGGCAGATTGAGCTAGCTTGCAGCTGTGCTTTGGTTTACGTTAGAGGGGGTACATGTTGTGTGGTGAAGGTGGGGAAGGTGTCTCAGGAGAGGGATGAAATTGTGGAGAATGTTAGTGCTGTGATTGATGGGCTTGCGGAGGTGATACCGAAGAAGTGGAAGAATGTCAGGTCTTTGCATTTGAAGATGTTGGAGTCTGTGGCATTACCGATTTATCAGGTTGTTCCGGAGAGGCCATTCAAGATTGAGAGTGTGGGAAGTGAGGCAGGACTGAAGGTTTTGGTAGAGGAGCCTGAGAAGGAAGTACATGCTAGGGACTCCGAGGAAGGAGAGAAGAAGATGTTCAAGAAGGGAAGAATCCATAATGTGCGGTACATGGACCATATGTTGGGGGACGTGTCTGATGATCTTTTGGGTGACAAGGATCAGAATGAGGGTCTATTAGGTGATGACAATCAACACGAGGGTTTTTTGGGTCATGAGGTGCAGAATGATGGTATTTTGGGAGATGAGGACCAGAAAGAGGTTGATTTGCCAGTCTCCTTTGAGTTGGGAGAAAGTAAGGTTTTTTCAGGTGATGATGAATGTGATGGCCGGATTTCAAAATCTACAGAAAAGAACAGATCTGGAAAAAAGATAGCAGGTGCCAAAAGGAGGAAGGGTTTGAGTATGGAGGACAATTCAGGCTCTTTGAATGATGGAGATGCCAATGTTTCAATGCCAGATAATTATTCTACCCCGGCTTCAGGGCACAGAAAGAGAAGCAAATCAATTGATTGCGATGGGCCAGTGGCTGTTAGTGTAAAGGCCTCAGCCAAGAAAGGAAAGACCAAAAATGTTGAAGATGGGGCAGTCACGGACAATGTCAAGTCCTCGGCAACAAAATTGAAGATTAAACATTTTGAAGATGGAGCGGGTACTGACAGTGTCAAGGTCTCAGGAAAGAAAGGAAAGACTAAATCTTTGAAAGGAAAAACTATTGTGGCTTGAGGGAGTGCAGTTTTAAGGTACTTTGATGGTCTTAGTGGACATATAACTTTGCCCATTATTTTGTAAAATGACTCATTCCGTCCAGCTTTATAGCACAGGAAACATTGCAATTCATGTTAATTTTGTAATGTTGGACACAACTGCGTGTCTTAATTTAAATGCATCTGTTTTGATCGTTTTTGAATAGATTTTGGGTAGTATGGTTCCTATATTTATTAGGATTCTTCATGTAGCTTACATTCTTAAAGGATATGTTTTAGTTGTTCATCAACATTGGGGAAATTTTTGTCCACGAGGCATTTAGTTTCATTATACGCAATAGCATTTTCTCCACAATTTTAAAAACCAGCATATGATGCAGCCCTTTCTATTTCACGGAATTTATAATAATTGATTTGTCTATACCAACATTTTCTTGAAAATATCACAAGTTTTTCAAAATATCTTTGACTGCAATTTTGACCAAATTTTTCGCCAATATAGCTGTACATGGAAATTTTTACAAGTATAGCTGTACATGACATCAAGCATTAAGTTCAGACATTCACATAATGCATCAAGTTCGAGATTCAATGTTCATTGACTCAAGTGTAGCAGCAATAAAAATTTCATTGTCTTCATTAAAATTATTTATCAGCTATAATATTTGTGCTTTTTTATGAATAGCTTTACCATCATCATCACACCTATGTTCAGCAGTGTTTCTGGGACAGGGACAGTGGGACACATTTTGGGACAACAGTAATGGGAGGCCATTTTTTAGGGACAGCAAGGGAAGGAAATATATGTAAAAACACACACACACATACATACATATATGGAAAATTTTACAAGTATAGCTGTACATGACATCAAGCATCAAATTTAGACGACATTCACATAATGCATCGAATTTGAGATTCAATGTTCATTGACTCAAGTGTAGCAGCAAAAAAAATTTCATTGTCTTGATTACAAATATATGACCAAAAGTCTGTAGGGTACAAATTGTCCAATAATAGGCATAGAAATAAGATATAAAAATATTAAAAAACAGGACCTACCATGTCTGTGCCTCATCCTGACGATCATGAGGATTTGTATCAAATCATTTAATACTCATGTAATGAGATATGCACAATTATGGAGGATTTGTGCAAGGCAATAAGGATTTGGCATCTTTCTTAGAGCACATCCTTGGTATTCCACCATGGCATCATGGTGCAAAAGACACAGAGGTGGTAGTTAAAATGAAGAACTGTCATGAAGGGTTGTATAGAGAGCATTGCTGATATTGTGGACAATAATATTAAAGTTAAAAAGAAAAATACCAATGGTAAGATTGAGGAAAATGTAACAAAAGAAACAACAGTCTGTGATTGGGTAAGACTTGCAAATGGTGAGAGCATAGTGATTATTGTTGCTGTCCAGTTGAGGACTTGCACCAGGAAAATGCAAACCACTACATTATCTATCATTTTTGTTTCTGACTGTTTTTTAAATTTGAAAAAAAAATTTGATGTACCCGGGGATGTCTGGCTATCCCCTGGATGATCAACGGATGTGTCAGATGTCCCTAATCATCCCAGGGAATGTGCCCAGGACATAACAAATCTTTTCCAGCTGTTTGGGATGCATCCCCAATTTTGAGCAGGTCAGGAAGCGCCCAGAGGACAATTCCTGGCCGCACCATGTTTCAGAAATGCAGAGGGAGACGAAGAAATGGGGGAAAGGGTTCAGGACACATCTCACATCTTAACAATTATGAATTATCCATTGGGCAGAGCCACAATTTGGGTAACTGAATAATGTGAGAAAAGAAGTTATATTCAGCTCAAGGTGGCAATTAGAAGAGAAATGAACTAAAACTAACTACACTAATAGGGCCTCATATGCAGAGGCATAAAACTAGTCAAACTTGGTCATAGTACAATGATGAAAAGGTAATGGAAGGTGAAGAGATCATTGATGAATCATTTAAAAGTAAATGCTATTAAAGGGAAGTTAGCTAAAATAGTAAAAAGTAATAAATGAAAATCCCAAATATGTGAGATGAGAAACAGGTAGATAAGAAAATAATCAACAAGAAGCACTGCACTAAATAAATAGATGAGAAAGTCCGCAATCTGTCCTTAGAAGAGTGAAATCAACCTATCAAGTTAGAGTAAAGGGTTACACGAGCTCTATCAAAACTCATGCCCCTCAACCACAAGGCTTCATGATTGAATTGAAGTCTTGCCTCCAGGCAGTTACTACGACTCATGAGGCTGCCAACCCAAAGGTTGACTTGTCTGACCTTCATGGCTCTTTTTTGAAATAAAATACTGAAGCACATTCTCTAGCCCTTTTGGCGTGAATCTTGAAGTGAATGTGAAGCAATAGCCAGTGTTTATGTTATACCATTGTAAAAGATTATGAGTACTAGGGAATCTTATACTGGAAATCTTATAAAGCTGGGAAGAAGCTCCATTCGAGACTATACTTTGACCATAATCTCTTGAATCTCTCCATTACTCATGTTGCCAATTGTCATAAGATACTTCAGAGTGAGTTACCATGAAACAATGTTTCCCATTAATAAAAGATTAATGCACATGGATTTCACATTCTGCATATTGATCTTACTATTTGCTTGGTAAGCTTCACTTGCTTTATTTATTCGCTATCACCACCACAGTCTCCACTTCCTGATATCTTAGCTTGCAAGCAATCAATTATCTTGAATCATAACATTTTTATTTTCCTAGAGTGTGATTTTTAAAAGAACCTTTGAAAAGATAACTTATCTTGGTGTTTAAAAGCAGACCCGTGGTTGAGCTTTGCCATCATTTTCTTGATAGCATTGAACACTGCATGTATTACTTAAGTATTTGTATTGTTTTTTCATAAGAAAGATAAGTACAAAAGATTTTGTTCCGAGGAAGATTTAGTACACTGTTGACCAAAGAAAATGTGTAATCATAGTTAGCATACTCGGAGGCTCAGTACTTGCGAGTAAAATCCTAAAACGAGAAACTTGAGTAGAAACTCGCCACTCACCGAAACATGGGAAGGACTCAGTAACAAATGCCCAAAAACACTGCAAAAATACCCTAAAAATGGCTGTAGACTGAAAAACATGCCCTAAAATGTGACTGTAGACTGAAAAATGTGCCCTCTGTATTTAAAAATGTTCTCTCAACTGCACAAACATGCAACTTTTCTTTAAAGGAAATGAAGTATTTTTTGAAGTTTCCGAGTTTTCACCAAGTCGAAAATTTGGGGTCTGATGAGTCCAAGTAAGCAAACTATATAAAAGATAGTATTGTGCTATAGGTCAACTTGCTTACATGGCCAGAGAAAGGAAAAACCAAAAGAAAAACCCAGGTTAACCACAGCCCAGCCTTGGAGTATATGCCAGTTTGAACTGGCAGCTCAATTTCTTCAAGAAACAAGGTTTTCTGTTCAAAAACCTGTAGGCTATTAATGAACACATGCCAGTTTGAAATTCAAGAAACCGGTTTTTTGTTGAAAACACCACCAGTAATTGAAATTCCAAAGAAAAAGCCATGGGTTACAGAAAAACTGGGGAAAAAGTAAAGCCCGCAGATTATTGAAAAACAAGGGAAAAACCAGCAGGTTATTGAATAGCACATGGGTTTTCCCCAGGTTTTTCAAAAAACCACCCGCCAATGCTTATAAACACAGTTTTTTGTTTAAGCCTCATTTTTCAGCTTTTCACTCTAGAATCAAACTATTTCAGGGCACAGGGAAATAAGTGAACAGGTGATTAGGGTTTTTGAAGGATTGTTGTCATCAGCAACATATGGCACATCTAAATCATTGCTGTTCAGTGTTTTCAGTTTTCCACATACCTTCAAACCTTCAGGGTGCTATGCAAAAGAGATAAGGCCTATTTGGGATCTGTTTTTTGTTCAATTTAAAAGATTGTAACTTTGCAGGGTTAAGGTTAGGGTTGAGGTTTAAAATTTTTAAGTTTGAAAGTTTAACACTAGTGGTTAAGGTTTAATGTTAATGCTAAACTTCAACCTCACGGTTAAACCCTAATCAGGGTTTAAGTTTTAAGCTTAAACTTTCAAGTTAAACATGAAACCTACCAGCCCAATTTTTTAACTAACCCTGAACTAGGTTTTAAATTTTAGGCTTAAAGTTAGTTTTTTCTTAATTGTAGAATTTGAACTTTACTAAGTTATTAACCTTGACCCTAAACTGTTTTCTAAGTTTGGTTAGGGTTCGGGCATCTTTATTACCAACCCTAACTATGAAATAGCTTTTTTAGTTTAGGGTTATGGCTAGGAATTTTTACTTTTAAATTCTGCTAACCTTGACCCTAAAATATTTTTTAGTTTAGGGTTAGGATTAGGGCATTTTTGTAAATAAACCTAAGGCTCTTGTGCATTTATTTATAATTTCAATTGATTATGCATGGAAGGACTTTGCATCGGCCTATTGTAAACCTATGCTCAATTTGACAATGCTAAAATGCAATTTTGTAGGGATGAAAACAATGAACAATGGGGGCATTAACTATTTCAAATTGCATTTAACAAAGTTGCTAAGACCTGACATGAAGACTTGTTAAAATTTTCTTGGAGATGTAACCCACCAAGGCCTATGTGAAAATCAAAGTTAAAAAGAAAGGGCTACAAATGGATCATCCACAAGGTCATCTAGTGATGCCAAAGCTGAAGAGGGACCTTCGGATGAGGAGGAACTCTCGTAGCAACCTTGTGCTAATACTTCTACATTGCCTTGCTCTTCCAAAAAGACTAATACTGATGTGGGCAATGTAAATCCATACAACACTTGAGACCCAACCATCTTTTGAGAGAGAAGAATGTCCATGCATATGCCAGAAAGGAAATAGTTGATTTCTTGCCCTAGCATCGCATTTAATGTATAATGATTGATGTCATTGTTGTTGCAAGTCGCAACTCCAAAGCCCCATCATACAGGAGCCTTACAGTTAATATGTTAAAGACATGATGCAAGATATTAGTGAGATCCTTGTTGCATATTGTAAGGAGGGTGCAAAGACAAATGAACTATAATGTCAAATGGGTGGATGGATAGAAAAAATTGTAAATTGGTCATCTTCCTTGTTGCATCCAAGAATGGCATAGTGTTCCTTAAATCTATGGATGCATCTAATAGAGTGAAATCAGCCTACACACTTTTCTTCTTGTTTGATGAGGTGGTGATCGAGGTTGAGCCAAAATATGTGGTTCAATTTATCACATAGAGTGCAGCTAATTGTGTGGTAGAAAGCAAACTTATGGAGAATTACCCTTTATTGTTTTGGAGCCCGTGAGTGGCACATTGTTTTGATTTAACCCTAGAATACATTAGCAAACTTTCATGAATTAAATTTGTTTTGGATAGAGGGAAATTTATCACTAAATTCAAATACAATCACACTAAAGCATAGATTGCAGATTTACTGAGTACTTGATGAGTCGTTGAGTACTTGCGAGTTTCTGAGCGAAACGAGTAACTCGCAGGTTTACTCGCTGAGTCTATTTGTCAAGTGGACACTGAGTTTTCTCTGAAATTCTGCTGAGTACTTGCCTCAAAAATCGGTGAGTCCGATCAAACTACTTGCCCAAATGGAAATGCAGATTAGATGTGGGATTTACCCGGAAAAACCATAGATGTTTTGCCTATTGAAACCCTCACACCTCTGCTAAACATCACATAGCAGATTTGAGGAATTTCAATTTCAAGAGCAGATTTGGGTTTGTCCATCACACAACAACAACATTATGAAAATGGTGTGTGCCATGAAGGTCTGTGTGGTTTTGAAGTCTTCATTTGGGTCGCCTCTGGACCCCACGAGGGGTGCTGCCCCTCAACCTCATTGGGGCGTTGTCTCCAAACCCCCTGCGAGGGGCGTTGCCCCTCAACCCTGCTGGGAGCCCTGCCTCCAGACCCTGACCAAACTCATTCGGTACACATTGTAGTTGTATTTTGCATAAAATTTATGGGTTTTAAAAAAAATGTTCTTTTCAAAAACTTAAGTATTTTTAAGTTTCTGTGTTGAAATTTTTTTGTTTGGCGAGTCCAAGTTTGCGAACTATGCACTAAAGTGCTCTGCATGATGAGAGAAAAGGAACTCATTGGACCAAGTGTGACTATATTTGCCACTTCCTTGCATTGCAAAATTTATATTACAAATGATGAACCTAAAACATATGTTTGTTTCATAGGATTGAGTTGTTCAGCCTTGCCAATCACATGAATGTCATCACCATTGCATGCCTTGTTTTTAATGAGTTTTTTAGACAAATGAATACGAGACTGAAAATTTCAGAGCGATTCTAAGAGTATTGAGATTAGTAGATAGGGTTAAATCCCCCATGGACTATTTTTATGAGGCATGGAGGGCGAAGGAGGCAATGAAATCCAAAATGCAAAATGGCGAGGACAAGTACAGGCCAATATGGAAGATTATTGATTCTAGATGGGATCGCAAATGTATTGTTACATTTCTGCTACTAGATACTATGTAGTTATTTGTGATGTGCCTGGGTATTCTGCTCAACTGATAACTGATTATTTCTCAATGTTATGCATAAACAGCCATAAGATTTAATAGGATGGTCTAGATATTCAGTGCAACCGTCAACTGATTGTGAATGCTATGCATAAATAATTGTAGATATACAGAATCACAATGATATAAACCATTCGACTCACAGATATATATATATATATATATATATATATATATCAGCAGATCATATTGACATAGCCATTCAACAGTATCAATGTTTTGTCCAGCAAAGAAAGAACGAAACAGATCAACAACGCTTCTCCAGTTAAATCATCTTGCTCTCTAGACTGGTTTACAAATATGATAAAGTTGCCTGCGGCCCTACAGAGGTATAAATACCTCCAGACAACCCCTGCCCCCTCAATTTCAGATTTCCTCAGTTTCGTTGAATGATAGTGTGAAACCTCTGATGAATGGCACCTCCTAAGACGTTGATAGAATCTCCTGTTAGTGTGATCCCGTGTCGAAGACACCTATTCGCTGCCAAGGAAAAGAAATCGGCGCCTGATGTAAGCGCTACAACTGAGATCCGCACCTGTTAAGTAGTTCCTCACGATTTAGATAGAGAGATGGATCTTCATTCGGCGCTCTTGAAATTCACAAGAGTATCAATTAATCCCAATACAAGCTCCTGCGTAGAACTTGCGCACTATAACCAGCTTGGATTTGTGTCCAAACCTGGTTGAAGCTCAGTTAAGGATTTCGTCTTAAGTGCATGAAATGGCGAACCATGAAAGTCTTCAAGTCATATCATAAATCGGATGTCTTACAATGAATCCTCCAGTTCCATTTATACTAGCTCCCATGCCCTTGAACAAGTTGGCCAAGGCGCCAAACACTAATTTGAAATATTAAATAATGTTATTATTGAATTAAAAGATTTAAAATTTATTATTAGGTAATATATTTATAGATAGGGTGTTGAGAAACACCGTGGGTGGGTGAGAGGGTTTGACCCCTTACGGAAGGGACATGACATTATTTTAGAGTTGCCAATGTATCAACAAACTAAAGTATTATTCTTCAACATGTGTTGCAAACTCAAGGAAAACTTTAAAGTTAGGTTTCAAAATTTAAATTAATAATTTGCAAAATTGGTTACTACCTTTTTGTTTATAATAATTTGAAATACGTGAATGGCAATGTGTATTTTGGGCCAGACCTATAGTTCTTTCGACACAATGACTTGAGACAAAATAGATGAATGATTTGGTGTTCGTTCACCAAAACCTTTGTCTTCATCTTAAGAAAATTTAAGGTTAGAAACTTAAAAGTTACTAAGATAACTATTAGATATAGAGTTTAATCTAACTTTTTTTTTAGATTTTAAGTGCTTCAAGTTCAATCAATTTGAATTTCTTGCATACACTAATAGTAAACAAATAGGTTACAAACTTATGCCTTGCTAATGTCAAGTAGTGTCAAAGATGATCAACCGATTAACTTTTGATGAGATTCCAAATCAAAATGGATCACAACCAATTTGATGATGAAGATTTGACCATCTTGCATGAGGCATCTGTGATCATGACCACAATCAAAAGGAGAACTAAAATACAGGGACATCAGCTTCACATTCTACAATCTAGGAGCTTCATAAGATACTTGTGTTTTCAAGTTTTGTTTTGTACTCTATGAGACTGAGACTTAAGTTGTAAGGGGTACTTGAGTGAGAATTTGAGAGTAATTAGTAACATTGAACAAATTCTATTTTTATGTCTTATGTTTGTTTCCTTCAATGCACTATATTTGGCTTGATGTAACAATAACAGATTTTTTTCAGTGTTTGATGAATATTTTAGTGTTCTTTAATTTTCCATGTTTTTTTTGTTTTAAATGTACTTGAATTTCATTTACACTTTCACTTTATCATGTCAAGTCATGTAAATGAAAAGCTACCATGGAAAAAACCTTTAGAAATCATTAAAATTATCTAACTAAACAAAAGGCACTTATAAGATAGGCTACTCATGCCCAATGTGCAACCCCCGTTGAAGATCTTACCAAATTGTAGTAAAAAAGCTAAATGAAAATTTCTAAATACAATTCTTGAACTTTTGCAAGCTTTCAACTTGAGTCTCCACTTCTTGCACATATTATTACTAGTACCGTGGCCTAAATTAGGCACATACTGATTTTCTTCTCAATAGCCTTATCATTACATATCATTATGATCTATAACATCCTGAGTTCTAATTTGTTTGAAATTAAATGCAGATCTGTAAATGTAAATTGCTACTCCTAGTTATATTAAACTTCAAATGGCATTGAATAGAATGTAGATTATGGTGGATTGGTGTGAATTTGTTGTTGGAGATTAAACATAAAAAATAATGGTAGAACGACACCATAAAATGAAGGAAATCCTAGAAATACGTGGGGGCATATAGTGGAACCCGATAACTTAACCATATGAGGCTGCTCTTCTTCCATTCCATGGTTCTTGGCAAGAGCAAGACCTACCATATCTGTGGATGCTTGATGCTTGCCCATGAGTCACCATTAATTTCAATCTTGATTCCAAGACTTGAGATTCTATCTAAAGCCCACATGTGAGGCTTGACATTCTCTGGCCGTCTTCCTCACCTCTTGATACAATGAAATTCTTGATTGGTAAAGCTGCAATTATTCCTTCTCTGACCTTGTTGCTATCTTACAACAAATTCAACCAGTTCCAGAAAACCCAAAGATTAAACTGCTCTGATACCAATATGATCTGTAATTTCCTGTGTTCCTACTTGTGGCAAATTAAATAACAGATTTGTAAATATAAATTGCTACTGCTGCTTGAATTAAACTTTGAATAGCAGTGAATAGAACGTAGATTTGTTAGGAATTAGTGTTCACATGGGTGTTTAGGTTAGTATTATTAGTATGTTTAATAAAATAGAGTTATGTACGTTAATATTAAGTTGTTGAGAAACAACTTAATATTATATTACAGTAAGAGTTTGTTTGTATTAGAGAGTTGTTTTAACAACTCATATAATTAGGAGTTTGTTTATTTGTTACTCCCGTAATTATCTATCTAAGGGAGTGGTTATAGGAGGATATGAAAAGTCCTATAAATATGTGATGTATTATTGAATAAAAGATGAGAATAGAAGCATATTATTCTATGCATAAAATTTTATACAGCTTCTTTAAACCCTGCCCATTTTTCACACATGGTATCAGAGCAAAGCTGGGCGTCCAAATATCTCATTTACTATCAATTCAGTAAAATTTCGATTTCTTTCTCAATACTGAACGAAAAATAAAAACTCAAAATGTTCTGGAAAGCTTAGACAAAGGAGAACAAAACCCAGAAATCATTTGAATATATTTTGCATAGTGAAAGAGCAGTTTTGCGTGGAAAATGAGGGACATGAATGTGATTTCATGGTGCAGCAATTAAATAATAACAGCAATATCTGTATCTGCAAAAGCATGAGAAAGTTTTTTCCTTGAAGGAAAAAGGTCTGCTGCTGGAAGAGACATTGTTTATAGCAGAAAGAATTGATTCGAATGATGCTGTTGTAGAGCTACAGGTGGAAAATAGTTCAAGTGTTGTTGAAAGCAAGAATGAGAATGCAAACTTGCCTGTTGCTGTTCAATCTCATTCAGCAAACGTGTATGTGCAATAGGAATATCAAAGTAAAGGTGAGAGTAATGTAGAGGTTCCTGAGACATTGACTTATGTATTTCACTCAAACTTGTGTGTTGTGTATAAAGTTAAAATACGTCCATTCAAAGCTTACTTTCAGAGGGGTTATCTTATATATTCATTAAATGCAGTTCATTTTCAGTTTGGTTACTCTAGATTATGGTGTCAAAGCAACATTGTGACTCTGCTTGTATGTAATTTTATAGATTTTTTAATCCCTGGTGGGCAGCAGTGTATGTTGTGCTCTGGGTTTTGTATTGCCTGCATTGTTTCACTTGATTGCTTACAAGAAGGAAGGTGCATGGCTTCACGTGCTCACTGATGTTCTCATCATCTATGCTGGTGCTCTATTTACAGTCATGGAGACCCTCTTGTCTGTATATAAACTCTTGAGGAATCTTCTAAGCAGTTGGCAAGGATTTATTTGGTTAGTGGTGGGCATTATTTTGACAATGTTGAAGAGTTTTAGACTAAATTTAAGGTTGTTATTATAATTTATTGTCAGTTTAGTGTCTCAAATGTATTCTCGTAAAGATATTACGAGTCATTAATTACCATGTCATCAAAAGTATGTTAGTCAAAATCTAAGTGTCTCAAAAATAATAAAAATAAAAAATTGCGTCAATTGTAATTGGATGCACTATCGCTTGTACGCAACATTTTGAAATTGAACTTCAAAGCCAAATTTGTTATGTAGCAAATCAACTGAAGGATGGAGGCACAGGGGGTTGGAGGACAATCAGCGTCCTCTCGTCAGTTACTAGTGACGGGGTGCGGAATTGTATTAGTGACATTTCATTTCATTGTTGTGTGCAAAATTATTTTAGTGACAAAACTACTTGTGCCAAGTCGACTAAAGTCAAGGGTAACTTCCAGTGGCAGTTTCCTATGCTGTTAGAGATCGAGTGGCAACGGTCAACAACAGTGGCTACAATTGAGAATATTGTAAACATTCCCCTGATAAGTTTGAAAGGAGGAGAATATGGACATCATAGATCTTGTAAACAGTTGTATAGGAGAGCAACTGGCTATAGAGATCCTCTGACTGCTAGAAAGTGTGGTCGGCCGGTGATAAGTTCATTGGAAGTGAAAGCATGATAAGTTCTCGTATGTAGGTGATCATGTGCAACAAGATCCAGATAGCAATATGCAGACCTAAAAGTATACATAGGCATACGATTCTGTTTCCAGTTCATGTGATGTACTTCCTCCTGGTGTTAAAATATTGTAGTTAACAAAAACACTAGTGTAATGCAGTTCATGGATCTTGAAATGGTTAGTGGTAATCCAAAAAACCATATGAGGTGAACAAATGACCATGTTCTTGTTAGTGTCCAGGTTTGTCGTAAACCTGTGTGAAAACCATGAAAGGTTGATGAGAGGTCCCTTCCGTTCGAAAAAAATCATGAGCCACAAGAGTCGGGCTTACTACAGTTAAAAGTGTGAAAGTTTTTACCATGTTCACACTAAGCAGGATGTTAAGAATTAGTGTTCACATTGGTGTTTAGGTTAGTATTATTAGTATGTTTAATAAAATAGAGTTATGTATGTTAATATTAAGTTGTTGAGAAACAACTTAATATTATATTATAGTGAGAGTTTGTTTGTATTAGAGAGTTGTTTTAACAACTCATATAATTAGGAGTTTGTTTTTTTGTTAGTCCCATATTTATCTAAGGGAGTGGTTATAGGAGGTAGAACAACTTTCCTGTAATATAGGATATGAAAAGTCTTATAAATATGTAATGTATTATTGAATAAAATGAGAATGGAAGCGTATTATTCTATGCATAAAATTTCATGCAGCTTCTTTAAACCCTGCCCATTTTTCTTACAAGATCGTGGTAGATTAGTATGAATTTATTGCTGGAAATGATGTATGAATAATAACAACACGGTTCAAACAAGAACAATACCATAATACAAAAGAATTTCACCATTGGAAGCCCACTTTGGGGAAAAACAGCTTAGCAGTGTTAACTGATCGCTGCCTCTCATTCCTTTACCATGGACAAATTACGAAGAGAACAAATGAATGTGCAAAGTCCTAGACCCTCTCAAGCCAATTGAGTTTGTACCGTATTACCTTGTTAGAATTAACTCACAAGACAAACACAGTTTAAATCCCTTTGGTCTAAATTCAAATTGATTGTGATTGTTCTTCCTTCTAAATGACCTATCATATTCATCACTTTTTAGTTCTAGTCGTTTCAAGTGCCATGTCCATCTGAAACTTGTATGTGCAAGAGTTTTAGTGGAGTGTTCAATCTAATCTACGCCTTTATCATTATTCTATCTTGATATAAACATTGCAAGACTGAAACAAGTAAAAGACACACAACAGACCCATAGTAGAGGCGTGTGCAGAATGTGAGAAACAGGGATTGCAAGGAATGTTCACCATAGTAGCATTCCATTTACACGGCATTGCCCTGGCAAACTGAAAGGGTAAACAGATTTCAACTATTTGGGTTCAAAACAGGAAAAACAGGGGAAAAAACAGTCAAATTAAAACATGCCAACGTATTTGTAATAATACTCAAAAAAAGAACTGTTATTGTTAATATAGTGCATAGAATATTAGAAAGAGAAACGAGCATGAAACAAATACATAATTTGTTCAATGGTTGCCTAGAATATACATTGTCATCCATTGAAGTGCTTTGGTTTCTTTCAATGGGACCTACTTTGTCAAAGAAACCAAAGCACTTCAATGGATGACAATGTATATTCCAAGCCAGCCATGCATATCTTCAAAGAAACCAAAGCATGAAATGTCTGCAATTCTGACTAGCTATACCCTTCATCTTCATTCAACTTCCACATAGAAATATCTTTCAGATACACCACTATCTCATTCCCATCATGCCCATTTAATTTCCAAAAACAATGTGTTACAGGCTTACAACCCATCTCGAATTGTGTACATCTTGTCTCTGTGGTTTCCTAATTATAATGCTTTGTTGCTACATCAAATACTGCATCCTGCCCTGACCAAAGCCCAAGTGGGTTATACTAATCCAATAAAACCTCCCTCTAGAACACACCCCCTCTCCCCTCGGGAAAATCTATATGGGTATATTCATGTCCAGACTCTCTGAATCCATACATTTCCATCGCCATGTTTCTCTCTCCATTGAGAACACTATTTAGTCCGATGACTAAGATGCAGGTTCTTTTGGAGGCATTAGACGCCAAACCAATGAAATCAAGTTTGTCTAGAGTATGAAAGGGCAGAGTTTTGAATGTCCCGGTAAAGTGTTGCAGATGAATAGAGCAGGGCATTCTCACTCCACACGACCAAAACAATAGAGGAAACAACTGCAGGAAGTCTCTACACTGATCAATTCATATGGGAAAAAGATCTAATGAAATCTTGTACTTACACAGAGCAGGCAATGCTTGCAATAGAAACAAGTTTTCATGGGCCATGTTCACCAGATCAGAAAGACATATATGCAGCTGATAAGAAAAGCAGGGAATGAGGATGTAACAACAGTTGATCATAACCTTTGAAAATTGTCTGCAGGAGAAAGAAGATATTTCTAACCCTGAAAAAAAAGTTGGAATCGTGTGGGTGCCCTGTGGAATCAATCAGGCTACCCCTTTTTTATCCTGGAATTTCCCAGGTATGTCACTTGATGTGCCCAGGCGATTCTAGGACAGAAAAGCGGTTCCTGATGCAATTCCAAAGGGGACCCGATTCTGAGTACGTAAGTGAAACAAATTATACCTGATTGTGGTGGGTTTCCAGGCTGAATTGGTAACAGCTGCAAAAGAGCCCGAACAGTCCAACCTGAACATCGTGCCCTATTTTCCCATCCAAGGTAGTCCAGACCACCCCATCCATCAGCTAACCAGGTGGTGGATTGACCAATTGCCATTAACAGATCAACATGCAAAGACCTTAAACAAAAAAGATAGAATGCAAGCAACTAACGATATTAAAAGGAAGCATTTAATATGCTATTCTTGGTGATGTTCTTTCTTGTGTATTTGGTGTGTTGCAAACAATTACAAATTTCTAAAGCTGTAATAAATTGAACTGCCGAAATGGTCCAAGACAGCATGCCTTTTGCAGGAGAGAGGAGTTTGTAGCTTGATCACATTTGAGCTCTTAAGAGAGATGAACTGTATGTATTATAATTTATGGAAAGTGCAGATAGATTGAAATTCTGAAAGTGATGTCATTAATGACTAAATTAGACAGCAGATCGCCTAAAAGAATCCTCACAATTCAGAGCAGTGAGGTAGATGTGCATTATTAAACGCTGTGATATAACCCATGCTTAGCATCAAAGCTTCTACTGTAGTTATTGGTGAAAGCTCATTCTTATTTTTGTTGTCGAGTTTGGATTCATTTCCCTCACTTCTTTGAAACATTTGTGTTGCATGCAGACGAGAATTTGGAGCACATTTTATATGTAAAGATCATGAATATGTGAATGGCAAAATGAAATGTTTTAGTGGCATCTTGTGAGCACGGAACATGGTCATTTATATCAAATGTATCTGTGGTATTCCCGTGTGAGTAGGAAACAGATTCAAATACATCTAAATAGTCCTTGTTCATGATAATTGGATCGTGGCGATAAAATTTCAATTTGTGCTTTTTTAATTACCCTCAAATCCTCTTGGAACTTGAAATGGAAAATGCATCTCGACCTTTCATTTGAAAAGGAAGTTGATTCCTGCTAAGGAAGGGGATAAAATTTTGGGCTGTAGATTATGCACATTAATTGAAAAATATAAAATTTTGGTGTAAAAATAAATAGCAGCAAAGTCAATATAATACAAATAATCGGTAATTTTCTAGTTATTGTTTATTCATGGAAAGCCTTGTTTATGAGAATTAGACAACTTTTTGTTTGTTTTGGTTTAAAGTCTTTTTGGGGTAGGATTTGATTGTTGGGAAGGAGCTTTTGGTTTAACACTGACGTGGCCAACCAATCCTGAATAGATTCTTCTATTGGAACCTCCTCCATCCAAAAGGAATCAGACAATCTCAGAAGTTTTTTATTGCGCACGTTGGATTCTTCATCAACATCCTGTTCTTTTCCTAATCAATTTATTGCAATGTAGGGCACTGTGAATTCAAGTTTAATGCCCGTGTTAAATATAATGGATTGACGTTAATCAACATGCTTGCCGACATGGTTACACAGTGATCATTTTAGTGACTTTTTAGTTTCTTTTTCATTAAGGCTTGGGATAATTAAAAAATTCAGTGTATTTGTTTTATTTTCCATGAAATAAATAGATGTAATTCATGAGAGCTCATAATTGGAATTTAACAAATACCTTGCTACATGTTGTGGCAAAGTCTGCTTTCGTTCATAGATGTCTTGATTGGACTAATTTCAATCATTCAACCATATTGATTCTGTCTCTTAGAGACAGGAAATTGATGTTATTCTTGAAGATACAGTATTAACTAATGCCTCACAAATAAGAAATTTTCAACTCCATACCTTCAACTCGCTTGCTGCCCCACATGGTCTCCAAAGACTATTATCACAGCTACAACATAATTATATTATTTGCCATGAAATAAACAGACGTAATTCTTGAAAGATAATTGTTGGACTTCAACAAATACCTTACCACATCTTGCGGCAAAGTCCGCTTCCATTCATAGATGTCTTGATTGGACCAATTTCAATCATTCAGCAACTATATTGATTCCATCTCTTAGAGACTAGAAATTGATGTTAGTCTTGAAGATACAATATTCACTAATACCTCACGAATCAGGGATATTCAACTCCATACCTTCAACTAGCTTGCTGTTCCATATGGTTCTAAAGACTGCATCAATACAACTAAATTTATGTTGACAAATTGCATCATTATTGTCCTCATAGAAGACCTTTAATGACATCTTAGACACCTCTATAACGAGCCTATACAAATTAAGTTCTCGCTGTTCTTTTACCTACCTTACTGTGATTATTCCCAAGTTTATATCCAAGTGAATCAAACTCTCAATTCAACATCAGCAAGTTCCACTTATAGTCGCAAGTTGTTAGTCTATGTAGAAGCAAGGAAGGCATAGAAGATAGTTGAAAGTCATCTCATAGGTGCCATCCAATAATATGATAACTAGGTAGTCAAAACTTATTTGTGATTCACAATAGATGCCACCATATATAAACCATTGCAAACATTCTCTAAATTACTCATGAACAGAATTGTTGGATTTTGCAACAAGCAAGAAATCAACCGAGACTTAATGCCACAATGATAGCCACAACACTACTTAAGACCAGACAATAGGCTGAACAATTCAAGCAAAATAGAAAGCAAACCTAGACCACTACATGCAAAAGAATATGAGAGTGGGAAAATAATGAATGAGAGAGAACAAAATTAGGTGAGTGCATTTATAAGAAATGCAAAGAAGGGTGGTGAAATGTGAAGAGATGCCATTCACTCCACTCACCATTATTAAGCCTAAATAAGCATACCTAAGCAAGTTAAATTAGGTGTAGGAAAATACTTAATACACTAATGAAAAGAAATAAAATTCTACACCAACACCTCCCCTTAAGTGTAGCTTAGGTGGGTGAAAAAAGGAACCAGTCCATAAAGATGGGGCAAGAGATGAAGCCACCTAAAACGCATTAGGAGTCCATCTTGTTAGGACTTAATAGTTTCCTCTACCCAATTTGATAACTACGATCAACTCCTCAAATTGGGCAAATAAACCAATAAATATTTAGCAAATCTTCTAAAAACATTGCCAAATGTAGAGGAGGTCGAAACAATAGCTAACTTTAGCACGACCACCAAAAATAGAGGGCTGCCAAGAAATCTACCAACTATAGATGGCATCTAGAATTGTTGCAGAGTTTGGGAATGTGATTAGTTTAGCTAGAATCTCTTAAAATAGTGTAACTGTCACCCAGAATAGTAGGAAGACCTAAATGGAGATGACATAGTTAAAGGGCCATGTAGACTTGCTTGGATGCCATGCAAGTTGAATCTGTAGGACTTATGCGCTTTGTGGGTGAAAGGAGGGTGGCTCAACTTGGAGGCGAGGTGGATAAGGTCCTTGACGGCTTGAAAAGGCCAAGCATTGTTTGAGGTGAGAGGAGGTTGAGCCAAGGAAGGTCACACAACCTAGTGTGTGAAGACCACACCTTCCAAAGGCCATGGATTACACAAGCCAAGTACCTTTAAATTGCAATAGCTGCTAAACCACAAACAAGCCTTGTATTGATGTACAAGCCAACAAAAACTCTAGGATATGGATCTCATGAATTGACAATGTAGAAGATTTTCCTCCTATGTATCAAAAGGATATTTTTGAAGACCTTAAGATCACAAACATGAATATATGCTAGTTTATGGACTGTACAACCATCTCGAACAAGGTGCAAGCCCAAAAAAATTTCCAAAGCCCCCATGGACAACTTGCTTTAAAATGGACAAGTTTATAGTAAATTTTGATGATTTTTGTGTTGCCAAATCCAATGGCACACTTAGATTTTCATCTAGATGCTCTAAAATTTGAGTCACTTGCAAAACTCAAGCATGTAAACATAGAAAAGCCACCAATGACAACTTAGCTTCGTAGAATTAGATTTTGCTGAAATAAAAGAAGTCTTACTATCTTGAGCCTTTCGAACATGATGGTGAAGTTTATATATTGCATTGATCACCAAAAATTAGCTCACCCAAAACTCAAAAAACTAAGATTCCTTACAAGCTCTCAAAAATAATGAAATATGAACTAGAGTAGGACATCATGGCTTTGTTACCATGTTGGATTTTTCAATAAGCAAGAAATCAACTAAGACCTAATGCCATAGTGATAACCATAACACTACTCAAGACCATATAACAGGTTGAACAATGCCATTTTCCATAAATTAGAGAGTAAAAGACTCAAGCAAACTAGATACCTAGATCACTTCTATGCAAGAGAATATGAGGATGATAGAATAATGAATGAGAGAAAAGAAAGCTAGGTGAGTGCATTCATAAGATATGTAAAGGAGAAGAAAGGTGGAATATGAAGAGACACCATTTGTTGGCAAGAGACACTGTGTGGCTTCATGAGTGTTGTCATTGATGGCAACAAAGTCTATCCCACACATCCGCAACACATAGTATGCCTATACTGGAAGTCAGTTTGAAGAGTGTTTTGGTCTGGTGAACAAGAATAGAGTATGCAGCAAGGTCCGACAATCAGGTCCGGATCTCTCAGATGATGTAACTCAGCAAGTTGTGGACTTGGACAAGTCAAGAGGAGTACCATGACTATTACATTCCAGAGATTGAGCCTTTGGTGATGAATGAGTGAAAAGATATGAGCATCTAAGTGTTGGGTTCCTGACAGACAGAGTAGACTAAGGAAGAACTGACCGACAGAGCATTAGACTTTAATCCGGATGAGAAATTGATGGTGATCAAGCTATTTGAGGGATCATACATGGTTGGCTGACATGATTGATGACTTCTATGTCTATGTCTTTGATACGCATCACATATCAAGCATACATTTAGCCGACAGATCAGTGTCTTGGAAATATCTTGAGTATTCCGGTTGCCGACTAGAAAGATGTTGAAATCCTTGATGCAAATATATATACCAGATGGATTTCGGTATGAAGGTGTGTTGATGATGCAATAGTGAGCGAGGAAAGGCAGAAAGAAGTGTGGAAGTAGCAATACAAGTCCGGTATGTAACAGAACAACAACACTAGAACAGAGGAAGAATGAAGTGCATTAAATCAGTATATTGAGCCTAACCGGAACTGAACCTCAGCATTAACAGATGTTTCTCATTAGTTCAAACACCTGGTTACTTTCTATAAACCTTGTAGACAGGAGTCTCTCGTAGGCAGTGTGCCTCTTGTGAGCAGTGTGCTCGGGTAGTGAGCCCTAATTGGCAAGTGCCATTTTGTACTTCTTATTCTTTTAACAGAGAATACAATCTTGGGTTAGTCACCCCATGGTTTTTTCCTTAACAGGGTTTTCCACGTAAAAATCCTCGTGTTATGTGTGTTGATTTTATTTCTGTTCTCATGATTATGTATGCTCTTATGTTTTAATGTTGCACTATTACTAAAGAAGAAAAGAAAATCAAGATATTTAAGATAACTGATTCAACCCCCCCTCTCAGTTATTTGCCTTGTTTCCAACACCACTCACTCACGATTATTAAGCCTAAATAAGCATACCTAAGAAAGCTAAATTATGTGCAAGAAAATATGTAATAAACTAATGAAAATAAATAAAAACCTACAGCAACAAGAATATTGTTGCTTGAGAATATTTATTATATCATAATTTGTACCCCATGATATAAAAGCTCCCTAAGTAAGTGTTTTAATTATTTTTTTTGAGGCAACTCAAATCGGTACATAATGTGAGGTAAAACTTTTCTTCAAAATATAAGGGGAATCTTCTTGAAATCTAACCTAACCCTAGACACTTAACTATAGACAAAATATATAGTTATAAACATTATACATTATCTTTGGGGGTTTGTATGAATGAATTATCTACGTATCTTTTCACCAAGGGTAGGAGCACAAGACTAGTAATAACTCTTGTCTCACAAGTGAGATTTTATAGATTTTGAGAATAAAAACATCTAACTCTAAACATGACAACACCACTTTCCTATAGGCTAAAGTAGAGACCAACAATCTAATGCACATGAAATTTGAAAAGAGATATCTACATTAAAATTTGACAACACATGATTTAATGGACTAAATAGTTAAGCCATATACAAATCTACCACTTAGTTGAACAAACAATTTCAATACAAATCTTGATGCTATAATTTAGTTTCAATTTAATCAATGAAGTCACATATATAGACACAAGTAAATCAATGAATAACAATTTTAATGACATAAGTGTAGCATCCATTATAATTGTTAATTTATCCGCTCAAAGCACTTATTTATAGGTTACAAAATACCCAAATTTTTGGGTTTAGGATAATACATATTTTATCCAAAAAAATCACCATTTTGAAGCACAAACATTTAAAGCCTTTGATAAAAAGAAATAAATAACTTTAAAGCAAAAAATATTTTAGAGAAATGATTAAAAAATAACTAAAAATGACTTAAATTAGGTCCTAAGTCCCCTGTCCAAGAATATGACCTTCAAAATAGCAATTGCTAAAAATAATAGTTTGACACATGAACCTTCTTTGTGATTCTAATGTAGCTCCTTCTTTAAAACAATCATATTTCTGAAGAATACTGAACCTTAATCCCCAATTTGCTAACAACTTCACCAGTCTAACTTGTTGACTCAAAATTTATATAGTTTGTAGAAATAAGACAATTTAGTGTTATGAACTCTTGGTCATATTTTAGATGATTTCACCAAACCCTAATTATTTGTACCAATCAATAAAATGTAAAAACATTGCCTAGGGCTTTAACAAAACTAAAAACTGAAGTTGAAACCCTAGAATGAAGATATGGCAAAATTTGGACCATAACCATAAGTTAGGATTTAACAATTTGAAACCTTGAACAACTGCATAGCTTGTTTGCCTCAACCAAGTCTTGACACCAAACACTTGGAGAAGTTGTGAATCTATTTTAGAATACATATTTTTACATTATCCAAACCTTAGCTTGAGAATACTTGAAAAAAATCAAGAGGATTTGTGCTAAAATTGCCCTTTATCCATCACTATTTTGATTGCTCTAACTTTTGACAAATGCTTAAAAATAGGTATATGACGAAGTATTAGCTACATTATATGTTCTTGAAGAATTGCTATTATAGGTGATTGAAACAATATTTTGTTTCCTTTAGGTGGTTATAAATCCTGTCATAGACACATTTCCCTGCACTCCAACTAGTCAAAGAGAATCCTTTTCAATAAGGAAGGCCTTTAGGCTATGTCTACCACTAAAACTTGGAAACTATCATACTAGGAGTGCCTTTTCATTAACTATGTCACATAAATGCTATCAATAGCACACTAGACACATTTATGTGTAGTCTTTGCCATAAACCTCTTGTCTTTCACTAATTAGGTGCCTTTTGCACTTGCTCATGCCATTTGAAGGATTACTTTTCACCTCTAAGTGCCTATTTTGTTATGTTCTATCACTCAAAACACCTGTCCATAGCTACTAGGTGCCTCCTTTTTTGTGTTTTCGACTTAAAGCATGCTAAATTGGACCAAGCATGCATATCCCTCTCTCTTTTCACTTAAACAACTCATAGGTGCTTCTTTTCATCATGTTTGTCACTTAATGTTTCAACATCACTTGCCCAAGTGCACTTTACACCCACTTATGCCACTTAGATTAGCCTAGGTGCCCCTTTTGAGCATGCTTGCCACTTAAATTATTGATCTACAATTCTAGGCATGCCTTTACTAAATCTTTGCCACTTAAGGTTTGACAAATCACATTGAGGTGCACATTTCATGTACTTTTTCCATCTAAAACACATGCATTAGACTCAAGGGCACCATTTCACTATCTCTATTTGTAGGGCCTAATCCTTACTAACAATTCTCATGCATATGATAGACTTACTTATGAAGTTGTGATATAAGCTATATTGTGATGAAGTTCTACATATGATAGACTTACTTATGAAGTTGTGATATAAGTTATATTGTGACGAAGTTCTACTAGTAATTAGAATTTAGTAATAAAGTCTTTTCATGGATTGGTCAATTGATTTAAATTAGTTATTTTATGTATTAAGTCCATAGCTCATTCACCTATGGAAGAGTACTTATTTATTCATAAGAAAAATTGTCTTTATTGTTCTAAAACATTTTTAATTCATGAGAAAATGGGTGTTGGGATTTGAAGTTGAAGTCATTTTCTCTTGAAGATTCATATGTCTCCAATTTGGACGTTACAAGCAAGAAGAGAAAAGGATCGGATCTTGAGCCATTAGCAACTCTCATCAATACTATCAATTATATATTCCAGAACTTCTTACTAGAAATGGGGGAAGAAATCACTCTCTGGATGGGGGAAATAAATGAATAGAAGAAAAAGGATAATCCTGAGTTTGTAGACACCTGAGTATGTAGTCATGCCACAGATAGAGAATGGCACTAAGTATGGTGTTGCTCCTGATGTCTATCAAGGTACCCTACAGGCTGATCAGTGATTATTCTATTATAGCAGTATTAATTTTGGTGGGGGTCTTTGGATTCATTGCAGGTATGTTAAGCATACTCTGATTATTGATTTGTTTTTGGATTTGTGCTTGTGAAAATTGAATTATTGCTGAGGAAATTTTCGTGGATAAACAAATTTGTTCCGGGTTGAATTGGTGCTATGGATTTTGTTAAATTGATGTTGCAGATTTTTTTAGTTTTTACTCTTTTGTTGCCTCGCCTTATTAAGTATAACTTAGAGAGAACGAGTGCCAAATGATTTTCTTTTCAAACTTGTATACTATATATTAGTGTACCTAAAAGTTTGTATCTAATGATTTTGATCAGTTTCACACCGTAGATGTGCTTCCACATTTTGGATGTATGTCATTCGATAGTCCATTATACCTATCATACGCCTTCCCTCTGTGCTTCGTAGGAAGTCCATACCCTGACCCAAAGCTCCTAGTCTGGTTTATGCAGAGGGGACATTGGCAAAGACTATGAAATCATTCCTTTATATTTGGGTTGCATTCGAATACGCCGACCTCTGCAAGTAAGATTAAATCATTTCTCTGTGTCTATTTGCTATAACTTGTAAAGGAATACATCTATATTGTGAGATGATAATATCTGCCTTTTGTTAGGCATCGACTATATTGGATTGTCCTTGAATCCATATTCTAGCCGTATAATTAAATCTATTCTATTACCGTAGTAAGGTAATATGCCGGCCGTGGAATAGCTTAATACCATCCTTATATATATACATGTATTGCTGATATAACTATAGCATTTCTTGAAGATTACTGTGACAGCATCATGCTAGTCATATAGTTATTGTTGCTTTCTTATTTGTACCAACGTATTATACTCTACCAGCCTGTCTTGTGTTATACTTGTATATTATATATGCATTGCATTCAACTAGCCGTAGCATAATGTTATACCTGCCTAAAATATATGTATTACATTTAGATCTATAGTCATATGCATGCGAATTCATATGTTTAGGAAGATGTCGACATATACTTAAAAATGATATGTAATCTTGTCTACTTTCTAAAATAGGTTTAGGAAAGATATGTTGTGGATATAAGATTTAGTTCTTCTCTTCAGATTTTTTTATAAACATAGAATGTTGAAATTTGATTTTGTTAAATATTAATTTAGTAAGTTTACAAAGGTTGCATCTGTGGTATTCAGAATGTTGGAATTCTTTTGGAAGTTATACATTATTTTGTTACCTTCTATTTAAATCTTGGTATTGGTCTAGAAAAGGTGTTGTGCCTTGAATAAGCTAGTATCTATCTTAGGTCTTATATGCAATTTAAAGAATGTTTATTTAATATTGTTTTAGGTCAGTACTTTTATGTTTTCAAAATGTTCTAGAATTTAAATGTTGGTAGAGATATTATAGAGTTGTTATTACAAGGTCATATTGATGTTTTTGTTCATGCTATGATGGTAAACATATTATATAGTCAATGATTGCTCTTATACTATCTTGGCTTAGTAATTAAAGAATAATATATCCTTGGTCAACTATTCCTCTAAATGCATGAATTAGGAATGCTCTTGAAAGAGGTGATAGTATTAGTAGGGTTATAAAGGTTAGATATTGGAATCTAAAAGAACTATATAGTATTCATAGAAGTATAATTGCTATGCTGTATGTATAAGATTGTTTTTGAAGTAGGAACTATGCTTGACAGTACATATATGTATATAAGAATTACATTGTGATTAAGTGCATTTCATTTTACTTGACAGTATGCTTATGGTTGTAATTGTAGCATAAGTGGCGTTAACTTCTATTTAGAAGATTATATGTAAATTGAAATCCTTATAAGCTTGGAAGTAAGTTTAGGGAAAATCATGTTGTCCTAATTAGATTTAGATATTCTCTTTCAAGATTTACATTAATTTAGAATGATCAAAGATTATTTTGATATTTAAGATTAGTAAATTATATGGATAATAGCTAGTTTATTCTTTTTGTAGTTATCCATGTTAAATGGTTTCCTTGTAATTTAAAAATAAATACTAAGAATTGTCTTAATCATGTTGTTACTTAGATGCAAGAGTAACCAAATTTATAAGTTTAAAGTCGTAGTTTGATAGTCATGAAAATATATTGATTTACTTGACGAAAGTTGTCTATAATTCTTTCTTAGTTTGCATGTATGTCAGGGTAACTACTGTATCTTACCATTACACCTCTCCATATTGTTTAGATATTTGTAAATATTGGTGCTGGTCGATCTCATACGAACTTAGAGATTTATATTTTCTTGAAGGAAAATGGTTGCATGATCAAACATTTTATTGAATAGGATTTAAGTATTGTGTGGAGTTGAGATGACATAATTGGTTTTTCCTATATATATGAATGCAAATTTCTATTTAGATTTTATCTATGAATTAGTAAGAGTTATGTTATGTTAAGGTGATTTGGAATACACATACTTTGGGATGCATGATATTATACCTTAACCTTGTAATGCTATTTAAGATACATGTACTTGACATTGTAGAAAGGTGCCATCATTATATGGGATGTATTAATCATATGAATGAGTAGTATATTTTTGTAATATAAAATTAGTCATCTTTATTTGAGTATGTATAAAGGATGTTCTTTCATCTATTCTAAGTGAGTAGATATTACATGCATTAGTAAGGTGTCAATAAGGGTTTATGTGTTTGTTAATGATAAAATGTATATTGTGGAATAGTGCTATAAATCATTTTATTTTGAACTTAAATATAAGACGATAATTTCATACTGATGATAGACATTTTCATTTATTGCAATCCAAGTAATTTCCTGTGGAAATTTATGCATTTTATCCAAGAGAATGGTTGGAATGTTTTTGTTGTTGTTATAACTTCCCTATCATACCCCTGTAGGGATTATTTATAAATTTAATTGTTGCATGCACTCTTTAGAACTTGAATGATATAGTCATCATATGGTGTATTTAATCTTGAGAACATTAGGGATGTGTATATTAATTGGTTTATTGACTCTAGAAAATAATATATGATGAACTAGATCCCTTATGAGTTATTGTATCTAAGTCAACCTTATGGTTGCAAGACTAGTTACCCTAAATTACGAAGTCTCTGTGCTGTGTGTACATAGGCAAGGCCATCATGGATGAGCCCCCGAGACATTATGCCTGGACCTTAGGGCATGTAGTCTCATCATCTTGTGTAATGATATCTAATATGTTTATTTATTGACTTTGCGAGACTAAAGTTTATATTTAGTTGTGCAGATTCAGGATTGTTACCTGTGCAGGGTACTATTGCTAAGAAAGTATTTTCCCACCTTGCGAATGGATGATCATATGGCGCTTACTGTAGTTGCGTATAATTGTATAAGAATTGTTTAGATCTTGATTTTCATTTATGATGAATGATACAAAACTTATGTCTAATATATTAAATGTTGGTTGTGCTTATGGCATATCGGTTAAAATTTTGTGATATGGTTTTGACTATTTTGAAACTAGAGTTAACAATTGGCATTAAAGAAAGAAATTAATCTAAGTTTTGTGATTCGTGCTCATGTGTGACAATGTGGGCACGACACTATCCCTTAAACCTTATATTTCTTCTAAAACACCCATTTCTATTGTCCTTTCCACTTAACAATGACTAAACTAACTTATGTGCACTTTTTCTTCAATCGTGTCACTTAAAAGATTGTTAGGCACATCATTTGATTGTTCATGTCACTAAAGACTATCCTCATGCATATAGGCATTCTTTTGAGGTACATTTGTCCTTTAAAGGCATGCTTTTACTCCTTGGGTGCACATTTTTGTCTTTCCTTCCACTTAACCATTCATAAGACAATTATAGGTGCATATCATCTCCAGTCATGCCACTTAATTACTTGTTTCTATTGGTCCAAGTGCTTATACCAATAGTTTTATCACCCTTCCCTTGTGCACATTTCCTCTATCTATGACACTTAGCTATTACTTGATAGTCTCAGGTGCACATCTTAGCCTCTTATGTCACCTAAATCAATGTCTTATAAGTCTCAAGTGTGCTTCTCCCTATTTTCTTGCCAGTCAAGACACATTTAGGTGTCTTTTCTTGTTGCTCACATGACGAATCTTTCTTTATCAGGCAAAAAAATTTCCAACTTCTTCATTCCCTTAGGATCACTTTGGACATTGACTCAACCACCTCAAAAACAATTCACATGAGCCTTAACTAGGACAAGTTGCTACAAGGTGTGTGTTTCAAGGATTCATTTTGTCACATCTTGACTTTTTGCTTACATTTATAATTACGTATATTTGACGAGACTATTGGACATTACCTTATGATTGTTGATTATTAGATAATTACATGTGTGTAAAGGTAAATTGTCGTTATTATTATAAATGCATAAATTTGAAAGTTGTTATAATGGTGGATTTATATCTTGCTTGTGCTTCAACTATGATTTTATGGACTAACCTATTGACGAGAATCAGAGTGCAAATGAGTGTAGGAACATGTCGAAGACGAGAACATGGTTGAGGTAGAAGTGTCCCAGCTGTCCAGCAAGAGTTGGGATGACAAAAAAACTGATGCATGCACACACTCACTTAGTTTCATACATATTGCATCATTACATATTACATTAATGAATGGCTTCATTATGCATTCACGTAACATGGTTACATAGTCTTGATTGTGCATTTTACTTTGATATTGTTTGTGGTTATTACATTTAACAATTAGTTATTTATTCAATTTCGTTTACTATGTACGTTCTTTTCAAATGCATGGTTTCGCCATGTAATCATGTTTCTTTTTATCTTTTGATTAAATAGAACTATAAAGACTAATTTCAGATAGATTTTTATCCGTAAGCATTGGAGGTCACAAGGGGGACCTCCTCCCCATCAACATATCCACTTAACTAACTTAATGAACTTAGACGGCACATAGAAACCACGTGTTACTTGGGGGATTCGAACTTGGATCTCCATCATGAGAACCTTTGGCCTTTGCCATTCAAGCACAACCCCATTCACAATTTTAGATAGATTTATTATTAATTTTATATATGTCTATATATACATATATATAATTAAAATAATAAATAAATAAATAAAAATATAAATATAAACATATACACATGCATGTTAAAAATAATGAAACCATAGTAGTAAGTGAAGTTTTGAATTAAAAGCTAAAGATTTAAGGCAATTTGGGTGGCCACGCACCCTCCTCACCATGCAAGAAGTGTAATTTTCAAATGAAGATTGAGAAAAAAAAGCTTCAACTAAAATTAGAATGCCCAATTTAGGGCAATGAGAAAGGAGCCAAAAAAAAGGCACGATAGGAAAGGAAGAAAGCAGGAGAAGAAGGATCTTGGTAAAGCTATGTGAAGGGAAGTGTAACAACAAGCATATAATACCAGTAAGTTTCTCAAAATTCATTACTTGGGGTGAACTTGATATTGTTAGATAATAGTTGTTTAGAAACTGGTTGCAATTGTCTTGAAATGCATGCCAAAAAAGATAGTTACAGCTCCTTTGAGGTGAAAACTAGTCACACTTAGCTTGCATTTACACAATATTGTGACCATATTATGCATGACATGTTTTTGTAAGACCTTAATTGTGAAAAGAGGGCAAATTTGCGAACTTAGTACTTGTTCAGTGTTAGGGTAACTATGACATTTGCATATATATGATGCGTGATGCTGTTCTCTTTGAAATGAATGATATATATAGATGTCTCTGCTATGCACATCATGAAGAAAATAATATATAGATCTATACCTCTGTTGATCTCAATGAAATGAATTTCTAAATTTTGACTTTGCTGTCCCTATGGGAAAATAAATTCTTTTTCTCTGTTTTAAATACCTGTGTATATACATGTATATATGCATGTATATACATATATGTATGCATATGTATGTATATTCCAACAAGAACAATTGCAAGATCATAAACTTTACCTCTGTTGTTCATATCATGAAAGAAAGACAAGCTTTACCTCTGTTGTTCATATCATGAAGGAAAGTCATAAACATTATCTCTACTGTTCATATCATTAAGGAAAGTCATAAACTTTATCTCTGTTGTTCATATAATGAAGGAAAGATGTAAACTTTACCTCTGTTGTTCATATCATGAAGAAATGACTTAAAATTATCTTTGTTGTTCTGAATTCTAGCAGTAATTTTCACAACCAACCATGCTTTGTACTTCTTAATACCTCCATCTGAACCAATATTTTTTTGAACACCCATTTGCAACCAATAGGTTTTCATCCTTTAGGAAATGGCACTAGGTCCCATGTATCATTCTTGTTCAAAGCTACCATTTCTTCATGGACATAACAATCTATCAAGACTTTGCATCATTCATACCTAATGCCTCTTCTACAAATCTAAGTTCATCTATGTTGGTATTCAAAGCAAAATATGTCTCTAGTCATCAAGTGAATAGCTTTCAGGTGGTTGTCTATGCCTTGTAGACCTTCGAATAAGCTGAGTTAGAGGTTCTTCCTCCTCTTCTAAAGATTCAGAGCTAGATGAGCTCTTCTCAACTTCGTGTCTATCTAGGGGCCTCGATTCAACTTTCTTAGGTGTAGAAGGGAGTTGAATCACATCTTTCTGTTCACTTTATTCTGGCTGCAATGTAATAGAAGAAGGCTTAGTTTCTCTAAAAATAACACTTCTACTATATATTACCTTCTGTGCAACAGGGTCCCAAAGCTTGTATCCTTTCACACCATAACTATACTTGATGAAAATACATTTCACAGCCTTGTTCTCCAATTTTATTCACTTCTTCGGCACATGTGCATATGCCTCACAACCAAAAACTCTAAGATGCCTTAGTGAAGGATTGTGCCCCGAACACGGCTCCATAGGCATTTTATCAACAAGAACTGATGTAGGAGACCTGTTAATCAGGTAGCAAGCAGTAGCAACAAGTTTAGCCCAAAACCTTTGTTCTAGACTAGCACCACTAAGTGTACTTCTAGCCTTCTCCATCAGTGTCCTATTCATTTTCTCTGTAACTCCATTTTGTTGTGGAGAATATGGAGTTGTCTTTTGTCTCTGAATGCCACAATATTTACAAAATCTATCAAAATCCTTAGAGCAAAATTCACTGCCATTTCCAGTCCTCAAACATTTTATTTTCTTTTCAGTCTGCAACTCAACCATTGCTTTAAATTCTTTAAATCGACTGAAAACTTCAGATTTATTCTTTAGAAAATATACCCATGTCCTTCTGCTATAATCATCAATAAATGAAACATAATATGTGGATTTCACAATGGAAGGAACATCTATAGGACCAAACACATCATAATGGATGAGATCCAATACACCACAAGATTTATGAGAACTCGAGTAAAATTGAAGGCAGTTTTGTTTACCATAAATGCAATACTCACAGAAATCAAAATCAAGATTACAATCAGTCAACTCTTCAACAAGGTTTTTATTTTTCAAGGTCCTTAGACTCTTTTCTCCTATGTGGCCTAATCTCTGGTGCCATAACATAGTCTTCTATGTAGAGAATTTTGATTCAGAAGAAAGAGCACCCTAAGGTACCTAGAAGCCACGACTATCCACTGAAAATGAAACCCTCTCCTTTTCCAATGAAGTAGTCACATATTTGCTTTTCACATAAGTACTATTGCACTCAACAATGCATGCATAAAGCTTATACAATGTGCCAAATCTACCACCTCTAGCAATCACCATAGCACCTCTTACCATCTTGCATTCTGAATTAGAAAAGACTACCTACACACCCGCATCTATTAGTTTGCTCACATATAATAAATTTCATGCTAATCCAGGGATATGCGACATGCCATTAATCGTTTTTATTCTATCATCAAGAAATCTGATTTTAAATTTACCACGACCAACAATATTTAAATGCGAATCATCACCCAAGTATACCTTACCTCCATCAAATTCTTTATATTCAGAAAGCCAATCTCTATTAAAAGGGTCATATGGAAAGATGCACCTGAGTCAATTAACCATGCATCATTACTTGCACAAGTGGCCAAAGCTACAATGAACACATCACCATATTCCCTCGGACTCAGAATTAGAATCAAATTTCTTTTTTTCCTTCTTCTTTTCTTCTTTACACTCCTTACAGAAGTGTTCAGGGTTACTACAATTCTAGCAAATAACTTTTGACTTTCTAGGAGATTTGGATCTCCCTTTGGACTTGGATTTGTCATGCTTCTCACTCTTCTTGCCTTTTTTTTGGGTCTTCCACGAACAATTAGGGTTTCTTTGGCACTAATGGATACCTTCCTCCTCATTTCTTCAAAAAGTAAAGAACCCACACCATCTTCAACTTTCAAGACAAAAGTACTCCCAATTTCCATAACAAGAGAATTTCACGAATTAGGCAAAGAACAAAGCAAGATCTGACATCTCTCCTCCTCATTTGTTTTTGTACCAACTAATGCCAATTGAGCCAGCAACATATTGAATGCTCCAAATGGTGTACAATTTCTCCACCCTCTTCCATTCTTAAGGAATATAATTTCTTTATCAAAAAAATCTTGTTCACTACAGATTTGGCTTAATATATCTCACCGAGTTTCTTCCATAATTTATTTGCAGAGGAATCTTCATGCACATTGATTAAAACAAAGTCCGTCAGGCATAATCTGATTAGACCCTTGGCTTTATGGACCATAACATCATATTCATTAGCCAAATTAGCATATGTGGGCCTTGAAACATTCTCATCAATAGCATTCCATAGATCTTGATCAATTAACGGATCCTCCATCTTCAGCTTCCACATCTCAAAATTGTTACTAGAAAATTTTTCTACCTCTATTCTCCTTGATATGCTCACCATCTAAAAATCCTTGCAACAAGATCACAAAGTATCTTCTGCACAAACTCCCACTCAAAACTGGATTAGTTCAAAAAACTCAACAACCCACAACTGAAACCAAAGGTGATCAAGCTCTGATACCACTTGTAAGGAAGCTAAGGTAGCGGAACAACTTTCTACACTAATCTTAAGGGGAGGGATATGCAGAACTTTTCAAAACTTTACAACAATTACAAAAATAAACACAAATAGCAATCATACCACAACATTGTAATTATGTGGGGAAACCCTTTCGGGAGAAAAATCCCACACTCCAAAGATGCTCAATATATTATTCAAGAATCAAGAAGATTACAATATACTTACAGAGAAATCTTTCATAGGAGAATATACAACTAGAGATCCAGAGGCAACTCAACATCTACAAGACTCTTACACATAACCTCCATCTCAAGCTCCTGATATATAGGAGATACAATATAGTAAACCATTAATGGTAATACAAAACCATGAGCCAAAAACATCCAAAAGTGGCACCCAAAGTATCTCCAATCAAAGATGCCTTGTGATGTGCCAAACCAACATGTGTAAGTCTCCTTTTTACAACTCTTTGAAGTGTCCAACACATTTTCATATTTTGCAAAATGGGAGGCCCAACTTCCGAAGGCCATAACATTTGATTCAGGTGTCCGATTGACAAACCGTTTGATGCATTAAAATTCTCGTGAAGAGATCTATCATGCTATAACTAGCTTCACCGATTACAATAACTTTTAGGGCATTTAGGGACCTCTAAGTGCCTCAAATTTGAGTTCAAAACTTTTCTGAGAGTTTCAAAAAATAGAAACTTTAATATCTTGCAAATGTTTACTTGGTAGTTTTGCACCTTTTGGGAAAATTTTGGGTCCATCCATGTTAAAATGTGGAGTTACTAAAAATAGTAAGCCATGCCATTTTTAGCCTCTTTTAGAAACTTTGAAAGTTCTAAATCATTCTTCAAGATAAAGGGTATTCGAAAAGACCAAAATTGGGAAGAATCGAAACCTTTTTTAGTTGCAAGGTTGAGACACCTTTCCTAATAAAAGGTTAGATTTGACCTAAACTATTTCGAAGGATCAAGTGCCTAGTAGATTTGGCATACACTGGTGCAGGAGCACCTACCTGACAGCTGGCCTTCATGAGGCAGTTAGTAGTTTTAGGTCTTGTTTATGTTTCCAAGAAGGTCTGCTAAGACCAATGCATGTAATAAGGTCATGCTGATCATGATAAGATCATGCTGACCACGCTTTGCTATTTTTAGCCAGTTTGTTAGGACAGTTGTCATGATGTATGTTCGGTTGGATCTCCCAGCCGCCTGGAGAGTTCCCAGCCGCTTGGAGTCGGGTCAGTAGTACTCGCAGGAAAATCTATTTTAGCATGAGGATCGGTTGACTATAGATGATCGATCAGACTTTGCGAGAGGAGAGACTGAATATTGTAATAGCATCTTTTGAAATCGAATAAGAGATCCTGTTCTGTTCAACTTCTGTTTGGTCTCTATTGTTTAATCGATTTACTGCATCTGGGTGGTTTTCATGGATTCGCTGATCCATTCCACCGGTTGATTTGTCTGATCGGTGGAATGGTGATGTACAGTAGGGTAGATGTTAGTTTGTTTGTTTGCATGCAGGTGTGCAGGATCGCGGCTGAAAGGTGTTGAAGACCCTAGCATGGGCATGTGCTAGGTCGAGCTGATAAAGTGTGGAAGATCACCCTGGAAGTGGATCGAGTCATCCCAGGAGGTTCGGCGGATCAGAACAGTGAAAATCTGCTAAGGCTGAAAGTTTGTCAAAACAGCATCATCAGGATAATTTGGTGAATATCCTGCAGTCGCTTCGGGCATCATCATCCGAGTAAGAGGAGATCGGCATGATGCAGTGGAGTGCATGAAGTGAATGTGCGTCGGGGTGATCATCATCAGGAGGGCCGAGGAGGAGCGTATCGGCTTAAGGAAGAAGATCGGGTTGATCGCGGGCCGAAAAAGCTAAGTTTGGCCAACATCAGGATATGACGTCATCATCATCAGGATATACGTCATCAGGATATTTCGGAGCAGCAGGATATTGAGGAGCTGCGGGTGACGTCATCGTCATCAGGATATACGTCATCAGGATATCGGGTGACGTCAGTATCAAAGGGACGGTGCGAGAAGTGAAGGTTGGTCATCATCAGGATAAATGGGAGGAACCTGATGTTCTTTATCTTGTTGATTATCATGATGTTGAATATCATGATGCTGAAGATAGCGAAGGCGGAAGTTGTCGCGGAAGTGAACAGTGGACATCAGGAGGATGTTCGCACTGGTCGAACATGATGATGCTGTCGATAATCGAATAAGGTGATGCTGTTGGCAGGCGAAAGTGCGAAGGCTTGTCATCAGGAGGATATCGGTCGGCGCAGGAAATATGATGATGCTGACAGTGTTAAGCAAAATATGATGATGATGGTGATGATGATGATGATGATGATGGGCTGCAGACGTCCATGCTGTATTGTAAGGTTATAGTGTGGATGCCTCTGCATCATAGTGGTATCAGAGCTCAGCAAAACATCTGGGCTGTTGTGTGTTGATTCTGTCACCGAAAGGGCAGAGATAGAGTTAATTGTGTGTTGTGTGTTGATTGAGAGGTTGACAAAATGCCTCCGAAGGTAGTGGTACTGCAAGGGAATTGCAGGAGATGAAGGAAAAACATGCTAGAGAGATGAGGAAGATGAAGGAGCTTGCTGAAGCACTTCAAGCCAGGCTTACAGCCCTGGAAAAGAACAAAAAGAGGGAAGTGGCAGACAGTGAGTCTGAAGAAGATGAAGATACTGTTGAAGAGTATGAAGAGGTAGCTGAAGATCTGGATGCTGAAGACCAGAGACTTGCAAAATTGTTAAAGGTAGTGCAGAGTGATAAACCTAAGGTAAAGGTTGATGTTTCCAAGTATACTGGAAGCTTGAATGAGGATGAGTTGCTGGATTGGATTGCTGCACTTGATAATCACTTTGAATGTGAAGATGTTGCTGAGGATCAGAAGGTAAAGATTGCAAAGACCAAGTTAGGAGGTCATGCTTTGGTATGGTAGGATTATGTACAATCTGAGAGAAGGAAACAAGGGAAGTCAAAGATCACTTCATGGGATAAGATGGTAGCAAGGATCAAAGGTAAATTATTGCCAAGGGATTATGAAATCCAGATGTTTAAGAAACTGCAATTTTTAAAGCAGAAGGAAAGGGATGTGAAGGCATATACTGAGGAGTTTTATAAGTTAAGTATGAGATCTGGTCATCATGAGAATGAGGTAGAAAAGGTGGCTAGGTACTTGGCTGGTTTGAGATTTAACATACAGGATGAGTTAGTTTTAGCTAACCCTAAGAATGTGGAGGATTGTTATCAAATGGCAATCAGGATTGAAGAAAAGATGAATAGAGGACATGATAAGTCCATGAGAGGAAGAGGAAACAATATGAGGGGAAGAGGAGCAGCCCCTACACAAAAGCAAACCAATGAGGGTCAAGAAGACACTGGTAAAGGACAGGGACAGTCTGATTTCAGAGGTGGATGGAAAGGTAATAGAGGAAGATTTGGAGGTGGTAGAGGTTCTACTACATTTTCAGGAAAATGTTACACCTGTGGTGAGTTTGGTCATCCATCTTTCAAATGTCCAGAAAACAAAGGTTCATCATCCAGAAATGATAGAACTAGTGACAAGAGGGTACAATTGGTACAAGAAGAGACAATAGAGCAAAGTGTGCAGAGTTCAAACACTTATCAAAAAGGATAAGGAGCCTGATAATTATGCATACCCAGAGAGTGGAGAGTCTCTGATGATGAGAAGAACAGTGACTACCATGAAGGTACATGACAAAGAATCCCCACAAAGAAGAGCTCTTTTCAAGACCATATGCAAGAGCAAAGGTAAAAAATGTAAGGTTGTCATTGATACTGGTTCAACAGACAACATGGTATCTCAGGAAATGGTGGATAAACTGAATTTGGAAAGGATTCCACATCCACACCCTTACAAGGCATCTTGGGTGAGTGATAGTCAATCACTTTTTGTCTCTGAACAGGCATATGTGGATTTTCAGATTGGAGCATATCATGATAGAATTTTGTGTGATATTTTGCCCATAGAATGTTGTCACCTACTGTTGGGTAGACCATGGCAATTTGATAGAAGGGTACTGTATGATGGGTACGCTAATACCTATACCATCAAGAAAGATGGGAAGACTATGAAGTTGATGCCATTGCAGGTAGATGCTGCAGCACAGGGGGCAGCCAAAATCATTTTAATGGGAAAGAAGGAGTTTGTGCAGATGCCTAGAGGAGCAGGCATAAAGGCAGTTGAAGACACTGTAGGAAAAGAAGTTGTTCAGGACAACAGGTTGAAGAAAGTTTTAGTTTTGACTGACAGAGATCAGTAGCAGGTGCAGAAACAGGTTTGCACACAGCAACCAGTTGAGAGGAATGACAAGGATGTTGTCATAGTTGGGACTATTGCTTGTCCTATAAAGATTGAAAGGAAGATAGGGTTGAACATTGCAGAAGTTCAAGAGGCAGTTCAGCCAGAGGTTCTGGTCAGACAACCTGGCAAATACAGGGTATGTGAGAGAAAGGCCTACATCAACAGGCATGAGGATTTACTTGCCAGAAAGCAAGTTACAGTTCAGAAGACTTGGAGCAGCCAAGAGACAGCAGAGGACAAAGCTGGAACAGATCAGCATATTGCAAAGGCAAGGTGTAGAGGTGGAGGACTTCCACATACTAAACTCATGGGACATGAGTTCTTTTCTGTTGGGGAGTATGGTGCAGGAGCACCTACCTGACAGCTGGCCTTCATGAGGTAGTTAGTAGTTTTAGGTCTTGTTTATGTTTCCAAGAAGGTCTGCTAAGACCAATGCATGTAATAAGGTCATGCTGATCATGATAAGATCATGTTGACCACGCTTTGCTATTTTTAGCCAGTTTGTTAGGACAGTTGTCATGATGTATGTTCGGTTGGATCTCCCAGCCGCCTGGAGAGTTCCCAGCCGCTTGGAGTCGGGTCAGTAGTACTCGCAAGAAAATCTATTTAAGCATGAGGATCGGTTGACTATAGATGATCGATCAGACTTTGCGAGAGGAGAGACTGAATATTGTAATAGCATCTTTTGAAATCGAATAAGAGATCCTGTTCTGTTCAACTTCTGTTTGGTCTCTATTGTTTAATCGATTTACTGCATCTGGGTGGTTTTCATGGATTTGCTGATCCATTCCACCGGTTGATTTGTCTGATCGGTGGAATGGTGATGTACAATAGGGTAGATGTTAGTTTGTTTGTTTGCATGCAGGTGTGCAGGATCGCGGCTGAAAGGTGTTGAAGACCCTAGCATGGGCATGTGCTAGGTCGAGCTGATAAAGTGTGGAAGATCACCCTGGAAGTGGATCGAGTCATCCCAGGAGGTTCGGCGGATCAGAACAGTGAAAATCCGCTAAGGCTGAAAGTTTGTCAAAACAGCATCATCAGGATAATTTGGTGAATATCCTGCAGTCGCTTCGGGCATCATCATCCGAGTAAGAGGAGATCGGCATGATGCAGTGGAGTGCATGAAGTGAATGTGCGTCGGGGTGATCATCATCAGGAGGGCCGAGGAGGAGCGTATCGGCTTAAGGAAGAAGATCGGGTTGATCGCGGGCCGAAAAAGCTAAGTTTGGCCAACATCAAGATATGACGTCATCATCATCAGGATATACGTCATCAGGATATTTCGGAGCAGCAGGATATTGAGGAGCTGCGGGTGACGTCATCGTCATCAGGATATACGTCATCAGGATATCGGGTGACGTCAGTATCAAAGGGACGGTGCGAGAAGTGAAGGTTGGTCATCATCAGGATAAATGGGAGGAACCTGATGTTCTTTATCCTGTTGATTATCATGATGTTGAATACCATGATGCTGAAGATAGCAAAGGCGGAAGTTGTCGCGGAAGTGAACAGTGGACGTCAGGAGGATGTTCGCGCTGGTCGAACATGATGATGCTGTCGATAATCGAATAAGGTGATGCTGTTGGCAGGCGAAAGTGCGAAGGCTTGTCATCAGGAGGATATCGGTCGGCGCAGGAAATATGATGATGCTGACAGTGTTAAGCAAAATATGATGATGATGGTGATGATGATGATGATGATGATGGGCTGCAGACGTCCATGCTGTATTGTAAGGTTATAGTGTGGATGCCTCTGCATCATACACCTCCCAAATTTAAACCCTTGTTGATATGGCCTCAAATGTCTTATTTGGATGCAACAAAAAGAAAAATTTAGTTTCTTGGATTCCTTGAACTTAATGATGAGCTCAAATTTTCCATAAAAATACCTAAAGTAATCTACAAAATAAAGCCACAAAGAGGAACCCCCTAGAATCTAGTCTTTCTTTCAAGTTTTTTTAATTCTCCAAGCCATCATTCAATGCAAGAGAAGAGCATACTCAACTTTTGAGAACACCTGTTATCTATAATCCTATATCTTTTGAATGACTAGTGCTAGGCACTCTCCCACTCTAATACCATGTAAGGGAAAGTACAGAATGCTTTAATACTATGTAAGATTTAGCTATGGAGATAGCTACCCAAGATCAAGAGAGTGGATTTAAGCAAGAAAAAATAATTACAAGATTAATATGAAAGAATAATACTTCTATTCAACAATACATGTGCAAAAGATATTGCCAAATGAGAGCTACAAGTGGGTATATATAGGATATACCACCAAGAGATGTGAATGAACAACTAGTGTGGGATAACGGAGATGGAGTCACATGTGTACACAACATCTCCACCAAATAAAGAAGTACAAGGCACATGTGAATCCTACCCAATTAGATACCTATCTAAGCAAACTTATCCTATCTTAGGTACAAATATGCAATAAAGTAAATAAACCAAATGCAAGAAAATAAACATGCAGAAACATTGGGCCCATGGTATTAGCTACTTGTCTTGGAAACCATTTATGGCTTTTGGTTTATGATTTCCTATATATTAGAGAAATAGGAAGTGGATTCATATGTTATTTCATAGGTACTATTATGCTACTAGATTACTATTAGTTAGAGGGATAATCATATCATATTATTATACTTCATTGCGTGAGAATAATATAAGCTTGGGTCTTTTTAGTGGTGGAGTTTTTTTACCTACAAGGGTTTCTTGACGTATATCTAGTGTTCATATGGTTTGTTGATTTGTATATTCATTCTTCATGTTTTATTTTAGTTTAATGGAGTGATTAATTGATTAAAACACTATTTGGTTAATGTTGCAATCGTGTTGTCTATTCTATATTTCAACAATTTAGAGGTTTTTACTTCAATAGTTATATGATATTTGGTATATGATAGAGAATTACATGCACTAGGTCAACCTATAAAGAATGGATACATTATTTATTTGTAAATAAAGTATTGTGCATATTGACCATGAACTTCTATAATATATGCAAGCATAAAAATAAATTGCAATAGGAAAGAACTATAAATGGATGGGATTCTTACAATAGTTTCATTTGGAGATCAAATATGAGAAATCAATTATTAATGTGGTGGTAGATATGATATCCAGGAGACCTGTTTCAAAACCAATATAATGTATGTTTACAAAAGGGCCTATGTAGAGGAATATGCTCAAGATTAAGATTTTGAAAAAAATTCAAAGAGGTAAATCTTAAGAGGTTGTAAGGAGCGATGGATACTTATATCTCAAAGAAGGGTTGCTCTACAAGGTAGGAAAACTATGTGTGCCAAGGGAACAAATAATTATTCTCATGAGGGAGGCACATACCTTATAAGTGGTGGGTCATTTTAGTGTTATAAAGATAGTGGCTCAATTGCAAAGGTATATGTTAGATTTGGCTATGTAAATAGCTACCCAAAATCAAGAGAACTAAAAGAAATAACATAGAGAAGATCAATATGAATGAATAATACCATTCTATTCAAGGTTACAATATGCAAAAGAGATCAATCAATTGATTCATTAAGAGATGATATGATGCATACAATATATAGCCTCATAGTTTCCAAATCCAATGAGGATGAGGAAAACACAAAAAACCAAAAAACAAGAGGAATTCCATCTATGTTTCCAAATCAAAGAGGATAAGGAAAAAAAATCTCATGAAATAAGGATAATGTATGTGAACTCATTATCCTATCCTACCTAAGTAATATAAATAAATTACATAAGTAAACTTAATAGAAATAATCTAATTAAGTAATTACACCAACACCCCCTTAATTGCGTGATAAGAGAATCTTGGTAGGTTTATAGCGGCAGTGGCACTCCCTCTGGGTACACAGACTAACCACTATGCCGAAGCTGCGGCTCCCTATCACGCTATTGCTCTGGTGCATGCTAAGGGTCATAGAAAAGTCTGGGTGGAGGGTGACTCTACAACATCATCAACTGTCTTAAGAGCACCATTAAACCAAGTTGGTCTATTGCTACCCTTATTGAAGATGCTATCATGTTGTTGGGAACCTTTGAAGCTACCCACATATCTCACATTTACCGTGAGGGGAACAAGGTGGCGGATGTTTTCGCCAACATAGGGGTTAAAAACCAGTCTAAGCTCATATGGGAGGAAATTAATTTAATCTCGAACATTGTTAAAGAGTTGATTTATAATGATTGTTCCCATGGTACAAAACTCAAGATTCATTAAAGAGATCATCATGATCTCAAAGGGTTTGCAGGCCTCTTCAATCTAGATTTTTCGTCTCACACGGATTATGGGTTGGAAAAACAAGTTTCTTTTTCTTTTTCTCATTCTCACCTTCGCTTCTGTCTACATAGGTGTGGTTTCTTTAAGAGTCTGAATTACAACATGGGGGAGATAGGAACAGGGTTGAACCTTCATTGTGTGAGGGGATTAGGCAGAAGCAAAAAGTCTGGAGTATCATGGAGGTGGGAGGGTTCACTCTGTTTATGGAAAATCTCCATGGAGCCAACCCTAATGTGACTTCTCTGTTCATCAAAGGTTACAAGAACAAGAAGGTTATGGTGTATGGGTGGGAACTAGCTATAACTAAAGACCTTATTGCTATGGTGACAAGCCTTTCTACCAGAGGGAAGAAATTCTTCCGCAAGAGGAAACAAAGTGAGGAAGCCCTAAATAACTTCTTCAAAGGCAACGAAAGGGACAAGCTGGTTAAGTTTCAAATTGGAGGTTATAATCGTCTTTTCGTTAAGCCCATCTAGGCAGAGGTGGCTGAGGTAATTATGAGATATGTAACTCTGGATGGGAGGTTCATGGCTATCTACAATTACCACTTCAACTTGCTGAATCACTTCTGCCATGGTATGTTGGTTTCTTTCCCCTACTACCTACTTTTGTCTCTGGAGTTTGGTTTAAAAGAAAATAGAAAAAACCCTAAACTCTCGGTTCTGCATGAGAGCCTCATTTTACTTATCATGGAACACATAAAGAGTAACACTCCCAAAAAAGGGCTGAAATAAAAACATAGTGCTAAGAGAAAGGGTTGTGTGGTGTTGAGTGAAGAGGAGATCAATTTTGAGGATGAGGAGTGGAATTCAGTTGATGAAGAGGAGGATAGTGAGGTGGAGTCCTCTAGAAAGAGGATAAAAACTCAGAAGAGGGAAGTTGACATCTCTTGGTCTGAAGAGTTTAATACGGGTGATGACTCTAACACTTCTATCAAGGAGATTAAAGTTAAGAAGGCTATGCCTCTGAAGAGGAAAATCCCCACTCTTGTGAAGAAAGGAAAAAAACCCATGGAGAAAGATATTGGTGACGAGGGAATTGTTCAGGATGCTGGTTGTGCTTCTTAGAAATAGGGGACCAAGTTGAAGTAGGGGATTAGGGATAAGTTGTCTGAGAAGGTTTATGTTAGGGCAGAGGAAACTCAGGGCAAGACTATGCATATCCCCGACCCTAGTGTTGGCCTTAGATTTCCTGAAATTAATGATCCTTCAAGCATTCTGCCTGAGGATTTTGACGACTTGTTGGCCCAAGTGAGAAACAAAGATTAGGTCAAGGAGGTTTTTGAATTGGTTAAGAATGCAGTTAATTTGCATCATAAAATGACAAAGTGGTTCTTCCTAGAAATTAACAGAATCACTATCAAGCTCCAGCTGATGCAGGAAAGCTTGGGAAGAGGTAACAACACTACTATTGAGCAGGACACCTTAATCTTCAAAAACTGGGAGGCTATTCCTAAAATGGAGGAAATGGACCATGAATTGAATAGGATGAGAGAAGAATTTAACACTAGGGTCCAGTACCTTGAGGAGAAGATCATAGAGGTGAACAACAACTTAGAAAAAATTATGAACATCAGCAAACTTACCATTTAGAACAACCTTAACGAGATTAGAGTACTGACTGAGAAGTTGAAGTAGCTTAAAAAAGAGTAGTTCAAGGATTTCAATACTGAAGACATCATGAATGTTGAATAACTGGGTATTCAGGATAAGGGTGATGGCACAAAAAATATTGGTAAACAAGTGGCTATTGAGGACATTGGTGGACCTTCAACCCGTACTAGGGGGAGAAACAAAAAGTAGTTTGAAGTTGATAAGAAAGAGCTCATGGACTTTGCCAAAATGCATGAGGAATTTTATCAATAGGAATTAGAAGCTGCTGAGACTCTCAAGAAGATGAACTAGCTTAGTTCTGTCTGTTCTCTTTTTGGCTACTCTTTCTATGCTTTAGTTGTTGTGGTAGCTTATAGTTGGCTGTTAGTTGGTATTCTGCTTTTTATTTGCTTCCTATTGTAAAGGGTTTCAGGGTCCCCTTTCAAAACCTGTTTGACCATATTAATCAAAAACACCCCCTTAATTGCAACTTAGAAGAAATATAAAATGTGAAATGGGTCTTAGAAAAACAAGCCATGTTAGGTACCTATGTACAATATGATGCTCATCAGAAGATAAGAAGGAGAAAATGCATAAGACAAAACTCCCCCCAAGATAGGATGAAGAGAGATTGAGCCCCCTTAGAAAAAGTGAGAAGGATAAAACTCTATGTGAGGAAAAACTCCCTCTCAAAATAGAGAGAAGAAGAGAGACTATATAGCCCTCCATTAAGTAGCCTCCTATACCAATGGTAAATGATCAACATTGGATGCAAAATATGGTCCATGATCACTAAACAATGTTCCTTCCCTTAGGAAGAAACAAGGCCAAAGGTATATGTAGGATGTCTTCCCATTCCTAAAAGAAATACAAGGGAAGAAAGCTCTAGATGTATGATGTCTCTAGAAGCTACTTAGGTTTTGCCATGTTGGTGTTGAAAGGTGCCATAATAAAATTAGAAGTCACATGCCTAACTAAATAATGTAATAATCTAGAACCTAGTGGAAATGGGTGTCAAACAAGATCCAAAGATGAATATGAAGAGACACCAACCGTGATGAAACTATCATCAAAGAGGATATGAATGTCCTTAATGACATCCTCCAAATTTGTAAGAAGATACTTGTAAGATTTGGCTATGGAGATAGCCATCCAAGATCTAGAAGCCTAATGGAAAGCACAAATAAAAAAGAAGATCAATATGAGAAGAATAAATTGTATTCCTATCGAAGAATGCAAATACAACAATATACCGGATTACTCTCCCATTACAATATGCTATGGCATACCTTGCTTATAAAGGCAAGGATGAGGGCTAAGATGTTCTAGTTGTTATGTCAAAAAATTTCCCCTTGGGGGCTTTTCCCTCTTAAGGTTCTTAACTCCCGGGTCCTTATAATGCATTTAGATCATATTGCATGTTAATTATGAATCCTGATGAGAAAACCCCTAAGTGTTATGACAAATAGGACCTAGGGGATATCATTTAAACAGATCCTAACCAAAATTGGGAGGGTGGACTTGGGCGCTAGTGCCCTAGTCCTGCCCTATTTTGGGTCAACCCTAAATTTTAATGTCAGTTTTATGACCACTACTTAGGTCCTATGCCGACATCTCAAGTTTGAATTATGAAATTCTTAGCGGGAATGTTTATAGTTGCATATATAAGCATGTTTAGAGTTTCATTTGCAAACTAGAAGATGATTGTAAACTTTATGCATACTTGTGATTTTAGAGCATCCATGATATTCATTGTTGCAGAGCAGAGCATTGTTATTATGTTTGTGATTGCAGATTTAGCTTCATCTTCTCATGTGATTGAAGAGCCTTCATTTATGTGAGATCTACACTTCTAAGGTGATATCTATTTGTGTTTGAATCATTTATCAATTTGTTTTTGCCTCTATTCCGTAGGGATACGCATTCTTTATCTGACAACGGTGTTTGGAAGACTTGAATGTTTCTTCGGGGCTTGATTGAGGTAAGACTCTAAACACCACAACCCCCAACCATACTCCTTTGTGATTGCAGGTTGCAGGTTTCACATCTGGACATAGTGGAGTTGTAGGGAACAGTAAGATAGTGTGCAGATTCCACATCCCTGAAGAAAAGGATTGCTTGAACACGGGCATTAGTGGCAGTGTCCTCAAAATCCTGAAACACAGAAATAATTTGGATAGTGACAATCAAAATTTGAAGAGCTGCCAACATCCCAAAACACATCTGACATTGGACTAGGGCACTAGTGGAGGTGTCCTCCGCATCTTCCGGGGTAGAAACAAAAAGTACAATGGATATTAGTGTCGAAAGAAGATCAAGATTCTGTAGAGAAAACAATATCTTGGACAGGGGTGTTAGTGGTAGTGTCCTCGACTATTTGACATTCTAAACTTCAAAAAAGGTCAGTTATTAATCTATGCCTACTACCTTAGTTTGCAAGGATTTGTCGTAATTCATCAATTTGCTTACTATTTTGCATAATTAGGGTTTTAAGGGTATTTGAGCATTAAATTGAGATATTGATTGATAACATCTGAGCTTCCACATCATTCCAAGTGATAGCCCAACCTGTTAGGTGAATTCTCTCACTTAGTAGATATTCAACTCAGTTGCTATGTCCTTGAATGTTTGTAGTGAAAGGAGGATCTAAAAACCATCAAAACTAAAACCCCAATCTCTCTTTTTACCACAAAACATTTTGGTGAACCTGTGTTTTTGAATTTTTTCACCTTGCTGAGTGTTGTGTGATACATTTGCATTCATTCATCTTATTGCATTTGAAAAATTACAAAAAAATTGAAAATTTAAAAAATTTGAAAAAAATTGGCATCTTAGGCTTGCATTTTGGCATAATTTGAATTATTGGCATTTAATTTCATTTAATTTTTGTTATTTTCACTAGATCTGATTTTAATTACATAAATTCATCATTTAATATTCACTTGCATTGCATTTTCAAGCTTACTTTGATAAAATTTGCTTGAAATTGTGCATTTTTCATAAAAACCTAGTTTTGCATTAGCTAGGGTTTGTAGTTAAAATATTATTTCAGACTTTACTTCCTTTTTCAAACACCCATTTAGGACTGATTTCTAACTGTAGTGTTGCATCATAGTGCCCTCATTGGAAAAATTCATGTCTAGGGTTTGAAAACCTTGCATTTTCCCTAGATTTGGCCTTATCGTCTCTCTAGAATTGCATCATAGGTGTGTTGTGAAAGATATTATTGCATTATTGGGTTGATATTGAGCTTATTATTTTCTGCCCTCTTGAAAATTTTCACAACACCTCTTTCGTTAGTAATTTGCATTGAAAAATTGGGAAAAAATGAGAAATCAAGCATTTTTTGGTCATATTCACACATAGTTTTGCATCAAAGGTGTGTTGTGAAGGATATTTCTGCATTATTGGCTGTTATTAGGCATATTATTTGCTTCCCTCATCAATTTCCTTACAACACCTTTTCTTTCACTCATTTGCATTGAAAAAAGTGAAAAATCAAGCATTTTAGGTCATATTCATACATACGTTTGCACTTCTTTTTTGCATAAGTGTTGAAAATATTAAAAATCTGATTTGGAATTCATTTGAAAACATATACATGGCTTCTCAATACAACAATAATGCTAGGTTTTCTCCTAGGCCTTATTTGAAAAGAAGAACCCCTGAACTTGAAATAACATTTACACCTCATGACAAAGAAATGGTAGATACTAAAGGGCCTCTTTACATTACAGTAAACATAACAGAAAGACCTGTGCATGGAACACTTATAGACCCTAATTGCATGACTAATGTGGTTACACAATATTTTCTTCTTAAACATGATTTGGCACAAGATTCTTATGAACCGTCAGATTTGAGAATTAAAACACATAATGGAGATTTGATGAATACATTGGGGAAGATAACCTTATTGGTCTCGGTATATGGTAAAGCTGTGGATTAGTTATTTGATGTTATCTCCTTATCTGACCTCTTCTATGTAAAACTAGGACATCCATGGCTTAAGGCTATGAATGTTGCCTCCTCAACTATTCACAAATGCATAAAATTCCATTTGCATGGAGGGATACGTACTATCCACCGTAATTCATATCAACCTTCAGCTAAGGACAAGAACTTCACTCTTGATTACTTTTGGCTACGACCTAATAGAGACCATGAGCCATGAAGAGACCAATCTTTCTTAGAATATAGACGATACAAAGCAAAACAACTAGCTAGAGTGGCTAGGCCTCCTTTACAAACAATAAGGGAAGAAGAACATGCATTCAAAGATCCTCTTAGAGAAAAAGGAAAACAACAAAATAAAATAAGAGTAAACCAAGATTTTTATGGCTATGATGAAATAATTGGCATGATAGAAGTGGATAAGGAAAAGTTTCGTAACTCACCTCATCCATGGAGAGATGGTATTTATGCTGAGGTTCCTCCCCTGCCATCCTTACAAGGATTGAGAGGTATTCATTGACAACAAACCATTTCATTAGACCAATGAGATTTGAACATGGTGCTTCCTCCTCTAATGTGCAAAATTCCTATGGAAAAACATAAAAATACCTTTGAAGAGATAAATAATAAGACAAGAAGGAATAGACAAGCAAGAGAAAGGAGGAAGAGAAGACAAGCTTTTGCAACTCAACAAGAAAACATTCAACCTAACATTAAAACAAACAATGAAGAGCTTAATGAAGATGAACTTAAAGACAATAATAAGAGTTGGGCACTTGTCTCTTATGTCCCACTTTCCTCTAACATTTGTGAGTGGGAAGACAATGATTTGATTGTTGACAACCTGTAGTCCAGTTGTCCCTGTAGGTAAGTATTTCTAACCCTTCACCTCCGTGTTGTGTTTCCCTCATGTTGTGTTATGTGTTGTTTAGGCCTCCTAGGATGATCCTTGATTCTCTTGTAAGGTCAAGGATACTGGGAGACCGCCTTTGTTGTGACCCTTCTTCTATTTGTATCATCATTCTTCTATATTGCCTCTCCTCTATTCTCATTGTTGTGTGTTGTGTCTGATGGACATAGCGTTGCAGTTGGTGACTTGGGGGCACCCTCCTACGTGATTGTCCCTAAGACACTTGTTTATCCTCTCTTGATTTATTGTTTACCTTCCTCTAGTGGTTCTATCTAGCTGGCGGATGATGAAAAACAATAATACTGATACGGACCAAGTGTCCCTTTAGCAAGAAATCAAAAAATGACCTAGTCCATACATGACGATGCTTGGGTTGATAAATATTATCTGACGCTTGGCTAGTAGAATCACTCCGTGTGATATTTTGATGATGTCTTTATTTGCTAACAAAACATAACAATATTGTTGCTCCATGCACTTTGTTTATGTTGGATCTCGCCTTGCTCAACTCTTTATGTGAATGATTACATGCATTGTTGGTTATCATGATTATATGGTTGCTAACACCTTTTCTTGCAGGATATTATGTGTTTGTGGGAACATTTGGTGATCGTAAAGTGCATGTCACTTCTAGAGGCATGGGCTTTGTGAGAGCTCATGTTCCCTTGTGTGTTTTCTCTCTATCTTAACATGCTTGATATCGATACATGATATCAACCACCTTAAGGTGGGGGCATATATAAGGTAAGTTGTCTGATGATTTTGGTACTAACGAAGCATGTTTGTAAGCCCTTTGCAGAGGCGGGATGTTGTATCTCTGAGCGAGTGCACATATTTATTTTTATATTGCAATCATTAATCCTCTACGGAGGTGGATATCACACATATCCTTTTTATTTTAAGCCCTCTGTAGAGGTGGTGATGGTGTATTTCTCAAGGAGATTGCACATCCTATCATTTTATAAATGTCCTCCAAGCAGGCCGGGTTGGTGTATCATCCCTTAAGCATGTCTTCGACGATTGTTGTGGTGAAGCCCAATCGTCAGTGTGTTCCTGTAATGTACTTGAGATGGTAGTGAACCTAGCAATAGGTTTCTTCCATCGCTTGTTTTTCATGTTTTCTCCATGTCTTCTATGTGTGTGTATGGTGTGTTTGTTCCCAAGCATAGTCTCAAGACTGGTGGCGATGAGCTCCTCCTATTCTTTGGGATTTGTATGGCGTGTTTGTTCTCAAGTGTAGTTTCAAGACTGGTGGAGATGAGCTCCTCCTACACTCTGAGATTTGTATTGCGTGTTTGTTGCCCCTTATGCAGTTTCAAGACTGGTGGCAATGAGCTCCTCCTGCATTTTGGGTTGTGTGTTTACTTTCCACATACTTGCATTTGCATTTCATTTATATGAGAAAATGAAAAAGAAATAATCACTGCATTCACTGTATTCATTGTGTTTTGTGTGTCTTCAATGATGTCTTCTTCATGTTTTGTGTGATTGTAATTGTCTTCTCCATGTTTTGCGTGCCTATTACTGTATTAAATGTGTTTGGCGTGTCTTCAATGTGCTTGACATGATGTTTGCTGTATTTTGACCATACTTTAATGCATGTATTGGCCTTGCATTTATACATACATTAAAGTGGGGGCTAAATGTTATGTCAGAAAATGTCCCCTTGGGGGCTTTTCCCTCTTAAGGTTTAACTCTCGGGTCCTTAGAATTGGTGGAGGAGCACCTAGAGAATCATGTTTTCTTTTGTAATAAGGTCTATTTGACCAAAACATTTTCATTTCAGTTGTATCTAGGTTCATTTTGTAAGTCCCAAGTGACTTAGGGGACATTTGTCAAGTTGTAATCGCATAATGCCAAAAATAGCAATAATGCCAAAAATAGGCAGTAGTGTTTCCCAGCCGCTTGGATTGATCTCCTAGCCGCTTGAATTTAGTTCGGTACTACCTAGGGCAAGTTGATAAATGCCCAGAGGATGGAACCAAATGGGATGATTGTAATCAAATCGAAGCAGTAGTGTGACCGAATGTGATTGTATTATGCTCAAGAGAAATTAAGCAATTTTGTTTTGTCCATTTGATTTCTGTTTCTTATAGCTGTAAATCATGTAATTGTAGATTTTCATTCATTCTGCATTTTCCATTGTTGTTGTATGCTGTTGTGAAGCATTCCATTGGTGAGATTTCTGTCAAAATCAGTGGAATGGCTTCGTTGTATGAATATTTGTTTTGCTCTTTGTTTTGTTTTTCTTGTTCGGCGATGTAGAGGATCCTGATAGGGCATTTCGTACAGTAAGAACGACCTAGCATCTCCATGTGCTAGGGTTCGCAGGAAGTATACTGTGCGACGACGTATTGGCACATCGGCCAAAGGTTACAAGTGTTCACCGATGGAACGAGTCTCACCAAAGGTGAATGCCATCGGGGCATTGGCAGAAGGATGAGAGACTTAGCCGATGAAGTTGACTCGGTGGCTCATTTGTTAGTTTATCGACTGCGAGAAATTAGGGCATCAGTCTGTGGTATCCGCTGTGCGCTCCACATCATATTGGTATCAGAGCAAGAAAAAAAGATTTGGGCGGCAAGTCGAATTGAGGACCTGTAGAAGTGTTGGCATTTGGGTGCTGACTGTGAATGTTTATGTCAGACAAAGAAAGCGAGATAGAGGTGGAGAGGATGCCTCCCAAAAGTATGTCGCATGATGCCATTAAGAAGTTGATCAAGGAGATGCTTGAATCCAAGTTGGGAGAGTTCAAGCAGACCAAAAGCAAAGATAGGGAAAATGAAAGTGACAGCGAGGAAGGAGATAACAAAATTAGTGAAACCAGTAAAAAGGCAGAGGAGATACCAGCAGACCAGAGAGCATTTGTAAATGCATTGAAGTCAGTCAATAGGGATACCATAGATGGGTTACCTATGTACAGTGGAAGTATGGAAGCTGAAGAGGTGATTGACTAGATTGAGGCATTGAATAATCATTTCGAATATAAAGAAATCCTTGATGATAAGAGGGTTAAGTTGGCAAAGGCAAGATTGAAGGGATCTACTCTTGCATGGTGGAATTATGAGCAAGGAGAGAGAGTCAAGGAGGGGAAAAATATGATAACCTCTTGGGAAAGGATGAAGACCAAAATCAAGACACAATTCTTACCCCTGGACTATGATGTGCATATGTATAAGAAATTGTAGTGTCCTTTGGATCCTGAAACATAGAAACAATTCAGACAGTGACAATCAACATCTGAAGAGCTTTCGACATCCCAAAAAACATTTGACATTGGACTAGGGCACTAGTGGAGGTGTCCTCTGCATCTTTTGGTGTAGAAATGGAAAGTATAGTGGATATTAGTGTTAGGAGAAGATCAAGATTCTGCAGAGAAAATAATACCTTGGACATGGGCGTTAGTGGTAGTGTCCTTGACTATTCCGCATTCTGAACTTCAAAAAAAGTCAGTTCTTTATCTTTGCCTACTACCTTAGGTTGCAAGGATTTGTCGTAATTCATCAATTTGCTTATTGTTTTGCATAATTAGGGTTTTAAGGGTATTTGAGCATTAAATTAAAATATTGATTGATAACATCTAAGCTTCCACATCATTCCAAGTGACAACCCAACTTGTTAGGTGAATGCTCTCGCTTAGTAGAGATTCAACTCAGTTGATATGTCCTTGAATGTTTGTAGTGAAATGAGGATCTAAAAACCATCAAAACTAAAACCCCAATCCTCTCTTTTTACCACAAATAATAGTAATGTGACAATTATAGGATAAGACAACTATATGACAACTATCAACAACTATCAACTAGAAACAACTAGAATGCTTCCTAAGTCAACTTAACATGTGAATATGAGTGTGAATATTATTTAACTAATAAATAGTTAAATAATATGAATTATTCACACAAGGGGAAAATAGCTAGTAAATATCAAACTAGATATGAAATACCCCTATTCACACTAACACCCCCCCTTAAGTGCAACTTAGGGAGAAGATGACAAATGCAAGGATGCAATGATGGATGGGTCCCGACTACTAGGACATGTTAGTTACCCATGTATAAACAAATCTCAAGTGGAGTAAAGGAGAAAACCTCATGGGAAAAAAACTCCTCCCCCAAAAGTGAGAATACAAGAAGTGTGGAAAGGTAGAGTCAACACGAATCATTTGCTACCAATTCCAACATATATACAATGAATATTCCCCCCAAAAGAGAGGAAAATAAGAGAGACCAAGTAGCCCCCCTTCAATGTAGAGTCTCTTGTATTGATGGTAGATGCCCAACGATGAATGCTGAAGATGATCCATGACCACTGAACAATGTTCTACCCCTTAGGAAGAAACAAGACCAAGAATGTATGTAGGAAGTCTTCCCATTCTTGAAAGGAATATAAAGGAAGAAAACTCAAAATGTATGAAGTCTTTGAACTTTCCTCAGGTGTCGCCATGTTGATGCCAAAAGAAGCCACAATCCAATTAGGAGTCTCATGCGAAACTGAAGAATGTGACAGTCCAGGATCTAGTGGAAACCAATGTAGAATATGATCCAAAGATAAAGAAGCCTCTAAATTTTGCTCAAGGATCTCCAACTCAATGCCAAATTGTGACAAGTGAAGAGGAGAAGAAAGAACAAGAGGGTATGAAGGTTCCCTTATCACATCCAAAGTAGATGAATCAACTCCTTCAAAGAGGAGATGAATGCCATCAATAGTGTCCTCCAAGTCTGCAAGATAGGACTCACAAAACAAGCCTGCAATACCTGTCAAGTACTCATCCCAAGTAGCTAAATAGGGAAGACTATGAATGTCCTGTTGCACTAAATCACTAGAAACCATGGATGTAGCAACACTAAATTTTGTAGATGCAACAAGAGATGAAGGAGGAGATGGAATGTCAACACATGCCTCTAGAACCTCAATCGATGAAAGAACACCAAGATTCAAATGACCATATTACATCTCCTCAAAAGTGTCCACATGAGTATGAACCTCAGCTGAAGGAACAATAGGAGAAAAATGTGAGAAGGTATATACTCAAGATTGATGATCAAGCTCCCCAACTGCAACTATATCTCTGCTATGCAAATCTTGAATAATCATAAAATTAGGTGTGAACTCAACACTCTTTCCTGCTCCACCATGTGTAATTTGATAGATAGAAAGGATATTGGTAGACAATGAAGGTACACAAAGGACATCATTGAATGATCCTTCGTCAATGTCAATTGATCCTTTCCCACATACACTCATAGATGTGTTGTTAGCCATCAGAATGGGTGGTGATGAACAAGTCTCAAATGAAGAGAACATACTTTGTGATGAAGCCATATGATGTGAAGCTCCAAAATCAAGGATCCATTTCCCTGACTCAGAATCTGTAACTACAAAAAGTGGTTTCCCCTTTTGTTTTTTGAACTTTAAAGATACTGAAGAAGAAGATGAACCCCCTTTGGATGAATTCATTTGAACCTTCTTTAGTTGATGTTCCAATTCATCAATTTTCTTTATGTAACATTTATGTTAATCTTGCCCCAATTTCTTGCAATATGTACATTGAGGATTCTCCTTCTTAGATGATTCTCCTTTGGAGGAAGAGGACTTAGATTCTTTCTGTGGCTTGTTCTTTTTCTTCTTTTGTTTCTTTTCAGGATTCCCTGACTCATTCTGTACCTTAGGTTCACTATCCACCAATGCTTATGTCTTGGAAGTCTTGAGGATACTCGTTTGAATTAGCTTCACTTCTTCTTGGATTAGAAGATCTGAAAAATCATCAAAAGTAGGATCAACATATGCAGCTCCCATGGAAACCCATTGAGTGTGAAATCTAGAAACAAATACTGAATACCCAAGACCAAGCTTGGATAACACATTCAGAATCAATTGTAAATCCTCCTTATTAATCTTGCAATCCTTTAGTTGTGTTCTCAATTGCTTAATCTTGGAGATATAGTCTTGGATTTTGTCAAGCTCCTTAGGATCAAGATTCATCAAATCGTTATCAATCTAATAACCCTAATCTTGTCAGTTTTACCATACAATTTTTCAAAAGTCTCCCAAGCCTCCTTAGGTGTTGTGCATGATTCAACATGAAATTACAAATCAAAAGAGACAAATGAACAAATGTACCCAAGAGTTTTCTCACGATTGATCTCCCATACTACCTTTGCATTCACATCAATAGGTTCAAGAATAGATTCTTTTACATATCCTGTGAAACCTTATCCCATTAGATAATTCCATACTAATTTTTTCCATGATTCATAATTATATGGAGTTAGGAGTTCAATTTGAGATTTCCCCACTGCAAGAACATACAACCAAGAACTGAAAACAATCAACCATTGCTAGATCACCCCCCAAATTCACTCAATCAATGATCCTCCCCAACAAAATATGATCTTGGCACTTTATAATTAATGCAATTACAGTTGCCACAAGTCAAAACAACAAAGTGGTCTTTTGATTTTGGTACATGCAAATGCCAAAATTAGGCTATAACTGAAAGTACAACTTCTGAGAAAAACTAGACCAAACTGAGTGCAGATCTGAGAACTACTCAAAAAATCATGCACTTCAAAAAAAATTATCCAGAAAATGTCACTGTATGACCTAAAACGAAGTCCTAGAAGGTCTGAAAATGAGAACTACTCATCAACAATGATGAAAATCTACAAGTTTTTGAAAATCTAGACACCAAAATAAAAAACCATCTAAACCACTATGCAACCTGTGAAATTATGCCCCAAAACAAACAAAATTTCACTAAAATTGGAGCAGATATGACCAAGTTATAGGCATTTGAAATCTGAGTGCCAAATCAAAAACTCCATTGGAGCAGGGGGAGAAAAAGCTATTTTTTTCTGCCAAATTTGGCGAAACTACCATCAAATTTGGAGGTCTACTAAATGTAGAACCTGCTAGATAAAAATAGTCTTTGCCAAATCTAGGTAACCGCCGGCCAAATGTAGAGCTCTGCTAAATCTGATGGAGCTGCTAAATTCTCTGCTAAAATTGGCAGAGTTTGCTTGATTTGGTGGAGTCGCCAAAAGTACCGCCACAAATAGCGGATCTGAGGAATATAATAAAAAAATTGTGAAGGCCTAATGGCCTCTGGTGTGCCTGCCTATATGATCGCGTACTTTGTTGACATATGCCTACGCAGGGAATCTATAGAGGGAATATTCTATAGAATATTCCGTATGGATGGTGAAGGAGGGCAAAAATTTTCCCTCCGATTTTGATGATTTGATAGTCGATCTTGGGGTTTCTGGGCCTCCTGAACGTGATGCCAGGGTTGGATTTGACCCAGAATACTCCAACGGATCAAGTACCTGTTGGATCTTGCATGCAGCTCCCAACTTTAAACCCTCAGAGATTTGGCCTCCGATGTCCGATCTGGATGAAACAAAAGGCAATTTTGACTATCCCAGCTTCTCTAGACGCAATGGTGACCTCAAATTTGCAGCAACATGCTCCAAAATAGACCTACAATATAAAGACACAAGAAGGAAGCCCTCCCAAATCTGGTTTTTCTATCAAAATTTTCTAATTCTCCAGGTCATCATGCAATGCAAGAGAAGAGCATACTCAATTTTTCAAGATCCACCATGATTTGAACTCAAGATTTCTCAATAGACTAACCAAAGGTAATCTACAAGCTCTGATACCATGTAAGATTTGGCTATGGAGATAGCCACCCAAGATCTAGAAGCCTAATGGAAAGCACAAATAAAAGAGAAGACCAATATGGAAAGAATAAATTGTATTCCTATCAAAGAATGCAAATACAACAATATACAAGATTACTCTCCCATTACAATATGCTATGGCATACCTTGCTTATAAAGGCAAGGATGAGAGCTAAGATGTTGTAGTCATGTGACAATTGTCTTAATCCTATGACATGTGACAACTATAGGATAAGACAACTATATGACAACTATCAACAACAAGAGACAACTCTCAACATCTAGAAACAACTAGAATGCTTCCTAATTCAACTTAACATGTGAATATGTGTGTGAATATTATTTAACTAATAAATAGTTAAATAATATGAATTATTCACACAAGGGGAAAATAGCTAGTAAATATCAAACTAGATATGAAATAGCCCTATTCACACTAACAAGACTGACAAAACAAACTAGAAAGATCTAACAAGTACTCATCCTAATGAGTTATCTTTGGAAGATGATGAATATGATCTTACTACATTGAATCATTGAAAGCCCTATCTAAAGAAACACTAAACTTTAAAGAAGTAGGAGATGAGATCCTATTGCATGCCATCTAACTACACTACTCATCCCTAAATGATGTGTCCACACAAGATGTCTGAGTATGAGCATAGGACGTGTTGGCTAATTTTGAAATGCAAGAGTCCTCAATCCAAAGATATTATTTCACAGAAGATGGACCCTATAAATCCATATTATGAGTGATAAAAGCTGAAGTCTCAGTCTCTATAGGAGGAGAAGGCTCATTAAGAGAAGTCTTTATGTCCTCATGATGTTCAATCTCTTCCCATTCATCAAGAACCATAGTTGTTTTATAGTCATATGGTGCAAAACATCAAGAGGTACAAGACAATCTGCAAAAGGTTACTCTTGGAATAAAAATTCATTCGAGTGTCCAAACATCTCCTATATTTTGGTCCAAGGATCATGTGGGCACTCAATGTGAGTGGTGGACATCATGGTGTTGATATCGACATCATACAAAATTGATCTAAAGATATTTTAAATCTTACATTCCCATACAACTTCTGCCAATAGGATGTGGGTTTTAGAATTGGTACATAAAGTTGGGTCAAGAGATGAAGCCATCTAAAATGCACTAGGATTCCATCTTGCTAGAACTTATAGTTCTATCTATCTAATCTGATTACAACAAGATGCCTTTTGATACCCATTATTAACTCCTCAATTTTAGTCACACAATAGACCAATCAAGAAAATGAATCAAATAAAAGCACAAGATCAGCCCCCAAAAATTACACAATCATGAGACCCCCTTAGAGAATAATGATGATGGAACTTTATACAAGTAGTGCGATTACAACTACCACTTGATAAATCAACAAAGTGGTCTTGATCTTAATGAATTACAAATGTTAAATTAGGCACATAGATGAAAGTACAATTTTAATACATAATGGGATAGATTAGATTGTACCAATGAAAACTACACAAAAAAAGCATGCACTTTCAAAAAATTGCACCCATAAATGTTACTGTATGAACCTGAATGGAGCCCCAAAAGTTCCTAAAATGAGAACTACTCAAAAACACCTACGAGAATCTATGAATTACAAATGTTAAATTAGGGACAGAGATGCAACTACAATTTTAATACATATTAATACATAATGGGATAGATTAGATTATACCAATGAAAAGTACCCTAAAAATTATGCACTTTCAAAAATTTGCACCCAAAAATGTTACTGTATGAGCCTTAACGGAGCCCTGGAAGTTCCTAAAATAAGAACTACTCAGAAACACCTATGAGAATCTAGCTACCAAAATCAAGAACCCTTTGCACCACAATGAAGCTCTCAAAAAATTAGCCATATCAAAAAAATTGCTTAAAAAAGGAGCTGATACAACCTAGAATGGAGCCTTTGAAGTTCGAGTTCCAAAACCAAAATCTCAATGGAGAGGGGTCAAGGAGCAGGAAGGTGGGATGATGATGCCAACATGACATCATCCTACATCACTTGATAGAATATTCTAGATGATATAATATTCTATGAATATACCCAAATTGTTGCTCACTATGCTAGAAACTATTGTCGTATGACCAAACCACTATTTTCAAAATGTAAATCATTTGATTCAAGTGATAAATTACTTTCTACTATCGAAGGTGGTTTTTCTATGTGGAAGGTGATTTTGCACCCATAGGGCATAGAAAATGGTGGCACCATTGTTGGTTGAAGAATATGTTCTTGCAATTCAACACTATTTTAATATCTATCAATTCATTCATCAACAAATCAATCACCTTTCGAATCATGTTTGGGTAATTTCCCTTATGTCCACTTGATGCTAGTTTGGAACAACAAGAAAAGCAAGAAGGACAAGATTTGGAAGTTCACAAAGCATCAAAATTCATTGAGAGGATTAGACAAATCTGAATCAAAGTAAAAGAAAAATCAGAGAAACTCAAAACATGTACAAATAAAGATATGATCAACATAGGAATGAACATAAACTAAAGGTGGGAGATAATATACGACTTTCCTCAAGCAAGAAAATTTTACAAGGACAAGCCAAGAAAATTAAAGCCTTAAATATGTTCTTTTAACCATTTTGAAGGCCATAAGAGAAAATGCTTCATAATTGATCTACCCCCTTCCATGCACTTAGTAAAAAATTGTGAGTACTTGCACCTTTATGAGACTTCTATGTTGGAAGAAGAAGAGGGGAAAGTGCTACCTTTCTTTAGAGGATTTGGGTGTGGATGGAAGAGCCATACTTTTAGAGGATGTAGTTTTGAAGTCATAGATAAGGTAGACTAGAAACATGTTTTAGAAGTCTTAGGAAGTGGGACTTAAAGGTCAAAAGGTGAACCAAGCAAGATGACACTCCAAAGAGAAAGTATGAGAAATAAGGGAAAAATCTCCCCTCGCTTAGTATCTCATTAAGCTTTTGCGGGACCAGAAGCTTCTTTAAGAAGGGAGGTGTGACCCATAAGGATAAAAAAAACTTATGCTTGATTAGGAAGATGAATTTGAGAAAAGATCAATGACAAAATCAGGTAGTGTCAAACCCACACTTGTAGGCTTACATCCGCTCTTGTAGGGTCTAATCTACATAGGTTTGAATCTACACTTGCCAAATCAAACCCACACCTAGGGTTTCAAACCCAATGTTCACCAAATATAATTTGAAACAAACAAGTGTTTATTTTGCTTCCATTTTCAAGAGGATCCTTGTAGGGCACGAGGGGGAAGATTCATCACTACCAACACTTGTATATAGAGGCGGAGATGACATTTTTAAGTATTAGAGGCAAAATTGATTGTTGTATCAATCTAAAGAGGAGAATTCAATTTTCATAGTTTTTAAGAGGTTTGACAAAGTAGTTAAAAAACTTGAGTTGTATCGACACTATTTGTACTTGTTCTTTCAATTAATTAACATCAAGTAGATTAGCAATTGCCTCTAGAGCAAGCTTATTTTTCTCCTTAAGGGATTTCTAGGGTAACAATGTTGAATTTTTTTTTTTTGTAGACTTCTTTCATTTCTAACATGTTATTTTTTTGATTTTCGCAACACTCACCCCTCTTTAATGTTGACATTTGTTAATCAAGTAAAACAATTATAAATGAGTTTTGATTCATTATATTCAATTGCAACATGAGGGTTTACTGATTGTTATCTTTGTAGAATCTATTTTCACATATTCATTTACCTCTGCACCAAGTTGTGCAAATTTTTGTTTAATTCATTAATTTAAAACTATGTACAACTACTAAACATTCTCTTTAATAATTGAAACATCTTTTTAAAATTGTCACTTTGGTTTAGGATTGTGAGACAAACATGACCTAAAAGGTATTATATGTTCTAAAAGCTTTGTAAATGCCAAAATACACTAAAACACGTAAAACTTAAAACAATGAATCAAACATTCTTCCTCCAAATGTACTCATTAAAATCATCTTAATTTTAAAAAAAAATATTCTTAAATTAAAATTTATATGTTACAAATTTTATGAGAAAGAAAATAACACAAATTGTTAATTGTATGTCTCATTTATAAAAAGGTATATACAATCTAACTTAAAAAATACTGGGAAACCTGAATTCTCTAGGCATTAAAATTAGTTTGTTCAAGTTCTAGAAAAGTACATAAGATCTAGGGGAGGCAACCATTCACCTTTCAAAACACCAATATACCTTTAACTGATCAGAGCTGGCATCCATCAAAATTAATTTGTTCAAATTCTAAAATTAAGAATTGTATGTCTCAAATTCTAGAAGGGTATAAACAATCAACTTAAAAAACACATGGAAAAGCAAGTATTCTCAACGCATTTAAATTAGTGCATGGAATTGTAGAAAGGTATATAGGATCCAGTATTTTAATGGCGGTGGCATCCATCAACTATCATTTGTCATTTGGGATAGTATACGACATAGAAGACAACCATATCCACCGGTCAACTCCATAATTTGGAGAAGAAAACCAGTCCCACTAACATGATTTGCGAAGAGAATAGAAGACAAGTGTCCTGACCCACTAATGTTTATGAACCACCAATCAAGTTTAGTCTGTACAATACAAGACAAACATCCCCACCCAAACAGCTTAAACAAGGAAATACAGAACAAGGTCTACCAATATTTATGAGCCACTGATCAAGAAATACTATTGAGATTTGACTAAGAATTGCCCTACATTTGGTTTTCTGTGATGAGAATGCGTATGGGTGTGGCTTTTTATATTGTATTAAGCTAATAGAAGTTACAGAACAACGTGTTACTTAACTACCCTTCCACTTTTATTCTGTCTACCAGTCAAAAACAAAGGCAAAGGTATTCACTACAGCCCTTTATAAATACCAACCAATGACAAGCCCCCAGATTATTCTGCATATGAATATTACATATATGCTAGCAGATAGACTGAAGAAAACAGAGAGTTTTTAAGCTGTTATAATGTATCCACCACCAGGAGGACCTCCACCACCACCAGGTCCAGGAGGGCCACCACCACCACCAGGTCCAGGAGGACCTCCACCACCACCAGGTCCAATATGGCCACCACCACCACCAGGTCCAGGAGCACCGCCACCACCACCAGGTCCATGGGGGCCACCACCACCACCAGGTCCATGGGGGCCTCCACCACCACCAGGTCCAGGAGGGCCTCCACCACCAGGTCCATGGGGGCCACCGCCACCACCATGAGGATCTCCAGGCCCTGGAGGATCACCTCCTCCAGGAGATGCTCCATGTTAGGGTACCGATCTTTAGCTTGTTGCTATCTATGCAATGTCTGTAATTTACAAGTTATTTTCTGTAGTTCCATCTATATGGACCTCATGGAGGACTGAGTACATAATTGTTTGGGGATATAAAAAAAGTACTGTTAGATCTGTTATATATTTGAAGTTATAGTTGTACAAGATACAATTCTGAACTATATGTATGGTTCTTTGTTGTGAAAGGATGGGTGAAGTTTATAGATACAAACTTTGAATAACTTGCTCTGCAATATCTTTAGAAATATTGAATTTTTAACAACTAATACATGCTTAGATCCACAGAAAATGTTATATGCTTGTTTAATCCATTTCTCTCAGACATGTCTTTGAATTTCATTTAACATTTTATGGTTTATCTCTTTTTTGGGAACTTTGAGGAGAGGATTGACCCAGTTTTACAAATAATAACATTAAATAGTGTGATGGTGAATTTAAGGGTCTTAGTAATTCTGTTGGAGGGCTGTCTAAGACTTCCTGCTTCACTGAAATCTTTTTCCTAGCAGCATTTTGTTGAATTTTTAATAAGGTATATGCTTGTTTAATCCATTTCTCTCAGACATGTCTCTGAATTTCATTTAACATTTTATGTTTTATGTTTTATCCCTTTTTGGGGAACTTTGAGGAGAGGATTTACCCATTTTTACAAATAATAACATAAAATAGTGTGATGGTGAATTTAAGGGTCTTAGTAATTTTGTTGGAAGGCTGTCTATGATTTCCTGCTTCACTGAAATCTTTTTCCTACCAGCATTTTGTTCCGATTAGTAACCTCACCTGAAACACTGCTAACTAAAAGATGGTTAAAACAGGTTTATTCTTTTTTGCAGTTTTAGTTTGTTAAAGTTCCCGACCACAGTATTTTGTTGTATGCTTTGAGCACTCTAATATTTGTAACTGTTAACTCTTAAGTTTATTATTGCACGGGGCTACAAACTGTAGGGTGTTTGTTTGATGGTCACTGAGGAGGAAGGAAGAAGTGTGATGTAGCAATGGCTTTTAACTCCATAGACAGAAGATTATTGAACAAATAAGGCAAAATTTATACATAATTGCATGTTTTTGTAAAGGAAAATGAAGCTTTTCCTAAACTAGAAGAGTTATCCAAACTAATCAATTAATATATGTAATAAATATATCTAGACTAATTTAGATAATAGAGCTGTGGATAATGAATATTAGTAAATTGGATTACTAAATGTTAATTGTAAAAAGTAAATGTGAAAAAAGTTAATGATATTTAGCTCTGAACTGAAACTGAACTCAAAATAAATTTGGAGAAAAAACATGGAACTGAACCTCTTATTATATTATCTTACAAACTGAAAACAGGGTTACATGCTTATCTAGAAAACAGAGGAGGAAAGTCGTCCTAAAAGACTCAATCCAAACTGCCCTAGATTTACTAACTGACCTATTACTAACAACACTTACACAACTGCTCTATGTCCTGTCTTTTATTAAATAGAAAGCCTTAAATGCACAGAACTAAATGCCTAAATATATGGCTATTAATTTTGTGTCTCTTAACACTCCCACTTAACCATATATTTCTCAATCAGGCTAGTACTTAAATCTTTCCTTCCAAACCTCAGACTTGTCTCTTGATAGTGTCTAGGTGTCACAGTTCAACACTATTGAAGTTGATTTCTTGCTATCAATACCACAATAGTCTATAAGTTTCAAAGATTCTTCCAAGCTCCCATTGAATGTAACTCCATGCTTGCAATTCTCATTATTTGTTATCGCCAAGACCTCTTCTGTACTATTGTACACTTGTAGAGGTTGCCATCTCTAATTCCATTAGCAATAGTCACTCCTACATCAATTAAAACACATACCTTGATGTCAAATTGTACTAATATCCACGCATCAACAATCTTACTAATTGACAAAAGGCTTTTTGCTAAAGCAGGGACATGTACCATCCATCTTCGATTTGCTTGTATGCACCATTGAACATCTTCAATGAGAAATTGCCAACTCCTATCATCTCATGCTTGCTATCATCTTCAAGAATGATGTTTTTCCTTTGGGTACTTCTTTATATGATGCGAACCAACCTCTCTATGTGTCGTATGTTGAGTTGCTCCTAAGTCTATGTACCAACACTTTAAAACTCCATATTTTAGAGATGTAGTAACCATAAACAAATATTCTTGGTCATTGGTTGAAAGCATATTAGCTTCAACTTCCTTCCTTTTCTTTGTCTCATCTATCCATACCAACCAATTTGTGCATTGTTTCTTAAAATACCTTGAAGCCCCACAATGAAAGCACTTGGGTTGAAGTTTGTTTTCACTCTTCTTCTTTAACTTGCCCTTATCTACTACTAGAAATGGAGGTGTAGGAGTCTCATCGTTTAAACCTGCATCCTTCCTTTTAATTTCTTCTTGAAGTAGTGTTGCACAACTTCTTTTTATAGGTCCAAATTAGCTTGAGTGGTCAAAGCTCTAGCCAATCTAAAATATGACTTTAGAAAACTCTGAAGAAGCATCATAATAGAATCTTTTTTTGAAATCACTAATCCACATGCTGAACTAATTGATGATTGAGAGACTTAAGTTAGTTTGTGTGGTTTGATATCTTTTGTGATTCCTAGATTTTTAACTAAACAAACCTTCTATGTAAATATAGTCTTGTACTTACATAATTTGATTCATACAACTTAATCAATTGATCTCAAGCCTCCTTTGTTGTTTTTGACTCACTAAAATGCAAAATCACACTATAACTTAAACTTAAAAGTATACAGGAATGAGCCCTAGCTTCCTTTGCCTCCCACTTACTAATCAAATATGCATCTTGGGTGGCTTAGTCTTAGTCGCTTCAACTATTTTGAGCATGTCATTATTCAACAAAAGCATCTACATTCTCATCTTCCAAAGATTGAATCCAATACCATCAATTCATTCTACAATCCTACTTGTATTTTTTTTAGTTTTTGTAGGCTGGTACATAGTGATTTGTACGAATCCATACCATACAGATTCACTATACCAACATGCATAGGTCTATGACCATCACACAATCATTTGATTTTAAAAAAACGGACTTTTTTTTGTAGAATTTACTATTTTAAATCACATTATTTATTTATTTATTTCAAAAAAATTCAAATCTTAAAATCTTTATCTGTAGGGTTAATTTTGTTTTACCCATATGTTAGATGATTTATGTAGGTTTTTGTGTTTAATCATTGGTCCTAGAAAATCCCACCTGTGCATTTTAAGTCTTTAGCCCCTTGCCTATGGTCATATTGGTAACCATGGGCTATCGCTCGCCTCTAGCCCCTAGCCTTGTTGGGCTTTTAGCCCATGGTTTTTCCTGGCACAAAAGGCTAAGCCCTTAGCCATGCCCTTAGAGCATTAACTACCACTTTCCCCTAATTGTGACCTTAATCACTACCTCCTAATCTCTAACTGCACCTTAACTGCCAGCTTCAAGACTCTAGCTTCCAACCTTAACATTAACTACCAGAGCTAACTCCAACATTGATCGTCGCATGTGACCATCTCTATTAGCTAACCACGAGAGTTGACTCCCCTCCCCTTTTAGCCTTCAAATAGTATTTGTTTTTCAAAATCATACAAATTTTTTCCACGATATCAAAGTTTTACATTTTTGTAAGCGTTGGAAAGCTAGTTCAATGTACTTCACTATGGAAAAGGTCATTTATATAAATTTTACCCCAATTTTCAAGATTAACCACTCGAACTTCCCTATTTGCTTTTAACCTTCAAATCTTCATATCTTTTGCATACGGAAGTGAAAGTTAGCAATTTTTTTAAATTACATAGAAAATCTTGAATAATTTCATGGAAACCTTTATTTTTCATTTCTAACACATTTTTTGTAGCCAAAATGCTTGTAGAGAAATAATTCATAATTTTTTTTTGTAGAGGTTTCATTTTTCATTTCTAACACATTTCTTGTAGCCAAAACGCTTGTCCAAGATCATTCCTAAAACTACTAATGCATTGTGTGCATCATTGTGTGTCAAAGGGCATCTTTTATCACTAATTTAGGAACACTTTAATTTTCTAGAAGAAATTAATTCTATTTTCCATATTTGGGATCTTCTTTAGTGTGCATGCTCTCTCCTTGCTCTGAAAGGTGAGCTTGGAGATAAAAAACAATATTTAAGTTCTATTTTGTTGTGTTAAACCCAAGGAATTTAGTGTGTGTATGCTTTCCCTTTACACTGCAAGGTGATCTTCAGGATCAAAAGCACTTAAGTTTCTTTCCTTCTAGTAGGCCTACCTAAGGATTTCATCACCTTAGGGGACAACCTAAACCACGCGTTCTGACGTGGTATATAAAGGGGGTAGAGAAAATGTTGTACCTTAAAGGAGTCATCATCATGTTTGGCACAACTTTGGGGCCCCTTTTTGTGAGGACACAAGATGAAGTGGAGTTTCATTGCACTTATTCCACATTCTTGTAGATGGGCTCTGGTTCATAGATTTTGGCCTCATGAACCTAGAGTATAATGAGGACATCCCCTTGTTGCTTGTATAGTCTAGACAAGACCTTTCGGCCATCTTTTTTTGTGATGCACTAGTAAATAGTTAGCCATGAGAAGTTACTCACACCATCCTTCTGACTTTGTATAGATAGAGCTCATTGTGGGGAGGGCCTTGGCCTCCATGGTAGGGGCGTATAGGTGGTACATGACCTTGCATTCCCTAGTGGTGCAGGAGCACCTAACACAAGGTGGCCTCCATGAGGCATTCAACTGCTTGATGTTCATTTTGTTATTTCCAATAAGGTCCTATAAGACCATTTATGTAATAAGGTTTGTTTGACCAATGCATTTTATTTTAGTTTGTATCTAGGTTTATGTTGTAAGTCCCAAGGACACTTGTCAATCTGTAATCACAAAGTTTGTTAGGCAGTTGGAGGTTGTTAGATCTCCCAGCCGCTTGGAGTCAATTCAGTACTACCTCCCAGCCGCTTGGAATTGGGTCAGTACTACTCAAGGTGAGTAGATAAATACTGTAAATGGGAATATGAGGGATTAATCAAATGAACAATATCAAACCCAAACATCAACAGAATGATGAAAACAAGAAAGATAAAAGGAAATGAAGCAAATGAATAACAATGCAAACCTTCCCTGTTTCAAAGCTTCTGTTGTTCGCCAATTACAACCGTCCTTTGCTGATGAAGTAGGCCTTTAGTGAGTGCACTCTTTTAGCTGTGTTGTAGGATGTCGATAGTAAATGGCTACATTGATAGATATTGCTGTGAAGTAGAGCTTCAAAGCAAAAGGGTGATCTCAAGCAAATAGTATTGGGGTGCCAAAGGTGTGTGGGTAGAATCCTGCAGAGTAACAATACAAATAACCTGGATGAATAGAATGGAGGGATGAAGCTTCTTTTATAGACTTGGAAGAATGAGGATCAACGGTTGAGAGAAGATATGAAGATCAATGGCTCTCATTATTTGTGAATCTTTAATTCATAATGGATGAATTAAAAATTCATTTTTGGGAAGAGTGGGTTATGACAAGTTGAATTTTTAATTCAACTTGGTGGAGGACAAATTGAATTTTCAATTCAATAGTGGAGGACAATTGAATTTCTAATTCAAATAGTGGAGGACAATTGAATTTTCAATTCAATAGTGGAGGACAATTGAATTTCAAATTCAAATGAGTGGAGAATAATTGAATTTATAATTCAATAGTGGGGGATAATTGAATTTCAAATTCAATTAGTGGAGGACAATTGAATTTTCAATTCAATAGTGGGGGACAATTGAATTTGTAATTCATTTTTTGGATAATGGAGGATATCAGCTAATTAAATATTAAGAATATTTAATTATGTGTGCAACATGGTGAGGTGGAAGAGATGAGGTGGATTATGTGAGGTGGATTTTGTGATTTGAGACATTAGAAGAATTTAGGGATTTTAATTAAATAAAATGATTTTATTTAATTGTAGGATAGTGAATCGATTAAATAAATTTAGAATATTTATTTAATTGATAGAAGAATGGAATAAATATTTAGAATATTTATTTTAGGATGAATCGTGTCATTTTTAGGCGTATACAAATACCCCAGAGCAGATTGAATGTAGTCAATTCAGTTCAATTCAGTGCAGTTGTAGTTGAGTTGTAATAGAGATCAGAGATCAGTGTGATTTGCAATTGTGAAATAGAGCTTCTGTGTATGCACATTTTCTGGAAAGCATAATAAACAAGTTCTGTGCTGTACATCTTTCTGTCATTCGAATTCATTAGGTTTTTTTCTCTATGCAATTGATTTGTTGTTTTGTGGCCGAGATGGGTTCTTAACCCATTCCACCGGTTAGATTTCTTTGAAATCGGTGGAATGGCTGTACAGTTCTTTCATTTCTTTGTTTTATTCATTTGGGTTTTATGTTTGCAGGATCACTTACAATGGTGCTAAGAGATCCTAGCATCATCATGTGCTAGGTTGACGAAGTCTAAGATCTGTGTGGTTGTTGGAAAAACGGGTTTGTGAAGCTATAGGGTTTGCAGAGGTTCGGATTGGCGAAGATTTGTGTTGTTCCGCCGGATATACATTCTGTGTGTATATTGCTAATGTATGTCAGGGTCAATTCATGTGTATATCACAGTTGAATGTTCGTGTGTATCCCGCAAGTGCATGTTGCGGCTGCATGTGGTGAAAGTGTATTCATATGATACAAGGAAATTCAACGGTCGGCTTCACTGAATGCATATTCTGAATGCATGTTTTCAAATGTATCTTACGAATATATATTAAGGATATACATTGCGTTAGGTCAATGGTCGGTCCCACCGAATGCATATTCGGGTTGTATGTTTTGAATGTATATTGCGCATATACATTGTGTTAGATGCAAGGAGTCTTGCCAAAGACAAAGCTTGGTATTAAGCTTATCAGAAAGAGATATAGATCGGTGGAAGGGTTTTGATTTACGCCGACGGAAGAAGTCATAGCAATAGTGGTGTCGAAGACACATCGGTTTGAAGTATGTCTGCGGTAAGAGTTGGGAAAGCCTTTCTGACTGTATGTTATCTCACTGTTGGTATTGAATGAATGTGGTTCGATGCTATGTGGACTTTGAGAAAGGATTTTTAAAGCTGTAATGTGGGTTAGTGGGTATTTCACCCTGTTTTGAATTGCTTCCACTGTGTGCTCTGCAACAAATTGGTATCAGAGCTAGCGAAAGCTCTGGGCGGAGGTGTGTAGGTATTTAATTTTTTGAAGGTAGATGAATCCTATTCCTATAGTGTGTGGGCAGACGATGATGAGGTCTATCAAGACCATTCACCAATAGAGATTTGGCTGGAAGAGGGTGCAGAGTAAGGCCACTGCGAGAGAGAGTGGTAGTGCACCTCTAGAATCTACTGTTAGATGAGAGGAATGGGTTTGTAGTAGGGACATCTGATTGAACATTATTTTGTAGTTGAATTGAGGATTTGTAGAAGTGTTGGTGTTGTCTATGAATGTTTATGTCAGTCAGAGAAAGCGAAGAAGGGGCTAGTGATATGACTCCAAAGGGAATGACCACCAAAGTGGTCAAGAAATTCAAGGAGATGGAGGAGATGATCAAGACTGGAGTCAAGGAAGCACTCTAGGCTGAGTTGAAGACCTTGCGAAAAGGTAGGAAATCAGACGAGGACTCTGATGAAGAAGATGAAGATGGGGAAAAGGAAAAAACCCCAGAACAGGTAGATATATCTGCAGATCAAAAACAATTTCTAGAGGCTATAAAATCACTTGGTAAGGAGTCATCTGAGGCAAGAATGGAGATTCCAATGTTTAGCAGAAATATGGACGCATAAGAAGTCATCAAATGGATCGAGGCTTTGAACAATTACTTTGAGTACAAGGAGGTATCGAAGAATAGAAGAGTCAAGTTTGCAAAGATGAAATTGAAGGGCGCTGCACTCACATGGTGGAACTACACCCAGGGAGAAAGGGTGCAGAATGGAAAGAGCATGATCTCATCCTAGATTCGGATGGTAGAAAGGATCAAGGCTCAGTTCCTACCAGCGGATTATGAAGTGCAGATATATAGGAAAATGTAGAATCTCAGGCAGAAGGATATGGATGTATCCACCTATACAGAAGAATTCCATAAATTATCTCTAAGGTGTGGACATGTTGAGGATGAGAAAGGAAGAGTTGCCAGATATATTAATGGATTGAAGTATAGTATACAAGATGAGATTACCATCTTGACACCAGAAACTGTGGACAAATGTTTCCAGATGGTGCTGAGAGTAGAAGAGAAGCAAAAAAGAAAGGGAGAATAGTAGAACAAAGGAAGAGGTGGCAGAAATAGGGACAGTTTTGAAGACAAAAATCAGTCCCAAGAAGACCAAAGAGACACAAGCATAGGTAAGGGCCAAGTTTCTGATTTTAGAGGGGGATTTAGAGTCACAAAAGGTGGAGGTAGAGGTTCTAATGTTTTCACTGGGAGATGTTATCATTGCAATGAGATTGGCCATACATCATACAAATGCCCAATGAAGCAGAGTTCTACATCCGGTAATAATGAAAGGAGGAATGAAAAGAGGATTCAATATGTGCAAGAAGAGGAGGTAGATAAAAGTGTTAACTCTCCAATTGGGAATACATCCCTAGTTCTAGATGGAGAAGCATTGATGCTAAGGAGAACACTCTTGAAGACATCCAAGGAGATGATACAAAGGAGAGCACTTTTCAGGACCAAATGCAAAAGCAAAGGTAAAATATGCAAGGTAGTAATAGATTCTGGTTCAACAGATACTATGGTATCTCAAGAAATGGTGGGTAAGTTGAAACTAGTAAGGATTCCTCATCAAACTCCTTAAAAAGCATCTTGGGTAAGTGACAGTCAATCACTTTTGGTAAGTGAACAAGCATATTTTGATTTTTAGATCGGAGAATATCAGGATAGGGTTTTATGTGACATTTTGCCCATGGAATGTTGTCACTTACTTTTAGGTAGGCCATGGCAATTTGATAGGAGAGCATTGTATGATGGATATGCTAACACATACACCATCAAGAAGGATGGAAAGACTTTTGTGATGACACCATTGCAGGAGGATGTTGAAGCAAAGAAGGTAGCCAAGCTTATTTTGGTGGGTAAGAAAGAGTTTGTGCAAATCAATGTAGAAGAGACACAACAGGTTGAGGATATCTCAAGGAGTGGAGATCAAAGTTTGAAGATGATTTCAGTTTTGAATGATGGAGCTCAGATGGTGATGTCTGAAATGGATCAGAAGAAGGTCAAAGAGCAAGTCTGCAAGTAGCCACAAGATGATTGGAAAGACAAGGATGCAATCATAGTAGGGACCATTGTTTGCCCTCTAAGAGTTAAAAGGCAAACATATTCTACCATAATAGCAGTACAAGAAGCATTACCCAAGGTTTCCCATGCAGTTGTTCAAGCAGAGCTGACAGTAAGAAACAATGGCAAGCAAAGGGTAGGTCTGGTGGCAAGTAGTCACTCATGGCAAGGTGTGAGTAGAGCCTACAATGCTAGGCATGAGTCTTTGGTTCCATGGAAACAGGTTGCAGTCCAGAATTCATGGGGAAGACATGAGACAATAGAGGATACAGGTAGAGAAAAACAAAGCCTTAACTCATGTGGCATGAGTTCTTTTCAAGGTGGGGTGTATGGTGCAGGAGCACCTAACACAAGGTGGCCTCCATGAGGCATTCAACTGTTTGATGTTCATTTCGTTGTTTCCAATAAGGTCCTATAAGACCATCTATGTAATAAGGTTTGTTGATCAATGCATGTTATTTTAGTTTGTATCTAGGTTTATGTTGTGATTCCCAAGGACACTTGTCGATCTGTGTAATCACAAAGTTTTTTAGGCAGTTGGAGATTGTTAGATCTCCCAGCCGCTTGGAGTCAATTTAGTACTACCTCCCAGCCGCTTGGAATCGGGTCAGTACTACTCAAGGCGAGTAGATAAATACCCCAGAGCAGATCGAATGTAGTCAGTTTAGTTCAGTTCAGTGCAGTTGTAGTTGAATTGTAATATAGATCAGAGATTAGTGTGATTTGCAATTATGAAACAGAGCTTCTGTGTATGCACATTTTCTGGAAAGCATAATAAACAAGTTCTATGTTGTGCATCTTTCTGTCATTTGAATTCATTAGGTTTTTTTCTATGTGCAATCGATTTGCTGTTTTGTGGCCGAGATGGGTTCTTAACCCATTCCACCAGTTAGATTTCTTTGAAATCAGTGGAATGGATGTACAGTTCTTTCATTTCTTTGTTTTGTTCATTTGGGTTTTATGTTTGCAGTATCGTGTACAATGGTGCTGAGAGATCCTAACATCATCATGTGCTAGGTTGGCGAAGTCTAAGATCTGTGTGGTTGTTGGAAAAATGGGTCTGTGAAGCTACAGGGTTTGTAGAGGTTCGGATCGGCAAAGATTTGTGTTGTTCTGCCAGATATACATTTTGTGTGTATATTGCTAATGTATGTCGGGGTCAATTCATGTGTATATCGCAATTGAATGTTTGTGTGTATCCCACACGTGCATGTTGTGGCTGCATGTGGTGAAAGTGTATTTCATATGATACAAGGAAAGTCAACGGTCGGCTTCACTAAATGCATATTCTGAATACATGTTTTCAAATGTATCTTACGAATGTATATTGAGGATATACATTGCGTTAGGTCAATGGTCGGTCCCACCGAATGCATATTTGGGTTGTATGTTTTGAATGTATATTGCACATATACATTGTGTTAGATGCAAGGAGTCTCGCCGAAGACAAAGCTTGGTAGTAAGCTTATCAGAAAGAGATATAGATCGGTGGAAGGGTTTTGATTTACGCCGACAGAAGAAGTCGCAGTGATAGTGGTATCCGACACATCGGCATGAAGTATGTCTGTGGTAAGAGTTGGGAAAGCCTTTCTGACTGTATGTTATCTCGCCGATTGTACTGAATGAATGTGGTTCGATGCTGTGTGGACTTTGAGAAAGGATTTTTAAAGCTGTAATGTGGGTTAGTGGGTATTTCATCCTTTTTTAAATTGCTTCCACTGTGTGCTCTGCATCACCTAGCTATCCACAACTTGGTAGATAGTATTTTGGTGAGACCATGGAGATTGATACTCCCATTTGAATAAAGATAGGTTTGTTCATGTGTTTTGCATGTCTTCTTTGTCAAAACTAGTAAATTCCCCCTTAACTATCCCAAAAAACCAAAAAACTAAAAAAAATCTTTGCTTGTTTCAATTTTTGAAAGATTAAACTTTTGCAAATATCAAAGAGACATTTTAGTACACAATCTTCTTGCTAAGGTAGAAAGATCCACATATTCCAAATCAACCATTTGATCAACCCTTCATCCTAAATCCAATCAAACCCACTCCACCCATCATCTATCTATCTTTGATCAAAATCTTAAACTTTAAATCAAGACCTTTTATCAAATTCAATCATCTTATCCTCGCTTGCTTAAGAACTTAGCTTATCTTTGTAGAGGAGGAAAAAAGTACATTTCAACTAAGAGGTATTAGTTGAAGGAACTTTTCACTACAACTACACTCAGGATTATTTTAGTTAGTGCAAGTGATTTCTGGAAAAACTGTGTTTGCTTTTTTGTCTCAACATTTCGGATCACACTCCATGATCCATCATCAAGAGGAAAGGAGGAGAATGGATCATGGAGTGTGATCCGAAACGTTGAGACAAAAAAGCAAACACAGTTTTTCCAGAAATCACTTGCACTATCATCATGGACTGTGGAAATATCATGTCTACAACTGTTTTAGTTTTTCACTTCCTACTAATGATCAATAAATTAATGCTATAAATCCATTAAAGTGATAAGAATATGGAAAGAAACTATCCTAATTGATTGAAAGATAGAATAAGATTGATAAAATGCCAAATACAAAACACTAGAGATATAATTTTAATATTTTGATGACAAACCAAAAAAGAGAAAGTTAAGATGAACCTGGTATCAGACAAAGGAGCTCACTACTAGGGATGCCAATGCGTCGTACGAACATTTTCTCATCATGTTGTAGTCCATAATGTATGGAAAATAGAAATCTCTAACTCTGCTTCAGTCTATCCCACTTAACCTACGCAACATGAGACATACCAAGCTACTAGTACCTTCTAGGTGATGAAAATAATTTTAAATTGAAAAGATATTAACAATATTATTCCAAAGGAATAAAATGAATGATAGAAATGGAAAGATCAAGGAAGAAGGTTTACAAAAACAACATGTGGATGTAATCTTCTCCTCTAAGTCTAGAACCTACAAGAAGAATAAAGAAAGGGTGGAGCTATTTTGGGGGTTTGCCTTCAGGTCAAACCACTGTTTTGGTATTTCTACCTCCACAACAACCAATGGTGAAAAGATTGAAATAAAATGTGTGTTATTATATTCTAAGTGTGTCTAGAATGAATAACAACGGTGACAAATAGATTAAAGATATAATATGAAACTAATCTACTCAAAAGATAAGAGCAAACTAGTGAGCTATTTGAAGGAAGAAAGGAAATGGAGGCAACCCACATGAATACAATGAACACACAAATGGATTACACTAAAAATAAAAATTAGGGTAATATGGAACTCAATCACCTTTCACAAGTGAAGATGCAAACTACCCAACTAGACATGAGAAGCCAAACAAGTAGTGGTTCCAAGAAACCCCACAAAGATGTCACAAATCCACAAGAAATATCGCATGAGCTTGAGTGCACAAAATAGGATTTTTGGATGCAACAAGAGAGCCACGAAAATCCTTGAGAATATTGATAGAGAGTTGTTTGTAAGCACATATATGTCAAGAGCTTCACAATTTTTTTAAGAGTTGTAGGAGAGCCAAAGGATACAAAGATTTCAAAAGATTATTTTCCAAATGAAAGAATGAGAGGAAAAAATAAAAAAGGACATGTCAAAGAAAGTTGTTCGAAATGTTAGGAATTTGTAGGTCCAATAAAACCAATTCTACATAACCCAATAGGAGAAAAAGATGCAGCGAACAACCATAATGCAAATATCAAATGACAAACACATGATAACACTAGATATACCTTGGGAAAACCCTCAATGGGGAAAAACCTAGCCTCCAAAAGCATCCACACTCATATGTATTATTCAACAAAAGATATTACAATACATGCCATGAGTCTCTATGAATACCTCTGAATCATCAAGCACCTCCAATGCATCCTCCATGTGTCCAAGCATGAATCTACACATCACCTGCCATGCTTCACAATATGCACTTATAGGAGAGAGCTCAATACAATGATAGCCTCTCACACAACCTACAAAAATAAGAGCCAATCCTAACCACTAACCTTGTGCTTGCTTTTATAGACTCAAGCTCACACAAATACAACTTGTGGTATTGGATAAAACCAATGTGACTCAAAACCATAAGCACAAAACCATTAAGTGCCCAAGATGAAAACCTGAAAAACCACAATATTAGGCAATAAAAACATGCACAAAGGGCAATGTTAGAACCACATATATATAAAACGTACAAGAAGAAGAATTAGATCAAATATGATTTTCCCAAATATTGATGTTATAAGATCATAAAATCTAATGCGCATCTAATATAAACCTACAACAATCAAACACAAATCACACAAGAAAGCAAAAAGACATGGTGCAAAAGGTATTTCTAGCATTGTGCTACTAGAAGGATGCCAAGTATGGTTTTAGGGCTAGCACACTATGAGAAATAAGAATCATACCATAATCTTGTGGATCACAAGGACTAACAAACCATGTTGTTAGGGGACTCACAAAGAGTACCAAAAAGTAGCAAAATAGAGCACTACCAACTAGCATTGTGTCGCTAGGTGGCTCACATGTTAAGCAATATCAATAATTACATGGACTAGCAAGGATAGGTAATCCTGATAAGGATGGTCAGTATAAGCAAGTGAATATTCTTAGGACCACAAACTACTAACACTATAGGAAGCGAACACTTCAGGAGCGTATTATTAATGTGATATGTGTTAAGGTCAAGAGTGCAAAAGTATGCCCCCATCTTAAAACAATTTCATAAAACAATAGTATGAAAATAATTTTAAGGTAGAATAAGGGGAAAGAGGTAACATAGCTTTAGGAGACATATATAGGGAATATGTTCCCAAAGCTCCCTCGAGTAAGAGGTGCCCCCAAGAAGAGGAACCTAAAGCGATGTTGCAGGCATGATACACAAAGATGTGTATAAGCATAGTATGACACCGAGCAACACAAAAGCATGTCACATAAAATCAAGGAACATCACCAAAACACAAAGGGATCTACATGCTTTGGGATCAGTATAAATTTATAGGAGTGGAATCATCAAGGGACAAAAATTAGAATTGTCACCATCCCCCAAGAATGTAGAACTATGAGAACAAAGGAAGAATGTCACATGAAATTGAAAGAAAATAAATTTTTTGGGTCAACATAGAAGGAAGCTAAATCTTCCAACATTTGGCATCATCCCCAAAATGTTGAAATATTCAATGAGAAAACATATAGAAGAAGGTAGAAGCAAATATAAGAATAAGACAATAGTTTTGTTCTTCCTATATCCACATGTCTACAAGGGCATCATGGGTCCTCCAAGTAGAACTAACAAACATATACCAAACATTTTTATAGGGAAAACATAATAGGCAAACAAGAACACACACATATACATATGGAATGAAGGTACATCTCTCATGGGTCGAGCACCATAAGATCATCCATGTCCCAATCTTGTTCACTATAGGGGGACAAAGGAAGAGATGACAAAGGGACCACATTAAGATTCATACAAATAGTCTCCCTTGGAACCAAATGCAGAGGGGAAACTGCAGGAGAGGGATCCTCTTGAGAATCATTAGAGGCTATTGTCAATGATTATGTAAAAATTGAGGACAATGAGGGAATATTTGTTAAGGACTCAAAGATGCAATCTGCCAAAGAGGAATTTTTTGAATCATTGTCAAAATATTATATTAGGTGTGGCTAATCAGTGCTACCAACAAAGATGTGAACACTCATAGTCACAAGTGGAGGAGAATCCTCCATAGTAGGAAGAGGTGATGAAGAAGGGCTTAAATATGGAGGGGATGATGGCATGGGCTTGTGTTTATCGAATGACGACGTAGGATAACGTTCTAGTTTTTGTTTGGGTTGAGGCTGGGGTATATCAATGTCAATGGTGGCAAGGAAGATGACATATAGAAAGATCTGATGGTTGGTGCACTAGAAAGGAACAAGGGTTGTGAGAGTGGTGCTAGAGATGACACTAATGTTAGGGAAGTTTAGAGGCTCTAAAAAAGGTGGCATATCTAGGATAGAAGGAAGAATGGTATCCTTAGTAGAGGGAGCCAAGACTACTCGAACCCTTTTGGGATTGCATTTATGTAGGTTTGATTGAGGAGAGGTGGGGGATGGGGATGGAAGAGACTTAGGCTAGGAAGGGGGAGGTTGACGATCAAAGGGAGGAGCAAAATCATAAGGCAACTGCATGGGAGGGGGATGTTCATAGAGATATTGTGCTTTAGCAACATGCTCTCAAGCTGCAACATGTCAATGACGCTTGTGATCTCTGGCAAGATGGTTCCATCTAGTGTGATTTAGGGCTGTAACGTCAGAAATTGTCCTTCTATATGGAATGGTACAATTTCCCTTGGTTTAGTTCCTCACTTTTGGTGACCTCTCAACCTTTTCTTTTATGTCCTTCCTGAAACCCTGATTGACTAAGTCTAGAAGCAAATTATTCACTTTTTAAGGTAACTTGTTGATAGAAACCGAAAAGGGGATTTGAGAATTGGGTCCCTAGGATCCCCAAAAATGCAGATCTGAGTGAAAACTGAGGGCTTGGACTTGGGCACCCGCACCCTAGTCCTCCCCTGTTTCCAAGGATTTTGAATTTTGGCAGGGTGTCAGCTCTCGCCAAGTGCCTCAGGATTCTGTTTTCAAATTCTCAATTTTTGCACGATATCGAGACGTTATTTTGAAATTTGAATTCCTTAAAGCTAGATATAAAAAGACATTTGCAAATCATTTTATCACACACAATTCTTATGCAAGCTTGATGCCAAAACTCTACCACAGTTGCTATTGAAGTTCAGTGACTTGTTGAAGCTCTTGGAAGTATTTTGTATTTGCTATCATGGAGACAATGGATGGAGATTAGGAATCAAGATGTTGAGTCTATCTTGCTCTTCCTAGGGTTTGTACACCCTTTGCATGATTGGGAGAAGGGTTGAAGCCTCCAACAACAAGCTTGGAAATCCTCTATAGACATTGCTGATTTGCTTTCTTGTTCATGCAAGTCTTCATTTGTTTCATCTCCTTGAGGTGAAGTTGTATGTGCTTATTGATGCAAAGCAAGTTAGTGATCTTCCCTTGATTAAGACATCTAGGGTTTGATATTTATGCATACACATTGTTAGGTTTGCACACACTTCTACAAATCTTTTTCTTTGGCTATTGTTGAGGTAGAAATACTAAAGACAGGGCTTGACTAAGGCAAGCTCCTATATAGCCACAACATTTTCCTTCTTTTGTAGGTGCAGATCGTGTTTCGTAGGTTCTAGCAGAAAGAAGCTACAGAAAGGAAGATATTGCGGATGCAATTATGACAGACTTTTGAATTTTTGGATTTTGACATTTGCGGGACTAAGAAGCAGGCACCCTAGTCCAACCAGGGGTTATTTCCAGAATCTAGAAGCCATTTAGCAGTCTCAGACACCATGTGCAGAATATTTTCCAGTTCCAAAACTTTTGGGACACAAGAGCAGGTGCCCTAGTCCAAGTGGTCCTCAAAATCTAGGTGCACTATCTCTGAAACCTCCTCTCTACACATCTGTGATCATTTTTTCTAGTTGTTTCATTAGTTTCTAAATATTTCTGATTTAAGGCATAATTAGGGTTTTACTTGGTTGAAAGGAAAACACTTGATAAAACCTTAGTTAGGGTCTTAGGTTGCATAACCACACAAGTGTAAGGGACAGACAAAGTGATTAGAAGCTTGTTCATAAGCTCATTCCTTGTCCTTCCAATGCTTAGTGGAGAAATGGTAGTACTTAACCTAGTTTAAACAAACTATCCAATTTTCCCCTAAACAAGAGCCTCTGTTGAAAGGGCTTGTTGTTAGGGTATACATAGTAATAGTAGAACCTACCACAGGTCATAACAGATGGAATGTAGAGGTTGGGGCTGACATATAGGATAGTAGTTGAGATGTCCTATAAGGGACACATCCCTATTGTATCATGTAGGTAATAGAAGATTTAAGATGTATGTAAGAGAGAATATGTAAGAAGAGATATATGCAGAGCAGAGACTTAGACCTAACATTTTGTATATATGATTATAATGAATATATAATGGAGATATAAGGATATGATCTAATATATAAGTGTATATGAATGTGTATGATGTGTATAATTGATATGTTCTTACCGTATGTTAGATTTCCTTATTGTTCTTTATGATTCTCTCACTGTATCTTTTAGGGTATAAACTAACTTTAGAGACTTGACTGAGGCTTAGATCTCCAGACTGAGTCCTCCCCATTTCTTTCCAATAGGGTTGAAGGGTTTTCCAACACTGGTTCCTTTTATTCCCCTGTATGATGGACAAGAGGAGGAATAGAAGGAACCACCAAAGTTTGGGAAACCACAAGAGGAGGGGAGGATCTTGCAACATAGGTTGCTTTACTCACACTGTTGAAGGGGCAGGAGGAATAAGAGTAACCACCATAGGTTGAGGAACCATAGGGATGAGAGGCAGTTGTGGTGATACTAGTTTTTTACCTCTAGGACTTGAATAAGAGGCTCGAGGTAAAACTTATGAGTATTGGCCACTCACGCAGGGATGGGGAAGTGAACTTAGTATGAGATGCTTTTGTTAGAAAGACGGTTGCCATTGAAGATAAGAGACACTGCTAACTCTTTGAGAGAGTTTTTGGAAAAGCAGAAGGAAGCTTAGATTTTGACCGTAGCTGAGCTATTGCAAGGACCTATTAACCTTGCTACAATGTCCCCACTACAGAAATTAAGACTTGGGACAATTTTTCAAACCACTGCACATGAAGAGATATTGAAATCTCATATGGAGGACATTGAGTTGATAGAAGATGCATCAACAATTTTTGAAAAATTAATGCCTGAAATAAGGAGAGATACATCATTGGCCCCTACTACAAAAATGAAAAAGTTAATGGAATCTGTCAACTCTCATTTTGAGTCTCTTGAACAAGTAGTAGAGAAGAAGGTAAGGGCAAATATTGACAACAAAAGGCTAGTGGAGCTAAATAATAAAGTTTCTCAAGATAAAATTTTGTTAGAAAAGAGTATAGAATACGCTTAGATTGCTATCAAAGAAGCCAGTGAAATGCATCAATTTTATCTTACATGGCCTAAAAAGACTAAGGATATAAAGGAGAAAATAGATGGATGGGAAGCTCAAATAATAAATATCTCAAGAAGCTATGATCTAGTGAAGGATGCCATTGACAATTAGAGAGCAAAAGTTGAAACCATTCACTCGGTGATAAATAAGATGCAAACTCAGAAAGAGGTCATAAAACACAGAATGACCCAGCTCTGAGAGATAGTAAGTTTCAAGATTGGTTCTATGACCACACTTGTAGTAGATGCAGACAAGATGAGGCAAAATACTGAGGCCCCTACTACTACTGAAAAAGGAGAAGAACTGGTGTCTCTAATCAATGGGGCACATACAAGTTTTGAGGCATGAAAAGAACATATGGGATGAAGATGTAGTAAATCTGAAGAAGATTTACAAATATATTCTCCTAGAAAAATAGTAAGCAATTTGATTTAATCTGTATATATGCGGACAATATAAACAATTTTGAAATTTTGGTAACTTGTACATATTTACATATCATACACCTTTGCCACTGATGTCAAAGGGGAAGAATAAAGTATGTGAAAAAAAAAGAAAAATAACTGAAAAATATGGTGAGAAGCATGAAGTTAGCGGGAACAGTGTGAAAAGAGAAAGGGGGAGCTATCAACAGTTTTTCACATCAAGTGTTGCCATCAATGCCAAAGGGGGAGATTGTTGGCAACTTGGCAAACATCATTAAGAGAGAGACACTATTGGTATGATGATGAATGATTGTGCATAATGTTTGAATGTGTTGTCATTGATGGAAATAAGAAAAGGAACAAGATTAGAATAGAGGTTTTGGTCCGGAGAAGAAGACTTAGTCATTTTGGCTAAGCGTTGATGGTATACAGAGATAGTGACAGAGAGACAGTGTTTGGATTGGCATTGGTCTGCAAATTTAGATCTAGTCCTGCAGTTCTAGTATGATCTTCCCAACTCTTAGATGGTCTTATATCTAGAGTTTTAGACCTTGATTAGTTCTAGAAGTATATCTTCAAAAAGCTTAGGTCCAGTAGTATAGAATACAATGCTAACTAGAGCAGAACACTCATTTCTTCTGATTCACATTCCTTCAGTGTTACATATTTTGTTATGCGGTTTTGAGGTGTTGTAAACACTTGTATGAAGTGTCTAAATCCAGAGTTACAGAGTCTAAAGTCCATCGAAAAGATAGTTATAAGCTGCTAAGTATCTCTACATGGTTTGACAGTGTTTGACTATGACAAGGTCTGAGTTCTGATGGTCCACATCTTGCCGCAAGATGATATCATGGTTTGTAATTCTAAAGGTAAGCTTGGGGATGTGTGAAGAGTCTTTGATATAATTTTGAAATTATCTTGTGGTTTGCAATGAAAGTTGTAGTCTGACAGATGAAGTGAACCAATGGCAGTCTGTGTTTGAGGCTGGCATGATAAGTTTAATTTGTATGCGGTAAGTTCTATTGTTTAGAACTTAATCCTAAATGGTGGTATAGTTGAGGCTGACATATGAGAAGGTATTTCAAATTTTATTTGGGTCTGCTATGCATTTTGGTAAGTAGATTTGGCTAACAAACTACAAGTTTATTAACAATATGCTTCATCTATGTATGCCGACCTAATGTAAAGATTTTAAGGGTTGTGGATATATAGACGAGATCAAATTTAGTGTTTAAAAAATGAAGAATATGAATATAAAGGTGTGTGTGTGAAATGCAAAAGATTGTGATTTTGTGAAGGCGACAAGAGCAGAAGAAGAGAGATCTTGTTCCCATGTAAAAGCAAAGCAGTGAAACAGAACAGTCAAAGATGAAGAGTTTTGAGACAATATTTCTAAACTTCATTGGAGTTGTGACCATGCATGTGTAAATGCAATATGAGTAGTTCAACCTGGTAGTGAGCCATCCTTCTTTCTTCTTTCATTCTCTAGGCAGTGAGCCTTTCTTGTAGCGAGCATTTATTTGGGTAGTGAGCCCTAAGGTAGTGAGCCTCCTTGTAATTTGGTATTGTTATTACATAATTATTGTGAGCTAACACTCACTGTGGTTTTTCCCTATTTAGGGTTTTCCATGTAAAAAATCTTGGTGTTTATGTGTGATGCTTTGTGGTTGCTTCTTCTGTGTTTAATTTGCTTTGTTGTTATCAAACGTGGTAAATGGATTGATGATTTAATAAGTAAAATGTTTAATAGAACACTGATTCACCCCCTCTCTTAGTATTTTGGGTATTCAATAGCTTTCCTTTAATTGCTTGTGAAGAAATAGAAGGAAAAGAATAGGAGCAACCATTGAAGGGTAAGAGACTAAAGGAAGTAGCCACAAGAGATAAGGGAGAAGGGCCACCAAACAATTGTGCAATTTGACTAGCTTTGAATTTTTGATATGATAAAAATAAAAAGTCATTGCATGTTATGTACCTAGGGATATGATATTATAATGTATTTAGATGGATGAAGATGCTGACATGTGGCACACATCCCTTAAGTTAGTTATATTGGGTCATGTGGACAACTAGTATAATTAATTATATCAGATGTTGAGTAGGCCTTCATTAGGATTACCCCTCCATTATGTTATTAAGAGGAGGTATATAAAGGAGGTGATTATCATTGTAAGGATATGTGTGGAGTATGATATTGTATTGGATATCTCTTGGAGATATAGCATGGAGTGGCTTCTTCCATAAGGAGTATTGTATGGTGTTACCCTACCTTAAGGGTTTTTTCTATTTCGACTGTATTGGATATTAGGGCATCTTGGCCCATAAATATCGCTTGTGTGTGTGAGATCTATCTTCTGCATTATATTATTTCCATTATTATATGTGTGGATCATATCAAGTGGTATCAGAGCTACGATTTGGGAAAATGTGGTATTACACAATCATGAGACCCCCTTAGAGAATCATGATGATTGAACTTTATACTTAGTGCAATTACAATTGTCACTTGACAAATCAACAAAGTGGTCTTAATCTTAGTGTATTAAAAATATTAAATTAGGCCATAGAGCTAAAAGTACAATTTTTATACATAATGGGATGGATCAGATTGTACCAATGAAAATTACACAAAAATTAAGCACTTTCAAAGAAATTGCACCCAAAAATGTTACTATATGAGCTCAAACGAAGCCCCGTAAGTTCCCAAAATGAGATTTTCTTAGAAACACCTATGTGAATCTACAATTTCTATAGAACCTAGACACCAACATTAGGAACCATCTACACCACAATGAAGCTCTCAAAAAATTAGCCCATACCAAAAATTGCTCGAAAAAAGGAGTTGATATGACCTAGAATGTGGTGGTGGCTGCATAAACATTCAGGTTTTAGGCATTTAAATATGCAGGCCCCTTCCCAAAAAATTAAAAAATTCTAAGTCTTTTGGCCTTTATAGTTGAAATGTGCAAAAACAGTTTTTTGCATGCGCCATGTATATACTGTTGCAAGTATGGGCCTAACCGGTGTTGTCATTGATGTCAACATACTCCTGTTACATTAATGATAAGGATTGGATGACCTGTGTGCTGAGGATATTAAGAAAATTAGTCTCAATCAGGAACAGAGAAGAACAGGGAAGACAATATGGTAAAAGTTCAAGATAGGATGAGGATAAGAGGATGCAGATTAAAGGGTTTGAATATATGAGTCTCAAGATGGTTCAGTAGAGATTTCAGAGGTCCACATGAAGATCTGAAGAAGTTGTCACTGTTCAAGTTAAACCGGTTCTGGCAGGTGTTTAGTAGTGACAGAGTGAGATAGATAGGTCCGGTGAGATCCAGAATTGCATTATAATGTTCTGCGGATTTGAGGGAGTGCTGAGGAAGTCTTTGTGGAGTGTCAACTATATTGGTTCATGTTTTGAAGGTCCGCAAGCATCTATTCTTTTGTGACAGTGATGAGAGACTATGTTCTTGAGGTTCCAGATGAAGGAGAGAAGGATTTGAGTAAGCAGATGAATTGTGGATGTTCTTGGTTATTCAGGAGAGCTTGTAGTGGTCTTTGGATCGTGTCCAGTTCATGTTGGTGGTCCGCATTGAAGTTGGAGTTCGCTTTTGAAGAACAACTTCTGGATAATGGTGTTCTTCCTAAAACTAGCCGACCGAATGAATTATACATCTTGTGGATGATATTATGGATGTTTTCTGACTTAGATGATCATTCCTAAGTTGATGTCTTGTATAAATAAAGGATTACGAAGTCATTTGTAGGGTGTCCTTGTGGAGATGAGTCTATGGTAGCAAGGAGGAGAGCGAAAGGTAGAGCGGAAGTATTGGGCTTAATGGAACTGTTTCAAGCATGGTGAAGATGCTATTTTCCAGTTCAAGTAGGTGATACTTATTTCTTTGTAGACAGTGTGTCTCTTGTAGGTAGTGAGCCTCTTGTGAGCAGTGTGCTCAGGCAGTGAGCCCTAATTGGCAAGTGCCATTTTGTTCCTTCTATTCTTCTAACAGAGAATACATTCTTGGGTTAATCACCCCATGGTTTTTCCCTTAATCAGGCTTTCCACGTCAAAATCTTGGTGTCTCATGCATTAATGTGTCTCTGCTCTTGATTTGTTGCATTATGTTTCCATGACTGATTTATAATTAAGCTGTTGAATTGAAAAATGGAATTAAGTGTTTAAATAGATAAAAAGTTTTGCACAACTGATTCACCCCCCTCTCAGTTGTGTGCTCTAAGTCTAACATATACAAGGCCACTTGTATATACATGCAAGTTCAAATGTACATTCGGGCATACAGGGCGGTCTGTATGTTTAATCGACCTTCAAAAAAATGGTGAAAAATCAGTTATATGCATTCTTGTATGCATATCAGGCTTAAAAAGGGTGCATATACATTGAGGAATCTATCACAAATTTTGGAAATATTCCCTTCTTGTATACCGGGTTGCATGTATGTTTTGTGTTGTATGTTCAGACATACAACGGCTAGATACAAAGTAAAACATGCAAAGAAGATATACATTGGTAGCATACAAGCGAAACATACAAGGGTCAATGTATAGGGAAACAGATAGAAGAGTGAATGTGTGTCGAACATACATTGGGTTTATACAATGAAAAATATACAAAGAAACCCGACATGCATTTGCTACAATGACAGAGGGTCATCGGCAAGACATGATGCATCGACAGTCAACTCTAAAGTTTGCCCAACGACAGATGCATATACATTGAAAAAGGATACAAGGGGTCTTATATATTCGGCAACATTTAAAGTAGGAGATACATTTGGTGGGGTTCGCCTCACATACAAAGAAAAATGTATATACAATATACATCCGCTATATGCAAAGAAGAAATGTGCAAGGGTCGACATGCAAAGTCGAATGTTTGTCCGATATACAAGAAGTATACAAATGAACAAGTGCAAGGTGGACGCGGTAAGATACTTAATTGCATTTGTAAAGCAGGTGGTGTCCGCGCATTGTATGTTGGGTTTGTGTGTTCCCAACATACAATCGAAACATGCAAAGGGAAAAAATACAAATAGTGGGACCCATCGATCACACATACAAGTGGAATATGCAATGAGTTAGATACAATCCGGATCCGATGGAGATTTCAAGCTGCTTCATAAACATTTGGCATCCGCGACTTGCATGTATATGGCATTGTATATGCCGATATACAATAAAATAGACACACAAGCTGGATTTCAAAGCGATTTCAAAAAAGCTTCATAAAAATTTGAAATCCGTAGAATGTATATTGCATTTGTATCTACAATATATAAAGGAGATATGCAAAGAGAGATGTACAAGGCGGGACCCGATTTCAATTTCAATTTGTTCTATAACAATTTGGGGCCCGCGCTTTGTATGTAGGCAATTGTTTGTATATGCATGTTCTTTTGCATATACATTGGCAAAAAGGGCAAAATGAAAGGAGGAAAATTTTGTGATAGGAAAAAGACACCTACATGGCGCAATATCATTGGCCATGGACTTATGAGTAAGATTTCAGGTCGCAGATCTTAGCGATAGGAGAGAAATCGACGGACTATTTCAGATGTTCAAATGAGCGAAGGATTTTTTTGTATGCAGCCACGTTTTAGGCAGGAAAAAACTTCAGAGACAAGTGAAGCTGTCGAGGCCGTGGGTAGGTTGACATTAATGGCAGTTGTAGATGCATGATTGATGGAATGACAGACCAACCACCATTTTCAATGGGAAAATCTCCAGTCGGCTGCACGAATCCCCATTCTACCTACTCTCTTCCTCTATTTCTCATGCTGCATTGAATATTTTTGAGCACCATTCGGAAGGTGCAGAGCATCTGGTGAAGTTTTTGAGTTGACCATGTAATTATTGCTAAGTACACAGTCTTTCCATAAAAGGAAAACTGTGTTACTCATTTGTGGTTGTTGAAGACTTGGGCATTTTTGGGGGAAAAATAACGAAAGACAGAGCGATTTCCTAGTTGTTTTATCTCTGTTGGAGTTTATGAGTTGCATCTGAGTGCACCTTGCACATATGTTTAGTTTCTTGTCATTTTATATGAAAAATGCATTATTGCATGTGTTTATCTGTCTGTCTCCATGTGTTGTATGCATTCTCTTCTTTTGAATCTGGTTGCTAAGGGTTTCTTAGATTCTAGGGTATGGATTTCTGTATCACATGCTTAATCTTTAACTTCCATTCAAGGAGTGGATTAAATTGTTTTAGGTTGAGTATGGAGAAGATTGTATGTCAGCTGGGATGAATGTAAGTAGAGACAGTTAAATACTTATCCTTGGGTGATGTTTGTAAGGCAAATACCAGTCCGAACCCCTTGAAACTTGAATGCCAATTGCAAGCCACTCTCTTGTATACGTCTAGTTGACACCTTACCCTGAGATAGGCACCGGTCTGCTTCTGGATTAGTAGTTATGATCCAAAACCCCCTGTCTTGCATCCAAAACATTAATACAAATCCTTTCAAATTTCTAACCTGTTAGTTGTAGGAGTAGGAATAGGAACCCTGCATACTCTCATCCCTAACTAGTTAGATATGTCCAAGAACATTGCCAAACTTGTGACACATTAGGCATATCTTGGTCCAAACATGAGAGTATTCTGCCTGTTGTTGTAAAGCTAAATCTTGTGTCATTGGGTGAGTCAATGTTAAATCTTTAGCTATAGGGATACCCCCTTGGTGCGGTAGAACCAGAAGTGAAGGGGAGGTAGCTCACGCAACCTCCTGTATCTATTGGCCAAATCTGCCTATGCATTGGAGCTGGCAAACCCTCTGCCGATTCAGACACTAACAGAATGGAGCAGTTTGAGTACCAAAATTAAAAGCTCAATTGAGAGGGTTCAAAGAGTGGGGAGGTGGGACAATGATGTCATCATGACATCATCCTAGATCACTTGACAAAATATTCCATATGATAGAATACTCTATGAATATGCCAAAATCATTGCTCACTATGCTAGAAACAACCATCATACGACCAAACTGCTATTTTCAAAATGTAAACCACCTAATTCATGTGAGAAACTATTTTCTACTATTAAAGGTGTTTCTTCTATCCAGAAGGTGGTTTTGCACCCACAAGGCATATAAAATGGTGGCACTATTGTTGGTTGAGCCTTGTGGTGGGGTAGTGGTTGTTGTCGCCGCTATTGGATGAAATTGTTGGTGGTGGTAGGGCAATGACTGTTGTTGCTGACACTATTGTATCTTACATGCATATTGTGTAGGCAAAAGATTGTATAGTATGTGCAAATAATATATTTTTTGTTGCATGTATGTGCTAACTGGTGTTGTCATTGATGTCAACATGTCTGTGTTGTCATTTGTGTCAACTATATCTTCTGGCATTGTTGTTTGTTGATTGATTGAAGAACACTGTCTGAGTATTTTGCTCTGCATTTTCTCTGTAGTAAAGACTGGAGTATTAGATTTGGATATGATTTAGAGAAGTGTTTGAAGATGCTAAATCCAAAATTTGGTGGTCCAGATCGCTGTACAAAAAAAGTTCTATTCACTAATGTGAAGATTGTGCCTGGCAAGGTTTGCAAAGTGATAGGGAGAAAGTGTTTTTCTATGCATTTCTCTGTAGATTGGAATTTGGCTTTGCTATTCTAGACTTAAGCTTATAAGGTCCTTAGTCATCTTCATTCCAAAGGATATTTGACTTAAAGCTCTGGAAAGCAAGTTTCTAATTAGCAGAGTTTGGCAGTGTTTGATTGAGAACAATCTGTGATCCATCTTCAAGTGAAATAAGTTGAGATCTGTTGTGGTTGGATTTGCTGGTTTCTAAATGATTCTATGATGTTTGTTGATGTCCCCTAAATACATTGAAGGCTTTTGTTTAATCCACAAGCTGTAATGAAGATCTTGGAAGCGTGTGTTCAAGTGTTCTTGATGATTGTACCAGTCTGGCCGACCTGGATGATTAACACTCTTTGCAGATGAATTTATTGAATTATAGAAGCGTGTGGTAGTGTGTGATGTAATTGAGTTTGTGCTAAGGCATGAAGTGTTCCTCCTTTACTCATTTAGTCCACAAGTTTGTTTTAGGTCTAGTCCCAATTTGATGTATGTATGTATGCTGGCCTTGGATATTGTTCCAATGGTTGATGATTGTAATGCCGACCTTGATGTACATTCCAAGGCTGATGAATTGTATAAATACATGTAGTGAATTCATGTTTGAGGTGTGATTGTTTGAAGATGCAAAGATAAGTGTAAAATGTAAAAGAAAAGTAGAGTAGAGGAGATATATTACGCTTCAATAGAACTGAACTTAGGCATGGTGTAGATGCTACTAAATCAGTTCACCCCTTTGTAGTGAGCCAACCCTCGGTAGTGAGCCATCCTTTTGGGCAGTGAGGCACCTTTTGATATTCAGTATTGTCACTACATTTATATTGTGAGCTAACACTCACCATGGTTTTTCCTTGTTTAGGGTTTTCTAGGTAAAAAATATGGTGTTCATGTGTATGTGATGTTGATGTACATTCATATTTTGATTTTGCTATTCATGTTTAATGCTCATAACAGAATAAGGAAATAAGTTAAGTGATTATGAAATTGATTGTGGTTTGAAGAAGTTAAAATTTTGATACAACTGATTCACCCCCCTCTCAATTGTCTTGTGCCATTTAACATTTTTAAAATTTTCACAATCGTACGATTAGGAAAAAGTGTTATGGTTTTGAAAATTTGATAGTTTATTTATGAGTTTTTTGGCCTTTTGAATACAATGGCTGTTAGGATTAATGTGTCATCAACCTTGTAAATCCTATGTAATGAATAACTCCTAATGTTGTTTGTAAATTTCCATAAGGGAAGATGTATTTACCAAGAAACAATCTTGTTTCAACTGCATTTGGATCCTAGTACCTGATGGGGGGTCCAGGGGGCAATGTCGCTCCCCTAGTGGGGGTTCGAGGGCAGCGCCCCTGAATGAATTTTTTTAGAAAATTATCTTGTAAAATATTGTAATTTTGTAGTCAATCTAGACTATTCATCATTAGGTCACATATTTGATGATAGAAGTTATCTTAGTATTTTTTGCCCTAGATGGAAACACTCTTTTAATAAGGGCATTGTATTACGACTGGGGTGTGGTAGAGAGTTGAGATGAAAAACAAGTGCTTCTGGATTAAAGACTGAAGAGGAGGTTGTTAGTGATGTATTGTAAACTCTATTGAAGTTAATACAAACTGGTGCATCTCTTCTTGTGTGGGGGTTGTTGTCTCTCAGATTTGCACCCTTGCTGAGTTGTAAAACTTGGAAATCTAGAGAAACATGGGATCTTTCCAGGTCTGTGGGTCACCTGTGATGGAAAGAACCTCCGGAGAAGGCTGACTTCCTATTGATACTCCACCTATACTGCTTATACTAAAGTCTTTGCAGAGAAAAGGATAAGAAGGATTGCATTAAAATGAAACCTACTGTCTAAGGTGATGCACCAAAAGATCATCTGAGACTACACAGAACTGACACACTACATAACTAGTAATAACAAGACTCTCTTACACAACCCAGCAAATCATAATCCTTGCATCATTACTTTGTACAGAGGATAAATAACAACAATTCTGCAAAGGAGAAAGAGGTTTTCTCACTACTCAAAACTGATTGTTATTCCTTGCACATCTCACAACTTGCAAAAATATGTATCCCTGCATAAAGGCACCAACATGAAATACAACTCCAAGGATAAAGAACATCACAAAGATCTACACTAACACTGAGGACACACAATATCAGAAGAAATGGGAAGGTATGAATTGCTTATTACTGCTAAAAAGGGTGTTACAGTGCTATATATCTCTGAAAATGGGTTACAAGACTGTTCACTTCTATAAAAGAACTCAGTAAATTACAATGTATAGAGTAGTGAATAGCCAGAACTGGTGAATAATGAACAAGGAAGAAGACTATATACTTCCCAAACCGTTGTAAATAGATAAACATGAACCACCTCCATTTTCATGCATCTCATAAATGCCCTCAAAATATCTGCCCAAAGTCCTCCAAAAAGGGTTCCCAATGCAGAATTGATCAAGGCATGCCATCAACTATCATAAAGGCACTTGGAAATGTCTTTGAATGCCTTTAAATGATCTTTAAGGCCATGAAAATAAGTCAAATATGTGCAATAACTCCCCTGCAGCATCATAAATGTTTGATACTTCCCCAATAAATGACATAAATACACATTTTCTGCATTTAATTAACATTTGACTAAGAGGTTTATAATTACACCACCTTAGTTAATGTTTTACAATTTAAAATTATACAAACCTATGCAGAAAATAATGACATCTATGACATAATCATTTAATTCCCTGATTTTGCATGATTTAGGGACCAATTAAATGTCGTAAAAAAGACGACAAAGTAATCGACAAGACTTACTTTATCGTTTGTGATAAATTTGCCTAATGTTGCCTCTTTACATTTTTATTACAAATGATAAAGTAATTCATAATCATTACTTTGTTGTTTGTTTACAACATTTAATCTATTTCTAGATTATGCAAAAATGACATAAAAAACATTGTAACTCCTAGGCAAAATGACACGACTCACCATACACTCGCATCATATCTCGCATCTCATAGCATCATAACAAAAAGTTCTCACAACTTCTAGCCATTCATGCGTTCACACATATCTATCATCATGTCCCTACAAGGTTTAATGCAACACATTTTGAAAAATGATCCTTATGCCTCCCTAAGCCATTACAATGCCTCATGGCTTCCATGCACGTATAATTACAATACTATGCACTTTAAATCACCTTATCCCTCCCAACACACACCACCATGCCTTAGCAAAACACAAGGCTGTCGACCCATATGCTTTCATAATGAATTTTTAGAAAATTATCTCACGACCCCCTTGTATCATTGCTAGGTTTGAAAAAGATATGAAGTCTTCCCCACGGTGCATAATAGATAAAAATGATTTTTTGCAAATCAAAAGTAAGAAAAGACTCAAGGTGCAAATTAGGGAATTGGTCCAAGAAGGAAAAAAACCTAAAAGATCTCATTTGCATTTCATTTCACCTTCCTCCTCTCACTGCCGCGCCGCCATGACTAGGGTTTGTAGAGGAAAAACTCCAAATTTGCATGATTTTCTGTCGATTCAAGGAGGACTTGGCCAATTTTTGAAGGAAAATGCAAGGTAAGTTGTGTTCTTTCTAAGATTTGAACTTTTGCTGTTCATACTAGGCAGATTTTTGGGCCTCTGAGGCCATGTTTTGACTAGCTTGTTGATGCATTTTTGGCTATTTTTCTAGTTGACCATCTGCATCCGTTTTGGCTGTAATGGAGAAGCCATGAAGGTCATTTTGAAGGAAAACTCTAGGGTTTTAACATAGCACTTGGCAGAAACAAAAGGTAAGTCCTTCTCTTGTCAAACTTTCTCCATTTTCTAAGTTTTCACTTATGAATTTTGTTGCCTGGGGCCAATTTCTTGAGGCATTTCTGAGTAATTGCTATCAAATAGGTTCAAAGGGTTTCATTTTTCCTTTGTATCTGCATGTCTCCTTCTAGCTCAAAACAAGCTTGACCCAAGACAAAAATTGAAAAATGCCATTTCTGTTGTTATTTCTTCACTGCATATGCTGAAAGTCTCATTTTCTTCATTGAAGCATCTATATTCATGTTCTACAAGATGCATTTCTCAATAAAAAACTACAGATCTAGAAGAAAAGTTTATTTCTGTATAATATGCTTCTATGCACTTGATATTATCATGCTCTTCCTTCTACTGGTTTTCCTTCTATCCAAATGTTGAAGAAGAAAGCAATCTCTGATAGTTTATCTTCACCTGTATAGGATATCTTTAAAAGGGCATGCAAGGTTACAATGATTCTATTTTCATTCCTACTGCTTTCAATGCTTCCTTGTATAGTAAACAGTGATAATCATGCTGATGATTGGTGTTTATTGCATTGTATGAAATTCATTCTTGATTGCAAAAGGCTATGGTAGATCCCCTGCAACTGCTCTCATGACTGTACTTGAGAACTCCTTTGTGTATTGGTAGATTCTTTTGTTTGTATGACTATATGTAAGACTGAGCTCTATATCACCGTATGGAGTCTTTTGGAGATATTCTTGTAGACTTTTATAACTAATAGACTACTATTTTGCATTATAACTATTCTCTGGTTACAGTCATGCCATTTTTTGATTGTCACCTTATATATTATGAAGGTCCTTGTGCAGTTCATGACTAGCTTTTTGGTTTGCTCAGTACTATAGTTGAGGTGTGACTGCCCTTTACTCTTTATCACTGTGTGGTCTCTTTTGTTGGGTAGGGTTTATGCAAGCCTTTCTAGATTTCATACCACAAACCTTGACTGACTACCTGCCTCTTATGATGCTGACAGTCATCTCATGTTATTCTTCATATGACTCTCCTTTTCTATGCTCCAATGCCCTTAGGTTTGGCTGTCAAACTTGTCTTTAAATGGTCCTCAAGGCTTGACAAACCTGCTACTCCTGAAGTAATTTGCAGTATTCCTATTCAAACCACTCTACTTTATACGGTTTCATACCTAATACCAAGGTTCCTAGGATCACAAAATCCTGTAGCAATCAGCAGTACAAGTTCATTATCTAAATAGTGACCTTCACATTCTTTACAAAGACTCCTTCTTCATCACTGTCATGGCTCCTACAAGTGCCTTAACATGCCTCTAGACAGTGATTAGATGACTGTCTTCAACAGTGTGACTGTTTCTTTGTTTGACAAGTGACTGATCCATTAGAATAAGTGACTGTCATCAGACAGTTGTTTATCTACTGCTGATATATTTGCTGCTCAAAACAATTGTCACTACTCCTTATGCTGATATACACTTTCATATGCAAGATTATTCCTCAAACCATTTTTGATGACTGTGCCTTGTTCTCTTCAAGATAAGTGACAACTTTTTGACATGTTTGACTATTTCCTTATCAATTTTGTGAGCCTTTGAATTCATCATCTCTTCATCTAAACTCATAAACCCTCATTCATGTCTGTGATACTCTGTCCACTGCTTCTTCAACAAAAGATTGAACAAATATGCTTCTTGACAGTACTCTTTCGGTTTCATGCATTTTCCTCATGACTTTTATCTCCCTTAAAGCATCTGCATCATTGACACTGTATTCTCTTCTCATTGGTCTCCTGTCCTCATGAATGTTACCAAACCATATGACTGATATTTGGCTCTTTTTAGGATCACTGTGCTTCAATAGTCTACTACTTCTCTTTGACTTTATTTAAACCCTTTGTTCATGTACAAATAGGCACCACAAACCTTTATCTTGTGGCTCTCTTTTATCCATGTTTCTCTGTATGTGGTCAACTACTGTTCCTAATTGTGACTGCTGCTACAAAACCTACTGCCATCTTGAACTGATTATCACAATCAACTTCATGGTCACTATCCTCCATTGTGTTTGGTCATGCAAACAACCTCATACTTCTCACAGGCTCTATTCTCCTAAAAACACTGTCTAGGGTCTACATGCTGTCATGTGACTATTTCTATGCCGCCAACTTGTTGACTGTGACTTTTTCATACACAATACTGACTGCTCTCAGCTGCTTTATCAGTCTTTAAAGGTCTACTTCCTCATATGTATATTGTACTGTCTCTTATATTATTTTCTCCTTCTATTGCTTCACTATTTTATGTTGTGTAAACCTCACTGTTGTTTAGTGTTGCTCCTTCCTTCTCAAACTATTTTGCTAACTGTTAACTCACAAACCCTTCCAATGTCTTTTATGACTGTTATTTAGGGACTGCTTGTATGGATGTAAGTACAGACATGAAGCTATTGTCCTCTAAGTTCAAGTTGAACCCTTATGCATAATGACTTTAGAAACTCTATCATCGGTCTTCTAATCTAGCCCCTACATGATCTGCACTCAATGCCCTCTCAGGCTATTCAACATTGTCCTCATGAAGCTTCTTACATACCTTTATAGTTTGTTTCTACTCCACAGATTGTTTGATGTCCTCTTGCTGGCTATCTTCTATGATTATTTTAGAAACAATACAGTCTATATGAATGTATATTCTGTACTGTGAAGAGACTCTTCATAGCAGCTACTGGACTGTCTTTCTCAAGGCCTTGATGACTGCTGGGCTTCAAAAGCTTAGAATGCTACTTCAATGCTGACTGTACCCCTACAAGGTGCCTTTAAGATCACTACTTTTTGATATCCATAGTATGCTATTACAGTCTTCACATGACTATCTTTCAAGACTGTCCTTGTTGTACTTGATGAATATACATGAAATGTTCTATAATGGTTATGAGCTGGGCTCAACCCTTGTGGGAGCCACATTTTTCTCCACTCATAATGTAATATGATGAATCAAACAGAAACATAATTACACCTGTATCTGCACATGAAGCAAACATGTTAAGAAAAACAAGGACTTGTAGTCGATATACTTGATTTGTCTTCTCAAAAGTTTCTGTGACACTAACTAGTTTACTGCATCTAAAAAACAAATTGTATATTTATAGATGTATATCATATGATGTATGATGCCTCGTCTTTGCTCTAACATTAGATTTTCCAAATTTTTTATGTAGATAACTAGGGGTAGCAAGGAGACAGCAACTGGATGTGGGACACACAGACAATTTAGGACGACACAAGACACGGCAACAACATGAAGGCTCGTCATTCAAGCAATGACGAGTCACCCTATCTCATATGCATATTCATCTTTTAGTTCTTTTATAAATGTATAGTTTGTCTTTTTCATTTTGCAATGAAACAATTAGTCTCACGGCTTGTGTGAGACCTTATACACTTATTTTTTTAATACAAATTGCTGATCTTTTAAAAGATTTGTACAATCTCTTAAGTTTTGAAATGCATCTGAATGCAACAATACAATGTAATCTTAATTTGTACCAAATATGTACATGGATATAATGCAGCAGAAATAAAATGTACCTTTTTCTCTCCTTCAAAAACTGGAAAGCTCTACCTAATTGAGCTAGTAGTGAAATCTAGGTAACAGGGGTTTTTCCTGAAATAGTTTCTCCATGCAAACACTGTGTTATGTGTTCAGTTTTTTGTTCCTTTATTTCTTTGTATCGCTGATTTGATTTCCTATATTCTCCATTTGGTTTTGCAGTGGATTTATAACAATTTAAATCAGATTTTCATTCTATAGTTGTTCATCTTCATTTCTAACATTTGGTATCAAAGCCTAGCCAATTATGTGTCTTGGGTCGAAGTGTGAAGGTTTTTTGAGTTGTAGTGGGAGTTCTGGTTGAATTTATTTTGTAGATTTTGTGTAGATGTCATGGCTGCATCCTCATCCCAATTGGACATAAAAAAATTCAATGGAATGGGTTATGAGATGTGGAAGTTGAAAATGAAGGATCTACTTGAAGAAAGAGATCAATGGTTGGCTACGACAAAAGAAAAGAAACCCGATGCAATCAGTCAAGATGAGTGGGACAATATGCACAAAAAGGCATGGGTACAATCCAGTTGTGTCTTGTAGATTCTATCCTATTGAATGTCTCTAAAAAAAGGTTGCATTTGTATTATAGAAATGATTGGGTGAGATCTACCAAACCAAAAGTCTGGTAAACAAACTTTGTCTGAAAAGAAAGTTATTTTCACTTAAAATGAAGAAGGGTGATTTGATAGCAGAGCGTTTGAATGCGTTTAATTTGATTTTGAGTCAGTTTTCTTCTATTGATATTAAGATAGATGAAGAAGATAAATGTCTCATGTTACTTTGTTCTTTATTTGAGTCATGGTAAAATTTTATGCTTGCTATTATTGCTAATCTTGAAGATCCAAAACTAGATGCTCTTGTTGCAACTCTGTTAGCATAGGAAATGAGAAAGAAGGCTATGGATAGTTCAAAGGATGCACTTGATGTTAGGGGAAGGTCTAGGGAAAGAGGACAAAAGGGAGATTAGAAGGGCCCAAAGATAGTTCTAAGGGCAGATCTAAGACTCTCGAGAAAAAGAACAAAGTGAAATGTTGAAACTGTAGAAAGAGGGGACATGTGAAGAAGGAATTCCAGAATAAAAAGTAGTTTGATTCCTCCATAGAGAATTCCTTAGATTCAAGTGATGATGTTTCAATTTCTTCTTGCAGTGTTATGTCTAGCGAACAATGGTTGATTGACTTAGGTTGCTCCTATCATATGACTCCTCATAGAGAATGGTTTTCCACATACGAGAAGTATGATGGAGGTGAAGTATACCTTGGTGACAAAAGTTCATAACCTATCATTGGTCAGGGCAAGGTATAATTGTGTTTCAGTAATGGGAGGATGAAAACCCTCCTTGGTGTTTTTCATATTCTAGGTTTAGCTAGGAATTTGATTTTGGTTTCTAAGTTGAATGACGTTGGAATGCATGTAACATTTGATAAGCATGGTTGCAAATTGGTAAGAGGGAGTTTGGTGATAGAAAGAGGGAAAAGGAAGGGGACTCTTTTTAAGCTAGAAGCCATTATTGTTTATAACTCTACCAATGTAACTAAAAAATCTAAAAATACTTGTATGTTGTGGCACTGCAGTTTGGTCCACATAAGTGAGTGAAACTAGTTTAAAAACTATTTTGAATAAAAAATTGTTAAACGGTTTATCTTATTTTGATGAGAATTTTGATTTATGTGAACATCGTGTGTTTGGAAACAAAATAGAAATCTATTTCCTTCAGGCAATTATAAATCTAAGAATCAATTGGAACATATTCATTTGGATGTATTTGGTCCTGTGGATGTTGAATCAATTGAAAAATCTAGATATTTTGTTTCCTTCATTGATGACATGTCTCAAGATTTACCAGGATTTATTTTATGTGACATGAATCTGAAGTATTAAATAAGTTTAAGGAATTTAAATACTTAGTTAAAAAAGTAATCATATTGTAAAATAAAGGTTTTGAGATCTGACAATGGAGGGGAATATTGTTTTGGGGACTTTTATGAATTTTGCAAGCATGCAGGAATTGTTAGATAGAAGACTACTCCATATACTCCACAACAGAATGGAGTGGCAGAAAAGATGAATCAGAAAATCATGGAAAGAGCCAGAAGTATGCTAAGTGGTTCACAATTGAATATACACTTTTGGGAAGAAGCTACATGACTATTGCTTGTTACTTATTGAATAGATCTCCTTACAAGGCTCTTGAAATAACTCCTTATGAAGTGTAGATAGGTAAGAAACCTTCTATTTCACATTTAAGGGCATTTGACTATGAGGCTTATGTTCATATACCTAAAGAAAAATGATCTAAGTTGGACCCAAAAGATGAAAAGTACATTTTCATTGGATATAGTGATAATGTTAAATATTATAAGCTTTGGAATCCACTAACCCATAAGATTATCTATCCTAGAGATGTCATTTTCAGGGAACTTAGAGTTATTTCAGATTCTAAACAACCAAGAGAAAAAGATAAGGAAAGGAGAATGCATTTTGAGATTAAGCAGAAAGACGCACCTCCAAAAGAACATAGAGATAAATTTGAGGATGAGGAGCATGAAGATGAAGAAAAAGAGGGCTCAGGTGAGGTTACTGAGCAAACTGAAGAGGTTGGGGAAGATAACCAAGAAGAAGTTGAGTAAGCTCAAGAACAAGAAGAGATCCTTACTCCTATTCCCAGAAGATCCACAAGACAATGGAATCTAGTTGACAGGTATAGCCCACTAGATTATTTTTGTATATTTGCTTTGTTAAGTACTAACGATGAACCTAGATCTTACATGGATTCTATAGATTCAGTTGATAGCGAGTCTTGGAAATACACCATGTTGGAGGAGATGATGGCATTAGACTCGTGTGATACCTGGGATCTTGTGCATTTTCCCAAAGGTATAAAGGCCATCGAATGTAAGTGAGTCTTCAAGAATTTTTTTGGAGTAGACAGTTCATTGGAGAAGTACAAGGCTAGACTGGTGGCCAAGGGCTACTCCTAGAGAGAGGGAGTTAATTTTGGTGAAATATTCTCTCCTATTGCTAAATTACCCTTGATTAGATTTCTATTATCTATTGTTGCTGCTAATGACTTTGAGATTGAGCAAAAGGATGTTAAAATAACTTTTTTGCACGGAGACTTGGAAGAGGAAATTTACATGCAACAACCTACATGATTTGAGGTAAAAGGAAAATAACACTGGGTATGCAAATTAAAGTGGTCTCTTTATGGTTTAAAATAATCTCCTCGAATGTGGTATTAGAAGTTTGACTCTTTTGTTTTGAGATTGGGTTTTGTTAGAAGCAAAGAGGATCATTGTATTTACATTCAATGTATTGATGATTATCTACTGATTATTGCCTTGTATGTGGATGATATGTTATTTTTCAGTAACACTAAGGGTATGATTAGTGAGCTGAAAGCCTCACTTTCAGGTGCATTTGAGATGAAGGATTTAGGAGCAGCTAGGTATATTCTAGGGATGAAGATCAAAAGAAATTGGGTAAACAAAAAGCTTTGATTATCACAGAGTAAGTATGTTGATATTATTCTAAAGAGATTTAGTATGCAGGATTACAATCCAGTTAGAATTACTTTACCAGTTGGTACTAAGCTTTCATTAGATATGTGTCCTAAGAATGAAGATGATTTAGAGGATATGTTTAAGGTGCCATATGCTAGTTTGATGTATGCACAATCAGTTGCACTAAACCAGATATTGCCCAAGCAGTGGGAGTTTTGAGTAGGTTTATGGCTAACCCTGGTAGACAACATTGGAATTATGCAAAGAGCGTGTTTATATATTTGTGTGGTACTTCTGATTATCGTTTGGTTTATTTTGGTACTAACATTGTGGAAAAGACATTGGACATACATGGTTATGTTGATGTAGATTGGGTAGGTGACTTAGACAGTTGGAGGTCCACACATGGGTATGTATTTACTCTATTTGGAGGATTAGTGAGTTGAATGAGTAAAAGGTAGCATACAATTTCATTGTTTATCACTAAAGCAGAGTACATGGTAGCTACCCATGTCTCTAAGGAGGCAATTTGGTTACATAGATTGTGTGCAGGTATTGGTTTTAATTGTAAGACTATTCAAATTGGCTATGATAGCCAGAGTGCGATATGTTTAGCCAATAATTCTATGTATCATGCACGAACGAAACATGTGGATGTTCAGTACCACTTTATTCATGAATTGATTATTAATGGAAAGATTGAGTTGAAGAAGATTGACACTTAGGAGAATGTTGCAGATTCACTTACTAAACCTGTGAGCATAGAGAAGTTTATGTGATGTAGGGAGGCCATGGGCCTTGTTCCTAGTGCTTAATTATTTTATGTTTTCCTATAGATGAATTTACAATGTATGATGTCAAGTGGGAGAATGTTAGGATTGATGTGCCATCAACCTTGTAAATCCTATGTAATTAATTACTCCTAATGTTGTTTGTAAATTTCCATAAGGGAAGATGTATTCACCAAGCAGCGGTCTTGTTTCTACTGCATTTGGATCCCAGTACTTGATGGGGGGTCCAAGGGGGGCAATGTCGCCCCTCTAGTGAGGGTTCAGGGACAACGCCCCTGAAGGAATTTTTTAAAGAAAATTGCCTTGTAAAATATTATAATTTCGTAGTCAATTTGGACTGTTCATCATTAGGTCGTAGATATGACGATAGAAGTTATGTTAGGGTTTTTTCCCTAGATGGAAATACTCTTTTAATGAGGGCATTGTATTACGGTTGGGGTGTGGTAGAGAGTTGAGATTGAAAAAATAGGTGCTGTTGGATTGAAGACTAAAGAGGAGGTTGTTAGTGATGTATTGTAAACTCTATTGAAGTTAATACAGTCTGGTGCATCTCTTCTTATGTGGAGTTTTTTTTGTTTCTCCACATAAACACTATGTAATGTGTTCAATTTTTCTGTTCCTTTATTTCTTTGTACCGTTGATTTGATTTCCCATAATCTCCATTGGTTCTGCACTGGATTTATAACAATTTAAATCAGATTTCCATTCCATAGTTGTTCACCTTCATTTCTAACAATGGCAAGGTGAGATTTGATCCAAAATGCTCCAAAGGATTAGGTACCTTCCAGATCTGACATGCACCTCCCAACTTCAAACCCTTATATATTTGGCCTCCAATGTCCAAAATAAACATTCAAAAGGAAAAAATAACTTTCTAGGATGTTGTGAACTCAATGGTGACCTTAGATTGGATCCAAAAATTACCCAAAGCTACCCTCAAAACAATGCCACAACTAAAAACCCTCAAATTGAGTATTTTTATCAAGTTTTTTGATTCTGCAAATAATCATTCAACATAAGAGAAGAGCATACTTAAATTTTCAAGGAAAACCATGATCTTTAATCCTATATTTTCTAAAGAGTGGCCTTAGGCACTCTTCCACTCTGAGACTATGTTAGATTTAGCTATGAAAATAGCAACTTGAAGCCAAGAGAGAAAAAAGTATAAAGAAAAGATTGATATGAATGAATAATACTATTCTATTCAAGGATTAATATGCAAAAGAGATAAATAAATTGATTCATTAAGAGATGATAGAATGCATACAATATATAGCTTCATAGTTTCCAAATCCAAGAGTAGAAGGAAAAAATATAATCCCACGAAAGAAGGAGAATGTATGTGAACTCATTATCCTATCCTACCTAAGTAATAAAAATAAATTACCTAAGTAAGCTTAATATAATAAGGTGTAAATAAATAACTAAACCAACAATATATATATTTTCCCAAAATGTGGTTTAAAATAACAAGGTTTCTTATAGGTTGCAAATTTGTTGTACTAGCAAATCTAAAACAAGAAAAGAAGGGATGTATTTGCTATTTCCTAACTTCACAAGGCCATGGGAAATCATCTCTATGGACTTTGTAGGAGGATTAAATCTATGAGCAAGCATGGACATGGCTACCTATTTTCGATAGTAGATAGATTCAAGAAGATGTGTATATTAACTCCATGTAAAAAGACTATTATACGGAAAGAAGCATCTAAGATTTTATTTGCTAATGTATGGGTGCACTTTTGGATTCCTAAGTTCATTGTTTCAAAAAGAGACACAATATTTGTTGGCAAGTTTTGGTCAATTTTCTGGAGTATGATGGATACAAGACTAAAAAATTGTTGATGTTTGTTTGTCATTGATGTCAAAAGTTGGATTGAGCAGGAGTTGCTTTAGAACAATGTCATTATTGATACTCATCTCTATGACAGTATGGTTTTCTCTATGTTAGTTAGATGATCATGATTCTTCATGACAATTTGTATCATGCAAGAGATTTCTAGGCATACTAGTGACGGAGGTACAATGATGAAGGCAGTGATGAAGGTACTCGCATTGTGATGAAAGTATAGTGATGAAAGCAATGATGAAGGTACTCACATTGTTTGTTTAGTTGATGTGTTGCACTCACATTAATTTTTTAGTTGATTGCGTTGATCTATTTCACATTAGCAGGCAAGTTATGTCAATGATCGAGTGATGTGAGGTTGTTTGATTTGTACTCAGTTCTTAATGATGAGTCTTGAAGGTTCTTAACAAGGTCCATCGATAATAGACATTAGAAAATGTAATGAACTTAGAGACATGCCCTACATCAATGCAATAAGGAATAAGGCATACACCAAAAGATCAAGCTTTGGATTACTTTGAAGAATTAGTGAACTCAGTTTGATTTGACTCAATCTTGATTGCTCAAAGGATAGGTTGCTCAGTTGATTTGATTGGTAGTATCATGCTTGATCATCTAGTCAATGATGGAGTTGATTGATTACTCGGTTGAATTGAATTATTTGTTCAGTTGTATACATGACAAGGGTCAATGGCATAGTAGCATTAAGGTACATGAGCATCATAGCAGTATAACAAGATTAGTTTGATATATGCTTCAGGGATTGAGGATTCACATTCATTATCTTAGGTATAAGGCCTTTCAAACCCTAGGTTCTCTAGGACAAAGTTCCTCTTCTAAATCAAAAGTTTTTGTTTGCTCCTTGTATCTCTGCATCAGAATGTTTCTTGTCTATATTGTATGATGCAAGAAATTAGGGTTTATAAAATATCTAAAGACCAAGTTTCTAAAAGCCTAATGTATCTTAAAAACCCTAAGTCTTAATGGTTTAAACCCTAGACTATAAGTTATTAAAGCCTTTGTTGACGGATTACCTTTTGTTATAATTCCTCATTGACTTGCAATAAGTGGTGACCTCATCACTTAAGTTATGTCTTATAGGTTCTAAGATGTGAGGCAACCAGCCCCATCTTCTAGTAACTATCAGTTGGTCCGGTGGAGCATTTGTCATTGGGCGGCAATACAAGATCAATGATGATAATTTAATTGGTTAATGGTGTGAAATCGAAGATCAATGGTGTATGTTTAAACTTGTTTCAAACCATAATAGACATCCACTATGAATATTGTTTGACAGGCATATGGCTGTATTTCTGATTGTGATAGTTTCTGTCAGTTTTGTAACTATTTTTCTGCACCAAATTTGGTAGTTTGAAATAGGAATGGGTTGTGTGTTATGTACACTATGATGAATATGATGATATGTTAAAAAGGAGATGTACAAATGTTGTTATTTTTGATAGAAAATTTACCACATATAGTTTTATATATATTCAGTTTGACATAGAAGGTTAGAGTATGTAATACAAGGAGAGAAAAGTATGTTATGGTGATTGACAGAGGTTTGCATGCATATTAAAGGGGATGTTGAAGTGAGAAGGGTAGACTAAGAATATGCAGAGTGATGTATTTTGAATCAAAAGAATAAAAAATAGATACACTATCTTTTAATGCAACAGCGATGACAAAAGTAAACAAAGGGATAATGTGTTTATCTGATGATCAAAGCAGGGCTTGATGATTTCAGTGTAGAGACAACTTAAAGTGAGTACAAGGAAGATTTACATATAAGAGAGTTTATGAAAAGAATGAAGGTTTAATGGATGCAGCAGAGTATGATGAATACAAAAGTTGATCTATCTCTTGTAGAGACAAAGAAAATAGAAGGCATAATGATCATGGCAGAGATGTGGATGACTTTTGGGTTCAGGTGATTTTGTATTATCCCATGATGCCATTGTAAACAACACAATGTACTTTTGTGATTAGATGTATGATGATCCTAAAGAGTTGTTCTTTTGAAAATTTGTAAAAGAAGAGTGTTATTAATGTATGCATGACAATCTAGGAGAGATAAGGTGTTTGAATAAAAGAGTTATAAAACTCATCTATAACCTAGGGTTTCAATGTAAATAGAGTAGTACTCTGTATATCTTCATGTTTTGTGTTTGGAGTTGGTGCTCCTAGTTTGTGTAGAGTTGATGTTCTTGATGTAGGGATTGGTGTTCCTATCAGGAGGTGATCAATGAGATCTTTACCAACAAGGCATGATTGTAATCAGTGAGATTTTGGTTAGTGAGACCTAAAAAAGAATTTGGTGAGGTTGGATAGTGGTTTTTCCCTATTTAGGGTCTTCCACTTTAAATACTTGTGTCATGGTTTCATTTGTGTGATCTTATTGTCTTCCATGTTTATGTTGGCATTAATTGCTTTTACAAGGTTGATGAATGAACTAGTTTTATTAGATCACTGATCACCCCCCCTCTCAGTGATCCATTGTATTCCAACAAAAATATTATTTCTTTTCACCCAAAGATGGATGGGAAAACATAAGTGATCAACATAAATTTGTTACAACTCATTAAGGGATATATAATAGTAAGCATCACCTTGGGATGGATCTCTTCTTGAAATTCAACACTATTTTAATACCTGTCAATTAATTCTTCAACAAATCAATCACCTTTTGAATCATGTTTGGGTATTTTCCCTCATGTTCACTAATGTTACTTTGGAATTGTTTAGTGGAAAATTAGATTTGTTAATGTTTTAGTGTTTTGATGTTTGAATCCGCTTTTCCACTTTACATTCAAGGATCTAGGGTCGAGTGTCAATTCACTATCATACCCTAGATTGCTGTGAGATGTAGGGAAACTTGGATTAGGGAATTTAATTATCAATTTCTCTTCTCTTATGCTCAATTGACCCTTAAAACCCTAATTATGCAAATACGATAATAAACTGACGAATAACAAAAAAAGCTCTTGCCAATGGGAGTAAAATAACAAATCACAGAGTACCTATTTTTGGGGTTTCGAGGTGGAACAGTCAAGGACATTGGTGTGGGTGCCTAAGTCCAAGGTACTAGTTTCTTCACGGGATCCAGACCTCCTTCCAACACTAATCAACCCTGTAACTTCTATTTCTAAAAATTTGTCTGCGGAGGACACTAGTGCAAGCGCCTAAGTCCTAGAAATGCTCCGGTGTCCTACTTCTCTTCAGATCCTGAATCCTTGATGTCTACCACTCCTTCCTGCAACTTCACTTTTCCCAAATGTGACACCTGCAACCTGCAATCACAAGACTTTGGGAGGGTGTTGTGGTGTTTAGAGGCTTGCCTCAGTCAAGCCCCGGAGGACACTTAAGTCTTCGAACACCGTTGTCAGATAGAGAGTGTGTACCCTTGTGAGGCAGAGGCAAAAACCAAAGGAATTGATAATGAAAACACAATATGATGTCACCTTGTAGTGAAGATATCATGGGAGGAAGATGCTCTTCATTCCATGATGAAATGGATGCTCAAATCTGCAAATACAAACACACAAACCACATAAGTCTGCTCTTGCAACATAATGAAAGCCTTGAATCACCTTGAAAACACTTGAACATCACAATTGCCATCTAGTTTACAAATGAATGCCTGAACATGCTTTTATATGCAACAACAAACACTCCCACCAAGATTTTCATAATTCAAACTTACCGTGTCGGCTAAGGACCCTAATAATGGTCATAAACTAACACCCAAAAATTGGGGCTGCCCCAAAATAGGGTAGGACTAGGGTGGGGCGCCCAAGTCCTCCCCCCTATTTTGGTTAGGGTACAACTCAAGGGGTCCTCCTAGGTCCCATTTGTCATGTCACCTAGGGCTCATTCCATCGGGATGCCAAATTATGAACTAAGATGTCCTAAATGCATGCAAAAGACCCGGGAGCTAAACTTTATGAGGGAAAAGCCCCCAAGGGGACATTTTCCAAAGTTACATTTAGCCCCCACTTTAATGTATGTATAAATGTGAGGCCAATACATGCATTAAAGTAAGGTCACAAACACAACAAACACATCAAACACGGAGAAGACATGCCAATCACATAGAAAATAGTAATAGGCATGCAAGACACGAAGAAGACAGTTACAGTCATGTAGAACATAGTCAATGTATAGAAGACACATTAATGCATGGAAGATAGAAATGATATCTTTTCTTTTCTTTTTCTCATATATATGAAATGCAAATGTAAGTACTGGAAAGTAAACAAACCTCCCATAATACATGATGCACTACCCTAAGATGCAAGTCTTTATATATATGGGGCAACACACACGCAAGACACATAAAACCTCCCAAAATGCAGGAAGCACTACCAGAAGGCACTAGTCTTTATTCTGCATATTGGGCAACAAACACGCCAAACAAAGCAAGCACACCAAACACACACACTTGAAGACATGGAGAAAACACGACAGACAAGCGATGGTGTGTTCCCTATTTCTAGGATCATCACCATCTCCAGCACATTATAGGCACACATCGACAATTGGGCTTCGCTACAACAATCATCGAAAACACACTTAAGGGTTGAGTTAGTCACAAAACCGCTCCCTACCTTCGTAGAGGACTTTTGAAAATGCAACCCCACCCGCGTCATGGAGACGCCTTATTGTGAAAAGGAAGCATGGCATACCACCCCACCCATGTCACAGAGACGCCTTATAGTGAAAAGGAGGTATGAGCTCAAAAGTATACAACCCCACCCGCATCACGGAGACACCTTACGGTGAAAAGGAGGTATACACAATAGATTTCAAGATAGATTGATTGATTGCAAACAAACTCAGGATGCAGGAAGTACACATCGCGCTAGTCTATACCTGAGGACAAGCACATTCCTAACATCTACAATAGACAACTTACCTTATACATGCCCCCACCTTAAGGTGGTTGATATCATGCATCGATATCAAGCACGTTAAGGTAGGAGGAAAACACACAAGGGAACACAGACTCTCGCAAAGCCGATGCCCGCCGAAGGTGACATGTACTTTATGATCGCCAAATGTTCCTACAAACAATTCCCTACAAGAAACATGTTAGTGTCTAAAAGATTATGATAAACAACAACATCAATGCATATGATTAACCACACAAAGAGCCAAGGTTATACAATGAATTCAAAGTTTGAGAATAATCGTAGGGCTATATCACGAATCTCTTCGAATCGAGTACCACCAAGGCTAGATTTAAAGACAAACAAAGGTGCATAGAGCAGCAATATTGTTAAGGTTTGTAAATGCGATAGAAACATCATTAATATTCACTACAAGGAAAGCACGAGTGCTTCCACTAGCCAGGTGTCGGATAAAATATACAACCCCATCATTATATTAGGAACTAAGTCCATTTTTTGATTGCTCTTGAAAGGGACACTAGGTTCGCATCAGTATAAATGTTTGTCGTCATCCGCCCGCTAGGTGGAAACACTAGAGGAAGGGAAATAATAAATAAGAGAGGAGAAACAAGTTTCTTAGGGACAGTCATGTAGGAGGGTGCCCCCAATGTCACCAATTGCGACGCTCTGTCTGTAAGACACAACACACAATAATGAAATCAGAGAGAGAGGCAATATAGAAGAATGATGATACAAATAGAAGGTCACAACAGAGGCAGTCTCCTGGTATCCCGGACCTTACGGGAGAATCCGAGGTCATCCCAGGAGGCCTGAACAACACATAACACATCACAGGGGAAGCACATCACGAGAGAGAGAAAGGGTTAGAGATACTTACCTGTAGGGTCTTCATGCTAAGTCTTATCATCAAGTAAATCATCATCATCCTCCCACTCCCTAATGTTAGAGGGAGGTTGGATATAAGGTATCATAACCCAATTCATGTCTTGCTCCTCATGTTGTTTATTATTAGGATCATGTTTGTTTGGTTTACTGTTAGGATCAATGTTTTCTTGTTGAGATGCAAGGTAAGCTTGTCGCCTTCTCTTCCTCCCTTTTACAAGTTGACGTTGTTGTGCTTTACGACTTAGTTTTTGTAACATAGGGCTTTGCTTTGTTATGGATTTTTGTGTTGTAGAGGAGGAAGCACCAAGATCAAAGGTCCTTTGTCTAGGTGGAATGTTTTCTTGTTGAAGCTTACTATCATACTTATTCTCTATCCTCTTAGTGATGTCCAAATGACTTGAATATTCAAACAAAAGAGGGATATTAAAGGTCTTCTCTTCCTTAGTGAAATCCAATGTGTGCGAACAATCGACTAAAGGAAGGAGGTTGGTGGGATGATCCACAAAGGTAGGAATTTAATTATTGTTAAATGAATGCTCATTTTCTACCCATGGAATGTTCTTTGTTAAAGGGAGCTCTTTATTCACTAATGCTTCATCTTGGCCAAGGAGAGCAATGGAATTACTAAATCTATCCCTAGTCTTGTCATTTGAGTATTCAGTTATAGGGGAAGTAGGATAACTTATGGGATCATAATCAGCTCTTTCCTTTCTACTCATGGAGAAGAACTCAGTTAAGCTTTCTAATATCGTAGGATGTTCACTCATGAGGGTTAAAAATTAGTCAAAATCAAGATCTTTGATAAATGCATGCAAAGATACCATTGAAAAATGACATGAAGGTGCCATTTAAATGTAAGATAAGATTTTGAGAAGCTTTTCAAATTGATGCAAAAGACAAGTGCAAAATTATATGTAAAAATAGCCTTAAATGCTTGATTTTTTGTACTTTTTCAATGCAAATGAATGAAAGAAAAGGTGTTGTATAAACTGACAAATAATGGAAAAAGATCTTGCCAATAGGAGTAAAATAACAAATCACAGAGTACCTATTTTTGGGGTTCTGACGCGGAACAGTTGGGGACATTGGTGCGGGCGCCCAAGTCCAAGGTACCGGTTTCTTGATCCGGACCTCCTTCCGACACTGATCAACCAGGTGTAACTTCTATTTCTGGAAATTTGTCTGGGGAGGACACTAGTGCTAGCACCCAAGTCCTAGAAATGCTCCAGTGTCCTACTTCTCTTCGGATCCTGAATCCTTGATGTCTGCCACTCCTTCCCGCAACTTCACTTTTCCCAAATGTGACACTTGTAACCTGCAATCACAAGACTTTGGGAGGGGGTTGTGGTGTTTAGAGGCTTACCTTAGTCAAGCCCCAGAGGATACTTAAGTCTCCGAACACTGTTGTTAGATAGAGAGTGTGTGCCCTTGTGAGGTAGAGGCAAAAACCAAAGGAATTGATAATGAAAACACAATATGATATCGCCTTGTAGTGAGGATATCATGGGAGGAAGATGCTCTTCATTCCATGATGAAATGGATGCTCAAATCTGCAAATACAAACACACAAACCACACAAGTCTGCTCTTGCAACACAATGAAAGCCTTGACTCACCTTGAAAACACTTGAACATCACAATTGCCATCTAGTTGACAAATGAATGCCTAAACATGCTTTTATATGCAACTACAAACACTCTCGCCAATATTTTCATAATTCAAACTTACTATGTCGGCAAAGGACCCAAATAATGGTCATAAATTGACACCCAACAATTGGGGCTGCCTTAAAATAGGGCAGGACTAGGGCACAGGTGCCCAAGTCCTCCCCCCTATTTTGGGCAGGGTACAGCTCAAGGGGTACTCCTAGGTCCCATTTGTCATGTTACCTAGGCCTTATTCCATTGGGATGCCAAATTATGAACTAAGATGTCCTAAATGCATGTAAAAGACCCGGGAGCTAAACCTTATGAGGGAAAGGCCCCCAAGGGGACATTTTCTTTCGTTACAAGAACACCAAGAAAAGCAAGAAGGACAAGATTTGGAAGCTGGCAAAGCATCAAAATTTATTGAGAGGATTAGACATCCAAATCAAAGTAAAAGAAAAATTAGAGACAGTCAAAACATGTACAAATAAAGATATGATCAACATAGGAATGAACATAAACTAAATGTGGGAGATAATATACAACTTTCCTTAGGCAAGAAAAAGGTTACAAGGACAAGCGAATAAAATTAAGGCTTTAAATATGTTCTTTTTACCATTTTGGAGGCCATCAGAGAAAATGCTTCATAATTGATCTACCGCTTCCATGAAGTTGCACTTTATAAAAAATTGTGAATAATTGTGCCTTTATGAAACTTCTATGTTGGACGAAGAAGAGGGGAAAGTGCTACCTTCTTTAGAGGATTTGGGTGTGGATGGAAGAGCCATACTTTTAGAGGATGTAGTTTTGAAGTGATAGATAAGGGAGACTAGAAACATGTTTTAGGAGTCTTGGAAAGTGGAACTCAAAGGTCAAAAGGTGAACCAAGCAAGATGGCACTCCAAAGAAAAAGTCGCAAAAATCAAGGAGAAATCTTCCCCCGTTTAGTGTCTCATTAATCTTTTGTGGGACCAAAAGCCTCTTTAAGAAGGGAGGTGTGACCCATAAGGATAAAAAAAAATTATGCTTGATTAGTAAGACAAATTTGGGAAAAGATCAACACCAAAATTAGGTAGTGTCAAACCCACACTTGTAGGCTTGGATCCGCCCCTGTAGGGTCTAATCTACATAGGGTTGAATCCACACTTGCCAAATCAAACCTACACCTAGGGTTTTAAACCCAACTAATACCCAATGTAATTTGAAATGAACAAGTGTTCATTTTGCTTCTAGTTTTGAGAGGATCCTTGTAGGGCCCAAGGGGGAAGTTTTATCACTACCAACACTTGAATATAAAGGTGGAGATGGAATTTTTAAGCAAGGGCAAGATTGATTGTTGTATCAATCTAAAGAGGAGAATTCAAATTTTCATAGTTTTTTTAAGAGGTTTGACAAAGTAGTTAAGGAACAACTTGAGTTGTATTGACACTATTTGTACTTGTTTTTTCAATTAATTAACATCAAGGTAGATAAGCAATTTCCTCTAGCAAGCTTATTTTTCTCCTTAAGGGATTTCCAGGGTAACATTATTGAAATTTTATTGTAGAGTTCTTTCATTTCCAACATGTTATTTTTTGATTTCAACAACATTCAACCCCCTTAAAAGTTGTCATTTGTTAATCAAGTAAAACAATTATAAATGCGTTTTGATTTATTATATTCAATTGCAATGATCCTTATCTTTGTAGAATCTATTTTCACGTATTCATTTACCTCTACACCAAGAAGTGGTGCAGAAATTATTTAATTAATTTATTGAAAGCTATGTACAACTACTAAATAGTCTCTTTAATAATTGAAATTTCTTTATTCAATTGTCACTTTGGTTAAGGATTGTAAGACCAATATGACCTAAAAAGTATTATATGTTCTAAAAGCTTTGTTAATGTGAATACACTAAAATGTGTAAAACTTAAAATAATGGATCAAACATTCTTCCTCAAAATATACTACTCATAAAAATCATCTTAATTTTTTCTTTTTTTAAATCTTAAATTAAAACTTATTTGTTTTAAATACATGGGAAAACCTAAATTCTCAAAGGCATTAAAATTAATTTGTTCAAGTTCTAGAAAAATATATAAAATCTAAGTGAGGCAGCCATTCACCTTCTTTCAAAACACCAAGATACCTTTAACTGAAGCTGACATCTATCAAAATTAACCTGTTCAAATTCTAGAATAAAGAATTGTATGTTTCAAAAAATTCCCGAAGGGTGTAGACAATCAACTTCTTAAAAAATACATGTTAAAGCTGAATTCTCAAAGCATTAAAACTAGTTCGTTCAAGTTCTAGAAAGGTATATAGGATCTAGTAGTTTCATGAAGGTGGCATCCATCAACTATCATTGGTGGATAGAAGACAAACATATCCACCAGTCAAATCCATTATTTGGAGAAGAAAACCAGTCCCTCTAACATGAGTTAGTGATTTTCCTAGAGAATAGAAGACAAGTGTCCTGACCCACTAATGTTTACGAGCCAATCAAGTTTAGTCTCTACAATACAAGACAAACATCCCCACCCAAACAGTTTAAACAAGGAAATACCGAACAAGATCTACCCATATTTACGAGCCACTTATCAAGAATTGCTATTGAGATTTGACTAAGAATTGCCCCACATTTGGTTTCCTGTGATGAAAATGCGTATAGGTGTGCCTTTTTATATTTGTATTAAGCCAATAGAATTACAGAATAACGTGTTACTTAACTACTCTTCCACTTTTAATCTATCTACTAGTCAAATACAAAGGCAAGGGTATTCACTACATCTCTTTATAAATACCAACCAAAGACAAGCTCCCAGATTATTCTGCATACGAATATCACATTTTATGCTCGCAGATAGACTGAAGAAAACAGGAGTGTTTAAGTTGTTATAATGCATCCAGGAGGACCGCCACCCCCAGGAGGACCGCCACCCCCAGGACCTCCTGGAGGACCTCCACCGCCAGGTCCCGGAGGACCTCCACCACCACCAGGTCCCGGAGGACCTCCACCACCAGGTCCAGGAGGTCCTCCGCCGCCACCAGGTCCAGGAGGTCCTCCACCGCCACCAGGTCCAGGAGGGCCACCACCACCATGAGGACCGTCTCCTCCAGGAGGTGCTCGATGTTAGGGTACCGATCTTTAGCTTGTTGCTATATATGCAATGTCTATAATTTATGAGTTATTTCCTGTAGTTGCATCTATATGGACCTCATGGAGGACCAAGTCCATAATTGTTTGAGCATATAAAAAAAGTACTGTCAGATCTGTTATATAAATGAAGTTATAGTTGTACAAGATATAATGTTGAACTATAGTGTTCATCTTCTACTGAGAAAAGATGGGTGAAGTTTATGGATACAAGTTATATGTATGGTTCTTTGTTGTGAAAAGATGGGTGAAGTTTATAGATAGAAACTTTGAAGAACTTGCTCTGCAATATCTTTAGAAATATTGAATTTTTAACAAGGTATATGCTTGTTTAATCCATTTCTCTCAGACATGTCTTTGAATTTCATTTAACATTTTCTGTTTTATGTTTTATCCCTTTTTGGGGGAACTTTGAGGAGAGGATTGACCCATTTTTACAAATAATAACATAAAATAGTGTGATGGTGAAGTTGAGGGTCTTGGTAATTCTGTTGGAGGGCTTTCTAAGACCTCCTGCTTCACTGAAATCTTTTTCCTAGCAGCATTTTGTTCCGATTAGTAACCTCACCTGAAACACTGCTAACTAAAAGATGGTTGAAACAGGTTTATACTTTTTTGCATTGTTAGTTTGTTAAAGTTCCTGATCACAGTATTTTGTTGTATGCTTTGAGCACTCTGTGTAGTATTTGTAACTGTTAACTCTCAAGTTTATTAATGCATGGGACTACAAACTGTAGAGTGTTTGTTTGATGGTCACTGAGGAGGAAGGAAGAAGTGTGATTTAGCAATGGCCCTAACTCCATAAAGAAAAGATTATTGAACAAATAAGAAGCAAAATTTATGCACAAGTAGATTGCATGTTTTTGTAAAGGAAAATGAACCTTTTCCTAGACTAGAAGTGTTATCCAAACTAATCAATTAATATATGTAATAAATATATCAGACTAATTTAGATAACAGAGCTGCGAGTAATGGATATTAGTAATCCAAGTAAATTGGATTACTAAATGTTAATTGCAAAAGGTAAATGTGAAAAAGGTAAATGATATTTAGCTCTGAACTGAAACTGAACTTAAATATGGAGGAAAAACATGGAACTGAACCTCTTATTATATTATCTTACAAACTGAAAACAGAGTTACATGCTTATGTAGAAAACAGAGGAGGAAAGTCCTCCTAAAAGACTCAATCGAACTTGTCCTAAATTTACTAACTAACCTATTACTAACAACACTTATGCAACTGCTATATGTCCTGTCTTTGATTAAATAGAAAGCCTTAAATGCACAGAACTAAATTCCTAAAAATATGGTTATTAATTTTGTATCTCTTAACATTCCCACTTAGCCATATATTTCTCAATCAGGCTTTAGTACTTGAATCCTTCCTTCAAGACCTCAAAATTGTCTCTTGGTAGTGCTTAGGTGTCACATCTATCAATACCACAATAACCTATAACCTTCAAAGATTCTTCCAAGCTCCCACTGAATGTAACTCTGTGCTTGCAATTCTCATTATTTATTACTGCCAAGTACTATTGTACAGAACTTGTAGAGGTTGCCATCTTTAATTCCTTTAGCAATAGTCACTCTTACATCATTTAAAACACATACCTTGATGTCAAATTGTACTAATATCCATGCATCAACAATCTTACTGACAAAAGGCTTTTTGTTAAAGCAGGGACATACCATACATCTTCAATTTGCTTGTATGCACCATTGAGCATCTTCAATGAGATATTGCCAACTCCTATCATCTCATGCTTTCTGTCATCTCCAAGAATGATAGTTTTTCCTTTGAGTACTTCTTTATATGATGTAAACCAACCTATCTTATGTGTCATATGTCGAGCTGCTCCTAAGTCTAGGTACCAACACTTTGAAATGCCATATTTTAGAGATGTAGTAACCATAAACAAATATTCTTGATCATTGGTTGAAACCATATTAGCTTCAACTTTTTTCCATTTCTTTATCTCATCTACCCGTGCCAACTATTTTGTGCATTGTTTCTTAAAATACCTTGGAGCCCCACAATGAAAACACTTGGTTGAAGTTTGTTTTCACTCTTTTTCTTTAACTTGCCCTTATCTACTACTAAAAATAGAGGTGTAGGAGTCTCATCATTCAACCCTACATCCTTCCTTCTGATTTCTTCATGAAGCAGTGTTGCACAACTTCTTTCTGTAGGTCCAAATTAACTTGAGTGGTAAAAGCTATAGCCAATCTAGAATATGATTTTAGAAAACTCCCAGGAAGCATGTAATGAAACAACTTGCACAATATCTGAATATAATAGTAAATATACTGAAAATACTTGATAATAATATGCCACTTCGAGGGGGATACCTCCAACAGTCTTCAATGAGAACACAATACTGAATATGATATGAAATGAGACTCACTACCCCTATATATACCTATTTATGCCTAGGATATCACCCAGGCCGACTTAGATAGACCTATAGAAGCCTTAGGCCGACCTAAACAACTAACTAACAATATAATAATGATAATATGACTTAATTAGGAGTTAAGATAGCCACAAGCCGACTATTCATAACCCTATGTACACCAATATTAAGGGTGTAGCATGCCCCCCCTCTTCAAAGAAGCATTGTCCTCAATGCTAACCAAGTGTGGATTCTTTTGAATGAACTCCTCATCCTCCCATGTGGCCTCTTCAACTAGTAAATTCTTCCATTGGATAAGATACTGAGTGAGGGTTCTATTCCTCAGCTTCTTTGTGCGAGTTTGAAGAATGACCTCTGGTTCCAAAATTATTCTTCCTTCTTCATCGAGTTCTGGTAGTACTGTTTGAGTAGGAATATTCTGCCCAATTACCTTCTTCAAACAAGAAACATGAAAAACTGGATGTATCTTTGTTGTTGGTGGCAACTCTAGCTTGTAGGCAACACTACCAATCTTTTGCATGATTTGGTATGGCCCATAATATCTTGGAGACAACTTATTAGTCTTTTTGTGTTGCTTCATTGAGATTTGTTTATAAGGCTGCAATCTCAAGAAGACCCAATCCCCAACTTCAAAATTTCTTTCACTACGATGTTGGTCCGCTTGTTGTTTCATTTGATTTTGTGCCATAGCTAAATTCTCCTTGAGTCCTGAAAGTACCTGTTGTTGATGATGCAAGTGGTCCTCTACTGCCTGAACTCTTGGTGACACCTTTAATGATGATGTGATGGAAGGAGGATGATATCCATAAAGTGCCAAAAATGGAGACATTTTTGATGAGCTATGAAAAGAAGTGTTATACCACCATTCTGCCAGTGGTAGCCAATCTACCCATTGAGATTGCTTTTCTGAATTGAAACAACGTAGATATCCTTCCAAACATTTATTAACAACCTCAGTTTGCCCATCTGATTGAGGATGGTATGAAGAACTATGAGCCAATTGAGTACCCAAACATGAGAATAAATCTTTCCAAAAGTGACTAGTAAAGATAGGATCACGATCACTGACAATAACCTTAGGTGTACCATGTAGCTTTTGGATATTCTCCAAGAAAACTTTTGCCACTGCACTTGCTGTAAAAGGATGTGATAATGCAATGAAATGTGCATATTTAGTGAGGCGATCAACTACTACCATGATGACATTATGACCTTTAGATTTGGGAAGCCCTGTGATGAAGTCCATGGATACCTCTTCCCAACGCTGGCTAGGAATAGATAAGGGCTGCAAGAGACTTGGTGTCTTAATTGTCTCCCCCTTATTTCTTTGACAAACCAAACATTTAGCCACAAATTTTTGAACATCACCTTTTAACCCTTCCCAAAAAAAATCTTGCTCGACCCGATGATATGTCTTCAAAAATCCTGAATGACCACCAACTGGGGACTCATGTAGCTCTGTGAGAATCTTGTGTTTAAGAGTGGAATTCTTGCAGAGATACAAACGCTCTTTATACCAAAGAATATCTCCCTTCAAACAAAACTTATCTGAACTACTAGGATCACTTTTTAATTGTTGGATGAGATTACTTGTTGCAACATCATTTTGCCATTCTGCTTTGGCTTCTTCCACCCAATTTGCTTGTAATATTGAAAGGGCACACAATAAGGCTTCATCTTTCTCATCCTTCCTAGAAAGTGCATCAGCCACAATATTTTCCTTCCCTTTCTTATATACAATCTCAAAGTCATATCCCAACATCTTAGTGACCCATTTTTGTTGCTCTTCAGAGGATAGTCTTTGTTCCAAAAAATATTTTAGGCTATCATGATCTGTCTTAACCTTGAAGTGTCGACCCATTAAATAAGGCCTCCATTGTTTAACTGCGTGAAGGATTGCTAGCATTTCCTTCTCATAAATAGGTTTGAGCTGATTTTTACCCTTTAATTGACGACTCTCAAAAGCAATTGGTCGACCTTCTTGCATGAGAACTGCTCCTATCCCATTTCCAGAAGCATCACATTCCACAATGAATTCCTTGGTGAAGTCCGGAGTGGCAAGCACTGGAGTTGTACACATAGCCTCCTTCAATTGCTCAAATGCTACATTAGCATACTCATTCCAATGAAAAGAATCCTTCTTCAAGAGAGTGGTGAGGGGTGCTGCTATACGACCATAATTCTTCACAAATCTTCTATAGTACCCTATCAATCCCAAGAAACCCCTCAGTTTCTTAATGGTTTTTGGAATAGGCCATTCCATGATAGCCTTAATTTTGTTAGGGTCCACCTTTACTCCTTCATGTGAAACTATGTGTCCCAAATACTCCACCTCCTTGAGACCAAAAGCACACTTGGATGGCTTAGCATAGAGTTGACGATCTTTGAGTAATTGTAATGCTTGATCTACATGCTGCAAATGTTCTTCCCAAGTCTTGCTATAAATCAATATATCATCAAAGAACACTAACACAAACTTTCTCAAGAACTTCTTAAAAATGGAATTCATCAAACTTTGGAATGTAGATGGTGCATTGGTAAGGCCAAATGGCATCACCAAAAATTCATAATGACCCTCATGAGTTCGGAATGCTGTCTTACAAATATCTTCCTCCTTAATCCGAATTTGGTGATAACCAGATCTAAGATCTAACTTGGTAAAATACATAGCTCCATTCAATTCATCTAGCAAATCATCAATGACTGGAATAGGAAACTTATCTTTAATGGTGTACATGTTGAGCACTCTATAATCCGGACACATGCGCCAAGTTTCATCCTTCTTACGCACCATCACCACAGGCGAGGAGTAAGCACTTTGGCTATGCCTGATAATTCCTGCCTCTAGCATCTCCTCAACAATTTTTTCTATCTCACTTTTTTGTATGTGTGGGTACCTATAAGGCCTGATGTTTGGTGGTTGGCTCCCTGGAACTAGTTGTATGGCATGGTCATGATCCCTCTTAGGAGGAAGTCCTTTAGGCATATCTCCAAGAACCACTGAGTGACGATCAATTATTGCTTATAAATCTGGATGAGTAGGAGCATTAGATTGAGAGACTTCTAATGAACATAGCTGGGCCACAAATCCATCTGCTCCTTTCTTAAGCAACTTTTGCATTTGATGAGAGCTTACCATCTGTGGGGATTTTACCTTCAACCCCCTTAGCTCCACTACCTTTCCTTCTGATTGAAATCTCATGAATAGTTCTTGGAAGTTCATCTCAATTGTTCCCAATGTAGTAAGCCATTGTACTCCCAAAACAATATCTGCTGCACCCATGGATATTGCATACATTGGGGTATCAAGTTGATAATCTCCCATGGATAATTTAATGCTATGACACTTCCCCGAACAACTAACTGTACCCCCATCTGCAATCAAAACTTGAAACTCTGGGGCTGGATATATAAAACAATTTAGACGAGTTGCCAACTTTTTGTTGATGAAATTATGAGTACTACCTGAGTCGATCAACACTGTTACTTTCTGCTTCTTTAAGAAACCCACTACCTTGAGAGTTTGTGGTGCACTGAAACCTGAGAGTGCATGACAAGAAATGATTGGCTGAGCATCATGTGATTCCTCACTTGACTCCCTATCCTCCTCTAATATGGGTTCCTCCTCTTCTTCCTCACTTGGACCTTCAATATAGAACAATTTCTTTTCACTACATTTATGTCCTCGACTGTATTTGCTATCACAATTGAAACACAACCCTTTTGCTCTTTTCTCCTCAATTTGCTGGGGAGTCAACCTAGTAGGTTGAGGAAGAGAAGGTGTTGAATATCCTTTCTCTCTTGTCATATTAGCCCCTTGCTTTCTAGGAATCAAATATTTCTCCTCTACCCTGCGTGCCAAGATAAAAGACTCATTTAATGAGCTAGGACTAAACATACGTACCTCATGTTGAATGTAATCCTTGAGACCACCCAAGAATAAATCATTCAAGTTCTCTTCTGTAATTGTATCCACTCTTAATGATAGATTTTGGAATTTTTGAATATAATCCTTAACTAATCCTGTTTGTTGAAGTTTAGCAAGCTGGCTGAAGAAGTTGTCTGTCACACTATTGCTATATTGTGCTTGGAGTTCTTCTGTAAAAATTGACCATGAGACGGTGAGACCCTTTTTTCTCCGATGAGTACAAAGCCAACGATACCAAATGAATTGATCTGGTTCTAGATATAGGGAAGCCATCGTGACCTTTTGTCCATATGGGATTTGATGTACTTCAAAAAAATTCTCCATTTGGTTAATCCATGTTAGAGGATCCTTACCATCGAACTTGCGCATATCAACCTTAGGAAAGAAATTCCTAGATCCCATAGGAGTATTAAAATTTGTGTCATTATTAGCCGACTTGAAGGTTTCACCTTGGTTGCTTGAGAACTCCTTTCTTGGTTCATTCATATAGGCGCTGAACATGCTTCATAGATCTGATATATCTCCTCTTAGGTCACACATATCCCTCTTAATTGAGGACACATCTTCTTTGACCTTACTCATTTCCTCATTGGGATTACTATCCTCTATTATTTGCTCATCCTTATCAGAGGATTTCCCCGGTGTGGCAGCATTCTTTTTGCCTCTTGTTGCAGGCCCCGTCATGATGGAAACCAATATTTTTGAAATAAATCACACAAATGAAATTTAAATTTTCTGAAATTTTTACTGTAACTTACTAAGGCCAAGATACCACTTACCCAGAAAAAAATTCAAAAACTTAGCAAATTTGCTGCCTTGAGAGCGAATTTGTTGGAAACCCTAATTTTGCAATAACTCGCTTATTTTTGCTTCAATTCCTCTGAAATATGGACTGTATCTTCTTTAATATGGTCTTCAAAAACCCTTTAAAAATCTTTAAAAAATTCATTAAAATCTGAAAGTTATGCTCTTCCCAAAATCGCCTCCAATGTTGAGAAAAAATCTTGCCTCTACGGTGCCAAGATCATGCTCTGATACCACTTGTAATGAAACAACTTGCACAATATCTGAATATAATAGTAAATATACTGAAAATACTTGATAATAATATGCCACTTCGAGGGGGCAACCTCCTAATCCACTTCGAGGGGGATACCTCCAACAGTCTTCAATGAGAACACAATATTGAATATGATATGAAATGAGACTCACTACCCCTATATATACCTATTTATGCCTAGGATATCACCCAGGCCGACTTAGATAGACCTATAGAAGCCTTAGGCCGACCTAAAAAACTAAATAACAATATAATAATGATAATATGACTTAATTAGGAGTTAAGATAGCCACAAGCCGACTATTCATAACCCTATGTACACCAATATTAAGGGCGTAGCAAAGCATCATAATAGAATCTTCTTTTGAAATCACTAACCGACATGTTGATAATTGATATTTGAGAGGTCCTTAAGCTAGTTTGCATGGTTTGATATCTTCTGTAATTCCTAGATTTTTAACTAAACAAACCTTCTATGTAAATATAGTCTTGTACTTGCATTATTTGATTCATATAAATTAATCAATTGATCTCAAGCCTCCTTTGTTGTTTTTGACTCACTAAAATAAAAAAATCACATGATCACTTAAACTTAAAAGTATACAGGAATGAGCCCTACCTTCATTTGCCTCCCACTTACTAATCAAATATGCACCTTGGGTGGTTTAGTCTTAGTCCCTTCAACTATTTTGAGCATGTTCTTATTCAACATTTAATCATTTACATTCTCATCTTCCAAAGATTGAATCCAATGCCATAAAATCATTCTATAATCCTTAGAAGATCTCCTACAATGAATGTGGCCATATCTCTATCTTAAACTCTTACACCTTTTAATGCTTCTATAGAATTTGATCCTTCAAAATTCATAGCTTCTTTTGACTAGCAGCAACTCTTCTTTAATACCTAGAACCTCAAATAGCTCTAAAAACATGGTGGCTTCACAACATCAACACAACACAGAAGTAGCAACTCCTTTTATTTTTTCTACAATGCCATTTTTGTTTGCAGCAGTAACCAAAAAAATGTAGCTCCTTTGTAAACATCGCTTCACTTGAATCACAATTCTCCATAAAACAAAAGTGGTAGCTTTCTCTTAGATATCAACATCAAGCACAACAACCCTTACTAGCTTTCTCACACAATATACATAGTAATGAATTTATTCAATGCAACTACCTATCACTAGGCTCTGATACCATGAACTGAATTTAACTTAAAATAAATATGGAGAAACAAAACATAGAACTAAATCTCTTATTATATTATCTTACATAGTGAAAATAGGGTTACATGCTTATGTAGAAAATAGAGTAGGAGAGTCCTAAAAGACTCAATCAAAATTGCCTTAGATTTACTCACTAACTTACAACTAACCTAATACTAACAACACTTACATAGCTGCCCTATGTGCTATCTTTTATTAAACAAAAATCTCTAATTATATGGCTATTAATTTTGTATGTCTAACAAGTTCTAAGATTAGAGATGATTAACTTTGTTATAGCTTTGAGTTTTGGACTATCTTGGGACTGGAAATAGGACCTCTCTATCTATATGTCACTTTGGATTCTACAGAAGATATGTGTCTTTATTTGGGTTGACTTTGAACCTATGGTTCATTTCAATGCCCATGAATATGTCCTATACCATGTAAATTTGAACATGTTGGTTGTGCATTCCTACTCTTTGGTTTGCTGAATAAATTGGTGTTTTCTCTACTATCTCGACTAGTAATATTTAAGAGTACCTTTAGAGGGTTCTCAAAATTGCTAGGAGGCATGTTATCCTAGGTCAACCACCAAAAAATACTAACTTTATGGTCATGCAAAAGATTAGTAAACATCAAGCAATGCCCTAGAATGAGTATGTAGACTTTTAATTCATTTTAGTGCACACCAATTCAAAAGATTATTGTTGTAAATGCTCCTTGAATGCTCTAGATGAGAAAGGATATTCAAATATAGAAGGATGATAAAATAAATGTAATTGAATTTCTTTAAATATAAATACATAGAAAGCAATCATGCAAATGTGTGCTTAGTCGGCTCATAACAACTAGTGGAAAAGGGAAAAGTTAGCTAGCTTTGAATTTGAATTTTAGAAATTTGGGGTCAAATCTATGGATGTAAGATCAATCCTACATTGGGGGGAACGACCTAGGATAACAAAGTGGTGAAGTTTGTGCAAGGAATAACTATTTGATCATGAGGATGCAATAAAATGTAAATTATATGGAAATTTGTGTAGATATGGATAAGATATGGGTAAATGTATGGGAATGTGTGTAATTGGGGTATGTGGAAGCTAGCAATGTGTCCAATTTTGCACAAGATTGTACCATTTGTTATTATGTAAATGTATTAAGACATTTGATGAGGCTATAAACTACCTCTTTTTTTATATAGCAAAGTAACTCCTTTCCCCCCTTTTCCCTATGCCCTTTTGTGCGTATTTAGGAGTATTTTAAGAATTATTACTTACTTAAGATTATATATATATATATCACAGTGTAAATCTAGTTGCTCATTGACATTTAAATGGTGATATTTTGACGCTCATGCTTGGCCAAAAGTTGTATATTTTGATGCAAACATATGCAATTTTGCCATATTTAGAAAAGACAAAAAGGGTCAAATAGTAACTTTTCAAAGAACTCCAGAGCTATCATCAAGATAGACCCCCGAGCCAACTTTAGACTTTAATTCCAAACACCCATCTCTAGAAATCATGGTCTTGGACTTCAAACAACTTTGGAGAACACAACCACTAGTCACCCAATGAAAATTAGAGATATATTGAGCAATTTTCTAGTCTAGAATTATAGAAATTTTTTTGTTTCACTAGTAGTCAATCAATCGTGGGATCAACTGCTAGCATCCACCAGTAGCAAAAGTAAATGTGACATTAAATGTAGTCTTCTATTGAAGAATCACCCTCCACCTTGCATGGAACGTTAGTAGAATAGTTATTATGAGATAACTAATTTTTAAAGTTTAGTTATAGTTTATAGTTCTAGAGTCCTGGTACAATAAAGGCACCATAATGTGCATGAGCACAGTTGCTAGATTTGCAAGGTAGTGGAATATTTCTAAGAACATTGTGAGGGAGTTTGGTAAATCTTGCTAATAAATAAGACTAGAGAATCCCAAAGAGGAATTAGTTAATTAAGTGTGTGCAAGTTAGTAAATTATAAGTAGTAGACTTTGAGATAGTTTATATAATCTTATTCAATAGACAAAAATACAAATGTTATTATGAAATCTTTAGCATTTTCATTAAAAAAATGAGTACCCAAGTGTTGAATGTGATTGTTAGTAGTGGTCTTATTCCTCTAGAGGAGCAAGGACCACTCACCCACAAGAAGAAAGATAGAGCCGACATTTTGTAGTTAATTTTCTTATGGTTTTTCATTTCAGTAGTCTTATTGAAAGGAAGCTAGGTGTGCGGAAATCACTTCCTACACTAATCTAATGAGGAGAGGGCTATGCAAATTCAAATTATTCCTTACAACTACAACAACATAGAACATCTAAAAGAGATATTGCATCAATACACATGAACTAGAAAGAAGACAGAAGAAGAGAGACAAAGATATACGGTGGGGAAAACCCTTATCGAGTGAAAAACCCCACACTCAGAAACTTACACAATGTATTAACAAAACTGAAATAATGTTTACAATACACTTGTAATGCAAGATTCAATGGTCTTCGACACTCATATTTGGAGTCAATCCGATAGCATAACAGTACCTGTAAACCTGTAATACAACTCCCTCTCCAAGCACCTGGTTATATAGAAAATAAAAGGCAATATTGGACCTATCTTGGGATGGGCGTCCAACTTGGCCTTATGGCCCAAAACCCACACCTAAGGACACTTGGTCAACATTGTAGAATGTTCTTGACACTTGTCCACAACTCCCATCTCAAAGAGGTCACCTATTTCCAAAATGGGCTATGACAGATGCTCTTACGACACTTACGACCATCATAGAATCTGTCATAGCGGTTACAACTTATAGTTGTAAGAGAATCTGTCATACACAGGCTATAAATAGCATATTCTCTTACAACATGTCATAGTCCACCTTGGGGCACCCAAATATGCCTTTTTCAAAGATGCTTCATGACACATGTCTTCACCTGTCTTACAAGCTTCTATTTCTGACTCTTACATGTCATAACTTCGTCATAGGAATCTGTCATAATCGTTTCGGTCAAACATTCCCTTACACAATCATGGAAGATGCCGACACATGGCAAAATGCTCCTACCACAAAGTGGGACGCCTATCTCCTCATGTGAGGACAAAATTACAAGTTGTCATATTCCATGTAGGATGACACATTACCGTGCCACATCCCACAATATGACAATATGGAATTTACAATTTATTTACAACATCGACAATTAATAAATATATACAAACATAAATAATGCAAGGAATTATCAAGGTTGAGACACCTTAATTCCCAACACTTATTATGCAACTATTGTTAAATTCCATACTATGCATGTTGATATTTGTCTTGGTAGTTTCTATTGTGATCAACCTGTAGATGTATTAACCATTCAAGTGATTTCCTCTTAGAAAATTCCTTTTCCAACTCATTTTATTATTCACAAAACATTGTTTAGGGAATAGTTTTAAAAAAGGAAGCAAAAGGAAATATAAATTTATTTGATATCAGTAATTTGGTTTTGTTTTTCTACAATCTCAATTAGAATAATCATTTAATTCCATAGAATAGTCTTTCCTTCAATAATTTCTATTTGACATAAGAATTTACATTCCTAGACTAGCTTCAATTTTAATAATTTCAATTCAACTTGTGTGCGATTTCATTTCTTAGGATATAAACACTCTAGTTTAGGTTTCCAACCCCTATTGTAGATAGCCTTAGGATGCTTCCCTAGTTTGACAAGATAAATTATCTATTAAAGTGGAGGGTTTGATGACACCTCGTCACTTTTTGGTGCCATTGTCGGGGAATTCAAAGTGTTATTAGAGGAATCAATGGGAAAATTCAAACTAGTAGTTCTTTAGGAAGTAGAGTTTTTATAGCAAGTAATCCTTCTCTTTTGCATGGTTAGAAAGAGGGATTGTAGAGGTCTATTCATAAAAAAGAACCCCAAAAAGCATAAAACCACCACCATAGATACCGATAAAGAAGTTGAGTCCTTAGAAGTTTTGTAGGAACCAAACTTTTTTATCCAAGAGGAGCCACACCATGTTAACAATGAAAACCGACCAGAGAGTTACCAAATATTCCAAGAGACTAGTCAACCAAGTGATTTTATCTCAAGTCACAAAATGGAAAATAATACTGAACAAGCAAAAGAAAGGGCAAAGAGAACATTCACCTACCCTATTACTTTGAATCTAAACAAAGAAGGCCCCATGAAAAACATTTCCCTTCCATACTACCCACCTTTAGAGATATGGATTTTTAGGACCTAAACTAGTTCCTTTTTGAATTTAAATTTGTATCTCAGATATACAACTACAAAATTGATAACCAAAAACTTAAATTGTTTCCATTAGCATTAAAGGACTCAACCATGCATTGGTTCATGGGATTTATTTTAGGATCTATCAACTCATGGAATGAAATGGAAATTGTGTTTTTAGATAAGTATTAGAATTATTGTAAGGTTAGGGACCAGAAGAAGGAGATGTTTTGCATGAATAAAAGAGAGGATGAGAGAATGGAGGATTATTTAGACTGCTTCCTCTTTGTTTTATGGTGGTGTGGAGATCTTTTGAGTCCTAAACTTGACAAGACCATATTTATGAGAGGTCTAGAAGAAGAATCACGACAATCCCTTGACCTTAGGGGGAAGGGTGATGTAACAAAGCTTAATCTCCTTGAAATATTAGAATTATGTAGAAACTATTCAAGGACAAGAGGAGTTAGGAAATTTAAACATACAAAATGTAGTAATGATATAGGGAAATTAATGGAGGAAATAGAAAACTTAAAAATAAATATTCTAGTTCAACTAAATACAATAAAATCTAGGCTAAAAAGAGAACTACAAAACCTCCATCAATTTACTAACCTTGGTGCTGAAATAAACACCTATAGAGGGAGTGTCCTTTGTATAGAACGGATATTTATCATGTCTACAATGAAAACCACTCCACAGAGTAGTATGATATGCTCAATGCCATCAAAATTTTCTATAAAAAGAAAACTCCTCCAATGGAGGAAGAACTTAATTACATGGGAGCACATCTAAAATTCCTTCAAAGCCACATTATGGAATTTATTTGGAGCTAAACATTGAAGCCTCACCGAATCCCATTTTTTATGCCTCTCTAATGTTGCATTCTAGAACCATTCTAGAACATGAACCATTTATATAGAAGTTAAGAATAGTTTCATCTCCAAAACCATCTTTGGAGCCTATGTTTCCTTGTCATTTTGAGCTTTCACAAGAGCTAAAATGATTAAATATTGAGATTCCTTTATTGTAATCAATAAATTTTTTTTTGGAGCTGAACCAACTTATCAAATAGTTATTCATAAAAATTCTAGGGAGGAAAAAGAAATACCCCAACACTATTCACATAGAGGGTTGGTTGGTTGACATTTTCTTAGGAAAACTTCTCCCACCAAAATAAAGTTATCTAGGCATCCTTGTGATCACAATTTCTATAGGTGGAATGGAAATTCCAATTTGTTGGTTGATCTATGGGTGGCTATTAATGTGATGTTAGTAGAGGCATTGAAGACATTATCTCTCATGAGATTATAGCCCACTAGTACTATCCTCCAAATGGTTGATCAGTCACTCACTATTCCAAAGAGTGTGATTGAGAATGCCCCTATCATTTAATTGAATCTTGAGAATATCTTGTGGATTTACTTCAATCATGTATCCCAAGGATAATTACCCCTTGATACTAGACAGACCCTAGCTAGCGATTGTTGTTGCTTTTATAGACTACAGGTCAAGAGATATGACCATATCTAATGAAATTACTGTCAAGCATATATCTCTATATCTATTTACAAAACCTTCACTAGACTTAAATAATTGACTATGGGTCGATGAACTAGATAATGATGGAAATACAAAAATTATAGATTCTCTAGCTATGGTCACCATAAAACATCATGCAAAAGAACCTGGGGATGATCTAGATTTGTATGCTCATGATAAAGATGAGGACATTTAGTCACTCATATAGTACAACATTGTTTACTTTTCTCAAGATAATCACAAAGACTTCCTAATAACATTTCACTATCCCCTAGCCACTGTTATCCCAAGAGGCGATAACTTATTCAATGACATAACCACCTTCCACATGTTATAGCCCCATTACTACCCTTTAAACACATTAATGAGTGAAAATAAAGTAGTCATCTTCAATCCATTTGGGGATAAAATAGATAATGGTTCTTCTAGAAAAAACCTTAAACATAAACAATTAGTTATTAGACCAACATGAACTCAAATTGTTCAACATTCTAATTTCTCATATGAAAGTTTTCACTTGGGAATACAAGGAATTGAAAGGAATCCACTCTAACATTTGTACTTACCATATCTACATAGAAGATGTAAAACCTATGAAGCAATTTTAATGTAGATTGAATCCATCACTCAAATAAGTTGTTAAAATTGAAATATATATATATATATATATATATATATATATATATATATATATATATATATATATATATATATATATATATATATATATATATATATATATATATATATATATATTTGCAAGTAGGGTTAATCTATCCTATTTTATATAGTCGATTGGGGCATCACCACTTGTTATTGCCCCTAAAAAGAGTGGTAAATGGTAAATTTGTGTGGATTACAAGGAACTCAACAAGGCAAGTTGCAGAGATTACTTTCCCTTACCATTAATTGATCGGGTCTTAGATAACTTAGCTAGAAAGAAATACTTTTCCTTCCTAGATGGATTTAGTTGGTATAACCAGATTCAGATAGTTCTAGGAGAACATGATAAAACCACATTCACTTTCCCTTAGGGAAAATTTTCTTACATAGTTCTTCCCTTTGGACTTTGTAATACACCAACCACTTTCTAATGGGTTGTGCTTGCCATTTATGTTGAACTAGTAATTGAATGCATGGAGGTATATATGGATTATTTCATTATCCATCAAAGTTATTTTAATGAAGCTCTTTATAATCTGGAAAAAGTCTTGATGCATTACAAAAATACCAGTTATCCTTAAGCCATGAAAAATGTCTAATAATGGTTGACTAGGGTATTGTCTTGGGTCACCATATTTCTACTATAGGTATCAAAGTGGATCCAAGGAAAATCGAGGTTATAATATAACTATCTCCCTTAAGACACACATAGATATTTGGAGCTTCCTTGGTCATGCAAGATATTATATTTAGTTTATAGAAAATTTCAACAAGATTGTAGCACCTATGTTTTCCCTTCTTAAAAAAGACACTAAGTTCTTATGGATTGATGACTATCAATAGGCTTTTGACATGATCAAAGAAAGGATGACCTTTTCTCCAATCTTGAGAGGTCCTAATTAGAGCCTACACTTCTACATATACACATATTCTTTTAATGATGTCATAGGAAGAGTTTTAGGATGAAAAGATGAAGAGGGAGGAATGTATGCAATCTGCTTTATTAGTAAGAACTTAACACCTATTTATTAGATTCTTATTTCTTTTATAAGAATCCAATGTAACAATAATTGACAAAATTAGAAAATCTAATATTGTTGTTGATTTTTTTATCAAGAATACATTATGCAAGAGATGATCATGAGCTAGTTAATGATGACTTTCTAGATGAGAAGTTGTTTTCTTTCTCCACACATATGCCTTGGTTTTTTGACATGGCTAATTATTTAGCTATAGGGGAATTTCCAATTGATTTTACTATTAAACAAAATAAAAACCTTGTTAAAGATAGTGCAACATTTAAATGGGTAAATGTCATATTGTTTAAACATAAACTTGACCTTATATTACACAAATGTGTGTAGGTAGATCAATTTTGTTATATCCTAAGGGCTTGCCATGATGAACCAGTAGGATATTATTCAACCTAAACGACAACACACAAAATCCTTAGCGTCGAATATTATTGGCCCTCATTACATAAGGGATGGAAAATGCTATGTAAGGCAATGCGATCAATATCAGAGAATAGGCAAGCCTACCCCTTCCAATGAAATGTCTCTCTGGATCCTCAACTGGTTATCAAAATATTTGAGATTGGGGATTATACTTCATTGGACTAATTGAACCAACATCATAGGGGAAAGAGTACATTCTTGTATGTATTAATTATGTCACCAAATGGGCAGAAGTTTAAGTTGTTATGTACCTATGGATATGATATTATAATGTATTTAGGTGGATGGAGATGTTGACATGTGGCAAACATCCCTTAAGTTAGTTATATTGGGTCTAGTGGATAACTTGTGTAATTAATTATATTAGGTGTTGAGTAGGCCTTCATAGGGTTTACCCCTCAATTATGTTATTAGTAGGATGTTTATATAAAGTAGGTGAATATCATTGTAAGGATGTGTGTTGAGTATGATATTGTATTTAAGATCTCTTGGAGATATAGCATGGAGTGGATTCTTCCATAAGGAGTGTTGTATGGTGTTACCCTACCTTATGGATTTATTCTATTTCTACATATATTGGATATTTGGACATCATGTCCCATAAACATCTCTTGTGTTGTGTGAGATATATCTTCTTCATTATATTATTTCCATTATTATATGTGTGGATCTTATCAAGTGGTATCAAAGCTATGATTTGGGCAAATGTGGATAAAACCTAAATTTTTGAAGATCCACCTATATCTTTCAAATGGCTATGATTTTTTTGCATTTTTTACTGAAGCTGGGGGATCAAAGTGAATATTCTAACCAATAGTGGAAGCTATACATTTCAAGACCTTTGCCTCCCAATATTTCAAAATAAATCTTAGAAGATTCACCCAAATAGGAATTTTATTGATGCACTCCTCTGGATTGAACAACATGATGCAGGAGCACCCTGGGCAAATCGGTGATCAACATCACACAAAAATATTTTCAGTGTTTTTTTTTTTTTAAAATCAAGATTCAATTTTTGTGGATGTTCGTGGTAAGGTTGACTTCTTGAAATGAAGTCTTGTGAGAGTACTAATGTGGTACAAAGCAATTCAAGGTCACATACTTGTCTATTGGTTGGCAATGAAATCAAGAAATATTGGAACACTTATCTCAGCAAGAAGGAAACTCTTTCCAAAAAAACAAAACTAATCTAAGCTTGCACGTCTCAGTGTATGCTTGGCATGATCAACATCAAGACATACAACATTTTCATGAAATGAGTTTGGCTGGTTCTCCAAGCTATTGGTGACATTTTGAGTGCTTAGGCTAACCAAAGATTTGGTCTTTTATTTCTCTTATCCTCTGCACTATAAAAAGAGGCGCAGTCAAGGGTAGAAGTTTTGGTAGTGTTGAAAAGATGTTGAAGTCAAAGAAAAGGTGGGTGACAAGACCGTGGGATGATCCTATACGTAGAGTCAGGGAATGTATCGACTCCATGAACATGCTGGTTGAATCATATAACACTGGTCTCAACTCATTTGTGATTCGGCTGAATGAAATGCTCCATACTTATGATCTATTAATGAACATAATCCAAAATGGTGAAGTTATTGAACCTCAATATGTTGTGCTGGAGGGAGAGGGAATTTAATTAAGATTGGTGCAAATAAGCTAGTGAGTTGAAGAAACTGCATTCCACGCAGAAATTGAAGTGTAGAAATCAGACGCCCATATGGTAGATGGAGTGGAAATGCCATCATGACATTAGTCTCATTTAATATTCTAATCATAATCAAAGACAAAAGTGGCGCTTCATATGTTCTCAAGCGACATCAAATTGGAGGGTAAATCAAATGAGAGAGGGAGCGACGCTTGTGTTGTGGGGAGATGGAGAGTATTTGCTGCTGTTAGAGGATTCCCCATCAGTAAAAAGAAAAAATATGTTATACAAAAAATTGTTAAAAAGAGGCAATTGGGTGCTGAGTAGGATCGGCCAGGGAAGAAGCACATAGCAGTGTGATGAGGGAGACTGCACAATAATGTGCTGAGGTCGGTCTTTGGAGGGAGCTAAGTTTGGGTCTTTGTAAAAGTTTGAGGTAGACTGATTGGCCAAATTGAAGAAGCCCAAAGTGTGACAGAGAGAGGTCACTATGGATCTGTATAGAGTTGCAGATTTTGTATATTTGTTTTCTTTTATAAAGAAGTTAATAAATTGTGAGTGGAAAAATTGTTTTGTTGCAATCTAAATTTCAAAGAGTCTTTGTTGTTTGTGTTAGTGAGTCTACAGAGAGGGATGAGTTCTCTCTGCGTCAAGTGGTATTAGAGTAGGTTGTTCCTGAGCGTGGAGAGTATCCACCAGGACTTGTAGAGCAGCAGAGAAGGTGGTTGTGAGAACTCGAAAGGATTGTTGCAGGTGTATGAAGTCCTGATCGGTTGAGAGATTGAAGCCGCGAAGGAGAGAGTAAAGATGTGTGAACAATTGTAGCAATAAAGAATCTGAGAAAAGCTCAAGAGACGGGGTAGGTGTGAAGGAGTCCTACAACGATGAGAGCAAGAAAGACTCGAAGTCATTGATGGAGAAAGTAAGAAAAAGGAAGAGAGGGTTTATGATTGGCTGGGTTTTTACAATCCTAGCATTGAAGAGATGGAGAAGACAAAGATGGAAGGAACGAGTTGCGAAGATCCGTGAAGAGTTATTGGAAGAAGTGAAGGAAGTGTTGTATGAAAACCTAAAGGAGATTTGTGCAGAGAAGAAAGTGGGTAGAGAAGAGTCCCATGTTTCTTCTGATAATTATTTGTTTGCAGATGACAACATGTTTGTATAGATCAATTTGTAGCCATGGAGTGTGTAGAGATTGTAGCTATAAAAGAAAAAGAGAGAGATGAAAAGGTGCAGAAAATAGACTTTGGGAGTCCTATGTTCGATGGAGAAGTTGGTGAGGATGATCTCCTGCTAAAAGAGGAGATGAGAAGAATCGAAAGATTCTTGGAAGGAGAAGTGACTGGTAAAGGAGAAGATTTGATGCTGCATGATGGTCCAATGTTAGATGAGGAACCTGATGAAGATCAAGGGTTGCTTGGTGAAGAGATAAAGAAGATTGAACAATTGTTCATTGCAGCAGTGAAGAACGTTGCATCCGATAATGTTGGAGTAAAAAAGAATGTTACACTCGATGACGATGGAGCAGTGGAGGAGTATGAGATAAACTCAATTGTTTATGAGTTTTGTGATATTGGGTTTGAAGTGCATGTACCTGATGAGATGAGTAGCATGGTAGAGAAAATTGTGTGAAGGACGAGAAGAGAGGAGTGAGGATGTGGAGAGTGAACCTTTGGCAGAGGAGGACAATCTACAATGGATATGAGTCCACAAGAGGAAGGAGGAATAAAGTGCAGACTTGGTGGAGGAGGTCGGTAAGTATCCCAGCTAAGTGTTGGAAGAGGCGGAGGAAGAAATTCATTCTGTCTGATTCAACGATGGAGTTCGTTGTAGGTTGCATTCAACCTGAAAGAGTAGTTTTACCATTTAACTCCACTTTGTGAGCCCACGCTCACAAACTTTTTACTCGGCGTGTCTAATGCAGGAGCACCCCGGGCAAATCGGCGATTAACATCACACAAAAATATTTTCAATTTTTCTTTTTTTTTATTGATTCAATTTTTGTGGATGTTCATGGTAAGGTTGACTTCTTGAAATGTAGTCTTGTGAGAGTACTAATGTGGTGCAAAGAAATTCAAGGTCACATGTCTATTGGTTGGCAATGAAATCAAGAAATATTGGAACACTTATCTCAGGAAGAAGGAAACTCTTTCCAAAAAAACAAAACTAAATCTAAGCTTGCACATCTCAGCTTATGCTTGGCATGGTCAACATCAAGACATACAACATTTTTGTGAAGTGAGTTTGGCTGGTTCTCCAAGCTATTGGTGACAATTCGAGTGCTTATGCCGACCAAAGATTTGGTCTTTTATTTCTCTTATCTTCTACACTATAAAAACAAACATATGGATATAAAAAGAGGTGCGGTCAAGGGTAGAAGTTTTGGCAGTGTTGAAAAGATGTTGAAGTCAAAGAAAAGGTTGGTGACAAGACTATGGGATGATCCTATACGTAGAGTCGGGGAATGTATCAACTCCATAAACACGCTGGTTGAATCATATAACACTGGTCTCAACTCATTTGTGATTCGGCTGAATGAAATACTCCATACTTATGATCTATTAATGAACATAATCCAGAATGGTGAAGTTATTGAACCTCAATATGCTGTGCTAGAGGGAGAGGGAATTTAATTAAGATTGGTGCAAATAAGCTAGTGAGTTGAAGAAACTGCATTCCACATAGAAATTGAAGTGTAGAAATCAGACACCCATATGGTAGATGGAGTGGAAATGCCATCGTGGCATTAGTCTCATTTAATATTCTAATCAGAATCAAAGACAAAAGTGGCGCTTCATATGTTCTCCTTTTGAAATGAAGTGATATCGAATTGGAGGGAAAATCAAATGGGAGAGGGAACGACGCATGTGTTGTGGGAGATGGAGAGTATTCACTGCCATTAGATGATTCCCCATTGGTAAAAAGAAAAAAATATATTATACAGAAAACTGTTAAAAAGAGGTGATTAGGTGTTGAGTAGGATTGGCCAGAGAAGAAGCACATAGCAGCGTGATGAGGGAGGCTGCACAGTAATGCACTGAGGTCGGTCTCTGGAGGGCGCTGGGTTTGGGTCTCTGTAAAAGCTTGAGGTAGAGTGATTGGCCAGATTGAAGAAGCCTGAAGTGTGACAGAGAGAGGTCATTGTGGATCTATATAGCTCATTGCAAATTTTGTATATTTATTTTCTTTTATAAAGAAGTTAATAAATTGTGAGTGGAAAAATTATTTTGTTGCAATATGAATTTCAGAGTCTCTGTTTGTGTTAGTGAGTCTGCAGAGAGGGGTGAGTTCTCTCTGCGTCAAACCACTTCATTAGAAACAACACTGACTTGCCCATAAACCATGTGCCATCCAAGAGGGTTCTATCATAATATTTATGGTTCGATAAGGAGATAAAAAAAAATCCCTTTGCCATAGCCACAATTTTAAAATGGCTACATTACTTATATTTTATTTGGCCCACTTTCCAAAATCATCTATGTTAGGCCTTGCTCCTATGATAACCAAAATGTGACCCAGACATAATGTAGGTGAGTCAAACTCTAGATAACACATGCACTGCACCCTTGCTAAAGGTGTCAACCAAATCACTCCTACCTACTGAAGAGTGTCACGGGTGCAAGTGAAGTTGTTGTGTTGTATGAATGTTGAATGTTGAGTTTGTGTACCTTGTGATGAGACTACTTGATGTATTTTTGATTTGAATGTTGAGATTATTATGCTCCATGATGAAACTAAGGGCTTGAATGTTTGAATAAATTTCTAGTGAAATTAATCCTAAATGAATGCAAGTTGTTCTTTTCCCAATTTTTAAAGATGATTTAATTACTATGAAAGGGAAATATTCATGCAAACTAGATATTGCTTTTCCTAATTCAATGTAACTATGTTTTCATATATTTTCAAGTTTTAAAGTTCCTAATCAAAATTTGTAACTACTCTAAGCAAAACAAGTAATTTACTCTAAGAAAAGTAAATAACTCTACTTTAACTCTAAATCTTATCAAGAAAAAGACAAAACAACATTTTACTTCCTCAAGAGAAAAATGTGAGATAATTATTATGAAAGCAATAAATAACCTATAATAATGGGTGCCAGTGATAGGCTTTGTCTTCAAAGGTCTTGTTGGCAATTGTCTTCTCCTCTATAGTAGTAGGGTCCTATTGGAAATAGGGATAAAATGGGTTGTAAGGGAGTAAAAAGGTGGCTTATAAGCAATAAATAATTAAGAAGAATGCAGGTGTGATCCTTGTGCAAGCATAAAAATATAGAGGGGATGCTATGTATAAGCTTGACTAAGATAAGAATACATGAAAGCAACCTTTTAAGGGAAAGCTTTGAAGCTTTGCAAAAACTAAAACTAAAGAAATAAACAAAGACCTTTCAAAGGCCTTGAAGAAGCTTGTGTGTGAAACTTCTTGATGTGTGTTAAATAATGAAGAGGTAAGGGGTATTTATAGGTAGAAATGGGAGGGAATGGAAGAAGAGATGAGATTAAAAGAAATCATAATTCAAGAAGAAATAGAAACAATTCCATAAATAGGTGACAAGATAAGAATAAAACTAGAAGAAGATTCGAGAAAACTAAAAGAAAACAAAAGTGAGTTCAAAGAGAAAGTAGAAACAATTTAGAAGAGATAAGATTTAATCATGAGTTCACAATAGAAATAAAGTGAGGAAAAACATGATTTAGCACAAAAAATGGGAGTTTTAAAATAGACTAAAAATACGAGTTGTTTTGTGCATTTAAAAATTATAGGGTTGTCACTTTTGCTAGTCAAGGTCACTCAGGTGACCCAAAGACACAAAGGGTGACCCTAAATAGGTTGTTAGTGTAGGTTTTTATTTTCCTATTTCCTAGGTTTTTCCTACACCTTTATTTAGCTTACTTAGGTTAAATAAAGTGAGTTTCATTAGGTGAGTGGGTCATTTGAGGTGTCACCATCCTAAGAGGGAGTTACATTTACTATGTTTAGACCACTTGGTGGTCTCTCCCTATTGGTCAGTTTTGCCATCTCCACCCCTTTCTTTGGTCTATATAGACTCACTACCTAGCTTGTATTTTGCCTCTTATATGGCAATTTTGTCAGCCTTGTGTAGATTCTTCTTTGAGATCGTAATTTAATTCTATCATCTTGACATTTGCATATCTCTTAGAATTGTTGGTCTACTTTTGTTTATGCATGTACAAATTTTTGTAGCTTAGAATCTCTTTTTAAAAGTTCTTGGGTTATACATCTGTTTCAGATTTCTAACATGGTATCAAAGCTTTTGTTTTGAGAGTTTTGATTTCTTAGATTCTTAATTGAGAGTTTGAGCTTATTTTTTTAAGGGATCTTGTAAAACCTCATATGCTCTTCTCTTGCATTTTTTAACGATCTGGAGAATCAGAAAGGATTTATGAAGATCTGATAACCTCTTCAATTTGCATATGTGTTTTGTGATATTTGGGTGATTGTAGCTATTTTTTGTTATATTGGCAGTGTTTTTGACTATTCCAATGCATCTAGGAGGCTTGAGAAATTCAAGATTGGCTTTCAATTCATTTGATTTGGAGATCATTTGATATAGTTACAAACGAGAGTTTGAGGTTCAAATCTGGTGATCAACTTTCATGCATAGCATTTCTAGCCAAAAAGGACCTTGCCATTACATCTAGAAGTCCGGATAGATAAATTTTGACATAAAGTTTTCCCAATTTCGATGTCAAGAGCTTCTGAGGCAAAAAAATTGCCGAAGGGTCGTTTTGGCCTCCCAACATGCCTTTCGGGGTAGATTTTTGTAAATTTTTTTAAAAAAATTGTTTTTAGTGCTAAACACTATCTTAAGCATTGTTTACAATGCTATTTATGTGCTAGGTTTAATGCTTAAAGTGCTTTATTAATGGGGCTTTAGCCCTACAAAAGGGCGTCGACCTTCCTTTGGGGTCCAATCCCCTTTCTACTTAGGCTTCGTAGACCTTCTTAGGACACCAACCCATTTTTTAGGGGTTTGAGTGTGGCCACTGGGCCCTGACCCCCTTGTTCATTCAACCTTTTTAGACCTATAAAATTGTAGATCGGCCTCCAAATTTGGCACTTTTTTTGGTGGCTCTCCCATTTTTAGTGATATTTTTATCATGTCACTAAATTTGTTTGGAGGAGCTCCAAACTAGCAGCAATTTTAAACTATCTAGTGACACTACTAAACTTGGAAAACCTCTATTTTGGTGGCAGATCCACCAAATTTGATGGAAGTGACCTTTTGCAACTCATACCCCTCTCTGTTGACAAGCGCAATTTTGAAAGCAAACTTCTAAGGCTCCGTTCTAGGTCATATTGGCTCTTTTTCCTTAGCAATTTGTTTTGATTTGGGATAAGTTTTCATGCTCTATGTGTTAGTGTAAATGATTTTTAGTTTTGATGCATGGTTTTTTCAAATCTTGTAGATTCTCATAGGTGACACTGTACAATTCTCTTTTTGGGAACTTTGAAGACTCATAACTTTCACATACAACCTCAGATCAAGGTGATTCTTTTTTTGAAAGTGCATGATTTTTTGAGTACTTCACAATGCTTTTATTTTTTTCACTTGGTTTTATTTCAAGATATTACTTTCAAAATATACTCATTTGTTGAGAACTTTGTAAAGCATTAAGATCAAGTCCACTCAGTGTTTCTTACTAGTGGCAGATGTAATCACAGTAAATATAAAGTTTCAAATCATATTTTCTTGAGGGTTCCTTGATTGAGTGAAAGGGCCCGATGTTCCATGTGCTCTCTTTGAGTTTTTGTATTCTCTTTTTCTACACAACTACAAACTCAATCTTCTTTTCTGCAATCGAGTAACAATACCAATACTCACACCCTATAACTACTTTGATTGGAAGTAAAAAATGATAATCTATCTAAAGTAGTAAAGGTTGTATAGGGTAACAATGGGACTAGAAGTTGCTCTAATTGCAGAAAAACCAAAATGGTTTAATAAGTGTGATGGAGCTTTTGCAACCTTGTGTAGGTCTGTATATCTAGATTTTATTTTTCATATTGAATATGTTTCTACAAAAAATGAAGTATAGACCACTTTAGAAAATCTATTTGGTACACAGGATGAAATAAGAGGACATCTACTGGAGAATGAGCTCATAAGATTGCATTTAAAACAATGTGGAATTGAGAAGAAAGATTCTCAATTGATCTTAAGTATTTTTCCCAAGCTTGGTCCTTGTTAGGAATTGCATGCAGAAGATTTCAATTAAATACAAATGAAGATTAAACAAAGGAATGAAAATACACAGAAATAATAACAACGAGAGATAATTTTTAACGTGGTTCACCCAAACTCAGGCTACATCCACCAAGAGAGAGTCCAATATTATTATCCAGCAAATCGATTTGATTACAACCAACAATCCTTGCAACTCAATACCGCTGCAAATGCTACAATACAATATCAATGGAAAACCTAACCCTTAGCCATTTTATCAAGAATTATGTCGGTTACAAAATAAGTTTTTTTTTTATGTCAGCCAATAGAAAAATAACTCCCGACGCCTTTATAAAATAATTTGGGGGGAAACCACACTGATAAAAGTGTGAAAAATTTAACCTCTGAGTTTGATTAGGCTCCATATAACAATAGTCCTAACTATTTTGTGTTTGTTTCCACATTTTATGCCACTAAAAGTGCCTTAGGAACCACATATAAAATGCCTTCTCTTGATAATTTTTCAAATGAACTCACAAAGGAGAAAGATAAATTGGTTCAAATGGGCACAATTAAGCCCTCTAAATCTCATGCCTTGGCTAAAAATCAGTGCACTAAAGATGGAAAAGGATTTGCTAAGCAGAATAATAAGCAACATAACCAAGGAGAGAAGAAATAAGACTAAAAACTAACTATCTCTAATACAACTAATCAGACATTTTCTTCCAAAGGCAACAAGCTTAAGAAGGAGAAGGCAAAGTGTGCCTACTGTAAGAAGCCTATTCATGATGAACACAAGTGTTCAAAGAAACAAATTGATCACGCTACACATCTTTTTGAAAAGAATAATATCAAGGTGCCTGATTTTGTTAAACAGAGTTCATCTCAGGAATCTTCAAAGGACATGGATAAAAGTAAAGGGAAAGGAAAGGGAACAACCCTAGTTGTTGTTGCTTCACAACCCAATACTTGGATCATTGACTCGAGTGCCTCACACCACATGGCTTTGTCACAAGATGGTTTTTCCACCTTGGAGCCATGTTTTATACCATCTATTCTATTGGGTGATGACAATCCCATTGAGATGCATGGGAGAGGGTCTGTTGGCATGGGCGAAGGAACATTTTAGGATGTTCTCTATGTTCTATATTTGTCAACTAATCTTTTATCTATCTATCAGATCACTCACATTGGCTCTAGCAAGCGAGTTGAGTTCACTCCAAACACAGCGGTAATCAGTGATTTGCACATTGGGTCTACAATTGTTGTTGGAAAAGATGATCGTCAGTCTAGACTATATCACTTTTCTCACTTTGTTCCCAATTCTCCTTCACTTTCCTTGCTCACTCACTCAAATGAGGTGAGTTGTTTTTGGCATTAGTAGTTTGGCCACTTGAACTACTGCTACTTGTAGCATCTCAATCAACAAGACATGGTTTCAGGGTTTCCTTCTCTTCAATTTTCTGATGGAGTTTGCCAAGGATGCAATCTTGGTAAGCATCCTAAAGAAAAATATGATAAACGAAACACATGGAGGGCCACATAGCTTCTGTAGTTGGTACATAGTGACTTGGCAGGCCCATTTTCACATCATTCTTTCATAAGAGCTAGATATGTTCTGACATTTATTGATGATCTTTCTGGAGATACACATGGGTTTACTTACTCAAGCAAAAGTATGAAGTCTTTGAATCTTTTTAGGACTTCAAAGCTTTTGCAAAGAAATAGTCTAGGAAGGCCATCAAAATTTTGCATACATATAATGATGGAATATGTCAACCAGAGGTTTGAACAATTTTGTGCTTCAGAGGGCATTGATCTTTAACACACAGTTCCCTATAATCCACAACAAAATGGTGTCATAGAGTGAAAGAATAGGTCCTTGAAAGAGATGGTCAACTGCATGATTCACTTCAAGTCAATGGCACCTCAATATTGGGTGAAGGCATCAACTATGCATGTTACATCTAGAACTGAGTTCCTCACTGAGTTGCAAAGGGGTCACTCATTTTCAAGCTTGGACCGGCCAGAAACCAATAGTAAATCACTTTTGAGTGTTTGGTTCTCCTACATGGGCCCACATTTCAATAGAGAAATGTGTTGGCACTTATTTTTGTGCCTCATTTCTTAAGCAAAATGACCTTCAGATTGGTAGGAAACCTTCTTTTTGGCCTCTAGAGTGGCAAGTTGGCCTAAAAACTTCTGGCATTAAAATATTTCAATCCAGATTGTATTCAAAATCTATTTGGTAGAAGGTCTTGATAATTCATAAATGACTCCTAGTTCTGATTTCAAGGTGATCGGGTAAGATTTAAGCCTGAATTTAATATTTCAGCATTTGGTCACAGGTCTGTTGAATATGGTCAAAATAGTAAAATCTTTTTAATTCTAGAAATTGATGAGTCTCGATAATTCATCATAAGTCTCCAATTCCAATTGCAGGTCCATTGGGAAGTTTGTGGTCATGGTGAATTATTTTTAAACTGCCGATGGACTGGTCCCTATTGCAAAGGAGTTCTCAAAAATTTATCGATTATCCAATTTTGGTGAATGCACAATGTTCTCCAACATTTATGAAAACTCCTTGCAAATTCCTATGGCCTCTAGATGCAGTTTAAGTTAGTGGTGCAAATATCGTCGTTTGAGTTGAAAAATTTTTAATTGTTGGCTTCATATTTTAATATGAAAATTTAAAACAATATTTCTCTTGTTTTAAAAGGATATGAAGGTTCAAAAGATCATTAGTCAAGCACTCTTCTATGGTTCCATTTCAATATTCACAAGATGGCATTTAATTTGTCAAAATAAAAAATGAACAAATGGAGAACCTCTCATAGCACATTGCAAATTGAGAGACGTGTTATTTAATCTTTGCGATGGACTAGGAAGTGTGCGATGAGTTTTTATTAGTTTGATGTTTGTTTTAATTTTGTTTGAGCTTTGAAGGGGGGTGTTCAAATTTAATTTGGATGTTTTCTTTTCCATGTGAGGAGCTAAAATATTCTTTTTAATGCATAAAACATTGGGGGAATGTCCAGCTAACATCCGCATCAGCAAGGAATGATTTTAAAATATATTGCAAGTTTTCCATCGCATCACAAACTCTAAAAAGTCTCTCACGTTAAAAATGCGATGTGAAGGAAATATGCACTAGAATGGCACGCTGCCATGTGGAGAAGGCTCAAATTTTTTTTCCAACATTATTTACTATTGAATAATGTTTGTTTCACATCCACAAATGCCTTGCAATAGTTTTAAATGCACGAGAATGAAGAAAAATGAACCAACCATGTTTCCAAATGCCCAGGTATGATGCAAAGTGCACAGAGGAAACACTCAAAACAACTTTAATATCCTTCTCAAGGTCCAAATGAGACCAAAATACACTCTTTCTTTACTATCAGCAAGACCATTTGCTATCGGAAACCTCCAAAATTCTTCCGCCGACCTCTTATCTCTTACCGACCATTCAACTCAATGATTTATCATTGGCACGACCTTTACCATCAACGGTGTCTTATCAATACAAACCAATGTGCCAATGCCTTCGCTTTTGGTCCACGCTCGTCGGTCAGACAACCTACTATCGGTGAAGTCTTATGAACACAAGATGATGCACCGATGACAACTGCTAACTCAATCGTCGGTGTGACTTGGATTGTCGACGAGCATTTCATTTATCCTTCCGATACACCAATACACATTGACTTCGGTGTGACCCTGGGATCGGCGAACACTTGCGATCCTTGGCCGACGTGCCGATGAACTACCACTGTCAGCGTGACTACCTTCGTCGCCGAACTTCTACAGGGCTCTGCCGATATGCTGATGGTTGAACTTGGCTTTGGCAAGACTAAATCAAACTCGCACCGATACACTGACTTCGGTATGACTTCTCATTTCGATGAACCTTCACCAAACTTTGCCGATGTACTTGGTCACCCCGACTACTCTTCGGGCAGATGACTACCTTCGCCCAGAATACTAAATACTCTGTTGATAAACCCCAGTCTCGCCGATGGTACTCCAACACTTAGGCAAAACTTCACTTCACCTAACTTTCAACTAAACCCTAGCACATAGAAATGTTAGGGCGCTTACTGTGCAATACCTTCAACCCGGTTCTCTGCACTATTAAATATAACACAACACACTGGAACAAGAATAGAAAATAAAAACATATATGTACACAACGAAGCCATTCCACTGATTTCAACAGAAATCCCACTAGTGGAATGCTTCATCGATTCATACTTTGACAGCTTGCAGAACATAAATGACTACGTTATAGGAAAGGGGAATATACCAATAGTTAATAGATTTTTCACACCACGAACAGAACAGAGTTTTTGTTATTCTTTTTGCATAAAATTGAACATATGCAATTGAACTCAGAACCGAACCCACATGTTCAGTTTGCTGCCAATTTATCCCAATACAGTGAGAGATCAACTGTTCATGACAGTTGGGGAAGGCCAACTGCTTCATATCCCTGAACTGCCCTTATTACAATTGAACACAAAAAAATTGAAAAACAACAATTGGTCAGTTTGACCTTATGACAAACAAACAACAAAATAAGCTAAGTTGTTAGGTGCCCCTGCACCATACTCCTGGGGTTTAAAAGAGCTCAAGTCCCTTGAGGAACCAAGTCTGAAATAGTAACCCCATGCTTGATGATGTCCTCCTCGCTCATCCAGGTAGCATCTTCATTAGGCAAACCACGCCATTTGACCAGATATTGCTTGTAGGTTTTATGCCCGGTCTTCTTTTGAACTTTGGTGTCCAAAATACATTCTAGCTGTACTGGTTGACTTGGTGGAATATCAGAAATCCATTCTGCATCCCTTGTTTCTATCACATCTAAACTAGCTACATTGTCTCCTCTGAATGGAAACAGGTTGAACACATTGAAAATGGGTGATATTACTAAATCTGAAGGAAGTTCAATTTCGTATGCATTAGGCCCAAATTTGTGTACAATCTTGCATGGACCTATCTTCTTCATAAGAAGCTTCGTGGGCTGCCCCTTTGGAAGTCTTTCCTTCTTCAGATATGCCCTTACCAGATCCCCAACTTTGTATTGGACATCCCTTTTCTTCTGATCAGCTCTCTCTTTGTAGTTTCCTGTGTTCTTCTGGATAGTTTCCCTTACAACATCATGGATATCCTTCATGTTGACTGCAAAATCTTCTCCTTGTGCACTCCTTTTCTCCATGTTCTGGAGATCTCTCAACTCCAAAATTCCCCTTGGGTGAATCCGATATACAACTTCAAAAGGACTCTTGCCTGTGCTCCAATTGACAGAGTTATTATATGCAAATTCTGCTTGTGGGATGATCATATCCCATGCTTCTCCATGCTATTTAGTCAAACAGCTCAAAAGATTACCCAATGATCTATTTACCACCTCAGTTTGTCCATCTGTCTAAGGGTGATATGCATATGTGAAAGATAATTGGGTGCCCAATTTCTTCCACAGTGTCCTCCAAAAATGACCCACAGACTTGGGATCTCTGTCAGTAACTATGTTCAATGGTAAACCATGAATTCTTACCATCTCCTTGAAGAAAAGACCAACAATATGTGAAGCATTGTTAGTACATTTACATGGCACAAAATGAGCCATTTTACTAAACCTGTTGGTGCAGGAGCACCCGCACATGATCAGGATATAGGATAATTGTCCACATGATGACAGGATAGTCTATTTTTAGTATGTTTGACTTCATCATGTAATAAGGTCCATTGGACCGATGCTATGTATTAGTTCAGCCTAGGAGTATGTGTAGGCAGTTAGAGATCGGGATAAGGTAGTCTGAGCTGTCCTCTCTCCCAGCCGCTGGGAAGTGAGTTGGTAGTACTCGAAGGACTTTGCTATATATACCTTCGATCTGTTAGGGTTTAGAGATATTGAGATTGAGATTGATAGATGTATTGGTGTTGTGTTGAGTTGGGATTCAGGAGAGCAGTTCAGACATTGTGAAGCTGTATTCAGAACATTTGAATTTCAATTGAATAAGATCTCATCATTGCATTATCTGATTGTATCAGTTGTATCTGTTTTGATTTCCTTTCCATTTTGCAAGTTGATGGGTACTTTCAACCCTTCCACCGGTTGATCCTGCGCATCGGTGGAATGGTCCTGTATTATAGCTTAGTTTGCATTTGTATTTTCCGTTTATGCATTGCATTGTTCAAGAGATCAGTTAGGAGCATGCTGTGAATCAGCCTAGCATCCTCATGTGCTAGGTATAGAAAGATAAGCTGTTAGATTTTGGTTTGAAGGTGATCCGGCCCAGTCGTCATATTGTCTTTGTGTAATTGTGCGGTTCTGAGTGTTTACATGCAGTGGACGGATATACAGGAGTCTGCATGTGCGTTTCCAGTCGGAACGAGCCGCATCGTCATCTGCGAATGCATCGCCATTAGGATCGGGTCATGAAACTGTTGAAGTTTGCATGTTGCAAGTGCATCAGGATGTTGTAAATTAGATATATACTCAGTGTATATATCGCCGTCAGGATCATCTTCTGTGAGTGCTCATCATCCGCGTATCGCTAGCTGATGCGGGTGTGAAAGTTTAGTTTTTTTGACTAAGTGTTGAAGAGTTCATCAGGATATTGTGTGACGTCATCGTCATCAGGATATGACGTCATCGTCATCAGGATATTGAGATATCACTCTATGCGAGTTTATCCTGTTGTCGCTAAGTGGTTAGGTATCAGCGTAGGCAGGAAGTTGTATTAACATCATCAGGAGGTTTCGAGAGAACCGGATGAATCATATCATGATGCTGTTGCTTGTGTCGTCGGCTATTGAAGCATCGAAGGCAAGGTGTTGAAGTGGTCGTCATCAGGATATTTGGAGCAACCGGATATTTGGATATCCTGCTGACGAAGGTGGTGTCGCATATCATGATGATGCCGCTAGTGTTTGGCGCCCGATGAACAGTGCAACAGGAGGATGTTTGCGCCCGTTGAGTATCATGATGATGATGATAGGCGACATGCGGGGGAGGTGAACAGTAGTCGGCAGGAGGATAATTGTGATCGTCTGAAATATGATGATGCTGTTGGTGTTTACAGGAAATATGATGATGATGCTGAGCCGATAGGGATTTTTATCATGCTGTTTGTATTATTGGCTCCTCCTTCCTGTTAGTAAGCTCCCGTTGCATTTCACTCTGCATCACCTGTCAACAACCACAAACACACTATCAAATCCTCTTTGAGTCCGGGGAAGACCCAAAACAAAATCCATACTGATGCACTCCCATGGCCTTTGAGAAATTGGAAGTGGTTGATAGAGACTTGCATTTGATGAAGTCCCTTTTGCCCTCTGGCAAATGTTGCAACTTTCTACAAATTTCCTGACATCTGTTTACATTTTAGGCTAGAAGTAAAGCCTTCTCACTTGTTCCAACGTCTTGTCCAGTCCAAAATGACCTCCAAGACTACAACAATGTTTCTATTTTATGATGTTCTTCCTCATGGAACACCTAGGCACACACAACTGGTTGCCTTTAAATAGTAACCCTTGCTATAGCAAAAATTTAGAAAAATCAGAATGATAGGAATTTGAAAATTGTGAACAAACTGCATATATCTCCTTGAAGTCCTCATCATCTTGGTACATATTCTTGAGAGAATCCACTCCCACACTTTGCAACTGGATTTCCTGTATAGTGCACACTCTTTTGCTTACAGCATCTACCACCTTGTTGGCTTGTCCCTTCTTATGTTTGATGGAAAAAGTATAAGCCTGGAGTTGTTCGACCCACTTCATATGCCTATGATTTAGCTTGTCTTGCGAATTCAGAAAACTCAAAGCATGGTTGTTAGTATAAACAATGAATTCCTTGGGCAAGAGATAATGTCTCCATTTTTTCAATGCTTGCACCATTGCATACAATTCTAGATCATATGTGGAATACTTTCATTTAGCATCATTCAACTTTTCACTAAAGAAAGCAACATGTCTGCCTTCCTGACTCAAGACAACACCAATGGCAAAGTTACTGGCATCACATTTCATAGTAAACAACTTATTAAAATCAGGCAAAACCAAAATAGGTTTCTCTGCTACCTTCTGTTTAAGAATCTCAAAAGATTCATCTGCTGCTTTATTCCAAACAAACTTACATTTCTGTACTCCTTTTATGGTATCTAGAATGGTTGCACAAATATGACTAAATCCTCTTATGAATTTCCTATAAAAGGTTACCAAACCGTGAAAACTTCTTACATCACTTATAGTTTTAGGTGTTGGCCAAGACAGAATAGCATCTACCTTTTCTGGATCCATTTTCAAATTACCCTGAGATATCACAAATCCAAGGTATGTGAGTTCTTCCTTCATGAAGACACTCTTCTCCATATTGATCATCAGTTTCTCCTCATGTAGCTTCTTCAACACCTATTCCAACTATTGCAAATGTTCTTCTTTTGTCCTGCTGAAAATCAGAATATCGTCAAGATAGACAACAACAAATTTGCCAATAAAATCTTTCAATACCTCATTCATTAGACGCATGAAAGTGCTTGGAGCATTGGACAGTCCAAATGGCATCACCACCCGCACATGAAGACCCTCATTAGTCTTAAAGGCTGTCTTCCATTCATCCCTTTGTCTAATCCTGATCTAATGGTATCCACTTTTGAGATCAATTTTAGAAAAGTACCAAGCTCCTCCCAAACAATCCATGAGGTCCTCTATTCTAGGCATATGAAACCTATATCTGATGGTGATCTTATTGATGGCCCTCGAATCAGTGCACAACCTCCATTTTCCATCCTTCTTAAAAGCTAAAACTATGGGTACAACACATGGACTAAGACTTTTCCTCACCAAACCCTTATCCAATAGTTCTTGCACTTGTTTAGCAATTTCCTCATTCTGATTAGGTGTCATTTATAAGCTGGTTTATTTGGCAATGTGGATCCTGGGATGAAGTCAATTTGATGACTTACGTCTCTCACAGGGGGTAGTGTATTGGGCATATCCTCCACCATGATACTCTTATACTTGTCTAACAATTCTTGCACTTCCTTAGGAACTTTTTACTTGCTATTTTTAGACAAATTAGAAATATCTTTAGGTTTCAAAATCAGAGCATACCCCTGGGTTCCCTCTTCTTTCAGAGTATGGAGAAACTCTTTCCCACTTACTAACATGACACTTGAGCCTACATTCTTGTCTACACCCTTTTCTGGTAAAGGATCCATCTTATACTGTCTACCATTCTTGGTGATAACAAAGGAATTGGATTTACCATCATGCTGGGCTTGTACATCATACTGCCAAGGTCTTCCTAACAGTAAATGGCATGCATCCATGGGAATTATATCACACAATAGTTTGTCCTTATATTCCCCTATCTGAAACTCTACCCAAGCTTGTTCATCAACTAAGACTTGTTGCCCTTTGGTCAGCTAGGACACTTTGTATGGACTAACATGTGGCAATATTTTCAAATTCAATTTCTCTACCATTTCTACTGAAACTAAATTTTTAGTTGAGCTAGAATCAACAATTACCTTACACCTTTTGCTGGAAACTTTACACAGATTTCTGAATAGTGTCTTCCTCTAGGGTGGTTCCTTATTTTGTGGCACTTTCAACATCGTCCTTCTCATCATGAGGTTCTCTCCATCTTGTGCTAGAGCTGCACTTCCCATAGGTGAAGTCACACTCTGACAATCTTCTTCTTGAATCAGCTGGCTCCTTCTCTCTCCTCCATGAGAGCTTGAGGCTTTCTCCGGACACTTGCCTACTATGTGCCTAATTTGGTTACAATTATAACATCTTCCCTTGAAGACATTAGGACCTCTGCCTGGTCCACCAAATCTGCCTCTTCCATTGGGTCTCCTTCCTCTGAAACCCCCTTTGGAACTAGATTCTCCACTATGTTCTTGCTGACTGGACTCCCCTTGACTCTTCTGGAACTGATTTCTTCCACCAAAGCTATTTTTGCCTCTAAAATTCCTTCCACCTCTGCCTTTGTTCTGCTGTTCTCCCTTTCTTTTCAATTTCTCTTCTACTCTCAGTGCCACTTGGAAACACTTGTCCACGGTTTCTGGTGTCAAGATGGTAATCTCATCTTGTATACTATACTTCAGGCCATTAATATACCTGGCAACTCTTCCTTTCTCATCCTCAGCAAGTCCACACCTTAGAGATAATTTATGAAATTCCTCTATATAGGTGATACATCCATATCCTTCTGTTTGAGATTCTACATTTTCATGTATATCTGCACTTCATAATCTAATGGTAGGAACTAAGCCTTGATCCTCTCTACCATCTGACTCCAGGATGAGATCATGCTCTTTCCACTCTTCACCCTTTCTCCCTGGGTGTAGTTCCACCACGTGAGTGCTACACCTTTCAATTTTGTCTTTGCAAACTTGACTCTTTTATTCTCCGGTACCTCCTTGTACTCGAAGTAATTGTTCAAAGCCTCGACCCATTCAATGACTTCTTCTACGTCCATCTTTCTATTGAACATCAGAATCTCCATTTTTGATTCAAACGACTCCTTACCAAGTGTCCTTATGGCATCCAGAAATTATTTCTGGTCTGTAGATATATCTGCTTGTTCTGGGGTTGTTTCCTCTTCCCCATCTTCTTCTTCTTCATCAAATTCACCATCTGATTTCTTTCCTATCTTTAGTGCCTTCAACTCAGCCTGGAGTGTTTCCTTGACTCCAACCTTGATCATCTCTTCCAACTCTTGGAACTTCTTAAGCACTTCTGCTGTCATCCCCTTTGGAGGCATACTGCTTGCCTCTCCTTCACTCTTGTTTGCTGACATACACAGACTTGTTCAAAACACGTCACCACACAAACCACCTAAAGCTCTGATACCAAAATGATGCAGAGCACACAGAGGAAACACTCAAAACAACTTTAATATCCTATTCAAGGTCCAAACAAGACTGAAATACACTCTTTCTTTACTATCGGCAAGACCATCTGCTATCGGCAAGCTTCAAAATTCTTCCACCGACCTCACATCTCTTATTGACTGTTCAACTCAATGCTTTATCATCGGCGTGACCTTTACCATCGAAGGTGTCTTATCAATACAAACCGATGTGCCGATGCCTTCTCTTTTGCTCCACGCTTGTCGGTCAGACAACCTACTATCGGTGAAGTCTTATGAACACAGGTCGATGCGCCGATGACAACTGCTAACTCAACTGTCAATGTGACTTGGATCGTCAGTGAGCATTTCGTTTATCCTTCCGATACACCAATACACATTAACTTCGGTGTGACCCTGGCATCAGCGAACACTTGCGATCCTTGGCTGATGCGCCGATGGACTTCCACTGTCAGCATGACTACCTTCATCAGTGAACTTCTACAGGGCTTTGCCGATACGCCAATGGTTGAACTTGGCTTCGGTGAGACTAAATCAAACTTGCGCTGATACACTGACTTCGGTATGACTTCTCATTTTGACGAACCTTCACCAAACTTTGCCGATGTACTTGGTCACCCCGACTACTCTTCGGGTAGACGACTACCTTGGCCCAGAATACTAAATACTCTGCTGATAACCTCCAGTCTCACTGATGGTACTCCAATACTTAGGTAAAACTTCACTTTGCCTAACTTTTGACTAAACCCTAGCCTATAGAAATGCTAGGGCATTTATTATGCAATACCTTTGACCCAGTTCTCTGCACTGTTAAACAAAACACAACACACTGGAACAAGAACAAAAAATAAAAACACATGTACACAATGAAGCCATTCCACTGATTTCAACAGAAATCCTACCAGTGGAATGCTTCATCGATTCATACTTTGACAACTTGCAGAACAAAAATGGCTACGTTACAGGAAAGGGGAATATACCAACAGTTAACAGATTTTTCACACCACGAACAGAACAAAGTTTTTGTTATTCTTTTTGCACAGAATTGAACATATGCAACTGAACTCAGAACCGAACCGACATGTTTGATCTGCTGCCAATTTATCCCAATACAGTGGGAGATCAACCGTTCATGACAGTTGGGGAAGGCCAACTACTTCATATCCCTAAACTGCCCTTATTACAACTAAACACAAAAAAATTGAAAAATAACAATTGGTTAGTTTGACCTTATGACAAACAAACAACAAAATAAGCTGAGTTGTTAGGTGCCCTTGCACCAAGGTATCTACAAAAATGCCTCCAAACTTTTTAAAATGCCCCAGCATGTTTTCAAACTCCCTGCAACAATTAAAACACCACACCATTGTTAAAAATGCCCAACTAGGAGTAAAAATACCTAGGCAATTTTTAAAGTCATCGCACATCGCAAGCTCATCAATCTTGAAATATGTGAAGGTTGCAATGGTGAATTTTTTTGCAATGGACTAAAGGTAAAAAGAAATATAATGTAAGAAGTAAATTTGATTTGTCTTCCCACGCAAATTGTTGGGAATTAAGGTTTCTGAACCTTGGTAATTCCTTGCATTATTTAAGATTGTATTTATTTATTCATTGCCTATGTTGTAAATTAATTGTAAATTCCATAGTCATTTTGTGGGATGTGGCACGGTGATGTGTCATCCTACATGGAAGATGACAACTTGTAATTTTGTCCTGACATGAGGAGATAGGCATCCCACTTTGTGTTAGGAGTTATTTTCCATGTGTCGGCATCTTGGATGTTGTGTAAGGGAATGTTTGACCGAAATGGCTACGATAGATTCCTATGACGAAGTTATGACATGCAAGAGTCAGAAATAGAAGCTTGTAAGATAGGTGAAGACATGTGTCATGAAGCATCTTTGAAAAATGCATATTTGGGCGTTCCAAGGTGGACTATGACATGTTGTAAGAGAATATGCTATTTATAGCCTGTGTATGACAGATTCTCTTACAGCTGTAAGTTGTAACCGTTATGACAGATTCTATGATGGTCGTAAGAGCATCTGTCATAGCCCATTTTAGAAATAGGTGACCTCTTTGGGATGGGAGTTGTGGACAAGTGTCAGGCACATTCTACAATGTTGACCAAGTGTCCATGGGCATGGATTTTGGGCCATGAGGCCAAGTTGGACGCCCATTCCAAGATAGAGGTGATTTTGCCTTGTATATTCTATATAAACATGTGCTTGGAGAAGGAGATGTATTACAAATTTGATAGGTACTATTATGCTGCTAGTTTGTCTACAGATACGAGTGTCAAAGACTCCTAAGAGCTTGCATTGCAAGTGTGTTGTAAACATTCTTTGTTTTGATAATACATTGTGCAAGTTTTGGAGTGGGGTTTTTCACTCGATAAGGGTTTTCCCCACGTATATCTTGTGTCTCTCTTCTTCTGTCTCACCTTCTCTGTTATGTGTTTGCTGCAATATCTCATGTTAATGGTTTAATGTTTCTGTAATAGTTAGGATAAGTCTAAATTTACACTCTCCTCCCCTCATTAGATTAGTGTAGGAAGTGATTTCCGCAAACCTAGCTTCCTTTTAGTTGGTATCAGAGCCTGGACAGTTTTGGTCTTAGCTGTTGGGTAGGGGTTTTTTCAGCTAATCTCAAGTTGAGTGGGAGTATTGTGCAGAGTATTATGTATCTTATTGCAGCAAGGAGATGGAAAGCACATCCGGAAGGTTAGAGGTTGAGAAATTCAATGGCACTAATTTTGAGTTGTGGAAATTGAATATGAAGGACCTACTTGTTGATCGTGACCTATGGGAAACGGTATCCGGTATAAAACCCGCAGTAATGCAACAAGCTGATTGGGACCTCAAAGATCATAAGGCTAAGGGTCTCATTAGACTCTGCTTAGCTGACTCTATCTTGTTGAATGTCCATGAGGAGAAGACAATGAAAGATCTTTGGAAGAAGTTGGGTGATGTTTATCAGGTCAAGTCCTTGGTAAACAAACTTTTTCTGAAAAAGAAGTTGTTTGCTCTAAAGATGGAAGACAGAGGATCTATTATAGATCACATGAATGCTTTCAACATGATCATTGCACAGTTGACATCTGTGGTTGTGAAAATGGAGGAGGATTGATGCATGACCCTACTTTGTTCTTTGCCAGATTCATGGGATCATCTTGTCATGGCTATTGGAAGCACCACTACCACCTTCAAGATGGAAGATGTATCTTTGCTGTTATCTAAAGAGATGCAGAGAAAGTCTTCTGAGGTGGCCAAAGAGGCTCTTGCAGTTTGTGGAAGACCCAAAGAGAAAGGGAAGAAGGACAAGAAAGGTGAAAAGGGTAGATCCAAATCCCGTGGGAGATCCAAATCTCTTGGAAAGTCCAAGGCTCTTTGTTGGAACTATGGTAAAACCAGGAATTTCCCAAAAGAATGCAAAGAGGAGATGAAAAAGAAGAAGAAAGCTTCTGATTTAGATTCTGACAAGTCACAAGATGATGGTGATGCCTTCATCGCAACCCTAGCCACCCATGCATCTAATGATGTGTGGTTGATTGATTTTGGTACATCATTCCACATGACCTTACATCGAGACTAGTTTACCAAATATGAAGAGTTCAATGGTGGAAGGGTGTACCTTGGTGACAACTCTCATATGAAGATTGTTGGTCATGGAAGAGCCTCAATCTAATTCCCTAATGGATGAGTGAAGGGGATCATTGGAGTTATGCACATTCTAGGCCTTGCATGGAACCTGCTTTCTGTAAGTATGTTGAATGATGCAGGTGTGTAGGTTGTCTTTTCGAAGGATGGATGCAAGATGACAAGAGGATCTATGGTGTTTACGAAGGGTACTCTGTTTAGCTAGAGGCATGCACTTCATAGTGCAATAGTTCTTCTGACTAAAGGAAATAAGCTGCTGTCACTTCATCCCCACCATCTGAACATGTAGTGAAGAAATCTGTTGTAACTGGTTCTAATGGTTGTGCACATGCTTTGGAAGTTAAGATTCCTATTGAAAAGACTATGTTATGGCATTTGTGATATGGCCACATTGGTGAGAAGGGTTTGCGTACCCTAAAAAATAAAAACCTCATTAAGGGGTTAAATGATTGTAATCTCAAGTTTGACTTTTGTGAACATTACATTTATGGAAAGCAAAACCATGTTCAGTTTTACTCTAGTTCTCACAAGTCTTCTGGTGTATTGATCTTATTCATTTTGATGTGTTTGGTCCTGTTAATGTTCCTTCGATTTCAAAATATGTATATTTTGTATCTTTCATAGATGATTACAATAGTAGGACATGGGTTTATTTTATCCGAAGCAAGACTGAAGTCTTTACTCAGTTTAAAGAGTTTAAAGCCTTTGATAAAAATCAGACTTGTAAAAAGATTAAGTGTTTGAGAATTGACAACGATGGTGAGTTTTGTTCAGCAGATTTTGATAAGTTCTGTAAAGAGAAAGGGATTGAAAGGCATAAGACAAATCCATATACCCCACAACAAAATGGAGTTGCAGAGAGGATGAACATGACACTGATGGAGAAGGCTAGGAGTATGCCTAGTGGAGCAAGCCTTGAACAAAAGTTTTGGGCTGAAGCTGTTGCCATTAATTGCTATCTGGTAAATAGATCTCCTACATTAGATCTTGTCAGAAAAACACCTATGGAGGTGTGGTCTAGTAAGAAGCCTTCAGTAAGGCATCTTCGTGTTTTTGGTTGTGAGGCATATGCACATGTGCCTAGGGAGAAATGGTCTAAGTTGGAGTACAAGGCTATTAAATGTATCTTCATTGGCTATGGTGTTGGTGTTAAAGGATACAAGCTTTGGGATCTCATGATTGAGAAAGTGTTGTATAGCAAAAGTGTTATCTGCAGAGAGATAACACCCTCTTTTGTTGTTCTACAACCACAACAGTCAGAAAAGAAAGAAGATGCAGTTTAGTTTCCTTCTACCCCTGAGAAGACTGAATCAACAGACCCTGTGAGGCCTGATGATGAGGAGAGCTCTAGCAGCTCTAGAAGCGAAGAAGAAGAAGTAGAACCTCAACCTCAGCCATTGAGGAGGTCTACACAAACAAGAAAGCAACCTGATAGGTTTGGTTATTCATTACTTGATTCTAGTTGTGCTTTTGCTTTACTTTCTAACACTGATGAGCCTAGAATTGTGAAAGAGGCTATGGGCATGAAAGATGCAGGTTCCTGGAAGGAGGCCATGGAAGATGAGATGGCTTCTTTGGAAAAGAACAAAATATGGGACTTGGTGCCTTTGCCTGATGGACGGAAACTTGTTGGTTGGAAATGGGTGTTCAAGAAGAAATTTGATGCAGGTGACAGTGTTGAAAAGTACAAGGCTAGAATGGTTGCGAAGGGGTACTCACAAGTGGAGGGAATTGATTATGGTGAAATTTTCTCTTCCGTCGCGAAGCTGACATCCATTAGATTTTTGTTATCTCTTGCAACTACTTATGATTTAGAGATAGAACAGATGGATGTCAAGACAACTTTCCTTCATGGTGATTTGGAGGAAGAAATCTACATGTCACAACCAGAGCATTACATAGAGAAAGGTAAAGAAAATTTGGTTTGCAAGCTTAAAAAGTCTTTGTATGGTGTGAAGTAGTCTCCTAGGATGTGGTACTTGAAGTTTGATGCCTTTGTGTTGTCAATTGGTTATCTGAGATCAAAATCGGATCACTGTGTGTATTATAAGTTTGATGGTGATCGTATTCTCATTGTTGCATTATATGTTGCTCATTGGGAAGGGTGAGAATATGATTTATGATTTCAAGTCTTAGTTGGCAGCACAGTTTAAAATGAAAGACTTAGGGGCAGCTAGGTAAATTCTTGGAATGGAAATCAGAAGAGATAGAACTAACAGAAAACTTTGGTTAAGCTAGAGTAAGTATGTGAAGACCGTGTTGGACACGTTCAACATGGCCTAGGTTGCAGACCAGTGAGTGTTCCTATTTCATTGGGGACAAAGTTGTCTTTTAATGATTGTCCAAAATCTCCTATTGAGGTGGAGGACATGAGCAGAATACCTTATGCTAGTGTTGTTGGTAGTTTGATGTATGCTATGGTCTACACAAGACTAGACATTGCCCAAACAGTGGGAGTCCTTAGTCAGTTTATGGCTAATCATGGATGGGTACATTGGGATGCAGTTAAGTGAGTTTTTAGATATTTGAGGGGTACTTCTGAGTATTCCATTTGCTATCATGGCAATTCTATAAGACCTTCGCATTTAGTTTGTATTCGTGGATTTGTGGATTCTGATTGGGCAGGTGACATTGACAGTAGGAGATCCACTAGTGCTTATGTGTTTACACTATTTGGTGGTGCAATTAATTGGATGAGTAAGCGATAACCTATGGTTGCTTTGTCCACTACAGAAGCTAAGTATATGGCTGCTACTCATGCTTGTAAGGAAGCCATTTGGCTTAAGAGATTGTGTTCCAATATTGGTGTTGATGCAGGTCAGATTACGATCAGCTGTGACAGTCAAAGTGTAATTTGCCTTGCGAGGAATCCAACTTTCCATGCCAGAACAAAGCACATTGATGTTCAGTTTCACTTTGTGCGAGACATGGTTGAGGATGGAAGGTAAATTTTGAGAAGGTAGATACTTTGAAGAATGTTGCAGATGCATTGATGAAGCTAGTGGGCACAGAGAAGTTCAGATGGTGTTCGGAGTCTATGGTCCTCTCGGCCTATAGTAGTTAAATCCTATTACTCTATTGGCTCTTACAAGGTGTTCAACAAGTGGGAGAATGTTGGGAATTAAGGTGTCTCAACCTTGGTAATTCCTTACATTATTTATGATTGTATTTATTTATTCATTTCCTATGTTGTAAATTAATTGTAAACTCTATATTGTCATTTTGTGGGATGTGACACGGTGATGTGTCATCCTACATAAAAGATGACAACTTGTAATTTTGTCCTCACATGAGGAGATAGGCATCCCACTTTGTGGTAGGAGTATTTTGCCATGTGTCGGCACCTTAGATGTTGTGTAAGGGAATGTTTGACCGAAACGGTAATGACGGATTCCTATGACGAAGTTATGACATGTAAGAGTTAGAAATAGAAGCTTGTAAGACACGTAAAGACATGTGTCATGAAGCATCTTTGAAAAAGGCATATTTGGGCACCCCAAGGTGGACTATGACATGTTGTAAGAGAATATGCTATTTATATACTATGTATGACAGATTCTCTTATAGCTGTAAGTTGTAATCGCTATGACGGTCGTAAGAGTCGTAAGAGCATCTGTCATGGCCCATTTTGGAAATAGGTGACCTCTTTGGGATGGGAGCTATGGATAAGTGTTAGGCACATTCTACAATGTTGACCAAGTGTCCATGGGCATGGGTTTTGGGCCATGAGGCCAAGTTGGATGCCCATTCCAAGATAGAGGCAATTTTGCCTTATATATTCTATATAAATAGGTGCTTGGAGAAGGAGATGTATTACAGGTTTGATAGGTACTATTATGCTGCCAGTTTGTCTCCAGATACGAGTGTTGAAGACTCCTGAGAGCTTGCATTGCAAATGTGTTGTAAACATTCTTTGTTTTGATAATACATTATGCAAGTTTTGGAGTGTGGGGTTTTTCACCCAATAAAGGTTTTCCCCACGTATATCTTGTGTCTGTCTTCTTCTGTCTCAGCTTCTTTGTTATGTGTTTGCTACAATATCTCATGTTAATGGTTTAATGTTGCTATAATAGTTAGGATAAATTAAAATTTGCACTCTCCTCCCCTCATTAGAATAGTGTAGGAAGCGATTTCCTCACGCCTATCTTCCTTTCACTATTAATGTAGAAATATCAATGGTTAGGTTGATATTTTTTTTTGGCACAAACAATGATGCAAGGCTCTGCATCAAGGAGAATACTCATAGAAGTTAATACAATTAAAAATAAAAATAAATGAAATGAAGGTAAAATGGTTGCATAGAAACTGTTTGACGAAATATCTAGTTAAATGCATAGTGAAATATTGGAGTTTTGGAAGGCAGAATACTTAAGTAAAATTGAGTTTTCAATTTCCAATAATGGGATAGAGGCTTGGGGGTTATTTTTTTCACTCACCAAGTGAAAATGAAGCTTAAAAATCACTTTTACTGCAAGGTAAAAATGTTGAACGTTAATGGGAAATTTGGGGATAAAATTTTTTAGTTGCCAAAAAGAGACAAAGTAAAAGGAGAGAAGTTTAGATATCCTATGGCATATTCCTTTATGCCCATTTAGTTGTAAACTAGAGGTCTAGCTTGTGACATGTGTCGCCTTCCTCTTCCATCTTCCTTCTTCTTCTTCTCATAAATTGTATTTTTTGGGTAATTGTAAGGGGTTGGTTCCTAAACATACTTTCAGGCAAGGTTTGAGGTATTGGAGTTAACATGGGTATGCTTTCAAGCTACAATGTATTTGAGTATTTGATAAATGTGTGAATAGGTCTATTTGTGAGAAATTTATGTAATGGCTTTGTAAATCTTTCAATAAATCAATATAAGACCACACTTCTGTTGTTATCTTTACATTCTATCTCCAGGCTATTTGAATGTTTCAGGGAATTCAAGGAGTTCCTAGGTTTACATTTGCTATTCTCTACATCAGGTCTTTGTTAGTCTGTATTCAAGGAATGCATTAAAAGTGTTATGCTTAGATAATTAAGTAAGCACACTTTCATAGCTGATATGTGGGGCATTTCAGATTTGTTTGTTAGTATTAAGGTGCCATCAACCTTGTAAATCCTATGTAATTAATTACTCAATATTATTTGTAAATAATTCATATGGGATGATGTATTAACCAAGTAGTGATCTTGTTTCAGTTGCATGTTTGATCCCAGTACCTGATGGATGTAGGTTATTTGAGGGGTGCAGGGGGTGCCCCTTGCAGGATCTGGGGGACCATCCCCCCGATGGGGGGTTCGAGGGTCGTGCGTTTTGGTGGGGGTCTGGGGGCAACACCCCCAGAAGCCACATTTTATATATAAATTACCATTGTAAATTTGGACCGTTCATCATTAGGTCATAGATCTGACGATAGAGGACATGTTAGGGTTTTTTCCCCTAGAAGGTAACACTCTTTTAATGAGGGCATGGTATTACAACTATGATTGAGTATTACATGCACTACTGGATTAAAGACTGAAGAGGAGATTGATAGTGTTGTATTGTAAAGTCTATTGAAGTTAATACAGACCAGTGCATCTCTTCTTATGTGGATTTTTCTCCAAAAGGGTTTCTCCACGTAAACATTGTGTTATGTGTTTGATCTTCTATTCTGTTATTTATTTTTGTTAATTTCATACCATCTCTATTTTGGTTATGCACAGTTAAATATCTATATTATAGTTGTAATCACTTTTCCATTGATAGTTGTTTACCTTCATTTCTAACATTTGGTATCAAAGCCTAGCCAATTCTATGTCTTGGGTGGAAGTGTGAGGGCTTTATGAGCTATAGTGGGAGTTATGGTTGAACTTATTGTTAACAAGAGACATTGCTCTGATGAATGATTAAATGTTGTCATTAATGGAAACAAGGCAAAGAGATTCCACCAACAAGGCAAAGAGACTTTACTTTGGTAGATCAATTTGGTTTGACAAAAAGGCATAAAGGGATTTTGGTCCGGAAGCCTAAAATGACTAAGTATGGGCAATATACAAAGTAAGTAATAGAGATTGGGTCAGTATGCCTCCGCAGTTGAAGACTATTATATGCAGTTCAGGTATGTTGTTCATAGCTATTTGGTGATCATATGTTCCAGTGTTCAAGTTCTGACTCTTCTGGAAGGCATATGATGAATTGTCTAAGTTTGAATGAACAGAGTTAAGCCTGAAATAGTGTAAATCATTTGAGTATTTTGGTCTGCATTCCCCTCTGTTGAGTATTTTGATTTGCAATTCTAAGGAAATGTAGATACATGTCATAAGCATCTAAATTTAGATTTGTAGCACTTGAAGTCCACTAGATCATATTTGACAAGTTCTTCAGTATTGACTTCTAGTCTGATAGTATTTCTCTGTGATAGAATAACAGTTCTGAGATCCACATTTCTCTATGAAAGAATATTATGCTCCGTGGTTCTAAAGGTATGCTAAGATGTACATAATGAATGTTGTCTATTATTTTCAGAGTCTCATATGATCCACATTGGAAATTTTGGTATGACAGCTGAACTAGTCAAGTGTGTACTTAAGGAATAAGTTGACAAGTGAGTTAGATCTATATGCGGTGAGGATATATTGTTTGAAGAATTAATCCGAGTGGTTGAATGATTGATGCTGACTCATATGAAGACTATTGTATGTTTATTTGGGTCCACATTCCTGTTTGTACACAAGATCAAGCCGACAAGGTATAACACTTGTATACACATTTCTTGTCTGGCTTGGCGACCTGATTGTGAGATGAATCTTGTTGCGGATATATATACTCAATGGATTTCAGTGTTGGAGGAGTGGAAGTGTGTGGATAGAATGTGAATTCCATGATTGTGTGACCTAAGGTAGTTTTGTGATTAGCAAAAGGATAGTAAAGGCAGAAGGACAAAAGTATATGTGAAGCAAAGCAGAAAAGTAGGGCAGACAATATGAAGTCCTTTGAATCTGTACACTGAGAAAATTGGTACTGCACCACAACATTTTGTAGATGCACCTATAGTAGTCATCTCTTAGCAGCGAACCAATCCTTCTTCTATCTTTTCTTCTATTTGGCTATGTGCCTATTGTAGTGAGCACTTCTCTGGACAGTGAGCCTTTATGTAATCCAGTATTGCAATCATAATATATTGTGAGCTAACACTCACCATGGTTTTTCCCTTTTTGACTTTTCCATGTAAAATCCTGGTGTCTATGTGTTATGAATTTGTGGCTGCTCTTCTTGTGTTTACTTTGATTTCATGTTATTGAATTTGGTAAATGGATTAATAAATGTGTGAATGAAATTTTTTTTAGAATACTGATTCACCCCCCCCCGCCGCCGCTCTTAGTATTCTTTGTATTCAACACTTATTTTTTAGATTTGTGTAGAAGCCATGGCTACATCCTCATCCCAATTGGACATAAAAAAATTCAATGGAATGGGCTATGAGCTATGGAAGTTGAAAATGGAGGATCTCCCTAAAGAAAGAGATCAATGGTTAGCTGTGAAAAAAGAGAAGAAACTTGATACTATTAGTCAAGATGAGTGGGACAAGATGGACAAAAAAGGCATAAGATACAATCCAGTTAAGCCTTGCAGACTCTGTCCTGTTAAATGTCTCTGCTGAGAAGACTGCATATGCTTTATGGAAGCGAGTGGGTGAAATCTATCAAGCCAAGATCCTAGTAAATAAATTATTTCTCAAAAGAAAGTTATTTTCCCTTAAAATGAAGGAGGGTGATTTGATAGCTGAGCACTTGAATACATTTAATTTGAGTCTAAGTCAATTAGCTTATGTGGATGTTAAGATAGATGAGGAAGATAAGTGTATTATGCTTCTTTGTTCTTTGCCCAAGTCTTGGGAGAATTTAATTCTTTCTATCACTGCTAACCTCAAAGATCCAAAGATGGATGCCCTTGCTGCAACTCTTCTATTACAGGAAATGAGGAAGAAGGCTATGGATAGCTCGGTGGATGCTCTTAATGTCATGGGGAGGTGTAAGGAAAGAGGACCAAAAAGAGATCAGAAGGGGCCTAAGGAATCAAAAAGCTGGTCTAAAACTCTTCGGAAGAACATAGTTAAGTGTTGGAATTGTGGTAAGAGGGGGTATGTGAAGAAAGAATGTAGAAACCAAAAAAAATAGTGGGATTCCTCTACCAAAAAATTCCTGAAATGTAGGTGATGAAGTTTTACTTTTTGCATGTAATGTTATGTCTAATACAAAGTAGTTGATTGACTCAGGTTTTACATATCATATGATTCCTCATGAAGAATGGTTCTCCACATATGAGAAATATGATGGAGGTAATGTTTACCTTGGGGACAACTCTACATATCTGATTGTTGGCCAGGGAAAGGTACTGTTGTGTTTCAATGGTGGGAGGATTAAAACCCTCCCTGGTGTTTTACATAGTCTTGGATGGCTAGAAATCTTATCTTTGTTACGAAGTTGAATGATTTAGGAATGCATGTAACAATTAATAAGCATGGTTGCAGATTGGTGAGAGGAAGCTTGGTGGTAGCCAATGGAATAATAATGGGAACTCTGTTTAGGCTTGAGGTGACTATAGTTTGTAGATCCACTAATGTAATTGAAACTACTAAAAATACATGTATGCTGTGGCACTGCAGATTGGGGCACACAAGTGAAAATGTTTTAAAAACAATAATGAATAAAAAGTTGTTGGATGGTTTCTCCTATTCTGATGAGCACTTTGATTTTTGTGAGCATTGTGTGTTTGGTAAACATAACTTAAATTCTTTCCCTTTAGGAAGCAATAGAGCGAAAGAGAAATTATAAATTATTCATTAGATGTGTTTGAACTTGTGGATAATGATTCTATTGGAAAATCTCATTATTTCATTACCTTCATTGCTGATGTATCCAGATTCACATGGATTTATTTTATGAAGTAGAAATCTGAAGTTTTCACTAAGTTTAAGGAGTTTAAAGTCATAGTAGAGAAGCAATCAGGACTTAAGATGACAATATTAAGATTTGATAATGGAGGAGAATATTTCTCTAAGGAATTTGATGAGTTCTATAAGCATGCAGGTATCATAAGACAAATGACAACTCCATATACACCATAACAAAATAGTGTTGCAGAAAGGATGAACCAAACAATAATGGAAAGAGCCAGAAGTATGTTAAGTGATGCACATTTGGATAAATTATTTTGGGCAGAAGATGTGAGTACAACTTATTACTTGTTAAACAGACCTCCTTGTAAGGCTCTTAATTTGAAACCTTATGAAGTGTGGATAGGTAAGAAACCTTCTATTTCACATTCAATGGTTTTTGGCTATGAGGCTCTTGTTCATGTTCCTAGGGAAAAGCGATCTAAGTTGGATCCAAAAGCATAGAAATGCATCTTCATTGGATATGGTGAGAATGTAAAAGGTTATAAGCTTTGGGATCCTCTAACCAGAAAAATTCTTTTCTGGAGATGTGATTTTTAGGGAAATTAGAGCTATTTCTGATCCTATACAACTAGAAGAAAAAGAAAGGAAGAGGATAGTACATTTTGATCTACAGAAAGAAAATGCACATCAGGAAGAACAAATTGATGGATTAGGTGATGGAGAACAAGAAGATGATTCAAGTGAAAGTTCAGATGAGGAAGACTCTGTTGTTACAGAAGAATTTGAGCATATAGAACAACATGAGGAAGAATCTCTTACTCCACCCTTGAGAAGATCCAGAAGACAAAATAACCTAGTTGATAGGTATAGCCCACAATATTTTTATTGTGTATTTGCTTTATTGAGTGTTGACGATGAACCTAGATCCTACAGGGAAGCTATTCATGCAGATGATAGTGAGTCTTGGTAGCTAGCCATGCAGGAAGAGATGATGGCTTTAGACTCGTGTGACACCTAGGATCTTGTACATTTTCCCAAAGGAAGAAAGGCCATAGGATGTAAGTGGGCCTTCAAGAAGAAGTTTGGAGCAAACGATTCATTATAGAAGTACAAGGCTAGACTGGTAGCCAAGAGCTACTCCCAGAGAGAGGAAGTCGATTTTGGTGAAATTTTATCTCTTGTTGCTAAATTATCTTCTATTAGATTTCTTTTATCCATTGCTATATCTAATGATTTTTAAATTGAGCAAATGGATGTTAAGACTATATTTTTGCATGGAGATCTAGAAGAAGTAATTTATATGCAACAACTATAGGTTTTGAGGTAAAAGTGAAAGAACACTGGGTATGCAAGTTAAAAAGATCTCTTTATTGTTTAAAACAACCCCCTAGAATGTGGTACCAGAAGTTTGACTCATTTTTTTTGAAATTGAGCTTTGTTAGAAGTGAATAGGGTCACTGTGTCTACATTCGATGTATTGATGATCATATTTTGATTATTGCCTTGTATGTGGATGATATGTTATTTTTTAGTAACACCAAGGGTATGATCAGTGAGTTGAAAGCTCAACTTTTAGGTGCATTTGACATGAAGGATCGAGGGGTAGCTAGGTATATTTTGGGAATGGAGATCAAAAGGGATCTAGATAACATAAAACTTTAGTTATCACAAAGTAAGTATGTGAATACTATTTTGCACAAATTTGGCATGCATGATTGCAATCCAGTTAGAATTCCTTTACTAGTTGGTACCAATATTTCATTAGATATGTGTCCTAAGAATGAAGAAGATTTAGAGGATATGTATGATGTGTCATATGCTAGTGTTGTAGGAATTTTGATGTATGTAATGGTTTGCACTAGACCAGATATTGCCCAAGCAGTGGGAGTTTTGAGCAAGTTTATGTCTAACCTGAGTAGACAACATTGGAAGTTTACAAAGATGGTGTTAAGACATTTGCATGGTACTTCTGATTACTATTTGGCTTATTCTGGTACTAAGAGTGTGGATAAGACATTGGACATGTAGGGATTTGTTGATGCAGATTGGGCAGGTGACTTGGATAGTCGAAGGTCCACTAGTGGCTATGTATTTATGTTGTTTGGAGGAGCTGTGAGTTGGATGAGTAAAAGGCAGCCCACCATTTCTTTATCCACCACCAAAGTAGAGTATATGGCTACTACTCGTGTCTCTATGGAGATAATTTGGTTATGGAGATTGTGTACAGGTATTGGTTTTGATTGCAAGATTATTCAAATTAGTTGTGAAAGCTAGAGTGCAATATGTTTGACCAAGAACCCCATGTATCATGCACATACTAAGCATGTGGATATTGAATACTGTAGACACCTAAAATTAGACTGCTTTACAAACCAATTGTTCGTACCACTGCACTCATCTACTCCCCCAATCTGCATATCCCTGGTGATCAATTAATTCACCTAATTGATCCATTTAACCTTACAAGCCTATCCTATCAATTAAATGAATATTCCTAATATTCATTTAGATGATTTATCCATTTCCCTAATCACTATTAATTAGATAAATCCTGATTATCTGATTAATCTAAACTTAAGTTAATTAAGAAAACACTTAATTAACCTTGTCTCCCACTCATCCACTCACTGAATTTAATATTCAATTGTCCCCCACTCTCATCCACTCACTGAATTTAATATTCAGTTGTCCCCCACTCTCATCCACTCACTGAATTTAATATTCAGTTGTCCCCCACTCTCATCCACTAAACTGAATTTAATATTCAGTTGTCCCCCATTATCCTTCACTCTCCCCAAAGATGAATTATTTGTTCATCCAATCCTCCACTCTTCCCAAAATGGGAATTTTTAATTCATCCACTAAGGAATAAAAGAATCACTTTTATTCCTAGCCCTTGCTCTTGTCAACTGAATCTTGACCTTCCATTCTCATCTTCAAAATCCTATAAATAGCACCCCTCTCTAAGCCATTAGGGAGACGACTTGATGCATCAGAACTCTGTCAAAATCACTATCCAATCTCCTAATCCTATCAAACCTCTGCTAAAATCTTGTCTCAATCCTATCCAATCCATCATCAAACCTCATCTATAATGTGTTGTGAGCATTTGAGCAATCCACATATACACACGAATCAGGGAAACATCTGAGGAGCTCTGTTGGGTGCAAGCTCCTTCCCGCATGGATTTATGAGGTCTTCATGAAGGTATAATCGTTTGTTTATGCATTAGATTAGTTATTATCTTCAGTTGATTTTATTGATCACATTTTGGCATGCCCGCTATCGAATCCAATCATCAATTTGAGAAGGTTTTGTTGTCCAAATCTTCTTTTTCTAACAGTTTTTGCAAGTTTTGGTGATAAGCTGTTGCAGGTTTCATTTTGAGCAAAAATGGACCTCATTTTTACACTCCGGACACTGTTCGGTGAATTTTGATAGTAAACTCGAGTAGGTTCTAAGAAAATGTTTTTTGAAAAAAATTGAAATTTTTTTAGGGTACAGTTCGTACCCCCTATGGTGCTAAGTGGTGCATTTGCGGTTTTTTGCCATCGTGTGTTGCAGGCATTTTTCATTGGTTGCAGGCTAACAAAATTTATGCAAGGTTAAATGTTTTGTTTGGAGGTTTAAGGTCAATCCCCGCTGCCCGTGCCTTAACCCCGACCTCCTAGTCCTCCGCCGCCGCGCCACCCGTTGCCACTGCTCCAACCCTCTACCCATCCCCCGCCTCACTGCATCCCCGCAGATCTCCTACCGCCGCTCCCACCTCCTCCACACCCCCTCTGCCTCCCCTGCTCGGCCTCCACCCGAACACCTCCCTCGCCGCCGCCTGGCTCGCCACATCTGCCTCCCGGCCGACCACCACCCTTCGCCGCCTGATTCCTGCGAAATCCTCCTCTGTCGACCACCAACTCCCCTCCCTCCTGTCCCTGCCGCTGCCCTTAGCCCGCCTGACTCCAAACAACCACCCCCTCTCCACCCATCACCAACACCTCCCCCTGCACCCAAAACCCCCGCTCCTCCACCGATCCCACGCCGCCGCCTGCATAAAACAACAACAAAACTTTCGTACCATAAGTCTTTCTCAAACTTTTAGACTTTAGGTTAGGGTTTTTTTTTTTAATTTTTGCCTTTGCTGGACCCCTGGTCACATGGATGACCAGGGGCAGGGCTAACCTAAACTGCCACCTCAACACTTAACTACCAGGAGACAATTTTCACATGTGACTGGAGACTTAAACCTCTAGCGGTTATTTTCAAACAGTCAAGAGCTTGACCTCCTAGTGCCTTCTACACACCGACGGAGGCATTTTTTTTCTTTTGATCATAACTTGGCCATACGGAGGTGGATTTTTGCAAACAAGGACTCATCAGAAAGAGGACTCCGAGCACGTCACGGTTGTGAGGTTTTTTATTAGGTGACAGTACCTTTTTCCTGCCTGTTTTATCAGTCGAAGTCAAAATTCATTTAAACTTTAAATCATCATATCTTTTGCAATTTTGATCAATTTTCAGCAAATTTTTTTTTCAAATTGCATAGAATTTTGTGTAGAATCTGTTCATGCACTTATTTTCTCATATCAGTTCATCTTTCATCAAATTTTACTAGATTATCACTTTTTGCATCACAATCTATTTGGCTAGTCTACTTGCTCTATTTTCGGTTTCGTAACTTGCAGGTGATCATTCGGGACTGGACAAACATCAGGAGCAGCAAACACATCAATTTGGATAGCAATTTAATTAGGTGCATTCATTTTTAATCCTCTATCTCTCAATCATTGCTTTCAAACACACTTTAGTTTGGGGCATAAAATGAACATTGTTTGATCATCACACATTGAAATCAGGCTTAAAATCAACCAGTGTCTTCAATCACACCTTGAAATTGGGATTTAAAAAGAACCATTGGTTGATTTGTTTTCATCACATTTCAATTTTCTAAGGTCAATTAATCAATTGTGAGTGTGAATCAAGTGGGTGTGTGTATGCTCTCTCCTTGCACAGCAAGGTGATCTTGGAGATCAAAAACACCTCACTTGATTCGCTTTTGTCAATTCCTTCCTAGGAGGCCTGCTAGGGGATTTTATCACCCGTAGTGATGACCTCATTCGAGGCTGAATCGAAAGACACCCTCTTTGAAATCAGAATCCTGTCACTCTTGGCTAAGCCCCAAAGAACTTTCTACCTTTAGGAAGTGAAGGTGAAGGGTGGGTTACCCCCTTCTCCCGGCTGTGTGGCAAGATTTCATTTTCAAATTCCTAGTCAACCTCATCAAAACATTGACCAAACCTAACTAGCCATACCTTACATCAAACTAGGCATTAGGGCATGTTGATTTGCTTTGCAAGTGTGCTTGTTTACTCATTCTCATATTCGTCCAATTCAAAATTCAAAGTTGCTTGTGTCTTGTGTGAGTGCTTCTTGTTTATACATGTGATCATTTGCTAAACATTGCCAAATGAAACTACAACATCAAACACATAAGACGGGTCATTCAACTCATCCTTCCAAGCACACTTGTCTCAACTTGGGATGCATTTGCACTCTGGTCTGACGCATTTGTTTTGTACATCCAAACTAGTAAGCTTTTCTAAGCCTTGTGTCAATGGCAAACAAATTAGAATATCTTGAACAAAAACTTCAATCTTTGATAAGGCAAGTAAACTTAGGTCCCTTGCCCCAAGAGTGTATAGCAATTCTTCAACAAATCCAAGTCTTACGACAAGAATTGACAAGCTTGCAAGCTGAACGGGCCAATACTAGCTATGCCTCATCCCAAAACCATACCTTCTTTTCCCGTCTTAATGATACTATTGACAAGGCAACAACCACTTCAAGAGGGAAATCGTATATCACCCCTTCTACTAGTCCTCCTTCACCATATTCTAAGACACCTATCCCAAAGCATACCAGTTCTACAACAACACCACCATCTAGGTCCTCAAAGTTTAATTGGGAAAAATATTTTCTAGATTTACACAACAAAAGAAAAGCTAGGGAGAACTCTAAATCCACTCGTCCATTACCTCATTCATCTACCCATACACCTACGAAGGATGTGATCCAAGGACTATTAGCTGAGAGTCAACCATGTCCCCAAACTCTGGTCCTTGACCTAACCAAAGATTCTTCCCATACCATGTCAAATCCTCCAACCCCTTCATGTCATCCGGAACCCCTCAAGCCTATTAAGAGCCCTCAATTAACATTCTTAGCTCTTCAAGCCCATCATGTGACCAACAAGCCATCAAGCCTATTCAAGAGTCTCCTATTATGAATCCAAGTCAAGAGTCATCATGTTCTCATGTTGTTGACCAAGTGCCTTCCACGTCCATTCAAGCAACCTAAGAGGTATGTCAAGAGTTTAATCCTAAGCATGTGGAAACATTAAGCCCTAGTCCAACTCAAGATCAAATCACTTTTATTCAACCTATCCATAATATGTGCCTTTTCTATGATCAAGATGATAGCCATAATGATGAATCTATCCATGAGCCACTTGATCCTATTCATACCCCTCCAACTATCCATGAACAAGACACCCAAGACCTACATGCTTTATCTAATGAAAGTCTTGTTGACCTACTTCAGCATTCACCCCATTTCATGGCCTTCCTTCAAAGCAAAGAGATCTCTTCCTCTAGCGATGATCCCACAACATCCACTTGTCATGATGAGACACTTGTCCCCCAAGTAAGCATAAAAGATCATACAAATAACGTGGATCTTAGTGAACACAATGCTAATAATGATCCTAATGATTCTCCTTCACCATCCATTATTGACCATGCTACAAAGCCTCCACCATATATCCTTGGTCCTACTACCAGGTTCATGCCTGAATGTTCTTTCTTAGAACACGAGCAACCATTATCTACTATCTCACATTCTCCATCCAATATAGAATTTGTGTCTAATGTTCCACCTACGCATAATCGCGTTGTCCACCATATACTCCAGCGTATGAACTATCAAGGTAAAGGCTTAGGCCTTCATGAACAAGGTACTTTGGAACCTATCCATGTCAACGTTCCTCCACCTTCATACGGCCTTAGATACATACCCCAAGGTGCACAAACTCAAGATGTTGGTACTTCCTCCACTCCTCCTAAGTCTACTACTTTCCATCGCAAACCCTATCATATCCCCAAAACATATGTCGCCATTCCACCTCCATCATCCTACAATTGTCAACAACATGTGACCATACGCTTTCCACCATCCACTTTACCTCCACTCCTTCCAACTCCCAATGTCCCTCCATCCACATTGCCACCGTTGCTTCCGACGATTACATCAAAGCTACCTTGATCTTTTAGTTTGGTTCGTTGGTCTTTTAGTTTTTGATTTTTATCTTTTGTCCTATTCGATGATTACATCAAAGCTACCTTGATCTTACTATATCATGGTATGTGGTGAAAACATCTAGAATGGGGCATAGTCTTGCTTTTGTATGTTGTGCTTGTGGTTTGGTCTTATTACTCCAAGCTAGTATTCATATCTTGATTGATCATAGGGTCGGTTCTAGCATATTGATCTCCTTGTGCATCTAAGGTTAATCATACCTTTTATGTACTAAGGGCTTATGCTATGAGTCCCCTTCCCTCGTCTTGACAAGGTTGTACTATCTTGGGCATGCATGGGATCATCCCTTTGTCTGCATGTCTAGTCCATGCAAATGTCAGACAAACATCATCACCCTGGTCTTCTATACCTTGGTGAACATATCCACTTTGCTATATCAAACCTAGGATTGCTCAAATTCAGTTTCAGCATAATGATCATCTACCAATCATCTTCGAATATCATCAACCTTTCATCCCACCACTTATCCTCTGACCAGTTCAACCAATCTGTCCATCCATTTTGAGAGCACAACCGTGTTCTTGCAACCCACCTATCCTCTCGAGGGGGCATCACCCTTACCAATTATCCCCAAGCCTTATTCTTCCAAACCAAAATCTTTTTTTTCTATCCAATCCATCTCTATGTTTTAACTTCTTTGAAATGATATTGCTTAGCTGCAACACCATCTCAAAGAGGGGCAAAATGTAGACACCTAAAATTGGACTGCTTTGCAAACCAATTGTCCGTACCGCTACACTCATCTACTCCCCCAATCTGCATATCCCTAGTGATCAATTAATTCACCTAATTGATCCATTTAACCTTACAACCCTATCCTATCAATTAAATGAATATTCCTAATATTCATTTAGATGATTTATCCATTTCCCTAATCACTATTAATTAGATAAATCCTGATTATCTGATTAAACTAAACTTAATCTAATTAAGAAAACACTTAATTAACCTTGTCTCCCACTCATCCACTCACTAAATTTAATATTCAATTGTCCCCCACTCTCATCCACTCACTGAATTTAATATTTAGTTGTCCTCCACTCTCATCCACTCACTGAATTTAATATTTAGTTGTCCCCCACTCTCATCCACTAAACTAAATTTAATATTCAGTTGTCCCCCATTATCCTTCACTCTCCCCAAAGATAAATTATTTATTCATCCACTCCTCCACTCTTCCCAAAATGGGAATTTTTAATTCATCCACTAAGGAATAAAAGAATCACTTTTATTCCTAGCCCTTGATCTTGTCAACTAAATCTTGACCTTCCATTCTCATCTCCAAAATCCTATAAATAGGACCCCTCTCTAAGCTATTAGGGAGACGACTTGATGCATCAGAACTCTGTCAAAATCACTATCCAATCTCCTAATCCTATCAAACCTCTGCTAAAATCTTGTCTCAATCCTATCCAATCCATCATCAAACCTCATCTATATTGTGTTGTGAGCATTTGAGCAATCCACATATACACACGAATCAGGGAAACATCTGAGGAGCTCTGTTGGGTGCAAGCTCCTTCCCGCATGGATTTATGAGGTCTTCATGAAGGTATAATCATTTGTTTATGCATTAGATTAGTTATTATCTTCAGTTGATTTCATTGATCACAAATACCATTTTGTTCATGGAATGATTGCTAATGGACATATTGAGCTAAATAAGGTTGAAACTCAAGAGAATGTTGTAGATTCACTTACTAAACCTGTGAGCACATAAAAATTTACCTGGTGTAGGAAGGCCAAGGGCCTTGTTCCTAGTGCTTAGTTGTTTTATGTTTTTCCTATGGACGTATTTACAATGTATGATTTCAAGTGGGAGAATGTTAGGATTAAGGTGCCATCAACCTTGTAAATCCTATGTAATTAATTACTTCTAATATTGTTTGTAAATCATTCATAAGGGATGAAGTATTCACCAAGTAGAGATCTTGTTTTAGCCACATGTTTGATCCTAGTACCTGATGGATGTAGGTTATCTAGGGGGTGTAGGGGGTACCCCCCTACAGAGTTCGGGGGGCCATCCCCCAATGGGGGGTCCGAGGGTCATGTGCCCCGGTGGGGGTCCAGGGGCAATGCCCCTAGAAGCCACATTTTATATATAAATTACCATTATAAATCAAGACCATTCATCATTAGATCATAGATCTGACGGTAGAGGTTATGTTAGAGTTTTTTGACCTAGACGAAAACACTCTTTTAATGAGGACATGGTATTATGGCCATGAATGAGTATTACAGGCGCTACTGGATTGAAGACTAAAGAGGAGATCGATAGTGTTGTATTGTAAACTCTATTGAAGTTAATACAGATTGGTGCATCTCTTCTTGTGTGGGATTTTGTATCGAAAGGGTTTCTCCATGTAAATACTATGTTATGAGTTTGATCTTATGTTCTGTTATTTCTTTATGTTGACTTCATACCATCTCCATTTTTTTTCGCACGATTGAATATCTATATTACAATTGTAATCAGTTTTCTATTGATATTTGTTTACCTTCATTTCTAACATTGTTATGGATAACTCAGAATGGGTGTAATTTTGATAATGGGAGGGAAATTAAGGGTTTGATGTTTTTTCAAGGTAGAAACCTAGTCAATTAATAGGCCCAGTTGAATGTTATGATTTCTTTGTCATTGTTATGACTCTGTTACTACAAGATTGTACACCAGTCTAGTAGTTGAAGCTAACCTGACGCATCTCTAAAAATAAAAAATGTCTTCATTGTGCTTGTAAGTTAAGTGCAAGTTATTTGTCCTTCCAACTTATGCACAAAGTATGATATTATTTAAATCTTGTCAAAATCTATGTGAGCTTGCAGCTGGTACAAATCTTTAGAGGACTTATGCATACTATCTTTCTTTGGGTTAATGGTGTTGTGAGAAACCATAAATGAGTGTATCTATAGGGATAATTAACTAGTTTATCATATAGTGACACAACATTTAACCTAGTTTCCTTAATTAGAGATCTTCTTGGTTGTCTATTTATTTTTTTCATATTTCAAAGATCTCTAGGAAAACCCTCCCGAGCTTGGCAAGGATCAAGTTGTAGAGGAGGCTTATTCACCCTCCTATTCATTGACTTTTCTCACCCTTGATTTAACCATAGGTTTCTTCCCTTTATTTGGATTAATTTGGTCCTTGTGTCTAGATATTGTGGAAAATACCTTAGAGTTGAGGAATTGCAAGACAAAAACCAAAAACAATGCAAGGCTATGGATCTACAGAGAAAGCCTTGCATATTTGTTTGGTACTTAGATGGTGTCAAAGGCTATAGGCTTCTTCATATCACCACTCATGATCTTTTCATTGAGAGGAGTGTTTGTTTCGAGGAGGATGTTTCTATTTCTTCTCCTACCACTTCTCCATCTACCATCACTTTGGAGACATTATAGCATGATGATAGTTTTTCTGACGATCTTAATCCTCCCGCTCTTCATGAGGAGTCTTCTTCCTCCACTTCAGATGTTGATGACAATGATGATGATTCATCTTCCTCCTCTCCTAGTCATCATTTAGAGAATAATGATTCTCCTCCAGATTCCCCTGATTCTTCAACTACGGGGCCTCTTTAGGCTTTTTAGACATTGGAGTTAGTAGGTGATTGGGTTGGTGATCCTTCAGATGTAGGAATAACAAGGTCACAATTTTAGCAGGCTCTATGTTTCTTCATTTCTTTAGCTTTTGATCCATAGTCTTTTCGAGAAGCTTCTGATGTCGCCGAGTGGGATGTTTCTATGTAGGAAGAGTTTAGTTCCTTGGAGAGGAATCATACTTGGGATTTAGTCCCCTTCCTAAGGGAAGACAACTTGTTCAATGCAAGTGGTACTATCAAACAAAATTTGTTATAGATGGGGCGGTTGATAAGAATAAGGCTTTCCTGGTCACCAAAGGATTCTCCTAGGTTCCTGGGATTGACTACTCTAAGACTTTTGTGCTATTTGCCAAAATGAGTTCCATCTGACTTGTTCTTGCTATTGTTGCAGCCCATCATTGGGAAGTTCATCAGATGGATGTGAAAAGTATTTTTTTTCACAGTGACCTTCAGAAGTAGATATACATGGAGCAACCATAGGGGTTTGTATAGGATATTTCACTTGTATTTTTTCTTCCAAAGTCTCTCTATGGCCTCAAACAGGCCCCTCGGGTTTGGTATGCCAAGATGGACTCCTTCCTTCTATCAATTGGGTTCACTCAGTGCCATTCTAATCTGAATGTGTATATTCTACACTTGGATGATACTCTCACTTTCCATGTTCTCTATGTTGATGACTTGTTGCTCATAGAGAGTTACTCATCCACCATCAAGGCAGTGAAAACTACCCTTCATGATTATTTTCTGATGTCAGACTTGGGCCTTCTACACTACTTTTTGGGGATTGAGATCACTCAGTGTTCGTCTGGTATCTTCATTTCATATCCCAAATACACACTTGTTAGTCTTTCTAGATTTTACATGGATGATTGTAAGCCTGCACCGATTCCATTTCTGTCAGGGGTCAAACTTGAGGCTCATTGTTCTTCCCCATTGGTGGATGCTACCATGTATTTCCAATTAGTAGGGAGTCTCATATACTTGACTCACACAAGGCCTAATCTTTCATATGATGTGGGTCTATTCTCTAGGTTCATGCAAAAGCCACATGAGCTACACTAGAAAGCAGCTAAGTGGATTCTTCACTATGTATAGGGAACTCATAGTGATGGGATTAACTATGAAGTGGGTGTGGATATTGACTTGGTGGACCATACAGATTTAGATTGGGCGTGAAATTCTTAGGATTACAAGTGTACTTTAGGGTATTGCTTCTCATTTGGTTTCGCTCTAATTTCTTGGTCAAGCAAGAAGCAGTCTGCAATTTCTCTTTCATCTACAAAGGCTGAGTATTGAGAGCAATTAATGCTATTACTTAGGCCATTTAGCTTCAAAACATTCTGACTAAGTTTGGCATTCCCTTCTGGAAGCCTAGAATCATCTTTTGTGAAAACTAAAGTGCAATACAAATCTCTCGTAATTCAGTCCATCACCAGTGGACCAAACGCATTAAGATCCACATGCACTATATTTATGGGTTGATTCATGAACAGATCATTGATTTTAGGTACTTTCTAACATCAGAGTAGATCACATACATTTTCACCAAACCCTTCACTGATAGCAAGTTCCTTCATTTGTGAGCTTTGCTGGGGGTGCCACAGGTGTCCACTTCGAGGTGAGATTCTTAGTCCTTTTTTCTCTTTTTGTTTTGGGGGGTGTTCTCTCTCTATTTGTTTGGAGATGCTTCTTCTCTTTGGGGGGGAATTTTTGTACATGGGTACCTCATTAGGCTTCATTTTATAGAACCCATCTTTTCACCCACCTAAGCTACGCTTAAGGGGGGTATTAGTATATGTTTTTATTTTCCTAGTGGGTTATTTATTTTCCTATTTCCTAGGTTTTTCCTACACTTTTATTAATCTTTCTTAGGTTAAATAAAGTGAGTTTAATTAGGTGAGTGAGTCATTTGAGGTGTCACAATCCTACGAGGGAGTTACATTTACTATGTTGAGACCATTTGGTGGTCTCTCCCTATTGGTTAATTTTGCCACCTCCACCCCTCTCCCTGTTCTATATAAACTCACTACCTAGCTTGTATTTTGCATCTTGTATGGAAATTATTTTGGTCTTGTGTAGCCTCTTCTTTGAGCTCATAATGCAATTTTTTCATCATGACATTTGCATATCTCTTAGAATCTCTGGTCTACTTTTGTTTATGCATTTACATATTTTTGTAGCTTAGAATCTCTCTTAAAATTTTCCTAGGTTATACAATGAAGGGGTCAACAAGGCAACATGCAAGGTAGGCAAAGTCAATTTGGGGGTTAAAAAGATGGTCAAGGAGGTAAAAAATATAAGGGACATGTCACTAAGAGTGAAACTACTGAGAGGAGTGTAGTTCATGCCTATGAGGTTTTGATTAGGACTTCTTTATTATCATCAAACTACCACATAGGCTTGACATGATTTTAGTACTTATATATTTATCCCCTTGGGGATGGAATCTACATGAAAGGTAGGTATTGTTCCTAAAGCATGACACTTACCTTTGTTGTTGTCCCACATCTAGACTTTTAATGAAGAATAACTCAAGTGTAAGTCTAATATATGATAAGATGGAAGTACTAGAAGGGAGATAAGAGAACATGTACCATAGATGTTGAGTTTACTTGAGTCATCTCACCTTGTCACGTCAACTTACAATGATGATAAAGACATGTAATACAAGAACAAAAACCTATAATAAGAAAACAAAAGATTATAGACACATGCTAATCTAGAGAGGAGAAGAATGCATGTTCTCCTTTTATTTCAGATTTTAAAGAACACATTTAGTTTTTATGGATTTTCAAAGTTTTACAATTTTTAGGTTTTTATTTTATTTTTTGATATTATGGTTTTCCTAAAGAGTTTGTGTAGGTCTAACATGACACCTTTAAGTCTTTGAGAGACCTAAGTTTATTGAATAGATTTTCACTTGCCCCCTTGCATGGGGAGACATGCATGCTTGACTGCACATTTTTTCTCTTTTGATTCTGTTGGAGGAGTGACTTGTACTCATACATTGTTATGAACCTATTGCTTGAGACCTAACTGGTTGATATATATACTTAGCTTTAGTTGACATCTTATTCTTATCTTTCCCTCTTGTGAACATGGTTGGTTTAGAGTTTTTATTAATGATGCTTATGCTTATGCATACCTATGATGATTTACGTATGTATGATAACAATGTTGAAACCATTTTTGTTATCTTTCTTTGTTTATGATGTATGCAATGTGAATAGATGCATTTGATTCACATATGGAAATGTAAAGTACTATGCTTTCTTTATACTAGATGCCATGATAAAATGACATGTTTTATTGCTTTTGTATTTTTCAAATGTATGCAAATGGAACAAATAGTATGAATGTTCTTTAGTAGGATTTTTGACTTAGGGGATTGTGAGTTGACCTAGTATAGGTTCACCTACTAAACTATTTGATATAAGATTTAAGAATCAAGTGGGAATATGAAGCAAATGAAACAACTTTGAAACATGGTTTTGTAGAAGGCTAGACATTGATCCTTATCTAGATAAAATAATTTGACTAGCTTTCAACTTAGACAAGCAATGAACTTTATTAGCACCATCTAGACTTATGTCAAAAATGGATATCAAGTTAGACCTAGGGTAAAGGAAAGGATTCAAAGAAAAAGATGGTGCTAAAAGGTAGTTAGACTCTCATCTTTGCCCAACTAGTGCATGTGTGTGCTTTGTACCTCTCTTTTTTATTTTCTTTGATAGATACTATCTGATGCAGGAGCATCCCTAGTTTAAGAGCAATCTTGCATCAACCAAAAATATTTGCATTTCAGTTTGTTTACAGTTCAGTTTGTTTCTTTTCATTTTCTAGTTCAGTTTAAATAGTTCAGTCAATAGTAGTTCCTGTATTTTGGTCCGCATTCTACCGCAGTTGTATTTCAGATCTTGTGGAGCTGGACTTAGCATCTACATTCATTCATGCACAACATATCAGAAATTTAGAGCATTTGGATCAAGTACCGAAAGTTATCGCTATTAGGTCAACTATTTTCTCATAATAGAGCATCCTAACAACCTCTAATAAGCAGCTAAAGGAGAAGACTGGCAAAGCATTCCTTGACTTGTGGAGCCTAATGACACATCATTCATTGATCTTTGGTTCATGGCCAACCTCCTCCGAGATCCGCACACCATTCTGTTGCAAGTATGGGCCTAACCAGTGTTGTCATTGATGTCAATGTACTCCTGTTGCATCAATCATAAGGATTGGATGAACTGTTTGTTGAGGATATTGAGAAAATTATTCATATCAGAGAAGAATAGTGAAGACAGTGAGCTAAAGATCCTAGCTCAGATGAAGATCAGGGGATGCGCTTCAAAGGGTTTGTAGATATGTGTCTTAAGATGATCCAGTAAAGATTTCAGAGGTCTGCATGAAGATCTAAAGAAGTTGTGGATGCTCAAGTAAAACTGGTTTTGGCAGATGTTCAGAGGTGACATAGTGACATAGATAGGTCCGGTGAAATTCGGAAATGAAATATCTTGTTCTGCAGATTTGGTGAAGTGTTTAGGAAGTCAATGTGAATTGACAACTCAATTGGTTTATGGTTTGGAGGTCTGCAAGCATCTATTCCATTGTGACAGTGATGGCAGACTATGTTCTTAGGGTTCTGGATGAAGGAGATAAGGATTTCAGTAAGCAGATGTAGTGTGGATGTTGTTGGTGATTTAGGCAAGCTTGTGGAGGTCTTTGGATCATGTCCAGTTCATGTTGGTGGTCCGCATTAGAGTTTGAGCTTGCAATTAAAGAATAACTTCCTGATGATGATGTTCTTCCTAACTCTAGCCAACCGAATGAGTTACACATCCTGCGGATGATCTTGAAGATGTTAAGTGAAGATTGGCATGTTCCTAAATGAAGATTGAAGTCTCAGATCTGTGTGGCTGACAATGTGTTGATCCGCGTGAAGTCTTTTTGTAATTGGTCATGCTGTATTTATGTATTTTCTTTGTAATGTATGCCGACTTGGATGATTATCCCTAAGTCGATGTCTTTTATAAATAAGGAATTGTAAAGTCATTTCAAAAGCATCTTGTGGAGATGAGAGCATGGTAAGTATTGGGCTTAAATGGAACTGACACAAGCATGGTGAAGATGATATTCTTGAGTTCAAGTATGTAATACTTATTATTCTGTAGACAGTGTGTCTCCTGTAGGCAGTGAGCCTCTTGTGAGTAGTATGCTCGGGCAGTGAGCCCTAATTGGCATGTGCCATTTGGTTCTTTCTATTATGCGAACAGAGAATACATTCTTGGGTTAGTCACCCCGTGGTTTTTCCCTTAACCGGGTTTTCCATGTCAAAATCTTGGTGTCTCGTGTTAATGTGTTTCTGCTCTTGATTTAATGAATTGTATTTCCATGATTGATTTATTATTATGCTACTAAATTACAAAGTGGATTTAAGTGTTTAATTGGAAGAAAGTTTTGGACAACTGATTTACCGCCCCCCTCTCAGTTGTCTGTCCTGAATCTAACAATTGGTATCAGAGCCAAGTTCCTCTAAAAGGAGCTTAACTGCTTGAGGAGATCCAGGATGTCGTCCTACAAGAAGGATAGTCCGAAGTTTGATGGAACCAATTTTACTCTTTGGAAAAGTTGCATGCAATGTCACTTGCAATGTATGTGAATGCAATACTGGACCATGGCTTCAAAGAAGTATACTCCTCCATAGAATGGTCCAAAATCCGTAGATGAAATCACAGATGTTGAAAACAATCTGCGGACTAAAGAAGCTCTTCTAAGTGCCTTATCTGATTCAGAGCTGACAAATGTTGTTGACCTACAAACTGCTTTTGAGATTTGGGAAAAACTAGAACTTCTGCATGAAGGAGACAAGTATGTTAAATGTGTAAAGCTTTAGAGTCCAAAAGGAAAATTCAAAAATATGAAGATGAGAGAAGATGAAAATATCACTACTTTTATGCCAAGAGTAAATGAGTTTGTTTTTGGCATTAGATGTGCTGGTGGAGTCTTGGATGAAGATGAGATTGTTGGCAAAGTTCTTAGATCCCTTCCTGCTTCTTACAAATAAAAGGTTGCTACCATTGAAGAATTCAGAGCCCATTCAGGTGTCACAAGAGATCAATTGGTTGGTAAATTGGCTACATTTGAATTGACTAAGTTTGGAGATGCCCCCCCAAGACTGAATCTGCATTCAAAGCCAGTGCCTCTGTAAAAGGTAAACAAAGGTTTGATCTGGGAGAGAACTCTTCAAGGAAACTATCATGGTATGAAAAAGTAAGAAAAGACCTGGAAAAAGAAGAAGCAGAAGCTACTCAACTTGAAGCCCTTATTGCAAAAAGACTACCAAGAGGATCTGGTAAGTATGAAGGAAAATTGCCTTTTAAGTGTTTTAACTGCAATAAGATTGGTCATTTTGCCTCAAGGTGTCTGGAAAGATTTTCAAGGTCAAATCCTAACAGATCAAGGTTCCAAAAGAATTGTTACTATGTTCATGAAGATGATGATAATGAAGGAGTAACAGATGATGAATCAGAGACATGAAACAAATCTAGAAGTGACTGGGTGTTCATTGCCATCAAGGAAGAAGATCCAATGCCCTCTATATCTGTCAATCATAAAATTGTGGAAAGAGCTCTGGCTGCCCAAGTTGAAGAAAAGGATGATTGGGTCATTGACAATGGATGATCTCACCATATGATAGGTGACAAAAACAAGTTTATAGTTTTGGAAAGCTATGAAGGAGGAGTGGTAAAATTTGGTGATAATTCTGCTGGTAGAATCAAATGTAGAGGAACTATTTCTTTTGATGGAAAGAACAAAACCAGTAATGTACTCTATGTTGAAGGTTTGAAGCACAATCTTCTTAGTGTTGGACAGTTGGTGGACAAAGGCTATGATCTCTGATTCAAGAATGGAAAATGCAAGATTTTTGAAAGTTTCAGAACAAAGATTGTATCTGGTACTCAAACAAAAGGTAACATCTTCCACTTGGTTGGTACTGGTAACAACTACTTATTTGTTCAAATTGATCAGAGTTGGTTATGGCATAGGAGAATGTGTCATGTGAATTTTGATAATATCATCAAGATAAGCAACACTCGGGCTATAAGATATCTTCCAAAATTGGTGAAACCTACAAATAGTTTGTGCAAAGAATGTCAGTTGGGTAAACAAAGCAGAGTCTCATTCAAAATCAAGGAACAATCTTCTACCGAATTATTGGACTTAGTTCATACTGACCTATGTGGTCTGACAAGAATCAGGAGTGTGCAAGGTGATAGTTACTTCATGTTATTAATTGATGACTATTCTTGGATGATGTGGGTTACTTTTCTAAAAGAGAAATTAGAGGCTTTTGAGATATTAAAAATATTCAAGGCTATGGTGGAGAATGAAACTAGATTAAAATTAAAATGTCTGAGGTCTGATAGAGGTGGAGAATTCACATCCGATGAGTTCATAGAATTCTATGAGAAACATAGAATAAAGAGACAGTTGTTTGCTCCTAGGATTCCACAGCAGAATGGAGTAGTGGAGAGAAAGAACCAAACCATCCAGGAAGCATCTAGAACCATGATGATGGAAGCAAATGTTCCTTAGATCTATTGGAGAGAAGTTGTAAGCATTGCAGTCTATACTCTCAATCGAGTACAAATCAGAAGTAATAGCAGTAAGACTCCTTATGGACTTTGGTTTGGCATCACTCCCACAATGAGGTATTTTAGAGTTTTTGGTAGCAAATGTTACATTAAGAGAGATGAAGATTTAGGCAAATTTGATGCTAGAAGTGATGAAGGAATTTTCTTGGGTTATTCTGCTCAAAGTAAAGCATACCGGCGTTATAACAAGAGATTGAGGAAGATTATAGAAAGTACAAATGTGAAGGTTGATGAAGGGATTGAAAAACCCTCAAGGTTTTATGAATGTGATGAAGATGATCAGAATGATATTTTGATCCAAGGAGTCCAAGCCCCTTCTGAGATTTAGATTAGGACTGATCTGGTAAATCAGGAAGAAGAGATAAGTTTGAATGAACCTGTTCAAGAATCAGGAGTGCAAGAAACTCCCAAAGTTCCTAGGTACGTAAGACTGAACTACTCTAAAGATCAGATCATAGGTGATAAAAGCAAAGGTGTACAAACAAGAAGGATTGCTCAAGATTTAGAAGAGTATTGTTCGATTTCAAAGATTGAACCTAAGATAGTGAATGAAGCTTGCAATGATGAAAACTAGACTAAAGCAATGGAGGAAGAGCTAATGCAAATTGAGAAAAATCACACTTGGGATCTTGTTCCTAGACCTAAAAATAAGAATGTGATTGAATGAAGTTGGTGAAGTAATTAGAAATAAAGCCAGATTGGTCTGCAAGGGTTACTCTAAAATAGAAGAAGTTGATTTTGAAGAAACTTTTGCTCTGGTGGCAAGAATTGAAGTAGTCAGATTATTTCTTGCTTTTGCTGCCTTTAAGGATTTCAAAGTATACTAGATGGATGTCAAGTCTACCTTCCTAAATGGTGACTTGGAAGAAGAAGTATACATTGAGTAACCGAATAGATTTCAATTGTCTGATCATGGTGATATGGTCTGCAAGTTGAAGAAAGCACTGTATGGACTCAAGCAAGCCCCAAGAGCTTGGTATGAAAGATTAGATAAGCATGTTTTGAAGATTGGTTTCAACAAAGGTACTGCTGACAGTAATTTGTATTTCAAAATTGATCATGAAAACATCTTGATTGTTGAAGTGTTTGTTGATGACATCATTTTTGGAGGAAGAGATAGTATGTGCAAAACTTTTGCAAATCAAATGAAAAGTGAATTTGAGATGTCCATGCTTGGGGAAATGAATCTCTTCTTGGGTCTACAAATCACTCAAACAAAGAAAGGAATCTTCATTTCTCAGACCAAATATGTGAAAGAATTGTTGAAGAAATTTGGGATGGAAGACTCAAAACCAATGAGTACTCCAATGGCAACCGGATGTAAATTGAGCAAAGATGATGACTCTCCTAAGGCTGATCAGAAAAAGTACAGGTCAATGATTGGAGGATTATTGTATCTCATTCAAACTAGACTTGACATTATAATGTTGTTGGTCTTGTTGCTAGATTCCAAGCTGATCCTAGAGAATCTCATGTCATGGCAATCAAGAGGATTTTTAGATATCTAAAAGGGACAGTTGAGTATGGATTGTGGTATCCCAAAGATCATGATTTCTCTCTTCATGCATATACAGATGCGGATTGGGTAGGAGATGTGGATGACCAGAAGAGTACCAATGGTGGAGCATTCTTTTTGGGAAAGAGATTGGTTTCTTGGTTGAGCAAGAAACAAGAGGCAATATCTCTATCCACTGTAGAAGCAAAATATATTGCAGTAACAGATAGTTGCACTCAAGTTTTATGGATGAAGCAAATGCTAAAAGACATCAGAGTGGAGTATGAGGAACCTATCACAATCTTCTGTGATAATTCAAGTGCAATAAATATTTCAAAGAATCTAGCGTTGCATTCAAAGACTAAACATATATCCATCAAGTTTCACTTTTTGAGAGAGCAAGTGAACAAGAATGAAGTCAGATTGGAGTTTGTGCCTTCCAAAGATCAGATTGCAGATATTTTTACTAAACCTCTACCTAAGGACTCTTTTGAGTATCTTAGGGAGAAGTTAGGGGTTATTACCCTTCCGGCTTTAAATTAAGGTGCACTGATGTGCATCAATCCGGTGGATCTCATAGTCATATCTTGTGGTCCGGATTGATGTTTGGGAAGTTGCCACTCAGGGGGAGCAGCTGGTATGATTCTAAATTGGTACAAGTATGTGCCCTTTGCCATTGATGTCAAAGGGGGAGAGAAGACATGTGAAAAACAAGTGGTTACTAATCAAAGGGGGAGTAGTAAAGGAAGAGTAGACATGTGAATGGTTGTTGTTGATAGGGGGAGTTGTGTCAGTGAGAAGAAGTTGTTGTCTTGATGGTTAAAATAGTTTTTCACATCATATGTTGCCATCAATGACAAAGGGGGAAATTGTTGCAAGTATGGGCCTAACCGGTGTTGTCATTGATGTCAACATACTCCTGTTGCATTAATGATAATGATTGGATGAACTATTTGCTGAGGATATTGAGAAAATTAGTCATATAAGAGAAGAACAGTGAAGACAGTGAGCTAAAGATCCTAGCTCGAATGAAGATTAGAGGATGCACTTCAAAGGGTTTGTAGATATGTGTCTTAAGATGATCCAGTAAAGATTTCAGAGGTCCGCATGAAGATATGAAGAAGTTGTGGCTGCTCAAGTAAAATCAGTTCTGGCAGATGTTCAGAGGTGACAGAGTGACATAGATAGGTCCGGTGAGATCTGAAAATGAAATATCTTGTTCTGCGGATTTGGTGAAGTGTTGAGGAAGTCAATGTGAATTGACAACTCAATTGGCTCGTGGTCTGGAGGTCCACAAGCATCTATTCCATTATGACAGTGATGGTAGACTGTGTTCTTGAGGTTCTGGATGAAAGAGATAAGGATTTCAGTAAGCAGATGTAGCGTGGATGTTGTTGGTGATTCAGGAAAGCTTGTGGAGGTCTTTGGATCGTGTCTAGTTTGTATTAATGGTCTGCATTGGAGTTTGAGCTCACAATTGTAAGGAAAGAAGAGGTGCAGAATACAGCTTCCCTAATGTTAATTCAAAGGGGATTATGCAGACAGGTAACTTTCAATTCAAAAACATAGATGAATACACCACAAAAACAACAATAAACAATTTAAGACAACACAGAATGACACTAGTTTTATGTGGGAAAACCCTTGTGGGTAAAAAACCCACCACCACAATAGAAGCTATCTTTATTATAGTAGTCTGAAAAATACAATAAAGATACCCAGCTCTTTTATTCAAGTATCAATTCTATAACAATTATACAAAGTCATTTATTGCATTTGCACATCTACAGAATAAACTATATAATTCAAATAGTTTCATCAACTCCAACGATGCCAGTGGATCAGATTATATTATCAGTCTCCAAGAGCAAAAAACTGTTACACCACTTTTTCCCTAACTGATCGATCTCACTTCTCCAAAGCCGTTGCCTTCAAACCGTCATAACTATTCATATTCCAGTGAGATGTTTAATCCCACATGCACCAGGTCACTGATGATGTTTTAATTTATATGGCCAAAAACATAGTAATACCATCGTCGGCAATTTTGTTGTCGACGATGCCAAGCTATAGCCTTATCAGACTAACCCGCTCCATCAGTGAACACTTCACTTCTTGCACCGATAGTCCAATGTCTCCATGATGCTAACTTGTATATGCTTTAGTTGACTTATAGTAGCCAGTAATCCCTTGTATCTCCAGCGCGATGTCATCGATATAGTCGGTCATGCTTTGTATCTAACTCAATGTATGAGCACAATGTACATTTCCAATATACATTCGAAACATGCATTCAAAAAGTTTGACCCGTTGACCCTCCTTGTATCTAAACCTGATGTATATCTGCAATGTACATTCACAACATACATTCCAAAGATGCATTTGACCTTTGACCCGATCATTGACCTCCTTTGTATGCCGATACACTTGTACATTCATAATGTATGTACATTGCATACAAGCGAGATATGCAATAGTGAGATACACACAAATTGTTCTCACATATATTTGCAGTATACACACAAAATGTTCACAACATACATTTGCGATATAAACACAAATTGTATGTTCAGTAAACCAACGCAAATTAAATGAAGTTCCAAACAGTAATTTGAGACACAAAGTCTCTTCAATATCCCACTTGTCGAAGAGATTACTGCTACCTCTTAATCTGCATATAATTACTGAGAACTATGGGCCTGAAAACCCATTGCATCTGAACACCATTTGAACTTGGTTGTGCTCACTAGTTTAGTCAAGGCATCAGGGACATTTTCCAAAGTGTCAACCTTTTCTAGCTTCATCTTCATGTCTTCCACCATATCACGAACAAAGTGATATTGGACATCAATATGTTTTGTCCTACCATGAAATGTAGGATTCTTCGCCAAACATATAGGACTTTGACTGTCATAGTTAATTTGTATCTACCCTGCGTTAAAACCAACATCAGAACACAACCTCTTCAACCAAACAACTTCTTGGCATGCACGAGTAGCTGCCATGTACTCTGCCTCTGTTGTGGACAAAGCAACTATAGCCCGCCACTTGCTCATCCAACTGATAGCACCACCATTTAACGTGAATACATATCCACTGGTGGATCTTCTACTATCAATGTCCCCTACCCAATTAGAATCACCATATCCCTGAATGCTAATAGATCTCTGAGATCCAACTGAGTTTCCATGATAGCAAATAACATAGTCAGAAGTTCCCTTCAAATACCTCATAACTCTTTTCACAGCATCCCAATGTGACCTGCCTGGATTCGCCATAAACCGGCTCAAAACTCCCACTGCTTGGGCAATGTCTGGCCTGGTACAGACCATTGCGTACATCAAATTGCCAACAACGCTTGCATAAGACACTTTTTTCATATCATCAATTTCATTTGAAGATTCTAGACAATCTTCAATAGATAATTTCCTTCCTTGCAAAACTTGAACAACTAACTATTTAGAATCAGACATATGAAACTTATCAAGAACATTGGTAATATACTTGCTCTGGCTGAGCCAAATCTTTCTCTTAGATTTGTCCCTTTTGATTTCCATTCCTAGATTGTACTTTACTGCCCCTAGATTCTTCATTTCAAATTTCAAGGACAACTGAGATTTTAATTCTGAGATCATCCCCTTACCATTGCCAATGAATAACATGTCATCCACATACAGTGCAATTATAAGAATCCGATCACCTTCAGTTTTATAATAAACACAATGATCAGATTTAGATCTCACATACCCCAAGGATAAAACATACGTATCAAATTTTTGATACCACATTCTGGGAGATTGCTTCAAACCATAAAGAGACTTTTTAAGTTTATATACTAGATGTTCTTTACCTTTTACCACAAAATGCTCTGGTTGGACATATAAATTTCTTCTTCAAGGTCCCCATGAAGAAATGCTATTGTCACATCCATCTGCTCAATTTCAAAATCATATGCTATTGCAAGTGACAACAGAAATCTAATGGATGTCAGCTTAGCTACAAGAGAAAAAATTTCTCCATAATCTATACCTTCCTTTTGAGAATACCCCTTAGCAACTAGTCTTGCCATGTACTTGTCAATACTACCATCTGGACCATATTTATTTTTAAATACCCACTTACAACCCACAGGTTTTCTACCTTCAGGCAAGGGCACCAGATCCCAGGTTCCATTTTTCTCCAACAATGACATTTCACTATCCATGGCTTCCAACCAAGAATCTGAATCAAGTAAACTAATAGCTTCTTTCACAGTCCTAGGTTCATCAGTATCAGTAAGAAAAGCATAAACACAACTTGAATCAAGTACTAAAAATCCATACCTATCTAGTTGTCTTCTTTCATGTGTAGACCTCCTCAATGGTTGAGGTGTAGGTTTAGGTTCTTGCTCTGGATCTGAATCTTCAGAGCTACTTGAACTCACATCTGAATCATCTACACTTGGTGCTTGTTGTTCCTCTTTTACAGGGGTTAGAGGAATATTAACAACACTCTTTTCTTTCTTATTTTCTATCTTCTCCGGCTGAGGATCAATAACCAAAGGTTTCAGCTCTCTAAAAATTATATTCCTGCTCTAAATTACTTTTTCTGTTTCAGGATTCCAAAGCTTGTACCCTTTAACACCGACTCCATAGTCAATAAAGATACATTTGACTACTTTGTAATCCAACTTAGATCTTTTTACCTCAGGAATATGAGCATATGCCTCACAGCCAAAGACACGAAGATGTCTTAAAGAGGGCTTCTTTCTAGACCATGCTTCCATAGGCGTCTTATCAACCAATGTTGAAGGAGAATGATTTAGCAAATAACAAGCTATAGCAACTGCCTCAGCCCAGAACCTTTGTTCAAGACCATCATAACTCAACATACTTCTTGCTTTCTCCATCAATGATCGATTTAACCATTTAGCAATTCCATTTTGTTGTGGAGTATAATGTGTAGTCTTATGCCTTTTTATACCATGATCTACACAATATTTATCAAAATTCACATTGCAATATTCACCACCGTTATCTGTTCTTAAGCATTTTATTTTTCTACTAGTCTAATTTTCCACAAGAGTTTTAAATTCTTTAAACCGACTGAACACTTCTGATTTATTTTTCAAAAAATATACAAATGCCCTCCTTGAGTAATCATTAATAAACGATACATAGTATCTTGATTTACATAAAGAAGGAACATCAGCTGGACCAAAAACATCAAAATGTACATAGTCCAAAACACCAGAAGATTTATGAGAACTAGAATAAAAAGAAACATGGTTCTGTTTTCCATATATACAATGTTCGCAGAAATTGAACTCCAGATTACAATCAATCTACCCATCTACCAGGGTTTTGTTTTTCAAGGTTTTTAAACCTTTTTCACCTATGTGACCAATTCTATGATGCCAGAGCATTGTTTTCTCTACAGAAAGTTTAACTTCCATAGAGTTTGCATTATGTGTTACAACATTAGCTTTTTTAGACTATACAAAGACATTATTACAGCACACTGGTTTACCATCTAACTTATACAAAGTTCCAACGTGTTCACCCTTTGCCAAAATAATAGAACCTCTAGTCATCTTACAGCCACCATTCACAAAAGTAACTTGCACACCAACATCATTAAGCTTACTAACAGAAAGTAAATTTTGAGCTAGACCTGGTATGTGTAGTACTCCATTCATTCCCTTTATTCTGCCATCCGGGAACTAGATTCTGACTCTTCCTCGGCCAACAATTTCCAATGTCGAATCACTTGCCAAGAACACCTTCCCACCAGCATACGATTCATACTTTATGAACCATTCTCTGTGAGATGTCATATGAAAAGATGCTCCTGAATCCTCCAGCCATACATCTTCAAATGCAGGCATTGCCAAGGCAGCAATGAAGGCATCAACATCACTCTGAGAAGAATCAGTTTCAGAGAAGTTCTTCTTCTTCTTTTTCTTCTCTTTGCAGTCTTTCCTGATGTCTCCTTTCTGCCCACAATTCCAGCACTTCACCTTGGACTTTTTGCCAGGAGATTTTGATTTCCCCTTTGATTTGGACTTAGACTTCTTGTCCTTCTTCTTGCCTCTTTCCTTTGATCTACCTCAAACAGACAGGGCCTCTTTGGCCATCTCAGAAGACTTCCTCCGCATCTCTTCAGATAACAATGAGGCAACAATGGTTTCATTTTTAAACGTGGTTGTTGTACTTCCAATAGCCATCACAAGATGATCCCAAGAGTTAGGTAAAGAACACAATATAAGCATACATCGGTCTTCCTCTTCTATTTTTACACCTACAGACGTCCACTATGCAACAATCAAATTAAATGAGTTCAGATGGTCTGCTACAGATGCTCCTTCATCCATCTTTAGAGAATACAACTTCTTTCTAAGGAAAAGTTTATTCACCAAGGACTGGCCCTGATAAATATCTCCCAACTTTTTCCACAAAAGGTTTGCAGTTGTTTCTTCATGAACATTCAATAGAACAGAATCTGCTAAACTTAATCTTATCAGTCCTTTGGCTTTCATATCTTCCAAGTCACAATCTTCTTGCTTCATGGCTGCAGGTTTAGTCGCAGACACAACAATCCAAAGATCTATGTCAACCAACATATCTTCAACTTTAAGTTTCCACAACTCAAAGTTTGTGCCATTGAACTTTTCAATGTCTATCTTTCCTGATGTACTTTCCATCTTATTTAACAAAATAGACCTCTACAGAACTCCCACTCACAGAACTAACATAAAAAACCCAACCTACCAACAAGGATAACACAACTGGCCAGGCTTTGATACCACTTGTAAGGAAAGCAGAGGTGCGGAATACAGCTTCCCTAATGTTAATTCAAAGGGGATTATGCAGACAGGTAACTTTCAATTCAAAAACACAGATGCATACACCACAAAAACAACAATAAATAATTTAAGACAACACAGAATGACACCATTTTTACATGGGAAAACCCTTTCGGGTAAAAAACCCACCACCACAATAGAAGCTATCTTTATTACTGTAGTATGAAAAATACAATAAAGATACCCAACTCTTTTGTTCAGGTATCAATTCTATAACAATTATACAAAGCTGTTTATTGCATCTGCACATCTACAGAATAAACTGTATAATTCAAATAGTTTCATCAACTCCAACGATGCCAGTAGATCAGATTATATTATCAGTCTCCAAAAGCAAAATACCGTTACACCACTTTTGCCCTAACTGATCGATCTCACTTCTCCAACGCAGTTGCCTTCAAACTGTCGTAACTGTTCATATTCCAGTGAGATGTTTAATCCCACATGCACCAGGTCACTGACAATGTTCTGGTTTATATGGCCAAAAACATAGTAATACCATCATCAGCAATTTTGTTGCCGACAATGCCAAGCTATAGCCTTATTAGACTAACCCGCTCCATCGGTGAACACTTCACTTCTTGCACCGATAGTCCAATGTCTCCGTGATGCTAACTTGTATATGCTTTAGTTGACTTACAATAGCCAGTAATCCCATGTATCTCCAGCTTGATGTCACCAATATAGCTGGTCATGCTTTGTATCTAACTCAATGTATGAGCACAATGTACATTTCCAATATACATTCGAAACATGCATTCAGAAAGTTTGACCCGCTGACCCTCCTTGTATCTAAACCTGATGTATATCTGTAATGTACATTCACAACATACATTCGAAAGATGCATTCGACCTTTGACCCGGTCATTGACCTCCTTTGTATGCCGATACACTTGTACATTCAAAATGTATGTACATTGCATACAAGCATGATATGCAACAGTGAGATACACATAAATTGTTCTCACATACATTTGCGGTATACACATGAAATGTTCACAACATACATTTGCGATATACACACAAATTGTATGTTCAGTAAACCAATGCAAAATAAATGAAGTTCCAAACAACAATTTGAGACACAAAGTCTCTTTAGCAATTGGAGAATAACTTCTGGATGATGCTGTTCTTCCTAACTCTGGCCAACCAGATGAGTTACACATCCTATGGATGATCTTGAAGATGTTAAGTGAAGATTGGCATGTTCTTAAATGAAGATTGAAGTCTCAGATTTGTGTGGCCGACAGTGTGTTGATCCGTGTGAAGTCTTTTTGTAATTAGTCATGTTGTATTTATGTATTTGCTCTGTAATGTATGCCGACTTGGATGATTATCCCTAAGTCGATGTCTTGTATAAATAAGGAATTGTAAAGTCATTTCAAAAGCATCTTGTGGAGATGAGAGTGTGGTAGCGAGGAGGAGAGCGAAAGGCAGAGCAGAAGTATCGAGCTTAAATGGAACTGACTCAAGCATGGTGAAGATGCTATTCTTGAGTTCAAGTATGTAATACTTATTATTCTGTAGATAGTGTGTCTCCTGTAGGTAGTGAGCCTCTTGTGAGCAGTATGCTCAGGCAGTGAGCCCTAATTGGCATGTACCATTTGGTTCTTTCTATTCTTCTAACAAAGAATACATTCTTGGGTTAGTCACACTGTGGTTTTTCCCTTAACCAGGTTTTCCATGTCAAAATTTTGGTGTCTCATGTGTTAATGTGTTTCTGCTCTTGATTTAATGCATTGTATTTCCATGATTAATTTATTATTATGCTGTTGAATTACAAAGTGGATTTAAGTGTTTAATTGGAAGAAAGTTTTAGACAACTGATTCACCCCCCTCTTAGTTGTCTATCCTGAATCTAACACATTCCATTAATTTGCAGAGGATTTCTACGCATTTAGGTCTGACCTATTCGTGTACACACATTAAAGCTCTTCATTGGAGTTTGTGATCTTCCTTGGTTGACCTGGAGGAATCTTTTGTATTGGAGATGATATATATTGGTGTAATAGATCCTTAGGAAAGTAGTTCATGATAATAGTGATAGTTGATAGTTTAGATTTTGTGAGAAGGAGCTTCAAAGCCATATCTTGTCCATGTTCTGATATTCTGTAATCTGGCCTTTTGAGCCCTAGTTGTAAGCCCGCATGTTGTCGGTTGTTGATGATGATTGTTAGTCATAACAACATGCATAAAAATTTGCACAACAAACCTTTATGTTGCAAGGTGTGGCCCTTGGTCTCCTTGTTCAGCGCAGTGCAGTGGTGGTTTGCGACAAGGGCTTAACTGCCTCCCATGCTTGTTAAGTCAAGTGGTTGTATCGGGCATTAATAGGTCAATCTTTTTGTGCAATGGAAGCTAACAATTGGTATGAGAGCTGAGGTCATGGGTTCAAACCCTGTGCTTGCACTGGGAGGGGGATTGTTGCAAGGTGTGGCCCTTGGTCTCCTTGTTCAGCGCAACGATGCAGTGGTTTGCGACAAGGGCTTGACCGCCTCCTATGCTTGTTAAGTCAAGTCATTGTATTGGGCATTAATAGGTCAATCTTTTGGTGCAATGGAAGCTAACACTTTATTCTCTTGAAAAGTATGATCAATTTGAAACAAATTGATGACTCCAAGGCTTCGTTGATCAAGTCATGATCGTCTGACGTTACTCAGAGGTTGATGTGACATGTTTTCCATTTCATGGGGTCTTACATTATATAAGTAATTGATCTTATGTATGTTTCCTGTAAATTGACTTCACAAACAAGGTTATTTCTACTATGCTCCACAAATTATAGTAATATTTGTAAGTCTGATCAATTTTTCTGAGCATTTACTGTCATGAACTTGTATATACTTCTACACTGTGTATTCATTCAAATATTGTGCCTACAAGTGGATATTCGTATGTTTATCATGGATATATATCTGTATTTGCATGATATTTATCAATTTAGAATGCTTTCACTCAAAATATGCTTTGTATTTTCAATTATCTATGAGATATAGGCATATTTCATGTTCATTTGCTTTAGATTGTATGTTGTTTGCAAATGTGAGTGTGATTTGTAATGAAATTTAAGAAAATTAAAAGAAATACTTCTAAATTTGGTGAACCTTTAGCTATTGAGTCACATACATTCCAGATACAGTCATGAAGAGAAGAAATCAAACCATAATTTCACCAGGATGTTCCACAACTAGGTATGGTTGATGCTAACTTCAAAGGAACAAAGAATGAAAACAACACATGCAAATTGATAAGCACTCCAAGGGACACATCTAATCAATGCATATATCCAGATTTCATTAACTAACTACTCAAGTTTTACAATGATTTGTAATCAAACAGCTTCTCTTTCATTAAGTATGCAAAAACATGTACATTCACAATAACCTTGAAATCAGTCCTGAATTCTTCAGCAATCAAATTTCAATTAAGTTTCCAATGTCTAAAAGAGTGCACTCCTCCTTTTATAGAATAAGGAGAGGAGGTGGTTACAAATGACCAATAGTCAAGATTTATCTATTCAAATCAATGGTCAACATTTTTTCATTGACTTAGTCAACATCTTCATCCATGGCACAAGTTGCCAGCTGGCAACTATCTAGCAAAACTTATCTGCTTGTAAATAGCCTATGTTTATACATTTACATTATGATGCATCTCTGCTTACTCTTTATCTCCTTCTTCCTCTTCACTTTCCTCTTCTTCATCATTCTCTACATCATCTTCATCTTCATTGTCACTGTGACCTTGATGTAGATCATCTCTTATATGTATCTTTATTGCTGCCCTGATGGTCTCATATGATTGCACTATTCTATCAATCTCACCTCCATCTTGGAATTTGGCTTTTACTACTGCATGCTAGTGAGAATGAAACTTAGCCTGAAGGGCATCCATCTTGCTTTTCTTGTTGTTCAGTGTTTCACTATAAGTCTCCACCATGACCTTTATTCTCATGACCTTGTTCATCACTTCTTCTGCTAGGTGGTGCAGGGGGTCCTCTGCAACTTGCTTGAAATTATCATGGAAGGCTTGGACAGCAAAATCTACATCTTGATTTTCAATCTCCCCTTCTACCTTCCCTTCCAATGCCTCTAGGGTTTTTGCCTCATGTGCCATTAGATTGTGCAGTTTGACACATATATCCCTGAGCTTTCTGCTGCATCTCTTTAGTATATCACATTCAAATCCAGTATCTTCATACTAGATACTCACCAGTTGGGATGTGTTATTATCTAATATATTATTACTTATCAATATCTGTGTATCAATCCTCTTCATTTCACCTAAAGAATCTAGGTGCTTCTCTAGCTTAAATGACCTCCTGCCTACCTCATTTTGTAATTTATCTACCTTTCTTTTCAAGGCACTCAAAGAATTCTAACTCTCCAAAGAGGTTTTTACTACATCCTCAACCTCAAAAATAGATGACATCATCCACTTCTCCATTACTTGTGCTTTATGCCTCATCAGGTCCAATCCTGTAATCTCCTCTTGGGATATGATGGTTAATGGAGTGGATGCACTAACTGGTGTATGCTTCGGATCAATTAATCCTTTAATAAAATAATGTAACTGAGCAATGTGCTCTTTATGTTTTTTATTCTTCTCTTTCTCTCTCTTCATCCTTTGTGTTAGAGAGTCAATGATATCCTTGCCTTCTTGACCTTCTTGGTCTTCATTTGCAAAACCCAGATCAACATTAGTGATCTTAAACTCTTCAAGGCTTATCTGGTCTTTCTCTTTCTCAATTAGAGGTAGGGCCACTTGTGTAGTTATCCTACCTGTAGTAGGGTCCCTCCTGATTGCCAAGGTCAACCTGGCCTTTCTTCTATATTTTATCATGCTCCCAGCAAATAATGTAGACACATCAAAATCTTGTACCTTCTCAACCTGTTGTAGATGTACTTATCATTGCAACCAATAAGGTACATAACCCTTAGGCTCTTGATGACCACCTTCTTCATTTTGAGTGTCCTGTGCTCCTGTGTTGGATTCTGCCCTTGGTGGTGAATGTTCTTTCCTAATTTCTTCCTCATTTACCTTCTCATGAGGGGGATTTTGCTGGGGCACCTCTTGTTGAGGGATCTCTTTTTGTGGAGGGGGATCTTGCAGAGTGTGTACACCTTGATCTTGCACTTCCTCCTCTTCACTTTCTTTGGGAGCCTCAGGAACATTTTGACTTTGTTTATCTTGTGGCATCATGCTTTCCTGAGCAGATTGTGTATTTTGACCTTGGAGATCACACAGATCACCCTTGGTCACATTCTCTATCTCTTTGTCAGTCTTGTGTTAGATTTTGTTCATCACCTTTAGGTGCGTTGACATTCTCCAAACTGGTCTCTTTATCAATTGATTTCTCTTTTGTCTCAGGATTACTTCCCTGATCACCCACCTCAGTATGTGGTGGTGAAACACTTTGCTTTAGACTAGCATCCTTATCAAGCATATCCTGATCACCCCTATTTTGAGGGTGTGATTCTATCTTTTCTTGTTCCATGGGCATGCCTTGACCTTTGTCTGTGATGGGGGTCATCCCACCAACTTCTATGTGCAGTGTACTATCAGCCTTTTCAGGCTCCAAAGGTGGATCATTATCTTGATTTGGGCTGATATCCCCCCAGTATGTTACATCTACTACTATAGGACTAGTAACCTGCTCGACCAAATTAGATAACCCTATCTGTTGGGCTACCTCCTCAGGGTTATCCTATTTTGTTTCATCTTTCTCACCCCTTGCATGGCTAGTTATCTTTTGGGCCATTGGGGTCCCATGAGGGGTCATCTTGGTATTGGCAACCAAGGTCTCCATGTGCTGAGTAGCCTTGTCTTGAATTATCTCATCATCTGATAACTCTACAGTATCATCCAGAGGGAAAGGGGACTCCCTACTAGCCATATGCACCTCTTTCTCTTTCTACTCCTCCATCTTCTCAGTCTTAAACTAAATTATCTTGAGGATGGGGACTTCGTACTGCAGCTCTCTCCTGAAGGCCAAACCACCCATGACTCTTAATATGATGGGGTCAGTGCTAACATTCCCCCTCATGGCTGTTCTTTGCTTCTTAGGTGGCGGGGTTTGTAGCACCTCCTTTCTTTTCTTCCTTGTAATTAATAAATCATCATCCCTGGGTTCCAAATCTACCTGCTCTTCCTCCAAGGGATTTTCCTATAGAGGCTCATTCTCCACTTGCTTCTTTTCTTCTTCAAGAATAGGCTTCACTATCCTCTTGGTCTTTTGTTTATCAGGGAGGGGTTGTGATGTGGATGCATGGGCTGATGTGGATGCCCCATCACCTTTTGATGTAAGCCTTTTGATGATCACCCCTTTCTGTTCATCCTCCACCTTCTTACCCTTAGATGGCAGCTTTTGTTCTTCAGTGGGTAATCTCTCTCCATTAGAGTTTCTCTTCTCAATAAGAAAATTGTCACATTCTTCATCTGACAATTCTTGTCTCTTCTTCTTATTGTCGACTGTGAGGGCCATGCCCTTCTTCTTTAATTTGGTAATCTCTGCATCTACCCAACTTTGGGTTAGTTGAATGACCCCTTGCATTATTTGGTCCAAGGGGGTCTCCTTCGGCTATGTTAGATCAGGGGCTGAAATGGTGTCATTATACACCTTCTTGTCTTCATACTCATTTGACATTATCTTTCAATCATCATGATGTAGCTGTGCCAGCATTGAGATGCAATCAAAGGTTTGGATTTGATTTAGGGTGAGCCTTTGATATTTTTTCTTCTAACCTCTGCCTCATCATCACAATCTGTCTAGAAGTCCTCCAGATGCCTTTTATGTATTTACTTTCCTAACAACTTTTACATCCTGCCATAAGGGTCATATGACTTGGTGATAGGGAATGGCTGCAAGTACATGAGTTTCAACCCCTCGATAGCATCCTTGATGCTCTATCTATCTGGGCATAAGTACTAGCCTATGTAAACTGGGAATAATACAAGAGGGATCTTCTTCTTCTCCATGTGAGCTTCAACAGAAGTAGATATTTGTCTAACAAACTCTATTAAAATAACCCTATCAGTGGGGTATCTTGGCAACATGAGGGGTTGTCCTTCAAATCCCTCAATCCTTATGTATGAAAAGGTGGAGAATTGGATAAACCAAGCTCCATACTTGTAAATAACTTCTTGAGCTTCCATGCTCAATCTCTTGGTTCGATCCTCCTCCATTGTTCTAACTAGATGCATTAAAAATGAATAATTTATCAGCTTGTAATCCTAGAGGTATGCCTTTCTCTGTAATTGGGGATAGTGATCCCAAATATTCACATCACCAATGCTGTTTCCTACCTTGCCTACTATTTGAAAGGCATCAAATGTTCCTCGGAAAGCACGAGAATATACAACATAGGAGGTCATGAAAAATATGCATGCCTTACCTCCTAGCTTCCTCATCCACTCATCTAAGCAATCACTGATGATTTTGGCCTAGAGAGGCTTGTTATCTAAGTATAAAACCATCTGGATAATTCCAAACATCTAGTTCTCAAAGTTACCAGCATGTGGTCTGTCGGTCATCCTACTTAACAGGGCAATTATATACTGATATTCATCATCAAAATCAAACTTATATAGGTATACTGGCAACTTGGCCAAAGCTGTGTAGGTATTGTTCTTTTCCCTCCACTGATACATTCTCTTCCTAGTCTCTTTCTTATTGTTGTTATACTCCTTTTCCATTTTATTGAGGTTTACACTTACTATCTCATTCCCCACTGGTAAGTTAAATGTAGCAGTGTTGCCTTTGACTGAAAAGTCAGCATATACTCTGCCATGCTTTTCTACTCTTCTAGTTTCTGGTTTATAATTTCTGGCACACTCTACCACCAGCTCAATGGTGTCCATAGCATATGGGAATCCTGTTGCATGCCATATACCTGTTGTAAATATCTTATCCAGTATAGGGTTGTCAATATCATTGTCTAATTTCCTTGACCATTCATCCAAGTCTGTTTGTCCCTGATGCATGTCACTGATAACACCATATCTGAACTCCACTCCCTCAGGCTATACGAACATAGACTTCAAGAATTCAGCCTCAGATGTATTCCTTCTCACCTCTACCATTGATTCCTGCAATAGACATATGCATGTCTTACCCTATAGTACTTGTACGAACATTCAACAATATCATGCATCCCCTAGCTACTATTCATCATTTTAATTCTTTTCATGCATCATCATGTGAATTTAACCTAGTAAAGAATCATTTTACCTGGATATTTGTAGAAAAAGACAATGGAGAGGGTTTTTAAATTACTTACCTGATATCGCTTTTCCTTTTTTGATTATGTGACTGATAATGGGAAATGTAGATGTGCAGGGTCAACCATTCCATTCCATTTCGTCGAGGGTCACGATCTGTTAGCAAATGACTAAGAAGGTTTTGACTTTCAGAGCTCTGTAATTCTCAATTAGTCATAGGGTAAATGTAAATAACCTTTGAATCTTACTTTTAAATGGATCAATAGGAAGAATTAGGGTATATGTGTTGTTCTGATTGAATCCGTCGATTATTTGCATGGAACTCATAGATGCTTCCAATTGTTGAATTTGTATTTGAAAGTGGTGGGGCTTCATCTACCATTTAGATTGCATTTAATGCCAGATGGTGATCTTTTGAAGATTAGGGATATTTGAAAATATGACCCCTAATGGATAATATGACCCCTCCTTGCGCAGGATAATTGTTTACTAAAGATCGGGGTGATTGGTCAACCTTTGACCACGAAGCCAGATCAGGTCATCAAATTAAGATCAGGGATACTTCAAAATGTGACCAATCACCAAGGTGATTTCATTCATTCGTTGGAACTGAATGACATCATGGTCATACTAGCATAGGGTGATATTCATGTAGGGGTGATATTTTGTAAGATGACTGATATTAAGAAATATGACCCCCCCCCGAATACATGAGGTTCTTTACGGGTAGATACATGTTCCTATTTAATTTTGACATTCACGTATCAGGTATCTAATGGTTATCGGGTGATTTTCTAAGTTGGGGTCATGTTAGTGAATATGACTGATGTTCATAAATATGACCCCCCATGTGAAATATCAAGGTCGACCAAACTTTGACTCAACATAACTTTCTTCCCTTAAACAATATCAGGGTGATCCAAAAGCCAAACCTGCTTAGAATTTTGTACATTTTCCAACTATGAGGTTTATGATAGCAGATGCTGATCTTGATAATTGATCCCCTCTTCTCATGATGCGCATGCATGAGCAAAGGTGACACACATGACTGAATTTTACCAAACCGCCCAAAGCAAGAAAACAAGCCAGCAAAAGCAAAAAAAAAGGGTGGGTCCCTGTTTTGCTAAGGCCAAATGTGGCATGTTGTGTAACCACACAACACCGACCAATCTATACTTGAATCCTATGATATACTGAATGACTGAATCTGCATTTGTTCCATATTTTTGAGTTGTTTCTGTTGTGTTTACTCTTGCTGCACGATCTGGATAGTTCATTCGGTGAACCCTCCTACCGTGACTGCACCAAGTGGTATCAGAGCAAAAGTTTGAATCTTTGGGAGCAAATTGAGTGAAGGATTTATGTAAGATCTTGTTGTAAGAAGATCATCAATCTGAGGCGGGTTACTTGTGTCGCAGTCGATCGCCAATTGTGAGGTAGTTGTCACCTTGTAGCCCGATTGCCGAATTTGAGGTAGTTTGCACTTGATCCTAGAAAAAAAATGCCGTCAAGGAGAATCCCTATTGTTGGAACAATGGATGGTAGAATGGATGAGATGATGGAAATGATGAAAACAATGAGAATTCGATTAAATGTTGTTGAGGAAGATAGGCGAAGAGGATTGACACCTAGACATAATGTTGAAAGTGATGATGAAGAAGAATTTCAATTTGTTGAACAAATTGGTGAAACCCTAGGAGGTGATGAAGAAGAAGAATCAGATCAAGTCAAGATGTTGCGAGCTATTTCAAAGATTGGGAAGAGACCTAGAGTTGATGTACCAAATTACATTGGCAATTTGAACCCTGAAGAGTTGATTGACTGGATAGATGACATGGAAGAGTACTTTGAATATGAAGAAGGTGAAGATTTGGAGAAGGTGAAATTTGCAAAGACAAAGTTGAAGGGACATGCTACTATATGGTGGAAAGAAGTTCAGTTGGAGAGAAACAGAAGAGGAAAAGAAAAGATTACAAATTGGGATAGAATGGTGACAAATTTGAAGAATCAGTTTATACCTGCTGACTATGAGTTGGAATTATTGAAGAGATTGCAAAACCTGAAACAAAAAGAGAAATCTGTGAAGGAGTATACTGAAGAATTTCATAAGATGATCATAAGGATATGCCATAGTGAAGAAAGCAAAGAGAAAGTGGCTAGATACATCAATAGACTGAGATTGAACATTCAAGAAGAACTAAGTTTGGTAAGGATGACATTTCTGGAAGAAGCATATCAGTTTGCCCTGAAAGTTGAAGAGAAATTGAATAAGAGGCATGATCAAAGACAGAGAGGCAGAGAAGGCAAATTTCAGAGAGGTAGAACATTTTATGGAGGAGATAGATCGTTTGCGGAACATAACAAATAAGAGAACACATTCAAGAAGGATGACAAAGATAATAATGCTTACCGGAGGGATGACAGAAGCTCTTACCGGAGAGGAAACCCTAGTGCATACCAGAATGAAGGATACATAAGAGAAGGAAGAGGATTTGATAAGAGAACATTCAGAGGCACTTGTTTCAAGTGTGGAGGTGAAGGACATAGATCATTTGAATGTAATCAAGGGAGTACAAGCAAGAGAATAGAGAACAGTGGAAGAGAAGCCTATGTTGAAGAAGAACCTGTTGGATCACCTAGTTCAGTTGGTAAACCAGAGAAAGGAGAATCACTTGTGATGAGGAGAGCACTATTTCAAGCAGAAACAAATGAGGAACCACCACAGAGGAAAAGTTTGTTTAGAACTAGATGCAAATCAGGAGGTAAATGTTGTAAAGTTGTAATTGATAGTGGTAGTTCAGATAACCTAGTTTTAGAGGAGATGGTGACTAAGCTGAAGTTGGAAATACTGAAAAACCCTAAGCCCTATCAAATAGCATGGATTCAGGATGATCATAAGGTACTGGTGAGTGAACAATGTTTGGTGAAATTTTATATTGGATCTTATCATGAGGAAGTCTTGTGTGATATTATGCCTATGGATGTTTGTCATATCTTGTTGGGTAGACCTTGGCAGTATGATAGAAAAGCTATACATGATGGGAGAAAGAATACATACACTATAACATTAAATGGGAAGAGAATTACCTTGATTCCTTTGGAAGATGATCCTAAGGGTGAAGTATGTGGGAATGCTAGAATCTGTTTGGTAGATGGAAGAAATTTTTTGGATGGTTTGAGACATGAGAATATGTGTTATGCTTTGATTCCTAAGAAGCTTGAAACATTGAAGGAGACTGAAGAATCACAACCGAAGGAGATAACTAAATTGCTGACAAAGTATGGAGACATCATATCAGACAATGTACCTAAAGGATTGCCACCAATTAGGAGTACCAGTCGTCACATGGATCTTATACCGGGAGCTAGTTTTCCTAACAAAGCAACACATAGAATGACACCAGCAAAGAATGAAGAATTGAATAGGTAGATACAAGAGTTGTTGAGGAAAGGATTGATTAGAGAAAGTTTGAGCTCTTGTGCAGTACCTGCAGTGTTAGAACCAAAGAAAGATGGAGAATGGAGAATGTGTACTAACTCTAGAGCAATAAACAAGATCACAGTTAAGTATAGATTTCCCTTACCTAGGATGGATGATATCATGGATTGTTTGAGTGGAGCAAAATATTTCACAAAGATATATTTGAAGAGTGGATACCATCATATCAGAATAGAGGAGATGAATGGAAGACTGCTTTTAAGACAAATGAAGGATTGTATGAGTGGTTAGTGATGCCTTTTGGATTGACAAATGCATCAAGTACTTTCATGAGATTGATGAATGTAGTCTTGAAGAAATTCTTGGGTAAGTTTGTTATTGTATATTTGGATGACATTCTGATTTTCAGTAAGACAAAATAAGAGCATTTGTGGCATATTAGACAAGTATTACAGAGGTTGAGAGAAGAGAAATTGTTCATAAACATCAAGAAGTGTAGTTTTATGAAAGAAGAATTGGTATATTTGGGATTTGTGATTTCTGTGGAAGGATTGAAGATGGACCCCAAGAAAGTAAGAGCAATTGTTGAATGGCCTACACTAGAGAGCATTGGAGAAGTCAGATCATTTCATGGATTAGCTAGTTTCTACTGGAAGTTCATTAGAAATTTCAGTTCAGTTTCTAATCCTATGACACAGACCATGAGAGGTGACAAAAGACTTTAAGTGGACATCAAGAGCAAATAAAAGTTTTGAACTGTTGAAGCAGAAGGTGATAGAGTAACCTATTTTAGCATTACTGGATTTCAATAAGGTATTTCAAGTAGATTGTGATGCAAGTGGGAGTGCAATTAGAGTAGTGTTAAGTCAGGAGAGTAAACTGGTAGCATATTTTAGTGAGAAGTTGAATGATGCAAGAAGAAGATATTTAGTTTATGATCAAGAGTTCTGTGCATAATTCAAGCCTTGAAGAAGTGGAGACATTATTTACTACCTAAGGAATTTGTGTTGTATACAAATCATCAAGCTTTGCAATATTTGAATAGTCAAGGTAAGTTGAATCAGAGACATATGAGATAGGTAGAGTTCATGCAGAGTTATACATTTGTATTGAAGGATAGGAGTGGAAAATCAAACAAATTTGCGGATGTATTAAGTAGGAGAAGGAACTTGTTAATAGAGATGAGAGTTGGAGTGATAGGATTTGATGAATTAAAGAACCTATATAAGGGAGACACTAATTTTGCAGAACCTTGGAAAGCATGTAAGGAACTTGTTGTGACAGATAGGAGTAAATGGTTGGACTATTTCATTCAAGAAGATATGTTGTTTAGAGGAAATCAGTTATGCATACCTAGAAGTTCAATGAGAGATAATTTGATCAAGGAGAAACATAGTGGTGGATTGGCAAGACATTTTGGTATTGATAAAACAGTGGCTTTGGTGAGTGAAAACTACTTTTGGCCTCAAATACATAAGGATGTTAGGAAGTTTGTGCAAAGTTGTAGAGTTTGTCAAGTTGCAAAAGGGAGTAGTCATAATACTGGATCATACAAACCTTTGACAGTACTGGAGAGACCTTGGGAAGACATAAGCATGGATTTTGTAATGGGACTTCTGAAGACACAGAGAGGACATGATTAAATATTTGTAGTGGTGAACAAATTTTCTAAGATGGCACATTTCATACCTTGTAAGAAGACAATTGATGCAGTGCATGTAGCTAACCTATTTTTCAAGGAAATTGTGAGATTGCATGGATTACCTAAGAGTATAATTTCGAACAGAGACACCATATTTCTTAGATACTTTTGGAAGACACTTTGGAAGAAGATGAAGATAGAATTGAAGTTTAGTTTAGGATTTCACCCACAGACTGATGGATAGACAAAGGTAGTAAATAGGAGTTTGGGAAACTTGTTGAGATGTTTGGTTGGAGAGAAGGCAGGAAGTTGAGATTTAATCCTTTCACAAGCAGAATTTGCATACAATAATTTAGTAAATAGGAGTACTAGAAGAACACCTTTTGAGATTTTTACTGGAGTGAATCCTAGAGGAGTTGCAGAATTGAGGGACATTGGCCTGGAAGAAAAGAGAAGTGCAGAAGTAGAAGAATTTGCAGGACATAAGGAGACAGTACATAATCAGGTGAAGAAGCATTTGGAAGATATGAATAGAAAATATAAGGAGCGAGCACATAAGAAGAGAAGACACAAAAAAATTGTAGTTGGAGATGAAGTGATGGTATACTTGAGAAGAGAAAGATTTCCAGTTGGAACATACAACAAGTTGAAGATGAAGAAGTTTGGACCTTTTAGGATACTCAGGAAATTTGATGCAGGTAATGCATATGAAGTAGAACTACTAGAGACATTGGGTATTTCACCTATGTTCAACACTGTAGATCTATACCAGTATCATGAAATGAAGATCAGTGACAACATGACAGAGGACTTGAAGAAGTAGTTACCACAACAAGCACTGGAGCAGATTGAAGACATTTTGGATAGTAGAGTTGGACGCAACACCACAGGAAGAAAATACAAAGAATACCTTGTGAAGTGGAAAGGTAGACCAGAAGAGAATTCATCATGGATTTCTCAGGCTGAGGTAGACCATCTTGGTTTTCCTCTAGCCCTAGCAAAGTGAGGGACTCACTTTTTCATTAACCCCAGATGTCTGATTCAAGAGCATCCCTGGTTCAAGAGCAATCTTGAATCAACCAAAAACATTTGCATTTTAGTTTGTTTACAGTTTAGTTTGTTTCTTTTCATTTTCCAGTTTAGTTTAGGTAGTTCAGTCAGTAGCAGTTCCTGTATTTTGGTCTGCATTCTACCATAGTTGTATTTCAGATCTTGTGGAGCTGGACTTAGTATCTACATTCATTCATGCACAACATATCTAAAATTTAGAGCATTTGGATCAAGTACTGGAAAGTTATCGCTATCAGAAGGTCAATTGTTTTCTCAGAACAGAGCATCCTGACAACCTCTAATAAGCAGCTAAAGGAGAAGACTGGTAGAGCATTCCTTGACTTGTGGAGCCTAATGACACATCATTCATTGATATTTGGTTCATGGCTGATCTCCCTCGAGTTCCTCACACCATTCCATTCATTTGCAGAGGATTTATATGCATTTAGGTCTGACCTATCTGTGTACACACGTTACAGCTCTTCATTAGAGTTTGTGATCTTCCTTGGCCGACGCAATGGAATATTTTGTACCAGAGATGATATCTATTGGTGTAATAGATCCTTAGGAAAGTAGTTCATGATAATAGTGATAGTTGATAGTTTAGATTTTGTGCGAAGGAGCTTCAAAGCCATATCTTGTGCATGTTCTGATATTCTATAATCTGGCCTTTTGAGCCCTAATTGTAAGCCCGCATGTTGCCGACCAATCTGTACTTGAATCCTATGATATATTGAATGATTGAATATGCATTTGTTCCATATTTTTGAGTTGTTTCCGTTGTGTTTATTCTTGATGCATGGTCTAGATAGTTCATTCAGTGAACCTTCCTACCGTGACTGCACCACCATCCTAATAGCTTTGAGACTAGATTTATCTCCACCCAAGAGTACAAACATCAACAATCCTCTCTTTTTAATTTTTTTATTTGTTTTAGTAATTCTTCTTTTTTGCGAGCTCTTTTTTTTACTTTTTTTGTGATTTTTTAATTTTATTTAAAAAAAATTGATTGCTTTGTAGAGTTCTAATCCCCCTATCATTTTTGGCCAGGTGAATAAGGTGTTGGGCGCGACCAAAATATTTCACTACTTCATATGACTTCCCTCCCACCAAGGAGGATTAGGGAAGGTCTATGTGTGAGTTTTTATTGGCTACTATGGGTTTGAGTACTTGCTTTTCTTGGAATTGACAACATGATTTGTTAAGATTGGGATCAGTATGAAGCTAAAAGATTGGTTTTATTTAAACTTGTTGGGAATGTAAAGGGTAAAATGGATAATGATTTATTTAGGATATCTTTAAGACTTATACGAGTGGTGGCATAGGGTTCAAGATGGCTTGGACTCACTAGATTGTATGTGGATACAATCTTCCAACTGTGATAAACACTAGAGATAGTGATTGTTTCAAGACCAAGTAATGGTCTGCCTTCTACTTAACATAATTTAAAACTCTCTATCCTACACTACACTCGAATCTCATGTCTATTGTTGGTGCAAATTGTGTAACAGAACCCTACCACTATCTCTATATGAAGCCACAGACTTTCCTTAATGAAATATAATGATACAATCTAGTTTTGGACTCTCCATGTGCTCATAATAGAGGAGGGACAAAATACAAATTTAAGAGCTCTTGACTAGTGAAGACCACACTTTTATGTAACTACTGGTCAGTGTAAAGAGATTTAACCAAGATTTTATATAGCTTTTGTCAATGAAATAGCAACTAAAAGCTCTTAGCTGAGCAAAACAAAAGTTTTTGATCCAAAAACTACCAAGGAATCATAGTTATGTTTCTTTATAATAGAGAATATAAGTTTATAAAGCTCTTAAAAAAATGGTAAACACCTATTATCTCCACTACACAGAGAGAAACACCATTATAAAATGTTTCTTCATTGGAGAACCTTGACTTTATTAACTCAAACAATGAAATGGCAGTTGTTACACTTACTACCCTCATGGGGGTTCCAAACTACAGGTTTACAGGGAAGATGTGATCTCTCAACTATAGAAAAATCCTTCCTCAATGCCTAGAGAAGGCTTCAAACATCACAGAGGGACTATTCTAGCCCAACCCCGATACTTCAATTATTTCTCCAACTATTCCTTATCACTGCCTGGTTGCATTTTCCCCTGTATCCTCTTTGTCTTCCCTTATTCTTTCTGATTATCTTCTTTTCATCTGCCAATGCTTCCTCTCTAACTGTCTCAATCATTATTTCTTGAATAAAGTTGTTCCAAAAACTTCCAAAGACTCGTGGAACAACCCAATAATTGAATCTTGTTATTGAAAGTTTGGTGGAGACCTCCTCTTGTGTTTGGTTTCCCAAAAGAAATCAATGCATACAAACCCATCCTCAAACCTTGGAAGCATACATAAACTTTGTAGACATCCCATAAGATGGGATAGCTAAGAGAAAATACAATCTAACATTTCAAATCTTCCAATGTGACTTTTTGGCAGAAAAAAATATATGACAAGCCTCAAAGGCTATAGGACTACAAAGATGAAGCATCTCACGGCTTCGTATTGCTCAACAAAAGATGACTTACAACTTATCACACTAAAACTTAGGTCTAATGACCTGAAAATAAAAGAAATGCAATGAAAAGACCCCGATAAGTCCATGCTCCTGCATCAGGCTCCCCGGGTAAGACATTTGTGAGCGTATCTCACAAATGGGGTTGGGTAGTAGGACTACCCTTTCAAGTTGTAAACAACATGCAACATACTCCTATGTTGTGAATAGGTAACTTGCAACAGTTTACTTCTTTCTTTTCTTCAAGCATTTGGTAGGAATAGATCTTTGATTTCATGGCGAAATGAATTCTACACTTTCTTTGTCACTTGTGGACCCTTGTCCACCATGTTTCATGGGATTTGACCCACCATAAACTGACCACCTCCACCAAATTCCTCTCTCATCTTCTTCTTTTGTGATAATTAACTCAGCATGATCCGTCCTCATCCACCTATAATTTCTTTCTTCACACTCCATCTCATCATCTTCAACATCTTTCTGCAACTCAACTTGTAGCCTCTTATTGCTGCACCTTTCCCATTCTGTTCCCATTTCACTCAAACAAAAATCAGCTTCAACATTAATATGAACAAAATTTGAGAAATTAACAATTATGTCTAAAATATTATCTTTCTCCATTGCTGCAACATCATGTTTGGTCTCCTCATACCCCTCCATGTTAACAATTTCATATTCAGGGGAATCAATTTCATCTTTATCAAAGGAGTTTGAAAGTTTAAATTTTACCTCATCATTTTCTGTTGCAATGTTTGTTCTAATTTCTGTCAGTACAAGGCATTCTTTCCCAACTACTACAATCTGAAGTAATATGTCATCCCCCTCGTTTTGTTTTGTTGCCTCCTCACTCTGTCCATGAAGCATCTTAGCCATGTACTCATCTTGGCATTATTTTCTTGAATGTTTCTGTGTTTCTATGTCCTTCATAGGACCATACTCTGTTGCTGCCCCAATTTCACATTCACTTATTTCAACATATTATTTTATTTTTTCTACATGCAAATCAACACTATTCTCATCTTTGAAAAATTCAGAAAAATGAAATAATACCTCTTTTGTTGCTGCTGCAACTTCTTCTTTTATGCATGAAACATTCTCATTTTTCTTCTCGCTGCCCTCTTTACCCAATCTCTCCATTTCATGAGAGATATATAGCTCTTCTCCTTCTTCATCAATTTTCTCATTATATATGGGACTCCCTACATCCATTTTTGAAACATTTTCATCTTCTATCTTTTCTTTATCCACTTCTTCCTTCTTCATATCATGTAGAAATTCTTTACCACTCATCAACAATACCTTGTTGTTGTTGTTGCTCTTACTATCCACTTCTCTCCTTTCAAAGGTAGCAGTGTATGTTTCTGACCATCCTTCTGTAGAGTGTAAGTGTTGCTTCTACCTTCATGTATGGATTTCCTATCATATTTCCAAGGTCTACCAAGAAGCACATGACAAACATCCATAGGCATAATATCACACATGACAGTGTCCTTATAACTACCTATTTGAAACTCTACTAAGGCCTACTCATCTACCAAGAAATGATGCCCCTTTTGCAACCAAGAAACTTGATAAGGGTTAGGATGTTTGATCCTAGTAAGGCCTATTTTGTCCACCATTTCAATAGTCACAAGATTATCAGTACTATCGCTATCAATAATAATTTTACATCACTTACCTTTTTCTTTGCAATTTGTTTTGAAAAAATCTCTCCTTTGTGCATGTTCTTGACTCTCCTTTGGTGGATTCAATAGTACTCTCTTGAACAACAAAGACTCTCTTGTCTTAGATTCTTCTAAGTGATGAGAAGGTGATCCCACACTCTCTTGGTCTACTTGCACAATCTGATTACTTCTCTCAGGCCTTGTATGACCTTCTTATGGGAATTCAGGACACTCCCAACCTTTGTGGCCTGCATACTTGTTACAACTAAAACACTTTCTAGAGAAACCTCTTCCTCTTCCTTGGTAACCTCCTCTTTCAAATGGTCTCCCTCCTCTGTTTTGGAAACCTGCTCTTTTTGGATTGGTTTGCCCATTGTAAGTGCTTGCCTCTCCACCTTGGTGTTGTTGTTGTCCTCTACTAGTGTGTTTTCCTCTTCCTTTAGATCCTCTTCCTTTCTAGTTTTGCCTTCTCATTATAAGCTTCTCCTCTACCTTAATGTCAAACTGATAGGCTTCCTCAAGAGATCTAGGGGACAAAATACTCAATTCATCTTGCAAACTATATCTCAATCCATTAAGGTACCTAGCAACCTTCTCCAAATCTTCATCATTATGTCCTAACCTGATTACCAGTTTATATAACTCCTATGTATATTCTTTCACAGTTATCTCCTTTTGCTTGAGATTTTGTAGCCTTTTGAATAGGTTAGTTTGATAGTCTCCTGGAAGAAATTTATCTTTTAGCTTGGCAACCATCCTGTCCCAAGAAGTTATCTTCTCCTTGTTCTTCTTTCTTCTATTCGACTGAGTGTAATCCCACCACATAGCAGCATGGCCTTTGAGTCTTGTACAAGAAAACTTGACTCTTTTCTCCTCTACCACTTATTCGTACTCAAAGTACTTATCAATCTCATTGATCCAATCAATGAGTTCCTCTCCATTGAGGCTTCCTAAATAGGTGGGAACCTCTATCCTTGGCTTGGATCCAACACCCATGACTGCTCTCAAAAATATCATTTCAAATCCCCGGTTGACTGAGTTAACGTTATCCAAGTTCTCCTTGAACCACCTCTTCCATGGCTTGTTGATCCTCTTCTTCATTATCACTTACATCTCCAACAGGTATTCCTCTCCTCTATGCCTACTCCATGGCATCCATCCTTGCCATAAGGTTTTGCAACAATTCAAGAATCCCTTCATCCTGACTTATTCTATCACCTCCTCTAGAACCTCCTCTTTGCATTCTTCTTGGTGGCATTTTTCCCAATCTTCCACTTGCTCAATCACTTCAGGCTTTGATACCAAAAATTGGTGGCAAAGGGTTCAAGATGGCTTGGACTCACTAGACTGTCTGTGGATACAGTCTTCCAACTATGATAAACACTAGAGATAGTGATTGTTTCAAGACCAAGCAATGTTCTTCCTTCTACTTAACACAATTTAAAACTCTCTATCCTACACTACACTTGAATCTCATGTCTATTGTTGGTCCAAATTGTGTAATAGAACCCTACCATCATCTCTCTATGAATCCACATGATTTCCTTAATGAAATATAATGATACAGTCTAGTTTTGGACTCTCCACATGCTCATAACAGAGGAAGGAAAAAATATAGATTTAAGAGCTCTTGACTGGTGAAGACCATGCTTTTATAATATTGGTCAACGTAGAGAGATCTAACCAAGGTTTTATATAGCTTTTGTCAATGAAATAGCAGCTAAAGGCTCTTAGCTAAGCAAAACAAAAGTTTCTGATCTAAAAACCATTGAGGAATCATAGTTATGTTTCTTTATAATAGAGAATACAAGTTTATAAAGCTCTTTAAAAAATAGTAAATGCCTATTAAATCTCTGCTACACAAAGACAAACACCATTACAAAATGTTTCTTCATTAGAGAACCTTGACTTTATTAACTCAAACAATGAAATGGCAGTCTTTACACTTAATACCTTCGTGGGGCATTCCAAACTACAGGGTTATAGGGAAGATGTGATCTCTTAACTAAGGAATACTCCTTCCTCAGTGCCTAGAGAAGGCTTCAAACATCACAGAGGGATTGTTCTAGCCCAATCCTGAGCCTTCAACTATTGCTCCAACTATTCCCTATCACTACCTAGTTGTAGTTTTCCCCTGTATCCTCTTTGTCTTCCCTTATTCTTTCTGACTATCTTCTTTTCATCTACCAATGCTTCCTCTCTAATTGTCCTGATCATTATTAATCGAACAAAGTTGTTCCAAAAACTTCCAAAGACTCGTGGAACTACCCAATAACTGAATCTTGTTTTTGAAAGTTTGGTGGAGACCTCCTCTTGTGTTTGGTTGCCCGAAAGACATCAATTCATACAAACCCCTCCTTGAACCTTGGAAGCATACATAAACTTTGTAGACATCCCATAAGATGGGATAGTTAAGAGAAAATACAATCTAACATTTCAAATCTTCCAATGTGACTTTTTGGTGGAGAAAAACTATATGATAGGCCTCAAAGGGTACATGACCACAAAGATGAAGCATCTCATGGCTTCTTATTGATCAACAAAAGATGCCTTACAACTTATCACACCAAAACATGGGTACAATGACCTGAAAACAAAAGAAATGCAATGAAAAGACCCTGAGAAGTCCATGCTCCTACATCAAAGGGACAACCTATACTAGATAACCTTAAATTCCTTGCTAAGAGAAAAATCCAACAAGATCATATCATGAACAAAGTGCATGGTGAATAGAATAAAAATGTATGTTTTTTTATTTTTTTGGTATTTTGATGATTTTTTATTTTTATGATTTTTATATACTAAACTCTTCATATTTCATTGTGCACAAGAGGTAAGCATCATTTTCGACATCTTCCTTAACTACATATGGACCTATCCAATTTGGTTTGAATTTTTAGCCTTTGTTGGCTCTTTTGTTGATTAGATTGTAGATTCTAAGTACAAGGTCTTTGACTTTGAATGGCTTTGGGGTGACCTTCTTATTGCATTGTTTTTCCTATTTTTGTTGACTTGGTTGTTTGATATCCATCATTTGTTCAAGTCTTTGCAAGGTATTTCTTAGGCTTGGTGTAAAAATGTCTTTGAGTTCAAGAGAAGTTTTGTGCACTCATATATTTCATCATTTGATGATTTTCCCCCTATCCTTGTCTTTTTTTTGTTCTTGTAGAGTTCCAATGTTTGTTTTAAAATTTTGAGGGGCAATTGGAATTGGTGATGACTCTCCTAGTTTCTATGTGGGTTTTGGTTCTCCTTTTTGCTTAGTGGTGGACTCGACCATGTTGATATGAAGGATTCTATGGACAATCTTATCTTTGCTACATGGAATGACTACTAAATTGAAGGGAGCATAAGGTTTTGTTGAATGAAGTTCAAAGGGGAATTCTCTTATTGTCTCTTCCCTTGTAGATTTTAAGGTCTTTGCTACAATTGTGATTTCTTTGGATGTCTCTCCTTTTTCAGAAATTTTAATTCTTGGTTCATTGGTGGTTTCCATGGTCCTTCTCTTCTTTTGGCTTGTTTAATTCTATAAATGCTAAAAGGGTTTGGGTCCCCTTTGATGATATGGGTTTGGCCCATTGTAAGAAGTGGATTTCCTAAAGTAATGTGGAGGGGACAACCCTCATCTTGTGAATCCAAGGTCTTCTTAGGATCATGTTGTAGGTGGTTTCTTCATTGATGATGTGAAATTTAGTTAGGAGAGTTTTCGGACCCAATATGATTTGAAGATTAACCTTTCCCATGGTTTGGATGTTTGGGTTATCTTGAATTCTATGAATGGAAGTTTCTTGCGTGATGTGAGTTTCAACATAACCCATTCTTTGAAGAAGAGAGAAAGAGACTGTTGATACCATACCCAACATTGATCATGGCACGTTTAATGGAATAGTATTGAACTTGGCCTATTAGGTAGATGGGGAGATTTTGTTTGAGAGTAATTTCTTGAAATCAAATGTCAAAGAATAATGATTTTTGTTTGCAGTGGTTTGGACTATATATAGAACTTTTGATAGGTTTTATCATGTGATAATTATTTACATCACTAGTAGTGGCATCTAGTTGTTCTAGTCCTCAAGTAGCAAAAAAATCTTGATCTTTGTCTAATTCCATGAGGCCTAAGGTGTTGTGATCAAAAGTGTTTTGATAGCTTTTGGGACTATTTCCTTCATCTTGTGGATATGTCTCCATGAATGGTTGATCTTTTTGGAGACTTGATATGAAGTGATGGTACTCTTGACATGACTCAATATCATGCCCCCTTCTCTTGTGAAATGAGAAATATTTATTATCATTGTAATTTCAAGGTTTTTGATAGGGTTATCAATGATTGTTGTATGAATGCCCATTGATTCAAGTGATAGATGTTGACATTTTGGTTCCCCAAATTTGTATAACTATTGTAATCATAATTGTTGTTGTTCTTGGATGGTGAAGTATCTAATGACCCATCTATGTTTTGATTTTTCATCAAGGATCCGTTGTTGTTATCGTGGTTTACCAACCTTCCATTGGCATCCTACTCCCTTCTTCCACTATCAATGGACTTGTTCTCATGTGTCCTTGTTGAGAGTGTGTAAGAAGAGATCACAGAGTTCCCTATTATCCATGTTTGGTGTGTTAGTTGAATATTAGAGAACTTTACTCCATGATGTGATGAAATGTGTGACTAACTCATTGGTTTCTTGTTTGATCGTTAAAAATTCTTGTAATTTTGTTTTGACCAGTTTGTTTATGTCAAAGGCAACCACAAATTGATTAGTGAGTTACCTAAATGAGTGGATCTAGAGTGATACCCTCCAAAGTATTTGGAAAAATATTTGCTGCTACCCCATCCCAAGGAAGGAGTTCCTGCACTACAATGACATTGGCCTTGATATTCAAGTTGGGGTCACCCTCTCCTTTGAATTTTGGACGTTTGGGGAGAGGATGTGGTAGTATGACATTATAAATGTTGTAATCAAGAGGATCCTTTAAATACTTGAGGTATGTTCCTAAAAGGGGGTTATGTGTAGAGGGTCTTGTTCCTCCAAACATTATCCCTACAAGTAGATATTGTTGCATTTTTTGTTCTTGAAAGGGTGTGCTAGATTGTTGATATCCAAAGAAAGTTGGATATATATGGAATCATGTTAATGTTTTAAAAATTGAGTGGGATTGTTTGTGGTTGACTTTGCATTATAAGAATCCCACCTAGTTGATTGAAACTTGTTATGTTGAATGATAAGCACAATGGAAACACACATGCTTCATTACTTGTGTTGTAGGAGTGGAAGTTTATATGGGAGGGGTTTTGGGTTGTCCCCTTGTTTGATCTTTTTGATGACACTTGACATGCCATGAATCTTTCAATTTGATAATCTATGTGGAGGGTTTCTCGTGCCTCCCAAGCTTCTTGTAAGTTCTTCTCTAGATAGCTCATCTCATTATCCATTTCAGTGGCCATTTCCCTATAGTTTTCTATGTTTCAATCATGTTGAAGGATCCTAGGCCAAACACTCACTTGACATATTTTGATTTGATTAGGTTAAATGATAATGTCTTTATATGTTGGATTGTTAAAAGCCAAAAAGTTGCAAGGCTTTTGTTGGACACCCTTTGAATTTGAGTCTTCAGATTCTAATTGATTTGAGATCAGAGCTATTAGATCTTAAGGTGTGCTAGTTTCATTGGAGGGGAAGTTCCCCTAGACTCTATGTGATTTTATCCTAGTTTGGGCATACAAGAAACACTACGAAATAAATGGGATGAACATGGAAGGGAAAAATGAAAGTGGAATGGAAGAAATGTGTCCAAACGCAAAAAATCTCATCTTCAAGGATTTGTTAAAGTAGTGGGAGCGCGAAGAGACTCTCTCAAATAAATTTGTTGTTCACATCATGTTCACCAAAATATGGTAAAGTTGGAATCAAAAGTGGGATGAAGATGGAGATGGGATCAAAGTAACAGAAACACAAAAAGCTCAACCAAAAGGTTTTTCTCTTCACATCAAGTTCACCTAAATATGTGATAACTAGAATTTGACCCAAACACAACATGGGTGAGTCAAACTCCAAATAACACATGCACTACACCCTTGCTAAAAGGTGTCAACTAAATCACTGTTGCCTTTATGGGGAAATCTAGCTAGGTGGGGGTGATTAGGATGATTACTCTCTTCACATGGAAGAAGAGCATCATAGGTGCAAATGGATTTGTTGTGTTGTATGAATGTTGAATGTTGAATTTGTGTACCTCGTGATGAGATTAAGTGTATCCTTGATGTTTGTTTGATTTGAATATTAAAAGTTTTATGCCTCATGACAAATCGAGGGCTTGAATATTTGAAATGTATGAATGAATTTCTAGTGCAATTAATCCTAAATGAATGAAAGTTTTTCTTTTCCCAATTTTTAAAAATGATTTAATTACTATGAAAGGGAAATAAGCATGCTAACTATATGGCTTTTCCTAATGCAATGTAACTATGTTTTTGTATGTTTTCCAATTTTTGAAGCTCCTAATCCAACTTTGTAACTACTTTAAGAAAAAGAAGTAATTTATTCTAAGAAAAAGAAATAACTCTACTTTAACTCTGAATCTTATCAAGAGAAAGACAAAACAATGTTTTGCATCCTCGAACAAAATGTGAGCTAATTGCCATGAAAGAAATAAAGAACCCGTAATAATGGTTGCCAATGCTAGCCTTAGAGGTTCTCTTGCATCTATCTCGTCCTCTGCAGTAGTGGGTTCCTCCTCATGGTAATAGGGATAAAATGAGGATGTAAGGGAGTAAAAAGGAGGCTTAGAAGTAATAACATATTGAGAAAATTGAAGGTGTGATGCTTGTGCGAGAATAAAAAGCTAGAGGGGGTGATATTTATAAGCTTGACTAAGACAAGAATACATGAAAACAACCTTCTAAGGGAAATCTTTGAAGTGTTGCAAAAACTAAAACTAAAGAAATAAACTAAGAGGCTCAAAGGCTTGTGAAGAAGCTTATGTCAAACAAGTGTGTGAAACTTCTTGAGGTGTGTTAAACAATGAAGAGGTGAGGAGTATTTATAGGTAGAAATAGGAGGGAATGGAAGAAGAAATAAGATCAAAAGAAAGCACAAATCAAGAAGAAATAGAAATAATTCCATGAATAGACAAGAAGATAAGAAAAAACTAGAAGAAGACTCAAGAAAACTAAAAGAAAACAAAAGTGAACTCAAAGAGAAAATGAAAAAAAATTGAGAAGAGATAATATTTGATCATGAGTTCACAATAGAAAGAAAGCGAGGAAAAACATGAGTTAGAATGAGAAAATGAGAATTAAAATAGGCTCAAAATCAAGGAGAAAAGTTAAAAATATGAGTTGTTTCATGCATTTAAAAATCACAAGGTTGCCCCTCTTGCCTGTTTGGGTCACTTTAGTGACCCAAAAATACTAGGGGTGACCCAAAGACACTAGGAGTGACGCTAAACATAAAAGGGGTGACACTAAACATGCAAAATGAAGGGGTCAACAAGGCAACATGCAAGGTAGGGAAAGTAAATTTGGGGGTTGAAAAAGATGGTCAAGGAGGCAAAAAACACAAGGGACATGTCATCAAGAGTAAACTACATGCCCACATGGTTGTGACTAGGACCTCTTTATCATCATTGAACTACCATGTAGGCCTGATGCAATTTTAGTACTTATAGCCCTGGGGAAGTTTTTGATGAGAGAATTTCCAAGCTTAGATGTGACCTTATCAATAATGGTGTCTAGAACCCTAATGAAAAGGCCTCGCCCACCTCAATAGGTATCAAGGAAAAAGGAAGAAAAAGGTTGTGTATGTCAGAAACAACATCAACTCAAGACTTAGGCTACCCCTTACTAGAACTAACATCAATTTTTGATAGTAGATCCATAAATAAGCTTTGAATCACCTTTTTAGATATATTATAACTTTTCAATAACACATTTTTATTTTTTTATTACTATATTTAATTGTGATGAAGACAATCTTATAATAAAATAATTGTGAATGCTCAATTACAATTCTCCAAATCCATCTAGATAGAAATAAAATATAAACACAAATCTACAAAAGAAGAGGAAGATTGGTCTATAGTGGTTAGTAACAAAACCAAGAAATTTGGTATAACAAGACTTCCCCCTAGCTTTCCATCTCCAGGAGTTAGGCTCTAAAGAATGTTCCAAAATCTCCAGATTCAAGTAAACTTGAACTTTCCTCCCTTGGGGAGACTTCTTGTGAGGCAAACTTTGTAAGATCAACACTTGAAGTGTCAACCTTCTCTCAATTGCTAGCCATCAATGTCTGACATGCTTCTCCTCCTCTTATTGGGAAGAGGAGTTTTCATAGCTCACCAAGGTGAATGGAAGAGGGAGAGTTTGTGCTAAAGAAAAGACATCTAGTCCAGCTCCACTTCTAAAAAGGAAGTTTTGATGCTAATGAAGCCAATCTATAGAACCATTATTTCGCATAATGAGGAGATGAATCTCAACACTCATTTATGAATTGTGTTTCCTATAATGTTCAAGGTCTAACATGTTAGAGTCAAGATAGACAACTGAGAGGGGGGGGGGGTGAATCAATTATTCCAAAACTTACTTCTTATTAATCACTTGAATTCTCTTTGTAATTCAATAGCATAATAATAAATCAATCATGCAATAATTCAAGAGCATAAACACATTAACACATACGACACCAAGATTTTAACGTGGAAAACCCGGTTAAGGGAAAAACCACGAGGTGACTAACCCAAGATTGTATTCTCTGTTAAAAGAATAAGAAGAACAAATGGCACATGCCAATTAGGGCTCACTGCCTGAGCACATTGCTCACAAGAGGCCCACTGCCTACAGGAGACACACTGTCTATAGAATAATAAATATTACATACTTGAACTGAAGAATAGCATCTTCACTATGCTTGAGTCAGTTCCATTTAAGCTCAATACTTCTGCTCTACCTTTCACTCTACTCCTCTCTACCACACACTCATCTCCACAAGATATATTTGAAATGACTTAACAACCTCTTATTTATACAAGACATTTGACTTTGGAATAATCATCCAAGTTAGCATACATTACAGAGCAAATACATAAATACAACATGACTAATTACAAAAAGACTTCACGTGGATCAACACGTTGTCAGCCATACAGGTCTGAGACTTCAATCTTCCTTTAGGAACACACCAATCTTAACAGAACATCTTCAAGATCATCCACAGGATGTGTAACTCATCCAGTCGGCCAAACTTAGGAAGAACATATCATCCGGAAGTAATTCTTCAATTACGAGCTCAATCTTCAATGCGGACCACCAACACGAATTGGACACAATCCAAAGACCTCCACAAGCTTGCCTGAATCACCAAGAGCATCCACTCTACTTCTGCTTATTGAAATCTTTCTCCTTCATTTGGAAGCTCAAGAACACAGTCTGTCATCACTGTCATATTGGAATAGATGCTTGTGGACCTCCAGACCATGAACCAATTGAGTTGTCAATTCACATTGATATCCTAAACACTCCACCAAATCTGTAGAACAAGATATTGCATTTCCAGATCTCACTGGAACTATCTGTGTCATTCTGTCACCTCTGAACATTTGGCAGAACCAGTTTTACTCGAGTGGCCATAATTTCTTCAAATCTTCATGCGGACCTCTCAGATCTTTATTGGATCATCTTAAGACACATCTGCAAACCCTTTTATGCGCATCCTCTAATTTTCATCTTAGCGGGGATCTTCACCTCACTATCTTCACTGTGCTTTCTCTGTTCCTGATAGGACCTAATTTTCTCAATATCCTCAGCATACAGCTCATCCAATCCTTATCATCAATGCAACAGGAGTATGTTGACATCAATGACAACACCGGTTAGGCCCATACTTGCAACAATCTCTCCCTTTGTCATTGATGGCAACATATGATGTGAAAAACTGTTTTAACCATCAAGATAAGAACTTCTCCTCACTGACTGACATAAATCCCAACAACAACCATTCACATGTCTTATCTTCCTTTATTGCTCCCCCTTTGATTAGCAACCACTTTTTGTTTTTCACATGTATTCTCTCCCCCTTTGACATCAATGGCAAAGGGCACATACTTGCATCACTTCAGAATCACACCAGTTGCTCCCCCTGAGTAGTAGCTTCCCATCATCAATCCGGACCACAAGATATGACTGTGAGATCCACTAGACTGATGCACATCAGTGCACCTTAATTTAGAACTGGAGGGGTAATGACCCCTAACTTCTCCCTGAGATACTCAAAAGAGTCCTTAGATAAAGGTTTAGTAAAAATATCTGCAATCTGATCCTTGGAAGGCACAAACTCCAATCTGACTTCATTCTTGTTCACTTGCTCTCTCAAAAAGTGAAACTTGATGGATATATGTTTTGTCTTTGAATGCAACATCGGATTTTTTGATATATTTATTCACTTGAGTTATCACAGAAGATTGTGATAGGTTCCTCATACTCCACTCTGATGTCTCTTAGCATTTGCTTCATCCATAATACTTGAGTGCAACTACCTGCTGCTGCAATATATTCTGCTTCTGCAGTGGGCAGAGATATTGCCTCTTGTTTGCTCAGCCAAGAAACCACTCTTTTCCCCAAAAAGAATGCTCCACCGCTGGTACTCTTCCAGTCATCCACATCTCTTACCCAATCCGCATCTGTATATGCATGAATATGCTTCTGCAGTGGACAGTGATATTGCCTCTTGTTTGCTCAGCCAAGAAACCACTCTTTTCCCCAAAAAGAATGCTCCACCACTGGTACTCTTCCGGTCATCCACATCTCCTGCCCAATCTGCATCTGTATATGCATGAAGAGAGAAATCATGATCTCTAGGATACCATAAACCATAGCAACTGTCCCTTTTAGATATCTAAGAATCCTCTTGATTGCCATGACATGAGATTCTCTAGGATTAGCTTGGAATCTAGCAACAAGACCAACAACATTTATAATATCAGGTCTAGTTTGAGTGAGATACAATAATCCTCCAATCATTGACCTGTACTTTTTTTGATCAGCCTTAGGAGAGTCATCATCTTTGCTCAATTTACATCCGGTTGCCATGGGAGTACTCATTGGTTTTGAGTCTTCCATCCAAAATTTCAACAATTCTTTCACATATTTGGTTTGTGAAATGAAGATTCCTTTCTTTGTTTGAGTGATTTGTAGACCCAAGAAGAAATTCATTTCCCCAAACATGGACATCTCAAATTCACTTTTTATTTGATTTGCAAAGGTTTTGCACATACTATCTCTTCCTCCAAAAATGATATCATCAACAAACACTTCAACAATTAAGATGTTTTCATGATCAATTTTGAAGTACAAGTTACTGTCAACAATACCTTTGTTGAAACCAATCTTCAAAAGATGCTTATCCAATCTTTCATACCAGGCTCTTGGGGCTTGTTTGAGTCCATACAGTGCTTTCTTCAACTTGTAGACCATATCACCATGATCAGACAATTGGAATCCATCCGGTTGCTCAATGTATCCTTCTTCTTCCAAGTCACCATTCAGGAAGGTAGACTTGACATCCATCTGATATACTTTGAAATCCTTGAAGGTAGCAAAGGCAAGAAATAATTTGACTGCTTCAATCCTTTCCACCGGAGCAAAAGTTTCTTCAAAATCAACTCCTTCTACTTGAGAGTAACCCTTGCAGACCAATCTAGCTTTGTTTCTGACTACTTCACCATCTTCATTCAGTTTATTCCAGAAGACCTATTTGGTTCCAATCACATTCTTATTTTTTAGTCTGGGAACAAGATCCCAAGTGTGATTTTTCTCAATTTGTATCAGCTCTTCCTCCATTGCTTTAGTCCAGTTTTCATCATTGCATGCTTCATTCACTATCTTTGGTTCAATCTTTGAAATCTAACAATACTCTTCTGAATCTTAAGCAATCTTTCTTCTTGTTTGAACACCTTTGCTTTTATCACCTATGATCTGATCTTCAGAGTGATTCAGTCTTACATACCTGGGAACTTTGGGAATTTCTCACACTTCTGTTTCTTGAACAGGTTCATTCAAACTTATCTCTTCTTCCTGATTCACCGGATCAGTCTGGATCTGAATTTCAGAAAGGGCTTGGACTCCTTGGACCAGAACATCATTCTGATCATCTTCATCATATTCATAAAACCTTGAGGGTTTTTCAATACCTTCATCAACCTTCACATTTGTACTTTCTATAATATTTCTCAATCTCTTGTTATAACACTGGTATGCTTTGCTTTGAGTAGAATAACCCAAGAATATTCCTTCCTCACTTCTAGCATCAAATTTTCCTAGATCTTCATCTCTTTTAATGTAACATTTGTTACCAAAAACTCTAAAATACTTCACAGTGGGAGTGATGCCAAACCAGAGTTCATAAGGAGTCTTACTGGTATTGCTTCTGATTTGTACTCGATTAAGAGTATAGACTGCAGTGCTAACAACTTCTCTCCAGTAGATCTGAGGAACATTTGCTTCCATCATCATGGTTCTAGATGCTTCCTAGATGGTCCGGTTCTTTCTCTCCACTACTCCATTCTGCTGTGGAGTCCTTGGAGCAGATAACTATCTTTTTATCCCATGTTTCTCACATAATTCTATGAACTCACTGGATGTGAATTCTCCACCTCTATCAAACCTCAGACATTTTATGTTCAATCTAGTTTCATTCTCTACCATAGCCTTGAATATTTTGAATTTCTCAAGAGCCTCTGATTTCTCTTTCATAAAAGTCACCCACATCATCCAGGAATGATCATCAATTAATAACATGAAGTATCTATCACCTTGCACACTCCTGATTCTTGCCAGACCACATAGATCAGTATGAACTAAGTCCAATAATCTGGTAGAAGATTGTTCCTTACTTTTGAATGATACTCTTCTCTGCTTACCCAACTGACATTCTTTGCACAAACTATTAGTAGGTTTCACCAATCTTGGAAGATCTCTTACAGCCTGAGTATTTCTTATCTTGATGATGTTAGCAAAATTCACATGACACATTCTCCTATGCCATAACCAACTTTGATCAATTTGAACAAATAAACAACTTTTGCCAGTACCAACCAAGTGGAACATATTACCTTTTGTTTGAGTACCGGATGCAATCTTTGTTCCGAAACTTTCAAAGATCTTACATTTTCCATTTTTGAATCTGAGATCATAGCCTTTGTCCACCAATTGTCCAACACTGAGAAAATTGTGCTTCAGACCTTCAACATACAGTGCATTACCGGTTTTGTTCTTTCCATCAAAACAAATAGTTCCTCTACCTCTGATCTTACCAGTAGAATTATCACCAAATTTTAGAACTCCTTCATATCTTTCCAAATCTATGAACTTATTTTTATCACCTGTCATATGGTGCATCCACTATCAATGACCCAATCATCTTTTTCTTCAACTTGGGCAGATAGACCTCTTTCTACCATTTTATGATTGACAGATTCAGAGGGCATTAGATCTTCTTCCTTGATGGCAATAAACACCCAGTCACTTCTGGATTTGTTTCTTGTCTCTGATTCATCATCTGTTACTCCATCATCATCATGAACATAGTAACATTTCTTTTGGAATCTTGATCTATTAGGATTTGGTCTTAAAAATCTTTCTAAACATCTTGAGGCAAAGTGACCAATCTTATTGCAGTTAAAACATTTAAAAGGCAATTTCCCTTCATACTTACCAGATCCTCTTAGCAATCTTTTTGCAATAAGGGCTTCAAGTTGAGCAGTTTCTGCTTCATCTTCTTCCAAATCTTTTCTTGCTTTTTCATACCATGATAGTTTTGAAGAGTTCTCTCCTAGATCAAACTTTTGTTTTCCTTTTACAGAGGCACTGGCTTTGAATGCAAATTCAGTCTTGGGGGGTGCATCTCCAAACTCAGTCAATTCAAATGCAGCCAATTTACCAACCAATTGATCTCTTGTGATATTTGAAAAAGATCTAAATTCTTCAATAGCAACAACCTTGTACTTGTAAGAATCAGGAAGGGATATGAGAACTTTGGTGACAATCACATCTTCATCCAAGATTCCACTAGCACATCTAATGCCACAAACAAGTTCATTTACTCTTGGCATAAATGTAGTGATATTTACATCTTCAGATTTTTGAAATTTCCTTTCAGACTCTATAGCTTGGCAATACTTGTCTCCTTCATGCAAATGTTCCAGTTTCTGCCAAATCTCATATGCAGTTTTTAGATCAATAACATTTGTCAGCTCTAAATCAGATAACACACTTAGAAGAGCTTCTTTAGTCCGAAGATTATTTTCAGCATCTCTGATTTCATCTACGGTACTCAGACCATTCAGTGGAGGAACATACTTCTTTGAAGCCATGACCCAATATTGCATTCCCATACATTGCAACTGACATTCCATGTGACTTTTCCAAAGAGTGAAATTGGTTCCATCAAACATCAGACTATCCTTCTTGTAGGACGACATCCTAGATCTCCTCAAGTGGTTAAGCTCCTTTTAGAGGAACTTAGCTCTGATACCAATTGTTAGATTCAAGACATACAACTGAGAGGGGGGGTGAATTAGTTGTTCCAAAACTTACTTCTTATTAATCACTTGAATTCTCTTTGTAATTCAACAGCATAATAATAAATCAATCATGCAATAATTCAAGAGCAGAAACACATTAACACATACGACACCAAGACTTTAATGTGGAAAACCTGGTTAAGGGAAAAACCACGGGGTGACTAACCCAAGATTGTATTCTCTGTTAAAAGAATAAGAAGAACAAATGGCACATGCCAATTAGGGCTCACTGCCCGAGCACATTGCTCACAAGAGGCCCACTGCCTATAGGAGATACACTGTCTACAGAATAATAAATATTACATACTTGAACTGAAGAATAGCATCTTCACTATGCTTGAGTCAATTCCATTTAAGCTCAATACTTCTACTCTGCTCCTCTCTACCACACACTCATCTCCACAAGATATATTTGAAATGACTTCACAACCTCTTATTTATACAAGACATTTGACTTTGGAATAATCATCCAAGTTGGCATACATTACAGAGAAAATACATAAATACAACATGACTAATTACAAAAAGACTTCACGCGGATCAACACGTTGTCGGCCACACAGATCTGAGGCTTCAATCTTCCTTTAGGAACATGCCAATCTTAACAGAACATCTTCAAGATCATCTGCAGGATGTGTAACTCATCTGGTCGGCCAAACTTAGGAAGAACATCATCATCCAGAAGTAATTCTTCAATTACGAGCTCAATCTTCCATGCGGACCACCAACATGAACTAGACACAATCCAAATACCTCCACAAGCTTGCTTGAATCACCAAGAGCATCCACTCTACTTCTGCTTACTGAAATCTTTCTCTCCTTCATCCGGAAGCTTAAGAACATAGTCTATCATCACTGTCATATTGGAATAGATGCTTGTGGACCTCCAGACCATGAACCAATTAAGTTGTCAATTCACATTGATATCCTAAATACTCCACCAAATCCGTAGAACAAGATATTGCATTTCCAGATCTCATCGGACCTATCTGTGTCATTCTGTCACCTCTGAACATCTGCCAGAATCGATTTTATTCAAGTGGCCATAACTTCTTCAAATCTTCATGCGGATCTCTTAGATCTTTACTGGATCATCTTAAGACACATATCTACAAACCCTTTTGTACGCATCCTCTGATTTTCATCTTAGCGGGGATCTTCACCTCATTGTCTTCACTGTGCTTTCTCTATTCCTGATAGGACTAATTTTCTCAATATCCTCAGCATACAACTCATCCAATCTTTATCATCAATGCAACAGGAGTATGTTGACATCAATGACAACACCGGTTAGGCCCATACTTGCAACATAATAGGCCTCCCATAGAAGTACTCCATTCGAGATGCTCAATTTTAGTTTCCAATTTTAGACATTCTTTGCTTACATGAGGTTAATTTTTTTGGTTTTTTACTTTTTGTAACATACCATTTTATTTGTCCTTCTAGTCATTTCTTGTGTAGTAACTATGAAGCAAGTCGAGATGGTGTTGTCACCTTTCTCTCTCCTATACATGGCATCAACAATTAGTTGACTAGGGATGTGACCCCACCAACTGAGCATTGTGATCTTTTCAACATAAATAATCATTTCTTTGGAGTTATTAATGTTTATGCTTCAAATGATGTTGTCAAGAGATCTACCCTCTGGAGATGGATCACTAATTCAATGCTTGTTTCCACTTTGGTTTTGTACATAGATTTTAATATGATTGAAATGACTTATGATAAATGTGGGGCCTTGCATATGTACTAAATAGCTAGCAAAAGAGAGGCTTGGTTCTTCATGCATAATAAATAGGGACTTTTTTATCCCAATATTGGCTATTGCCAAGATCATACGACATGGTACACCTATATTAATCTGAGAGTTAGCCTTGACATGGTACTCAAGCATATGGATCAATCCATGATGTCAGCTCAATCTTTTTCTCTTTTGCCAACTACTATTACATGCTAGGGGATCCTTTGTCGGACATTATCCTTTCATACCACTTTCCAATATGGTTTCATATTGAGTGGTAAGTTGCTAAACCCAATATCATGAAGACGTAGTGTTTCCTTAACACATCACTTCTCAATCACAAAGCCACATCAACCTATATTCAACCCGTTTAGAATTTGAAACCATGTCCCATTTATGGGATCAACTAGATAACTTGGTGGAATAATGACATAATTTTTACTTCTTTCTTTCTCTACATTTATGGGCATTAGTTTGTCCATTTCTATTGCTGCTCTTAGGAGGCTACCACCTTTGAGCTTTTCCAAGCCACTATTGCTTTAGAAGCACTTGACCATTTGATTCTACCACTCACAGGTTCACATGGCTTAGCATCTACTACCAGAAGTAAGTTGTAGATGCTCACATAGCATGGGGATCCCAAATCAAGGCTCAACTTCACTATCTCAAGATTGGAGATAAGGTCTCAAAAGATTTTTTTCAAGATTTGTGTGCCCACCATACTTCTCAATCCATTAGAAAAATTAGAGAGGGGTAGTAGCTCTTGAACGAGTTTCTTGATATTCTTCAAGCTTTTGTATGGCACTATGAGCAATTTTTTGTTTCCTAGGAGTATACTTTGGCTTGGTTGGTTTCCTTACAATAGTGCCTTAATGTGGTCCCCTACCAGGTTTCCAATTCCTTGTGCATTATTTGTAGCCAACTTCTCACTAAAGAAGAATTGAGGAAGGTTGTTTTTTCTATGTCTAATGAAAAGGCCCCTGGTTTGGATGGTTTTCCCTGTGAATTTTGTAAATCCTTTTGGGATAATCTGGGAGAAGACCTTCATAAGGTCTATCTTGAATCTTTTCATTTCAAGTACTTGGGAAACTTAATTAACAAGGGAAATATTATGCTCATACCTAAAGTTGACGATCTTAAAGAAATTTACGATTGGCCACTAATCACTTTGTTGAATGTATCCTACAAGATCATTGCCAAGGCTTTGGTTCTCAAGCTTAGGCCTATGCTTCCTTAGTTGGTTCATCCTAAACAAACATGTTTTATTAAATCTAAATTTATTCTAGATAATATTAATTTTTTGTGTGGGAAGGGATGGAATGGGCTTGCCACTCCTAGCAACCTACCATTTTCCTCAAGATTGATTTTGACAAGGCTTATGACTGTATTGAATGGTCGTTTATCCTTTCCATGCTTTAGGCACTTGGATTTGGGCCTCATTGATGTTGTTTGTTGATGCTTTATCTTGAATCACCATTAATGGTTAGCAATCTAGGCCTTTTGGGCTTCACTGATTCATTCGCCAAGGATGCCCCCTTGCCCCAACTCTTTATGTTCTCGCTGCATAAGGATTTGGTTACCTCCTAGCTCATGCAATTTACCAATCCTTTGTCAAGGAGATATCCCTTCCCAACTCTTCCCAATAGCTATTTAATGGTCATTATGCTAACCATTCTTGTTACATCCCAATTTCTGACTTGCTATACTTTTACTTTTTACTTGGGCATAAGTAAAATTTTTTGTGATGTTATAGATTTATGACAGGATATGACATGGAATTATATTGAATATCATTTATGAAATCATGGAAATGATTATGTTATTGTCGATTTAATATCTATATGATGAGATTTGATTTATTAGTTGAATTAATTGAATAATGATGCACTGATCACATAATGTTTGATGACAAGTGAAACAGGTTACAAGTTATCAGATGACTCTCAGAGTAGAGAGAGAGAGTATCTTTCGAGAAGAGAGATATAGACCTTGGATTACGAGTGGTCTATTTGCCAAATGAGTTTAGTGTTAAACAATAATGTGAACTAATGAGTCATAAGAGGTAAGTCTTGTCTTGCTAGTTTTTCTTTTGAAATCTATTGACAGGTGGTCGATATCTTGATTATCATCTAGTCAAGTCGATGGTGAGTTGACATAGTCATTTGCGAAGTAAACAACGTCATTAATGTAGAACGGTTGTGTTATTCTTCTTAAGTCACTTGAGGTTTTATTATCGCTTCTTAAACGTCAAGACGTTCTCATCAAGTTAGATGACGCGAATATTGTCGACGGATTGTGATGGGGAGGTAAACTCGACCCATTCACATCATCTGTAATCCTTAGTGATCAAAATGGGATACATAGAGGAGTTTTTAACAACTTCGGGTAGAGGTTTTTCACAAGCTATGTGATATCTAAACGAAATCGTGAGTCTTGTTCTGCACTTGCGCCCAAGTCGTCTTTATCGTCATAAAGCACTTCAAGCGTATGTCGTAAACTTCTTTTGCAAAAATTCGACAGACGTTGAATTAGAGACCTAGGTGTGTTTTAACTTTGTCGTAATGTAAAGGAATATGCTAAATTGTATAGTTATATGTTAGTAGACATTGATGAATTCCTTTATTCTTGTTTGTTGACGAAATCGATTTGAAGTTCGAAGAGGATCACTTTTTAGTTCTTTTTATGATGTCTTTTCTTTCGAATAACTCTTTTTGTGTTCTAGTTATAGACCACCAATTAGTTCTCGACCAAACTATTTTTGCTAAGGTGGCAATCGCCTATACTCATGGTAGGTTTAGAGTATGGGGATGTTTTTATTATTTAAATCTGCCACTTCATAAGAATCTTGGCACCACTCTTATGTGTAGTGGCGAATCAAATGGCATTGTGGTCCTTAACTCATGAGTAGTGGACGGGTCAATACCCTATCCAACCGCCACCCTACCGTAGGAAACTCCATGATGAGGAGTGGTTGCTAAGTTTTAGGAACCGACCTTGCATGCCATAAGATGTTCCATCTTATTTGGCATGGTCGACAGCTTGGGGGCGGATTGATTTCTTCTTGATGGGAGTTGTGTGAGCCATTATTTCCTTCGCTGTGGGTGGAGTTTAAAAGGAGGATGCCATGACTGGAGGAAGGGGGTGCTAACTATTTTTGTGGAGTCTCAATGACTATGAGACGGGGGAAATAGGAGAAATGACTGATAGCTGAGGCGTGGGGAATGTTTTGGGGGAGGCTATTTTGGAAGCCATATAAAAATACTGACAGGAGGGCATTAGGATATAGCAAGAAGGCAGGGGCTTGGAGAGATGGTGGAGATAGGACTGTGAAAGGGATGTGTGGGAAGCTTTCACATGTTGTGTCTACCTCTTTATGCACCGAGATCTATAGAGGGAGAATACTCTTTAAGCATCGACCCAGCCAACAATAAGTTTATCCTTCAACTGGTGTAAGCTAGACAACGTATGAGATTATTTGTGAGCTATTCAACTGAATGTTAAAGTTGTAGCAGTAGAGTTGCCAACAATATAAGTATAAATGTTCTTGTAACACAGTGCGAAGGCGAGCTCAGGTAAGGGCCAAACCTTTGTTCTGAGTCTTACAAATTCCTTTGTCATGGAGTTCATTAAAACATTGCTTTATCTAAAATTCTATCTCTTTCAAGAATGTAGTAATCATAGGAGAGTGCATTATATATATTTGAGTGAGTTCATAGTCTTCAAATGAACTTAATGTTGAGTGTTATTGTAGCATGGAATGCATAACATAGAGCTCACAAACTCTTAGTTAATACCAATAAGTTGTTGCACTAGTAAGTTGTATAATATGTGTGTCGAATCTCTGACAGACCAAGAATATCGTTCTGTGTGTAGAAATCTATACAGTATCAAAGGTTTATATAAACTTGAATAGGATGCTTATGTCAAAAACTATCTATGATACAAGGTGGTTTTATATATATCACTGTTGTTGCAAGATAGGGTTCTATACAACTAAAAGTATGATATAGATGCTTTCTACTTTTGCATGATCATTATTTGAGTAAACCGCTATATAAGTCATGCTATATGATAGTTATTATCTCAAGGAGAATACCTTGTTTCAAAAGGATGTTTGAGTGAGTTGTTCCCTGCAGACGTAGATGGAAACACTCGTATATCAATGATTAGATATATCATAGTATATCAACGAAAGAGTAACTTTTCAATTTTAAACATAATGGATAGCAAACTGAAATATTCGACCATCTTTTTGAATCAAACCAAACTTAGTCAAAGTTTAAACTCATATAAAACCTTGGTTTAGGTAAATCTAAGGATATACTTGGATAATGAACTAATCATGGTTTGAGAGATTTAATGACCTTGTAGTTAGAAAAGACTAGAGGATAATATCCTTCTTATGATTTTCTTACTTTCTAGAAGAAGTATGAACTTTTTATTCCATTGTGTTGGATTAGGGTAAATAAAACCCCAGTTTGACATAGAAGGGTTAAGATTATTTGACAACACCTTTAATGGTTATAACTCAATTTAGTTATTTGTATGTGGGTCAACAATAACAGAGTCAAGAACCCTAAATTTTAAATGGTCATATTTAACTTATCGAAAAGAGATTTGTTGTTAGTCAATAATGTTTAATCTTAGGTAGAGAAACCTATTTGTTTGGTTACAAGTCGACTTGTGATATAAGTCGTAAGCCTCAGATTTTGCAATCATGAAAGAGGTACCATTATATGGTTGGTCAAACATTAAATTCATTATACCTATTGGACACAACTTCTTTTGAGCTGTTAACTTGTCGGCAAGGGGGTGAATCTCTAACGTTGCAAATATGCAAAGAGAGATACTTAAGAATGGATAGTCGTTCCATAATGTTAATAGTGCAACGACAGTGTCTTGAGAATTCACCTAAGTTAGAAAGACTAGATTGGAGTTGGATAAAACTCTTTAGTTAAACCTTAACTTAACCTAGATATGGTAATTATTGTATTAAGGCATTGAGATCATTATTTTGATCATGATTGAAGGGTCAAGTGCCCTGACTATGTGTAATTATTCTTACTTGCAAGAAGGGAATTAGATTCCTAGACTACATTGCTTAACCTGGGTAAGGTTATCATCTTAGTCGTAATTAATCTATCTATATCTATTATGAGACAATAAGTCATGGACCTCGGGTATTGCAATGATGCAATGAGAGTCCTTGTAAAGAAAGAAAGATGAAAGAAAAAGTGTATGGATTTTAGACAGAGAAAGAAAACATGTATTGGGTCGGGAAGACTAAATTGTTGAAATCATCATGACGTCATAAGTTAAACATAGTTGACCAAGTCGAACTGTAGGAATATGATAGTATCCAAGTTGAGTTGGAGTGGGTGAACATTACGACAACGTTCATTACGAACGTCAGTTTATATTGAAAACTATGGCCATAGTAATGCATATATCTTTGCATGCATTGTCGGTTCACTGTATCTGGATTGCACATCCTATCGGGAATCATACTTAGCTAGAGGGTATCTAGGGTTGTATGATAGATCGAGTTGTGTAAGATACAACACTATGTACTCGGAAAGACAAATTACCACTGGTCACCTTGGTCTATACTTCTCATGAAGGGAAGGGCCACTTCCTAGGTGGAAGATGTGTGGGAGACCACCAGTCTGTGGTTGGAGGTAAATCACTAGAAAGATACTCTCTCTCTCTCGCAGAAGACATGCCGAGGCTTGCGATAAAGATATCAGATTTCCGGATGCAGTATATCTCTGAGACTTGTGTTTATTGAGACTAAGTAAAACATTATCTAATTCAGGTATTTATAATTGCTTTAGTTTTGTAAACATTGTACTTGAGAAAGACAATAAGGTTGATTGTATTTGTAATGAGATATCTTGTAATTGTAGTTACTCGACTATATGTTGAATAAAAGAAAAAATTTCTGTCTCATTTTTACCTTGTAAATTTACTTTATGGTGAATTTTTGGTTTTTACTATATTTTTAGAACGTGGATGTTTCAATTCTTTCCTTACTCTCATTGAGGAAGAAAACAATGTTAAGCAGACCCTCCATTGCTTGGATATTTTTTGTCATGTTTTTTGTTCGAGCATTAAATGACAAAAGACTTAGTGTTATAGATATTTTTTTCTCCCCACACCAAATTGGTTAGATAATTTTGGCTCGAAATGGATTGGGCACAAGGAAGTCTTCCACTTTTTGGGCATTCCTTTTTCTTTTCAGGCCTCTTCTTCCAAGATGTTGTCGATATAATTGAAAAGAATCTCAACTACTAGATCACCAAGCCTCTTTCTTTGATCGATAAGTTCAAATTTTGCTCTAAAATCTTGGTCATCACTCATGTCTATTATTCCTCTTGCTAGGGTCTCTCCAAGGCTTTCTATCTAAAAATTAAAAAATTACTTAGAGACTTTCTCTAGGCTTCTAGTGAAGAGCACCAAGGATTCCATTGTGCTTCTTGGGAATTATGTTGCCTTCCTCATGAAGCTAGTGGTTTAGGCCTGATTTCTATCTGCCAACAATGCATTGCCTTATGCATCAAATGGATTATTAGAGCCTTAAAGGGAAATGAATCCTAGAAAATTCTCATTAGGCATTGTATTATTTTTGGTGTGCCTTTAGGACAACTGGCTTGGAAAGGCCTGGATTTTTGCACTCTCCTTATCATGAGAAAACCCATCAAGATTCAAGGCATGTTTGTCATCAAGAGCATTTAGAAAGACAAAGCTATAAATCCTTGGCTTCTTTGGGTGGGTAATGATTTCTGCAGTGGCCTTTCTATCAATCAACAATCTATTTGGTGGTCTAAAACTGCCCTTTGGCTAAAGTGCCATGGATTCATGCATTGAAATTCTTTAAAAGAGGCATTCAAGTGCTGCTAGATTTCATAAATAGAGCCACCAAGAATTTCCTTTCTTGGTCAAAGTATAAAATGAAATTTAATCTTGTTAATTAAGACCAAGAGACTTTCCAATCCATGATTGATGCCATTCCTCCCCAGACGATTAACAAGATTGGGATTGGGTGTTTTAAACCTTGGTGGAAGGATTGGAAATGATATCTAGATACACCATTCAAAAATACGAGCCTTGCAAGGGCTATTTGTGCTTGTCTCCCCATCTTCCTATGGTGGATTAGGTAAACCATCACTGCTAACTTCAGTTCTGTCTTGGTACATGGCATCACTAATTTCAGTGTATTTGGTTAGCTATTTTGAAGCCTAAGTTGACTCACTTTGCTTGGTGCATTCTTTATCAAGGCCTTCCTCTTGGTGTTCGTTTAGTTCATATGAGAATTCTTAATCCTCAAATTGTCCATTCTATGGATAGATTGAGTATCTCAAGCATCTTTTCTAGTTTTGTCTTAGAGCTCAGGAAGGTTAGAATTGGATTCATGACTTTTTCAAGCCCTTCTAACCTACTCCTTTTCCTTGGGGACTGATCTTGTCTCACATTCAAGTATACCTAGATTTGGCATGCTTTCAAGGTGAAAATTCTTTTTAGTATTTGGAAAGATAGAAATACTATTTTTATAGGCTACTTTATTGATGTTCATTTCTCTTTGTATACTAAAGCCATTATTTGCTCTAGTGTTCTTAAGTAAATTTAGGTGCAAGCTAGTAAAGTTGCACTCGAGGTTGCACATCTTCAAGAGCTTTTGGACCATCGGGGAATGCTCCCTACACTGTTGCTTGAGTTTTGCTTGATCCCTCTTTTCCTTCTTGAGGGCATCAACGTAGTTGTAGTCAATTTGCTAGGAGAGATAAAGGCTCCCACTCTCGTGGCTCCCAAGCTCTGGATCTCAAAGATAATGTAGCCCGCGATGGATGGACTCAGCCTTCCATACCACCTTTCGCCTCTTCTCATGGGTGTGGTGCTCTTAGATGGCTTGGCTCTGGCAAGTTTCCTCGCTTAGAATTGGTCATTTCTCTAGTCCATGCTCAGAAACCCTCAAATGATGCTCCTAAAGACGAGGGTGCTCTCACCGGTTGAGAGCCCATTGATAATCATGTCTGAGAGGATGTTTGGAAGTTAGATGATAAAGATCCTCTTTCTTTTGGCACTGCTTTAGCTGCTTAGTTATATTTGGGCTTGGCCCTTTTTAAATCTAGTCTTTGTTTTGAACTCTGTCTCATTTAATCTTTGTGAGTGTGCCTCTCTATTACCTAATTTTTTTTTTGAATATTGTACTATTACTTTTTTCTTAATATAAAATTTAATAAAAAATATTCATTAAAAAAATAACATATATAATATAATTATTTTTGAATTGATGTTATATATACATCCAAAAGGTTGGGTAAACAACACTGTAATTATAAAACTTGTAATTGCAAAAGTATTCGACTCAGAGCAAAACAATCAGCTATGAAAACATACTAACCTAAAAAAAGATTTCAGAGGCTTTTTAACTTGCAGTTACAATCTGTTTGTTTAATTACAGTTAGAATTTGTTTTTAGTTCTCGAAAGCTAGAGACACCTCCAAACGCAGGCTTTCAATGATAGCTACCCTTACGTGTAATATGTGTCCTAAGGCATGTGCTTCGTGAGAACCATTCAAGCCTTCGGTAAGAAATTATATCTGAATGTGATGAGTAAACGTGTGTCTTACAAACAGTGGAAATGGATTTTAGCCGACAAATCTACCCTTCCCACTTATCAGCCATCTACTGGTCAAACGCAGAGTAAAGCCAAAGACATCCAACACTCTATAAATCTCATCTTTAGACAGACACCCGGGTTATTCTGCATACCAAACCTTGCATTTTCTATTTGCTGAATTCTGATAGTTTGAAGAAAAGAGAGAAAGTACAGTCCTAGAATGTATCCAGGAGGACCAGCACCTCCGTGGGGAGGTTATCCCCCTCCTCCTGGAGGGCCTCCCCCTCCTGGACCTCCAGGAGGACCTTATTTTCCGCCTCCAGGAGGACCTCCCCCACCTCCAGGACCACCACCACCTCCAGGGGCACCTTATTTTCCTCCTCCAGGACCTCCTCCACCCCCAGGGCCTCCAGGAGGACCTCCACCCCCATGGCCTCCATATGAACCTCCTCCACCTTATGGACCTCCAGGTCCTGGAGGGCCACCTCCTCCATCGGGACCTGGTCCTCGTTGGTAGGGTACAGATGGACTGTTGTGGTGGTTATCTATGTGATGTCTGTAATCTATAAGCTGCTGGTTATGGTGACATACAATATATCTTGGGGAGAGCAGCCAAGTCCCTATTGTGAGGTCTGATTGTGTCTGCAACTATATAAAATAAACAGTCAGAGGTTAGCTATGGAAGCTTAAGATCTGTCCTATTGTTAAAGGTAAGTCACTTCAGAACATATTATATTGAAGTATAGTAATCAGTGTTGTAGTGTTGGTATGTAAATGGTTCTTGGCTCTTGGTTCTGAAATGGAAAAGGGTCCTACTATACAAACTTTGAATGTGCTGCTTTCCAAATTTTTTTTTATTCAACATGGTAAAAGCTTTTGACCTGAGCTATGAATGGGGTACAACACCAGAATACATGTAATTCATAGATAGCGTGTCTTTGGAGAGATTTGAACCTCGATCTCCAACTGCTTTCCAATTTGAATTGCACTGAAATGTTGAATTGTATTTAGAAGTGCAGTGTCTCTTGTTTTGTAGACCAAGGATGTTTAAATGACTAATAAAATAGCTAGAACTACAGAGAATGTGATATGCCTGCTTAATCTATTACATTCGAGATGGATGTATATTTAAATTTTCATTTAATGTTCTGTTTTTCCTTTTGTTACCATTGAATAGATGATTAATCAATCTGCTTTCCATACTCAGAAGAATAAATAAAGAAAAGCAGCACCGACATGCATTTCAATAATAAGAACAGTGGGAGTTACACTTTTTTAAACCATTTAATAGCAGTTATAAACCATGGAATACCAAATCAAAAAGACAATTCACTAATCAGTTAATCAATTAAATGAACACACAATTTTAATTGAACATACCAATATTGCAATTTTTTCTTTTTATAATTGATCACCAGTTAAACTTTAAATAAATTGGAGTAAATACAATCAGAAACCGACAATTAACACCAACTGCTAATGGATGAAAAAAAAAAACACTCTAGCCCTAGGGAATATGGACATCTTTACTATATAAATAAGGAAGCCATGCTTCAGGCTTGCTGACACAACAATCTTGTTGGATTTTACAATTCTTTGGACATGGCTGCTACTGCTTCAAGCATTTCTGATGCTTATAGTGTTGATATTGTTAAAAGAGATGTTGCACTACCTGCTCTTCACGTAGAAGAACGCCTTCTTCCTTTGTCTAATTTAGATCTAGCAATTCCACCTGCATCTGTGCATGTATTTTTCTGTTATAACAAACCCTCTGATTGGACTTTTGAGACTATGATTTCTCTTTTGAGAAATTCCCTCTCAAGTGCGTTGGTGTATTATTATGTTTTTGCTGGAGAATTGATCACCAATAGTGTCGGGGGGCCAGAGCTTCTTTGCAATAACAAGGGAGTTGAATTCACACAGGCTTATTCTGCAACTGCTCTTGCTCAAGTAGAGTTCTATGATCCTGATAGAACAGTGGAGGGGAATCTTGTTCCTTTACTTCCAAAGCCCTCACAAGGCAAAGGCAATCCAGTATTTACTGTTCAGGTACTAAAGTTGTACAATTCAATACAGTTCTTTCGATCTGTATTGTAGAATTTGAATAAAATGACTGCTCATCGAATTCTGCAAGTTCTTAGGAGATATTATATTTTCATATTGGTACAAGAATTTTAAAATTATAGCTTACTCCAATAAAATTTGTCATTTAGCTAGTCTTACAATTCTTTGATAATCTAGCTGGTGGTTCTGAAATAAAACAAAGTATATCAATCAGGATGTATATTTAAATTGTAGAACTTTTTGAACAATTTTCTAGGTTCTTTGAAAAAAAATAAATCAAATGATTTTGTTGATTGAGGACAACACTGACAGTTTTTTTTTTTCAAATAAATAGTGCTTATTGGCTTTGAGGATGAGATTGTAAGTTAAAAACACAACTATAATTTTAGGGATGAGGAAAAATGTATCTGATGGATATGCATACAATTCAAATAATCTCAAGTATTACATACATGTATAGCCATGAGTTAAAAACTTTGTTTAGAGTGCCTAACCTTAAACTTTACATCTGTTTGTCATTGCTTTTGCAATGTCACCAGACTCTGGTACATGTTCTATTCTTCAACTGTTGGTAGAGGTAAATGGAGGTAATGATATGTGGAAAGAAATTGTTGAAATTAATAGGAGTATGATGGAATATAGTAGTTAATGTGCCAACCAACCTGGCTGCTGGGTGCCCTATCACTGAGTTACCATATTTTTTGGTAACAGATCTATCTTTGGTTCATGTGTGACTCATTTTCTAACAATCCTATGTTGAGTTACATTGTAGGCACTTGGGGAACCTAACTTGGCCTACCTCTGATAACTTAGGCTCTGATACTATGTTAAACTATTTCATGGACCACCTAGGAGTTGAACCTAGGACCTCCCATCTTATTCTGGGGTGCTCTACCATTAAACAACCAACCCTCTTTGTGATTGGTCCATTTTTTGTTTGGATGTGGCTCATTTTCTAACACAACCGATTCATCTTATCAGGTGGTTAAGATTTACAGTGAAAAAAGGACATTACCCACACACAAAATATGTACCTTCAAAATAAAAAAATTGAACAATAAAATAGATATTTAATCAAAATTTGCACTTCCGTAAATAAAAATAAAAAGAGATTGAATAAGACGGCATGCGTATATAATCAAACTCGGAAACAACCAATGGTGTCCATACAAGTAATGGTTACTCTATATACCGTGAACCCTTTTAAGTTTTATCCTTTTTTTTCATGCAGGATATTTAAATGTGCAGGTGACGGAGTTTAGCTGTGGAGGTATAGTAGTTGGCTGTACATTTGATCACAAGATAGCAGATGCATTTTCTGGCAACATGGTTTTCACCTGTTGGGCCAAGCTTTCTAGAAACGAGTCCATTGATTCTCTAATTCCATGCTTTACAAAATCTATGCTATGCCCTCAAGATCCCCCTGTTCTCAGTGACAAAGTCTATGTGTACCAGACTCCAGGAGGAAAAGGCCAACATGTTGAAGATCTAAGTTTAGCAAGTAGAATTTATCACCTCAATGCCAAAAGCATTGAAAAAATCCAAGATGGTGCAAATGAACATGGCAAGAAGTACAGCAAACTGGAGGGCCGGAGGCTTTCTGTGCTTACCTGTGGAACCTACTAGTGCATTTGGACAGCCAGGAGAGAAAGCACTGTAGCATAAGAATAGCTATTGATGGTCGATCATGTTTGATGAAAAAGGGCATGCCAGCTAATTATTTTGGCAATGTTGTAGCCTTTGCATTTGCTGAGGCTGCTGCTGATGAGATCAACAACAAATCACTTAGTTGGGTTGCAAAAATAATTCACGAAGCTATAAATACTACAGATAGGAAAGAGGATTTCCAAAGCCTAATAGTTTTGGTGGAGAGGAGAAAAGCATCGGTCTCATATAGAATTACAGATGGTAATCTATCAAGTGGACCTGTGGTTATGGTGTCTTCTGGCCTACGTTTTCCCTTTTATGATGTTGATTATGGATGGGGAAAGCCTATGTTTGCAAGCTACCATTTCCCTAAAGGTACTGAAGATTTCTATGTCATGCCAATCCCTAATCCTCAAGAGGATGGTAGCTGGATTGTGTAAATGCATCTCCCTTTTCACCAGCTAAATTTTAATGAATCCCACTCTAGTGGCATTCTGTCTACTATCACAGAGGATCATTTAGGTTTTGCATTCAAGGATAATGTAATTAGTCACCTATAGATGCATGGTGTTCTCTATAATAAGCATAGTTGTTCCTCCACAAAACAACAAAGTCAATTCAGGTTTGTATTCAAGTAAATTGACAATGAATAAAATACTTAACTATTTTTAAATATATGGATTTTTTTTTGGCGCATAGGTCATTCTTAAAATAAATACATCTTGAACACATCTTATAAAATTTGGTAGTCCTTAATTTTAATGGATTGATTTTAAACTTTATATGGTAGAATAATAAAATCTTATATGAATTGTGATGGATTCATCATTTATTTTGTAAACATTTTTGTACATTGTACTAAATTCAAGCTTTATAATTATGTCAGCAGATCTAATCTATGCAGTTTTCTTTAGCACGTAATGAAAACAGGGCTACCTGTTGCCCAAGATTAGAAGAAGCAAAAGAAACTCCAAATTTCATCATTTTTTGAGCATATAATATTTAGTTCGGTGGAAATTTTCACAGCATTTTCCACAGGTTTTAGTGGCATTATCTCTGGTGTATATCGTTATGCCATATACTTTCATTTGGTTGCAGGGTACCAAGATGATGAAGTTTTTACATTAAAAATATAGACTTTCTTCCTCTTCACTCTTTGTATTCTCCATTTCCAATTTCTGTTCTAAGTTTAGGTAAGAAATATATAACCCTTTTGGTAATGCTCCACACAGAAAATTGATTATAAAATTTTAATGTTATAATTATAAAACTAATTTATCTCGGTGTGCTCGATTAAAACATGTTAGTTACTTCTTAAATTTATATGAAATGGTGAATTGTAAACTACCGGATAGCATCAGATTACTTGCACCACAGAGCCATTTCCTTTCATTATTCCCCTTTTGAATATAATCCTTTTCTAAGGGATTTAGTATGCATATATTTGATTTGATGGGGTTTCAACATGACACAATCCATTCAATTAATTTATTCCCAAACTAGTTAATATTTGCAGAGGTTTACAAGCATGGTGTCTTGCTCTATATAGAATGATAAATTCTTCTCTCTCGAGTTTTTTCGATCTTATATTTTCTTTTGTTGTTTTTCTATACAATGGTTGCTTTTGTCAAAATTTATTTATTTACCCAACCCTTCATGTGACATCTTTGTTGATATGTGTTATCCATTTGGTTTAGCAAATTTAAACTGCGAACCAAGCTTTTCATATTTAGTGTGTATCTGGCATCCCACATTTCATAAGCTACACAGTTTTACATTATAAGAGCAACACAGTAACAATAGTTAATGACATAATTTCTACAAATCTGACATGCGGTCTTACAGATGGTTTTGCCAATCTGACTGGCTCTCCTTTGTATAATAAAAATCTAATCCTTGTTATGGGATACCCAATATTGATACCATCTTTAAGATGTAAGTTGCAATGATGAATGTAAAATAGTTGAAACTATAAAGAGTTGCCTTTCACTTTTCGCATTTGAATTGTAGTTGCATGTGAATTTTTTGACAGAATGTCTGTGTAGTTTAATTCCCATCCATTAATTTTTCAGTGAGGAGTTGAGATTTTGTGCGAATTGTTTGACAAAATGACTTAATAGTCAACTCTCACAATCATTAATATTTTTAGGATAAATTGAAATTGTATGCGAACTATTTGACTAAATGCCTAAGTAAAAAATTCCCTCAATCGCTGATCTTAATGCTATGAATTGTCACAATGTCTATTGCAATTTTATGATGAAGTTTGGATCTGATAGGACAGCTTTATTTCACCAAAAAAGGGGGCTAATTGTATGGCATAGAATCACTCGTGCCATGCTTTATGCATATTTATTGTGCCTTTTATGATTGTTGATTGTGTGCAGCCTCTTGCTTATAGGTTATTTGTAATATCTTCAATTTGGATTTCATTATTGGACACAATAATTAACTTGTTCTTGTTCATATGCATCATAATTGATCAAATATAATTTTGCTTAAATTTAGTTGTATTCAATTTAAATTTATATTAAATTTAGTTCAAACTTTAATTTTATTTAGTTTAAACTTCAATTCATAATATTAAGGTATTGTAAGAGCTTCAACTTGTATTCTATAATTGGATTGTAACAAGATATTAATAATAACTTCAATTTGGATTTCATTATTAGACACAATAATTAAATTTAGTTGTATTCAATTTAAATTTAAACTTATATTAAATTTAATTTTTATTTTTATTTAAATTTAAATTTATAATATAGTTTATAATTTCATTTTATTTAATTATAATTTAGTTTTAAATTTAATTTTTAATTAGGTCTTTTGAATTTTTGAATTATAATTATAAATTTTTATTTGCAATTTATTTTTTTTGTTTTGGTTTAAACTTAAATTTAATTTCTAATTTAGTTTTATAATTTTCGTAGTGGTTATCAATGGCACTTAAGGAAGAAGCTCATCACAAATAAAAAATTTATGGCTCAAAATCTTCTACCATGGAAAAGGAGGTCACCAAGGATGAAAAGTTCCCACAACAACTAGAGATAAGAAGGGCAATAACAAAAATAAAATGAGCAATGAGACCTACAAGATCTACATGTTTAATGTTCTCAAAAAAATTGTGGATTATGAATAGATTTATTAACAACATCTTTGAGAAAAATGCCAGTGAGGGAGCCAACTTTTCTCACCACAACAAGAAGAAAACCATTAATATGTAGGAGATTTAGATAGCTACAAGGCTCTCTCTTCCTCGGGAGCGTAGAAAGCATGCAATCTTTGAGGGTACAAAGATTGTTACCAAGTTCATCAGTGCTTGAATTAGAGTTTATCAAATATTTTAGTGTTAGGGAATTTAGTTTGTTTAGAGTGTCTATCACATCCCCATTGTGATAAGGTATTGACATCCTCAAAGCATGAAGAAAATATAATAAGAATTAAAAATTTAAATAGACACATATATTAATATGAAAATAAATAACAAAAATAATGAAAAGTAAAGGTAATAAAAAATCTACCCAAACCGCCATTTTGAGAAGAGGAAACTTAATGCGAGTGGAAGGACCTTTCACAAAAAAGAGATAGGGTAATGGCAAAGGCATGGGTGCCAAAAGGGAAATAATAAGTTTCCTTCCATGCTATTTTAAGGCATGGCATCCCTTTTTCCACAACAATAAAGATTGTAGAGTAGGACTACAGGAATGGTACGTAAGGAGGGGATTTAGGGTAATTTTGTGACTAGGAAAAGGGGGATTTTTCATGACCATTGGAGGGTGCTTTTGACTATATCAGAGAGGGTGTTCTTGTTGAGCTTGAGAGGTGTGTTTGGGTCTTTGTGGAGATTTAGAGGAGTTTTGAAGAGTAGAGAAAGAGCAACAAGGAGGTAGCTGATTGAAGGGTGTGGAGACTATTATAGCATCCCCACTAAGTGAAGCTCTGCAATTAGGTACCTTTCACTATAGACAATATTACAACCTTTTACACAATGTTAATTCTTGGAAGAAACACATTTGCTATGCATAAAACTTAACAAAACTTTTAATAAACATAGTAGATGCCATCCCAAGTTGGTTATGGGACATGTAGGTGATAATTTACCTATAGTTGTTGCAAATAGGGGAAATATTAAGTGGCAACAAAATAATGAAATCACAATCCCTCTCTCCATGCACATATGGTGAATATGTATGCAAAATGTGGAAGCCTAAATAGTGCACATGAACTATTTAATGAAATGCCTCAAAGAAATGAGGCCTCAAATAATGCAATGAGGACAAGGTATGTGCAAAATGGGTTTTTTGATAGGCCTTAGATTCTTTTTATTTAAATGAAAACTAGCCTCTTGCTTGCTTGCACTCAATTGGAACTTGAGAAGAGGGTATGGATACCCAACAAAGCATGACTAAAAATGGTTTTTTGTCATATGTTGTAAATGGCAAGAGCCACTTGCTATCTCCACAACCTTCACCATTATTCAGTGGAAAAGGAGGATTCTACTTGAGCACAGGAGTTTATTCCACTGGAGACGATTAAGATGGAGTCCTCTCCAAGATCGAGGACTCCCAATATAGGCTCATTAGCCATGAAGAGTACTACTATGGATTACTTTCCAAAGTTAAAGACTCCTGATAAAGGTACAACGTCCACTCATGTATCACCTTGTTCAAGGGCAAAAAGTGGTATAGTTGTAGACTTGAATTTATCCCAGTCCAAGGGACTCATGACCTCACAGACAAAGGATTTAGAAATATCAAACAATGAGGCCATTCCCTTAACCACTGATGTTGAGGCCTTGAAGGCTAGAAAGATAAATGAAAATTGGACAGTGGTGTAGAAAAAAAGAAAAAGAATTTTATTGCCCACAATATGCAGCTACACTCTCATTCCAAATCTAGTGTTAACACTTTGAACCTTTGTGTATGATCACAAATAATTGTATCCCTGGCCCTGTATGCACAAAAATCACGAACAGCCTCCACAAGGACCCCTATGACAATTTTAATCCTTGTCACATACATGTAAGCGTGAAATAATGTCCTCTAAGCAACAAACCTCTTGATGACGTGTCACTTCTTTCGTCTTGTGTTGATTCTTCTTTGTCGTTTTCCCTCTCTCTTTGTCGTCGACGCTTTTTGACACTTTTGCGACACTTGTCGATTTGCGTTTTCTGAGCTTTCGACCCTGTTCCTAAGCCTTGTAAGCATCTTGTAGGCAAGTTTTCACCTTTCCCCTATGTTTTTCATCCTCTCTGCCCCCTAGAAGCCTTTTAGAGGTCCCCCCTACCCATCTCCCACTTTTGATTTTCAGTTTCACTCAACCAATCCAAATCTCCCCTTATTATTTCCAGATCTTCCCCTGGGAGATCCTATGTTGCAAGTGGAGATTTGGATTCTTGCACATGATCGACCATCTCCAATCATGCATTTCCTCTCAGACTCCTTTCTTTTTAGATCTCTTGTTGGACGACCCTCAAAAAGTAAGATCTCCCCCCAAGTGATCCTACTAGAAAAAGGGGTGACCTTGTCGCGTTTCCAGCTGTGGAAAAGCTTGAGTTTCTCAATCAAAATAGCTATGTTTTTGCCCATTTTTCTTCCAGTTCGCATGATTTTTGATGCCTAATATGGAGTTGACTATTTCATGCACCCACACATGCATAATTAGCTCCATTTGATCTAAAATTAACAACTAATTCTCTCTCATACATTCTTCCAACTCCAATTCCTCTTCAGTGATAAGGTATTATTGATTTATCACCACCTAATTAACTGAGTTCACTGGGTAATCAATCTAGTTCACTCCCTAATCAATCCTTGTTAACTCTTCAATCAATTGAGTTAACTTCTCAATCAATCCCCTTCTTCCAACCTATAAATACCCCCCTCCCTTAAGCACAAAGGGAGACAAATTCATTATGCACACAACTCTTGCTAAGTTTTTGCTCTCCAATCAGCATTCTCATGCTCACATAGGACGAAGGTGCCTTTTATTTGTTCATTGTTTATCAAGCTTCCACATAAATCTCTTCAAGCATCATTACGCTGCTTCAATCAATGCCATTGTGCTCATCAAAAGATCTCATTGAGCTCATTTCGTAAAGCTTCCATAGCTTCTTTTGCTTCTTTGTGTTGTCTTGTCGTCAAGAGGTCTTCCTATTGCTTCAAGAGGATACGAGGTTTCCATCAAGGATTTCTGAGGGTAGTGGAGTCACACAAATCTTCTCTATTTTCAAGTTCCTCTATGCTTTTGTCAATTTGTAGTAATTAGAAAATTGAAATTGCTCTTGGGATTAGTAATTTATTGCTTTTTCCTTGATAGAAAGGTTCGATCTATCATCTTAGAAGTAATTTACATTCATAGTTTAATTCAATTACTTGCAATTTCCCTTTCTAGATTAATTGTTTTAAAATATTCGAAAACCCCAAAAACATAGAATAATTGCATTAGGTTAAATTCATTCTAAGGGTAAGTGCAAGAAGATGGGGGGCCAAAAAGGGGTCTTAAGTGGCCACTTTTTTTTTCTGAAATCAGGAAATACTGGTCTTGGATGAGAAATTGAGCATAGTTACACTCAAAATTTGGAGATGCAACCAAAACAATGTTCGTAGTGCTCTGAGTCTACTTTCTAAACTACTATTTTTTTTTGAAAATGGCATAGATTAAGGGGTTCAAAAGAGGGAGCCACAAAAATTGGTGTTGTTTCTATCAAAAAAACATAACATAGCATGTTTTGTGGCTCCCTCAAAAGGTCAACTTTTTTTTGGTATTTTTAAAATCGCTTCAGTGAGAAATTAGCTAATAGCATGTAGTTTATGCCCAATTTTTCTGATAATTTTTTGATGAATATTTGATTTTTTAGTAATTTTCAAAGTGGACACATCCTAAAAAATAGAATTTTGGCCGTACTACCCCTATAAATTTTGAAAACTAATTGAAAATCATTTTTTTCTTTTTTTAATATTTGTAGAATGGAGTCTAGTTCTAAATATATAATTTTTTTGAAATTTCAATGAATAGTTAATTTACAATGAAAAAAGACCAAACAGTGGTTTTTGCCCAAAAACGAACACACAAACAAAAGAAATTAAAGATGAAAGGCTTAACATTGTGAAAATGTGAAAAAAATCACATTGCCAAATAGCTAAGAGAAAGCCTAACATTACCCAGGTGTTTGATTTGTTTGACGTTGAAACACGTGCAAATCTGAGGGTTAGCACGACTGAAATTATGTGAAATCTTGAAGAATCTGGAAAAACACGTCTGTGACTGTTCAAAAGCCACTCCAAGCCTTTGGGTTGGAAATCCAAAGCAAATCCCAAGCCCAAGGCTTGGGATTCCCAAAGTAAGACATAACGCGAGCGCGTTATAACGCGCTCGCGTTATGGTTTGCTTTGAATTTTTCCTTTTCCACAAGTTTGTTGTTTGTCATGTTTGACATAACGCGCTTGCGTTATGATCCCCTCAAATTTTTTTATGTTCAAGGCTATTAATCATGTATGTATGTATGTATGCCTATATGTATGTATGTATGTATCTATGTATGCCAATATGTATGTATGTATGTATCTATGTATGCCTATATGTATGTATGTATAGTATAGAGGGCAGAGGAGGGTAGAGATGGGAGTGAGCCAGATAGGGGAGGAGAGGGGTGGATAAGGATTGAGTGATTAAGGTTTAAGGTTGAGGGTTGAGCGTTTAGGGAAAGGATTTAGAGTTTAGGGATAAGGGATTAGAGTTTAGGACCTTGAGGGATTAGGGTTTAGGGTTGATGCTTTAGGGATAGCGTTTAGGGTTAAGGGTCGAGGGATTAGGTTTAAGGTAGAGTGTTGAGGGTAGAGGGATTAGGGATTAGGGTTTAGGGTTAAGGCTTTAGGGATAGCGTTTAGGGTTAAGGGTCGAGGGATTAGGTTTAAGGTAGAGTGTCGAGGGTAAAGGGATTAGGGATAGGGTTTAGGGTTGAAGGTTTAATGATTTAGGGTTGAGGCTTTAGGGATGAGGGTTAAGGGATTAGGGTTTAAGATATAGTGTCGAGTGTCGAGCGTGTAGGGATAGGTTTTAGGGTTCAAGTTTTAAGGGTTAAGGGTCGAGGGATCAGAGTTAAGGGTTGAGGGATTAGGGTTTGACATTGAGGGTTGAGTACATTGAGGTTCGAGGGTTAAGGGTTTCGAGATAGGGTTAAGGGTCAAGGGATTAGGGTTAAGGGATAGGGTTGGAGGGTTTAGGGATAAGGGATTAGGGTTTAAGGTATAGTATCGAGCCCGTTGAGGGTCTAGGAATAGGGATAGTGTTTAGGGTTTAGGGATGAGGGATTAGAGTTGAGGGATGACAGATGACGAATTAAGGTTGAGGGATTAGGGTTTAGGGATAAGGTTTAGGGTTAGGGTTGAGGGATTAGGGTTTAAGGTATAGTGTTGAGGGTTTAGGGATAGGGTTTAGGGTTGAGGGATTATAGTAAAGGGTTGAGGGATTAGGATTTGACGTTGAGGGTTGAGGGTGTAGGGTTTAGGGTTTAGGGATAGGGTTGAGGGTCAAGGGATCAGAGTTAATGGTTTAATGTTGAGGCTTGAGGCTTGAGGCTTGAGGCTTGAGGTTGAGGGATAGGGTTAATGGTCAAGGGATTAGGGTTAAATAAGAGTGTCGAGGGTAGAGGGATTAGGGTTTAAGGTATAGTATCGAGTATGTTGAGGGTTTAGGAATAGAGATAGCATTTAGGGTTTAGAGATGAGGGATTAGAATTGAGGGATGACGGATTAGGGTTGAGGGTTGAGGGATAAGGTTTAGGGTTGAGGGATTAGGGTATAAGGTATAGTGTTGAGGGTTTAGGGATAGGGTTTAGAGTTGAGGGATTAGAGTGAAGGGTTGAGGGATTAGGATTTGACGTTGAGGGTTGAGGGTTTAGGGTTTAGGGTTTAGGGATAGGGTTAAGGGTTGACGGATCAGAGTTAAGGGTTTAATGTTGAGAGTTGATGGTTGAGGCTTGAGGCTTGAGGCTTGAGGTTGAGGGATAGGGTTAATGGTCAAGGGATTAGGGTTAAATAAGAGTGTCGAGGATAAGGGATTAGGGTTTAAGGTATAGTATCGAGTCTGTTGAGGGTTTAGGAATAGGGATAGCATTTAGGGTTTAGGGATGAGGGATTAGAGTTGAGGGGTGATGGATTAGGGTTGAGGGTTGAGAGATTAGGGTTTAGGGATAAGGTTTAGGGTTGAGGGTTGAGGGATTAGGGTTTAAGGTATAGTGTTGAGGGTTGAGGGTTTAGGGATAGGGTTTAGGGTTGACGGATTAGCATTTAATGTCGAGGTTAGGGTTAGAGTGTCGAGGGTAGAGGGATTAGTGATAGGGTTTAGGGTTGAAGGTTTAAGGATTGAGGGTTGAGGCTTTAGGGATGAGGGTTTAAGGCTTAAGATATAGTGTCAAGTGTTGAGGGTGTAGGGATAGGGTTTAAGTTTTAAGGGTTAAGGGTTGAGGGATAGGGATTAGGGTTTAAGGTATAGTGTTGAGGGTTGATGGTTTAGGGATAGGGTTTAGGTTTGAGGGATTAGGGTTTAGGGTTGATGAATTAGGGTTTAATGTTGAGAGTTAAGGGTTGAGGCTTGAGGGTTGAGGTTGAGGGATAGGGTTAATGGTCAAGGGATTAGGGTTAAATAAGAGTGTCGAGGATAAGGGATTAGGGTTTAAGGTATAGTATCGAGTATGTTGAGGGTTTAGAAATAGGGATAGCATTTAGGGTTTAGGGATGAGGGATTAGAGTTGAGGGATGACAGATTAGGGTTGAGGGTTGAGGGATTAGGGTTTAGGGATAAGGTTTAGGGTTGAGGGATTAGGGTATAAGGTATAGTGTTGAGGGTTTAGGGATAGGGATTAGAGTGAAGGGTTGAGGGATTAGGATTTGACGTTGAGGGTTGAGGGTTTAGGGTTTAGGGTTTAGGGATATGGTTGAGGGTCGAGGGATTAGAGTTAAGGGTTTAATGTTGAGAGTTGAGACTTGAGGCTTGAGGGTTGAGGTTGAGGGACAGGGTTAATGGTCAAGGGATTAGGGTTAAATAAGAGTGTCGAGGATAAGGGATTAGGGTTTAAGGTATAGTATCAAGTCTGTTGAGGGTTTAGGAATAGGGATAACATTTAGGGTTTAGGGATGAGGGATTAGAGTTGAGGGGTGATGGATTAGGGTTGAGGGTTGAGGGATTAGGGTTTAGGGATAAGGTTTAGGGTTGAGGGTTGAGGGATTAGGATTAAAGGTATAGTGTTGAGGGTTGAGGGTTTAGGGATAGGGTTTAGGGTTGATGGATTAGGGTTTAGGGTTGATGGATTAGCATTTAATGTCAAGGTTAGGGTTAAAGTGTCAAGGGTAGAGGGATTAGGGATAGGGTTTAGGGTTGAAGGTTTAAGGATTGAGGGTTGAGGCTTTAGGGATGAGGGTTTAAGGCTTAAGATATAGTGTCAAGTGTTGAGTGTGTAGGGATAGGGTTTAAGTTTTAAGGGTTAAGGGTTGAAGGATAGAGATTAGGGTTTAAGGGATAGTGTTGAGCATTGATGGTTTAGGGATAGGGTTTAGGTTTGAGGGATTAGGGTTTAGGGTTGATGAATTAGGGTTTAATGTTGAGAGTTGAGGGTTGAGGGTTGAGGTTGAGGGATAGGGTTAATGGTCAAGGGATTAGGGTTAAATAAGAGTGTCAAGGATAAGGGATTAGGGTTTAAGGTATAGTATCAAGTATGTTGAGGGTTTAGGAATAGGGATAGCATTTAGGGTTTAGGGATGAGGGATTAGAGTTGAGGGGTGATGGATTAGGGTTGAGGGTTGAGGGATTAGGGTTTAAGATATAGTGTTGAGGGTTGAGGGTTTAGGGTTGACGAATTAGCATTTAATGTCGAGGTTAGGGTTAGAGTATCGAGGGTAGAGGGATTAGGGTTGAAGGTTTAAGGATTAAGGGTTGAGGCTTTAGGGATGAGGGTTTAAGGCTTAAGATATAGTGTCAAGTGTTGAGGGTGTACGGATAGGGTTTAAGTTTTACGGGTTAAGGGTTGAGGGATAGGGATTAGGGTTTAAGGTATAGTGTTGAGGGTTGATAGTTTAGGGATAGGGTTTAGGTTTGAGGGATTAGGGTTTAGGGTTGATGAATTCGGGTTTAATGTTGAGAGTTAAGGTTGAGGGATAGGGTTAATGGTCAAGGGATTAGGGTTAAATAAGAGTGTCGAGGATAAGGGATTAGGGTTTAAGGTATAGTATCGAGTATGTTGAGAGTTTAGGAATAGGGATAGCATTTAGGGTTTAGGGTGTTGTTATATGAAGCCTAATCAGACTCAGAGGTTATATTTACCCCACTTTTATCGGCTCGGTTTCCCCCCAAATTCCTACGGGGTCAAGGGGTAGCGCCCCTTGTGGGGGTTTGGGGGTAGCGCCCCCAAGACGGGGTCAAGGGGCAGCGCCCCTTGCGGGGTCCAGGGGTAGCGCCCTTGGCGCATTCCCTGTTGCGATACAGGGCGGGGTCGAGGGGCAGCGCCCCCGTGGGGGTTCAAGGGGCAACGCCCCCGAAACCTCACACGGTTTTTTATTATTTTATAATGCACCGAGAGTTATTTTTTCATTGACCGACATAAGAAAACCCTAATTTTGTAACCGACAAAAACCTTGATAAAAGGCGGCTAAGGGTTAGGGTTTTGGCATTGTATTGTATTGTAGCATTTTGCAGCGGTATTGAGTTGCAAGGATTGCTGATTGTAATCGGTTTGATTTACTGGATAATAATATTGGACTCTCTGTTTGGTGGATGTAGCCCGAGTTTGGGTGAACCACATTAAAACTTGTCTCTCGCTGTTATTATTTCTGTGTATTTCCATTCCTCTGTTTAATCTTTATTTGCATTTAATTGATATCTTCTTCCACCTAACCCTAACATAGGGATGAGGGATTAGAGTTGAGGGATGATGGATTAGGGTTGAGGGTTGAGGGATTAGGGTTTAGGGATAAGGTTTAGGGTTGAGGGATTAGGGTATAAGGTATAGTGTTGAGGGTTTAGGGATAGGGTTTAGGGTTGAGGGATTAGAGTGAAGGGTTGAGGGATTAGGATTTGATGTTGAGGGTTGAGGGTTTAGGGTTTAGGGTTTAGGGATAGGGTTGAGGGTTGAGGTTGAGGGATAGGGTTAATGGTCAAGGGATTAGGGTTAAATAAGAGTGTCGAGGATAAGGGATTAGGGTTTAAGGTATAGTATCAAGTCTATTGAGGGTTTAGGAATAGCGATAGCATTTAGGGTTTAGAGATGAGGTATTAGAGTTGAGGGGTGATGGATTAGGGTTGAGGGTTGAGGGATTAGGGTTTAGGGATAAGGTTTAGGGTTGAGGGTTGAGGGATTAGGGTTTAAGGTATAGTGTTGAGGGTTGAGGGTTTAGGGATATGGTTTAGGGTTAATAGATTAGGGTTTAGGGTTGATAGATTAGCATTTAATGTCAAGGTTAGGGTTAGAGTGTCGAGGGTAGAGGGATTAGGGATAAGGTTTAGGGTTGAAGGTTTAAGGATTGAGGGTTGAGGGTTTAGGCATGAGGGTTTAAGGCTTAAGATATAGTGTCAAGTGTTGAGGGTGTAGGGATAGGGTTTAAGTTTTAAGGGTTAAGGGTTGAGGGATAGGGATTAGGGTTTAAGGTATAGTGTTGAGGGTTGATGGTTTAGGGATAGGGTTTAGGTTTGAGGGATTAGGGTTTAGGGTTGATGAATTAGGGTTTAATGTTGAGAGTTAAGGGTTGAGGCTTGAGGCTTGAGGCTTGAGGTTGAGGGATAGGGTTAATGGTCAAGGGATTAGGGTTAAATAAGAGTGTCGAGGATAAGGGATTAAGGTTTAAGGTATAGTATCGAGTCTATTGAGGGTTTAGGAATAGGGATAGCATTTAGGGTTTAGGGATGAGGGATTAGAGTTGAGGGATGATGGATTAGGGTTCAGGGTTGAGGGATTAGGGTTTAGGGTTGAGGGATTAGAGTGAAGGGTTGAGGGATTAGGATTTGACGTTGAGGGTTGAGGGTTTAGGGTTTAGGGATGAGGGATTAGAGTTGAGGGATGATGGATTAGGGTTGAGGGTTGAGGGATTAGGGTTTAGGGATAAGGTTTAGGGTTGAGGGCTAAGGGATTAGGGTTTAAGGTTTAGTGTCGAGGGTTGAGGGTTTAGGGATAGGGTTTAGGGTTGACGGATTAGCATTTAATGTTTAGGTTAGGGTTAGAGTGTCGAGGGTAGAGGGATTAGGGATAGGGTTTAGGGTTGAAGGTTTAAGGATTGAGGGTTGAGGCTTTAGGAATGAGGGTTTAAGGCTTAAGATATAGTGTCAAGTGTTGAGGGTGTAGGGATAGGGTTTAAGTTTTAAGGGTTAACCCCTGCTATTTATGCTTAGATAAGGATTTGTCACAAACTAGACCTTCTGCTTCCAAAGAAGATCTATCTTTCTTCCTTGATGGGCATTTTCTATCAAGAACTTGATTATGAGGGCTTGCCCCTTCATTGTTATGCCTATCATATGGCAGAGCATCTGGCAAGCTCTTGCAGGAAATAGGAAAAGTTCTCCCTCAAAAACCTTGTGGTCATTCAAGTCTGAAGGGGAAGGTTTGGAAAGAGATGTGATCAATCTATAGCAGGACAAAATGCGAGCGCGTTATAACGCGCTTGTGTTTTGTCTTGCTATTGAAATGGTAAAAAAGTGTTGACCCCCGTGATCTAGGCCCACATGCTCTGTTTTCTTACTGATTCTGCGCATGCTCCGAAAAAAAAGAAGTGCTTTCATGCTGTTGGGAAGTTCACATGCACATTTGACACATTGTACCACCTTTGCATGATCTTTCCACCACCTTTTCTGCTTTGCCAACTTGAGAAGGAGGAAATAACATAGTTTTCACACCGAGTTTGATATATATCTATTCAAGTTTCAATTTTTGTAGTGTTGCAATGTTAATTGTGATTCAATTTTAGGAATTTAACATTATAGATTGGTTAATAGTATTGTTGTTAGTAATGATATTTGAGTGTTATTAAATTTAACATTGAAAAGGAAGCAAGTGGTGAAAAACTCAAATTGTTGAGGAGTTTGATGCAAAAAGATAAAAACACTACATAATTGGGTACTCTCTCCATTCAAATCTTTATTTTTTAGGTATGTCAAGTCTTTACATGCGTGTTCTTTACATTTTCCTTATTTCGGATTGAATTACTTTATCATGCTTTATCATACATGTTTAAAATAGACACATTCCCAATCAAGAAAGCAGCCTACAATCTCACATGATGCCATGTATATTTTCTACACTTGGGCTCTTTACTAATTATGTGTAATAAACAAACCTTAACATACCATGATGTCAAACTATACAAGAATAAATCCTTACAACATAAAAAAAATACAATCCCACTATTATCTTGTATTCATTTCTTAGGAACTAATATTGGTCTCTTTATCATGCTACAGACAATTTCTCTGTCATGTCGAGGAAACGATCAAGAATTAAACCAACACAGGAAGAGATAGAAGCAAAGAATGCAAAGAAAGCAGTGGCTATGAGGGAACTTCGTGAGAAGAGGAAATTGGATACGATAAATGAAGACATACCAATTGAAGAGGAACCACAACCATCACAAAGAGATATGGTATTGGCAGCACAAAGAGAACGAATGCAAAAACTTCATGGTACGAGAGATTTGAATACCATAGTTGGGGACACATCCTCTACTGCAAGTCAACATGTAGGGACACCATCTACCACATCTCAAGTTGAGAGTACATCATCACTCACATGTGATGAAGGAGGTACGCCATCATTCCCACCTCAACCTCAAGGTATGTCATCTATTCCATCTCTGATCGAAGGTATGCCATCTAACCCATCTCATTTAAATATTGATGAAATTCCTAATGTTGAGATGAATTTACCTAACTTAAAACCACCTAGAATTCTGCATAGAAAGCCAAAGTATTTGATTGATATTGATGAGAATATTTTGTAGCCAATGGAAGGTAAGATTCCAAAACGCACTTGTAGAAGATATGCTAATAAGATTTGGAGATTGTTCTTTGAAAAGTTAAATGAGACTACAAGATGTCAACTATTCGTTGAAATGATGCGAAGTATAAAGTATAGGTCTATCATGAAGATTCTTGGGTTGAGAACATCAGAGGCTTCAAGTGAAAAATCTATTGTCAAGAATCTAATGAGTGTGTATGAGAGTGTGGGTAACACCTCACGCACAAAAGATAGTAATGCAACACGGCGTGTGATTACATCGACTATAGTAAGTAGTCAAACGAGGAAAGCTCGTCTCATTAGAAAGACAAGTCAAGAATTGAGAATTAATAGGAAAACTTTATCAAGAGCCGTTGGAAGACACTAAAGAATTGAGGACACTAATGCCAATGAATTATGGGCGTTCTCAGGGAGACTACCACGAAAAGATAAACCAATTGTTGAAGCATTGAGATCACTAATTGAAGACTTTTGGAAGAATTACACAAGGGTATCTCCGAATCAAAGGGATGTGGTAAGAAGGAGAATCGATAGTCAAAATCGTGAGCCACATCCAAAGCATTTTTTTGATGAGACTCAAACACAGTTTTATGGTAAATTTCTAGAGAAGTATCCTCAAATTAAAATTTGTCAAAGATATTTTGAAATGCTAAAACCTTTCTATGTCAAGATAAATCACACACGCACTACTCGTTGTTGTAGATTACATATTGAATTTTCTAACCATTTTGATGCTTATAGGTCTATATGTTTAGATATGCATACTAACAATGTTTTGGAGGGTTGTGCCATACGTGCCCCACCAACATCTTCAAAGACTTCATATCAAGAATTTTATGTGAAAGAGAGGAGGGTCAAATATTCTACAAGAAATTATGCTTGGATGGCACATGTCATCGTTGTGGTGGCTTGCAACATTTGCCAATATGTGAACATATGGAAAGAACACATGCGGTTGGAAATGAATTAGTAGAGTTTGGCAAGTATAAAATAGTGGCATACAATACAAAAGATGGTAAAGAAGCAAAGAGGTGTGAATTGGTTATTGAAAAGATTCCAGTGTATCAGTTTATGCCTATATTTCATGACAGCATAGTGTATGAGTATGCAAGACATGCCCATAGAGCTCAATGGTTGGACTTGCAATTCAAGTTATGCAAGGACACATTTCCGGTTGGTAGCATTGTTTCAGTCGTTGAATTTGCAGAGAACTACAGTCTATAGCCACAACATGAGGTGCAATCACAACATTACAACTCCACACAGGTTTCTATATTTGTGCACATCGCATTCATTCATGCGAATGATAGTACAGAGGATGACAAAAAGATCATAAGGGAGTATAATTTCTATATTAGCGATGATCGCACACATTCTACAGAGTTCGTGCAAGGTTGCTTTTAGGTGTTCTACAATGATTTGGCTAGAAGGGGCATATCGTTCAGTCAGCATATCATATGGTCGGATAATTGTGCGTCACAATTCAAGAACTCATGAAATTTCTATTGGGTGAGTAGGAGGCATAATTTTATAGGTATTCAGCATATGTGGAACTTTTGTGAGGCCGGGCATGAAAAGGGAGAGCATGATGGTGCAGGAGCATGTATCAAAAGAGCCATAGCACGAGAAGAGTTAAAGTATACAGACAATGCAAAGTTGACAGATGCAAAATTGATTGTCAAGTGGTGTAATGCTTCCATGGGTCCAGGTAATGAAGGTAAGTCTTCAGTTCGTAGATTTTTTTGGTTGATAGATGATACTAACATTGCACCATATGAGGACTGTTGTACACTGATAGGATCAAATGAGATGCACTCTTTTAGAAGCTCAATTGCAGGTTCATGGAGTATCCATACGTGAAAGATTTCATGCTTTTGTTCTTCCTGTACAATTCAAGTCTGGGATGAGTGCAAGTCAAAGGAGTGGGTTGACGAATGGCAGTTAAGTTATCTTAGCCCACTTGACACGTATCAACCCCCGACGGCACTGGAACTAACACAGATGGAATCATTAGTTGACTTTGACCACATATCAGATTTAGTTCAACCAGGTAATATAGGGCACGTATATGCATCTAATTTCATCTAGTTCAACCAGGTAATGTCATCTTACTTTGTAGTGTTTTTGTAATGTTGACTAATTTCATCTAATTTGCTACACATATCAATGCAGGGCACGTATATGCAGTTATTGCAGATGAAGATAATGAAGAGGGAACAAATTATTACTTATGTCATTGCGTTGAGGCCAAAAATAAATTGGAGGCCCTTGTTACAGATGGAGAAAACATCGAATACCCTACAGGCTCAGTGGTTATTAGTGGAACATGGCTTAGAAGGTACCCACATAAGAGTGTTAATGTTTGGCTGTTTCAAGACTTTGACACGCATCAAAAGATTATCCATTACTCAAACCTTGTCATGGCATCCAATGTTCATTTGATAAAGTATCAGGGTAGACCTTTGAACAAAATCTTGTGGAAAGTGCGTGAGTCTGACCATGAAGCAATACTTGACACAATAAAGAGTAGAGTAGACCCGGATGGTTCATTGGATTAATTTGTAAGTAATCACATTGATTTTGTAAAGTCACGTAGAGTGCGTCTACAATAACCTCTCTTGGTTTTTTATATCTTTGAGGCATTTGCCCGTGGTGAAAGGTTTTCTGCTGCCCCAAAAATCGTCAGAAGGAGGCAGTGTAAAGTTGCAAAGGGGTGTAACTTTCATCCTGCTCGTGATGTGACCAAAATGATTGTTCCAACGCATCTGGATGGGTACCTTTACATTAGGCATGGTCTTGTTTTTCACCCAAACATGTCAAAACAGTCCGAGCTACATTGTACCGACGATATCCCTGAAGAGTCCAAAGTGAAAAAAGCAGCAATCTTTGATGAGATGTTACTCGAAAACTGTGTCACTTAGAACATTCCATCCAAGGTAACGTGATCATGTAGAGTGCGTCTACAATAACCTCTCTCAATTTTTTATATCTCTGAGGCATTTGCCCGTGGTGAAAGGTTTTCTGCTGCCCCAAAAATCGTCAAAAAGAGGCAGTGTAAAGTTGTAAAGGGGTGTAACTTTCATCCTGCTCGTGATGTGACCAAACTGACTGTTCCAATGCATCCGGATGGGTACCTTTACGCTAGGCATGGTCCTGTTTTTCACCCAAACATGTCGAAACAGTCTGAGCTACATTGTACCAACGATATCCCTGAAGAGTCCAAAGTGTAAAAAGGCAGCAATCTTTGACAAGATGTTACTAAAAAATTGTGTCACTTAGAAAAATTCTGTCTAAGGAAACACGATCATGTAGAGTGCGTCTACAATAACCTCTCTCAGTTTTTTATATCTCTGAGGCATTTGCCCGTGGTGAAAGGTTTTCTCCTGCCCCAAAAATCGTCAGAAGGAGGTAGTGTAAAGTTGCAAAGGGGTATAACTTTCATCCTGCTCGTGATGTGACCAAACTGACTGTTCCAACGCATCTGGATGGGTACCTTTACACTAGGCATGGTTTTTTTTTCACCCAAACATGTCGAAACAGTCCGAGCTACATTGTACCGACGATATCCGTGAAGAGTCCAAAGTGCAAAAAGGCAGCAATCTTTGACGAGATGTTACTCAAAAACTGTGTCACTTAGAAACATTCCATCTGAGGCAACACAATCACGTAGAGTGTGTCTACAATAACCTCTCTCAGTTTTTTATATCTCTGAGGCATTTGCCCATGGTGAAAGGTTTTCTGCTGCCCCAAAAATCGTCAGAAGGAGGTAGTGTAAAGTTACAAAGGGGTGTAACTTTCGTCTTGCTCATGATGTGACCAAACTGATTGTTCCAATGTGTCTGGATGGGTACCTTTACACTAGGCATGGTCCTATTTTTCACCCAAACATGTCGAAACAGTCTAAGCTATAGTGTACCAACGATATCCCTGAAGAGTCCAAAGTGCAAAAAGGCAGCAATCTTTGACGAGATGTTACTTGAAAACTGTGTCACTTAGAAACATTCCGTCTGAGGCAACACGATCACGTAGAGTGCCTCTACAATAACCTCTCAATTTTTTATATCTCTGAGACATTTGCTCATGGTGAAAGGTTTTCTGCTGCCCTAAAATTCGTCAGAAGGAGGCAGTGTAAAGTTGCAACTTCTTCTTAGGCGCAAATGTAAGGGTACACAAGGGGAAAATGGTGCCTAGATGACTTAGTGCATTTCTATGACTTCATTCACATGTTTAAATGTTTGAGAGACTCTCCTTTACTAAGCGCTTATCCTCATGTCAACATTAAGCTTTATACCTCCTAGGCGCTCAATTAGGTGATGTCATTAGATACAACTTACCTTGTCATGTCCCCATTTCTGGCTTGATCATCAAGTAAAGAACAAATTAGCCTATTGCTCATTCTCAGAGGCTAATTCAGAATGATGAGGGAATGAATTGGTTTTTGACTAACTCAATCTCATTGTTTTGTAGGAACAAAGTCAGAAACTCAAAATTTGGCTAAGTCTGGAAAGCAGAAAGTTGATTCTTGGAGTCTAGGCGCTAATTTCACATCAAATTTTTCAAATGAGCGCCCAAGGATGTGGAATCTTTAATCAAGGTGCTCTGGCAGGAAAAGTTGTTTGGCCTTCAAGATAAGGTTGCCTTAGTGAATTAAGTCAGGATGAAAGCCTATTCACTCTAGCCACCAATCTCAAGTTGCACAATCATGAATGGGCGCCTAGAGCAATGAGGCGCTCCATCATAGTTCCAGGACTTTGAAATGGCACCCAAGCATGTAGGAGGAGTTTTCAAGGAGCCAGAATGTTTTTGAAACTCTAAGGAACTAGTCCAAAGACTCTATGGCGCCATCTTGATACCATTGAGTCAACTTTCAAACTCAAACATATTGAAACAAGGTCTAGGAAGCTAGGTGCCATCTCTTGCCAGTTCAACCTCTCAGATGCGCCAACATTGGAAAGACTCTTAATGAGCGCCTAAGTTTGAATTGATCTTGTGATTGAAAGTTTGGTGATGTATTGGTGCAAGATGATCTTCAGTTGAAGCAATCTAAGTTCCAGGAAGGGTTTAGAAGTTATCAACCTCTTCACTAAGTTAAGCGCACTTTACAAGCTTTCTTACCCAACAGTTGCACCTCATTAAGACAAGGCGCATCTTAACCTCCAGGACTTTTCATTAAGACTCTAAGCAAGAAGGTGCATTTCCATGGAGTAGCATACTCTAGATAGCGCCTAATGCCATCAAGGTGCAATTCCACCCTCACTTTGGTGGCCTATCATCAAGAAGGGGCATTGGGCATTCTTTGAACAGTTCTGAGCATTTGAAGTTTCTGAAATCACCAAGGAATGTTGGGCACCATGTGTATCCTCAACAAGCTTGAGTTTGCGCCTAGACAAGTTCACGCTTATTCATGTTTTAACTTCCCTCTTGAAGCACCTAACTTGGGAAAAAGTTATCTTGTTGTTAGTCAAGTGTTTGATGTGTTTTGGAGACTCCAAAAGACTTTCTCTTGCTAGGCACTCTTCTTGGCAACTACAACCTTCAACTGGCGCCTAGATCCTGAAGAAAAACACTTGCAAGTGTGGGCGCACTTTCCTTGTGATGGAGCATCAAACTGGCACCTAGAAATCATAATGCATGAAGTGAGCGCCTAGGATCCTATTGGTCCAATAGGTGGTTTTGGGATGGGTGTCAAGTCATCAGAGATAGATATTTTGGCTTATTTGATGATGGTCTCAAGTCTCTCTACCATGGCACATTTTGATGATGTTCTTATTTAAACTCTTATGAAGACTATCTCATCCCTAAGCGCTCATCCTCATGATTTTCATGCACTTAGACTTCAAGGCGCCAAAACTAGTAGGAAAATATTTGGGGGGAAACCACACTGATAAAAGTTGGGTAAATTTAACCTCCGAGTCTAATTAGGCTCCATATAACAACAATATTTATATCATGTCCCTTTGCTTTATGAAACAAGCAGTATGTGTCAAGTCATAGGGATAACACTATGGTCCTTAGAAATTTCTCTGTGACTTTTGATAAGATTATCTACTATTATGTGGATGCTTGATAGTATTAAAATTATTGGGCATTAAGTTGAGGTGACCATTCTTGTTATGATCATCACTTTTCACAAGGGGTATGTTAGTTATCCCATATATCATTACATTATGATTATTTTTCAATATCCTGATGGTGGAAGGATTGTTTTCACTATTATCTCTAGTTGGGGAAGTCATCAACAATCCAACTCTTGACGTTGATACAAGGTTCTTTTGAAGGCAAAGGGTGCCTAGGCTTATGGGGCTCAATTTGATGTATTTATTGAAAGCTCAAGGTGAATTGATGCTTATTGAAAATGCCACTTAGTCCTTCATTTGCATTCTAGGCGCCATTTCCTATTGACTTATATACTCCTCCTCATGCTAGGGTGCCATAATGAAGTGGTTTAGACAATAGGTGCGCTTCACTTACTAGTGGCTTGTTCTCCTTCCACCTTAGGTGCACTTTTATGGTGGAATAGGTGTCAATGGGCACCTTGTCTTAAATGAATGTTCTCTCTAAGTTGGGCGCCCTTTTGAGGCTTTATGAGTTGCAAATTGCGCCTTAACCCTTCATGCTTGTTGCTCAATGTTTGAATGTTTAAGAAAGTCTCCTTTAGGCGCTCGTCTTAATGACTTTTTCTCAAGGCGCAATCATCCTAATGACTTGGATATTCATCCTAGTGTTTCAGGATATCAGGCTACCAGACTTCGTCATTTTCAGGATCTCAAACATAAAGAATAACATGATGATTCATTTTTTTGTATTGCATATAGTTGACATTCTATGCTACTCATAAAGAATATTAATATTTTCTGTTTAACATGATTTTTTTTTTAAATACAACTTTTATCTTTTAGTTCCAAAATGAGGTTTAGGTGATACTTGAATAACAATAGCTAGCTTATTGGATCAACAAACATCCTATGTAATACAATTGAACTTTAAATACTTGAAGTAGCCATCTACAAATATCCATTCAAACATGGATTTATAATGCAAGTATGGACGCCATCAATAAAAAAGATTTGTATTAACCAAATATCCATATAGGCATACATCAATATCTGTTGATATAAGTATAACATATATACAAAATAGCCATATAGGCTTACAAGAATGCCATATAGGCATACAATGTCAACTGTGTACAATACAAAATATGTGTCCACAAATGCCATATAGGCATACAACAAAGGAACACAATAAAAAGTCATTCCCCTCTAGCTGGTGAAGAGAATAAATCACGAGCAGCCTTTGATCTTCTAGGGGATGGAGACGCACATGTAGGTGGTCTACTACGAACCCGAGGGCTACTCCTCCTATTTAGTTCTTTCTGCATCTTTAGCTGTTACAATAAAAAGTATAGACATTAATATATAGAAATTACATGTTATAAAAAATGAAACATTTAACAAAATAATCACTTACCGCTAACATATAATCTGTCTCCTCGCTTGCCTCAGTAGCAAGAATAGGCCCTGGTGATGTCAAGTCCTATAGAAACCATCTAGATAGAAATTAAACTTCAAATCAATAATCTTTTGATTTTTTAAAAATAGACAACTATAACAATGAATGTAAATTAAAATTTACTAATTTGCCTCATACCCTTGTCAATGCCATGGAGCTATGAATTGCAGAGGCCACACCATGCTCCATTGCCCTCTGAACATGGGGAGGTGTCTCCGTAGCCTGCATCATCTGCAAATAAAACAACATTATTCAATTACGAAAACTATAATAGTGATGCAAATCATGGCTCCTAACATACACACACGTTCATCTAAACATGGAAGTACACACAATAAAGCACACAAGTCACATACAAAAATCTAGTAAGTACAATTCATTCATTAAACTATTTATTTTATTACCTCTGTAAAACTTTGAAGGCCACCACCGCTGGCGGGTGTTTCCGTGAAATCTACAATATTACCCTATTCAACATCCAAAATTAGATATTAGAATACCATTCATATAACGATGCTATTCACATGTAATATTTATAATTGTTTACTAGTTACATACCCCGCCAGTAGATGATCTAGTGTAAAATGCAGGTGGCGAACCACTGAAATCTGCATCGACACTATGACCCTGAAATTTCATTGAAATCATCAATTTAAATTAGTTAATCTTGCATTTCAAAAATGAAATTTAATAAATTAAATTCAATAAACTTGCTAATATTTACCTGAGTATCAAGGCCGAAAGTCTCACTCACTCAGGTATCTATCATCACCATCTGCCTAGCTGCAGATGTAGCCTATGCACCTGCGTCTTGACTATCCATGGGGTCATAACCACAACCTGACCCACAAGTCTGACAAGTATGGGGTGGGACCCTACTCCTCGCACTATCTCCCAACCCACTCTGTGCTGCAGGACTGGCATGTGATATGATGCTCTGGGTCAAGGCACTAATGGACTGAAGTGTATCAACCTCAACACTCTCCTTCACAATGGAAGGGATAGAAACATGCTCGTGGGCTGGTCTACTGATTACTCATCTCACTGGCCACTATGGGTCAACACGTGCCCCTGATCTATCTTGTGCTGACCCCCCACCTCTACCCTGGAAGTCCTGCATATCAAAATAGTTTGGCACTTTATTGAGGACAAACTCGCAGTAGAGTTTCCTCAAAAAGTATTGCGGGACCTCATTATTATTGCATGGAGGATGGTCAAAAACCATCCACCACCTCTGCCCAAAATTGTCCCTTATCACTTGGTTGTTGCACTAATGGATAGAGAACCTCTTGCATGTAATGGGTGGAGGTTGATTTGTTTGTGGGTTTGTGAAAATGGAACACAAGTCTAATTTTGTGATTTGTAATTTTTTCACATCTTGGTATGACAGCTTGTCTACATAATAATCTCTAAACTCTCTCCTCTTATCTGTCTAACTAGTTATTTGCTTGCTAATTGAATCTACATTTGATAACATAGATTCAAGAGATTCAGCAAGCGTGGACCTATGCAAGGTTGAAGTGGAAGGATCTTTCAACCTTGCAATTATATATTCAATTTCTTTTTTGTTGTTTTCAATTTGCCCCATTATATTTTCTTGTGTTCCAGGGGCATGTCGAGGAATGGATGGAGGAGGTTGTTGTTCTGCAGGTATTTCCTCAGGATTTTGTGGATTTTGAGGAGGAGGAGGAGGAGGTCCATTAACATTTCCTGACAATTAACAAAATATACATCAAAAATCAACTAAAACCTACCTATTTAGAAACAAATTCAAACAAAAAAATAAATATAACTCACTCCTTTGGCGTGCTCGACGTCGTGGTGGCATTTTGGCGACGAATCGATAAGGTTTTTGTGTTGAATGGAGTTTTGCAAAACGCGAGCGCACTTTCTAGGGTTTGCAGGCCGCAGGAATAGAGGAGAAGAAAGAAAGAAATGAAATGACATTAGAAACCTTTTTTTTTTAAATTTATAGCAAGTCATAACGCGAGCACGTTAGCGCGTTATAACACGCTCACGTTATGACCTAATTTTTTTTTAAATTAATTTGGCCACTTTTTGGCCCCCCATCTTTTTGCACTTACCCCTAATTGCATTCATATTTCCTTTTCTAGATTAAAAAGCATCTTTATTTCCACAAATACCAAAAAAACACAAAAACAAAGTTTGCATTTCATATAGCTTTGCATGCATAAAAATATAGAAAATAACAAAAACATTAGGTATTTAGACACATTGCAAACCCTTGATACTATCACAAGGTCAACCACAGTCAATGAAAGTCAAACCCTTGATAACATCACAAGGTCAACAAAAGTCAAACACATAACTAAAGCCTAGGTCAACCAAAACCCTAGGTCAAACCCTAAAGTCTAGTCAAGGTTAGTCCACATACACCTATCCCTTGTCTTGGCTCACGAATGTGCCCAAGATTAAGAGGTGAGTGGGTGAGGGTAGTCCTTGGCGAGATTGAGGAAAACCATCCGAGACCACAACAAGATCCATTTGTCTTACAACAACTAGAGGCATTTAGACAACTTCAAATACAATGTGCAATCATCCAACAAATTGAAAGACAAGAAGCCATCAACGAAAGTAACAACTTACCCACACAGAGGTGGAACAATAGAAACCTCAATAGGAGAAGAGTAACTAGTGACCCTTCGAGTCATAGGGTTATCTCTACAACAACAATCATTGAATGAAACATCTATATTAGCACACAACAACAAAGGCCCCAGGACGTGTTGACCCCTCTCTGCAAAGTCCAATTCTCTAACAAGCCAGACCCCCGCTATGTCTCATCTCCTCTCGACTGGCTACTTTCATGAGAGAAAGAGTGATGTGGCGGATCACCCCATGGCAAGGAGGGAAGGGTCTGTGTGCATGCTGAAATCTGACTTGATAGCCCCAGGCAACCGAGGTTACGATTTTGAGCGTACAGGCCCTTTGCACTCATAGGATCCAGTGGCAAAGTGCCATACTGACAGGACGAATTTGAACGTTTAATCTCAAAATCAAATAATGTTGCACCCTTGTTTATGGGTCTAATGCACTTCTTTTCTATTTTTTATTAAATAATTTTAGTTGAACAAGAGTGACCCCAGAAGGCCACAATTCATTGATAAAAAAACTATTGATTAAATAAATCTATCGATAATAATTATAATTATAATATATTATTTATTATAAATAATATAATATTTTTATAGAAAAAATTCATTATTATATGAGTGTTTTAAAAGTTTTAAAATGTATAAAACCTTTTTTATAGAACAATCAAACATTGTAATTAATTGAAATGCATATATATATAAGGGTGCATGGTAATTAATAAATTATTTTTAAATTAATAGTTCTTTGTTTATATTTTTTTTTTAAAACTTCCTTGAAGAATTTAATTTAAAACTCCAAATCAAACCAGACTTATTCTTGAACTTCATTCTTCACTTCAATTTTTGATTGAATATCTAATATTTTGCTAAAATATGGTAAGAATTGAAGAATGCCAATTTGCAGAAGAGGATGATAATGGTAATGGCAAAATGAAAGGTCAGGACTCTACATATGGATGTTGTTTAGAGTAGCCAAAAAAGTGAAGGAGACCATGTGGATTGTAAAAATAGGCCCAAACTCCTATAACAAGTGTTATATATATGTAATGTTATTACTATTTCTAATATAATTATTATAATATAACTATATTAATTATATATTTAATAATTATATAAAACAATAATATATAGATTATGTATTTTTTTTAATGGGTAAAAGGCCGAAGCCATTAATATATTAATTCAGTAAAGTTTCAAAAGTACAGCTCTGTTCAGTGCGGGCACTAGTAAGAAAGAACAGAGTGAAGAAACCTCCGGTCTAGCCCAGGACTTATGCAGTCTAGTACATAATGTTTATTTACAAATCTTACATGAGGCAATGCTCGAAAAGGATAAATCCTTTCTTACAATATTTCTGATACAAGTATAGTCCTTGCCTTTGACGTGGGCCTTTCTTATGATATATCCTTGTTGTTTGTCTTTTTGGTTCTCTGGCCCATGGGATGTCTTTCGGGGCTACTATCATTAGATCAACTATCTTTTATCCATGTGGGAGAGCTTCTTCTAAGTTGCTCATAACAGTATACCTGTCTTACCTGAAAACACAAGGACAAACTTCCCACTCTTTTTCGCATGTTAGCCAAACATAAAAGGAAGAAAATAATAATTCATTTTCCTGTATAAACCTATTAGAGTTCTTTATCATTTGCCTGAAAGGGAAAAATTCTTACACTTTCCATGTTTATCAGAAGTGTCAACACATACTTATTTCAATGATAATAACAACTCGAGTTGAGAGGGGAAATCCCCGGCTTGCTGACTGATCAAATATTTATACAAACATCTATGTATATATACTTATATAAATGCAAATGTGTGTGTGTGTGTGTGTGTGTGTGTGTGTGTGTGTGTGTGTGATCAAATAGTTAACTAAATAATAATATTATTCCAAGAAAGTTTCAACTAGATCTTAATAACTCTATCCCGTCATAGATAAAGTTATTACCTGTCAAATCATACCAGTTATAGACCTCCTATGAGCTAATATGAGAGCCAAAGATATACTCGAGACCTCATTATTACATTTCTTGTTTCCTACCTTCTCACATATCAATTGTAATTCAAGCTTCAAGCATAACATCATTATTTCTAACCTCTTTACCAAGACAATCTGCTTCAAGCATAGTATCATTATAATTCATTTATGGAGATCAAATCATACCTCTATCTCATCCTGCTTGGGTACTGAGCTCCACGCTGAGAAGAGGATCACCATGCAAGATTTGCTTAATAAAATGCCTATTGAGATACTTTGAAAACTCTTAAGCTATGTATCTATATTTATACATCTATCTATATATATATAGATATTTATATAATAGAGAAGAAAGGTGGTACCTTTGAAGCGTGTTAACAGGGGAGGATTATGGGCTTAAAAGGACATGATTGTTACTATGTGCTCCATTTAATGCTATTCACTGGATGTGGCTTTACAAGATGGTTCTTATTTTATAACACTCTAGTTTCCTCTTCCATCATTCCCAATGTCATTTCAATTCTCAGTTATCTTTACAGTGAATGCCATCAGTTGCAAAGGGATGGAGACCCATGTGAGGTTGGTTAGTGCCAAACACCAAATGGCCTTTCTAGGACCTGTTGCTATGCTTCGATTGCAGTGTATGCTCCGCCAGTCTGATGAACTAATGGTTGGAGCCATTAGAATGATTGTTGGAAGAAATTTTATGGGGGAGGCTAAAAGGTATCAAGCTGCTACCGACATCTGTTCTAGGGTGCTAGCAATGTTGCTAGAGATGGAGATTGACAAAGGAACAACAGAGCAGATGATGAGGGGCTTGTTCAATCCTGAACACTTGGGGGGTTTGGAGGAAACCCTGGAAGCTACAAGTATAGGTGTTGGAATACCACGACCAAGGGATATGGATTCTTTAGATGATCCCGATGCTATTCTGAAGCTTTATCCTTTCATTTTAGATCTCAAAGGACCAGACCTCATGATGGTTAAAGAGAAGGCGCTGATAGAAGTTGGATTTATCCAAAGGGTCCTCGGTCTGGTGGTGGAAGAAGGGTTTGAGTGGGTAGCAAATTTCAACCTTTAATTGCTCGAGTATGATTAGGAGTAAGTTAGAGAACAGACTGAATTTTGTTATCTTTATGTAAGTTACCGTGTTGTATGTTTATTGTAAGATTAATAATGGCTACCTTTTGAATATAGAAACAGAAAGTGGTCCCTGAGTGGACAAGACAATATAATTAATGTAGATATTATGAATAGACCCTGCGAGGTCCCTAAATCTTCCTCTGCTGTAGCACTTACTGATAGACTTCTATTATAAATATAGCCAGATACTAAAATCCCTAATTCTGATATAATTTAATGGTTTGGAATGAATATATGACATTAGATACAAGTAAGATCTTATTGGTTTAATGAGAGGAATAAATAGCTAAGAGAATGCATGCAGAAATGTTCCTACATTGAGAGATAAAGTAAACATCACTTCTATGATGTTTCATAAAGAATTTAATATTACTTCATTAGAGCTAAATTCAATAGAAAGACATCAACCCCTTTGGTAGCTAGAGAGTCAGCTTTATTATGAACGAACAGTAGGCTTATTATAAGCTTCATAATAGCTACCATTTGATTATATGAACAAAAGAAAATATAATCAATGTAGATATTATGAATAGCCCCTGGAGGTCCCTAAATCTTTCTCTACTGTAGTAATTTCTGACAAACTTTTATTATAAAAATAGCCAGAAACTTGAATCCCTGATTCTGATAGAATTTAATAGTTTAGAATGAATATATGACACTAGAACAGGTAAAGATTTTATTGGCTTAATGAAAGGAATATATATCTAAGAGAATGTATGCAGAAACGTTCTTAAATGGAGAGATAAAATAAACAACACTTCTCTAATGTTTCAGATAGAATTTGATGCTGCTTCAATAGAGCTAAATTTAGTAGAAAGATAGAAGCCATCAGCCCCTTTGTTGGCCAGGGAGTCAGCTTTACTATTACCTTCTCTAAAGATGCGATTAAATGTGCACCTTCTAAAACAAGAAGTGATGTCAAGGGCATTAGCCAGTAGGGAATTTAGTCTCCAATTAGGCATGCTTCCTTTTCGTAAGGCATTAATGATGATCGCAGAGTCTCCTTTGACCTCTAATTTTTCAATTTTCAAATCTTTGTAGATTCTCAAACCTTCAATCAGGGCAGTTAATTTTGTTGTGTTGTTTGTTGCTTCTCCTAGGGGTTTGGTTAAATTTGCAATTTCTCTCATTTCAGAATCATGGATTACACAGCCTATACCTGCGACTCCCGGGTTACCCCTAGATGCCCTGTCAAAATTTAGCTCGAACCAACCTTCTTTCAGAGGTTGCCACTTACATTCCTGTCTCTTATTGGTGGTATTATGGTTACCTGGTCCCACAAAGGAGGGCAGTTTTAGTCCTACCCATTTCCCACGCATCTTTTCATCCCAATGAGTCATTGTGGTTTCTTTTTTGGAGTTATTTAGAACCCTACTGTTGACAATTTCTATGATAACGGCTTCAAACTTAATAATTAGCTGCTCAAAAGGCAATTTTCTATCTTTAAAGATTCTTCTATTTCTTTCTTTCCAAAGCTCCCATAATATGATCGAAGGGGTATTTGTCCATAACATATGGTAAATTCTTTGTTTGTGAGTATTAGGCTAGCATTGGAAAAGGTTCAGAATGTTATTAGGAAGGGCAATAATCTATCCCAACTTATTGCTTAGCTAGTTCCAACATTTATTAGAAAACTGACAGTTGAGTAGAATATGGTATGCTATTTCTTGATCCTTTTCACAAAGGGGGCATCTGCTAGGCCCCTTATATCCCATCTTAGTGAACTTATCTGTAGTTAGAATTTTCTTTTGTAGGGCCATCCATGCAAACATCCCAGCTTTTGGGAGATAGTTCTTATCCTAGTAGAGTCTCAGCGGTATCTCCAATTTTGGTCTGAGCTATTGTTTGATTAAAATTTTATAACCATCCTTAGTTTTGTAGTTTCCTGATTTGACCCGGTCCCAGACTAATCTATTTGTGTCTCCTTTGAGGGATACCTTCCTTTTGTTAAGGATGTCAAGTAGTTTCTTTTTTTCATTTTTCAGGATGTTCCTATTTTCCAAGGATTTCCATTTCCATCCTTGATTCTTTCCATGATTGGGGAAATCTATGTAATCTTTAACATGTTTCTGTTGATAACTGAGAGGGGGGGTGAATCAGTTATCCTAATTATTTCTCTATCTGAACTTTCTTATTAATTAATGCAGCATTGAATCAAACACAAAAAACATTACCATGAAAATAGAAAACACATGACACAGTATTTTTGACGTGGAAACCCTGTTAAGGGAGAAAACCACGGGGTGATTAACCCAAAAATTATTCTCTGTTAGAAGAATAGGAAATTACAAAATGGCACTTGCCAATTAGGGCTCACTGCCCGAGCACACTGCTCACAAGAGGCTCACTGCCTACAAGAAGACACACTGTCTACAAAGTGATAAGAATCACAGTCTTGAACTGATTGGAAGCATCTGCATATGCTGGAGTTCAGTTCCGGTTAGGCTCAGTACACTGATCTGCTGCACTTCATCTTTCCTCTGTTCTTTATTCTGTTATTCTTTCACATACCGGATCTTTCTTGCTACTTCTGCTCTGTTCTGGACTTGTTTGCATATATCTTCGCACATTAACACCTTTCACAACTAAATCCATCCTTTATATATATCCGCACAAGTAATTTCATCACCTTTCTAGTCGGCATCCGGAACAGTTTAGTTTCTTACAAACTTTGTTCTGTCGGCTGAATCCTTGCTCACCAAGCAATGCGGATCAAGCATATACTTGTAGATATCATCAATCATGTCGGCCAAACATGATTCATGCCTTCACAACCTTTATCATCAACAGTAACACATCCGGAAAGTAGTCTGATACTCTGTCAGTCAGTTCTTCCTCTGTTTTCACTGTCTCTCAGGAATCCGGTACTCAACTATTCATATCTTTTTCCTTGTCCATCACCGGAGGCTAAATCCTTGGAATATACCACTCAAGGTAGTCCTCTTGACTTCCCCAAATCCGCACTGCACCAAGATACTTCCTCTGAGAGATCCGGATCAATCTGTCGGACCTTGCCACATGCTCTGTTCTTGTTCACCGGACCACAACAATCTTTATTCTGACTTCCGGTAGAGACACATTATGACTTGCGGATATGTGGGATGACCTTTGTTGCCATCAATGACAACAACCATGAATCCATATAGTGTCTCTTGCCAACAATCTCCCCCTTTGGCATTGATGGCAACACTTAGTGAAAAATGACTAAGTGTTTTCACTATGCTCCCCTTTTGCTGATGCTCTGTCTTTATATACAATTTCCGGAACTCCCCCTTAGTTGGATTCCTCATTTTTCACTGCTCCTCACTCCCCCTTTGACATCAATGGCAAAGGGTAGGGTCCGCACACCAAAATTTTCAAAAAATTTCTATACATAGCCGCATATTTACATACTCACATATACTGAAGAATGTCTGCAAAGGATGTCTGCAATTGGATCATTTCAGTGGCCCAACTTTGCTTCATTCTATCCAAAATTGAAATGTGACCACTCAACAAAAATGCAAAAGCTTCTGCCCGCTTGAGATCTGTCGGATCTTTTGTTTGGGCGGTGGTCTGAGCATCACTGATGGCCTCATGCATAGTTTCCAACTTAGGGATTATAATCCTTCTAAGTTCTCCCATCCGGTTGGTGATATTCTTCCTTTCCTTCTCAAGATTCTTTATTTCATTCAAGACTGCAATAGTCTGACATTCTTGATTTATTATGGAGGAAGAGAGAGGATCAAAACTTTGAGATAAGCTTTGTAGCTTGTCCTGTTCCTCTTTTATTTTCTTATCAATTGCTGCTGTTGCCTTTGACCAGGATATACAAAATTTGTAGATGTCACCGCCATCCTTAAGAGCATTCTCTAAGCTCTTTATTCCAATGCTCACAATCTTCCTATCTTTAGAGATTAATTCTAATATTTCTGAAAATCTCTTATCCAAAAATTCCTTCCGGACCTTTTCTTCAGCTGATTTTTCTAGAGAATCAAAATGTGTATCAACACTGCTGACTAAGGTTTTTAGATTACTGGAAGAGGAGGCTATCGGATCTATCTGGATTGATGGCATAATCTTTACAAGTACTCCGGAAGCAGCCTCTATCAACTCACAGTCTTCCATATGAGACTTCAGGAGTTTTTCATTTGCCTTGGCATTTGCAAATGAAGCTATCTTCATTGTTTGTACCGGAGAGAGAGAGTCAAAGTCGAATGGGCCTTTTAGAAGCTCCGGTTCATCAATCTCTAAGGTTTCTTTGCTCAAAAATTGTTGAACAGTTTGTGCAGTGTCTCTTGCCGGAGACAGATGTTTCTTTTCCTCTGCAGTCTTGGAACTGTCAACCTCTTTGTCTTTCACCACTGCTTCCTTCTCCTATAATTTCTCTTCTTCTTTGGATCCAGAGACTGTAGGGGAAACCGGAGGAGAGATGCTAGCTTGTTCATAAGCCACTTCTTCCGAAGCAGAGGGTTCCAAGTCCTCAGCTGTTTCTGTACCTAAGTCCTCTACAACAGGAAGATTGAACCTTTTGAAGGCCTTCCGGAGGATCTCTTCTGTCTCTTGGGCCACTTTGTCAGTCTCACCAAGCATGAGTTGATTCATCCTGGCTTTACTTCTGAACTCATCTTTGCAGTCCTTGAAGATTATGTTCATTGTCTTGGGATCAATTTGAGGATATAGCTGAATAGCTATCTGCTCCCGGATCTCAAGATCTTTTGCATGAGCATTGTTCTTTCTTACTTCCAATTCCTTTTCTAGGCTTTTAGGAATAAGAGATATGATCTCAATGAAAGCCTTATTATATATGTTCAGATATTTGATGGTGGCTTCCTGCAGAGTCTTTTGGTCAGCCTCACTGAAGTCATCATAAGATTCAGTCATTGGTTGAAGGTTTCCATCCACCGTGACCGACTTGATTACATTCTCTAGAGACAGAGTGGGCTTTTCAACAGATACCTCTGCCATTTCATCTTTGTCTTGGCCTGTGGAGGGTTTTCCGGATCCTTTCTTCTTCTGCTTCTTTATTTCTTTTACTCCCTCATCTGACTCTGTTTCCTCTTCATCCTGTTGGCTTTCATAAGCCCTTGTGGCTTTTGTCTTGGATCTCTTACCGGATGCCTGGACTTCCGGTTTTGAACTTTTGGTTGTGGGAGGTGCAGATCTCTTTGATGATCTGGTCCGGGTGGGAGTTTCAACCGGAGCACTTTCTTTACTTTTCTCTTCTTCCTCAGCCTTCCTCCTCTTTTCCCGGCTGGCATCAAGTGCCTCTTTTGAGATGCCTAGGCCTTGAGCAATGTGCTCTACTTCTTTTCTCACCTTTCTCTTAATCTCAGGTTCCCTGAGTTCTACATGTATTTTTACACTCAGCTCCTCAAAGGTTCCAAACCTTTCTGCCTTAGGATCTTTGGGCTGACTTAGCATGTGTTGAACATGCAGCTCCACTATCTGTTCATCCACTTCATACCCCATGGGCATGATCCAGACAATCCTTGGCTCCACTGCCTCCATTAGGCACTGATCAGTGTCAACCATAAAGCACACTGAGTCTTTGTATTTTTCAACAAGAGACTGGGGAATTCTCTCTCTTGCTTGCATCATGCTCTGAAAGTTTTTGAAGTATCCCCATAGAGCTGTATTTCTTGCTTTTGCATCCCCAAGTCCATGCAAATAGTCTCTTATCTGGACTGCAACAGGTTTGTCACTCTGCCATACCCATCCACTTGATCCGGGTAGCTCATTCATGAAGTAGAAGAATAGACATACAATAAGAGTACCATACTTAAAGGAATTCTTCTTGTCCTTCTTGATTTTCTGTATATTTTCCATTAATTGGCTTAGCAGTAGTTCGCAGAGATCATATTCTGCATTCTTTCTTAGCATTTCATAGGCAGTGTATACTGCAGTTCCGGATACAGAATTCTCCCTGCTGGAGTGATAGATCTTGTATCCTATTATCATGGATGCATACTTGATATCCGGATCCGAAATATCTTCAATGGTCATTGCCCTCTTATCAAATTTTGATCCGGTGGCCTCAGTTACAATGTTGTTCTTGACAGATTTGAGGATAGGTATCCCTCCGGAAGAGTATAGACCAGTTACTGCTCTAATTGCCTCTTTTGTGATCTTGCAGGGTCTATCCAGCCATAGAAAGTTATCATGCATCCTGCTCAGTACATACCGGACCCATTCATCTTCTTCAAAGCAGGGGAAATGAATAAATTGCTCAAATTGTTTCTTCTGGATACCCTTATACTCTGGTTTAAGCTCAAAAGCATTGTCTATCAGTTGCTTGTGATAGAGGTCTCTTAATTTGAATTCCCCAAATTCCTCAATGCTTGCATGTATGTAAACCCTAATGTCTTCAGTATGTAAAACTCCGTGAGGAACACTAGAGAAGGCTCCTAGTGGATCTACCTCCAATGATTTGTAAGGATGTTTCTTGAATGTGGGGCGAGGTCTATCAGAGATCTTAACTATATTTGGAGTAGCCATTCTTCAAGGATTTACAGTGAGATAATGAAAAACGGAGAATACCTTATGCGTCTTCGGTTGGCACGGAGTGGTTGGATTGATTTCTTTATGCAATGACTTCGGCAGGAGATCCTTGGTGTGCTTGATGAATCTTGTTGCAGAGCTCCACTTTTCGCTTCTTCTTGAGTGCAGAATGAGCAAATGACTTTTGAGAAATCCCTTATATTGCTCCGCAAACCCTAATATCTGTCTGCAATAAATGCTCCACCTGCATTATTCCGGTTTGCCCTGTCTGGATAGCTTGGAGTATCCCGGATTAGTCCTGATCAGTGAATATCATCCGGATCTTTAAATCATGAATAAATCGAGGTAACATATTACAAGAACATCCCAAACACTCTGTCCAATCCGCAGAACAAGATAGTGCACTTCCGGATCTCTCCGGACCTTTTTGTAATCCTTTGTCATACCGGAGCGTCTCCCTGAACAGGTCTTACTTGATCGATCACAGCTTCTTCATAACTCCATGCGGACCTCTGAAAACTTGACTGAAGCATCTCAAGACTCATATCTACAAACCCTTTAATCCACATCTTGTGCCACATCCGGCACCACTTGTTTGGCTGGGGAAATAGGATTTTCTTTGAGTCTCCCCCTGAGCCTGAGCTCACCTTTTAATTTCCGGAAGAAATATCAGCACCAGAGTCTGGTGCGGATCCAACCTCTACATTCTCTGAACTTTTCTTTACCCAAATCTTGCTCATCTGATTCCTAACTTCATCCGCATTCATCTTTTGTTTTCCCTTGTCTTGATTCTGATTATACACCGGACCTCTTTTGTCCTGATTCTTGTTTCTGCAGACTTTAGCATTATGACCGGACCTATTGCAGATTTGGCAAATAACATTTCTTTGCATATTTGACTGATATCCCCTTGATCTGCATTGATTAGCCATATGACCTACTCTATTGCATGTAAAGCATCTACCTTTGAATGATTTGTTTACTTGCATAATTCTGCATTCATGGGATTTGTGTCCATACCTTTTGCAGTTGAAGCACTGTCTGGAGAAGGATGAATTAATCTGATTCATTCTTATTCTGCACTAATTAGCTTTGTGACCAAAGTGGTTGCAGCTGTGGCAGTATCCATTGAAGGATGGATATCTTTGAGCATTTGGCTGTCTTACTGGAGGTCTTCTAGGCCTGCTCCTTGGATTTTCTGATCCAAGATTCTTTTGACCGGATCCGGAGCTTTCTCCTTTCTCATATCCCAAACCATACTTGTCATCTGTCCTCTTTTGACTTCCAAGAAGAACTTCAAGTTGAGCAGAACTTATCTTGAATTTCTCTTTATATTCATTTGCTGTTTGAAGGTCTCTTTTGAGAGAGGCAATTTGATCCTCAAGTTTTTCTTCATTATCTTTGGCATCTTCAAGATCAGATTCAAGATGTCTGATAATCCTGTCCATCTGGTGGCATTCTTCTAATTTTTCTTTAAGAGATTGTCTTAGATTGTCTTCAGCCTTTCTTTTTTCTTCAATCTCTTGAGTAAACTTTATAGTTCCTGATTCCATTTCATGTCTTAACATAATGACTTCTTTTGATAACTTTTCACATAACTTGGTTTGCTCAGTCAATTCTTCATTTGTATTGCTTTCTTCACTTTGTCTTGCCAACTGTTGGAGCAGCTCCTTTCTCTTTTTCATAGAGAGACTTAATTTGTCTTTTAATTCCCTCATGAATTCATCAGCCTGTTTGAGTCTTTCTTTTAATTCATTGACTTCAGAATTTGACTGTTCAAGATCCTCAAGGGCAGTCTTGAGTTGCTCCCTTAAACCATATGCATCCATTTGAATTCCCAGATCTTCCTCAAGCTGTTAGGCTCTATTAGGAGGAAACTTGGCTCTGATACCAATTGTTGATAACTGAGAGGGGGGGGGGGTGAATCAGTTATCCTAATTATTTCTCTATCTGAACTTTCTTATTAATTAATGCAGCATTGAATCAAACACAAAAAACATTACCATGAAAATAGAAAACACATGACACAGTATTTTGACGTGGAAACCCTGTTAAGGGAGAAAACCACGGGGTGATTAACCCAAAAATTATTCTCTGTTAGAAGAATAGGAAATTACAAAATGGCACTTGCCAATTAGGGCTCACTGCCCGAGCACACTGCTCACAAGAGGCTCACTGCCTACAAGAAGACACACTGTCTACAAAGTGATAAGAATCACAGTCTTGAACTGATTGGAAGCATCTGCATATGCTGGAGTTCAGTTCCGGTTAGGCTCAGTACACTGATCTGCTGCACTTCATCTTTCCTCTGTTCTTTATTCTGTTATTCTTTCACATACCGGATCTTTCTTGCTACTTCTGCTCTGTTCTGGACTTGTTTGCATATATCTTCGCACATTAACACCTTTCACAACTAAATCCATCCTTTATATATATCCGCACAAGTAATTTCATCACCTTTCTAGTCGGCATCCGGAACAGTTTAGTTTCTTACAAACTTTGTTCTGTCGGCTGAATCCTTGCTCACCAAGCAATGCGGATCAAGCATATACTTGTAGATATCATCAATCATGTCGGCCAAACATGATTCATGCCTTCACAACCTTTATCATCAACAGTAACACATCCAGAAAGTAGTCTGATACTCTGTCAGTCAGTTCTTCCTCTGTTTTCACTGTCTCTCAGGAATCCGGTACTCAACTATTCATATCTTTTTCCTTGTCCATCACCGGAGGCTAAATCCTTGGAATATACCACTCAAGGTAGTCCTCTTGACTTCCCCAAATCCGCACTGCACCAAGATACTTCCTCTGAGAGATCCGGATCAATCTGTCAGACCTTGCCACATGCTCTGTTCTTGTTCACTGGACCACAACAATCTTTATTCTGACTTCCGGTAGAGACACATTATGACTTGCGGATATGTGGGATGACCTTTGTTGCCATCAATGACAACAACCATGAATCCATATAGTGTCTCTTGCCAACAGTTTCCCCCATTGAGATTCTAGGATTCTTTTGGCATTTTCTAAGTTATCCAAGCTACTTATCATCTCAAACCCCCCCATGAGTCATCTAAAAAAAGTGCTTGATTACTGTCACCAAGACTCCAAGTAAGTTTGTCCATTATGAGCTTTCTGCAATCCATTATAAAATTCCAAAGGCAAGAGCCTTTAGGGGGATTAGCCATTTTGAATAGGAAGGTTGGTTCCTCACCTCTAAGATATTTGTTTATGAAGATTTTAACCCACTTTAAATTGGGTTGTTGGTACATTTTCCATACAAGTTTGGCTCCTAATGCCTTACTCTGTTCCCTGATGTTTTTCAAACCCAAGCCACCTTCCTCTTTTGGTCTACAAATCTTGTCCCAAGCTACAAGTGCCATTTTCTTTTTATCCTCCAAACCTTGCCATAAGAAAGTTCTTAGGGTTTTGTTGATTTCTTCACGTTTTTCTACTGGAAGATTCATACAAGATAATTGGCAAATTGGGATAGCTGAGAGAACCGATTTTAACATTATCACTTTACCAGCTGAGGATAGCCATTTGCCTTTCCATGGTTCCACTTTTTTCCTGATCTTAGAAGTGATATGGTCCCAGAGATCATTAGTCTTATTGCTTTTACCCAAAGGTATGCCTAAATATTTACATGGCATTACCCCTCTTTTAAAAGACAAGATTCTACAAATTTCCCTTTTTGTTTCAGGATCTGTGTTGAAAAAATAAATTGTTGATTTATCAGCATTAACCTCCTGTCCAGAGGCCCTACAATAGGAGTCTAGGATTTCTTTGAATGCCTTAGCTTCTTCAATGCACCCCATACCAAAGAGCATAATATCATCTACAAACTGTTGATGAGTTGTAGGATCTACACCAGAAGTGATTTTGATTCCCTGAATCTTTCCTTCTTCCCTAGCCTTGGTGATCATTCTCCCTAAAACTTCTTCCATTATAATAAAGAGAAAAGGGGAGATATGAAAGGAAGCTAGGTGTGCGAAAACACTTCCTACACTAATCTATTGAGGAGAGGGCTACGCAAATTCAACTTTATCCTAACTATTACAGCAATGTTAAACCATTAACATGAGATATAGCAGCAAAACACAAGAGCCAGAAAGAAGACAGAAGAAGAGAGACAGAGATTTATGGTGGGGAAAACCCTTATCGGGTGAAAAACCCCACACTCAGAAACCTGCACAATGTATTAACAAATTTGAAAGAATGTTTACAATACACTTGCAATGCAAGCTCAATGGTCTTCGACACTCATGTCTAGAGTCAATCTGGCAGCATAACAATACCTGTAAACCTGTGATACAAATTCCATCTCCAAGCACCTGTTTAAATAGAACATATAAGGAAATTTTGGACCTTTCTTGGAATGGGCGTCCAATATGGCATCTTGGACCAAAACCCATGCCTAGGGACACTTGGTCAACATTGTAGTATGTATCTGACACTTGTCCATAGCTCCCATCCCAAAGAGGTCGCCTATTTCTAAAATGGGCTATGACAGATGCTCTTACGACACTTATGACTGTCATAGAATCTGTCATAGCTGTTACAACTTACAGCTGTAAGAGAATCTGTCATACACATGTTATTAATAGCATATTCTCTTACAACACATCATATTCCACCTTGGGTCACCCAAATATGCCCCATTCAAAGATGCTACATGACACATGTCATTACCTATCTTACAACCTTTTATTCTCGACTCTTACATGTCATAGATTCGTCATAGGAATCTGTCATAACCGTTTCGGTCAAACATACCTTACACAACATAGAAGATGCTGACACATGGTAGAATATTCCTACCACCAAGTGGGACGCCTATCTCCTCATGTGAGGACAAAATAACAAGTTGTCATAATCCATGTAGGATTGACACATCACCGTGCCACATCCCACAATATGACAAAATTGAATTTCTAATTATTTACAACATAGGCAATTGAATAACAAATACAAACATTACAAATGCAGAGAATTACTAAGGTTGAGACACCTTAATTCCCAACATTCTCCCACTTGTCGAACACCTTGTAAGAGCCAATAGAAAAACAAGATTTAACTGCTATAGGTTGAAAGACCCATAGACTTCGAACACCATCTAAACTTCTCTGTGCCCACTGGTTTTGTCAATGCATCTGTAACATTCTTCAAAGTATCTACCTTCTCCAAATTTACCTTTCCATCCTCAACCATGTCCCTCACGAAGTGAAACTAAACATCAATGTGCTTGGTTCTAGCATGGAAAGTTAGATTCTTTGCAAGGCAAATTGCACTTTGACTGTCATAACTGATCGTGATCTGACCCGCATCAACACCAATATCGGAACACAATCTCTTAAGCCAAATGGATTCCTTACAAGCATGAGTTGCTACCATATACTTAGCTTCTGTCATGGACAAAGCAACAATAGGTTGTCGCTTACTCATCCAACTAATGGCACCACCAAACAATGTAAAAACATAAGCACTGGTGGATCTCCTGCTGTCAATGTCACCTACCCAATCCAAATCCACAAATCCATGAATATCAACAGAATGCAGAGGTCCTAAAACATTACCATGATAACAAATGGAATACTCGGAAGTACCCCTCAAATATCTGAACACTCGCTTAACTACATCCCAATGAACCCGTCTAGGATTAGCCATAAATCGACTAAGGACTCCCACTGCTTGGGCAATGTTTGGTCTTGTGCAGACCATAGCATACATCAAACTACCAATAGCACTAGCATAAGATACTCTGCTCATGTCCTCCACCTCACTAGGAGATTTTGGAAAATCCTCAACAAACAACTTTGTTCCCAAGGAAACGAGAACACACAATGGTCTACAATCTCCCATGCTGAATCTGTCCAACACGGTCTTAGCATACTTACTCTGACTTAACCAAAGTTTTCTATTGGTTCTATCTCTTTTGATTTCCATTCCTAGAATGTACCTGGCTGCCCCTAAATCTTTCATTTCAAACTGAGTTGACAAATAAGATTTAAAATTAGAAATCATATTCTTAAGCTTCCAATGGGAACATATCATCAACATACAGTGCAACAATGAGAATACGATCACCATCAAACTTATAATAAACATAGTGATCCAATTTCGATCTCACAAATCTAATTGACAACACAAAGGCATCAAACTTCAAGTACCATCTCCTAGGGGATTGCCTCAAACCATACAAAGACTTTTTAATTTTGCAAACCAAATTTTCTTTACCTTTTACCATGTAATGCTCTAGTTGTGACATGTAGATTTCCTCCTCCAAGTGACCATGAAGGAAAGTTGTCTTCACATCCATCTATTCTACCTCTAGAAAATAAGCTACTGCGAGAGACAACAGGAATCGAATGGATGTCAGCTTTGCAATGGGAGAGAAGATCTCACCATAATCTATACCCTCCACTTGTGAATACCCCTTCGCAACCAATCTGGCCTTATACTTCTCAATACTGCCATCTGCACCAATCTTCTTCTTGAACACCCATTTGCATCCAACGGGTTTCCATCTAGGAGGCAAAGGCACCAAGTCCCAAGTTTGATTCTTTTCCAAAGAAGCCATTTCTTCCTCCATGGCCTCCTTCCAGGAACCTGCTTCCTTCATATCCAAAGCCTCTAATACAGTTCTAGGTTCATCACTGTTAGTGAGCAAAGCATAGGCACAACTAGAATCAAGCAATGTAAAACCAAACCTTTCAAGTTACTTCCTTATCCGTGTAGACCTCCTCAAGAGCTGAGGTTGAGGTTTAGTTTCTTCTTCTGAGCTTTCAGAGATGCTAGAGCTCTCCTCATCATCAGGTCCAACATTGTCTTTCTGTTCAGTCTTCTCAGGGGTGAGAGGAAACTGAACAACATCCTCTTTCTTTTCTTTTTCTTCTGGCTGCAAAACAGTGGAAGAAGGTGTAAGCTCTCTGAAGATGACACTTTTGTTATACAACACTTTTTCAGCCACGGGATCCCAAAGCTTTTATCCTTTCACACCAACACCACAGCCGATGAAGATACACTTAACAGCTTTGTTCTCTAACTTTGACTGCTTCTCCCTAGGCACATGTGCATATGCCTCACAACCAAAAACACGAAGATGCCTTATTGAAGGCTTTCTACCAGACCACACCTCCATGGGTGTCTTTCCAACAAGAGTTGATGTAGGAGATCTGTTTACTAGATAGCAAGCAGTGGCAATAGCTTCAGCCCAAAACTTTTGTTCTAGACCAGCTCCACTAAGCATACTCCTAGCCTTCTCCATCAATGTCATGTTCATCCTCTCTGCAACTCCATTTTGTTGCGATGTGTATGGAGTTGTCTTATGTCTTTCAATCCCAAGTTCCTTGCAATACTTATCGAATTCTATAGAACAGAACTCACCACCATTGTCAGTCCTCAAACATTTAATCTTTTTACCAGTTTGATTTTCAGCAAAGGCTTTAAACTCCTTAAACTTGCTATAGACTTCAGATTTGCTTCTGAGAAAATAAATCCATGTCCTTCTACTATAATCATCTATAAAAGTTACAAAGTATATAGATTTTGATAACGAAGGAACATTAACATGACCAAACACATTAGAATGAATGAGGTCCAACACACCAGAAGACTTATGAAAACTCGAGTAAAACTGAACACAGTTTTGTTTTACATAAATGCAATGTTCTCAAAAGTCAAACTCAAGATTACAATCATCTAACCCCTCAACGAGGTTCTTATTTTTTAGGGTATGCAGACCCTTCTCACCAATGTGGCCAAATCTCTTATGTCATAACATTGTCTTTTCTACAGGAAGTTTAACTTCCAATGCATGATTACAACCATCAAGATTAGAAACAATAGATTTCTTCAATACTTGTTCAGATGGTGGGGATGAAGTGACTGCTGCCCTCTTCCTTGAGTTAGAAGAACTATTGCATTGTGAAATGCATGCCTCTAGCTGAAATAGAGTACCTCTCCGAGTACCCTTAGCAAGCACCATAAATCCTCTAGTCATCTTGCATCCTTCTTTCGAAAAGACAACTTGCACACCTACATCATTCAAACTACTTACAGAAAGCAGAATCTGTGCTAAGCCTGGGATGTGCATAACCCTAGAGATCCCCTTCACTTGACCATCAGGGAATTAGATAGACTCTTCCATGACCAACAATCTTCAGATGAGAGTTGTCGCCCAAATACACCTTTCCACCATCGAACTCCTCATACTTAGTGAACCAGTCTTGATGTGAGGTCATGTGGAATGATGCACTAGAGTCGATTAGCCACACATCATTAGATGCATGGGTTGCTAGGGCTGTGATGAAGGCATCACCATCATCTTGTGATTTGTCTGAATTTGAATCAGGAGCTTTCTTCTTTTTCTTCTTCTCCTCTTTGCATTCCTTTCGGAAGTGCTTGGTCTTGCCATAGTTCCAACAAAGAGCCTTGGACTTTCCAGGAGATTTGGATCTCCCATGGGATTTGGATCTACCCTTCTCAACTTTCTTGTCCTTCTTCCCTTTCTCCTTGGGTCTTCCACGAACTGCAAGGGCTTCTTTGGCTGCCTCAGAAGACTTTCTCCACATCTCTTCAGATAACAACGAAGAAACCACCTCTTCCATTTTGAATGTGGGTGTTGTGCTTCTAATTGCCATGACAAGATGATCCCATGAGTCTGGCATAGAACAAAGCAAGGTCATACACCGATCTTCCTCCTCCATCTTTACACCAATAGATGTTAATTGTGCAACCAGCATGTTAAAGGCAATCATATGCTCAGCCACGGATCCTCCATCCTCCATTCGAAGAGAATACAACTTCTTTCTTAGGAAAAGTTTATTGACAAGGGATTTGGCTTGATACACATCCCCCAACTTCTTCCAAAGGAGTTTTGCAGTGGTCTCTTCATGGACATTTAATAACACAGAATTGGAAAGACTAAGTCTTATGAGACCCTTAGCCTTCCGATCCTTAAGATCCCAATCCGCTTGTGTCATTGTAGCTAGTTTAGTTCCATTCACACTTTCCCAAAGGTCTCGGTCAACTAACATGTCTTCCATTTTGAGCTTCCACAGCTCAAAATTACTGTTGTTGAACTTCTCTACTTCAAACCTTCTTGATGTGCCTGCCATCTCCTTGTTGCAAGAAGATACAGAATGCTCTGCATAGACTCCCACTCAACCTAAGATTAGCTCAAAAAACCCCTACCCAACAACTAGGACCAAAGGTGATCAAGCTCTGATACCAACTGAAAGGAAGCTAGGTGTGTGGAAACGCTTCCTACACTAATCTATTGAGGAGAGGGCTATGCAAATTCAACTTTATCCTAACTATTACAGCAATGTTAAACCATTAACATGAGATATAGCAGCAAAACAAAAGAGCCAGAAAGAAGACAGAAGAAGAGAGACAGAGATTTACAGTGGGGAAAACCTTATCGGGTGAAAAACCCCACACTCAGAAACCTGCACAATGTATTAACAAATCTAATAGAATGTTTACAATACACTTGGAATGCAAGCTTCAATAGTCTTCAGCACTCATGTCTAGAGTCAATCCGGCAGCATAACAGTACCTGTAAACCTATGATACAAACTCCATCTCCAAGCCCCTGTTTAAATAGAACATACAAGGCAATTTTGGACCTTTCTTGGAATGGGCGTCCAATATGGCATCTTGGACCAAAACCCACACCTAGGGACACTTGGTCAACATTGTAGTATGTATCTGACACTTGTCCATAGCTCCCATCCCAAAGAGGTCGCCTATTTCTAAAATGGGCTATGACAGATGCTCTTACGACACTTATGACTGTCATAGAATCTGTCATAGCTGTTACAACTTACAGCTGTAAGAGAATCTGTCATACACATGTTATTAATAGCATATTCTCTTACAACACATCATATTCCACCTTGGGGTGCCCAAATATGCCTCATTCAAATATGCTACATGACACATGTCATTACCTGTCTTACAACCTTCTATTCTCAACTCTTACATGTCATAGATTCGTCATAGGAATCCGTCATAACCGTTTTGGTCAAACATTCCTTACACACATAGAAGATGCCGACACATGGCAGAATATTCCTACCACCAAGTGGGACGCCTATCTCCTCATGTGAGGACAAAATAACAAGTTGTCATAATCCATGTAGGATTGACACATCACCGTGCCACATCCCACAATATGACAAAGTGGAATTTCTAATTATTTACAGCATAGGCAATTGAATAATAAATACAAACATTACAAATGCAGAGAATTACCAAGGTTGAGACACCTTAATTCCCAACAAGATAGGGTCCCCTTTTCTCAATCCTCTTGATATACTAAAAAAGCCTTCCAGGGTCCCACTGATTAAGACTGAGATCTTAGGGTTAGATATACATGCATAAATGAGGTTTATCCATTGTTTAGCAAAACCAAAGGCCTCTAAGGTTTTGCAAAGGAATCGCCAGTCAACCTTGTTGTAGGCTTTACTGATATCTAATTTAATTAGCATACTAGCTTTTTTATTTTGTTGTATGGTGTGAATGGCTTCTTGGGCTGTAATAACTCCATCAAATATGGATCTTCCTAGAACAAACCCTATTTGCTCATCACTTATGATGTCTGGTAGAACTGTCTGAATCCTATTAACCAAGGTTTTAGTGAGGATTTTATAATAGTATTACAAAGAGAAATAGGCCATAGATCCCCCAAGCTTTCTGGCTTCTCTTTTTTTGGAATGAGTGTAAGAAAAGTATTATTTACCTCTTTTAGAAGGCTGCCTGAATTTATTACCCCTTCTAATGTGTCGACCACTTCATCTCTTATGAAGTGCCAACATTTTTGAAAGAAGAAGGTTGGGAAGCCATCTGGTCCTGGAGCTTTATCCAGTTGCATTTGAGAGATCGCCAGTTTGACCTTAGTCTTGGTGAATTTACCATTGAGAGTTTTGTTTTGATCCTCTGAGATAATCCTTGGAATATCTTTCAATATGGCTTGTTGGTATAGCTAATTAGATCCCTCCTGATTGTTAAGAATATTTTCAAAATACCTAACCGTTTCACATATAATCTGTTGAGGATCTTCGATCCATACATTGTTTGCATCTTTAATTTTAAAGATTTTGTTTACATTTCTACGTACTTTGGTGCTATTATGAAAGAACTTAGTGTTCTTATCTCTAGCTTCAAGCCAAGTCTCTCTGGATTTTTGACGCCAAAAGATTTCCTCTTTGGCTAGGATATCTTCATATTCAATTTTCAACTGTTTTTCTTTTAAATACGATTTTACATCCATGCCTTTAGTAATAACACTTTTGTTGAGGTTTTCAAGTTCCTCTTCTAGCTTAGTTTTGATCTTGAAGATATTACCAAAGTTAGTCTTGTTCCAACTAAGAAGCTTACATTTGATAGTTTTCAGTTTGGATATTAAAGAAAAAAGCTTAGAACCAGATACTCTAGTTTCTTTCCACCATTGCTCAATTAGGGTAATAAGGTTATTATCTTTGACCCACATTTGTTCAAATTTAAAGGGGCACCATTTGGGTTGGCAATCTTCTGAGATACTTAGCTGGACTGGGTAATGATCAGAGCCTGAGTATGGTAAGATCCTTGCCATCATAATATAAGAGAGTTGAGCCCAGTTACCCCTGAACATGAATCTATCAAGTTTTTCTGCAATATTGCTAAAGCCCTTTCTTCTGTTATTCCAAGTAAATCCTTCCTGTACAGTTTTAATTTTCAATAAATTGTTCTTCTGAACCCATTCTTTAAAGTCATTCGCTGTTGTGAATAGCCTTACAGAACCTCCTGACTTTTCTTTAAGGTCTAGGATCGCATTGAAGTCTCCACCCAAAATACATGCCTAATCTTGTAAAGTTCCCATGAATTGTTTTATTTCTATCCAAACTGATCTCTTATCCTAGTTCTGGGAAGGACCATAAATGTTAAAAAGAAAAAAATGTAGATTGCTTCTGATGCTTTTGACGTTCCCAACCATCCAATTCTTCTTACAACTTATCACTGAAAATGAAACCACTCTAGGATCCCAGATTACCCCAAGTCCTCCCGAAGCACCCTCAGCTGGAACTCCAGCTAGCTCCCACATTCCTAACTTCTTATTTAGAGTATCTATCTCATCTTTATTGAGTTTAGTTTCTTGGATCATTAGTATATCTGGTTTTGTGTTGGTTATATAGTGTTTTATGATTCGTTGTTTGTTAGGGCATTGAGACCCCTAACATTCCAAGTGTAGACTCTCATGGCATCGAGGGAAGGCACTTCCCCTTCCCTACATTAAACAGTGTGGTGATCTTAGTCTGATCAGTCGCCTCGCTTGCTTTCTCTCTTAGTTCCAGTAGTGATTTCCTACCCCTTTTTTATTACTTTTGGCACAATCTGGGGTATCCTTACTGAAATTGGTTATAGCAATTCCTAGCCATAGGTCTGCTTCCTCCAACTCTCTATCTTCCTAATCTTTTGGGTCCTCTTTATTACTCTCCTACCTTTTCTCATGTTCTTCAAGTTCCAGGATCTTGGTGATAAGCTTTTCCTTCTCTTTGTTAGCTTCCTCAATTACCACTTCCTCTATTGCCTTGTCAAGGATCTCATTGCAGATCTCTTCTAGATCCCTATGGCTGATCTTATTTGAAGGTATCTTTTGATTCTCAGTTTCTTTATGTTTTTCCTCTGTTTCATAAGTGTTTGGAACCCATTCTGGGGTCTCTAAAACCTTTGGGTCTGTACTTCCTTCCCCTATTGGGGGGTTATTATTTCTGGTCTCTTCTAAAGGAACTTCCCCCTCCTCCAGTTCCATCCTTTCTTTGCCTATCTGAGGTTCATAAATCTACTTTGGAGACTTAGCCGCTACGGGCGTTTCTTTGCCTAAGCTTTCCTGTGTGTGGTTCATATTCTGTATAATAAGATCATGACTCTAACTCTGGGTATTTCCTTTGGTATTTTGAGTAGATTTGGGCATTTTCTGGGCTAAGCTAATACCATACTTAGGTTCTGATTTTGTCTAGATAAAACCCTACTACCACTGTGGTGCTTCTTGAGGGAAGGAAGGCTAGTCCTCTGATATTCCACTATAAATCCACCTTTGTTATCATGAAATCTAATGTTAACACCCGAAAACTGGGGATTGGAGTTCTTTTTAGTATGTGTTTTTGAAACTCTGTTGATAATATTACTATGGGAAGGACCCCGGTGAAATACTGGCTTGATACAGTAATTAGCCAAATTAGTATTAATTTCAAGAGGTTCGAGGTCTTTAATGCTTATATCCAATTTTACTAATAGGAAAACATCTGAATGAGATAAGAAGTCCTTCTCCATTCCTATGAATTCTCCCAGGTGATTGCTTATCTCCCTTAAGATTTCACTATGGATAAGCTCAACCAGGAGATTTGGTAATTTGACCCATCTATTTAATTTAAGTTTCATTTTACTAGGGTCGAAATTCGGTTGCCAGTCTATATATTTGAAATTATGCCCTTTATAGGACAAGCTTCTGTTGTTTAATATTTCTTTTTTAAGGTCTGCACTTTTGCAATCAACAAATATGAAATCTTCAGAGGTGATAGTGATACTTACCTGATCTTGGAGGAGAACTTGGACCCAATCCGTGATTTCCTTCGCAAGCTGCCCTATCCCACACCATCGGATAAAGAAACCGTGGGTTCTACAATGATTCCTCAGGCCATCTGAGTAAATGTTGCTAATATTTATTGATGCTTTCTTACCCAAGGCCTCAGATTTTTGATAATGCATTGAACTCATTTGTAGCATTGAACTCATTTGTAGCCTTGACCAAGGGGGTCTGGGGTTTGCCTGCTCTTGAATTGCTAACTGGTTGTTGCCCCTCCCAAGAGTGTTAGACGTGTTTCCAAAATTAGGGTTTTGAGAGAATGATCGAAGGAGGGGTGCTCTGGAATTCGACATGCTGCTCATATAAGGCTTTTCCTTCGGATGAATGATCCTGGGTGTCGAATTTGAAAAACCCTCCACAACTCTTTGCCTTGGAAGGGTAGAGTGGGAGATAGCAAGGGGTAGTTGAGCATTACAACTTCTTTCCCTACCTAATGAAGTGTGATTTGCTCCAGTTGCAAATGCAGGGGTTGCTGAGGTAATTGGGATAGCCCAAATCCCTAAAACCCTGGCTTGGGCATTTTCTCTTGAAGCAGCATCTGCCCTAACTCCCCTCTGTGATTTCCTACTCTTCACGGTTTGCCAGCCTTGTTCCTCGTGATGTTGCGAAGGGGGAGCCCAGCCCCCATAAACCACCTTCTCCTGCCACTGCATATTGTTGCAAGGGTGCTCTGCCCTAGTTTCATTCCTGGCCTTATTGTTAATGCAGCTTTGTCGTGGGAATTCTGCTTTTTTTCGCATTTTCACAATTTTGAAATTTTTTCAACTATATTATAATGTACTCTTTTTATTAGTAATCTATATGCAAGTTAAAAAAAATCCCAAATTTTTAGATTTTAAAAAAAAAATTCTTAATACTCTTTGAGTTTTAAAAATAAATAAATAAATAAAATTGAATTAAAAATTAAAATTATAAAATTAAAAAATAAAATAAATATATATAGATTATGTATTAATATAATTATTAAATAAATATTTAATTATATTAATTTAGAAAAAATAATATTGATATAATATAATTATTTAATTATAAGTAATATTATAATTATTATATATTATTTATTATTATTATATATTTAATATTAATAATATTGTACTTTTTATAGTGTTTTTTACTATATTGTTGCTTTTAAGAGTTTTTATAGAATTTTTTCATTATTGCATGAGTGTTTAAAAAGCTTTAAAATATACTTAAGTTATTTATAGAACAATCTAAAATTAAAATTAATTGAAATGCATGATTATATTATATATATATATTAATTTTTTTGTGATGCATGGTAATTAAATAAATTATTTTAAACAATTTAATCTTTTGTATGTATTTGTCTAAAAAAACTTTCTTACAAGATTAATTGATTGAATTTAATTTTTCAATTATATATTTAATATTAATAATATAATAACTTTTATAAATTTATTGTCTAATATACTCTTGTTTTTACTAACTTTTTATATATAGCTTTTTTTCAGAATTTGCATGAGTGTTAATTATTTATTAATATAATTATTAATTAAATATATATATTTAATTATACTAATTTAGAAAAATTAATATTTATATAATATAATTTTTTTTTTAATAATAATGAGTAATGTTATAATAATATATTATAAATAATATATAATTATATATTTAATATTAATAATATAATAACTTTTATAAATTTATTGTTTAATATACTCTTGTTTTTAGGAGCTTTTTTATATATAGATTTTTCAGTATTTGCATGAGTTTAAAAAGCTTTAAAATATTAAAGCTTTTTTAGAAGAACAACTTAAAATTGAAATTAATTCACATGCATGTTTATATTTTATATATTAATTTTTTTTCAAATTAAATTTAGAGCGATGCATGGAACAAGCAAAAATAACCGTGTCTGTATTTGTTTTTAAAAACTTCTTCAATTTCATTCTTCAATTCAATTCTTCAATTTCATTGTTCAATTCAATTCTTGATTGAATATCAAGAGCTAATTACTTTTGTTTTGGAGAATATGGTAGGAATTGAAGAATATGAGGAGGATAATAATGGGAATGACAATGGCAAAAAGAGAGAGTGCCATTCTACAGAAGGGTGCAGTTCAGAGCAGCCAAAGAAGCGGAGGGGCCGCCCTCTGGGGTCTAAAAACAGGGCCAAACTCCCTCTTACAGTGGGGGATTCTGAAGGTGCAATAAGGCCTCTTGCCCTCAACTTGCCAAGAGGGGCTAACATAATTAATTGCTTGGGTGAGTTCACCCAGAGGAACCAGATTGGAATCTCCATTTTTACAGTTTGTGGATCAGTGAACAATGTGAAAATCCATAATCACTATCAGGCAGGAGTTGCACAGCCCCCCATAAGTTTGGTAGGCACCTTTGAGTTGAAGAAGCTCTGTGGTTGTTTCATGCCTTCCACATGGAATCTTCCTTCTACCATTTTGTCAGCAACTCTGGAAGGTTCTCAAGGGTGGATCGCTGGAGAGATTTTTGGACACAGTCTTTGGGCAGCTGGTCCGGTTACTATTGTAGTTGCACGCTTAGCCAATCCTGTTTATCATGATATTGATTTCAGCCAAGATGATAATGGTGGTCTGATTGGCTTTGGTAATGGTAATGGCAATGGCAGTCTGCTTCCTCCTGTAGCCCTTCAGGGCAGTGTGCTTTCTTCTTCTGCTCCTTCACCTGTTCACTACACTCGTCATCCAAATCATTCAGCTAATCAGAGCAATGGGTTTCTTCCATCTTCTTCAGCTCCTCTTCCACCTCCACCACTAGCTTCAAATCATTCAGCTAATCAGAGCAATGGGTTTCTTCCAGCTTCTTCAGCTCCTCTTCCACCTCCACCACTAGCTTCATCTCAGGCAAATGTGCCTCTTCCTCATCAACCAGCAAGGATGAACAATGACTACCCTTCATCACCTGGTTTGTCAAATTCTTCTTTTAATTCTCAGCTTCTTCCTACTCGTGTATCATGGCCCAATTCAGCTAATGTCCATCATGGACAATACCCACTGACTGAATGAGGATTAGGAGCTTTAAAAGGACAAAGAAGTGGAACAGTGGAGCTTTTAAAATTAACACTTTTCCTTCTTGTCGTGACTGGTTATAAGTATGATTTATTGATATTTTCTCATGCGATGTAAAGATTTTCAAGATATGTTCAGGATTGTTTCTTGCTCAATCTAACTTGATATTAAACTCTGTGGTCTTTGACACTTTCAGTGGGATGTTTCCTTTCCACCATAATCGTTTATTCTTACATTAACTTGGTAAATACAGATTGCCCATGAACTGTTGGCAATATTAGTGATGTAGGAGAGACATGAATATCTTATTTTGTTTTTCATGTTTATGCAAATGATTACATATTCTTACTCCTCGGTATTTATTATGTATATTCCATCATTTTCAAATAGGTTTTAAGTGCAACAGAAAATTCTTCATTTTGTGTACTGAGTTGTTTCTATAAGTTTATTAACCCTAGAATTTGTTGTACATGCTATCTATTTATTTTTCAAACGCTAGAATTTGTTGTACATGTGATTAACCAGCTCTAGTATGTTTTGTCTCTAAGCTCTCTAATTTAACCTGCCTGTTTCCTTTTTTTAAGCCCTTTTGTCCGGTTATTACAATCCTGATTTTTTTGTGAGCGTATTAGTAATTTAACCCATCTATTTCTTTAATTTACTTTTTCCTATTATGAGAATCTCAATTTTCTGTGTGAAATTTTAGGGCCTGAATATATTTGTTTCGTATTCCTGGAGTGAGTTCTAATTTTTTCTAATTTTGCCCTAAATATGGCTGTGCAGAAAACTATTTTTCTGTAAATCTTGGTGAATTGTTGGTTTTTGAAGTTTTAATTGGTAAATTTCCCTCAGTTTTATTTATCTTTAGGGAATTTCAACCCTTGTCTAGGGTATAAAATCGTTTAAGCTTTACCCCGTTGGACATTCCCAGCATGGTTGTCCCTTTAGCTGTACTTTGAAACCATTGCTTAGTTGTACAAACAAATATCATTTTACCAGATATTCAGATTTCATCATCCCATAATTCCTCATCTATTTTAAAAGGACCGTTGATTGGATTCATGAACAAGTTCCTCAACCTATATAATCAAATTCCCAACGCAATGCCACCTAAATAATCAAATTCATAGTAAATTACTTATATATTCCAAATGATTTATGTAGACAAGACATAATGAAGTTCAGAAATACCTGAGCAATAGTTCTGGAATATTTAGTGGCAATCTCTTTAATTAGAGGATTATCTAAGGTATGTTTGGATTCCCACGAATTTCCTGGACCTCCTAATGGCGACCACACAGAAACATGAATGTTGACACTCTTACAATACTCCCTCAATATTTTCTGCTGCCATACAGGATGCATCTCAACCTGCATAACACAATTTCAGTAACTCACAATTCAAAATTAGAAAAATAAATCAATAATCATGTAATATATTAAAAAAGAGACCGAATAATTTTATATACAAATTATGGATTGACTTTTTAACCTAGCATTCTATGAGAGATCAATAAAAAAGCTTCGCTGATATAGCACCATTTTTAATGAGGTGATTTTAAACAGTTAATTTGTCCAGTAAAATGAGTGTAAAATTTTGAGTCAACGCAATCAACACATAAATCCTAATAAATAATAGCTCCTTCAATTAACCTATAAAAGAAATATAAGGGACAACAACATTGGAGCTTATCCTAATAAATATATTATTTTGTTTTCCATGTTTATGCAAATGATTACTAATGTCAACCCCTCGGTATTTATTATGCATATGCCATCATTAATAGAGTTTCAAATAGGTTTTAAGTGCAACAGAAAATTCTTCATTTTGTGTATTGAGTTGTTTCTATAAGTTTATGTTGTTAGCACTTTTGCCCTTGAAGGATTGATAGAACATAAAAATGTTGATGTACTGATGCAAAAAAACTAGGATATGTTCTGGTTAATGACACGAAAGAAGGTTTCTGAATGTGATTTTTATAGACTTTTCTAATATATCTATATGTTAACAACTGCTGCAAAATCAGGGTAGTTTATGGAAAAACTGAGTTTCTGGAGAAGGCTTTTATCTTGAGATCAACTTTCAACAAAAGAAATTAGGCATTTAAACGTTAAAGATTGGTGTACAATTACATTTCAATTTTTTAATTATTTTTAGTCCCTGCAATAAGCAGGAGACTATTGTTTTCGACTCTCTAATCTTGTATTAAATCTGCTCCAAAATCGTGCCCAGGGAAAAATATTGAGCGGTTGGCAAAGGTTTCAATTTTTTTGTGGGGGGACCTACAGGCATTTTCCCATACAATGATTGGCAGGCTATTTTCCGTCGGGTTTTTTATTTTTGTGTTGGGGGGCAGAGGACAGTCAAATCCAATGCTAAAAAGTCCATGAGATAAGGTGGAACACCCATGAAAACTTGTGTATCTTATTAACATATTTTACTACATTTTTTAATTCAAGGATGAAGAGATAAAAATGATCATTTTTTTAATTCAAGGATGAAGAGATAAAAATGATAAGGTAAATGCCTTTTAATTCTATAATCTTCATAAACCTTAGAATCAGTCAAAACACAGATTGCCTATATATTTAGCTCTTAAAGCAGGAAAAACAGAGAAAACTTCTTATATTCTATATATGTTACAAGTTGTAAAATGCCGCTTCATTACTTCTTTTGAAATCTTTTGCCATCCATTGTTAATTGGTGTATAACTGCTTGGTCAAGTATTGGCCATCCCCACCTCGCAGCAGATAGACTAGAAGCCATCCACAATCCAGGCATTAGAATGACCTAAAATTAAGAATAGAAGCCAGGGTGAGTCCTTTAAATCAGAGCCTACTGCAGATGCATCTGATAATCCATTTATGGTGGAGACCAAGAGTTAGATTGAGTTTTTTGATGGAATACGGATACAAATGGTTCAGTTTGGTATGCAGTCAGTGGAGGAATGTATTAAGTGGGTTCAGTGACCTCTGTCAGATCTCATGTGCTCACTTTAAGATGTTGAATATGTTCTCTTATGGTGGGAAAGTTATTGTATGATGAGGCACTTTTATCTTGCTGGATATTAGAGAGTCCTGAAGATTCTATGATGATTCTTTTGTCTATTATCAGAGGCGAGAGAAAGGAGTTAAAAGACATTTAGAATGCATTTATATAGGTTTGCCATAGGATACTGTGTTGATAGTAATGCAAGGCTACATCCAAAGGGAATGGGAATGTTGGGGGCAAGACAGCAGAATCATAAAAGAATGCACATATAGATTATAAACATTGAATGTCTCATCTTGAATGGGTCATTTATAATTGTGCAGATAAGTTGTTTATGGTGGCAAAGTGTGCAGGAAGAAGGGATAGTCATGTAGCTATCCATATTAGGTCAATGGAAGATGCCTGTGATGGTGAAGCCATAACCCATTCCACGGGGAATATGCGAATCAAACAGACCTTGAAGAAAATCATTTTGATCCAGAGAGTCAATAAAATATGATTTTTGAATAGTTCAGGAGATGACCACATCTTCCAACTAAGGCACATTTAGATGTAAATCTCTGGGTGACTCACTAATGTTGTTTTAGGTTGTACTTTACATGCTACATTGTAGACATGATGTTTGTGTAATAGCTCTGGGTGGCCTATACTTGCAAACTAGTGATGACTATCTTGAGCAGAGAGAACTAGTGGCAGTTGTCTAAGGATGGGTGACTTTTTTAATATTGATTCATATAAGGGCAAAGATATCATTTCCTTAGAACAACCCAGGCAAAGAGTTTGGTTGACGTTAGTAATAGATTGGTTTCAAGATCTCAACTTAAAGCCAGCCAGATGGAGCTTAGAGGATCAACACGAATAATATGTTTATGTAGAGAAGATGAAGGGATTGATTTAGAGGAGACAATAAACTCTCTTATTGTCGGTGAGAGCCAGTTGGGGGAAGTTGCAATTGGACCTTGTTTGAAGTGCTACGAGTTGTAATGTTGTAATGTTGTTGGTGTTGGGGCCTAATAGATGGAGGTTGCAACTGGGCCTCGTCTGTGACTGCTTGCATATAAGCTCGGTTAGAACCACACTGGATGAAGTCAAGTGCGGGTCCATCTTCTGACTGGTTGAATGGCTCTTTGAAGACCTCTGACATTCCTAGCAAGATGAAGAGTGATGGCTACATGAGTGGCGGGCATCATGAATGCATTCATTAGATTGACACACTGGATTGTAGAAATGGTTTCTATGAATAACACGAAGAGGGACACTGCATTCAAGCCTCTCACAATAGTTATCTCTCAGGACCTAGCATTGAGCAAATAGGTTAAATAGGTTAAACTGTAAACACGTCTCTCATTGAGAAAAGCCTTGAGGACATATTGATATTACTTGTTACCCAAGAGGCGAAGCCTAGAGGCTTTATACAGCCACAGCACGATGAAAATGAGTCTCCCAAACTGTCATAGAGTAAACTATTATTTCCATCGCCTCCCATTTTTGCAGCCTCCCATTTTTGCAGGAGGGAATATGGGAAGGCTTGCACGATTTATGGGTAGTTATTTGGGTTGGACGTGAATATGGGAAAGTTGCATTACAATATGGGAAATTTGGGGCAGTGTATACTCCTCCGGGGCAGGGCATGCCGAATCCACTGAGGGACTCTGTTAATTTCTGCCGTGCTTTCAGAGATAATTGCAAGCGAATTTTCTTGGCGATGGGCTTGTTCATATTGGTTTTTCACTCTGCACATTGATTGGAGGATTGTGAGATGAATGTAGCGAGCTTCTTTTCGCTTCATTTGGTGTTGTAATTGCAGAGAATTTTGAAACCCAAAAGAAAGTGAGGGTTTTGGAATTTGACGGCCAGATTATCAAAACGGCTACCATTAAAGTAACTAATTTGGAATTTGTCCAGACTGTTAAAAACTTAGATTCTGATTCTGGTCTGTAATTATAGCTGTCTTAAATTTGATTGATTTTACAGATGAGACAATGCGATGGAACGATGGACAACGAGACATTGAAACGAATTATTGAAGAAGTTGTTGTCAAGTATGGTTTCAATCAGCCTTGAGATTTGAGCATTTTCTTTGCTTTCCATAACCTGTCTTATTCTTCCAAGAAGACATTAGATTCTTGATGGTATTTGTAATCTAAGAATCTTTGACAGCTACGAAGCCTCTTCATTTGACAGGTGTAGAATAAGCCTTGAGATTAGAGCAGTTTCTTTGCTATTCTGTAACTGTCTTTTTCTTCTGAGAAGACATTAGATTCTTGATGTATTTGTGATCTATGACAGCATTTGTTAGCATTCCTAAATGTGACTATAGGCTGAAACCCTATTTTCTTTGCATGCTGCTGTACAAATCTTAGGAGGTCCTCTTTGGAGATCTTGTGTGCTTCCTGAGGATGGTTTCCCTGTTGATTGTGATGTTTTCAGATGCTAATTATATTCCGGCGTATATCTACTATCATTGCTAATGAGATTGAGAGAAACTTGTAAAAGATACATTGAAAGAAACCTGCAGAAGCCCATGCATATTGATCAAATCAACATGTTCTAAACAATTTAGTGTCTCAGTTCATTTTGAGTACCTTCAAGTAAAACTTTTAATTCTGTAAAGTAGCTCATTGTATATTCAAGTTGGAGATAAAATCTTGCTGCTTTTACCTAGGTACTAAAAAAATTCAATAGCATTGAAAACTCATTTCTATGAGATATAAGTCACTGGGGCTTCATCAGATTATTGAATTGAATGCCTTCCACTGGGACTTTGTGAGGATACACTCCTTGACCACATGACAAGGACCATCAGGACAAATCACAAAGTTCTTGGTCATCAGAAAAGATGAGTGGAATATATTTTAATAATGTTTGAAATAACAATTTCCCTTATTTGGAGTAGAAGTTGCCATTTCAATATAATGGAGGAGGTACTGATGAGGACTGTAGCTGGAAATAGTATGTTCTTATAATATGGTGTATTATATTTGATAATGCCAATTTATTTTAAGCATTTTATGATAGTAACGGCCACACATATTTATGTTGATTGAAATGTAGCTCCTCCGGAGATTGTTCTAGATATGCATGGTGGCAGTTGTTTGAGTGTTCTTTTCTATGAAGTATTCAGTTTCTTCTTAGGTGCAAAGACATGCATAGTTAATGAAAAAATTTAATTGTATTCTCTAGCAAATGTATCCACTTGTATCATAGCTCCAAAATAAAAGTTGTGAGGATCTTTAAGAAAACTTCTATCTTGCTCTATAAACCCCTTTTGTAAGACCAAGAAGAAAAGCACATCCCTTCTTTGCAAAATAATATGAAATTTCAATGACTCATACGTACAAATAACAACAGTAATCTCAATAGCACAATCTGCCAGACTATTAATTAACTGTAAGCATACACCAGGTATATAAGTCATATTCTTAGGATGCACCTGTTACTTTTATATGCTTCCGTGCATTTTAAGCTTTCACAACTTCCGATCTTGCGTTAATATGCTTCGGTGCAATTTAATTTAAGAATTTTAGGTTCTTATAAGGGGTAATTTGGTTTTGATATGTTGAATTTAAGAATTTTATGCAATACCAACAGTGCAGTTGTCTGTTGATATGCTTCTCTACAACTTTGTGTAGATATGATTCAGTTAAATTTAAGTATTTTTGGCTTTCACATCGAGCAATTTTGTGTTGATATCATGAAGGGCATTTTTGTGTCAAAATGCTTTATTTAAGGATTTTACGTTTTAATAACAGTGTGATTTTGTAGATTTTGCAGACATATTCTGTGTTGATATGACCATTTGCAATTTAATTTAAGCCTTGATATACTTTTATGAAACTTCATTTAAATATTTGAGGCTTTCAGAACTAGCAATCTTATGTTGATATGCTTCTGTGCAATACAATTTAAGTATACCATACTTTCACCAGATGCAGTTTTGTGTTAAATCATTCTGTAGGATAGTGAGTTAAATCATTGTGTAGGATAGTGAATAAGTATTTCAGGCTTTGATGCTGTGCAATTTTGTGTGAGGATTTCACTATGTACAATTTTGTTTTAGGCTTTTCCAAATGCAACTTTATTTAAGGCATTTACTATGTGCGATTTTGACTTAGGCTCTCCCAACTGCATTTTTATTTTAGGTTTTCTCAACTGCAATTTTGACCAAAGATTTAGCATTTGCAATTTTGTTTTAAGATTCTGTGACTGCAGATTTGTTTTAAATCTTTGTGTAGGATAGTGAAAAAGCATTTCAGGTTTTCACAGGAAACATTGTTTCGATTTAATTATTTGAGGATTTCATGGCTTGAAATTTTGTTTCATATGGTTTTTGGCATATTAATTTAAGTACTTAAAGCTTTAATTTATGATTGTCAAATCTAAATATAATTTTAGAGGTATTATTTTAATAATATAATATAATTTTAAATTATAATTTTTGATTTTGGTTATTTTAAAAATATTAATGAATTTAAAAAATATGTGATATATATAAAATTAAAGGTGATTATATCTTTTTTTAATATAATATTTTTTAAGTTTTTAAAATTAATTTTATTTATTTTCTCTTCATTCCAAAAAATTTACATAAATAAACTATGATCCTAAATTTTCATTCATTTAATTAGCTAATTGATTTAAAGATATAATTCTATTGGCTACTTGATTGAGGGTCTTATTCTCCTTTATCTTTCTTAAATGTCTTCTCCACTCTCCCCTATATTTTGTCCAACATTCCCTATTTTATGGGAAAATTATTCTATATTTATCTCCACTTACACGTTGAACATTCCTACATTAAATATTTATTTCTTAATTTCTTGCATGTAGTAACTCTATTGTATAAAAGATTTTATGTAACTAAAGATGAATAAGATCAATTAGAGTTGAAATTTTGTTATATTATTAAAATATGTTAAATTTTATATGAATTGAAATGTATAGATAGTATATTTACAATAAAGTTTATTTTTTAACATCTGAAACATCATCCAATTTAATTATCAAATAGTTAGTAGCAATTTTCTATCTCATTCAAAGTAAAAAGTAATAAATAGATATCCTATTTGTAATAGCTAAAATTTACTTTTAACTATTGAAAGCAATAATATATAAGAAGTAATCATTACAAAAATTAATTAATTATATAGGAATGAAAATAACAATTTTATACCTACAAATGATTTTATGTTAAAGATGAATTAGACTTGAAATTTTGTTATATTATTAAAATATGTTAAATTTTATGTGAATTGTGAAATGTATAGATAGTATATTTGCAATAAAGTTTATTTTTTAATATCTGTATTTGTTAGGGAACTGAAACATCATCCAAATTAATTATCAAATAGTGAGTAGTAATTTTATATCTCATTTAAAGTAAAAAGTAATAAATAAATGTCCTATTTTTAATATCTAAAGTTTACTTTTATCTATTGAAAGCAATGCTATATAAGAAGTAATCATTACAAAAATTAATTAATTATATAGGAATGAAAATAACAATTTTATACCTACAAACAATAAATAAATATGATAATTAATTTAAAGAAAAAAATTAACACACCTAATCACATCAATTTTTTGAAAACAAATCAACACATCTAATCACATCAACTATAGAATTTTATATAAAACAAGTGTTGTGTAGTGACTACTATCTAGAGAGAGAAATAACCAAAAAATATTAGGGTTAAGTCTAAGGTTACAGTTACAATTAGGGTTACAGTTAGGAATAGAATTAGGGTTAGGGATAGAATTATGATTAGAGTTAGAAATAGGGTTACAAATATAATTAGGGTTAAGGTTAGAATTAGAGTTAGGGCTAGAAATAGGGTTAGGAATATAATTAGCATTATGTTATGGTTAGAATTAGAGTTTTGATTAGAATTACAATTATAATTAGGATTATAATTAGGGCTAAGGTTAAACATAGAATTAAGGTTAGCAACATAATTAGGGTTACAAATATAATTAGAATTACAATTATAATTAGGATTATAATTAGGGCTAGGGTTAAACATAGAATTAAGGTTAGCAACACAATTAGGGTTACAAATATAATTAGGGTAAGGGTTAGAATTAGGCTTATAATTAGGTTTGAGATTAAGGTTTAAAATGAGTTTAGGTTTATAGTTAGTTTTACAATTACGTCCAGAATTAGGGTCGTGGTTAGGGTTAGAATTAGGGTGAGAATTAGGGTTATGGTTAAAGATAGCCTTATAATTAGGGTTAGGGTTAGCATTTAGGTTAGAATTAGGGTTAAGGTTAGAATTAGAGTTAGGATTAGCATTACATTTAGGATTATGATTACATTTTGAATTAGAGAACACGACTTAAAATTAGGGTTAGCATTAGGGTTAGTATTGGGGAGAGAGTTAGGATTATCGTTAGGGTTAGAATTAGAGTTAGGGTTAGCATTAGTGTTATGGTTAAGGTTATCGTTAGGGTTAGGGATAAGGTTAGGGTTAGGGATAAAATTAGGGTTACGATTAAATGTAGGATTAGAGTTACGTGTTAAAATTAGGGTTACAATTAGAGTTAGGGTTAGGGTTAGGCTTAGTATTGAGGAGAGGGTTAGGGTTAGAATGAATTAAGGTTAGGGTTAGGGATAATATTAGGGTTATGATTACATTTATGATTAGAGTTAGGGTTACAATTAGGGTTGGGGTTAGGGTTAACATAAGGTTTAGGGATATAATTAGGGTTATGGTTAGGGTTACAATTAGAGTTAGGGTTAGGGTTAGGATTAGTGTTATGATTAAGGTTAGGGCTAGGGTTACAAACTTGGATATCTCAAGATTAGAATTATAATTAGATTTAGGTTAGGGTTACAATTATAGTTAGAATTAGGGTTAGGATTACAGTTACAATTAGTGTTAGAATTAGAGTTAGGGTTTAGGTTAGAATTAGGGTTAAAATTATTCTTATAATCAGGGTTAGGGTTGGGGTTAGAATTAGGGTTAGTATTTGCCTAAACGTTAGGGTTAGGGTTATAGTTACAATAAAACAAGAAAGGTCATTTATGTTTATAACTATATATAGACCTATGGTTAGATTTAAGGTTGGAATTAGGGTTATAATTAGTAATAGAGTAAGGGTTAGGGTTAGAATTAGGGTGGACAGAATTGGGGTTATCGTTAGGGTTAGAATTAGAGTTAGGATTACTATTATAATTAGGGTTAGGGTTAGGGTTTAGGCTAGAATTAGGGTTAAAACTATGACTACAATCAGTTTTAGGGTTGGGTTAGAATTAGAGTTACTATTAATAACAATAATATATTATATCTAAGTACTTTTGAAAAATCTTTGACATTTGTTTTTGCAAATTGTAATCACTATTAGCAAGCAAGACTTGAATGGAAACCAACCTTTTGCTAAATAGATCTTAAGTGTCTTTGTATTTGCAAACTTGGCCATAATTATGCCCCTGGGTTTGTTCATGGTGCCTCTTTAACATAATACAACCATGAGATGAGATGATTGAAACTGTAGATTAGAAAAATGCATACTTGTAGTTATTACTTTTTATGTATGCATAGAATACAACCATATAATTTTTCTTTATATTATCACACAATCATGTCATTAATTGTAGGAATTAAATATGTTATGAAACTTTAAAATAATTATTCTAATTTAAATTATTTATTGTGATTAAAAATATGAAATAATTATTCTAATTTAAATTAACTATTATGATTTAAAAATATGAAACTATTTGCGCATAAAATAATAAACATTTATAATAAAATTACAATAATACAAATACATTATTACAGTGTTTACTAATATTATACTACATAATTATGATTTAAAATTATTAAAGTATACAATAATTACAATTATAATTTAAAATAAATTGATTAAAAGGCTTCGAGATGGATACTTCTCGGCATACTTTAGATATATTTTTAAATATAGCTATACTAGTATACACCAAATATAAATTTTATTGAAATGTATGAAACTATTACAAACCCTAAAATTTATATCAAATGTACCAACAAAGATCAAAGAGAAACATTATTGAATTCAATAAATTGTTACAGAATGTGGTAAAATGTGGTTACTCTATTGTCAACATAGCTCTAAATTGTCATTATTGATAAATGGGATAGGTAAGTTTTTTATAATATTTGGTAAAAATGGTTCTAGGGTGGTTGAACGGTAAAGTTGGTTGAATGGGTTTTTAATATTTTTAATTTTTATGAATAGGTTTAGGTTTAGGTAAATAATAAATTAAATTTGTTAAATTTATTTTATTATTTACAGGAGGGATATAAGAAGGAAGATTTAATTAATTAATTAAAATTAATTAAATCTTACTTAGGATAATTAAGGATAAATTAACGATAATTAGGGATATCAGGGATAATTAGGAATTTAGTCAATTTTAGATGTCTACATTTTGCCCCTCTTTGAGACAATGTTGCAAAGAAATGTCATTTCAAAGAAGATTAAAACATAGGTTGGGAAGATAAAAGATTGGGCAGAATGGGTTGGATTGGATGGGGCTTATAAAAATGAAGCGTTGATAGATGATGCCTCCTCAAGAGGATATGCAGGGACGAAGGAGATGGATATGCTCTTGAAAAAGGAAATGAAGGAAGGAGATAGAGTTATGCTAATTTAGTTTGAGCAATATGATGTTTGATATAGCATCAAACATTATGCACCATAGTGCATTTGTTGATCATGATTAGGAATTGTAGGGGATTTATAGGAACGAGATGTATGAATGGAGGGATTAATGGATTTGTGGCTAAAGGGAATATTAGGAGTTGGAAGGAGTGGGGGTAAAGTGGATGGATGGATGTTAGGAGTTGGAAGAAGTGGAGGTAAAGTGGATGGAGGAAGATGGATGGTCATATGCTTTTTGGGTTCGTAGGATGACAGAGGAGGGATGACAACATATGTTTTATGGGTGCGATGAGGTACACCTAGCTTGGGCTTAGATGAAGTAGATAAATAGGAGGCAGGGATGTGGTACAAACATCTTTGGATTGACTTCCTTGAGATATATAACCAATACCATACAGTTTTGGAGGGACTTTGACATGGATGGGTTCCAAGTTACCTTGCTCATGAAGGCCTAAGCCTTTACCTTGATAACTCATTTTTTGGAATATACGATGTGCAATGGGATGCTTATTTTTTAGGACACAAGACACGAGCCCCTTATTGGATGAAGAAGGCAAGGTGGTAGATATAGGTTGTTCTTTTCCTAAGGAAGAACACTCATGGATGAAAGTAGCCAAACTATGTGGATAGGTTGATGGATTTGAAATGGGACATCGAATATGAGATGGTGAAGGAGCAATGGGATCTTGATTATCATTATGCTCATTAAGATCCAAGGTATTTGTTTGAACATCTATGTGCTTGTGGGGACCAAGCGTTTCATCAAGGGAAGTGGATGTTGTGGGATGATGGATAGGACTAGGTGGAGGATGGATAGGACTGGTGGAGGTTTCTTCATCATGGTTAGTATTGGGACCATGAGTGGAAGGAGTGACAAGCTCTTGATTTTAGGTAAGTTGGTTTGGAGGAATGTGTATAATTTGATCTTGAAGTGGTGATGAGCCAGGTTGATCATGCTTTGGATTTGACTCTTGACATACATCTTGATTTTGGATAGGAATGGAGGTTTCTTGGATAGGTTCAATGTATGGTGGGGAATGAATTGGGCATATGGTAGGTGGATCTTCAAGAGACTTGATAGTTCATGGACTACAAGATGGGATTGGAGAAATAGGCATGACAAACTTGAAGGTTCTTGGATAGTTTCAAGGATAGTGATTTGATGCCATGAGGGTGGTGGTTGATTCCTTGCTAGTATCCAATGGATCACATCCTTCATTAGTATATGGGTGGATGCACAATATAATGGATGGATAATGAGGGTGGAAGGTGTAGGATTAGAATCCAATGGAGGGATAATGGGATTGGGTGTGATAGGAGTGGAATTAGGATCGAGTGGATGGACAAGAGGATTGGATATAATAGGATTGGGATTTGGATTAGGTGGAGGGATGATAGGAGTGGTGGATATGATAGGATCAAGACTTGGATTGGGTTTAGGTGGATGGATAATAGGATTGGACTTAGGTGGAAGATTTGATGGTTTAGACTTTAAGTGTGTTGGGAATTGTCTTAATGGATTAGGATTTGGAAGGTTGGAAGGATTATTGATGGCGGCTCTATAGGAATGGATGGTAGAGGGGGACTAGTAGATGGACTGGTGTATGGTTCCAAACTTGAGGTAATATTTCCCTTGTCAAAGGTAGCATGAGAACCTATGGACACATGATCTTGTTGCAAAGGGTAAGTTAGGCTCGTATGTTCTTGTTGTGCAGGCACTTGATGAATTTGGCGGTGAGGTGAAATGGTGGGATACGTAGGTGAAAGATCTTGGGGTATGGATTGATAGTGATGTTGGTTGATATTGGAAAAAGTGGGGTAAGGTGATGTAGAATTGACATGATATGTGGATGAATTGGGTTGGTATGAAGTTGAGGGGGATGAATCATAGAATTTAGGTGGAAATTGTTGATGTTGTATGGATGATGGTGGTGACTTGGATGAAGAGGGATTAGCTTGAGCCTTGGCCCTAGCTTTTTTTCTTTTCTTTGTGCTTTTTCTCTCTCAAAGTTATCGTCAAGGAATTTAGCCCCACAATCATAAAAATATCTCATGCAAAAATTAGGATCATGATCCATGGAGAGATGAACAAGTTGTAAGGTTTCAGGATCTTGTTGGAGTTGAAGTATAGGATTTGTTTTAGTATGGTCGTGTAGATCTAGGAGTTTCGGGGGTATGATCAATAAATGAGGTAGATGGTTGGGCCTTGTCATTGACTGGGTAATATTCAAAAGGATTTGGGTCGGCATAAATGGTAACCTCTTGATCACTAAATAGAAATTTAATGCATCTGTTATAAATGGAAGGAACAACCATCATGGAATGAATCCATTGGCATCCTAGGAGGATATTATATGGGAGATTGAGGTCTAGGACTTGACAAGTGATTTCCACTAGGGCTGGACCTAATTTGATGGGCAACCGAATAGTACCTTCAGATCTCCTTTTAGTTTCATTATAGGTTTTAATAGTGATGGAATGGTATTTTTCAATATCCGCAGTGGAGTATCCCAATTGTTTAACACACCTTAGAGTGCACAAGTTTAACCTTGAGTCACAATCTATTAGGACCCTTTTGACTAAAAACCTTTTGATATTAATTTCTATGTAAAGGGGTACATTATGGGATGAAGGTTTGTATGAAGTGGATGAAGATGATTCATAGGGTTGGGGTGTTGATGTGGTAGGATGATAAGAATGATCTTGTGAATCTTCAAAGATGAACGGTGCTATAGGGAGATGTCTATTTTTCTCTCGAAGTAGAGCTTGATCAAGAGGACTCAATTGCTCATATGCATGTTTTATTTTTTGAATAAATTCTGCTTTTTCTCGTCCTCACGTAAAGTTTCAATCACATCCCAAAATTGATCGGTAAGATTTTTTATTCTAGATTTTCTAGGGTCATGAGGAGATGAAGGTTTGTATGAAGTTGATGGGGATGACATATAGGATGGTGATATTGAGGTGACATCATCATAAGAATCTCCAATGATGAGATATGCTAAGGATACATTACAGAAACTATCTCTAAACTTTTCTTTAGTGGTAGGATAAAGACCATCATAGATATGTCTAAGATCTTGTATTTCCTCATATTCTTGGGGTGATATTGGGTTTTTGATGATCACAACCATTTTGATGACTAAGGATTGGACTTGGTTCAAGGATGAGAATATGAGTAAGATGACAACAAATGAATTAGGTGAGAAATGGATTGGATTTGATGATTTGATCGATTGATTGAGGATCAAGATGGATAGATATGGATGATATGAAGGACTCCAAAAGATGCAAGATAAATGATATGGATCAGATTGACGATGACTCAAAGAGACCGGATGGACCTTAGGATTGGATATGGATAAAAGACTCGTTTAAAACACTCAGGATTACGATATGCCTAAGAAAGAAAGGAGACAAGGATACTATCTCTACTCAAGGGAATTCAGGGCTTATTGAGTAAGGAAGATAAGATGACAAGGATACACCAACTTAAGAATGGTTAAGGCCTCTTAAGTAAATGAATCGATATAGGATTGATTGGAAAAAGGTCTTAGTCTCTTGAAGATTTGGATGTCGATGATAAGATAATGAGAGTCCAATGGTGGAAAGAGATTTTGGGAGTGATTGGATTTGGATGAATGACCAATTGAAAGAGCTTCTTAGGATTTAAAATGACATTCTTAGGATTTAAAATGACAAGGTCCAACTTGAGATGTGACATGAAAGATTGATAGGATACCAATTTTGGAAGCCAAGCTAATGATATAGGAGACAAGAAGAAGGATTTTGGCTACAATGATCAGCAATTGATACCAAATGTGTCTAAGACTGAAGTTTTATTTAATCAGGCTAAAAATGTGAATTTGGTTTGATTTGACAAGAGATTTTTGAACAACACAATAAACATAATGGTTGACTGACTTGTATCAGGTAGTGGGTGTGAATTTCTTCATGGCTATAATGGCTAATACTAGTATAACATAATAAAGACATGCCAAGCACAAGAACAACCTAGTATTTATTGAAGTGGGATTATCATACCTTGTAGATCTCACAAAGTGGTCGTGGGCCTATCCCAACTCTTAGGAAACTGGGATTCCCACCCCCACTAATACCTTCAGTGTTATAGCTTGGATAGAAAGGGAAAGTAAGATCATGGACCACCTTACCCCCCTTACCAAGTAGAATTTCGTCTTGCCTAAGGTAATGCCTATCTCAAGTATAACGTTACAGTGAGCATCTTCCTCTCCTCTACCGTGGTGCAAGTTACAAGGTATGACGATCAAAAGGTCTTAAACTAGGATGATACAAGGCTTCTAGGGGATGTCCCAATATACACAAGGTATAGGGGATGAGTCTATGAATGGGGGTGTCCCAATCAACTGACTCTCAACCACATGAGCCTTGGCGGACCAAGTATCCCAGAGGTATTTTGCTTGGAGGTGAGAGGGTCCTTCCTTTAAAGCTATCTTTCGAATCATAATATTTCTATCCCGCGTTGGAACATGTAGTTAAGTTCATCCTTAGGGGTGATGAAATCCCCTAGAAAGCCTCCTAAAGGGAAGGAATACTATTCACTTTTGATCTCCCTGATTGTGCGAAACACAAGGAGAGAGCATACATGAAATAGTACCCTGGGATTGAACAAATATCAAAAAGGAAAATGCATTGGACTTTTGATTCCCAAGATCACTCAAGAGCGTGAGGGGAGAGTATACATCCAATCAAGATCCTGAAAATATGGTAAACAAGTTCTTTCCCACTACTCTAATTTAGTGCAGCTAAACTAGTAGAAAAGATTAAGTCTTTAACATCGGTGCTGTAGACAATTAGTTAGTAGTTTTACAAAAAAAAATATCTTTGACAGGCATAAGGTTGCAAGAAAAATGTTAATACAAAACAATCCTGCAAAAACCCACACAAAATGTTAAATGCACAACAAGAAAGATGAAGTTTGATGCTTCAAAGCAAAAAGTTAAATTTTAAATGATTATACTTGTAAATCTGAGATGTTTCTAACAAAATGGTTTGTTCCACGATGTATCTCTCTGAGTCACATTTTTTACACTTTCAAAATTGTGAAAATCTGACGAAAAATGCAAAAGTTATGTTCGTTTGAATGAAATAGCCTCCAAGGGCTAAAATAGGCACTCTGGCCACTAACGTCTTGCAAGAAACTTGGTCACAAGCAACAGTTATCTTTGTGTTTGCTAGTTTGGGTAAATTCTAGTCATGTGCAAAGATGGTTAAATTAAATGTCTGGTGACTCGTGTAACTTTTAGTAGTTTGTGTTTGAGTGTTCACAAGCAAGGTTTGACTGAATTCATATTGTTGTTATATGGAGCTTAATCAGACTCGGAGGTTAAATTTTCCCCACTTTTATTGGCACGGTTTCCCCCCAAATTATTTAATGGGGGTTTGGGGGCAACGCCCCCAAGACGGGGTCAAGGGGTAGCACCCCCGAAACCTCAAACGACTTTTATTATTTTATAAAGGTGTTGGGAGTTATTTTTTCTATTGGCCAACATAAATAACCCTATTTTGTAACTGACATAAGTCTTGATAAAATGGATAAGGGTTAGGGTTTTCGTTGATATTGTATTGTAGCATTTGCAGCGATATTGAGTTGCAAGGATTTCTGGTTGTAATCGGTTCGATTTGCTAGACAATAATATTGGACTCTCTATTGGTGGATGTAGCCTGAGTTTGGGTGAACCACATTAAAAATTGTCTCTTGATGTTATTCTTTATCTGTATTTTCCATTCCTCTGTTTAATCTTTATTTGCATTTAATTGATATCTTCTACATGCAATTCCTAACAAGTGGTATCAGAGCAGGTTGTGTTCGATTATCGTCTGTAGGAAGGTCTCACGGTTGAGTGGGAGTATCACGGTTAAGTGGGAGCAATGGCAGATGAGGGTAAATTGAAGGTAGATAAATTTAATGGACAGAATTATTAGTTATGGAAGATGCAGATGGAGGATTATCTCTATCAGAAGGATTTATGGAGGTCATTAGAAGGAATAGCCAATAAACTGGTAGCAATGACTGATTAGGATTGGGAACTTCTAGACAGAAAGACACTGGGAACCATTCAGTTGTGCCTGGCACCATCTGTGGCATTCAATATAACAGAAGCGAAGACAACAAATAAACTAAAGAAAGCTTTGGCTAAATTGTATGAAAAACCCTTAGCCTCAAATAAGGTATTTCTCATGAAGCATTTGTTTAATCTAAAAATGATTGAAGGTGGATTTGTGACAAATCATTTAAAGGAGTTTAATACGATTACCAGTCAGTTAACTTCTGTAAAAGTAAAAATTGATGAAGAGGTGAGGGCTCTCTTGGTTTTATGTTATTTGCTAGAAAGCTGGAATAGCTTGGTAATGGCTGTTAGTAACTCTGTCTCTGGTTCAAATACTTTGAAATTTGATGATGTTGTTGGTGTTATCCTTAGTGAGGAAATGCGATGGAAAAGCTCAGGAGGGTCCACCTCAGGTAGTGTTTTGAATGCAGAAAGTAGGGGCAGATCAAAGGAGAGAGGAAAAGGTTCTGGAGGTCATGGGAAGTCACGAGAAAAATCAAAGGACAAGAGGTCCCAATCCAAAGGACAGAAGGATTGTTGGTAATGTGGGAAATCAAGTCATCTAAAGAAAGATTGCTGGTCTCAGAAGAATAAAGAAGGAGACAAATAAGAAGGCAATAAGGAGGAAAATGTGGTAAGTAATAAATCTAAAGATGATGCTTTGATTCTTTCCCTAGATAATGCTGATGATTCATGGGTTTTAGATTCAGGGGCCTCATTTCATGCTACGCCCCATAGAAGTTATTTTCTTGATTATGTCCAAGGGGATTTTGGGCTAGTTTATTTGGGAGATAACGAACCCTATCAGTGTTGTTATATGGAGCCTAATAAGACTCGGAGGTTAAATTTACCCCACTTTTATCGGTGTGATTTCCCCCCAAATTCCTATGGGGTCAAGGGGTAGCGCCCCTTGCGGGGGTTTGGGGGCAGTGCCCCTAAGACGAGGTCGAGGGGCAACGCCCTTGCGGGGGCTCGGGGGCAGTGCCCCCGAAACCTCACACAGTTTTTTATTATTTTATAAAGGCACCAAGAGTTATTTTTCATTGACCGACATAAAAAACCCTATTTTGTAACCGACAAAAAGGCTTTATAAAAGAAACTAAGGGTTAGGGTTTTGATATATTGTATTGTAGCATTTTGCAGCGATATTGAGTTGCAGGGATTGCTGATTGTAATCAGTTTGATTTACTGGATAATAATATTGGACTCTCTGTTTGGTGGATGTAGCTCAAGTTTGGGTGAACCACGTTAAAACTTGTCTCTCGCTGTTATTATTTCTGTGTATTTCCATTCCTCTGTTTAATCTTTATTTGCATTTAATTGATATCTTCTACTGGCTAACCCTAACAGTCAGACTATTGGAAAGGGAAGAATTAAGATTAATTTGCAGAATGGCAATGATTGGCTACTACAAGAGGTAAGGTACGTTCCAAGGCTAAGTAGGAATTTAATTTCAGCAGGGCAACTAGGTGATGAAGGTTGCACAGTTACTTTTAATGATAAAAATTGAAAGGTTTCAAGAGGTGCCTTAATAGTAGAAAAAGGTGTGAAAGTAGGCACCTTATATCTTTGTATAGGTCATATTGTTCCTTCTACTTTAGTTGTTGTAGAAAAAAACAAACAGGTTCAGGAACAGTTGTTGCAGGTTTGCAGGAAGAAACTGAAACAATTGCTGCAGGTTCTAAGACAACATTGTGGCATAACAAACTTGGGCATATAAGTGAAAAAGGTATGAAGGTACTTCATTCTAAGAAAGTTTTATCAGGTATGAAGTGTATAAATATAGATTTCTGTGAAAGTTGTGTGTATGGCAAACAAAAAAGAGTTAGTTTTCTCAATGATGGGAAGCAAAAGAAAGATGAAAAGTTGGAGCTTGTGCATACAGATGTATGGGGACCAGCTCAGGTATCTTCTCTCGGTGGCTCTTGGTATTATGTTACATTCATAGATGATGCAACTAGGAAGGTTTGGATTTATTTCCTTAGGTAGAAATCTGATGTATTTGAAATATTTAAGAAATGGAGAAGCTTGGTTGAGAATGACACGGATAAAAGATTAAAATGTCTTAGATCTAATAATGGTGGTGAGTATTGCAACAAAGAATTTGAGGATTATTGTTCCTTTTATGGATGTCGTAGGCAGAAAATAGTTCTAGGGACTCCACAAGAAAATGGAGTGGCTGAGTGCATGAATAGGACAATAATGGAGCATGCAAAGAGCATGAGATTGCATGTTGGACTGCCTTTAAACATGTGGGCAGAGGCTGTTAATATCACTGTGGGCAGAGGCTGTTAATATCGCTGTATATTTAATTAATAGAGGTCCTTCAGTTCCTTTGGGATGTGGTATTCTAGAGGAAGCATGGACAGGTAAGAAACTAAGTTATTATTTTCTCAAAACCTTTGGATGTGAAGCATTTGCACATGTAGATTCTGAAAATACAACCAAGATGGATGCAAAATCAAAAAAGTGTATCTTTGTTGGATATGGCATTGATGAATTTGGTTATAGGCTTTGGGATGTTGAAAATCTAAAAATTGTGAGAAGCAGGGATGTATTCAATGAGAAGGTGTTGTACAAAGATCAATTGCAGTAGCATGAGAAGAAAGAAAAGGATTATGTGATGTTGGATGATACTCCAGATAATGATGTTCCAATGGTTCCTCATGCTGTGCAACAACAACAAGAAATACCACAAACTCCAGTGAATGTTAGACGGTCAACAAAGCTAAGTAGACCTCCTGAAAGGTTTTCTCCCTCTTTGTATTCTATTTTGTTAACAGATGTTGGTGAACCAGAAGGGTATGATGAAGCTATGTAGGTGGATAAAAAGGTTCAGTGGGAGATTGCAATGAAAGAAGAAATAGACTCCTTGCTGAAAAATTAGACTTGGGAATTATGTAAGTTGCCTGCAGGTAAAAAGGTTTTACCAAAAAAATTGGTTTATAGACTGAAAGAGGAAGATGGAGGTAAGAAAAGATTTAAAGCCAGGCTAGTTGTAAAAGGATTTGCACAGAAAAAAGGTGTTGATTTTGATGAGATTTTTTCTCCAGTTGTTAATATGACTTCTACTCATACTATTTTAAGTATTGTGGTTGCTGAAAATTTGCATTTGGAATAGCTAGATGTGAAAACTGTCTTTCTCCATGGTGATTTGGAGGAGATATATATGGAACAACCGCATGGATTTGAGGTCAAAGGTAAGGAGAAATTGGTGTGCAAATTGAAGAAGAGTTTATATGACTTGAAACAAGCACCTCAGTAATGGTATTTGAAATTTGATAGTTTTATGGCTAAGCAAGGCTATAGCCAGTGTAATTCTAACCATTGTGTTTATTTTAAGAGGTTGGATAATGACAGCTACATTATTTTATGTTTATATGTTGATGACATACTTGTAGCAGGGTCTAACATGGATCACATAAGAGAGTTAAAATAGCAGTTAGCACAATCATTTGCTATGAAGGATTTGGGGGCAGCAAAACAAATCCTTGGTATGAAAATTTGTAGAGATAGGAAGAACAAAAAATTGACTCTATCTCAGGTTGATTATGTTGAATAGGTGTTGTAGAGATTCCATATGGAGAATGCAAAAGTTGTCAGCACACCTTTGCCTAGTCATTTGAAATTGACTAAAGAGATGTGTCCTAAGGCACAAGAGGAGGAAGAAAAAATGTCTAAGGTACTATATGCTTCAGCTATAGGAAATTTAATGTACGTCATGGTATGTACGAAACTGAATATTACACATGTTGTAGGAGTCGTAAGCAGGTATATGAGTAATTCTGGATTGGAGCATTGGAATGCTGTAAAATAAATTCTCATATATTTGAGAGGTACATCTAATAAACATTTATGTTTTGGGGGCTCTAATATTGATTTAGCAGGCTATGTTGACTCAGACTTGGCAGGGGATATTGATACCAGGTGAAGTACTACAGGTTATGTCTTTACTGTAGGTGGGACAACAGTGAGTTGGATCTCCAGGTTGTAAAAAGTGGTTGCTTTATCCACCACGGAGGCAGAGTATGTAGCTGCAACAGAGGTAAGTAAGGAGATGATATGGCTGCAATATTTCATGGAACAATTGGGGAAACAATAGGCTAACAATTATTTGTTTACAGACAGTCAGAGTGCAATACATCTTACAAAGAATTTTACCTTGCATTCAAAGACCAAACACTTACAACTAAGGTATCACTTCATCTAGTCAGCGTTGGATGATGGACAATTCCAGCTGGAAAAAATACATACAGATAAAAATCTAGCAGATATGTTTACGAAGGCAGTGACAAGAAAGAAGTTGAGCTCCACTTCAACTTCAGTTTGTCTTCAAAACTAAAAACAATAAAATTAGAACAACATGGTCCAAGGTGTTTATTTCCAGTGGGAGCTACAGGGTTAGTGGTGTTATGATCAGTCACCAAGTGGGAGATGATATGTTGTGGAGTCTGATCAGTCTCCAAGTGGGAGATTGTTGTTATATGGAGCCTAATCAAACTCGGAGGTTAAATTTTTCCTACTTTTATCGGTGCAGTTTCCCCCCAAATTATTTAACAGGGGTTTGGGGGTAGTGCCCTTGCGGGGTCTAGGGGCAGTGCCCCCGAAACCTCAAATGACTTTTATTATTTTATAAAGATGTCGAGAGTTATTTTTTCTATTGGTTGATATAAAAACCCTATTTTGTAACCAACATAAGTCTTGATAAAATGACTAAGGGTTAGGGTTTCTATTGATATTGTATTGTAGCATTTGCAACAGTATTGAGTTGCAAGGATTGCTAGTTGCAATTAGTTCAATTTGCTGGATAATAATATTGGACTCTCTGTTGGTGGATGTAGCCCGAGTTTGGGTGAGCCACGTTAAAAATTATCTCTCATTGTTATTCTTTCTATGTATTTTTCATTCCTTTGTTTAATCTTTATTTGCATTTAATTGATATCTTCTGCATGCAATTCTTAACAGACTGTTGGTGATAATAGAAAATGCTAGGATATTAATGTCATTGTTTTGCAAACACTGATGATTAACCTGCAAAAAAATAACACGAGTCATAACCATTCATGAAAAGTGATAACATAAAATAGCGTGAAAAGACTTAAAGGTTAAAATGTTTAACACTCAAGATTGCAGTCATGGATGAATCTTAACAATTTCAAAGAGAGAACAATGAACATTATGAGAAAAATTGTCATTATTTCCAATAAAGAACTCAGCGCATTTGTATCACTTCCAGATGGTCAAAATTGTGCTCAAATTATTATTCAGTTGTTAACGACTCTTAACATGTAGTTAGAAAAGGCTGAAACTATTAGGCAAGATCACACATAGGCTCTTACAGAGGATTGACGAATAGAAACCGACGATGAGAAGACCTAAAGGTGGCAGAAATATTGCACCATGATCACACTTAAAAGGATGAATAAGGTTATGACAGCAACTATTTTGCACAAGCCAGCAATTAAAAGGACCATCAAGAGTCATAGTAAACATCAGGTCTCTATTAGTAATGGCACTTGCGCCCATAGGAGGTTTAAAGAATACGCCGATAGGAACAATAGACGACGTTAGAAAATTTTCAAGTGTGAAGTTTTTTATATGGCATGAGACAATTTAAATTTAAGGTATATGTCGATAGGAAAAACAAATGAGTTTAGCAAATTTTCTATCAATACGCTGATAGGAACAACCAACGAGTTCAGAAAAACCTTCAAGGAATATGCTAATAGGAACAACCAACGAATTTAGAAATCTTCTTGCATGAAAACAACATACAAGTTTAGAAAATTTTCAACATGAATTGCTTTATGACATGAGACAACATTTTTGAGAATGAATACATCGATAGGAACAATCCTAAGTCTCTTAAGTGTGAAAATGGTTAATGGTTTGAGATTCAACAGTAAAACAACAAAGTTTCTGCCTTCAAGATGATTAGAATAGCTGTTAGAAAACTATCTATTAACACTAAAATTCTCACTGAAGATCCTTTCTGGTTGGGGAGGGGAGCCAGAACATGCGCGGGGACCCTAACGTGTGATAGGACCGGCACACGTTGGGGCCCACAAGTAGGCATCGGTCCCCCGAAAGTTGCACTTTTCTTCTTTCATAAAAAAGCACTTTAAGCTCAAACATAAATTAGATATGAAATGCACATTCTATAGTATAATATTGTCAACATAACATTAATTATGTAGCAACCAAACACGTAATCTTGTTTTCAACTTGTATCTGACATATCATCCTCTGGTAGGAACTTTAAACTTAAACAGCATTAACATAGAACTTTGCACCCTTCCCCATAAACATTATAAAGATGACTGTCGCACCAATCCAAGCGTCACTTTTGAACTTACTCCCAACTATACAGCTATAGAACAATGTCACCTCAGCACAATTCAAACCCATCTGTCCCATTTTTGACTCAAGTGCTAACCCATTACAATGATTTCTCCCACCGTAGCATAACCCCAACCACATGCCAATGCATCAGCCTGTCTCATCATACATGAGGCCTACAACACGTATCAACAGGAGTCTGTCCCACCTCGCCAAGTAGGGTGCGCACGTACTGGCTCCTGCCTCTAAAAACCCACCTGCATCAAAATTTTTAAGGTGTAAGGCCACCATTATTCATAAAAAAATTATGGAAACAAATGCAAATAATAAACCAAGCCAATCAACTCAAGAATTAATGGCCCAAATCAATCAAATCTGCAATTCATATCACCCAGAATTCAAATTCGAAACAGGACAAGGATTTAATTCGCCACAACAAACACCCATCAATAAAATTCAAAAAAATCCCAATTCAAATAGCCATAAAATCCTTGATGTATTCACTTATTCTATAGTGAGTGACATAAGAAATAGAGGAGTGACAAACATAGAATCTAGTTCAGCAACATCCATATTGTTCCAGGTATTTCCCTTAGTTTTTTTCCATTCGTAAGCTTTATATTGTTCTTCATTATAGCGATGAAAGTCATAATCTTTCCTTATGTTTTATATTGAAACACATATGTCATAGTTTAGCATTTATGTTTCCCTAGGGTTTATCTTGCAAATATTACAGTCATAGTTTAGCTTAAAGTGCTTTCCCTAGCATTTCTATTTCCTTAGGGTTTATCTTGCAAAAATTGCAGTCATAGTTTAGCATTTGTCTTTCCCTATTATTTTATATTGAAATAGAAATGTGATAGGACCTATACAGTAGCTTCCCTATTGCAAATATTAGAGTCATAGTTTAGCATTTTTGTTTCCCTAGGGTTTATCTTGTAAATATTATAGTCATAGTTTAGCATTCGTGTTTCCCTAGGGTTTATCTTGCAAAAATTACAGTCATAGTTTAGCATGTCTTTCCCTATTGTTTTATATTGAAATAGAAATGCGATAGGACCTATTCACCAGCTTCTACGGAGTTTTGTTGTGTTGTATGAGTCTATCATGGAAACTAATGTTTGAAATGGTTGATAGATTGTATTGAGAGACTTTTCCAGTTTGGGTTTGGTTACATCATAAGTTTTTTGAATCCTTTTAGATGACTGTCCTATGAATGCAGTCTTGTTGACAGTCACAGTTATGACTGAGTAAAAGGCATTTGTGGGTGTTGGTAATGTCTGTGAACCCTAGAAGAGGGTCGAGTAAGGTGTTTTGAAAGTTCTCAACTCATAATAAAGGTTGCAGATTCCCTATATTGGGAGAATACCAAGAAAGTAGAAAGATGACAGTTGAGATGCCTAGAACAGGCTTAAGGGACAGAGTTGCAAGGCACTATCAAGTGCAGTCTATCTATACTTGGCTGTCCATTGCTCTCACAAGTATTGAACATAGTTATTTGGGTCGGAGACCATGTGTTGGTCATGTTGTATTTACCTATGAAAGTTGTCTCAAATGTTGAGTCAGTTATTTCTGTCTTGAAAGGCAAGGTAGGGGTTTTGAAAAGTGCCATTGTTACTCATTGTAGGCAGTCTGGCAGAGATGATCATAAATGAATGCATGAAGGTCCTTGAAAGGAGTTGAGTAAAAGAGTTGGAGTCTCTAAAGTGATGAGAAAGGGTGTATAGTCTTGTTTGGTTCTGTGAGACTAAGAAATAGAAGTGTCAAGTGAATGAAAGTTGTCTAGAAGATTAATTTCCTAGAAGGATGAAATGAGAGAAGTCCATTGTTATGAACTATGCTTGAAAGCAGTTGAGTTTTGTTCTTTTCCTCTACATCAGATTGGTATCAAAGCTAGCAAAAGCTCTGGGAGGAGATGTTATTTCTGAGATGAAGAGTTGAAACAATATGTTTGGTTGGTGACCATTATTTTGTTGCTAAGTTATTTGGTTGCAGGTGCTTGGTCCATCTAGCTGCAGAAGGATGTTTTCTGAGGTTGTGTGTGTGGGCAGACAAGATGAGGTCTGTCATGACCATTATCCAATGGAGATTAGGCTGGATAAGGGTGTAGAGAGAAACCACTGAAGAGAGAGTGGTAGGTGCATCACCAGGATCTGTTGTTGGGTGAGATGAATGGTTTGGTGAGTTGGTTTGTTGTGAAGCAGTGAGAGAGATGGATACCTGACTGAAGAAGCACTTGATGTTGCAGCCTAAAGAGTACTCCACTGATGGGAGTAGAAGAAGCCTGAAGAAGCTCTAAAGTTGATAGTTTGATTTGTTGGTTGGTTGGTCACTAGCCATTGGTATGAAGATTTGAAGATTGAAGCTGAGAAGATTGAAGATAAAGCCAGAGGAGATGCAGAAAAAGACTTTTATTGCAGATACATTTCCAAGGGACTTAGAAATTTTGTTGGTTAGTTGTATGGTGCAGGAGCACCTTCATAAACTGATGTTTTCATAGACCAATTTTTTGGAATTTGATTCCATTTTAGAGATTCAATGTTGTAATAGGATCAATTTGATCATTTGAAGTTATTTTGGAGTCATTTGGACATAATGTGTAAAAGTTGTCACAATTGCAAAATAATGCAATCTATGGAAGATGAAGGGTCATAGTTCATTCCAAGTAGTTGGAAACTGAAAGGACAAATTATAATTCCTTTAAAAGGCCTTGTATACCTTTGTAAACTTGGAGGTGATTGGAGATTTGAAATAGAATAGTAAAAAGCACTATTTTTCTGCATTCTTCTTCAGGAATTCGTTGTTTCCTTGCATGGTACGGGCCTGTACGGGAATGCATGGATGTTTAATTGATTCTGAGTGTTAGATCCTTCAACCACCTTCCATTTTTAGTTGGTCTCATGCATTTTCGTCTTGTATTGAGTTAGATATTGAGGATTTTGTCAAAACTATCAATACCCTATTCTAGGGTAAACAGTAAGCATTTGAAATTGTATTTCTCTTCATGTTTCCAGTGGATCTCCCTATAAAGTAGTATGAAGAAAGTTTTAGATGTGTTTTAAAAGATCCCAAGGTTGCGGAGTCTGAAGAAGTGGTTTGGGGCAAGTATCACGAAACCATAGGATTGTAAATGGTGAAAAAGACTGGTAAAACCAGTGCACAGTGATGTTCTACGGAGTTTTGTTGTGTTGTATGAGTCCATCATGGAAAATAATGTTTGAAATGGTTGATAGATTGTATTGAGAGACTTTTCTAGTTTGGGTTTGGTTACATCATAAGTTTTTTGAATCCTTTTAGATGACTGTCCTATGAATGCAGTCTTGTTGACAGTCACAGTTATGACTAAGTAAAAGGCATTTGTGGGTGTTGGTAATGTCTGTGAACCCCAGAAGAGGGTCGATGCAACATCCACATTCTAAAATCATAGTAAAAACCAAAAATTCACCATAAAGTAAATTTACAAGGTAAAAATGAGACAAAGAAAATTTTTCTTTTATTCAACATATAGTCAAGTAACTACAATTACAAGATATCTCATTACAAATACAATCAAACATATTGTCTTTCTCAAGTACAATGTTTACAAAAATAAATCAATTATAAATACTTGAATCAGATAATGTTTTACTTAGTCTCAATAAACACAAGTCTCAGAGATATACTACATCCGAAAATCTAACATCTTTATCGCAAGCCTCGGCATGTCTTCTGCTAGAGAGAGAGAGTATCTTTCCAGTGATTTACCTCCAACCATAGACCGGTGGTATCCCACACATCTTCCACATAGGAAGTGGCCCTACCCTTCACGAGAAGTATAGACCAAGGTGACCAGTGGTAATTTGCCTTTCCAAGTACATAGTGTTGTATCTTACACAACTCTATCTATCATACAACCCTAGATACCCTCTAGCTAAGTATGATTCCTGATAGGATGTGCAATCCAGATACAGTGAACCGACAATGCATGCAGAGACATATGCATTACTATGGCCATAGTTTTCAATATAAATTGACGTTCGCAATGAACATTGTCATAATTTTCACCCACTCCAACTCGACTTGGATACTATCATATTCCTACAGTTCGACTTGGTCGACTATGTTTAACTTGTGAAGTCATGATGATTTCAACAAGTCTTCCTGACCCAAAACATGTTTTCTTTCACTGTCTACAATCCATAGACCTATTCAACTTTCTTTCTTTATGAGGACTCTCATTGCTTCATCGCAATTCCTGAGGTCCACGACTTATTGTCTCATAATAAATATAGATAGATTAATTACAACTAAGATGATAACCTTACCCAGGTTAAGCAATATAGTCTAGGAAACTAATTCCCTTCTTACAAGTAAGAATAATTACACATAGTCAGGGCACTTGACCCTTCAATCACGATCTAAATAATGATCTCAATGCCTTAATATAAAAATTACCATATCTAGGTTAAGTTAAGGTTTAACTAAAGAGTTTTGACTAACTCAAACCTAGTCTTTATGATTTAAGTGGACTCACCCGACACTGTCGTCACTCCATAATCCTTATGAAATGATTACCCATTCTTAGGTATCCCTTGCATCCTTGCAATCATTTGAGATTCCTTACTTTCAATAAGTAATAACTAAGAGAAAATTGTGACCAACAGGTATAATAATTTATGTTTGTTTATCCATTAATAGTGTCTCTTGCATGCCTGCAAAACCCAAAGCTTGCGACTTATATTTCAAATCAAATTGTAGCCCAATAAATAGTTTTCCCTACCTAAGGTAAAACATTGTCGACTAGTAACAAATCTCTTTTCAATATGATAGACATGAACATTACCAGATTAGGGTTCTCAACCTTCTTTGTCGATCCATAAATAATCCACTAAAACAAGTTGTAACCCCAAAAGGTAGAATTTATAACCTTACCCTACTGGGTCACTCTAGGGTTTTGTATTTCCTTTTCCATGATAATGGAATATCAAGAATAGAGTTTAAGAAAACAACTTTCCTTTAGTTTTCTTTTGACCTAAAGGTCATTTCCAAACAAGCCTTAGAACAATAATGCCAAATGGTTCATCTCCAAGTCTAAGCTTCTCCCAAGTTTAGTTGGATTGTAACTGGTTGACAATCTAATCCCATTTGTTATCCATTGAAAACATATTTAAAGTTCTCCTTTTTCATATTGAACTTTATAGAGTCAAATATAAACAAGTGTTTTTATTCTAAGTTGATGTAGGGAAAATCCATTCTCTTTGAACATCCCTAGAGCAAAGTATTCTCCTACTGACATTAAAAGTACAAGAGGATACTATCTTCAAGACATCTTAAGACTTGCATATTCTTCCCTATCAAGTAAGAATAAACATTCATAATTAGGGTACTTGCCCCTTCTTTGTCGATCTATTTAGTGATCATGGGGTTTAGTATATAAAATTTCCCTATTGGGTCAAGTTTAGGTTTTGTCCTCCCTATTCCACCATAATGGAATAGTTCAAACATATATAGACATAAAGTAATAATTTAATAAGAAAAGGGGTAACCTCTTGGTCTACGAGGTCATTCTAAGTTTCTCAACCCTTGACTAGATAGAAGATTGTTTTCCATTGTTTTTACCACTAAGAGGTTCAATCTTTTACAACTAGGTTATTCTCCCCTTAAAAAGAGATCTTAATTATATCAAACCATATGGTTTATGTGAGTATAGAATATTGACTAGGATTTGATTTGACATCAATAATATACCAAGACTAGTTCAAGTTGTTGTCAACCTAGTTTTAATGTCTAAGCTATTTTCCACATATCTAAAATATATATATATATTATATCTAATGTAGCATAAACACTCTATTATAACCGAGTGCCTTTGCACTATTCAAACTATAATTTCATTTTCTAATCATAAGTAAACACAACATGATTTCTCCAAATCACGAGGTTTTCTTAATCATGGTTACAAGTATAGCAGTCTCATTATAACTATATCATAAGAAAATCATTATAAAAAGAGCCTTACTCAAGCATAAGTCTGTAAAGACTACGTTGTTCCAAAAGGTGGTCATTGTCATCATAATAAAAATGAAGACGTTTATATATATATATATATATATATATATATATATATATATATATATATTTGCACAGAGACGTCTGAAATATATAAGCTTAAACAACGTAAGTATGAGATAAAAGTGACCTACAGAGGTTCCCTTGATAAAAACCTTGACCACGTTTATATTGTGATTTGATACGTTACCAGACTAACCATACGGCAACAGTCTAAAATATTTTCCAAACTGACATGATACAATGTTTCCCTAATAGTCATATAATACTTTTAAAACACAGATAATTCATAATGCAGAGAAAACAGATCATTCTAGGTCTTAAGGCTTCGGCCATTTTATTGCTCGGGGACATCAGTCTTATTATATAAGAGCATTGATTCTTAGTTCGAAGGTATCTAGAATGAAAGTAAGTATCAAAAACTATTCATAAACTTTGAAATAAGAAGAGAACCTGTTCAAGACACCTTAGAAGTCCTATGAGTGATTGAGCATGACCACCGAGAGATTCAAATTAAGAGGTGATTCGCTTACTCCTCCTGCTACGGTTCTTCCTTTTCGCTCTCCAAAGATAGACACAATAGCACAGGTTTGTAGCCTTCTCTCTATGATTAGATTGAATCTCACCACAGAGAAACATGAAGAACAGACAAAAATGAATCAAACTGCCAATATCATCCATCCCATACTCACACGGTGCAGGAATCTCGGCACTCATACTGTCATTCATGCCTAAACAGTAGGAAATCTATTTTTGGCATGCTTAAGCTAACCCCTATCCTTCAACGACCACTTCACATTATGGAGCTCCTTATGGCGGCGTGGCAGCTGGTGAACATAACAACCTTGTCCACTACTCAAACATGAAGGCCTCTAAACCTCTAAATTTGCAACTACACCGAATAGTGGTGTTTAAGCTTGCAAGGTGGTAGATTATAAATGAATAAAGTGTCTCTAAAGTTGATCAAGAGAATAAACGAAGGCCAACTTACCAAAAATAAAGGTTAGATCAATAACAACTCAAAGTCTTAAGCTAGAAGGAAGAAGACTCAATCGAAATGGAAGACATCAAAAACAAACAGAACTTGAACGTGTCCCTACTCAAGCTTTGACAAGACTATCGACATCTTTTAGGAATAAGGAAATACCTCACGTTTACCAAAATATAACTAATGTGATTTTGGCATATTCCTCCAAATAACAACTAAAGCGGGTTATAGCTCACCTTGGCTTCAAATTCGACATCCGTCGATTTCCAAAAAGGAAAGAGTTCACAACATATGTCCAAGGCATTTTTATGACAATCACGACGGATTGAGCATAACGCAAAACAAGATTTTAGATTTCGTTTAGTTATCACATAGCTGTGATAAACCTCTACCCGAAGTTGTTAAAAACTCCTCTATTTGTCCCATTTTGATCACTAAGAATTTTGGATGATGTGAATGGGTCGAGTTTACCTCCCCATCACAATCCATCGACAATATTCACGTCATCTAACTTGATGAGAACGTCTTGACGTTTAAGAAGCAACAATAAAACCTCAAGTATCACAAGAAGAATAACACAACCGTTTTATGTCTATGACGTTGTTTACTTTACAAATGACTATGTCGACTCACCATCGACTTGACTAGATGATAAACAAGATATCAACTACCTATCGATTAGATTCGAAAGTAACTAGCGAGACAAGACTTACCTCATATGACTCATTGGTTCACATTATCATTTAACACTAAACTCGTTTGGCAAATAGACCACTCGTATTCCAAGGTCTATATCTCTCTTCTCGAAAGATACTCTCTCTCTCTTCTCTGAGAGTCGATAACTTGTAATCCTATTTCACTTGTCATCAAACAATAAGTAATCAGTGCATCATTATTCAATAAATTCAACTAATAAATCAAATCTCATCATATAGATATCCAATCGACAATAACATAATCATTTCCTTGATTTCATAAATGATATTCAATATAATTCCATGTCATATCCTGTCATAAATCTATAAAATCACAACAAATTTTACTTATGCCCAAGTAAAAAGGAAAAGTATAGCAAGTCAGAAATTAGGGATGTAACATATCCTTCCCCTAAAGATTCATCATCCTCGATGATATAAAGCATCAAAACGCAACTTAAAAGCATATTCATTGTTTAACTGCTATAAGCATAAAATAAATGAGGAAATTTCTGTTAGAATTCATGGTAATTTCTCCCCCCCATGCAAAACTATTCTATGCATACTGGTCCCACTGGACCTTACACTTCATAACCTCTACATTACACAAGCATTGCTTGCGATCTTCAAGTATTTAAGAAGTTTGATCATAACCTTTCCTAGGTTCTTGTACTTTTAAATCATTCATAGATTATAACATTCATATATTACATGAATATATTTCTCATATATAAATCACAAAAAACATGATGCCTCCTGGCAATACTGGTAATAAATTGATCCTTGAATTCAATAAAATTTCTAACCTTAAAAATTTTGAAGGGTCCTTTATACTTAGGAACTGGTTTAGAATACATTCCATTCTTTAGGAATCATTTTTAGGGGTTTAACCCTTAAAAGAATTTTCCTTCTCTAACCGAGAATTGTCTTGGTGTACGCTTAATCATTAACGTAGCTTTTCTATTCATTATCCATTTCCTCTGATCTTTCTTGATCAGCTAAATCTTTTCATCCATTCTAATAACATTTCTGGACTAATGCTAATCATATCTTTTAGCTTACCCAGCTTATAGGAGTTCGGCATCTTTCTGTCCAATGTTTCAATTCAAGCCATCTTAATAGAAAAACTTAGGTATTGTCAAAAATTTCACGTGATAAGTAGTCTCCCTACTTGTATTGCTAATCCATGCAACATGTTTTGGAACAATCTTCTAAAACATGGTTAACTTCCTTAGTTTAATCATCTGTTCACAGGATAATAACTTATACTCTTTTAAATTTCAGTCCTTAACATAGAGGACAAGTTTGCCAAAACCTTGACTTTACACACGTATTTCTATCTGAGATAACCTTCTCAGAAAACCATGCAATCTAAACACATCTTGCACAAAATGTGTGCTAACACTGATGCTCCATCAGTCCAATCCCCTGGTATATAATGTGCTACCTTCGAGAGTTTATCATCTCAAAATGGCATCGTGTCTTTTCCCAGACATAGAAAGACTTTGTACAAAATCCATGCAAATAACTTGCCATTTCCACTGTGGCACGTCATGTGGGTACAACAATTCTACAGGTGTTGATGTTCTACTTTTTCCCTTTAGCCCTCCAGACAATATGTTACAAATCTCGCAACATCATTCTTTATTCCTTTCAAGAATTAAAGAGGTTTTATATCTGTTAGTAGTTGGTCACCCCTAGATGTCCTGGTATGGTGGAATATGACTTCTTTCCACACCAGTTTTCTTATTTCAAAAGAATTAGAAACACATATTCTTTCTCTGAAACTCAATAGTCTGTGAGACTCAAAATGAAAACCTATCATACCTTGAATCTTTAAAATTTTACCACAAGATCTTGCTTAATTACTCATCATGTAAAGACACACCCCTTAAACCATCTCCTGAGGCATCAATTTTTCCCTCAAACTGTCCTTCGAAACAGGAATTTCATAGCATTGGTGTTGTTGTAATTTCTCTTAACCATTATAGAATCACTTGCACAAAAGGATAAAGTTCTCCTTCATGCTAAAAATAAATAAGTATATCTTCCTAAAGACTTGGAACAAACAAGTCTAAACAACCTCTAAACACATTGTTCATGTGTTTCATGAATGCAACAAGGCATTTGTACGTCCAAAGGACATCACTACAAACTCACAGTGCCCATTCTTGTCCAAAAGTCATTTCAAGAATATCCTCATCCTTCAATCTTGATTGATGTCATATTGATCACCATTCCATCACTTTAGTTCTACCTATCTAATCAAAGAGGTCACCATTACGTGGTGAAAGATATTTGCTCCTTATCATGGTTTTAATGAGCATACGACACTAAATACACAATTGTAGAGTTATGTCCTTCTTGACAAAAACAATATCTAGTGCACCCCATGGTAACATACTAGATCTAATCAAACGTTTTAACCAATAATTCTTATAAAGGGGCTTTTCAATCCAATTAATCCTATTGTTGTTATAAGGTAAGGTACTTTTCTTGGTAACTCATCCCAAAGTTCTAAGAGGAATAAGATTTTTAGTTGATTCAAATACTGTTCCATCAACTTTGGCAGAAAGGCTTTCTTTTCCAAAATACTAGGTATCTCCTTGGTTCTAAACATGGTTAGGATTGCTCCAATTCGATCAAGAGATTAACTAGTGGTTTATTCTCTTTTAGACTTTCACACTGGTTTGGTTCTAGTATGATACATGCTCTCATTTTCCTCATACTAGATAATTAAGTTATCTAACAGTTTTTCTGAATCTAAAGCGACTCAAAACATCAAGACATATATTTATCTCATAACAATCAGTAGCTTGTTACAAAACATTGTCATCTTTATTATAATTTATTTAGGAGTAACCACATCCTTATTTATATTGTTGATATGACAAGCCTATATGTCACTGTCAGTTTACAATCTTCCAGTTTAACAAACATAGAGGGTCAATGTACACACAAGTACTCCAACACCTTTTTCCTAAAACAGAAGTATCACATCATCCTTTGAGTGACATGTTGTAACTGGCTACAGTTTACTAGGTTTTACTACACTAGTAGAAATAGTAGGATTCTTGGTCAGTTCAAAACGTTGTTTTCTTTCTAGCCGAATACGCTTAAGCACATCAACAAAAGTCTCTGAATCCTCCAGCCATGCACCTTCAGAGTAAATAATATTCTCTTTAAGTTCAACCTCCTCAATAGGTTTCTTCTTGACCACTAATCTAGGCAAATGCTAGGGAACAAACTTCCTAGCTATTTTCTTTGTTCTTCTCCACGTCATTCTGGCACAAGAAAATTTGAACATTAGCTAACCGCATAATTTTGACTATAGGTTAGCACAGTGGACTCATAAGCCCTAGTGTCGAACCTGATAGCTCTGATACCATATGTAACATCCACGTTCTAAAATCATAGTAAAAACCAAAAATTCACCATAAAGTAAATTTACAAGGTAAAAATGAGATAGAAATTTTTCTTTTATTCAACATATAGTCGAGTAACTACAATTACAAGATATCTCATTACAAATACAATCAACCTTATTGTCTTTCTCAAGTACAATGTTTACAAAAATAAATCAATTATAAATACCTGAATCAGATAATGTTTTACTTAGTCTCAATAAACACAAGTCTCAGAGATATACTGCATCCAGAAATTTGACATCTTTATCGCAAGCCTCGGCATGTCTTCTGCTAGAGAGAGAATCTTTCCAGTGATTTACCTCCAACCACAAACCAGCGGTCTCCCACACATCTTCCACATAGGAAGTGGCCCTACCCTTCACGAGAAGTATAGACCAAGGTGACCAGTGGTAATTTGCCTTTCTGAGTACATAGTGTTGTATCTTACACAACTCTATCTATCATACAACCCTAGATACCCTCTAGCTAAGTATGATTCCCGATAGGGTGTGTAATCCAGATACAGTGAACCGATAATGCATGCAGAGACATATGCATTACTATGGCCATAGTTTTTAATATAAATTGACGTTCGCAAAGAATGTTGTCATAATGTTCACCCACTCCAACTTGACTTGGATACTATCATATTCCTACAGTTCGACTTGGTCAACTATGTTTAACTTGTGAAGTCATGATGATTTCAACAAGTCTTCCTGACCCAAAACATGTTTTCTTTCACTATCTACAATCCATAGACCTGTTCAACTTTCTTTCTTTATGAGGACTCTCATTGCTTCATCACAATTCCTGAGGTCCATGACTTATTGTCTCATAATAAATATAGATAGATTAATTACGACTAAGATGATAACCTTACCCAGGTTAAGCAATATAGTCTAGGAAACTAATTCCCTTCTTACAAGTAAGAATAATTACACATAGTCAGGGCACTTGACCCTTCAATCATGATCTAAATAATGATCTCAATGCCTTAATATAAAAATTACCATATCTAGGTTAAGTTAAGGTTTAACTAAAGAGTTTTGACTAACTCAAACCTAGTCTTTATGATTTAAGTGGACTCACCCGACACTGTTGTCACTCCATAATCCTTATGAAATGATTACCCATTCTTAGGTATCCCTTGCATCCTTGCAATCATTTGAGATTCCTTACTTTCAATAAGTAATAACTAAGAGAAAATTGTGACCAACAGGTATAATAATTTATGTTTGTTTATCCATTAATAGTGTCTCTTGCATGCCTGCAAAACCCAAAGCTTGCGACTTATATTTCAAATCAAATTGTAGCCCAATAAATAGTTTTCCCTACCTAAGGTAAAACATTGTCGACTAGTAACAAATCTCTTTTCAATATGATAGACATGAACATTACCAGATTAGGGTTCTCAACCTTCTTTGTCGACCCATAAATAATCCACTAAAACAAGTTGTAACCCCAAAAGGTAGAATTTATAACCTTACCCTACTGGGTCACTCTAGAGTTTTTTATTTCCTTTTCCATGATAATGGAATATCAAGAATAGAGTTTAAGAAAACAACTTTCCTTTAGTTTTCTTTTGACCTAAACGTCATTTCCAAACAAGCCTTAGAACAATAATGCCAAATGGTTCAACTCCAAGTCTAAGCTTCTCCCAAGTTTAGTTGGACTGTAACTGGTTGGCAATCTAATCCCATTTGTTATCCATTGAAAACATATTTAAAGTTCTTCTCCTTTTTCATATTGAACTATATAGAGTCAAATATAAATGAGTGTTTTTATTCTAAGTTGATGTAGGGAAAATCCATTCTCTTTGAACATCCCTAGAGCAAAGTATTCTCCTAATGACATTAAAAGTACAAGAGGATACTATCTTCGAGACATCTTAAGACTTGCATATTCTTCCCTGTCAAGTAAGAATAAACATTCATAATTAGGGTACTTGCCCCTTCTTTGTTGATCTATTTAGTGATCATGGGGTTTAGTATATAAAATTTCCCTATTGGGTCAAGTTTAGGTTTTGTCCTCCCTATTCCACCATAATGGAATAGTTCAAACATATATAGACATAAAGTAATAATTTAATAAAAAAAGGGTTAACCTCTTGGTCTACGAGGTCATTCTAAGTTTCTCAACCCTTGACTAGATAGAAGATTGTTTTCCATTGCTTTTACCACTAAGAGGTTCAATCTTTTACAACTAGGTTATTCTCCCCTTAAAAAAAGATCTTAAATTTTATATCAAACCATATGGTTCTATGTGAGTCTAGAATATTGACTAGGATTTGATTTGACATCAATAATATACCAAGACTAGTTCAAGTTGTTGTCAACCTAGTTTTAATGTCTAAGTTATTTTCCACATATATATATATATAATGTAGCATAAACACTTTATTATAACTGGGTGCCTTTGCACTATTCAAACGATAATTTCATTTTCTGATCTTAAGTAAACACAACATTATTTCTCCAAATCACGAGGTTTTCTTAATCATGGTTACAAGTATAGCAGTCTCATTATAACTATATCATAAGAAAATCATTATAAAAAGAGCCTTACTCAAGCATAAGTCTGCAAAGACTACGCTGTTCCAAAAGGTGGTCATTGTCATCATAATAAAAATGAAGACGTTTTTAAATATATATATTTGCACAGAGACGTCTGAAATATATAAGCTTAAACAACATAAGTATGAGATAAAAGTGACCTACAGAAGTTCCCTTGATAAAAACCTTGACCACATTTATACTGTGATTTGATACGTTACCAGACTAACCATACGACAACAGTCTAAAACATTTTCCAAACTGACATGATACAATATTTCCCTAATAGTCATATAATACTTTTAAAACACAGATAATTCATAATGAAGAGAAAATAGATCATCCTAGGTCTTAAGGCTTCGACCATTTTATTGCTCGGGGACATCAGTCTTATTAAATAAGAGCATCGATTCTTAGTTTGAAGGTATCTAGAATGAAAGTAAGTATCTAAAACTATTCATAAACTTTGAAATAAGAAGAGAACCTACTCAAGACACCTTAGAAGTCCTATGAATGACTGAGCACGACCACCAAGAGATTCAAATTAAGAGGTGATTCACTTACTCCTCCTGCTACGGTTCTTCCTTTTCCCTCTCCAAAGATAGACACAATAGCACAAGTTTGTAGCCTTCTCTCTATGATTAGATTGAATCTCACCACAAAGAAACATGAAGAACAGACAAAAATGAATCAAACTGCCAATATCATCCATCCCATACTCGCACGGTGCAGGAATCTCGGCACTCATACTGTCATTCATGCCTAAACAGTAGGAAATATGTTTTTGGCATGCTTAAGCCAACCCCTATCCTTTGGCGACCACTTCACATTATGGAGCTCCTTATGGCGACGTGGCAGCTGGTGAACATAACAACCCCGTCCACTACTCAAACATGAAGGCCTCTAAACCTCTAAATTTGCAACTACATCAAATAGTGGTGTTTAAGCTCTTGCAAGGTGGTAGATTATAAATGAATAAAGTGTCTCTAAAGTCTATCAAGAGAATAAACGAAGGCCAACTTACCAAAAATAAAGGTTAGATCAATAACAACTCAAAGTTTTAAGCTAGAAGGAAGAAGACTCATTCGAAATGGAAGACATCAAAAACAAACAGAACTTGAATGTGTCCCTACTCAAGCTTTGACAAGAATATCGCCATCTTTCAGGAATAAGGAAATACCTCACGTTTACCAAAATATAACTAATGTGATTTTGGCATATTCCTCCAAATAACGACTAAAGCAGTTTATAGCTCACCTTAGCTTCAAATTCGACATCCGTCGATTTCCAAAAAGGAAAGAGTTCACAACATATGTCCAAGGCGTTTTTACGACAATCACGACGGATTGGGCGTAACGCAAAACAAGATTTTAGATTTCGTTTAGTTATCACATAGCTATGATAAACCTCTACCTGAAGTTGTTAAAAACTCCTCTATTTGTCCCATTTTGATCACTAAGAATTTTGGATGATGTGAATGGGTCGAGTTTACCTCCCCATCACAATCCGTCGATAATATTCACGTCATCTAACTTGATGAGAACGTCTTGACGTTTAAGAAGCGACAGTAAAACCTCAAGTATCACAAGAAGAATGACAACCGTTTTACGTCTATGACGTTGTTTACTTTACAAATGACTATGTTGACTCACCATCGACTTGACTAGATGATAAACAAGATATCGACTACCTATCGATTAGATTTGAAAGTAACTAGCAAGACAAGACTTACCTCATATGACTCATTGGTTCACATTATCGTTTAACACTAAAATTGTTTGGCAAATAGACCACTCGTATTCCAAGGTCTATATCTCTCTTCTCGAAAGATACACTCTCTCTCTTCTCTGAGAGTCGATAACTTGTAATCATGTTTCACTTGTCATCAAACAATAAGTAATCAGTGCATCATCATTCAATAAATTCAACTAATAAATCAAATCTCATCATATAGATATCCAATCGACAATAACATAATCATTTCCTTGATTTCATAAATGATATTCAATATAATTCCATGTCATATCCTGTCATAATCTATAACATCACAACAAATTTTACTTATGCCCAAGTAAAAAGTAAAAGTATAGCAAGTAAGAAATTAGGGATGTAACAATCAAGCATGGTGTTTTGAAAGTTCTCAACTCATAATGAAGGTTGCAGATTCCCTATATTGGGAGAATACCAAGAAAGTAGAAAGATGATAGTTGAGATGCCTAGAATAGGCTTAAGGGACAGAGTTGCAAGGCACTGTCAAGTGCAGTCTATCTATACTTTGCTTTCCACTGCTCTCACAAGTATTGAACATAGTTATTTGGGTCAGAGACCATGTGTTGGTCATGTTGTATTTACCTATGAAAGTTGTCTCAAATGTTGAGTCAATTATTTCTGTCTTGAAAGGCAAGGTAGGGGTTTTGAAAAGTGCCATTGTTACTCATTGTAGGCAGTCTGACAGAGATGATCATAAATGAATGCATGAAGGTCCTTGAAAGGAGTTGAGTAAAAGAGTTGGAGTCTCTGAAGTGATGAGAAAGGGTGTATAGTCTTGTTTGGTTTTGTGAGACTAAGAAATAGAAGTGTCAAGTGAATGAAAGTTGTCTAGAAGATTAATTTCCTAGAAGGGTGAAATGAGAGAAGTCCATTGTTATGAACTATGCTTGAAAGCAGTTGAGTTTTGTTCTTTTCCTCTGCATCACTTATTCTCATAGGTTCTACATTAGCGCTCACTCTAGTTATCTTATTGTCATAGGTTATGCATTGTCATTCACTCTGGTTATCTTATTCTCATATGTTCTACATTATCATTCAGTTAGGTTTTCTTCAATCCCAGTAATAAAAGTGGGGGTTTCTCTTTTTATTACATTTATGTTTCATATTTTTCATAAGGTTATGCTTCATCAATTCAGTCATTCAAAATATTACATCATTTACACTCTTAAATACTAATAATTCCTGTGAATGAATTTATGCCTATTTTTTTATTTGGTCATGCACAAAAGATGTAAAAGTTGTTAAACTCTTACTGTTTTTCATTCGTAAGCTTTATACTGTGTGACCCTACTATTTATATTACAACCATTACAATCATTGTTAAACAATTATGTTCCCCTATGGTTTATATTTCCAGTCATAAGTTATCAGTTGTATAATTTTGTGCTTGTCACTCCTCTTTTCTTTATGTCGCTCACTACAGAATAAATGTACATTTGTATTTAACAGTATTTCAAAATATTAAAGCAACAAACTAAAAAGAAAAAACACATACAGAAACTAATTAATCTTTTGTTCAAGCATCACTGTCTTCATACTTAAACATAACTATCATTGAATATGAAAATATTTTTTGTCACAACAAGTAAATATACGTTGTTTTCCCTTCTTTGTTTTGACTGTACTTATTCTGTGCGGATGGCAAAGGGCAATGTAGTGGTGACCCGTAGAGGAACGAAAAGAAACAAAAGAGCCACAACAAGGTTGCCCTCCCACAAACGAGGTTGTCTTTTTCCTCCAGAATATGATCCTATTGTAGCAGTAGATGAGATTTCTACTCCTCAAGTACTGTAGAATGAGGTTGCTACACCTCGAATACCGCAGAATGAGGTTCCTACACCTCGAATACCGCAGAAAGAAACAATGAAACAAGGTCTGTGGTCTTCGGAGGACATGAAAGGGGCACTATATGACATGGAGGAAAATGACATGTCAATAAGGGGAGCTTTGAAGAAGTGGAAAATCCCAATAGCCACACTCTCCAAATGGCTTGGCGGTCTAACAACAACATCCAAGAAAGGTCCATCAACAGTCCTCACTGCTGAGGAAGAACATCTGATTGTCGAATGGTGTAAGGAAATGGCTGAGGTTGGCCATGGTCTTGAGATAGTCAATCTTAAGGAAGAGGTTGCTCAAATTTGTCAAAATAGGCCAACCCCTTTCACCAATGGGTTCCTAGGGAAGTCATGGTGGACAGGTTTCAAGAACAGACATCCTGAGCTTGCATTGCGGACTGCTAAAGACCTAGACAAAGATAGGGCACTCAACCTTAGGCCTGTTGTTATAGAAGCTTTCTACAATACTTTGTCTGCAGCATATGAAGCATTGCCATATGGTCCTCATCGCATTTGGAATTACGATGAAATTGGCATCCAGGCTGGCAGGAATGGGTCCATGAAAGTCCTAGCTAGAAAAGGTAGCAGAAATGTGTCTTACATCATTCCAAAGAGTCATGAATGGATAACCATTCTATGTTGTGTCAATGTTGTCGAGCAGAGCATTCCAAGATTTTACTTGTTTAAGGGGAAACAAAACATAGATAACTACATTGTAGACTGCGAACCAGGTGCTTGCATGGCAGCCCAACCCCATGCATGGATGACTAAAGATTTGTTCATAGATTGGTTGACCCACTTCAAGAACTCAGTTCCAGGCGGTGTTTCACCCACCAACAGTCACTTACTCATTTTTTACGGGCATGGAAGCCATGTAGCAATTGAAACCATCCAAGAAGCAAGAGCGTTGGGTGTAGATTTACTAACATTGCCGTCACACACATCACATAAGCTATAGCCATTGGATGTGAGTGTTTTTTCACCTTTCAAAACTTACTTCAAATTAGAACGTGCAGCATTTATGGCAAAATTTCTCAACATTGAAGTGAGGAGGACATAACTTGCAATGTTAGGCAACAAAGCACTCTTAGAGCATTGACAGTTGACAACATCAAGGCAGGATTTAAAAGGACTAGGATCTGGCCACTCAATCTGGATGCACTCGTGGAAGACATGCATCCCAGTGACACATTTCAGGTTGACGAGGATGCTTCTGCAGCAGAAAACATTCTAAGTCTTTCAGGACTTGCTGCATCAAGAGAGGATGGTACACAATTGCAGTCCACTCTTCCAAATGAACAATTGTAGACTGCGATAGAATCACAGCAGTCCCCTCATAGTTATCATGATGATTCAGTTGTAGAAGTGGTGGCGGACAGCCCCGTTGACCAATTCAATGATAGCTTAGCTCTTCCATCGGAACGAATTGCACCATCCTGGTTGGTCGAGGGGGAAATGAATCAAGGCATTGATTTGCATGTCCCAAAAACACAGGGTACTTTTACTTTTCCATCACCACCACCTGCAATCGAGCTATCTAAAGTTGTGCATTACTATGCTCCTTCTTTCACTTTAGATTTAGGAGGTGATCAAGATTTCACTGAGGACTCACAGGTAGCGAAGGAGAACATTTTGTCATAGTTGGATCGAACAGAACAAACTAAAACAATTCCGCACATCAACAAATTCCTCAAGCTGCCTGTGCACATTGTCCGTCAAAAAAAATCAAAAGGGGGTGCAATTCGGTTGAGTAGTGTAGATTAGAAATGTAAACAAGGCTAAAATATTAAACCAAATGCAATATACACAAGATTATACCTCACAATACAAATCTAATCCCCTCAAGGGAAGAAGGAGCCTTTGCACCCAAACAAGCTCCTAAGACCAAGATGATCCCTAGACAAATGGATTCCAATGTGAAATGCTCATTCAAGTTGTGCAACTCACTATCCTAGCTCAAGAGTGATTTTGGCATTATTACTTTGCATAGACTTGGCCTCCTCAAATGGCTTGGGAGAGGCTCTATTTATAGACTTTTGGAAGGGATTTTGATCCAAGGGTGGAGATTGATTGGAAAGATCAATGGTGGAGGATGGAGATGATATGGAGGGCCTGGATCTAATCTAGGAGAATGGATGGCTATGAATAAAAGTGATTCTTTTATTCATTTTGGGGAAGAGGAAATTATTAAATAAGTTATGGGGGGAAGATTATTCCCAAATAAAAGATTCATGGGGGGAAATGCAAATGACTTAAAAATTCATTTGGGGGGAAATAGAGCTATAGGCATGGGAACAATGATTTTTTATTGTGATGTGGGATTTTAGGTGGACTTATTCCCATTTCTTTATTTGGAGTGTGGGAGAGTGGGTTAAACTAGGTTTAACCATCCAAATGAGGGTTTTAGGGTTAATTAAACATTTGTTTTATTTAATTAACCCTAGGGCTAGAATAAATGGGTTAAATTAATTAGTTAACATGATTTTAACTAATTAATTGAATTTAGTGGTAAAAGGGGAAAAATGATTTAGTAATTATTGCATATTTACTAAATTCATTTGGCTAGGTTTGAAACTATTGAATTAATGAAATTAATTCAATTGTCTGGGATAAATTGATGAGAAATGGGGTAATGAAGGGTTGATTAATTAAATAAAATTTAATTAATTGGTTTAGGAGGGAAATTGATATGATTAGGAATATCGGGAGTCAGTTTGGTGATCGAGACCTTTTTAGGTGTCTACAAGTAGATAGTCTCAACTGCTAACAACAGATGACTACATGAAGTTGTTAATGGAGCAAGAGCAAAGGAAGAAAGAGGTTGAAGAGTTAAAAGTCTAAAAGAAGCAAGAGAACGAGGAAAAAAAGGCAACAAATAAAGTGGCAAAGGAGTTGAAGGAGCAGGCCAAAATAGAGAGGGATATACAATGTAAAGAAAAAGAGCAGCAGAAAATACAACAAAAGAAGGATAGAGATGCCAAAAAGGCGCTAGAGATGCTTCAAAAGGAACCAGACTGAAAGGAAAAAGAGATTGAGGACATGCATAGGGCTTTACAAATAGAAAGGCGGTTAAGGGCCCCTGCTAATCCCTTATCTCAAAGTAATGGAGTATTCTGTAATATTCTCAACATCAATATCCCTCAATTCTCCACGGTAATGAATTATTCAACCATCTCCCAATCTGACTATAGGTGCACTCAATTTTCAAATTACACTGGCACTCGCGATGCAAAGATGTCTACACCACCACCCACAACACATGTCACTTGCACCCAGTTTTCTAGTCCATCTCCCAATCATGTAAGCAACACTCCTCATCAAGTGGAAGGGAACGAGGACTTGGCCAGTGGCACCCCAAGCAGCCAACCACCATTTCTCTATCACAGAAGCTAGATGTATCCTTAATTGGATTTCATATGCACTTGATGTTTTTGATAGTTTTCATATCTACAATTGCACCCATCTTGTTGATAGTTTGAAATTTTTTATAACTACAGATGCAGCGTTATTGTATTGAATTGCAATGTTTTCTGGTCAAATTGAAATGTGTGTTGTATATATGCTTCTTGTTCCACCTATGTTCAATTGACAGTTTGAAATTATCATTCACTCTGGTTATCTTATTCTCATAGGTTCTGCATTATATATCAGTTAGGTTTGCATAGGTTATTTCATAGGTTATCACTGTTTATTTGTCATAAATCTATTTCATTTTTCACTTGTCAAAAATGTGTTTCCCTAGGGTTTATATTGCAAATATTACAGTCATAGGTTAGCATTTGTGTTTCCCTATGGTTTATATTACAAATATTGCAGTCACAGATTTAATTTTTTATGTTTTGACACATGGGAGGACGGGATTCGTCAGTCCAAATAAAAAATGCAATTTTGGTCATGCGATCGAAACGTAAGCGGTTGAAGTACCAGTTGGTGCGTGGCATGGTGTGCAAAGTGGAAAGCCCTGCCACGTCGCTGCATGCCACTCCGGCACCCAAAAACTCCACTGCATCGCATTAATGTCTCGCCACCCATTCCAATTCTATCTGTCACACCTCATTTACTTCCTGTCCCCTCTTCGTTCATCCACGACATCCTGCGTAAATTTTGATACGAAGGGAATTCAATGCTTGCAGTGCCTCGCACAACTCACCAACTTCAAAGCCTTTCAATCTACCAAGTTCTCAAATTTTCCTTACTTTTCCACCATAAGGTGCTTGGTTCAGGTCTCTGCAACTTCCATCCCACCACCACAACATGCTACGCTCGGACTCCAGTGTCAATCCGAGCTTGTTTTTATTGTTACATATACATATATGTATATGTTTATGCATGTGGCATATACATATTCATATGCGTAGCCTTATACAAATGTAAGTATATACATATTCATATATATAGACTTATACATATGTAAGTATATGTATATCATAGACATACACATACACATATACATATATGTATATGTATACACATATAAGTATACATATACATATATGTATATGTATACACATATAAGTATACATGTACATATATCTATTTTCTTGTTGTTCTTCAATTCAGTCCTGCAACTATTGTATCCTTTTTAGGTGCCATTGATTAATTTGGGGGTGTTCTCTTTTTCATAGGTTCTGCTTCACCAATTCAGTCATGTAAATATGTATACACATATATATACACATACATATACACATACATATATATATGAATATGTATATATATGTTTACACATATTTATATTGTTGTTAATATTTATTCAGACATATAAATAATGTTCGTTTGTCCAATGCAAGTAACCAATGTATGCATGCCATAGATAAATCTAGGGTTGTTTTTATTTTCATTACAGTAACAAATATATTGTTGGTTGTTTCAGTGCCATAGATAAATCTAGGGTTGTAACATGGATGAATGGATTTTAGTAATTGTTCAATTCAGTAATTAAAGAGGACTATACAGAAGAATTGGCAAGGGCGGTGAGAGATTAATGCGAGGCAGTGGAGTAAAAGGGTGGCCAACTTATACTCCATCAAAAACACTTTTAACTTCCAACCATACAAATATTAAAGTCAATGTGCAATGATGAACAACTTGGAAGAAGTATTATCTATTCAGGATATACATGATGTTGATGGAACAAAACATCCACGGGTACATCACGTATATATGGAACAGATATACAACTTCCAAGGTCTATTGCTATTTGACAAACAAACAATACTTGTAGGAATGACTTGAAGAAGGCTAAGCTAAAAAAAGATACAATAGTTAGAGGATTCAATTGAAGAATAGTAAAGACAACACCCCCAAATTAATCAATGGGACCTAAGAAAGAGAGAATAGCTGTATGATTAAATTGATATAGCAGAACCTATAAAAAAAGATAAGACCCCCAAATCAATGCAATGGCACCTACAAAGCATACAATAGTTGCATGACTTGATTAATGGTAATGAAACTATGTAGAAGACAACACCCCCATATTAATCAATGGCATGACTGAAAGCTAGAATAGTTGCATAAGTTAATTGATGTAGCAAAACTTATAAAAAAGATAACACAACCAAATCAATCCAATGACACCTAAGAAGCATACAATAGTTGCAGGACTAGATTGATGATATTGAACCTATGCAAAAGATAACACCCCCAAATTAATCAATGGCATGACTGAATTGATGTAGCAGAACCTATAAAAAAAGATAAGACCCCCAAATCAATGCAATGGCACCTACAAAGCATACAATAGTTGCAAGACTTGATTGATGGTAATGGAACTATGCAAAAGACAACACCCCCAAATTAATCAATGGCATGACTGAAAGCTAGAATAGTTGCATAAGTTAATTAATGTAGTAGAACTTATAAAAAAGAAAAAACCTCCAAATCAATCAATGGCACCTAAGAAGAATACAATAGTTGCAGGACTAGATTGATAATATTGAACCTATGCAAAAGACAACACCCCCAAATTAATCAATGGGACCTAAGAAAGCTAGAATAGCTACATGACTGAATTGATGTAGCAGAACCTATAAAAAAAGATAAGACCCCCAAATCAATGCAATGGCACCTACAAAGCATACAATAGTTGCAGGACTTGATTGATGATAATGGAACTATGCAAAAGACAACACCCCCAAATTAATCAATGGCATGATTGAAGTGATGTAGCAAAACCTATAAAAAAGCTAACACCCCCAATTCAATCAATGGCACCTAAAAATAATAAAATAGTTAAAGACTGAATCAATGAAGTAGAACCTAAGCATAAGAGAACATCCCCAAACACATTCTACCATGAATGTGAATAATATTCGAGAACATGGTAGATTGACTCTAAAGTTGCCATGAATGAATTCATGTAAATTGAAAGGCTCTAAAGTTGGCAAGATGTGCAAGGCACTGGGATCATTGAATGTAGGTTGGCTCGAAGTTTACGTGGGATGTCGTGGAAGTAGAATATGTATATGTATATGTATATACATATGTATATGTTTATACATATGTATATGTATTTCTCTATGTATGTGTTTATACATATGTATTTGTCTATGTGTGTGTTTATACATATGCATATACATATATATAAAGAAGCTGGAAGGGACACCGGAGTCATGATCTCCGACACTACCTTCGTCAGCAGGATATCCAAATATCCGGTAGCTTCTAATATCCTGATGACGATCTCCTTCAACTGCTTCCCTTCGATGTCCCGATAGCCGTCTATACACACAACAGCATCATGATACGATTTATCCGGTTGTCTTGGAACATCCTGATGATGCTTAACAACTTTCTGCCTACGCCGATACACCTCCTGATGATGTTTCACAACCTTCTGCCGAGAGCCTTCGCCGATGCCCAAACCCTTAGCGACGACAGGATCAATATGCATAGGGGGATATCTCAATATCCTGATGACGATGACGTCATATCCTGATGACGATGACGTCACCCAATATCCTGATGACCTTTTCAACACTTAGTCGAAAAAACACAAACTTTCTCTCCCGCATCTACTCGCGATATGCGGATGATTGGCACTCTGATATGATGATCCTGATGCCGATACATGCACTTAGTCTATGTCCGGCTTAAAACATCCTGATGCACTCGCAGCATGAAAACTCCAACAGTTTCATGACCCGATCTTCTACCTGATGCCGATGCAGTCCTCCTCGGCTCCTCCAGATGATGATGATCACCCCGACGCACTTGCACTTCATGCAATCGACAACATCATGCTCTCCTCCACTTATCTGGATGACGATGTCCAAACCCGACTGCAGGATATTCACCTAGATATCCTGATGATGCCGTCTTGACCAGTTTCTTCTCTTAGCGAAATTTCACTTCGCCGATCCTCCAGGGATGACCCGATCCAACTCAGGGTGATCTTCCAACTCACTCAGCTCGACCTAGCACATGAAGATGCTAGGCTTCTCAACATCTGTCGACCGCGATCCTGCACACCTGCATGCAAACGGAAAACAAACTACAGCCTACCCTACTGTACATTACCATTCCACTGATCAGATGAGTCAACCGGTGGAATGGATCAGTGAATCCATGAAACCACTCAAACCAGCAGATCAATTGCACAAAGGAGACCAAACAGAAAATGAAACAGGATCTTTATTGATTCAAAGATGCAATACAAATATGATGTTCCCCACACAGAACACTCAATTCCTCTGCTTGATGCAACACTAGACTGCCGATCGATGATCTCTACAATCAACCGATCTCATGCTTAAATAGACTTGCTTTCGAGTACTACTGACCCGACTCCAAGCGGCTGGGAACTCTCCAGGCGGCTGGGAGATCCCACCGAACACACATCATGCCAGCTGTTATAACTAACTAGCTAAAAATAGCAAAAGCCTGGTCAGCATGATCCTATCATGATCAGCATGACCGTATTACATGCAATTGGTCTAACAGACCTTCTTGGAAACACAAACAAGACCTAAACTACTAACTGCCTCATGAAGGCCAGCTGTCAGGTAGGTGCTCCTGCACCAGTTTATACATATGTATTTGTCTATGTGTGTGTTTATACATATGCATATACATATATATAAAGAAGCTGGAAGGGACACCGGAGTCTGAGTGTAACATGTAGTGGTGGTGGGATTGAAGTTGCAGAGACCTTTTTACCCAACACATTTTGGCATCAATGTGAAGAACACACATCAAGGGCTATTTGAATTGGGAATTAGTTCAATCTAATTGATGCTTCTTTGGTGCGGCAAATTAAATCCCTGTCCTGTTTTGAATTTGAATTCTGGATGATATGAATTACAGATTTGATTGATTTGGGCCATTAATTCTTCAGTTGATTGGTTTGGTGTATCGTTTGCATTTGTTTCCATAAATTTTTATATGAATAATGGCAGCCTTGTAGCTTGTATTTTAAAATGTAGGTGGGTTTTTAGAGGAAGGAGCCAGCATGTGTGCACCCTACTTGGCGAGATGGGAGAGACTCCTGTTGATACGTGTTGCATATCTCATGTCTGATGAGACAGGCCGATGCATTGCCATGTTGTTTGGGTTATGCTACGGTGGGAAAAATCATTGTAATGGGGTAGCACTTCAGTCCAATATGGGACAAATGGGTTTGAATTGTGCTAAGCTGACATTGTTCTGTAGTTGTGTAGTTGTGAGTAATGTGGAAGTGATGCCTAGATTGGTGCGACAATTCTATTTATAATGTTAATGGCGAAGGGTGCAAAGTTCTATGTTAATGCTGTTTTAAGTTTAAAGTTCCTACCATATGCTGATATGTTTGATACAAGTTGAAAACAAGATAACGTTTTTGGCAGCTATATTTGTAATGTTATGTTGACAATATAATACTATAAAATGTGCATTTGATATCTGATTTATGTTTGTGCTTAAAGTGTTTTTTATGAAAGAAAAAATGTGTAACTTATGAATAAGTTGCAATTTTTTTTACTGGTCCACATGGCATTGAACGTGGACCGTCGAATATTGGGTGCACACGTTTCGACTTGTCTCCCCTATGTCAGATACAATTTGAAAACACTTACAGTTGTTTGGCTGGCTAAGAAAGGTAGATTAGTTTGAGGACTGAATTGATGAACCACAAGCTATAGAACGGAGAACACCCCCAAATTAATCTATGGCACTAATGGAAAATGTATGTAAGACACCAAAAAAAGACACAATAGTTGCATGACTGTATTGGTGAAGCTGAACCTATGAAAAAGAAGACACCCCTAGTTTATCTAAGGCACCACAAAAAACTATCTTGAATTACTAAATTAATGCAATTATTGTACTAAAGAAACCAATACAAATAGTTAAACTATGGCTACTGATTGCAATATAAACTGTAGGGAAACACAACTACTAACCGATGAGTATAATGGCTTAATGAAGAACATTATAAAGCTTACAAATGGAAAATAGTAAGAGTTTAACAAATCTCACATAGAAAACCTAACTTTTGGATAATGCAGAACCTACGAGAATAGGATAACTAGAGTGAATGATAGCAAATTCAATAAAAAATAATAACTCAAAATGAGAAACTGTCAATTGAACATAGGTGGAAACAATAAGCATAAATACAACACAAAATGCAATCTGATCAGAAAACATTACAAATCAAAATAGTAACGCTACATCTGTAGTTATGATAAAGTTAAAACTGACAACAAATAAAAACCCTAGGGAAACATGAATGCTAATTAATGACTATAATATCTACAATTTAAAGCCAGGGAAAACAAAAATGGTAAACTATGACTATAATATTTGCAATATAAACCATAGGGAACCACATAGATTCCTAATAAATAGTGATAGCGTATGAAATAACTTGTTAAAAAGATGAAACAAAAACCTAATAAAAACTTAAAAAGAGACACCCCCAAATCTATTACTAGAATTGAAGAAAACCTAACTGAATAATAATGCAAAACCTATGAGAATAAGATAACCAGAGTGAATGATATGCAAAACCTTTGAAACACAAATGCTAAAATATGCCTATTCAAGTTGCAAAATAAACCCTAGGGAAACACAAATGGTAACTTATGACTGCAATATTTGCAATATATTGATTATGAGATATAGACAACAAAATAGATTTATGACAATTAAACAGTGATAACAAATGAAATAACCTTTGAAAAAGATGAAATAAAAACCTAATTAAAAAGAGATAATCTAACCGAAAAACAAACAACCCAAGATTAATATATGGCACTGAAACAAGCACCAATATTATTTGTTACTGTTATAAAAAGTAAAACAACCGTAGATGTATATATGTTTGACTGATAATACAGAACCTATGAAACACAAATGCTAAAATATGAATGTAATATAAACCCTAGGGAAACACAACTGCTAAACTATGACTAATATTTGGAATTTAAACTCTAAGGAAACACAAATGCTAAACTACGATGGTAATATTTGCAATATAAACCCTGAGAAAACATAAATGCTAAACTATGACTATAATATTTGCAATATAAATCATAGGAAAATACAAATGTGAACCTATGGCTGTAATATTTGCAATTTATTGTTTATAAGACACAGAGAAAGAAAAAGATTTATTACAAATAAATAGTGATAACCCATGAAATAACCTTTGACAAAGATGGAATAAACCTAACTAAAAGAGAAAACCTAACTGAAAAAGAAACAACCAAAGATTTATCAATGGAACCGAACCAAGCAGGAATATATTGTTACTGTAATGAAAAATAAACAACCATAGATTTATCTATGACACCAAAACAACCAACAATATTGTTTGTTACTGTAATGAAAATAAAAACAACCCCAGATTTATCTATGGCACCGAAACAAGCAACAATATTATTTGTTACTGTAATGAATATAAAAACAACCCTAGATTTTTCTATGACGCGGAAACAACAAACAATATTAGTTGTTACTGTAATGTAAATAAAAACAACCCAGATTTTAGCAGGACACGGAAACAACAAACAATATTATTTGTTACTGTAATGAAAATAAAAACAACCCCTGATTTTTGTATGACGCCAAACGACAACAAACAATAATATTTGTTACTGTAATGAAAATAAAAACAACCCCACAAGTTTTTCTGCCATAAAATTAAAAAAACAACAATTTTAAAGACACTAATGCTTGAACAAAAGAATAATTTCCATATGATTAGTGTGTTGATGAACATAGATTGCATAGTGTTAAAAAACACGAAACCTTGTTAACCAAAAGGAAATCTGCAACGAGCGAGGTCAAAAAAAACAAACACAAAGACCTAAAGAGGAAACAAAATTGAATAATGACAACCTTAGTGAGCATGCTCACCTAGGTTGAATGAATAGCCCCTGAGAATGTTGTCGTGCACGCCGTTATGAAACTTCCTTACCTACGTTTAAACCGGGTTAAATACTTTATCTTCTTTCATAAATGGGCAAGCAATCAAAAGAATGCATACAGTTAAACACCTTTTTCACCTCCATGGCGTTGTCAAACTCGGATGGCAGAGTTCCTACTACATTTCCTGTTTGTTAACCGGCGCCAAGAATTTCATTCATTGGAGTTCGACCGTAGCATGTTGTGGTGGCGGGATGAAAGTTGCAGAGAGCCGAACCGAGCACCTTTTGGCAGAAAAGTAACAAAAACTTGAGAACTTGGTAGATTGAAAGGCTCTGAAGTTGGCGAGTTGTGTGAGGCACTGTAAGCATTGAATTCCCGTCCTATCAAAATTTACGCGGGATGGCGTGGATGAAGGAAGATGGGATGAGAAATAAATGAGGTGTGACAGACATGTTTGGAATGGGTGGCGAGACATTAATGCGATGCAGTGGAGTTTTTGGGTGGCGGAGTCGCATGCGGCGACGTGGCAGGGCTTTCCACTTTCAACACTGTGCCACGCAGCAACTAGCACTCCAACCCCGTACGTTTTAGTCACATGACCAAAATTGCATTTTTGTATTCGAACTGACCAATCCCGTCCTCCCACATGTCAAAACATAAAAAAAATTTTAAAAAATAGTTTTTTATGGTCTATTATTAATTAAATTATGTAAATAAGTTGCAAAAAAAATTTACTGGTCCATGTGGCACTCCACGTGGACAGTTGAATTTTGGGTGCGCACGTTCCGGCTCCTCTCCCCTAATGAATGAACCTTCGGGTCGGTAGAGGTAGTAAATAAATGGATCATATAACATTAACGATTCCTTATAATAGTTACAGTTATGGCTGAGAGCGGGTTTTTATGTTAATAGCAATTGTTAATAGTAACCATTGAAAATCAATATTAGCGAAAGGAGACCAAATACGAAAAACTTTTAAATTGCCAAAGCTTAAAGAAGATTTGTAAGTCGTGATTCCAGTCATGAATTTAAACTTTTAATAGCTATGAAAAATAAACATAAAAGATTTAACTATGAAGAAAATTTAATACAACCCCGATCTCTTAATATTACCAACAATCAAAACACAAACAAATCCAAGATTCCAACATAAAATATTTAACTATGAAGAAAATTTAATACAACCCCGATCTCTTAATATTACCAACGATCAATGTACCTTATTTTTACGTGCTTTTGGTAAGAGAATGGCCTGGAAGCATAGGCGCAAATAAAAAATGTTAAAAGGGAAATTGGAACATGCAAGAAAACGGCTAAATACAGACCCTAGCAACATTAAGATTCAAGCTGCTATTGCTGAGATTGAGACGCAGTTGCACAATCTTGACTATTATAGAGGCATGGGGGCTAAAATCAGAGCTCACCTTTATTGGATTAAAGAAGGTAACAAAGGCTCTAAATTCTTCTTTAACTATTTAAATTACAAACATAAAAAAGGAAAAGATTAATGCAATTAAAGATGATTAGGATTCTTTACATACTGATTCAAATGAGATCAGCTTGATATTTCAAAAGTTGTATGCTAATCTCTTCAGTGAGGATCAACATTGGGATGATGTTCAGCACATTTTGGAAGATATTGTCAGAGACTATATTCCTAATCGAATCGATCCTGGCTATAGTCAGTTTTTGGACCGGATTCTTTCTCTAGATGATCTTGAGCATGCTTTGTTCTCTATGGCCTTGAACAAAAGTCGAGGTTCTGATGGGCTCCCAGTGGAATTTTATCAAGCTATGTGGCTCCATATTAAAGATGATTTCTACTACCTTTACTTGGAGGCTTTTAGCAAAGGTTCTTTAGGTTCTATTATTAATAGAGGAGTTATCAAATTTTTACCTAAAGGCAGAAATGAAGACTCTATTTCTGGTTGGTGACCGATTACTTTACTAAACACCTCTTATAAAATTATTGCTAAGGCTTTGGCTCAGTGTATTAAACCTGTGGTTCAAGGCATAGTAAGGCCTGAGCAAACTGGTTTTTTGGGGGGCAGATTTATTCTTGATAATTTACTTCTTGCCTGGGAGGTGAGTGAATGGGCTCAGCAGACGAGTCAAAATGATTTAGTGGTCAATCTTGATTTTGACAAAGCATATGATAGAATGCACTGGAGCTTTATCCTCAAAATGCTTCAATGGCTTGGTTTTGGTCCTAAAATATGTGAGCATGTTCGAATGTTGTTTAAGGATGCTAATGCTCAATTAATTGTCAATGATCATTTGTCAGATCCTTTTGTTCTGCAACGCTCTATCCGATAAGGTTGTCCACTTACTCCTTTTTTATATGTTCTTACAGCTGATGCTTTGGGTTATTTATTGCAAAAGGCCAATCAATTAAATCTCATATCAGGCATTTCTATTCCACATGAAGCCAGTGTGATGAACTCTCACTTTGCTGATGACAATATGTTTTTTTGCAAAATTCAGAAACTAAAATTAATAATACTCTTGACATATTGAATCTTTACTGTTCGGTATCTGGCTCCCAATTAGTTCATGAAAAAACAAAGTTTTTAATGATTCAAACCGGTCCTGTACCCCAATGGATTCCTAGGGAATGGAAGCAAATTAAACATGGCGAGATAACAAGATATTTAGGCATCCCTTTTGGTTTTGGTGTCTCTCTCCATGAGATGTGGAAATGGTTTCTTAATAAACTCAAGAATAAACTTTTCAACTGGGGCAACAAGTTTTTATCATTGGCTGGTAGAATTCAGGTAGTTAACAAAGTATTCCTTGCATCTCATGTCTATTTTTCTTCATGTTGGATGCCTTCAAGCAAAGGGTATGAGGATTTAAATAGGCTCTCTCGCCAATTTATTTGGTCCAAATGGGATGGCAGTTCAGGTTTTAAGTATACTTCTTGGTCTCATTGTATTCAGCCAAGGAAGAAAGGAGGTTTGGGTGTGATTGATCCTAAAACTCAAGGGATATGTTTAGTGGCAAAATGGATTGTGAGAGTAGTTGAAGGTGAAGAGCCATGGAAAATCTTGGTAAGGCACAGATTGAAATCTGCTTCTATCAAAAGTAAATGGCAGGAAGTTGGCTGGTTAGATAAAATTCTTCTTGCGCCTTTCTTTACAATTAAGTCATCTCCAGCTTTACATTCTATTTGGAGGGCGTGGCAGAAGGTTTGTCATTTCCTTAAGTGGAAGGAAGCTTCTTTACAACATGGTTTTAGTTTTGTCACCTCATCTATTTGGTGGAATAGACATGTTCAGTACCATGGCCAACCTTTGGCTGTAACTTTTCCCAAACAGGCCTATTTGTTATTCAAAAAGGGAGTTCGTCAATTTAGTGACCTTTGGGATTTCAATTCTTTGAGTTGGTCTTCGTGGGTTCTTACTATGGAATGTTTTACACTCGACAAGAAGCTTGAAGGGTTTCTTATTTTTGTTCAATCTCTAGTTTCAGTAGAATTTCTAATGAAAATGTGCACCCCTGTTCAGTGTAGTTTTTTCAAGGACTGGTGTTGGTTTGCTTTTGGTCATTTTAGCCAATTCCCCTTAAAGAAAATGTATCTTTCTCTTCTTCCTCGTATGGAACTTAATCCACGACTGAACCAAAAGTGGAAGTGCAAACTTAAGAACAAATCTTGGGTTAAGTTAAGTGCCCAAATCTGGAAAACTAAAGCTGATGAGGATGCAAAAATTATGGCATGGAAGATTTTACATTATAAGTTACCAGTGGAAGATAGGTTGAAATGCATCTCAGTTCAGCCTGTTAAATGTCCTTTCTGTGCCTATAAAGAGACCTTGAAGCATATTTTTTAGGATTGTATGTTTGCTAAAAAGCAATGGTCTGCTGTTTTTAAAAATTTGCCTGCTATCTTTGGCCATCATTTAAAATGGAAGGAAGCTTTATTGGGTTTTGGTTTACATAATAATATGATAGTTGATTCTATCAGACAGGGTATTTTATTTATGGAAAATTAGGTGTTTGGCAGTATTCTCAAATGCTTACTTTCATTCAGAAACAGTGATTCTACGGCTTTACTCTGACATCATTTTGCGAACCGCGTCTTTGTTTTCACTTTTGTAGAGGTTCTCGAAGAAGAATATGATGTTTGTTCATCATCTTGAGCAAATTAAATCTCAAATTTTACAACTTGCAAATGATCGAGCATTGAACATAAAGCATTTGGAAGGTTTTCTGAGATGTCCTGATCAATTTTGGTGCTCTCCTTCCCAGTCTACAGTTTGAGGCAGCTCTGGCTTCAATTCTTTAGACCTTTGGCTGTGGGGTTCTGGTTCATTCACTCTGTGGTTGCCTTGCATTTAATGTATATGTCATTTAGGCTTATTTGATTCCCGTTTTTATGTCCATCTGGTTATACAGGAGAAGCATTCTTAGATCTGGATCAGATTTAACTTCAGTGCCTACTAGTTCTCTTGGCATGGTTGATACTTGTTTTGATGGTTCTTCTGTGCAGCTATTTCCCCTTAACAGTCTCCTTACTGAAGCTTGTCTGAGGCTCGTTCACTATTTGTACTAGTTATTCACTTCTTTGTAGTTTCTCCTGCGTGCTCTATGGTTGTAGTCTCCTTCAGAGGCTTCTCTTGTTGCATTTCGGTGATAGAACCTTATTTTCTTGCACCAGTAGTTCTATTTTTTCTTGCTTCTCTCCTGAGCAGTTTACCTCTGTTAGAGTCACTTTTGGTTTCCAGCTTATGAGCCACGGTCAAAGTTGCCAAGCATGCTTGACGGTTGAAGCAAATTGTTCAAATGCAGGCTTACCAGTATGGGAGATTGATTATAGGTTGGCACATCAGTGTTAAGATTAATTAAATAAGTTGCCTTATGTAAGATGATGTAGGAATGACTGTTTTGGCTGAACAGTGACAGAGCTCATCCTCATAAATGCTGCCCTTGCAGCTGTGTCTTCATAGTCTTCTTGCATTTATGTTGTGTTGTATTTGCTGTTTGTACTAGTGCTGTGCTATAACCTATGTTTCTCTGTGGCTGGAATAGTGTTTGACAGTCTCTTGTGGACTGTATTTTAATTGTAATTGCATTCTTTCAATACCAAAAAAAATAAAACACAAACAAATAAAAGAAAGTATTATGCTAAAAGAAAATGGTTAGGATTAACCATGATAAAATAGATGGTTTTAGCAATTATCCGCAAACCGTCGAATAAAACCGAACACTGTGTATGCATCGATTGTCCAACAGGCAGAAAATCTTGAACCTGCGAATAAAAGTTTATGCAACCTGTACAATCTCAACACAAATTCTTGCAAAACAACCGATTAAGAGGGGCGTATTCACATCAAGTTCACCAATTGTATACACCAAATATAAATTTTATTGAAAGGTATGTTCAAACTATTACAAACCCTAAAATTTATATCAAATGTACCAATAAAGATCAACAATAAACATTATTGAATTCAATAAATTATTATCAAATATGATAAAATGATGTGGTTTCTCCATTGTCAACATAACTCGATAATCTCTCGGTAAATGGTTATTATTGATAAATGAGATAGGTAAGTTTTTGTATAATATTTGGTAAAAACGGTTCCAAGGTGGTTGAATGGTAAAGTTGGTTGAATGGGTTTTTAATATTTTTATTTTTTATGAATAGGTTTAGGTTTAGATAAATAATAAATTAAATTTGTTAAATTTATTTTATTATTTACGGGAGTGATATAAGAAGGAAGATTTAATTAATTAATTAAAATTAATTAAATCTTACTTAGGATAATTAAGGATAATTAGGGATAATTAGGAATTTGATCAATTTTAGATGTCTACATTACAAATATGACCTACACTGCCATATGTAGGCATCCTACCGCAGAAGGTTGTAGAATGGTACAAAGGGTTGGAAGATCTTGCCTCACTATAGAAATTGTAGTCAAAATCTGTATTGACAGAATTAGATGTCAAGATTCAAGACTTAAGAGATAAGGAAGGTTCATGAGACAAGATTAAGCAAGAGAAAAAGGGAGAGCACAAGTTTCCTTAGGAGATATGTGAAAGAAAAAGTGATTTACAAGGTTGGACAAGGTCTGTAAAAATAGAGTTTAGGCAAAAATCACTGAAAAAGATAGGGCAGCAAGGTGTATATGTGCAGAGGAAGATGGGTCACCTGGAATTGGACAATATACAAATCCAGATCCTTGACTAGTTTTTTCTCTATGCTAGCTAAAACTGTTGCATGCTGACATATGTAAACAACAATAGGAAGCCTGATCTTCCCTAGCTCCTTGACCCATTATCTAAGTTGATCTAACCAGAATGTACAATAATAAATATATCTCTATTTCCTTTCCCTTTTGTAGATATGTGCAAAATGAAGGATTGGGTCATCTAGATTTGGGAAAGGAGCACACCCAAATCCTCAAAATAGATGTTTCTTAATGCTAACCCAAAGCGGTGCATTCTGCATTTTAGGTATGTTTAAACAACAAAAGAAAACTTAACTTATCCTAGTTCAGTGTTTCATTTTCTCTGTTGAACTAACTAAATATAGAAAAATGAATATCTTTTGCTTTTGTTTCACTTTCAGAGGGAGACAAAGTAGAGAGCCTTGGTGATTTCCAGTAATTTCCTTGCTAGTTCTCCAACCTTAATAGGCTACATCAAATAAATAGGAGTGTAAAGGGGTGAGAGAGATTTTGCATGTATATAATGTAGCCCTATCTACCCTTTTGAAGACAACTAGAAAGCAATATCCATGTTATTATATGCCCATGTCCAAGAGGTTGCCAAGGGGTGCAATGCACAGATGACAAACAAGTGAATCATCAAGAAAAACATTATGCTGGTCTGAAAGTGGATTTTAGGTCAGAAGCAAGCATGTATCTAGAGGCCCTTGAAAATGTGAAAGAATGGCTATGCCTAAACACTATAGGTTGGCTTTCTCCATAGGTTTTTAATGAAGATATGTTTGAAAGATTGCTTGATTATTGTGGTCATCATCTTCTTACATAGGTTATTGTTGGAGAAGCCCGTAGGAAAGAGGCTTTAAAAGATAAAAGGCAAAAAAGCTATAAGCAAATTACAAACACAACACTCTTGCTTATGTTCTAATTTGAATGCAATAGAGGGAAAAGTTGCATGTGCTATATTTCACTCTTTTTTATTTAACCCACAATCCATTCAAGATTTTTTTTAACAAATTTGCAACACTTACATGGTTTGAGCCCTTCTCTAGTGCTTGAGCCAAACTTGAAGGGTCAGTTTGAGAACACCAAGCCAACTTGTTGAGATTAGGTTCTTTACGAATCATGACAAAGGCATTTGGAGTAATTACCTTATCTACTAATTGAACAAGTTGAAGCTCCCCATCACCTTCTATAGATAGAACTTGTTTAAGCACCTCACAATTTGCCAGCTATTGGTTGAACATTTGGCAGTCAACCTTACACCAATTCAAGAAAATCCAATCAATGTTCTTTTTAGGTTTTACCAACTTCAACATCTTTTTCTTGGGGACATATTTCAGGAAACATTAGGGTCTAGCATTGCAGTGAGCAATAATGTAGTATACCTCTCTACTTGTGAGGTGAATTTTGGAGAAATTCTCTTGTTTACTGCCAAAGAACATGGATAAAATTATTGAAAGCCCTTGTAGATCTATACAAGGTATGCTCCCATCCATAGCAGCGAATATCTCTCTCAGGAATAAATTAGCAAAACTAAAAAAAGATTTTTTCAGCCAATTAGGAAAATTAGGGTTAGAGTTAGGGAAAATTTACTACAAAAATCAGGAAAAAAACCCTGATCGACCAAAAAAATAGTTTGACTTGTTTTAAATTGCAAAGTTTCAATAAAATATCACCTAGTGGGCTGAGAAATGATTTATCCTGATTTAATAAAGATTTCTGTTTCTATGCACCATCAACAAATTCCCAAAGAATATACTAAATCATTGTGTTTTACTACCTGATCAAGGAGGCAATGTCAGCAAGATTTGCAAAAGTTTTAATAAGGGCCCAAAATAGTTTCACATCCAACTCTCCTATTGGTTTGAGGTGAAGAATTATAAAAAGGGGGAACTTATATGAACCTTCTTTTATTCTATACCAATAACAATGAAATTAATAATTATTGTGTGGTGGCCACAACTCACCTTCTTGGCAACTTCAATTTACTCTCAAGCTTCATCATGAGATATAAACTCAGCGGAACAAAATTTGAAAGAAATTGCATGGGGCTTGTTGGGGGTCTTTCACAAGGAAGGTCTCATAGGCCAGTTTATTTCCAGAGTTCGTTGTGGCCTTAAAAACAATCTATTCTTATAGCTGGGAAGATCATTTTAAGGGCTAATGGGTCAATCTGCCACTTTGAGTTAGTGGTTCCACCAACCTACCTTTTTGGTTTATGTGTTCAGATTCAACTTGTTTCAAGAATTTTTTTTTTGCATATCTCTACACTCATCAAGGCATGGGATTGAAGCTCTGGCCATTTTGATTGTCACCAAATCCACTAGATATAACATAGATATAGTAATTTCCCTCAAGACAATGCAGTAAAACATCTCCTTCCATCATTTCATGTTCATCAATTTCTCTACCAAGCTTAGACTCTTCATGAAGACTATGGCAATTTCTCTAGTGGCATCATTCTTGTAGTCAAGAGGCCTTTGTCCCATATCAACCTTTGTAAATTGATTGAAGTTGTTAAGGAGTAAAAAGTGTCCACATGTCTTTTTACCTCCTTGTTTAGCTTCTGAGCCCCTTGATTACATTATATCTTTAAAATGTTTCTCCCGATGCAAAATTGCCTAACACCAAACTGGAATTGGAATGTGGGCCACTTGATTTAGTTTATCCTACACCTAAATGGGGCTAAAGGACCTATGTGGTACCGCCCAAGTCCCTCCCTGGGTAAGTGCAAAAAGATGGGGGGCCAAAAAGTGGCCAAATTAATTTCAAAAAAAATAAAGTCATAATGCAAGCGTGTTATAACGCGCTCGCGTTATGACTTCCTATAAATAAATAAAAAGGTTTCTATTGTCATTTCATTTCTTTCTTTCTTCTCCTCTATGCCCGTGGCCTACAAACCCTAGAAAGCGCACTCGCGTTTTGTAAAACTCCATTCAACACAAAAACCTTATCGATTCATCGCCAAAATGCCGCCACGACATCGAGCACGCCAAAGGAGTGAGTTATATTTGTTTTTTTTGTTTGAATTTTTTTCTAAATAGGTAGGTTTTAGTTGATTTTTGATGTATATTTCGTTAATTGTCAGGAAATGTTAATGCACCTCCTCCTCCTCCACCTCCTCAAAATCCACAAAATCCTGAGGAGGAAATACCTGCAGAACAACAACCTCCTCCATCCATTCCTCGACATACCCCTGGAATACAAGAAAATATAATGGGGCAAATTGAAAACAACAAAAAAGAAATTGAAGATATAATTGCAAGGTTGAAAGATCCTTCCACTTCAACCTTGCATAGGTCCACGCTTGCTGAATCTCTTGAATCTATGTTATCAAATGTAGATTCAATTAGCAAGAAAATAACTAGTTGGATGGATAAGAGGAGAGAGTTTAGAGATTATTATGCAGACAAGCTATCATACCAAGATGTGAAAAAATTACAAATCACAAAATTAGACTTGTGTTCCATTTTCACAAACCCACAAACAAATCAACCTCCACCCATTACATGCAAGAGGTTCTCTATCCATTGGTGCAACAACCAAGCGATAAGGGACAATTTTGGGCAGAGGTGGTGGATGGTTTTTGACCATCCTCCATGCAATAATAATGAAGTCTCACAATACTTTTTGAGGAAACTCTACTGCGAGTTTGTCCTCAATAAAGTGCCAAACTATTTTGATATGCGGGACTTCCAAGGTAGAGGTGGGGGATCAGCACAAGATAGACTAGGGGCACGTGTTGACCCACAGCGGCCAGTGAGACGAGTAATCAATAGACCAGCCCACGAGCATGTTTCTATCCCTTCCATTGTGAAGGAGAGTGTTGAGGTTGATACACTTCAGTCTATTAGTGCCTTGACCCAGAGCATCATAGCGCATGCCAGTCCTGCAGCACAGAGTGGCTTGGGAGACAGTGCGAGGAGTAGGCTCCCACCCCATACTTGTCAGACTCGTGGGTCAGCCTGTGGTTATAACCCCATGGATAGTCAGGACGCAGGTGCACAGGCTACATCTGCAGCTGAGCAGATGGTGATGACAGATACCCTCCTAAGTGAGACTTTCGGCCTTGATACTCAAGTAAATATTAGCAAGTTTATTGAATTTAATTTATTAAATTTTATTTTTGAAATGCAAGATTAACTAATTTAAATTGATGATTTCAATGAAATTTCAGGGTCATAGTGTCGATGCAGATTTCAGTGGTTCGCCACCTGCATTTTACACTAGATCATCTACTGGCGGGGTATGTAACTAGTAAACAACTATAAATATTACATGTGAATAGCATCGTTAGATGAATAGTATTCTAATATCTAATTTTGGATGTTGAATAGGGTAATATTGTAGATTTCACGGCAACACCTGCCAGCGGTGGTGGCCTTCAAAGTTTTACGAAGGTAATAAAATAAATAGTTTAATGAATGAATTGTACTTACTAGATTTTTGTATGTGACTTCTGTGCTTTATTGTGTGTACTTCCATGTTTAGATGAACGTGTGTGTATGTTAGGAGCCATGATTTGCATCACTATTATTGTAACATCCACATTCTAAAAACATAGTACAAACCAAAAATTCACCATAAAGTAAATTTACAAGGTAAAAATGAGACAGAGAAAATTTTTCTTTTATTCAACATATAGTCGAGTAACTACAATTACAAAATATCTCATTACAAATACAATCAACCTTATTATCTTTCTCAAGTACAATGTTTACAAAATAAATTAATTATAAATACCTAAATCAGATAATGTTTTACTTAGTCTCAATAAACACAAGTCTCAGAGATATACTGCATCTGGAATTCTGACATCTTTATCACAAGCCTTGGCATGTCTTCTGCTAGAGAGAGAGAGAGTATCTTTCCAGTGATTTACCTCCAACCATAGACCGGCGGTCTCCCACACATCTTCCACATAGGAAGTGGCCCTACCCTTCATGAGAAGTATAGACCAAAGTGACCAGTGGTAATTTGCCTTTCCGAGTACATAGTGTTGTATCTTACACAACTCTATCCATCATACAACCCGAGATACCCTCTAGCTAAGTATGATTCCCGATAGGATGTGCAATCCAGATACAGTGAACCGACAATGCATGCAGAGACATATGCTTTACTATGGCCATAGTTTCAATATAAATTGACGTTCGCAATGAACGACGTCGTAATGTTCACCCACCCCAACTTGACTTGGATACTATCATATTCCTACAATTTGACTTGGTCAACTATGTTTAACTTATGAAGTCATGATGATTTCAACAATTTAGTCTTCCCGACCCAAACATGTTTTCTTTCACTGTCTATAATCCATAGACCTATTCAACTTTCTTTCTTTATGAGGACTCTCATTGCATCATTGCAATACCGAAGGTCCACGACTTATTGTCTCAAAAGAATTATAGATAGATTAACTACAACTAAGATGATAACCTTACCCAGGTTAAGCATTATAGTCTAGGAATCTAATTCCCTTCTTGCAAGTAAGAGTACTTATACATAGTTAGGGCACTTGACCCTTCAATCATGACCTATAAATAATCTCAATGATTTAATATAATAATTACCATATCTACGATTAAGATTTAACTGATGAGTTTTGCCTAACTCAAACCTAGTCTTTCTGACTTAGCTGGATTCATAAGAACTATCATTGCTCCATTGACCTTTATGGGATGACTATCCATTCTTACATATCTCTCTTTGCATCTTTTCAACGTTAGAGTTTCACCCCTTATTGACAAGTAATAGCTAAGAGAAGTTGTGTCCAATAAGATGTAATATACTTTATGGTTGACTAACCATTATTAGTACCTCTTGCATATTTGCAAAAGTCGAGGCTTATGACTTGTATTTCAAATCTACTTGTAGCCCAACAAATAGTTTTCCCTACTTAAGGTTAAACATTGTCAACTAGTAACAAATCTCTTTTCAATAAGATAGACATGAACATTACTAGATTAGGGTTCTCGACCTTCTTTGTCGACCCATATATAATCAACTAAAACAAGTTGTAACCCAAAAGGTATAATTTATAACCTTACCCTATTGGGTCACTCTAGGGTTTTGTATTTCCTTTTTCATGATAATGGAATATCAAGAATAGAGTTTAAGTAAACAACTTTCCTTTAGTCTTTTTTTTACCTAGAGGTCATTTCCAAACAAGCCTAACAATAATGCCAAATGGTTCAACTCCAAGTCTAAGCTTCTCCCAAGTTTAGTTGGACTGTAACTGGTTGGCAGTCTAATCCCATTTGTTATCCATTGAAATCATGTTTAAAGTTCTTCTCCTTTTTCATATTGAACTATATAGAGTCAAATATAAACGAGTGTTTTTTATTCTAAGTTGACGTAGGGAAAATCCATTCTCTTTGAACATCCCTAGAGCAAAGTATTCTCCTAATGACATTAAAAGTACAAGAGAATACTATTTTCAAGACTTCTTAAGACTTGCAAATTCTTCTCTACCAAGTAAGAATAAACATCCATATATAGAGTACTAGCCCTTTTCCTTATTGATCATTTGGTGAACACAAAGTTTAGTATACAAAATATCTCTATCAAACCAAATTTTTAGGTTTTATCCTCCTATACCATCATAATGGAATTTACAACATATATTCCCATAGAGTAATCATTTGATAAGCCAAAAGGATTAACCCCTAGCTCTTATTCTAACTACAAGGTCATTTCTAGGTTTCACCACTCTTGACTAGAAAGAAGATTGTTTTCCAACGTTGTTAAATATTAAGGGATCATTCAATCCTTACAACAAGGTTATGTCTAGATTAACCTTAAAATCTTAATATAACAAATCCTATGGTTCACAAGAGTCTAGAATGTTGTCCAAGTTTGATGTGGTATCAAATATTGAACCAAGACAAGTTTATTCTAGTTCATATACAAGTAAAGCTCAGTTATAGATAATCTAAAGGTTCTTGGCAAGCTTAATCTTGTCTAAGTTTGAATTGATTTGATATGAAAAGATAAGATAAAAAGACTTTTCTAAGTTGCTATCCTTTTGAACTCAAAGTTAAGTTCCTCTTTCTCTTCCAATACTAAATTAAATCAAAACAATAATAATTGAGTGATGAGAGGGAACAATTCATCCATTGGATCTATTAGAAGGTAACCCCATAATGAATTTATAAACATTCAAAAACTAAAGTATCCTTATGGTAAATGATACAGTTGGCTTAGCATTCTATGTTTTACAATATCTACATTGTATGATGAATAGTTTTACGCTAACACCTATGATATGTGTTATCAAAGGATACATATAATCCTAATATACAGTATCATTCCAAATCTGCTATTATTATTAGACGTATATCAAGGACACCGTAACATGTAAGTAATAACTCTCTCAATCTTGATGTATCCCTTCTATCATTCAGTCCAGCTCATGAATAATTAAATTATCATCCCATAAACAAAGGTAAACGTTATTATAGACCAACCAAAGTTCTTTTAAAAACAAAAACCATTCATGTTTATTACAGGTAAATGAGATCACTATATGTAAAAGCTGTTATTCTCAATATACCGGCCCGCGTCATTAAAAGACATCGACCTGTAAATCCTCAGACATTTTGACTCGGCCTCTTATCATAAATATGAAACAACATAAAAAGAAATCATATGACGATTAAAGATTTCACACAAGAATGAACCTGATAGGTTGCTTTGATAGTCAAGTGTCTTCCTCGCAATGCTAAGCTTCTTCCTCAGATAACAATTTTCTCTTCCTTCTAAGAAATTTGTCTCCCTTCCTTGGATCATCTCGGCTTAGTCAAGTAGAAAGACTTATGCCCACTATCCTCTCACAACTTCACTATTTTTTATTATCTTCCCTTGAGTGCCTTCGAATGCTCTTTTCATCCACTACAGAAAGTGGGAACGTGGGTGTCTAACTGCCACTCTCTCACCAATCCATGACTAACTAAAATCATAAGGATCGGCATGCAAGATAACTCCATGACTTCTATCACAAAGACTCCACTCAAACAGTTAGAGTGAGTTCCTTCTGGTCGCGACCAACAGAAAAACCGACTCCCACTCTCTACTTTAAACCTCCTCATGGTGAAGGGAATCTCGCCCATCATGCTGCCGACCATGCCCATTAGAATGGTGATTTTTATGGCATGTGAAAATAGTTCCTAACCTTCAGCAAGCTCTCTCTCCATAATGGAGCTTTTCTTACGTGATGTGGCGGTTGGGTAAGGTAACAACCTGCCCACTTACACATGAAATAAGGACTATGCAACCATATGATTCGCCACTACACAGAAAAGAGGTGCTCAAATTCTTACAAGGCGGCAGTTTTAAAAAGATCAACGTCCCTCTACAACTCTGAATTGATACTGACAAGCAACTAGAATAAGGAAATACCTCATGTTTACCAAAATGTGATTTGGCATATTCCCCCAAATAACGACCAAAACAGGTTATAACACGCCTTGGCTTTTAATTCGACATCCATCAATTTCCAAAAAGGAATGAGTTCACAACATATGTCCAAAGCATTTTTACGACAATCACGACAGATTGGGCGTAACGCAAAACAAGATTTTAGATTTTCATTTAGTTATCACATAGTTGTGAAAAACCTCTACCCGAAGTTGTTAAAAACTCCTCTATTTGTCCCATTTTGATCACTAAGGATTTCAGATGATGTGAATGGGACAAATTTACCTCCCCATCACAATCCGTCGATAATATTTGCGTCATCTAACTTGATGAGAACGTCTTGACGTTTAAGAAGCGACAATAACACCTCAAGTGACACAAGAAGAATAACACAATCGTTTGATGTCTATGACGTTTACTTTACAAATGACTATGTCGACTCACTATCGACTTGACTAGATGATAATCAAGATATCGACTACCTGTCGATTAGATTCGAAAGTAACTAGCAAGACAAGACTTACCTCATACGACTCATTGGTTCACATTATCGTTTAACACTAAACTCGTTTGGCAAATAGACCACTCGTATTCCAAGGTCTATATCTCTCTTCTCGAAAGATACTCTCTCTCTCTTCTCTGAGAGTCGATAATTGTAATCCTGTTACACTTGTCATCAAACAATAAGTAATCAATGCATCATTATTCAATAAATTCAACTAGTAAATCAAATCTCATAATACAATTATTAAATCAACAATAACATAATCATTTGCATGATTTCATAAATGATATTCAATATAATTCCATGTCATATCCTGTCATAAATCTATAACATCACAACAAATTTACTTATGCCCAAGTAAAAAGTAAAAGTATAGCAAGTCAGAAATTGGGATGTAACATATCCTTCCCCTAAAGATTCATCATCCTCAATGATATAAAGCATCAAAACGCAACTTAAAAGCATATTCATTGTTTAATTGCTATCAGCATAAAGTAAATGAGGAAATTTTTGCTAGAATTCATGGTAATTTCTCCCCCCATGCAAAACTATTCTATGCATACTGGTCCCACTGGACCTTACACTTCATAACCTCTACGTTACACAAGCATTGCTTGCGAGCTTCAAGTATTTAAGAAGTTTGATCATAACCTTTCCTAGGTTCTTGTACTTTTAAATCATTCATAGATTATAGTATTCATATATTACATAAATATATTTCTCATATATAAATCACAAAAAGCATGATGCCTCCTGGCAATAACTAATAATAGATTAATTCTTGAAATCAATACAATTTCTAACCTTAAAAATTTTGAAGGGTCCTTTATACTTAGGAACTGGTTTGGAATACATTCCATACTTTATGAAACATTTTCTGGGGTTTAACCCTTAAAAGAATTTTCCTTCTCTAACCGAGAATTGCCTTGGTGTACACGTAATCATTAACGTAGCTTTTCTATTCATTATCCATTTCCTCTGATCTTTCCTGGTTAGTTAAATCTTTTCATTCATTTCTAATAACATTTCTGGACTAATGCTAATCCTATCTTCTAGCTTACCCAGCTTATAGGAGTTCGGCATCTTTCTGTCCAATGTTTCAATTCAAGCCATCTTAATAGCAAAAGTTAGGTATTGTCAAAAATTTCACGTGATAAGTAGTCTCCCTACTTGTATTGCTAATCCATGCAACATGTTTGGAACAAATCCTTTAAAACCTGGTTAACTTCCTTAGTTTAACCATTTGTTCACAGGATAATAAATTATACTCTTCTAAATTTCAGTCCTTAGCATAGAGAGCAAGTTTGCCAAAATCTTGTCATTACACACTCATTTCTATCTGACATAACCTTCTCAGAAAATCATGCAATCTAAACACATTGTGCACAAATTTTGTGAGTTAACACTGATGCTCCATCAGTCCAATTCCCTAGTATATAATGTGCCACTATCGAGAGTTTATCAACCATAAAATGACCTCGTGTCTATTCCCAGACATGGGAATTCTTTGCACAAAATCCATGCTAATAACTTGTCATTTCCACTATGGCACGTCATGTGGGTACAACAATCCTATAGGAATTGATGTTCTACTTTTTTCTTCTGGCACTCCAGAAAATATGCTACAAATCTCGCAACATCATTCTTTATTACTGTCAAGAATTAAAGAGGTTTTATATCTATTAGTAGTTGGTTAACCCTAGATGTCGTGGGTTTGGTGGAATATGAACTTCTTTCCACACCAGTTTTCTTATTTCAGAAGAATTAGAAACACATATTCTTTCTCTGAAACTCAATAGTCTATGAGACTCAAAATGAAAACCTATCATACCTTGAATCTTTAAAATTTTACCACAAGAGCTTGCTTAATTACTTATCATGTAAAGGTACACCCCTTAAACCATCTCCTGAGGCGTCAGTTTTTCTCTCAAACTGTCCTTCAGGGTTAGGAATTCACAGAATTGGTGTTGTAATTTCTCTTAACCATTATAGAATCACTTGCACATAAAGATAAAGTTCTCCTTCATTCTTAAAATAAATAAGTATATCTTCCAAAAGGCTAGGACATCTTGTCTAAACAATCTCTAAAATAACTGTTCAAGAGATTTATGAATACGACAGAGGTGTTTGTATCTCCAAAAGGCAACACTACAAACTCATAGTGCCCATTCTTATCTTATAAGTTGTTTTATGGGTATCCTCATTCTTCAACCTTAACTGAAGGTATGTTGATCGCCAATCAATTTTTTTAAACACTACAACTCTAGACATCTAATCAAAGATATCATCAATACATGGTGAAGATATTTGTTCTTTATCGTTGCTTTAAGGAGTATACGATACTAAATACACAATTACAGAGTTATGTCCTTTCTCTAGACAAAGATATCTAGTGCACCCCATGGTAAAATACTGGATCTAATCAAACCTTTAGCCAATAATTCTTATAAAGGGGCTTTTGATTCCATTAATTCCTATAGTTGTCATAAGGTAAGGTACGTTTCTAGGTAGCCTATCCAAACTCTAGGGGGAATTAAATTTTTGGTTTCTTCCATCTCTTGTTCCATCAACTTTTATGAAATGACTTTCTTCCTATCTAGAATAGTTCTAAGGTAAACCTATCCTTTGCTTCCTTTTAGGTTCTAAAGTTTCAGGATTTTTATAACTCATGCTATATTCTTCATGATTTTCCTTTCTCATCCCATGAGAAATCTCATTTTCCCCCTTTAGGGTTTCCTTGATCTCATACTTTCTTTTCCAAAATACTAGGTATCTCCTTGGTTTTATACATGGTTAGGATTGTTCCAATTTGATCAAGAGATTAACTAGTGGTTTATTCTCTTTTAGACTTTCACCCTAGTTTGGTTCTAGTATGAAACATGCCCTCATTTTCCTCATGCCAGATAAATAAGTTATCTAACAGTTTTTTTGAATCTAAAGCGACTCTAAACATCAAATATATTTATCTCATAATAATCCAAAGATTGGTATAAAACATTGCCATCTTTATTATAAAGTATTTAGGAGTAACCACATCCTTATTTATATTGTTGATACGACAAGACTATATGTCACTGTCGATTTACAATCTTCCAGTTTAATAAACATAGAGGGTGGAGGTACACACAAGTACTCCAATACCTTTTTTCCTAAAACAGAAGTATCACATCATCCTTTGAGTGACATGTTGTAATTGGCTACAGTTTACTAGGTTTTACTACACCAGTAGAAATAGTAGGATTCTTGGTCAGTTCAAAACATTATTTTCTTTCTAGCTGAATACGCTTAAGCGCATCAGCAAAAGTCAATAAATCCTCCAACCATGCACCTTCAGAGAAAACAACATGCTCTTTAAATTCAACCTCCTCAATAGGTTTTTTCTTAACCACTAATTTAGGCAAATGCTGGGGAACAGACTTCCTAGCTATTTTCTTTGTTCTTCTCCACATCATTCTGGCACAAGAAAATTTGAATATTAGCTAACCACATAATGTTGACTACAGGTTAGCACAGTGGACTCATAAGCCCTAGTGTCGAACCTGGTTGGCTCTGATACCATATGTAACATCCACGTTTTAAAAACATAGTAAAAACCAAAAATTCACCATAAAGTAAATTTACAAGGTAAAAATGAGACAGAGAAAATTTTTCTTTTATTCAACATATAGTCGAGTAACTACAATTACAAGATATCTCATTACAAATACAATCAACCTTATTGTCTTTCTCAAGTACAATGTTTACAAAAATAAATCAATTATAAATACCTGAATCATATAATGTTTTACTTAGTCTCAATAAACACAAGTCTCAGAGATATACTGCATCTGAAATTCTGACATCTTCATCACAAGCCTCGGCATGTCTTCTGCTAGAGAGAGAGAGAGTATCTTTCCAGTGATTTATCTCCAACCACAGACTGGCGGTCTCCCACACATCTTCTACATAGGAAGTGGCCCTACCCTTCACGAGAAGTATAGACCAAGGTGACCAGTGGTAATTTGCCTTTCCGAGTACATAGTGTTGTATCTTACACAACTCTATCCATCATACAACCCTAGATACCCTCTAGCTAAGTATGATTCCCGATAGGATGTGCAATCCAGATACAGTGAACCGACAATGCATGCAGAGACATATGCATTAACATGGCCATAGTTTCAATATAAATTGGCGTTCGCAATGAACGATGTCGTAATGTTCACCCACCCCAACTCGACTTGGATACTATCATATTCCTACAATTCGACTTGGTCAACTATGCTTAACTTATGAAGTCATGATGATTTCAACAATTTAGTCTTCCCGACCCAAACATGTTTTCTTTCACTGTCTATAATCCATAGACCTATTCAACTTTCTTTCTTTATGAGGACTCTCATTGCATCATTGCAATACCGAAGGTCCACGACTTATTGTCTCAAAAGAATTATAGATAGATTAACTACGACTAAGATGATAACCTTACCCAGGTTAAGCATTATAGTCTAGGAATCTAATTCCCTTCTTGCAAGTAAGAGTACTTATACATAGTTAGGGCACTTGACCCTTCAATCATGATCTATAAATAATCTCAATGATTTAATATAATAATTACCATATCTACGATTAAGATTTAACTGATGAGTTTTGCCTAACTCAAACCTAGTCTTTCTGACTTAGCTGGATTCATAAGAACCATCATTGCTCCATTGACCTTTATGGGATGACTATCCATTCTTACGTATCTCTCTTTGCATCTTTGCAACGTTAGAGTTTCACCCCTTATTGACAAGTAATAGCTAAGAGAAGTTGTGTCCAATAAGATGTAATATACTTTATGGTTGACTAACCATTATTAGTACCTCTTGCATATTTGCAAAAGTCGAGGCTTATAACTTGTATTTCAAGTCTACTTGTAGCCCAACAAATAGTTTTCCCTACTTAAGGTTAAACATTGTCAACTAGTAACAAATCTCTTTTCAATAAGATAGACATGAACATTACCAGATTAGGGTTCTCGACCTTCTTTGTCGACCCATATATAATCAACTAAAACAAGTTGTAACCCAAAAGGTATAATTTATAACCTTACCCTATTGGGTCACTCTAGGGTTTTGTATTTCCTTTTCCATGATAATGGAATATCAAGAATAGAGTTTAAGTAAACAACTTTCCTTTAGTCTTTTTTTGACCTAGAGGTCATTTCCAAACAAGCCTAACAATAATGCCAAATGGTTCAACTCCAAGTCTAAGCTTCTCCCAAGTTTAGTTGGACTGTAACTGGTTGGCAATCTAATCCCATTTGTTATCCATTGAAATCATGTTTAAAGTTCTTCTCCTTTTTCATATTGAACTATATAGAGTCAAATATAAATGAGTGTTTTTTATTCTAAGTTGTTGTAGGGAAAATCCATTCTCTTTGAACATCCCTAGAGCAAAATATTCTCCTAATGACATTAAAAGTACAAGAGAATACTATTTTCAAGACTTCTTAAGACTTGCAAATTCGTCTCTGCCAAGTAAGAATAAACATCCATATATAGAGTACTAGCCCTTTTCCTTGTTGATCATTTGGTGATCACAAAGTTTAGTATATAAAATATCCCTATCAAACCAAATTTTTAGGTTTTATCCTCCTATACCATCATAATGGAATTTACAACATATATTCCCATAGAGTAATCATTTGATAAGCTAAAAGGATTAACCCCTAGCTCTTATTCTGACTATAAGGTCATTTCTAGGTTTCACCACTCTTGACTAGAAAGAAGATTGTTTTCCAACGTTGTTAAATATTAAGGGATCGTTCAATCCTTACAACAAGGTTATGTCTAGATTAACCTTAAAATCTTAATATAACAAATCCTATGGTTCACAAGAGTCTAGAATGTTGTCCAAGTTTGATGTGGTATCAAATATTGAACCAAGACAAGTTTATTCTAGTTCATATACAAGTAAAGCTCAGTTATAGATAATCTAAAGGTTCTCGACAAGCTTAATCTTGTCTAAGTTTGAATTGATTTGATATGAAAAGATAAGATAAAAAGACTTTTCTAAGTTGCTATCCTTTTGAACTCAAAGTTAAGCTCCTCTTTCTCTTCCAATACTAAATTAAATCAAAACTATAATAAATGAGTGATGAGGGGGAACAATTCATCCATTGGATCTATTAGAAGGTAATCCCATAATGAATTTATAAACATTCAAAAACTAAAGTATCCTTATGGTAAATGATACAGTTGGCTTAGCATTCTATGTTTTACAATATCTACATTGTATGATGAATAGTTTTATGCTAACACCTATGATATGTGTTATCAAAGGATACATATAATCCTAATATACAGTATCATTCCAAATCGACTATTTATTATTAGACGTATATCAAGGACACCATAACATGTAAGTAATAACTCTCTCAATCTCGATGTATCCCTTCTATCATTCGGTCCAGCTCATGAATAATTAAATTATCATCCCATAAACAAAGGTAAATGTTATTATAGACCAACCAAAGTTCTTTTAAAAACAAAAACCATTCATGTTTATTACAGGTAAATGAGATCACTATACGTAAAAGATGTTATTCTCAATATACCAGCCCGCGTCATTAAAAGACATCGACCTCTAAATCGTCAGACATTTTGACTCAGCCTCTTATCATAAATATGAAACAACATAAAAAGAAATCATATGACGATTAAAGATTTCACACAAGAAATGAACCTGATAGGTTGCTTTGATAGTCAAGTGTCTTCCTCGCAATGCTAAGCTTCTTCCTCAAATAACAATTTTCTCTTCCTTCTAATAAATTTGTCTCCCTTCCTTGGATCATCTCGGCTTAGTCAAGTAGAGAGACTTATGCCCACTATCCTCTCACAACTTCACTATTTTTGATTATCTTCCCTTGAGTGCCTTCGAATGCTCTTTTCATCCACTACAGAAAGTGGGAACGTGGGTGTCTAACTGCCACTCTCTCACCAATCCACGACTAACTAAAATCATAAGGATCAGCATGCAAGATAACTCCACGACTTCTATCACTAAGACTCCACTCAAACAGTTAGAGTGAGTTCCTTCTGGTCGCGACCAACAGAAAAATTGACTCCCACTCTCTACTTTAAACCTCCTCATGGCGAAGGGAATCTCACCCATCATGCTGCCGACCATTCCCATTAGAATGGTGATTTTTATGGCATGTGAAAATAGTTCCTAACCTTCAGTGAGCTCTCTCTCCATACTGGAGCTTTTCTTAAGCGATGTGGCGGTTGGGTAAGGTAACAACCTGCCCACTTACACATGAAATAAGGACTATGCAACCATATGATTCGCCACTACACAGAAAAGAGGTGCTCAAATTCTTACAAGGCGGCAGTTTTAAAAAGATCAACGTCCCTCTACAACTCCGAATCGATACCGACGACCAACTAGAATAAGGAAATACCTCGTGTTTACCAAAATGTGATTTGGCATCTTCCCCCAAATAACGACCAAAACAGGTTATAACATGCCTTGGCTTTTAATTTGACATCCATCAATTTCCAAAAAGGAATGAGTTCACAACATATGTCCAAAGTGTTTTTATGAAAATCACGATGGATTGTGCGTAACGCAAAACAAGATTTTAGATTTTCATTTAGTTATCACATAGCTGTGAAAAACCTCTACCCAAAGTTGTTAAAAACTCCTCTATTTGTCCCATTTTGATCACTAAGGATTTCAGATGATGTGAATGCATTGAGTTTACCTCCCCATCACAATCCGTCGACAATATTCGCGTCATCTAACTTGATGAGAACGTCTTGACATTTAAGAAGCGACATTAAAACCTCAAGTGACACGAGAAGAATAACACAACCGTTTTACGTCTATGACATTGTTTACTTTACAAATGACTATGTCGACTCACCATCGACTTGACTAGATGATAATCAAGATATCGACTACCTGTCGATTAGATTCGAAAGTAACTAGCAAGACAAGACTTACCTCATACGACTCATTGTTTCACATTATCATTTAACACTAAACTCGTTTGGCAAATAGACCACTCGTATTCCAAGGTCTATATCTCTCTTCTCAAAAGATATTCTCTCTCTCTTCTCTGAGAGTGGATAACTTGTAATCATGTTTCACTTGTCATCAAACAATAAGTAATCAGTGCATCATTATTCAATAAATTCAACTAGTAAATCAAATCTCATAATACAATTATTAAATTGAAAATAACATAATCATTTCCATGATTTCATAAATGATATTCAATATAATTCCATGTCATATCCTGTCATAAATCTATAACATCACAACAAATTTACTTATGCCCAAGTAAAAAGTAAAAGTATAGCAAGTCAGAAATTGGGATGTAACAATTATAGTTTTCGTAATTGAATAATGTTGTTTTATTTGCAGATGATGCAGGCTGCGGAGACACCTCCCCATGTTTAGAGGGCAATGGAGCATGGTGCGGCCTCTGCAATTCATAGCTCCATGGCATTGACAGGCGTATGAGGCAGATTAGTAAATTTTAATTTACATTCATTGTTATAGTTGTCTATTTTTGAAAAATCAAAAGATTATTGATTTGAAGTTTAATTTCTATCTGGATGGTTTCTATAGGACTTGACATCACCAGGGCCTATTCCTGCTACTGAGGCAAGCGAGGAGACAGATTATATGTTAGCGGTAAGTGATTATTTTGTTAAATGTTTCATTTTTTATAACATGTAATTTCTATATATTAATGTCTATACTTTTTATTGTAACAAGTAAAGATGCAGGAAGAACTAAATAGGAGGAGTAGCCCCTCGGGTTCGTAGTAGACCACCTACATGTGCGTCTCCATCCCCTAGAAGATCAAAGGTTGCCCGTGATTTATTCTCTTCACCAACTAGAGGGGAATGAATTTTTATTGTGTTCCTTTGTTGTATGCCTATATGGCATTTGTGGACACATATTTGTATTGTACATAGTTGACATTGTATGCCTATATGGCATTCTTGTAAGCCTATATGGCATTCTTGTAAGCCTATATGGCTATTTTGTATATATGTTATACTTATATCGACAAATATTGATGTATGCCTGGATATTTGGTTAATACAAATCTTTTTTATTGATGGCATCCATACTTGCATTATAAATCCACATTTGAATGGATATTTGTAGATGGCTACTTCAAATATTTAAAGTCCAATTGTATTACATAGGATGTTTGTTGATCCAATAAGCTAGCTATTGTTATTCAAGTATCACTTAAACCTCATTTTGGAACTAAAAGATAAAAGTTGTATTTAAAAAAAAAATCAATCATCATGTTGAACAAAAAATATTAATATTCTTTATGAGTAGCATAGAATGTCAACTATATGCAATACAAAAAAATGAATCATCATGTTATTCTTTATGTTTGAGATCCTGAAAATGACTAAGTCTGGTAGCCTGATATCCTGAAACACTAGGATGAATATCCAAGTCATTAGGATGATTGCGCCTTGAGAAAAAGTCATTAAGATGAGCACCTAAAGGAGACTTTCTTAAACATTCAAGCATTGAGCAACAAGCATGAAGGGTTAAGGTGCAATTTGCAACTCATAAAGCCTCAAAAGGGCGCCCAACTTAGAGAGAGCATTCATTTAAGACAAGGCACCCATTGACACCTATTCCACCATAAAAGTGCACCTAAGGTGGAAGGAGAACAAGCCACTAGTAGGTGAAGTGCACCTATTGTCTAAACCACTTCATTATGGCACCCTAGCATGAGGAGGAGTATATAAGTCAATAGGAAATGGCATCTAGAATGCAAATGAAGGACTAAGTTGCATTTTCAATAAGCATCAATTCACCTTGAGCTTTCAATAAATACATCAAATTGAGCCCCATAAGCCTAGGCACCCTTTGCCTTCAAAAGAACCTTGTATCGATGTCAAGAGTTGGATTGTTGATGACTTCCCCAGCTAGAGATAATAGTGAAAACAATCCTTCCACCATCAGGATATTGAAAAATAATCATAATGTAATGATATATGGGATAACTGACATACCCCTTGTGAAAAGTGATGATCATAACAAGAATGGTCACCTCAACTTAATGCCCAATAATTTTAATACTATCAAGCATCCACATAATAGTAGATAATCTTATCAAAAGTCACAGAGAAATTTCTAAGGACCATAGTGTTATACCTATGACTTGACACATACTGCTTGTTTCATAAAGCAAAGGGACATGATATAAATATTGTTGTTATATGGAGCCTAATCAGACTCAGAGGTTAAATTTACCCAACTTTTATCAGCGTGGTTTCCCCCAAGTTTACCTAACTTTGAAGTCTAAGTGCATGAAAATCATGAGGATGAGCGCTTAGGGATGAGATAGTCTTCATAAGAGTTTAAATAAGAACATCATCAAAATGTGCCATGGTAGAGAGTCTTTAGACCATCATCAAATAAGCCAAAATATCTATCTCTGATGACTTGACACAGAACCCAAAACCACCTATTGGACCAATAGGATCCTAGGCGCTCACTTCATGCATTATGATTTCTAGGTACCAATTTGATGTTCCATCACAAGGAAAGTGCGCCCACACTTGCAAGTGTTTTTCTTCAAGATCTAGGCGCCAATTGAAGGTTGTAGTTGCCAAGAAGAGCGCCTAGCAAGAGGAAGTCTTTTGGAGTCTCCAAAACACATCAAACACTTGACTAACAACAAGATAACTTTTTCCCAAGTTAGGCGCTTCAAGAGGGAAGTTAAAACATGAATAAGCGCGAACTTGTCTAGGCGCAAACTCAAGCTTGTTGAGGATACACATGGCACCCAACATTCCTTGGTGATTTCAGAAACTTCAAACGCTCAGAATTGTTCAAGGAATGCCCAATGCCCCTTCTTGATGATAGGCCACCAAAGTGAGGGTGGAATTGCACCTTGATGGCATTAGGCTCTATCTAGAGTATGCTACTCCATGGAAATGTGCCTTCTTGCTTAGAGTCTTAATGAAAAGTCTTGGAGGTTAAGATGCGCCTTGTCTTAATGAGGTGCAACTCTTGGGTAAGAAAGCTTGTAAAGTGCGCAAGCTTGTAAAGTGCGCCTAACTTAGTGAAGAGGTTGATAACTTCTAAACCCTTCCTGGAACTTAGATTGCTTCAACTGAAGATCATCTTGCACCAATACATCACCAAACTTTCAATCACAAGATCAATTCAAACTTAGCCGATCATTAAGAGTCTTTCCAATGTTGGCGCATCTGAGAGGTTGAACTAGCAAGAGATGGCGCCTAGCTTCCTAGACCTTGTTTCAATATGTTTGAGTTTGAAAGTTGACTCAATGGTATCAAGATGGTGCCAAAGAGTCTTTGGACTAGTTCCTTAGAGTTTCAAAAACATTCTAGCTCCTTGAAAATTCCTCCTACATGCTTGGGCGCCATTTCAAGGTCTTGGAACCATGATGTAGCGCCTTATTGCTCTAGGTGCCCATTCATGATTGTGCAACTTAAGATTGGCGCCTAGAGTGAATAGGCTTTCATCCTGACTTAATTCACTAAGGCAACCTTATCTTGAAGGCCAAACAACTTTTCCTACCAGAGTGCCTTGATTGAAGACTCCACATCCTTGGGCGCTCATTTGGACAATTTGATGTGAAATTGGCGCCTAGACTCCATGAGTCAACTTTCTGCTTTCCAGACTTAGCCAAATTTTGAGTTTCTGACTTTGTTCCTGCAAAACAATGAGATTGAGTTAGTCAAAAACCAATTCATTCACTCATCATTCTGAATTAGCCTCTGGGAATGAGCAATAGAAGTTACAGCTTTACACTGCCTCCTTCTGACGGATTTTGGGGCAGCAGAAAACCTTTCACCACGAGCAAATGTCTCAGAGATATAAAAAACTGAGAGAGGTTATTGTAGAGTCACTCTACATGATCGCATTGCCTCAGACAGAATATTTCTAAGTGACATAGTTTTCGAGTAACATCTCGTCAAAAATTGCTGCCTTTTTACACTTTGGACTCTTCAGGGATATCGTCGGTACAATGTAGTTCGGACTGTTTCGACATGTTTGGGTGAAAAATAGGACCATTCCTAGCGTAAATGTACCCATCCAGATGCGTTGGAACAATCAGTTTGGTCACATCAGGAGCAGGACGAAAGTTAGACCCCTTTGCAACTTTACACTACCTCCTTTTGACAATTTTTGGGGCAGCAGAAAACCTTTCACCACAGGCAAATGTCTCAGAGATATAAAAAACTGAGAGAGGTTATTGTAGAGGCACTCTACATGATCATGTTACCTCAGACGGAATGTTTCTAAGTGACATGGTTTTTGAGTAACATCTCGTCAAAGATTGCTGCCTTTTTGCACTTTGGACTCTTCAGGGATATCATCGATACAATGTAGCTCAGGATGTTTCGACATGTTTGGGTGAAAAATAAGACCATGTCTAGCATAAATGTACCCATCCAGACACATTGGAATAGTCAGTTTGGTCGCATCAGGAGCAGGACGAAAGTTACACCCCTTTGCAACTTTACACTGCCTCCTTCTGATAATTTTTGGGGCAGCAGAAAACCTTTCCCACGGGCAAATGTCTCAGAGATATAAAAAACTAAGAGAGGTTATTGTAGAGGCACTCTACATGATCGTTTTGCCTCAGACAAAATATTTCTAAGTGACATGGTTTTCGAGTAACATCTCGTCAAAGATTGCTGCCTTTTTACTCTTTGGACTCTTCAGGGATATCGTCGGTACAATGTAGCTTGGACTGTTTCAACATGTTTGGGTGAAAAATAGGAGCATGCCTACCGTAAATGTACCCATCCAGATGTGTTGGAATAGTCAGTTTGGTCACATCAGGAGCAGGACGAAAGTTACACCCCTTTACAACTTTACACTGCCTCCTTCTGACGATTTTTGGGGCAACAGAAAACCTTTCACCACGGGCAAATGTCTCAAAGATATAAAAACTGAGAGAGGTTATTGTAGAGGCACTCTACATGATCGCGTTGCCTTAGAAGGAATGTTTCTAAGTGACACAGTTTTCGAGTAACATCTCGTCAAAGATTGCTGCCTTTTTGCACTTTGGACTCTTCAGGGATATCGTCAGTACAATGTAGCTCAGACTGTTTCAACATGTTTGGGTGAAAAATAGGACCATGCCTAGAATAAATGTACCCATTCAGATGCGTTGGAATAGTCAGTTTGGTCGCATCAGGAGCAAGACGAAAGTTACACCCCTTTGCAACTTTACACTGCCTCTTGACGATTTTTGGGGCAGCAAAAAACCTTTCACCACGGGCAAATGTCTGAGAGATATAAAAAAATGAGAGAGGTTATTGTAGAGGCACTCTACATGATCATGTTGCCTTAGAGGGAATGTTTCTAAGTGACATGGTTTTCGAGTAACATCTCATCAAAGATTGCTGCCTTTTTGCACTTTGGACTCTTCAGGGATATCGTCGGTACAATGTAGCTTGAAATGTTTCGACATGTTTGGGTGAAAAATAGGATCATGCCTAGCGTAAATGTACCCATCTGAACACGTTGGAATAGTCAGTTTGGTCAAATCAGGAGTAGGACACCAAAAATGCAAAAGTTGCTTTGTGCAACTTGACAACATTGACACTTTTTTGCAATATGACTCAAAGACTCAAACTAAACCCAAATGACTCAAAGTGACTTAAAATCACCCTGATTTTGGCGCCCAATGTATATTATAGAGGTCTAGGTGCTCCTTATCATTCAAACATCTTAGATGAGCGCCTAGGAAAGGAAAAAACTCTAAGTTTCATCATCATGAGCGCCTAATATCAAGAGACTTTAATGGCTCAAACCTTAGCATGGAGTCCTAAGGTGCATTTCATGTCTCCTTTCATCCATTTTGGCATCTTTATGTAGATTTTTCAACTTGATTTGGCACCCTGTATGTGAAGGAAGATCTAAAGGCATGAAAGTGGATGTCATTTTGCAAGAGTTTGGATCATCAAAATTGAAAGAAATAAGTCTATTAAGCTTGGGCACCCTTGGTCTTCTTTTCATTCATTATGAGCGCCTTGGGAGAATGGTATATAGGTCATCATCATGATTGGGCACCCTGGATCCAGAGTGTTGGAGAGATCATCAAATGGTGTCTAGAGGAAGTAGGGTGAGTTATGAGTTTGGTCGCATCAGGAGCAGGACACCAAAAATGCATAACATGACGATGTAAAAATGTGTATATGTGTAAAAATGCAGGAGGAAATAAAAAAACAAACCTTACAAATTAATGTGCATACTTACAACTCAATGTAACATAACATTACAAAATCAATGTGAATACTTACAAATTAATCCAATGAACCATCCGGGTCTGCTCTACTCTTTATTGTGTCAAGTATTGCTTCATGGTCAGACTCATGCACCTTCCACAAGATTTTGTTCAAAGGTCTACCCCCATACTTTATCAAATGAACATTGGATGCCATGACAAGGTTCAAGTAATGAAGAATCTTCTGATGCATGTCAAAGTCCTGAAATAGCCAAATATTAACACTCTTATGTGGGTACCTTCTAAGCCATGTTCCAGTAATAACCACTGAGCCTGTAGGGTATTCGATGTTTTCTCCATCTGTAACAGGGGCCTCCAATTTCTTTTTGGCCTCAACACAACATAAGTAATAATCTGTTCTCTCTTCATTATCTTCATCTACAATAACTACATATACGTGCCCTACATTGATATGTGTAGCAAATTAGATGAAATTAGTCAAACATTACAAAAACACTACAAAGTAAGATGACATTACCTGGTTGAACTAGATGAAATTAGATGCATATACGTGCCCTATATTACCTGGTTGAACTAAATCTGATATGTGGTCAAAGTCAACTGATGATTCCATTTGTGTTAGTTCTAGTGTCATCGGGGGTCGATACGTGTCAAGTGGGCTAAGATAACTTAATTGCCATTCGTCAACCCACTCCTTTGACTCGCACTCATCCCAGACTTGAATTGTATAGGAAGAACAAAAGCATGACATCTTTCAAGTATGGAAACTCCATGAACCTGCAATTGAGCTTCTGAAAGAGTGCATCTCATTTGATCCTGTCAGTGTACAACAGTCCTCATATGGTGCAATGTTAGTATCATCTATCAACCAAAAAAATCTACGAACTGAAGACTTACCTTCATTACCTGGACCCATGGAAGCATTACACCACTCGACAATCAATTTTGCATCTATCAACTTTGCATTGTCTTTATACTTTAACTCTTCTCGTGCTATGGCTCTTTTGATACATGCTCCTGCACCATCATGCTCCCCCTTTCCATGCCCAGCCTCACAAAAGTTCCACATATGCTGAATACTTATAAAATTATGCCTCCTACTCAGCTAATAGAAATTTTGCAAGTTCTTGAATTGTGACGCACAGTTATCCGACCATATGATATGTTGACTGAACGATATGCCCCTTCTAGCCAAATCATTGTAGAACACCTGAAAGCAACCTTGCACGAACTCCGTAGAATGCATGCGATCATCACTAATATAGAAATTATACTCCCTTATGATCTTTCTGTCATCCTCCGTACTATCATTCGCATGAATGAATGCGATGTGCACAAATATAGAAACCTGTGTGGAGTTGTAATATTGTGATTGCACCTCATGCTGTGGCTGTAGACTATAGTTCTCTACAAAGTTGACGACTGAAACAATGCTACCAACCAAAAATGTGTCCTTGCATAACTTGAATTGCAAGTCCAACCATCGAGCTCTATGGGCATGTCTTGCATACTCATACACTATGTTGTCATGAAATATAGGCATAAACTGATACACTGGAATCTTTTCAATAACCAATTCACACCTCTTTGCTTCTTTACCATCTTTTGTATTGTATGCCACTATTTTATACTTGCCAAACTCTACTAGTTCGTTTCCAACCGCATGTGTTCTTTCCATATGTTCACATATTGGCAAATGTTGCAAGCCACCGCAACGATGACATGTGCCATCCAAGCATAATTTCTTGTAGAATATTTGACCTTCCTCTCTTTCACATAAAATTATTGATATGAAGTCTCTTGAAGATGTTGGTGGGGCACATATGGCGCAACCCTGCAAATCATTGTTTGTATGCATATCTAAACATATAGACCTATAAGCATCAAAATGGTTAGAAAATTCAATATGTAATCTACAACAACAAGTAGTGCGTGTGTGATTTATCTTAACATAGAAAGGTTTTAGCATTTCAAAATATCTTTGACAAATTTTAATTTGAGGATAGCTCTTTAGAAATTTACCATAAAATTGTGTTTGAGTCTCATCCAAAAAATGCTTTAGATGTGGCTCGTGGTTCTAACTACTGATTCTCCTTCTTACCACATCCCTTTGATTCAGAGATACCCTTGTGTAATTCTTCCAAAAGTCTTCAATTAGTGATCTCAATGCTTCAACAATTGGTTTATCTTTTCGTGGTAGTCTCCCCGAGAACGCCCATAATTCATTGGCATTAGTGTCCTCAATTCTTTGGCGTCTTCCAACGGCTCTTGATAAAGTTTTCCTATTAATTCTCAATTGTTGACTCATCTTTCTAATGAGACGAGCTTTCCTCGTTTGACTACTTACTATAGTCGATGTAATCACACGCCGTGTTGCATTACTATCTTTTGTGTGTGAGGTGCTACCCACACTCTCATACGCACTCATTAGATTCTTGACAATAGATTTTTCACTTGAAGCCTCTGATGTTCTCAACCCAAGAATCTTCATGATAGACCTATACTTTATACTTCACATCATTTCAACGAATATTGACATCTTGCAGTCTCATTTAAATTTTCAAAGAACAATCTCCAAATCTTATTAGCATATCTTCTACAAGTGCATTTTAGAATCTTACCTTCCATTGGCTGCAAAATATTCTCATCAATATCAATCAAATACTTTGGCTTTCTATGCAAAATTTTAGGTGGTGTTAAGTTAGGTAAATTCATCTCAACATTAGGAATTTCACCAATATTTAAATGAGATGGGTTAGATGGCATACCTTCGATCGAAGATGGAATAGATGACATACCTTGAGGTTGAGGTGGGAACGATGGTGTACCTCCTTCATCACATGTGAGTGATGATGTACTCTCAACTTGAGATGTGGTAGATGGTGTCCCTACATGTTGACTTGCAGTAGAGGACGTGTCTCCAACTATGGTATTCAAATCTCTCGTACCACGAAGTTTTTTCATTCATTCTCTTTGTGCCGCCAATACCATATCTCTTTGTGATTGTTGTGGTTCCTCTTCAATTGGTATGTCTTCATTTATCGTGTCCAATTTCCTCTTCTCACGAAGTTCCCTCATAGCCACTGCTTTCTTTGCATTCTTAGCTTCTATCTCTTCCTGTGTTGGTTTAATTCTTGATCATTTCCTTGGCATGACAGAGCATTTGTCTGTAGCATGATAAAGAGACCAATATTAGTTCCTAAGAAATGAATACAAGATAATAGTGGGATTGTATTTTTATTATGTTGTAAGGATTTATTCTTGTATAGTTTGACATCATGGTATGTTAAGGTCTGTTTATTACACATAATTATTAAAGAGCCCAAGTGTAAAAAATATACATGGCATCATGTGAGATTGTAGGCTACTTTCTTGATTGGGAATGTGTCTATTTTAAACATGTATGATAAAGCATGATAAAGTAATTCAATCTGAAATAAGGAAAATGTAAAGAACATGCATGTAAAGACTTGACATACCTAAAAAATGAAGATTTGAATGGAGAGAGTACCCAATTATGTAGTGTTTTTATCTTCTTGCATAGATATATATCAAACTTGGTGTGAAAACTATGTTATTTCCTCCTTCTCAAGTTGGCAAAGCAGAAAAGATGGTGGAAAGATCATGCAAAGGTGGTACAATGTGTCAAATGTGCATGTGAACTTCCCAACAGCATGAAAGCACTTTTTTTTTGTCAGAGCACGCACAGAATTAGTAAGAAAATAGAGCATGTGGGCCTAGATCACGGGGGTCAACACTTTTTTACCGTTTCAATAGCAAGACAAAACGCGAGCGTGTTATAACGTGCTCACGTTTTATCCTTCTATAGATTGATCACATCCTTTGCATTGATCACATCTCTTTCCAAACCTTCCCCTTCAGACTTGAATGACCACAAGGTTTTTGAGGGAGAACTTTTCCTATTTCCTACAAGAGCTTGCCAGATGCTCTGCCATATGATAGGCATAACAATGAAGGGGCAAGTGCTCATAATCAAGTTCTTGATAGAAAATGCCCATCGAGGAAGAAAGACAGATCTTCTTTGGAAGCACAAGTTCTAGTTTGTGACAAATCCTTTTCCAAGCATAAATAGCAGGGGTTAACCCTTAAAACTTAAACCCTATCCCTACACCCTCAACACTTGACACTATATCTTAAGCCTTAAACCCTCATCCCTAAAGCCTCAACCCTTAATCCTTAAACCTTAAACCCTAAACCCTATCCCTAATCCCTCTACCCTTGACACTCTAACCCTAACCTCGACATTAAATGCTAATCCGTCAACCCTCAACCCTATCCCTAAACCCTCAACCCTCAACACTATACCTTAAACCCTAATCCCTCAACCCTCAACCCTAAACCCTAATCCCTCAACCCTCAACCCTAATCCATCACCCCTCAACTCTAATCCCTCATCCCTAAACCCTAAATGCAATCCCTATTCCTAAACCCTCAACAGACTCGATACTATACCTTAAACCCTAATCCCTTATCCTCGACACTCTTATTTAACCCTAATCCCTTGACCATTAACCCTACCCTAAACCTCAACCCTCAACCCTCAACCCTCAACCCTCAACCATCAACTCTCAACATTAAACCCTTAACTCTGATCCCTTGACCCTCAACCCTATCCCTAAACCCTAAACCCTAAACCCTCAACATCAAATCCCAATCCCTTCACTCTAATCCCTCAACCCTAAACCCTATCCCTAAACCCTCAACACTATACCTTATACCCTAATCCCTCAACCCTAAACCTTATCCCTAAACCCTAATCCCTCAACCCTCAACCCTAATCCATCATCTTTCAACTCTAATCCCTCATCCCTAAACCCTAAATGTTATCCCTATTACTAAACCCTCAACATACTCGATACTATACCTTAAACCCTAATCCCTCTACCCTCGACACTCTTATTTAACCCTAATCCCTTGACCATTAACCCTATCCCTCAACCCTTAACTCTCAACATTAAACCCTTAACTCTGATCCCTTGACCCTCAACCCTATCCGTAAACCCTAAACCCTACACCCTACACCCTCAATGTCAAATCCTAATCCCTCAACCCTTCACTCTAATCCCTCAACTCTAAACCCTATCCGTAAACCCTCAACACTATACCTTAAACCCTAATCCCTCAACCCTAACCCTAAACCTTATCCCTCAACCCTAATATGTCATTCGTCATCCCTCAACTCTAATCCCTCATCCCTAAACCCTAAATGCTATCCCTATTCCTAGACCCTCAACGGGCTCGATATTATACCTTAAACCCTAATCCCTTATCCCTAAACCCTCCAACCCTATCCCTTAACCCTAATCCCTTGACCCTCAACCCTAGTCTGAAACCCTTAACCCTCGAACCTCAATGTACTCAACCCTCAACGTCAAACCCTAATCCCTCAACCCTTAACTCTGATCCCTCAACCCTTAACCCTTAAAACTTGAACCCTGAAACCTATCCCTACACACTCGACACTCGACACTATATCTTAAACCCTAATCCCTTAACCCTCATCCCTAAAGCCTCAACCCTAAATCATTAAACCTTCAACCCTAAACCCTATCCCTAATCCCTCTACCCTCGACACTCTACCTTAAACCTAATCCCTCGACCCTTAACCCTAAATGCTATCCCTAAAGCCTCAACCCTAAACCCTAATCCCTAATTCCTCTACCCTCAACACTCTACCTTAAACCTAATCCCTCGACCCTTAACCCTAAACACTATCCCTAAAGCCTCAACCCTAAACCCTAATCCCTCGAGGTCCTAAACTCTAATCCATTATCCCTAAACTCTAAATCCTTTCCCTAAACGCTCAACCCTCAACCTTAAACCTTAATCACTCAATCCTTATCCACCCCTCTCCTCCCTTATCTGGCTCACTCCCATCTCTACCCTCCTCTGTCCTTGACACTATACATACATACATATAGGCATACATAGATACATACATACATACATATTGGCATACATAGATACATACATACATACATACATACATATAGGCATACATACATACATACATGATTAATGGCCTTGAACATAAAAAAATTTGAGGAGAACATAACACGAGCACGTTATAACCCGCTCGCATTATGTCAAACATGACAAACAACAAACTTGCGGAAAAGGAAAAATGCAAAGCAAACCATAATGCAAGCGCGTTATAACGCGCTCGTGTTATGTCTTACTTTGGGAATCCCAAGCCTTGGGCTTAGGATTTGCTTTGGATTTCCAACCCAAAGGCTTGGAGTGCCTTTTGAACAGTCACAGACGTGTTTTTCCAGATTCTTCAAGATTTCACATAATTTTGTTCGTGCTAACCCTCAGATTTGCACGTGTTTCAATGTCGAACAAATCAAACACCTGGGTAATGTTAGGCTTTCTCTTAGCTATTCGACGATGTGATTTTTTTCATATTTTAACAATGTTAAGCCTTTCATCTTTAATTTCTTTTGTTTGTGTGTCTGTTTTTGGGCAAAAACCACTATTTGGTCTTTTTTTCATTGTAAATTAATTATTCATTGAAATTTCAAAAAAATTACATATTTAGAAACTAGACTCCATTCTACAAATATTAAAAAAAGAAAAAAATGATTTTCAATTAATTTTCAAAATTTATAGGGGTAGCACGGCCAAAATTCTATTTTTTAGGATGTGTCCACTTTGAAAATTACTAAAAAATCAAATATTCATCAAAAAATTATCAGAAAAATTGAGCATAAACTACATGCTATTAGCTAATTTCTCATCAAAGCAATTTTAAAAATACCAAAAAAAAGTTGACCTTTTGAGGGAGCCACAAAACATGCTATGTTATGTTTTTTTGACAGAAACAACACCAATTTCTGTGGCTCCCTCTTTTGAACCCCTTAATCTATGCCATTTTCAAAAAAAATAGTAGTTTAGAAAGTAGACTCGGAGCACTACGAACATTGTTTCAGTTGCATCTCCAAATTTTGAGTGTAACTATGCTCAATTTCTCATCCAAGGCCAGTATTTCCTGATTTCAGAAAAAAAAAAAAAAAAAAGTGGCCACTTAAGACCCCTTTTTGGCCCCCCATCTTCTTGCACTTACCCCCCTTTAGGTTAGATCAAATTAAAATTTATGTCGGCCTTACACCTCCCTAGAGGTTTCTCTTTGTCAACTCTTTTGGTTTGAATTATCGATTCTAAGCGGGAAAGCATATATAAGTATATTTTTGAGTTCATTATTAACCTAGATGGAGATAGCTAGCTAGAGACCTTGAAGTGAAGAGCATCATTTAAGAAAGCAAGAGCATTCATTGTGATCCTAGAGTAGATTTGTGTGTTGTTATTGTGTGTTGTTCCAGATATGAAGCTATCATATATTCTTCCTTAGGAGTTGAAGGACCTTCATCATTCTAAGGGTTCATCACATAGGTGACATCATTGTTTGTTTATCATCATTTGAATCATCACATTATCATTGTTTCAGTCGCTGCCCCTAAAGGGAATGCACTCTTTATCTCACAATGGTGTTGGGAAGCTTGAATGCTATCCCAGCATTTAATTGCAACAAGTCCCTAAACACCATAACCCCCAAACCCCCTTTTATCTTCTTGTGTGCAGGTTACAGGGGCGAGATCTGGAAAATATAGAGCTACAGGAAGATTAAGTGCGGAATAGGGTTTCAAGATCTAAAAATAGTTTTAGGATATTCCCTCATCAAGGACCTGGGCGGAACTGCCCTTGTCCTTCTGCCTTTTCTGGGTTTGGATCTGGCATCAGGACAACATTCAAAGCAACTTTCCAGTTTACACCCATGTCTAAATCTTATTTACTAATATCAACAAATTCCTTTTCTTTGTAATTCTGAATATTTTGTAATAATATATTTTGGACAAGTTTTACTGGAAACAAAGCATTCTTGGCACTTATAAAATTATCTGATGCAATGTAGTAAATGGCAGTTAACGTTCATTCATGTTTTAAATAAATCATCTAGGCTAATCAAATCCTCTTCATTAGTTAAGGATAAGAGACATAAGGGTACACCTATATTGTATTTGAATAAAGTCACCTAGGTATAGGGATATACATGCAGTCATCCTCGTTATACTAGAATTTCCTGGTGACTATGCCTACATTTGAATAAAGTCACTTAGTTATAGGGATATGCATGCAGTCATCCTCGTTATACTGGAATTTCCTGGTGACTATGCCTACATCTATCTTAATCTATATTGAGATTATTAGTTCACCACACCCACATAGGATGCACCAGATCCTTGGAAATTGGAATCAACATGGAGAGAAAGTCTAAAGAGTTGAGCACACATCCAAATTGATCTATTAGTTTATGATATTTAAAGTAATGGACCACTAAAATGACAGAGCTCTAACATAAATCCAAATAACAAATCTGACACATTCCTCCAACAAGATAATAGTATCCTTAGATCCAATTTGACTGGATAAACCAGGCTCTGGCAGTTTTTTTTAACAAAATTAAAACCACCAAATATAATGTACTGAAATGCAACTTCTAAGCTAATACAACCACCGCACTAAAAGTTCTATTATTTTCATTATTTAAAATAGATAAATAACTTCATTATTTATTTATAATCTCAATAGAAATTTCAAAATGAAACTAATGAATCAATACTTGAACATGTTTATTCAAACAAAGAAAAACCAATAGAATTTTTTTACAATATTATTGCTAAGTCTGCACAAAAATCTGGTTTAGTCTTGTCACCCTATCACTAATCAAAGCAATGGAACATAATTGATCATTACTCTAATTGATTAAAAAAATAAACCATCTAATTGACTTTCCAAACCATGTGTGAGAAAGACTATCGTCAAAGGAGGCACATTTACACTTTCATATACAAACACATCCATTTTAAATTGATTATTGCTTATTTAATCAAACATCATTAGTTATATATGCAAAGACACTTGTTCAAAATAATAAAAAGCTTGGATTAGGACATAGCTTTGTGTGTGGCTTAAGGGCTCTTTGTTGAAGACTATGCATAAATTATCCAAATTAATGCTTTCTACTTAGATTGAAAATTGATGAGCTCTAAACAATGATGATATGTTTTGAAATCTCTATAAAAATGCTATTCCTTTGTATAATACTAATGCATAGTAAAGAGAATATTTTAAGGTTAAGCAACAACTAGGACATGTATGAGAAATATGAAACATAGACAAGACCGCATGAGCTATTCTAAAATGTAATGATTACAAATATGTTGAAGAGGCTTTGGAAACTTTCAAACAAATAGTACTGGTAGGCATAAAGCTAAAAAATTTTCCTTTGCTAACATTTCCCTTGCCAAAGCATGAACACCCATGAATGCATTAAAATGGTTTTTAATTAGATATCTAGTAGACATATATGAAAAATTAGAAGCAAAAATAATGTTTATCAGCTGTTCAACCAAGTGCTTGTGCATGTATGTGGAATGGGAAGACACAAAACAAGCCCCCCAACCATTTGAGAAAATGTCTAAAAAATTATTACTTGCAAGTGGGAAGACACAAAACAAGCACTTCAACCATTTGACAAAATGTCTAAAAAATTATTACTTGCAAGTGGGAAGACACAAAACAAGCACTCCAACCATTTGACAAAATGTCTAAAAAAATATTACTTGCAAGTAAGAGCCGTTAAATATTTATCAAAATGCCTCAAAGAAATGTAGCCTCATGGAATGCAAATTTTAGCAAATGGATTTATTAAAAAGGCTTCAAAATCTATCAAATAAATGCATAGTCCATTATAGAACCAAATTACACTTTCCCAAATTATATATAGCAAGGAAAATCTCGGGATGATACTGTAGAAGTGAAGGAAAAAAAGAGAAGAAAATGAAGATAATTGTAGAAAAGTACTAGGATTGGGAATTGGCAAATGAAACTAAGCTACATTTACAATTCAAGAAATCACAAGTTTATTGATCCTCTTACGTCTCTTCTGCTTAACTAATGAAGAGGATTTGATTAGCCTAGATGATTGTATTGAAAACATGAATGAAATGTTAACTGTCATTTACTACATTGCATCAAATAATTTTATAAGTACAAAGAATGCTCTATTTCCAGTAAAACTTGTCCAAAATATATTGAGTTACAAAATATTCAAAATTACAAAGAAAAGGAATTTGTTGATATTAGTAAATAAGATTTAGACATGGGTGAAAAAGATGAACTCGAAGAATTCATGAAGATGGCTATAGATAGAGAATAAGCTCCATTATTGAAAAACTATGTCAATAAGGAGTCTCTCATCTATAAGGAATACTTTTGTTTGGTATGAAAAAGGAGAATGACAATAACTAGTACACAAAGTAGAGCAAACCCTTTTCCATATAACATTCAAGGATAAGGCCGAGCCAAATCACTACCAAATGAAGGAGGACTTAGTTGTTGACCTTGGGAGTCCTGCATGCTATAGATGGATAAGATTTAACTGTCTTTTTCTCAAAACCCTAGGATGAGAATGCATGAAAAACATTGTTTTACAAGGGTTTTCTTATAACAAAGGAAATACGATAGAAACCCAAAAACTGATTACACAGAGATAATCAACGGGATAATAAAACCTGTCTCCAGAAAGTAGAGGTGTCAGAGGACCTCGATGGTACCACCCAGGTCCCAAGTGGAGGAATTAGCCAAAGGTACAAACTGGGAAGTTGCTCTGAATGTTGTCCTAATGCCAAATCCAAACCCAGAAAAGGTAGAAGGACAAGGGTAGTTCTGCCTAGGTCCTTGATGAGAGAATATATGGGATTTGGTAGCATGCAAGAAACCAAAATGACCCCCAAAGAGGAAGAGGAAACAAAAAAAAGAATTATGGAATACCAAAAGAAGTAGATTGTTTCCCATAATGAAATTGATGTGGTGAATTCACATTTGCCACCTATACAAACTAACGAATTCATCACATAACCAAACAAAATCTTGAAATATTTTCTTGTTAACTAAAGACTACAAATTCCTTTCCAATAGGCACATAGTCCAACATCAAACAAACCGACTACTGTCAAAAATCATGCAAGAGTAAAAATTCTAGATCCATTTTTATCACACCTCAATTAGAGACCTTTTAGTCCCCAAAAGCTAGAGACTTAGTGGATGAGGGTAGTAGAACTCCTCAACAAATGGCATGCATGCTTCACCTTTCACCACAAAATGAAAGAAGACTAGATATGAGTACAATTCTTTCTCCAAGAGTTTGAATGATACAATAGAAAATTGCTTGAACTAGGAGTTACATTATCAACACTAGTTTTCACAATTAGAAAGACAAAAGTACTACTACCCATCTTCACATGAAAATTTGAGATCTTAGAAGACTTCTTTCTACCATGAAAAACATACACAATATTTACAAGTTTTGTTATTCTTGATGATGAGTTATTTGGTCCCTCTCCTATAGAAGACTACTTTCTTGTCATACAAGTAGGGGCTACCAAACACAATTCCACAAATGTCTACAAGAGCTACATCTACCAAACATTAAATGATAACCTTACCAACAAGAAAATTCAACTTGCATTTCCTATCAATAAGAATTTAATTTCCTCCCTTAATCCAATCCAAACCATTAGGCTTAAGGTGTTGAAATGTCTTCCAACCAAGTTTTGTTAGCAATCTCTATGCAATCAAGTTAGTTTGTGAACATGAATCAAACAAAGAATTGACCTTAACATTATTGACAAAAATATAAATGTTAAACAATGTTCCTTTGTTCAACACACCAACCTTCTTAGGAGTGCAAGTAATTCTAGAATCTCCATTAGAATCACCACTGATCTCCTTACCCTTAGGAATCTAAATTGAGATAGTAGGATCCTTTTAATTCTTCTTTTTATGTGGTTATTTTTTGGATGTGACTTTTAGGATGAGGACTAAGTTATATGACCATCCTTACCACAATGATCACAATGTGTAAATTTCTTAGTGCTTGTGGAATGAATTGCTTTCTTGTCCTTTTTATTGGCCTTAACTTTATTAGATGTGGAAGGACAACAATATATCTCAAGGTAATTAGCTCACGAGCATGCTTCATATATGTCAATAGATTTAGATAGTAGCATGGGTCTATGAAGATGATTATGCTAACCCCCTATGTATTTCATTAGGATTTCAACATCATGCACTTATTTACCCATTTGTACAACCATTTTGCAAAATTCACTATTGTATTCTAGTAGAGTACACTATTTTTTTTTGTTTAAGAAATTTCCATTCCATGCTCTTTACTTTGCTATGACATATTAGATAGAAATGTTTCATAATTAATTGCTTAAAATGCTCCCCAAAACTCATAAAATTTTGTTTTAGAGCCATGGAATACAATAGACTTCCAAACCAAGTCAAGGCAAGCTTTGTTAACCTTAGTCTAGAAAATGAATTCTTTTGATCAAAGAAATAATATGTACACTAAAATGTACCTTAAGTTGTGTAATCCAATTTTCAAGTTTTTTTCCATCTACTTCACCTTCAAATGATTGAATTTCAATCTTTACTTCTATTGGAACCCCCCCACAATTTCTTTGCTCCTTGATCTTAAACCCTGAAATTGGCTAAGTTTGTGTCTAAAAAGATTAGAACCCTAAGCCCTTAAACCTTCTTTAAAGCCTATGTTATAATATTATGCTAACTTGTGATAGGCAGTCACCCTAGGTTTAAGTTCTGACTTAATGTCCTTAGCTTCATTCATAACCGGCCCCTTGAGCCTAGTCACTAGTTCCTCCCTATTTATGCCAATATTTTTCAAGTCTAAGCACATGATCTTTATGTTGCAAGTATGAGGATAACCAATGTTGTCATTGATGTCAACATACTCATATTGCATTAATGAGAAAGATTGGATGAGCTGTGTGCTGAGGATATTGAGAAAATTAGCCTTAATCAGGAACAGTGAAGAACAGTGATGACATTAAGGTAAAAGTCCAAGATAAGAGGACATTAAGAAACCTACAAATAGCTTGTGCAGAGAATGTTAGCTGGGTAAACAGAGCAGAGTCTCATTCAAAAGCAAGGATCAGTCCTCTACCGGATTATTGGAATTAATTCATACTGATGTATGTGGTCCGACAACAATCAAGAGTATGCAAGGTGATAGATATTTCATGTTACTAATTGATGACCATTCCCAGATGATGTGGGTTACCTTTCTGAAAGAGAAATCAGAAGCTTTTGACAAGTTCAAAATCTTCAAGGCTATGGTAGAAAATCAAACTGGACTAAAACTGAAATGTCTGAGGTCTGATAGAGGTGGTGAATTCACATCTGGTGAATTCATAGATTTTTGTGAGAAGCATGGTATAAAAAGACAGTTATCTATTCCTAGGACTCCATAGTAGAATGGAGTAGTAGAGAGAAAGAACCGGAGCATCCAGGAAGCATCCAGGGCAATGATGGTAGAAGCAAATGTTCCCCAGATATTTTGGAGAGAAGCTACCAGCACTGTAGTCTACACTCTCAACTGAGTTCAAATCAGAAGCAATACCGGTAAGACTCCTTATGAACTTTGGTTTGGTATCACTCCTACTGTGAGATATTTCAGAGTATTTGGTAGCAAATGTTACATTAAAAGAGATGAAGATCTAGGAAAGTTTGATGCTAGAAGTGATGAAGGAATTTTCTTGGGTTACTGCACTCAAAGCAAAGCATATCGGTGTTACAATAAGAGACTGAGAAAGATAACAGAAAGTACAAATGTGAAGGTTGATGAAGGACTCGAGAAGCCCTCAAGGTTTTATGAACATGATGAAGATGATCAAAATGGTTCTCTGGTTCAAGGAGCTCAATCCTCCTCTAAAAGTTAGATGCAGACTGATCCGGTAAATCAAGAAGAAGAGGTTTGTCTAATGAGCCTGATCAAGAAATAGTAGAGAAAGAAACTCCCAAAGTTTCGAGGTATGTAACTCTAAACCACTCTGAAGATCAGATCATAGGTGACAAAAGCAAAGGGGTACAGACAAGGAAGAGAATTGCTCAAAATTTAGATGAATGTTGTCTGATTTCAAAGATTGAACCTAAGACAATAAATGAAGCCTGCAATGATGAAAACTGGACCAAAGCAATGGAGGAAGAGTTGATGCAAATTGAGAAAAATCACACTTGGGATCTTGTTCCCAGACCTAGAAACAAGAATGTGATTGGAACCAAATGGGTCTTTCGGAACAAACTAAATGAAGTTGGTGAAGTAATCAGAAACAAAGCCAGATTGGTCTGCAAAGGCTACTCTCAAATAGAAGGAATTGATTTTGAAGAAACCTTTGCTTCGGTGGCAAGAATTGAAGCAGTCAAATTATTTCTTGCATTTGTTGCCTTCAAAGACTTCAAGGTATATTAGATGGATGTCAAGTCTGCCTTTCTAAATGGTGATTTGGAAGAAGAAGTATACATTGAGCAACCAGATGGATTTCAATTGTCTGATCATAGAGATATGGTCTGCAAGTTGAAGAAAGCACTGTATGGATTGAAGCAAGCCCCAAGGGCTTGGTATGAAACATTGGATAAGCATCTTGTGCAGATTAGTTTCAACAAAGGTACTACTGACAATAACTTATATTTTAAAATTGATCATGAAAACATCTTGATTGTTGAAGTATTTGTTGATGATATCATCTTTGGAGGAAAAGATAGCATGTGTAAAAATTTTTCAAATCAAATGAAAAGTGAGTTTGAGATGTCCATGCTTGGTGAAATGAATTTCTTCTTGGGCCTGCAAATTACTCAAACAAAGAAAGGGATCTTCATTTCTGAGACCAAATATGTGAAAGAATTGTTGAGGAAATTTGGGATGGAAGATTCAAAGCCAATGAATACTCCCATGGCAACTAGATGCAAGTTGAGCAAAGATGATGACTCTCCCTAGGTGGATTAGACAAAATATAGGTCAATGGTTGGAGGACTGTTGTATCTCACTCAAACTAGACCAGATATTATGCAGGCTGTTGGTCTTGTTACTAGATTCCAAGTTGATCCTAGAGAATCTCATGTTATGGCAATCAAGAGGATTTTTAGATATCTAAAGGGGACAGTTGAGTATGGTCTATGGTACCCTAGAGATCATGATTTCTCTCTTCATGCATATACAGATGCAGATTGGGCAGGAGATGTGGATGACCGAAAGAGCACCAATGGTGGAGCTTTCTTTTTGGGAAAAAGATTGGTTTCTTGGCTAAGCAAGAAACAAGAGGCAATATCTCTGTCTACAACTGAAGCATAATACATTGCAGCAGTAGGTAGTTGCACTCAAATCTTATGGATGAAGCAGATGCTAAGAGACATTAAAGTAGAATATGAGGAGCCTATCACAATTTTCTATGATAATTCAAGTGCAATAAATATTTCTAAGAATCCGGTGTTGCATTCTAAGACCAAGCACATATCTATCAAGTTTCACTTTCTAAGAGAGCAAGTGAACAAGGATGAGGTCAGATTGGAGTATGTGCCCTCCAAAGATCAGATTGCAGATATTTTTACTAAACCTCTTCCCAAGGACTCTTTTGAGTATCTCAGGGAGAAGTTAGGGGTCATTGCCCCTCCGGTGATGAACTAGGATGCACTGATGTGCATCAGTCTAGTGGATATCACAGTCATATCTTGTGATCCAGATTGGTGATGGGGAGCTGCTACTCAGGGGGAGCAGCTGGTATGATTGTGATATGTTAGAATTGCAAGTATGAGTCCTTTTCCATTGATGTCAAGGGGGAGAGAAGATATGTGAAAAACAAGTGGTTATTGATCAAAGGGGGAGTAGTAAAGAAAGAGAAGACATGTGAAGAGTTGTTGCTAATAGGGGGAGCTGTGACAGAAAGGAGAAGTTCTTGTCTTGATGCTTTTTCACATCATATGTTGCCATCAATGACAAAGGGGGAGATTGTTACAAGTATGAGGATAACCAGTGTTGTCATTGATGTCAACATACTCATATTGCATTAATGAGAAAGATTGGATGAGCTGTGTGCTGAGGATATTGAGAAAATTAGCCTCAATCAGGAACAGTGAAGAACAGTGATGACATTAAGGTAAAAGTCCAAGATAAGATGAATATCAGAGGATGTGGTTTAAAGGGTTTTCAGATATGAGTCTTGAGATGCTCCAGTCAAGATTTCAGAGGTCTGCATGAAGATATGAAGAAGTTATGGTCGCTCTAGTAGAACCGGTTCTGGCAGATGTTCAGTGGTGACAGAGTGTCACAGATTGGTCCGGTGAGCTCCGAAATTGCATTATCTCCTTCTGCGGATTGGAGGGAGTTATGAAGAAGTCAGTGTGAAGTGACAACTAGATTTGTTCATGGCTTGGAGGTCCGGAAGCACCCTTTTCAGTATGACAATGGCGATAGACTGTGTTCTTGAAGTTCCAGATGAAGAAGAGAAGAATTCCAGTAAGCTGATAAAGCGCGGATGTTATTGGTGACTCAAGAAAGGTTTTGGTGATCTTTGGATCATGTACAATTCTTATTGGCGGTCCACATTGAAGTTGGAGTTTGCATTTGAAGAATTACCACCGGGTATTGGTGTTCTTCTTGAGACTGGCCGACCGGATGTGTTACACGTCTTGTGAATGATCTTATAGGTGTTTGCCGACTTAGATGATTGTTCCTAAGTTGATGCCTTGTATAAATAAGGGATTGTGAACTCATTTTGAAGTGTGTCTGGGAGCGGAGAAGTGGGGATAGCGAAGAGAAGTGCAAAAGGTAGAGTAGGAGTTTTTGGGCTTAAATGGAACTAATCCAGGCATGGTAAAGATGTCAATCTCCAGTTCAAGTGTGTAATACTTGTTACTTTTTAGACAGTGTGTCTCTTATAGGCAGTGTGCCTCTTGTGAGTAGTGTGCTCGGGCAGTGAGCCCTAATTGGCATGTGCCATCTATTTTTCTTATTCTTCTAACAGAGAATAATCCTTGGGTTAATCACCCTGTGGTTTTTCCCTTGACCGGGTTTCCACGTCAAAATCTTTGTGTCTCATGTGTTGATGTGTATCTGCTCTGGTGTTTATGCTTTATGCTTTCATGTATGATTAATTGATATACTATTAAATAACAAAGAGGATTTAAGTGTTTGAATTGCAAGCAAGTTTTGGACAACTGATTCACCCCCCCTCTCAATTGTCTATCCTAAATCCAACACTTTAGAAGCAGATGAACGGCTATCGCGGTATCACGGGCTTTAGATTTGTTAGATTTTTTAGGATTGCACTGATGTGATGATTGTTGATTTTGAGTTGGCGGGCATCAAATCTTGTCTGCTGATTCAACTGCTACGTACTTGTTCCCTGTTGGATCGCAGTAGCACACTACGAAGAGGTGCCATGGAATATTCCTTGTGTTTTTGCGATAATGTGCCAACTAGAGGGTGGGACTTAGTTTTGTCTTAAAGGAGCTGAGGCTAGTGCCTAGCGTGCAAGCGTGGAGGTAGTAGTGTGGGTCCCTACCAAGTTTGTGTTGTTGCAATAAGGTGACATGTGGTGAGGTCGTGGATTTTGAATAGAAAGGCATTCTTTGTTGGCATGTTCTGATTGGCAAATGAATTTTCAACGATCCCAATGGATTCTTTTTCATCTCCAACCACTCATCTTGCTCTGACGTGTTTCAAATCGATGGTCCAAGTTCAAATTCTGGATTTCATTCGAGCATGCTACATGAACATCAAAACAGCTATAGCTTGGCAAGTTCTACCTAGATTTTTGAGATTATCAGATGTAAACTAGAGGTGTTGCTTGAGTATGCAAGATAGTGATTTGATAATTAACACACTTCTCTAGTATTTTTTGATCTTCAGTTGGATCTTGGTACATGAATTGGACCTTTGTTGTCTATGTGAGAGGCATTTGTAGTCAGGAGAAATTACTTTGCATCTCCATTTCATGCTTTGAAGGTTGTGAATAGATCATTAAAAATTTCTAGATATGAATTCAAGTGTGTGGAGCCTACAAACACCTGGAATGGAATTAATGAGGTTGTTGGTGTAGACACTTAAAATTGTCCATGTCTTACAACATCACCTTGACGATACATTCCTTGAGACATCTTTTGGTATTTTATCCTAGGTCCCTTTCATACTCCTTTCATCACCTAATTAGTTAAATAATTTTTTTTTATTTAACTAATCCCATCCTAATTCCCATTTTAATCCCATTCATCCCACTAGCCAATTAATTAAATAAATCCTATTTATTTAATTAATTTCCCACCTTTCTTCTAATTTAAATAAATAAAATATTTATCTAAATTAGCAATCTCCCCATTTTCCAACTAATTTAAATAAAATATTTGAATTAGTCATCACCTTTCATCACAATCCAACACATGTCCCATACTACATTTTTCATTCAATGCTTTTCACATATCCAACTAATTTAAATAATTCTATTATTTAGATTAGGCCAGCCCTATTCTTATCTACACACTTGTCACATAACTACAACTCCTTGTGGAGTGGGAAATTCTATTCAATCTCAACCGTCCACATCACACAATTGACCTTTCAATCCTAACCATCAATTCAAAGCACTCATCTCCTATAAATCAAGTCTCACCCAAGCCAATTGGGGGATCCATTTTTAAGTAACACCATGTTGTCAAAATGATTCTCGATCCTCTCTCCATTCATCGTCTATCTATTGTTATAATGCAGATTTGAGAAATCAACATTCATCCAAGAACCACAATCTTCAATATTTTGCATCCTATGTGAAATGGAGAAGGGCAATGGAGGAGAGCCAAGCTTAGCATACAAATTTATATTTAGTTTTCTTTATCATTTGAATTTCTTTGTTATCTTATACTCCATTGTTTAGTTAGGGTTTCATGATTGATCTCACTGATTTATGCCCTGATTTTCCCTAACTTATAGTTGGAAAATGGAAATTGTTCATACAAAGGACCTCCATCTACTCTTGTTATAAGTAGGAGTGCTTCCATGAATTGTTTGCATCAATTGCTACGATGAGTACTGTGTAGAATACTTCCTTGTAATTTTTATCCTTTGTTTCCCAAAGGAATATGTCCCTATTCTCCTAGTTGCAGGTATGTTCGTTCCAAATTAAGGAAAGAGTGAGTATTGGCCAAGGGAATGGGAGGTATTGGAAAAAGTAGGACCCTTTGGCTACAACATTCTTGCTAGTTTCCCAAAACCATAGCTGAATAATGTCATTATGGTGGGGAACTAGTCAGATCATCCAAATCCTCCAACTGCATGTAGTTGTTCCTCAGGGGTGGACCAACTGGGTAGGTTTGCAGCAACCTCAACCAGAAAGTTCTAGGATCCAAAAATGTGGGCAGAGAGATTCTAGTTTTCTCTCTCACCTTCCCTCTATTTGATGACATTGATCAAGGATAGTAGAAGAGGAAGTGTTTGGATGGCTTAGTTGAGAAAAGAGGAGTTGGACTTTGTTCACAGAGTCAAAGAAGTCCTTGCCCCAGTGAGGATGACATTTTCTAGTTCGATTGTTGAGAGCCACCTCGATGATTCTAGAGATCAGACACCCAATGATGACATATTGAAAGATGGGGAGTCATGTTTTCTTCCCAACAACCTATGATCTAAGTCTAAATGTGGGACACCAATTCAAACATTCTAAAACATTGTTGTAAATCTTTGCAAAGGAATTGGTTAAAAGAAAGTGTCTGTCAATCAGAACAAGGATGTAGTTTCCTAAGTCACAAATATTAAATGAAATATAACTTGAAACGTTGTACTAAGGAAATCCTGACCGACATAGTTTGTCTATATATAGGGTTTCAAAGGTCATAGTAAAGGATCCACTTTTGATCCACATTTTTGGAGGGTGGAGTTAGTTGCTAGGAAAGGAATTCTTCTCTGGGCTTTGGATACAAGATATCCATATTCTTGGGGAATAGTTTATGTAGTAGAATTGGTGCATTGTCAAGACTGCGGAATGGAATAATGCGTGCTTATGAATAAATTCATGTATGATAGTTTTCAATCTAGATTGCAATATATGAATAACACAGTGTGTGTATTTTTTTCAATTGTTTCCTTAGATGTATGCGTTGCTTTTGTGAATGAAAGAATCAAGGGTTTTGGATTTCATCTATGTACATTTTCTGCATTGAATGTCTTATTTACTGCTTCTGTTTAAGGAATGGATTAAATATGTTTTGAGTAAGACATAGGAAGTAGTGTGTTACATTTAGGATTATTGAAGTAGAATTGCACAAAATACTATTTCTTGGAAAATTAATAGTATAATAAGTCCTTTGGGTATGAAGTTTTAATGTCAGAAAGGCAGTGTTTGCAGAACAAAGTTTTGACTCTGTTGCCCTTGATAAAGCACTGATCACAGAACTTATTTACCTTAAGGTCTAGAGAGAACAGAAAGTTTAAAGACAAATTAGTTGAAGTTTTTTAGTTTGTTTTGTTATAGTTTGAGTAGGTTTTAATATATGTTCTCAAGGCCAACAATGTGAAAATCTCCAGGAACCTTGCCAGTTTTAGGATAATTTTACAAGTCTTGGTGCATGTTTGTGAGAACATCTCTGCCAGAAATCAAAGAGAAATATGTTGATTGCTATAAGGGACACCCCCCTAGGTTTGACAGAGCCTAAAGTGCATGGGAGATAAGTATAGATAATCTCCCACTTTGTTGGCCAAGTCTACCATTAAATTTGATCATAAGAATTGACAAACCTTTAGAGTTTGATGTGTGTAGATTTGGGAACCAACAATTTCCTCTTTAATGTTTGGAAGACTCTTCTCCACCTTAGCTACTTCATCTTCCTCATTGTAACTTATATCTTTATCCAATCTCTCCTAGAGGACTTGCATAAGGTTCTTCATGTCTCCAACTACAAAGATGCAATTGCAATGGCATCCTCCATTCTAGAGAACATAGCTTTCGCATTGTTGTATTAACCTTCTTTTTACATACTTCTCAACTCTTTCCTCCACTTACGATATTCAATGTCACTCCCCAAATGTAAAACCTTCTTTCCACTTGAACAAGTTATGGGCATGAACTTGCAAAATACTCACAACAACAATACTCCCAATGGAGTGGAGTTGCTTTGATACAACTTGATTTGTAAACTATCAAGGATATTCCTTAGCTTAGTCATAAACTTATAGAAATATAGATAGAGTAAATTATGGAGGAAAGTAAATTGTTTATTAATTGCATGATATCAACTTGTAATTAAGAACAAGAAAAAAGAGAAAAACACCATAAATAATGGAGACACAAGAAATAACATGGAGAAACCCTTAGTGGATAAAATCCACCAAAATGTGAGTCACATTGAATTATGTAGTCCAACATGGCATCAGTGCAAATGATCTCACCCCATACTGTTGGTTTTAGGACAGACAACTTAGAGGGGGGTTGAATCAGTTGTCACAAAAACTTTCTTTTCTTTAAACACTTAAATCATTCTTATATTTCTACAACATAATAATGATTCAATCATGGAAGCACAATGCAATAACTCAAGAGCAGAAACACATTAACACACATGACACTAAGATTTTAACATGGAAAACCCGGTTAAAGGAAAAACCACTGGGTGACTAACCCAAGATTGTATTCTCTATTAAAAGAATAAGAAGAACAAAATGGCACTTGCCAATTAGGGCTCACTACCCGAGCACACTGCTCACAAGAGGCCCACTGTCTACAGGAGACACACTGTCTACATAATAATATAAATATTACATACTTGAACTGGAGATTAGCATCTTCACCATGCTTGAGACAGTTCCATTTAAGCTCAACACTTCTGCTCTTCTTTTCACTCTTCTCCTTTCTACCACTTTTTCATCTCAACCAAGGATGCTTTGAAATGACTTCACAAATCTTATTTATACAAGACATTGACTTTGGGATAATCATCAAAGTTGGCACAACATACTTTATTTTATTATAGAGCAGTTACAAAAATACAACTTGATTGGTTACAAAGACTTCATGCGTATCACCACACTGTTGGCCACACATATCTGGGACTTCAATCTTTTTTGAGGAACACTTCATGCTTCATAGAACATCTTCAAGATCATCTGCAAGATGTGTAAAACATCTGGTAGGACATGATTAGGAAGAACACCATCACCCAAGAGTAAATCTTCAATTATGAGCTCAATCTTCAATGCGGACCGCCAACACGAACTGGATACAATCTAGAGACCCCCACAAGCTTGCCTGAATCACCAAGAACATCCACACCACTTTTGCTTACTAAAATCATTCGCATCTTCATCCGGAACCAAAAGAACATAGTCTATCATCACTGTCACATTAGAATAAATGCTTGCAAACCTCCAGACTATGAGCCAATTGAGTTGTCAATTCACATTGGCTTCCTAAACATTCCACCAAATCCGCAGAACAAGATATTGCATTTCCGGATCTCACCGGACCTATTTGTGTCACTCTGTCACCTCTGAACAGCTGCCAGAACCAGTTTTACTCATATGGCCATAACTTCTCCAAGTCTTCATGCGGACCTCTCAAATCTTGACTGGATCATCTTTAGACACATATTTACAAACCCTTTGATGCGCATTCTCTGATCTTCATCTAGCTGGGATCTTCACTTCATAGAGCTTCACTGTCTTCACTATTTCTGATAGGACTAATTTTCTCAATATCTTCAGCACACATCTCATCCAATCCTTGACATCAATGCAACAGGAATATGTTGACATCAATGACAACACCGGTTAGGCCCATACTTGCAACAATCACCCCCTCTGTCATTGATGGCAACATATGATGTGAAAAACTATTTTAACCATCAAGACAAGAACTTCTCCTCACTAACTGACATAGCTCCCCCTATCAATTGAAATCATTCATATGTCTTCTCTTTCTTTGCTCCTCCCCCTTTGATTAGCAACCACGTTTGTTTTTCACATGTCTTCTCACCCCCTTTGACATCAATGGCAAAGGGCACATACTTGCATCAATACTTCAAAATCATACAGACTGCTCCCCCTAAGTGGTAGCTTCCTATCATCAATCCAAACCACAAGATATGACTGTGAGATCCACCAGACTAATGCACATTAGTGCACCTTAATTCAGAGCCGGAGGGGTATTAACCCCTAACTTCTCCCTGAGATACTCAAAAGAGTCCTTAGGTAGAGGTTTAGTAAAAATGTCTGCAATCTAATCCTTTGAGGGCACAAACTCCAATCTGACTTCATTCTTGTTCACCTGCTCTCTCAAAAAGTGAAACTTGATGCATACATGTTTTGTCTTTGAATGCAACACCTAGTTTTTTGATATATTTATTGCACTTGAGTTATCATAGAAGATTGTGATAGGTTCCTGATACTCCACTCTGATGCCTCTCAGCATTTGCTTCATCCACAATACTTGAGTGCAACTACCTGCTGCTGCAATATATTCTACTTTTGCAGTGGACAAAGATATTACATCTTATTTCTTGCTCAGCCAAGAAACCAATCTTTTCCCCAAAAAGAATGCACCACCACTGGTACTCTTCCGGTCATCCACATCTCCTGCCCAATCAGCATCTATATATGTGTGAAGAAAGAAATCATGATCCCTAGATACCATAAACCATACTCAACTATTCCCTTTAGATATCTGAGAATTCTCTTGATTGCCATGACATGAGATTCTCTAGGATCAGCTTGGAATCTGGCAACAAGACCAACATCATTCATAATGTCAGGTCTAGTTTGAGTAAAATACAGTAGTCCTACAATAATTGACCTGTACTTTTTATGATCAGCCTTAGGAGATTCATCATCTTTGCTCAATTTACACCCAGTTGTCATGGAAGTATTCATTGGCTTTGAATCTTCCATCCCAAATTTCTTCAACAATTCTTTCACATATTTGGTCTGTGATATGAAGATTCCTTTCTTTATTTAAGTGATTTGCAGATCCAAGAAGAAATTCATTTCCCCAAACATAGACATCTCAAATTCACTTTTCATTTGATTTGCAAAAGTCTTGCACATACTATCTCTTCCTCCAAAAATGATATCATCAACAAATACTTCAACAATCAAAATATTTTCATGATCAATCTTGAAGTACAAGTTATTGTCAGCAGTACCTTTGTTGAAACCAATCTTCAAAAGATGTTTATCCAATCTTTCATACCAAGCCCTTGGGGCTTGTTTGAGTCCATACAATGCTTTCTTCAACTTGCAGACCATATCACCATGATCAAACAATTGAAATCCATCCAATTGCTCAATGTATACTTCTTCTTCCAAGTCACCATTTAGGAAGGCAGACTTGACATCCATCTGATATACTTTGAAATCCTTGAAGGCAGCAAAAGCAAGAAATAATCTGATTGCTTCAATTCTTGCCACCGGAGTAAAAGTTTTTTCAAAGTCAACTCCTTCTACTTGAGAGTAACCCTTACAGACCAATCTAGCTTTGTTTCTGACTACTTCACCATCTTCATTCAGTTTATTCTGGAAGACCCACTTGGTCCCAATCACATTTTTGTTTCTAGGTCTGGGAACAAGATCCCAAGTGTGATTTTTCTCAATCTATATCAACTCTTCCTCCATTGCTTTGGCCCAGCTTTCATCATTGCATGCTTCACTTACTGTTTTTGGTTCAATATTTGAAATCAGACATTACTTCTCTAAATCTTGAGCAATCTTTCTTCTTGTTTGAACACCTTTACTTCTATCACCTATGATCTGGTCTTCAAAATGATTCAGTCTTACATACCTGGGAGTTTTGGGAATTTCTTGCACTTCTATTCCTTGGATAGGTTCATTCAAACTTATCTCTTCTTCCTATATTTCAGGATTCTCTAGATCAGTCTGAATTTGAACTACAAAAGGGGCTAGATCTTCTTGGACCAGAACATCATTCTGATCATCTACTTCATACTCATAAAACCTTGAGGCATTTTTAATGCCTTCATCAACCTTCACATTTGTACTTTCTAAATCTTTCTTAATCTCTTGTTATAACACCGGTATGCTTTGCTTTGAGTAGAGTAACCTAAGAATATTCCTTCATCACTTCTAGCATCAAATTTGCCAAGGTCTTCATCTCTTTTAATGTAACATTTACTACCAAAGACTCTGAAATACTTCACAGTAGGAGTGATGCCAAACCAGAGTTCATAAGGTGTCTTACCAGTATTGCTTCTGATTTGTACTCGATTAAGAGTATAAACAATAGTGCTTACAGCTTCTCTCCAGTAGATCTGAGGGACATTTGCTTCCATCATCATTGTTCTAGTTGCTTCCTGGATGGTCTGGTTCTTTCTTTCCACTACTCCATTCTGCTGTGGAGTCCTTGGAGCAGATAACTGTCTCTTTATCCCATGTTTCTCACAGAATTCTATGAACTCTCCGGATGTGAATTCACCACCTCTATCAGACCTAAGACATTTTATGTTTAACCGAGTTTCATTTTCTACCATTGCCTTGAATATTTTGAACTTCTCAAGAGCTTCAGATTTCTCTTTTAGGAAAGTCACCCGCATCATCTGGGAGTGGTCATCAATCAGTAACATGAAATATCTATCACCTTGCAGACTCCTAATTCTTTCCAATCCACATAGATTAGTGTGTACTAAGTCTAACAATCCGGTAGAAGATTGTTCCTTACTTTTAAATGTGACTCTGCTTTGCTTACCCAACTGACATTCTTTGCACAAACTGTTAGTAGGTTTCACCAGTCTTGGAAGATCTCTTACAGCTTGAGTGTTGCTTATCTTGATGATATTATCAAAATTTACATGACACATTCTCCTATGCCACAACCAACTCTGATCAATTTGAACAAATAAAGAACTTTTGCTAGTACCAACCAAGTGGAAAATGTTACCTTTTGTTTGAGTACCGGATGTAATTTTTGTTCCAGAACTTTCAAAGATCTTACATTTTCTATTTTTGAATTGAAGATCATAGCCTTTGTCCACCAACTGCCCAACACTGAGAAGATTATGCTTCAAACCTTCAACATACAGTACATCACTGGTTTTGTTCTTTCCATCAAATGAAATAGTTCCTCTGCCTCTGATTCTACCAGCAGAATTATCACCAAATTTTACAACTCCTCCTTCATATCTTTCCAGATCTATGAACTTATTTTTATCACCAGTCATATGGTGGGAGTATCCACTATCAATGACCCATTCATCCTTTTCTTCAACTTGAGCAGCCAGAGTTCTTTCTATCAGTTTATGACTGACAGATTCAATGGGCATTGGATCTTCTTCCTTGATGGCAATAAACACCCAGTCACTTCCGAATTTGTTTCCTGTCTCTAATTCATCATTTGTTACTCTTTCATCATCATCATCTTCATGAACATAATAATATTTCTTTTAGAATCTTGATCTATTTGGATTTGTCCTTGAAAATCTTTTCGGACACCTTGAGGCAAAGTGACCAATCTTGTTGCAGTTGAAACATTTGAAGGGCAATTTTCCTTCATACTTACCAGATCCTCTTGGTAGTCTTTTTGCAATAAGGGCTTCAAGTTGAGTAGCTTTTGTCTCATCTTCTTCCAGATTTTTTCTTTCTTTTTCGTACCATGATAATTTCTTTGAGGAATTTTCTCCTGGATCGTACCTTTGTTTGCCTTTTACAGAGGCACTAGCTTTGAATGCAGATTCAGTCTTGGGAGGTGCATCTCCAAACTCAGCCAATTCAAATGCAGCTAATTTCCCAACCAATTGATCCCTTGTGATATTTGATAAAGATCTGAATTCCTCAATAGTAGCAACCTTGTGTTTGTAAGCAGGAGGTAAGGATCTGAGAACTTTGGCGACAATCTCATCTTCATCCAAGGTTCCACCAGCACATCTAATGCCACAAACAAGCTCATTTACTTTTGGCATAAATGTAGTGATATTCTCATCTTCATTCATCTCCAGGTTTTCAAATTTTCCTTTCAGACTTTGTAGCTTGGCACATTTAACATATTTGTCTCCTTCATGCAGAAGTGCTAGGTTTGACCAAATTTCATATGCAGTTTTTAAATCCATAACATTTTCAGCTTTGAATCAGATAAGGCACTTAGTAAGGCTTCTTTAGCTCAAAGATTATCTTCAGCATCTCTGATTTCATCTGTAGTTGTTGGACCATTCTTTGGAGGAATATACTTCTTTATAATCATGTTCCAATATTGAAATCCCATACATTACAAGTGACATTCCATGCGTCTTTTCCAAAGAGTGTAGTTTGTTCCATCAAACCTCGGACTATGTTTTTTGAAGGAAGACATCCTAGATCTCCTTAAGCAGTTAAGCTCTTTTAGAGGAACTTAGCTCTAATACCAATTGTTGGTTTTAGGAAAGACAACTGAAAGAGGGGTGAATCAGTTGTCACAAAAACTTTCTTTTCTTTAAACACTTAAATCCTTCTTATATTTCAATAACATAATAATGATTCAATCATGGAAGCACAATGCAATAACTCAAGAGCATAAACACATTAACACATATGACACCAAGATTTTAACGTGGAAAACCTGGTTAAAGGAAAAACCACGAGGTGACTAACCCAAGATTGTATTCTCTGTTAAAAGAATAAGAAGAACAAAATGGCACTTGCCAATTAGGGCTCACTGCCTGAGCACACTACTCACAAGAGGCCCACTGCCTACAGGAGACAATTGTCTATAGAATAATATAAATATTACATACTTGAACTGGAGATTAGCATCTTCACCGTGCTTGAGACAGTTCCATTTAAGCTCAACACTTCTGCTCTGCTTTTCGCTCTTCTCCTTTCTACCACTTTTTCATCTCAACCAAGGATGCTTTGAAATGACTTCACAAATCTTATTTATACAAGACATTGACTTTGGGATAATCATCAAAGTCGGCACAACATACTTTATTTTATTAAAGAATAGTTACAAAAATGTAACTTGATTTGTTACAAAGACTTCATGTGTATCACCACACTGTCGGCCACACATATCTAGGACTTCAATCTTCTTTGAGGAACATGGCATGCTTTGCAGAACATCTTCAAGATCATCCACAAGATATGTAAAACATCCGGTCAGCCATGATTAGGAAGAAAACCATCACCCAAGAGTAAATCTTCAATTACGAGCTCAATCTTCAATGTGGACTGCCAACACGAACTGGACACAATCTAGAGACCCCCACAAACTTGTCTGAATCACCAAGAACATCCACACCACTTCTACTTACTGAAATCATTCGCATCTTCATCTGGAAGCTTAAGAACATAGTCTGTCATCACTGTCACATTAGAATAAATGCTTGCGGACCTCCAACCACAAACCAATTGAGTTGTCAATTCGCATTGGCTTCCTAAACATTCCACCAAATCCGCAAAACAAGATATTGCATTTCTAGATCTCATCAAACTTATTTGTGTCACTCTGTCACCTCTTAACAGCTGCTAGAACCAGTTTTACTCATATGGCCATAACTTCTCCAAATCTTCATGCGGACCTCTCAAATCTTGACTAGATGATTTTTAGACACATATCTACAAACCCTTTGATGTGCATTCTCTGATCTTCATCTAGCTAGGATCTTCACTTCATAGAGCTTCACTGTCTTCACTATTTCTAATAAGACTAATTTTCTCAATATCCTCAGCACACAGCTCATCCAATCCTTGGCATCAATGCAACAGTAGTATGTTGACATTAATGACAACACCGGTTAGGCCCATACTTGCAACACATATGTTGTCTAAGATCTCTTAAAAACAATTGAAAACTCTCCCCAAGTGTCGAAAATATTATCATTGATGTCAAAGGAGAATTAATATCACAATGATTTAATTATAGTCAAGCGCGTCTCTGGCATTTGATGAGTATAATGTTCATACAACATATGATGCAAGATTGAGTATGTTCCTAGCACATGAAATGCTACATGGCAAAGGAAGTAGAGAAAGAGTTTATTATACTAATGAACATGATGAAGAGAAACATAATATCAGGAGGGAAGATGCTAATAGTGTTAGGAAATCTATGAATAGAAAGTGTTACGAGGTGGCTAATGCTTCTCAACAAGTCGATAACGAAGAACAACATGAGACCTATTACTCTGTCCAAGAAACATTGTATGAGATTAACAAAGGCAATTTAAATTCATTTGATAGGGCACCATATGAATCACAAAAGCACAAGGAAAAAGGAGAACATAAGAGGAATTATCATTTCAGAGACAATGGCAGGTCGTGTAATCTAGGCTATTTATCAAGTAAGAATCTTTATGAAAGTGTTGATCATTCATCAAATGAGGAGAAAAATATATGGCACCCTAACTCTACAAAAGAACACATCAAATATACATATTTGTTAGATGCTGACTCTAAAAAGAGATCTGAAGTAGGTTGGCAAACACAGGAAGGCAACCCACAATATGGAAGGAAAGGTTCTCTAGATTCCCCAAAATTTCATGGTGATCATGTTACTCAACACCCAAAGTTACAGGATTATCACTTCCAAAAGTCTGAGAGCTTGGGGTTGTAAATGAATGAAAGTCACATAACTGATAGCAAATCTGAAAGGAGGCATTTAGATAGTTGTCATTAGGAAAGCAGCTCAATCAATGATAATTCTACTTTACCAGAACATAAAAGGGTTTATTCAGATAAGAGAAAAAAATGTCAGTGGTCATAAGGATGTCCATCAAATTGATGGATTTGAAAACATAAATAGATATGACAGGACGCAATCTAAGAGGAAGCAAAAGGTCCCTATGTATATTGATTCCTATGTTTAGCACAATGAGCAGACAATGTAGTGGCATATCTGAAGGCAAGGAGTGTTCCCCTGAAAAAGGTAGAAGGCAAGATATTCAAATTTAAAAATCTTAGAGAACCAGAAGCAAACAAAAAACCCACGAGATTCAGTCCGAAGGTATGGAGTCAACAATAGTGAAAAACATAGGAGAGAAATTGTTGGGATAGAGAAAGGCGGCATAGTTGATCATGTAGTCGTAACAGAAGTAGGGACCGCAGAGACTAGGATCATGATATGGTTGACTATAAAAAGCGACATTGTAGCCCTAGTCCTCAAAATCACAGAAGTACTTATAAAGATGGATTGGAAGGAGAGCATCTCAATGGTTGATATGAAGCAATGGAACCAACTAGCGAAAGTAATGTAACTCATTGGTTCTTTGTTGGAGTTCAATGTGATTTCAATGAGAATGATTATGAGAAGTGGTTGGCACTTGATGATGACAATATTAAACAAAGGGATACAATATGATTAAGCTTAGGTATCTAAAGTCAATGGGTGTGAGAAAGGTTGTGACTTATGAAGCAACAAGATATAAAAAGAGTAGAACATTCAATGAGGAGGAGAATGAACCATGGAGTAAATAAGATATATATGGAGATAACTCAAGGGAGGAGAGTAATATCAAACATCATGGAGCATATATGAGTGAGTGTGAGAGATATATGAAGGATATATATGTGGAAGAGATTAGGAGAATATAAGGAGAGAATATGCATTAGAGATTAAAGTATATCATCGAAGCATATGTGATCATAGATGTATGTTTATGTTATGATTAAAGAGATAAATGATTCAAAAAAAGGGGTGAAATCAATAAAAGATATATCAATCATAGAGTGAATAAGAAGGCAAGTATGGAGTGAATAAGAAGAAGATTTTTATGAAGGATATCGAAATGATCTTCATTCATTGAAGAAGCAACATTTAGAAGGTGCAACCTTGTTTCTTTGGAGGTCGGTGCCTCCTAAAAGAAGACATTGGTGTATCTTGCTAAGTTGGTTCTTAGCAGTGGGGATTGGTGTCTCCAGTAGGTTAGTGCCTACAAATTTTGTAAAAAAAAATTATTTTCTGGTTGGATTTGGATAGTAGATCCAAGCAGCTTTCCTTTGTGGATTTATTCCCAGAAAGGGTTTCCACATAAATCTTGTGCATCTTAATTGTTAGATCTTGTGTGAATTTTGTTATTGTGGATATTAAATTTTAATAAGTAAAAGATTATCTTATACTGATTCACCTCCCCCACCCCTTCTCAGTATAAGTGTGTGCTTAACACCAAGACCAATATGCAACTATCTAATGAGCTTCCTATTATAATATAGTCAAAGTATATGAACAAATCTCACAAATAACTCCAAACACTAGAGATACAAGACTCTACAAGCTCCATCTATACTCAATTCAACCTCAAACATGTCATTTATTGATTCTCAAGCATGAAGGAAGACAAAACAACCATAAAGGAGGAAGAGGAAATTAAAAAAATGATTGTGGACATAAAAATGCAGATGTAACCTAGAACGAAATCACTTCTTTTGCAAGAGTAGCAATTTAATAATCATCATGATGAATTCACATTTGCCACCTATGCAAATTGATAAATTTTCCATGAAGGCAAAAATATGCATCTTGTACTTTTTATCATTAACACAAGCTTACACATTGAGATCTTGCTCCACCTTTCACATACTCTAACATCTAAGAAACCAACTATTGCCTAGAATCATGCTAAAGAGTACAAAACCCAAATCCATTTTTTTTAATCAATTGTTGAAGCCCGTCTTTGATCTTCATGTATCCCCTTGATCTTAGAATCCATGGGTCATTTCAAATACTCCTTCATAATCACTAGATTTTCTATTGCAAGATCTCTCACAAAATCCTCCAATGTTGTGGAGATTTCCCTTCACCAAAATCTACCTTTGGGGATCATTTCCGTTTCATGCATGCTTGGAATCTATAATTAACATGTTTGAGTTCTAAATGAGCATAAGCTTGAGCTTGTAGAGGCTTGCATCTCGTGTTGTGAGTTATTTGTAAGCTTTGGTTCACATGTTTTAAAGGTATCAGGACAAGAGCTCATTAGAGTTACAAACTAGTATTGGGGAGAGTTAAGTTGTTTGTGAGAGCTATTAAATGACCTATAGGCTAAGACCATTTGTCCTAATGCAATTTTGAAGTACTTGACTGATTGCCTTGAATTCCATTGAAGTTTTTACTCAAAAAGGTATTTCTCCACATTATTTCTTGTGCCTCCATTGTTTATGGTGTTCTCTATTTTCTTGTTCTTAATTAGAATTTGATATTGTGTAATTAAAAGACAATTTAACTACTCCCATAATTTACTCTACCTACATTTCTATAAGTTGGTGACTAACCTAAGGAAAATTTTTGGTAGTTTATGTATCAACAATGGGGGTTTTTTCAAATTTGAAGCCATGGAAGAAGTATGGAGATGGAGTTCTGAAAAACTTCATATCAACAACTTACAAAGAAAATTTAGAGCGCTTGTTGTAGAGGAAGGAAGAATGACCAAGAGCTTCGGGGAGAGAAGAAATTATGGCTTCCAAGTAAATAAATAGAGTGTTTTAAGTTAAGAATCCATTAGAGAATTTACTAGGACAATAATTAGAGTTCAAGTTTCAAGATGCAAATTTTACAATTGGAATTTGGACATCAACACGTGAGGGAACTAGTGTTTGGGCACTAGCACCAAGCTTGTTGGTGTCCTTAAAGAATGAGAATCCTAGCTTTCAAGAGTGGGTTGGTTATGGGCTAGGGAGCTTGATTTCATTTGTATGGCACACTAGAGATGGGCTTTTAGGCTTGGAAATTGGCAAAACAATACATAAAACATCTATGCTAGTCATAGTGGTTCATTCCACAATTCTAAATTATTGTCACTTAGAGCATGTTTATAATAGTCCACTCAACAATCCTACACCTCCTCTTTGTTAATTAACATGATTTCGTTTTGCAATTCTACACCATTCTTCTTAATCATTTGGTTATATTGATCCATTCTAGAATCCTCCACTTCTTATTTTACTTCCACAAAATTGTTATTATTACCATATTCTAGATGCTTATTTTAGATTTGTATCAAATGCTTCTAATGGAAATTTGTGTGCAAGACTAAAGATTGAGTTATCATTACATGGAGCACAACACAAGGCATAATCCATACATATTTGTGTATGTGTGTGGGTATGCATGCGTGCGTGTCATTTACTTTCATGTTAGTTGTTTATTTACTTTACCATCCATTCATGGTAGCCAACATGCAAGTCAAAGTATGGACAAAATGTAAAGTGCATCACTCGCTTTTCTTCATTCATTTTGAATTATTTTTAACCCTTCGTCCCTAATGCAAGAGACTTAATCTAAATGATGTATTTTTATACAAGAGTTGGTATTCACCTATACCTAATTGTAATTTATGTCCTTATCCTTCAATGGTCCAACCCCTGCCCTTAAATTTGTTATTCACATCCATAGGTGCAGCCCTAAACCTAATTCATAACCATGTGCAACCTTTATCCCAATTTCCTAAGTGAAAGGTAATCAAGGGCCCAAGCTAACTTGTCTCCAACTAACTGCTTCCCACCAAATTAAGTGTTAAATATTCAATTCTGCACACCATATTGTTGTATAAAAAATACAAGCCTCATTCATTTGAGACATCCACCAACTGGATCGATCTCGTCTTATAATCACCATATCAAGATAACTGCATCAACATCTACAATCGTAAAGACACAGTGAAGGATTTGCATTTTGTTCAGAATGTCTTTAAACTTGTCAAAATCATTGAATCAATCAAAGGGTTTGACTAAAGCACAAGGAGAGAAGCCGGTCAACTTTTCTTCCCTCACATAGCAAGTTCCAAGGTTGCTTTTAAGCATCTCATTTAAGATACAACGAGGCAAACAAGAATTTGAAAACCCAAAGTACACAACTAGGTCACACAAAAAGTTCAATGCCACAATTGTAGCTATCAAGGCGACACATGCAGGATTAACCTACATCAAAGTGTGACTCTCTTCTTAGTCTGTTGAAGCTGCACAGATATAGGTCTAATAGCAAAAAATCTGAATTAAGTTACTAAGTTCCTACTACAACAAAATATTGGTCATCGCACATAGAGCTAAGCACTTGTATCCTCCTAACAATTTTGGCATTTATTTTGAGTACATTTAGTCTCTTACGTAAAATGATTGTGAAATTGATCGCTTTATTCGTTTATGAGATTAGACATTTGTATGTAGGTGTATTTAGCTCCTCAACAAAATAAACAAAAGATTATAGTGTCGTCATTTTCACTGTTGAATAAAAGGAACTAGAAAACCAGTGAGCTTACTTGTATTTATATAAATAAATAAAGGATTTGAAATGTAATTGTACACCAATGTTTGACATTGAAATGCCTAATTTCTTTTGTTGAAAGTTTATCTCAAGATAAAAGCCTTCTCCAGAAACTCATTTTTTCTCAACATAAAAACCTTCTGCATAAACTCATTTTTTCCATAAACTACCCTGATTTTGCAATTGTTAACATATAGATACATCAGAAAAGTGGATAAAAATCACATTCAGAGATTAGACATTTGTATGTAGGTGTATTTAGCTCCTCAACAAAATAAACAAAAGATTATAGTGTCGTCATTTTCACTGTTGAATAAAAGGAACTAGAAAACCAGTGAGCTTACTTGTATTTATATAAATAAATAAAGGATTTGAAATGTAATTGTACACCAATGTTTGACATTGAAATGCCTAATTTCTTTTGTTGAAAGTTTATCTCAAGATAAAAGCCTTCTCCAGAAACTCATTTTTTCTCAACATAAAAACCTTCTGCATAAACTCATTTTTTCCATAAACTACCCTGATTTTGCAATTGTTAACATATAGATACATCAGAAAAGTGGATAAAAATCACATTCAGAGATTAGACATTTGTATGTAGGTGTATTTAGCTCCTCAACAAAATAAACAAAAGATTATAGTGTCGTCATTTTCACTGTTGAATAAAAGGAACTAGAAAACCAGTGAGCTTACTTGTATTTATATAAATAAATAAAGGATTTGAAATGTAATTGTACACCAATGTTTGACATTGAAATGCCTAATTTCTTTTGTTGAAAGTTTATCTCAAGATAAAAGCCTTCTCCAGAAACTCATTTTTTCTCAACATAAAAACCTTCTGCATAAACTCATTTTTTCCATAAACTACCCTGATTTTGCAATTGTTAACATATAGATACATCAGAAAAGTGGATAAAAATCACATTCAGAAAAGTTTTTCCTATTATTAACCAGAACATATCCTAGGCTTTTGCATCAATAAAACATTTTTATGTTCTGTCAATCCTGTAAGGTCAAAAGCGCTAATGATAAATCATCTTCTTAAGGACGCTAACAAGATAACCTTATAGAATCAAATCAATACACGTTTGCAATACTTCATTAATAAAATGAAGAATTTTCTATTGTAATTAAAACCTATTTGAAACTTCGTTAATGAAATTAAGAATTTTCTGTTGTAATTAAAACCTATTTGAATCTTCGTTAATGAAATGAAGAATTTTCTGTTGTAATTAAAACCTATTTGAATCTTCGTTAATGAAATGAAGAATTTTCTGTTGCAATTAAAACCTATTTGAAACTCCATTAATGATGGAATATGCATAATAATTATGGGGTAGGAAAATGTCAATCATTTGCATAAACATGGAAAACAAAATAAGATATTCATGTCTCTTCTACATTGATAATATTGCCAACAGTTCATGATCAATCTGTATTACCAAGTTAATGTAGGAATAAATGATTATTGTGGGAAGGAAACACATTGACCCCACTGAAAGTGTCAATGGGGTGAGCATTCCTATGCATTTTTTGAAACAGGAAGGAAACACATCAATCCCATGGAAACCGCATTAGGGTGGGCATTCTGTATGCGTTCACTTATCAGCTTAGAATAGTAAAGCATGACAGTTTATCCTCTTAATAGGCAAATTTAAATTCTATTAAACATAAAATCTGGTGCAATTTTTTGTGCAGTTATATTCTGCTATTAACTATGACCTTAGGTGTAAAAGGCAAAAGTTTGACAGATTACTAATAATACCATTCCCTGAACAATAATTTTTTGTTTGTTCTACATTATGTACACGTGTTTATAACCTTAAAAAAAAGACCATGAACAACATTTTAAGAGACTTAAAAGCTGTATAGCATTAACACATGTTTTCCTGATGTTAATTCTACTGGTAAAAAAAATCTAGTCTCCTGGAACAAAACTTCGTAATAAACTCAAAGCACTCACTGAGCATGAATTATAAGAGACCTTTCTCCATGAGAGAATCTGCTCCGCATGCCTAAGATGCTCACAAGACAGCAAACAAAACTTGAAAGTATAACCATTTAATCAAAAAATTCTGGACACCAAGCACGTGTGCAGTGGGTTATTAAACTTTTCTTTTCATGTGACAAAGAATGATAAATAGTAAATTCTCACATCTTTTCTCTTTTGAATCACTGTCGTCCCAAGTTAATTACACGGGAAGGTTTTGTCAGACCCATCCAAGTAAAATGTCAACAAGGCAACTTCCAAAAGAGACGAGCAAATAGATGTTTGCAAGTAATATGCTATGTAAACAAAATTTAATCTGGTGTCACATAAAGTTGGGAATTACATCCTTCTAAAAAAGCTCAAAATATTATACTGATGAAAAAATCTACACGATAGAGATACAAACAATTGACTCATATCAAGCTTTGGGCTCAACACAAAGAATTGCTCAACATTCACCTAACCCTGACCCAATGCCTTTGCCCGTTCCATTAGAAGCTGTCAATTCTGAGCATCCAATCCAGCAGTCAATATTTTCAGGTGAACTAATGAAAATAATGAATGACAAGAACAATATCATATCAATTGTCTCCAAGCCACAAGCAGGAAATGACCACATTCACAAGACAGAAGTGCACATTGCAAATGTCCTGAAGATTTGCCCCTGAAGTTATCAGCTACTGTACCCACTTGGATTGGTCTCTGCTGCTCATATATTACATGTAATTATTTAAATAACAAACCGCTTCCAACATGAATCACAACTGGATAATGGAGGTTACAAGCAACTGTCATAAAGGACCTTCCATATTTTAAAATTCTTCACTGCTCATTACTCATCTTGCAATGGCACATTCAATCCACACCAACTCAGTTGGCATCATAGCATAAATACGACTAAACTGAACTGAACTTGAAAAAGAGCATGATAATGATGTCTACTAATATTACACTGCCTCAAGAACACAAAAAATGTTGATATCTACAACGTGCTACAGTAACCATATAATGCAGGCCTGGGGCTTGGACTGCAGATGCTTTTTTTGATTTTAATAAATTGTGGTCCCCGCTTTATCCTGCAGGTGCAAGTTTCGATGTTAATAATGTACTCCCCCACTTTGACATGATGACAAGGGTGCATGAGGATAAGATTACAGTCATCTCTGATAGCACCATGAAGCCCAAAATGGCAGATTCCTTCAATACAATTATTTTTCGATGCCTTGTTGTATATACTGAATAAGATCATAGCCTGCAGTCGTCCACTTGTTATATGCATCCAGGCATGTGTGACGCATGAAATTTGCTGCTTCACGCTCACTCATCTCTGGATGGAATCGTTTTCGGAGATTTCCAATAGGATCTCCACGACTAAAGCAAGGAAGTCCACTATCTTTCATCAACAAAACAGTATTGATGATGCCGTCCATGTGTCGTCTAGCTGCTAGATATCCTTTCACACACAAACTGGTAAAAAATGCAAGGAGTAAGTGAAACATTTTTTAAATGACCTAAAGAGCAAATCTGTACAACATCACACACACGGGCAAGTCAAGGGCTTGTCTACAATATCAGAATAGGTTTCACGACACACAATCCATTTTTCACTTCATATTTGGCATCACAAATTGATAGCATTTCTCTTTTTTCACAACTGACCTGACAAATCGACTCCATGTTTCACTTTTCATATGACCATGAGGATCCAGCAATTGTGTCATTTCATGACTCAATTTAAATTGTGCACTTTCAAAGCGCATGTTGCCACCAGGTGAAGTCTCCAAAATAAAGCCAAAATCAATATGGACAAGCCTACCCATACTGTTTCATGTATCAAAAATGCGATTTGCTTTAGAATTTAGATAGATAAATATTATATATTTTAATTGCAATAAAGCATATAATAGTAACCCCATAATTATCAAAAACATCAAATTGGAGTATAAATATGTGCTCTTACATCTCAAAGTCAAAATGTTCAGCATTAGCAAAATACCTTTTAACAGAAATTGACCAAAAAAAAAAGTGAACCGAAATAAAGCATTTTTTTATTTTTTTATTTTTAAAAAATCAATAATTCCCTAATGACATTGCTTAACTCCATATCTTCAGCTGTGAACCAAATATTGCATGAGAGACTAAAAACCACTCAAATGTTGAATCAACTCTTATACCCAAGAACATCTCAGGGAATTCAAAACGTAGCAGAGATGCCAACTAGAATAGAAAAAAATCTCTTAAGATTCTGATATCAGCATCTCAGGGAATTCAAAACGTAGCAGAGATGCCAACTGGAATAGAAAAAAATCTCTTAAGATTCTGATATCAGAAATGATTATTTTTCCCTATAAATACATATAGCCAAGACTTGAACATGCTACGTCAATGTTTCAATAAATAAAAATAAGCTTAACAAACACACGACAAATTGGAAGAAAAGCAATGCAGGACAATTACTTATCAAAGAGCAGGTTTCCATTGTGACGGTCCTTTGGTTGGAGCAAGAGACTAGCAACAGCATAGCCAGCACTACTGATTATAAAATTATCACGAGCTTCCTCAAAACGCAATGAGCCAACAGGTCCATAATCTTGTTGGAAAATTTCATAAAGTCCTCCATCAGTGGTTTCACCCATTTGATTTCTACTTCGTGTGTTTGGAACCACCTGAAGAAAATTCAGCATAAAAATTACAAAATAAATTCATGCCCACATACTGCTACTGTACAAAAAATAAGAAGACGGAAGACAAATAATCTCCCAAACAGTTCACCCCATTAATTATCATGGTTGGCAAACTTGGATGCTTGCACCAAATTAATTTCAAACCATTTGATGGATTTTGTCAGCAGAAAACATTCAGTGCCCACTACTATTTTACTGTCAGACATGATTAATGAAGGCTGTAGAAGAACAGTAGATGACATGAGGGTAGTTCAACAAGCAAGAGAAGTGAATGATCGAATAAGAATATGGTAGGCCTCGCTACACAGAGACGGGCACAGCAATTTGTGGCGGCAATTGCATAAATGAGAGCTGCTATTTACAAGATGAAAAATAAAGGGAAAAACCTATGTAACCCGGGGACGCGTCCCCATCCTAGAAACGTCGGAAACATCCCCGCCCCGTCCCCAATTGGAAAAAAAAACAGGGGCATCTGCCAAAAAATCGAGACGATACCTGGGACGTCTAGACATCCCCAATATGTTCAAGGGACGTCTAGTCGTCTCCTGACCGTCCAGGGACGTCTAGGCGTCCCCTACGGCCCAGGCACAGCTCTTTTATTTTTTTAATAAAAAACCCAAAGTTCAAAAAAGGGGGATGTGGGGGCCCTTGTATATAAAACCTAAACCTAGAAACATGATTATAACATCCCAAAACAAAAAAAGAGCTCATTTGTGTCATTTTCAATTTCTGAAGAGGAAAACAAAAGGAGAGCACAGCAATGAGAAAACAAGAGAGAGAAGGGAAGAGAAGTTAGCAAAGGGCAAAAGGAGACCAAGTATCCATCATTTGAGGTAAGTCCATTATTTTTGTTCATTTTTACAAATTCTTTTGCTTTTTTTGTTTGTCTTTGTCAAATTTTCAATTACTTAGGAGGGTTTTTTGTTTGTTTGTGTTCTATGTTTGTATTTGCATCTACCATATACATTTTCAATCAAAAAAAAAAGAGCATCAATGAGGGTAGTGAGGATAGTGATGGTCAAGAAATTGAAGTTGGACAAAGAGGTGGTAGTAGAATTAAAGGTGATGTTAGAGGTACTTCAAGAAGTGGAAGTGTTACACCTAGTTCAAACAATTCATTTCAATTCCATTCTGAAACCTTGAAAAAATATGCAAAAGACCCATTTAATCCTAAAAAACCACTTTTACAATTTGCAACAGCCATAGACATTAAGAAAAAAAAAATCAGGGGGGAGTAGAGTATGGTTGTGTCATATTTGCAACACGGATTATAGGGGTAGCTATACAAGAGTTTACTCTCATCTTTTGGGCATACCTTGTCACAGGGTAAAAGCATGTAAGACAATATCAATGGCAGAGAAGGCCGAGGTGACTAGGTTGTATATGGAGGGTGAATCAAGAAAAATAGGAATGTCAATGGAGTCTTTGCAGCCTAGTGGGTCATTGCCTACCGAATTTATAAATGTTGAGCCTGAGAGTTAACAAAGAAAGAAAAGGTCCACTATTGTTACAAGCATGTTTAATGTGCAATCATGAGATGTGGTTGATTGTTCTATTGCCAAAATTTTCTATGCTAATGCCATACCATTTCATGTGGCATGCTCTCCATATTTTAAACAAATGTTCAAAGATGCACTTGCTATTGGTCCTGTTAGGTCTCAAAAATGCAAGTTGTTAATCCTAAGAGGATGCCAAGCTCTATGTTTGGATTTGCAACGTTTTTGAACTAACTTAATGAAATCAGCCTTCAAGGTTTGATGATTTCCTACACTTTAGGTCCTGCTACACCTAGGTGGGTGAACCTTGAAATATTAAAGCAGTCTGAGTGTGGATGAATGGACTAACTAGGTCTATCTACAATGGCATAGGATGTAGGATAGATGACAAAGCTGACTAATTAATTCTATGTATAATGTTTAATAAGTGATTGGCAGAAATTGTATAAGCAATATCAAGGAAAAAAGGTTTTAATTAATGAATTGAATGAGACTAGTGCCTTGTTGGGTAACAGAGTCAATTTGAAGGACTAAGAACAGTAGTTTCTTAATGGTAATAATTCTAGATATTTGGCACAGTTCTGGTTTATAGCTTGTATAAACGTGCAAGTAAATGACTGACAGACTCTTCTTGATAATCCAACCAAATAAAATCAAATATCTTATAATTCACCAGAAGGTATTTTAATCCTTACTTGAAGGAACCAAATGAAATGAATAGACGAGATTAACAGATAATATTTTACTGGAGACAGTGTGTCAATCCTAATTATATGGCTCTACTTAGTAATCCCAACTTACTACTTCCAGGCTACTGTGAATAAATCAGAAGGGTTTAATTCCTTAGATGGACACCAACCAAATTAATCACACAGATACAGCAAATGTGTATTGACAGATTAAATATATACTTGATATCTTAATCTGAATAACAGGGAAATGCAGAAATGGAGACAGCCACACAATTGAATAATTTCAACAAATAACTGATACCAAAGTAGAAACACTGAATCAGAGAACTTCAAACTTCTTCTTCAAATAAAATATGCAACACAGTCATTTTGGAATATTGTGTATTATGTATATATGAATATCTTCTACTGCTGATGATCCTTTCAGCATCGATTGTTCAAACTTATATAGATATTTCTATGAAGAGATACAACTCTTCAATAAGTCTTTTGGGAACTTAACCAGTATTAACAACAATTACATAAGCGTAATTAGGCTCTATTCAGCCATAAATAAACTTTAGCCAGATGATCTAGGTACTCTTGATCACGGTGAGAATCAGTAAGCTCGATAGCACTTCTGGTAATTACATCAAGAGTAACCATCTCCTCCAATTGTTTGCAAGCTTCTTTAGATGCAGAGGCTTTATCTTTCAGAGCTCCTGTGGCTTTGTGCAATATAACCTGACAATCAACAGTCCATTCTTCTTTGCTCTTCACCTCTCCATTATCTTTGAATATCCTGGGCACTCCTGCGCCTGAGGCATCAGTCCCTTCTTTAGCATCAGCTTTAAGTTTGTCATAATAATTCTGGTGCTGTTTGAACAATGCTCTTGCATCAGAGATATCTGTACCATCAGTGGCACTTCTGTTTTGTAACTCAATCATCTTCTCCTGTATCCTCTTATCAAGCCTCTCATGTTCTTTGACTGCTTTATGATTTTCTGAGTAGTTATCCCAAAACTGGTTTAACCACCGTACCATATTTGCATACCTGCTCTGCAGTACTGTAACAAATGCGTCTATCTGAATTTGTGCGGCCTGATCAGGGGATATTACTTGACTACCTTGTGAGCTCTCACCCTGAGTTATTCTTTTTGTGGATTGGCCAAAGGTACTCTTAACAGCATCCTTCAAATAATCATTTTCTTTTGTTAATCTCTCACAATTCAGTTTATAAGAATCTCTTTCTTTGATCAGCATCTGAGCTTGTGCTTTATTTAACTTTGCAACATTGATACCAATGTCTGCAGTAACTATAGGGTCAGTCTCACCTGCTCTGAAAGTCATAACATGGCCAAAAGTTTTTTCAGTGTCTATGATGGCCGTCTTCTTATGGGGAGGATACAACGCCCATATCATCAAAGAATTTTCATCATTATTGTATCTAGTCCCCATATATACTTCATTAACTCCTTCTGGAGTAAGCTTATACTTGTCATTAGCACTATTCAAAAAGCTATCAAAAACCAAAGCAGAATTTAAATCTAAACCAGGAAAAATCATAACCCCTGCATCTTTGAGCAACTGTCTACCCTTGCTAGGTGTCATGTCTTTCATTTCTTTATCCACCGTTTCCTTCAACATATCTAATAGCTGTCTTTCATTATCAGCAGAAACATCATCTACTGACTCTCTAATTTCTTTTCCCTTGTATTTATACAGGAATGATTTAAATTCCTTCGACTGAATGAATGTATCATCTGAAACGAAAGAATCATAAGCCTTTTGGCGTGGATCTTCATCAGCAGACCCCTCCTCATCATGTATCACAACTGGAGGCTGATATTGTTGCATTTTTCTTTTAGACATTTCTATTGTTTTATCTTGTGGCTGCTCTTGTTCAGTCAATTCTTCATCTTCAGAGGATACCACTTCAACTTCTGCCAACTGCTTTTTCTTTTCATTTAAATCTCTGTTATATTTCTCTACCACCAAGTCGACTTCAGCCTCTTCCAAATTTCTAATGACATCATCATGTGGATAATGTATGTGCATGTATTCACTGAGATTTTGTTTTCTTCTTGCAGAGTCAATGAAACCTTCAGGGTCAAACCCTTTCCTCGCCTCAGCAGTCACCATGTTATAATGCATTAGTTTATCCAAAATGAGATTGTATCCTTCTTTCGAAACCACAGTGAAATCACCAAAACACAAAGTGCTGGGCATGAATGATTGTTTATCATGTGAACTTAGATGCATCACATTCGAACAATGCATTTGCCTAATTATTTCTAAATATGCAAGTCTGTCAGGGACAGTTTTAGGCAATATGAATGGAGTATCCTCAAATCCATAAACTCTGATCATAGTGGCATCCTCAAAGCAGTACCAATCTCCCCAATTATGAGTGACAGTAGGGGGACCACCAAAATCTTTAGGTCTGAGGAACCTTTTTATTTCATTTGAAATTGAATATTCACAGGGGTGGTTGAAATACCTATATAGCACTTTAACACAATGCTCTTCAAATTGAGCATAGCTGGAGTTGGCATACCTGCTATCCCAAATTCTGGTCCACATTTGTACAGGTATCTTTTCCCCTTTCTTATCCGCAGCAACAACTTGAAACTCATTTGGCCACAATCCTACTTCCTGGCCATAGTATAACACCATATGCATAAGCATCGAGTAATGCTCAAAAGAGCATGCTGGAGCATTGTTTTTTATTGCAGATAGACCAGAGTCTATTCTAGTAGCAACATAGGAGGCATAATCAAATTGTCTGGCATTGTGACATTGAATATCGGAGGCTATGACCATCAGAGGAATAGTCATGAACTCAGGGACCTCTGAGCCAAGGACTTGGCCTACAGAATAGTAAGTATATTGAATGTATGGTTCAAAAATGGCTACATGAAAGGGAGGGCCATCATTCTCAGTCAAGGGTATCACTTCTCCTTCAATCCTGGGCCTATGAATGGGTAACCTCCATCCATTGTAGGTTGTATCCATTCTCCAATACTCTTTATCCAAATCTTCATAAACAATAGGGACAGTGCACAAATCATCTAAATCATACACCTCACAAATAGCATTTTTTGACAGGTGTACAATTGGTTCTCCTTGAGGGTTGCAGATAGCTTTCAGGCCTGAATTGTAATGCCTGGCTAGCAGTTGAAGGAGTTCTACATTCAAGAATACGTTAGGTACAACCAGTTTGCCTAAATTCATGTGCCATGGGTTTGACACAGGAGCATTTCTAAACCGTCTATTATAGTGAAATCTCAAAAGCTCATACCCCCGAATTGGGGTCCAGATATCTCCCAGGCGTTTATGTTTATCTTCCAGTTTTTCTACTTCTGCTCTAAGTTGGGCAGACCTCCTGGCCTTGGGAGTTGACCCAGGCAATTGATCAATTAGGTCCTGATTTAATTTTCTATCTTTTACTTTCTCTTCAAGGGTTTGGTCAGTTTTTTGTTTTTTAGGTTTACTGGTTTCCCCTTGTGACTTCCTTCCTTTTCCCTTTCCCGGAGTTTCCATTTTAGAACTTTGGCAGGAAATTCAAATACAGGCAATATAATGGTTTGTGTAGGTGTACCTGTTGTTCGGTGGCTGGAATTGGAAGCCTCTGCTTTTGCCCTAAGAATTCCTCTGTATTCTCCTCTCGGACGGTTTTTTTGCAATTATAGTGATCGCATGAATTTTGTAGTCGTTTGCATTAATCACCTGATCAATTCAATGTTCATCGCTGTGAAGTGTCACATCGCCATAACTCTGCTTATCGGCGTGATTTTTGAAATGTCTGGGCGACCTCAACGTTTTTTATGGCGCAAACAGTCAATCGGCGTGACCCCTTGATTGTAGTCCCGACGCTATGTAATGTCATGTTTTAAGTGGGCGAGTCCATCGGCATGACTTCCCTCATCGCCAAGTATTTTAGATCTCTCTGCAATATAGCAAGTCCCACCGATATGATTTGCTTATCGGCATGATTAATACTATCGGGACAGCTAAATTATGTTCTCCCGATATTTATTGTTTCGCCGATAGTCATTTTCATATATGGACTTCATCGGCATGACATACACTATCGGGATAGCTAAATCAAGATATCCCGATCCAAATCATCTCCCCGATGGCCCTTTTCATATCCTCCATCGGACAGTATGTTGGAGTGTTACCGATGCCTTTTGATCGCCGTGACCTGTGAATCGGCGAGATCTAATTCCCTTATCCCGATATGCTGAGTTATCCCGATAGATGTGCATCGCTGTGAGTCTTGCCGAAAGCTTTCTTATCGCTAAGACTCTAACCATCGGAAGCTTAGCTGTTTGCTATCCCGATAGTTTATTTCTCGCCGATGACTATTTGCTTCGTTACCCCCACAGGATGTTCGGTGAGACTCCTGCCGAAATGCTTCATCAGTATGATATATACCGTCGGGGCAACTTTTAAAAGGTTATCCGATAGATATTTGTCATACCGATCGGTATGACCACTTGCCTTTCTTGCCGATGTAATGTCATCGGCATTACTCACTCTATCGGTGACTTCCGTAATTATTCTTCCGATCTCTATTTTCACGCCGATGTATCGGTGTAAGCAACACAACCTCTTGCCGATGGATTGATTTTGATGAAATTTGGCACTGCTCATCCATATACACCTTGTGAGAAAAATTTTTTATTATGGTCTTTTTTGGATATTCTTCAGGTTTTATTCAAATATGATGGGGTAAGGAGATAGTAAAAATTTCAAATTTTTACTGTGCTAACAGGTCCTTCATATGTTCCCCTTGGAGATCATAAGCTATGCAGCTCCCTCCTTGATAAGGATTATTCCAAGGTGAGTATAGTGATGGAGGAGATGAGACAAGTTTGGATAAGGGATGGTTGCTCTATCATTATGGATGGGTGGAGCGATATTAGACATCGACCGCTCATCAATGTTATTGTCACATGTCCAACAGGCTCTTATTTTCTTAGAGCAATTGATTGTTCGGAGAAGAGAAAGGATGCAAGTTTCCAATTTCAGATTTTTAAGGATGCCATAGAAGAGGTTGGGCCCTCTAATGTTATACTAGTAGTGATCGATTTGGCCTATTTATGCAAGATAGCTGGCTTGATGGTGGAGGGTGCTTACAACCACATTTTTTGGACCACATATTGTGTTCATGCGTTGAACAACGCATTGAAAGACATTGGGAAGATAGATTGGGTGAAGGCGGTCGTGTCAGAAACTAGTTCCATTCAGATGTTCATTTGCAATCATCACACATCACTTGCTTTGTTTAGGTATTTTTCGAGTAAGGAATTCCTCAAGCCCGTGGATACCAGATATGCTAGCTACTTTATTTTGTTGGAGAGGATGATTGAGGTGTAGGAGCCTCTCCAATAAATGCTGGTTAATTCAGAATGGGCTAGATGGGTAGACGCAAGCACAACTGAAGGCAAAAATGTCAAACTATAAGTCCTTGACAATGATTGGTGGTCCACAGTGAGGTAAGAAATTGTTGTTTTTTAATTAATTGCTGATTTTATTATTAAATTTCTGATTTTATTATTAACTAATAAATTGTTGATTTTAGTATTAAATTTATGGTTGTCATTTTATTATTAATAATAAATTAATAAGTTGCTGATTTCATTATTAAATTTTTGATTTTATTGTTTCTAACTTGTAAATTTACTAAATTATTTTCATTCTTTGCAGATATGTTTGCTCCATCATCTTACTTGTTGTGGGAGTCATAAGATATGCTGATATACACTCTCCTAGTTGTGATGTGCCTGAATAATTCTGTATTATTTTCACGAGCACGCAGCTCTTCTACTATGACTGAGATAGTGAATAATCACAGGACATAATAAAGTTTCATTCTACAAGCAGCAATTTATATGAAACAAGCATGAAATTTCCCAGATCTGAGTATTAACTCCAACGATCACAATACTGTCCACAATACATTTAAAAGTCTTGAAACTAAAAATAGATATTTGCAATAACTCAGACTTATTCCTATTTCACATGTGATATGCTCAGTTCTATTGAATGGAGTCTATATTTGAAATAACTCAGAATTTCATAATAAACTAATAAAGACATATACCCAACAGAACTCATCATGATAATTGTCTCAGCAAAGAATTCTCAGAAAATGATGACAACATTAAAGTAAAGCTAACTGAAGTATTCCAAATGTTTATAACCTAGATCATTAATACAATAAATATCCTGACCACTGTGATATATGGACTTCGCTGGTGTAATCAGCCTGAATACTCAAGTCCTGCTACCTGCATCGACCTTAGACTGGCAGCTTTCAGCCAGGGGCAAATTTAGATAATTTAGGCACTCACAGGTTCGCCTGGTTTCTCTTCAATAGATCCTAACCTAGGCGTAATCTTCAGATTCAACGTGGAAGCTGGTTGATGCTAGAATTTTGTAGAATGATGCTCGCATTCGCCTCTGCACTAGCTACGACTTCAGGAATGACTTCAATGTGTGTATTACCTGAAACAAATTAATCACTTGTTATTCCAGAGATCTCCTGAACAGATAGATAAATACTTCAGTGCTTTCTAGGCAAGATTGGCATCTCACCTAGGTGTTCTTGCACTGAGGTTCTCGTCCCAATAAAGGTGTTAGCTTGCAACAACAATTTCGGAGTTGAATTCAATTAGCAAATCGGATGCCTTCAAGCTGCGAATGTTTCTTCCTCTTATACCTATTTGTAAGCGGCTGACCAAGTAAGTCGGCGCCCAAAATTCCAAGAAAGTCGGCTCCAGGATGTTGGGAATGTTGTCATTGATGTCACAAGTGCATGGATAAGATTGATGTTTAATGTCACAGAGGTATGATGAAATTGTTGGATAACGGTGCGTGATAGTCATTTATGTCAAAGGAAGAATAAAGAGATTGTTGCATGGTGTCATTAATTATCAATGAATGCCACTGATGTCAAAGAAGGCCAATATATCATCATCATCATCATATTACATTCAATGACTGTTATGATTGTTATGAAACATCCCTATTTGAGAATATTTTGTGAAGGATAAAACCAATGATAAAGTGGCCAACAAAAATATGGGTGATCATAGTAAAGTTTAAATTAAAGATTTAAACTTAAATATCTATGTTAGCCGACCTTCTCAATTTGTATTTATCTTGGCCCACTTACCTTGGGCGCCAAGTTTCAAGTTTAATATTTAGATTGTCTGCGGTGGCCAACTCCTCTCCTTATCAGCAGTGTCGTATGGTTAATAAAGAAAAACAATTCAAAAAGATATACTTAAGTGATGGCCGACTAAGAGAAGGGACAGCAAGTAGCAGCGGTTAGTATGTAATTAAACTATATTGTGGCCGACCCACCTATATGGCAGCGCTCCATATTTAATAAGACAAAACGTCTTATTCAAAGAAAATCATGTGATGCAATTAGTTTACGTATGACAAAGGTAGCAATTAATATAAGGCAGTGATAAAGATTATTGAAGCAATTTAGTGAAGAATAAAAACAATAAGGAGAGCGGCCGACTCCCTTATGGACAATTATGATATGTTTAAATTAAAGATTTAAACATGATAAAATATGGCTGATTTCATGATAGAGGCCGACTTCAATATGAGCGCCAAGTTTAAAACATTTGAAATTTGAGTTGAGGCCGACTCCCTCATATGGAACCACTACCTACTTAATAAGAAAATTGTCTCATTAATTTAGAATGAAGTGGTGCGATCAATATACACATAAGGTGCGATTAGCATATGTGAGGCGATTTGGAATAAGACAAAAGGATTGTTATAAGAGGTGTGATTAGAGTTGAAAGAGGTGCGATCAGCAAAAGAAGTGTTTACTCATTGTGAAAGGGTGTGTCTATAGTTTGGATCGCCTCCCTTGAAGATGTATAAAAGATAGAAGAGAATGTGAGTGGACGTAAGAAGAATGTGAAGTATTTCGAATAAAAAGCAGATCTAGAGCAGCAAATATAAAGTGTAATTCAGATTTATATCAGAATATATGAAGAGAGTGTTAATGTTGTGAAGAAAGACATATGATGCACAATTTTGGGCAGATTAGTAAGTGAAATTAGAGCAGACCTTAGGGCAGAATTATAAAGGAAAGCATTGCATTCCTTGAGCAGAAAATTGAAGGAAGACATTGATATATTTTGTGATCAGATTTGAAAGAAGGCATTGACATAAATTGGATCAGATTTGTGAAAGAAGAGTGCGCATCATTTGAATCAAATTTGTGAAGGAAGGAAGGTGTATGAGTGTGGATCTGATTTGAGAAGGAAAGATTTACATCATTCAGAATCAGAAGTTGTGATCAGGTTTGTGAAGAAGGGAGAACAATATCATCCATTGAAGAATTTGGAGGTTGGTGCTTATCAAATAAGAGATTGGTGTCTCTTACTGAGTTGGTGCTCAGTTGTGGGGATTGGTGTCTCCAATGGGTTGGTGCCTACAAAGAAGATCAATATATAAGCAATATTTTGCCGTGGTTTTCTCCCGCAAGGGTTTCCACATAAATCTTGTGTTCACTCTGTGTTTGTAATTACTAGATCTTCCGTGTGTGATATTAGTGTGGTTGATAAAGTTAGAAAAAGTATAAGATTGTATTATAATGATTCACCCCCCAGATTGTATTATATTGATTCACCCCACCCCTCTCAATATAATCATGTGCTCATCACAAGATGGAATAAATTTGGCGCTAAAGGAAATTTTAAATATTTAATAATATTATTATTATTAAAAAGATTTAAAAATTTTATTATTAGTTAATATATTTAAATATTATTTATTATAATTAATATACTTATATATATTTATATATGAGTGTTGAGAAACACTGTGGGTGGGAGGATTTGACCCCTTACGGAAGGGACATGACACTAGCCTTGGAGAGATTTATGAGACATTTGACAGCATGCTTGGGCAAATGAAACAAGTAATTCATAGCTAGGACCCTAATTTGTGATTTTATGAGGACTATATTAGGCCCATTGTGACGCGGCGGTGAGACACTATGAACACCCCGCTTCATTTGGCAGCCTATGCTCTAAATCCCAAATGGTATGCACCAAGGCCTGGGAGAGTGCCTCCATCTAATGATGAAGGGGTGAAAGAAGGGTTCATGAAAGCCCTTGAAAAAATGTATAGTGAGAAGTCCACCATACTTAGAGCACAGTGGCTAGCCTTTGTGAGTCATTGTGGCCCAAAATTCAGTAAAGCACAAGCGAGGACAGATAGAGCTACATTAGCTCAAAATGACCCTATTGGATGGTGGACATAGCATGGCAAAGATGCACCAAAGTCGAAGATCTTTGCCACTCGTCACCTTTCACAGGTTGCTAATTCTTTTGCTGCAGAGAGGAATTGGTCTACATATAGCTTCATCCAGTCAGTCAAGAGGAACAAGCTTACCTCTAGACGATCAAAGAAGCTGTTGGCTATGCATAGTGCCTTGCGGCTTCAGGATCGCCAAATCCCTGAGTATTGTCAGACTCCAGCTACACATTGGGATGTTGATCCCAAAGATATTGCACAGGTTGATGATGAGGAGGAACAAGATGGATTGCTTGGGGTTCCATTGGATGAGGCAGTCGCAGCCTCTCATAGTGACAGCGATTCAAACTCCAATTTTGATGCAATGTTAGGAGATGCTGATTAGAGACAGCTGCATATTTATATTTTCTATTTTTTCATCATTTTGTAGTTGGAACTTGTAGCCTTTGGGCATTTTGATGTATTTTTTATATAATATATATGCACATTGTCAATTAATGCAATTAAATTTTGTTAAACTTAATTTGTTTGTCACTCTCGTATGAAATCTCAATTGAACTCTAGTCTCTAATATTATGTGTTAAGGTTCTATGATGTATATGATGATTGTCTTATCAATGCTATCATAAGAAATTATAAATATCTGAAATTTCTATATTTTGAAATTTTCCCTATTTTTTTAATAGTTGTCCCCTGTCGTCCCCTAAAAAATGGCCCTTTGCCGTCCCCGTCCCCGTCCCCTGCCATTCCCGTCCTAGAAACTTGGGGAACGTAGAGAAAAACTAAACAATCCAACTTGCACTAAATACTTATCTCATAAAATACATCAGCTTAAGAAAACCTAAAACTTAAATGAGATATGTGCTGAGAAAGCCAATAGCCTTGCTAGTAAAGCAAAGCTACAATATTTCAAGGAAGACAACAGAAAAATATTTACAAACCCTTCAAATTTCTAGAGTGATATTTACAAAATTGTCATGTTGCCTAATTGGCATATTCACTCCGAATCATAGCACTCAATGGATGGAGTGATTCTCCTAATGATTGGACATGATCAACCAGAACCACTTGCAAAAGGTTGGTGTATATCTCCCATGCTGTGATTTGAACATTGGGCACCTAATTAGTTAGCATGAGATGGGATTTGAGTCCCCAGTCTCTCCAGTTCCAACAATTCAAAGAGTGTTTTAAAAAAATCAAAACCCAAATCAAATAGAAATTTGAAATCAAAATATTAATAATTAAAAGGGTTAAGTCAGATAAAATACCCAAAGACATCAAAAATGAGAATTATAAAATCATGTGTGGAAATGCACTTTGGCAAAACAGGCTGGCCCTATGACACTGAAAAATGCCATAACTTAACAAAGTATATATTGAAATAGATAAAAGATTGCCTATCCTGGAGCATTTATGCCCTATTGGGAGCAACTCATTGGAAGGTTTAATGTGACGTCTCTTGTATATCCAGGGTTTATATTTATTTTCCGAGTTGCTGCTAGACTGATTGTTAGTATCACATTGCACCCTACCTTTATTGCTGCTCAGGCTGAGGTCCTGACCTTTGGTGAAAAGAGCATGCATACCTCTCTAAATATTGTTAATTATTTTACAATGAAAAACTAATCTTGGAAAGAAACAGAAGCCATACCTCAATTATACCTCTCTCAGGGCCAGTCGGAAGAACACCATATGGAAACAAGTAAAGATTCAGCCCAACTGCTTCAAAAATGTCTCTTAATAAGGAAATCACTTGGAGAGCAAGTACATCTTGTCGACAGTCATCTCCAACCTAGTCCAAAGCAATTGACAAAGAATATTATTTTCCAAGAACGTTAGTGATTTACTGAATGAATGCACATCGGAAAATAAATACACCCATCCAACTTTGAAGGTCTATATTATATTTAGACCCATTTCACATTAAAATGCATTTTGTGTGATGATCCAAATTTGCTCTTTTCAGGGATAATATTTTACCAAATGAAATCCAATATATTTATTGCATTTGTGTTTTTGCTCACACCATATTAATTTATGGATGATACAACGGAAATGAAAGTTAGGAAAATCTCAATGCATGACTAAAATAAGCATGAAGCATGTGATAGGCATGTAAAATTGTTTGAAGAAGCTATTAGTATCTCACTTTCAATAGGAAAGAAGGAAACTATATTAATGTCCATGAATCACCAAAGTCAGCAAATGGAACTCAAAAGTACAAGTTACAATAGCACAGAGTGTTGAAAGAACTCCAGGAGATGAAAAAAACAAACACTACAATAATGAAAAAGCTGAAGTAGAGGTAAAACAAAAACAGGTAAATCCTAAACAAGTTGGAAAGATGCAGACGTTTCATCTTTTAACTACCCATGTCAAAAGAAGGTCCCTTGATGAAAACAACAAATCTAATAGTGACAGTGACAGAATCTGGAGTCTAAGGCTAGAAATCAAAGTTGGCTCTAACATGTTACAAGCTCTGAGGCAGAAAAGCAGCACCAACAATTTCATCATCCATTATTACAAAATGGTCAATACATCATTTGATGATGTCCACAAGAGAGTGGCTTGAGCCAAGAGAGCCCATTATGAGCTAAGAGAGCCTGGTATGAGCTCAATAACACAGGCTGTAATTTACATTACAATAGTATCCCTATATATAATCTAGCAAATATACAACAACCACATAAAAAATACACAAAAAGATAAATGACACTATGCTCTTTGTAGGTGCAATAAACTGCCTAATTTAGCATAATTAAACAACTATCAGTTTGCCTAATATTTTAACGTATCCTATAAGCATGGTTCACAGAGCCCCTCTTAACATCCATGGTAGAAAATAATACAGAAGTAGGGAAAAACATGGTGATGCATGCATGCCCTTGTAACGTAGAAGACGGCAAGGAGAACTCAATGGTCATCCCTGTCAAAAAGAAGCTGACCTATCATCCCTTATTGAGAATGCAAGGATTCGGGACTCCAGATGACAGTAAACAAGGAAGAAATGATGAGGTAAACACCCTAAAAATCCAAGGAGTCTTTTGCAAAGGATTGACCTTTGAAAGTCGCAATCTGAATATAAAAGCACCTCCACTCAAAATAAGGGAATCTCTGAGCCTCTATACAAACAATAATATTGTTAGTGCATATGTGTACACATGGTGTAAATCATATATACCCCGTGAATAACAATTCTAGGTGAACCTTGGGCTACTCATTTACCTCCTTGTGGCTATGACTTATGATGTTCCTTGGGTTATTGCTTATAAAAAGAATCAGTTACAAGTTTGTGGCACCTTGGGATCCAAGTTTATGTAGCCTTGATATGGTAGAATCATTGTGGCCTACCCTTGAACATAATTGGAGGTTTGTAATGAAATAAATTGCACAAGTGAAGAATGAAACAACAAATAATCGGAAATATAATAGGAATCACTCACAAATACTTGATAGTAATATGCCACTTCAAGGGGGCAACCTCCAAAAGTCCTCAACAAGAATTCGGAATATGATAATAATAAACTAACCACTAGGTCCTATATAAACCATACTTATGTCATGGATGCCACCTAAGCCAACCTAACTATCTACTTAAGACTATATAAATGATCATCAGATCATCTAACTTAATTAAGGGTTATACTGGCCACAAGTCAACCAGCCACACATATCCCAACACAACCAATGGGTTAAGGACATAGCATCCCCCACCCCTGCCCCCCTTCAAAGAAGCATTGTCCTCAATGCAAACCAACTATGGATGCTTTTGCATGAAGTCTTCATTTTCCCATATAGCATCTTCAATGGAAGAATTCTTTGGCTTGATCGAATACTCTATAATCGCCCTCGTCCACAACCTCTTACGTTGTGTTTGAAGGATCCCCTGAGGTTCCAAAATTATTTTGCCCTCCTCATCAAGTTTTGGTAACTCTATCCATGTGAAACTCTATCCAATATAACCTTTTTCAGGCTGGAAACATGCAAAGCCAAATGTATTTTTGTTGACTTAGGTAACTCCAATTTGTATGCTACACTACCAATATTTTGCAAAACCTTATAAGGGCCATAATACTTGGGTGCAAGCTTTTTATCCTTCTTTTGTTGTTTCAGTGGCATCTCCTTATATGGTCATAGTCGCACAAAGACCACATCTCCTACTTCAAAATTTCTTTCACAAGAGTGTTGATCAATTTGATGCTTCATTATGTTCTATGCCATTACCAAGTTCTCCCTAAGACTAGAGAGTACCTCTTGCTGGTGTTGAATGTGTTCAACTTCTCTAACCCTTTGGGTGTGCTCTAGTGAAGTGGTGATGGAAGTTGGATGGTACCCATATAATGCCAAAAATAGAGACATATTGGATGAAGTGTGGAAAGAAATGTTATACCACCATTTGACAAGTGGCGGCCATTGCACCCATCTCTCTTGTTTATCTAAAGAAAAACATGGGGGATAGCTCTCCGAGAACTTGTTGACCACATCAAGCTATCCATCTAGTTGGGGATGATATAAGAGCCACAAGCAAGCTAAGTGCCCAAACATGAGAATAAGTCAATCCAAAAATTACTTGTAAATATAGGATCACAATCACTTTCTATGATTTTTAAAGTCCCATGCAGCTTTTGAATGGTATACATAAAGGTTGTTACTACAATACTTTCTACAAATGGGTGTGACAAAGCACAAAAATGTGCATGTTTAGTCAGTCAATCCACAACAATCACGATGACATTTTTTTCCTTAGGACCTAGGCAAACCAATGATGAAATCCATGGATACCTCCTCCCATTTCTGGGTTGGAATAGATAAGGTTGTAGAAGACCTGGAGTATATAAGTCTGAATGATGTATATATTTACTTCACAAATCTGATCTGAACTCATGCACTATCCTTCCTTCACCAATCTGATCTCAAGTGATGCAAATCCTTCTTTAACAAATCTGATCCAATCTATGGCAATGTCTTCCATCAAATCTGATCACAAAATATATCAATGTCTTCCTTCAATTTTCTGCTCAAAGAATGCAATGCTTTCCTTTATAATTCTGCCTTAAGGTCTGCTCTAATTTCACTTACAAATCTGCCCCAAATTATGTATCATATATTCCTCTCTTCACAATATTAATACTCTCTTCATATATTCAATATAAATCTGAATTACACTTCATGTTTTCTGCTCTAGATCTGCTTTTATTCCAAATACTTCACATTCTTCTTTCACTTTAAATGCTCTCCACATCTTCCTTTTATACCCATACATGTCCTTTCATGAAGGGATGTGACTTCTTCAAAAGAAGACAACTTTGAGAAACATCATACCCTTTCACATAGGGAGGTGACTTCTTTTGTACACACACACCTTTTCATATTTGTCTTCTTGTGGAGTGCTACATGTGGAGGGTTGGCCTCATAAGGATTGTATTTATTTTGAATTTAAAACACTAAACATAGGAGCGCTTCATGGAGGGAGTCGATATTAAATACAAATGTTTATTTGAAAATTAAACTTCAACTTTGACGCCACAATATGAAGTTGGCCAGCATTTAATTTCACCAAAGAAAGGTGGGCCAGCAATAGTATTCATTTAAACTTTAATCTGATTTAAACTTGGTGCTACTCTTGTCCTTTGACCATATTTATTGTACTTCCCTTATAAAAGTCGGCTATCTAAAGAATTGGATCTTATTTTAGTGTTGTCATACAAACCTTCCATCTATCATTTACTTCTATAAAATGCCTTCCTCGCTTGGAGTCAAAATCTTCAGCTCAAGAGAGGTAGAGATCCACGTAGTTTTCAAAGCTCTTGATTGGTAAACATTTTCCATTGAGTTCAACTTTAACTCCTCATCGACACACTCTTTATATATGACATTATGCTCTCTGCATGGTTCTTGTGGATAATCCCAATTGAGCTACATAGAAATTCAACCATCTTTTCACTTGCATCTCCATGGAACCCAACTTGGGTACCTTGTCAAAAAGATAAGCATCAGTAATACTAGTCATAGATAACATTAAAGATTATTCAAGTTTTCTGATTTTTCATCCATATGAGTTAACTCCTCAACGTCTTCGATTACATACTGCTTCATCTTTTCTATGACAACTTCCTTTGTGAGTGTCTTCTAAATATTTCCTACAAAGAGTGTGTCATTGTCTTGACTTGGAGATACACTACATTGCTTCTCTCTCAATCTGCTCTTTGCATCCACCAACGTTATTGTATGTAACATTGTATGCATGACCACTGCTAGATCACATAACTCTTGAAAGTAGTTACTAATTTTCCTTTAATATCAATGATAACAATCTTGGACAAGCGATTTCCCTCTTGACATCAATGACAACATTTGCAACAATCTCTTTGACATCAATGACAATATTGCCAACACGGATGCTCCAACATAATTAGTATACTTATTAATATATATATGTGGATGTAAATAAATTATAATATATGTAGTATTTTATTTTATTTATATCATTAAATATTTTAGTTTAGCAAATATATATTTATATGGATTATTATAAAATTATAAATAAATTATAATATATTTAATATCTGTATTAAAAAGGTAACCAATTGTGGTTTCAATTACAAAAGATCCATTCTAACAAAAGATATCTATTGGGAGCAAGAATGCACAGAGGCAGTTTTCGGCAGAGGCGAGGGCTTCCATGGTTGGACTTTGCAAACAAGCGAATCCATGAGGAACAGAGATTTGAGAGACCTTACCAAAGGGATGCAAGGATTGGTGTGCAAGTAGCCAACACTTTCAACAGAACAAAGGGCAGAGAGACAAGAAATCCAAAGGATGCTTCGGCAATCAAGGCGGATGAAAGAAAAATCTGGGTTAGGAAGGATAAGCGGAATGAAGCGAATGAGATTGCTAAGGAAAACCATTTCCCGGAATGTGCAACAGGAGCCAACAGAATTCCATTCGTCACTAGGGTTGAGAACAAATCTATAAACACTAAAAATGAGTATTTGGAGAGTTCGATGAAGGACTTGAAGGAAAAAGCCTTTTTCCTAAAATGGGTGGATCTTTGGCCGGCTTGGGATAGAATAAACGATTGGTGTGCCAAAAATTGGGGCAATTCAGTCTCACTGAGGAATTTGCCAAAGGGATTTTTTCTGGTGCTGTGTGAAAATAGAGAAATCAAGGAAAAAATTCTAAGCAATAAATCATAGATGATGGATGGAGTGGGTTTTTATATAAAGGATTGGGAGCCAAACTTCGACCCTATAGAACACAATATAACAACCCCTAGATGGCTTAGATTATATAATCTCCCAATGGAGTATTGGACATTGGAGATTTTGAACAAAATAGGGGATTGCCTGGGGTCTTTTGTGGATTTGGATGAAACCACTGCGAGTGGTGGGTCTAGAGCATATGCGCAGATATGTGTTAATATCAAGATGGCGAAGGATTTCCCAGATTACATTAACCTAATTTCGGCGAATGGGGTAGGGAAACAGCAAGTCAAATTGGAAGGTCCAACTGAACCAATAAGGGAAATTCACGGTGAAGAAGTCAATAAGGAATTTGAAAGTGAAAAGGGAGAAGAGTCAAATAATTTAGAAGAACAGAAGGAGGAGGAGAGCCTTTTTGAACCTGGCAATTCGTTCAAAGATGGAGTGGTGGATAATATTGAAATAAGGGGAGATGAGGACAACAATGAAATCCGCAATTCCCCCCCAAATTCAAATCTGTGGGATTGGATTATGGAAGAGGAGTGACCAGGTTCCATTCATGGAAAAATCTCCTTGAACCTAGATTTGCTTACGGACCTTTTTGGCTCATCTGACATCAAAAAGACTCTAGAGAGCAAGGAGAGAAATGAGAACCACAAGCTATGAGGGGAGAAAGAAAGAGAGCAGGTGCTGGCACAGGAGGTAGAGTGGCTAGAGGGCAATCCCCCAGTGATGGTCGAAGTTGGGCAATCACTTGTCGAATGCACTCCTATAGTAAACAAAAAAGCTCTTCTGGAAATGGAAGGGGAAATACTATCCTTGGTAAAGTTAGGAATCTCGCAGACAGATACCTCTCTAGACATCCCTATTTGTGGAGACTCGAAGAAAAAGGGGAGAAAACCCAATTATATAAAGATGGTGGAGGACGGCAAGGCTGAAGGACAATTAAAAATCACACAAATGATGTTAAGGTCTGGGAAGGGAATAACCCTTCCCAGACAGTCATGAAGACCACTTCATGGAACGTTATGGGCTTAAACGCTCCTAACAAAAGATGTCTGGTGAAACACCAGATTGAGATATCAGATTCCAACATTTTTTTGCTACAGGAAACAAAGCTAACGGGCAAAGATATAGATTTTTTCACGCTAAGGCTCAAGGGATGGAATGGTTTTTTTGTGGATGCGAAAGGTGCTTTAGGTGGACTTGCAATTCTATGGAGGGCAAGTGATGTAATGGTTGAGCTTGTGAGTAATTCTAGATTTTGGATGTTGACAAAGGTAATGTGCATTTCTACAAAGATGCATTTCTTTTTTATTAATGTATATGCCCTGATTCTCCCCTCCTCAAAAAAAGTGCATGGGAGGAGTTGGATTTAATTCAGGAAAATTTCACAACTTCCTTTTGTTTCTTGGGAGGAGATTTCAATGCTATCTTGAGTGGTGAAGACAAACTGCGGGGAATCAAGAAATGCAGCTAATCTCAATTGGACTTCACAGATTTCACCATGAGAAATAATCTATTGAACATCCCACTGGAAATGGAAACTACACATGGACTAACCTAAGGCTTGGCTTTAGTAACATTGCGGAGAGATTGGACAAAGTCCTTTCGTTGGGAGACTTAAGGGATTTTGGAAGAGAATGCAAATGTTTCCTGCTACCAATTTCTGGTTTGAACCATTACCCAATCCAATTGCAGATTATGGAAGATAAGAAACCAGTTAGAAGTCCTTTCAAGTTTGAGAATATGTGGATGCGTGATGATAGATTTACAAGTCTTGTAGAATCTTGGTGGAAGGAAGATATCCAAAAAGGATCGAAGATGTTCAATCTCTTTTTGAAACTGAAAAAGTTGAAAGGAAAATTATGAGTTTGGAACAAAACCTGTTTTGGAGATATTTTCAAAGAGAAGGAAGTAATAGAAGAAAAATTAAAGGTTTTAAATGAGATTTTCAGGAACGGGATGAATCGGGAGTCCTTGGCTTAAAAAGAGTTGATAATGAAGCAGGCTTAAGTTCTGCCCAAAGAAGAAATATTCTAGCGTCAAAAATCAAGAGAAGTGTGGTTGCAAGATGGAGACAAAAACATAAAAAAAATTCACAATTCTACTAGAATTAGAAGACAGAAGTGTCGTCTGAACAAGATTGTGTTGGAGGATGGAATAGAATGCGAAGATGAGAATATAATCAACTCAATAGGGGTTAATTTCTTTGAAGATCTCTTAAATAATAGAGAGTCTTCGAATTTATGCATCCAACACAAAATTCTAGAATGCATCCCCAAACAGGTCAAACCAGAACACAATGACATGTTAAACTCGCCTTTTAAGGAAGAGGAGCTTAAGGCGGCAGCGATGCAATTACATCCAAACAAAGCCCCAGGCCCTGATTGATTTCCTGCTAGTTTCTTTCACAAGTGTTGGCATATAATTGGTAAGGACATATGGGTTGCAGCGAAAGAATCCAGGAAGAAGACACTGCTTAGGGACCTCAATAACACGTTCATTGTGTTGCTTCCAAAGAAAGAGCAGGTATTGTCTTTTGAGGACTTCATGCCCATCTCATTGTGTAATACAGTGTACAAATTTTTTGCCAAGGCAATTGTGAATAGGATAAAGCTTTTTTTGGATGAAATTATTTCGGATGAACAAAGCAGTTTTGCCCCTGGAAGATCGATTTTCGATGGCACCATCATTGCCCAAGAAACTACTCACTCTCTTATGACATCTAAAAGGAGTGGTATGCTTGTAAAGCTAGATACAAGCAGAGCTTAAGATAGGGTGGATTGGAGATTTCTGTTCAAGGTCTTGGAGGCCTTTGGTTTTGACAAAAATTGGTTGGATTGGATCTTCAATTTTGTGGCAAGCCCCAGGTTCTCGATTTTGATTAATGGAAGCCCTCAAGGATTCTTTAAAGTATCGAGAGGTTTAAGGCAGGGAGATCCTCTCTCCCCTTTCCTCTTTATCACTATGGCAGATGCTTTGGGCAGATATATTCAAAAGGCAACGGCTTTTGGGCAGTGGGAAGGTCTACAAATTACCAAAAACGTCACACCTCTGACTCACCAGCAATTTGTTGATGACACGATGTTGTTTGGGAGTGCGAAGAAAAAGGAAGCCAGGTGTATGAGGAATATCTGGGATGAATACTCGGTGGCGTCCGGACAATGTGTTAATACGAATAAATCTGAAATTTTCTTCTTTGCTACAGATCAAAGAAAGCAAAGGGAGATCTTGAGAATTCTAATGTTCAAGAAAGGAGAGTTCCCTAGTAAGTACCTAGGTTTTCCTTTGTTTGATGGAGGCAAGCAATCAAAGCTTTGGGAGCCATTGTTAAAACAAATAAGTGATAGAATGGGGTTGTGGAAGGGGAGATGGCTCTCCTGGACAGGAAGGATTGTAATGCTCAAAGCAGTCATTTATGCTATTCCTATATTTCTTCTATCCTACCTCCGGCTGCCCAAGTCTTCAAGCAAATCGATAGAGCAAAAAATGAGGAACTTCTTTTGGCAGGGCCCAACGGAGGATAAGAAGTTCCCTTTGATTTCTTGGGATAATATTTGTAAACCAAAATTACCTAGAGGCGTTGGTTTGAGGAATCAGATTTCTCAGAATAAAGCCCTTGGGGCAAAAATAGTTTGGGCAATTCATGCCAAGCCAGAACTGAAATAGGTTAAGATCCCGAGAAATAAATATCTGGATGGGCTTTCCAAAGATTGGGGATTCTTGTCCGGAGGCTAAGCAGATTTTGTCGGACTACTAGGAGTCGTAGATTATATTGAAGAAAGAATAGCCAATGGAGTCGAGGGGTGGGAGTGGAAATGCTTTGAAAGCCTTGGCATCCTCAAAGCAGAACCGATTTCTTTGAAGACAATTCTGCAAAATAGAAGACTTCGGCTCTCTTCAAAAAGGGATAGACTGCGATGGAATTGCTCATCTACATGGGAGTATACTGCGAAGATTGGATATGTGTTGGCGGATGGTGTAAGGGAATAGAATGAGATCCCGGTGCATTTGTGTTGGAATAAGGTCTGCCTCCCTAAAGCTAGTGTGTTTGCTTGGGCTGCTCTCCAGAAAAGGGTGCTAACAGGAGACAGGTTTAGGAAATTGGGATTTGAAGGCCCAAGTAGATGTGTGATGTGTTTGCAGGAGGGTGAATCGGCAGAGCACCTTTTTTTGCAGTGTCCTTTTGCCCAGGAGTTGTTGTGACCAAATCACACATTGCCCCATTGCAAATGGGTACCGCCCCTTTTTTTTTCTTGCCTTAGGTTAGATTGTGTTTTTTAGAGCTCTACTTCAACCCTATTTTGATACACGAAGGAGACTGCTTCAACATTCGTTACGGTTATCACAGACAACTAGGCTTCAATGTTGTGGCATCATTTGGACTGAATCATGGCATGATTGTAATGAGATAGAATTGGACTTTCTTAAGGTGATTGCTCCGGGAAATATGATGTTAGAAAGCATGAAGATATAAGGTGTTGTCAAGAGAAAAGTGGCTATGCCTTCAAGAGGATTCAAATTCCTCATCCAATGCGCCATTGCTAAAGGGAGTCTAGTTCAACTTTTCTGGTCATCATTCAAGAGGATTCAAAATACTCATCCAACGCGCCTTGACAAGAGGAGATGATGATGAGTTTCAAGAGACATTTCAACCAAGCATCAAAATTCTGATCTAATGCGACCACCTTGAAATGAAATTAAATGAAATTTTGTGAAGGATTTAAGAGGATTCAAAATCCTCATCTAATGCGACCAAGGTGGAGGAGTCCGTTTTGATGAGAGATCCAAAATCTTGATCTGCTGCGCCAAAGGGAAGGGGTTGATTGGAGTCTAAAAGCAACTTTCAATGAGAGATCAAAACCTTGAAGCAATGCGCTCCATCCAAAGCGCTTGAAGGAAGAGTTTAATTACAAATTTTAGAACATTTTCAAGGAGAAACTAGATGCTGATCTGCTGCGCTTGATCCAATGCGCCATCTACAAGGAGATAAAGTTAAGTTTTGAGAGCATTCAAGAAGGATACAAGATCCTCAACTCATGCGCCACATCTGCTGCGCCAGTTCTAAGGAGAGAACAAAGTAACTATCTAGTGCGCTGCACCAAGATAGGAAGCTTGTCTTGATTGATGAAGATGATTTTAACCGGAGACCAAAAACCTCAACCAATGCGCCCTATCCAGTGCGCCACATTTGAAGGAGGACAAATTCAAGTTTTATAAGAATATTCAAATGAAGGATGAAAACCTCATCCAATGCACCAAGGTGGAGAGGGTTGTTTTGAGTGTTAATATGCAAAAGATGAGGATCTAAGAGGATAAGATCATGATCAAATGCGCCTATTTTGAATGAGTTTTTAATTGAAGTTTTTCACAAGTTTTAAGAAGATCTAAATACTGATCTGCTGCACCCTATCTGCTGCCCCAACCTTTGTCATTTTCAAGACACATTTTAGAAGAGATCAAAATCCCTATCTGCTGTGCTAAAAGATGAGGTTTATGTTGAGTGTAAGCTTTGTGAAAAGATTTTAAGGCAGGCACAAAATGTTGATCTAATACGCCTTATCTGCTGCGCCAAAATGAAGAGATCCATGTTGCATGAAAGAGGTGAATTCAACCAAAGTCCAAAATTCTGATCCGGTGCGCCAAGGTAAAGGAGGTGACAATCTTGATTAAACTTTCAAAGACTTTCATATTCCAAGCACAAAATCTTGATCTCTTGCACCCTATCAAGGAGAAGTAGTGATGAGTTTTTGACATATTCTAAGCAAAGATCAAGATCAAGATCCCTTGTGCCTTAACCAATGCACCATCTTGGAGTGGGATTGAGTTCAAGTTTTTCAAAAGCTTTCAAGAAGATCCTAATTCCTCAACTAGTGCGCCTAGGATGAAAGTTTATCTTAATTGTTCAAATGCATCATTCAAACGAAGGACAAAGTGGTCAATCAAGGCGCCAATTTAGTATGAGGTGAACTTCAAAGTTTCAAGAGTGGTTTCGACAAGCATCCAAATTCCTCATCTAATGCGCCACCATTTGGAGTAAGGAAACTCAGAATTTAAAGACAAATTTCAACTAGAAATCAAAATCTCCATCTAATGCGCCACTTTGGTATGAAGTATAATTGTAAGTTTTATAAGACTTTTCGACCGGAGAATGAATCCTCATCTAATGCACCAAGATAGAGGAAGTTTGTTTTGATTGTTAAAGTACAAATTTTATTGAATTTTAGGAGAGGGATAGAATTGGCATCCAATGCGCCACTCATATATGATGTTTAATTTAAATTTTATGATTGCATTTAGGAGATCAACTAATTTGGCATCCAATGCACCTAGGCTTGGAAGGGTTGGAAATTGTTCTATAATGATTCTTAGGTGTTATGAAGTCAAGTGTTTATCAAAAGGATTGATACTATCTCTTTCCTTGTGTTGCAGGAGCATTGATGGCGCTGAAAGATCATCTAAGGAGCAAGTGCCTGAAACCACCTTCATGCAAGGAGTAAAGTGACGATAGAAGACATCATGTAGCTGCTCTAAGTGATCACTTCAAAGTCCAACATACCGACACTCTTCATCAATGGCATCAATTCAAGGATATCTATCCATCAAGCTTCAAGTTCTCTCAATCTTCAAGTCTCCGAGGAGTCTCTGACTTCATGTTATCAATGAATGAAGCATCATCATCCACACTACTCTTCAAGAAGATGCATTCACAAGAAGATCAACCTACCTGCAAGAGAAGAAGAATAGTAAAGTTAGCCAAATGAGCAACATGTATCATACATATCCTACTTACAATGAACAAGGCAAGATCAACCAAGATACATCCTAAGCATTCAAGTTCAAGCAATCACATCGAAGACATCACACAAGATGATGCAATTTGGGAATATGCTAAGGTGGCACCTATGTGGCATGTACATATTATTCACCAATCGTAGTTCGCCACATCATTCAACAAGCAAGAAGCCAAAGAGGACGTCCATGTGGAAGATACTCAAAAGATTCCATTTTATCCTTATCTTCTTGGAAAACGTGCCTTCATTGCCTCTCTTATGTACAAAAAATAGCAAGTTGTTGTAACTACCTACTAAGATGGCATGATCTGAGCCCTTGGCTACTTGAAATGATCTAGCCCATTCATTGTAATGTTGGACTTCTATATAAAGGCCTTGTTGCCTCATTTGTAAAAATATATATATTAGTTAGAAAGTTTGTAGGAGTAGAGTAAAAGAGAGACTCAAAATTCTCTGAGAGTACTTGCAGATTGTTGTAAATATTTCTCAAGATTAATGCAAAGACATTGGAGCTTATTTGGTGTTAAGTGTTGTCTTGTGGAATAACATGGTTTCTTGTATCTTGACGAAATGGAGAGATGTTTCTAAAGTAGATTAAAAGTAGATTAAAAGTAGCTCATTGATGTAATGTATGTTGTATTGAATATTTGATCAACTCCTAGCTCATGCTTTTAACATTCATCATTGGTGAAGTGTTGTGTAAAGCTAGTCTGAGCTTCATTTGCTTAAGTTCGATTGTGGGTGTTTGTTTGAGCTGCACCGTTTAATGGGTGCTTATATAAACTTTCATGATTTGAAAACCTTTCGCTATCCTTAGGAGATTGCACCAACTTCATGTAGTTGTAGGCATCCTTGGCGAAGTGGAGTTAGGTTGATTAAGGAGTTTGTCTATTCATGCATCATCATTGCTTCATTGACCTTAGATTAGCTCCCTAACCCTTATCTTTTTCCTCTTTTTTTTTTATCATTGATACATCGTGAATACTTCATCCACACTGAAAGGAGAAATAAGTTGAATGAATGAAGAAGAAGTCTACGTAAGTCCCTTTGTGATTACCAGCAAGATCACATGTAATCACTGAGTCTATCCACTACAATCATAAGAACAGGAACCTTGGAGTTACTTCACTGGATCACATAGCTCAGCCTTTGGAGAGCTTTATTCAAGAGAGAGTGAGAGACTTAGTGTTTTACTCTATTGTTGACTTGTCTAAAAACAATCATCAACAGGAGTGTTGGAGATGGTTGTGTGCAAAGTTGGGCTGGATTGGGGCTCTGCCCAATGACATTTTGACTTTATTCAAAGCCTGGCAAGCTCACCATCATCGTTCAGTGTATGGATGTATTTGGTTAATCAGCCCATCCATAAAGCTATGGGAATTATGGAAAGAACGTAATAGGAGAACTGTCCAGAATAAAGCAATGGAGTTGATCCCTTTTCAAATTAAAGTTGAAACAACAATCACCAAGGCAGTAAACAATAGAATTCAGGCTGAAATAAGGAACAGGTTTACTATGGACGATGACAATTTGAGGAAAGTTTGGAATGGACTAATCATTCCCCCTGTTAATGGGGATGGGGGTGCTAAAACCCGCCAGAAGAGAGAGGAGTCAAAATGGACATCGCCTTTGAAGGGCTGGGCGAAGATGAATTTTGACGACGCATCCAAGGGGAATTCGGGTGCTTCTGCGCAAGTTCCCTCGTATAGAATCACAATAGCAAAATCTTAGGAAAGGCGGCAAAAAAGCTCACGGATGGATCAAACAACGAAGCCGAAATTCACACTCTCACTTTGGGCCTTAACTTATGTAGTATCCTCAAGGTGAAGAAGTTAGAGATTGAGGGGGACTTCCTAGTGGTGATTAATGGCTTGAGAAAGGGAGGATTGGCAAATTGGAAATTAAATGGTCTTTTAATGGAGGCCCTAAGTATTATGGATGATTTTGAAAGCGTGGTGATTAACCACGTGCTAAGAGAACGCAATAACGAGGCGGACGACCTAGCAATCAGCCTGGAGCAAGCTTCATTTTGAGAGGTAATGTATAATGAATACACCGACCCTCTCAACTAACAATCAGTTTTTTCCAGCGTTAAGATGATGGAAGCGAAGCGTGCGGAGTGGGTTTTATAGCGATTTGTTGGGTTTCGGCATTGATCAGTTTCTTTGTTGGATGGTGTGGAGATTGATAGCTGGCTATCGCACAAAATGGACACCCCAATTAGGCTCACATGCAAGAAAAGGCAGATGTCTTTCTTGGGTTGCATCACAGAGAAGCGGATGAGGCATGTTTTTAAGCCCAAGAGCGGCATTGTGTTCTTAGCAATAGAGTGGGTGTTAGGAGAGAGATTCATGGCAGCAGAGCATAGGTATCGGGTCAATTCCGACCTTGCATTTATGTTTCTCGTTGTTCTCTTAAATGCTAATGAAGATAAGGCGGCCATTAAAACACTTATGGACACCTTTGTTGAGAAAGATTTCTGCAGTGGATGGAAGGAGGTGGTGAGTTTGGCTAGGTATGGAGTGGGTATACCACAGGCGGATGAATTTCACAAGATCAACGTGATGGGAGATGCAGTGGCCTGGTTGCCATTTGTGGAGGAGGTTGGGGTTTAGCAGATTGTTGGAAGAAGGAAGCGCGCCGCAAGAGGGATTTCCTTTCTGAAGAAGCTTGTTGGGCTCATGGAAGAGGACGCCTAGATGCTTGAATCTTACTATGTTGTGGATGAAAACGCCCAGCTGGGTCTGTTAGAATGTAGTTTTTTTGTTGTTTGTTCTCAAACTAAATAGCTATATGTATATGTTTTTAGTTTCTGGTTTGTCTGGCTGGTAGGGAGGTTTTAGTAAGCATAGATTTTGTCTATTCCCTACATTTTGCTTTGTGGGGTTCATATGTAATGTTCAAAAACACTGTTAAAAACTTTTGTTAAATTTCAATATAATGGGAGCAGGCCCCAAGCCTGCAATTTACCAAGCAAATAAATATATATATATATATATAATGGGAGCAGGCCCCAAGCCTGCAATTTACCAAGCAAATATATATATATATCAATGTTCCACGGGGACCCGTCCCACCCCGTAAAACCAGTCGTCCCCAAGTACGGGACGTTTTGGAGACTCGGAGACGGCTGCGAGACGTCCCCGTCCCCCCACCGCCACCGGGACGTCAAAGACTTGGAGGAAACGGCGGGGACTTCTAGACGTCCCCAAGACGTCTCGGGGACTCCTAGTCGTCCCTTGAGCGTCTCGGAGACCCCCAGGCGTAACCCACACTGGGATGTCCAAAAAAGCATTTTTTTTTTAAATTCTCTAATTTTGGGGATGATTAGAGGCCTCCCTTCACTACATTTTAGCATTTTGTACTTATTTTGATATCAATGTATCATGCTACTCATTGTAATCATCTTTATGATGTGACATGTCATATTTTCTGATTTTCGATATAATAAAAACTAAGAAATCTCAAATTCGACAATTTCATTTGTCAAATTTTAATATTTTATTTACTCTGTCTTTTAGTAATAGTATTCATGTATTTAAAATGTTAGTATTTGCAATTTTGCTATTTTACTAATTTGCCAAAGTTTAATTTGAAATGTTATTCTTAAACATCTTTTTATAACTAGTTATTCAAGTACCATATGTATATCAACGCCGCCCCCCGCCGCCATCCCCAAACTTAGACCCTTTGTCCCCCCGTCCCCGTCAGCATATATATATATATATATATATCAATGTTCCACGAAGTTTGTCAGCATATATATATATATATATCAATGTTCCACGGAGTTTGCTGACGGGGACGCATCCCCTGTCGGGGACGGGGGGACAAAGGGTCTAAGTTTGGGGATGGCGGCGGGGGGGGGGGGGGGGGCGGCGTTGATATACATATGGTACTTGAATAACTAGTTATTTCGTATTTATTGAATTAATTAATAATAAATAAACTATTAAGCTAAAGAGTCGGACTAATCTAGTAATCAGTTAAGTTGAATGTTTTTATCATATTAAATTGAAACTTAAAGTTAGAAGTTATTGTCGTGTATTCATGGCATGGTTTGAAGGTGAGGGTTATGCAAGAAATTAAGGTTGTTGGTTCAGCTATGACAAACGAGTGAGTCCTAGTTATGGATCCTATTTCACCAAACTCATGCTTGTTGTATCTCAAAAGTAACCAATTTGAACCAACCTCCCTTTTACATTCAACCTTCCCCGTGCTCATAGTCCTAAACCTATCCAACCATATGCCATCAACCCAGTAGGTGATTGAACCAACCATTTTTAGTTTTGTGATTTAACACAACATTTTGACTTGTGATTTAAAAAAGTGTTTTTAAAATCGACAAATTCCCATCCTAGGTACTACGGTTGGTGAGGGATGGTGGGGCGTGTCTGGTCCCTATCCCAGAAACTTTGAATTTTGAGGGGGGTTGGGGGCATCCCTATTGAACACTATAAATTTATAAAATCATATAAAATAAGGTTCAAAATAGACATAAAATAGATTTACAGTATACAAATGTAGTGTGACAACTTGAAATAATGTTTTAAATACATAGACAATTTAACCCTCATTCCAATGTAATTTGGGTGAGTGAACTGACTTATGCTTATTATTATTATTATTCTAGAGTCTAATTGGTTAGAATGATCATTTAAATTGTTCCTGTTTCAAATGTCTTTGATAAGTAATGATGCTTTACTTAGACAAACTTTACATTGTTACGAGTTTTGAGATTATTGTTTTGTGCAGATGCTACTAATGGATAGTTTGCTTGTGATATTTTAGGTAAAGCGACTGAACAGGTGAAAAGTAGATAGCGATTGGAAGCAATGTTCCCTCGGGATGCGTCTTCAACACTTTTTTGCCATGTCTTGAAAGGGACGAGACGTTTTGGAATTTCAAGAATTATTTTGCAATAATTATTTATTTAGGGGAATAAATTATTTGAAATAGATTATGTGGAGTAATTATCAAGAATATCTTTAGGATTTTTATTCAATTATTTAATATCAACTATTCTTGGTGGACTAGTATAGTTGACTCTGCTTTTGAAGATGAATTTTATGAATTGAATAACTATCTTCACAATGCTATAAATAGGTTTTGAATTCATAAAATCTTATTTAAGTTGATTATTTGGAAAAGAAAACCCATATATATATAGAACTTAAATAGAGATAATTATGGAATTAACGATGAGATATTGAAAATATGATTAAAGAATTGTTTTAAAGCAAAAATAGCATTTTATTATTAAATTGCTTGGAGGAGAAATTATTATGAAATTAGATAACCATTATTAAAAGGGCATTGAAAGCTTTAGTTTTGCTACACACAAAATACATGTTTTATCATTGTGATTGGAGTTTTCAAGAAATATATATATAGGACTTAATTAGAGATAATTATGGAATTAACGAAGAGATATTGAAAATATGATTAAAGAATTGTTTTAAAGCAAAAATAGCATTTTATTATTAAATTGTTTGGAGTAGAAATTATTATGAAATTAGATAGCCATTATTAAAAGGGCATTGAAAGCTTTAGTTTTGCTACACACAGAATACATGTTTTATCATTGTGATTGGAGTTTTCAAGAAATCAAGCAAAATCTAACATTTCAAGGGTTTCATCAAAGATTAGAGTTCATGTTCTGGTAAGGATGAGATGTAGGGTCTTGTACCCATAGACGTAATTTCAATTCATAATAATGTGATAAATCAGAAATTGAAATTATGTAGTGTTGATACATTTAATTGATTGAAATTGGAAGAATAGAGAATCTAAAAACTATGGGAGTCTTGGGAAATTAGGTGAGACCATGGATAGGAGGGTTTGGAAACCAAAATTGAGGTGTTGTAATCAATTCGAAAATGTAACTATGTTCATACATGAAAACCTAGTTGGAAAGAGAAAGAATCATGAAAACTCTAAACCCTAAACTAAGAAATTGAAGTTAAGGTTAGTGAATTTCACCAAATTGGCAATGGGAAACATGTCTAATTGGTAGAGGATGGTTGTATGATGTTCCATCTAAATTGTACTTTCTTGTACTTTCAAATTATTAAATTGAATCAAAATTCACACTTTTGTATTTGGAACGTTGTTTTGTGTTTGGGGCAATTTGGGGTTTACAAAGCTTGATGTGAATCAATTCAAACATGTAGAATGTTCTCTAAGAACATTAGAAATCACTTGTAAACTTGAATTTCGCAGTTGTGATGACTAGAGGATTGTATGCAACACTAGAATACATAGAAAGTTAATTCCCGAAAATGATATGTCAAAATTGAATTCTAAGTCCAATGGGAGATAGTAAAACCCTTGCCAAACAGCTCTAATCAAATGAAACTTGAATTTTAGTCTTTCATGACACTAATGTTGAACTGGGACAATCATGTTTTGTCTAGATAGGACAGGAGTGCCCAATGTCAAACCCAATGTCTAGTGTTGGAGAAAAGGCACACTCTAGTGCCATGTCTAGTGCTAGGGATCGGTGCCCAAAAATTGATAAATATTTGTCATAAAACAACAAGCACTCCCACATATGCAATCAACCAAGTAAACACATAGAATGAAAAGAAAAATGGTCACCTATCTTTCCGTTGGAACAAAATTTTGAAAGCATGCTTAGTTTGTTTTATAAATAGCAATTTGTAGTTATGAGCCCTATTTTTGGATGATCAAATAGGTCAATCAAATTGAAAATACATAGAAAATGAATATCTTGTTCGCGTTTCAATTCACACCTCTGAAATGCGAGTTGGAAACGGACAGTTATGCACAGATAAACTGCGCTCCTATTGGAAGGGGGAGTTTCCTTTTCGCTGATGTTCGCTGAAAAGATAAATAAATTAAACTTCGCCTATCTTCTTTTTGATTCTCAGCTCCGAGCACAAGGCTATGAAACTCTAAACGCTGCAAAAGAGGCTTTTTTCCTTTTTAAAACTTCTACTACAACTAGGCTTAAACTAATGACGCTTTTAATCTCCTAAGTAAATTCAGAACATGTGCTATCTTCAAGTCAGAGATAATGATCTCAAACACAGGTCTATTTTCTACCATAGTCTGCTGCAACCCCTGAATGCCTTGACGCAGATCATGAGCGTTATACTTTAATTGATAAAACTTTGAAAGTACAACTCTCCCTTTAGTCACAAATTCTTCCAGCCAATTATTCATGTGCCTCCCATAGAGGACCAATTGACTAAATTGACGCTGATCGGCAGGTAATTCAAGACTCGGCGGAAGCAATAAATCAGCCTGTGATGCGCCATGGAAAAGGTTGGAAATATATTGCCGCAACTGCCTAACTTCAGCTTTGAGAGTTGCTTTGTCTTCTCCATCTTTCAACACCCTTTCCTTCAAGCTATCCACTGCAACCTCGAAGAGATTTACATCTGTATGTCAGGTACTCCTACCAAGGTTAGCTTTGACAACCTTGAAGTCATCAACCTCAATATCATCAGCACTTCTATCTTCTGATGGCGTTGCAGTTTCAAGAATCATTTCTCCATCCGCACTCTTTTCAATGCGAACCTATTTCTTCAGCTTCATGTCTAGCGTGTCTTGGTAGACGCTTTTAAGCTCTGTTAAATCCAACTGATATGAAGGCTTTCTCCTCTTCCTTCCTAGAATGTTTTCAAGCCAGGATGAGCCATCCTCTCTTGGAAACTTAGTTCTAACCTCATCAACTCCTGATGAACCAATATGTGTATCAGAGTTATGAACCGGCGAATCTGGCTCTGAATCTATGTGGATAGGAGAAGTGCTCGATGAAGGAGGAGAAACATGATCTGAAGGTAATGCTTCAACATGCGGCGTTAGTTCAATAGGAACTTCTGATTCAACTGCTGGTTGTTCCTATTGAACATGAGCTGGAGACTCATCCTTTTTCCTCTTTAACTTAGCCATTTTTGTTCCTTCTGGAAGAACACTCATACCTTTAACCCTTCATTTTGGTTTGGAAGTGGAAGGTTCTAATGGTTGTACAACTGGCGGCTCTACTGCCGGAATATCATCCTTCCGCTTATTCTTCAAGAATATCAAACTGTTTTTAACAACTTGACTCATTCTTTCTTCAATGGAAGTGTTCTCTTTTATTGACAAATTAACTGGTGGCAATGGTTGTTGCTCAACTTGGTCTCCGAAATACGTGGGAAGTAGAACTTCATTTTCTGTCAAACCCTCTACATCTTCTGACAAGATATCAGACATCTGCTGAAGAGTAAACCTGTTGTAACTATGTTCTCGCACTTCAAACTCATCAGCACAATTAGCCCAGAAGTCTTCAACTGCATGCGTATGCGCACAATTTTGACCAAGATGTGATGCAAAAACACCACGAGGATCATATGAAGACCTCCTGTCAAAAAACTTAAGACCATACTTGGATGATTCATTAATAATTACCTTGGCATCTGCCCCAGATCTGCCTCTATAAATACTCATCCCAATCGACAAATTGAAAGTTGCCTTGCGTCTGCTATGCAAAAATGTATGAACTTCATAGGCTTGCCTCAAAAATTCCATAAATGCTATTTCATCTGTAAGATATCTCAGCAACATGGTTGGCTCTCCTGAGAAGCCATATACTCTGATGTAGGAAAAAGTGGGAAACTGGATAAACCAATCAGCCCATTCTGTCATTGCCATTCTAGCATCTGTTGAAAACCGTATATGCAACTCATTATCCAAATCTCGCACTGCATGCATCAAGAATGCATCATTTACCTGCTTGTAATGTCGTTCAACTTGGGAAAATTGTAGCTGCGGGAAATGGTGATAAACATGTTGAATACCCAGAGTTCCAATAACATTCAAACCTCTGAATTGACCTTGAAAAGCCATCAAATACACAAGGTATGACATCACGTGGAATTCATGAGCCCTTTGAAAATCAAGTATTTGTTGGTGGAGACTATCACTGATGAGTGCCGACCAGTCATAGAATTCGGCTCCATCAACAATCTGAGACATAATGTAAAACATCCAAGGCTGGAACTTGTTAGCATCTGCTTGACCCATGATCCGGCTTAGCAGAGTAATCATTATTGCATGTTCCTCCTTGAACTCTCCACGTCCAACATTCTTTGGCATGGCATTTTGCTTCTCTTTCAACCACCTCTGAGCAATCTTTTTACGGTATTTTTCTTTATCATTGTTCCAAACCCTCTTACATTCTTCAATTGAAACAATTAAGTTTTCCCTCCAGACTGGTATTGAAAAACACTTCTCAATGTCTTTCAGCCTCAGACTACAGAGCACACGTCCATCTCTTGATTGGATTTCTCTTGTGACCGAATTGTAATGCGTCATACAAGCAATTACAAATTTGATACTTTGCACTATGATGGGAAAGGATGCTACTGCAAGCAAACCCGAGTGTCCTAGATTCCTGATAGCATTATTTCTTGCATCCTCCAAAGAATGTAAATTGATCACTATAAGTAATTTATGCAAGTCTGTCTCGCAAGTTCTCACGTAATCGTGAACCAACGCCGTTTTGGATTTGATTTGTGTTGGAGAGTATTGCATACTGAAAGATTTGAAAATTAACTGTGAACACGCCTATGTCGGAAAAATCTTGGACAAATGGCTGAAAATTACATGGGTTTTGTAGGCAATTCTGTTTTGAAGCAACCCAGATCGTCGGATTTTGAAAAAGCAGAGACTTTCGCGAAAAAGCAGCAAAAAAGCAGATTCCCGAAAAAAAGCAAAACTCCCAATCTTCAAGAGGATGAAATTCTGGATGGACCCATCTAGACGAAAACTGAAAAAGCTTCGGTCCAATTGCTGAAAAACAATCCCCTAGAAAAAGGGACCCTAAAAAAGCATGCCTCCCTGCTTCCTCAACCCGAAACTATGAAGAATGCTGAAAAAGCACTTCGTTTGAGCCTTCAAATCTTCGTTGAAAGAAAAATAAAAATCCTTCCTCTTGATGCAACCTACAAAAAATAATGAAATAAAGAAGCCAATTGCTTGTCTTTATAGATCTTTAGGGCGAAAACGCAGCTTTTTTTGTGAAAGAATAAAACTTGGATCTCATCCATGAAGAAAACAACTTTTAAAACACAAATCCAAGTGGATGTCTTTGAATAGAAAGAATCCCTATTTTGTAGCTGCCTATGGCTTCATGTGTAAGATGACAAAAAAATATCTTCTTTAGATGATGTCATCGAACACGCAAGTTTGCAAAAGTGTTAGCCAATTTTCCTCCGTTTTCGACACTTCTACACTCATTTCAACTCAAGTATGGCATGTCTCCGACTTCAACAAGATGACAAACTGTCACTGTTGACTGAAAAAGCTGACTGATCCTGACATTTTGGAGACCAATCAACTATGAGTCCATCCCCAGCGTCGGACAAACGATCTAACGTCATTCAACTGCAAATCTAACCTCTAGAAACTGTCACTGGGCAAATTTCTGGAAACCACTTTCGGAAAACACTGTCAAACACGAAATTTTCTAACTCTGGAAAAGTTGGGCGCCTGGTTTTTCTTGCCTTAGTCATTTTTTCAAAAATTTCAACGTTTCGATTTGCGTGCACGTTTTGGTGGCTGTGGACCCCTATTTGGCTGTCGATTTCTGTCTGTTGGGACAAAATTGGGTCTAATGATTTGGCAGATAAGTAGGCCTGATGAAAACTGAGCTGACTGTACTCTCTATTTGCCTTGGGAAACGTGCCAAACTGATCTTCTGTGAACCGGACCAAGCTGACGGAGGAAGATTTACGTTTTCTGGAAAAAAACTCAGAAAATATTCTAAGTCTAGTGAACTTGCACACCCCTAGCCTCCAGGGGCGCCTGACTTTTAATGCCTTAAAAAAATTTTGAAAATTTCAAAATTTATTGCCATTTCTCATTTTCCGTGAAAACAACTCCTGTTTGATCCTCGTTTTCGGTCGTCTGGATGACTGTTGAGGCAGGACGGGGGATGATTTGAGTAGCCTGAACATATCTATGATGAAATCCCAACTTTTACCGACGTTTGACTGAGTTTGACCATGTTTGACCACCCGGGAACGAGCTAACGAAAGCATTTCTCACATTTCCTCGAAAAATGTGAAAAAAAATCTAACACATGAGAAGTTGGGCGCCCCTAGCCTCTAGGGGCGCCTGAAATCCAATGCCGTAGCCAAATTCCTGATTTTCAACTCTTGTTTGCAATTTGCTCAGTTTTGCGTGCCGACAGCTGCTTCCTAATGTCGATTTCGTTAGTCAACTGCCACTGGATAGTGAATGAACTGGATAGCCTGGGTGCATCTGACGTGATTTCCAGCTTTTCGGGCCCTGATGACCAAAATGACTGCTTTTACGCTCACCGAAACTGACTGATGGAGACATTTCTCACATTTTCTTGAAAAACGTGGAAAAAACTAACACTGGTGCAACTGGGCACCCCTAGCCCCCAGGGGCGCCTGGATTCTCCAAACTTAGTCAAATTTCATGATTTCTGAACTTTCCACTCACCTCGAATCCATCCTGCTCCATTTTGCGTGCTTCGTCGAATCGACGACTGTTCGTCGGTTCTACGTTGTTGGAAAAGCAAACGAGCTCTGGCAGATGAACTTCCTCCATTGACGACTTCAGAGCTCATGCTTCGCCTTCCGAAAAAGCAGAAATGACCCAGTAGAGAAAACTTGACCTTTTATAGATTCTATCTGGACCACGCTGATCGTGAAACAAAATCGACCAATGAGAATCAAGCGCGACCCCTAAGTCAAAGATTCTATTTTTAGAAACTTTTTATTTTTAGAAACTTTTTATTTTTAGAAAATTTTGCCAGCATCCATATCTCAAGAAACCCAGAAAACCTAATTTGATGTCTATTTTTAGAAAAAGAAAAATTTTACTTTTTGACGAAAAATTTTCTAGACTTGCTCAAAATACCTTAATGAAGCAAAAATTTTGATTGGGTACATGTCTCTTGTAAGTTAGACAACCAATGGTCAAATTTGGTAATCAAACTAACTTAAAGGGGAGAACTACAAGCAGTCTTGATTCCATGGATACGAGTATGTAGGCAGGCCTATGGAAGAAGAAATTCCATGGAATCAAGTCAATAGACATAGTAACTTAGGGTTCATTATCTTAACAATGATTAGTGTTTGACAATTTTACATCAAAGAGATTGTGCATTCATTACATGAGGGTTGTTAAACCTTGTATATATAGCAAATGATTATGTGTACATTGGGATTGAGACATGCTGAGACACAAATCATGAACTAAGAAAATGTTGTATTGAAAAATGATATATCTACCTTGCTAATTGGACTAGAGAATAGCTAGATGGATTGTCTAAAAGATTCTTATTTATGTATCCTAGTTCAATGATGTTGTATTGTTCGTCACATAACAATTGAAAAGAATTACTTGTATGCATAAGATGCAATGCTTTGATATGCTCTGTAGAACCTAGATGCACTTGTAATATATGATCTATTGAAAGGGTAAATGACTTGTTTTACCTTGCAAAGAAAAATATTTAGTATGCACTATTGAGGGGTTTTATTATGGTTTTCTAGTGGCCAAGTAGAGGGGTCATTACAAAAAGAGGAAGAAAGACGAGGGAGAAAGATTGCAAGGTGCAAGAGAATATTATAAGGGCGCTTGAGGTAAGGTTTAAATACTGTTTGTTTGAGATTCATGTGTATTTTTTATGCTTGGTCCACAAGCATGGAAGACCTACCGGCCTTATTGGGGTATGGCGTGGCTTAAATGCCCAGGCTGCCTTTAAATGCTTGTTAAATAAGTAATTTAGTAACAGGGAATTTTTACATGATGAGTGGTTGATTGTTTTCCCTTTGGCCATTTTAATACTTTGTTACAAGCGATTGTTTGTCTAGCTTTTGCATAGAAACCCTAGTCACAAATAGTAAAATTATAGAAATAGCTAACTTGGGAGGGGATTTTGTAACTCTAGCCACCTTCGGCTCAAGTAATGATCCCCAGGGTTAGAGGTAGGGGTACCCCAATGGCTTAGTCTTTAGGCTCTTCTACTTTAGGCTGGCTGGCTGGCTGGTTCCGAAGTGCCCTGAAATGGGGGTCAACTTACCAGATATATAGACAAGGGGGCTAGCTCCTCTAGGTTGCGTATCTCTAAAGGGTCTTATTGAATACTTGGTCATTGTGGATCTCTGGCTTGTTTGAGTTGATTTGTTTTAATTGTTACCATTGTTATGCATTTTAAGAGTCTTCTATACATTGAGCACGATCCAAGCCACTAACTCTCAATGAACCACTAGCAGCTTTGCCAAATATTACTGCCAAGTGCCAACTATACATAGTTAGCATGACCACTCACTATTCACAGCATTTATCTCCAAGGTGCTGTCATGTTGCAAGGGATGTTATGATGCTGTTATAGGCTATTATGAGGATGGCATATTGTCAGTACACTGAATAGTAGTGTTGTTGTTTTGAATGCTGGAATTTTACAGCATAGTGCTGTCATAAGAGATATTCTATTGCTGTTATAGTTATTGCATTGAAATGTTGTCATAAGAGATATAATACTGCTGTTACAATGCTGTTAGGATAATAATGTTGAAAGGTTGTCATCATTCTACGACCATTGTTGTATTTCTGAAAATGCTCAAATATATGCCACAATGTTGTTACTGCTATCATATGAGTTTTCATGTTGGTGTTAATATTGTCATGTACTGAGTCCTTTCATACTACCGTTACTATTGTAATATGAGTCCTTTCAAAGTGTTGTTTAATTTCATTATGACAATAATATTGAATGTTACTGCAAATTTAAGGAGTTACTATTCAGATTATTGCCACTGTTTAGCAGAAACTGTGTTGAACCTAAAGAATTGATTTATGATCTTAAAGGAGGAAGTTTAAAAGTAACAACCCCTTCGCCTGACTTATTAAAGTGGAATGGTCTGTTGAGAAATAGAAGATACATCTAAGATAAAGTAGGTCAGAAGATAGTCATAGGGACAAGAACTTAAAGTTTTGTTAAAAGAGTGCAAGGTTGGTTGCAGCCAATGGTCAATTCACCCTTGCAACACCCTGGTGCAACTGTAATGTGCCGTACCTGTTGGTTCTTTTTAAAGATCTTAATAGTTTTATTTTTATTAAAATGTGTTCTTTCAGACTAGACAGAAGATGTAGAAGGGGGGTTTTAGTTTTCCTACAGATGTGTGTTGCCGGAGCATACAATAGATAGCATATAATGCAAACCCAGAAAAAATACAATGAATATGAAGAAAATAACAACCCAGATCACAGAATCACCAAACATGAATTATCATTATATACCCATGTTGAGATTTGCAACTTCGTACAACAGCTGTAGCTGGACCAGCCAATGGGTAGCATAGATTTCGTTCAAAACTCCATGACAATGTACGATTTGTGTATACAATGTGAAGAATCAATCATCAAGGCCCTAAACGCCTCCAACAGAGAGAAATAGTGTCATCTATCAATGGAAATCGAGCCACAAAGACCCACATGTCCTCCTGGCTGCTTGTACGGCTGGCTGAAATGTGTATCAGCTGCAATCAGCACTCAAACTCGCTCTACTATCTCTGTAAACAGTCTGCAGTCCCAAACTGAAGCTAAACAACCATGGAAAGAATGTGGAACCAGCATAAATTCATGCCAAAGTCCACAAAGGAGGGTACGGCCAGCATCCAAAGTGATACGGCCAGCAAGAGGAAAGGCATACAGCCTTAACAGCTCCACAATCCCTTTCAATCTGTTGCTAGAAATTAATCTTCAGCTGATCATAACAAATCTGCCCAATGATATATCAAAGAAATCACCAAACCCTCGAACAATGGATCCCAATGAAGCACCAATGCGAATACTGGATGCATCCGCCTCAATAATATTTGCTAATGGAGGTTTTCGTCCCCAGAAGCCAAGATTAAATCCTATCTTGCGGAGGTTTTTGTCTCAGCAAATTCAATCCAAACCCTCAAAGCTATTCAAGCTCCAAGAAACAAGAGAAGAAAATAATAATCCAATGCCTACCAAATGAAGCTCTTTTCTGCCTTTTATAAAATCCTCTAAGAGGGGCGTTCACTTTTTGAGAGGGAAAATATCATTTTAAAAACACTTTATTATTCCCTAGAGATGGGCGCCCAAGTCATATAGTGACCCTTTTAATATTTCATCTCATAAAGTCACTTTGCCGTGAAACTTTATAAAGTCCTATTAAATACAGAAGTTATAACTTCGGACTTTAAAATAAAGATGAAGATGAAATCAGAATCCAAAGATCTATAGCTCGTTGGAAAGGTCTCGACGAGACGAATCCACCCCCACTATAAAAATCCCAATCCAGCACCGAACCCGAACTTACTAAAAATAGTAAGTGCGCCACAAAGCACCCGACTGCCACATGACAATTGCCAACTGGATCCAAACCACTTGTACACCTCTGAATGATCCATCCAAGGCTCTACCAACTACCAACTGAGAAGCTAGCAACACCAACACCGGGTTCTCTAAACACCATTATTAGCCTACGAGGTCCCGATGATAGGCTAAACCACCAACTCTAATGCTTGCTCAAAAAGGGGACATTACTTAAAGTTTTGTTAAAAGAGTGCAAGGTTGGTTGCAGCCAATGGTCAACTCACTCTCGCAACACCCTGGTGCAACCTTAAGAAGTTGTACCCAGCCGTTAGTCCTACCCCTACATGACCGTTCTATTACCTAGCTCCAAGGCACTTGACATAGTCCACAAGAGCCTTAGCTTACTGCATCAAAGTGGATCAAGTAAGCAACTAGAGACGGCATAGGTTAAGACAAAGATCATATAAGTTTATTTCACCTATTCAATCCTAGGTGTACACCAGAAGACTAAAACACATGATTTGCTAATAGATAAGCATATTGAAGCTTCCTCGTGGCAACAAGAGCTATAGGAGGGTCTGCTCTGTAGCTTGTTGAAGTTGCATGTGTAGCGCCAAGCCTAGCCATGCAACGTGAGGATTTCAGCAAGGTAGTAACTAGTTGACAATAGGGCAGATTGTAGTAGCTAAGGAATTCAAACAGGCTCAAAGGCCAGCTGTTTGAAGCTTGAGAGAAAACTAACAGAAAACTGATAAATGATAATTGATATTTTGACTGATGAACTAATTTGATTAGTTGCAGATGAGTCACGTTGCTTCAAGGACCTTGTGCTATGCTCTTGATCATTTCAAGCTATTGTCAACGGATGGGGTGAATAGGGATTTCCATCATATGGTTGAACTTGAGATCATCTTACACCCTTCCCTCTTGGCAGGATCAGCTACAAGACGTTGAAGGCAATTGCACTTATGTATTGAAAACTGGCTTCAAGCCAATGACTATAAATGCAAACATAGTTGTGCTCTGATCATTAATGTAATTAGAAAATGTTATATCTGCATGTAAAATAAATTGGTTCAAAGAATATGGTTTTATTAAATGTAGTTGAAGGTTTCCTTCAATTTAATCTAATGGGAAGTATAAAATACATTAGGATTTAAAATTTCAACTAAAATTTATAATCATAAAGATGTCAACATTAGACATCCTCGAAAATGGAAAATAATTGTCAAGGTGAGGATCCAATCTACTTTGGAACTACAAAACTGCAATTTTAATGATTTCATAGCATAGACCCTATTTGATCATTTGATCCTTGATTGACAATTACTTGTAGAATATAAAACAAACATTAAGGGCTTGGAGAGACCTTGAAAATGCATGCTTGAGGCTTTATATCATTTGGATCGCCATCTTTTTCCACAACATTAAATGTAATCATGATTGGAACCTTTGCAGCAGACTGTAAGGGAATCCCACTATCTAGTTGAATGCTTCTAACCAATTTGTTTGGAGCTGTCGGCAGATAAAGATTGTCTCCGTCCACTTCAATTTTCTCCAGTTCTCTGACAGCACATACCAATTTCTCATATAAAATTATATATCCAATAGAGATATAAAGCTCTTTAGATAGTTGATCATTTGACAAGATAGAAGTTATCACATATAAAACTACCTCCGTATAGCAGCTCGTCTGTCCTCCTTTCGTAAAGGATAAAGTGTACCAGAAACATCAGTTACTCTGTCAAAAAATCGGAACTCCTGAATGAACACGTCATATGCCTCTGGAGTAAAGCCATCTATGATGCGTTGCCTAATATGAGGTAAAAGATCGTGGAAAGAATTCCCCTACAACAAAGAGTCGAGAAAAATTAGAATATAAACAGCTACAGAAATAAGTAAGGCAAGTCATCATACAGTGTCCTCAACATGACAGTGAATTGTTTTACATGTTTGGTGGCATAACATTTGTACATTCACATCTCACTAGGCATTAAACAATACCTTTCAATGGACCTCAAGACTGCAAATAAATAAACTTCACTATGTACAATGCCAAAAGCTTCTCAAATACAGGAAAAATTGCAAGCAGCAGAGCAGCTGATTGAGGATTGGACCTCACAAGTAGTGGAAAGTCAAAGAAAAAAAACGCATAAAGAATCATAGCCTCTATACTCAATGCCAACCACCATCAAAAGGGATGACACCAAACCAAGCAAAGAAAACCACAGACGGAATTTTATTCAAGCCAATATAAGAAAAGATCTAAGAATAAAACCTTGTGGAGCATGATCACATTACATATCATGTCAAACACAACATGTAAAATTTTGGAACATACCTTGGTACTGCCAGCATCTTTTCCTCCTTCAGGAGAAGGCACCTCCCCCTGCCAGTTGAAAAGAGTCAATGATGGAAACATCTAAATATAACTATGCCTTCAATTTATCTGGAAATTATATCAGATAATGTTCTTCAACATCCACCATATTGCCATATGCTACAGTTGAAAGGACAACATGTATGTCTACAGAAGGTAGACATTACAATTTACTTCTGAAATCAAGATACATATAATCCTAAACATTTTTTAATAGCAATAGTAAGTGTAATCAGTCCCCTAAGAATAACACTATAAAGAAAACAAAAGAAAATTTGCTGTTGTAGTTATAGAACATATCTATTCACTTAACACAGTGATAGTTATAGTAAGAAAGAAAGGAATTATACAAATGTCCAAAAATAAGCAAAGTAAGTCATCAGGAATCAAACATATTTCATTTTACAATAGTAAGTAGTCTAAATGATATCTAAGAGTTGAAAAAAATATCTTGTATTAAGACAATAAAAATCAAAATTAGATGGAGTGCAATTAAACAGGTACAAATGAAGCCAGCTGGAAAAGATAAAGCCTCGTGAATCAAGTACAAATAGCCATGCACAAAGTAGATCCCTAAACAAATATGTAAAGAAAGTTGATATAGATCAATGATGGAGGCCGATGCTGGAAATAAAAGTCAACTCTAGTCTATATGAAAGTCTGGAGTAGAAGAAGAAGAACCAACAACTACGTTGTACCACATCACAGGGGAAAAATACAACATCATGATTCCCAAATAAATATGCTTTGGGTTAAAAGGTCTTGACTAGACATTCCTCAGAGGAAGTGCAGTACACCCCCAAGAATCACTCCTAACATCCATGATCAGCAACCCTCCATATGTAGAGACAAAATTGCTTGTATAGTAAATCACATAAATGAGCAATAGTAGACATAGGTGTCATTCTGGTAGAAAAGCCTGACAGTGCAAAGTACCAAGACCCATCATAGCCAATGTACCAGTGTTGTCTAACACATACTCAAGAATCAAATAATAAGTCAAATGAAAGATTTCAATACAAGTTTGTGTTGACTTCATACTAAGTTCCAAGACAAGATTATGCCAAGCTTTTCCCAATTAAGATACTTTGATAAATCCTACACATTGTTAACCAGGTTTTTGTAACTCATATAGCATGCAACCAAGTTGATCAATAAGGCAAGTTTAGGCATGTGATATTTACTATATGAAACATATTCAAAATTAGTAAACCTACAGAGAAATGTTAAATGGGGAGTTGGGAATGGAAGTGCAAATGTCACTAAGTGTTGTATTTTGGGTCATATTCCAAGATGAAAGCTCATTTGCTGTAAAGAATAACAGGTTCAAGCCTAAACATGCCAAAGGATATCTGTAGAACCTTCAAGGATGAAAGCAGAGCCATGCGCCCTCTACAACAAAAGCAACATTAAAACTAAATAGCCACCTAATTGTTTACAAATATTGAAAGGATTAAAAACCCAACCGCAGAAAAAAATGATAAAATGCTAATCGGGAAAAGAAACAAATAGACATTTTGGCAGTTGCATACATGTCTAGCATTACTTTTGATCTTGTCAGCAACCCATATTTACAAGATATGGTTCCTGTGGTCAATTAATCTCTGAAAGGCTATCTGCTCCCTTGTTTTCACAGACTGCAATAACCATTTCAAAAATGAGTATATATTTGAGAGCTTGTTGGAACCAAGTCTGTTGCATAAGAGATGCACTGTAACATTAATCAAGTTAGTTGGCTTGATCAATGTGGCCCCCATGCCATAGGTCACTTCAATTATATGCCCCCTTCAAGGCCATGTTCATTTGAAAGCATTGCTAGTTGCTACAGACAGAAATAAGAATGTCCATTGCATTATGAATATGACTATTGAATTAATTGAGATCATGAGCACTTTAAACATAAACCAAGTCATTGTGAAACAATGAAGTTTCATGCAAAACATTGCAAATTAATGCACTAATATTATATATACAAAGCCATTGGTCTAATCACTGACAGTAGGCATGATCCTTAATCATAACTTTTCAAACTCATACAAGGTTCTTACTTCATATAGTTGAAACTTAATTGCAAAAAAGGAAAAATAAAGGTTCCTAGAGTTCCATATATTACAAAGGTAAGCGACAAGGGTAAAGAAGTGCAATACTTAATCAAAAACCACCAGCATGCCTAAGCCCCTAAAATTCAATTAATAAAGGTGGTTAAAACCAAATGTGTGTCTTATTATTTTAAACTTGAGTGATTACAAGAGATGAGGGCTTCTATGAATTCTATGGCTTTCAGTGATTAGTGGAATGCAGTATATCTAGAGGGAGGAAACACAAGAATGTTGCATTATAAATATCATTTTTAAGCCCTAGTCAAATCACATTGACTTTTAAATATCATTTTTAAGCCCTAGTCAAATCACGTTGACTTTTAAATATCATTTTTAAGCCCTAGTCAAATCACATTGACTTTGCCATAAATTTCATAAGCCCATGGTAGATATGTTAAAACCTTTTGATACAATTGTGTCTTTGATGGGAAAGTTTATAATGGGTATCAAGAATTCACAAGGTTCTGGAAGTCAAATATATTGATTTGCATATAACTATCCATCAATTCCTAGTTTACAAAATGAAGCAGAACAATTCTTGAATGCTTTGACTTGTGCTTTAAACTTTTAGTTCTAGAAGGAGACTAACACAAGAATGATCATTCATATTATATCTATCATTCTTAAAACCCTGGCCATATCAATTTGAAGTTTCCTTACAATTTATGAGCCCTTGGTTGATATGCTAGAACTTGTAATACAGACATGTCTTTTGAGGGAGAAATTTTTGGCAGCTGAGGCGAATTTCCTAAAGGTTCTGAAAGTCAAAAATCTTTATTTGCATAGAACTACTCATCAAGTAGTGAATAACAAAAGGAAGCAGCACAACTCTAACTTGTGTGATTTTTTTGTCCTTTGAACCTTAAGGTCTATGATGGTGATTAGTAGCTTATCTAAGCCAATTCTATAGTGAGAGTATCTCCAAACTAAGATGGTTAGTTGACACTTTAAAACAGAAACAATCTTGGAACAAGTCATCTTGAATAAAACCACAGTTAACTAAATTCAGTGGCATTGACTTTTTTATGCAAATGTTGTGTTATACCAACTTACAGGCTACGCTATGCTAATATAGAGAAGGTTCTCAAAATGCAAACAGGTGTTAAAACCTCCAAAATCAAAATGATTTAACCTTCAATAGGCCTTTCTTCGGAAGCTCCCCATGGGATCTATTTTTCTCTTTTTCTTTCATTAGGAAATGACTACATTGTTGTCCACGCAAGATGTAATGAAAGGAAAATAAGGCATCCTATCTCAAAAGTCAACCTAAAGAGCTAATAAATTGGATCAAGAGAAGGGGAGAAGAAAAGGAAAATTCAATCACATGGAGTCTGTTGAGAGAGGAAATGCATTGTGCTAGTGCAATTGTTTGCTTACTTTTGCTTTGCTTTGAATTTTTTATTTTGTTTTGATATGTTTTTTCTTTTTGCTTTGTATGTTTTTAATTTTAAATAGATTTTGCAAGGTACATTCCATTTAGGAATCCATACATGATCAAGGTGAGAAAAGGGGTTGATCCGCCAATAAGCCTCTAGGAAGAACAAGTGAGATCAGATATCAGTATAAGTTAGAAGGGGAAACTGTAAGCATGGACAAATCATGGGACTTCTACATAGCATAAGGTAGTGAACAGATAGAAGGCTAATAATAATGTGGTAATGGCAACACGGAATATGAAGGGCTCAAAATCCAAGAAGAGTGAACTAGGTCTATGAAATTCTATAGGCAAGAAAGGAAGAAGCAAGTATGTGATTGGTATAGAATGGGATACAACTAGGAGGTGATGTGGGAGGTAAGGTGATGATATATACAGGGTACACATAGCTAAAAGGTGATAATAGCATTGACAAACTCTTCATCTTCCTAAGGTTCATAAGCAAGGGGTATCATTAAGAAAATCTTGAGCCACGTCAGTAAATCGTCTATTTATCATCTGTCATGGCACCAACATGGTAGCAACTATGATCTCTTTAAAATCTAGAGGGAATAAGGTGTAGAATAAATGAGAACATAAAAGTTGATATCTTTTGATGCAAGAGAATCTTGGGCCTAGAGCAATCAGCATCACCAAAAATAATTGTTTATTTTGTTTCAATAATGTTTTGGCTTGTTCTAATCCTCCTTGTTTCCTAGGTGTAAAGGTTGGCTCCACATTCATATTTGAATTCAAACAAATTTCCCTCTCAAAATGGAGTTTCCACCTTGGAAAGCAATTTCTTGGATTCCAAAAGGAAGTCAATGAGTCACAATTTCTCATAGGGGAGCATTGTTTGGTGGGCCTCATGTGTGTCATAATTATTTAATGCATGTTTCATCATGATTTACCTTCATTTACCCTCAAATGTGGCGTTCATGTAAGGAGTTACTTTTTGCAGAGCATCTTGCATGTTGAGGTTGACTAGGTGAGAGTTAAACTTGACCTCTTGAATTACAACCAATTTTTTTTGTAAGAGGGTGCCATATTTGGGAGGAGTTACACTTGTAGAGTTCAAACTGACCCATAGGCGGGATTCCTTGACCACATTGAAGGATGGACACCACATGAGAGAGAGAGAGAGAGAGAGAGGCTCTTTTGAGTTACTCTTTGCCAACCTAGTCTAGAATCTTCCAATTTCGGTGCCATTTCAAAGACTGGGTTACAAAAGAACAAGAGGACTGAAGCAGGGTTAGCTCTTCAGTTTTTTATTGCAAGTTGACAGTGGATAAAGTCTCTTTGAGTCCATTTTGTAAGTTGAAGAGATCAATGGGATGGCCAAAGATTGCGAAAGACTAGGATCTATTTTGTTGAGAGTAGAGTTATTTTGAGTCCATAATTCTATTTCAGTTTTGGGGACGTGTTGTAAGGGGTTTTGGGGACTGTAGAACATTAGATTTCTATGAGAATATGTTGTCAAAATCTCTCCAAGAATTTCATTGTAATCATGTAGGCATTTGATTAATGAAAATAGGTATTTTCCCACACCCCATGTGAGCAAATGATCTCTGTGTATTCCAGTTGTTGAGAGCTGTTTGTCTCTGTTATTTTCACTGTTATAGATCAGTATTTGGAGAGTATCAGAGGTTTCCAATACCAATGTTATTACAGCGAAGTGTATGGTTAAGAACCTCCATGAAAACAGTGAAATATTCTTTGAGAAAATCATGTTTTGAGAGCTAGAATTGGCAATTTTGCTTTCCCAATTTCGGTGCAAGCGTGGAGACTCTTATTTCAGTTTATTAAGAATTACCAGACCTCTGTAAACCCATCAGGAATGTGTTGTTAAGTGTTACTGCAAGAGGAAGGTCACCATTCAGTTGGTTCCCTATCCTTGATTGCATCATTTTTCAAACATGATACAATTTGACACTTGTTTTCAAATTCCTTGACACAGTTTTAAATAAATGCATTTTGATGTATTTCAAGTCTGTGGACATTATTGTAACGTTCTGAAATTAAACAACAATAATAAATATAGAGAACATATGTCTACAAGTACAGTTGTTTTCATTATTCTGAATTGAACCATTAAATTTTATAAAAGGACATTTCAATGAATCATGTTCTCACTGTTCGTTCTCTGTGTTTGCAACTCTGCAAGTCTGTGCCAGTGCAATTCCATCATTTCATTTCTCATTTTGTATGTAGCCAAACCCTGTTCTAAATGTGGAAAATAATCTACACTCAGACCTGATCTAAACACATCCTTCCTCCCAAAATCCTTGAACTAGTCGCTCATCTCTTTACGCATGTACTATGTTTTACAATTTGGGTTTGACTAATTTAGGCTTGGCCCTTCTTGCTAAACCCAATAATCATCTTTTATAACTGATTTTACTTTCCATGTCTCATCAACCTATTTTAGTTATCCTTGGAAGCTAATATAATTTCTTCTTTCTTTCTTTATTTATTTATTTATTTGTCTGCATGTTACATGTGAACTTTGACAACATATCCTTCATTAACAAGGACTCAAAACACTGAACTAGCACGCATCTCTGACAACAAGCTGAGATCCAATCTCATGGGATGCTCTCAAAGATTTTACACAAATTCACATGGATCTGTTTGGACCATGTCTCATCCTCTACTCGGTAAAAGAGACTGCTCTAGACTTATAATTTTCAAATCACACATACCAAACAACTATTAATCACCAACCTGAAGCTGCCATATCAAAATATGTGCAAATAGATTGCTCCTATGTGCAGCTCCCAATAGGTAACCTTCTACAAGCTTCTGCAATTAAAAGAAGAAAATGTCAGCTAAATTACTGTCAAGTGGAATCTTCATAAATTTAAGAGTTGCTTTCTCTCACTTTTTTAAGAGCCACAGAGATCATTCTTTGTAAAGCAAACCAAACTTTAGTGGACTGTTATTAACAAAGCGTATTTAATCAATTACTAAGTTCTTCCACAAAAGGCAAAATGCTTACCCCTTCATCATACCGCAGAGCTTGAACTAGCTGAGGCATGAAAAATGTAACCCTTTCAGGAGGATATGATTCCAAAACCCTAAGAACATATGCCATAACTCGTGGATGTCCCTTGAAAGGTGGAGTAAGAAACTCAAGTGCTCTTGTAACCGAACAATTTGCCCAATGTGGTAACTGTTGGAGGACCGGTGAATTCTCTTCCACAGCTTTTGGAGTAACAAAGAAAGGTAGAGCTTCTGGAATACTGCGCATTTCTAATATGTTTTGCTACAATCAAAATCAATAACAAAATCAATCTCATTATGAAAGAATAACAGTATCGGAGCTGGTAATCAATTTCAAAAACAAACCAATGTCAGTTACCATATGGTCTAGAATTCAACATACGGACCAAACAACAAGGACATCGGTAGTACAGACATAAACGATAAGCTAAAATGACATCAAATATCACCAAAAAAATGAAAAATATGCATTGCTTTGGATGCTCCCATTACTTACAAACAAACATATGTTGAATATGGAATCATCCTATACAATCTATAATTCAACATATAGACCAAATAAAAAGGCCATTTGTATTAGACCCACATAGTCCCCACAGTATTTTAGTCAGCCCGTGAAAACAAATACATTTCAAGAGCTTGAGGATGCTGACAAATCCTTACCAGAAAACAGTTAAAAAAATTAATATAGAGTCCGCCTGTAGTTTTTCTATTGATGGCAATTTGGTGATTCAATATTTAGGTGAGTTTTTTTCACTCCACTAACATCAAGCTTAAGTACATGGAATCTTACATTAGAACTATTGTGTCAAGATTTTTTCTTCATTGATAGCGACCAACTAGTATGGCATTTCATATTAAGTTATTTGTATGCTCAGTTTGCATAAGTTATTTGTTATTTATTTGTATTTTAAAAATTAATATATTAATTTGATTTAATATTTTAAAAGTCATCCCTCCAAGGTCCCCAAAGTCTGGAAAAAGTTCTTCCATCCCCAAAACTGTCCCTCACCATCATTGTAACTTGGAGAAACAATCTATTAAAACATAAAGGCAATGTTTCTCAGAGTTTTAGAGAGCACAGATCTGAAGGACCGAGAGACATAGGGACCACAAGATGGGTTTTGGGGACAGCATTTTTTTCCAAGTTTTGGCGACGGCAATTTGTAAGGTCAGAAATTGCCTACTTCGCAATATCCACCTTACGTTTCTGCATTTATGTAGTGTCTACTACCCTAGTGTGTTTTTTGGACCATTTCACTGATTTTGGTCTTTTCCCTGATCACAAAAGGATAATGCAAGAACTCCCAGCCTTAGACACATATCGCCTATCAACACCAGAAGTTTGGACTCTTGACTCATCAAGGACATTTGTACTACCTCAACACTAGTGTTTGTGTTCAAATTTCAAAAACATAAAGTTACCCGCCCCTTCGGGCCCTCGTACTTACTACATTTTCAATGGTCATTTGCCAAAAAACTTAGTATAAACCTAGTTTTATACCTCATTTGGACAAGGTACATCTATTGCAAAACTTAGTATGCAATTCTCTCTCTCAGCACACACGTGATTTACAAGGACTCCATTACAAAGCAGGTCAGCAAGCTAGAGAAGTCTAAAGTCTGAAGACTTGAAGCTCCTTGTTCCATCCCTTATACAAAGCAATTTCCTCTTAGTTCTCCCCAAAGCAAAATCTATAAAACCTTGCCTTATCTCCCTCCTTTAGATCAGTAACTCTTTCCATCACTTTCCCTCTTGTTTGCATCTCCTTGTGTGATCTCCATCTCCTTGTTTGACTCCCATCACTACACAACTGCTTGTGCTTAGTTTTCCCTCCTATGGTTTGCCATTGCGATCACAAATCCCTGCACACATCGCTCACACCTTACCACTAGGTTTGCACACACCCAAATTTTCAATATTGTGCTCTGTGTAGCTTCAAATACACCAAATAGGGGACTAGCTGAGCAAGTCTCCTTTACAGCACACCCTTTTCCCTCTTATCCCTACACTTAGCTCAAGTTTTCTCACACTCGGAGATTAATGTGCACATTCTACAAGCAAGACAGGCATCAAAGCTCAAAGATGAACAACTCCTGTAAGTTTCAAGACTCTCAAAGAACAGGACACTGGCACCCAACCTCCGCAGGTAGAAGCACCCCACTAAACAATTGCAACGCCCCTTGTACATAGTTGCACCCCAGAGCATAACTGTTGTGCCCAATTTTAAGTTTTGTTCCAACAAAGCTCAAATTTGCCCCAGAACATCTCCCAGCACCTCCCAATCCATTTCTAGTCTTGGATACAGCATATCCCAGGTGCACATGTTCTTTTTTTGTGTTTCATGTCTAAAGCTTTTCCATTTATATTTTACATTTCCCAACTCCTGTACTTTCCTCTGTAGGTCAGATTGGATTAAGTTTTTGTTCTGTAGTGCTTCTACAATCTGGTTTATTTAAAAGTTAGTGCAAAGAAAGAATTAGTTAATCTCCTAGGCCTTCTACTCTTATGGGAGGTTAATTTTGTTCTTTCGCCATTAAAATAATATTTAAATTAGTATTTAAATTTTTTAAATATAGTTAAGTTAAATGCATAAAAACTTCCTAACAAACCAAAAGAAGCTGAAATCAATAAAAGTACAATAACAATTCATTGATTCCATAATACAAGTCTTTTTGATACACTAATAATGGTAATCATAGACACAATAACAAATATAAAGCATGATTTATAATTTTATAAATTTATAGAGACAAATGACAAAAAAAGAAATCTTGCATCACACACAGTACACAGGTAGTCAATACATTGAGCAACAAGCTCAAAAATTGGAATCATTATCTGATGGATATGTTGGATATTGAATTGTTGGACTATACTGCCTCCAACAATGGGAACCCAACTCACTACACATCCTGGTGCTCATACATTTGTGTCCATTCCTCAAATTCTACATCCAACCATGCTACCAAGCTCGCACTATAGTAACTACTAAGGTGTCTTATGATCAATGAGACATGAGGCACTGTAAACGACAACAAAGTGGATAGAACTTAAAAGAGGAGGTGAATGGCAAGTGGATGCAACAACTATGGAGACCCATATAGTCAGCAACAACTAATTGGCCATGTCTATTTGTGCTAAACTCTTATATCCATCATGTTCTAACCTTTGATGCTTCATATGGACTGACATTCTCTTGTAGACCTTCATGATGCCCTTGTTCACCTTGTTATCACCAATGGGGAGAATTCTACACAGATTCTTCACATACCATTATGATTCACCTTATATGCATCCATGTATAAAGGGGCATTCAACTTCTCCAACCTCTGTTGAACAATGGGTTGATCATGTTTTGTGGTAGAACTCTAGGATGGGGTCTCTCTCGCAAATGGCATCTTTCATCTAACCAAGAATGTTTATCAATGTGTATATAGAACTCGCCAAGGCTCAGAAAATCAGAATCCCCATATTTGATGACCCTCTTACCTTGCTTCGTGTCATGATCATAAGTTTGCTAGAGCTCATGCAAATCAAGTGAATAAAGTATGAAGCAAATCAAGTATTACCTAGCTTAAGTAATTCCTTCCCCAAAAAGAATCAAAATAATGCCAAAGAGGTGTGATGGTTGCAAATGCACATATGCACCTCCTTTGCATCCAACACAACCTTCTTGACCTACTCAATTTTGTTGATGTCCTTCAATACATTCTAGGGTATGCACACAAGGGATCCACTAGAAGAGCCCGTAGGTGGAGTCAACAAAGGGGTTTACTACATGTTCCTTCCCATTCCCACCATAAAATCCCAGCATTTCCAAGATAAGGACATCCTCACAACTTAAGGATGGGAGCAAAACATCACCCCCATCCCTCCATTGTCGCTTGTAGGAGAGGGATATCCTCAAGACTTCCCTACAGATCAGGGGACATCCCAAGGATGTCATGTCCCCACTTTTTTAGTAACTTAAAAATATTATAATTGTAAATTAATTTTATAAAGTATTTTTATTTGCTTTATAAAATTAATATTTTATTTAAGTTACTTAAGTCGGTATTAAAACACTTTATTAAAAAGTGTTGTGTACACAAAACAAACATTTAAAAAGTTCAAGTGCAAGCATTTAATATTGTTAAGTGTGACTGTGTACACATAAACTTGCATTTAATATATTTAGGCTGGGCCTAATTGATGTAAGGGCTTTAAAAGACCTAAGAATCATTGTTGAGCATGTATGTATGTTTTGGATGCTTATGTCTTGGTTTTCTGATTAAGTCTATAACTTATGTTTTGTATTCAGTCAGTGTCAAAGAAGGTTTCCTTGCGTTTGCTGAATAGTTGAGGAGAAATCATTCAGGTTTCTCAGCTGAGCTTCATTGTATTTGGAATTTAATTAATTGGTCTGAGACCTTTTTGCAAGCTTCATTGAAGATTGTATGGGAATCTGATAATAAAATGCAGAGGATTTTATTACAAATTTATTAATTGATAAATCAATATAAATATGTCTATATTAATCGATATATCTGTGTCTGATGTTGAAGTTTACATACAGATTTTGGTTGTAGTTTGTTGTTGCAGCATAGGAGGCAAATCCTGACAGATTTATGCAGGTTCGTGGGACCTGGAAAGCACTCAGATTTACCTTTGTATGTATTGAAGTGGTAATTGCAGCTGTACTGGGGTGAATTCGTGATCTCTCCAAAGTCATGGTTGGCATACGATAAAGGCAATTCTAATAGTTAGTTGTGTGGGGTCCGCCGATCTCCACATTGGTTGCATATCAAGAGTTAGACATATATTCGAAGTTAAAGATTGTATTACAGGAAATCATTCACAGTTGATATCATTCAGGGGAACACCAGTGCGAAGACACGGTTCATAATTTTTATTGAGTGGCGATTCTCAGGGGTTCGTGAATATACATTAATATTGTTTGAGACATGAGCATCTGTGAATAAGCATTGAACCTGAGCCAGACGGAAATATTTGTCAGTGAAGCATCGATTCATTAAAGGCTCCAACTTGCAGTTGACTGAGGATCTTATCATTCCTTTAGCATCGTTTACTATGACGGAGTCATTGTTCGAGTCGGTATATGAAAAGTGACAGATCAACCTATGGCAGCAATGTCCATCCTGAAATACATTTGAATTACAATCTGTAGTCGAGTATATTTGAATTGTCAAATCCTCTCCGAATTGTTTTCGCACTCTCAACCCAAAGTGGCGATTTCAACATAGAGGATATAATACAAGGCAATTAAGGGAGACGGCGTTGAAAGTTGGTGAATCCAGTCTGGAGCGGCTGGGAATATTGCATACAGACCTGAGCACTCAGCATCCAGTGATCATTGAATGAACACTTCATCAGAAAGTAGAAGGAATCGTGGTTAAGGGTTAGCTTTGATTGTATCGCAGGAGATATCAAGCGACAGCAAGTGCTTCATTCTTTCATCAATGTGACAAGGAGAAATCACAGCTCTGAGCAAGGAGTCATCATTGTAGATTTGTCAACTTGGAGTGAAGATAACATACAGGGATCATAACAGCATTTTGAGTAAATCCAGGTTGGCATGATAATGTAATAGCTTCACATACATTGTTGTTCAGTATGCATTTATCAGTTTGACTATTCAAATCTTTAATTTAAATAAACCTATTCTATTACATTCTATCTATCTTTGTTGCCATCATTGTTATGTCAATCAATGGATTGGTGGATAATGTAAGTTGACCTAGATGTTTTGAAGCAAGTGGAAAATCATAGAACTTTCATCTCAGAAATATTTATCACAGAAATCTCAATTTGTGAAATCAAACTGCAAGAGTTGATTTGTGTTATAGAGAATATCCTAGAACGGGATATTATAAAGGACAATTCCCTTTGTACAAGACTAGGTGGGGAGTCCCACTCATCCTCGAGACAGCCAACGACCCGCTGGGCATCCCTTGACTATCTCAATGATGGCTAGTAAAACTAAATCATTCTTCCGCAATTGAGCATATCTCTTTATCTCTCTTGTATGTTACTTGGTTCTTTGCCTCTTGTAATGTATTACCACTTACTTGATACTCAAAACTTATCATGAACAAGGACTTTAATTTCCCTTATGCTACTATGTAAGGTTAGTCAATAATGACATACATTTAGCACTATGTGCTCTTTAACAGCTATGCAAAGAAGTACAACAAAGTTACAACAATTATAATAGCACAAATCAACAACTACAAATGCAAATACCAGCAACAAGCAGCCATAGAGTGATGATTCAATACTTTAAATGGGTGTGAGTTTTGATGGTATCTTTTCAAAATTACATATTAATAATTAACTTAATTAAAATAAGCTTAGCATCTAAATGAACCATAGTTTACTTGGTGCACAACTATAAGCTAAGAGAACCTAAGTACCTTCTAATCTATTTACACATGATCTGAATGAATATTTTTTAAGTACTACATTATATTTCAATAATTATATTATCTATATTTCGATTGCAATTTCTTATATTTTTTATGACTAAATTTTTAAGTACTATATTATATTTGCACTATCCCCCCCACCATTCCCCCGTCGTCCCCAAATTTTGGTCCCGTAAATGGAATGCTGATATGGCAAATACGCAGTGAGAAGCACAAGATGTGAAGCAAAGGCTGCCATTTTCAAATTATTCTTTCAGAATAAGAGCAAATAATGTTCAACATATAACAGACCAAGTAAAGTCTTCTTAAACAGCCCATCCATAAAAAAATGCTTTGCCATCGTGCAAAGGATTATGCCATTACCTGTTGTTGGTTCCAAAGTGTAGACTAGTATAAAATATACTTTAAGCTGTTGATATTACTACTGATGGACAAGGTGTATAACAATGCAGACCAACAGTAATATATAATCTTCTACTAGACTTTTTAACATCTGAGTTTATCTGATTATCTGTAAATATGGGTTGAAAACTTGAATGTGAGTTAGTCAATGCCCATTACACCATTCCAAAGAACTGGCCTCAGTTTCTAAATTCACGAATATATAAGTAATCTTTATCTATTATAATTAGCATGCTCGTGTGCCTAGTATCTGTGAAAAAAACAGCTGCAATGAAATGAGATTTGAAAGGCCATTGTGAAAGTACCTGAACCAGTGACATGACCTCTGTCCTTAGAGAAGATACAGAAGGAAACCTAGCCACCAAACAAATTGCAATTCTAGGATCCACAGCAAATGCAGTTCTCACATACTCTGCCCAGCGATCTGAACTGATTTTTGATCGAGATACTATAATTTCTCTGTATAAAAAAAGTGATTGCAGATAGATTAATAACATAATAGATAAATAATTAAGTGGATGCAAAAAGTTCACAAAGCATTCTGGAAATGATCTTTGAATTTTGTGAATATCTATAAATGAAGACAGCATCAACAATTGACCCCACCTTAAAGGGTTTGCCCAAACATCAAGCCTGTCAGCCTCGTGCTGACAGAGCATCAATAGTAGCTGCTTCCGCTTCTCTCTTCCCATTCCATAGTTCTCCATTTTTCCCCAAACTGGATGAGATTGATCCATCTGTAAAATGGCATCCATACTTGGTAAAACATTCAAAACAGAACATTAAAAATAGAAGAGAACAATTGGAACTGAACATCAAGTGTATTTCAAAGCACATCTGCACTTTAATTGCAAATGTCCCACCATATTGCCTGAAACAGTTCCATTTTCCTGCCCACGAGATTTAGGATCTGATTCTACATTAGGAGATTCAGCTCGGTTCATAGCCAGTTGATTCACAAAAAAAGAAACTGATTGAGCCTCATCTTGAGCCAGACCCTTCACTTCTGAATCATACCACTCCGGCTCACTGGAAAACCAAGCTAATGCAGCTCTGGTATACATTAACAGAAAAAGAAGCTGTAAGAATTCAATAGTTAGTGACAAGAAAATTCTTGATTATCATTATAGTGATAAAGTATGAAATGCCCTATTATCATTATCATTATTAGCTTGCAAGATTGCCCTAATAATAAAAAGAAAATAAAAAGTTTGTGTTTAATAAATTTAGGACTGCCATGTGGACAAAACAGATTGGCCAAAAAAAAGAACATTATGTAAAAGAGTCTAATCCCACGTGGGAGCATGGTGAAAAAGACTGTGCAGGCTGCACTCAAGGGAAAGGCTAGGATTTTAGTTGCTCGGCTGAGGACCGGAACCCATCGTCTTAGATGTGAGACTGGTAGATGGACGATCCCCAAGGAAGATTGGGCAGAAAGAACTTGCATTTTCTGCAACAAAGGGGTGGTTGAAACTGAATGGCATTTCATCACTGAATGTGCTCAATGTTGGAGTGTGGACAGCCTTAGTGACTTATTTGAGGAGGCAAGGATTCACAATATGGCTGGTTTATTGATCAAGATTCATAGCAGAAGATCTGACCTCGAAAAGAGATTGAAAATGTCTTGAGAAATCGTTTTCTGGGTCCCTTAGACTGCTTGGTCTCGTGGACATTAGTAAAATCTTTCATTTCATTTCATATCACAAGCATGGTCAAACCAATGTTATTCTAGCTGCATATAACATATTAAAACATTTTCCATAACAAAAAGAAAATAAAAACACTAAATTTACAGCGAGCGAAATATATCTCCACTATACATGATATAACAAAAGTTGGATAGTTCAGTTGCAAAATGAATGATCTGCTTGTATTGACGGAGCTAAGGCTTTTAAAGAGTGAACCCACACAATTAGCATATAAGTAACCAAGCTATGATCACAATGCAGAAAGCACTTTGTATGGATTGCAACCAAAGGTAGGAACTTCAATGCTAATTTAAAGCTTTGGTCAGTTAAGCAAAGCATTCGGCCAGTGTCTCTTCAAACAAAAGACACAAAAATATTACATGATGGATTGAAGCATAATTACTTTTAACAAAAATATTTCAACTCTGTTGAGAACATACTGCAGGTAAGAGCCTCAGGTAGATAATTAATAAGTGTTTATTTCTACTTTGTTTACCATATTCCTGTACTTTGATTGAAAGAAATATCTTCGTTAGTTTAAACCAGTCTGCCTATAAATTGAATGGCTAGAACTGCAAAAGGAGGATATAAACCAGATATCTTCGTTATTTCTACTTTGTTGCACAAGCTAAAATCAACCAGGGCACATTACAGCTACCCCTATGAATCAGAAAACTAACTTTTTTACAATCATACTGAGTGTTAATAGCTTTACTAGGACATCCTTGCAATAAATATTTACATATTCTCACAATTTTAGCTTGGTGATATAAACATGCTATAAGAATTAATAATCACAAACAAAATTCAACTAAACAACTTAAGGATTTTTTTAATCTATTTTACAGCAAAGAAATATTTATGCAACAAAATTCTTTATTTCCGTTATGTTCCACAAAAAAGCTTAAACATCGTAGCGATTACCGATAAACACGGTCTTCAAGGAGATAAAGCCCCTGGACACAATTCTGTAAATTGTTCTGAAACTGACAAGAACAGAACTTAAACCCCAAAAGCATTAGGGTGAAAAAACTGCCAGTTGCAGCTGGATGCGACGAAAAATGATATGGAGACTTCATTGACCCTTGCAACATGCGGCCAAACAGTAGAAGCTGTTCGATACTATCATGACGAACAACCTACATATTCAGAAGCATATAGGAGTTAGTAAAATTACCAATTCTCACGCTGTATCAGAGAATTAGGACAAACAATTAAAATATAATGTTGACTTAGTCTAACTGCAAATCAGACTAACAAAAAAAAGGGCACAAACATACCATACAACTTAGTGTCATGTTTCAGCTTTAGATTTTAATTTCACAACTTAAATTATATCACATAGAGGCCCTCAATTATATCACATATTCAAAAACATATAGGAGTTAGTAAAATTATCAGTTTTCAAGCCATGTCAGAGAATTAGGACAAACAATTAAAATTATAATGTTGGCTTAGTCTAACAGCAAATCAGACTAACAGAAAAAGGGCACAAACATAACATACAACTTAGTGAAATGTTTCAGGTTTAGCTTTTGATTTGCATTTTAAATTATATCACATAGAAGCCATCAAAAGATGTGGCATAAAAATCATGTAAACATCAGCACGTACAAAGTTCAATATTTGACTATAAATTTACAAAGTCTCAACAAATATGAAAGAGATTTAATCATTAAAAAAAATGAGAGAGATTTTATAACAATATGATTTCTATCAAACCTAAATTTCTTAGAAAAAAGGGTCTCTGAAAATCTATCGGTTACATATAAGTATAAACAACTCAATGAAACATATCATTGGCACTAAAAAGGGTCAACAATTTAATTGTTGTTTAAACTTTTACAATTGTTTCCATCTTCCCTCATCCTGCCTTGAAATGCCATCCAGCTGTAAACTAGAAGCATTGCAATCATTTTTTGGCTATGTTGAAGAACCAGGTCATAAATTAGGGAACAAAAGCAATACCTGCAAATGTTTTGGATCTTCCATAGCATCAACATGCTTTGGAGTCACATTTTACTATGAAGTAAAATCATTACATTTATTTTTGGCAAGATAAAAGTACTTGATCACAGATTTCTGTTGAGTATACCTGCCAACTGTCCTTACATGATAAGTTTATAGCTGGTTTGACGTGTTTATCTGCTTTCTTGATTTAGTTTAAGGCACTCCATTATCTGCTGTTCAGAGTTTCTTTTGCATTTCTGGATCCCGATTAACTGTTGTAACATGCAATACTATTGAATCCCATTGGCATACATAGGTCATTCATGGATATTTTTATAATTTATTTATTTCTTTGTTTGTTTAATCCTTCGTTTTTTTCTCATGTCATGGCACACTATTTGTGGTACCACAACATAGAACTGTCACTACGCTCTTGGAGAAACATATTACTTCCACTGAAACCCCAAATATTCCATCCATGCAGTGTATATGTTCAAAGATAATCTATTACATTCTCTGCCAGAATTGTATCCAGTTTAAAGTTTTAAACTATTCAATTGCTACATAAAGTCCCTTGTCACAACATTTTCTGTAACTAAATAACCATGGACCCAAACAGCATGCTGTTGCATGTAAAGGTGCCCAATTATCTTCAGTCTTTCAACAGCCACCTCCCAAACAAATTTTCCGAGTAAACATTAACCGATGTTTAAGAAATTTCTTTTGCAACTATCAATACTTCACAAATGGAAAACAGCATTCACATTCACCATCTAGACCAATTAACTAAGTTACCGGTCCTGGTACTGGTTCGGGTTTGGGTTCGTGGGTTCAATCAAAAAATATTTGGGGGTTGGGTTCATCCATACAAAAAGATACAAAAATAATACAATGTCAATTAGTCAAACTCAAATGTCATTATATATATTAAAATTAAAAATAATAACGTCAAGTGTCAACAATCAACCATCAATGATCAAACATCGGTGTCATGAGTATTCAAAACTATTATCATCACCATCCATATTAGATGATGTAGGTACTCGTATATTAGAAGAACCACAATAGTGCCATTGGCACTGGAGTGCAGCAAGGTGGGAACTAGCAGCATCCAAGTCAATAGCACCAACTGTGAGCATCAATACTAAAGTCAATAGAGTGTACAAAATCCATGAACTCAATCTTTACCAGTGTTCCATGGGGACCCGTCCCCTCCCAAAATCCAGCCGTCCCCCCGACCCCGAAACCCGTCCCCAACCCCGAAACCCTTTGTCCCCCCGTCCCCAAAACCCGTCCCCAAGTCCCCGTCAAGAAACTCCGTGGAACACTGATCTTTACTGCATCCCGCACGTCGGGATCGACGAAGAGTCGATGAAGTGTTGCCTTGTACCCATCGCTGACTTCAACATCTCTATATATTTGGGACCTCAATGCAAAGGCAGGAAGATGTAGCAAGGTGGTCATTGTGTTCCATCTCTCTTCAATAATTTTGTGTAGTTGTTTGAAGAAAGTTTCTTCATGATCTTGCTCTTTCTCATTTATGATGGTCTTCATCTTCTCAATCATTGAGTCGATGTCATCATAGATCTCTCCCAAACAAGGCCTATCCATGTCGATATAATGGATCATACTTAATATTTGTTGCCCTTGTAGTGCTATATTGCCTCCATATGGACTAATTTTGGTTGATGACCATGTTAGAAAGTGCCTCTCGAACCTTCACAAGTCATCTCAAGACAATTGTGTTGGAGGCCAAATGGGTCTCAGCAACCTATTTGAAAAAACAAAAATTAAGATTCTTACAGAAGAAATAATAAACTTTTTAATTAAAAATAAAACTAAATTGAAACATATTTATTAAAATAAATCTTATTGTTTCACTTACCTTCAATGGCTCCAATTTCCAGAATGTTTTGAATATTCCTTGTGACATCGTGGTTGGTGATGAACATTTGGATCTCCTCGGTCTCAACATACACCTGTTTGATCCATCAATTTTGGTGCCAATTTTTGTAACAAGGTTGAGAGAGCGGATAGCACAAAGTGTCCAAAACATGTGTGAGCAATGCTCCTCAACCAATAAACCAATTGCTCTACAACATTTCGAGGCTCCACTTCCTCGATGGTTGTCATGAGAATGTTGGCAATAAATGCACCATCCTTCACCTCCCCCTCACATTCCATTGCCTTTAAAAATATTGCCCCTTTAGGGGACACTGGGATAACATTGATCACTTGCCAAGTTCTTGCATCCTTCCGTCTGTAATGTCCCAATTTTTCAAGTGATCATCTTGTGGAAGTACCTAGCCTATTTTATTTCCATAGGCTAAATTAGGAGTTATAAGGGAATAATATTAAATTAATTATTTATAAAGTTATCTAAATAAATTAAATCATAAAGGTAACTTTATTTTAATTAATTTAATTAAAGTGACTTAAATAAAAGAATAAAATATCATAAAGTCACTTTATTAAATACTTTAAAGTGACTTGTGAAAAATAAAATAATATTATAAAGTCACTTTAGGAAATATTAAAATATTCTTCTAGAAGCTTTATGTAGGTTATTTTGGATCCTTCTAGAAGATCAAAGGTTTCTTTAAAAGGAGATGAGAGTTGGTCATTTGGGCATATTGTGGATATTGTGGATTTGATAAACTTTAGTTTTCTCTATCTTCAGCTGAGTATTCAGTTGCAGCCAACTCTGAGGACGAAAACCCTTGGAGAATTGTAGGTTGGACGAAAACCCAATCCTACTTGTGAGGTGGGTTCATCCAAGATTCACTATTGGACATATTTGCAGGTTTTACAATCTTTTGGAGCTTCAACCAGCTAGGGTTTGAAGATTTATTTGCAGGTTGAAGATTGAAGTTGCAGATTTGAGCTTATTGAATCATATTTTCATGAGATTTGGAACGGCTAGGGTTTGTACATGCTGGAGCAGAGTTTTACTAAGCTGGCCACTAGGGTTTGAGACCCATTTTGGAGGTGTTTGCAGATTTTGGGGTTTTAGTATTGCATGTCAGTTTGGAGGATACCTAGATGATTGCATGTTGCCTTTTTTGATCAGTTGTGAAAGTGGGTTATTGCATGTCAGTTTGGTGGATACCCAAATAGTTGCATATCAATTTGGTGGATACCCAGATGGTTGCATGTTACTTTTGATCAGTTTGATTTGATTCATTTGCTTTGGAGGAGTTGCTGGTCTGAAAATATTCAGAAAATCAATCCATTTTCCAGTCATTGTTTTCTTCATATCATTGCTCTTATTGTCCAATATGACTTCTTTGTAACCGGGTATGTTTGCATTGTTAATAAACTCTTTTGATGTGAAAATCAGACTTGAATAGCTTGTTGTTGTACTCAGATCAGAACTTTATTAAGTCTGATATACTTTGTTTTCAAGGAGAAATAAGAAGCAATTGAGGTTCCTTTTTATTGTGTTGCTTTATATAAATGTATGTTATTATTTTATGACATTGCTCATCAAAACATAAGGCATACATCACAAATAGATATCCAAAAGCATCAGTATACTTAGAAAATCAGTCTGCATGCAAAGCGTTTGATGAAAAGTCAAACAACACAAACTAAAAAATTTAGGGCAGAATAAGCAAGGGTTATTAAACTGTCCATCAGAAACGATGGACAACCCTATCTCGACCAACAAATCCCTTATGGGCTTCAATGAATCCTCTACAAACTTCACCTCTTTTTCCAATAAGGTGATATGTACCCTCTCAAAACCCGAGCCCTTGTACCCTTTTCGAGCCTCATTAATTGCTTTCACCATTTGCTGTCAATATGGTGAGTGAACAACATTGAAAGCCAATCCATTTGCATAGAGACATCTCGCAATGTGTGGATCAGCAATCTCTCAAGAATCGTTGTGAAATGCCATTTCCAAAGGTCCCTTTGATCTTTTATGTGTAAAGGTTGTGGGTTTTTCTTCAGGTGTGGCCAACGATCGGTGGCTCTCTCTACAAGTTGAAGATTAGATGGTGGTGGAGGGGGCTTCATTCCTCGAAATCCTTTCTTTGACAAAGATGATTTAATTTGTGGCCTGCTCATTAATATATGTTGAGACTTACTCTTGTGGAATGGGTACATTAATTTTTCCTAGGCAAGGTTTGATGCCGAGTCTAGGGGTGTGGCACAAATGTGCTTTCACCCAACTATATGAGCTTGAATACCTGATACCACACCCATTCCAAATCCTAATATAACCCCCACCACCTAGAAGCTACTGTACCATATCAAGATATTTCCAAAGGGGAGAATTTGGGTTTGTTTTGAAGAGAGGTCGACCCACGAAGCTAAAACTAGTTCCCATTATAATCCCTATGGCAACAAGTTCAATAAACAACACATTCAAAACAAATGAAAACAAAAAAAATATAAACTTAATTCATTTTAAAAAATTAAGCATATGGCATAAGATTCATAGACGAATGAAAACAAAGACTTTCAAAACAAAACAAGAGAGCTCATTTGTAAAAAAAAATGCAAGAAAAATACATTAAAAAAAATCTTGAAAAAAACCTACCTCTTCTGCAAATATCTTCCTCTACAATCTCCTTGGCAACGAATGGAGTCTTGTACATGCATAGAAATAGCATACCAACCACTTTGGAACCTTCACTAATCAATCTTCAACTCTATTCGTGCAATGGCAAGCAAGAATAAAAGTTCAACAAGGATAAATGATGTTTTTGTTTCGCATTCACAATGAGGGAAATCACTTCGTTTTTGTCTTTAAAATGTCTTGGAATCCATGTTTTAGTGTTAGGGGGGCATTTTTAAGCATATAGTCAAAGTCAAATGCCAAAATAGAAAAATAAACAAAAAAGTGACGGGTTTGTCACGATAGAACCGACTGGACGCCTGTTTCAAGACAGGGTCCCTCGAGTTCATCCCGGATGAACCCACAATGCTTTTTCCATAATCCTAGATGGACCCCCCTATGAACTGAACCTGAATTCATAGATGGGTCCGATTGGACCCAAACCAACAAGTTCAAGGGGACAGGTCCAAGACAAGAAAGAATAACTTAATTCTGTAGTTCTAGTTTCTAAATCAATAATTCTCACACATTCCTACAAACAACAATCCATATCTGGGCTGGATCGGATCCGAACTGACAAGTCCAGGGGCGAACTAGCAGGTCCAAGACAAGAATAACTTAATATTGCAGTTCTACTTTCTAAATCAATATTTCTCACACATTCCTACAAACACAATCTTCATTAAATTTCTCAAAAATTATGTGGAAAAAACCAAAGTCATAAGGTTTAAACGATCCTCGGCTTACACACTTCTAATAAAGTTCTCAATGAATCATCGAACATATTTTTCTGTAAGGTAACTTAATTGATAATTAATGCAAGAACTCTAAACAATGTCTAACATAAGGAATCTAATGAATGTATAAAAAAGGCTTGACGATTAAACAATTAAGACCCATAGTTTTTTGCACCATATGTTAGAATTCAAATAATATTTTCTTGTCCAAACTCAAGAATTGCTTCCTCTGTGATTGTCAAACAAGAAAATTCTAGTTTGTGTCATGGTATCGTGTACCTTTGAAAACATATCTCCTTGCCTTTAAAAAAAATATATATCTGGCATGTGCTTTCCCTCTAACAATTACAAATATTTTTGCATTTGATCATATGACGAGACTCCTTGGTTCCTATCAATTTATCAATTATTTTTTGTTTATACACTAACCAAAACTGAAATACATTACACCAACCTAACCTATAAGGAGATAGTGAATGAAATATCTACCATGTGACAATAAAGGCCCTCACCAAAAGAACAACCAATTGAGCTGAATAAAGGCTATTCTATGTCCAGGGCAGAAGTATGACCATTATCATCATTAATCACAATAGACATGATATTCCCACAGTCCATGATAAGTATAGTATAGAGCTTCTGGAAGAGACTGTGTGTAGCTTTTTAGATCTAAAAAGCTACACACAGTCTCTTCCAGAAGCTCTATACTATAATCATTAATCACCACAAAAATAATTACATGGGATCTAATAGCATCATTGTGACAATTGTATTAGCTAAGAGTGGCAAGATAGATTCTAGGAGGAAGCAATGGACTCTTGTAAATCCTCTCCTAACATCCATGCCATACAATCCTCTCGAAATACAAGCAATTTGACAACATGCATCTTCCCCCATAGCCTTGACTTGGAACAGTTGAGGGTAGTTTACCATCTTACATTGGAGAGTAGCTAGCCTTCCACATCCCAAAGAAGAATATATAAAAACAATGAGGGTGTCTTTTTGCTCACTTGCAAATGAATGTGTTGTTTCACTAATGTACACCAACGGTGTAAGTAATTGCACTATCTCAAAAATGCTCTACTCCTTAAATGGTTAAAATATGCTAAAGGGAAAGACAAAACTCAACATCTGAAAGTGATAACTTCTTGAAGGTTAAGATTCATGAAAGGAAGCAAGATGCGCATAAATGCTTCCTACACTAATATTAGAGGAAAGTATTGTGCAAATTTTCAATCTCTACAATTATAGAAAGTGGAAACACATATAAACATAAAATCAACAATATACTATAACACAAGGTGTATGTGGGTTAAACTCTTTCGAGAGGAAAAAAACTACAGTCCAAAGCAGCCAAATGTATTATTTAGTAATCTAAACAAGGTTACAATACACTTGCAGACCAATCCTTCATAGGAGTATCACCAACATTCAAATTTGAAATTGTGGTTTAAAACCTGTATCGGTGTCAATTTTAAGGGAAACCCACCAAGGTTTTGCAGAGCCTGGAGTGCAGAGGAGATTGTTCTTAACATCTCATGTTCGTTGGCCAATTTGTCATTACTTCTTTGAATCGAGTGTATATCTTCAACCAATTATGACAGTCAAATTGGAAAACACGAACACTATCCTCATTATAGTAGATTCTACTCCAACTTAGAAGTATTTACTATTTTTCCTCATTCTTGCCTTAAAGGGAGATAACTCTTGGAGAATATCCATATCGATCCATTTGATTTGAGAATGCATATACTTAATTTTAGTTGATTCCTGGGCTTCCTACCTTTCTTTTCCAAGTTTTAGAATGCTTTCTCTTCATCTCTCAACTGTCTTGAACTTATATGACCTTATTCTGAGTGCTCATGCCAAAAATGGCAAGAAATACATTTCTAGGCTTGTAGCTGATTTTTCACTGTTATTTGATAGGTGAAGACATCATGTTTGATGGGCACACAACACTCTATGTTAATATGCTAAAATATAAAATTCAATTTCTTAATTCCCAATTCAAAAAGATGCTCCATAACAAGTGTCCACACCTATCATAATGTGCGTCAAGATTCCAATGTAACACCCTCTTACATGCTCTTACATGTCATAAGAATCTATCATATGTAACTCCCATCATGATGACCTTACACACACCACAAGATGTTGACACATGGCAAAGCTATGCCACCTCAATGTGGGACACCTATCTCCTCATGTGAGGACAAAATCCACTATAGACGAAATCCATGTCACCTTCAAGTGGGACACCAACCCTCCTACAAGAAGACAAAATACACAAAAGACGAAATATTGAATGCATTGTTAAAACGAACAATAAGAATACAAGGTTGGGACACCTTTTTCCCAACAATTCAAGAACCCTTCGTTAGGATAATTGAAAAGGTCATCTTGTGAGTCTATTGATTTTGTATACACAATGATATATCCCCTGTGTCTCATAGCAAGACACCTATAAAGGAACTCCAAAGCTCCATTGTATCCTATTGCATTGGGAAATAAGTTAATATGACTTGACTCATAATCAATGAGGACACATCCTAATCTTACCATGGAGGATCCTCAATCTTTGTAGTCAATGTTGACAAAGATTCTCAAGTCAAATGATTGTGACACAATGGGGCTGAAAGATTGTGAGGCAAAGATCAATGTGACCTACATATATTTCCATTAATGTCCTCTCTAATAGCTACATCAATCTCACTTCACACGATGAGGTTAGGTGAGACATTTAAAGAGTATTCATAGGGAGGAATCCAATCTATGAAGATGTTGATGGATTAAACACATAAATTAGTGCCAGAATACCAACATCATCGTAGTCTAGGAAGACTCAAAAGTGGCAACCCACTTTGAAGAACAACCGGCTAATTACAATTAAGTCTCTTGATCTAATGTGAATCACCATAGAAACCAAGTCTATCAAGACAAAAGAATAAATCTGAAGACAAGCTCATGGTTGCAATTTAGAGAAACAAATGGATCATACTTTTGGAGCACAATAGTCTACACTCTCTCTAGATGGCCCCATTCAATAGCATAGAAACAAGTTTGAGAAATGTTCAAACTTTGTATCCATATAACATACAACACAACGCCAAAGTTATAATTTGGGTAGATACAAGAGTGTGAAAGTTCTGCCAGAATTCAGAATTTCCAAAATTAGAATGTGAAAATTAGACAAATAAAATAAAGTACCCATAACTCGCAATATTTCAAAACTTGATACATCTTACTATCATGGCACTCGCTCTTTGGTGAAAATAGGTTGGTACCTCGGACAACTGGGCTCTAAGATGAGAATTTAAAGATGTTGAACCTAAAAACTTGGTACAACATCCAAATCATGATCATTAATACAATTAATGCCAACCTCAATCCAATGCATATAAGAAAGTAGTATTTGCATGACAAAAATTATGGTTGATGCCATAGTCAATGTATTGAACTAATATTTGAAGACTCGGTCTAGTAGGTTCAGTTTTCTCAAAATATTCAAGGTTCTTGTTACTATGGAATAGACCCTTAACTAAGGCTCAATGATCCAAGTGCAATTCTGTGCAACCCACAAATTTGTGCAATGGTTCAAAAAAATTCATCCCATGCTACAATATTCCCTTGAGCACTCAAATAATGGCAACATGCATCGCACATAAATGGGGTTTCTAGCATAAAGGTTTCGCAGACATCTACGAAAGCATCCACTACAAACAGTTCCATGTTGCTTAGCATAAGAAAGTCGCACATGCACCCCTCAACTACACCACACAAGATAAGGGCACACACCATTCAAGGAGTCTACTACACCAATTTCTACAACTTCACCGACTCTTTCCATTACACCTGTAACTTGTGTGTGTCCATGCACATGGGTACACATGCATCCATTAAGCACATCCAATTCAACGCCATACACATCCAACACATGGCCACATCCAATGCCACATAATCAAGGCATCCCATTAGCACCATACACTATGACACCTAGCACTATTTTGTCTTGCCATCCAACTAGCACTATACAAGCCCAACACTTGTCACCTGCATATCTACATGTAAGCACATCATACACACATGATGTCTAAGCCTTCTATCTGTAGGTCCACCTAATAGACATTGTATAAATATATCTACTATACATGGAGTAGGTGGGTGAGAATCACAATTCACATTACAGAATATGTTATGTTCAACGCCTACACTAGAAGCCTTGTAGAATACCCATCATCATGGATTGTATCTCCCAAGATTCATGGCAAATCATATGGGTACATATATCTTATCCGATCACAAGAACCTGATTTCCCTACTATGAATTCTATATCACGTATTTTACACCTTTGATCAATAAAGGACATTTAGGTTCACACATCTCCCATGACTTGACAGTTGACACCTTAATTGGCGTGGCCCTATAAGGACACTTCCACATCACAAGCTACCATTGGAAAATATATTTCTCTGCATTGGCCTAGCTCTATAACTTTGCCTACATGCAAAGTTCTCCAATTCCAAACTTAAGCCCAATCAATCAAAACCTGTTTATCTATGTAGACCAATAAGTTATAATGCTCATTTTCAAGAAATATATCTTTGAAGGAATATCCTATAAATGTATTTCAAAAACAAAGACATTAAACAAACAAGAAAGTATGTCATTTATAAAGTCACAAGTAAGATGTGGCTTCCAATTATAGAAATATATTCTTTCTAGAAGTATTGAAAATCATAACCTTAGTATGCTAATGCCAACAACTAGCTAATGAAGCTCACAAAAGCTAGAAAGAGCATCTCAAGCAAGATGTTGTACCCATACGAAAATTTTGTATTACATCAAGTTTCAAGTTGAAGTCATTGCCGTGATTGATCTAAAGTGCAAAGTTCTTTCAGAACTCATCTTGTTTGCTATGTCTTGTCATCCTTTGTCTTTTTCTAATCTTTGTAGGATTGTGGAATTGACTATTCTAAATTGTAGGAATAAAGTTCTTGAAAGGGAAAGTTCGCTAAAGAGAGCACTTGACTATGCAAAGATTGTTTTTAAAGGGAAAATTCCAAACACCATTCACATGTGTGTGTCAAGAGCTGAACACGCCAATTGAAGGAAGATGGAAGACGTCAAAAAATGAGATCCAAAAGTGCAATATAGAGACATGCATGTATAGGTGAAGACACACTTGAATGAAGGTAAAATTTCAAGGTGAGTTCACAAGCATGTGCCTATACAAAGAGAACATTTCAATTAGAAGTTATTTTTAATGATCAGGCGCATGTGGGAGAATCTAGATGCGCTTATAGAAAGCATGGATTGTAGCAATAGGTATGCGAGATGAGTCAAGCACGAACCTAACTTGAGGAACACAAGAAAAGGATCAAGTTTAATGCATAGGCACCCACCTTAAGACAAGCATGCACCACATTGAAAGTTGCAAAATTTCCAAAATTTTCATGTTAATTCAAGGTTGTGCATCAAGAATCAAAGATGTGCATGTACAAGGCATGGATGGTTCACAAGCGTGTGAGGAAATGTAGAGGCATGCCTTAGTTAGAAAAGCAAATTCGCACTTTAGGAGACCAATGCATAGGCGAGCATGGGAAAATTTGGACATGTCTAACTTAAGGAAATTAGCACAAGTCATAATCACATTCCAATGTATAGGTGCACACCTAGCCAGGAAGACACACCTTAAAGAAGGAAAATCAAGCATTCAATAACTTCCATCATAGTTGTGGGCCTAAGTCTAAGGATGCACCTCATAAAGGGAAAAAGGATCGGTTTGCAAAAACCCATTATCAAGTCCGCGCCTATGTAAAGAGACTATTTTTTGTCAATATTTGTCATCAATAATTAGGCGCACATTTGATCTCGGGTATGCATCTCATTAAGCAGGTAAAGTTCATTTTGAAAATTCAATGCTCAATGTATAGGTGCACGCCTAATGTAAGAAGCACACCTCAATAAAGGAAAAATTCAATGTTCAAAAACCTAATTATCAGGTGCACGCTTGGGGGCATGGACACACCTCATATAGGAAAACCCAAATGCTAAATGCAAAGATTCAAAACCAATGTACAAGTGAGTATGAGGTGTCGTGTCACACACCTCACCAAGAGAACTTTCAAATCCAATTGTCGAGTGTCTAGGGTAGAGGTGCGCACCTCAACAAAGAAAATTTTTAGCTCACATCAACGCTTGAAAACCCCATTGTCAGGTGTGTGCTTCAACAGAGGGGCGCACCAATAAAAAAATAAAATTAGATATTAAAAAATTACAGTTATTAGGTGTGCACTTGGCGATGAAGTGCACAATTATACGAAGGAAAATCAAAAGTGCAAGTTTAACGTCCATTTTATAATATATTGTTCCATGTGTAAAACAGAAGTTCATGCATATCAAAGGCATTCAAAACATCAAAGTAAATATTTCAAGGTTTTTCAAAGGGTTGGCCATGATCAAACATAAAGCCATAGAATCATCAAATTCATCGAGAGCTGCCTATCCAAAAGTCTGATTTTAACTCACGTTATTTTCATTTGTCACCATTTTTAAGAGGAGCATATTTTGGAGTTTGTTATTTTTAACCTGAGCTATTTATAGCCTGTGCTATTTTTAAAGGTCTCTAGTTTTAGCGTGAGGAGCCCGTACTATTTTTAGCATTCATTATTTATAGCCTAGAGTCAACTATTTTGCCATGCAAGAAATGTGAGCATTAATTCATAGTTTGTAATAAATTCAATCTACAACTTTACTATAGGTTGTATGGTTTTACTTTTAGTATTAGAAAATAGGATTTTGTAATAAAAATTGCATTTCATGCAATTAGTTATTCTTAGAGTGGAAGTAGCACTTAGCTTTTTATTAATTTTCATGCAATAGCTTTGTAAATCAATATAAACAAGTGTTATTTTGCACTTAGATTTTGAATGAGAATTTTCACGCCTGCATATTCTTGAAATTGCTATTCAATGTCATTGTTAATCCTAAAATTCTTATCTGTTCAATAGAATTTATTAAGAATATCTTGCTTTTAATTACTATTTAATGGATTTCTTATGTGCTAAAGTAAATTAAATTGATTCTACCATTTCCTTTAATTCATTTACCAAAATGTTTGTGTCTTTATGTTTAAACCTATTCAATCATTGTGTTCTTGTATTGTCCAATCTTTGATTTTAGTTGTACAACACAAGTGTCTAGTTATAGGACATAGTAGGTTAGTCTTTATCATAGTTACAAGACTCTGACTTAGTTTAGACTCGACAAGCTGATTTTTGACTCGGACTTGGACTAGAACTCGGCCAAGACTCGGAAATTGAAAAAACCATGAAATATAGAGAATTTTAAGGATTTAGAACTTTTATAATGCACCCTTCAAGAAATAAACTTTAAAGACACAATAAACTAATCAAATAGAAGCTACTTTGATCACGTACACAAGTATATATCAAACACATGAGCATAAAAGAAGATTTTAACTAAAGGAAACAACATTTTTAAATATATAAATATTGTTAAGAGTATACAAAACACATGGATTATGAAATCCATGGCATCAAAACAAATATCAAAACTAGCAATATAAGTCTATGGCTCGGAGTAGCTTGCATCACTTGTCCCAACATCCATAGCTATATGGCAAGTCCTACAAGGGCAAGATAGGTCCTCAATGATGATGTGGCCATGATATTTGCTAAAGTATCAGTGACACCAACATCCAAAGGGTCTACTCATGCTCTATCCTCCTCGTCTACCATGGCTACTACCTTTGCCTCTAGATCCATCTAATCAACCCATACAAGGTCCTCATTGTTAAACATGGGATTGTCAACCTCAATGATCCAATCTGACTATGAATCAACCTCCTCTAGAGTGATGGCAGATAAGTTAGTGCCTAAGATTTGTTTGTGACGAAGGCAAAGATTGTAATGAACATAAACAAGATCGCTCAAACTTTGCAATGGCAACCTATTGTGCTTCTTGGAGTGTATGTCTGACCTCTAGAGTGATGGGAGATAAGCCAATGCCCAAGAATTGTTTGTGACGAAGGTCAAGGTTGTAATGAACATAAACAAGATCACTCAACCTTTGCAATGACAACCTGTTGTGCTTCTTGGAGCGCATGTGCTCAAACATACTTCAATTGCGTCTACATCCTAAAGTGCTACATAATCAGCTCAAGACACGAACTGCAATCCTTTGAAGATTTGGCACCTTAGCACCAAACTTCTCACCATGCATGTGAAATGAGAAAAAAAAAGAACTCAATCTCATTTTTCAACTTTAACTTTCAACTTTAACTTTAACTTTCATCTGAGTTGCCCTCGTGCAAGTCTGTAGATCTCAATCTCTAAGATTATCCTTGATTCAAGTTGAGGATCAGCGACCATCCATACTATGACTATGTAGAGCCCACTCAAAACCTCCTCATTGGCCTTGAAATCCAAACGAAATTGGAACATCAAATTCAAGAAATACGCAATTGCATGTAAGGGTCTCTAAAACTGATGGTGCCATCATCGATCAATGATGTCCCATATGGGGCGATATTTATCCTCAACCCCAGCATAAATGGATCTAATGGCCTCCTTGGCCCTATCCATGCCCTCATATATAGCCCATTGCAGGCTTTGTGACTAGAAATAAACAAATCTCCTTCACCCGGAGCCAAAAGCTCTGCACATTGAAAACCCCGTCAACCACGTCAACCCCAACATTGGTCTTAGCATATGAAGATGCAAACCACTCCTCGCTAACAAACATGCATCTCAAAACGACCTTTGACTCAAGCAAAGATTGCAACATGGTACAGTTTCTTGCAAAGCAAGCTCTTCTAGGAAAAGCCAACTCCTCCTCGTTCCTGTATTTCCGCATTAGGTTAAGGACCCAAGCATGGTTGTATATCTATTTGCAAATATTTTTACCATGCTCCACACAAGCTTTGATCCATGGGATTTTGCCAAGATCCTCCAATATGAGGTCAAGACAATAAGCAACACAAAGAGTCTAGAAAAAAATGGGTGCCCATCTATGAGAAGTCTACTTGCAACAACATAATTTGTTGCATTATCTGTAACTATTTGCACAACATTCTCCTCACCCACCTCATCCAAGACTTCCTCCAAAACCTCACGATAGACACCTAAAACTGACTAACGTATTTCCATGTCATTACACTTCATCTACATCATTTTCCTAATCCATTAATTATTCCATTTCTTCAATACATATTAATTAAATATATTTTAATTATTTAATTAATCGAACTAACATTTCTTCCATCAATTAATTAAATAAATTCATTTAGTTAATCAAATTCATTTCCATTTTCTCATCACAAGTAAATAAAATAATATTTTATTTACTTTCCAAATTATCCATTTTCTCATGAATTATTCATTATTTCATGAAATTTAATTAGCATAATCTTCTCCACTAATCACTCAAATTAACTACTCAATCAAAAGAGTTAACTATGAAATCAATTTCAATCAATTTAGTTAACTATTCAATCAATATGACTAACTCATCAATCAAATTGGCTAACTCCCTCATCAAATTCTCTCAATCATTTCTAGCCACTGATCTTTCATGCGAATTTCTATCATTGATCATCATTTTTGAAATTCTATAAATTGACCTTCATCCAAGCCATTAGGAGATCCTTTTCCTCCCCAAGTTGCACTTTAAGGGGGGTTGTCGGTGTGAATGAGGTATATTACATATCAGGACAAAACTACCAATTGGCATAGGCGGCAGTTTCATTTTTGCAACGGCAATTTCCTTTTGCCACAACAGTTACAAAATCATCATGGAGGTTTCAAATTCACCGCAGCAGTTATGAAACTACCCCTTTAGGGGAACCAGTGGTTCTGTAATTGCCTCCTACATGGACTGGCAGTTTTGTTTTGTGAACAAAACTAGGTGTTTTCTACTGTTGAGCTTTTCTTGGAAACCTCACACTGATAAAGACTCTACACTTCCAGACCCTTATGGATCAAAGGGCCTTACACCATTTTGCAACAGCTTTGTGAAAACTTAAAATGCTCATGTGTTCTCTTCATTCCCGGCTTGGTATGCATGATTTGCAAATGTAAGTCAACTTAAGCTTTACAGTAATCGGTTGCTATCTCTCATCCAAAGGAAATCATTCAAAATACAATTGTTGGTGATGGCATCCATGCTATTAGGCACTCAAATACCCAAGGTCTAAGAGGCTCATCGCCTACTCAAGGGGGAGTCCCAGCCAAAATTTGACCTACGCTTTCCACTTCTGTTGGCAGTCCCTTGTTGCTTTGTATTTCTTTGCTTTTGTTCTTCCCCTTTGTGGGGCCTTTCTAGGCCTCTCTTCCTTGAAGTTTCTATTGTAAACTGCTGGACTCTTGTGTCCCATTGACCTAATTTTGGTCATCCGTGGACATTAATATATAATAATTTCTGTTTTGGAAAGAAATGTAACATATACTCACAGAGGCTATTGGATTTTATTAAATGAAGGGGGCATGATATTATGGGTAGAAGCCAATAAAATCTATATTGCTTCCCACCCACCCCAGATTAGTTGCGTTGAGAAAATTTCTTTAGAGACGGGTTTTCCTATGAGTGATTGAACTAGAGGCAGTTGTTGAAATTGCACATGTTGAGGAAGCAACACCCGGCTATATCGCTTCGGTAGCTATAGCAGATCCTACAGAACCAGTAGCAATACCAGTAGTTTACCTAGCAGTAGCACCAACAGCATCTAAGCCAGCAGTAGCAGCATACCTACAAGCAGCCAGAACAACTCTAATTTCGAGTAGCATACCTAGGTTAACCCTCTCCCGAGCGAAGCGAAAGTGAGGTCGAGAAAGAAACTACCATAGTTGGTATAGAATAATGGCGTATAACCAGTAGCATAAGTGGATCCAGTACCTACAGAAGAACCAGCAGCATAGGCAAAGGCATAACCAGATCCATACGCAGAGCCAGTAGCAGATTATCCAACAGCATATATATAGGCAAGCATCATAACCAGAAGCAAGGGTTGCATCATATATAGAAGCAAAGGCAGCTAGAGCATAGGCAAAGGTAGCTAGAGAACCAGCAGCAGCTTATGATTTTGATCGTGCAGTTGACCCAGTAGATTCTGCAAACAATAAGACACGGTCACACATGGCCCATTGTCTATGCTTATGTATTTCACACATTTTTATATACAGATTTTTGCAATAGAAGCTTCCTTCCTCTAGAAGCTTTCTTGTACATATTTATTCTCTTCCTTTACACTCTTTCCATATACAAAATTTGAAAATACGAATGAGTGTAGAGCATGTACAGTGTTGTAACTGATCTTATCACTGAATTGCAAGTGAGAGATCAAGTAGAACCAATGGAAATAAAATAGCATTTTATTTTCCCCTTTTATACCTGTGCAAAAACATGGAACCAAACATCCGGACTGAAACATTTAACATGGGCTCATTCAAACTATAGACATCGAAGATTTGTTAATCAAGAAGATGATAATTACATTTTTTTTTTAAATAAAACAAAAATAAGAAAATTTGAAAATCTTCTGGTCCTTCCATACTGAACAACTACTAATGAATGGAGAAAATATTTTTGAAACATGGTGCTAAATTAATATGTTTTTCCATTAAAAGTGTACAGTCAGGGAGATCTTCTAACCTCAAAACGATCAAGGAAAAACCCAAGCCAAAGTCTATGAGCAGCTATGCCCTCCACAGGATCCTTTGATGGTGGCAAATCAGGTTCGCCTGCTGTAAGATGAGGTCGCAATTTAGCAGGAGGACCTGAATTTTCAATTCCAGAAGCAAAAAGACCGCGCTTTGTGTCTACTGTCCACAGCCATGCGTCCACTAATTCTGCAAGAACAAGTGACCCTAGGCGGGGTGCAGCTGAAACTAACCATGTCCAAACAAAAATCCCTGTTTCCATAGCTTCACATGTTGAAATATATGCTGGGCACCAACAAAGTAGGCGCAACAGCTGTGAAAATCCTTCCAGCTTCACCTTCGCATCAACACCCTGAAAAATTGATAGCTTAAGTTTTAGATGCTGCTTGCAATACAGTGATCTCTTAAACCAACACAGCTAGAGTTCCTTTAATTAAAAATGACTTAATAACAAAAAAAAGTTAAACATATCAATAGAACAGAGAATTTCATTATTAAGAAACCACTCTAAATGAATGCCTTACCATGTCAGAAAGAAGAAGAGCAGTAGCCTGTGAGCATGTCTCATGAAATGATGCTTTATCTATTATACCACCTTTCTCAGCAATATTGACAAACTGTTGCAGCATCCGTACAAATTTTGTGACTAGCATCTCATTGAATGCAGCATTATCAGGCTGTAAGAATTCTCCATTCTCACTTGAGTTCTGAGAAGTATTCCTCATTTTCTCAAATGGATCAGAAACTACAGGGAGTTTTCTAGCCTGAGGTTGAAAGCCACCAATACTAACATAAAGCCTCCTCATACCAGCAATTTCTCCTGCATAGTTAGATTTCACATTTGCACTGACTATACCAGTGGACAGAATCTCCAAATTGCAGGCTTCTGTTGCTTTCAAAGTGGAACCTGCTGCTGCTGCTGCTGCAGCTATGACTGCAGGGACATTAGATGTTGGAATACCATTCCAACGATCTTTTTTCCCAGGATCAAGCCTTATCTCTGATAGCAGAGATACCACATCACTTGTATGAGGCCCCCTCTGCCATGTGTTCAGCTTGCAGAACTTCTCCTATTTTAAGTAGTCAGCAAATCCCTACTTTAGAAGATTACACCATATAAAACAAAAATGACATAATAGAATTTGGATATTATAAATCATAACTGAAGCAGCATCATCACAGTCGGGGCAAAATATAAATAGTGCATTACAGTCCATGAGAACATTTAAATAAAATCCCTGAACACATTGCCGAAAGCCAGATATAGGTTTGTAGGTTATTAATATTTACGTATTTAAGATTCAGATATATATATATATATGCCTCATCTTTTGAGGGTACTTCAAAAGTGGTGTTTGAAAATAATGATATAAACATGAAATCAAATATGGCTGCTGCTTTCCACACCAGCTGAAGAGAAATATTTAGATTGTTTTTCGACATTTGTAGATTACCCCATAAAGAAGGATAAATACTACGACTGTTTTCTAATTAGTATATCTTTCTTACTATGTATCTTCATCTATTTTGCAGATGATGTTCTACACTCCCAACACTTGATCATTTATCTTCAACAAAACAGGTAATTATTTCATATACAAAGCAAACTCTCTCGAAAAGGAAAAACATTCATGAACTAAGACACACAAATTTGCAAGGGCACCAAATTAATCCACTACAAATCTGTTTTCTAGCTATTCAGAGTAATTTCAAACTTCAACATTAGCAAAAGAAGTGTTTCTCCAATTTCAGCACACACTATAGTTGCTGAATATTCTCCATTAGCAAAAGAACCAGTGTCTACAATTTAAATGCTACACAATAGTTTCTGACTAGGTGTTGATATCATATTCTTAAGTAATTTCATGATCTCACCTTTATACTTGAGAATTACAGATTCATGCTTCGAAGGATAGCCAAATAAACACGTTTCTCGAGTCCAAAATTAAATCACAAGTGATGAGTATTGAAATAATGTTGGTCTTTGAATATGGCAAAATTCATTTTATAGTAAAAATCCCAAGTGTATGCATTTTGCAGTATTATCCTAATATTTAGCACTTCACAGTCCTCTTTTTTGAAACTCTGTACATTCCAAAATCTTAAGTTTGTCACATATACTTTTAAAGCATATGTCACAATTCTCTCTTTTCCTTGAGAATGAAGTCACACACTTGTTATTTGAAGAATTCAGGCAAAAAAGCATGGAGTATCTAACAAAGAGTGCCTCGTTTGTGAGAGGTTGTTCCCATGAGAGAAGTAAAAACAAGTCGTAGGATAAAAAATCAAATTCTAGAGGTAAATCTAAATCTCTAGGAAGAACCATGAAGATATGGTGGAACTATAGTAAAACTAGGCATCTTAAAAAGCAAAGAAGATTTTAAAAGGTTGTCAAAGGTTATTAAAATAAATTAAGTAGTTTCTATAATGGTCAATTAGGTATAGTTTCTATTTCTGTTTTTAGTCTATCTTTTCTGCTTTGTCCAGCTGGTTTCCTTGTGAAACTCCCGCTTCTCTGTTTAGAACTTTCTTGCATTCTCTTTAAATAGAGTGTTGCTCTTCATTGTAAATATCTCATTCAATATAATATATCTGCATATTATTCAAATCTGATAACATGGTATCAGAGCTCTGGGTTCGAGCTCCTTCATACGTCGTACAGACGTGATTCCGGTTCTTCTCAAATCACAATCACGATTTAATCTATGTCGCGTTTTTTTGTTCTTTAACCCCGTGCGCCAAAGTTCACAAATATCTTTGGTCTAGTCGCACCTTTTTCTGGCGTCTGTTTTTACCAGACGGTTCTCTGTCATTGGCGTGTTCACTGTTCATGATTGCAAGACACGTTCTCTGTAGATAGTGTTTTCCTTCATCAAAGATAGTGTTTTCCTTCATCAGACGTGATTTCTCGTTATTCCAAGGTCGCGTTTTCTTCCTAGAGCGCATTTTATCTCTACTAAAATCGCGGGTTCTATGAAACGTCCGACAAGAGTCATGCGCTCTTTTTGAAGAACATGCCTTTCTCAATCATGATGGATGAATAGATGTCTCTACAGAAGCATCTCACCAAAATCAAGGACATCCATGATCAGTTGGAGGTGATTGGTCGAGACATGGACAAGGAAGATATGGTAGTTATCACTCTGAAAAGTCTACCACACTCTTACAAGCACTTTATCAAGACACTTAACATTACTTCGACTAATGTTAGCCTAAAGTTTTCAGATCTGTGCAACAAACTCTTGTAGCAGTTTCGATGGAGACAACAGCTCAGTAGCAGTGCTGGTTCCTCCTCCTCAGAGTAGGCATTTACTGCCAAGTCCTTTCAGCAAAATAAGGGCAACTATCAGCCCTCTTAGCCATCCAGTGAGGGTCAATCACAAGACCCATCCAAGAAGAAAAACATCCAGTGCAATTACTGCCATAAGTTTGGCCATATGAAAAAGGATTGCCTGAAACGCTTGGCTGCTGCACAATCCAAGCCTGAAGAATCGACACCATCAACCCATGTTGCAGAGCACTCTGAGCAGGAGTTTGCTTTCTACGTCTTCTAGGTCATCTCTTCTGCCTGATATTTTCAGATGCTCGTGGATCAGTTATCAGATTTAGGGGGGGCAACTTTGTGTAGTTAGTAAATTGACCATTAAGGGGGGGTAACTTTGTGTAGTTAGTAAATTGATCATTAAGGGGGGTATTAAAATAAAATTAAGTCATTTCTATAATGGTCAATTAGGTATAGTTTCTATTTTTGTTTTTAGTTTATCTTTTTTGATTTGTCCAGCTGGTCTCCTTGTGAAACTCTCACTTCTCTATTAAGAAACTTTCTTGCATTCCCTTTAAATGGAGCGTTGCTCTTCATTGTAAATATCTCATTCAATATAATATATTTGCATATTATTGAAATCCGATAACAAAGGTAAGGCATGTGATGAAGCCACTTCCACAAAAACGAAGACCTCCAATGAAGTAGCGATGTATACCCGTAATCTTCGAAGTACACATGCTTGTCACAATGCATGGTTGATTGAAACAAGTGCTTCCTTTCATTTGACTCCCCACAAGGAGTGGTTTTGCCAGTATGAAAGATATAATGGAGATGATGTAGGAGACAACTCATCATATAAGATCAAAGGGCATGTAAGAGTAGAGGTGATGTTTTAAAATGGTCAAGTGAAGAGAAAGGAAGAACTAGTGAAGCCCCTTACCTTATCTAGGGCAAAGATCACCACTGAAAGGAGCAAAGACATAGAAGAACTACGATGACCAAAGTGAGGAGAGGGATAAAACAACTAAATAGTCACCAAGCAAGCAAAAACAAAAATACTAATTAGACCATCACAGAAACCCAAAGAATTAGCTAAGACCCCACACAATCTGTAATGAGTCATGGTCAACTCCTCACACTACTAATCAATACTCATAACCTGAAGAACAAGACAGCTATTAAAACTCTCCCTAGGGTTTTGCATATTTCGAGGTTGGCTAAAAACCTAATATTTGTAAATAAAATGAGTGACGCAAATGTGCAGGGAATATTTAATGATGACAATTCGAAGAGCAATGGTGTTGGCAAGAAGAGTATACACTAGAACACTATTTGAGCTTGAGGCAAAGACTATGACTAGTAGATGCAATAACTCTATTGTTCCTAAGGCTAGCAATGAAATGGACAAAACCAGTATGTTGCCTATGAAGAAATTTCAACCTCAATGATTATGTCCTAATGTTAGATAACAATGCCTAAATCACACAATAATTGAAACTTAAAAATGCAGAAACGAGAACAACCGTCACAAATAATTCACACCTTCAAATCAGCATTGCATTCTTTCAAAAGCTTACAAGGAAACTGTTGATGATTGTTTTTAGACAAGTCAACAATAGAGTAAAACACTAAAGTATTTGACTCCCTCTTGAATAAAGCTCTTCAAAGGCTGAACTATGTGATCCAGTGAAGTAACTCCAAGGTTCCTTTTTATAATGCATGATGGGTTCACTTAGTGATTACATGTGATCTTGCTGATAATCACGAAGGGACTTACGTAGATTCTTCTTCATACTTGTTTAGCTTATTCCTCCTTCGGTGTGGATGACATGTATACAGAGTCTCAATGATAAAGAAATAGAAAAAGATAAAGGTTTAGGAATCTAACCTAAGGTCAATGAAGCAATGATGACAATTGAATAGACAAACTCCCTGATTAACCTAACTTCCCTTCGCCAAGGGTGCCTACAACTACATGAAGCTGGTGCAATCTCCTAAGGTTACGCGAATGGTTTTCAAATCATGAAAGCTCATATAAGCACCCATTGAATGGCGCAGCTCAAACAAGCATCCACAATCGAACTTATGCAAATAAAGCTCAGACTAGCTTTACACAACACTTCACCAGCGATGAATGTTAAAAGCATGAGCTAGGAGTCGATCAAATATTCAATACAACATGCATTACAACAAAGAACTTCTAATCTATTTCTAATCTACTTGAAACATCTCTTAATTCCATCAAGATTCAGGAAACCATGTTACTCCACAAGATAATACTTAACACCAAACAAGTAGCTCCAATGTCTTTGCATTAACCTTGAGAAATATTTACAACAATTTCAAGTCCTCTCAGACAATTTCGAGAGTCTCTTCTGTTCTACTCCTAAAATCTACTCTCTACCACTACTAATGATCTACTGAATTACAAATGAGGCAACAAGGCCTTTATATAGAAGCCCAGGTTACAATGAATGGCTTAGATCAATTTGATAGCCAAGGGTCTAGATCGTGCCACCTCACAGATAGTTACAACAACTTGCTATTTTTAGCAAAAAAGAGAAAGGCAATGAAGGCACGTTTTCCAATGTGATAAGGTAAGGCGAAATCATTTAAAATATCTTCCACATAGGAATCCCTTTGACTTCTTTCATTAAATGATACATTTAATGCATTTAAAATGATGTGTATTCGCCACATAGGTGCCACTTCAGCATACTTTGAAAATTGTATCATCAATGTAGTGAGTATTCAATGTGATTGCTTGATACTTGAATGTTTAGGAATACATCTTGTAGATCTTGCCTTGTTTTTTCTTCTTGTAGACTGGATGTATGTTACTTGTTACTCATTTGACTAACACTGTGATGTTCCTTCTTCTTGTAGGATTCATGATGATCTTCTCTGGATGCAACTTCTTGAAGGGTAATGTATATGATGATGTTGCCTCCTTCATCATGTAAGAGTAGATGATGAAGCTTCATAGATGACATGAAGTAGAATATATAATGATGCTTCATTCATGAAGAGTAGGAGATTTCTTGGACTTGAAAATTGTAGAGTCTTGAAACTTGGATGGACGAAGTGCATTGCTTGAAGATGCCATTGATGAAGTATACTTGAACTTGATGTGATCTAACATGATATCATTGATGTAGAGACTTGAGGTATGATCCTTTGGAGTGGTGTTCCCTCTGCAAGGTGAAAGTGATTCAAACACTTGCTCTTGATGATCATGATGTAGTTGATGAAATGCTTCCTTGAAGATGATCTTGAAGCTCGAAGGAACTTGAAGTAGATTGGATGTCTTAGAAAGTCTTGATGAAGATGATGTCCTTCGGATGGATGTCTTCTAGACAATCTTAACTTGATACCACTTGATGAAGAATTCCAACACAAGGATGATGAAAGGTTCCTTTGAAGCATCGTGATCACTTTGAGCAGCTTATGATGCCTTCTTCTTGAAGACTGCTTCCCGACTTTCCTTCCTACATGAAAGTGTTTCCAGCCTTTAGTTCCTGCAACACAAAGAAAGAAATAATATCAACCTTCTTGATAAACATGATAATATTTGATTTATAACATATAAGAATGCATTTCCAAGCCAAGCGCACTAGATGACAAGTTCTTGATCTTCATTGAAACTCTTAAAATTTGCATTCTAACACTTAGAACCTGCCTTTCCATCTTGATGCATTGCTTCAAGATTTCAAATCCTCTGGAAAGGTGTTGAGCACATTAGATCAAGGTCATTGGATCTTCTCTTGAAATTTACCTTGATACTGAAATTTAGCCTCATTATGGAAGTGGCGTATTGCTTAAGGTATCTGAAATCTTCTTCTAACCTTCACCTTAGCGGATCACTTTCACCTTGGTCGCATTGGTTGCTGATTTTGAGATCTTCTTCTACTAGGCGCTTTGGTTGAGGGTTTTGAAATCCTCTGGAACTTTAGCATTTTTGCCTTGGTTAAGGGGTTGAAGATCTTCTTGATGTTGGCGCGGTGGTTCAAGTGTTGGAAATCCTCTTGAATTTTGCTTTAAAACTTGACTTTACTTCCCTCCATAAGGTGATGCACTAGATAGAGGTTTTGGTTTCTTCTAGAATTAGCACACTAGATGGGTCGCATTGGATAAGGATTTCAAAATCCTCTTGATTTTTACCTTGTAATAAACCCCTCCTCCAAGCGTATTAGACCTTGATTTTAAACTCTTCTTGAAGTAGTCGCATTGGTTCACACCTTTTGAATCCTCCTTGTTTAGCGCACTAGATAAGGGATTTGAAATCCTCTACCTTATCCCTCCACAAGGGCGCATTGGATGGGGTATAAAGAATCCTCTAGAAACATGCCTTCAACACTCAACTTTTACTCTCCTCTACAAGGTGGCGTAAGAGAACAAGATTTTAATTTCCTCTAGAAATTCGCTCTAAGACTTGACCTTGGATTCTTCTTGAAGAGGTTGCATTGGTTTGAGATGTTAGGATTTTCTAAGATTTGTGCATTGGTTAAGGATTTGAAATCCTCTGGAAACATCAAAACTTACACCTTGACACCCAGCATTTTTCTTTCTCCTTAGCGCATTGGATGGAGGTATTGATTTCCTCTGAAATTTTCGCATTAGATAGGCATATCACAATCCTCTTGAAACTTGCGCAATGAATAGCACCTTAAAAATCCTCTTCAAGTTGGCGGATTAGATGGGGAAGTCGGAATCATCATCTTTGCTACTTGGCGCATTGCTTCAAGGTGTCAATTTCCTCTTCTTTTGGCGCATTGGTTCACACTTGCAAGATTTTCTAGAAATCGGCGCATTACTTCAAGGGGGTGAATTCTTCTTGCAATTTGCGCATTGGTTGGAGGGTTCGGAATCCTCTTCTATCCTCTATCCTTGGGCGCATTTGTTCAAGCACAAGGGATCATCTTGAAAGCGGCGTGATTTATGAGGATTTTGCGCCAAGATTTTGCGCCACTTTGATATCCCGTCGCATTGGATCAGCTTTTTGAATCCTCTGGAAACTTAGGCGTTTTTCAAGGTTCGTGAGGTAAAGGTATATTGAAAAATATATTAAAGTATAAGTTGAGAGATTGAATTTCTTATACTTTAAATATTTTTCAATATACCTTTCAGGATGTTTGAGATAGGTCTCGAATCCACCGGATTTAACATGCAAAATCTAGAATTTGGAGGATCCACCAGATTTCAGACTTAGTCAAATTTTCAGGATTTCAGGGTTTTAGGCTCCAGACTCAGTCTTTCAGGATCTCAAACATACATCAAGAAGGGTCTCATTATTCATTACTTGGATAGAATTCAATCAAGAGTCTTCATCACTGCAAGTTCATCATCCAGATAAGACCTCCAGTTATAAAGCAAAATCTTCTAGGAGAGAGACTTATTGGATTGGCAGAGGAAATGAACCTAAGGCATCATCTAAGATCTCATGCAAAACATCGGAGCTCAAAAAAAACGGGGGTCCCCATTTGCAATGGAGCGATGTGTGATTTGGTCACAACAGAAACCTCTACAAGTTGTTCCAATAATAGCTGCATGGAATAATATCACTATGTCCATAGACTGTACGAGAAAGTCAAGGCTAAAATCAGAACTAGTGATGGAATGTCAGAGTGTTTTGGCAGCAATATAGGCATCAAGCAAGGCTGTCCGCTTTCCCCAACTTTAATTGCACTTTACATTGATAAATTAGAAGAATGGATAAATAAAACTAGTGGGGAGGGGATTCAGCTAGCTAAGTATGTTATAAAATTGCTTCTTTATGCAGATGACCTCATATTAATCTCCAAAAATGCCAATAGCCTGAGAGAACACTTGAGAGCACTTGAAACTTTTTGTCATGAGGTCATGAGGTTGGGATGCAGGTGAACACTAGCAAAACCAAAGTAATGATCTTCTCTTTGAAAAGAAAAAAGAAGCAATTTAACTTTACATTTGAAGGCAACCCGTTGGAGATAGTTGAGGAGTACAGGTACCTCGGGCTTGATTTCCACTACAAACTCAGCTAGGAAACATGTAGAGCAAAAAGAATTCGAGGATGGAAAGTGTTGTACTCTCTTCAAAATAGATGCAGGATTGTGGAGTTATGGGACTGGAAGACCAAAAGAACGCTCTTTGGTTTGCTGGTTACCCCAATGATTCTATATGGGTGTGAAATATGGGGCAGCAATATGTCAGGTCAAAAATGGAAGTAGATAGAAAGATTTCAGAAGCACTTCATCATTAGCAGTCTCAAAGTCAAGAATGCTGTGTCGTATGAGATCTTACTAGCTGAAACGGGGTCCTTCCCCTTGGAGGCATCGGCGATGGTTCAATTGTTAAGTTACCTCAAGAAGATTCAAACTATGAAGGGCCACCGGTGGCCTAGGCTAATTATAGAGGAAGAGTTAATTAGAAGAAAGAACATGTGGAGGAAGCAAAATGACAAATGGATAAAGAAGTGGGATGTTAGTATGCAAGATTGTCCAAATACTAATGAAGAAATAAAAAAATATGTAAGAGAAAAATTTAGGTACGCCATGTGGACAAAACAAATGGGCCGTAAAAAGGATTACTATATCAAAGAATTTAACCCCATGAGTGATCATGAAGAAAAAAATTATATAGGAGTGGATATTAAATGGAAAGCGAAAATGCTGATTGCTCAACTTAGGACGAGCTCACACCATCTTAGGTGCGAAACGGGTAGATGGCTAATTCCTAAAGAGGAGTGGGAAAAGAGAATATGCCTTTTTTGCAACAAAGGCGTGGTGGAAACGGAACTGCATTTCCTCTTGGAGTGTGAGGAATACAATGACATTCGTTCCATTTATGGCAACGCTTTGAAAGTCACCAATCTTTGCACGTTGTTTGAAGAGGCAAGGTTATGTAGTACAACAAACCTCGTGATCAAATTGCACGGCAGAAGGGAGGATCTCAAGAAAGAGGTGCAGGTGACTTAGGGGATGTTTGTGTTGTTGTTCTGGTGTTCCGTTTCTGATGGGGCTGCGTGCGACTGCTGGATCCCATAGGCTGTTGCAGCCTCCTGGATGTTATTAAAATTCTTCATTCATTCATTCATTCATTAAACTATTCAGCTAAATCTAATCTTCAAAAAGCTTCTTATCTCACGCAAGAGATGACTTGGAAGATAAGTTTAAGTCATTAGTGTATATCTACACTTTAGTCAACTTAATTAGCTAAATAAAAGAATTTCACTTTATCACTTAGGCGAAATGCAAAATTGAATTAACTCTAACTACTTGCACGTTCACATTGAACTTGTGCAAAAGTTCTGAACTGAGCTAGAAACTCAATAGCCTATAAAGAAAACAATGGTTTGGTATGTGAGAATGGAACATATTGGAGAGAAAGACCTTCAAGATTTGACCATTACAGTATGGCTGAATAAATTTATGATTGCTCCTAAGATTTTGATTTTTGTGAACATTGTGTATATGGTAAACAAAATCGATTATAGTTCCCCACTAATGCTAAAGAGCACATGGGATTTTGCAGCTGATACATAGTGATGTGTTTGGAGCTGTGCCTATTCCATCACTAGTAAAATCTCTATTTTATAAATTTATTGTATTGTGAATGGTCGCATTACAACGAGTGTTGTTTTTGGGAGATTGTTTCCTGAAAGTGTTTTCTAGCATAAACTCTCTTGTTATATCTAATGAGTAGACCATTATTTTATTTCTACTGCATTGGAAGTTCTATTAGCATTGCTTGTCCTGCATAGGTTTATCAATACTTTTTCCTCTTCAAAAACGAATCACAATATGTGATACAAATAGTGATCAACAACAAAATTGCAGAAGTGCTTCGACAACAAAAGACATTTTTTTTCAACAAGTTCATCAAAGTCCTTGAATGGGTGATTTTAATAGCACAATTTTCAAGTAAAGCTTTTAGAGTTCACGTTCCCCCTAAGTTTCATGTGACTTTACATGTTCTCTGATCAAGAAAAAAACAATGCTGATGTAGTAGATAACTAGATATATCACTTGGAAACATAGTTTTCTATGAATGACTTCCCTTGTGAAGAAAAGATTAAGTTTGTAAAAGCCTTTTCACTCGAAAAAACTAGTGTCAAGCCCATACCTCGTGGGGGAAAGCCTAGATAGAAAAAGAATTTGGATAGACTTGTGAAAATTTCCTAAAAGTCTTCAAAGATAGATACTATCTTAAAGATGTCTATGACAATCATTATAGTCAGTGGCGGCAATTGCATCAAGTACAGGATCAATTACTCCAAGACCATATGAATGCCTTCTAGATCTATATGAAAAACTACACTCATTTAAGTTAAAGCAACATAAATCTGTCAAGAGCCACAATGGCAAGTAGACCGTTGATTTAATAATGGTTTGCTGTAGCTTATTCGTGTCTTGTCGGCATTAAGTAGTGATGTAACTTCTTGTGTTCGATTATTGGCGCTTCTGTAACAAACAACCAAATCCATGTATCCTGTTTTTGGGGCTCCCTGTACCGAATAATTGTAAATACACTATGAATATGAAAAGATCTGTTTATCTGGTATTTATTGTGTATTCCTACTGTTATTATTTATATTGCTGTAATCTGGTAGTGTAGAATCAGTAGAAAATATGGCATACATTCATTCCCTCAGTCCAAACAGAAGTTAGTAAATGTTGAGACATTGGGTGAAGCCTATTGTCAGCCAATGTCAACCAAGAATCATTGAAGAAGAGTCCAAGATGAAGGGCAACGCAGAACATGTCTTCAGTGCCAAATAAAACACCTCCTTCAGACAAGAGGCCACAATTGTTTGAGATAGCTTATTGAAGCTAGTACATGTTGACACATTGGGTGAAGTCTATCGACATCCAATGTCAAGCGACAACCATTGAAGAAGAGTCCAAGATGAAGGGCAAAGCAGAACACGTCTTCAGTGCCAAATAAAACACCTTCGTCAGACAAGAGGCCACAATTGTTTAAGATAGCTTATTGATGTGATAAGCATTAAGCAAGCAAGCACTCAAATGTGCAGAGCCCTTTGGATTCTAAAGCCATATCCTCTAATGGAATCATTGATTGCAATACCATTTGCATCACCACCACACAAGCTACACCAACAGCACATGATCCGAAAGGAAAAGAAAAAAGCCCACTCCATTCGCTGATGTGCATGCACAGGAAGCTTCTGGATTATCTAAGGCAATGGTGGTAGCATGAACAACCTCAATTCCAAAAACATTAAACAATTAAATGTACCAACCATGCTTCATCCTCAGACATACAATTTGGGATGGTTTCGTTCCTACAATACTAAACGTATAAACATCACTTAACAACCTCTCTTAATTATTGCCAATTAATGTTTGAGATGAAATCCTTACCCATTTCATAGATGCATAGTCACAAGTGTGTATATCAGTGTTTCAGGGAATGGAGGTTGAGGGGGAATGGGGACAGAGTTTCATGGACATCAAACTTTTCCCTCGATTTGGTGACAATGATGGGAAAGACAATAAAACTCTACATAAAATTAATGCTTAAATTTTTTTGATACGAACAATTCAAAATATAAAAATAACTTAAACAAACTAAAGAGACTGAAATTTTAATTGATTGAAACAAGTAATGAAGAGCATAAGAGTTGCCATTAAATAGGTTTGACTATTGCTTGGTATGCTTACCCTTGGCTAAGTCAAAGTTTATATTCAAGAATTACATGTACATATTGCTTGTTTTTCATTCGACTGTCAAGTAGTATTAAAGTATTATCAGATTTTTTTAATTGATCAAATAAGCTAACAAGAGCAGCCAATCTTTATTTATTTTTCATTATTAGTTGTTTGGTGAATAACACATAAATTTGAAATTTCTAAAAATGATAGTGGAAAAGAGCTTGCAGAGGATAGATCATGACTTCAAACCCTAATAACATTGGTGAATGGAATGCCCATTTCCACTGAAAGCAAAATTTAAAATGTCTACATGTACAGAATAGAAAGCAAAAACACTTGTCCAACATTTTGAAGCATTTAGTTCCTAAATTTATGCTCACAGATTGCCAATTAAGCATGCATTGCAGACAGTAATAAATCTTCTGGTGGGCAAAGTTAAAACTGAAGCAAAATAACTTTGGAATGGATTTAAAACCATTTTTTTTAATATGAAAGTAGATTAAGATATCTCTACAAAAATAACCAGAAAAGGCTTCAAACTCGAAGCAACTGAAACTGATTTTGCAAGTAATATGAGGAAAATATAATGTTGCGAAGTTACTTTTTTTTTTTTTATGCACCAAAACAGTGCAGGGTGTCCCTAGGACGGTTGAGAGACATCGACATATCCCCTTGACCATCCTAAGGGCATCACCTTGTTTGCAGACACCCCAAAAATTTCTTTAAAAAAATAAGACACAAATACCCCAAGGCGTCACTTGTACCCCCAAGAATAAGTGCCCATGGAACACCAATGCATATGTAGTCAATCCTAATAGGATCATCATCAAGAAGGCCTAAAGGAAAGCACAAAGAAGACCAATATGACAAAATAATTCTATTCTAATCAAAGGATGCACTACAATGAGATTACATACAAGAGATGCAGCAAGAGTTGTGTTGATGATGTTTTTTAGACAACACAACAATAGAATAAAACACTAGGTATCCTATTCTCTCTTGGATAAAGTCCCTCGAAGGCTAATCTATGTGATCCAATGAGGTAACTTCAAGGTTCCTTATTTGTAATTTGCAGTGAATAGACTCAATGACTTGATGTGATCTTGCTGGTTACCACAAAGGGACTTACACAATTGTTCGGACAGCTTACTTGTTTCACTTGCAAGAGGAAAACACTTGGAATTTCTAAGTACTCCAACTTATAACGTATGATTTTGCAATGACGTTCTTGATCCTAATTCTTAACAACGATTGATAAAAAAGTGCAAAAGATATAAGGTTTAGAGGAACTATTCTAATCCTAAATGCAAGAAACGATTATTGATCGGGTGAAATCAACCAACTCTATTTCGCCAATTTAACCAACTACAAAAAGTTGATGCAATCTTCTAAGGTAATATAAGATGTTCAAATTACTTGCGTTCATGAAAATTCAACAAACCCAAACAATTGAAGTTAAGCTCGCTTTGTTCAGTCTAACCATACACTACGACTTGCAAGCCACAAATCACAAATGCTGTGAACATAAGGATTTCACCACGAAACAATAATGATTACTTCCATTAACTAACACAACACTTGAAAATAAAACTTATTCTAACTTAATCTATGCTTGAGAAGTTGGAAAGCATGCAACACTTCGAAACATAAACAATATCACCAAATCAATGAGTCTTGTATTATCTCAAAGAGTTCTTGCAACAATTTTTCAAGAGTCTCTCTCTTACAAATGAGAGCAAATGAAGCCCTTATATAGCCTTCAAAAATACATGAAAGGCTAGGATCGATTAGCAAAGCCAATGGTCTAGATCATGCCATATCGCCAGTTAGTTACAACAAATTGCTATTTTTAGTACACAAGAAAGGCAATGAAGGCACATTTTCCAAGAAGATAAGAATCTATGAAGAATCCTCATGTGAAGCGCCTCTACTGGTACTGTGAAATACAATGAACTTGGACACTACTTGCTTGACATCATCGAGAGGTACACTTGGTGCATTTCTAATGGTTCCTTCTACCTTGAGTACATCAACTGCATAGGCGCCAAGTGTCTTCTCCCAATCGATCATTCGAGCCTTGTTGGCGCCAAGGTGGATGGCAAGTGAAAATATGTTGTCAAGTCTCTCATCAAAAATATCATCTTCTTGAAAGTAGAATGCTTTGACTTGTTCTTTCATGCGCTCAATAGTCATCTCTCGAAAAGGGTTACATATCTTCATCAATTAAGCATGTGCTTCTCACCCTTGACATGTCCACTTCAACTCTATCAAGTAGTTGCCCTTTGTTGCGAAAACAAAAATACCATGAGGAGAAATCATGTGTTGCATCCTCTTCAACTATCTCGGCATGTATCAATTCATCAATTGAAGTCCCCATCAAACTCTTCAAATGTGGCATGTATTGTTCTTTGATAGCTCTAAACTCAGCACAAGTTGTCAACAATGCAAGTACTCTCTCCTTAAGTTCACTGACCTTATTATATACTTGCATGATATCTTCAAGATGTACATATGTTGTTTCTCTTGATCTCTTCATCCAATCCCTTAGCCTATGAGATGATGATCTCAATTCCTCAAGGTGTGCAACCGTCTCGGGAGGGAGAATAGGTGGAGGCGTGGAAATCCTTTCCTATTGACGGATGGGATGCATTAGATGTTGAATGTACTGCTCCAATGCTTGACACCTTTGCTCAGCCTTTATCCTTCCTTTGGTTTCTTATCTTAGCATTGCCCTAGCATTAGTGACTCAATCTTGAAGCTCTTCCTCTACTTGTGCTCCAGTCAAAGGACCCAAATCAATTGTGTTGATCTCATAATCCTCAGGTACAATGTCTTCTACATTCTTTTCAACTCTTGGAACAGCTACATGAACCTTCCTTATACCAGTTTCATCCTTTGTTATCTTGGAGAGAGTTGTTGTTTTCTTCTTTTGTTTTTCTATGGACATATCTACAAGTGCCTCTTCAATTGGAATAGGCTGATATTCTTCTACTTCACAACTCTCCTTGATTCTTTCTTGCAACCATTTCCGGCAAGGATGAAAGATCCTTTTGTCTTTGCACTTGCTTCTCTTGCATAGGCAATGCCTCTTCTTCAGCTTCATCTTCATTATTCGTATTGCCTTCATCAATCACTTCAGTATCATGTGGGCTTGAAGGTACCTCTTCACCTGGAATGTCTTGGCCTTCATCATCATCTTCATGCAATAATATGTCATTGTTCTTTGGAGCACCTCCTGGCTGTCTAGATGAAGCAGTCTCAACACTTGTCCTTTTCTTTTTTTGACTTGACTCTCCTTATGTATATTCAAGTCGTTTCCTTTTCCTTGCTTGACTTGAATCGCTTTCATTCCCTTCAGACCTATGCCCACTTTGTGAATCTCTATCAGGTGCATTGTGTTGTATATGTTTCTCAACATCTCCCATTTTCTTGTATGTGAGCCTCTTTCCTTCATCTATTAATGCTTGCACTTGATCCTTCGCACACTCCTTGGTGATGGCAATGATTGGCTCTATCATCTCTTCATCATAGGCTCTTTCTCTTTCTGCCCAATCAATTATATAAGACAGATTTTGCACTTTGTTATACTCATCCTCCGAAAGAGTTTCATCATCATCAAGCTGATCCAGTATCCTCAACACCTTTGTAGCCCTTACCAAATCCCACTTCATCCCTTAACATTTTTGCATCCTTATATCAACATCATCAATTGCATTTACCCAATGATCTTCGAGTTGCCCGACATGTTGATAAACAGGGTATGATCGTTTGATTGCTCCATGTGGATCAAAGTTTTCCCTTCGTGAATTATGGAGGTGCAGATGATATGCTTGAAGCTCAATCTCGGAATATTCAACTGCCTACAGTGATGGGCATGAATAATACTTCCCAAGTTTTAAAGGAAATTGTAGCCCGGCCTTCTTCCTTGCCTTTTGCAATTTATGGAATTCTAGTAGTTGTCTTGACACCTCCAACATCACCATCCTATTGGTGGGATACCTTGGCAATCTAAATGGATAGGATGTGAAACCTTGAATCCTTATGTAAGTGAACTTCTCATATTGAATATAGTAGTGTCCATATTCTTCAATGAAGGCCCTAGCAGCACTTGTCAATTTCCTTTGCAACTCTCCTCGCAATCTCCTCACTATATAAATGGCAAATGCATCATTGAACCTCTTGCAATGGTTGATGTTTTTGAGATGAAGTTGTGGATAGCATTGGTGTGATAGGACTTGATTGGATTTAATGCCCACTTCTCCTTCAGAAGTCAATCCCTTGTAGACCACATTCCTCGCCAATATGTAGACAAGATAGGAAGTCATGTAGAAGGACTTAGACTCGTTGAAATTTTCAAATTACTCATCAAGGCAATGACTTATAACCCCGGCCCAATCAATCATCTTATTCTTCGTGAAAACATGATCAACATATGTATACATCCATCCCTCAAAAGTTGATGATTGAGGACTACCTAGTACTCTATTCAAGAACATGATGAAATAACTTATCTCTTGCTTGAAATCGGCCTTGTGATACTTCGGATCTTTAGGATTATATATCTTTGTTGCCGGATCCGCCATCCACTTCTTCCTCACTTCTTGCATGTATTGCTTGGGCTTGGCTTCAAACGTCTTCTATGCAGTTGTAGGACAAATGAACACTGTCTTTTGATTCGGGATGTTGAAAACCTCTTGAATGGCTTCCCTTTGCAAATAAGCTAGAACAGTTCCATCCTTAGCCACAATTTGCCTTCCCTCAACATCATAGCGTTTAGTGCATTCCAACACCAATTAAGTGCTTAGCAAGATGGCGCGAAACAAGTTGCTTGTATGATTCCACTTTTAGCAATAGCTTTGATGTCCTCATACCTTGTTGGTGCAAACAAGAAATCTTTGATCTCCTCAAAGTTGACATGTCCCATGTTTGTATCTCCTATGTTCTTCCAATATGTCTCGATCTTAGACTCCGGCAAGGTTGACTTGGCATCCATCTTGATCATCACTTGTCGCTCCTTTGCAGTCATACCCATTTACCTACAAGATCAACATACATCTATTAGTGAATTCAATGATAAATTAGCCTTATAAGAATTGTTCTCTTGCATATCAATGCCATGAAAATCAAGTAAATAAAAAGGCAAATTTATGGAATTTGGGCAGCTGAAACATACCTTTTAAGCAATTTCAGAATAAAATCTAAGGCAGATTGCTGTAGAAAACAAGAATTACCAGCTGCAAATGACAAAATCAGACCTTAAATTTGCAGACCTGCTGCAATTTGTTGCTCTTCTTCTCCCAAAATTCGCTCCAAGAAGTGTTTTGCAATGAATAATGATTGAAATGGCATGGGTGCTCAAGTATAAATAGGCAATTTGCATTGATTTGTGTGCTGGTTGGCCTGATTAGGTCGGCCAATTTAGCATTTATTTCATATTTTTGGAACTCACAATTGTCAAAAACCCCCTCCAAGGTTAGGCGCATATTTTGGTTTGAAAATGCATGAAGTTGCGCCTAGCTTTCTATAGGCTACTTCTTGGCATTTTATTGATTTTAAGCACTTGTTTAAACTCTCTAAGGTTAGGCGCAACTTGAGGGTTGTGTAGATAAGAAAATGCGCCTTGATACTTTGATCAACCTTTAGGTATCTTAATAGTTTCAATTCATTGTTAAAACGTTCAAGAGACTCCCCACTCTTAGGCGCCAAATCTTGTAAATGTCAAGCTTTATGTTCTCTAGGCACAATTTTGGTGGTTTTGGAACTCCATGCCTACTAGGCGCACTTTATGACTTTCACAAGTGAAATCAGCGCCTTATCTCTTGAGTGATTTCTTCAAGTTTCTAAAGGATTCCAATTAAATGCAAGGCATCTAAAGGAGTTCTTGTCTCATAATAACCAAATTTTGATGTTCAAATCTCTCTCTCAATCAAGGCGCAATTTGAGGATTGTATAGATGTGAATTGGCGCCTTGATATGAATGAGTGTTCACTCCAAGTTAGGCGCATCTCTAAGGTTAAAGGGGTTGAAAATTGCACCTTGGGCTCTTAACTTGTTGCTTTGACTTTCATTGATTTCAACTTCATGCTCAAATGTTTAGGAAACTCTTCTTCACCTTAGGCGCCATCCTTATGATGTCAAATTTGACGCTCTCTATTAAGGCGTTGATTTGAGGTTGCTCAAGTGGAAAAGTGCGCCCTACGCAAATAGGTATTTACTCCATTCATGTGCTTAAGTCATCGTGGATGCTCCTAAAGATCTCACCAAAGCCAACAACCCTCAAAACTTGTAGATTCAAGTTGATTTCTTCCTAGGCGCAAATGTGAGGTTACATAGGGGGAAATTGGCGCCTTGATTTATGATGAGCTTTTCAAGTGTTTGATCAACTTGGGAACTCAAGGTGAATTGCTTCTCTTAAGGCGCTATCTTTTATAGTTTAAAACATCCATTCCATGTTAAGGCGCTGAAAATTGGTTTCATAGATGCAATTTGCATCTTGCTTTCCTTTGATCTTTTCAATCATTTTCCAAGTTATAACGTTAATGATTCATCTCTATGCATCATATTAAGTCTCTGGAGGCTACCTTACCTTCCTGCAATCCTAGGCGCACCTGAGGAGTTGTTCAGATGGGAATGTGCGCCTAGACTCACTTGGCTTGTTTCTTGTACAATTTTCAATATTCAAGGCATTGCAAGGATCAAACTTCACCTTCATGCAGGGCGCCTTGACTTGAAGTGATCTAGAGCCAACTTTGATAAAGGTGCATTTTGCTCAGGTTATCCTTATTCATCAAGTTGTCAACTCATACTCTCAATAAGACCATCATGTACACTTAGTGGATGAAAAATATTCCAAACTACATTTGCAAACTCCTCGATCAGCTCCGAGATAACACAAACGACCAACCCTAAAACAACTAACCTATAAAGAAAATTGGGGGTCCCCATTTGCAATGGGCAATGTGTGATTTGGTCACAACAAGTTGGTCTGTATAGGATACACCACGAAGAGATATGAATTGTGATATTCCCCATCAGACAGATAAGAAAATCGCTGAATAGATTCAATAATTTGAAATTTTAATTTATGAGGCTGACTTCCTTAATATGGCCAACCTCATGTAGCTGACCTCATCAAACATATTTTAAAATAAATTAAGGCCGACCACCTTAAATGCTGGCCAACCATTCTGTATTAAAGGAACAGCGAATAATGCGATGGAGAAAGATTAAAGGTGCGCTAGAAGACAGGGATACGATTTGTTATGGAGGAGTTTTATTAATAAAAACTTAAAAAGTCCTACCTGTTTGTTGGAGACACATCCCTGCAAAGATATAAGAAGATATTAAAGGGAAATCACCAAAGGAGGAATCATCTTCAATCGATCAAGACTGATTATAGGAATACAAAAAGCAGATCACATTCAGAAATATATCTGCACTCAGCAGACAAAGGCAGAATCAGCAGTCGATACATTTGCTTCTGAGAATATAGCAGTCTTATGTTAAAATAAATATTGTGGTATGCTCTATGATGATTGTTGTGTATAATGATATATTTATTGTTGTATAATCTCTATGAATCTGAATGTATTTAGTGTTTGTAATTCTCATCAAGCAACCAAGGGTGGCAAGGAGAGGGAGAACTGCTATATGATTCCTCACTAGGTACACCCCCTCATATGGATGGCGAAAGGCCACATGAGGCCAAGAGGGATGGTATATCTGCTCTTGGGCCTAGGGTAGAGAATCGATTCGGGCACCCTATCATGCACCCTTAGGTTTGGCTGTTGGGTTAAATCATAGGGAGGAGAATAAGGGTGGTAGGAAGAGGGAGAACTGCTATAGGATTCCTCACTAGGTACACCCCCTCATATGGATGGCGGAAGGCCGCATGAGGCCAAGAGGGATGGTATATCCGCTCTTGGGCCTAGGGTAGAGGATTGATTCGGGCACCCTATCATGCACCCTTATCTAAACCCTTTTTGGTTGGACTCCATTAATGAATTAGATATATCATAATGTTCCTAACCCTAGTAGGAAAGACCTATTTTATGGATTATGCTTGCAATAATTATCTAACATGATTGCAAGTTCTCAACCAGGATCTATCTTGTTCAACAATTTAAATTGGTAAATGATATTGCTAACTCTATTTCATTTCTTGCTTTGCTTGGAATTGTGATTTTAGAGCAAAAACTAGGGCATTTACAAAAGGGGACATTACATGAATCTACAACTAATGTGGGATAATAGGAGATGTAGTCACATGTATGCACAATATCTCTACCAAACTAAGAAGTACAAGTCACATGATGCAAGTACAACCTACCCATATAGATACCTACCTAACCAAGTTTATTTTATTGTAGGTGCATATAATGCAACTAAGTAATAAATTAAATGCAAAAATACAACAATGCACCAACAAAAGAGATAAATGATTTGTGAAGTGATTCCTTCCACTAATCATTTTGTGCCAACTCCTTAGTACATTGTGACATATAGCATGCATATTCAGCATTCAAATTCTACACACAAGTTATAAAATCAGATTGGATTCTAGAAACCATGCACACACATATAACCACTCTAGTTTGTTATACAAAGTCGTTGAAAATTGAAACAAGTCAGCTTACTCACAAGGACGAAGAAAATTTGATATTTCAACATATGCTTGCTAGAATTAATGCAATCAACACAATTGCTTTCCAAGGTGGGGTGAATGATCCAGGCGACACTTTGAATCATTGAGGTGAGAGTTCTAAACATGATTCTAATAATTTCTAAAAATCGAGGTATTTTGAATTTTCTACATTTTCTTATTTTGCATATTTGGAGCTCTTTGGAACTGAATTTGACCCTAGAAGTTCATCATCTAAGTTTTCCAATGTATATCCAAATTTTTAATTCTGGGCTACAGCTAAGGAATTATAATCCCAAAGGGTGGCATCACCAAAATACGTCATACCAACAATTCATTTCAATTTCTGATCTATTTGACCTTATCCATTACTATATTTTGGCTTCCAAGAGGGGCAGTCATCCCCATGAAGCTGAATGTACAGTTTTCAAGAAGACTCCGTTTATTTTTTTATTAACTTTTCAACTTTTGTCAATGCTATCACCTCTGAGCTACTCTGGTCAATTCCATCCATTCAAACCAGATTTTGGTGCTGACTGCTCTTCTCAACTCAAGGAAAACAAATGTCATCCAGCAAGAAAATAAGTTAGCAATGAAATAGAAAGGCCGAAACAATATTTCCAGACATAAGGGCCAGAAAAGATATTCAAAGGACACCTGTAGAAGCCCCTGTGTTGTACATGGGGCATATGAAAGAGAGTTGATAATCCATTCTCGGACAACTCGTTGTAATAAAGAACGCACTGTAGCCACCCAACTAGGATCTGTAACGAGACCAGATGGTCCTGGATTATTAACTGAGAAGAGCAATGAGTCTAAACAAGATGAATTCCAGAGAACCTGCACAAAGTCAGATAATCTCTCAAATTTTCAAATCCACAACATCACACTTTGAGTCAATTAATTTACATTTAAATAAACCATTGAAAAAAAAAAACCTTCCAGAAAAGGAAATCTAACCTACCTGTGGAAATTTATTTTGTAGCTGACTTATCAAAATGATGGATATATCACGGACACGTTCCTCCCTATGAGATATGTTTTGTATAAGGAAGCATGCATGTGTTGAAAGTACAGCTTCCCTCTTCTCTGCCTCGTCTCCAGTTGCTGTTACTCTGTCGTCCTGTAGATAAACATAAAGTTACTTATTCTGAAAAATCAGAATAACATTCAAATTGATTAAGCAGATAAAACAGGTTATATTATCTGTGCATACCCTCCAAACTCAACAAAACAAGCAAAAGCTATCTACTAACATATTATACACAAATTCTTAATGACGTTTCCACTTACAACTAGAGTTTTTAACTTAAAGGAACCTTTATATTAGAAAAGGCTTTTCATCCATCTATTAAGAAAGCATGTAATAAATTTGACCAATAATAATCTACAGAACATAATTGAAAAAGTTACACGGAAATAAATGCAGCAGCCAAAACATAATGGATAGCCACTGGCTAATTTCTTTGCAGAACAAAGTATATGTATGAAGGAAAGCTCATCAGATTACATTAGCATTCACTAATATTTGGCTTAACAATCTCATATGACAGAAATTTTCTCAAACCGCATATAAACACTCATCAAAGACTCAAAGTGCTTCAGGGTACACCTATATTAACATCTTGCAAACAATAAGAATCAAACAAGTGCACACCTTCAGACCACACAAGCTATCCATCTATTGATTAAAATCATGACTAATTTGCCCCATAAATACCCAGAGCAAAAATTTCGAATCACTTATAACAAGGTGGTGAATGAGCAGCAAAAACATAATGAGTAGTCATGGGTTAATGTTTCCCCAAAAAGGAATATATCCACAAGGGTAAGCTAATCTGATCAAATATACACACTAATATATAGCCCAACAATCTCGAATGACAGGAAATTCTACAAATCACATGCAAACTCTGATCAAACTAAGTTCTTATATTCAAGAAGCATTGTCATATAAAATCCTTTTCCTCCCATCTATTGATGAAAACCGTACTACTTTGCCCCATAAATTCCTGAAAAAAAAAATTAATAATTTCTAAAAAGATGATGAATGAGCAGCAAAAACATAAGAAGTCATTAGTTAATATTTGACCAAAACAGAAATTATCCACAAGGATAAGATCATCTGCTCAAATATGCACTGACTTATATATAGCCCAACAATGTCAAATGACAGGAAATTATAAAATCACATGCAAACTCTCAACAAAATTGAATAAGTCATATGGAAAATTGGAAATAAATGCAGCAGCCAGAACATATTAGATAGCCACTGGCTAATTTCTTCTCAGAACAACGCATATGCCTGAAGGAAAGCTCATCAAATCACATATACATAGATAATATTTAGCTTAACAATCTCATATGATACAAACTTCCTCAAATCAAATGAAAATTAATCAAAGTGTTTCCAGGTACACCTATATTAGCATCTTGCAAACAATTAAAATCTACCAAGTGTACACCTTGGGACCACACAAGCCAAGCATCATTACTAGTAGCATTGTTGGAAGCTCAAAAAGCCCATGGAAAGACTAACATGAGGTACATGAACTAAGTTCTTAGAATCAAGAAGCATTTGTCACTGAAATCCTTTTCTTCTCATCTATCGATGCAAACCATAACCAATTTTGTTAGTTTTTCTGTAGTTGTTGCTTGGTAGCTGTTCTCCTTCAGCAGGGTGCACTCTCCAAATATGGTGCAGTAATCAGGTTTTACTTTTACTTTCAGCTTTTCCTATCTTTTGCTGGGCATGGATCTCTTCTGCTTTTTTGTAAAAGCATACTGTTTGCTTTTCTTATATTTTGATTGGATTCTAAGTTCTGTAAGAAGCTACTGTTCTTATTTTAAAATAAGGTGCATTTCTACTTTAGTTTTTTCTTTTTTCTTCTAGCCTGGGCGCTCCACTGACATGGAGATTTTTCATTTGCAAACCCTAGAGTTCTTGTCCTATAAAAGAGACCTAGGACACACCACTGAAAAAACTGAGATAGAAAGAGCACACAGAGTGCATATTTGAGCATTGAACGAGTGCAGTGTAATTCTTTCGATTTTGATAGATGCAGTTTTGTGAATTTGCTGTTCATATTTTCAGCAATATGTGTTTGTAGATTAGCATACTTAACTCTGCTGTTCTGATTGGAGTTTTCATTCTAAGCTATTATGCAATTGGGGTTAGTTTTCTAAGTGCAGAATTTGCTTCCTATGGCCTGAAAATTTAACAAGGTACCAGAGCATGTTATCTGAAATCTTCCAAATCAGTGTATACAGTAGCATTACCTGTGAGAGGGAGTTGTTAAAGGATTTCGGCAGGTGTGATGTCCTTAATTAAATAATTGAAGCGATTTGGAATAGTGAAAGGTTGAAGGGTGGAATACCCTAAGTGTTCCAATGATTGGAGTGTTGATCTACACCTATGATAGGATGATGATCTCAGTTATTCCCAGCAGAATTGTTTGGTTTTAGCGTGTTCCAAAAGTTGAACGTACGACTTGTGTCAGTCTCAAAGAGAGTGATCATCTTGGGTGTGCTTCCAACTTTACACCTTGGAAGTGTAGATAGCAAATGCTATTAGAGGAGATTGATCTTTGGGGTTTTGCGGAGACAATGGTCGCACCTCCTACCGGTCCTGTTTAGTTGGCCTAACATAATAAAAAATCGGCCAAGGCAAGGTGAATCATCCTAGATTTGATGAAAGGCCATTTGATCCCACACATCCTAGAGAAGAAGATAGCAAAAGAGATGTATGATGCCTCATCTCTATATCAAAGCGTGAACACTTTCCGCAAGATGTTGCTAAAGAACAAGCTAAGTGCCACATACATGAGTGATCCAAACACATCGGCCAAATTACACGATGAAGATCATTGAGCTTTGAGACAACTTGTTGCTATCGGGGTAAAGGCAGAAAATGATAACTTGGTGTCCATAGCTTCAAATGGGTTCCCTCCATCCTTGGAATGGCCTTCCATACCCCCAAAGACGCAATGTGTTCCACTCCAATTTTGGCAATTCTTGATTTTCAAAAACCATTTGTCCTAGAGTGTGATGCCTCAAGGCCAAGTACAGTGCCATCTTGATGCAAGAGGGTCAACTATTTGCTTTTGCCAATAAGCAACTAACAAAGCACAATTTAGCTAAATCCATTTATGAAAAAGAGATAATGGCTATTGTAGATGCTATTCAACAATGGTGTCCTCTTCATACTTACGGTAAAGTGCATTGGCCAACATATTTTTTTGTCTTTTTCATAAACAATCTCATAATCAAAACCTAACATCTCAGTCACCCATTCAGTTGTTCAGGGGAGGGCACCCTTTGCTACATGAAATATTTAAGGTTGTTGTGATGGAGGTTGTTCTCTCTCAATTCTAATATCCACCTAGATGGATGTGGTTTGTATAGAATGGGAAGCTAATACCAAAATTCAAAATATTATTCAATAGTTGGAAAAATATTCTCAGTCGACAAGGTTTGCGTGGCTAGGATGAGCGTTGAAATACCATGACCACATTTATTTATGTAATTACTAGCTCAAGAATCAATTACTTGTGGAACTTCTTTCACCCTCCACAACAAGTCACTCAGGTTTCTTGATGACATATAAGAGGGTAGAGAAAATTTTCTTCTAGGCCAAATTTAAGAAGGATGTCAAATCTTTTGTGGCCAAGGGTGAAGTGTGTCAATACAACAAAGGGGAGACGATCAATCATATGTTTGTGATCAACAAATGCTTTCAATGTGTTGTGTGGCCCTTAGGAAATTTTAAGCACTCTTAGGAGTTCAATGTGCACATGACTGCATTCAAGTTGCATTCAAGTGTGCAATTTCCTCTTCCATTACATTCTTCAATGGCCAGCATTCAAGGGCCGAGTGGAAGTGCATATTCAGCAGGAGTTTGTTGTAGTGAGCAATTTCTCTTATGGAGTAGCTCCTGCACAACCCAAGGCACCTAATATTTTAATTTTAACATGTTCTATGTTGTTATGTTTTGTAATAATACAAGCAATGAGCTCCTTCTTTAATTAGATTGTGCTAGTGTGAATAGGGGTATTTCATAACTAGTTTAATATTTCCTAGCTATTTTCCCCTTGTGTGAATAATGTATATTATTTTACAATTTATTAGTTACAAAATATTCACACACATATTCACATGTTAAGTTGACTTAGGAAGCATTCTAGTTGTTTCTTGATGTTGATAGTTGTCTCTAGTTGTTGATAGTTGTATTATAGTTGTCTTATCCTGCACATGTGATCTAGTTGTCTCATGTCATAGGATTAAGACACTTGTCATATGACAACATCTTAGCTCTCATCCTTGCCTTTATAAGCAGGGCTCTTCAAGTACATTAGAGGAACAATTTTGCATTCATTGATAGAATAGAATTATTCTCTCATATTGTCTCTCTTGTGCTTTCCATTAGGCCTCTAGATCTTGGGTGGCTATCTCCATAGCCAAATCTTACATATTGTATTAGGTTGCCCATGCTAATGTGAGTTGTGCAACTTTTATAATCTCAAGCTTTTTTTGTTTTAGCTAGCCCTTGTTTCATGTCCAAAGATATCTAGATATTTATGAAATGTATTGAAGCATTACAAATATAATGGAGCTGTGACAATTTGGTTTTTATCCTTGTGTCTTATGTGATTGATCTTTTGTTCGCATGAATTATCTAAGTTATAATTCTGTTTGATTGTGAAGTATCGTGCAATTTTCTAAGATAGGAAATAGTATATGATCGTCCAATAAATGGCCCTCCAAATTATTCACTTAGATTACTTTCCATTTCAGTATTTTCATTATCTTTCTTCCCTTAAAATCAAATAGGTTGATTGAAAGAGCTTACTGAAGATCATAAAAGAAACCAGCCTTATTATCCTAGAGGTTGTTCTATGAATCACGTCCCATGTTCACAGACTTCCCATACTTGATATTCACGCAAGCGTTGTTGCAAATGTTTTCATTGATGTCAAGAAGAAATTCATTGTCCAAGATTGTTATCATTTATGTCAAAGGTGTATGGGAGATTGTTGGTAAGTTTATTGTCATTGATGTCAAAGGGAAATGGAGGTCACGATGATTTAATGAATAGCATTGAGCATGACTGAAGATAGCATAATTGATTGGCAAGGAGAGCCCATCTAGCATATGACTGTTATAGTTGTCTTCAGCTTGGACAATGATCACCAGTGTGATAGAATACAATCTAATAGTGATAAAGCGACTCCATCCAAAATAACATATGGTGGAATAAAATAATTGGGTCGGAATCTTACATGTGAAGACATATCGAATGCGACTGAAATGATAAAAATACTGTGCACAAATAAAAGAGAAAATGTTAGCAGCAAAGCCAAGAAGAGAGCAAGAAATACTCAGAGCAATGTGATGAATATAACTATAAGTAGCAATGGCAGAACCAGAAAGCTTGGGAACGTGGACAAAGATTGGATGGATGAGGATTGGGATAGTAATAGTGAGGTAGTTAACAAAGGAAGAAAAGAACATAAAAACAGTGATGATAATCAGTACACTATCGACAATGTAGCTTATAAAAGCAGAAGATATAAGAGTAATATGCATGATCATTAGAGTAATGACGCGTATAGCACCAAAGATGGTGAGATGTTTATGCATGACGAGACTAAATCTGTTGAAAATGTTATCATTAGAAATAGAGGCTGACTATGAGAATTTTATTATAAGAATGCATGCTGGCTGATCTCACAAGAAATCACTGCTAAAAGATAGAATAATAAAGTTTGCTCAAAGCCAACCTCCTTGTGATTAGCGCCTCACGTTGAGCATTAAAATCAATTAAAAATAAATCATTTAACAAACAGGCCAACCCCTTCTAATCGGCGCCCTTTAAGAGGTGTAAAACAAAGTTTAAAATTTATATTTTAAACATAAGCCGACCCATGTTTGGCGCCCAAAGTCATGCATTTAAAAGACGCCTCCTTTGAAGGAGGTATGTATATAGTGAAGAGGTGTGTCTCTCAAGACATTGCATTCTTTCATGAGCAATAACAACATATAAATGAAGTTTGTGATTGGAGGAGAGGAATGTGTGTTGAATAGAAGGATATATCAAATATACACCAGCAGATCTGCATATGAAGATATAATTGAAGATCATTAATGGGACATTTCTAAACAGCAGATTTATGGCAGATTTGTGAAGGGGAGTGCATGCAGATTTGACAAGGAAAGTGTATAAAAGCGGTTGTATAAACCAAGAGAAGATTTGTGAGAAAAAGATTATGTACAATCAGATTTTATGAAGCCTTTGTCATCCATTGAAGAAGAAATATTTTAAAAAAGAGATCGCGATGTCCATCATCCGTTGAAGAAGAAACATCCTGAAGGTGGAATTTTGATTTGGAAGTTGGTGCTTCCCAAAAAGAAGAGATTGGTGTCTCTTGTTGAGTTGGTGCTCAGTTGTGGGGATTAGTGTCTCCAATGGGTTGATGCCTACAAATCATATAAGTGGGGATTGGTGTCTCATGTAGGTTGGTGCCTACGAAGTTTGTAAGAAACATTTATATATAAGCAATATTTTGTCGTGGTTTTCTCCCGTAAGGGTTTCCACGTAAATCTTGTGTTCTTCTTAAGTTGCATAATTGGTAGATCTTGTGTGATTGATATTGTTATGGTTGTTAAGTTTTGAAAAAGTAAAAAGATTGTTTTATACTGATTCAACCCCTGCCCCCCTCTCAGTATAATCGTGTGCTCATCAAGTGTAGGTTTCAAAGTGAGATACAAACTCGGATATCAACAAGTCCCTTTGTGTTTGTGCCAAAAAAGAATGTAACGATGATTGGGCATCAATTACAAACCATTGAATAAGACCATGATGAAGAACTCCTATCCACTTCCAAGGATAGAAGCCTTATTGAACAAGATTTGTGGTACAAAATTCTTTACCGCGATACATGGAAAACAACATTCAAATCAAAATGAAGACTCATTTAAATGGCTGATTATGCTTTTGTCTCAATAAATGTTCAAGTGAAATTCATTTAGATGATGAATGATATCATACATACCTTCATAGTTCAATTTGTCATTGCCAATGGCATACTTGCTTTCAACAAAACATGGAATGAACACAAGTGAATCTCGTTCAACAAGTTCTACATGTTTTGTGACAACACAAGCTGAATTCCAATTTGGAGGTATCCATTCACCATGAAGGAGATATGATACTTGGGGTACATCACTGAGAAACATGGAGTACATGTATACCAACCAAAATCCGCATCATTCAAGAATTGCCTACAGCAAAGACACTCATGGAACTTCTGCACAGATTCAATGTAAATGTGCAAGTGGCTCGAGTTAATTCTATTTTGCATTTCACTTAAGTGAAAAAGTGAAATTATTTTATTTAGTTAATTAAGTTTCATAGTGTAGATATACATTAATGATTTAGACTCGTCTTCCAAGTCACCTCCTGCAAGATAAAAGGAGCTTTTTGAAGATTAGATTTTTAGTTGAATATTATAATGATAGGTGCAAGATAGAAGAATAATAACCAGTGTTTCTCTGAGTTTCCGGGACGGGGGAACGGGTTTCCGAGTACGGCAAAAAATTTCCAAAATTTTGGGGACAACAAGAGGATAGCGAGGGGACAGCTATATATCAGTCACAGTATTCCTGAATAGTGAATCAAGAACTAAAGGACTGCAGCTGTTGGTAATGGACTTCGACTAAGCTGAAATGCCTGAAAATTTAATAAATGGGATAGTACCAGTTGTGCTCCCTACCTTAAAAAAGGTTCCTAAGCTAATACACTTTAAAAGTTATCAATTTTATCCATAAGATGTTGCAATGCATGTGAACTGACAGTACAGGCATAGTTATGACACTTAACCTCAGTTCGGCTTTGACTTTGCCAAGACTGATACATCCAGACAACTCAAACTCGCCGAAACATGGCAAAATCTCTGCTACTCTAAATTAGGGATTTCACCTGCATATGAAGGTTTTTTCTCTCTGTGTTTTTGGTTGCTGGTTCTCATGCTTCAACTCTCAGATTCTGGTCATGACACGTCACTTAAAACCTGGAAGACTGGCCAAAACATTGAGACTTGATCCATTTCAACTTATTATCAGTCGTTCATATGCAAAAGAACGTGATAATAGAACATCTCAAAGTGGTTTAATTGAATACATACCTACTTACGCAGTCTTACCTGCAGGTAAAAAGCAGGTAAAGACAACTAAATTTTGCAAATGGGATAAATCAGTGTAATATGTTCCAGATGATTATTTATGTTATCACCATTAACACTTACACATCCCATCATGCAACTTGTAATAACTAAAATATTTCAAGAAATTAAAGATGACAATTATATTTTCCACTATCACAAACTATTTTTTAGACATAAGATAAGATCAAATATGTGCCATGTCATACAATATGTCTAATTTGATCTGTGTTTCATACACAAATACAGTAACAAACATATTTTCAAGATAGGAAGAAAAATAAATTAAACAGTGTATACAGCTGAAAAGAGAGTACCAGCCACGACACAGCTGCTTCAAATGCCCTGTGAACAATTGCTGTAAGACACTGATACACAGCTGGCAAAAGATTTGGAGTCTCAAGGTATTTGAAAACACAATTAAAAGCACTTGAGTGCTTACTCTCACTAGAATTACTTTTAAGAATGCCACCATTGCAACTGAAACGTACAATTTCCAAGAATGCAACTGCCAGGAGGTAAGTTGCCTTGACCCCTGCTCATGAATGAAAACAAATTAAAGAAATTATAAAATACTATAATAAATTCTGCAGCGTAATTCATAAAGAGATCTGCCATAATAAAATCAAATATTATCCCTTGCAATCTTAATTGCTAATCAAGATATACATTGCTAGCTGAAAATTTAAGTTGGAAAATCATTATACAGGGGTGAACCTCTCTACCTGATATAGTGCTCATTGATGTTATCTCAACCCGTGCCCCAAGAGCTGCTGAAAGAGCAGCCCGCTGAGCTACCGCAGCCTTTTCATTACCACTACCTCGACGACTCCCTGGATTATGAAGTGCATTAAGCTCCAACTCATCCTCAAGCCATTTCACAGAACTTACTACCTGGAGAATAATAAAAGTGAGAACATTTTGCAACCTTAAAATAAGGTAAAATGAGTAAACAGATGTGTGTGTGTGTGTGTGTGTGTATATAAATATAGTGTCACTATTTAGCAACCATATGATTAGCTGAAATGTGCTTTTTACAGTAGTATTACAAGGGGTGGTGTTCCCTGTGTGATCCTCTGAACTGCTGATGACCATTGTACATTCCACATGTATGGTCCTGCCACTGCATGAAGGGCCATAGCACTCATGCTCCCTAAGCTATTTGTGGTTGTTGTAAGAAGCTTTGAAGATGGCTGGTTAGTCTGGATAGGAGGAGCTAAACCAAACAGAACAATATAAAACCACAAATTCCGGAATAATTTCAGCAAAGGAGGGTCCACATCCTCATTAGGAGCAAAATCCGAACATATCTCAGCAACAGAAGGTAGAAGGGGTCCAAGCAAGTCCGCTCCACTTCTGTATCAAGGGCAATATTGTTTTCTCAATAAAGATTAATAAACCACAACTCTTTTTGTTACACTAATACTAAAGAACATATCATACAATCCCTTATAATCTTCCAATAGACATCCTGTTCAATTCATTTCTTAAAATCAGGCTCAAAATAAACAGCTTTGCAGATGCATATACACACAGTATACAATTTGCAACATTGGCATCTCCTTAGTTCTTGTCGGATTTTAAAAATGGTCTGTATACCTTCCACTCTTTGATTCAGCTGCCAGACCAACATCAGAGCATAAAGCCAACAAACGGTGTCGATAGTCAGACCGCAATTTAGCATCATGAAGACCGCATGCAACTGAAAGAAATGCAGCAGGGAGAGTCTGGATTTATCAAAACAGATAATAAATCAGTAACTAACACTGCAATCCATCATAATCGATGCCAAGCATCTCATTTCCACCAAAGTGGATTTGGACAACTATCCCAGAAAAATACATTCATAAGCCCAACACAAACCTCAACTCTTTCTGTAGTTGCTTCAGGAGCTAATGTTCTGCTATGGGTAGACCCAACCATAGAAAGTTTATCCAAATAGCTCCTTGTCAACAATACTATTGTTTCACGGTAAGATTTTTCAAACCCTAAACTTGCCATACGAGCTACTGCATCCAAAAGCTGCATAATAATATGCAATTCCCACTTTTAATCAACAATATACTTGATGGCTCTGCTATGAAAAGAAAGCTATTATTTTTAATAAAAATATTTACAAACAGATACTATTGTTTACAGCCATATAAACTAAATTACACGTTAATGTTCCATTAAAAGTAGCTATTTTCCATACTCTAAGGCGCAAGAGGCTAGGTGTTGAAGCATCCCCCTCCTCTAAACTTTCAATAAAAAGAGGCAATATCATCTCTACAACTTCAGGCTTATGTAGCAAAACTGCCATGTCAGCCAACAAACGTATGACATTCAACTGAACCACCGGAACAACTTGCCTTTCTCTTTCCTCCTGAAAAGCAAATGCCACAGAGAGAATACTGCTTAGATTAAAAAATACCATTTATTCTTTATGAAGAATATGACAATGCCAAAACAAATATATATACAGGTTTAAAATGTTAATTTGACGAAAAAATCACTAAAACCAAGTAACAGTGCCTGTTTATATATTTAACTTAAAAAAGAACAAATTCTCATTTTTATAGTTTTTGTTTCGCAAAACATAGCATCGCCGAACTAAATATATCCATCTCCATGCAGCATGAAATCAACATAATAAATTGCAACATCAGCTCAATGTAATTATTTTTACTTTTGTCTTTTCCTACTCATCAGGTTCAAACTTCAATACAAATATGCATGATCTCTTGCTTACCTGGGCATTTCTCAAAAAAGTTTTCCAGATTGTCTCCTAATCTATAGTTGCTTAGATATTTGTCACCAAATATGTATAATTAATTTATATGATGAAAGAGCCACTAACAAAACTCAACAGCCTCTATCCTGAGAGGAGAAAAGTTGTCTCTGGTGAAATAGGATAGTAACGACTGACCTGATAATGACTTCTTAAATAAGTGCAATTTTTTTTTTATTGCTCCTAAAAGCACCCTGCACAGCTCAGGGATTTTTTGAATACCCCTAGGAGTCCCCAACTTGCAATAAAAGTGAATGAGAAGTGCAAAGTAACAGCAGTAAACCCTAGCCTGCCTAGAATCTAAACCAACCTATCTGCAGAAGGCTTGAGATAAAAAATAAAAAATTGCAACTTAACAATTACCAAATCCAAGTGATCACACTATATAAATGCAAATTTTAGAATACAGAAATCCTATGTGCAAATTATATGAAGCAAAACTCAATCAACAACTAAAATAATCTTCTTTGTCAATCCAACTACTATCATGTTTCCATTGTAAACCCATTCACAGAACAGTGTTGCAACATGAAACTCCAGTGCAATTATCCTTAAAAGCACATTTAATGAATTTGTCAATATTGTTAATATGGAGAATGTCAAACCATTGGATTGGGACAATCCATACCAAAAATGTAATAATCCTCATGAGACAGTATATTTGAATACAAATTTCAAGAGAAATTTCTCCAATCCTGAATCCATTTATATTTTCAACAATTTGGAATATGAATTATCTTTGGAAAGAATCAAAACTTTGTCATCTTTCAAGCTGATGTGGGGGTCAGTAGATTGATTGTTGGAACCTGGCAGCAACAACTTTCACGATTTAGATGATCATAGGATTCAACCAGTGCTTCACCAATAGTGGCAGGCACATATGTATACTCAATTGAATTTGCAGGTTTCACTACAGATGATTTGTATCCTAGTTTCATGTTGCGATCACTGATACTTCTTCAAATCTGCTTTTGCAAGTAGAACTCGAGTATGATTCTTGAAATGAACAACTTCCTATTCTTTGGTGGATAATTTTTTATCAAAAAACTTGCATTTGCTTCATACCAAAACTTTTTATTTCTGTTATTTGCATCCTTTTATCTTAGGATCTCATTGTCTCAGTTTTTGATTTAGCTCTTAGAAATTTGAATTCTTGTTCACACCATTCTACATTCAAATCTTTCATAAATCATCTGCTTAAAAAGAATATCCTCTAATTTATTCCAACCTAAATTTGTTTAAATTCAAACAAGACTCATGGTGCTCGGACTTAATAACCCTATTGCTTAATAATTGTATGCCACATCTAATCAGTTGATCTCTGCTATTTTGGTTTAAGGGGACCAACCACTGGTTCTTACTTTGCTGCTTCTGCTATGTGTATGTCAAGCAGTACACAGGAATCTGAGATGTGTTTTAAGATCAACTATTCTTTAGGGAAATGCTAGCAATATCCATTAATGGTTAGTTTTTTCTACTTATTATTTCTTTCTTCTTATGAAGATCATTTACAATAATAGCAAATGTAATGGCACCTAACATCATATGTCATCCAAGTTTGGATCATTAAGAAAATTTATTACATTTTCTGTTGTTCAAATCTGCTCTTGTTTCTTTGACTGATATTATCTGATGGACAAATGACTTACAACAATTGCTTAAGGTCTTTTGAAAGTTACAATTTAACTGAAACAAACCTGGTCATTGTAGTCAGCTCTCTCTCGAATGTTTGCAGCCAAAGCAAGAATGAATGATTCTATTGGTGCACGATCCTTGTTCCAACCAAAAGCAATTATGTCACAGCTAGTTTTGCTGACAATTTCAAACAGAGCACCTTGGCTGTCGCCCCAAGTATCAGCCTACAAAGCACAATCAAATAAGCATGAGAAACCGTGTACATGAAATCAGTAATTTCTAGAAAAAAAAAAACATAAAATGCGATCCATGATTTCATTGTGTTTTAGCCCTTACCTGAGCACAGGTCATTAACACAAGTGCTTTCAAACGAAGAAGCAAGACCCTTAAGACCTGGCTTCCACGTGTAACAGCTGCCTGTACTACACCAGAAAGAAGGGAACTGAAAAGCTCTTCACAAGCCCTTAGCTTTCGCCAAGAAGAAATAACACAAGCATCAGCTGCATCTAATAGAAGAGCAAGAGTTTCACGTAATAATGATTTGGTGGCTTTTCCATCTAAATCAGATAGTAGAAGTCCTTTAGTCTGAACCACCGCTGCCGCTTGACAAACACTAAGCTTTGTATTTATTCTTCTTTTGAGAAGAGCTCCTTGTTCAGACCAATCCTTTTTCCGTATCTGTACAAAGGAAACCAAAGCATATAAACAAATGAAGTAACTTGTTTAATGGCTTGAAAATCAGATACCATATATGCAAAAAAGCTATGAAAATTCTCAAAATATCACAACTCCACTGTAAGGAAATACAGACAAAAAGATTTATTCCCACTTAAAAATTCCCTTTGGAAATCTTCTGTCGTCTGTTGTTAGATCAGATTGAAATATTGCTGTGAGGTGTGCCAATTTATTATATCTAGATGTCGAAAACATTCGAATAAGTGATTCATTGGTGCCTATGTGGCTTGGTATAATTTCTTGTCTATGGTCTGAATTACAATAGAAAAGGCACAGCTCTTGGGAAATCAAAGCAGAGGTGGCACAGGGGAAAACCCCATTGGGAACAAAGGAGCCTTACACTTTATTTTATATATGCATACATATATAGAGAGACAGTAAACCACTTGACTGACATTAGGTCGAGGGCCTCAATTGACAAATGTCATTCTTGTCCTGGAGGCACAGCATTCATTAGTCACTCTCCCCTTTGTCCAGGCAGCACAGTGTTCATAAGCACACTCCAGACCACTACCCATTTTCATCAGCCCCCAAAACAAATCTTCTACACCACACCAATCTATGATCAGTGTGTAACACTATTCTACATAATCTTAAGTGTACTAGGATAATATTTTATATTTTATATTTCCTAGATACACTGGAAGATGAACTCAACAGTCATTTCATTTGATAAATATGTACATTGTATCACATTTTGATCAATGGATGAATGGTATGAGTTTCATTGAATATTTTATTGTTGTCCCATACATTTTATTTGTCAATCTTTTCATCTGCATTTCATTTCCGCGCTTACATTTGTATCAGAGCAAGGTTGAATAAAATTTATGGCTGTGAAGTTTTGGTATGGAAAAAGTTTGAGGAAATTAGGTGTAGTCCATTTAACATTGTCATAAATATTTAAGGTGCAAAGTTCTAACTGCACGAGTTCCCTCTTTTGTCGAAAAGCATCTGCTTATAGAGTTTGGTAGCAAAATCTCACGAGTCACAAAATGATGAAGTGGATCTTCCTGATTTTCCTAGAGGGCCAACAGCTTTTGAGATCTATGCCAAATTCTGGTATGGAATTGTTGTTATTTGAAATGCCTACAATGCTCTTCCCATTCACTGCGCTGCAGAATCTCTTGGGATGACAGAAGCAATAGAGGAGATATGTCAATGGACAGAGCACAAAGAATGGTAGTTGAAGGGACACATAGAATGATACCGCTGGCAGAGAAAGGAAACATTATTCTTTTGTTGTTTGTATATCAATTCACTTGGAAAGCCACAATCAAGGAAGCAATCACAGGAAAGTGCGGTAGATGAGTTCACCAAAATAGCAAGATTTATCTTTTAATGTTGTCCCAATAGGAGGAGCGACCAACGTAAATGCTAATAGCATTCCAACTCAGCATCAACAAGGATCTTGACAATAAACAAGAGGAGCACTAAGGCTGAAACATCAATTATTCTGGTTAATACAAACTGAGTTTGTGTGACCATAGCAAATTTCTGCAAATTGAGAGCTCCAGCATTTCGAAGACTGTCAATTACTGCCACAATTCTGCAACGGTTATATTAGAAATGAAACTCCAATTGTGCCTGTTGCGCATGTACACGAGCTGTTAAGCCTTATCCAGGGTTTTCAGCCACTCCAGCAGAATCTACAGCAACCAGGACGGGCCTGTAAACACTATATGCCACCATCCTGGACTCTTACAGAACATTGCTATCGTGGCTCTTCAAATGCTTAAAGTCGGCATTTCATCCCCACTCCTAATTCATGGCTCCCTTGCTAATAAGTTACATTTCTTCAAACTTTAAGTTTAGACTTTCAATTTTAGGGAGTATTTTAATTTTTGAAGTTTGGGAGTCAAAATATATTCCTTTGGTTTTAAAATTGGGGGCATTTTTTATTATAGTCATATAGTTGGGTGTTTCAATTTAAGACCAAAATTTTATACTTAGGGGGGGTTTTAAAAATAGTGCCGGAAAAAATTCATTTAGGTCATGTTTAACATTTTTGCATTTTAGGGGGTTATTGGACATTTTTAGCAATAAGTTGGTTTTTAAATTTTTTGGTACAATCAAAAGTTCAAAATCAAAACAAATTTTGCAAACCAAATCAAATCATAGCATTTGGTAAATACGATGGCTCTGGTTCACGTTTGCAGGTCAAGCCTTCATGATTTAACTACTGCATCTAACACCTAATATAGCTACAATAATGGCATATGATGTCTGTTGCTCTGTCCCTATAAATCGGCGAGGAGAAATAAGGCCATTTTCATTTTCTATTTCCCTTTGTTACCCATTCGTCGCTATAGTAAGACATAGACCCTGACTAAAAGAATTTATGATTTCTTTCTAAGTAGGTGTCATCGATAGGATGTAAGTCCCCAACTATAGGATTTTGCATTTTATGATTTTTTTTGTATTTTTTGGATTTATAAACAAAATGCAAAACTGAAACAGCATATTAAATTCAAACAACTGACTGGAAACTTGCGATTTTAACCCCCAACTTTCATAACAGCAATTAACCAATCAATTATGTACTCAAATACTTCAATTGTACGGTGGATTTATTGATTTGTAACAGTATGAACACTAGGGTAAAAATGTGCTTCAGATCTTAAAAATGAAATAGTTTGTAACAACCATCAACAAATTAACTGGAAACTCCAAATGCCTTCCCAAACTGAAATTTATTGCAATCCCTTGCTGTTGGGCGAAATACAAATTGATATTTATTTTACAACAATTTTCAACTCAGATATTATCATAAATCTTACTCACAAACCCCACAGAAAAAGGAATGGCTGGCTGATCCAGCTGCTTCAGAACTGTACGGCTGCAATGAGCAATGTGGTGGTTGGAAGTTGGACTGGTACAGCTGTAAGGAAAGTGACCGAGTGCTGCTGTTATGAAACCCTATAGTGTTGACTGCCACTCTAGAATCATTAATTAGTGATATACGGCAGGTCAGATCCATAATTTAGGATATGGAAACCCTCATAAAATGCTGCGCTCAACAAATACCTTGGAAAATGCTATTCACTCAGCCAAACATGCATCAAATTTGTACAGCCACCCTTGAGAGACTCCTCTGAATGGTGCAATCTTGTCACAAGTGCAGGTGCTCCAAGTAGAATGATTGAATTCGGCTCTAACAAAATGATAGATAAATCTGAAATACGATTTCCTTGTCGGCACAAATCATTTGCTTGCAAATCTTGACCGTAATCACACACAATATCTCTGTATCAACTCAACATGCAAACCATAGGTGGAATTGACAATGCCGGAAATTGAGGGTTTCCATCCTCACCTTTGGAAAGAGACCCAAAAGGTTTTCGTCCACCTAAATCGCAGATAAGCCAAGGGTTTTTGTCACTGTATGCTGAAGAGCTCCGAATTGGAAGAACAAGTGAAAATGACATAATCTGATGATGATCCAAATCATAGCAGCAAAAAACTTTTGGGGAAAAAATCGGCAAATCAGAAGTATAAGATTTTTTCAAAAAATAAAGAAAATATCGTGAAAAAAAAAATTATATATATTTATAGAATAATAAATTCATTTTGTTTGCTAAGTTTATGCACCCTTGGGGGGATGCTCCCTTTATATTTATAACCAAAAAAGAAACAGTAATACATCCATCATTTTCAGTTTTAACAGTATCTCTGTAACCATCCAAACACAACAAAAATGATCTGCTGTTCTACTACCCTGATAGATTAATAAACACAATAAATATTAATAAAATATATATAATAGATTAATGATATAAATATTATATTATAATATTATAAATATTACAGTAGAATAATAAATATTAATATATATTATATATTAATAATATTATATTAGAATATATTGATAATATAAATATTTATTATATATTATTATATTTATAATAAATATTAATAATATAATATATTAAAGTATAAAATATTATAAATATATATTAATAAAAATTACAAATATTACAATAGGATAATAAATATTAAGAAGAAATATTAAAAATTATATTCAATAAAAATTGTTAAGAGGAGGAGGGTGGTAGGGTGGGCTACTTTCCACCATACAGCCGTGGAAAGGCCGTGTCTCTCTAGGGCAGGGATTTAGCAGGTTCATCTCCTAAGCAGGCTTCCTCTCGATCAAAAGGCCATGGTATGGACAGATGAACGAAGAGAGAGATGACTTCTTCGAGCAATGATGAAAGTGGTATTATCATTGCATAAGGGGCAGATTGGAACTGACAGCAGTTTGAGGTGAGTTTAATTTGCTGGCTCTCCAGAGACTTCCAATAACGGTGCCAAGCGTGTCTGTCAACAGCCCAAGGAATAATGGGACAGGCACCATAATTACTCAGCACCCCTCGTCTTCTTTTGTAGAGTTTAACCCCTTTGCAAAGATAACAGCTGTGCAAGACTCCATCAATGCCTGGTTCTTCGAGGTTCACAGTCCTCTTTTCGGTGGATTGCATCAAGTGTGGAGGCATGGACACTCCCATAAGGCTTACCAGTGAAAAAAGGCAAATGGCCTTTTTAGACCGGATCACGGAGCAGAGATTGCGAAGGGTTCTTCGGCGCAACAATCCCTTAATGGTCAGGGCAGTGAGAATGGTTCTCGGCAAGATATATATGGCTGGCAGCAATGGATACCAGGTGTATTCGGACATCCCTTCTAGATTTATGGCAGGTGTAAACCCTACCGGCAACCCATTTTTTTGCGGGTTTCCAAAAAAGCATTGAAACCCTTCAAACACGCTATTTAATCGCTCGGATAAATCAGTCAACTGAATGGTCAATGTTTTTTTAAAAAATTGGGGGTTTTTCAGGGAAAAATTGGCAGTTTGAAAGTTTGATGATTTTTCCAGATTTTTCTAATTTTTTCCCAATTTTTGCTTCTATGATCCAAATGAGGCTAGGTGCCCTCCTTTTAATTCCATCCAAAGTACTTAAAAATACTTTTTTTATTTTAATACTTTATTTAAGTATTCAAAAATACTTTTTATTTTAATACTAGTGTTAAAAAACACATTTTATTTTAATTATAATAACATTATTAATTGCCCCTAAAATTAGAAATTACTGGGGCCCAACTTACATAATATTATTAAATCATTTCCCTTGCATTATCCTTTAGTCTGCAGGAAATGGGGATAGGCTAGAGATCTTCTTCATGTCGCTAGTTCGAAAAAGGGAGGATGACATAGGAAAAATCATGTTCATGTCTTGCCTAAGTGGTGTACCTCTCTGCTCTCACTTGCTTTTACGTCTCTTTCACTTACCAACAGGACAGGGTTCTTCCACATACCGAGAAGTATATTAGAAGGGTGAGTATATCGAGAGGTTTGGTATATCGATCTAGTGGTATATAGAAAAGGAAACCTATTGGAGTGATAAGGAACCAATCCATCCCAATTTGAAAGCAAAAGTGATTAGATATTTTGAATGGTATTGTCTCCGACTGTGTTACCGGTTCTTTGCCAGAAAACCCTGGGTCCTGGTACGGTCCGGCCCGGGTCCTGGTACGGGTACGGTCCGGCCGGGGGTACGCCCAGGGTATGGCAATTCACTGTGGGTTCGTCCGGGACGAACCCGGGCCGAACCCACCCCAAAACCGCGGTCAGCGTCGAAATTCGGCGTTTTTTTTTACTTTTTTAAATTAAATCTAGGACTTTTTAATTTTTTTTTTTAAATTCGACCCTCCTCCAACCCTAAAAGCATCATTTAGGTTCATTTTAAAGACTAAAAACATTCTATTTTCTTCATTCCAAATGCAAATTAGAGAACTCTTCCATTTTCAGCTGAACTCATTTTTTTTCTTGCCATCAAAGAAATAGAGTTGGAGATCGATTGGTGAAGGATCTAAAACGATTGTTTAGCTATTCCTACCATTGTGCAATCGCTGGTTTGCTACAAAGGAGATTGTAGAGGCAAATTTTGCAAAAAAGGTTGGTTTTTTGGGTTTTTTTTTTTCTACATTTTTGTTTTGTTTTGCATTTTTTTTGTCTTTTTTTTAAATTCTTCTATCTAGTATGAATCAATGGTTTTAAACTCAACTAGGTTCTACAATTTTTTTTTTGTTTTCATTTGTTTGGAAATTTGGATTCTTGGAATGTATTGTTTATTTTTTTTTTTTGGCATAGAGATTACAAATTTACAATGGCAAGCGGTTCAACCTCGTCGGAGAAATCCAAGTTCAAAACAGATCCAAATTCTCCCCTTTGGAAATATGTTAAAATGCTAGAACCACTTCCAGGCGGTGGAGGTTACATATGGATGTGCAATGGTTGTGGAGTCCAGTATAAAAGCTCTTACAGTCAGGTAAAAGCCCATTTGTGTAACATACCTGGGTTGGGCATCAACGCTTGCCCTGGAAAAAATGGTGTACCCATCCCACAAGCTCAAGTCCTTGCATATATCCAAGAGCAAGAAAAAGCAGAGGAAGCATCAGGGCGTAAACTAAGTCACCCTTTGCAAAAGACTCAGAGAGGTTCTCGGGGAATGAAGCCCCCTCAATCAGCATCAGCATCAGAATTTGAACAGGAACATGTAGAGAGCCACCCATTTTTGCCTACAGTTGAACCTGTAGCACGCAAGAGATCAAAGGGACCATTGGAAACGGCATTTCACAATGAGTCTCGTGAGTTTGCTGAACAACAAATTGCAAGATGTCTCTATGCGAAGGGCTTAGCTTTCAATGTTGTTCGCTCACCGTATTGGAAAGAAATGGTGAAAGCAATTAATGATGCTCCAAAAGGTTTTAAGGGCCCAGGTTTTGAGAAGGTGCGCACCACCTTATTGGAAAAGGAAGTGAAGTTTGTAGAGGATAAATTGAAGCCCATAAGGGAATCTTGGGCTGAGACAGGGTTATCCATCGTTTCTGACGGATGGAAAGATTCAAAAAATCGGCCATTGATCAATGTTATTGCAGTGTGCCCTAAAGGGGCTATGTTTTTGAAGGCAGTTGATTGTGAAGGGGAGGTGAAGGATGGTCCATTTATTGCTAATATTCTTTGTCAAGCCATTGAGGAAGTGGGGCCTCGAAACGTGGTTCAAGTGGTAACAGACAATGCAAAAAATTGTAGAGCAGCTGGTTTATTGGTTGAGGAGCGTTACTCACACATTTTTTGGACACCTTGTGCGGTCCACTCCCTCAACCTTATGCTACAAAAAATTGGCAAAAAAATTGATTGGATCAAACAGGTGTATAGTGAGGCAGAAGACATCCAAATGTTCATCACCAACCACCATATGTCACAAGGCATTTTCAGATCATTCTCAAGATTGGAGCCGCTAAAGGTAAGTGAAGCTTCAAGCAATTTTTATTTTTTCTCAAGTTTATGTTTTGAGTTTTGTAAATTTATTTAAATTATTTTTTAAGAAGCCTTATTTTTTTTTTTTTTTTTTTGATTTTTATAGGTTGCTGAGACCCGTTTTGCCTCCAACACAATTGTCTTAAGACGGCTTGTGAAGGTTAAAGAGGCACTCTCTAGCATGGTCACCAGCCAAAATTGGTCCATATGGAGGCAATCTAGCACTGAAAGGGCAACAAAAATTAAGCAATTGATCCTAGATGACCATTTATGGGATCGTGTTGAGTATCTCCTCAGTTTTACCGAGCCCATATTGAGTATGATCCGTTATACGGACATGGATAGGCCTTGTTTGGGAGAGGTATATGATGGCATCGACTCAATGATTGAGAAGATGAAAGCCATCATAAATGAACATGAGCAAGATCCTGAAGAAACTTTCTTCAATCAAATACACCAAATTATTGAAGAGAGATGGGACAAAATGACCACCCCATTGCATCTTCTTGCCTTTGCACTGAGTCCCAAATATTATAGTGCTCAACTCCTTTTTGTGGGGACAAGGGTTGCCCCATATAGAGATGTTGAAGTCAGCCGGGGGGTACAAGGCAGCATTTCGCAGACTCTTTGTTGATCCTGACATACAAGAAGCAGTTAGAGCCGAGTTCATGCATTTTGTGAGCTCCACGGACATGGGTGTTGATGCTCTTGTTGACAAATATAAGGTTGATGCTCATATGTGGTGGTACTTCCATGGCCAATCATTCATACACCTACAACCTCTTGCAATAAAAATTTTAGCGCAAGTTAGTTTTATTATCTTTTAGATTTTTAAGTTTAATTTCTAAATTCGAAATTTCGAATTTATAACTCTAACTGTCTAATGTTGTCTTGTATTAATAGGTTGCTAGTTCATCAACTTCTGAGAGGAATTGGAGCACATACTCCTTCATCCACTCAGTAAAGCGTAACAGGCTGCACTCAAAAAGGGCGGAGGACTTAGTGAATGTGCATTCCAACTTGCGCCTCCTTACACACAAAAACAAGGACTACAAGGAAGGGGACTCAAGGAAGTGGGATATCGAGCCAGAGCATACTAACCTGGATGCTACCATTTCCCACCTTGCCGCACTTGAAGTTGATGTTGATGTTGAGATTGGTAGTGGCCTTAGTGGGCATGAGAGTGCCAGTGCCAATGCCAGTGCCAGTGCTAGTGCCAGTGCCAGTGCCACTTTTTGTGGTTCTACTAATATACCAGTATCTGATGATGCTCATATGGCTTGTGGTGATGATATTCTTGATGACCCATATGACAGTGATGCCTAATTAGTGATGGCATTGGCTGATTGTTGACATTTGGCATTATAATTTTGATTTTTGAATTGTAATAACTGTATATATCATGACATTCGACATTAGTGTTTAACTAATTGACATTGTAGTGTTTTTAATTTCTAACACTAGTGTGGTTTTGTTTATTATATGATCATATTCATGATGCTATGGTATTCTGAACTTAATTACTGCTACAAATATGAATATATTTCTGATTTTTATATGTTTTTGTATGGACGAACCCAAAACGAACCCACACCAAAAAAAATTTTGACCGAACCCGCGAACCCGAACCCGTACCAGAACCGGTAACTTAGGTCTCCGAGCATTATTGGTGGAACCCGACTTGGACGTGTGTGTAATCTTTGTAATCCGGTCCACATTATACAATAATGGCATGTTATCCTTGTGCAAATTAACATCAACAACCACCAAGAAGCAAAGATAATATCAGAATGTTAGCATCAATACAAACCTTTGTTTATGTAGTTTTGCAATCAATACAAGATGTTGTCGCAAGAAATCAATAGTTTGCAAGAATTACAAGTTCAAACACCCAATGCCTCAACAAAGAAGAAAGATGTTGTCAATAATGATGTTCTTTCTTCAAGCAATTCAACTCAAAAGGCTAGTAAAAACAAAAAGTCCTTGAAGAAATGTGTCAAGCCCCCTCCTATGTCACAGAACAGTGTTGTAGAGAAGAAAGATGTTGATGTTCCTTCTTCAAGCAGTACAACTAACAAGGCAGGAAAAGACAAAAATTCCTTGAAGAAAAGTGTTAAGCCCCCTCCTGCATCACAGAACAATGTTGTTGTGTCTAAATCAAAAAATGTGTTGTCGAAACCCATCATGGAATACAATACCTGTTAGTCCTCCCATTGTTGAATCTCCACCTACTATGCAAATCTACAAGACAACAAACCCAATAAAAATCATATTGATCTATGGTATACATGTGTTGTGAATTTTCACACGCCAAAATATTCCAAACCTATCAAATTTGTGCCCAAAGATATTTTGAACAACAATCAAGTTGAGTCTTCACCTACTGGCCAGCCCTATGAAATTGACAAGTTGCCAACTCAGTCAAAAGCAACTTGCACTAAAACCCATCATGTCCAAACATGTTGTCATTATGGACGTCAACGACATACCTCTAGTGACTATTTTGATCTACTTCTTTGTCTATCATGTGGTCAACACACACATTCTACAAAACACTAATGTGTCAAAGATTTACCTACCAAATCAATGAGGCATATGCATTTTGGATGGATAGGTCATTCCAAATGGCAAACTACGGCTCACCTATTATTAAAATTCTATAGTAAAGTCCAATCCACCATTTTGGAAGATAGCGTGTCTACACTTACTGCAGATGTTGTTGTCAATCCAATTGATAATAAGCTCAACATTATAAATATTGTCCAGTTGGTCTACTCATGATATAGATGTTGTTGTCAATCAAATTGATGATGAGCTTAGCATTGCAGATAATGTTGATACTTGTATTGTTGAGCAACAATCTACTAAAAAAATTGTACAGTTGCACTCAATTCCCAAATAAGAGAATTATGCAGTCAATATCTATGATTTCCCATTCTGATTGGGATATTGATAATGAACACACTAAGACCCCCAAATATGTAGCTCAATACAAATTATTTTGAGGCTATGGATATTGCCTCTTGTTGATTATACTTTTGCACTTGAGTTGTAAGTTGAAAACCTAAAAGAGTGGCTTACAAACTCTTCCCATTAAGTTGAAGCCTTGAAAAGGCAGCTTAATGGAGACTCGCGATGAAAAGCCAAGAGGGCATCATTGAGTTGTGCATCTCTTTCCAAGGGGTCCTTTGCAGTAGCTCTATACACAAGTTCATGTATGTTGTTCTCTTTCCAGGGGGTGCTTTACAACAACTATCCACTCTCATCTTATAGAGGGGAACATCACATTTCAAATTTTGAGTTCTTCAAGCATGGTACTTGGAGAAACATCAAGATTCAAATTTCAAGTTCTTCAAGCATGGTACTTGGATTTCTCAAATTGTCCATTGAGGATTTGTCATTGCAGCATATTCCAAATTATAGCATGTTGTCGCTTATCACTACAACATCTCAGCATGTAGTGTTCAACTCAACACCTAAACCGCTAAGATTGCACACTTCATTTTGGTTATTGATGACTATGCATGGAGCGAGATCATCATATGCCTTCATTTTCAACAATCAACACAATTTTTCCTTCCAAAGGAGCAGTTTTTTATGTGTCAACATGTGTCTTCATCTAAAAGCAATGTGAACAGAAAGTGGTTCACATTTTCAATTTCACAAAAAGTCATATCATTCAATGCATGCTTCAGCACACTTTTGGGTTACTCATGGGTGCAATCATCCTAGGTTATCCAATTTTCAAGTCTCACGGTGTAGCTGGACATTTTTGAGTTACTTGTGGGCACAATCAGCCTAGGTTATCCAATTTTTAGGTCACACGAGTGCAATTACTTGGAGACAGAAGTTGAACAACCTTCTTCTCCAAATTTCATCACTCAATAGAAATGTTACAAGACTCAGACTCAACTTGGACTTGACAAGCTGATTTTTACCCAGACTCAGACTCGACGCCCAGACTTGACACAAACTCAACAAAGACTTGGCAAATTGAAAAACCCATGAAATACAAAGATTTTTACGGATTTAAAACTTGTTTCATGCACCCTTTGATAAATAAACTTTAAAGACACAATAAACTAATCAAATAGAAGCTACTTTGGTCACATACACAAGTATACATCGATCACATGAGTATAAAAGCGGATTTAACTTAAGGAAACAACATTGTTAGATATATAAATATTGTCAAGTGTTTTAGGTGTACAAAACTCATGGATTATGATATCCATGGCATCAAAAACAAAAATCACAAAATGGAGTCATGAACTACGATAGAAAAGAGCTTGTATCGCTCAGCCCAACATTGCTAGCTCTATGTGGAGTCATGTGCTTGTATCTTAGACAAATCTGCAAATGTTGCTACAGCAATAGGAGCATTACTTAGAATAGGGATTGACTTACAAACCAAAAGTATAAATGTAATTCAATTAGTTGGGATTTAATTAGAAAAAATTCAAAAGAATAAAAAAATGTTGCTTTTCCATCCAGCATGGCCCAAAATGATTTTTATTTTTTGCTTTTTAAAACTAGTGCGGGGGTTTGGGAGTAGCACCCTTAGCAAGATCAAGGGGTAGTGCCCCTTGCGGGGGTCTAGGAAAAACACCCCTAGCGCGCTCCTTTTCGTGATACAGGGTGGGGTTGAGGGGTGGAGCCCCCTCCACCAAGAACAAATTAAAGCCTTTGAGACCACACAATCCTTCATGTTGCATGTCATTTTTCATAACTTTATTTCTTTTAAATAGCCTTCAAAAGTCCTCCAAACCCTTCAAAAAATGCTTGACTTTCACACTTTTACATTTATTGTTTTTCAATTTTTATTCTTTTTTCGCTGATTTTCATTGCGGGGGTCTGGGGGCAACACCCCTAGCGTGCTCCTTGTCGTGATATAATGTGGGGTCAAGGGGTGGAGCCCCCTTCACCAAGAACAAATTAGCCTTTGAGACCACACAGACATTCATGTCGCATGTCATTTTTCATAACCTTATTGCTTTTAAATAGCCTTCAAAAGTCCTCCAAACCCTTCAAAAAATGCTTGACTTTCACACTTTTACATTTAATTGTTTTTCAATTTTTATTCTTTTTTTCTCATTGACTTTGTCGAGTCTTCCTAGTAGGACTCGCCGGTTCTGGCGAGTCTGGTAGACTCGTCAAGTCTGACCAAACTCGTCAAGTACCCGGGTCATGAGTCCCTAAGACTCGTTTTGACCTGCTCGCCTCGAGACTCGCTGAGTCTTGGCGAATCTTGTAACACTGCTCAAAAGTAATGCTAAGTTCTCAATCAGCACGAAAAATGGTGTACTCACAAATTTCACCACACTCAAAAGAAATGTTGAGTTTGTAATTAGCATAAAACATGGTGGTAAAAAATTTCACCGCAAATAGGTGCACTATTCTATCAAAAAGAGATATAGAACTGTGGACAGCTGACTCAACTTGAGAAAACAAACTCAATTCTTTACCAAGTCAATATCTTGGTTCTTGAGAATTCTAAAAATGCAGATGGGAACAAGCTATCACTCAAGCAAAACCTTTTGCAAAATATTGGAGCTTCATATCAAGCAATGAGGCACCATAAACAAGTTGCCCAATGCACAACACAAATAGTGTTTTTACTACTACCCCTATTGTACATAAACCTAGGTGTTGTAGGATAATATTTCATATTTTATATTTCCTAGATACACTAGAAGATGAACTAAACAATCATTTTGTTTATGACTTTCATTTAATATTTTATTGTTGTCCCATCCATTTCATTTGTCAATCTTTTCATCTACACTTCATTTCCAAGCCTACACAATGCACCTATATCTTCTATCTTCTCTTGCCTAAAAGCGAACAACAAACATCCACATAATACTCCCAAATTGATGCACTCGACCACCCAACTACCCCAGGGCATTTCTATAAAAGCATAACACATCCAAAGGGTAGGGGACTTTTAGAACTGCTCCATAGATTCCCTCATCCCTTGATTTGGACTAACAAAAGCATCTAATGGAAACACTAATCATATGTATATACATATATGGATGTCAAGATGTTTATATAAACATCTACATATATATAATTTTTATACCCCCAGTTTTGACCTCATGTCAAAACTCAATTGTCAACTGAACCTTGCCAATAATCCATCTTCACCCGAGGTATTTTGATTTGATCATTTTAGACAAGGTTCAACAACAATAGGCTTGTTCTAGGGGCTTAATTCACAATGACAGCTCTTAACAGTGACTATGCATTACTTTCAATTTGTGTTATTTCCATGTACAGCCCCTAAGCCCTTGCAAGCATCGATACATAATTGCAGTCTTTTATAGGTTACATTTTGTGAATTACAGTCCAGAAAGTTTCTTGTTTGAATTTGCAAGTTATTTGATTTATTAATATTATTAATTATTACATCTTGAGATTTGTTATGGTTAATACTAAGACCCAATCCATAACTGGATCAGTTTATATTGGACCAGGCAGGGTCAGTGCTGTTGAGTCATCTGTAGCCGTGCTTCAAGCATTTTGGTGCCGCAAGTGCTCTACTTTGGTTGCATATGACCTGGAGCAGATGCTGCAAGTGTTCTGGTTGGTTGCAAGCTAAGCTACCACAGTGTTGTGAATGTTCTATTGAGCTGCAAGCTAACCTGCAGCTGTTCTCTATGACTGCAGGCCTACCTATAGCAATGCTGTTGATGTTCTGAATGGCTGCAAGTTAACCTGCAACAGTGCCACGAGTGATCCAAGTGATCTGGGAGCTTTCGTAGCATCAGTTCAGATCGGATGCAGTACATGAGAAAAGCTTCTGTTTGATTCACTTGGTTGGGCGATGATATTGCTTGCAGCAATGCTGTAGGTTGGTCGAGTGGCTGAAAGAGGTATTATCAGGTGCCAGAGGATGAAGCAACAAGCATGACACTTGGCAGGGGTCTTTTGGGTTGGAGATTGTTTGCATGTCAGCGTATCACTGCAGAAACATCATTGGCATGGTAGCATGGAAGTGTAATCATTAGCAGATGTAGAGGCAGCAAAAATTGAAAGGGCAGATAAGCTGAAGTGGTTTCAGAGTGAAAGTTGAAAGGACAGCCAACAGACATGTGAATTGGGCAGCAACTAGCGAGTATGTTCCCTTGTCATGATGGCAGCTGATTCTCGCTTTCCTTGTGCTCGCAGCCATTTCATTCCTGGGCATGATCTGTCACAGTTTGGCAGCCTGTGGGCATCAATTCCCATTCCCCTAGCAATAGTTTACATTCAGCGCCAAATTATTCTCCATTCTTGGCAGTAGTTTCTTCTTGCTAGCAGGAGACCTCTTCTTGCACTCGCATGTTTGTTGATCCCATTGTTTTGGGCAATGTTTTATCAAACCTAGGCCATGGTCATTTCCCATCTTGCCAGGCGGCAAAGATTTCCCTCTTTTTAGGGCAGCAACAGCTATTATTTGTTGGCATGTGTTCTGTATTCCACATAGGTTGTTCTTGCTGCCATTATCCCAGTAATGCAATCATTGGTATTAGACAGCAACCATTCCATCTTGGATGGGCAGCAACCCTTCAGCTTCCTGGCAGTGTATGTTCCTATGGAGCCAACCAGCAAGGTGAGAGACTAGGAAGTGAAAGTCTGATGATCAGAGCAGGGAGGTGACATCAAAGATCCTTGAGAACAAAGTAGCAAATAGAAGCTGAAAAACTCTGTTATTGATGGTTGTTTGTGTGATATCCCGATGTCAAGGCATTGTTTAAATTAAAGATTTAAACGTCGTGATAAAACGGTGAAGTTGCTTTCTGTCATTACCCCAACATGATCAAATTACAACACTAACCAAATGTTGAAATGCAATAAATAACAAATATAAATATTACAAGTATAAATATAAAATATTATTATAATTATAATCATTATAATATAATACTATAAATATATAAAACTAATATAAAAATAAATATATTTACAATTATAAAGAATAGCCAGCACTCCCTAAGATGGCAGTGCCATAAATTGGAGTTACCATTTAAATAAGCCTGGCCGACCTTCTATCAAACGCCAAAATCAGATTTCAAGTTTAATATTGCTGTTGTGGCCGACTCCCATATAAACACCAAAATAGAAGTCTAAATTAAATATTTAAATCTGGCCGACTCCCTTATTAAGGCCAAGATGGAGTTTAAAGAAGAAAGGCCGACCTCTCTACAAGTGAAGCGCCGTTTAAAAAGAGATGGAAGGGCAGCGATTAGTAATTTGAAATATGTAAAAGGAAAGGAGTTTTAAAGTTTTGGTCAATCTTCATGTATGAAGCGCTCCCCATAATAAGACAAAATTGTCTTATTCATAATATAAATAATGTGGAGTAAATAAATTTAAGAGAAGTGGTGCAATGAGTAATAGTTGCATTTCTCAATAAAAAGATGTATCCCTTCATGAAGACCGTGGCTATTCAAGTACATATATATTATCATTTGTAATATGAGATGGGGAGATGTAGGAAATAAGTCTGGAAATAAAAGAAAGTAATGATTTAATTCTGAATTAAAGTATATATATTTCAGATATATTTTCTGAATATAACAAGCAAAGCAATTAACAATATATTGCTGAGTATAAAGAATGATATAAATTTCTGATATATATATATAGAGTATCCAAGCAAGGAAAACAATATAATTCATTCAAGCAAGCAGCATCTGGAGTATACAGAGCAGAGTCAAAGGCAGCAAGAATACATAACAGCAGTGATATATATGAATATAGATGTGACAGCAGAACAATACAGATCCCTGTGGTATGCAATGCTAGCTATGTCTATGCCTATTTAATAGATGAATATAGAGGTAAACAAATATATATTTATATACTTACAATTATACCAATTAAAATACTGATAGTTAATGCCAATGTAGCATATATTATTGATGTTATGAACAGTGATCTGATTCTGGCAATAATCGGTCAAGAAGGGATGAGGCAGGACTGCAAGGAGGGGGAACGGCGAATGATTCCTCGCTAGTCGGGCAACTCATGATGATGGTTAAGGACCACATGAGGCCAAGGAGGATAAGGTCCTATCCTTGGGCCTAGAGTTGAGGATCTAGGACACCCTATTGCAGCCTCCCGAACTATCCCCACTTGAATCAATTGTTGAAATAAATAAAAGGGGATCTTCAATCATTAGAGGAAGGGTTGGCGTGATGGAGAGGAACGGTGTAAAGCCCTCACAAGGTACACCACCTCATGATGATGGTTAAGGACCACATGAGGCCAACGGAAGATAAGGTCTTGCTGTTGGGCCTAGGGTAGAGGATACTTGGGGCACCTCATCACGTCCCCCCCCCCCCTTCTTTATGGTTGAACCCACATAGTCCTTGAGAATTGTTACATTCTTACATATGATCTTTCTTAGATTTAGAATTTCTAACATGGTTGCAGGTCTCCATAACCAGATTTACATTTCTCTTACATGATTTGAATAGATAATTTATTATACATGTTTTGATCTAATGAATTGTATTTCCAATGTTATCTAACATGATCGCAGGGCCTAAACCAGGATTTATTTTGCTTACAGCATTTAATAGGTAAGTTGTAACCCTAACTTGTGATTTTAGGGCAAGATTTAGGGCAATCCAAAAAGGGGATATTACAGTTTGGGACGCCATTGATTTACCTCTGTTACCCAATAATGGCAGGTAGGATAGTCATATAAACTCTTCAGCCGTTGCATAGTGGACCATGTGGAGTCAATGCAACAAAGTCCTTCATTCATATGGAGAGTGGAGGCTATATCAGCTTTGTCCAAACCTATGTTCCCCGGGGACGCGTCCCCTGCCTTTTTTTGGCTGTACCTGTACCGAGGACGTCCTGGGGACGCGGGGATGGCCAGGAAACGTCCCCTGACCGTACAGGGGACAGCTAGCCATCCCCTACGGCCCAGCAAACTCCCAACTCAAAAAATTAAAAAAAAAACACACTTTTGGCAGGAAAAAAGAAATAGTTAGCAAGGCTGCACTGAATTGTTTTTGTATTCATTGATCATTGCCATATTTTATTTTTTCCTACTACAAATATGTCAAATACTTGATGTATTGATCATTCCATCTCCTTCACTGTTAGTGATGTAATCTACATGGGAACCATTGCATCTACATTTCCTTCCTAGGCAGCAATTTCTTGTCTAAGTTCTTTAGCTTGGATACACACAATTCATCCATATGTTGTTCGTATGTGATTGATTAACTTGCGATTCTATTTTGCTGAAGCTCATATACTTTGAACTAGTCCAAGCCAATTCTCATGTGACAAGTTGAAAACTAAGTTCAAGTGTAATGTTATGGTTATGTATGCATGTTTTAATGTTCTATAATGTCTATAATGAATGCCTTATCAATGTTATCGTCTAAATATTTGAAATTTCCTTTTTTTTTAAAAAAAAACCTTATTTTAGTAGCCCTCCCCTAAAAAATGGCCAAAAAAAAAATGACGTCCCCGAAACTCATCCCCCCATCCCCGTCCCCGATACTTGGGGGAACATAGGTCCAAACAGATAGATGCCGGTATTTGGAGGCAAAGCCAATGCAAGTCATGCTATCTTCAAGGCAGTGTGCATATGGGTATTGAAAGTCCCACTAAGGCTATGTAAAACCACTGTACATTTGTGGATTAGTGGCATGAGCAGAAGCTCACTCTTCCTAAGGGTATAGTCCCATTTGAGGGTTTCTCCAGAGGTATCTTGTCTTGCAATTGTGTGAATTCTATGTTTCTCCTTAAATATTAGCATACGCTATAAAGATTTCTCAAATACTTTCCAAGAATTTAAATGCACTAAGAGTAATTTCTATAATTCTCCTCAAATATTATCCTATATAATGATGAAGCATTAAATATTCTACATTATGTTTCTCATATATATTCTCTTGTAAAACAACGATGTGTCATGTATCTCCTCTAATAAAAGCTTGTAAACAACTGATGTGGATTCTATGTTCCTCCTCAAAAACGAGAATGCACTATAAAAGATTCCTTGACCAATTTGCACTATAAAAGATTCCTAGACAAATTTGCCAAAAATTAGGAGTACTAAGAGGGAATTCTATTGTTTCTCATCAATTATTAACCTATGTTGTAAAGATTCCTCAACTATGTAACCAAATTTTTAATAGCACTAAAAGTACTTCCTGTGTTTCTCCTCAAATGCTGCCCCACATTATAAAAAAAATCCTCATCCACTTTGCCAAAATTTCAAGTATTAAGAATGATATCATAGTTACTCAGAGATGGGGACGTCTATTGGTAGGTTATTTTCAAATAAGTTGAAGAGGGGTACTTGGAGAAGGCAAAAATTATAATATCTAAGAAACCTCTATATGAAGTTTCCCAATTTTAAAGAAATGCTTCTCGGAGTCGTCTATAGAAGCAAAGAACTTCATCTGAAGTCTCCAAATGTCTGAACATGTCCCCATGTGGGTCTTCGAGACAAGGATACATTTTTGATAAAGGAGACGAGTACCTCAGGTATGAATCTCCAGTTTACTATGAAATGTTTCTTCTGAAATATTATCCTATATCAAAAAACTGCTCAATTACTCAGCAAAATTTAGGAGTTAATCGTAAATACTAAGTTTCTTCTCAAATATTGGCCTGTAAAATAATAATTCATCAACTATCATACACTATGCTTTCGATTAAGGGAGAATTCTAGATGTTTCTCCTCAAATATGAAGCTGAAATATGAGGCTGCATTATAAATATTCTTCAACTATTTCACCTAAATTTAAGATTACTACAAATAATTCCAATGTTTCTCCTGAAATATTAACCTGCATTATAAACTTCCTCAAATGCTTCACCAAAATTTATAAGTATCAAGAATAAATTCTATGTTTCTTCTCATGTTCTTCTGCATTATAAAAATCCATCAATTACTTTTCCACAGTTAGTATTAATAGCAAGTTCTATGTTTGTTTTCCTCAAGAATTAAACTTTAAAACAACAATGTGTCATGTTTCTCCTCAGATACTATCTTGTAAGAGAATGGCATGAATTATGTGTTCCTCCTTATAATATAAGATGCACTAAACAGGTTCATAGACTACTTTGCCAAATTTGAGGAGTATTAGAGGGAATTCTACTGTTTCTCCTCGAAAATATTAAACTGCATTGTAAATAATCCTACACTATTTCACCAAACTGCATAAAAGTAATCACTATGGTTATCCTCAAATATTATCCCACATTATAAAAAATCTTCAATTTGGAAGTATCAAGATTGAATTCTATGTTTCTTCTCAAATATTATAGCGTACATTAAGAAAATACTCAGCTACTTCACCATTATTTATGACCATTAGTAGTAAATTCGACATTTCTCCTCGAATATTAACCTGTAAAACAATGATTGGTCAGCTATTTGACAAAATGCTTCTCCTCAACTATCCCACTCTGTGTTTCTTTTTCCCCTCGAATATTAACCTGTAAAACAATGATTAGTCAGCTATTTGACACCACATTCCTCCTTAACTATTATACACCACTCTTCTCCTCAGCTATTCCTACACCGTATTTTTCCTCAGCTATTCTGTGCCTCATTTCTCCTTGGCTATTCTAAACAGCATTTCTCTTCAGCTACTCAACACGGCATTTCCCCCCAGCTATTCTACACAACACTTCTCCTTACACCACACGGCTCTCCTCAAATATTATCCTCCATTATAAAAAAGCCTCAATTTGGAAGTATCAAGAATGAACCCTATGTTTCTTCTCAAATATTATAGCCTCCATTAAAAAATTACTGAGCTACTTTACCATTACTTAGGACTATCAGTAGAAAATTCTACATTTCTCCCCAAATATTAGCCTGTAAAACAATGATTAGTCGGCTATTTGACACATCGCTTCTCCTCAACTATTCTACTCTGTGTTTCTTCTCAACTATTCTAAACAGTGTTTCTTCTCAGCTATTCTACACCACATTTCCCCCCAGCCATTCCACAATGCATACCTCCTCAGTCATTCTACAGCGCGTTTCCCCTCACCTATTCTACACCGTATTTCTCCTCAGCTATTCTACCCCGTATTTCTCCTCAACTATTAACCTGCATTGTAAAGAATTCTCAACTGCCTTACCAAAATTTTAAAATTTAAAACACTAAAGAAAATTCTGGTATTCTCCGCAAACATTAGCCCGTAAACGAATATTCGTCCAGTATTCGACCCTAGTAAAAACAATCCCTCAAAGTTTTCATTCTTACCTTGAGAAATGTTGGCAAAGTCTTGAGCTGCTTTCCGGCCGCAACCCTGAGCTGCTGCAAATTGTCGTCTTTAACACCGCCGCTCTCCAAAACATGTCCAAACAACCTAAAAGCAACCTCCTGTTTTTCCAACCCTTCCAGCGATTCCTCCTCGAACGCGATCACATGCTGCTTAACCACCGCTTCGACCTCATTCAATCCATAGGTCACGGCCAACTGATCCAAGCTACTCCTCGCGCCGCCATTCGTCGCCATCCTTGCCGCCTTTGCAGATGAAGAGCAAGACGAAGAAGAACAAAAATTATTATCATTTGTAATCTCATCGCCGCCTCTGTACTCTCCCTTTCCCTTCCTCATCTTGGACGGCGTGCTACCCGGGGTCGAACCGGGCGTCTCCTCGCTCGCCGGGCTGGAAACCCCGCCGCCATTCAAATAGGTCCCCTTTCTCCCATACGGCGAGGAAGACGACGCCGCCGAGGCATCCGACGAAGGCGAAGTGACAATAAATGCAGACGCAGCCGAAGAAAAAGAAGCTGCGGAATTAACAATCCATTGATCAAGCAAAAATGCACTTACCTTTTCGGCATCGGGTGCCTCCAATCTGGGGCAATTCCCTGCCAAAGCGCTCAAAAACACCCTAGCAAATCCAGTCTCATATAAATTACTACCAAACCCCTGTATAATTTCCGCAATGATTCTGCTCACATCTGCCCTAAAACCCTCACCGTGTTTCGAACTCGCAATCTTCGCCACATACTTCATCAACTCCTCATAAAATCCTCCGACAGCATCTGCGCCATAATTCTTTGGCCAAAATTCCTCCTCAAAAGATAGAGGCAACGCTTCCAGAAACTCCACAACCACATTTAGCAGATCCTTTTCTAAATTCGACGAAGCGCTCAAAAACCGCGCCATCGCCAGCACTGCATTCAGCTGAGAATTAGTAACCCTAACAGAAGATCCAGGCCTAAAGTAGCCTGGCTGAGGGCATCTGTTATAAATCCAGCCAATTTTAGCGCCAGCTATTTGGCCATCCTGCGCCATTATGTCGCAAAGCTCTGTCAAAGCGTCCATCATATTTCTCTGCAGTTTTTACTTCTCCTACATTTAGCTTCTGTTCTGGACAGGCTTACCAACACTGGTGGAGAGAGTAATACAGAGTGAACATTTTCATTGCAGGCGAAGAAGCCGAAAATGTTTTCTCTCGGTTTTATTGGCTTCTTTGTATAATTTAATTTAAATCTGTATCATGTCCACGACCACTCCCAAATATTAATGGTATTCGTATGTGGGATATGTACACCGTATTCATACGTCTGGACAGCTCCAAAAATGTCGGGATGAGTCATCGTATTGCAAGTACGCGACGCACGTCATACCATACACTGTATACAAGCCGAAGACACTTGAATTGAAATGAAAGATTTTAATAGGGGAAAGGGCCCACTAGCCGTCCACCCTAATTTTGCGCAAGTCAAGTTCATAGTTAAACATATTGGATTTCGACGATTTTTTTGGATTTCTCTATATGTGACTGAAGAGCTTAAAGCTATTCTTTCATCTTTTGGGCATTTATACATGGGTCGAAAAAGTGTTATTTCAACATGTTGCCCTATACATTCCCAGTAATCGCTCACCATCGCATTTGTGCACTTGTCTTAATTTCATTGGTTAATTTTTTGGAGTTGTGAACATGTATTGGTGCATTTGTGTTAATTTATTAGGTTGGTATTTTACATGTATTGGTTCTTTTTAAAAATTTAATTGGGGGGTCAAGTGATTAAAAACATAGCGGTTATAGGGGCGTGGGCAGCAACTAGCCCCTTTCCCCTAACGTCCACGAGAACAAATAATTTAAGGGATCTAGAAAACGACTCTTCAAGTTATTTTCAATCTATTTTCAAGGTCAGATCTCTGCTATGAATTTTGATCAAAAGACCAAGCGTAATGTGAATCTGCACCTCCTCAAATAACTCATTAAGGTTGTCCACACTCCAATTGTTTCCATATTAGCTCCGAATATCCACATATGCAACACACTAGTGATGAAATGACATTCAATGTCAACCACCCTTTTGTTGCAGAAATTGTAGGTTCTTTCAGCTCAATCTTTCTTGGATATTGACCATGTACCAATCTCACATCTAAGACAATGGGACCCGGTCCTCAATCAAGCAACTAAAATCCTAACATTTCCCTTGAGTGTAGCCCTCATATAGTCTTTTATACCATGCTCCCACGTGGGATTGAATTATTTTACATAATGTTATTTTTTTGGGCCAATCTGTTATGTCCACATGGCAGTCCTAAATTTATCTATTACAAACTTTTTTATTTCCTCCCATTTATTTAAGACAATATTTCCAATTAATGTCCCACTTGCCCATCCACTTGTTCTGTTTCATCCACGTCTTCTTCCTATGGTCTAAACTCCCCCACCACCATTTTGGGCCAACAATACGTATCTATATTTTCCACCTTTTTTAAGTAGCTTAGTAGTTTTATCATCGTTGATGCCTCCGTCGGTAAAGTACCTGCTTCAACTAAAAGGATCTCATAGGGAACTGTTAATTTGACTTGAAACATGGCAGTCCTAAATTTATCTATTACAAACTTTTTTATTTCCTCCCATTTACTTAAGACAATATTTCCAATTAATGTCCCACTTGCCCATCCACTTGTTCTGTTTCATCCACGTCTTCTTCCTATGGTCTAAACTCTCCCCCACCACCATTTTGGGCCAAGAATACGTATCTATATTTTCCACCTTTTTTAAGTAGCTTAGTAGTTTTATCATCGTTGATGCCTCCGTCGGTAAAGTACCTGCTTCAATTAAAAGGATCTCATAAGGAACTGTTAATTTGACTTGAAAAGTGTTGGTGATAAGGTGTTTTTGAATTCTTTATAATTGATTCCACTTATGCTTTGACATGTTGCTCCTCCAAACCTCACACCCATTCAAAACAACTAACATGACTAGCAAACCAAAAAAAGTTTTCTTGGTTTTCCAATTCCAAAACTCTCCTTTCATATACTTCTCTCAAAGAAAAGGCGCTCCACCCACCAAATATTCTCTTCACTCTAAACATCTCTCAACTAATCTTATTGTAAAAAACAATTACCAAATACTTGTATCCTTAAACAAGTATCTTAATCGGGATGTCCTACCCTGCTCGGCCTAAATAAAGACCGGTTGTTCAAATTTCTCTTACCATACTCTATAACATAAATAAACGTGTGATACATTATACTGTGTACGCGTTGTTATAAATACGTATATAAACATAATATACCACGAGGAATGTGACGTATTTATTGCACATATTATACCGTTTTATTATTATAGAATGCAAGCTAAGTTTTGTTCATTTGATTTTGACGCGTATTGTTTTTATAGGTAGTATTGACTTTGACATGTCTTTTATATAATAGTAAAAGTGATTTTTCTAGATTTTTCATAACGAAATTCGATGAAAATGGATTTGAGAAGGTCAAGGAATTGATGGCCGAGCATTGGATGCTGCTTTCATACAGTTATCTGTCATTTTGTACGTATCGTAAAGATCTGCCCTATCATAATTCCCACGAACTTATTTTATAGAAAGTTCGCATGTGAGGAAACTTTTTACGACTTGGCATGTAAGGAGGTGATAAAAGCTTTTAAAACTATTTAAAAAAGGAAACATTAAAGCCTGTAAAGCTTTGAACACTAGGTGTAGCGAAAACAAATATGTGTAAAGGAGAAAGTGTTATTTAGATAAATTAAGCACATAATAAACTAATTTAGATAACATAGTTGTAGGAATAAATAGTAGGAATAGTTAAAATACTAAATGTTAATTATGAAAATTAAATGTGAGAAAGAAAATTATTTAGTTTTGAATTTTAAAAAGAATAATTTTGATATGGTATGTCTTTGTATGTATCTTATCTCAAATTTGGAATAGTTTGTTTACATTATGGTAGGTTGAGTCTACGCGTTTGGTACACTTGTGTGGATGCAAATCAGATATATGGTTGTGGATTTGATCTAGTACAATGTGTACTTGTGTTCCATGTTCCAACTCATTCATTGAAGTATGTTCTACTTTGAGGACCGACAATAGTTCATAATACCTTTAGAGGGTTGTCAAATCACTAGGGTACATGTTCTACTAGGTCAACTCATGCAGACATAATATGAGGCTCCAAGAGGGACTATCCAATCATGCAGCCCACAAGTAAACCACAAGTTACCACAATGCATGAGTTTCACATATTGACTAAACAACTTACATAATTTGCACCGATTCATAAACATAGTTTGCCACAATGGGCGTCTTACATGCCAGGTCGTAGCTATTTGATTACACCAAGACTAACCGAGATTACACAAATGGATAGTGCCACTAGGGCATCCTACATGCAAAAGATTGTACTAAAATTATGGAAACACCACTTCCAGACTTATTACAAGCGGACATAATGATTTCCAACATAATACAACCTCAAAGTTAAACACAAACTTTGTTATACATAATGTCATTTATGTCAAAGGAGTTGTAAAAGACCTATGATAGTCTAAAGGTGATTGGCCAACAAGCTCTTGGGTTTGTCTTTGTGTGGTCTTATAGGTAGTGGTCTTAAAGTGGACAGGGAACATGCTTGCCAACATTTATGTGGCTTAATCATCCATGTTCAATGCAGTGTTGGTGACAGGATAGTGTGCAATTGTTTTGGTAACAGGACATTATGCAAATGTCAGGACAGTGTGCAGATATTTTCTCTGATATCACTCTCCCAAGGATAGTAATGGAGTAAACATAGTTACTAATCATGAGGGTAATTGAAACCTGACGAGTGTTACAAGTCTAGAAGGCATTTCAAGAAAAACTTGTTAATAACTATGTACTATTAGTGGCATTGGAAGTGCTGCTAATGAGGAGATCAAGCTGAAGAAAAGTAAGATTGTTCCTGTAGAGGACAATACAGATAGTTTGGGTTTAGTAGCAGTGGCATAAAAGGTCTGATGAATATTAGCAACACATGCTTCTTCATTTCTGAATATGCTTGTTTTGAATGCACCTTAAGAATAGCAATCACTAAGACACAAACAGTGTATTTGTCTCTCCTCCAGTCCTAGCAATAAGAACTAAGCGAGTCATAGTGACAGGAATAGAAGTTGCAAATAGAGATCTACTATTATAATAAAGAAGAAATTGCCTTCAATACTTGATAATGAATCCTCAAAGCCAAGCTTCCTAGCAACAAGAGCAAAGCAAGTCATGGCGACAAGAATTGAAGCTGCAAATGGAGATGTTATTACATAGAGAGAAGAAATTGTCCACGATACTTATTATCAAGTCTTCAAAGCTAATCTCAAAGATACAACATATGAGGAAAACAACAACTGTAATGCAAGAGTTTACTCAATCAAGTAGAGTAAGACTTTTTGGAATTCAAGCTAGATAGAATGGTGAATGCAAATTGGTTCATTCTTTAAGCTGACTAAGATCATTTATGATAAGTGACATTAGACTGACTAGAAGATATAGGTATGTCTAAGTTAAAGGTTTACAGGCCGACCTTGCAAAACAATAAGGACAAGCCTTGTATAAATATAATTCACGATTTACATGTAATGGAAGAAGGTGTGTGAGCAAAAAAGGAAAAATCAGAAAGCAGGCACTATCTGATATCAAATTGATTTCTTTGCTACATGAGTTAGGGTTTCTTTTGAGATAAATGAATAGAGGGAGAGTGTGTAGTACAATGTATGACTTGTAGAAGAGTTGGAGATCAAGTATGGTGCATTTGAAGGAATGACGTCAACACAACAAACTTGTTACTGAACTACAAAAAATTAGAGTGTTTATCAGGCAGAAGTTCTAATGCAATAGGGGGGAACTTTATGATCAATCTATCAAGGTTTTGGTGAAAAGAGATGAACTTGCATGAGGTATAATGATCTAGTGTTCACATCAAATTGAGTAAATGATGTGTTGACTGATAACAAGGTCATTGACAACAAACAAGAAATAGAGTGACAGTAGACATAATATGAAGTAAATAGTTTCATTATAAATTGTTGAGGTTGGTGCCTCATCTTGTATATGTTGTAGCACATTAGGGGGTTGGTGTCTCCATTGGGTTGGTGCCCATAAAGCAGTATAATAGGGAGTTGGTGCTTCCTTTGAGTGGGTGCTCATAAATCAAGGGATTGGTGTCTCCTTTGGGTTGATGCTCGTAAAGTTTATTGTAAACTTCATTTCACTTTGTGAGGCTAGATTTGGATAGTAGATCCAAGCAGTTGACTCATTCTAGTTTTTCCCATCTTGGGTTTACATGTATATGATATGTTATGTGTGTGCTATCATGTTTCCCTTGGTTTAAATGTTTCATTTGTTTGAAAGAATCTGAAGTGCAAAAGGTTTAAAGAATAATGATTCACCCCCCCTTTTAGTAATGCATTGTGTTCAACAATTGGTATCAGAGCGTTTGGCTCCTCACTACAGCTTAACATCTAAAGGTAGATCTTGGATTGAACACAATGGCTGGACAAGAAGGATCCTCTTTTGGCAGAGCACCATTTTTTATGGATTTAACTATGCTTTCTGGAGTATAAGAATAGAAGCCTATTTGACTTCTCTAGGATATGATGTTTACAGATCAGTGATTGATGGTTACATTGAGCCTGCAACTCCTCCAACAAATCAAGCTGACAAGAAAGATTGTGAGAACAGTGCTATGGCAAATAATGCCATCTTGTGTGGTCTAAGCAACATAGAGTTTGTTAAAGTAATGCAGTGCAAGACAGCTAAAGACGTATGGCAAAAGCTCCATAATCTCTATGAAGGAGATGATAAGGTAAAGCAAGCAAAATTGCAAACCTTCAAGGGTGAATTTGAAAATTTGAAGATGAGAGAAGAAGAGAACATAACTGACTATCTACTCTGAATAGATGAAGTTGTGAATGTAATCATAGGTCTTGGTGAAGAGTTAAAGGATTCATTAATTGTTAAAAAGGTGTTGAGATCACTCCCTCAAAGATATGACTCAAAGGTCCTAGCTATAGGAGAAGCTAAGGATTTGGATAAACTCACCATGGATGAACCATTTGGCTCTCTCACTACCTATGAGATGAGAAATGCAAGCAAAGACACATCCAAAAGGGAAGTTGCAAAGAAAGAAGGAGCATCTAATCCAAGCAGTGGATCTAAGGAAGAAGAGGCAAACTTTGTAAGAATTTTAAAGAAGGGTTCAGGTAAGTACAAAGGTAAGGCGCCTATCAAGTGTTTCAACTATGGTAAAATTGGCCATTATGCATCAAAATGTCCTTATGGAGAGAGTTAAGATAGCAAAAAGGGTTTCAAAAGGAATAAATTCAATAAGAACAAGAAAAGCCTCTACTCTAAAGAGGACTACAGTTCATCGGAAGAAGCAGATCACTGCTCATCAGAAGATGAAAGGGAAGAAGCCTTATTCATGGCTATGGAAGTTCTTAAGAATCTAGATAGTACGAACAGAGATGAAGAAGACATGACAGTCATTGATGAAGAAGAATGTGAAGTTGATCTAGAAGGTGAACTTATATCTGCTCTTGATGACTTGAGAATAGTAAGGAAAGAGAACAATGAGTATAAGGTCAAGATTGAAAAGTCAGAAGAATCAATTGTTGACTTGAAATTTTAAATTGAAGAAGGAAAAAGGGTTGCAGACATCCTAAATACTGAACTCAATGCCAATTCAGATGAATGTTTAAGACTCGAAGAAGAGATTGTCTCTCATGAAAGAATTGGAAAAAGTACACACTCAACTAGATAAAAGCATGAAATTTGGTAAGAGCTCTGATATTCTTGATGACATAATCAATCTTCAGAGAGCCCTATTCATGAATTCAGGATTAGGATATGATGATAAGGTCACACAAACTTCTGCCCCTACAAAGAAGAATGACTCAGCAAAGACAGTGCCAAATGAAGAAATTTCAATGGAGAAGGATAGTAAGAAGATTGAAGGAGTTAACTTCATCCCTGTCATCTCTTAAAGGAGAAAATTCAAAAGAACAATCCTTGCAAGACAAACCTTTATAAATAGTTTTAACTATTCCTTCTTTGGTTATTGTTTTGTTTTGCAATCAGTATGGTCACAAGGCAAATGAATGCATATCTATAATGAAAAGAAGTAACTTTATTAGTAGAAATACCTTTGCTTCATTAGTTGATTGCAACATAGTATGTCACACATGTAACAATCTTGGGCATATAGCAAGATATTGCAGAAGTGGACTAATAAAATTAGAAACTTAGATAATTGACATCAACAAATAAAATGACATTCTTGTACACTAGAAGATAGATCAGAAGAAGGAATGGAAAGTCAATAAGACCAATCATGAAGGTGAAAACTTAATGATTGTCCAAATTGCATTTCATGCACAAGGGAAAGCAAACCCTTAGGTTATAGACAATGGATGCTCAAGTCACACGACAAGAGATAAGAGTAAGTTTATCAATCTTGTAAACTAGAATGGTGGATCAGTCAAGTTTGGAGACAATACAACTACAAGAATATGTGGTAAAGGAACAATAAGTAGAAGATGTCTTGATTCCAGAAAGACTAGGACGGAAGATGTCTTATATGTAGAAGTTCTCAAGCATAATCTTCTAAATCTAAGTCAGATGTGCAACAAAGAATATAATCTTGTCTTCCATGCACAAGGTTGTGAAATTAGAAAAGCAAGTATTGGTAAATTGGTGTCAGAAGCATGCAGGACAGAGAATAACTTGTACAACCTCAATGAAGTCAAGGGAAGGAACTACCTTCTAGGACAGACAAATGAAAGTCGGTTGTGGCATAAGAGGATGGGGCACATCAACTTTGATAGTCTTGTGAAGATCAGCTCTTAACATGCAGTTAGAGACATGCCAAAGATTGCCAAGCCTACAAGCACCTTTTGTAAAGAATGTCAAATTGGGAAGCAAACAAGGACCAGGTTCAAGACCAAGGAGTACTAATCTACTAAGTTGTTGGAGCTCATTCATACAGACTTATTTGGACCTACTAGAACAAGGAGTCTCCAAGGTGAAAGATACTTTATGTTGCTCATTGATGATTACTCTATAATGACATGGGTTACATATTTGAAAGATAAATCGAAAGCATTTGATAGATTCAAGATTTTCAAGTCTATGGTTGGAAAATGAATGAATGCTAGAATCAAGTGATTAGGATCAGACAGAGGTGGTGAGTTCACATCAAAATGAATTTGAGGAATATTATGAAGAACATGGGATAAAAAGGCACTTCTCTGCAGCAAGAACTCCTCAATAAAATGGAGTTGCTGAGAGGAAGAACATGATAGTATAGGAGATGGCAAGAACTATGCTTAATGATGCAAAATGTCTTGATAGATTTTGGAAGGAGGTAGTATACACTGTAGTCTATATTCTCAATAGAGGACACTAAGGGTTAACAACACCAAAACACTATATGAGTTGTGGAAAGGCAGACTTGCATCCATCAAATACTTCAGGGTGTTTGGAAGCAAATGTTGCATCAGGAGAGATGAAGACAATCTAGGTGTTGGTATGTGGTGACTGATCATGCAAGTATTGTACACTCGTAATGTTATCCTCGCTAGGGTTCAGGGGTGCAGCACCCGAAAAAAATTATTTCCTCTTTTTTGCCAGTTCAGAGACGGTTGTTATTTTTTTGTAACTGACAAAAGAAAAATGACATTGTAAAACCCTAAATCTAGAAGCTTCCAAAAAGATTGTTATAAGCGGTTGGGATGTATGTTGTGGTGGGATATTGATATTGTATTGTAGCATTTGCAACGGTATTGAGTTACAAGGATTGTTGGTTGTAATTAGTTTGATTTGCTGGATAATAAGATTGGACTCTTTGTTGGTGGATGTAGCCTGAGTTTGGGTGAACCACGTTAAAAATTCTCTCGATGTATTATTTTCTATGTATTTTTCATTCCTCGGTTTAATCTTTAAATGCATTTTTGCGCCGATCAAATTAAGTAGACACTAATTCAGGCACTAATAAGTGGCCTACTTTGATGCCTGCTTTAACACCTAATTTAGCGCCTACTTAATGCCTACTTTAGCGCCTACTTTAGCACCTAACTTAGTGCATAGTTCAGTGCCAAATGTAGAGCCTAATATATGGTTACTTGGGTTTAGGAGTATTATTTAGGGTTTATGGTTTTGGGGTTGAGGGTTAAGGTTTGGGGTTTAGGGTTTAGAGAGAGATAGAGGACCAATAGGAAGATATAGAGGAGATCGAGGGGAGAGATAGGGAGATAGAGAGTGAGGAATATGGCCAGAGAGATAGGGAGAGAGATTGAGAGGTAGAGGGACAAAGGTGATAGGGAGAGAGGGGGGAGATAGGGAGATAGAGGTTTATGGTTACTTGGGTTTAGGTTTAGGGGTTTAGGGTTTCTCAGGTTTAGGGGTTAGGATTTAGGGGCATTATAATTTAGGGTTTAGGGTTTATTGTTTAGGGGTTATGGGTTTAAGTTTAGAGGTTTAGGGTTTAGGGTTTATAGAGAGAGGAATGATAGGGAGATATAGAGGAGATTGTGGAGAGAGATAGGGAGATAGAGAATGAGGCACATGGCTAGGGACATAGGGAGAGAGATTATTGAGAGGTAGAGGGATGATAGAGATAGGGAGATAGGGGAGAGACAAGGAGATAGACTAGGTTTAGAGTTGCTTGGATTTAGGGTTTAGGGTTGCTTGGGTTTGGAGATAATTAGAGAGAGAGAGATAGGGAGAAGGATTGAGAGGTAGATTAGGGACGATAGAGATAGGGAGATAGGGGTTTAGGGTTTCGCAGGTTTAGGGGTTAGGGGTTAAGGTTTAGGAGAATTATTTAGGGTTTACGATTAATTAGTGTTTAGAGGTTTAGGGTTTAGTGTTTAGAGAGAGAGGACCAATAAGGAGATATAGAGAGTGAGGTACATGGCTAGAGACATAGCTGGAAGAGATAGGGCCAAAGAGAAATTGATAGGTAGAGGAATGATAGAGATAGGGAGATAGAGGTTTAGGGTTGCTTGGGTTTAGGGGTTTGTCGAGGTTTAGGATTTAGGGGTTTAGTGTTTCTCAGTTTTAGGGGTTAGGGGTTAGGGTTAGGGCTTAGGGGCATTATTTAGGGTTTATATATGTTTTAGGGGTTAGGGTTTAGGGACATTATTTAAGGTTTAGAGGTTTAGGGTTGCTCAGGTTTAGGGGCATCATTCAAGGTTTGTAGTTATGTCAAAAGAACTCTCTCTCTCTCTCTCTCTCTCTCTCTCTCTCTCTCTCTCTCTCTCTCTCTCTCTCTCTCTCTCTCTCTCTCTCTCTCTCTCTCTCTCTCTCTCTCTCTCTCTCTCTCTCTCTCTCTCTCTCTCTTCTCTCTCTCTCTCTCTCTCTCTCTCTCTCTCTCTCTCTCTCTCTCTCTCTCTCTCTCTCTCTCTCTCTCTCTCTCTCTCTCTCTCTCTCTCTCTCGTCTCTCTCTCTCTCTCTCTCTCTCTCTCTCTCTCTCTCTCTCTCTCTCTCTCTCTCTCAACCTTAAATAATGGCCCCTAATCCCTAACCCCTAAACCCTAAACCCTAAATGGCCTGAGAAACCATAAACCTCTATCTCCCTATCTCTCCCTTATCTCCCTCGACTCTCTATCATGCCTCTACCTCTCAATCTCTCTCCCTATCTCACTCACTCTCTATATCCCTATCTCTCCCTTTGTCTCCTCTATCTCTCCCAATCTATCTCCTCTCTAGTCTCTCTACTATCTATCTCTCCCTATCTCTTGCCTCTCTCTCCCCTATCTTTCTAGACATCTCTCTAGTCACTCTCTATCTCCCTGTCTCTCCCCTCTTTCTCCTCTATCTCTCCATATCTGTCTCCTCTCTATCTCCCTCTACCCAGCTATCTCTGCCTATCTCTCTATCTCTTGCCTCTGTCCCCCTATCATTTGACCTATATCTTCCTATCTCTCCCTTAATCTATTAATTCTCCCTCTCCCTATCGATGAAGGAAATGAACAAGAAAACTAGGACTCTCTCTCTCTCTCATATCAATAAAGGAAATGGAAACAAGAAAACTATGACATGAAAAGAGGGATGAGGATATAAATTGGCAGGATGAAATGGAAACAAGATAAAACTAAAGTTCATTGGATGGGAATATGATGAGAGGAGAGTAACTAGGAGGTAGAGAGAGAGAGAGAGCATTCTTTTTTCATAATGCATTAGTTAATCACACACTTCACATTTGACATCATGCTAAAAGATCAAATACGTTTGTATTTCTTCTCAACTATTTCATTTCTCTATCTTAATTACTTAATATCTCAATATTTTATTCTACTCTCAACTCCTTATACTTTAAAGTTTATTTTAAATATAGGATTGGACTTAAATCTTCTATTATAGGGTATGATTTATTTCCCTACATTTTTGTGAACTGGCAATTTCCATGCCTATGTTTAGGATAAAAAGATTATTTTTTTATTTTGAGATTTTTGTGGTTTGCATTTGTTGGAAACAATGCAATGCCTTTAATTTTGCATTCCTAAGAAACATTTGGGATCCTTATTCTTGTATATATTTCCAAAATCTAATTTTGTTTTTCTGTTTTAGGAGTAGGGTTTAAAGATTTATAGAAAACATTAATCCATTATTATGTTCTTATGTTGACGTTTGTTGCCGGTTCTTGATCCTTTAAGTCACAACCTTAAGTCTTGATGTTCGTGGGTTGACCGGCCCCTTAGCTAGTCATTACCTATTCCCGCCGGTAATTCCTAAAGTCTTATAAATGAAATTGCACCGTCGCGGAGCATGTTAGGATGACCTCATACCCGGTCGCGACGCGCGACACCACGACAAGCCACCACCTGTCCATGTAACGTTTGCTTGCGAAGTGTCTGCCTCAGCCAATTATCCACCGCCACATGTCAATATTGAGTGTTTAGATCCAACGACTAACGCGCAGCATAGGGGAATATTTTAGAAGGAATATTCACCACGAGATGGCGAGATAGAGACATGTGGCAGCCACAGATTAAAAAGTAAGTTGTCACAAAGGTGCATGGGTACTATGTCACACCATCGTATGGTAGGTATATGGTGGGCCTCCTCAACTTCGATGCCGCGAAGAGGTGACATGCATCTAGTCCGTGCTGAAGACTTGGCTCATTCCCATTGAACGATGACTTGTCAACCAAGATGACTATGATTGTCAAATCTAGTCAGTGAGTCAAAGCCATAGATTTCAAGAAAGGTAACGAAAGATCAACAGTCCAAATTAAAAAATGCAAACAATGAATATTTTTGAACGACTATGGTACGAGTAAAGTTATGGTTGCCGCAACCTACATTAATATATAGAGTGGTACAATTCAATTTATTTCTTGTCATTCTTCAAGAAGCAATCGTATTAGAGCCTCTGCGACGTCCAAAATCATTAGAACAAGCAAAGAGAAGCAATTCAAAGCCTTTGTGATGTCCAAAATTAGTAAGTCATTGTCGCTCCCCTGCACTTAGTTTTCTATTTGTAAGAATTCTCTGAAACATTTAGGGCAGTCGTTAATTGCATAAACCCTAGGTTGCCTGTATAAAATACAAAATGAGTCAGTCTGGTGAAGCTTCAACCTCCAAACGCAACCTTGATGAAGACATCATGATTCAATGTCCTGGATCGTCTAAAAGACCTTTGACAAATTTAGGAGAGGTTGGTAGAAATGATAAAATATACGACCTTTGTGTAGATTGTAGAGATGCTAGGCTCCCTATGTCTGCTCGGAGTCTATTTGAGCATTGGCACAAATGAAGTGACTACAGAGCCCCAGTCTTCCATGCTTGGACATTAGACTTGGCCAAATTGATATGCTCTAATGTCTTCATAAACACAGACTTAGTGAGAGTTGTAGCAACTAGGTATGACCATAAGACCATGTCTGTCTTGTCTAGAAATGGTAGTGTTATCATTAGATTCACAAAGGACTACATTGCTATTGTCTTCAATCTTAATTCTACTACTGGTATACCTATACACTTGAATGCTTTTAGAGAAAAATACAGAGGTCTTAGGTATGCATACAAATCTTACAACTTGGACAAGCATAGATTGAATGGGGTTGATGGAGCTCTGATCAAAATCCCTGTCATAGAAGAGGAACCTCTCCGATGCAGCATGTTCATGGAATATTTTGTTAAAACTTATCATAGCTTGTGTCATGTGCTCAAGATAGATGCATCAAATAGGATTTCAATGACTCTAATGATGATGGTAGTATATATCCAAGATTATGAATCCGACAAGCCATATGATTATGCAGGGGAACTTGTCAAAGAAGATGAATGAACAAATGATGGCCATTAAGACAATATGTATACTCCAGGCCCCCATGTAAGGTTCACTTGGTATTCATTAATGTGCCACATGATTCTGTATTCTCTGTCTGGCCATTGGGGCAAGGAATTGCATTTGAGAATGACTAATGTAGAAGGCAATGCCATGCTAGTTCAGATGTGGACCTGCATGCTAGACATGCACTTCAAATATGCTAGTTATGTCACCTTTGAGGAGCATTTTGTGAGGAAAGTAATGGGATTCCTGGAGCCTACAGTAGAAAGGATACCAAAGGAAATTAAGGACTTTCTAAGACCAATGGAGAGAACCCCTCATCTAAATATCAATCACAATTGGGGAGATTGGTTTTTACATGAAAATACAACCTGTATCAGAATCCATGGGTGTGAGGCTCCACCCTATTCCTTATCAAAATTTGTGCTTAGAAGAATATGATTTATGGAGATCATCAGACAACTAAATGCAATAGACAAGGAATATTTTAGAAAACATAAGAAGGTATCTCTTATCCCAACATCTCTGAAGCTTCATGATTTTATTACAATTGACAAGAATGGATTAGACCAGATCGGTTTCATGCTACAATGTTATAGGATGAATATGGAGGCAATAAGGCTCTTTGATCCTGAAGGCTTTATTCATGATAGCAGGTGTAAAATCTGCAAGCTTGAATATCCACACCATGTCCTGCTTGATGAGGATACTGTCAGAAATTTTGAATCAATGCAACAAGTGTTTTCTTAAGAAATAAATGGAAATTGATAATGGATGCAGAGAAAAGGAAGAAAAACGCCAACTCTACATATCAAGGGGCATTCATTGAAAGAATCAAAATGTTCTTTGAAAAGGGAGATGAATTGATTGTTGAGGCACCTGCTCGAGAGGAAAGGCCCACTTATCAACCAAGCAGTTCAAAGGGCAAATATATTAGGAAAATTTCCCCTGACTCCCCTGATGCCCCTGCCCCAAAAAGAGCAAAGATAATTGATCTTGAGATATAAGATAAAATGGAAGTTGTGAATTTGGAGGAAGAGGTGGCAGAGGAACAAGATTCATAACCCCCACATCAATTGCATTCTCCCCCAAGGATAGCACCATATGCCTCCCCAGAGAATAGGTTGATAAGGTCCATAGTCAACAATGAGGTGGACACCGAAGATGTGAGGGAAGTGGCATGCAATCAATTTATCTTTGATGATGCATTCATTGCCACCCCATAATTCAAATCCTTTGTGTTGAGAACAAGGAATGAAGAGTTCCAGAGAAGAATAGAAGAAGCAAAAAGTGGTGCAAACCCTTCCTAATATGATGCTATCACAAGGAGGGTTTTGGTTGAGGTGAACAAGGCTATCAATGCCATGACTCCTGAAGAAGGGAGACACTTGTGAAGAAAAGAAAAATATTACTATTGCCACACTGGACATTATCAGATGCTATTACATATGATACCATTACTAGGGATGATGTAGATGTAAGTGGAGAACATGCCAAGAGAGCGTTGTAGGGTGCTATGTTTGACCCTAAATTTGATACCTTGGCTATCTGGGCATTGGCCCCAAATGATAAGAAACCAAAGGCAGGCTTGGAGGAATTAACTGGTAATGTGATCATCAAGAGGGTGTCAGACACCCCTGCTCCTCAGGCAGCCAACTTGAATGTATAGACAACACATTTTGTAGAGGCAACAACACTTAAATTGTAAAAAGATTACAATAAATTATTGGGGAAATACATAGAGGCAATGCCTAGGATTAGTGTCTATGAGAGTCAACCTCAATTGGAAGCTGGTCTATCCCAAACTCCCCCAATCATACAGACTACAGAATCATTGCCAGTGGACACACAACCCCTGCTTTAAGAGATAAAGGAATTGAAAGAAGAGAATAAGAAGTTGAATGAAGGAATGGAAGGTAAAATGAAGGATGTGGCCACAAATTTAGTTAAGTATAGAGTTAACAAGATATTGGCCAAGTTGGAGGAGACCCATAAGTCTTACTCCCTGTTAAGGATAGCACGTGAAAAACATGAGTTAGACAAACAAAGGCTATCAACTATGAAGACCAAGTGGCTGCCAAGGACTGGGAAAATCAGTGAATTTATTAGGTGTTCTAGATATGATTCAAAGGATCCTCCTGAGATGCAGTTGGTAGCGAGAATGCTGGAAAAATTTGAGGAGGTGGCTGCTTATCAACTAAAATTGGATACAATATTAAAGGATAAAATGCAGGCAGTTGAAAAGTTGGACAAAAAATGGTTACCTCATATTTTAGAAGCTGATGGGACTACAAAAGATTTGAATAAGTGGAGAAAGGAAATCATTAATAATGGTAATCAGTTAATTCTAGCTTGTTACGATAAAGGAGACCTAGCTCAGCATGTGTTAAGTTAGACACTTGAAAGACTACACATGGTAGACATTACATTTGAATTATTTGGTAAAAGTGTCAAAGGTATCCTAGATGCAAAGTATGTCAGCCACAATGGTAAGATAGAAGAAATCATCTCATTTCCTTGGCCGACTGAAAGAACATATGGTGGGTGGGAGGACAGATATGGATCTAAATAATGACAACTTGGCTATCATCTTCCAACCACAACAATGCAGATCCCCATGCAACTCGTGTTTCTCAAGGCCAACCACTCCTTCCTTTCTGTTTCTTTCGATGTAATTAATGTTTCTCCAATGCCTTTAGGCGCTTCTCTGTATTCATTAAATTTGAAAGATAATGTATTAATTTCTAAGGGTACATGTTCCTGTTAAATAATGGAACTGTATCACTCATTTGTTGTTGTTGAAGACTTGGAAAATTTGGAAGAATTAAAGAAAATGCAAAGCTTTATGGGCTATTCTATTATCTTTGCTGTGAGTTTATGAGTTGTATGTTCATTTCTCTATCTTAATTACTTAATATCTCAATATTTTATTCTAATGATGAAGAAGAATATTATGATCATGATGTCTTTATTAAAAGTGTTGAAAATGAATAGAAATATGAGATCGTTAATAAATTGAAATATTTTTGCAATCAATTAGCTAATATAGATGATAATATGTCCACTTCATTTTTCATTGATGGTATTACTCGAGTACTTATTACAATTGGATAACATGGCATAGATACAATTAAGGATATATATGAAAAATAATTAAAGATAAACAAACTCCTCATGTGGCAGGCACCGATCATTCTCTTTTGAAAATCATTCCCTTGTATATATTTTCAAAATCTAATTTTGTTTTTATGTTTTAGGAGTAGGGTTTAAAGATTTATAGAAAACATTAATCCATATGCTAGATTGGGTTAAGTGAAGTGGATGATTTAATTGACAAAATTACATAAGCTCCTTAATCTGTTCTGAAGTCACCAACAAACTTGAAAGTAAATTATCATTGGTGAAACAAGGTAACACCAACCTAGGCTTGAACAAAGCCTAAAGTGCAAAGAATTTTGATTAATCTGAGCAATTCTATTAGTTGGCCAAATTCACATATAAAACCTAATCATAAGAAGCAACTGCTCTCAATGTTCATACTGCTATGTTTACTCATGCTGCTGTGAAGAAGTTAGAACAAAGGCTGCAAGATTATGAGAAAACTCAGAAAGTAATGAATGATGAAGTAAACAAATTATATTTTGAAAATGTGAATTTAAAGAAATAATTGCAAGCTAGAAATGGATAAGAAATAACTCAAATGAAAGTGGATTATGCTTGATTTCTCCTATGATATCTTTTGATTACTAGGGGTAATACATCAACTTTACTTTACATCTCATCAATTCTTTTAAGGATGACATCTATGTTGGAAGGATGAACATTAGGAGTTATGATTAAAATGGGAGTGGAAGTGGCAACATGAGATAATACGTGGAGTGTATTTTTGTAGTAACATTATTGCTCAAATTCGTAAAGGTTTGATATAAGTATTTGTGTATTAAGATTCATGTCTTGCCTATCCATATGTGCAACATGTGCATCATGATGAAAAACATCTTCCCCATTAAAATATGTAGTAGTCATCAAATCCTCAATCATAAGTTCCTCGCAAAATGAGGATTAGGTTGAGACCTTGACATTCAAGCAAAATATAAAGCAATGAAAAGGAAATTGCATCCAAGTAATCCTAATTTTTTTTGCCAACAATTCATACCAAATATTGAACAATTTAAGGATATTGCAGTAGGTAATTTGTATCGACACAAATAATATTACTAAAGCATTTCAAAGTTTAGGCCATAAGAATCATCCTTTTTTAAACATGGATTGCAAATAATTTTGAAAATTTAGAAGTCTTGGTCATTAACATTATTATCTGCTACAATGTCATCCAGTGTATCATTATCAATGTTCATACACTCTTTCAAGTATTTAATATTATCATCATCCTCATCTTAACCTGCATCATCTTCATCATCATTGAAATCTGACTGTAAATCATCTATATTGTTACCAGATGTATTTGGATCATCATTTTGTATACCATCCATATTGTTGTCTTCCATAACATCATCCAACTCTGGATTGTTGTTTTCTTGTGCTTGAACATAACCATCTTCAACATCATCATGGATGTCAATTTCTTCGATATTCTCTAATCCCTCTCTCATTTTGTTGGCCATCATTGTTTTGCTCAGTATCCACCAATGCATCGTCAAATACATGCCTTAATCTTGGATCATAATGTATGACAAATATCCATTTCGGGTCCAAAATATCTTCATAGAAAAATACCTGCACATGAAGGACATACATATATTAGACGTATGGTATAACAATTCTATTGATTAATAAATACATGTATATGTTCACAATAAACTATGAATTAATAGATTAATGATCACTACTACTTCTTGTTTGAGTTAAAGAAATACCTGCTCACAATGAATTGGTAGAACATAAGGTTCCTTATCCTCTAGTAGGAAACATGAGGAATCTATAGAAAATAATCCACTATGGGTATCATGTCTTTGTTTCCTCTCGAATGCTTCATATCATCTACACTTAAAAATACAACATTTAAAAGAGCGGTAATCCAACTCAATAATTTCTTGTATTTTCCCAACATATTGTAGATTCCCTTCAATTATATTCTTATCTTTTGAGCTTGATCGAATGGATTGCTTGAAGTCAACCATGATGCCACAATCGAAGGATCATCTCTTTACATCTACACTTTCTACATGATAATGTCGACCATATGCCCACATTGCTTGATATTTCCTCGCCTGTGAAAGACCATTTATTTAAGTAAAAACAAATATAATGACAAATATTAAAATAGTTAATAGTGTCAAAACTGTAAGGAAACAACATTTTGTAAAATTCCAACTATACCTTTCTTTCACATCCTCTAGACATGTTGATTTCATCTTTTGTTATGTTTGAATCTATACCTGCATCTTCTATTTGATTTTGAATTTATTCAGTAACCCATTCTAGTGTGCAATCTTTGCCCCATTCCCCAAGCAGATCAGTGGGAAGTGGAGTATTCCTTGGGTTAGATCTCTTAAATTGTCTCCTTGCTTCTAAAACTTCTCTCTTTTTAATCATACAGATCAATCCATTTGTTCATAAAGTCCATGTGGCACAGAATGAACTTCTTGAGTATAACACTTTTGTCTACACCTATTACATGTCAACATGTTTATTTCAAACTCCAAATGTCATGTTCTTAATTTGACAAATAAATTACAGAGTAAATTAATGATTGAAAGAAAAAAAACCACACTAATCATGAATTTACTTACTAATTTCTACTTGAACACCATTAGATTGTAGTTTTTTTCCATCAATAATATCTGATGCTCATTCTTCATCCTAGAAGCATGGCCCATCTTCAAAATCCTTACCAAGGAATTCACACAGGAAAAAAAATACTTCATTCAATACATACCCTTCAGCCATGCAACCCTTTGGATGTACCTTTTGTCGGACATATCTTTTTAGAGTTTTCATATACCTCTCAAAGAAAAATATCCACCTCATTGATATGACACCCGCCAATTCAATGTCATCAACTAGGTGTATAGGTAAATGGACTTGTAGGTCCATGAAACTTGTAGGGAGCTCCTTCTCAAATACACATACAATTTCTGCAATTTCCTTCTTCCATTTTGGCACTTCACATTTGCGGATCTCCTTGGAGGTCACCCACCTAATATAAGAATAGTAAATTAGTATGAACCTTTAGTCAAAAATTAAAATGCAATATAATATCTCTATGTCTCTCACACATGAACATTTCATATAACCACATACCTTGTAAATGCTGACAATCGACTTATGGCATTCCTTAAGTCAACTTTAAGACATGAATCCCTCCTAATTGCCAATGGTATTATATGCTATCAAACACATTTATGAAAAGGTCATTAGTATTTTTTCTCACACAACAAAATATCAAAATATATTTAGTACTTAATCAATGTTACCAGTAAATGTTAAATGATGATATATAATACCTTCATAAAATTATGAAAATCATGTGTTTTAAATCTTGTGATATGTCCATCAACTGTAAAAGCTTTAACTAATGATGACGCATAGCCAGTAGGTGTCCTTATTGAATGGATGACATTTTTTAGTTAGTCTAGCTCTTTTTTTTTCAAAATCCATGGAGCTTCTGCATATGTTTCATTTTCCCTATTTGGCCACAAATGTTTTCTATCAATTTTGGTATGCGAAAGAGCAATATCTCTCCTCAAAGATAAGGTATCCTTCTCTTTGCCTAATATATGTCAAAATATAGAATTTGGGACATTAATAGATCCTTCTAGTAAGGGAGATCATAAAATATGGATTTCCTTTTCATTCCTTCTGGCATATTAACTACAACTTGTTCTGGTTCTTCAATTGAATCACCCCGATCAAAAAAATCCTCCCAACCTTTCAATTCAGCATCTTCATACTTCTTAAGCCAATCACCTGGACCTATAATCATGGGAGGACCTCTATTTTCAACTTTTCCATCAAATTGATTCTTCAAGTGATTTCTAAACTTATGATCTAGTAGTAGAAAAACCCTGTTGTTTGTGTAAATAAATTTATGTAGATCTTTAGAATACTGCCCTTAAAATTGTTCTGCACATCTTGGACATGCAAATATCCCCTTTGTTTGAAGCCTTGCAATTCAATAAGTAATGTTAATAACATAAAAAAATAGTATAAAACTAAGTATGAAAGTTGGGATGAAAATAAATTATGAGTGTAAATACGTAAATATTTTATCTTACTAGAACAAACACCAAGTCCTGGGAAATCATGAATAGTCCAACATAGCACGTCGTACAACATGAAGGACCTATTTGATGGGGGACATGATATGTCATACATTCTTATGCTTTTCCATAGCAGTTGCATCTCATCAATAAAAGGCGCAAGATAAACATCCATGTTTTTAACTTGATGTTTTCTTGGAACAATGAGAGTCAGCATAAGGTGCTCCTTTGTAACACTCATCCATGGGGGAATATTGTATACTATCAATCTGACTGGACAAACACTATAATTTGAGCTTAGAAAATAGAATGGGCAACTCCATCAATTGCAAGACCAAACCTGATACTACAGGGTTCATCATTGAATTTTCTTGGCCATTTTTCCTCTATGTGTTTCATTGCTTTGGAGTCTGCTGAAATTCGCATGAATCCATCTTTACTCCTATTCTTTGCATGCCAGTCCATCAATTGTGCAAGTGACTTGCTACAAAACATTCGTTGAAGTCTAGGTATAATTGGCATGTGACATAAAACCTTCTTTGGAACTGTAGGACCTTGTACATCTGTTTGATATATCTTCTCTTTGCATATAGGGCATTCTACCTTGTTTTGATATTCATCTATGTATAAAATGCAATCATTTTTACATGAATGAATTTGTTTATATTCAATCCCCAACTCAACCAACAATAGACGCGCCTCTCTGCAAGTTGATGGCAACACATTCTCTTCAGGGAATATTTTAGTTTTTAGTGCCCTGTAAGATTGCCAGAGATTAAATCAATTGAATGTTTGACTTATGATGAACATGTTTAATATGTTAATCTATACTAGGACCGTTTATATACAATATATGGCTTTAAAATCCCCTTAAAGAAATATAAACGAAGTTGATGAATGTTTACAAATTATGTACACCAATTGACAATTGCAAAGTAAGAAATAGATTTCAAATCACTTCAGTAGGGCAATGAATCCTTTGCTTGACCAACCAAATAGTGACTTGATTTCTAATAATATTAATGTGCATGCTAGTTTTGAGGTTCTACTTGCACCCGATTTGAACACTGGTGTCTTCCTTGCTTGCGTGATGGAGTTTTTCAGGTTGTTATCATCAACATTACATTGGTGGTAATTACCCCTGCTATCATCATTATTGTCAACCATAGGATCATTATTGTCATCATTGTTTTCATCCCCAAATAAATCTGTAAGCATTTCATTCAATCCTTGTTCATGCAATGCATTTTCACTATCATGATCATCATCATTAAGGCTAGGTGGCATGTCATTAGTGTATGCGGATCTCATCAGCTCTTCAAATCTCTCAGCCGGTAGTATTCTTTTCAATAAAGCTCTTTTCACCCTGGTATTGTTTAAAGGATGGTTTGGATCATCCCGTCCAAATCTTAATAACCCAGTTGGATCTTGGGTATTGATATGTGTTTCATCAACATATTCTACCTATCAACAAACACAAGCATTATTTAATGTTTGGCAACAATTGGATAAATCATAAATGTATTAATTTCAAAGAAATATAATCAAATATGGCTTAAAAAATAAAAATATAAATTGTATGAACATATATACATCAATTGAATAATGGAACATTATTTTATAGACTACCTTTTTTATACAATAATTTAAATAAAACACAATTTTGACAACACAATTTATAAAACATCAGTCCACACTCATTTATTATTCTTTGGTTTTCTTCCCTTAAGAACATCCTTAGGGAGACCTTGTTCTTCCCTTTTCTTTCGCGTAGGAGTGCGTTTTAAGAAGGGGTAATCAATCAATAACTCATCCCCAATGGTAAGGTCCATAGTAGCCTCAACCATTATCAATCTATCAACATTTCCTTCCATTTCTCCATCTTTTTCATTTATAACCTCAACAAATTGACAATTCGGTCTTACAGTAGGGTCCCTTCCCTTACTACTATTTATAAATCCTGCAATATTTTTGTGTGTGTATGCATGTCCATCTATATACATAAGATGACCTCTATTCATTTCTTTTCCACTTTCCAATTGGAGACAATGTGTATACATATTCAAATTTAGACCATATGCTGACATGCTAGGCTTATATTCTGCTAGCCTTCTGCATTCACCACTGTAATAGGATGGACCATAATATGGCAGTAATCTCCTAGTGGCTTGTTCTGAAGTGTTTCTATGTTTAGATCCCACATGTAAACTTTTAAACAATAAAGAGGCCTAGGTTTGCTCCATGAATATTGGAGGGTCCCAAAATTGAAATACCTCGTACACTCTAAGTAGTTGTTGATCACTAGGCCAAGCGCAATATAGTCGACGATTAAATGTCTCTTTGTAAATTGATCTCAAACTCAGGGACAAGTCATCGTCTCCATCACATTCGTTCTCATAGGGTATGTAGTCCACCTTCCCCTTGTCTTTAAGCAAGTTATGCATCTTTAAACTGATTCTTGTTTTGTCGCTTGTTTTCATCAATTCCTCATCTTCCGAGCTGGTATATTGGCACATATTTTTGTTAGATGTATCATCTAATAAATGATCATTGCCCTCTAGGCTAAAAGTCGGTGATCCAAGAAACTTTAAACCAAGAACTTTATCCTGCAAGTATCCATTAAGAAAAAAATTAGTTATTTAAATAATATAAAACAATGTTTAAACGAAGTATACATGTTATTTATATCAATTTGGAAAATTCCTTGCCACAATTCTGATTAGATTTGAATAATTGTAGGAGGCATACTACTGACTGGAAGCTCATCATATATGTAATGTCTTTGTGCAATCACTCGTTTGAATTGTTTCTTTCCACGACATACAGAACATCCACAAATAATAATTTTCTCAAAGTATTCATCCCATGTACTATAGTCCTAACCAAACTTTTGTTCAGTGCAATCATTTTTTGTGTCTAAAGGATCCATTGTAATATCCTCTCCCACCCATTGTCATCTATGTGATTTAACAATTTAGGTTCACGTCCACGTACATATCTTTTTCGTTTGGTAGTTGAAGGTCCAAGCTCTGCATTTGCTCCAATCTCCATCTAAAATAATCAATAACATGCATTAATTTATGTTAAGATTAGATAATACATTATAAATTTCAATAATATTATGAAAAAAGATGGACGTATCACAAAATGCCATCACGTCATTTTTTCCTAAGGAAATTGGATTTGAGTACTTGATTTTCTGCTTCATCCATTGTGTCCTCATTTGATATGACACGATCTGTTTCCATGGCCTCGTCTAGCCCCTATAATACACAACATAGTAAATAATGTTTAGTACACCAATTATATCATTTCAATGAATATGCTATCCAACACAAAACCTCACTTTAGTCATATATTTGACATATTGATATCATGTTTTGGCCATCCTAATTTTTAAACTTTTCTCTTGATCATAGAATCACATTTAATCACCATTCCTGTGCATTTTAAACCAATAAGTTTGACCTTAGAGGCCTCGTGGACAGAAAATGACTTTATCTCCTCTATGTTGTAGCATTTGTGAATTCATAAACACCTTCCTCCTTTGGTTGAGGTTGCTTTCTCTTCTTACCTCTATTGTATCTGCAGATTCTGTTGTCATATCTATTTCCACCCACTTTCCTCTCTGCGATTTAGTAGTTCTACGACGTCCACGTCCTCTCTCCATGGCCTCCTCTAGATCTTGTAATACACTTGAATTTATCTTGTTAATACACTCTCTTTTCATTAAGACGCACTATGAAAAACAAAATAGGACATTGCAACATTTTGCTCTTCAGAAAAAGTTTACACGCGGAATCTTGACAACTAGAGCACAAATCTTATGATTACAAGATGACTACAAATTCACATCAAAAAGATATTTATTTCATATTTGACTCTCCTTTTTCTTTTATTGGTCATTTTAAGGCAATATATATCGCTCCAAGTGGCCATAAAACCTTCAAAACTATCATAGAACCCTCAAAACAGTCTCAAAGAGTCTTTGACACCAAAATTTTAAATTCTTGATGAAGGGAAGGATAATTTGGATGTTAATTTTGAGATCACGTCATTAGGTCTTTTTTAGGTTAATCCTAGCCATTGGATATTCTTTAATTATATGGACTTTATGTTATATTTCACCATTACCTTTCACTCCAAAATTAATGGTTTCCTTTGAAAAGAAAACCCTCCATTAGCTATCATAACCCCAACCATATGTATTAGGGATGTCATCATGCCTTAAAGATTGACAAGATCTAAGGAATAACTAGATGTATAAATAGGACTATCACAGGTCTGTGAGGAAGTGGAAGGTTGTCAAATAGTGAAGGAGATAGTTCATGGCCTCTTAAACCGGGCCTCAAGATTATAGTTAAGTCACACAATATAAAAAAAGATCATCATGACTTAGCTAAAATGTTGTCAATCTCCTATCACATATCTTAAGGTTGTCCTTAATCCCAAATCCAACTCTCAAATGTTAGATGGAAGGTCATGGCTCCAACTAAAGTAATTGGTGCCAAAATGATAAGTCAGGGGACCATCATAGTGTTGATATACTATTGTAGTGGGATCATGAGGATTAACATTGTAGAGGTTGTCATACCATGAGGTATAGGTAACAACCATAGGAGGTTTAAAAGCAACACTAGCAACATTAAATTATTGTAATAGTACACCTAGGATAGCTAGGTATGCATCCATAGAGTTATTACTATAAAATTGTCTCATTAATCTTGTGACCAGGTTAAGTTACTATCATAGTAACAATGTAGTTAGTCATCAATCAACATGTTGTCTTTGCATTTCAATGAGATCAATTCTTGAAAAATGACAATCCAAATGTTAAAGAGACAAGTTGATACCTTACCTAAGTTGTCATGTTCTTGAAACCTTGTCACTATGAAGAGATATCTAGAGAGTAATGTCACAAGGACATAACCAAGGCATGCACTATCACAAGCCATAGGGACAACTTACTACACCATCCAAAACTCCATTTGAACTAGCTACTATCAGTAATTCACATTATTGGGGACTGTCATGAAGAAAACACCATGCATAGGACTATCATAGTCAAAGTGGAGAGGATTGTCTAGTCATTGTATGACTGTCATAATAGCTACTGGCTTAGTTACCATGCTTCAACCTAAAATAGGTTAATGAGAACATAGAAATTAAAATCACAATACCATAAGCACACTCCATAAGCTGCCAATATAGTCCCAATATCATGTCATCATGATAGTAAGAGAAGAGTTGTTTGGTTTTTCCAAAGCCATATCACTTGCCTAAAGATTGTCACCAACCATCTGTGTAAGGTCGTGAAAGAGTGAGTCATTATTGAGCTAATCATAAGAGAAGCATGAAGTCAAAATGCTATCATGGAAACAAAATATAGTTACTTATTATAAGGACAATCCAAATTTGGTGAGGTTACTTTTTTATCAACTTCCAAGCAAAATACATCATTTTGCACTGATTGGCGCTAAATTAGGCACACTTTGCACCACCTTTTGCACCCCAAAAAGATTACATTTAGGCCTAAAAGTCAGTGCTAACTACTTCAACTATAGTGTTGACTACTGGATCAAAAAAAAGTTAAAAAATTCCCACCTACACATACCCCATGTTGGTGCTTGCATAACATTCAGGTTTCAGACTTTCATATGTAGGCACCTTTCATAAAAATCCAAAAATTCTAAGTCCTTCAGCCTCATTTTATGCATATCGGGCTTTGAAAAGTGCAAAAAATAGTTGTATGCATGCATCTTTGTATATACAAGGCCATTTATATATACATGCAAGTTCAAGTGTGTATTCGGGCATACAAGGCGGTTTGTATGTTCAATCGGCCTTCAAAAATGGTGAAAAATCAGTTATATGCATTTTTGTATGCATATCGGGCTTAAAAAAGGTGCATATACATTGAAGAATCTATCGCAGGTTCTAGGAATATTCCCTACTTGTATATCAGGTTTGCATGTATATTTGTGTTGTATGTTTAAACATGCAACGGGCAGATACAATGAGAACATGCATTCACTACAGTGAAAGTATATCGGCGGCAATATACAAGAAGAAATATACATTGGCAACATGCAAAAGAAAATGTGCAAAGGGCTGATATACAAATGGTGGGGCCCTCCGATATGCATTGGCTACAATGAGAAGCCGATACAAAGGATACATACAAGGGCAATTGTATGTTACAAGATACAAAGCTAATTATACATCGGAAATATGCAAGAGGCACATACAAAGAAAAGGTTACATACAAAGTAGGAACCAAGGGGTGGGGTCCACCAATTGCATTCAAAGGCAATTGTGTGTTGGCCCATACAACCGAATATGCAAGGCCCGGACCCGATGGATATTGCATTCTGGTTAATAAAAGGGTACATGTCCGGATTGTATATTTTGTTTTGTATATTTGCGTTGTATGTTTGTGATGTACAAGCGTGCATATACAAGGCCCAGACGTGAAGGGGGAATGTAATATAGCTCATAAGGTGTTGAAATCTGCAGCTTGTATGTATGTATGCATTGTATGTCGCGAATATACAATGAAAAGTGCAAAGGTTCAGATACAAGGGCCAGATTTCAAAATTGTTCTAATATGCTTCATAAAGGTTTGGAATCCGTGAATTGCAAGTATATTGCGTTTGTATATGCAACATACAAGCCAATATACAAAGGAAAGACATACAACCCAGACGCGAAGGAGGAATCAAATGCAGCGAATGAAATTTGAAATCCGTAGGTTGTATAAAGTGTATTGTATATGCCTATGTGCAAAGGGAGATACATACAAGGCCCGAACCCGAGTGCAGGTTCAACTTTGTTTCATAATGTCCTGGGGGTCTGCCTTGTCTACGAATGATTGTATGAATATACAATCTCATTTTTAGCTGCATATGCATGGGCGAAAAATGTAAAATAAGTGGCGAAAAAGTCAGTGATATACAAGAGGTGCCTATGTGGCGCGATTTCATTGCCCAATGACTTTTCAGCATGTTTTTGGGCCGTAGATCTTGGTGACAGAGGGGAAATTGATGGCTTTATTAAAATGTTCAAAACAAGAGGAGATTTCTGTGTGTCTGTGACCGCATTCCGGGTGGGAAAATATTCAGAGCACACAGTAGTTGCATCCCGTAGGTAGGTTAACATTAATGGCAGCATTTGTAGAAGTATTGGTTGATGAATGACAGGCCAATCACCATTTTTAATGGAAAATATTTGAGTGGCGGCACACATCCTGATCTCACCTGCTCTCTCCTCTGTTTCTCTTTGCCGCATTGATTATTTTGAGTGCCAATCTGAAGATGCAATGTATCTGGCAGAATTTTTGAAATGCCATGTAATTATTGCTAAGTACACAGTCTTGCTATAAAATGCAAACTGTGTTACTCATTTGAGGTGGTTGAAGACTTCAGCATTTTTGGGGGAAAAATAATAAAACACAGAGCATCTTCTTGGCAGTTTTATCTTTGTTGGAGTTTATGAGTTGCATTTGAGTGCACCTTGCACATATGTTCAGTTTCTTGTCATTTTATATGAAAAATGCATTATTGCATGTGTTTATCTGTCTGTCTTCATGTGTTGTATGCATTCTCTTCTTTTGAATCTGGTTGCTAAGGGTTTCTCAGATTCTAGGGTATGGATTTCTGTATCACATGCTTAATCTTTAACTTCCATTCAAGGAGTGGATTAAATTGTTTTAGGTTGAGTATGGAGAAGATTGTATGTCAGTTGGGATGTATGTAAGTAGAGACAGTTAAATACTTATCCTTGGGTGGTGTTTGTAAGGCAAATACCAGTCCTAACCCCTTGAAACTTGAATGCCAGTTGCAAGCCATTCTCTTGTATACATCTAGTTGACTCCTTGCCCTGAGATAGGCATCAGTTTGCTTCTAGATTAGTAGTTATGATCCAAAACCCCTTGTCTTGCATCTAAAACATTAATACAAATCATTCCATTTTTCCAACCTATTAGTTGTAGGAGTAGGATTAGGACCCCTGCATACTCTCATTCTCAACCAATTAGATATATCCAAGAATGATGCCAACCTTGTGATGTATCATGCATGTCTTGGTCCACACATGAGAGTATTTTGCCTGTTATTGTAAAATCAAATCTTTCTGTCATTGGGCGAGTCCAAAGATAAATCTTTAGCTATAGGGATACCCCCTTTGGTGTGGCAGAACCAGAAGTGAAGGGGAGGCAGCTCACGCAACCTCCCGTATCTGTTGGCCGAATCTGCCTGGGCATTGGAACTGGCAATCCCTCTGCCGATTCAGGCACTAACATAAATAGTGACTCCGCTGGGAAGTTGTAGTGAAAAAGTCAAATAAGTCAAGGCTGGAAAATCTAGTTTCCAAAAAAGTTTTTGCAACAAAACCAAATAAAGACCATGTGGTGCTCTGCTGGGGTGACAAATCTAGAAAACAAAAGTGCCTTGTTGATATTCTGTCATCTCTGTGAGAGGTGGCGACTCTGTGTATTGAACCTATCCAATGCTACAACATATTTCTAGGTATTCATCTTTTGATTCAAAAATAATGATTCAAACAGAGCAACAGTCCTAGTTATGCCCTTAAAGAAGACCATTTTTTATTGAAAGATATAAAGCCCTAAATTTCAAAGGAATTTGTGGTTACCCAAATGTTATTCCAAATAAAATTAGAAAGTGTTTGCCGAAATATAATGGATTAAATTATGAGTCTGCAAACAAACATCTGCAAAAATTTTGTAATTTGATGGAAGATTATGAGGTAGAGGCTGAAGATGTAGTAATGAGACTCTTTGTTCAATCATTAGAGGATGATGCTAGGCTCTGGTTTTCAGACTTGCCTTTGTGTTCAGTTTCTTCATAGGTAGATTTAGAAATTGCATTCCTAGAGTAGTTTGGTGAAAGATTTGATTTAACCTCATTGATCATACACTTCATGAATATTCAAAAGGAAGATGAGGAACTAGTTCCAGCCTTTAATCTTAGATTTATTAAGTTGCTCAAGTAGATTCCTGAATATATGAGACCCAATAATATATTGTGCTTGATAGTTTATTTGGCTACATTTGATAAGAAAATGAGTTATAGATTGAGAGATAAAGAACCAGCTACACTTCACCAGGCTTTTAGATTTTCCATGGATATTGAAAATAATAAGAAATATGGAATGCCAATAGGTTTCATGGCTACAAGTTGTCAAAACAGTTATCAAAGTGAATATATTTCAGCTCTCCCAGTGTGTTCATTGAAAGATGATTTTGTAGAGGGAAATATATTTTAGAATAGTATGTGTAGTCATGATGTGATGCATAAACATGAAGAAACTGTTGTAGAAAATGTGGGCACATCCTATAATGATGAAGATAAAGATTGTTATCAGCCTCTAGAAGAGAAGCTTGCAGATGCAAAATGCCTTTCAAATGATGAAATGAAAGATATTGTGAGGACCGCCCTTTTTACTACTGTTGTTATGACTATTTACAGTACTGTTATTGTTACTTTCATATTTGTGGGATAACAGTTCCCAAAATTTGTCAGACTATTTAACTTTATTATGTTTTCAGAAAAACTAATTGGGTGATGTTTGGATAAGTTTACTTTTCAGAAAAATGAATTAGGTGATGATGGAAAATTGTAATATGATTTTAATTATGTTAAATTGTACTAGGGCATGAGAATGCATGTTTTATTTAAGTTGCTTCGGCTATGATGAATTTATGTGGTTACTGATCTTGTAATTGAGTGTGCAGGGATTACTAATCGAACCACAGATTTTGGAGATCATTCCACACCTTGTTATTTGTTATTCCCTGTTAAGCCGATCTGGTTCCACGAGGAACCAAGATCTCTTTGTGTTTGATGTCATGATGTAATGTGGTCTTTCGTATGGTCGAGTGGGTTAGGTTACCCTCATGTACCATTATTTTTATAATTAGTGTTGTAAAGAGATTGAATTTGAAATTTCTTATTTTATTTAAATTATGAGGCCCTTTTCTTGTGCCTTACCTTGACCAGGGGTGTCTTGTATGGGTTAAAGTTGACCCTGGGTTATACCCCATGGGTCCAGGGGCCCATTTGGCATGGGTAACCCTTGAGTAACCTCCATCTAGTCAACTTAACCTTCCCCTGAAGTTAAGTGGCGAAAATTGGAGGTAGGAGGGGACATGATGGGTTGTACCAACACTCAACCCATCCCCTCTACATTCCCCTAGATAAGAGATGCCATCCATTAGTGAAGGTCACCTCTTCTTTAGTGAGATTCCCCCATGTACTATGGGGACACCCATGTGAAGAAAGGAGAAAGAGGCATGGGTCACCTGTCTTGTTCCCATTTAACTCTTTTTTTATTTCTCCCATGAGAAAGTGGAGTCACATGAGAGGAATAAGGAGTACCCTTGGGAATGGAGAGTGACATAAGCCACCAGGACAGAATAGTGGTTTTGGGGAAGGGTGAGGAGGTGACAAGTGTCACTTCCCCATTTCTCAAAATTAAAAGAAAGAGAATTTGGGTTATTTATTTTCAAATTTTGGGATGAGAGGGAGTTAGTTGAATTTTGGGAAAAACTTTCATTTTTTGCCTTACCAAAAATAGAGAAGTTAGTTTGGAAGATAGAGAAGGGAGAGGGAGTTGGTGGCTAAGGTTGGAAGTGAACTCTGTGGACTCTGCAACAACTTCATTCCAGGAGGGCTTTGCAAGGTTGGTCTGAATTTTACCTTTGTTTTTGTAGAACTGAAATGTGTATGAAATGTGTATGAAATATGTGTTTAGATTTGTTTTCTGTGGGGTTCTTGTCGGGTTGTTTGACAGAGCGTCTCCCACTTGGGAGAAATGCTCATCAAGTTTGGGGTAGGGGAGGAGAGATCCTCCTCGGGTGCATACCTGTTTCCATCATTTGGGATGTTGAAAGCCTTGAGGGCATGTATCTGTGACTGTATTTTTGACTTGAGAGTCCTATACAGATTACTTAAAAATTGTGATCAAACTTGGTTGAGACCAAGAGAAATTTATATTGGTTCATTTATCTATCTGGGTGACACTCTGGAGTCGAGTGTGTCCACTCTCCTGCCCCTTATGAAACTCACTGTAGTTGAGTTTCCGTATTGTGTAAAATACCCACGGGTGTAGGTGTGCTTTGGGATTGTTGTTGTTTCTGTTGTGAAGTGGAGTGTCTGAGTACCCAGGTGTGAGTATGGTCTCCCTAGCTCGGGGGTGACCCACTTGCGGGTCTACGGTAGGGAGGAGAGCTAGATGAGTGGTATTTTCTTCTTTGTTTGTCTTTGATACGCAGGTTTTTCTCTTGGAGCTTCTGGTTGGCTATTTATGAAGAAACAGTTCATCTTCTTTGTCATGAGAATTAGGCCTGGTTCATTTCATAGAGATGAAGAGAGAACACCTCTCTTGTTATTGTTGTAAATTAATGATATTCTGGGAGTGAAGAAAATCACCTCCCTGATCTTGTTATTATTGGACTTTTATTTGGTTGTCATAGTTATCAGTTGTGTACTGTTTGGGAGAAGAAAGTTCATATCTGGGAAGTTAAGTGGTGGTATTCATGATTGAGAAGCTGTAATATGAATGTGCTTAAATTTTTAAGTTGATGTTTGCAAACTTTGTTCAATAGCAATTTTTGTGTTTCAAGTATTACTGAAAGGAAAAGTTCATTATTGCAATCTAATATGAGTTGTTTACATTTGAAAGTTTGGAATTGCTTAACTAGTTGAAATGTTAGTTTTCATAGTTCAATGTTAAAATGGAAAAGACAGTTTTAAATGTTTGAGTTAGTCTCCATATTTACTGTTAATTTCTAGCATGTATATATATTCTGTTTGTACATTTAAGCATTCTTAAATGTTTATGAAAATGGAAATATATACTTATAATAAGGGGATAGCTATTTACCATTTCTACCGATTAAGTGAAATTGGGATATATATATATATATATATATATATATATATATATATATATATATATATATATATATATATATATATAATTGTTATGACATTATCTTTATAACAGGTTGATTTGGAGAAAATGCATAAAGTAGTGAATTTGAGAAATTTAGGAATTATATAAATACATATAAGAATATTTTTATATATATAAATTTATATATATATATATATATATATATATATATATATATATATATATATATATATATATATATTTCACATTTTGAGTAATTATCATTTTATAGAATAATAGAGAAATTGAAAGTAATTATTATTTTTATGAGATTAAATGATATATATCAATATAAAAATAGATATATATGTATATATATATATATAAATATATTATCATTGATATATATATATACATATATATATATATATACATGAATATATATATATATATATAAATATATTATTGTTGATAGAAATCAACGAATAGGACATAAGATTGACTGTCAAAGTTTAAGCCGCGGGAGAAAACACAGTCGCGGTTAGATTTGGGCGGTGGGGAGAAATCCCCACCGCAGGCCCATATTTATATACTTGGAGGTGTGGAGTGGGGCGGAGCCCCACCCACACCCCACATCGTGGGATGTGGGTGGGGCTCCGCCCCACTCCACATCCCCCCCTTCCCCTTATGCCTCCCGCGGCCTGCACAGGCCCGCCGCTCTGCGGCCATCGCCGACCCTGTCCGCCGCTCTGCGGCCACCGCCGACCCTGCTTCTCTGTCACTGCGGCCACCGCCGCCCATGGCCGCCGTCGGCTGTGGAATCTAAAGCAAAAAAAAAATGTTAGGGCTTTGGCCCTAACATATGATTGGTTTCTTTGGAAAATAAATACATTTTTATAGCTCTATATATAGGCATATATCTATACTATATATGTCTATGTATATAGCTATATATATAATAAAATGATTATATATCTATCTATATATTTCTATATAGAGATATATACATATATAGTGGTAAATCAATTTCGTCCTATACATAGATATTAAAATATATATATATATATATATATATATATATATATATATATATATATAGAATATACATAGGAGTAAATCTATGAACCATGTTATTGGGCCCTCGTTTTAAATCGTTATAAACTATGTCTCATGGACATAGAAAAAAAAAAAAATTATAACAAATTATATTTTCACAGTAGATGTTATTAAGTGTTGAACACAACAACCAAAGAAGATATATCACCATGACCAGGGTTTTATAAAGTGGAGAGCCTCCTACATCTATTTACAACGTTATACGAGTCACAATCAGCGTATTAATAGTCATTAATAGTAACAACAGTAATAGTAACAACAGTAATTATAAACAAGAGAAAATAAAATTATAATGTAAAAGAGAGTTAAGGAATATTCAGTGATACTCTGGAAAGAGTTTCTCGGAAGTTTCAACTATCAACGTAATATCAATCACCCGGAAAATGAAGAGGAAAAGTACAGATCACCTTGCTCAAAAGAACACTGGAAATAAACTCAAGAAGCCACCACTGACAATCCATGTGGCCATTTTAATCTCAACTGTAGCAAACGACCTCATAAGTAAACCTGTAAGAGAGTCCGAAGAAGAAAAACTAACATTGGAAAACACAGAGGAGAAAATGCGCGACATTTCCCAAATGGGATAAGAGAACTAAGTTGACGGACCCTTCTGCTAAATCTGCTTAGGAACAGGTTCAATAAGTACATACGAAGAGGAGGAACCTAGATCGGGGAAGATTAGGAGACCGAGTCCAGCGAAATAGTAAACCAGCCTTTGTGACCTAGATCATCCTGAAATTAGGTTTAATATCAACAATAGCTGCAGTGATAACCCTGATTGACGTAAATCATGAAGAAAGGTCAGGATGCACATAAAGAAAGCATAGAAAACGAAAGAGAGAGAGAGACCGAAATATAAACACACTAAATTAACAGAGAAATAGTTAAGGTAAGGGCGATAAAGATACAATCAAAATTAAGAACTTGTGAAAAGGGAAGAGAGAGCAACCAAACCGCCTTGTTGAAAATGCTAAGTCATAGGAGGAGTATGTTTCAGGAAACAAGAGAGGAGACAGACAACCGTGCCTGGCTGAAAAATGACTAAATAGGGAGATCACTAGCCGGTTTAGTCGGAACAAGGCGTCGTGGGAAGTTGTTACTCTATCAGTGAACCACGTGCGTAAATGAGTGCAGCGTAATTCCCACTAACGCCGTAAGGCATTATGCTACCGAAAATTGCCGAGGGTTCGATTTAAGAACTTTGGTAATCTCACTCTTGCAATGACGTTAGCAGCGTTGTATAGACCCTCTTGTTGATCTGTATGCTTCTGGTTGCACGCAATTGTACTTGTATTCCGCCGAAGAGTGTAGTGTTTCGCCATGAGAGAACACCGTCGAGCATGCGTAAGCATGCGAAGGGGGTTTTTAGGACAGTGTGAGAAAAGTTTTTCATATCTCGTGTCATAATCACATAACAGATGTGGCTATGACACGTGCGATGTGTGTTGTGACCACATGGAAAATGTGGGCATGACATTTGGTATCAGAGCCAAGTTGTAAACACTGGGCGTATTTGGGCACGTTATTATTCCGCAACTTTGGCTAATTAGTTTCTACCTTGCTTTGTAGGATGCCTCCCCGACGTGTTCGACGAGCGCGATCACGCCACACAGCGTCAGTCGAGGTGCACAGCGATTCCTCAGCCGAGGGACTGGCACCCGTAGATACAGCAGCACCACCTGCACCACCTGTACCACAAGCACTACTAGTACCACAGGCGACACCAGTAGTTACAGCAGCACCACCTGCACCACCTGTACCACAAGCACCACTAGTACCACAGGCGACACCAGTATCGGATATAGGTCCACAGATCTTACAGGCATTACAGACTATGCTAGACAGGTTACCACCAGTGATTCCTGAGCCACGTATAGAGCCTCGTGTTGATCCGCGAGAGGAGCCACGTGCCGAGTCACGTATTGAGCCACGTATGGAGCCCCGCGTTGATCCACTAGAGGTGCCACGTGTGGAGCCCTTCGTTGAGATTCCTGACACAACAGAAGAGGAGGTAGGGTCGGCCTCCCGAGCACGGAGCAGGAGTCCTCCGAGACTTTTGAGACAAGAACAGGTTCAGCATGGAGTATATGAGGATGGTGTGGAAGAGCCACTTGGGAGACTTAGAGACAGAGGGGACCCTATCAGAGATCTACTGAGGCTCAACCCACCCACTTTCGCAGGAGCTACAGAGGGAGCTGTGGCCGAGGCTTGGCTAATTAGCTTAGACAGGTGTTTCGCATTGCAACCGTATGGGAGCAACACGAAAGCACGAGTGGCAGTTCATCTTCTTAGGGATGCAGCAGCCACCTGGTGGCGCACAGAGGAGTGCAAGCGCTGACTCTCCGTGGATACACTCACATGGGACATCTTTATTGAGCGCTTCAATGCGTGATATTTGTCCGAACATTATAGACAGCGCAGAATCGATGAGTTTCATGATCTACAGCAGAGGGGACTCACCGTTACTCAGTATGAGAGCCGATTTATAGAGCTTTCTCGTTACGCGGAATACCTCCATGACGAGAAAATCTTAATACACAAATTCATCAGGGGGCTAAATCACGGGATAGCAGGACCAGTTCGTATGGCAAATCCCCATACCATGAGCGAGGCTGTTGAAAATGCCCTTATATCAGAGGAAATTCAGGGATGAGGACAGAATTCACGCCCACAGTACCAGGAACGGAATCCCCAACAACAGCAAAATTTCCGAAGGCCTCAAAACACAACACAGAGAGGAGGATATAATCCTTCATCATTACCTCCTAGGCCTCCACAGCAGTAGCAACATCAGCAAAAATCCAAATTTCAACAAAGGGGACAGGGAGGACAGAACCGTGGATGGCAGCAGCAGGGACCACGCAGAGATCAGAGACAGCAGGGTTCATCGGCAGGACCCGCAAGGTCCCAGCAGTCTTACAGAGGCTCACAGGGATCCACCGGACGGACTGGGCAACAACAATCGGGCAGAACACAGTCAGGGCAGTTACAGGTTAGAGGACCGTGTTATGTATGTGGTGGGGCAGGGCATCTGGCTAGAGAGTGCCCGCAGGGATTTACTGCAGGGGGTCAGTCCCGATCAGGAGGGTCTGAGCAGACCGTTGGTGACGTGGGCAGATCTCACCACATGTTTGCAGCGGTTGATAACCGCCAGGCTGATTTCCAGGCTTCTGTCATCGAGGCAGCAGGTACGATTAGAGACTTTCCCATCTCGATCCTTTTTGACTCAGGAGCTACTGACTCCTTTTTGTCTACATCGTTAGTGGAGCGTTGCAAGCTGGTGGCTTCTAGGCAAGACATTAGGTGGGAAGTTGAGTTGGCCTCGGGGGCCAGGATGTCAGTAGATACCTTAGTTAAAGACTGTGAGATCACATTGGGATCTTTCACCACAACATGTGACCTTAGGATTATGCCATTAGGGTCTTACGGAGTAGTTCTGGGTATGGATTGGCTTGCGGCACATAGAGCCAAGCTTGATTGTCGCCAGAGAACGATTAGCTGTTTAGACGATCATGGTTCGTCAGTTGAGATAGTGGGCATTCAAAAGCCCACGGCTGTTCGTATGATATCCGCTCAGCAGCTTAAGCGCTGTATGCGGAAGGGATGTCAGATGTTTGCCATCACAGTCAGTGATAGAGCAGAGGATGAACCTGAGGCTACTTTAGATGACCACCCTATCCTTAGAGAGTTTGCCGATGTATTTCCGCCAGAATTACCTGGTATGCCTCCACGCAGAGAAGTGGACTTCCACATCGACTTAGTGTCAGGTGCAGAGCCGATATCCCGCGCACCCTATAGGATGACGACCCATGAACTCACTGAACTTAAGCTGCAGTTAGAAGAATTACTTGAGAAGGGACACATCCGACCTAGCGTTTCACCATGGGGCGCACCAGTTATCTTCGTGAAGAAGAAGGATGGGTCTCTTCGTCTATGCATGGACTACAGGCAGTTGAACAAGTTGACGGTGAAGAACCGTTATCCTCTGCCTAGGATTGACGACCTTTTTGATCAGATGCAGGGAGCCAGAGTGTTCTCGAAAATCGATCTAAAATCTGGGTATCACCAATTGCGCATCACAGAGTCAGATATTCATAAAACTGCTTTTAGAACCAGATATGGCCATTATGAATTCACAGTGGTACCTTTCGGGTTGACGAACGCTCCTGCAGTATTCATGAGTCTCATGAACGGGGTGTTCCGTACATACCTAGATCGGTTCGTGATCATATTTCTAGATGACATTCTGATTTATTCACGGACTGAGGAGGAGCATGTAGAGCACTTGCGTCAAGTTTTGCAGCAATTACGAGGGCAGCAGCTTTATGGCAACTTGGCGAAGTGTGCCTTCTTCAGGACAGAGGTGCAGTATTTGGGACACATTTTATCAGGTGATGGCATCTCCATAGATCCATCTAAAATTAGAGCAATTCAGGAGTGGCCGGCACCCACTAACGTGACAGAGGTCAGAAGTTTTATGGGGTTAGCCGGGTATTATCGTCGGTTTGTCGAAGGTTTCTCCAGGATAGCACATCCCATCACTTCCCTTCAGCGCAAAGGGAAGGGTTTCACTTGGACCGAGCAGTGTGAAAAGGCTTTTGGAGTCCTCAAGGAGCGTCTTACTAGTGCTCCTATTTTAGCAGTCCCAGATCCATCAGAGGAGTTTGTAGTTTGCACAGATGCATCATTAGAAGGTTTGGGAGCCGTGCTTATGCAGGAGGGTCGAGCGATCGCATACGAATCGCGGAAACTAAAGACACATGAGTTAAACTATCCTACGCACGACTTAGAGCTCGCAGCTGTTGTTCATGCCTTGGTTCGCTAGAGACACTTTCTCTTAGGTCGACGCTTTGAACTCCATTCGGACCATCATAGTTTGCAGTATATTTTTACACAGCCTAATTTGAACGCCCGCCAACGGCGTTGGATGGAATTCCTATGTGAATATGACTTCGATGTCCACTATATCAAAGGGAAGGAGAACGTGGTCGCTGATGCTTTGAGTCGAAGACGCCACGAGATCCAGACCCTGACCTTGAAGATGGACTTGAAGGATCGCATCTTACAGCATCTGCCGGAGGACGAATGGTTTCTTGAAGTGCAGCAGGCAGTACTAAATCAGAAGGCCCTTGAGGGCAAATTTACAGGATATACCCTTGAGTCTGATGGTATGCTTCGACATCGGCAACGCATCTATGTACCCTACGCGGGTAATCTTCGTACAGTAATCCTATCAGAGGCTCATAGAGCACCCTATGCAGCACACCCAGGAGTGAAGAAGATGCATGCTAACTTACGACAACTTTATCATTGGGCTGGGATGAGGCGTGACATTGCCGAATTTATTGCTTGTTGCCTGGAATGTCAGAGGGTCAAGGTCGAACATCAGCATCCAGCGGGACTGTTGTACCCTCACGAGATACCTGAATGGAAATGGGACACCATTTCTATGGATTTTATCGTTGGTCTACCTATGTCATCACGTCGCCATGATGCTATTATGGTGACAGTTGACAAGCTGACCAAAGTGGCGCATTTTTCACCCATATGCACAACATACAATGCACCATCAGTGGCAAAGGTGTTTCTTGATCAGATTGTTCGACTTCATGGGGTACCTCGCTGCATTATATCTGACAGAGACTCCGTATTCACTTCATCGTTCTGGAGAGCCTTACATCAGGCGTTGGGCACACAGCTCAACTTCAGTTCAGCATATCATCCGGAAACTGACGGACAAACAGAGAGAGTTAACCAGGTGTTAGAAGACATGCTTCGCATGTATGTGATGGACCACCAGTCTAGATGGGAGGAGTACCTGTATCTAGTTGAGTTCGCCTACAATAATGGGCATCATAGCTCGTTGGGTATGCCTCCTTTCCAGGCATTATATGGCAGACCATGCAGAACACCTTTGAGTTGGGATCGGATAGAGGACAGAACAGTCATCGGCCCAGAGATAGTTCAGAATATGGAACTGCAAGTCAAACAGATAAGACAGAGACTCCAGGAAGCACAGGACAGGCAGAAAAAGTATGCCGATGCTAAGCGGACAGACCGAAGCTTCTCTGTGGGGGAAAGAGTATTTTTGAGAGTGCGGCCGCACAAGAGTCCAATCCGTTACGGAAAAGGCTCTAAGCTCACACCTTGATTTGTAGGACCTTTCGAAATCTTGGAGCGGATAGGACCAGTAGCCTATCGTCTAGCCTTGCCACCTAGCCTGTCACGTATCCACGATGTATTTCATGTATCAGTTTTACGTCAATATATTTCTGACTTATCTCATGTGTTGGATTGGAGTGCTCTTCAGGTAGAGGCAGACGGACAACTGGCGTTGGAGCCAATTCGCATATTGGCTCGTCGGACGCTGGCCCTTCGAGGTCGAGAGCTGGACCAGGTTAGGGTCCAATGGGACTTATACGACGAAGTCACTGCAACATGGGAAGATGCAGAGAGATTGAAGACCCTGTATCCTCACCTTTTTGATGACTTCCAGGAGGAAGTACCGTCTTAGGGGGAGAGGATGTGAGGACCGCCCTTTTTACTACTGTTGTTATGACTATTTACAGTACTGTTATTGTTACTTTCATATTTGTGGGATAGCAGTTCCCAGAATTTGTCAGACTATTTAACTTTATTATGTTTTCGAAAAAACTAATTGGGTGATGTTTGGATAAGTTTACTTTTCAGAAAAATGAATTAGGTGATGATGGAAAATTGTAATATGATTTTAATTATGTTAAATTGTACTAGGGCATGAGAATGCATGTTTTATTTAAGTTGCTTCGGCTATGATGAATTTATGTGGTTACTGATCTTGTAATTGAGTGTGCAGGGTTTACTAATCGAACCACAGATTTCGGAGATCATTCCACACCTTGTTATTTGTTATTCCCTGTTAAGCCGATCTGGTTCCACGAGGAACCAAGATCTCTTTGTGTTTGATGTCATGATGTAATGTGGTCTTTCGTATGGTCGAGTGGGTTAGGTTACCCTCATGTACCATTATTTTTATAATTAGTGTTGTAAAGAGATTGAATTTGAAATTTCTTATTTTATTTAAATTATGAGGCCCTTTTCTTGTGCCTTACCTTGACCAGGGGTGTCTTGTATGGGTTAAAGTTGACCCTGGGTTATACCCCATGGGTCCAGGGGCCCATTTGGCATGGGTAACCCTTGAGTAACCTCCATCTAGTCAACTTAACCTTCCCCTGAAGTTAAGTGGCGAAAATTGGAGGTAGGAGGGGACATGATGGGTTGTACCAACACTCAACCCATCCCCTCTACATTCCCCTAGATAAGAGATGCCATCCATTAGTGAAGGTCACCTCTTCTTTAGTGAGATTCCCCCATGTACTATGGGGACACCCATGTGAAGAAAGGAGAAAGAGGCATGGGTCACCTGTCTTGTTCCCATTTAACTCTTTTTTTATTTCTCCCATGAGAAAGTGGAGTCACATGAGAGGAATCAGGAGTACCCTTGGGAATGGAGAGTGACATAAGCCACCAGGACAGAATAGTGGTTTTGGGGAAGGGTGAGGAGGTGACAAGTGTCACTTCCCCATTTCTCAAAATTAAAAGAAAGAGAATTTGGGTTATTTATTTTCAAATTTTGGGATGAGAGGGAGTTAGTTGAATTTTGGGAAAAACTTTCATTTTTTGCCTTACCAAAAATAGAGAAGTTAGTTTGGAAGATAGAGAAGGGAGAGGGAGTTGGTGGCTAAGGTTGGAAGTGAACTCTGTGGACTCTGCAACAACTTCATTCCAGGAGGGCTTTGCAAGGTTGGTCTGAATTTTACCTTTGTTTTTGTAGAACTGAAATGTGTATGAAATGTGTGTGAAATATGTGTTTAGATTTGTTTTCTGTGGGGTTCTTGTCGGGTTGTTTGACAGAGCGTCTCCCACTTGGGAGAAATGCTCATCAAGTTTGGGGTAGGGGAGGAGAGATCCTCCTCGGGTGCATACCTGTTTCCATCATTTGGGATGTTGAAAGCCTTGAGGGCATGTATCTGTGACTGTATTTTTGACTTGAGAGTCCTATACAGATTACTTAAAAATTGTGATCACACTTGGTTGAGACCAAGAGAAATTTATATTGGTTCATTTATATGTCTGGGTGACACTCTGGAGTCGAGTGTGTCCACTCTCCTGCCCCTTATGAAACTCACTGTAGTTGAGTTTCCGTATTGTGTAAAATACCCACGGGTGTAGGTGTGCTTTGGGATTGTTGTTGTTTCTGTTGTGAAGTGGAGTGTCTGAGTACCCAGGTGTGAGTATGGTCTCCCTAGCTCGGGGGTGACCCACTTGCGGGTCTACGGTAGGGAGGAGAGCTAGATGAGTGGTATTTTCTTCTTTGTTTGTCTTTGATACGCAGGTTTTTCTCTTGGAGCTTCTGGTTGGCTATTTATGAAGAAACAGTTCATCTTCTTTGTCATGAGAATTAGGCCTGGTTCATTTCATAGAGATGAAGAGAGAACACCTCTCTTGTTATTGTTGTAAATTAATGATATTCTGGGAGTGAAGAAAATCACCTCCCTGATCTTGTTATTATTGGACTTTTATTTGGTTGTCATAGTTATCAGTTGTGTACTGTTTGGGAGAAGAAAGTTCATATCTGGGAAGTTAAGTGGTGGTATTCATGATTGAGAAGCTGTAATATGAATGTGCTTAAATTTTTAAGTTGATGTTTGCAAACTTTGTTCAATAGCAATTTTTGTGTTTCAAGTATTACTGAAAGGAAAAGTTCATTATTGCAATCTAATATGAGTTGTTTACATTTGAAAGTTTGGAATTGCTTAACTAGTTGAAATGTTAGTTTTCATAGTTCAATGTTAAAATGGAAAAGACAGTTTTAAATGTTTGAGTTATTCTCCATATTTACTGTTAATTTCTAGCATGTATATATATTCTGTTTGTACATTTAAGCATTCTTAAATGTTTATGAAAATGGAAATATATACTTATAATAAGGGGATAGCTATTTACCATTTCTACCGATTAAGTGAAATTGGGATATATATATATATATATATCTAATTGTTATGACATTATCTTTATAACAGGTTGATTTGGAGAAAATGCATAAAGTAGTGAATTTGAGAAATTTAGGAATTATATAAATACATATAAGAATATTTTTATATAAATAAATTTAAATATATATATATATATATATATATATATATATATATATATATATATATATATATATATATATATATATATATATATATATATATATATTTCACATTTTGAGTAATTATCATTTTATAGAATAATAGAGAAATTGAAAGTAATTATTATTTTTATGAGATTGAATGATATATATCAATATAAAAATAGATATATATGTATATATATATATATATATATATATATATAAATATATTATCATTGATATATATATATATACATGAATATATATATATATATATATATATATATATATATATATATATATATATATATATATATATATATATATAAATATATTATTGTTGATAGAAATCAACGAATAGGACATAAGATTGACTGTCAAAGTTTAAGCCGCGGGAGAAAACACAGTCGCGGTTAGATTTGGGCGGTGGGGAGAAATCCCCACCGCAGGCCCATATTTATATACTTGGAGGTGTGGAGTGGGGCGGAGCCCCACCCACACCCCACATCGTGGGATGTGGGTGGGGCTCCGCCCCAGTCCACATCCCCCCTTCCCCTTATGCCTCCCGCGGCCTGCACAGGCCCGCCGCTCTGCGGCCATCGCCGACCCTGTCCGCCGCTCTGCGGCCACCGCCGACCCTGCTTCTCTGTCACTGCGGCCACCGCCGCCCATGGCCGCCGTCGGCTGTGGAATCTAAAGCAAAAAAAAAATGTTAGGGCTTTGGCCCTAACATATGATTGGTTTCTTTGGAAAATAAATACATTTTTATAGCTCTATATATAGGCATATATCTATACTATATATGTCTATGTATATAGCTATATATATAATAAAATGATTATATATCTATCTATATATTTCTATATAGAGATATATACATATATAGTGGTAAATCAATTTCGTCCTATACATAGACATTAAAATATATATATATATATATATACATATATATATGTATATATATATACATATATATATATATATATGTATATATATATATACATATATATATATGTATACATACATATATATATGTACATATATATATATATATATACATATATATATATATATACATATATATATATATACAGATATATATATATATACATATATATATATATACATATATATATATATACATATATATATATATACATATATATATATATATATATATATGTATATATATATATATATATATATAGAATATACATAGGAGTAAATCTATGAACCATGTTATTGGGCCCTCGTTTTAAATCGTTATAAACTATGTCTCATGGACATAGAAAAAAAAAAAAATTATAACAAATTATATTTTCACAGTAGATGTTATTAAGTGTTGAACACAACAACCAAATAAGATATATCACCATGACCAGGGTTTTATAAAGTGGAGAGCCTCCTACATCTATTTACAACGTTATACGAGTCACAATCAGTGTATTAATAGTCATTAATAGTAACAACAGTAATAGTAACAACAGTAATTATAAACAAGAGAAAATAAAATTATAATGTAAAAGAGAGTTAAGGAATATTCAGTGATACTCTGGAAAGAGTTTCTCGGAAGTTTCAACTATCAACGTAATATCAATCACCCGGAAAATGAAGAGGAAAAGTACAGATCACCTTGCTCAAAAGAACACTGGAAATAAACTTAAGAAGCCACCACTGACAATCCATGTGGCCATTTTAATCTCAACTGTAGCAAACGACCTCATAAGTAAACCTGTAAGAGAGTCCGAAGAAGAAAAACTAACATTGGAAAACACAGAGGAGAAAATGCGCGACATTTCCCAAATGGGATAAGAGAACTAAGTTGACGGACCCTTCTGCTAAATCTGCTTAGGAACAGGTTCAATAAGTACATACGAAGAGGAGGAACCTAGATCGGGGAAGATTAGGAGACCGAGTCCAGCGAAATAGTAAACCAGCCTTTGTGACCTAGATCATCCTGAAATTAGGTTTAATATCAACAATAGCTGCAGTGATAACCCTGATTGACGTAAATCATGAAGAAAGGTCAGGATGCACATAAAGAAAGCATAGAAAACGAAAGAGAGAGAGAGACCGAAATATAAACACACTAAATTAACAGAGAAATAGTTAAGGTAAGGGCGATAAAGATACAATCAAAATTAAGAACTTGTGAAAAGGGAAGAGAGAGCAACCAAACCGCCTTGTTGAAAATGCTAAGTCATAGGAGGAGTATGTTTCAGGAAACAAGAGAGGAGACAGACAACCGTGCCTGGCTGAAAAATGACTAAATAGGGAGATCACTAGCCGGTTTAGTCGGAACAAGGTGTCGTGGGAAGTTGTTACTCTATCAGCGAACCACGTGCGTAAATGAGTGCAGCGTAATTCCCACTAACGCCGTAAGGCATTATGCTACCGAAAATTGCCGAGGGTTCGATTTAAGAACTTTGGTAATCTCACTCTTGCAATGACGTTAGCAGCGTTGTATAGACCCTCTTGTTGATCTGTATGCTTCTGGTTGCACGCAATTGTACTTGTATTCCGCCGAAGAGTGTAGTGTTTCGCCATGAGAGAACACCGTCGAGCATGCGTAAGCATGCGAAGGGGGTTTTTAGGACAGTGTGAGAAAAGTTTTTCATATCTCGTGTCATAATCACATAACAGATGTGGCTATGACACGTGCGATGTGTGTTGTGACCACATGGAAAATGTGGGCATGACAGATATACATGAGGTTGTGTCTTGCAGTGATAAGCATATCCCAAGTATTCATGAATGTTTGTATGAAATGGATATGTAGAGCTTCACTCTGAATATAGAAGATGTAGATTCAAGGAGTGGTAGTGAATATGTTAGTGACTGTCAGCATTCAAATGCATATGTGAGCCTTTCAAATGATGAAATATATATGGATGTTGAATATGAATGCTTCCTTGAAGATTATGACCATCCCTACAATGCAGAAGTTTAAAACATTGCTTTTGATTATCAGTGCATTGGTGAAAAGGAAAGACAGGGTCAATATTTAGATGTGAATGGGCAAGTTACAGATGTGTGTGCTCATACAGTTAGGAATAGTGTTGGTTGCAGGGGTGACTATGAAGTTTTCAGTGAAGGGTTGCATTCTGAGCTATTTTTGCCTTCTTTGGAGACATTCCAGGTGGACATTAATGATAAGATTATTGAGAGCAATGATGATGAATACCTGATTGTTTATAAAGATGAATCTTATTATGAGATGTTGCTTGTGCTTGAATATTGTTTGTTTGATACAGAGCAACTTTTATTTTATGAAGGGCAAAATTCTGATGTGGATTCATTTGTTTCATGTGAGTCTATTATTTTTCCAAGCAACATCAGTGACTCATATGATGATAACAGTCTACAACTAATGATTATGTATGCTGATAAAGCTTGTTGTAGTTTTGCCAAAGAAAGAGAAATGGGCAGCAGCACAAATAATTGCAAAGTAGGGTGCTGCAGATAGTCAAATGTTTTCAGGCTTCATTCGAAAAAATCAAAAGAAAATCAGGTGTTTGACAAAGGAAAATATTGATTTTTCCTTTTTGGTGGCCCTAGGCCACCAAGTAAAATTATAAAAAAGGTGTGTTTTGTGATGCAGGTTGGTGCAGTATTTGACTCTATGCCCAATGGACAATGGACTGGTCTGCATCCCAAAGATTTATGGTTCTCGCTATGCCTGCAAGAGGCATGCATCCCTAGACAGAGCCAGCATTGGTGCCTACATAAACATTCAGGTTTCAAACTTTCATTTGCAGGCACCTTTCATAAAAATCCAAAAATTCTAAGTCCCTCGGCCTCATTTTATGCATATCGGGCTTTGAAAAGTGCAAAAAATAGTTGTATGCATGCATCTTTGTATATACAAGGCCATTTATATATACATGCAAGTTCAAGTGTGTATTTGGGCATACAAGGCGGTTTGTATGTTCAATCGGCCTTCAAAAATGGTGAAAAATCAGTTATATGCATTCTTGTATGCATATCGGGCTTAAAAAAGGTGCACATACATTCAAGAATCTATCGCAGGTTCTGAGAATATTCCCTACTTGTATATCGGGTTTGCATGTATATTTGTGTTGTATGTTTAAACATGCAACAGGTAGATACAATGAGAACATGCATTCGCTACAGTGAAAGTATAGTGGTGAAAATATACAAGAAGAAATATACATTGGAAGCATGCAAAAGAAAATGTGCAAAGGGCTGATATACAAATGGTGGGGCCCACCGATATGCATTAGCTACAATGAGAAGCCGATACAAAAGATACATACAAGGGCAATTGTATGTTACAAGATACAAAGCTAATTATACATCGGAAATATGCAAGAGGCACATACAAAGAAAAGGTTACATACAAAGTAGGAACCAAGGGGTGGGATCCACCAGTTGCATTCAAAGGTGATTGTATGTTGGCGCATACAACCGAATATGCAAGGCTCGGACCCAATGGATATTGCATTCTGGTTAATAAAAGGGTACATGTCTGAATTGTATATTTTGTTTTGTATATCTGCGTTGTATGTTTGTGATGTACAAGCGCGCATATACAAGGCCCGGACGTGAAGGGAGAGTGTAATATAACTCATAAGGTGTTGAAATCCGCAACTTGTATGTATGTATGCATTGTACGTCGCAGATATACAATGAAAAGTGCAAAGGTTCAGATATAAGGGTCAGATTTCAAAATTGTTGTAATATGCTTCATAAAGGTTTGGAATCCACGGATTGCATGTATATTGCATTTGTCTATGCAACATACAAGCCGATATACAAAGGAAAGACATACAACCCGAACGCAAAGGAGGAATCAAATGCAGCGAATGAAATTTGAAATTCGTAGGTTGTATAAAGTGTGTTGTATATGCCGATGTGCAAAGGGAGATACATATAAGGCTCAGACTCGAGTGCAGGTTCAACTTTGTTTCATAATGTCCTGGGGATCCGCCTTGTCTACGAATGATTGTATGTATATACAATCTCATTTTCAACTGCATATGCATGGGCGAAAAAGGCAAAATAAGTGGCAGAAAAGTCAACGATATACAAGAGGTGCCTATGTGGCACGATTTCATTGCCCGATGACTTTTCGACATGTTTTTGGGCTGTATATCTTGGCAACAGAGGGGAAATTGACGGCTTGTTTAAAATTTTCAAAATAGGAGCAGATTTTTGTGTGTCTGTGACTGTATTTCAGGCGGGAAAAATCTTTAGAGCACGCAGTAGCTACATCCAGCGGGTAGGTTGACACTAATGGTAGCATTTGCAGAAGTATTAGTCGATGAATGACAGGCCAACCACCATTTTTAATGGAAAATCTTTGAGTGGTGGCACACATCTCGATCTCACTTACTCTCTCCTCTGTTTCTCTTGGCCGCATTGATTATTTTGAGCACCAATCTGAAGATGCAATGTATTTGGCAAAATTTTTGAAATGCCATGTAATTATTGCTGAGTACATAGTCTTGCTATAAAATGCAAACTGTGTTACTCATTTGAGATGGTTGAAGACTTGGGCATTTTTTGGGGAAAAATAATGAAACACAGAGCATCTTCTTGGCAGTTTTTTCTCTATTGGAGTTTATGAGTTGCATTTGAGTGCACCTTGCACATATGTTCAGTTTCTTGTCATTTTATATGAAAAATACATTATTGCATGTGTTTATCTATCTGTCTCCATGTGTTCTATGCATTCTCTTCTTTTGAATATGGTTGCTGAGGGTTTCTCCTCTATTTCTCTTAGCCGCATTGATTGTTTTGAGCGCCAATCTGAAGATGCAATGTATCTGGCAGAATTTTTGAAATGCCATGTAATTATTGTTGAGTACACAGTCTTGCTATAAAATGCAAACTGTGTTACTCATTTGAGGTGGTTGAAGACTTGGGCATTTTTGGGGGAAAAATAATGAAACACAGAGCATCTTCTTGGCAGTTTTATCTTTGTTGGAGTTTATGAGTTGCATTTGAGTGCACCTTGCACATATGTTCAGTTTCTTGTCATTTTATATGAAAAATGCATTATTGCATGTGTTTATCTGTCTGTGTCTATGTGTTGTATGCATTCTCTTCTTTTGAATCTGGTTGCTAAGGGTTTCTCAGATTCTAGGGTATGGATTTCTGTATCACATGCTTAATCTTTAACTTCCATTCAAGGAGTGGATTAAATTGTTTTATGTTGAGTATGGAGAAGATTGTATGTCAGCTGGGATGTATGTAAGTAGAGACAGTTAAATACTTATCCTTGGGTGGTGTTTGTAAGGCAAATACCAGTCCTAACCCCTTGAAACTTGAATGCCAGTTGCAAGCCATTCTCTTGTATACGTCTAGTTGACTCCTTGCCCTGAGATAGGCATCGATCTGCTTCTAGATTAGTAGTTATGATCTAAAACCCCCTGTCTTGCATCCAAAACATTAATACAAATCATTTCATTTTTCCAACCTGTTAGTTGTGGGAGTAGGATTAGGACCCCTGCATACTCTCATTCTCAACCAATTAGATATGTCCAAGAATCATGCCAACCTTGTGATGTATCATGCATGTCTTGGTCCACACATGAGAGTATTCTGCCTGTTATTGTAAAGTCAAATCTTTCTATCATTGGGCGAGTCCAAAGATAAATCTTTAGCTATAGGGATACCCCCCTTGGTGCGACAGAACCAGAAGTGAAGGGGAGGCAGCTCACGCAACCTCCCGTATCTGTTGGCCGAATCTGCCTAGGCATTGGAACTGGCAATCCCTTTGCTGATTCGGGCACTAACACCCCAAAACAAACAAACAAAAACTTTATTGATTTTTGGTGTTCATTTTTTGTTTGGAGATCGAGCGTTTGGCATGCAGAGATCGAGCGTTTGGGTTTTTTGTGTTTGCCCTTATTTTGGAAATGGTGGGACTTGTAAAGGAAAAACAAAAAATAAAAACGCCACGTGAATTAGAGGAGAAAAAAGAAGAAAAATGTCATGCAAATAGAGGAGAAAAAAGGGAAAAACAAGCAAGGAGATGAGAAATTTGATTTAGCTTGCGACACCATAGGTAAGGTTACAATTACAATGAAAAAATTTATGTTCCCAAAAATATTTTTGTTTCAATTAAATGGAGAGGATTGTGAAGAAAGGGTTGTGAATATTGTTTTTTTTTTACATGCGAATCGTTCAAGTCTCATGTGGTTGCAAAGGAGGAGGGTAAAATTGTAGACATTACATTATTTCCTCTGCATCCGAGAATAGTGAACACATTTTTTCAAACCCCAATGCCCAGGTTCACTTATCATTCCCATCAATACCTTTCTCAGAAGACAACTTTCTCGCTTCATTCCTAAAAAAGTAGTCGAGTGCTTTAAGCCAAGTCAATTGTGAGCAAACTAAAATTAGGGCTTTTGAGACGAGGGTGAGCAAACTAAAACAAAGTTTGGTCGAGACAATATGAGGAGATAAGACTTTTGAGACGAGGGTGAGCAAACTAAAATTAGGCCTGGAACTATAGATTTCCTCCCAAGGCACCAATTGATTCATAGGAAAACAACTTCATGATTTGCTCTACAAAGTAAAGGTCAAAAACCTTGAGTAATACAGAAAAACTGGATGAAAACTTTCATACCTAGCAATGTGTACTTCATTTGCCTCCACAAACTGAACAAAAATAATTTGCCCTAGGTCGCCTCAAATGTCACGCAATAGAGGGAAGAGAGCAAAGGGAGCAGACTCTGGCCACAATGAGGTAATTCATTGTCAATTTATAGATTTGTAAATGTTTCCATTGTTTCTTTGATTTTTATTTTTTAGTTTTTGATTTGTAAATTTAAAATAAGAATTTTATATATATATATAGGAACATGAGACTGACAAAGATAAAGAGGCATTGGCTTCCATATTGGGGGTAGAGGCAGTGAACAAATTGGATGGTGTGGACTTGACAATGCTTGCTAGATACATAGAAAAATGATCTGGTAAAGCCCTTGAAACATTACAACCAAATCAACAGTGTTAAAGGGAATCAATTGATTCCCCAACTAGTCTTAGATCAAGCAAAAGATCCAGGAGGAAATCAATAACAATAACTTTTAAGCATGTGGAACAGGGAACAAAGACTTCCAATGTCCCACCCACTCCTGGGACACAGACTTCTTTGACCACCACGCCATGTTTTACATCTTGCATTGGTATCTACGATACCAAGATAGAATACGATGTGGTTTTAGAAGTCTGCATGACAGATGCTGGAAAAACATTTGTGAATAGGTTGAAGTTATCATGCCTTTAACGGTTCAAAGACCATCTACGTTTGCCATTCTCAAAGATACCCATGCTCCTACAAAAAGTAGTTATCCAAGACATGGAGACTGAATTTGGCACAAGTTGGTTTGTAAAGAAGATAAAGCTATGAATGTCTCAAAACTGCAAGAGATTTTGGTGCAACCAAACAAAGAAGATAAAAAAACTCACTCCTGAGCTAAAGCTCACAAAAAAAGCCAATTGATGTAAGTGTGAAAGGAAAGAGCTTGTAAAAGAATATCAGAAGTCCGATGCATGGAGGAAGTCCGGTGAGGAGAGTACATAGGTATTTGAATTTGGTCATAAGATTATATCAAATTTATTAAATAATTTTTAAATTTTATTTTGTGCATAGTTGAATTGAATTAGTATATGTTTCAGGACAAGGACTCTAAGGCTAGGCTTGACAAACTTCGTGCCACGCATCACAGTGGGCAGAAAGGTTTACAAGCCTTGATTTGTACATTTGTAAATATATTTAATATGTTAAATGATATTTTTTTTTCTAGGAAAAAGTAAATGATTGCATATTAATTACTTTAACTAATCCATGTGCCACGTTTTGACAGGAGGAGAAATATGGCCGGTATCCAACATAATTTGAAAAGGATATGTTACAAAGCAAAAAGTGGACCGATTTTGTAATCTAGATGGAGAACGAGGTATCAATAGTTGACTTTCAATAACTTAGTTGGATATTTTTGTGTTAATATGTCAATTTGCATTTCTTGTGTTGAGTTGTTTATTGATGTGTAGGATGAGTTCTAAAGTGCTTCTATGTTGGCCCTAGCGCCCTTAAATGTAAGATTTCTCTTAGATGACAAATGATTACTCTTATATCTTTGGGGACCCTTCTTGGTGCCATTAGGATCATAATGAGTATACTGGTCTTGTGCTTGCTTACAAAAAGTGGTTACAATTAACCTAATCTTGTAGTCATTATCCACAACAATTTGTGTGTGCCATGCTATCTCATATGCTTAAGTTTAATGGGCTAATAATGAACAGAAAACCCTTGTTTGCTTGCCTCCAACTAATGGACTTGTTGGAACCTAAAATTTCCTACCATATTTTGCAAAAAAATTAGGTTCCCATGATGAGAAATCCAAATTCCACAACCTTTGCCACCATCCTCCCTGCCTGTGTCAGAATGGGAGCTTTGGAATAGGGTATGGGCATCCATCAATACATAAAGGATAGAGGAATTTTTGTCAGATGTTGCAGTTGCAATTGTCCTGTTAGACATTTATGCAAAATGTGGAAGCATAGACAAGGCACGTGAACTCTTTGACAGAATGCCTCAAAGAAATGTGGTCTCATGGATTGCAATGACCACAGGATATGTAGAAAATGGATTTGTTGAAAAGACTTCAGAAATTTTAAAGCAAATGTAATTGGTTGGTGTAAAGCCAATTTACACAACTTTTTCTAATATCCTCCCTGCCTGTGTCAGAATGGAAGCTTTGGAATAGGGTATGGACATCCATCAATACATAAAGGATAGAGGAATTTTGTCAGATGTTGTAGTTGCAATTGCCCTATTAGACATGTATGCAAAATGTGGAAGCATAGATAAGGCACGTGAACTGTTTAACAGAATGCCTCGAAGAAATGTGGTCTCATGGACTGCAAGATATGCACAAAATGGATTTGTTGAAAAGGCTTCAAAAATTTTAAAGCAAATGCAATTGGCTGGTGTAAAGCCAAATTCCACAACCTTTGCCACCATCCTCCCTACCTGTGTCAGAATGGGAGCTTTGGAATAGGGTATGGACATCCATCAATACATAAGGGATAGAGGAATTTTGTCAGATGTTGTAGTTGCAACTGCCCTGTTAGACATGTATGCAAAATGTGGAAGCATAGACAAGGCATGTGAACTATTTGATAGAATTCCTCAAAGAAATGTGACCTCATAGACTGCAATGATTGCAGGATATGCACAAAATGGATTTGTTGAAAAGGCTTCAGAAATTTTAAAGAAAATGCAATTAGCTGGTGTAAAGCCAAATTCCACAACCTTTGCCACCATCCTCCCTGCCTGTGTTAGAATGGGAGCTTTGGAATAGGGTATGGACATCCATCAATACATAAAGGATAGAGGAATTTTGTCAGATGTTGTAGTTGCAACTGCCCTGTTAGACATGTACGCAAAATGTGGAAGCATAGACAAGGCACGTGAACTGTTTGATAGAATGCCTCAAAGAAATGTGGCCTCATAGACTGCAATGATTACAAGATATGCACAAAATGGATTTGTTGAAAAAGCTTCAGAAATTTTAAAGCAAATGCAATTAGTTGGTGTAAAGCCAAATTCCACAACCTTGGCCACCATCCTCATTGCTTGTGTCAGAATGGGAGCTTTGGAATAGGGTATGGACATCCATCAATACATAAAGGATAGAGGAATTTTGTTAGATGTTGTAGTTGCAACTGCCCTGTTAGACATGTATGCAAAATGTGGAAGCATAGACAAGGCACATGAACTGTTTGACAGAATGCCTCAAAGAAATGTTGTCTCATGGACTACAATGACTGCAGGATATGCACAAAATGGATTTGCTGAAAAGGCATAAAAAATTTTAAAGCAAATGCAATTAGCTGGTGTAAAGCCAAATTCCACAACTTTTTCCACCATCCTCCATGCCTGTGTCAAAATGGGAGCTTTGGAATAGGGTATGGACATTCATCAATACATAAAGGATAGAGGAATTTTGTTAGATGTTGTAGTTGCAACTGCCCTGTTAGACATGTATGCAAAATGTGGAAGCATAGACAAGGCACGTGAACTGTTTGACTTAATATCTATTAGTTCCTAATGAAAGTGTTTGAAGTTTGAAAATTATGAATAGGATTGTGAAATGATATTTGTGATGACCAGTGCTTTCATCTATTGGGCAATAGAGTCAAAAGTTAATGGTATATTGGTTTAACTTAGATTACTGGGCACTTGGGTGAATCTACACCTTGTGTAGATGTGCAAAGATGTTGAGTTGTAAGGTTCTTCTTACTGATCCCAATGATATTTTCTTAAATCGTTGTGATCGTAGGAAAGGATTTTTATTCAAGTGGAAAGGAAACCTAACAAGATGACCAGTCTTAAAGGATTTTTAACTCTTAGGCAGAGACCAATAAACACAGGCAACTTTAGTAGGAATTAAATCAACTTTCCATAGAAAATAATCAAATTGATCACACAGAAACAATAATTGTGCTATGACAAATTAAACATACCCTTGATATATTAATTTGAACTTATTTAAGAAATCATTCTGGAGACAACCACATAGCTCATAAACATGAAATTCCACACAACAATTGAACACCAAAAATATAATCCACTAGATAACTTCTACTCCTTTGCATTAAATTATAAGTTCATAGCACATGAGAATATAACATAACATAAGTATTGCAGGTTTTAGATTTGCACACACACATATATATATATATATATATATATATATATATATATATATATATATATATATATATATATATATATATATATATATATTAAAGAGTCTAGTAATTGTTCTCATAATTTGAAGTGGCCTTGGTATCCCTTATTTATTCAGGCTAAAAGGACATGCATTTTCATAAACATACTCCTAACTAATGCAATGATTAAGGAAATAAGAAAATAATTTGCAGATACAATACTGTGCTCGGTTATTCATCAGAGGTAGACTCATGACCCATAGGTCTGGCAAAGTTAGCACTTCAGGATTAGTTTTGACATGTCCAAGGTATCTGCTCAAAAATGTATCTCCACACTCCTGTATATTCACTGTGTCTTGGATATAAACATGTTTACTCTAGCCAGGTGATCAATGTACTCCTGTTCAACACATGTATCTAAAGCAATTATATCACTTATAGTAAATTCTAGGGCGAACAACTTCTCGAGGCACTGATAGGTATTATCCAATACTTTTTCTTCATCATTCACCTTATCCAGGAGTGGTTGCAGCATCTGGCTCATTTCCCTTACTTAGTCATCCTTATCTCGAAGATCACTTCCAGAAAAGAAGTTTGGAAATGTTAACTCAAGGTTTTGATCAAAATCATTTAGGTCATCAGTCAATGTAGTGTTATACTTTTCATGTTGGACAATTAAGTTGTTATATTCCTCAAGTATTTGACCTTGGAGACCTTACTTAGCGCTCAATTCTTCTTTTGTTTCTAATAGCCTCAAATAAAGCCTTTTATGCTCTTAATGTGCAAGACATGTCCTTTAATGCATACTCCAGGTTTGGTCACTGAACTTCATTATTTTATCAAATCTTCTTTTGATCAATGTTGAGGCCATGTGATATTTGATTGATTTTATATCGACCTCAATCTATTCTCTCTTCTTTTGAAACTTTTCTGCTTTGGTCTTGCAGTAATTTGAATCAGCTTTTGCTTCAAGGATCTTTTGATCTTTTTCCATGCAGGGTGAATAAGAACTTGAAGGTAATCTATCCTTGTAAGTGGCCACCTCTTGTCTTAGTTTTGCATTCTCAGCCATATAAGGATTGTTTTTCTTTATCAACTGCTCAATCCGAGCCTTAGTAAATCTTACCACATTGATATTGAGGTCAGTAGTTTCAAGAGGGCCTATATCCTCAACTCTCTGGATCAACAAATGGCCAAATGCTTCATCAGGATTATTTATAACCTAAGGTTTCTTATGTGAAGGATAGAGGGACCATATTAGTAATATCTTTTTATCAGGGTCATAGCCTGATCCATTCTTTTAATCTTATCTAATGCCTTAATACTAAGCTGCATTTTCTTTTCTTGATTCTTTCTGAAGGTATCAAAAACAATGGCTAAAGTCATGTCCCACCCAAGGACCAATACCACTCCTGCTTCTTCAAGCAATTGTCTACCTTTCTCTGGTGTCATGTCATTCATGGCATTGTCTATTTATGACTAAAGTTCTTGTAGAACTTTAGGAGTAATGTCCTTCATCCTTTCCCTGGCTTATTTTCCTTTGTATTCATAAAGGAAGGCTTTGAATTCTGAGGTTTTAATGAAATCAACACCTACAATGAATTTCTGACTGGCCAAATATCTCACATCATCTATTAATTCATCAGAAGTTTCTATTCTGACTTCCTCTTTATCTATGGGGGGCTCATATTCCTCAATAAGTGAAGAGGATGCTTGCAAGTCTTTATTTTTTCCCTCTTTACTTTCTTCTTCAAAATAAATTTATGGAGTTTGTTGAGGAGATAACTGGCAAATAAGAATCTCATCTTCTGCTCAAGTTCCTTTAATAGCTTTTAATTTTCTTTTAAAAACATAGGAAGGGACATTTTGAATCAAATATGTAGCATTTATTATCAATGCATCTAGCCTTTCAATAGGATCATTCACATCCATGAAGGCTCTGCTATAAGTGGGGTTTTTGGCTAACCTCCAAGCCTCAGCAAGTGTTATCTAATAATACAAATCTCTTCTTTCAATTGAAGCTTGCTCATCACAGTTTCTAACCAGGTCATCATCGACAAATAAAACATGGTCATATCCTCTAAGCTTTTGTTTTATCTTTACACTATTTATGAAACCTTCTGGATCAAATCTTTCTCTGCAACTCCCTGATGGTAGCCTATAATGTTCCAATTTTTTGTTAATTAACTAGTACCCCTTGTCAGACATAACTGTGAAATCACCAAAACATAGAGTGCCTGGCATAAAATACTGCTTATTATGTCTTTTTAAGTGCATAAAATTAGAAAGAGTAAGTTGTCTTGTAATCTCCAGATAAGCCACCCTATCAAGAAAAGTTTTTGGTAGTAGCAAAGGAGACCCTTCAAACCCAAACACTCTTATTTTTGTACAGTCAATGTAAGAATACCAATCTCCCCAATTATGAGCAAATTCTCCAGTCTCATACTTGTCCTTTGGTCTCAAAAACTTTTGAATTTTAGGTGATAGGTTGTAATTATAAGATTGCCCCAAGTGTTTATACACTGGTTTCACAAAGTACTCTTCAAAATATATATAATGTGATTTGTCACCCCTGCTGTCCCATATGGCAGTCTATCTTTGGATGGGCTTCACATCTCCATTTATATCCAAGTCCCTTACTCCTAGGCATTTGTCCCACAATCCCCAGTTTTGGCCTTCATACAAAACCATATGCATTAATAGGGAGTAATGTCTGAATTTACTACCTCCTACCTTGGTGGAAACCAGTTTGTTGTGAAGGGTACTAGCTAAGAACTCAACATAATCAAAATGTAGGGCCTGTTGGCTCTGGATATCAGTTGTTAAAACCATGGGAGCTCTTTCTATAAACATTGAGGCCTCCACTCCTAACAATTGGCATACAGAGTAATAAGTATACTGAAAGTATTCTTCAAACAGTTCAATGGAAAATGGGGGATCCTCTACAACTGAAAAAACCCTTAATTTGTTGTTTCCATCATGAGGTCGGTGCATAGGCAACCTCCATCTTCTGTAATTGTTACTTAAGTTATAATATTCACCAATTAAATCCCTAATTCTGAGTTTCACATCAAAGCTACTATCTAGTTGGAACACCATTGAAATGTAGTCCCAGGTGACAAGGAAAAATCTTGTACCATCCTTCAATTCAATCATGTGGTTCTACAGGTTGTAGCTTTCAACTAACATTTTTAGGAATTCCACATTCACAAAAACATTTGGCACTACCAACTTTCCTAAATTCAGCCACCGTGGGTTTGACACAGGGGAACGCCTATGCATTTTCTTATAGTGGTAGATGAAAAGATCATACCCCCTTACGGGAGTCCACACATCTCCTACTTGTTTGTATTCATCCTCTAATTTCTCTGCGTTTGGATTTAATTGGGCATTCCTCTGGGATTTTTGCCCTAATTTTGGACATTGGTCTATTAAGTCCTTGTTCAGGTGTCTTTCGTTTAACTTTTGCCTTTTAGCCATAGGGTTATCAGATGTTTCTTCCATGATGGAATGCAAGAGATTTTTCTTAGATGCAATTCTGAATCTGAAATCTTAAGCTTCAGAATACTTGGAAAACTAAACTGTATTGGTTGCAGATGCTTTCCCTAGCTCCCGTGCTTGCTTACTGAACCAAATATTTCAATATTTCCCCTTTTACTCTACTTTGATCATTAATGGCAACTTTCAAATCATTAGGGAAATATTAAATTTTCGCAACATATCACCTCCTGTCACCTCGCCAAAATCATTTTGTTTGAAGGATTTATTATTTTTTTATTTATTAGGACCTCGTTATAGCTCAAATGGTGGTATTGCTGAAATCCCCTCCTTTCGATATATGTGCCTTTCCTTAATGTTTTCTTAATTATCGGTGTGTTCATTTTTTTGGGGAGACTAAATATGGACTCCCTTCGACACTTCAAAATATTGGTTGTTCGGTAGGACATATCTCTAAGTCACCCCGTCATGTTGAAATTGAATGTTATTTCTATATTTTGAAATCTCATCGATAGGTTCCTTTCAAGCCAGAATGTCGAAGAGACCTCAGAAAGATTCATCCCGACACTCTAATATCTTTGTCTCTTCAAACTCGAAATGTCAACACGAAATACTTGTCAAGTGTTCATGTATGCTGATATTGATTTAATCATTTTATCGGTGTGACACATTAAAGGTGTCACACCAACCTCCCGATCACCTTTTAACATTTTTTAGGGTGTCGAAGTGATTTTCGAAGAAGTCTTGCCAATATGTCGAAGATTCTTCCATAAGGACTAATGCTTTGACACACCGTATATGAATTTTTCGTGGGTCAAAGGCAGATATGGTGGGGACGTTGATTAAATAAATGAAAAGTACATGGATGTGAACTATTTGACAGAATACCTCAAGGAAATGTGGTCTCATGGACTGGAATGATTGCAAGATATACACAAAATGGATTTGTTGAAAAGGCTTCAGAAATTTTAAAGCAAATGCAATTGGCTGGTGTAAAGCCAAATTCCACAACCTTTGCCACCATCCTCCCTGCCTGTGTCAAAATGGGAGCTTTGGAATAGGGTATGGACATCCATCAATACATAAAGGATAGAGGAATTTTGTCAGATGTTGTAGTTGCAACTACCTTGGTAGACATGTATGCAAAATATGGAAGCATAGACAAGGCACATGAACTATTTGACATAATGCCTCAAAGAATTGTGGTCTTCTAGACTGCAATGACTGCAGGATATGCACAAAATGGATTTGTTGAAAAGGCTTCAAAATTTTTAAAGAAAATACAATTGGCTGATGTAAAGCCAAATTCCACAACCTTTCCCACCACCCTCCCTGCCTGTGTCAAAATGGGAGCTTTAGAATAGGGTATGGACATCCATCAATACATAAAGGATAGAGGAATTTTGTCAGATGTTGTAGTTGCAACTGTCCTGTTAGACATGTATGCAAAATGTGGAAGCACAGACAAGGCACGTGAATTGTTTGACAGAATGCTTCAAAGAAATGTTTTTTTTGTTAAACACTACCAAATATGGGGGTAGATCCCTATATTAAAATATCAAAAAAATGTTACAGAGAAAGCTGAGGCATTACATCTAGCAATATATATAACCTATGCCTGCAGCAATATCCACCATCCTAGCTATTACATTTTCATCAATCAAACTCGGGTTGGCTTCTAGGAATTTCAAAAACTCTCCTATGTTATTTTCTTTCTCCACGCCCTTTTTGTAGAGGGCCCAGGCTTTGTGCAACTTTACCTTCTCCTCATTCAGGCTAAGGGTGGCAAGAGAAAATCCTTGTTTGGGTTCCACTGCCACACCATCCATGGCAATCCTGACCATGTCCATCAGATCTTCCCTCACCAATCTCATCACAGCTCTTAGCCCCTAGAGCCTTGCTCCCACAACCTGTACATAGTTCTCAAAAAATGTTCCAGCACTTGTCCATCATGCATGTGCCCTCCTGACCAAAAACTAGCCACAATCACTTTCAAGATGGCCACTTTTTCTTGATTGGAGGATTTGTTGAACATGTACGCAATTTGTTGCCCTCTAGTTTCATCTTCCTTGCAACGACACTCTACTCCGAAATGCTAAGGCATCACTTCATTTAGACCATTCCTGAGAACAAACAACATAATCTGCTTCAATCTCGCCTTAGCTTAAAAAGAAGCCTGTGGGCAAGTTCTGCCCCGACCTCAAATCATGAGGATCACCATTCCATGCACGAGATTTTGCCACCTATGGGAAGGTGGTACATTCACATCATTTGGAATGCCTCCATTTGCAAGTTCGTTCTTAGAGTCTACCATCGTATCCTGCTTGAGGATTCTCCTGCTTCTCCTATGATGACCTCTTGTTATATAGAAGCATTGAGAGGCTTCATCAAAGCCTGCAGATCCCAAGGCTAGCAACTAATTTGTACTTTAGTAGTACTTTTACGCTCATTCCGCCTGCCTCCATTCGGACTCACTTCCGTCCTTGCCTTCAAGAGATTGATGTGTGACAAACCTTACACTAGTAATTGATAGGAACATCGTTTCACTTTTGCAATAGTAGACAATTTCACGAGTCTCATGACATATGCAATTAGGTATCTGTTAAGCAAGAGGGAAGTATATGGCATAAATAGCTTGAGCTCCCACCACTAGATAGTTTGTAGTTGTATGCCCCTTAGTGTGGCACTTTGTTCATCATAAACAAGAAAGGATAGAGGAATTTTGTCAGATGTTGTAGTTGCAACTGCCCTATTAGACATGTATGCAAAATGTGGAAACATAGACAAGGCACATGAACTATTTGATAGAATGCCTCAAAGAAATGTGGTCTCATGGACTGCAATGTTGCAGGATATGCACAAAATATGGAATCATAGACAAAAAACGTGAACTGTTTGACAAAATTCCTCAAAGAGATGTCATCTCATGGAATGCAATGATTGCAGGATATGTACAAAATGGATTTTGCAAGGACGCTCTCAAAATCTTTGAATTAATTAAGCACTCTGGAACATATCCTAACATTGTAAGCTTTGCTTGTATTCTAGGTTTATGCAGCCATGCAGGTTTAATGGATGAGAGTTGTACATACTTCAATCACATTTGTAACCCTTATTGCATTACACCTACAGTTGATCATTATGTGTGCATGGTTGACCTCCTTGCCCATGCTGGCTATCTTGAAGACACCCTAAACTTTATGTTTCTTTCTAAATCCCCAAATTTGCCCTATTCTCGCTCACATTGAAGACTTGTGAGCGGGAATAGGGCTAACATTTTTTCTTTCTAAAATCGGCCAGATAAAGCCATATTGCTAACTTCATTTTTTTTTTCAAACAAAATAGACCTTTATCTTAAGGTTACTCATGAACCTTAAGATAAATAATTATTGAAAAAAAAACTATGCATTCCTTAATGACATGTAAGAGAATTTAATCAACTGCTAATTAAAAACTCTTTAATGTTTCTATCTAATGCAGGATATTAGATTAATAGTGAAAAAGAACATACAAGCACCAAGCAATTTGTGGAACTTAAGGTTATGTAATAGAATTTACAGTTGATAGTTAAATTTATAAAAAAAAATTATGATCTTTACTAACGTTTATTAGAATTGTTGCATGTTTTACATCATTGGAATGGCATATTAGCTGTAACTTTTTTGAAATTTTATTATGGTATGTGCACTTTGAAATGATGTAATATGATTATGGTTTCGTTTCATATGTTGTAATATTAGATATATAACAGAAAAATAAATTATTGCATGAAATAAATAATAACTTTTCATTTTAAATGTTTTTTTTCAAAACACGGGTCTTCCAGAAGATCAAGATGATCCTCATGATAGAGATCCATATTATGTTGGTTCTGGTACAGATCACATGGCAGAGGATGATGATGACGCAGATATAGAAGATGCCGAGGCTGATGATGGTGATGATGATGATCATGATGATGATGAGGCAGTTGCTGGTAGTAGCTAGTGACATTCATGACCATATAGACTGCATCATGGATCATTGTTGATATATCATTATGATGCCTCTTTTCATGGTCATTGTCATATGTATCATTTTAATGGCCTGCAGTACCATATTAATGAGTTGTATCATAAATTTGTGTATCATTTTGACTTATATCATTTGGACATGTATCATCTTGACTTGTATCATTTTGAGTTACATAATTTATCATTTTTACTTATATCATTTGTACATGTATTATTTTGACATGTTATTGATCTACTGACATATTTGACTTTCACTTGTTTTAGTTATATATGATGACGATCTTATCAGTATTGACTTGTCAATTTATATATATTGAAAGTGGTTGATAATTTTTTGATGGATATTTATTACGTATGATGATTTTAATTTACTGCTCAGGATGGATGTTGTCAAATTTAATTAAATTATAGATATTTGACTCACTTGTTTTAATTATAGATGATGATCATGTTATAATAATTATCTTGTTATTTAATCATATGAGTTAAATAAATAAATTACTTGCTCTATAATCATATGAGTTATTTAAGAGGCATGATATATTTAACTAATTAAATTGAAATTAAACATATTAAATTAATAAATGTAAGCAAAACAATAAGCATTTTTAGAAGCAAAAAAAAAGCAACAGCAAAAGCCAAACTAGAAGCAATTTTAGAAGAAACAAAAGATGCAAAAATTGAAGCAAAATTGGAAGCAACAAGTGATGTTATTTTAGAAGCAAAATTGGAAGAAAAACTAGAAGCAAAACCAGAAGCAAAACTGGATGCAAAATTTGAAGCCAAATTGAAAGTAAAACTGGAAGCAAAACTAGAAGCAAAATTGGAAGTGAAACTGGAAGCAAAATTTGAAGCAAAATCAGAAGCAAAATCAGAAGCAAAAGTGGAAGCAAAACTAGAAGCAAAATTGGAAGCAAAACTGGAAGCAAAACCGGAAGCAAAACTGGAAGCAAAATCAGAAGCAAAACTAGAAGTAAAATTGGAAGCAAAACCGGAAGCAAAATTGGAAACAAAACCGGAAGCAAAATTGGAAGTAAAACTGGAAGAAAAACCAAAAGCAAAACTAGAAGCAAAATTGTAAGCAAAATTGGAAGCAAAACTAGAAACAAAATTGGAACCAAAATTGGAAGCAACAGTGGAAGCAAAATTGGAAGTAAAATTGGAAGCAAAATCGAAAGCAAAACTGGAAGCAAAACGAGAAGCAAAACTGGAAGCAAAATCAGAAGCAAAATTAGAAGCAAAATTGGAAGCAAAAGTGGAAGTAAAACTAGAAGCAAAACTGGAAGCAAAACTGGAAGCAAAATTGGAAGCCAAACCGGAAGCAAATCTGGAAGCAAAACTGGAAGCAAAACCAGAAGCAAAACCAGAAGTAAAATCGAAAGCAAAACCAGAAGTAAAATTGGAAACAAAACTGGAAGCAAAATTGGAAGCAAAATCGGAAGAAAAATCAAAAGCAAAACTAGAAGCAAAATTGTAAGCAAAATCGGAAGCCAACCTGGAAGCAAAACCATAAACAAAATTGGAACCAAAATTGGAAGCAATAGTGGAAGCAAAACCGGAAGCAAAACTAGAAGCAAAACCTAAAGTAAAACTAGAAGCAAAACTGGAAGCAAACTTGGAAGCAACACAAGAAGCAAAACCATAAGCAAAATCAGAAGCCAAACTGGAAGCAACAAAATTTGGTGCTAAATCTGGTGCTAAACCTGGAACTAAAATCTAGCGCTAAACCCTTCACAACACCCAGCATTATAATTGGCACTAAACCCGGTGCTAAATCTGACGCAAAAGTGAAACGCAATTGGGCGCCGAGTTTGGCGCTGGGAGAAGTGTCCAATTCATGGACTGAAATGCACTAAATTCTGGCGCTATTTTAGGCGGTAATTACCTATTTTCTTATAGTGAAATGTCCGCAAAGTGACTATTAAAAGGTTTCTCTTTGTCGACCTATTTAATTTGAATTGCAAATGTTTAGCGGGAATGCATATAAACATGCCTAGGATTTAATTTTACAATTGGATGCATATTGCAAACATGTGATCTTATGGTAAGGATACTCAAGGCTTTCATTGTGTTACAGAGCAATATCGTGTTGTGTTTGTTCATGTTTGTTGCAGATTTGTCTTCATCAATCCATATCCTCATGGCATGAAAGATCTTCATCTCCCCGTGAGAGCTTCACCTCCAAGGTGACATTTACTTTGTGTTTCAATCATTTATCATATCATTGATTTTGTCTCTATCATGCAAGGACACACACTCTCTATCTAACAATGGTGTTGGAAGGCTTGAATGCCATTCCAGGACTTGACCGAGGCAAGCTCCTAAACACCAAAACCCCCAACCCCTCTCTTATGATTGCAAGTTACAGGTGTTGGATTCTACAGAGAGGAGTTGCAGGAGGTTAGTGCAGAGTAGGATGAATCTAGATATGAAGAAAATGATAGAAAAAAACCCTAAAAGGATAAGGGCTCCCGCTCTTTTGTCCCCCATTTTTGCATTGTCAGGAATCTCTAAAGTGGTTGCAGTTTGTAGCAGAAAATATCAGGAAGCCCTCAGAAAAAAAGTATTGCATTGGATAAGGGCGCCCGCTCTTTTGTCCCTGACTTTTCCATCTTCTGAAACCCAAAATCTGGTATGTCTTTACTCTGCATTTAGTGTTTTCCCGTGCAAGCATTTGCAAGTTTCACCCGTTTGTTTACGATCTTACATAATTGGGGTTTTAAGCTTAATAAGAGTAAAATTGTTCACATTAATCAATAAATTCTAAATTTCCTTATCATTCCAAGTGACACTAAATTTGTAGTTGAGTCCTCTTGCAAAAGTTGTGATTCAACTCTATTTAATATCCTTAAATGTATGTGGTGAAAGGAGGATTTAATCAAACTATCAATCAAATTAACAAACCCTCTTTTTCTACATAACAGAAAGAAATAGTGCTTTAAGGACGTTTACAGATGTTTAGTGATGGTTTAGAGGAGTTTAGGAATGAATAGGGATGAACAGGGATGTTTAGTGATGAATTAGGGATGTTTTGAGATGAACTAGGAATGAATAGGGATGACATGAAGAGTGACCAATTTTAGGTGTCTATAGGTTTCATTTCTCTAATTCTATATAAATTGGATGTAACAGATAGTTGTTTCATGGGTCTTCTGTAGGTGATTTAACATTAAGCTATGAGAATGCTATTAGATTGAAGGGAGAAGTTGGATGTATGAATGTAACACATTATTATTGGATTAATATAGTCTTGTGCTCTTCTTGGTGGTGGAGCTCCTAAAAGGGTTTCTTCACATAAATTATGGTGTTATGTGTTTATCACATGTTTTCTGATTTAATTTCCTCACATCAATCTCATGGTTAATCACATGATATTTTAATTAGTATTTTAGATTTGCATACTTAGTGTATAATTTTTTCCTATAATAGTTTAGCTTATTTCTCAATAATGATCAACATAGTTTAAGTTAACATTTAACACTAAGTGGGTACCTTAAATCTTGCTAGATGTCAAGGTAGACTAGAACAAATGAATATGTGAATGACCCAAGAATATCATCATCATTTACATGAATGTAGTTGGAGCATTGGTTAAGTTGAAGGGGATGAATAATCAGTCAAACATACCTTGCCTTTCCTTGAAGCTTCAGTAACGTCAGAAAATCTCCCCTTGGGGGCTTTTCCCTCATAAGGTTTAGCTCTCGAGTCTTTAGCATGCATTTAGGACATTTTAGTTCATATTTTAGCATCCCATGGCAAATAGGACCTAGGAGGATCCCTTGAGCTATACCCTGCCTAAAATAGGGGGGAGGACTAGGGCGCTCATGCCCTAGTCCTGCCCTATTTTAGGGCAGCCTCAATTTCTGGGTGTCAGTTAGTGACCGTTATTGGGTCCCTTTGCCAACACGGTAAGTTTGAATTTCAAATATCTTGGCAAGAGTGGTTGTAGATGCATATATAAACATATGTAGGCATTCATTTGTAAACTAGATTTTTATGGTGAACTCTAGGCATTCTCAAGGTAATTCAAGGCTTTCTATTGTGTTGCAAGAGCAGACTTGTGTGTTTTGTGTGTTGATATTTGTAGATTTGAGCATCAATTCCTTCATGGCATGAAGAGCATCTTCCTTCATGAAAGCTTCACTACAAGGTGACATATCATTGTGTTTTTATCATTGATTCCTTTAGTTTTTGGCCTCTGCCTCACAAGGGCATGCCCTCTTTATCTAACAACAGTGTTCGAAGACTTAAGTGTACTCTAGGGTTTGACTGAGGCAAACCTCTAAACACCACAACCCCCAAACCAAGTCTTGTGATTGCAGGTTACAGGTGTTGCATTTGGGAAAAGTGGAGTTGTAAGAAGGCTAGAAAGACATCAAGGATTCAAGATCTGAAGAAAAGATGAACAAAGGAGCACTTCTAGGACTAGGGCGCTTGCTCCAGTGTCCTCCGCAGACTGATTCTAGAAAATAGAAGCTACAAGGCTGATCAGTGTCCGAAGGAGGTCTAGATTCCCTAAAAAAGTAGGTACCTTGGACTTGGGCACCTGCTCCAGTGTCCCCAACTATTCTGCTTCAAAACCCCAAAAACAGGTATTCTATAATTTGGCATTTTACTCCCATCTACAAGAGCATTTTTCATAATTCATTAATTTGTTGTCGTATTTGCATAATTAGGGTTTTAATGGTCAATTGAGCATAAGAGAAGGAAAAATTGATAATTAATTCCCTAATCGAAGTTTCCCTACATCTGAAAGTGACTCTAGGGTATGATAATGCTTTCCATTCAACCCTAGATCCTTTAATGTATAGTGGAGAGGCGGATTTAAACACCTAAACATTAAAACATTTACAAATCTAATTTTCCACTAAACATTTTGGTGAACCCGTGTCTTTGAACATAAATTGCAACCTTGATGAGTGTTTGTTTGCAGATTTGGTGTGATTTCATTCATTCATTTAGTCGTTTAATTTATTGCATTGAGAAAATTTCAAAAAAAATGAAAATTTAGAAAAATACAAAAAAATTACATTGTTGGGCTTACTAATTTGTGTCAATTCTTTCTAATTTTTCCTAAGTCATGATTTTTGCATCAGATCTGATATAAACTATAGAAAAAATACAAAAATTTAAAATTTTTCTTTGCATTTTCATCATTTAATTGCTAGGGTTTTGTGGAAATTTTGACAATTTTTAGATAACCTAGTAATTCCAAAATCTAGGGTTTGTAGGAAAAATATTTTATCAGATTTTTCTACTAATTTTAGAGGCTCATTCAAATTTGCATTTGGCTGTAGTCTTTCATTTTAGTGTGAATTTGCATTTAAATTTAAATTATTTACATTTTTGCATTGAAAATTTCAACAAAAACTAGCAATTTTGGTGCATTTTCATTAAATTTGCATGAGAATTTTGCATGATTAAGCTTGAAAATTATTTTCAGATATGAGAATATTTAATTTCTATCATAAATCAGACTTCAAAGCATTTTCATAGCATTTTTTTCCAAAATCTCAAACTTAGGGCTTTAAAAACAATAATTTTCATTAAAATTGGCCTTATCGACTCTCTAAATTTGCATCATAGGTGTGTTGTGAAAGATATTTTTGCATTAATTTTCTGTTATCAAGGTAATAATTTTCTGTCCCTCATAAAAGGCTTCACAACACCCTTTTAACGAGCTCTTGTAGTGAAAATTCGGTGAAAAACTACACATTTTGACAATTTTTGCCCTAGGGTTTGACCTAGTTTGCACTCCAAGCGTGTTGTGATCAATTTTAATGATTTATGTGACTTATATTATTGATATTATTTGTTTTACCTCCTAAAATTCCTTACAACACCACCTTTTCTAGGTCTTGGAGTTGAAAAACTGTGAAAATTGCATATTTTTGCTATATTTTCACTAGGGTTTTACCTTAAGTGGCACTAAAATCATGATGTGTTGGGTATTTTTGCACCAAGTGGCTATTATTTCTGATATTATTTTCTTTCCAATCATCATTTTCGTCACAACACCCTTTGTTATGCTCTCTTGCATTGAATTTTGGTGAAAAAAGTGCCTATTTTGACATATTTTCACTATAATCGACTTGGCATTATCTTAAATTTGCATCAAGAGTGTGTTTAGAGTGAACTTATTACTGTTTTGGACTGATAAATTGATTCCCTTGACTGAAATCATCATAACACCCTTTGGGTCAATCATTTGCATTTGAAAAAGTATAAAAAATCAAGGATTTTAGGCTACTTTTGCTCTTACCTTTTGCACCAATTTTGAAAAGCTTACAAAATCTCATTTGGCATTAGTTTGAGCATAAAATCATGGCCTCTAATCATAACAGCAACAATAGGTTCCCTCCTAGACCTTACATGAAAAGAAAGGTTCTTGAACCTGAAATTGTCTTTACTCCTCGTGATAGAACAACTGGAGAAAAAGAAGGACCTCTATCTTTGTTAGTAACATTATCCAAAAAACATGTCGAACAATGGTTTGATGTTGTCCCTATTTCTAACCTCTTTCGCATTAAATTGGGACATCCATGGCTAAAAGAAATGAAAGCTATCCCTTCAACAATACACCATTGTCTGAAATTCCCTCTTGATGGCCGTATAATCACTGTCCCTCAGAACAAGTATAAACCTTTGGTTCAGGAAAAACATTAGGAATTGAATTAATTTTGGGATAAAACTGAAGTACCTAGTCCTCCTACACAATAAATGACAAAATAGAAACAACCCGCATGCAAAGAGAACTTTAGACCAAAATGACAAAGTCCCTATGTTGAGGTTCCTCCCCCGAAATCCCTACAAGGATCGGGAGATCATTGTCAACAACAAAATCTTCCACCGCGACAAATGAGGTTTGATCCCGGTGCTTCACCTTCTAATTTGCACAAGCCTATGAAAGATAATAGCCCTATCTTACAAAAGATAAGTGGTAAAACAAAATGAAATAGAAAAGCAAGAGAAAGAAGGAGAAGAAGACAAGAATATGCTATAAACCTTGCCTCTCGAACAAGAAAACATTGATCCTAACATTCAATCAAACAAATATGATCCTAATGATGAACAAGATATGAACTTGGCTACGGTACCGTATGTCCCACTATCTTCCATCATTAGGGAGTGGGACGATGACGACTATTTGCTTATACACAATTTCTAGCTCGATAGGGGTCCTACAAGTAAGTATCTCTAACCCTTTATCTCTCTCGTGATGTGCTTCCCCCGTGATGTGTTATGTGTTGTTTAGGCCTCCTGGGATGACCTTGAATTCTCCCATAAGGTTCGGGATACCAAGAGACTGCCTCTGTTGTGACCTTCTATTTGTATCATCATTCTTCTAAATTGCTCTCTCTGATTTCATTATTGTGTGTTGTGTCTTACGGACATAGCGTTGTGGTTGGTGACTTGGGGGCACCCACCTATGTGAATGTCCCTAAGACATTTGTTTCTCCTCTCTTATTTTATTGTTTCCCCTCCTCTAGTGTTTCCACCTAGCGGGTGGATGACGACAAACATTTATACTGATACAGACCTAGTGTCCCTTTCGATAGCAATCAAAAATTGGACTTAGTTCCTAATATGACGATGAGTTTGTATATCTTATCCGACGCTTGGCTAGTGGAAGCACTTGTGCTTTCTGCGTAGTGAATTTGATGATGTTTCTATCACATTTACAAACCTTAACAATACTGTTGCTCCGTGCACCTTTGTTTGCCTTTGAATCTAGCCTTGGTGGTACTCGATTCAGAGAGCTTCGTGATAGAGCCCCTGGTTATCCTCAAACTTTGAATTCATTGTATAACCTTGGCTCTTTGTGTGGTTAATCATATGCATTGATGTTGTTGTTTATCATGATGTTGTAGACATTAACATGTTTCTTGCGAGGATGTGTTTGTGGGAACATTTGGCAATTATAAAGTACATGTCACCTCTGGGGGGCATGGGCTTTATGAAAGTCGATGTTCCCTTGTGTGTTTTCTTCCTACCTTAACGTGGTTGATATTGATAACTGATATCAACCACCTTAAGGTGGGGGCATATAAGGTAAACTATCTGTTATAGATGTTAGCAATGTATTTGACCTCATATGCAGTGACTTGCGCTCTTGAGTAGTGCATCGTGCATCTTGAGTTTGTTTGCAATCAATCAATCAATCATGTAAGCCCTCTACAGAGTTGGGATATCGCGTATATCCTTTTTATCTTAAGCCCTCTGCGGAGGCAGGGATGGTGTATTTCTTAGAGCAGATTGCATCATCATGTCATTTTCAAAAGTCCTTTGCGGAGGCGGGGAGCGGTTTTGTGACTAACTCAACCCTTAAGCGTGTCTTCGACAATTGTTGTGGTGAAGCGCAATCATCGGTGTGTGCCTATAATGTGCATGAGATGGTGACGAGCCTAGAAATAGGGAACACACCATCGCTTGACTGTCGTGTTTTCTATTGATAACTGAGAGGGGGTGAATCAATTATCTTAATTATTTTAGCTTTCTGATATTCCTTAACAATTAATGCAGCATCAAATCAAATAAGCAAACATAACCATGAAATGGAAATAACATCAATACACATGACACAATGATTTTGACGTGGAAAACCCTGTTAAGGGAAAAACCACGGGGTGATTAACCCAAGATTGTATTCTCTGTTAGAAGAATAAGATAGTACAAAATGGCACTTGCCAATTAGGGCTTACTGCCCAAGAACACTGCTCACAAGAGGCTCATTGCCTACAAGAGACTCATTGTCTACAAGGTATAAGCTGACAAGATACTTGAACTGATGAGAAGCATCCACACATGCTGAGGTTCAGTTCTGATTAGGTTCAATATACTATTCTGCTGCACTTCATTCTACCTCTTCTTTGGTGCTGTTGTCCTGTCACATTTCAAACCTGTCTTACTGCCTTCACACTGCTCTTCTACTTTTCTTTGTACTTCCCAACACACACCTCACACCTTCACATCTAAATCCATCTGGTATATATATCCGCATCAATGATTTCAACACCTTTCTAGTCGGCATCCAGAATAGTCAATATTTTTCTAAACTCTGATCTGTCAGCTGAATCCTTGCTTACCAAGTGATGCCTATCAAGGAGATGCTTATAGAAGTCATCAATCATGTCGGCCAATCATGAGTGATACCTCAGGAAGCTTGATGACCATCAATATCTCATCCGGATTAAGGTCTGATGCTCTACCGGTCAGTTCTTCCTCTGTCAACTCTGCCAAACAGAAACTCAATGCTTAGGTACTCATATCTCTTCAGTCTTTCATCACCGGAGGCTTAATCCCTGGAATCTATTAGTCAAGGTACTCCTCTTGATTTCCCCAAGTCCGTACTTTACTGAGATACTTCCTCTAAGAGATCTAGACATGACTGTTGAACCTTGCCACATGTTCTGTTCTTGCTTACAGGACCACAACATTCTTCAATCTGACTTCTGGTATAGGCATACCATGTCCTGCGGATGGGTGGAATGAACTTTGTTGCCATCAATGACAACACTCATGTAGCTATACTATGTCTCTTGCCAATATTTTCTCCGTGTCTTCAAGTGTGTGTGTTTTGGCGTGCTTGTTTTGTATGGTGTGTTTGTTGCCCCATATGCAATGACCAACGCTCTTGGGGAGTGCTTCATGCATTTTTGGGAGGTTTTGCGTGTCTTGTGTGTGTGTTACCCCATATACAGAGACCTACACTATGTAGTGGTGCATCGTGTATTATGGGAGGTTTGTTTATTTTCCAGTACTTGCATTTACATTTCATATATGAGAGAAAAAGAAAGGAAAAGATATCATTTATGTCTTCCATGCATTGACTATTTGCTCCGTGTTCTACATGATTGTAACTATCTTCTTCGTGTTTTGCGTGCATGTTACTATCTTCTATGTGATTGGCATGTCTTCTCCGTGTTTGGTGTGTTTGTGACCTTACTTTAATACATGTACGGGCCTCATGTTCATACATACATTAAAGTGGGGGCTAAATGTAACGTCAAAAAATGTCCCCTTGGGGGCTTTTCCCTCATAAGGTTTAGCTCCCGGGTCTTTAGCATGCATTTAGGACATTTTAATTCATATTTTAGCATTCTGATGGAATGAGACCTAAGTCCCATGGCAAATAGAACCTAGGAGGACCCCTTGAGTTGTACCCTAGCTAAAATAGGGGGAGGACTTGGGCGCCCGCTCCCTAGTCCTATCCTATTTTAGGGCAGCCTCAATTTTTGAGTGTCGGTTAGTGACCGTTATTGGGTCCCTTTGCCGACACGGTAAGTTTAAATTTCAAATATCTTGGCGGGAGTGCTTGTAGATGCATATATAAACATATTTAGGCATTCATTTATAAACTAGATTGTTATGGTGAACTCTGGGCATTCTCAAGGTGATTCAAGGCTTTTTCTTGTGTTGCAAGAGCAGACGTGTGTTTTGTGTGTTGATATTTGCAAATTTGAGCATCAATTCCTTCATGGCATGAAGAGCATCTTCCTCCATGAAAGCTTCACTACAAGGTGACATATCATTGTGTTTTTATCATTGATTCCTTTAGTTTTTGGCCTTTGCCTCACAAGGGCACACCCTCTTTATCTAACAATGGCGTTCGGAGACTTAAGTGTCCTCTAGGGTTTGACTGAGGCAAACCTCTAAACACCACAACCCCCAAACCAAGTCTTGTGATTGCAGGTTATAGGTGTCGCATTTGGGAAAAGTGGAGTTGCAGGAAGGCTGGAAAGACATCAGGGATTTGGGATCTAAAGAAAATACGGACAAAGGAGCACTTTCAGGACTAGGGCACTCACTCCAGTGTCCTCCGCAGACTGATTCTAAAAAACAAAAGTTACAGGGCTGATCAGTGTTAGAAGGAGGTCCAGATTCCCCAAAAAAGCAATTACCTTGGACTTGGGCACCTACTCTAGTGTCCTCGACTATTCTACTTCAGAACCCCAAAAATATGTATTCTGTAATTTGGTATTTTACTCTAGTCTGCAAGAGCTTTTTCTATAATTTATTAATTTGTTGTCGTATTTGCATAATTAGGGTTTTAATGGTCAATTGAGCATAGGAGAAGGAAAAATTGATAATTAATTCCCTAATCCAAGTTTCCCTACATCTGAAAGTGACTCTAGGGTATGATAATGCTTGCCATTCGACCCTAGATCCTTCAATATATAGTGGAGAGGCGGATTTAAACACCTAAACATTAAAACATTGACAAATCCAATTTTCCACTAAACAACTTGTATTCAAAATTTCTATTGGTTCAATAGGAATTTGATGATACCGAAACTTAAAGATTGGTTTTGGTGAATAAATTTGCATTATAGTGCTAGTCTAACAAGTCCTCAATCCTTGGAAGAGGGTAGTAATTCTTCATTGTGATCTTTGTTAGAGCTCTGTAATCGATGCATAACCTCCATGTGTTTTCCTTCGTCTATGCACACACAATTAGGTTATCGCAAGGTGGTGATGTGGGCTTTTTATGTCCTTTATCCTTAAGTTCATGGAGTTGTTTCTTGCTTGTTTCATTCTCTAGAATTGAGACATAATATAAAGAAGCACTATGTAGGGGTAGTCTAGGAATCAATTCAATAATATGCCTTACCACATAATGTGTAGATCCTTCCTTCACTTAGCACTTATGTACTCGATATACAATATGGTCATTAGAAATTTCACAATTTATTATTCACTTTTATTCATGTAAGTTTTATTTTTTTACTAATATTAAGCCATTAAATACAAGTACTTATAGGAGTGACATAACTCTTTATGTTGCCCTCATCAACTTCATCTTAGAAAACCATAAATATTTATATTTACTAGTGTTTTAACCAGTTATTATCAACTATACTTTCTACCATGTTATAAAGTAATTACAATAGTCAATATTTGTTTGTCTTTAACTAATTACTATCAACTATAATTTCAACCATTCAAAAACCAACTAGTCAATCTATGAAGCCACTCTACTAAGAAATCACTTGGTCATCAATATTTAACAAATATTTATTCTAAGGAACAAACTCAAATTTAACTATGCTACTAGGGATTTGACTATCAAAGTCAAAATCAACTAATCAATCTATGAAGGCTCTTTACTAAGAAATCACCTACTCATCAATATTTAACAAATATTTATTCTAAGGAACAAACTCAACTTCAACTATGTTGGTCACAATTGTGCTTAGTAGGAATCAAACTTGGAGTTAAGCTCAACCCTAACAATTCTAATCTTCACCAACCTAGTAAAAGCACCATACATTTGGCTTGCAAGAATTTGGATCTTGTGTCTTTGATTTCAAAGTGTTATCAAGTTGACTTTAGAATCACTTTGTAATAGCTCATCTATCAATTATAAAACAAATCATATTATTACAATACTTCAAAGGCAAGTACTCACCACTAAGTAGTGGCTAGTACATGCCTTTGAAATATTGTAATAATAGAGTTGTATTGTAAAAAAATTAATGTAAATGGGATTTGAAGTAGTTTGCATTATTTGGATCTATTTTTTTTAATTTTAGTTTCATTTTTTGTATTTTTCAAATATTTAATGGACGATATGATATGGACACTTGTTAGATAATGTTTCAATTGTGCCCCTAGTGAATTTAGTTGAGTGGATATTCCCTAGTCCTTAATACTTAGCCAAAAAAATATTTATTTTTACACTTCGACAACTGATTATGTACTAACTTCTAATAAAAAATTACAAAAAATTAATTAAAAAGGTGAAAGTTGAACCCAAGACAAATTTACTAATTTATAAAATAAATACTCTTGATAAAATTGAAATTATATCACAAATAAATTTAATAGACTAAATCCTCTTGTCATGATAGTGTTAATGTCTGTAATATAACTTAATAATAATAACTAGTATAGATATTTGAAATACACCTATCTAAATAATTCCAAGAGGTCTAATGAGTTATTTTATTTACTTAAAAATTATTTTATTTACATTGTTTACTTTATTTTTATTTACTTGAGAGTTCTTTTATTTTGCTTTAGAACTATTTTTTCTTCCTTCCATATCCACAAATATAGCTGTATCATCAACAAATTGAATGTTGACCAACTCATCCCCATTAGGTGAGGACATACCTCTAACTCTGCCACTCTCAAAAGTACCCCTTAGTAAATAATGTAGTGCACCAACAACAATAACAAAAAGGGCAGGAGCTCGAGGGCAGCCTTGCCTAATGGACCTCTGTAGGATAAAGGGTTCAGAGAATGATCCATTGATATAAATCACTGTAACAACATCTTGAAAGAGAGTCTTTACCATAGCAATGATTTTTGAGGAAAACCAAATGCATTTAGCATTTTTGTAGTAAAAGACCATTCAATCCTATCATAATCCTTCTCAAAGTCCAAAAGGAGTATGCCAATGTTTTGATTAGTGTGATTTGCTTAGTGTATAGTTTCCCAACTAGTGAGTAAGTTTTCTAGAATAAATCTTCCTTTAACAAAGCCTGTTTGAGACTTGTTAACAAATTTGGGAAGAATATCCTTTAATCTTTGTGCGAAAACTTTAGCCAAAATTTTATAAGACACATTCAGGAGGGTAATGGGCCTCCAATTTTTTATTAAACCTTTCTCACCTTCCTTTGGAAGGAGTTTGATAACTCCCCTGTCAATATGACAGCCCAAAGATCCTTTTTTCAATGCCTCATCATATACTGACCAAATGTCATCAACAATCCAACCAATGTTCTTTTTATAAAACTCTGTAGGTAGGCCATCAACACCAGGAGATTTATTATTCTTAAATGAACTAATTCCTTTCAATATTTCATCCTTACAAATCACACTAATGAAACAATTAGCATCATCCTCATAAATTTTCACAGGAATAAGTTCCTTGGACATTTTTTGGGCCATGAAGCATTGTTGATTATTATCATTAGTAGTAAACAAATTCTAATAGAAATTTCTAAATTCTTCTTTAAGCTTGCGAGGATCTTCAACTCTTACATTATCTATCCAGATATGACTAATCTCTTCTTTATTGTTCTTATTCTTCATAAAGTTAAAAAAGATTTTATATCCTTTATCACCTTCCTTAAGCCAATTCAATTTGGCTCTAACCTTTAGCCCCTGTATTTTCTGCTTTGGATACATTTGATGGAGTGTTTTGTAGAGTCTAATATTTCCACCAAGGAGTCATCATTAGGGTTACATTGTAACCTTCCTTCTAATGAGTGAATCTTCTCTTGCAATTGATCCTCAACCTTTCTCTGATCAAGTACAATTTTGTTTCCAATGGTCTGAAAGAGACTCCTCCAACCACATGTGTTTCTTTCCCATAGCTCAATCTGTGAGCCACTTCTCAATAAGGATCTGTTGATATTTCTGAGTGTCAAAGTACCATCCAAACAATCTTGATCCCTTAACAGACTAGTATTGAGCTTGAATGGGTTACTCCTTACATTTTCTTTCAAAACTTACTTCTTAAGAAATAATACCGCCTCTATTGGATAATGATTTGACAGGGGTTCAGTGTAAACAGTGACACATTTACCATTTTCTTTTGGCTCAAAACTAAAGTATTCCTGATTGACATAGAATTTGTCTAGCTACAATATATTCTCTTGCCATCTTTTTGAAAGTTGCACCATGTGAACCAGAAATCTTTACTATCCTTCTTGACATTTGCCAAAGGATCAAAGAGTCTCATATTTTTTTCATTTTTAACCATAAATACTGTTCATTACCCTTCCAACCCCAATCTAAACCTCCACATTTGTCTTCTCCTTGCTCTATCATGTTGAAATCACCAACCATGATCTAATGGATCTTAGGTAGGGACCTAAACCATTTCCAAAATTCAATACTTTCCCTATAATCATTAGCAACATGTATAACACAAATTCTAAATCTCTATGTATTCTTCTCAACGATAATCCAAACTGCTATGTTACAACTAGAGTAGCCTAAATCAACAACCCACCTAGACCACAGATTGTCCATTACAATGGTAATGCCTCCTTTTCCTTTTTCATGTTTGGTCACAAACTGAATGACAACCTTTCAAATAATTTTCAGATTGGTTTCTAGTAGGAATCCATTGGTTGTCACCTCCTAAAGAAGAAGAAAGTCCACGCCTCTTCTTTTTTGATAAAATCCTTAACAACAAATTTCCTATCAGGAGACTCAAGTACCTTGATATTCCAACTAAGTATCTTTAGCTTCATCATCTCTGGGAGGGGTTAAAGTTGGCTTCTGATTCTTATATAACCTATCAAAACATTTGGGTATTCTTTCATCTTTCCCTTTTTTTTTACCCTTTTGAGGATTGTCCTCTCTGCTCAACAGCTTCCTTGGCCTTTTCCTTTATCCTCTATCTTTTCAAACATTTTGTCAATTTCCATATCAAGTTCATCCTCACAACATGGATGAGGAGGATCGTTTGTATTCATTTCTCCAATCACACTACTATTCTTATTCAACAAGTTCTTATCTTCTTCCATTGGCTCTGGTGTCTCCTCACATATGGTTTCATCATTAGAATGTACACAAATCTTTGCAACCCTATTGGCTTCAATTTGCTCTCTGATCTTTTCAAGCACAAGTTGTTGTGCATTTTTCCCCCTTGAGGCCCACTTCCCTCACTGATTATATCAACATTATTTTCTTTGTCTTTGAAATATTTCAAGTTTCTAATTTTCTTTTGCATTTCATCCGGGTTAGAGGCCATTTCTTCCACTGTCATTGCCCCTTTAGGCATTCCATCATGCTGTTTAGACCCAATAAGGCTTTGGCTACTAATGGGAGTGGTAGTTTCATTTACTTTCTCACTCCCTCCATGAGGTTCACTGTGTTTATTATTTGGTCCACCCCCAAGTTAGAGGGAACATTTTTAATTATAGGACAATCTTTCTTAAGATATTCATCCCTTTTACACAGGAAACAGGCATTTAACCCTCCAAGTAATTCAATATCACATATTATTGTCTTTCCCTCCCTGATTATTTCAATTTTTTTAGGTACTGTCTCATTACAGTCCAGTGTGACTAAAACCCTAGCATCTAGGTGGGCAAGAGATGTCCTGGTTTCTTCCACTTGAAGAATTTTACCTAAGAGTTATAAAATTTGTGGGATAAAAGCTCAAATTTGGGGTGACAAACTTTTGATTATAAGCCATCTTGGTACAGAGGCCGGAAGGATCTCTTCATTGTTTGAATCTGGAGGCCATGCAATAGCTTTAAACATGGAACTACCCACATTCCAAAACTTGTTATTCAGTACCCTAGTCTGCATATTATGGTTTTTCAAGATGACAATGAAGAGCCCCCTTTTAATCATCCTGTAGAAGGAAACATATATGCCCAATTTTTATCCCCAAACAATATTAATCCAATCATCAAAAAGCTTCCTAGATGAAAGGTTAGCAACATCCATAGCAACAAAAAAATAGCTATAATTTTTTTAAATCATTTTTTCCTCTTTTCAATAACATCTTTCATTTCTGAATTTTGTTCAACCTTTAGGACTTTCACGGGGGGAGGAGAGTGCTCACCTTCTCTTATGACTTTCTCACCTCGGGTTCCTCCTCCACCGTCGCCCTTTTGGACCTCAAATCTTGTTGCAGCTGATGCCACCATTCTCTCCTGCCCTAGAATGTCTTTGTAGGATTTTCTATTATCAGTGCTGCCTCCCTTTTCAACCCTATTCTCGTTTTGTTATGTGGTTGTTCCCTGATCCATAGCCTCATAAACCCTGGGAGCCACCAGTTATTGTCCAGTGGGAAATCTATTACTCAAATAAAAATTTGAAAAACCAATACTTACAACATATAAACAAGACAAACAAAGCAAACAAAATACCACAAAATTAAACGACTACAACTAATAGACACAAAGAGATCAACAATCTATCAAGGAGAAAGCACACCAGGCCAGGAGGAGGAAGAAGACTCTTTGTCTCCCACCAAGAGCACTCTCTCCAAGATTGTGCTTTAGAACTATTTAAGAATTGTTTTATTTATTTTTGTTTAAGAGTTATTTTATAATTTTATTTTTATTTTTAAATGTGTTAGCTGTGTTTTAAATTTTATACACATGATCATGACATGATACTTTGTAGAACACTTTAGACAGAGTAATAGTAATAATAATAATAATAATAATAATAACATGTATCCAAATCCTTTAATGAGGGCAAGAGGAGATTATTAAAACATCACATATTAGATAATATTTCATATTTGGTATTTAGACCATGAAAAATGGTGGGTGTTGAAAGTCAATGTGGCTCCAATCAAATCTTGAGGATCACATAGAGTAGAACAAGTCGTGCATTTAATAAGGAAGAGACTTTTAACATCAAATTTCGATCTTGAAGTCCAATTGAATTTAAACCTAAAAGTATAGGGAGAAGCTCGTTGAGAAGGCGGAGTTGAAAGTGAAGGCATCCCAAAATACAATTTATACATCCAAACATAACAATAAAAACTTTCAGATTTAATTGTGTAAATTTTTTTACATAGATGTTTTTTGAATTCATAGATGCAAAATAATATGAGCCACCTAAAGACAAATACTGATAACATCAAAATAAATATAAAACATGTAAAAAATAATAAGATTGTACAACATTAATTGAGGTCCCGTAAACTTCAACATTCATTGCAGGGTCCACTGTCCCATAAACTTCAACATTAATTGTAGGGTCCTATATCCTATAAACTTTCTTTAGCCTAATGGACGTAAAAAAACTTTTATTTATTTATTTATTTTGTATTGAAAAAATCTTTTATTGAAATCTTTTATTTTATTCTATTCTTCTATTTATGAAGCGTCAGGCTTTAGAAACTCTTGTTCTTGTCAGAATCCGTCTTTGTCTTTGACGGAGTTGTTTCCCTCCGTAGTGATCTTTCTATAAAACCTACATAAAAATTGCGCATGACTCCAAAAGCTTGAGTTAAAAAAACAGGAGGACAATCATGAGTACCGCCATTTTATTCCCTTTTTTCAACTTTTAACGGATATTCATCAATGTCCGTCTAATCCCGAATTCTTTGCGGGGCACATCAAATCCAAATTCTCAAGTGATTTTATAAATATTTTATTATAAAACAAAAGATACAGAGAAGGTCCAGTTTAGTGTTTTTTTTAATAAGTTTTTAAGGGTATATAAGTATTATCGTTTTGTTAATATTTTTTTGAATGGGTATCTCAAAATTTGTATTTTTTGAGTGGGCGAGGGGGCCTTTGGGTCGGGGGAGTGAGGATGGTTAGTGGTTTGATGGAATTTATTGGGATTGTTTTTAGTGTTTTAAAAATAATAACAATTGATTAATTTATTTAGTCACAAATAGGTTAAGCCCCAAAAGTTCTAGATCAAAGTATCAATGGTAACCCATATAAAAACATAAATATAATAGAATGAAAACATAAATCAAGCTGCCATTGCCATCCGCATATTTTTTGTATAGAGTTTGTGAGAAAATATTAGAAGAAATTTTTTCTTTAGTATGTAGTAAAATTGTTTTGTTAATTATATAATTTCAACTCTTCTTAATATATAATTATAATGTTGAAATAAGTATATTCATATAAATTTTTATTTAGTTTTGTGTCAATTCTATGGGAATGTTGTTAATGTAATAATATATCAATAAGTGGTATATTCTTGTGTTAAGTTTGGTTCATACCCTGACTCCTATTCTAAAGGGACAAAAATAATCATGTCCACATCATTTGTATATAGGCCATTTTTTTTTGGAAATTGGATGACAGGGATCCACCATCTGCAAGAATGGCTTTGGCTGCTTAATTATGTTTTCTCTTTGTTTTTATATGGGTGTTGTACCCTTTGATACTTTGATATATAGGCCATTTGAATGTTTGGTGCAATCTAGGTAAGGAGGTCCATTGAAAGGCCACCTAAAGCTAGCAACTACTCATACCATCAACAACACATGCCATGCAAAAACCAAAACAATTAGATCTTCATTAACTTAAATTAAATCCGCCTTCACAGGCTTACAAACATGCTAAGAAAAGATAATTAACTATTACATTAAAAAAATGGCATATCCCTATTTTACACCCAAGGATGGGTGAAATCCCCTCAATCTAATCTCCAAACATTCTCCTAGACATTCAAAAATGACCCATTGTTCTAGTTTGTGGCACTTTATACCCGATCACCCTAATTTGCATGCCTCAGCCTTCCTATTGGAAAAATCAATTAAAACTCAAATTTATTTTTACCCCTTGATTTCTAATATTCCCTAATGGTTTTACAATGCTTTTCTTGCTCCAAAATGACCCGCCATTTGTTGATACACCTACCCCAACCATTTTTCCTCTTTCTTGGTTCTTTATTTATGATTTTCAACATTTCTGGCCATGATTTTCACCCAAAAATAACCTACCCACATTTTTTTGCCTTTGCCCATGCCCACACCCATGTAGACATTTTGCTTTATTTTCTTAGTTCTAAATTCCACATGGATAATTGGACAAGAGATTCTAATCATCAAATATATCTTATACTTTCTAAAATAGTTTTAGCTTCTTGTTGGGTCATTTTTAAACAAAATTTGCTTGAGTTGCAAAATGATAGATTGGAGACATAAAATAGGTCAATATGGTTAGAAAATAGTGCCAATGTCCGTCCAAGTCAACTTCATCAAGTATTATCTCTACCAACTATCTTTTTTTGTCGGTCATTCTTGTGGTTACTAAAGTCATAGTGGCTACATTAGTGAAACATGTTGTTGTGTAAATTCTGCCCACATATACATGTTCCTCTCAAAATTTTATGCAATTTGAAAAAAAAAAAAACATTGTTTTTTGAGTGCGTATGAAGAATTTATGGCCCTGGGAAGTTTGCTACTGAAGTGTTGTTGCAATGGCTGCCAAAAAAATAAATTCTTGTAGAAGATGCTATAATGTTATATAATATTGTTGAAGTCAACTAAAACATTTATTTAACCCTTTTGACTCATCCCATCATGTGATTTCTTTAAAAATACATGTAGACACCTGAAAATGGTCACAACCAACTTCATCTACTCACATATTCAACCCTAATCCACCTGCATCACTTTGTCCAATCTAATTATTAATTAAATAATTTTTTAATTATTTAATTAATTTATTTTGCACCTTTATCATGTCATAAAAATCAATTCTTCTACTATAGTTTAAAAATTAAATATTTTTTACTATAATTCATCCAAAAAATTAAATAAATTATCATATTTATTTAATTCCCTATTTTGTGCACTTTTGATTACTTTTTGTAATCATAATTATTTTCTTCTACTCCATGTGCACATGAATTATTTTTAGTTAATTTATCATTACAAACCCCCATGTTTCTAGAAGTCCACTTGTCATCCAATGTACATGTTTGTACATGACAAGTGGTACTTTGGAAGCATGGGCAAATCTTTCAAATTGAGTACATTTATCCCCTTTCTTCCACCCCACTCCATGTGTCACTATTTATCTCAATTTAAAATTCCATGTGGCACTATTTAAACACTATTCTTCTAATTTAAAATTCCACTTGTCCTCTCCATGGAATTTAAAATTCTTCACAAAGTCCAAGCCTTACATTTTCATAAATGAGTCCTTACATGTCCTACACCTACTCAATCTTGGCCATCCATCCATTCAAACTTGCATTCTCATCCATTGATCATCCCTTGAATCTTGGGGCAACCTTCTCATCCAATCCAATCATGTCATTTGTCCAATTCTCCTTACTTGAGGATCCTCAAGCAATCTCAACCATTGATCCTAGCCCTCCAATCCCACCTCCAAAAATCTATAAATTGAGGCCTCCACCCCCCATTTGGAACAAGTCATTTTATGCAAAGTTATTATGCCAATTTGAGTGCTCACATCCATAGCTATTAGTGCAATTCAACTAGCTTAGATTAGTCTATTATCCATTTAGGACATATCACTACTAATAGGCTTATTTTAGGGTGCAATTAGATAGTTTAGCTTGTTAGTAGTTTAGTCCAATCTTGAGGTCCCTTGGACTTGAGATTAGGTGCATTTTAGGTGTAATTTGCATCCATTATATGTCTCATTTTCATAGGTAGACATTTTTGCACGCCCGGTGGGACCCTCACCACCTTTTCACTAACAAAATTGCATGATTTGTGTGTTTCATCTTGTTATAGGTTGGATCAATGCCTAAACTTTTGAATTAGCACCTACCTAGCATATCAGCACCTATCTGGCACATCAGTGCCCATTTGGAGACAAGGTAAAATCATTAATTTCTAATGGGTTTTAGGTTAAATTCAACATTTTATGCTTGCATGATGTTTTAATTGATGTTTTACTAACTTTTTGGCCACCTTAGCTCTTTGTTTTGCAGGAAAAATTAAATTTACAAGGGGGAGGTGCTGCCTGTCTCGGATCAACACCTAGCCCTCTACATCAGCGCCTATCTAGTGCATTAGCGCCCAATCTCCCAGGTTAGCGCCTAACTAAAATGTTGGGTGAATATTTTATCTTCAACTAACTGAAGGCAAAATGGTTATATCAACCACAGTGTAATGAGATAAATATCTCCTCTCAGCAAGGGGAGGTTCCCTATTAACTATTACAAACTTATTTACACTAAAAACTAATTTCGAGGTGAAATCATGTCATCCATTTCTCTTTTTTCAGAAATGATGTTTACAATATAAAAGAGCACTTTCACAATACAAATCGAGATAACCTAGAAACCCACGAGAGCACAAAGTCTATCGTTGCTCTTTTTATTAATTTACAATTTAGAACCAAGTAGGATAAGATGTAGCTCAAAGTCTTCACCGAATACTACGACAAAACATACAATCACAAAAGATAATAGTAGTTCAAAGTCTTTCCAATATCTTTTACTTGAAAACATAAAATCACAAACTAAAGATAATTGTTGTAGCACAAAGTCTCCAAAATTAGCTTTAGAATATCTCCCAGATTATCCACACTCACACTATAATTTGATCAAGTAGATAAGATAGCATAAGGAAAAGGACATAAGAACACTTTCCAATATACTACAAGTTATTCCAATGCAAAGATTGAACGATTGCTTGCTTTTCTATTCACTTGATAAAATATGATTTACAATTTGAACACAAAGTCTCAATATGCTCTTCAATTTGGCAGAGTTTCGCTTCAATAACTAAAAGATCATAATTACAATGGGGGGTCCTATTTATTTATAGGAGAATCTGAGAGCAAAAATAGGAAAAGAACAACTAACTATGACTTATTCAACAAAAGAGTCCTTTTTGATTTGGGACTTCCTACGTTTTTACATGTAATTACATATGAGAAAAGTACATGTAAATATGTCTAAAATTATTTCAAAAGTACATCTGAAAAATAGAAAATAAACTAAGTGATGAAAAAGCTGCTTCAACTTGCACTGCCTTCTTTCTTCATGTGGCAATCATACATAGTAAATGCAGCTTGCATCCCCAAACTATCCGAATTGACTGTGTTCCTGAAAATCATCCGGGCTCTGACTATTACATCTCTGACTGTGGTAATTGATTTTGCATGGCTAGTTAACTTGGCCTTCAGATTATCCAAAGTTAACTGGTTATCAAGAATATTATCCATGGAAGCTACTGAAAATGTTTTGTCCTCAAACTCCTTCTGAAACATATTCTCAAATTCTTGGGTCATCTCCTCTGCAGAAAGAAATTGATTATCCTTTGACACCAAATTGCATGGCAGTTCCTCCAACTTGTGTAAGAGACTAACTTCACTTTGGTCACTCAGCTTCCTTGCAGTTTCTAAGTCATTGATCAAATCTTTCAACACACGAATCTGATATGTCAATGCCTCCTTAGTCTTGGTATATGAATCCCGATTTGGAATAACACCAATTGATATCAAAGCACTTATTTTCAACTTCCTCATTTCTACCCACTTATCATGACTCTGCTCTAAATGCTCAATATCATGAGAAATAGCATCAATCAAATCATCAAGTTCTGCCCTAATTTTCTCCATTTTGCTTGTTTTCTTAGCTAGCTCTGTAAGAAGAGAGATTCCCTATGTGCGCATGCTTTCCAAATATTCTTCAAGCACTTTTCCATTAAGGTGAGTCTTGTCAACTTTCTAGATGATAGGATCTTCAACAGAAATGGCCTCAGGAGTCACTGATTCTGAATTCAAAGTAATCTTCCTTACCACTGTAGTCAATTGCTCTACCATTGCTTTATAACGATCTTTCATCTCTTTTTCTTTATCAAAATTCTGAATCAAATATCCATTGCCGATTGCATGTCAGTCTTTGCACTCTCATGTGTTATTTTGCCTAGCTCAATTCTAGAAATAGAGTAATCACTCATACTAAAATTTTCTATGGTAGCATCCTGTGGGGGCCTTGCAATCTCCACAAATTTGTACCCTTTGTCTCGCTGCACTCTTGAAAGAATTTTTGGCTTCTTTGGAGTCTTAGCCTTAACAGGCACCATCTTACCGAAATCAAAGTCATCTGGAGAGATGGCTTGTTTCTTTCTTTTAGGCGTATATGCTAACAACCATGGAGGAAGCACAAAAGTACTCACATTCAGATCCGGTTCCATTGTCGGTGTTACGAGAACTGTACTGGCACTGGAAGTAGAAACAATAGGTGGAGTATTAGTAAACACTGCACTTGACACATTCACATTCAAAACTTGCTCAGAACCCAATACAAAGTGATCAAATATTGAAGAATCTCCAATATCAAAAGATGAGGAGGACAGACTAGGAATGGACCCAGAAGAATCTCCAATATCAAAAATTATTTTTGAGGGTGATGGAGATTCAGAAGATAGGATGTTGATAGGTGAAACAGACAGAGGAACTGAAACAGGTATGTTAGGCAAAGGAGAAGAGACTCTAGTATCCTATGGTACATTCTTCTATGGAGACATAACTTCATCCCTTTGTTCTTCTTCTATCTCCTCTATTGATCTATTTTCAACCCCCATTTCTTCGGCAGCTGGCTCATCAATATTTTGTTTCTCAATTTCTATTTCTTCTACCTCAGATTCTTTCTCTACAACCTTTGACTTCTTAGACACAAATTTGATCCTGGGTTTATGTGTCTTAGAAGAAGAGGGAATATCACTCTTATTCTTTGTCCTATTCTCCACCTTCTTGCCTATTTGTTCTTGGACTTCAGTCTCAGATCCAGTAAGGAATTCTTTCAAAGCAATCCCCTTACCTTCTAACCACTTGTTTGTGTTAGCCAATATAGGTTCAAATCTTTTCCTTAAAGAAGTCAATTCTTTCTAAGACCATTGAATAGGTGGAAGAGGAGAATCAACAATATGTTCAGTGTTATACCTAGGATCATTCAGCTCTTCATCATCCACCAGGTCTTCAAGAATATCAGCCAAACCTAGATACTCAATCTGTTCCAGAGATAATCTGCTATAGTCTAATTTTCTAATATCCTCTTCTGTCCTTAAGTCCACCCAGATGTCTTCAACCATTGGTTCATGAAACTAGGTCTTCCTTTTGATCTTGTCTTTTACACCTCTATAATCAAACCTTGGTCTTCGTTTGAACTATTTCATGGTCACTAGCTGCATCTCGATCTCCATCACCCTGGCCTTTGCTGCAATTGACACTGAGTATCTACCAATTTCAACTAGAAATATGAAACCTGGTTTCTTGAGTTCCATTTGCTTATTATGTATGACAATTATTTGCCTACATAATTCCATCAAAACAAGCTTATCTGAAGGAAATCTGGGCAACATATAAGGATAGCCTTGGAAAAAGCCAACCCTTAAATATGAGAAAGTCTAAAATTGTAAGAACATGCACCCATAATCATTCACAACTGACCAAGCTTCGTCTGAAACTCTTCTTTGCTCTAACTAAGGGTCAAGAAGACACAAGAACACTATGAAGAAAACATCATTTACTCTCCTGAAATGATGAATTGAACCTTTCAATGTCAGCTGAGGATAGTATTGATACACAGGAACCACTCTCCTATCTCCTTCAGATGTCAAACCCGGAAAGATCCTCATTAAGGCTGCTATATACACAAGGTAAGAAGTCATATAGAATTTGAAAGTAGTGGATACCTTAGTCAATTTCTCATGCAGAGCATTACTAATTTGTTCACCCCAAAAGATGGCTTGCTTGCCTTGAAGTATAACCTTGATAAAAGGGTACATCCATTCATGGAAAAGAGAGGAAGAAGCCAACCCCCTTATCCTGCTAAGAAGAGTTATGAGATCACCGACTTCTTTAATAAAATCACTTCTGGGAAAGCGCCTTGGCCACCTAGACAAGTTTGGCCTCGAAGTCTTAAGCCACTTAGTGTTAATTGTCTTCTTAGCTTTCTCAAAAATTTTATCATATTCTTTTTGAGCTTTAGCAAAATCTAATTTCACAACTTCTGTAGCAGTAGGACACATGAAAATTTTATCAATGAATTCTGGATCCAATCTAATGATCACATTGCCATTTGTATCCACCACTACTCTAGTGTCTTTGTTGTAGAACTAAGCACATTACAGAACAAACTCTGTATTATGAGCTGCTACGGGGAAAGATGACACCAAGTGAATATTGCTATCAACAATCTTCTTCATCATAGAACTAGGGTTATAGACTTAGTTCTTTCCACAAACTCATCCATGTCTACATGGCCAATCTCTGTATCCTGAATATCATCAATATTGGAGGTAATTGAGGTGATTGGAAAAATGCCTTGATACTTATACTTCATTGCTTTCGACTTCTTTGGAGACAACTTAGTAATTTGAAAAACTAACACCAGAAGGATGTCGATGAATAGAGCAAATCCGCAGAAGAAATTGCAACAAAAATCCATGATCATGTAATTAGGGGAAATACTGGTTACCTAGGAAAATTACACGTCAATGATCATGACTACTGGGATAAGCTTGAAAGGGCTATAGCGCAAGCAGGTCAAAAAAATAGAGGAAGGAGGGCTTAGGAAAGTAAATTTGAAAATCTCCCAGAGAAAAATTTGAGAGAGTGAATGCACGGGTGGCAAACTTTGCCGCCCTTGCATTTGAGGGATAAACTGCAGGTGTCAGGGCAGTAAATTTTGCCGACCCTGCATGTAGGTTGAAAATTTCTTTAAGTAGATTGGCAGCAAAATCTACCGCTTTTGCAAGTTTAGGAGTGATTTCAATGTATGTGCAAGGTTGACAAAATTTTCCGCCATTGCACATGCTTTGGACGAAAAACATTTTATGTAGGGGCGGTAAAATTAACTGCCCTTACATGAAGTATCAACAAGAGATAAACAGATGCGAAGGCAGGGGTTCCTGCCGACCCTGCACCTAAAAAAAAGGTAAAAATGTGTATTGGCGGTGAATATGACTGTTCATACACGTTTTGGAAAACACTTGGAACAAAAACCTAAGTTTTGACATGAGTGGGAAAAACCCTCACCCATCGAACCAAGACATTCAAAACAAGACTGAAGACTAGGATTTAAACAAAAAATGGCAAAAACTACATGTAGATGATATGGTTTTACTAATCTATAAAAGAGAAATCAAAACTAAAACAAAGAAGTTTAATTCATACCAAGCCCTAGTGTTTAAAATGAAAACAAGACAAAAAATAATGACTTACCCGGTCTGCGAAACCCTAGATGCAATTAGGAAATAAAAACTGTTTAGATCCGGAGTCTATGCGAGCTTTGTGAAGAAATCTGGCGTGAAAGAGGTTTCAATCTTGTTTATAGGTTTCTAAAATGAATAATGAACAAATTAGAAAGAGAATAAACACTTTAAAAGGCTCTAAGGTCGTGCATTAAACATGGCACGAGTGCCATTAATGCATACTCCAAGTTGGTTGATCTTGTGGGACCCGCTCGGGCGACGAAAAATGCCGACACCACATATACATTAGGTCACGTCGGAGCGGCGAAAAACCTCGACACTACATATGAAAACCAACAAACAAGAAACACGCATGGACGGCGAAATTCGCCGCTCATGCGTATTTATCAAAAATAATTAAAACATGCATCAGCGGTAGTTTGGGCCAATATTGCATGTTTTACAACAATACACATGTAAGAGTGGTAATTTTGACCGCTATTGCATGTGAAAAAAAAAACTTTCTAACACCCCAAAATAGTCAAAACTGATATTTTGACAAGCTTACGACCTAGTCGATTTTTGCAATTTTTGAGGAATCGACCTAGGGGAATGTTGCAAACCATTTCAACGATGTTAGAAGACTTCACACGAGAGAACTTGTCTCGATAAGCGAACTTAGAGTGTAGACTACGAAACAGACAAGTTTTGTAGGGGTTGTCTACAAAAATGAGCATAGATGATTTTGAGAACAACACAAAAATAGTGTTTTTTTTGTCTAACATTTGGTTTTGTAGCCCCATTCGACCGTTGAAGACTTGTCCACAACTAATAATTTATTTTTTGCATGGTTGTTTGTTGGCTCCAAAAGCATTTAGTGTTGTTATGTTGGGTGAAATTGCTTGATTGATCATAGGCACCTTCATAAGGCTTAAAAAGAACACAAATTGCATTTTCACTCATGTGGATTTAAAAAGAACATAATTTGCATCATCACTCATAAGGTTAAAATGACCACAAATTGCATTTTCACTCACGTGGATTTAAAAAGAACACAATTTGCATCATCACTCATAAGGTTAAAACGAACACAAATTGCATTTTCACTCATGTATATTTAAAAAGAACAACTTGCATCTTTCACGCATAAGGCTAAAAAGAACTACAACATGCATTTCCACTCATCTAAACAAGAAAATCTATAATTTTGTGTGAAGTGTCTTGTGATTTTGTTAATATTGTGAAAGTGTATGCTCTTCCCTCACACCATTTGGTGATCTTGGGAATCAAAAACTTCTCACAACACTTGCATAAATCATCCCCAACATAATCCAAGAGCTAAAAATGAACCTTGTTTAGTGTGACCCAAGCCTAAAAATACGTATGCTCTCCTCTCGCATCTTCGTATGAACTTGGGGATAAAAAGTAATTTTGTGCTTGTGTTGCTTTTGTTGAACCTTTAGAGGGCCTACCACCCCGCTTCGAAAGGTGGGAACGACCCAAGCAGCAACAAGCTAAAGCCAAGCTCTTTCGAGCCACTATATAAAATAATGTGTTTATGATGAAAGTCACAAGAAACAGGTGTTGTTGTGTCATACTGACAACCAACCTCCGCCAAAACCCTTCAAGGCACAACCCTTGAAGGCTGGGAGACTCCATAACGGAGAGTAGCACTGTCGTACGTATGGCCACCTGAATGAAAGAACTTACTATGAACCATTATTTTAGTAGCCCAAATCCCTCTATTTGTTGGCTCAGAAGGTGGGACCTTCGAAGCCACCCCAATTCTCGTGGTTCTTAGAAGAGATAGCAGGGACAATCCTAAGGTTTGGTGGGGGTACAAGCCTTGGGAAACCTGGAACTTGGTATGCATGAGAAGTGAGTGCTGTGGAGGGGAGTCGGTGCTACCAAGATCCTGGAGCTATCTACTTTGAATAGGCACGGCTAGGGGATCCAACAAATATTGTCCTATCCTTGCCTTAGGTTGTGCATGATTGTTTAATTTCACAAAAAAGCTTTGGACATTGTATGAACTTGTTTGAAATGCTTGTATCACTTACCAAAGAAGACTCTCATTGACATCACCCAAACATCATTTGAGCCAATTGAAAGAGCGAACTATTGATACATTCGAACCTCCAAATTCTAAAAACATCACATCCTAAGCCCAAAATTTGTCAAAATCCAAATCATCACCTTCAAAATCACATGAAACCATCATTGTCCTACATCAGCGCCCAATCCTCTGCATCAGCGCCTAAACCTCTACATCAATGCCCAAACCTCTACATTAGCACCTAAACCTCCACATCAGTGCCCAACCCTCTGCATCAGTGCCCAATACTCTGCATTAGCGCCTAAACCTCCATATCAGTGTCTAAACCTCCATATCAACGCCTAAACCTCTACATCAGCACCTAAACCCCCACATCAGTGCTCACCCCTCTACATCAACGCCTAAATCTCTGTATCAGTGCCTAGTCATCTCAATCAATGCCCAGTCCAAAAATTCATCACAAAGTCAAACTTTTGTCCTTATAGTTGTCAACAACCCGCATTCCACACCATCCTTCAACATTACATGCCATCTCAATCCATGTCCCTATCCGTTCATTACTCTTAGCTTGTGATTCATCCTAATCATTGATTGTTATCCTCACCATTGGACCTTAGACATCATTAGCCATAATTTCATTTACATCACTAGACTTATTCAATCCTATCATCCTAAAATAATCCTATCATCCTCAATCAACCCATAATCGATCATTACCCTTGAATCAGTCAAGACCAACCATATCATCATCCAAATCCATCCTAATCAATCCAAACCACATCCAAATCTTAAGGAAAAAACTCTAGATCAATCATTGACCCCTTTGGATAAATTAGCTTAGAAATCTAGACAACTCCTAAGTTAGTGGATTCCAAGAAATCTCATTTTGCTTGGTGCGTCTTGTCTACCCCAAGTAAAATAATCCTATTGTCCTCTTGTTTAGGCTCTTTGTCTACCCTAAGTATATAGGACAACCATCGGCCTTTAATCATCTTGATCTAGATTTTGGACCTATCTCCATCGGTAAATCATCATCCAAATCCGACCCAAACTCACCTTTTATGCCTCCTGTCACGCGATCACAAGCTAAGAAAATGGATGCCTGTTATCAACCCCTCTCTCCTAGTGGCTCTACCATGAGTAACATGGAGGAATATGTCAACCAACCTGAAATGGGTGAAGCATCCACTCATCCTCATCAAACTTATTCCCCCACCTTTGTCGAGTTCCTTAATGAAAAGAGGTTACATGACAATTTTGACCAATTCATTGACAACCATAAGGATGAATTTCTTCAACGTCTCATTGAACATGGTGCACGCCTTCCATATTCATATGACCATGACAAGCTCAAAACCATATTTCATGATAAACCACCAACACCCATCCACGATCAACCATGGGGATGTGTCCCTAATCCTAACGAACCCATCTACGATAATCGTTGGGCTAGTTTTGCTTCCAACACCGCCTCCATTCACACCTTGGGACAAAACATGAGGGCTAGAAATGTTTCACAACCACAAGCATCCAATCCTTCTGTCGAGTTACCTTTCGATGTACCCATTTCTAGGGTACCCTATAATGTCACCATTATCGCCATACCAGCTCCACCAAACAATCAACAAGAAGCCACCACGATTGTACTGCAACCTCTCCCTCCACTAAACATTCCACCAAGGTTGATAATCACGCAAACAGTAGCACCACCCACAACTCAAACACACATTGTGAATCCACTCAACCAACCCCAAAACCCATTGACAAACTATGCTAATCACATGCACACATATCAATATTCCTCGCATCAACCCCACCACGAGTAATTAATGCAACCTCCTTACGACATCCAACAACAGCCACAACCCCAAACTCAACAAGTCATCCCGCAACAACAAGCATAGGGGTCCCATGTTTACATGCAAGCCATAGTCCTACTCCCACGTGTTCAACATCAACAATATGTCCAACCTCGAACTCAACAAGTCATCCCACAACAACAAACACACGACTCTTACACCTACACACAAACCACAGGTCTTCCACCTCACACACAACAATAATATGCCCACTCCCAACAATAACAATAATACGTCCACCCTCAATACCAACAATCGTCAATGCAACAACCTCCACTCCACCAAGGACCACAACCACCTCTTGCTAACCCTTTCGACCAAGAATGGCAAGAGATGAAAAATGCCCTTAAAAACATCCAACTAGGGACCCAAAAGAAACACTATAAGTTCAAAGACTTATGTCCCTACCCATTCGACAGAAACATTGCCATCACACCTTTTCCTCAACACTTTGAAATGCCAAAATTTGATAAATACAAAGGAAAAGGAGTCCCTTGTGACCATACCAAGGAGTTCTTCATGGCATGCCAAGAAATTGCCTATGATGACCAATTCCTCCTCCATCTTTTTTTACGAAGCCTAGGAGGACAAGCCCTAGAATGGTTCATGCACTTACCTTATGGCTTCATATCCAATTTCGCCAATCTTTCAGAGAAATTTGTCGCCCACTTCTCATACAACGTAGAACATGAGATCACCATGCTTGACCTTTGAAACACCAAGCAACGAAGTGGTGAGAGTTTCACTGCTTATCTACAAAGATGGAGAGCCCTTGCTAGTAGGCTACCATGGACAACCCCCAAAAAACAACTCGTCCATATTTTCATCCAAAACCTTAATCAAGAAATGGCCTTCCATTTGCAAGTACATTGTGCATCAACCTTTGACGAGATCATAGAAAAGGGGGTCACTATTGAAAAGGCCCTTATTGTGAAGGGTCTAGTCAAATTCTACAACAAGAATGACAATGACAAAACCTCCAACGACAGATCTAAATTTTTGGATAAAAATAAGAACACCATAGGAGATGGTGCTACTGATTCCAAGTACATCCAAATCGCCACTCCAAAACCAAAAGAGACAAACGTAGTCCAAAATGTTTCAAACAATGTAGCAGTCCTACCTGCTCCTCTAAAGAGGAAGCCCCCTAACAACAATCCAAAATGTAAATATACTCCCTTGGCTGAACCACTTGAAGTTGTATTTCAAAAGTTACTCCGTGCCAACATGGTTGAGTTCCCCACAATAAAACCATTTGACGAAAACCAACCTAAACCCATGTGGTACAAAGAAAATGAGTATTGTGATTATCACCGTATCAAGGGCCACGCCACAAACAAATGCATGAAATTGAAAAACTATGTCCAAGACCTCATTGAATGCGGCAGAATCCAAATGCAAGACCACGACACATCACCCAATGATGGCCTAGGGGTATACCAAGACCCTGTTCCCTAGCACAACAATAACCAAACCGCTTCCCAACCATCCTCCTCCAACGCTAATCCTAACAACCAAACCAACAATATCAACTACAACAATGTTCCGCGTCCCTACGATAACATAGTGGGTAGAATTGATTTTGATTCTACTCGTGTCACCACCATCAAGGTAAAAAAAACCACCCTCAAATGTGCTGTTACCACCCATTGTGGGTGTATAACTGTGAAGGGACCATCCCCATCCTCCGCTACCACCACTTCCCAATATAACTTCCTTGACCATCTTGGAAAGACTCCCGCTCAAATCTCCATCTTGGAACTCCTTAGGACATCCACCAACCCCTGGGAAATACTTGACAAGGCTCTCCAGGAGTCTCATGTTCCTATCGACATACCTCCCGCCCAATTCCAAAACCTTGTCACTCAATTATCATCATCCTATCATCTCACCTTTAGTCATGCCGACATGCCACCCATTGACCCCGCACATAATAAAACCCTTCATATTGAAGTCCAAATCGCCAACCATAGAGTCAAGAGGGTCCTCTCGGGTAATGGATCTGGTTTGAACATATGTACATTGAAATTCATATAACTCCTAGGGTATTTAGCGGCTGACTTGGAATCTTTGGTTTTCTCCATCAAGGCAATACAACAACATGGAGAGAGAATCTGAAGGCACTATATGCCTTCCTATCAAGTAGGCCCACTCACCATGCCTACTCTATGTCACATGATTAATCTTGACCTTCCATATAATCTCCTCCTAGGCCGACCACGGTTACGTGCTATGCAAGCCGTTCCGTCCACCTATCATCAATGCCTCAAGTTCCCTCATAACGGTGTAGAAGTCACTATCCCTGCCGATCAATAACCATTTGAATACTGCAAGGCCTTAGAGGTTGTCTATGATTGATAATTCCATTGTCTGAGCACCTCTGGGGATCATGTCAAAGATCCCTCATCCACTCCATCCACATCATCATTCACACCGCACGTCACCATTGAACAATCACAAGCCTCCATGTCATCTTCCACCCATATCCCTTAAAAGGTCAAGATCATAGACAAAGAGTGTGACAAGTATAAGCTTCACAATGCCTTCCATGTGGGACAATTACCATTGTCCCCTCGCTCCCATGGCCGTCATCTTCTAAAGAAGGAAAAATAATAACAACACAGGATCAATGATAAAATTCCCTTTGTACCAGCACAGGCCTCTAGAGAAGAAGAAGCTGAAGAAACAACTCTAAGTGATTGGCTATATCGTGATGAAACTACCCCAGCACCTGTCAATCTAGAATACTTCAAAGAAAAATATCCAGTACCATTCCAAATTTGTACCAAAATGCCTTACCGTGGAACAAGACTTGGTGCCGATGAACAAGGTGTTACAGAGCCCATATCGGTTGATCCTACATCTCCCAAGAAATATGCTCAATACTTTAGTTTAGGATATGCTCCACCAACTGTGACAATCTATGGACCTGCTAAAACCTTGGTACATGTAATGGAATCCTCTTCTAGTGTTGAAAACATCATGCCCAGTGTCATCATAGCTTCATGTGAAGATCTGGACCGTTCTTGCATCTTCCCCAACAATTCCATCTTCGTTATTGACCTCCCCCTCATTCATCCTGAACTCATTGCTTAGGATTATCAAGGAGCTCCACCTCTCAACGTATTTCCAAATGATGAGGCTCTCTCCGCATTCCTGGAACTTCGCGACACCTTGCAATATGACATATGCTTGCACGCTGATGCCTATTTTAGGGAAGAAGAGATTTTTTAGTCTAAAAAAAGCAAAAATCAAAAAATAGAAAATCATCCCCTAGTGAAAACCTCTCTGAGGCACTTTCGGACACAAAAGAGAAAAATAAAGACGTATCTCCTAGTAAAAACCTCTTTGAGGCACTAGAAGATGAGGATCTCAATCTTCCCCCAATACCATCTCATTGGTAAGAGCGTTCCAGCATTCTAATTGAAGGCACACAAGAAATGAACCTCGACATGCAAGAATCACCTAAGCTCACACATCTAGTGGAAAGTCTCGGTACAAAAGAAAAATCCAATATTTCCACAGTGCTTCATGAAACACCTGATGTGTTCGCTTGGTTCTACGCCAACATGCCAGGATTGGATCCATCTTTGGTTGTTCATCATCTTGTGGTACATCCTGATGCAAAACTTGTTAAGTAGAAACTCTGCAAGATGCACCCTCAAGTCGCCTTGCTCGTCAAAGAAGAGCTGTAGACATTACTAGATGTTGGCTTTATTTGCCCTATCAATTATCCAGAGTGGGTCTCCAATATTGTGCCAGTTGCTACGAAACCTGGGGGCATCCGTTGTTGTACAGATTTATGAGACCTTAATAAAGCATGTTCAAAAGATGATTTTCCACTTCCCAACATCGATATGATTGTAGATCTCACAGTAGGACACGAGATGCTCTCCCTTATGGATGAATTCTTTGGATATAATCAAAAGCAAAATCACCCCTGAAGATCAACATAAAACAACTTTTACCTGTCCTTGGGGCACATACTGCTGGCAAGCCATGCCCTTTGGTCTAAAGAATGCGGGTGCAACCTATCAACATGTAATGACTACAATCTTTCATGACATGATACATAAGATAATGGAAGACTATGTAGATGATCTCCTGGGGAAATCTAGAACAAGGGAAGAACATCCTGCGATCCTGCGATAGATCTTTGCATGGCTCAGAGAGTACAAGCTTCGCCTCAACTCCAAGAAATGTGTCTTCGGTGTAACATCAGGTAAACTCTTAGGGTTCATTGTCTCCCACAGGGGCATCGAGGTAGATCCTGCTAAAGTCACTGCCATAATAGAAATGCCTCCTCCAAAGACACTCCAACAGCTCCAAAGTCTCCAAGGCAAAGTATAGGCTATACGAAGATTCATCGCTCAACTTGCAGACAAATGCCATCCTTTTGCCAATTTACTTTGCAAAAATGCACACTTTAAGTGGGATCAGAATTGTCAACAGGCGTTCGACCGCATCAAAGAGTATCTTGCTTCACCACCAGTCCTAATGGCACCTATCCATGGAAATCCCCTGTTATTATACATATCAACAACTTTGTAGCACTGTGGGCACTCTTAGCACAACAGGATGATACTGGCCGCGAGAGAGCTATATACTACATCAACAGGACTCTAGTTGGATATGAGCTTAATTACACCCCCATGGAACGCGCATGTCTAGATGTCAGTTTCTACTCTCAAAAGTTGTGACACTACATGTTAAGTCATTCTATCAAGCTCATATCTAAGGTTGACCCCCTTAAGTACCTCCTTTCTAGGACCACACTCACAGGAAGAATGGCAAAATGGGTCATGTTGTTGAGTGAATTTGATATTGAGTATGTTGATAGGAAAGCAATCAAAGGACAAGTTGTAGTAGATCAGCTGGCTAAAGCACCCCTCAAAGATTATTAGCCACTATCCATTGACTTTCCAGATGAGTCCATTCTAACCATGACATAACCTACACATTGGAAACTATACTTTGACAGATCCTTCACTAATCATGGTTCGGGGGCAGGAATACTATTGGTGACCCCACATGGCGACTACATCCCCAAAGCTTACAAACTTGCTTTCCCCTATACAAATAATGTGGCCGAATATGAAGCTATGATCATTGGTCTCAAAACAGCTGTGCAATGGAATATCTTACAGCTACAGGTCTATGGAGACTCTCAGTTGATCATCAAACAAGTGAATGATGAGTTTACCACAAAGGATGATAAGCTAGTACCCTATAATCAAATGGTTGATGAATACAAACTATTCTTCACCTACATACAGTTTGAGAAGGTACCTTGCCTTCACAATAAAGCAGCTGATGCCATGGCTACTATCGGTTCACTTCTAGACATGCCTCCTGATAGCCACCAATGTGAATTTCTTGTGGAACAACTCCTAATGCCAGCATATCGTGTCACCGAGTCACACATTATGTGTGAGATTGTTGGTCTAGAAAATCCCTGGTACTATGGTATTTACACCTACCTACAACATCACACTTTCCCTCTTGAATCCACCCGCAAGCAACAAATATCACTCATTCACCAAGCCACCTGCTACACTATTCTTGCCGACACCCTCTATCGCTGAAGCTATGATGGCACTCTCCTTCGATGATTAAATGTGGAAGAAGCTTCCCTTGCCTTACATGAGGTCCACATAGGTATCTGCAGAGCGCACACAAGTGGAATTGTCCTAGCCAAGAAGCTCTTGCATACTAGATATTATTGGCCTACTATGGAACATGATGCATGTGAGTATGGGAAAAAAGTGCAAGCCCTGTCAGCAAAATGGAGATCTCATTCATGCTCCTTCTCAAATGTTGCAACCTATTGCTACACCATGGTGTTTCTCTCAGTGGGGCCTAGATCTTGTTGGCAAAATCCACCCATCCTCCTCTGACAGACACAAATTCATCATCACTACCACATAATACTTCACTAAGTGGGTCGAAGCCATCCCCCTCACTTTCACCATTAGCAACCAAATCACCAAGTTCATCCTCTACCATATCATCTGTTGGTATGGTATCCCATCTGCCATTGTCACTGATAAGGGTAAACCTTTCAAAATCCATGATGTTCAGGACCTTTGTGAACAATTCCACATTCAACATCATTGGTCCACTCCATATTACCCACAAGGTAATGGACAGGCTGAGGCAACTAATAAAACCCTACTCAAAATCCTCAAGAAAGTTGTCAATGAAACTGGCCATGATTGGCACCTCCATATCCATCCCGCCCTCTGGGCCTATTGCACTAGTATCCGCACACCCACAGGTGCTACACCATATTCCCTTGTCTTTGGAGCAGAAGCCATCCTGCCAATCGAGATTGAATTGCCCTCCTTGCGCATCTCCTTGCGTAATGTCATCACTGATGAAGAATACCTTTTTGCACGCCTCCAAGAGCTCGAGCTGTTGAATGACGCCTCAACGCCCTCAATCACCTCCAAGCATACCAAAATCAGCTTTGCAGATCCTATAACAAGAAAATCTGTGCTAGGGAGTTTGCGGTAGGAGATCTAGTCCTGAAGGAAAATCAAAGGAATTTATCTGAGTGAGAAAAGAAAGGAAAATTTGAGCCTAATTGGCTAGGACCCTACATTGTCACTGCAAAGTATGGCTTTGGAGCATATCACCTCTCCACCATTGAAGGAGAAGAATTAGAGGAGCCCATGAATATCATTCACTTGAAACGGTTCCATAGTTAGTTCATTGAATACCCCATGTCAAAAATACAAAAAAAATATTCAAAAATAATTAAAAAAATAAAAATAAAAAACAAAAAAAATTTCAATTTAAATTTTATTTTATTTTTTTCAAAACTTTTCCAATCACCACATCTCACATCCTACTCATATCTTCATCACCTACCCATTACATCCTAATCATTCGACTCATCTCCTAGTCATCACGTTCTTCCCATCACGATCGTCCTACTCATCCAAGTATAGCCAATCAATTCTTCACAACCTAATCGTCCTCTCTAATACACAATCATTCAATTAACATCATCCTAATCATTTCTTAATCCATCCAAGTCACCTAACAACATCATTACACTTTAATAGCCTCATTCCAAGTCACTTCCATTTCATCCTAATTCATCCTAGTCATCCTTATCTTTCATCATCATTCTTAATCGTACCCCATCCTAATCATATCCTCTTCATCATACTTCATCATTTCTAGTCATTGCATCTTGTTCTTGTAATGTCCTAATCAACATTTCTAGTCATTCCACATCTTCATCCTCATCTAACCCACATCAACCTAATCATTCCTCTAATCACATCCAAGTCATTTTTATCAAACTTTAATCACCCCTTTCATCTAATCACCATCATCTTGATCATCCTAGTCATCACCCTAATAATCGTCATTCATACTACGCTTTCATTCTACTCATTCCCAATCGCAATACATCACAACCATAGGGAAACCTTGGAGCATCTACTCTCCCTATCGCATCCAATTGCAACTGTGTCAAAGCCTCCCACTACATAATCAATTTCATTCCTTTATGATCAAATTTCATCACAACATTCCATCTCATTAAGCTCTTGCAATCAATAGAGGTTCCTAAACATTAGTCTTCCTAAGGTTGAAACATAAGGAGAAACTGTCGAAGCTTGACTGTATCACAAGCAGAAATCTGTGGACCAAGAGACTTTGACATCTTTTTCACATCAATCACAACTTGGGCTTAATACTCTAAGGCTAGTTTAAGTCCATTCTTCCAAGTGAATTTTGAAACTCATCGGTTCACTTTAACCAATCATTTCTCCTATACCTCAAGGTCTTAACAAATCCAATTTGTGCTTTGAAAGGTCATTAGTAGACGAGAGTACCCTCTTGGAGCTAGACTTTTCAAAGACTAATATCATTAGCTTCTATCATAGTCTGGGCCTCATCACCTTCCATTGACATCCCCACAGCATCCCATAATTCACAAGTCTCATTTGGTAAAGCCATAGTTTCAAAATGAAGAGAAAGGGTTTAGATCCTCCTAGTCATCTCGCATTCTAAATATTCTACACCTTCCCACCAACACATTCATTCTTGACACCTTCATTCTCATCGACATCCTAATCATTATGATTGTCATTCTACATCATATAATATTCATACCCTACTCATAGCTTCGTCATTCAATATACATTCCCTTCTCTTTCACCTTTGATCGATACATTCCCTTTCGAGAGCATACCCGTGTTTGTCCAATCTGCCTATCCTCTCGAGGGGGCATCATCATCCCATTATTATCCTTTTTCCTCTATCCATTTCCTTAGCTTCTTTGAAATGATGTTAATGTTGTCTCTCAAATTTGCACCCTTGCTGAGTTGTAGAACTTGGCAATTTGGAGAAACATGGGATCTTTCCAGGTTTGTGGGTCACCTGTGATGGAAAGAACCTCCAGAGAAGGCTGGCTTCCTAGCTAGTTATCACCTAGAATCTACTGGATTTGCAGAGGAAAAGGGAAAAGGAATGCTTTTAAAAATGAAAGTTAAAATTGGAAAATGTGAAAATAAGGGTGATTCACCAAACTTGATATGGTTAATGAAACTCAAACTTGCATACACTTGGCCACAGACAACAGAAACTAAACCTACACAACCTATTACTGTATGTTTGCAAAAACACTTCACAAAGAGGCCTAAATGCATTAAACTCTTTAAAAGGAAGCTAACTTCACAGTTTAAAAAGCCTTATAACACTTTAAGACATAGTTTGCAACCTGCATAAACACACCTTTTGCAGAAAAGGGTATTGAAACATAAGACAAAGTCACAAGGAAACAAAAATACCTCACAAATGACCTGATCAAACACTTGATAATACCCAATATTGCAAAAATAAGAAGGCAAAATTTGACTATCAATGATATCCAAGGTGTTCTCTGTATTTCATATGCCAAAAGAGTTACAAAAACATGCTCAAACTGAGTAGGATTGCAGAAAAAATTAGTAACTCCAGAATATACATGGAAAAGAACTGCATACAAAGAGTCAAGTGAATGACTATATACTCTCCAAACAGCTGCAATGAGATAAGGATGAGAAAACTCCATTTTCGTGCATCTCATAAATGTCTCCAAAATATCTGCCTAAAGTCCTCCAAAATGGGTCTCCAATGCAGAAATAGTCAAGGCATGTCATCACTAATCATAAAAGCACCTGAAAATGCCTTTAAATGATCTTTAAAGCCACTAAAAATAAGTCAAATCTATGCAATAACTCCTCAACCTGTTTGTCAATCTCCCCTACAACATCATAAATGATTGATATTTGCACAATAAATGACATAAATACACATTATTTTTGCATTTATTCAACATTGACTAAGAGGTTTATAATTACACCACTTAGTTAATGTTTTACAATCCAGATTTATTACAAACCTATGCAGAAAATAATAGCATTTAGGACACAAATATTTAATTTCCTAATTTTGCATGATTTAGGGACAAATTAAATATTGTGAAGGAATGACAAAGTAATCGACGAGACTTACTTTGCCATATGCGATAAATCTGCTTAATATTGTGTTTTTGCATTTTTATTACAAGTGATAAAGTAATTCATAATTCATTACTTTATCATTCGTTTACAACGTTTAATCTATTTGTAGATTATGCAAAAACAACAAAACAAACATCTTCATAGTTCCTAGGCAAAACAACACGACTCACACACTTGCATCATATCACGTGTCACAAGGCCGCATCAAAACCCCTTACAATTCCTAGCCATTCCTATATGCATACATATCTATCATCAAGATACGAGGCCCAATACAATACATTTTAAAAATGACCCTTATACCTCCATATACACATCACCATGCCTTATGGCTACATGCAAAAATAGGTATTACTCTCCATACCTTAATACCACCTTATATCTCCATTCCATTGCCTCATTAAAAAGCCACATGTATCATATGTATATACTCCTTATTTCTCCCTTACTAAATAAAAGTCATCTTTACCTTAAATAAAATAAGGCCCATCACATACTATGCAAGCCTAAATAACCCTTACCTTCGAATGATTACAAAATCTTGACTTTTGAAAAATATAAGGAAAAAGGCATATGGCGACTCGGCCTCATGGGCATAATGGATTGCAATGATAAAAAATAAAACAAAGGTAAAAAATACAAATGCAAAATAGGCATGTTTGACCCAAAAGGAGGAAATCGAACCCTAAATGTCATTTGCATTTTACTTTCACTACTGCTCAAGTTTGGCCGTCACCACAAAGAGGGTTTGGGAGCTCAAACTGCATGATTTCTGTCATTTTGAGAGCCTCCATGTAGATTTTCTTTGTGAAATACTTGGTAAGTTTCCGTTTCTGAGATTTTTTACCTCTCGTTGCTTGATTTTGGGCCGATTTTAGGCTTCCAAGGCCACGTTTTTGACTATTTTTTGATGTATTTTCTTATGGTTGTCATGGCCGACCACCTGTATTGCATTTTGACTATGTGAGGCCGATTTTGGGATCTGTTTGAGGAAAGAAAACTATGATTTGGCACAACAAATGGCAGAGACAAGGAGGTAACTCGTTATTTGCTGTTGATCTCTTCTTTTTCCTTGAGATTTTCATGTTATATTCGCTGCCCGAGGCCGCGATTCTGAGTATATTGTTCTGAAATGAGTTGAAAACCTTTAGATTTTTCCTCTGTATTTGCATGATCTCTCTGTATTTTTTGAGATTACCTATATATTTACTATGCTGAAGCGCGATTAAAGGGGTTTTGTGAGCATTTGATGTAGGAGCACCCAGTGGTGTAAGGGTAATCTTGCATCACCCAAAAAGAAGTTAATTCAAAATCATTGTAGTTGTTTTCATTTCTTTCCATAATTAGTGTTTTTGGTTCCATAATATCCAGAATAATGATTTAGGACTTTCAGTCTTTCTAAAATTGCTAAAAATAGCAACCTGCATGTTTTGGAAAGTGTACTTGCCATTTTAGGAAAATTTGCATTTGGGCACGAATTGAAGCGAAAACTTACAGAAAGTTACATAACAGAAATATAAGACCTTTGGTGAAGGAATCAGGCAAAGATCATTTGTGAGCTAAAAGATATTAAAGTTTTTGTTTTCTGAAAAGCCCTTGAAAATTTTTGAAATGAGATATGAGGCACTAAAACATCCCAAAAAGTTGATAGAAATCTGTTTACGAATTCGCAGCATGATAGTCCACATTGCGAGCTTTCCAGTACTTAAAACAGTTTGTCAATCAGACACCCGGATCAAAAGTTATGCTTCCTGAAAGTTGACCTACTTTTGTAGGGAGTTGCAAATTTTGAAATTTAGCTGGACGCTGCCAAAAAGTGCTATTTATGACTATTTTGGGAACCTTGGGCAGTAGTAGAGTTAAGGAGGAAAGTGTAGAATCAAGAATAGGTGGGAAAATAGGAACCCTAGCAGATTTGGGGTTACAGATGGCAGATGATTCCAGAGTCTTGTGAGAGGTAGCTGTAGTGTGTTGCAGCCTGTGGAGGATTGATTCCTTTGATTGTAATTGAGCTTCTGTAATGTAATGAGTTGTCTAAATCAATAAAGAAATATTTTATTTTTTGTGTTCTATTTTTGTTGTTGTGTGTTTTATGATTTACCCTTCTTCATCAAGTGGTATCAGAGCAAGGGTTCTTGAGTGTGTAGACAGATTGCCGACCATGAGGCAGTTTGCACCAGGACTTGAGGTTGTGGGTTTGCTACGGAAATAAAGATGCCTCCACGAAGAAATCATATTGGGAGGAATGCTTTGATGGAAGAGGGTTTTAAATCCCTGCAAAGGTAAATTGATGCATTGCAAGAGGAGCTGCGAAGAGGGTTTGATTTGAGAACAAGAGAAGAAAGCGAAGATGAAGCTGAAGAAGAGCTATCTGAGGAAGAACAAGAAGTTGTAGGAGATCCTGTAGAAGTTAGGTTGCTGAGGGCCATTTCTAAGATTGGAAAGAGGCCTAGGATCGAAGTTTCTACATATTCTGGAGATTTGAATCCGGAACAACTTATTGATTGGATTAATGACATGGAGGAGTATTTCGAGTATGAAGATGTAGAAGACCCAGATTGGGTCAAGTTTGCAAAAATAAAGTTGAAGGGCCATGCCAGTATTTGGTGGAAGGAGGTCTAGTTAGAGAGGAATAGAAGAGGAAAAGGAAAGATCACCAGATGGGATTGGATGGTGGAGAAACTAAAGAAGTAGTTCGTTCCTGTGGACTATGAGATGGAGTTGTTGAAGAAGCTGCAAGGATTGAAGCAAGGCAACAAGTCTGTTAAGGACTATACAAAATAATTTTATAAGATTACTATCAGAACTGGTCATGCAAAGCCCAACAAGGAGAAGGTAGCCTGTTACATTAATGGGTTGAGGCCGAGTATTCAAGAGGAGCTGAGCCTAGTCATAATGACCACCATAGAAGATGCGTACCAATTTTCCCTAAAGGTGGAAGAGAAGCTGAATAAAAGTTTCGATAGCAAGCAAAGGGGCAAAGGTCAAGGCGAAAGGACTGGTGGAAGACCCTATGGAGGCCATAATGAAGATCAAAAGAAAAGTAAAGAAGCTGGCACCATTCGAAATCAGAGAGGGGATAATGCCTATCGCCCTCGTGACCAGAACAATGGTGAGCAAAGAGGAAGAGGTAGACTTGGGCAAGGACCTAGAAGAGGAGGCTTCAGAGGAACCTGTTTCCAATGTGGAGAAGAAGGACATCGAGCATACGAGTGTCCACAACATCAAGGAAGGACAAATAGAAGACCTAAAGGTAATGCACGAGTTGCACATGTCAATGAAGATGCACAATCTAAGAGCTCTGAAGATGCTGAAAGGGGAGAAACCCTAGTTTTTAGAAGAACTTTGTTGAATGAGGAGAAAGAACCCAATTAGAGGAAGAGTTTATTCCGAACAAGGTGCAAATGCAAAGGTAAGTGTTGTGATATTATTATTGACAGTGGAAGCACTGATAATCTTGTTTCAGAGGAGATGGTTAACAAGTTGAAGTTGACAAGAAGAAAGCATCCACATCCATATCAGATTGCATGGTTTCAGAAGGACCACAGAGCTTTGGTCAATAAGCAGTATTTGGTGAAGTTCAAGATTGGAGGCTACCATGATGAGGTCCTATGTGATATCATACCAATGGATGCATGTCATATGTTGTTGGGGAGTCCATGGCAGTATGATAGGAGCACTGTCCATGATGGCCGTGCAAACACATATTCCCTAACAAAGGATGGAGTACGTCATAAGTTAAAGCCCTTGAAGGAGGTGGAAGAAAAGGTATGTAGTAATGTTAGAATTTGCTTAGTAGATGGTAGAAATTTTTTGGAGGGTATGAAGCATGAGCATCATTATTTTGCATTGATTCCCAGGAAGAGAAATGTGAAGATGTACCAGTAGAAGTTTCAGATATGTTAGAAAATTTTTAGGATATTATCCCTGATAATGTACCAGAGGGTTTACCACCAGTGAGGAAGATAAGTCATCAAATGGATTTGATACTAGGAGGCAGTTTGCCGAATAAGGCAGTCCATAGGATGACTCCAGCAGAGAGTGAAGAGTTGAATAGACAAGTTCAGGAGTTGTTGAGGAAGGGATTGATAATAGAGAGCCTAAGTCCATGTGCAGTACCTACAGTATTAGCACCAAAGAAAGATGGAGAGTGGAGAATGTGTACAGACTCTCGAGCCATCAATAAAATCACAATCAAGTACAAATTTCCATTGCCCAGAATGGATGACATAATGGACTGTTTGAGTGGAGCCAAGTACTTCACAAAGATTGACTTGAAGAGTGGGTATCACCAGATCCGTATCAGAGAAGGAGATGAGTGGAAGACAACCTTCAAGACAAAGTAAGGTTTGTATGAGTAGTTAGTCATGCCATTTGGGCCAACCAATGTACCAAGCACATTCATGTGGCTCATGAACGAGGTACTGAAAGAATTTTTGGGAAGTTTTGTTATTGTTTATTTAGATGATATTTTGATTTTTAGTAAGACTTGGGATGAGCATCTGATGCATATTAGAAGAGTTTTAGAGAAGCTGAGGGAGGAGAAGTTGTTGATTAATTTGAAGAAATGTAGTTTTGCAAAGGAGTTGGTATACCTGGGATTTGTTGTCTTAGAGGAAGGTCTTAAGATGGACCCATAAAAGGTGAGGGATATCATTGAATGGCCTACACCAAGGAGTGCAATGGAGGTAAGATCTTTTCATGGTTTGGCAAGTTTTTACAGAAGGTTTGTCAGGAATTTTAGTAGCATTTGTGCTCCCCTAACTGAGACAATGAGAGGGGATAGAAAAGAGTTTAGATGGACTAAAGGAGTAGACAAGAGCTTTGATACATTGAAGCAGAAAGTCGTAGAGCAACCTGTTTTGGCACTTCCAGATTTCAATAAGGTATTTCAGGTAGATTGTGATGCTAGTGGTAATGGTATAGGAGTTGTTTTGAGTCAAGAAGGTAAGCCCATTGCCTATTTTAGTGAGAAGCTTAATGATGCCAAGAAAAAATATTTTGTTTATGATCAAGATTTTTATGCAATAGTTCAGGGTTTGAAGAAATGGAGACATTATTTTTTGCCAAAGGATTTTGTTTTATATACTGATCATCAGGCTTTGCAGTATCTTAATAGTCAAGGAAAGTTGAACCAGAGGCATTTAAATGGGTTGAGTTTTTGTAGAGTTATACTTTTGTTTTGAAGCACAAGAGTGGGAAGTCCAACAGAGTTGCAGATGCCTTGAGTAGAAGGAAAAATTTGTTGACATAAATGAAGATAGAGGTTGTTGGGTTCGATGAGCTCAAAATTTTGTATCCTGAAGATCCAGATTTTGTAGAGGCCTAGAAAGCTTGTTTGGAACCTGTTACTTTGGATAGGACAAAATGGTTGGATTTTATAATACAAGATGGCATGTTGTTTAAAGGAAGCCAGTTGTGCATTCTGAGGAGTTCCATGATAGAGAACTTGATTAAGGAGAAGCATTATGGAGGATTGGCTGGACACTTTGGTCGAGATAAGACAATTGCTATTGTCGGTGAAAATTATTATTGGCCACTATTGTAGCAGGATGTGAGGAAATTTGTGCAGAGTTGCAGAGTATGTTAGATGGTGAAAGGAGCAAGTCAAAATACAGGTCTATATCAGCCACTACCTGTACCAGAGAAGCCATGGAATGATATTAGTATGGATTTTGTTCTTAGTTTACCAAGGACACAGAGAGGGCATGATTCCATTTTTGTGGTGGTGGACAGATTCTCGAAGATGGCACATTTCATTCCTTGCAAGAAGAATAATGATGCTGTTCATATTGCTGAATTATTTTTTAGAGAGGTGGTGAGATTACACGGTCTACCAAAGAGCATAGTTTCAGATTGAGATACCAAGTTTGTTGGTTATTTCTGGAGGACATTATGGAAGAAGTTGAAGGCAGATTTGAAGTTCAGTTCTGCACGCCATCCACAGACTAATGGACAAACGGAAGTGGTGAATAGGAGTTTGGGTAACCTGCTACGATGCTTAGTAGGAGATAAGCCCAAGGGATGGGATTTGATTTTACCATAGGTAGAATTTGCTTACAATAATTCTGTCAATAGGAGTACTGGTAAATCACCATTCCAGATTGTATATGGCAATAGCCCAAGAAATGCTTCTGAGTTAAGGAAGCTGGACAAAGGAGAAAAGATAAGTGCTGAAGCTGAAGACTTTGTAGAACATCTGAAGAATTTGCATGAAGAGGTGAGAAAGTACATTAATAAGATGAATATTCAGAACAAGGCTAAGGCAGACCAGAAGAGGAGGTATAAGGAGTTCCAGGTAGGAGATGAAGTCATGGTTCACCTGAGAAAAGAAAGGTTCCCAATTGGAACATACAATAAGTTGAAAATGAAGAAATTTGGACCATGCAAAATCCTGAAGAAGCATGATTCATGAAATGCATATGAGGTAGAGCTGCCAAGTGGGATCAATATTTCCCCTATTTTCAACATTGCTGATTTATCAGAATATCATGAAGGTGGAACAGAGGATGGACCAAAAGAAATGCATTGGAGTATTCCGGCATCTACTTCAATGGAGGAGATAGAAGAGATCTTGGATAGTTGTGTGGGAAGAAGTACTCAGAACAGGCAATAAGAAGAATATCTGATAAAATGGAAAGGGAGGCCTATTGAAGATTCTTCTTGGTTGTCTAAGGAAGAGGTTGACCATTTGGGTCTTCCTCACACAAATATCTGAGACGTGATAGGGCCACTTCTCAAATTACCCTGGGTGTCTGATGCAGGAGCATCCAGTGGTGTAAGGGCAATCTTGCATCACCCAAAAAGAAGTTAATTCAAAATCATTGTATTTGTTTTCATTTCTTTCCATAATTAGTGTTTCTGGTTCCATAATATCCAGAAAAATGATGTAGGACTTTCAATTTTTCCAAAACTGCTAAAAATAGCAACCTGCCTATTTTGGAAAGTGTACCTGCCATTTTAGGAAAGTTTGCATTTGGGCATGGATTGAGACAAAAACTTATAGAAATTTACATAAAATAAATATAAGACCTTTGGTGAAGGAATTAGGCAAAGATCATTTGTGAGCTGAAAGATATTAAAGTTTTTGTTTTCCGAAAAGCCCTTGAAAATTTATGAAACGAGATATGAGGCACTAAAACATCCCATAACATCCTAAAAAGTTGACAGAAATCCATTTACGTATTTCCAGCGTGATAGTTCACATCGTGAACTTTCCGACGCTTAAAATGGTTCGTCAATTGGACACTCGGATCAAAAGTTATGTTTCCCGGAAGTTGACCTACTTTTGGAGGGAGTTGCAAATTTTGAAATTTAGCTAGAGGCCACCAAAAAGTGCTATTTATGACTATTTTGGGAACCCTGGGTGGTAGTAGAGTTAAGGGGGAACGTGTAGAATCAAGAATAGGCAGGAAAATAGAAACCCTAGCAGATTTGGGGTTACAGATGGCAGATGATTCCAGAGTCTTGTGAGAGGTAGCTGTAGTGTGTTGCAGCCTGTGAAGGATTGATTCCTCTGATTGTAATTAAGCTTCTATAATGTAATGAGTTGGCCAAATCAATAAAGAAATATTCTATTTCTTGTGTTCTATTTCTATTGTTGTGTGTTTTATGATTTACCCCCTTCATTAGCATTTTTGTTTGAAAAGAGTTAAAAAGCTTTATTTTCCTCTATATAAATTTGCATCTTGGTTTGAAATGAGCTTAAGCCATGACAAAAACTTGAAAAACTTGCAAAAAGAAATGTCTCTATGCATTCTTACTCGAAAATCTACATTTTTGTGACAAAAAACTCTCCAACTTTTCTTCACTTACCAGCTCGACCCATGACAAAAACTTGTAAAAAGAACATCTCTGTGCATTCTTACTGTTTGATCTAGATTTGTTGAGTTTGATGCAGCATGAGGCTTGATTTGAGCATTTCTGGGCATTTTTTGTTTATGAAAAGAGTTGAAAAACTTTATTTTCCTCTGTATACTTATGGTCTTTTTTTTTCTTTTCTTTTCTGAGATTACCTGTTCTATTTGCTGCTTGGGGCTGTAATTTTGATGGTTCTGAATATTATTTGAACTTGAAAATCTGTATTTTCGTGTATCTGCAACTATTCTTTGCTTTTCCTAAGTGCTGAGGCTTGACCCATGAAGATCTTTCATTTTTGTTCAATCATTCTTCTGTCTGTGCATGTGATTTTTCGCTGAATGTGATTTCTCTGTATTGAACAACCATGAAACTAACACTTATTCTGGTTTATTTCTGCAAGAATAAGGCATTTTTGAAATAAAACAAAGGTTCCTACATTAAAACCCTCAATGTATTTCATCTCCTTCTGTCACATTTTCAGTCTTCATGTGGTTATTCACTGTCTTTTGCTGTAGTAGTTTGAAAGACCTCTTGCAATCAAGTCATTGTTCTCTGCCTTGACACTTTCTTAGGGTTTCTACCCTAACTGTATTATCTTTTGTGTGGGATTTTTCTAAATTTTGTTACTTGTAAGAAGAAAGCACTCTCAAAGAAAATATAGGGGCATTCTTGAAGGCTAGCTGTACTCTACATATTCAAGTGACATGACAACAATTAAAGCTTCATTTACTCTGGTTTATTGTAGCTAAAGAAGAATGAATTTTTTTTTGTGATACGTTCCTCTTTTATATCACCCTCAGATGCCTTCTAAAAGGTTCCTGTCAGTACTTCATGAACACTTTACCATCTTTGTCATTCTTGAACATATTGATTTATGTAACTGTATATACTCACTGCAACATGATATTTAAATCTGAATGAATACATTTCTGTCTATTCTGAACATTTCCTAATGTATATGCTGAACTTCTCATTTTCTATAAAATGCTCTGTTTTTCAAAAAATGTTACTGTAATTGTTCAGAATAGATAAAATGTATAAGATCCTGTCACTTTGTGGTCATTTACTCTTCATGTTCTGATATTACAGTTGCCTTGCTTCTATTCGTTGATGAATATAACACTGTACATCACTGTTGATCTGAGCTTAATTGTCGCCTTGTTTGGTTAAAAAGATTATTTTTCAATCTTTCATTTGCTGCTCCATTCTTGATGTCTTTGATAGTTCTTTTCACATTCCTCTGTCCTATACAAGCTGTTCATTATTTTCATTCCAGTTGTTCTTTGCTAACTGTTATTTGCCTCTTTGAACATTCTTACAGTATCATTAAGTGTATCAGACTATCTTTGATAACTGCTCTGGCTTTTGACATAGACAATGAAATGTCCTACATGAAACCCTGTCACTCTTTTGGATTGGTTATCCCTTGTCACTCTATAAGAGTCATTAAGGATGCTCTAGGATGAAGATGACTACCTCATGGATGCCTTCTGTAGCTTCATGCATAATGTTGAGACTATGAGATGAATCCTCTTGATGTGATATCTGATGTAGCACCAGTTGTATAAGATACCTTCCAGTGTTCTTGCCATCTCCTCTCCATGACACTATTACAACCATTTTTGACATACTTTAAACTCTTGGAAATGTATCTAGCTGACATCCATGAATATGACTGTCCTGGAATGTATGGACTGTACTTTGTATGTTGTTCCTTTATGGATGTTGCTGCTCCTTTGTACTACATGATTGCTGTCCCAACCTTATGACAATCTGTTGTTCCATTATATGCTATGACAACACTTATTGTTGTTCCATACGACTGTATATGTGTTTGGAAATTCATGTTCTCTACTAATGATTGTGACAGTTTGGTAATGAAAACATTGGCAACAATAAGCTCCGTCACATGGCTGTACCTTCTTAATGCTGCATCCTTAGCATTTTCGTGGTTCTAACATTCTTGTTGATGGTTAAATACATTTACTTTCATTGCACTATTGACAGTCATGATAAAGATGCTAAAGCTCATTGTCTCTTTGGCTAGGGTATGCAACTCACTGTTCTAACTGATGGACTGCTGTCCCAATGCTGTTATGCATAGTAAAAGTTCTCTCTTTTCATCTATGACTATTTTTTATCATGGCTGTGTATGTGATTGCCTTCTTGCTGACTGTTATTCCTTTTAACAGTTGTGATCTGCCTTCTGAATATGCTCCCTAGGCTGTGCTTTTGCATTTGTATATTGTTTATAAAATGTTTTGTAAGGACTATGAGCTGGGCTCAACCCTTGTGGAAGCCACATTTCCTCCACTCATAATGTAATCTGATGGATCAAATAGAAACATAATTACATCTGTATCTGCACATGAAGCAAACTTGTTAGAAAATAAATGCATGTTTTGGACGTGTTTGATGACTTGATTGTTCTCTAGGACATCCTGTTAGACTTAGGGCACACAACTGAGAGGGGGGGTGAATCAGTTGTGCAAAAATTTCTTTGTATTAAACACTTAATTCCACTTTGCAATTCAACAGCTTAACAATAAATCAATCATGGAAACATAATGCAACAAATCAAGAGCAGAAACACATTAACGCATGAGACACCAAGATTTTGACGTGGAAAACCCGGTTAAGGGAAAAACCATGGGGTGATTAACCCAAGAGTGTTTTCTCTGTTAGAAGAATAGAAAGAACAAAATGGCACATGCCAATTAGGGCTCACTTTGTGAAGATCATTGATAGGCCACACCCTAAATTCAAAAAACATCCCTACAAATCCCTAGAAGTTGATCCCCTAGGCGCATTCTCTAGCATTCTGCATGGAGTTCTACATGTAGAAGATGTTAGGGTTTACATACACGCAAATATTTAAGAATTTGGGGAATCCAAGCTGATGGATATCTATCACAAGGAACTAATAGATGAATCATTTGAACTCAAACCTCAATACAAGGCCATCCGGGATAAGCATTTTGGACATTGCATTCATTTCCCCTGTTTTGCTGAAGATGATTGGGTTCGATATGTTTTGAGCAGAATGCATGACAACTTTATGTGGTTGATGAGGCCATTCAAGATAACCAAGGATGCAATTAGGGTGGTAACTGGATTGCACTCATCTAGTGGGTTGCCTGCTCTCAAATCAGTCAAAAATTAAATTGTAAGTTAGGCTATCGGATTAAAATTTGACAAGAGAGCAATGACTATAGAAGATATCACTGATTCAGATATCAAGTTTGCATCTATGATAATTGGCTATAAGATATATCACTCCAGCAGGGAGAATTCTGTACCTAGAACTGCCATCTATGTTGCTTATCAGATGTTAAGGGAGAATGTAGATTATGATCTTTGTGAGCTTCTTCTGAGCCAACTATTGGAAAACCTACAAAAGATCAAGAAGGACAAGAAAAACTCATTCGAGTATGGTGGGCTAATACTGTGCCTATTCTTTTACTTTATGAATGAGCTACCCAGATCCAGTGGTTGGGTATGGCAAAATGACAGACCAGTAGCCATACAAATCAAAGACTATATGCATGGGATTGGTGATGCCAAGGCACAAAGCACATCACTCTGGGGTTACTTTAAAAACTTCCAAAGTATGATGCAGGCCAGATAAAGAATCCCCTAATCAATGGTTGAGAAATACAATGATACAATGTGCTTTATGGTAGACACTGATCAATGCCTAATGGAGGCAGTGGAACTGAGAATAGTATGGATCATGCCAATGGGGTATGAGGTTGATGAGAAAATCCTAGAGTTGCATATCCAACACCTGCTGAGTCAGCCCAAGGACCCTAAGGTAGAAAGGTTTGGAACCTTCCAAGAGTTGAGTGTCAAAGTTCATGTTGAACTAAGACAACCTAAGATCAAGAGAAAAGTGAGAAGGGAAGTAGAAGAACTCGCCAAGAGGCATGGAATATCAAAGGAGGCAGTTGATGCCAACAGAGAGAAGATGGAAAGGGCAGAGAAAGAAAGGCAAGAAACAATAAAAAAAGTGCTTCAGTGTAAGCCCCCTCCCGGATCAAATCCTCCAAAAGCTCTGCACCTGCCACCTCTAAGAGCTAAAAGGCATCAAAACTGGAAGCCTAGACATCTGGAAAGGGAGAGAAGAGAACAAAGAAAAAGGCAACAAGGTCCTATACTAGTCAGAAGGATGATGAAGAGATAGAATTTGATGAGGAGATCAAGAAAATGAAGAAGAAGAAGAAAACATCCAATGAACCCTCTACCGGTCATAACAAGGAAGAAGAGGCAGAAGAATTCGTTGAAAGGCCTACTCTCTGCATTGATGATATCATCAAATCAGTCACTGTGGATGGGAACTTGAAACCAAAGACTGGATTTTATGATGATTATGGTGAAGCTGATCAGAAGATCCTGCAAGAAGCTATAGTCAGGTATCTAAACATCTATAACAAAACATTCATTGAAATCATCTCCTTAATTCCCAAAATCCTAGAGAAGGAACTTGAAATAAAAAAGAACAATGCTAAGGCAAAGGACCTGGAGATCCAGGAACAGATAGCTATTCAACTCTACCCTTCAATCACTTCAAAACAAATGAACATGATCTTCAAAGATTGCAAGGATGAGTTTTGGAGCAAAGCAAGAATGAATCAACTTATGCTTGGAGAGACTGACAAAGTGGCAAAAGATATTGAAGACATGCTCCAGAATGCCTTCATGAAATTCAATCTCCCTGTTATAGAGGACTTAGGTAATGAACCTTTTGTCATGGATAATGAAGGACTAAGTACATCAAAGGTAGATCCTTTAGAGAAAACTGCAGAAGAATCAAAGGAGATAGGTGAGGAGAAAACTAAGGATCTAGATTCCTCTGCTTCGGAAGAGGAAGTCCCTAAAGAAGTAAACATCTCTCTTCCGGATCCCTCTGCTGACTCTGAAACTGAAGGAGAAGAAAGAAAAGATGAGAAAAGTTGTCAAGAAGAAGTCAAGGGAAGAGAAAAGGATCAAACAGAGAAAACCCCAGATGACAGCTCTGAGGCCACAGAAGGGAAGAAAACTCTGTCTCTGTTAAGAGACACTACAGAAGCAGTCAAAGACTTCCTAACAAAAGAAATGATTGAATTAGATGAACTGGAATTGCTTCAAGGACCATTCAATTTTGATTCCCTCTCCCTAGTTCAAACAATGAAGATAGCATCCTTTGCTTCAGAAAAGGCAAAAGAAAAACTTCTGAAGTCTCACATGGAAGACTGTGAGCTGATAGAGATTGTATCCAGTGTATTGGAGAAGATCATGCCATCCTTTCAAAAGGATCTTCCAGCCTCCTCATCTGGTAATTTGAAATGTCTTGTTAATTTTGTTAATACACATTTTGACTCTTTAGAGAAAGCAACAGAATAGAAAGTCTGGAAAGAGTTTTTGGGTAAGAGATTCTCCAAAGTACAAGGGCTAATAAGAAATGATAAGAGAAATATGGATATTGGAATAAAGAGCTTAGAAAATGCTCTTAAACATGGCGGAGAAATATATAAATTTTGTTTATCCTGGTCTAAAGTGACAAAGGATATTGAGAAGAAAGTGAAAGAACAAGAGGATAAACTGTCAAGTTTATCTCATAATTTTGATCCTCTCACCACATCCATGATAAACCAAGAATGTCAAACTATTTTCATTCTAAATGAACTAAAGAAGCTTGAAAAGGAAAGGAAGAATATAATAAGTAGGATGGGTGAACTTAGAGGGATAATTATCCCTAAGGTAGAGGCCATGCATGAGGCCCTAACTGATGCTCAGACCACAGCCCGGACTAGTGATCCGACAAATCTAAAGAGGGCAGAAGCTTTTGCATTCCTGTTGAGTGGTCACATCTCAATTTTGGACAGGATGAAGCAGAGTTGGGCAACACAATTTGTCCATTTGAAGACAATTTTTGCATATATACTTCAGTATATGTAAGTATGTTATGTATATATATTTAGGCGGCCAAGTATAGATCATTTTTGGAAATTTTGGTATGTGGATCCTACCCTTTGCCATTGATGTCAAAGGGGGAGTGAGGAGGAGTGAAAAATGTGGAATCTAGCTAAGGGGGAGCTCCAAAAAGTGTACATAAGAACAGAGCATCAGCCAAGGGGGCATATGCTATAACACTTAGTCATTTTTCACTAAGTGTTGCCATCAATGCCAAAGGGGGAGATTGTTGGCAAGAGACACTGTGTGGCTTCATGAGTGTTGTCATTGATGGCAACAAAGTCCATCCCACACATCTGCAAGATATGGTATGTCTATACCGGAAGTCAGATTGAAGAGTATTTTGGTCCGATAAGCAAGAATAGATCATGTAGCAAGGTCCAACAATCAAGTCTGGATCTCTCAGAGGAAGTATCTTAGTAAAGTGCAGACTTGGCTAAGTCAAGAGGAGTACCATGACCAATAAATTCTAGAGATTGAGCCTCCGGTGATGAAAGAGTGAAAAGATATGAACACCTAAGTGTTGGGTTCCTGTTTGGCAGAGAAGGCTGAGGAAGAACTGACTGGCAGAGCATCAGACTTTAATCTGGATGAGATATTGATGGTGATCAAGTTTATTGAGGTATCATTCATGATTGACTGACATGATTGATGACTTCTATAACTATCTTGTTGATATGCATCACTTAGTAAGCACGGATTCAACCGACAGACCAGAGTTTAGAAATATCTTGAGTTTTCCAGATGCCAACTAGAAAGATGATTGAAATCATTGATCCAGATATATATACCAGATTGATTTCGGTATGAAGGCTTGTGTGTTGTGTTGTGTTGTGCAAAGAAAAGTAGAGAGTAGTGTGGAAGCAATAGTATAGGTTTGGTATGTGACAGGACAACATCACCAAAGAAGAGGAAGAATGAAGGTAGAAGATCAGTGTATTGAGCATAACCGAAACTGAACCTCAAGCATATGTGGATGCTTCTCATCAGTTCAATCACTTGGTTACTTTCTTTATATCTTGTAGACAGTGAGTCTCTTGTAGGCAGTGAGCCTCTTGTGAGCAGTGTGCTCGGTCAGTGAGCCCTAATTGGCAAGTGTCATTTTGTACTTCTATTCTTTTAATAGAGAATACAATCTTGGGTTAGTCACCCCGTGGTTTTTCCCTTAACAGGGTTTTCCATGTCAAAATCATTGTGTTATGTGTATTGATTTTATTTCTGCTTTCATGGTTATGCATGCTTATGTGATTTGATGCTGCATTAGTTGTTAAAGAAGAACAGAAAGTTAAAGTAATTAAGATAACTGATTCACCCCCCCTCTCAGTCATCAACAAAACACTCCCACCAAGATTTCATAAATTCAAACTTATCGTGTCGGTAAAGGACCCAAATAACAGTCACAAACTGACACTTAAAATTTGGGATTACCCAAAAATAGGGCAAGACTAGGGTGCAGGTGCCCAGGTCCTCCCCCCTATTTTGGGTAGGGTCAAGCTCATGGGGTCCTCCTAGGTCCCATTTGTCATGTTACCTAGAGCTCATTTGATCGGGATAACAAATTATGAGGTAAGATGTCCTAAATGCATGCAAAAGACCCGGGAGGTAAACCTTATGAGGGAAAAGCCCCCAAGGGGACATTTTTTGATGTTACATTTAGCCCCCACTTTAATGTATGTATAAATGCAAGGCCAATACATGCATTAAAGTAAGGTCAACAAATACAGCAAACACGCCAAGCACGGAGAAGACACACTAAGCAAATAGAAAATAGTAACATGCACGCAAAATATGGAGAAGATAGTTATAGTCACGCAAAACACGGAGAAGACAGTAAATTCTTAGAAGACACATTAAAGCATGGAAGAAATGCAAGATTCTTTTCTTTTCTTTTTCTCATATATACGAAATGCAAATGCAAGTACTGGAAAGTAAACAAACCTCCCATAATACATGATGCACTCATCACGTAGGTCTTTGTATATATGGGGCAACACACACGTAAGACACACAAAACCTCCCAAAATACAAGAAGCACAACCTAAGGTGCTGGTCTTTATATTGCATATGGGGCAACAAACACACGAAACAAAACAAGCATGCCAAACACATACCCTTGAAGACACGGAGAAAACACGGCAGCCAGGCGATGGAGTGTACCTATTTCTAGATCCAAAACCATCTCAGGCACATTACAAGTACACATCGATGATTGGGCTTTGCCACAACAATCACCAAAGACATACTTAAGGGTTGAGTTAGTCACAGAATCACTCCCCACCTCCGTAGTGGACTTTTGAAAATGATAGGATGATGCAATCTGCTCTGAGAAATACACCATCCCCACCTCCGCAGAGGGATTAAGATAGAAAGGATATACATGATATCCCACCTCCATAGAAGGCTTACTTGATTGATTGATTGATTGCAAACAAACTTAGGATGCATGATGCACTCTGTTGGTGCCTGATTTCACTGTCAGTTTCTGAGCAATTTTCATGCAGGCACCTTCCCTAAAAATCCAAAAAAGTTCTAAGTCTTTGGGCCTCCTCAGCATGTTTTAACATCAGCATCATATTTTCTTTGGAGGAGGTCATCATCATCATGTTTCCAGACATCACCCTGATGTTGCTTACGAGGGTCATCATATTTTCTGTCAGCATGATCTTTCGCGGGGTGATATTTTAACATCAGGTGATCTTTGTTAAGATCATCCTGATGATGTTGCTGTAAAGTTCTAAGTGTGACCCGATATTCATCGTGTTCATCATATTTTGAACGTCAGGATGATCTTAGTCAATATCATCATGATGTTGTTGTATCACTTCATGTTCGTTGTTTTATCATCCTGATGATGCTGACGTCATTCTTATGTCAGGGTGATATCTATTTCTCTGCCTATCTGCATCATGATATTTCCGAAGGAGGGGGTGATATTTTCATATTTGAATATCACCCGGATGTATGTTTGTTCCAGCATCATGATGATGCTGATATCAGGGAGATATCCGCCTGTCGGCTTCATGCATTATCCAGTGGGGGGTGATCATTTCAAATATCTGTCATATTCATATATCACTCCGATCTTATAGCGGAGCTACAGTGCAGCATGATATTTGTGCATCAGGATGATATTTCCAAATATCCGGTTATCTTCCGAATATCATCCTGATGCCGACATGTGGTGGTGACGTCATCAAGGTCCGGGGGGTCATATTTCTAACATTACTCATCTTATGAAGATCCCCTAATGTTGCGAATATGACGATGACGTCATCCGGATATGAGGAGGTGCGCAGTAGGCAGATATGCTGATGACGTCAGCAGGATATGACGGTGATGTCATCAGGATGTTCATCGGCCAGACATTTGGTATCGGCTAAGCAGGAGGATCTTCCTCCGATGGATCAGGTTGTGTCGATGAAGGCGTTTATCATGCAGGTGATATTGCGATATGATGCTGACGTCAGGGTGATATTTCATGCAACAGGATATCATGCTACTGGAGGATGATGATGAAGGTTTATACTAGTGTCGTCGGAAGCAAAAGCACCGACATCATATATGCTCGCGACCTAGTATATAAGGTGATGAGGAGGTTGCTGCGGGGTGCATGTGGGATAATTCGACCCTGCATATTTTCAAATATCACGATGAGGTATTTTGGCGGGAAACGGTTGCGATGCACTGTTTGATGTTTTCCCAAGGCCGCGGGTTGGTGCGCCATTAATGGCAAAGGTTGCAGAGGTATGGACGGATCTGGTACCCAATTGAAGGTGTACATCAATGGACAGTGGCGCAGGGCTCGAGGTTTCTTCTTGTCTCCTCCCCACCTACTGCATTCATGTTTGGGCGCCAATCTGGTAATGCGTTGAGCGCCATTTTTCTGATACTGTGTATCTGGAGGGATTTTTGGTCAACCATGTAATTAATTGCTGTGGTACACTTTCTGGCTGTTATAAGCAGACTGTGTTACCATTTTTTAGGTTGTTGAAAACTGGACATTTTGGCTCTGTAATAAGATACAACTAGTTTTGGTTGCTCTGTGTAGCAAAACTTGTGAGTTTATGTATCTCCTGTTGTACGTTTTGGCATGAATCCACTGATTTCATGGTTAATCTTATATGAATAATGCTATGTTTGCATGTGTTATGCTGATTCTGTCTCCAGTTTTGCATGTATCTTTCTTCCTGCAATAGGGATGCCATAAGTATCGACAGCTTAACACTCTGTATTGGGAGATATCTGTAAGGCAGGTATCATGTGTATCCCCCTGAAATCCAGTTTTAGCTATTCATGCTGATCATTCACAGGTGTATGTCTACCGACTCCAAGCCCTGGATAGGCACCAATCTAGCTCTGTGTTGAGGTTATACACCATGTCCAGCTTTGCATCCAAACACCATTTCAAACCATCTCTCCCTTCCATCTGTTAGTTGTAGGATTAGGAGTAGGAAACCCTTGCATGCTCTCATCCCTAACCAGACATATATGTCCAAGAACGTTGCCCACCTTGTGATCTATCATACAGATCTTGGTCCATACATGAGAGTATTCTACCTGTTGTTGTCAAGTTAGATCTTTCTATCTTTGAGCTAGTCAAGGTTACATCTTGAGTTATAGGGACACCCCCCTTGGTGCGGCAGAACCAGAAGTGAAGGGGAGGAGCTCACGCAACCTCCTGTATTAGTTGGCTGAATCTACCTATGCATTAGAAGTGGCAAACCCTAATGCTGATTCAGAAGAAAAAACCAACAAAATGGCGACTCTGCTGGGGATTGAGAAGTAAAAGTAATATCTAATCATCTCCAGTAATACATTTGTGACCCATCCGAGTCACCAACAAAATGGCAACTCTGCTGGGGATGGACTGGTAAAAAAAAAAGTAATATATCTGTGACCCATCCGAGTCACCAACAAAATGGTGACTCCGCTGGGGAGAAAATTGATGAAAAAGTGTTATATCTTGTGGCCCATCTGAGTCACCAACAAAATGGCGACTCCACTGGGGATTGAGAAGTAAAAGTAATATCTAATCATCTCCAGTAATATATCTTGTGACCCATCCGAGTCACCAACAGAAAATGGCGACTCTGCTGGTGGAATGAACCTGGAAAAAATAGCTTTCAGCTGTTGTAAATTTTGTCCTCTCTGGAGAGGTGGCGACTCTGCAAAAGATTCAAGTGCCCATGAAAAGCTGATGTGTGTGTTGTGACAGAAAATGTGCTATTTAGACTTCAGCATCTGTATAAGAAAGGTACCTTGTTCCTTCCCCTTTATATTTGCTATTTTGCTGCATAGGTTAGATGCCAGGGGAGGTTACAGGTCTTCGGAATGCAAGGGATGTCTGAAAATAGAAATTTCATGAATCCAAGTATGAATTATCCCATACTCAGTGGTGAAATGTTGGATAAAAGAATAGAAGAGATAAGAAATAGGTTGATATTCTTAGAGGCTGAGCAGGCCCAGTTAAAAAGCAGTAACCCTGTTATGTCTGCCAGTCAGAAGGCTAAACCTCTTCTCAGCCCTTTTGATCCTTTGTATGACCAACTGGATTTGTCATGGGTGGATTATAAAGTAGAAACTATGCCTGCTAGGATATACTGTCAGATGCCTAGATTTGGTGGTCACAGTGTATGTGATGGGAATGCACATATCCAAAATTTTCACAGTTTCATGGGAAAACATTCATTTAGAGATGAGGATATGTGGATGAGGTTTTTTGTTAGGTCCTTTGATGCAAAAGCAAAAGACTGGTATTTGAGCTTTTCAAAAGGATCCTTTGCCTGTTGGGATGAGCTTGCTGACTGTTTCAAGGAAGAATTTGCAAAAGAACCGGCTGATCTTGTTGCAGAATTGATGAGAATCAGAAAACAAGATGAAGAGCCATGTGTTGATTTCAGTCATAGGTTTGCAATAGCCCTTTCACAGATCCCAGAAGTCTTCAGACCTGATATTTCAGCCTGTGTTGGCATATTATTTGAAGCTTTTGAGGAGGGCTTTAGTGCAATACTGAGGGATTTCAAGGTGACAAGTATGCAGATGGCATACAGGTTCATAGAAAAGATAGAAAAAATCAGAAATGTGCACCTGCTGAAACCCCTGTCCCCAGGCCTTGGTGTGAATAATAGTTGTAAAGCTACAAATGACCAAATAATTAAGGCATCATGTAAAGATGAAAAGATGAATGTTGAGGATGCCAGTGAAAGGACTAATGAGGATTCCCATTGCAATGATGAGGCATCTGACCATGAAAACAACAATGAGGTTGTGGACAGCAATGAGCAATTTTTGGAATGGACCTGTGGAAATAATTGTGAGTATTGTGCTCAAGATAGAGAAGAAATAAGCATACAGGCTGATACTCCTCCACAGAGGGAATCCATTGGTGATGAAGATGCATGCTCTGCTACCCATGAACAAATGGCATACTATGATGAAACTGATGCACTTGGGTCACCCATTTATGACACATATGGCGATGAGGATCTGTCTGAGTATGGTGAAGATCTAGACACTATTTTTGGCTTGGATTCTGTTTCTCATCATGATGAAAGAGGAACCGACATACATCAGGTAAGTGATTGTAAAAATGTGCCTGATTGTAAAGAGGTGTCAGAGCCTGATCTTTTCCAGCTTGGTGCTACTATTGGTTGTGTACATGATGTGCACAATTGTGAATTTGAAAGCTTTTCTTTTGATATGCCAGCATATACAATGAGCTCTGATCTTCCTAGCTGTGTGGTGGACTTTGAGTGTTTTCAGTTTTCAGTCCAACTAGGAGATCATTTTACAATGCATACTGCTGATGCAGATGATGATAAGTGTTACATACCATTTGAGTATGCATTGCTTGATACATTCTGCATCCACTTGTTGCCGGATGCTAAGGGTTATCTGCACAGGGATGACAGTGACAAGCTAAATCAGAGGGATGAATGTGCAGATGACCAGGTTTGTTTGGGGTCAGATCATGGCAGTATCTCCAGGCTTGATCCAGTAAATGCAGATGAAAACAAAGTGTTTGACAAAGGGAGATACATGTTTTTCTTTTCTTGGTGGCCTTAGGCCATCAAGTGTGTTTGGTGATGCAGGTCGGTGTAGTATTTGACTCTGTGCCCAATGGATAAGGGACTGGTCTGCATCCCAGAGATCTGGGGTTCTCGCTGCAGTCTTGCACCTGCACGTCCCCAGACAGAGCCACTGTTGGTGCCTGATTTCACTGTCAGTTTCTGAGCAATTTTCATGCAGGCACCTTCCCTAAAAATCCAAAAAAGTTCTAAGTCTTTGGGCCTCCTCAGCATGTTTTAACATCAGCATCATATTTTCTTTGGAGGAGGTCATCATCATCATGTTTCCAGACATCACCCTGATGTTGCTTACGAGGGTCATCATATTTTCTGTCAGCATGATCTTTCGCGGGGTGATATTTTAACATCGGGTGATCTTTGTTAAGATCATCCTGATGATGTTGCTGTAAAGTTCTAAGTGTGACCCGATATTCATCGTGGTCATCATATTTTGAACGTCAGGATGATCTTAGTCAAATTCATCCTGATGTTGTTGTATCACTTCATGTTCGTTGTTTTATCATCCTGATGATGCTGACGTCATTCTTATGTCAGGGTGATATCTATTTCTCTTCCTATCTGCATCATGATATTTTCGAAGGAGGGGGTGATATTTTCATATTTGAATATCACCCGGATGTATGTTTGTTCCAGCATCATGATGATGCTGATATCAGGGAGATATCTGCCTGTCGGCTTCATGCATTATCCAGTGGGGGGTGATCATTTCAAATATCTGTCATATTCATATATCACCCCGATCTTATAGCGGAGCTACAGTGCAGCATGATATTTGTGCATCAGGATGATATTTCTAAATATCCGGTTATCTTCCGAATATCATCCTGATGCCGACATGTGGTGGTGACGTCATCAAGGTCCGGGGGTCATATTTCTAACATTACTCATCTTATGAAGATCCCCCAATGTTGCGAATATGACGATGATGTCATCCGGATATGAGGAGGTGCGCAGTAGGCAGATATGCTGATGACGTCAGTAGGATATGACGGTGACGTCATCAGGATGTTCATCGGCCAGACATTTGGTATCGGCTAAGCAGGAGGATCTTCCTCCGATGGATCAGGTTGTGTCGATGAAGGCGTTTATCATGCAGGTGATATTGCGATATGATGCTGACGTCAGGGTGATATTTCACGCAACAGGATATCATGCTGCTGGAGGATGATGATGAAGGTTTATACTAGTGTCGTCGGGAGCAAAAGCACCGACATCATATATGCTCGCGACCTAGTATATAAGGTGATGAGGAGGTTGCTGCGGGGTGCATGTGGGATAATTTGACCCTGCATATTTTCAAATATCACGATGAGGTATTTTGGTGGGAAACGGTTGCGATGCACTGTTTGATGTTTTCCCAAGGTCGCGGGTTGGTGCGCCATTAATGGCGAAGGTTGCAGAGGTATGGACGGATCTGGTACCCGATTGAAGGTGTACATCAACGGACAGTGGCGCAGGGCTCGAGGTTTCTTCCTGTCTCCTCCCCACCTACTGCATTCATGTTTGGGCGCCAATCTGGTAATGCGTTGAGTGCCATTTTTCTGATACTGTGTATCTGGCAGGATTTTTGGTCAACCATGTAATTAATTGCTGTGGTACACTTTCTGGCTGTTATAAGCAGACTGTGTTACCATTTTTCAGGTTGTTGAAAACTGGACATTTTGGCTCTGTAATAAGATACAACTAGTTTTGGTTGCTCTGTGCAGCAAAACTTATGAGTTTATGTATCTCCTGTTGTACGTTTTGGCATGAATCCACTGATTTCATGGTTAATCTTATATGAATAATGCTATGTTTGCATGTGTTATGCTGATTCTGTCTCCAGTTTTGCATGTATCTTTCTTCCTGCAATAGGGATGCCATAAGTATCGATAGCTTAACACTCTGTATTGGGAGATATCTGTAAGGCAGGTATCATGTGTATCCCCCTGAAATCTAGTTTTAGCTATTCATGCTGATCATTCACAGGTGTATGTCTACCGACTCCAAGCCCTGGATAGGCACCAATCTAGCTCTGTGTTGAGGTTATACACCATGTCCAGCTTTGCATCCAAACACCATTTCAAACCATCTCTCCCTTCCATCTGTTAGTTGTAGGATTAGGAGTAGGAAACCCTTGCATGCTCTCATCCCTAACCAGACATATATGTCCAAGAACGTTGCCCACCTTGTGATCTATCATACAGATCTTGGTCCATACATGAGAGTATTCTGCCTGTTGTTGTCAAGTTAGATCTTTCTATCTTTGAGCTAGTCAAGGTTACATCTTGAGTTATAGGGACACCCCCCTTGGTGCGGCAGAACCAGAAGTGAAGGGGAGGAGCTCACGCAACCTCCTGTATTAGTTGGCTGAATCTGCCTGTGCATTAGAAGTGGCAAACCCTAATGCTGATTCAGAAGAAAAACCAACACACTCATCGTGCAGGTCTTTGCACCTAAGGATAAACACATTGCTAACATCTACAATAGACAACTTACCTTATATATGCCCCCACCTTAAGGTGGTTGATATCATGCATCGATATCAAGCACGTTAAGGTAGGAAGAAAACACACAAGGGAACACTGACTTTCACAAAGCCCATGCCCCCCATAGGTGACATGTACTTCACGATCGCCAAATGTTCCCACAAACACATCCCTGCAAGAAACATGTTAGTGTCTACAAAATCATGATAAACATCAACATCAATGCATATGATTAACCACACAAAGAGCCAAGGTTATACAATGAATTTGGAGTTTGAGGATAACCGTAAGGCTATATCACGAAGCTCTCTGAATAGAGTACCACCAAGGCCAAATTCAAAGACAAACAAAGGTGCATGGAGCAACAATATTGTTAAGGTTTGTAAATGCAATAGAAACATCATAAAATTCACTACAATCCCATCATCATATTATGAACTAAGTCCAATTTTTGATTGCTCTCAAAAGGGACACTAGGTCTGCATCAGTATAAATGTTTGTCATCATCTGCCCACTAGATGGAAACACTAGAGGAAGGGAAACAATAAATAAGAGGGGAGAAACAAGTGTCTCAGGGATAGTCACGTAGGAGGGTGCCCCCAAGTCACCAACCGCAACGCTATGTCCGCAAGACACAACACACAATAATGAAATCTGAGAGAGGCAATGTAGAAGAATGATGATACAAATAGAAGAAGGTCACAACAGAGGTGGTCTCCCGGTATCTCGGACCTTATAGGAGAATTCGAGGTCATCCCAGGAGGCCTAAACAACACATAACACATCACGGGGGAAGCACATCATGAGAGAGATAAAGGGTTAGAGATACCTACCTATAGGGTCTTCGTATTATATCTTGGAGCTCGCAAACGTCTTGGAGAGGTACTCAATCATATTTAATGCAAAGAGAAAAACCATTCTAAAGCAGTATCTTTGAGATATCACGGGAAAAGTTTTGCTAACAAATCCTCTTCAAAATAAAAATCACTACATATAGTTGTAAATGCTGCCACATGAATATTAGGATCACCTTTTCCACCATATTTTTCAAAGCAGGGAGTCTCAAACCTCTCAAGCATAGGAGTTTATCAAGATTGCATAGGAAAGGGGATTACGGGCATGATATGTTGGTAGACTAGGCTGCGACGAATTTGTCAAGTTTGTTACCTTTTGTTGTAAAGCAGTCATGCCCTGTAAAAGTTGGTTTAGGATGGCATCATTTGGAGATGCAGTTTATTGTGAGGAATTGGAACCAAAGTGAGGAGGTGAATGAGATTGAGATACGATAGGCAGAGGATGAGAATATGTTAACAGTAGTTGGCCATAATGATAGGTGGAAGATGGTTGCGAGTAGGTAATAGGTGGCTAGAAATGAGTGTAATAGATAGGAGGTTGAGACCAATTATTCATAGAAGAGGTCCCTTTAGGAACCAAATTTTGATAATTAAATCCCACAGCTTTGTAATTAGTACCATTAGATACTCCAATACCAGTGGTAGCATTACTATAGGAGTTCGCATTAGTTGATAAGATTGTTGATGTAAAAGTGGATATTCCCGTAGTCGGTATAGGTGCTGAAACATTAGTATGAGATGGTGATAAAGTGTTATTTATCACTTGTGCACGTTCAGTCACTGGTATAATGTTGGTTTGTATAATATGTGCTAGACCACGAATTGCATTAACACCATCTTGTCCCTTTTTTATCAATTCTCTTATATGTTATGAATTGTAGGAACAACTTCTTAATCTATTCTCTCATTTTCCATAAATGATTGGAATTCAGCTAGCTCTTTATCCAATTTTTCTATTTGCTCATCAAATACATATCCTGTTGCCTCAATAGTATCATCAACATCATGAAAATTTTATTCTTCCATTGTGGTTGGAGGATGTATAATATCTTGCGCAGTTTGAGTTTCTCCCTTTGTAAAGAAGGTATTCAAAGGATTATTAGAGGTAGGAATGTCATTTTCTTCAAGAGTACTAGATCCCATTAACCTTTTACTTCTTCTCAAAGGGATATTTTTTTTAGGACAGCGTGTCATAAATCTTATACAAAATCATACAACACACAACGTACAAACTATGAGAACAAATCCTAAGAGAAGGATATGATTGAAGGCCAAAAATACTTGGTTTGTTGTACTTTTTCAATGCAAATAAGTGAAACAAAGGGTGTTTTAAGGATTTTGATCAGTGACAGCAATTTATATGTCTGATATCAGTCCAAAACATAAATAAGATTCTTCAACACACTCTTGATGCAAATCCAAGATAATGTCAAGTCAAACTATTGTGAAAATATGTCGAAATAGGCACTTTTTTCACCAAAACTTAATGCAAAAGAGAATAACAAAGGGTGTTGTGAGGAAATTGATGATGGAAAGCAAATTATATCAGTAATAACAGCCACATAGTGTCAAAATATCTAACACAACACACTTTTAGTGCCACTTAAGGTCAAACCCTAGTGAAAATATAACTAAAATAGGCTATTTTTCACGGTTTTTCAACTCCAAGACCTAGAAAAAGAGGTGTTGTAATGAATTTCAGGAGGTGGAGAAAATAAAATCAATTATATCAGTCACCTTAATCCATAAAATTGATCACAACACACTTGGAGTGCAAACTAGGCCAAGCCCTAGGGCAAAAATAGTCAAAATGTGTAGTTTTTCGCTAAATTTTCAATACAAGAGCTCGTTAAAAGGGTGTTGTGAAGATTTTTAGGAGTGGAAAAAAATTATTACCCTGATAAAATCCAATTAATGCAAAAATACCCTTCACAACACGCATATGGTGCAAGTTTAGAGAGTCGATAAGGCCAAATTTAGTGAAAATTAGTGTTTTTGAAGCCCTAGGTTTGAGATCTTGGCACAAAATGCCATATGAATATTTTGAACTCTGATTTATGATGAAAATGAAATAATCTTAGATCTTAAAATTATTTCCAATCTTGAACATGCAAATTGCCAATGCAAAGCTAATGAAAATACATGAAAATTGCTAGTTTTTTGTTAAAATTTTCTATGCAAAAATGCAAATATTTAAAATTTAAATGCAAATTTACACTAAAATGCAAGACTATAGACAAATTCTAATTTTAATAAGCCTATTAAATTAGTAGAAAAATCTGAAAGAAGATTTTACCTACTAACCCTAGATTTTGGAATTACTAGGTTTAATGAAAATTATCAAAATTTCTACAAAAGCTTAGCAAATTAATGATGAAAATGCAATGCAAATTATTGAATTTTTGTATGTTTCTGTAGTTTATATAAGATATGATGTAAAAATGATGAATTAGAGAAATTTAGAAAGAATTGGTGCAATTTAGTAATCTATATGAAAATGCAAGCTAGGGTTTTCAATTTTTTGCAAAATTTTCAATTGTTTTGTAATTTTCTCAATGCAATAAGATGAAAGACTATATGCATGAATGAAATCAATCCAAATTTGAAGACACACACTTATAAAGTTGTAATTTAAGTCTAAAAACACGTGTTCACCAAAATGTTTAGGGTAAAATTGGGATAGTTTAGTTTAGTGTTGTTAGATGTTTGAATCCTCCTTTCATCCTATACATTCAAGGAACCAGGGTTGAGTGGCCAGGAACTATCATACCCTAGGTCATTGTGAAATGTAGGGAATCTTGGATTAGGGTGTTTAATTATCAATTTTTCTTCTCCTATGCTCAATTAACCATTAAAACCCTAATTTCTCAAATACAACTATAAATGGAAGAATAATAGAAAAAGCTCCTGCAAAGGGAAGCAAAATATCAAATCACAAAGTACCTATTTTCTGGGCCCCGAGGCAGAAAATTTGGGGACAAAAGAGTGGGTGCCCAAGTCCAATGCCCTACTTTTTGTTCGGATCTAGAAACTCATTCTGCAGCTCTTCCCTGTTGTTTCAGAGATTTTCCTGTCATAGAAGTTGGAGGACTAATGAACGGGCGCCCAAGTCCAGGGTGTTATTTTTCCTTCTGTTCTACAATTCTGACACTTCAAGATGCCTTTCTGCAACTTCACTTTACCCAGATCTGCAAACTGTAACCTACAACCATGAAAACTTTAGGAGGGGGTTGTGTTTAGAGGCTTGCCTCAGTCACGCCCCGGAGGACACTTAAGTCTCTGAACACCGTTGTCAGATAGAGAGTGCGTGCCCTTGTGAGGCAGAGGCAGAAACCAAAGGAAATGATTATGAAAACACAATATAATGTCACCTTGTAGTGAAGATCTCATGGAGGAAGATGCTCTTCGTTCCATGGTGAAATGGATGCTCAAATATGCAAACACAAACGCATAGACAACACAATTCTACTCTTGCGACACAATGAAAGCCTTGAATCACCTTGAGAACACAATAGCTTGCTAGTAATCATCTAATTGGAATCTAGTTTACAAATGAATGCCTAAACATGCTTTTATATGTAACTACAAACACTCCCGCCAAGATTTTATAAATTTAAACTTACCGTGTCGGCAAAGGACCCAAATAATGGTCACAAACTAACACTTAAAATTTGGGACTACCCAAAAAATAGGGCAGGACTAGGGCGCAGGCGCCCAAGTCCTCCCCCCCTATTTTGGGTAGGGTTAAGCTCAAGGGGTCCTCCTAGGTCCCATTTATCATGTTACCTAGGGCTCGTTCCATTGGGATGCCAAATTATGAAGTAAGATGTCCTAAATGCATGCAAAAGACTTGAGAGCTAGACATTATGAGGGAAAAGCCCCCAAGGGCACATTTTCTAACGTTACACTCCCATCTTTCATAGAAGATAATGATGTAGAGATTGAGCATGGGCAAGAACAAATTGAAGATTTGTTCTTCATTATCCAACAGGGATATCAACTTCTTGGTGGAGAAGATTTCTCCATTGAGTAGATGTAGGGATCATTTTTTGAGCCTAATTTAGTAAACCATGGAGCCAGGGTGGATCTTCTCATTCCTATGTGCTTTGAAGAGCAGGAAGACCTCTTTCGGGATGAGATATATATATTTTTTCTCAAATTGTGACATCGAACCAACATTCTTTGAGGAAGAATTCATCATTGAGTAGGTTCAAGGCTTCTTTTCAAAGCCTATTTCATATGGCCTTCCTGAACAAAATCTTATGCATAAGGTGGAAGTTGCCATATTTCTAGTTGAGCCACAAGAGCCGGAACATTTAGACCAACAACAGAATGATGAAGAATCAAAGCATAGGCATGAGATCAACTCTGTTGATTTACATGTCATTTCAAGGGGATGTCCTATCAAGCATCTAGCCTAGCTAGAGACAGACCATGAAGAGTCACCACTTGTCATGCTTACCTCTGAGCATGAATTTGAGCATCAAAGTGAGCAGGATCATCCCATTTATCTGCCTCTTAGCAACTAGATTTCCAATCAGTTTAGGTGGGTAAGTGAGTTTGTTCCTACTTTTGGGGAAGTGTTTCATCAATTTGTTATACGTCAACTCCTTCCCCCTCTCCTGTTAACTATCCATAATCTGGGAAAGCATTATAATTTATTTAGAAAGGGTAGTTACTTTTAAGAACCAATTAATGGCTTTATTTAAGGTCATTTTGGTTGGTTAGTTTAGGTTTAGGATAGGTCTATTTTGTGTAGTTTCTCTTCCATAAGTACTCTTGCAGAGGCAACATTCTCATTAGGAGATTGTTTGCCTTCCTTTTTTCTATTTTGTCTTATTTTCTAGAGGCAGTTCTCAGTTCTGTGTGATCATGTTGCTGTAGTTCCCTGTTGACTATGTGCCCAATGAATTGTATGTGGAAATTGTATCCCTGTGTTTAGTAGGTAGACACCCCTGCATAGTCGCCAAAATGTTATTCTATTTTTGCCCAGGCCAAAATAGTCTAAGAGTCCTTCAGATCCTTCCTTCCATAAGAGAAATCTGATATGAGATAATTTAAATGGAAGGAATTTTTGCCCCAAAATCCTAAGTTTTTAACTATTTTTTCCTTAGCCTATTTTTACAGTTGTCGACAAACTTGAAGGTTCACCAATCGGCAAGTTCATCGACAAGCTAATCGACCAGCAGAGGAAGAAAAAGAAGACAAGGAGCGAAAGCAAAGGAAAAGTTTGCCTTTATCAGAAAAATGTTGGTTTTGCGAACCTTAACTTCGCCGATCGATAAGTAATTCGCCGATCGGCCAATTCACTGACAAGAGAAGGTAGGGAGACAATGGGAAGGGTTCTCTTTGAAGGGAAAATGACTAAGTTCAAGGAAATCAAATGAAAGACAAGAGTTTTCCTTTGTCGACAAACTTAAGGTTTGGTGAATCTTAAATTCAATGATTAGAAGGTTCGTCGATCGATGACTTTGCCGACAAAGGGACGAAGCAAAGGCAAAATGGACAAGTTAGTGGCAGTGGTGATTATTCACCAAATGAAGGATTCACTAATAAGGAAAAAGTATAGATAAAGAAAGATAGAGCAAGAAATAAGTTCATGAATGCGAGGATTCGCCGATAAGGCAAGTCGAGGCAACAAGCGGCCAAGTTAGAGGTAAAAGATAAAGAAATGTTAGTTAGAAATCTTAGTGGTTAGCAAACTGAAAAGTTTGTTGGTTAATCAATTCACTGATAAGGCAAGGAAGAAGATAAAGAAGCCCAAAGAGCAAAAGAAATAAATAGTTCACAAAATGGATATTTTGCCAATAAGGCAAAAGCAGAGATAAAGAAAGATAGAAAAAGAAAGAAGTTCATGAATGTGAGAATTCACTGATAAGGCATAAAGCAAGGACAAAGGGCAAAGATAAAGACATCGGCAAAAGGTAAAATAAAGAGACCAAGGAGGCCAAATTCACAAAAGTGGAAAATCACCGATGAAGAAGATAAAGTAAAGAAAGAAAGAAAGTTGGCCAAAGACAAAGGAAGCAAGAAGTGGTTCGTGAAATGAAAATTTTGATGACAAAGAGAGACAAGCCAGGTTCGCACAGAAGAAATTTTGCTGGTAAGGCAAAATAAAGACCAAAAAAGTGAAAATCAATGTAATATTAAAGCATGTAATATAATGTATTGCTTTAAAATATTTTAAAGTAAGTTTAAAATATTTTGAAGTGTTGTAATAGGATTTTAAAAGGCACAACTTTTTTGAGTGCCCTAAAGCGTGCTTCCACAGGTAGCACCATTGTTGTAGATTGATGTCATGCAAGTGGTTGACACAGTGCAAACCTTCAATGCACAAGTACCTGAAACGAATGAATCAGATGAAGTATCCTTGCAACCCAAGCTTCTGCAGGTCCTTTCAAGGACATAATTATCACACAAGTCATTGGCAGTTCTTCTTTTGTAGGTTTTACAGACTTGTCAAGGCATGGCCGCTATCCCAATCTTGCAAATTTTTTTACGGAGCCTTTGAGGTAGATTTTAATGCAGCATGGGTAAAACATGTCTAAATTTCAATGCCCAGGTCTGCACAATGAAGGAAAAAAGATATATATACATGAGAAAAAGATGAATGTAACTGTTAGCTATTCTTCTGGGCTATTATTTTCAAGAACCAGTCAAATCTGATTCATTGTGCTCGAAGCTAAGCCTTTGTTGTCTCTGATAGTGGTTCCCCAATGAATGTAAATGGTTATTTTGTGTCTACCTCTTTTGCAACAAATCATCTATCTTTTGTAATGATTATATGACCTTTGTGATTAATACAAGCAACTGATTCTGACTCTCATTTTCTTTTACATTGTGTCTGTTTGAATGTTACTCATTTATTCAGTGGATAAAACAATCCCTCTATAAGTTTCAACATTTTGTTTTGGCCTCTGTTAAATATTGTATGAGTTTGTGTTAGCTTATTCAGCCTTTGAAATGATTACTGTGTTATGTTAGTCCCAACCAAACATTATAAATCTGGTGCATCACCTCTTTTAATTCCAACATCTTCTTCCCCTTTTCCTTGCGAGCATAGCATTAGATTTAGCTTGATTTCTTTGGACCTTAAGTCCAGAAAGAGGAACCAACCTTCTTTGGAGTTCTAATCTCACTTGTAAGGTCCCACACCTTGAGATCATTCCCATGTTATGCTGAAATTGTTGGAACTGTCAAAGCTTCAACAACAGGGTGCAATTTCAGATGATAACAGAAACAAACACATAAGCAACATGACTTTGATGCTAGCTTGCTCTGTTGCTAGTGGTCATGTGAAGAGAAGTGTTTTCATGGATCATAGACTATGAAGAGTTCATTCAGAAGCACTCTTCCATGGAGGCAAGTATGTACACACATGTTCTATCATTATTTCCTTGGCTAATTATTTCTTTTGCAATCAATTGGGCATAAGGTAATAGATTGTAGATTGAATGCTAGAAATAAGTATAGACATAGAACTATGGATTATGGAGCACATGCTAGGACTAACCCTTCAGGAAACAAGATTGGAAGATTTGGGATGATGAACAGAAATATCAAATCATTCGCTCTACTAATGAATCTTAATATAATATGCCACAAGTGTAACAATTTGGGACATCTGGTGAAGTTTTGCAGAAGCAGTTTCATGGAACCTCCTAAGTAAAACAAAGAGGTAGAGCATAAGAAAGAAGAAAATTCAAGAGTATGGAAGAAGAAAGAAAAATCAATGATAGTTCTTGAACCTTACATTCCAGAAATGAAAGCGATTGTTGGTGATAGGAGAATATTTATCACTCTAAAGAGAGTAAATGGTGGAACCGTAAGGTTTGGAGATAATGCATTTGCAAGGATTTCAGGAAGAGGATCTCTTAGCTTGGATAATAGGAGAAGAAGAACAAGGAACATGCTATAGGTGGAAGGATTGAAGCACAACCTATTAAGTGCGAGTCAATTGTGTGACTAAGGGCGCACCTTCACCTTTCATGATGAAGGTTGCGAGATAAGCAGGGATGGAAGAAAAGTTACAGAAGATAGCCAAATTGGAAATAATCTTTATGTTCTAAGTGATGTCCAAGGTGATAAATGTCGTATGGGAAAGGAAGATGAGAGTTGTCTATGACACAAAAGAACGGGGCATCTAAACTTTGACAAAATTGTCAAAATTAGTCGAAGGGAAGTTGTAAGAGATATGCCTATGATATCAAAATAAGCATTTATATCATTTGTGTTAACAAGAAATGTAGAGGAGATATTGGTCTAGAGATCCCGTCCTCAGTCAAGTTTTTGTAGTTAGTTTATACCTCGGTTAGGTAGCTAGAGATTGACATCAGAACATAAAGAATAACCAAACAAAGCTTCACATACACATCAAAGTAAGATAATATACAAAGTTACCTGGTACCAGAAGACCTCCATATATATATTAATAGTAATCAAGTATACATATCACATGCTCATCCTCTGGCAGGTTTGAGCCTCTGTCTCACTAGCTACATACATGACTTCTATGTTATTGTTTACATCAGAACATACTCCTATTCTCCTATCATGCTTGCTTACATTCTACTATCTCCTATCACTATATATATACTATATCTATTACATATTAGGGATGTGTTATTCATCATCTTCTGTCAGCTTCCAACCTCTGCATAGTGTGTAGTATCCTCTGGTCGGCTCTATTCTATGCCAAGTGTCCTACTAACATTATCCCCCCACAAAATTATGTCTTGTCCTCAAGACATGCCTTTCTCCAGTTGAAAATATTTCTTGAGTTTGGCAACATTGACATATCCAGATGATAGTTTACCCTTCATATTCTTTAGTCTGACTGGTCCAAAATCTACAAATTCTTCAATGTAGTATGGTCCTAGCCACCTTGTCTTCAATTTTCCTTGCTTCTTAAACTTGCTGTCATACAAGAGTACTAAGTCACCTTCCTTGAATGTCTTGTTCCTCAAATTTCTATCATGTCAGGCCTTCTTTTTGTTCCTTTCCAAATTCATATTATATTCTGCCATCAGTCTGTCCTCATCCAGTTTTTCCAATTCTTTAATCCTCTGAGTACGATTCTTCTTCACCCAATTTGAGAGTCCTTGCTGTCTAGAAATTTGGCAATATGAAATGTACTGATATTGTAGCATCTATTCCATATACCAGTTCGTAGGGAGTGAACTTAGTGGTTCTTTTGAAGGTTGTCCTGTATGCCCATAGTACTACAGGTATTTTCAGATCCCAATCTATTTTTTTCCCACTGCACATCTTTGTCAATGCTACCCAATGATCTTATTCAGAGCTTCACTTTCTCCATTTTCTTGTGGATGATACGATGAACTCTTGTTGTGTGTTATCATGAAATTATCCAATAGCTCTAAAATCATTTTGTTTACAAAATGTTTGCCTTGATCACTGGTTATGCTCAATAGATAGCCAAACTTGGTAATTATACTTTTATAGATGAATTTGGCGGCAGTTTTTGTTGTGCAGTCTCTTGTTGGTTGTGCTTCAACCCACTTAGTTAGGTATTCTACTCTGGTAATGATGAATCTAGCTTTAGACTACTTTTCTGATGGGTCTATAGGTCTAATGAAGTCAATGGCCCATTTTTGAAAATGTAATTACACTGAAATTGGTCTCAGTGGCATTCCATCTCTTGTAGTAGGTCTTCCTGTTCTCTAACATACATCACAATTCTTCACATATCTCTTTTCATCTTTGAAAAGTGTAGGCCACCATAACCTAGCTGGTTTTATTTTCCTTCTTGTCATGTCTCTGACGTTATGTCCTCTGGCTATCCCTTCATGTGCTTCCCTTAGGATTTCTTCTCTTTCATGTTCATATACTACAAGCTTTTGATGATATTATCTTTCCCTTGGATATGTATCTCTCCCTCAATTAATGTGTATGGAAAAGATTTTGGCATTAGGTTTTGTTTCTATTATGATGGTATTGCTACTAGAAATTCCCCTGTAGCCAGTAGGTATTCTATGTCTTCCAGTTCTTCTAGTACCACAATTACTCTAAAATATTTGTGCTAGGTAGTTCTTCTTCCTATACCTATGGATATTCCCCTGTCTCTATTCTAGAGAAGTAGTTAGGTACCTGATTATGCTTTCCTAGTTTCACCATGATTGAGAATTCAAACACTTGAAACAAAAGTAGCCATCAACAAATTCTTCCTTGGATGATTGGTTTGTTGAGTAGGTATTTCAATGGTTCATGATTAGTATAGAATATAAAATGTGTTGACAAGAGGTAATGTCTAAACTTTTGTAGTGCATATACCATTGCTAGGGCTTCTCTTTCAATTATGGTATAGTTCTTCTCTACTTTCGAGAGTTTCCTACTTGCAAATTCTATAGGGTGATTGTAATGAAACAACTTGTACAATATCTAAATATAATAGAAAATATGCTGCAAATACTTGATAATAATATGCCACTTCGAGGGGGCAACCTCCTAATCCACTTCGAGGGGGATACCTCCAATAGTCTTCAATAAGAACACAAGACACAATATGATGATCCAATAAGACTCACTACCCCTATATATACCTATTTATGCCTAGGATATCACCCAGGCCGACCTAGATAGCCCTATAGATGCCTTAGGCCGACCTAAACAACTAAATACCAATATACTAATGATAATATGACTTAATTAAGAGTTAAGATAGCCACAAGTTGACTATTCATAACCATATACGCTATGGAAGTAAGGGCATAACATGCCCCCCACCTTTACAAAAGCGTTGTCCTCAACGCTGAACAATTGTGGTAGTTTCTTCATATAATCTTCATCATCCCATGTGGTAACTTCAACTAGAAAATATTTCCTTATAATGAGGTAACTTGGAACTGTTGGTGTCCTCAGCTTCTTCATGCATGTCTGGAAAATTAACTTCATCTCCAAGATGTGTCTTCCCTTTGCATTTAGCTCTTGATGGTGATGAATGTGTTCTTCCTTTACTTGAACCTTTTGATGTGCCATAGAGGAAGAGGTAAGGAATAGTACATGGTACCCTTGCATTGGTTGAATAACTTGACTAGGAAGTTCTTCTTCTTTCACTTCTTCTTCTTCATTGCCTTTTTCTTTTTCTTTTGTTGTTGTTTCTTCTTCTTCTTCTTCTTCTTCTGCTTCTTCCGCTTCTTCTTCTGCTTCTTCCACTTCTTCTTTTTGTTGTTGTTGTTGTTGTTGTTCTTCTTCTTCTTCTTTGTTTGCTTCTTCATATGCTTCTTCTTCTTGTTCTTGGTTGCTTGAGGCCTCCTTTCTTCGTTCCTTCATAAAGGCACTTAACATGCTTCGTATGTCTAATATATCTCCTCTTAGGCCACACATCTCCAACTTGATTGATGAAATGTCTTCCTTGACCTTACTTAATTCCTCATTGGGATTAATATCCTCTATTGTTTCCCCATCCCTATCAGGGGATTTCCTCGGTGTGACAACATTCTTTTGCCTCTTGTTGCAAGTCTCGTCATGATAGAAACCAATATTTTTGAAATAAATCACACAAATGAAATGTAAATTCTCTAAAATTTTTACTGTAACTTACTACAGCCAAGATACCACTTACCTAGAAAAAACTCCAAAAAATAAGCAAATTTGCAGCCTTGAGAGTGAATTTGTTGGAAACCCTAATTTTGCAATAACTCACTTATTTTTGCTTAAATTTATTCAATATTTGGACTGTAGGTTCCTCTATTATGTATTCAAAAACCCAATACAAATTATACTCCAATTCGGCAGGATGTGAGAGATATGTAGATCTCAATTAAATTGTGTAGAAATCGTAATTCTGCAATAATTTTCCCAAATCTACTCCAATTCCTTTGAAATCTAGACTGTATCTTCTTTAATATGGTCTTCAAAAACCCTTTAAAAATATTTTAAAAATTCACTAAAATCTAAAAGTTATGCTCTTCCCAAAATTGCCTCTAATGTTGAGAAAAAATCTTGCCTCTACGGTGCCAAGATCATGCTCTGATACCACTTGTAATGAAACAACTTCCACAATATATAAATATAATAGTAAATATGCTGCAAACACTTGATAATAATATGCCACTTCGAGGGGGCAACCTCCAAAACCACTTCGAGGGGGATACCTCCAATAGTCTTCAATGAGAACACAATACTGAATATGATGAAATAAGACTCACTACCTCCTATATATATACCTATTTATGCCTAGGATATCACCTAGGCCAACTTAGATGGGCCTCTATAAGCCTTAGGCCGACCTAAACAACTAAATAACAATAAAATAATGATAATATGACTTAATTAAGAGTTAAGATAGCCACAAGTTGACTATTCATAACCATATATGCTATGGAAGTAAGGGCATAACAGTGATCCTTAGAACCTCTTGGTTGGGTTAGCATTGCTCCTACTACAATTCCTGAGGCAGCCACATGGACATAGAATGTGTTTTCCCAATCCAAAAATATGAGTATGGGTGCTTCTACTATCTTCTGCTTTAGAGTGTCAAATGCCTTTTGATGTTGCTCATTCCAAGTAATAGTTTTGCCCTATTTTTTCTTTAATAGTTCTTCTATAGGTGCAAAGATGGCTACATATCCCTTGACAAATTTCCAGTGGTAACCAGTATACCCTAGCAATGTTTTGACATCAGATGTGGTTTTGGCAGTGGTAATTTTTGAATAATGGCAACTCTTAGGGGATCAACCATCAGTCCTTCTTTATATATTATATGACCCAGCAGTGTTCCAAATGGTACCGCAAAAGTGCATTACTTCAAGTTTAGGGAAATTTGCAAGCTCCTACACTTGTTCAACATCAAACTTAATGCTTGTGTGTGATCTTTTATTAGTCCAAATATAGTCCAATCATCAAATAGACTTCCAAAAAGTCATGTATAAACTCCTTGAATGTGTTGACCATGATTCTATTGAATACTGCAAGTGCATTTTTCAATCCAAATGGCATAAAAATATACATGAAATATCCTATTTTAGATGCAAATGTTGTTTTGGATTGATCTTCCTCTCTAATTTTTACCTGGTGATATCTAGAGATTCCATCAGTGAAAGAAAATATTTCCCTGTTGGGAACTGACTCCGGGATTTATTTTGTAAATGGTGTAGGGAAAGGATCATGAATACGAGTCTTATTCAACTCTCTATAGTCTCTGCAGATCCTGATTTCTCCTATTTTCTTATTCTATACTACCATTGGACTGATCCACTTCACTTCCTCCACTAGCTTTATGACCCTTGCTTCTAGCATCTTGTCAAGTTCTATTTTGACTTTTTTCTTCATGTTAGGATTCATCCTATATGGCCTTTTCTTGATTGTTTTGTAGCCTTCTTTTAGTTGAATTTTCATTGTTTCAACTTCCTCTTTGATTCCCTTCATCTCTATGAACTTTCTAGGGAACAAATCCTCATACTCAAACAAAATTTCTACTACTTGTGCCACTTCCTTCTCATCCCAACAATCTCCTATCTTGGCTAGCTTAGGATCTCCTTCTTTGGCAATGTTTTCTTTCCTTAGCCTAATAGGCTTGTTGTAGTACTTTTCCTTGATGTCTAATGATTCCACCAGCTCTCTTTCACCTTGTTTTATTTTTCTTTTGGGTTCTTTATCACCTTCTTCTTGTTGTTGTGATGTTTTGTAGCATTTGTGTTTCTCTGGATATGATTCTTTATTCATCCATTCTATGACCTTCCAATGCCTTTTGTGTTTGCTGGTAACTAGAATGCTTCTTCTTTCGTATCTTGTTGAAAGGTGATCTCCTAGATTCTGATGGGTGTTGTGTATATGTTTTTATCTAGATCAAAGAATGAGAAAGTGTGAATGAAGTCTTTTTGAAATTCTTCCTAGTATTTAGTTTCTTTCCTTCGTTCTTGATTAATATACCATGTCTGTGCAATTGGTGATAGTGTCCAATAAAATAAGTGGGTATACAGTACCTCATTATATTCATTTCTACCTTTCCATACCATTATACACATGGACAAGTGTTCTTGTGATGAAATCTGACCTGAATACTTGGGTATTATGTCATACTCTCCTTCCTCCGACAAATATCTTGTCATAATAAATATTTTTAATGTTGTTTACTGGTTGATTGTGTCTTTGTGTGTGTTCCACCAATTTGTAGCATTGCATACTAATGTGTGTTGTGTAGCCTGTAATCTTATCTCTTCATTTGAAAAAAATGTCTCCATTTCTGCTAGATATTTATGTAGGTCCTATTGAAATGTGCCAAACAACTGAGAGGGGGGGTGAATCAGTTGTCCCAAAAGCTCAAACACTCCTGCACTTAAACATTAATCACTTGTCCAAACTTATTATGATTAAACAGTGAATTCATGAAATCAGAAACTTAAACATAGATGCAACGTTAAACACAAGAGACACCAGATTTTTACGTGGAAAACCCCAAGGTGGGGAAAAACCACAGAGAGGATTAGATCTCAAAATATATTGTAATCTTTGAAAAATGATGTTCAGTCTTGGTCACTCCACATGCCTAGAACATACTGGCTCACTACCATGAAGTACAACTAGGTCTAGCAAGCTCACTGCCTCAACCCTAAACCTAGAAAGATTACAATAAGGGCTGTTAAACCCTGAGGGTTGTTAAACCCTACTAGCGGCTTACTACCAAGATCAACATCTTCTTCATGTCTAAGATTAATACATTGAAGTAAAATAGTTCCTCTGCTTTGCTCTACCCTTCCACCTCTTTCCTTATCTTCCCATCTTTGCACAAGGACACCTTTTCCACAACTCAATTACAAGTATTTATACACTTAATCAATCTTGGAATGATCATCAAGGTTGGCACTACAACCATCAACCGTTGGAACAATCTCCAAGGTCGGTATTACAAACATTTACAAAATAGGTCTTGATCTAATACAAAATCATGCTAAGGATTTGTAGTATAGATGTATGCGGATCATGCCATGCCTTAGCTGGGACTCAAACATGATCTTCCATGCCATAACATGCTTCCATAATCTTCAAGGGATCTCCACAATTACTGGAATTAACCAAGTCGGCTAAGACTGGTTACATATACATTATCTAGGTATAATCTTCAAACACAATCTCATTTCCTTAATGTAGACCAATGTAAAGGTAGGAACATGATTAAGAGGAATCCACAAGCACGTTGAAATCATCAGGAGCAACCACACAAACTCAAACCACTTTATTCATGAGATTCTTCACACCGGAGCACATGAACTTCACTGTCTTCAACTGTCATAAAAGAAAGATAGCTTGCGGACCACTAAAACATGAACCATTGCAATTGTAGGCACTTATTATCATCCCATACTTCCCTCTAGAACCGCAGAGAAAAAACACTTTAATGCAGAGGAATGCGGAGCAAAATACTTTCTCTCAGGCACCAGTGATTAATCAGAAAAAGTAGGTTTTACTTTGTTGAATGTAACTCACTCAAATCTTCATACCGGAGGCTCAAACTCAGGATTTAGCATTTTCAGCCATGCTTCTAAATAACTTCCAATCCGTAGACCAAGATCTTTAGTCAGCAAGAAATGTGGAGTAATCTTCTGGACTGTTCCTCAGTATGCAACGCACTATCTTCACTGTGATTTACTGTTTACTTTCTGATTCTTTTGGAGAGGCTAATTTTCTCAATATCCTCAACACATAAGGCTTCTAAACAAATAAAAAAATAGGATACAGTTGAGACCAATGACAACAAAGATATGTTGACATCAATGACAACACCGATTCGGCACATACTTGCAATAGGTCCTACACGCCTGAAAACCTAGGCAACTTGATATGTGAAATTCCTTTCAAAATGTGACTTACCCAGTGAGATCTTTGTTCCATATCTTCCTTATCCTCCTTGAATGTGTTGCAGGTAATCTCTGGTGAGTTAGGATGAAGAGCAGAGGATTACAATATGTCTTCTTCACCCATCCTAATCATGAATATACTCCGGTAACCAAGCATTTTCCTTGTTTTTAGTTTTGGTTCCTCTCTCATCCAAGCTTATAAAACTCCTCACTATTTGTACTATAGTGATAATCCTCTATCTCCAATTCTCCCTCAGAATTAGGCTCTTTTGTTGTCTCCTCTACATCCAACCTTGTAATTGTGTAGAGGTTCTTTTCATCCTTGTCACTGTATTCATCCTAATTGGTTTCTTCGATATATGCTTCATCCATTGATGATCCCAAAGGGATATTGAGAACTTTATTCTCATTGGCAAATGATAACTCTTCTCTCTGGTAGTCTATGACATTGTTTGCATCTACAAACCATCTCAAGTCCAAAAGTGCATTAAAAGATTCTCCTTGATCCTTCATGGCTACTTCAATGAAATCTAAGACATGTTTTATCCCCATTAGTTTAACTTCTACTTGTTTCCATGTTCCCATTGTTTGCATGTTAGATCCATTTGCCAAGATTATATTGTAAGTTGTTTTTGACAGCTTAGGTCTTCCTATCTGTTCCCACAACTTCTTTGTTATCATGTTGACATCTGCTCCCAAATCTATCATAACATTCCAAACCTTTTTGTGATTGATGTGAACATCCACCATCAATGGTTTTGTCTTCCATTCTCTATATGTCCTTCCCATCCTCTGGAGTTGACTTTTCTGACCTTGCTTCTTATTCTAGTATTTAGAAAATTGTTTCATTTTCTCAATGAGTCTATGTTGTGTAATTTGGGCTAGCTTCTTGAGAGCATCCACTTCTCCTTCGGTGAAAAACTTCTTGTATTGCTTTTCCTTTTCTTTCTGCTTTCCTATTGTTTGTTCAATTTCCTTTACCATTTCTTCATGTTGTTTCTGTTGGTACCTGAATATGTATATGCAGGCCCCTTCCCAAGAATCCAAAAAATTTAAATCTTTTGGCCTCTGCAGTAGAGAAAAATGCAAAAACCTGTTATATGCATGTCACTTCGTATATACAAGGGCGGGATATACATTGCAGATTTTGGGAATATTTGTCAAATGTATCAAGGTATGTTTGTGTATCGAGTTGTCTATTCGCACATACATGCGCATGACACAAGGTAAAATATGCATCTCCTGGCATACAAGTGCGAATGTATGTCGCATATTCTCTAAAGATTCCCTGTTTGTATGTTAGAGAGGTTTGTATGTTTGCCTTTGTATTTTCAACATACAAACAAAATATACATTCATTGGATATGCAAGTGGCACATACAAGAGGGAATATATTTTGCATATTTCAGGACAGATTCCTTGTTTGCATGCAAAGGTAAATGTATATTCGGTGATATACATTGATAATGTACAAAGGCAGAGATGCATTTGATGGGGCCCGCCACTTGTATAAAGTGATTGCATGTTCGAACATACAATGAAAGTGCATTCCAAAGATGCAAGGCGGAAATGAAATTCTTTTCAATTTGTTCTATAGCAGTGTGGGGTCCACCTTGTATGATAAAAAATTGTATGCATATGAGAAGGGGTTGATACGCAATGGTTGGGGCCTGTCGTTTGTATATTTGCGTTTGTATATGCAAATATACATTTGCGAGATGCAGGCCGGATTCTAGGATGTTTCAAATTTGCCTTATGATGCGAAACCAAGGATCCACAGTTTGCATGTATGTTGGGTTTGTATACACAACATACAACTCGATATACCAAGAGGTGACATGTAACCCAGACGCAGTGGAGGAATGAAATGTAGTGAATAAATATTTGACGTCCGGCTTGTATATATGGTGCTTGTATATGCTTTTTCATGTACAAGGTGACAGGTGTAATGAAACATATGCATTTCAGACCCGATGGGGAAATCAAATGCGGCAGGTAGGTGTTTGAGGTCTGGCTTGTATATCAGATGATTGTATATGCATTTGAGCATGCATATAGAAGGGCGAAAAGGCAAAAATGAAAAGGAAAAGTCAGCGATAGAAGCATGAGGTGCTTACGTGGCACTCTTTGACAGGTGGGGACTTTTCAGCATGGATTCTGTGCTGTGGATTTCAAGCGATGGGAAAAGATCGACGGCTAGGTTTTAAGGTTGCAGTGTGAGTTTTTCCTGTGCAAGTGTAGTTGTTTTGAGCGGGAAAATTTCAGATGTATCCACAGTTGCATCCCACGGGTAGCTGAGCATTAATGGCGGTTTTGCAGAACGCATCGATGGATGAAATGACAGATGAACTACCGGGTTTGTGATGAAGATCTTCAGACGACAGTGCAAATCCTGAACCTACCTTCTCTCTTCCTCTGTTTCCAGTTGCATTGATTATTTTGAGTGCCAATCTGAAGAGGCATTGTATCTGGCATGAATTTTGATCTTGCCTTGTAATTAATTCGCTGAGTACACAGTTTTGCTATAAAAAGTAGACTGTGTTACTCATTAGTTGTTGTTGAAGACTTGGGCATTTTTTGTGTAAATAACGAAAGACAGAGCATTTTCCTGGCGGTTGTATCTCATTTTAGAGTTTATGAGTTGCATTATGAATGTATTTTGTACATATGTTCAGTTTCATTATTGTCTTATATGAAAAATGCTCCTTATGCATGTGTTTAGTTGCTTGTCTCCATATGCTGTATGCATTCTCTTCTTTTGAATCTAGTTGCTAAGGGCTTCTCAGATTCTAGGATATAGATTTATGTATCACATGCTTCATCTCTAACTGCCATTCAAGGAGCAGATTAAATTGTTTTAGGTGAAGTATGGAGAAGGTTGTATGTCAGCTGGGATAAATGTAAGTAGAGGCAACTAAATACCTATTCTTGGGTGATGTTTGTAAGGCAAGCATCAATCTAACCTCTTAAAACTTGAATGCCAGTTGCAAACCATTCTCTTGTATATGTCTAGTTGACTCCTTGTCCTGAGATAGGCACCGATCTGCTTCTAGATTAGTAGTTATGTTCCAAAACCCCCCTATCTTGCATCCAAACATCATTTCAAACCATTTCATAACTTCCACCTGTTAGTTGTAGGAGTAGGATTAGGAACCCCTGCATACTCTCATCCATAACCAGACAAATATGTCCAAGAATGTTGCCAACCTTGTGATTTGTCACACAAATCTTGGTACCAAAGTGAGAGTATTCTGCCTATTATTGTAAAGCTAAATCTTTCTGTCATTGGGTGAGTCAAGGTGAAATCTTTAGCTATAGGGATACCCCCCTTGGTGTTGGTAGGTGGCGACTGATCAGGAAAGTATTGTACACTAGCCATGTATCCTCGCCGGGGTTCGGGGGCGGCAGCCCCCGAGAAACGGGGGTTCGAGGGTGGTAGCCCCCGAGAAATTTTTTTTAGGGCCGACTTAAAAAATCCTAGGGCCGACTTAAAAAAATCCTATTTTTTATGACCGACATAAGAAAACCCTAATTTTTGTAACCGACAAAAAGGCTTGATAAAAAGCGGCCAAGGGTTAGGGTTTGAGTAATTGTATTGTAGCATTTGCAGTGGTATTGAGTTGCAAGGATTGCTGATTGTAATCGGTTTGATTTACTGGATAATAATATTGGACACTCTGTTTGGTGGATGTAGCCCGAGTTTGGGTGAACCACGTTAAATCTTGTCTCTCGCTATTATTAATTCTGTGTATTTCCATTTCTCTATTTAATCTTTATTTGCATTTAATTGATATCTTCTGCCAGCTAACCCTAACACTTGGTGTGGCAGAACCAGAAGTGAAGGGGAGGCAGCTCACGCAACCTCCCGTAACTATTGGTCGAATTTGCCTGTGCACTGGAACTGGCAAACCCACTGCCGATTTAGAAACCAACAGATTTGGCGACTCTACTAGGGACTTAATGCCATATCCATGACAGCTTGAGTCTAAAAAATTGAAAAATTAGACTTGGACGTGTTTGTTGCAGAAAAAGATAAAGTTATATGTGTGGCTTTGTTGTGGGAGAACCCAGACAGAAAAGAAATCAATTTGTAGCTTCAGCCTGTTTGAAGCTCATTCCTCTGCAAGGAGGTGGCCACTCTGCATATAAAGAATCTAATAAGAGGACACCAGAGGTGTTGAATTTGTAGTTGCTGCAACATATCTAGGTATTTTCATTTTTTTTTTAAAAGGACTCCCTATTTGGTGAAACAGTACTCGTTAAAAGGGAGATGATAGTGAAAGACTACATGCTTTTGTAAGAACCTAGTTTGCATTTCAAAAGAAGTATGCAATATTGTTTAAAAAACTCGTTTGGGGGACTTTAGGCAAGTTGAAATAGTAGTTGTATCTTAAAATCCTAAGGTCATTGTTGTAAAAGAAAATCTGAGTTGAAAAAAGGGTTGCAAAAACACACAGTAATGTATTGTCAGCCCATGCACCCTTGTGAGGTGTCAAATGCAATAATGCATAATAATTAGTCCCAACCATGTAATAAAAGAAGTTTCAGCATTGACAGATATAAGCCCATAGACTTTGATGGCATTTGTGGCTATCCAAATGCTTTTCCATCTAAGATCAGAAAGTATTTGCCCAAATTCAATGGTATAAAGGATGAATCAGCTGAGAAACACTTGCAGCAGTTTATAAATGTGATAGATGATTTTGAGATTGACCATGAAGATGTAGTTATGAGATTATTTGTTCAATCTCTAGATGAAGATGCAAGGGACTGGTTCTCCTACCTTCCTGCTTACTTTGTCAGCTCTTGGCAAGATTTTAAATCTGCATTTCTAGAAAAATATGGTGAGATAATTTCTGATTATGCAGTTATTAGTGATTTTATGTATATCCATATTGAAGAAGATGAGTTGATCCCAGCCTTTAACCTCAGATTTATGAAGGCATTGAATAGAATTCTAGAATGTATGAGACCTAATGATGCATTGTATTTAGTTGTTTATTTGGGAGCATTTGGTAAGAAAATGAGCTATAGATTGAGAGATAAGGAGCCCACCACATTGCATCAGGCACGACAGTTTGCAATAGACATTGAAAATAAATGGAGGTATGGGATTCAAAAAGGTTATTTCTCTGAAAAATTTTGCTGCCCTAGGGGCACCAATGCTAATGAGGGATATAGTTTAAATGTTGGAGATGAATGTCAAAATACTCACACTCCTGTTGTCCCATTTTTTTATCATTTCAAGTTGATGATGTTTCTGTTATAGAGGAGGATGTCTTGATTTGCCCAGCGAATGAAGTTGACAATAATAATTTTTCAAGTAATATTTGCATGCCAGTCCTAAACAAAGAGCATTCATGTTTGAATGATCTAGTTGTGCAAAGTTGTGATCATATGGATCAAGAGTCAATTTCAGTTTCATCAGGAAGCATTAGACGACTGAAAAGTGATACAGATGGTTCAACTTCAGAGTGCATCGAAGTAGCAAAAAATTTGTATGTGGGGCAATCAGATGTTAAAGATGATAAAGATGATAGTCATGATTAGTTCATGGATCAGGTTTGTTCTTCTTATGACTTTAGATTTGATAATGAAAAAGAAATGAATTGTCATGAAGAAGAAATAGACCTTTGCAATGAATATGAATCCCCTTTATGATGAGCCTGTGGATGCATTTGACATTGTGAGTTCTGACCTTCATTTGTGCAAAATTAACCCTCTGTTTGAAAATGATGATACTGATTTGCAAACTGTGGATAGTGAATGTTCAGCATCAATTGTCCCAAACATGTGCAACAATGTGTATGTGGAGAAGGATTTGTTTTCATGTCAATAAGTGATATAAGTGATGACATTGTTGGTCTCATATATTCTGAGTGTTTTGAGTCTATGGATTAGCTGGATGAATGTTTGGTAATGTGTAATAACCAGAGTGATAGAGGCTACACTGATGGTGGTAAATTTTCAAAAATGGTGAAGCATCTAATTGATCAGATCAGCGTGTGGGCAAAATATTTTAATGTTTTTAGATGTGGTTGGGGTTATTCAGTTTGGGATCAGGCATTTAATAGGAGAAGACTATGGTTCTTCATTTTTGGCTGCACAGGGCCGCCAAAAATAATGTTTGAAAATATAATTTGAGTGCAGATTGGTGCAATGATTCGACTCTGTTGCTCAATGGATAAGGCCCAATCTGCGAAACCAAAGATTCTGGGGTTCTTGCCATGCCTGCAAGAGGCATGTGTCCCCAGACAGAGCCTGTGTTGGTACCTGAATATGTATATGTAGGCTCCTTCCCAAGAATCCAAAAAATTTTAAATCTTTTGGCCTCTGCAGTAGAGAAAAATGCAAAAACCTGTTATATGCATGTCACTTCGTATATACAAGGGCGAGATATACATTGCAAATTTTGGGAATATTCATCAGATGTATCAAGGTCTGTTTGTGTATCAAGTTGTCTATTCGCACATACATGCGCAGGATACAAGGTAAAATATGCATCTCCTGGCATACAAGTACGAATGTATGTCGCATATTCTCTAAAGACTCTCTGTTTGTATGCTAGGGAGGTTTGTATGTTTGACTTTGTATTTTCAACATACAAACAAAATATACATTCGTTGGATATGCAAGCAACACATACAAGAAGGAATATATTTCGCATATTTTGGGACAGATTCCCTGTTTGCATGCGAAGGTAAATGTATATTCGGTGATATACATTGATAATGTACAAAGGCAGAGATGTATTTGATGGGGCCCGCCACTTGTATAAAGTGATTGCATGTTCAAACATACAATGAAAGTGCATTCCAAAGATGCAAGGCGGACCCGAAATTATTTTCAATTTGTTCTATAGCAGTGTGGGGTCCGCCTTGTATGATAAATAATTGTATGCATATGAGAAGGGGTTGATACACAATGGTTGGAGCCCGTCGTTTGTATATTTGCGTTTGTATATGCAAATATACATTCGCGAGATGCAGGCCAGATTCTAGGATGTTTCAAATTTGCCTTATGATGCGAAACCAAGGATCCACAGTTTGCATGTATGTTGGGTTTGTATATACAACATACAACCTGATATACAAAGAGGTGACATGCAACCCGGACGCGGTGGAGGAATGAAATGTAGTGAATAAATATTTGAGGTCCGACTTGTAAATATGGTGCTTGTATATGCTTTTGCATGGACAAGGCGACAGGTGCAATGAAACATATGCATTTCAGACCCGATGGGGAAATCAAATGCGGTAGGTAGGTAGGTGTTTGAGGTCCGGCTTGTATATCAGATGATTGTATATGCATTTGAGCATGCATATAGAAGGGCGAAAAGGCAAAAATGAAAAGGAAAAGTCAGCGATAGAAGCATGAGGTGCTTAGGTGGCACTCTTTGACAGGTGGGGACTTTTCAGCACGGATTCTATGCTGTGGATTTCAAGCGATGGGAAACGATCGACGACTAGGTTTTAAGGTTGCAGTGTGAGTTTTTCCTATGTGAGTGCAGCTATTTTGAGCGGAAAAATTTTAGATGTATTCGTTGTTGTGTCCTGTGGGTAGTTGAGCATTAATGGCAGTTTTGGCAGAATGCATCGATGGATGAAATGACAGATGAACTACTGGGTTTGTGATGAAGATCTTCAGACGGCAGTGTAGATCCCGAACCTACCTGCTCTCTTCCTCTGTTTCCCAGCTACATTGATTGTTTTAAGCACCAATCTGAAGAGGCATTGTATCCAGCATGAATTTTGATCTTGCCTTGTAATTAATTCGTTGAGTACACAGTTTTGCTATAAAAAACAGACTGTGTTACTCATTAGTTGTTGTTGAAGACTTGGGCATTTTTTGTGTAAATAACAAAAGATAGAGCATTTTCCTGGCGGTTGTATCTCATTTTGGAGTTTATGAGTTGCATTATGAATGTATTTTGCACATATGTTCAGTTTCATTGTTGTCTTATATGAAAAATGCTCCTTATGCATGTGTTTAGTTGCTTGTCTCCATATGCTGTATGCATTCTCTTCTTTTGAATCTGGTTGCTAAGGGCTTCTTAGATTCTAGGATATAGATTTCTGTATCACATGCTTCATCTCTAACCGCCATTCAAGGAGCAGATTAAATTGTTTTAGGTGAAGTATGGAGAAGGTTGTATGTCAGCTGGGATATATGTAAGTAGAGGCAACTAAATACCTATTCTTGGGTGATGTTTGTAAGGCAAGCATCAATCTAACCTCTTGAAACTTGAATGCCAGTTGCAAACCATTCTCTTGTATACGTCTAGTTGACTCCTTGCCCTGAGATAGGCATCGGTCTACTTCTAGATTAGTAGTTATATTCGAAAACACCCTTGTCTTGCATCCAAACATCATTTCAAACCATTTCATAACTTCCACCTGTTAGTTGTAGGAGTAGGATTAGGAACCCCTACATGCTCTCATCCATAACCAGACAAATATGTCCAAGAATGTTGCCAACCTTGTGATTTGTCACACAAATCTTGGTCCCGAAGTGAGAGTACTCTACCTGTTATTGTAAAGCTAAATCTTTCTGTCATTGGGCGAGTCAAGGTGAAATCTTTAGCTATAGGGATACCCCCCTTGGTGCGGCAGAACCAGAAGTGAAGGGGAGGTAACTCATGTAACCTCCCGTATCTGTTGGCCAAATTTGCCTGTGCACTGGAACTGGCAAACCCACTGCCGATTCAGAAACCAACAGTTTCTTAGTAGGACCAAATTCTTCATTCTCCTCACTGTCTTCCTCTTTGCTCTCAATGATATAATGTCTTCTAGTATTTGTTCCTTGTCTTGTCACTACCACAGCTTTCTCCTTCCTTTTCCTTCTCTATTTTCCAGTATGTTTTGGTGTGCTTCTCTGGTAGTACTCTTCTTCTTCTATGGATTCAGTTGAAGATATGTTTGTCTCCTCTGTGCTATTCTTTTGGAATGTTCTTGGGCCTTAGTATTTTGGTCCCCTTCTTATGATCCTTGCTCCTTTTTTATTATTCAAGTTCTGTAACTCATCACTCTTACATTGTGGTTGTGCATTCCAGAAGTATTGTTGTGCTCTCTCACAAGAGAATAAATCATGCTCTATGTTGTTGCAAAATGAACATTGTGTTTTTGTTTCATCCCAACATTCATTAGCAAAGTATCCTAACTTACCGCAATTGAAGCATGTTGCATCCTACCTCCTTCTTTGACTTCTTCCATGGCCTCTACCTCCTTTGTAGCCTCCAAACCATTCTTTGTCATCATTATTATAGCTATTTCCATATGAAGGACTGATAGAATTTGAATTTTGTATGGTATTGACATTCCTTTGATTTCTCCAACTTGGCTGCTTATAGTCATGATCAATTGAGTTACTTTCTTTCATATATGTCATGTTGCTACTCTCCGCAGAGTTTGTAGTGTTTCCACCGTACCATGCTTCATTGTCTTCATCAACAAAGTCTCTTTTCCTCTAGAAGTTTTGTGAAGGGTAATCTGGTGTTTCATGGTCATCCCATTCTCTGCATAATTCATAGTATACTGAATAGATTGTTTTCATTGTTTCTTTGGTGTCTGCTTTTATTGCAACAACTTGTCTTTCATCTTTCATCCTAGGATATTCATTTCTCAAGTGACCTTCTCTTGTACAATATGAACACCAGATATTAGGTCTTTGTTTCTGTGTATTCTCTTCCTGTTTAACTAATATCTCCTGCCTCAGCTTCAATTGCTCCAATTCCAATTCCAACTTCTCCAATTCTAGGTTTTCTTTCATCTTATCTTGTATGTGCCAGGATTGAGACTCTATCTGGTAGGCTAGTTTCACTGCTTCTACATATGTATCAAATATTCTTCCACCTAAGGATGACCTTATTTCTGGGCTTATTTTAAAAATAAACCATTCTATCTTTTGCTTTTTAGTTAGTGGTTCCTCCAATCTCCTAATTGTCTCCTTGAATCTTTTATCAAAATATTTTATAGATTATTTCTCCAATTGCATCAAATCTTTCATCTTGCTTACCCCTTCTGTCGAAACATCCAGAACTCCAAAAATGCCTTCTTGATCTTATCCCACTCCTTGGCATTGTTCAGGTATGTCTTCATATACCACATCAATACTTCATTCCACAAGGTGCCTATGAAGTCAAATAGATTAATTTCATCTCTTGTTACTCCCTTCTGGTTCCAAATTGACTCTGGTACAAAAATGTGTTCGACTACCTTAGTAGTATCCTTCTCAAATACAGGTAACTTGATAGGCATATCCATGGCTAATCTTCTCACAATCTCTGGTACTCTGTAGTGAGTTTCTTCTAGTCTGCTCCTCCGATTATGTTGTCTTCTCTCAATTTTCTTTCCTTCTCTTCCCTTATCTCTTTGTAGTCAGATCTCAAAGTTCTCCTCTGATAAGGCTTCTGCAAAATTGTTTTGAATCTCTGCTATTCTCTCTGCTTCCTTGTTTGCTTGAATATGTTCCTTCTCAACTAAAATTCTCGACTTTATATGGCACTCGGGGTGGCTCATGGTTTAGGGGCCGTGTCTCTTTGTAGTGTCTCTTCAAATTAGGGGATTTTCTTTTCTTTGTGAATGACATCATGTCATCATCCAATGATGATTCAAATAACCTTCCAAAACCCTCAAAAATCCTCTCAATGTTTACCACATCTTTTCCTCCTTCTCTTATCTCATTTGTGCTTTGGCAAATTAATTCCTCTATATATTCCTCATCCATTGTCAAAATATTTGGTGTTAACTCATATGTTCTGCTAGTCTACGACATCAACCCTAGTTCGCCTACTTCTTCTTTTTCCCTTTCACATTCTTCTTCGGAAGCACCCATAGTGGAGCACTCCTTAGCATTCTTTGTAACACCCTCTATGTCTTCTCCTTCCACCTACCTTTCTTTGGCAGCACCCTCCTTGGCGCGCTCAACAACATCCTTCATGACGTGCTTGTCCTCTTCCTTCCTTCCGGCAGCACCCCCAGTGGTGCACTCTTCAAATTCTTCGGTCTTTTCTTCTGCACCTTCTTTTATCCCTCCTTCCTCCATCATTTGTGCCCTTTCCAATATTCTATCGTAACATTCTTGTCTTTCCTAAGTTTTCTTCAATCTCATTCTCTACTTATCTCCATTCTTGTCCTAATTACTTCGCCGATCTTCTTTTTCTTCTGTTGCTCTCCTTTTGCCATGGGTTTGTTGGATTTGGTGTTCTATTAGTCCTCTTATATCCCATGGAATCCTTATTTGAAGAGTCACGTCGTTTGAAAGGTCCTTGCGGACCCTACCCCTTTCCCACTTGTCATCCCCTTAAGTGTCTACCCCCTCTCATAGAGGTAGAAACTTAAGAAGATTTGAATTTATTCACAATTTGAAAAAATTTCCTACCAACCTCACATTTTCTCTTATCTGGAACTATGTGCTACTTCTTTAGATGTTTTGCCTTTTCAATCTTTAACTACCCTCTTCCAGGGTCCTGACAACGGAACCAAATGTTAGCAAGAAATGTAGAGGAGATACCGGTCCTCAATCAAGTCTTTGTAGTCAGTTTATACCCCAATCAGGTAGAAGAACATAAAGAATAACCAAATAGAGCATCACATACACATCAAAATAATTAAACATACAAAGTTACCCGGTACCGGCCAACCTCCATATATATTAACAATAATCAAGTATACATATCACATGTTCATCCTTCGACATGTCTTAGTCTCTATCTCACCATCTACATACATGACTTATATGTCATTGTTTACATTAGAACACACTCCTATTCTCCTATCATGCTTGCTTATATTTTACTATCTCCTATCACTATATATATACTATATCTATTACATATTAGGGATGTGTTATTCATCATCTTCTATTGACTTTCGACCTTCGCATAGTGTGTAGAATCCTCCAGTCATCTATGTTCTATGCCAAGTATCCTACTAACAATTTGCAAGCAATGTCAATTGGGTAAGCAAACCATAGTGAGTTTTAAATCAAAAGAGTACTTTGCATCACAACTACTAGAACTCATTCACACAAACTTGTGTGGACCCACCAGGACAAGAGGTTTGCAAGGTGAAAGGTACTTCATGTTATTAATTGATGATTTTTCTAGGATGACGTGGGTTGCATTTTTAAAGGAGAAATATGAAGCATTGGATAAGTTTAAGGCATTCAAAGCCTTAGTGGAAAATGACATAGGCATTATGATTAAATGCCTTAGATCAGATAGAGGAGGTGAATTCACTTCAAATGAATTCGAATATTTTTTTGAAAAACATGGGATATGAAGACAATATTCAGTAGCGAGAACTCCACAACAAAATGGAGTAGCGGAGAGAAAGAATAGAACGGTTCAAGGGATGGCTAGATGCATGCTAAATGAATCCAAGGTTCCTGACATGTTTTGTAGAGATGCGGTGCATACATCAATTTATATCCTTAATCAAGGCCAAATCAGAGCAAATCATGACAAATAACTATGAGTTATGGAAGGGAAGGCTTGCATCTATGAAACACTTCAAAGTGTTTGGAAGTCCTTGTTATATTAGAAGAGATGAAGAATATTTGGGGAAGTTTGATGCAAGAGTAGATGAAGGAATATTTTTGGGTTACTCTTCAAGGAGTAAGGCCTACAGATGCTTCAATAAGAGATTGCATAAAATGGTTGAAAGCACAAATGTGAAGATAAATGAGGTGAAAAACTATTAGGATGAACCACAAGATGATAAATATCCTAATGAAGAAAGATACAAGGAATATGTAGAGAAGAGTGAAGATTAAATAGTTAAGCAAAGGAACACCAAGGAACAAAAAAAACTCCATCTAAATTTGTTCAGAGGAACCACTCAGAAGATATGATAATAGGAGATGATAGGGTTAGAACAACAAGAAGAATGGTAAGTGTTCAGGAAGATATAAATATTCCTTTACTATACAAGATTGAACCTAAGAACTTCAAAGAAGCAAGTGAAGATAAGAGTTGGATAGAAGCTATGGATGAAGATCTAAACCAAATTGAGAAGAATGATACTTGGGAACTAGTTCCAAGACCCAAGGATAAAAATGTGATTGGCACTAAATGGGTGTTTAGAAATAAGTTGAATGAAGATGTTCAGGTTGTGAGAAACAAGGCAAGATTGGTATGTAAAGGGTATGCACACGTAAGAGTTAATTTTGAAGAGACTTTTTCTCCCGTTGCTAGGATGGAAGCCATAAGGATATTCTTGGCTTATGATAGCTTTAAGAACTTCAAAGTATATCAAATGGATGTTAAGTCTGCCTTTTTGACTAGAGATATTGTTACTAAATTATGTTCACACCTAATTTAGTTAGACCTGATTTGTAGTTGTTACAAAAGGAGTAAATGAAAACTTTTAAGTTAATGCAATCAGTGAATGTATGATGTCTTGGCAAGAGAAAACAAGAATCAGTTGTTAGTATAATCTGATAGTCCAAATAGAACTGTCAAACCATCTTGACAAGCGAATATCTAATGGAAAGATATCAGATAGTTAATGAATGACAGAACATATCTAATTGGTTTTATCTTTCAGTTATGAGACAATTGAGTTATTCAAGTGATCACAATTCAGTGTGAAAGAAAGGTATTTATAAAATTGTCATTTCATATCATATTTTGAACATGTGTTTCATAGCAGTTTCAGTTATTATATCCTATGCATTTGATTCAAAAAAGTAAACATACATAAATCATTTGACTAAGGTAAAGTAACTGATCATGTTTAAAGAAATTTTTAAATGTGTCCCACACAAGCCGTGGGAGTGACTAAACTGAGCAATGCAGACATATGCAAGCTATACATCTGAGGATAAAAGGAAAGAGAAAGAACATATGAGAATATTAAATATCCATCATTGCATTTTATCAAAAGGTTGATGTCATCAGTTGATAGCTGGTCTTCATATCCTTATCTTCAGCTCCTGATCATGCCATTGTATCTGCAAAATTGGGGAAAAGCCCTATTAGAAGCTTTAGATATTTAAAATCATCACATGTTTTTATCAACATACATATCAACTTGGAGATATTATGCATCTTATGTGAATGAATCAAATCAGATATGTGCAATAAATCAGATCATCATGAAAAAGATCAATCAACTCCAAGAGGTATGTTTTTATGCTAACTTGTTTGTTCATTGTGCAGGTATAGGAAAAATAATGTTACTGATTTGAATACAGTAAAACATGTGGAGAAAATATGGCTCCCACAAGGGTTGAGCCTAGCATGTTTTCCCTTTTTATTCATTTGAAAAGGATATCATATTGCAAAAGAACAGAATGCATTATTCAGGAAGATATTATGCATCAAAACAATCAACTTGTAAAAAGAATGAAGTCATCATGATAAAAGTGAGGAGGAGCAGTTGCTCCTATAAACTATGCCCACTTGATAAATAGATTGTTAAAATCATATTAGTCATGTTCAAATTGCTTCATCACATGTTATAGGAGAAGTAATGATCCTAATTAGATGTCATGCAAGTACAAGTGCAGTGATCAAAAAAATGATTACAGTCTTTAAAAGGTATTTCCCTTTTATTTATGATAATAATTGAAATGGTTTTTTGCTGTTCAGAATACTTCATAGATAGAACAATTGAGCATATAGAACAACAATAAGACAAAAAGAATGTGTTGCTTCAGTATAGAGATATCATATTCTTTCATACATGAGTGAAATTAGACCTTAAGATGTCATAAAAATACACAAGTGCAATGAAGGACAACCTTGTAATAAATGGAGAATCAAATGAAAGAAGTTTGCCAGGACTATCATGAGGTAATCAAATAACATCCTCATAGAATTCTTATTTACAGTAAGTGGAGGCTACAAGAGCCATTAAAAAAATGATAAATTGAAATGATTTTATATCATACATGTTATCAAAACTATGATGATACCCTTTAAAGATAGATAGAGGAACAATGATGCCAAATGATAGTGCCATAACAACAATATATGAGGTAACAGGTGTATTTTCAGTATACAAAAGGTACATGTATCTTTAATACAGAAGAGCATAAATGTCAAGGCATAACAGGGTAAGTCATACCATGCCAATGTTCAGGCCTCATGCATCAAGGACATTGCAAGTGCAAGACAAATCAATACTACAGGAGATAACTGATATAGAGAAAGGAATACATTATGTTCATGTCATGAAGTGAAGTTCTTACATATGCGAAGTGACAAAAGCTATAGGAGGTATAAAAGATTCATCATGTTACAACTATTGCTATCAAATGAAGAAGCCACCATGAAGATATAAGGTAAGAAGGCGATCAAACCCATGGAGCAGCATAAAGAGTAACTGAGATATAGGTGAAGCAGCAGATGCACTTTCTTTTTATAAGTATGCAAGAAGGAATCACAAAGCAACAATCATAAAGCTCATAGTGCCATCAAAAGAAAAAAAAAGATAAAGGATTCTTCATGTCTCTTTTAACATGTCTAAGTGAACAGGTAAAAGAAATGATAGGAGAAAGGCCATCATGTGTAGATTATTCAAACCCTTTTTAATTCCTTCAACCATTGTTTCATTTTCTTGTCTACAGTCGAAAGAGGTGTTAAAGTTGCAGTTACAGTAAGGAAATGTCATAGCCATGACATGAAGAAGTATATTCTTTAAAGAAATGCAAAACTCTTTGCAAATCTTGAAACCCTGGTTAGTATTTTCTATATAGATGAAATGAAGGTTACAGAAAAGCAAGTAATAGCAGGCCGTGGCTAAAGAAGGCCATTCTGTGCAAAATGTCAAAACCCTTTTCTCACATGTGAAACCCTTGTTACATTTTTGTATACAATCAAAGTAAAATGCTACATAGAAGGTGATAATGGCATGGCCATTATAGGAGAGGCCTTTTATTAAGAAAAATATCAAACCCTCATCACAATTTTTTTTGAAACCCTTACAAAATTTTATGTCTATAGTGGAGTTGAGATACAGAAAAGGAAATATACAGGCACAGCTATAGCCGAAAAGAGTTTTTCTTCAAATACAACAAATACCCATATACATTTTCGAACCATCATCATGAATATGCATGTACAATTCAAGAAGATAAGATACAGAAAGGGGCATAAAGAAGCACTCACCTCATTTTCTTTTTGTTTGAAGAAAGCTAGGCCGCGACCTCTTTTTGAAATCTTATCAGAGAAATGAAGTCACGGTGAAATGAAGAGCACAGAGAAGAAGAAAGAATGGTAAGAAGTTGTTAAGGAAAACTTCAAAACATAGCCACATAGCCGACAACCAAAGAAGGAAAGAATAAAGATAAATGACACAAGAAGTTGCCAGTGAGAGGTCAAAATAATACTCACCTTCTTACTGCATTAAAATGCCACATAATTCATGAAGAGACCTGTTGGAATAAGGTGTCATTAACCTTGTAAATTCTAATATTGTATTTTATTCTATTTATTATTTTTTATTTGTAATTACCCATAAGGGAATGAGGTAGTCTCATTGACAGTTGTAATTTCAGAGTTATTGACGATAATTATGGAGTGACTTTTACTATTGGCAAATGTAAAAACTCATAGTAAATGAGGATCGGCATGCTCCCTTGAAGAATATACTATTTTTGGCATGTATGACAACTGTCATAATGTTTGATGAGTGAATCTATGACAGCTGCAAGTTGTTATAAGATTTTGAGATTTTATGACGCATATGATGGATATGTTAGTTGTATATTTGCTATATTTAGCCCAAGCTTCCTATCTTGGAAAGATACTCTTTTGCTAGAATCTATGACGGTTATGATATGTCATAAGATGTTGTAAGAGGCTAGATTTAGTTTTGGGAGCCCAACCTTTGCATGACTGTTTTTGGACAAGTGTAAGATGCTTGTAAGATGGTAATTAATGTTTACAGGTTGGAAAATCTTAGGAGAGAGAAGGTGAATGCCTAGGAGGAGTTAGAAAATGTTTCTATAAGTATTTTCCATGTATTAGTTGCTGCAATACAGATTTTAGGTACTCAGGTGTTACCAGAATGTTGTCAGATTGAAGATTGGTGGGGAGAGTTGAAGTGTTGTATTGTAAATCATTTTCAAATTAATACAAACATTGGGCCTCTTTCTTGTGTGGAGTTTTTTACCTGAAAGGGTTTTCTCCACGTTAAACATTGTGTTATGTGTTCATATTTCTAATTTTGCATTTCTGTGAAGCATAGTTTTGTTTCTATGTTACAATCTCCATTAATAACACACAGTTAAAGATTGTAGAAATTTATATTGAATCAGATTTCCATTGAAGTAGTGTTGCTTTCATTTCTAACATTTGGTAATAGAGCCTGGCTAGCTTTGACTCTTGGGTGGTAGTGTGGAAGCTATAGTTGCAGTGGGAGATTTGGTTACATTTGTTTTGCAGATCTTGTGTTGTTATTATGGCTGCATCCACCGTTGCATCAACCTCTCGAATGGACATTGATAAGTTCAATGGAACGGGGTATGAGTTGTGAAAGCTGAAAATAAAAGATTTGTTGGAAGAAAGAAACCAGTGGTTGGCTATCCAAAAAGAGAAGAAACCTGATGATGTCTCTCAAGATGAGTGGGATAGACTGGATAAGAAGGCACAGGGAACTATTTGGTTGTGTCTTTCAGATTCTATTTTGCTGAATGTCGCAAAGGAAGAGACTGCATACAAATTGTGGAAACAGTTGGGTGAGATCTATCAAGCAAAGAGTACGGTAAATAAACTTTATTTAAAAAGAAAATTGTTTTCCATGAAAATGCAAGAAGGTGAGTCAGTTGCAGAGCATTTAAATTCTTTTAATTTGTTGGTGAGTCAGCTTGATTCAATAGATGTTGAAGTTAGTAAGGAAGATAAATGTATCTTACTTCTTTGTTCTTTACCTGAGTCTTGGGGGAATGTTATTCTTGCTATCACTGCTAACCTTGCGGATCCAAAGTTGGATGCTCTTGTTTCAGTGCTACTATCAAAGGAATTGAGGAAGAAGAGTTCAGATAGTTCAGGGGATGCTCTCAGTGTCAGGGGAAGGTCTAAGGAAAGGGGACCAAAAGGAGATCAGAAAGGGGCTAAGGACAAGTCCGAAGGTTGGTCTAAGACTCTTGGTAAAAAGAATAGAGTTAAGTGTTGGAATTGCGGTAAAAGGGGACATGTGAAAGAGTACAGAAACCCCAAAAAACAGTGGGAGAGTGCTTCAGATAAGTCCTCGAATGCAGGTGAAGAAGTTTTACTTTCTATATGTAATGTTGTTTCTGATGAAAATTGGTTGGTTGACTTAGGATGCTCATTTCATATGACCTCGCATAAGGAATGGTTCTCCTCATATGAAGAATATGATGGAGGTAATATCTACCTTGGTGACAACTCTACATATCCGATTGTCGGGAAAGGAAAGGTATTGTTGTGTTTCAATGATGGGAGGATTAAAATCCTCCCTGGTGTTTTGCATGTTCCTGGATTAGCTAGAAATATGATTTCAGTTTCAAAGTTGAATGATTTGGGAATGCATGTGACATTTGACAAGCATGGCTATAGATTAGTGAGAGGAAACTTGGTGGTAGCAAAGGGGAAGAGATTTGAAAGTCTGTTCAAGCTTGAAGCCATTACAGTTTATAATGCCTCTTATGTATTTGAGGCTAATACTGAAAATGCATGTATGTTGTGGCACCGTAGATTGGGCTACACAAGCAATAATGTATTAAAAACTATTAAGAATAAAAATTTGTTGGATAGTTTCTTCTATTCTGATAAGCACTTTGATTTTTGTGAGCATTGTGTGTTTGGTAAACCAAATAGAAAGTCATTTCCTTCAGGAAGCAATAGAGCAAAAGAGAAGTTAGAAATTATTCATACGGATGTGTTTGGACCTGTGGATAATGAATCTATCGAAAAATCTCGCTATTTTGTAACCTTCATTGATGATGTATCCAGATTTACATGGATTTATTTTATGAAGCATAAATCTAAAGTTTTCACTAAGTTTAAGGAATTCAAAGTCTTAGTAGAGAACCAATCAGGTTCAAAGATAAAAATATTAAGATCTGACAATGGAGGGGAATATTGTTCTAAGAAAATTGAGGAGTTTTGTAAGCATGCAGGTATAATCAGACAAAAGACAACTCTGTATACACCACAGCAGAATGGTGTTGCAGAAAGGATGAACTGAACAATTATAGAAAGGGCCAGAAGTATGCTTAGTGATGCACAGTTGGATAAATCCTTTTGGGCAGAGGCTGTGTGTACTGTTTGGTACTTGATAAATAAATCTCCTTGTAAGGCGCTTGATTTGACACCTTATGAAGTGTAGACAGGTAAGAAACCTTTTGTTTCACATTTAAGGGTTTTTTGTTGTGAGGCTTTTATTCATGTGCCTAAGGAAAAGCGATCTAAGTTGGATCCAAAGGCTGAAAAGTGTACATTCATTGGATATGGTGATAATGTCAAAGGTTATAAGCTTGGGAATCTACTAACCTGCAAGATTATCTTTTCGAGAGATGTTATTTTCAGGGAACTTAGAGCTATTTCTGAACCTGAGTAGCCAAAAGAAAAAGATGAAAAGGTAAAGAAGGTGCACTTTGATTTAGAGCAGCAAGATGCACCTCAGGAAGAACAGAGTGATGGATTAGGGGGTGAAGAAGAAGAAGAAGATTCGAGTAGTTTTGACGAAGATGAATTTGTTGTGACAAAAGAAGTTGGTACAGATGATCATGCAAAAGAATGAGTAGAGTCTCTTACTCCACCCTTGAGAAGATCCACAAGACAACGAAATCCAGTTGATAGGTATAGCCCACCAGATTTCTATGTTGGCAAGAGACACTATATGGATTCATGGTTGTTGTCATTGATGGCAACAAAGGTCATCCCACATATCCGCAAGACATGATGTGTCTCTACCGGAAGTCAGAATAAAGAATGTTGTGGTCCGGTGAAGAAGAACAGAGCATGTGGCAAGGTCCGACAGATTGGTCCGGACCTCTCAGAGGAAGTGTCTTGGTACAGTGCGGATTTGGGGAAGTCAAGAGGACTACCTTGAGTGGTATATTCCAAGGATTTAGCCTCCGGTGATGGACAAGGAAAAAGATATGAATGGTTGAGTACCGGATTCCTGAGAGACAGTGAAAACAGAGGAAGAACTGACTGGCAGAGTATCAGACTACTTTCCGGATGGGTTACTGTTGATGACAGAGGTTGTGAAGGCATGAATCATGTTTGGCCGACATGATTAATGATATCTACAAGTATATGCTTGATCCGCATTGCTTGGTGAGGAAGGATTCAGCTGACAGAATGAGAGTTTGTAAGAAACTAGACTGTTCCAGATGCCGACTAGAAAGGTGATGAAACTACTTGTGCGGATATATATAGAGGATGGATTTAGTTGTGAAGTGGGCGTTGTTGTGGAGAGATATGCGAATAAGTCCAGAGAAAGAGCAGAGGTAGCAAAAAGGATCCGGTATGTGAAAGATAGCAGAACAAAGAACAGAGGAAAGATGAAGTGCAGCAGATCAGTGTACTGAGCCTAACCGGAACTGAACTCCAGCATATGCAGATGCTTCCAATCAGTTCAAGACTGTGATTATCATCACTTTGTAGACAGTGTGTCTTCTTGTAGGCAGTGGGCCTCTTGTGAGCAGTGTGCTCGGGCAGTGAGCCCTAATTGGCAAGTGCCATTTTTGTAATTTCCTATTCTTCTAACAGAGAATAATTCTTGGGTTAATCACCCCGTGGTTTTCTCCCTTAACAGGGTTTCCACGTCAAAAATACTGTGTCATGTGTTTCTTATTTCATGGTTAATGTTTTGTGTTTGATTTTATGCTGCTTCAATTAAAAAGAAAGGATAACTGATTCACCCCCCCCCTCTCAGTTATCAACAATTGGTATCAGAGCTAAGTTCCTCCTAATAGAGCCTAACAGCTTGAGGAAGATCTGGGATTTCAAATGGATGCATATGGTTTAAGGGAGCAACTCAAGACTGCCCTTGAGGATCTTGAACAGTCAAATTCTGAAGTCAGTGAATTAAAGGAAAGACTCAAACAGGCTGATGAATTCATGAGAGAACTAAAAGACAAATTAAGTCTCTCTATGAAAAAGAGAAAGGAGCTGCTTCAACAGTTGGCAAGACAAAGTGAAGAAAGCAATACAAATGAGGAATTGACTGAGCAAACCAAGTTATGTGAAAAGTTATCAAAAGAAGTCATTATGTTAAGACATGAAATGGAATCAGGAACTATAAAGTTTACTCAAGAGATTGAGGAAAAAAGAAAGGCTGAAGACAATCTAAGACAATCTCTTAAAGAAAAATCAGAAGAATGCCACCAGATGGACAGGATTATCAGACACCTTGAATCTGATCTTGAAGATGCCAAAGATAATGAAGGAAAACTTGAGGATCAAATTGCCTCTCTCAAAAGAGACCTTCAAACAGCAAATGAATATAAAGAGAAATTCAAGATAAGTTCTGCTCAACTTGAAGTTCTTCTTGGAAGTCAAAAGAGGACAGATGACAAGTATGGCTTGGGATATGAGAAAAGAGAAAGCTCCGGATCCGGTCAGAAGAATCTTGGATCAGAAAATCCAAGGAGCAGGCCTAGAAGACCTCCGGTAAGACAGCCAAATGCTCAAAGATATCCATCCTTCAATGGATACTGCCACAACTGCAACCACTTTGGTCACAAAGCTAATCAGTGCAGAATGAGAATGAATTAGAATAATTCATCCTTCTCCGGACAGTGCTTCAACTGCAAAAGGTATGGACACAAATCCCATGAATGCAGAATTATGCAAGTAAACAAATCATTCAAAGGTAGATGCTTCACATGCAATAGAATAGGTCATATGGAAAATCAATGCAGATCAAGAGGATATCAGTCAAATATGCAAAGAAATGTCATTTGCCAAATCTGCAATAGGACCGGTCATAATGCTAAAATCTGCAGAAACAAGAATCAGGACAAAAGAGGTCCGGTGTATAATCAGAATCAAGACAAGGGTAAACAAAAGATGAATGCGGATGAGGTTAGGAATCAGATGAGCAAGATTTGGGTGAAGAAAAGTTCAGAGAATGTAGAGGTTGGATCCGCACCAGACTCTGGTGCTGATATTTCTTCCGGAAATTAAAAGTGAGCTCTGGCTCAGGGGGAGACTCAAAGAAAATCTTGTTCCCCCAGCCAAACAAGTGGTGCCGGATGTGGCACAAGATGCGGATCAAAGGGTTTGTAGATATGAGTCTTGAGATACTTCAGTCAAGTTTTCAGAGGTCCGCATGGAGTTATGAAGAAGCTATGATCGATCAAATAAGACCTGTTCAGGGAAATGCTCCGGTATGATAAAGGATTACAAAAAGGTCCGGAAAGATCCGGAAATGCACTATCTTGTTCTGCGGATTGGACAGAGTGTTTGAGATGATCTTGTAATATGCCACCTCGATTTACTCATGATTGAATGATCCGGATGATATCCACAGATCAGGACTAATCCGGATACTCCAAGCTATCCAGACAAGGCAAACCGGAATGATGTAGGTGAAGCATTTATTGCAGACAGGTATTAGGGTTCGCGGAGCAATTTAAGGGATTTCTCAAAGGTCATTTGCTCATTCTGCACTCGAGAAGAAGCGAAAAGTGGAGCTCTGCAACAAGGTTCTTCAAGCACACCAAGGATCTCCTGCCGAAGCTATTGGATAAAGAAATCAATCCAACCACTCCGTGCAAACCGAAGGCGCATAAGGTATTCTCCGTTTTTTTCATTACCTCACTGCAAATCTTTGAAGAATGGCTACTCCAAACATAGTTAAGATCTCCGATAGACCTCGCCCCTCATTCAAGAAACATCCCTACAAATCATTGGAGGTTGACCCACTAGGAGCCTTCTCTAGTGTTCCTCACGGAGTTTTACACACCGAAGACATTAGGGTTTACATACATGCAAACATTGAGGAATTTGGGGATTTCAAATTAAGAGACCTCTATCACAAGCAGCTGATTGACAATGCCTTTGAGCTTAAACCAGAGTATAAGGATATTCAGAAGAAACAATTTGAGCAATTTATTCATTTCCCCTGTTTTGAAGAGGATGAATGGGTCCGGTATGTACTGAGCAGGATGCATGACAACTTTTTATGGCTAGATAGACCCTGCAAGATCACAAAAGAGGCAATTAGAGTAGTAACTGGCCTATACTCTTCCGGAGGAGTACCTATCCTCAAATCTGTCAAAAACAACATTGTAACTGAGGCCACCGGATCAAAATTTGACAAGAGGGCAATGACCATTGAAGATATTTCGGATCCGGATATCAAATATGCATCAATGATAATAGGATACAAGATCTATCACTCCAGCAGGGAGAATTCCGTATCCGGAACTGCAGTATACACTGCTTTTGAAATACTAAGGAAAAATGCAGAATATGACCTCTGCGAACTACTGCTAAGCCAATTAATGGAAAATATACAGAAAATCAAGAAGGATAAGAAGAATTCCTTCAAGTATGGTACTCTTATTGTATGTCTATTCTTCTACTTCATGAATGAGCTACCCGGAACAAGTGGATGGGTATGGCAGAATGACAAACCTGTTGCAGTCCAGATAAGAGACTACTTGCATGGACTTGGGGATGCAAAAGCGAGAAATTCAGCTCTATGGGGATACTTCAAAAACTTTCAGAGCATGATGCAAGCAAGAGAGAGAATTCCCCAGTCTCTCATTGAGAAATACAAGGACTCAGTGTGCTTTATGGTTGACACTGATCAGTGCCTGATGGAGGCAGTGGAGCCAAGGACTGTCTGGATCATGCCCATGGGGTATGAAGTTGATGAACAGATAGTGGAGCTGCATGTTCAACACATGCTAAGTCAGCCCAAAGATCCTAAGGCAGAAAGGTTTGGAACCTTTGAGGAGCTGAGTATAAAATTACATGTAGAACTCAGGGAACCTGAGATCAAAAGAAAAGTGAGAAAAGAAGTAGAGCACATTGCTCAAGGTCTTGGCATCTCAAAGGAGGCACTTGATGCCAGCCGGGAAAAGAGGAGGAAGGCCGAGGAAGAAGAGAAAAGCAAAGAAAGTGCTCCGGTTGGAGCTCCCACCCGGACCAGATCAACAAAGAGATCTGCACCTCCCTCAACCAAAAGTTCAAAACCGGAAGTCCAGGCATCCGGTAAGAGATCAAAAGCAAAAGCCACAAGGGCTTATGGAAGCCAAAAGGATGAAGAGGAGACAGAATCAGATGAAGGAGTAAGAGAAGTAAAGAAACAGAAAAAGAAAGGATCCGGTAAGCCCTCCACAGGCCAAGACAAGGAGGAAATGGCAGAGGTAACTGTTGAAAAGCCCACTCTGTCATTAGAGAGCATAATCAAGTCGGTCACGGTGGATGGAAACCTTCAACCAATGACAGAATCATATGATGACTTCAGTGAGGCCGACCAAAAGACTCTGCAGGAGGCCACAGTGAAATATCTTAACATATATAATAAGGCTTTCATTGAAATAATATCTCTCATTCCTAAGAGCCTAGAGAAGGAAATGGAAGTAAGAAAGAATAATGCTCATGCCAAAGATCTTGAGATCCGGGAGCAGATAGCTATTCAGCTATATCCTCAAATTGATCCCAAGACAATGAACATTATCTTCAAGGACTGCAAAGATGAGTTCAGAAGCAAAGCCAGGATGAATCAACTCATGCTTGGTGAGACTGACAAAGTGGCTCAAGAAACAGAAGAGATCCTCCGGAAGGCTTTCAAAAGGTTCAATCTTCCTGTTGTAGAGGACTTAGGTGCAGAAACAGCTGTTGATCTGGAATCTTCTGTTCCGGAAGAAGTGAGCCCTGAACAGACAAGTGAGGACTTGGGACCCTCTGCTCCAGAAGAAGTGGCCCATGAACAAGTTAGCATCTCTCCTCCGGTTTCCCCTACAGTCTCCGGATCCAAAGAAGAAGAGCAATTACAGGAGAAGGAAGCAGTGGTGAAGGACAAAGAGGTTGACAGTTCTAAGACTGCAGAAGAGAAGAAACATCTGTCTCCGGCAAGAGACACTGCACAAACTGTTCAACAATTTTTGAGCAAAGAAACTCTAGAGATTGATGAACCGGAGCTTCTAAAAGGCCCATTTGATTTTGACTCTCTCTCTCCGGTACAAACAATGAAGATAGCTTCATTTGCAAATGCCAAGGCAAATGAAAAGCTCCTGAAGTCTCATATGGAAGACTGTGAGTTGATAGAGGCTGCTTCCGGAGTACTTGTGAAGATCATGCCATCAATCCAGATAGATCCGACAGCCTCCACTTCCGGTAATCTAAAAACCTTAGTCAGCAGTGTTGATACACATTTTGATTCTTTAGAAAAATCAGCTGAAGAAAAGGTCCGGAAGGAATTTTTGGATAAGAGATTTTCAGAGATATTAGAATTAATCTCTAAAGACAAAAAGATTGTAAGCATTGGAATAAAGAGCTTAGAGAATGCTCTTAAGGATGGCGGTGATATCTACAAATTTTGTATATCCTGGTCAAAGGCAACAGCAGCATTTGACAAGAAAATAAAAGAGGAACAGGATAAGCTACAAAGCTTATCTCAAAGTTTTGATCCTCTCTCTTCCTCTATAATAAATCAAGAATGTCAAACTATTGCAGTCTTGAACGAAATAAAGAATCTTGAGAAGGAAAGGAAGAACATCACCAACCGGATGGGAGAACTTAGAAGGATTATAATCCCTAAGTTGGAAACCATGCATGAGGCCATCAGTGATGCTAGGACCACCGCCCAAACAAAAGATCCGACAGATCTCAAGCGGGCAGAAGCGTTTGCATTTTTGTTAAGTGGTCACATTTCAATTTTGGACAGAATGAAGCAAAGTTGGGCTACCGAAATGATTCAATTACAGACATCCTTTGCAGACATTCTTCAATATATGTGAGTATGTAAATATGCGGCTAAGTATAAGAAATTTTTGAAAATTTTGATATGCGGACCCTACCCTTTGCCATTGATGTCAAAGGGGGAGTGAGGAGCAGTGAAAAATGAGGGATCCAACTAAGGGGGAGTTCCGGAAACTGTATATAAAGACAGAGCATCAGCAAAGGGGGAGCATAGTGAAAACACTTAGTCATTTTTCACTAAGTGTTGCCATCAATGCCAAAGGGGGAGATTGTTGGCAAGAGACACTATATGGATTCATGGTTGTTGTCATTGATGGCAACAAAGGTCATCCCACATATCCGCAAGACATGATGTGTCTCTACCGGAAGTCAGAATAAAGAATGTTGTGGTCCGGTGAAGAAGAACAGAGCATGTGGCAAGGTCCGACAGATTGGTCCGGACCTCTCAGAGGAAGTGTCTTGGTACAGTGCGGATTTGGGGAAGTCAAGAGGACTACCTTGAGTGGTATATTCCAAGGATTTAGCCTCCGGTGATGGACAAGGAAAAAGATATGAATGGTTGAGTACCGGATTCCTGAGAGACAGTGAAAACAGAGGAAGAACTGACTGGCAGAGTATCAGACTACTTTCCGGATGGGTTACTGTTGATGACAGAGGTTGTGAAGGCATGAATCATGTTTGGCCGACATGATTAATGATATCTACAAGTATATGCTTGATCCGCATTGCTTGGTGAGGAAGGATTCAGCTGACAGAATGAGAGTTTGTAAGAAACTAGACTGTTCCGGATGCCGACTAGAAAGGTGATGAAACTACTTGTGCGGATATATATAGAGGATGGATTTAGTTGTGAAGTGGGCGTTGTTGTGGAGAGATATGCGAATAAGTCCAGAGAAAGAGCAGAGGTAGCAAAAAGGATCCGGTATGTGAAAGATAGCAGAACAAAGAACAGAGGAAAGATGAAGTGCAGCAGATCAGTGTACTGAGCCTAACCGGAACTGAACTCCAGCATATGCAGATGCTTCCAATCAGTTCAAGACTGTGATTATCATCACTTTGTAGACAGTGTGTCTTCTTGTAGGCAGTGGGCCTCTTGTGAGCAGTGTGCTCGGGCAGTGAGCCCTAATTGGCAAGTGCCATTTTTGTAATTTCCTATTCTTCTAACAGAGAATAATTCTTGGGTTAATCACCCCGTGGTTTTCTCCCTTAACAGGGTTTCCACGTCAAAAATACTGTGTCATGTGTTTCTTATTTCATGGTTAATGTTTTGTGTTTGATTTTATGCTGCTTCAATTAAAAAGAAAGGATAACTGATTCACCCCCCCCCTCTCAGTTATCAACAATTGGTATCAGAGCTAAGTTCCTCCTAATAGAGCCTAACAGCTTGAGGAAGATCTGGGATTTCAAATGGATGCATATGGTTTAAGGGAGCAACTCAAGACTGCCCTTGAGGATCTTGAACAGTCAAATTCTGAAGTCAGTGAATTAAAGGAAAGACTCAAACAGGCTGATGAATTCATGAGAGAACTAAAAGACAAATTAAGTCTCTCTATGAAAAAGAGAAAGGAGCTGCTTCAACAGTTGGCAAGACAAAGTGAAGAAAGCAATACAAATGAGGAATTGACTGAGCAAACCAAGTTATGTGAAAAGTTATCAAAAGAAGTCATTATGTTAAGACATGAAATGGAATCAGGAACTATAAAGTTTACTCAAGAGATTGAGGAAAAAAGAAAGGCTGAAGACAATCTAAGACAATCTCTTAAAGAAAAATCAGAAGAATGCCACCAGATGGACAGGATTATCAGACACCTTGAATCTGATCTTGAAGATGCCAAAGATAATGAAGGAAAACTTGAGGATCAAATTGCCTCTCTCAAAAGAGACCTTCAAACAGCAAATGAATATAAAGAGAAATTCAAGATAAGTTCTGCTCAACTTGAAGTTCTTCTTGGAAGTCAAAAGAGGACAGATGACAAGTATGGCTTGGGATATGAGAAAAGAGAAAGCTCCGGATCCGGTCAGAAGAATCTTGGATCAGAAAATCCAAGGAGCAGGCCTAGAAGACCTCCGGTAAGACAGCCAAATGCTCAAAGATATCCATCCTTCAATGGATACTGCCACAACTGCAACCACTTTGGTCACAAAGCTAATCAGTGCAGAATGAGAATGAATTAGAATAATTCATCCTTCTCCGGACAGTGCTTCAACTGCAAAAGGTATGGACACAAATCCCATGAATGCAGAATTATGCAAGTAAACAAATCATTCAAAGGTAGATGCTTCACATGCAATAGAATAGGTCATATGGAAAATCAATGCAGATCAAGAGGATATCAGTCAAATATGCAAAGAAATGTCATTTGCCAAATCTGCAATAGGACCGGTCATAATGCTAAAATCTGCAGAAACAAGAATCAGGACAAAAGAGGTCCGGTGTATAATCAGAATCAAGACAAGGGTAAACAAAAGATGAATGCGGATGAGGTTAGGAATCAGATGAGCAAGATTTGGGTGAAGAAAAGTTCAGAGAATGTAGAGGTTGGATCCGCACCAGACTCTGGTGCTGATATTTCTTCCGGAAATTAAAAGTGAGCTCTGGCTCAGGGGGAGACTCAAAGAAAATCTTGTTCCCCCAGCCAAACAAGTGGTGCCGGATGTGGCACAAGATGCGGATCAAAGGGTTTGTAGATATGAGTCTTGAGATACTTCAGTCAAGTTTTCAGAGGTCCGCATGGAGTTATGAAGAAGCTATGATCGATCAAATAAGACCTGTTCAGGGAAATGCTCCGGTATGATAAAGGATTACAAAAAGGTCCGGAAAGATCCGGAAATGCACTATCTTGTTCTGCGGATTGGACAGAGTGTTTGAGATGATCTTGTAATATGCCACCTCGATTTACTCATGATTGAATGATCCGGATGATATCCACAGATCAGGACTAATCCGGATACTCCAAGCTATCCAGACAAGGCAAACCGGAATGATGTAGGTGAAGCATTTATTGCAGACAGGTATTAGGGTTCGCGGAGCAATTTAAGGGATTTCTCAAAGGTCATTTGCTCATTCTGCACTCGAGAAGAAGCGAAAAGTGGAGCTCTGCAACAAGGTTCTTCAAGCACACCAAGGATCTCCTGCCGAAGCTATTGGATAAAGAAATCAATCCAACCACTCCGTGCAAACCGAAGGCGCATAAGGTATTCTCCATTTTTTTCATTACCTCACTGCAAATCTTTGAAGAATGGCTACTCCAAACATAGTTAAGATCTCCGATAGACCTCGCCCCTCATTCAAGAAACATCCCTACAAATCATTGGAGGTTGACCCACTAGGAGCCTTCTCTAGTGTTCCTCACGGAGTTTTACACACCGAAGACATTAGGGTTTACATACATGCAAACATTGAGGAATTTGGGGATTTCAAATTAAGAGACCTCTATCACAAGCAGCTGATTGACAATGCCTTTGAGCTTAAACCAGAGTATAAGGATATTCAGAAGAAACAATTTGAGCAATTTATTCATTTCCCCTGTTTTGAAGAGGATGAATGGGTCCGGTATGTACTGAGCAGGATGCATGACAACTTTTTATGGCTAGATAGACCCTGCAAGATCACAAAAGAGGCAATTAGAGTAGTAACTGGCCTATACTCTTCCGGAGGAGTACCTATCCTCAAATCTGTCAAAAACAACATTGTAACTGAGGCCACCGGATCAAAATTTGACAAGAGGGCAATGACCATTGAAGATATTTCGGATCCGGATATCAAATATGCATCAATGATAATAGGATACAAGATCTATCACTCCAGCAGGGAGAATTCCGTATCCGGAACTGCAGTATACACTGCTTTTGAAATACTAAGGAAAAATGCAGAATATGACCTCTGCGAACTACTGCTAAGCCAATTAATGGAAAATATACAGAAAATCAAGAAGGATAAGAAGAATTCCTTCAAGTATGGTACTCTTATTGTATGTCTATTCTTCTACTTCATGAATGAGCTACCCGGAACAAGTGGATGGGTATGGCAGAATGACAAACCTGTTGCAGTCCAGATAAGAGACTACTTGCATGGACTTGGGGATGCAAAAGCGAGAAATTCAGCTCTATGGGGATACTTCAAAAACTTTCAGAGCATGATGCAAGCAAGAGAGAGAATTCCCCAGTCTCTCATTGAGAAATACAAGGACTCAGTGTGCTTTATGGTTGACACTGATCAGTGCCTGATGGAGGCAGTGGAGCCAAGGACTGTCTGGATCATGCCCATGGGGTATGAAGTTGATGAACAGATAGTGGAGCTGCATGTTCAACACATGCTAAGTCAGCCCAAAGATCCTAAGGCAGAAAGGTTTGGAACCTTTGAGGAGCTGAGTATAAAATTACATGTAGAACTCAGGGAACCTGAGATCAAAAGAAAAGTGAGAAAAGAAGTAGAGCACATTGCTCAAGGTCTTGGCATCTCAAAGGAGGCACTTGATGCCAGCCGGGAAAAGAGGAGGAAGGCCGAGGAAGAAGAGAAAAGCAAAGAAAGTGCTCCGGTTGGAGCTCCCACCCGGACCAGATCAACAAAGAGATCTGCACCTCCCTCAACCAAAAGTTCAAAACCGGAAGTCCAGGCATCCGGTAAGAGATCAAAAGCAAAAGCCACAAGGGCTTATGGAAGCCAAAAGGATGAAGAGGAGACAGAATCAGATGAAGGAGTAAGAGAAGTAAAGAAACAGAAAAAGAAAGGATCCGGTAAGCCCTCCACAGGCCAAGACAAGGAGGAAATGGCAGAGGTAACTGTTGAAAAGCCCACTCTGTCATTAGAGAGCATAATCAAGTCGGTCACGGTGGATGGAAACCTTCAACCAATGACAGAATCATATGATGACTTCAGTGAGGCCGACCAAAAGACTCTGCAGGAGGCCACAGTGAAATATCTTAACATATATAATAAGGCTTTCATTGAAATAATATCTCTCATTCCTAAGAGCCTAGAGAAGGAAATGGAAGTAAGAAAGAATAATGCTCATGCCAAAGATCTTGAGATCCGGGAGCAGATAGCTATTCAGCTATATCCTCAAATTGATCCCAAGACAATGAACATTATCTTCAAGGACTGCAAAGATGAGTTCAGAAGCAAAGCCAGGATGAATCAACTCATGCTTGGTGAGACTGACAAAGTGGCTCAAGAAACAGAAGAGATCCTCCGGAAGGCTTTCAAAAGGTTCAATCTTCCTGTTGTAGAGGACTTAGGTGCAGAAACAGCTGTTGATCTGGAATCTTCTGTTCCGGAAGAAGTGAGCCCTGAACAGACAAGTGAGGACTTGGGACCCTCTGCTCCAGAAGAAGTGGCCCATGAACAAGTTAGCATCTCTCCTCCGGTTTCCCCTACAGTCTCCGGATCCAAAGAAGAAGAGCAATTACAGGAGAAGGAAGCAGTGGTGAAGGACAAAGAGGTTGACAGTTCTAAGACTGCAGAAGAGAAGAAACATCTGTCTCCGGCAAGAGACACTGCACAAACTGTTCAACAATTTTTGAGCAAAGAAACTCTAGAGATTGATGAACCGGAGCTTCTAAAAGGCCCATTTGATTTTGACTCTCTCTCTCCGGTACAAACAATGAAGATAGCTTCATTTGCAAATGCCAAGGCAAATGAAAAGCTCCTGAAGTCTCATATGGAAGACTGTGAGTTGATAGAGGCTGCTTCCGGAGTACTTGTGAAGATCATGCCATCAATCCAGATAGATCCGACAGCCTCCACTTCCGGTAATCTAAAAACCTTAGTCAGCAGTGTTGATACACATTTTGATTCTTTAGAAAAATCAGCTGAAGAAAAGGTCCGGAAGGAATTTTTGGATAAGAGATTTTCAGAGATATTAGAATTAATCTCTAAAGACAAAAAGATTGTAAGCATTGGAATAAAGAGCTTAGAGAATGCTCTTAAGGATGGCGGTGATATCTACAAATTTTGTATATCCTGGTCAAAGGCAACAGCAGCATTTGACAAGAAAATAAAAGAGGAACAGGATAAGCTACAAAGCTTATCTCAAAGTTTTGATCCTCTCTCTTCCTCTATAATAAATCAAGAATGTCAAACTATTGCAGTCTTGAACGAAATAAAGAATCTTGAGAAGGAAAGGAAGAACATCACCAACCGGATGGGAGAACTTAGAAGGATTATAATCCCTAAGTTGGAAACCATGCATGAGGCCATCAGTGATGCTAGGACCACCGCCCAAACAAAAGATCCGACAGATCTCAAGCGGGCAGAAGCGTTTGCATTTTTGTTAAGTGGTCACATTTCAATTTTGGACAGAATGAAGCAAAGTTGGGCTACCGAAATGATTCAATTACAGACATCCTTTGCAGACATTCTTCAATATATGTGAGTATGTAAATATGCGGCTAAGTATAAGAAATTTTTGAAAATTTTGATATGCGGACCCTACCCTTTGCCATTGATGTCAAAGGGGGAGTGAGGAGCAGTGAAAAATGAGGGATCCAACTAAGGGGGAGTTCCGGAAACTGTATATAAAGACAGAGCATCAGCAAAGGGGGAGCATAGTGAAAACACTTAGTCATTTTTCACTAAGTGTTGCCATCAATGCCAAAGGGGGAGATTGTTGGCAAGAGACACTATATGGATTCATGGTTGTTGTCATTGATGGCAACAAAGGTCATCCCACATATCCGCAAGACATGATGTGTCTCTACCGGAAGTCAGAATAAAGAATGTTGTGGTCCGGTGAAGAAGAACAGAGCATGTGGCAAGGTCCGACAGATTGGTCCGGACCTCTCAGAGGAAGTGTCTTGGTACAGTGCGGATTTGGGGAAGTCAAGAGGACTACCTTGAGTGGTATATTCCAAGGATTTAGCCTCCGGTGATGGACAAGGAAAAAGATATGAATGGTTGAGTACCGGATTCCTGAGAGACAGTGAAAACAGAGGAAGAACTGACTGGCAGAGTATCAGACTACTTTCCGGATGGGTTACTGTTGATGACAGAGGTTGTGAAGGCATGAATCATGTTTGGCCGACATGATTAATGATATCTACAAGTATATGCTTGATCCGCATTGCTTGGTGAGGAAGGATTCAGCTGACAGAATGAGAGTTTGTAAGAAACTAGACTGTTCCGGATGCCGACTAGAAAGGTGATGAAACTACTTGTGCGGATATATATAGAGGATGGATTTAGTTGTGAAGTGGGCGTTGTTGTGGAGAGATATGCGAATAAGTCCAGAGAAAGAGCAGAGGTAGCAAAAAGGATCCGGTATGTGAAAGATAGCAGAACAAAGAACAGAGGAAAGATGAAGTGCAGCAGATCAGTGTACTGAGCCTAACCGGAACTGAACTCCAGCATATGCAGATGCTTCCAATCAGTTCAAGACTGTGATTATCATCACTTTGTAGACAGTGTGTCTTCTTGTAGGCAGTGGGCCTCTTGTGAGCAGTGTGCTCGGGCAGTGAGCCCTAATTGGCAAGTGCCATTTTTGTAATTTCCTATTCTTCTAACAGAGAATAATTCTTGGGTTAATCACCCCGTGGTTTTCTCCCTTAACAGGGTTTCCACGTCAAAAATACTGTGTCATGTGTTTCTTATTTCATGGTTAATGTTTTGTGTTTGATTTTATGCTGCTTCAATTAAAAAGAAAGGATAACTGATTCACCCCCCCCCTCTCAGTTATCAACAATTGGTATCAGAGCTAAGTTCCTCCTAATAGAGCCTAACAGCTTGAGGAAGATCTGGGATTTCAAATGGATGCATATGGTTTAAGGGAGCAACTCAAGACTGCCCTTGAGGATCTTGAACAGTCAAATTCTGAAGTCAGTGAATTAAAGGAAAGACTCAAACAGGCTGATGAATTCATGAGAGAACTAAAAGACAAATTAAGTCTCTCTATGAAAAAGAGAAAGGAGCTGCTTCAACAGTTGGCAAGACAAAGTGAAGAAAGCAATACAAATGAGGAATTGACTGAGCAAACCAAGTTATGTGAAAAGTTATCAAAAGAAGTCATTATGTTAAGACATGAAATGGAATCAGGAACTATAAAGTTTACTCAAGAGATTGAGGAAAAAAGAAAGGCTGAAGACAATCTAAGACAATCTCTTAAAGAAAAATCAGAAGAATGCCACCAGATGGACAGGATTATCAGACACCTTGAATCTGATCTTGAAGATGCCAAAGATAATGAAGGAAAACTTGAGGATCAAATTGCCTCTCTCAAAAGAGACCTTCAAACAGCAAATGAATATAAAGAGAAATTCAAGATAAGTTCTGCTCAACTTGAAGTTCTTCTTGGAAGTCAAAAGAGGACAGATGACAAGTATGGCTTGGGATATGAGAAAAGAGAAAGCTCCGGATCCGGTCAGAAGAATCTTGGATCAGAAAATCCAAGGAGCAGGCCTAGAAGACCTCCGGTAAGACAGCCAAATGCTCAAAGATATCCATCCTTCAATGGATACTGCCACAACTGCAACCACTTTGGTCACAAAGCTAATCAGTGCAGAATGAGAATGAATTAGAATAATTCATCCTTCTCCGGACAGTGCTTCAACTGCAAAAGGTATGGACACAAATCCCATGAATGCAGAATTATGCAAGTAAACAAATCATTCAAAGGTAGATGCTTCACATGCAATAGAATAGGTCATATGGAAAATCAATGCAGATCAAGAGGATATCAGTCAAATATGCAAAGAAATGTCATTTGCCAAATCTGCAATAGGACCGGTCATAATGCTAAAATCTGCAGAAACAAGAATCAGGACAAAAGAGGTCCGGTGTATAATCAGAATCAAGACAAGGGTAAACAAAAGATGAATGCGGATGAGGTTAGGAATCAGATGAGCAAGATTTGGGTGAAGAAAAGTTCAGAGAATGTAGAGGTTGGATCCGCACCAGACTCTGGTGCTGATATTTCTTCCGGAAATTAAAAGTGAGCTCTGGCTCAGGGGGAGACTCAAAGAAAATCTTGTTCCCCCAGCCAAACAAGTGGTGCCGGATGTGGCACAAGATGCGGATCAAAGGGTTTGTAGATATGAGTCTTGAGATACTTCAGTCAAGTTTTCAGAGGTCCGCATGGAGTTATGAAGAAGCTATGATCGATCAAATAAGACCTGTTCAGGGAAATGCTCCGGTATGATAAAGGATTACAAAAAGGTCCGGAAAGATCCGGAAATGCACTATCTTGTTCTGCGGATTGGACAGAGTGTTTGAGATGATCTTGTAATATGCCACCTCGATTTACTCATGATTGAATGATCCGGATGATATCCACAGATCAGGACTAATCCGGATACTCCAAGCTATCCAGACAAGGCAAACCGGAATGATGTAGGTGAAGCATTTATTGCAGACAGGTATTAGGGTTCGCGGAGCAATTTAAGGGATTTCTCAAAGGTCATTTGCTCATTCTGCACTCGAGAAGAAGCGAAAAGTGGAGCTCTGCAACAAGGTTCTTCAAGCACACCAAGGATCTCCTGCCGAAGCTATTGGATAAAGAAATCAATCCAACCACTCCGTGCAAACCGAAGGCGCATAAGGTATTCTCCGTTTTTTTCATTACCTCACTGCAAATCTTTGAAGAATGGCTACTCCAAACATAGTTAAGATCTCCGATAGACCTCGCCCCTCATTCAAGAAACATCCCTACAAATCATTGGAGGTTGACCCACTAGGAGCCTTCTCTAGTGTTCCTCACGGAGTTTTACACACCGAAGACATTAGGGTTTACATACATGCAAACATTGAGGAATTTGGGGATTTCAAATTAAGAGACCTCTATCACAAGCAGCTGATTGACAATGCCTTTGAGCTTAAACCAGAGTATAAGGATATTCAGAAGAAACAATTTGAGCAATTTATTCATTTCCCCTGTTTTGAAGAGGATGAATGGGTCCGGTATGTACTGAGCAGGATGCATGACAACTTTTTATGGCTAGATAGACCCTGCAAGATCACAAAAGAGGCAATTAGAGTAGTAACTGGCCTATACTCTTCCGGAGGAGTACCTATCCTCAAATCTGTCAAAAACAACATTGTAACTGAGGCCACCGGATCAAAATTTGACAAGAGGGCAATGACCATTGAAGATATTTCGGATCCGGATATCAAATATGCATCAATGATAATAGGATACAAGATCTATCACTCCAGCAGGGAGAATTCCGTATCCGGAACTGCAGTATACACTGCTTTTGAAATACTAAGGAAAAATGCAGAATATGACCTCTGCGAACTACTGCTAAGCCAATTAATGGAAAATATACAGAAAATCAAGAAGGATAAGAAGAATTCCTTCAAGTATGGTACTCTTATTGTATGTCTATTCTTCTACTTCATGAATGAGCTACCCGGAACAAGTGGATGGGTATGGCAGAATGACAAACCTGTTGCAGTCCAGATAAGAGACTACTTGCATGGACTTGGGGATGCAAAAGCGAGAAATTCAGCTCTATGGGGATACTTCAAAAACTTTCAGAGCATGATGCAAGCAAGAGAGAGAATTCCCCAGTCTCTCATTGAGAAATACAAGGACTCAGTGTGCTTTATGGTTGACACTGATCAGTGCCTGATGGAGGCAGTGGAGCCAAGGACTGTCTGGATCATGCCCATGGGGTATGAAGTTGATGAACAGATAGTGGAGCTGCATGTTCAACACATGCTAAGTCAGCCCAAAGATCCTAAGGCAGAAAGGTTTGGAACCTTTGAGGAGCTGAGTATAAAATTACATGTAGAACTCAGGGAACCTGAGATCAAAAGAAAAGTGAGAAAAGAAGTAGAGCACATTGCTCAAGGTCTTGGCATCTCAAAGGAGGCACTTGATGCCAGCCGGGAAAAGAGGAGGAAGGCCGAGGAAGAAGAGAAAAGCAAAGAAAGTGCTCCGGTTGGAGCTCCCACCCGGACCAGATCAACAAAGAGATCTGCACCTCCCTCAACCAAAAGTTCAAAACCGGAAGTCCAGGCATCCGGTAAGAGATCAAAAGCAAAAGCCACAAGGGCTTATGGAAGCCAAAAGGATGAAGAGGAGACAGAATCAGATGAAGGAGTAAGAGAAGTAAAGAAACAGAAAAAGAAAGGATCCGGTAAGCCCTCCACAGGCCAAGACAAGGAGGAAATGGCAGAGGTAACTGTTGAAAAGCCCACTCTGTCATTAGAGAGCATAATCAAGTCGGTCACGGTGGATGGAAACCTTCAACCAATGACAGAATCATATGATGACTTCAGTGAGGCCGACCAAAAGACTCTGCAGGAGGCCACAGTGAAATATCTTAACATATATAATAAGGCTTTCATTGAAATAATATCTCTCATTCCTAAGAGCCTAGAGAAGGAAATGGAAGTAAGAAAGAATAATGCTCATGCCAAAGATCTTGAGATCCGGGAGCAGATAGCTATTCAGCTATATCCTCAAATTGATCCCAAGACAATGAACATTATCTTCAAGGACTGCAAAGATGAGTTCAGAAGCAAAGCCAGGATGAATCAACTCATGCTTGGTGAGACTGACAAAGTGGCTCAAGAAACAGAAGAGATCCTCCGGAAGGCTTTCAAAAGGTTCAATCTTCCTGTTGTAGAGGACTTAGGTGCAGAAACAGCTGTTGATCTGGAATCTTCTGTTCCGGAAGAAGTGAGCCCTGAACAGACAAGTGAGGACTTGGGACCCTCTGCTCCAGAAGAAGTGGCCCATGAACAAGTTAGCATCTCTCCTCCGGTTTCCCCTACAGTCTCCGGATCCAAAGAAGAAGAGCAATTACAGGAGAAGGAAGCAGTGGTGAAGGACAAAGAGGTTGACAGTTCTAAGACTGCAGAAGAGAAGAAACATCTGTCTCCGGCAAGAGACACTGCACAAACTGTTCAACAATTTTTGAGCAAAGAAACTCTAGAGATTGATGAACCGGAGCTTCTAAAAGGCCCATTTGATTTTGACTCTCTCTCTCCGGTACAAACAATGAAGATAGCTTCATTTGCAAATGCCAAGGCAAATGAAAAGCTCCTGAAGTCTCATATGGAAGACTGTGAGTTGATAAAGGCTGCTTCTGGAGTACTTGTGAAGATCATGCCATCAATCCAGATAGATCCGACAGCCTCCACTTCCGGTAATCTAAAAACCTTAGTCAGCAGTGTTGATACACATTTTGATTCTTTAGAAAAATCAGCTGAAGAAAAGGTCCGGAAGGAATTTTTGGATAAGAGATTTTCAGAGATATTAGAATTAATCTCTAAAGACAAAAAGATTGTAAGCATTGGAATAAAGAGCTTAGAGAATGCTCTTAAGGATGGCGGTGATATCTACAAATTTTGTATATCCTGGTCAAAGGCAACAGCAGCATTTGACAAGAAAATAAAAGAGGAACAGGATAAGCTACAAAGCTTATCTCAAAGTTTTGATCCTCTCTCTTCCTCTATAATAAATCAAGAATGTCAAACTATTGCAGTCTTGAACGAAATAAAGAATCTTGAGAAGGAAAGGAAGAACATCACCAACCGGATGGGAGAACTTAGAAGGATTATAATCCCTAAGTTGGAAACCATGCATGAGGCCATCAGTGATGCTAGGACCACCGCCCAAACAAAAGATCCGACAGATCTCAAGCGGGCAGAAGCGTTTGCATTTTTGTTAAGTGGTCACATTTCAATTTTGGACAGAATGAAGCAAAGTTGGGCTACCGAAATGATTCAATTACAGACATCCTTTGCAGACATTCTTCAATATATGTGAGTATGTAAATATGCGGCTAAGTATAAGAAATTTTTGAAAATTTTGATATGCGGACCCTACCCTTTGCCATTGATGTCAAAGGGGGAGTGAGGAGCAGTGAAAAATGAGGGATCCAACTAAGGGGGAGTTCCGGAAACTGTATATAAAGACAGAGCATCAGCAAAGGGGGAGCATAGTGAAAACACTTAGTCATTTTTCACTAAGTGTTGCCATCAATGCCAAAGGGGGAGATTGTTGGCAAGAGACACTATATGGATTCATGGTTGTTGTCATTGATGGCAACAAAGGTCATCCCACATATCCGCAAGACATGATGTGTCTCTACCGGAAGTCAGAATAAAGAATGTTGTGGTCCGGTGAAGAAGAACAGAGCATGTGGCAAGGTCCGACAGATTGGTCCGGACCTCTCAGAGGAAGTGTCTTGGTGCAGTGCGGATTTGGGGAAGTCAAGAGGACTACCTTGAGTGGTATATTCCAAGGATTTAGCCTCCGGTGATGGACAAGGAAAAAGATATGAATGGTTGAGTACCGGATTCCTGAGAGACAGTGAAAACAGAGGAAGAACTGACTGGCAGAGTATCAGACTACTTTCCGGATGGGTTACTGTTGATGACAGAGGTTGTGAAGGCATGAATCATGTTTGGCCGACATGATTAATGATATCTACAAGTATATGCTTGATCCGCATTGCTTGGTGAGGAAGGATTCAGCTGACAGAATGAGAGTTTGTAAGAAACTAGACTGTTCCGGATGCCGACTAGAAAGGTGATGAAACTACTTGTGCGGATATATATAGAGGATGGATTTAATTGTGAAGTGGGCGTTGTTGTGGAGAGATATGCGAATAAGTCCAGAGAAAGAGCAGAGGTAGCAAAAAGGATCCGGTATGTGAAAGATAGCAGAACAAAGAACAGAGGAAAGATGAAGTGCAGCAGATCAGTGTACTGAGCCTAACCGGAACTGAACTCCAGCATATGCAGATGCTTCCAATCAGTTCAAGACTGTGATTATCATCACTTTGTAGACAGTGTGTCTTCTTGTAGGCAGTGGGCCTCTTGTGAGCAGTGTGCTCGGGCAGTGAGCCCTAATTGGCAAGTGCCATTTTTGTAATTTCCTATTCTTCTAACAGAGAATAATTCTTGGGTTAATCACCCCGTGGTTTTCTCCCTTAACAGGGTTTCCACGTCAAAAATACTGTGTCATGTGTTTCTTATTTCATGGTTAATGTTTTGTGTTTGATTTTATGCTGCTTCAATTAAAAAGAAAGGATAACTGATTCACCCCCCCTCTCAGTTATCAACATTCTATTGTGTGTATGGTTTATTGAGTACGAACGATGAACCTAGATCCTACAGGGAAGCTATTTCTGCAGATGATAGTGAGTCTTGGCAGTTAGCCATGCAGGAGGAGATGATGGTTTTAGACTCTTTTAACACCTGGGATCTTGTTCATTTGCCCAAAGGAAGAAAGGCCATAGGATGTAAGTGGGTCTTGAAGAAAATTTTTGGAGCAGATGGTTCATTAGAGAAGTACAAGGCTAGACTGGTAGCCAAGGGCTACTTCCAGAGAGAGGGAGTTGATTTTGGTGAGATATTCTTTCCTGTTGCTAAATTGACTTCTATTAGATTTTTCTTATCCATTGTTGCAGCTTATGATTGGGAGATTGAGCAAATAGATGTTAAGACTGCATTCTTGCATAGAGATTTTGAAGAAGAAATTTATATGCAACAGCCTACAGGTTTTGAGGTAAAAGTAAAAGAACATTGGGTTTGCAGGTTAAAGAGGTCTCTTTATGGTCTAAAACAGTCCCCCAGAATGTGGTATCAAAAGTTTGATTCATTTGTTTTGAAATTAGGTTTTGTTAGAAGTGAGGAGGATCATTGGTTTACATTCATTGTGTTGATGATTCTATACTGGTTATTGCTTTGTATGTTGAGGGACAGAGTTAACAGAAAGCTTTGGTTGTCACAAACTAAGTATGTGAATACTATTGTGCAGAGGTTTAGTTTGCAAGATTGTAACCCAGTTAGAGTTCCTTTACCCATTGGTACTAAGCTTTCATTAGATATGTGTCCAAAGACTGAAGATGATCTTGAGGATATGTCTAATGTGCCATATGCTAGTGCTGTAGGAAGTTTGATGTATGCAATGGTTTGCACTAGGCCAGATATTGCCCAAGAAGTGGGAGTTTTGAGTAGATTTATGTCTAACCCTGGTAGACAGCATTGGAACTATGTGAAGAAGGTGTTTAAATATCTTGCAGGTACTCTTGATCATTGTTTGGTTTATTCTGGTACTAATAGTGCTGATAAATCTTTGGACATACATGGTTTTGTTGATGCAGATTGGGCAAGTGACTTGGATAGTCGAAGGTCCACTAGTGGCTATGTGTTTACTCTATTTGGAGGTGCAGTGAGTTGGATAAGTAAGAGGCAGCCCACAGTTACTTTATCCACTACAGAAGCAGAGTATATGGTTGTTACTCATGTCTCTAAGGAGGAAATTTGGTTGATGAGATTGTGTACAGGTATTGGTTTTGATTGCAGGATCATTCAGATTGGTTGTGATACCCAGAGTGCTATCTGTTTGGCCAAGAATCCCATGTATCATGCTCGGACTAAGCATGTTGATGTTCAATATCACTTTGTTCGAGAGTTGGTTGCAAATAGAGAGATTGAGCTAAAGAAGATAGACACTCAAGAGAATGTTGTAGATTCATTGGCCAACCCTGTGAGCACAGAGAAGTTTGTATGGTGCAGAGAGGCCATGGGTCTTGTTTCTAGTGTCTAATTATTTTTCATTTGTTTTCCTATGGGTTGATTTACAATGTATAATGTCAAGTGGGAGAATGTTAGAATAATGTGCCATTAACCTTGTAAATTCTAATATTGTATTTTATTTCATTTATTATTTGTTATTTGTAATTACCCATAAGGGAATGAGGTAGTCTCATTGACAGTTGTAATTTCAGAGTTACCGACGGGAGTTACAAAGTGACTTTTACTATTGGTAAATGTAAAAACTCATAGTAAATGAGGATATGTGTGCTCCCTTGAGGAATATACTATTTTTTCCATGTATGACAACTGTCATAATGTTTGGTGAGTGAATCTATGACAGCTGCAAGTTGTCATAAGATTCTGAGATTCTATGATGCATATGACGGATATGTTAGTTGTATATTTGCTATATTTAGCCCAAGCTTCCTATCTTGGAAAGATACTTTTTTGCTAGAATCTATGATAGTTATAACGAGTCATAAGATGTTGTAAGAGACTAGATTTAGTCTTGGGAGACCAACCTTTGTATGGTTATTTTTGGACAAGTGTAAGATGCTTGTAAGATGGTAATTAATGTTTATAGGTTGGAGAATCTTATGAGAGAGAAGGTGAATGCCTAGGAGGAGTTAGAAAATGTTTCTATAAGTATTTGCCATGTATTAGTTGCTGCAATACAAATTTTAGGTACTCGAGTGCTGCTGGAATGCTGTCAGATTGAAGACTCGTGGGGAGAGTTGAAGTGTTGTATTGTAAATCATTTTTAGATTAATACAAACATTGGGCCTCTTTCTTGTATGGAGTTTTTTACCCGAAATGGTTTTCTCCACATTAAACATTGTGTTATGTGTTTTTTCTGATTTTGCATTTCTGTGAAGCATAGTTTTGTTTCTGTGTTACAATCTCCATTGATAACACACAGTTAAAGATTGCAAAAATTTATATTGAATCAGATTTCTATTGAAGTAGTGTTGCTTTCATTTTTAACAAGACTGACTAGAAGAGCCATTGAAATGGCAAAAGAAAACAAACAAGGACCAAACTCTAGCCATTGGTTTCAAAGTTGGAGAGTAAGATGGTAAAAGCAAAATGAGAAATGAAATAACTTTTAGGGTTCAATTGTTGCTTTTGTTTGAATGGATTTTAGTTTTTGATCTCATCTCGACTTAGCAAAACAAAATTATTACCTTATCTGAATGCTGAGATCAAGACTTGAAGCCTTGATGATTCCTAATGATTCTGCCAAGGAGGGGCCGTGGATAGAAAAGAATTATTCCTTTTTGCAATTGTTCTGGCTAAAGTCAAAAATTGAAATCATTGAGAGATAGGGCTTAATGCCTTAAAACCTCTTTCTTTCCTTTATCTCATGGAAGTCGACAAATCAAGGTCGAATGTGCCTTATGTCATAATGCAAAACCAAGTCAACAATCTAAGATTCCTCATCATGTATGGAGACCAAGTGTGGTCGAGCTTCTTTTTGCCTTATGCATTTTTGAATGCATCAAAAGTCAAAACAAGGATCATTCAAAGGTAAGATTATTTGCAAGGTGTATGAACACAAAGGGTGAGGTGACAGATTATGTGGATAAAGCATTATGAAGACAAGATGTATGAAGACAAGGGGACATTTTTTGCCTTGATTGCGTGTAAGGTGCAACTAGTTTTTTGCTTTCTTTTGCAATGCAATGGAGTGATAAGGGAATATTCTTATGCCATAAATGCATGTATTATGCAACCAGGAGGTTTTATTTTGCATGGAGTTATAAGGTGATAATGATGCAATTATCATGACTTTTGATAATTCATTATCTTACTTTGCATGTAAATCACTATTTTCTTGCATAGAGGCATAAGGGGGGTATTTTTTCTTTCATGTATAAAGACCTAATTTTGGCATCAAAATCATGCAAAATTGTGCAAATTAGGCAAATGTAAAAGGAGAGATGAGGTATTTTCTTTTCTTCCATGTTTTCATAATTTTACAACTATATACCATATAAACAAATTAATAAAGTAATATTTTATAAATTACTTTATTATTTTGTCACAAGTTGTGAAATTATAAAATTAGACAATTTAAAACTCATAATAGAGTAAAACATGCAAATAATTACTTTATTAATTTTCCACATGATCTACACATGCAAAATCATGCAAAATGGAGGAGTTAAGTTAACTGAGGTCTTTTTGCATGACTTGACGTCAAAATAGACAAAATTGGTCAACTCTTGGGTCAAACACATGGAGACTAGCAAATTGGAGCTATTTTTGTTTTTTTTGAGGCAGTTTTGACCCTTATTTTTAGGGATTTCATTGTTTGCTCATGGATCAAATTTGAGAGCTTATTTTTAGAGGCAGTTAACTACAATTGATTTTTCATGCCTCTTGGAGAGAGCAAACTATATATTGTAAAGAAAAAATTAGGTTTTTCTAGTTCTTGCATTCTTTTCTCTTTTACACATTGAGAGACAGAGTTTGTTTGTAACTCATTTTTCTAGTTCTTGCATTCTTTTCTATTTTACACATGAGAGACATTGTTTGTAACTCATTTTTCTAGTTCTTACATTCTTTTCTCTTTTACATATTGAGAGACAGAGTTTGTTTGTAACTCATTTTTCAGTTCTTGCATTCTTTTCTCTTTTACACATTGAGAGACAGAGTTTGTTTGTAATTCATATTTCGAGTTCTTGCATTTTTTCCTCTTTACACATTGAGAGACAGAGTTTGTTTGTAACTTATTTTCCAATTCTTACCTTTTCCTCTTACACTTTGAGAGAGAAAGAGGTTTTGTAACTCACTTATTTTCAGATGTATAGAGATTACAGTAGGTTACAGGTTCTATACTTTGTCTTATGCAATTATTTTCTTTATTTTTCAGTTTGATCAAGTATCCACCTTCCATTAATGCAACTTGTATGAGTGATTCGATGAGATTTTATTGTGTTTAACATCAGAACCTTTAAAATCATTGTCTCATTAGTACTTGTTTGTGTTAGATAGCATTGAAAATCACAGGTCTTAGGCTATACAATTAGAGAACCTTTCTTTTATGTTGTGAAAAAACTCCTTTTTCCTTCAAAATAGAAATATTTTCCAGCCTCCCTTAGAAACATTTTTGTGATCAATTTGCTGAAAGTGGTTTGTGTGGATAGATTTTTTGAGATCTATTGTGAGTTAGATTGCCAAGTTTTTCATCATCATTAGGTGCATCACCATATTTTAACAGTTTTATTTGCTTTTAGAAAGATCCTTTTTACCCTTTTCCACATCAAAGTCATAGATCCAATTGAATATTTTAAAGGAACCAACCCACAATCTGGAGGTTCAAACTCGACATAGGTCACCCACAGCTTGAGTTTGATCCCATGTTTCAAAGGATTGTTGAGTATCACAACTTTGCATCACGGGTGCAATCTTAATCGACAACAAATATAGAATAAAAAGTTTACATTGAACATAAAAAGGGGTTTCTACTATCAAATAATAAGGACAATGTATGCAGGTTGAAGAAGACACTTTATGGGTTGAAACAAACTCCTAGAGCATGGTATGTTGAACTACACCAGACAACTGAGAGGGGGGGGGTGAATCAGTTGTCCTAAAACTTTTAACCAATTATGAATATCAACTTATCAATTAATTTTATTCTGATATAACCATGAAAGCATAAAATGAGAAGCTCAACACAATAACTTAATCAACACAGAAGACACCAGATTTTTACGTGGAAAACCCTAAAAGGGAAAAACCACGGTGGGTGTTAGCCCATAGAAATATATAAGTTATATCAATATCGAAAAATAGAAGCTCACTGCCTACAGGGCTCACTGCCCAAATTGCTCACTGCAAAGAACGACTCACTGCCAAAGAGGTGGCTGACTGCTAAGGGATGGCTTACTGCCAAAATGGTGCATGATGAATGTCTGCTCTTTGTTACTTTTCTATTGCTCCCTTTACTGATGTTGATGGCCATCTTTCATGATGGATAGGTCTTTTGACTTTGAAATGCATACAAAAATATGTCATTATGACTGTCCTTAGTAACTTGACTGTTGAACCTTAACTGATGGCTATATGTTGCTCCTCTAACCAACACTGTCGTAATACAATCTTCTTTTTAGTTGGACTTGTGTTGTTCTTGGATCATACAATGAATACTGTCTCATTAATGATTGTTCTTAGGCTATTGTAGTCTTAAGAAAGATGATACAGTCATTTCGACTAACCATACCTTGGCAGAATTGACTCCACATGTATTTGTAACACTTCATTTAGACTGCCTCCTTAGGCTAGGGCTGCTCTGTCATGGTGACCCTATTAAATTCTTCTTCTAGCAGAGGTATCTAAATGTTACTCTTTGGGATTGTGCCCTAATATTCTCATGATCTTTATTTCCACCACTTAAGTTAGAGTTAATACTTGTATTCCTTAATGTAGTCTTAGCATATACCATTGGTGATTGTACTCATGCATTTCCTGAATGTCTGCTCCATTGACCACTGCCAAGCACCTTTTGTATTGCTATTGTTTATCAAGCTCATGTGGCATATGCTTGATGCTCTGGTCTTGCATCCTATGACTGTCATGGGCCTCTTCTCATTCTATGAACTTGTCAAAATGTTCTTCTTGTCTTGATGATATTACTTTGCGAGCTTCAACAAAGGTATGTTCGTGATTCCATGCATTTCTTTGATTATTTTTTCATGAGACCTGATGATTGCTATACCATCCCAGTTTGAAGTTGTCATGCCTTATATCAGTACTCCATAACTGTCTTGCACTTTGTATGACCTTTAATGACTAATAGGCTTCTATATGGTAGTGACCTGTAACCTCCTTCAAGACTATGCTGTACTATTTCATGGCCTTGGTTATCCTTGGCATTATAAACTGCCCTTTTGAAGTTATGAATGCCCTGTAGCATATCAACAACCATGTCCTCTACCTGCTACTCTACTTGACTACACTGCACTTGTGAATGATCCACAGTACCACTGTACTCTTTATCATGCAGGTGTAGTTGTCCTAGTACCATATATCATTAAGCACTTGGACTGACAGTTGACAGTGTAATAAAAGTTAGCATTGCATCTTTTGAATAAAACATCATTACCACTGTCCTATGTACTGCTCTTTATTGCAATGACTGCAATTCTATGATAGACATGACTTTTGATTTGAATGATAACTGTTGTCCTTTGATCAAGACTGTTGTACTTGAATTGATGTTGACTGTAATATGACAAATGGGATGTCCATATGCATGCTGGGCTCAACCCTTGTGGGAGCCCATTTTAATCCACATGCTATTTCAGTGATTGATCTTGATATATTTCACCTATACCTACACAATGAACAAACAAGTTAAAAAATATAAAACATATCTTGGATTATAGGACATGATGCTTCTCTTCTTTGATTTGTCCTTCTGATTTAATAATTGCATCTCTTGATCAACTATCTCTTATATTTCTCTTTCAACATTATCTAATATGGCTCTGAATATGCTCAATTTATCTTCTCTCTTACTGTTCATTAGACGGTTGTTGCTCCATAAAAGTAGATGGTTCTTTTTGTTGATTTGATTATGTGTGAAAATTTTTGGAACCCAGAGCTCTAACAAAACTTTTTGTAGGTATTCTGGAGCTCAACAAATGGAGGGAGCCAAAGACCAACTCAACCTCGAGATTCATCATTCACAGGCAATGACAAGTCCCTCTACTTTTCTTATGCATTTTTATTCCTTCAAAAGTAAAATTTACTTTTATGTAGCATACTCCAGTCACTCCCACGGCTTGTGTGGGACATATTTAAACAGTCTTTTGAATACAATCAATTATTTCACTTTATGCAATAACTTATATATACTTTGCTTTCTGAATCAAATACATAGCATAAAACAACTGAATCTCTTTTAAAGCACATGTTTAAAACATGATGAAGAAATGACAGTTTATAAATACATCTCTTGAAATTGCACTAAAATGTACTGAATAATCAGCAACATCATAACTGAAAAATGAAGTCAATTAGATACCTGTCATTCTTTGAATGTCTGCTTTCTTGCCTTTAGTCATTTTCACTTACTGGGATGGTTTGACTACTCAGCTTGAACTGTCACATGATCCTGATAAGTGATCTTGTGTTGCTCTTTTGTCAAGACATCAGACATTAACTGGATGATCATGCACCTAAAAAAAATCTCTACCCGTTCCTCAACAACTGTTCTCTAGGCCTCACTAAATTAGGTTGCAAACATAATTTAGTAACAGTAACACTCTGTTGGATTTATCTATGTTGGAATACTATTTTAGACCTTTTTGGGGGCAAGTTTGATGGATAATGGTGTTCCACAACCTGCATTCAATACTTTCTTGTGTTGTAGCCACTATATAGGAAGAACAACAAAAAAGACATGTTTGATTGCAATAAGCATCCATATGTTAGCCATTGAAAGGCCAATGGTGCCATTGAGTAGAGGAGATTTTCTAAGGGTAAAGTTCAGCCACTGTGTGATACTCATTTCAGGATGTGGAAGGTCTGCCTTCCTCTGTTTGTTGCTTGTTGAAAACATGTAGCAATGAGAGGCAGGTAACAAAGAAGTCAATGCAACATTTTGAGAATAAAGCACCATCATACCCTATCAAAAGCCTTATCAAAGTCAAGTTTGATCAGCATAGAATCCTGTCCTAATTGTTGTGCCCATTCATAGGTATCCCAAGCAAGGATCAAATTATCTAATCTATACATTTGCCTCTAAGAAAGCTCGTTTGTTCGAACCTAACTATTCCTTGAACAATCGGCTTAATTTGCAAAGCAAGAGCTTTGACAATGATCTTGTAGGATGTGTTTAGAAGAGTGATAGGCTGCCAACCAGATAAAGATTCTTCATTCTTCCCCTTAGGAAGAAGTTTAATAAGGCCTTTGTTTATGTTTAAACCTAGTGAACCTTTCTCAAGAGCTTCCAAATAAATAAGGTAGAAATCATCTTTTAGGTGAGGCCACATAGTTTGGTAAAACTCCACAGGCAACCCATCAATGCCAGAGCTTTTATAATGACTCATAGAAAAGAGAGCTTGTTCTAATTCTTAAAGGGAAAGATACCGATCCAAAAATTTGTTGTAACCCAAGTCCGTTTTATTAGGTATACAATTTGTGATAATGTCCTTTGAAGCATCTTGAATGTCATCCTAAATATAGTCTTCTTTGAAGAGATTTTTCGTAGAAGTTTTTAAAAAGTAAGGTTATTTCATTAGGATCTTGTGCAGCATGCATTGATCGTCAAATACAAAAGAGATTCTTTCTTTCTTGTGTTTATAATTTAAATAATTAATGAAGAATTTCGATCTTCTATTTCCTTCCTTAATCCAATGAAGTTTGGCTCTTATTCTAGCACCTTGCCCTCTATAAATATCCAGTTTAAGTTGTGTTTCAATAGAAGCAATAGAAGCTTGAATCCTAGTATTAGTAGGATCAAGGATTAGTTGTTTCTTGGCATGTTCTAGTCTCGACAAGGTCTATGCTGTTGTATTTTAATCTTTGGCTGCTGTCTTGTTTCAGCTTTAGTTCCTATTATCTTTGGCAGCTGATTAATCTTTGCAGCTGTATGCTGCCTTACTTTCTATGTACTCTATTTTACTTTGATTTAAAAGAGAAATAAACAAACAAACAAATAATAATTGGAAAAAAAAACCACATATCAAAATCAAAATATATTCATCGTTTAAAAATCTATTTTTCCACATTTATTTCTATAATTAACTTCTATAATCTTTCGTTATCATCTCAGCTCTTTTTTCTAAATTAATTTGTACATTTTTGTACATATATAATGTACATTTATTTGATTAGCCGGGTTTTTTTTTTCATGTGAGGAGTATTGACCTTCACAAACTTGTACGCGAACACATTAAAATCCAAAGCTTTCTTAGGATGTCGGTGTCTTAAGATCTTTTCCATGTATTTGGTTTCCTTCTCCCTATGCTAAAAATTCCAAATCGGTTGACCTACTCCACAATAATAAACAATTTTCTACTAAGTACAAATCCAGATTGCTTTTTCTAACTATGCAAATAGTTTAACATTAATTTGTAAGTTTGGTAGCCAAAACAATTTTAGAACAAAAAGGAAAGAAAAGATAGGATATGTCTCCAAGTAAATCTTAGCAATTTATATAATATTTATCGATATACATGGATAAGTATAACATGCAAAGAAATAAAACTATTATCAATTTGCCAGCTTCAAGAAATAAATTATTAAATTTTGTGTATGTGCTTTTGTACACCAAGCTTTCATTGTTTTCTCTCTCTGTTTTGCTTTGTGGTGACAACAATAAATATACACCTTACTAATGAATTTTTTTCAGTGATTTCTGGACATGATTGTTAAACTTGCATTCCACCTGTAGGTTTTGTTAATGGACTGTAAATGAAATTCATTTTCTGTCATAGCCAGTGGATGCATTGATTGCATGGTGGGTACAAGCATCATTTATGGATTGCATGCCACCAAGATGTATGTCTACGTTTCATTTACACACTTTTAATACGCCCACTGAAAATTTATTTGCCAAACAGTGACATCCATTAATGGAAATTCAGCGTATCAAAACTCTAGTTACCTTCACCAATTTGCCAAGACGTGACATCCATTAAATGCAGCAAATTCAGGCCATAAAATCTTATTCAGAACCTGTTCCATCTGTCAAATCATAAATATACCATACCATGTCAGATCATGCCATAAGAATTGGACATGGATCCCTTAGGTTCCCATAGAAATATTGACTCAAATTTAAACATATAGAAGATTGTTTGCCTTTGATTATAAACAAAGAAGAATATTACAATGTGCCTCCTCCACTAGGATATCCAACCGAAAACAGTTTAACAAATCCATGATTTCTTTTCTATTGTTCTCAGACACTGATATTTCTGACTTCACAGAGGCCATATTCGGCATAATCTTAAAAATAAATGCAAGTCTTTAATGATGGAATCCACAATTAAGATTTTGTAGTAACAGCAAATGGAAGAGACAAGGCAAAACTTTTCTCTTGAAAATTTGTAATCTACAAAACTCATTTAAGTCTCAAACTCTACAAAATAACTAAGTATTAACAATGCAATTGCCCTATAAAAATAGCTTGTGTTTACAAGCTACTGGTAAACACTTTTTAAGGAAACTAGGAGTAATCTACCAAGCATACAAGCTGCCTTTTGAGAAGACTATTTTTTGAAATAACTCACTAGGATGCTGCCAACTTTCAGCCCCTGGTTGCAAAAATATCCTTTCTAAACAGCAGCTACTCACATTTTGTGAAAAAAGATTCAAAATTATTCAATCTGGATCTCACATTCTAATGGTACCATTTGATGCACTATGCCAATATGAGAAGCTACTAAAACTAGAAAACACCAAACCCACTTAAAAACTTAGATATACAACATAAGAATAACCAATACGCACAACTGCAAAAGTTAAAAGAGTCAATAGGTTAATAGATCTCATAACTTAAAAAAGGTATATTTAAAAAACTCTCTTCAGAACTTATTAGGCACTATTATTCCCAACAGTTCCAAAATGTGATAGCCCACAACATCTACAAAAAGTATAAATATACGAAAATCCAAAAGCAACGAATAAACAAGCTGGTAGCCATGTAAGCACATAATGGACCTTAAGAAAATTAATCTGCCGTTTTATTAGAACTGTAAAATTAGCTGACCTACTGGTCAAAGAAGTCTTTCACAAGAATATTATTAACTGTAATGTTTGGATTCATTCAATTAGATCCAGCGGATATTGCATGGACTTTACAAGAAATTTCTGGTGATTTAATTTCATTTTAATGAAATGGCTTTCCGTATCGTACAAAACGCGTAAAAACTCAATTAACAGTTGAGCAGCATTCAAAACTTCCATTAAGACTGCAACCAACCTACCAATAAATATCTTTAGCATAAAATTTTCAAAGGAATCCCATTACATGTCATTTGTATAAAAGCTCAGCCCCATTCGGTAATGCTTCTGAATCTTTGCCATTTTCTTTTTTCAAGACTTTGGTTTTGGGATTTTCCTAGGCAAACGTACATTTTAGGACCACTTACAACATAATTATTGATGCTGAGCTGCTGCCTCCTTGATGGGACGAGTGGTGTAGAATAGAATGAGCATGGCTATAAACGTTTTACCATCTATACTAACGTTGGAATTTAGATATAACACCTGAATTAAATCCCACATACAGATCAAAGTCAATACAAAGACCAGAAATCTGTTGGATTTGTTTATTTGTAAGTGTTGGTCCAGCAATCATAATCAAGGGCTAGTAGCTCAGTTGTAAGGGCAACCATTGTGGCTACAGTAGGTCCTAAGTTTGAGTAATAGCTGGTTCATGGAAAATTCAACATGTCAGTCAGATTAGGACCAGATGCACAAAATGTGGCTTGAATGGGCTGTTGGAGCAATCCACAATCTAAACATATAGATGGCATCCATGACGGGCTTGGAAGTGAGATGATCTGTTAAATATTGGCTTTGATTGTTTCCAAGTGTTGGTCCAGCAATCCCCATTCTGAACAATATCAAGGGTTAGTGGCTCAGTGGTAAGAGCACCTATTGTGCCTACAAGAGTTTCTATATAAAGGGTACCAATCCAGCAGTTGGAAGTGAGATGTTCCAGTAAGAGTACCCATTGAGTGGCTGGGTGTAAGATGTTCCATTAAATAGGAAAAACTCTACTCACTCAAAACTCCACATCATCTACAAATCTAGTTCTCAGCTTATCACTCTTTATTTTCAAAAGGGCAATGTACTGGATCACTGAAACGAAGTACATCTCAGCAGCCTACATGATATGCTATAACAATACCCATCCAAAAGAAATTAAAAGTGAGATGATATACCATAAGAATCAATCAAGATATGAATAGGAGATAGTAAGTTACGCTCATATCTCATATCTCAAAAATGCATAACTAAAAAAGTACTGTAAAAAAATTCTTAACGACAATGATATTCCAAACTGTTACAAAAAGTGGTAGCCCACAACATCTAAAATAGTGGAAATATGAGAAAATCCAAAAGCAACAAATAAACAAACGAGTAGCCTTGTGAGGATATATCAGACCTTGAGAAAATTAGTCTGGTACTTACATTAATTGTAAAATTAGCTAACCAACTAGTCAAATAAGTCTTTCACAAACTTTGTTATTAAGTGTAGCGTTTGGATTCATTCGATTAAATCAGCAGGTCTTGCACTGACCTTACAAGAAATATCCAATGGTTTAAAATCATTGATGAGTTTTACTGAAATGGCTTCTGCGTCATGATATAAAAAGCATAAAAACTCAATTAACAGTCAAGAAATATTCAGGCGAAGAAGAAAGGAAAACTTCCATCATTAAAAGACTGCAACCAACCTACTAATAAATATCATAGAATTGGAGATGAACTCATCAGAGAATTTACATTGGATGTGGACCATTTGTTTAGAATGTGGACCATTTGTTTAGAATGTGGACCATTTGTTTAGAATCTTGGCCTCATCCAGCTATGGTTCTGAATTTTGCCATTTTTTTTTAATTTAAGATTTTTGATTTGGGATTCTCCTAGGTAAACTTACATTTAGGATTACCACTCCACATAAAAATTGAAGCTGAGTTGTAGCCTCCTTGATGGGTTAAAATAGAGTGAGCATGGCTACAAACTTGTTACCATATAGATAGAGGACCTGAGTAAACATCCATGAGATCATAGTCAATACAAAGAGCAGACCTGTCTTAGCTTTGTTTATTTGTGAGTGTTGGTCCAGCAACCCTATCAAGGACTAGTAGCTCAGAGATAAGAACACCCATCATGGATACAGTAGGTCCTAAATTTGAGTCTTAGCCGGTCCATGGAAAATTCAACTTTAACAGCCGTATTAGGACCTTGAAGCACGTAAATGTGGCTTGAGGGAGAAATCCACAATCTTGGTTCTCAACCATATATAGAGAACAATGGACTGTTAAATAGCAAACAGTGGTAAGATCAGAAATGACATGGCTTTGATTCTTCTTAAGTGTTGGTCTAGAAATCCACATTCCGAACCATATCAACAGCTAGTGGCTCAGTGGTAAGAGCATATTGTGCATACAAGAGGTCCTAGGTTTGAGTGCTAATTGATTAACATGATAGCCAAGGTAGGATCCCTAAGCACATAAGTATGGGCTTGAAGGTGATTTTGAGGGATACACATTCAAAATGATATAGAGAGCACCCATCCTGCACTTGGAAGTGAGATGTTCTGGTAAGAGCACTGAGCACCCATTGTGCGGCTGAAAGTAAGATGTTCCATTAAATAGTAAATATTCAACTCAGTCAGAAATCAACATCATCTACAACTCTTGTTCTCGGCTTACCTTCCTCTATTTTAACAAGAGTATTGTAGTAGATCAGTCTAACGAAGTACATCTCAGCAGCCTACATGATTTACCATAAAGAATCAATCAATATATGAATACCCATAATCGAAAAAGTAGAGATAATAAGTTAAACTCATATCTCATAACTAAAAAATGCATGTATATAAAAAAGTTCTGTACAAAATTTCTTAGACAATGATATTCCAAACAGTTGCAAAAAGTGGTAGCCCACAACATCCATTAAAAAGTGTAAATATACTAAAATTCAAAAGCAACCAATAATCGAAGTGACCATACAAGAATACAGTAGACCTTGAGAAAATCAGTCTACTGTAAAATTAGCTAAGCTGCTACTCAAAGAAGTTTGCGCAAACTTTATTGCATGTGCCATCAATCAATTTTCTTGAAGACTATAAATTACTTGGCTATATAAAATCTCAGCCCCATGCAGCCGTACAGGAGTCTCATCAAGAAATTATATTTATGAACACTTACAACATCAAAATTGAAGCTGGGATGGAGCCTCCTTGATGGGACGAATGGTCAATATCAAATAAACAAGGCTATTATCTTGCTACCATCTGTACGATGTTGAAATTTAGACAGAAAACCCTATACTCAACATAAATGGGATCATCAGCTCATGGTCGATATGAAGATCAAGCATGTCTTGACTTTCTGTAATGGTAAGCGTTGGTCCACAATTCACATTCCAAACTTTATCAAAGGCTAATAGCTCAGTGGTAAGACCATTTAATTAATTTGTGGCTTTAGGAGGCCTTAGGTTTGAGTTTTACTCATGTTGGGAACCCTAAGCGTATAACTGTGGCTTTGAGTTGGGTGTTGAAGCAATCCACAATCTACACCGTGTAGACTGCACCCATTGTGCGTTTGGAATAGAGATCAACCCTTCAAATAACAAACGATGATAAAATGATAATCGGCAGATTACAAGTAGGAGATCAATTAGGTATACGGCAGCAGAAGATCTACACGTTAGAGGGGCCACTTTGAGAACTAAAAAGTTCGTCTTTTAAGCGCCACTGTCTTTACATGATATTTGTTCAGAACTTCTTTTTAAAGATGTATAGGACAAGAGCTTCCCTTGCCAGTGGTTTTCCTGTCTAACTGGGGCACTACTAAAATACACAGTTAGACTCCAAAACAATATCAAAATTTTTAAAGTAGATTGAACAACATATTGGGTAGAAAGATTTTTTTTTCATAAATCTGTGTATCTTTTTGATGGAAAAATGCACAGTTTTATCCCAAAAAAAAAAAAAAACAAAACAAAAAACAAAAACAAAAACAATCTTACTATCTTCATGGACAATGGAAAACTTATGCCTACTAACATATTGGTTACTTCAGCAGCAGTTTATGAGAGCAATAATTAGAAATTTCCTCAAGGCCTAACATTGTACTAATCCAAGTTGCTCACATGAAGTAGCCTTTCAACCATCTACACAGTTTTTCAATCATCTGCACGCAGTCTTTTTCTACATAGTTTTTCAGAAAGAAATTAGGTAGGAAAAGAAAAACAGAAAAAGAACCCATCTTGGTAAGTTGGTAGCTATGTAAAATGAATAAATGCCCCCAGAAGTACATATGTTCTTGGCAATCAATACAAATCTGAAGAGGAAAAAAGAAAACAGTACTATGAGATTATCCAGAGACATATTCTGGTTTTCATGCATCTTCAACCACAAACCTTCACCTCCATAGTCTGTTAGCAACAACACCTTTGGGTGCAATGGTTACACCATAGGCACTATATTACAGTGATGTATACCCCTACTTCAATAAAAAGTATGCTTGAATTCTTCTCCAATCTGAAGAAATTTTGTGCTACCTGGGGTGTAACAAAATTGGTCAACGGCCATCAACAGAATGCCTTGCAAGAGGAATAAGCTCAGAGAGAGGCGTGGGCAGAGGCGAGACTGACGGAGACGGTAACGGAGATGCCGTCCTACAGACGGGACACGACGGATTCAGCCTCAGCCAAGCATCCACACACCCTGCATGAAAGCAGTGCCTACAATCCGGCAACAGACGTAAAATTTCCTTGTATTTGTATTCCCCCAAACAAATGGAACAACACGTGTCCTGCGAGCGGGGCAGCTGCTGGCGCCTGTAGAACACCAACTTGGGATATGAATCTATAGTTCTCTCATCTAGACCTCCAGTGCCTCCTTCAATACAGTTAATAATTATGTTTACAGAAGGCCCAATGCCTGAACTGTTATTATTATTTATATTTCCTACAGAATGATCACCATTGTTATTACTAATGGTGCCTCTTATTCCTTGCACTCTCACACAGACATAAGAGGCAAGCATTATTGTAGAAACCAGAACTAGTATTCCCACTGCTATTGCTATTCCATATCCTAAACCTACTTTGCTTACATTCTCTGTTGCCAGCACACTTGTGTTATTACTCATGCTCATTGTAGCCATTATTATTATATGGGCTTAGTGCCTTGAGCTTCTTCCATGGCTTCTAAAACAATTAGTCTGATATAACTAAATAGAATGTATGCAGAGCAGCTCATGTATTTGGTTAATGGTGTGTGTTGCTCTGGTTGAGCTACTTTTGTAGAGGAGAATGGAATAGATATTGATTCACCGCTTCAGTACACAAAAATGATTTCAGGACATGTATACAGGAAATGGTGGGGAGTAAATTAATTGCACTGGGGTAGAAATTACTAGTAGCTGATAGCCTTAATGTGTTGTATACGCGTGGAAGATGACCAACGGTGTCTTCTTATATATAAATTGATTCACCTACTCTATCTTTCTTCCATGAATCCAAAGTGTTTTCTAAAGATATAAAAACTAAAGACAATTGCAGTAATTTGCGTGACTTAACAGAAGTCTGCTGGATAGACATTGGCGTAGGAAATTGTGTATGTGTGAGTATCTAGCGGGTCAAACACTTGTAAATCATATCCTCTTTAATTTTTTATTGGGAAGATATATTCTTACTCATTCTGTTGAGAACGTCAAACACTCTATTATATAGCTTTTCTCTGGCTTTATTTTCTTCAAATCGTTTCACACGGAAGCCGCTAGGTAGGAGGAATTCATTTCCTCAGATTCGCATTAAATTGAGTTTGACCAAGATTCTCATGTTGATTATTAATGGAGTTACAATCCAAAATTGATTCATGAATTTTTGGGTTGATAATTTTAGAGTTGAATTAACAAGAATATACAAGAATACTAAGTGCTCGAGTGAGCAGCTGGAAAACAGCAATACAGAACAACAATGGATTTTTAAGGTTAGTTTAATAAACAATGGATTTTTAAGGTTAGTTTAGTAAACAATGGATTTTTTAGGTTAGTTTATTAAATATTATTTTAAGTGCAATTAATTAATTTGCAGTAATGTGAAAGTATAATAAGAAAGGGTATATAAGGAGTATTTATATTTGGAGAAAATTTAAATGGGTGAAAAACTTTAAGAAGATTTGTAATTCGACATTCTATTTAATGTATCAATACTGATACAAGTTAGTATAAGGATGCAATGTCCCCCTTTAATGAATTAATTTATGTGGGTCCTATTTTTATTTTCTCCTTATGGATATAAAAATATTTTAATAAAGGAGAATGGTTTAGTAGCAACAAATAAAATAATAATAAGTAATATTGGGGGTATTGGTTTCCATAAAAAAATTGTGATAACCCTAGGATAGTCTCTTCATGACAAATTATATGACAAGACATTAATGAGGAGTTAGAATTGTAGGAAGGTAGGACTAAATGTTTGACTACCCTTCCAAATGTGAAAGCTCACTTGAGACAATTGTGAGGGCATGTGTCAAGTATCTATGAAGTGAAACAAAAAAGCTCAAAGTTGGACTTAAGCTAAGTGTGAATAGGTCAACCTAGAAAGGGTGATAAACTAAATAGATGGGTAATGACCCTATTTACACAGCACCCCCCCTTAAGTACAACTTAGGGAGAATAAATACAATGATGATGGGTCTCGACTACTAGGCCATGTTAGGTACCTATGTGCAAACAAGTTTCTCATAAACAGAGTAAAGGAGAAAATCTAGTGGAAAATAAAACTCCTCTCCAAAAGAGAAAAATGCATGAAATAAACGTACAAGTGAAGAAGGAAGACTCATTATGACCCCCCAAGGACTACTTCTATCACAAAAGTACAAGAAATGTCCCCCCATAGGAGAGATAAAGAGAGACTATGGAGCCCCCCATCAGATGAGTGATCCTACAAGGCTAATTGGCACTCGAAGAAGAATGCAGAATGCGATCCATGAATGTGGAACAACATTTCTCCCCTATGGAAGAAATAAAGCTGCAAATAGGTGAATGCAATCTTCCCATGTGAGAAGAATAATGTAAGTTTATGAATGTTGCATATGATCCAAAGACAATAATGAAATCTCTTGAAGTTGTTAAGATGCTTCATGTGAAAGCTGATGTAGAATAGGATCCAAAGATGTGGGGATAACAGTGTTCATGTGGTTGTCATCAAAAGTGTCTACCAACTCTGAAATATGAGATTCACTAAATAGGTATGTTATGCCTGTCAAGTAGTCATCCCAAACAACTACATTGGAGACACAAATTTGAAGATCATGTTGTCCTGAATCAATGGAAACAAAAGATGTAGTAACACAGGGTTCTGAAGAAGCAAGAGATGTAGGAGATATGATATCAGCAAAAGGTTCAGAAACCAATGAGGAAACAAGAACTCCAAGGTTCAAATAACCAAATTGAATCTCCTTATGCAATCTGAAGGTATCAATATCATTTATACTCAAACCACTATCAAAGTCAGTAGAACCAAAGAATGAAAAAGAGTACAATCTAGAATCATGATCAACCTCCCCAGTAGCAATGATGTCTCTACTTTGCAAATCTCGTATGATGACTGAATTTGGTGTGAGCTCAACTATTTTTCCTATGCCACTATGTGCGATTTGATAAATGGAAAAAAAAATTATTTGATAAGGAAGGAACATAAAGTACATCATTAAATGTGTCTTCACCAATATCAATAGAACATTTTCCATAAGCAGGCATATATGTGTTAGTCCCCATGAGAATCAGTGGGAAAGAACAAGGCTCAAATGTAGAAAATAAATCATGTGATGCAGTCATGTGATGTGAAGCCCCTAAATCAATAAGCCACTTTTGTGATGCAAGATTTGTAGAAGCAAAGAGTGCCATACCCTTATTCTTATCTTTTTCTAAATTTATAGTTGATTTAGATGGAGAAGAGGAAGAACCATCAATCCTTGGTGCAGGTAATTGGATTTGGTTCTTTTAAAGAAGATGCCTTAACTCATCAATTTCTTTGTTATAACAATGGTGCTCTTCATGCCCTTGTTTCTTGCAATAACAACATGTGAGCCTCTCTGTAGAATTTTTCCCTTTTGATGAGGAAGATGAATTAGGTAGACCTTGTGATTTTGGCCCCTTATCTTGATCCTTGTTTTGTTTCTTTGCCTTATTATTTGAAACTTTTTGTTCAATTGCAACAAGAGCATGTGGTTTTGTAGACTTTAGTGTACCCATTTGAGTTACTTTATCTTGCTCCTTTATGAGAGAAACAACAAAATTTGCAAGTGAAAGCATAGTGAAGTGTGTACCAAGAACATTCTTTGTAGCATGAAAAGTAGAAACAAACACTTAATAGTGCGGACCTAGTTTTGATAAAATACTTAAGACCAATTTCTCATCTTGCTTGTCTATTCCACATTGTTTGAGTTGGAACCTTAGTAAATTCAATTTTGTGAAGAAGTCTTGAATTGTATCAAAGTCTGATGGATTAAGAAGTTAGTTACTTCGTTTTCCAATTGATGCCTTCTCATTACATCTTTCTTGCCAAACATTTTTTTAATTGATTCCATACTTTATTAGGTGTAATAGTTGATGTTAGAGTGAAAAATTTATCTATTCACTATAGCTTAAGTGTATTTAGGCTGATGAGGTTAGACAACATCTTGTCTAATTGAATGTGCAACCTTTTAGATCTTTAGAAGTTACCTAGTTGTTTGGTAAACCTCATGTGCATACCTTTTGAGGTTGGAAGACTTTCCATCTCACCTCAAAGGTCACTTTTGTTTTCATTCAACACTTGTCACCAAGGTTGATGACTTGGTCAAAAGGTTTTCGGTTTGCACATTCCAAGCGATCTAAATGTTGACACCTATAGGACACTTGTCTACATGCATGTGCCACATCATGGGGCACTTGTCAATCCACATGAAAGGTGGATTGCCTCATCCATGCCTATATAATAAGGCATTCCTATGTAAATGAGGTTAATATATGTTTATGTTCCGCATTCATATGCTTATTGATAGTTATTGGCTTTGTTATTTTGCTCAATTCATTTGTGGAAGAGTTATTTGATGTTGCATTCATATTGTTGCTCCAATAGTTGATTCAATGTGAAAGAGAAGATTGGGAGAAATAAACAATGTGTCATAGGCTTCATCACTTATATTATGCCATTTTCACTTTTCTATAGTTGATGTAGGTTCTGTTGAACACACCGGAGTACTGAGAGGGGGGTGAATCAGTACCCTATCAAACTTTACTTTTAACAATTTCAACTTATTCGAAGCAGATTAAAGCTTAAGCATCACAATATGAACATTAGCATGAAAGATTAACAAAATGCACATCAACACATAACACTAGACATATGTGGAAAACCCAAGAAGGGAAAATCACGGTGAGGATCAACTCATAATATATATGAAGCACAAATAACAACTTTGTTTTAGGGCTACAACCCAAGGAAGCAACTACTCCCTGAAACTTTGCTTTAGGGTCACTCCCAAGGAAGCTACAACTCCCTGTAGACTTTGTTTTAGGGCTACTACCTAAGGAAGCAACTACTCCCAGATCAAAGAACACATTTACAAAGATTACAACATGACAATCTTTCAACTATCTAAAAACTAACTTTGAAGCTCAATCTTTGATGATTGTACTTCTGCCTCTTCACACTATCTTCTAAAGATCTGATCAGTTAGGCACATACTATACTAGATCAATATCACAAATATGTCTTCAAGATGAATCCAGACAGCATCAACAACTTTTGCTCTTTCTCCTTTAGTTGCACATCAACAATGCATTTATTTTTCTTTTCATCAACTTGTGAACCTTTTCAATCAACACACTATTGAACACAGAATACTGAGAGGAGGGGTGAATCAGTATTTTGTAAAACCTTTCTTTCACATATTCATTAATCCATTTACCAAATTCAATAACATGAAAGCCAAATAAGCATAAGAAGAGCAACCACAAAGTCATAACACATAGACACCAGGATTTTTACGTGGAAAACCCAAAAAGGGAAAAACTACAGTGGGTGTTAGCTCATAATATATTATGATATCAAAACTAAATTACATGAAGGCTCATTGCCCAAAGAAGTGCTCACTACAATAGGCTCACTGCCATAAAGAAGAGAAGAGAATATAGAGAAAGGGTGGCTCACTGCCAAGAGAAGACTACTTCAAATGCATCTACAGAATGCTGAAATGCAGTTCCATTAATAGCTCAATATACAGATTGAAAAATCTTCATTAAATCTACCATGCTTTTCTGCTCTACTTTACATGTACTATGTTCTTCTGCCCTTATTGTTCCTTTTTTATCACAAAATTGCCTCAAATCGCATACACATCGAATTCGCACCACATTTGTACACTCATACCTCCAATACTAAAATCTATCAAGTATATATATCTGCAACATGAATTATCCCAAAACTAGGTCGGCATGCAAAATATGAAACTTGTATACCAAAGTTGTACCTTGTCGGCTTGATCCTTTACACAAACAATAGTGCAAACCCATACAATCATTCAAGAATCTTCATATAGGTCTGGACTTATTATTGAACCACTTAGAATAATGATCTAAGCATTATCTCCTTATTGCACATTGATCCAACTATGTGTCGGCCTTATCCCAAAATACACACTTAAACCTTATTGTCTGTCATATCATAACTTCTAGTGCGGACCATATGAAACTTCAAAATTCACATCAAACATCCATTAGACATCACCAATGATACCTTCAGGACAACAGGTCATAATATTCTTATGTGGCGAATTGTGGACCTCTAAACTACTGACTATGTCACTATAGAACACTGTCAATCTGAATGCCGATACTCAGTAACTTGTAGATGATCTTCTGGTGAACTTCAAACTCCACAAATCTAGAATTAGATACTCCTCATATGTGTTTATAACACCTCTAAACTGCAAATTGAGATACTCAATACCAGAGAAATGTGGACTAAATTACTCAGGTGTTCCACTCTATTCCTGACTGCACTCTGTTTACCAGACTTAAGCAATTCACAACACAACTTATGGAGATTGTCAAGATATGAGACTTAGGATATAACATTGCATAACATCTAAGTACAACATACTAGAACTGCATAGCAAGATCTTTATCTGCAGAGTACCAATTGGATTTCTATCCCTAGCTCAATGTACTGCCAATACTTAGTCAATTTGGCTAAGTCAATCTTACCGGACCAAAATATTGTACACATCTTTGTCTCAGGAGTTGTCTTCAAACATGTCAGGTTGTTGCCATCAATGACAACATCATATCTTCAACATATCAGCAGTGTCTCTTAACTATGTTGCCAACACACACAACCACACCTTTTGTACTCAATTTGATTTCCTATTTATACATGATATTACATAGCTTGTCGGTCTGATACAACATGAAAAATATATTTACAATTTGGCCAGATAACACACAATATGAAACATGTAGAAGAGAGGTCCTAAGTGAAACATGTTACACCAACAGAAGATCCAGGCCTTGCGGACCCCAAAACTTGCTTATCTAGGTCCAAAACATCCTTCACAACTTCAAACATCAAGGAATTACATTTGTACACTTTGCTCATTTGGAAATAGGACAAATTTAAGGAAAACAAATGAAGATTTGAAGTATAATGGCCACATCAACTTGGGAAATCTTGAGCGGTACTGGAAATAAGTAAGATCTTCATGAAACTTTTCTAGATGAGTCCACATGACTCATAAAACATCCCCAAACACTCATTTTTCATTGCACATCAAAGAATTGTGTTGCACAACTTCAAACATTTACTCTGAAAACACTCTGGCATTCGGAACACACGATAACATGCTGTCAATTGAAAAACTGAGTTGCAAACCTCCAAGAAGCTTGAAATTGAAAAGAGGCATGCAATGCACATCCAAGAACATGTCCACAAAAACACAAGGGCAATCATTCACTTTTGGAGAATGTGAAGCATTCCATTAGGTCTTCATTACTACTTCACTTTGCTAGAGCACATATCAGTGTTCTATCATACATAACTTTCATACCGGAGGGAAATATGATTTGAAACTTTGGAAACAACACCTTCACTATCCTCTTGACACAATTCTAGAACCTCATAGCTAAATCTACAACTGCGGAGGAATGCGGAGCATTCCATCACCCTGTTGGGAACACCTTCACAGAACCAACGCTACTTCAAGTTGTCAGCAGAAAAACATCCTTCCAGTGATCAAAACATCATGAAACTTGGAACATACATAGAATGACACTATATGAAGCTATGTTCCAAACCACATAAGCTCAATATCAAAATGATGAAAATGTGGAGCAATCTTCCAGGAAGTCTTCAAAGAGTAGTCATCCTCAAACAAAGACTATCACTAGCTTCCATAAGCCAAGTCTTCTTTGTATCACCACATATAACTCAGGATCAGTAGGATAGATCATACAACATGCTTCAAGCCACCAAGAACACTTCTCAACATCAGCAACACAATTGATTCTCTTAGTGCTTCTAATTCCCATATTAATAAGGCTTCAAACTCAACTCTTTTTTGATCAGGAATGTAGCTTTTAGGCTCACAAACTCAACTCTGCTTTGATCATGAATGTAGCTTTTATGACCTCCAACCATGAGATTTCTCTTCTTTAGAAACATGACATCCAACCATGAGCTTTCTCTTCTTTAGGAGCATGCCATCCAACCATGATCTTTCTCTTCTTTAGGAACATGACATCCAACCATGAATTGTATCTTATTTTCATTACAGTGTTGACATCAATGACAACAACCTTAGTCACCATATGTGACATGTTCTGATTACAAACCCATTGTGACCCTATATAACCCCAATTTCTTGAGTTGGATTTCAATTTGTCGTTTCCACTCATAATAATTAAATGGAGTTAATGTTAGATCCATTTTACAGAATTAGAGGCAAGAACACAAGATAATCCCCTTGATGGATTATTACTATATTAGGCCCCCAAAAAAAATGCAAGAAAAATTACAAGTTGATTAAGATTGGATGCCTAAATCGACCATTTATAATGCATGGTAGTTTTTACAATTCTTGATAAAAAGTAGCTCTCCAAATCTTAATTTTACATGTGTAGATGGATTCCTTGTGAAATTCTGATAAGTTTTAAAAATAAGTTTGTAAAATTTTGATATCGGGGATGAAAATTATGCCCTATCAAAATTAAATACAAAACTTTACTTTAGGGGCCTAAAAACATAAAATATTGATATAATTTTACAAAGATATTGACACCATAGTGTCGATAACATAATCATCTTTCCATTGACTACTAGTTTGAAAAATATAACCACTTGGGTCAAAAGTTATAGAAAAAATTAAAAAGCCCCTCTTGGAGGTAAAAGAAAGGCCTAGTTGTGCATAGATGGCGCCCTAGTGGCATGCTAGTGGTTGGCTAGTGGCAAGCCAATTGCAGGTTGATGGAGCCTTGAGTGGGACATATTATGAATTGTTGAGCCCATCCATGAATAGGGCACCTAGCAAGGGGCAACTAGTGCAAGCAAGGAAGGATGTGTGGGTGATCAGGGCGGAGTGGGAGTCCAAATGGGCCTACAAATGAATTCGAAGGAGTGGTCGAATGCATACTCTAGAATGTCAAAGCTAAAATCATAGCATAGAAAGAGTGAAGGTCATCAAGACTAAGGTTGAGTAGAGGAGCTGAATGTAAAGAAGGATTTCAGGGCCAATAGAATGGACTGGAGCTCAAGGCTAGATCGAACCACAAAATAGAGTGAGAATGGAGTGTAGAGCCAAAGAGGCCATAGATGGGGTGAAGAGGTTGGAAAGATCCAAGTTGTGGGTTGAGGAAGGCTAAAAAGAGCCTGAACCAACAAAAAAGGATCAGTCTAGAACAAGAACTAGTCCATCAGGGTTGAGGAGAACACTAGAGGGGTCAAGGGGAGGTCGAGGTCTAAGTGTAGAATTCTGAAGCATGGGGTTGAAGGACTAAGAGAGCTTGATGGAGTGACCTACAAAGGCCAAGGCATAGTTTCAAGTGGTCGAGGGTAGCCAAACTGGACCCAAAATAGGGTTTGTGAAGCTGAAAGGGATAAAACAGGGGTATGTCGACCTAAAACCAGGTTGAATAGGCCTAAAAGCAACCTAAATACCTGCAAATAGAAAATAAATTGACCATAAAATTTTTAGAGGGTGACAGATTTGAGGCCTCCTCTACAAAAAAATTACTTTCTTTTAACAATAATTCTGTACAAGTACGAATTTACAGCCGTACAATATAAAGTATATGGGCAAAAAATTATAAGAAGTAAAATTACCGATTGTTGTGAAACAAAAGGCTACCTTTCATTTCTCAGGTCTTCCAAACTTAATGGAAATATTTGTTTAGCTCCACGATGCTCTATTGATAGGGTTGAGTGATGGATTCACCTAGATTTAGGAAGGGACTTGCAATTCATGGCTCTAATACCATGTTGGAATTGACAAGATCAGAATGCAAATAACAAGATAGATTCCAAAAACAAAATGAGAGCAGAAAATCCAAATAACTATTATCAAAAGTGAATGAAAATTACAATGAGGACCTTGCATATAAAGACAAGGAAAAGGAAGTAGGAAGGTAGGACTGAATGTTTGACTACCCCTCTAAATGTGAAACACAACACCATAAGATGAGTGATCCTGCAAGGCTAATTGGTACTCAAAAAAGAATGCAGAATGTGATCCATGAATGTCGAACAACATTTCTCCCCTATGGAAGAAATAAAACTGCCAATAGGTGAATGTGATCTTCCCATTTGAGAAGAACAATGTAAGTCTATGAATGTTGCACATGATCCAAAGACAATAATGAAATCTCTTGAGGCTGTTCAGATGCTTCATGTGAAAGTTGATGTAGAATTGTTTAGGGGAAAATTGGATTTGTTAATCTTTTGATTTTAGATGTTTAAATCCGCCTCTCCACTATACATTGAAGGATCTAGGGTCGAGTGGCGAGCACTATCATACCCTAGGTCACTTGCAGATGTAGGGAAACTTGGATTAGGCAATTAATTATCAAATTTTCCTTCTCCTATGTCTGATTGACCATTAAAACCCTAATTATGCAAATACGACAACAAATTAATGAATTATAGAAAAAGCTCTTGTAGACAGGAGTAAAATACTGAATTACAGAATACCTGTTTTCAGGGTTTTGAAGCGGAACAGTAGGGGACACTAGAGCGGGCGCCCAAGTCCAAGGTACCTTCTTTTTTGAGGAATCTAGACCTCTTTCCGACACTGATCATCCTTGTAACTTATGTTTTCTGATATCTGTCTACAGAGGACACTGGAGTGAGCGCCCAAGTCCTGGAAGTGCTTCTGTGTCTAACTTTTCTTCAAATCCTGAATCCCTGATGCCTGCCAAGCCTTCTTGCAACTCCACCTTTTCTGGATGCGACACCTGTAACCTGCAATCACAAGACTTGGTTTGGGGGTTGTGGTGTTTAGAGGCTTGCCTCAATCAAGCCCTGGAGGACACTTAAGTCTATGAACACCATTGTCAGACAAAGAGTGTGTGCTCTTGTGAGGCAGAGGCAAAAACCAAACGAATCAATGATGAAAACACAATATTATATCACCTTGTAGTGAAGCTCTCATGGAGGAAGATGCTCTTCATGCCATGAGGAAATTGATGCTCAAATCTGCAAATATCAATACACAAAACATACAAGCCTACTCTTACAACACAATAGAAGCCTTGAATCACCTTGAGAATGCCTAGAGTTCACAATGATCATCTAATTTACAAATGAATGCCTAAACATGCTTATATATGCACCTACAAGCATTGCCGCCAAGATTTTAAAAATTAAACTTTACCGTGTCGGCAAAAGAACCTACTAATGGTCATAAACTAACACCCAAAAATTAGGGCTGCCCCATAATAGGGCAGGACTAGGGCGCGGGTGCCCAAGTCCTCCCCCCTATTTTGGGCAGTGTACAGCTCAAGGGGTCCACCTAGGTCCAATTTGCCATGAAACCCAGGTCTCATTCCATCGGGATGCCAAAATATGAACTAAGATGTCCTAAATGCATACTAAAGACCCGGGAGCTAAACCTTATGAGGGAAGAGCCCCCAAGGGGACATTTTCTGACATTACATTTAGCCCCCACTTTAATGTATCTATAAACGCGAGGCCAATACATGCATTAAAGTAAGGTCAAACACACAACAAACACATCAAGCATGGAGAAGACACGCCAATCACATAGAAGATAGTAACAGGCACACAAAACATGGAGAAGATAGTTATAGTCACATAGAACACGGAGAAGACAGTCAATGCATAGAAGACACATTAATGCATGGAAGATAGAAATGATATATTTTCTTTTCTTTTTCTCATATATATATGAAATGCAAATGCAAGTACTGGAAAGTAAACAAACCTCCCATAATACAGGATGCATTACCCTAGGGCATAGGTCTCTGTATATATGGGGCAACACACGCAAGACACGCAAAACCTCCCAAAAATGCAGGAAGCACTACCCAAGGGCGCTGGTCTTTGCATATGGGGCAACAAACACGCCACACAAAACAAGCATGCCAAAACACACACACTTGAAGACACAGAGAAAACACGATAGACAAGTGATGTAGTGTACCATTTCTAGGTCCAACGCCATCTTAGGCACATTACAGGCACACACTGATGATTGGGCTTCGCCACAACACTCACTGAAGACACGCTTAAGGGTTGAGTTATTCACAGAACCGCTCCCCACCTCTGCAGAGGACTTTTGAAAATGACAGGATGATGCAATCTGCTCCGAGAAATACACCATCCTCGCCTCTGTAGAGGGCTTAAGATAAAAAGGATATACACGATATCCTAGCTCCGCAAAGGGCTTACATGATTGATTGATTGATTGCAAACAAACTCAGGATGCATGATGCACTACCTTGGGATGCAAGTCTTTGCATCTGAGGTTAAACACATTGCTAACATCCATAACAGATAGCTTACCTTATATATGCCCCCACCTTAAGGTGGTTGATATCAGTTATCGATATCAAGCACGTTAAGGTAGGAAGAAAACACACAAAGGAACACCGACTTTCGCAAAGCCCATGCCCCCCAAAGGTGACATGTACTTTACGATTGCCAAATGTTCCCACAAACACATCCCTACAAGAAACATGTTAGTGTCTATGACATCATGATAAACAACAACATCAATGCATATGATTAACCACACAAAGAGCCAAGGTTATACAATGAATTCGGAATTCGAGGATAACCATAGGGCTATATCACGAAGCTCTCCGAATCAAGTACCGCCGAGGCCAGATTCAAAGGCAAACAAAGGTGCACAGAGCAGCAGTATTGTTAAGGTTTGTAAATGCGACAGAAACATCATGAAATTCACTATGCAGAAAGCACGAGTGCTTCCACTAGCCAAGCGTCAGATAAGATATACAACCCCATCGTCATATTAGGAACTAAGTCCATTTTTTTATTGTTCTTGAAAGGGACACTAGGTCCGCATCAGTATAAATGTTTGTCATCATCCGCTTGCTAGATGGAAACACTAGAGGAAGGGAAACAATAAATAAGAGAGGAGAAACAAGTGTCTTAGGGACAGTCACGTAGGAGGGTGCCTCCAGGTCATCAACCATGATGCTATGTCCGTAAGACACAACACACAACAATGAAATCAGAGAGTGGCAATTTAGAAGAATGATGATACAAATAGAAGAAGGTCACAACAGAAGCAATCTCTTGGTATGCCGAACCTTACGGGAGAATCCGAGGTCATCCCAGGAGGCCTAAACAACACATAACACATCATGGGGGAAGCACATCACAAGAGAGATAAAGGGTTAGAGATACTTACCTATAGGGCCCCTTTCGAACTAGAAGTTGTCTATAAGCAAATCATCGTCGTCATCTTCCCACTCCCTAATGTTGGAGGATAGTGGGACATAAGGTACCATAGCCATATTCATATCTTGTTCATCATTATGATCATTATTGTTTGTTTGAATGTTGGGATCAATGTTTTCTTGTTGAGAGGCAAGGTTTATGGCATAAGCTTGTCTTCTTTTTCTTCTTTCTCTTGCTTTTCTATTTCGTCTTCTTTTACCACTTATCTCTTTTAAGATAGGGTTGTCCTCTTTCATAGGCTTGTGCAAATTAGAAGATGAAGCATCAGGATCAAACCTCATTTGTCACGGTGGAACACTTTGTTGTTGACAACAATCTCTCGATCCCTGTAAGGATTTCGGGGGAGGAACCTCAGCATAGGGACCTTGTCCTTTTGGTCTAAAGTTCTCTTCACATGCGAGTTGTTTATCTTTTGTCATTTCTTATGTAGGAGGACTAGGTGCTAGATATAATAGTTTCACTTTGTAATTTCTATAGCTCAAAAATGTCAAGTCTATTCGTAGCTCTAATTTGTCGCTAATATTTTTGTTGCAAAAGTAATCCAATGTGAAGTGTTTTTATGTAGTTGAAAGTTTGTATGTATTTCGATGAATGACATGCACTTGTCCATTCAAAGGAAATTTAACACATTTATAAATAGTTGAAGGAACCGCTTTCATAACCTTTAACCAAGGGATTCCAAGTTTTATATCAAAGGTATCAGAATCGGGGGTAATATCAAACCATTGTTCAACATGTTTCTCAAAGATAGTTACTAACAATGATATCTTACCCAATGGTTTCTTTAAGGTTCCCGTATATGTTTTAATCATCAAGTTCGAAGGGTTATAGGGACCTTGTATTAATTGATTCAAAAAGAGGAATTTTTTAGAGGCAACATTAGTTATGCAATTAGGATCAATAAGAGTTCCCTCCATGTTCTTTCCCATTATTTTCACTGTGATGTAAAGAGGTCCTTCAGAATCACCAATTGTTCTATCATGAGGTGTAAAGACAATTTCAGGTTCGGGAGCCTTTATTTTCATGTAAGGCCTAGGAGGGAACCTATTGTTGCCATTGTGATTAGAGGCCATGTTTATATGCTCAAATCAATGCCAAATCAGATTTTGAAAGCTTTTCAAAATTGGTGCAAAATATAGGAGCAAAAATAGCCTAAAAAGCTTGATTTTTTGATACTTTTTTAATGCCAATGAATAAAACAAAGGATGTTGTAAGGATTTTGATCGAGGGAAGAAATTTATATGTCTGATATCAGTCCAAAGTAGCAATATAATCACTCTAAACACACTCTTGATGCAAATCCAAGATAATGCCAAGTCAAAATAGGCACCTTTTTCACCAAAATTCAATGCAAAAGAGCATAACAAAGGCTGTTGTGAGGAAAATGATGATGGAAAATAAATAATATCATTAATAACAGCCACTTGGTGCCAAAATATCCAACACAACACACTTTTAGTGCCACTTAAGGTAAAACCCTAGTGAAAATATAGCAAAATATGCAATTTTTCACGGTTTTTCAACTCCAAGACCTAGCAAAAGGGGTGTTGTAAGGAATTTTAGGAGGTTAAAAAAATAATATCAATAATATCAGTCACCTCAATCCATAAATTTTCTCACAACACGCTTGGAGTGTAAACTAGGTCAAACCCTAGGGTCAAAATAGCCAAAATGTATGGTTTTTTGCAAAATTTTCACTACAAGAGCCCGATAAAAGGGTGTTGTGAAAATTTTTATGAGGGGAAGAAAATGATTACCCTAATAATATAAAAATAATTCCAAAATACCTTTCACAACCACCTATTGTGCAAGTTTATGAAGTTGATAAGGCCAATTTTAATGAAAATTGTTGTTTTTGAAGCCCTAGGTTTGAGATCTTGGGATAAAATTCTATGTGAATGCTTTGAAGCTTGATTTATGATGAAATTGACTTAATCTCAGATTTGAAAATAATTTTCAAGCCTTAACATGCAAAATGCCCATGCAAATTTAATGAAAATGCATCAAAATTGCTAGCTTTTGTTGAAATTTTCTATGTAAAAATACAAATATTTTAAATCTAAATGCAAATTCACACTAAAATGCAAGACTACAGAAAAATAAAAATTTGAACGAGCCTCTAAAATTAGTAGAAAAATCTGATAAAAGATTTTGCCTACTAACCCTAGATTTTGGAATTACTAGGTTATATAAAATTATCAAAATTTCCACAAAACCCTAGCAATTAAATGATGAAAATGCAAGGCAAATTTTTGAATTTTTGAATTTTTATGTATTTTATATCATATCTAATACAAAAATTATGAGTTAGGAAAATTTAGGAAGAACTGATGCAATTTAGTAAGCCAAACAATGCAATTTTTTTGTATTTTTCAAAATTTTCAATTTTTTTTTGAATTTTTCTCAATGCAATGAAGTGAATGACCAAATGAATAAATGAAATCAATCCGAATCTAAAGACAAACACTCAGCAAGTTGTAATTTAAGTCCAAAAATATGGGTTCACCAAAATGTTTAGGGGAAAATTAAATTTGTTAATCTTTTGATTTTAGATTTTTAAATCCGCCTCTCCACTATACATTGAAGGATCTAGGGTCGAGTGGCGAGCACTATCATACCCTAGGTCACTTGTAGATATAGGGAAACTTGGATTAGGGAATTAATTATCAATTTTTCCTTCTCTTATGTCTAATTGACCATTAAAACCCCAATTATGCAAATACGACAACAAATTAATGAATTACGGAAAAAGCTCTTGCAGACAGGAGTAAAATACTGAATTACAGAATATTTATTTTTAGGGTTTTGAAGTGGAATAGTCAGGGACACTAGAGCTGGTGCCCAAGTCCAAGGTACCTACTTTTTTGGGGAATCTGGACCTCCTTCCGACACTGATCAGCCTGTAACTTCTATTTCCCGAGATCTGTCTACGGAGGACATTGGAGCGAGCGCCCAAGTCCTGGAAGTTTTCCTATGTCTGACTTTTCTTTAAATCTTGAATCCCTGATGCTTGCCAAGCCTTCCTGCAACTCCACCTTTTTCGGATGTGACACTTGTAACCTGCAATCACAAGACTTGGTTTGGGGGTTGTGGCATTTAGAGGCTTGCCTCAGTCAAGCCCTGGAGAACACTTAAGTCTTTGAACACCTTTGTTAGACAAAGAGTGTGTGCCCTTGTGAGGTAGAGGCAAAAACTAAAGGAATCAATGATGAAAACACAATATTATGTCACCTTGTAGTGAATCTCTCATGGAGGAAGATGCTCTTCATGCCATGAGGAAATTGATGCTCAAATCTGCAAATATCAACACACAAAACATACAAGTCTGCTCTTGCAACACAATAGAAGCCGTGAATCACCTTGAGAATGCTTAGAGTTCACAATGATCATCTAGTTTACAAATGAATGCCTAAACATGCTTATATATGCACCTACAAGCATTCTCGCTAAGATTTTAAAAATCAAACTTTACCATGTCGGCAAAAGAACCAACTAACGGTCATAAACTGACACTTAGAAATTAGGGCTGCCCCAAAATAGGGCAGGACTAGGGCGCGGGCGTCCATGTCCTCCCCCTATTTTGGGCAGGGTATAGCTCAAGGGGTCCACCTAGGTCCAATTTGCCATGAAACCCAGGTCTCATTCTATCGGGATGCCAAAATATGAACTAAGATGTCCTAAATGCATACTAAAGACTCGAGAGCTAAACCTTATGAGGGAAAAACCCCCAAGGGGACATTTTCTGATGTTACAAGAACATGATCCAAAGATGTGGGGATAATAGCATTGATGTGGTTGTCATCAAAAGTATCTACCAACTCTAAAATATGAGATTCACTAATAGGTATGTTATGCATGTCAAGTAGTCATCCCAAATAGCTACAATGGAAACACAAATGTGAAGATCCCATTATCCTAAATTAGTGGAAACAAAAGATGTAGTAACATTGGATTATGAAGAAGCAAGAGATGTAGGAGATATGATATCAACACAATGTTCAATTTAAACCAATGAGGAAACAAGAACTCCATGGTTCAAATAACCAAATTGATTCTCCTTATGCAATCTGAAGGTATTATTATCATTTATACTCAAACCACCATCAATGTTAGTAGAACCAAAGAGTGAAAAAGAGTGCAATCTAGAATCATGATCAAGCTCCCTAGTAGCAATGATGTCTCTACTTTGTATATCCAATATGATGACTAAATTGTTGAATGCACAAGACAACTGAGAGGGGGAATGAATCAGTTGTATCAAAAATTTTAAATCCTCAGAAACATAATCACATCCACATTAGTTTACTTAAACCCTTAATCTGCTATGAGGATTAAACATGAAAAACAAATAACAAAAACTTAATCACATCAACACCATGCACAAGAGAACACTGAATTTTTATGTGGAAAACCCAAAAAGGGAAAAACCATGGTGAGGATTAGCTCACAATATAAAGTAGTAGCAATACTGAATTACAAGAGGCTCATTGCCCAAAAGAAGGAATGCTCACTGCAGGTGTACTCACTGCCCACTAAGAAAGAAAGATAGAAGAGAAGCAGTGGCTCACTGCCATGAACTGATATGATAGCATCTATCACATGCCCGAGTTCAGTTCCAATGAAGCACAACACACATCACCTTCACAGTCTCTTTGAAAATTGTAGATGACTTCTTCTCACTGCATTAGGTCTTCTACCACATGAAAGTCCTTACTGCCTCTTATTCAAATTCACAATACAAACATTGCCATCCTCGCGCATGCTCTTACACAGAAATCCTTTACACTTATTTATATCAACATCAACATTGAAACATTCACCAAGGTCGGCAACACAATCTACAACCCTTGAAACAATCTCCAATGTCAGTAAACATACAAATTCAAATTAGGTCTAGACCTAAACATTCCCGTGGAGCAAAGGAATGAAGGTGGAACAATTCACAATTTAGCTCAGACCTAAAAACATCTTCACACGCTTCAACACACTTCCTTAATCCACAAAGCACATCCGCAATTAGTGTTAACACCCAAGTCGGTTAAACTTGTGTAAACACTAAGAACACTTAGGCACACGCTTCCAAGAACACAACCATAACTTGCAGACCAAGAACAAGCCTTTAACATGATTTGGAAACATCCATGAACAACATGAAATCAACTGGGAGCCAACAAATCCGGATACAACAAATCTCACTTGAAGATAGTTCACAGACTGCTCACAACCAACACTGTCAAGTTCTGCTACTCAAGAGAGCTACATTCCAGAGCACCAAATCACAAGTCCTTTAGATAGAACATAGATATGGACCTTATGAACACTCATCTAGAACTGCAAGACTAAAAACCAAATTGCAGAGAAATGCGAAGAAAAATACTTTCTCCCAGTCACATTGCAAACAATGTTAGGCACCATCTTCAAACTGGTGAACATAACTCTCAAACCACTACGTTCCAGAGAACCAAATTCTGGATTCAATATCTTCAACCACTTCTCTAAAACATATCCAAACCTCACACTCCGGTCTTCAACACAGAAGAAATGTGGAGCAAAAACTCAGACAGTATTATGTAAGCCAAAATACTTCTTCACAATACTATCTTCAGTATTTATCAAATTTTCTCAAAAGCACTTGGAAACCCAACAACAAGAAAAATATACTAAGTATTGGCAAGAGACACTGTGTGGCTTCATTATTGTTGTCATTGATGGCAACAAAGTCCATCCCACTCATCCGCAGCACATAGTATGTCTATACCGGAAGTCTGATTGAAGAGTGTTTTGGTCAGGTGAACAAGAACAGAGCATGCAACAAGGTCTGACAATCAGGTCTAGATCTCTTAGAGGAAGTATCTCAACAAAGTGTGGACTTGGGGAAGTCAAGAGGAGTACCATGACTGCTACATTCCAGAGATTGAGCCTCCAGTGATGAAAGAGTGAAAAGATATGAGCACCTAAGTGTTGGGTTCCTGACAGGCAGAGTAGACTAAGGAAGAACTGACCGATAGAGCATCAGACCTTAATCTGGATGAGAATTTGATGATGGTCAAGCTATTTGAGGAATCATACATGGTTGGAAGACATGATTTATGACCTCTATGTCTATGTTTTTTATACGCATCACATATTGAGCATGGATCCAGCCGATAGATCAGTGTTTAGTAAATATCTTGGGTATTCCAGTTGCCGACCAGAAAGTTGTTGAAATCCTTGGTGCGGATATATGTACCAAATAGATTTCGGTATGAAGGTGTGTGTGGTGTATGATAATGTGTGAGAAAAGGCAGAGATAAGTGTGGAAGCAGTAATAAAAGTCCGACATGTGACAGAACAACAACACTAAAATAGAGGAAGAATGAAGTGCAGTAGATCAGTATATTAAGCCTAACCGAAAATGAACCTCAGCATATGTGGATGCCTCTGATCATTTCAAACACTTGGTTACCTTCCTTAACTTTGTAGACAATAAGTCTCTTGTAGGCAGTGAGCCTCTTGTGAGCAGTGTGCTTGGGCAGTGAGCCCTAATTAGCAAGTGCCATTTTGTACTTCTTATTCTTTTAATAGAGGATACAATCTTGGGTTAGTCACCTCGTAGTTTTTCCCTTAACAGGGTTTTCCACGTAAAAATCCTTGTGTTATGTGTGTTGATTTCTTTTCTGCTCTCATGATTATGTATTTTTATGTGTTTTGATGCTGCACTAATTGATAAAGAAGAAAATAAAGTTAAATATTTAAGATAACTAATTCACCCCCCCTCTCAGTTATCTACCTTGTTTCTAACAATTGGTATCAGAGCTAAGTTCCTCCAAATAGAGCCTAACAGCCTGAGGAAGATTTGGGAATCTCAATGGATATGTATGGTATGAGGGAACAACTTCAGTCTACCCTAGATGATCTTGAGCAATCTCACTCTGAAGTCAATAACCTGAGGGAAAGACTCAAACAAGCTAATGATTTCATAAATGAACTAAAAGAAAAACTGAGTATCTCTGTGAAAAAGAGAATCAAACTACTTCAACAATTAGCAAGTCAAAGTGAAGCCAATGATACTAATGAAGATCTAAATGAGAAAAACAAATTATGTGAGAAGCTATCAAAAGAGGTCATTATGGTAAGACATGAAATGGAATCAGGGGTTATGAAATTCACCCAAGAAATTGAAGAGAAAAGGAAAATTGAAGATAATCTAAAACAATCTCTCAAGGAGAAATCATAAGACTGCCACAAAATGGATAGAATAATCAGGCATCTGGAATCTGATCTTGAAGAAGCTAGAGATAATGAAGAACAACTTAAGAATCAGATAGACACTCTTAAAAGGGATCTTCAAACAACAAATGAATACAAAGAGAAATTCAAGATAAGCTCTGCTCAACTTGAAGTTCTTCTTGAAAGCCAAAAGAAGGTAGATGACAAGCATGGCTTGGGATATGAAAAAGGTGAAAGTTCTGAATCCGGTCAGAAGAACTCTGGATCAGGAAATCCAAGGAACAGGCCTAGAAGACCTCTGGTAAGGCAACCAAATGCTCAAAGATATCCATCCTTCAATGGATACTACTACAACTGCAATAACTTCAGTCATAAAGCAAATTAGTGCAGAAGAATGAATCAGACTAATTCATCCTTCTCCAGATAGTGTTTTAACTACAAAAGGTATGGTCACAAATCTCATGAATGTAGAAATATGCAAATAAACAATTCATTCAATGGTAGATGCTTGGCATGCAATAGAATGGGACATATGGCTAATCAATGCAGATCAAGAGGATATTAGTCAAATATGCAAAGAAATATAGTTTGCCACAACTGCAATAGATCCAGTCATATTGCCAAATTCTGCAGAAGTAAGAATCAGGATAAAAAGGGTCCAGTGCATCATAATCAAAATCAAGATAGAGGAAAAGGAAAAGTGAATGCGGATGAAGTTCAAAGGGAGATGAACAAGATTTGGGTGAAGAGAAGTACATAAAATGTTGGGGATGGATCCGCACCAGAATTTGGTGCTGATATTCCATCCGAAAACTAAATAGATGAGCTCTGGCTCAGGGGGAGTCACAAAGGAAAATAAATTCCCCTAGCTAGTCAATCGGTGCCTAAAATTGGCACATGGAAGGTTGCGGATTAAAGGGTTCTCAGAGAAATATCTAAATACCCTTGGTAAAAATATGAAAGATCCGCAAGGAGTTTAAAGAGGTTAATCATCCAAGATTGATCCGCTTTGACAGTCATCTGGTAAAAGCAAGATTTTCACAGTTAGATCTGGTATGATTCAAAATTAAAATATCTGGATCTACAGATAAATGGAATGATTGGAGAAAGGAAGATACATTTTCAATTATCACCAAGAATAATTCTATGTGCATCTCAGTGATTCGAAAGGATCTCTCTCAAAACAAGCTCAAAACAAGGGAACTGGAATGACTTAAGGTGTGCATTTATTGCAATATGAAATTAGGGTTTGCGCAAAAATATAAGGGTTCTTTTATTGATCATTTGCACATTTGCATTCAAGAAGAAGAAAGAAAGAGCTCTGCAAACAAGATTGCTTCAACCCTCTCAAAGATCAACCGCAGAATTTGATTCATCCAATGATCTTTTCCAACTCATATCGTGAACCCTAGAAGCATAAAAAGGTATTTCTATTTTTGAATATCTCTCTCTAAATCTTTTGCAAGATGGCTACTCCAAATGTTGTTAAGATCACTGATAGGCCACGCCCTAAGTTCAAGAAACATCCTTACAAATCCCTAGAAGTTGATCTCTTAGGCACCTTCTCTAGCATTCCGCATGGGGTTCTGCATGTAGAAGATGTTAGGGTATACATACAAACCAATATTGAGGAATTTGGGGAATCCAAACTGATGGATATCTATCACAAGCAATTAATAGATGAAACATTTGAACTTAAACCTCAATACAAGGCCATCCGGGATAAGCATTTTGGACATTGCATCCACTTCCCCTATTTTGCAGAAGATGAATGGGTCTGGTATGTTCTTAGTAGAATACATGACAAATTCATGTGGTTGATGAAGCCCTTCAAAATAACAAAGGATGCAATTAGGGCAGTAACTGGTTTGCACTCATCCGGTGGGTTGCCTGCTCTTAAATCAGTCAAGAACCAAACAGTAAGTGAGGCTACCAGATCAAACTTTGACAAAAGGGCAATGATAATAGAAGATATCATAGATCTGGATATCAAATTTGCCTCTATGATAATTGGCTACAAAATATATCACTCCAGCAGGGAAAAATTTGTATCTGAAACTGCAATTTATACTACATATCAGATGCTAAGGGAAAATGCAGACTATGATCTATGCGAGCTTCTTCTTAGCCAATTGTTAGAAAACTTGCAAAAGATAAAGAAGGATAAGAAGAACTCATTTAAGTATGGTGGCTTAATACTATGTCTCTTCTTTTAATATATGAATGAACTACCTGGATCCAGTGGTTGGGTATGGAAAAATGACAAACCAATTGCCATACAAATAAGAGATTATATGTATGGGCTTGGTGATGCCAAGGTTCAAAGTACAACACTCTGGGGATACTTCAAAAACTTCTAAAGTACGATGCAGGCCAGAGAAAGAATTCCCCAATCTCTAGTTGAAAAATACGAGGATACAGTGTGTTTCATGGTAGACACTGATTAATGCCTAATGGAGGCAGTAGAGCCCAGAACAGTCTGGATTATGCCAATGGGCTATCAGGTAGATGAGAAAATCCTAGAACTGCATGTCCAACACCTGCTGAGTCAGCCTAAGGACCCTGAGGTAGAAAGGTTTGAAACCTTTCAAGAATTGAGTGTGAAAATTCATGTTGAACAAAGACAACCAGAGATGAAAAGAAAAGTGAGAAGGGAAGTAGAGGAAGTTGCCAAAAGATATGGCATTTCAAAAGAGGCAGTTGATGCAAATAGAGAAAAATTAGAAAGAGCTGAGAAGGAGACACAAGAAGCAGAAAAAGAAAGTAATTCGGTACAAGCCCCCTCTCGAACCAGATCCTCCAAGAGCTCTGCACATGCCACCTCTAAGAGCTCAAAATCCTCAAAATTGGAAGCCAAGACATTTGGAAAGGGAGAGAAGAGAATGAAGACAAAGGCTACAAGGTCATACATAAGCCAAAAGGATGATGAAGAAACAGAGACCGATGAGGAAGTTAAGAAAATGAGGAAGAAGAAGAAAACTTCAGGTGAATCCTCTGCCGGAGCAAATAAAGAAGAGGCAGAAGAATTTGTTGAAAGGCCTACTCTTTTTGTTGATGATGTCATCAAATCAGTCACTGTGGATGGGAATCTGTAACCAATGACTGAATTTTATGATGAATATAGTGAAGCTGACTAGAAGATTTTGCAAGATGCTACAGTCAGGTATCTAAACATCTATAATAAAGCATTCATTGAAATCATCTCTCTAATTCCCAAAAGTCTAGAAAAGGGACTTGAACTAAGAAAGGAGAATGCTAAGGCAAAGGACCTTGAGATCCGGGAACAAATTGCAATTCAACTCTATCCTTCCATTACTTCAAAATAAATGACCATGATCTTCAAGGACTGCAAGGATGAGTTCCGGAGAAAAGCAAGAATGAACAAACTTATGCTTGGAGAGATTGATTAGGTGGCAAAAGAGACTAAAGACATCCTCCGGAATGCATTTAAAAGATTCAATCTTCCTGTTATAGAGGACATAGATGATGAACCTTCTGCCATGGATGACGAAGGACTAAGTCCTTCAAAAGAAGAATCTACTAAGAAAAATGCAGACGACCCAAAGGAGATAAGTGAGGAGAGGACTAAGGACTTGGATTCCTCTGTTCTGGAAGAGGAAGTCCATGAAGAAGTAAACATTTCTCTTCTGGATCCCCCATCAGACTCTGAAACTGAAGGAGAAGAAAGAAAAGAAGAGAAAATTAGTCAAGAAGAAGAGGTAAAGGGAAGAGAAGAAGATCAAACAGAGAAGATCCCAGATGATAGCTTTGAAGTGGGAAAAGGAAAGAAGACTTTGTCTCCGGCAAGAGACACTGTTGAGGAAGTAAAGAGCTTCTTAAACAAAGAAATGTTAGAGATAGATGAACTAGAATTATTTCAAGGACCACTCAATTTTGACTCCCTCTCTCTGGTCCAGACAATGAAGGTAGCATCTTTTGCTCAAGCTAAAGCAAAAGAAAAGCTTCTGAAGTCTCACATGGAAGACTACGAGCTCATAGAGATTACATCTAGTGTGCTAGAGAAAATCATGCCATCCTTCCAAAAGGATCTTTTGGCCTCTTCATCCGGTAATTTGAAATCCCTTGTTAATTCTATTAGCACACATTTTGATTCTTTGGAGAAATCAGTAAAAGAGAAAGTCTGGAAAGAGTTTTTGGGTAAGAGATTCTTTGAAGTACAGGGACTCATAGCAAATGATAGGAGAAATCTAGATATTGGGATAAAGAGCCTAGAAAATGCTCTTAAAGATGGTAGAGAATTATACAAATTTTGTTTATCTTGGTCCACAGTGATAGTAGACATTGCAAAGAAGGTGGAAGAACAAGAGAGTAAACTGTCAAGTTCATCTCAGAATTTTGATCCTCTAACCTCATCCATAATGAATCAAGAGTGTCAGACTATTGCCACTATAAATGAAATAAAGAGGCTTGAAAAGGAGAAGAAGAATAGAATAAGCAGGCTGAGTGAACTAAGAGGGATAATTATTCCTAAGTTAGAGGCAATGCATGAGGCCCTAACTGATGCTCAGACCACAGCCCGGACCAGTGATCCAGTAGACTTAAGAAGAGCAGAAGCTTTTGCATTCTTGTTGAGTGGTCACACTTCAATTTTGGATAGGATGAAGTAGAGTTGGGCGACAGAAGTTGTACAGTTGAAAACCACCTTTGCAGATATACTTAAGTATATGTAAGTATAATATGTATATATACTTATGCGGCTATGTATAGGCTGATTTTTGCAAATTTTGGTGTGCGGATTCCACCCTTTGCCATTGATGTCAAAGGGGCAGTGAGGAGTAGTGAAAAATGTGGAATCCAGCTAAGGGGGAGCTCCGGTAAAAGTGCACATAAGACAGAGCATCAGCCAAGGGGGAGTTTTCTTTGACACTTAGTCATTTTTCACTGAGTGTTGCCATCAATGCCAAAGGGGGAGATTGTTGGCAAGAGACACTATGTGGCTTCATTATTATTGTCATTGATGGCAACAAAGTCCATCCCACTCATCCGCAGAACATATTATGTTTATACCAGAAGTCTGATTGAAGAGTGTTTTGGTCCGGTGAACAAGAATAGAGCATGCAACAAGGTCTGACAATCAGGTCCGAATCTCTCAGAGGAAGTATCTCAACAAAGTACGGACTTGGGGAAGTCAAGAGGAGTACCATGACTGCTACATTCTAGAGATTGAGCCTCCGGTGATGAAAGAGTGAAAAGATATGAGCACCTAAGTGTTGGGTTCCTGACAGGCAGAGTAGACTGAGGAAGCACTGACCGACAGAGCATCAGACCTTAATCTGGATGAGAATTTGATGATGGTCAAGCTATTTGAGGAATCATACATGGTTGGAAGACATGATTTATGACCTCTATGTCTATGTTTTTGATACGCGTCACATATTGAGCATGGATCCAGCCAACATATCAGTGTCTAGTAAATATCTTGGGTATTCCAGTTGCCGACTAGAAAGTTGTTGAAATCCTTGGTGCGGATATATATACTAGATAGATTTCAATATGAAGGTGTGTGTGGTGTATGATAATGTGCGAGAAAAGGCAGAGATAAGTGTGGAAGCAGTAATACAAGTCTGACATGTGACAGAACAACAACACTAAAATAAAGGAAGAATGAAGTGCAGTAGATCAGTATATTGAGCCTAACCAGAACTAAACCTCAACATATGTGGATGCCTCTAATCAGTTCAAACACCTGGTTACCTTCCTTAACTTTGTAGACAATAAGTCTCTTGTAGGCAGTGAGCCTCTTGTGAGCAGTGTGCTCAGGCAGTGAGCCCTAATTGGCAAGTGCCATTTTGTACTTCTTATTCTTTTAACAGAGAATACAATCTTGGGTTAGTCACCCCGTGGTTTTTCCCTTAATAGGGTTTTCCACGTAAAAATCCTTGTATTATGTGTGTTGATTTCTTTTCTACTCCCATGATTATGTATGTTTATATGTTTTGATGCTGCACTAATTGATAAAGAAGAAAAGAAAGTTAAATATTTAAGATAACTAATTCACCCCCCCCTCTCAGTTATCTACCTTGTTTCTAACACTAACATCATTAGCACTTCTACAAGCCATTCAGATTGCCTTAACACAATAACTCAATCAACCAACAACATCAACATTATATGATACAATTGACACCAATGACAACACAAATATGTTGACATCAATGACAACACCGATTATCACATACTTACAACAATCTCCCCCTTTGCCATTGATGGAAACATATGATGTGAAAAACCATCATGACATAATTCTGCACTAATCTCACTCTCCCCCTTTCTTTTATACATCTTACTCTCTGTTTGCTTTTCACATGAACTCTCTCCCTCTTTGACATCAATGGCAAAGGGTGACACACATTCTTCAAGCTTTCTCCCCTTGAATATGATACTTCACATATTTGCACTATTCTCAACTACTTTTAATATTCCCCCTTAAGATTACACACCATCCTGTACCATCTCTTACTCCCCCTAACTGTAACACTCTTCAATGCCACTACCTACTCCCCCTGAGAGGTAGCCTCCATCATCATTCCAGAAGAGAATGAATCTTGAATCACATTGGATTGATGCACTTCCTTATGCATCTAGTTCAAGGAAGGAGGGGAAATAACCCCTAACTTCTCCCAGTGATACTCAATGTATCCTTAGGAAGAGTTTTGGTGAATATGTCAGCAACTTGATCTTTTGTAGGCACATACTCAAGCTTCACTTCTTTCTCTACAACCTTCTCTCTCATAAAGTGATACCTGATAGAAATATGCTTTGTCCTTGAATGCATCACTAGATTCTTTGAAATGTTAATGGCACTGGTATTATCACACAAAATAGGAATTGGATCATCATACTCAACTTTGATATCCTTTAGAGTTTGTTTCATCCATAGCACCTGTGTGCAACATGATGCTGCTACAATGTACTCTGCTTCTACAGTAGATAAGGATACTAAATTCTTCTTCTTTCTTAGCCATGACACAATTTTATCTCCAAGAAATAATGCACCACCACTTGTACTTTTCCTGCCATCTACACATCTGGCCCAATCTACATCTATTTATGCTCTTAGGGTGAAGTCATTGTTCTTAGGATACCACAAACCATGATCTGGAGTGCCTTTTAAATACCTGAATATCCTCTTCACTACCATGACATGTGACTCTCTAGGATCTTCTTGAAATCTTGCCACAAGACAGACTACATGCATGATATCCGTTCTGGTAGGAGTTAGGTATAGCAGTCCTCCAATCATTGACCTATATTTGCTTTGATCAGCCTTAGGAGATTCATCATTGTTACTTAGCTTGCAACCAGTTGTCGTGGGGGTACATACTAGTTTAGAATCTTCCATTCCAAACTTCTTCAAGAATTCCTTGAGATACTTTGATTGTGAAATGAAAATGCCTTTATCTATATGGTTAATTTGCAGCCCAAGGAAGAAGTTCATCTCACCACACATTGACATCTCAAATTCTTTTTGTATCTCATCTACAAATTTCTTACACATACCTTCATTCCCACCGAATATTATATATCATCCACATAGACTTCAATAATCAAGATTTAGTCTTTGCTTACCTTGATGTACAAATTACTATCTACATACCCTTTACTAAATCCTTGCTACAACAGATACCTGTCTAACTTTACATACCAAGCTTTGGGAACTTGCTTCAGTCCATACAATGCCTTCTTCAATTTGCATACCATATCTAGTTTGTCTGATAACTGAAATCCATTTGGTTGCTCTATGTATACTTCCTCTTCTAACTCACCATTTAGAAAAGATGACTTCACATCCATTTGATATACCTTGAAATCCTTGTGTGCTGCATTAGCCAGAAACAACCTAATAGCCTCCAATCTTGCCACCGGAGCAAATTTTTCCTCATAGTCTATTCCTTCCACCTGTGAGTAGCCTTTACATACAAGTCTTGCTTTGTTCCTTACCACTTCTCCATTCTCATTCAATTTGTGCCTAAACACCCACTTAGTTCCAATTACATTCTTGTCCTCTGGTCTTGGGACAAGTTCTCAAGTCTGATTCTTCTCAATCTGCATCAGTTCTTCTTCCATAGCCTTAACCCAGTACTCATCCTTGCATGCCTCAACCACTATTTTAGGTTCAACTTTGGAAAGTAAACACAGATTTACTTGTTCTTCAACAGCTTTGCTTTGTCAATACACTTTTTCTCTTATCACCAATAACCTAATTTTCAGTGTGATGCCTCTGCACATACTTAGGAGTTTTAGGAGCTCTTTTCAGAGCTTCTTGTTCTTCAACTTGTACTTCCGGTGTTACTCGAACTTCAACTTGCACTTGCTTCTCTTTAGTCTTTTCCTCTTCTCCACAAGAGGACTCATCTGATTCATATCCATTAATCTTTGAAAACTTCTGCATATCTTCATCAACCTTGACATTAGCACTTTCAACAATCTTTCTTAGCCTCTTATTGTAGCACAAATAAGCTTTGATTTTGGTAGAGTATCCAAGAAAGATACCTTCATCACACCTTGCATCAAACTTTCCTAGTTCTTCATCTATTCTGATATAACATTTGCTTCCAAAAATTTTGAAGTATTTAGCAGTGGGAATCATTCCATACCATAGCTCATAAGGAGTCTTTGTATCACTTGCTTTCACCTGTACTCTATTTTGTATGTAGGCAACAGTATGAAATGCTTCTCTCCAATATACTTCCAGTAGATTTGCTTCCTTTATCATTGTCCTTGCAACTTCTTGAACAATCATGTTCTTCCTTTCAACCACTCCATTCTACTATGGAGTTCTAGGAGTAGATAACTACCTTTTATCCCATGATTCTCACAAAACACATTAAACTCTGTTGGTTAACAAATTTGTCACCTAACTCTATATTCTCACACCCAAATAGATGACAAATGTAACAACAATTGAACCTATTGTAATGGTATTTTACAAAGATTCTCTACTTCTTTTACAAGGTGCAGATACGTTTGATTGATATCCAATGAATGAAAAACTAGTATTGCTTTTAACCAGAAAGCAAAATAAAGGTGGTGCTTTTAACCATAAAACAATAAAGGCAATATGTATCCAAATATTAGCCAACTTAATAGAAGCTCAAAGAATTCTAGCACATCAACTTCAACGAGTCAATAAAGAAATATACCATACATCATATAATCACCACCATGAATAACATATCGAGAGATAGATAACTCTCAATAATGAGCAAAGAATTAGAGATATCCAACCACTTCAATACAGAAATACCATCAACACCAGCAATAATACATTCAACATAAGAAGAATGAAAGTTTAAACAACCATAATGCAAAGTTTATGATCATCCAAAAATCCACTGTATTGATTTCTATTTCATATATAAAGCAATTGAATAGAAAACTAAAACTTGATCTATCACCAACACACAGTTTACTAAAAGATCCATACATCAGCTGGCTAATTAAATTTATAGCCTTGAGTTCCCAATAACTGTCTTTAAAAGCCTAATGGCTTCTTGAAGACAACCGATTAAAAGAAGTTTAAACATTAAATATCATTTAAAAGTAAGGGCCCTCCAAAGCCAATAGTTTTTGAGTGAATATGAAATGAACTAAAGCATAAGAAAAGAGAATTAATTAATGATTGCCACATCTTCTTTTTCAACATTGCCTTCCTATGTTGTTTCCTTCTTCACTTGTTTACCTTCATTGCATGTGTCACCTTCCATTGTTTGAGATGCCTGTGCTCTTAGCTTCACCTTGTAAGACCTGTACTTATTTATGATTGATGACAAGGCCAAACCGCTGGGGCTTCTAGTCATGCTAATTCAGATTTTCTTCTTACTCACTGCCCTGTCAGCCTGAATCATCTTTTTGTGCATGTCATCCAATCCATTTCTAAACATCTTGACGTACTTGGACACCCTTGCAACCTTCCCAACTGACTCTGCTATGATCACATCATAACTCACCATCTCTTCTGTCACCATCTTCTTAAAATTTTATTTGATCTCTTTGACATCGAGTAGCTTATCATCATCGTCACCGACGACTGATATCTCTAAGATGGTGAAATCACCCTTAATATCATTTAATTCTCTATAATTAACGAAAAGAGTGCTTCTAATTTCATCTTCAAGTGCCCTCACAATAGATAATTTCCACTCAATTACATCAGCCCAAGCTGCAAAATTCATTTCCTTAGGATCACCCAATACTTCCTCAACCACCAAAATATTGACATCCATCTCAGCCATATCTTGTATTTCTTTTGTGACCAAGGACAAGCTATTGCGGTCACTTTTGACAGTTTGGAAATCAACAATTAAGGTTTCTCTTTTACTGGAAATGAGATTAAACAACTTATAGGCTTCTTCAATGAAAATTAAGCCATTTAGGGTCACCTTTTCTATCCACTGTTCAACAACACTACTTAGGGCTTGTGATATTTTTATTTGTTGCATAAGATTGGGGTCAGGGGCACTTACATTCATATCAGGCAAGGCATCAGTTGAAGGTGTTGTGATCTTTAAAATTGACTGAATGATCATGGACAGGGAACTTACTTATGCACACAACTTAGTGTTCTCTTCTTGCTCCTTCTTGACTCTTTTTGACAAATTACTAACTGAATATTTGGCATGATAGATATCCCCCTCAACGGCTGAGGGTCCCATGTCTACTTTGCTCATATTGAAGTCCACCTCAGTTACTTCATTTTCATTCTTATTTCCCACTGGATGTACAATTTCCAAGAACTGGTTTCTTGTGACAGAGTCAGTTACCATCCTTGACATTCTTCTGGCATGTTTAGGCTTAGGAGTCTCCTGTAGTAACTTGGCCATAGTATTATACTAGTATCCATTGTTGGAGTATACCTTTTCTTCTTTTCAACTATTTTTCTTAACTAGGTAGGAGATGAGGAGGGGATGTTAGAAGTGCCAATCACACTCACTACACCATCCATATGCATAGATTGAGGATTGTGCTTTGGAGGCTCACTTAAATTGGGTGAATTTGGGGTGCTTAACAAGGATTGCAACACATTATCCTCTCTTAACTAAATGAAAATAAAGGAATCACTATCACTTACAATTATTAATAAGGGGCACATGGTCTATTTTTTATGGAGAAGCAGCCAATTTGGTGTTACTCTTCACTGGTTGATCATCTTGCTCACGTGTTGTTTTCAGCTTACTGCTTTCCTCAGGGGGCCATTCGTCGTCTCCATTCGATTGTGAGCCAACTCTCTAAAGAGTTGAATTTGAACTAGATGATCTCCTCTGAGAGTGAGTGTTTTGAGCTCTGTTCTGACCATGAGTAGATGAGTCCTTAGGTGCAGCTGAACCGGCTTATTCTTTAATCTTCCCTTTCAACCACTTCTTTGTTCTTCTTATCACATGAAAAGAGCAAAATTTAATGTTAGTGATCTCCTTATCTGAGCACTTCATAGGAGGTAAAGGTTGCAATGAAACATCATGATAACCTTCGTCCAGAATATTAGAGTTATCATCAACCATGTTAGGAACTCGCATAGGCAGTTCAAAAGCATGGACCTGATCAATGGTTAACCTCATCCAATTCCTCCTTTGCACTTCCCTTTCATTCAAACAATCCTCCCAGAAATCTTCAAGTTGAGGCTTGTGTTGATAAGAACCTCCTCCATGCATGTTTACTTTCACAAAATTCTTACTATCAAAGGCTACTCGAGCCGACAAACTATGAAGATTAAATTTAGAAAGCAATTTATCTACACTCCTTGCACTATCATTACTTTTACATGAATAGAAGGAAAGTGTCATAGGAAAAGAATAACCTTTCTTTTTCATTGCGTGGTATTTTGTATTCACAGTTGCCATTTGACAACACACCTCCAAGAATACGATGTAATCCGATAGGTACCGTGGTAATTTCAATGGGGCATTTTCATAACCCCCAATTCTCATGTGGGAGAAGCGATCAAACTGGACATAGAAGCTTTCGATGCTCATAACCAAGGCAACAGCCTCCACAAAAAACCTTCGCTCCAATGAACCCTCAATTCTTTTTGTAAGATACATAGAAAAGGCATCATTAATCTGCGGAAAGTATTTCATACCCTTACTCCTCTACAATTATGGGAAAGTTTAATACATAGGTGTGCTGATGGAGAAAACTCCTTGATCCCTTAAAGTAGGCCAGACAAACTCTCTATGAGCTAACACATATATCAGCTGGGAACACATGTAAAACTTTACATTCCATGAGAAATTCACTAGTTGTTAAACACCTTGTAAGAGCTAATAGAATAACAGGATTTAACTGCTATAGGCCGAGAGGCCCATAGACTCTGAACACCATCTGAACTTCTCGGTGCCCACTGGCTTCATCAATGCATCTGCAACATTCTTCAAAGTATCTACCTTCTCCAAATTACCTTCCCATCCTCTACCATGTCTCGCACGAAGTGAAACTATACATCAATATGCTTTGTTCTAGCATGGAAAGTTGGATTCTTCGCAAGGCAAATCACACTTTGACTGTCACAACAAATCGTAATCTATCCTGCATCAACACCAATATCTAAACACAATCTCTTAAGCCAAATGGCTTCCTTACAAGCAAGAGTTGCTGCCATGTACTCAACTTCTATCTTGGACAAATCAACCGCAAGTTTCTCTTACTTATCCAACTAATAGCACCACCAAACAGTGTAAACACATAAGCATCGGTGGATCTCCTACTGTCAATGTCACCTGCCTAATCTGAATCGACAAATCCATGAATATCAACAGAATGCGAAGGTCTTGTAACATTACCATGATAGCATATGGAATACTTGGAAGTACCCCTCAAATATCTCTATTCAATCAATTCACAATTCATTCACCTGATTATCTCTGCATAACAATTCACTTGATATACCATCATTGTCTTCAAGGTTCAATCTAAAAATATGTTGCAACAAAGAGATTATCATTTCTGCATTATGATGCTCACATCAACTCTCTTCAGCTCAATTTTCATTCTCCTATAAACATCTGATGACCTTGTCATTCTTTGTATTTACCCTTGCAAAACATTATCTCATACATACAAAAATCATCTGATTATATTTGCAAACTCTTCATCTCTCTGCTCATCTTCTCTTTGTCAAAACATGATCTTACATACACAATGACACACACCCATCAATCTAGAACCTGCAAAAATAAATCATATAAAACTTCTTCAAAATCCTTCATATTCCTCTTCCATCTGATCACCCAATATCTACAATAAAATCATAAACAAAAATACTCTTAGAATTCCTCTCCTCTACATATCTTCAATAACTTCTTCAATAAAATCTTCAAACTCTTTATCTTCTCCAAAGATAACTATTCATTTTCACCTGCAAAAACATTTTCATCTTCTCCAAAAAAAATCATCTAAACAAAAATCTTCAATCTATTTTATTAGTCTACCTCAAAAAAAATTATTATCTCAAATCCAAAAAGAATAAACTTCAAGGACATCATGATCTCTCCACACAAAAAAACTTTCTTTGTTAAAAGAATGAAGACTCCTTCATTAAACCTCCAAAGTCTCGAGATAAGGTTATAAAAATAGAAAAAATCTTTCTTAAAAGGAATCTTTTCTAAATCTCACAAAAATCTTCTATAAAGAATCCTTAAAAAAAACTCCAAAAATAACCTTGTAGTCGGTCTAAAAATTAGCTTTGACCACAATTAAAAGGAAGATGACGTTTAGATGCACTTCAAATATAAACCAAAGCATTCCGGTCTAGTTTTAAATGATAGTCATCGATCTAAATTTTCGTGCCCTTTGAAATTTTAAATATGACCGTTGATCCACCTTTTGGCGCTCAGGCTCACAAGTTAATACTGATTGCATCGGTCTAGCAATGAGGTAGGGGTCAATCTCCCAACGTTGGTTAACCCCTTTAGTTATAACTTAAGATGATTATTACCTTCGATCCCAAGTCATCTCAATAATAAAACATAAAGTGACTTTAGTGATGACATGTAATAAAGAGTTTTGATAAAATGCTTTAGGATGTAGATTTTAGAACTTCACAAAACCCTAATACTTGAGTACAATTGATGAATGAAACATCCATTTCTTAATCTCTGCCTCTGTCATATAGATCCTTTACTTTGAAGAGAATACTAAAGCTTTAGATCCTCTTAGTGTTTAATGAGATGAAGTATGGACAACCAACCTAAACTTATTGTATCTCCTTTTTACTCTCAACATACTGATATTGTCATAATGAGATCTACTGCTGACAAAGTGACATCAATGTATTCTTGTGGTCCTGTAAGCACTTGAAACACCAATATAATGAGCATGATTGGTACATGAATGTTATCAAACACTTGTAATATCATCATCCTTTTGTCACCAAAATGAGTGATTTCTTATCAATGAACTAACATTTATCAAGTCAATCCAACTGACAACATCCTTCAACACTCTGAATGATGAGCACAAACCTCTGAAGCATGTGAACATTTAAAGAACCTGTGAAGATCAAGAATATAAGTCCAACACAAACAAGTTAGTACCAATATTTTATGTGATCAACCTGTGATCATGAAAGAAGATGACGATCAATGGTTAACATCATAAACCAAAATTGATAACTCCAAGGACCAATATGAGCACCAAACACCAAGAACATGAGAATCCATCCTAAGACAAACTTGAAGATATCCTGATCAAACATAAGCATCTCATTTCTAATCATATTTGCATATCTGACAACACAAATCCTGATGACATCAAACAAACTGAGAACACCTTTTTGACATCAATGACAATCAGTCACCATCAAAAGCAAGGTCATACAACGATCCTCCTCCATCTTCACACCAATAGATGTCAATTGTGCAACCAACATGTTGAAAGCATTCATATGATCTACAACAGATCCTTTGTCCTCCATTCAAAGAGAATACAACTTCTTTCTTAGAAAAAGTTTGTTAACTAGGGATTTGGCTTGATACACATCTCCCAACTTCTTCCAAAGCAAGTTTGTAGTTTTCTCCTCATGGACATTTAACAGGACAAAATCAGCAAGACTAAGTCTTATGAGATCCTTAGCCTTCCAATCTTTGAGATCCCAATTAGCTTGTGACATTGCCATAGGTTTTGTGCCATGAATGGTTTCCCATAGGTCTCGATCAACAAGCATGTCTTCCATCTTGAGCTTCTACAACTCGAAATTAGTGCCATTGAATTTCTCCACCTCTATCCTTCCGGATGTGCTTGCCATCTCCTTGCTACAATAAGATTCAAAATACTCTGCATAGACTCCCACTCAACTTAAGATCAATTCAAAAAACCCCTACCCAACAACTAGGACCAAAGGTGATCAAGCTCCGATACCATGTTGAGACATGGACCAGCTAGGACTCGAACCTAGGACCTTCCATCACTACTGGAGTGCTCTACCACTGAGCTACTGGCCCCTCTTGGACCAGTCCATCATCGATCTGGGTGTGGCTTATTTCCAACACCAACACCCCCCTTAAGCCACACCTCTCGTGTGCTTGGGGCTCCTAGCCTGGGCCTGTCTCTGATACCAATTGAAAGGAAGCTAGGTGTGCGAAAATTGCTTCCTACACTAATCTAATGAGGGGAGGGATATGCAAATTCAATTTAATCTTTACAATTACAGCAACATAAAACATATAACAGAGATATTGTAGAAATACACTTAGAACCAGAAAGAAGACAAAAGAAGAGAGACAAGATATAACGTGGGGAAAACCCTTATTGGGTGAAAAACCCCACACTCAAAAACCTGCACAATGTATTATCAAAACTGAATATGGTTTACAATACACTTGCAATGCAAGTTCTCAATAGTCTTCAACATTCGTGTCTGGAGTCAATCCGGCAGCATAACAGTCCCTGTCAATCACATACTACAACTCCTCCTCAAAGCACCAGTTTATATAGAAAAAACAAGGCAAAATAGCCTCTATCTTGGAATGGGCGTCCAACTTGGCCTCATGGCCCAAAACCCATGCCTATGGACACTTGGTCAACATTGTAAGATGTATCTGACACTTGTCCACACACCCCATCCCAAAGAGGTCTCCTATTTCCAAAATGGGCTATGACAGATGCTCTTACGACTCTTACAACCATCATAGAATTTGTCATAACTGTCATAACTTACAACTATAAGAGAATCTATCATACACAGGCTATAAATAGCATATTCTCTTACAACATGTCATAGTCCACCTTGGGGCGCCCAAAGATGCTTTTTTCAAAGATGCTTCTTGACACATGTCTTCACCTGTCTTACAAGCTTCTATTTCTAACTCTTACATGTCATAACTTTGTCATAGGAATCCGTCATAGCCATTTTGGTCAACATTCCCTTACACAACATCCAAGATGCCAACACATGGAAAAATATTCCTACCACTAAGTGGGATGCCTATCTCCTCATGTGAGGACAAAATTACATGTGGTCATATGTCATGTAGGATGACACATCACCGTGCCAACTCCCACAATAGGACAACATAGGATTTGCATCCAAATTATACAATAGGCAATAAATAAATAAATACAATGAAATAATACAAGGAATTACCAAGGTTGAGACACCTTAATTCCCAACACTTAGAGCTCCCAACTACATAGTTCAACAGAGTAATCATATCCAAGATTTCTTCCTTGAAATGACTCCTCTTTAGATTAGTAGGGAGTCTTGATTTTCCCTTTTTCCCAATCTCTAGCTAGGTCCTGGCAATGCAATTCTGGCACCAGTCTCTTCTTTCATTCTAATACCCCTAAGAGGAAAACATAGAAACATCAACATTCTCCTCAGACTCATCCAAATTCAAGGCAGGGGCAACTGACTGCAAGTCAATTTTGGCAACAACAGAGCCATTTTAGGCTCTTATCTCCTGAGATTATAGGAAGTAATTGTTAGTGCAAGCAACCACTAAATTCAGACAACACACTGCAAGTGGAAAGCCCCTAGCTCTGTCTAAACCACTGCTCACAAATTTTTTTATCTAGGGTGGTTCGACCTTCAGGTTGCATCCTCTTCTAGAAATCTTCGAGGTCGATATGACCTAACTCTGTATCTCTCGTGCATTAGATAACCCATTTTCCACAACAGGAACCATAGGGGCTCCTTGAAGTTTGAATTTCATTTTCACAAATTTGAGGAACCAATCCACTAGAAACTCTGAAGCATTCACAGATACAATAGAGAAATACAATGCACTCATAGGGGAATCGCTATACAAATACATGAAAATAGAAAATTTCCACCACCCAAGATAAAAGCTTTGGTTTTTATAGCAGAAGAAGGAAAAGAAATGAGATAGAGAGGGCCAATCATGCTACCCTGTAGGTTTAGAATTCTATAGATTTCTCACACGTAGTGGATTAGTTGTTCCTTTCTTTGCAACACATTTCCTTAGAGAAATGATGAAAACTTTAAGTGAGATGGTTAATTCATTCAAATTTTACATCACTTCTCATAACCCATCCATAAATATCATTAAATTCTGGTAGCGTAGCAAGCTTTGAAAATCGTAAAAAAAATTCCCTTTAGTTTTCCCTCTGAGAAATGTGCCAATTCATTTTCATGGATTTTGAATTAAATGTGAGGTGACAAGTGTATTTTCATTGTACTACATGCCAACTCAGAAAAAGGCGCCACAAGAATAGAAGGCATTGAAAGTCTGCAAGTCAGGAATTTTTGGAACTTTTCAACCACAATTTTAAGAGTTCGGAAGTTCAAAGAACTTCCAACCTCCTGACAACAAAGACTTTACTCAAGGTGAGTGACCAAGACTGACATAAGAAGGAACTTTAGACATTAGACTCAAAGGCTAGTTGGGAGGTCAGGTGGTTCATGAACTCTTAAACCCACTGACATTGGTTCAAAAACATAAGAAATTTCTGACAATGCATGAAAATGACTAAGTAAAACCTGACTTGGGGAAAGGAAAGGAAAGTGGCAAATAAAGAAAGGACAATTTTTTAAGGTATGGGTGCTTTAGTAAAATTTCAAATATGAGGAAACAATAGGCTCTAATTGGGGACAAGGACTAAGGAGGACGTAGAGAATCCAAACAAACTTTGGCAACAAAGCCTTATTCTAGAAGGGCGATAGAGTCATACCAAAAACACAATGAAAACAATAGGAAAGACAAGGAAAGAAACTATAGTACAAGGTAGGACTCAGGGATGTTACCAATTATATAGCTTCAAATATTTCCCATTGTAGGCAAGAGGCAATGGGGTCCCATCGGGATATGCTAGTAGAAATGCGTTCTCTCCAATGACTTTTCTGATCTGGAAAGGTCCTCTCCACAAAGAGTCAAATTTCTTATGAGCACCCTTTGGCTCTCTTCTCTTGTCCCACAAAAGTACAAAGTCTCCCACAACAAAATTTCTTTGTGTAGCCCTCTTATCAAAAATCTTCTTAACAACCTGCTAGTTTCTAGTAATTCTATCAACAACAAATTCTCTTTGCTCCTCCGAATGGTTCAAATATAATATCCTCTTCTCCAAAGCTGATTGAAACTACTTATTTTCAATTGCCTTCTGTAGATTTAGAGCATATAACTCTAAAGGAATGGGAATTGCACTGTCAATTCAATAGACCAGCTGAAAAGGAGACATACCAATGGCTCTCTTGTAAGTCATCCTATCAACCCAAAGAGCATCATATAGACTTTTATGCCATCCTCTTTGATTTTCATCTACAAGATTCTTGACAATTGAGATGAGATTTTTATTGCTTGATTCGGCTTGCCCATTACCTTGTGGGTAACAATCAGATGAATAGGTAAGACTAATGCCATAATCATAACAGAAAAGAGTAAATTCATTAGAGGAGAAACTAGAGGCATTATCAACTACAATCTTCTTAGGTACACCAAACCTAACCAATATGTTCTCTTTGAGGAAGTTACAAACTACCTCAGAGGTGGTATGTTTTACAAGAATCACTTCCACCCATTTAGTAAAGTAATCTGTAGCTATCAAGATATGAGTATTTCCAACACTAGAATTAGGGTTAATAGGTCCAATGAAATCTAATCCCCACTGCTAAAATGGTTCATCAATCACCATTGGTTTCAAAGGCAACGCGGCTAATTCAGGCCTGGTGGTAAATTTCAAGCATTTATCACACTTAGATAGCCAATTATATGCATCTTTGAACATGCCCGACCAATAAAAACATTGCCGCAATATCTTAAAGGTTGTCACTGATGCTAAAAAATGTCCCCCACAAGCTTCACTATGAAAAGTTTCCAACAATTTCTTCTGCTGCTCTTTATCCATGCATCTCATAAACATTCCATCCACTGCCCTTCTATATAAACTCCCCTCTTAGAGAACATACTTGCTTGCTTTAAGCTTCAATTTTCTTTTCTCCTTAACAGAGAGGTGGGGTGGACAATCACCATATGTTAGAAACAAAGAAACATCAGAAAACCAGTCATTAGTAGTGCTTGTAAAAAGAACTAAAGGCAATTCCTCATCTTCATCAACCTTATTCTCAGAAATCATTTTACACAAACCTTTGCCTTTGACCAAATTGGTAGGTTTGATTTCAACATCATATTCTTGAACTTTAGTTATCCAAGCTCCTCTATTATTACATCTAATTTCCTATTGTGTAAGGATACTCTTTACAACAGGCTCTGGAACATAGACAACTGCATGTGAATGCAAAATGTAAAATCTGAAGCTTTTTAAAGCTTTCACTACCGTGTATTCATGTTTCTCCAATGCAAAATATTTCAATTCATGTTTCTTTAACAACACACTCATGAAAGCAATTGGAACTTCAATCCCTTGTTCATTCTTTTGTAGAAAAATAGCCGACAAGGTGTGCTCTGATGCATAGCCGTAGATAATAAAATCTTTTTCAAAATTGGGATGCACTAATGTAGATGCATTAGCAATGGCTATCTTAATCTCCCCAAATGCTTGTTTACCTTCATCACTCCATTTGAAAGTAGGATGGTTTTTCATCATCCCCACAATATGCCTAGTCAACTTAGCAAAATCAGGAAGAAACCTTCTCATAAAATTTACCTTACCAAAGAAAGATCTTGTATTGCTTTTGGTCATGGGCAAGCTCAACTGTTGAATTTCTCTAACCCTCTCAGGATCAATTTTTATTCCATCCTTGAAGATGATATGGCCTAACAACTTCCCTTTAGTCATAGTGAAAATTGACATTTTAGGATTTAAAGAAATACCATGCTCCCTACAATGCTGTAACACTACCTCCAGATCATGTAAATGATCAACTCTTTTCTTAGAGAAAACTGTGAGATCATCTAGGTAAATGACAATGATTTTGTTTTTCAGATCACCAAATGTTAAATCCATTGCCCTTTGGAATGTAACCCCTACATTGATAAGGCCAAATGGTATCCTATTGTAAGCAAAAACACCAATAGGGGTAGTGAATGCTATTTTGTGTTGATCCTTTGGAGATACCTCAATTTAGTTATATCCCAAAAACCCATCAAGCATAGACATCATCTCTGAACCAGATACTATCTACAATATGTGGTCCATAACAAGTAAAGGATAGTTATATTTCAGGGAGGCTTGGTTCAGATTTCAAAAATCAACACAAATCCTTATTTTCCCATTCTTCTTTCTTACAGGAACAATGTTAGCCACCCATGTAGAGTGGTGAATGGGGTAAATAATCTTCACCTTCAGCATCTTGTCTATCTCACTAAAAATAGCCTCAAATACCTTAGGGTTGTAAGTTCTCTGTTTTTACCTAAAGGGCAAAGTACTAGGCTTTAATGGAATGTGGTGCTGCATTCTCCCATCTTTGAATTTCTTCAAGTCCGCATAGCACCAAGCGAAAACATCTCTATATCGAATAAACAAAGAAATTAAATGTTCTCTCTCTTTCAAAGAGAAACACTTCCCAATACAGACAACCTTTGGGTCTTCCTCTGTGCCAATATTCACTCGATCATAATCAATCGATGATCTGATTGAGACTTTATGTTTCTGCTTCAGGTACTAATCATGTCTATTAAAAAGGTCCTCTAATGAGACCAAACCCTTGGGAATTTTATTTCCTTTCAATTGTATAACTTTTGACTCTGACTATTATGAGACTTTACTTCACCTTCTAGAACACCATTGCTTTCATCACAACTCCCTTCAAAGAACACATTGGCAAAAGACTCAGCCTTTTCAAAAAAAGAAATTATTTGCTGGTCATTATTAAATACCTGCCAATGATTGACATTGTCAGGCACGCTGGGCCTATAGACTATCTCAACCCTGTAAGGTTTATCTTTGAAATCCATGTGAGGTAGCAAGAGAGATGTAGACACAACCAATGAATCAGCTCAAGTTTTTTGATCCTTGGGCACAACTTCTATTGAGAAAGCATTGAAATCTTCTATGCAATCCCATACTATATTTTGGTAATGCCTCAATCTTCCATTCTTCATTATATATAATTTCCTTACTTGCTTCACAATCAATTCGACATCACCTCTGGCTCTTAGTTGTTTAATACCCTTTTCCTTAGCCAATGCCAGTCCCAATAGCAAAGCCTCATACTTTGCAGTGTTATTGGTATTATCAAACTCCAATTTGTAAGTAAAAGGAAACTTACAATCATCAGGAGAGATCAGAACCACCCCGACACCAGAACTAACACTAGAACAACTGCCATCGAATTCTAACATCCACACCTCATTGGCCAGATTAGGGCTCATTAGACTTTCATCACTTCCTACTGTTGATGTGCACATGTATGTACCAGGCCCAATTTCCACATATAAAATATCTGCTCTAGGGTCTCCTAACTTCAATACAATGAATTTGGCCTTAGGTTCCAAATTCAGGAAAACCTTCTTCTCGTCTACTGGTATCAGAGCATGTGACCAGTCCATTTGAATCTCCCCACCCAAATTTCTATAAAAATTACAGCTCAAAAGCATTCCATAGCTTGCAAGTATGTCTGCCACTAAAATGGTTAACTTCAATCTCTTCTTGGGATAAGTGGCAAGGGCAACTTGGGCATCTTTAATTTGGACAAGAATAGGTACTAGAGAGCCATCCATGGAAAATCACCTACCATGTGAAGAGGTATAGGACAAACCTAGGGCTTTCGCAACCTGGGCTAGCATTACATTATCAGATGCTCTAAAGTCAATGACAGAGTTGTTTAATTTATAACCAACAATGTATAAGGGCACATAGAAAGGTTCTGGTTTTTCAAAAGGGTTTTGGGGACTAGGTTCCTGGGAACTAGAATTTGAGCAATTTTGTTTTCCAACATGGACCTCGCTATCATTTGACACCTGAGCATTACAATGAGAAGGAGATGGTTCTTGTTTGACATATATGACCAGTCTATCTAGTTCAGAAGGGTTAAGCCTAAGGTATTCTACTTGAGAAATTTGTATCTTTATATTTTTACATGACTCAACTATATCAAATGAACTAGAAACAAGAACTTCAGAAGAAGAAATGGAGGGTACCTCAGCAGAAGTAGATTTAGGTGTAGTGCTCTCCATTTTTTTAGAACCAACATTATTCCATCTTGACAAAATGTACTTGGGAGTAGAAGAAGAACTACTAGGTTGACCTTGAGGGTTTTGTCCTTTCTGCGCTTGCTGTCCTCTAGTGAATACTGCATAATTGGGACTATCAATTTCCATATACAAATCCTCCCCACATTTAGTATCTGACTCATACTCAAAGAAATTAACACTTGCATCACCAGATGGAGAAGGTTCTTCTACAAGGGCTATTCCATATGCTCATTCATTGAGAGCATTTGCATAACTCTTACCATCTCTGGACAAGATGCCTCATCATGATTAGAAGTCAAATGAAAATTACACATCATGTGATTGTTCTTGCTGGTAGATGGACCAGCTTCAATTGCTAACCTCTGGGTTGGACCAAGTAAGGGCAATGTTCTATTGTAGTTCCCTTGAGAACCATGATCTCTCCTTGTCACATCCTGGTAAGAGGGTTGATGGGAACCTTTAGGCATCTACCTCTTTAAAGTAATTTTGTCATTATCCAACCTTTGTATGATAGGATCGGTAGAGTTGACTACTGAAGGTTTGTCTGTCTGCAATTCTTTCTTCCACTTGTTAGCAGTTATGAGATCTTCTTCTATTGCAATGGCCAGAGTTTGAGTTGTAGCTAAGTTAGCAACACCTTCCCTCTTTATAGCATAACTAACGTCAGGGGGAATGGAATTAATAAAGAAACATTTCAATAACCCATCACCAGGCATAACATCATTAGGGATCCTATTTGTGAGTTTGTTGAACTTAGCCACAAACTCTCTCATTTGTTCATGGACTTCCTTCTTCATTGAGGAGAGTTGGGATACTAATGTGACACTTGTTATTAGTAGTCTTGAACCTATCTTTGAACTGGCATCTCATACAGGCCCAGTCTCTAATAGATACATTAGATAGGTGGTAGAACCACTCGATAGCAGCGTCAGTGAGAGATTCCACAAATAATCTGACTGATACATCCTTATGCTAAACTCCTAAGATGGAACAAGTGACAAAGAAGGCATTTATATGTTCCTCTGGAGTTACATTCCTATCACCTCTAAACTTAGGTACAATTTTACTAGACCCCTTGAGTAAGTCATGTAGGTTTGCTCAGAGTCTTGTAGGTCCAATAGCTATACCCCTTGCAATGGGTGGAGGTTGAGCCATATTGAAAGGGATGTCAAGAGGGAAATTGACTTGAAGAGGTAAGACAGTACCGTCAAGGGTTAAAGCTTGATGAGAGGAACTAGAAGACTCTCTTACAGGTGGAGGAGAGGATGGCCTACTTAAAGACTTGACCTTTCTTGTGGGAGGGAAAGGAGCAAAATTCAAAGATTGAAGCAAGTCAAAATCACTATCAGTAATACCCTTTCGTCTGTCACCACAGGTATATCTTTTCATAGCCAACTTTGACAAATATATGTATAACAACAACAATAATGTAGAGTTGCCAAACCACTTATTGTTTATTATGAGGGAGAGTTGGTTGGGCATGTGCCTGATTTCTTGGTCTAGCAACAAGATTTCTTTACCTATTTCCAGAGACTGCTTGAATTCATAGGGGCCTTTGTCTTCTAGGCACAGGAACAAATCCTTCAATAAAAACAATCTCCTGAGCTTCACCAAATCAACGTGCATTTTCTCTTATAATATCACCAAGTTCTTCTTCTTCTTCAAGAACCTTGTCTACTTGATGATACTATTGGTTCATTCTCCTAGTTTGCCAAGCAACAAGTCGAAGACCAGTAATAATATCTTCTTGATCACCAATTAGCCAATCTACATTAGGTTGCAAAACTGGTGTACGTCTTCCATAGAGAACCATAAATTCCAACAACAAAACAACTCACAGAAACTATATAATGATTTTCATAAGTGTCCCCAGTAGAGTCACCAAAAATCTATTGGTTAATAGATTTGTCACCTAACTCTATATTCTCACACCCAAACAGATGGCAAATGTAACAACAGTTGAACCTATTGTAATGGTATTTTACAAAGATTCTCTACTTCTTTTACAAGGTGCAACTACCTTCAATTGATATCTAATGAATGAAAAACTAGTATTGCTTTTAACCACAAAGTAAAATAAAGGTGGTGCTTTTAACAGGAAAGCAATAAATGCAATATGTATCCAAATATTAACCAACTTAATAGAAGCTTAAAGACTTCTAGCACATCAACTTCAATGAATCAATAAAGAAATATACCATACATCATATAATTACCACCATGAATCATATATCGAAAGATAGATAACTCTTAGTAATGAGAAAAGAATTAGAGATATCCAACCACTTCAATATAGAAATACCATCAACACCAGTAGCAATACATTCAACATAAGAAGAATGAAAGTTTAAACAACCATAAAGAAAAGTTTACAATCATCCAAAAACCCAACTATATTGATTTCTATTTCATATATAAAGCAATTGAATAGAAAACCAAAACTTGATCTATCACCAACACAAAGTTTGCTAAAAGATCCATACATCGACTAGCTAATTAAATTTATAGCCTTGAGTTTCCAATATATGTCTTTAAAATCCTAATGGCTTCTTAAAGACAACCGATTAAAAGAAGTTTAAACATTAAATATCATTTAAAAGTAAGGGCCCTCCAGAGCCAATAGTTTTTGAACAAATATGAAATGAACTAAAGCATAAGAAAAGAGAATTAATTAATGATTGCCACGTCTTCTTCTTTAGCATCGCCTTCCTGTGTCGTTTCCTTCTCCTTCGTTTGTTCACCTTCATTGCATGCATCACCTTGCACCGTTTGAGCTGCTTGTGCTCTTAGATTCACCTTGTAAGACTTGTAATTATTTATGATTGATGACAAGGCCAAACCGCTGGGGCTTCCAGTTATGTTGATTCCGATTTTCTTCTTATTCATTGCCCTGTCAGCTTGAATCATCTTTTTGTGCATGTCATCCAATCCATTTTTAAACATCTTGACGTACTTGGACACCCTTGCAACCTTCCTAATTGACTATGTTGTGATCACATCATAACTCACCATCTCTTCTGTCACCATCTTCTTAAAATTTTGTTTGATCTCTTTGACATTGAGCAACTTATCATCATCGTCACCGATAGCTGCTATCTCTAAGATGGTGAAATCACCCTTAAATATCATTTAATTCTCTATAATAAACAGAAAGAGCGCTTCTCATTTCATCTTCCAGTGCCCCCACAATAGATAATTTCCACTCAATTACATCAGCCCAGGTTGCAAAATTCATTTCCTTAGGATCACCCAATACTTCCTCAGCCACTAAAATATTGACATCCATCTCAGCCATAACTTGTATTTATTTTGAGACCAAGGATAAGCTATTACGATCACTTTTGATAGTTTGGAAATCAATAATTAAGGTTTCTCTTTTATTGGAAATGAGATTAAACAACTGATAGGCTTCTTCAATGAAAATTAAGCCATCTAGGGTCACCTTTTCTATCCACTATTTGACAACACTACTTAGGGCTTGTGATCTTTTTATTTGTTGCAACAGATTGGGGTCAGGCGTACTAACATTCATATCAGGCAAGGCAGTGGCTGAAGGTGTTTTTATCTTTAAAATTGACTGAATGAACATGGACAGGAAACTTACTTGTGCACGCAACTTAGTGTTCTCTTCTTTCTCCTTCTTGATTCTTTTTGACAAATTGCTGACTGAATATTTGGCATGATAGATATCCCCCTCAATGGTCGAGGGTCCCATGTCTAGTCTGCTCATATTGAAGTTTGCCTCAGTCACTTCATTTTCATTCTTTGTTTCCCACAGGATCTGCAATTTCCAAGAACTAGTCTCCTATGACAAAGTCAGTTACCATCCTTGACATTCTTCTGGCACGTTTAGGCTTAGGAATCTCCTGTAGTAACTTGGCCACAGTATCTATATTGGTATCCACCGTTGGAGTATACCTTTTCTTCTTTTCAACTACTTTTCTTAACTAGGTAGGAGACGAGGAGGGGATGTTAGCAGTGCCAATCACACTCACTACACGATTCATACGCACAGATTGAGGATTGTGCTATGGAGGCTCACTTAAATTGGGTAAATTTGGGGTGCTTAACAAGGATTGCAGCACATTATCCCCTCCTAAATGAGGTTAAATCAAGGAATCACTATCACTGACAAGATTATTATTAAGGGGCACATGGTCTGCTTTTGATGGAGAAGCACCCAATCTGGTGTTACTCTTCATTGGTTGATCATCTTGCTCACATGTTGTTTTCATCTTTTTTCTTTCCTCAGGGGGGCATTCACTGTCTCCATTTGATTGTGAGCCAACTCTCTAAAGAGTTGAATCCAAACTAGATGATCTCCTCTAAGAGTGAGTGTTTTGACCTCTGTTTTGACCCTGAGCAGATGAGTCTTTAGGTGTAGCTGAACCAACTTGTTCTTTAATCTTCCCTTTCAACCACTTCTCTGTTCTTCTTATCACATGAAAAGAGTGAAATTTAACGTCAGTGATCTCCTTCTCCAACCACTTCATAGGAGGTAAACATTGCAATGAAACATCATGATAACCTTCGTCCAGAATATTAGAGTTATCATCAACCATGTCAGGAACTCACATAGGCAGTTCAAAAGCACGGACCTAATCAATGGTTAACCTTATCCAATTCCTCCTTTGCACTTCCCTTTCATTCAAACAATCCTCCCAGAAATATTCAATCTGGGGCTTGTGTTGATAAGAACCCCCTCCATGCATGTTTACTTTCACAAAATTCTTACTATCAAAGACTACTCAAGCCGACAAACTATGAAGATTGAATTTAGAAAGCAATTTATCTACACTCCTTGTACTATCATTACTTTTACAAGAATAGAAGGAAAGTGTCACAGAAAAAGAATAATCATTGCATGGTATTTTGTATTCACAGTCGCCATTTGACGACACACCTCTGAGAATATGAGGTAATCCGACGAGTACCATGGCAATTTCAATGGGGCATTTTCATAACCCCCAATTCTCAGGTAGGAGAAGTGATCAAACTAGACATAGAAGCTTCTGAAGCTCATAACCAAGGCAACAACCTCTATAGAAAACCTTTGCTCCACTTAACCCTCAATTCTTTTTGTAAGATACATAGAAAAGGCATCATCAATCTGTCCATAGTCTTTCATACCCTCACTCCTCTGCAATTGTGGGAAAGTTTGATACACAAGCGTACCGATGGTGGGAACTCCTTGAGTCCTTAAACTAGGATAGGCAGCTCTCTATGAGCTAACACATATATTAGCTGGGAACACATGTAAAACTTTACATTCTATGAGAAATTCACTAGTTGTTCGTGCATACTTTCACTGATTATCCTTGCCCAATCAATATGGTGATCTCTGTAGATAAGTAGGATAAATCTACACATCCAGTAATCAAAAGTATCAGACTCAAAGTTCCCAACTACACAGTTCAACAGAGTAATCATATCTGAGATTTCTTCCTTGAAATGACTGCTCTTTAGATTAGCAGGGAGTCTTGACTTTCCTTTTATCCCAATCTCTAGCTAGGTCTTGGCAATGCAATTCTAGCACCAGGCTCTTCTTTCACTATAATACCCCTAGGACAAAGACATAGAAACATCAATGTTCTCCACATACTCATCCAAATTCATGGCAAGGGCAACTGACTGCAAGTTAATTTGGCAACAATAGAGCCATATGAGGTACTTATCTCCTGAGATTATGGGAAGTAATTTTTAGCTCAAGTAACCATAAATCCAGACAATGCATTGCAAGTGGAAAGCCCCCAGCTCTGTCTAAGCCATTGCTCACAATTTTGTTAGCTAGGGTGGTTTGACCTTTGGGTTGCATCCTCTTCTAAAAATCTTCGACGTCGATATGAGCCAAATCTATATCTCTCACACTAGACAACCCATTTTCCACAATAGGAACCATAGGGGCTCCTTGAAATTTGAATTTCATTTTCACAAACTTGAGGAACCAATCTACCAGAAACTTCGAAGTATTCACAGATATAGTAGAGAAGTACAATGCACTCACAAGGGAATCACTATACAGATACATGAAAATAGAAAATTTCCACCACCTAAGAGAAATGCTTTGGTTTTTATAGCAAAAGAAGGAAAATAAATGAGATAGAAGGCCAATCATGCTAACCTGTAAGTTTAGAATTTTGCAGATTTCTAGCATGTAGTGGATTAGCTGTTCATTGCTCTGTAACACATTTCCTTAGCGAAATGATAAAAATTTTGAGTGAGATGGTTAATTCATTCAAATTTCACATCACTTCTTATAACTCATCCATAAATATGATTAAATTCTAGTGGCGTATCAAGCTTTGAAAATCGTAAAAAAAATCCCCTTTAGTTTTCCCTCCAAGAAATGTGCCAATTCATTTGCATGCATTTCAAATTAAATGTGAGGTGACAAGTGTCTTTTCATTGTATTGTATGCCAGCTCAGAACAAGGCGCCACAAGAATAGAAGGCATTCAAAGTTGGCAAGTCAGGAATTTTTGGAACTTTTGAACCACAATTTTGAGAGTTCAGAAATTCAAAGAACTTCCGACCTCTTGACAACGACTTTACTCAAGGCGAGCGACCAAGACCAACACAAGAAGGAACTTTAGACGTTAGACTCAAAGGCTAGTCAGGAAGTCAGGTGGTTCATGAACTCTTGAACCCATCGACATTGGTTCAAAAACATAAGAAATTTCTGACAATGCAAGAAAATGACTAAGTAAACCCTGACTTAGGGAAAGGAAAGGAAAGCAGCAAATAAATAATGGAAAATTTTCTAAGGCATGGGTGCTTTAGTAAAATTTCAAACATGAGGCAACAAACTCATTAGAAGTAAAATCTTCTCCGTTTTCAAACCTCAAACATTTGATCTTCATATCCATTTCATTTTCAACCATTTCTTTAAATGCTTTAAACCTATCTAGGGCTTCTAATTTTTCTAAGAAAAGTAACCCAAGTCATTCTAGAGTAATCATCAATGAATAATATAAAATACCTGTCACCTTGGAAACTCCTTACTCTTGTAGGGCCACAAAGGTCTCTATGAACCAATTCCAACAATTTGGTAGATGACTGATCCTTTCTTTTGAAGCTTCTTCATGTAAACTTTCCAAACTGACATTCCTTGCATACAACAATAATAGGCTTTGTTAACTTTGGCAAATCTCTCACAACTTGAACTAAACTTATCCTTACCTGGCTATAAAAATTGATGTGACACAATCTCCTATGCCATAGCCAACTCTCACTGATCTAAGTCATAAGGCAGTAACTAACACCACCTTTAAGGTGATAAACATTTCTTCCTGTCTTCTTTCCAGCAACAATCATTGTTCTGAAGCTTTTTCTGATCTCACATCCATCATTTTGAAACATAAGATTGTAACCCTTGCTACACATTTGTCCATCGCTCAAGAGATTATGCTTTAAACCTTTGACATAAAGGACATCATTAGTGTTATGCTTTCCATCAAAACTAATTGAACCTTTTCCACAAATCTTAGTAGCTTCCTCACCACCAAACCTTACTACTCCACCATCAAACTTTTCAAGTTTAAAAAACTTACTCTTATCACTTGTCATATGTTTTGAGCATCCATTATCAATGACCCAGTCATTCTTTTCACTCCTATCATGAAAGGAAGATATAATAGTGTCTTTAGGGTTAGCACATGCTTTCGAACCTTTTTCCTTCACACAACTTCCATGGTTAGCAGAACCAATTTCATCTCTTATGGCAATATTTAAGCATTCATTATCCTTATCATCCTCACAATCAGAATCATCATTATAAATAATTGCATAGTAATTTTTCCTAACTAATTTCCCTTTTTCCTTGTTCTTGATTCTCAGAGCTCTATTTGGACACCTTGAAGCATAATGACCTATTTTTCCACAATTGAAACATTTAAAGGGTAACTTACCACTGAACTTACCAATACGCTTTTTCATCCTTCTTACAAAGTTAGCCTCCACTTCATCAAAGTCATATGGATCTGATTCAACAGTCTTCTTTGTTTTACCAGCTTTAAAAGCAGTCTCATCTTTTGCAATTCCACCATTTGTGCCAAACCCTCTTATTTCAAAAGCAATTAAGGTGCCAAGAAACTGTTCTTTGGTAAATTGATTCAAATTTTGTAATTCTTCAATAGCAGACACCTTATGACTGTGAGATTTAGGAATAGTTCTAAGTACCTACAATATTATTTCTTGATCATCTATTTTTCCACCAAGTCCCTTAATGCCATTGACAACTTCATCTATCTTCTGTAAGTAGCTTGCAATGTTTTCATCTTTAGACATATGCATGGTCTCATAAGTGAGCTTCAAATTTTGCATTTTAGCCCTTTTGACCTTCTCATCTCCTTCATAAACACTTTCCAACCTTTTCCAAATCTCATTAGCAGTTTTCAAATCTACAATTTTCACTAATTCAGAATTAGTAAGTCCACTTAAGAGAGCATTTTTTGCCTTACTATATATTTCTGTAGTTTTGATTTCATCTTCAATATTTACACCACCTGTAGGTACAAAGTAATTTGACTTGACACATTTCTAGACATCATAACCAAGAGAAATTAGAAAATCTTCCATCCTTATCTTCCAGAGCGCATAGTCTAATCCATCAAACAAGGGAGTATCCTTCTTGTGTGTCATCTCAAATCTAGCTCAAGCTATTAAGCTTTCTTCAAAGGAACCTTGCTTTGATACAAATTGTTGAATGCACAAGACAACTGAGAGGGGGGGTGAATCAGTTGTATCAAAAATTTTAAATCCTCACAAACATAATCACATCCACATCAATTCACATAAACCCTGAATCTGTTATGAGGATTAAACATGAAAAATAGATAACAAGAACTTAATCACATGAACACCATGCACAAGAGAACACCATATTTTTATGTGGAAAACCCAAAAAGGGAAAAACCACGGTGAGGATTAGATCACAATATAAAGTAGTAGCAATACCGAATTACAAGAGGCTCACTACCAAAGGGCTCACTGCTCAAAAGAAGGAATGCTCTGTCCAAGTGGACTCACTACCCATTGAGAAAGAAAGATAGAAGAGAAGAGGTGGATCATTGTCATGAACTGATATGATAGCATCTATCACATGCCTGAGTTTAGTTCCAATGAAGCAGAACACACATCACCTTCACAGCCTCTCTAAAAATTATAGATGACTTTTGCTCACTGCATTGGGTCTTCTACCACATGAAATTCATTACTGCCTCTTATTCAAATTCACAATGCAAACATCACCATCCTCACACATGCTATTACACATGAATCCTTTACACTTATTTATATCAACATCAACCTTGAAACATTCACCAAGGTTGGCAACACACTCTACAACCCTTGAAATAATCTCCAAGGTCAGAAAACATAAAAAAATCAAATTAGGTCTAGACCTAAACAATCCCACGAAGCAAAGGAATGAAGGTGGAACAATTCATAGCTTAGCTCAGACCTAAAAACATCTTCACACACTTCAGAATGCTTCCTCAATCCTTGAAGCACATCCGCAATTAGTGTTAGCACCCAAGTCGGCTAAACTTGTGTAAACACCAAGAACACTTAGGCACACGCTTCAAGAACACAACCATAGCTTTCAGACCAAGAACAAGCCTTTAACATGATCTAGAAACATCCACAAACAACATGAAATCACTTGGCAGCCAACAAATCTAGCTCTAACAAATCTCACTTGAAGACAGTTCATAGACTACTCACAACCAACACTGTCAAGTTCTGCTACTCAAGGAAACTACATTCCAGAGCACCAAATCACAAGTCCTTTAGGAAGAGCATAGATATGGACCTTATGAATACTCATCCAAAACCGCAAGACTAAAAACCAAACTACGGAGAAATGCGGAGTAAAATACTTTCTCCTAGTCACACTGCAAACACTGTCAGGCATAGTCTTCAAATTGAACATAACCCTCAAACCACTGCATTGTGGAGCACCAAATTCTGGATTCAACATCTTTAGCCACTTCTCTAAAACATATCCAAACCTCACACTTCGGTCTTCAACACAGAAGAAATGCGGAGCAAAAACTTGGATAGTATTCTGTAAGCTAGAATACTTTTTCACAACACTATCTTCAATATTTATCAAATTTTCTCAAAAGCAATTGGAAACCTAGCAACAAGAACAATATAATAAAATCATCAAAACTTTTGCAAGCCATTCAGATCACCTTAACACAATAACTCAATCAACCAACAACAACAACATTAGAAGATACAATTGACACTAATGACAACACAAACATGTTGACATCAATGACAACATTGATTAGCACATACTTACAACATAAATTTGGTCTGAACTCAACTATTTTTCATGTGCCACTATATGTGATTTGATAAATGGAAAAAAGGAACATAAAGTACATCATTAAATGTGCCTTTACCAATATCAATAGCACATTTTCCATAAGCAGACATATAGGTGTTATTTCCCATGAGAATCAGTGGAAAAGAACTATTGTTATATGGAGCCTAATCAGACTTAGAGGTTAAATTTTCCCCACTTTTATTAGCGCGATTTCCCCCCAAATTATTTAGTAGGGGCCCAGGGGCAGAGCCAACGATGGGGGTCTGGGGGCAACGCTCTTGAAGCAAAAATTGCCTATTATTTTATAAAGGCACCGAGAGTTATTTTTCTATTGGCCGACATAAAAACACCTTATTTTTGTAACTGACATAAGGCTTGATAAAGGTGGCTAAGGGTTAGGGTTTCTATTGATGTATTGTAGCATTTTGCAGTGGTATTAAGTTGCAAAGATTACTGGTTGTAATCAGCTTGATTTACTGGATAGTAATATTGGACTCTCTGTTGGTGGATGTAGCCCTGGTTTGGGTGAACCACATTAAAACTTGTCTCTCGATATTATTATTTATGTGTATTTCCATTCCTCTGTTTAATCTTTATCCACATTTAATTGATATCTTCTGTATGCAATTCCTAACAAGTGGTATTAGAGAGGGTTGTGTTCGATTATCGTCTGCAGGAAGGTCTCACGGTTGAGTGGGAGCAATGGCGGACGAGGGTAAATTGAAGGTAGATAAATTCAATGGGAAGAACTATCAATTACGAAAGATGCAGATGGAGGATTATCTCTATCAGAAGGATTTATGGAGGCCATTGGAAGGAATAGCTAAGAAATCGGTAGCAATGACTAATGAGGATTAGAATCTTCTAGATAGAAAGGCACTGGGAACCATTCAGTTCTGCCTAGCACCATCTGTGGCATTCAATATAACAGAAGTGATGACAACAAGTGAACTGATGAAATCTTTGGCTAAATTGTATGAAAAAACCTCAACCTCAAATAAGGTATTTCCATGAAGATTTTGTTTAATCTGAAAATGATTGAAGGTAGATATGTGACAGATCATTTAAATGAGTTTAATACGATTACCAGTCAGTTAACTTCTATAAAAGTGAAATTTGATGAAGAGGTTAGGGCTCTCTTGGTTTTATGTTCTTTGCCAGAAAGTTGGAATTTGATGATGTTGTTGGTGTTATCCTTAGCGAGGAAATGTGACAGAAAAGCTTAGGAGGGTCCACATCAGGTAGTGTTTTGAATGCAAAAAGTAGGGGCAGATCAAAGGAGAGAGGAAAAGGTTCTGGAGGTCATGGGAAGTCATGAAGAAAATCAAAGGACAAGAGATCCCAATCCAGAGGACAGAAGGATTTCTGGTACTGTGGGAAACTAGGTCATCTGAAGAAAGATTGTTGGTCTCGGAAGAATAAAGGAGACAAACAAGAAGGCATTAAGGAGGCAAATGTGGTAAGTAATAAATCTGAAGATGATGTTTTGATTCTTTCCCTAGATAATGCTGATAATTCATGGGTTTTAGATTTAGGGGCCTCATTTCATGCTACGCCCCATAGAAGTTATTTTCTTGATTATGTCCAAGGGGATTTTGGGTTGGTTTATTTGGGAGATAACGAACCCTGTTAGATTGTTGGAAATGGAAGAATCAAGATTAAGTTGCAGAATGGGAATCATTGGCTACTACAAGAGGTAAGGCATGTTCTAAGGCTGAGTAGGAATTTAAATTCAATAGGGTAGCTAGCTGATGAAGGTTGCATTGTTACATTTACTCATAAAAATTGGAAGGTTTCAAGAGGTGCCTTAATAGTAGCAAAAGGTGTGAAAGTAGGCACCTTACATCTTTGTACAAGTCATATTGCTCCTTCTACTTTAGCTGTTGGAGAGAAAAAACAAACAGGTTCAGGAACAGTTGTTGTGGGTTTGCAGGAAGAGACTGAAACAGTTGCTGTAGGTTCTAAGACAACACTGTGGCATAATAGACTTGGGCATATGAGTGAAAACGGTATGAAGGTACTTCATTCTAAGAAAGTTTTACTAGGTCTAAAATGTATTAACCTAGATTTCTGTGAAAGTGGTGTGTATGGAAAACAAAAGAGAGTTAGTTTTCTAAAGGATGGGAAGCAAAAGAAAGATGAAAAGTTGGAGCTTGTGCATACAGATGTATGGGGACTAGCTTAGGTATCTTCTCTTGGTGGCTCTTGGTATTATGTTACATTCATAGATGATGCAACTAGGAAGGTTTGGATTTATTTCCTTAGGCAGAAATCTGATGTATTTGAAACATTTAAGAAATGGAGAAGCTTGGTTGAGAATGAGATGGGTAAAATATTAAAATGTCTCAAATCTGATAATGGTGCTGAGTATTGCAGCAAAAAATTTTAGGATTATTGTTCCTTTATGGAATTTGTAAGCAGAAAATAGTTCTAGGGACTCCACAAAAAAATGGAGTGGCTGAGCACATGAATAGGACAATAATGGAGCGTGTAAGGAGCATGAGATTGCATGTTGGGCTGCCTTTAAACATGTGGGCAGAGGCTATCAATACTGTTGTATATTTAATTAACAGAGGTCCTTCAGTTCCTTTGGGTTGTGGTATTCCAGATGAAGCATGGACAGGTAAGAAGGTGAGTTATTCTTTTCTCAAAACCTTCGAATGTGAAGCATTTGCACATGTAGATTCTGAAAATAGAACCAATTTGGATGCAAAATCAAAAAAGTGTACCTTTGTTGGATATGACATTGATGAATTTGGTTATAGGCTTTGGGATTTTCAAAATTAGAAAATTGTGAGAAGCAGGGATGTTGTATTCATTGAGAAGGTGTTGTGCAAAGATCAGTTGCAACAACATGAGAAGAAATAAAAGGATTATGTGGTGCTGGATGATACTCCAGATAATGATGTTCCAGTAGTTCCTCATGCTCCACAACAACAACAAGAAATACCACAAACTCCAGTGAATATTAGACGGTCAACAAGGCTAAGTAGACCTCCTAAAAGGTTTTCTACTTCTTTGTATTCTATTTTGTTAACAGATGCTGGTGAACCGAAAGGGTATGATGAAGCTATGCAGGTGGATACAAAGGTTCAGTGGGAGCTTGCAATGAAAGAAGAAATGGACTCCTTGCTGAAAAATTAGACTTGGGAATTATGTAAGTTGCCTACAGGTAAAAAGGCTTTACCAAAAAAATGGGTTTATAGGCTGAAAGAGGAAGATGGAGGTAAGAAAAGATTTAAAACCAGGTTAGTTCTAAAAGGATTTGCACAAAAAAAGGGCATTGATTTTGATGAGATTTTTTCTTTGATTGTTAAGATGACTTCTATTCGTACTGTTTTAAGTATTGTGGTTGCTGAAGATTTGCATTTAGAACAGTTAGATGTGAAAACTGCCTTTCTCCATGGTGATTTGGAGGAGGAGATATATGGAACAACCCCAAGGATTTGAGTTCAATGGTAAGGAGAAACTGGTGTGCAGATTGAAGAAGAGTTTGTATGGCTTGAAACAAGCACCTCAGTAATGGTATTTGAAATGTGATAGTTTTATGGATGAGCAAGGCTATAGTCAGTCTAATTTTGACCATTTTGTTTATTTTAAGAGGTTGGATAATGACAGATACATTATTTTATGTTTATATGTTGATGATATGCTTGTAGCAGGGTCTAACATGGATCACATAAGAGAGTTAAAACAACATTTAACACAATCATTTGCTATGAAGGATTTGGGGGCAGCAAAACAAATCCTTGGTATGAAAATTTGTAGAGATAGGAAGAACATAAAATTGACTCTATCTCAGGCTGATTATGTTGAAAAGGTGTTGCAAAGATTCCATATGGAGAATGCAAAAGCTGTCAGTACACCTTTTCCTAGTCATTTGAAATTGACTAAGGAGATGTGTCATAAGACATAAGAGGAGGAAGAAAAAATGTTCAAGGTACCATATGCTTCAGCTGTAGGAAGTTTAATGTACGCCATGGTATGCATGGGACCGAATATTGCACATGTTGTAGGAGTCGTAAGCAGGTATATGAGTCATCTTAGTTTGGAGCAGTGGAATGCGGTAAAATAGATTCTTAGATATTTGAGAGGTACATCCAATAAACACTTATGTTTTAGGGGCTCTAATACTGATTTAGCAGGCTATGTGGACTCAGATTTGGCAAGGGATATTGATACTAGGCAGAGTACTATAGGTTATGTCTTTACTATAGGTGGGACATCAGTGAGTTGGATCTCCAAGTTGCAAAAGGTGGTTACTTTATCCACCACGGAGGCAGTGTATGTAGTTGCAACAAAGGCAAGCAAGGAGATGATATGGATGCAATCTTTCATGGAAGAATTGGGCAAACAACAAGCTAATAGTTATTTGTTTATAGACAACCAGTGTGCCATACATCTTGCAAATAATTTTGCCTTGTATTCAAAGACCAAACACATACAGTTGAGGTATCACTTCATTCGGTCGGTGTTGGATGATGGACAGTTATAGCTGGAAAAGATACATACAGATGAAAATCCAGCAGATATGTTTACAAAGGCAGTGACAAGGGAGAAGCTGAGCTCCTCTTCAACTTTGGTTGGTCTTCAAGATTGAAAACAAAAAAAATAGAACAACAGAGTCCAAGGTGCTTATTTCTAGTGGGAGCTACTTATGATTAGTCTCCAAGTGGGAGATTGTTGTTATATGGAGCTTAATCAGACTAGGAGGTTAAATTTTCCCCACTTTATCGGTGTGGTTTTCCCCCAAATTATTTAGCGGGGGCTCGGGGGCAGAGCCCACGGTGGGGGTCTGGGGGCAACGCCCCCAGCAGGGGCTACTGGGGGCAGCGCCCCAGTCAGGGACTCGGGGGTAGTGCCCCCAAAGAAAAAATTGCCTATTATTTTATAAAGGCATTGAGAGTTATTTTTCTATTGGCTAACATAAAAAAACCCTATTTTTATAATTGAAATAAGGCTTGATAAAGGCGGCTAAGGGTTAGGGTTTCTGTTGATGTATTGTAGCATTTTGCAGTGGTATTGAGTTGCAAGGATTGCTGGTTCTAATCGGTTTGATTTATTGGATAATAATATTGGACTCTCTGTTGGTGGATGTAGCCCGGGTTTGGGTGAACCATGTTAAAACTTGTCTCTCACTGTTATTATTTCAGTGTATTTCCATTCCTCTGTTTAATCTTTATATTACAACCATTTCGCTAGCAGGGTTGGGAGGAATTTGTTGGATGGGTAGCTCCATTGGTACAATTTGGTTATGTGAAGAAGCAGAAGTAGGGAATCTTTTAGGCTAATACATTGGTTTTGGTATGAATTTTTGACTGCCTTGATTAGGTCTATTACTTTGGCTAGACTGGTAATGACTGTTGCATTGCTGGACATGGGGTTGTTGATTATTATTGTAGATTATTATTGGGGTTGTTGATTTAATTGATATCTTCTACATGCAATTCCTAACAAGAACAAGCCTCAAATGTAGAAAACAAACCACATGATGCAGCCATGTGATGTGACACCCCTAAATCAAGAAGCCACTTTTGTGATGTAGGATTTGTAGAAGCAAAGAGTGGCATACCCTTATTTTTATCTTTTTTGAATTTGTGATTGATGTAGATGGAAAAGAGGAAGAACCACTGGTCCTTGGTGTAGGTAATTATATTTGATTATTTTGAATAAGATGCCTCAACTCATCAATTTCCTTTTTATAACAATGGTGCTCTTCATGTCCTTGTTTCTTGCAATAACATGTGGGCCTGTCCCTTAGAATTTTTCCCTTTTGATGAGGAAGATGACTCATGTAGAACTTGTGATTTTTGTCCCTTATCTTGATACTTGTTTTGTTTCTTTGCCTTATTATTTGAATCTTTTAGTTTAGTTGTGTTGCCCCAAATTTTGTCTGGATCACCCTAAAAAATTTATGCCATCTGTGTTCGAGTCAAATCATTTTTTCCTCTCAAGTCAACCTTATGATCCTTTTGAAGTATTTTGTGTAAACGAATCTCTTAAGTCTCATTTCATGGCTTTTACAAAATGATGCAAGTCCTCTCCTTTTTCAACAAAAATCCATTTTGGTGAACTTTTTGTAAGGTTCGCAGGTTCGTGAACCTCCCAATTTCTTGAAAACTCACTTTCTTTAATAAGTTTCGGTGAAACTTTGAGTTCACAAACCATGCAATTTGCTGAAAAAAGGTCATCTTTGTTCCACATGTTTCTTCTCTCCCTTTTCGATGATTTTCTCAGTTTGTGAACCTTTTTAACCACCAAAAATGATGTTCCTTCAGACGATTCTCCTTTATTTTTGAGAATATGTTGAGTTTGTGGACTCATCGTTTCGCTGAAAAAGATGTTTCTTTGGAAACATTCCAAGTTTGCAAATTTTTTATAAAGATGAAGGGAAATTTTATAAAGCATTTTCAGTGAAACTTCAAGTTCATAGACTTTTTGAAGTGCTAAAATAGAGTTCTAAATTTTGTGAGTTTGTCGATACATCGAAATGCCAAAGAAGAAAATTGTTTCAATGATTGGAAGAGTAAAGTTCACAAGTTTTTGTATCTTCCAAAATGTTGAAAACTCTTTGGCAAATTAAAAGGTGGTAAATTAAAAGGTTTACAAGCTCTAAAGTTCACTGAAAGGAAAGTTCATCGGTTCTAAGAATTGCCAAATTGCCGAGAAAAGGCTTTCAATATTTAATTTAGACAATTCGGGAGAATTGAGAACTTAACTTTTAATGAAATAACCTAATCTTTTGTTACTTAAGCAATTTTCAGGCTCATTTTCACTATTTCAACATTCAAAGCTCAAAATTGTCTCCACTACCATTGCAAGCACTCCCTTGCACACTAATGTCTCCTTAGCTAAACAAAAAGGTTAGTCATTTGCATTGTATCCAATTTCCTTGTATACCATTTACCTGCATTTCTGTTTAATTTGAACAATTCACTATGAGACTTTCATGATCTTTGTACATCTCAAACTTTTCCTATCTCAAGAAAAGATCATCTCCCTTACTACGCATCAAAACCTACTTGAAGCTCTATGGTGCTTAACTTGGTATTATACAAGCCTCACAAAATGAAATACAAGTATCAAGGTTACAACCACTCCACCATTATCTAAAATCTTCTTGCTGAAGTGAAAGACAATGATTTTGGGCACATAGATTTGGAAGATCTTTGGGAAAGGATGAAAGCTAATTTGAGATCTCCCATGGAAGAAACAACCTTCATAAGTGGATTAGCTCATGCTGTTAGATTTCCTTTTGTATTGTAATGCCCTGATTTGGTGTTGGCTTGTGTTAGAAATGATCACCTGGAGTCCTGAGAGGTGAAGACAATTGAAGGTAGGGTCATTGCAAGGTTGAATGGCCCATACCTTTGGATTACTCTCAGGTTGCCAATCAGAGATGAATATGTTGAGATGAGTGTGTAAAAAGGATGGGATTACTACTAGGACAAGAAGGATTTATGCCTAACAAATATTGCTAAATACTAGTTGAAGGTTCCTAAAAAGGGAAAATTTCAAATTCCTAAAGGACTACAAAGGGCCCACTTCAAAAAAGACATTTCATACATCATTATTTTACTACACAGAGTAGTGGAAGACAAAGATACATGCACTTTTGAGCATTGTTGTTTCAAAGTAAAAAGAGGGGTTTTCAATTTCAATGAATGTGTAGGTTAAATCCTCCTTTTACACCTTACATTCAAGGACATAAACCGAGTCAAGCCACAATATTTGCAAGAGGGATCTGCTACAGATTTAGTGTCACTTGGAACGAAGAGGAAACTTGGAATTTGTTGATTAATTGATTAATTAAAACCTGATTATGCTCAAAACCCTAATTTCGTAAAATAGTAAATAAACAGATGAATCATCACAAATGCTCACGCACAAAGATATCAAATGACAATTAGATACATACCAGATTTTGAGATTATGGATGTGGGAAAGTTAGGAACTAATGAGCGGGCACCCAAGTCCAACCTACTATTTTCTGTCAAGATCTCTGAAAGTTGTATGTAACTTGTTGCTACTATTTTGGAGATTTCTATTTTTCAGGATACGAAGGACTACGAAGTGGGCAATTAAGTCTAGGTCCTAGTTTTCTTCTCAGATTTGTGATTTTGACACTCTGTTATGCCTCCCTGCAACTCCACTCCTTCCACTTCTACACTTGTAACCTACAATCATAGAAAAGGGTGTTGGGGGTTGTCGTGTCTAGGAGCTTGCCTCAGTCAAGCTTCAGAAGGACATTCAAGTCTTCCAAACACTATTGTCAGATAGAGAGTGCATATCCCTACGGCATGGAGGTAAGAAACCAATTGATAAATGATTGAAAAATACAAATAAATGTCACCTCGGATGTGTACCTCGCATATATATGAAAATCTTTCACATCATGAGAAGATGAAGCCAAATCTGCATAACAAACACAATAACAAGACAAGTCTACTCTACAACAATGAATATCTTGAATTCTCTCAAATCATAAGTGTGCCAAAAGTTCATAATTATCTTCTAGTTTATAAATGAATCCCTAAACATGCTTATATATGCAACTAAACACATTCCCACTTTAATTTCGTAATTCAAACTTGAGATGTTGACATGGGACCTAACTAATGGTCTAATAACCGACACTTAAAATTTGGGACCCCGCTAAATAGAGTAGGACTAGGCCGCAGGTGCCCAAGTCCTTAGCGCCTATTTAGGTCAGGGTTAAGCTCACAAGAGTCCCCTAGGTCCATTTTGACACGAGTTTTCAGGGATTTTCCATCGGGAGTAAAATGAACATGCATGATTAATTCTACGTACCCAGGAGCTAAACATCGGAGGGAAAAAGTCCAAGGGAGACATTTTCTAACATAACAATTGTATGTGTCAACTCATCATCACTGTGCAGCAAGAGTAAACACAATGCAAACAACTCAATTATAGAATGCAAATGCAGATTCAGTCATTCAATATATCATAGATTCAAAATACAAACAAGCCGGCATCATGCGGACTTACAATTAGGGCTCTCAAGCCTGATTCCTCAATTATAGAATATGCACAAGATGTAGCTTCAAAGTGCCTTCACAAGAATTCATATTGTCAAACTATCTCTATGTGATTCCTATCAATTGACTACTTTCCTATGCATCTATTACATAAATATGTATCATCTCTGGAACATAAGTTTCCTCTGCATCGACCAAGGATGATTACAAAATCAAAGAAAGAGATGTAACATGTGTACATGGATAGGTTGGACCTAATCATATAGAACTCCTCCGCAAATGAATGAAACAACGTGTGGATCTTAGGGAAGGTCGGCCATGATCCAAACAACATTGAATGATGTGTCATTTAGTTCTGCAAGTCATGAAAGTGCTCCACAAGTCTTTTCCTTTAGCTGATTGTCTGAGACTGTCGGGATGCTCTGCTATGAGAAAACAGTCGATCTTTTGATAGCGATATCTTTTCAGTACTTGATCCAAATGATATAAATTTTGGGTATGATGTGTATGAATGTGTCTAGATGCTAAGTCCAGCTCTGTAAGGTCTGAAATGAAACTACGGTAGAATGCAGACTAAAGTACTGAAACTGCTACTAACTGAACTGACTGAATTGAACTGGAAAATGAAAGAAAAACAAACTGAAATGTAAAAGTTTTTTTTGGTTGATGCAAGATTGCTCTTGAACCAGGGATGCTCTTGCATCAGACACCTAGGGTTGTTGAAAAAGTGAGTCCCTCACTTTGTTGGGGATAGAGGAAAACCAAAATTGTCTACCTCAGCCTAAGAAATCCAAGATGAGTCTTCTTCCGGTCTACCTTTCCACTTCACAAGATATTCTTTATATTGCTTTCCTCTGGTGTTGCATCCAACTCTGTTGTCCAAGATGTATTCAATCTACTATGGTGCTTGTTGTGGTAACTGCTTCTTCAGGTCTGCTGCCATGCTATCAGTGAACTTTGCTTCATGCTTCTTGTTCAACTTTTCTTCAACTTTCAAGGCAAACTGATATGCTTCTGTTGGCAAGAGACACTATATGGATTCATGGTTGTTGTCATTGATGGCAACAAAGGTCATCCCACATATCCGCAAGACATGATGTGCCTCTACCGGAAGTCAGAATAAAGAATGTTGTGGTCCGGTGAAGAAGAACAGAGCATGTGGCAAGGTCCGACAGATTGGTCCGGATCTCTCAGAGGAAGTGTCTTGGTGCAGTGCGGATTTGGGGAAGTCAAGAGGACTACCTTGAGTGGTATATTCCAAGGATTTAGCCTCCGGTGATGGACAAGGAAAAAGATATGAATGGTTGAGTACCGGATTCCTGAGAGACAGTGATAACAGAGGAAGAACTGACTGGCAGAGTATCAGACTGCTTTCCGGATGGGTTACTGTTGATGACAGAGGTTGTGAAGGCATGAATCATGTTTGGCCGACATGATTAATGATATCTACAAGTATATGCTTGATCCGCATTGCTTGGTGAGGAAGGATTCAGCCGACAGAACAAAAGTTTGTAAGAAACTAGACTGTTCCGGATGCCGACTAGAAAGATGATGAAATTACTTGTGCGGATATATATAGAGGATGGATTTAGTTGTGAAGGGTGTGGTGTTGGGTAGAGATATGCGAATACGACCAGAGAAGAGTAGAGATAGCAAAAAGGATCCGGTATGTGAAAGATAGCAGAATAAAGAACAGAGGAAAGATGAAGTGCAGCAGATCAGTGTACTGAGCCTAACCGGAACTGAACTCCAGCATATGCAGATGCTTCCAATCAGTTCAAGACTGTGATTCTCATCACTTTGTAGATAGTGTGTCTTCTTGTAGGCAGTGGGCCTCTTGTGAGCAGTGTGCTCGGGCAGTGAGCCCTAATTGGCAAGTGCCATTTTTGTAATTTCCTATTCTTCTAACAGAGAATAATTTTGGGTTAATCACCCCGTGGTTTTCTCCCTTAACAGGGTTTCCACGTCAAAAATACTGTGTCATGTGTTTCTTATTTCATGGTTAATGTTTTTGTGTTTGATTTTATGCTGCATCAATTAAAAGGAAAGTTCAATAAAGGAAATAATTAGGATAACTGATTCATCCCCCCCTCTCAGTTATCAACAATTGGTATCAGAGCTAAGTTCCTCCTAATAGAGCCTAACAGCTTGAGGAAGATCTAGGATTTCAAATGGATGCATATGGTTTAAGGGAGCAACTCAAGACTGCTCTTGAGGATCTTGAACAGTCAAATTCTGAAGTCAGTGAATTAAAGGAAAGACTCAAACAGGCTGATGAATTCATGAGAGAATTAAAAGACAAATTAAGTCTCTCTATGAAAAAGAGAAAGGAGCTGCTTCAACAGTTGGCAAGACAAAGTGAAGAAAGCAATACAAATGAAGAATTGACTGAGCAAACCAAGTTATGTGAAAAGTTATCAAAAGAAGTCATTGTGTTAAGACATGAAATGGAATCAGGAACTATAAAGTTTACTCAAGAGATTGAAGAAAAAAGAAAGGCTGAAGACAATCTAAGACAATCTCTTAAAGAAAAATTAGAAGAATGCCACCAGATGGACAGGATTATCAGACATCTTGAATCTGATCTTGAAGATGCCAAAGATAATGAAGGAAAACTTGAGGATCAAATTGCCTCTCTCAAAAGAGACCTTCAAACAACAAATGAATATAAAGAGAAATTCAAGATAAGTTCTGCTCAACTTGAAGTTCTTCTTGGAAGTCAAAAGAGGACAGATGACAAGTATGGTTTGGGATATGAGAAAGGAGAAAGCTCTGGATCCGGTCAGAAGAATCTTGGATCAGAAAATCCAAGAAGCAGGCCTAGAAGACCTCCGGTAAGACAGCCAAATGCTCAAAGATATCCATCCTTCAATGGATATTGCCACAGCTGCAACCACTTTGGTCACAAAGCTAATCAGTGCAGAATGAGAATGAATCAGATTAATTCATCCTTCTCCGGACAGTGCTTCAACTGCAAAAGGTATGGACACAAATCCCATGAATGCAGAAGTATGCAAGTAAACAAATCATTCAAAGGTAGATGCTTCACATGCAATAGAGTAGGTCATATGGCTAATCAATGCAGATCAAGAGGATATCAGTCAAATATGCAAAGAAATGTTATTTGCCAAATCTGCAATAGGTCCGGTCATAATGCTAAAGTTTGCAGAAACAAGAATCAGGACAAAAGAGGTCCGGTGTATAATCAGAATCAAGACAAGGGTAAACAAAAGATGATTGTAGATGAGGTTAGGAATCAGATGAGCAAGATTTGGGTGAAGAAAAGTTCAGAGAATGTAGAGGTTGGATCCGCACCAGACTCTGGTGCTGATATTTCTTCCAGAAATTAAAAAGTGAGCTCAGGCTCAGGGGGAGACTCAAAGAAAATCTTGTTCCCCCAGCCAAACAAGTGGTACCGGATGTGGCACAAGATGCGGATCAAAGGGTTTGTAGATATGAGTCTTGAGATACTTCAGTCAAGTTTTCAGAGGTCCGCATGGAGTTATGAAGAAGCTGTGATCGATCAAATAAGACCTGTTCAGGGAGATGCTCCGGTATGATAAAGGATTACAAAAAGGTCCGGAAAGATCCGGAAATGCACTATCTTGTTCTGCGGATTGGACAGAGTGTTTGGGATGCTCTTGTAATATGTTACCTTGATTTATTCATGATTGAAAGATCCGGATGATATCCACAGATCAGGACTAATCCGGGATACTCCAAGCTATCCAGACAAGGCAAACCGGAATGATGTAGGTGAAGCATTTATTGCAGACAGATATTAGGGTTCGCGGAACAATTTAAGGGATTTCTCAAAGGTCATTTACTCATTCTGCACTCGAGAAGAAGCGAAAAGTGGAGCTCTGCAACAAGGTTCATCAAGCACACCAAGGATCTCCTACCGAAGCTATTGCATAAAGAAATCAATCCAACCACTCCGTGCAAACCGAAGGCGCATAAGGTATTCTCCGTTTTTCATTACCTCACTGCAAATCTTTGAAGAATGGCTACTCCAAACATAGTTAAGATCTCTGATAGACCTCGCCCCTCATTCAAGAAACATCCCTACAAATCATTGGAGGTAGATCCACTAGGAGCCTTCTCTAGTGTTCCTCACGGAGTTTTACATACCGAAGACATTAGGGTTTACATACATGCAAGCATTGAAGAATTTGGGGAATTCAAATTAAGAGACCTCTATCACAAGCAACTGATAGACAATGCTTTTGAGCTTAAACCAGAGTATAAGGATATCCAGAAGAAACAATTTGAGCAATTTATTCATTTCCCCTGCTTTGAAGAAGATGAATGGGTCCGGTATGTACTGAGCAGGATGCATGACAACTTTCTATGGCTAGATAGACCCTGCAAGATCACAAAAGAGGCAATTAGAGCAGTAACTGGTCTATACTCTTCCGGAGGGGTACCTATCCTCAAATCTGTCAAGAACAACGTTGTAACTGAGGCCACCGGATCAAAATTTGACAAGAGGGAAATGACCATTGAAGATATTTCGGATCCGGATATCAAATATGCATCAATGATAATAGGATACAAGATCTATCACTCTAGCAGGGAGAATTCTGTATCCGGAACTGCAATATACACTGCTTATGAAATGCTAAGAAAGAATGCAGAATATGATCTCTGCGAACTACTGCTAAGCCAATTAATGGAAAACATACAGAAAATCAAGAGGGATAAGAAGAATTCCTTTAAGTATGGTACTCTTATTGTATGTCTATTCTTCTACTTCATGAATGAGCTACCTGGAACAAGTGGATGGGTATGGCAGAATGACAAACTTGTTGCAGTCCAGATAAGAGACTATTTGCATGGACTTGGGGATGCAAAAGCGAGAAATACAGCTCTATGGGGATACTTCAAAAACTTTCAGAGCATGATGCAAGCAAGAGAGAGAATTCCCCAGTCTCTCATTGAGAAATACAAGGACTCAGTGTGCTTTATGGTTGACACTGATCAGTGCCTAATGGAGGCAGTGGAGCCAAGGACTGTCTGGATCATGCCCATGGGGTATGAAGTTGATGAACAGATAGTGGAGCTGCATGTTCAACACATGCTAAGTCAGCCCAAAGATCCGAAGGCAGAAAGGTTTGGAACCTTTGAGGAGCTGAGTGTAAAAATACATGTAGAACTCAGGGAACCTGAGATTAAAAGAAAAGTAAGAAAAGAAGTAGAACACATTGCTCAAGGCCTAGGCATCTCAAAAGAGGCACTTGATGCCAGCCGGGAAAAGAGGAGGAAGGCTGAGGAAGAAGAGAAAAGTAAAGAAAGTGCTCTGGTTGAAGCTCCCACCCGAACCAGATCATCAAAGAGACCTGCACCTCCCACAACCAAAAGTTCAAAACCGGAAGTCCAGGCATCCGGTAAGAGATCCTAGACAAAATCCACAAGGGCTTATGGAAGCCAGAAGGATGAAGAGGAAACAGAGTCAGATGAGGGAGTTAAAGAAATAAAGAAACAGAAGAAGAAAGGATCCGGTAAGCCCTCCACAGGCCAAGACAAGGATGAAATGGCAGAAGGATCTGTTGAAAAGCCCACTCTGTCTCTAGAGAGCATAATCAAGTCGGTCACGGTGGATGGAAACCTTCAACCAATGACTGAATCATATGATGACTTCAGTGAGGCCGACCAAAAGACTCTGCAGGAGGCCACAGTAAAATATCTTAACATATATAATAAGGCTTTCATTGAAATAATATCTCTTATTCCTAAAAGCCTAGAAAAGGAATTGGAAGTAAGAAAGAATAATGCTCATGCTAAAGATCTTGAGATCCGGGAGCAGATAGCTATTCAGCTATATCCTCAAATTGATCCCAAGACAATGAACATTATCTTCAAGGACTGCAAAGATGAGTTCAGAAGCAAAGCCAGGATGAATCAACTCATGCTTGGTGAGACTGACAAAGTGGCCCAAGAAACAGAAGAGATCCTCCGGAAGGCCTTCAAAAGGTTCAATCTTCCTGTTGTAGAGGATTTAGGAACAGAAACAGCTGAGGACTTGGGACCCTCTGCTCCAGAAGAAGTGGCCCATGAACAAGCTAGCATCTCTCCTCCGGTTTCCCCTACAGTCTCCGGATCCAAAGAAGAAGAGCAATTACAGGAGAAGGAAGCAGTGGTGAAAGACAAAGAGGTTGACAGTTCTAAGACTGCAGAAGAAAAGAAACATCTGTCTCCGGCAAGAGACACTGCACAAACTGTTCAACAATTTTTGAGCAAAGAAACTCTAGAGATTGATGAACCGGAGCTTCTAAAAGGCCCATTTGATTTTGACTCTCTCTCTCCGGTACAAACAATGAAGATAGCTTCATTTGCAAATGCCAAGGCAAATGAAAAGCTCCTGAAGTCTCATATGGAAGACTGTGAGTTGATAGAGGCTGCTTCCGGAGTACTTGTAAAAATCATGCCATCAATCCAGATAGATCCGACAGCCTCCACTTCCGGTAATCTAAAAACCTTAGTCAGCAGTATTGATACACATTTTGATTCTCTAGAAAAATCAGCTGAAGAAAAGGTCCGGAAGGAATTTTTGGATAAGAGATTTTCAGAAATATTAGAATTAATCTCTAAAGATAGGAAGATTGTAAGCATTGGAATAAAGAGCTTAGAGAATGCTCTTAAGGATGGCGGTGACATCTATAAATTTTGTATATCCTGGTCAAAGGCAACAGCAGCATTTGACAAGAAAATAAAAGAGGAACAGGATAAGCTACAAAGCTTATCTCAAAGTTTTGATCCTCTCTCTTCCTCTATAATAAATCAAGAATGTCAGACTATTGCAGTCTTGAATGAAATAAAGAATCTTGAGAAGGAAAGAAAGAACATCACTAACCGGATGGGAGAACTTAGAAGGATTATAATCCCTAAGTTGGAAACTATGCATGAGGCCATCAGTGATGCTCAGACCACCGCCCAAACAAAAGATCCGACAGATCTCAAGCGGGTAGAAGCTTTTGCATTTTTGTTAAGTGGTCACATTTCAATTTTGGATAGAATGAAGCAAAGTTGGGCTACAGAAATGATCCAATTGCAGACATCCTTTGCAGACATTCTTCAATATATGTGAGTATGTAAATATGCGGCTAAGTATAAGAAATTTTTGAAAATTTTGATATGCGGACCCTACCCTTTGCCATTGATGTCAAAGGGGGAGTGAGGAGCAGTGAAAAATGAGGAATCCAACTAAGGGGGAGTTCCGGAAATTGTATATAAAGACAGAGCATCAGCAAAGGGGGAGCATAGTGTAAACACTTAGTCATTTTTCACTAAGTGTTGCCATCAATGCCAAAGGGGGAGATTGTTGGCAAGAGACACTATATGGATTCATGGTTGTTGTCATTGATGGCAACAAAGGTCATCCCACATATCCGCAAGACATGATGTGCCTCTACCGGAAGTCAGAATAAAGAATGTTGTGGTCTGGTGAAGAAGAACAGAGCATGTGGCAAGGTCCGACAGATTGGTCCGGATCTCTCAGAGGAAGTGTCTTGGTGCAGTGCGGATTTGGGGAAGTCAAGAGGACTACCTTGAGTGGTATATTCCAAGGATTTAGCCTCCGGTGATGGACAAGGAAAAAGATATGAATGGTTGAGTATCGGATTCCTGAGAGACAGTGATAACAGAGGAAGAACTGACTGGCAGAGTATCAGACTGCTTTCCGGATGGGTTACTGTTGATGACAGAGGTTGTGAAGGCATGAATCATGTTTGGCCGACATGATTAATGATATCTACAAGTATATGCTTGATCCGCATTGCTTGGTGAGGAAGGATTCAGCCGACAGAACAAAAGTTTGTAAGAAACTAGACTGTTCCGGATGCCGACTAGAAAGATGATGAAATTACTTGTGCGGATATATATAGAAGATGGATTTAGTTGTGAAGGGTGTGGTGTTGGGTAGAGATATGCGAATACGACCAGAGAAGAGCAGAGATAGCAAAAAGGATCCGGTATGTGAAAGATAGCAGAATAAAGAACAGAGGAAAGATGAAGTGCAGCAGATCAGTGTACTGAGCCTAACCGGAACTAAACTCCAGCATATGCAGATGCTTCCAATCAGTTCAAGACTGTGATTCTCATCACTTTGTAGACAGTGTGTCTTCTTGTAGGCAGTGGGCCTCTTGTGAGCAGTGTGCTCAGGCAGTGAGCCCTAATTGGCAAGTGCCATTTTTGTAATTTCCTATTCTTCTAACAGAGAATAATTTTGGGTTAATCACCCCGTGGTTTTCTCCCTTAACAGGGTTTCCATGTCAAAAATACTGTGTCATGTGTTTCTTATTTCATGGTTAATGTTTTTGTGTTTGATTTTATGCTGCATCAATTAAAAGGAAAGTTCAATAAAGGAAATAATTAGGATAACTGATTCACCCCCCCCCTCTCAGTTATCAACAGCTTCTTCCAAAGATGTCATCCACACTAAACTTAGTTCTTCTTGAATGTTCAATCTCAGTCCATTGATGTATCTAGCCACTTTCTCCTTGCTTGCTTCACTGTGTCCTATCCTTATGATCATCTTATGAAATTCTTTAGTGTACTTCTTTACATATTTCTCCTTTTGTCTCAAGTTCTACAATCTCTTCAACAGTTTTAACTCATAGTCATCATGTATTAACTGATTCTTCAACTTTGTCACCATTCGATCCCATTTAGTAATCTTTTCTTTTTCTCTTCTATTTATATCCAAATGAACTTCTTTCCACCAAATAGTAGCATGTCCTTTCAACTTTGTCTTCACAAATTTCACCTTCTCTGGATCTTTAATTTCTTCATACTCAAAGTATTCTTCTAGGTCATTTATCCAATCAATCAGCTCTTCAAGATTCAAATTTCCAGTATAATTCAGTACATCAAATCTAGGTCTTTTCCCAATCTTTGAAATAGCTTGCAACATCTTCACTTGATATGATTCTTCTTCTTCATCTCCTAATTAGTTCATTTTGATCAACGGATTGAAATTCTTCATCATCATCACTTTCAACACTAGGTCGAGGTGTAACTCCTCTTTGCCTATCTTCTTCAACATCATCCAAGCAAACTCGCATTATTTTCTATTGGAATTAGACCAGACAACTGAGAGGGGGGGGGTGAAGCAGTTGTCACACAAAATAAACTTTTTCTGCTTTTAACGTTCTTTATTAACTTACTATCAGATTAATGATATAAACATTAAAGCATAGATAACCAACATATGAGCAGAAACTTAATCAACACACTTGACACCAAGATTTTGACGTGGAAACTTGGTTAAGGGAAAAACCATGGTGGGGGTTAACCCACAAAGATTTGTACCTTGTTAAAAGTACTTTAGAAAGATAGAAGGCACATGCCTTCGGGCACACTGCCCAGAGCTCACTGCTCAAAAGAGAGGCTCATTGCCTACATAATTTGTTTAGAACATAAAGAATTAACTGAGAAATAAAATCTACTTCATGCCTGGTTCAGTTTCAATGAATGCTTACAAAACTTCTTCTTTGCCCCAAATTCTTCTTCACTAACTTTCCACTCTACACTGCTCTCACTCCTTTTCTTCTCTGCTCTGCTTTTGATCCTTTATTCAGATTTAATCTATTTTTATCAAGGATGATTTTTAACAACTCTTCAACAAGTATTTATACACTTCATCAACCTTGGAATGATCAACAAGGTCAGCCAAACTTAACGTGGATCTTTACACTGTTGGCCAAACATAGCTGAGACTTGAATCTTCCTCTACTAACACGCCACACTTCATAAAATGATCTTTAGATCATCTGCAACACGCTAGGAACATCTAGTCGGCCAAGACTGGGAAGAACATGAACTTCAAAGAGGAAATCTTTAATAACAAGCTCAAACTCCAATGCGGACCTCCAACATAGTAGCCACATGATCTAGAGACTTCCACAAGCACATTAAACTCACCAATAACATCCACTCTAAACCAAATTACTAGAATCATTTGTATCTTCCTGCGGAACCTCAAGAACACTGTCTGCCATGACTATCAAACTAGAAGGATGGCTTGCAGACCTCCAAACCATGAACTACTAGAGTTGATGGTACACATTGACTTCCCAAACATGCCTTCAGATCCGTAGACTATAATATTTCACTGTGAAGCAATCTGGACCAACTTACTGTCACTCTGTCTCTTCTGAATACTGTAAGATCCAGTTCTACTCAGATGGCCATAACTTCTTCAAATATTCATGTGGACTTCTCAATTCTTAACTGGAACAACCTCTAAAAATCCTCTACACAGCCATAAGGTCCATGAACATTGAGTCTTCATTAATTTTCTCAATATCCTTAACATTCCAGTCTCCTGAACAAGCAACAAAATAAGGCACAGTTGACACTAATGACCACAAGAATATGTTGACATCAATGACAACACCGCTTAGGCACATATTTGCAACAATCTCCTCCTTTGTCATTGATGGCAACATATGTTGTGAAAAACTGATTGAACCATCATGACAAGAACTTCTCCCCCTGACTTCTGCAACCACTTCCTTCATTGCTCCCCTTGTCATCAATAATTAATTTTTCACATGTTTTCTCTCCCCCTTTGACATCAATGGCAAAGGGCACCTATTTGAAATCTTTACTCCCCCTTTTTATTTCAGACTGATCTCCAACATTTGCATACTGACTACTCCTTAGAGTAGTATTTTCTCAACATCAATCTGGATCTCAAGATATGACTAAGAATTCCATTGGACTGATGCACCTCAGTGCATCTTAGTTTTGATTCAGAGGGGTAATAACCCCTAACTTCTCTCTGAGATACTCAAAGGTATCCTTGGGAAGAGACTTAGTGAAGATATCTGCAATCTGATCTTTGGAAGACACAAACTCCAACTTGACTTCATTCTCATTTACCTTCTCTCTCAAGAAATGAAACTTGATAGATATATGCTTTATCTTTGAATGCAACATTGGATTCTTTGAGATGCTTATTGCACTAGAATTATCACAAAATGTTGTGACTGATTCCTCAAACACAATTCTGATGTCCTTCAACATTTGCTTCATCCACATAACTTGATTACAATTATTTGCTGCTGCTATATATTCTACTTCTGTAGTAGATAGAGATATTGCCTCTTGCTTTTTGGTCATCCAAGAGACCAAACTTCTTCCCAAGAAAAATGCACCACCACTAATACTTTTTCTGTCATCCACATCTCCTGCCTAATCAACATTTGTAGATGCATGAAGGGTGAAATCATTGTCCTTTGGATACCACAATCCATAATCAATTGTCCCCTTGAGATATCTGAAAATTATTTTGACTGCCACAATGTGGGATTCTTTTGGATCAGCTTGAAATATAGCAACAAGTCCAACGACATTCATGATGTCAGGTCTGGTCTGAGTTAGATAGAGAAATCCTCTAATCATTGATCTATACCTTTTTTGATTTGCCTTGGGGGAATCATCATCTTTACTCAACTTGCATCCAGTTACCATAGGTGTACGTACTGGGTTTGAATCTTCCATTCCAAACTTCTTCAGCAATTCTTTCACATACTTGGACTAAGATATAAAGATACCTTTACCTAACTAAACAATTTGCAGACCTAGGAAGAAATTCATCTCTCCAAACATTGACATCTCAAATTCACTTTTCATCTGATTAGCAAATGCTTTGCACATACATTCATTTCCACCAAAAATGATATCATCAACAAAGACCTCAACAATCAGGATGTCCTCATGATTAATCTTGAAGTAAAGATTACTATCAGCAGTACCTTTGCTAAAACCTATCTTAAGCAAATATTTATCCAATCTTGCATACCAAGCTCTTGGAGCTTTCTTGAGTCCATACAAGGCTTTTCTCAGTCTACAAACCATATCTCCCTGATCAGACAACTGAAATCCTTTCGGTTGCTCAATGTAGATTTCTTCCTCCAAATCTCCATTTAGGAATGTTGATTTGACATCCATCTAATACACTTTAAAATATCTTGCTTTTTTTCTTTCAACTTCACCATCCTCATTTAGTTTATTCCAAAAGACCCATTTGGTTCCAGTCACATTTTTATCCTTAGGTCTAGGAACAAGATCCCAAGTGTGGTTCTTTTCAATTTGCATTAATTATTATTCCATTGCTTTTACCTAGTTTTCATCATTGTAGGCTTCACTTACTGATTTAGGTTCAATCCTTGAAATCAAACAAATCTCTTCTTGATCTCCAGCAACTCTTCTCCTAGTTCGAACACCTTTATTTCTATCTCCTATAATTTGATCTTCAGGATGATTCATTCTTACATACCTAGGGGTTTTGGGAATTGCTTGAACTTCTATTTCTTGAGCTTGTTCCATAACATCTATACTATTTTCTTGAGTTCTTGGAGTTTCTAGATCAATCTGAATCTGAGTCAGAGTTTGAACTAACCTTCCTTGACTTTGACTTTCATCTTGATCATCTGAATCATATCCGCAGAACCTGGAATGTCCTTCCTTTCTCTCATCAACTCTAGCATTAGCACTTTCAAGAATCTTTTTCAACCTCTTGTTAAAGCACCGGTAAGCCTTACTTTGAGTAGAGCACCCCAAAAATATTCCCTCATCACTTCTTGTATCAAACTTGCTTAAATCCTCATCTCTTTTGATATAGCATTTACTACCAAAAACTCTGAAATATCTCACAGTAGGAGGATGACCAAACCATAGTTCATAAGGGGTCTTACCAGAATTACCTTTGATCTGCACCCGGTTAAGAGTGTAGACAACAGTACTTACAACTTCTCTCCAATAAACTTGAGGAACATTTGTTTCCATCATCATGGTCCTAGAAGCTTCTTGAATGGTCCAGTTCTTTCTTTCCACAACTCCATTTTGTTGGGGAGTCCTAGGAGCAGATAACTGTCTTTTTATGCCATGCTTTTCACAGAAAGCATCAAACTCACCGGAAGTAAATTCTCCACCTCTGTCGGATCTCAAACATTTCAATTTTTCACCAGTCTCATTTTCCACCATCACTTTGAACACCTTAAATTTGTCAAGAGCTTCTAATTTTTCTTTTAGGAAAGTTACCTACATCATTCTAGAGTAATCATCAATCAGCAAGATGAAATATCTATCTCCTTGCACACTCCTAATTCTAGCAAGACCACAAAGATCAGTATGTACCAGTTCCAATCATCCACTTGAAGATTATTCCTTACTTTTGAATGAAATTTTGCTCTATTTCCCCAATTGACATTCTCTGCACATGCTATTAGGTTTCACAAGTTTTGGAAGATCTCTTATAGCCTAAGTGGTACTTATTTTGACAATGTTAACACACCCTCCTATGCCATATCCAACTTTGATCTATCTGAGCAATCAAGCAACTTTTGCTAGAACTACTTAAATGAAAGATGTTACCTCTAGTTTGAGTACCAGATGCAATTTCAGTGCTGGAGCTCTCCAAGATTTTGCATTTTCCATCCTTGAATCGAAGATCATAACCTTTGTCAATCAACTATCCAACACTGAGAAGATTATGTTTCAGTCCTTCCACATATAGAACATCATTAGTGCTATTGTTACCATCAAAAGATCCTCTGCCACAAATTCTACCAGCTGAGTTATCTCCAAATTTGACAAGACCTCCTTCATAATTTTCAAAATTCATAAACTTACTCTTGTCTCTAGTCATATGATGAGAACATCCACTATCAATCACCCATTCATCTTTCTCAATAACCTGAGTAGCCAAGGCACTTTCCATATTTGCATAGCTAGCAGATTTAGTAGACACCAGATCTTCTTCTTTGATGGCAATGAACACCCAATCATTTTCAGAGGAACCTCCATGATCAGATTCATCATCTGTGACTCCTTCTCTAGCTTCTTGGACATAGTAATATTTCTTCTAATTTTTGTATCTATTAGGGTTTCATTTTGAAAACCTCTCTGGACATATTGAGGCAAAATGACCAATCTTATTACAAGCAAAACATTTGAGTGGCAATTTTCCTTCATACTTACCGGATCCTCTTGGCAATCTTTTGGCAAGAAGAGCTTCAAGATCTGCAGTTTCAATTTCAACATCTTCAAGATCCTTCCTTGTCTTCATGAATTTGTTTGATCTTGCAGAAGAGCTTTCACCTAGATCATATCTTTGTTTTCCATATACACTGGCCTTAAATGCAGATTTAGACTTGGGAAGAGAATCACCAAACTCACTTAATTCAAAAGCTAAAATTTTGCCAACTAGTTGATCTCTTGTAACTTCTAAGATAGTCCTGATCTCCTCTATAGCAGCAACCTTATGTTTGTATGAATCAGGTAAAGATCTGAGCACTTTTGATACAATCTCTGATTCTTCCAAAGTTCCACGAGCACACCTGATACCACACACAAGCTCATTTATCTTTTGCATGTAGATTGTGATGTTTTCATCTTCACTCATCCTCAGAGTTTCAAATTTTCCTCTGAGACTTTGCAGCTTGGCACATTTGACAAATTTATCACCTTCATATAGATTCTCCAACTTTTTCCAAATTTCATGAGCCATTTTTAGACCAAAGACATTTGTCATTTCTGAATCAGTCAGGACACTCAACAAGGCTTCTTTAGCTCGAAGGTTATTTTCAACATCTTTGATTTGATCTAGAGTTGAAGGACCTTTCTTCGGAGGTTTATACTCAACACTAGTTATCACCCAATATGCATCGCCCATGCATTGCAAATGGAACTCCATGCTATTCTTCCAAACAGAATAATTTGTTCCATCAAATCTCAGACTATCCTTCTTGTAGGTCGACATCCTGGATCTCCTCAAGTGGTTAGGCTTTTATAAGAGGATCTGGCTTTGATACCAATTGTTGGAATTAGACTAAACAACTGAGAGTGGGGGGTGAATCAATTGTCACATAAAATAAACTTTTTCTATTTTCAACCTTCTTTATTAACTTACTATCAGATTAATGATATAAACATTAAAGCATAGATCAACAACATATGAGCAGAAACTTAATCAACACAATTGACACCAAGATTTTGACGTGGAAACCTAGTTAAGGGAAAAACCACGGTGGGGGTTAACCCACAAAGATTTGTACCCTATTAAAAGTACTTTAGAAAAATAGAAGACACATGCCTTCGGGTGCATTGCCTAGAGCTCACTGCTCAAAAGAGAGGCTCATTGCCTACAGAATTTATTTAGAATAGAAAGAATTAACTACGAAATAGCATCTACTTCATGCCTGGTTCAGTTTCAATAAATGCTCACAAAACTTCTTCTTTGCCCCAAATTCTTCTTCACTAACTTTCCACTCTACACTGCTCTCGCTCCTTTTCTTCTCTTCTTTGCTTCTGATCCTTTATTCGAATTTAATCTGTTTTGCTCAAGGATGATTTTTAACAACTCTTCAACAAGTATTTATACAATTCATCAACCTTGGAATGATCAACAAGGTCGGCCAAACTTAATGCGGATCTTTACACTGTCGGCCAAACATAGCTGAGACTTGAATCTTTCTCTACTAACATGCCATGCTTCATAAAATGATCTTTAGATCATCCACAACATGCTAGGAACATCTGATTAGCCAAGATTGGGAAGAACATCAACTTCAAAGAGGAGCTCAAACTCCAATGGAGACCTCCAACATAGTAGCCACACGATCCAAAGACTTCCACAAGCACATTGAACTCAACAATAACATCCACTCTAAACCAAATTACCAGAATCATTTGTATCTTCCTTCAAACCCTCAAGAACACTGTCTGCCATGACTGTCAAACTAGAAGGATGGCTTGCGGACCTCCAAACCATGAACTACTGGAGTTGATGGTACACACTGACTTCCCAAAAATGCCTTCAGATCTGTAGACTATAATATTTGATGTAGGAGCATCCAGTGGTGTAAGGGCAATCTTGCATCACCCAAAAAAAGATGTGTTTCAAAATTGTTGATGTTCTTTCCATTTCTTTTCAAAATTTGTGGTTCTGGTCCCATAATTGCTTGAATAATGATGTAGAACTTTTAGTTTTTCCAAATTGCTAAAAATAGCAACCTGGTATTTTTAGAAAGTTGTATTTGGGCACGTTACATGAAGTTTCATAACTAAAAAATAAGACCTTTGGTGAAGGAATCATGTAAAGATCATTTGCGAGCTGAAAGATATTAAAGTTTCTGTTTCCTAAAAAATGCCTGAAAATTATTCAAACTCAGGTTTGAGGCACAAAATGGCCTCGTACGTACCTAAAAATAGATAAAATTGATAGAACAAGTACTTTGTGCGTAGAGAACTCCGCGAGCTTTCCGACGCATAAAACGGTTCTTCAATCGGACACCCGGATCAAAAGTTATGGCTCCCGAAAGTTGACCTATTTTTGGAGGGAGATGCAAATTTGGAAATTAGGTTGTTGGCCGCCAAAAAGGCTGTTAATAACCATTTTTGGGAACCTTGGGAAGTAGTAGAGTTAAGAGGGGAAGTGTAGAATCAAGAATAGGCGGGAAAATAGAAACCCTAGTTGATTTCGGGTTACCGAAGGCAAATGATTCTAGAGTCTGGGAATAGGAAGCTGTAATGTGTTGCAGCCTATGGAGGGTTGATTCCTCTAATTGTATTTGAGCTTCTGTAATGTAATAAGTTGTCCAAATCAATAAAGAAAGTTCTATTTTCTATGTGCAATTTTTTTTGTTGTGTGTTTCATGATTTACCCCCTTCATCAAGTGGTATCAGAGCAAGGGTTCCTGAGTGTGTAGACAGATCGCCGATCGTGAGACAATTTACACCAGGACCTGAGGTTGTGGGTTTACTGTAGAGATCAAGATGCCTCCACAAAAAAATCGTATTGGGAGGAATGCTTTGACGAAAGAGGGTTTTAGAGCCTTGCAAAGGCAAATAGATGCATTGCAAGAGGATCTATGAAGAGGGTTTGATCTGAGAACAATAGAAGAAAGCGAAGATGAAGTTGAAGAAGAGCTATCTGAGGAAGAACAAGAAGCTGCAAGAGATCCTGCAGAAGTTAGGTTGTTGAGGGCCATTTCTAAAATTGGAAAGAGTCCTAGGATCGAAGTTTCTACATATTCTAGAGATTTGAATCCAGAACAGCTTATTGATTGGATCAATGACATGGACGAGTATTTTGAGTATGAAGATGTGGAAGATCCAGATCAGGTTAAGTTTGCAAAAACAAAATTGAAGGGCCATGCCAGTATTTGGTGGAAGGAGGTCTAGTTAGAGAGGAATAGAAGAGGAAAAGGAAAGATCACTAGATGAGAATTAATGGTGGAGAAACTGAAGAAGTGGTTCATTCCTGTGGACTATGAGATGGAGTTGTTGAAGAAGCTGCAAGGATTGAAGCAAGGCAAAAAGTCTGTTAAGGAGTATATAGAGGAGTTTTATAAAATTACTATCAAGACAGGTCATGCAGAGCCCAACAAGGAGAAGGTAGCCCATTACATTAATGGGTTGAGGCTGAGTATTCAAGAGGAGCTGAGCCTAGTCAGAATGACCACCATAGAAGATTTATACCAGTTTTCCCTGAAGGTGGAAGAGAAGATGAATAAAAGATTTGATAGCAAGCAAAGGGGAAGAGGTCAAGACAGAAGGACTAGTGGAAGACCCTATGGGGGGCGAAATGAAGATTCAAAGAAAAGTGAAGAAATTGGCACTAGTCAAATTCAGAGAGGAGATAATGCCTACTGCCCTTGTGACCAGAACGATGGTGAGCAAAGAGGAAGAGGAAAAGGCAGACCTGGGCAAGGACCTGGAAGAGGAAGTTTCAGAGGATCCGGTTTCCAATGTGGAGAAGATGGGCATCGAGCATACGAGTGTTTGCAACATCAAGGAAGGACGAATAGAAGACCTGAAGGTAATGCATGAGTTGCACATGTAAATGAAGATGTGTAGTCTGAGCGTTCTGAAGATGCTAAAAGGGGAGAAACCCTAGTGGTCAAAAGAACCTTGTTGAATGAGGAGAAAGAACCAAATCAGAGGAAGAGTTTATTTCGCACAAGGTGCAAATGTGAAGGTAAGTGTTGTGATATTATTATTGATAGTGGAAGCACTAATAATCTTATTTCAGAGGAGATGGTTGACAAGTTGAAGTTGACAAGAAGAAAGTATCCACATCCATATCGGATTGCATGGTTGTAGAAGGACCATAGAGCTTTGGTCAATGAGCAGTGTTTAGTGAAGTTCAAGATTGGATACTACCATGATGAGGTGCTGTGTGATATCATACCAATGGACCCATGTCATATGCTATTTGGGAGGCCATGGCAGTATGATAGGAGCGTTGTCCATGATGGTCGTGCAAACACATATTCCCTAACAAAAGATGGAGTTCGTCATAAATTGAAGCCCTTAAAAGAGGTGGAAGAAAAAGTATGTAGTACTGCCAGAATTTGCTTGGTAGATGGTAGAAAATTTTGGAGGGTATGAAGCATGAACATCATTGTTTTGCATTGATTCCTAAGATTAGTCAAGAGAAATGTGAAGATGTACCAGCAAAAGTTTCAGATATGTTGGAAGCATTTTAGGACATTATCTTTGATAATGTACCAGAGGGTTTACCACCAGTGAGGAAGATAAGTCATCAAATGGATTTGATACCAGGAGCCAGTTTGTCGAATAAGGCCACCCACAGAATGACTCCAACAAAGAGTGAAGAGTTGAACATACAAGTTCAGGAGTTGTTGAGGAAGGGATTGATAAGAGAGAGCCTAAGTCTATGCGTGGTACCTGCAGTACTAGCATCAAAGAAAGATGGAGAGTGGAGAATGTGTACATACTCTCGAGCCATCAATAAGATCACAATCAAGTATAGATTTCTATTGCCCAGAATGGATGACATAATGGACTGTTTGAGTGGAGCCAAGTACTTCACGAAGATTGACCTGAAGAGTGGGTATCACCAGATCCGTATTAGAGAAGGAGATGAGTGGAAGATAGCCTTCAAGACAAAGGAAGGTTTGTATTAGTGGTTAGTCATGCCATTTGGGCTAACCAATGCACCGAGCACATTCATGCGACTCATGAACGAGGTATTGAAAGAATTTTTGGGAAGTTTTGTTATTGTTTATTTAGATGATATTTTGATTTTCAATAAGACTTGGGATGAGCATTTGATGCATATCAGAAGAGTTTTAGAGAAGCTAAGAGAAGAGAAGTTGTTGATTAATTTGAAGAAATGTAGTTTTGCAAAGGAGTTGGTATACCTGGGATTTGTTGTCTCAGAGGAAGGTCTTAAGATGGACCCAGAAAAAGTGAGGGCTATCATTGAATGGCCTACACCAAGGAATGCAACAGAGGTACGCTCTTTTCATGGTTTGGCAAGTTTTTACAAAAAGTTTATCAGGAATTTTAGTAGCATTTATGCACCCCTAACTGAGACAATGAGAGGGGATAGAAAAGAGTTTAGATGGACTAAAGGAGCAGACAAGAGCTTTGATACATTGAAGCAGAAAGTCATAGAACAACCTGTTTTGACACTTCCAGATTTCAATAAGGTATTTCAGGTAGATTGTGATGCTAGTGGTAGTGGTATGGGAGTTGTTTTGAGCCAAGAAGGTAAGTCCATTGCCTATTTTAGTGAGAAGCTTAATAATGCCAAGAAAAAGTATTCTGTTTATGATCATGAATTTTATGCAATAGTTCAGGCTTTGAAGAAATGGAGACATTATTTGTTGCCAAAAGAGTTTGTTTTATATACTAATCATCAGGCTATGTAGTATCTTAATAGTCAAGGAAAGTTGAACCGAAGGCATTTAAAATGGGTTGAGTTTTTATAGAGCTATACTTTTGTTTTGAAGCAAAGGAGTGGGATGTCCAATAGAGTTGTAGATGCCTTGAGCAGAAGGAAAAATTTGTTGACAAAAATGAAGATAGAGGTTGTTGGGTTCGATGAGCTCAAAAGTTTGTATCTTGAAGATCTAGATTTTGTAGAGGCCTGGAAAGCTTGTTTGGAACCTGTTACTTTGGACAGGACAAAATGGCTGGATTTCATAATCCAAGATGGCATGTTGTTTAGAGGAAGCCAGTTGTGCATTCCGAGGAGTTCCATGAGAGAGAATCTGATTAAGGAGAAGCATAGTGGAGGATTGGCTGGACACTTTGGTCGAGATAAGACCATTGCTATTGTTGGTGAGAATTATTATTGGCCATAGTTGCAGTAGGATGTGAGGAAATTTGTGCAGAGTTGCAGAGTATGTTAGATGGCAAAAGGAGCAAGTCAGAATATAGGTCTATATCAGCGACTACCTGTACTAGAGAAGCCATGGGACGATATTAGTATGGATTTTGTTCTTGGTTTACCAAGGACACAGAGAGGACACGATTCCATTTTTGTGGTGGTGGACAAATTCTCAAAGATGGCACATTTTATTCCATGCAAGAAGACTAATGATGTTGTTCATATTGCTGAATTATTTTTCAGGGAGGTGGTGAGATTACAAAGTCTACCAAAGAGCATAGTTTCAAATCGAGATACTAAGTTTGTTGGTTATTTTTGGAGGACATTGTGGAAGAAGTTGAAGACAGATTTGAAGTTCAGTTCTTTACACCATGCACAGACTGATGGACAGACCGAAGTGGTGAATAGGAGTTTGGGTAACCTGCTACGATGCTTAGCAGGAGATAAGCCCAAGGGATGGGATTTGATTTTACCAAAGACAGAATTTGCTTACAACAATTCTGTTAATAGGAGTACTGGTAAATCACCTTTCTAGATTGTATATGGCAATAGTCCAAGAAATGCTTCAGAGTTAAGGAATCTAGACAAAGGAGAAAAGATAAGTGCCGAGGCTGAAGACTTTGCAGAACACATGAAAAATTTGCACGAAGAGGTGAAAAAGCACATTAATAAGATGAATATTCAGTACAAGGCTAAGGCAGATTAGAAGAGGAGATATAAGGAATTCTAGGTAGGAGATGAAGTCATGGTTCACTTGATAAAAGAAAGGTTCCCAATTGAAACGTATAATAAGCTAAAAATGAAGAAATTTGGACCATGCAAAATTTTGAAGAAACATGATTCAGGAAATGCATATGAGGTGGAGCTTCCAAGTGAGATCAACATTTCCCCTGTTTTCAACATTACTGATTTATTAGAATATCATGAAGGTGGAACAGAGGATGGACCAACAGAAGAACAGTGGAGTATTCTGGCATCTACTTCAACAGAGGAGATAGAAGAGATCTTGGATAGCCATGTGGGAAGAAGTACTCGGAACAGGCAATATGAAGAATATCTAGTGAAATGGAAAGGAAGACTTGTTGAAGATTCTTCTTGGTTGTCTAAGGCAGAGGTTGACCGTTTAGTTTTTCCTCACACAAACACCTTAAACGTGACAGGGTCACTTCTCAAATTACCTTGGGTGTCTGATGCAGGAGCATCCAGTGGTGTAAGGGCAATCTTACATCACCCAAAAAAATATGTGTTTCAAAATTGTTGACATTCTTTCCATTTATTTTCAAAATTTGTGGTTCTGGTCCCATAATCACTTGAATAATGGTGTAGAACTTTTAGTTTTTCCAAACTGCTAAAAATAGCAACCTACTATTTTCAGAAAGTTTGCATCTGGGCACAGAATGAAGTAAAATTTTACAGGAATTTTTCATAACTGAAAAATAAGATCTTTGGTGAAGGAATAATGCAATGATCATTTGTGAGCCGAAAGATATTTTAAGTTTTCATTTCCTGAAAAATGCTTGAAAATAATTCAAACTCAGGTTTGAGGCACAAAATGGTCCCGTATAGGCCCAAAAATGGCCGGAACTAGTAGAGCAATCTTAGTGTGTAGAGCACTTCATGAGCTTTCCAACGCATAAAACGGTTTGTCAATCGGGAACTTGGATCAAAAGTTATGGCTCTCGGAAGTTGACCTATTTTTGGAGGGAGATGCAAATTTTGAAATTAGGTTGTTGGCCGCCAAAAAGGCTATTAATAACCATTTTTGTGAACCCTGGGCAGTATTAGAGTTAAGGGGGGAAGTGTAGAGTCAAGAATAGGTGGGAAAATAGAAACCCTAGCTGATTTGGGGTTACAGAAGGCAGATGATTCTAGAGTCTGGGAATAGGAAGTTGTAATGTGTTGCAGCCTGTGGAGAGTTGATTCCTCTGATTGTATTTGAGCTTCTGTAATGTAATAAGTTGTCCAAATCAATAAAGAAAGTTTTATTTTCTATGTGTAATTTATGTTGTTGTGTGTTTTATGATTTACCCCCTTCATCAATATTTCACTGTGAAGCAATCCAGACCAACTTACTGTCATTCTGTCTCTTTTGAATACTACAAGATCTGATTCTACTCAGATGGCCATAACTTCTTCAAATATTCATGCGGACTTCTCAATTCTTAACTGGAACAACCTATGACAATCCTCTACATAGCCATAAGGTCTGTGAACATTGAGTTTTCATTAATTTTCTCAATATCCTCAACATTCCAGTCTCCTGAACAGGCAACAAAATAAGGCACAGTTGACACTAATGACAATAAGAATATGTTGACATCAATGACAACACCGCTTAGGCACATATTTGCAACATTTTCATCATTTCCATCATCTCATCCATTCATCTAGCCATAGTACCAACATCAGGAATTCTCCTTGGTGGCATCTCTTCCTAGGATCAAGTGTAACTGCCTCAAGTTCGGCGATTGGGCTACAAGGTGACAACTGCCTCAGAATCGGTGATCAGTTGACAACATAGGTAGTCTGCCTCGAATTTGGTGATCTATATATAGCAAGATCTTATGGAATGCCTTCACAAAATTCACTCAATTTTCTCACTTCACTCCCAAAGGATTCAAACTTCTCTCTGATGCCACTTGGTATAGTCACGATTAGGAGGGTCCATAAAGTGAACAGTCCAGACCATGCAACAAGAGTAAACACAATGGAAAAAACTCAATTATAGAATGCAAATGTAGATTCAGTCATTTAATATATCATAGATTCAAAATACAAATAGGCCGGCATCATGCGGGCTTACAATTAGGGCTCTCAAGGCTGATTCCTCAATTACAGAATATGCACAAGATGTAGCTTTGAAGCACCTTCGCAAGAATTCAAACTGTCAAACTATCTCTATGTGATTCCTATCAATTGACTACTTTCCTATGCATCTATTACATGAATATATATCATCTCCGGAACATAAGATTCCTCTGCGTTAGCCAAGGATGATTACAAATTCCAAGAAAGAGATGTAACGTGTGTACACGGATAGGTCAGACCTAATCATATAGAACTCCTCTGCAAATGAATGAAACAATGTGCAAATCTCAGGGAAGGTTGGCCACAATCCAAAAAACATTGAATTATGTTTCATTTAGCTCCGTAAGCCTTTTCCTTTAGCTGATTGTTTGAGACTGTCAGGATGCTCTACTCTGAAAAAATAGTCAATCTTCTAATAGCGATATCTTTCCGGTACCTGATCCAAATGATCTAAATTTTGGATATGATGTGCTTGAATGTGTCTAAATGCTAAGTCAAGCTCTGTAAGTTCTGAAATGAAACTGCGGCAGAATGTAGACTAAAATACTAAAACTACTACTGACTGAATTGAATTGGAAAATGAAAGAAAAACAAATTGAAATGCAAATATTTTTTTTCGGTTGATGCAAGATTGCTCTTGAACCAGGGATGCCCCTACATCATGGATGCTCTAATCAAGAGACTAGAAGAAGAGAAAATGACCAAAGAACAGCTAGAGGAGCAAGTAGAAGTCTTGAATACTTATATCAAATCAATTATTGATACTACTACTCAACCTTTTGATACATTCACTGTGACCCCCACCAAAGTGCCTCCAAAGGGAATAAATTCTAAATTTATTGATAAAATTGGTAAATATCGTTGCAAGTATGTGTAATCGGTGTTGTCATTGATGTCAACAAGCTTGTGTTGTCATTGGTGTCAACTGTGTCAAGAGTATGAGTTAAGAAATAATGCAACAGTATGAGGTTGGTAGAGTAGAGATAAGGTATGAGTTTGGTTAAGGAGAGATGAGGTTGTTGAGTAATTAGTATTGAGTGGATATGGTGCAGGAGCACCCCTTCAAAATAATGCATAAGTCTAATTAGAGTATGTTTTGACTTTGTGATGTAATAAGGTCCATGTGACCAATTCTTATGTTTTTAGTCAATCTAGGTTTATGTGCAAGTCAATTAGAAGTTTGTTATGCTAGCTGTCCTCTCCCAGCCGCTTGGAAGTCTCCCAGCCGCTGGGAATCGACTATGTGCTACTAGTGAGGAGTAGATATATATGACCTAGCTCAGTTTGTTTTAGGAGAGATAGTTGCATAGGAGAAACAGAGTCATTTCTATTTTGAAAATCAGACAGAACATTGTGATACAGTGGGCTGTGATATCTGTATGCATTTTCTGTTGTTGAATTAAGTAAGATCCCGTTATTTCATTTATCTAATTTTTGATCCATTTGTGTATTGATTCTCTTGTTGCAGGCGAAATGGATTCACCCATCCATTCCACCGGTTGATTCTTTGAAGCAGTGGAATGGACATGTACAGTAGTTTAGTTTGCATTTCCGTGTTTCTGTTTATGCATTTCATGTTTGTGGGATTGATTTATAGCATGCTATGATTTATCCTAGCATCCTCATGTGCTAGGGTTTGAAGGTTAAATTCTAAGTTAAAGTTGTCTAGGAAATGGTTCGGCCCGATGGCAGTATTTTCTGTGTGAAATTTGTGAAGTTTTGAGGGTTTTGTCAAAATGTACATTTGACAGATATACAGTGTTTGTATGTGACATACAGTCTATGTGTATACTGCATTTGTATTTGTGCATATATCGCTAACCGGTTCAGGTGTTAAAACATGTTAGAAATGCATGTTTCAAAGGAACAAAGGTGAAACATTTCGGATATACAATTCCTGTGTATATCTCTTTTGTTTGTTGGGGACAATTGATGTGTATATCGCTTTTGCATCTGAGGGTCATTTCGTGTGTATCTATCATTTGCATATCAGGTTTGTAAGTTGTGGATTTGGTAAGGTGTCGATATACAATCTCTGTGTATATCGCAATTGTATATCGGGTCATACAAGTTTTGAGTATACTGCATTTGCATGTTTCTGTGTATACGCCAAATGCATTTTATGGTTTGTATATAGCGAATGTATATTTCAAATATACATTCAGGTGATACAAGGGAAGGTCAATAGTCAGCGGATTGCGGAAGGAATATTCCAAGGGATATTCGATGAATGCATATTCAGTGTTGTATATTTGGTTGTATGTTCAAACATACATTCCGCAGATACAAAGAAGTCAACGCTAGTCAAACATACATTGAGGGCATATCCGGAGGAATATTCGGTGGTTGCATATTTTTATTTGTATGTATCGGTTGTATGTGGAGAATATACAATGCGTAGGTACAAGCGCTAGATACAAAAGTCGATCGACAGTGAGAGTGGAGGTGATCGGCACCGACAGGTCAGCGTTTGCATGTCCTGTGTAATGGAAGCGACAGATACAAAGGGATCACGGGTTTATGTTTGTATGTATGTATCCGACGGGTGGATATTTTGCCAATAGGCAAAGGGAGGCAAAAGTATATACAATCGGATTTGTATGCATGCATAAACATATATTAATAATTGTATGTTAGGGTTTTTGGTGGATGCTCTATGTCAGGATAGTGTCTCTGATGATAAGGTTAGTTGAGTAGAGTTATAGTATGAGCTGATGATGAGCAGAGATGAGGTTGATTGCAGTGGTATGAGCTATCTGGTCGAGTTGATTTGCTAAAGGTGGTTTGGTTGGTTTGAAGAGATGATGAAGATGTTAGGAATATGCTTATGATGGTTGGTATCCAAGTGCTTTTGAGAAAATTTGATTAATAAAGGAAATAGTGTGTTGAAGAGACTATCTAGCTTAATAGAGTAGTGCTCTGGTCTTGCTCTACATTTCTTCTATGTTGAAGATTTGTCTTTGTAGTTTGGATATGTTGTTCAAGGATGTTCAAAGATGTTATATTCCAAGTTTTGTGCTCCAGTTCACTGTGCAGAGGAAGTTATGTTCACCATTGTGTGGACTATGTTTTTGAGTGTTGCGGTGTCTGGGAGAAATGTTTGTGCTCTGCATTTCTCTGCAAAGAGGTTTTAGATCTTACGGTTCTAGAATTATGCTTATAAGGTTCATATCTTTCTTATGTTGAAGTGGTTCATGGTTTGGTTCTCTGTAAGTTGGTTTCTTGAGTTGTAGTGTATGACAAAGTTAATTGAGTGTTCCGGTGTGAACTTTCTTCAGGTGAAAGTTGTTACGGAGGAGTTTGTTAGTTTTCAGGTTGCTTAGAAATGTTTGTGGAAGATTCTAGAGTGTGTTCAAGCATTGTGTGTGGTTTGTGAACTACATCTTGCCTTGAGGAAGCGTGTACTTAAAATTTTTATTGTATTACACAGGTTTGGCCGACCTTGTGTGTTTGCACTAATTGCGGAGCTACTCCGATGATTGTGAAAGCATGGTGAAGAATGCATGTGTGTATTTGGGTCTATGCTAAGGTGTATTGTGGTCCACACTCATTCCTTTCCACTATGGGAATGTTTTGGCATCAACCTAATTTGAATTTGCAAAGCTAAGGTGTGTTGCCGACCTTGGAGAATGTTTTCAAGGTTGAAGATGGTATAAATGAGTGTCAAGGGATCATGTTTGTGTGTGTGAAATGAATGGACTGTGAATAGCAATATAAGTGAAAGTGTGGTGCGACTAGTACCCATGGAATCAAATCAAATGCAGAGTAGTAGAGTCTGGTATTTCAGAATAGTTTGATAAATATCGTTTCATTACTTTGAGCTTCATTGGAACTGTACCCCATGCATATGTTAGATGTAATTGTAACAGTTTAGCTCTTCTATCTCATTCTTTCAAGATAGTGAGCCTTTCTTCTGGGTAGTGAGCCTATTGTAATTTGGTGTTGATATTACTTTATATTGTGAGCTAATCCTCACTGTGTTTTTTCCCTTCTTGGGTTTTCCACGTAAAAATCCTGGTGTTCATGTGTTATGAGTTGTGTTTATTTGTTTTATGTTTAATCTCCTTCACTACAATTGTTTATGCTAAATGGATTAAAATTTTGAAGGGTAAATGGTTTAAGAGAATACTCATTCACTCCCTCTCTCAGTATTCTGGGTGTTCAACAATTGGTATCAGAGCCAAGTCCTCTGGAAGAAGCTTAGTTTCTCAAGAATGATCTTGGAGATTGAAAACATGGCTACTAGAAGATTACCTTCTCCTCTAAAAGAGATTCCTATTGTTAATCTCTTTGAAGAAGGCTGCATGGTTGACAATTTAGGAGAACTCAATGCTGCTCTTGAAGGTCTTGAAAGAATTGAAGGAGAAAACATAGATCTAAAAGAAAGTATCAGAAAATTGAAAGAACAAGTCAAGAAGGTTAGAGACAAGCATAAGGAAGTTAGTGAACAATTGGAGAAACCAAATGGAATGATCACTAGTATAAAAGTGCAAGATGAAGAAAAGAAAAGAATTGAGGAATGTCTCAATATAGTTGTGGAAAGCAAATTTGAAGAATGTGCAAGGCTTGAAGAAGAAGTTGTGACTCTAAAATCAGATTTGGTGAAAGCAAAAAGTCATGAAGAAAAATTTAGGAGAAGCTCTGCAAATCTTGATAAAATGATTACAAATCAGAAAGGTCCCAATGATAAGGAGGGTTTAGGTTTTGAAAAGGGTGAAAGATCAAATTCAGGTCAATCATCAAATGTTGAAAACAAAAGGAAAAATGACAAGCAGATCTGGAATCAAAGAATAAAGTTAGAAGACCATTGGTCAAACAACCAAATGCTCAAAGGTACCCATCTTTCAATGCTTTCTGTCATTCTTGCATTAAGTATGGACACAAAGCAATAGAATGTAGAAGTAGAAGGAAACAAAATATTTCATCTTTCTCTAGCCAATGCTTTACATGCAACAAAGTTGGTCATAGAGCTGCTAAATGCAGAAGTAAAGTAAGTCAGAACTCTATTAGGTGTTTTGCATGCAATAAGATGGTACACAAAGCAAATGAGTACAAAAGAAAAATACCAAGGTATAATAGGAATAATGCCCAATCATTTAATGGATACTACCATACATGTAATAAGTTTGGCCACAAAGCAACTAACTGTAGATCAAAGGCAAGAAGAAGTGGAAATGTTTAGCAAGACATGTGCAACTATTCTAAGTGCAATGAAACAAGATACTCTCAAAGGTATTGTTGAATTGCACTAAACAACTGAGAGGGGGTGCTGAATCAGTTGTCCTAAAACTTTATCCAATTATGAACATCAAATTATCAATTACTTATAACCATGAAAGCATGAAATGAGAAGCTCAACACATTAACATAATCAACACATGAGACATCAGATTTTTGCGTGGAAAACCCTAAAAGGGAAAAACCACAGTGGGTGTTAGCCCACAAAATATATATGTTAAAGCAATACCCAAAAATAGAGGCTCACTGCCGAAAATGCTCACTACTTAAGGATGGCTCACTGCCAAAGGGTGGCTCACTGCCAAGAAGGTGAACTGATTGAATAGCATATACTCCATGCTAGGGTTCAATTCCATTAAAGCACAAATGACTCCTCTGCTTTGCTCTTTCAAACTTTCACACTTATCTCTTCATGTTCATAACACACACAATTTTTTGCAACTTTATTACATACTTTTTATACAACTCATCAACCTTGGAATGTACATCAAGGTTGGCATTACATTCATCAACCGTTGGATCAATCTCCGAGGTCGGCATTACAAACATTCATAAAATAGGTCTAGACCTAATACAAATTTAGCAAAGGAAATGATGTAAGATTGTATGTGTATCATGCCACACCTTAGTTGGTACTCAAACACAATCCTCCACGCCGCAACACACTTCTACAATCTTCGATGCTTCTCTGCAAATGATGAATTGAACCAGGTCGGCCAAGACTAATGAGAACACTAAGTTTGCCAAGAACATTTTTCATTCATGATCCAATTTTCTCTTTGCAGACCAATCCAAATATAGGAACATGATTAGGAGACATCCACAAGCACATTGTAATCACCAGGAACAACCAAACGATCTCTAACAACTTTATCAAGAAGATTCTTCAAACTGGAGTACAAGAACAACACTAACAACCACTATCATAAGTAAAAGATAGCTTGCAGACCACCAAATCACAAACCATTGCAGTTGAAAGCACTTAATATCATCATAGACTTAATTCTAGAACCGTAGACCAAAATACTTTAATGCGGAGCAAAACACTTTCTCCCTGTCACCGCCAACCATACAGAAAAAGCTGTTTTCACTCTGGTGAACATAACTTACTCAAATCATCATTCCAGAGGCTCAAACTTGGAATATAACATCTTCAGACAGGCTCCTAAGTAACTTCCAATCCATAGGAAAAGATCTTCATTCTACAGGAAATGTAGAGCATTCTTCTGGATTGTTCTTCTGCATGTAATTCACTATTTTCTCTGCAATTCACTATTTTTACCCAATGATCTAATTTTCTCAATATCCTCAACATCTTCAAGCAAGTCACAAAATGAGGGCATAGTTGATACCAGTGGAAACACAGATATGTTGACATCAATGACAACGCCGATTAGGCACATACTTGCAATAGTTATAAGAAAACCATTGATGTTGCTCTACAAAAGAAAGAAATGAATAAGATCTGGATAAAGAGGGATGTAATAGAGGTTAAGGATGAGCCTATACTGGAATTTGATGTAGATGTTCCCTCTGGGAACTAATATTAGAGCTTTGGCTCAAGGGGAGATTCATTGAAAATATTTTCTCCCCTACCAAAGGAATGGTACTGATGCATCAACACAAAGATATGAGATCAAGGTTGACATGTTTAATCATTTGGTGAATTCTCTGATTGAAAATATTCTAATGCAGAAGTTTGTGGAGAATTTGAAGATGATTGCATATACAGTGAAAGGCTTGACATCTTTGTCAGATGAGGCATTTATGGCAAATTAAGACAAGCATGAAATGAGTGAAAAAGGAGTTTCTTGAAACAAGAGGGATTGAGAAGGGTGTTGGAAGAAGTGAAGGTGTCTAATGTGTGAAACAAGGGCAATATGGAATCTCAACACACTAGACTAAGTAATTTGTGCAACAAAGGTTTTAAAGCGAGTAGTCTTCAAGTGTTTGATTTAGGCTCTTCTTGCACAACCATTCAAATTGAAACCTAAAGTATGAGAACCAGTGAAAGACATGGCAGAAGACAATCATCTGGGAAACATGTTCAGGAAGGGGAAATTGAATCGCAACAGAAAAATTCATAGCTCATTTAGTGAATCAACAAGTTGCTCTTGAGATCATTGCCTTGAAACTTCTAACCCTTTTACTAGAGAATCCTACAAATGAAAGTGTAGAGGTTGTTGCTGGTTTGTGAAAGAATGTAGGTATTTGTTGCAAGGACTTTCACAAATGAGTAGAATTTTGATTAAAGATCTTTTTGCAATTCACAAAGCTAAGTTTGAGGATTATCTAGTTGCGTGTGAAGAATTAGACCTTGTAGAATAGGAAGATCAGTTAACACATGAAGATGAACTTGACGAAAAAGTTGGTTTGGATGTTTTCAAGATAGATCCCGAGCTCTTAGAGCATGAGATAGCCTATGAAAAACTAAAGAAATATATTATTGGAGATGCTTTTTTCTATGAAGCAAAAGGGGATAATGTTTTAGGAAATGACTTTGATGATGATGAAGAAGAAGAAGAGGAAGGAGAGGAAGCACTAAGAATACAGGATGAGACAGAGACAAACCAGGTCAATTTAAGGCACACAATTTACTTGACAATCATGTCAAGTGTTGATTTTGAGGAAGTTGGTCATAAACTACTAAAGATCAAACTTGAACCTAGTCAAGAGACAGAGTTATGCATTTTGCTAAAGATCTACAAAAGAATTCAAAAGTTGATGGATATGAATCAGATGAGTCATCTTGTAGAGAAGATGAAAATGCTGATGAAAAGGAAGTATAGATTGAAGAAGAAGAAGCTCCAGAAAAGACTCCTAAAACTCCCAAGTATGTGTAGAAGCATCATTTTGAAGATCAAATCATTGGTGACAAGAACATAGGAGTGCTGATAAGAAGGAAAGCTATTGAAGAATATTTAAATCTATGTTTACTCTCTACAGTTGAACCTAAAACAATGAATGAAGCATGCAAGGATGAGTATTGGATCAAGGCTATGGAAGAAGAACTAATGTAGTTTGAGAAGAATCAGCTTGGGAACTTGTCCCAAGACTAGCAAACAAGAATGTGATTGGAACTAAGTGAGTGTTCCGGAACAAACTAAATGAGAATAAAGAAGCGGTAAGAAATAAGGCAAGGTGTGTGTGTAAAGGTTACTCACAAGTAGAAGGAAAGACTATGAGGAAAATTATGCTCTGGTGGCAAGAATGAAGGCCATTAGAATGTTTTTGGCTTTTGCAACACATATGGATTTCACAGTATATCAAATGGATGTGAAGTCTACTTTCTTGCATGGTGATTTGGAAGTAGTGTACATAGAGCAACCAGATGGATTCAGTTATCAGATAAACCAGATATGGTTTGTAGGTTGAAGAAGGTACTATATGGTTTGAAGCAAGCCCCTAGAGCTTGGCATGCAAGGTTAGACATGTATTTATTACAACAAAGTTGTTGGATCTAGGGCATACAACTGAGAGGGGGGGGTGAATCAGTTGTATAAAACTTCTTCTCATTCAAACACTTAACTCACTGTTGTTAGTTAGCAGCATATCAAATAATCATCCATGGAAGCATAATACATAAACACAAGAGCAGATAAGCATCAACACATTGAACACCAAGATTTTGACGTGGAAAACCCGGTCAAGGGAAAAACCACGGGGTGATTAACCCAAGAATTATTCTCTGTTAGAAGAATAAAGAAAAATGAATGGCACATGCCAATAAGGGCTCACTGCCCGAGCACACTGCTCACAAAGAGGCCCACTGCCTACAAGGAGACACACTGTCTACAAAGTGATGAAAATCACAGTCTTGAACTGGAGAATGACATCTCTACCATGTCCGGATCAGTTCCAATTAAGCCCAACAATCTCTGCTCTGCCTTTCGCACGTTTCTTCGCTATACCATACTCATCCTCACACCCACCCTGAAATGAACTCACAAACGGTTATTTATACAAGACATCGACTTAGGAACAAACATCTAAGTCAGAAAACAACCATAGGAGTATCCGCAAGATGAATAACACATCCGGTCGGCCATCACAAGAACATTCGCAGGATGAACAACTCATCCGGTCGGCTACACAGAGCAAGAACTTCATCCGAAAGAATAACTTCAATTCTGGGCTCTACCATTAATGCGGACCAACAACAAAACCTAAACATGATCCAAGAACCTTCACAAGCCTGTCTGAATGTTCGGATACATCCGCACTTCCTCTGCTTACTGGGATCTCTTGTCTTCCTCATCCGGAACTTTAAGAACACAGTCTGTCGCCACTGTCATAATGCAAGAGGTACTTCCGGACCTCCAAATCATACACAAATCAGGATGATACATCACAAGGACATCCCAAACACTCCTTCCAATCCGCAGATTAGGATAATACTATTCCGGACCTCACCGGACCTTTTTGTGATCCTCTGTCACCTCCGGATACTTGCCGGACCCGGTTCTATACCGACAGCCACAACTCCTTCAGATCTTCATGCGGACCTCTGAAATCTTAACTGTAGCATCTCAAGACTCATATCTACTAACCCTTTAATCCGCATTCTCCGGTTCTCATCCTATACAGTACATTTACCTTCTTCTCATCACTGTTCTTCACTGTTCCTGACTGAGACTAATTTTCTCAATATCCTCAGCACACAGCTCATCAAATCCTTCTTGTCAATGCAATATGAGTATGTTGACATCAATGACAACACTGGATAACCTCATACTTGCAACAATCTCCCCCTTTGTCATTGATGGCAACATATGATGTGAAAAACCATTAAGACAAGAACTTCAACTTTTCATATGTCTTCTCTTCCTTTACTGCTCCCCCTTTGATCATCAACCACTTGTTTTTCACATGTTTTCTCTCCCCCTTTGACATCAATGGAAAAGGGCTCATACTTGCAATTCTCATACATCAGAATCATATCAGCTGCTCCCCCTTAGTTGCAGCTCCCCATTAGTCCGGATCACAAGATATGACTGTGATAGCCACCGGACTGATGCACATCAGTGCATCTTAGTTCATCACCGGAGGGGCCATGACCCCTAACTTCTCCCGGAGATATTCAAACGAGTCCTTGGGAAGAGGTTTTGTAAAGATATCTGCAATCTGATCCTTGGAGGGAACATACTCCAATCTGACTTCTTCCTTGTTTACTTGTTCTCTCAAAAAGTGAAATTTGATAGATATGTGCTTGGTCTTAGAATGCAATACCGGATTCTTGGAAATATTAATTGCACTTGAATTATCACAGAAAATTGTGATAGGCTCCTCATATTCAACTTTGATGTCTCTTAGCATCTGCTTCATCCATAAGATTTGAGTGCAACTACCTGCTGCTGCAATGTATTCTGCTTCAGTTGTAGACAGAGATATTGCATCTTGTTTCTTGCTTAGCCAAGAAACCAATCTCTTCCCCAAAAAGAATGCTCCACCACTAGTGCTCTTCCGGTCATCCACATCTCCTGCCCAATCTGCATCTGTGTAAGCATGAAGAGAGAAATCCGGATCTCTAGGATACCATAGACCATACTCAACTGTTCCTTTCAAGTATCTAAAAATTCTTTTGATTGCCATAACATGAGATTCTCTAGGATCAGCCTGGAATCTTGCCACAAGACCAACAGCCTGCATTATATCTAGTCTAGTTTGAGTGAGATACAACAATCCACCAATCATTGATCTATACTTTGTCTGATCTGCCTTTGGAGAATCATCATCTTTGCTTAGCTTACATCCGGTTGCCATAGGAGTGTTCATAGGCTTTGAGTCTTCCATACCAAATTTCTTTAACAATTCTTTCACATATTTGGTCTGAGAAATGAAGATCCCTTCTTTTGTTTGAGTAATTTGCAGACCCAAGAAGAAATTCATTTCACCAAGCATAGACATTTCAAACTCACTTTTCATCTGATTTGCAAAAGTTTTGCACATACTATCTCTTCCTCCAAAAATGATATCATCCACAAACACTTCAACAATCAGAATGTTTTCATGATCAATTTTGAAATATAAGTTACTGTCAGCAGTACCTTTGTTGAATCCAATCTGCACAAGATGCTTATCCAACCTTTCATACCATGCTCTTGGGGCTTGCTTCAATCCATACAAAGCTTTCTTCAACTTGCAGACCATATCATTATTATCAGACAATTGAAATCCATCCGGTTGTTCAATGTAGACTTCTTCTTCCAGATCACCATTTAGGAAGGTAGACTTGACATCCATCTGATATACCTTGAAGTCTTTGAAGGCAGCAAATGCAAGAAGTAATCTGACTGCTTCAATTCTTGCTACCGGAGCAAAAGTCTCTTCAAAGTCAATTCCTTCTATTTGTGAGTAGCCCTTGCAGACCAATCTAGCTTTGTTTCTGATTACTTCACCAGCTTCATTTAGTTTGTTCCGGAAGACCCACTTGGTTCCAATTACATTCCTGTCTCTAGGTCTGGGAACAAGATCCCAAGTATGATTTTTCTCAATTTGCATCAGTTCATCTTCCATTGCTTTGGTCCAGTTTTCATCATTGCAGGCTTCATTTATTGTTTTAGGTTCAATCTTTGAAATCAGACAACATTCATTCTGATCTTGAGCAATATTCCTTCTAGTTTGTACACCTTTGCTTCTATCACCTATGATCTGATCTTCAGAGTGATTCAATCTTACATACCTTGGAATTTTGGGAGTATCCAGCACTGCTGTTTCTTGATCAGGCTCATTCAGACCTATCTCTTCTTCCTGATTTACCGGATCAGGCTGACTCTGTCTCACCAGAGAGGATTGAGGTCCTTGAACACTGTCTTGGTCATCTTCATCAAACTCATAAAATCTTGAGGGCTTCTCAATTCCTTCATCAACCTTTACTTTGGTGCTTTCTATCATCTTCCTCAATCTCTTATTGTAACACCGGTATGCTTTGCTTTGAGTGGAGTAGCCCAAGAAAATTCCTTCATCACTTCTAGCATCAAACTTTCCTAGATCTTCATCTCTTTTAATATAACACTTGCTACCAAATACTCTGAAATATTTCACAGTAGGAGTGATGCCAAACCAGAGTTCATAGGGGGTCTTACCGGTGTTGTTTCTGATTTGAACTCGATTGAGAGTGTAGACTGCAGTGCTGATAGCTTCTTTCCAAAACATTTGAGGAACATTTGCTTCCAACATCATTGTCCTAGCAGCTTCCTGGATGGTCCGGTTCTTTCTCTCAACTACTCCATTCTGCTGTGGAGTCTTAGGAGCAGACAACTGTCTCCTTATACCCTGTTTCTCACAAAAGTCAATGAATTCACCAGATGTAAATTCACCACCTCTATCAGACCTTAGACACTTTAGTTTTAATCCGGTTTGATTCTCCACCATAGCTTTGAAGATTTTGAACTTCTCAAAAGCTTCTGATTTTTCTTTTAGAAAGGTAACCCACATCATCCGGGAATGATCATCAATTAACAACATGAAATATCTATCACCTTGCAGACTCTTGATTCTTGTCGGACCACATAGATCAGTATGTACTAATTCCAATAATCCGGTAGAAGACTGATCTTTGCTTTTAAAAGAGACTCTACTTTGTTTGCCTAACTGACATTCTTTACACACACTATTTGTAGGTTTTATCAACTTTGGAAGATCTCTCACAGCCTGAGTATTGCTTATCTTGATGATGTTATCAAAATTTACATGACACATTCTTCTATGCCATAACCAACTCTGATCAATTTGAACAAACAAACAACTTTTATTTGAACCAACCAGATGAAAGATGTTACCTCTTGTCTGAGTACCGGATGCAATTTCAGTTCCGGAGCTTGTAAAGATTCTGCATTTTCCATTCTTGAACCGGAGATCATAGCCTTTGTCCACCAACTGACCAACACTGAGAAGATTGTGCTTCAATCCTTCAACATACAGTACATTACCTGTTTTGCTTTTACCATCAAAGGAAATAGTTCCCCTACCTCTGATTCTGCCAGCAGAATTGTCACCAAACTTTACCATTCCTCCTTCATATCTTTCCAAGTCTAAGAACTTATTCTTGTCACCAGTCATATGGTGAGAACATCCACTGTCAATAACCCAATCATCCTTTTCTTCCACTTGAGCAGCCAAGGCTTTTTCAACAACTTTGTGATTGACAGATTCAGAGAGCAAGGAATCTTCTTCCTTGATGGCTATAAACACCCACTCATTTCCGGATTTGCTTCCTGGTTCTGATTCATCATCTGTTACTCCTTCATTGTCATCTTCTTCATGAACATAATAGCAATTCTTTTGAAACCTTTGTCTGTGAGTATTAGATCTTGCAGATCTCTCCGGACATCTTGAGGCAAAATGACCAATCTTATTGCAGTTGAAACACTTAAAGGGTAGTTTTCCTTCATACTTACCGGATCCTCTTGGCAGTCTCTTTGCAATGAGGGCTTCAAGTTGAGCTGTTTCTGCTTCTTCTTCTTCCATGTCTCTTCTTGCTTGATCATACCATGACATTTTCTTTGATGAGTTTTCACCCGGATCAAATCTCTGTTTGCCTTTCACACAGGCACTGGCTTTGAAAGCAGATTCAATCTTGGGAGGATCATCTCCAAACTCGGTCATTTCAAATGCAGCTAGTTTGCCAGCCAGTTGTTCTCTTGTGACAGTTGTGTGGGCTCTGAATTCATCAATGGCAGCAACTTTGATTTTGTAGGCAGCAGGAAGGGATCTTAGGATTTTGCAGACAATCTCATTTTCATCTAAAGTTCCACCAGCATTTCTGATTCCACATACCAGCTCATTTACTCTTGGCATAAAGGTAGTGATGTTTTCATCATCTCTCATTTTCAATCTTTCAAATTTCCCTTTCAGACTTTGCAACCTTGCACTTTTGACAAACTCATCTCCTTCATACAGAAGTTCCAGTTTAGTTAGGATCTCATATGCAGTGGGTAGGTCAATGACATTCGAGAGATCTGAGTCATTCAATGCGCTTAGAAGAGCTTCCTTGGTCCGCAGATTGTTTTCAGCTTCTGTGATTTCATTCAGAGTTGTCGGACCACCTTGTGGAGGTACATATGGTTTTGAAATCATACCCAGATATGCTTTTCCCATGCATTCCAAGTGACACTTCATGCGACCTTTCCAGAGAGTGAAGTTGGTTCCATCGAACTTCGGACTATCCTTCTTGTATGACGACATCCTGGATCTCCTCAAGCGGTTAAGCTCCTATCAGAGGAACTTGGCTCTGATACCAATTGTTGGATCTAGGGCATACAACTGAGAGGGGGGGTGAATCAGTTGTATAAAACTTCTTCTCATTCAAACACTTAACTCACTGTTGTTAGTTAGCAGCATATCAAATAATCATCCATGGAAGCATAATACATAAACACAAGAGCAGATAAGCATCAACACATTGAACACCAAGATTTTGACGTGGAAAACCTGGTTAAGGGAAAAACCACGGGGTGATTAACCCAAGAATTATTCTCTGTTAGAAGAATAAAGAAAAATGAATGGCACATGCCAATAAGGGCTCACTGCCCGAGCACACTGCTCACAAAGAGGCCCATTGCCTACAAGGAGACACACTGTCTACAAAGTGATGAAAATCACAGTCTTGAACTGGAGAATGACATCTCTACCATGTCCGGATCAGTTCCAATTAAGCCCAACAATCTCTGCTCTGCCTTTCGCACGTTTCTTCGCTATACCATACTCATCCTCACACCCACCCTGAAATGAACTCACAAACGGTTATTTATACAAGACATCGACTTAGGAACAAACATCTAAGTCAGCAAACAACCATAGGAGTATCCGCAAGATGAATAACACATCCGGTCGGCCATCACAAGAACATTCGCAGGATGAACAACTCATCCGGTCGGCTACACAGAGCAAGAACTTCATCTGGAAGAATAACTTCAATTCCGGGCTCTACCATTAATGCGGACCAACAACAAAACCTAAACATGATCCAAGAACCTTCACAAGCCTGTCTGAATGTCCGGATACATCCGCACTTCCTCTGCTTACTGGGATCTCTTGTCTTCCTCATCCGGAACTTTAAGAACACAGTCTGTCGCCACTGTCATAATGCAAGAGGTACTTCCGGACCTCCAAATCATACACAAATCAGGATGATACATCACAAGGACATCCCAAACACTCCTTCCAATCCGCAGATTAGGATAATACTATTCCGGACCTCACCGGACCTTTTTGTGATCCTCTGTCACCTCCGGATACTTGCCGGACCCGGTTCTATACCGGCAGCCACAACTCCTTCAGATCTTCATGCGGACCTCTGAAATCTTAACTGTAGCATCTCAAGACTCATATCTACTAACCCTTTAATCCGCATTCTTCGGTTCTCATCCTATACAGTACATTTACCTTCTTCTCATCACTGTTCTTCACTGTTCCTGACTGAGACTAATTTTCTCAATATCCTCAGCACACAGCTCATCAAATCCTTCTTGTCAATGCAATATGAGTATGTTGACATCAATGACAACACTGGATAACCTCATACTTGCAACAAAAGTTTCATTAAAGGCTCTGCAGAGAGCAATGTGTACATCAAAGTAAGTGAAGATCAAATCTTGATTGTGGAAGTGTATGTAGATGATATAATATTTAGAGGGAATGAAGGTATGTGACAGAGTTCTATAGATGAGATGCAGAAAGAATTTGAGATGTCAATGTGTGGAGAAATGAACTTCTTCCCTGGGTTGTAGATCAATCAGATAGATAAGGGCATTTTCATTTCACAGTCAAAGTATGTAAGAGAGATGTTAAAGAAGTTTGGGATGGAAGACTCTAAACTAGTATGTACCCCTATGACAACTGGTTGTGAGCTGAGCAAGAGTGATGAATCTGCTAAGGCTGATTAGAGTAGGTATAGGTTAATGATTGGAGGATTGATATATTTAACTGCTACCAAACCATATATTATACATGCAATTTGTCTTGTAGCTAGATTTCAAGAAGATCCTAGAGAGTCACATGTTGCAGCAGTGAAGATCATATTCAGATATCTAAAGGGCACTCCAGATCATGGCTTATGGTATCCAAAGGATAATGATTTTACTCCAAGTGCTTATATAGATGCAGATTGGGTTGGTTGTGTAGATGACATGAAAAGTACAAGTGGTGGAGCATTCTTTCTTGGTGGTAGAGTGGTGTCACATGGTTAAGTAAGAAGCAAGATTCAATATCTCTGTATACTGCAGAGGCAGAATACATTGCAGAAGCATATTACTGCACATAGGTGTTGTGGATGAAACAAACCTTGAAGGATATCATAGTGGTATATGATGAACCTATTCCTATCTTTTGTGATAATACAAGTGTTATTAATATTTCAAAGAATCTAGTGATGCATTCAAGGACAAAACATATATAAATCCAGTACCACTTTCTAAGAGAGAAGGTTGTAGAGAATGAAGTGAAGCTTGAGTATGTGACTACAAAGGATTAGATTGTTGATATATTCACCAAGGTGTTGGAATTAGTTCAGACAACTGAGAGGAGGGGTGAATCAATTGTCACACAATTTAAACTTTTTTGCCTTTAATCTTCTTTTACAACTTATAATCAAATAAACATTAAAGCATGAATCAATAACACATGAGTAGAAGCATAAATAACACAATTGACACCGAGATTTTTAGCATGGAAACCCAGTTAAGGGAAAAACCATGGTGGGGGTTAACCCACAAAAATTTAATACCCTGTTAAAAGTATTTTTACAAATGAGAATGCACATGCATTTGGGCTCACTGCCCAGAGCTCACTACTCAAATAGAGGCTCACTGCATACAAATGATTACAAGAGAATAACATAAATTTTAAACTGATGAGAAGCATCTACTAATGCATGAAATAAGTTCTGGTTAAGCACAAAACACTGATCTTACACATTTCATCTTCACTCTGCCCTGTTTACTACTCTGCCTTCATCCGAATCTTAGATCTTTGCTCTTTTTGCCTTTACTCCATATTCATAACACATACACACACCAAAATCATCTAAATCCATTGGCTATATATATCTGCATCCTGATCTTTAATTACTTTTTAGTCAGCTTCAAGAACACTTGGAACTTTATTGAATACTCTACTCTGTCGGCTAGATCCATGCATAAGTTGAGACGTGGACCAAAAATTGCACTCACAAATCATTAGTCAGGTCGGATACTATCATTGATCAACACAACTTGTCCAACCAACAACTTCCATACATCCAGAACCAAGATCAATTACAATGTCAGCCTATTCTTCTTCTGTTTGTTCTGTCAAACTATTAACCCGATACTCAGAAGCTAATAACTATTGACTCCTTCATCACTGAAGGCCAAAATTCTACATTTAGATTATCCTGACAATGCTTATGACTCCCTTATATCCACAGAAAACTTTGATCTACTCCTGAGGAGATTCAAACCAAGATACCAGACCCTATCACACACTCTATTCTTGACTTTCTAGACTTAGACAGATCTTCAATATGATTTCCGGTATGGGCAAATTATGAAATGTGGATGTGTGGAGGGACTTGGTTGCCATCAATGACAACACTTATCATGCCTAGCAGTGTCTCTTGCCAACAGTCTCCCCCTTTGGCATTGATGGCAACACTTAGTGAAAAATGACTAAGTGTCGGAATAAATCCCCCTTTGCTTGTGCTCCATACTGTTGTTCACACTACTTTCTGGTGCTCCCCCTTTGCTAGATTCCTCATTTTCATTGCTCTTCACTCCCCCTTTGACATCAATCAAAAAGGGTGGGATCGTCAATCACTAATGATGCAAAAACTCTGTATATATGACCGCATATGTACAAACAGTCCATATGTTATATTTACATATATTTAAGGATATTTGCAAAAGTACTCTTTAACTGTACAAATTCGGTGGTCCAACTTCTCTTCATACCATCCAAAATTGAAATATGTCCTCTCAGCAGAAATGCATATGCTTCTGCTTTCCTTTGATTTGACGGATCACTTGTCTGGGAAGTACTTTGAGCCTCTGACAAGGTACTAAACATTGTTTCCAACTTAGGGGTAATCAGTCCTCAAAGCTCACCCATTCTTTCCATAATATTCTTCTTTTCCTTGATAAACTTCTTTATTTCATTTATCAGGCTAATTGCTTGACATTCTTGGCTCATGGGAGATATTGTTAAAGGATCAAAACTTTGAGATAGGTCTAGCAACTTTTTCTCTTGCTCCTTTATCTTTTTCTCAATATCCTCTACTATTTTGGGCCATGATAAGCAAAACTTATATACATCACTACCATCCTTAAGAGCATTTTCAATACTCTTTATACCAACGTCGAGTGTTTTTCTATCATTATCTATAAGGCCTTTTAGTTCACTAAACCTCTTATCCAAAAATTCTTTCCGGACCTTTACTTCGGCTGACTTCTCAAAGGACTCAAAATTTATACTTACAGCATGCACAAGATTTTTCAAATTACTAGAAGGAGAATGAGATGTATTCTTCTGATATGTGGCCATGATCTTCTCCAGTACTCTAGATGGTAGGCTTATCACCTCATTGTCTTCTATGTGAGACTTCAGTAATTTCTCCCTTGCCTTGGCCTGTGTGAATGATGATATCTTCAACATTTGATCCAGAGAGAGTGTCATAATTGATTGGTCCTTGTGTCAGTTTTGGCTCATCTAACTCTAGCATTTCCTTGCCAAGAAAACTCTGCACTGCATTCGGAGTGTCTCTTGTCACACTTGCTATTTCAGTTTCCTTCCCTTGTGCTTGGTCAAAGACAACAACTAAACTGTCTTGCTTTGTGCATTATCACCATTCCCTTCTGCTAGTTCTTCTTTTCCCTTTGCCTCTTCCTCTTCCTCTTCCTTATCTTTCTCTTTTTCTTCTTCTTTCTCTTTGTCCTTTCTAGAGTCATTAGTAGCAGGAGGATCCAGAGGATCATGGCTAGCATTTGCTTCTTCTATCAATACTTCCTCTTCTGGAACAGAGAAGTCTAGAGTTTCAGTCTGTTGCTTATTTCCCTTTAATCCTTCAACATCCATGTCTGAGGACTCAATCTCTACATTTACCTCCTCTACAACAAGAAGATTGTGCTTTTTCAAAGCACACCGAAGAATCTCTTTGGTTTCCTCTGCAATCTTGTCTTTCTCCCCTAGCATAAGTTTATTCATTCATTTTTTACTTTAGAACTCATCCTTGGCTTCTTCGAATATCAAATTCATTTGCTTTGGAGTAATTTGGGGGCATAATTGTATTAATATTTGTTCTCGGATCTCAAGATCCTTGCTTTTTACATTGTCTTTTCTTAGTTCCAAAATTTTCTCAAGGCTTTTTGGTATTAATGAACATATCTCAATAAGAGCCTTGTTGTAGATATTCAAATATCTTACCGTTGCTTCCTCAAGTACTCTTTTGTCAGCATCACTATAGTCATCATAGAATTCTGTCATTGGAGCCAAGTTTCTGTCCACAGTAACTGATTTAATGATGTCATCTACTGAAAGGGTAGGCTTCTGTACATATTCCTCTATCTTTTACCTCTTGCTTTCCCTTTTGCTTCCAGAGGACATCTCCTTGGATATCTTGGCCGCTTTTGTGCCTGTGGCTTTTAGTTCTTTGATCTCAATGTCAGAATCTGTATCTTCTTCTTCTCCTCTTGTGCTTTCATAGGTCTGGGATGCTTTCATTTTCTTCCTTTTCTCCCTTTTTCTAGATGATTTTGCTTCTAGTTCTACAGTCTTAGGAGGAACAGGGGCAGCAACAGAGCTCCTAGTAGTTCTTGAAGTGGAAGAGGGTTCCAGTGGAGCACTTGTTTGTTTCTTATCTTACTTCTCTTTCTCAGCCTTTTTAGCTCTTTCCTTGAATTTCCTCACAACCTCTTTAGTTAGGCCCAAATTTTTAGACAACTACTCAACTTATTTTCTTACTTTCGTATTGGTTTCAGGTTCTCTGAGCTCAGTATGCAGTTTTAAACTTAGCTCCTCATATGTTCCAAATCTTTCAACCGTTGTGTCTTTAGGCTTGCTCAATAGGTGTTGAGCATATATATTCAAAACTTTCTCATCCACCTCATAGCCCATAGGCATAATCCATATAGTTCTAGGTTCCATAGCTTCCATTAGACATTGATCAGTGTCAACCATAAAACATATTTCATTTTTGTACTTCTCAACAATTGATTTAGGGATTCTTTCCCTTAAATGAATCATACTTTGAAAATTCTTGAAGTAACCCCATATTGCAGTTTTCTGTGCTTTGAAGTCACCAATGCCGCGAAGATGATATCTGATCTGAATGGCAACTGGTTCATCATTAGTCCAGTGAACACCCTTTACTCTAGGTACTTCATTCATATAGTAGAAAAACAAGCATATAACCAATGTATCATATTTAAAAGTGTTTTTCTTATCCCTTTCGATTTTGTTCAAGTTTTTAATCAGCTGGTTCTGTAACAACTCACAAAGGTCATAATCTACATTCTCCTTTAACATTTGATATGCTGCATATATGGCAGTTTCGAAGACAGAATTCTCCCTGCTGGAGTGGTATATCTTGTAGACAAACACCATGGAAGCAAACTTCACATCTAGTTCTATAATGTCATTTATAGTCATAGCCCTCCTATTGAATTTAGCACCGGTAACCTCAGTAACAGTTTGGTTTTTCACAGATTTTAACATGGGTAATCCACTGGTTGAGTTTAACCCGGTTACAATTCTGATAACATCATTGATAATCTTGAATGGTTTTAACAACCAAATGAATTCATCATGCATCCAACTCAAAACATATCGGACCCATTCATCTTCATCAAATGTTGGAAACCCCATAATCTGTATAAAATGTTTATCGTCTAGTGCCTTATACTCGGGTTTAAGTTCGTGATTTCCATCCCTGAGATGATTCTCAAACAAGTCTACATACCTTGAATCTCCAAACTCATCTATGTTTGCATGAATATAAAACATAATGTCTTCAACATGCATCACACCATACGGAACACTCGAAAAAGCACCTAACGGGTCAACTTCAAGTAATGTCAACAACATGAGGAGTAGCCATCTCAATAGATTTCATATTCAAAGCTTTACAGAGAAGTACCTTTTCTTCCGCAGGGTTAGGGTTGATCAATTGCCAGTTGAATTTGCTCTTTGTGCTTCAATCTTTGGATTTGCAGCTCAAATGCTCTTCTTCTTGTTTCCTCCAAATGCAAAGTGATTCAAATGTGTGACCAAGTGACCTTTTATCCTTTGCAAAACCTAATTTGCCATTGTAATAAATGCATTGCCCTAACTTTGTCTGGTTACTCTGTTTTTGACAGTTCTTCATGAATCAGTCCACAAGTTTTCATATCAACATCTTTTCTTCCAGAAATCCTTCCAAAGGTTCTGGACCAATTCAAAATATCCTCTTTTATTGTGCCAAATTCAGGCACCCACTTACTGACTGGGGGAATTTGATGTTCAATGCAGCTCCCCCTGAGCCAGAGCTCCTGACTTAATTCCTGGAGGAATTGTCAACACCAGATTCTGGTGCGGACCCATCACAATTGTTTATTGTATCTCTCTTTACCCAAGTCTTGTTCATTTCACTCTGTATCTCATTCACTTCAATTTTTCTTTTGCCTTTGTCTTGTCTCTGCTCATCTAATTTTCTATTTACTAGATCTCTTCTTCCATTGTTCCTACTTCTGCAGAATCTTGCAATATGACTAGATTTATTGCAATTAAAGCACACAACATTTCCTTGCTTATGAACTTGATTTCCTTTTGATCTGCATTGATTAACCATGTGTCCAAACCCATTGCAAGTAAAACAGTAACCATTGAAAGAATTACCAATTCCTCTATTTTTAGCATTATTCATTATCATACTTCTGCATTCATTTGATCTATGACCATACCTCTTACACTTGAAGCATTGACTGGAGAAGGATGAAACATTTTGATTTACTTTGCTTATGCACTGAGTAGCTCTATGACCAAATTTATTGCAATTGAAATAATTTCCATTGAATGATGGATATCATTGAGCATTAGGTTGTCTTACTGGAGCTTTTCTAGTTCTGTTTCTCCCATTCCTTGGTTGAAGATTTCTTTGTCCGGATCTAGAGATTTCACCTTTCTCATATCCAAGATCATGCTTGTCATCATCCTTTTTCTATCCTTTAATTAGTGCTTCAAGTTTAGCTGAGCTTATCTTGAACTTCTCCTCATACTCATTTGTAATTTCTAGATCATGTTTGAGAGTGATAATTTGTCTCTCAAGTTCTCTCTTATTATTTCTACATTCTTGTAGATTAGATTCTAGGAGACCAACTATTACATCCAATCTGTAGCAGTCTTCATGTTGATGGTGGTTTTAGCACGTAGCAACGCAGGTGTGATTGCTGGTTTCACACCACTCTTGAAAAGTATCCTACCCTAGGTAAGACTACTCCAAGGATAATATAGCTAGGTCTTAGCTTGCTTGGAATCTCTCAGTTTTTATGTTCTAGCTGTGCCTATAAGGGGTCTTACATGCAATCTACAGATCTTCAAGTTTGGGACAGCAAACACACATAAACCCTTTTATGGTTTTTGGCTGATGAAACAAGATAAAGTGCTGCTGAACTTCCTAATCTAACAATGTGTTTAAAGAAAATACAAAAGGTAAGGGTTTAAGGGAGATCCTAAGTGACATTCACAATGCATAGGTTACTTTTAGTAGACGAATACTCTAAAACTTTTAACCAATTTCCTGAGTTACCAAACTGAATGGGTACTACAGTACTGCAAAAAACGGTGCTATCTTCAATGGAAATCAACAGATTTTTAGATTATAATTCATTTGTTAAATACCCAATAAACGGTGCAACTTAACTTGTGAAATGCAATTGAACTTTAGCACAAAGGATCAGCCCAGACTAACTTTACACAGCTATCTACCATTGGCAAATAACCAAAAGTATGGACTTAGAGTATTCATCAGATACTTTCAACAAACCACAAACATTATAAAAGCACAGCTAATTAACTATGGGAGAGTAAGAAGTGAACCATGAAAACCAAAATGAGCCAACACAAGATACAAATTCTCAAAATTACTGCAAAAACTTGCTTTGTATTACTTCAAATGGCATAGAGTGAACAATTTGGCATCAAATCTCTCTTACAATCAGGGGAAATGGCAGCGCTTTATATAGAAAAGTAGCATTCTGAGTTTTTAAATGAACGGTGGAGATCAACTCGACACCAACGGTCCAGATTACATCAATAAATACAATTGCAACAACTCACATCAATTCTCAGATTACATTTTGTCTTCTATGAAAAAGACAAAAAAATTCTCCAGATACATTGAATCTAGTCAATTTGACTAGACAACTTAATATATTAATAGAAAAGAACATTTTAGAAGCATAGAAAAGACAAAATAGAGTCACATGATGCCCTGAATACAGGAATTTACAATTATGATGGGATTACATCCTTAAAATATTCAAAATAATATCAGGATTCTTCATCTAGATCAATTTTGTCTTCGCCAGCCAGCTTGTTACAGTAAGTCAGCCATGCGTCAAGTGCACGATTAATCTCTGACGGATCTGGATCCTTCAAATGATTTATCTGATAGTCAAACATCTCTAGTTCCTGACTGAATTTACTGTATATTTTCTCTATTTGCATACCGGCCTTTTGAAACGCATTGAATTCAGCCCTGAGGTCGCTTACCTTGTCTAACCTTTCCTCCACATTGAGCTTGGCATCTTCAACAACCACCTTATGTAACTTATCTTTACACTTTTTGATATCAAATGGGGCATAGTCATCATAAGATGTTTCTAGGAAATCCTTTAAAGAGTCATTAATATCATATATAATAGACCTTAATTCTTCATCGGCTGGCTTATATGCATCTTTTATATTTTCAAAAGTTTCTTTTCTCAAAAGCAGCTATTGATACCATTCAACGGCTTTAGGTAGCTGATTCCCAGTCAAAATATTCTCTACGACCAGAGTCTGCACAGGCAAATCCCTGATGCTCTTTATTTGAGGATACTTATGTGAATAATATTCATCGAAGGAGTCACATTCCTCGCACAGATCTTTCCATTTCTTATACAATTCTACTAACTTCTTGTGCGCTTGAGTAGAGGCGTTAATAGTTTCACATCCCATCTCAAAAACTTTTGATAGCCAATTTTCTGTACCTTGGGATTTGGATCTTACCTCGCCCAATCTGGCCATTTTATCAGTAGATAGGAAAGTGGGTATCATACTTATATCTCCTCCTGCATCTATTAGCTTAACCAAAAATTGAAGGCACACGCGAAGTTCTTCATTTTGCTGCTTCAAATCCTTCTTAGACAACTCATCCTTATCTAATTGCTCCAAAATTGATGTGACTGACTCCTTAAAATCATTCACTCTTTGAGCACGAGTGGCTGGGCCTAGATCAACTGTAGCTATTACGTAATCTTCTACCCTGACTTGTTCCTTTGTTGCATCAGCTGGCGGGATTGCTATTTCTGCAATTCTTGATCCTGACTCATCCTTATAAATTCTGGACTGTATTTTGGCCTTCTTTTTTTTAGGCTTTTGAGCTTTTGACAAAATTGTACTCAAATCTAGCCACATTATTTCCACTTGTGGCTCAGGATATGTCATTCTACTTTGCATCCATTCAAGTGCAGAAGATTTGTTCAATTCAATGGCTACATCACCATCAATTACAGCCAGCTCTTTGGGTGATTTCTTTTCTTGCTCTGGTTCCTCATTCTTTTCTGTGTTTATCTCTTCTTCCTTTTCTTCTTCTTGGGCCACATTTTCTAGATTTTTAATTATACTTTCTTGAGTTAACTTGAAAACTTCCTCCACTTGACCTTTATCTGGAGGACTATCAAATACATCAATGACTTCAACATTGGTGAAAGTTCATGGGAGTCTTTATCACTTACTTTAGCCAATACATCCTTTTCCTCAAGTGGTTTTTCAGGCTCATGCAATCCTAACTCTGCACATACCTTGTCAATCCTAGGCAATTATGGTACGGCCAAAGAGTCTGCAGGTAATTGTGAAATAGGAAAAGCAGAAGATATGGCTAAGGGAGGCACACTGACTTGCGTCAGATTAGCTAAAATTGCCAATAAGGAAGAAGACATGACAAGAGGTGAAGGGAAAGGCAATGGAGGTAAAGGAAGAGGAGGTGAAAGGATAGTGGAAATGGGAGGCAATGGCAATTGAGTGGAAGAAGTAGAAGGTGTAGGTGTAGTGGTAGTAGAGGAGCATGAATTGGCGATAATGGAGGAAATAGGGCTACTAGGGGCTTTGGAAGAAATTGCCAATGAGCAGGAAGTGGTATAGGTGGAAGAGGTGACAACAATGGCAGCTGAGGTCATAGGTGAAGTGGATATAGCAGTAGAAGAAATGGTAGGAGTGGCAGTAGAAGCTACAGAAGTTGTAGTAGCAGTGCTCATACTTTGGGTAGTAGGAGATAGGGGAGTTGGAGGACTAGAATCCCTCTTGGTTGTAGCATCCTCCTTACTAACTTCTTTTACCTTTGCTTTCTCTATCTTAGAGCCTTCTCCAGGTCCACTTGGCATGTCTCTTTTCTTGGAAGCCCTTGTCCTGGTAGAGGGAGGTTGGTCTTTCTTTAGAGGAGGCCTTACGGATGGTTTCTTAACCCTCTTTGCCTTCTTAGCCAAAGATTTATGTTCTTCACTATCTGATTTTTGTTTCTCAGTTGGCTCTACCTCATCTGTGACATTGATAGGCTCATCTTCTTCTCCCCCAGAGTCCTTATCTAATTCCAATGCTGTATAAGTTAGTTGTATTCCCTATCCTTCTAAAGTAGCCACTTGACCCCTTACCTAGGCCTTACTTAACCTAATGGGTTCTTTCATGATAATATCTAAGGAGCTCTCTTCTACATTTGCCCAATTGGGTAATGGAATAGGCTGATGGTATTGAGCCTCCCAGCGTCCTCTTGTTACAAGTATGGGCCTAACCGGTGTTGTCATTGATGTCAACATACTCATGTTGCATTAATGAGAAGGATTAGATGAGCTGTGTGTTGAGGATATTAAGAAAATAAGTCTCAATTAGGAATAGTGAAGAACAGTGATGACAAGAAGGTAAAAGTCCTCAATAGGTTGAGGATCAGAGGATACGGTTTAAAGGGTTTGTAGATATAAGTCTTGAGATGCTCTAGTCAAGATTTCAGAGGTTCGCATGAAGATCTAACGAAGTTAGGGTCGCTCAAGTAGAACCGGTTCTGGGAGGTGTTTAGAGGTGACAAAGTGCCACAGATAGGTCCGGTGAGATCTAGTATTTCATTATCCCATTCTGGGGATCTGAGGGAGTGTTGCAGATGTCCCTGTGAAGTATCAACTAGATTAGTTAGTGGGTTGAAGGTCCGGAAGAGCCTATTCATTTGTGACAGTGATGACAGACTATGTTCTTATAGCTCCGGATGAAGGAAAGAAGAATTCCAGTAGGATAATGAAGTGCAGATGTTTTTGGTGATTTAGGGAAGGTTATGATGATCGTTGGAGCATGTCCAGTTAATGTTGGTGGTCCGTATTGAAGTTAGAGTTTGCATTTGAAGAATAACCACGGATATTGGTGTTCTTCTTGAGACTGGCCGACTGGATGTATTACATGTCTTGCAGATGTTCTTATAGGTGTTTTCCGAATTAGATGATTGTTCCTAAGTCGATGCCTTGTTTAAATAAGGGATTGTGAATTCATTTTGAAGTGGTTCTTGATGTGATGGGTGTGTGGTAGCGAAGAGAAGTACAAAAGGTAGAGCAGAAGTATTGGACCTAAATGGAACTAATTCAAGCATGCTGAAGATGCTATTCTCCAGTTCATAAAGGTGATACTTATTCCTTTGTAGACAGTGTGTCTCTTGTAGGCAGTGAGCCTCTTGTGAGCAGTGTGCTCAGGCAGTGAGCCCTAATTGGCATGTGCCATTTTGTTCTTTCTATTCTTCTAACAGAGAATATATTCTTGGGTTAATCACCCCATGGTTTTTCCCTTAATCGGGTTTTCCACGTTAAAATCTTGGTGTCATGTGTGTTGATATGTTTTTTCTTTCGATTTGAATGCATTATGATTCATGATTAATACTATGCCAATCAAATAAGAATACTCAAGTGTTTAAAAAGAGAAAGTTTCATACAACTGATTCACCCCCCCCTCTCAGTTGTATGCCCTAAGTCTAACACTGACCATGATATTTTCATTGTCTTGCAACTAGTCTGGTACTGCCATAATGTGGAACTTCTTGATAAAATCTAGAGGCAGCCTTGAATGTGCCTTCTTCATAATCTCATAATCATCTGGGCAATTGGCCCAAAAATCCTCAATATGTATTTTGTAGAACAATTTCTTACTTACAAACCTTTCCATCACCTTATTTGGATCAAAATGATCCCTTGCATTATAGTAATGTAAGTTAAGGAGTTGAAGCTCTTTATTAGAATGCTCTGCAAATATCAAAGAAGGGCATATATAGTTACCTTTGCCAAACCTAATAGGAAACTAAACATTGGTTCTGTGCAAGTGTTTGAGCTTCTCGGCACAGGGTATTAACTGTCTAGATAGCTCCAGAAGCACTATCTTGTCATTGGGATACCTGGTAAGTCTGTAAGCCATCCCTGTGAAGCCTTGTATTCTTATATATGTGAATTTCTCAAACTGGATATACCACCTGCCATACCTAGTTATTTCATTCATTGCCTTAGTGGAAATCCTCAAGGCTGTGTTACCTTGCAGCAATCTAGCTATATACATCGTGAAAGCATCATTTACCTGTTGTCTCTCAGATTTGCACCCTTGCTGAGTTATACAACTTGGCAATCTAGAGAAACATGGGATCTTTCCAGGTCTATGGGTCACCTATGATGGAAAGAGCCTTCGGAGAAGTTCGGCTTCCTGTTGGTACTCCACCTAAACTACTTATACTAAAGTCTTTGCAGAGAAAAGGGTAAGAAAGATTACATGAAAATGAAACCTACTGTCTAAGGTGATGCACCAAAAGATCATCAGAAAATACATAGAAATGACACACTTCAGAACCAGTAATAATAAGAATCCTTTACACAACCTAGCAAATCATAGTCCTTGCATCATTACTTTATAAGGAGGCTAAATAACAACAGTCCTGCAAAGGGGAAAGAGGTTTTCTCACTACCCAAAACTGATTGTTATTCCTTGCACATCTCACAACCTGCAAAAATATGTAATCCCTGCATAAAGGCACCAACATGAAAGATAGCTCCAAGGACAAAGAATGTCACCAAGATCTGTACTAACACTGAGGACACACAATATCAGAAGAAATAGGAAGGTACAAACTGCTTATTACTACCAAAAAGGTGTTACAATATTGTATATCTCTGAAAATAGGTTACAAGACTGTTCACTTCTACAAAAGAACTCAGAAAATTACAATATACAGAGTAGTGAATAGCAATAACTCCCTAAAAATGAACAAGGAAGAAGACTATATACTTCCTAAATAGCTGTAAACAGATAAACATCCACCACCTCCATTCCCATGCATCTCATAAATGCCCACAAAATATCTCTCTAAAGTCCTCCAAAAAGGTTTCCTAAGGCATAAATGGTCAAGGCATGCCATCAACTATCATAAAGGCACCTGAAAATGTCATAGAATGCCTTTAAATGATCTTTAAGGCTTCTGACATACGTCAGATCTGTGTCATAATCTCCTGCAGCATCATAAATAACTGATATTATCCAAATACATGACATAATGAGACATTTTTTGCATTTTAATTAACATTTAACTAAGAGGCTTATAATTACACCACCTTAGTAAATGCTTACAATTCCAAAACTATACAAGTCTATGTAGAAAAAGTGACACTTATGACATAACATCTAATTCCCTGATTTTGATTATGCAAAAAAATGACAAAAAAAATGTTTGTGACCCTAGGCAAGATGACAAGACATATCACATCTGCATCATATACATGTCACAAAGTTGTATCAAAACATCTCACAAATTAACCACTTCCATTCTCACATACATCTCTATCATGATTTGAGGTTCAATGGAAAATGTTTCAAAAACAACCCTTATGACTCCCTACACACATCTTTAATCATAACTTACCCATTATCACCACCTTATATCTCCTAGCTGTGGTATGCCTTGGCAAAATATGCCATTCGACCTTGTGTTTCTCCATAATACATTTGGCTTGTCTTCGAAAAAATAAACAAAAGCTATAAAAATGCCATGGCCCCCCTTATCATTGCTAGGCTTGGACATATGAAGTCCCTCCCCATGGCACCAAATAGATGAAAATGATTATCTTTGAGAACAAAAGTCAAAAAAGACATAATCGGCAATAAGTCTTAATTGACTAAAGGGAATGAAACCCTAAAAACTTTCATTTTGCATCCTCATAGTTTACCTCCTCTCTCTGCCGCGCCGCCGTGGAGGGTTTGAAGGCAAAAAATGCCATGAAACTGGGCCGATTTTAAGTTGATCTTGGTCGATTTCGTTAGGAAAACTTGAGGTAAATTGCATTTTTTGAGGCTTTCACTCCATTTAGTCAATTTTGGGCCTCCAAGGCCGCGATTTGACTGTGTATTGATGCATTTTTTTGTGGCTTCTCTGATGGTCGGCTACCTGTTGATTGTAATTTTTTTTTGTGTGAGGCCGTTGTCCTGAGAGCCATCTAAATGGGGAAATCTCTGTGGTTTTGGCACAGCATTTGGCAGAAACAAAAAGGTAAATCTTCACAGTCGAGTTTCCTTCATTCTTTTCCTGTTTCTATTCGCTGCTAGAAGCGAGATTCGAGGGCATTCTGATTGTTTTTCTTGAAGTGAGTTGAAACTTTGTATTTTGTCCTGTCTGCTATTCAAACTTGCAAAAGAAAATTGCATTTTCCTTTGAAAATCGCTGCCAGAAGCACGATTTTGGACATTTCCTAAGTATTGATGCTTAAAATGAGTTGAAACTCTGTATTTTTCTTTTACATCTACATTTCTGGGCTTTGAACAAGCTTCAGTCTTAACATAAAACTTGGAACAATGGCATATATGAGATATCCGTGCCTATTTAACTCAAAAACTGCATTTTTGTTCTTCACTCGCTGCATTTTTGTAACTTTTGACTGTGTATTCTTTGCCAGAAGGCACAATTTTAGACATTTTTTGAGCATATGTTTGAAATGAGTCAAAGGTCTTTAATTTTCCTCTATATTTGCCATTCTGTTGGCTGTTATTACTCTTGACAATGAATGACAAAACAAGCCCCTCAAAAATAATGATAAAACTTGCAAAAAAAATGAAAATTGGTGCACTCTGTTTTCTTTATCAGCTGTAGAATATCCACATTTTCTGTTGTTCTCTATAGAGGGTTCTGTAGCGTTTGAACTTGAAAAAAATTATGTTTTCTTCTTTTCATCACTGTGGCAAAAAATTGGAGGAAAATTGAGCATATAAACTTGAAAAATAATTGCATTTCTTTTGACTGATGGCGATGTATTTTTCGCTATTTTTTGGGCATTGGCGAGCTCTATGTATTCTGATATTTGTCTTTACATGAGCTTGAGAGCTCTCTATTTCTCTTCAAAATAGTAGCTATCCTTCTCAAAGTGGACACCATGGCAATCACACTTACTCTATCCTTTGTACTATTGTCCTCTATGTAGAAATGCAGACCTGTGTCTTGCTGATATAATGCTAACATACCTTTGCATACTGTCCTTTCAAATTGCTGGTAAACTCTATGACCTATATTGACCATGCAAACCTCTGGGTTTGGAAATAGCTTCTTTTAGCAATGACTGTTCCTTTTGTTGGATGTTGCTGCTCTTTCATACTATATGATTGCTGTATTTTTGCTGCTATGTTGATTGACCCAATGTCCTCTGTGCTATTTATCTCTACATACTGTAGGAAGACTTCTACATACATAATTGTCTCCAATCAACCATTGATTGGCACCATGCATTGCTTCTCCATTCATGATTGAGGATCACTGTCTTTCGTGGTGACAACACTTCACAAGGCTTATGACAGCCTTCTTCCTTGACTGAATTCTTTTGACTGTGTTTCAATCACAATTAATGTGATATTCTCCCCATATTGTCCACTTACTGTTGGCTGTCATCATTGTTCTGTTTCAATGTTCACAACTCTATTCTAATCAGAGTCCACAGAAGGGGGTGTCTTTTGACTACTATCATCCAAACCCCTGCCTTGCTAAAAGATATTTCACTTGCATTTGCTTCTGTTGTCTGTAGCATGAGGCTTCTCCCTTTGTATTTTATGTGACTCCTTGTCCCACCTGGCATCATGGACCCCTTTCTCTGAACAATCTCTTGTCTTCTAGTGTATCCTATGTCAACATTGATTGGTGTAGCATATGTAGACGAGGTAGTTGGAAAAATCAATGGGCTGTTTTACAAGTCTTCTAATCTCAAGAAATTCTAGAAGCAGCTGGAACTTAACAACTGCTGTCTTGATAGGAGCTTCTATATTTTTAGAGCCAAACCACTCTTTGTCTTGACCCATTGCACTCGGCAACTCTATAAGACAGTAACAACTTCAATGAAACCAACCTGTATACTGCAATTTTAGGCTCTATTTGGAGCATTTTTGTGCATTTTAATTCAAGAAAACTACATTTTCTGACTTATTGGTGAAATTTTGGCTGTGATAGGTCCACTGCCCCCTTAAAATTCTTGTTAATCTCATGCATGCACTGGACTCTATTCATGAGTCTCTACATCAATATTCATTCATACCTTCTCACGACTGATACTGTTCCACTTTATAGTGATTGTTCTTTCATCAGTTTTGTTCCAGTTATTAGGACCCTCCTCACCCTTTGTGTGTTCTGTTTCAATATTTTGCCAATATGACCATTATCTTGTATGGTGACTACCATGCAGTCAACATTTGACTGTCCAACATGCCCTTTCTTACTGTTGATGATTGTTGTTCCATCATATTACATGATTGCTGCGCTGTCGTGCCTTGCTGTCCTGATTGTTTTGCTGTCGTACCATGACTGAAACCTCTTGAAAGCTGAGATCAGCCTTCTAAATATGTTCCTTGAGCTGTGCCTTTTACATTTGTTCATTGCTTCTGAAATATTTTCATAAGGACTGAGCTGGGCTCAACCCTTGTGGGAGCCACACTTCCTCCACTCATAATGTAACTGATGGATCAAATAGAAACATTACACCTGTATCTGCACATGAAGCAAACATGTTAAGAAAAAGAAGGGCTCGCAGTCGATATACTTGATTTGTCTTCTCAATAGTTTATGTGACACTAACTGGTTTACTGCATTTGAAAAAAAAAAACAAAAAACAAATTGTATATTTATAGGTGCATATCATGTGATGTATGATGCCCCGTCATTGCTCTAACATCAGTTTTCTATTTTATTTTATGCAAATGACTAGGGGGTAGCAAGGAGACAGCAGCTGGATGCGGGATACACAGACAATCTAGGACGACACAAGACGCAGCAACAGTCTGAAGCCTCGTCATTTAGGCAATGATGAGTCACCCTACCTCATATGATATTTGCTTTTTTGCTCTTTTATAAATGTACAGTTTGTCTTTTTTCATTTTGCAATGAAACAATTAGTCTCATAGCTTGTGTGAGATCTTATACACTTATTTTTTTAATACAAATTGCTGATCTTTTTTTAAAAGCTTTGTACAATCTCTTAAGTTCTAAAAAACATCTGAATGTAACAATACAATTTAATCTCAACTTGTACTAAATACGCACATGGATATAATACAGCAACAATACAATTTACCTTTCTCTCCCTTCAAAAACTGGAAAGTTCTGCTTGATTTAGCTAGTAGTGAAAACTAGGTAACATTACCCTCTTGAAATGTATCAAAGATTGAGATGAGGTTAACTGGGGGTAACATTCATATACTTTCACTTGGGTTTGTTCATCATTTCCAACTTCTCCGATCTTGGACAACCCAACATAGTGGTTTCTTCTTGCCAATGCATAAACAATATAAGATGTCCATCTGAATTACCTTTTATCCTTGGAATTGCTAAAGACCTCATGAATATTGTCAATGAGGATTTGGGCCCAATGGAACTTAGTCCCTTTCAATATCTCAATGATGATAACAAACATCCATTCCTCAAAAGTGGAGGCTGTAGGTAATCCATATATCCTGCTCAAAAAGGTTATCAAATCCCCAATTTCATCATGGAAATCACTCATGTATAGTATTCAGGGAAATTTAATGAGAGCAGACCTTCTATTTTTGGCGCAATTGTCATTCATGTACTTTCTGCATCCTTCTACATCTTTGTTATAGGTCTCCTCTGATCCTTGTTTGTCTGGCATAGTTATAACCTTGTGCCAAGGAATATCAAAGGTCTCACTTAGAGAGGGTGGGCTTAAATCAGCCAAGATATCCCCATTGGTTGTTTGGATTGTTCTTCTCATGACATCATATCTATGTGCATAGGTTGCCATCAATTCTGCACATTACACTGAGGTGGGGAAGGCAGCAGCTTGTGAAATACCACTGTCCCTGAGTATCTTGGCCCTAGGAGTTGGGTTTGGACCAAAGATTTTCAACTGAAGTCATCTAGGTCTATGTGACCTAGGTCTATATCTCCCACATCACTCCACCCAGAGTGAATCTTAGTCTTTGGAGGGATTCCCTTGAATTCGTACTTCATAGCTTGGGCTCGGGCAGTCATTTAGTTTGTAGGACTGGACCTTATAAGTTTGATACCTTGAGAGTTCTTTCACATACTCCTAAGTTTAAGCTAAACTTTAATAAATCTGCTAGTGCTATTGATATACCCTTTAAAGAATCTCAAATCTAACAATTATCACTATTGCACTTATAACAATCATCATTAATACATGCAAAGAAACATTTAATGTTGCAAGAAATCTTATAAAAATTATCATTATCTATGCATTACAACATTAACTTTATCATTTTTGGCACTTTCCCTTTGAAAATTCTTTGAAACATAGTCATTTTGCATGATTTGCGCTATTTTTAGGGTCATCCAACTTGCAGGCAAAAAAGCACTAAAGTTGAGGTCTGCCGACCTCAGCGGGGAAAACGGGCTTGTCCGACCTAAGGTTTTACTACTATTCATGATTTTCAACATTTGCAGGGATTTTGATGGTTATTGACTTGTGCAGCTTTTGAAGGTCACTGACCTTCTATTGGTTGTTCAGTCAGTCAGTTATGATTTAGCGCAAGTCCCTTTGAGATCGTTTACATTACATTTGCATGGGATTTGACTTGGTTCGATTTGCGCGAGTTTTAAAGTTGACCGACCAATTCGGTGGGAGAGTGTTAAAGTGTAGGGTTGAAAGGAATCATTTTTAGCTCAAAATTGATGTCTTGTTTTCATAAGGACTTTGGGATGTCACCAATTTTGTGGAGATATTCGGGGTGTCCGACCAAGGTTAGCGCAAGGGATGGGGTCTTTTAGCGCAAGGTCAGCGCAAGGGAATTTTAGCGCAAAAGTAGTTTTCAAGGTTCGTGGCATTTTGCGGTCCTTCTGACTTAATCGGTGAGACACGACACGGGCATGTAGGTCAGAGGTCAGCATTTTTAGCGCAAAATGGATTTAAAACGCAGCGCGGGTTTTAAAGGTCACCGACCAACTGAAGAATTTGACAAGTTTGCAGGTCAGTCAAACCTAATTTCTATGCTAAAATTGAATGCATCCACAGCAATGTTTGTTTAAGTTTTTGTTCTTCCTTGCTTATGGCAATCTTTTCACTTTTCGCAAGGGAATCTTAACGGGGTTTCAAAGGAAAACAAAATAGTTCATGCACAAACCTTAGCTAGAAACCCTAAAGATGCTTGCTTAGAAAGAAAAACACCCGATCAAACCCTAATTGTACACAGTGAAAGCTCAAAAGACTAGGTTTGAAGCCCTACCTGGTCAATGTAGAAGAGGTGTGTCTGGATTGTGCTAGTAGGGAGGGGTCGCAAATCAAACTCGGACAAATGACAGCATAAGGCATTCAAAATCATAAACGGAGCTCTGGAAATCCCAATCAAATGCAAAAGATAGTTAAAACAGAGGATTTTACCTCGTTTATTCCCCAGCCAAATCACCATTAATGCACAATGTACGATTGTCAGATTAGGGTTTCAGCACAGTTCCTCCTTTGCTTAGACTTGGCGTGGAAATAGGATGCGACAGACTTGGTCAGCGAGGGCTCCTTTTAGCACTGTGACCTACAGGTTCAACTTGCATAGTTTGCAGGATTTTAAGGTCCTTCCGACTTAATCGGTGTTCGAACGATATAATGCAAGTCAGAGATGGTTGATTTTAGTGCAAAAGTCTGTCGGGAGGAAAATTAGCGCTGAAGTCGGTGACAAAGGATTTTAATGCCAGTTTGGTTGGAAGGTAATTTAGCGCAACGGTCGGACAGATAGCAATTTGGCACAAAAGTTAGTTGGAGAGCAATTTAGCGCAAAAGGGCAATTCAAGGCCATCAAAAGGGGTGTAAAAATCCAACCTAGCAGATTCTTCAAGTGATTTTTGACATCATTGTTCAATCATGGTCAAAATGCACTTTGACCATTCAACCACTTAGGAGATGAAAAGATGTAATTGACATCCTATGCCAAATCAAAAGAGGGGGTCCCCATTTTTAAATGGGGCATGTGTGCAAGGCACAACAAATGGTGACTTTGCTGGGAAATGCTCTCGAGCATTCCAACGATAAACATTCAGTTCGAACCTAGAATTTCTGTGTTCCCCACATATTAAACAAAAAAGTAAGGTACCTTATTAAAGAATCCAAGATCACTAACTATTGCAACCATCCACATCCTGAAAACTTGAGTCTGTGCAATTGTATTCATTCCCATCCTTCAGCAACTAAGTTTATCCAAGATCTCCTGCGACAAGTTAGGACGTTGAGATCATTCTACCACCAAGAAATGCTCAAATTTTGGATGTGATGAGCCTTGAGGAAACAAATGGCAGATGATATTTTTTATTCAATAGTATTTGATGATAATTATTTTTGGATAGTACCTTTTGTAAGTATCTGCAATTGGTAGTTTCCTGACATTGCACTGTAACGGGTCTGGTGTTGAAAAACACCTTTTATTTTCACCCAATATAGGCTAGCAACACTTAGTGTCACCTGCCTTTTTGCTTGATTGGTAGTACATGTGGTAGAAGAAGAAGTCAACCACAACATCACTCAGATTTGCCTAGCTACTTTAGGATCATTTAAAATGTGAGAGATATATGGTTAGAAAATATTTCAGGTGCACCAACTAATGACTCATTTCCAATGAATAGACACCATACTCCCTGCCATAACAGTGGAACCCACAAAAAAACTAAGCAGAAACCTTGGCTTCTCAAAGGAAGACTCATGACTATTCACCCATCAAAGAAGCACTCGTAGGTCCACACAACTGCCACCACATCAAGAACCAAAGACCCCGCGAAAAAGCAAGTGCAACAAGCAAAACCAAAAGGACAACTAACCTAAGCAAAACACCTAACAACTAAGGAAAACAAAAGCAAGAAAGTGAAACTAAACCTAAGGCAACCTAAACTAACCAAAGCAAACAAACCCCTAACTATGTACACTAAATGAGGCATGACTGCCTCTCAGGCCTGAAAGTAGTGCTTTAGGAACTAGCCATTGACAGGCAATGGGAGCTCCTCACCAGTAAGGCTCTTGAGTTGATATGTGTTGTCTCCAAGGATCTCATAGATCTGATAGGGACCAAATCAGAGTTTATCAAACTTACCATGTTGTCCTTTCTTTTCATGTGCTTTGTCCCAACATAGGACCAAATCAGAAATGCAGAAGGCTTTGACCTTGGCTCTTTTGTCGAACCATTGTTTTACTACCCCCTAATGTTTGGTAAAGTTTTCTATAGCAGCATCGCATTTCTCTTCAAGGTGCAGTAATTGGGCTAACCTAGAGGACAATTGATCATCAGTTTCAAGGTAGTCTTGCATGAATTGCAGTACAGGAATCCTTAAATGGATGGGAAAGATGGATTCAATTCCATAGACTAAATGGTAAGGCGATGTGCCCAAAGCCACTTTGTGTCAGATTCTATCAGCCCATAAGGAGAATTTAAGCTGAGTATGCCAGTCTCTGGGGTTTTTGTCTAATAGTTTCTTAATGACCTCAAGTAGATTTTCGTTCGTTGATTCAACTACCCCATTCCCTTGTGGATAATAATTAGATAAGAACTTGAGGGTAATCCCATAATCAAATGCCCAGTTAGAAAAATGTAATGATGAAAAGGCAGGGCCATTATCACAAACTAAAGCAAATGGACAACCAAATCTAGTGATTATGCTTTTCAACAAATTCAATAACTACCTCTGTGGTGCATTGTTTACAAGCTATTGCTTCAGACCATCGAGTGCAGTAATCAGTAGCGGTCAGAATATACCTGTGGCCTGCAGAGGAAGGTGGATTGATCATATCGATAAAGTCGAGGCCCCACTGAGCAAATGGTCGTACCTCCACTACTGGGTGCAAGGGCATGGCTGCGTGTCGCTCTCTATGTGCAGTGGTTTGGCATATATGACAAGTTCTTACATATGAATATGCGTATTTGAACAGAGTTGGCCAATAATATATGGTGTGAAGAACCTGATTTGCTGTTGAGTGGGTTGATCCATGACCTGTCCCAAATTTCTCATGAAAACTAGTCAATACTTGATTGACTTCTGAGTTATCCAAACACCTTAGATCGATGCCTTCATGATTCTTCTTGTAAAGGACTAATCCTTTTATTATGTAACTGCTGCTCTTTAGTCTGAGTGCTCTCCTTTGAACTGAATTCAGCTGTGTTGGATAGCGTTGATTAAGCAGGTAAAATATGATATCTCCATACCATTCATCTTTTGAAACGTCCTCCAATAGGTACTACTGGGAGACTAGGCTTGGTCCTGCCTCAACCATTGTTCTAGTCAGAGCCTAACCTCTTACCAATTTCATAGGTTGGATATCTATATCAAACTCTTGCAGTATGGTGACCCATTTCCCTCTTCTTTCTCCTAATTCACTTTACATCAATAATGCTTTAACTGCTGCATCTGGGACTATGGCGATTACTTGACTTCTTAAGATGTAATGGCATAATTTCTTAACTGCCTTTACCATAGCGTATGCTTGTTTTTCCACATTTGGATACCTTAGTTCTGCGTCTTTCAATGGGATGCTCATAAAAGTGATGGGCCTTTCATCATCAACTAATCTCTTCTGCGTCAACATGGTAGCGCACATATGCTCGAAAGCAAATGAGAAGATCTGAAATGGCAAGGTGTCATCAGGACTTACCAAAATGGGTGCATTGGCTATAGCTTGTTTAATTTTAGCGAAGGTGGCCCTGGCTTCTATAGTCCAGTCCATTTTAGTGTCCTTTTTCAGCATGGCATTAAGAGGTTGAACAATCTCGGCAAAGCCTGTGATAAATTTGTGCACAAAGTTGATCTTACCAAAATATGACTTAAGCACTTTCTTGCTAGTCGGGGGAGGGATTTTGAGTATTGCTTGGATACGGTCTGGGTCAATAGATATTCCTTGCTCAGATATTACATGTCCCAATAATTTCCCCTCAGTTACTCCAAAGATGCACTTCTTGGGATTAAGTGATATACCATAATCTTTGCATCGCTACACACCTTTCTCAAATTTGCTACATGATCTTCTCACCTTTTTGAGAATATCGTGAGGTTGTTCATATAGATGATAATACATTTTACTACTAATCCTTTGAAAGCAATGTCCATTACACACTAAAAAGTTGCACCAGCATTTATTAGACCAAATGGGCTGCGATGATAGGCATAGATGCCCCATTTGTAGGTGAAGGACGTCTTCAATCTGTCTTCATATTCCACCATCACCTGGTTATAACCAGAATATCCATCCAAGAATGACATCATCTAAGACCCATTAACAATCTGTAATACTTCATCCAAAGAAGACAGTGGGTAATTATCCTTTTCAGATGCTCTATTCAAGTTACAGAAGTCAACACAAAGCCTGATTTCTCCATTTTTCTTCCAGACTGGAACTAAATTTGCTACCCATGCAGAATGTCTAACTGGAAATATTATCTTTGCTGACAACAACTTCTAAACTTCTTTGAAAATCAGTGGTTCCAGTAGAGCATTCACTGGACACTATCTTTGTCTGAACGGCTTGGCTCCTGGCTTCAAAGGGATGGTGTGTGTGATGATCAAGGTATCGTATGTTTTTAGATCTTCATAGCTCCATGCTATAACCTCATGGTAATCTCTTAATGCATGTATGATTCCTGTCTTTTCTTCCTTGGTACTAGCTTTCCCAATAAACACATTCTTAACACCTTCTTCTGTTCCCAAGTTAAATGGGTCACATTTTGCCCCTGGAGATTCTCCTTCTTTCCTTTGGGTTCCTAAATTATCTGCATCAAACAATCTTTCCAATTCTACCATCCCTTGTGGAATCATATTTGTTTTAAGGTTTAGTACCCCTTCTGAATCCATTTCAGTAGGCTCCATTTCTTCTTCATCTATTATCTGAGCAGTGAAAACGTCAGATGAAGTAAGGAAGTTAATTATATGCTGATCATCCTCAAAAACTTGGAAATTGGTAACATTATCGGGCACAGACAGGGTAGCGACAAACTCAACAGAAAATTTCTTTAATCCTGTCATAGGCATTGGCTCTAATGTACTTGCTATTTGAGCCAGGGCATTTGCAACATGATTTTGTCTCCTCGGGATCAATTGGATGTTAAAACCATCAAAGCATTCTATCAGATCCTAGACTCTATTCTTGTACCTATTCAGTCTCTTATCATTACATGAGTACTGCTTTCTTACTTGTTTTACCACTAATTCAAAATCACCAAACACCTGGATAATTCTGATCTTTTTCTGTAGTGCTAGCAGCAACCCTTGCACCAATGCTTCATACTTAGTTACGTTGTTTGTGCATAGAAATTGAAGTCTCTGCGATAGTAGATATGAACTCCTAGTGGGGCTGATCAACTCGACCCCCGCTCTAGATCCTTGCCTGCATCTTGAACCATCAAATCTCAAGGTCCATAGGTGAAAGTCTTTGTTGTTATCATGCTATTTTACTAATTTCTTTGTGTCAGGCAAAGACTCTAGCTCTTCCTTTTTTTCAACAACTGATATCTTCTCTAAAATTATGGGAATCTTTAATTATCTTTGCACTTGTTTCACTGCCGCCTGGCACAGCTGGCAGGTAAGTTCAGAATGTGATGTATCATGTATGCGGCACCAGTTGGGCAGTAATAACTCTTCCATTTGAACCTTCTTGCCAACAGCGGTTTGATCTTGCACAAATTTGGCTACGAAATCACGGAACCCTTCAAATATCCCTGGTTCATCCTCTTCTAAAGAATCTCCTAAGTCTGATTGAACGTATGCTTATGTACTTTCCAATTTTTCTATAAGTGGTTTAGAGGGTCTTAAGCAACTCAGCACAAGGATTTCTTCTGACTAATTAACGTGTGGGAGATAAACTCCCAAATCAACTTTTAAGAACATGATCTCATTAGGTTCATTATACTCTATAATCATATGCTTCATCTTGGGTTCCCTTTTAATACGTATCTGATTGGCCAATCTTTTCCATGGCAGCCACATATGAGAAAAGTCGGTTGCCATAAAACCGTTCAGGGTCCTAGACCAATCTCTACTCAGAAGCATGCCATATTGGTCTGGAATGTCCACCACTTGAATATCTATATACTGTTGCACCCTAGGATCAGAAGCCAGCTACATGTGTATCCTGTTTAATTCACCTACTACATTCACTTCAGTCTTATCTAATTGAGTCACCTTTCTGGAAGACTTGGCTGAAGTGAGCCCAAGTGCTTTACAGACTGATAATGGCATTACATTCATGGAGGCACCTAAATCTACTAAACAGTTATGAAGGTTTCTATTGAATATCCTGAGTGTTAAGAGGAAAGGAGGACTTTCCCTCTTGTCTTTATACAATGCTATCTTTTGTTCCACATCAGTCACATGTACTCTTTCTTTCCCTTTATCCATGCTATCTTTGGTGACATCCCCCTTTGGTACATAATTAATTTTGGTTCCAGCAACCATGTCTTGAAAGAAAGAAGTCCTAACCTCAGGTATTTTAAGTAGTTCATATACAGAAAGACTAACCTTCATTTTCTTGAGTTCCTCAGCTACATACTACCCCATTTTCACTATGTCAGATTGTTGGGAACTTTCAGCAGTAGTAGCACCCCGATATACTGGTTGATGGGTGACTTTCGGAGGTTCAGGGTTATTGGTAGCTTTTGGGTCGGGTGGAATCTGATAGCTGTTTGGAGGGATGGAGGTGGTGAAAGGACCTTTAGGCTTGATACTTCTCAAGTTGTAAGGAGTCTTATTGTACTACTGATATGCATTGACCTCTTCAGACTCTTCTTCCTTAGGTTGATTATCATCTTGGAATGGAAATGTATAACTATCAAGAACTAGAGCAGTGTCGTACCTCTGAGAAGGGACAATTTCGTACCCTATCAGTGGAGTCTCCCAAATTTCAACATTTTGTATCTCCATCTGAAAGATACTAGATGCGATCTGAAATTCTAGGCAGTCTAGTTCGGAGTGAGCATTTGTGTTATGCATTATGCACCAAGTGGACAAAGCTACTTCAACTAACATCACACAACCAAGGGGTCTGGTATCATTGTTTTGATTCTCCAAGGGTGATGACACTCCTCCATTATTCAGTCTGGTGTTCCAAGATTGGTTAGACCGCTGTTGAAATTGTTGATTTTGGTACTGGTTTTGATTTGGGAACTGGTTTTGATTTTGATTCTGGCAGTACTACTGATTCTGGAAATGTTGCTGATTCTGTCCCCTTGCTGTAGATAAGCATTCTGGTTCTTGAGGTGGGTAACCTCAGTAGTTAGCTTCTTCATTTGCTCGACCAGTTCTTTGATGTCATCCCTGTCCTCTTTGGCTTTAGCCATTTCTGAAGACTGTAGGAAAGGCATTTGCACTGGAGGCATTTCAGCTATTGGGTTACTTGGATGGATTACTAAAGCTTGTGTTGCAACTGGGTTTGGAATCAGGTTCATCACAAGAGTATGATTGGTCAATGCTTGATTTATCATAGGTATTTGATTTGATATAGCTACAGGCCCCATATGATTCAATGGACCAGAGGCTATCTGTCCTAGTTGAATACTTATAGTGACAGCTGTAGAATACGCCTGAGCTAAAGTAGCAGGGATTGGGTTAGCTATCCTCTTGAACATGGAGGTTAAGTTTGTCTAGGGCAACATAATAAATAGGCAAAGCAGCGGCCTGTCATATAGCATAAGGATCTTGCAAACGACTGAAGGCTTTTTGGAATCTATTGTTGAAGGAACTTATCAACTCTCCTTCACCTCGATGGATCTCTACAAAAGATCGATAAAGGTCAGCCGGGGTGGTAGGCATACGAAACCTATCCAGAAATGCGGTCTTCAGGTTCAACCATGAATTTATGGATGCTGCAAGGAGGTTAGCGAACCAATAATAAGCTTCATCCTACAAAGAATAAGGGAACAACCTGCATATCACATCCTAATATTGTACTTGCAACATGAACATGTTAGCCTCAAAGATTTTAATGTGCTCATCTGTAGTCCTATCTGGGTCGTTCACTCTAAATTTTGAACAGAACTTATCTGGGTTCTTTGGCATATCATGATAATCGTTGAATAGAAAAGGAGACTGGTTATTTTATACAAAGAAGGCCATGTTAGGAGGATTGAATGGAGTTGCAGTTGTGTTCCTTGGGGATGACTGAGCTCTTGGGGCTCTTGGTATCCCTTGATCCCTTCTTGTTCATCTAAATTCTGTCAGGGACAACAACTCTTCTCCAGCTGAGCTAGATCTAGTGTGTCTCTGTCTAGTCCCTAGAGTTGCTAATTTTTAAATAGAGGAAAATAGTTACCCTCCTTCTAGTGTTAATTTTGTTGATGGTGGTTTTAGCACGCAGCAACGCAGGTGTGATTGTTGGTTTCACACCTCTTGAAAAGTATCCTACCCTAGGTAAGATTACTCCAAGGATAATACAACTAGGTCTTAGCTTGCTTGGAATCTCTCAGTTGGTATGTTCTAGCTGTGCCTACAAGGGGTCTTACATGCAATCTATAGATCTTCAAGTTTGGGACAGCAAACACACATAAACCCTTTTATGGTTTTCAGCTAATGAAACAAGATAAAGTGCTGTTGAACTTCCTAATCTAACAATGTGTTTAAAGAAAATGCAAAAGGTAAGGGTTTAAGTGAGGTCCTAAGTGACATTCACAATGCACAAGTTACTTTTAGTAGATGAATACTCTAAAACATTTAACCAGTTTCCTGAGTTACCAAACTGAATGGGTGCTACAGTACTACAGAAAATGGTGTTATCTTTAATGGAAATCAACAGATTTTTACATTACAATTCATTTATTAAATACCCAATAAACGACGCAACTTAACTTGTGAAATGTAATTGAACTTTAACACAAAGGATCAGTCCAAACTAACTTTACAGAGCTATCTACCATCGGCAAATAACTAAAAGTATGGACTTAGAGTATTCATCAGATACTTTCAACAAACCACAAACATTATAAAAGCATAACTAATTAACTATGGGAGAGCAAGAAGTGAACAATTAAAACTAAAATGAACCAACACAAGATACAAATCCTCAGAATTACTACAGAAACTTGCTTTGTATTACTTCAAATGGCATAGAGTCAACAATTCGGCATCAAATCTCTCTTACAATAAGGAGAAATGGCAACCCTTTATATAGAAAAACAACATACTGAGTTTTCAAATGAACGGTGGAGATCAACTTGACATCGATGGTCCAGATCACATCAATAAATACAATTGCAACAACTCACAACAACTCTCAAATTACATTTTGTCTTCTATGAAAAAGATGAAAAATAGCCTCCAGATACATCAAATATAGTCAATTTGACTAGCCAACTTAATATATTAATAGAAAAGAACATTTTAGAAGCATAGAAAAGACAAAATAGAGTCACATGCTGCCTGGAATACAACAATTTACAATTATGACGGGATTACATCCTTAAAATATTCAAAATAATATCAGGATTCTTCATTTAGATCAATTTGGTCTTCGCCACCTAGCTTGTTATGGTAAGTTAGCCATGCGTCAAGTGCAGGATTAATCTCTAACGGATCTGGATCCTTCAAATGATTTATCTTGTAATCAAACATCTCCAGTTCCTGATTGAATTTACTGTATATTTTCTCTATCTATGTACCGGCCTTTTGAAATGCCTTGAATTCGGCCTTGAGGTCGCTTACCTTGTCTAACCTTTCCTCCATATTGAGCTTAGCATCTTCAAAAATCACCATATGTAACTTATCTTTACACTTTTCGATATCAAATGGGGCATAGTCATCATAAGATGTTTCCAGGCAATCCTTTAAAGAGTCATTAATATCATATATAATAGACCTTAACTCTTCATCAGCTGACTTATATGCTTCTTTTATATTTTCAAAAGTTTCTTTTCTCAAAAGCAGCTGTTGATACCATTCAACAACTTTAGGTAGCTAATTCCCAGTCAAAATATTCTCTATGACCAGAGTCTGGGTAGGTAAATCCCTAATTCTCTTTATTCGAGGATACATATGTGAATAATATTCATCGAAGGAGTCACATTCTTCGCGCAGATCTTTCCATTTCTTATGCAATTCTACTAACTTCTTGTGCGCTTGAGCAGATGCGTTAATAGTTTCACATCCCATCTCAAAAACTTTTGATAGCCAATTTTTTGTACCTTGGGATTTGGATCTTACCTCTCCCAATCTGGCCATTTCGTCAGTAGACAGGAAAGTGGGTATCATCCTTATATCTCCTCCTGCATCTACTGCTTAACCAAAAATTGAAGGCACGCGCGAAGTTCTTCATTTGCTGCTTCAAATCCTTCTTAGACAACTCATCCTTATCTAATGGCTCCAAAATTGATGTGACTAACTCCTTAAAATCATCCACTCTTTGAGCACGAGTGGCTGGTGCCATATCAACTATAGATATTATGTAATCTTCTGCCCTGACTTGTTCCTTTGCTGCATCAGCTGGCGGGACTGTTATTTCTGCAATTCTTGGTCCTGACTCATCCTTATAAATTCTAGATTGTATTTTGGCCTTCTTTTGTTTTTTAGGCTTCTGAGCTTGTGACAAAATTGTACTCAAATCTAGCTGCATTATTTCCACTTGTGGCTTAGGATATGTCATTCTGCTTTGCAGCCATTCAGGTGCAGAAGATTTGTTCAATTCAGTGGCTCTGTCACCATCAATTACAACCAGCTCTTTGGGTGATTTCCGTTCTTGCTCTGGTTCCTCATTCTTTTCTGTGTTTATCTCTTCTTCCTTTTCTTCTTCTTGGGCCAAGTTTTCCAGATTTGCCATTATACTTTCTTGAGCTAACTTGAAAACTTCCTCCACTTGACCTTTATCTAGAGGACTATCAAATACATCAATGACTTCAACATTGGTGAAAGTTTCATGGGAGTCTTTATCACTTACTTCAGCCAATACATCCTTTTCCTCAAGTGGTTTTTCAGGCTCATGCAATCCCAAATCTGCACATACCTTGTCAATCCCAGGCAATTGTGGTACGGCCAAAGAGTTTGCAGGTAATTGTGAAATAGGAACAACATAAGATATGGCTAAGGGAGGCACACTGACTTGCGTCAGATTAGCTAAATCTGCCGATAAGGAAGAAGAGATGACAAGAGGTGAAGGGAAAGGCAATGGAGGTAAAGGAAGAGGAGGTGAAAGGATAGTGGAAATGGGAGGCAATGGCAATTGAGTGGAAGAAGTAGAAGGTGTAGGTGTAGTGGTAGTAGAGAGGCTTGAAGTGGCGGTAGTATTAGGGGCTTTGGAAGAAATTGCCAATGAGTAGGAAGTGGCAGAGGTGGCAGCAATGGCAGCTAAGGTCACAGGTGAAGTGGATGTAGCAGTAGAAGAAATGGTAGAAGGAGTGGCAGTAGAAGCTGCAGGAGTTGTAGCAGCAGTGCTCATACTTTGGGTAGTAGGAGACAGGGGAGTTGGAGGACTAGAATCCCTCTTGGTTGTAACATCCTCCTTACTAACTTCTTTTACCTTTGCTTTTTTTGTCTTAGAGCCTTCTCCAGGTCCACTTGGCATGTCTCTTTTCTTGGAAGCCCTTGTCCTGGTAGAGGGAGGTTGGTCTTTCTTTAGAGGAGGCCTTATGGATGGTTTCTTAACCCTATTTGCCTTCTCAGCCAAAGATGTATGTTCTTCACTATCTGATTTCTATTTCTCAGCTGGCTCTATCTCATCTGTGACATTGATAGGCTCATCTTCTTCTCCCTCAGAGTCCTTATCTGATTCCAATGCTGTATAAGTTAGTTGTATTCCCTATCCTTCTAAAGAAGCCACTTGACCCATTACCTAGGCCTTACTTAACCTAATGGGTTCTTTCATGATAATGTCTAAGGAGCTCTCTTCTACATTTGCGCAATTGGGTAATGGAATAGGCTAATGGTATTGAGCCTCCCAGAGTCCTCTGACCATGACATTTTCATCGTCTTGCAACTGGTCTGGTACTACCATAATGTGGAACTTCTTGATAAAATCAAGTGGCAACCTTGAATGTGCCTTCTTCATAATCTCATAATCATTTGGGCAATTGGCCCAAAAATCATCAATATGTATTTTGTGGAACAATTTCTTACTTACAAACCTTTCCATCACCTTATTTGGATCAAAATGATCCCTTGCATTGTAGTAATGTAAGTTAAGGAGTTGAGGCTCTTTATCAGAATCCTCTGCAGATATCAAAGAAGGGCATACATAGTTCCCTTTGCCGAACCTGATAGGAAACTGAACATTGGTTCTGTGCAAGTGTTTGAGCTTCTCAACATAGGGTATTAACTATCTAGATAGCTCCAGAAGCACTGTCTTGTCATCGGGATACCTGGTAAGTCTGTAAGCCATCCCCGTGAAGCCTTGTATTCTCAGATATGTGAATTTCTCAAACTAGATATACCACCTTCCATACGTAGTTATTTAATTCATTGCCTTAGTGGAAATCCTCAAGGCTGTGTTACCTTGCAGTAATCTGGCTATATACATCGTGAAAGCATCATTTACCCTCTTGAAATGTATCAACAATTGAGATGAGGTCAACTGGGGGTAACATTCATATACTTTCACTTGGGTTTGTTCATCATTTCCAACTTCTCTGATCTTGGACAACCCAACATAGTGGTTTCTTTTTGCCAATGCATAAACAATATAAGATGTCCATCTAAAGTACCTTTTATCCTTGAAATTGCTAAAGGCCTCATGAATATTGTCGTTGAGGATTTGGGCCCAATGGAACTTAGTCCCTTTCAATATCTCAATGATGATAACAAACATCCATTCCTCAAAAGTGGAGGCTATAGGTAATCCATATATCCTTATCAAAAAGGTTATCAAATCCCCAATTTCATCATGGAAATCACTCGTGTATAGTATTCGGGGAAATTTAATGAGAGCAGACCTTTTGTTTTTGGCCCAATTGTCATTCAAGTACTTTCTGCATCCTTCTACATCTTTGTTATAGGTCTCTTCTGATCCTTGTTTGTCTGGGATAGTCATAACCTTGTGCCAAGGAGTATCAAAGGTCTCAGCTAGAGAGGGTGGGCTTAAATCAGCCAAGATATCCCCATTGGTTGTTTGGAATATTCTTCTCATGACATCATATCTATCTGCATAGGTTGCCATCAATTCTACACATTGCACTGAGGTGGGGAAGGCAACAGCTTATGAAATACCACTGTCCCTGAGTATTTTGGTCCTAGGAGTTGGGTTTGGACCAAAGATTCTCAATTTGAAGTCATCTAGGTCTATGTGACCTAGGTCTATATCTCCTACATCACTCCACCTGGAGTGACTCTTAGTCACTAGAGGGATTCCCTTAAATTTGTACTTCATAGCTTGGGCTTGTGCAGTCATTTAGTCTGCAGGACTGGACCTTATAAGTTTGATACCTTGAGAGTTCTTTCACATACTCCTAAGTTTAAGCTAAACTTTAATAAATCTGCTAGTGCTATTGATATACCCTTTAAAGAATCTCAAATCTAACAGTTATCACTATTGCACTTATAACAATCATCATTAATACATGCAAAGAAACATTTAATGTTGTAAGAAATCTTATGAAAATTATCATTATCTATGCATTACAACATTAACTTTATCATTTTTGGCACTTTCCCTTTGAAAATTCTTTGAAACATAGTCATTTTGCATGATTTGTGCTATTTTTAGGGTCATCCGACTTGTAGGCAGAAAAGCATTGAAGTTGAGGTTTGCCAAGCTTAGCGGGGAAAACGGGCTTGTCCGACCCAAGGTTTTACTACTATTCATGATTTTCAAGATTTGCGGGGATTTTGATGGTTACCGACTTGCTCGGCTTTTGAAGGTCACCCACCTTCTATTGGTTGTTCAGTCAGTCAGTCAGTTATGATTTAGCGCAAGTCCCTTTGAGATCATTTGCATTACATTTGGGCGAGATTCAGCTTGGTTCAATTTGTGCAAGTTTTGAAGTTGACCGACCAAATTGGTGGGAGAGTGTTAAAGCACATGGTCGGAAGGAATCATTTTTAGTACAAAATTGATGTCTTGTTTTCAGTGGGACTTTAGGATGTCACTGATTTTGTAGAGATATTCAGGGTGTTCGACCAAGTTGGAGATGGGGTCTCTTAGCGCAAGGTCGGCGCAAGGAAATTTTAGTGCAAAAGTAGTTTTCAAGGTTCGCGGCGTTTTGCGATCCTTCTGACTTAAAAGGTGAGATGCGACATGGGCATGTAGGTCAGAGGTCAGCATTTTTAGTGCAAAATGGATTTAAAACATAGTGCAGGTTTTAAAGGTCACCGACCAACTGAGGAATTTGATAAGTTTGCAAGTCGGTCGGACCTAATTTCTGTGCTAAAATTGATTGCGTCCACAACAATGTTCGTTTAAGTTTTTGTTCTTCCTTGCTTATGGAGATCTTTTCACTTTTCGCAAGGGAATCTTAACGGGGTTTCAAAGGAAAACAAAATAGTTCATGCACAAACCCTAGCTAGAAACCCTAAAGACGCTTGCTTAGAAAGAAAAACACCTGATCAAACCCTAATTGTACACAACAAAAGCTCAAAAGAATAGGTTTGAAACCCTACCTGGTTAATGCAGAAGAGGTGTGTCTAGATTGTGCTGGTAGGGAGGGGTCACAGATCAAACTTAGACAAACGGCAACAGAAGGCATTCAAAATCGTAAACGAAGGTCTGGAAATCCCAATCAAATGCAAAAGATAGTTAAAATAGAGGATTTTACCTCTTTTATTCCCCAGACAAATCACCATTAATGCACAACGTACAATTGTCAGATTAGGGTTTTGGCGCGGTTCCTCCTTTGCTCAGACTTGGCGGGAAAATAGGATGCGACGGACTTGGTCGACGAGGCCTCCTTTCAGCACTATGACCTGCAGGTTCAACTTGCATAGTTTGCGGGCTTTTAAGGTCCTTCCGACTTAATTTGTGTTCGAACGATATAGCGCAAGTCGGAGACGGTTGATTTTATCGTAGAAGTTTGTCGGGAGAAAAAATAGTGCCGAAGTCAGTGACAAAGGATTTTAATGCCAGGTCGGTTGGGAGGCAATTTAGCGCAATGGTTGGACAGATAGCAATTTGGCGTAAAAGTCGGTTGGAGAGCAATTTAGCGCAAAAGGGTAATTCAAGGCCATCAAAAGGGGTGTAAAAATCTAACCTAGCAGATTCTTCAAGTGATTTTCGACATCATCATTCAATCATGGTCAAAATGCACTTTGACCATTCAACCACGTAGGAGATGAAAAGATCTTATTGACATCCTAAGCCAAATCAAAAGAGGGGGTCCCCATTTTAAAATGGGGCATGTGTGTGAGGCACAACACTTTAGTTCTCTCTTTTAGATTTTGATTCATCTCTTCTTCAGTTTTCTTCCTATCTTCAATTTCCTTGGTTAGTCTCATCACCCCAGATTCCATCTCATGTTTTAGGACAACGACTTCTTAGCTAACTTTTCACATTCCTTTGTCTTCTCTTTCAGGGCCTTGTCTTCATAATGATTTACCAGTTGAAGAGGTTGATCTTTTCCTTTTATATTGGATTTGCCCAATTTTTCTTTTAAAATCTCAATGAAGTCTTCAACCTTTTTGAGGTTATCTTGCAGCTCTTGGACTTCTACCCTGGACTGCTCAAGATCTTCTAGGGTGAGATTAAGTTGCCCTTGAAAGTTATATTCATCCATTTTGCTACCTTCCCAGATCTTCCTTAAGCTGTAAAACTTTTTTAAAGGAACCTTTCTCTTATACGAATTGTTGGAATTAGTCCGAACAACTGAGAGGGGGGGTGAATCAGTTGTCACACAATTTAAACTTTTCTGCCTTTAATCTTCTTTTACAACTTACAATCAAATAAACATTAAAGCATGAATCAATAACACATGAGCAGAAGCATAAATGACACACTTGACACCAAGATTTTAGAAGGGAAACCCGGTTAAGGGGAAAACCATAGTGGGGGTTAACCCACAAAAAATTAATAGCTTGTTAAAAGTATTTTTACAAATGAGAATGCACATGCATTCAGGCTCACTACCCAGAGCTCACTGCTCAAATAGAGGCTCACTACCTACAAATTATTACAAGAGAATAACAAAAATTTTGAACTAATGAGAAGTATCTACTAATGCTTGAATTCAGTTTTGGTTAAGCACAAAACACTGATCTTACACATTTCATCTTCACTCTTCTCTGTTTACTGCTCTATCTTCATCTAAATCTTAGATCTCTACTCTTTTCACCTTTACTCCATATTCACAACACATACACACCAAAATCATCCAAATCCATTGGCTATATATATCCGCATCTTGATCTTTAATTACTTTTCAGTCGGCTTCAAGAACACTTGGAACTTTATTGAATACTTTGCTCTATCAGTTAGATCCATACATAACTTGAGACGCGGACCAAAACTTGCACTCACAAATCATTAGTCAGGTCAGCTACTATCACTGATCAACACAACTTGTCCAACCAACAACTTCTGTACATCCAGAACCAAGATCAATTACAATGTCAGCCTGTTCTTCTTATGTCTGTTCTGTCAAACTGTTAACCTGATAGTTAGATGCTAATAACTATTGACTCCATCATCGACAGCCAAAATTCTAGATTTAGATTATCCTGACAATGCTTATGACTCCCTCAGATCTGCAACAAACTTTGATCTACTCCCAAGGAAATCCAGACCCTGTCACACACTTTGTTCTTGACTTTCTAGACTTAGACAGATCTTCAATCTGATTTTCAGTATGGGCAAATTATGCAATGTGGATGTGTAGAGGGACTTGGTTGCCATCAATGACAACACTTATCATGCCTAGTAGTGTCTCTTGCCAACACAAGGATCTTCCTAAGGATACATTCGAGTATCTTTGGGAGAAGTTAGGGGTTATTGCCCCTCCTTTGAACTAGATGCATAAGGAGATGCACCAGTCTAGTGAATGTCAAGATTCATTCCTTGTTATGGATTGATGTTGGAGGCTACCTCTCAGGGGGAGTAGGTAGTGGCTTTGTTGGTTGTTACAGTCAGGGGGAGCAAAAAGAGTAGTGAAAGAAAAAGATGTTACAAAGTAGTAGTGAGCAGTGCAAGTATGTGCAATATCATAAAAAGGGAGAGAGTAAGAAAGAGTTGTGTCACCCATTGCCATTGATGTCAAAGGGGGAGAAGGAGAGATTGGTATGGATAAGATAGCCAAAAGAGAATAGCAATTTAAGGGGGAGTGAAAGAGAAAAGAAAAGAAAAGAAGAGAGTTAGTGTTGAGGTTTATGTTGTGTTGATGGTTTTTCACATTATGTGTTGCCATGAATGACAAAGGGGGAGATTGTTACAAATATGTGTAATCGATGTTGTCATTGATGTCAACAAGATTGTGTTGTCATTGGTGTCAACTATGTCAAGAGTATGAGTAATGAAATGATGCAAGAGTATGATGTTGGTAGAACAGAGATAAGGTATGAGTTTGGTTGAGTAGAGATGAGGTTGTTGAGTAATTGGTATTGAGTGGATACTGTCTCTAATGATAAGGTTAGTTGAGGATGTTGAAATACATAGGACAATTGAGAGGAGGGAGTGAATCAGTTGTCACAAAAACTTATCTTCATATGAATATCAAACCATCAATTACTTAACTTTTGATAATTAGATTTAATCATGAAAGCATGAAACCATAGACTTAATCACAATCACACATTCAACACAGTAGACACCATATTTTTTATGTGGAAAACCCCAAAAGGGAAAAACCACTGTGGGTGTTAGCCCACAAAAATATATGAGTTATAACAATACCAAAAAATAGAGGCTCACTGCCCAAATTGCTCACTACAAAGAATAGATCACTGCCAAAAGATGGTGAACTGATTTGGTAGCATCTACTCCATGCCTGGGTTTAGTTCCGTTGAAGTACAATATAACTTCTCTGCTCTACTCTTTTACACCTTCGCACTTATCTCTTCATCTTCACATTCCACACTTTTTTGCAATTACATTACAAGTCTTTATACAAGTCATCAACCTTGGAATGTACATCAAGGTCAGAAATACATTCATCAACCGTTGGAAAAATCTCCAAGGTCAGCATTACAAAAGCATACATAGAAATAGGTCTGGACCTATTACAGAAATTTAGCTAAGGAAATATGTAGAGAAGTATGGGAATCAAGGCAAACCACTCTATGTATACTCTGGAAGCATAATGACCTACTTTACCACATGAGAAACATTTGATGGGTAATTTGCCTTTGAACTTACCATAACCTCTTTGCAACCTATCAACAAAGTTAGCTTTAATTTCATCAAAGTCATCATCAAGGTCCACCTTATATTTCTCAGCTTTGGAGATCTTTTCTGAAGTACTGGCTTTAAAAGTTGTCTCAACTTTTGGCAGGGCATCACCGAACTCTCTCATCTCAAAAGCTATAAGCTTTCCAAGCAATTGATCTTTGTCAATAGATTTCACAGTCATTATTTCTTCAATTGCAGCTACCTTGTGACTATAGGACTTTGGTAGTGATCTAAGAATTTTCATCACAACTTCCTTATCACCAATGGTTCCTCCCATTCCTTTTATTCCATTAACAAGTTCATCAACCCTTTGCATGAAGGAAGTAATGTTTTCATCTTCATTCATCTTTAAACTCTCATATTTTTCTTTCAGGCCCTATAGTTTGGCTTCTTTTACATAATCGTCTCCTTCATATAGTTTATTCAACTTTTCCCAAACCTCATGTGCAGTTTCTAGATCCATGACTTTTATCAATTCAGTGTCAATCAAAGCACTCAACAAAGCATCTCTCGCTTTTATATTTAACTCATATTATTTGATTTCATCTTCAGTTGTTAAACCATTTTGAGGCATGGTATATTTTGATTCTGCAGCTTTCCATACTCTATAACCAAGACAAAGGAGATGGATTTTCATTCGTACCTTCCAAAGAGCATAATTTATCCCATCAAACTGTGGAGCTTCCTTTTTAAAAGACATCCTAGATCTTCCTCAAGCTGTTAGGCTTTCTTCCGAGGGACCTGCTTTGATACCAATTGTTGAAATACACAGGAAAACTAAGAGAGGGGGGGTGTGAATGAGTTGTCACAAAAACTTAACTTCATATGAATATCAAACCATCAATTACTTAACTTTTGATAATCAGATTTAATCATGAAAGCATGAAACCATAGACTTAATCACAATCACACATTCAACACAATAGACACCAAATTTTTTACGTGGAAAACCCCGAAAGGGAAAAACAACAGTGGGTGTTAGCCCACAAAAATATATGAGTTATAACAATACTAAAAAACAAAGGCTCACTGCCTATAGGGCTCACTACCCAAATTGCTCACTGCAAAGAATGGCTCACTGCCAAAAGGTGGCTCACTACCAAAGGGTGGCTCACTGCCAAAAGATGGTCAACTAATCTGGTAGCATCTACTCCATGCCTAGGTTTAGTTCCATTAAAGTACAATATAACTTCTCTGCTATGCTCTTTTACACCTTTGCACTTATCTCTTCATTTTCACATTCCACACTTTTTCGCAATTACATTACAAGTCTTTATACAAGTAATCAACCTTGGAATCTACATCAAGTTCGGCAATACATTCTTCAACTGTTGGAACAATCTCCAAGGTCGGCATTACAAAAACATACATAGAAATAGGTCTGGACCTATTATAGAAATCAGCTAAGGGAAAGATGTAAAGATGTATGTTGATCATGCCACGCCTTAGCTAGGACTCAAACACAATCCTTCATGCCATGACACACTTCTACAATCTTCAAGGCATCTCCAAAAATAGTGAAATTAACCAAGTCAGCCAAGACTGGTGAGAACACTAGGTCTACTAAGAACATTCTTCATCCATGATCCATTTTTCTCTTTGTGGACCAAGCCAAGGGTAGGAACACGATCAGGAGACATCCATAAGCACATTGAGATCATCAGGAACTACCACACAACTTCTAACTAATCTGTCAAGAAGATTCTTCAAACTGGAGCACATAAACACCACTGCTAGCTACTGTCATAAGGAAAAGATTGCTTGTGGACCACTAGATCATGAACCATTAGAGTTGAAGGCACATAACATCATATTAGACTTAACTCTAGAACCGTAGACAAAAATACTTCAATGCAGAGGAATGTGGAGCATAACACTTTCTCCCTATCACCACCAAACATATAGGAAAAGTAGTTTTCACATTGGTGAACATAACTCACTCAAATATTCATACCGGAGGCTCAATCTTCATAACACTTTGTCACATTGCATCAGTTGTCACCCCATAATTATTTGTTTAGTCCATATTTACTCTCTGAAAAGTCTAGCAATACACCATCCACTTCACAAGTACTAGCCCTCAATTCACCTGCATAATTAGAGGCCATGGAAATTTGACCTGGTTGTACGCTAAATATCAATTCACAATTAAGCTCTGAACAAATCCAAGACCTCATTGCCATGCTAAGAACATATAAAGATGCCTTTGCTTGGGAATACCAAGATATGCGTGGCATTCATCCTGATACCTACACACATGATATTTATATCGAAGAAGGTAGTCATCCAGTTAGGCGACCACAACGATGGCTCAAGCCTGTCCTACGTGATATAGTCAAAGAGGAGTTACAAAAGTTGTTAAATGTTAGATTTATATATCCTATTTCAGATAGTCAGTGGGTCTCTCATCTCGTCGTGGTTCCTGACAAAAATGGTAAGTGGATAATCTGTGTTGATTATCGAGCACTTAATAAAGATACTAAAAAGGATCATTTTCCAATACCGTTTATTGATCAAGTATTGGACACTCTTGCAGGTAAAAAGTTCTTTTCTTTCTGGATGGGTTCAATGGCTACAACCAGATTCGCATAGCACCTAAAGACCAGGACAAGACTACCTTTACGTGTCCTTGGGGCACTTTTGCTTATAACATCTTGCCTTTTGGGCTATGTAATGCCCTTGCCACTTTTCAAAGGGTAGTTTTGAGTATTTTTGCAGATCTTGTAAATGATTGTGTTGAGGTGTATATGGATGATTTTATAGTGCATGGTAATACTTATGAAGAAGCTAAAACAAACTTAGAAAAAGTGCTTAAATGTTGTATAGATACTAATCTATTACTAAGCCATGAAAAATGCCATATGCTCATGATAGAAGGGATAGTACTTGGTCATTATATCTCTTCTAAGAGTATTCAAGTTGATCCCAAAAAGATATAGACCATCCAGGACTTGCCAACACCCTCCAGCCAAAAGGATGTGCGTAGTTTCCTAGGCCATGCAGGGTACTATAGGAGGTTTATCCAAAATTTTAGTAAGATTGCCTCCCCCTTGTTTTCCTTGCTAGAAAAAGATGTCGCTTTCTCTTGGACACCAGAATGTCAAGAAGCCTTTGAAACCATCAAGACTAAGCTTGTAACTACACCAGTACTTAGAGGTCCAAATTGGGAATTACCTTTTCATATTCATACTGATGCCTCAGACTGTTCTATGGGAGCTGTGCTTGGACAAAAGGAAGATAACCTTTTCTACTCCATTTACTACATCAGTAAGAATTTCACAGGTGCTAAGGTAAACTACACGGTAACTGAAAAGGAGTTTCTAGCTATTGTATATGCAATTAATAAGTTCCGACATTATATTACTGGATACATAGTGCTTGTTCATGCTGATCATTCTACAATTCAATTTTTAATGAATAAACTATTGGCAAGAGACACTGATCTAGTATAGACTTGTATTTTGTCATTGCTGGCAACAAGGCTCAGAGATCTCATTAGCACGACAAAAAGACATAAGTCTGGAAGGTCTTATTGGAATTGAGATCCGGTTGGCAAAAATGACTAAGTATGGGCAAGGAATAGAGTAAGGGACAGTAAGTGGATTAGTGTGCTTATGCAGATGAAGACCTCGAAATGTGGCTCAGGTATAGTGTTTATAATTGTTTGAAATTGTTTAAATCTAGTAATCAAGTCCTAACTTCCTCTAGAAGCCACTTGGAAGAAATATCTAAGTTCGGATGAACAGAGGCTCAACAGAGACAGTGAATAGGGCAAAATATAATAGTTTGCATTCCTCCGCAAGTGCATATTTTGTTCTATGGTTTTGAGGAAACTAAGAGACATGTCATGACTACCTAAATCCAGGATTATAACCTCTGAAGTCCAATAGATCACATTCCACAAGCTCTCTAGTATTAACTTCCAGTTCAACAGTATTTCTCTATGACAGAGCAACATTTTCATGATCCGCATTTTGACAAGCAAAAGTATTTTACTCCACAGTTCTGAAGGTATGCCAAGAAGTCAAAATTAAACATTGGATATGATTTTTGTGGTCCCATTTGGTCCGTAGTGCAAGTTATGATATGACAGTCGAATTGTTCAAGTATGTTCTAAAGAGTGAAGCCGACAGACATGTTTTATCTTCATGCGAATAAGGCACATTGTTTGGAGCAATGTCTTAAGTGGTAAAAATGTTTTATGTAAAACTATATGATCACGCTTGTGCAAAGACTTGGGTCCACATAACATATAATGCATTGGATTAAGCCGACAAGTTACATCTCTCAATGAACACATTTTCATATTTTGCATGTCGACCTAATTATCGATCAAAATATGATGCGAATATATAAGATCGATGGATTTTGGTTTTGAGTGGGTGTGTAGTATGCGAGAAAAGATAGAAGAGCAGAGATAGAAGATCAGTGATGATGAAGACTCAAGACTCAGAATTCAGTTGCTAAGTGACTGCACCCTGGCATACTAATAGATGCTTTTGCAGTATTCAAATTTCCTATATAATTTCACTTATACTTGACAGTGAGTCTAGCAGTGAGCCACCATTAGGGTTTAACAGCCCTCACTGTAATCTTTCTAGGTTCAGAGTTAAGGCAGTGAGCCTACTAGACCTAGTTGTACTTCATGGCAGTGAGCTAGTATGTTCTAGGCTTATGGAGTGACCAAGCTTGAACATTATCATTTGTAAAAGATTGCAATATATTGAGAGCTAATTCTCTCTGTGGTTTCTCCCCATCTTGGGATTTTCCACGTAAAAATCCTAGTGTCCATGTGTTATGTCTTTGTGGTTATCATTCATTTGCATATTGTGCCTTTGTTTAATTAATTTTGGAAAATGGTTAAAAGTAAAAGTGCATGAAAGATTTTATGGAACACTGATTCACCTCCCCCCTTAGTGTTCCTGATATTCAACATAAACCTATTGTAACTGGTAGAGTTATTAGGTGGCTACTTTTCCTTCAAGAATTTGACATTACTATACTTGATAAGCCTAGTCGAGAAAATGTGGTTGCAAACTTTTTATCCAGGTTACAACAACAAGATGATGAACCAGTTTCGGTTGATAATGCCTTTCCATATGAGAATCTATTTGCTATCTTAGCAAAAAGTCCATGGTTTGCTGACATTGTGAATTACCTAGTCACTTGTAAGTTTCCACCTCATTTCTCTTTGAGGGAACGTCAAAACTTTGTTGGACTTAGTGGACAATACACGTAGATTAGTGGACTACTTTTTAGTGTTGGTGTTGATAATATCATGCATCATTATGTACATGAAGATGATGTCTTCGATATACTTCGTGCATGTCACACAGAACCTTGTGGTGGCCATTTTGCTATTAAGAGGACTACCCAGAAGATTTTGACTGTCGGCTACTATTGGCTTACAATCCATAAGGATTGTAAGTGCTATGTTCATCATTGTGACAAGTGTCAGCGTATGGGCCACCCCACATGCTCAGATGAAATGCCCCTGCATCCTCAGTTGTCCATTGAGCCCTTTGAAAAATGGGGGCTTGATTTTGTTGACCCCATCAATCCACCATCAAGGAACAAGGAATACATCCTTGTCTGTATAGATTATGTAACCAAGTGGGTTGAAGTTGTTGCTTCGAAACATACACGGGATACAAAAGTAGCTGATTTCCTTTATTATGAGGTCATTACAAGATTTGGTGTTCCATGAGAGATAGTCACAGATCAAGGCCCTTAGTTCACATCAGAGCTCATTTTTGCTGTGGTGCGTGAGTGTGAAATCTAACATCGCAAGTCCTCGCCTTATCATCCTTAAGCTAACGGACATGCTAAGGTCACCAACAGAGAACTTGAGAACATTCTTACCAAGACAGTTGCTCTTCATAAGTGTGATTGGGCTGCACACCTTCCTGAAGTTGTGTGGGCCTATCATACAACATGGAAGAACACTACTGGTCTGACCCCTTATGAACTTGTTTATGGTAAGAAAGTTGTTCTTCCTATTGAGTTTGAAGTAAAAACTCTTTGCACTGCATTCCAATTGGGTATGAGCTTGATCACTGCCCAAAAAGAAAGAATTGCTCAACTCCACTCATTAGATGAACTCCATTAACAAGTTCTTTTCCATACAAAGATAGTTCAAAAGCAGTGAACCATCTGGCATGATCATTTCATCCGACAACGATCCTTTTAGCCAGTGACTGGGCACTCTTGTATGACAGTAGATTTTAGGATTTTAAAGGCAAGTTCCACACTTGATGGCTCAGGCCCTATGAGATTGAAGTCGTCTACGATAATGGTGCAGTCAAGCTTCGCACTATGGACTCTGATCACATGGCCCTTGTCTTTAATGGACACTGTTTAAAGCTATACAAGCACCCTATTTCAAAAAAGGATTTTGTCTCAAGTCTGCGAAAGGAACTCAATATTCTTGACAGGGTCCTTGTTGCCTCTTTAAGTGCCTAAAAAAAATAAAAAATAAAAAATAAAAATAAAAATAAAAATACAAAGCAATAAAAGATCCAACATTGAAAACCCTTGGGCATTGTTGGCCAGTTAGCACTTGAAAATCGGACTCTGGCAGGTACTAATTGTTAAATAAACCTGGTGGTGAAAACTAGTTTTCTAGTGCTTTCAAGCACTTGTAGACTGAAAACCGGAATACCGGCGGTCTATTAGCATTAAAAAAAATTAATAATAAAAAAATAAATAAATTTACCTGAACACTCCACAATCTCTTCAGCGCTATCTCCTGTTGCTACCTACTCTGTGGTGCAACAAGAGCTTCACTTTGTTCCTGTCACTACTTACTTTGTGGTGTGATGGGAGCTTCATTTTCTTCCTGTCATTTTCTTGGTTCCTATCACCTAGCCTACGGGTTGGTTCAGTGATGTGGGCCCCATCTCCCACCTCATTCCGTGCTACTGTAGTATCGTCACCACCTACCAGCTCCTCCACATGGATGTTGTCACCATTGTCTTTTCTTCCACATCAAAGCTCCACTCATGGTCATCCTCACTTTTTCCATACTGATTCATTATTATCCTTCATGCTTCCATTCTTTCCAACTTTTCAATGGCTCTTCAGATTTTTTGAGACAACATCTCTAGCTTGGACTGCACGTTGCCATTCCTCTGGCCGTCATATCACCGAACATTTACCTCACTATTATTGGTATTGTTACTAAATTATGTTCACACCTAATTTAGCAAGGCCTAAGCATTAGTTGTTTAGAGGGAGTGCAATTTTTTTTCTTATGCAAGATCATCCAGTCAATGTCTGATGTCTTGACAAAAGACAAGTGCAAAATCACTTATCAAAATCGTGTAACAGCTCAAGTTGGGCTGTTACATCATCCTGGTAAGTGAAATCATCTATGGACAAGAAAATAGAAATTCAAAGAATGAAGAGAATTGATGGAGTTCATGTTTCAGTTGCTGATTATTCATTGTCTCAGTGCAAGTAAAAGAGGTATTTATAGAATGTCAAATCATACATCATGTTTTATACATATGTTCCAAAGAAAGATCAGTTATTTTACGCTATGTATTTGATTTAGAAAGTGAAATATACATAAGTCATTGCATAGAATGAGATAGCTGGTTGTATTCAAAAGAATGTATAAAAGTATCCCACACAAGCCGTGGGAGTAATTAAAATAGGCAACATAAAAGTAAATTTTACTTTTGAAAACAATGAAATGCATAAGAAAAGAAAGGGAATTCATCATTGCCTACGAATGACAAATCCCGTGGTTGAGTCGGCTGCTATCTTCCTCCATCCGTTTGAGCTCCAGCATACCTAGAAAATAGTTTTTGTTAATGCTCACGGTCCCAAATCTTTTCATACACAATTAGAATTATCAAAAGTACCATCTACTTTTATGTAGCAGCAACATCAATCATCAGATATTAGCATAAGAGAAGTCAGAATGAGCAGACATAAGTGTTGCAAGTATGAGGTGAACCAGTGTTGTCATTGATGTCAACATACTCATATTGCATTGACAAGAAGGATTGGATGAGCTGTGTGCTGAGGATATTGAGAAAGTTAGTCTCAATCAAGAATAGTGAAGAATAGTGGTGAGAAGAAGGCAAAAGTACTCAATGGGTTGAGATTCAGAGGATGTGGATTAAAGGGTTTGTAGATATGAGTCTTGCGATGATCCAGTTAAGATTTCAGAGGTCCGCATGAAGATGTGAAGAAGTTGTGATTGATCAAGTAGAACCTGTTTCAGGAGATGCTCCGGAGTGACAAAGTGTTACAAAAAGGTCCGGTGAGATCCAGAAGTGCATTGTCCTATTTTGCGGATTGGACAGAGTGTTTGGGAGGTCCTTGTAATGTGTCATCTCGATTGGTATGTGGTTTGGAGGTCCGAAAGTACCTCTGGCAGTATGACAGTGGTGATAGACTGTGTTCTTGAAGTTCCAGATGAGGAAGAGAAGAGATTCCAGTGAGTAGAGGAAGTGCGGATGTACCTGGTCATTCAGGCAAGCTTCTGAAGGTTCTTGGATCTTGTTGAGGTTGTGTTGTTGATCCACATTGGTGGTAGAGCCCAGAATTGAAGATATTCTTCCGGATGAAGTTCTTGTTCAGACTAGCTGATTGGATGAGTTGTTCATCTTGCAAATGTTCTTGTGGTGGCCGATCGGATGTGTTATTCATCCTGCAAATGTTCTTATGGTTGATTGCCGACTTAGATGATTGTTCCTAAGCTGATGTCTTGTATAAATAAAGGTTTGTGAGTTCATTTCAAAAAGTGTTGTGGAGCAGATGAGTGTGATATAGTGAAAGAGCGAAAGGCAGAGCAGAAGTGTTTCAGGCTTAAATAGAACTGATCCAGACATGGTGAAGATGTCATTCTCCAGTTCAAGGTTGTGATCCTTATGATCTTGTAGACAGTGTGTCTCTTTGTAGGTAGTGTGCCTCCTTGTGAGTAGTGTGCTCAGGTAGTGAGCCCTAATTGGCATGTGCCATTCATTTTATCTTATTCTTCTAACAGAGAATAATCCTTGGGTTAATCACCCCGTGGTTTTTCCCTTAACCGGGTTTTCCACGTCAAAAATCTTGGTGTCTAATATGTTGATGCCTATTTGCTTCGGTGTTTATGCTTTCTGTTTTCATGAATGGTTAATTGATATGCTGTTAACTAATAAAGAAGAATCAAGTGTTTCAAGTAGAAGCAAGTTTTTGTACAACTGATTCACCCCCCCTCTCAGTTGTGTGCCCTAGATCTAACAATTGGTATCAGAGCCAAGTTCCTCTGAAAGGAGCTTAATCGCTTGAGGAGATCTAGGATGTCATCATACAAGAAGGATAGTCTGAAGGTCGATGGAACCAACTTCACTCTCTGGAAAGGTCGCATGAAATGTCACTTGGAGTGTATGGGAAAAGCATACTTGGCCATGGTCTCAAAACCATATATACCTCCACAGGGTGGTTCGACAACTCTGAATGAAATCACAGATGTTGAAAACAATTTGCGGACCATGGAAGCTCTTCTAAGCGCATTGAATGACTCAGATCTCTCAAATGTTATTGACCTACCAACTGCATATGAGGTCTGGACTAAACTGGAACTTCTATATGAAGGAGATGAGTTTGTCAAGAGTGTAAGGTTGCAAAGTCTGAAAGGGAAATTTGAAAGATTGAAGATGAGAGATGATGAAAATATCACTACCTTTATGCCAAGAGTGAATGAGCTAGTGTGTGGAATCAGGAATGCTGGTGGAGTTATGGATGAAAATGAAATTGTTTGCAAAATTCTCAGATCCCTTCCTACTGCCTACAAAATCAAGGTTGCTTCCATTGATGAATTCAGAGCCCATACAACTGTCACAAGAGAGCAACTGGTTGCATTTGAAATGACTGAGTTTGGAGATGATCCCCCCAAGACTGAATCTGCATTCAAAGCCAGTGCCTGTGTGAAAGGCAAACAAAGATTTGATCTGAGAGAGAACTCTTTAAGGAAGCTGTCATGGTATGAACAAGCAAGGAAAGATATGGAAGAGGAAGAAGCAGAAACAACTCAACTTGAAGCCCTCATTGCAAAAAGACTGCCAAGAGGATCCGGTAAGTATGATGGAAAACTACCCTTTAAGTGCTTCAACTGCAATAAGATTGGTCATTTTGCTTCAAGATGTCTAGAAAGATCTGCAAGGTCTAATACCAACAGACAAATGTTTCAAAAGAACTGCTATTATGTTCATGAAGAAGATGACAATGAAGGAGTAACAGATGATGAATCAGAAATAGGAAGCAAATCTGGAAATGAATGGGTGTTTATTACCATCAAGGAAGAAGATTCAATATCCTCTGAATCTGTCAATCATAAGGTTGTACAAAGAGCTTTGGCTGCCCAAATTGAAGAAAAGGATGATTGGGTTATTGACAGTGGATGCTCTCACCATATGACTGATGACAAGAACAAGCTCTTAGATTTGGAAAAGTATGAAGGAGGAATGGTAAAGTTTGGTGACAATTCTGTTGGCAGAATCAGAGGTAGGGAAACTATTTCTTTTGATGGAAAGAGCAAAACCGATAATGTACTATATGTTGAAGGATTGAAGCACAATCTTCTCAGTGTTGGTCAGTTAGTGGACAAAGGCTATGATCTCCGGTTCAAGAATGGAAGATGCAGAATCTTTACAAGCTCCAGAACTGAAATTGCATCCGGTACTTAAACAAAAGGTAATATCTTCCATCTAGTTGGTTCTAATAAAAGTTGTTTGTTTGTTCAAGTTGATCAGAGTTGGTTATGGCATAGAAGGATGTGCCATGTGAATTTTGATAACATCATCAAGATAAGCAATATTTAGGCTGTAAGAGATCTTCCTAAATTGGTGAAACCTACAATTAGTTTGTGCAAAGAATGCCAGCTAGGTAAACAGAGCAGAGTCTCTTTCAAAAGCAAGGATCAGTCCACTACTGGATTGTTGGAATTAGTACATACTGATCTCTGTGGTTCGACAAGAATCAAGGTATGCAAGGTGATAGATATTTCATGTTGCTAATTGATGACCGTTCCCGGATGATGTGGGTTACCTTCCTAAAGGAGAAATCAGAAGCCCTTGAGAAGTTCAAAATCTTCAAAGCTATGGTAGAGAATCAAATCGGATTGAAACTAAAGTGTCTAAGGTCTGATAGAGGTGGTGAATTCACATCCGGTGAATTCATAGACTTTTGTGAGAAGCATGGCATAAAGAGACGGTTGTCTGCTCCTAGGACTCCATAGCAGAATGGAGTAGTTAAGAGAAAGAATCAGACCATCCAGGAAGCTTCCAGGACAATGATGATGGAAGCAAATGTTCCTCAGATGTTTTGGAGAGAAGCTGTCAGCACTGCAGTCTACACTCTTAATCGAGTTCAAATCAGAAGCAACACCGGTAAGACTCCTTATGAACTTTGGTTTGGTGTAACTCCTACTGTGAGATATTTCAGAGTATTTGGTAGCAAGTGTTATATCAAAAGAGATGAAGACTTAGGAAAGTTTGATGCTAGAAGTGATGAAGGAATTTTCTTGGGTTACTCCACTCAAAGCAAAGCATACCGGTGTTACAATAAGAGATTGAGAAAGATGATAGAAAGTACAAATGTGAAGGTTGATGAAGGAATGGAGAAGCCCTCAAGATTCTATGAATGTGATCAAGATGATCAGAATGATCCTCTGGTGCAAGAAGCTCCATCCTCCTCTGAAATTCATATCCAGACTGATCTGGTAAATCAGGAAGAAGAAGTTTGTCTGAATGAGCCTGATCAAGAATTAGTAGTGCAAGAAACTCCCAAAGTTCCAAGGTATGTAACTCTAAATCACTCTAAAGATCAGATCATAGGTGACAAAAGTAAAGGGGTACAAACAAGGAGAAGAATTACTCAAGATTCAAATGAATACTATCTGATTTCAAAGATTGAACCTAAAACAGTTAATGAAGCTTGCAATGATGAAAATTGGACCAAAGCAATGCAGGAAGAATTGATGCAAATTGAGAAAAATCATACTTGGGATCTTGTTCCCAGACCTAGAGACAAGAATGTGATTGGAACCAAATGGGTCTTCCAGAACAAACTGAATGAAGTCAGTGAAGTAATCAGAAACAAAGCCAGATTGGTTTGCAAAGGCTACTCTCAAATAGAAGGAATTGATTTTGAAGAAACCTTTGCTCCGGTAGCAAGAATTGAAGCAGTCAGATTATTTCTTGCATATGCTGCCTTCAAAGACTTCAAGGTATATCAGATGGATGTCAAGTCTGCCTTCTAAATGGTGATTTGGAAGAAGAAGTATACATTGAACAACCGGATGGATTTCAATTGTCTGATAATGATGATATGGTCTGCAAGTTGAAAAAAGCATTGTATGGATTGAAGCAAGCCCCAAGAGCATGGTATGAGAGGTTGGATAAGCATCTTGTGCAAATTGGATTCAACAAAGGTACTGATGACAGTAACTTATATTTCAAAATTGATCATGAAAACATTTTGATTGTTGAAGTGTTTGTGGATGATATCATTTTTGGAGGAAGAGATAGTATGTGCAAAACTTTTGCAAATCAGATGAAAAGTGAGTTTGAAATGTCTATGCTTGGTGAAATGAATTTCTTCTTGGGTCTGCAAATTACTCAAACAAAGAAAGGGATCTTCATTTCTTAGACCAAATATGTGAAAGAACTGTTGAGGAAATTTAGAATGGAAGATTCAAAGCCAATGAACACTCCTATGGCAACCGGATGTAAGTTGAGCAAAGATGATGATTCTCCTAAAACAGATCAGACAAAGTACAAATCAATGATTGGAGGTTTATTGTATCTCACTCAGACTAGACCAGATATAATGCAGGCTGTTGGTCTTGTGGCAAGATTCCAGGCTGATCCTAGAGAATCTCATGTTATGGCAATCAAAAGAATTTTTAGGTACTTGAAAGGAACAGTTGAGTATGGTCTATGGTATCCTAGAGATCCAGATTTCTCTCTTCATGCATATACAGATGCAGATTGGGCAGGAGATGTGGATGACCGGAAGAGCACCAGTGGTGGAGCATTCTTTTTGGGAAAGAGATTAGTTTCTTGGCTAAGCAAGAAACAAGATGCAATATCTCTATCTACAACTGAAGCAGAATACATTGCAGCAGCAGGTAGTTGCACTCAAATCTTATGGATGAAGTAGATGCTAAGAGACATTAAAGTTGAATATGAGGAGTGTATCACAATTTTCTGTGATAATTCAAGTGCAATTAATATTTCTAAGAATCCGGTATTGCATTCTAAGACTAAGCACATATCTATCAAGTTTCACTTTTTGAGAGAACAAGTGAACAAGGAAGAAGTCAGATTGGAGTATGTACCCTCCAAGGATTAGATTGTAGATATCTTTACTAAACCTCTTCCCAAGGACTCTTTTGAGTATCTCCAGGAGAAGTTAGGGGTCATGGCCCCTCCGGTGATGAACTAGGATGCACTGATGTGCATCAGTCCGGTGGATATCACAGTCATATCTTGTGATCCGGATTGATGATGGAGATCTGCTACTAAGGGGGAGCAGCGGGTATGATTCTGAGGTGTTAGAATTGCAAATATGAGCCCTTTTCCATTGATGTCAAAGGGGGAGAGAAGACATGTGAAAAACAAGTAGTTGATGATCAAAGGGGGAGCAGTAAAGGAAGAGAAGACATGTGAAGAGTTGTTTTTGATAGGGGGAGCTGTGACAGAAAGGAGAAGTTCTTGTCTTGATGGTTTTTCACATCATATGTTGCCATCAATGACAAAGGGGGAGATTGTTGCAAGTTTGAGGTGAACCAGTGTTGTCATTGATGTCAACATACTCATATTGCATTGACAAGAAGGATTGGATGAGCTGTGTGCTGAGGATATTGAGAAAGTTAGTCTCAATTAGGAACAGTGAAGAACAGTGATGAGAAGAAGGCAAAAGTACTCAATAGGTTGAGATTCAGAGGATACAGATTAAAGGGTTTGTAGATATGAGTCTTGCGATGATCCAGTTAAGATTTCAGAGGTCTGCATGAAGATGTGAAGAAGTTGTGATCGATCAAGTAGAACCTATTCTAGGAGATGCTCCGGAGTGACAGAGTGTTACAAAAAGGTCTGGTGAGATCCAGAAGTGTATTGTCCTATTCTGCGGATTGGATAGAGTGTTTGGGAGGTCCTTGTAATGTGTCATCTTGATTGGTATGTGGTTTGGAGGTTCGGAAGCACCTCTGGCAGTATGACAGTGGCGATAGACTATGTTCTTGAAGTTCTGGATGAGGAAGAGAAGAGATTCCAGTGAGTAGAGGAAGTGCAGATGTACTTGGTCATTTAGGCAGGCTTCTAAAGGTTCTTGGATCATGTTGAGGTTGTGTTGTTGATCTGCATTGGTGGTAGAGCCCGAAATTGAAGATATTCTTCCGGATGAAGTTCTTGTTCAGACTAGCCGACCGGATGAGTTGTTCATCTTGCAAATGTTCTTGTGGTGGCTGACCAGATGTGTTATTCATCCTGCGAATGTTCTTATGGTTGATTTCCAACTTAGATGATTGTTCCTAAGCTGATGTCTTGTATAAATAAAGGTTTGTGAGTTCATTTCAAAGTGTGTTGTGGAGCAGATGAGTGTGATATAGTGAAAGAGCGAAAGGTAGAGCAGAAATGTTTCGGGCTTAAATGGAACTGATCCAGACATGGTGAAGATGTCATTCTCTAGTTCAAGGTTGTGATCCTTATGATCTTGTAGACAGTATGTCTCTTTGTAGGCAGTGGCCTCCTTGTGAGTAGTGTGCTCGGGCAGTGAGCCCTAATTGGCATGTGCCATTCATTTTATCTTATTCTTCTAACAGAGAATAATCCTTGGGTTAGTCACCCCATGGTTTTTCCCTTAACCAGGTTTTCCACGTCAAAAATCTTGGTGTCTAATGTGTTGATGTCTATCTACTCCAGTGTTTATGCTTTTTGCTTTCATGAATGGTTAATTGATATGCTGTTAACTAATAAAGAAGAATCAAGTGTTTCAAGTAGAAGCAAGTTTTTGTACAACTGGTTCACCCCCCCTCTCAGTTGTGTGCCCTAGATCTAACAATAAGTGCTACATCAAAAAGAGATAGATCCATAGAAGTAACCCCACATCATGAATCAAATATATGTTTCATATGATAACATGTTTGCTTCATGTGCAGGTATATAACAAATCAATTTATTGATTCATCTTTTATGAAATGGCATGTGGAGAAAATGGGCTCCCATTAGGGTTGAACCCAACATGCACAAAGTATAGTTGTTAATGCTGAAGTATCCTAGTTGTAACCATGCATTTTAAGCCATAGTGAATGATCAATCACATTGGAACAATAGATAGAATAGGTATTTTGTTACCTTTTTGTTGTGTATATGATTTAGAATTACAGTCAAGGTGGAATTGACAAATTAGATGAGCGAGTACAGTCAACTTGATAATGCAAAGTCACTAATGAAGAATGCACAGTTCTAGTTGGTTGTCCTAGTCATATGAGATGCAAATGTTTAGTTTGAACAACACATATAGCCATCAAATGGACTGTCAAATATCAAGAGCATAGAAGGATTATTCATATGGTGTTGACATACATAGAAAAGAAGGAATGAAATGTAGATGTCTTCTCATTTTCATACATTCAGGAAATTCAGAGACAAAAATGAGATCTTATGATAGCCTTTCAGATGATGAAACATATCCAATTAAAGATCATTTTTGCAAATTCATCAATTGAAAATGTTTGTGAGTACATGATAGCACCTTTGTACTGGTGGAAAAATGCATTATACTATGCCAACATGGCAGTTGGTCTAACACATCATTCTAGGACAGATAGGGTACAGTATTGACATGTAAAACCTTGCAAATAAAGTATAACAACAAGGGATTCAATTCATCATCTTCAAGTATAAACACCAATGTGTTATATAAACATGAATATAATGCCAAGAAGAGGGTATATACAGGTTTTGGGTGTTCATCAAGATGCTACAATAGTCTAGAAAATCCAGTAGGCTATAGAAAGTCATGTCAAATCAATGCCTAAGTGGGAGAACCACTTGAGCTCAGCATGGGTCTATCTTGTGGAGGGTATAGAATAAAGTCCAGTGGTTTATGATTTGCTATCCAAGATGGTATTTCATGGTGAAAAGGTTTATGCGAAAATAAAGATACACAGTCATACAAGAAGTAGGGAACAATAGTATATGGAAAAGTGGACAATTCTTACAGCAGTCCTTACCACTGTCATAAATGTATCTGATGTAGAAGATATAAAAAATCACAAATGATGTGTTCATAATGATGCAACAGCATAAGGGAAAGTACAAGTCTCTATTCCATAAGGTTCATATTCCATAAATACAAAATGGCATATGATATAATTGTCAGGTGCATGTGCCATGTTACAGAAGTAACCATATCAGGTATGTGCATAGTCAAGATGATAGTTACAACCTATACATAGAAGTTTCCACTATCCACATTTTTCAATCAGTACTTTTGAAGAAATGTCATAGAAATAAGCTGCAATATGTATGTCAAGTGTTACATATTGAACAAAAAATATTGTCAGAATATATACAGAGTTCAAGAGTTATTGTGCATAGTTAGATTTCTTTGTGCAGAGATATCAGAAATGTATTGGGAAAATCATATATAGCTGAGAAGAGCAATGAGACATTTATATATATCATAAGTCCATGGTAATACTGAGACAAAAGAAGATAGAGTTTCATGTTTATGAACAGGATAAATACATATAACCAGCCATGATCTTTTGACCACCAAATGAATAAAGAAATGTGTATATGGAGCCTTGGCCTGTAGGAGTCAGAGTAAAAAAAAAACCTACTATTTGCATAAGATTCAGATGCTGTGAAATGGGTTTTGAGAAGTTCAAGAAAAATACTTAGGAAAGACCATTAAAAGCCATAGGTGATATTGGCCTGGTACCCATCTAGGTTTTTTATTGAGGAATGAATAGAAAATGGATGCTCAAAATACCATTTTGCTGGCTACAGCTTGTTTTAACTAGATGGTTTGTTATAGGTATCCAATGAAAACAACCTTCATTCATTCCTTTGTTGCAGATGTAAAAGGAAATGAAGTAGTTTTGAAACCCATTTTAGCTCAGACAAAGACAAATACTCAAAATGCTCAGAGATACCATCAAAATCATGGCCCCAGGTAGCAGATTCAGTAGAAGAAACTCAGAAAATGAAGAAAGGTTGTAGATGTTTGAGAAATTGAAAGTTTTTCAAACTCATTTCAGACAAAATACTTAGAATGCCTCAAAATCACACTTTTAGCAGTGAGATGCAAAGTGAAAAACTTAGGGAATGAGGAGAGATTGACAGTTGAACGACTTACCTCTCTGAATTTGTCGAATGCTGGTGTCAAAACCACATAGTTTTCCTTCAATCGACCTTCAGGGTGGCCTCAGCAGTCAAGGATAGATTCAAAGATATGTCAACAATGAAAAAATAGAGAATGCATTAAATACCAGTTGAAATCACGGCCTTGGAGGCCCAAAATCGACAAACAAGAGGTCAAAATCTCAGTAAAAGTGGCTTACCTTGCATTTTACTCAGAAAGTCTGCATTAAAACCCTCAGAGATCGACAAAAATCATGTAGTTTTCTCTTCAAACCCTTCCTGTGGTGGTAGTCAAGCTTGGGCAATAGAAAGGTGAAATGCAAAGTGAAAAGTTTTAGGCATTTCCTTCCTTTTCATTGATCGACCTAATTTACATTGTTTGTGGTTTTTTTTTATGTTTTTTTAAAAATCATTGATATCCTCTTGTGCCTGTGGTAAAGACCTTAGAGTCTTTGTAAACCTAATCATAATTCAAGGGGCCCGTGATAATGCACTTCTGCCTTTTGTTCTTTTTCAAAGTCAAAAAAACATTATGAAAACATAAGGTCGAATGCCTTATTTTGTTAAGGTATGTGGGTTTTTGAAGTCATAAGGTGGGTGTGATTGTATATATAAGGCATTGTAATGTGTATAGGGAGGCATAAGGGTCACTTTAAAATGTATTGCATTAGACCTTGTAAGCATGACGAGGTATGTCGTGAAATGTGTGAATGGCGAGGGGTTATAAGGTGCTTTGATAGAGCCATGTAATGCATGTAATGATGCAAGTGTATGGAGGTCATGTTTATGCCTAGGAATTACAAAGTGTTTTATGTTGATTTTGCATAAATCTAGAAATAAATTAAACATTGTAAACAAGTGATAGAGTAATGGGTTATAGCTTACTTTATCACTTGTCATAAAAATGTAAAAGGCAATAATAGGCAAATCCATAACACATGACAAAGTAGGTCTCGTTGATTACTTTATCACTTTTTCACAATATCTTATTCATCTCCAAATTATACAAAATCAGAAGATTAAATGTTATGTCCTAAGTGCCATTATTTTCTACATGGGTTTGTAATAAATTTGGAATGTAAAACATTAACTAAGTGGTGTAATTATAAACCACTTAGTCAATGTTAATTAAATGCAAAAATAATTGTATTTATGTCATTTATTGTGCAAAGGGCAAGTTGAGGATGCTTGCAGATATGGTCAAAGAGATATGGCATAAAATTTATTGTGCACATGCCAAGCATTTATGACGCTGCAGGGGAGGTTGACAAACAGGCAGAGGAGTTATTGCATATATTTGACTTGTTTTTAGTGGCATTTAAGGGCATTAAGAGGCTATTTTTGAAGCTTTTATGGTGGGTAATGACATGCCTTGACTTTTTCGTCATTGGGAACCCACTTTGGAGGACTTTAGACAGATATTTTGAAGGCTTTTATGAGATGCACGACCATGGAGGTTTCTCATGCTTATCTTTCTACAGCAACTTGGAAAGTATATAGTCATTCATTTGACTCTTTGTAAGGGAGTTCTTTTCATGTAAATTCTGGAGTTAGTGATTTTTCTGCAATCCTTACTCAGTTTGAGCATGTTTTTGTAACCCCTTTGAGATATGAAATACAGAACAAACCTTGGATACCATTGATAGTCAGGTTTTGCCATCTTATTTATGTAGTTCTGTGTATTACCAAGTATTTGATTAAGTCATTTGTGAGGTTAGTTTTATCTCCTTGTGATTTTGTCTCATGTTTCAAATACATTTCTGCAAAAAGTGTGTTTGTGTAGGTTACAAATTGTGTCTTAAAACTGTATATGCTTTATTAACTGTGAAGTTAGCTTCCTTTTAAAAGGTTAATGCATTTAGGCCTCTTTGTGAAGTGTGTTTGCAAAGCATACAGTAATAGGTTGTGCAGGTTTAGTTTCTGATGTCTATGGCCAATTGTATGCAAATTTGAGTTCCATAAATCATATCAAGTTTGGTGTATCACCCTTGTTCTCATTTTACAGTTTTACTTTTCATTTTTTAAGCATTCCTTTTCCCTTTTCCTCTGCAAATCCAGTAGTTTCTAGGTGATAACCAGCTAGGAAGCCGGCCTTCTCTGGAGGTTCTTTCCATTACAGGTGACCCACAAGCCTGGAAAGATCCCATGTTTCTCCAGATTGCCAAGTTTTGCAACTTAGCAAGGGTGCAAATATGAGAGACAACAGGTATTAGGGAGTACTTTTTCTCTCTTTTAAAATTATTAAATGTTATTTATTTCTCTTAATAATTAATTGGCATGACTAGGACGGTTCACCTCTAAGCTGGGGGGCATGCGTTAACTGTTCATCATTATCCGTGTTGACCGAGCTTGTCACTTGTCTCCTCGTGCAATTATCATAACCTTTTACCTATTATTACCCATAACCTGCCATTAATAACTTCTGATAACCGTCTTCGCTTACCTACTATTTTGTTTGCCACTATAGCTGTTGTTGAAGCTCCTTCCACATTTCAACACCATGGGAGGCGATCATACCAAGTATGAACCTTTGTCCATGAAAAAGCTTCTTGCCAGTGAGGAAGCTTATAAGATTTTTAAGTAGGCTGCATGGACAAAATACTTTAAGAAACTATGTGGCTTTGATGAACGGGTCGCTATGGAGTTTGCTGCAGGGTTTCATAAAAATAGCATTACTCTAAGGGGTTTGTAGTGTCTAGTGATAGTTCAGACAATTGCTTCAGTTACTGACCTTCCACAGACTGGAGATTCATTCTTTCCTAACTCCACCATGAGCGTCACGGACCTTAAGCTCCAGATGAAGCAGTCCTTGCAAAGAGGAGAGTCTATTGAGATAGTGCAAGGTCAAGGTACCAAACGCAAGTCCCTTCCATCTCCGTGAGATGAGGTTGCTAAATTCTTGATCTAGTATGTTATTTGTGAAGGTAGATATATATATGTTTATTGTCATCATTTCAAACTCATGCTACATTTATGAAATGCCTTGCTTGTTAATGTTCCCTACTATCTGCATTGCTCATTGAAACGTTCTTGTGGTCAATTTCTAAGGGTCATGAGAATTCCCTTGCCCATCATGGGTTAATCAAATTAATAGTCATGCATGGCCTTCATTCTGCAAAACCCTCTCTTGAATGAGATGCTTTTGTGAATTGTGAAACAAAGAGTAAGGAACCTATCAACAACCCTACAAAATAGATAGTAGAAGAAGCCCTAGTCAGGGAATCTTCTAAAAAGAAGAAATTGAAAGAATCCCCTATTGATAAATCCCCAAAAAAGAAGAAAATTAGCCCTATAGCTGCCTCCAGTCCACAAACTGAAGATACCACACCCCTCACTAGGTAGAGTAAAAGGACTTCTAGTTGGTTGGACAAACTTGTAGAAGCTACTCACTCCATAACTGATGTAGAGATAGTAGCAACAAAGTCCCCTGATAAAGGAAAAGGGAAGGTTGATAGGGAACTTAGGAGTTAAAAATGGCAGAAGAAGAAACAACAAGTTGAGCAAGAATAGATGGAAACCCATCCTTTCAAGGATATAGAAACTCCTGAGCAGCCACATGTGCACCCTGATGAAGGGGCCTCCGGCCAAGAAACATACAAAGTAGAAGACATAGTTGAAGATGCAAAAGACCCTGAATGTGAGGACATATGGAGGGATGCAACCCCTAGGGCCAACATAGAGAGGGCATATGAAGAGGGTGGAGGCACTCTTCCTGAAGAGGAAGTCCAACATATTGAAGGAATCCCGGATGCTAATGTTAAAACTGTGAGTCATGCTGAACACAAGTCAGAGGAGAAGGAATACAATGGAAAAGATGAAAGCCCCTGTCAGCATGGGAATGTTGACCTTACAAAATGTCCTACTCCACTCTAGCTAGAAAATGAGACCACTACTGTTGAAGGTGTTTCAAAGTCCCTTGTTGTCTTTTATGATGAAACCCCAAAGGAGGATTGCAACCAGTCGCTCATTCCATTCAACAAATTTTGCCAAGTCATTACACAGTTACAAAAAGAAAATAAAAAACTAAAGGCACAACTACAGGAACTTGTTACATAGAGTAAACAATAGAGGAAAGAGATTGGTGGAGGGAAAACAGGGCTATGCTAGGTAACTGAATCTTTGAGGGAGCCACAATGCGGCAGGGATACAACCACTACTAGCACAGTTTGTTCAACGGGTTTGTATTCATTGTTTGCATGAGGACATGCAAATTCCTAAAGCTGGGAAGAAATGTTGGGTACAAAATGTGTTCCATTTTTATGACCTTTTTCCTTTACTCCATTTCCATTTGCCTTCTTCCTAAGTCCCTTTTTGTCATTAATTGTTAGGAAAATAAAGAATATTTAATATGTTTTCAAGGGATGAAAGAATGCTTCCAACATACTATAACTATTGAAATGATGACATAATTTGAATGATTTGTTATAGGAACTGAATATGATGAAGGAACCAGCCATGTGGACGATAAGTCTTGAAGGGCATGAAGAGTGTCAAAATGTGGGAAACCGCCTGCTTCTATTTTGAATTTCGTTTTAAAAACTTGTTTAATGACTGTTTTAGGTTTGTGGCCCATGGCCAAACTAGAGACTATAATTGTTCAATTTGTTGGCCATCAGCCATAACAAACTGTAACTTCTCTTAGTTTTAGTTTATGATATTCAATATGCTAAACATATCTATATATATGTGCTATAATTTAGATTGGATATATATGATATACAGAAGATAGAAATCAAAGACATCTTTTTGTTCTTGAAAGAAATAGAATCGAATGGTCATGGCTTAAGTTAGCAAAATTAGTTTTTTTCTACTCACCTTGTGAACTAGAGGAAGGGCCCCCTCTTGGGAAGCTTGGTGAGATTGTTTTGTGTTTTAATTAGAGTTTACATTTCCTACAATTTAATTTCAGTTGAATGCGTATGCTGTAATTTGGTTTGATTTCCTTTCGAATTTAAGAATCGTTGATAAATTGGCTTATGTAATTGATTTGGTGTTAAATAAAGAACCAAAACGAATGTGATCAATTTTCTGTGGAATTTAATCATAGATTGAGAAATAAGGAAAATATTTATCTTTGCAGATTATTTACTGTATTTCCTATTTTAAATTATGATGTACTCTATTCTGTGAACTTCTTGTCGCATTTCAACTTCCTGTCGCATTCCAACTTCCTGTCGCATTTCAACTTCCTGTCGCATTCCAACTTCCTGTCACATTTCAACTTCCTGTCACCACAGAAAACATAAGCCAAGTTAAACTTTTATTTCAGAAGTTATTAGTTGCATTTCATCCCCACCTAGTTCACTAGTTTTAGCCCTTCGGTAAATTGCCACAACACCCTTCACAAGTCTACGATTCCCAGATTGACATTGAGGAGTAAGCTGAGGAAATTCCTGAGGATTGACCCAAATCCATTTGCCAATTAAGACATAATTACAAGGATAGTTTTATTTATAATATCAATCCATAGTTTAATCCAATCAATTAGCCCACAATATAAAGTAGTATCAACACTGAATTGCAATAGGCTCACTACCGAAAGCTTCACTGCCCAGAAGAAAGGCTCACTACCAAAGGGATCACTGCCCAAGGATTCACTGTCCTGAAAGAATGAGATAGAAGAGGTGGCTCACTTCCAGAGTTGAACTATTATAATTGCATCTAAAATATGCATGGGGTACAGTTCCAATGAAGCTCAAAGTACTAAAATAATATTCATCACACTGTTCTGAAATACCAAACTCTACTAGTCTACATTTGATTTTCTTCCATGGGTACTTATCACACCACACTTTCACTTATACTGCTATTCACATTCCATTCATTGCACACACACAAACACGATCCCTTGACACTCATTTATACCATCTTCAACCTTGAAAACATTCTCCAAGGTTGGCAACACACCTTAGCTTTTCAAATTCAAATTAGGTCAATGCCAAAACATTCTCACGGTGGAAAGGAATGAGTGTGGACCACAACACACCTTAGCTTGGACCCAAATCCACACATACATGCTTCACCACGCTTGCACAATCACTAGACCAGCTCCGTAATTATTGCAAACACACAAAGTCAGCCAAACCTATGTAATACAATGAATTTTTTAAGTACACACTTCCTCAAGGAAAGATATGTCTCACTGACCACACATAATGCTTGAACACACTCTAGAATCTTCCACAAACATTTCAAAGCAACCTGAAAACCAACAAACTCCTCTGCAACAACTTTCACATGAAGAAAGTTCACATTGGAACACTCAACTAACTCCGTCATACACTGCAACTCAAGAAACCAACTTGCGGAGCACCAAACAATGAACCACTTCAACAGAAGAAATACATGAACCTTATAAGCACAATTTCAGAAATGCAAGATCTAAAACCTCTTTGCGGAGAAATACGGAGCACAAACATTTCTCCCAGACACCTCTGCAATGCTCAGAAACATAGTCCGCACACTGGTGAGCACAACTTCCTCTGCATAGCAAACTAGAGCACAAATCTTGGAATATAACATCTCTAAACATCCCTGAACAACATATTCGAACCACAAAGATAGATCTTCAACATAGAAGAAATGTGGAGCAAGACTAGAGCACCACTCTGTTAAGCCAGATAGTCTCTTCAACACACTATTTTCTTTATTAATCAAATTTTCTCAAAATCACTTGGATACCAACCATCAGAAGAATATTCCTAACATCTTCATCATCTCTTCAAAGCAACCAAACCACCTTTAGCAAAGTAACTCAACCAGATAGCTCATACCACTGCAATCAACCTCATCTTTGTTCATCATCAGCTCATACTATAACTCTATTCTGTTGCAAGTATGTGCCTAAGCAGTGTTGTCATTGATGTCAACATATTTGTGTTGTCATTGGTGTCAACTGTGCTCTTATTTTGTTGCTTTCTTGTAAGGAGTGAGATGTTTTGTATTTACTTATGTAAGTGATCCTAATATTAAGGATATTGAGAAAATTATCTCCTCCAGTGGAAATAATGTGTTGCAGTGGAAACAATGTATTGTATTTAGAAGAATAGTTTAGAAGTTTACTCCATATTTTCCATAAAATGAATATCTTTGTCTGTAGATTGGAAGTTATTTAGAAGTTTGTCTAAAGATGTTATATTCCAAGTTTAAGCCTCTGATATGAAGATTTGAGTGAGTTATGTTCACTAGTGTAAAAACTGCTTTTCCTGTATGTTTGGTGGTGACAGGGAGAAAGTGTTATGCTCTGCATTCCTCCGCATTGAAGTATTTTAGTCTGCGGTTCTCGAGTTAAGTCTAATATGATGTTATGTGCCTTCAACTCTAATGGTTCATGATCTAGTGGTCTGCAAGCGATCTTTTCCTTATGATAGTAGATGGTGGTGGTGTTTATGTGCTCCAGTTTGAAGAATCTTCTTGACAGATAGGTTAGAAGTTGTGTAGTAGTTCCTGATGATCTCAATGTGCTTGTGGATATCTCCTGATTGTGTTCCTATCCTTGGATTGGTCCGTAAAGAGAAAATTGGATCGTGGATGAAGAATGTTCTTAGTAGACCTAGTGTTCTCACCAGTCTTAGCCAACTTGGTTAATTTCACTATTTGTGGAGATGCCTTGAAGATTGTAGAAGTGTGTCATCACGTGAAGGATTGTGTTTAAGTCCCAACTAAGACATGGCATGATCAACATACATCTTTACATCTTTCCCTTAGCTAATTTCTGTAATAGGTCCAGACCTATTTCTATGTATGTTTTTGTAATGCCAACCTTGGAGATTATTCCAATAGCTGATGAATGTATTACCAACCTTGATGTACATTCCAAGGTTGATTACTTATATAAAGACTTGTAATGTAATTGCAAAAAAGTGTGGAATGTGAAAATGAAGAGATAAGTGAGAAGGTGTAAAAGAGCGGAGTAGAGAAGTTATATTGTACTTCAATGGAGCTGAACCCAAGCATGGAGTAGATGCTACCAAATCAGTTCACCATCTTTTGGTAGTGAGTTGTTCTTTGCAGTGAGTAATTTGGGCAGTGAGCCCTGTATGAAAGGAAGCTAGGTGTGTGGAAAATGCTTCCTACACTAATCTAATGAGAGGAAGAGAGTGCAAATTCAATTTTATCCTTACTATTACAACAATGTTAAACCCACTAACAGAGATATTGTAGCAAACACATAAACAAGAAAGTATGACAGAGGAAAAGAGACACAAGATATACGTGGGGAAAATTGTTACGGGTGAAAAACCCCACACTCCAAAACACAGCTCAAATGTATTACGTAAACAATGAAGGTTACAATACAACATAGAGCCAATGCTCTTGTAGGAGTCTTCGATACTTGTATCTAGAGATGATTCGGCAGCATAACAGTACTTGTAAAACCTGTAGTACATCACCTCCTCAAAGCACCTATTTATATAGAAAATACAAGGTAATTTTAGTTCTATCTTGGAATGAGCATCCAACATGGCCTCATGGCCCAAAACCCATGCCTATGGACACTTGTCCAACCTTGTAGAATGTTCCTGACACTTTTCAGGTTACCCCATCCTAAAGAGGTCACCTATTCCCAAAATGGGCTATGACAGATGCTCTTACAACTCTTACAACCGTCATAAAACCTGTCATAACTTACAGCTGTAAGAGAATCTATCATACACAGGCTGTAAATAGCATATTCCCTTACATGTCATAGTCCACCTTGGGGCACCCAAATATGCCTTTTTCAAATATGCTCTTCGACACATGTCTTCACCTGTCATAGAATCTCCTATTTCTGACTCTTACATGTCATAACTTTGTCATAGGAATCTGTCATGACCGTTACGGTCAATATTCCCTTACACAACATCTAAGATGCCGACACATGGAAAAATATTCCTACCACTAAGTGGGACGCCTATCTTCTCATGTGAGGACAAAAATACATGTGGTCATATGCCATGTAGGATGACACATCACCGTGCCAACTCCCACAATATGACAACATAGGATTTGCATCCAATTAATACAATAGGCAAATAATAAATAAATACAATCTAAAAATACATGGAATTACCAAGGTTGAGACACCTTAATTCCCAACATTCTCCCACTTATTGAACACCTTGTAAGAGCCAATAGATTTAACAGGATTTTAACTGCTATAGGCTGAGAGGCCCATAGACCCTGAACACCATCTAAACTTCTTTGTGCCCACTAACTTCGTCAATGCATCTGCAACATTCTTCAAAGTATCTACCTTCTCCAAATTTACCTTCCCATCCTCTACCATGTCTCTCACGAAGTGAAACTGTAGACACCTAAAAATGTCTTGATCACCAAACTAACTCCTGATATCCCTAATCATGTCAATTCCCCGCTTAAACCAATTAATTAAATTTTATTTAATTAATTAAATCTTTATTTCCCCATTTCTCATCAATTTACCCCAGATAATTGAATTAATTTCATTAATTCAATAGTATCAAACCTAGCCAAATGAATTTAGTAGATATGCAATATTTACTAAATCATTTTTCCCTTTTTTGCCACTAAACCCAATTAATTAGTTAAAACCATATTAACTAATTAATTTAACCCCACTTATTCTAGCCTTAGGGTTAATTAAATAAAATCAATATTAATTAACCCTAATCCCTCATTTGGGTGGTTAAACCTAGTTTAACCCACTCTCCCACATTTCCCAAATAAATAAATGGGAATAAATCCACCTAAAATCCCACATCACAATAAAATATCATTCTTCCCATGCCTATACCTCCATTTCCCCCCAAATGAATTTTTAATTCATTTTCTACATTTCCCTCCAAATGAATTTTTAATTCATTTTACATTTCCCCCAAATGAATTTTTAATTCATTTTACATCTCCCTCCATGAATATTTTATTTGGGAATAATCTTCCTCCATACTTTCCTTTTCCCCAAAATGAATAAAAGAATCACTTTTATTCATAACCATCCATTTTGATAGATTAAATCTGAGCCCTCCATATCATCTCCATTCTCCACCCTTGATCTTTCCAAGCATTCTCCACCCTTGGATCAAAAACCCCTCTTAAAGTCTATAAATAAGACCTCTCCCAAGCAATTTAAGGGGATCAAGTCTATGCAAAGTAATAATGCCAAAATCACTCTTGAGTTAGGATAGTGAGTTGCACAACTTATGAGCATTTCACATTGAAATCCATTTGTCTAGTGATCATCTTGGTCATAGGAGCTTGTTTGGGTGCAAAGGCTCCTTCTTCCCTTGATGGGATTAGATTTGCATTTGTTAGGTATAATCTTATGTGTTTATTGCATTTGGTTTCATGTTTTTCCCTCATTTGCTTTTCTAATCTACATTGGCACGCCCGGTGGGACCCACAAGGTCCAGTCTAATCTTGTTTCGTGAGTTTTTGCGTGAGATATGTGTGTTTTGCAGGTGTAGCACTATTATATCATCTCAGTGGCGCCATCACTACCTCGGTTCAGCGCCATCTTCTATTTTGACGCCATTTCTACGCTGCATTTCTCACTTCTCTCACCCACTCACATTTGCTATTTTAAGCTCTCCCTGCCATTTGTAGTGGTCTTTTTGCTCTCGGGTTACACAGAGATGTTGAAGTTGTAAGGGGGGGTTATGTCAAAATTTTTACAAGGGGTCTAAATAGGCACTTTAACTTAGACATCATCTGGTTTTTCATGTACCTCAGCTAACAAGGCTAAACAAGACCCTTATTTTGCTGTCTGACCCCTGGCATTGGAAGAAAAAAATACTTTTTTATAGGTCGGACGTGTTCAGTGTCATATCAGCGCCATCGCTTAGGTCGGCGCCATCTGCAGAGTAAGCAGATTCTCTGGACAGTCGCGCAGTGACGCTATCTGATACTCGTATTAGCACTATCATCTGGTTCAGCGCCTTCTAATAGGTGTATTAGCGCCATCCCATGATTTGTCATTTTAACTACCTTAAAGTAGTGCTATCGAGTTTTTGTGTTGTTTTTACTATATTAAAGCAGCGCTATAATTTTAATCATCGCCATTTTCTATAAGTCAGGTTGTTTTGCCCACAGTGGTGCTTTCGCATACCTATTTTAGCGCTATTGTGAGAAACTGACTTTGCTCTCTGTGCAGGTACGGATAAGTTTGTTGCAGGTCATACGATGGATACTAACAAAACTTTTTTGCAGGGTGGTTTGATGTTTTAGTTAGCAAACACTTTGATTTGGCAATCTAAAATCAACACTTTTGCATGTTAGATCTTAGACAACATTTCAAATTTGGTGTGTTAAAATTGATCAAACAAATCATAGCAAATCTCTTTGTGTGTGTGTGTGTGTGTCAAACACTTTAAGTTTTGGTGCTCTAAAATTTACCCTTTGGTGTGCCAACAAACGACAAATCAAACACTTTGATTTTAGACTTAAAATGAACCACAAATTTGCATAAAGCATCTTGGTTAAAAAGAACAACAAATTGCATCTCTCACGCATGTAACCAAGAAAATCATCTTAATTGTTTGAAGTGTCTTGTGCTCTTTTGTTTGTAACGTGACAGAGCATATGCTCTTCCCTTGCACCATTTTGGTGATCTTGGGAATCAAAAGCTCATCACAAAACTTGCAAAAATCACACCCCATTTAAGTCCAAAAGATCTAAAATGAACCATGCTTAGTGTGATACAATCATTTAAAATACGTATGCTCTTCCCTCGCACCTTCGAGTGAACTTGGGGATCAAACTTATTTTATGATTGTATTGCTTTTGTAATCCTTAGAGGGCCTGCCACCCCGCTTCAAAAGGTGGGAACGACCCAAGCGGCATCAAGCTAAAGCCAAGCTCTTCTAAGCCGCTATATAAAATAAGGGCTTTGGGACGAAAGTCTCAAGCGATAGGTGTTGTTGTGTTATACCGACAGCCAACCTCCCCCAAAACCCTCCAAGGCGTAACCCTTGGAGGCTGGGAGACTCCATAACGGAGAGTAGTGCTGCCGCACATATAACCACCTGAATGGATGCCCTTACTACGAACCATTGTTTTAGCAAGCCAAAATCCTTCTATTTGTTGACGTAGAGGGCAAAACCCTTGAAGCGGCCCTGATTCATGCGGTTCTTAGCCGAGGTAGCAGGGACAATCTAAAGGTTTGGTGAGGGACAAGCCTTATAAGAAGCCTGGATCTTGGTATGCGTGAGAAGTGTGTGCAATTGTAAGGAGGAGCCGGTGCTACCAAGATCCTAGAGCTACCCGCTTTGAATAGGCACAGCTAGGGGATTCAACAAATACTGTCACATTCTCACCTTAGGTTGTTCAAAGTGCTTGTTGAAGAAAATCACACATCCTTTTCCAAAACAAAACAAAAGCTTGATTTTTGTGTGGTTTATTGTGCTTGAATTAATTGCAACAACATTGCCAAGAGACAAAAACAAATCAATTGATAACATTCCAAACAAACAAATCCAAAAATTTGCCATCAAAAGATCTGTCTACCCTGTTTTAGCACCATATCTATTTGATTGTGGTGCCATTTCACCTGTGGATTGGCGCTATTCTTAGATTGATCTGCCTAAAACAAAGGGCCCATTTAGTTGTGATCTCCACTACCTGTTCTGTCATAATCCGTATCCATCTCACAGGAATCCAACAACAGTCCATCCATTTTCTTCCAAAATTTTCCAAAATCACACCTTCCCTTTGACCTTAGAGGATTAATCACCACCATTGTTGGACCTCTTTTGATACATCATCATCATCCAAAATCCATATTCATCCATCCCCTTTCAAACCTTTTTGCATATCTCCTTGGACCAAAACAAATCATTTCAAAAAATCCAAAATCCAAATCAAAACACATCATTAGACAAAACTTGTCCTCCTTTTGAGCCAAAATTTGATCTAGATCTTATCATTAACATCACATTTTCCTTGAAAAGTCATTAGTCTACCTTTCAAGAAAAACAAATCCCCTCTTTGCGTAAGGTCATTAGTCTACCCCAAACAAAGAAAAACATCCCTTTGCGCCAACTCAAAATCTAGATCCTATCTCAAAGCTCAATTTGTGAAACATCAAGAACATCATCCTAGTCATCCCAATCAATATCAAAACATCAAATTCAAAATCCCTTTTTCATCATCCATCTTTGGTCCAAAATTTGTGCAAAAAAGAAAAAAATCAATATCATCCATTCATATCATCCTTAGGATAAAGCCTTTGGAAAGACATATCGATCTTCACCACATTCTCTTTTCTACTCCCCATCCATCTTTGGGTCCAACAAAATCAATCCGATTCTCTAAGGTCTCCATACCCATCTCATCCTACATCTAGAAATCAACCCCATACACGTATGCCCACCACAAGATCACAACATAAAAAGAATCAAGAAATGGCAGAACATTGGCAATTTGGCATGCCTAACACCGATAGCTACAACAGACCCATCAATCCAAATCCACCTACATATTCCTACACCCCCCATATGGTCCTAATGAGAATCCCTTCAATTACTTACAACAAACACAACCATCACCCCCCCACCACCACCAACATAAAACATCCCTGCTATGTCCCACAATGATCTAGAGGTCTTGAGCTTTACGCAAGACGCTGATAACATGGACCTACTAGATAAAATCCTGAGATCAGACCCAAATCGATATCTTGATTATCTCCTCAAGATTGGCGCCCAACTTCCCCCCATCATGACATCCTCACAACCATCCATCTCTACAATCTCTCCTACCCTATCAAATACCCAAGCATCTACCTCACATACTCAACCTACCACCTCTCAAACATCAACACCTATCGTATCCACCACTCCCACAAGCTCAACTATGACCACATCTACCATTTCCACAAATCCCACTGCTCCTACCGTTTCCCAACCTATTATCACATCCACTACCACTACTAGCACAAACTCTTCCATCCCACAAATCACCCTAAGCATACAAGGGAACACCACACAGGCAAGTACCTCCACAAATGTGCCTCCACCCAATCCCCAAACCATAGCATACCTACGACAACTATTCTCACAACCACCTCATAATACATCCAACCAATCCAACGTCCACCTACCTAATGCCAATACATCCAACATCACGTACCCCCATATTCCTATAAATCAACACAATCCCAATCCCCAAATACCACCACATGTTCTCCAACAACTCTACGCGCACCAACAACAGCAGGCACCAATCCATCTGAACCCCAACCTACAACACCAACATCTCAATCAAACCAATCTCCAACATCAAATCCCACCCCACCTCCAATATCTCACTAATCAACAACCCTACACATGCCAACCGCAACAACCACAGGATTTCAACACAGTCCTACAAGGCTTAATCCAAAAGGTGGATGACCTACAAACTGGGGGCAAACGCAAATACTATTCTTTTGAGGATATTTGCCCCTACCCGTTTGACCGCACATTGTACATGCCTCCTTTCCCCAAAAACTTTGAAACGCCAAAATTCAACAAATACAAGGGAAAGGGAGACCCTAGGGACCACCTTAGGGAGTTCTACATTGCTTGCCTAGAAGTCTCTAACAACGACACATATCTTATGAGACTCTTCCCAAGAAGCCTTGGCGGCCAAGCCGCTGAGTGGTTCACCCATCTTCCACCTGGCATTCAAACATTCCTTGAGCTCGCAGAGAAGTTTGTAAATCACTTCTCTTACAACTTTAAACATGAGGTGTCTATGACAGACCTCTGCAACACCAAACAAAAGAATGGCGAAGCTTTCGCCTCTTTCTTACAATGGTGGAGGGGCTTGGCAAGCAAACTCCCATGGCCTATTCCTGAGAAACAACTTGTCACCATGTTTGTGGCCAATCTCAATCAGGAACTAGGGTTTCAATTACAAATTCTTTGCGCATCCACCTTTGAAGAAGTTATCGACAAAGGCACGACTATTGAACGAGCCCTCATTGCCAAGGGCTCCATCAAACTTAACGACAACAAATCCAACAACAATCATAGCAACAACAACAATCACAACAACAACTACTACTACTACTACAAATCCAATCACAACACCCCCAATACCAATAGCAATACCAACACGCAATCCAACAATAAATCATGCTATTGGGGGAAGACTAAGAACAATCTAAACGACGGCGTCACGGATGTGAAGGCCGTCCAACATATCCAAAACCAAACACCTGTGCATACATATGCAACAAATGTAAATAACCAGAGAGGGCCAAATAAACCACGCAAACCTTACTGAACATTCACACCATTAGCAGAACCCATCGAGGACATCCTCGATAGATGTCTCAAACAAGGAGTCGTCACACTCCCGCCCATTCGCCCACGTCAAGACAATGAACTAAAAGCCGCGTGGTACAACGAGAACCACTACTGTGACTACCACCGCGTTGTAGGACATAAAACAGCTGACTGCATGCAACTGAAACATTGTATCCAAGACCTTATCAAACAAAACCTAGTCAGCCTCGATCACGGTGCCCAACCATCACCAAACGCTAACCTTGGAGCTTACAAGGATCCTTTACCTAACCATAATAAAGCTTCTTCGTCCAACCAAGCATACAATGTCACTCCACCACCCGCACACTATGACTCCATTGTCAGCCGCATTGAACCCTCATCCCACCATGTCAACACAATCACCATTCGGGCACAAGCACCCGATTGTGCGGTGACAACCCGTCGGGGTCATGTGTCTATCCACACCGCCCCTCCTACCGACCAAATGCTGGCATTCACATCTGATCGCCTCCCCCCTTGTCCAACTGCCTGTCCATCACCCGCCACTCGATATAACCTCCTAGAGCATCTAGGAAAGACACCCACACAAATCTCCATCCTTGAGCTGCTTCGCACATCACCCCACCACAAGGATGTCCTCGACAAAGCCCTTTTCGAAACACAAGTCCCTGCAAACTTGGATGTCAATCAATTTCAAGCCATGGTCGGTCATATTGCCACACCGCACCATCTCACGTTCTCCGAAAAAGATCTCCCTGCTTCTGAACACCCACATAATGATGCACTACACATCGAGGTCCGCATTCACAAACACACCATTAAAAGAGTCCTAATAGATGGTGGCTTCGGCCCTAATATATGCACTCTAAAATTGCTAAAACACTTGGGGTACTCAGATGTGGTTGTGGATGCTAGTGAGTGCATTACAATCAAAGGATATGATGACACCGAGAGGCTATCTGAAGGCACCATAAAGCTCCCTATTCAAGTGGGACAGAAAATCCTTGAAACCAAATGTCAGGTTCTGGATCTTGACCTCCCCTATAACATTCTTCTCGGTAGACCATAGATTCATGCCATGCAAGCCATCCCATCCACCTTTCATCAATGTCTCAAATTCCCCCACAACGGCACAGAAGTCACTATCTATGCTGACCCCCGTCCCTTCCAATACTGTAGTTTTCTGGAAGGTCACAACCAAACCTTCTGTCCATATAATAAAGCCACCGTCCAAATCAATCCGACGGCTTCCACCTCATACATAGACCCTACCAACATCACCACCACTTCATCCCAAGCGTCTCCACCACCTGAGGTCAAGATCCAACTCAGTGACAAAGGATGTGGGGAATATAACCTGCACAGCAACTTTTGTGTAGGCACACTACCCAATCCCAAAACCTTTGGCACCCCCACAGTAGAGGCAGCCAACACAGTCATCATCAAGTGTAAACCCTTGCCTATCTTTCATAAGAAACACCTTCTGGATCAGGATATACTTGAAGATATTTCATCTTGGCTTTACAAGGAAGAAGAAACAGAACAAGATGTCCCCATCATCCCAACAACAATCTACGACAAAGGTTCTGAAATCGTCAAAACCATGGGTTACAAAGGACAAGGCAGCATTGGCCTGCACGAACAGGCGATTGTAGAACCACTGCAAGGAACAAGAAACCCCTATACTCAAGGGTTAGGGTATGGTCAACCACAACGCATCCTCCCTTCCGGCGAGTGTATCTTATTCACGGCCGCTACACTCCCTTAGACGTCGATGATGTTAATGAAACGGGCCTTCAAGATTCCTTTATCCATTTCACTGACTTCTTCGACTCATCCATTTATACCATCTACTCTATCACCACTCTCACTTCATCTTCCACCGACCTATCACTAGTTTACCCTGACCTCATTAATTGGGACCAACGGAGACCTCCGGTCTTCGACATCACACCTAATGACGAGGCCATCACTGAAATGATGGGGGTAAGAGATCACTTCCCTGTGGGAGATCATCGAGTAGGGTACATAATGGAACTCCATCCAAATGCCTATTTCAGGGAGACAACCCCTGCTTCCAGTCACAATAACATAAAAATCAAAAACGGATCTGATGGTGAAAACCATTCTGCGGCAATATCAGATCCTAAAATAGTAAAAACAAAAGACACATCTCCTGGTGAAAACCTCCACGAGGCACTAGGAGATGGAAGCATGGGCCTCCCTGAGATAGACAAAGTATATCCAGATAGATCACCCATCTTGGTAGAACCAGCTCAGGAAATGAACCTGGGGACAGAACAAGAACCAAAAATTACATACAGAGCAGAATCCCTCATCATGTTCGAATAGGAAAACTTCTTGGCTTTTTTTACACGAAGAAGTCATAATTTCGCATGGACCTATGCAGACATGCCAGGGCTAGATCTCGCATTGGTTGTTCATCATCTTGCAGTACGTCCCGATGCCAAACCAGTCAAACAGAAACTTAGAAAGATGAATCCTCAGGTGGCCCTTCTTGTCAAAGCAGAGCTAAAAAAGTTATTGGATGTTGGGTTCATACGCCCTGTTGATTACCCCGAATGGGTTTCAAATCTAGTACCAGTTGCTAAACTAGATGGCAGAATCTGCTGTTGTACTGACTTTAGAGACCTCAACAAGGCCTACCCGAAAGATGACTTCCCACTACCCAACATTGACATGATAGTGGATCTCACTACAGGACATGAGATGCTATCTCTCATGGATGGCTTTTCAGGGTACAACCAAATAAAAATTGCTGCAGAAGATCAACATAAGACATCCTTTATATGCCCATGGGGGACATACTGTTGGGTAGTAATGCCATTCGGCCTAAAGAATGCGGGAGCTACCTATCAAAGAGCAATGACCGTCATCTTCCATGACCTCTTCCACCACATCATGGAGGACTACGTCGATGACTTACTGGGCAAATCAAAGACAAGAGAAGAACATTTGGATGTATTGGCCAAAATCTTTGATCGGTTAGACCAATATAATGTCCATTTGAATCCAAAGAAGTGCATCTTCGGCGTCACCTCAGGCAAGCTCCTAGGATACATAGTCTCAAGAAGAGGAATCACAGTTGATCCCACAAAGGTCAAGGCCATAACAGAAATGCCTCCTCCAAACACACTAAAACAACTGAGAAGCCTACAGGGGAAACTCTAGTCTATCCGACGATTCATTGCCCAACTTGCTGATACGTGCCAACCATTCCAGCATCTGCTTCGAAAAGACATAGCTTTCATCTAGAACACTCAGTGTCAGGGTGCCTATGATCAATTAAAAGAATACCTGGCTAATCCTCCTGTGTTAACTCCACCAAGGCACTTCGAACCCCTCCTACTTTATATCTCCGCAACAGAGACAGCTATCGGGGCCTTGCTAGCACAACTTGATGAACAGGGGAAGGAAAGAGCCATCTACTATATCAGCCGCACCTTGATCTTGTATGAGCTTAATTACACACAAATTGAACGAGCATGTTTAGCCCTTGTCTTCACATGCCAAAAGTTGAGACACTACATGCTCAATCATAAGACCAAGCTCATTGCTAAGATCGACCCACTGAAGTATTTACTAAGCAGAGCGGCTCTCACTGGCAGAATGGCAAAATGGGTTATGATTCTATCTGAGTTTGAGATTGAATACACAGAGAGAAAGGCCATTAAAGGATAGGTCATAGCGGATCAGTTGGCTGAAGCACCTCTCCCTGCAGAACATCCCACTATTGTAGACTTTCTAGATGAGGCTATCCTAACAATCACGCCAGCCACAGACACATGGAAGATGTATTTTGATGGATCCTACACCCATAGAGGCTCGGGGGCAGGTGTCCTGTTTGTTACCCCTCAAGGTGACACGATCCCTAAATCATTCAAAATCACATTTCCATGCACTAACAATGTAGCAGAATATGAGGCTCTCATCACAGGTCTCCGCATGGCCATCCAATGGAAAATTGAAAAGCTACTGGTGCACGGTGACTCTCAATTGGTCATTAGGCAGGTCACTAATGAATACAAAACCAAAGATGACAAACTCCTGCCCTACAAAAAGATGGTGGATGATTTCAAAGACTACTTTGATGACATCCAATTTGAGCAAATCCAAAGGCTCAATAACAAAGCAGCAGATGCCATGGCTACCATAGGATCCTTGGTCGATATGAAAAAGGATAGCAGGAAATATGAATTCCTTATAGAAGAGCTACCCATCCCGGCATACGATGTTCCTCAATCAGAATTAGTGTGCGAAGTTGTTGGCCCCTTGTCCCCGTGGTACCAAGAAACATACCTTTACCTGCATGACAACATCCTTCCCCCTAACCTATCCAATTCCCAGCGCAAATCATTTATCCATCGAGCCTCCCGTTTCATTCTTGTCGACGACACACTATATAAAAGGAGTCTTGATGGCACGCTTCTACGATGTTTAGACTCTAGGGAAGCTGAGGTAGCCTTAGAAGAGGTACACGCAGGTATTTGCGGGGCGCATTCCAGTGGACCTACCCTCTCTAAAAAGATCCTCTAGACTGGATACTACTGGCCAACCATGGACAGCGACGCCCACAGGTTTACCAAGACATGCCTCCCATGTCAACAACACGGTGATCTCATCCACACACCAGCACAGGAGCTGCAATTGATCACAACACCATGGCCTTTCTCACAGTGGGGACTCGACCTTGTAGGGAAAATACATCCTCCATCATCCAACGGCCATAAATTCATAATCACCACCACCGAATACTTCACAAAGTGGGTGGAAGCAATACCACTCACCTTCACCATAGGTATCCAAATCTCCAAATTCATCCTCCACTATATCATCTGCCGATATGGTATTCCCCATTCCATCGTCACTGACAATGGAAAACCCTTCAAAAACCAAGAAGTTCGATCTTTGTGCAAAAAATTCAACATCAAACACCGCTTCTCCACCCCATATTACCCCCAAGGAAATGGTCAAGCAGAGGCATCAAACAAAACCATCCTCTGCATCTCAAGAAGACAGTCAATGAAGCTGGCCGCGACTGGCACCTCCAACTCAACCCCGCCCTCTGGGCTTACCGCACAAGCATCCACACTCCTACATGAGCCACCCCATACTCACTAGTATTCAGTTCTGAAGCCATTTTACCTATAGAGGTTGAGCTCCCATCTCTCTGAGTGTCACTGCAAAACATTATCTCTAATGAGGACTACCGCGTTGCAAGGTTGCATCAACTAGAGCTACTGGATGAGAAACGCTTGCATGCCTTAAATCACTTACAGGCATATCAAAATCGCCTCAAAAGAAGCTACAACAAAAAGATCAGAACCAGAAAATTTGAGGTAGGTGACCTTGTCTTAGTGGAAAATCAGAAGAACCTGCAAGAGCGTTCGAAGCAAGGAAAGTTTGAACCCAACTGGCTAGGACCTTATGTCATCACGGCTGATTATGGGTCAGGAGCCTATCAGCTTGCAACATCAGATGGGCAGCCTCTAGATGAGCCAATGAATATCATGCATCTCAAGAAGTTCTATGCATAACCTATCTACTACCCCAAGTCAAAAAATCAAAAAATCAAAAACACCAAAAAAAATAAAAAATAAAAAAATTCAGAGTGCAACAAAAAAACTTCCAATGGTGAAAATCACTTCGGTGACACCTTGGATAAGTACCATGGTGAAAACCTATTTTAGGTGCCATGTGTAGTGGCCGGTTCTACCATCTAATAAGTCCTCGTCTCGTCACACCACTTCATATTTCACACATCCCATGGCTTGGAAGTCTGAAACATCAAGTCCTATCGCCTAGCACATCCTATCCCATCCCAAGGCGAACCCATGGAACGAGGATCCTTGTAAGCTCCCTTTGTACATACAGAATCAAAAAATCCAAAAACATTGCAAAATCAACAAAATCCAAAAACATCGCAAAATCATAAAAATACAAAAACAATAGAAAATACAGAAAATCCACAAAAACAACGCATCTCATCATCAAACACCCATCAGTCTTCAACACATCAAACCCACTGCAAACCATTCCCACATCATCAAGTCTTGCCAGAACTACATATTCATTTCCCCCGCATCTTAAAAGTACCTTGATCCCGTGGACACAGGGTATGTAGGCAGTCTGGAATACAAAGAATGTTTCCAGTACTCAGGTATCTAAGATGCACCCATCCATCCCGTTGGATGATACCCCGTTTACTGAGCTTTCTGGATCTCATAACGGATACACAAGCTTTGCATACACTCGAAACAGATTCCCCAATGCAAAAATCATCAATCAACATACCAACCATACCCCTACACATGGCTCGACTGTTCCTTTGCCCGTCTTCCCACAGTTCTCTAATCAATACCAATGGATCTGCGTCCTAGGATATATCTTTCCTACAATGGACAAAAATCTATCATTCTATCACCACATCTCTTGGCAAGAGCACACAAAGGCTATTTGTATCTTTTCGTTGGTCTTTTTTGATTATTGATTTTTATCTTTTTGTCTCGCTCTCAGTCATTTCCAAAGCTACCTTGATCTCATTATATCATGGTATGTAGCGGATAGCACCTGGAGTAGACAATCGTCATTGTTTCTGCATGCTGTGCTTGTGGGTTGGGTTCATTACTCCAAGAATAGTATTCATATCTTGAAGTCTGGGTCGGTTCTAGCATGATGTGTCCTATTTGCATATACAGGCATTAAAACCTTTTATGCATTATTCACACTCATCGCTATGAGTCCCCTTCCTCGACTAGACAAGATTATACTACCTTGGGCATGCATGAAATCAACCTATTGTTTGTGGGTCTAGTCCATGCAATTGCAGGGTATACATCATCACCTAGGTCATTTCATACCTTTGTGAACTATATCCTACATTGCTACATTAAACTAAGAAATGCTCTCAATTAATCTTGTGCAACTACGGCTACTAGCTCAAAGTCATCATCCTAATCACTCAGTTAACTATCCCATCTCAGCCTGGATTTAATAATCATTTCCCCCCATCCACTAATCCTATTCCCCCTCCGCATTTCCACTCAACATATCCTGAACCGCAATAACCCCCCCCCCTCAACTGACGTGGTGTCTTGTGACCTAACAACCCTCTCATCTCCCCACCCCCCCTCCCCTGTCCCTAGACACTCCCAATCCTACCCATACCCACCCATACACCTTTATCCTCTCCCCACCTAATTCCCTCTCCCACAGCCTACACTCAGGGTCAACTCAAAGAATGTCATGTGTATCAGGACTGGACCACATCACCTATCACCTAAACTGCATCTAGGCATATCATCTAGCTACATATCATAATCCATTTAATTGTATATCATTTAGTTTCATTTTTAGAATCATTTTAAATTGCATATCATTTAGGTCATTTTAATCCATATCATTTGCATATCATTTAAGTCCTGTTAATCCATTTAATTATCATTATAAGTCATTTTAATCCATTTTTTTTGCATATCACATTAGATTCTTGTTAATCCAGTAGATCCATTTTAAACCATTTTGCATGTCATTATTAGGTTCATTATATTCCATCATTGCATATTCATTTAGATCCATTTTAAACCATTTTACATGTCATTATTAGGTTTATTATAGTCCATCATTGCATATTACATTAGATTCATGTTAATCCATTTAGATCCACTTTCAACCATTTTGCATATCATTTTAAGTTCATCATAGTCCATCATTTTGCATTAGATTCATTTTAAAGACCATTTCAAATACATATCACTTAGGTTCATTTTAAAATACATATCATTTACGTTCATCCATTCGCATAGCAATTAAGCTCATTTATCCATTTCGGTTTGCATAATAATTAAGTTCATTCTAGAATCATTTAGTTGCACATTATACATCACATTTCATATCATCTCATAAACCACTTAATCACATTACATCATCAGATAAATGCATTTAATAAACATCTAGCTGCATATGCATATTATCATACATAAACATACATTTCCATCCTAAATGCATCCATAAAAAAAAAAAAAACATCATCGCATAAACATATCCATAGCATATAAATCCATAAATAAATATTGCATCCATCACATAGGCATAATCATAATAGAGCATCATACTCACAAGCATCATAAGCCATAAAAAAATGCATCGCTCATATATCCATCAAAAAATAAAATGTCCTGATACAAAAATGCCTCCAAGGGCTATCATGATACGACTATCACATAAAGGATCCCCTCTCTGATGGAGTAGGAGACTCTGATCTTGGGCGAGCCTGTGACCCTGTAGGCAGCTATGACTGTGGCGGTGGCTATACCTATACCTGAGGGACCTGCTGGGGTACATGAGAGGGAGGAGGCATCGTCTGCTGGATAGACTGAATCAATCTCGACCTATGAGATCTCAATGCCCCCGACCTGCTGACCTGGCTGTAGCTCGGGGCACGCTGCGCTGCTGGCACGGCTGCATAATACAGCCCCCTGTAATACTCCATCTACCTACTAGCCTCTGCAGAATCCCCTTGGGCCTGACTCAACTGTGTCTGCAGCTGATAGTTCTGTGTATGTGCCTGAGATAGCTGACCTTGCATCCCTGCCAAAATCGGGGCCAGTCCCCCGCTCGAAGCATGTAAACTGCTCAATGCAGTCTCTGCCTACTGTGCTCTGCTAAGTGCTGCATCCCACTCCCTGGTTAACACCCCTATGTCACCCTGCGCCTAGGCCAACTGTGCCTGCAACACAGCCACCTGTCCATCTGCCCCATCTAATAATGCCAGGGCCCCCCGCAACTGCACTAACTCTGCCTCACAGCCCTCTAATGCCTCCTCCAGGCTAACCACCTGTGCTCGTAAAGTCTCCATCTCCTCCTCCTCATCCCGTCGCCTCTGACGCGATGCACGCCTCTCAGCCTCAGCCTCGGCCTCCATAGCTGTCCCCGAGGTCCCTGCCTCTGCATCATGACCACCAACCTGCTGCCGCCCCTCTTGTGGTGGAGGTTGGTCACCCTCCTCTGCTCTCTGCTACCCTCCGCACCGCCGGGGTACTCTCAGCCGTTGCCCTGATCCAACCTGTACCTGCTCTACAGGCACCTGCTATGCCAGAACCTGCTCTACCTGTATCTGCTGTACAGGAATCTGCTGTGCCTATCCCTGTCCTGCTGCCACCGCCGCCAGCACATCTATCGGCTGGCCATCTCTCCCAACCACTCTCTCCTCTCCATCATCCCCAATCTCCACCAAGAAGTCCTTAATCACCACATCCCCTTCTGCCTCATCTCCCCCATCAGGGTCATCTCCACCGTCTAAGTCATCCCCCCTGAATCTATTGCCTCCACTGCTGGATCTGTCAACCGTGTAGGTCGATGCATGTGCCACCAGATATCATATGCCACTGTAGTCCCGGCATCTCTCACTGTACTCCACCAATCCCACTGCACTGGCCGAAGCACTGCAAAGTCTGCTAAAGCAACCTGGGGCTATAGGGGTGCAGGCCAGTAGGGTCTATCTCGCGAGGTCCGCGCATATATAGCCATCTGCTGAGGGGTGTCCTGCACCAATCCAAACTGCCGCATAACCCGTGAGGGCAGGTACATCTCGATGCATCGGTCTCCTCGACCCATCAGATACCTCTACTGAAAGGTGTATGGAAGATGAATAATGTCATCTGGCCACTCCTCACAACCGATGTAAGCTCGCCACACCACACTGATCACGTCATCCAGTATACGCCGCCAATGTCGCACCCGGCCCGTATATGTGTACTCTACATCTCGGTATAGAAACACAAAGGCCTCAAACTGCCGCTGATAGTATCCACACTCCAGCCGAGTGACAGGGATGTGCTCCCAAGTCCATACATGCAGCAGCGTAACACCAGCATATAAGGCCCTATCATGCAGATAGGCGACTGTGTGCATCTCATGATACAGCTGCGCCAACATCAATGGCCCCCAAGCGAAGACGGTCCCATGCACCACCATTGCCTCTATCACCCCTCCCCAACCAACTGGAAAACCCTTGCCTCGCCTATCAAGCATCACCACACCTCCTATCAGCGTGCACAGGAACAAGGCAAATGGATCTCCACCTGCAGCCAATGTCACCTCATAGTCCATCTCTCTCTCATTCTGAGAGAGAACAAGTCGATCTGCACCAAAAACTCTCACCAGTGCCCTCCGCCCGGTCTTCATGTCATATCTGACACGTCGACCGTGGATAGGTAACTTGAGGATGCGATAAACATCCTCAAGTGTAATCGTGATCTCCCCTGTCGGCAATAAAAAGCTGCAGGTCTCCGTTCGATATCGCTCTACCATAGTGGTCATTAGAGCTCTATGAGCTCACAACACGGGCATCGACGACACTGTCAGCAGCCCCAACCTCGCTAACCGCGCCTTCGCGGCATCGTCAAAACCATCAAATAGAGCCATCACAGCAGGGACTCGTCGCTCCCACGACTGCAATATAAACCGCTCTGTATCCTGCATACACAACATTATGGTTAGATGTCAACCTATTTTCTTCTCAATCCACCTTTCCCTTCTTCTAAGTGCCTAACAAGCCAACATCATGTGGCATGCAACTTCCACAACCCTTGTGCCATTTTTAACAAATGGTGCTAAAATTTCTTCTAAATGGCGCTAATCCAGAGTATCGCGCCATTGCGCATACATCTTTGTACCAATCCACAAAATAGCGCTACCACGCTCTATCCATAGTGTCAATAATAATTTTGGCGCTACTGCGCTCTATCCATCGCATCATTCCTAATTTTGGCACTAATTCACCGAATGGTGCCAATTATTCCGATAGCGCCATAATACATTATAGTGCTACTTCCCCGATGGTGCTATTACAGACAATAGCGCCACTTTCACCCCCATTTGGTGTCAAAACACTTGAAATATATTTCTTCTATGAATGGCGCTAATCCAAAAGATAGCACTAAAACTCCCACCCAATGGCGAAAAAACCGCCCTACCCTACCCGGGCGGATGGCGCCAATCCGCCTTGCCCTTGGCGCTACGCGCTAAATCCCGGCCCCTAAAACCCTAAAAAAATGCACGAAAAATGAGAAAATTACAAAGTCAGGGTTAGGGCCTATCGCGGGTCCAGTGCCGGGTGCCCGACCAAACTCTCGGAACCACTCAGCGATGTGTCGAAGACACGGGAACTAAGGGTTGCGCTCAACCATCTCTCCTTCACTTCTTCTTCTCTCGGGTCAAAGTGTGCAAATGTGGCACTCTTAGGGCTCACTTTTCCTAATATAGTGGGCCATGTCATCCTTCTTACCCCCCAAGGTGCAGATCCTATCCTTTTTCCTCCTTTTTTCTTCCAGTCATTCTCTTTCGCCATCCCCTATCCAACCTTTGCTACTGTCACATCCTTTCGAGAGATCACCTGGAAAGTTTTTTATTTTCCTGCCAACCTCTTGAGGGGGCATCCCCTATCCATCCTATTCCTTCCTAGCAGCTGGGGCATATTTTTCTTCGACCTGACGCCACTTCCCTCATAGGTCCTAACGCCACGTCAAAGAGGGGCAAATGTAGACACCTAAAAATGTCTTGATCACCAAACTGACTCCTGATATCCCTAATCATGTCAATTCCCTGCTTAAACCAATTAATTAAATTTTATTTAATTAATTAAATCTTCATTTCCCCATTTCTCATTAATTTACCCCAGATAATTGAATTAATTTCATTAATTCAATAGTATCAAACCTAGCCAAATGAATTTAGTAAATATGCAATATTTACTAAATCATTTTTCCCTTTTTTGCCACTAAACCCAATTAATTAGTTAAAATCATATTAACTAATTAATTTAACCCCACTTATTCTAGCCTTAGGGTTAATTAAATAAAATCAATATTAATTAACCCTAATCCCTCATTTGGGTGGTTAAACCTAGTTTAACCCACTCTCCCACATTTCCCAAATAAATAAATGGGAATAAATCCACCTAAAATCCCACATCACAATAAAATATCATTCTTCCCATGCCTATACCTCCATTTCCCCCCAAATGAATTTTTAATTCATTTTACATTTCCCCCCAAATGAATTTTTAATTTATTTTACATCTCCCTCCATGAATCTTTTATTTGTGAATAATCTTCCCCCATACTTTCCTCTTCCCCAAAATGAATAAAAGAATCACTCTTGAGTCAGGATAGTGAGTTGCACAACTTATGAGCATTTCACATTGAAATCCATTTGTCTAGGGATCATCTTGGTCATAGGAGCTTGTTTGGGTGCAAAGGCTCCTTCTTCCCTTGATGGGATTAGATTTGCATTTGTGAGGTATAATCTTATGTGTTTATTGCATTTGGTTTCGTGTTTTTCCTTCATTTGCTTTTCTAATCTACAGAAACTATACATCAATATGTTTTGTTCTGGCATGGAAAGTTGGATTCTTCGCAAGGCAAATCGCACTCTGACTGTCACAACTGATCATAATCTGACCTGCATCAACACCAATATCTGAACATAATCTCTTAAGCCAAATAGCTTCCTTACAAGCATGAGTTGCAGCCATGTACTCAGCTTCTGTAGTGGACAAAGCAACCACCGGTTATCACTTACTCATCCAACTAATTGCACCACCAAACATAGTGAACACATAGGCACTGGTGGATCTCCTGCTGTCAATGTCACCTACCCAATTAGAATCCACAAATCCATGAATACAAACTAAATGCGGAGGTCTTGTAGCATTACCATGATAGCATATGGATTACTCAGAAGTACCCCTCAAATATCAGAACACTCACTTAACTGAATCCCAATGTACCTGTCCAGGATTAGCCATAAATTGACTAAGGACTCCCACTTCTTGGGTAATGTCTGGTCTTGTGCAGACCATAGCATACATCAAACTACCAACAACACTAGCATAAGGTATTCTGCTCATGTCCTCCACCTCACTAGGAGATTTTAGACAATCATTAATAGATAACTTTGTCCCCAATGAAACAGGAACACACAATGGTCTACAATTTGCCATGCTGAACCTATCGAACACGGTCTTCACATACTTACTCTAGCTTAACCAAAGTTTTCTGTTTGCTCTGTCTCTTCTAATTTCCATTCCCAAAATGTACCTGGCTGCCCCATGATTTTTCATCTCAAACTGTGTTAACAATTGAGACTTCAAATCAGAAATCATATTCTTACCATTCCCAATCAACAACATATCGTCAACATACAATGCAATAATGAAAATGTGATCATTGTCAAACTTGTAATACACACAATGATCTGATTTCGATCTCAGATATCTAATTGACAACACAAAGGCATCAAACTTCAAGTACCACATCCTAGGAGACTGCTTCAAACCATACAAAGACTTCTTTAACTTGCAAACCAATTTTTTTTTTCCTTTCTCTATGTAATGCTTTGGCCATGACATGTAGATTTCTTCCTCCAAATCACCATGAAGGAAAGTTGTCTTCACATCCATCTGTTCTACCTCTAAGTCATAAGCAGCTGCAAGAGATAACAGAAATTGAATGGATGTTAGCTTTGCAACGCGAGAGAAAATTTCACCATAATCAATTCCCTCCACTTGCGAATACCCCTTCGCAACCAATCTAGACTTGTCATTTTCAACACTACCATCTGCACCAAACTTCTTCTTGAACACCCATTTGCAACTAGCGGGTTTCTGTCTATCAGGCAAAGGCACCAAGTCCCATGTTTTGTTCTTTTCCAAAGAAGCCATCTCATCTTCCATGGCCTCCTTCCACGAACCTGCATCTTTCATGCCCATAGCCTCTTTCACAATTCTAGGCTCATCAGTGTTAGTAAGTAAAGCAAAAGCACAACTAGAATCAAGTAATGAATAACCAAACCTATCAGGTTTCTTTCTTGTTCGTGTAGATCTCCTCAATGGCTAAGGTTGAGGTTTTGCTTCTTCTTCTGAGCTTTCAGAGCTGCTAGAGCTCTCCTCATCATCAGGTCTCACAAGGTCTGTCGGTTTAGTCTTCTCAGGGGTAAAAGGAAATTGAACCGCATCTTCTTTCTTTTCTATCTGTTCTGGCTATAGAACAATGGAAGAAGGTGTTAGCTCTTTGAAGATAACACTTCTGCTATACAACAATTTTTTAGCCACAGGATCCCAAAGCTTGTATCCTTTCACACCAACACCATAGCCAATGAAAATACATTTAACAGCCTTGTTCTCCAATTTAGACTGCTTCTCCCTAGGCACATGTGCATATGCCTCACAACCAAAAACACAAAGATGCCTAACTGAAGGCTTCTTACCAGACCACACCTCCATAGGTGTTTTACCAACAAGAGATGATGTAGGAGATCTATTTACTAGATAGCAAGCAGTGGCAACAGCTTCAGCCCAAAACTTTTGTCCAAGGCTTGCTCCATTAAGCATACTCCTAGCCTTCTCCATGAGTGTCCTGTTCATCCTCTCTGTAACTCCATTTTGTTGTGGGGTGTATGGAGTTGTCTTATGCTTTTCAATCCCTTGCTCTTTGCAGAACTTATCAAACTCTGTCAAACAAAACTCACCACCGTTGTCAATTCTCAAACACTTTATCTTTTTACTAGTTTGATTTTCAGCAAAGGCTTTAAACTCCTTAAACTGACTAAAGACTTTAGTCTTGCTTCTGATAAAATAAACCCATGTCCTTCTACTGTAATCATCTATGAAAGATACAAAATATATAGATTTTGAAATCAAAGGAACATTAACAGGACCGAACACATCAGAATGAATAAGATCCAATACACCAGAAGACTTGTGAGAACTAGAGTAAAACTGAACATGGTTTTTCTTTCCATAAATGTAATGTTCGCAAAAGTCAAACTCAAGATTACAATCATTTAACCCCTCAACAAGGTTTTTATTTTTTAGGGTACGCATTGTTAGGGTTAGCCAGCATAAGATATCAATTAAATGCAAATAAAGATTAAACAGAGGAATGAAAAATACATAGAAATAATAATCAACGAGAGACAAGTTTTAACATGGTTCACCCAAACTCGGGCTACATCCACCAACAGAGAGTCCAATATTATTATCCAATAAATCAAACCAATTACAACCAGCAATCCCTACAACTCAATACCGCTACAAAATGCTACAATACAATATCAACAGAAAACCCTAACCCTTAGTCACTTTTATCAAGCCTTATGTCGGTTACAAAAATAGGGTTTTTTTATGTTGGTCAATAGAAAAATAACACCTGATGCCTTTATAAAATAATAAAAAACCATGTGAGGTTTCGGGGGCATTGTCCCCAAGCCCCCACGGGGCGACCCTTGACCCCGCCTTATATCATGACAGAGAGCGTGCCAGGGGCACTGCCCCTTGATCCTGTCTTGGGGGTGCTGCCCCTTGACCCCGTAGGAATTTGGGGGGAATCCGCGCCGATAAAAATGGGGAAAATTTAACCTCTGAGTCTGATTAGGCTCCATTTAACAACATGCAGACCCTTCTCACTAATGTGGCCATATCTCAAATGCCATAACATAGTCTTTTTCAGCAGGAAGCTTAGCTTCCATAGCATGTGCACTACCATCGGAACTAGTTACAACAAATTTCTTCACTGCATGTTCAGATGGTGGGGATGAAGTGACTGTAGCTCTTTTCTTCGAGTTAGAAGAACTATTACACTGTGAAGTGCATGCCTCCAGCTGAAACAGAGTACCCCTCAGAGTACCCTTTGCAAGCACCATAGATCCTCTTGTCATCTTGCATCCATCCTTCGAAAAGACAACCTACATACCTGCATCATTCAACATACTTACAGAAAGCAAGTTCTGTGCAAGGCCTGGAATGTGCATAACTCCAGTGATCCTCTTCACTTGTCCATCAGGGAATCAGATTGAAACTCTTCCATGACCAACAATCTTCAGATGAGAGTCATCACCCAGGTACACTCTTCCACCATCAAACTCTTCATATTTCATGAACCAGCTTCGATGCGAGGTCATGTGGAATGATGTACTAGAATCAATCAACCACACATTATCAAATGCATGGGTGGCCAGGACTGCAATGAAGGCATCATCATCATCTTGTGACTTGTTAGAATATGAATCTGGGGCTGATTTCTTTTTCTTTTTCTTCTCTTCTTTGCATTCCTTTCAGAAATGCCCAGACTTGCCACAGTTCCAACAGAGAGTCTTGGACTTTCCAGGAGATTTGGATCTCCCACGAGATTTGGATTTGCCCTTGTCAACTTTCTTGTCCTTCTTCTTCCCTTTCTCCTTGGGTTTTCCATGAACCACAAGAGCCTCTTTGGTTGATTCAGATGTCTTCCTCCTCATTTCTTCAGATAATAGTGAGAACACCACATCTTTCATCTTGAAGGTGGTAGTGGTGCTTCCGATAGCCATGACAAGATGATCCCATGAATCTGGCAAAGAACAAAGCAGGGTCATGCAATGATCCTCCTCCTCCATTTTCACACCCACAGATGTCAACTGTGCAACGATCATTTTGAAAGCATTCATGTGGTCCGCAACAGATCCTTCGTCTTCCATCTTCAGAGTGAACAACTTCTTTTTCAGAAAAAGTTTGTTTACCAAGGACTTAGCTTGGTAAACATCACCCAACTTCTTCCAAAGATCTTTCATGCTCTTCTCCTCATGGACATTCAACAGGACAGAGTTAGCTAAACAAAGTCTTATGAGACCCTTAGCCTTCCGATCTTTGAGGTCCTAATAAGCTTGTGACATTGTTGTAGGCTTCACACCAGATATGGTTTCCCATAGGTCATGATCAACAAGTAGGTCCTCCATCTTGAGTTTCCACAACTCGAAATTAGTGCCATTAAATTTCTCAACTTCTAACCTTCCAGATGTGGTTACCATCTCCTTGCTGCAACAAGATATAGAATACTCTACACAACACTCCCAATCAACCTAAGATTAGCTCAAAAAACCCCTACCCAGTGGCTAGAACCAAAACTGGCCAGGCTTTGATACCAACTGAAAGGAAGCTAGGTGTGTGGAAAACGCTTCCTACACTAATCTAATGAGGGGAGGAGAGTGCAAATTCAATTTTATCCTTACTATTACATAAATGTTAAACCCACTAATAGAGATATTGCAGCAAACACATAAACAAGAAAGTATGATAGAAGAAGAGAGACACAAGATATACGTGGGGAAAACCCTTATGGGTGAAAAACCCCACACTCTAAAACACAACTCAAATGTATTACATAGACAATGAAGGTTAAAATACAACATAGAGCCAATGCTCTTACAGGAGTCTTCGACACTCATATCTGGAGATGATCCAGCAGCATAACAGTACCTGTAAAACCTGTAGTATATCACCTCCTCAAAGCACTTGTTTATATAGAATATACAAGGCAATTTTGGCTCTATCTTGGAATGGGCGTCCAACATGGCCTCATGGCCCAAAACCCATGCCTATGGACACTTGTCCAACCTCGTAGAATGTTCCTAACACTTGTCAGGTTACCCCATCCCAAAGAGGTCGCCTATTCCCAAAATGGGCTATGATAGATGCTCTTACGACTCTTACAACCATCATAGAACCTGTCATAGCTGTCATAACTTACAGCTGTAAGAGAATCTGTCATACACAGGCTATAAATAGCATATTCTCTTACAACATGTCATAGTCCACCTTGGAGTGCCCAAAGATGCCTTTTTCAAAGATGCTCTTTGACACATGTCTTCACCTATCATAGAATCTCCTATTTCTGACTCTTAAATGTCATAACTTTGTCATAGGAATTTGTCATGACCGTTTCAGTCAATATTCCTTACACAACATCCAAGATGCCAACACATGGCAAAATATTCCTACCACTAAGTGGGACGCCTATCTCCTCATGTGAGGACAAAAATACATGTGGTCATATGCCATGTAGGATGACACATCATTGTGCCAACTCCGACAATATGACAACATTAGGATTTGCATCCAATTAACACAATAGGCAAATAATAACTAAATACAATGTAAAAATACACGGAATTACCAAGGTTGAGATTCCTTAATTCCCAACACTATAGGTACTAAGCCTCTATTTTTTGGTATTGTTATAACTCATATATTTTTGTGGGCTAACACCCACCATGGTTTTTCCCTTTTGGTATTTTCCACGTAAAAAATCTGGTGTCTACTGTGTTGAATGTGTGATTGTGATTAAGTCTATGGTTTCATGCTTTCATGATTAAATTTGATTATCATAAGTTAAGTAATTGATGATTTGATATTGATATGAAGTTAAGTTTTTGTGACAACTGATTCACCCCCCCTCTAAGTTGTCCTGTGTATTTCAACAATTGGTATCAGAGCAGGTCCCTTAGAAGAAAGCCTAATAGCTTGAGGAAGATCTAGGATGTCTTTTAAAAAGGAAGCTCTGCAGTTTGATGGGACAAATTATGCTCTTTGGAAGGTACGCATGAAAAGCCATCTCCTTTGTCTTGGTTATAGAGTATGGAAAGCTGTAGAATCAAAATATACCATGCCTCAAAATGGTTTGACAACTGAAGATGAAATCAAAGAATATGAGTTGAATATAAAAGCGAGAGATACTCTGTTGAGTGCTTTGACTGACACTGAATTCATAAAAGTCATGGATCTAGAAACTACACATGAGGCTTGGGAAAAGTTGAATAAACTGTATGAAGGAGACAATTATGTAAAAGAAGCCAAACTACAGGGCCTGAAAGAAAAATATGAGAGTTTAAAGATGAAAACATTACTTCCTTCATGCAAAGGGTTGATGAACTTGTGAATGGAATAAAATGAATGGGAGGAACCATTAGTGATAAGGAAGTTGTGATGAAAATTCTTAGAGCACTACCAAAGTCCTATAGTCACAAGGTAGCTGTAGTTGAAGAAATAATGACTATGAAATCTATTGACAGAGATCAATTGCTTGGAAATCTTATAGCCTTTGAGATGAGAGAGTTTGGTGATGCCCTGCCGAAAGTTGAGACAACTTTTAAAGCCAGTAATTTAGAAAAGATCTCCAGAGCTGAGAAATATAAGGTGGACCCTGAAGATGACTTTGATGAAATTGAAGCTAACTTTGTTGACAGGTTGTAAAGAGGTTCTGGTAAGTTCAAAGGCAAATTACCCTTCAAATTTTTCTCATGTGGTAAAGTAGGTCATTATGCTTCTAGATGTCTTGAAAGAATTAAAAAAAATAGGAAAAGATTTGAAAGCAGGCCTAGAGCTCCAAAGAAATGCTACTATGTTAGATATTTTGATGATGAAAGTGTGACTGATGATGAATCTGATAATGCTAGTACTAGTGCAAATGAATGTCTATTTATTGCTATTAAAGAAGATCTTGTGTCTACTAATTCTGGTAGTTGTGTGAAGGAAGTAAAACTAGTGGAAGAAAGTGCTTTGGCTATTCAGGTTGAAAAAGATAAGGATGAATGGATTATTGATAGTGGATGCTCACATCACATGACCGGTGACAAAAGCAAGTTTGTGAGTTTGGAAAAATATGATGGTGGATTGGTTAGGTTTGCAGACAATGCAGTTGGTAAGATTTCGTGGAAAAGGATCTATTTCATTTGATGGAAAGTATAATACTGACAATGTCCTATATGTGAAGGGTTTGAAGCATAATCTTTTGAGTGTTGGTCAGATGTGTGACAAAGGCTATGATATGAGATTCAAAGACAATGGGTGCAAGATCATGGAAAGCTCTGAAACTGTGATTGCTACCGGTAAGAAGACCAAAGGAAACATCTATCAATTAAGAGGAACTAATGATTACTGTTTATTACCCCAAATAGATGAGAGTTGGTTGTGGCATAGAAGGATGTGTCATATAAACTTTGATAATCTGGTAAAGATAAGTTCAGGTCAGACTGTGAGAGATTTACCAAAACTTGTGAAACCCTCTAATATAATTTGTAAGGAATGTTAGTTAGGGAAGTAGACAAGAACAAGTTTCAAGAGCAAAGAGCAATTTTCTGTCAGTTTGTTGGATCTGGTACATATAGATCTATGTGGTCCTACAAGGATAAGTAGTCTACAAGGTGATAGGTACTTCATGTTGCTTATTGATAATTATTATATAATGACTTGGGTTACTTTTCTAAGAGAAAAATTTGAAGCCCTAGAAAAGTTCAAATTTTTCAAGGCAATGGTTGAAAATGAAATAGAACTGAAAATCAAATGTTTAAGATCTGATAGAGGAGGTGAGTTCACATCAAATAAATTCAACATTTTCTGTGAACAGAAATGAATAAAAAGACAATTGTCTGCACCTAGAACTCCTCAGCAGGATGGAGTTGTGGAAAGAAAGAATAGGACAGTTCAAAAGGTTGCTAGAACAATGATGAAGGAAGGAGGTCTTCCGGAAGTCTTCTGGAAAGAAGCTATACATATTATTGTCTACATTCAAAACAAAGTTCAAGTGAAAGGTAATGGTACTAAAACTCCCTATGAATTGGTATGGAAGAATTCCTACTGTAAAATACTTCAAAGTCTTTGGATGCAAGTGCTATGTCAGAAGAGATGAAGATCTAGGGAAATTTGATGCAAGATGTGATGAAGGAATCTTCCTTGGATACTCTACCAAGAGTAAGGCCTACCAGTGCTACAACAAAAGGCTGAAAAAGATTGTTGAGAGTGCAAATGTGAAGGTGGATGAAGGCAAAGGAAGAACATCAGATCATAGTGGCTATGAATCAAATGAACCTACTGTTATAACTTATGAAGAAAAAGTTGAACAAGAAGATAGTCAAGATGAAGAAGAAAAGACTTCGGAATTTGCTAAAACCCCCAGGTATGTAAGAATCAATCACTCTAAAGATCAAATTATTGTAGACAAAGACAAAGGAGTACTGACAAGGAAAAGAGCTGCAGAAGAACAAGTGAATTATTGTTTGCTCTCTATAGTTGAACCAAAAACTGTGAATGAAGCCTGCAATGATGAAAATAGGGTAAAGGCAATGGAGGAAGAACTAATGTAGATAGAGAAGAATGAAACTTGGGAACTAGTTCCTAGACCTATTGACAAAAATATTATTGGAACCAAATGGGTTTTCAGGAACAAATTGAATGAAAATGGAGAAGTTGTAAGGAATAAAGCAAGGCTTGTGTGCAAAGGATATTCTCAAATTGTAGGGATAGATTTTAAAGAGAGTTTTGCTCTGGTAGCTCAGATTGAAGCAATCAGAATATTTCCAGCATTTGTAGCTCACAAATATTTTAAGATGTATCAGATGGATGTGAAGTCTGCATTCTTGAATGGTGAGTTAGAAGAGGAAGTATAATTTGAGTGGTTTGCCTTCATTTCCTTGTGTTGTGGAATGTTTAGGTATACATTGAGTGGTTTGCCTTCATTCCCTTGTGCCATGGAATATTTAGGTAATGATAGTATAAATAAGTATCAAGGATTCATGAATGCGTGTGTGTGTGAGGGGGATGATGTGAATAATGTGAAATTGATCAAGGCAGCAAAAGCTTTCATGTGTTAGGCTGCCAGATGCAGTGAGCAGAAGGTGTCTACAATTTTTCAGTGATGTTGCGAAGGTGTTGTGTATGTTGTGGTGTATATTGAGCTTCATTGAAACTGAATTCCATGCATAGGTTAGATGTAATTATATCAGTTCAAAGCATGGCAGTGAGCCATTCTTATCTTCTTTCTTTCTTTCTCAGTGGGCAGGGAGTCCACTTGGATAGTGAGTCCCCTGCAGTGAACATTCTCTCTATGGAAGTGAACCTTTGTAATTCGGTTACTACATTATATTATGAGCTAATCCTCACCATGGTTTTTCCCTTTTAGGGTTTTCCACGTAAAAATCTGGTGTTCTCTTATGCCTGGTGTTGATGTGTTTAAGTTTATGTTATCTACTTTTCATGTTTAAACTTCATAACAGATTAAGGGTTTAAGTGAACTGATTTGGATGTGATTATGTTTATGAGGGTTTGAAGTTTTTGATACAACTGATTCACACCCCCCCTCTTAGTTGTCTTGTGTCTTCAACAAAGTTATTCTTTTGTCTTGAAACATAGGAGTGGTAAGTCAAAAAGGGTAGTAGATGCACTTAGCAGATGATGTTTATTCACGAATGAGTTAAGGGTCAGTGATGTTGGATTTGATGTAGTGAAGGAGTTGTATCTTGATGATTCTGATTTTAAGGAAGTGTGAATAGTTAGTAAAAGTCTAGTGGAGGGAGATAGGATGCCATGGTTGGAGTATTTCATCCAAGATGGCTTGTTGTTCAAAGGGCATAAATTGTGTATACCTAGAGGTTCAATGAGAGAGAATCTAATAAGAGAAAAGCATAGTGGAGGGTTGAGTGGACATTTTGGAATAGATAAGACATTGGCACAACTAAGTGAAGGTTATTTTTGGCCTGGAATGAGCGCAGATGTGAGGAGACTGGTACAAGGCTATATAATTTGCCAGCATGCTAAAGGAGCAGGACAAAACATAGGACTATATCAGCTATTGCCTATACTAGAGAGACTGTGGGAGCACCTAAGTATGGATTTTATTTTGGGAATGCCTCGAACACAGAAAGGTAATGATTCTATTTTTGTTGTAGTGGATAGATTTTCAAATATGGTTCATTTCATACCATGTGTCAGAAAACTAGTGATGCATCCCACATAGCTGCATTGTTTTTCAAAGAGCTAGTCAGGCTGCATGGACTGCCTAAGAGCATAGTTTCCCATAGGGGCACAAAGTTTATTGGTCATTTTTGGTGCACATTATGGAAGAAGATGGGCACTAAATTAGGATTCAGTTTAGTATATCATCCCTAGACTGATGGATAGATCGAGGTTGTGAACAAAAGTTTGGGAAACTTATTAATAAGTTTGGTGGGAGACAAATCACATCAATGGGATCTTATCTTGGCACAAGCATAATTTGCTTACAATAATTCAGTGAATAGAAGTGCAGGAAAGAGTCTATTCCAAATAGTTTATGGGTACAACCCAAGAGGTTTTGATGAGCTGAGCGATAGTGCAGATTTGAACAGGAAGAGTGTTGTAGCAGAAACTTTTGTAGAATACATTCATGAGGTTTACAAGGAAGTGAAGGAAAAGTTGGAGAAAAGTGCCATCAAATACAAGGAATATGTTGATGTGCATAGGAGGGAACAAGAGTTCCAGGTAGGAGACTTAGTTTTGACACATTTGAGGAAAGAAAGGTTTCCACAAGGAACATACAATAAGTTGAAATTTAAGAAGATAGGCCCGTGCAAGGTGTTGAGGAAGTTCTCATACAATGCCTATGAGGTTGAGTTACTAGCAGGGATAGATATATCTCCTATTTTTCAATGTTGTTGATCTATACAAGTTCCATGAAGGAGAGACAAGTTTACAATGGGTTACACATTCGTGTTTTCCTGATGCACAAGGATGGTTAGCTAAGTTACCTGAAATGAAGATGGAAGAAGTAGATAAAGTGATTAACTCCTGAGTGGCTAAGAAGACCAAAGGAAAGGACTACATGGAATACCTGGTCCGATGGAAGAATAGAGTTGCAGATGAAGCTTCTTGGTTGAGTGTTACAGAGCTAGTCAAGTATGGAATCTGGTTCCAAACTTGCCAAAATGTTCATGAGTTTCCAACTCATGGAACATTTTAGTTACTTAGCATGTCTGATGCGGGAGCATCCAAGTCCACGAGAAATCCTCATCAACCAAAAAAAAAGATTCCTTGCTTTTCTTGCTTCTTGTTTGTTTCTTGTTTTGCTGCAGGAGTTGATGATCAAATTTCTAGAGAATTTACTAAGGATTCTTGGCCAAGTGTTGACTTCATTTTGAATAAGATACAAATGGGTGCTCACATTTCGAATTTGGTGAAGATCCGAGCTAAATTGGACAAGTTATGCAAATGCAGAACTTTCAGTGTCAATGGGATATGTAGGACCTTCCTTGCCATCAAGATATATGCAGATGACTCTTGAAATCCCATAAAAATCCAAGTGATGATGCCATCTTGTTAAAAAGCCAAATGGGTGTCCAAAATTCCAAGTTTTGCAAGATTCTGAGAAAAATTGAGCAAGTTACATGCTTAGGCAAAACTTTGGTCTACAACAGGATATGTGAAACTTTGGCCTGCAACAAGACATGCGAAACTTTGGTCTGCAACAAGATATATGCAGTAAAACCCAAAATCCCCGCAATATCTAGTTGACCCAGTTTTCCCTGCAATATCCAGTTGACCCAGTTTTTCTTGCAATATCCAGTTGACCCAGTTTTTCCCATAATATCCTGTTGGGTCACTTTTTTCTTGCTTTTCCACTCGAAAGTGCCCAAAAAATGACAAAAATAGTTTTTAACTACCTGTACAACTGATCCAAGAGCCAATTAATGACTGAAACGCATCTCATTCACATGATGAGTGTGGTGGCTGCCTCAAATGCCTATAATTAGGGGAATTTCACACCAAAAGAGGTGGACTTCTCCATAGTGAGTTTTTGGCTTCTGCTGGAGCTTCTTCTGCAGGTTTCATATTTGAAGGAATATTGTTTTGGGTTTTAATAGGAAAGCTAGGTTAGTCTGATTTGACTATTGGAATGATTGTAAGGTTTAGGCCAAGGCATGTATGAAGACCATTGTACTCATGATGTAATGTTTTCTATTGCATATGAATAAAGAGGTTTTTGTTTCATTGTTGTGTTGTTCATTTTGCTACCTGGGTTAATGGCTTGTCAAAGCCCCTGGACCTTGACCTGCACCAACCACCATATAGACCATATCAGGAAAAAAGGATCATTCTTGATGTTGTTCACATCTGATTCCACTAGAATGTTTTTCACTTATTCCAATCCTTCCGAATTGAGCTAAATACCAAAGATCTACTAGTATGGTTTTTAAATCCCAAACAAAAGGTCCACCATGCCAAGTCCTTTCCATTTAGGCTTAGATTTAGGCAAACCACTACCAATGTTATTCTTCACAAGAACTTTCCAGGGCTTACAACCATCAAGTGCTTTAAGGATCCATTTCACTACTAGATAAACATCCTAAATACATAAATCATAACCCCCCTAGGTTTGATGTACCAATCCCAACTAACCACGTGCCTCCTTTTATCTAACTTCCCATCAAACTAAAGGAATACTCTAGGCATCTTTTTAAACTACCTCATAAGTCATGAATATGAGAACAAAGTTCTCACTACAACTCCCAAAACTTGAGTTACAAGATTCAATTCACCCCATACCTACATAATTCAAGTTCACAAATACACTATTTATAGACACTCAAGACTTTTGGAAGCTAAAACAACCACCAAGGAAGTTAAGGAAGCTAAAAATTTTGAAATCAAGAAAGTCAAATGACATAGTTTTCTACTTGTAACAAAATCACCATGGCAAATTTGTAATCACCATGACGAATTCACATTTGCCACGTGCAAACTAACAAGTTTGTCACAAAGCCAAAAAATCACATCTTTAGTAGCTTTCCTATTAATTAAAGCCTACACACTAATATCTCATTCCATCCTACATATACTCCAACATCAAAGAAATTGTCTACTATCCAAGATCATGCCAAAATGTTAAAAACCAAATCCATTTTTTGGATAAACTTGTATGCAATTGCCCTTGGCTTATTATTTTCACAATTCCCCTTGGCTTATTATTTTCACAATATAAATGAGAAAAATATCATTTATGTATACTTCATTCCAATCATGCTATAAACTTATTGTTTGGGAGTTTACATTGTAAGGTGTACTTGTTTAAATAAATTTATTTGGGAACAATCATCTAAGCATTAGCATTTTAGGTAATGCCTCATGAAAGATTAAAATTTAGAGAACTTGAAATTTCTATAGGAAATAGTTTCAAATATAGATAACACATACACTCTACTTAAAACATCATCTGGTTCAATGGTCAAATAGTCAATATCAATTTTACACCTCATCTACACCAAAAACGGTAAGTATTTGTCCTATTTTTATTAGCCAAAATTTATCTTTGACCATTGAACTAGACAATATTTAAAAATAACCATAACATACATATCTTGAAACTTTTGGTAGACAACTTTAGTCAATTTCAAGGTGATAAACTATAAGGAATCCACACAATGAGGCGAGACCAAGGGTTGCTCCCTTGGAGAGCAAGGCTCTAAAATCAAAACAGAGACTTTGATAATAAGAGCATTTTTTATTTGTTAAGGTCAACCACGTAAGTCAGCGGACTGCAAGATTCTAATCAGGCTGCCCAAGCATGTATAGTTGTTATTAGTATTTAACTTTAATTGGTGACCTATCAGGTTATCCCTTATGTTCTGTAGTAGTTTCACCTGCCAGGTGCTTTTCTTTGGCCTGAATGAATTTTAAATATTTATTTAGAGGGTCTCAATCTCCAGGTGCTAAGTAAGCAAAACTTGTTAGTTATAACTTGCAGCCTTTTGTAAGCAGAATCTTGGCAGTTGATATTTTTCTGTTGCAAACTCATTTCAAATTCTACATCAGCATGTTGTCATTCAGACAATAGATTCTCTGTAGACATTTAAACTTTCACAGTCCTCTCTAACAACTCTGCAATCTCCCTGCTAAACTGTGGTTGCTCATTTCTTAAAATGGAAAAGGCTGTAATCGGTCAGATTTCCAAAAAGGTTGAATAAATAAAATGAAGAGAAATACTGTTTAAATATTGGAGAGGAAACTATGATGCCTGTGAACTTGTAAGCATCGAATCTTACATTATGAAAAACAACAAATTTCATTTGTGGGATAAGGAAAAATAAATAAAAAATCACTATCCCCCTGCAATATATTCATAGAAAGGATAGCTCTTGGTAACCATCATGCTGTCGTTATTCTTAATACTTATATAGCAACCATTTGTATTAATGGATGCTCTGTTTATCGTATTGGATTGTTCCTATGTTGTGCCATGGCCTCCAAGCATGTGGTAGGGAAAGCATGAAACTAATATCCTAACAATTAGGGGAACGAATCCAACTGCTTCTTTATCTTTGCTTCGTTTATGATGCCCTAAATCACTTACTTGGGTGGGGCCATCAAATTACTGTAGCAGTTCAGTAAGCAGTTGGATGTGCACATGAAGTAAGTAATACACTGAATTATTTGCACTTGGGGTGAGGATTTATATTAGAATATCCAGTTTTTGTGTGTTACATGCGTCGAAGAAGAGCAACGCTGTTTTTAAGTTTGGAATGTATTATATATTCTTGTAATGGTGAAATTTGACATAACCATGTCAATTTCCATTTAGTATTGGGTCCACCTTGATAGAATGATGTAATATAATTATATATTGATAAATGGCATAATTTGGTGTGAAGTGAGATTCATTTTTACCTTTCACTTATTTTTATTTACATATATTTGGCCATACCTTATTTATTTCTACACATTTTCTCATATACTTTATATTTAGTACATCCCTCATGTCTAGACATCAATTCTCCACACATATATTACTACTCCATTAACTTGTGGCAGTTCCACTAGTGTAGAATCACTATGTCCACAAATCTCACCCCTAAAATTTCAAAATTCAAATTATATAACAAGTGCCACGTAGTGGCCAGTACCTGCCTTGTAGTGTTGTTATTATAGTATTTGTTTAGTTGTAATTTTTTTTTGTTGATTAGCTATTGGTTGTATATAGTATTTGTTTAGTTGTAATTTTTTTGTTGATTAGGTATTGGTTGTATAGACAAATTGCATTCCAATAATTGAAAAATTAATTTTTGAAGAGTGTTGAAATGTCTTGGGTAAATAAAATTGAAATCTCAAAAAAATGTAATTTGGTAAAAATAAAATAGGACTAAAATATTTCCTAACTATAAAACTAAACTTTTACAAAGTCTATTAAATAACACAAATATTTCCTTAAAATGTAATAATACTAATACTTTTATAATTTAAAATGCAAATTTAAAGAATAAAATAAAAAATGTAATAACATGGCAAAATATTTTTTGTGATACTGTAGATTTTTAACTTTTGACTAAATAAAATTGAAATCCTAGATTTTTAACTCTTGACTAAATAAAATTGAAATCCCAAAAATAATCTAATTTAGCTGGGTGTGGATAGATTTGAAATGTCTGTCTAAAATATTAAAATGTAATAATATTGAAATTTAAAATGCATTAAAATATTGTAAGTTTGAAGAATAATTACATAACATAATAACAGTGTGGATAGATTTGAAATGTCTGCCTAAGATATTAAAATGTAATAATATTGAATATTATTACAATTTAAAATGCATTAAAATATTGTAAGTTTGAAGAATAATTACATAATATAATAACAATAACATATTCATATTTACATCACTACACTATTTTATCTTAGTCACTTAATTTTTTATTTATAATAATTTTGGGTGCAAGGTGGTTCAGCGCCATTTAGTGAAATTAGGTTATTTATGTGTAGAACCCTAACGTATAGTTATAAAACAAATTTAAACCCTAATAATTTTTTTATAAAATAGCTGTGAAAAGAAATCAATAAATAAAAATATGCATGCTTTGTAAAGAAAAATTTTAGTGTTATTTTATTTTACGAAATTATGTTATTTTTGGGATTTTAATTTTTTTTAACTCAAAGAGTTAAAAATCTAGAGTGTCATGAAAAATACTTTTGTTTTGGGGATTTCAATTTTATTTACTCAACAGTTAAAAATAGTGTGATGGAAAATATTTAAATGAAGTGATGCTATGTTTCTAAATATAGTTAGTAAAATCTTAAAAATATAATGCACTTCCCTTTTTTATCTGATTTGATAAAACCCTAATAAAATATAGTTATAAAATATTATTAAACATAAATAAAATAATATATTAACTACCACTCCCTTTCCATAAGGCAACATTACTGCCACTATTGTAATGGATGCACATTAATTACCCTTATCATGTAAAAGTAAGTTTTCTGCCAATTAGATTAAAGAAAAATAATTTTTCAACTTGTTATAATATTTGCATCTATACAATAGAAATAGCTAAATATTTTTTAAATAGAAAAACTATTTTAGTTCTCATTGGTTGCGAAAAGAATTATTGATAACTAGTTAAGAACAGGCCTGGCACAAGCTCATTACCTGGAGTGAATTTGTTTTACGGTGTGAGAAAATTAGAAACAAAAACCAAGGCCATCAAATATTAAAGTTTGATATTTTAAAATAAACAACACAAAGTAACAACCCATGTATTGAAGATTTAATGATCAATAAACTATTGAGCCAATGAAGTAAATAACAACCACTGCACCAACCCAAATCAATTGAAAAACCTGCACGAGCACAAGGGAATAGATAAAATCTAATTTAATATACTATGAATTGTGAAAGAGTTATAGCAAAGATAATGATACTGCTAGATTTTATCTAATTTAATATACTATGAATTGTAAAAGAGTTATAGCAAAGACAATGATACTGTTGGATAAAGGGGCTAAAAGGCCCATGAACTAAAAATAATTTTTTCATAAATGTACCACCTGAACAACTCAATAGATTGTCCTCGTAGGGTATTTATAAAATTTTGGAGTAAAAGTGGTTTGGGTAGTTGAACGGTAATAGTTAGGTGAACTGCACCGGTTTTTAATATTTTCAATTTGTTACGAATAGGTTTTGATTTAAGTTTTTAGGTTTGTAAATAATAAATTAAATTCATTAATTTCAATTTAATATTTACAATGGAAAGATTTAATTAAATATAAAGGGTGTATATTTAATATAATAGGAAGTTGTTTCCTATGTATTAAATATTCAATGTTCATATTTTCACTTAAAATTTAAATATAAATTTTCAAAATTAAATATTAAATATTTAAATAATATAATAACAATGATTATAATGATTAAAGAATTAATTAATGTAATAATACTAATACTTTTATAATTTAAAATGCATTAAAATATTGTAAGTTTGAAAAATAAAATAAAAAGTGTAATTAAATTCATGATATGTAGATTTTAAAGTTTTGACTAAATAAAATTGAAATCCCTAAAATAATCTAATTACATAAAATAAAATGTGTAGAACCCTAAAAACTAAATTAAAATTAAATTATTTTTAGCTAATGAAGCAAAAAATTAATGGCCATCCATATTGGCATGACTTAACTAGTGGGAGACAAAATTTGTGTTCATAATTTGTTTACTTGCCACGTGCTCCCCTCAAACCAAAATTCTCTTTGCATTTATAGTTTTTTGTTGCACTCTCCCAACAATCCGACAATCCGCAGAGAAGAGGTCATTTTTTTTCAGCCAATGACAATACAGATAAATCATTTCTAAATATTTTTTTGTTAAAAATTTATCATGTTGACATAGGAAATATTTTTTTGTTAAAAATTTATCATGTTGACATAGGAAAAGTACAAATTTAAATCAAATTTGTCCGACAAGAAAAATAATCCTATCTTTTGATTGGTTTGCAATCAATAGATTAATAACTAGATAAGTGCGAACTCATTGCAATAGTACCAGCCAAAGGCAGGTACTAATAAGATATGAAGCTCCACAAATCTCACCCCTAAAATTTCAAAATTCAAATTATATAATAAGATATGAAGCTCCTATTTATATATTTTTGGGAAAGAAAATCAACCGTGCAAATGAGGTGAAAAGACCAAAGGTGGAGGCTGACTGAGAGGATTTTCCTAGGATTTAGGAGAGAATGAAGGGTTAAGATTGAACTTGTAAAAAATGAAGGGCTAGAATTGCATAGAGATTTGTTGCAACCATCCTTTATTCTTGGAAACAGTTAAGGGAATATATAGTAATTATGCAATATGTGTCCCCCTTTAATCTAGAGAAAGGTGGAAAGAATTTAGTCTTACCTCTATGAGGTGAAAAGAGGATAATTAAATTAAAAAATTATTTAATTAAGTGTGAGAGGGGAAATGGTTAATTAAATAATACGGTGTGTGGGATATATTAGGTGGGGTAAATTAACTAAATAATTCAAAGTAAGGTTGTACTAGGACAAATTCAAATATCTACAGTGACGATCCATTTTGATTCACTTGTGATATTTTATCACACAAATGATATCATTTATCCTTGGAAGCATTATATCATCACATATGTCCCTTCTCTTCCTTTAGGGGTTTAGTTATTTCTTTCCCTTCTCTATTGAATTCCCTTTCTTCACTTATCCATGATCCTCATATGATTCTCATCTCCTCTATGGATTGTGATAGTAATGTCCTTGATTATAATGTATTTTTACCTTTAAGTACTTTTCCTCACATAATACTAAATTAGTGACACATATTTTGTGATGGATACTCATATTACACCCTCATCTTCTAATGATACACCTATAGATGATACTTTATGTAATGAGTTTACATCTTCTAGGCTACCTACTCATGACATATTTGCACCTTATGATCTAGTATTCCTTTTGCATGTCATGATATTTCTATACCCATAGAGAAATGTTCTTTTGAAATTCTACCTTCTTTTATACATGGCAATGTATTTCATAATGATCATTCTTCTACATCTCATATTAACTCTATTGATATTCATGACAACAATTCACATGGTGATACCTCTAATGGTGATGCCATACGTGATGATATTTCATTGTCCTCTCATATGAGCACTATTGATGTTTCATTTCCTTTTCCTACATTACATGATGATATTATGAGCCTTTTCTTGGTGTTATTACATGATGATTATGATATTACTTAAATGTGGTTTCGAGGGTGCTGCCCTCGGACCCCCCACCAAGGCATGCAGCCCCCAGACACCCTGCCGAGGGATGATCCCCCTAGACCCCTCGTATGGGGATACCCCCTTGCAACCACCCTTTGCGGATGAATTAGTGTCAGGCACCAGATATAAACATGCTATTGAAACAAGATCGCTACTGGTGAAACCTCTCATCCCTTATGGGTGATTTATAAATAATAATAGGAATAATAAATTACATAGGATTTACAAGGTTGATGGTACCTTAATCCTAAAATTCTCCCACTTGACATCATACATTGTAAATACCCATAGGAAAACAATAAAATAATCACGCACTAGAAACAAGGCCCATGGCCTCTCTACACCAAATAAATTTCTCTATGCTTACACACTTGGTCAAAGCATCTGCAATATTCTTCTGAGCGTCTACCTTCTTCAGCTCAATCTATCCACTTACAACCTTTCTTGAACATGCTTAGTTTAAGCATGATACATAGGGTTCTTGGCCAAACAAATAGCACTCTGGCTATCACAACCAATCTGAATGACCTTGCAATCAAAACCAATACCTGTACATAATCTCCTCAATAAAACTACCTCCTTAGAGACACGAGTAGCAGCCATATACTTTGCTTCAGTGGTGGACAAAGCAACTGTGGGTTGCCTTTTGCTCATCCAACTCATTGCTCTGCCAAACAAAGTAAACACATATCCATTGGTGGACCTTCGACTATCCAAGTCACCTACCCAATCTGCATCAACAAATCCCTACAAGTCCAAATTTTTGTTAGCATTGTCAATACCATAATAAACCAAATAGTAATCAAAAGTACCTACTAGATATTTAAACACCCTCTTCACGTAATTCCAATGATGTCTTCCAGGGTTAGACATAAATCTGCTCAAAACTCCCATTGCTTAGGCAATATATGGTCTAGTGCAAACCATTGCATACATCAAGCTTTCTACAACACTAGCATATGGTACCTTAGACATATCCTTTAAATCATCCTAAAATCTTTGGACACATATCTAATGAAATCTAATGCAGGAGCATCCAGGCGAATGGGCTATCCCGCATCAACCAAAAACATTTTAGTTTGCTTTTCTCATTTTTGGTGTGTGTTTTGGTTTGCGTTGGTGTTTTCAAGCATCTCTCAGCATCAGGAACTCAGAATTTTGGCCAAAATTACAAGATCCAAGTTTTCACCAAATTGTCATTTTAAGGCTCCGTAGGGTAGTTTTACAGAAACAATTGTTCCTAGAAATATATAAGAGCTAGGTTAAAATCCTTTGGAACATATATCATTGGATGAATTGTACAAAATGTGGTGAAATTTTTGTAATTAAATTCCTCACGGATTGAGAGAATTTAAAATTAGAAAATTTGGCCCTATCGGCTATAGAAACAATTAATTTTCAAGATTTTTAAGAGTTGTGAAAAATTTCTTCTAGGGAAAGATTTGTGATGGTATTTTTTCCTAATGTACAAAAGGAATCACATTCAAATTCATCAACGTTTGAGAGAATTTAAAATTCTCTGATTGAGGCTAGCAATTTACGGGAAATTTAATTTATTGAGTTTTATGAAGTCTAGAGAAAAATGGCTTCATGGAGACCTTGGGGATGTCATTACACGCATCTTGGAAAGTTTTCATGCAAAAATGAGCTTCTAGGTGGAAGTTATGCAAAAATTTGATTTTTCAGCTTCATGACGTAAAATGGTGAAGTCACAAAAAATATAAAATTTCTTCTCCAATTTGTTTGTGCATATTTATGAGGTATTATTCAAGTTGTTTTAATCATTTTATATTGCTCATAAATGTGTTTAAAATGCTAAAATGAAAAGGCAAAGAATCTTCCAATTTTACATGCGAATTCTATTTCGTAACAGCTCCAAGTAAAACAAGAAATTATTTCTTTTAGCTGTCTCAAAGACAAATTTAGATATGAAAACATTGGTATCATCATTTATTTGAAGACACAGGGATATGGATAGGTAAGAGGCATGTATTTGGGGCCTTATTGATTATAAAATCTATGTTTAGACCTCCATTTTGGGGGGCATCTTTGGGAAAACGTGAGAGTAGATTTGAATGCCAAAAATAGTTACAAGAGAGGCATGGGAGAGAATGAGGGATGTTAAATGTATTAATTAAGCTCCAGAAAACTGAAATAAGGATTCCTAGAATTGGATTCCCAAGATAGAGGAGTGGAAAAAATTGGAAAATATAAAAGAGAATGGTGGCAGATTAAAATGGAGAGTTTTTAGAGAGAGATTTGCCCATGAGAGGGGCACATGAATGAATGGAAGTTGTTATAAAACTGAAAGAGAGGCCATGACAGCTAAGATTGTATTGTGTTGCAGATTTATGTTTGTAGAAGAGACAATGTAATTTGTTTATTGGCGTTGAATGAAATCAATGGAATTTGTGTTTGCAAATGGATTTGCGTGTTTGTAAATGGATTTGTGTGTATGCAGAGAGTCTTTGCATGTGTTGTTATGTAATTGTGAATGAGTTTTCATCTATGGTATCAGAGCCAGAGGTCTTGAGCTATTGAATATAAGGAATACTGAGAGGGGAAGGTGAATAAGTATTCCGCAAAACCACTTCTTAATATGTTCATTAATCCAATTTCCAAAATCAATAACATGAAAGCAGAATAAGCATAAGAATAGAAACCATAAAGACATAACACATGGACACCAAGATTTTTTATGTAGAAACCTAATGAAGGGGGTAAATCATAAAACATACAACAATAGAAATGGCACACAGAAAATAGAATATTTCTTTATTGATTTGGAAAAATTATTGCATTACAGAAGCTCAATTATAATAAGAGGAATAAATCCTCCACAAGATGCAACACACTACAGCTACACATCACCAGGCTCTGGAATCTTCTGCTTTCTGTAACCGTAAATCAGCTAGGGTTTTTGTTTTCCCACCTATTTTTGACTCTACACTTTCCCCCCTTAACTCTACTACCACCCAGGGTTCCCAAAATAGTCATAAATAGCACTTTTTAGCGGCCTCTAGCTAAATTTCAAAATTTGCAACTCCCTCCAAAAGTAGGCCAACTTCCGGGAAGCATAACTTTTGATCCGGGTGTCCGATTGATGAACTGTTTTAAGCGCCAAAAAGCTCACAATGTGAAATATCACACCCGAAATCCATAAACAGATTTTCGTCAGCATTTTAGGATGTTATGGGATGTTTTAGTGCCTCATATCTCGTTTCAAAAAATTTCAGGGGCTTTTCAGAAAACAAAAACTTTAATATCTTTCAGCTCACAAATCATATTTGCTTGATTCCTTCGCCAAAGGTCTTATATTTTAGTTATGAAGATTTCTATAATTTTTTGCTTCAATCCATGCGCAAATGTAAACTTTCTTGAAATGACAGTTAAACTTTCTAAAACTGGCAGTTTGCTATTTTTAGCAGTTTGGAAAAACTGAAAGTCCTACATCATTATTCAAGAGATTATGGAACCAGAAACATTAATTATGGAAATAAATGAAAACAACTGCAATGATTTTGAATCAACTTCTTTTTGGATGATGCAAGATTGCCCTTACACCACTGAATGCTTCTGCATCAAACACCCAGGGGAATTTGAGAAGTGACCCTGTCACGTCTCAGGTGTTTGTTTGAGGAAAACCCAAATGGTCAACCTCTACCTTAGACAACCAAGAAGAATATTCAATAGGCCTTCCTTTGCATTTATATTCTTCATATTGCCTGTTCTGAGTACTTCTTCCCACACGGCTATCCAAGATCTCTTCTATCTCCTCCGTTGAAGTAGATGCTAGAATACTCCATTGTTCTTCTGTTGGTCCATCCTCTGTGCCACCTTCATGATATTTTGTTAAATCAACAATGTTGAGCACAAGGGAAATATTGATCCCACTTGGAAGCTCTAGCTCATATGCATTTCATGAATCATGCTTCTTCAAGATTTTGCACAGTCCAAATTTTTTCATTTTTAACTTATTGTATGTTCCAATTGGGAACCTTTCTTTTCTCAAGTGAACCATAACTTCATCTCCTACCTGGAACTCCTTATATCTTCTCTTCTAATCTGCCTTAGCTTTGTACTAAATATTCATCTTATTAATGTGCTTTCTCACCTCTTCATGTAAATTCTTCAGATGTTCTGCAAAGTCTTCAGCTTCAACACTTGTCTTTTCTCCTTTGTCCAGATTCCTTAACTCAGAAGCATTTTTTGGGCTATTGCCATATGTATACAATTTGGAATGGTGATTTACCAATACTCCTATTGATAGAATTGTTGTAAGCAAATTCTGCCTGTGGTAAAATCAAATCCCATCCCTTGGGCTTATCTCCTATTAAGGAACGTAGCAGGTTACCCAAACTCTTATTCACCACTTTCGTCTGTACATCAGTCTGTGGATGGTGTGCAAAACTAACTTCAAATATGTCTTCAACTTCTTCCACAATGTCCTCCAGAAATAACCAACAAACTTGGTATCTTGATTTGAAACTATGCTCTTTGGTAGACCATGTAATCTCACCATCTCTCTGAAAAATAATTTAGTAATATGAACAACATCATTAGTCTTCTTGCAAGGAATGAAATGTGCCATCTTCGAGAATCTATCTACGACCACAAAAATGGAATCATGTCCTCTCCGTGTCCTTGGTAAACCAAGAACAAAATCCATACTAATATCATCCCATGGCTTCTCTGGTATAGGTAGTGGTTGATATAGACCTGTATTCTGACTTGCTCCTTTTGCCATCTGACATACTCTGCAACTCTGTACAAATTTTCTCACATCCTGTTGCTACTGTGGCCAATAATAATTTTCACCAACAATAGCAATGGTCTTACCTTGACCAAAGTGTCCAGCCAATCCTCCACTATGCTTCTCCTTAATCAAGTTCTTGATGGTGTCAGATTATCATTGATGTCAAAAAGGTCTTGCAGGAGGTAAGTGCAAGAGGTTGATGCTTCATATGTATGTTCATGCTTCATCAAGGGTTGTGTGAAGTTGTTGACAGGAGTTGTCATATCATAGCTTGTTCAGTATGCTTGGTCAGTGTGATGAAATCCCTGTTCACAATTTGTCATGATCTTCACAGATGTGGTCTCAATCAGTATATCTCCAAGCATGACAAAGTTGAAATGATAAGATTCTATCAGGAGACAGTATGGTGAAATGTTAAGGTTGACATTGTTGACAGGTTAAATATGATGTGGTGTATTAGTTGAAGTGTTGAACAGCTTGCATTATATATATTGATCTTTATCTCATCAGGGTGTCATGGTCTTGATTCATTTAGTGATACATACTCATCTCCATGAAGTTTGAACAAGAACATTAGTAAATCAACTCACTCCAAGATGCAAAAATGAAATTGCAATTCTTGAAGGTTATCCTTCAATGCAGAGATCATTGTTTTTGGTTATCTGGTTTTTGTTGATATGTTCATGATGTTTGTTTTGAGCAAGGGTTTGAGATATTTGCTTTGAGTTGTTCTTCATGATTGAATTGTGCTTCATGCTTCAAGATGCTATGAGTTATTATGGTAAGTCTTGTTAATATAAGATGTCTTTGGTGTTATAAAGATCTGTCATGAAGCTTTTGAATGTAAAGTTTTAGTGGATGAAGCCTTTGAATGGAGAGTTTTAGTGGATGAAGCCTTTGAGTTGAGAGTTTTAGTGGATTGGTTTAATTGTTCATTACAATTGATTTTCTAAGATGTTTTGATTCAATGGAATCTTCTTCTTACTTCAATAGTGATCAGTTAGAATTAGACTATATTTAATGAAACTACATTGAGCACATTTTGATGTTCTCATCATACATTATGTTTAGGGCTTAATGTTTCTCTTCATATTTAAAGAAGGAAACTCTATTGACTAACCCATCAAAGCACTTTATGTCTATTCAATCGCTGACCTATTAGTACAGGTGGTAAGTGACTTAAGTCACAACTAAGGGTCGCAACATCGTTATTCTTACTAGCCCCGATGCCTAGGGTGCCCGGTCACCAAGTTATGGACATTCAAACCTGGTGGGAAAGTGCAAATCAATGCCTATCATTCAAAAGACAGGTGGCGGGGTTTCTAAATCAGGTGGATAAGTTTAAAAGGTGCAACAGTCAGTATGGAATTAAATTTGACGGCTTCTGTGCTTTCAAAAGCAAGAAAATCATACTTGTTTCTATTTCCTTGTGGCAGCGAAGACCAAAAGATGTGAAGATAGAAGGTTTTGAAGTTGGAAAGTTTGTCTAGATGATTCAATCTGATTTGGCATATGAATCGACAAGATTTTATTCAAAATGGAATTTTTTGATATGGATAGAGAGTAAAAATATAATGCTTTTTGAGGGTGATCATAAATAGAGCAGTGAGACAATTGTTTAATTTTTTTTGGGGATGATGATAATGTGAATTTGGTTTTTGATAGAGGATAGATTGATTTGTTGTGGGATGAATTAGAGAATTTTTGGAGAAGGTGAAAATATATGCAAGGGAATATAAAATTGCACACAGAAGAATATCAAGGATATTTGTTTTTGAAATTGAATATCTTTTTTAAAGAAATTTTATGCAGGAGCAAAATGATTTTTTGATAGATAGATATGGCAGATTGGAGAAGATACAAGTCTATTGAAGATTTTTTTTATGTAAAAAGATGGAAGGTTTGTATGATTATCATTTCAAGAAAAAGAGAATATGAAAGGTATTTTTGGTCAGGGCAGAGTGGATAAAATTCTTGAAGATATTTCTTTTTGTAGAGAGAATATGAAGTATTTTTGGAGATTGTTTTTCAGAGATGAATTAATTTCATTTGAAGATTTTTTTTGTGCAGAGAATATGAAAAGTTTTGAAAAGAGGAAAATAAAAGTTTGTTTTGGAGATGAAAGGACACTTTTGTATTTCTTATAAGTATTGGTTTTGCAGATGTACTGGGGTGTGTGTGGTGATGTGGATCAATATGCAGTGTTGTTGAGTGTATCCGGATCTAGGATTGATTTTGAATAGAATGGACATTTGATAGACACATGAGAGAGGAAATATTTTGTATTGAAATAGAGAAACCCTCTAAATTCTTGTTTTCAGTTTGTTCTGTATTAGGGGTTGGTGCTCCTTGAAGCTGGTGCTTCTAAACAGTATGCCAGCGAGGCTTGCAGGTCAGTGAGACCTTAACATTTGTCAGTGAGACACATATTGTAGCCAATGAGGCTTCTTTGTAGCCAGTGAGGCATGTTTTATCAGTTAAGCCAGTGAGGCAGTTCTGGAGTGGTTTTTCTACCCCTAGAGGGTTTTCCACTCGTGCAATTCTTGTGTCTTGATTCATATTGATCATCTTTCTATGGTTGTATGTTTTACTCATGAGTTTTTGTTTTCATTCTCAGTTATGTGCACATGTGTTTGACAATTCAATGATAAATTTCTCTCCTTGTGCTCTCCAAGTTAAAGTTTGTAAAAAGATTAGAAAATTCACACAACACTGATTCACCCCCCCTCTCAATGTTGTCCTTAACTCCTACAGTTCTCTCTCAGGGAACTCCTCAGAATGCACAACTGGCTTCCTTTAAACAACATGCAATCTTGGATTATGAAATCCAACCATTTTGTCCTATCCAAAGTAACATGTTCCAGACAAGCTTTCCAAACTTCTGCAAAATTTGGATATTCATGATACAAACTTTTGAGCTCATCGAACCCAACAATCTCTATCTTCATTTCTGTCAATAAATTTTGCCTTCTGCTGAAGGCATCTGCAACTCTATTGGAATTCCCACTCCTGTGCTTCAAAATAAAAGTATAACTCTGTAAAAACTCAACCCATTTTAAGTGCCTCTGGTTCAACTTTCCTTGACTATTAAGATACTACAAAGCTTGATGATTAGTATATAAAACAAACTCTTTTGGCAACAAATAATGTCTCCATTTTTTCAAAGCTTAAAATATTGCATAAAATTCCTGATGATAAACAAAATATGTTTTCTTAGCATCATTAAGATTTTCACTAAAATAGGCAATGGGCTTACCTTCTTGACTCAAAACAGCTCCTATAGCACTACCACTAGCATCACAATCTACCTGAAATACCTTATTGAAATCTGGAAGTGCCAAAACAGGTTGCTCTATAACTTTCTTCTTCAATGTGTCAAAACTTTTGTTTGCTCCTTTAGTCCATCTAAACTCTTTTCTATCCCCTCTCATTGTATCAGTCAGGGGTGCACAAATGCTACTAAAATTTCTGATAAACTTTCTGTAAAAACTTGCCAAATCATGAAAAGATCGTACCTCCGTAGCACTCCTTGGTGTAGGCCATTCAATGATAGCCCTTATTTTTTCTAGGTCCATCTTAAGACCTTCCTCTGAGACAACAAATCCCAAGTATACCAACTCCTTCTTTGCAAAACTACATTTCTTCAGATTAATCAACAACTTCTCCTCCCTCAGCTTCTCTAAAACTCTTCTGATATGCATCAAATGCTCATCCCAAGTCTTACTAAAAATCAAAATATCATCTAAATAAATAATGACAAACTTTCCCAAAAATTCTTTCAATACCTCGTTCATGAGCCGCATGAATGTGCTCGGTGCATTGGTTAGCCCAAATGGCATGACTAACCACTCATACAAACCCTCATTTATCTTGAAGGCTGTCTTCCATTCATCTCCTTCTCTGATTTGGATCTGGTGGTACCCACTCTTTAGGTCAATCTTTGTGAAGTACTTGGCTCCACTCAAACAATCCATTATGTTATCCATTCTTGGCAATGGAAACATGTACTTGATCGTGATCTTATTTATGGCTTGAGAATCTGTACACATTCTCCACTCTCCATCTTTCTTTGGTGCTAGTACTATAGGTACCGCACATGGACTCAGGCTCTCCCTTATCAATCCTTTCCTTAACAACTCATGAACTTGTCTGTTCAACTCTTCATTCTCTGCTGGAGCCATTCTGTGGGCTACCTTATTTGGCAAACTAGCTCATGGTATCAAATCCATTTGATGACTTATTTTCCTCACTAGTGGTAAACCTTATGGTACATTATTAGAGATAATGTCTTGAAATTCTTCCAACATATCTGAAACTTCTACTGGTACATCTTCACATTTCTCTTGACTAATCTTAGGAATCAATGCAAAGCAATAATGCTCATGCTTCATACCCTCCAAAAATTTCCTACCATCTACCAAGCAAATTCTAGCAATACTACATACATTTTCTTCCACCTCCTTCAAGGGAGCCTTCAACTTATGATGAACTCCATCCTTTGTTAGGGAATATGTGTTTGCATGGCCATCATGGATGACACTCCTATCATACTGCCATGACCTTCCCAATAGCATATGACATGCATCCATCAGTATGATATCATATAGCACCTCATCATGGTAATCCCCAAACTTGAACTTCCCTAAACACTGTTCATTGACCAAATCTCTATGGTCCTTCTGCAACCATGCAATCCGATATGGATGTGGATGCTTTCTTCTTGTCAACTTTAACTTGTCAACCATCTCCTCTGAAATAAGATTGTCAATGCTTCCATTATCAATTATAATATCACAACACTTACCTTCACATTTGCACCTTGTGCAGAATGAACTCTTCCTCTGATTGGATTCTTTCTCCTCATTCAACAAAGTTCTTCTCACAACTAGGGTTTCTCCCCTTTCAGCATCTTCAGAATGCTCAGACTGCACATCTTAATCTACATGTGCAACTCGTGCATTACCTTTATGTATTCTATTTGTCCTTCCTTGATGTTGCAGACACTCATATGCTCAATGCCCTTCTTCTCCACATTGGAAACAGGTTTTTCTAAAACCTCCTCTTCGAGGTCCTTTCCCAGGTCAGCCTCTTCCTCTTCCTCTTTGCTCACCATTGTCTTGGTCACGAGGGTGGTAGGCATTATCCCCTCTCTGATTTCGATTGGTGCCAGCTTCTTCACTTTTCTTTTGATCTTCATTATGGCCTCCATAGGGTCTTCCACGAGTCCTTCTACTTTGACCTCTTCCCCTTTGCTTGCTATCGAATCTTTTATTTAGCTTCTCTTCCACCTTTAGGGAAAACTGGTACGCATTGTCTATGGTGGTCATTCTAACTAGGCTCAGCTCCTCTTGAATACTTGACCTCAACCCATTAATGTAATGGGACACCTTCTCCTTGTTGGCCTCTGCATGGCCTGTCCAAATAGTAATCTTATAAAACTCTTTTGTAGACTCCTTAACAGACATGTTACCTTGCTTCAGTCCTTGCAGCTTCTTCAGCAACTCCATCTCATAGTCCATAGGAATGAACTGCTTCTTTAGTTTCTCCACCATCTGATCCCATCTGGTGATCTTTCATTTTCCTCTTCTATTCCTCTCTAATTGGACCTCCTTCCACCAAATACTGGTGTGGCCCTTCAACTTTGTTTTTGCAAACTTGACCCGATCTGGGCCCTCCACATCTTCATACTTGAAATACTCCTCCATGTCATTGATCCAATCAATAAGTTGTTCTGGATTCAAATCTCTGGAATATGTAGAAACTTTGATCCTGGGTCTCTTTCCGATCTTCGAAATGGCCCTCAACAACCTGACTTCTACAAGATCTCCTGCAGCTTCTTGTTCTTCCTCAGATAGCTCTTCTTCAGCTTCATCTTCACTTTCTTCTCTTGTTCTCGACTCAAACCTTCTTTGTAGCTCCTCTTGCAATGCATCGATTTGCCTTTGAAGGGATCTAAAACCCTCTTCTGTCAAAGCATTCCTCCTAATACGATTTCTTTGTGGAGGCATCTTGATCTCTGCACCAAACCCACAACCTCAGGTCCTAGTTCAAACTACCTCATAGTGGACGATCTATCTAAACACTCAAGAACCCTTGCTCTGATACCACTTGATGAAAGGGGTAAATCATAAAACACACAACAACAAAAATGGTACACATAAAATAGAATATTTCTTTATTGATTTGGACAACTTATTACATTACAGAAGCTCAATTACAATAAGAGGAATCAATCCTCCATAGACTGCAACACACTACAGCTACACATCACCAGGCTCTGGAATCTTCTGCCTTATGTAACCCCAAATCAGATAGGGTTTCTGTTTTTCCACCTATTATTGACTCTACACTTTCCCCCCTTAACTCTACTACCACCCAGGGTTCCCAAAATAGTCATAAATAGCACTTTTTGGCAGCCTCCAGCTAAATTTCAAAATTTGTAACTCCCTCCAAAAGTAGGTCAACTTCTGGGAAGCATAACTTTTGATCTGGGTGTCCGATTGACGAACCGTTTTAAGCATCGGAAAGCTCGTGATGTGAAATATCACACCAAAAATCCATAAATAGATTTTTGTCAACTTTTTGGGATGTTATGGGATGTTTTAGTGCCTCATATTTTGTTTTGGAAATTTTCAGGGGCTTTTCAGAAAACTAAACTTTAATATCTTTCAGCTCACAAATGATATTTGCCTGATTCCTTCGCCAAATGTCTTATATTTCAGTTATGAAGCTTTATGTAAGTTTTCGGTTCAACATGCCCTAATGCAAATTTTCCTGAAATGGCAGTTAAACTTTCCAAAATTGGCAGTTTGCTATTTTTAGCAGTTTGGAAAAACTAAAAGTCCTACATCATTATTCAAGAGATTATGGAACCAAAAACACTAATTATGGAAAGAAATGAAAACAACTGCAATGATTTTGAATCAACTTCTTTTTGGGTGATGCAAGATTGGCCTTACACCACTGGATGCTCCTGCATCAAAACCACAAAAAGGGAAAACCACGGTGAGTGTTAGCTCACAATATATTAGGATAACAATACCAGATTACAAAAGGCTCACTGCCATGGGGCTCACTACCCAAAGAAATGCTCACTGCAGGTGGACTCACTATCCACAGAGAAAGAAAGATAGAAGATAGAAGAAATATTGGCTCACTGCCAGGAGATGAACTGCTGTAAATGCATCTACCATATGTTGGATCAAGGTTCCATTGAAGGTTCAATACACAGATCAAAGGTCTTCATTTATTCTACCTTGCTTCTCAACTTTACTACATATACTCTATTTTCTACCCTTGTTTACTTTTTCCTCTTTGCACTTTGCTCATAACCCTTCACACTTCGAATTCGCACACCCATCACATATCATCATGCTTCAATATCGTAATCCATCGAGTATTTATATCCACAACAAGATTCATCTCATAATCAGATCGGCAAGCCAGACATGAAGCGTGTATACAATGTGTTCTAACTTGTCAGCTTGATCATGTGTACAAACAATAATGTGGACCCAAACAACCATTTAATAATCTTCATATAAGTCAGCACCAATCATTCAACCACTTAGATTGATAGTTTAAACAATCTATCTTCTCCACATGAAGATCTAACATGTCTGTCGGCTTGTGTCTTAAGAACATGCTTGACCAATTCATCTATCAGATCAAAACTCTCACTGTGGATCATATGAGACTTAAAGATTCATAACCAACATTCATTCTGGACTTCTTATTATACCTTTAGAACCGCAGGACAAAATATGCAATTGCGGAGGAATGAGGACCCTTTTACTTTGGTACTATGCATTGTTCCTGTCTTAGTTCTGTTCACCTGGACTTAGACATTTCATAGTATAACTTTTGGAGGAAGTCAGGTCTTGAGCACTGGAACATATCATCATCAAAGACCTATGAACAACATATCTAAACTGCATATGATGATCTTCTACTGCAGAGGAATTCTTGCAAGGGACAAGTTTCTTGGGTAGAACATTGCTTTGTGATGGAAGACATGCACACTATTTCCTTTTTTGGTAAGTAGAATAGTCATCATTTTGATATTCAAATGATTTTTAATAAACATAGTGTGGTACTCAATAATATGTGTCTAGGATTGCTACCATATAGAGGATTCCAAATATCATAGAGTTGGAACTATGATCTAAGCATGTTCCAAGCATTCTTGACCACCACCTAAGTACATATAGAGAGGAGAAAGGTCTTAAGGAGTTGCTTAAAATGAGCCACATCAATTCTTGCCCATTTACTTCATTAGTGGTCCTTGAGAATGATAAAGATGGCTCCTTGAGGATGTGCATCAATTACAGAGCAATGTACAAGAAGATAATCAGATACCCCATTCCCAAGACAATTGATGAGTTTAATGGAGAAACTTACTTCTCAAAGACTAATTTGAGATCAAGCCACTATTAGATCTTTGTTTGTAGGGGTGATATGCACAAGACAAATTTCATATGTCATATTGGACATTGAGTTCTTGGTCATGCCAATCAGTTTGAAAAATGCACCAAATACTTTTCAATCATGCATGAATCAAGTATATAGTAATCATTTAAGAAAATATGTTTAGGTATTTTTTATGACATTTTGATTTACAACAAGACTTGGGAATATCATTTGAGGCATTTGAATATACTTCTAGGTATATTAAAGCAAAATTCTCTATTTACAAAAGAATCTACACGTGAGATTGATGCCATAGATTTTTAATACTTAAGCCATGTCATTAATGTTCAAGGCATGCATGAGGATACAACACAAGAAGCATTTGATAATCTTAAGAAGGTAGTTAACTCATGCCATGTAAATACTATTTTATATTTCTCACAACCATTTGATATATAATGTGATGCTTCAAGAAAGGGACTTGGATTGGTTACAATACAAATGAGGCACCCCATATAAATTGAGAGTAGAAAGTTGAAATATTCAGAAAAGTATTTCTCTATGTATGACAAAAAGATGCTTCCCATCATGCATGTTTTGGAAAAGTTCAAAAAATATCTTGTTTGTGGTAGATGTGTGGTTGAGATAGCTTACAACGAATTGAAGCTCTTCTTGGGTCATCATGACTTGGAATATCTACAACAAAAAAAGGTAAGGAAACTCCAAGCTTATGATTATGATATAAAATATATGAAGGGAAAAAATAATGTAGTTGTTGATATATTTTCTAGAATGTCCACTCTTTATTGGATTTGTTTCATTTATGGTGACTGAAAAATGTATATCATGGTAGAATATGACAAGAATACATTTGTTGCTAACATTTTAGATGGAAATGTGAAGGATGACAAGTATGTGCTAATAGATGGTCTCATTTTGTATAAGGATAGAATATTTCTAGTGCCTAATTCTAAGATGAAATATAATATTTTGAAAGCTTTACATGATACACCCATGGTGGGACACTTTGGATCCTACAAGATGTGTATACAAATAAGAGAGAGATTATCATGAAGGATCTTTGAGGACTATGATTTCAAACACATTAGGGAGTACATCACCTACTAGTAGAATGAAGTAGAGAATGCCTTTCTTGTAAGTTTGTTGCAATCATTGCTTATTCCCCATCAAGATTGGGAAATTTTGTTCATGGACCTAATCATGAGTCTTCCCAAGGTACATGGTAAATATTGCATCTATGTTGTTGTGGATAAGCTAAATGAGTATGCATACTTCTTTTCTATTTATTTTGAATTCAAAGCACATCATGTGGAAGAATTATTCTTTAGAGAGGTATTAAAGCTACATGGGTTTCCTAAAAATATTGTCAATGATAGAGATAACAAATTTGTTAGTTTCTTTTGGTAGGTATTATTTCATTTGATAGGTTCAAAACTCACTCCTAGCACAAGTTATTAGTTGCAAACATCTAGACAAATAGAAATGGTGAATAGGTGGGTTGAAAAATAATGGAGGGAATCTATTTCAAATAAAAAATTAACATGGGTTAGATGGTTTCAATTTTGATAATATTGCTACAATGCCACCCAACATTTGTCCTTTGGTGTGTTTCCATTCATGGCATTGCATGTTTATGATGCACTAACTTGCATTGATTTGAAATGTCCATAGATAGTAAAGTGCTACTCATACAGGTATCATATGTCATCATTGATACAAGGGTGAAGAAGAAGAGAAACAAATTCATCAGAGTGTTTGAGTTGTTGGAGTAACACACCTACAAAGGATGTCATTTGGGAAGAATCGGGAATCCTAAAACATTTGAGTTTGCACTGTTTGAACGCAAGCAATTTGGGAAGGGTGGACTTGTAATGTCCCCCTTTCAATTAATTTATGTTTGTGGACTAAAAGTCCATTCCAATAAAAATCGTGGGCTAAAGGGAAATGCTAAGGAAATAATTATTAATTTTTGGTCTCTATTATTAATTATGTTTTTGTATATTTGAAAAATGGACCAAATAAATATTAAATTATTGTTTGATTGCCAAAATTAGGTGTGGGAATTCATAATGGAGCATATGTAACTCCTAAATCATTTAACATCTTTATTTATGAAGGAGTCTATGATAGGGTTATGACAAATTCTATGATAACTCATAATTGGAGAGTTACGATTGGAAATTAGTGGGGGAGTTACAAAGAGCTTATTTTGGGAAAGCATATTGAATAAATAAAATATTGTTATTTTAAATGTTGGAGGATCATCCCATAATTATTTATGATAGTTGTAAGTGGGTGTAAGAAGAGCATCTTCACTAGCTAAGAATAACTAGGAATCAAGGAGTTATGACAAATTTTTAGTGGATTTAATCAAAGAGAGAATATTTGTGAAGAAATTAATATTAAAATATTTTATTTTTATTATTTTTGGTAAATGTGACATTGGGATTTGTGCCCATAATTTCTATATAAGCTAAGAAACTTCTTCAATTGATATCTTTTTCTAATTTATCAAAAAAATTCACTACTTGAGCACTTGTGCTTAACTACAAGATTTGAGGATGAAAACCGTTAGATTATTGGATATCAAAAGATGAAACACCTATGGTTTCTTAAGGGAAATCTTATATAGAGGTTGTATTTGTACTTCAAAGACTATTTTAGGTTTTAACATATTTTCAGTAGTTTGTATTTGCAAGATTGTATAGAAGGGAGCTCCAACATACAAAAATTATTTCAAATTTATCCATCAATTTGTATTGTTGTAATATCTTATATATTTTAGTATTTAGCTACACATTTGGTCAATGATAATTAGCTCCAACATATTCTAGAGTTTCTATTATGTGTGCAAAGATTGACTATCTTTCTAGCATAGTTTTTGTGAGCTAATCAACATTGTTAAATTTAGTATTTCACATTTACTATGTTGTCACCTTGCCCTCATGGAATCTTGGTGATCAAAAAGTGACAAATATCTTATTTAGATGGTTTCTTGTAGGTTTTATAAGAGTTTCAAATCAACTTTAAGAAAAAAATCAGTTGTTTGAGTCATAGCAGTGCATGTCTAGTTTTTGGGTGGATTTGTATGCAAATCTATATTAATTGTTGTGGGTATTTCAAATTTAAATATATTTCATATTTATTTGGTTTAAACCATTAAAATATTTCAGATTTGAGCATATTTAGATGAAATTTATGTTTGGGTCATTACATAACCTAGATAATTGAGTTTGGGTGAGAAGGAAATAAAATGTAAAAATTAAATAAATTTAAATGTTATATTTAGTTGGATTTGAAGGTTGGAAAGTGAAGCCAAAGATGTTTGGAATTGACTTGCTACAATTCTAAATTTTTAGAGCTCACTCAGATGGCTATCTCGAAATCCACAAATTGATTATGCATTGATTTGGTTCAAATTTGTGCCTATAGACCTTCTTTGCACCTATAGAATTGAATCGGTGCATAGACCTAAGCCTATACTCATTGAATTGATCTAGTAGAAAATGGACTATTCCAGAATTCACTTGCCTTGATCTTTGATATCTAGATATGTGTAAGGAATGAAAGTGTTTAGGAACACCTTTAAGAATCTATTGAATTAAGTGTCACATTCTCCTTAGTTATACCCCTAGCAAACCATCTTTATGACTTTGAGTGAAAAACAAATTAGATAGAAAGCAAGTGTGCAATGGACCTAGGATCATGTGTGTTGATGTAATTCTCTAATAAATGGTCTTCAATAACTTCTTTTGTACTTCCTTTGATAGCTTCTAGATGATTTGAAAATGAATGAATGAAATATCCTTAAATACAACCAAAGACACAAATCGACACAGACATGCGCTGATTCTACTCACAATAGCAAATATTCTTTTAACTTGCAAATAGATTACTAATATAATGAGAAAAGTACATCTGGTGGCCCAGGAGGCCACATCAAAATATTTATGCCATATGTCTATCTATATATGCTGCAAGTTAATGATTAGCTTTTTACAACAAAATATATCTCAGAATATACTATGAGTCTTATCAAATTGTCTTCTGTATTTCTTCTTATTCTGCCTTAGCTTGAAGTATTAGGTGACTTTGTATGCCTGGTCTTCCTGCACCTCTATCTCTGGGGTTGAGACTTCCATCTGCACCCGTGTCTCTCTATTGTTTTTGCGACTCCCAAGCTCATCTGGGTCCCAATTGATATAGTCTTCCATCTTTGGATCAAACGTGTGTGCCAAAGTGTTTGCATCAAGTTTCTGGCATCATGACTCCACTGGGGCTTCACCTAATATCTCTTCTTATGGTGTTGTACTATGGTTGAAGTGTCTTTCCTTCTCATTTGCAAATTGCTCATGATTGGTCTGATTCTTGGCTCTATAGTCATGGGGCTAGAATTTGGCCAGCTTTATATTAGACCTATAAACTGTATCTGCTCCCTCATCAAGGATCTTCATGAACCTGTTCGTTGGGATCCTTATTGTCGCAGTAGCCTGCTCACACATAACATGAAAGGTGAGTCCCAAGATGGACCTAACAAGTGATCTTCCCCTAACCTGATACACATCATTATTTCTTGCCTTCCACAAAAACCACAAAATTTTAGTAGATAAAAACAACCAAAATAAATTATCTGTTTTGTCAACATTAGAAATAAAACCGCATAGTATATTGAATTTTGTAAAACTAACTTTTGACAAGTTGCCTTTAAAAGACTTAAAAAAGAGAATCCAAACTTTTTTGGCAAACTGACATTAAAAAAATTATTACTATTCTCATGTGATTTACAGACCAAACATGAACTTTTACGATCTATTGCCAGCTTGTCTAATAAAAGCAACCACCTAAAACAACATTTTTTTGGATCTCATACTTTGGACCATATACATGACATTATTTTAGACAACTGTTTAGGTTCAAGACTAATTTTCCATGCTAGGTTAAAATGAGTAAAATATCGTGTTTTTGAGTGACCAACTTATACAATTTTTTTGGAGTCATATTTGCAAATTCATTTCCATCATTTCATTTTACTTGTTTCCAGTCATCTATTTTAAGAACTACCCCTTGATTGATTGATTCTTGCATTGCTTTAAGCAACACATTATATGTTTTCCTCTGTGTTTCTGGTAAATTAAATTCTATTTTCAACTCTGACCATTCTTTGACAACATTGTTTTCTAAAATGTCACCAAATGAGACTATACCTTGTTTATGCCATTTCTTAGAAGAACAACCTTCTTGAAGAGCCAGTGGCTTATCCTTAGTTTTTAGGTTCCACCAGATGGATATGGTAGGATTGAGCTCTTTCTTGGCTTCATCAAATGCATTTCTATCCATGATAAAAGGCCTAATGAATTCCTAGGCTTTCCAAATTGACTCAAACACAACTGACCCTGTAGGTTTAAGGTTGAAATCACCTAAAACCAAGTCTTGAATGTTCAGATTTGTCCATCCCTTTGCTTTATTGGGCACTACCCCTTTTATATTATTGACAGTTAAAACTTTCCACGGTTCTGAGCCACTAAACGCCCTTATGATCCATTTTGCTACTAAGGTAGCACCTTGGATTTTAAGGTCCTTCAGACCCATGCCACCCATTTCTTTGCTGACACAACACCATTCCCAAGCCACCAAATGCCTTTTATTTTTTCCCTTTCCATTCGATCATAAGAAATCTTTGATTTTTTATGAATTAGATTCACTTGATAACTAGTAAAAAACCAAGATGAAGCATAGTAAATGGAATAAGAGGACAATACCTTTTGACACACTTGAAATTTGCCAGCCATAGATAAGTACTTCTTGTTCCACATGCTGAGATTTTTCTCTATCAATTCCACATATCCCTCAATGAGGGGCAGACAGAGAATGGAATTCCTAGGAATCTTACAAGTTTGGAAGAACTTCCCCATTTCCATTTGTCCAGATCTATCCAAATAGGAGGGTCGTCAACCCAACCCAATAGAATATATTTTGAGTGAGAAATCTTAGCACCTGAGGCACTACAGAACAAAGACAATCTCATCTCCAAATTAGACAAGTTTTCTTCTTCTAAGGCTAGAAAAAGAGTAGTATCATCTGCAAATTGGATGTTAAGAAGAGGCTCATTATTTGGAAGAATCAAGCCCTTAAGGTTAGAACCAATCAGATCAGTCCTTAAAATATATTGTAGAGCTTCCGAAGCTATTACAAAGAGAGCTAGGGCTAGAGGGCAACCCTACCGGATTGATCTTTCAAGTTTGAAAGGACTAGAAAGGGATCCATTCACATCAACTTGTACAGTAGCATCATTAAATAGCATTTTGACCATATTACAGTACTGCTTTGGAAATCCCAATGCTTCTAGTATCATTAATACAAAGGACCACTCAATTCTGTCATACGCCTTTTCAAAGTCTAAAAGAAGAATACATGTGTTCTACCCAGCTCTTTTTGCCCAATCTAAGGCTTCTCAACTTGTGAAGCGATTCTAAAATATACCTTCCTTTAATGAAGTAGGTGTTTGTGTAGGATTGATAATGACTGGCAGGATGTCAACCAGCCTATTGGCTAATACCTTAGCAATGATTTTATATGAGAAATTTAACAAGGTTATAGGTCTCCAGTTTCTTATGTTTGTTGTATCACCTTCCTTAGGCAACAATTTGATGACACCTCTATTAATTTCCTCCCTGAGAGAGCCTCTGTCTATTGCTTCTTTATAGAGATCCAACAAATCATCAACTACCCATTCTTCATTGCATTTATAGAATTCAACTGGCAATCCATCAAGACCTGGGGATTCGCCATTTTCCATAGAGTTGATGGCCTTTATTTTTTCTTGTTTAGAGATGTCTTCTTCTAGCTTAGCTCTCATTTCATCTGTTACTTTTTTGGGACAGATTTTTTTACAAAAATTATGTGCTTGTCTACACTCTTCAGAATCATCCTCAGAAGAAAATAATTTCCTATATAACTCAGTAAAAACCATTTTCATTTCTTCATTTTCCTTGATGAATCGGTTATCTTCCAATATGGGGCCATAATTTCCTATATAACTCAGTAAAAACCATTTTCATTTCTTCATTTTCCTTGATGAATCGGTTATCTTCCAATATGGGGCCAATATCTTCCCTCTGATTTTTGGTTCTCAAGAGGTTGAAGAAGTATTTTGTTCCTTTGTCTCCTTCAGCCAACCAATTGATCTTAGCTTTGACTTTTATTCCCTAATCTCTGAAAGTTGCAATGTTCTCAACTTGTGTTTTGCTTCTCCCAGCTCTTTACATGCAAACTCATCTTTTAAATTTTTTGAAATTTCTTTTTCAACCCTTAGATACAATAGAAGAAAATATTTTAATCATCAAAATTTTAAAAATATCTTAATTATCAATAAATTGTAATTAACAATTTAATATTTGTAAAAATATCTATTTTATAAAATTTAAATGTAATCCTCACATTACACTTTTCCATTTTAATCTCTTTCTCACTAAGAAAATTTATAAGAAATGTAATGTTTTATTCCCCACTATATCACACATTATCCTAACTTGATAATCTATTTATATTAGATAATGATAGAAAACCTATCATAATATACCAAAACCACATAATACCAATCATAATAAGAAGTGGACATTCTTAATGAGGAGATGTCTCGTGATGTCTAATAAAAATTATTCCTATTTATTTATTATTGGCCAATCGTTATAAAAGTTGATATTCTCGATAAGGAGTTGTCTCATAGTGTACAATGAAACTTGCATATTGACATAAAATCCACACATACACATCATAGGTAAAAAAATGTTATTAGTGTAATAATAATTTATTGAAGTGAGTTCAAAATATTTTATATTTATGGAAGCCATCTCCAAATTATTAAAAAGCACATTTTCTCCCTCTTCAAGTAATTTAAGATATTAAAAACAATGGTTAAGTTTCACAAATATATATATATTTTCTATATTTCTTAAGAAAATTTAAGACTTGTTTTTTTTTCTTAAAGTTAGTTGGAGATGAAGGAAAATGTGTTTTTAATAATTTGGAAATGACTTCATATTTTGACACTGACACCATCTCCAAATGACTTCATATTAAACACACATTTTCCTTCATCTCCAAGTAACTTTAAGACATAAAAAACAATTGTTGAATTTCACAAATAATAAAATTTCTTTTTTAATATTTCTTTATATATGAAATTTAAGCATTATTTTTTTATGTCTTAAAGTTATTGGAGATGGAGGAAAATGTGTTTTTTAATAATTTGAAGATGGTTATAGAAAAATATTTTGAACCCTGACTTATATATAAAACTAAAAAATCTACCTTTTTCTTTAATGCATAATGACTTTATTACTTTTAAAAAGAAAATAATACATTATTAAGAAGAAAAAAGTTCTTAAATGAATAATGACTTTATTACTTTAAAAGAGAGAATAAATACACTATTAAGAAGAAAAAGGTGGGTGGTAGAGTGAGGTGTTCTTAAATATCATTCACTTCAATAGTCAAAAGTTAATTTTGGCCAATAAAAATAGGATAAATATTTACCACTTTTTGTTGTGAATGAGGTGTAAAATCGCTATTGAGTGTTTGACCATTGAAGTGGATGATATTTAAGTAGAGTGGGTAGAAGGCATACCTTCAAAGTCCATGTGGGACCCAAGTCCAAAAACAAAAGACAAGAAAATCTAAGCAAGGTCAAGCCCAAATATCAATAAACAACAAAGAAAATGAGTTTGTTCTATTTAAGAGTTATATGATTTAATGATCAAACAATCAATAACAATTTTACATTGCATTTACATTTAAAATGGTAAATAGTTATCTTTTCTTATTGAAAAAAAAAAAATCTTTGAGCATTAAACTATTTGATATTTAAAACCAAACATTTGAACACCAAAAATTGTTACTCCATCTTCAAGAGTTCAAAAGCACTTTACTTAAAGCATCATCAAAGAATCAATAACAATTTTACACCTTATCCACACTAAAAGCTAAACAATTTTACACCTTCCATAAAAGACAGTAAATATTTCTCCAATAAAGCCAAAATTAAGCTTTCCCTGTTCAATGGATGAAAGCTTTGCCTATTCAATGGATGATGTTTCTTTAAAAAGCTTTGCCTATTCCATGGATGATGTTTCTTTAAAAGGTACTCCAATTCCCCTCCAAACAAAGCACCCTCAATAAGAATCTCTCGATTGAATTTTTTTACATTTCCAAAAAACTTTATTTAACAATAACAAGATAAAATCAAAACACCTCCGCAATAGAAATTGCAGAGGTACCTAGCTTCTTCAAGAACACCCGTAAGCCATCATCTTTCCCCCAAAAATGTAGAAATACAACCGAGACAAATCGAAGAATTTGTTTATTTTTCTTAACAAAAATTCAAAATACGCAATGTGTTACATCTGGCTTTCCTTTCCTACAGGACACTGTACTTTCAAGACCACAACTACCCAACTGAAATCCAGTTTGTGTACAAACTTGCAGCTGTCAAACAATTCAGTTTGTACGCAAACTGCAGAGATCTGGGCCAAAAAAAAAAAAAAAAAAAAATTGAATACCTACATTTTTCAACGTCCGGAATACCTTGCAAGAGGAATAAACTCGGAAAGAGGCGTAGGAACAGGGGTAACTGACGGAGACGGTAACGAAGATGCCGCTCTACAGACGGGACAAGACGGATTCATCCTGAGCCACGCATCCACACAACCTGCATGAAAACAGTGCCGACAGTCCGGCAACAGACGGAGAACTTCCCTGTATTTATACTCCCCCAGGCAAATGGAACAACACGTGTCCTGCGGGCGGGGCAGCTGGTGGCGCCTGTAGAAAACCAGCTTCGGATACGAATCTATGGTGCTCTGATCCAGACCTGAGTTTCCTTCAATACAGTTAATAATAATGTTCACTGCTGCACTATTATTTGCAGTTCTGTCAGTATTTCTGTTACTGTTAATGTTGCTACCATGGGCTCTTACTCCTTGCACTCTGACACAGACATAAGATGCCAACATTATTGCAGAGACAAAAACCAGTATTCCCACTGCTATTGCTATTCCATATCCTAACCCAACTCTGGTCACATTTTCTGTAGCCATTGTGCTTGTTGTATTGGTAGTAGCCATACCCATTTTGCTTCTCTATTCATTCCTCTGGCTCTTCCATGGCTGCAAAGAAAGTTGAAACCAAATTTATTTTGCCCTTCTTCTTCACCCACTGTTATAAAAGACAGAGAAATGGAATAGAAGGGAATTGGGGGCTGTGAAAATTGGTGCAGCGCTTCAGACGGGGCACATGAAATACCAAGCCCAATTAATTGCACTGATGTGGTAATTAATGTTGACGTGTTTGGAGTCTGTGACGCGTGGAAGACGGTTTTGTTTTCTATACAAACTCTTTCTCTTCGTTACTTCCGATATTAGTTGAGCTTCGTTTTTTACCTCGTTAAATGTGGGTTTCGTATTAAATCTATGTGCGTGTCTCAGATTTTGTGCGGGGGAAACGGATCAAGCGTAATCTCGAGACTCTTTGCTTTTCTCTAAACGTTACTTTAATATTAGGGGCACGTTACCAATGGAAGTACTTAAGTTGCTTAAACTCGTGCACATCTATTCCAAACTGGTTGGAGTTGATCTGCACCGTTCGCTCTGGATATTAGCATTAACTAGCATTGACTTTAACTTGGAGAATATTTTGGTCTGCTTTTTTAATGGCCATGCCTTTCTGTCACAAATATTGTGGCCTTCAAGTCAACTCACAACAATCTAACATTAGGTTTGGAACACTTGATAAAAACACTCACTTTGCTGCTTGATTTATGGAGTCAATAGTATAGTGTTTATTAAAATAATACAATGTTAGCAACTAAATATTCCATGAACTCATGATTTAACCATGTAATCTATCGTGGTTATATTAAAATGCTTTTGCCTTTAGGTTAAGAATGTGTGTATTAGGTTTAGAACACATTGTAATTGGTGAAACTTGTATATTTATGTTTTTTTTAATTTTAAGGGGAGTATTTTCATATATAAATATATTGACAAATGGTATAATCTTATGTAAAATAAGGTCCTTTCCTTTATGCTACTCATCCACCTCATCACACGTATTTCTATATATCTATTCCCATTCTTATGTTGGCATAACCTTATACATTCATCCTATCCACTTGTTTATCACTTCTATGCATGCATTTAGTTCCATGCACATATCATCCACTAGATCTAATGCCTCTTTTCTTGTTTTGTTTTGTTTTGTTTTGTTTTGAGACTAGTTTATGTTCACAAGGTTGTCCTCACAATCATTAACTTGTCCCACTCAAATTTAAACTTTTAAATTCAATGTGATTTGACTTCTCACATTCTAATTGGTGAAATTTGTATATTTATGTTATTTTTATTTTGAGGGGAGTATTTTCATATATAAATATATTGGCAAATGGTATAATCTTGTGTAAAGTGGGGTCTTTTGTTTTATACTGCTCATCACACATATTTCTATACATCTATTTGACTCTCATTTTCACATAACCTTATACATCCATCTTATCCACTTATTTATCACTTCTATGCATGCACTTAGTTCCATGCACATATCATCCACTGAGATCTAACGCCTCTTTTTTTATTTTGTTTTGTTTTGAGACTATCACGTTCACAAGGTTGTCCTCATGATCACTAACTTGTCCCACCCAAATTTAAACTTTTAAATTCAAATGTGACCGACCTCTCACATTCTAATTGGTGAAATTTGTATATTTATGTTATTTTTATTTTGAGGGGAGTATTTTCATATATAAATATATTGACAAATGGCATAATCTTGTGTAAAGTCGGGTCCTTTGTTTTATGCTACTCATCTACCTCATCACACATATTTCTATACATCTATTCATATTCTTATGTTTGCATAACCTTAGACATTCATCCTATCCACTTGTTTATCACTCCTATGCATGCACTTATTTCTATGCACATGTCATCCACCGAGATCTAGTGCCTCTTCTTTTTGTTTTGTTTTGTTTTGAGGCTAGTTCATGTTCACAAGGTTGTCCTCACAGTCACCAACTTGTCCCACCCAAATTTAAACTTTTAAATTCAAATGTGGCTGACTTCTCACATTCTAATTGGTGAAATTTGTTTATTTATATTATTTTTATTTTGAGAGGAGTACTTTCATATATAAATATATTGACAAATGGCATAATCTTGTGTAAAATCGGGTCCTTTATTTTATTCTACTTATCTACCTCATCACACATGTCTATACATCTATCCCCATTCTAATGTTCGCATAACCTTATACATTCATCATATCCACTTGTTCATCGCTCCTATGCATGCACTTATTTCCACGTATATGTCATCCACCAAAATCTAGTGCCTCTTTTTTGTTTTGTTTTGTTTTGAGACAGGTTCATGTTCACAAGGTTGTTGTCATAGTCACCAACTTGTCCCACCCAAATTTAAACTTTTAACTTCAAATGTGACCGACTTCTCACATTTACCCTTCTTGCCTAGGCTTCAGTAAACACAAGTTTGCATGATATGTCGCTATGTCCTTGTATTTAAAGGCATTCAATGCATTCATTCTAAGGAATCAAGTGATCAATGCATAATATCCTAATCATCAAAGAATTAATGAATCAGTTCACACTTCAATAAGTGGTCTAAAAGGAATCTAGATTTTGCACAAGTATTCTAGGTGCATTTACAATTGAAAATTGTTGTTTCCAATCATTGATCTCTTTCAAGGATTGATCTAAGAGAGCTGGACTCCTTGTGACTAATTGATAACCCTTGAGGCATTTCTCAATATCGTCAAGTCTCTAGATAGTCAAGAAAAGCAAAGCAAAATAACATACATCAAATGAAGCAAATAAAAGTAGTTTATAGATTACATAGGACAAGTTTGCAAGTACAAGACAAGTTCATTGTCATGAATTCATCCCTAATAATCAAATTTGTCCTTCCACAATCACAACAAAATATTTTGATTCCCAAGCAATTCACTAGTCTGATATTTGATGTTCAAATCCCAAAATGTATCAAATTCAAACACATAACAGGCCTACACATTATTTGGTTATCAAGCTAAGTACAATTATTTATTTACATTTATTAACTATTACACAATGTCAATCATCAATACTCAACTCTCATTTTGATTATATTATGCTTATATGTATGCATTTTATTACAAATTAGCCTAGGTTAGGCATTGACAAAGGCTATTTTTCTTTACACATATAAAATTAGTTAGTTGAAAACACTCAATTTGCTACTTGATGTATTGTGTGAAGAGATGAATGCAAAATGGAATTTCTCTTTTAAAAAACCTTTCAATTAAATATTAAATAAATAAATAATATATATAATATTTGGGAGGTTATAATTTAATGTATTAATTAATTTTTTACTAATTAAATGAGGGTTCTATGGGGGCCTTCACCCTTAAAAAAACTACAGTATAATTGATTAAAGAAATGGTTGAACTAGTTATAACACTACATGTTTTAATAAATGACCACTTTAACAAAGAAGTGCAATAAAAAACAAGCATTTAAAACATATTAGAACCAACCAACCCATGAGTGTTAGAAAACAAAAGGAGAGACAAAAGAACCAACCCACAATTAAATAACTCTCTAACCACCAATTGGATTCCTACTCTAACTTTAGCCTATCAAGAAGACACTTACTAGCCACCATTGTTGCAACCTCACCCTTGGAGAGAGAGGTTGAGCTCTTTTATAGTCATCCAACTATTAAAATTTTACACTGTGATTGGCCTTCATACTGAAAGGAAGCAAGGTATGCAGAAATGCTTCCTACACTAATATTTTGAGAGGAGGTATGTGCAAATTTATGATCTTTACAATTACATGAAAAATAAACACATAAAACTTATAAGCATGTATACCATAACATGAGGGTTTACATGGGGAAAACCCTTTTGGGAGAAAAACCTCACTCCTAAAGTAAAACCACTTGTATTATTTTACAACAACCATGGTTACAATACAATCTATAGGTTATGCATCTTACAAGAGTGTCTCCAACATTGATGCAGGGACATCAGGAGCCTCGTAGCAAGAATGGTTGTTATGTCTTGGTTTTAGGTTGATAGGGTGTCTTTGAGTCTAATAAGGTCATATGTGAGCATTTGATATCATTTTGATTCATTTTTGGGTGTTATATGTTCATTGGTTCAAAATTGCAAAAGTGTCAATGTTAGTGGTCATGCAACTTTAGAAAGGTGTCAAAAATCAAGATATAGTTACATGCATATCAAGAAACCATTTCAAATTAGTTGGGATCAATTGTAAATATATGTATACACCCTCCAAAGTCGGATGGAGGATTGAAAAAACTAATTTTGTAGTTTTTGGTGAATGAAAGCAAGCTTTTTCTGTGTTTTCTCAACGTTGCAGACTGTTCTTTCAATTTGTATGGATTATACATATCATATATTGGTATGAAATCAATTGGATCATGTGGGAATGTGAATCTACTTCATTTTTATTTTTTTTCCATCAATTTTCATTGAGTTTTGTGTGAGATATGACCATTTTGGTGAAGGCTGCTTTGGTCTAACAATGTTTTCCAGAATTTGTAGTTTGAAAATGTGCTAGTACGGCCATGTACGGTACAGTACGGACCTGTAACCAATTGGGGAAGATGGATAATCTTTTCTTCTTTCATTTTCATTTTGTTGTAGGAGATTTCATTGAGTTTTGTGCATCTTACAGTAATTTTAGTGAAAACAGGTATGATTTAGCCTAGGGTTCCCAGTTTTGCAACAGTCCATTTTTGACCTATTTCGTACAAAGTAACTCTAGCCCATTTTGACATATGTTTAATTAAGACCAAAATAGTATCCAAATCTGGTTTTACATCTCTGTTAGCAGTTGCATGGGAAAAGTTATGACCAAAAAGGTCTAAATTGTTGCCCCACGTTTTAGGCTTTAAGAGCAAGTTGTCAAGAATGAACAAGAAAGCACATTTGCATCATTTGTATTGAAACCCTATTTGGAATGTGTCAAGTTAGTCTTGTTTGAGTTCTTTCTCTACATCATTTTGGTATCAGAGCCTAAAGATCTGGCAAGGAATTTTTGGGAGTTTGTGTATTGTCTTTTTTTTACAAGTTGAAGGAAGAACCTGGATACCAAAAGACTAGGCTAGGGGAAAAGAAAGGGCCTAAGGTGAGGTATCATGAAGAAAAGAAGAAGAATTGAGAAGAAGCAAGGTGAAAGAGACTTGCCTGCAAGAGGAGAATGGAAGTGTTGAGGAGAATAGTCTATGGAGACTTGCAGAGTAAGGAGTTACCAAGCAAGAAACAAGTGATGAGAAGAGAGAGAAGTGAGATAAAGAAAGATGAGAAGGAAAAACAAGTAAATATTCAACAAGAAATAACATGGCTGAGACAAGCTTTGGAAAAAATGCAAAAATTTGAAGAAAGAATACAAAGTATAGGAACAAGTGTGTGGAGTTGGCACATCGCCATTAACAAAATTGTCAAGTGGTCCATAAAGAAGATTATTCAGAAAATAAGAAAGCAAAGGATGACTACTTTGAAAATGGAAGGTGAACTACAATTTCATGAAGCCTTGGAAAATGCTACAGAAGAAGGACATGCAACATACACAAAGAAGGAGTTTACAAGCAATGAAGTTAGAGAAGAAAGACAATCCATGCAGCAAACCATTGAACAGGTAAATGGAAGTACAAATCTTGGTTTTGATCATGTATATGAAAAATAGAATGTAGATATATAGGTTGATAGGGAGGAAAAGAAAAATTTGTCTTCACAAGAGGCATGCATTCACCTAACTAATACATATTTAGATTTGCATGACCAAGATGAAATCTACTGTCTAGAGGGTTTATTTGAGGCAGCACAGACATATTTTCAAGACAAAGCACACAAGAAATTTGAGTTTGATACTTCAATTGCACAATTTGATGATAATATCCTAGTTGTTGCAGTCATGTTTCTAGAAAAGGTTAGAGATACAGATAATGCAACAAGGTCAAAGGGAGAGCAACTTTTGGAAGTGAATTCTAATTTGTTTGCCATATGGAAGAGAAGTAAGGGTCATTGCAAAGCATTAGGTAGACCAAAGGTAAAAATGAAATAGGTATTATGAAGTTTGAAAGAAGTGCAGGGTAGCATGGAAGATAATTTCACAGATTAGAGGAGTCTAAGATGGAAGACATTGTAGACCTCTATTCAAGTGGACTTGAATCTTTTCTCTCTATGGAGTATGATGCAGGGGCATCAGGAGCCCCGTAGCAAGAATGGTTGTTATGTCTTGGTTTTAGGTTGATAGGGTGTCTTTGAGTCTAATAAGGTCATATGTGATCATTTTGATCCATTTTTGGGTGTTATATGTTCATTGGTTCAAAATTGCAAAAGTGTCAATGTTAGTGGTCAAGCAACTTTGGAAAGGTGTCAAAAATCAAGTAATAGTTACATGCATATCAAGAAACTATTTCAAATCAGTTGAGATTGATTGTAAATATATGTATACACCCTCCAAAGTTGGATGGAGGATTGGAAAAATTGATTTTGTAGTTTTTGGTGAATGAAAGCAAGCTTTTGTGTTTTCTCAACGTTGCAGACTATTCTTTCAATTTGTATGGACTGTACAGATCATATATTGGTCTAAAAACAATTGGATCATGTGGGCATGTGAATCTACTTCATTTTTATTTTTGTTGCATCAATTTTCATTGAGTTTTGTTTGAGATATGGCCATTTTGGTGAAGGCTGCTCTGTTCTAACAATGTTTTCCAGAACTTGCAGTCTGAAAACGTGCTACTACGACCATATACTATATGGTACAGACTTGCAACTAGTTGGGGAAGATGGTGAATCTTTTCTTCTTTGATTTTCATTTTGTTGTAGGATATTTTATTGAGTTTTGTGCATTTTAGAGCAATTTTAGTAAAAACAGGCAGGATTCAGCCTAGGGTTCCTAGTTCTGCAACAATCCATTTTTGACCTATTCCGTACAAAGTAACCCTAGTCTATTTTGACATATGTTTAATTAAGGCCAAAAGGATATCTAAATCTGGTTTTACATCTCTATTAACAATTGCATGGGAAAATTTATGACTAAAAAGGTCTAAACTGTTGCCCCATGTTTTAGGCTTTAAGAGCAAGTTGCCAAGAATGAACATTTGCATCATTTGTATTGAAACCCTGTTTGGGATGTGTCAAGTTAGTCTTGTTTGAGTTATTTCTCTTCATCAAACATGTAAATCTTGAGTAATTTTGGTAGCATAATGGTACTTGCAAATTAAACTACAACCCATGCATATTCCAACTCTGAGCACTAATAAATAAATGAAGCACAAACTAGAAACTAGAAACAAGAGAGAGGAGGTGTTGTTGAAACTCAATTTTAAGGAAATGTTCCAAAGAGCTATGAATCTTTCTTTTTGGGGATTTGAAAAATAAGATTATTGTAATCTATCTAGACGATCTAACAATATTTTCCAAGAAAATATTAGATCATTTGCATGGCATAAAACTAGTACTACAAAGATGCAAGGAACATGGTATTTCCCTCAATCCTAAAAAATCTATTTTTTTATTATAAAGGGAAAGTTATTGGGACACATTGTTTCAAAAGAAGGTATTAAGATTGATCCTGAAAGAGTAAAGACAATCTAGCAACATAGTCTCCCCACTATTAGGATTAAGGTGCCATCAACTTTATAAATCCTATGTATTTAATTACTCATAATATTGTTTATAAATCATTAATAAGAGATGAAGTATTCACCTAGTAGCGATCTTGTTTTAGCCACAGTTCAGATCCTTGTAACTAATGAGAGGTGTGCCACTATTGTCACCACCCCCTCTGGTGGGGGTTCAAGGGTAGCACCCCAAAGAGATTTTTTTAAGAAAATTGCCTTAGAGAATATTATAATTTCGTAGTCAATCTGGACCATTCATCATTAGATCGCAGATCTGACGATAGAGGTTATGTTAGGGTATTTTTCCCTAGGAGGCAACACTCTTTTAATGAGGGCATTGTATTATAGTTGTGAATGAGTATTACAGGCACTGCAGGATTGAAGACTAAAGAGGAGATTTTTAGTGTTGTATTGTAAACTCTATTGAAGTTAATACATACCGTTGCATATTTTCTTATGTGGAGTTTTTTCCCAAAAGGGTTTCTCCATGTAAATACCATGTTATGTGTTTGATCTTCTGTTCCATTATTTCTTTCTGTTGATTTCATACCATCTCCATTTTGGTTCTGCATAGTTAAATATCTATATTACAGTTGTAATCAAATTTCCATTGATAGTTGTTTACCTTCATTTCTAACATTTTGGTATCAAAGCCTGACTAGTTTTGTGTCTTGGTTGGAAGTGTGAAGGTTTTTGAGTTGTAGTGGGAGTTTTGGTTGATTTTATTTTGTAAATTTGTGTAGAAGCCATGGCTGCATCCTCATCTCAATTGAACATTAAAAAATTCAATGGAATAGGTTATGAGCTGTGGAAGCTGAAAATGGAGGATCTCCTTGAAGAAAGAGATCAATGGTTGACTGCAACAAAAGATAAGAAAACATAAACTATTAGTCAAGATGAGTGGGTCAAGATGGGGTACAATTTGGTTATGTCTTGCAGACTCTGTCCCGTTGAATGTCTTTGCTAAGAAGACTACACATGCTTTATGGAAGTGGTTGGGTGAAATCCATCAAGCCAAGAGCCTGGTAAATAAACTGTATCTCAAAAGAAAGTTATTTTCCCTTAAAATGAAGGAGGGTGATTTGATAGCTAAGCATTTGAATACATGTAATTTGATTCTAAGTCAGTTATCTTTTTGTGGATGTTAAGATAGAGGAGGAAGTTAAGTGTATTATGCTTCTTTGTTCGTTGCCTAAGTCTTGGAAGAATTTCATTCTTGCTATTACTGATAACCTTGAAGATCCAAAGATGGATGCCCTTATTGCAACTCTTTTGTCATAGGAATGAGGAAGAAGGCTATGGATAGCTTGGTGGATGCTTTAATGTCAAGGGGAGGTCTAAGGAAAGAGGACCAAAAGGAGATCAGAAGGGGCCTAAGGAATCAAAAGGCCAGTCTAAAACTCCTAGGAAGAAGAATAGAGTTTACTGAACATGGAACTACAATAAGAGGGGGCATGTGAGGAAAGAATGTAGAAACCCAAAGAAATAGTGGGATTCCTCTATTGAAAAGTCCTTAAATGTAGGTGACGAAGTTTTACTTTTTGCATTTAATGTTATGTCTAATGAACAGTGGTTGATTGACTCATGTTGGTTCTATCATATGACTCCTCATGAGGAATGGTTCTCCACATATGAGAAATGTGATGGAGGTAATGTTTACCTTGGGGACAACTCTACATATCTGATTATTGGTTAGGGAAAGGTACAATTGTGTTTTAGTGATGGGAGAATTAAAACCCTCCCTAGTACTTTACATATTCTTGGATTGGCTAGAAATCTTATCTTAGTTTCGAAGTTGAATGATTCAAGAATGCATGTAACATTTGATAAGCATGGTTGCAGATTGGTGAGAGGAAGCTTGGTGGTAGCTAGGGGAACAAGGATGGGAAATCTGTTTAGGCTTGAGGCCACTACAACTTGTAGATCCACTAATGTAACTAAAATTGCTAAAAATACATGTATGTTGTGGCACCGCAGATTGGGCCACACAAGTGAAAATATTTTAAAAATAATTATGAATAAAAAGTTGTTGGATGGTTTCTCCTATTCTGATGAGCACTTTGATTTCTGTGAGCATTATATGTTTGGTAAATAGAACATAAATTCTTTTCCTTTAAGAAGTAATAGAGCGAAAGAGAAATTAGAAGTTATTCATTCAGATGTGTTTGGACATGTGGATAATGATTCTATTGGAAAATCTTGTTATTTCATTACCTTCATTGATGTTGTATCTAGATTCACATGGATTTATTTTATGAAGCATAAATCTAAAGTTTTCACTAAGTTTAAGGAGTTTAAAGTCTTAGTAGAGAACCAATCAGGACTTAAGCTAAAAATATTAAGATCTGACAATGGAGGGGAATATTGCTCTAAGGAATTTGATGAGTTCTATAAGCATGCATGTATCATAAGACAAAAGATAATTCCATATACACCACAACAAAATGGTATTGCAAAGAGGATGAATTGGACAATAATGGAAAAAGCCAAAAGTATGCTAAGTGATGCATAGTTGGATAAATGATTTTGGGCAGAAGCTGTGAGTACTGCCTGTTACTTGTTAAATAGATCTCCTTGTAAGGCTCTTGATTTGATATCTTATGAAGTGTGGACATGTATGAAACCTTCTATTTCACATTTAAAGGTTTTTGTCTTTGAGGCTTTTGGTCATTTGCCTAAGGAAAAGCGATCTAAGTTGGATCAAAAAGAACAGAAATGCATCTTCATTGGATATGGTGAGAATGTAAAAGGTTATAAGCTTTGGGATCCTCTAACCAAAAAAAATATCTTTTCTAGAGATGTGATTTTTAGGGATCTTAGAGCTATTTTTGATCCTATACAGCTAGAATAAAAAGAAAGGAAGAGGATAGTGCATTTTGATTTATAACAACAAAATGCACATCAGGAAGAACAAAATGGTGGATTAGGGGATGGAGAAGAAGAAGAAGAAGAAGATTCAAGTGAAAGTTTAGATGAGGAAGAATCTATTGTTATATAAGAGGTTGAGCATACAAAAGAACATGAGGAAGAATCTCTTACTCCACCCTTGAGAAAAACCACAAGACAATAGAACCCAGTTGATATGTATAGCCCACCAGATTTATTTGTGTATTTGATTTATTGAGTACTGACAATGAAACTAGATTCTATAGGGAAGCTATTTATGCAAATGATAGTGAGTATTGGTAGCTAGCCAAGCAGGAGGAGATGATGGCTTTAGACTTGTGTGACACCTGGGATCTTATACGTTTTCCCAAAGGAAGAAAGGCCATAGGATGCAAGTGGGTCTTCAAGAAGAAGTTTGGAGTACATGATTCATTATAGAAGTACAAGGCTAGATTGGTAGCCAAGGGCTACTCTAAGAGAGGGAGTTGATTTCAGTGAAATTTTCTCTCTTGTTGCTAAATTATATTCTATTAGATTTATTTTATCCATTGTTGTAGCTTATGATTTTGAAATTGAGAAAATGGATGTTAAGACAACATTTTTGTTAGAACACTCTGATATACTAAGAGGGGGGTGAATAAGTATATGCCAAGACTTAATCCAATTTGACTTTATCAACCAAATCTTTCTACTGCCTTAAACATATAAAGATTCAAACTATGCAATTCAAGGCACAACACATAATCACACAACCATAACACCAGATTTACGTGGAAAACCCTAGAAGGGAAAAACCATGTTGATAAAGTTGCTTGGATCTACTGTCCAAACCTAGCCTCACAAATAATAAAGCAGATTTACAACAAGTTTTATGGGCTACAACCCAAAGGAAGCTACAACTCCCTGAATCATAGTTTTTATGGCTTCAACCAAAGGAAGCTACAACTCCCTATAGTGATACAACACTTACAGAAAGAGGCTACAACCTTTGTACAACACACTTGACAAATTACACTAATCAATCACCTCCACAACATCAACACTCTTCACACTGACATATATCATCAACTCATCTGATTAACAAACTCTGCTACCTTCAACACACTTCCACACACACACACACACTCACATCCCTATTCACACATACATCCTTGCACACTCTCACACCCTCACACATTTTTCAACAAACTTGATTCTCCATTTATATCCACCGCAAGGTTCAAAAACTTTCTCCTATGTCGACCAAGATGAAATGTGTAACATGAAACGTGCAACAACCACATCAAGTCAGCTCCCAAAATCTAAACCACATCAAGTCAACTCCCAAAATCTAATGTGGTTCAAAAAAGTGATAACCAGGACCTATTTTTCCTTATCACACATCTCCACGTTGGCGCACACTTCCAAACACATGGCACAATCACCTAGATATATCAAGTCAGCTTCACAAACACTCATCCTTCCACATATTAGCTCCAGACCTAAAGAAGTACTAGAGAAAGAAAATAACATCATGCGGATCACTTTACAAACATCATATGACTTGCAAAAACATTCTCATACATTCCTTTCTCTAAACTATGGATCTTCTTTCTAGCACAAACAAACAAACACTAAACTCAACATCTCTTGTAAACTCTGAATACAAAGTCTTGAAATAGAACATTAAAACTGAGACTTGTGGTACTCCTCAACACCTGAAACTTGAAATGAAAAAAAACAAGAAATATCAACATATCTTCCAAACAACAAAGCCAAATATTATAATGCGGTGAAATGTGGTGGCTTTTACATTCTCCTTCTGACAACCCTAATCAACAACATCATTTGTCTTTACTCTACTGACTTCAGAGAACCTCTGCGATACATCTTATCATTTGAAACTTGAGTAATGCATACCTTCCACCTTTATCCAACTATCCTTCAAGCCACAAGATCACATCTTCAAAAGTAGAGAAATGTGGAGCATTCCTCTGACTCTTTCTGGCTACAACAACATTGAATCATTGTCTTCACTTTGCAAGCTCTGGAATCTTTTGTGGCAACTTCTATGCTTTGAAATCAAAGAAATACATACTTTACACCTATCTCTATCTAACTTTTGAACAGCAAGGCCATACCTTCAAATACGGAGAAATGTGGAGCATTCTCCTGAGATTCTTCAGTGCAAATTCATGTGCCTTTGACTATTTGAAACCTTATACACTTTCCTTCATATCTTTTGTAATGATTTCCATTAAGAGACAATGAATACAACATTCACAACACCACAAACAACAATCAAAGATCTTTTATCAAATAAGAAATCACAGTTTCTTCATATTAGCATAATCTCGAACCTGTCAACTTTCACCTATTCATGAACTTAAAAGATAAGGTGCAACTGTGTACATATGATACTGATCCAATAATATGTTCATGACTTTTCATCACCTTATCTTTTACCTCAACTTCTCTGATCATCACTCTACTATCATCACTGAACACCACACTGTTAACATCACATGCGACCTTCCACAACACAAAACTATTGACATCAATGACAACACATATGCAACAATTTTTGTATGGAGATCTAGAAGAAGAAATGGAAAGAACACTGGGTATGCAAGTTAAAAAGATTTCTTTATGGTTTAAAATAGTCCCCTAGAATGTGGTACTAGAAGTTTGATTCATTTGTTTTGAAATTGGGATTTGTTAGAAATGAAGAGGATTACTGTGTCTATATTCGATGTATTGATGATCATATTTTTATTATTGTCTTGTATGTGGATGATATGTTATCTTTCAGTAACACCATGGGTATGATCAGTGAGTTGAAAGCTCAACTTTCAGGTGCATTTGACACGAAGAATCTAGGGGCAGCCATGTATATTCTAGGAATGAAGATCCAAAGGGATCGAGGTAATAGAAAGATTTGGTTATCACAAAGTATGTGAATACTATTTTGTACAAATTTGGCATGTAGGATTGCAATGTAGTTAGAATTCCTTTAACAATTGGTACTAAGATTTCATTAGATATATGTCCTAATAATGAAGATGATTTAGAGGATATGTTTGATGTGCCATATGCTAGTGTTGTAGGAAGTTTGATGTATGCAATGGTTTGCACTAGACTATATATTGCCTAAGCAATGGGTATTTTGAGCAGGTTTATTTCTAATCTTGGTAGACAACATTAGAATTATGCAAAGACGATGTTAAGATATTTGCATGGAACTTCTTATTATTGTTTGGTTTATTTCAATACTAATAGTGTGGATAAGGCATTGGACATACAGGGTTTTGTTGATGCAGATTGGGCAGGTGAGTTGGATATTCGAAGGTCCACTAGTGGCTATGTGTTTACTTTGTTTGGAGTAACTGTGAGTTGGATGAGTAAAAGGCAACCTACTATTTGTTTATCCACCACCAAAGCAAAGTATATGGATTCTACTCATGTCTCTAATGAGGTGGTTTGGTTATGGAGATTGTGTATAGGTATTGGTTTTGATTGCAAGATTATTCAGATTGGTTGTGATAGCTAAAGTATTATATGTTTGGCCAAGATTGTGTATAGGTATTGGTTTTGATTGCAAGATTATTCAGATTGGTTGTGATAGCTAAAGTATTATATGTTTGGCCAAGAACCCCATATATCATGCATAGACTAAGCATGTGGATGTTCAATACCATTTTGTTCATGAAATGATTTCTAATGAATAGATTGAGTTGAAGAAGGTTGACACTCAACAGAATGTTGTAGATTCACTTACCAAACCTGTGAGCACAAAAAGTTTATGTGGTGCAAGAAGGCCATGGGCCCTGTTCCTAGTGTTTAGTTGTTTTATGTTTTCCTATGGATGTATTTATAATGTATGATGTCAGAGAGCGAAAGTGAATGAAGGCAGAGTATGGAAGAGTCAGCTAGGGTTTGAAAAACCAGGGCATAAATTTGTGATGAGACCAATGTGTCTTTGTAGATAGAGGAATTCAGAGCAAAATTTACTTCTGGAGATTTACGGTTTGAATGTCAGTTCACACAAGATGGAATTGTTGACTTTTTCCCAGACTGGATGCTTATTCCCAGATTTCCCTACAAGGTAGCCATCAGTGATCAACAGGATCTCTGGGCCAGGGGGCCAACAGTGTAGGAGATAGACTCTATATTTTATCTCCTCTTCTTCTTCAGGCTCTGCAAGACCTAGGGGGGTATTCCCTACTCAACATCCATGAGGATATGCATACAAGGCTGGGATGCTGACAGAAAGCAGATAGTCCTCTTGTAAGTAGACCAAAACTGAAAGATAAGAACAAAGGGGCTAGCTTTGGGCCTATTAGCAGTTGTAGACAGAGGACTGAGGTTCCTAAAACTAACTCTAATGTCCTAATGTTGGTTTTAGATTTTGCTTTGGAGTTTAAGTGTGGATGCAAAGCTGGATATGGTTATAACACAAAACAAAGCGTGATTGGTGCCTATCCAGGGCCTGGAGTCAATAGACATACACCTGTGAATGATCAGCATAAACAACTAAAACTGGATTTCAAGGGGATATATGTGATACCTGCCTTACAGGCATCTCCCAATACAAAGTGTTAGGTTATCTCTACTTATGGTATCCCTACTGCAGTATACCCTTCCCAATGTTCAACCTGAAAACAGTTTAATCTACCCCTTGAGTAGAAGTAAGAAGATCAGACAGTCAACATAGGAATTCTATGTTCTAGAATCTAAACATTACCAAACATCCAGATTCAGAAGAAGAGTACATGCAATACTGGAGACAGAATTAACACAACACATGCCAAACAGCATTTCTCATATAAGTTAAATCATGAAATCAGTGGGTTCATGCCAAAAACAAACGACAAGAGATACATAAACTCACAGGTAAGCTGTACAGAGCAACCAGATCAGCTTGTTATGCATTACAGAGCCAAGATCATCAACTTTCAACAACCTTTGAAATGAGCAACACCACTCGCTTATAACAGCCAGGTAGGTGCTCAGCAATTAATTACATTGTTGACCAAAATTTTGCCAGATACACAGTATCATGAAAATGGCGCTCAAACACAACCGGATTGGCGCCCAAACTTGAATGCAGCAGGTAGGGGAGGAGACAGGAAGATTTCTCGAGCCCTGTGCTCCTGCCCGCTGATTGACACCTCCAGTCGGGTACAAGATCGACCCACGCCATCGCCCACACCTCTGCAACAATCGCCATTAATGGCGCACCAACCCGCGGCCTAGGGAAAATCAACTTAGTAACTTGTATGTCTATGTTGAATTCCTGCAGTTTGTTTATCCATCTGCACCTTCTTCCAGTCACCTCCTGCTGAGTGAATATGTCTTTGACTGCAGCATGAGGTACATATGCAATTATATGTGACCCTACCAAGTATGGTCTGAAACTTTTAATGGCTCTAACAAGTGCATATGCCTGCTTTTCCATAATATCATACTTCAATTCAGAGGCCTGTAGGGACATACTGAAGAAGGCGATGGGCTGTTCAAAACCATCTTCATTTTTCTGTAACAAACATGCAGCTACAGTATGAAAGGAAGCAAATGAGAACACCTGGAATGGCCTAGAAAAATCAGGAGATTTAAGAACAGGGGCCATCTTTATTGCCTCTTTGATATTCTGAAATGATTCTGTTGCTTCCCTTTCCCAGTTTACAGTTGCATCCTTCTTCATCATCTTGGAAATGTTCCTTGTGATCTCTGCAAAGTTGGGAACAAATCTTCTGACAAAGTTTACCTGTCCAAAGAAGGACTGAACTCCTTTCACAGTTTTTGGCATTTGGATCCTGTCAATGGCTGCCACTCTCTCTGGATCTATCCTGACTCCATCCTTGGAAACAATGTGTCCCAGAAGCTTTCCTCAACTACTCCAAAGGCACACTTCTTTGGGTTTAAAGAAATGCCATATTCTAGTGCTCTTATGAAGATCTGCTCCAGATGCATGCAATGCTGCTCTTCCTTCTTTGAGTAGGCAGTCAAGTCATCCTGATATACTGCCAGGATTGAATCAATTAGCCCTGTAAAAGCAACATCCATTGCTCTTTGAAATGTAGCACCTGCATTTGTTAGTCCAAATGGCATTCTAACATACACATATGTCCCCCATGGAGTGGTAAAGGTAGTCTTATACTGTTCTGATTCTTTTACCTTTACCTGATTATATCCTGAAAATCCATCCATCATGGATAGGAGTTCACAACCAGTCACTTTCTGCAACATAGCCTCCATATTAGGCAGTGGATAGTTATCCTTCAAAGAGGATACATTCAAGTTCCTGAAATCAACACACAACCTAATATCACCATTCTTTTTCCTGACTGGGACAAGGTTAGACACCCAAGTTGAATGTCTGATGGGCACAATTATTCCAGCATCCCTGAGCCTTTTGAGTTCTTCCTGCATCTTGGGAGCTAAGGTAGGATTTATAGGCCTTTGCCTCTGTCTAAATGGCTTAGCTTCAGGCTTCAGTGGGATCTCACGCTGGAATAAGTCTTCTCTATAAGCTTTTAGGTCCTCATATGACCAAGCAAAAACATGTTTATACCTTTTTAGCAATGCAATCAGCATACTTCTTATGTGTGGTTTGAGCTGTTTGCCAATATATACCTTCTGAGGGGCCTGAGATGTCCCCAAATTTATTTCTTCTAAATCCTCCTTATTTGTGGGGGATGTCTTTGTGACCATTTTGTCTCTACTGTCAAAGGCTCTTTCCAAAGCCACTAACCCTCTAGGGATCTTGTTAGTCTTCAACTGGATGATCTCCTTCCCTACAAGAGTCTCTTTTCCATCTACAGTTTCTACAAAAGCTTGGAAATCAATCTGTTGGTTCTCATACTCATCTATGCAGTGCAAAAATTTCAGCAAATCCCTATCATCATTAAAAACTTGCCAACTGCATACGTTTTCTGGTATGGCAGGCCTAATTTTAACTTCTACATCTGTGACACCTGACAGAGTGATGTCATCTGGCCTTATTGCAACATTGGCTAAGAAATCAGCCATAACATTTTTTGACCTTTCTACCCAGCCAATTGAAAATGCATCAAATAACTCAATAGTATCCCAAACAGCATGCTTGTATTGTTTCAGTCTTTTATTCTTTGCAGCATACTTATTCCTGATTTGGGATACAATCAGCTCAGAGTCTCCAAATACTCTTAACATCCTAATTCCATGTTTGAGAGCAATATTCAGGCCTAAAAGTAAAGCCTCATATTCTGCAATATTATTTGTGCAATCAAACCTCAGCAAGAAAGAGGATTTGAGGAGCTTACCAGTTGGAGACAGGAAGACAACTCCAGCTCCAGAACCTTCTTTTGCACAAGCTCCATCAAAAAACATGGTCCACAATCCTTGCTGATCCAGCTCTTCAGTGCAGACATTTTTCTTTTCATCTTCTGTATCATCTGAGACAACCCTGAAGTTATCACAGTCAGTGTCCACAAAGCATACCTGTTCATTTGCTTCTTGGTCTTCCACTGTCTCTGATGATCTCTGCTCTCTGATCAACTTGACATCCCTGCCATTCATTGGAATCATGGCATATGACAGGTCCAGCTGCATACTTCCACCTATTAGTGCTGCCCATCTTCTTGACAGCAGCATACCATACTGTGGCTTGATGTCAACCACTGTTATATTCATCTTATATTTCTTTTCAGGAAATGCTGCCAGTTTGAAATCTACATCCTTCATGATTCCAATAACTGGTACCTCCCTGGCATCCATAGCATAACATTTCCCACATGCCTTGTCAATCTTTAATCCAGTTTGCTGCATGATAGCCAAAGGCATGACATTTGTGGATGCTCCAGAGTCAAGCATACAATTTCTAATTATTTTACCATTTATAACCAGGGAAACATAAAATGGTTCCACCTGTGAAGGACACTTTGTCATGGTCATTCCTAAATAGACTTCAGGAGTCTCATCTTCTTCATTGCACATGACCTGTTTCTCACCCTGGGTCTGATCATTTTGCTTAACTTGAAAAGGTACCCCTGAGATTAGGGATATTGTCCTATTCTTGATCTCTTCCACTTTCATGAGTTCCATAAGTGGAACAGAGACCTTTACCTGAGTGAGGATCTGGGCTATATCAAATGGAGCACAGTTTTGTACAGCAGTTGTAGCTTGCTCCACAATCTTGCTTTTATCCTGAGCTGACTTAGCTTTCATTCTCATAGTTCCCTGATCATCATTCCTGTCTTGGGAACCTCTACTTTGATCTTCAGCCTGAGGGGTTTTGTTTTCTGGTCCTTGGAAATCATGACCTGTTCTGTATCTAAAGTTCTGCTTGTTATTTACCCACTGCCTTTTTTGTGGTTCAGTTCCTTTATGACCATGCATCTGCTGACCAGCAGAAATATCTTTTGGCTGATGTGGGCTGCCAACTTGATTTTTACCTCTGAGATTGTAGTTGCTCTTGACCTGAGCAACTGCTGCAGCTGTGAAGGCTCTGATTTCCTCATCAGAAGGTCAGTGTAAGCTACTCAGAAAATTGTGTGAGTTCTGAGCATACACATAATTATCCTCATGATCTTCATCATATGGGGACTGTTGGCAGGCCTGAACCTGATCATCTGTCTTCTCATCAGCACCATATAGAGTATATCCATTACCTATGGACATCATGTTAACATCATCATCCTGCACATGATGTGGCTCATTGCACTCATTACAAGATGTAGCATTATCATACAAAGATTGGGCAATCATGCACTGTGACTGTGAATGTGGCATCTGACAGATTATACACCACGGAGCATCATCAGCAATATTTATAGTTTTCTTTAGGGGATCAGGAGTTTCCTTGGCATGTTGAGCCCTCTGATTTGTGTTGTTGCGTGAAAATACAGGCTTACCATCATGCCAATTGGTGTTATAAGGCATATCATGTAATGATGGCCTCTTTTCCTGTCTTTGATAGACTTGCCTATCAGGACCCATCCCTTTTTCACTTCTAGCTAATCTATAGCTCAGGTCCTTAACAACATTTGCCAATTTGTCTATCTTATCTTCAGGAGCAGATGTACTACCTTGAGTGTTCTGAGGCTTATTTGGATTCTGCAGAATTTTTACATCATCCCTTCTATTTGTCTTGCCTGATGCTTTCCTATTGTTTTCAATATTTACTGCAATCCTGAAAGCATCCCTGAGAGTGGCAGGACCTTTATCTCTCAGTCCATATGCAGTCTTTGCATCAAAGGCATTGATGTACAAAATTATGCACATTGGTTGATTTGGCCTCATATGATGTGGCAATTTGTTCAACACTTTAGTAAATCTTGCATTAAAGTCTGCAACCTGTTCATTTGACCCTTTGGTGATGCTGGTGAACTCATTTACAAAGAAGATAGGGTCAGTTTTATCACCATATTGCTCCTTGAACATCCTCTTAAAATCATCCCATGATGATATACTCCGGTCAGGCAGGTTCCTGTACCATTCTCTTGCCTCATCTATTAAGGATTGCATGAATGACTTCATGAAAACATCCTCATGCTCAACCTCAAAATTATCCATGACATTTTGAAAGGCCTTTAGATGATCTTCTCCTGACACTGTGTTGTTTCCTGAAAACTTAGGCACTTGCAGCCTCAGATGCTTATCAATAGGGTTAGGATACCCAGGAATACCATCAAACACCAGCTGTCTGAATCTATCCAACTGCATGGGCTGTCTGTTTGGCTGATTAACATTAATATTTCTATTTGCATTTTGGTTTCCTGCATTGTTCAGTGGTATCCTAGCATCATTCACATATTGTCTGTCATCATGATGCTGATGTTGCATTTCATATCTTTGTTGATGTCTTTGCATATTTGCATTTTCTAAGGTAGGAACTGAATTATTCTGGGCAGTTCTCAAGGCTTGCACTTTCTGCTGTATATCATCTCTGATTTTCATGGCTTGTAGGTATTCTAGTTCTGCTCTTAGGCTTTTGATTTCTTCAGCTAGCTGTTCATCCTTAGGTCTGGAGGTAGATGGTCTCATGCCATTTTGGTCATCATCTTCATCATCCCTTAGGGACTCTGCCTCTTCAAACCTCTCACTTGGGTCTAGAAAGGGGCGTTCTTGGAATACCTCTGACCTCATTCTCATACTACCACCCTGTTGCCTCTCATATGCACCTTGGATATCTGCTTCTGCACTTGAAAAATAAGGAGCATGCTGTCCTGATGGCCTAGGGTTATCTTGTACCTCATCACTTTTTCTGGGGGAGCTCTCATGACTAGCTGAGACAGTTCCCTTTCTTCTATACATCATTCTTTTTGTTAATGGTAACTCTTCAAATAGAGGATTTTGTTGGGATCTTCTCCCCTGCATATAAATTTTATTTTGACCTGTTGGGAGATTACTTCGGAGTCGCCACCTATTGCTAGGAACTGTTTTCTTCTGAAAACCAGGGTTCTTTCACAAGGTTCCCCAGTGGAGTAGATTACTATTGCTGACTCAGATGGGTCACATATATATCACTGGAGATGATTAGATAGTCTTTTACTTCTCATTCCCCAGCGGAGTCGCCAATTTCTGTTGACTTTTTCCCAGACTGGATGCTTATTCCCAGATTTCCCTACAAGGTAGCCATCAGTGATCAACAGGATCTCTGGGCCAGGGGGCCAACAGTGTAGGAGATAGACTCTATATTTTATCTCCTCTTCTTCTTCAGGCTCTGCAAGACCTAGGGGGGTATTCCCTACTCAACATCCATGAGGATATGCATACAAGGCTGGGATGCTGACAGAAAGCAGATAGTCCTCTTGTAAGTAGACCAAAACTGAAAGATAAGAACAAAGGGGCTAGCTTTGGGCCTATTAGCAGTTGTAGACAGAGGACTGAGGTTCCTAAAACTAACTCTAATGTCCTAATGTTGGTTTTAGATTTTTCTTTGGAGTTTAAGTGTGGATGCAAAGCTGGATATGGTTATAACACAAAACAAAGCGTGATTGGTGCCTATCCAGGGCCTGGAGTCAATAGACATACACCTGTGAATGATCAGCATAAACAACTAAAACTGGATTTCAAGGGGATATATGTGATACCTGCCTTACAGGCATCTCCCAATACAAAGTGTTAGGTTATCTCTACTTATGGTATCCCTACTGCAGTATACCCTTCCCAATGTTCAACCTGAAAACAGTTTAATCTACCCCTTGAGTAGAAGTAAGAAGATCAGACAGTCAACATAGGAATTCTATGTTCTAGAATCTAAACATTACCAAACATCCAGATTCAGAAGAAGAGTACATGCAATACTGGAGACAGAATTAACACAACACATGCCAAACAGCATTTCTCATATAAGTTAAATCATGAAATCAGTGGGTTCATGCCAAAAACAAACGACAAGAGATACATAAACTCACAGGTAAGCTGTACAGAGCAACCAGATCAGCTTGTTATGCATTACAGAGCCAAGATCATCAACTTTCAACAACCTTTGAAATGAGCAACACCACCCGCTTATAACAGCCAGGTAGGTGCTCAGCAATTAATTACATTGTTGACCAAAATTTCGCCAGATACACAGTATCATGAAAATGGCGCTCAAACACAACCGGATTGGCGCCCAAACTTGAATGCAGCAGGTAGGGGAGGAGACAGGAAGATTTCTCGAGCCCTGTGCTCCTGCCCGCTGATTGACACCTCCAGTCGGGTACAAGATCGACCCACGCCATCGCCCACACCTCTGCAACAATCGCCATTAATGGCGCACCAACCCGCGGCCTAGGGAAAATCATCATACAGACCATCGCAAGCTTTTCCCGCCGAGACTCATCATCATGATATTTGAAAATGCAGGATAACAATATCCCACATGCACCCCGCGATGACCTCAATAACACCTTATATACTAGGTCATGAGCATATATCATGTCGGTGCTTTTGCTCCTGAAAACACTAGTATAGACTTCATCATCATCATCTTCCAGTAGCATGATATCCTGTTGTTCGAAATATCACCCTGACGTCATCATGATATTTGAAATATACCCTTCATGATAATCGGCACAACCTGATCCTTCGGAGGAACATCCTCCTGCTGAGCTTATAACAAAAGTCTGGCCGATGAACATCCTGATGACGTCATCATCATATCCTGCTGACGTCATCATCATATCTGCCTACTGCGCACCTCCTCACATCCGGATGACGTCATCATCATGTTTGCAAATATCAGGAGGTCTCTTCAAGATGATCAGTTGTTAGAAATATGACCCCCGCGGACCTTGATGACGTCATCATCATATTAACATCATCATGATATTCGGAAGACAACCGGATATTTGGAAATATCCTCCTGATGTTCAAATATCAGGTTGCACTGTAGCTCCTCTATAAGATCGGGGCGAAAACTGAACATGATGATGCTGCTTGAAAAGATCACCCTCAATAGATAACACGCGAAACCAGCAGGCGGATATCTCCTTGATATCAACATCATCATGATGTTCGAACAAACATATATCCGGGTGGTATGAAAATATCACCCCCTCCTTCGCGAATATCATGATGCAGATAGGCAGAAAGAAAAATATCACCCTGATATACGGATGACGTCAGCATCATCAGGATGAGAAACAAAGAACAAGAAGTGATACAACATCATCAGGATGATATTGACTAAGATCATCCTGACGTTCCAAAATATGATGACCCTAGTGAATATCGGGTCGCAATTACAACTCTTCAACAACATCATCAGGATGATGTTAACCAAGATCACCCGATGATAAAAATATCACCCCGGCGAAATATCATGAAGGCAGAAAATATGATGACCTCCGCAAGCAGCAGGATGATAACTGGAAATATGATGATGATGAACACGACCCTTAGGAAAAAAAACAAGTTAGGTCGAGCAATTCAAAGAATAAGCAACATCATCATCATGCTCGCGCAAGGTGATAAATGGAAGATCACCGGAGACTTTGAAACATCACCCTCGCAAGCAGATGAGGGCGTACTGTAGCTCATCAGTATCATCAGGATAATAAGCAAACATCACCCGACAGTTGAAATATGATGATGACGTTGAAAAACAAGTCGACGAGGAACATGATGATGCAGACCATTGAAGACAAGATGATGATGATGACCTCCTCCTCAGGAAAACATGATGCTGCAGTTGAAAAATGCTGAGGAGGTCCAACACTTAGAAAAAAAATGGGCAAGAAGATAAAGGCTTCAAATGAAGAAACCTCCTAATCATGACAAATCAACCCCTGGTCAAAATGAGTGTCAACAGGAATAATCAAGACAGAGACATTCGAGGAGTGTAGGGCAGCGTGATCACCAGACTAGGGCTCTCCAAGACAGTGGGTGGAGGAGGCTGAGCCTCCTCCAGAAAGGTTTGACCTCCTCTGTCATAAGTGGCCTCTTAAACTCTTTAGAGTTTTCATCATTTATGCCATCTACCTATTTTTTCTATATATTTATGAAACAAATCCGTGCTAAATCAAAATTAAGAAAATATATATGGAGGGTGGTACAAACCCTCCCTCTAACCCTATAAATGGGTAGGATCATATAGTTAATAACATGCCTAGAACCTTCAAAGATGCAGTCTCTGATGATCATATAAATATTTCTTCTGATGCAAAGTTTTGCATCTGCAAGGAAGGTGTTGGTTTTCGGACCAACGAGTAGTGAGCCCTAAAGGTTTGTCATGTCTTATCAACAAACTCACTACGTGATTCAGCCAACAAAGACGGAAGGTTGTGTGAATGTCCCTCCCCTTCACTTCAGGTTCTGTTGCACCTAGGGGGGATCCCTTCAACAAAAGATTTGTCAGTGACTCACTCAAGGCAAAAGATTTAACTTTTCAATACCAGGTAGAATGCTCTCACCTATATACCAAGATCTGCAAGATGAATTCCAAGTAGGCAACATTCCTGGATTATCTACACTGGTTAAAATAGAGAGCACACAGGGTCCTAATTCTACTCGTAAAAACTACTGGATGGAGGTGATGAAATGGTTGATGAGTGGAGCCATGAGACCTCCCTAGACCCTTTGGATAGGCAAATCCCTAGACTAGTGTCCTATCTGGGTGACAGAGTCAAGCCTAGAAATGTAAATGTTCTCCATTGATAACCTAAATTTGTATCCACGGGACCTAAGAAAATATTGTTGCCTTACAACAATATGTCCACAGAAGAGTAATGCTCATGATCATACATTATAAATCCTTCGACATTACACCCCTCCCTATGTCTAATTTAGAGCCTATTTAATCTACTCATTGAGCGGAAGCAAGAAACCAGACATACAGTAAAATGAATATATACTGAAGAACTCAGATATCCTTAATAACCTTATTCAAAAGAGAGAAGACAATACCAGAGGAGACAATCATGAACAAGACACACATGCAGTGTTTTTCATTTAATTCAACCTGGATAAAACATTATCATACAAGAAAATATCATTTACAAACCAGAGACTACTCTATACCCAGACAAAGAACCAACTCTGTAAAAGGAAATGCCTTCTAGAGATGTGAATACCTTATATTCAAAGTCTAAGGGAGAAAATCCAACAAACTCACCCCACTCTGGTAGAGTGGCCATGATTCCTTTTTAAAGGAGCGAACAAGCTACTGGTCATCTACCTCTGACAGACTTCCTAAATGATACAACAGATCCTTATAGATTTTTAAGATACAATGAGATCTTTGGGTCAATTTTTATGGTTGAAGCAATCAGAAATCCTTGAAAATCCACTGTTTATGCAACTTTTTCCTCAATCAAATGAGCAAATTTGATGTTTTAGTCTATAGTCATGCTACAGATTTAATCACTTCAGTATAGAGGAGGGCAAAAAAATTTCTAACAAAGAGCCACTTCAAGTTTGAATCTTACCCATTGATCCCAGCTTGTCCTTCGCCAGATCGACACCTTGGAATGATCACCAGCCCCAAGAATCCATACTAGATCCTTTGAAAAGTCCATCACAAATGAAATTGTGCCATGCTATCATTTGTACCCCCTTGACTTTTCCCTACTTTGCATCGGTCCCTGCCACATGGCACCATCTCGCAGCATCGCAACCAGAGATGGCCCACCGCCTTCAGGCTCTGCGCGACTACGCTAAGCCATCCACTTGTCCTTTCTTCACTTACTCTTCACCCCCTTATCAGAATCTTGCCACGTGTCACCTTATCATGCCAACGCATGGAATATTCTGTCCTGAAAGATTCCCTTGCACACTTGCACAACTGTCAGATTTCATCCTCCCTGCAGATCTCTTTTCATTTCGACACATGGCAGCGCTTGATTCATCATTCAAGAATCTTTGATTAATGGTTGTAAGCCATATCTAATCGACAGTCGGCACTTCATCGTAGCATCGTAGAAGGTTGATGATGTCACTAGATATGTCACGCAACAGTGTGAAATTTGTTTAAGTGGCATCCCCCGACAACCTAAAGACTTTAGACTTAAGATTTAACCTTTCATAATGCGACAGGGAATAGGAGGTAATACTAGGAAGAGGGGGCTGATCATTGAATGATTCAAAAGGCCTTAAGTTACAACTTATGTGACCAGAAACCCCTAGCAAGTGGTTAACATCAAAACAGGACATAAAGTGAAAAGGACTGCAAGACTTTAAGGAAAATGAAGAACACCTATATGAACACACTTAATGCCCTAAACCTAAGTGGGGTACCACCAGAAGGAAAGGCTGGACAAAGGGAGATTAACAAAGAACAAGATAAATTATGCCCCTTTGATGCTCCTAAAACCTTAATTTATCACCCAATCAAGAAATGAAAGATGCCATTCAAAAGGAATCTGTTAGGTTAAAAAATGTAGCAGCATTTTTGGTGGTTGTAGACACTTCCAAACTTCCATCCCAAAAAATTTTCAATGACTGGGTTGTTAATGTGTGGTCAAAAAGATTGGGTATTCATGTATCCTTCTGTAGGATGGTGCAGAGAGGCTTATTTCTGATTTTCTTTAAAGATCACCATATGCAAAACATAGTGGTGTCAAAACAATTTTGGACCATAGGAAAATGTATTTTTAGAGCCTTATTCTAGTCTCCAGAGGCCATTAATGAAGAAGTCTTAGCACTTTCATTCCCTAGATGGATAACAGTTAAAGATGTTCCACCTTTTCTTTGGGATTTCCTTCCTCAAATGCTTGCCCTAATTGGGAATGTGATGAGGATTGATGAGGCTAGGTCTTCTCTTGCCACTTGGATGCAAGGATGTTAATTTTCCTTTCCTCAAGCATGGAAATCCCTAAAAAGATAGATATCAATCTTGATGAATCATCTCATTGCTGCAAGATTGATGTGTTAGGAGGCATCAATGCTTGCTATCTTTGCAGGAAAGAAGGTCATATAAGGAGAAATTTCCCCCTTATTGGTAAAAATAGGAATTACTCTGAGGGCAATGTCAATAACGCAGAATCTAGTTCCAAGCTTTAGGATAACGTTGAAGATTAAAATGGACATAAAGGTCAGATTAATGTGACTAATAAGATACCAGTTAATGATGTGGATATTAATAATTCTAGTTTCATTAGAGAAGCTGGGGTTTCTTTATCCCTTAAGGATAGGGATGAGTCTAATAGGCCTCCTATAGTTTTAGGGGTAGATGTTGGTGATTCCCTGATACTTGTTAGCCCTATGGTTCCCCTAATATTTTTTATAGTACACTTGATCTCTCAATACCTCTCCTATTTGAGGAGGCTATCATCCTAGAGGCCCCTAGATCTGCTCCCCCACCCTCTGTTAGTACCTCTAACCCTTTTGATATCTTGGCTAATGGGGACAGTGAGTACAAATTGGTTTCTATCCATGTGGAGGATGCTACCCTCAACCTTTCTAGTGCATCCAGTGATGCCTCCTCTATACCCAATGCCTTTGGGGGTCTCAATAATGCCCAACAACTTGTGTTAGACAAAATTAGAAGTAACATTGCTTATAATATGAGTAAAGAACCGAAAAAGGATATGGTTGAAGACCATAAGAGTGAAACAAACTTCATTATCAAAGGATTCAGTAATAAAAATAGTGACAAGAAGAGTTCATATGACTACAACTCTACTGAGTGTAACAACACTATGAATAACTCGACTATCAAACATATTGTTTCTTTGTTTGATTCTTTTGGTTTTAACAATAGTGAAGTATGTAACATCAGTAGAGTGGGTGTTGCCCATCCCCCTCAAGTGGATAAGGAGGGAGATGTAGACATCCAAGTTATTGATTCCTTGTATTCCACTGATGCTAAAACTAGAGGGAGCAAACTGTAAAATTCTTCATTGTCTTTATACAACCCTGGGGACAAAGGGGCCCCTGGGTTAAATATAAATAATGGAGGAAGTGTTGAACTTATCCCCAACACAAGTAAGATTGGGAAAGATCAAGAGGATAGTATTCTTAGAGAAGGGAATTGTTATGTCAGAAAAAGTAACCTTGGGGGCTTTTCCTATTAAAGTTTAGCTTCTAGGTCCCTTAGTATGCATTTAGAGCATCTTGCATGATTTTGATGACTCTTGATGAGAAAACCCTGATGTTTCATAGCAGATAGGACTTAGGGGATGGACTTAACATAAGTCTTGCCTAAAATAGAGGGGGAGGACTTGGGCACCCGTGCCCTAGTACTACCCTATTTTAGGTCAAGACCAATTTCAAAGTGTTGGTTTATGACCGTTATTTAGGTCCTATGCCGACACGGTAAGTTTGAATTATAAAATTCTTAGTGGGAATGTTTGTAGTTGCATATATAAGCATGATTAGTGATTCATTTGTAAACTAAATGGAAATTAGATGAGCATTGTGATTTGGTCAAGGTGATTTAAGGCATTCATTATGTTACAGAGCAAAATTTGTGTTGTTCTTGTGTTTGTATTTACAGATTTGGCATCCATCTCCTCATGGCATGAAGAGCTTCTTCCTCCCATGAGATCTTCACTACAAGGTGATATCAATTGTGTTTTCTATCATTTATCATTTGGATTTTGCCTCTATCCCATAGGGATATGCACTCTTTATCTGACAATAGTGTTCGGAAGACTTGAATGTCTCTCCGAGGCTTGACTGAGGCAAGCTTCTAAACACCACAACCTCCAACCCATTTTTCCATGATTGCATGTTACAGATTGTGAAAGAAAAAAAAGTGGAGTTGCAAGAGAGTAGTGCAGACTGTCGAAATTGTAGTTCAGAGAATAAAATAGGGACATGGACTTGAGCACCTACTCATTAGTCCTTCGGATCCTACAACAGGAAAATCTCTGAAACAACAGGAACAGGTTGTAGACAAGCTTCCCAGATCTCGACAAAAACCGTGGCACTAGACTAGGGTGCCCACTCATTAGTCCCTGACTTTTCTATTTTCTAAACCTCAAAATCTGGTACAAATTTGATTGTCATTTGATATCTTTGTGTGCGATCATTTTCCATAATTTGTCTATTTGTTCACGAATTTGCATAATTAGGGTTTTTAGCATGATTGAGCTTATTTGAACAACTAAATCACACAATTCCAATCTTCCCCTATGTTCCAAGTGACAGAATGTCTGTAGTAGATTCCTCTACTTAGCTGAAAGTCCTTGAATGTTTAGTGGTGAAAGGAGGCTTAACACAAACTATCAAAATCAACCCTAAATTAATCCTCTTCATATTTCATCCTAAACATTTTGGTGAACCCATGTTTTTGGACTTTTTAGCACCTTGTTGAGTGTTGTTCTTCAGATTACATTCATTTCATTCATTCATTTCATTGTTCATCTTATTGCATTTAGAAAATTAAAAAATTTGATTTTTTTTTAAAATTGGCATTTTTAGCTTGCATTTTCAAATAATTTGAATTAGTTGGCATTTAATTTCAAAAAATTCCTATAATTATCATCAGATCTGATTTAAAATACAAAAAATTTTCATTCATCATTCATTTAGATTGCATTTTCATGCTTAAATTGATAAAAATTGCTTGAAATTGTGCATTTTTTTTCCATATAACTTAGTTTTGCATTAGCTAGGGTTTATAGTCAAAATCTTGTTTAAGATTATAACACCCTTTTAAAACACTCATTAGGACTGATTTCTAACTATAGTGTTGCATCATAGTGGTTTGGTCACAAAACTTCATGCCTAAGGTTTTAGAACCTTGATTTTTCACTAGATTTTGGCCTTATTATCTCTCTAGATTTGCACCATAGGTGTGTTGTAAAGGATTTTTATGCACTAATTAGATATTATCATGGTTATTATTTTCTTCCCCTCCTCAAATTCTTTACAACACCCTTTTTATTGGGCCTTTGCATTGAAATTTGGTGAAAATTTGCATCTTTTGACTATATTTGCCCTAGGGTTTGACCTAGATTTGCACTCTAAGCATGTTGTGATGGATTTTATGGATTTAGGTAACTGATATTACTGCTATAATCTGCTTCACTTCCTAAAATTATTTACAACACCTCTTTTATTAGGTCTTGGCATTGAAAAATTGTGAAAAAATTGTATATTTTAGCTATATTTTCACTAGGATTTGACTTTGAGTGGAACTATAAGCATGTTGTGACCAATTTTTTGGCATTAGGTGGCTGTTATTACTGTTATAATTTTATTTCAATCATAATTTTCCTCACAACACCCTTTATCATACTCTTTTGCATTGAGATTTGGTGAAAAATTGCATATTTTGGCCTATTTTCACTAGGTTTTGACTTATCATCACTCTAGAGTTGCATCAAAAGTGTGTTGTGAAGGATATTATTGATTTATTGGACTGATATCAGACATATTATTTTCTATACCTGATCAATTTCCTTACAACACCGTTTATCTCACTTATTTGCATTGAAAAAAGTTGAAAAAATCAAGCATTTTAGGTCATTTTCATGCATAGTTTTGCATTCATGGATTCTCTTAATCATTCATCTTTGGAAGATCTATTTGAGTACATTATGAATTATGATAATTTTTTCAAATTCACTAATAAACATCCTCAAGTGCTTGCACCAAATAGCATACATCTATGGTATTGACATAAACATGAGCACTACCTGTGATATCCTTAGAACAATAGCCTACTTCGAAAGCTTTCTCACTATCGTGGGTATTTTCCCTTCAATCTTGGATTTAATCTCACTAATTTCATTTCTGAAAATAACCATGGGGAAAGTAGTAGTGAACATATTATTCCCTCTCTCCCTTCATTTCATTATTCAACATAATTGGAATTCTTTCTAAGACCTATGAGAGTGATATAGCAATAGGTGATTCATTGAATACAGAGACTTGTCCCAACATAACCCCACTTAGTGAGGATATTTTGGAACAAAAATAAGATATCATTGATACATTTGTCCATACTATTCTACCATCCCTTCCCACTCTCCCTAGCCAAGATGATGCTTTGGATGATGTAGATTCCCTTTGTGAACATTTGCTTCAACCTGCTGAAACTGAAAATTCACCACCTAATGTTCAAGAACTTCTCAATTACATCTTAAACAAAGAAATTGATCATGCATATTTACTTGAACCTTCACATACCTTGGAAAATAATGAAATTTCACATGACATTGAATAACAAACTATCCCTCAAACCCAAGGTATTCCAACACCCTATATACGGATTGAAATGGGCACTTTTTGGGTTCCTCAACAATCTCATTCAAATGGAATTACAAGAGCTCCTATAACTAACACAGAAAATGGCAACATCCCCTCTCTACCATCATCAATGGATACCTTCCCTACAAGGTTACCCTTGCAAACTTATGAACATATGGAAGAGAGAAGAAGAGATAAAGCCTTAACTGTTAAAGTAAAAATCAAGATTCATTGTGTGTTTTCTTCCAACCTTAATGTGCTTGATATTGATACTTGATATTAACCACCTTAAGGTGGGGGTATACATAAGGTAAGCTATGTGTTTTAGATTTTAGCAAAGTGTTTGTTCTCGGGTGCAGTCTTAAAGACTAGTGGTGATGAGTCCCTCTTGCACTCTGAGATTTGTTTGAAATCAACTTACAAGCATTTAAGCCCTCTACGAAGGTGGGATATCGCATCCCTTTTTATCTTAAGCTCTTTGTGGAGAGGCAAGGATTGTGTATTTCTCATGGAGAGTGCACATCCTATCATTTTCAAAAAGTCCTCTGTAGAGGCGGGGAGTGGTTCTGTGACTAACTCAACCCTTAAGCATGTCTTCGGTGATTGTTGTGGTGAAGCATAAACATCAGTGTGTACCTGTAATGTGCCTAAGATGGTGAAGAACCTAGAAATAGGAACACTCCATCGCTTGTCTGCCGTGTTTTCTCCATGTCTTCCAAGTGTGTGTGTATTGCGTGTTTTTTCCCAAGCATAGTCTTAAAGATCAGTGGCGATGAGTCCCTCCTATGCTTTGGGATTTGTATGGCATGCTTGATTTGTATGGCGTGCTTGATTTGTTTGGCGTGTCTGTTGCCCCATATGCAGTCTTAAAGATTGGTGGCAATGAGTCCCTCCTACATTATGGGTGGTGTGTTTACTTTTCTTGTACTTGCATTTGCATTTCATATATATGAGAAAAAGAAAAGAAAATCTGCATTCACTGTATTCACTATGTTTTGCGTGTCTTCAATACTGTCTTCTCCATGTTTTGTGTGCTTGTTACTATCTTCTCTGTGATTGGCGTGTCTTCTTTGTGCCTGGCATGTTTGTTGTGCTTGTTGATCGTACTTTAATGCATGTATTGGCCTTGCGTTTATACATACATTAAAGTGAGGGCTAAATGTTATGTTAGAAAAAGTAACCTTGGGGGCTTTTTCCTATTAAGGTTTAGCTCCCAGGTCCCTTAGTAGGCATTTAGAGCATCTTGCATGATTTTGATGACTCCCGATGAGAAAACCCTGATGTTTCATGGCAAATAGGACTCAGGGGATGCACTTAACATAAGTCTTTCCTGAAATAAGGGGAGGACTTGGGCACCTGCACCCTAGTCCTACCTTATTTTTTATTAGGACCAATTTCAAAGTGTTGGTTTATGATCGTTATTTAGGTCCTATGCCAACACGGTAAGTTTGAATTATGAAATTCTTAGTGGGAATGTTTGTAGTTGCATATGCGCCCAAGTCCTCCCCTATTTTAGGTTAGGACCAATTTCAAAGTGTTGGTTTATGACTGTTATTTAGGTCCTATGCCGACATGGTAAGTGGTGCAGTCACGGTAGGAGGGTTCATAGAATGAACTATCCAGACCATGCAGCAAGAGTAAACACAACGGAAATAACTCAAGGAAATGAAACAAATGCAGAATCATTCATTCAATATATCATAGAATTCAAATACAATATGGCTGGCAACATGCAGCCTCACAACTGGGCTCAAAGGCCTGATTACATACATGTGCAAGATAAAGCTTTGAAGCTCCTTCGCACAAAATCTAAACTATCAGATCTTTCTTATGTGAATAGCTACTTTCCTAAGGATCTATTACATCAATCTATATCCTTTCTAGACTAATAGATTCCTCTGCGTTAGCCAAGGAAGATCACAAACTCCAATGAAGAGCTATAACGTGTTCACAGATAGGTCAGACCTAAATGCATAAAACACTTCCTCAAATGAAAGGAATAACGTACGGACCCTTGGGGAAGGTCAGCCATGAACCAAAGATCATCATATGATGCATTGTTGAGATCCACAAGTCAAGGAATGATCTGCAAGCCTTCTTCTTCAGCTGATTGTTGGAGACTGTTAGGATGCTTTGCTCTGAGAAACAGTCGATCTTCTGATAGAGATATCTTTCCAGTGACTGATCCAAATGCTCTAAATTCTCGATATGATGTAGATGAATGAATGTAGATGCTAAGTCCAAATCTGCAAGGTGTGAAATGCCAATACCAGACCAAAACTAAAACTGTTTCTGATTGAACTGCTTGAATTAAACTAGAAAATGAAATAAACTAGAATGTAAACAAACTGAAGTGCAAATATTTTTAGTTGATGCAAGATTGCTTTGAACTAGGGATGCTCCTACATCTGACATCTAGGGTTATTGAAAAAGTGAGTCCCTCACTTTGTTGGGGCTAGGGAAGAACCAAGACGGTCCACCTCAGCCTGAGAAATCCAAGATGAGTCTTCTTCTGGTCTTCATTTCCACTTCACAAGGTATTCTTTGTATTGTCTTCCTCTAGTGCTGCATCCAACTCTGCTGTTCAAAATGTCTTCGATCTGCTCTGATGTTTGTTGTGGTAATTGCTTCTTCAAGTCTTCCTCCATGTTGTCACTAAACTCTGCTTCATGATATTGATAAAGGTCTGCAATGGTGAAAATAGGAGAAATACCCAGTGTCTCTGGTAACTCCACTTCATATGCATTTCCTGAATCAAAATTTCTGAGTATCTTACAAGGTCCAAACTTCTTCATCTTCAACTTGTTATATGTCCCAACTAGAAATATTTCTTTTCTTAAGTATACCATTACTTCATCTCCAATTTCAAATTCCTTATGTCTTCTCTTCTCATCTGTCTTTTCCTTATACTTACTGTTCATATCCTCCAAATGCTACTTCACCTAATTATGCACTGTCTTCATATGATCTACAAATTCTTCAGCTTCTGCACTCCTCTTTTCTTCCATGCTGATATCTCTTAACTCTGCTACTCCTCTAGGATTTACTCCAATCACAATCTCAAAAGGTGTTCTTCTGGTACTTCTGTTCACTGAATTATTGTATGCAAACTCTACTTGTGAAAGAATCCAATCCCAAATTCCTGCCTTCTCTCCAACCAAACATCTCAACAAGTTTCCCAAACTCCTATTCATTACCTTTGTCTATCCATCAGTCTATGGATGAAAAGTTGAACTGAACTTCAAGTCTACCTTCATCTTCTTCCAAAGTGTCTTCCAAAAATATCCAACAAACTTTATATCTCTATCTCAAACTATACTCCTAGGTAATCCATGCAATCTCACAATCTCCTTAAAAAATAGGTCAGCCACATGTACTACATCAATTGTCTTCTTATAGGGTATGAAATGAGCCATCTTTGAAAATCTGTCAACTACTACAAATATTGAATTATGTCCCCTCTGTGTCTTAGGTAATCCCATTACAAAATCCATGCTTATGTCTTCCCAAGGTCTCTCTGGTACTGTCAAAGGTTTATACAATCCAGTATTCTGACTACTCCCTTTTACAACTTGATAAACTCTACAACTCTGCACAAATCTTTGAACATCTTTATGTATCTAAGGCCAAAAGTAATTTTCACTCACCAAGGCCACTGTCTTATCAATACCAAAATGTCCTGCCAGTCCACCACTATGCTTCTCCTTGATCAAATTATCTCTCATTGAACTTCTAGGTATGCACAACTGACTTCCTTTAAACAACATATCTTCTTGAATTAAATAGTCCAACCACTTACTCCTATCTGCTACAACAGGCTCCTTACATACTTTCCATAGTTCTACAAAATCAGTGTCTCCTTCATACATGTTCTTCAATTCATCAAATCCCAACACTTCAACTCTCATCTCTATCAACAAATTTCTTATCCTACTTAATGCATCCACAACTTTGTTTGATTTTCCACTCCTATGCTTCAACACAAATGTATAACTCTGCATGAACTCTACCCATCTCATATGTCTCTGAGTCAACTTACCTTGACTGTTCAAATATTGCAAAGCTTGATGATCTGTATACAACACAAATTTCTTAGGCAACAAGTAATGTCTCCACTTCTTCAAGGATTGAATTATGACATAGAATTCTTGATCACAAACTGAATATCTCCTCCTTGCATCATTCAACTTCTCACTAAAATATGCTATAGGTCTACCTTCTTGACTTAACACTGCTCCAATTGCATTTCCACTTGCATCACAATCAACTTGAAATACCTTACTGAAATTTGGTAATGCCAAAATAGGTTGCTCTGTCACTTTTTGCTTCAACAACTCAAAACTTTTATCTGCTCCAGATGTCCACTTAAATTCTTTTCTATCACCTCTCATTATCTCTATCATAGGATCACAAACTGAACTAAATTATTGATGAACTTCCGATAGAAACTAGCCAATCCATGAAATGATCTAACCTCTCCAATGTTCTCCAGTGTAGGCCATTCAACAATTGCTTTCACTTTCTTAGGGTCCATCTTCAATCCTTTTGCAGAAATCACAAATCCCAAATATACCAATTCTTCCTTCATAAAACTACACTTCTTGATGTTTATCAACAATTTCTCTTCTCTGTCTTTGCAAAACTTGTCTAATATGCCACAAATCTTCTTCTTTTGTCTTATTGAAAATCAGAATATCATCCAAGTATACAATCACAAACTTACCCAAGAATTTCTTTAGGACTTCATTCATCAATATCATGAAAGTACTCGGTGCATTTGTCAGTCCAAAAGGCATCACTAACCACTTATACAATCCTTCATTTATTTTAAAAGCAGTCTTCCATTCATCACCTTCTCTGATTATGATCTTATGGTATCCACTCTTCAAATCCATCTTTGTGAAATATCTTGCTCCACTCAAACAATCCATGATATCATCCATCCTAGGTAAAGGAAATCTATATTTAACTGTGATCTTGTTTATTGCTCTAGAATCAGTACACATTCTCCATTCTCCATCTTTCTTAGGTGCTAACACTGTAGGTACTGCATAAGGACTCAAGCTTTCTCTGATCAAACCTTTCCTCAACAATTCTTGTATCTATCTATTCAATTCTTCATTCTCTGCCGGTGTCATTCTATGTGCTACTTTGTTAGGCAAACTTGCTCTCAGTATAAGATCCATGTGATGAATGATACTCCTTATGGGTGGTAATCCTTCAGGCACATTATTTGATATGATGTCTTCATACTGTGTCAACGATTCTCTTATCTCTCCCGGTTGTGATTCTTCAGTTTCTTTCCTCAATGCTTTAGGCTTCTTACGAATGAAGGCATAACACAATTTCTCATGTCTCAAACCATCCATAAAATTCCTTCCATCTACCAAACAAATTCTAGCATTCCCACACACTTCACCCTTAGGATCATCTTCCAAAGGAATCAAAGTAATTCTCTTTCCATTTTTTGTTATAGTATATGTATTCTTTCTCCCATCATGTATTTCTTTTCTATCATACTACCAAGGTCTACCCAACAAGATATGACAAAATTCCATAGGCATAATATCACACAAGACTTCATCATGATAAGATACAATATGAAATTTCACCAGACATTGCTCACTCACTAGTACCTTGTGATCATCCTAAATCCATGCTATCTGATAGGGCTTAGGGTGTTTCAATCTTTCCAACTTTAGCTTAGTCACCATCTCCTCTAAAACTAGGTTACCTGAACTACCACTATCAATTACAACTTTACAATGCTTACCTCCTGATTTGCATCTGTTTGAAATAGTGCACTCCTTGTCACCAATGATTCTCCTTTCTCTGGATTGCCAATTGAACTCGGTGATACAATAGGCTCTTCTTGAACATAGGCTTATCTTCCATTGTTCTTTGTCCTCTTGTTTGTACTACCTTGATTACATTCAAATGCTCTATGTCCTTCACCTCCACACTTGAAACAAGTACCTCTGAAGGTTCTCCTATCAAATCCTCTTCCTTCTCTTCTATATCCTTCATTCTGGTATGCACTAGGGTTTCCTCTCCAGTAAAAATTTATGTCATCTCTCCGGTAAGCATTGTTATCTCTATCATCCTTCTTCAATGGGTTGTCAAACTTGTTCTACTCTGCAAATGATCTATCTCCTCTGGAATAAGTCCTACCTCTCTGAAATTTATTTCATCTTCCTCTCTATCTTTGATCATGTCTTTTATTCATCTTCTCTTCAACTTTTAGTGCAAATTGATATGCTTCTTCCAAAGATGTCATCCTTACTAGGCTTAGTTCTTCTTGAATGTTCAATCTCAGTCCATTGATGTATCTAGCCACGTTTTTCTTGCTTGCTTCACTATTTCCTGTTCTTATGATCATCTTATGAAATTCTTCAGTATACTCCTTCACTGATTTCTCCTTTTGTCTTAGGTTTTGTAATCTTTTCAACAGCTCCAACTCATAGTCAGCAGGTATAAATTGATTCTTCAACTTTGTCACCATCCGGTCCCACTTTGTAATCTTTTCTTTTCCTTTTCTATTTCTTTCCAATTAAACTTCTTTCCACCATATAGCAGCATGTCCTTTCAACTTTGTCTTTTCAAATTTCACCCTTTCTAGATCTTCAACTTCTTCATATTTAAAGTATTCTTCAATATCATTTATCTAGTCAATCAATTCTTTAGGGTTCAAATTACCAGTATAGTTTGGAACATCAACTCTAGGTCTCTTTCCAATCTTTGAAATAGCTCACAACATCTTTACTTGATTTGATTCTTCTTCCTCATTACCTCCTAGGGTTTCACCAATTTGTTCAACATATTGAAATTCTTCTTCATCATCACTTTCAACTTTAGGCCTCGGTGTCAATCCTCTTCGCCTATCTTCTTCAACAACATCTAAATGAATTCGCAAGGTTTTCATCATCTCCATCATCTCATCCATTCTACCATTCATTGTTCCAATGGAAACAACTCTCCTCAGCAACATTCTTCCTAGGATCAAGTGTAAACTGCCTTAGGTTTGGCGATCGAGCTACAAGGTGACAAATGCCTCACAATTGATGATCGATTGCAACACAAGTAACCTGCTTCAATTCAGCAATCTATCCATAGCAAGATCTTACAGAATTCCTCACCAACTTCGCTCAATTCGCTCCCAAAGATTAAAACTTTCGCTCTGATACCACTTGGTACAGTCACGGTAGGAGAGTTCATAGAATGAACTGTTTGGACCGTGTAGCAAGAGTAAACACGACGGAAACAACTCAAGGAAATGAAACAAATGCAAATTTAGTCATTCAATATATCATAGAATTCAAATACAATCTGGCTGGCAACATGCGGGCTCACAACTGGGCTCAAAGGCCTGATTACATACATGTGCATGATAAAGCTTTGAAGCTCCTTCATACAAAATCTAAACTATCAGATCTTTCTTATGTGAATAGCTGATTTCCTAAGGATCTATTGCATCAATATATCCTTTCTAGACCAATAGATTCCTCTGGGTTGGCCAAGGAAGATCACAAACTCAAATGAAGAGCTGTAATGTGTTCACAGATAGGTCGGACCTAAATGCATAGAACACTTCCTCAAATGAATGGAATAACATGCAGACCCTTGGGGAAGGTTGGCCATGAACCAAAGATCATCGTATGATGTGTTGTTGAGATCTACAAGTCAAGGAATGATCCACTAGCCTTCTTCTTCAGCTGATTGTCTGAGACTGTTAGGATGCTCTGCTCTAAGAAATAGTCAACCTTCTGATAGTGATATATTTCCGGTGACTGATCCAAATGCTCTAAATTCTTAATATGATGTAGATGAATGAATGTAGATGCTAAGTCCAGATCTGCAAGGTGTGAAATGCCAATACCAGACCAAAACTGAAACTGCTTCTAACTGAAATGCCTGAACTAAACTGGAAAATGAAATAAATTGGAATGTAAACCAACTAAAGTGCAAATGTTTTTGGTTGATGCAAGATTGCTTTGAACCAGGGATGCTCCTGCATCAGTAAGTTTGAATTATGAAATTCTTAGCGAGAATGTTTGTAGTTGCATATATATGCATGATTAGTGATTCGTTTGTAAACTAGATGGAAATTAGATGAGCATTATGATTTGGTCAAGGTGATTCAAGGCATTCATTATGTTGTAGAGAAGAATTTGTGTTGTTCTTGTGTTTGTATTTACAGATTTGGCATCCATCTCCTCATGGCATGAAGATCCTCTTCCTCCTATGAGATCTTCACTACAAGGTGATATCAATTGTGTCTTCTATCATTTATCATTTGGATTTTGCCTCTATCCCATAGGGATATGCACTCTTTATCTGACAATAGTGTTTAAAAGACTTGAATGTCTCTCCAGGGCTTGACTGAGGCAAGCCTCTAAACACCACAACCCCCAACCCATTTTTTTGTGATTGCAGGTTATAGGTTGCGAAAGCAAAAAAAGTGGAGTTGCAAGAGAGTAGTGCAGACTATTGGAATTGTAGATTAGAGAAGAAAATAGGGACCTGGACTCGAGTGCCTACTCATTAGTCCTCTGAATCCCGCAATATGAAAGTCTCCAGAATAACAGGAACAGGTTGTAGACAAGATTCCCAGATCTCAACAAAAACTCTGGCACTAGACTAGGGCACCTACTCATTAGTCCCTGACTTTTCCATTTTTTGAACTTCAAAATCTGGTACACATTTGATTGTCATTTGATATCTCTGTGTGCGATCATTTTCTGTAATTTTTCTGTTTGTTCACGAATTTGCATAATTAGGTTTTTGAGCATGATTGGTCTTATTTGAACAACTAAATCACACAATTCCAATCTTCCCCTATGTGCCAAGTGACAGAAGGTCTATAGTAGGTTCCTCTACTCAACTAAAAGTCCTTGAATGTTTAGTGGTGAAAGGATGATTAACACAAACTATCAAAATCAACCCTAAATTAATCCTCTTCATATTTCATCCTAAACAAGGATCAATTGGTAGCATTCCTTGCTAAGGATCTTGCAGTAGGTGTATGTTCACTGGCTAATGAAGAGGCCACTAATAGGCAATTGTCTCCTTGTTTCTCCCCCCATGCTCCTAGAGGTAGAAAGAAAGGAAGAGTTATTCCATCTGGTAAGGGTATTCTTAATTTCCTCAAGAAGATTAAAAGGAAGAAAACTAGTCTAGTGATTGCAGAACCTAACTCTAAAAGAATAGAGTTAGAGGATAAGCTTCCTAGATGCTACAACAACTTTAGGAACAATGCAGAGGTAGTACCAACAAAAGGTTGTCATGAATCTTAAATGCATCTCATGGAATGTTAGGGGACTTGAGTCCCCTAACAAAAAACATATTGTTAGGAGATTTGTGAACCAAGAATAGAATAAGGATGTCATCCTTTTACAAGAAATCAAAGCCATTGGATTTATGGTGGAAATAAATCTCAAGTGCATATGGAAAGAATCATCTCATTTTGCTACCAACCATGAGAAAGGTAGACGGGGGGCTGCAATCTTTCTTTCTAAAGTTTGGGCTCAACATGTGACCTCATATGGCACATCACCTTGTAATAGGGCAGTGTGGGTTAAGATTGATAAAGGGGAGCTAAAATTTGGAATATGATTCATTTATGTTCCCAATGACTACAGAGATAGGATTAGTTTGTGGAAATGGATGTGCAACTTATATGAGTTTCCCTGGATATTGGGAGAGGATTTTAACATGATTGAGCATAAGGAGGACAAAAGTGGAGGTATCAACATGGATTGGAAGGGAAATGAAAAGAAATTTTGGTAAAGGATGAAGGATAAACTTAATCTATTTGACCCTATTGGATGAATAAAGAAAGACAACTCCACAATCTAGTTCACATGGTGTAATGCACAAAAAAGGGGGACGAAGAATATATTGTAGACTGGACCGGTTGTATGCAAATAGAGATTATTTTAGCTTTGATCCTAGTTTGGATGGTGGTAAGGTCAGGATTTGCCCTTACACATTGTCTGATCACCACCCTATTAGGGCAAACATTATATTTGAAGGAGGTCCCTCTAAGAGGAGCAAAAATGAAAATTGCTTCTTTCTTAACACCAAGCTGCTAGAGGATGATGATTGCAGGGAAGAAATATTTACAATTAGAGAAATTAATAAGTGGATGCTAAAGGATCTGAGTGAAATTGAGAAATGGGAGATCAATGTTAGAAGCTGGAAAGTAATTTTCTAGATCATAAGAAAGAAGCAATCCATGGATAGGAGAAGAGAGGAAAATGCTTTACAAGAGAAATTGTTAAAAGTTGAACACTGCTTATAACTAAACCCATTAAATGAAAGCCTATGTGAAGAACTATCCCTAGCCAAAAACTCCCTGAGGAAGTTGTAAGAGCATAAAATTCAAGGGCTTAAAGTGAGAGCTAAATTAAATTGGCTTAACAACGGTGATAAAGGCACATAATTTTTCTTTAGGTATATAAAGGACAAAGGGGTGAAGGAATAAATTGGTAAGATTTGTGTTGAAGGGAACACCATTACAAACCAAGAGGATATCAAGAAACAATTCTTCATGTACTATAAAAATCTTTTTACATCAAAAGGGAACAATGAGGACAATAACAAGGCTAAAGCATGCATTAAACAAATGTTACCAAGGAGGATTACAGAAGAAGATAGGGATAGACTTAAGATGGAGATAACTAAAAGACCCTAATCTCCATAATCATAGTTAGTAATGTTGATTTCAAATGATAATTTACTGAAAGGGTAAATCAAATCCAATCCACTTAGCATAGTAAATTTTTGCATTTGCTTGCTAATTGAAAAAATGTTATTTGTTCATTTTAAATATATATCTAACCTAGGTTTAATCAAACATAAGTATATGTCATCCTAAGTGATCATTTAGGGTAATTTCCATTTTTTCTAGATATGTCACAGGTAAAATGGCAAAACATCTAAAGGACTTGGAGGAGGAATTCAAGACAACGGGTCACGGTATCGAGTTCTGGATGAGATTTGGTACCATCATAGATACAAATCTTAAGCATGTAGATCTACCTGTATATGAATAGAGGATCATAGCTCTCAACATTGGTCCAATAGCATAGAACATCTTGAGCAATGGGTTATTTTGATTAGCTAGATTCCCCATTTCAATGGAAGCGCAAGAGTTGATTATATAGTGCATCATGAACTGTGATATTGAGAATAGGAGGGTGGTTAATCAAGGAAGGGTATATGCTAAACTCTCCTTAGACAACATTTCCAAAACATTCAACCCCCCCCTTGGAGCCATAGATGACTAGGTTTGAGAAGGACAAATTCACTGCTGAATATGGGACCAACGAGGTTGCGGCCAAGAAAGTCATGTTCACATCCTAGTTTGTGATCAAGCCTAAGGCAGTCTCTAAGATGCCTAAGAACCTCTACAGGAATGAATTTAGTCATGATGTCAAGTACATGATCACTCTCCTGAGCAGGATAGTAGGGTTGAAGGATTTAGGAACATTTGAGCCCTCGATGTTGTGCCCATCCAGATGGTAAAAGAAAATCTGGGGATGCTGCATTGGGCACAAGCCATAAGTGATGCCATACATGTATGCAGATCACCACATTCAAAAATAAAAGGTCATTCTTCTTGACCTCATATGTAGTGTAATCCTATGTAGTCTGGTCCTAGTTCAATGGATTGGACAAGGTCAACAGATGAGGGAACCAGGTAGGTGTTGATAACTGAGAGGGGGGGTGAATCAGCTATCTTAATTAATTTAACTTTCTGTTCTTCAAACTAAATAAGCATGCATAACCATGAAAGTAGAAATAAACTCAAGACACATAACACAATGATTTTGACGTGAAAAACCTTGTTAAGGGAAAAACCACGGGGTGACTAATCCAAGATTGTATTCTCTGTTAAAAGAATAAGGTAGTACAAAATGGCACTTGCCAATTAGGGCTCACTGCCCGAGCACATTGCTCACAAGAGGCTCACTGCCTACTAGAGACTCACTATCTACAAGTTATAAGAGAGTAACAAGATACTTGAACTGATGAGAAGCATCCACATATGCTGAAGTTCAGTTCCGGTTAAGCTCATTACACTGATCTACTGCACTTCATTCTTCCTCTTCTTAGGTGCTGTTGTCCTGTCACATACTGGACTTGTATTACTGCCTCCACTCTGCTCTCTTCTTTTCTTCGCACTTCACAATACACCACACACACCTTCATACCGAAATCATTCTGGTATATATATCCACATCAATGATTTCAATCATCTTTCTAGTTGGCATTCGAAAAACTTAGGATATTTCCAAACTCTAGTCTATCGACTGAATCCTTGCTTACCAAGTGATGCATATCAAAGAGATGCTCATAGAAGTCATTAATCATGTTGGCCAATCATGAATGATACTTTAATAACCTTGATCACCATCAATATCTCATCCAGATTAAGGTCTGATGCTCTGCCGGTTAGTTCTTCCTCAGTCTACTCTATCAAACAGGAACCCAATACTTAGGTGCTCATATCTCTTCACTCTTTCTTCATCGGAGGCTCAATCCCTGGAATCTATCAGTCAAGGTACTCCTCTTGACTTCCCCAAGTCCGCACTTTACTGAGATACTTCTTTTGAGAGATCCAGACCTGATTGTCAGACCTTGCTGCATGCTCTATTCTTGGTCATCGGACCAAAATACTCTTCAATCTAACTTCTAGTATAGACACACCATGTCCTGCGGATGTGTGAGATGGATTTTGTTGCCATCAATAACAACACTCATGAAGCCACACATTGTCTCTTGCCAACAATCTCCCCCTTTGGCATTGATGGCAACACTTAGTGAAAAATGACTAAGTGTCACACTGTACTCCCCCTTGGTTGATGCTCTGTTCTAATGTACACTTTTCTGGAGCTCCCCCTTAGCTATGCTCCACATTTTTCACTATTCCTCACTCCCCCTTTGACATCAATGGAAAAGGGTAGGGTTCGCACACCAAAATTTCCCAAAAAAATCTATACGTAGCCACATAAGTATATATACATGCTATACTTACATATACTGAAGTATATCTGCAAAGGTGGTCTTCAACTATACCACTTATGTCACCCAACTCTTCTTCATCTTGTCCAAAATTGAGATGTGACCACTCAACAGGAATGCAAAATCTTCTACCCTCTTTAGATCTGTCAGATCACTGGTCTGGGCTGTGGTCTGGGCATCAGTTAGGGCCTCATGTATGGCCTCTAACTTAGGGATAATTATCCATCTAAGTTCACTTAACCTGTTTATTCTATTTTTCTTCTCCTTCTCAAGCTTCTTTATTTCATTTATGACTGCAATAGTTTGACACTCTTGATTTACTATGGAAGAGGAGAGAGGATGAAAACTTTGAGATAAACTTGTCAGTTTATCCTCTTGCTCACTTTCTTCTCAATATCCTTGGTCACTTTAGGCCAGGGTGAACAAAATTTATATATATCTCTGCCATCTTTAAGAGCATTTTCTAAGCTCTTTATCCCAATATCCATAACTCTCCTATTATTTGTTATTAGACCCTGCAACTCAGAGAATCTCTTTCCCAAGAATTCTTTCCGGACTTTATCTTCAACTGACTTTTCCAAAGAATCAAAATGTGTGCTAATTAAATTGACAAGAGATTTTAAGTTATTGGATATAGAGGCCGAAAGATCCTTCTAGAAGGATGGCATGATTTTCTCCAATGCACCAGATGCAATTTCTATTAGCTCACAGTCTTCCATGTGAGACTTCAAAAGTTCTTCTTTTGCCTTTGCATGGGAAAAGGATGCTATCTTCATAGTCTGAACTGGGGAGAGGGAATCAAAATTGAATAGTCCTTGAAGTAGCTCCGGTTCATCTAATTCCATCATTTCTTTTGTTAAGAAGTCTTTGACTTCTTCTACAGTGTCTCTTGCTGGAGACAGAGTTTTCTTCCCTTCAGCAGCCTCAGCACTGTCACTTGTGGTCTTTTCTATTTGACCTTCTTCTCTTTCCGTCACCTCTTCTTCTTGACTAATTTTCTCTTCAGTTCTTTCTTCTCCTCTAGATCCGGAGTCTGCTGAGGAAACCAGAGGAGAGATGTTTGCTTCTTTAAGGACTTCCTCTTCCGGAGCAAAGGAATCTAGATCCTTAGTTTTCTCTTCACTTGTCTTCTTTGCCTCTTCTACCATTGTCTCAGTAGATTCTCCTTTGTCATCCATGGCAAAGGGTTCATCACCTAAGTCCTCTATGATAGGAAGATTGAATCTTTTAGAGGCATTTCAAAGGATATCTTCTGTTTCTTTTGCCACATTGTCAGTTTCTCCAAGCATAAGTTGATTCATTCTATCTTTGCTCCAGAACTCATCCTTGCAGTCCTTGAAGATAATATTCATTTGTTTAGGGGTGATGGACGGATAGAGCTTAATAACAATCTACTCTCGGATTTCTAGATCTTTTGCTTGGGCATTGTTCTTTCTTATTTCAAGTTCTTTCTCTAAGCATTTGGGAATTAGAGATATAATTTCAATGAATGCTTTGTTGTAGATGTTTAGATACCTGATTGTGGCATCTTGTAATATCTTCTAATCAGTTTCACTATATTCATCATAAAATTCAACCATTGGTTGCAAGTTCCCATCCATAGTAACTGATTTGATGATATCATCAATGCAGAGAGTAGGTTTTTCAATGAATTCTTCTGCCTCTTCTTTCTTGTCTTGACCTGTAGAGGATTCACTGGATATTTTCTTCTTCTTCTTCATTTTATTTACCTCCTCATCTGACTCAATCTCTTCATCATCCTTCTGACTAATGTAAGACCTTATGGCCTTGGTCTTAGTTCTCTTCTTTCCCTTTCTGGATGTCCTCACTTCTAGTTTTGATGCCTTTTGGCTCTTAGAGGTGGCAGGTGCAGAGCTCTTGGAAGATCTGGTCCGGGAGGGGGATTGCACTGGAGTACTTTCTTTTTTAGTTTCTTGCCTTTCTTTCTCTACCCTTTCCATCTTTTCTCTGTTTGCATCAAGTGCATCCTTTGAAATTCCATGCCTCTTGGAAAATTCTTCTACTTCCCTCCTCACTTTTCTTTTCATTTCCAGTTGTCTTAGCTCCACATTAATCTTCACACTCAACTCTTTAAAGGTTCCAAACCTTTCTGCCTTAGGATCCTTGGGTTGACTAAGCATGTGTTGAATATGTAGCTCTACAATTTTCTCATCTACTTCATACCCCATTGGCATGATCCAAACTATCCTTGGCTCTACTGCCTCCATTAGGCATTGATCAGTTTCTACCATAAAGCATACTGTATCCTTATACTTTTCAACTAGAGATTGGGGGATTCTCTCTCTTGCTTGCATCATACTCTAAAAATTCTTGAAGTAGCCCCATAGTGTTGTATTCTGTGCCTTGGCATCACTTATTCCATGCAAATAATCCCTGATTTGTATGGCTACTGGTATGTCATTTTGCCACATCCAACCATTAGATCCAGGTAGCTCATTCATGTAATAGAAAAATAGATAGAGTATCAAGCCACCATATTTGAAAGAGTTCTTCTTGTCCTTCTTTATCTTTTGTAGATTCTCCAAAAGTTGGTTTAGAAGGAGCTCACAAAGATCATAGTCAACATTCTTTCTTAACATTTCATAAGAAATATATACAGTAGTTCTGGATACAGAATTCTCCCTACTGGAGTGATATATCTTATAGCCAATTATCATAGATGCAAACTTGATATACGGATCAGTGATATCTTCTATAGTCATTGCTCTCTTGTCAAATTTTGATCCGGTAGCCTCACTCACAATTTGGTTTTTAACAGATTTGAGAGTAGGCAACCCATCAGATGAGTGCAATCCGGTTACCGCCCTAATGGCATCTTTGGTGATCTTAAACGGCCTATTCAACCACATGAAGTTGTCATGCAGTCTGTTCAAAACATACCGGACCCATTCATCTTCTGCAAAATAGGGGAAATGGATGCAATGTCCAAAGTGTTTGTCCCAGATAGCTTTGTACTGAGGTTTGAGTTCAAATGAATCATCTATTAGCTACTTATTATATATATCCATCAACTTGGATTCTCTAAATTCCTTAATACTCGCATGAATGTATGCCCTAACGTCTTCAACATGCAAAACCCCATGCAGAATGCTAGAGAATGCGCCTAATGGATCTACTTCTAGAGATTTATAAGGGTGTTTCTCGAATTTAGGGCGCGGCCTATCAGAGATTTTGACAACATTCAGAGTAGCCATCTTTCAATAGATTCAGAGAGAGATTTACAAGAGCAAAAAGTACCTTTTACGCCTCTAGGGTTCACGAAAGGAGCTGAAAAGATCACCAGTTGACTTGAATTCTACGATTGATTCTTGAGAAAGATGAAGGAAACTTGTTTACAGAGCTCTTATTATCTTTTTCACTAATGCAAATGTGCAAATGACGAGCAAATGAACCCTTTTAACTTTGAGCAAACCCTAATTTCATTTTGTAATAAATGGACAACTTAAGTTATTCTGGTTGCCTTAACATGAGAGAGATTTTTCTAGATCATTGAGATGTACTTAGCACTGATTTAGTGATTAATTTCAATGTCTCTACTTCCCTCAAATCATCCTCTTTATCCACAAATCAAGATGTTTCAGTTTAAAATCACACCAGATCAAGCTGTGAAAATCCAGCTTTTACCGGAAACTGTCAAACCGGATCAATCTTGGAAGATTAGACTCTTCAAATCTTCTTGCGGATCTTCCACATCTTTACCAAGGCTTCTTTAGATGTTTCTCTGAGAACCCTTTAATCCGCAACCTTCCATGTGCCAATTTCAGGCACCTATTGACTGGCTAGGGGAAAATATTTTTCTTTTGTTACTCCCCCTGAGCCAGAGCTCATCTATTTAGTTTTCGGAAGGAATATCAGCACCAGATTCTGGTGTGGATCCATCCCCAACATTTTTGTACTTCTCTTCACCCATATCTTGTTCATTTCCCTTTGAATTTCATATGCATTCACTTTTCCTTTTCCTTTGTCTTGGTTATGATGTATCAGACCCTTTTTGTCCTGATTCTTACTTCTGCAGAATTTGGCAATATGACCGGATCTATTGCAATTATAGAAAACAACATTTCTTTGCATATTTGACTAATATCCTCTTGATCTACACTGATTAGCCATATGTCCCATTCTATTGCATGTAAAGCATCTACCATTGAATGAATTGTTCATTTGCATATTTCTACACTCATTAGATTTGTGACCATACCTTTTGCAATTAAAACACTATCCAGAGAAGGATGAGTTAGTCTGATTCATTCTTCTTCTGCATTGATTTGCTTTATGACCAAAGTTATTGCAATTGTGGCAGTAACCATTGAAGGATGGATATCTTTAAGCACTTGGTTGCCTTACGGGAGGTCTTCTAGGCCTGTTCCTTGGATTTCCTGATCTAGAGTTCTTCTGACCGGATCCGGAGCTTTCACCTTTCTCATACCCGAAGCCTTGCTTGTCATCTACCCTCTTTTGGATTTTAAGAAGAACTTCAAGCTGAGCAGAGCTTATCTTGAATTTCTCTTTGTATTCATTTGTTGTTTGAAGATCCCTTTTTAGAGTGTCAATTTGATTCTCAAGTTGTTCTTCATTATCTCTAGCTTCTTCAAGATTAGATTCCAAATGCCTGATTATTCTATCCATTTTGTGGTAGTCTTCTGAATTCTCTTTGAGAGATTGTTTTAGATTATCTTCAGTCTTTCTTTTCTCTTCAATTTCTTGGGTGAATTTCATAATTCCTGATTCCATTTCATGTCTTACCATAATGACCTCTTTTGATAGCTTCTCACATAATTTATTTTTCTCATTCAGATCTTCATTAGTAGCATTGGCTTCACTTTGACTTGCTCATTGCTGAAGAAGTTCCTCTCTCTTTTTCATAGAGATACTCAGTTTCTCCTTTAGTTCATTTATGAAATCATCAGCTTGTTTGAGTCTTTCCCTCAAGTCATTGACTTCAAAGTGAGATTTCTCAAGATCATCAAGGGAAGACTGAAGTTGTTCCCTCATACCATACACATCCATTAGAATTGCCAGATCTTCCTCAAGTTGTTAGGCTCTATTTGGAGGAACTTGGCTCTGATACCAATTGTTGATAACTGAGAGGGGGGAGTGAATTAGTTATCTTAAATAATTTAACTTTCTGTTCTTCAAATTAAATAAGCATGCGTAACCATGAAAGCAAAAATAAACTCAAGACACATAACACAATGATTTTGATGTGGAAAACCCTGTTAAGGGAAAAACCACGGGGTGACTAACCCAAGATTGTATTCTCTATTAAAAGAATAAGGTAGTACAAAATGACACTTGCCAATTAGGGCTCACTGCCCGAGTACACTGCTCACAAGAGGGTCACTGGCTACTAGAGACTTACTATCTACAAGTTATAAGAGAGTAACAAGATACTTGAACTAGTGAGAAGCATCCACATATGCTGAAGTTCAGTTCCGGTTAAGCTCAGTACACTAATCTACTGCACTTCATTCTTCCTCTTCTTAGGTGCTATTGTCCTGTCACATACTGGACCTGTATTACTGCCTCCACTCTGCTCTTTGCTTTTCTTTGCACTTCACAATACACCACACACACCTTCATACTGAAATCAATCTAGTATATATATCCGTATCAATGATTTCAATCATCTTTCTAGTTAGCATCCGGAAAACTCAGGATATTTCCAAACTCTAGGCTGTCGGCTGAATCCTTACTTACCAAGTGACGCGTATCAAAGAGATTCTCATAGAAGTCATTAATCATGTCATCTAATCATGAATGATACCTTAATAACCTTGATCACCATCAATATCTCATCTGGATTAAGGTCTGAAGCTCTGTCGGTCAGTTCTTCCTCAGTCTACTTTGTCAAACAGGAACCCAATACTTAGGTGCTCATATCTCTTCACTCTTTCTTCACCAGAGGCTCAATCACTGGAATCTATCAGTCAAGGTACTCCTCTTGAATTCCCCAAGTCTGCACTTTACTGAGATACTTCTTCTGAAAGATCTGGACCTGATTGTCGGACCTTGCTGCATGCTCTATTCTTGGTCACCAGACCAAAATACTCTTCAATCTAACTTCCGGTATAGACACACCATGTCCTGGGGATGTGTGAGATGGACTTTGTTTCCATCAATGACAACACTCATGAAGCCACACAGTGTCTCTTGCCAATAGTAGGAGAGTCTAGTATATTAGTATTATCTAAAGCTAGAGTGGAAGTAATCATATTTACATTACAGAAGGGTCAATGATGCCTTCCGCATGTGGCTGGTCCATATGATAGAAGGGGATCGAACCAAGAGATTATCCACTGATGCAACTGCCGCAATTGATTCACATGGGATTTGGTTCATCCAATTTCCCACTTTTACTTATATAAGGATGGAGGATTTCTTTGGATATCTGTATATGTTGCCAAGGTACCGAATGGACAAGATGGCCTTGATGGAAATGACAAGGCAAATAGTGGAGCCTTATGAGGCTTTTAAAATAAAGAATGACAAAGGGAATCTAGATTTCCCAATTGACATTAGTTGGTACTGTTGTCAAGCTTTGGCATAAGCAAAGTCATGTGATCATGAGTTACAACTATTCAATTTGCAACCATTCCATCTAAAGAGAAGGTCTGATCCATACAATAGAATGAAGAAGTATGTGAACAAGAAGTTCTAGCATGAACTTCATATTGAGGACTATTGGGAAGATTGTATGGATGACCAAGAAGCTAAAAAATCAAGGTATCAGAGGTTGATGCTCAATCAAATGAGGACACTAGGTACCCATGATGTACCTCCTCAGGTGAAGGAGGATGACCAAGTTTTCCTACATCCCATTTATGATAAGAACAAGGTATATAATGAGACATTACCTGATCAAGATTGGTTTCAACCTGAGGAGACATCAATTGATGTCATCACCAAACCAATAATAGATGCAAGTAAGACAAGGTTGAATAGGTATTGCAAGGCTCTTGATTAGACACCTTATGAAGTGTGGATAGGTAAGAAACCTTCTGTTTCACATTTAAGGGTTTTTGGTTATGAGGCTTTTGTTCATGTGCCTAAAGAAGATTATTCTAAGTTGGATCCAAAAGAACAAAAATATATCTTCATTGGATATGGTGAGAATGTTAAAGGTTATAAGCTTTAAGATCCTCTAACCAAGAAAGTTTTATATTCTTGAGATGTGATTTTTAGAAAACTTAGAGCTATTTTTGATCCTGATTAGCCAAAAGATAAAGAAGAGAAAAAGATAGTGTATTTTTAATTGAAGCGAGAAGATGCACATAAGGAAGAGCAAAATGATGGATTTGAGGATGGAGAAGTGGTACACAACTTATACCCAAAAATATTTATCTAACTATGCATTACTTATCATACTTCTAGCTCTTTCCATTAAACTTGAGTTCATCCTTTCTACAACCCCATTCTATTGAGATGTGTAAGGAGTAATATTTTTCCTTATGATACTTGCATGCTTACAAAACTCATCAAATTCCTTAGAACAATATTCCCCTTCATTTTCAAATCTCAATACTTTTATATTATGTGCTATTTTTTTTTCCTATTTTGGATAAATAGTTAAAACAAAAAGTTGCATCTCATCGAAACTGTTGTGTTTTCATTACACCCAACTTCCAATATTTGTTTAAAAAATATATATATTTATAAAAATGAGAAAAAATTAATTCATTAACTAAACTTTTGAGTTAAAAATATCAAAAAAATGAAAGAAAAAATTACTACGTAACGAGTGATGTCCCACTCAACCTTATTTTTCAACATTTTATTAGCAACTAAATTATTGTGCCAATTTTACAAAAAAACTACTTTCAAATAATTTTTTAATTAAAAAAATGCAAACATAAAATACACTAAAAATTCTACATTCTATTAGTTTACATCATTTCAAAATTCAAAACATATACGTTAATTGTAGTGATTTAAGTTAAAAGTTACATCAATGTTGGCTATTTCCTTATAAAAGCAGGACATAACTTTGAACTTTCACCCACCTTTAACAAACTAAATCAGGTCATCCTATGTTCATTCCTCTAAAAATTAAATAAAAATCACTTGGTTTCATCTCATTTTTCCCCTCAGCTCATTAGTTAATTAAACAATCACTTAATCAACTAATTAATCACTTGCACAATCATAAGCATCAATTAACTAAGTCAACCTTGCACATGGTTCAATGCATGCACAAGGATTCATAAAATACTCGTATCAAATCTTATCCATCCATCCAAATCCCTTGAATCATGGGTCATTTTATGTGCTCACCAATCACAAGGTGACACCTAAAGGCCTCTCGTCCATCCATGCCTCTCAACTAATCTCATCAATTGATCCTCATCTAAAATCTATAAATGGATCCTTCCATAAGTCATTCTCCAAGAAGCCTCCTAGGAATGCATGGTCATGTTTCCCATTTGAGTAATCACAATCTTCCTCATCAAAAACCAAACATCTTTTTGAACGTGTATCCACTTAGGTGCAACAAGGGTTTGTGTTGGTGAAACTTTCTTATTTTTCATCAATTTTGCATCCCCTTAGCTATAATCAGGAGGTTATGGTTAGATGTAGTTTAAATAGATTACATTTACATTGTCTTCTATTTGTTTATGGTTTACATTTCATCGTATACATTACTTTTATGCAATGATAATTTGAGTACAACTACAACACTACTACAATGACATCCACTATATGTCATGTTGTCAAAACTCTTGCATTAATATTAGTTTTTCTCAAGATAGAACTCCACGTCATACTCTTATTCCCTGACTCTATGTCTTAGACCTCACTCTCTCTCCTTTCCTCATTGTTGAAACTCACTTACTACTCTCCTACTTTATTTTGTCTTCTCCGCTTGCTTTCAAACAACTCTCAACTATGTATAATAGTATTTCCAAGTTTTCCCAATAATTTACGTCAGCTTCAAGATGGCACAAATCCAATACCATATGAAACATGTTGTCAACCAGAAATAACAAATTTCCAAATACAAACGGTAAAGAACCTCCATGTGGTACTCAACATTCATCCTCATGGTTCAATAAATCATTTCAAATATTCCTTTATTCATGCAAACTTCAAATAACTTGTCACAAATAGAAATAATTACAATTGTACACAATTATCAACCTCGAAGACCTCTCTCAACCAATTTACAATCTTTTATTTATCCATTTCTCCTCATAAGTGAATATGATACCTATCGATCACAATTCAAACTATTCTCAAAACTATTAAAGAAAATTATAAATTGTTGTGAAATATGATACCTTTCTCTATCACAAACTGGTGACTACAAACTAACAGACAAACAAATAAGTAAAATAAACCACAAAATCCACATTTCCATAATGATGCAATATTGCCATGTTGCCTAGGGATGCTCCTACATCAGATAGTTTTGTTTCACTTAGAAAATACAAATCCAAAACCAATGTGAATGCAAACACATTGAAGATTTTGTGGTTACCAATGTTTGTTGACAATCCACCAAATATATGTTGTACTTCACAAAGTGTTTTACACAAATTTCCTTTTTTGTTTTAATTTTGTATCTAAAATTATAATTGCTCTTACTTTTAGAAGAAAGTAGAAGATAACAAAAATGGTGCAACAACATTCATAGAAGTTAGAGATTATCTCTCATAGAGAAAACAAATGTATATACTTAAACTATCTTAAAATATAAATAAGAAGTATTGATAGAAAAGTTTCCTCTTTAAATTATTAATTTAAATAGATTGATTGTATTTAAGGTATCTATACTAATCTATCTAAAAATACTTAGAAATATGATTTTCAAGTTATTTTATTTATGAAGAGTTATTTTATTTTTATTTTAGAACTATTTTATCTATTATGTAAATTTTAATTTTTAATTAAGAATTATTTTTATTTTATCTACATTATTTACTTTATTTTTATTTGAAGAACTATTTTTATTTATTTAAGAGTTATTTTATTTTATTTATTAAAAAAATATTTTATTTTATTTTTATTTACTTAAAAAATTATTTATTTATTTTGAAAATTATTTTATTAGGCATCCTTGGATGAAAGTCACATGTTTGAGCTCTATTAGGGGTTTTGGTGTCTCCTTGTGTTGTTGTGTCCTTTTGATGTCATACCACACCATCAACACAAGAATCTTATTTTTCCATATTTATTGCGAGATAGTTTAGCTTGCCTTTTATGGCCTCAAACTATCTCAACTCAGTAGTTTATATTTGTGTTGAAGGATTGATGGCTTCTAGTGATGGCTCCTCCAAACAAGTGAACCTATAAATTTGTTCCCAAGGTGTTTCACAAGACATGCATTTTGATTCCCCTCTAGATGTGGTTTTGCCCATCCTAGAGTTTGATAGCACCTCTAAATGGATTGATCATTATATTTTGATAGGTTATTTTGTTGGAGGGTTCCCCTGAAAGCATGCTTAAGGAATGGGTCAATAAGGATTGGGTCTTGCATGAGGTTTGGCTTGATTTCATTTAAAACCTTACTAAAGGTTTCTTTCTTTTTTGTTTTGCTAAATCCAGTCATGTAGAAGCCATACTTAATCATGGCCCTTGGTTTTTCCATGCATCCATTTTGGTTCTTCAACCTTGGACTTGAGATTTTGTGGTCTCTAATGAAAGGGTCCTTCGTGTCTTGGGTCTGGGTTGATTGTTTGTGGGTTACCCTTGCCATGTTAGAAATTTTTGACCACAATTATTGGCTTGCTTGGAAAAGTTGTTTGTGTGGAGCTTGATAGATTTTTCTTGGCTCACCCCCAAAAGTGTGTCTATATCGAGATCGGACCTCTCTAAGGATTTGAAAGACACTGTAGATATTCAAATTGGTCAAATATGTCATACCCTGCATGTCCTCTATCTTAATTTTCTAAACACTTGTTTTAGGTGTCAGTCCTCTAACCACAAGATCAAGGATTGTCCTTTGGCTTCTCCTCATAATAATCCTTCTCTTGGCCCTTTGAAGCTCCCAACTTCTATAAATAATGAATGGTGGACTATAGTAGGGAACCCATAAAAACAAATATATCTCTAGCAATGGTGGAGTTCAATCCAAGCCCTCAGCTAATAATGGAAAATCAAGCAACAAAAACTTCTCATGGCAACCCCTTCAAACCATCAAGATAAGGGGAAATAGGTGACTACTCCATAGGAGATCCATCTAGTCAGCCTAAATATTCGTAGGGACACCTCAAGGTCAATGTCTATTTTGTCTTCACAACCATAGGTGGTTTCTTGTTCTCTTTCTCCACCAATGGTTCTATGAAGGTCAAGATTGTAGTCCACCTGGGCATTTAGAAGAAGGGGAAATTGCTTCAGAGAAAAAAAGGTTGTGTTTTCAAAATTCGATTTGGACAATTTTTCTCAAGATGAATTTTTGCAGCTTGTTGAGTTAGACAATGATGATATGCCTCTTGACTCTCACCAATGAATTTTCTTTCCAAGAATGTTCGAGGTCTTATTGACCTCCCAAGAAGTATATTGTGAGAGATACTCATCAGTGGTTTTCTAGATTTTGATGAACTCTTTGTCTGCAGGAAGTTAATACCATTGGTTTTTTTTTCTTTCTATTACTTGCCATGTTATTTGGCCAACCAACTATTTTTGGTATAAGCAAATCATGATGCAAGTCATGGAAGAGTTGTCACCTTTCTCTCTCCTTGGTGGCATTCACATATTTTTGATCATCGATGTGACCCCACCAATTGGGCATTATGGACCCTTTTCAATATTGATAATCATTCTTTTGGTATTATTAATGTTTAAGCTTGCAATGATGTTGTTGAAAGATTTTCCTTGTAGCACTGAATCACTGATTCAGTGCTCACCACCACTTGGGTTCTATATAGAGACTTTAATATGGTAAAGATGACTTCATGTTTTCATCACTACTCTTATGAGGCCACCACCTTGGAGCTCCATCAAGCCACTGTTGCACTCAAAGTCAACCCATTCACCCTGCTCTCGAATTATGATTGGCTAAGCTTCACTACTGTTGGTTCCTCCAACTGATTGTATGAATCCTCTAAAGATTTATCCAATTTCTCATAATTAAGGATTCAAGGTCAATGGCCAACGAATAGGATTTCAACAAGGAGTTGGAATCCTCTGCACTTCTGGTTCTGCAAGACCAAGGTAGGTGTACCTTTACAACATCTAGGGATATTTCAAACTTATTTAGGATGTTGCTATTAAACAGAGAGTTCTTAATGAAAATATACCAAGGAAATGACTGATTCCTATTAGATTGGCTTAATCCTTTGGCAAATCAATTCAAACTAGGGTTAAGAATGATTACTAATCCAATTGTACTCCAAAACAATAACAAAAATAGAAGTGATCTTAATTGTTAAGATGGATCTAAATCAACGTATTAGCTCAATGAGAGATCGGTGCCTAATCCTAAGGTTACAGAGTCAAGTTGCACAAAACAAGCGTATCTATCAAGAAATTTTACTTTATTACAAATGGACTAATGGTATCAATACCTTGCATTGATATCTCCTATACTTAGAACTATAAAACTATCCTTTAAACCACAATGCAGAATGAAATTAACAGAGAATTTCCCAAGCAATTATTTTTCTCCTTGAGAGAAAGCCAAAGAAAATATACACATTACAGGGGACTACAAAGATGAATCAAAATATCCTTGATATTCAGCATTCATATTAACTTCATTGATCATACATATGGAGAGAGTTTTATAACCAGTATGACAATATATTTAGAATTGAAAATGATTCACTGCTCTACAGATTTGAACACAAATGAGATGCAACTTTCTTCTATTTACTCTAGACTAAGACACAAATACACTACTACCCAAAATAAAGATTCAAAACCCTTTACAAATGGCCCTAGATTCCCTTTTATAGAAACAAGGGAGAAAACAAGATTTAGGCCATGTACAGATGTCATGTTTTCATTTGACAATCCTTATAAATCTTTTTAAAAACAAAATATGCCAAAAGGCATCCTTTAAGCATAACAAGACAAAAATATTTCCCTCCTTACAATACAGCTCTAAGACAAACTAGATGTTATACCTAAGAATCAAATCATTCCCCTAAGTGCAGATGCTAACCATTTTGTCCTTTACCTATCCCACTCCTGTTCATGGAAAACATGTCATTATGCTCATTCGATCCCTTTCCACCATGGTTGATCATATGCATGCTGAGCTCAGCCACCCTTCATAGGAGAATACGTACAAGGAACAACAACCCCAAGGACATTGAAATGCCAGTGTCCTCCACCTTGTGTAGCCTTCTAGACGTAGAAACGTGACTCATCTTTCGAGTTGAGGTTTCCAACCACCTCAACCCTCAGGATGTATGTGGAAGCTACATATATAATTGACTTTGGAAGTGAGAAAAACTCCCCAATAGAGGAAGCAACAACAATTGTCTATCTAAGTTAGACAAAGAACCAACTGTTCTTGTCAACTTTCTACTTTCTTCCCATCACCAGCTGTTTCATCTTGGTGGATGACTCTCCTTCAATTGCAACTGGCAACTTGATGAATGCCATCAACATGAGGGAGGGGAAGAGGGAACAATGGGATCTCACCTCCTCTGAGCCCAATTTGGAAACTCACAATAACATAAAGTTATTGGAATTGCCAGACATGAAACCAATTTCCCCACCAAGATGATATCAAAAGAAAACCATGGAATGAAAGGAGTTTGATGCTTGCCACTTCGCTCCATGAATCTTCCCTAAACCACCCATGCCTTAGAAACATACCCCTCACCCCTTGAATCTGTATGAATAGAGCATTAACCAAGAGAAGAGAGAGATACTCCCTAAGAAATAAGGTGGTAAACACAACATAACATAATGGGACATACAATTCATTTTGCTCTTGAAAAAGGAAAGATACGAAAAATGGGCACAAAGGGGCTCCTATTTATAGAAGAAGAGTAAGAATCTTTATGCTTGAATAGTCCCTTCTACTCATACCTTGATCACTCCAATCTAGCTAACACTGCAGTACTTTAGTCTTAATTGGTAACCTCTGGAAATCCTATCAAGGCTACCAAAAGAGGAAATGGAGGCGCTGCCCTGATATCAACATCAATTGCTCATAACCCCAAGCTTCTACATGTACAATATTCAACAAAGCCTCTGTTTCCATAATGAGAGAGCTGAAGTAGGTATCTCGATCTCAATATTTTCTCATTTTAAACAATCAGCTTCTTGTCTTGCTCTGCATTAGCATCAGGTGAAAAATCCTGACAATCCTTCCACAGATGATATCCTACTCAACCAAATGCATCACCCTATACAACGGTGACAAAAAGGGGTGCCAAAAAACTTCATAATATAGCCAATTCCCCTCTTTAGATCACATCCATCTTGAATCAAAAGGAGAACAATTGCCCAAAATAACAAGCCAACTTTCCAATCGATGATAGAATATGACCATGTACATGCTTGATCTCTATCTTTTCTGCTCTAGGCTAACAACATTATCTCATTGTTTATCGTGCTCCACCATCATGTAGAGTTGTTTGTTTAAATCCATCAGATCTGTTTAGAGAACCAAATCAATGGCTACCAAAGACAGTCGGTGAACCAAGGAGTCCTTTGCTAGCTTTGAAATCTAGCCATAGATTTACTTTGATCAACGGTCTTCGTGGAAAATTTGAATCTCTTCTAGTGGAGGCGAGATATCTCAAAAGGCTTGTGTTGCAGAGTATTCTAGCTTGCAGGATACTGTCTAAGTTTTTGCTCCGCATTTCTTCTGTGTTAAAGTCCAAAGTATGAGATTTGGATATGTTTTAGAGAAGTGTTTGAAGATACTAAATCTAGAATTTGGTGGTCTGGATTGATGTGTAGTGGAAGTTATATTCACCAGTTTGAAGACTGTATTTGACAGATTCTGAGTTGTGCAGAGGTGTCTGGGAGAAAGAATTTTGCTCCTCATTTCTCTACAAAGTGGTTTCAGGTGATGCGGTTCTCGACTTATGTTTATAAGGTCCTTAGCTATCTTCATTCCAAAGGATTTATGATTTGGTGCTCCGAAAAGTAAGTTATTGAGTAGCAGAGCTTAGCAGTGTTGATTGTAAGCTATCTTCAAGTGAGATTTGTTGTCTTCAAGTGAAACTTGTTGTAGCTAGACTTGTTGGCTCCCAAGTGATTTTATGTTGTTCATGGATGTCTCTAGTTCATGTTAAAGGTTTGTGCTTGGTCCGCAAGCTATGATTGAGCTCTTGGAAGCGTGGGTCTAAGTATTCTTGGTGTTTGCACAAGTTTGGCCAACTTGGTTGCTAACACTCTTTGCGGATGTGTTTCACAGATTGTAGAAGTGTGTTGAAGCATGTGAAGATGTATTTGGGTCTGAGCTAAGCTGTGAAGTGTTCTCCCTTCATTCAGTTGCTTTGCAAGTTTGTTTAGGTCTAGACCTAATTTGAATTATGTATGTTTTCCAGCCTTGGAGACTGTTCCAAAGGTTGTAGATTGTATTTTTGACCTTGATGTATGTTCCAAGGTTGATGATTGGTATAAATAAATGTAATAAATCCAGGTGTAGTGAGAGTGGATGTGAAGATGCGAAGATGAAAGTGTTTGTGTGTTAAGGCAACGAAGGTGATATGTATTGTGCTTCAATGGAACTGAACTTAGGTATGTTGTAGATGCTATCATATTAGTTCATGGCAATGAGCCACCCCTCTTGGCAGTGAGCCACCTCTTGGAAGTGAGCCACCCTTTGGTAGTGAGCCTTTTTGCAGTGAGCAAATTCTTTTGGGTAGTGAGCCCTGGGCAGTGAGCCTCTTTTATTATTTGATATTGTTAATACATTATATTGTGAGCTAACACTCACCATGGTTTTTCCCTTTTAGGGTTTTCCATGTAAAAATCTAGTGTTCATGTGTGTACGCTATTGATGTGTTTAAGTTTTGATTTTGCATTTCATGTTTAATCTTCATAACAGATTAAGGGATTAAAGTAGTGAATGTGAATGTGATTTTGTTTAAGAGAATTTAAGGTTTTTGATACAACTGATTCATCCCCCTTTCAGTTGTCTTATGCCTTCAACAACTTGAAGCTTATCCTCCATGGTGGCATCTCCGCATCTTCATGTCGAGCTAGTTGGGACCACGGTGAAATCCTTACTTCTGGTGAAAAAAAAGCCACTTTGTGGGTATCGCGGACACCATGGATATCAAAATCCACCTCATCCCTTCAATCATCATAGAAAAACCTTTGAACATACTTAGTGAGAAAGAGAAATCCCACGTGGCATTACTGAATCAATGGAACCGCTCATTGGCAATTGCTGTCTCACTAGGCATACTCAGGATTTCCAGTGGGGAAGCAACCTCCCATGAAACATCTGACATTATGAAACAAATAAGACACGTCGGGTGATGAGGGTGCCTTCGCGATCCAGTCAGAGGCAAAAATAAGGCCTGGCGAAGGTGAAAGCTTCCACAAAATAGAAATATAACAACGTGGCATGCCGACTGCTGGGCATAACTTAACGATCATTTGTAGCACGTGAAAATAAGGTTGTTCTTAAAAGAGGCCCTAGATTGACAACTTAGCAGAGGGGGCCAACAACATTAAATGACACAAGACACTTGAAAGGCAACTTAAGATACTGAGAATGGCCGACAAGCAGTCAACGTAGTATGCATAAAAGCATATTGTTGATAAATGAGACTAGGGGCAAAGGGGGTCATGAATATGCAAGTCCAAACAACTACCAAAAGCATATTGTTGATAACCATACAGCTAGAGGTGCTTAGATTAAAGCTCATTTACACTAGCTTAAAGTTGGGGACCGAGCTTCCAAAGAGTTCTTTCAAGATCTTCATACTCACCATACTTCCCAGGCCATCAAAAAAATTGATGATGGTCACCATTTACTCAAGGAGCTCCTGAATATTCTCCAGGCTTTTAATTATCACTATGAGAAGGTTTTCAAAGCTTAAGAGAATCCTCTTGAACATGAGAATGCTTTGCAAGAGTGCCTCAAGGTTGTCCCTTGTCAACTTTCTTCATTTCAACATGTTTTTTGTGATCAATTAATCTCCATTGTTGACCTTCGTGAAACTATCTTCACCATAGCCAATGATAAATCTCTAAGATGTGATGGCTTGCTTAGTGAATTTTACAAGGCTCTCTAGGAATCAGTGGGAGAAGATCTTCATCGGGTCTATCTTGAAGCTTTTCATTCTAATTATTTAGGAAAATTTATAAACAAAGGAAATATCAAGGTCATACCTAAATTTGGTGATACTAATGATATTTGCAATTGGAGGTTGATCACCTTGCTAAATGTCTCCTAGAAGATCATCGACAAGGCCCTTCCTTTGAAATTGTGACATCTTCCACAAATCATTCAACTTGAACAAACTTGTTTTATCAAATCCAAATTTATTTTGGATAATATTATTATCTTTTGGGAAGGCATGGAATGGGCTCATCATTCTTAGCAACACACAATTCTTATCAAAATTGATTTTGCTAAAGCCTATGATCACATAGAATGGCCCTTCATCATTGCTATGCTTGAAGCATTACGATTCAATCCCTGATTTGTGTAATTTGTGAGTATACTTTTTTTGGATGCCTCAGCTTGTATCACTATTAATGGTCACCAATCTTTTGTCTTTGTCCTTTTCAGGTCCATCCATCAAGGCTGTCCATTGGATCCTACCGTTTATGTTCTTGCGACTGAAAGCCTTGGTTATCTCTTAATCCCTTTCCATTTCCTAGCAACTAGTCAAAGGTATTTCTCTTCCCAATTCCATTGCTTAGTTGGTGAATGGGAACTTTGGCAATGACTCCTCCCTCACTCTCTTTGAAGAGGAGAATAATATTAAGGAAGCTCTTGTTTTTTTGGACATTTTTTTAAATTTTGGGCTAAAGAATTAAGTGGTACAAAACTCAATGTTATCGACAATCCTTTCTTCCTAGGCCTCCCTGTCTTGACTCTTTTGGGTGGAAATGGATTGAGCACAGGGAAATATTTTGATTTCTAGACATTCCCTTTTTCTTTTCAATCTTCTCCAGCCACACTTTGGTAGACAATTATTTCTAGAATTGAGAAGAAATTAGCTTATTGGATTACCAAGCCTTTATCTCTTGCAGGGAAGTTTTAGATTTTCTCTAAAATCTTGGTAGCTACTCATGTTTATTATTCCTCTTGTTGGGTCCCTTCTAAAGCCTCCTATCAAAATCTTACAAATCTTCTTAGAGATTTTCTTTGGGCCCCTATTGAGAATCATAGAGGATTTTATAGAGTTTCCTAGGAATACTATTGCCTCCCACATGATTTCGGAGGATTGGGTTTGCTTTCAATTTATTGCCAACCTGTATGGCTCTATGTGTTAAATGGATCATTCAAGCCCTTGATGGTAATGAGGATTGGAGACTTCTTATGCACCATTACATATCTTCAGGCATCCCTCTTGGAAAACAAGCCTAGAAGGGGATTGGTCTTCATACCCTTCTCATTATGAAAGACCTAGTTCAGATCCAAGGGACTTTTTTTATTAAAAGTATTTGGAAAGCTTGGGAAGCCATGAAGCCTTGGCTTCTCTAGAATGTTATTGGATTACACAATGGTATTTCTATAAACTAGCTACCCATTTGGTGGTTTCCAGTCATTTCTTGTCAAGACCGCCCTTTGGCTAGGACTCCTTGGGTTTGTACTTTGAGGTTTTTCAAGGAAGGAATTAAGAACCTTCCAAATATATTTTTTAGAACAACTAGGAATTTTTTATCTTTCTAGGAAGCCAAAAATAAATTTCTTTTGTCCAGTCAGGACCATGAAACTTTCTAGGTGATTATTAATTCTATGCCACCAGACATTATTCATAAAATTGGGATTCTTTTGTTTCAAACCATGGTGGAAAGATTGAAAATAGTATCTAGACACACCATTTCATAGTGTAAGGGTTATTCATGGCTTTCTCCTCATTTGCCTATGGTTCTTGCTTTGAATTGGGATGGTTGCTTCAGTCCCCTTTAGTAATTTAGTAGCATAAGTTTTGCATTGTTTGGTCAGTCATTCTTGAGCTGAAACTTGGTCACTTTGCCTGGTGTATTCTTTTCCAAGGTCTTCTTGTTAACCATTTACAGATTAACCCATATTGGAATTAAGGATCCTAGATGTCTTTTTTGTGGTCACTAGGAAATGCTCAAACATCTTTTCTAGTTTTGTCCCATGGCTTAAGTAGCTTGAACTTAGATTCATGATTTTTTCAAGCCTTTCTAGCCTGAACATTTTCTTGGCTAATGGTGTTATTAGGGGATTGGCCTAGAATCCCTTCTAGATTTACTTATGTCTAGCATTTTTTCAAGGTAGAAATTCTGTTTTATTTGCAAGGAACTCAGTTGATTCCATTTTTTACTTTATTCTAAAGCCAAGATTTGTTCCAATGTTCTTATGCAAATTCAAGTGCAAGAAAACAAAGTTGCAATTGAGTTTGCACATCTTCATGTGCTTTCAGATCATTGGAGTAGTGCCCCTTACATTGTTTCCAGAGTTCCCTTAACTCTTGCCTCTAACGGAAGCCGGTCTTTGCCTCATGGGCATCGTAGGGTATGTAGTCATTCTACTCATAGAGATCAAGATGCTCATTCCTAGGCATCCTAAACTCTTGGACAAAGAGATTGTGCTCAGCAGGGATGGCCTCAACCTTCTTGCCATTACTTTACTTCTCCCCACTTTGGTCGTGGGTCTGCAGGCTGACCAGACTCTGGCAAGTTCCCTTGGCTAGCTCTTGCCATTTCTCCTGTTTGTGACAATTTGTCTAAAGATGATAAAAATAATGAAGATGTTAATGATGATTGGGAGCCTTCTATGGACACTTTAGACCTCCCTAATGTATGGGGTAGCTCTTGCCATTTCTCTTGTTAATGACAATTTGCCTAAAGATGATTAAAATAATGAAGATGTCAATAATGGTTGGGAGCCTTCTATGGACACTTCGGACCTCCCTAATGTATGGGGCAAACTGGATGACCGAGACCCTCCTCCTCCCTTGAGTGACTCGTGCTTTTTTCCCATTTCTAGGCTGTGGCCCCATTTAGACTTTAGGTTGTGACTTTTTCCACTCACCCTTTTTTGTAAATATGTGTAATATTATTTCTTAAATATTAATGGTATTGGTATTTATTCATTAAAAAATAATATTTTATTTATTTAAAGACTTATTTATAATTTTATATATATATATATATATAATTTTAATTTTTATGAGAACAATTAGACACATTGCTGCACATAATTAAATGTTGTCATCATTGGAGAGCATATCACAAGGCAGAAAATGCCATGGAACTCCCCTTTCCTCAATCGAAGACATTCAAAGGCGCCTCATTCCGCCAAATCGTTCTCAAAATACAAATGACAATACCTCGTAAGTAAACAACCAATTTTGTTCTCTTTCGTTTAACTTCAAAACCATGAAAATCCACCAATACGCTTAAAGCTTGAGCAAATTTTAAAATTCAGTCCAAAGGACGATCTGCTTCAGGATATCTGGTATGCAATTTTTTTTCTTTAATATTTAAGATGTGTAAAATTCCAGGAATAAAATTTGAAATTTAAATAAATTTCTATAAAATTACATAAATTTCTTTCACATTCAGTTAATAGAACAAGCTGCTTCTAAATACCTGATATGCAATGATTTTTTAGATACAAAAGATTTCAGCAACAAATTTAGTAAATTTTCACCAAACTCAGTGCAAAAAATTATCTGTTCTAAAATATCTGAGAAGTGCATGATCAAACACGCGAAATTCCAGTTTACATAAGAAACTTGCTTAAGTTTCACAAAATTCGGCTCCAAAAATGATATGTTTCAATTTGAAGCAGTTGCCAGTAACAAGGTATCATGTTCTGAATGTCTCTATGAGATTTGTGAAGTTACATAAATTTAGTTACAAATTCCAGCAAATGCCAAGCTTTGAAAATTTATAATCCGAAGCACTCAAAACGGCGATCTGTTGCAATTTGCAGCAGCAAGGATGCATTACTAAAATTCTTTAATCAAATTTGAAGATTAGAAAAATATTTTAGGAAATCTGGTCCTCAAGTACTATGTATCGCATTTGAGTAGCACGGCTGCATTTTTTACAGTAATTCTGCAGCATTTGACACTATTTCATATAATTTGATGATGATTCCTCCAAATTGATAAGTTCAGCAGCAAAGCTTATAAAAAATTCCAGTAAATTTGAAGCTTTGGCTAGTTGCACGAAAATCTTCTTAAAAGAGTGAGCAGTTTGTAATTGTTGGATAAATATTGTATATTTTCATGATTAATAGTTGGGACTGGGATAAGGCCAACCTTGTTAGCTAAAATTTTTGTGGAGTTTTCTATTTTTATCTATATTTTAAGGTATTCATGTTTATTCAATATTTGAAATGATTTTAGTCTTTACTTTCTATTGTATAAATTTATAGGCTTCTTTTCCTCCACAGCAATTAGGGGCAGCAAGGACATATCATCTACCGTATTTCTTAAATATTTGAAACGATTTTAGAGATCTTTATGATAATTGCTTCAAACAAAATAAATTTAGTAGCTATTCTTAAAAAAACATTTAAATTATAGTAAAAACTTTTACCAAATCCCGTCCAGAGAATGACTTGATTGCGATTTGCAGCATCAACGATGTATGATTACAATCGTTTTTAAGTATTTTAAATTAAATTTCAGAAATCTTTACGCTAAATTCTTCAAATTGGATATATTTGACGCTTAGGAGGCTTTCTCAGAATTCTTTTAAAAGAGTGATTCATTTTCCCAAAATTGCCTTCTGTTTCTATTTGCCGCAGCAAGGATGTATTATTTGAGTTTTTAACTTTTTTCCCAATATTTCAGGATAAGCTTTTCAAATAGTCTCGAATTCTTAAGAATTATAATCAAAATACATCCATGTTGCTGCAAATTGCAAAAGATATATATCTTTGGACTGAACTTTGGCCGAAATTCTTTTAGAATTTCATTTAATTTCATATATTTTTTATTGGATGTCCTTAAGCATAGAGGTCTGGACAAAGGATATTTCTGTGATCAGATTAAATTCATGAAAGACTTGCAACTGCTATTGTACATTTAATATGTAGCATGTCTCCAGGAAATATAAACAAGGTTTATCATTTGAGTTCATCCCCTTCGACAGTGTGATTTTATAATTGCCGCCCATTAAAATATATTTTCAGTAAAAATTGAAATTATGTGCATTCCCTCTTTTTATATAATTTTTTTTTTCCAGCTTGAGAATATGCACGCCAAGTCCACGATTGGCAAAGATTAAGAGGGAAATCAATCACAACAATGAATCTGAAGAAATTAAAACAACAATGCTTCTTGAAGACTATTTGGATTCTTCTCTGTTATCAATAGCAGTCTCAAAATATGCAGCAAGCAAGTCTATTTTGGGGAAAAGTAAAACTGTTCAGTCCTTTGAATGGCCAACCGAGCAGCTGGAGCCAATGAATTCTATAGAAATAGTTGGTATGATTCTTAAACTGTGTCTTCTAGATTTTCTTGGATATTCAATAAATTAAAGACGCTGGGTCTTGTTAAGAGCTTGTTATCTGCCTTTATGTAATGTTTAACTTCCAATATTTTGGGCCGCCCTTGGGAACTCATCAGCTGGGTAAAGTGGTTACTAACAAGCAAGGAGATCCAGAAGCTCTTTAATAACAAAATTAGCTATGAACAAACCACTCACACATCAAATATCACAGGTTTTTCAGATATTTTTTTTCTTAATTATTGAGTTCAGAAGTTTCATGAAGTGACACATGCTTTCTAAGAAGAGTACTTAGACAAGAATTGTTGGAGAACAACAGCTTAAACCAAGGTTACCATATATATGTGTGTCAAATATGGTGGATTTCATGATATCCACATGGTGAAAACAGCTTTTAAAATATATTATATTCTTTTATGTTTATGGAAAACTACAAGGTAGATGTGAAAAATTATGGGAAAAAAAAAACTAAACACAGTTTTTCGTAGAAACTTACTATTGAATCTTATGGAATATAAAGTTTGATGCGTATTATATAAATTATATTTTCTAAGTCATTAACAGTAGTAAATAAATAATTTCAATGACTGTGCAGCAGAATAAAAGAGGTTTTGGAACTGGTTTTTAATAATAAATAAATTGTTTCACAATTAAGTTTGGATGTATTTGGTAGTTTTGAGTAAGATTTATACATTGTCTTTTTAATTATATTATACATTTTTCTTTTAGTGTGCATCTCATTGTATTTATATTTTTTTAATAGACCATTTTTTGTTTTTGAGTTTACTGCATAAAAGGTTTCATACAAAAATTGCTATCTTAGGGTAAACAGTAGCCATTGCAGCTTCTTTACAGGGATGAATCTTCTGTTGTTAAATTTGATTAAAATTTAGTCTTTTACTAAATTATCTCTTTCTATGAAGTTACCAATCAAAATGCTTATGTCCTTAGCTCCCTCAAACTGCCTCTGTACTTTAATTGATGTTTAAGATTTCAGTTTTCCTTTTAGGTGATTGTATGGGATTGAAACATAAACTTCTTGTTCGCCACCCCTTGCCTTTAACCATTAAAATGTAATATCCTTGTGTATTCTAGGCTAGCTATACTTGTCACGTCTCATGAACTTATTTTAGTCAAGGAGTCAGTTAATATATTTTTTTAATAAATTACAAATAATTTTTCTCTTCCTCCATTCATCAATCTTCGTATTTGTTCAAATTTTTAGGCAGTGAATGGCAACGCTGGAGCGAAAATAATGACATAGGACTTCTATATCCAGAGAATTATGATGTTAAATCCACTGATTTCCACACATTTGATCGGATCACAAAGCTCTTTAAAATGTAAGGTCATGGATTCTGATTTTCTTTGCTAGTCCTGTAAATATTTCCACCCTTTCTTTAAGACCATAACAGAATAACATTTTATAGTGTTCTATTGTTTATAGTCGTCCATGAAGACTATTTCTGTACATAATAGCCCCCTCTAAAGTAGGTCAAATAAATTGGACTGCAACATTCATCTTTTGTTTTCTTAAAGCAATAGCATTGATGACCATGAACATAGATTGAGCCCACTCCAGAACATAGTGAGGCATAAGTTTTGCCATGCTGTGGCTTTCTTTGCTTTCTTTCAGGAATAATGGCAATTTGGTGACATTTTAATTTGGTCTTTTCAATGGTGCTATTTGGTGCTGGTCTATGGTGTATTTAAAATTTTGATGTGAGAATGCAACTAAACCATCCATATGGTGCAATGTTTTCGATTTTTATGTTGTCTTGCTGATATTTTATTATCAGATTGTAAGATTCGTTTCAGACTGGAAATATAATTACTGTTGGAATTAATGTATAAATGTATAAACATGTTGTTGGCAGTTAGAGCTGGTAGTCTTAGTTTTAGTTCCAGTAGTTTGTTAGAATAGGAGGGGTGGCAAATGAGTTTCAGTTTGTTGTCAAGTTCAGATTCAAGTTTGTAAAAATTGGTTGGGCCTCTTAAGACTATATAAAATGTGTAATCTTCTTCAATAGAATATATAGACAGTTCCATTTATGTGTATTTTTTTTTCTTGAATATATATAGACAGTTCCATTTATGTATATCTTTTGTCTTCGTAATATTGTTATGTCTCTAAATTTTATCAATTACACTCAGACACAACATTTTTTACCTAAGAAACCCAAAACTTCCATTGATTGTTGAAGTTGATAGCAAATTTGACTAAATGTAATTTCCTTATGGAGAGCGAATAGGCTACGAGAGTTGCACACAATCAATCTAAAATGGGTTTTCACATAGGAAGATTCATAAAGGTAGTGGTAATTGCTTTCACAACTATTTAGAAGATGTCTTGTTAGATTCTTTGATCTCCTTTGACAGTCCTTCTCCTCTTCCTGTATGTTGAATCGGAGGGATGTCAGATGATGTTTCATGGCTTTAAATTTGGCTCTGAATGTTTGTCGTTTTAAGGGGCCCTGTTTACCCCATTTTATATTCTGAATTTTATCTTATCTTAATTAATTTGAGTCCGAGGTTTATCCTCTTTCTTTAAAAAAAAAAAAAAACTATTTAGAAGATGACTTTTATAATGTCAGTGGATAGAGGCTATTTGAGAAAACTCAGAAAGCTTCAACTTTATTCATCTTGATAATAAATTGTTTACATTTCCCTCATTATATATATATATATATATATAGAGGGTTTTGAGAGTTCAATGAATAATCTAGAAAATTAACCAACATATTACATTAGACAAAAAAATAAAAGCTCACTTAATATTTTTTTCTTTTAAAAAATTTATCAAATATTTACTATTTTTAGTAATAGGAGAAATTACAATATTTTAGCACTCTTAATTTTTACTATTAACTATTTAGCATTTGTAATTATTTAAATTTTGTTTTAGATGTTCAATTTGTTCCTTTGTTAATGCCTTTGTGAATATATTTGTCAACTAATTTTTAGATCTACAAAACTCCAAATAGATTTCTTCATTGTTTACTAGTTCTCTAAAGAAATGGTACCTTGTATCAATGTGCTTTCTCCTCTTGTGAAAAACATGATTACAATGCAATTGTTGATTTGTTATCACAAAATATTGGAGTTGGATCCTCTTGTTCATGCATTAAATCTGTCAATACTCTATGCATCCAAATTGCTTGACATGCTACTGATGTTGCTGCTACACACTTTGCTACAACTAATGAAATTGTCACTATAGGTTGCTTCTTTGATATTCATTGTTAGCGGGATATAGAAGGTTGTGAGGCACCACACGTAATTTGGGCCATTTCTAGACCCATATATGGGTTATATACCACTTAAATAGCCCTAAAACACCTCTAATATGTTTAAATAAGCTAAAAAAGAGTAAAATATGTTGAAAACGAGGATTGAATGGAAGGATACGAGTACCAGCGTGAACCATGAGAGCTTAACAATCGCACACACTTGCAATACCAAAACAAAGCAATATGCAAAGCAATAATGAGATGATCTATTAGCTCATGTGAATAAGTAAATATAGGCACAAGTCTCCTAAGAATAGACGTGCTAGAAATCGAAAAGCAAGCTTGAGAATAGTAGTGTCCTAAAGATAGGCATGCAACTACTTAACTCAAGATAAGTGACCCTAGACACCTATTCTAAACATAGACATGTTAATTAAAGCATTGAGACGTGCTAATTAAATCATTAAGACTCCTAATCCTAGCATGTGCCGAAATAGAAAAGCACAAAAGCTAAAAGACTAAAAATAGCCCTATCCTAAGTGAGCTTAATATACACTAACACCCCCCTTAAGCAAAGCTTAGGTGAGGAAATGAAGATGGGTCTCAGCAACTAGGCCTGATCAGGTACCCATATACAATGCAATACAATGGAATCTATCATAAAGTGGAGAAAGGGAGAAAACCTCATGGGAAAAAACTCCCCCCCCAAATGAGAGAAAAAAAGAAGGTGGAGAAGCTAGAAAGCCTCCCCCGAGGATGATGCTGCTAATGAAGTGGACCATACCCCAAGAAGAACTCGCAAATGAATGAGCTCGCTCTCAGTGAAGGGTTTGGTGAATATGTCAGCAACCTACTCTGATGACTAGAAAAAGACAATCAATGATCTTTGCATGATTAAGCTCTCAAATGAAATGCATATGAATCTCAATGTGCTTGGTCTGCTGATGCTGGACTGGATTCCTGCATATCTGAATGGTGCTCTAGTTGTCACAATAGATGATTGTGGGCTGTTGGAATGGAATGCTAAACTTAGTGAGAATGCCCTGAAGCCAAAGAGCCTTAGTAGCTGCATTAATAGCTCCCCTATACTTTGCCTCTGCGGATGATCAAGAAATAGCATTCTGCTTTTTGCTAGACCAACTAATAGGACCAGAACCAAGTGAGAAACTATAACAGAAGTGGACTTGTGATTCTGAGTATCACCAACCCAATTTGAATCTATCTATCCAACTAAGTTAACCTCAGTGCCATATGTGTAATGAATGCCAAATCCAAGAGTCCCATGAAGGTAGTGAAGGATCCTCTTAGCTGCTTTCTAGTGTAGTTCATGAGACTCTTGCATGAATCTCAAAACCATGCCAACTACATATGAAATATCTAGCCTGGTATGGGTCAAATAGATGAGACTACACCAACGAGTTGTCGATACAAAGTAGCATCAACTAATGGTGTAGCACAATCAGCCTCAAGCTTAACTCTAGATAGCAAAGGAGTAGCAGATGGCTTACAATCAATCATGTGAAACCGAGCAAGAAGATTGAGAGTGTACTTAGGCTATGCTAAAGTGATCCCTGAGTCTTTATGTGAAATCTCAATGCCAAGGAAGTAATGTAGTAAGCCTAAGTCTGTCATGTAAAACCTGTCTTGAAGAGTTGTCTTCACTGCTTCAATAGTTGATGTAGAGAGCTTCCTAGTGATCAAAAGATCATCAACATAAAGTATTAGTATCAGCAATGAGTCATCTTGTCACAAAAGATAAATGTTGGGATCTAAGTGGCACCTAGTAAAACCTGAAGAAAGGAGGATGGAATCCATCTTGGCATACCAAGCTCGAGGGGCCTGTTTGAGGCCATAGAGATTTCCTAAGTCTACATACTAAGGAGGAATCCTGAAGAAACTTTGGTGGTTGTTCCATGTAGATCTCCTCCTCAAGTTCTCCATTAAGAAAACCATTCTTCACATCCATCTGGTGCACTTCCTGTTATGTGTGAAAATGAGAAGGGGGAAATGATGTTAAAGTCTATCAAATCAAACCCTCCTTTCATAGTAACATTCGAGGACAAAACCGAGCCAGCCAAGTCGCTACAAGATGGATGAGGACTCAACTATTGATTTTGTGCTAAGGAATGATATGGAAATATTAGATTAGATTGAGAGATTTGTTTAACCCTAGGTTAAATAGGCCTCAAACCCTAATTATAGTGTAATTGGGTATAAACAGACAAAATGCTACAGAAAACTAGACAGGAAAGTACTTAGGAAGGATAAAAAACATACCAAAAGTTGAGTTTCTGGAAACAAAATCCTAGCGGACTACGGGTGAGTGCCCAAGTCTAATACGGTAGAATTTCTGGAGATTCTAGATAGAGAGATGTAGTAGGCTATATCCTACTTCTAAATCTAGAGCTAAACTTATCAAAAGGACTACGAGATGGGTGCCCTAGTCCAGAAGAGAGGAATATTTGAAACATTTTCAAGATCATGAAACCTTATCCTTCATACTACTTCTCTGCACCTGTACTTTTCCAACTCCCACACGTGTAACCTACAAACACAAATAGAGGGGTTTGGAGGTTGTGGTGTTTAGGAGCTTGCCTTGATCAAGCCCCAGAATGACATTCAAGTCTTCCAACACTGTTGTTAGATAGAGTGTGTGCCCAATGAGGGAAAAGGCCAAATCTAATGATGAAATGAAATGATTGGAACACAAATTGATGTCACCTTAGAGGTGAAGCCCTCACAGAGATGATGATCTTTCAAACCATGAGGACATGGATTGATGAAGCTAAATCTATGACAAACAAACACAATAACAACACAATTCTACTCTGAAACACAACGAAGGCCTTGAATGCTCTTTTCTCAAAATCACAAGTTTGTGTTATCCATCTACACAAATGAGTTCATAAACCTATTTAAATATTCTTTCCCGCTAACATTCGTAAATTAAATCAAGAGAGACGACAAAGGGAAACCTTTTTAAAGAGTCCAAGCCGACATGCATTAATTTCCATCCTAACAAATTAGGTTAGACTTGGGTGTGGGTGCCCAAGTCCCAAGGCCCTAATTTGGTCATGATTAAGGATTAGAATGAGCCCCTTAGTCCCATTTGACATGGGTTTCAGGGGAAATTGCTCCTAAATGAGTATTTAACTTGTAAAGTGTTAACATGGGGACCTAGGAGCTTAAATAGGAAGTAAAAAGGCATAGGGAAACTTTTTACTCCATAACATTTAGCCCCCACTTTAATGTATGTATAATATTACGATTCCATACATGCATTAAAGTACGGTTGAAGCACATCAAACACATTAGGCACATAGCTTGCTAAAGTGTACCTAATGGTTGAAGGACTATTTCTAGCCCCCAATCTCAGGTAAGCACTAGAAAACACATGAAAGTCATGCAAGACACAAAGAATATAGTGAAAAGCACGCAAGACATAGAGAATACAATGAAGCACGCAATACATGAAGAAGACATGAGAGTAGTCATGCAATACACGAAGTATACATTGATTTAACAATTGAAATAAATCCTAAACTAGGGGACAGAGGGAGCTCATCACTACATGCCTTTAGACCACCATAAACACACAAAACAAAACCCAAACTATGGAGGGAGCTCATTGCTATGCACCTTTAGACCACACCAGGGGGAAGACACGTCAAACAAAAACTCGAATGTGGAGGGAGCTCATCACTATGCACCTTTAGACCACACTCAGGAGAAGACACAACAAACACATAAGGAAGACACATGGAATACACAAGCACTACATAGTATGCCACTTACATACTCTACGTCTTATACACGGCAAACACGAGCGATGGGAAGGAGCTTATTGCTAAGTCTCACCATCTAAAACACATTTTAGACACACATGATAGTTGAGATACGCTACCACAACCACCAAAGACATGCTTAAAGGTGGATGACTCAAGATCCAACCCCACCTCGCGATGAGGACTTTGTATAAAAGGTTGTGCACTAGCTCAAGAGATACACCATCCTGCCTTCCGCAGAAGGGCTTTGTATAAAAGGATGTGCACTATCTCAAGAGATATGCCATCCTGCCTTGTGATGAGGGCTTTTTGCTTTAAAGGATGTGCACTAGCTCAAGAGATCAACTATCCCACCTGGTGGTGAGGGCTTTCAAACACACTTTGTTAGTGTCCAAAGATAATCAAGTAGATACCATTATCTATGCCCCCACCTTAAGGTGGTTGATCCCACTTGCCGGTATCAAGCACATTAAGGTAGAGTGAAAACATGCAAGGGAACAAGAACTTTTGCAAATCCCATGCCCCCAAAGGTGACATGTGCATGATCGTTGAATGTTCCCACAAACACATTGATATTAAGTTTCCTAAGATAATCAACAAGAGATAAACTTTGGTTAGAAAATCTTAATACTCTAAGATAACAACCAAATCAATTCATCGGAACTAAGTATAGCCATTGGGCAATACTGTAGGTATCTCAGAACCAAGTGTAAGAACAAGGTGAGATACAAAACGAACCAAAGTGCATTGACGCTGATTGAGAGTATTGCAAATGTTCAAATGTTACAAGAAGTTTCACAATATGATACATCACACAGAGTGATTCTACTAGTCAAGCGTAAGATATATATCAACCCCGAGTTCATATATGGACTAGGTCCATTTTTGCTTTTCTTACTGAAGGGATGCATGGTCCTTATCATTATTTGTTTGTTTCATCATTTGCTGACTAGGTAGAGTCACTGAAGAATGTAAACAATAAAAATGAGAGAGGAGACAACAGTTACTTGGGTTTACAACATGGGAAGATTCCCCCAAGACATCCTCCACAATGTTATGCCTCCAAGGCACAACACACAACAAAAAAATAGAGGAGAGCCAAGATAGAAGAATAGAGAAACATATAGAAGAATGGTCACAACAGAGGTGGTCTCCTGGTATCCTTGACCTTACAAAAGTATCAAGGGTCATCCAAAGAGACCTAAACAACACTTATCACAAAACGAGGGAACACAACATGACACAATATCATAGCATATATATCTAAGAGGATGCCAATCTTGTGAGCATTTGATAAAGATGCTCCATCAAGTGTGGTAAAACATGTGAGAAACTCATACTTGTCAATTATCATTGCCGAAATAGTTATGCAATGTATTCTTCCCAACACCTCATATGTTTGAACTCTTGTGATGCTTGAGAGTAGGGGAATCATTACCTATTCCTACGGATGATTCTCACCTTGTTCTTTTCTGATCTTTTTCTTTCTTATTCTGATTTACTTGATGAAGGAGTCTTTCGCAAGATGGGATACTTTCCATCGTGACAACTTTCTCTTGCTTAATGTTATCATGTTGAGGTTGCTCAATTTGCGTATCTGGTGCATTCTAGTTGTCTCCCGATCCTTGAAGGGATAACGGCAGAGGAACCTCAACATAGATGCCTTTCCCTCATGGATGAGGTGAGTCTTCAGTCTTTTCCTTATCTACTTCTAACATGCCAATTATTTGATCATAGTCGAGGTAGTAATCGTCCTACTCTGTTGTATTTTGTTCTACCAAATTGTTGTTCTTATGCTTAGGAAAAGGATTGGTGAAGATCTGTAAATTTTGATTCGGAGGGACAATTGACTTATTTCCATTGTCATTCATACTAGTTACTTGTATTATATTAGAATTGATGAGGTCTTGAATTTCATGTTTAAGACACATACATCGTTTGGTGTCATGTCCTTGTGTGCGGTGATAGTGATAGTAAGCATTGGCATCAAATGAAGGTCCTTGTATCTTGTTGCTATCGAATGGTTTAACAAGAGGAAGCTTCAAAAGATTGTTGCTTATTGTTTGATTCATAATTGATTGAAGAGAGGACCGCACAATAGAGTAAATTGTCTCTGTTGCTGTTTGAATTGGAATGATGCTCGTTTATGATTATGAACAGTGGACACTTGTGATTGAAAATTATGTTGCCCATTAATCTTGATGAAATTCTTATTGTTCATCTTAAAGTTGTTTTGAGATGTTCCAGCTATGGATTGGCCAACTTGAGTTGATGAGTTTTGATTCTCATACTGACTAGATGAAAGTTGGTAATAACAAAGAGCTGCATGCATAAATGTTGAAAAGAGCTATACTTCATCAAGAGGATTCTATCACAGATGTTAGGTTTTAAATTCATAATGAATGTCTTTTGAACATCATCCTCATCTATAATCAGATATTGTATTTGTGCAAACAGAGCTTGATATCGATTGATAAAATCACCTCTTGATGACTATCACCTCCTCTTGTTGAATACAATACACACATTTCTTTATTGACATTTGTAGACTTAAGAGTAATATTCATAATATTTTCTCACCATTATTACTTCCTCGACACATATAGGCTAAGAGCGCATACTTCTTTAATCTATTTTTTAATTTTGACTCCCCTTTGAGGTCAAAAATTAAAATATGGGCTTGACCATTCTTAGCAAGCTCCCAAGTAGTCACAACCTTTTTTTATTGTCCTCAACTACAAGTTTCTTAGAGATCAACTTGCACAGTGGTTTGCATCTCTCTTTCCCTCTTTGTTATTTCTATTTCTCATTCCATAATACATAGACTAAGATACTTTTTAGCATTTTACACATTCCGGTATATCCTAGGTTTGTTGTTTTGTTGTGTTTATTTCTTGGTATGCAAAATCACCCATTTTAGACTTAAGAATCACATTTTACTAGTACTCAAGATGAAAACACAAGAACTAGACTACAACAAGTCATGTGGATGTATGTGCATCACACTAGCATCCTCAATGGTGAGCTCCATATTTTGGTCACATGTTCCTCTCTTTTTGTTGTTTGTGATTTTGAATTTGATTTGTTGAATTTGTGTTTTAGTTTCCTATAAATCAGAAATTTATCATTCATCTTTATGTTTTAGCTTAGCAAAAAACACCATTTTGTAAGTTTAAAACATGTTAGGATATTCTAGTAAGATTTTGTTCTTTTTGTAATAGAATAGTAACAAAACATTTTCTTCCATAAAGCTAGTTTTATCCTAGTGTAGTGGCTTGAAAGATTTTAATTTAGAAAATAATGAACATTCTTGGTTAAACCATCTTTTCAACATTACAATAATATTCCATCTTTAAAGTGTAACCATATTTTCTCATTTTCCTTTATTTCTTCATCAATAACTATTTTTACCATCGATGATTCCTCTTTCCACATTCTTACTTTCAAAGGGTCTTCTTCTTCAACTTTCAACTCTTCCTATCTTACTACAACTTTATATCCTTCTTTTACATTATCTCATTCCCCTTTATCTTCAACTATCATTGCTTGTACATCCTTGATTTTATCTTCTGCATTATCACATTTTCTTATTCCTTCACCCATTTTTCCTTCAACATCTTCATTACTACTTCCTGACTTGCCACATTCTCCTTCAATTTCATTTAGCATAATTTCTACAAGTCTTCTATCTCCTCTTGTTTCATCTTGATCATTCTCATCAATTTTCAAGCCTTCAAAACTATCTTCTAGCTAACTATTGTGATCACACATCTATTCACAATGTATAACTTTCATAATTTTTCTATTTTATCTTCCTCATTGTCCTTCCTCCTGTTCATTTTTTAACTTGTCACTCTAAACACTACTATTTGATCATCTCCATAGTTACTAATAAAATTTTCACATACCTTCTTGGTTCCTCTTCAAACCTTCAAATTTGAACCTTTTTAACTCGTTATCCTCTAATTAATTACTAACATATTCACAATTTGAACACACCTCTCAAATCTTCTTCACTACTTGTTTCTTCCACACAAATGTTTTGGTCAAGTCCCAATCATATAATCCTTCACCTTCCTCTAGTAGGTCCAAAATGACTTCCATGTATTTTTCTCCTTCATCTAAAACTAATCTTTGAGCTTCTAATTTTATTCGTCTCAATACTTGTAAACCTATCTAAAAGATTATTTGTCATGTGAACATAACTTCTACCTTGTCTACAACATTATCATCTTCAAATTCATCTTCATCTTATTTTGGTTCCACATTCTTCTGAATCCTCATTGGAAATAAGTCTTCAACTTTGCCTGGTGCTAGATCTCTCACTACACATCCTTCATATCTCCTGATTGTTAGTGAAGGTTTTTATTTTCCTATCACTTGGGTTAGTTATTTTTCCTATTTCCTAGGTTTTTCCTACACTTTTATTAAGCTTGCTTATGTTAAATAAAGTAAGTTTAATTAGGTGAGTGGGTCATTTGAGATGTCACCATCCTACAAGGGAGTTACATTTACTATGTTTAGACCATTTGGTGGTCTCTCCCTATTGGTTGGTTTTGCCACCTCCACCCCTCTCCTTGGTCTATATAAACTCACTATGTAGCTTGTATGGCTATTCTTCCAATTTTTGTGTAGCTTCTTCTTTGAGCTCATAATGCAATTATGTCATCCTGACATTTGTATATCTTTTAGAGTCACTGGTTTGCATTTTTTATGCTTTTTCCAGTTATGTAGCTTAGAATTTCTCTTATAAAGTTCATGGGTTATCAAACTATATCAATTTCTAACATGGTATCAGATCTTTTGTTTTGAGAATTATGAGTTCATAGATTCCTAATTGAGAGTTTGAGCTTATTTTTGTGAGATCTTGTAAAATCACGTATGCTCTTCTCTTATGCTTTTTAACGATCTGGAGAATAAAAAAGATTTATGAAGATCCAATAACCTCTTCAATTTGCATATGTGTTTTGTGAGATTTGGGTGATTTCATATATTCTAGTTATAATGGAAACATTTTTGGCTATTCCAACACATCCACGAGGCTCGAGAAAGTCAAGATTCGCTTTCATTTCATCCGATTTGGAGATCATTTGACCAAATTGTAAAATGAGGGTTTGAAGCTCAGATCTAGAAGTCAACTTTCATTTGGAGCATTTTCAAGCCAAAAAGAACCTACCATTGCATCTAGAAGGCTGAACAGATGAATTTTGACATAAAATTTGTCTAGTTTCAATCTTGGGAACATTCGAGGCAAAAAAATCACCAAAAGGCCATTTTGGCCCTCCAGCATGCAAATCCAAGAAGTTTTTTTGTTTAATTTTTTCTTTTTAAATAAAATAAATAAAAATAACTTTGAAGTACTTGGTCAACGCTTCAAGAGTTGCATTAAAAAAGGGACTTCATCCCTTTTAGAAACTGAGCCCTTAAGGGAAGGGCACAGGTGAGGCCCATGGTCCTCACCCCCCCTTCATTAGGCCTTCAACCTGTTCAAAATCCATTTGGCCTTTGGCCTATTAAATTTTCTTATAAAACTGTCAAAACATCTATTCACTCTACTTCAACCTCTATGCCACTTCTTTGGTCTTTGTGCCAAATTTGACTTTTGCTATATTTGGCAAATTTCACTATTTTTACTTACAACTAAATTTAGCAAGAGGTGTTCCATCTTTAGCAAAGTATTAAATTTATCTGATAGGCTCTATTTTTAGTGGCATTGATAAACCTAGTGGCAGTTCTCCCAAACTTGGTGGGGATCATTTTTTCAAACTAAAGACCCCGTCTCCATTGATTGGATCAGATTTGAAGGTGAACTTCTGAGGCCTCGTTATGGGTCATATTGGCTCCATTTTTTGAGCAATTATTTTTAATTTGGGCTATTTGTTTTTACTCTACGTGTTGGTGTAAATGATTTTTTATTTTGATGCACGAATTTTCCAGAATTTGTAGATTCTCATAGTTGACACTACATAATTCTCATTTTGGGAACTTCGAAGACTCATAACTTTCACATACAACCTTTGATCAAGATGATTATTTTTTTGAAAGTGCATTCTTTTTGAGTAATTTTTAGTGGTGCTATTTTTTTTACTAGGTTTTACTCTAGGATTATACCTTTTAGCATACACTCATTTGTTGAGAATTTTGTAAAGCATTGAAATCAAATCCACCTAGTTTTTTTTGCTGGTGGTAATTTTAATCACACTAAATATAAAGTGCCAAATCATATTTTCTTGGGGGGTTCTTTGATTGAGTGAAAAGGTGGGTTGTCTTGTGTGTTCTCTTTGAGTTTCTCCATTCTCATTTCGCATAACAACAACAACAATCTATTTTTCTACATTAAAATGGATCAAATAACAGTATCGATACTCAGACCCTATAACTAATTTGATTGGAAGTCAAAATGACAATTTGTCTAAAAAAGAAAGGGTTGTATAGGGTAATAATGGGGCTAGAAACTAAACCAACAATAATTGCAGAAAAGCCAAAATGGTTTAATAAGTGTGATGAAACTTTTGGAACCTTGTGTATGTCTATATCTCTAGATTTTATTTTCCATATTAAATCTATTTATACACCAAATGGTGTATGGACCACTTTGGAAAATCTCTTTAGTACACAAGATGAAATTAGAGGACATCTACTAGAAAATGAGCTCATAGGGTTAAGTCCTACTAGTTTTGATACTATTCAAGACTTCTTTGCTAAGCTAAAGGCTCTAAGATTGTAGTTAAAACAATGTGGAATTGATAGGAAAGATTCTCAATTGATCTCTTAAGCATTCTTTGCAAGCTTGGTCCTAATTATTCTATGTTTGTTCCTACATTTTATGCAACTAAAAGTGCCTTAGGAACCACATATGAAATACCTTATCTTGATGATTTTACAAATGAACTCACAAAGTATCAAGATAAATTGGTTGAAATGGGCATAATTAAGCTCGCTAAATCTCATGCCTTGGCTGCAAATCAAGGCACTAAATATGGAAAATGGTCTGGTAAGAAAACTAAGAAACAACACAATCAAGGAAAGAAGAAACAAGACTAGAAACTAGCTACCCCAAAAGTAGCTAATGAGGCCTCTTCTTCCAAAGGCGACAAGCCTAAGAAGGAGAAGGAAAAGTGTGACTATTGTAAGAAACCTGGTCATGATGAACATAAGTGTCTTAAGAAGTAGATTGATCACCTTACACATCTTCTTGAAAATAAAAATATCATATTACACATATGGCTTCTAAGGTTGTCATTGATTTCAACATTGTCACAAGGTTGTCATTGATGTCAACACTATCATGGATGTGTGATGATGTTCATGGTTGGATGTCATGTCCTATCTAGTAGAGAAGATACAGTTCACGGTTAGATGTCATATTAATATTGGAATTAGAAGCACAAAAATGATCAGATGTGTTGCTGATGTTACTAATGGCCTAATCTAGGTTCCATGATGATTGGATCACCGGAAGAGTGTTTTGCAGTTTGAAGGTAGTGTTGAAGACAGTTACTATGCGGTAATAGATTGCTTTGCATTCCTCCACATTAGTAGCTATGGTTATGCAATTCTGGAACTATGTTTTGAGTACAGTGAAGGTGATAATTCTAAAGTTTTAGATCATTTGTCGCTACACTGTGAAAGTTATGCATGATAGAGTATCGACATGTGTTCTGGCAGAGTAAGCTAGTGTTGAAGGCCTGTTGGAATGCTCCACATCATTCCTCCAAAAATGAATGTTTGCCTTTGCAATTTTGAGAATATGTTTATGGATGTGCATTACATGTTTCCTTGTAGTTTCAAGTCTCTTAGTGGTCTACAAGCTTAATTTATCAAATGACAACATGTTGTAGTGTGTTCCAGATGACTTATTGTTCCCAGAGTTCATTATTGAAGATGTGTGGCACAAATATTTGATGTACAGAGGTAAAGGGGTGTTTAGAGATGTTGTATGATTCATGTAGACTCATCTGGAAGAGTTTCATGAAGATCTTTCTTGTTTCCAGTACTGCATAAGATTTTCAAGTTGTTGTGGCTATTATGATTCAAGTTTTCATATGTTTTTCTTATGGCTATCCTATTTTCAAATGAGCAGAGTGTGCAGATGTAATTCCTTGGTGTTTGATGCTATGAAGGATGTTTTGGACCTGATTATGAAAGTGTTGATGTCTGCAAGGCAAGGGTCTTCTGCTGATGTAGTGTGTGGTTTTGTTTAGGACCTATCTTCTACACGTTTCATGTTGTGTATTGTTTAGCCGATTTATAAATGTATTTTTCATATTGTCTATGGCTGATAAGAAATGTAATCAATGCAATATCATGTATAAATAGTGAATCAAATTGTGTTAGGAAAGTATGATTGCAAAGTGATTGATAGGGCTTGCATGCAAGATAAGGAGCAGAATGAATGCATTTTGACGTGTGACTAAAGGAGAAAAAGAAAAAGTTGTAGATGTTGTCTTGATTCATCTTGAAGACATATTTGTGATAGTGACCAAGTGTAGAGTGTGCCTAACTAATCTAATCATCAGAAGGAAGTGTGAAAAGGCAGAATTGCAATCATCATTTTTTAGACAATAGAAGGATTGTTATACTGTACTCTTTTGTAAGTGTGTTCTCAATTCAAGGAGTATTAGCTTCCTTGGGAGTGACCCTAAAACAAAGTCTTTAGGGAGTTGTAGCTTCCTTGGGAGTGACCCTAAATTAAAGTTTTTAGGGAGTAGTACGCTTCCTTGAGTTGTAGCCCCAAAACAAAGTTATTATTTTGAGCTTCATATATTGTGAGTTAATCCTCACTGTGGTTTTTCCCTTCTAGGGTTTTCAATATATATCTGGTGTTATGTGTTGATGTGCATTGTGTTAATCTTTCATGTTTTTATTGATGTTGTAATACTTAAGTTTTAATCTACTCCGGAGGGCTTGAAGTTTAATTAGACATTGATTCACCCCCCCTCTCAATATCACGGTGTATTCAACAATTGGTATTAGAGCCAAGTTCCTCTGAAGGAAGCTTAACCACTTGAGAAAGGTCCAAGATGGCACTTAATGGATCCAACAAGATACCTAGGTTTGATGGAACAAATTATGCCTTTTGGAAGCTATGCATGGAAGCCTATATCAATTATTTGCGGTGCCATGTTTGGGACTCTGTCAAGTCTGGTTACAGAGTTCTTGCTGCTATTCCTACAGACATAGATGAAGTCAAGTTGTATGAGAACAATGCCAAGGCAAATTTTTCTATTATGAGTGGGTTATATGATTCAAAACTTTCAAAGGTAATGAGTTGTAGTTTTGCTAAAGAAGTTTGGGTTAAACTTGAAACCATTTATGAAGGAGATAAGAAAGTAAAACAAGCCAAGATGCAAATCTTCAAGAGAAGATTTGAGAACCTAAAAATGTCAGAGGATGAAGACATTGTTGGATATATGCTCCGTGTGAATAAAGTGGTCAATGACATCATAGGTTTTGGTGGAGAAGTGAAATAAGTTGAGATTGTGAAGAAGGTTCTGAGATCTCTTCCTAAATCTTATAGTCATAGGATATCTACTATTGAGGAGAATGCTGACTTGGATACATACACTGTAGACAAATCATTTGGTTCCCTTACTACCTTTGAAATGAGAGTTCGACAGTGATGCTCCAAAGAAAGAAGCTTCTTTCAAAGTCAATATGAAGACAAAGGAAGAAGTTGCTAATGAAGATGAGAGCTCTGATGAAGTTGAAGCAAATTTTGTGAGAAGACTGAAGAAAGGCACTAGAAAATACAAAGCTAAGTTACCTTTCAAATGTTTTAATTGTGGAAAGGTTGGTCATTTTGCTTCTAAATGTCCTTTCAAAGAATCATGGGGTAGTAACAAACGAGACAAGTTCAAGAGAAGTCTATATTCCATAGAGAGAAGTTATTCTTCAGAAGATGAGGATCATGATGATTCAAATGATGAAACACTTTTCATGGCCCTGAGTGTTGGTGACAAAAAGGATGATGCTAGAAAATGTGAGAAGACTAATGCCTTGCAAACAAATCAAAACAATGAAAGATCAATGGTTGTATGGACTACCTTTCATGCAAGAGAAGAATCCAAGGCTTGGGTAATTGATAGTGGATGCTCAAGTCATATGACTAGTGACAATGAGAAGTTTATCAACCTTGAGAAGTGAGATGGTGGTGCTGTCAAGTTTGGTGGTGATGAGTTAGCACAAATCTGTCGAAAAGGTGCTATAACTATTGATGGGAAGAATAGGACTGAGGATGTCCTCTATGTCAAAGGGATAAAACACAATCTTCTCAGTGTTAGTCAGATGTGTAGCAAGGGCTATAATCTCACCTTTCATGCCAAAGGCTATGAAATCAGGAAGGTAGGGTTCAGAAAACTAGTTGCAGAAGGTATCAAAACATATGGTGATATCTATCATTTGAAGGAGGTAAATGGAAGAACATGTCTATTGGCTCAATCCAGTGAGTGTTGGTTGTGGTACAAAAGAATGGGACACAACAATTTTGATAATATGGTAAAGATTAGTTCTACTCATGCAGTGAGAGACATGCCTAAGATAGTCAAGCCTACAAACATAGTATGCAGAGAATGTCAAATGGGAAAGCAGACACGAACAAGTATCAAAAGCAAGGAGTATTCTTTTTCAAAGCAATTGGAGCTGATTCACACTAATCTATGTGGTCCTACAAGAGTAAAAAGTCAACAAGGTGAGAGGTAATTTATGTTACTTATTGATGATTTTTCTAGAATGACTTGGGTTACCTTCTTAAGAGAAAAATCAGATGCCCTTGATAAATTTAAAGTGTTCAAAGCTATGGTTGAGAATGAAGTAGATGCTAAGATCAAATGCTTGAGGTCTAATAGAGGAGATGAGTTTACTTCAAATGAATTTGAAAGATTTTGTGAAGATCATGGTATTAGGAAATATCTGTCAGCTCCTAGGACTCCTCAACAAAATGGGGTAGTAGAAAGGAAGAATAGGACTATGCAAGAGATGTCTAGGGCAATGATGAAAGATGCAGATCTGTCTGATATGTACTGGAAGGAAGTAGTTCACACTATTGTCTATCTAATTAAGAGAGTACAACTAAGGATCAACAATAGTAAGACCTCTTATGAGCTTTGGTATCTAGAAGACCTCGACCCACTATCAGATACTTCAAGATCTGTAGCAGTAAATGTTATATCAGAAGAGATGAAGAAAACATAGGAAAGTTTGATTCAAGAAGTGATGAAGGAGTCTTTCTTGGCTGCTCAACCAGAAGCAAGGCTTATAGATGCTACAACAAGAGGTTGGGAAAGATGATTGAAAGCATAAATGTAAAGGTAGATGAAGACTTGTATCAGATCTCACAAGAATTAGAGGACTCTGAATCTGATATATTTCCATGCATTGAAGATGAAGATGAAGAAGAAGAAGAGAAAGAAGAAAAGGAACAAGAACCAGAGAAAGTATCTAAGACTCCAACAAAGTATGTTAAGAAGAACCACTCAAAAGATCAAATCATTGGAGATAAGAATGAAGGTGTGCTGAGAAGGTGAAAGTTTTCTAAGACACATGAGCAAGTGAGCTTTTGTTTATTATCAAAAGTAGAACCTAAAACCCTTGTTGATGCTAGCAAAGATGATGGATGGATACAGGCAATGGAAGAAGAATTGGATCAAATTGAGAAGAATCATACATGTGAATTGGTTCCCAAACTAGCTAATAAGTATGTTATAGGAACAAAATGGGTGTTCTGGAACAAGCTAAATGAAGAAGGTGAAGTTGTAAGGAATAAAGCAAGATTGGTATGCAAAGGATACACACAAGTTGAAGGCATTGACTTTGAGGAAACTTTTGCTCCAATAGCCAAGATGGAGGCAATAAGAATGTTCATTTCTCTTGCTACTCATAAGAACTTCAAGGTTTATCATATGGATGTTAAGTCAACATTCTTAAATGGTGATCTAGAGGAAGAGGTTTATATTGAGAAACTAAATGGTTCCAGATATTAGAAGATCCAAACATGGTATGCAAACTCAAAAAGGCTTCGTATAGTCTCAAGCAAGAACCTAGGGCTTGGTATGCTAGGTTAGACAAGTACTTATTTCAGTAGGGCTTCAAGAAAGGTACTACAAATAGCAATCTTTATATCAAGGAAGAAGGAGACATGATTTTGATAGTTGCAATATATGTTGATGACATCATCTTTGGTGGAGATGAAGATATGTGTAAGAGGTTTGTAAAGGAGATGCAAAAAGAGTTTGAGATGTCTATATTGGTGAAATGTCTTTCTTCCTTGGACTTCAAATTTCTCAACAAGAAGGTGGTATCTTTATCTCTCAAGCTAAGTATGTCAACGAGTTGTTGAAGAAGTTTGGTATGGAGGAATCAAAGCCAGTAAATACTCCCATGGTCATTGGATGTCACTTGAGCAAGGATGATGAGTCTTTGGAGGTGGATCAGACTGTCTATAGATCTATGATTGGAGGATTGTTGTACCTAATTGCTTCTAGACCTGATATTATGCATGTAGTATGTGTGGTTGCAAGATATCAAGCTAATCCCATGCAAACACATGAAAAGGTAGTGAAAAAGATATTTAGATACTTGAAAGGAACTCTAGATTATGGCTTCCAAGAGGTAATGATTTTGATTTAAATGCCTACACTGATGTAATTTAGGCTGGATGTGTTGATGATAGAAGAAGTACAAGTGGTGGTGCTTTCTTTTTAGGAAATAGATTGGTTTCATGGTAGAGAAAGAAGTGAGATTCAATATCCTTATCTACTGCCGAGGAATAATACATTGCAGCATCATCCTGGTGTACACAAGTGTTGTGGATGAAGAAAACCCTAAAGGATATCAAGGTATTGTATGATGAGCCCATTCCTATTTTGTGTGACAATACAAGTGCTATCAATATTTCCAAGAATCTAGTGATGCATTCTAGAACCAAGCATATAGCAATAAGGTATCACTTTTTGAGAGAGAAGGTGGCAAAAAAGGAAGTAAGGTTGGAATATTTTCCAACAAAGGATCAGATTACAAATATTTTCACAAAGGCTCTTGCAAGAGACACCTTTGAGGATCTCTAGTAGAGGCTAGGGGTAATTGTGCGTCCTTCTTCTTGCTAGATGCATAGTGGTGCATCTGTCCATGGGGAGTTCATGTTATATCTTTTTCTTGGACTAATGGTGGCTACCTCTTAGGAGGAGCAGGTGGTGATGATAGGGGGAGTTTGTTTGCTACAAGAAGTCATGATCTAAGAAAGAATGTGATCACTGATGAGCAAGTAGTGGTTTCCCTTTGTCCTTAGTGTCAAAGGGGGGGAATGTGTGGGTATGTATTTCCATCAATGCCAAAGGGGGAGATTGTTAGACATATGGCTTCTACGGTTGTCATTGATGTCAACACTATCATGGATGTGTGATGATGTTCATGGTTGGATGTCATGTCCTATCTAGTAGAGAAGATATAGTTCACAGTTGGATGCCATATTAATATGGGAATTAGAAGCACAAAGATGATCAGATGTGTTGCTAATGTTACTGATGCCCTAATCCAAGTTCCATGATGATTGGATCACCAAAAGAGTGTTTTAAAGTTTGAAGGCAATGTTGAAGACAATTACTATACAGTAATAGATTGCTCTGCATTCCTCTACACTAGTAGCTATGGACATGCAGTTCTGGAACTATGTTTTGAGTATAGTGAAGGTGATAATTCCAAAGTTTTAGATCATTTGTCACTCCGCTATGAAAGTTCTACATGGTAGGGTACCGACATGTGTTCTGGTAGAGTAAGCTAGTGTTGAAGGCCTATTGGAATGCTTTGCATTCCTCTGGAAACGAATGGTTGCCTTTACGGTTTTGAGGACATGTTTATGGATGTGCATTACATGTTTCCTTGTAGTTTCAAGTCTCTTAGTGGTCTGCAAGCTCAGTTTTTCAAATGACAACATGTTGCAGTGTGTTTCAAATGAATTATTGTTTCCAGAGTTCATGATTGATTATGTGCAGCACAAATATTTGATGTGTAGAGGTAAAGGGGCATTTGGAGATGTTGTATGAGTCATGTAGACTCATCTGTAAGAGTTTCATGAAGATCTTTCTTGTTTCCAGTACCGCACAAGGTTTTCAAGTTGTTGTGTCTGTTATGCTTCAAGTTTTCATATGTTTTTCTTAGGGATGTCCTATTTTCAAATGAGCAGAGTGTGTGGATGTAATTCCTTGGTGTTTGATGCCATGAAGGATGTTTTGGACTTGATTAAGCAAGTGTTGATGTCCACAAGGCATGGGTCTTCTGCTGGTGTAGCATGTGGTTTTGTTTAGGACCTATCTTCTACACATTTCATGTTATGTATTGTTTGGCCGACTTGTAAATGTATTTTTCATATTATCTCTAGCCGACAAGAAATGTAATCAATGTAATAACATCTATAAATAGTGAATCAAATTGAGTTAGGAAAGTATGATTGCAAAGTGATTGGTAGGGCTCACATGCAAGATAAGGAGCAGAATGAATGCATTTTGATGTGTGACTAAAGGAGAAAAATTAGAAGTTGTAGATGTTGTCCTTATTCATCTTGAAGACATATTTGTGATAATGACCAAGTGTAGAGTGTGCCTAACTAATCTGATCATCAAAAGGAAGTGTGAAAAGGTAGAATTGCAATCATCAAAGGTGTGAGTTTCAATGTCAGTTTTTATACAGTAGAAGGACTGTCATACTGTAATCTTTTGTAAGTGTGTTCTCAATTCATGGAGTAGTAGCTTCCTTGGGAGTGACACTAAAACAAAGTCTTTAGGGAGTAGTAACTTCTTTGGGAGTGACCCTAAATCAAATTTTTTAGGGAGTAGTAGATTACCTTGGTTGTAGCCCTAAAACAAAGTTATTATTTTGAGCTTCATATATTGTGAGTTAATCCACACCGTGGTTTTTCCCTTCTAGGGTTTTCCACATATATCTGGTGTTATGTGTTGATGTGCATTGTGTTAATATTTCATGTTTTTATTGATGCTGTAATACTTAATTTTTAATCTTCTCCATGGGGCTTGGAGTTTAATTAGATATTGATTCATCCCCCCTCTCAGTATCCTAGTGTGTTCAACATATCATCGTATCTAATTCTGTCAAACAGAGTTCATCTCATGAATCTTCTAATGATAGGAAAAATTAAGGGGAAAGGAAAGGGTAAGGTCCTAGTTCCTATTGCGTCACATCCAAATTCTTGGATCATTGACTCGAGTGCTTCTTACCATATGGCCTCATCGCAATGTAGTTTTGCCTCCTTGGAGCCATGTTCTATGCCATTTATTCTATTGGATGATGACACTATTGCTGAGGTGCATGGGAGAGAGTTTGTCGACGTGGGTGAAGGAACATTTTAGTATGTTCTTTGCATTCCATCTTTGTCAACTAATCTCCTATCTGTCTATCAGATCACTCACACTATAATTAGTGAAATGCACAATGGGTCTATAGACTTCATTGTAGGGAAGGTTGATCATCAGTCTAGACTATATCACTTTTCTCAATTTGTTCCTAATTCTCCTTCACTTTCTTTTCTCACTCACTTAGATGAGGTAAGTTGTTTGTGGCATCGACGGTTTGGCCACTTGAACTACCATTACTTGCAGTAGCTTAGTCAACAAGACATGGTTTCAAGGTTACCTTCTATTCATTTTTTGTTGGAGATTTCCAAGGTTGCATTCTTGGTAAGCATCCTAAAGAGAAATTGATAAAGGAAAATCATGGAGGGCCACACAACTTTTGGAGTTAGTGCATAGTGACTTGGTAGGTCCATTTCCACATCCTTCTTTTAGCAGGGCTAGATATGTTTCAACATTCATTGATGATATTTCCAAATACACATGGGTATGTCTTCTCAAACAAAAGTTTGAGGTCTTTGAGTCTTTTTAGGACTTCAAAGTTTTTGCAAAGAAATAGTCTAGGAAAGCCATCAAAATTCTACATATAGATAATGGGGGGAGTATTTCAACTAAAGGTTTGCGTAGTTTTGTACCTCAAAAGGCATTGATCTTCAGTACACACTTCCCTATAGTCCACAACAGAATGATGTAGCAAATTAGAAGAATAGCTCCTTGAAAGAGATGGACAATTGTATGATTCATTCCATGTCAATGACACCTCAATATTGGGTGGAGGCCATCAACTATGTGTGTTACATCTAGAATCAGGTTCCTCACCAAGTTGTTAAGGGCTCACTCATTTTCAATCTTGAACCAGTCGGAAGCCCACAGTAAAGAAATTTTGAGTGTTTGGTCCTCCTGCATGGGCCTACATTCTAGCAGAGAAATGATAGGCTATGGATTTATAGAGGAAGCCATGCATATTTGTTGGATACTTGAGGTGTCAAAAGCTATAGGCTTCTTCATCCCACCACTCATGAGTTGTTCATCGAGAGGAGTATTCATTTCAAGGAGGATGTTTCCAATTCTTCTCCTACCACTTCTCTATCTACAATCACTTTAGAGACATTGCAGCATGATGATAGTTCTTTCAAGGATCTTAATCCTCCTTCTCTTGATGAGGAGTCTTCTTCCTCCACTTCAAATGGCGATGATGATGATGATGATGATAATGATGATGTTGGCAAGAGACACAGTATAGCTTGATGAGTGTTGTCATTGATGGCAACAAAGTTTATCCCACCCATCCGCAGGACATGGTATGCCTATACCGGAAGTCAGATTGAAGAATGTTGTGGTCTGGTAAGCAAGAACAGAGCATGTGGCAAGGTTCGACAGTCAGGTCTGGATCTCTCAGAGGAAGTATCTTAGTAAAGTGCGGACTTGGGGAAGTCAAGAGGTGTACCTTGACTGATACATTACAGAGATTGAGCATCCAGTGATAGAAGAGTGAAGAGATATGAGCATCTAAGTGTTGGGTTACTGTTTGGCAGAGTTAATAGAGGAAGAACTGACCGACAAAGCATCAAACCTTAATCCGTATGAAATATTGATGGTGATCAAGCTTCCTGAGGTATCACTCATGATTGGCTAACATGATTGATGACTTCTATAAGCATCTCCTTGATACGCATCACTTGGTAAGCAAGGATTCAGCCGACAGATCAGAGTTTAGGAAAATATTGACTATTCTGGATGCTGACTAGAAAGGTGTTGAAATCATTGGTGCGAATATATATACCAGATGGATTTAGATGTGAAGGTGTGTGTTGTGTGTTGAGAAGTGCGAAGAAAAGTAGAAGAGCAGTGTGAAGGTAGTAAGACAGGTCTGGAATGTGACAGGACAACAACACCAAAGAAGAGGTAGAATGAAGTGCAGTAGATCAGTGTATTGAGCCTAACCAGAACTGAACCTCAGCATGTGTGGATGCTTCTCATCAGTTCAAGTATCTTGTCACCTTATACCTTGTATATAGTGAGTCTCTTTTAGGCAGTGAGCCTCTTGTGAGCAGTGTGCTTGGGCAGTGAGCCCTAATTGGCAAGTGCCATTTTGTACTATTCTATTCTTCTAACAGAGAATATATTCTTGGGTTAGTCACCCCATGGTTTTTCCCTTAACAGTGTTTTCCACGTCAAAATCATTGTGTTATGTGTATTGACTTTGTTTCTACTTTCTTGATTATGGATGCTTATTTTCTTTGATGCTGCACTAATTGTTAAAGAAATAACAGAAAGTTAAATGAATTAAGATAACTGATTCACCCCCCCTCTCAGTTATCAACAATTGGTATCAGAGCTAAGTTCCTCCAAACAGAGCCTAACAGCTTGAGGAAGATCTAGGAATTCAAATGGATTTGTATGGTATGAGGGAACAACTTCAGTCTGCCCTAGATGATCTTGAGCAATCTAACTCCGAAGTCAATGAATTGAAGGAAAGACTCAAACAGGCTGATGATTTCATAAATGAACTAAAAGGGAAGCTGAGTATCTCTATGAAAAAGAGAAAGGATCTACTTCAACAATTGGCAAGTCAAGGTGAAGCCAATGATACAAATGAAGATCTGAAGGAGAAAACCAAGTTATGTGAAAAGTTATCAAAAGAGGTCATTATGGTAAGACATGAAATGGAATTAGGAGTTATGAAATTCACCCAAGAAATTGAAGAGAAAAGAAAAACTGAAGATGATCTAAGACAATCTCTCAAGGAAAAATTAGAAGACTGCCACAAAATGGATAGAATAATCAAGCATCTAGAATCTAATCTTGAAGAAGCTAGAGATAATGAAGAACAACTTGAGAATCAGATTGACACTCTTAAAAGGGATCTTCAAACAACGAATGAATACAAAGAGAAATTCAAGATAAGCTCTACTCAACTTGAAATTCTTCTTCAAAGCCAAAAGAGGGTAGATGACAAACAAGGCTTGGAGTACGAAAAAGGTGAAAGTTCTGGATCCAATCAGAAGAACTCCAGATCAGAAAATCCAAGAAACAGGCCTAGAAGACCTCCGGTAAGGCAACCAAATGCTCAAAGATATCCTTCCTTCAATGGATACTGCCACAATTGCAATAACTTTGGTCATAACGCAAATCAGTGCAGAAGAATAAATTAGACTAATTCATCCTTCTCCGGACAGTGCTTTAATTGCAAAAGGTATGGTCACAAAACTCATGAATGCAGAAATATGCAAATGAACAATTCATTCAATGGTAGATGTTTTGCATGCAATAGAATGGGACATATGGCTAATCAGTGTAGATCAAGAGGATATTAGTCAAATATGCAAAGAAATGTTGTTTGCTACAATTGCAATAGATCTGGTCATATTGTGAAATTCTACAGAAGTAAGAATCAGGACAAAAAGGGTCTGGTGCATCATAATCAAAACCAAGACAAAGGAAAAGGAAGAGTGAATGCAGATGAAATTCAAAGGGAGATGAACAAGATATGGGTGAAGAGAAGTATAGAAAATGATGGGGATAGATCTGCACCAGAATCTGGTGTTGATATTCCTTCCAGAAACTAAATAGATGAGATTTGGCTCAGGGGGAGTAACAGAAGAAAAACATTTTCCCCCAGTCAGTCAATAGGTGCCTGAAATTGGCACATGAAAAGTTGCGGATTAAAGGGTTCTCAGAGGAACATCTAAATAAGATTTGGTAAAGAGATGGAAGATCCACAAGAAGTTTTGAACAGGTTAATCTTCCAAGATTAATCTGGTTCAATAGTCATCCGGTAAGTAGGCTTTTCACAGTTAGATTTGATATGATTCAAACTAAGGAATCTTGATCTGCGGATAGGTGAAATGTTTGGAGAAAGGAAGATAGATTGTCAATCATCACCAAGAACAAATCTAAATGCTTCTCAGTAATCCAGAAAAGGTTTTTCTCAGAACAAGGAGAACAAGGCAAACTGGAATGACTTAAGTTACGCATTTATTGCAATATGAAATTAAGGTTTGCAGATAAATATAAGGGTTCTCTTATTGAACATTTGCTCATTTTACATTCGAGAAGAAGAGAAAAGGAGCTTTGCAACAAATTACCTCAAGCCCATCAAAGATCAATTGCAGAAGTCAATTCATCCAACAATCTGATCCGATTCATATCGTGAACCCTAGAAGCGTAAAAGGTATTTTTTGCTCTTGAAAATCTCTTTGTGAAACTTTGAAAGATGGCTACTCCGAATGTGGTGAAGATCACTGATAGGCTGTGCCCTAAATTCAGAAAACATCCCTATAAATCCCTAGAAGTTGATCCCCTAGGTGCATTTTCTAGCATTCCACATGGAATTCTGTATGTAAAAGATGTTAGGGTTTACATTCACGCAAACATCAAAGAATTTGGTGAATCCAAGCTGATGGATATCTACCACAAGGGATTGATAGATGAATCATTTAAACTAAAACCTTAGTATAAGGCCATCTGGGATAAATATTTTGGACAGTGCATTCATTTGCCCTATTTTGCTGAGGATGATTGGGTCCGGTATGTTTTGAGCAGAATGCATGACAATTTTATGTGGTTGATGAGGCCATTCAAGATAACCAAGGAAGCAATTAGGGCAATAACTGGATTGCACTCATTTGGTGGGTTACCTACTCTAAAATCAGTCAAAAACCAAACTGTGAGTGAGGCTACCAGATCTAAATTTGATAAAAGAGCAATGATAGTTGAGGATATCACAGATTCAGACATCAAGTTTGCCTCTATGATTATTGGCTACAAGATATATCACTCCAGCAGAGAAAATTCTATATCTGGAACAACAATCCACACTGCTTATGAAATGTTGAGAAAGAATGCAGATTATGATCTTTATGAACTCCTTCTGAGCCAACTGATGGAAAACCTACAAAAGATCAAGAAGGACAAGAAGAACTCTTTCAAGTATGGTGGGCTAATACTGTGTTTGTTTTTCTACTTTATGAATGAGCTTCCTGGATCCAGTGGTTGGGTATGGCAGAATGGCATACCTGTTGCAATTCAAATTAGAGATTACTTGCATGGGCTTGGTGATGCCAAGGCACAAAACATAGCACTATGAGGTTACTTCAAAAACTTCCAAAGCATGATGTAGGCTAGAGAAAGAATTCCCCAATCCCTAGTTGAAAAATACAAGGATACAGTGTGTTTTATGGTAGACACTGAGCAATGTCTGATGGAGGCAATAAAACCAAGAATAGTATGGATCATGCCAATGGGGTATGAGGTTGATGAGAAAATCCTAAAACTGCATATCCAACATCTACTGAGCCAGCCCAAAGATCCTAAGGTAGAAAGGTTTGGAACTTACCAAGAACTAAGTGTAAAAGTTCATGTTGAACTGAGACAACCTGAGATCAAGAGAAAGGTAAGGAGGGAAGTAGAAGATTTTACCAAAAGGCATGGAATTTCAAAGGAGGCACTTGATGCAAATAGAGAGAAGATAGAAAGGGCAGAGAAAGAAAAAGAAAAAGAAAAAGCAGGGAAAGAAGGTGCTCTAGTGGAGGTCCCCTCCCAGACCAAATCCTCTAAGAGCTCTATACCTACCACTGCTAAGAGCTCAAAGGCATCAAAACTGGAAGCAAAATCATCCAGTAAAGGAGAGAAGAGAACTAAGACAAAGGCCACAAGATCTTATGCTAGTCAAAAGGATGATGAAGAGACTGAATCTAATGAAGAGGTCAAGAAAATGAAGAAGAAGAAAACATACGGTGAACCCTCTACCCATCAAGGCAAAGAAGAGAAGGCAGAGGAATTTGTTGAAAAGCCCACTCTTTGCATTGATGATATCATCAAATTAGTTACTGTGGATGGGAACCTAAAACCAATGACTGAGTTCTATGTTGAGTATAATGAAGCTAACCAGAAGATCTTGCAAGAAGCTACAGTCAGGTATCTAAATATCTACAATAAGGCTTTTATTGAAATCATATCTCTCATTCCCAAAAGCCTAGAGAAGGAATTAGAAATAAGGAAGAATAATGCTAAGGCAAAGGATCTTGCGATCCAAGAACAGATAGCTATTCAGCTATATCCTTCAATCACTCCGAAGAAAATGAATATGATCTTCAAAGATTGCAAGGATGAGTTCTGGAGCAAAGCTAGAATGAATCAACTTATGCTCGGAGAAACTGACAAAGTAGCAAAAGAGACAGAAGAGATCCTCCGAAATGCATACAAAAGATTCAACATTCCCATTATAGAGGACATAAGTGATGAACCTTCTGATGTTGAAAGGCAAAGTGCATCAAAGAAAGATCCTACTGAAAAGATTGCAGAAGAAACAAAGGAGATAGGTGAGGAGAAGTCCAAGGACCAGGATTCCTTATGCCAGAAGAAGAAGTCCAAGAAGAAGAAAATATCTCTCATCCAGATTCCCCAGCAGTCTCTGGATCTAAAGGAGAAGAAAGAGTAGAAGAGAAGATCAGTGAAGAAGCAGAGGAGAAGGGAAAATAAGATGACAGTAGTAAGGCTATAGAAGGGGAGAAAACTCCAACAGAGAAGGCCATAGATGACAGTGGTAAGGCTGCAGAAGGGGAGAAAACTCTGTCTTTGGCAAGAGACACAGCAGAAGAAGTCAAAGATTTCTTAACCAAAGAGATGATGAAAATCGATGAACCAGAACTACTTCAAGGACCCTTCAATTTTGATTCTCTCTCTCTGGTTCAAACAATGAAGATAGCATCCTTTGCCCAAGCAAAGGCAAAATAGAAACTTCTAAAGTCTCACATGGAAGACAGTGAGCTGTTAGAGATAACATCCGGTGTCTTGGAAAAGATCATGCCATCCTTTCAGAAGGATTCCTCATCCTCTTCATCCGGTAATCTCAAGTCTCTTGTTAGTTTTGTCAGCACTCATTTTGAGTCTTTGGAGAAATCAGTTGAGGAGAAGGTCCGGAAAGAGTTTATGAATAAGAGATTCACCGAGTTACAAGGTCTTATAACCAATGATAGGAGAGTTATGGATATTGGGATAAAGAGCTTAGAAAATGCTCTCAAAGATGGGGGAGATATATATAAATTTTGTCTATCCTGGCCTAAAGTGACCAAGGATATTGAGAAGAAAGTAAAAGAGCAAGAGGATAAACTATTAAGTTTATCTCAAAGTTTTGACACTCTCTCCTCCTCCATAGTAAATCAAGAGTGTCAAACTATTGCAGTCATAGATGAGATAAAGAAGCTTGAGAAGGAGAAGAAAAATAGAATAAACAGGTTAAGTGAACTTAGAGGGATCATTATCCCTAAGTTAGAGGCCACACATGAGGCCCTAACTGATGCACAGGCCATAGCCTGGACCAATGATCCGACAGATCTTAAGAAGGCAGAAGCTTTTGCATTCCTATTGAGTGGTCACATCTCAATTTTGGACAGGATGAAGCAGAGTTGGGAAACATAAGTTGTACAATTGAAGAATACTTTTGTAGATGTACTTCAATATATGTAAGTATAACATGTATATTCACTTATGTGGCTAAGTATAGTTGGATTTTTGAATTTTTGGTGTGCGGATCCTACCCTTTGTTATTGATGTCAAAGGGGGAGTGAGGAGCAGTGAAAAATGTGGAATCCAGCTAAGGGGGAGCTCCAGTAGAGTGTACATTAGAATAGAGCATCAGCCAAGGGGGAGTGCAATGTGACACTTAGTCATTTTTCACTAAGTGTTGCCATCAATGCCAAAGGGGGAGATTGTTGGCAAGAGACATAGTATAGCTTCATGAGTGTTGTCATTGATGGCAACAAAGTTTATTCCACCCATCCACAGGACATGGTATGCCTATACCAAAATTCAGATTGAAGAGTATTTTGGTCTGGTGAACAAGAACAGAGCATGCAGCAAGGTCTGACAATCAGGTCCGGATCTCTCAGAGGAAGTATCTTAGTAAAGTGCAGACTTGGGGAAGTCAAGAGGTGTACCTTGACTAATACATTCCAAAGATTGAGCATCCGGTGATGGAAGAGTGAAGAGATATGAGCATCTAAGTATTGGGTTCCTGTTTGGTAGGGTTAACAGAGGAAGTACTGACCGGCAGAGCATCAAACCTTAATCCGGATGAGATATTGATGGTGATCAAGCTTCCTGAGGTATCACTCATGATTGGCCGACATGATTGATGACTTCTATAAGCATCTCCTTGATACGCATCACTTGGTAAGCAAGGATTCAACTGACATATCAAAGTTGAGGAAAATATTGACTATTCCAGATACCGACTAGAAAGGTGTTGAAATCATTGGTGCAGATATATATACCAGATGGATTTAGATGTGAAGGTGTGTGTTGTGTGTTGGGAAGTATGAAGAAAAGTAGAAGAATAGTGTGAAGGTAGTAAGACAGGTCTGGAATGTGACAAGACAACAGCACCAAAGAAGAGGTAGAATGAAGTGCAGTAGATCAATGTGTTGAGCCTAACTGGAATTGAACCTCAGCATGTGTGGATGCTTCTCATCAGTTCAAGTATCTTGTCACCTTATACCTTGTAGACAGTGAGTCTCTTGTAGGCAGTGAGCCTCTTGTGAGCAGTGTGCTTGGGCAGTGAGCCCTAATTGGCAAGTGCCATTTTGTACTATTTTATTCTTCTCACAGAGAATACATTCTTGGGTTAGTCACCCCGTGGTTTTTCCCTTAACAGGTCCATGTCAAAATCATTGTGTTATGTGTATTGACTTTATTTCTGCTTTCTTGATTATGGATGCTTATTTGCTTTGATGCTGCACTAATTGTTAAAGAAAGAATAGAAAGTTAAATGAATTAAGATAACTGATTCGCCCCCCCTCTCAGTTATCAACAGATGATTCATCCTCCTCCTCTCCTAGTCATCATTTTGAGGGTGATGATTCTCCTCTAGATTCTCCTACTAGGCCTCTTTGGGCTCGTTAGACATTGGAATTAGTAGGTGATTGAGTTGGTGATCCTTTGGCTATTAGAAGAACATGGTCACAATTCAAGCAGTCTCCCTATCTCTTCATTGCTTCATCTTTTGATCCATAGTCTTTTTGGGAAGCTTCTATTATCCCTGAGTGGGATGCTGCTATGCAGAAAGATTTAGCCCCCTTTTTAAGGGAAGGAAACTTGTTCAATGCAAGTGGATTTATCAACAAAATCTATCGTAGATGGGTCAGTTGATAAGCATAAGGCTTGCCTAGTCATGAAAAGATTCTCTCAAGTTCCTAGCCTTGAATACTCTAAGACTTTTACACCAATTGCCAAAATGAATTCCATCTGACTAGTCCTTGCCATTGCTACAACCCATCATTGGGAAGTTCATCAGATGGATGTGAAGAGTGATTTTCTTCATGGTGACCTTTAGGAGGAGATATACATGTAGCAACCATAGGGGTTCATACATGATCCTTCACTTGTTTTCTATCTTCAGAAGTCTCTCTATGGCCTCAAATAGGCCCAATGGTTCTGGTATGCCAAGATGAACTCCTTCCTTCTATTAGTTGGGTTAACTTGGTGCCATTATAATCTGAGTGTGTATATACTATAGTAGGGTGATACTCTCACCTTCCTTGTTCTCTATGTTGATGACTTGTTGTTGACAGGGAGTTCCTCATCCACCATCAAGGTAGTGAAAACTACTCTTCATGATCATTTCCTAAGGTCAGACTTGGGCCTTTTACACTACTTCTTGGAGATTGAGATCACTCATGCTTTTTCTAGTATCTTCCTTGCACAACCAAAGTATGCACTTGATATGTTCTTGAGATTTCACGTGGTTGACTATAAGCCTGCACTGACTCCATTTATGTTTGGGGTCAAACTTGAGGCTCATTGTTCTTCACCATTGATAGATGCCACATTGTATCACCAATTAGTTGGGAGTCTCATATACTTGACTCACACGAGGTCTGATCTATCATATGTTGTGGACCTAGTTTCCAAGTTCATGCAGGAGCCACATGAGTTGCATTAAAAAGCAACTAAGTGGATTCTTCACTATGTACAAGGCACTCATAGTTATGGGATTCACTATGTAGTAGACATGGATATTGACTTGGTGGGACACACAGATTCATATTGGGCAAGTGATTCTCAAGATCACAAGTCTACTTCAGGGTATTGCTTCTCACTTGGTTATGGTCCAGTTTCTTGGTCGAGCAAGAAGTAGTCTACAACTGCTCTTTAATCTATAGAAGCTAAGTATCGAGGATCAGTCAATGCTACTACTAAGGCCATTTGACTTCAAGACAATCTCACTAAGCTTGGTATTCCCTTTTGCAAGCCTACAATCATCTTTTGTGACAACCAAAGTACGATACAAATCTCTCACAATTTAGTCGATCACCAGCAAACCAAACACATTGAGATTGACATGCACTACAATCAGAAGGTGATTCATGAGAAGATCATTAATCTTAGGTACTATCTAACATCAGATCAGATCATAGACATCTTCACCAAACCCTTCACTGAGAGCAAGTTCTTTCATTTGTGACCTTTTCTTGGGGTGCGGTTGGTGTCCACTTAAGGGGAGATTTTAAGTCCTTTTTTCTCTCTCTATTCTAGGTGTATTCTCTCTATTTGTGGGGAGCTTCTTTTCCTTTGGTTGGGGGTGATTCTTCACTTTGTCAGAGAATTCATTGCACATGGGTACCTCATTAGACTTGATTTGTTGGGACCCGTCTTTTCACCCACCTAAGCTACGCTTAAGGGGGTGTTAGTGTAGGTTTTTATTTTCCTAGTTATTAGTTATTTTTCCTATTTCCTATGTTTTTCCTACACTTTTATTAAGCTTTCTTAGGTTAAATAAAGTGAGTTTAATTAGATGAGTGGGTCATTTGAGGTGTCACCATGCTACAAGGGAGTTGCATTTACTATGTTTAGACCATTTGGTGGTCTCTCCCTATTGGTTGGTCTTGCCACCTCCACCCCTCTCCTGGTCTATATAAACTCACTACCTAGCTTATATTTTGCATCTCTTTTGCATCTTGTATGGCTATTCTACCAATCTTTGTGTAGCTTCTTTGAGCTCATAATGTGATTATATCATCTTGACATTCGCATATCTTTTGGAGTCACGAGTTTGCATTGTTTATGCTTTTTCCAGTTTATGTAGCTTAGAATTTCTCTTGTAAAGTTCCTGGGTTATCAATCAATTTCAGGTTACTAACACTGACACTATTGCACTTTACACTATTTTGTTCTAGAATACTATATTTATTTATTTTGATCTCTACCCTTTCTTCTTCATTCTTGCTTGCATCAAAAATTGGCTTCCTTTGTTCATCTTTTTGCAATTTATCTACTCTACTTGCTAATCTTTCATTATCAACTCTAAAATTTAGCATTTCTTTCCTAGGGATCTTACCATCATATTAGAAGCCCTAACTCTATGACTCACATTTATTCCTTTGATCTTCACAATCATCAAATAAAAAAATACTTGTTGATTGTCATAAAATTTTGGCACTCTATTTTTTGTTGTATATTCACTAAAATTCTTCAATAGATTTCCTCTCTAATCGGCAATCTATCCACCTTGTTTACAACTCTTCTTAGATCTAATCTCTCACACTTATTTTTTGTATACCAATATTAGATTGCTTCACTGCTAGTACTCTATCTGAAGGGTGGTTGAGCTTTTCTTTATTCTCACTCTTTTACAAATTTCCTCATAGTTGGTAGTCTATTTGATCTAGATTTTGAACTTTTCTCCTTCACAATCTGATGTTGACTAACTAGTATAGTCATGGATGGAGGGTCCAAAGAATAAATTGTCCAAATCATGCAGCTAGAGTAAACACAACAGAAACAACACCAATATAGAATGCAATGGAAGATTCAAATACTCAATATATCAAATAACCAAAATGCTTATGTGCCAGAAACATGCAGGCTAATCTGAGTATGATGTAGCTGACATGGCATAGAAACTAAATCTTGCTTTGCAAGCTCTGATATGAAGATGCGGTAGAAAATGTTGAACTGTAAATTATTGAACTGCAACTGAAGTGAAAGAAAAGAATGCAAATATTTTTGGTTGATGTAGGATTGCTCTACAACCTAGGATACTCCTAGATCACTACCTCAAGTTTAGGAATCTACTTACAAACTCCTTGTGACTACCTCACACTTAGCAATCTATCTAGAAGATACCTTTGCAAGTTACCTCACTTGATGCAAGAGAAAAAAACTTGTAGAGATCATAAGTTTTGATCTAGGAAGCCATTTGAGCTCCTTTTTAAAAAAATGAAGATCTCAAAAGGATCACTGTCACCATAATTGGCCTTGGCTAGTTGAATTCCATTTCAACATTCTTATAGGGCCAAATTCGACCATTTACAGCTTGAAAATTATAATTTAATATTTGTTCCAATTTTTTAGAATTTTTTAAACTTGATAATTTAGTGTCTAAGTATGATCTTGGGTTGCAATTCACTCTTAAGAATTGTTTAGTTGTGCAAGTGTTATGGGGTAATTTTTAGGTCCATGCGAGCTTAAATACAAAATTACTAAAAATAATATTTTTTTCTAAATTAGCTTTTTAATTACTCTAAGGGTTTCTCATGGATCTATTTGTTGTGGGAGTATCTTTTGGCTTTATTAGGGGAAAAAGAACATTCCAAAATATGGAGTGGTAATTGTATTTAAAATATAGATATTCTTTGTATTTTTTAGCATTACAAGAATAAGAAGGAATTGGTATTTTATGGTGTAATCTTGCTATAGTTTGTGTTCTTTGCATTTTTTGTGAAGATCTTGTTTGTGTCATTTCTCTATATTTTTTGGTTACATCATCAATTTCGTGATCTATGAACAAGCAAAACCAATTAGGATTCTAAACATTTGTAACTAATACCATCTAATGCAGTCATAGACGAAGGGTCCAATAAAGGACTATCCAGCCATGCAGCCTTAACAAACACACACAATATAGGCATAAGGATACTAAAAACTAATACATTCTTATGACAATCAACTTGATTCAATACATGTATAACAAACAATCTTTTTAACATCCTCAATCTCTACCACAATGGGCTTATAACATGCTAGGCCTCAGTTGTTTGATGACAATGTAGTATCAATACTTTCACATTAGTGCATAGTCATGAATAATCGCTTCCTCAGGCTACTCTACATCTTATTATCTTGCTCTAAACTATTTAAACATATAATTTTGGTCCTTGGATCTCTCAATGCCCTCTATTGCTTCTTTGCAAATGAGTTGGACCTCCTTTTATAGTGTTTCTTTTGTGTAGAAGGTTCTTGGTTGGCTTGGATGTGAAACTATGATTCCAAAATCAATATGGTCCTAAACAAAACCCCTCTTAGGACCAATAAGACTCCTTGAATTATTACCCCTTGGCAAGAGACCCTAAAATGTGTTGCATAATGTCTAGATCTATTTAGGTTGATCTAGCATACCACATTGTCAAATGATCAAGGAAACATAAACAGACACATGAACATACATGTGATATTTACTGATGTTTTGGATGAAACCACAAGTCATAATGAATAAATGTGGTTACAAAAGATTCATTTTGTAGGCCCGAGTATTTAAATGGTGATTGATTTAGAAACTCAATTGGAATTCAACTGAAAGGAAATATTTTTGGTTGATGCAAGATGGCTTGTTGGCCTAGGATGCTTCTACATCAAATACACCATTAATTCCATCATTGAAAACTCAAACATGTAGATTTAAGGTCAACCAATTTTTTAATCTCATCTTACTAATATATTTCTTCACTATTAGTACATTCCATTCTAATCTCAATTTCTTACCATATTATTCTCCTTACTAATTCTACATTCTATACCATCTTACAAAATATACATTCTAAAAAATATTGATAAATACTCTTAAATTTAACTTAATTTCTCCTACCTTTATTATAAACTTCCTTTACATTATAACATCCTACTAAATATTAGTATTATAAACTCCCACATATAAACTCCTTTTTCGAGTTTATGTGGAAGATAGATCCTTGTTTCTGAAGGCAAAATAGACAAACAAATGATCTGCTGATCACAAAACAAGCAAAATACAAAAGCCCCAAATTGCTTTAGAGATGAAGAGGCAGGGCATCAATATATAGAGTTTCAGAAAGACATGTGAGTTATGGCACACAACCACATAGCCAATAACTCAACCACAAAACTAAATGCAAAACTTGAAAGTCAAGAAAGACAACTATAAGTTTTAATGAGCCCAATGAGCATTACAAATATGTCAAAAATGACTGCTGCACATGTTGTTGACTGTTATGAAGATAATTGCTGTCAATTTTCAGTTCTTCCTAAGGAAGAAACAAGAGTCTTGATATAGGGATAGGTATATTGTCAATCAAGAATTATTAACAGTGCGCAGCAAATTTGGTGAAACATAATTTATTGTTGTTAAAAATGGTTTCTATCTCAGTATTATTCTGCCGTGTAATTGAAGGTAGGAATTGAATAAACAATAAGGAAATATAGAACCCTCCATATAAATGGTGGGCTAAATAAAGAGATCGCCAAGTTGTTTGCCTAGTGTAGTTATTGTTGTTTCCTATGACAAATTATAGGTGCTGGCTGGCTTTGCTGAGGGTGAAAAATTGGCTACGGATCTCAATTGATGGGGATGCACATGGCCATAATGATTGCTACATAAACACTTGCGTGACATTCTCGTTGGTGAATTTACTCTTGCCTTGTTCTGCTACTACTCTGTTATTGTTGCATATACACCCACGAGAATTTAAAGCCCAATACACAAAACAATTAAAAAAACACTCCAACAACAGTATTTTCTTCTCTTCCTAACTACACTAAACAAATGTCAGGGACTCCTCTAAAACAATTCATGACTGACAATACAAGGCAACAATGAATCATTCATTTACAGGAGATCACACAGCCATAATTTAAAAAACAAGAAGCTTAATCGTTGGGGTTTATTTCTAGTATGGATCTTATGTTGTCATTTAACTTTTCTTTAATCCTGAAAGTTTCTCTTCATGACATACAAGTGCATATAGAAACAAAGAACCGTGTAAAATCATCTATTTGCCTATTCCTTTTGTTCTCACACTCCTACCAGATAGTCTCCAATAGCCCATGTTCTTATTTCTAATGCCCCCCAGCTATATCCTGCATTCCCCTTTTTAAAGATTTTCTTTTACTTCCTATCTACTCTCACAAGTCATGTCATACCCCCTCTTATCCTTCAACCAATCCCATTCAATAACATTTCTCCAAAGCAACCCACACCTTTTATAAATGAGTTGTCTGTTGAATTTTACTGTCAAATTAAATTCCTTCCTGGGCTTCTTTCCTTTCTCATTAATTTATTGTCAACTTTCCTTTGCCGTAATGAATGTGCCCTTGAAATAATGTCTACCATATTCACTAAGGTTCTCAGATTTCTAAATGTGTAGGGTGCAGATTCCTTTGAGAGAGCTTAATGCACAATACATAGTCCCATACAAAAGAACTAATAAGGAACTTGAGACTCTTTAGGCAATTATATGACTAACAATGTTTTTTCTCTATCCTTCATTGACTATTATTCAAGTGTTTGAGTGATGCCATACCTAGCTATATGGAGTGCTTCTTATTAATAAAATATTTCACTTATCACAAATATTTATGAGATGGTCATATGAATATGAAGTTTCGGAGCTTTTAGAATTAAATGTTTTATTGATATGAAAAATATTTAAATATTATATTTTTATATGATAATTTTACTATTACTATAAGTTGTAATATAATATCTATCTGTTAGGTATAATATGTCAAGTTCATTGTTTCTAATTGGTTGATAGAAAAAGGTCATTAGTAAGCATCAACAACCAGATATAAGGCACTTACATACTCACAATGATATCAAGTCATGACATGGACACTCAAGATATATATTGGACTGATTTAGCATTACAATACTTAATAATTGAACTATAGACTCTACATTATCTTGCACCTTGGGTAGCAATGAATTCATCAATGTACCTCACACATTTTTTTAAAAATAGGATTAGATTCTCGTTAGATGTGCATCACCATTGAATAACATCATAACAAAATCAAAATGCATGTTATAATGGTATGGTTAACAATCTTCCAATTCAATCATGTTTACTTCAAAACCATTATTAAGACCTGTTAGGACAGTAAAATTTTTGAGAATTTTACTATCTTTTCACTTCGTTATATTTGAACAAATCCTAAAAAAACACCCCAAAAGATCATAATAAAAATTTAATGTATCTCACAAGGTGTCTATGGATGAGCAATGCCAAATTTCTTCAAAGTCAATCCATCGGCAAGATATTGTTTTGTTTACACCGATACATAAGGAATCATTTCAAAATAACCATCGGCGTGAGAAGGCAGATCGGAAGGAGATCTATGGAAGTCACCGATGGAATAAGTAATACCGATGACTTTACATCAGCAAGAGAAGCAAGTGGTCATACCGATCGGTATGACAGACAACTATCGGATGACTTTTTAAAAGTTGCCCCGACGGTATATATCATACCGATGAAGTATTTCGGCAAGAGTCTCACCGAACATCCTACGGGGGCAAGAAGTAAACTATCGGGATAAGACACAAAGAAGTTTCCGATACTCAATGTCTTGGCGATAAGAGAGCTTTCGGCAAGACTCACAGCGATACAAGTATCTGTCAGGATGACTCAACATGTCGGGACAAGGGAATTAGGTCTCGCTGATTTACAAGTCACGGCAATCAAAAGGTATCGGTGATACTTTAACATACTCTGTCTGATAAAGAATATGAAATAACCATTGGTGAGATGATTCGGATCGGGTTATCTTTTGAAAGCTATCCCGATAGTATGTTTCATTCCGATGGGTATACTCTAGCGGCAAGAGATTAAAACAGTCATTTCGATCCAAAGTAACATGACTATCGGTAAGACAACAAAGTTGGGGAAACATAATTATGTTATCCCGATAGTATTAATCACCCCGATAAACAAATTATATCGGTAAGACTCATTACTTCGGAAGGAAATCTAAATCACATGGCGATGAAGGAAGTCATGCCGATGGTCGCGCCCACTTGAAGATATGACATTACATAGCGTCGGGAATACAATTGAGGGGTCACGCCGATTGACTGTTCGCGCCATAAAAAGCATTAAGGTCGCCCAGATATTTTAAAATTCACGCCGATAAGAAGAGTTATGGCGATGTGACACTTCACAGTGATGAACATTGAATTGATCAGATAATTAAATACAAACGGCTACGAAATTTCTACGATCATTATAGTTGCAAAAAACCGTCCGAGAAGAGAACACAGAGGAACTCTTAAGGCAAAAGTAGAGGATTCCAATTCCAGCCATCGAACGACAGGTACATATACACAAACCACTGTATAGCCTGTATTTAAATTCTCTACCAAAGTTATAAAATGGAAACTCCGGGAAAGGGAAAAGGAAGAAAGTTACAAGGGGAAACCAGTAAGCCTAAGAAACAAAAAACTGAACAAACCCCTGAGAAGAAAGTGAAAGAAAGAAAACTCAATCAGGACCTAATTAACCAATTGCCTGGGTCAACTCCCAAGGCCAGAAGGTCTGCCCAACTCAGGGCAGAAGTGGAGAAATTAGAAGACAAACACAAACGCCTGGGAGATATCTGGACCCCAATTCGGGGATATGAACTTTTCATATTCCACTATAATAGAAGGTTTAGGAATGCTCCTGTGTCAAACCCATGGCACATGAATTTAGGAAAACTGGTTGTACCTAATGCATTCTTGAATGTGGAACTCCTTCAATTGCTTGCCAGACATTATAATTCAAACCTGAAAGCCATCTGCAACCCACAGGGAGAACCAATTGTGCATTTGTCAAAAAATGCTATTTGTGAGGTTTTTGATTTAGATGATTTATGCACTGTCCCTATCATTTATGAAGATCTGGATAAAGAATATTGGAGAATGGACACAACTTATAATGGATGGAGGTTGCCCATTCATAGGCCCAGGGTTGAAAAAGAAGTGATGCCCTTAACTGAAAATGATGGCCCTCCCTTTCATGTAGCCATATTTGAACCATACATACAGCATACCTATTTTTCTGTGGGCCAAGTCCTTGGCTCAGAAGTCCCCAAGTTCATGACTATTCCTCTGATGGTCATAGCCTCTGACATTCAGTGTCATAATGCAAGGCAATTCGATTATGCTTCCTATATTGCTAATAGAATGGACTCTGGTCTATCTGCAATAAAAAACAGTGCTCCAGCATGCTCTTTTGAGCATTACTCAATGCTTATGCACATGGTGTTATATTATGGCCAGGAGGTAGGGTTATGGCCAAGTGAGTTTCAAGTTGTTGCTGCAGATAAGAAAGGGGAAAAGATACCTATACAAATGTGGACCAGAATTTGTGATAGTAGATATGCCCATTCCAGCTATGCTCAATTTGAAGAGCATTGTGTAAAAGTACTGTATAGGTATTTTAATCATCCCTGTGAATATTCAATTTCAACTAAAATAAAAAGATTCCTCAGACCAAAAGATTTTGGTGGCCCCCCTACTGTCACTCATAATTGGGGAGACTGGTATTGCTTTGAAGATGCTACTATGATCAGAGTTTATGGTTTTGAGGATGCTCCATTTATATTGCCCAAGACTATCCCTGACAGGCTTGCATATCTGGAGATAATCAGGCAAATGCATTGTTCAAATGTGATGCATTTGAGTTCACATGACAAACAATCGTTTATGCCCAGCACCTTATGTTTTGGAGATTTTACTGTGGTTTCAAAAGAAGGTTACAATCTCATTCTGGATAAATTGATGCATTATAACATGATGACTGCTGAGATGAGAAAAGGATTTGACCCTGAAGGCTTTATTGACTCTGCAAGAAGAAAACAAAATCTCAGTGGATACATGCACATACATTATCCACATGATGATGTCATTAGAAATTTAGAAGAAGTAGAAGTCGAATTGGTGGTAGAAAAATATAACAGGGATCTAAGTGAAAAGAAAAAGCAGTTAGCAGAAATTGAGGTTGTATCCTCTGAAGATGAAGAATTGACAGGGCAAGAACAGCCACCAGATAAAAAGGTAGAGATGTCCAAGAGGAAAATGCAACAATATCAGCCTCCTGTTGTACTACATGATGAGGAGGGGTCTGCTGATGAGGATCCACGCCAAATAGCCTATGATTCTTTCATTTCAGATGATAAGTTTATTCAATCAAAAGAATTTAAATCATTTTTGTATAAATACAAAGGGAAAGAAATCAGAGAGTCAGTAGATGATGTCTCTGCTGATAATGAAAGACAATTATTAGATATGCTGAAGGAAACAATAGATAAAGAGATGCAAGACATGACACCTAGCAAGGGTAGACAGTTACTTAAAGATGCAGGGGTTATGATTTTTCCTGGTCTGGATTTAAATTCTGCTTTAGTTTTTGACAGTTTTCTGAATAACACAGATGATAAGTATAAACTTACTCCAGAAGGAGTTAATGAAGTATATATGGGAACAACGTATAATAATGATGAAAATTCCTTGATGATATGGGCGTTATACCCTCCCCATAAGAAGACGGCCATCATAGATACTGAAAAGACTTTTGGCCACGTTATGACTTTGAAAGCAGGGGAAACTGACCCTATGATTACAGCAGACATTGGTATCAATGTTGCAAAATTGAATAAAGCACAAGCTCAAATGTTGATCAAAGAAAGAGATGCATACAAATTGAATTGTGAAAGACTGACAAAAGAAAATGATTACTTGAAGGACGCTGTTAAGAGTACTTTTGGCCAGTCCACAAAAAGAATAACTCAAGGTGAGAGCTCACAGGGCATTCAAGTGTTATCCCCTGATCAGGCAACCCAAATTCAGATAGATGCATTTGTTACAATACTGCAGAGCAGGTATGCAAACATGGTGCGGTGGTTAAACCAGTTTTGGGATAATTACTCAGAGAATCATAAAGCAGTTCAAGAACATGAAAGACTTGAAAAGAGAATATGAGAAAAATTGACTGAGCTACAAAACAGAAGTACTGCTGATAGTACATATATCTTTGATGCAAAAGCATTTCTCAAACAGCACCAAAATTATTATGACAAACTTAAAGCTGATGCTAAGGAAGGAAATGATGCCTCAAACACAGGAGTGCCTAGGATATTTAAAGACAATGGAGAGGTAAAGAGCAAGGAAGAATGGATTATTGATTGTCAAATTATATTACACAAAGCCACAGGAGCTCTGAAAGACAAAGCCTCTGCATCTAGAGAAGTTTGCAAACAATTGGAAAGCATGATCACACTTGATATAATTACCAGAAGTGCTGTTGACCTTACTAATTCTCATCGTGAGCAAGATTACTTGGATTACTTGGCTAAAGTCTACTTGTGGCTAAATAGAGCCTAATCATGATTATGTTATAGTTGTTAATATTTGTTAAGTTCCCAAAAAAATTATTGAAGAGTTATGACTCTTCATAGAAATATCTATATAAGTCCAAACAATCGATGCTGAGAGATCATCAGCAGTAGAATATATTCAGATAAATCATATATACAATGTTTCAAAATGACTATGTTGCATATTTTATTTGAAGAAGAAGTTTGAAGTTCTCTGATTCAGTGGTTCTGCTTTGGTGTCAGTTGTTTGTTAAGATTATTCAATTGCGTGGCTGTCTCCATTTCTGCATTTCCTTGATATTCAGATTAAACATATCAAGTATATATTTGATCTGTCAATACACATTTGCTGTATCTGTGTGATTAAATAGGTTGGTATCCATTTGAGGAATTAAACCCTTCTGATTTAGTTACAATAGCCTGGAAGTATTAAGCTTGGATTACTAAGTAGGGCCATACAATTAGATTGCCATTCTGTCTCCAGTAAAATATTGTCTGTTAATCTTGTCCATTCATTTCATTTGGTTCCTTCAAGTAAGGATTAAAATACCTTCTGGTGAATTATAAGATATTTGATTTTATTTGGTTGGATTATCAAGAAGAGTTTGTCAGTCATTTACTTGCACGTTTATACAAGTTATTAACTAAAACTGTGCCAAACAACTAGAATTATTACCATTAGGAAACCATTAGTCCTGGTCCTTCAAACTGACTCTGTTACCCAACAAGGCACTAGTCTTATTTTACTTAAAACCTTTTACCTTGATATTGCTTATACAATTTCTACTAATTACTCATTAGACATTAAACTCAGTTAGCAAGCATTTCATCTATCCTACATCTTGTGCCATTGTAGATAGATTTAATTAGTCCACGCATTCATATTCAATCTGCTTTAATTTTCCAAGGTTTACCCACCTAGGTGTAGCAAGACCTAAAGCGAAGGAAATCATCAAACCTTGAAGGTTGATTTCAACAAGTTAGTTCAAAAACGTTGCCAATCTAAACATAGAGCTTGGCATCCCCTTAGGATTGGCAACCTGCATTTCTGAGACCTAACAAGACCTATCTTCAAAAAGTTAAATCAAGTGCCTTGAAGGAAAGTGACACTTTCTCTCTTATATTTATTCTTATAAGAAAGAATTGTAACAAACCTTTGTTAGAAAATGAATATCAAACTTAAGTTGTAATTTTTTAGGTAGCTAGATCTATTGTAGAGTTTGTTGGTTGGTTGCATTTGTTTCACATGTATGCCCAAAATACCAATTGACACATGTTGTCGAATTTATTTGTATAAATACATATCCATATGATGAATAAATGGTCTTTCTATTATTTGGTATCAAAACAAAGCAAAGACATTTCAACAAATTAAGCATTTCAAAATTTAAGAGGAGAAAGAAGCAAGCATCCCATCAAAACTCTTTGTACAAATTGAGGAAGGGAGTACATGGTCAAATAATTTATACATTTTCATTCCATACAAGGCATCAAGCAATAATTGATAATTGATTATACTCCACAATAAAAATGTAGTTGAAAAAAGGAATAGATTCATCCAAGAGATTATACACTATATTCTCAATAGCATGAATGTGGAGAGGCATTTTGGGTTGAAGCTATTGTTGAATTTGACAATTAATTCAAGCCACAAAGATCACCTACAAAACCTAAGATTTACCTTCCATAAGAGAAAAAAGCAAAGAGGAATAATTTGCACAATAAGGATGAATTAATGAAATGGATTAATGAATTACATGTAAGAACTTGCTTTTATATTTGCAAGTTAGAGAAAAACCCTAATAATGACTTAAGAATAACCTAAGACTAAAATTAGCCCTAAGTAAACTTAATAAAGTATAATTAAATATTTAATTATACCAACACCCCCCCATAAGTGCAACTTAGGGAGAAATGAAAAGCATGCAACTAATGCAAGAATGGGTCCCAGCTACAAGGCCATTTTAGGTACCCATGAACAACAAGAATCTCTCATAAAGTGGAGAGAAAGGAGAAAAACCTAGTGGGAGAAAACTCTTCTCTAAAAGAGAGAAAAATACAAGTACATGAACATGTGATGGAAGAAAGACTAACACTAAGACCCCCCAAGAAGTGAATCCATCACAAAAGTACAATCAAGAATGCCCCCCCATAAGAGAGGAAGAAGAAAAAAGGTCTGATGACCCCCCAGAAGTGAGAAGGAAAAAACCCCATGCGAGGAAATGCTCCCTCCCAAAATAGAGATGAGAAGAGAGACCATGCAGCTGCTCCTCAAGATGACTCCTGCAGTGCTGGAACATGCTCGACACAGAATAAAGATGAAGACCCATGAACATCGAACAAAATTCCTCCCCTTGGGAAGAAATAGAATTGTAGATGTGTACATAATGTCTTCCCATTCCGGATAGGAATATATAGGAAGAAGGATAAATGTCTCTAAACTTTGCACATGATCCAAAGACAATAATGATGCTCCTGAAAACTGCTCAAATGTCTCCAATCCACTACCAAAATGTGACTGAAGAAGAGGAGGATGAAGAACAATCTTTGAAGCAGATGATGGTGATGCAACTCCATCGAAGCTGTCATCAATGAGAAGACAAATGTCCTCAATGTGATCCTCCAAATCTATAAGATGGGACTCTACAAACAAAGATGATATGTCTGTAAGATAGGAATCGCAATGAGGTGGATCAGGAAGACTAATATTGACCTACTGCACAAAATCACTAGAAGCCAATGATGATGCAACACTGAACTCTGAAGTAGCAGTAGGTGATGGTGGAACAATGATCTCATCAGGAGGAGAAGTGATTGAAAGAAGCATTTCAAAGAGATGATGTGAGAAATGAGGACACATCTCTTTCTCATGTTGATTACTTCCACAATATCTGCAAGTAGATTTATGCTGATGGTAGAATCCCATCTCCTTAGATGATTATAGATCAAAATATGTAAGTAGATTTATGCTAATAATAGAAGTCTTTCAAAGCAAACAGAACCTTTCCAGGAGGCAGCATGTCTAGGATATCCAACAGAAGCCATAAAATTGACAAACTGATTTAAAATATACCTAGAGCTAAATCTGAAAAAAATATATAAGTGGCTGTGTAGAGCTCTCTGATACCTTTCCAACGCATATTCATTTTTGAAAAATGAGGATTCTGGGCTCAAGAACGGAGCTCGAAAGCTAAAAAAGATGCCTTGACTTCAAACAGCAATAAATTGTACCAATCTGAAAAACTTGGAAAAAATACCTACACCTCTAGATTATGCTCGGAACCAGCTTTCCAATGCCTATTTTTTTTTTTAAATCTGACTCTGTATGCTCAAGATATGCTCGATTTACCAAAACTACTCCTTTAGTGCAAAGAGGCCCAAAAAAAAGCACTATTGAAGCACCTGGGCACCCATGTGACCAGGCGCTGAGTCTTTGGGGGCTGGCGGCTAGGGCAGTGGTCCCTCATATGACCAGGATCTGAGTCTTTGGGGGCTACTGCTTGGAAGCTAGGGACTGGTCCCCCATGCGACCAAGGGTTAAACCCAAGGGGCTAGCCCTCCAAAATAAAAAATTCTTTTTTTATTAAGAAATTAATAAAAAGACTCAGTTGTACCTGTGCACAGAAATCTAGATGGCACGAAAATTGAGGCAGCACAATAATCAAGATGGCACGCAAACTATGGCATGAAAATCGAGGTTGGCATGGAAATCAAGGCACCGTACAGTCGTACGGATTTCATAGAGCCAAATTTTTGAAACCCTAAAAAAACACCCAGAAACTTTTTTCAGCAAAATATAGAGTGCCTTATATGAAAATAGGGGTTTTTGGGCCTTCTGAGTGCAATGGTGAGGTCTGTTTTGGCCAAAATAGCTCTAAAAATTTTGTTTTTCTTCAAATCTAAAAAAAACACTCTTGAAACCTTCACAAATCTGGCTTCCCCAAACTAAATTCAGCCAAACAAAAGACAGATCTACCTTTTCTAGCTGCTCTAAATCCAATGGAATACTCTGGTTTACACAAAAACACACCCAACAAATGGCTTTTACTAAAAAAATTCTCCAAATTTGAGAAGGGGCTTGCAGATCCGCTCTGATACCATGTTGAATTTGACAATTAATTCAAGCCACAAAGATCACCTGCAAAACCTAAGATTTACCTTCCACAAGAGAAAAAAGTAAAGAGGAATAATTTGCACAATAAGGATGAATTAATGAAATGGATTAATGAATTACATGTGAGAACTTGCTTTTATATTTGCAAGTTAGAGAAAAACCCTAATAATGACTTAAGAATAACCTAAGACTAAAATTAGCCCTAAGTAAACTTAATAAAGTGTAATTAAATATTTAATTACACCAACAGCTATAACCATAATAGAGTACTTGATCAATAGGGCATAGACAAAAGCTTTGGATGGTGTTACCCCTAAATAAGTTTGGTTAGGAAGAAAATCTAAAATAAAGGATCTTATGATTTTGGGAGCACAAGTTATGTACATGTTCCCAAACAAACACAAAACACACTTAATAAAAAAAACATCAAGTGTATCTTTCTTGGTTATAGTAAGAAATCGAAGGCCTATAAGCTAGTTGATCCTACAAATCAAAAGATCTACATAAGTAGAGATGTGATCTTTGAAGATGATCTTAAACAAGAACCTATATATATCTTGTTGGAGGAAAATGATGTCAAGAAAGACAACAAATAAGACATTTAAAAGAATACCATGAGAAAAGGTATAACTTGAGGAAGAAGATAAGGAAGAAAATATCAATATTCAAGAAATGCTAGATCTAGTGATAATAAATTTAAAGGAGGTAGTGTTAAAAATAATCCAAAAGTTCATCACTTAACAAGAATTTAAATGCCAACCTAGAAGGTGTCCAATTCAATTCCCTACCGATCACTCAAGTTGGAAGGGGCATAGGGTTAAATGTGGAGCAATCTAAAAACACATCTCAAGAAGAGGTAAGATTGAATTTAATGAGCATGGTAGTTCAATATTCAAACTAAAATCTATTAGTGAAGCATTAGAATTGAAATAATAGACTAATGAAATGAACACAATGTATCATGCTCATGAAAAATTATACATAGGAGCTTGTTGATATGCCAGTAGGAAATAAACCCTTAGGCTACAATAGATATTTCCAACAAAGTACAAGGTAGATGGAACTATCAACAAATGCAAAGCTCAATTTGTATGAAAAGAGGGGGTTGACAAATGAGGTTTTGATGGTTTTAGATCCTCCTTTCACAACAAACATTCAAGGACATATCAACCGAGCTGAATCTCTACTAAATGAGGGCATTCACCTAATAGGTTGGGCTGTCACTTGGAACGATGTGGAAACTCAGAAATTGCTAACTAATGCCTTAATGTAATCCTCAAATATGTAAGAAACCCTAATTATGCAAAATAGTGATCAAATTGATAATATCAGACAAATGCCTACAGATTAAGGAAGAGGAGAGAGATTAATAACTGACCATTTTTCAAAGTTTGAAATTTGGAATATTCAAGGACAATGCCTTGGGCATCCAAGTCCAACCTATTATTTTTTTCACAGAATGCAGAACTCCTTCCAGCACTGATGACCATTGTTCCGTCTATTTTTGTCATTAGAAATGAGGACACTGCCCTAGGCACCCTAGTCCAAGGCAGGCTGATTCTCAAGATGTAGAAGCTCCTTTAGATGCAGAATGTCACTGTAACTCTGATTCATGTCTCTATACCTTCGAAGGACATTGCCCTACGTGCCCATGTCCTGAAATGTTCAATACTGTCCCTTTCTTTTTAGATCTTGAATCCTTGTCATCTACAACCTTCCTCTACAACTCCACTACACAAAACTTGGTACCTATAACCTGCAATCACAAAGGAGTGTGGTTGGGGGTTGTGGTGTTTAGAGGCTTGCCTCAGTCAAGCCTTGGAGAGACATTCAAATCTTTCAAACACCGTTGTTAGATAAGAGTGCGTATCCCTGCATGATAGAGGCAAAATCCAAATGATAAATGATTCAAACATAAATGAATGTCACCTTAGAAGTGTAGATCTCACATAAATGAAGATCCTTCATGCACATGAGAAGATGAAGCCAAATCTGCAATCACAAACACAATAAAGATGCTCTGCTATGTAACAATGAATATCATAGATGCTCTAAAATCACAAGTATGCCTAAAGTTCACAATCATCTTCTATTTTACAAATGAAAACCTAAACATGCTTATATATGCAACTACAAATATTCTTGCTAAGAATTTCATAATTCAAACTTGAGATGTCAGCATAGAACCCAAAATAGGGTAGGACTAGGGTGCAAGCGCCCAAGTCCTCCCTCCCTATTTTGGTCAGGAGTCATCAAAATAGTACCCCTAGGTCCTATTTACCATAAGACTTCAGGGTTTTCTCATCGGGATTCAAAATTAACATGTAATATGATCTAAATGCATTCTAAGGACTTGGGAGCTAAACCTTAAGAGGGAAAAGCCCCCAAGGGAACATTTTCCTACATAACAGATTAATCAGATATTATGGTGGGAAATTTGGAGGACAATACACTAGTGAGGGACTTAATATATTGTAAGCAACAATTGACAAAACAAGCAAAATACAATTTGATAATTATTGAAGCTAAACAAGATAGGTTTATTGAAAATGATAGCTCAAAAAACAATCTTCGTGGAAGAGATACATTCCTTCTAATTTGTTCTAATGCTTCAAATTCAATCAATACAAACTGATAATTTAAAACTAGAAAACTTACTAAAAATAGTAGACTAGGGCTCCCAACAAAAACCAAACAGTTACCATATCTGGTGATGAACTGCATCCTCCTTGGAAGTTGAAATCAATAGTCAAATGAGGAAAATTTATTACAAAATCAAATTTTACTAAGTTACGTACACCAACTTGGTGCTTGGTCATAGCTCCTAGCCTATTGGGTGAAAATGAACTAGTTTCATGAGATACAAAGGTCTTAAAATAACTAGTTTGATTTGCCTAGATGAGATGCCTTAGGCCCTCTATCTAGGCTATCAATGAAATTTATGGGACCAATTCCGTTATGAAGACCTCTAAAAATGTGAATTTTGGATATGTGGACACGACCAAAAAACTTGATCATTATATATCAAATTCTACCTTAGAATTTCCATTTAGATGCCCCAAGATGTCACTCAAATCAATCATCTTGTCTTGAGCCCCATTACTTCAATATTCTACATCAAATGAGGAATTTTTTTGGCAATTTGTTCCTTGGCATGAACCACCTACGTAGATGAAGAAATTGTCCTTCATATACCATTTGGTAGAGAGAAATTTTTTATTTTTATTATCTTGATAAAAACCTCAGTGAATTGATCTACATTTAGTGGAGCAATGGCATATTTATTTAGTTCCAAACTCTAGGGATGTTTAACAACATCTAAGGTGTCCAACAATAGTGGGAAGTATGGATACAAAAACTCAACATTAAAAATTGGATGTACAAGCTAAGAAAAGAGACAATGCCATTCCAGGGCTTGACCGAGGAAGGCTCCTAAACACCACAACCCCTCAATTCCTCTCTTGTGATTGCAGGTGATAGATGTTGTATTCTATGGAGTGGAATTGTAGAGGAGCATTGCAAAGTGTAAGGATCTCAGATCTGAAGGAAAGAGTAGAAAAGAGCAAAATCAGGACAAGGGCACTAGTCCCTATGTCCTCCAAGTTTGCATAGCCAGAAATTAAAGGAATAGTGATAATCAACATCAAAAAAGATCTGGAAATCCCTGATACAAATACTACATCAGATGTTGGTGGGAGTCCCTCCATCCTCGATATTTCTAAATCTCAAACTTTAAAATCTGGTATGAATCTAATCTTCATCTAGTATCTCTATGTGCGAGCATTTGTCAAAATTAATCTGTTTGTTTATGATTTTGCAATAATTAGGGGTTTGAACATAATTGGGCTTAAACTAACACATTAATCATTAATTTACAAATTTCCCTATCATTACAAGTGACAACCAACCTGTAGGTGAATCCTCTTGCAAAAGTTGAGATTCAACTCGGTTAAATGTCCTTGAATGTGTGTAGTGAAAGGAGGATCTAATTAAATCACCTATCAAACCCTCATCCCCCTTTTTCATACATAACAAAGAGATACCGTGATCCATGCACCTTTGGAGTACAACATCCAAATCATTGAAGTGATCTGCCCTTCTCTTTGAGAAAACCATCAGGTCATCAAGGTAGATAATAATAATAATAATCTTATCTTTCAAATCTCCAAAAGTCATATCCATGGCCCTTTGAAAAGTGGCCTCAGCATTGATGAGGCCAAAGGGCATCTTGTTGTAGGCAAAGACATCGATAGGAGTAGTAAATTTTGTTTTATGCTGGTCCTCAGGAGCTACTCCTATTTTGTTATACCCCGAGAAGCCATCCAGCATGGACATCATCTCTGATCCAGATACTATCTGTAGTATGTGATCCATAACAGGTAAAGGATAGTTATCCTTGAGTGAGGCCTGATTCAAATTTTAAAAATCAACATAGATTCTTATTTCTCCATTTTCCTCCTCACTAGGACAATGTTGGCAATCTAGGTAGAGTGATGTATGCAGTAAATAATATTAGCCTCAAGCATCTTGTCAATCTCACTGAAAATAGCTTCGGCAATCTTTGGATTATATGTTCATTGTTTTTGCTAAAATGGGGATGTGCCAGGCTTCAAAGGGATGTGGTGTTGTACTTCTCCATTTCTAAATTTCTTTAAATCTATGTAACACCATGCGAAAACATATTTATAATTAATTAACAAAGAAATTAAATGCTCTCTTTCTTGAGGATAGAAACGCTTCCCAATACAGACAAACTTGGGATCTTCTTTTGTGCCAATGTTCATATGATCATACTCAGTAGAGGAACTATTAGAAGTTGAATTTTTTTACTTAATGTAGTGATCATGTCTATTGAAAAGGTCTTCTAAAGAGACAAAACCTTTTGGAATCTTGTTCCCCTTTAATTGTATAACTTTAGCATCTTGACCATCTGGGGAACTTATTTCTCCATCAAGAGTGTCACCACTCTTTGTAGTATTGCCTTCAAAGAGCATGTTGGTAAATGATTCAACCTTCTTCAGAAAAAGTGATGATCTGCTAGTCATTATTAAACACCTACCAATGATGTAAATTATCAAGCACAATGGGCCTGTATATAACCTCCACCCTGTAAGACTCATCCTTAAAGTCAGGATGTCGGAGGAGCAATGATGCCAAGACAACTAGGGAATCTATCCTAGTGTTCTGATCTCTAGGGACTGTTTCAACAGAGAATGCATCAAAATACTCTATACTATCCCAAACCCTATTCTAATAATGTCTCAATGGTGCAGGAGCACCCCTTCAACAAGCTAAATATACATCTGAGGGAGAAGACTAAGGTGTACTATGTTTTATGCATTTTATGTGTCATGTAGCATTTGTGTTAACATTTTTGTTTGTAAGAACCAACCCCACTATGAGAACCGACCCCACCATATGAATCGAGGTCACAAATTGGGCATTCCAATAAGCCAATTTGGACATCATTATACATTTGGGGTATGTGGATGATTAAGTCAATATGTCGCATTATTAGGAGTTTTGTTGTCTTAAGCCAAACAGGTGTCATGTGATTAGTTAGGGTTTTTGCTTATAATCTTGGTTAAGCAAAATCAGAAGGGGAGTTGAATATACAAGACAAGAAGAGGTGTCTGAGAAGGTTGTTGGCTTTTCACCTTCTAGAATTATCAAATGTATGAATCCCTGTAAGAATGAAGAAATAGAAATTCTATCAATTGTGTTTTATAAATTCTGAAGTCTGTGTAAATTCCCTGGGTATCGAATTGTCCTTTGTATATTATCTATATAGAATTGTTTTGTATTTAATTTAGTTTTCCTATTGTCGAGATGCATGATTAAAACCATTCCACTGGTGGATTTCTGTGAAATTAGTGGAATGGGCTTTGTACAAGAGTTTTATGTTTTGTTTCTTTTTGTTCATGGTCATGGCAGAATGGAAACTGCAAAATTTGCTACAGAGGAGGTTGTTGGCATGAGATTCAATTATACATTTTATGTATATACATCAATTGCATGCTGGAATAGTTTGTGAGTATATCACATTTGTATGCGAGTATCACCCTGTGTATATCCTGTGAAGTAAGACTTTAGAGATGGACAGCCATGGTTGAAGGCTCAAGAGGTTGACAAAGTGCAAAAGTCTGTAGGGTTGCAGGAGAGATAGTTCTGTGCAATCGCTAAGTATAAAGTGGGTCGAGACAGCGAAAATCCACGTGGTTTCAATAGACATACAATTTGTGTATATATCACTTTTGCATGCGAGATATACATTCTGTGAGTATATCGCTATTGCATGTTCCTGTGTATATCGCATTTGTCTATCGCAATTGTATGTGGGGAACATACATCATAAATATAGAAGTCTATCACATATACAAGGGAGAGAGAAAGCTTCGGAATGCATGTTGATAATGTATACTGTTGATATACAATCTATGTGTATATTGTGGATGAGTATTAGGTTCATCCCCTGTGTATCCTATAGTTGAATATTTGTGAGTATCCCACAGATGTATATGGTGGATTGTATGTGATGAATGTACATTGTGAATGTACATTGGGTTGGTACAAGGAAAGTCAACAGTTGACTTCGGTGAATGCATGCTCTAGATGCAGGTTCGAGTTGTATGTTTTGAATGTATATTGGAATATACATTTCGTAGATACATCGAGTTATATGCAAGTGATGACCGGATGTAGCGGTCAAGGTAGTCGAATATACAATGGGTTACTGGTGATAGGAAGCTGTCAATTGTATGCCCCGATTGCATGTTATAATTGTATGTTGAAACATACATTGTTTTGCGAGACAAGTGTTGACTGGTAGAAGCGGTAGACAAGACCGACATAGCAAGTCAGGTAATGTATGTGTAGGGTTGAATGTATTAGTGCATTGTTGTAACGGTTTGAATAGCTGTCAGAGTGATGTTTAAGCATTGGGGTGAGGGATACCGAAGGTACCGATAAACCTTGTCTGACCGATGGAGTATGTCGAAAGGACAATAAATTTCTCTTGCTGATAGAAGGAAGCATCGTGACAATGGAGTTCCAAGAATTTGTATCAATCTCTTGGAGATCTGCATCAAGTGGTATCAGAGCAAAGGAGTGTTCTTTGGGAAGAAGGAGAAGACAAGATGTCAGAAGGAGAGGGGTCAGAAGAGTACCCAACAAAGATGACCAATGTTGAGTTGGCGGCCCTAGTGCGAAAGCAAATGGTAGAGAGTAGAGCAGCTCGAGCGCAGAATCAGGCCTTGAAAGAAGAGGTAGGGAAGTTGAGGGATAGAGTTGAGAAGGGAGAAGAAGATTCTGGTAAGCGAGAAGACAGGGATGAAGAGGAGATCCCTAGGCAGAAAGAGATAGAGGTTCCTGCAAACCAGAGACCCTTACTTAATGCCCTCAAATCCATGGAGAGAAGGACCATGGATATGAAAGTAGACCTGCCAATATTTGTAGGCAAAATGGAACCTGATTCAGTGGAGTGGATAGACTCCTTGAATAACTTCTTTGAGACTGAGGAGATACCAAACCACCAAAGGGTGAGAATGGCCCAATCCAAAATGAAAGGGGCTACACTAAATTGGTGAAATTTCATCCAAGATGACAGGGTGAAAGAAGGAAAGAATAGAGTTGCTACTTGGAAGAAAATGATGGCTTTAGTGAAGGAGGCCTATGTTCCATTGGATTACAACATCCAATTATATAAGAGGAAACAAAATTTGAAGCAGAAGGAGTTAGATGTCAGCTCATAGACAGAAGAGTTCATGAAACTATGTGTCAAGACAAAGGTAAAGGAGAATGAAGAAGAGAAGGTGGCAAGGTACCTCAATGGATTGAGGTTTGCCATCCAAGAAGACATAAATCTGTATAACCTAGAGACAGTCCAAAAGTGCTACCAATTGGCACTGAAGGTGGAAGAGAAATTCAAGAGAAGACAAGAGTAGAACAGTAGAGGAAGAGGAAGACAACAAAGGGGAGGAAGAAGTCCTTTCAGAGGCAGAGGAAATGGATTTGGATACCAAGGTGAATCAAACCAAGAGGGCAACAAAGGAGACAACAGTCAAACCCAAGGGGAAAGTTACAATGAAAGAGGAAACTTTAGGGGTAGAAGACCACCGTTTAGAGGAAGATCTCAGGGCAGAGGACCTATCAGATGTTACAATTGCAATCAAGCAGTCCATATAGCCAGCAGATGTCTAGGAAAGGCAACTAGTTCAATGGGAGAAAGGAAGATAAATCTGATCCAAGAATCTGATTGTCAAAGTGTGGCAAGCTCCAACACCTTTCAAAGTGTGAATGCTCCTGACAGTTATGGATATCCAAAGAAAGGAGAATCTTTGATGATGAGGAGAGCAATGACCACCAGGAAGGTGCCTAACAAAGAACCCCCACAAAAGAAGTCTCTCTTCAGAACTACTTGCAAGGCAGGAGGAAAGGTATGTAAAGTTCTAATTGACTCTGGATCCACTAAAAATTTGTGTCATTTGAAATGGTAGAAAAGTTTAAGCTTAGAAGACTACCACATCCTTGCCCATACAAGATCTCATGGCTCACCCAAGGTTAGCAAATAGTTGTGGAAGAACAGGCTTGGGTAGAATTTCAAATTGGACCATACAAGGATAGGTTATTGTTTGACATTGCCAAGATGGATGCTTGCCATCTCCTATTTGGAAGACCATGGTAGTATGACTTGAAAGCACACCATGATGGAGTTAGAAACACATATTCAATCACCAAGGATGGTAAGGTGATAGAGTTACTACCATTGATGGAGAATGAGGTGGAATCAAAAGGGAAAGAAGTCAAGGCGATGATGGTAGAAGGCAAACAATTCATGAAAGAGATAGTAGAAGAAGGAGCAGTTGCATATGCTCTAATTCCATGCCTAAAGGTGAACAAGGAGCAGCAGCAAGAAGTCAAGGGAGAGAAGAGGCAAAAGTTCATAGATCCGGCTGTCCAAGAGCTATTGGAAAAACACAAAGGCATCATCTCTGATGGAATGCCAAGGTCCCTACCACCTATGAGGGACATCAACCATTGCATAGATCTAATCCCAGGATCTACACTCCCAAACAAAGTAGCATACAAGCTTACCCCAGAACAGAATACAGAGGTAGCAAGGTAGATTGACGAGTTGTTGGAGACAGGCCTCATTGGCAAGAGTTTAAGCCCATGTGTGGTACTGGCTATACTAGCACCAAAGAAGGAAGGCACTTGGAGACTTTGTACTGATTCGAAAGCTATTAACAAGATAACAATCAGGTTTAGGTTCCCAATCCCTAGGATAGAAGATTTGCTTGATTGCTTGGGGGTGGTAAATATTTCACAAAAATAGATTTAAAGAATGGCTATCATCATATTAGGATTAGGCCAGGAGATGAATGGAAGACTGCATTCAAGACCAATGAGGGGTTATATGAGTGGAAGGTCATGATGTTTGGTTTGTCCAACACCCCTAGTACCTTTATGAGATTCATGAATGAGGTCTTAAGAGAATTCATGGTAAAATTTGTCATAGTATATCTAGATGACACCCTGATTTTCAGTAATACAAGGGAAGAGCACCTCAACCATATAGACTTGGTCCTCAAAAAGTTACATGAAGAGCAACTAATGATCAACTTAGGAAAGTGTTTGTTCATGCAGGAAGAGATCATCTACTTGGGATTTGTCATCTCACATAACAAACTGAAAATGGATCAAGAGAAGGTAAGTGCCATATTGTCTTGGCCAACTCCTAAAACCTTGAATGATGTTAGAAGTTTCCATGGGTTAGCAACCTTTTATAGGAAATTTATAAAGGGGTTTAGTCATGTTTGTGCACCCATGCTTGACACCATAAAAGGAGGACAGAAGTACATATTCACTTGGACAAAGGAGGCAAATAATGTTGATAACTGAGAGGGGGGGGTGAATCAATTATCTTAATTATTTCAGCTTTTTGAACTTCCTTAACAATTAATGCAGCATCAATTCAAATAAGCAAACATAATCATGAAATGGAAATAACGTCAATACACATGACACAGTGATTTTGACGTGGAAAACCCTATTAGGGGAAAAACCACGGGGTGATTAACCCAAGATTGTATTCTTTGTTAGAAGAATAAGATAGTACAAAATAGCACTTGCCAATTAGGGCTCACTGCCTGAGCTCACTGCTTAGAAGAGGCTCACTGCCTACAAGAGACTCACTGTCTACAAGAAAAGAAGGTTACAAGAAACTTGAACTGATGAGAAGCATCCACACATGCTGAAGTTCAGTTCCAGTTAGGCTCAATACACTGATCTACTACACTTCATTCTAGCTCCTCTTTGTTGTTGTTGTCCTGTCACATTCCAGACTTGTCTTACTGTCTTCACACTGCTCTTCTACTTTTCTTTGCACTTGTCCACACACCACACTCCTTCACATCCAAATCCATCTGGTATATATATATCCGCACCAATGATTTCAACACCTTTCTTGTTGGCATCTGGAATAGTCAATATTTTCCTCAACTCTGAACTGTTGGCTGAATCTTTGCATACCAAGTAATCCAAATCAAAGAGATGCTTGTAGAAGTCATCAATCATGTCAGCCAATCATGAATGATACCTTAGGAAACTTAATCACCTTCAATATCACATCCGGATTAAGGTCTGATGCTTTGCCGGTTAGGTATTCTTCTGTCTACTCTGCCAATCAGGAACCCATCACTCAAGTGCTCATAACTCTTCACACTTCTATCACCGAAGGATAAGTCCTTGGAATATATCAGTCAAGGTACTCCTCTTGACTTCCCCAAATCCATACTTCACTGAGATACTTCCTTTGAGAGATCTAGACCTGACTGTTGGACCTTGCTGCCTGCTCTGTTCTTGCTTACCGGACCATAACACTTCTTCAATCTGACTTCCAGAAAAGACACACCATGTCCTGCAGATGTGTGGGATGGACTTTGTTGCCATCAATGACAACACTAATGAAACCACACAGTGTCTCTTGCCAACAATCTCCCCCTTTGGCATTGATGACAACACTTACTGAAAAATGACTAAGTGTCACACTATACTCCCCCTTGGCTAATGCTCTATTCTTATGAATATTTTCTGGAGCTCCCCCTTAGCTGGATTCCTCATTTTTCACTACTCCTCACTCCCCCTTTGACATCAATGGCAAAGGGTGGGGTCCGCACACCAAAATTTGCAAAATTCAATCTATACTTAATCGCATAAGTATATTATCTGGTTATACTTTACATATACTTTAGTATATCTGTAAAAGTGTTTTTTAATTGTACAAGTTCTGTTGCCCAACTCAGCTTCATCCTGTCAAAATTGAGATGTGACCACTCAACAGGAATGCAAAAGCTTCTGCCTTCTTGAGATCTGTCGGATCACTGGTCCGGGATGTAGTCTGAGTATCACTTAGGGCCTCATGCATGGCCTCTAACTTAGGGATAATGATCCCTCTAAGTTCACTCAACCTATTTATTCTATTTCTCTTCTCCTTCTCAAGCTTCTTAATTTCATTCAAGACTACAATAGTCTGACATTCTTGATTTATTATGGAAGTAGTAAGGGGATCAAAATTCTGAGATAGTCTTGTTAATTTGTCCTCCTGTTCTTTCACTTTCTTCTCAATCTCCACTATTACTTTGGACAATGATAGACAAAATTTATACATTTCTCCGCCATCTTTAAGAGCATTTTCTAAGCTCTTTATCCCTATATCCATGTTTCTCCTATCATTGGTTATTGGCCCTTGTACCTCTAATAATCTTTTTACCAAAAACTCCTTCCGGACCTTATCTTCTGCTGACTTCTCTAAGGAATCAAAATGTGTGCTAACACTATTTACTAGAGATTTGAGATTACTGGATGAAGAGGATGAGGGATCCTTCTGAAAAGATGGCATGATCTTTTCTAGTACACCAGATGCAATTTTTATGAGCTTGTAGTCCTCCATGTGAGACTTCAGAAGTTTTTCTTTTGCCTTTGCAGAAGTTTTTCTTTTGCCTTTGCTGAAGTAAAGGATGCTAGCTTCATGGTTTGAACCGGGGAGAGGGAGTCAAAATTGAATGGTCCTTGAAGAAGTCCTGGTTCATCAAATTCCATCATCTCCTTGGTCAGGAATTCTTCGACTACTTCTGCTGTGTCTCTTGCCGGTGACAGGGTTTTCTCCCCTTCTGCAGTCTTACCACTATCATCTGGTTTTTCCTTTTCCTCTGCTTCTTGACTGATCTTCTCTTCCACTCTTTCTTCTCCTTTGGATCCGGAGTCTGCAGGGGAAACCGGATGAGAGATATTTGCTTCTTCTTGGACTTCCTCTTCTGGAATAGAGGAATCTAAATCCTTAGCTTTTTGTTCACCTGTCTCCTTTGCCTCTTCTGCCATTCTCTCAGTAGATTCGTCTTTGTCATCCATGACAGAGGGTTCATCACCTAAGTCCTCTATAATAGGAAGGTTGAATCTTTTAAAGGCATTCTAGAGGATATCTTCTGTTTGCTTTGAAACTTTGTCAGTTTCTCCAAGCATGAGTTGATTCATTCTAGCTTTGCTTTGGAACTCATCCTTGCAGTCCTTGAAGATGATGTTCATTTATTTTGGGGTGATGGACGGATAGAGCTGGATAGAAATCTGCTCCCAGATTTCTAGATCTTTTGCTTGGGCATTGTTCTTCCTCATTTCAAGTTCTTTCTCTAAACTTTTGGGAATTAGAGAAATTATTTCAATAAATGCTTTGTTGTATATGTTCAAGTACTTAATTGTGGCTACCTCCAAGATCTTTTTATCTGCATCATTATATGCATCATAGAATTTTGTTATTGGTTGCAAGTTCCCATCCACAGTAACTGCTTTAACTACATCATTTAAAGACAGAGTGGGCCTTTCAACAAACTCTTTTGCCTCTACCTCCTTGTCTTCACCGGATACTTTCTTTTTCTTCTTCATCTTCTTGATCTCTTCATCAGATTCTATCTCTTCTTCATCCTTCTGATTGATGTAAGACCTTGTTGCCTTTGTCTTAGTTCTCTTTTCTCCTTTACCAGATGATTTTGCTTCCAGTTTTGATGCCTTTGAGCTCTTAGCAGTGGTAGGTGCAGAGGTCTTAGAGGATCTGGTCTGGGAGGGGACTTCTACTGGAGCACCCTTTTTCTCTGCTTTTTCTTTCTCTTTCTCTGCCCTTTCTATCTTCTCTCTATTTGTATCAAAAGCTTCCTTTGAAATTCCATGCTTCTTGGCAAAATCTTCTACTTCCCTCCTCACTTTTCTTTTTATTTCTGGTTTTCTTAGCTCCACATGGATCTTCACATTCAATTCTTCGAAGGTTCCAAACCTTTATGCCTTGGGATCCTTGGGCTGACTTAGCATGTGCTGAACATGCAGCTCTACAATTTTCTCATCCACTTCATACCCCATTGGCATGATCCAGACTACCCTTGGCTCTACTGCCTCCATCAGGCACTAATCAGTTTCTACCATAAAGTAAATTGTATCCTTATACTTGTCAACTAGGGATTGGGGAATTCTCTCTCTGGCTTGCATCATGTTCTGAAAGTTCTTAAAGTACCCCCAGAGTGTTGTATTATGTGTATTGGCATCACCAATTCCATGTAGATAGTCTCTGATTTGAATTGCTACTGGTCTGTCATTCTGCCATATCCACCCATTAGATCTGGGTAGCTCATTCATGTAGTAGAAAAATAGACAGAGTATCAAGCCACCATATTTAAAGGAGTTCTTCTTGTCCTTCTTTATCTTCTGCAGATTTTCCAAAAGTTGGTTTAAAAAGAGCTCACAGAGATCATAGTCAGCATTCTTCCTTAACATTTCATAAGCAGTATATAGAAGAGTTCCGGATACTGAATTCTCCTTGCTGGAGTGATATATCTTATAGCCAATTATCATTGATGCAAACTTGATATCCGGATCTGTAATATCCTTAATTGTCATTGTTCTTTTATCAAATTTTGATCCAGTGGCCTCACTTACAATTTGGTTTTTGACAAATTTGAGAATAGGTATCTCACCGGTTGAGTGTAATCCGATTACAGCCCTAATGGCATCCTTAGTGATCTTAAACGGCCTGTTCAACGACATGAAGTTGTCATGAATTCTACTCAAAACATACCGGACCCATTCATCTTCTGTAAAATAGGGGAAATGAATGCATTGTGCAAAATGTTTGTCCTGGATAGCCTTATATTGTGGTTTGAGTTCAAATGAGTCATCAATTAAGTGATTGTGATAGATATCCATCAGCTTGGATTCCCCAAAATTTTCAATGTTTGCATGAATATATGCCCTAACATCTTCAACATGCAAAACCCCATGCGAAATGCTGGAGAATGCGCCTAAGGGATCCACTTCTAAAGATTTGTAGGGATGTTTCTTAAATTTAGAGCGCGGCCTATCAATAATCTTCACAACATTTAGAGTAGACATCCTAACGATTTAGAGAGAGAGTGGAAAATACCTCTTATGCCTTTTAGGGTTCACAGAATGAGCTGAAGAGATCACTAGCTAATTTGAATTCTGCGATTGATCCTTGAGAGAGATGAGGCAAGCTTGTTTGCAGAGCTCTTCTTGTCTATTTCATTAATGCAAATGTGCAAATGAAGAGTAAATGAACCCTTTTATCACTGAGTAAACCCTAATTTCTCATTGCAATAAATGAGCAACTTAGGTCATTTCAGTTGCTTTGTCCTTGTTCTTCTTGATCTGAGATATATCTTTTTCCGGATCACTATGATACCCTTGGTGTTATTCTTGGTGAATAATGACAATTTATTTTCCTTTCCATAGTTATTTGATATATCCGCAGATCAAGATTCCTCAATTTTGAATCAAGCTAGATTTAATTGAGAGAAATCTTCTTTTACCAGATGACAGTCAAAACCGGATCTACCTTGGAAGATTAGACTCTTCAAACCTTCTTGCGGATCTTTCATATCTTTTACCAAACCTACTTTAGATGTTTCTCTAAGAATCCTTTAATTCGCAACTTCCCATGTGCCAATTTCAGGCACCAAATGATTGGCTGGGGGAATTAGTTTTTCTTTGTGACTCCCCTTGAGCCAGAGCTCATCTATTCAATTTCTGGAAGGATTATCAACACCAGATTCTGGTGCGGACCCATCTCCAACATTCTCTGTGCTTCTCTTCACCCAAATCTTATTCATCTCCCTTGGAATTTCATCCGCATTCACTTTTCCTTTTCCTTTGTCTTGGTTATGATTATGCTATTCCAGACCCCTTTTGTCTTGATTCTTATTTCTACAGAATTTGGCAATATTGTTAGACTTAGGGCACACAACTGAGAGGGGGGGTGAATCAATTGTGCAAAAACTTTCTTCTAATTAAACACTTAACCTCACTTTGCAATTCAATAGTATAATAATAAATCAATCATGTAATCACAATACAACAGATCAAGAGCAGAAACACATCAATACATGAGACACCAAGATTTTGACGTGGAAAACCTGGTTAAGGGAAAAACCATGGGGTGATTAACCCAAGATTGTATTCTCTATTAGAAGAATAGAAAGAACAAAATGGCACATGCCAAGTAGGACGCACTGCTCGAGTACACTACTCACAAGAGGCTCACTGCCTACAAGAGACACACTGTCTACAAAGAAATAATTGTCACCTACTTGAATTGGAAAATAGCATCTTCACCATGCTTGAATCAGTTCCATTTTAAGCCCAATACTTCTGCTCTGCCTTTTTCTCTACTCCTTGCTACCACACACTCATCTCCACAAGGACAACTTTGAAATGACTTTGCAACCCCTTACTTATACAAGACATCAACTTAGGAATGATCATCTAAGTCAGTAAACATCCATAAGAACATCTGCAAGACGTGTAACTCATCCGGTCGGCTAGTCTCAGGAAGAACATCATCACCCAGAGGTTATTCTTCAATTGTGGGCTCCAACTCCAATGTGAACCACCAATATAGGTTGGGCATAATCCAAAAACCTTCACAAGAAATCTTGACTCACTAAGAACATCCGCACTTCATCTGTTTACTGAAAACCATCCCTCCTTCATCCGGAACCTCAAGAACACAGTCTGCCACTACTGTCACAAAGGAATACATTCTTCTGGACCTTCAAACCATGAACCAATCTAGATAACACTCCATAGAGACCTCCTTAACACTCCCTCAAATCTACAGAATAGGAGAGGGTATTTTCGGATCTCACCGGACCTGTCTGTATCACTCTATCACCACTGAGCACCTGCCAGAACTAGTTTTACTTGAACTGTCATAACTTCTTGAGATCTTCATGTGGACCTCTAAAATCTCTACTAAACTATCTTAAGACACATATCTACAAACCATTTAATCCGCATCCTCTGATCCTCATCCTATCTTGGACTTTTCCCTTATTGTCATCACTGTTCTTCACTGTTCCTGATTAAGACTAATTTTCTCAATATCCTCAACTCACAGCTCATCAAATCCTTATCATTAATGCAACAGGAGTATGTTGACATCAATGACAACATCGGTTAGGCCCATACTTGCAACAATCTCCCCCTTTGTCATTAATGGCAACATACGATGTGAAAAACCATCAAGACAAGAACTTCTCCTTACTGTCACAACTCCCCCTATCAGAAAAAACCATTCACATGTCTTCTCTTCTTTTATTGCTCCCCCTTTGATCATCATCCACTTGTTTTTCACATGTCTTCTCTCCCCCTTTGACATCAATGGCAAAGGGCACATACTTGCAATTCCATCACTTCAGAATCATACCGGTTGCTCCCCCTGAGTAGCAGCTCCCCAACATCAATCTAGATCACAAGGTGTGACTATGATACCCATCAGACTGATGCACATCAGTGCACCTTCATTCATCACTAGAGGGGCAATAACCCCTAACTTCTCCCTGAGAAACTCAAAAGAGTCCTTAGGTAGAGGTTTAGTAAAGATGTCTGCAATCTGATCCTTGGAAGGCACAAACTCCAATCTGACTTCATTCTTGTTCACTTGTTCTCTCAAAAAGTGAAACTTAATGGATATGTGTTTAGTCTTTGAATGCAATACTGGATTCTTAGATATGTTTATTGCACTTGAATTATCACAAAAAATTGTGATAGGCTCCTCATATTCCACTTTGATATCTCTTAGCATTTGCTTCATCCACAAAACTTGAGTGCAACTACCAGCTGCTGCAATATATTCTGCTTCAGTTGTAGATAGAGATATTTCCTCTTATTTCTTGCTTAGCCAAGAAACCAATCTCTTTCCCAAAAAGAATGTTGGCAAGAGACACTATATAGACTCAAGGTTGTTGTCATTGATGGCAACAAAGGTCATCCCACATATCCGCAAGTCATAATGTGTCTCTACCGGAAGTCAGAATAAAGAATGTTGTGGTCCGGTGAAGAAGAACAGAGCATGTGGCAAGGTCCGACAGATTGGTCCGGATCTCTCAGAGGAAGTGTCTTGGTGCAGTGCGGATTTGGGGAAGTCAAGAGGACTACCTTGAGTGGTATATTCCAAGGATTTAGCCTCCGGTGATGGACAAGGAAAAAGATATGAATGGTTGAGTACCGGATTCCTGAGAGACAGTGAAAACAGAGGAAGAACTAACTGGCAGAGTATCAAACTGCTTTCCGAATGTGTTACTGTTGATGACAGAGGTTGTGAAGGCATGAATCATGTTTGGCCGACATGATTAATGATATCTACAAGTATATGCTTGATCCGCATTGCTTGGTGAGGAAGGATTCAGCCGACAGAACAAAAGTTTGTAAGAAACTAGACTGTTCCGGATGTCGACTAGAAAGGTGATGAAATTACTTGTGCGGATATATATAGAGGATGGATTTAGTTGTGAAGAGTGTAATGGTGTGGAGATATATGCGAATAAGTCCAGATAAGAGCAGAGGTAGCAAAAAGGATCCGGTATGTGAAAGATAGCAGAATAAAGAACAGAGGAAAGATGAAGTGCAGCAGATCAGTGTACTGAGCCTAACCGGAACTGAACTCCAGCATATGCAGATGCTTCCAATCAGTTCAAGACTGTGATTCTCATCACTTTGTAGATAGTGTGTCTTCTTGTAGGCAGTGGGCCTCTTGTGAGCAGTGTGCTCGGGCAGTGAGCCCTAATTGGCAAGTGCCATTTTTGTAATTTCCTATTCTTCTAACAGAGAATAATTTTGGGTTAATCACCCCGTGGTTTTCTCCCTTAACAGGGTTTCCACGTCAAAAATACTGTGTCATGTGTTTCTTATTTCATGATTAATGTTTTTGTGTTTGATTCTTCAATAAGGGAAATAATTAGGATAACTGATTCACCCCCCCCTCTCAGTTATCAACAATTGGTATCAGAGCTAAGTTCCTCCTAATAGAGCCTAACAGCTTGAGGAAGATCTGGGATTTCAAATGGATGCATATGGTTTAAGGGAGCAACTCAAGACTGCTCTTGAGGATCTTGAACAGTCAAATTCTGAAGTCAGTGAATTAAAGGAAAGACTCAAACAGGCTGATGAATTCATGAGAGAATTAAAAGACAAATTAAGTCTCTCTATGAAAAAGAGAAAGGAGCTGCTTCAACAATTGGCAAGACAAAGTGAAGAAAGCAATACAAATGAAGAATTGACTGAGCAAACCAAGTTATGTGAAAAGTTATCAAAAGAAGTCATTATGTTAAGACATGAAATGGAATCAGGAACTATAAAGTTTACTCAAGAGATTGAAGAAAAAAGAAAGGCTGAAGACAATCTAAGACAATCTCTTAAAGAAAAATCAGAAGAATGCCACCAGATGGACAGGATTATCAGACATCTTGAATCTGATCTTGAAGATGCCAAAGATAATGAAGGAAAACTTGAGGATCAAATTGCCTCTCTCAAAAGAGACCTTCAAACAGCAAATGAATATAAAGAGAAATTCAAGATAAGTTCTGCTCAACTTGAAGTTCTTCTTGGAAGTCAAAAGAGGACAGATGACAAGTATGGTTTGGGATATGAGAAAGGAGAAAGCTCCGGATCCGGTCAGAAGAATCTTGGATCAGAAAATCCAAGGAGCAGGCCTAGAAGACCTCCGGTAAGACAGCCAAATGCTCAAAGATATCCATCCTTCAATGGATACTGCCACAGCTGCAACCACTTTGGTCACAAAGCTGATCAGTGCAGAATGAGAATGAATCAGATTAATTCATCCTTCTCCGGACAGTGCTTCAACTGCAAAAGGTATGGACACAAATCCCATGAATGCAGAATTATGCAAGTAAACAAATCATTCAAAGGTAGATGCTTCACATACAATAGAGTAGGTCATATGGCTAACCAATGCAGATCAAGAGGATATCAGTCAAATATGCAAAGAAATGTTATTTGCCAAATCTGCAATAGGTCCGGTCATAATGCTAAAGTCTGCAGAAACAAGAATCAGGACAAAAGAGGTCCGGTGTATAATCAGAATCAAGACAAGGGTAAACAAAAGATGAATGCGGATGAGGTTAGGAATCAGATGAGCAAGATTTGGGTGAAGAAAAGTTTAGAGAATGTAGAGGTTGGATCCGCACCAGACTCTGGTGCTGATATTTCTTCCGGAAATTAAAAAGTGAGCTCAGGCTCAGGGGGAGACTCAAAGAAAATCTTGTTCCCCCAGCCAAACAAGTGGTGCCGGATGTGGCACAAGATGCGGATCAAAGGGTTTGTAGATATGAGTCTTGAGATACTTCAGTCAAGTTTTCAGAGGTCCGCATGGAGTTATGAAGAAGCTGTGATCGATCAAATAAGACCTGTTCAGGGAGATGCTCCGGTATGATAAAGGATTACAAAAAGGTCCGGAAAGATCCAGAAATGCACTATCTTGTTCTGCGGATTGGACAGAGTGTTTGGGATGTTCTTGTAATATGTTACCTCGATTTATTCATGATTGAAAGATCCGGATGATATCCACAGATCAGGACTAATCCGGGATACTCCAAGCTATCCAGACAAGGCAAACCAGAATGATGTAGGTGAAGCATTTATTGCAGACAGATATTAGGGTTCGCGGAGCAATTTAAGGGATTTCTCAAAGGTCATTTGCTCATTCTGCACTCGAGAAGAAGCAAAAAGTGGAGCTCTGCAACAAGGTTCATCAAGCACACCAAGGATCTCCTGCCGAAGTTATTGCATAAAGAAATCAATCCAACCACTCCGTGCAAACCGAAGGCGCATAAGGTATTCTCCGTTTTTCATTACCTCACTGAAAATCTTTGAAGAATGGCTACTCCAAACATAGTTAAGATCTCTGATAGACCTCGCCCCTCATTCAAGAAACATCCCTACAAATCATTGGAGGTAGATCCACTAGGAGCCTTCTCTAGTGTTCCTCACGGAGTTTTACACACCGAAGACATTAGGGTTTACATACATGCAAGCATTGAGGAATTTGGGGAATTCAAATTAAGAGACCTCTATCACAAGCAGCTGATAGACAATGCTTTTGAGCTTAAACCAGAGTATAAGGATATCCAGAAGAAACAATTTGAGCAATTTATTCATTTCCCCTGCTTTGAAGAAGATGAATGGGTCCGGTATGTACTGAGCAGGATGCATGACAACTTTCTATGGCTAGATAGACCCTGCAAGATCACAAAAGAGGCAATTAGAGCAGTAACTGGTCTATACTCTTCCGGAGGGGTACCTATCCTCAAATCTGTCAAGAACAACATTGTAACTGAGGCCACCGGATCAAAATTTGATAAGAGGGCAATGACCATTGAAGATATTTCGGATCCGGATATCAAATATGCATCAATGATAATAGGATACAAGATCTATCACTCCAGCAGGGAGAATTCTGTATTCGGAACTGCAGTATACACTGCCTATGAAATGCTAAGAAAGAATGCAGAGTATGATCTCTGCGAACTACTGCTAAGCCAATTAATGGAAAATATACAGAAAATTAAGAAGGATAAGAAGAATTCCTTTTAAGTATGGTACTCTTATTGTATGTCTATTCTTCTACTTCATGAATGAGCTACCCGGAACAAGTGGATGGGTATGGCAGAATGACAAACCTGTTGCAGTCCAGATAAGAGACTATCTGCATGGACTTGGGGATGCAAAAGCGAGAAATACAGCTCTATGGGGATACTTCAAAAACTTTCAGAGCATGATGCAAGCAAGAGAGAGAATTCCCCAGTCTCTTGTTGAAAAATACAAAGACTCAGTGTGCTTTATGGTTGACACTGATCAGTGCCTAATGGAGGCAGTAGAGCCAAGGACTGTCTGGATCATGCCCATGGGGTATGAAGTAGATGAACAGATAGTGGAGCTGCATGTTCAACACATGGTAAGTCAGCCCAAAGATCCTAAGGCAGAAAGGTTTGGAACCTTTGAGGAGCTGAGTGTAAAAATACATGTAGAACTCAGGGAACCTGAGATTAAAAGAAAGGTGAGAAAAGAAGTAGAGCACATTGCTCAAGGCCTAGGCATCTCAAAGGAGGCACTTGATGCCAGCCGGGAAAAGAGGAGGAAGGCCGAGGAAGAAGAGAAAAGTAAAGAAAGTGCTCCGGTTGAAGCTCCCACCCGGACCAGATCATCAAAGAGATCTGCACCTCCCTCAACCAAAAGTTCAAAACTGGAAGTCCAGGCATCCGGTAAGAGATCCAAGACAAAAGCCACAAGGGCTTATGGAAGCCAAAAGGATGAAGAGGAAACAGAGTCAGATGAGGGAATAAAAGAAATAAAGAAACAGAAAAAGAAAGGATCCGGTAAGCCCTCCACAGGCCAAGATAAGGATGAAATGGCAGAGGTATCTGTTGAAAAGCCCACTCTGTCTCTAGAGAGCATAATCAAGTCGGTCACGGTGGATGGAAACCTTCAACCAATGACTGAATCTTATGATGACTTCAGTGAGGCTGACCAAAAGACTCTGCAGGAGGCCACAGTCAAATATCTTAACATATATAATAAGGCTTTCATTGAAATCATATCTCTTATTCCTAAAAGCCTAGAAAAGGAATTGGAAGTAAGAAAGAATAATGCTCATGCTAAAGATCTTGAGATCCGGGAGCAGATAGCTATTCAGCTATATCCTCAAATTGATCCCAAGACAATGAACATTATCTTCAAGGACTGCAAAGATGAGTTCAGAAGCAAAGCCAGGATGAATCAACTCATGCTTGGTGAGACTGACAAAGTGGCCCAAGAAACAGAAGAGATCCTTCGGAAGGCCTTCAAAAGGTTCAATCTTCCTGTTGTAGAGGACTTAGGTGCAGAAACAGCTGCTGATTTGGAATCATCTGTTCCGGAAGAAGTGAGCCCTGAACAGACAAACATTTCTCCTCCGGTTTCCCCTACAGTCTCCGGATCCAAAGAAGAAGAGCAATTACAGGAGAAGGAAGCAGTGGTGAAAGACAAAGAGGTTGACAGCTCCAAGACTGCAGAAGAAAAGAAACATCTGTCTCCGGCAAGAGACACTGCACAAACTGTTCAACAATTTTTGAGCAAAGAAACTTTAGAGATTGATGAACCGGAGCTTCTAAAAGGCCCATTTGATTTTGACTCTCTCTCTCCGGTACAAACAATGAAGATAGCTTCATTTGCAAATGCCAAGGCAAATGAAAAGCTCCTGAAGTCTCATATGGAAGACTGTGAGTTGATAGAGGCTGCTTCCGGAGTACTTGTAAAGATCATGCCATCAATCCAGATAGATCCGACAGCCTCCTCTTCCGGTAATCTAAAAACCTTAGTCAGCAGTGTTGATACACATTTTGATTCTCTAGAAAAATCAGCTGAAGAAAAGGTCCGGAAGGAATTTTTGGATAAGAGATTTTCAGAAATATTAGAATTAATCTCTAAAGATAGGAAGATTGTAAGCATTGGAATAAAGAGCTTAGAGAATGCTCTTAAGGATGGCGGTGACATCTACAAATTTTGTATATCCTGGTCAAAGGCAACAGCAGCATTTGACAAGAAAATAAAAGAGGAACAGGATAAGCTACAAAGCTTATCTCAAAGTTTTGATCCTCTCTCTTCCTCTATAATAAATCAAGAATGTCAGACTATTGCAGTCTTGAATGAAATAAAGAATCTTGAGAAGGAAAGGAAGAACATCACTAACCGGATGGGAGAACTTAGAAGGATTATAATCCCTAAGTTGGAAACTATGCATGAGGCCATCAGTGATGCTCAGACCACCGCCCAAACAAAAGATCTGACAGATCTCAAGCGGGCAGAAGCTTTTGCATTTTTGTTGAGTGGTCACATTTCAATTTTGGACAAAATGAAGCAAAGTTGGGCTACAGAAATGATTCAATTGCAGACATCCTTTGCAGACATTCTTCAGTATATGTGAGTATGTAAATATGCGGCTATGTATAGAAAATTTTTATAAATTTTGGTGTGTGGACCCCACCCTTTGCCATTGATGTCAAAGGGGGAGTGAGGAGCAGTGAAAAATGAGGAATCCAACTAAGGGGGAGTTCCGGAAATTGTATATAAAGACAGAGCATCAGCAAAGGGGGAGCATAGTGAAAACACTTAGTCATTTTTCACTAAGTGTTGCCATCAATGCCAAAGGGGGAGATTGTTGGCAAGAGACACTATATAGACTCAAGGTTGTTGTCATTGATGGCAACAAAGGTCATCCCACATATCCGCAAGTCATAATGTGTCTCTACCGGAAGTCAGAATAAAGAATGTTGTGGTCCGGTGAAGAAGAACAGAGCATGTGGCAAGGTCCGACAGATTGGTCCGGATCTCTCAGAGGAAGTGTCTTGGTGCAGTGCGGATTTGGGGAAGTCAAGAGGACTACCTTGAGTGGTATATTCCAAGGATTTAGCCTCCGGTGATGGACAAGGAAAAAGATATGAATGGTTGAGTACCGGATTCCTGAGAGATAGTGAAAACAGAGGAAGAACTGACTGGCAGAGTATCAAACTGCTTTCCGGATGTGTTACTGTTGATGACAGAGGTTGTGAAGGCATGAATCATGTTTGGCCGACATGATTAATGATATCTACAAGTATATGCTTGATCCGCATTGCTTGGTGAGGAAGGATTCAGCCGACAGAACAAAAGTTTGTAAGAAACTAGACTGTTCCGGATGCCGACTAGAAAGGTGATGAAATTACTTGTGCGGATATATATAGATGATGGATTTAGTTGTGAAGAGTGTAATGGTGTGGAGATATATGCGAATAAGTCCAGATAAGAGCAGAGGTAGCAAAAAGGATCCGGTATGTGAAAGATAGCAGAATAAAGAACAGAGGAAAGATGAAGTGCAGCAGATCAGTGTACTGAGCCTAACCGGAACTGAACTCCAGCATATGCAGATGCTTCCAATCAGTTCAAGACTGTGATTCTCATCACTTTGTAGATAGTGTGTCTTCTTGTAGGCAGTGGGCCTCTTGTGAGCAGTGTGCTCGGGCAGTGAGCCCTAATTGGCAAGTGCCATTTTTGTAATTTCCTATTCTTCTAACAGAGAATAATTTTGGGTTAATCACCTCGTGGTTTTCTCCCTTAACAGGGTTTCCACGTCAAAAATACTGTGTCATGTGTTTCTTATTTCATGATTAATGTTTTTGTGTTTGATTCTTCAATAAGGGAAATAATTAGGATAACTGATTCACCCCCCCCTCTCAGTTATCAACAAAGAATGCTCCACCACTGGTACTCTTCTGGTCATCCACATCTCCTGCCCAATCATCATCTGTATATGCATGAAGAGAGAAATCATGATCTCTAGGATACCATAGACCATACTCAACTGTCCCTTTTAGATATCTAAAAATCCTCTTAATTGCCATGACATGAGATTCTCTAGGATCAACTTGGAATCTAACAACAAGACCAACAACTTGCATAATGTCTGGTCTAGTTTGAGTGAGATACAACAATCCTCCAATCATTGACATGTACTTTATCTGATCAGCCTTAGGAGAGTCATCATCTTTGCTCAACTTACATCCGGTTGCCATGGGAGTGTTCATTGGTTTAGAGTCTTCCATCCCAAATTTCTTTAACAATTCTTTCACATATTTAGTTTGAGAAATGAAGATTCCTTTCTTTGTTTGAGTGATTTGTAGACCCAAGAAGAAATTTATTTCACCAAGCATAGACATCTCAAATTCACTTTTCATTTGATTTGCAAAATTTTTACACATACTATCTCTTCCTCCAAAAATGATATCATCAACAAACACTTCAACAATCAAGGTGTTTTCATGATCAATTTTGAAATACAAATTATTGTCAGCAGTACCTTTGTTGAAACCAATCTTTAAAAGATACTTATCCAATCTTTCATACCAGGCTCTTAGGGCTTGATTCGGTCCATACAAAGCCTTCTTCAACTTGCATACCATATCACCATGATCAAACAATTGGAATCCATCCGGTTGCTCCATGTACACTTCTTCTTCCAAGTCACCATTCAGGAAGGTAGACTTGATATCCATCTGATATACCTTGAAATCTTTAAAAGCAACAAAAGCAAGAAATAGTCTGACTACTTCAATTCTTGCCATTGGAGCAAAAGTTTCTTCAAAATCAACTCCTTCTATTTGAGAATAGCCCTTGCAGACCAATCTGGCTTTATTCCTGATTACTTCACCAACTTCATTCAGTTTGTTCTGGAAGACCCATTTGGTTCCAATCACATTCTTGTTTCTAGGTCTAGGAACAAGATCCCAAGTGTGATTTTTCTCAATTTGTATCAACTCTTCCTCCATTTCTTTAGCCTAGTTTTCATCATTGCAAGCTTCATTCACTGTCTTAGGTTCAATATTTGAAATTAAACAATATTCATTTGAATTTTGAGCAATTTTTCTTCTTGTTTGTACACCTTTGCTTTTATCTCCTATGATATGATCTTTAAAGTGGTTCAGTCTTACATACCTAGGCACTTTGGGAGTTTCTTGATCAGGCTCATTCAAACTTATCTCTTCTTCCTAATTTTCTGGATTAGTTTGAATCTGACTTTTAGAAGAGGCTTGGGCTCCTTGAATCAGAACACCATTCTGATCATCTTCATCATATTCATAAAACCTTGAGGGTTTTTCAATTCCTTCATCAACCTTTACATTTTTACTTTCTATAATCTTTCTCAGTCTCTTGTTATAACATTAGTATGCTTTGCTTTGAGTGGAGTAACCCAAGAATATTCCTTCATCACTTCTAGCAACAAACTTTCCTAGATCTTCATCTCTTTTAATGTAACACTTGCTACCAAAAACTCTGAAATACCTTACAGTGGGAGTGATGCCAAACCAAAGTTCATAAGGAGTCTTACCGGTATTGCTTTTGATTTGAACTCGATTGAGAGTATAGATTACAGTGCTGACAACCTCTCTCCAATAGATCTAAGGAACATTTGCTTCCATCATCATGGTTCTAGATGCTTCCTGGATCATCCAGTTCTTTCTCTCCACTACTCCATTCTGCTGTGGAGTCCTAGGAGCAGACAACTATCTCTTTATTCCATGTCTCTCACAGAAATCTATGAACTCACCGGATGTGAATTCTCCACCTCTATTAGACCTCAGACATTTCAATTTTAATCCGGTTTCATTCTCGACCGTAGCCTTGAATATTTTGAATTTCTCAAAAGCCTCTGATTTCTCTTTTAGAAAGGTTACCCACATCATCTAGGAGTAGTCATCAATTAGTAACATGAAGTATCTATCACCTTGCACACTTTTGATTCTTTTCGGACCACAAAGATCAGTATGAACTAAGTCCAATAATCCGGTAGAAGATAGTTCCTTACTTTTGAATGTGACTCTGCTCAGCTTACCCAACTAACATTCTTTGCACAAACTATTAGCAGGTTTCGCCAATTTTGGAAGATCTCTTACAGCTTGAGCATTGCTTATCTTGATGATATTATCAAAATTCACATGACACATCCTCCTATGCCATAACCAACTCTGATCAATTTGAACAAATAAGCAACTTTTACCAGTACCAACTAGATGAAAGATATTACCTTTAGTCTGAGTACCGGATGCAATCTCTTTTCTAAAACTTTCAAAGATCTTGCATTTTCCATTCTTGAATTGGAGGTCATAGCCCTTGCCCACCAATTGTCCAACACTAAGAAGATTGTGCTTCAATCCTTCAACATACAGAACATTACCGGTTTTGTTCCTTCCATCAAAAGAAATAGTTCCTCTACCTCTGATTCTACTGGCAGAATTATCACCAAACTTTACCACTCCTCCTTCATACCTTTCCAAATCAATGAACTTATTTTTGTCACTTGTCATATGGTGAGAGCAACCACTGTCAATGACCCAATCATCTTTTTCTTCAACTTGGACAGCCAGAGCTCTTTCCACAGTCTTATGATTGATAGATACAGAGGACATTAGATCTTCTTCCTTGATGGCAATGAACACCCATTCATTTCTGGATTTGTTTCCTATCTTTGATTCATCATCTGTTACTCCTTCATCATCATCTTCATGTACATAATAATAGTTCTTTTGGAACCTTGGCTTGTTAGGGTTTTGCCTTGAAAACCTTTCCAGACACCTTGAGGCAAAATGACCAATCTTATTGTAGTTAAAACACTTGAAAGGTAATTTCCTTCATACTTACTGGATCCTCTTGGTAGCCTCTTTGCAATAAGGGCTTCAAGTTGAGCAGATTCTACTTCTTCTTCCTCCAGATCTTTTCTTTCTTTTTCATACCATGATAGCTTCCTAGATGAATTTTCTCCTGGATCAAACCTTTGTTTACCTTTAACAGAGGCACTAGCTTTGAATGCACATTCAGTCTTGGGGGGGTCATCTCCAAACTCTGTCATTTCAAATGCAGCTAATTTTCTAGCCAATTGATCTCTTGTGATAGTTGTATAGGCTCTGAATTCTTCAATGGCAGTAGCTTTGATTTTGTAAGAAGCAGGAAGGGATCTGAGAATTTTGCCAACAATCTCATCTTCATCCAAGACTCAACTAGCATTTTTAATTCCACAAACAAGCTCATTTACTCTTGGCATAAAAGTAGTGATGTTTTCATCTTCTCTCATCTTCAGATTTTTGAATTTTCCTTTCAGACTTTGTAACCTTGCACTTTTAACATACCTGTCTCCTTCATGTAGAAGTTCTAGTTTTTTCCAAATGTCATAAGCAGTTGGTAGGTCAATAATATTCAAGAGCTCTGAATTAGATAATGCACTTAGAAGAGCCTCTATAGTCCACAGATTGTTTTCAGCATTTGTGATTTCATTTTGGGTCTTCGGACCACCCTGTGGAGGTACATACTATGTTGTAACCATGGTCAAGTATGCCACTCCCATACATCTCAAGTGACATTTCATGCTACCTTTCCAGAGATTAAAATTTGTTCCATCAAACTTCAGACTGTCTTTCTTGTAAGACGACATCCTGGATCTCCTCAAGCGATTAAGCTCTTTTTAGAGGAACTTGGCTCTGATACCAATTGTTAGACTTAGGGCACACAACTGAGATGGGAGGTGAATCAGTTGTGTAAAAAATTTCTTCTAATTAAACACTTAACCTCACTTTGCAATTCAATAGTATAATAATAAATCAATCATGTAATCACAATGCAACAGATCAAGAGCAGAAACACATCAACACATGAGACACCAAGATTTTGACATTGAAAACCCAGTTAAGGGAAAAACCACGGGGTGATTAACCCAAGATTGTATTCTCTGTTAGAAGAATAGAAAGAACAAAATGGCACATGCCAATTAGGGCTCACTGCCTGAGCACACTTCTCACAAGAGGCTCACTGCCTACAAGAGACACACTGTCTACAAAGAAATAATTGTCACCTACTTGAACTGGAAAATAGCATCTTCACCATGCTTGAATCAATTCCATTTTAAGCCCAATACTTCTACTCTGCCTTTTTCTCTACTCCTTTCTACCACACACTCATTTCCATAAGGACAACTTTGAAATGACTTTGCAACCCCTTACTTATACAAGACATCAACATAGGAATGATCATCTAAGTCAAAAAATATCCATAAGAACACCTGCAAGATGTGTAACTCATTCAGTCAGCCAATCTCAGGAAGAACATCATCACCCAGAGGTTATTCTTCAATTGTGGGCTCCAACTCCAATGTGGACCACCAATACGGGTTGGGCATGATCCAAAAACCTTCATAAGAAATCCTGACTCACCAAGAACATCCGCACTTCATCTGTTTACTGAAAACCATCCCTCCTTCATCCGAAACCTCAAGAACACAGTCTGTCACTACTGTCACAAAGGAATACATTCTTCCAGACCTTCAAACCATGAACCAATCTAGATAACACTCCACAGAACACTCCCTCAAATTTGTAGAATAGGAGAGTGTATTTCTGGATCTCACCGGACCTGTCTGTATCACTCTGTCACCACTGAGCACCTACTGGAACTAGTTTTACTTGAACTGTCATAACTTCTTGAGATCTTCATGTGGACCTCTGAAATCTCTATTGAACTATCTTAAGACACATATCTACAAACCCTTTAATCCGCATCCTCTGATCCTCATCATATCTTGGACTTTTCCCTTACTGTCATCACTGTTCCTGATTGAGACTAATTTTCTCAATATCCTCATCTCACAACTCATCAAATCCTTATCATTAATGCAATAGGAGTATGTTGACATCAATGACAACATCGGTTAGGCCCATACTTGCAACAAATATGACCGGATCTATTGCAATTGTAGAAAACAACATTTCTTTGCAAATTTGAATGATATCCTCTTGATCTACATTGATTAGCCAAATGTCCCATTCTATTGCATGCAAGCATCTACCATTGAATGAATTGTTCATTTGCAAGTTTCTACACTCATGGAATTTGTGACCATACATTTTGCAATTGAAGCACTATCCAGAGAAGGATGTATTAGTCTGATTCATTCTTCTTCTACATTGATTTGCTTTATGACCAAAGTTATTGCAGTTGTAGCAGTATCCATTGAAAGATGGATATCTTTGAGCATTTGGTTGCCTTACCGAAGGTCTTCTAGGAGTGTTTCTTGGATTTTTTGATCTGGAGTTCTTCTGACTAGATCTGGAGCTTTCACCTATTTCATACCCCAAGCCTTGCTTGTCATCTACCCTCTTCTGGCTTTGAAGAAGAACTTCAAGTTGAGCAGAGCTTATCTTGAATTTCTCTTTGTATTCATTTGTTGTTTGAAGATCCCTTTTAAGAGCGACAATCTGATTCTCAAGTTGATCTTCATTATCTCTTGCTTCTTCAAGGTCAGATTCTAGATGTCTGATTATTCTATCCATTTTATGGCAGTCTTCTGATTTCTCCTTGAGAGATTGTCTTAGATCATCTTCAATTTTTCTTTTCTCTTCAATTTCTTGGGTGAATTTCATAACTCCTAATTCCATCTCATGTCTTACCAGAATGATCTCTTTTGACAACTTTTCACATAGCTCGGTCTTCTCCTTCAGGTCTTCATTTGTATCCTTTTCTTCACCTTGACTTGCCAATTGCTGAAATAGATCCTTTCTCTTTTTCATAGAGATCCTTTCTCTTTTTTATGAAGTCATCAGCCTGTTTGAGTCTTTCCTTTAATTCATTGACTTCAGAGTTAGATTGCTCAAGATCATCTAGGGCAGACTGAAGTTGTTCCCTCATACCATATACATCCATTTGAATTTCTAGATCTTCCTCAAGCTGTTAGGCTCTATTTGGAGGAACTTGGCTCTAATACTAATTGTTGATAACTAAGAGGGGGGGATGAATCAGTTATCTTAATTATTTCAACTTTCTAAACTTCCTTAACAATTAATGCAGCATCAATTCAAATAAGCAAACATAATCATGAAATGGAAATAACGTCAATACACATGACACAGTGATTTTGATGTGGAAAACCTTGTTAGGGGAAAAACCATGGGGTGATTAACCCAAGATTGTAGTCTCTATTAGAAGAATAAGATAGTACAAAATGGCACTTGCCAATTAGGGCTCACGGCCCGAGCTCATTGCTCACAAGAGGCTCACTACCTACAAAAGACTCACTGTCTACAAGAAAACAAGGTTACAAGAAACTTGAACTAATGAGAAGCATCCACACATGCTGAAGTTCAGTTCCAGTTAGGCTCAATACACTAATCTACTGCACTTCATTCTACCTCCTCTTTGTTGTTGATGTCCTGTCACATTCCAGACTTGACTTACTGTCTTCACACTGCTCTTCTTCTTTTCTTCACACTTGTCCACACACCACACTCCTTCATATCCAAATCCATCTGGTATATATATCCACACCAATGATTTCAACACCTTTCTAGTCGACATCTGGAATAGTTAATATTTTCCTCAACTCTGAACTGTCGGCTGAATCTTTGCATACCAAGTAATGCGGATCAAAGAGATGCTTGTAGAAGTCATCAATCATGTCAGCCAATCATGAATGATACCTTAGGAAACTTAATCACCATCAATATCACATCCGGATTAAGGTCTGATGCTCTTCTAGTTAGGTCTTCTTCTGTCTACTTTGCCAATCAGGAACCCATCACTCAAGTGCTCATAACTCTTCACACTTCTATCACCAGAGGCTAAGTCCTTGGAATATATCAGTCAAGGTACTCCTCTTGACTTCCCCAAATCTGCACTTCACTGAGATACTTCCTCTAAGAGATCTGGACCTGACTGTCAGACCTTGTTGCCTGCTCTATTCTTGCTTACCGGACCATAACACTTCTTCAATCTAACTTCTGGAAAAGACACACCATGTCTTGCGGATGTGTGGGATGGACTTTGTTGCCATCAATGACAACACTAATGAAACCACACAGTGTCTCTTGCCAACAAATAATTCATTTGAAACATCGAAGAAGAAGGTGGCAGAGCAGCCAGTCCTTGCACTTCCTGACTTCAACAAGATTTTCCAGGTAGAATGTGATGCAAGCCACATGGCAATTGGAGTAGTAATCAGTCAAGAAGGTAGGCCTATTGCATTTTTCAATGAAAAACTAAATGATGCAAAGAAGAGATACTCATCATATGATTTGGAGATGTACGCTCTAGTACAGTCATTCAAAAAGTGGAGGCATTACTTAATGCCAAAAGAATTCATAGTGTTCACAGATAATCAGGCCCTTAGTTTCATAAACAGCTAAGAGAAGTTGAACCATAGGCACATGAAGTGGGTGGATACTTTACATGCTTTCACCTTCACACTCAAGCACAAGAAAGGGGTCAAGAACAAGGTAGCAGATGTTTTGAGTAGGAGGGTTCTAACCATAAATCAGATCCGATTGGAGAGTGCTGGCATTGACTCTTTGAAGACCATGTATGATGTTGATGAAGATTTTGGAGAGATATACCAGGTATGTACTTTCTTTGGTGATAAATATCATGCTGAGTTCTCTAAATTTCTAATCCAAGATGGATTACTTTTCAAGGGTGGACAGTTGTGTATTCCAAGATTTTCTATGAGACTGAATATCATTAGAGAGAAACATTGTGGGGCCATGGCAGGACATTTTGGTCTAGATAAGACTCTTGATCTTGTGAAGAAGCATTACTATTGGCCCAAGTTACAGTCAGATGTGAGAAAATTTTTGGAGGCATGTGTGATATGTCAGAAAGCAAAAGGGAGATCCACTAATGCAGGTTTGTATCAGCCACTACCCATTCCTTTTAGGTTGTGGGAGAGCATAAGCATGGACTTTGTATTGGGTTTGCCTAGGACAAGGAAGGGATATGATAGTGTTTTTGTTATAGTAGACAGATTTAGTAAAATGGTACACTTCTTGCCATGCAAAACCACTTGTGATGCTTCATATGTTGCTGATCTATTTTTCAAAGAGATAGTGAGAATACATGGTTTGCCATTGAGCATAGTGTCAGATAGAGATGTGAAATTTGTTGGCCACTTTTGGAGGACTCTTTGGAAGAAGCTTGGAACAAATTTATCCTTCTCATCAGCCAACCATCCTCAGACAGATGGTTAGACTGAAGTAGTTAACCGTTCATTGGGAAATCTATTAAGGTGTTTGACAAGGTAGTATGGAGAGAAGTGGGATAACATTCTGTCACAAGCAGAATTTTCCTATAATGACACTATCAATAGGAGTACAGGGAGGTCACCTTTTCAGGTGGTATATGGTATTCATCCCAGGAGTATTTTGAAGTTGAGAGATCTACCTACAGGAGAGTCTATTAGTGCAGATGGAGAAGCTTCTACATCAGCCATCAAAGAGGTGCATGATCAAGTCAAGACACAACTCCAACAAACTACATTGAAGTACAAAGCATATGCTGATAAGAAGAAGAGAGATGTACAATTTTATGTTGGGGATTTGGTATGGGTTAATCTAAAGAAGGAGAGGCTCCCAAAAGGTAAATAGACCAAGCTAATGCAGAGGAAGATTGGACCATGTCAGATTTTGAAGAAATGTGGGCAGAATGCTTATGAGATCCAACTTCCTCTTGATCTTGGATTGTCACCCATTTTCAATATATGTGATTTAACTCCCTACAAGAAGAATGTAGATGTAGAACAAGAACCATTTCAGGACACAGCACATGATGATATTCCTAAGCCGGACCCACCAAAATTGTAGAAGATATCAGACTCAAGAGTGACAAAGAAGACAAGGAACAAAGAGTACATGGAGTACTTGGTGGCTTGGCACGGGAAACCTGCTTCAGAGGCAGTTTGGATGACTAGAGATCAGATCACAAGCCATGGTGCAGACCTTCAAACTCTAATCTCAAGTGGTCTTGAGATTTCTTCTCCCAGGGAGTATGGTGCAGGAGCACCCCTTCAACAAGATAAATATACATTTGAGGGAGAAGACTAAGGTGTACTATGTTTTATGCATTTTATGTGTCATGTAGCATTTGTGTTAACATTTCTGTTTGTAAGAACTGACCCCACTATGAGAGCTGACCCCACCATATAAATCAAGGTCACAAATTGGGCATTCTAATAAGCCAATTTGGACATCATTAGACATTTGGGGTATGTGGATGATTAAGTCAATGTGTCACATTATTAGGAATTTTGTTGTCTTAAGCCAAATAGGTGTCGTGAGATTAGTTAGGGTTTTTGCTTATAATCTTGGTTAAGCAAAATCAGAAGGGGAGTCAAATATACAAGATAGGCAGAGGTGTCTAAGAAGGTTGTTGGCTTTTCGCCTTCTAGAATTATCAAATGTATGAATCCCTGAAAGAATGAAGAAATAGAAATTCTGTCAATTATGTTTTATAAATTCTGAAGTCTGTGTAAATTCCCTGGGTATCGAATTGTCCTTTGTATATTATCTATATAGAATTGTTTTGTATTTAATTTAGTTTTCCTGTTGCTAAGATGCACGATTAAAACCATTCCACTGGTGGATTTCTGTGAAATCAGTGGAATGGGCTTTGTACAATAGTTTTCTGTTTTGTTTCTTTTTGTTCATGGTCATGGCAGAATGGAAACTACAAAATTTGCTACAGAGGAGGTTGTTGGCATGAGATTCAATTATACATTTTATGTATATACATCAATTGCATACTGGAACAGTTTGTGAGTATATTGCATTTGTATGCGAGTATCACCCTGTGTATATCCTGTGAAGTAAGACTTTAGAGATGGGCAGCCATGGTTAAAGGCTCAAGAGGTTGACAAAGTGCAAAAGTCTGTAGGGTTATAGGCAAGATAGTTCTATGCAATCACTAAGTATAAAGCGGGCCGAGACAACAAAAATCTGCATGGTTTCAATAGACATACAATTTGTGTATATATCACTTTTGCATGCGAGATATATGTTGGTTTTTTTTCCTTACTGGATACTTTCTCCCAGATTTCCCTACAAGGTAGCCATCAGTGATCAACAGGATCTCTGGGCTAGGGGCCAACAGTATAGGAGATAGACTCTACAAAACCTAGAGGGTATTCCCTAATCAACACCCATGAGAATATGCTTATGGATTGGCTTGGGATGTTGACACAAAGCAGATAAGTCCTCCTATAAGTAGACCAAAACTGTAAGATAAGAACAAAGGGGCTAGCTTTGGACCTATGTTTAGTTGTAGATAGAGGGCTTTAGGTCCTAAAACGAATTCTAATATCCTAATGGTTGTTTTGGAAGTATGAGTTTGATTTATGTTTGGATGCAAACCTGGACTTGGTGTATAACATCAACACAGAGCTAGATTGGTGCCTATCCAGGGCTTGGAGTCAGTAGCCATACACCTGTGAATGATCAGTATGAACAACTAAAACTAGATTTCAAGGGGATGTTATGGTATCTGCCTTACAAATACCTCCCAAAAATAGAGTGTTAAGTTATCAATACTTATGGTATCCCTATTGTAGTATATCCTTCCCAATACTCAATCTGAAAACACTTTAATCTACCCCTTGAGTAGAAGTTGAAAGATCAAGCATTCAATATAGGAGTTCTATATTCTAGAATACCAGACACCCCTTAGATATTTAGATTCAGAAGAAGGACACATGCAATACTGGAGATAGAATTAACAAAACACATGCAAATACAACATTTCTCATATAAAACTGATCATGAAATTAGTAAGTTCATGCATGAGACATTCAACAAGAGATACATAAACTCACAAAACCTCCTACACAGAGCAACCAGAAACAGTTGTGTCTTATTACAGAGCCAAAAATGTCCATTTTTAAACAACCAAAATGAGTGACACAGTTTGTCTCTTATAGCACAAGTGTGTACACTCAGCAATTAATTACAAGGTCTTCAAAATTTTAAAATTCAACCAAATGCAGAGCACCATGAGAATGGTACTCGAAACAATCAATGTACCGGCTGAAAAGAAAGCTGGGAGTGGTTGAATTCTAGCCCCACACTGCCACCTAAGAAAGTTCCTTTGCAATCAGGTAGCTGGCATGTCTTCTTGAGCCATACCTCTGTAGTTTCTATGTCATTAATGTCATACCAAACCCGCAGCCATCAGGAAATGCAACAGATCACGCCCGTGAAACCTTCCCGCCAAAACGTATCATCCAGATATTCAAAAAATGTAGGAAACATATATCCCAGATGCATGGCGTGGAGACATGTCTATCAATTTATAAGCATGGTCATAAACATAACAAGTGTCGAGTGTTTTGCCCCACTAGACCCATGGACCTACCGCCAAAAACCCATCGCCCTGACCAAACACCATCGGAGCAACCAAAAATCCCTTCACTGACCTCCCGTGTCACACTGACGACCACACAGCATAAAACCCATACCATCTGCCATCGGCTAGACTAGCCCCATTGGCCTAGCCTAAAAACTCCTCCACCGATATGCCTTGTCTCACCGACAAAGCCACCGCACTACCTCGTCGGCCTAACCCAAACCATCGGCACACCTGAGAACTCACCTGTCGATATCACCCATCACACTGATGACCACACCTTGCTCAGTCATCGGTGAGACCACTAACCAACGGAGCAACAAAAAGCTTCCTTGTCGATAAGACATGTCACGTCGACCGCAGCTCCATACTACCTGCGTCGGTAAGACCTAAACCATCGGAGCGATCCCCATCGGCCACGCCGATGCCACATATCACACCGATGGGCACCTTGGTCGGTGTGACCAAGCCATCGGCCCAATGCTCTGCGATTCAGCTGATAAACCATGTCATGCTGATGGCACATACAGACTACACACCATCAGCCAGACTCCATCCCATCGGTGAACTTGAAAACACTTCCGCCGATAAACCCAGTTACGCTGATGGCAACTCCATCGGCCAGATATTAACCATCAACGGACTCCTTGCCAGCTTGCCTGATATGCAATGTCACTCCAACAGCATCCGAAAACCCTCCATTGGGGTGACCCCTCCCATCAGCGGAAGCAACAAACACTTCGCCGATAGACCAAGCTCTCGCCAACGGGCTAACCTTCGACAAGACACATGCCATCGGCCAACATCAGCTAGACCAAATGCATCGGCGAACAACAAAATACTTCTACCGATAACACTTACTCTCGCTGATAGACACTTCATATCCCTCGTCAGTGAGACCCAAGCTGTCAGAGTGACAATAACCTCCTTCACCGATAGATAAAGTCTTGGCGATGACTACTTAGGATGACCCATCCATCGACCTGACCATCATCATCAATGGAACATGCAGCATGGCTGCCGATGGAACCCATCACACTGATGGGCAAATAAAACTAAGGGCTCAGGATGAAAAGTACCCACTGCATCTTAATTTTTGAAACCCTAATTATAGGTGAGGCATTACCACATTGCACGAAGGCAAAGACTTTGATAACCATGAACCCATCATACAAAGCCAACATCAGACCAGACAAAACAATGTAATATCCCAAGACTCAAAAAAATCAAGGTTTGAATGAGAAAACCTACAAATATCCAAACTCAAGCCCTTGACCAAAATGATTACTAACATAGGCTCTGTCTGGGGACGTGCAGGTGCAAGACTGCAATGAGAACCTCAGATCTTTGGGATGCCAACCAGTCCCTTTCCATTGGGCAATAGAGTCAAACTTGCACCAACCTGCATCACAAACTAAATTTTTTACACATTATTTTGGTGCCCTCGGGCAACCAAAAATGAAGAACCACAATTTTTTCTTACCAAATGCCTGATTCCAAACTAAAAGATCCCAATTCCAACTAAAAAGATTGGCATAATCTACCCACAAGGTTATTTGCTCAATTAGATATTCCACCATTTTTGACAACTTGCCATTTGTAGTATTGCCACTGTCACTCTGGATTTCAAAATTAGAAACATAACCATACACATCATAATATTCTTCAGCATTAAGTAACATATGTATGTTATATTCCTCAGACAGTACATCATATTGCTCTTAGCACTTTTCATCATTTACCTAGCTACTGCACATCTTCAGGCATTCATCCAGCTGATCCAAAAATTGAAAACACTCAATATTTATTGATATTGAAAACAAACCCTATCCATACACCCATAGTTACATATGTTTGGATCAAATGATGATGAACATTTACACTCCTCAGTTTGCAAATCCACACTATCTTCACAAGAACTAAAGATATTTGATTCATATGTCCCCTTCTCACAAACTGATGTAACACCAAGGTCCACTGTCTCTTCATATTCATCATCATCCTCAAAAAGAGGGTTAATCCTAGACCACTGAAAGCCATGACTCACAAAATCAAATGCATCCATAGGCTCATCATAAAGGGGATTCATACTCATTGCAAAAGTCTCTGTTTCTTCTTCATGACAATCCATTTCTTCTTCATTATTATGAGATCCAGAGTCATAAGAAGAACAAACCTGATCTATGTACTGGTCATGGATATCATTTTTATCATCTGATTGCCCTACATAAAAAACTTTTGCTGCTTCAATGCACTCTAAAGTTGAACTATCTGTATCATTTTCCAGCCCTCCAATACTTCCTGATGAAACTGATATTGACTGTTGATCCATATGATCACAACTTTGCACAACTGGATCATTTAAACATGAATGTTCCTTATTTAGGACTGGCATGCGAATACTATGTGGGAAATCATTATTTTCAACTTCATTTGTTGGGCAAAATAAGACATCCTCCTCTATAATAGAAACATCATCAACTTGGAATGATGCAAAAACTAGGACAACAGGGGTGTGAGTACTTTGACATTCATTGTCAACATCTGAATTAAAACTTTCATTAACATTGGGGGCTACAGGACAACAAATTTTTTTAGAAAAATAACCCCTTTGTATTCCATACCTCCAATTGTTTTCAATATCTATTGCAAACTGTCTAGCCTGATGCAATGTGGTGGGCTCCTTATCTCTCAATCTATAACTCATTTTTTTATCAAATGCTCCCAAATAGACAACTAGGCATAGTGCATCATTAGGTCTCATACATTCTGGTATTCTATTCAATGTCCTCATAAATCTGAGGTTAAAGGCTGGAATCAACTCATCTTCTTCAATATGGATGTACATAAAATCACTAATGACTGCATATTCAGAAATTCTTTCACCATATTGCAGTAAAAATGCAGATTTAAAACCATGCCAAGAGCTGACAGAGTGAGCTGGAAGGTAGGAGAACCAGTTCCTTGCATCTTCATCTAGAGATTGAACAAATAACATTATAACTACATCCTCATGGTCAATCTCAAAGTCATCTATCACATTTATAAACTGCTGCAAGTGTCTCTCAGCTGATTCATCTTTTATACCATTAAATTTTGGCAAATACCTTCTGATTTTAGGTGGAAAAGCATTTGGGTAGCCACAAATGCCACTAAAATTTATGGGCTTATATCTGTCTATGTTGAAGCCTCTTTTATTACATGGTTGGGACTGACTATTATACATTTTTTTGCACTTGACACTTCACAAGGGTGCATGGGCTTACAATACATCCTTGTGTGTTTCTGCAACCCTCTTTTCTACTCAGATTTTCAATAAACAATGACTTTAGGCACTTAAAATTTAGACTGTTATTTCAATTTTCCTAAAGTCCTCTAAATGAGTCTTTTAACAATATTGCATGCCCTTTGAAATATAGAGTAGGTTCTAACAAAAGCATGCAAGCTCTGCTTTCACCAATGTTTCCCTTTTAACCAGTGCTACTTCATCAAATAGAGAGCCTTTCAAACAATATGAAATACATGGATATGTTATAGTAGCTGCAAATTCTTCTCTGACTGATTTTGTTCTTTTATCAAGTTCTTTGATGCAGAGTCACCACCTCCTTGAAGAGGAATAAGCTTCAAATAGGCTGAAGCTGAAACCTGATTTCTTTTGCTTTCTGGGTCATCCACCAGTAGAGTCACACATACAACTTTTTCCTGTACTTGCTGCAACAACTTCACTAGAAACTAGATTCTTCCAGACTTCAGGTTACTTGACTCTCTTACTCTCCCTAGCGAAGTCACCAATTTCTGTTGGTTTTTTTTCCTGACTGGATACTTTCTCCCAGATTTCCCTACAAGGTAGCCATCGGTGATCAACAGGATCTCTGGGCCAGGGGCCAACAGTATAGGAGATAGACTCTATTTTTATCTCCTCTTCTTCTTCAGGCTCTACAAAACCTAGGGGGTATTCCCTATTCAACACCCACGAGAATATGCTTATGGATTGGCTTGGGATGTTGACACAAAGCAGATAAGTCCTCCTGTAAGTAGAACAAAACTGTAAGATAAGAACAAAGGGGCTAGCTTTGGGCCTATGTTCATTTGTAGACAGAGGACTTTAGGTCCTAAAACTAATTCTAATATCCTAATGGTTGTTTTGGAAGTATGAGTTTGATTTATGTTTGGATGCAAACCTGGACCTGGTGCATAACATCAACATAGAGCTAGATTGGTGCCTATCCAGGGCTTGGAGTCAGTAGCCATACACCTATGAATGATCAGTATGAACAACTAAAACTAGATTTCAAGGGGATGTTATGGTATCTACCTTACAAATACCTCCCAAAAATAGAGTGTTAAGTTATCAATACTTATGGTATCCCTATTGTAGTATATCCTTCCCAATACTCAATCTGAAAACACTTTAATCTACCCCTTGAGCAGAAGTTGAAAGATCAAGCATTCAATACAGGAATTCTATATTCTAGAATACTAGACACCCCTTAGATATTTAGATTTAGAAGGACACATGCAATAGTGGAGACAGAATTAACAAAACACATGCAAATGCAACATTTCTCATATAAAACCGATCATGAAATCAGTAAGTTCATGCATGAGACATTCAACAAGAGATACATAAACTCACAAGACCTCCTATACAGAGTGACCAGAAACAGTTGTGTCTTATTACAGAGCCAAAAATGTCCATTTTTCAACAACCGAAATGAGTGACACAGCTTGTCTCTTATAGCACAAGTGTGTACACTTAGTAATTAATTACAAGGTCTTCAAAATTTTGAAATTCAACCAAATGCAGAGCACTGTGAGAATGGTACTCGAAACAATCAATGTACCGGCTGAAAAAAAAGCTGGGAGTGGTTGAATTCTAGCCCCATGCTGCCACCTAAGAAAGTTCCTTTGCAATCGGGTAGCTGGCATGTCTTCTCGAGCCATACCTCTGTAGTTTCTGTCATTAATGTTGTGCCAAACCCGCAGCCATCGGGAAATGCAACAGATCACGCCCCTGAAGCCTTCCCGCCAAAATGTATCATCCAGATATTCAAAAAATGCAGGAAACATATATCCCACATGCATAGCGCGAAGACCTTTCTATCAATTTATAAGCATGGTTATAAACATAACAAGTGTTGAGTGTTTTGTCCCGCTCGACCCATGGACCTACTGCCAAAAACCCATCGCCCTGACCAAACACCATTGGAGCAACCAAAAATCCCTTCGCTGACCTCCCGTGTCACACCGATGACCACACAGCATGAAATCCATACCATCTGCCATTGGCCAAACTAGCCCCGTCGGCCTAGCTCGAAAACTCCTCCACCGATACACCTTGTCTCACCGATGAAGCCACCGCACTGCCTCGTCAGCCTGACCCAAACCATTGGCACACTTGGAACTCACCTGCCAATATCACCCGTCACACCGGTGACCACACCTTGCTTGGTCATCAGCAAGACCACTAACCAATGGAGCAACAAAAAGCTTCCTCATCGATAACACATGTCATGCCGACCACAGCTCCATACTACCCACGTCGGTAAGACCTAAACCGTCGGAGTGATCCCCATCGGCCACACCGATGTCAATCACACTGATGGGCACCTTGGTCGGCGTGACCAAAGCCATCGGCCCAATGCTCTACGATTCACCCAATAAACCATGTCGTGCCGATGGCACATACAGACTACACACTGTCGGCCAGACTCCATCCCATCGGTGAACTTGAAAACACTTCCGCTGATACACCCAGTTACGCCGATGGCAACTCCATCAGCTAGATATTAACCATCGGCGGACTCCTCGCTAGCTTGCCTGATATGTAATGTCACTCTGACAGCATCCAAAAACCCTCCATCAGGGTGACCCCTCCCATCGGTGGAAGCAACAAACACTTCACCGATAGACCAAGCTCTCGCCGATGGGCTAACCTTCGGCAAGACACATGCCATCGGCCAACATCGGCCAAACCAAACGCATCGACGAACCACAAAATACTTCTACCGATAGCACTTACTCTCACCGATAGACACTTCATATCCCCGTCAGTGAGACCCAAGCTGTCAGAATGACAATAACCTCCTTCACCAATAGATAAAGTCTTGGTGATGACTACTTAGGATGACCCATCTATCGGCTTGACCATCATCATCGGTGGAACATGCAGCATGGTTGTTGATGGAACCCCTCACACCGATGGGCAAATAAAACTAAGGGCTTAGGATGAAAAGTACCCATTGCATCTCAATTTTTGAAACCCTAATTACAGGTGAGGCATTACCACATTGCATGAAGGCAAAGACTTTGATAACCATGAACCCACCATACAAAGCCAACATAAGACCAGATAAAACAATGTAATATCCCAAGACTCAGAAAAATCAAGGTTTGAATGAGAAAACCTGCAAATATCCAAACTCAAACCCTTGACCAAAATGATTACTAACAATATACATTATGTGAATATATCACTATTGCATGTTCCTGTGTATATCGCATTTGTCTATCGCAATTGTATGTGGGGAACCTACATCTTAAATATAGAAGTCTATCGCATATACAAGGGAGAGAGAGAGCTTCAGAATGCATGTTGATAATGTATACTGTTGATATACAATCTGTTACATCTAGGGCACACAACTGAGAGGGGGGGTGAATCAGTTGTGCAAAAACCTTGCTTCTATTTCAAACACTTGATTCTTCTTGGTTAGTTAGCAGCATATCAATTAATCATTCATGAAAGCAAAAAGCATAAACACTGGAGCAGATAAACATCAACACATAAGACACCATGATTTTTGACGTGTAAAACCCAGTTAAGGGAAAAACCATAGGGTGATTAACCCAAGGATTATTCTCTGTTAGAAGAATAAAGAAAAAATGAATGGCACCTGCCAATTAGGGCTCACTGCTCGAGCACACTGCTCACAAGGAGGCACACTGCCTACAAAGAGACACACTGTCTACAAGATCATAAGGATCACAACCTTGAACTGGAGAATGACATCTTCACCATGTCTGGATCAATTGCATTTAAGCCTAAAACACTTCTGCTCTACTTTTCACTCTTTCTCTATACCACACTCATCTTCTCCACACACACTTTGAAAATGAATTCACAATCCTTTATTTATACAAGACATCGACTTAGGAACAATCATCTAAGTCAGCAATCAACCATAAGAACATCCCCAAGATGAATAACACATCCAGTCGGCCATCACAAGAACATTTGCAGGATGAACAACTCATCTGGTCAGCTAGTCAGAACAAGAACTTCATCCGGAAGAATATCTTCAATTCTGGGCTCTACCATCAATGCGGACCAACAACACAACCTCAACATGATCCAAGTACCTTCACAAGCCTGCCTGAATGACCAGGTACATCCACACTTCCTCTGCTCACTAGAATATCTTCTCTTCCTCATCTGAAACTTCAAGAACACAGTCTATCGCCACTGTCATACTGCAAGAGGTGCTTCTGGACCTCCAGACCACATACCAATCAAGATGACACATCACAAGGACATCCCAAACACTCTGTCCAATCCGCAGAATAGGACAATTCACTTCCGGATCTCACCGAACCTTTTTGTAACACTCTGTCACTCCGGAGCATCTCCCGGAACCGGTTCTACTTGATTAATCACAACTTCTTCAAATCTTCATGCGGACCTCTGAAATCTTAACTGGATCATCTCAAGACTCATATCTACAAACCCTTTAATCCACATCCTCTGAATCTCAGCCTATTGAGTACTTTTGCCTTCTTCTCATCACTATTCTTCACTGTTCCTGATTGAGACTAATTTTCTCAATATCCTCAGCACACAGCTCATCCTTCTTGTCAAAGCAATATGAGTATGTTGACATCAATGAAAACACTAGTTCACCTCATACTTGTAACAATCTCCCCCTTTGTCATTGATGGCAACATATGATGTGAAAAACCATCAAGACAAGAACTTCTCCTTTCTGTCACAGCTCCCCCTATCAATAGCAACTCTTCTCATGTCTTCTCTTCCTTTACTGCTCCCCCTTTGATCATCAACCACTTATTTTTCACACGTCTTCTCTCCCCCTTTGACATCAATGGCAAAGGGCTCATACTTGCAATTCTAACACATTAGCATCATATCAGCTGCTCCCCTTAGTAGTAGCTCCCCACCATCAATCTGGATCACAAGATATGACTGTGATATCCACCGGACCGATGCACATCAGTGCATCCTAGTTCATCTCCGGAGGGGCCATGACCCCTAACTTCTCCCTGAGATACTCAAAAGAGTCCTTGGGAAGAGGTTTAGTAAAGATATCTGCAATCTGATCCTTGGAGGATACATATTCCAATCTGACTTCATCCTTGTTCACTTGTTCTCTCAGAAAGTGAAATTTGATAGATATGTGCTTGGTCTTAGAATGCAACACCGGATTCTTAGAAATATTTATTGCACTTGAATTATCACAAAAAATTGTGATAGGCTCCTCATATTCTACTTTAATGTCTTTTAGCATTTGCTTCATCCATAAGATTTGAGTGCAACTACCTGCTGCTGCAATGTATTTTGCCTCAGTTGTAGACAGAGATATTACATCTTGTTTCTTGCTTAACCAAGAAACCAATCTCTTTCCCAAAAGAATGCTCCACCATTGGTACTCTTCCAGTTATCCACATCTCCTGCCCAATCTACATCTGTATATGCATGAAGAGAGAAATCATGATCTCTAGGATACCACAAACCATACTTCACTATCCCTTTTAGATATCTAAAAATCCTCTTGATTGCCATAACATGAGATTCTCTAGGATCAACCTGAAATCTTGCCACAAGACCAACAGCCTGCATTATATCTGGTCTAGTCTGAGTGAGATACAACAATCCACCAATCATTGATCTATACTTAGTCTGATCTGCCTTAGGAGAGTCATCATCTTTGCTCAACTTACATCCGTTTGCCATAGGAGTGTTCATTGGCTTTGAATCTTCCATACCAACTTTCCTCAACAATTCTTTCACATATTTGGTCTGAAAAATGAAGATCCCTTTCTTAGTTTGAGTAATTTGTAGACCCAAGAAGAAATTCATTTCACCAAGCATAGACATTTCAAACTCACTTTTCATCTAATTTGCAAAAGTTTTGCACATACTATCTCTTCCTCCAAAAATGATATCATTCACAAACACTTCAACAATCAAAATGTTTTCATGATCAATTTTGAAATATAAGTTATTGTCAGCAGTACCTTTGTTGAATCCAATCTGCACAAGATGCTTATCCAACCTTTCATACCATGCTCTTGGGGCTTGCTTTAATCCATACAATGCTTTCTTCAACTTGCAGACCATATCATCATTATCAGACAATTGAAATCCATCCGGTTGTTCAATGTAAACTTCTTCTTCCAGATCACCATTTAGGAAGGCAGACTTGACATCCATCTGATATACTTTGAAATCTTTGAAGGCAGCAAAAGCAAGAAATAATCTGACTGCTTCAATTCTTTCCATCAGAGCAAAAGTTTCTTCAAAATCAATTCCTTCTATTTGAGAGTAGCCTTTGCAGACCAATCTAGCTTTGTTTCTGATCACTTCACCAACTTCATTTAGTTTGTTCCAAAAGACCCATTTGGTTCCAATCACATTCTTGTTTCTAGGTCTGGGAACAAGATCCCAAGTATGATTTTTCTCAATTTGCATCAACTCTTCCTCCATTGCTTTGGTCTAGTTTTCATCATTGCAAGCTTCATTAATTGTCTTAGGTTCAATCTTTGAAATCAGACAACATTCATTTAACTCTTGAGCAGTTCTTCTCCTTGTTTGCACCCCTTTACTTTTGTCACCTATGATCTGATCTTCAGAATGATTTAGAGTTACATACCTTGGAATTTTGGGAGTTTCTTGCACTATTGTTTCTTGATCAGGCTCATTTAGACACACCTCTTCTTCCTAATTTACCGGATCAGTCTAAATCTGAATTTCAGAGGAGGATTGAGCTCTTTCCACCAGAGAATCATTTTGATCATCTTCATCATATTCATAGAATCTTGAGGGCTTCTCAATTCATTCATCAACCTTCACATTTGTACTTTCTATCATCTTTCTCAATCTCTTATTATAACACTGGTATGCTTTGCTTTGAGTGGAGTAACCCAAGAAAATTCCTTCATCACTTCTAGCATCAAACTTTCCTAGATCTTCATCTCTTTTGATATAACACTTGCTACCAAATATTCTGAAATATCTCATAGTAGGAGTTACACCAAACCAAAGTTCATAAGGAGTCTTACCGGTATTGCTTCTGATTTGAACTCGATTAAGAGTGTAGACTGCAGTGCTGACAGCTTCTCTCCAAAACATTTGGGGAACATTTGCTTCCATCATCATTGTCTTGGAGGCTTCCTGGATGGTCCGGTTCTTTCTCTCAACAACTCCATTCTACTGTGGAGTCCTAGGGGTAGACAGCTATCTCCTTATGCCATGCTTCTCACAAAAGTCTATGAATTCACTGGATGTGAATTCACCACCTCTATCAGACCTTAGACATTTCAGTAATCTGGTTTGATTTTCTACCATAGCTTTGAAGATTTTGAACTTCTCAAGGGCTTCTGATTTCTCTTTTAGGAAGGTAACCCACATCATCTGGGAATGATCATCAATTAATAACATGAAATATCTATCACCTTGCATACTCTTGATTCTTGTCGGACCACATAGATTAGTATGAACTAATTCTAGTAATCCGGTAGTGGACTGATCCTTGCTTTTGAAAGAGACTCTGCTCTATTTACCTAGCTAACATTCTTTGCACAAACTATTTGTAGGTTTCACCAATTTAGGAAGATCTCTTACAGCCTAAGTATTGCTTATCTTGATGATGTTATCAAAATTCACATGACACATCCTTCTATGCCATAACCAACTCTGATCAACTTGAACAAACAGACAACTTTTATTAGAACCAACTAGATGGAAGATATTACCTTTTGTTTGAGTACAGGATGCAATCTTAGTTTCAGAGCTTTCAAAGATCCTGCATCTTCCATTCTTGAACCAGAGATCATAACCTTTGTCCACCAACTAACCAACACTGAGAAGATTGTGCTTCAATCCTTCAACATATAGTACATTACCGGTTTTGCTCTTTCCATCAAAAGAAATAGTTCCCGTACCTCTGATTCTGCCTGCAGAATTGTCTCCAAACCTTACCATTTCTCCTTCATACCTTTCCAAATCTAAGAACTTGTTCTTTCGACCTGTCATATGGTGAGAACAACCACTGTCAATAACCCAATCATCCTTTTCTTCAACTTGTGCAGCCAAAGCTCTTTCTATAACCTTATGATTGACAGATTCAGATGATATTGAACCTTCTTCCTTGATGGAAATAAACACCCATTCATTTCTGGATTTGCTTCCCATTTCTGATTCATCATCTGTTACTCCTTCATTATCATCTTCTTCATGAACATAATAGCAGTTCTTTTGAAACCTTTGTCTGTTAGCATTTGACCTTGCAGATCTTTCCGGACATCTTGAAGCAAAATGACCAATCTTATTGCAGTTGAAGCACTTAAAGGGTAGTTTTCCTTCATACTTACCGGATCCTCTTGGCAGTCTCTTTGTAATGAGGGCTTCAAGTTGAGCTGTTTCTACTTCTTCCTCTTCCACGTCTTTCCTTGCTTGATCATACCATGACAGCTTCCTTGAAGAATTCTCTCCCAGATCAAATCTCTATTTGCCTTTCACATAGGCACTGGCCTTGAATGCAAATTTAGTCTTGGGATCATCATCTCCAAACTTAGTCATTTCAAATGCAGCCAGTTTGCCAGCCAATTGCTCTCTTGTGACAGTAGTATGGGCTTTGAATTCATCAATGGCAGCAACCTTGATTTTGTAGGCAGCAGGAAAGGATCTGAGAATTTTGCAAACAATTTCATTTTCATCCAAAACTCCACCAGCATTCCTAATTCCATACACCAGTTCATTCACTCTTGGCATAAAGGTAGTGATATTTTCATCATCTCTTATCTTCAATCTTTCAAAATTCCCTTTTAGACTTTGCAACCTTACACTCTTGACAAACTCATCTCCTTCATACAGAAGTTCCAGTTTAGTCTAAATCTCATATGCAGTTGGTAGGTCAATAACATTTGAGAGATCTGAGTCATTCAATGCACTTAGAAGAGCTTCTTTGATCCGCAAATTGTTTTCAGCATCTGTGATTTCATTCAGAGTTGACGGACCACCCTGTGGAGGTACATATGGTTTTGAAACCATGGCCAAGTATGCTTTTCCCATACACTCCAAGTGACATTTCATGCGACCTTTCCAGAGAGTGAAATTGGACCCATCGAACTTTGGACTATCCTTCTTGTATGACGACATCCTGGATCTTCCTCAAGTGGTTAAGCTCCTTTCAGAGGAACTTGGCTCTGATACCAATTGTTAGATCTAGGGCACACAACTGAGAGGGGGGGTGAATCAGTTGTGCAAAAACCTTGCTTCTATTTCAAACACTTGATTCTTCTTGGTTAGTTAGCAGCATATCAATTAATCATTCATGAAAGCAGAAAGCATAAACACTGGAGCAGATAAACATCAACACATAAGACACCAAGATTTTTGACATGGAAAACCCGATTAAGGGAAAAACCACGGGGTGATTAACCCAAGGATTATTCTCTATTAGAAGAATAAAGAAAAAATGAATGGCACCTGCCAATTAGGGCTCACTACCTGAGCACACTGCTCACAAGGAAGCACACTGCCTACAAAGAGACACACTGCCTACAAGATCATAAGGATCACAACCTTGAACTGGAGAATGACATCTTCACCATGTCTGGATTAGTTCCATTTAAGCCCGAAACACTTCTGCTCTGCTTTTCACTCTTTTGCTATACCGCACTCATCTACTCCACACACACTTTGAAAATGAACTCACAATCCTTTATTTATACAAGACATTGACTTAGGAACAATCATCTAAGTCAGCAATCAACCATAAGAACATCCGCAAGATGAATAACACATCCGGTCGGCCATCACAAGAACATTCGTAGGATGAACAACTCATTCGGTCGGCTAGTCAGAACAAGAACTTCATCCAGAAGAATATCTTCAATTCTGGGCTCTACCATCAATGCAGACCAACAACACAACCTCAACATGATCCAAGTACCTTCACAAGCCTGCCTGAATGACTAGGAACATCCGCACTTCCTCTGCTCACTGGAATCTCTTCTCTTCCTCATTCAGAACTTCAAGAACATAGTCTATTGCCACTGTCATACTGCAAGAGGTGCTTCTGGACCTCCAGACCACATACCAATCGAGATGACACATCACAAGGACATCCCAAACACTCTGTCCAATCTGCAGAATAGGACAATGCACTTCCGGATCTCACTGGACCTTTTTGTAACACTCTGTCTCTCCGGAGCATCTCCCAGAACCAGTTCTCCTTGATTAATCACAACTTCTTCAAATCTTCATGCAGACCTCGAAAATCTTAACTGGATCATCTCAAGACTCATATCTACAAACCCTTTAATCCGCATCCTCTGAATCTTAGCCTATTGAGTACTTTTGCCTTCCACTCATCACTGTTCTTCACTGTTCCTGATTGAGACTAATTTTCTCAATATCCTCAACACACAGCTCATCATCCTTCTTGTCAAAGCAATATGACAACACTAGTTCAACTCACACTTGCAACATAATCTATGTGTATATCGCAGATGAGTATCAGGTTCATCCCCTATGTATCCTACAGTTGAATATTTGTGAGTATCCCGCATATCTATATGGCAAATTTTATGTGATGAATGTACATTGTGAATGTACATCGAGTTGGTACAAGGAAAGTCAATGTTTGACTTCAGTGAATGCATGCTCCGGATGCAGGTTTGAGTTGTATGTTTTGAATGTATATTGGAATATACATTCCGCAGATACATCAAGTTATATGCAAGTGATGACCAGATGTAGCGATCAAGGCAGTCGAAGATACAATGGGTTACCGGCGATAGGAAGTTGTCATCTATATGCCTCGATTGCATGTTAAAATTGTATGTTGAAACACACATTGTTTTGTGAGACAAGTGTTGACCGGTAGAAGTGGTAGATAGGACCGACATAGCAAGTCAGGTAATGTATGTGCAGGGTTGAATGTATCAGTGCATTGTTGTAATGGTTTGAACAACCATCGGAGTGACGTTTAAGCATCGGGGTGAGGGATATTGAAGGTACCGAGAAACCCTATCTGACCGATGGAGTATGTCGAAAGGACAATAAATTTCTCTTGCTGATAGAAGGAAGCATCGTGACTGTGGAGTTCTAGGAATTTGTATCAATCTCTTAGAGATCTGCATCACTCAACCTTTCATTCTTCATTGAGTATATGTTTCTCACCTACTTAACTATAATCTCAACACCCCCCTTAGCTTTCAACTACTTAATTCCCTTCTCTTTTGCCATTGCTAACCCCAAGAGCAAGGCTTCATACTCAGCAGTGTTATTAGTAATTTCAAAATCTAATTTATATGCAAAAGGGAACTTATAATCATCAAGAGGAATTAAAACAACACCCACACCAGATCCAGTAGTAGAATAGCTTCCATCAAACTCCAAAGTCCACAATTCATTTAACAAATCAGGACTAATTATTTCTAAACTTTCTTCTAAAGTGGAAGAAAACATGTAGGTAGTCGGGCCAATCTCTACATACAATATTTTTGCTCTTGGATCCCTAGACTTTAGTACTATAAATTTAGCTTTAGGTTCAAGATCCAAATGAACCTTCTTCCCATCTATAGGGATTAGTGTATGTGACTAGTGCATTTGAATTTCCCCACCGAGGTCTTTGCAGAAACTCCTACTCAAAAGCATACCATAGCTAGAGGGAATGTCAACTACTAGAATGGTTAATTTCATCCTCTTCTTAGGGTATGCTACCAAGGCTACTTGTGTGTCCTTAATTTGTCCCAAAATGGGAACCTGTGTGGAATCCATAGAGTAGCATTTATCATGGGAGGAGGTGAGAGACAAGCTAAGAGCTTTAGCCACTTGAGCAGGCATGACATTGTCAGAGGCCTTGAAGTCTATGACATAATTACTCAACTTGTAACCAGTGATGTATAGAGACACATAGAAAGGTTCAGGTTTCTCAAAAGGGTTTTTTGGGATGAGACACTTTAGAGTGAGAACTTGAGCAATTTTGAGCTTCAACATTAGCATTAACTTCTCTAGATATTCATGCATTCAAAAGAGAAAGGGGAGGTTCCTACTTTACATACTTGACTAGCCTATCTAACTCAGTGGGATTTGGTCTGAGATATCTGGCTTGGGAAATTTGAATTTTTGTACTTTTACATGATTCAACAATATCAAAAATAATCAGAAATAACTTCCTTAGAAGGGGAAGGAGAAGGTACCTTGGAGGAACGAGCCTTGGAAATAGTAGGCTCTTCTTTCTTGGACCCATTTGTAGCATGCCTCAACAAAATACACTTGAGAGTAGAAGAGGAATTACTTGACTGTCCCTTGGAATCATGTTCTCTCTTCTGTGAATGTTGATTCCTAGTAAACACAACACAGTTAGTACCATCCAAATCAATATATACATTGTCACCTCAATCTGAATCTGACTTGTACTCAAAGAAATTTACACTGGCATCTCTAGATTGAGTGGGTTCCTCTTCAACATAGGGTTCTTCACCATGTTCATTCATATATAACATCTATATGAATCTTGTCATCTCATGACAAGAAGCACTATCATGATTTGTGGTAAGATGAAAATTACAAACCATGTGATTTCCTTTGCTTGTAGATGGAACACCCTCAATGGCAAGCCTTTGAGCAGGGCTAGTTAAAGTATAGGGTCAATTATGATTGTCATGCTGACCATACTCTTTCCTAGGCACATCATGGTAGAAAGGTTTCTGAGGTCCCTTAGGAATCTAGCTCTTCAGAGTAATAATGTCATTTTCCAACCTTGAATAACATGATCAATTGAGTTACTTGCTTGAGCTTTCCCAGTCTGCAATTCCTTCTTCCATTTACTAGTAATTATCAAATCATCTTCTATAGAAATAGCTCTTTCATGCGCTGCTACCAAGTCAGCTACACCTTCTCTCTTGATAGGGAAGCTAACATCAGGAGGAAGGGTGTTGATAAAGAAACACTTCAAAAGAGCATTTCTAGGTCTCATATTCATAGGGATCCTATTTGCCAATTTGTTAAATTTGGCAACAAATTCTATCATAGGTTCGTGTACTTCTTTCTTCATAGAGGACAATTGAGCTACAAGAGTATGCTCATTCTCTACTATCTTGAACCTATTTTTAAATTGGGTCCTCATGGTTGCCCAATTGTTTATTGATGTAGAAGGCAAATGATAGAACCATTTGGCTGCAGTATTAGCCAAAGATTGCACAAAAAGTCTGACTGAGACATCCTCATGTTATACACCTAGAATGGAACAGGCTGTAAAGAAGGCATTCAAGTGTTAATCTAGGTTAACCTTGCCATCTCCTCTAAACTTGGGTATAATTTTACCAGACCCTTTAGGTAACTCATGTAACTACACCCCTATGTTCAAAGGGCCTATAGAAGCTCCCTATGGGATAGGTTGTTGTTGAGCCATATTGGCTGGGAAGTTAATTTTCAAGGGTAAAACAATCCCATGTAATACAAGGGCTTGAAAAGAAGAATTTGAAAAGAAGAGTTTGATGTATCCCTAACTAGAGGAGGAGGATGGTCTACTAGAAGACTTTACTCTATGGGTTGGTGGAAAAGTAGAGAAATTCAAAGCTTGCAATAAATCAAAATTAGGAATACCTTTCTTTCTATCTGTTGTGTGTACTATTAGAAATGATGGTGCAAAAGACACAACAAAAATCTGATTCAAACCTTATTTATGTCCTCTAAACAATGTTGAATCAATGGAGATTGTAACAGAAATAAAACTCACTACATAGAAATAACATGCATTAAGAACTAAACACATAACACAGTATGTAACATGGAGAAAACCCTTTCGGGTAAAAAACTTCACCAAGAAAAAGAGGCTCCAAGTTGTATTATCTTCAAATCTAATATTACAATACATGCACTTCCTCTCCTTCAGTCTTCAATCCAGCAATGCCTGTTACTCTCAACTCTGCTAAAAATGTAGTACAAATATCCTTATAAAAGGGGGTTGCCTTCTAGGGCAAGAAAACTAACATAATATCGACTGTTAGATCTATGACCAAATGACGAATGGTCCAGATTTACAATGATAAAATTTGGCTCCGAGGGTGTTGCCCCCAAGCCCCCACTAGGGCCCATGGCCCTTGGATCCCTACTGAGGGATGATCCCCCTGAACCCCTCACAGGGGGGAAACCCCCCTATGACCCCCCGTCATGGACTAATTAGCATTAGGGACCGGATATAAAAATATGGTTGAAATAAGATCATTGTTGGTGAAACCTTCATCCCTTATGGGTGATTTACAAACAATATTAGGAGAAATTAATTACATAGGATTTACAAGGTTGATGGCACCTTGATCCTAATATGTACCTTTTGTAAGCTAGCTTTGGAGGTAAAGAGTGTCAAACAATAGAGTCGCCAACCCACTTACTGATTACCCTAAGGTCGATGTTGTGGGTTATTTTGGTTTCTTGGCCAGTTATCAAGAACCATGTGGATTTGAAAGGGTCTATCCCTTCTAGAAACGTGTACAATCTCTTCAACAATGAAATTCTCGTGCACAATACCAAACTCCCTAGCCTGTCTTCTTAGTTCTTTTCTTATTTCTTCTTCTCCATCTAATATTCTATCCACTTGATGAAACTATTCATTATTCCTCCTATGTCTCTAGGCTAGATTACGTAAATCAACTATAATATCTTCATGCTCTAAGTTTAGCCAATTGACGTTAGGTTGAAGCACATGTCCAAAACTCCTCTGGAGTACCATAAAAGCCAATTATAAAGTAACTGAATACAAATAGATCCCCAGTGGAGTTGCCAAAAATATGTTATTTTATGGATTTGTCACTTCACTCTATATTCTCACATCCACACAATGACAAATGAGCCAACAGTTGAGTTCAATTGCAATGATATTTGCAATGACTCTCTGTGTTGTTTTATAAGGTGCAACTGTTGGAAACAAGGTAGATAACTGAGAGGGGGGTGAATCAGTTATCTTAAATTTCTTAACTTTCCTTTTCTTCTTTAACAATAGTGCAGTATCAAAACATATAAGCATAAATGAACATGAGAGAAGAAAAGAAATCAACACACATAACACAAGGATTTTTACGTGGAAAACCCTATTAAGGGAAAAACCACGAGGTGACTAACCCAAGATTGTATTCTCTGTTAACAGAATAAGAAGTACAAAACAGCACTTACCAATTAGGGCTCACTGCCCGAACACACTACTCACAAGAGGCTCACTACCTACAAGAGACTCACTATCTACAAGGTATATAGAAAGTAACCAGGTGTTTGAACTGATCAAAGGCATCCACATATGTTGAGGTTCAGTTCTGGTTAGGCTCAATATACTGATCTGCTGCACTTCATTCTTCCTCTGCTTAGTGTTGTTGTTCTGTCACATACTGTACTTGTATAGCTACTTCCACACTACTCTCTACCTTTTTTCGTACACTATATCACAATCCTCTCCCCTTCATGTTGAAATCCATTTGGTATATATATCCACACCAAGGATTTCAACATCATTCTAGTTGGCATCCGCAATACTCAAGATTTTCCCAAACTCTAGTCTGTCGGCTGAATCCATGCTTACTAAGTGATGCATATCAAAGAGATAGTTATAGAAGTCATCAATCATGTTAGCCAACCATGAATGATCCCTTAAGTAGCTTGATCACCATCAATTTCTCATCCGGGTTAAGGTCTGATGCTATGCCGGTTAGTTCTTCCTTGGTCTACACTGCCTGTCAGGAACCCAACACTTAGATGCTCATATTTTTTCATTCTTTCAACACTGGAGTCTCAATCTCTGGAATGTAGCAGTAATGGTACTCCTCTTGACTTCCCCAAGTCTGCACTTTGCTAAGATACATCCTCTGGGAAATCTAGACCTGATTGTCAGACCTTGTTGCATGCTCTGTTCTTGTTCACCAGACCAAAATACTCTTCAATCTGACTTCCGGTATAGACATACCATGTGCTGTGGATGTGAGGGATGGACTTTGTTGTCATCAATGACAACAATCAAGAAGCCACATAGTGTCTCTTTCCAACAATCTCCCCCTTTGGCATTGATGGCAACACTTAGTGAAAAATGACTAAGTGTCGTAGCAAGCTCCCCCTTTGCTGATGCTCTATCTTATGTACACTTTTACTGGAGCTCCCCCTTAGCTGGATTCCACATTTTTCACTACTCCTCACTCCCCCTTTGACATCAATGGAAAAGGGTGAAATCCACACACCAAAATTTGCAAAAATCAACCTATACATAGCCACATAAGTATATATACATGTTATACTTACATATACTTAAGTATATCTACAAAAGTGGTTTTCAACTGGACAAATTCTGTTGCCCAACTCTACTTCATCCTGTCCAAAAGTGAGATGTGACCACTTATCAAAAATGCAAAAGCTTCTGCCCTTTTGAAGTCTGTCGGATCACTGGTCTGAGCTATGGTCTGGGCATTAGTTAGGGCCTCATGCATTGCCTCTAACTTAGGGATAATTATCCCTCTTAGTTCACTTAGCCTGCTTATTTTATTCTTCTTCTCCTTTTCAAGCCTCTTTATTTCATTAATAGTGGCAATAGTCTGACACTCTTGATTTATTATGGATGAGGTGAGGGGATCAAAATTTTGAGATAAGCTTGACAGTTTACTCTCTTGTTCTTCCACCTTTTTGGCAATGTTTGCTATCACTGTGGACCAAGATAGACAAAATTTGTATAAGTCTCCTCCATCTCTAAGAGCATTTTCTAGGCTTTTTATCCCAATATCCAAATTTCTACTATCATTTGCTATAAGTCCCTGTACTTTGGAGAATCTCTTTCCCAAAACTCTTTCCAGACTTTCTTTTCTGTTGATTTCTCCAAAGAATCAAAATGTGTGCTAATAGAATTAACAAGAGATTTCAAGTTACCAGATGAAGAGGCTAAAGGATCCTTCTAGAAGGATGGCATGATCTTCTCCAACACATCAGATGTAATCTCTATCAGCTCACAGTCTTCCATGTGAGACTTCAGAATCTTTTCTTTTGCTTTGGCTTGAGAAAAAGATGCTACCTTCATTGTCTGGACCGGAGAGAGAGAGTCAAAATTGAGTGGTCCTTGAAATAGCTCTGGTTCATCTAATTCCATCATTTCTTTGGTCAGGAAGTCTTTAACTGCTTCTACAGTGTCTCTTACTAGAGACAGAGTCTTCTTTCCTTCTGTAGCCTCAGAACTGTCACCTGGGGTCTTCTCTATTTGATCTTCTTCTCTTCCCTTTACCTCTTCTTCTTGACTGATTTTCTCTTCTTTTCTTTCTTCTCCTTCAATTCCGGAGTCAGTAGGGGGATTTGGAAGAGAGATGTTTACTTCTTCATGGACTTCCTCTTCCGAAACAGAGGAATCCAAGTTCTTAGTCCTCTCCTCACCTGTCTCCTTTGACTCTTCTACAATTTTCTCACTAGAATCTTCCTTTGATGTACTTAATCCTTCGACATCCATGGCAAAAGGTTCATCACTTATGTCCTTAATAACAGGAAGATTGAATCTTTTAAATGCATTCCAGAGGATGTCTTCTATCTCTTTTGCTATCTGATCTGTCTCTCTAAGCATAAGTTAGTTCATTCTGGCTTTGCTCCAGAACTCATCCTTGCAGTCCTTGAAGATCATATTCATTTGTTTTGGAGTAATGGAAGGATAGAGCTGAATAGCTATCTGTTCTTGAATCTCAAGGTCCTTTGCCTTAGCATATTCTTTTCTCATTTCAAGTACTTGCTCTAGGCTTTTGGGAATTAGTGAGATGATTTCAATGAATTCTTTATTATAGATATTCAAATATTTGACTATGGCTTCCTCCAAAATTCTTTTGTCAGTGTCATTATACTCATCATAAAATTCTGTCATGGGCTTTCCCATCTACAGTGACTGCCTTGAAGACATCATCAATAGAAAGAGTAGGCCTTTCAACAAATTCTTTTGTCTTTTCTTCTGTATGTTTACCAGCAAAGGATTCCATGGATGTTTCTTTTTCTTCTTCATTTTCTTGACCTCCTCATCAGTCTCTGTCTCTTCATCATCCTTTTGACTTATGTACAACCTTGTGGTCTTTGTCTTTGTTCTCTTCTCTCCCTTACCAGATGACTTAGCTTCCGGTTTTGAGCTTTTAGAAGTAGCAGGTGCAGAGCTCTTGGAGGATTTAGTTCGGGAGGGGGCTTGCACCAGATGACTTTATTTTTCTGCCTTTTGTCTTTCTTTCTCTGCTCTTTCTACTTTCTCTCTATTTGCATCAACTACCTCTTTTGAAATGCCATATCTTTTGGCAACTTTCTCTACTTCTCTTCTCACTTTTCTTTTCATCTCTGGTTGCCTTAGCTCAACATGAATTTTTACACTCAGTTCTTGAAAGGTTCCAAACCTTTCTGCCTTAGGGTTTGTTGGTTTTTCTTCTGAATCAGCATTAGGGTTTGCCACTTCTAATGCACAGGCAGATTTAGCCAACTAAATACAGGAGGTTGCGTGAGCTCCTCCCCTTCACTTCTGGTTCTGCCGCACCAAGGGGGGACTAATCTCCCTATATAATTTGAAACTGTGATAGAACGTGCTTTGGCGGGAATTTCTTTTTTGAAGTGCTACGACGGTTTTCAAGCGGCCACGGGTGGTTGAGCCATCAATGGCGACTGTAGTAGGGGCATGGGCGAGTTGTTGAATAGTCATGTACCCAATTTTTGGCATGAGGACTTCCAGATGGTGGCACAGGGCTCGAGGCCACCATTGTCTACTTTCTGTCTCTGTAGCAATAAATTCTAAGCGCCATTCCTTTGAAGGATCTATATCTGGTGGATTTTTGTAAAAGCCTTGTAATTAATTGCTGTGGTACACTTTCTGGCTGATATAAGCAGACTGTGTTACCATTGTTCTGGTTGTTGAAAACTGGACATTTTGGCTCTGTAATAAGATACAACTGGTTTTGGTTGCTCTGTGCAGCAAAACTTGCGAGTTTATGTATCTCCTGTTGTACGTTTGTGCATGAATCCACTGATTTCATGGTCAATTTTATATGAATAATGCTATGTTTGCATGTGTTATGCTGATTCTGTCTCTAGTTTTGCATGTATCTTTCTTCTGAGTCCAGGCATTCAAGGAATGTCTGAGATTCTAGAACATAGAATTCCTGTGTTGAATGTTTAATCTTTTAACTTCTGCTCAAGGGGTAGATTAAACTATTTTCAGATTGAATATTGGGAAGGGTATACTGCAATAGGGATGCCATAAGTATAGACAGCTTAACACTTTGTATTGGGAGATATCTGTAAGGCAGATATCATGTATATCCCCCTGAAATCCAGTTTTAGTTGTTCATGCTGATCATTCACAGGTGTATGTCTACCGACTCCAAGCCCTGGATAGGCACCAATCTAGCTCTGTGTTGAGGTTATATACCATGTCCAACTTTGCATCCAAAAATCAAATCAAACCATTTCATCCTTCCACCTGTTAGTTGTAGGAGTAGGATTAGGATCCTTGCATGCTCTCATACCCAACTAGACATCATGTCCAAGAATGTTGCCAACCTTGTGATCTGTTACACAAATCTTGGTCCATACATGAGAGTATTCTGCCTGTTGCTGTCAAGATAAATCCTTCTGTCATTGAGCCAGTCAAGGTCATACTTTTATCAAATAGGGACACCCCCTTGGTGCGGCAGAACCAGAAGTGAAGGGGAGGAGCTCATGCAACCTCCTGTATTCAGTTGGCTGAATCTGCCTATGCATTAGAAGTGGCAAACCCTAATGCTGATTCAGAAGAAAAACCAACAGGGTCCTTAGGCTGACTTAGCAGGTGTTGGCTATGCAGCTCCAAGATTTTCTCATCTACCTCATAGCCCATTGGCATAATCCAGACTGTCCTGGGCTCCACTACCTCCATCAGGCATTGATCAGTGTCTACCATGAAACACACTGTATCTTTGTATTTTTCAACTAATGTTTGTGGAATTCTTTCTCTAGCCTGCATCATACTTTGGAAGTTTTTGAAGTAACCCCAAAGTGTTTTACTTTGAGCCTTGGCATCACCAAGCCCATACATATAATCTCTGATTTGTATGGCAACCGGTCTGTCATTTTGCCATACCCAACCACTGGATCTGGGTAACTCATTCATATAGTAAAAGAAGACACATAGTATCAAGCCACCATACTTAAATGAATTCTTCTTATCCTTCTTTATTTTCTACAAATTCTCTAACAGTTGGTTTAGGAGAAGCTCACAAAGATCATAATCAACATTTTCCCTTAGCATCTGATAAGCAGTGTATATTGCTATTCCAGATATAGAATTCTCCCTGCTAGAGTGATATATCTTATAACTAATTATCATAGAAGCAAATTTGATATTCGGATCTGTGATATCCTCTATTGTCATTGCTCCTTTGTCAAATTTTGATCTAGTAGCCTCACTTACAGTTTGATTCTTGACTGATTTTAGAGCAGGCAACCCACCAGATGAGTGCAAGCTAGTTACTGCCCTAATTGCATCCTTTGTTATTTTGAAGGGCTTCAACAACCACATGAAGTTATCATGTATTCTACTGAGAACATGTCGGACCCATTCATCTTCTGCAAAACATGGGAAGTGGATGCAATGTCGAAAATGCTTATCTCAGATGGCCTTGTATTGAGGTTTAAGTTCAAATGTTTCATCTATTAATTGCTTGTGATAGATATCCATTAGCTTGGATTCCCCAAAATCCTCAATGTTGGCGTGAATGTATACCCTAACATCTTCTACGTGTAGAACCCCATGTGGAATGCTTGAGAATGCGCCTAAAGGATCAACTTCTAGGGATTTGTAAGGATGTTTCTTGAACTTAGGCCACAGCCTATCAGAGATCTTAACAACATTTGGAGTAGCCATCATCCAAAAGATTAAGAGAAAGATGTTCAAGAGCGGAAATACCTTTTTACACTTATAGGGTTCACGATATGAGCTGAAAAGATTACTGGTTGAATTGAATTCTGTGGTTGATCTTTGAGAGGGTTGAAGCAATCTTGTTGCAAAGCTCTTTCTTTCTTCTTCTTGAATGCAAATGTGCAAATGATGAATAAAAAGAACCTTTATATTTCTGTGCAAACCCTAAATTCATATTGCAATAATACACACTTTAAGTCATTCCAATTCCCTTGTTCTGACCTTGTTCTGAGAGAGATCCTTCCGAATCACTAAGATGTACTTAGAATTATTCTTAGTGATAATTGACAATCTATCTCCATTTCTCCAATCATTCTATTTATCCGTAGATCAAGATATTTCAATTTTGAATCATACTAGATCTAACTGTGAAAATCCTACTTTTACCGGATGACTATTAAACTAGATCAATCTTGGATGATTGACCTCTTCAAAACTCCTTGCAGATCTTTTATATTTTTACCAAGGATTATTTAGATATCTCTTTGAGAACTCTTCAATCTGCAATACTCCATGTGCCAATTTTAGGCACCAATTGACTGGTTGGGGGAAATTGTTTTCCTTTGTGACTCCTCCTGAGCCAGATCTCATCTATTTAGTTTCTGGAAGGAATATCAACACCAGATTCTGGTGCGGATCCATCCCCAACATTTTATGTACTTCTCTTCACCTAAATCTTGTTCATCTCCCTTTGAACTTCATCTGCATTCACTTTTCCTTTTCCTTTGTCTTGATTTTGATTATGATGTATCAGACCCCTTTTATCCTAATTCTTACTTCTATAGAATTTGGCAATATGACCGGATCTATTGCAATTGTAGCAAGCTATATTTCTTTGCATATTTGATTGATATCCTCTTGATCTGCATTGATTAGCCATATGTCCCATTCTATTGCATGCAAAGCATCTACCATTGAATGAATTGTTTATTTGCATATTTCTACATTCATGAGATTTGTGCCCATACCTTTTGTAGTTAAAACACTATTTGAAGAAGGATGAATTAGTCTAATTCATTCTTCTTCTGCACTGATTTGCTTTATGACTGAAGTTATTGCAATTGTAGCAGTATCCATTGAAGGATGGATATGTTTGAGCATTTGGTTGTCTTACCGAAGGTCTTCTAGGCCTGTACCTTGGATTTCCTAATCTAGAGTTCTTCTGACTAGATCCGGAGCTTTCACCTTTCTCATATCCCAAGCCATGCTTGTCATCTACCCTCTTTTGGATTTCAAGAAGAACTTCAAGTTGAGCAGAGCTTATCTTGAATTTTTCTTTGTATTCATTTGCTATTTGAAGATCCCTTTTGAGAGTGTCAATTTGATTTTCAAGTTGTTCTTCATTATCTCTAGCTTCTTCAAGATCAGATTCCAGATGCCTGATTATTCTATCCATTTTGTGGCATTCTTTTGACTTCTCCTTGAGAGATTGTTTTAGATTATCTTCAATTTTTCTTTTCTCTTCAATTTCTTGGGTGAATTTCATAACCCTTGATTCCATTTCATGTCTTACCATAATGACCTCTTTTGATAGCTTCTCACATAACTTGTTTTTCTCATTCAGATCTTCATTAGTATCATTGGCTTCACTTTGACTTGCTAATTGTTGAAGAAGTTCCTTTCTCTTTTTAACAGAGATACTTAGTTTTTCTTTTAGTTCATTTATGAAGTCATTAGCTTGTTTGAATCTTTCCCTCAGGTTATTGACTTTAGAGTGAGATTGTTCAAGATCATCTAGGGCAGACTGAAGTTGTTCCCTCATACCATACATATCCATTGAGATTCCTAGATCTTCCTCAAGTTGTTAGACTCTATTTGGAGGAACTTGGATCTAATACCAATTGTTGGAAACAAGGCAGATAACTGAGAGGGGGGGTGAATCAGTTATCTTAAATTTCTTAACTTTCCTTTTCTTCTTTAACAATAGTGCAGTATCAAAACATATAAGCATAAATGAACATCAGAGCAGAAGAGAAATCAACACACATAACACAAGGATTTTTACGTGGAAAACCCTATTAAGGGAAAAACCACGGGGTGACTAACCCAATATTGTATTCTTTGTTAAAAGAATTAGAAGTACAAAATGGCACTTGCAAATTAGGGCTCACTTCCCGAGCACACTGCTCATAAGAGGCTCACTGCCTACAAGAGACTCACTATTTACAAGGTATATAGAAAGTAACCAGGTGTTTGAACTGATCAAAGGCATCCACATATGCTGAGGTTCAGTTCTGGTTAGGCTCAATATACTGATCTACTGCACTTCATTCTTCCTCTGCTTAGTGCTACTGTTCTGTCACATACTGTACTTGTATAGCTGCTTCCACACTACTCTCTACCTTTTTTCGCACACTATATCACAATCCTCTCCCCTTCATGTCAAAATCCATTTGGTATATATATCCGCACCAAGGATTTCTACATCCTTCTAGTCGGCATTTGGAATACTCAAGATTTTTCCAAACTCTGGTCTGTCGGCTGAATCCATGCTTACTAAGTGATGTGTATCAAAGAGATAGATATAGAAGTCATCAATCATGTTAGCCAACCATGAATGTTCCCTTAAGTATCTTGATCACCATCAATTTCTCATCCAGGTTAAGGTCTGATGCTCTGCCAGTTAGTTCTTCCTTGGTCTACACTGCCTGTCAGGAACCCAACACTTAGATGCTCATATTTTTTCATTCTTTCAACACCAGAGGCTCAATCTTTGGAATGTAGTAGTAATGGTACTCCTCTTGACTTCCCCAAGTCTACACTTTATTGAGATACATCCTCTGGGAAATTCGGACCTGATTGTCAGACCTTGCTGCATGCTCTGTTCTTGTTCACCGGACTAAAATACTCTTCAATTTGACTTCCGGTATAGACATACCATGTGCTGTGGATGTGAGGGATGGACTTTGTTGCCATCAATGACAACAATCAAGAAGCCACACAGTGTCTCTTGCCAACATCAACTACCTTCAAAAATTTTTAAATGAATGAACATTGTGTATGCTTTTAACCAGAAAGCAGAAAAGGTGGTGCTTCTAACCAGCAAGCAATAAAGGCATTCAACCTCAAAGAATAACTAAAGAATAGAGAAGCACAAAGACTCCCTATAGAAACATTCATGATTTAATATTTTTTATATTATAATTAACACTACAATTATTCATGAAAAGAGAAAAAATCCAAAGCAATGAGCTTCAATTGAGATTCCCAATTTTTCCAATATAAAATTGTAATTCAAAAAGATGATAAACATTCAACATTAGAAGAATACACATCCATCCACCATAACACAAATTTTACGATATCTAAATTTAACTTCTCAAATTTCCTTTGTATATTGAAAATAACTGAAAGAGAAAATAGCACAGAACATGACCAATTAACAACACAAAGTTCGCCAATAGATCCCCATAGCATCAACAAGCCTCATATATATAGCCTTGTCTTATAATAACTTTCTTTAAACAATACGACTTCTTAAAGACAACTGATTAATGCATAAATAATAATAAAGTCTTTTCAAATAACAAGTCTTCAAAGCACTTAAAGAAATAACATAAACAATAAACGCCATCACGTGGCAATATTTTGATCTCCCTCTCAAGTCGGTTCGCCTTCTTTGTCCTATTCTCTAACACCTGTAGAGTCCACCTGTGACCTAAGCTTAGCTTTATAACTCTTGTACCTGGAAATGATGAAAGTTAAGATTTTGCCACTTGGATTTAGAGTGATATGTACTCGAAGTATCCACTTACTCATCGTTCTCTCCGCATCTGCCAGTCTTTTATTGACATCATCAACTTTAGTTTTGAAATTTTGAGATAAATTTCTATATGGCCAAGTTTTCCTAAAGAAGTTCCATTCACAGTATAAGTACCAACAATCTCCTCATTGAACATCTTCTTGAAGCATTAATTCACTTCTTTAACATCAAGCAAATTTTCTCCACTCTCATCTAGAATCTCTGTCTGTAAAATTGTACAATTTTTCCTGATATCAACCAGGTCAGCATGGTATTGATTAAGAATTCCTGTTATTTCACCAATAAACCTCCTCAACATAGATAATTTCCATTCAATTGCATCTAACCAGGAGATAGAATCATTTTATTTAACTTTGTTGTCTAAAAAGTCTTCAATCTGCTCCAGTGCTTGTTGTGGTAATTGCTGCTTCAAGTCTTCTTCAATGTTGTCACTGAACTCTGCTTCATGATATTGGTCTAGGTCTGCAATGTTGAAAATAGGTGATATGCCCAATGTCTCTGGTAACTCCACTTCATATGCATTTCCTGAATCAAAATTTTTGAGTATCCTACAAGGTCCAAACTTCTTTATCTTTAACTTGTTATATGTCCCAACTAGAAATCTTTCTTTTCTCAAGTACACCATCACTTCATCTCCAACTACAAATTATGTATGTCTCCTCTTCTCATTTTCTTGTTCTTTATACTTACTGTTCATCTCTTCCAAATGCTTCTTCACTTGATTATGCATTGTCTCCATGTGTCTTGCAAATTCTTCTATTGTTGCATATCTCTTGTCCTCCATGTTGATGTCTCTCAACTTTGCTACTTCTCTAGGGTTAAGTCCAGTAACAATCTCAAAAGGTGTTCTTCTAGTACTCCTATTCATTGAATTATTGTATGGAAACTCTGCTTGTGAAAGAACCAAATCCCAACTTCTTACCTTTTCTCCAACCAAACATCTCAACAAGTTTCCCAAACTCCTATTCACTACCTTTGTCTGTCCATCAATTTTGTGGATGAAATGCTAAACTAAACTTCAAATCTATCTTCATCTTCTTCCAAAGTGTGTTCCAAAATTATCCAAGAAATCTTGTGTCTCTGACTAAAATTATGCTCTTAGGTAATCCATGCAATCTCACAATCTCCTTGAAAAATAGGTCAGCTACATGCACTCCATCAGTTGTCTTCTTACAAGGTATGGAATGAGCCATCTTTGAAAATCTATCTACCACTACAAATATAGAATCATGTCCTCTCTGTGTCTTAGGCAATCCCATTAGAAAATCCATACTCATGTCTTCCCAAGGTCTCTACGGTACTATCAAAGGTTTATACAATCCAGCATTCTGACTACTTCCTTTTGCAACTTGACAAACTCTACAACTCTGCACAAATTTCCTAACATCTTTATGTATCTGAGGCCAAAAGTAATTTTCACTTACCAGAGCCACTATTTTATCAATGCCAAAATGTCCTACTAATCCACCATTGTGTTTCTCCTTGTTCAAATTATCTCTCATGGAACTCCTAGGTATACATAACTGATTTCCTTTGAACAACAAATTATCTCTGTTGTTTATTTCTCCTATGCAACCTATCTCTATCAACTGTCTAAAACAGACTGATCTATGGCATAAATAACTACCCCTCATGAGTAGTACAGACTTGATTCCCAGCGGCTGGGAGAAGACAGCTAGCATAACAAACTATAACTGTCTTGCACACAAACCTAGATTAACTAAAACATAAGAATTGGTCCAATGGACCTTATTACATCACAAAGTCAAAACATACTATAATTAGACTTATGATTTATCTTGAAGGGGTGCTCCTGCACCAAAAAGGCATCATTAACCACTCATACAATCCTTCATTTGTCTTAAAAGTAGTCTTCCATTCATCTCCATCTGTGATCCTGATCCTTTGGTGTTACATTAGAAAATGTCCCCTTGGGGGCTTTTCCCTCTTAAGGTTTAGTTCTCGGGTCTTGTTTATGCATTTAGAGCATTTTTCATGTTAGATTGACTTCCCGATGAGAAAACCCTGAAGTTCCATGGCAATTTGGACTCAGGGGATGCACTTATGACAAACCCTGCCTAAAATAGGGGGTGGACTTGGGTGCCTGCGCCCTAGTCCTACCCTATTTTAGGTCAGGACCAATTTCAAAGTGTCAGTTTGTGACTATTATTTAGGTCCTATGCCGACACAGTAAGTTTTAATTATGAAGTTCTTAGCGAGAATGTTTGTAGTTGCATATATAAGCATGTTTAGGCATTCATTTGTAAACTAGATGATTACTAGATGACGATTTGGATTCAAGAGCTTTTGTGAAAGTGATTCAAGGCATTCATTGTGTGGCAAGAGCAGAATTTGTGTTGTTTTTGTGTTTGTATTTGTAGATTTGAGCATTCATCTCCTCATGGCATGAAGAGCTTCTTTCTTCCATGAAATCTTCACTATAATGTGATATCATTTGTGTTTTCAATCATTTTCATTTGGTTTTTTTCTCTATCCCATAGAGATACGCACTCTCTATCTGACAATGGTGTTTGGAAGAGTTGAATGTCTCTCTAGGGCTTGACTGAGGAAAGCCTCTAAACACCACAACCCCCTCCCACACTCCTTGTGATTGCAGGTTACAGGTGTCACATCTAGAAGAAGTAGAGTTGCAGGGAAGGTCAGCAGGCATCAAGGATTCAGGATCTAAAAAGAAGCAGGACTCTAGATCTTTTCTTGGACTCAGGCGCTAGTCCTTGTGTCCTCCGTAGTTGAATTCCTAAAAATGAAAGTTATAATGCATATTAGTGTCAGAAGGAGATCAAGATTCCATAGAGAAACTGGTACCTTGGACTCAGGTGCCCACTCATTAGTCCCTGACTATTTTACTTCCTGAACTTTGAAAACTGGTATGCATTTGATTATCATTTAGTATCTCTATGTGCAGGCATTTTTTAATTTGTCCGTTTTGCTTCTGAATTTGTATAATTAGGGTTTTAAGAATAATTTGGCATAATTAAACAACAAATCTACATAATTCCAATCTTCCCTATATTCTGAGTGACCAAGGGCCTGATAGTATATTCCTACTTGACCTAAGGTCCTTGAATGTTTAGTGGTGAAAGGAGGATACACACAAATCATAAAAAACCCTCTATCCAAATTTTACCCTAAACATTTTGGTGAACCTATGTTTTTAATAAAATTTGTACCTTTCTAAGTGTTGTGCTTTAGATTTACATTGATTTCATTCATTCATATCATTGTTCATCCTATTGCATTCAAAAAATTACAAAACAATTTGAAAAAAATTGTATTTTCATATAATTGTCATCAATTAATTTAAATTTCATTAAAATTCTGATTTTTGCATCTTATCTGAGCTAAATTACATAAAATTACAAAATTACAATCACTTGCATTCCATTTTCATTATAAAACTGCTAGGGTTTTGTTGGAAATGTTGAATTTTTCATATAACCTAGTAAATTTAAAAACTAGGGTTTGTAGGTAAAATCTTGTTTCAAATTTTTCTACTAAACTTAGACACTCATTCAAGTTTAAAATTGGCTATAGTGTTGTATTTTAGTGTAAATTTGCATTTAGATTTCAAAAATTTGCATTTTTACATAGAAAATTTCAACAAAAACTAGCATTTTTCATTAGAGTTGCACTTGCATTTTGCATTGTAGGGTTTGAAAATAATTTTCAGATCTGAGTTGAATTAATTTTCATCATAAATCAGATTACAAAACATTCATGTAGCATTTTTGCATTCACTGGCACTAAGATCTCATGCCTAGGGTTTGAAAAACCTTGATTTTTCACAAGATTTGGCCTTATCGACTCTCTAGATTTGCACCATAGGCATGTTGTAAAGAATATTTTTGCACTAATTGGATATTATCAATTTATTATCTTCTTCCCCTCCTAAAATTCTTTACAACACCTTTTTATCGGGCTCTTACAGTGGAAATTTGGTGAAAATTGCATATTTTAGCTATATTTGCCCTAGGGTTTGACCTAGATTGGCACTCCAAGCGTGTTGTGATGAATTTTATGGTTTTAAATGACTTATATTATTTATATAATCTTCTGCACCTCCTAAAATTCTTTACAACACCCCTTTTGCTAGGTCTTGGAATTGAAAAATTGTGAAATATTGCATATTTTTGCTATATTTTCACTAGGGTTTGATCTTGAGTGGCACTATAAGAATGTTGTGACAGATTTTTTGGTATTAGGTGGCTGTTATTACTGTTATAATTTGATTTCCATAATCATTTTCCTCACAACACCCTTTGTCATGCTCTTTTGCATTGAGATTTGGTGAAAACATCGCATATTTTAGTGTATTTTCACTAGGTTTTGACTAGTCATCATCCTAGGTTGATGCAGGAGCATCCAAAGGTGTAAGGGCAATATTGCATCACCCCAAAAGAATTTAATTCAAAACCATTGTATTTGTTCTCATTTCTTCCCATAATTAGTGTTTTTGGTTCCATAATATCCAGAATAATAATGTAGGACTTTCAGTTTTTCCAAAACTGCTAAAAATAGCGACCTGCCTATTTAGGAAAGTGTACCTGCCTATTTAGGAAAGTTTGCATTTGGGCACATAATGAAGCAAAAAATTTTAGAAAGTTACATAACGGAAATATAAGACCTTTGGCGAAGGAATCATGCAAAGATCATTTGTGAGCTAAAAGATATTAAAGTTTTTGTTTTCCAAAAAGCCCCTAAAAATTTACGGAACGAGATATGAGGCACTAAAACTTCTCATAACATCTCAAAAAGTTGACAAAAATCCATTTACGCATTTCCAGTGTAATAGTTCACATCACGAGCTTTCCAGCATTTAAAACGGTTCGTCAATCAGACACCCGAATCAAAAGTTATGCTTCCCGGAAGTTGACCTACTTTTGGAGGGAGTTGCAAATTTTGAAATTTAGCTGGAGGCCACCAAAAAGTGCTATTTATGACTATTTTGGGGACCCTGGGCAGGGTAGAGTTAAGGGGGCTAGTGTAGAGTCCAGATTAGGGGGAAAATAGAAACCCTAGCTGATTTGGGGTTACAGAAGGCTGAAGATTCTAGAGTCTTGAGGTTGGGAAAGCTGTAATGTGTTGCAGCCAATAGAGGATTCATCCTCTGATTGTAATTGAAGCTTCTTTAATGTAATGAGTTTCCCAGTTCAATAAAAGAAAGTTCTATTTGCTATGTTTAATATTTGTTATTGTGTGTTTTGTGATTTACCCCCTTCATCAAGTGGTATTAGAGCAAGGGTTCCTGAGTGTGTAGACAGATCACCGATCGTGAGGCAGTTTGCACCAGGACCTAAGGTTGTGGGTTTGCTGCAGAGACTAAGATGCCTCCATGAAGAAATCATGTTGGGAGGAATGCTTTAATGGAAGAGGGTTTTAGAGCCCTACAAAGGCAAATCGATGCATTGCAAGAGAAGCTGCGAAGAGGGTTTGATCTGAGAACAAGAGAAGAAAGCGAAGATGAAGCCGAAGAGGAGCTATCTGAGGAAGAACAAGAAGTTGCAGGAGATCCTGCAGAGGTTAGGTTGTTGAGGGCCATTTCAAAGATTGGAAAGAGGCCCAGAATCAAAGTTTCTACCTATTCTGGAGATTTGAATCCAGAACAGCTCATTGATTGGATCAATGACATAGAGGAGTATTTCGAGTATGAAGATGTGGAGGACCCAGATCGGGTCAAGTTTGCAAAAACAAAGTTGAAGGGCCATGCCAGTATTTGGTGGAAGGAGTTCCAATTAGAGAGGAACAGAAGAGGAAAAGGAAAGATCACTAGATGGGATTGGATGGTGGAGAAACTGAAGAAGCAGTTCATTCCTGTGGACTATGAGATGGAGTTGTTGAAGAAGCTGCAAGGACTAAAGCAAGGTAACAAGTCTGTTAAGGAGTATACAGAAGAGTTTTATACTATCAGGACATGCCATGCAGAGCCCAACAAGGAAAAGGTAGCCCGTTACATTAATAGGTTGAGGCCGAGTATTCAAGAGGAGCTGAGCCTGGTCAGGATGACCACCATAGAAGATGCATACCAATTTTCCTTGAAGGTGGAAGAGAAGCTAAATAAAAGATTTGATAGCAAGCAAAGGGGAAGAGGTCAAGGCAGAAGGACTGGTGGAAGACCCTATGGGGGCCGAAATGAAGATGCAAAGAAAAGTGAAGAAGCTGGCACCAGTCAAAATCAGAGAGGAGATAACACCTACCGTCCTCGTGACCAGAACAATGGTGAGCAAAGAGGAAGAGGAAGAGGTAGACCTAGGCAAGGACCTGGAAGAGGAGGTTTCAGAGTAACCTGTTTCCAATGTGGAGAAGAAGGGCATCGAGCATATGAGTGTCCACAACATTAAGGAAGGACGAATAGGAGACCTGAAGGTAATGCACGAGTTGCACATGTAGATGAAGATGCACAGTCTGAGCATTCTGAAGATGCTGAAAGGGGAGAAACCCTAGTTGTCAGAAGAACCTTGTTGAATGAGGAGAAAGAACCAAATCAGAGGAAGAGTTTATTCCGCACAAGGTACAAATGTGAAGGTAAGTGTTGTGATATTATTATTGATAGTGGAAGCACTGATAATCTGGTTTTAGAAGAAATGGTTGACAAGTTGAAGTTGACAAGAAGAAAGCATCCACATCTATATCAGATTGCATGGTTGCAAAAAGACCATAGAGCTTTGGTCAATGAGCAGTGTTTAGTGAAGTTCAAGATTGGGGACTACCATGATGAGGTACTGTGTGATATCATACCGATGGATGCATATCATATGTTGTTGGGAAGGCCGTGGCAGTATGATAGGAGCGCTATCCATGATGGCCGTGCAAACACATATTCCCTAACAAAAGATGGAGTTCGTCATAAATTGAAGCCCTTAAAGGAGGTGGAAGAAAAGGTATGTAGTACTGCCAGAATTTGTTTGGTAGATGGTAGGAAATTTTTGGAGGGTATGAAGCATGAGCGTCATTACTTTGCATTGATTCCTAAGATTAGTCAAGAGAACTGTGAAGATGTACCAACAGAAGTTTCAGATATGTTGGAAGAGTTCCAGGACATTATCTCTGATAATGTACCAGAAGGTTTACCACCAGTAAGGAAGATAAGTCATCAAATGGATTTGATCCCAGGAGCCAGTTTGCCAAACAATGCAGCCCATAGAATGACTCCTGCAGAGAATGAAGAGCTGAACAGACAAGTTCAGGAGTTGTTGAGGAAGGGACTAATAAGAGAGAGCCTAAGCCCATGTGCAGTACCTGCAGTACTAGCACCAAAGAAGGATGGAGAATGGAGGATGTGTACAAACTCTCGAGCCATCAATAAGATAACGATCAAGTATAGATTTCCATTGCCAAGAATGGATGACATCATGGATTGTTTGAGTGGAGCCAAGTACTTCACAAAAATTGACCTAAAGAGTGGATATCACCAGATCCATATCAGAGAAGGAGATGAATGGAAGACAACCTTCAAGACAAAGGAAGGTTTGTATGAGTGGTTAGTCATGCCATTTGGGCTAACCAATGCACCAAGCACATTCATGCGGCTCATGAACGAGGTACTGAAGGAAGTTTTGGGAAGTTTTGTTATTGTTTATTTGGATGATATTTTGATTTTTAGTAAGACTTGGGATGAGCATCTGATGCATATCAGAAGAGTTCTAGAGAAGCTGAGGGAGGAGAAGTTGTTGATTAATCTAAAGAAATGTAGTTTTGCAAAGGAGTTGGTGTACCTAGGATTTGTTGTCTCAGAAGAAGGTCTTAAGATGGACCTAGAAAAAGTAAGGGCTATCATTGAATGGCATACGCCAAGGAGTGTCACAGAGGTAAGATCTTTTCATGGTTTGGCAAGTTTTTATAGAAAGTTTATCAGGAGTTTCAGTAGCATTTGTGCACCCCTAACTGAGACAATGAGAGGGGATAGAAAAGAGTTTAGATGGACTAAAGGAGTAGACAAGAGCTTTGATACATTGAAACAGAAAGTGGTAGAACAACCTGTTTTGGCACTTCCAGATTTTAATAAGTTATTTCAGGTAGATTGTGATGCTAGTGGTAGTGGTATAGGAGCTGTTTTGAGCCAAGAAGGTAAGCCCATTGCTTATTTTAGTGAGAAGCTTAATGATGCCAAGAAAAAGTATTCTGTTTATGATCAGGAGTTTTATGCAATAGTTTAGGCTTTGAAGAAATGGAGACATTATTTGTTGCCAAAGGAGTTTGTTTTATATACTGATCATCAGGCCTTGCAGTATCTTAATAGTCAAGGAAAGTTAAATCAAAGGCACTTAAAATGGGTTGAGTTTTTGCAGAGCTATACTTTTGTTTTGAAGCACAAGAGTGGGAAGTCCAATAGAGTTGTAGATGCCTTGAGCAGAAGGCAAAATTTGTTGACAGAAATGAAGATAGAGGTTGTTGGGTTCGATGAGCTCAAAAGTTTGTACCCTGAAGATCCAGATTTTGCAGAGGCCTGGAAAGCTTGTTTGGAACCTGTTACTTTAGACAGGACAAAATGGTTGGATTTCATTATCCAAGATGGCATGTTGTTTAGAGGAAGCCAGTTGTGCATTCCAAGGAGTTCCATGAGAGAGAACCTGATTAAGGAGAAGCATAGTGGGGGATTGGCTGGACACTTTGGTTGAGATAAGACCATTGCTATTATTGGTGAAAATTATTATTGGCCACAGTTGCAATAGGATGTGAGGAAATTTGTGCAGAGTTGTAGAGTGTGTCAGATGGCAAAAGGAACAAGTCAGAATATAGGGTTGTATCAACCATTACCTGTACCAGAGAAGCCATGGGATGATATTAGCATGGATTTTGTTCTTGGTTTATCACAGACACAGAGAGGACATGATTATATTTTTGTGGTGGTGGATAAATTCTCAAAAATGGCACATTTTATTCCTTGTAAGAAGACTAATGATGCTGTTCATATTGCAGAGTTATTTTTCAGGGAAGTGGTGAGACTACATGGTCTACCAAAAAGCATAGTTTCAGACCAAGATACCAAGTTTGTTGGTTATTTCTGGAGGACATTGTGGAAGAAGTTGAAGACAGACTTGAAGTTCAGTTCTGCACACCATCCACAGACTAATGGACAAACTGAAGTGGTGAATAGGAGTTTGGGTAACCTACTACGATGCTTGGTAGGAGATAAGCCCAAGGGATGGGATTTGATTTTACCATAGGCAAAATTTGCTTACAACAATTTTGTCAATAGGAGTACTGGTAAATCACCATTCCAGATTGTATATGGCAATAACCCAAGAAATGCTTCTGAGTTAAGGAAGCTGGACAACAGAGAAAAGACAAGTGCCGAAGCTGAAGACTTTGCAGAACATCTAAAGAATTTGCATGAAGAGGTGAGAAAGCACATTAATAAAATAAATATTCAGTACAAGGCTAAGGTAGATCAGAAGAGGAGATATAAGGAATTCCAGGTAGGAGATGAAGTCATGGTTCACCTGAGAAAAGAAAGGTTCCCAATTGGAACATATAATAAGTTGAAAATGAAGAAATTTGGACCATGCAAAATCATGAAGAAGCATGATTCAGGAAATGCATATGAGGTAGAGCTACCGAGTGGGATCAATATTTCCCCTATTTTCAACATTGCTGATTTATCAGAATATCATGAAGGTGGAACAGAGGATGGACCAATAGAAGTGCAGTGGAGTATTCCAGCATCTACTTCAATAGAGGAGATAGAAGAGATCTTGGATAGCCGTGTGGGAACGAGCACTCAAAACAGGCAATATGAAGAATATCTAGTGAAATGGAAAGGAAGGCCTGTTGAAGATTCTTCTTGGTTGTCTAAGGCAGAGGTTGACCGTTTAGGTTTTCCTCACACAAACACATGAGACGTGACAGGGTCACTTCTCAAATTACCCTGGGTGTCTGATGCAGGAGCATCTAGAGGTGTAAGGGCAATCTTGCATCACCCAAAAAGAAGTTAATTCAAAACCATTGTAGTTGTTCTCATTTCTTCCCATAATTAGTGTTTTTGGTTCCATAATATCTAGAATAATAATGTAGGACTTTCAGTTTTTCCAAAACTGCTAAAAATAGCGACCTGCCTATTTAGGAAAGTTTGCATTTGGGCACGTAATGAAGCAAAAACTTCTAGAAAGTTACATAACAGAAATATAAGACCTTTGGCGAAGGAATCATGCAAAGATCATTTGTGAGCTGAAAGATATTAAAGTTTTTGTTTTCCAAAAAGCCCCTAAAAATTTACGGAACGAGATATGAGGCACTAAAACTTCTCATAACATCTCCAAAATTTGATGAAAATCTGTTTACAAATTTCGGCGTGATAGTTCACATCGCGAGCTTTTCAGCACTTAAAACGGTTCGTCAATCGGACACTCGGATCAAAAGTTATGCTTCCCGGAAGTTGACCTACTTTTGGAGGGAGTTGCAAATTTTGAAATTTAGCTGGAGGCCACCAAAAAGTGCTATTTATGACTATTTTGGGGACCCTGGGTAGGGTAGAGTTAAGGGGGGCCAGTGTAGAGTCCACAATAGGGGGAAAAATAAAAACCCTAGCTGATTTGGGGTTACAGAAGGCTGAAGATTCTAGAGTCTTGAGGTTGGGAAAGCTGTAATGTGTTGCAGCCAGTAGAGGATTCATCCTCTGATTGTAATTGAAGCTTCTTTAATGTAATGAGTTTCCCAGTTCAATAAAAGAAAGTTCTATTTGCTGTGTTTAATATTTGTTATTGTGTGTTTTGTGATTTACCCCCTTCATCATAGGTTTGCATCAAAAGTGTGTTGTGAAGGATATTATTGCTTTATTGGACTGATATCAGACATATTATTTTCTTCCCTTGACCAATTTCCTTATAACACCTTTTCCTTCATTTATTTGCATTGAAAAAAGTTGAAAAAATCAAGCATTTTAGGTCATTCTCATACATAGTTTTGAACTTGTCTTTTGCATAACTTTGGAAAAGATTTTAAAATTTGATTTTACATTTATGTTACAATAAATTTTATTATGGCATCATCATCTGATTTCTCTTTGGTATCTTTACATAAATATATCAAAAACTTCGAGAGTTTCTACAAATTTCTTAATATGAATCCTCATGTTCTCACTTATTTACAAGCTATATATCACAAGGATATATTTAAATGCTCTTCATTTGATATCCTTGACTATGTATTTAATTTTGGTAACTTCACATCTCTCATGAATACATACCCTTGGGTAACTATAGAAGATTTGATGAAACACATTGAGAATGATGAGAGTGAAAGTTCTCTTAATGCTTTGGATTTAATAGCTAAAACATATGGTGATGATGATGATGATGATTCCATAGATTATCCTACTTCTCCTACAATTGAATGTTCAAGAACCTTAGATGAGAAGACTACAGATAGCTCTATTAATGATACAACACCTTGCTTTCTTAACAATACAATACCTTCCTCTCATCCCATTTCTCTCCCTGGCCAAGATGTAGCATTAGTGGATGAGAAAAGGTCTCTCACATTAAATCCTTTAGGGATGGATGTTGGGTGCAATCAAGAGGGAAACAATGTTAATTCAATATTTATTAATAGACTTTGTAGCAATATTCCTAAGATGATTGTCCGAGGGGCACCTAGTGCACCCTCTTGCTTAAAGCTGATGATTACTATTCAAGGTTGACCCCCAGATCACTTCTACAAATATACACAACGAATTGCTCAACCGAGTCAAGGTGTTCAAAATGTGTTACAATAACCACACCACAATGTGATTGCTCACACATACATCACCCATAATAGAAAGCAAAGTAAGCAAGCACCGCATGTACCTATCTCTCTTCCAAGTTCTCAACCTATGCTCCCTCCACCACCTCGTCTTACTCATAAAAGTGGTCAAGAGTATGATCTTGTTGAACAATTTTGCACTACTCTGGCTAAGATCTCTCTTTGGGATTTAATACAACCATCACCTACATATCACAGAATGCTCCAAGAAGCTTTACAAAAGGTGATTGTGTCACCTGCTGTTAAGCCGAATGATGTAGTAGCTCTATTAGATTGTATGCATGTGACAAAAATGGATATTCTCTTTCAACCACATGAATTAACATCAATTGAAGTTCAAAACCAATATGATCCACTTATAATCTTTGTCACAATAAATAAAACATTGGTAAAATGAGTTATGATTGATAATGGATTGGCTCTGAATGTTTGTGGTATGGATTTGTTACATAAGATTAAGGCTGACACATCTTTAATCAAACCAGATAGCATTAGCATTCGTGGCTTTGATAATGTTGGATGACAATCCGTAGGCACTATAACTCTACCTATACAAGTAGGACCTGTGATTGTGCCTACCCTAATTCATGTCATGCCTTGTTCTCTATCTTACAACATGATTCTTGGTAGACCTTGGATTCATGCATTGGGGGCAGTCCCTTCCACCCTGCATCATTCAATCAAATTTATATTCAAAGATAAAATTCATACTATTCATGTTGATTCTGAACCAAATAGTTGTTTACATATTGAAAGGCAAAAACCCGCTTAAAATCATATGAGATTAAACAATTTGCGAGGTGATCGATCAATGCCTCTTGCCACGAATAATGTTGTGCAAGACTCTAAACCATCGAATGCACTTTTTGGTGATGATTGGGGTTCATTAGATTTTACTCCTTCCTTTAATGGTGAATATAAAATTAATAACTTTGACACATCCAAAGTTGCGTTGATCTCATCTAAACAATCTTTGGAAACACCTAAAACCTCCTTGATAGAAAATAAAGACAATAATTTTACTTACACTACAAATTATGATACTTATGAGGCTTCACCCTCTTCTAAAGAAATGGACTCTCTATATGGTCATGGATTTCAAATTTTGTACAAAAATAAAGATTATGTAGGTAATGGTTGTGGTATAAATCAACAAAGGATTTGAGTACCTATAGAATCCACTTCAAGACATTACTCAAGTGGCATTGGATATAATGCTTTTAAAGAAAAGAAAGCCTCTCATCATCCTAAACTCAATGTTAATGCAATTTCAACAATACCAAATCAACATGAGAGATATCCTAGATATGTATGTTCTTAACATTAGATTCTATCAGGTAAGTATCTCTAACCCTTGATCTCTCATGATGTGTTTCCCCCATAATGTGTTATGTGTTGTTCAGGCCTCTTGGGATGACCCTTGATTCTCTTGTAAGCTCCAGGATACTAGGAGACCACCTCTATTGTGACCCTTCTTCTATTTGTATCATCATTCTTCTATATTGCTTCTCCTCTATTTTCATTGTTGTGTGTTGTGTCTTATGGACATAGCATTATAGTTGGTGACTTGGGGGCACCCTCCTACGTGACTATCCCTAAGACACTTATTTCTCCTCTCTTGATTTATTATTTCCCTTCCTCTAGTGTTTCTATCTAGCAGGTGGATGATGAAAAACATATTATACTGATGCGGACCTAGCGTCCCTTTAGCGAGAAATCAAAAATTGGACTTAGTTCCTAATATGACGATGGGGTTGATATATTATCCAATGCTTGGATAGTAGAATCACTTTGTGCTCTTTGTTATGTGATCTTGATGGTGTATTATCTCACTTACAAACCATAACAATATTGTTGCTTTGTGCAATTTGTTTGTCTTTGAATATCGCCTTGGTGACACTTAGTTTTGAGATTTTTTACAGTATAGCCCCATGGTTATACCCGATATCTGAATTCACAGCATAACCTTGGCTCTTTGTGTGACTGATCATATGCATTGATGTTGTTTATCATGATTATTTGGACACTAACACTCTTCTTGCAGGGATGTGTTTGTGGGAACATTTGGCGATCACAAAGTACATGTCACCTCCAGGGGGCATGGGCCTTGCGAGATCTCGTGTTCCCTTGTGTGTTTTCTTCCTACCTTAACGTGATTGATATCAATAGCTGATATCAACCACCTTAAGGAGGGGGCATATATAAGGTAAGTTGTAGATGTTAGCAATGTGCTTGTTCTTAGGTGCAGTCTAAAGACTGTTGGTGATGAGTCCCTCCTACACTCTAACATTTGTTTGAAATCTTTTACAATCATCTAAGCCCTCATCATGAGGTGGGGATGGTGCATTTCTCATGGAGAGTGCACATCCTATCATTTTCAAAAAGTCCTCATCGTGAGGCAGGGAGCGGTTCTATGATTAACTCAACCCTTAAGCATGTCTTCGATGATTGTTGTGGTGAAGCCCAATCATCGGTGTGTGCATGTAATGTGCCTGAGATGGTGTTGAGCCTAGAAATAGGAACACTCCATCGCATGTCTATAATGTTTTCTCCGTGTCTTCCAAGTGTGTATTGTGTGTTTGTTCCCAAGCATAGTTTAAAGACCGGTGGTGATGAGTCCCTCCTATGCTTTGGGATTTGTATGGCATGTTTGAATTGCTTGGCGTGTATTGCATGTGTGTTGCCCCATATGTAGTTTCAAGACTTGTGGCGATGAGTCCCTCATGCATTATGGGCAGTGTGTTTACTTTTCTATACTTGCATTTGCATTCCATATAAAATGAAAAAAATGAAAAAGAAAAGAAAATCATTACTGTCTTCACTGCATTCACTGTATTCACTATGTTTTACGTGTCTTCAATGCTATATTCTCCATGTTTTGCATGACTGTAACTATCTTCTCTGTGTTTTATGTGCCTATTACTGTCTTCTCCGTGCTTGGCGTGTCTTCTTCGTGCTTGGCGTGTTTGCTGTGTTTGTTCACCATACTTTAATACATGTATTGGCCTTGTGTTTATACATACATTAAAGTGGGGGCTAAATGTTACGTCAAAAAATGTCCCCTTGGGGGCTTTTCCTTCTTAAAGTTTAGCTCCTGGGTCTTGTTTATGCATTTAGAGCATTTTTCATGTTAGATTGACTTCCTGATGAGAAAACCCTGAAGTTCCATGGCAATTTGGACTTAGGGGATGCACTTATGACAAACCCTACCTAAAATAGGGGGTGGACTTGGGTGCCTGCACCCTAGTCTTGCCCTATTTTAGGTCAGGACCAATTTCAAAGTGTCAATTTGTGACCATTATTTAGGTCCTATAACGACATGGTAAGTTTCAATTATGAAATTCTTAGCAGGAATGTTTGTAGTTGCATATATAAGCATGTTTAGGAATTCATTTGCAAACTAGATGATTACTAGATGACAATTTGGATCCAAGAGATTTTGTGAAAGTGATTCAAGGCATTCATTATGTGGTAAGAGTAGAATTTGTGTTGTTTTTATGTTTGTATTTGCATATTTGAGCATTCATCTCCTCATGGCATGAATAGCTTCTTCCTTCCATGAGATCTTCATTACAAGGTGATATCATTTATATTTTCAATCATTTTCATTTGGATTTTTGCCTCTATCTCATAGGATTATGCACTCTCTATCTGACAACGGTGTTCGGAAGACTTGAATATCTCTCCAGGGCTTGATGGAGGCAAGCCTCTAAACACCACAACCCCCTCCCACACTCCTTGTGATTGCAGGTTATAGGTGTCATATCTAGAAGAAGTGGAGTTGCAGGGAAGGTCAGCAGGCATCAAAGATTTAGGATCTAAAAAGAAGCAAGACTCTAGAGCTTTTCCTAGACTTAGGTGCTAGTCCCTGTGTCCTCTGCAATTGAATTATCAAAAATGAAAGTTACAGTACAGATCAGTGTTGGAAGGAGATCAAGATTCTGCAGAGAAACTGGTACATTGGACTCAGGCACCTGCTCATTAGTCCCTGACTATTCTGCTTCTTGAACTTCAAAAACTAGTATGCATTTGATTATCATGTAGTATCTCTGTGTGCAAGCATTTTCTGTAATTTGTCTGTTTTGCTTCCAAATTTGTATAATTAGGGTTTTAAGCATAATTGAGCATAATTAAACAACAAATATACACAATTCCAATCTTCCCTACATTCTGAGTGACCAAGGGCCTGATAGTAGATTCCTACTTGACCTAAGGTCCTTGAATGTTTAGTGGTGAAAGGAGGATACACACAAATCATCAAAAACCCTCTATCCAAATTTTACCCTAAACAGATGGTATCCACTCTACAAATCTATCTTTGTGAAATATCTTACTCCACTCAAACAATCCATGATATCATCCATCCTAGGTAAAGGTAATCTATAATTAACTGTGATCTTGTTTATTGCTCTAGAGTCTGTACACATTCTCCATTCTCCATCCTTCTTTGGTCTAACACTACAGGTACTACACAAGGACTCAAGCTTTCTCTGATCAAACCTTTCCTCAATAACTCTTATATCTGTCTATTCAATTCTTCATTCTCTACTGGTGTCATCCTATGTGCTGCTTTGTTAGGTAAACTAGCTCCTGGTATAAGATCCATGTGATTGTAATATCCCTAATGGATATTCTCTAAATTCTCTCTCAATGATAATTTCAATTACAAAGTAGATGCAATATCTTCAACGACTTCAATGATCAATACAGACTGAGTATTCTTTCAGGTCACCACTTCAGATCCCTATCTAAAGCATCTTGATTGTTGTAACAACAATAAGATCTCTGTAACTTCTTATTAACTCCATGCAGGCAGCTATAAATAATACAACTCTAATATGTATGACAGAGCTCTGATACAAATTGGTTCTTTCTATATCAGCTCAAATCTTGACTTCTAGATATCTCTTCATAAGCAGCATCCCATGATATCTATGCAATCCATGATTTCTTCAAGAGTCTTGAACTCTGCAGATTTCCTTAGGAGTCTTTGAAATTGGATGTAAACACTACCACAGGTTCCTTCATGTGTTTCTAGCATCAGCTGTGAAATCCATGAGTCTCTTGGAAATGGACGGCGGTGACTATAATGTTCAATATGTAGGAAGATCTGTGATTTAACTTCACCTTACGTCACTCACTTAGCCCAAATATATTATAAATTCCTTAGTATCAATTTTTCAAACCCAAACCAAATGTAATATCCCCTTCTATGCTAAATATGACACTCCAAGAGTATGGCGATATCTTCAAAGATGACAAGCTAGTCTTCAGATATGAGATTTGGTGCCTCTTCCTTAACTGTAGATGTATCCTCTTATATCTCTCATACTTCTCTTGCTAATCGATGCCCAAAATGGATGTAGATTGGGCCTTTTAAAGACCATGAAAGGTCTCAATAATAAATCATCACACTTTTCCATCTATTGTTAATATCATCCTTTAATGGATCGAGACTTATTAAAGAGGCCCGATCATTATATTTATTATTACTAATTTAATATATTAATCAAATTAAATCATATTATTGTATTATAATAATAATATATAATATTGATAAATATATTTATAATAATATTTAATTTAATAATTATATTTAATATTATTTTATATTTATATATATTTATTATTTTTAAACATGATAAAATAATATTATTATATATTAATAACATTATATATGTTTATTATTTTATTGTTAAATGTTTATTTTATGATTATCATTACGGTGACTCTTCGTCTATCACAATGTCTTTTTATTGGAGCATGACAACCCTCCCCACTTGAGATTGCTTGCCCTCAAGCAATCACGAGTTCTTTAATCATCTTACACTTTAGTCGTCCATTTTTCAATGCATTGAGATGAACATGCTTGAGTGAAGAGAAATTGATTGTGATTCCATGAAAGAGAATTTTTGATCAAAGAGCATTTGTTTGATGTTTAAATAAGAAGATTTGAGAGTATTGAGATTCCAAGATGCATCTTGATCTTTGGTCACGAGACTTGGTCTTATATGTTATTGATCTCAAAATCGAGAAGAGTTATGTTCTTTAAGGAGTAATTGATCATATGATGTCATGATCAAAGAATATTTGATTTGATTTTGAATAGCAATATGATTGAGGAAATGTAGTTAATCTAATGAATGTAGGAAGGAAGAATTTTTCAATATTAAAGAAACCTTTGGGAGTATTGATAGTCTGAGATTGGAGATTTGGAATGGAATAATATTGATGAATATCCTAGAATCTAATAATTTTGTAATGAAGACTTGAATTGCTTAAACAAGTAGATGTATAGCATGACCCTGGGGGTTGATGATGAGATAATGTCCTCCCCCCTTAAAGCCTTCTCCTTAGGTTTTACCCTAAGGCTTTCATTAATCTTTAGGTGTATCTTAGTGATCCAATTCTTCTAGGTCCAAAGGGAGAACCCTTCAACTAAAAGGCAAAACCCCTTTGGCCCAAGTGAACATTTCATTTCCATCATGACTGGTGTATCTAGACAAGCACATTTCTCTCTAGACCCAAAGGCAAAACCCTTCACTAAAAGGTAGAACCCCTTTGGCTCATGTGGACTTATCATTTCTCATCATGAGTGGCATATCTAGAAGAGTACATCTCTCCTAGACCCAAAGGTAGAACCCCTTCGGCCCATGTGAACTTATTACTTCCGTCATAAGTGGTGTGTCTAGAAGAGAACATATCTCTCTAGACCCAAAGGCAGAACCCTTCATTAGAAGGCAAAACCCGTTTGGCTTATGTGGACTAATTGTTTCTCATCATGAGTGACATATCTAGAAGAGCACATATCTCTCTAGACCCAACGAACCCTTCATTAGAAGGAAGAACCCCTTTGGCCCATGTGAACTTATTACTTCCATCATAAGTGGTGTGTCTAGAAGAGCACATCTCTCTCTAGACCCAAAGGAAGAACCCTTCATTAGAAGGCATAACCCCTTTGGCTTATGTGGACTAATTGTTTCTCATCATGAGTGACATATCTAGAAGAACACATCTCTCTCTAGACCCAAAGGCAGAACCCTCCATTAGATGGAAGAACCCCTTTGGCTCATGTGAGTTCATTAAATTTTCTTTGGGTGGCGTACCTAAGAGAGGGTCCTATATTCCCTTTTATTGGGTATTATATTTATTCTTCAATTTTTCCATTTCATTTTCTTACATGTAAACAAACGTACTTGGTTCTAGAATCAACTCTCTTTCCTGCTTTTACTTGAAGTCACTTCATTTTCTTCCTAAATTTCTTTGTTGAATATGACTTCTATATTGTGTGCTTGAGTTCTTTTTCCACATCTATGCCCTAGTTTCCATACTTCACTGCATTTAAAACATACTTTTTTGTCTTGTTCACAAATGTGTCTTTTCTCCCATTCTTTCTATCAAAACAAAGACCCTTCTTTCTTAGTTCTTCATGGTCACTGTGAGAAAGATATGGTTTCTCATGTTTCTTTTCCTTCCTTAGACATATGTGTCCTGATTTCCATGGTTCTCCACATTTATGGCATGGATTCTTATCAAGGTTTTCTTTCTTATGGAGGGGTTTAGTGGATGGTTGGAAGGTTTTATTGGTTTCTAATTGGGTTTCTATCTCTATGGCATCATCCATATTTGAGGGCCTAAGTGCTCCCACTAACCCTCTTAGCTTTTTGTCCAACCCTTAGATAAAAAGGAAGGTGATCCTTTCATCACTCATCTTAGGAACTCAGAGAGCTATTTTCTCAAATTTACTCACGTACTCATCCACTATCCCTCGCTATCTTATCATGGTCAAATCTTTGAAATCTTGTTGCAGGTGCCTTCTATCGAACTTTTTGAGGAACCTCTTAGAAAACTCCATATAAGATGTGATGGATCCATGATCTTGAGTTCTTTTTCCATTGTGCCACCATTCATAAGCAGCCCCTTCTAAGTGTAGGATAGTAAATTGAAATGCATCTTTTGTTGAATTTGATAATTAACTCAAGCCACAAAGATCACCTACAAAACCTAAGATTTACCTTGTACAAGAGAAAAAAGCAAAGAGAAATAATTTGCACAATAAGGATGAATTAATGAAATGGATTAATGAATTACATGTGAGAACTTGCTTTTATATTTGCAAGTTAGAGAAAAACCCTAATATGACTTAAGAATAACCTAAGACTAAAATTAGCCCTAAGTAAACTTAATAAAGTGTAATTAAATATTTAATTACACCAACACCCCCCATAAGTGCAACTTAGGGAGAAATGAAAAGCATGTAACTAATGCAAGAATGGGTCTCGGCTACAAGGCCATTTTAGGTACCCATGAACAACAAGAATCTCTCATAAAGTGGAGAGAAAGGAGAAAAACCCAGTGGGAGAAAACTCCTCTCCAAAAGAGAGAAAAATACAAGTACATAAACATGTGATGGGAGACAAATACCATGTTGAATTTGATAATTAACTCAAGCCACAAAGATCACCTGCAAAACCTAAGATTTACCTTCTACAAGAGAAAAAAGCAAAGAGGAATAATTTGCACAATAAGGATGAATTAATGAATTACATGTGAGAACTTGCTTTTATATTTGCAAGTTAGAGAAAAACCCTAATATGACTTAAGAATAACCTAAGACTAAAATTAGCCCTAAGTAAACTTAATAAAGTGTAATTAAATATTTAATTACACCAACATCTTTCTCCGTCATAGGGCTGAATTGGAAATAATCATTTAGTTTTTGAAGCCACGCATGAGGGGTTATCTTGCTAGTCCCATCAAAATTAGGAAGGTTGACTTTATTTGCCTTTTGCTTGAGATCCTTATTTATTGGCCTTCTTTCCCTTTGTCCTCCTTCTTTTCTCCTTGCATTAAAGTAATCATTGAATGAAACTACCCTTCACACTTCGAGGTCTAAGTTGGCATAAGTTGTAGCTATATCATCCACACTCATGGCGGTTGATGTATTTTCTTCCTCGTTAGGAGCTTCTTCATTTGGGAGAAAGGATGGCATGGGCACTTTCAAATAGGATGAGGATTGGCTATTTTCAGCATGGTTCGATCCCACTTCCTTTCCATTAGTTACTTGGGTCTTCAAATTCTCGATAGTGTTGTCCATATTTTGTAGTGCTTGATGGAGATCTTGGTTTGTCTTGTTTTGTTCCTCTATGAATGCTCCTAGTTCTACATCCATTTGGTTGTTGTTGTTATGTGTGTTGTACCTTCTTGAGTAAGCTTACATCAAATTTCCTCATAGGATGGCAAGTCGAATGCTCTGATACCACTTGTAATATCCATGATGGATATTCTCTAAATTCTCTCTCAATGATAATTTCAGTTACATAGCAGATGCAATATCTTCAACAATCAATATAGACGGAGTATTCTTTTAGGTCACCACTTCAGATCCCTATCTAAAGCATCTTGATTGTTGTAACAACAATAAGATCTCTGTAACTTCTTATTAACTCCATGCAGGCAGCTACAAATAATACAACTCTGATATGTATGACAGAGCTTCGATACAAATTGGTTCTTTCTATCTCAGGTCAAATCTTGACTTCCAGATATCTCTTCATAAGCAGCATCCCATGATATCTATGCAATCCATGATTTCTTCAAGAGTCTTGAACTACGCAGATTTCCTTAGGAGTCTTTGAAATTGGATGTAAACACTACCACAGATTCCTTCGTGTGTTTCTAGAATCAACTGTGAAATCCATGAATCTCTTGGAAATGGACGGTGGTGACTATAATGTTCAATATGTAGGAAGATACGTGATTTAACTTCACCTTACATCACTCACTCAACCTAAATATATTATAAATTCTTAGTATCAATTTTTCAAACCCAAACCAAATGTAGTATCCCCTTCTATGCTAAATACGACACTCTAGGAGTATGGCGATATCTTCAAAGATGATGAGCTAGTCTTCAAATATGAGATTTGGTGCCTCTTCCTTAACTACAGATGTATCCTCTTATATCTCTCATACTTCTCTTACTGATTGATGCCCAAAATGGATGTAGATTGGGCCTTTTAAAGACCACGAAAGGTCTCAATAATAAATCGTCACACTTTTCCATCTATTGTTAATATCATCCTTATATGGATCGGGACTTATTAAAGAGGCCTAATCATTATATTTATTATTATTAATTTAATATATTACATCAAATTAAATCATATTATTATATTATAATAATAATATATAATATTGATAAATATATTTATAATAATATTTAATTTAATAATTATACTTAATATTATTTTATATTTATATATATTTATTATTTTTAAACATGATAAAATAATATTATTATATATTAATAACATTATATATGTTTATTATTTTATTATTAAATGTTTATTTTATGATTATCATTATGGTGACTCTTCATCTATCACAATGTCTTTATATTAGGGCATGGCAGTGATGATTGATACTCCTGATTGGTGGCAATCCTTTAGGTACATTGTCTGATATAATGTCTTCATACTCTGTCAGCAATTCAGTTATCTCCTCCAGTTGTGATTCTTCAGTCTCCTTCAATGTTTCAGGCTTCTTAGGGATCAAAGCATAACACATATTTGCATGTCTCAAACCATCCAAAAATTTCCTTCCCTCTACCAAATAGATTCTAGCATTTCCACATACTTCACTCTTAGGATCATCTTCCAAAGTAATCAAAGTAATTCTCTTTCCATTTGATGTTATAGTGTATGTATTCTTTCTCCCATCATGTATGGCTTTCATATCATACTGTCAAGGTCTACCCAACAAGATATGACATACATCCATAGGCATAATATCACACAAGACTTCATCATGATAAGATCTAATATGAAATTTCACCAAACATTGTTCAATCACTAGTACCTTATGATAATCTTGAATTCATGCTATCTGATAGGGCTTAGGGTGTTTCAATCTTTCCAACTTCATCTTATTTACCATCTCCTCTGAAACTAGGTTATCAGAACTACCACTATCAATTACAACTTTACAACATTTACCTCCTGATTTGTATCTAGTTTTGAACAAACTTTTCCTCTACGGTGGTTCCTCATTTGTATCTGCTTGAAATAGTGCTCTCCTCATGGCAAGTGGTTCTCCCTTCTTAGGTTTACCAACTAAACTAGGTGATCCAACAGGTTCTTTTTCCATATAGGCTACTCTTCCACTGTTCTCTGTCCTCTTGCTTGTAGTCCCTTGGTTACATTCAAATGCTATATGTCCTTCACCTCCACACTTGAAACAAGTTCCTCTGAATGTTCTCCTATTAGTTCCTCTTCCTTCTCTTTTGTATCCTTCACTCTGGTATGGACTAGGGTTTCCTTTGCAGTAGAAATTTATGTCATCTCTTCGGTATGCATTGTTATCTCTGTCCTCCTTGAATGTGTTCTCTTGTCTATTCTGCTCTACATATGATCTCTCTCCTCTGAAAAATGTTCTATCTCTCTAAAATTTACCTCCTCTACCTCTCTATTTTTTATCATGCCTCTTATTCAACTTTTCTTCAACCTTCAGAGCAAATTGATATGCTTCTTCCAGTGTTGTCATCCTCACCAAACTCAGTTCTTCTTAAATGTTCAATCTCAGTCCATTGATGTATCTAGCCACTTTCTCCTTGCTTTATTCACTATGTCCTATCCTTATGATCATCTTATGAAATTCTTCAGTATACTCCTTCACAGATTTCTCCTTTTGTCTCAAGTTTTGCAATCTCTTCAACAGTTCCAACTCATAGTCAGCAACTATAAACTGATTCTTCAATTTTGTCACCATCCTATCCCATTTTGTAATCTTTTCTTTTCCTCTTCTATTTCTATCCAACTAAACTTCTTTCCACCATATAGCAGCATGTCCTTTCATCTTTGTCTTTGCAAATTTCACCTTCTCTGGATCTTCCATTTCTTCATACTCAAAGTATTCTTCCATGTCATTTATCTAGTCAATCAACTCTTCAAGGTTCAAATTTCTAGTATAATTAGGTACATCAACTCTAGGTATTTTCCCAATCTTTGAAATAGCTCACAACATCTAGACTTGATTTGATTCTTCTTCTTCTTCACCTCCTAGGGTTTTGCCAGTTTGATTAGTGGATTGAAATTCTTCATCATCACTCTCAATATCAATTCTATGGCTTAGTCCTTTTCTTCTATCTTCTTCAATAGTATCTAGTCTAATTCACATTGTTTTCATCATCTCCATCATCTCATCCATTATTCCAACTATTGTTCCAACAGTAGGGATTCTCCTCGACATCATCTCTTCCTCGGATCATGTGCAAACTACCTCAAATTCAATGATTGGGCTACAAGGTGACAACTACCTCACAATTGGTGATCAATTACAACACAAGTACCCTGCCTTGGATTTGGAGATCTATTCATAGCAAGATCTTATGGAATTCCTTCACCAACTTCACTCAATTCACTCCCAAAGATTCAAACTTTTGCTCTAATATCATTTGCTGTAGTCACACTTAGGAGGGTCCTCAAAGAGAACAATCCAAACCATGCAGCTAGAGTAAACACAACGGAAACAACTTGAAGAGATAAAATAAATGCATATTCAATCATTCAGTATATAATAGAATTCAAATACAAATTAGTCGGCAACATGGGGGCTTACAATTAGGGCTCATAGGCTTGATTACAAAATATCAGAATATACACAAGATATAGCTTTGAAGCTCCTTTGCAAACAATTCAAACTATAAAACTTATAAATTATCTATGACTACTTTCCTAGGGATCTATTACATCAATTTATATCATCTCTAGAACCAAAGATTCCTCCGCATCAGCCAAGGAAGATCACAAACTCCAATGAAGAGTTGTAACGTGTGTACACAGATAGGTCAGACCTAATTGAATAGAACCTCTTCATGAATGAATAGAATTATATGTGGATCTCAGGGAAGGTTGACCACGAACCAAACAACATTGAATGTAGCTCCACGAATTGTGAATTTCTCCATAGGTCTTCTCCTTTAGCTGATTATCTGAGATTGTCTGGATGCTCTGCTATGAGAAAATAGTTGATCTTCTGATAGCGATAAATTTCTGGTAACTTATCCAAATGATCTACAATTTGGACATGATGTGCATGAATGAATCTAGATGCTAAATCTAGCTCCACAAGGTCTAAAATGCAATTGTAGTAGAATGCAGACCAAAATACAGAAACTGCTACTGACTGAACTGCCTGAACTAAACTAGAGAATGAAAAGAAACAAACTGAAATGCAAATGTTTTTGGTTGATGCAAGATTGCTCTTGAACTAGGGATGCTCATGCATCAAAACCCTAAGGCTTGACCTATTGGATGATGACAAAACACACTACAAGCCTAAGTATGCCAACATTGGAATAAAATGATTGGATGTTTGGAAAGATTTTCTAGATGTTCATAATGAAACTAACTAGATTAGATACATTCTTAGTAGAATTCATGATGAATTCATATACCTAGACAAACCCCATCAAATAACTAAAGAAGCCATTAGGACTACCACAGGATTGTGCTCTACTGGACCCTATACCACAATTGAAATCAATTAAGAATGAAAAGGTCATGGAATTAACTAGAACTAAATTTGACAAAAGGACATTAACAATTGATGACATTATTGATCCTAGTGTAAGGTATGCAGCAATGGGAATTGCCTACAAGGTGTATTACTCTAATAGAGAGGGATCTTCCGCAGCCATAGCCATACATACTAGCTATCTAATGGCTAAAGAAAACAAGGATTTTCACCTATGTGAAGTAATGAAACAATAGCTGCTAGAAAATCTGAGAAAAACCAAGGAGACAAGATATCAATTCAAATATGGCTCATTGATCATCTATTTAGCATTCTATTTCATGAATGAGTTATCAAGGTTTAAACGGAAGGTATTGTTGGCAAGAGACACTCTATGGACTCATGAATGTTGTCATTGATGGCAACAAAGTTCATCCCACACATCCATAGGACATGGTGTGTCTATACCAGAAGTCAGAGTGAAGAATGTTGTGCTCTGGTAAACAAGAACAGAGCATGTGGCGAGGTCCGATAGATAGGTCCGGATCTCTTAGAGGAAATATCTTGGTAAAGTGTGGATTTGGGGAAGTCAAGAGGACTATCTTGACTGATAGATTCCAAGGTTTGAGCCTCCGGTGTGGAAAGGATAAAGAGATATGAATGATTTAGTATCAGGTTCCTAAAGGACAGTGTGAACAGAGGAAGAACTGTCTGGCAGAACATTAGACATTATTCCGGATGTGTTTCTGATGTTGGTAAAGGTTATTAAGGCATAAGTTATGATTGGCTGACATGTTTGATGACTTCCACAAGTATATGCTTGATCCACATTACTTGGTGTGCAAGATTCAACTGACATATTAGAGTTTGTGAAAAGATTGACTATTTCAAATGCCGACTTGAAAAGTGATGAAATCACTTGTACAGATATATATACAAGATGGATTTAATTGTGAGAGGTATCGTGGTTGTTGATGATGTGCAAATAAAAGTAGAAGTGCAGAGGAGAAGCAGTAAGGAAGATCCGGTATGTGAAAGGAAAGCAACATAAAGAAGAGGAAAGATGAAGTGTAGCAGATCAGTGTACTGAGCCTAACCGGAACTGAACTCTAGCATATGCAGATGCTCCAAATTAGTTCAAGTATTGTATAACACTCTTTTGTAGACAGTGAGTCTCTTGTAGGTAGTGTGCCTCTTTGTGAGCAGTGTGCTCAGGCAGTGAGCCCTAATTGGCAAGTGTCATTTTGTTCTTTCTTATTCTTCTAACAGAGAATAATTCTTGGGTTAATCACCCTGTGGTTTTCTCCCTTAACAGGGTTTCCACATCAAAAATATTGTGTCATGTGTATTTCCATTTCATGGTTATGTTTGCTTGTTGAATTAATGCTACATTAATTATCAAGAAAGTTCAGAAAGCAAAAATAATTAGGATAACTGATTCACCCCCCCTCTTAGTTATCAACAAGTATGGCAACAAGACAAACCAATAGTAGCACAAATAAAAGAATACATAAGAAGCATTGACTCACAAAATTATAAAACTATTTTCTGGGGCTTCTTCAAAAAATTTCAAAGTGAAATGCATAAAAGGGAAAGAATTTCCTTTGACTTGGTTCAGAAATACAAAGATGATATTGTATACACCTAAAAATGGCTCGAGATGAATTAAATAAATATTTTATATTTATTTTATTCTTATTCCTCTATCAATAAATAAACATACTAATTTATTTATTTGGTTCATGGGTGCTACCACAATAATGGGTTACACTTTCTAGGACATCTAGATTTTTGTTGAAATTACATATTTTTATAAAATATAATGATTTAAGCCTTGAAAGGTTCCATTTAAAGGATTGTAATTGAATAGGGTTTGATCAAACCCCCTTAGATCTATTGGAATTAGGCTGGACAACTGAGAGGGGGGGTGAATCAGTTGTCCCAAATCTTTAACACTTGCAACTATTTCTTTACCACACAAAACTGATTAATGATATAAACATTTCAAGCATGAATCATCAATACATGAGAAGAGACAAATGAACACATAACACCAAGATTTTTACATGGAAACCTGGTTAAGAGAAAACTATGATGGGGGTTAACCCATAAAGATTAGTACCCTATTAAAAGTACTTTAGAAAAATAGAAGGAACATGCCTTCGAGTGCACTGTCCAAACCTCAATGCTCAAAAGAGGTGTTGTCTCTTAGATTTGCACGCTTGCTGAGTTGTAGAACTTGGCAATCTGGAGAAACATGGGATCTTTCCAAGCCTGTGGGTCACTTGTGATGGAAAGAACCTCCGGAGAAGGCCGGCTTCCTAGCTGATTATCACGTAGAAACTACTGGACTAATGTCTTTGCGGGGAAAAGAGTAAGAAGGATTACAAGAAAATGAAAAATACTATCTAAGGTGAAGCACCAAAATGGTTATCAGATACTACACAAATGACTAACACACTATAGAACCAGTAATAATAAGGTTCTCATATACAACCTAGTAAATCATAACCTTTGCATCATCAATTTATGAGAAGGCTAAATAACAAAAGTTCTGTAAAGGAGAAAGATGTTTTCTCACCACTCAAAAACTAATTCTTATTCCTAGCACATCTCACAACTTGCAAAAATATATGTATCCCTACATAAAGGCACCAACATGAAATACAATCCCAAGGACAAAGAACATCACAAGGATCTATACTAACACTAAGGACACACAATACCAAAAGAAATGGGAAGGTATAAACTATTTATAAAAAGGTGTTACAATGATGTGTTACTCTGAAAATGGGTTACAAAACTGTTCACTTCTGCAAAAGAACTCAAAAAATTACAATATACAGTGCAGTGAATAGCAAGAACTCCTAAATAATGAACAAGGAAGATGACTATATACTTGCCAAACAACTTGTAACAAGATAAGCATGAGCAACCTCCATTTTTGTGCATCTCATAAATGCCCTCAAAATATCTATCTAAAGTCCTCTAAAGTGGGCTCTCAATGAGGAAAAAGTCAGGGCATGTCATCACTAATCATAAAAGTACCTGAAAATGCCTTTAAATGCTCTTTAAGGCTACTAAAAACAAGTCAAATATCTCAATAACTCCCCAACCTGTTTGTCAACCTCCCCTGCAACATCATAAATGCTTGATATTTGCATAATAAATGACATAAATACAATCAATTCTGCATTTAATTAACATTGACTAAGAGGTTTATAATTACACCACTTAGTTAATGTCTTACATTCCAAATTTATTACAAACTTATGCAGAAAATAATGGCATTTAGGACATAACATTTTATTTCCTTATTCACGACAAAGTAATCGACGAAACTTACTTTGCCATCTATGATAAATCTGCCTATTATTGTCCTTTTGCATTTTTATTACAAATGATAAAGTAATTCATAATTTATTACTTTATCATTCATCTATAGCATCTAATCTATCTCTAGATTATGCAAAACAGACATAACACCTTGTAACCCCTAGGCAAAATAAATGACCTCCATGCACTTGCATCACCTCTCGCATCTCACTCCATGGTCTTGATACAAACATCATGCCCTTGCATTTGTCATACATCACATTGCATCCTTATGACTCCATATTTAATTTACTCATTTCACAATATACATCATTATGACTAGAAGGTCCTATGCAATACATTTCAAAGTGACCCTTATGCCTCCCTATACACATTACAATGCCTTACATATAACATTTCACCCACCTTATGATCTCAACACCAACATGCCTTAGAAAAATACAAGGCATCCGACCTTTATGCTCTCATAATGTTTTTCTTTGACTTAAAAAAACACAAGGAAGAAAACATACCCCATGGCCCCTATTACATTATTGCTAGGTTTGAAAAGACTCTAAGTCTTCACCATGGCACAAATAGATTGCAATGATTTTGTAAATCAAAAGTCAAAAAACACAATTGAATGGAAATTAGGTCTATTTGACCCAAAAAGGAAGAAAACCTAAAACATTTCATTTTCACTTCATTCTTTTCTATTGTCTTGATGCTGTGCCGCCATGCCTCTAGGGTTTGGAAAGAGAACTACATCATTCTATTGATTTTTTAAAGATTTTGATGCAGAATCTCTGAGGATTTTGCAAGGTAAGTTGTTTTTCACTGAGATCTTGGACTTTTGCTGCTGATTCTCAGCCTCTCTGGCCACGATTTCTGACTGGTTTTTTATATATTTCTTTTTTTTCTGTTGCCACATGTATTATGGCTACCATGAATGATCTTCTAAGTTTATCTGGAAGCAAAAATGAAAACAAAACAAGGAAACTCGTGGCTCTGTTGACGGATGACAAGGTGAGTTTGTTAAAGCTTCAAACCTTGCATCATTCCTTGGTGTCTCTCCATCATTCTGTAGCTTTATTATATATTTCAATCATTTGAAGGCCACGGCCAAACACAAATTATCTTTTGTTTTTTTTCTGTCGAATCTGAAAGCTTTCAACTGAAACTCAAAATGTGTTCCTTCTATTTTCTTTTGAAAAAGATTTATAGCAAATATGTAACTTTTGCCTTCTACAGGCAGTCATAGACATGATATCTTCTCAAAACAAAACCTGTATACTTTTAATGGTGATGATAACCTTGCTTACTCAGTCAAAACCTTGTAATATGGGATTCTTAGCCAACATGCTCTCTTTTGCTCTTCTATCAGAAAGTCTATGGTAAATGGGAAATCTTGATTGTTATGTGTATGCAACTTTCTTCTGACCCCAGATGGGTATACAATTTTGTTATAGGCTGCGGCCTAGAGACACACATACATCCTCTCTAAAGGCTAATAAGAACTCATTGTGACATTGCCTTAGGGTTTTAGAAGATTATGAAAGATGTGTTGTTTTGCCTCTGAATATATATTATGTTAAGGTTCCAAGAATTTGTATAATTGCATATTTCAACAGTGATGAATTGCAATTTTTGGCCTGCAAAACCCCATATGAGTTATAGAAGTGAAGGACCCTCTGTATTTCATGCTACAGTCCTCATGGCATTTTTGTGCTCTCCCTTTGCATTCATAGTGACTGAATCTTACATACTCCTGATGAATATTGTCCCTCTACGAATGCTTGACAAATATATCTTGGCTGTGCTTTCATTGAATGAATCCATGATGACATACACTCTTTTTTTTTTGTCTCTTACCCTTGACTGCTATGTTTGTTATCTCACTATCATAATTGTACTATTCTCTATATTACTTAACAATCAAACCTGGCCTTGTTATATGGCTGTCCCATTGCATTTGTCATTTGCATTCACATGATACTTTTATGCATTCATTAATGATTTTCCTTTTGTGGCACCAATATTATCAATGAGGTTTAAATCTTTATGAACATTGCAACTTGTTGAATATCTGATGACCACTGTCCTCCCTTCTCAATAAGGACCCTTCCTTTGATGGTATCTAATGTATGTGCCTATGACTATTTTCTGTAAGCTTTGGTGCAACAGACCTCAATGATACATGTGACTTCCTATAGCTTCATGAACATTGAAACTTCATAGCAGAACACCTTTCCTTGCTATTCCTGACTAATATACACATTCATTCAGCTGCTCATAAGATGTATATGCACTCCATTTGCTCACAAAGACAATGGCTCATCTTGTACTCACATGGATGATGCACTGTGTTTGATTGCTTTTTTGCCTTATATCTTCATGGTGGTTGTTCCATTTGACAATAATAGTTGTAGCATGATGAATCTTTTAAACCTCCTGAAGATGATGATGCTAAAACTTTCATTTGTCTTTCTCACTTATGCTTAGTAGCACATGTTCTATGCATGACTATGTCATTATGATGTATATGAGCATGACCATGTTGTAATGATGTCCTTGTTGACTCTGGCTAGGCCTTCATGTAGATCTGGTTTGTATATTTCAGAATTGTTGATTTTTTTGTAATATGAATTTATCATAAACCAACACCTTCTTTATGACATCCTTCTATGATGTATGCCTTAGCACATATCATGGTATAAACATATATGATGTAGTTGGAATTCGTCAGTTACCTTATTTTGAATGGATTTCTTTTGTTAATACTTAATTCTAAGCACATATTAGCACCTTGATTCTATAATGTTAATGTGGCTGATGATCAGATGCAATTGTACATTTTGTGGTCATATCATGTCTGTTTCTTTTCATCTTTGTATCTCACTTGTGTCCCTAGCATTATATGATGTGGTATTTTGGAAAATGAATCCATGCTAAGGCTTTCCTAGTATTTGTGATAGATATGATCTTTGTTGTTCCAATGTAAATACATTTGTATTTGATATCTGTATGAGGCATCACTCTTGTTCTTCTCATTTGAATGATTCATGATGTAATGATGACATAGGGGCAGCAATATATGATGTAATTGATACTTGACTGTCCATTTGAATTGTGGACTGTTCTTTCATGATTGAAACAGTCTTCATCCTTGACATCTTAGCTGACTATCTCTACTACTTCTTTGATAGTCCCTTTGAACATGATAGTTCTTTCACCCTTACTGGTCTATTGTTCCACTTATAGTTTGTTGCACCTTTCTTGACAGTTTTGATATTGTTGCTTCTTTCTGAAACACTATGACTGTCCTTTTGAAGGTATGTTGTCTTAATACTGTACCCTATGAAGGGATGTTAAAATGCCAAGTCTAGTTCTACTGTCACATACTTTTGTCTCATGACTATTGTATGATTGTGGCATATTCTATTCCATTTCTTTATCACTATAGCTGTCTTCTTTAATGTTACTCTATAGTGACAAAACAAACCTCCTAACTATTCCACACCAAGTTGTGTTGGCAAGAGACACTATATGGATTCATGGTTGTTGTCATTGGTGGCAACAAAGGTCATCCCACATATCCGCAAGTCATGGTGTGTCTCTACCGGAAGTCAGAATGAAGATTGTTGTGGTCCGGTGAACAAGAACAAAGCATGTGGCAAGGTCCGACAGATTGGTCTGGATCTCTCAGAGGAAGTGTCTTGGTCCAGTGCGGATTTGGGGAAGTCAAGAGGACTACCTTGAGTAGTATATTCCAAGGATTTAGCCTCTGGTGATGAACAAAGAAAAAGATATGAATAGTTGAGTACCGGATTCCTGAGAGACAATGAGAACAGAGGAAGAACTGACTGACAGAGTATCAGACTATTTTCCGGATGTGTTACTGTTGATGGTAAAGGTTGTGAAGGCATGAATCATGTTTGGCCGACATGATTAATGATATCTACAAGTATATGCTTGATCCGCATTGCTTGGTGAGCAAGGATTCAGCCGACAGAACAGAGTTTGTAAGAAACTAGACTGTTCCGGATGCCGACTAGAAAGGTGATGAAATTACTTGTGCGGATATATATAGAGGATGGATTTAGTTGTGAAAAGTGTGATTGTGTGAAGGCATATGCGAATAAGTGCAGAACAGAGCAGAAGTAGTAAGAAAGATCTGGTATGTGAAAGGATAGCAGAATAAAGAACAGAGGAAAGATGAAGTGCAGCAGATCAGTGTACTGAGCCTAAACCGGAACTGAACACCAGCATATGTAGATGCTTCCAATTAGTTCAAGACTGTGATTCTTATCACTTTGTAGATAGTGTGTCTCCTTGTAGGCAGTGGGCCTCTTTGTGAGCAGTGTGCTCGGGCAGTGAGCCCTAATTGGCAAGTGCCATTTTTGTAATTCCCTATTCTTCTAACAGAGAATAATCTTTGGGTTAATCACCCCGTGGTTTTCTCCCTTAACAGGGTTTCCACGTCAAAAATACTGTGTCATGTGTTTCTTATTTCATGGTAATGTTTTTGTGTTTGATTCAATGCTGCATTAATTAATAAGAAAGTTCAAAAAGAAAATAAATAGGATAACTGATTCACCCCCCCCTCTCAGTTATCAACAATTGGTATCAGAGCTAAGTTCCTCCTAATAGAGCCTAACAGCTTGAGGAAGATTTGGGAGTTCAAATGGATGCATATGGTTTAAGGGAGCAACTCAAGACTGCCCTTGAGGATCTTGAACAGTCAAATTCTGAAGTCAATGAATTAAAGGAAAGACTCAAACAGGCTGATGAATTCATGAGAGAATTAAAAGACAAATTAAGTCTCTCTATGAAAAAGAGAAAGGAGCTGCTCCAACAATTGGCAAGACAAAGTGAAGAAAGCAATACAAATGAAGAATTGACTGAGCAAACCAAGTTATGTGAAAAGTTATCAAAAGAAGTCATTATGTTAAGACATGAAATGGAATCAAGAACTATAAAGTTTACTCAAGAGATTGAAGAAAAAAGAAAAGCTGAAGACAATCTAAGACAATCTCTTAAAGAAAAATCAGAAGAATGCCACCAGATGGATAGGATTATCAGACATCTTGAATCTGATCTTGAAGATGCCAAAGATAATGAAGAAAAACTTGAGGATCAAATTGCCTCTCTCAAAAGAGATCTTCAAACAGCAAATGAATATAAAGAAAAATTCAAGATAAGTTCTGCCCAACTTGAAGTACTTCTTGGAAGTCAAAAGAGGATAGATGACAAGTATGGTTTGGGATATGAGAAAGGAGAAAGCTCCGGATCCGATCAAAAGAATTTTGGATCAGAAAATCCAAGGAATAGGCCTAGAAGACCTCCGGTAAGACAGCCCAATGCTCAAAGATATCCATCTTTCAATGGATACTGCCACAGCTGCAACCACTTTGGTCACAAAGCTAATCAGGGCAGAAAGAGAATGAATCAGATTAATTCATCCTTCTCCGGACAGTGCTTTAACTGCAAAAGGTATGGACACAAATCCCATGAATGCAGAAATATGCAAGTAAACAAATCATTCAAAGGTAGATGCTTTACATGCAATAGAGTAGGTCATATGGCTAATCAATGCAGATCAAGAGGTTATCAGTCAAATATGCAAAGAAATGTTATTTGCCAAATCTGTAATAGGTCCGGTCATAATGCTAAAATCTGCAGAAGCAAGAATCAGGACAAAAGAGGTCCGGTGTATAATCTGAATCAAGACAAGGGTAAACAAAAGATGAATGCGGATGAAGTTAGGAATCAGATGAGCAAGATTTGGGTGAAGAAAAGTTCAGAGAATGTAGAGGTTGGATCCGCACCAGACTCTGGTGCTGATATTTCTTCCAGAAATTAAAAAGTGAGCTCTGGCTCAGGGGGAGACTCAAAGAAAATCCTGTTCCCCCAGCCAATCAAGTGGTGCCAGATGTGGCACAAGATGCGGAGTAAAGGGTTTAAAGATATAAGTCTTGAGATGATCCAGATAATATTTTAGAGGTCCGCATGGAGATGTGAAGAAGCTGTGATCGATCAAGTAAGACCTGTTCCGGGAGATGCTCCGGAATGACAGAGGATTACAAAAAGGTCCGGAGAGATCCGGAAGTGCATTATCTTATTCTGCGGATTGGACAGAGTGTTTGGGATGTCCTTGTGATGTGTTATCTCAATTTATTCATAATTGAAAGATCCGCATGATGTTCATAGATCAGGACTGATCCGGGATACTCCAAGCTATCCGGACAAGGCAAACCGGAATAATATAGGTGAAGCATTTATTGCAAACAGATATTAGGGTTTGCGAAATGATATAAGGGATTTCTCAACAATCATTTGATCATTCCACATCCAAGAAGAAGTGAAAAGCGGAGCTCTGCAACAAAATTCATCAAGTTTACCGAAGATCTCCTGCCGAAGTCATTACATACAGAAATCAATCCAGCTACTCCGTGCAACCGAAGACGCAAAAGGTATTTTCCACTTTCGATATCTTGCTACAAATCTTTTGAAGAAATGGCTACTCCAAATATAGTAAAAATCTCAGATAGGCCCCGACCTGAATTTAAGAAACATCCATACAAGTCATTGGAGGTAGATCCCTTAGGAGCATTTTCCAGTGTTCCTCACGGAGTTTTACACACAGAAGACATTAGGGTTTACATACATGCAAGCATTGAGGAATTTGGGGAATTCAAATTGAGAGATCTCTATCACAAACAACTGATAGACAATGCTTTTGAGCTTAAACCAGAGTATAAGGGTATCCAGAAGAAACAATTTGATCAATTCATTCATTTCCCTTGCTTTGAAGAAGATGAATGGGTCCGGTATGTACTGAGCAGGATGCATGACAACTTCCTATGGCTGGATAGACCCTGCAAGATCACAAAAGAGGCAATTAGAGCAGTAACTGGTCTATACTCTTCCGGAGGGATACCTATCCTCAAATCTGTCAAGAACAACATTGTAACTGAGGCCACCAGATCAAAATTCGATAAGAGGGCAATGACCATTGAAGATATTTCGGATCCGGATATCAAGTATGCATCCATGATAATAGGATACAAGATCTATCACTCCAGTAGGGAGAATTCTGTATCCGGAACTGCAGTATATACTGCCTATGAAATGCTAAGGAAGAATGCAGAATATGATCTCTGCGAACTGCTCTTAAGCCAATTAATGGAAAATATACAGAAAATCAAGAAGGACAAGAAGAATTCCTTCAAGTATGGTACTCTTATATTATGTCTATTCTTCTACTTCATGAATGAGCTGCCCGGGTCAAGTGGATGGGCATGGCAGAATGACAAACCTGTTGCAGTACAAATAAGAGACTATCTACATGGGCTTGGGGATGCCAAAGCAAGAAATACAGCCCTATGGGGATACTTCAAAAACTTCCAAAGCATGATGCAAGCAAGAGAGAGAATTCCCCAGTCTCTTGTTGAAAAATACAAAGACTCTGTGTGCTTTATGGTGGACACTGATCAGTGCCTAATGGAGGCAGTGGAGCCAAGGACTGTCTGGATCATGCCCATGGGGTATGAAGTGGATGAACAGATAGTGGAGCTACATGTTCAACACATGCTAAGTCAGCCCAAAGATCCAAAGGCAGAAAGGTTTGGAACCTTTGAGGAGCTGAGTGTAAAGATCCATGTAGAACTCAGGGAACCTGAGATAAAGAGAAAGGTGAGAAAAGAAGTAGAGCATATTGCTCAAGGCCTAGGCATCTCAAAAGAGGCACTTGATGCCAGCCGGGAAAAGAGGAGAAAGGCTGAGGAAGAAAAGAAAAGTAAAGAAAGTGTTCCGGTTGAAACTTCCACCCGGACCAGATCATCAAAAAGATCTGCACCTCCCACAACCAAAAGTTCAAAACCGGAAGTCCAGGCATCCGGTAAAAGATCTAAGACAAAAGCCACAAGGGCTTATGAAAGCCAAAAGGATGAAGAGGAAACTGAGTCAGATGAGGGAGTAAAAGAAATAAAGAAGCAGAAGAAGAAAGGATCCGGTAAACCCTCCACAGGCCAAGACAAGGATGAAATGGCAGAGGTATTTGTTGAAAAGCCCACTCTGTCTCTAGAGAGTGTAATCAAGTCGGTTACGGTGGATGGAAACCTTCAACCAATGACTGAATTTTATGATGACTACAATGAGGCTGACCAAAAGATTCTGCAGGAAGCCACAGTCAAGTATCTGAACATATACAATAAGGCTTTCATTGAGATCATATCTCTAATTCCTAAAAGCCTAGAAAAGGAATTAGAAATAAGAAAGAATAATGCTCATGCAAAAGATCTTGAGATCCGGGAGCAGATAGCTATTCAGCTATATCCTCAAATTGATCCCAAGACAATGAACATAATATTCAAAGACTGCAAAGATGAGTTCAGAAGTAAAGCTAGGATGAATCAACTCATGCTTGGTGAGACTGACAAGGTGGCCAAAGAGACAGAAGAGATCCTCCGGAAGGCCTTCAAAAGGTTTAATCTTCCTGTTGTAGAGGACTTAGGTGTAGAAACAGCTGTGGACTTGGAATCATCTGCGTCGGAAGAAGTGGGCCTTGAACAGACTAACATCTCTCCTCCGGTTTCCCCCACAGTCTCCGGATCCCAAGAAGAAGAGAAACTACAGGAGAAAGAAGCAGCAGTCAAAGAAAAAGAGGTTGACAGCACCAAGGATGCAGAGAAAGAGAAGACCCCAACAGAGAAACATCTGTCTCCGGCAAGAGACACAGCACAAACTGTTCAAGAATTCTTGACAAAAGCCACTATAGAAATTGATGAACCGGACCTGCTAAAAGGACCATTAGATTTTGACTCTTTGTCACTGGTGCAAACAATGAAAATAGCCTCATTTGCAAATGAGAAAGTCAAAGAGAAACTACTAAAGTCTCATATGGAAGACTGTGAGTTGATAGAGGCTGCCTCCGGAGTGCTTAAGAAGATTATGCCATTGGTCCAGATAGATCCGGCAGCCTCCTCTTCCGGTAATCTCAAAACCTTAGTCAGCAGTGTTAGTACACATTTTGAATCTCTAGAAAAATTAGCTGAAGAAAAGGTCCGGAAGGAATTTTTGGATAAAAGATTTTCAGAAGTATTAGGATTAATCTCTAATGATAGAAGAAATATGAGTATTGGAATAAAGAGCTTAGAAAATGCTCTTAAGGATGGCAGTGACATTTACAAATTTTGTATATCCTGGTCAAAGGCAACAGCAGAAATTGATAAGAAAATAAAAGAGGAACGGGACAAACTACAAAGTTTATCTCAAAGTTTTGATCCTCTCTTTTCCTCCATAGTAAATCAAGAATGTCAGACTATTGCAGTCTTGAGTGAAATAAAGAACCTTGAGAAGGAAAGAAAGAATATCACTAACCGGATGGGAGAACTTAGAAGGATTATAATCCCTAAGTTAGAAACTATGCATGAGGCCATCAGTGATGCTCAGACCACCGCCCAAACTAATGATCCGACAGATCTCAAAAGGGCAGAAGCTTTTGCATTTTTTTTGAGTGGTCACATTTCAATTTTGGATAGAATGAAGCAAAGTTGGGCTACAGAACTGATCCAATTGAAGACATCCTTTGCAGACATTCTTCAGTATATGTGAGTATGTAAATATGCGGCTATGTATAGAAATTTTTTGAAAATTTTGGTGTGCGGACCCTACCCTTTGCCATTGATGTCAAAGGGGGAGTGAGGAGCAGTGAAAAATGAGGAATCCAACTAAGGGGGAGTTCCGGAAATTGTATATAAAGACAGAGCATCAGCAAAGGGGGAGCATAGTGTAAACACTTAGTCATTTTTCACTAAGTGTTGCCATCAATGCCAAAGGGGGAGATTGTTGGCAAGAGACACTATATGGATTCATGGTTGTTGTCATTGATGGCAACAAAGGTCATCCCACATATCCGCAAGTCATGGTGTGTCTCTACCGGAAGTCAGAATGAAGATTGTTGTGGTCCGGTGAACAAGAACAGAGCATGTGGCAAGGTCCGACAGATTGGTCCGGATCTCTCAGAGGAAGTGTCTTGGTCCAGTGCGGATTTGGGGAAGTCAAGAGGACTACCTCGAGTAGTATATTCCAAGGATTTAGCCTCCAGTGATGAACAAAGAAAAAGATATGAATAGTTGAGTACCGGATTCCTGAGAGACAGTGAGAACAGAGGAAGAACTGACTGACAGAGTATCAGACTATTTTCCAGATGTGTTACTGTTGATGGTAAAGGTTGGGAAGGCATGAATCATGTTTGGCCGACATGATTAATGATATCTACAAGTATATGCTTGATCCGCATTGCTTGGTGAGCAAGGATTCAGTCGACAGAACAGAGTTTGTAAGAAACTAGACTGTTCCGGATGCCGACTAGAAAGGTGATGAAATTACTTGTGCGGATATATATAGAGGATGGATTTAGTTGTGAAAAGTGTGATTGTGTGAAGGCATATGCGAATAAGTGCAGAACAGAGCAGAAGTAGTAAGAAAGATCCGGTATGTGAAAGGATAGCAGAATAAAGAACAGAGGAAAGATGAAGTGCAGCAGATCAGTGTACTGAGCCTAAACCGGAACTGAACACCAGCATATGTAGATGCTTCCAATCAGTTCAAGACTGTGATTCTTATCACTTTGTAGACAGTGTGTCTCCTTGTAGGTAGTGGGCCTCTTTGTGAGCAGTGTGCTCGGGCAGTGAGCCCTAATTGGCAAGTGCCATTTTTGTAATTCCCTATTCTTCTAACAGAGAATAATCTTTGGGTTAATCACCCTGTGGTTTTCTCCCTTAACAGGGTTTCCACGTCAAAAATACTGTGTCATGTGTTTCTTATTTCATGGTAATGTTTTTGTGTTTGATTCAATGCTGCATTAATTAATAAGAAAGTTCAAAAAGAAAATAAATAGGATAACTGATTCACCCCCCCCTCTCAGTTATCAACAAGTTGGCATGTTCTATTTGAAAAATAACTATTCTTTATGTTATTGCAATGGTGATACAGTGTGATAGTCCTCTTCTCATTCACATCTGATGACAATTATGTTGCCCATAACTTAAATATTGTGACAGTCAATATCAAGTGAGACTATTCATTATTGTTTACCTGATGATAGACTCCATGAAAGGTATTCTTAAATCCATGCACTTTTGCATATTTCATTGGTAGAATTCTATGACTTGTTGATAGGATTTGAAGACCAACTGGGTCTCCCTCATGTTTATGACTCTTGTCAGTGTTTATCTATGACCTCTCACATCTATCATGATATTGGTGACTATCATTTTTATATTGTTTCTCTTAGGTGCAACACCATTATGACTATCATAGTATTTAAGTTATAACTTTTCCTCACCTATCTTGCAATAGTCATTTGACTGTCCCTCCTAACTGATATGACAGTCTTAAAGACTGTATCATGCATGATGACTACAGCTATAAGACTTTTCCTCTGTAGCAGTTATATGATATGTTTATCAGGGCTCATGAATGTGACTACCTATAATTTAAATACACCACTAACAAAAGCTATCTCCATTGCACTATCATAAGCAACTTGTGGATTGTCATAAACAACTTATGTACTATATTATGCCACTGTATATTGATATGCCCTCTTAACAGTACTTGTTTCCTTTGTTATTTGGTGTCCCTTCACTATGATAGAACTATTGTTAATGTTCTTTTATTGAGCACTGTAGAACTCATATGACTGTTCCTTATTTCTTCCTAGTGCCTTTCATGACTATTCTAGATAGTTCTCTTATGACTGTTCCTTATTTCTCTAGCAGTCTGTCTTACATTTGTATATTGCATATGAAATGTTCTGTAAGGACTATGAGCTAGGCTCAACCCTTGTGTTAGCCACATTTCCTCCACTCATAATGTAACCCGATGAATCAAATAGAAACATAATTACACCTATATCTGCACATGAAGCAAACATGTTAGAAAATAAATGCATATTTTGGATGTGTTTTATGACTTGATTGTTCTCTAGGACATCCAAGGTATACATTTCTTGTTTAATGCATTTCAGGATTAGTCTATACATGCATAGGTATCTTGTTCATGTATGGTTTGGGACCATTCATTGCTTAGAGCATTGCTCTGACACCACTATTTTTTGCCAGATGCAGGAACTAGAGATGACATGAAACTAGGAAGGACAAAGACAACTCGGGGCAACATGACAACACACCAGAACCAAAACCAGTCATTCTCAGGCAATGACTGGCCTCTAACCTTACATGCACATTTATTTACATTTACTTATTCATGTGTAGATTGTTCTTCAATTTCATTAAATAAGAAAGTTAACCTCATGGCTTGTGTGAGATAATGTACATTTTACATTCAATAAAGATTATTTATTCTTTGGAAAAGATTTGTATAAATCTTTCTTATGTTACATGCACTTGGATAAATGCAGTAATCTAATAAATGTAATCTTTTGAATTATTTCATTTATGCAATTGAGTGTTATGTATGAAAGATTAGATGAAATTTACCTTTTAAGTTTTGAATCAAAATCTGTACCTACATGAGCTACAGTGAAATTTAGGTAACATTTTTGGCGACATCTGCTATATGTTAGCCTGTTAAACATTAGACCAGTTGCCTAAAGCTTATCCATTGGGCATAGAGTCACTCATACTTGACAAAAACTAAAAACATTTTTTTCCATTACTGCAACTCACTTCAGACTGCAATCTTTTCTATTCCATCAAGTGCATGGGTATGGTTGGTGATAGTGAACCAACAAAAATCACTGTCATTAATTATATGCATCTACTTGATGAGTTAGAAAAGGATGATCGACAAGAACACCTCCTTAGCAAACTACTGTGATTTACTACAGCTCTATGAGGGGGATAGGTGTGATGTGTGACAGTGAATACATGTATTCACTATTTCATATGATGGTTGTCTATACATATAGCTGTAGTAAATTACAACAATTTCACCTCTTGTACATAACCAAATCTAGGAATAACTAACAACTGTGTAGAAATGCACTTAGAGAAATGAAATCTGCATCTAATCTACTATGCAACAACACTTATTTAACAACAGAAACTTCATGAAATATGTACAAAAATGAAAGATCCTACCTCAGAAGTAATGTTTGAGGTGAATCCCATTGACTGGGATTGGCTCGATGTCACCATCCAGCCTAGACAGTTGGAAGGCATTATGTTGTTTGCATTCTAAAATAATATAGGTCCCACTCCAAAAAGCATCAAACTTAGAGTGCTTTCCAGATTTGCTTTTCAACACATCCCATTTCAGCACTATGTCACCTTCCTGGAATATTCTTGGAGATGCTCTTTTATCAAATGACCTCTTCATTTGAGCTTGATGATGCTCTATGTTCCTCATGGCATCATTCCTGGTCTCTTCAAGCTCAACTAGTTGAGCTAGCCTTACTATCATAGGGCCTTCTTCTAGCATCTCCAGCTGATTCACCAAATCAAGTGTTGGTAGCTCAAGTGTGATAGGAAGCCTTGCTTCCTTGCCATACACCAACATGAAAGGTGAATGCCCTATTGACCATTTTGTAGTAATTCTATCAGCCCATAATGCTGACTTTAACTGTGTATGTCAGGCTCTCTGGTTAGCCTCCATGGTCTTCTTGATAATTCTCATCAAGTTCTTATTAGTGGATTTTGCTTGGCCATTGCCTTGCGGATAGTAATTGGAAGATGTATTGAGATAAATACCATTTCTTACAGCCCAATCAGAGATTTTGGAACCAACAAAGGCAAGGGCATTGTTTGAAATAATGGACTCAGGTACTCCAAATCTGATAACCAACTCTTCATAAAAATTTAGAACATCAGACTCATTGGCCCCTTTAAGTGTGACTACTTTAGTCCACTTAGTGAAATAATCAGTGGTTGTAAGAACCCACTTATGGCCAACACTGGATGAAGGGTTTATAACCCCAAGAAAGTCTAATCCCCACCTCATAAAGGGTTGTTCAACCTAAACTGGCTGCAAAGGTAAGGTTGCCAACTTCTCTTTTCTGGCAAACAAGACACATTCTTTGCATTTTTTGACCCATAAGTGTGCATCCTTAAACAAATTGGTCAATAAGAGCCACCTTTCATCACCTTAAGAGTTGTTTCTCAAGGTGAAAAATGGCCTCTCGCTGACCCCTCATGAAATTCATGCAACACTTTTTCAACTTTGTTAAGTTCAATACATCTCAGCAATACTCCATTGAAATCTTTCCTAAAAAGCAAGCCATTAATGAGCACATAAGGTATGGACTACAATCTGAAATACTTTCATTTGGCTCTATTTCACATAGCCCTTTACCCCTGACCAGCTTGGTAACCTTAATGTCGACATCATATTCCATTACCTTAGTCACCCAACCAGCTCTCTTATCACTGAGATCCTTACTTAACAAAAATTCCTTCACGCTCAGATGAGCAACCATTAGATTAATCTTATTACTTGACAACATGTGTTTAAACTTCTTCAAACTCCTTATAACAGCAATCACATGTTTCTCAATGAAGGTGTACCTTAGCTCATAATCCTTCAATGCTTGACTAAAAAAGCTAAAGGTTGCTCCATTTCTAAATCATTCTTCTGTACCAACATAGAAGAAATAGAATCAACATTACCATAAGCATACAAAGTGAAATCCTTAGAAAAATTAGGATTTAGAAGTGTAGGTGCAGCTACCATGCCTCTTTAATAAGCTCAAAGCTTCATTTTCCTTCTCTAATCAAGCTAAAAGACACATTCTTTCTCAACAAATCAATTAGTGGATTTAACAAATCAGCAATATCAGGGATAAATCTCTTGATGAAGTTGATCCTACCAATGAAACTCTGTAGACCTTTCTTGTGTGATGGTAAGGGGAGAGCCAAGATTGCACTTATTCTTGTTGACAAGAGACATTGTGTGGCTTCATAAGTGATGTTATTGATGGCAACAAAGTCTATCCCATACATCTGTAGTGCATAATATGCCTATACCAGAAGTTAGATTGAAGATTGTTTTGGTTCGGTGAACAAGAACAAAGTATGTAACAAGGTTCGACAATCAGGTCCGGATCTCTCAAATGGTGTAACTCAGTAAGTTGTAGATTTGAACAAGTCAAGAGGGGTATCATAACTACCATATTCTAGAGATTTAGCCTCTGGTGATAAAGCAAGAAAAAGATATGAGCATTTGAGTGTTGGGTTCCAGTCAAGCAGAGCAGACAAAGGAAGAACTGACCAGCAGAGTATTAGACTTCAATCCAGATGTGTAAAAGGTGCTGATCAAGCAATCTGTGATATTATACATTGTTGGCCGACATGATTAATGACTTCTATGTCTAAGTTTTTGATGTGCATCACTAATCAAGCATGGATGTAGCGGACAGATCAACAACTTGCAAATATCTCAGGTGTTCTTGTTGCTGACTAAGAAGCTGTTGGAAATCCTTGATGCAGATATATATACCTGATAGATTCAAGCTTGTAAATGTGTATAAGTGAAAGTATATATGGTTAAGTGTGAATAAAAGTAGAAACAAGAGTGAAGGCAGTAATTCAAGCCCAGAATGTGACAGGAAAGTAATATTGAGCAGAGGAAGAATGAAATGTGCCAGATCAGTATACTGTACCTAACCGGAACTGAAATCCTGCATGCATAGATGTTGTTCATCAGTTCAAACACCTTGGTATCATCTGTAATAATTTGTACTGTAAGTCTCTTGTAGGCAGTGGGCCTTTTGTGAGCAGCGTGCTTGAGCAGTGAGCCCTAATTGGCAAGTGCCAAATTTGTACTCTTTATTCTTTTAATAGAGAATACAATCTTGGGTTAGTCACAAAATCCTTGTGTTATGCGTTAATTTCTTTTTTAGCTCTTATGATTACATTGCATTGGTATAACATTAAATGATAAGTTAAGAAAATAAAAGAAAAATAGAAAAGTTATAAGATAACTAATTCACCCCCCTCTCAGTTATCTGCATTGTTTCCAACAATTCTTTCAGGGTCAATGGTGATACCTTGTTTTGACACCACGTAACCAAGCAATCTGCCCTAATGGGTAGCAAACACACACTTTTTGGGATTAAGTGATATCCCAAACTCCCTACATCTCTCAAAAATATGCCTTAAGTGGTTTAGATGATTCTCAGCATCTTTGGAGAAAATAGTAGTGTCATCAAGGTAGACTAGGACGGTTTTATACATTAGGCCTTGAAAGGCCATATCCATAGCCTTTTGAAAGGTTGCTCCAGCATTGGATAAACTAAAAAGCATCTTCTTGTAATCCATAGTCCCCCATTTTGTGGTGAAAGCTATTTTATACTGGTCTTCCTCTTTCACTAATATCTAATTGTAATCGGAATAACCATCTAGTAAGGAAAACTTCTCTGATCCTGAGACTACTTGGAGTATTTGCTCCATGGAAGGCAAAGGATGACTGTCTTTCAAGGAAGTTCTATTCAAGTCACGAAAGTCTACACACAACCTTATCTCCTTGTTTTTCTTCCTAACTAGCACAAGGTTGGAAACCCATGAGGTGTGCTCAATAGGAAATATTATGCTACTCTCAATTAGCTTGTGCAGTTCCTTTTTCATAAGAGGCTCTAAATTAGGATTCAATGGCCTCTGTTTCTGCCTAACAAGCTTGGCATCAGGTTCAAGTTCAATAGTATGTTGAGAAAGATGGGGGTCAAATCCTTTTAAATCACTATACTCCCATGCAAATATGTCACTAAATTCTTGGAAAACTTAAATAAATGCATGCTTTTCTTTTGTTGTACATACCTTGCCCAGTTTAAGAAGCTTACCCTTGAAGATCTCAAACTCTTCATAGTGGTCTTGTTGAACTTGTATGCTGGACTAGGGTTTTGTAGCTTCATCATTAGTGTTAAAAATGGACTCTAAGGTGACCAAACCATTTGGCATCTTGTTATTCTTGAGTTGAATGATTTGGTCACCATACTGGTGTTATAGCCTCTCTTGGTTAGCATGAGAGAATTCAACTTCCTCTCTCAAGAAGTTTACAATCTGCTGATCACTTTCAAACACCTACCAATGCATGTTGTTATCTGGTACAACAAGCCTAACAACAACCTTAATATGCTGATTAGTCTTACCACTACTAATCTCTTTGGGAATATCATATTCTGCCCCTACAATAGCTGGCCTATCAGCATGTTTATTTTGATTTCTAGGTATGGATATCAAATTAAATGCATCAAATCCCTCCAAGAGGTCCCATACTCTATGCTTGTAAGACTTAAGCAGATCATTTTTTGTAACATTAAGTTTTCTCACCTGATTTACAACCAATTCGTTGTCCCCATAAACTTTTAGATAGCTAATACCCTTTTGTCTTACCCATTCCAAACCTTGAATAAGAGCTTCATATTCAGCCACATTGTTAGTACAGCTGAAATAGAATCTAAAATTTGAATAGTACCTCTCACCCTTTGGGGAAACAAGCATGCATCCACCGCCAGCACCCATTCTACCCCTTGAACCATCAGAAAATAGCTCCCATACCTCATTATCTTGCTGCCCATCTTGTTGTTCTACACTTTTTTCAATGTTAGGCAAAAATGAATCAGCTTCGTGCATCATATACACACCCAAACCAGCCTCTTCTAAGTGTTCACATGGATTAACCACTTGAGTCTAATCTACCCATTCATCAAGATGAACTTCTGGTATACCTTCAATCTGTCTACTGCCTTCTTGGACAGCGGCCTGCTCCTCTTGTTCATTTGCAACCAAGTTGGCATTGATGTGATGTGGAGTGTAAGGTTTAATATGGTATTTGAAAATGGGTTCTGACTTGATAGTCACCTTAGTGTTGTACCTAGTTCTAAATAGCATATGAGACCAATCCGAGGATAGGTAACCTCCTATCTTTGCGGTAAAATCCCTTGACAAACAAATAGCAAAATAAGGAGGTAACTCAATGACATATATGTCCTGTGGGATAGAGAAATTTGGATAGGCATGTAGAGTTAAACTCAGTCCCTTTATGACACCTACTGTATTAACAGCAATTCCATCTAGCTGAACAACCCCCTTCTCTAATGGCTCATATTCGATTCCTAACTTGTCAACAATCTGTTTGGGCATGATAGAACTACTAGCACCTGAGCCAATCATGCAGTTATGGACTAAATGATCCCCTGTGATTAAAGACACATAAAATGGTGGGGGTTTAACCTTTGAAGCTTGATGTTCTTTATCATTTCCAACCATATTTGTCAACACAGTCTTAGGCTTATCTATACTAGACTCTTGAGACAAATTTAAATTTGATAAAGTTGATTGAAGCAAGTCCTTTTGACCAGGGATACTTAGAGAATCCCACATAGACATAGATACATTCACTTTTTTCATATGCTCAAGGATATTGAAAGCAGATATACTTGATTTAACTTGGCTTTTGGGGGCAGCCACGTCACCTTGAGTACAAGCTGGCTGAACTGGTGGATTAAGTTTCTCCTTGCCTACCAAAGGCTGATTTTTTGATAAAACTTGAATTTTCTCAGCATTTGGTGGGTTAGAAACACCTTGTCCCACATTTGGCACTTGATGCTCATGAGTTTGAACCTTACCAGATTGTTGCCCTTCATTAATAGCCCTTTTCTTGCTATGTGTATTGGCTGCAATTGAAGAACCAACTTGGTTCATACCACAGAATTCATCTCCTTGCCAGTTTAGGAGTGTTGTCTCATGTACCTATTCTTCTTGCTGCTGAACATGAGGTTCTACAGGCACATTAGGCTACACTGCTGGACTATTTTGAAGCATAAAAGCTTGGTTAATCACCCCATTGGCACAGGTATTTTGGTTATGGGGCTGGTTACAAGGAAAGCACCAATCAAAGTCCTGAGCCAAATTATTTTGTGTGGGTACAATTTCCTTTGAGGAACTAGCAGTGTTTGGATTGTAGGCCTGATAAGGCCTAGAGTTAAAGGCTTGCCTTGGACCTTGATTAGTTGGCTTATAAGGTGGCCTATTTGACTGATTTTGCTGGTAATTAGACTGAAACGGGGGCTGATAAGGTCTAAAATTTTGACCTTGCTGCCTCTTGAGGTTCACTATCTCATTACCAAAAGATTGTAATAGTCCTTTGATCTCCTGTAACTCAAAAGATTGAGTTTGAATAGCATTCTCTTAGTTATTGGGTTGAGTATTAGGTGCTAGTAATGCTAGTGCAGCGGGTATAAAAGCTATAGGAGGCACATGCATTGGTATTGGTAGCTGAATAGTAGATAATATTGGCAAAGGTCTAGGGGCAATTTTACCAACCTGTATGAGGTTGTTCTCAGCTTTTATGGCTATAGCATAAGCTTGTGGTAAGGAGTTTCTGTTGATAACTGAGAGGGGGGGGTGAATCAGTTATCCTAATTATTTCCCTTATTGAACTTTCCTTTTAATTGAAGCAGCATAAAATCAAACACAAAACATTAACCATGAAATAAGAAACACATGACACAGTATTTTTGACGTGGAAACCCTGTTAAGGGAGAAAACCACGGGGTGATTAACCCAAGAATTATTCTCTGTTAGAAGAATAGGAAATTACAAAAATGGCACTTGCCAATTAGGGCTCACTGCCCGAGCACACTGCTCACAAGAGGCCCACTGCCTACAAGAAGACACACTGTCTACAAAGTGATGAGAATCACAGTCTTGAACTGATTGGAAGCATCTGCATATGCTGGAGTTCAGTTCCGGTTAGGCTCAGTACACTGATCTGCTGCACTTCATCTTTCCTCTGTTCTTTATTCTGCTATCTTTCACATACCGGATCCTTTTTGCTACCTCTGCTCTTTATCTGGACTTATTCGCATATCACTCCATATCAACACACACTTCACAACTAAATCCATCCTCTATATATATCCGCACAAGTAATTTCATCACCTTTCTAGTCGGCATCCGGAACAGTCTAGTTTCTTATAAACTTTCATTCTGTCGGCTGAATCCTTCCTCACCAAGCAATGCGGATCAAGCATATACTTGTAGATATCATTAATCATGTCGGCCAAACATGATTCATGCCTTCACAACCTCTGTCATCAATAGTAACCCATCCGGAAAGCAGTCTGATACTTTGCCAGTCAGTTCTTCCTCTGTTTTCACTGTCTCTCAGGAATCCGGTACTCAACCATTCATATCTTTTTCCTTGTCCATCACCGGAGGCTAAATCCTTGGAATATACCACTCAAGGTAGTCCTCTTGACTTCCCCAAATCCGCACTGCACCAAGACACTTCCTCTGAGAGGTCCGGACCAATCTGTCGGACCTTGCCACATGCTCTGTTCTTCTTCACCGGACCACAACATTCTTTATTCTGACTTCCGGTAGAGGCACATCATGACTTGCGGATATGTGGGATGACCTTTGTTGCCATCAATGACAACAACCATGAATCCATATAGTGTCTCTTGCCAACAATCTCCCCCTTTGGCATTGATGGCAACACTTAGTGAAAAATGACTAAGTGTTTTCACTATGCTCCCCCTTTGCTGATGCTCTGTCCTTATATACAATTTCTGGAACTCCCCCTTAGTTGGATCCCTCATTTTTCACTGCTCCTCACTCCCCCTTTGACATCAATGGCAAAGGGTAGGGTCCGCACACCAAAATTTTCAAAAATTTTCTATATATAGCCGCATATTTACATACTCACATGTACTGAAGAATGTCTGCAAAGGATGTCTGCAATTGGATCATTTCTGTAGCCCAACTTTGCTTCATTCTATCCAAAATTGAAATGTGACCACTTAGCAAAAATGCAAAAGCTTCTGCCCGCTTGAGATCTGTCGGATCTTTTGTTTGGGCGGTGGTCTGAGCATCACTGATGGCCTCATGCATTGTTTCCAACTTAGGGATTATAATCCTTCTAAGTTCTCCCATCCGGTTGGTGATGTTCTTCCTTTCCTTCTCAAGATTTTTTATTTCATTCAAGACTGCAATGGTCTGACATTCTTGATTTATTATAGAGGAAGAGAGAGGATCAAAACTTTGAGATAAGCTTTGTAGCTTATCCTGTTCCTCTTTTATTTTCTTGTCAAATGCTGATGTTGCCTTTGACCAGGATATGCAAAATTTGTAGATGTCACCGCCATCCTTAAGAGCATTCTCTAAGCTCTTTATTCCAATGCTTACAATCTTCCTATCTTTAGAGATTAATTCTAATATCTCTGAAAATCTTTTATCCAAAAATTCCTTCTGGACCTTTTCTTCAGCTGATTTTTCTAAAGAATCAAAATGTGTATCAACACTGCTGACTAAGGTTTTTAGATTACCGGAAGAGGAGGCTGTCGGATCTATCTGGATTGATGGCATGATCTTCACAAGTACTCTGGAAGCAGCCTCTATCAACTCACAGTCTTCCATATGAGACTTCAGGAGCTTTTCATTTGCCTTGGCATTTGCAAATGAAGCTATCTTCATTGTTTGTACCGGAGAGAGAGAGTCAAAATCAAATGGGCCTTTTAGAAGCTCCGGTTCATCAATCTCTAGAGTTTCTTTGCTCAAAAATTGTTGAACAGTTTGTGCAGTGTCTCTTGCCGGAGACAGATGTTTCTTCTCTTTTGCAGTCTTAGAACTGTCAACCTCTTTGTCTTTCACCACTGCTTCCTTCTCCTGTAATTGCTCTTCTTCTTTGGATCCGGAGACTGTAGGGGAAACCGGAAGAGAGATGCTAACTTGTTCATGTGCCACTTCTTCTGGAGCAGAGGGTCCCAAGTCCTCACTTGTCTGTTCAGGGCTCACTTCTTCCGGAACAGAAGATTCCAAATCAGCAGCTGTTTCTGCACCTAAGTCCTCTACAACAGGAAGATTGAACCTTTTGAAGGCCTTCCGGAGGATCTCTTCTGTTTCTTGGGCCACTTTGTCAGTCTCACCAAGCATGAGTTGATTCATCCTGGCTTTGCTTCTGAACTCATCTTTGCAGTCCTTGAAGATAATGTTCATTGTCTTGGGATCAATTTGAGGATATAGCTGAATAGCTATCTGCTCCTGGATCTCAAGATCTTTGGCATGAGCATTATTCTTTCTTACTTCCATTTCCTTCTCTAGGCTTTTAGGAATGAGAGATATGATCTCAATGAAAGCCTTATTGTATATGTTCAGATATTTAACTGTGGCTTCCTGCAGAGTCTTTTGGTCTGCCTCACTGAAGTCATCATAGGATTCAGTCATTGGTTGAAGGTTTCCATCCACCGTGACCGACTTGATTATGCTCTCTAGTGACAGAGTGGGCTTTTCAACAGTTACCTCTGCCATTTCATCCTTGTCTTGGCCTGTGGAGGGCTTACCGGATCCTTTCTTCTTCTGTTTCTTTACTTCTCTTACTCCCTCATCTGATTCTGTTTCCTCTTCATCCTTTTGGCTTCCATAAGCCCTTGTGGCTTTTGTCTTGGATCTCTTACCAGATGCCTGGACTTCCGGTTTTGAACTTTTGGTTGAGGGAGGTGCAGATCTCTTTGTTGATCTGGTCCGGGTGGGAGCTCCAACCGGAGCACTTTCTTTGCTTTTCTCTTCTTCCTCGGCCTTCCTCCTCTTTTCCTGGCTGGCATCAAGTGCCTCCTTTGAGATACCTAGGCCTTGAGCAATGTGCTCTACTTCTTTTCTTACCTTTCTTTTAATCTCAGGTTCCCTGAGTTCTACATGTAATTTTACACTCAGCTCCTCAAAGGTTCCAAACCTTTCTGCCTTAGGATCTTTGGGCTGACTTAGCATGTGTTGAACATGCAGCTCCACTATCTGTTCATCAACTTCATACCCCATGGGCATGATCCAGACAGTCCTTGGCTCCACTGCCTCCATTAGGCACTGATCAGTGTCAACCATAAAGCACACTGAGTCCTTGTATTTCTCAATGAGAGACTGGGGAATTCTCTCTCTTGCTTGCATCATGCTCTGAAAGTTTTTGAAGTATCCCCATAGAGCTGTATTTCTCGCTTTTGCATCCCCAAGTCCATGCAAATAGTCTCTTATCTGGACTGCAACAGGTTTGTCATTCTGCCATACCCATCCACTTGTTCCGGGTAGCTCATTCATGAAGTAGAAGAATAGACATACAATCAGAGTACCATACTTAAAGGAATTCTTCTTATCCTTCTTGATTTTCTATATATTTTCCATTAATTGGCTTAGCAGTAGTTCGCAGAGATCATACTCTGCATTCTTTCTTAGCATCTCATAGGCAGTGTATACTGCAGTTTCGGATACAGAATTCTCCCTGCTGGAGTGGTAGATCTTGTATCCTATTATCATTGATGCATATTTGATATCCGGATCGGAGATGTCTTCAATGGTCATTGCCCTTTTGTCAAATTTTGATCCGGTGGCCTCAGTTACAATGTTGTTCTTGACAGATTTGAGGATAGGTACTCCTCCGGAAGAGTATAGGCCAGTTACTGCTCTAATTGCCTCTTTTGTGATCTTGCAGGGTCTATCTAGCCATAGAAAGTTGTCATGCATCCTGCTCAGTACATACCGGACCCATTCATCCTCTTCAAAACAGGGGAAATGAATAAATTGCTCAAATTGTTTCTTCTGAATATCCTTATACTCTGGTTTAAGCTCAAAAGCATTGTCAATCAGCTGCTTGTGATAGAGGTCTCTTAATTTGAATTCCCCAAATTCCTCAATGTTTGCATGTATGTAAACCCTAATGTCTTCGGTGTGTAAAACTCCGTGAGGAACACTAGAGAAGGCTCCTAGTGGGTCTACCTCCAATGATTTGTAGGGATGTTTCTTGAATGAGGGGCGAGGTCTATCAGAGATCTTAACTATGTTTGGAGTAGCCATTCTTCAAAGATTTGCAGTGAGGTAATGAAAAACGGAGAATACCTTATGCGCCTTCGGTTTGCACGGAGTGGTTGGATTGATTTCTTTATCCAATAGCTTCGGCAAGAGATCCTTGGTGTGCTTGAAGAACCTTGTTGCAGAGCTCCACTTTTCGCTTCTTCTCGAGTGCAGAATGAGCAAATGACCTTTGAGAAATCCCTTAAATTGCTCCGCGAACCCTAATACCTGTCTGCAATAAATGCTTCACCTACATCATTCCGGTTTGCCTTGTCTGGATAGCTTGGAGTGTCCCGGATTAGTCCTGATCTGTGGATATCATCCGGATCTTTCAATCATGAATAAATCGAGGTAGCATATTACAAGATCATCTCAAACACTCTGTCCAATCCGCAGAACAAGATAGTGCATTTCCGGATCTTTCCGGACCTTTTTGTAATCCTTTATCATACCGGAGCATCTCCCTGAACAGGTCTTATTTGATCGATCACAGCTTCTTCATAACTTCATGCGGACCTCTGAAAACTTGACTGAAGTATCTCAAGATTCATATCTACAAACCCTTTGATCCGCATCTTGTGCTACATCCGGTACCACTTGTTTGGCTGGGGGAACAAGATTTTCTTTGAGTCTCCCCCTGAGCCTGAGCTCACTTTTAATTTCCGGAAGAAATATCAGCACCAGAGTCTGGTGCGGATCCAACCTCTACATTCTCTGAACTTTTCTTCACCCAAATCTTGCTCATCTGATTCCTAACCTCATCCGCATTCATCTTTTGTTTACCCTTGTCTTGATTCTGATTATACACCGGACCTCTTTTGTCCTGATTCTTGTTTCTGCAGACTTTAGCATTATGACCGGACCTATTGCAGATTTGGCAAATAACATTTCTTTGCATATTTGACTGATATCCTCTTGATCTGCATTGATTTGCCATATGACCTATTCTATTGCATGTGAAGCATCTACCTTTGAATGATTTGTTTACTTGCATAATTCTGCATTCATGGGATTTGTGTCCATACCTTTTGCAGTTGAAGCACTGTCCGGAGAAGGATGAATTATTCTGATTCATTCTCATTCTGCACTGATTAGCTTTGTGACCAAAGTGGTTGCAGTTGTGGCAGTATCCATTGAAGGATGGATATCTTTGAGCATTTGGCTGTCTTACCGGAGGTCTTCTAGGCCTGTTCCTTGGATTTTCTGATCCAAGATTCTTCTGACCGGATCCGGAGCTTTCTCCTTTCTCATATCCCAAACCATACTTGTCATCTGTCCTCTTTTGACTTCCAAGAAGAACTTCAAGTTGAGCAGAACTTATCTTGAATTTCTCTTTATATTCATTTGCTGTTTGAAGGTCTCTTTTGAGAGAGGCAATTTGATCCTCAAGTTTTCCTTCATTATCTTTGGCATCTTCAAGATCAGATTCAAGATGTCTGATAATCCTGTCCATCTGGTGGCATTCTTCTGATTTTTCTTTGAGAGTTTGTCTTAGATTGTCTTCAGCCTTTCTTTTTTCTTCAATCTCTTGAGTAAACTTTATAGTTCCTGATTCCATTTCATGTCTTAACATAATGACTTCTTTTGATAACTTTTCACATAACTTGGTTTGCTCAGTCAATTCTTCATTTGTATTGCTTTCTTCACTTTGTCTTGCCAACTGTTGAAGCAGCTCCTTTCTCTTTTTCATAGAGAGACTTAGTTTGTCTTTTAATTCTCTCATGAATTCATCAGCCTGTTTGAGTCTTTCCTTTAATTCACTGACTTCAGAATTTGACTGTTCAAGATCCTCAAGAGCAGTCTTGAGTTGCTCTCTTAAACCATATGCATCCATTTGAAATCCCAGATCTTCCTCAAGCTGTTAGGCTCTATTAGGAGGAACTTAGCTCTGATACCAATTGTTGATAACTGAGAGGGGGGGTGAATCAGTTATCCTAATTATTTCCCTTATTGAACTTTCCTTTTAATTGAAGCAGCATAAAATCAAACACAAAACATTAACCATGAAATAAGAAACACATGACACAGTATTTTTGACGTGGAAACCCTGTTAAGGGAGAAAACCACGGGGTGATTAACCCAAGAATTATTCTCTGTTAGAAGAATAGGAAATTACAAAAATGGCACTTGCCAATTAGGGCTCACTGCCCGAGCACACTGCTCACAAGAGGCCCACTGCCTACAAGAAGACACACTGTCTACAAAGTGATGAGAATCACAGTCTTGAACTGATTGGAAGCATCTGCATATGCTGGAGTTTAGTTCCGGTTAGGCTCAGTACACTGATCTGCTGCACTTCATCTTTCCTCTGTTCTTTATTCTGCTATCTTTCACATACCGGATCCTTTTTGCTACCTCTGCTCTTTATCTGGACTTATTCGCATATCACTCCATATCAACACACACTTCACAACTAAATCCATCCTCTATATATATCCGCACAAGTAATTTCATCACCTTTCTAGTCGGCATCCGGAACAGTCTAGTTTCTTATAAACTTTCATTCTGTCGGCTGAATCCTTCCTCACCAAGCAATGCGGATCAAGCATATACTTGTAGATATCATTAATCATGTCGGCCAAACATGATTCATGCCTTCACAACCTCTGTCATCAATAGTAACCCATCCGGAAAGCAGTCTGATACTCTGCCAGTCAGTTCTTCCTCTGTTTTCACTGTCTCTCAAGAATCCGGTACTCAACCATTCATATCTTTTTCCTTGTCCATCACCGGAGGCTAAATCCTTGGAATATACCACTCAAGGTAGTCCTCTTGACTTCCCCAAATCTGCACTGCACCAAGACACTTCCTCTGAGAGGTCCGGACCAATCTGTCGGACCTTGCCACATGCTCTGTTCTTCTTCACCGGACCACAACATTCTTTATTCTGACTTCCGGTAGAGGCACATCATGACTTGCGGATATGTGGGATGACCTTTGTTGCCATCAATGACAACAACCATGAATCCATATAGTGTCTCTTGCCAACAGTTTCCTCCCATAGATTGAATCATAACAGAAATATCGTTGTTCAAATCTCTCAAATAATATAAGAAAGCATGATCAACAGTAGGCCTTACCATTGGTGGGATTCTATCCCATGTCTTCTAGAAATAGTGGTTGAAGTCTGATATAACTTCATGAGGAGCCCTCTTAATTGTAGACAGCTACTCCACCAATGACAAATGGTCTAATTTGTCTTCAAAGAACCTGTACAACTCCTCTCCCAAATGATCCCATCAATCTATGGAGTTGATTGGCAGGCTTCTGAACCACTACAAAGCCTTCCCTTTGAGGGAAGCTGCTAACAATCTGATTGCAACATTCTCTTGTGTCACATGATGGACAGCACACAGGTTTGCAACATCTTTTATATGCTCGTCTAGAGTAGTCTGATCTTTACCATTAAAATATGGTGAACTTTTCAAGGCAACTACAGAAATGTCATCATGCTAAGCTAAATTCAATGGGCTGCCTTGGTTGAATGCAACAAATGGCTATATTCTAGCTGTAGGAATCATTGTAACTAGGATTCTTGGGGCAGTATGAGTTCTAACAACAGGAGTAGACTTGGCTCTCCTAGAATAGACACGAGTTTTCTTGAGTTTCTTAGCTATTATCCCTCTTCTCCTAGGTGGGGATAATTGTAAATACTCAAAAGATGAAGAACTACTTCTGGTTTGTATCATTTTCATAAGATGAAATGCACTAATTTTGCTAAACTAAAGCTCAGAGTCACCAGATATGCAGATTTTAACCTCTTATAGGTCTGAAAATCACTAGCTGCACATCAAAACCAGAAATAAAATGTAATATTTGAACTGTTTTAATCCCTGCAGTCCCACCGGGTGTGCCAAAAACTATTGTCTCTCAGATTTGCACCCTTGCTAAGTTGTAGAACTTGGCAATTTGGAGAAACATGGGATCTTTCTAGGCCTGTGGGTCACCTGTGATTGAAAGAACCTTCGGAGAAGGTGTTAGTAATCATTTTGGTCAAGGGTTTGGGTTTCTGGTGTTTGCAGGATTTCTCTTTTGATCCTATGTTCTTTCTAACTCCATTGGCATGAGGTCGCGTATGTCTTGGTGATCATGTTGGTGCATGGTGTGTTTTCTTCCATCGCCAAGACTTGGTCTGTCGGTGAAGGAGGTTATTGTCGTTCCAACGGGGCATGGGAATTTTCTATCGGCGTGATCGGCATGGGAGTTTTGAGCTCTACCGATGTGGTTGGTCTGATTGATTGAGGTGGCTATCAGAGTAGCATTGTGTATCGGCCAGGCAAGTGAAGGTTTTGCCAACGGTCGTGGTCTTGCCAACGAAGGCAATTTGGATGTTCATTGGGGTGACCTGGTGCATCAGTTGAAGATTTTCAGGGTTGGCCGACGGGGTTACTCTGGCCGATGAAGGTTGGACAATGTATCGGCAATGTGTGTGGTCGGCGAGGGAATTTTGGGTCATCCCGATGGTAGTGGTTTGGCTGACAGGATGTGTTTTGTCACCTTGTAGTGAAGCTCTCATGAGAGGAAGATGCTCTTCATGCCATGAGGAAATTGATGCTCAAATCTGTAAATATCAACACACAAAACACACAAGTCTGCTCTTACAACACAATAGAAAGATTTGAATCACATTAAGAATGCCTAAAGTTCACAATGATCATCTAGTTTACAAATGAATGTCTAAGCATGCTTATATATGTAACTACAAGCACTCTCGCTAAGATTTTAAAAATCAAAACTTACCATGTCGGCAAAAGAACCTAATAACGGTCATAAACTGACACCCAGAAATTAGGGCTACCCCAAAATAGGGCAGGACTAGGGCGCAGGTGCCCAAGTCCTCCCCCCTATTTTGGGCAAGGTACAGCTCAAGGGGTCCTCCTAGGTCCCATTTGTCATGTTACCTAGGGCTCATTCCATCGGGATACCAAAATATGAACTAAGATGTCCTAAATGTATACTAAAGACCCGGGAGCTAAACCTTATGAGGGAAAAGCCCCCAAGGGGACATTTTCTGATGTTACAAAGAGATTAAGGATTATGAGGCAAATCACAAAGCTAAAAATTCTCTATTAAATGCTCAGTCTAACACTGAAATGGCGAAAGTTGTGGACCTGGAAACTGCTCATAAGATTTGGGACAAATCAAAAAACATCTATGAAGGTGATGAATCTGTCAAGAAGGCTAAGTTGTAAAACTTGAAGACTACATATGAAACCATGCGAATGTCTGAGGATGAGAACATAACAAGCTACATACATAAGATTGATGAAGTTGTTAGCAGCATCAAGGGTCTTGGTGGAAAGTTAGAGGATGTGGATATTGTAGATAAGATACTCAAAACTCTTCCCAAATCTTATAGTCACAAGGTATCTACCATTGAAGAATTGTTTGACATGGGCAAGCTTACAAAAGATCAATTGCTTGGTAAACTGACTACTTTTGAGATGAGAGAGTTTGGTACTACTGATGGCCTTGTGAAAATTGAGACTACTTTTAAGGCCAAGGAAGAAAACATTGCTAGATCAGATAAATATGTCATGGAATCAGATGCAGAAGATTTTGAAGAGCTTGAGGCAAAATTTGCAAGCAGAATGAAAAGAGGTAGCAGAGGAAAGTTCAAAGGTAAGTTACTTTTCAGATGTTTCAATTGTGGTAAAATTGGTCACTATGCTTCAAGATATTCTGACAGAGCTTTGAAGATCAAAAATAATGATAGTAAAGGAAAGATGGTAAGAAAGAGTTACTATGTTAAAGATGATGATAGTGTAATTGATGAACTTGATTCTGATGATGGCAATAGTAGTGAATGTTTGTTTATTACACTTAGAGAAGAACCTGTTTCTGCTAACCTTGCAAGCTGTGTGAAGGAAGGAAGTCCAGGAGAGTTGTTTGCATTTCATGCTGAAAAGGAAGATGAATGGATCATTGATAGCAGATGTTCAAATCACATGTCAGGAGATAAGAGTAAGTTTGTTAAGTTTGAAAAATATGATGGAGGACTAGTTAGGTTTGGTGATGATGCAGTTGGTAAGATTTGTAGAAAATGATCAATTACTTTTGATGGAAAGCATATTACAGATGATGTTCCTTATGTCAAAGGCTTAAATCATAATCTTCTAAGCCTTGGACAAATGTGTGACAAAGGGTATAATCCGGTGTTTAAGGACAATGGGTGTGAGATAAGGAAAAGCTCCGGAACCTTAATTGTTGTTGGTAAGAAGACTCATAGTAATATTTATCATTTGAAGGGTACTAATAATTGTTGTTTGTTGGCTCAGACAAATGAAAGCTGGTTATGGCATAGGAGGATGTGTCACATTAACTTTGACAATTTGGTGAGAATGAGTATAGTACAAGGAGTAAGAGCCCTACCTAAGATTATGAAGTCTGCTAATGTCATTTTGAAAGAATGTCAGTTTGAGAAGATGACAAAGACTACTTTAAAGAGTAAAGAACAATTCTCTATTGGCTTGCTAGAGTTGGTGCATAAAGACTTATGTGGCCCTACAAGAACAAGAAGTCTACAAGGTGACAGGTATTTCATGCTTCTTATTAATGATTATTCAAGAATGACTTGGGTTACCTTAAAGAAAAATTAGAAGCCCTAGACATGTTTAAGGCATTCAAAGCTATGGTTGAAAATGAGTTGGATTTGAGAATCAAGTGTTTGAGATCTGACAGAGGTGGTGAGTTTACTTCAAATGAGTTTAATGCTTTTTGTGAAGAACATGGAATAAAGAGACATTTGTCTGCTCCCTGGACTCCTCAACAAAATGGAGTGGTTGAAAGGAAGAATAGAACTATTCAAGAAGCTACTAGAACATTGATCAAGGAAGCAAATCTACTGGAAGTATATTAGAAAGAAGTAATACACACTATTGTCTACATTCAGAATAGAGTGCTAATCAAAGCAAAAGAAACAAAGACACCTTATGAGATGTGGTATGGAAGAACTCCTACTATCAAATATTTCAAAGTTTTTGGAAGCATATGTTACATCAAAAGAGATGAAGAATTAGGAAAGTTTGATGCTAGATGTGATGAAGGCATATTTCTTGGGTACTCTACTAAGAGCAAGGCTAATAAAAGATTGAGAAAAATCACTGAAAGTGCAAATGTGAAGGTAGATGAAGATATTCAGCCAAATGAATATGAGTTAGATGGATCTACTGATACAGAAAAGGTTGAAAAAGACAAAGAAAAGGAAGTTCAGACTGAAGTGCAAGGTACTCCTAAAGAACAAGTTCAAGTTGAAGCTCCAGAAAGAATTCCTAAAAAACCCAAGTATGTGCAAAGAGATCACTTTAAAAATTAGATTATTGGTGACAAAAGGAAAGGTGCGTTGACAAGAAGCAGAGTTGCAGAAGATCAAGTAAATCTCTATTTACTTTCAAAGGTGGAACCTAAAATAGTAAATGAAGCATGCAATGATGAACATTGGGTCAAAGCAATGGAAGAAGAACTAAATCATATTAAGAAGAAAAAGACTTGGGAACTTATCTCTAGACTTGCAGACAAGAATGTGATAGGAACAAAGTGGGTATTCTGGAACAAACTGAATGAAGTTGGAGAAGTTGTGAGAAACAAGGAAAGACTTGTGTGCAAAGGCTACTCACAAGTGGAAGGAATAGATTATGAAGAGACCTTTTCTCCAGTTGCAAGAATGGAAGTTATCAGACTATTTTTGGCTTTTGTAGCACATAAAAACTTCAAGGTATACTAGATGGATGTGAAGTTTGTTGGAGTCTAGAACAACACTGAGAGGGGGGTGAATCAGTGTTGTATAAACTTTTAAACTTTTTGCAAACTTTAACTTACAAGACAAAGATGGAGGAAGACATCAATGATTTGTTAAACACATATGCACAAGACTACTGATAATGAAAGATGTAAACAACAAATCATGAGCAAATCATTAATATACACACACAAAGAGAAGATCAATATGAATCATGACACAAGTTTTGTACGAGTGGAAAACCCTCCTAAGGTAGAAAAACCACTCAAAAATCACCTCATTGGCTTATTCAAAAACTCACTGCTTACACAAAGGTCTCACTGACCAGAGAAGCTTCACTAGCTTTACAAGATGCCTCACTGGCATACATTGTGCCTCACTGACAAATGTAAGGTCTCACTGACCTACAAGCCTCATTGGCTAAACACAAATCAGATGACAAGAATTGAGTTCAATTCAGGGGGTTACCCTAATTCACTAAAGAACATAACACCTTGATCATAGCCATTATCAACAACAACTTTTCTCCTTCAATTTTACATAAATTCTTCAATGCCTTCAAAAATAGTGACCTCTGCAATTTGATGTCAACACTTACAATAACCAATTTCAATTTGCAAAATATTCACCTTTGAAAACAAATCACCTCTGCAAAAGATTGAGATATACTCTTGATAGATATTAGGCCTTCAAACTACTTTCATATTTCAACCATTAATGGACTATCTACAAACAAATGATCTCACTAAAAAAATATATATTCTCTGCAAATATATAGTCTCTTCTCCTCTGCTATCAAGACAAAAAACTGCATCTTTCCTCATCTTTGCTTTCTTCATCAATAGTCTTCTTGCCTTCAAAACATTTCTTCAATAAACCATAACATATTTTTCTTATGATAAAAACTTCTGAAATATCCCAACTATACTTAACCAAATTTTTGCTAACATTTCTAATTACTTCAATCAATCAACATCAAACATGAATAAGATCAACATGAATTGAACATCAAGGAAGTTGAGATATCTTATTGCAATTGTCAATCCACTTCTTATTAAATTCAATAGATGCTTATTAGCATCAATGTTCAACTTATTACAAAGATTACAAAAGATAGGCCTTGGCGCCTAGATTGAACAATGAATATATTCCAACTACAAGTATCTTGTCTTCAACTCGCAAGTGCCTTCAAGATGTCTTCAAGATACAAGTAGCTTCATATTGCAAGTAATGACTTCAATCCTACATAATAATTATAACTGAATGTTAACACATCTCAAGAGATAAGGGAGCATCACCTTATCAAGTTTGAGGGAGCATCACCCCAACAAACATGAAATATGTATATTTCATGAAAAGAGCATAAAGCTTACCAAGAAATATCAAATAGCCAAGATCTAAGATGTCAAAATGAAGGCACTCTCCTCCTTTTATAGTGCTCCTCCAAAGGCAATAAAGGCACACTCTCTAATGCAAAGTAGGAACCAAGGCATGTTTTCCAAGAGCATATTCCAATGGGAATATTCCATTTGATGACTCATTCTAAGTTGGCAACCTTGTCCAACAAGTCGGAATGAATCCCAACACCATCACTTGGATCAATAGGAGATTAGACACTCAAGGCGCTAGAATGATGTCATAGTTACAAGTCCCTCAAGGCTAGGTGCCAACTTGGATGGTTACTTCATGAAATTGTGCCTTGTTATGGTTAGGCGCTAGTTGGGGGTTGTAGAGACTCAAAAGTGCACCTAGGATTCTAGGCTCCATACTTGTTGTCCTTCATCATTTCAAATAGTAGGAAACACTCTAGAATGTCTCCTCCTTCAAACACATAGTCTCAAATGCAAGTTCATAGGATCCTTTCCAAGAGCATATTCCAATGGGAATATTCTATTTGATGACTCATTCTGAGTTGGCAACCTTGTCCAACAATTTGAAACGGATCCCAACGCCATCACTTGGACCAATAGGAGATCAGACACTCAGTGTGCTAGAATGATGTCACAGTTGCAAGTCCCTCAAGGCTAGGCACCAACTTGAGATGGTTACTATTGATAACTAAGAGGGGGGTGAATCAGTTATCTTAATTAATTTAACTTTCTGTTCTTCTTTAACAACTAGTGCAGCATCAAAGCAAATAAGCATCAATAATCATGAAAGAAAAAACAAAGTTAATACTTATAACACAATGATTTTGATGTGGAAAACCCTATTAAGGGAAAAACCACGGGGTGACTAACCCAAAAATGTATTCTCTGTTAGAAGAATAGAAATACAAAATGGCACTTGCCAATTAGGGCTCACTACCTGAGCACACTGCTCACAAGAGGCTCATTGCCTACAAGAGACTCATTGTCTACAAGTTATAAAGAGAGTAACAAGATACTTGAACTGATGAGAAGCATCCACATATGTTGAAGTTCAGTTCCAGTTAGGCTCAGTATACTGATCTACTACACTTCATTCTTCCTCTTCTTTGGTGCTGCTGTCCAGTCACATACTGGACCTGTCTTACTACCTTCACACTACTTTTCTACTTTTCTTCACACTTTTCCACACACAACACACACCTTCATACTGAAATCAATCTGGTATATATATCCACATCAATGATTTCAATCATCTTTCTAGTCGGCATCCAGAAAACTCAAGATATTTCCAAACTCTAGTTTGTTGGTTGAATCCTTGCTTACCAAGGGATGTGTATCAAAGAGATGCTTATAGAAGTCATCAATCATCTTGGCCAATCATGAATGATACATTAATAACCTTGATCACCATTAATATCTCATCCGGATTGAGGTCTGATACTCTGCCGGTCAGGTCTTCCTCAGTCTACTCTGCCAAATAGGAACTCAATACTCAGATGCTCATATCTCTTCATTCTTTCATCACCAGATGCTCAAACCCTAGAATCTATCAGTCAAGATACTCCTCTTGACTTCCCCAAGTCCACACTTCACTGAGATACTTCCTCTAAGAGATCCAGACCTGACTGTCGAACCTTGCTACATGCTCTATTCTTGCTTACTGGACCAAGATACACTTCAGTATGTCTTCAAGTATGGTCATACCATGTCCTGCGGATGTGTGGGATGGACTTTGTTGCCATCAATGACAACACTCATGAAGCCACAATGTGTCTCTTGCCAACAATCTCCCCCTTTGGCATTGATGGCAACACTTAGTGAAAAATGACTAAGTGTTATACTACACTTCCCCTTGGTTGATGCTTTGTTCTAATGTACATTTTTCTGGAGCTCCCCCTTAGCTATGCTCCACATTTTTCACTGCTTCTCACTCCCCCTTTGACATCAATGGAAAAGGGTAGGGTCTGCACACCAAAATTTCCCAAAAAAATCTATACTTATCCGCATAAGTATATATATAAGTTGTATTTACATATACTTAAGTATATCTGCAAAAGTATTCTTCAACTGTACAACTTCTATCACCCAACTCTGCTTCATCCTGTCCAAAATTGAGGTGTGACCACTCAACAGGAATGCAAAAGCTTCTACCTTCTTAAGATATGTCGGATCACTGGTTCAGGCTGTGGTCTGAACATCAGTTAGGGCCTCATGCATGGCCTCTAACTTAGGGATAATGATCCCTCTAAGTTCACTTAACCTGTTTATTCTATTTTTCTTCTCCTTCTCAAGCTTCTTTATTTCATCTATGAATGCAATAGTTTGACACTCTTGATTTACTATGGAAGAGGAGAGAGGATCAAAACCTTGAGATAAACTTAACAGTTTATCCTCTTGCTCTTTCACTTTCTTCTCAATATCCTTGGTCACTTTAGGCCAGGATAAAAAAAATTTATATATCTCTGCCATCTTTAAGAGCATTTTCTAAGCTCTTTATCCTAGTATCCATAACTCTCCTATTATTTGTTATTAGACCTTACACCTCATAGAGTCTCTTTCCCAAAAATTCTTTCCGGACTTTATCTTCAGCTGACTTTTCCAAAGAATCAAAATGTGTGCTAATTGAATTGACAAGAGATTTTAAGTTACTGGATGAAGAAGCTGAAAGATCCTTCTGAAAGGATGGCATGATTTTCGCTAATACACTGGATGCAGTTTCTATGAGCTCATAGTCTTCCATGTGAGACTTCAGAAATTTTTCTTTTGCCTTTGCTTCAGTAAAGGATGCTAGCTTCATGGTTTGAATAGGGGAGAGGGAATCAAAATTGAATGGTCCTTGAAGTAGTTTTGGTTCATCAAATTCCATCATTTCTTTTGTCAAGAAGTCTGACTTCTTCTATAGTGTCTCTTGCTAGAGACAGAGTTTTCTTCCCTTAAGCAACCTCAACACTGTCACTTGTGGTTTTCTCTATTTGACCTTCTTCTCTTTCCTTCACTTCTTCTTCTTGGCTGATTTTTTCTTCTGTTCTTTCTTCTCCTTTAGATCCGAAGTCTACAGGAGGATCCGGAAGAGAGGTGTCTACTTCTTCATGGACTTCCTCTTTCGGTGTAGAGGAATCTAAGTCCTTAGTCTTCTCTTCACTTGTCTCTTTTGCCTCTTCTGCAACTTTCTCAATAGGATCTTCCTTAGATGTGCTTTGTCCTTCATCATCCATGTCAGAAGGTTCATCACCTAAGTCCTCTATAATAGGAATATTGAATCTTTTAAAAGCATTCCAGAGGATATCTTCTATTTATTTTGCCACTCTGTTAGTTTCTCCAAGCATAAGCTGGTTCATTCTAGCTTTGCTCTAGAACTCATCCTTACAATCTTTGAAGATCATGTTCTTTTGCTTAGGAGTGATGGAAGGATAGAACTGAATGGCTATCTGTTCCTGGATCTCTATATCCTTTTCTTTGGCATTATTCTTTCTCATTTCAAGTTCCTTCTCAAGGCTTTTAAGAATTAGAGATATGATTTCAATGAATGCTTCGTTATAGATATTTAGATACCTGATTGTGGCATCTTGCAAAGTCTGCTAGTCAGCTTTACTACATTCATCATATAATTCTATCATTGGTTTCATATTTCCATCCATAGTGATTGCCTTGATGACATCATCAACAGTAGGCTTTTCAACACATTTTTCTGCCTTCTTTTCTTCCTTGTTTTGACTCGTAGAGGATTCACCAGATACTTTCTTCTTCTTCTTCATTTTCTTGACCTCCTCATCTAACTCAGTCTCTTCATCATCCTTTTGACCGGCATAAGACCTTGTGGCCTTTGTATTAGTTCTTTTCTCTTTCTTTCCGAATGTTCTAACTTCTAGTTTTGATGCTTTCTGGCTCTTAGAGGTGGTAGGTGCAGAGCTCTTGGAGGATTTGGTCTGGGAGGGGGCTTGCACTGGAGCACTTTCTTTTTCATTTTATTGCCTTGCTTTCTATACTCTTTCCATCTTTTCTCTATTTGCATCAAGTGCCTCTTTTGAGATTCCATGCCTCTTGGCAAATTCTTCTACTTCCCTCCTCACTTTTCTTTTCATTTCTGGTTGTCTTAGCTCTACATGAATCTTTTCACTCAACTCTTCAAAGGTTCCAAACCTTTCTGCCTCAGGGTCCTTGGGCTGACTCAAAAGGTGTTGAATGTGCAACTCTAGGATTTTCTCATCAGCCTCATACCCCATTGGCATGATCCACACTATTCTTGGTTCCACTGCCTCCATTAGGCATTGATCAGTATCCACCATGAAGCACACTGTGTCTTTGTATTTTTCAACTAGAGATTAGGGGATTCTTTCTCTGGCCTGCATCAAGTTTTGGAAGTTTTTGAAGTAACCCCACAGTGTTGTGTTTTGTGCTTTGGCATCACCAAGCCCATGCAAATAATCCCTGATTTGTATGGCAACAGGTCTGTCATTTTGCCACATCTAGCCACTAGATCCGGGTAGCTCATTCATGTAATAGAAGAAAAGACAGAGTATTAAGCCACCATATTTGAAGGAATTCTTCTTATCCTTCTTTATCTTCTATAGATTCTCCAAAAGTTGGTTCAGGAGAAGCTCACAAAGATCATAGTCAGCATTTTCTTTTAGCATCTGATAAGCTGTGTAAATTGTAGTTCCAGGTACTGAATTTTCCCTGCTGGATTGATATATCTTATAACCAATTATCATGGACGCAAACTTGATATCCAGATCAGTGATATCTTCAATTGTCATTGCCCTCTTGTCAAATTTTGATCTAGTAGCCTCACTCATAGTTTGGTTTTTGACAGATTTGAGAATAGGTAATCCTCCGAATGAGTGCAAGCTAGTTACCGCCCTAATAGCATCTTTTGTGATCTTAAATGGTCTATTCAACCACATGAAGTTGTCATGCAATCTGCTCAAAACATACCAGACCCACTCATCTTCTACAAAGTAGGGGAAATGGATGCACTGACTGAAATGCTTATCCCGGATGGCTTTGTACTGAGGTTTGAGTTCAAATGAATCATCTATTAACTACTTGTGGTAGATATCTATTAGCTTGGAATCCCCAAATTCTTCAATGTTCGTATGAATGTATGCCCTAATGTCTTCAACATGCAAAACCCCATGCGGAATGCTACAAAATGCACCTAAGGGATCCACTTCTAGAGATTTGTAGGGATGTTTCTTAAATTTAGGGCACGACCTATCAGAAATCTTCACAACATTTAGAGTAGCCATATTAAAGATTCAGAGAGAGTTTAATCAAGAACGGAAAATACCTTTTTATGCTTCTAGGTTTCACGGAATGAGCTGGATCGGATTGCTAGAAGAATTGACTTCTATGGTTGATCTTTGAGAGGCTTGAGACAATTTGTTTGTAGAGCTCCTTTTCTCTTCTTCTCAAATGTAAATGTACAAATGATGAACAAAAGAACCCTTTTATTTCTGTGCAAACCCTAATTTTGTTTGCAATAAATGCATACCTTAAGTTATTCTGGTTTCTCTGTTCTCCTCTTTCTGAGAGATTTTTCTGGATCACTAAGATGCCCTTAAAGTTATTCTCGGTGGATATTAGCAATCTATCTACCTTTCACAATCATTCCATTTATCTGCAGATCAAGATACCTCAAATTTGAATCATACCGGATCTAACTGTGAAAATCCTGTTCTTATCGGATGACTATTTAACCAGATCAATCTTGGAAGATTAATCTTTTCAAAACTTCTTGTGGATCTTTCATATTTTTACCATGGCTTATTTAGATATTTCTCTTAGAACCCTTTGATCCACAACCTTTCATGTGCCAATTTCAGGCACCTATTGATTGGCTGGGGGAAAATGTTTTTCTTTTGTTACTCCCCCTGAGCCAGAGCTCATCTATTTAGTTTTCAGAAGGAATATCAGCACCAGATTCTGGTGTGGATCCATCCCCATCATTTTCTATACTTCTCTTCACTCATATCTTGTTCATCTCCCTTTGAATTTCATCTGCATTCACTTTTCCTTTTCCTTTGTCTTGGTTTTGATTATGATGCATCGAACCCTTTTTGTCCTAATTTTTACTTCTGCAGAATTTGGCAATATGACCGGATCTATTGTAATTGTAGCAAACAACATTTCTTTGCATATTTGACTGATATCCCCTTGATCTACACTGATTAGCCATATGTCCCATTCTATTGCATGCAAAGCATCTACCATTAAATGAATTGTTCATTTGTATATTTCTGCACTCATGAGATTTGTGACCATACCTTTTGCATTTAAAACACTGTCTAGAGAAGGATGAATTAGTCTGATTCATTCTTCTTCTACACTGATTTGCTTTATGACCAAAGTTATTGCAGTTGTGGCAGTATCCATTGAAGGATGGATATCTATGAGCATTAGGTTGCCTTACTAGTGGTCTTCTAGGCTTGTTCCTTGGATTTCCTGATCCAGAGTTCTTCTGACCAGATTCAGAGCTTTCACCTTTCTCATACCCCAAGCCTTGCTTGTCATCTACTCTCTTTTGGCTTTCAAGAAGAACTTCAAGCTGAGCAGATCTTATCTTGAATTTCTCTTTGTATTCATTTGCTGTTTGGAGATCCCTTTTTAAAGTGACAATCTGATTTTCAAGTTGTTCTTCATTATCTCTATCTTCTTCAAGATCAGATTCCAAATGCCTGATTATTCTATCCATTTTGTGGCAATCTTCTAACTTTTCTTTGAGAGATTGTTTTAAATTATCTTTAGTCTTTCTTTTCTCTTCAATTTCTTGAGTGAATTTCATAACACCTAATTCCATTTCATGTCTTACCATAATGATCTCTTTTGATAGCTTCTCACATAATTTGTTCTTTTCATTCAGATCTTCATCAGTAACATTGGCTTCACTTTGACTTGCTAATTGTTGAAGTAGTTCTTTTCTCTTTTTCATAGAGATACTCAGTTTCTCTTTTAGTTCATTTATGAAATCATCAGCTTATTTGATTCTTTCTCTCAAGTTATTGACTTCAAAGTGAGATTGCTCAAGATCATCAAGGGCAGACTGAAGTTGTTCCCTCATTCCATACATATCCATTTGATCTCCCAGATCTTCCTCAAGCTGTTAGGCTCTGTTTGGAGGAACTTGGCTCTGATACTAATTGTTGATAACTGAGAGGGGGGGTGAATCAATTATCTTAATTAATTTAACTTTCTGTTCTTCTTTAACAACTAGTGCAGCATCAAAGCAAATAAGCATCCATAATCATGAAAGTAGAAACAAAGTTAATACTCATAACACAATGATTTTGACATGGAAAACCCTGTTAAGGGAAAAACCACAGGGTGACTAACCCAAGAATGTATTCTCTGTTAGAAGAATAGAAATACAAAATGGCACTTGCTAATTAGGGCTCACTGCTCGAGCACACTGCTCACAAGAGGCTCACTGCCTACAAGAGACTCACTATCTACAAGTTATAAAGAGAGTAACAAGATACTTGAACTGATGAGAAGCATCCACATATGCTGAAGTTCAGTTCTGGTTAGGCTCAGTATACTGATCTACTGCACTTCATTCTTCCTCTTCTTTGGTGGTGTTGTCCATCCTTTCACATACTGGACTTGTCTTACTATCTTCACACTGCTCTTCTGCTTTTCTTCGCACTTTTCCATACACAACACACACCTTCATACCAAAATCAATCTGGTATATATATTCGCATCAATGATTTCAATCATCTTTCTAGTCAGCATCTGAAAACTTAGGATATTTCCAAACTCTAGTCTGTCAGCTGAATCCTTGCTTACCAAGTGATGCGTATCAAAGAGATGCTTATAGAATTCATCAATCATGTTGGCCAATCATGAATAATACCTTAATAACCTTGATCACCATCAATATCTCATCTAGATTGAGGTCTGATACTCTGTCGGTCAGGTCTTCCTCAGTCTACTTTGCCAAATAGGAACTCAATACTCAGATGCTCATATCTCTTCATTCTTTCATCATCGGAGGCTCAAACCCTGGAATCTATCAGTCAAGGTACTCCTCTTGACTTCCCAAGTCTGCACTTTACTAAGATACTTCCTCTAAGAGATCTAGACCTGACTGTCAGACCTTGCTACATGCTCTGTTCTTGCTTATCGGACCAAGATACACTTCAGTCTGTCTTCCAGTATGGTCATACCATGTCTTGCAAATGTGTGGGATAGACTTTGTTGCCATCAATGACAACACTCATGAAGCCACAACGTGTCTCTTTCCAACAGTTACTTCATGAAATTGCGCCTTGCTATGGTTAGGTGCCAGTTGGGGGTTGTAGAGACCCAAAAGTACGCCTAGGATTCTAGGATCCATACTTGTCCTTCATCATTTCAAATAGTGGGAAACACTCTAGAATGCCTCCTCCTTCAAACACATAGTCTCAAATGCAAGTTCACAGGATCCTTTGCAAGGTGCCAAAACTAGGCTCTCTAGACTGAGAAATATGCCTAGAGTCATTTAGCCATTTTCTAGCAAATTTTTCAATGTTTAAAGTATACGGAGGATTGGAACATCAACTCACATCAAGGGGCCAAGGTTTCATGTTGAATTGGGCATATCTTGGTGAAGGCGCTCATTTCAGTGTGTAGAGAGGTGAAAGTGCACCTTGACATGATTAGCCTTATACTTGTTGTTTCTTACCACTTCAAACCATGGGAAATCTTTTAAGATGTTTCCTTTTACAAGCGCCTTCCCTCACATGCAACCTCATGTGATCCTCTTTGAAGGCACCAAAACTGGGTTCTAGAGACTGCAAAATGCGCCTTCATTCACTTAGTGCAAATTCATCACATTGATGGCTTGACATGCTTAACTTGGTCACTTCCTCGATTTGTGCTCTCAATACTCTAGGTGCATATTGAATTCAATTGAGATGGAAAAGTGCACCCTCCCTTTCTAGGCACAAATTGTGAGTGGTACAGGAGGTAAAGTGCGCATAGACCACTTGCCATTATTCCTTGAAGGTTCATCATTCAAATCTCTCTAATTAACCCTTTGTTGAGCAACTTAACCTTAATCACTTGATGGAATCACAGACTCATTTGAGGCGCAGTCTTTGAGGTTAGAAGCTAGGCACATAGTTGGAGTGGTAGAGCATGCGATTTGCACCTAGGGTCTACTTGGTCATTTTCTCTGAGAATTTGCAATGTATGAGTCATTTTGAAGGACAAACACCATTAATCATGGAAGTACCATTCATTAGAATTGAATTGAAGCTCATCTCCATCCTAGGAACACATTTGGGGTAGTACAACATGATATTTGTGCCTAGAGTGAAGAGGCCTTCCTCCCTACTCCATTCACTTAGACAAATTCATCTTGAGGACCAATCAACCTTTCCTACCAAGGCACCCTGTTTGATATAATTGATGCACTTCATAGCATGATGCTTCTTTGTTAGGTGCACATTTGGCACCGTATAGATAGAAAAAGTGCACCTTGGCTCTGAGAGTCAAGTTCTTGTTAGTCTTGGCCTCCAAACTTAACCATTTTGCCAGACTTGCCATAGATTCCTTGAATAGTTTTTGACTTTGTACCTACAAAACTACAACATTGAGTTAGTCAAAAACCAAATTCATTCCCTCATCATTTGTATTAGCCCACGGGAATGATAAATAGGCTAATTCATGTTTAATGTTGATCAAGCCAAAAATGGGGACATGACAGTCTCCCCTTCCTGGGATTGCTTGTCCTCAAGAAATTGAAGGTTAGGATTTTCTCCTTCCCAAGTAGCATCCTCCATTGGAAACCCTTTCCACTTCACCAAGTATTCTCTTATACTATGTTTGCGTAGTTTCTTCTCCCTCATATCCACCACACTTTCAGGTTCAATTGCAAGCATTCCTTCTTCATCCAATGGTGGAAGTTCGTCAGATGAAACCACATGTTGTCCTAGTGCCTTTTTGAGACATGACACATGAAACACATTATGTATGCGGCTTCTAGCCAGCAAATCAAGTTCATATACCACTTCTTCTACTCTTCTCAGCACCTTTTAGGGTCCATAAAACCTGGGTTTCAACTTCTCTGTACCTGACTTCTTCAAAGAGCTTTGCCTATATGGCTGAAGGTGCAAAAACACCATATCACCTACTTCAAAACTTCGTTCAATCCAGTGTCTGTTGGCATACAACTTTTGTTGGTTTTGAGCCCTCTGCAAATTCTCCTTAAGAACTCACAAGATATCTTGCATGTCCTACATCAACTCCTTTGCTCTAGGAGCTCAGCTATCATCCAAAGCCAAATCAACAAAAGAAACTGCATCATATCCATACAACACATGAAAAGGAGACATGCCAATCGACATGTGGAAAGTGGTATTGTAGCAGTATTCTCCTAAGTGTAACCACTTTATCCAAGCACGCTAATGATCAAACACATAATTTCATAGATATCCCTTAAGCCACTTATTGACTCTCTATCTGCCCATCTATTTGAGGGTGATAACTTGTGCTTGGTGTTAAGTCAGTTCATGCTAATCGAGATAGCTCTCTCTAGAACACACTGATAAACCTACTATCTTGATCAATGACTATGGTCTTTGGAAGGCCATGTAATCAGCACACTTCCTGAAAGAACAACTCAGGAACTTGCAATGCCAAGAACTCAACTAGAATTGTAAAGATGTGAGCATACTTAGTCAACCTATCCACGACTACATAAATACAATCTTTCCCTTGGACCTTCAGAAGACCAGTAATGAAATCCATCAAAATACTTTCCCACTTATGTTCTGGAATTGGTAGTGGTTGGAGTAATCCCACTAGAAAAGTAGTTTCTGACTTGTTCTACTGACAAATTAGACACTCCTTGACGTATTGCAAAACTTCTTTCAAACCCTTCCAAGTGAATCTTTCTATGACTTGTCGATAGGTCTTGAAGTAGCCAGGGTGTCCTGTAAGTGGAGTATCATGGTATGCTTTCATGACTCATTGTTTAAGCTCTAATTTAGGGGTTAGGAAAATCCTATCTTTGTAGTACATGATGTCATCTATTACCTTATAATGATCATCATGAATGATTCCATCCATGATTTCACAAGCAAACTTTAATTTGGAGTACTCAACCAAAAGCTGAGACTTCCAATAGGCAAATACTTTACTTTGGGTGCAAATAGCAGGCTTTCTAGACAAGGCATCTGCAACTACATTCTTCTTTCCTTTAAAATATTCAATGTCAAAATCATAAGCCTGTATCTTAGTAACCCACTTCTACTGTCGTTCATTCAAATCTTTTTATCCTAAGAAGTATTTAAAACTATTGTGATCTGTTCGGACCAAAAATTTAGCTCCCACTAGATACTGGCGGAACTTAGCCAAAGCATGCATGATAGCCAGCATCTCTTTGTAATATGTAGAGTACAACCTTTCTATATCCTTTAACTTTCTGCTTTCAAATGCAATTGGGTGATGATCTTGCATCAACACTGCTCCAATGCCTTCTCCAAAAGCATCACATTCTAGGACAAATGACTTAGTGGAATCCGGCAAAGCTAATACAAAATGCATGCTCCAGACCCATGTTGTGTATAAGATCCATCAAAATAGAGATTCCATGCTTGAGTTGTTATGTTGAAGATGGCTTCGTCTGGAAACTCAAAACTTAATGGATTTTCATCATTCAATGGTGTATCTGCTAACTGATCTGCAATCACTTGTCCTTTTATTGCACGTCTATTCACATATTCAATGCCAAATTCATTGAGAAGCATTACCCACTTTGATAATATACCTGTCAGAGTTGCCTTACTGAGTAAATACTTCAACAAATCTATTTTGGCTACCAACTTGATTGAATGAGTGACCATATAATGTCTTAGCTTTTGAGATGTAAAGACTATGACAAGACATGCTCATTCAATAGGAGTGTACTGTAGCTCATAGCCTACTAATGTTTGACTAATGTAGTAAATAGCCCATTCCATTCCTTCATAATCCTGTTGTGCCAGTACAGCTCCTAGAGCGGTTGTTGTAGCTGAAATATAAAGCAATAGTAGTTTGCCTTGGATTAGTGGCATCAATATTGGTGGATTCATCAGATATTCTTTTAGGAGTTGAAAAGCTTGTTCACACATTGCATCACATTTGAAAGGAATATTCTTGTGAAGGAGATGACTGAAGGGATGACATTTGTTAGCTAACTATGAGATAAACTGGCGGATAGACTACAACTTTCCTTGCAATGATCTCAATTGAATGATATTTTTAGGTGGTGGCATTTCCATTATAGCTTTCACTTTTACCAGATCCACCTTGATTCCATTTGTTGAAACTATGTATCTTAAAAGCTTACCAAAAGTGACTCCAAACACACACTTCTTTGGATTCAAATAGACATTGAGTTGCTCCAATCTTTGAAAGATATTATCTAATACATGTAGATGTTCTTCCCCTGTGAGTGATTTGCCTAGAATGTCATCCACAGTCTTCCATAATAGTGTGCATCATATCATGGAAAATGGTGGTCATTGCTCTTTGGTATGTTGCTCCTACATTTTTCAGTCCAAACAACATCACATTCCAACAATATGTACCCCATGGACATGTAAAAATAGTCTTGTGTTGATCTTCTAGTGCTATTTTGATCTGATTGTATCCAGAAAATCCATCCATGAGAGATAACATAGTATGCCCTGCTGTCAAGTCCACAATGATGTCTATATTAGGTAAAGGAAAATCATCTTTGCGGCATGCTTTATTCAAATCCATGAAATCATTGCAAAGTCTGATTTTCTTGTCTGGTTTTGAAATAGGAACAATGTTGGAGATCCATTCAGGATAATCAATTGATCTAATAAACCTGACATCCAACAACTTCTTCAACTCTTCTTTGACAAAAAGTGCTATATGCGGATGCATCTTTCTTAGCTTTTGTTTCACTAGTTTAGCTCCTGGAGCTAGTGATAAATGATGCATGATGAGATCTGGATCAAGGCCAAGCATATCCGCATAGGACTAAGCAAAATTAACCTACCTCTCTTTAAAGAACTAGAAGAATTCTTTCTTTTCTTGCTCAGATAAAGATTCTGCTAGATGGATTATCTTCAGGTTGTCTTATGTACCAATGTTCACTAGTTTTGCTGGTTATATTAAAACTAAGGACCTCTCCTGATGTGTAGGGTTGGGGAGAGTTTCAAGCCTTTCATCCTTTGGCATCTCAGAGAGGTTTTCACCATTAGATTCATCCTTTATTTTGTCTTTTCATGATCTAATATTGTCGCAGAGTAGTTTTCACCATTAGATCCATTTTTTATTTTTATGTTTTTGCGACTAAAAGGCTTGGCACTCTCTCCAAAATAAGCCATGTTATTGAGTTCTATAGTGAAGCCATCTTTATGATCTCCTAAAGGTAAATGATCCCTTAGTTCTAGATAGTTAATAATAACATCATCATTTTGAAAGTTATCCAATTCCAGGGCCTCTTGTAGTTCCTAATCTATAAGTTTGGGATGTACTAGTGGAAGAGGATCATTGGGTTGGTCTGACTCAAGGGTAGTGATGGTTAGGATAGAAGAGTTGTCTAGGTTTGTGGGGGTATGTACAAGGTTTAAAATAGTACACTCCTCATTATTATCTATCAAGTGGGACATCCGACCTTCCTCATGAGACTCACTCTCGATATTATTCAAATCTAACTCTAGTGGTCTAGACCTCAAACTTTGTCCCTCATGGTACCTATTGGTGGAGCTATATGATTGAACTACATCAATACCTTTATCTTCACAACATAACTTAGAAAGACTTTTCCATTCCCATTCATTATAGTTTGTTTCACTTCCCTCTTGCAATTTGTGAATTTTCTCCACTAGATTGGTGGTAGCCTTTTCCATGAATTTTCCTTTATACCCTAACCCTGTAGTGTCTCGAGCCGATAAGGAAAAAGGTTGTATGGGTTCAATGATACCTTCTTTTCTCAAGCCTATGGGACTATGACCATCATATCCCATTCTCTACAAGATAGTGAAACTTGGGCCATATTACTCAGTTGGTAATTGTGGTTGTTGATCTTGTGACTCGGATTCACTATCTTCTTCCTTATATAGACATTAAAGGACGTCTTTCTCTTCACTTTCTTTTGATAGATTACCCCATTTGATAAAAGGACCTTTAAGAGTCTTCAATAGCTATTGTTTGGTCATAGATGGTTTGCCATAAGACTTGGGTGATAGGGGTAATTATGCAAGATAAAAGGTTTGTTCAATGGAATACTCTCCTACACCTTTGTCCTTGAGCTTGACTTTTAGTTCAACGGTTTTGGATGTAGAAGGTAATGAGCTTGGTCCAACACGGGCTATAGAGGATGAGGCTGCACGGTTGGTAGGTATGACAACTTCAGGCTTTGGTTTGAATGTATTGCAGTATTGAAATGGATCGGGACCACCTTGGATTGTAATCTCTTGGCCGTTGTATAGAAACTTTATGCATTGATGATAGGTAGATGGTATGACTTGCATTGCATGAATCCAAGGTTGGCCAAGCAGAATATTATAGGCTAGCTCTGTTAGATTCAAGACAGACAACTAAGAGGGGGGTGAATCAGTTGTCCAAAACTTTCTTCCAATTAAACGCTTAAATCCACTTTGTAATTCAACAGCATAATACTAGATCAATCATGGAAACATAATGCATTAAATCAAGAGCAGAAACACATCAACACATAAGACACCAAGATTTTGACATGGAAAACCCAGTTAAGGGAAAACCACGGGGTGATTAACCCAAGATTGTATTCTCTGTTAGAAGAATAGAAAGAACAAAATGGCACATGCCAATTAGGGCTCACTACCCGAGCACACTGCTCACAAGAGGCCCACTGCCTACAAGAGACATACTGTCTACAAAATAATAAGTATCACATACTTGAACTAGAGAATATCATCTTCACCATGCTTGAGTCAGTTCCATTTAAGCCCAATACTTCTGCTCTGCCTTTTGCTCTCCTCTTTGCTATCACACTCTCATACCTACCAGATCACTTTGAAATGACTTTACAATTCCTTATTTATACAAGACATTGACTTAGGAATGATCATCTAAGTTGGTAGGCATTATAGAGCAAATACATAAATACATCATGACTAATTACAAAAGACTTCACATGGAACAACACATTGTCAGCCACACAGATCTGAGACTTCAATCTTAAGAACACGCCAATCTTCACATAACATCTTCAAGATCATCTGTAGGATGTGTAACTCATTCGGTGGCCAGAATTAGGAAGAACACCATCATCCAGAAGTAATTCTTCAATTGCAAGCTCAAACTCCAATGCAGACCACCAACATGAACTGGACATGATCCAAAGACCTCCACAAGCTTGCTTGAATCATCAAGAACATCCACACTACATCTGCTTACTGAAATCCTTATCTCCTTCATCTAGAACCTCAAGAACACAGTCTATCATCACTGTCATAATGGAATAGATGCTTGCGGACCTCCAGACCATGAACCAATTGAGTTTTCAATTCACACTGACTTCCTAAACATTCCCTCAAATCTGCAGAATAGGATTTTGCATTTCCAAATCTCAGCAGACCTATCTGTGTCACTCTGTCACCTCTAACACCTGTTGGAACCAGTTTTACTTGAGTGGCCACAACTTCTTCAGATCTTCATGCGGACCTCTAAAATCTTTACTGGATCACCTTAAGACATATCTACAAACCCTTTGATGTGCATCCTCTGATCTTCATCTTAGCTAGGATCTTTAGCTCACTGTCTTCATTGTTCTTCTTTGTTCCTGATTAGGACTAAGTTTCTCAATATCCTTAGCACACAACTCATCCAATCCTTATCATGAATGCAACAAGAGTATGTTGACATCAATGACAACACCGGTTAGGCCCATACTTGCAACAAGCTCTATGTCAAGGACTTGACAAACCACGTCTTTCTCTACTAGTCCAATTCATATTGGTAAGACAACAGTGCCTTTAGAGATTCTTTCTTCTTCATCATATGCCTTGATGGTGATCTTCTTTAGATCCACAACATTTTTAGAGAACCCCAATGCAAGGATTAATTTTAGGGTACATATATTTATACCTGCTCCCCCATCTATAAGGACTTGTTTGATTCTATGCTTATGAATGAGAGATTCAATGTGGAGAGATGCATTATGAGGTTGAGTAAGGGACATGTCATCTTTTTTGGTAAAAGATAAGAAATGAGGTGTTGTGAGAAGTCCTACCATGGCTTGAAATTGCTCTTGGTCTAGATTTGTTGGTACGGTAGTTTCTAATAGAGCCTTTTCTAGGATAGCCTTATGAGATGGTGAAAGATGCAAAAGCTCCAATATAGATATGTGTGTGGGTGTCTTTTGTAGTTGGTCTAGGACATTGTATTGATTGGATATGGAAGATGGTTTGGGTGGAGTCCCTTGGAGAGTAATCTTTCCACAACGAGTGGTAACATTACAATCGGGCTTGTTATTTATAGTAATTACATTTATATGTGAGTCACTTTCAAATATGTGGTTAATGGTGTATTCATAGGATATGTTCATGTAATTGGTATTATTATCACCGTTATTGTTTGGTTTCAAGGTACCTCCCTTCTCATAGTTAGGGAGTGGATTCTTGAATGCCACATGCTCGTCATTGGATGTATGACCATCAATTGATATATCTCCTCTATCTATCAAGTCTTGAATGGTGTTTTTCAATCTTTGGCAATTGTTGGTTTTGTGACCTTTGTTTCTATGGATTCACAATAGTCAGAATCTTTCCACCAAGGGTTTAAACTTGGGTTCATATTCTCTTACCATAGGAAGCGTTATGAGATTATTTGTGATTAGCTTCCTTAGGGAAGATTCAATGGATTCTTCCAATGATGTAAATTTTCTACTAGGAGGATTATAGTTTGTTGGCCTAGGTTCATTGTTTGTGGATTTGTTTGAAGAAGCATTGTTGTGTGGACTTGATAGATTTATAATGGGTTGCTTTGGCATCACACGTTTTGCATCTACAACTCCATCATTTACAATGTTCTTGTTCTTAGTCCAAAACCTAGATTTATCCATGTTGTTGTTTGAACTAGGGACATGCTTATAGATTTTTATTTGTCCTTTGGCTATCAAATATTCTCTATAAGTAATCCCATATCAATAACCTTCCTAAAATAAGTAGGACATTGAATTTGAATTTGATAGATTCACTCTGTGTTCAAGTTATGGATAAACATTTCAATCATTTGGTTTTCAGAGATGTGATAAGGACATTTGCTTGCAAGTTGTCTCCATCTTTGCAAGAAAGTAGAGAAGGATTCTCCACTCTTTGTTTGTTTTTACAAAGATCTAACATTGAAATCTCATGTTCAATGTTATAGGAGAAGTGATTGATATAGGAGAAGTGAGTGATAAACTTGTCCACTAGTTCGTTGAATGTATGGATTTCGAGAGGTAGACATGAGAACCATTCCATGGCTTGACCTCCTAAGCTACATAGAAAGAGTTGCATTAGATATGTCTCATTGTGATTGACTTCTAAACATGCAGCACTAAATTCTCTAATGTGGTCATGAGGATCACCTTTTCCCCTATATTTGTCAAATTTAGGCACTTCAAATCTTGAAGGAAAAGGTACCATAACCAAGCTTTTGTCAAAAGGATAGGGAGGTATATCCTCTAGTGAATAATGTTTTGTGGAGGATCTAGTTTGTAAGTCTACAAATTGTTGTTGTAAGGCTTGGATTTGTTGTGTGAGTGTCTCTGACGGATTTGTCATATCCTTAGCCTTTTCATTCTTGGGAGCTTCAGTTTCATTTGATTGGGTTGTTTCTCTCAATTTGGTAATGTTAAATCATAGGGTAACTTGGCTACTTGTTGTGCAAGCAAAAGGAAATATTTGTGTGGGTCCATTGTTATGACCTTATCCATTAATTTTTGAAATTTTGGATCTTGTAAGGCATTAACAATTTCTTATCAGGGATTTCTTCCTCTCCATCACTAGAAGAATGTATACTACTATTGGCTGGATCCATTTCTTTTTGTCTTTTGGCTTGAGACCTAGTTTCAACCATACAAAGTTTGATATGAATGAAGTTGGATGAGAGACTTGTAGATATAAGTGATGTTTTTGATGGGGTGTAGTTTGGGTGAAAGATTGAATTGAACGTGTTGATGATAAGATTTTCTAAAGGTTATTTTGATCTTTGTTCAAACAATAATCTTGAGGTATGATGTATATCTATCAAAGTGTTGATCCAACATAAGTCAAATAGGGATGATAGAAATCACTATTGATAAAGACTAACTTTGTCAAGATGTTTAGTGCAGCTCCTAGATAAAGGATGATTGATCTTGATAGGGAAACTAACTAAATTTGTTTGAATAAGATCTCAATAATAGTTTTGGGAAAATCTTGTTTTTTCTTTGCTTTGGGGAAGGTTAAATATGAGATGTAAGTGGAATGTTTGAAATGGATATGGGATGTATCTGTATGGTTTAACTGACTTCTCAAGTGAATTCTATGTCAGAATGGGTATCCAAAACTATTCTAGTTATTTGTACAAGACCTCGGGAATAGCTCTCTGTTGTGGATGTACAGTTTCAAATGCACAGAAATAGAGTGTGAATGCACAGCAACAGGTGATATATGTGTAGGTTTAAATGCATAAGAATAGAGAGTAAATGTGCAGCAATAATTGATATATGCATAGCAATATTATATGCGCAGCAGAAATGTTTATATGCGCATCACCAATGTTTGAATGTGCAGAAAAAAGTATATGTGTAACAAGCTGTTTTAAATGCGTAGCAAGAATTTGTAAATACACAGCTCTATTCAAAATGATTGAATACGATCAAGTTTTTCTTGTTTTTGGCACCTTTTTGTAGGTAACCTCTTGTTTTTGTGATTTTTTTTTTGGTTTTTAGGCAAGAAAACACAACAGACAATAAAGTACAATGGCTATTAGTGACATTTAGTGTATGTCCAAGACTTATAAAAAGCCCAAGTTTTCATAGGTCTAACACAATTTGCAAACAAAAAAACACTTTTTATCCCTAAAGACAAGGCTTCATTGCAGTACATCAACTCACAACTTAGATCTCCATTGACTCAAATGACATCACGTAGGTAAGCACATGTGAGCATTATATCATCTTTGCGAGAGAGGATAGGTAGGGGTATGTCACCCTTTCCTAGGAAAGCTACAAGTAGGCCACAAGTAGCTTATGCTAGCCAAGAACTACTATCTCATCTCAAGGGAGGCAATGGTGAGTAATCTTGAGGGCTTGTATCGATTCCCCTTACTAAAAATTACCGTAATGTTTAGAGGTGAGTCAAGTGGCCACTAGCTAAGGGGTTCTTAGTAACTTTGAGGGACCAATGCCTTGCGAGCATGAGGCAAGCTACTAAAAGCCTTAACCAATCCTACTAAGAGTATCATATACCTCACACAATGCAAAAATTGTTTTCACAAAGTGTTGGTATGCCTCTTTTTGATTTGGCACTGTAAGGCAAGGCTAATACTAGTTAGGACTTGGCTTTCACCTTATCCAATTTATATAGCGGTTCAAAGGAAAAATTTGCTTAAGGTCATCCCTTTTGGTTGAAGTGCAATCCAAAAGTAGGCCTTTCTATAGGATAAACTGAAAGTAAATGATAGATGAGTCTAGTTTTTTATCACTGATGCAGGAGCATCCAGTGGTGTAAGGGCAATCTTACATCACCCAAAAATATGTTGTTATAGTTGTTTTCATTTATTTCCATAATTAGTATTTTTGGTTCCATAATCTCTTGAATAATGATGTAGGACTTTCAGTTTTTCTAAAACTACTAAAAATAGCAAACTGCCAGTTTTAGAAAGTTTACCTGCCATTTTAGGAAAGTTTGCATTTGGGCATGGATTGAAGCAAAAAATTACAGAAAGATTCATAACAGAAATATAAGACCTTTGGCGAAGGAATCAGGCAAAGATCATTTGTGAGCTGAAAGATATTAAAGTTTTTATTTTCTGAAAAGTCCCTAAAAATTTTTGAAACGAGATATGAGGCACTAAAACATCCCATAACATTCTGAAAAGTTGACAGAAATCTGATTACAATTTTTGGTATGATAGTTCACATCGCAAGATTTCCAACGCTTAAAACAGTTTCTCAATCGGACACCTAGATCAAAAGTTATGCTTTCCGAAAGTTGACCTACTTTTGGAGGGAGTTATAAATTTCAAAATTTAGCTGGAGGCCGCCAAAAAAGTGCTATTTATAACTATTTTGGGAACCCTAGGTGGTAGTAGAGTTAAGGGGGAAAGCGTAGAGTCAAGAATAGGTAGGAAAACAAAAACCCTAGCTGATTTGGGGTTACAGAAGGCAGATGATTCCAGAGTCTTGTGATAGGAAGTTGTAATGTGTTGCAGCCTGTGGAAGGTTGATTCATCTGATTGTATTTGAGCTTCTATAATGTAGTGAGTTGTCCAAATCAATAAAAGAAAGTTCTGTTTTCTATGTGCAATTTTTGTTGTTGTCTATTTTATGATTTACCCCCTTCATCAAATGGTATCAGAGCAAGGATTCCTGAGTGTGTAGACAGATCGCCGACTATAATGCAGTTTACACCAGGACCTGAGGTTGTGGGTTTGTTATGGAGATAAAGATGCCTCCATGAAGAAATCATATTAGGAGGAATGCTTTGATGGAAGAGGGTTTTAGAGCCTTACAAAGGCAAATTGATGCATTACAAGAGGAGCTACGAAGAGGGTTTGATCCGAGAACAAGAAAAGAAAGCAAGGATGAAGCTGAAGAAGAGCTATCTGAGCAAGAAAAAGAAGCTACAGGAGATCTTGCAGAAGTTAGGTTGTTGAGGGCCATTTCAAAGATCAGGAAGAGATCCAGGATCAAAGTTTCTACATATTCTAGAGATTTGAATCTGGAACAACTTATTGATTAGATCAATGACATGGAGGAGTATATCGAGTATGAAGATGTTGAGGACCCAAATCGAGTCAAGTTTGCAAAAATAAAGTTGAAGGGCCATGCCAATATTTGGTGGAAAGAGGTCCAATTAGAGAGGAACAGAAGAGGAAAAGGAAAGATCACTAGATGGGATTAGATGGTGGAGAAACTGAAGAAGTAGTTTATTCCTGTGGACTATGAGATGGAGTTGCTAAAGAAGCTGCAAGGACTAAAGCAAGGTAACAAGTCTGTTAAGGAGTATACATAAGAGTTTTATAAGATTACTATTAGGACATGCCATGCAGAGGCCAACAAGGAGAAGGTAGCCCATTACATTAATGGGTTGAGGCCAAGTATTCAAGAGAAGTTGAACCTAGTCAGAATGACCACCATAGAAGATGCGTACCAATTCTCCCTAAAGGTGGAAGAGAAGCTGAATAAAAGATTCGATAGCAAGCAAAGGGGAAGAGGTCAAGGTGGAAGGACTAGTGGAAGACCCTATGGAGGCTGTAATGAAGATCAAAATAAAAGTGAAGAGGCTGGCTCCAGTAGAAATTAGAGAGGGGATAATGCCTACCGCCTGTTGGTGCCTGAATTGACTGTCAGTTTTCGAGCGATTTTTCAAGCAGGCACCTTCCCAAAAAATCTAAAAAATATCTAAGTTTTGGGGCCTCCTCAGCATGTTTTAGCATCAGCATCATATTTCTTGAGGAGGGGGTCATCATCATCTGCCCATCAGTGTGAGTACACCTTTGTCTTGGCGACCACGTTCTTCGCAGTGGTATTTTCTTCCATCGCCAAAACTTTGTTTGTCGGCGACCGTAATTGATGTCTTTCTGACAAGTGTGGTCAGGCCAATGAGGGATGTTCAATCTGGTCATTGGCGAGACTTTGCGTATCGGCAGAGAAATTTTGAGCTCCGCCGATGTTGGGTGTCTAGCCGATGGAGATTTTCCATTGGCATGATGAAGGTTATCGAGTGAGCCGGTGAGGGGTTCGTCGATGGAGTGGTGTCTGGCTAATGGTGTCATCAGCATGATGTATGGCATCAGGTGGATAAATGGAGGTTACTCTGATGGTTTAAGTCACACCAACGGGTGTGGTCATCGGCGTAATGTGGCATATTGGTATGAGAAACGAGGAATACGCCGATGGTCTATGGTCTCGCCGAAGACCTGGAAGTGGTGTAGCATATCAAGGTGACATGTGTTATCGGTGAGGATGTTTCTTATCACCCTGATAGTCTTTGTCTTGCCGAAGCATGTAGCTTGTAAGTGCCATCGAGATGACTTGGCGTATCAGGGAGGTTGGCGGAGTGTTTGCCGATGCAGTTGGTCTGGCCGATGGAGGTGGTTCAGGGCCTTCGTCGGAGTGACATGGTTTATCGGCAGGTGAATTCTCAGTTTGGCCGATGGGGTTGGTCTCACCGACGGAAGTGGGCTATCGGTGGAAGTTGGGCTGATGGGCTATTGGTGGAAGGTTCGTGGGTCAAGCAGGGTAAAATGCTCGACACTTATTTTGCTTGCGGCTGTGTTTATTAAGTGTTGAAGTGGTCTCTACAAGACGAATGTGGGATATTACATTTCACAAAAAGCGAGAGGTCAGTGATGGAATGAGGGGCGCTTGCGTGGCGCGATTGCATTAGTGATGGACTTTTCAAAGCTATTGATGTGGATTTCCAACTTGTGCGGGCGGATTTAGACCGTCGATCTTGCATTTTTGGAGCCCAATTTTGCGGTTGGGATTTAATTTTTCAAATGACTGGATGTTGGCACCCTTTTGCATGTTCTCTCCACATTCAGCGAACCTACTGCACGGTAATGAAAAAACATCGAATCTGTTTACGTGCTCAAGGTCCAAGTTGCTTGCACCGCGGGCTTTTATGGTGATTTTGATGGCTTCAGCAACAGAAATTTATGAGGATCTGATCGTTTCTTTGAAAATCTAGAGGGAGTAATCCTTGCATTTATGAAGTCTATCAGTGTGTAGGTGGCCGGAAGCTTGTGTGCTCCTTGAAAAAGGAATCCATGGCCATTCTACAGAGGTTGGATGTTCTTGGGCTTTCTGCTCTAACTTTGAACACAAGGTGTTCACATTTTGAAAGGCATTTTTTGCTACAGATTCGGTCCTTGGTCAGGTGTATCAGTCTATCTTGTCTTGTAAATGATAATTTTCTGTATGATAATTTTCTATGCAGATTGATTTTAAATGAAAAACACCTGGTGTGTGTATTGTTTCTGATTGTCTCTTGTATGTCATTTGTTTTCCTTTCAAACAAGGTTGTCAAGGACTTCCAAGTTTTTCAGTGTATGCATACTGTGTGTCTGATTTATTGCATCTACTCAAGGAGTGGTTAAATAGGCTTTTGATCAGATACAAAGGAGAATAGATTACATCATAGGATCTATTGTATGATCATAAGTAATACTCTTTCTTGGACATGTTGCTATTAGGCAGTAGCATTCTTCTCAAGTCCTCTGGATATGAATTCATGTTGTCATAGGGAGACATTTACATTTTTAGATTTGACTCTGCTACCCAGATAAGGCACTAGTTTGGGAATTTGTATGTTCAATAGGTCTAGGAAAGTCCCATAACTCCAAACATCAAATCAAACCATTTCATCCTTCCACCTGTTAGTTGTAGGAGTAGGAGTAGAAAACCCCTACATGCTCTCATCCCTAACCAGACATATATGTCCAAGAATGTTGCCAACCTTGTGATTTGTTACACAAATCTTGGTCCATACATGAGAGTATTTTGCCTGATGATGTCAAGTTAAATCCTTCTATCATTGAGCTAGTCAAGGTCATACTTTTATCAAATAGGGACACCCCCCTTGGTGCGGCAGAACCAGAAGTGAAGGGGAGGAGCTCATGCAACCTCCCGTGTCTGTTGGCCGAATCTACCTGTGCACTGGAGCTAGCAAACCCTCTGCCGATTCAGGAAAAATTGTCAACAGAATTGGCGACTCTGCTGGGGAGAGAAAGAGTCAAGTGATCTGAAGACTGGAAAATCTAGTTTCCAGTGAAGTTGTTGTAGCAAGATCCAAAGAAAAACCATATGGTGCTCTGCTAGTGTGGTGAATCTAGAATTATAAATGTGCCTTGTTGAATTTCTATCCTCTCTGTGAGAGGTGGCGACTCTGTTGAAAGAATCTATCAGTGCTGCAATGTATATCCAAGTATTCATCTTTGATTCAAAATGTTGAGTTTAGAACAAAAAACCTAGGTGTGCTCTCAAAGGAGACCATTCTTTATTAAAAGATATAGAGCCCTAAATTTCACAGGGATATATGGTTACCCAAATGCTATTCCAAATAAAATTAGAAAATGTTTGCCAAAATATAATGGATCAGATTCTGGATCGGCAAACAAACATCTACAAAAATTTTGTAATGTAATGGAAGACTATGAGGTAGAAGATGAAGATGTTGTAATGAGACTTTTTGTTCAGTCATTAGAAGATGATGCTAGGGTTTGGTTTTCAGACCTACCTGTATGTTCAGTTTCTTCATGGGTAGAATTAGAAATTGCATTCCTAGGGCAGTTTGGTGAAAGATTTGATGTGGCCTCATTGATCATACAATTTATGAATATCCAAAGGGGAGATGAGGAATTGGTTCCACCCTTTAATCTTAGATTTATTAAGTTGCTTAAGCAAGTCCCTAAGTATATGAGACCCAATGATGCATTGTGCTTAGCAATTTATTTGGCTGCATTTGATGAAGAAATGAGCTATCTATTGAGAGATGAAGAACCAGTCACGCTTCACCAGGCTTTCCAATTTTCTATGGATATTGAAAATAATGAAAAATATGGAATGCCAGTAGGTTTCATAGCTGCAAGCCTTCAAAACAGTTATCAAAGTGAATGTATTTCTGCTGTTCCAGTGTGTTCATTGATAAATGATTATGTAGATGGAAATATATTTTAGAATAATGTATGTAGCCATGATGTGATGCATGAAGAAAATGTTGTAGAAAATATAGGCACATCTTGTAATAATGAGAACAAAGACTATTATCAGCCTCTAGAAGAGAAGCCTGCAGACACAAAATGTGCTTCAGGTGATCAAATGAAAGATATACATAAGGTTGTGTCCTACAGCAATATGCATATCCCAGATATTCCTAATTATTTGTATAAAGTGGATATGCAAAGCTTCACTCTGAATATAGAAGATGCTACTTCAAGGGATAGTAGTGAATACATTAGTGATTGTCAGCATTCAGATACATATATGAGCCTTTCAGATGATGAAATATACATGGATACTGAGTATGAGTGTTTCCTTGAAGATTCTGACTACTTTCACAATGCAGAGGTTGAAAAATTTGCTTTTGATTGTCAGTACAGTAGTGAAAAGAAAAAATAGGGTCACTATTCAGAGGTGAACGGACAAGTTGCAAATGTGTATGCTCACACAGTTGGGGATAGTGCTGGTTGCAGGGGTGACTGAAGTTTTTGACATAGGGCTACTTTCTGAGATTTTTCTGCCTTCTTTTGAGACATTCCAGGTTGACTTCAATGATATGATTGCTGAGCACAGTGATGATGGATATCTACATGTGTATAAAGATAAATGTGATTATGAGATGTTGCTTGTACCTGAATATTGCATGTTTGATACAGAGGAGTTCTTATTTTTTGAGGAAGGGCAAAATTTTGATGTGGACTCATTTGTTTCATATGAGTCTATCATTCTTCTAAGCAACATCAGTGACTCATATGATAATGATAGTCTACTGCTAAGAATGGTAGATGCTTATGAATTTTGCTATAGATTTGTTGAAGGAGAAAAGAGCAGCAACACAAATAATTGCAAAGAAGGTTACTGCAAGTGGTTAAATGCTTTTAGGCTTCATTTGAAGAAATCAAAAGAAAATCAGGTGTTTGACAAAGGAAAACTATAGTTTTTCCTTTTTGGTGGCCCTGGGCCACCATGTTTATTTTGAAATAATGTGTTTGGTGATGCAGATTGGTGGCTTTGACTTTTTGCCCAATGGGTAAGGCCCGGTCTACATCCAGAGATCTGAGGTTCTTGCCATGCCTGCAAGAGGCATGCATCCCCAGACAAAGCCACTGTTGGTGCCTAAATTGACTGTCAGTTTTTGAGCAATTTTTCATGCAGGCACCTTCCCAAAAAATCCAAAAAAATTCTAAGTTTTGGGGCCTCCTCAACATGTTTCAGCATCAACATCATATTTCTTGAGGAGGGGGTCATCATCATCTGTCCATCGGTGTGAGTACACCTTTGTCTTGGTGACCACGTTCTTCGCAGTGGTATTTTCTTCCATTGCCAAGACTTTGTCTGTCGGTGATCGCAATTGATGTCTTTCTGACGAGTGTGGTCAGGCTGATGAGGGATGTTCAAGCTGATCATTGGCGAGACTTTGCGTATCGACAGAGAAATTTTGAGCTCCACCGATGTTGGGTGTTTGGCCGATGGAGATTTGCCATCGGCATGATGAAGGTTATCAGGCGAGCCGGCGAGGGGTTCACCGATGGAGTGGTGTCTGGCTGATGGTGTCATCGGCGTGATGTATGGCATCGGGTGGATAGGCAGAGGTTACTCTGATGGTTTAAGTCACATTGATGGGTGTGGTCATTGGTGTAACATGGCATATCGGTATGAGAAACGGGGAATACGCCGATGGTCTATGGTCTTGCCGAAGACCTGGAAGTGGTGTAGCGTATCGGGGTGACATGTGTTATTGGCGAGGATGTTTCTTATCACCCCGAAGGTCTTTGTCTTGCCAAAGGGTGTAGCTTGTAAGTGCCATCGGGATGACTTGGTGTATCGGGGAGGTTGGCAGAATGTTCATCGATGCAGTTGGTTTGGCCGATGGAGGTGGTTCAGGGCCTTCATCAGAGTGACATGGTTTATCGGCCGGTGAATTCTCAGTTTGGCTGATGGGGTTGGTCTCACCAATGGAAGTGGGCTGTTGGTGGAAGGTTCGTGGGTTGAGCAGGGTAAAATGCTCGACACTTATTTTTCTCGTAGCTGTGTTTATTAAGTGTTGAAGTGGTCTCTGCAAGATGAATGTGGGATATTACATTTCACAAAAAGTGAGAGGTCAGCGATGGAATGAGGGGCGCTTGTGTGGCGCAATTGCATTGGCGATGGACTTTTCAAAGCTGCTTATGTAGATTTCCAACTTGTGCGAGCAGATTTAGACCGTCGATCTTGCATTTTTGGAGCCCGATTTTGCGGTTGGGATTTAATTTTTCAAATGACTGGATGTTGGCGCCCTTTTGTGCATTCTCTCCACATTCAGCGAACCTACTGCACGGTAATGAAAAAACATCACGTCTGTTTATGTGCTCAAGGTCCGGGTTGCTTGCACCGTGGGCTTTTATGGTGATTCTGATGGCTTCAGCGATAGAAATTTATGAGGATCCAATTTTTTCTTTAAAAATCTAGAGGGAGTAATCCTTGCATTTATGAAGTCTATCAGTGTGTAGGTGGCCGGAAGCTTGTGTGCTCCTTGAAAAAGGAATCCATGGCCATTCTATAGAGGTTGGATGTTCTTGGGCTTTCTGCTCTGACTCTGAACACAAGGTGTTCACATTTTGAAAGGCATTTTTTGCTACAAATTCAGTCCTTGGTCTGGTGTATTAGTCTATCTTGTCTTGTAAATGATAATTTTTTGTATGATGATTTTCTATGCAGATTTATTTTAAATGAAAAACACCTGGTGTGTGTATTGTTTCTGATTGTCTCCTGTATGTCATTTGTTTTCCTTTCAAACAAGGTTGTCAAGGACTTCCAAGTTTTTTAGTGTATGCATACTGTGTGTCTGATTTATTGCATCTACTCAAGGAGTGGTTAAATAGGCTTTTGATTAGATACAAAGGAGAATAGATTACATCATAGGATCTATTAAGTATGATCATAAGTAATACTCTTTCTTGGACATGTTGCTGTTAGGCAGTAGCATTCTTCTCAAGTCCTCTGGATATGAATTCATGTTGTCATAGGGAGACATTTACATTTTTAGAATTGACTCTGCTGCCCAGATAAGGTCCTGGTTTGGGAATCCGTCTGTTCAATGGGTCTAGGAAAGTCCCATAACTCCAAACATCAAATCAAACCATTTCATCCTTCCACCTATTAGTTGTAGGAGTAGGAGTAGAAAACCCCTACATGCTCTCATCCCTAACCAGACACATATGTCCAAGAATGTTGCCAACCTTGTGATTTGTTACACAAATCTTGGTCCATACATAAGAGTATTCTGCCTAATGATGTCAAGTTAAATCCTTCTGTCATTGAGCTAGTCAAGGTCATACTTTTATCAAATAGGGACACCCCCCTTGGTGCGACAGAACTAGAAGTGAAGGGGAGGAGCTCATGCAACCTCCCGTGTCTATTGGCCGAATCTACCTATGCACTAAAGCTGGCAAACCCTCTGCCAATTCGGGAAAAATTGTCAACACCGCCCTCATGACCAGTACAATGGTGAGCAAAGAGGAAGAGGAAGGGGCTGACCTAGGCAAGGACCTAGAAGAGGAGGTTTCAAAGGAGCCTATTTCCAATGTGGAGAAGAAGGGCATCAAGCATACGAGTGTTTGAAACATCAAGGAAGGACAAATAGAAGACCTAAAGGTAATGTACGAGTTGCACATGTAGATGAAGATGTGCAATCTGAGCATTCTGAAGATGCTGAAAGGGGAGAAACCCTAGTTGTTAGAAGGACTTTGTTGAATGAGGAAAAAGAACCCAATCAAAGGAAGCTTTTATTCCACACAAGGTGCAAATGTGAAGGTAAGTGTTGTGATATTATTATTGATAGTGGAAGTACTAACAATCTTGTTTTAGAGGGGATGGTTGACAAGTTGAAGTTGACAAGAAGAAAGCATCCACATCCATATTAGATTGCATGGTTGTAGAAGGACCACAGAGCTTTGGTCAATGAGCAGTGTTTAGTGAAGTTCAAGATTGGGGACTACCATGATGAGGTGCTATGTGATCTCATACTGATGGATGCATGTCATATGTTGTTGGGGAGGCCATGGTAGTATGATAGGAGTGTTGTCCATGATGGCTATGCAAACACATATTCCCTAACAAAGGATGGAATTCATCATAAGTTGAAGCCCTTGAAGGAGGTGGAAGAAAAAGTATGTAGTACTGCCAAAATTTGCTTGGTAGATGGTAGGAAATTTTTGGAGGGTATGAAGCATGAGTGTCATTGTTTTGCATTGATCCATATGCTTAGTCAAGAGAAATGTGAAGACGTACCAATAGAAGTTTCAGATATATTGGAAGAATTTCAAGACATTATCTCTAATAATGTACTGAAAGGTTTACCACCAGTGAGGAAGACAAGTCATCAAATGGATTTGATACCAAGAGCCTGTTTTCCAAATAAGGCAGCCCATAGAATGACTCTAGCAGAGAATGAAGAGTTGAATAGACAAGTTCACGAGTTGTTAAGGAGATGATAAGGGAGATCCTGAGTCCATGTGTGGTACCTACAGTACTAGCACCAAAGAAAGATGGAGAGTGGAGAGTGTGTACAGATTCTCAAGACATAAATAAGATCATGATCAAGTACAGGTTTCCATTGCCAAGAATGGATGACATAATGGATTGTTTGAGTGGAGCCAAGTACTTCACGAAGATTGACCTAAAGAGTGGGTATCACTAGATCCGAATCAGAGAAGGAGATGAATGGAAGATAGCCTTCAAGACAAAGGAGGGTTTGTATGAGTGGTTATTCATGCCATTTGGGCTAACCAATACACCGAGCACATTCATGCAGCTCATGAACGAGGTACTGAAAGAATTTTTGGGAAGTTTTGTTATTGTTTATTTGGATGATATTTTGATTTTTAGTAAGAATTGGGATGAGCATTTGATGCATATCAAAAGAGTTCTAGAGAAGCTGAGGGAGGAGAAGTTGTTGATTAATTTGAAGAAATGTAGTTTTGCAAAGGAGTTGGTATACCTGGGATTTGTTGTCTTAGAGGAAGATTCTAAGATGGACCCAAAAAAAGTAAGGGCTATCATTGAATGGCCTACACCAAGAAGTGCTATAGAGGTAAGATCTTTTCATGGTTTGGCAAGTTTTTACAGAAAGTTTATCAAAAATTTTAGTAGCATTTGTGCACCCCTAACTGAGACAATGAGAGGGGATAGAAAAGAGTTTAGATGGACTAAAAGAGTAGACAAAAGCTTTGATACATTGAAGAAGAAAGTCACAGAGCAACCTGTTTTGGCACTTCCAGATTTCAATAAGGTATTTCAGGTAGATTGTGATGCTAGTGGTAGTGCTATAGGAGCTATTTTGAGTCAAGAAGGTAAGCCCATTACCTATTTTAGTGAGAAGCTTAATGATGCCAAGAAAAAGTATTCTATTTATGATCAGGAATTTTATGCAATAGTTCATGCTTTGAAGAAATGGAGACATTATTTGTTGCCAAAAGAGTTTGTTTTATATACTAATCATCAGCATTTGTAGTATCTTAATAGTCAAGGAAAGTTGAACCAAAGGCATTTAAAATGGGTTGAGTTTTTGCAGAGTTATACTTTTGTTTTGAAGCACATGAGTGGGAAGTCCAATAGAGTTGTAGATGCCTTGAGCAGAAGGCAAAATTTGTTGATAGAAATGAAGATAGAGGTTGTTGGGTTCGATGATCTCAAGAGTTTGTATCTAGAAGATCTAGATTTTTCAGAGACTTGGAAAGCTTGTTTGGAACCTGTTACTTTGGATAGGACAAAATGGTTGGATTTCATAATCCAAGATGGCATGTTGTTTAGAGGAAGCCAGCTGTACATTCTGAGGAGTTCCATGAGAGAGAATTGTTGGGAATTAAGGTGTCTCAACCTTGGTAATTCTTTACATTTGAAATGTTTGCATTTATTATTTAATTACCTATGTTGTAAATATTTCTAAATTCCATAATGTCATGTTGTGGGATGTGGCATGGTGAAGTGTCAATCCTACATGGACTATGACAACTTGTAATTTTGTCCTCACATGAGGAGATAGGCATCCCACTTAGTGGTAGGATTATTTTGCCATGTGTCAGCATTTTCCATGTTGTGTAAGGGAATGTTTTATCGAAACGGTTGTGACGGATTCCTATGATGAATCTATGACATGTAAGAGTCAGAAATAGAAGGTTGTAAGACAGGAACTGACATGTGTCATGAAGCATCTTTGAATAAGGTATATTTGGGTGCCCCAAGGTGGAATATGACATGTTGTAAGAGAATATGCTATTTATAGCATGTGTATGACAAATTCTCTTATAGCTATAAGTTGTAACCTCTATGACAGATTCTATGATGGTCGTAAGTGTCGTAAGAGCATTTGTCATAGCCCATTTTAGAAATAGGTGACCTCTTTGGAATGAGAGCTATGGAAAAGTGTTAGGCACATTCTACAATGTTGATCAAGTGTCTTTAGGCATGGGTTTTGGTCTATGAATCCATGTTGGACACCCATCCCAAGAAAGGTCCAATATTGCCTTGTATATTCTATATAAACAAGTGCTTGGAGATGGAGTTTGCATCACAAGTTTACAGGTACTGTTATGCTGCCGGATTGACTCTAGACACGAGTGTTGAAGACCATTGAAGCTTGCATTGCAAGTGTACTATAAACAACTTTCAGATTTGTTAATACATTGTACAGGTTTCTGAGTGTGGGGTTTTTCACCCGATAAAGGTTTACCCCACCGTAAATCTTTCTCTCTTCTTCTGTCTTCTTTCTGGTTCTTGTGTATTGCTGTAGTAACTCTATTAGATGTTGTATGTTGCTATAGTGATAAGGAATAAATTGAATTTGCATAGCTCTCCTCTCATTAGATTAGTGTAGGAAGCGATTTCTGCACACCTAGCTTCCTTTCAAGACCCTGATAAAGGAGAAGCATAGTGGAGGATTGGCTGGACACTTTGGTCGAGATAAGACCATTGCTATTGTTGGTGAAAATTATTATTGGCCACAGTTGCAGCAAGATATGAGGAAATTTGTGTAGAGTTGTAGAGTATGTCAGATGGAAAAATGAGAAAGTTAGAATATAGGTCTATATCAGCCACTACCTATACCCAAGAAGCCATGGGATGATATTAGTATGGATTTTGTTCTTGGTTTACCAAGGACACAGAGAGGACATGATTCCATTTTTGTGGTGGTGGATAGATTCTCGAAGATGGCACATTTAATTCCTTGCAAGAAGACTAATGATGCTATTCATATTGTTGAATTATTTTTCAGAGAGGTGGTGAGATTACACAATTTACCAAAGAGCATAGTTTCAGATCAAGATACCAAGTTTGTTGGTTATTTCTAGATGACATTGTGGAAGAAGTTTAAGACAAATTTGAAGTTTAGTTTTGCACACCATCCACAAACTGATGGACAGACGGAAGTGATGAATAGGAGTTTGGGTAACCTACTACAATTCTTAGGAGATAAGCCCAAGGGATGGGATTTGATTTTACCATAGGTAGAATTTGCTTACAACAATTCTATCAATAGGAGTACCGGTAAATCACCTTTCCATATTGTATATGGCAATAGTCCAAGAAATGCTTCGGAGTTAAGGAAGCTAGATAGAGGAGAAAAGGCAAGTGCTGAAGCTGAAGACTTTGCAGAATATCTGAAGAATTTGCATGAAGAGGTGAGAAAGCACATTAATAAGATGAATATTCAGTACATGGCTAAGGTAGATCAGAAGAGGAGATATAAGGAGTTCTAAGTAGGAGATGAAGTCATGGTTCACTTGAGAAAAGAAAGGTTCCCAATTGGAACATGCAATAAGTTGAAAATGAAGAAATTTAGACCGTGCAGAATCTTGAAGAAGTATGATTCAAGAAATGCATATGAGGTAGAGCTGTTGAGTGGGATCAATATTTCCCCCATGTTCAAAATTGCTGATTTAACAGAATATCATGAGGGTGGCATAGAGGATGGACCAACAAAAGAATAGTGGAGTATTCTAGTATCTACTTCAATAGAGGAGATAAAAGAGATCTTGGATAGCCATGTGGGAAGAAGTACTCAGAACAAGCAATATGAAGAATATCTAGTGAAATTGAAAGAAAGGCCTGTTGAAGATTCTTCTTGGTTGTCTAAGGCAGAGGTTGACTATCTAGGTTTTCCTCAAACAAACACCTGAGATGTGACAACATCACTTCTCAAATTACCCTAGGTGTCTAATGTAGGAGCATCTAGTGGTGTAAGGGCAATCTTACATCACCCAAAAAGATGTTTCTTCAAAATCATTACAGTTGTTTTCATTTCTTTCCATAATTAGTATTTTTGGTTCCATAATCTCTTGAATAATGATGTAGGACTTTTAATTTTTCCAAAACTGCTAAAAATAGAAAACTATGAGTTTTGGAAGTTTACCTGCCATTTTAGGAAAGTTTGCATTTGGGCACAGATTGAAGTGAAAACTTACAAAAAGCTTCATAACAAAAATATAAGACCTTTGGTGAAGGAATCAGGCAAAGATCATTTGTGAGCTGAAAGATATTAAAGTTTTTATTTTCTGAAAAGTCCCTAAAATTTTTTGAAACGAGATATGAGGCATTAAAACATCCCATAACATCCTAAAAAGTTGACAAAAATCCATTTACAATTTCCAATGTGATAGTTCACATGGTGAGCTTTCTGGCGCTTAAAACGGTTTGTCAATCAGACACCCGGATCAGAAGTTATGCTTCCCGGAAGTTGACCTACTTTTGGAGGGAGTTACAAATTTTGAAATTTAGCTAGAGGCTGTTAAAAAAGTGCTATTTATAACTATTTTGGAAACCCTGGGTGGTAATAGAGTTAAGAGGGAAAGTGTAGAGTCAAGAATAGGTGAGAAAATAGAAACCCTAGCTGATTTGGGGTTACAGAAGGCAGATGATTCCAGAGTCTTGTGATAGGAAGTTGTAATGTGTTGTAGCTTGTCGAAGGTTGATTCATGTGATCGTATTTGAGCTTTTGTAATGTAGTGAGTTGTCCAAATCAATAGAAGAAAGTTCTATTTTTTGTGTGCAATTTTTGTTGTTGTCTATTTTATGATTCACCCCCTTCATCCATCACCCAAGATGTTGCAAGGGGAGAGCATATACCTATTACTTATACAGGCACACTAAACACTTGTTTATTAACCACCTAGATTAAGCTAAGTGTGACTAATCTAACAACACAAGATGCCATATTTGTATGATAACATAAAAGAAAAGATAGTCAAATTTAGCTTCTAAATCAAATTATGTTATGATTGCATGCAAGATTGAATGAAATTACTTCCTCCTATTTATGCTATGTTTTGATTGTATGCAAGATTCTCCAATTAACCTTCCTAAAGTAGACTATGTTGTGATTGCATGCAAGATTGTATGTGTAGAATTACTCCTATTTTAAACTAGATGCTACTAGATTATCAATGCAAGAGTAAATGCAACAATGATGTCTAAACCAAAGCCCCAAACTTGCAAAAACAATTTATCAGTAGTTTGAGCACACTCCTTTGGAAATCGATGATAGCTGCAACAAGGGTTACTATCAAAATTATCCAAAGACATACTAAAACTTGCTAATTTCAAATGTGTAGAAATAAACAACACATGCGCAGCAGAATAAATCAAATGTGCAGTAATATTGTATGCGTAGTAGGATGTATCATATGCGCAACAGAATGGGTCATATGCGCAGGACTACTATTTTTGTTCCTATAGGCTCTATTTTTGGCACGAATGTGTAGGACTTGAACTCAAATGCGTAGAAACAACCTGTTTTGACTGTAATGACAAAAAACTCAAATTTAGATATTAAATTCGGGGCAAGGCCCCATGGTGGGTGCCAAAATGTGATTGATTATTTGAAACAATTGTAAGAACCTAATAAGATATGACAATTACTCTAAATTCCTACTCAAATTCAAATCACTAATGAAACTAGGAAAAATATAGAAAACATGAATTATACCTTGCAAACTCTGATTTATCCTTTGTTTTCCATTGTCTCCTATCTTCTCAAGATCTTACTAATTATGATGGTACTCTTAGAATTGTACTTCCTTGTTTTTCAAGATGACTATGAGATGAATGGAATTGTGGATTCAAATGCAATGTAAACAATCCTACAATGCAAGACTAATGATAATGATGATGATTTTGATAAAAGCTAATGCAATGTTATTGATAATGATTGATATGAGGATAATGATATGCAACTAAATGATACTATGAACCTAGATGATAATGTTGCAAGTATGGGCCTAACCAGTGTTGTCATTGATGTCAACATACTCCTATTGCATTGATGTCAAGGATTGGATGAGTTGTGTGCTGAGGATATTGAGAAAATTAGTCCTATCAGAAACAGAGAAGAACAATAAAGACAGTGAATCTCTATGAAGTGAAGATCCCATCTAAGATGAAGATCAGAGGATGCACATCAAAGGGTTTGTAGATATGTGTCTAAAGGTGATCCAGTAAAGATTTGAGAGGTCCACATGAAGATTTGAAGAAGTTATGGCCATATGAGTAAAACTAATTCTGGCAGATGTTCAGAGGTGACAGAGTGACACAAATAGGTCCGGTGAGATCCGAAAATGCAATATCTTGTTCTATGGATTTGGTGGAGTGTTTAGGAAGTCAATGTGAATTGACAACTCAATTGGTTCGTGGTCTGGAGGTCCACAAGCATCTATTCCAATATGACAGTGATGATAGACTATGTTCTTGAGGTTCTGGATGAAGAAGAGAATGATTTCAGTGAGCAGAAGTAGTGTGGATGTTCTTGGTGATTCAGGTAAGCTTGTGGGGGTCTCTAGATTTTTTCCAGTTGGTGTTGGTGGTTTGCATTGAAGATTGAGCTTGTAATTGAAGAATTACTTAAAGATGATGATGTTCTTCCTAAACTTGGCCAACTGGATGATTTACACATCTTGCGGATGATCTTGAAGATGTTCTGCAAAGGATGGTGTGTTCTTCAAAGAAGATTGAAGTCCCAGATATATGTGGCTGACAGTGTGGTGATTAACATGAAGTCTTTTGTAATAAATCAAGTTGTATTTGTGTATTTTCTCTGTAAAGTTTGCCGACTTTGATGATTATCCCAAAGTCTATATCCTATATAAATAAGAGTTGTGAAGTCATTTCAAAAGTATCAGGGAGAAGATGAGAGCATGGTAGAAAGGAGAAAAGTGAAAGGTAGAGCAGAAGTATTGAGCTTAAATGGAACTGACTCAAGCATGGTGAAGATGCTAATCTTCATTTCAAGTATGTAATATATATTATTCTGTAGACAATGTGTCTCCTATAGGCAGTGGGCCTCTTGTGAGCAGTGTGCTCGGGCAGTGAGCCCTAATTGGCATGTGCCATTTTGTTCTTCTTATTCTTTTAATAGAGAATACAATCTTGGGTTAGTCACCCCATGGTTTTTCCCTTAACCGGGTTTTCCATGTTAAAATCTTGGTGTCATACGTGTTAATGTGTTTCTACTCTTGAATTGTTGCATTGTGTTTCCATGATTGATTTATTATTATGTAGCTGAATTACAAGAAGGATTTAAGTGGTTAATAAAAGAAAAGTTTTTGGACAACTGATTCACCCCCCCTCTCAGTTGTCTATCTTGAAACTAACAGATAATGCAACAATGGAGATTATGATATTGATACGCAAATGGAGGCCAAAGGCATGCTTGGATACTTGATAGAATTTCTGCAGCATGTAAGTATGATAGTTCTTCTGATCCAAAATGAAGGTGAAGAGCTTCCTTTTATAGGCCAAGGATGGCTCAAATCCAAGTGTCAAAAGATCCATGGTTGAAGAATAAGTCTTGTGACATGTACGGTCAAGATCAAATTGGTTGGATGAGGGATATAAAGATGGTAGATGTTCCTACTATGATGACAAGGTGGAGGAATACAAGGGACAAGGAGCCACATGGCATGATGCTCACAAAGACCAATGAGATAAAGATGGAAGACCATGGGAGAAACATGGAGGAAGGACTCTTTATTTGTTAGAATATGAGAGGGAATATAGGATTCATGAGACAAGTGTCTCATAGTCAACATTGACCATGGTGATGTGGAGAAACCAATTTCTACAAAGTAGGGATGGTTGAGAGGAAATAGGGCATGTGTTGAGAGGATAAATACCTAATTAAATATTAATAATATTTAATTTATGGAGCAACATGGTGAGGTGTCCACTGACGTGGAGGGTGACATGGATGAATGATGTGGATTATAGACATAGGACTTTGTCTTAGAAGAACAATTAAATAATGATGATTATTTAATTAGAGATGACTTTAGAGGAATTTAAGATATTTAATTGTTAGAAGAATATGATGAACGTTCACTTTTTGGCCAAAGTTGACATTGAAATGAACATTTTGAAAAAAATATTCACTTTCGGACACCTATAGTTGCTAAACCGTGAGGAATTTGAAGATGATGTAAACTAATGATTTGTCACATTTTGTCTGTAGATTCTAAATATAGTTTTTTAAAATTTTTTGGAGTCAAATTGTATTTCATTTTCCATCTCCTTCAATAAATAGTTTCTAATAGTAAACAACATTTTTAAAGAGTGATGTGTACTGTGTAAAACATAATTGTTTTTTCTATGAAGGATAAAATTCTAATTTTTTTGAATTTAGATTTTTAACTATGATATCTAGAGGATGCATATGGTTTCATAATGTTTTATTGAATATTTTTCTTTTAATTAACTTTTGAAGTCAAACCAATTACAATTTAGACATAGGTGTACTGTGTAAAGCATAACTTTTTTGTATGTATCATAATTCAATTTTTTTTTGTTGGAATAAGGATATCAATACCTAGAGGAAACTTATTTTTTAGAATTTTTTTTTCAATATTTTCCTATTTTTTTCATATGTATGAAACTGAGACCTTGATGTTCATTAAAAAACCTACATTCACAAGAAATAAAAAATGAATATAATAATCAAATTAAATATATTTAAACTTATACTTTTTGGGAAGCTTATAATAAGGACTACATACTTACAAAACATAAAATTTTAAATGAATTCATTTGATCCCCTAAAAGGTAAATCAAAAGTGGTTTTTTATCAGCATTTTGATAGGTGTAGAGGAGACTCCATGATAGGTATGGTTTAAAACTAGCGGGGTTCTATCCAAGGGGGTTTGATCTTGTTGAAAATATGTGCCTAATCTGTGTTGTCATTGATGTCAAAATATCCTTGTTGCCATTGGTGTCAACTATATCCTATTTTGTTGCCTGTTTAGAAGACTGGAATGTTGAGGATATTGAGAAAATTAATGAAGATCAATGGTTACGGACCATTTGGCAGTATAGAGGATTGTCTTAAGTAGCTCTAGTTAAGACTTGAGAAGTCTGCATGAAGATTTGAAGAAGCTATGGCCATCTAAGTAGAACCAGGTTTTGTTGTGATTAGAAGAGACAGAGTGACAGTAAATTGGTTTGAATTGCTTTGCATTAAAATATTATGATCTACGGATCTAGAGCCATCATTCGGAAGTCAGTGTGTATCATCAACTCCAGTGGTTCATGGTTTGGAGGTGTGCAAGTAATCTTTCTAGTGTGACAGTCATGGAAAATAGTGTTCTTGAGGTTCCAGATGAAGCTGCAAGAGATTCTGATGATTTGGAGGAGTGCAGATGTTTTTTTTAATTCAATGTGCTTGTGGAGGTCTTTGGATCGTGTGACTGCCATGTTGGAGGTCTGCATTAAAGATCAAACTCGTTGTTGAAGATTTCTTTCTTTGTGTTGTTGTTCTTCCTAGTTCTTGATCGATCGGATGATTCAAGTATGTTGTGGATGATCTAAGAGTAAATATCTAGAGTGTAGCATGTTGTTGGAGGAAGATTCAAGTCTTAACTATGTTTGGCCAATAGTGTAATGATCTGCATCAAGTTTAGCCAACCTTGATGTTCATTATAAGTTTGATGAAGCATATAAATACTTGTTGATGAGTTGCAGAAAGAGTGTGTACAGAAATGATAAAATCCTAAGAGAAGTATAGAAGCAAAGCTGAGAAAAAGAAGTCCAGAGGATCAAGAGCAATAAGGATGAAGATATAATGGACAAGTGGTTGAAGATTAGGGTAGAAATTGTGAGCTTTCAAAGGGACTAAACCAGGTATGAAATAGATGCTATTTCTCAGTTCATTATCTTTGTGATAAACTTAATTCTTGTAGGTAGTGAGACTCCTATAGGTAGTGAGCCTCTTTTGAGCAGTGAGCTTTGGGCAGTGCGCTCGAAGGCATGTGCCTTTTATTTTTCTAAAGTACTTTTAACAGGGTACTAATCTTTGTGGGTTAACCCCCACCATGGTTTTCCCTTAACCAGGTTCCCAAGTAAAAATCTTGGTGTTATGTGTTCATTTGTCTCTGCTCATGTATTGATGATTCATGCTTTAAATGTTTATATCATTAATTAGTTTTGTGTGGTAAAGAAATAGTTGCAAGTGTTAAAGATTTGGGACAACTGATTCACCCCTCCCCTCTCAGTTGTCTGGCCTAATTCCAACAATTGGTATCAGAGCAAGGTTCCTCTAAAAGAAGCTTAATGGCCCAAGGAGATCTAGGATGTCAACCTACAAGAAGGATAGTCTAAGATTTGATGGAACAGATTACTCTGTTTGGAAGAGTCGCATGGAGGGCCATTGCAATGCATGGGTGATGCTTATTGGGTGATAACCAATGATGAGTATAAACCTCCAGAGAAAGGTCTTTCAACTCTAGATCAACTCAAAGATGCTGAAAATAACCTTCGAGCTAAAGAAGTCTTGTTGAGTGCCCTAACTGATTCAAAAATAACAAATGTCTTTGGACTAAAAACTGCTCACAAAATCTGGAAGAAGTTGGAGAATCTTTATGAAGGTGATGGATATGTCAAATGTGCCAAGCTACAAAGTCTGAGAGGAAAATTTGAAAATCTAAGGATGAGTGAAGATGAAAACATCACAATCTATATGCAAAAGATAAATAAACTTGTGTGTTATCAGGTGTGCTGGTGCAACTTTGGAAGAATTAGAGATTGTGGAAAAAGTGCTAAGATCTTTACCTGATTCATACAAACATAAGGTTGCTACTATAGAGGAGATCAGGACTGTCTCAAAAGTTACAAGAGATCAGTTGGTTGGCAAATTTTTAACTTTTGAATTAAGTGAGTTTGGTGATTCTCTTCCTAAGTCTGAATCTGCATTTAAGGCCAATGTATATGGAAAACAAAGATATGATCTAGGTGAAATCTCTTTAGCAAGGTCAAATAGATTTGTGAAGGCAAGGAAGGATCTTGAAGATGATGAGATTGAGACTACAAATCTTGAAGCTCTTATTGCCAAAAGAATGCCAAGGGGATCTAGTAAGTATGAAGGAAAGTTGCCATTCAAATGTTTTGCTTGTAATAAGATTAGTCATTTTTCCTCAAGATGTCCAGAGAGGTTTTCAAAACCAAACCCTAACAGATATAAAGGTCAGAAGAAATGTTACTATGTCTAAGAAGCTGGAGAAGAAGGAGTCAAAGATGATGAATCTGATCATGGAGGTTCCACTGAAAATGATTGGGTGTTCATTGCTATCAAAGAAGAAGATCCAATGTCGACTGAATCTGCTAGCTGTGCAAATGCGGAAAGTACCTTGGTTACTCAGGTTGTTGAAAAGGATGAATGGGTGATTGATAGTGGATTTTCTCATCATATGACTAGTGATAAAAGTAAGTTTGTAAGATTTGAAAAATATGAAGGTGGGATTGTGAAATTTGAAGACAACTAAGCTGGTAGAATCTGTGGCAAAGGATCCATCTCTTTTGATGGTAAGAATAACACCAATGATGTTTTGTATGTGGAAGGACTAAAGCATAATCTTCTCAGTGTTGTACAGTTGGTTGACAAGGGTTATGATCTCTGATTCAAGAATAGAAAATGCAGAATATTTGAAAGCTTCAAAATGGAAATTGCATCCAGTACTCAAACTAGAGGTAACATCTTTCATTTAAGTAGTTCTGGCAAAAGTTGTTTGATTGCTCAGAAAGATCAAAGTTGGTTATGGTATAGGAGGATGTGTCATGTGAATTTTGATAACATTGTCAAGATAAGTTCTATTCAGGTTGTAAGAGATCTGCCAAAACTTGTGAAACCTGATAGCATGTGTAGAGAATGTCAATTGGGTAAACAGAACAAAATTTCATTCAAAAGTAAAGAACAATTTTCAAGTGAACAGTTGGAACTTGTGCATACTGATCTGTGTGGTCCTGCTAGAATTAGGAGTGTACAAGGAGACATATATTTTATGTTTCTAATTGATGATTACTCTTGGATGATGTGGGTAACCTTCTTAAAGAAAAATCAGAAGCTCTTGAAAAATTCAAAATGTTCAAGGTTATGGTGGAGAATGAGATTGGTGGAAATAGAAAGTGTCTGAGATCTAACAGAGGTGGAGAATTTACCTCAAGTGAGTTTGATTCATTCTATGAAAAGCATGGAATAAAAATACAATTATCTACTCCTAGGACTCCACAGCAAAATGGAGTAGTGGAAAGAAAAACCGGACCATTCAAGAAGCTACCAGGACCATGATGATGGAAGCAAATGTTCCTCAAGTCTATTGGAGAGAAGTTGTGAGTACTGCTGTCTACACTCTTACCCAGGTGCAGATCAAAGGCAATTTTGGTAAGACTCCTTATGAACTATGGTTTGGTCATCCTCCTACTGTGAGATATTTTAGAGTTTTTGGTAGAAAATGCTATATAAAAAGAGATGAGGATCTAGGCAAGTTTGAAGCAAAAAGTGATGAAGGAATATTTCTAGGTTACTCTACTCAAAGCAAGGCATACCGGTGCTTTAACAAAAGATTGAAAAAGATTGTCGAAAGTGCAAATGTTAGAGTTGATGAAAGCAAAGAAGTTCAATCTAGGTCTAGCGGATATGATTCAAAAGATCAAGATGAAAGTCAAAATCAAGCAAGGCAAGTTTAGACCCAGATTCAGATCCAGATTGATCCAGAAAATCTAGTAACTCAAGAGGATAGTGTAGAAGTTGAGGAACAATCTCAAGAAATAGAAGTTCAAGCAAATCCCAAAACTCCCAGGTATGTAAGGATGAATCATCCTGAAGATCAAATCATAGGAGATAGAAATAAAGGTGTTCAAACTAGGAGAAGAATTGCTGAAAATCAAGAAGAGATTTGTCTGATTTCAAATATTGAACCAAAAATGGTAAGTGAGGCTTGCAAAGATGAAAACTGGGTAAAGGCAAGGGAAGAAGAATTAATGCAAATTGAAAAGAATCACACTTGGGATCTTGTTTCTAGACCCAAGGACAAAAATGTGATTAGAACTAAATGGGTCTTCTAGAATAAACTAAACGAAGATGGTGAAGTTGTAAGAAATAAAGCAAGGTTGGTATGCAAAGGATATTCTTAAGTGGAAGGAATTGATTTTGAAGAAACTTTTGCTCTAGTGGCAAGAATAGAGGCAGTTAGATTGTTTCTTGCTTTTTCTTCTTATAAAAATTTCAAAGTCTATCATATGGATGTCAAGTCAGCATTTCTAAATGCAAAGTTAGAAGAAGAAGTCTACATTCAGCAACCGGAAGGATTTTAGTTGTCTAATTAGAGAGATATGGTCTGCAGGTTAAAGAAAGCATTGTATGGACTCAAACAAGCCCCAAGAGCATGGTATGCAAGATTAGAAAAGTATTTGCTAAAGCTAGGTTATAGCAAACGCACTGCTGACAGTAATCTTTACTTCAAGATTAATCATGAGAATATTCTGATTGTTGAGGTATTTGTTGATGATATCATTTTTGGTGGAAATGAGAGTATGTGCAAAATATTTGTTGATCAGATGTAGATTGAATTTGAGATGTCCATGTTTGGTGAAATGAACTTCTTCCTAGGTCTGCAAATCACTCGGTTAGATAAGGGTATCTGCATATCTCAATCTAAGTATGTAAGAGAATTATTGAAAAAGTTTGGAATGGAGTCAAAACCAATAAGTACTCCTATAGTAACTAGATGCGAGTTAAGTAAAGATGATAATTCACCTAAGGCAGATCAGAAAAGGTATAGATCAATTATTGGAGGACTACTTTCTTTGACTCAGACTAGACCTGATATCATGAATGCAGTTGGACTTGTTGCTAGATTTCAAGTTGATCCTAGAGAATCCCATGTTGTAGTAGTCAAGAGAATTTTCAAATATCTCAAAGGGACAATTGATTATGGATTATGGTATCCAAAGGATAATGACTTCACTCTTCATGCATACATAGATGCTGATTGGGGAGAAGATGTGGATGACATAAAAAGCACTAGTGGTGGTGCATTCTTCTTGGGAAGTAGATTGGTTTCTTGGCTGAGCAAAAAGTAGGAGGCAATATCCCTATCTACAACAGAGGCAGAGTATATAGCAGCAACAAATAATTGTACTCAAGTTCTGTGGGTGAAGCAAATGTTGAAGGACATCAGAATTGTGTTTGAGGAGCCTTCAGAATTGTGGTTGAGGAGCCTATCACAATCTTCTGTGATAATTCAAGTGCAATAGGCATCTCAAAGAATCCAGTGCTGCATTCAAAGACAAAGCATATATCTATCAAGTTTCATTTCTTGATAGAGAAGGTAAATGAGAATGAAGTCAAGTTGGAGTTTGTGTCGCCAAAGGATCATATTGTAGATATCTTCACTAAGACTGCTCTCAAGGATACTTTTGAGTATCTCAGAGAGAAGCTAGGAGTTACTACCCCTCTTGATCAGAATTAAGATGCACCAGAGTATATCAATCTGGTGGAATTCACAGTCATATCTTGTGATCCGGATTGATGTTAAGGAGGTACTACTCAGGGGGAGTAGTCAGTATGCAAGTTTTGAGATTTGTCTGAAATAAAAAGAAGGAGAAAAGATTGCAAATATGTGCCCTTTGCCATTGATGTCAAAGGAGGAGAGAAGCCAAGTGAAAAACTAGTTGCTAATGAAAGGGGGAGCAATAAAGATAATGGTTGTAGAAGTGATAAGAGAAAGGGGGAGAAGGTCCTGTCTTGATAGTTGAATAAGTTTTTCACAGCATATGTTGCCATCAATAACAAAGGGGGAGATTGTTGCAAATATGTGCCTAATTGGTGTTGTCATTGATGCCAACATATCCTTGTTGCCATTAGTGTCAACTATATCCTATTTTGTTGCCTGTTTAGAAGACTAGAATGTTGAGGACATTGAGAAAATTAATGAAGATCAATGGCTACGGACCATTTGGTAGTATAGAGGATTGTCTTAAGTAGCTCCAGTTAAGACTTGAGAAGTCTGCATGAAGATTTGAAGAAGCTATGGCCATCTGAGTAGAACTAGGTTTTGCTATGATCAGAAGAGAGAGTGATAGTAAATTAGTCTGGAATGCTGCACATTGAAATATTATGATCTACAGATCTAGAGGCATCATTGGGAAGTCAGTGTGTATCATCAACTCCAGTGGTTCATGGTTTGGAGGTCTGCAAGCAATCTTTCTAGTGTGACAGTCATTGCAGATAGTGTTCTTAAGGTTCCGAATGAAGATGCAAGAGATTCTGATGATTTGGAGGAGTGCATATGTTTTTGTTGAATTCAATGTGCTTGTGGAGGTCTCTAGATTGTGTGACTGCCGTGTTGGAGGTCTGCATTGAAGATCGATCTCATTGTTAAAGATTTCTTTCTTTGTGTTGCTGTTCTTCCCGATTCTTGGCTGACTGGATGATTCAAGTATGTTGTGGATGATCTAAGAGTAATTCTCTAGAGTGTAGCATGTTGTTAGAGGAAGATTCAAGTCTCATCTATGTTTGGCCAACAATGTAATGATCTGCGTCAAGTTTAGCCGACCTTGATGTTCATTCCAAGGTTGATGAAGCATATAAACACTTGTTGATGAGTTGTGGAAAGAGTGTGTGTGGAAATGATAAAATCCTAAGAGAAGTACAGAAACAGAGCTGAGAAAAAGAAGTACAAAGGATCAAGAGTAGTAAGGATGAAAATATAACAGACAAGTGGTTGAAGAACAGGAAAAAAATTGTGAGCTTTCAAAGGGACTAAACCAGGCATGAAATAGATGCTATTTCTCAGTTCATTATTTTTGTGATAAACTTAATTCTTGTAGGAAGTGAGCCTCCTGTAGGAAGTGAGCCTCCTGTAGGCAGTGAGCCTCTTGTTACCTAAATTTCATTGCAACTCATTTTGGTAGAGCTTTTGATTAAAAATTTAAAAGGTACATTTCATCTAATCCTTCATACATAACACTCAAGTGCATAAATGAAATAATTCAAAAGATTATGTTTATTAGATTATTGCATTTATCCAAGTGCATGTAACATAAGAAAGATTTATGTAAATCTTTTCTGAAGAATAAATAATCTTTATTGAATATAAACTGTACATTATCTCACACAAGCCGTGAGGTTAACTTTCTTATTCAATGAAATTGAAGAACAATCTACACATGAAAAAGTAAATGTAAATAAATGTGCATGTAAGGTTAAAGGCCAGTCATTGCTTGAGAATGACTGGTTCTGGTTCTGGAGTGTTGTCTTGTTGCCCCGAGTTATCTTTGTCCTTCCTAGTTTCATGTCGTCTCTAGTTCCTACATCTGGTAAAAAATAGTGGTGTTAGAGCAATGTTCTAAGCAATGAATGGTCCCAAACCATACATGAACAAGATACCTATGAATGTATAGACTGATCCTCAAATGCATTAAACAAGAAATGTATACCTTGGATGTCCTAGAGAACAATCAAGTCATCAAACACATCCAAAATATGCATTTATTTTCTAGCAAGTTTGCTTCATGTGTAGATACAGGTGTAATTATGTTTCTTTTTGATTCATCAAGTTACATTATAAGTGGAGGAAATGTGGCTCCCACAAGGGTTGAACCCAACTCATAGTCCTTACAGAACATTTCATATGCAATATACAAATGCAAGACGGACTGCCAAAGAAATAAGGATCAGTCATAAGAGAACTGTCTAGAACAATCATGAAAGGCACTAGGAAGAAATAAGGAATAGTCATATGAGTGCCACAATCCTCAATAAAAGAACATTAACAACAGTTCTATCATAGTGAAGGGACAACAAATAACAAAGCAAACAAGTACTGTCAAGAGGGCATATCAATATATAGTGGCATAATATAGTACATAAGTTGTTTATGACAGTCCACAAGTTGCTTATGATAGTGCAATGGAGGTAGCTTTTGTTAGTGGTGTATTTAAATGATAGGTAGTCACATTCATGAGCCCTGATAAACATATCATATAACTGCTATAGAGGAAAAGTCTTATAGCTATAATCATCATGCATGATACAATCTTTAAGACCGTCATATCAGTTAGGAGGGATATTCAAATGACTGTTGCAAGATAGGTGAGGAAAAGTTATAACTTGAATACTGTGATAGTCATAATGGTGCTACACCTAAGAGAAACAATATAAAAATGATAGTCATCGGTGTCATGATAGATGTGAGAGGTCATAGATAAGCATTGACAGGCGTCATAAACATGAGGGAGACCCAGTTGGTCTTCAAATCCTGTCAATAAGTGGTATAATTCTACCAATGAAATATGCAAAAGTGCATGGATTTAAGAATACCTTTCATGGAGTCTATCATCAAGTAAACAACAATGAATAGTCTCACTTGATATTGACTATCACAACATTCAAGTTATGGGCAGCATAATTGTCATCAAATGTGAATAAGAAGAGGACTATCACACTGTATCACCATTGCAATAACAGAAAGAATAGTTATTTTTCAAATAGAACATGCCAACTTGGTGTGGAACAATCAGGAGGTTTGTTTTGTCACTGTAGAGCAACATTCAAGAAGATAGCTATAGTGATAAAGAAATGGAATAGAATATGCCACAGTCATACAATAGTCATGAGACAAAAGTATGTGATAGCAGAACTAGACTTGGAATTTTAACATCCTTCATAGGGTACAGTGTTAAGACAATATACCTTCAAAAGGACAGTCATAGTGTTTTAGAAAGGAGCAATAGTATCAAAACTGTAAAGTAAGGTGCAGCAAACTATAAGTTGAACAATAGACTAGCAAGGGTGAAAGAACTGTCATGTTTAAAGGGACTTTCAAAGAAGTAGTAGAGACAGTCAGCTAAGATGTCAAGGATGAAGATTGTTTCAATCATGAAAGAACAATCCACAATTCAAATGGATAGTCAAGTATCAAGTACATCATATATTGCTGCCCCTATGTCATTATGACATCATGAATCATTCAAATGAGAAGAACAAAGAGTGATGCCTCATACAGATATCAAATACAGATGTATTTACATTGGGACAACAAACATCATATCTATCACAAATACCAAGAAAGCCTTAACATGGTTTCATTTTCGAAAAGACCACATCATATAATGCTAGGGACACAAGTGAGGTACAAAGATGAAAAGAATTAGGCATGATATGACCACAAAATGTACAATTGCATCTGATCATCAGCCACATTAACATTACAGAATCAAGGTGCTAATATGTGCTCAAAACTAAGTATTAACAAAATAAAGCCATTCAAAATAAGGTAACTAACGAATGCCAATTGCATCATATATGTTTATACCATGATAGGTTCTAAGGCATACATCATAGAAGGATGCCATGAAGAAGGTGTTGGTTTATGATAAATTCACATTACAAAAAAATCAACAATTCTAAAATATACAAACCAGATCTACATGAAGGCCTAGCCAGAGTCAACAAGGACATCATTACAGCATGGTCATGCTCATGTACATCATAATGATATAGTCATGCATAGAACATGTGCTACTAAGCATAAGTGAGAAAGACAAATGAAAGTTTTAGCATCATCATCTTCAGGAGGTTTAAAAGATTCATCATGCTACAACTATTGCTATCAAATGGAATAGCACCATGAAGATATAAGGCAAAAAAGCAATCAAACATAGTGCTTTAGCCATGTGAGTACAAGATGAGCCATTGTCTCTGTGAATAAATAGAGTGCATATACATCTTATGAGCAATTGATTGAATGTGTATATCAGTTAGGAATAGCAAGGCAAGGTGTTCTTGTATCAAGTTCCAATGTTCATGAAGCTACAAGAAGTCACATGCATCATTGAGGTCTGCTGCACCAAAGATTACAGAAAATAGTCATAGGCACATACATCAAATACCATCAAAGGAAGGGTCCTCATTGAGAAGGGAGGACAATGGTCATTAGATATTCAACAAGTTGCAATGTTCATAAAGATTTAAACCTCTGCCACAAAAGGAAAATCATTAATGAATGCATAAAAGTATCATGTGAATGCAAATGACAAATGCAATTGGATAGCCATATAACAAGGTCAAGTTTGATTGTTAAGTAATACAGAGAATAGTATAAATATGATAGTGAGATAGCAAACATAGCAGTCAAGGGTAAGAGACAAAAAAAATGAGTGTATGTCATCGTGGATTCATGCAATGAAAGCACATACAAGATATATTTGTCAAGCACCTGCAGATGGACAATATTCACTAGAAGAATGATAAGATTCAGTCACTATGAATGCAAAGGGAGTGCACAGAAATGTCATGAGGACTGTAGCATTAAATACAGAGGATCCTTCACTTCTATAACCCATATGGGGTTTTGAAGGCCAAAAGTTTTAGTTCATCACTATTGAAATATGCAAATATACAGATTCTTGGAACCTTAACATAATATATATTCAGAGGCAAAACAACACATCTTTTATAATCTTCTAAAACCCTAAGGTAATGTCACAATGAGTTCTTATCGGCCTTCAAAGATGATGTATGTGTTTCTCTAGCCTACAACTTATAACAAAATTGTATATCCATCTGGGGTCAGAAGAAAGTTGTAGACACAGAACAATCAAGATTTCCCATTTACCATAGACTTTTTGACAAAAGAACGAAAGAGATCATGTTGGCTTAGAATCTCGTATTACAAGGTTTTGACTAAGTAAGCAAGGTTATCATCACCATTGAAAGTATACAGGTTTTGCTTTGAGAAGATATCATGTCTATGACTACCTGTAGAAGGCAAAAGCTACATATTTGCTATAAATCTTTTTCAAAAGAAAATAGAAGGAACACATTTTGAGTTTCAGTCAAAAGATTTCAGATTCCACAGAAAAAAAGAAAAGATAATCTACATTTGGCCATGGCCTTTAGATGATTGAAATATATAATAAAGCTACATAATGATGGAGAGTCACCAAGGAATGATGCAAGGTTCAAAGCTTTAACAAACTCACCTTGTCATCCGTCAACAGAGCCATGAGTTTCCTTGTTTTGTTTTCATTTTTGCTTCCAAATAAACACAGAAAATCATTCATGGTAGCCAAAATACATGTGGTGACAGAAAACAAAGAAATATATGAAAAATCAATCAAAAATCACGGCTAGAGAGGCCCAGAATCGGCAACAAAAGTCCAAGATCTCAGTGAAAAACAACTTACCTTGCAAAATCCTCAGAGATTCTGCATCAAAATCTTCAAAAAATTGCTAGAATGATGTAGTTTTCTTCCCAAACCATAGAGGCATGGTGGCGGGGCATCAAGACAGCAAAAAAGAATGAAGTGAAAATGAAATGTTTTAGGTTTTCTTCCTTTTTGGGTTGAATAGACCTAATTTCCATTCAATTGTGTTTTTTGACTTTTGATTTATAAAATCATTGCAATCTATTCATGCCATGGTGAAGACTTTGAGTCTTTTCAAACCTAGCAATAATGCAATAGAGGCCATGGGGTATGTTTTTTGATTTGTGTTTTTTTTAAGTCAAAGAAAAACATTTTTAGGTGCTTTTATGATTAGTGATGACATGCCCTAACTTTTTCCTCATTGAGAGCCCACTTTAGAGGACTTTAGGCAAATATTTTTAGGGCATTTATGAGATGCATGAAAATGGAGGTTGCTCATGCTTATCTTGTTACAAGCTATTTGGGAAGTATATAGTCTTCTTCCTTGTTCATTATTTAGGAGTTCTTGCTATTCACTGCACTGTATATTGTAATTTTTTGAGTTCTTTTGTAGAAGTGAACAGTTTTGTAACCCATTTTCAGAGTAACACAGTGTTGTAACACCTTTTTAGCAGTACTAAATAGTTTATACCTTCCCATTTCTTCTAGTATTTTGTGTCCTTAGTGTTAGTACAGATCCTTGTGATGTTCTTTGTCCTTGGGACTGTATTTCATGTTGGTGCCTTTATGTAGGGATACATATATTTTTGTAGGTTGTGAGATGTGCTAGGAATAAGAATCAATTTTTGAGTGGTGAGAAAACATCTTTCTCCTTTACAGAACTATTGTTATTTAGCCTTCTCATAAATTGATGATGCAAAGGTTATGATTTATTGGGTTGTGTATGAGAACCTTATTATTACTGGTTCTATAGTGTGTTAGTCATTTGTGTATTCTCTGATAACCATTTTGGTGCTTCACCTTAGATAGTATTTTTCATTTTCTTATAATCCTTCTTACTCTTTTCCCTGCAAAAACATTAGTCCAATAGTTTCTAGGTTATAACCAACTAGGAAGCTGGCCTTCTGTTGGTTTTTCTTCTGAATCAGCATTAGGGTTTGCCAGTTCTAATGCACAGGCAGATTCAGCATTAGGGTTTGCCAGTTCTAATGCACAGGCAGATTCAGCCAACTAAATACAGGAGGTTGTGTGAGCTCCTCCCCTTCACTTCTGGTTCTGTCGCACCAAGGGCAGTGTCCCTATTTGATAAAGATATGACCTTGACTAGCTCAATGACATAAGGATTTAACTTGATAGCAACAGGCAGAATACTCTCATGTATGGACCAATATTTGTGTAACAAATCACAAGGTTGGCAACATTCTTGGACACATATGTCTGGTTAGGTATGAGAGCATGTAGGGGTTTCCTACTCCTACTCCTACAACTAACAGGTGGAAGGATGAAAAGGTTTGATTTGATGTTTGGATGCAAACTTGGACCTGGTGTATAACCTCAACACAGAGCTAGATTGGTGCCTATCCAGGGCTTGGAGTTGGTAGACATACACCTGTGAATGATTAGCATGAACACAATAAAACTAGATTTCAAGGGGATTTGTGTGATAGCTGCCTTACAGATACCTCCCAATACAGAGTGTTAAGTTATATCTACTTATGGCATCCCTATTGCAGTATACCCTTCCCAATACTCAATCTGAAAACACTTTAATCTACCCCTTGAGCAGAAGTTGAAAGATCAAGCATTCAATACAGGAATTCTATATTCTAGAATACCAGACACCCCTTAGATATCTAGATTCAGAAGAAGAACACATGCAATACTGGAGACAGAATTAGCAAAACACATGCAAATATAGCATTACTCATATAAAACCAATCATGAAATAAGTAGATTCATGCATGAGACATACAACAAGAGATACATAAACTCACAAGACCTCCTACACAGAGCAACCAAAACTAGTTGTATTTTATTACAGAGCTAGATATGTCCAGTTTTTAACAACCACAAAAAGAGTGACCCAGTTTACCACTTATAGTAAAACTGTGTACTCTGCCAAAAAAAATACAACAGTCAACTCAAAAATTGCCAGGTACAATGCATCGCCAGGGGGCACCGAAAACATTCAATGCCGCCGCACAAACAAGAGAGGAGCAAATAGGGTTGGGATCTACATTGCCACGCCAAAATCGTCTTTCTGAATCGGGTAGCTGGCATGTCTTTTCGAGCCATACCCCTGTAACAACTGCCATTAAAGGCTTCAACCACCCACAACCATTGGTAAATGCAGCAACAGTGCACTTGAAACCTTCCCACCAAAACATATCACTCTGATATTCAAAAACACAGGAAACATTTGTCCCACATGCACCCCATAGAGACCTCCTTGTTACTTAATAAGTGTTACCCTTCTATTTACCCTTATTCAATTTTTCGTAATCTTTTCTCGAGCAAACATTAATTTACCATCTTCCCTTATTAGTCATATGTTTGTTTCCTAAAGTTAACTCTTTGTTCTAAAAAGTTCACCCACCCATCGTCTTTTGTGTGTGAAGTTATTGAAGAGTCAAACCTTTGAACTTGAACCCTTTTCAATGGTTCAAAAGTTCAAACGGTTCAAGAAGTTCAATACTCAATGCTTCATAAGGAATCATGTTCACTCAGTCCCTTTGTGTCATTCAATGTGTCACTGAACCTTCCGCTTGAACCTCATAGCGGAGTGTTAGTGCCTGAATTGACTGACAATTTTTGAGCAATTTTCATGCAGGCACTTTCCCTAAATATCCAAAAAATGTTCTAAGTATTGGACCTCCTCAGCATTTTTTCAGCTGCATCATCATATTTTCTTGAGGAGGAGGTCATCATCATCATGTTTGCTTCGATGAAGGTCATCATCATCATGTTTTCTGTCGACTTGTTTTTCATCAGGATCATCATATTTCAATATCGGGTGATGTCTGGATATCATCCTGATCCTGCTGATGAGCTACAGTATGCCCTGATTTGCTTGCGGGGGTGATTTTTCAAGTATCTGGTGATCTTCCAATTATCACCTTGCCCAAACATGATGATGATGTTGCCCCGATATTCTGAAGGGGTTATTCTTTGAGTTGTTTCGACCTGACTTGTTCTTTCTTAAGGGTCGTCATCATCATCATCATATTTCCAGTTATCACCGTGTTGCTTGCGGGGGTCATCATATTTTCTGCCTTCATGATATTTCGCCGGGGTGATACTTTTATCATCGGGTGATCTTGGTTATGATCATCCTGATGATGTTGTTGAAGAGTTCTAAGTGCGACCCGATATTTGCTGGGGTCATCATATTTTGAACATCAGGATGATCTTAGTCAATATCATCCTGATGATGTTGTATCACTTCATGTTCGTTGTTTTGTCATCCTAATGATGCTGACATCATTCGTATGTCAGGGTGATATCTTTTTCTCTGCCTATCTGCATCATGATATTTCCGAAGGAGGGGGTGATATTCTCATATCACTCGGGTGTATGTTTGTTCCAGCGTCATGATGATGCTGATATCAAGGAGATATCCGCCTGCCGGCTTCGTGCATTATCTAGTGGGGGGTGATCTTTTCAAGCATCATCATATTCATCTATCGCCCCGATCTTATAGTGGAGCTACAGTGCAACCTGATATTTGTACATCAGGATGATATTTCCAAATATCCGGTTATCTTCCGAATATCATCCTGATGTCGATATGATGATGACGTCATCAAGGTCCGGGGGGGTCATATTTCTAACACAGATCATCTTGTGGAGATCTCCCGATATTTGCAAACATGATGATGACGTCATCCGGATATGAGGAGGTGCGCAGTAGGCAGATATGATGATGACGTCAGCAGGATATGATGATGACGTCATCAGGATGTTCATCGGCCAGACTTTTGGTATAGGCTCAGCAGGAGGATGTTCCTCCGATCGATCAGGTTGTGCCGATGAAGGCGATTATCATGCAGGTTATATTGCAATATGATGCTGACGTCAGGGTGATATTTCAGGCGACAGGATATCATGCTGCTGGAGGATGATGATGATGAAGTCTTATACTAGTGTCGTCAGGAGCAAAAGCACCGACATCATATATGCTCATGACCTAGTATATAAAGTGTTGAAAAGGTTGCTGCGGGGTGCATGTGGGATAATTGATATCCTGCATGTTTTCAAATATCATGATGATGAATCTCGGCGGGAAATGGTTGCGATGCAGAATTGACATTTTCTTGAGGCCGCGGGTTGGTGCGCCATTAATGGCGAAGGTTGCAGAGGTATGGGCGGATCTGGTACCCGATTGAAGGTGTACATCAGCGGACAGTGGCGCAGGGCTCGAGATATCTTCCTGTCTCCTCCCCTACCTACTGCATTCATGTTTGGGCGCCAATCTGGTAGTGTTTGAGTGCCATTTTCCTGTACTGTGTATCTGGCGGGATTTTTGGTCAACCATGTAATTAATTGCTATGGTACACTACCTGGCTGTTATAAGCAGGAAGTGTTACTCATTTGTGTTGGTTAAAAGTTGAGGATTTTTGGCTCTGTAATCCAAAACCAGCTGATCTGGTTGCTCTGTACAGTTTAACTTGTGAGTTTATGTATCTCCTGTTGTACGATTTGGCATGAATCCACTGATTTCATGGTTAATCTTATATGAGTAATGCTATCTTAGCATGTGTTGTGTTAATTCTGTCTCCAGTATTGCATGTATTCTTCTTCTGAATCTGGATATTTGGGTAATGTTTAGATTCTAGAGCATAGAATTCCTATGTTGAATGTCTGATCTTTTAACTTCTGCTCAAGGGGTAGATTAAACTGTTTTCAGGTTGAACATTGGGAAGGGTATACTGCAGTAGGGATGCCATAAGTAGAGATAACTTAACACTCTTCATTGGGAGATATCTGTAAGGCAGATATCATGTGTATCCCCCTAAAATCCAGTTTTAGCTATTCATGCTGATCATTCACAGGTGTATGTCTACCGACTCCAGGCCCTGGATAGGCACCAATCTTGCTTTGTGTTTGTGTTACAACCATGTCCAGCTTTGCATCCAAAATTCAAACTAAACCATTTCATACTTCCTCCTGTTAGTTGTAGGAGTAGGATTAGGAACCCCCTGCATGCTCTCATACCCAACCAGACATCATGTCCAAGAATGTTGCCAGCCTTGTGATCTATCATGCAAATCTTGGTCCATACATGAGAGTATTCTGCCTGTTGTTGTCAAGTTAGATCCTTCTATCTTTGAGCTAGTCAAGGTTACATCTTGAGTTATAGGGATACCCCCCTTGGTGCGGCAGAACCAGAAGTGAAGGGGAGGCAGCTCACGCAACCTCCTGTATTTAGTTGGCTGAATCTGCCTGTGCATTAGAAGTGGCAAACCCTAATGCTGATTCAGAAGAAAAACCAACACGGAGTTCAATGGTTCGAAGAGTTCAAAGGTTCATAGGTTCAAGATTCGTGAAATGCTCCAACCCCGAACTCTTCTTTGTCAGTTTTTCATGAAAAATGTAGACCTTCGGAGTTCCCAATAAGCATTAAGTTCTGACATCTCCACATGCTCACCGAAAGTCTTATATTGCTTCGCAGTGTAATGAATGACAATGACCTGATTGTTTACTACCAGAGATTTCCAAATGTAAAGAGATTTTCATCTGTCATTATGCGCTGATAGATAGTGGCCATGGTGCACGAAGATAATGAAGATTGCAGACAGGCCCTTTTGGGGCTCATATCATCAAGGCAACACTTGAAGTTATATTTGAGAGGTCGATGCACATGTGACGGCTCTCATAATTCAATGCAATCTCCACCGACATTATTGGGGGTATACATGCAAAATGGGGAAGCACATGGACTGGAGCATGAAATTCAATGCTAGTTAAATTCATAACACTATGTCTCCCAGTCGGTGCTCAAGAAAAAGATTGGAATAAAGTATGGGCATTCATCTGAGTATAATTGAAAGTGGATTCTGTCGGATGTTGTGGATGATATGCAACTGTGGGAAGCTTACTGTAGCACTCTTCAGTCCCAACCAGATTTTGTTGAATACATGGATTTGTTAAATTCCCTGAAGGAAGGGCTTTCCTCTATTGCTAATGAGGTGCAGGGATAAAGGCTATAGCTACTATGAATATTTTATTTCTTTTAGCTTTCATAGCCATCTTTCAGATTAACTGGATAATACAAGCCTGCGAAGTTAGTATTGTCTTCTATAAATGCAAGGTGGTCTATTCTCAGAGCACAACATTCAGATGTGGTGATTACTGTGATAATCTTCCCCCATGTAGAAATCATCATCATAAAAAGCCTTGTCATAAGACCAGTCTAGCCGAAATTGGACGTGCTAATGTCTTCCAATTTAATAATAGGGATGTTGGGCAGATAGATGAGGAAAATGAAGCCTCTTCAAGTGCAAGATACAAGGAGTTGTTAGACTCGTGGTGAATGTGAATTGCCATGTCATTAAGAAACAGTTACACGGGAAATGTTGGCAAAAAGTTAGAATTGGAAATATCCAAATTCAAAAAGATAGTGAAAAGTGAAATTCTTTATTTTTCACTTATCTTGGATTTTCAAGAAGCAGTTACAAAAAAAAAAGAAAGCTTTTTCTTTTTTTTAGGAATTGGTTATGGGAACGGAAGAGTCTCTTGAGGAGGAGATTATAAATTTCCTTCTTCTCGTTGAAAGCAGTATCTTTTCGGGACTTTTTTTACAGTTGTTCTGAAAATAGGGGAAGTGGTAGCAGTAGAATTTTTCTTTCATGCTCAGTTTGCTATACAGGGGCTTTGGGTCTGTGAACCCACTTTTGTACTGGAGAAATAAGGAAAATATTTTTGAATCTGTGAATTTACGAATATTTTCTTTAGATTATATGTGTCTTGTGTGTCTCTATAATTGATTTCCAATTGCATTCTCTGTTATGTCAAATTGTGTAGGTGTTTATTTATGAATCTTTGAGTTCATGACAATTCACCCTGTTGGTTTTTTCCCAGACTGGATGCTTATTCCCAGATTCCCCTACAAGGTAGCCATCAGTGATCAACAGGATCTCTGGGCCAGGGGCCAATAGTGTAGGAGATAGACTCTGTATTTTATCTCCTCTTCTTCTTCAGGCTCTGCAAAACCTAGGGGGGTATTCCCTACTCAACATCCATGAGGATATGCATACAAGGCTGGGATGCTGGCAGAAAGCAGATAAGTCCTCCTGTAAGTAGACCAAAACTGAAAGATAAGAGCAAAGGGGCTAGCTTTGGGCCTATTTGCAGTTGTAGACAGAGGACTGAGGATCCTAAAACTAATTCTAATGTCCTAATGGTTGTTTTAGATTTTGATTTGGATTTTAAGTTTGGATGCAAAGCTGGACATGGTTGTAACACAAACACAAAGCAAGATTGGTGTCTATCCAAGGCCTAGAGTCAGTAGACATACACCTGTGAATGATCAACATGAACAGCTAAAACTGGATTTCAGGGGGATATATGTGATACCTGCCTTACAGATATCTCCCAATACAGAGTGTTAAGTTATCTCTACTTATGGCATCCCTACTGCAGTATACCCTTTCCAATGTTCAACCTGAAAACAATTTAATCTACCCCTTGAGCAGAAGTTAAAAGATCAGACATTCAACATAGGAATTCTATGCTCTAGAATCTAAACATTACCCAAATATCCAGATTCAGAAGAAGAATACATGCAATACTGGAGACAGAATTAACAAAACACATGCTAAGATAGCATTTCTCATATAAGATTAATCATGAAATCAGTGGGTTCGTGCCAAAACATACAACAAGAGATACATAGACTCACAGGTTTAGCTGTACAGAGCAACCAGATCAGCTTGTTTTGAATTACAGAGCCAAAAATCTTCAACTTTCAACAACCAAAAATGAGTAACACTTCCTGCTTATAACAGCCAGGTAGTGTACCACAGCAATTAATTACATGGTTGACCAAAAATCCCACCAGATACACAGTATCAGAAAAATGGCGCTCAACGCATTACCAGATTGGCGCCCAAACATGAATGCAGCAGGTAGGGGAGGAGACAGGAAGAAATCTCGAGCCCTGCGCCACTGTCTATTGATGTACACCTTCAATCGGGTACCAGATCCATCCATACCTCTGCAACCTTCGCCATTAATGGCGCACCAACCCGCGGCCTCGGGAAAACGTCAAACTGTGCATCGCAACCATTTCCCGCCAAGATCCATCGTCATGATATTTCAAATATGCAGGATATCAATTATCCCACATGCACCCCACGGCGACCTTTTCAACACTTTATATACTAGGCCACGAGCATATATAATGTCAGTGCTTTTGCTCCTGACGACACTAGTATAAGACTTCATCATCATCCTCCAACAGCATGATATCCTGTCGCTTGAAATATCACCCTGACGTCAGCATCATATCGCAATATAACCTGCATGATAATCGCCTTCATCGGCACAACCTGATCCATCGGAGGAACATCCTCCTGCTTAGCCTATACCAAAAGTCTGGCTGATGAACATCTTGATGACGTCACCGTCATATCCTACTGACGTCATCAGCATATCTGCCTACTGCGCACCTCCTCATATCCGGATGACGTCATCATCATGTTTGCAAATATCGGGGGATCTCCACAAGATGATCAGTGCTAGAAATATGACCCCCCCGGACCTTGATGACGTCATCATCATATCGACATCAGGATGATATTCGGAAGATAACCGGATATTTGGAAATATCATCCTGATGCACAAATATCATGCTGCACTATAGCTCCACTATAAGATCGGGGTGATAGATGAATATGCCAAATATTTGAAAAGATCACCCCCACTAGATAATGCACGAAGCCGACAGGCGGATATCTCCCTTCGGAAATATCATGATGCAGATAGGCAGAGAAATAGATATCACCCTGACATAAGAATGACGTCAGCATCATCAGGATGATAAAACAACGAACATGAAGTGATACAACAACATCAGGATGATATTGACTAAGATCATCCTGACGTTCAAAATATGATGACCCCAGTGAATATCGGGTCATACTTAGAACTCTTCAACAACATCATCAGGATGATCATAACCAAGATCACCCGATGATAAAAATATCACCCCGGTGAAATATCATGCAGGTAAAAATATGATGACCCTCGCAAGCAACACGGCGATAACTGGAAATATGATGATGATGATGACGACCCTTAAGAAAAAACAAGTCAGGTCGAACAACTCAGAGAATAACCCCTTCAGAAGATCGGGGTGACATCATCATCATAAAAGGGCAGGGTGATAATTGGAAGATCACCGGATATTTGAAAAATCACCCTCCACAAGAAAATTAAGGCACATTGTAGCTCATCAGCAGGATCAGGATGATATCCAAACATCACCCAATATTGAAACATGATGATCCTGATGAAAAACCGGTTGACAGAAAACATGATGATGATGACCTGCATCGAAGAAAACATGATGATGATGACCTTCTCCTCAGGAAAATATGATGCTGCAGCTGAAAAATGCTGAGGAGGTCCAACACTTAGAACATCTTTAAGGAAGGTGCCTGCATGAAAAATGCTCAAAAACTGTCAGTCAATTCAGGCACTAACACTGGCTCTGTCTGGGGACGTGCAGGTGCAAGACTGCAGCAAGAACCCCAGATCTCTGGGATGCAGACCAGTCCCTTATCCATTGGGCACAGAGTCAAATACTGTCACCAAACACACTTGATGGCCTAAGGCCACCAAGAAAAGAAAAACATGTATCTCCCTTTGTCAAATATCTTGTTTTCATCTGCATGCACTGGGTCAAGCCTGGAGATACTGTCAGGATCCACCCACAAACAAACCTTGTCATCTACACACTCAACCCTCTGATTTAGCTTGTCATTGTCAAACCTGTGCAGATAACCTTCAGCATCATGTGACATGTGGGTGTTGAATGTATCAAGCAATGCATACTCATATGGCATATAGCACTTATCATCTATATCATCATCATGCATTGCAACATGATCTCCTAGCTGGACTGAAAATAGGAAACACTCAAAGTCCACCACATAGCTAGGATGATCAGAGCTCATTGTATATACTGGCACATCAAAAGAAAAGCTTTCAAAATCACAATTGTGTACATCATGTACACAACCATCTGGTACACCAAGCTGGAAAAGATCAGGCTCTGGCATCTCTTTCAAATCAGGCACATTTTCACAGTCACTTACCTGATGTATGTTGTTTCCTCTTTCATCAGGATGAGAAACAGAATCCAAACCAAAAATAGTGTCTAGATCCTCACCATACTCAAATAAATCCTCATCACCATATGTGTCAAAGATGGGTGATCCAGGTGCATCAGCTTGATCATAGTATGCCATTTGTTCATGGGCAGCAGAACATGCATCTTCATCACCAATGGATTCCCTTTGTGGAGGAGTATCAGCTTGTGTGTCATAAGCAAAACAGCCATCAAACGGAAAACAATCATGCTCTGAACCAGCACTTGTTTCAATCTCTGACTGCTCTTCACGATCCCCATGTGTTTGAAAAGAAATCAATGGGTCACACATACGACTGTTTCTCTGTTTGCTTATATCTTCTCTGTCTTGAGTACAATACTCACAATTATCTCCACATGTCGATTCCAAAAGTTGTTCATTGCTGTCCACAACCTCATTATTGTTTTCATGGTCAGATGCCTCATCATTGCAATGGGAATCCTCATTAGTCCTTTCACTAGCACCTTCAATATTCATCTTTTCATCTTCACATGATGCCTTAATTATTTGGTCATTTGCAGCTTCACAACAATTTTTAACACCAAGGCCTGGGGACAGGGGTTTCAGCAGGTACACATTTCTAATTTTTTCTATCTTTTCTATGAACTTGTATGCCATCTGCATACTTGTCACCTTGAAATCCCTCAGTATTGCACTAAAGCCCTCCTCAAAAGCTTCAAAGAATATGCCAACACAGGCTGAAATATCAGGTCTGAAGACCTCTGGGATCTGTGAAAGGGCTATTGCAAACCTATGACTGAAATCAACACATGGCTCTTCATCTTGTTTTCTGATCCTCATCAATTCTGCAACAAGATCAGCCGGTTCTTTTGCAAATTCTTCCTTGAAACAGTCAGCAAGCTCATCCCAACAGGCAAAGGATTTCTTTGGAAAGCTCAAATACCAGTCTTTTGCTTTTGCATCAAAGGACCTAACAAAAAACCTCATCCACATATCCTCATCTCTGAATGAATATTTTCCCATAAAACTGTGAAAATTTTGGATATGTGCATTCCCATCACATACATTGTGACCACTAAATCTAGGCATCTGACAGTATATCCTAGCAGGCATAGTTTCTACTTTATAATCCACCCATGACAAATCCAGTTGGTCATACAAAGGATCAAAAGGGCTGAGGAGAGGTTTAGCCTTCTGACTGGCAGACACAACAGGGTTACTGCTTTTTAACTGGGCCTGCTCAGCCTCTAAGAATATCAATCTATTTCTTATCTCTTCTATTCCTTTATTCGACATTTCACCACTGAGTATGGGATAATTCATACTTGGATTCATAAAAATCTTACTCTTAGACATCCTTTGTCTGTCTAAGACCTAAGGCTTCCCCTGGCATCTAACTTATGCAGCAAAACAGCAAATATAAAGGGGAAGGAACAAGGTACCTTTTCTCATACAGATGCAGAAAAATGAACAACACATTTTTGTCACATCACATACATCCATCTTTCATGTGCATTCAGATCCTTTTTGCAGAGTCGCCACCTCTCCAGAGAGGACAAAATTTTCAATAGCTGAAAGCTACTTTTCCAGGTTCATTCCACCAGCAGAGCATCATTTTGTTGGTGACTCAGATGGGCCACAAGATATAACACTTTTTCATCAATTTTCTCCCCAGCGGAGTCGCCAATTTCTGTTGGTTTTTTCCCAGACTGAATGCTTATTCCTAGATTTCCCTACAAGGTAGCCATTAGTGATCAACAGGATCTCTGGGCCAGGGGCCAACAGTGTAGGAGATAGACTCTGTATTTTATCTCCTCTTCTTCTTTAGGCTCTGCAAAACCTAGGGGGGTATTCCCTACTCAACATCCATGAGGATATGCATACAAGGCTGGGATGCTGGCAGAAAGCAAATAAGTCCTCCTGTAAGTAGACCAAAACTGAAAGATAAGAGCAAAGGGGCTAGCTTTGGGCCTATTTGCAGTTGTAGACAGAGGACTGAGGATCCTAAAACTAATTCTAATGTCCTAATGGTTGTTTTAGATTTTGATTTGGATTTTAAGTTTGGATGCAAAGCTGGACATGGTTGTAACACAAACACAAAGCAAGATTGGTGCCTATCCAGGGCCTGGAGTCAGTAGACATACACCTGTGAATGATCAACATGAACAGCTAAAACTGGATTTCAGGGGGATATATGTGATACCTGCCTTACAGATATCTCCCAATACAGAGTGTTAAGTTATCTCTACTTATGGCATCCCTACTGCAGTATACCCTTCCCAATGTTCAACCTGAAAACAGTTTAATCTACCCCTTGAGCAGAAGTTAAAAGATCAGACATTCAACATAGGAATTCTATGCTCTAGAATCTAAACATTACCCAAATATCCAGATTCAGAAGAAGAATACATGCAATACTGGAGACAGAATTAACAAAACACATGCTAAGATAGCATTTCTCATATAAGATTAATCATGAAATCAGTGGGTTCGTGCCAAAACATACAACAAGAGATACATAGACTCATAGGTTTAGCTGTACAGAGCAACCAGATCAGCTTGTTTTGAATTACAGAGCCAAAAATCTTCAACTTTCAACAACCAAAAATGAGTAACACTTCCTGCTTATAACAGCCAGGTAGTGTACCACAGCAATTAATTACATGGTTGACCAAAAATCCCGCCAGATACACAGTATCAGAAAAATGGCGCTCAACGCATTACCAGATTGGCGCCCAAACATGAATGCAGCAGGTAGGGGAGGAGACAGGAAGAAATCTCGAGCCCTGCGCCACTGTCCGTTGATGTACACCTTCAATCGGGTACCAGATCCATCCATACCTCTGCAACCTTCGCCATTAATGGCGCACCAACCCGCGGCCTCGGGAAAACGTCAAACTGTGCATCGCAACCATTTCCCGCCAAGATCCATCGTCATGATATTTCAAATATGCAGGATATCAATTATCCCACATGCACCCCACGGCGACCTTTTCAACACTTTATATACTAGGCCACGAGCATATATAATGTCGGTGCTTTTGCTCCTGACGACACTAGTATAAGACTTCATCATCATCCTCCAACAGCATGATATCCTGTCGCTTGAAATATCACCCTGACGTCAGCATCATATCGCAATATAACCTGCATGATAATCACCTTCATCGGCACAACCTAATCCATCGGAGGAACATCCTCCTGCTTAGCCTATACCAAAAGTTGGGCTGATGAACATCTTGATGACGTCACCGTCATATCCTGCTGACGTCATCAGCATATCTGCCTACTGCGCACCTCCTCATATCCGGATGACGTCATCATCATGTTTGCAAATATCGGGGGATCTCCACAAGATGATCAGTGCTAGAAATATGACCCCCCCGGACCTTGATGACGTCATCATCATATCGACATCAGGATGATATTCGGAAGATAACCGGATATTTGGAAATATCATCCTGATGCACAAATATCATGCTGCACTGTAGCTCCACTATAAGATCGGGGTGATAGATGAATATGCCAGATATTTGAAAAGATCACCCCCACTAGATAATGCACGAAGCCGACAGGCGGATATCTCCCTTCGGAAATATCATGATGCAGATAGGCAGAGAAATAGATATCACCCTGACATAAGAATGACGTCAGCATCATCAGGATGATAAAACAACGAACATGAAGTGATACAACAACATCAGGATGATATTGACTAAGATCATCCTGACATTCAACATATGATGACCCCAGTGAATATCGGGTCATACTTAGAACTCTTCAACAACATCATCAGGATGATCATAACCAAGATCACCCGATGATAAAAATATCACCCCGGTGAAATATCATGCAGGCAAAAATATGATGACCCTCGCAAGCAACACGGCGATAACTGGAAATATGATGATGATGATGACGACCCTTAAGAAAAAACAAGTCAGGTCGAACAACTCAAAGAATAACCCCTTCAGAAGATCGGGGTGACATCATCATCATAAAAGGGCAGGGTGATAATTGGAAGATCACCGGATATTTGAAAAATCACCCTCCACAAGAAAATTAAGGCACATTGTAGCTCATCAGCAGGATCAGGATGATATCCAAACATCACCCGATATTGAAACATGATGATCCTGATGAAAAATCGGTTGACAGAAAACATGATGATGATGACCTGCATCGAAGAAAACATGATGATGATGACCTTCTCCTCAGGAAAATATGATGCTGCAGCTGAAAAATGCCGAGGAGGTCCAACACTTAGAACATCTTTAAGGAAGGTGCCTGCATGAAAAATGCTCAAAAACTGTCAGTCAATTCAGGCACTAACACACCCGTTGAAAGGAATTTACCATTCTTTCTTTTTCTGTTTATCATTGTGGATGTAGAATAAGTGAACTGTGTGTCATTCGTTTTGCATTCACCTCATTCTAAATTCGATCTTTGCATCTATTTCATGGTTATGAATAGGTGTTAATATACCTTTCCTGCTTTCTGGTTAAAAGCACAACCCGTATTTTCATTCGTTGTATATTTTAGGAGGGAGCTGTACCTCTAAAATTCAGAGGAAGGTTGCCAATTTAATGGCAACCTCTCCAACTGTTCGTACTGTTTGTCCTTCTATTTGGGCATTCGAGTCATTTTTCTATAGTTGTTTGTGAGGGACAAATCTGTATACCAACAGATTTTTGGCGACTCTACTGGGGACTCAAAAAGATTGGTGCTCCATCCTTATTCTCCAGTAAATTGAAGACACCTCATTGAAAGAAGAGGTTGGCGACTCTGTTTTATATGAAGATCTTAGAAAATGCTTAGATTCCAGGCAAGCCAAAGAAATTAGTTTAAAACCAGAAGAAGACCTATGCCAACGGTTGAAGAGATATTATTTGAAAATGATGAAATACTTCATTTATTATGGAATAATCTCAAAGCTAACATCTCTGAAGCAGAGAAGAGGAAGATGCATCCATCCAAAGATTACAAATCTGCATCACTGCTCAGAAGTTTGCATGATAGGTTCTATTCTCTCCAAGATTTTAAACAAAGGATTAATGAAGATCAAGTTTCTTATAATTTTTCTGTTCTTAGTGAACAAGACTGTGTGCAAACACTATTTGAGCCCAAAAATTTGTCCATGCCATGGAATCACAATCAGCAACAAAGAAAAGATTTAAGCCAGGATGAAAGCAAAAGACCAGAATTTTTTTCAGCATACATACAAAGGAGTGAAATAGAACAATCATCTACTCTTGCTGAAGAGAATAATGAAGAAGTTCTATCAGAAGAGCCCAATATCACTATCATTCCAAACTGGTGCCTGGAGGGATCGAATAATGATTTTCTATGTGGAGTTTTGAATGAAGATGGTCACATTACGAAAATTGAAATGGATGTATGCAAAAATGTCTCAAACAATATGAAAGAAGGTATGGATGATTCTATATTTTCTCCTAAATCGAAAATATTTAATTTTGACATGGATGAAAAAGATCAAATAGTAGAAAGTGTTCCATGTGATACTGAGAAAGAGTTCTTAAATTCAAACATGGGAGTCTTTCTTTTTGACGATGCTGATTTAACATTTGAAGAGATAAAACAATCAAATCTTTATACTTCTCCTAAATACTCAGCATTTGAATTTCTTTATGAAGAAAATGGAAAGTCACAAGAAAAGGTAGGAGACATTGCACAAGCTCATATGGTCTCATTTCAATTTCCCATTACTAGTGATGCTGATTCAATAAATGGAATATATACATTTGATAATGTGACGATTGAGTCTGGTGAGGAAATAGATAAATTACATTGTCAATCTACTTATTCCCTCGATGATTTTCCTTGTGCAAGAGAAGAAGAAGTCTTTTCTATCAAACTCGATCCCATGCTGATAGAATGTGATATTCAAAAATCAGAACCCACAATCACATTCTTAGAAAGTGATTCATCCTGTAGTCTGCAGAAAGAATGTTTTTCTGATGTTTTATTTCTAGGTCCTAATGTAGACAGTGAAGATATGATTGATACACAGCTGGAATGTGAAGTTGTCAAAATTCCAGCATTTAATTAGGAAAGGGCATGGCTGCAAGAAGAGCTTATAGGTGAGAATGATGAAGTAAGTGAATCAGCCTTGGCAAAGAAAAAGACTGTTATTCCATCTAAGAGTGATTTTCAGCTATGTGAGAGTTTCGTTGATAATAAGGATTTTCATTCTTCTTCAACCAAAGTTAATTCACTTTTAGTTTTACATGAGCCATCCGCATCCTATGATTGGTTTGCTGATGAGTTGAATAGTCATAATTATTTCCAGGTTGGAGATATTGTTTTGTTTGATGTAGAGGAGAAGGATTCTACGAGTTGTGACCCAAAATTTTTGAATAATGCAATTACGTCCACAGCCAAAGAAAGCTTTTTATCTCATGATCTGTATGTAGGTTGTCCAATCCGAGGGCTGGTTTCTCCGTGCTTACAGAATCAGTTGCACTCTGACATTATAGATGAGGTCATTCATGTAGAGGTTGGTAATTATGTGCTGAGCAATACTAACATGAGTCATTCAACTAAAGAAACATACAATGAAGAGTGGCTTTTTGAGTAGTAAATCACATCCAGAAGATTTTTGTCTGATGCCATTCCTACTAAATCAATCACGATGGTCATCTATTGGCAGCTGGTTGTTTGTAGGCTTCTCACGTACCAATTATTATTTCGCAAAGGCTGCTATTTCTCCTAGCCTATCAATGGGTTTGCATAATCACTCTAGAGTCTCTGGAGGTAGGGTCTTCATGACCATGTACATGGTAAGAGTTTTGATGTGCTAGTAGTGTAGTTTCCTTTCTTGTTGCATCCTATTTTTGGCTTGTTCCGGCCCTTGTGCTGTCTAACTCTATTGGCCCAATGGATAAGGCACTGGTTTTGGCTTGAGATTCTGGATTCCTTACTTCGTCCTATTACAGTCCTCGTCCCCAGTCAGAGCCAATGTTACCCTTCTATTTACCCTTATTCAATTTTTCGTAATCCTTTCTCAAGCAAACATTAATTTACCATCTTCCCTTATTAGTCATATGTTTGTTTCCTAAAGTCAACTCTTTGTTCTAAAAAGTTCATGCACCCATCGTCTTTTGTGTGTGAAGTTATTGAAGAGTCAAACCTTTGAACTTGAACCCTTTTCAATGGTTCAAAAGTTCAAACGGTTCAAGAAGTTCAATACTCAATGCTTCGTAAGGAATCATGTTCACTCAGTCCCTTTGTGTTATTCAATGTGTCACTGAACCTTCCGCTTGAACCTCATAGCGGAGTTCAATGGTTCGAAGAGTTCAAAGGTTCATAGGTTCAAGATTCGTGAAATGCTCCAATCCTGAACTCTTCTTTGTCAGTTTTTCATGAAAAATGTAGACCTTCGGAGTTCCCAATAAGCATTAAGTTCTGACATCTCCACATGCTCACCGAAAGTCTTATATTGCTTCGTGGTGTAATGAATGACAATGACCTGATTGTTTACTACCAGAGATTTCCAAATGCAAAGATATTTTCATCTGTCATTATGCACTGATAGATAGTGGCCACGGTGCACGAAGATAATGAAGATTGCAGACAGGCCCTTTTGGGGCTCATATCATCAAGGCAACACTTGAAGTTATATTTGAGAGGTCGATGCACATGTGACGGCTCTCATAATTCAATGCAATCTCCACTGACATTATTGGGGGTATACATGCAAAATGGGGAAGCACATGGACTGCAACATGAAATTCGATGCTAGTTAAATTCATAACACTGTGTCTCCCAGCCGGTGCTCAAGAAAAAGATTGGAATAAAGTATGGGCATTCATCTGAGTATAATTGAAAGTGGATTCTGTTGGATGTTGTGGATGATATGCAGCTGTGGGAAGCTTACTGTAGCACTCTTCAGTCCCAACCAGATTTTGTTGAATACATGGATTTGTTAAATTCCCTGAAGGAAGGGCTTTCCTCTGTTGCTAATGAGGTGCAGGGATAAAGGCTATAGCTACTATGAATATTTTATTTCTTTTAGCTTTCATAGCCATCTTTCAGATTAACTGGATAATACAAGCCTGCGAAGTTAGTATTGTCTTCTATAACTGCAAGGTGGTCTATTCTCAGAGCACAACATTCAGATGTGGTAATTACTGTGATAATCTTCCCCCATGTAGAAATCATCATCATAAAAAGCCTTGTCATAAGACCAGTCTAGCCGAAATTGGACGTGCTAATGTCTTCCAATTTAATAATAGGGATGTTGGGCAGATAGATGAGGAAAATGAAGCCTCTTCAAGTGCAAGATACAAGGAGTTGTTAGACTCATGGTGAATGTGAATTGCCATGTCATTAAGAAACAGTTACACAGGAAATGTTGGCAAAAAGTTAGAATTGGAAATATCCAAATTCAAAAAGATAGTGAAAAGTGAAATTCTTTATTTTTCACTTATCTTGGATTTTCAAGAAGCAGTTACAAAAAAAAAAGAAAGCTTTTTCTTTTTTTTAGGAATTGGTTATGGGAACGGAAGAGTCTCTTGAGGAGGAGATTATAAATTTCCTTCTTCTCATTGAAAGCAGGATCTTTTCGGGACTTTTTTTTATGGCTGTTCTGAAAATAGGGGAAGTGGTAGCAGTAGAATTTTTCTTTCATGCTCAGTTTGCTATATAGGGGCTTTGGGTATGTGAACCCACTTTTGTACTGGAGAAATAAGGAAAATATTTTTGAATCTGTGAATTTACGAATATTTTCTTTAGATTATATGTGTCCTGTGTGTCTCTATAATTGATTTCCAATTGCATTCTCTGTTATGTCAAATTGTGTAGGTGTTTATTTATGAATCTTTGAGTTCATGACAATTCACCCGTTGAAAGGAATTTACTGTTCTTTCTTTTTCTGTTTATCATTGTGGATGTAGAATAAGTGAACTGTGTGTCATTTGTTTTGCATTCACCTCATTCTAAATTCGATCTTTGCATCTATTTCATGGTTATGAATAGGTGTTAATATGCCTTTCCTGCTTTCTGGTTAAAAGCACAACCCGTATTTTCATTCATTGTATATTTTAGGAGGGAGCTGTACCTCTAAAATTCAGAGGAAGATTGCCAATTTAATGGCAACCTCTCCAACTGTTGGTGCTATTTATCCTTCTGTTTGGGCATTCGAGTCATTTTTCTATAGTTGTTTGTGAGGGACAAATCTGTATACCAACAATAAGCATGGAGTGAGCAAACTAAGTGTTGAGCCTTTCGCCCCGCTCGACCCACGAACCCACCGCTAGCGGTCACCACTCCATCTCCCTCCTCTGTCGATGTGACCAACACCATCGGCCCACGACAAAACTCCCTCGCCAATGACCACACATACACCGATGAAAAACATCAGCTAGACCAAACGCATTGGCGAACCACAAAATACTTCCTCTGACAGCACTCGTATTGTGTTTTCTGTTGATAACTGAGAGGGGGGGTGAATCAGTTATCCTAATTATTTTTGCTTTCTGAACCTTCTTATTGATCAATGCAACATTAATTCAAATATGCAAACATAACCATGAAAAGGAAATACACATGACACAATATTTCGATGTGGAAACCCTGTTAAGGGAGAAAACCACGGGGTGATTAACCCAAGATTGTATTCTCTGTTAGAAGAATAGAAATACAAAATGGCACTTGCCAATTAGGGCTCACTACCCGAGCACACTGCTCACAAGAGGCACACTACCTACAAGAGACACACTGTCTACAATTTATAAAGAGTGTAATACAATACTTGAACTCGTAAGGAGCATCTACATATGCTGGAGTTCAGTTCTAGTTAGGCTTAGTACACTGATCTGCTGCACTTCATCTTTCTTCTTCTTTTGTGCTGCTCTTTTTTCACATACCGGACCTTTCTTACTGCTTTCACTCTGCTCTGTTGCTTTTCTTCGTACTTACTCAATACACCACACACACTCTCATATCTAAATCAATCCTATATATATATCTGCACAAGTGATTTCATCACCTTTCTAGTTGGCATCCAGAACAGTTAATAATCTCCTCAAACTCTGATCTGTTGGCTGAATCCTTGCACACCAAGTAATGCGGATCAAGCATATAATTGTAGAAGTCATCAATTACGTCAACCAAACATAACTTATGCCTTAAGAACCTTTTCCATCATCAGTAACACATCCGGAATAATGTCTGATGTTCTGCCAGTCAGCTCTTCCTCTGTTCACACTGTCACTTGGGAACCCAATACTCAAGCATTCATATTTATTTATCCTTTCCATACCGGAGGCTCAAACTCTGGAATCTATCAGTCAAGATACTCCTCTTGACTTCCCCAAATCTGCACTTCACTGAGATACTTCTACTGAGAGATCCGGACCTGTCTGTCAGACCTAACTGACTGCTCTGTTCTTGCTTACCGAACCTCAACACTTCTTCAATCTGACTTCTAGTGAGGACCCATCATGTCTTGTGGATGTGTGGGATAACCTTTGTTGCCATCAATGACAACATTCATGAGTCCATGTAGTGTCTCCTGCCAACATTTCCATCATTGATTCCTTTGGTTTTTGCCTCTGCCTCACAAGGGTACACACTCTTTATCTGGCAATGGTGTTCGAAGACTTAAGTGTCCTCCAGGGCTTGACTGAGGCAAGCCTCTAAACACCACAACCCCCAAACCAAGTCTTGTGATTGCAGGTTACAAGTGTCACATTTGGGAAAAGTGGAGTTGTAGGAAGGATTGGCAGACATCAAAGATTTAGGATCTGAAGAAAAGGACACAGGAGCACTTCTAGGACTTGGGTACTCGCTCTAGTGTCCTCCACATTTGAGTTTTGGGAAATAGAAGTCCAGGGCTGATCAGTGTCGAAAGGAGGTCCAGATTCTACAAAGAAACTAGCACCTTGGAATTGGGTGCCTGCTCCAGTGTCCCTGACTGTTCCACTTCGAAACCCTGAAAATAGGTATTCTATAATTTGGTATTTTACTCCTGTCTGCAAGAGTTTTTTCTGTTATTTGTCAATTTGTTGTCATATTTGCATAATTAGGGTTTTAATGGTTAATTAGACATAAGAGAAGGAAAATTAATAATAAAATTCCCTAATCCAAGTTTCCCTACATCTGCAAGTGACCTAGGGTATGATAGTAATCGTCACTCGACCCTAGATCCTTGAATGTATAGTGGATAGGCGGATTTAAACATCTAAACATTAGAACATTAACAAATCCAATTTTGCCCTAAATATTTTGGTGAACCCGTATTTTTGGACTTAAATTGCAACTTGATAACTATTTTTCTTTAGATTTGGATTGATTTCATTCATTCATATAGTCATTCATTTTATTGCATTGAGAAAAATTCAAAAAAATTGAAAAATTTAGAAAATACAAAAAAATTGCATTGTTTGGCTTACTAAATTGCATCAATTCTTTCTAAATTTTTCTAATTCATGATTTTTGCATCAGATATGATATAAACTATAGAAAAATCTAAAAATTCAAAAAATTGCATTATATTTTCATCATTTAATTGCTAGGGTTTTGTGGAAATTTTGACAATTTTATATAACCTAGTAATTCCAAATTCTAGGATTAGAAGGAAAAATATTTTTCTCAAATTTTTATACTGATTTTAGAGGCTCATAAAATTAAAATTTGGCTGTAGTCTTGCATTTTAGTGTAAATTTGCATTTATATTTAAAATATTTGCATTTTTACATAGAAAATTTTAACAAAAACTAGTAATTTTCATGCATTTTCATTAAATTTGCATGGGCATTTTGCATATTCAAACTTGAAAATCATTTTTAGATCTAATAGTAAGTCATTTTCATCATAAATTAGACTTCAAAACATTCACATAGCATTTTGTCCCAAGATCTCAAACCTAGGGCTTCAAAAACAACGATTTTCACTAAATTTGGCCTTATCGATTTTATAAACTTGCCCCATAGGTGTGTTGTGAAAGGTATTTTTATATTAATTTGTGGTTATCAGGGTAATCATTTTCTTCCTCTCATAAAAATCTTCACAACACCCTTTTAACGGGCTCTTGTAGTGAAAATTCGGTGAAAAACTACACATTTTGGCTATTTTTGCCCTAGGGTTTGACCTAGTTTGCACTCCAAGCTTGTTGTGATCAATTTTATGGATTGAGGTGACTCATATTATTGATATTATTTTCTGTACCTCCTAAAATTCCTTACAACACCTCCTTTTCTAGGTCTTGGAATTGAAAAACCGTGAAAAATTGCATATTTTGCTATATTTTCACTAGGGTTTTACCTTAAGTGGCACTAAAATCGTGTTGTGTTGGGTATTTTGGCACCAAGTGGTTGTTATTAATGATATTATTTGCTTTCCATCATCAGTTTCCTCACAACACCCTTTGTTATGCTCCTTTGCATTGAATTTTGGTGAAAAAAAGTGCCTATTTTGACATATTTTCATTATATTTTGACTTGGCATTATTTTGGATTTGCAACAAGAGTGTGTTGAGGGTGATCATATTGTTTTTTTGAACTGCCATCAAACATATAACTTGCTACCTTTGACTGAAATCCTTACAACATCCTTTATTTCATTCATTGGCATTGAAAAGAGTACCAAAAAACCAAGCATTTTGGCCGTCAATCATATCCTTCTCCTAGGATTTGTTCTCTTAGTTTGTGTGTTGTATGCTTTTATATAATCTTTATGACACGCTATCCTAAAAATAATATCCCTTTGAGAAGAAGTAAAATATTAATGGGATCTAGCGCTCTTGAAGAAGTTGGTACTTTGGACACCTTTACAAAGGGAGAAACTCAAATTGTGCAAGATAGTATACATCCTCCAACCACAATGGAAGAACAAACTTTTCATGATGTTGAGAATGCTATTGAGGAAACAGGATATGTATTTGATAAGCAAATAGAAAAATTGGATAAGGAACTAGTTGAATATCAATCATTTATGGAAAATGAGAAAATAGATGAAGAAGCCATCCCTACAATTCATAACATAAGAGAATTGATAAAAGAAATACAAGATAGTGTTAATGCAATTTGTAGTCTAGCACATATTGTACAAACCAATATCATGCCGGTGACCGAATGTGTGCAAATGATAAATAACAATCTATCACTATCTCATACTCAAGTTTCGGCACTTATACGTCAACGATCTTAACAACTAATGCAAACACTTGTAGTAATGATACCACTGGTATTGGAGTATCTAATGGCACTAATTACAAAGTTGTGGAATTTAATTATCAGAATTTGGTTCCCAAAAGGACCTCCTCTATGTATAATTGTTCTCAACCTCCTATCTATTCCACTCATTTCCAGCTACCTATTACTTACTCACAACCATCTTCCACCTATCATTATGGCCATCCACCGTTAACATATTCTCAGCCTCCGCCTATTGTATCTCAAGCTCAATCACCTCCTCACCTTGGTTCTAATTCCTCACAACAAACCGCATCTCCCAATGATGCCATCCTAAACCAACTTTTACAGTGCATGACTGCTTTACAACAAAAGGTAACAAACTTGACAAATTCTTCGTAGCCTAGTCTACCAACATATCATGCATGTAATCCCCTTTCCTATGCAATATTGAGAACCCCTATGCCTGAGAGGTTTGAGACTCCTCACTTTGAAAAATATGGTGGAAAAGGAGATCCCAATATTCATGTCGCAGCATTTACAGCTGTGTAGTGATTTTTATTTTGAAGAAGATTTGTTAGCAAAACTTTTCCCAGATCTCTTAAAGATACTTCTTTAGAATGGTTTTGCTCATTGCCTCTGAATTCAATACACTCCTTTTCGCAGTTGATTGATCAATTTTTACAACATTTTCAAGCAAATATCGGACCCCAAGTCACCCTTATTGACTTGGTTCAATGTAAACAAGGTCTGAAAGAAAAGTTGACTGAATTCATTAGTCGATATCAAGGACTTTATGTACAGATTTAGTATTAGATGAAAGATGAGGATGTTCAAAAGATATTCATTACAAATCTACAACCTAATATTCGTGATAAGATTCTCTTGATGAAATACAACTCCTTTCAACATTTATGCATTGCTCTTCGTGATTACCAACTTTTGTCTAGTTAGTATGAAAACCAAAACTCATCAGCTCAAGTTGGTCAATCCATGGGTGGATCATCACAAAACAATTTTAAGAGAAACAATAATAGGATTTTCATCAAGATCAATGGACCGATTACGAATGTGTCTACAATGAATAATCCAAAGAAAGCATCGTATCAATCAAGAAAGTTTACTCTGATATCTAAGTCCTATCATTCCATCATGACTCAAGCTGTGAGTAATAATATTTTGAAGTTTCCCCCGATCAAGCCTATTGATCCTAGTAAACAAGGACCTTACTTCGATGCTAATGCCTTTTATCATTATCACCGAATGCAAGGACATGACACTGAATGATGCATGTGTCTTAAACATGAGATACATGATCTTATTAATTCAAATGTCATCCAAGTATCAGGTGTGAATGACAATGGAAATAAATCGGTTGCTCTACCGAATCAGAATTTACAAATCTTCACTAATCCTTTTCCTAGCATACTAAAAATAATATGGTGGAACAGGGTCTAGTGGAAGTAGACGAGGATGATTGCTTGGACTATGATAGTATTGTCAGAATGATTGAAGTGGATAAGAAACAAGTGGATAATCCACCTCATCCTTGAAGAAATAGAATTTATGCTAAGGTTCCTCCCCCATTATACCTGTATGGATCAGGAGACAATCAAAATGCATTAGAAAAGCAAGAACGACAACCAATACAAATGAGTAAGATGGTACAGGATGATTCCCGTCCCCGTGCTAGAAAGATTCAACAACAAAAACTCGATAAAAATCAGAAAAGAGCTAGACGACTGTCAAAAATTAGAGAAAGTAGTGGTTCCCCTCATAAGCAACAACAAGTTATATTAAAAACAAATCAAACATTACACGATAATCAACAAGACTTTCATAAGAACCACTCAAATTTTGCATTAAATATGATCGAATACCTCTCCATGAGGTTCGCGAGATCTAACATATAATATGAAGACCCTACATGTAAGTATCTCTAACCCTTTATCTATCTCATGATGTACTTCCCCCATAATGTGTTATATGTTGTTTAGGCCTCCTGGGATGACCTCAGATTCTCCCATAAGGTTCAGAATACTAGGAGACCACGTCTGTTGTGACCTTCTATTTGTATCATCATTCTTCTATATTGCTCTATGATTTCATTGTTGAGTGTTGTGTCTTACGGACATAGAGTTGTGGTTGGTGACCTGGGGGCACCCTCCTACGTGACTCTCCCTAAGACACTTGTTTCTCCTCTCTTATTTATTGTTTCCCTTCCTCTAGTGTTTTCACCTAGCAGGCGGATGACGACAAACATTTATACTAATGTGGACCTAGTGTCCCTTTTGAGAGCAATCAAAAAATGGACTTAGTTCCTAATATGATGATGGGGTTGTATATCTTATCCGATGCTTGGCTAATGGAATCACTCGTGCTTTCCACATAGTGAATTTGATGATGTTTTTGTTGCATTTACAAACCTTAACAATACTGCTGCTCTATGCACCTTTGTTTGCCTTTGAATCTAGCCTTGGCGGTACTCTATTCAGAGAGCTTTGTGATATAGCCCCACAGTTATCCTCAAAATCTGAATTCATTGTATAACCTTGGCTCTTTGTGTGGTTAATCATATGCATTGATGTTGTTTATCATGATCTTGTAGACACTAACATGTTTCTTTCAGGGATGTGTTTGTGGGAACATTTGGCGATCGTAAGTACATGTCACCTCTGGGGGGCATGGGCTTTGCGTAAGTCGGTGTTCCCTTGTGTGTTTTCTTCCTACCTTAATGTGCTTGATATCCATGCATGATATCAACCACCTTAAGGTGGGGGCATATAAGGTAAGCTGTATGTTGTAGATGTTAGCAATGTGCTTGTCCTCAGGTGTAGGCTAGTACGATGAGTACTTCCTGCATCCCGAGTTTGTTTGCCATCAATCAATCTATCTATTGCATATATCTCCTTTTCACTGTAAGGCATCTCCGTGATGCGGGTGGGGTTGTATACTTTTGAGCTCATACCTCCTTTTCACTGTAAGGCATCTCCATGACGCAGGTGGGTTGGTATGCCATGCTTCCTTTTCACTGTAAGGCGTCTCCATGACGCAGGTGGGGTTGCATTTTCAAAAGTCCTCTGCGGAGGTGAGGAGTGGTTCTGTGACTAACTCAACCCTTAAGCATGTCTTTAGTGATTGTTGTGGTGAAGCCCAATCATCGGGGTGTGCATGTAATGTGCCTGAGATGGTGTTGGACTTAGAGATAGGTACACTCCATCGCTGTCTGTTGTGTTTTCTCTGTGTCTTCAAAGTGTGTGTGTTTGGCGTGCTTTTTTTGTTTGGAGTGTATGTTGCCCCATAGGCATCCTGTATTTTGGGAGGTTTTGTGTGTCTTGTGTGTGTGTTGCCCCATATATACAGTCTAAAGACTTGCTCGATGATTGCATCCTATATTATGGGAGGTTTGTTTACTTTCCAGTACTTGCATCTGCATTTCATATATATATGAAAAAGAAAAGAAAAGATATCATTTCTGTCTTCCATGAATTAATGTGTCTTCTATGCATTGACTATCTTCTCCATTTTCTATGTGACTGTAACTATTTTCTCCATGTTTTGCGTGCCTGTTACTATCTTTTATGCGATTGGCATGTCTTCTCTGTACTTGATGTGTTTGCTATGTTTGTGACCTTACTTTAATGCATGTATTGGCCTCACATTTATACATACATTAAAGTGGGGGCTAAATGTAACATCAGATAATGTCCCCTTGGGGGCTTTTCCCTCATAAGGTTTAGCTTCTGGGCCTTTAGTATGCATTTAGGACATCTTAGTTCATATTTTGGCATCCCAATGGAATGAGCCCTAGGTAACATGACAAATGGGACCTAGGATGACCCCTTGAGCTATACCTTACCCAAAATAGGGGGTAGGACTTGGGCGCCCATGCCCTAGTCCTACCCTATTTTGGGGCAACCCTAATTTCTGTGTGTCGGTTTATGACCGTTATTAGGTCCTTTTGCCGACACAGTAAGTTTTGATTTTTAAAATCTTGGCGGGAGTGCTTGTAGTTGCATATATAAGCATGCTTAGGCATTCATTTGTAAACTAGATGATCATTGTTAACTTTAGGCATTCTCAAGGTGACTCAAGGCTTTCTATTGTGTTTGTTGGCGTTTCAATTCACACCTCTGGAATGTGACTTGGAAATGGACAACTATGCACAGATAAGCTACTCTCCTATTGGAAGGGGGAATTCCCTTTTTGATGATGTTTGCTGAAAAGATAAATAAAACAAATTTTGCCTATCTTGTTTTTGATTCTCAGCTACGAGCACAAGGTTATAAAACTCTAAACGCTGCAGAAGAGGTTTTTTCCTTTTTAAAACTTCTACTACAACTAGGCTTAAACTAATGACACTTTTAATCTCCTAAGTAAATTTAGAGCAAAGGGGATTAAAAGTGAACAAGAAATGATTTTTTTAACACAAAAACTTAAGCAATTTTCTCCCAGATTTACATCACAAGACTTATAGTACTTTAATGATGAAAGCTGAAATGAAAGCTACAAAATCCACACATCTGACGATGAAACTTGATGATTCGAGATAGAATATCAAAGCAAAATAGGCATGAGACTTTTATTCAATATCACAAAGTTGATACAACTCTAGGACAACAATATTGTAGCAAAAGGCAAGCATACAACAAGCGATCAAACACCGGAGAATAGGTTACACAAAGAACAAGCACTTTCAATAACAATCATGCAGGCTAGAATAGGCACAACAAAATCTATTATCTTCAACACCGTTCCCTTACAATGAACACAGAGTGAACAAACACTTGGAATAACAAGGTCTATATACTAGAATAGGCACAACAAATTTGTTATCACAAAAGTCGATCTTACAATGTGTTGGTTTTTTCCCAAACTGGATGCTTATTCCTAGATTTCCCTACAAGGTAGCCATCAATGATCAATAGGATCTCTGGGCCAGGGGCCAACAGTGTAGGAGATAGACTCTATATTTTATCTCCTCTTCTTCTTCAGGCTCTGCAAAACCTAGGGGGGTATTCCCTACTCAACATCCATGAGGATATACATACAAGGCTGGGATGCTGACAGAAAGCAGATAAGTCCTCTTGTAAGTAGACCAAAACTGTAAGATAAGAGCAAAGGGGCTAGCTTTGGGCCTATTTGCAGTTGTAGACAGAGGACTGAGGATCCTAAAACTAATTCTAATGTCCTAATGGTTGTTTTAGAGTTTGGTTTTGATTTTATATTTGGATACAAAGCTGGACATGGTATATAACACAAAGACAAAGCTAGATCGGTGCCTATCCAGGGCCTGGAGTCAGTAGACATACACCTGTGAATGATATGCATGAACAACTAAAACTAGATTTTAGGGGGATACATATGATACCTGCCTTACAGATATCTCCCAATATAGAGTGTTAAGCTATCTATACTTATGGCATCCCTACTGCAGTATACCCTTCCCAATGTTCAATCTGAGAACAATTTAATCTACCCCTTGAGCAGAAGTTAAGAGATCAGACATTCAAAACAGGAATTCTATGTTCTAGAGTCTCAAACATCGCTTAAATATCCAGACTCAGAAGAAAGATACATGCAATACTGGAGACAGAATTAACAAAACACATGCTAACATAGCATTTCTCATATAAAATTAACCATGAAATCAGTGGATTCATGCAAAAACGTACAACAAGAGATACATAAACTCACAGATTTTACTGTACAAAGCAACCAAATCAGTTGTATTGTATTACAGAGCCAAATGTTCAGCTTTCAACAACCTAAAATGAGTAACACTTCCTGCTTATAACAGCCAAAGAAGCGTACTCAGCATTAATTACATGGCTTTGACAAAAAATTCGCCAGATACAAATCCTTCAAAGGAATGGCGCTCAAAATTTATTGCTGCAGAGACAGAAAGTAGACAATGGCGGCCTCGAGCCCTGTGCCACCATCTGGAAGTCCTCATGCCAAAACTCGGGTACATGACTATTCAACAACTCACCCATGCCCCTGCTACAGTTGCCATTGATGGCTCAACCACCCGCGGCTGCTTGAAAACCGTCGCAGCACTTCAAAAAAGAAATTCCCGCCAAAACGCATTCTATCGCAGTTTCAAATTATACAGGGAGATTAGTCCCACACGCATGGTGAGGAGACTACCTTAGTAGTTTAAAAGCATAGTCACTTGCATAATAGGTGTCAAGCGATTTTGCCACGCTCGACACATGCTCCTCCACCCAAAGCCCATCGCCAAGATTAACACCATCGGCCAAGCCCATGAATATCCTGCCGACCTCAATTGTCCTGCCGACCGCTACATTACAATCCCCTCCATCGGCCAGAGATGCACCATCGGGCCAACTCTTCAGATCTCCGCCGATAGTATGAGTCTCTCCGATGACCAGCTTGCACCCTGTTAGCAGTTACCATCCTACCACCATCGGCCAGACCAATATCGTCGGCCAAGCAAAAAACCCCTCGGCTGACACAGCCAATCACGCTGATGAACAACCCCTGAAAGCCTCCAACATCCCCATCGGCCAGAGAAGAACCATCAGCTTAGCCAAAAGCTCCTTCACTGATAGACCAACTCTCACCGATGACCACTCCAAATCCTCATCAGCCTGACACTACCCCATCGGCGGACCCTCCAACCGCTAACCTGATATACAACCTTACTCTGATGGCATTCCCCATCCGGGTGACTTCCTCCCATCGACAAACCATAAAAGACTGCTGCTGATAGAACAACTCCCGCCGATAACATATCGGCTTCCCCCTTCATCGGTCAGACCCTCCACTATCGGCCCAACACAATCCATCCTCGCCAACAACACAAGTCACGCCGAAGACCACCTCCGTCGGTGTGACTTACACCATCGGAGCAACCAAAATCTCCCCAGCCGATCACAATAGTCTCGCCGATGCACCAACGAGCTACACTCTGCTCCTCCATCGGCCAGACACACACCAATGACTCCTCATCGGCTGAACCTCCCGTCGTCGGCATAACTCAAAACACTCAGGCCGACAATACAGCTCTCGCCGATAACATATCCATCGGCCAAACATTGTATATCGGTGAACCCTCCAACGGTTAGCCCGATAGTCCATGTCACACCGAAACCAACCTTGCAAACTGCTAACCTTCCATCGGCTAGAGGCAAACCCTCGGGCCAACACTCCACCGTCCACTCGATGATGAACGTTACGCCGATAAGACCAAAATCATAAGGCTTTGAACCATTGAACCTTGAACCAGTTCAACCCGATGGTTCAAAAGAGAAGTTCAACTGAGAAGTTCAACGCCGATAACACAGATGAACAAAGAATTCACTGACAGGAAAAGATGAAGCCTAAGCCCATGAACCGTTGAACCTTGAACCAAAAGGGTTCAACGCGATGGTTCAAAACGATGGTTCAAGCAAAATCTGAGTACCCAAAAAGAAGTTTCACTGATAGAGAAAATTACAGCGATGAACAAGGAAACTTAGGGCCCAAAAAAGAAAAAACCCTCCAACATCCTGCGCTCAGATCCAGACCAAAATTAGTGCTAACACTAGCTCCGAATGGGGACGTGCAGGTGAAAAACCTGCAGTGAGAACCAGATCTTTGGGCAGACCAGGCAAAAAAGCCAAAAAAGCACGAACTGTATAGAACATTTACACTATATACATATTTTTACAAATGTGCACAGCGACAAGTCATCTATGCAAAATAGAACTTAAGGAATTGGCCATGCACAGGCAATTCCAGAAATTCACCATCTAGGGCCTGGAGGAAATAAGAATCCTCCCCATGAATACTGTAAATCTGATATGGGCCCATCCATAAGGGTTCAAACTTACCATGTTTACCCTTGTCCTGATTTTTTGCATTCCAGATGAGCACCAGATCATTGACTTGAAACTTCCTTTTTGTAGCTCTGCTGTCAAACTGATATTTCATATCTTGTTGTCTCTTGAGGTTAATCTGGTGTGCTTTCCTTCTATTCTCATCTAATGTAACCAGCTAATTCACTCTTTCTGTCATGGAGTCTTCAATCTCCTCATCATTTTCCTGGATGAATCTGTAAACTGGTAGGAAATTGTTTATGGGCAATCTGGCTGATGCACCATATACTAGCTCAAAGGGTGACATTCCAATAGCCTTTTTTACTGTCACTCTGTCAGCCCATATTGCTAACTTTAACTTTGAGTCCCAAGCTCTCTTGTTCTTGTCCAGTATCCTCTTGATAATTTTGATGATGCTTTTATTGCTTGATTTTGCTTGACCATTTCCTTGTGGGTGGTATGGTGATGCATATGATAGATTGATCCCATATTTGTTGTAAAAATCAACAAATTCACCTGATCTGAAACACATAGCATTATCAGTGACTATCTTGAATGGTACTCCAAACCTGATGATAACATTTTCCAGTATGAAATCCATCACCACCTTACTTGTAGCTTTCTTAGTTGGAATGGCCTCAATCCATTTGGTAAAGTAATCAGTTGCCACTAAAATCCAACTGTGTCCCCCACTTGACTTGTCTGCAATTTCCCCTATGAAGTCAATTCCCCATTGCTGAAATGGAGCATCCACAGTTACAGTTCTGAGGGGTAAAGCACCATCATATCTCAATTTTCCTCAGAATCTTTGGCAAGGGTCACACTTCCTCACTAACCTTTGTGCATCTGAAAAGAGAGTGGGCCACCAATATCCTGCTCTGAGAGTCTTATGAGTTGTTGTTTGAGCAGTATAATGTCCACCACACAATCCTTTATGCATATCAATCAAAACATTGTTAGCCATATCCTCATCCACACATCTCAGCAGCACACCATCAGGGTTTTTCCAGTATAGCTCACCTTGAACAATAACATACCTGATTGCATGTAACTTTAAAGTCCTCTTTTGACTATCACTGAAATGGGAAGGACAATTCAGATTTTGCAAGTAGTATATAATATCCTTGTACCATTCAGATCTTGATACATTTACACTCTCATTTTGGACTGCATTAACTTGGCATGCTCCCAAGTTTGACTGTGCCATCATCTTGGTTAATCCTTGTCCTCTTACCAACTTGGTAACTTGTATGTCTATGTTGAACTCTTGCAGTTTGTTTATCCATCTGCACCTTCTTCCGGTCACCTCCTGTTGAGTGAATATGTCTTTGACTGCTGCATGGGGTACATATGCAATTACATGTGATCCTACTAGGTATGGTCTGAAACTTTTGATGGCTCTAACTAGTGCATATGCCTATTTTTCCATAATATCATACTTCAACTCAGAAGCCTGCAAGGACATACTGAAGAAAGCTATGGGCTGTTCAAAACCATCTTCATTTTTTTGTAGCAAACATGCAGCAACAGTGTGAAAGGAAGCAAATGAAAATACTTGGAATGGTCTAGAAAAATCAGGAGATTTAAGAACAAGGGCCATCTTGATTGCCTCTTTGATACTTTGAAATGATTCTATTGCTTCACTTTCCCAGTTGACAGTTGCATCCTTCTTCATCATCTTAGAAATGTTCCTTGTAGTTTCTGCAAAGTTGGGAACAAATCTCCTAACAAAATTTATCTGTCCAAAGAAGGACTGAACTCCTTTTACAGTTTTTGGCATTTGAATTCTGTCAATAGCAGCCACTCTCTCTGGATCTATCCTGACTCCATCCTTGGAAACAATGTGCCCTAGGAGTTTTCCTTCAACTACCCCAAAAGCACACTTCTTTGGATTTAAAGAAATACCATACTCTAGTGCTCTTATGAAAATCTGCTCTAGATGCAAACAATGCTGCTCTTCCTTCTTTGAATATGCAGTCAAGTCATCTTGATATACAGCCAGGATTGAATCAATCAACCCTGCAAAAGCAATGTCCATTGCTCTTTGAAATGTAGCACCTGCATTTGTTAGTCCAATTGGCATTCTAACATATACATAAGTTCCCCATGGAGTGGTGAAGGCAGTCTTATACTATTCTGATTCCTTTACCTTCACCTGATTATAACCTGAAAATCCATCCATCATGGATAAGAGTTCACAACCAGTCACTCTCTGCAACATAGCTTCCATATTAGGCAGTGGATAGTTATCTTTTAAAGAGGATACATTCAAGTTCCTGAAATCAATACAAAGCCTAATATCACCGTTCTTTTTTCTGACTGGGACAAGGTTAGACACCCAAGTTGAATGTCTGATTGACACAATTATTCCAGCTTCCCTAAGCCTTTTGAGTTCTTCTTGCATCTTTGGAGCTAAAGTAGGATTAATAGGTCTTTGCCTCTGTCTAAATGGCTTAGCTCCAGGCTTCAATGGGATCTCATGCTGGAATAGATCTTCCCTATAGGCTTTTAGGTCCTCATATGACCAAGCAAAAACATGTTTATACCTTCTCAGTAATGCAATCAGCATACTCCTAATGTGTGGTTTGAGCTGTTTACCAATGTATGCCTTCTTAGGGGCCTGAGATGTCCCCAAATTTATCTCTTCTAAATCTTCCTTATTTGTGGGAGATGTCCTTGTGACCAATTTGTCTCTACTGTCAAAAGCTCTTTCCAAAGCTACTAACCCTCTAGGGATTTTATTAGTCTTCAATTGAATTATTTCTTTTCCCACAAGAGTTTCTTTTCCATCTATAGTCTCTACAAAGGCTTGGAAATCAATTTCTTGATTCTCATATTCATCTATGTAGTGCAAAAATTTTAACAAGTCCCTATCATCATCAAACACTTGCCAACTGCATATATTTTCTGGTACTGCAGGCTTGATTTTAACTTCTACATTTGTAACATCTGACAGAGTGATGTCATCTGGCCTTATTGCAACATTAGCTAAGAAATCAGCCATAACATTCTTTGATCTCTCTACCCAGCCTATTGAAAATGCATCAAATAGTTCAATGGTATCCCAAACAGCATGCTTGTATTGTTTCAATCTTTTATTTTTTGAAGCATACCTATCTCTAATTTGGGATACAATCAGCTTAGAATCCCCAAATACTCTTAGCATTTTGATTCCATGTTTGAGAGCAATATTTAGGTCTAAAATTAAAGTCTCATATTCTGCAATGTTGTTTGTGCAAACAAACCTTAGCAAGAAAGAAAATTTGAGGAGCTTACCAATTGGAGACAGGAAAACAACTCCAGCTCCAGAGCCTTCTTTTGCACAAGCTCCATCAAAATACATGGTCCACAGACCCTGCTGGTCCAGCTCTTTAATGCAAACATTTTTATCTTTATCTTCCCTATCATCCGAGACAACCTTGAAATTATCACAGTCAGTGTTTACAAAGCATATTTGTTCCTCTGCTTCTTGGTCTTCCACTGTCTCTGATGATCTTTGTTCTCTGATTAGCTTAACATCCCTGCCATTCATTGGAATCATGGCATATGACAGGTCTAGTTGCATACTTCCACCAATTAATGCAGCCCATCTTCTTGACAGCAACATGCCATACTGTGGCTTGATGTCAACCATTGTTATACTCATTTTATATCTCTTTTCAAGAAATGCTGCCAGTTTGAAATCTACATCCTTCATGATTCCAATAACTAGTACCTCTCTGGCATCTATAGCATAACATTTTCCACATGCCTTATCAATTTTCAATCCAGCTTGTTGCATGATGGCCAAAGGCATGACATTTGTAGATGCTCCAGAGTCGAGCATACAATTTCTGATTATTTTTCCATTTATGACCAGGGATACATAAAATGGTTCCACTTGTGAAGGACACTTTGTCATAGTCACTCCTAAATAGACTTCAGGAGCCTCATCTTCTTCATTACATGTGACATGTTTCTCACCCTGGATCTGAACATTTTGTTTAGCTTGAAAAGGCACCCCTGAAATTAGGGATACTGTCCTATTCTTGATTTCTTCCACTTTCATCAGTTCCATAAGTGGAACAGAGACTTTTACCTGGGAGAGGACTTGAGCTATATCAAATGGAGCATATGTTTGTATAACAGTTGTAGCTTGCTCCACAATCTTGTTTTTATCCTGAGCTGATTTAGGCTTTATTTTCATAGTTCCCTGATCATCATTCTTGTCTTGGGAACCTTTGCTTTGATCTTCAGCCTGAGGGATTCTATTTTCTGGTCCTTGAGATTCATGACCTGTTCTATGTCTAAAATTCTGTTTATTATTAACCCACTGCCTTTTTTGTGGTTCAATTCCTTTATGACCATGCACTGGCTAACCTGCAGAAATACCTTCTGGCTGATGTGGGCTACTTACTTGATTTTTACCTCTGAGATTGTAGTTGCTCTTGACTTGAGCAACTGCTGCAGCTGTGAAGGCCTTAATTTCCTCATCAGAAGGTTGTTGTAAGTTACTCAGAAAATTGTGTGAGCTCTGAGCATACACATAGCTCTCTTCATTACCTTCATCATAAAAGTCCTGTTGATAGGCCCGAATTCCATCATCTGTACTCTCATCAGCATCATAAAGAGGGTATCCATTGTTTGTGGACATCATATTAACATCATCATCTTGCACATAATGTGGCTCATTGCATTCATTACAAGATGTAGTATTATCACACAAGGACTGAGCAATCATACACTGTGACTGTGAATGTGGCATCTAACAAATTATACACCATGGAGTATCATCAACAATATTTACAGCTTTCTTTAGAGGATCAGGAGTTTCTTTGACATGTTGAGTCCTCTGATTTGTGTTGTTATGTGGGAATATAGGCTTACCATTATGCCAATTGGTATTATAAGGCATATCATGCAATGATGGCCTCTTTTCCTGCCTTTGATAGACTTGCCTATCAGGACCTATCCCTTTTTCACTTCTAGCTAGTCTGTAGTTTAGGTCCTTAACAACATTTGTCAATTTGTCTATCTTATCTTCAGGGGCAGATGTATTACCTTGAGTGTTCTGAGGCTTGTTTGGATTCTGCAGAATTTTCACATCATCCCTTCTGTTAGTCTTGCCTGATGCTTTCCTGTTGTTCTCAATATTTACTGCAATTCTGAAAGCATCCCTGATAGTAGCAGGACTTTTATCTCTTAATCCATATGCAGTTTTTGCATCAAAGGCATTGATATACAATATTATGCACATAGGTTCATTTGGCCTCATGTGATGTGGCAATTTGTTTAACACTTTAGTAAATCTTGCATTAAAATCTACAACCTGCTCATTTGACCCTTTAGTGATACTGGTAAACTCATTTATAAAAAAGCGAGGGTTAGTTTTGTCACCATATTGCTCCTTGAACATCCTTTTAAAATCATCCCATGATGAAATACTCCGATCAGGCAGATTCTTATACCATTCCTTGGCTTCATCAACTAAGGATTGCATGAATGACTTCATGAAAACATCCTCATGTTCAACCTCAAAGTTATCCATGACATTTTGAAAAGCTTTTAGATGATCTTCTACTGACACAGTGTTGTTTCCTGAAAATTTAGGCACTTGCAGCCTCAGATGCTTGTCAATGGGGTTAGGATACCCAGGAATACCATCAAATACCAGCTGTCTAAATCTATCTAACTGCATGGGCTGTCTGTCAAACTGATTAATATTAATATTTCTGTTTGCATTCTGGTTTCTTACATTGTTCAGTGGTATCCTAGCATCATTCACATTTTGTCTCTCATCATTATGCTGATGTTGCACATCATTTCTCTGTTGATGTCTCTACACATTTGCATTCTCAAGGGTAGGAATTGAATTATTTTGGGCAGCCCTTAAAGCTTGCACTTTCTTCCTCAGGTCATCTCTGATTGTTATTGCCTGTTAATATTCGAACTCGGCCCTTAAGCTTCTAATTTCATCAGCTAGTTCTTCCTCGTTAGGCCTAGAGGAGGATGGTTTTACCACATTCTGATCTTCATCTTCATCATCCCTCAGAGACTCTGCCTCTTCAAACCTTTCACTAGGGTCTAGAAATGGGCATTCTTGGAACACCTCTGACCTCATTCTCACGCTACCACCCTGTTGCCTCTCATACGCAGCCTGAATATCAACTTCTGCATTTGAAAAGTAAGGCACATGCTGTCCTGATGGCCTAGGGTTATCTTGCATGTCATCATTTTTTCTAGGGGAACCCTCATGACTGACTAAGACAGCTCCCTTTCTTCTGTACATCATTCTTCTTGTTACTAGTAACTCTTCAAATAAAGGATTTTGTTGGGATCTTCTCCCCTGCATATAAATTTTACTTTGACCGGTTGGGAGATTACTACGGAGTCGCCACCTATTACTAGGAACTATTTTCTTTTGAAAATCAGGGTTCTTTCACAAATTCCCAGCGGAGTTGCCAATTTCTGTTGGTGACTCAGATGGGCACATAGATATTTCACCAGGGAGGACAAAAATAACAATTTTCAAATCACCATCCCCAGCGGAGTTGCCAATTTTTGTTGGTTTTTTCCTAGACTGGATGCTTATTCCCAGATTTCCCTACAAGGTAGCCATCAATGATCAACAGGATCTCTGGGCCAGGGGCCAACAGTGTAGGAGATAGACTCTATATTTTATCTCCTCTTCGTCTTCAGGCTCTGCAAAACCTAGGGGGGTATTCCCTACTCAACATCCATGAGGATATACATACAAGGCTGGGATGCTGACAGAAAGCAAATAAGTCCTCCTGTAAGTAGACCAAAACTGTAAGATAAGAGCAAAGGGGCTAGCTTTGGGCCTATTTGCAGTTGTAGACAGAGGACTAAGGATCCTAAAACTAATTCTAATGTCCTAATGGTTGTTTTAGAGTTTGGTTTTGATTTTATATTTGGATGCAAAGCTGGACATGGTATATAACACAAAGACAAAGCTAGATCGGTGCCTATCCAGGGCCTGGAGTCAGTAGACATACACCTGTGAATGATATGCATGAACAACTAAAACTGGATTTCAGGGGGATACATATGATACCTGCCTTACAGATATCTCCCAATACAGAGTGTTAAGCTATCTATACTTATGGCATCCCTACTGTAGTATACCCTTCCCAATGTTCAATCTGAGAACAATTTAATCTACCCCTTGAGTAGAAGTTAAGAGATCAGACATTCAACACAGGAATTCTATGTTCTAGAGTCTCAAACATCGCTTAAATATCCAGACTCAGAAGAAAGATACATGCAATACTGGAGACAGAATTAACAAAACACATGCTAACATAGCATTTCTCATATAAAATTAACCATGAAATCAGTGGATTCATGCAAAAACGTACAACAAGAGATACATAAACTCATAGGTTTTGCTGTACAAAGCAACCAAATCAGCTGTATTGTATTACAGAGCCAAATGTTCAACTTTCAACAACCTAAAATGAGTAACACTTCCTGCTTATAATAGCCAAAGAAGTGTACTTAGCATTAATTACATGGCTTTGACAAAAAATTTGCCAGATACAGATCCTTCAAAGGAATGGCGCTCAAAATTTATTGCTGCAGAGACAGAAAGTAGACAATGGTGGCCTCGAGCCTTGTGCCACCATCTGGAAGTCCTCACGCCAAAAATCAGGTACATGACTGTTCAACAACTCACCCATGCCCCTGCTACAGTCGCCATTGATGGCTCAACCACCCGCGGCCGCTTGAAAACCGTCGCAGCACTTCAAAAAAGAAATTCCCGCCAAAATGCATTCTATCGTAGTTTCAAATTATACAGGGAGATTAGTCCCACATGCACGGTGAGGAGACTACCTTAGTAGTTTAAAAGCATAGTCACTTGCATAATAGGTGTCGAGCGCTTTTGCCACGCTCGACACACGCTCCTCCACCAAAGCCCATCGTCGAGATCAACACCATCGGCCAAGCCCACGAATCTCCTGCTGACCTCAATTGTCTTGCCGACCGCTACATTACAATCCCCTCCATCGGCCAGAGATGCACCATCGGGCCAACTCTTCAGATCTCCACCGATAGTATGAGTCTCTCCGATGACCAGCTTGCACCCCGTTAGCAGTTACCATCCTACCACCATCGGCCAGACTAATATCGTCGGCCAAGCAAAAAACCCCTCAGCCGACATAGCCAATCACGCCGATGAACAACCCCTGAAAGCCTCCAACATCCCCATCGCCCAGAGAAGAACCATCGGCCTAGCCAAAAGCTCCTTCACCGACAGACCAACTCTCACCGATGACCACTCTAAATCCTCATCGGCCTGACACTACCCCATCGGCGGACCCTCCAACCGCTAACCCGATATGCAACCTTACTCCGATGGCATTCTCCATCGGGGTGACTTCCTTCCATCGGCAAACCATAAAAGACTGCTGCCGATAGAACAACTCCCGCCGATAACATATCGGCTTCCCCCTTCATCGGTCAGACCCTCCACTGCCGGCCCAACGCAATCCATCCTCGCCGACAACACAAGTCACGCCGAAGACCACCTCCGTCGGTGTGACTTACACCGTCGGAGCAACCAAAATCTCCCTAGCCGATCACAATAGTCTCGCCGATGCACCAACGAGCTACACTCTGCTCCTCCATCGGCCAGACACACACCAACGACTCCTCATCGGCCAAACCTCCCGTCGTCAGCATAACTCAAAACACTCAGGCCGACAATACAGCTCTCGCCGATAACATATCCATCGGCCAAACATTGTATATCGGTGAACCCTCCAACGGTTAGCCCGATAGTCCATGTCACACCGAAACCAACCTTGCAAACCGCTAACCTTCCATCGGCTAGAGGCAAACCCTTGGGCCAACACTCCACCGTCCACCCGATGATGAACGTTACACCGATAAGACCAAAATCATAAGGCTTTGAACCATTGAACCCTGAACCAGTTCAACCTGATGGTTCAAAAGAGAAGTTCAACCGAGAAGTTCAACGCCGATAACACAGATGAACAAAGAATTCACTGACAGGAAAAGATGAAGCCTAAGCCCATGAACCGTTGAACCTTGAACCAAAAGGGTTCAACGCGATGGTTCAAAACGATGGTTCAAGCAAAATCTGAGTACCCAAAAAGAAGTTTCACCGATAGAGAAAATCACAGCGATGAACAAGGAAACTTAGGGCCCAAAAAGGAAAAAACCCTCCAACATCCTGCGCTCAAATCCAAACCAAAATTAGTGCTAACACAATGAACACAGAGTGAACAAACACTTGAAATAACAAGGTTTGCAGGCTAGAATAGGCACAACAAATTTTTTATCACCAAAAGTTCATCTTATAATGAACGCAGAGTGAACAAACAATTGGAATAACAAGGTTTGCAGGCTAGAATAGGCACAGCAAAATATGTTATCACAAAATTCGATCCATTACAATGGGCAAGGCTGCCCTTATTTATACTAAAATCAAAGGAGTGGGGAACCTTAAAATCTCCTTGATTAACCCTAACTTGCCAACTTACAAGTTTTATTTCTATTCTAAGACAAAGATACAATAAACAAATGCTTTAAAGCAAAGAAAACTCCAACTAACACAAAGTGATTTGCCAACATTGATATCATCATTAAAATTGTTGTGGATGAGAGTTTGGAACTCTGCTTGCACTTCCCTGAGATCATACAGGGTACCATCTTCTTTTTCATATGAACACGGGATCTGAAAAACAAAAGATCTGATGAACTTGAGGACATTGACTACCTTTTCTTTCCATTCTATCAATTCTGAAATTATATTGTCATAAGTTTTTACTTTGAAAAGATATTGCACTTTCCAAGTAGAAATTGTATTCTTATCATCAGTTGAATCAATGGAATCAAGTGCTATCTTCAAGTCAGAGATAATGATCTCAAACACCAATCTATTTTCTGCCATGGTCTGCTGCAACCCCTGGATGCCTTGGCATAAATCATGAGCATTGTACTTTAATTGATAAAACTCTGTAAGTACAACTCTCCCTTTAGTCACAAATTATTCCACCAAATATTCATGTGCCTCCCATAAAGAACCAACTGATTGAACTACCGCTGATTGGTTGGTGATTCAAGATTCGGTGGAAGCAATAAATCAGCCTATGATGCACCATGGAAAAGGTTGGAAATATAATGCCGCAACTGCCTAACTTTAGCTTTGAGAGCTACTTTGTCTTCTCTGTCTTTTAATACTCTTTCTTTCAAATTATCCACTGCAACCTCAAAGAGATTTACATCTGTATGGCAGGTACTTCTACCAAGGTTATCTTTGACAACCGTGAAGTCATCCACCTTAATATCATCAGCACTTCTATTTTCTGGTGGTGTTGTAGTTTCAAGGATTATTTCTCCATCCTCATTCTTTTCAATGCAAACCTATTTCTTTAGCTTCTTGTCTGGTGTGTCTTGGTAGATGATTTTAAGTTCTATTAAATCCAACTGATATGAGGGCTTTCTCCTCTTCCTTCCCAAAATGTTTGCAAGCCAGGATGAGCCATCCTCTCTTGGAAACTCGGTTCTAAACTCATCAGCTCCTAATGAATCAATGTGTGCATCAGAGTTATGAACTAGCAAATCTGGCTTCAAATCTATGTGGATAGGAGAAGTGATTGGTGAAGAAGGTGGATAAACATGATCTGAAGGTAACGCTTCAACATGTGGTGTTGGTTCAATAGGAACTTCTGATTCAACTGCTGGTTGTTCCTGCCGGACATGAGCTGGAGACTAATCCTTTTTCCTCTTTAACTTAGCCATTTTTGTTCCTTCTGGAAGAACACTCATAGCTTTAACCCTTCATTTTGGTTTGGAAGTGGAAGGCTCTGATGGTTGTACAACTGGCGGCTCTGCCACTGGAATATCATCCTTCCGCTTATTCTTCAAGAATATCAAACTCTTTTTAACAACTCGACTCATTGTTTCTTCAATGGAAGTGTTCTCTTTTATTGACCAATTAACTGGTGGCAATGGTTGTTTCTCAACTTGGTCCCTGAAATACGTGGGAAGTAGAACTTCACCACTCTCTATCAAACCCTCTATATCTTTTGATAGGATATCAGACATCTGCTAAAGAGTAAACCTATTGTAACTGCATTCTCGCACTTCAAACTCATCAGCACAATTAGCCCAGAAGTCTTCAACTGCATCCTTGTGCATATAATTTTGACCAAGATGTGATGTAAAAACACCATGAGGATCATATCAAGACCTCCTATCAAAAAACTTGAGACCATATCTAGATGATTCATTACCAATTGCCTTGGCATCTGCTCCAGATCTGCATCTGTAAATACTCATCCCAAGTGGAAAATTGAAAGCTGCCTTGCGTCTGCTGCGCAAAAATATATGAACTTCATAGGCTTGCCTCAAAAATTCCATAAATGCTATTTCATCTGTAGGATATCTTGGCAACATGGCTGGCTCTCCTGAGAAGCCATATACTCTGATGTAGGAAAAAGTGGGAAACTGGATAAACCAATCAGCCCATTCTACCGTTGCTATTCTAGCATCTGCTGAAAATTGTATATGCAACTCATTATCCATATCTCGCACTGCATGCATTAGGAATGCATCATTGACCTGCCTGTAATGTCATTCAGCTTGAGAGATTTCTAACTGCGGGAAATGGTGATACACATGCTAAATACCCAGAGTTCCAACAACATTTAAACCTCTGAATTGACCCTAAAAAGCCATCAAATACACAAGGTATGACATCATGTGGAATTCATGAGCCCTTTGAAAATTAAGTATTTGTTGGTTGAGACTATCGCTGATGAGTGCCGACCAGTCATAGAATTCGGTTCCATCAAAAATCTGGGACATAATATAAAACATCCAAGGCTAGAACTTATTAGCATCTACTTGACTCATGGTTCTGCTCAGCAGAGTGATCATTATTGCATGTTCCTCCTTGAACTCTCCACGTCCAACATTCTTTGGCATGACGTTCTTCTTCTCTTTTAACTACTTTTGACCAATCTTTTTTCGGTATTTTTCGTTAGCATTGTTCCAAACCCTCTTGCATTCTTTAATTGAAACAGTTAAGTTTTCCCTCCAGACTGGTATTGTAAAACACTTCTCAATGTTGTTCGGCCTCAGGCAACAAAGCACACATCCATCTCTTGATTGGATTTCTCTTGTGACTGAATTGTAATGCGTCATGCAAGAAATTACAAACTCGATACTTTGCACTGTGATGGAAAAGGATGCCACTGCAAGAAAACTGGAGTGTCCCAGATTCCTGATAGCATTATTTCCTACATCATTCAAAGAATGTAAATTGATCACTGGAAGTACTTTATGCAAGTCTATTTCCCAAGTTCTCAGGTAATCGTGAACCAATGCCGTTTTGGGTCTGATTTGTGTTGGAGAGTACTGCATACTGAAAGATTTGAAAATTGACTGTGAACACGCCTATGTCAGAAAAATCTTGGACAAATGGCTAAAAATTACTTGCTGATTTTTAGAAAAAAGTAGATTCTGAGCAAAAAAGCTGGCACATGGGTTTTGTAGGCAATTCTATGTTGAAGCAACCCAGACCGTCGGATTTTGAAAAAGCAGAGACTTTCCCAAAAAATAGCAAAAAAAAAGCAAATTCCCCAAAAAAGCAAAACTCCTAATCTTCAAGAGGATGAAATACTGGATGGACCCATCTCGATGAAAACTAAAAAAGTTTCAGTCTAATTTCTAAAAAATGATCCCCTAGAAAAAAAGGACCCTAAAAAAGTGAGTCTCCCTACTTCCTCAACCCGAAACTATGAAGAACGTTGAAAAAACACTTTGTTTGGGTCTTCAAATCTTCGTTGAAAGAAAATAAAAATCCTTCCTCTGGATGCAACCTGCAAAAGATAATGAAATAAAGAAGTCAAATGCTTGTTTTTATAGATCTTTAGGGCGAAAAAGCAGCTTTATTTGTGAAAGAATAAAACTTGGACCTCATCCATGAAGAAAGCAACTTTTAAAGTATAAATCCAAGTGGATGTCTTTGAATAGGAAGAATCCCTATTTTGTAGCTGCCTATGGCTTCATGTGTAAGATGACGAAAAATATCTTCTTTTGATGATGTCATTGAACATGCGAGTTGATAGAAGTGTTAGCCAATTTTACTTTGTTTTCGACACTTCTACATTCATTTTGACTCAAGTATGGCTTATCTCTGACTTCAACAAGATGGCAAAATGTCACCATTGAATGAAAAAGATGACTAATCCTGACATTTTGGAGATCTATCAACTGAGATTCCATACCCAACTTCCGACTGACAATCTAACATCATTTGACTATGAATTTGACCCTTTGAATTAGCCACCAGGCGAAGATCAGGAAACAACTGTCAGAAAACACTGTCAAATCAGGAAATATTCTATCTTTGGTGGAGTTGGGCACCCCAAGTCACTTGGGGCACCTAGATTCTCATGCCTTAACCATTTTTTTGAAAATAGCAACTTCTTCAACTTTTTGATTTGTGTGCGCATTTCGGTGGCTAAGGACCCCTGTTTGACTATCGATTTCTGTCTGCTGGGACAAAACTAAGTCTAATGATTTGGCAGATAGGTAGGCCTGATGAAAACTAAGCTGACTCTACTCGCTATCTGCCTTAGGAAACATGTCAAATTGTCCTGCTCTGAACCGAATCGAGCTGACGGAGAGAGATTCACGTTTTTTAGAAAAACTCAAAAAAAATTCCAAGTATGGTGAGTTTGGGTGCCCCAAGTCACTTGGGGTGCCTATCTTTCAATGCCTTAGAAAATTTTCTAAAAATTTCAAATTTTAAACCATTTCTTGTTTTTCATGCCAACAACCTCTGTTTGATCTTCGTTTTTGGTTGTCTAGATGTCTGTCGAGGTGGGACGAAGGGTGATCTGAGCAGCCTGAACATAGTTGTGATTAAATTCCAGCTTTGACTGACATTTGACTAAGTTTGACTGAGTTTGACCACTAGAAGCGGGCTGACAGAAGCATTTTTGACGTTTCTCGAAAAACATGAAAAAAAACTAACACTAGAGAGGTTGGGTGCCCCAAGTCATCTGGGGTGCTTGGTTTCTCAAGACTTAACCATTTTTCTAATTTTTAATCTTGATCTACAACTTGCTCTATTTTACGTGTCGACAATTGCTTCTTGATGTCAATTTTGACGATTCGTCGATCAACTGCCACTGAATGGTGAATGAACTGCATAGCCTGGGTACATCTGATGAATTTTCTAGCTTTTTAGGATCTAATGATCAAAATGACTGCTTTTATGCCCATTGGAATTGACCGATGGACACAGTTCTTGCATTTTCTCAAAAAACACGTAAAATTTCTATCTCTAGTGGGACTGGGAGCCCCAAGTCACCTGGGGTGCCTAAAATCTTCAGACTTAGCCAAATTTTGTGATTTCTAGAATTTCATCTCACCTCGGATCCATCCTGCTCCATTTTGCATGCTTCATCGAGTCGACGACTGTTCGTCGGCTCTGTGTCATTGGAACAACGTTGAAAACTCAAAAATGAGCTATGGCAGATGAACTTCCTTTGTTGACAACTTCAGAGTTCATGCTTCGCCTTCCAAAAAAAAGTAGAATTGATCCAATAGAGAAAACTTGGTCGTTTGCAGATTCTGTCTAGACCATGCTGATCATGAAGCAAAATCGACCAATGAGAATCAAGCGTGACACTTGAGTCAGAGATTCTATTTTTAGAAAGTTTTGCCAACATCCATATCTCGAGAAACCCAGAAAACCTAACTTGACGTCTATTTTTAGAAATTTTGCTTTTTTGACTTTTTGACGAAAAAATTTTCTAGACTTGTCCAAAATGCCTTAATGAAGCAAAAATTTTGATTGGGTACAACAATTGGCTCTGTCTAGGGACCATGGCGGATACTTACGGCATAGGAGAACCGAGAATCTCTAGACTTTTTAAGCTTAAACCAGTGTCTTATCCATTGGGCAATAGAGTCAGGACACTTTCCTAATCACCTAGAACAAGACTTTTCCCTACATCACCTAAAACTGGACTTCCTAAAATCACCTAAAAGTTGAAACTTGCCAGAACACAAAGAACACAACTATCACATTACAAAAAGGGGAAAAACATTACAACATAACGATCACGTCACTGAAAGTGGAAACACACCATGAGAACAAATAGGTGTTCACACAAATGCTCTTTTTCTTGAGCGAGGATGAGATGAAATTAAGACTGTCACATAAAACCATCAATTGACTCAAAAAAGTAAGAACCATCTCTCTTTAGCTATGAAGATTGTCTTGGTAGCACAAAACTTTTCTTTCTCTGCAACATATCCTCAAAGAGCCACGGTTCAGGAGGATATTCACGTTTAGGCCATGAGAAGTTCCTGAGGAACTAGTTGATACGCCAGAGATCAGGTGGATCATCTTCTTCTAAAGCAAGCAACCTCTGCAATAGGTGAAGGTACAAAACCTCTTTCTAAAGATATGTATGAAAGTCTTGTGGCCAAAGTATATCAGTGGGAATGGTTATCACCACATATTGAATATGAGTTTCATTTATATCTTGTACACACATAACTTTGAACTCAGTCAATGCATCATCTTCTGGAAAAGGTGTACGCTGTTCATACACGACTCTCATTACTGATTCTTCACTTATAGGATCCACAACTGTTGTTGCCCATTTTTCCAGTGCTTCAGGAGCTTCTTCTTCTTCATTGGTTGTGTTTTCGTCCATCCAATCTTTAGAGTCTAATGAATCATTAAGATCTGAATGTTCAAACTCTTGATCATTATCGATAACATCTTCATTTGACAACTCACTTTCCCATTCATTATCTTGAATCTCATCATCCTCTATAGAGTAACCTTCTTCAATGCAGATATCCAGCATCGTTTCATCTTCAGCATTCATGTACCTTTCTTCTTCTGGTAAGTAAGCGGAATCAAATACAGATTCATCTGAGCTAGATGCTTCTTCTTCAGCTTTTTGATCAATCTCACATATGGCGTATCTCACAAAACATTTGTCAAGAATTTCTATCTTTTCAATATCATCTTCTTTAGTGACCAAAACTAAATATTCCATGAACTCCTCTTCTCCACCAACCCCTTCATATGTTGCATTTTGCACTGGTTACATAGTATCAGTGAAGTCTTTTTCTTGTACAAGTTCATAGACAGATTCAACATCGTCCTCTTCACTAGTATGTATGAAAGATTCTTAAGATATAGGTGAAGACGAGCTATATTGTAAAGAAAAATCTGCAGTATCTTCTATTGAAGAATCACTTTCCCACTGATGTAGAAAATAATTTAGATCTGATGATGAATTTTCCATATGATCTCTAGTTCTAAAAAATTCTTCCAGGAAGAAATCATATTCAAAAAGAAGATCATGCTCTTGCTCCAATTGCAATGCTTCTTTGGTCTCTTCTTTGGATGTATCTAACACAGGTTGTTCAAACCAGCCTTCAAAAGACAAGAACAACCAATCTGATTCATCATTATTTTGTTCTTGAGAAGATTGTCGCACTTCTTCTTCCTCAAAGAAAGTTTGTAAGTTGTACATTTCTTCGGATTCTTCCTCTGATCCATCAATCACATAGACAACCTCCTGATTCTTTTCAATTATTTCAGACAACGTAACATCTTTACCAGGACCTGTTTCTTGATATAGCACTTGTGCTTGAGGATCCTAAGATTTCACCACCGTGAACCGTGACTTGGTTTTTGGTTCCAATTTGAAACTACCTTTCTTTAAAGGAATGGTTGCAGATGACCAATCCAATTGTATTTCTCCTCCAAGATCTTTGCAGAAGCTTCTACTTAACAACATCCTGTAACTGGCTGGAATGTCGGCTACTAAGATAGTCATCATTATTTTCTTTTCGGGGCAAGCTGCCAACCATACTTGAGCATCATTTAATTGTCCAACCAACGACACTGATTTAGACTCAAGCAAATAACACTTGTCATGTGTTTTGGTGCATGACAGTCCTAAAGCGTTCATCGCCTGCAAAGGCATGATATTGTCTGAGGCTCCTGAATCAATGATACAATGCTCAATTTATAGCCTCCTATATGTAAGGAGATATAGAAAGGCTTGGGCTTCTCTCCTGCTAGAACAGAAGATTCAAGCAATGTGGGTGTACGACAGTCTCCTTCTTGACATACTTAACAATTCTATCTAGCTGATTTGGATGGTCCTAAAGATATTCCAGCTGAGAAATCTGCACTTTTGTCTTCATCATGGAATCCACTATATCAAAATTTGCTGAAGACGAATCTTGAGCAGCCTTGACATTTTCATGTGGTGGCTTAACATTGGAAGTGGAAGCTACTTCCTTCCCCTTTTCTTTCAATCTTTGCTTATCCTCTTCTTCCTTATGTGCCTTGAAATGTTGAGCACGTGTAAACATAGGCGTTGAAAGATTTTCATGATTCACTACAAGAGAATATTGATGAAGATCCTCTTGTTCTTCCTTTATTATAACAGGTTCATTCTGGAAGTATCCCGTAGTAGAGTCGCCATCGAAGTTGTCCGTCTGTGGTAAAACAACATTCGCACTTGGGGAAGGTACAATGCTTGAAACGGGTGTAGCATCATCATAACTCATGATTTGATTCATTCTTAAATTTTCAGGACAAGTGGCTCCAGTATGTGCATCAGTCTCATGAAAGGAACAAAAAACTGCATTTTGAGCAACATCAACTACTTATCTTGGTGGTGGTGCTGGCAACTTGGGCCTGTAATTATTGAAAAGCTGAAAATTGTTCCTCTTAGGCTGATATGGTTACTGTGGTTGGTACTATTGTTGTGGCGACTGATTTGGTTGTTGCACAGGTTGCCCCTAAGTAGGCAACTATCTCTTCATGATAGTCACTTCATTTGCTACCTTATGTAGTAGTGGATCCACAGAACTCTGAACTAGAGGCCTGATTGAATCCATCTTCATCTTGCTAGAAGTAATCATGTCATCCTCTAACTTGATGGTATTTGCTTGTGCATTGGATAATTCTGTTTCATTAGTTGATCTCAAAAAGAAGGCTATCTCAGAAGGAAGAGCATTGATGAAACTGCTCAACAGAATTTGCGGAGATGGATTAAGAGTATGAGAAAGGCGCGTAACCAGGTGATTAAACCTTACCACAAACTCTCTCATAGGTTCATTGTTTTCCATCTTTGAATTTGAGAGTTGGGCGAACAATCTATGACCGTCTTCAGCAGACTTGAACCTTTCTAAGAATTTCTTGCTCATAGTTTCGCAACTTGTAATGATGCCTGGCTCTAGGTGATTGAACCAGTCGGCAGCATTTCCCACGAGTGTCTCAACGAAGAGATGCATAGCAACATCTTCATGTGATACATGCAAAATAGCGCAAGCTGTTGTGAATGCAGAGATATGTTCATCAGGATGTTGAGTTCCATCTCTGTGGAACCGGGGAAAGTGCTTCCTTGACCCCTTTGGTAACTCATGACGTGCTTGCAGGGCCAAAGGTCCAATGTTATTACCCCAAGGCAATGGTGGTGGTCGCCTCTGATTTGCATCATTGTGATTGTTATTATTCGCATCACCCATTGCTCTAGGCTGGATTACTGGATCTTCTTGTGGTTCTTCCTGCCTGACTTCAGGAACTGTCTGAACTTCAAGAACTATGTTGGATGCTTCTCCAACTTCTGTAGGATCAAGATCTTGAAAGAAAGGATCCGTAGCACTGCCTTTTCCCATTCTTGAATAAACCTTGTGAGCCAAGATTATCTACTGCCATGCAGGAGGTGGTAATACTGGTCTTCTTGCTACAAGATCCACTTTGTGTTCTTCTTCGTTAAGAATAGCAGCCGCGTTTCTCCACTGATCAGGACTTTCCTTTTGCACAAATATGAAACTCCTCAGGCTACTAATGATGTCCATTTTCTCTCCTTCCACTTGTACAAGATTTGGTTGTTGAACTAGAGCAGAAGGATGCCAGAGAGTCATTCCCGTGACATAAGCCTAAGCTTGCTTGAAGTTTTATGCCTCGTACCCCACGGTGGGCGCCAGAAAACTATTGGCGTTTCAATTTGCACCTCTAGAATGCGAGTTGGAAATGGACAGCTATGCACAGATAAACTTCTCTCCTATTGGAAGAGGGAGTTCCTTTTTTGCTAATGTTCACTGAAAAGACAAATAAAACAAATTTTGCCTATCTTATTTTTGATTCTCAGCTGCGAGCACAAGGTTATAAAACTCTAAACGCTGCAGAAGAGGTTTTTTCCTTTTTAAAACTTCTACTACAACTAGGCTTAAACTAATGATGTTTTTAATCTCCTAAGTAAATTTAGAGCAAAGGAGATTAAAAGTGAATGAGAAATGATTGTTTTAACACAAAAACTGAAGCAATTTTCTCCCAGATTTACATCACAAGACTTATAGTACTTTAATGATGAACGCTGAAATGAAAGCTACAAAAGCCACACATCTGATCACAAAACTTGATGATTCGAGATATAATATCAGAGCAAAATAGGCTTGAAACTTCTATTCAATATCACAAAGTTGATACAACTCCAGGACAACAATACTGTAGCAAAAGGTAGGCATACAACAAGCGATCAAACACTGGAGAACATGTTACACAAAGAACAAGCACTTTCAATAACAATCATGCAGGCTAGAATAGGCACAACAAAATATGTTATCTTCAACACCGTTCCCTTACAATGAACACAGAGTGAACAAACACTTGGAATAACAAGGTCTGCAAGCTAGAATAGGCACAATAAATGTGTTACCACAAAAGTCAATCTTACAATGAACATAGAGTGAACAAACACTTGGAATAACAAGGTTTGCAGGCTAGAATAGGCACAACAAATTTGTTATCACCAAAAGTCGATCTTACAATGAACACAGAGTGAACAAACACTTGGAATAACAAGGTTTGCAGGCTAGAATAGGCACAACAAAATATGTTATCACAAAAGTTGATCCATTACAATGGGCAAGGCTGCCCTTATTTATACTAAAATCAAAGGAGTAGAGAACCCTAAAATCTCCTTGATTAACCCTAACTTGCCAACTTGCAAGCTTTATTTCTATTCTAAGATAAAGATACAATAAACAAATGCTTTAAAGCAAAGAAAACTCCAACTAACACAAAGTGATTTCTTTCTAAATATAGAATAGATGAGCTTAGGATGAAATCAAATGCTTTAAAACAAAAAGCATCTATTTTAAATTTGCTTTCTTTTGAAATGCATCCTCATCAACATTCTTGCTTTTTGGTGATGTCATCCATTGATATTCTGGGAAACAATATCTTCTAAAAAGTGAGTGATCGCATCTTTGCCAGGAACACTGATACTCTCTAGAATGATATTCTGATTCTCTAACATTTCTTCACCGTTTGCTACCATCTGAAGAAATTCATGAACTTCGCCTACAGCCTTGTCAAACTTCACTGTCATTGCAGAAAAATGACCCATCTTGCCGACATTGATATCATCATTAAAATTGATGCGGACGAGAGTCTAGAACTTTGCTTGCACTTCCCTGAGATCATACAGGGTACCATCTTCTTTTTCATATGAACATGGGATCTGAGAAACAAAAGATCTGACGAACTTGAGGACATTGACTACCTTTTCTTTCCATTCTATCAATTCTAAAATTATACTGTCATAAGTTTTTACTATGAAAAGATATTGCGCTTTCCAAATAGAAACTGTCTTCTTGTCATCGGTTGAATCAACAGAATCAAGTGCTATCTTCAAGTCAGAGATAATGATCTCAAACACCGGTCTATTTTCTGCCATGGTCTACTGCAACCCCTGGATGCCTTGGCGTAAATCATGAGTGTTGTACTTTAATTGATAAAACTTTGAAAGTACAACTCTCCCTTTAGTCACAAATTCTTCCACCCAAATATTCATGTGCCTCCCATAGAGAACCAACTGACTGAACTGTCGTTGATCGGCTGGTGATTCAAGATTCGGTGGAAGCAATAAATTAGTCTGTGATGTGCCATGGAAAAGGTTGGAAATATACTGCTGCAATTGCCTAACTTCAGCTTTGAGAGCTGCTTTGTCTTCTCTGTCTTTCAATACTCTTTCCTTCAATTTAAACGCTGCAACCTCGAAGAGATTTACATCTGTATGGCGGGTACTTCTACCAAGGTTAGCTTTGACAACCGTGAAGTCACCAACCTCAATATCATCAGCACTTCTATCTTCTGGTAGTGTTGCAGTTTCAAGGATTATTTCTCCATCCTCATTCTTTTCAATTTGAATCTACTTCTTCAGCTTCTTGTCTGGTGTGTCTTGGTAGATGCTTTTAAGTTTTGTTAAATCCAGCTGATATGAGGGCTTTCTCCTTCTCTTCCTTCCCATAATGTTTTCAAGCCAGGATGAGTCATCCTCTCTTGGAAACTCAGTTCTAACCTCATCAGCTCCTAATGAATCAATGTGTACATCAGAGTTATCAACCAGCAAATCTGGCTCTGAACCTATGTGGATAGGAGAAGTGATCGATGAAGAAGGTGGAGAAACATGATCTGAAGGTAACGCTTCAACATGCAGGATTAGTTCAACAGGAACTTCTAATTCAACTACTGGTTGTTCCTGCTGGACATGAGCTAGAGACTCATCTTTCTTCCTCTTTAACTTAGCCATTTTTGTTCCTTCTGGAAGAACACTCATAGTTTTAACCCTTATTTTGGTTTGGAAGTGGAAGGCTCTGATGGTTGTACAACTAGTGGCTCTGCTACCAGAATATCATCCTTCCACTTATTCTTCAAGAATATCAAACTCTTTTTAACAACTCAACTCATTCTTTCTTCAATGGAAGTGTTATCTTTTATTGACCAATTAACTGGTGGCAACGGTTGTTGCCCAACTTGGTACCTAAAATACGTGGGAAGTAGAACTTCACCACTCTCTGTCAAACCCTCTATATCTTTTGATAGGATATCAAACATCTGCTGAAGAGTAAACTTGCTGTAACTGCATTCTCGCACTTCAAACTCATCAGCGCAATTAGTCTAGAAGTCTTCAACTGCATGCTTGTGCGTACAATTTTGACCAAGATGTGATGCAAAAACACCACGAGGATCATATGAAGACCTCCTGTCAAAAAACTTGAGACCATATCTGGATGATTCATTACCAATTGCCTTGGCATCTGCTTCAGATCTACATTTGTAAATACTCATCCCAAGTGGAAAATTGAAAACTGCCTTCTGTCTACTACGAAAACATGTATGAACTTCATAGGCTTGCCGCAAAAATTCCATAAATACTATTTCATCTGTAGGATATCTCGGCAACATGGCTGGCTCTTCTGAGAAGCCATATACTCTGATGTAGGAAAAAGTGGGAAACTGGATAAACCAATCAGCCCATTCTACCATTGCTATTCTAGCCTCTGCTGAAAACCATATATGCAACTCATTATCCATATCTCGTACTACATGCATCAGAAATGCATCATTGACCCGCTTGTAATGTCGTTCAGCTTGAGAGATTCCTAACTGCGGGAAATGGTGATACACATGTTGAATACCCAAAGTTCCAACAACATTCAAACCTTTGAATTAACCCTAAAAAGCCATCAAATACACAAGGTATGACATCATGTGGAATTCATGAGCCCTTTGAAAATCAAGTATTTGTTGGTGGAGACTATCACTGATGAGTGCCGACTAGTCATAGAATTCGGTTCCATCAATAATCTGGGACATGATATAAAACATCCAAGGCTGGAACTTGTTAGGATTTGCTTGACCCATGATCCTGCTTAGCAGAGTGATCATTATTGCATGTTCCTCCTTGAACTCTCCACGTCCAATATTCTTTGGCATGACGTTCTGCTTCTCTTTTAACCACTTCTGACCAATCTTTTTCTGGTATTTTCCTTTATCATTGTTCCAAACCCTCTTGCATTCTTCAATTGAAACAGTTAAGTTTTCCCTCCAGACTAGTATTGTAAAACACTTCTCAATGCTGTTCGGCCTCAGGCTATAGAGCACATGTCTATCTCTTGATTGGATTTCTCTTGTGACTAAATTGTAATGCGTCATACAAGTAATTACAAACTCGATACTTTGCACTGTGATGGGAAAGGATGCCGCTGTAAGCAAACCGGAGTGTCCCAGATTCCTGATAGCATTATTTCCTGCATCCTCCAAAGAATGTAAATTGATCACTGGAAGTACTTTATACAAGTCTGTTTCACAAGTTCTTAGGTAATCCTGAACCAATGCCATTTTGGGCCTGATTTGTGTTGGAGAGTACTGCATACTTAAAGATTTGAAAATTGACTATGAACATGCCTGTCAGAAAATTTTTGGACAAATGGCTAAAAATTATTTGCTATTTTTAGAAAAAAGTAGATTTCGAGCAAAAATGCTGGCACATGGGTTTTGTAGGCAATTCTATTTTGAAGCAACCCAGACCGTTAGATTTTGAAAAAGTGGAGACTTTCCCAAAAAATAGCAAAAAAAAAGTAGATTCCTGAAAAAAGCAAAACTCCCAATCTTCAAGAGGATGAAATACTGGATGGACCCATCTCGACGAAAACTAAAAAAGCTTCAGTCTAATTTCTGAAAAATGATCCCCTAGAAAAAAGGACCCTGAAAAAGCGAACCTCCCTGCGTCCTCAACCCGAAACTATGAAGAACACTGAAAAAGCACTTCGTTTGGGTTTTCGAATCTTCGTTGAAAGAAAAATAAAATTTTTTCCTCTAGATGCAACCTGCAAAAGATAATGAAATAAAGAAGCCAAATGCTTGCCTTTATAGATCTTTAGGGCGAAAAAGTAGCTTTATTTGTGAAAGAATAAAACTTGGACCTCATCCATGAAGAAAGCAACTTTTAAAGCACAAATCTAAGTGGATGTCTTCAAATAGGAAGAATCCCTATTTTGTAGTTGCCTATGACTTCATGTGTAAGATGATGAAAAATATCTTCTTTTGATGATGTCATCGAACATGCGAGTTGATAGAAGTGTTAGCCAATTTTACTTCATTTTCGACACTTCTGCACTCGTTTTGACTCAAGTATGGCCTGTCTCCAACTTCAACAAGATGGAAAAATGTCACCATTGACTGAAAAAGCTGACTAATCCTGACATTTTGGAGATCTATCAACTAAGATTCCATACCCAGCCTCCAATTGACGATCTGGCATCGTTTGACTGCGAATTTGACCCTTTGAATCGGCCACAGGGCGAAGATATGGAAACAAGTGTTAGAAAACACTGTCAAATCAAGAAATATTCTATCTCTGGTGGAGTTAGGCGCCCCTAGTCACCTGGGGCACTTGGATTCTCATGCCTTAACCATTTTTTTGAAAATTGCAACTTCTTCAATTTTTTGATTTGCGTGTGCGTTCAGGTGGCTGAGGACCCCTGTTTGGCTGTCGATTTCTGTCTGCTGGGAGAAAAATGAGTCTGATGATCTGGCAGATAGGCAGGCCTGATGAAAACTGAGCTGACTGTACTCGCTATATGCCTCGGGAAACATGCCAAACTGTCCTGCTCTGAACCGGATCGGGTTGACGGAGAGAGATTCACGTTTTTTAGAAAAACTCAGAAAAAATTTGAAGTATGGTGAGTTTGGGCACCCCAAGTCACCTGGGGTGCCTATCTTTCAATGCCTTAGAAAATTTTCTAGAAAATTCAAAATTTATACCATTTCTCGTTTTCCATGCCAATAACCTCTGTTTGATCTTCATTTTTGGTTGTCCGAACGACTGTCGAGGCGGGATGAAGGGTGATCTGAGTAGCCTGAACATATCTATGATGAAATCCCAGCTTTGACTGATGTTTGACTAAGTTTGACCAAGTTTGACTAACTAGAAGCGAACTGATTGAAGCATTTTTTACGTTTCTCGAAAAATGTGAAAAAAACTAACACTAGAGAGGTTGGGCACCCCAAGTCACCTAGGGCACTTGGTTTCTCAAGACTTAACCATTTTTCTGATTTTCAACCTTCATCTACAACTTGCTTCGTTTTACGTGCTGAGAACTACTTACCGATGTTGATTTCAACAATTCGTCGATCAACTACCACTGAATGGTGAATGAACTACATATACTGGGCACATCTAACAAATTTTCTAGCTTTTCAAGATCTGATGATCGAAACAACTGCTTTTATGCCCATCAAAATTGACCAACGGACACAGTTCTTACATTTTCTTGAAAAACGTGAAAAATTTCTATCACTGGTGGGACTGGGCGCCCCAAGTCACCTAGGGTGCTTGAAATCTCCAGACTTAGTCAAATTTTGTGATTTCCATAATTTCATCTCACCTTGAATCCATCTTGCTCCGTTTTGTGTGCATCATCGAGTTGGTGACTGTTCGTCGGTTCTGCATCGTTGGAACAACGCTAAAACCTCGAAAACGAGCTCCGGCAGATGAACTTCCTCTATTGATGACTTCAGAGCTCATGCTTCACCTTTTGAAAAAGCAGAAATGACCCAGTAGAGAAAACTTGGTCTTTTGCAGATTCCGTCTAGACCACATTGATCGTGAAGCAAAATCGACCAATGAGAATCAAGCACGACACTTGAGTCGAAGATTCTATTTTTAGAAAGTTTTACCAACATCCATATCTAAAAAAACCCAGAAAACCCAATTTGATGTCTATTTTTTGAAATTTTGCTTTTTTGACTTTTTGATGAAAAATATTTCTAGACTTGTTCAAAATGCCTTAATGAAGCAAAAATTTTGATTGGGTATGTTGGTTTTTTCCCAGACTGGATGCTTATTCCCAGATTTCCCTACAAGGTAGCCATCAGTGATCAACAGGATCTCTGGGCCAGGGGCCAACAGTGTAGGAGATAGACTCTATATTTTATCTCCTCTTCTTCTTCAGGCTCTGCAAAACCTAGGGGGGTATTCCCTACTCAACATCCATGAGGATATGCATACAAAGGCTGGGATGCTGACAGAAAGCAGATAAGTCCTCCTGTAAGTAGACCAAAACTGAAAGATAAGAGCAAAGGGGCTAGCTTTGGGCCTATTTGCAGTTGTAAACAGAGGACTGAGGATCCTAAAACTAATTCTAATGTCCTAATGTTTGTTTTAGATTTTGATTTGGATTTTAAGTTTGGATGCAAAGCTGGACATGGTTATAACACAAAAACAAAGCATGATTGGTGCCTATCCAGGGCCTGGAGTCAGTAGACATACACCTGTGAATGATCAACATGAACAGCTAAAACTGGATTTCAGGAGGATATATGTGATATCTGCCTTACAGATATCTCCCAATACAGAGTGTTAAGTTATCTCTACTTATGGCATCCCTACTGCGGTATACCCTTCCCAATGTTCAACCTGAAAACAGATTAATCTACCCCTTGAGCAGAAGTTAAAAGATCAGACATTCAACATAGGAATTCTATGCTCTAGAATCTAAACATTACCCAAATATCCAGATTCAAAAGAAGAATACATGCAATACTGGAGACAGAATTAACACAACACATGCTAAGATAGCATTTCTCATATAAGATTAATCATGAAATCAGTGGGTTCATGCCAAAAACATACAACAAGAGATACATAAACTCACAGGTTAAGCTGTACAGAGCAACCAGATCAGCTTGTTATGAATTACAGAGCCAAAAATCTTCAACTTTCAACAACCAAAAATGAGTAACACTTCCTACTTATAACAGCCAGGTAGTGTACCACAGCAATTAATTACATGGTTGACCAAAAATCCCGCCAGACACATAGTATCAGAAAAATGGAGCTCAACGCACTACCAGATTGGCGCCCAAACATGAATGCAGCAGGTAGGGGAGGAGACAGGAAGAAATCTCGAGCCCTGCGCCACTGTCCGTTGATGTACACCTTCAATCGGGTACCAGATCCGCCCATACCTCTGCAACCTTCGCCATTAATGGCGCACCAACCCGCGGCCTTGGGAAAAACATCAAACAGTCGATCGTAACCATTTCCCGCCAAGATTCATTGTCATGATATTTCAAATATGCAGGATATCAATTATCCCACATGCACCCCGCGGCGACCTTTTCAACACTTTATATACTAGGCCACGAGCATATATAATGTCGGTGCTTTTGCTCCTGACGACACTAGTATAAGACTTCATCATCATCCTCCAACAGCATGATATCCTGTCGCTTGAAATATCACCCTGACGTCAGCATCATATCGCAATATAACCTGCATGATAATCGCCTTCATCGGCACAACCTGATCCATCGGAGGAACATCCTCCTGCTGAGCCTATACCAAAAGTCTGGCCGATGAACATCCTGATGACGTCATCATCATATCCTGCTGACGTCATCATCATATCTGCCCACTGCGCACCTCCTCATATCCGGATGACGTCATCATCATGTTTGCAAATATCGGGGGATCTCCACAAGATGATCAGTGTTAGAAATATGACCCCCCCGGACCTTGATGACGTCATCACCGTATCGACATCAGGATGATATTCGGAAGATAACCGGATATTTGGAAATATCATCCTGATGCACAAATATCATGTTGCACTGTAGCTCCACTATAAGATCGGGGTGATAAATGAATATGCCAGATATTTGAAAAGATCACCCCCACTAGATAATGCACGAAGCCGACAGGCGGATATCTTCCTGATATCAGCATCATCATGACGCTGGAACAAACATACATCCGGGTGATATTCAAAAATGAAAATATCACCCCCTCCTTCGGAAATATCATGATGCAGATAGGCAGAGAAATAGATATCACCCCGACATAAGAATGACGTCAGCATCATCAGGATGATAAAACAACAAACATGAAGTGATACAACAACATCAGGATGATATTGACTAAGATCATCCTGACGTTCAAAATATGATGACCCCAGTGAATATCGGGTCATACTTAGAACTCTTCAACAACATCATCAGGATGATCATAACCAAGATCACCCGATGATAAAAATATCACCCCGGCGAAATATCATGCAGGCAGAAAATATGATGACCCCCGCAAGCAACACGGCAATAACTGGAAATATGATGATGATGATGACGACCCTTAAGAAAAAACAAGTCAGGTCGAACAACTCAGAGAATAACCCCTTCAGAAGATCGGGGTGACATCATCATCATAAAAGGGCAAGGTGATAATTGGAAGATCACCGGAAACTTGAAAAATCACCCCCGCAAGCAAATCAGGGCACACTGTAGCTCATCAGCAGGATCAGGATGATATCCAAACATCACCCGATATTGAAATATGATGATCCTGATGAAAAACAAGTCGACAGAAAACATGATGCTGCGGACCATCATCGAAGACAAGATGATGATGATGATCTCCTCCCCAAAGAAAATATGATGCTGCAGCTGAACAATGCCGAGGAGGTCCAACACTTAGGAAAATGGGCAAGAAGATATAGGGTTCAAATGAAGAAACCCCCTAAACATGAAAAATCAACCCCCAGGTCAAAAAGAGTGCTAACACTGGCTTCGAATGGGGACGTGCAGGTGAAAACCTGCAGCGAGAACCAGATCTCCGGGCAGACCAGACAAGAAGCCAAAAAGCACGAGCTGTACAAGGCATTTACACTACATACATGTTTTTACAAATGTGCACAGCAACAAGTCATTTATGCAAAATAGAACTTAAGGAATTGGCCATGCACAGGCAATTCCAGAACTTCACCATCTAGGGCCTGGAGGAAATAAGAATCCTCCCCATGAGTATTGCAAACCTGATATGGGCCCATCCATAAGGGTTCAAATTTACCATGTTTACCCTTTTCCTGACCTTTAGCATTCCAAATGAGCACCAGATCATTGACTTGAAACTTCCTTTTTGTAGTTCTCCTGTCAAACTGATATTTCACATCTTGTTGTCTTTTGAGATTGATCTGGTGGGCTTTCCTTCTGTTTTCATCCAATGCAACCAGCTGGTTCACTCTTTATGTCATGGAGTCTTCAATCTCCTCATCATTTTCCTGAATGAATCTGTAAACTGGTAGGAGATTGTTTATGGGCAATCTGGCTGATGCACCATATACTAGCTCAAAAGGTGACGTCCCAGTAGCCCTTTTCACTGTCACTCTGTCAGCCCATATGGCTAAGTTCAATTTTGAGTCCCAAGCTCTCTTGTTCTTGTCCAGTATCCTCTTGATAATTTTCATGATGCTTTTATTGCTTGATTCTGCTTGACCATTTCCTTGTGGGTGATATGGTGATGTATATGATAGATTTATCCCATACCTGTTGCAAAAATCAACAAATTCACCTGATCTGAAGCACATAGCATTATCAGTGACTATCTTGAATGGTACTCCAAACCTGATGATAATATTTTCTAGTATGAAATCTGTCACCACCTTACTTGTAGCTCTCTTAGTTGGAATGGCCTCAATCCATTTGGTAAAGTAATCAGTTGCCACCAAAATCCAACTGTGTCCCCCACTTGATTTGTCTGCAATTTCCCCTATGAAGTCAATTCCCCATTGCTGGAATGGAGCATCCACAGTTACAGTTCTGAGGGGTAAAGCACCATCATATTTCAGCTTTCCTGAAAATCTTTGGTAAGGGTCACACCTCCTCACTAACTTTTGTGCATCTGAAAAGAGAGTGGGCCACCAATATCCTGCCCTGAGAATTTTATGAGCTGTTGTTTGGGCAGTATAATGTCCACCACACAATCCTTTATGCATATCAATCAAAACATTGTTAGCCATATCCTCATCCACACATCTCAGCAGCACACCATCAGGGTTTTTCCAGTATAGCTCACCTTGAACAATAACATACCTGATTGCATGTAACTTTAAAGTCCTTTTTTGACTGTCACTGAAATGGGAAGGACAATTTAGATTTTGCAAGTAGTAGATAATATCCTTGTACCATTCAGATCCTGATACATTTACACTCTCATCTTGGACTGCATTAACTTGGCATGCTTCCAAGTTTGACTATGCCATCATCTTGGCTAATCCTTGTCCTCTTATCAACTTGGTAACTTGTATGTCTATGTTGAACTCTTGCAGTTTGTTTATCCATCTGCACCTCCTTGCAGTCACCTCCTGCTGAGTGAATATGTCCTTGACTGCTGCATGAGGTACATATGCAATTATATATGATCCTACCAAGTATGGTCTGAAACTTTTGATGGCCCTGACAAGTGCATATGCCTGTTTTTCCATAATATCATACTTCAACTCAGAGGCCTGCAAGGACATACTGAAGAAAGCGATGGGCTGTTCAAAACCATCTTCGTTTTTCTGTAGCAAACATGCAGCAACAGTATGAAAGGAAGCAAATGAAAATACTTGGAATGGCCTAGAAAAATCAGGAGATTTAAGAACAGGGGCCATCTTGATTGCCTCTTTGATACTCTGAAATGATTCTATTGCTTCCCTTTCCCAGTTGACAGTTGCATCCTTCTTCATCATCTTGGAAATGTTCCTTGTGGTTTCTGCAAAGTTGGGAACAAATCTCCTAACAAAATTTATCTGTCCAAAGAAGGACTGAACTCCTTTTATAGTTTTTGGCATTTGAATCCTGTCAATAGCAGCCACTCTCTCTGGATCTATCCTGACTCCATCCTTGGAAACAATATGTCCCAGGAGCTTTCCTTCAACTACCCCAAAGGCACACTTCTTTGGATTTAAAGAAATACCATACTCTAGTGCTCTTATGAAAATCTGCTCCAGATGCAAACAATGCTGCTCTTCTTTCTTTGAGTAAGCAGTCAAGTCATCCTGATATACAGCAAGGATTGAACCAATCAGCCCTGCAAAAGCAACATCCATTGCTCTTTGAAATGTAGCACCTGCATTGGTTAGTCCGAAGGGCATTCTAACATACACATAAGTTCCCCATGGAGTGGTAAAGGCGGTTTTATACTGTTCTGATTCCTTTACCTTCACTTGATTATAACCTAAAAATCCATCCATCATGGATAAGAGTTCACAACCAGTCACTCTCTGCAACATAGCTTCCATATTAGGCAGTGGATAGTTATCCTTTAAAGAGGATACATTCAAGTTCCTGAAGTCAACACAAAGCCTAATATCACCATTCTTTTTTCTGACTGGGACAAGGTTAGACACCCAAGTTGAATGTCTGATTGGCACAATTATTCCAGCTTCGCTGAGCCTTTTGAGTTCTTCTTGCATCTTGGGAGCTAAGGTAGGATTAATAGGTCTTTGCTTTTGTCTAAATGGCTTAGCTCCAGGCTTCAATGGGATCTCATGCTGGAATAAATCTTCCCTATAGGCTTTTAGGTCCTCATATGACCAAGCAAAAACATGTTTATACTTTTTCAGTAATGCAATCAGCATACTCCTAATGTGTGGTTTGAGCTGTTTACCAATGTATACCTTCTGAGGGGCCTGAGATGTCCCCAAATTTATCTCTTCTAAATCTTCCTTATTTGTGGGAGATGTCCTTGTGACCAATTTATCTCTACTGTCAAAAGCTCTTTCCAAAGCTACCAACCCTCTAGGGATTTTATTAGTCTTCAATTGAATTATCTCTTTTCCCACAAGAGTTTCTTTTCCATCTATAGTCTCTACAAAAGCTTGGAAATCAATTTCTTGATTCTCATATTCATCTATGCAGTGCAAAAATTTCAACAAATCCCTATCATCATTAAACACTTGCCAACTGCATATATTTTCTGGTATTGCAGGCCTAATTTTAACTTCTACATTTGTAACACCTGACAGAGTGATGTCATCTGGCCTTATTGCAACATTGGCTAAGAAATCAGCCATAACATTTTTTGACCTCTCTACCCAGCCTATTGAAAATGCATCAAATAGTTCAATGGTATCCCAAACAGCATGCTTGTATTGTTTCAATCTTTTATTTTTTGAAGCATACTTATCTCTAATTTGGGATACAATCAGCTCAGAATCCCCAAAGACTCTTAGCATCTTGATTCCATGTTTGAGAGCAATATTTAGGCCTAAGAGTAAAGCCTCATATTCTGCAATGTTGTTTGTGCAATCAAACCTCAGCAAGGAAGAGAATTTGAGGAGCTTACCAGTTGGAGACAGGAAAATAACTCCAGCTCCAGAGCCTTCTTTTGCACAAGCTCCATCAAAAAACATGGTCCATAAGCCCTGCTGATCCAGCTCTTTAATGCATACATTTTTTTTTTTATCTTCTGCATCATCTGAGACAACCTTGAAGTTATCACAGTCAGTGTCTACAAAGCATACCTGTTCCTCTGCTTCTTGGTCTTCCACTGTCTCTGATGATCTTTGTTCTCTGATTAGCTTAACATCCCTACCATTCATTGGAATCATGGCATATGACAGGTCCAGCTGCATACTTCCACCAATTAGTGCTGCCCATCTTCTTGACAACAACATACCATACTGTGGCTTGATGTCAACCACTGTTATATTCATTTTATATCTCTTTTCAGGAAATGCTGCCAGTTTGAAATCTACATCCTTCATGATTCCAATAACTGGTACCTCTCTGGCATCCATAGCATAACATTTTCCACATGCCTTGTCAATTTTCAATCCAGTTTGTTGCATGATGGCCAAAGGCATGACATTTGTAGATGCTCCAAAGTCAAGCATACAATTTCTAATTATTTTTCCATTTATAACCAGGGAAACATAAAATGGTTCCACTTGTGAAGGACACTTTGTCATAGTCACTCCTAAATAGACTTCAGGAGTCTCATCTTCTTCATTACACATGACATGTTTCTCACCCTGGGTCTGAACATTTTGTTTAGCTTGAAAAGGTACCCCTGAGATTATGGATATTGTCCTATTCTTGATCTCTTCCACTTTCATGAGTTCCATAAGTGGAACAGAGACTTTTACCTGAGAGAGGATCTGAGCTATATCAAATGGAGCATAATTTTGTATAACAGTTGTAGCTTGCTCCACAATCTTGTTTTTATCCTGAGCTGATTTAGCTTTTACTTTCATAGTTCCCTGATCATCATTCTTGTCTTGGGAACCTTTACTTTGATCTTCAGCCTGAGGGATTTTGTTTTCTGGTCCTTGAGATTCATGACCTGTTCTATGTCTAAAATTCTGTTTATTATTTACCCACTGCCTTTTTTGTGGTTCAATTCCTTTATGACCATGCACTAGCTGACCTGCAGAAATATCTTCTGGCTGATGTGGGCTGCCTACTTGATTTTTACCTCTGAGATTGTAGTTGCTTTTGACTTGAGCAACTGCTGCAGCTGTGAAGGCTCTAATTTCCTCATCAGAAGGTCGTTGTAGGTTACTCAGAAAATTGTGTGAGTTCTGAGCATACACATAGTTATCTTCATTATCTTCATCATATGGGAACTGTTGGCAGGCCTGAATTTGATGAACTGTATTCTCATCAGCATCATAAAGAGTGTATCCATTGCCTATGGACATCATATTAACATCATCATCTTGCACATGATGTGGCTCATTGCATTCATTACAAGATGTAGCATTATCATACAAGGATTGATCAATCATACACTGTGACTGTGAATGTGGCATCTGACAAATTATACACCATGGAGCATCATCAACAATATTTATAGCTTTCTTTAGAGGATCAGGAGTTTCTTTGACATGTTGAGCCCTCTGATTTGTGTTGTTACGTGGGAATACAGGCTTACCATCATGCCAATTGGTGTTATAAGGCATATCATGTAATGATGGCCTCTTTTCCTGCCTTTGATAGACTTGCCTATCAGGACCCATCCCTTTTTCACTTCTAGCTAATCTATAGCTTAGGTCCTTAACAACATTTGCCAATTTGTCTATCTTATCTTCAGGGGCAGATGTACTACCTTGAGTGTTCTGAGGCTTGTTTGGATTCTGCAGAATTTTTATATCATCCCTTCTATTTGTCTTGCCCGATGCTTTCCTGTTGTTTTCAATATTCACTACAATTCTGAAAGCATCCCTGAGAGTAGCAGGACCTTTATCTCTTAATCCATATGCAGTTTTTGCATCAAAGGCATTGATATACAATATTATGCACATTGGTTCATTTGGCCTCATGTGATGTGGCAATTTGTTCAACACTTTAGTAAATCTTGCATTAAAGTCTGCAACCTGCTCATTTGACCCTTTAGTGATACTGGTGAACTCATTTACAAAAAAGCTAGGGTCAGTTTTGTCACCATATTGCTCCTTGAACATCCTTTTAAAATCATCCCATGATGAAATACTCCGGTCAGGCAGATTCTTGTACCATTCTCTTGCCTCATCTATTAAGGATTGCATGAATGACTTCATGAAAACATCCTCATGTTCAACCTCAAAGTTATCCATGACATTTTGAAAGGCTTTTAGATGATCTTCTCCTGACACTGTGTTGTTTCCTGAAAATTTAGGCACTTGCAGCCTCAGATGCTTGTCAATGGGGTTAGGATACCCAGGAATACCATCAAACACCAGCTGCCTGAATCTATCTAACTGCATGGGCTGTCTGTTTAACTGATTAACATTAACATTTCTGTTTGCATTCTGGTTTCCTACATTGTTCAGTGGTATCCTAGCATCATTCACATTTTGTCTCTCATCATTATGCTGATGTTGCACTTCATTTCTTTGCTGATGTCTCTGCACATTTGCATTCTCTAGGGTAGGAACTGAATCATTTTGGGCAGTTCTTAAGGCTTGCACTTTCTGCTTCATATCATCTCTGATTTTCATGGCTTGTAGATATTCTAGTTCTGCTCTTAGACTTCTGATTTCTTCAGCTAACTGTTCATCCTTAGGCCTGGAGGTAGATGGTCTCATACCATTCTGGTCATCATCTTTATCATCCCTCAGAGACTCTGCCTCTTCAAACCTTTCACTTGGGTCTAGAAATGGGCGTTCTTGGAACACCTCTGACCTCATTCTCATGCTACCACCCTGTTGCCTCTCATATGCACCTTGAATATCAGCTTCTGCATTTGAAAAGTAAGGCACATGCTGTCCTGATGGCCTAGGGTTATCTTGCATATCATCATTTTTTCTGGGGGAACCCTCATGACTAACTGAGACAGCTCCCTTTCTTCTGTACATCATTCTTCTTGTTACTGGTAACTCTTTAAATAAAGGATTTTGTTGGGATCTTCTCCCCTGCATATAAATTTTACTTTGACCGGTTGGGAGATTACTTCGGAGTCGCCACCTATTACTAGGAACTGTTTTCTTTTGAAAACCAGGGTTCTTTCACAAATTCCCCAGCGGAGTCGCCAATTTCTGTTGGTTTTTTCCCAGACTGGATGCTTATTCCCAGATTTCCCTACAAGGTAGCCATCAGTGATCAACAGGATCTCTGGGCCAGGGGCCAACAGTGTAGGAGATAGACTCTATATTTTATCTCCTCTTCTTCTTCAGGCTCTGCAAAACCTAGGGGGGTATTCCCTACTCAACATCCATGAGGATATGCATACAAAGGCTGGGATGCTGACAGAAAGCAGATAAGTCCTCCTGTAAGTAGACCAAAACTGAAAGATAAGAGCAAAGGGGCTAGCTTTGGGCCTATTTGCAGTTGTAGACAGAGGACTGAGGATCCTAAAACTAATTCTAATGTCCTAATGTTTGTTTTAGATTTTGATTTGGATTTTAAGTTTGGATGCAAAGCTGGACATGGTTATAACACAAAAACAAAGCATGATTGGTGCCTATCCAGGGTCTGGAGTCAGTAGACATACACCTGTGAATGATCAACATGAATAGCTAAAACTGGATTTCAGGGGGATATATGTGATATCTACCTTACAGATATCTCCCAATACAGAGTGTTAAGTTATCTCTACTTATGGCATCCCTACTGCGGTATACCCTTCCCAATGTTCAACCTGAAAACAATTTAATCTACCCCTTGAGCAGAAGTTAAAAGATCAGACATTCAACATAGGAATTCTATGCTCTAGAATCTAAACATTACCCAAATATCCAGATTCAGAAGAAGAATACATGCAATACTGGAGACAGAATTAACACAACACATGCTAAAATAGCATTTCTCATATAAGATTAATCATGAAATTAGTGGGTTCATGCCAAAAACATACAACAAGAGATACATAAACTCACAGGTTAAGCTGTACAGAGCAACCAGATCAGCTTGTTATGAATTACAGAGCCAAAAATCTTCAACTTTCAACAACCAAAAATGAGTAACACTTCCTGCTTATAACAGCCAGGTAGTGTACCACAGCAATTAATTACATGGTTGACCAAAAATCCCACCAGACACACAGTATCAGAAAAATGGCGCTCAACGCACTACCAGATTGGCGCCCAAACATGAATGCAGCAGGTAGGGGAGGAGACAGGAAGAAATCTCGAGCCCTGCGCCACTGTCCGTTGATGTACACCTTCAATCGGGTACCAGATCCGCCCATACCTCTGCAACCTTCGCCATTAATGGCGCACCAACCCGCGGCCTTGGGAAAAACATCAAACAGTCGATCGCAACCATTTCCCGCCAAGATTCATCGTCATGATATTTCAAATATGCAGGATATCAATTATCCCACATGCACCCCGCGGCGACCTTTTCAACACTTTATATACTAGGCCACGAGCATATATAATGTCGGTGCTTTTGCTCCTGACGACACTAGTATAAGACTTCATCATCATCTTCCAACAGCATGATATCCTGTCGCTTGAAATATCACCCTGACGTCAGCATCATATCGCAATATAACCTGCATGATAATCGCCTTCATCGGCACAACCTGATCCATCGGAGGAACATCCTCCTGCTGAGCCTATACCAAAAGTCTGGCCGATGAACATCCTGATGACGTCATCATCATATCCTGCTGACGTCATCATCATATCTGCCCACTGCGCACCTCCTCATATTCGGATGACGTCATCATCATGTTTGCAAATATCGGGGGATCTCCACAAGATGATCAGTGTTAGAAATATGACCCCCCCCGGACCTTGATGACGTCATCACCGTATCGACATCAGGATGATATTCGGAAGATAACCGGATATTTGGAAATATCATCCTGATGCACAAATATCATGTTGCACTGTAGCTCCACTATAAGATCGGGGTGATAAATGAATATGCCAGATATTTGAAAAGATCACCCCCACTAGATAATGCACGAAGCCGACAGGCGGATATCTCCCTGATATCAGCATCATCATGACGCTGGAACAAACATACATCCGGGTAATATTCAAAAATGAAAATATCACCCTCTCCTTCAGAAATATCATGATGCAGATAGGCAGAGAAATAGATATCACCCCGACATAAGAAGGACGTCAGCATCATCAGGATGATAAAACAACAAACATGAAGTGATACAACAACATCAGGATGATATTGACTAAGATCATCCTGACGTTCAAAATATGATGACCCCAGTGAATATCGGGTCATAATTAGAACTCTTCAACAACATCATCAGGATGATCATAACCAAGATCACCCGATGATAAAAATATCACCCCGGCGAAATATCATGCAGGCAGAAAATATGATGACCCCCGCAAGCAACACGGCGATAACTGGAAATATGATGATGATGATGACGACCCTTAAGAAAAAACAAGTCAGGTCGAACAACTCAGAGAATAACCCCTTCAGAAGATCGGGGTGACATCATCATCATAAAAGGGCAAGGTGATAATTGGAAGATCACCGGAAACTTGAAAAATCACCCCCGCAAGCAAATCAGGGCACACTGTAGCTCATCAGCAGGATCAGGATGATATCCAAACATCACCCGATATTGAAATATGATGATCCTGATGAAAAACAAGTCGACAGAAAATATGATGCTGCGGACCATCATCGAAGACAAGATGATGATGATGATCTCCTCCCCAAAGAAAATATGATGCTGCAGCTGAACAATGCCGAGGAGGTCCAACACTTAGGAAAATGGGCAAGAAGATATAGGGTTCAAATGAAGAAACCCCCTAAACATGAAAAATCAACCCCCAGGTCAAAAAGAGTGCTAACAGGGTACAACAGTGTTGCAAGAGCAGACATGTGTGTTTTGTGTGTTGATATTTGCAGATTTGAGCATCAATTTCCTCATGGCATGAAGAGCATCTTCCTCCCATGAGAGCTTCACTACAAGGTGACATAATATTATGCTTTCATCATTGATTCCTTTGGTTTTTGTCTCTGCCTCACAAGGGCATGCACTCTTTATCTGACAACGGTGTTCAGAGACTTAAGTGTCCTCCGGGGCTTGATTGAGGCAAGCCTCTAAATACCACAACCCCAAACCAAGTCTTGTGATTGCTGGTTACAGGTGTCGCATTTGGGAAAAGTGGAGTTGCAGGAAGGATTGGCAGACATCAAGGATTCAGGATCTGAAGAAAAGGACACAGGAGCACTTATAGGACTTGGGCACTCGCTCTAGTGTCCTCCACATCCGAGTTTTGGGAAACAGAAGTTATAGGGTTGATCAATGTCGGGAGGAGGTCCGGATTCGACGAAGAAATTGGCACCTTGGACTTGGGCGCCCGCTCCAGTGTCCCCGACTGTTCCGCTTCAAAACTTCGAAAACATGTATTCTGTAATTTGGTATTTTACTCCTGTCTGCAAGAGCTTTTTTCGTTATTCGGCAATTTGTTGTCATATTTGCATAATTAGGGTTTTAATGGTTAATTGGACATAAGAGAAGGAAAATTAATAATTAAATTCCCTAATCCAAGTTTCCCTACATCTGCAAGTGAACTAGTGTATGATAGTGCTTGTCACTCAACCCTAGATCCTTGAATGTATAGTGGAGAGGCGGATTTAAACATCTAAACATTAGAACATTAACAAATCCAAGTTTCCCCTAAACACTCTTCATCAAACTAGGGACCACCTTTAGGTACTGTGTATTTATCTTTAACCATCTTCAAGACATTATAACCAATAGAAATAAGATAACTTTGCATTCATACCTTCTAGTAGGCATAGTCAGATCCATCAAACCAAGGAATGTCTTTCTTGTGCCATCTTGGATCTACCTTAAGTTGTTAGGCTTTCTTCTAAGGAACCTCGCTCTAATACTAATTGTTGAAGGCACAAGACAACTAAGAGGGCGGGGGTGAATCTGTTGTATCAAAAACTTTAACTTCTTTAAATAGAAACACATTCACATTCACTTAATTTAACTCCTTAATCTGTTATGAAGATTAAACATGCAGTGCATAATTAAAACATAAACACATCAACACCACACACATATGAACACCCAATTTTTACGTGGAAAACCTAAAAGGGAAAAACCACGGTGAGTGTTAGCTCACAATATAATGTAGTAACAATATTGAATAACAAAGAGGCTCACTACCTTAGGGCTCACTGCCCAAAATGCTCACTGCAAAAAGGCTCACTTCCAAAGGGTGGCTCACTGCCATGAACTGATATAGTAGCATCTACAACATACCTGAGTTCAATTCCATTAAAGTGCAATACATCTCTTTTGCTCTGCCTTTACAACACACACACTTTATCTTCGCATCTTTGCACTCTCTCACCTCACTCACAAATTCATTACATATATTTATACCAATCAACAACCTTGGAACATTCATTGAGGGCGGCAATACAACTTACAACCATTGGAACTAGCTCCAAGGTCGGCATACATACATATTTCAAATTAGGTTTGGACCTAAACAAACTTACGAAGCAAATGAATGAAGGAGGAGCACTTTGTGGCTTAGCTCAAACCCAAACACATCCTTACACGCTTCAACATGCTTCCACAATCCACGAATCACCTTTGCAACAAGTGTAAATAACCAAGTCAGCCAGAACTAATGCAAACATCAAGAATACTTGAATACACGCTTCCAAGAACTTCATTATAGTTTGCGGATCAAGCATACGCCTTCAATACATTCTGGAGTCATCCACACACAACATAGAATCACCTGGGAGCCGACAAAACCATCTGCAATAGATCTCACTTGAAGATAACAAATATCACTTGAAAACAAATCACAGACTGCTCTCAACAAACACTGTCGAACTTTGTTAATCAATAACTTGTTTTTTGGAGCACTAAATCACAAATCCTTTGGAGTGAAATAGCTAAGGACCTTATAAACTTAAGTCCAGAACCGCAAGACCAAAATCCAAACTACAGAGGAATGCAGAGCAAAATACTTTCTCCCTATCACACTGCAAATGCTATCAAGCATAGTCTTCAAACTGGTGAATAGAACTTTTGTTGCACAGCGATCCAAACCACCAAATTCTAGATTTAGCATCTTCAAACACTTCTCTGAATCACATCCAAATCTCATACTCTAGTCTTCAACACAGAGGAAATGTGGAGAAAAATACTCAGATAGTGTCCTTAATATGACAATTCAATCAATCAACAAACTGCAATATCAGAAGAAACAGTTGGCACCAAACACAAACATGTTGACATCAATGACAACACCAGTTAGCACATACTTGCAACAACATGAACATGAACCACCCTAGAAAAACACTATAGCAATTGTAAATAACAAGCACATATTGTTGATATTAGGTTAGTTTTTGTTCTATAAGGAGCTTCCCCTTTTAATTCAAAGAGCGATTCTACTACACACTTGTTTCGTTTTGGGTTGCACTAAAAGGTGAGAATTAAAACACTAACATATCAATCCACATTACCATATAACCGACCATCTTCTTCAATCCAATAGTTGCTAGCAAGGATTTCCAACAATTGATTGGCCATCCAACATGCATCTTCAACCAAAACCTCGTAAAAATCAATGTTATTGATGCAAATAACCAACAACCCACACCCTATGGCATTTTGTGACCTTGTCACTACCCATGCAATCAAAGACCAACAAACATGGCCTTTTGCATGTCAACAATCAATTAATGAACAAAAAATCATCTATTATCCTTGAAATCATGTACTTCGACATCAACATGTATATTTTAACATCATGTGCCTTTCAACAACACTTTGGCAACATAGTTGACCTTCAATGACATTTTGGCAACAACTAAAATCACTTCAATAGCAATTCACCAACAATACTTCAACAACATACTAATATCAAAACTTCCCTACAACAATGATTAAAAGATTGTCTCTCCACAAGCATCATGATACTTCAACAACAATAATTTAATATCAGCACCTCCCTACAACAATGATGAAAAGATTGTCCCTTCACAAGCATCATGGTAATGTTTTGAACCATTACCAAGAATCATATAAAACTTTCCTCTAAATGAACTCTTTATATATCATTCTAACATTCAATATATTGTTGAAAGTAGCTTGCAGCTGATCCATAACACTACCCTAAAATTTATCCATCTTTAGGACCTTCCCAATCAGATACAATCATGGCCAAAGGGTCCAATTAAGGACTGTCCTACCACGCACCTTCAACAAAAACACTCACAATCCATGTACAATGGAACTCAAATATCAACAAAGTCTTATGATAGTGAATTAAATCCAATATACATATGCTCAACAATCTAAATTACATTCACAGTTTTTGTTGCAAGGGCTTACACTCAATCTAGACCTCAGTCATAGATTACTCTACAATTCAAGCATTTCACATGAGTGCAACCATAAACATGGACATCCTGAGGTTGATCGTGCTTACTGTTGGTGTTTCAATTCACACCTTTGGAATGCGAGTTGGAAACGGATAGCTATGCACAGATAAACCGCTCTCCTATTGGAAGGGGGAGTTCCCTTTTTGCTGATGTTCGCTGAAAAGATAAATAAAACCAATTTCGCCTATCTTCTTTTTGATTCTCAGCTGTGAGCACAAGGTTATAAAACTCTAAACGCTACAGAAGAGGTTTTTTTCTTTTTTAAAACTTCTACTACAACTAGGCATAAACTAATGACGCTTTTAATCTCCTAAGTAAATTCAGAGCGAAAGGGATTAAAAGTGGACTAGAAATGATTGTTTTAACACAAAAACTTAAGCAATTTTCTCCCAGATTTACATCACAAGACTTATAGTACTTTAATGATAAAAGTTGAAATAAAAGTTACAAAAGCCACATATCTGACGATGAAACTTGATGACTCGAGATAGAATATCAGAGCAAAATAGGCATGAGACTTCTATTCAATATCACAAAGTTGATACAACTCCAGGACAACAATACTATAGTAAAAGACAGGCATACAACAAGTGATCAAACACCGAAGAACATATTACATAGAGTGAACAAACACTTGAAATAACAAAATCTGCGGGCTAGAATAGGCACAACAAATTTGTTATCACAAAAGTTGATCCATTACAATGGGCAAGGCTGCTCTTATTTATACTAAATCAAAGGAGTAGGGAACCCTAAAATCTCCTTGATTAACCCTAACTAACTTGCCAACTCATAAACTTTATTTCTATTCTAAGACAAAGATACAACTAATAAACACTTTAAAGCAATTTGCTTTAAAGCAAAGAAAATTCCAACTATTACAAAGTGATTTCTTTCTAAATAAAGAATGGATGAACTTTGGTTGAAAGCAAATGCTTTAAAACAAAAAGCATTAAGTTAAAGCTACTTTTTGTGTCTCATCCTTATCTTCATTGTTGTCCTGTTGGTGATGTCATCTATTGATAATTTAGGAAATAATATCTTCTAAAAAATAGATTCTGACTGAAAAAACTGGCACATGGGTTTTGTAGACAATCCCATTCTGAAGCAATCCAGTTTGTCAGATTTTGAAAAAGCGGAGGATTTCTTGAAAAAGTAACAAAAAAGTAGATTCCAAAAAAAAACAAATTTCCCAATCTTCAAGAGGATGAAATTCTAGATGGACCCATCTCAATGAAATTTGAAAAAGCTTTGGCCTTGTTTTTGAAAAACTATCCCCTAGAAAAAAGGACCCTAAAAAAGTGTGCTCCCCTGCTTCCTCATCCCGAAACTATGAAGAATGCTGAAAAAGCACTTCGTTTGAGCCTTTGAATCTTCCTTGAAAGAAAAATAAAAACCTTTCCTCTTGATGCAACCTACAAAAGATAATGAAATAAAGAAGCCAAATGCTTGTCTTTGTAGATCTTTAGGGCGAAAAAGCAACTTTCTTTGTGAGAGAATAAAACTTGGACCTCATCCATGAAGAAAGCAACTTTTAAAGCACAAATCTAAGTGGATGTCTTCAAATAGGAAGAATCCCTATTTTATAGCTGCCTATGGCTTCATATGTAAGATGACAAAAAATATCTTCTTTTGATGATGTCATCGAACACGCGAGTTGACAGAAGTGTTATCCAATTTTATTTCATTTTCGACACTTTTGCGCTCGTTTTGACTTAAATATGGCCTGTCTCTGACTTCAACAAGACAGAAAAATGTCACCGTTGATTGAAAAAGCTGACTGATCTTGACATTTTGGAGACCTACCAACTGAGATTCCATACCCAACTGGAATCTGACATCGTTTGATTGTGAATTTGACCTCTTGAAAACTGCCAACAGACGAAGATCAAGAAACAACTATTAGAAAACACTGTCAAATCAGGAAATTTTCTAACATTGATGGATTTGGGTGCCCCAAGTCACCTGGGGCACCTGGATTCTCCAGCCTTAACCATTTTTGTGAAAATCGCAACTTCTTCAATTTTTTGATTTGCTTGCGCGTTCTAGTGGCTGAGGACCCCTATTTGGCTATCAATTTCTATCTGCTGGGACAAAACTGAGTCTGATGATCTGGCAGATAGGTAGACCTGATGAAAACTGAACTGACTGTACTCTCTGTGTGCCTCAGGAAATGCACCAAACTGATCATTTCTAAATCGGACCGGGTGACGGAGGGAGATTCACATTTTTTGAGGAAAACTCAAAAATATTCTAACTCTGGTGAGTTTGGGCGCCCCAAGTCACCTGGGGCACCTGGTTTGCCATGCCTTAGAATTTTTTTTGAAAATTTCAAATTTATTGCCATTTAACATTTTTTGTGCCAACAACCTCTGTTTGATCTTCGTTTTCGGTTGTTCGGGTGACTATCGAGGCGAGACGGAGGTGATCTGAGTAGCCTGAACATATCTATGATGAAATCCTAGCTTTGACTAATGTTTGACTGAGTTTGACGAAGTTTGACCAACTGGAAGCGGAATGACAAAAGCATTTTTGACGTTTCTTGAAAAATGTGAAAAAAATCTAACACTAGAGAGGTTGGGTGCCCCAAGCCTCCTGGGGTGCTTGGTTTCTTCATAGTTAGCCATTTTTCTGATGTCATCGAACACGCGAGTTGACAGAAGTGTTAGCCAATTTTATTTCATTTTTGACACTTCTGCGCTCGTTTTGACTTAAGTATGGCCTGTCTTTGACTTCAACAAGACGGAAAAATGTCACCGTTGATTGAAAAAGCTGACTGATCTTGACATTTTGGAGACCTACCAATTGAGATTCCATACCCAACTGGAATCTGACATCGTTTGACTGCGAATTTAACCTCTTGAAAATTGCCAACAGACGAAGATCAAGAAACAACTATTAGAAAACACTGTCAAATCAGGGAATTTTCTAACACTGATGGATTTGGGTGCCCCAAGTCACCTGGGGCACTTGGATTCTCTAGCCTTAACCATTTTTCTGAAAATCGCAACTTCTTCAATTTTTCGATTTGCTTGCGCGTTCTAGTGGCTGAGGACCCCTGTTTGGCTATCAATTTCTATCTGCTGGGACAAAATTGAGTCTAATGATCTGGCAGATAGGTAGACCTGATGAAAATTGAGCTGACTGTACTCTCTGTCTGCCTTAGGAAATGCGCCAAACTGATCATTTCTAAATCAGACCGGGCTGACGGAGGGAGATTCACGTTTTTTGAGGAAAACTCAAAAATATTCTAACTCTGGTGAGTTTGGGCGCCCCAAGTCACCTGGGGCACCTAGTTTGCCATGCCTTAGAATTTTTTTTGAAAATTTCAAATTTATTGCCATTTCTCATTTTTTGTGCCAACAACCTCTGTTTGATCTTCGTTTTCGGTTGTCCGGGCCACTATCGAAGCGGGACGGAGGTGATCTGAGCAGCCTGAACATATCTATGATGAAATCCTAGCTTTGACTAATGTTTGACTGAGTTTGACGAAGTTTGACCAATTGGAAGCGAACTGACAAAAGCATTTTTGACGTTTCTTGAAAAATGTGAAAAAAATCTAACACTAGAGAGGTTGGGTGCCCCAAGCCTCATGGGGTGCTTGGTTTCTTCATAGTTAGCCATTTTTCGGATTTCCAACTCTTGTTTGCAACTTGCTCTGTTTTGCGTGCCGACAACTGCTTCTTGATGTCAATTTCGACGATCGTCAATCAACTGCCACTGAATGGTGAATGAACTGCATAGCCTGGGTACATTTGATGAATTTTCTAGCTTTTTAGGATCTGATGATCAAAACGATTGCTTTTATGCCCACCGAAACTGACCGACGGACACAGTTCTCGCATTTTCTTGAAAAACGTGTAAAATTTCTATCTCTGGTGGGACTAGGCACCCTAAGTCACCTGGGGCGCATGAAATCTTCAAACTTAGCCAAATTTTGTGATTTCCAAATTTTCATCTCGCCTTGGATCCATCCTGCTCTGTTTTACATGCTTCATCGAGTCAACGACTGTTCGTCGGTTCTGCATCGTTGGAACAACGTTGAAAACTTGAAAAATGAGCTCTGGCAGATGAACTTCCTCTGTTGATGACTTAAGAGCTCATGCTTTGCCTTCCAGAAAAAAGCAGAATTGATCTAGTAGAGAAAACTTGGTTGTTTGTATATTTCGTCTGGACCACGCTGATCATGAAGCAAAATCGACCAATGAGAATCAAATGCGACCCTTGAGTCAGAGATTCTATTTTTAGAAACCTTCTATTTTTAGAAAGTTTTGCCAACATCCATATCTCAAGAAACCTAGAAAACCTAACTTGATGTCTATTTTTAGAAATTTTGTTTTTTTGACTTTTTGACGAAAAATTTTCTAGACTTGTTCAAAATGCCTTAATGAAACAAATTTTTTTGATTGGGTACAACAATTGGCTCTGTCTAGGGACTATGGCGGATACTTACGGCATAGGAGAACTGAGAATCTCTGGACTTTTAAAGCTTGGACCAGTGCCTTATCAGTTGGGCAATAGAGTCAGGTCACTTTCCTAACAACGAGAACAAGACTTATCCCTATATCACCTAAAACCGGACTTCCTAAAATCACCTAAAAAGTTGGAACTTTCCAGAACACAAAGAACACAATTGTCACATTACAAAAGGGGAAAAACATTATGACATAACGATCACATTACGGAAAGGGAAAACACATAACATACACAAATGTTCTTTTTTGAAGCGAGGACAAGAAAAACAAAAACTGTTACATAAAACCACCAACTGTTTCAGAGAAATAAGAACCCCTTCTCTTGAGCTGTGATATTTCTCTTGGCATCACATAGCATTTCTTTCTCTGCAACATCTCCTCAAAGAACCATGATTTAGGTGGGTAATCACGTTTAGGCCATGACAAGTTCATGATTAACTGATTGATACGCCAGAGCTCAAGTTGTTCAACTTCTTCCAAAGCGAGAAGTCTCTGCAACATGTGAAGGTACAAAACCTCTTTTTGAAGATATGAAGTATCTTGTGGCCAAAGTATACTTGTGGGAACGGTAGTCACCACATATAAAACTTGACGTTCATTTATGTCTTCAACATACACAACCTTGAACTCAGTCAATGTATCATCCTCTGGAAATGGTCTAAGTTGCTCATACACAATCCTCATTACTAATTCTTGGCTTATCTGATCTACAACTATCATTGCCCATTTTTCCAGTGCTTCAAGAGCTTCTTCTTCTTCATTGGTTATGTTTTCGTCCATCCAATCTTCAGAGTCTGATGAATCATCAAGATCTGAATGCTCAAACTCTTGATCATTATCGATAACATGTTCACCTGACAGCTCACTTTCCCATTCATTATCTTGAATCTTGTCACCCTCTGTAGAGTAACCTTCTTCAACGCGGATATCCAGCATCGTTTCATGTTCAGCATTCATGTATCTGTCTTCTTCTGGTAAGTAAGTGGAATCAAAGACAGATTCATCTGAGCTATATGCTTCTTCTTCATCTTCTTGATCAATTTCACATACGGCGTATCTCACAAAGCATTTGTCAAGAATTTTTGACTTTTCCATATGATTTTCTTCAGTGACCAAGACTGAATATTCCATGAACTTTTCTTCTCCACAAGCCTCTTCATATACTGCATTTTGTGTTGGCTTTATAGTATCGACGATGTCTCTTAATTGCATAGGTTCAGGGATAACCTTCGAAAGTTTAGCATCATCTTCTTCACTAGTGTGTATGAAAACTTCTTGAGACAAAGATGAAGACGGGCTAAACCGTAAAAGAGAATTTACTGTATCCTCTACTAAAGAATCACTCTCCAAGTGATGTAGAAAACTGTCGAGATCCAATGATGAATCTTCCATATGATCTCCATTTTTGAGAAATTCCTCCAATGATGAATCATCTTCAAAATGAAGATCTTGTTCTTGCTCCAATTGCAATGCTTTTTTGGTCTCTTCTCCTTTGAATGTATCTGACACAGGTTCTTCAAACCAACCTTCAAAAGATGAGAAGAACAAATCAGATTCATCATTGCTCTCTTTAGCATTTTTGATATCTTCCTCGTAATTTTGGTCTTGTGAAGATTGTTGCACTTCTTCCTCAGAGAAAGTATGCAAGTCGTGCATTTCTTCAGGTTCTTCTATCAATGATCCTTCTTCATATTCAAAGAAATTATGCAAATTTTCAACTTTTGATGAACATTCATATTCCATATGCAAACACATGATGTCGATTGAAACAGAGTTAGAAAAATGATCCCTTCTAATATTTGATTTATACTGGTAAAATCCCTTCATAGAGCCACCATCGGATTCGTCAAAGAGACGTTCAGGATTATCCGAAAATCCTTGATTTTCATTTGATTCTTTTAATATTTGCATGAATCTTCTCATCTCAGGGCAATTTTCTCCATCATGGTGGTTTATTGCGTGGAACAAGCAGTAGATTTGTATTGCAGAAGACACATCTGCCTCTTGATGCATATGTGATACTTGACGCACAGGTGAAGCAGGTTGATCACTGACATAGTTAATGAAAGAATCTAGTATACTTGAAGGAGATGGAACTTGCTGAAGTAGTACAACATTCAAGGGCAGCAATGGCTTGATTGAATCTCCCTGGATCTTTCCTGAAGTGATCATATGATCTTCTAATTCAATAGCATACTCCTGAGCTTCTTGTAGTTCTGTAGTGTGTCTTTGCTTGAGGTAGAAAGAAATTTCTGAAGATTGTGCATTTGTGAAACAACTTAGCAGAATTTCTGATGAAGGATTCAGGGTGTTTACAACTTTTCCAATCAAACGGTTGAATCTGGCCACGAACTCTCGCATCGGCTCACTTTTGTCTTTCTTGATGTTTGAGAGTTGTGTAAACAAGACATGACTGTCTTCTGCGGGCTCGAAACGGGTAAGAAATTTCTCCCTCATCAACTCCCAACTTGTGATAGAGCTTGCAACGAGGTGATTAAACCATTCAGCTGCTAAGCTTTGCAATGATTCCACGAACAAACGTATTGCAACATTTTCATGTGCAATGCCAAGAATTCCACAGGCAGTGGTGAAGGCAAAAATGTGCTCATCAGGATGTTGCTTGCCATCACTATGAAACTTTGGAAAATTTTTTCTTGATCCTTCAAGAAGCTCATGATATTCTGCTAGTGCCAAAGGTCCAATGTTGTTACCCCAAGGCAATGGGGGCGGTCGCCTCTGATTCAGATTATTGCAATTGTTATTATTTGCATCACCCATTGCTCTAGGCTAGATTATTGCTTCCTCTTGAGGTTCTTCTTGCTTGACTTCAGGAACTAGCTAGATTTTAGGAACTATGTTGGATGCTTCTCCAACTTCTGTAGGAATAAGATCTTGGAAGAAAGTTTTTGTAGTACCATCTCTCCCCCTTCTTGTATAAACCCTGTGAGCCAGGATTATCTACTGCCACGCGGGAGTTGGTAATACTGGTCTTCCGGTCATAAGATCTGCTTTGTTCTTCATTAAGAATAGTAGCCATGTTTCTCCACTAATCAGGACTTTCCTTTTGCACAAATATGAAACTCCTCAGGCTACTAATGATGTCTGTTTGCTCTCCTTCCACTCATACAAGATTTGGTTGAGTAACAGGTGGTGTAAGATTTGGTTGTTGAACTGGAGTAGAAGGACGCCAAAGAGTCATTCCCGTGACATAAGCCTAAGCTTGCTCGAAGTTTTATGCCTCATGCCCCACGGTGGGCACCAGAAAATTGTTGGCGTTTCAATTCGTACCTTTGGAATGCGAGTTGGAAATGGATAGCTATGCATAGATAAACTGCTCTCCTATTGGAAGGGGGAGTTCCCTTTTTAATGATGTTCGCTGAAAAGATAAATAAAACCAATTTCGCCTATCTTCTTTTTGATTCTCAACTGCGAGCACAAGGTTATAAAACTCTAAACCCTGCAGAAGAGGTTTTTTCCTTTTTTAAAACTTCTACTACAACTATGCATAAACTAATGACGCTTTTAATCTCCTAAGTAAATTCAGAGCGAAGGGGATTAAAAGTGGATGAAAAATGAATGTTTTAACACAAAAACTTAAGCAATTTTCTCCCAGATTTACATCACAAGACTTATAGTACTTTAATGATGAAAATTAAAATAAAAGTTACAAAAGCCACACATCTAACGACGAAACTTGATGACTTGAAATAGAATATCAGAGCAAAATAGGCATGAGACTTCTATTCAATATCACAAAGTTGATACAACTCCAGGATAGCAATACTATAGCAAAAGACAAGCATATAAAAAGCGATCAAACACTGGAGAACAGATTACACAGAGTGAACAAACACTTGAAATAACAAAATTTGCGGGCTAGAATTGTCATGTCCCCATTTCCGAAGTGATCTACATCAAACAATGGGTTAGCCTACTCATCATTCCCGGAGGCTAATACCAATCTTGAGGGAATGAATTCGGTTTTTGGCTAACATATTGCTTCAGTTTTGTAGGATTAAGTCAATGACCATTCCAGTAGTCTGTGTTGATACCAGCTGAATTGGTTAAGATTGGAAGCCCAAAATTGACTAAGGCAGGACTCCTAGAGTTAGGGCGCACCTTCTTGCTTGTTCAATGTCAAATATGAGCCTAACCAAGAATCATCAAGCTATGAAGCACTTCTATCATATCAACTAGGGCACCTTGGAAGAAAAGAGTGTTTTGATCTTCAAAATGACTCATACATTGCAAATTTTCAGAGAACATGACCAAGTGAACACTAGGTGTGCTTCTCCATCCAAATCTACTAGAACAACTACCAAATGCACCTAGACTAAAGGACATCCAAATGGTGCCTAAGTGCATTTTAAGGGAGAGTTTGATTGATGAAGATGATAGAGGTATAATGAATCCTCCGGAGAACATGGATAGAGACCTAAGTGAGTTGTAAGGCTTCAAAAGGGTTCAACTAGAGAAAGGCGCTTTATTACATCAATCATATCAATCATGGCGCCTTGACACTGATTGATCTTCAAAGTAAAGTTGTCTAAAATGATTAAATCATCAAGATATGTCAAGGAAGACTCAAGATGCAAGGATGATGTTATACAAACTTCAAATAGGCGCCTAGGATCAAGGCGCCACTGTTTAATCCTACAACCTAAAATGTGCACCTAGGCGCGAGGACATTCCTCTGTAACATTGAGATGGCGCCTTGGCAAGGAAATGTTTTAGAAGGTTGAATTGATCATTAAAAGGATTCTAGATTGTTGAAATGACCTTTTATCAGTTGAAATGATCATGAGAGTGGAGGCACACTTCTGGATCTCCATCACCTCCCATGGGCGCCTAAGCAAGTTAGACGCAAATCTCCTTCTCTCCTACCTCCAGTTGGTGCCTGGACTCCAAAATACCTATTTTGGGGGCCTAAAGTTGGAAGCACTTTGGGATTCACCTCCAGGATGTTAGGCACAATCTCATGACCCCATGATGCCTAGACCAAATGTGCGCCCAAGCAAGAACCGAAGATTCAATAGGATGAATGAATGGTACATTGATTGGTGAAGATACTTTCAACTTCAAGAAGCTTCCTACCTTGCCAATCTAGGATGAAATTGGCCTAGAAGGCTCTAGGCGCACATACTAACTGAAGACCCCTGTTTTGGCACCTAGCTACAGAGTAAGTTAAAAGAAGAAGTTTGAACATTAGAAGTAAGGCGCTCACTCCAAGATGAGACATTCTACCTTCCAAAACAACAAGACTTGAAGAATTGACAAAGAAAGCCATCTTGCATGCAAGGCGCACTTCCTACCTATTTTCACCTCCAGAATGCGCCTAGCTAAGAAAGGGGTTAGAAGATGTTTGTTTGAGTTTCCCAATCAAGACGCTCATTAAAGAAGGTTGCTATGACACTCTAAATGCCTCACACATGAAGGTTTATCATCTAAACACCTTAGGCGCACTTTCTAAGTCTCTGCCACTTCAAGGAAGCGCCTAGCTTGGAAAGGCGCCTATCTTAGTCCCCACTACCTTCAGTTAGCGCCTAGCCTTGAGAATCTTGCAATTGTGACTTCATTTTGGCGCCTGGAGTCTCTGATCTCCTATTGGTCCAAGTGGTAACATCGGGATTCGTTCCAGTTCATTGGATAAGGTTGCCACCTCAGAGGGGAGTCATCAAATGGAATATGCCATTGGAATATGCTCTTGGGAAACGTGCATTGGTTCCTCTTTGTGCATTGAAAAACATGCCTTCATTACCTTTAGAAGGCCTATAAAAGGAGCTCTCTCATTCATTTGATATCTTAATCTTTGGCGAAATTTCTCTCAGCAAAGCTTAAAGCTAGTAATCTTGAGGCCTGCAAGTTTCAAGTGTTGAGGTGATGCTCCCTCAACTGACAAGGTGATGCTCCCTTGTTACATTGCGAGGTGTTGACATCAAGTTGACATCATTGGGTCCAATAGAGTTGTTCAATTGTGGAATCATTGTAAACATCAAGGCTTCAAGGCCTTTCCTTGTAATCCCTTTGAATAATATTGTATATTCATGCCATTGAGGGCATCATCATTGTAATAAGACATTTGCATTGAGTTGAATCAAGTAATAATACAACTACCCGACTTCAAGGTTGATTCATGCAATTTGCCTTTGTTAACTTTCATATGTGATGTTAAGTAGATTAAGTGATTGAGGACTTAAGTACAAGTAAATTTGTTTAAGTAAGAAAAAAATTTAGTTAGTTCTAGTTGGGTATCTTACAAGAATAGGCACAACAAATTTGTTATCACAAAAGTCGATCCATTACAATGGGCAAGGCTGCTCTTATTTATACTAAATCAAAGGAGTAGGGAACCCTAAAATCTCCTTGATTAACCCTAACTAACTTGCCAACTCGCAAGCTTTATTTCTATTCTAAGACAAAGATACAACTAACAAACGCTTTAAAGCAATTTTCTTTAAAGCTAAGTTGCCGAATCGGGTATGGGTATGGGTACGCTGGTATAGTACACCGGTACGGCAGTTTTTTTGGGGGAGTTGGGTACGTTTGGGTACGTCCATGCAAAAAAAAGAAAAAAATCATAAATATATATGTATTTGCAGCCTAAAAACAAGGTTTAAAATCTGGTTTTTGTTTTATAGCCTTTTACTTTCATAATTTATTATTTATATATTTATAAATGATAATATGATAAAGTTAAAACTCGGGACTCGGCAAAAACTTGGGGAAAAACTCGGTTGCCTAGAACGGGCTCAGGTTCGGGATTGGATTTTGTTGCAAATTTTTTTCCCCTAGATATGGGTACTATTATTAATTGACATGCTGCTATTATATATTATTATTAATATAATAATAATTAATAATAATATATAATATATTATTATTATTATAATATAATATATTATTCTAGAATAATAATATAATAAATATATTATAATACAATATCATATATATTATATATATTTATTATATTATTATATAATAATAATATATTATTATTATATAATATAATTGTATTATAATATATTATTTTATATTATATATTATACTATTAATAGTTTAAACTTAAAGAACAGGCCTCATAAAACAACTCAATGCCATTAAACATATTCAATGCTTAAACATCCGATGCTTAAACATATTCAATGAACGAAGGCAGCGCCACAACAATATAACCTAATGATTTTTCATAAAGCAATCCTTCGAAATTTCGAAATATAAACCAAATTTTATATGATACTCAGACTGCAGACATGTATCTTAAGTATGTGCTAGGGTTTCACTCTTCGCGGCCCGCAATAATCCCGTCCAAACAGTGAAAAAACCAAACGAAAAATGAAATTGCGAATCGTTTTTAGCCCTAAATTTTCAATGTTTTTTTTTTACATTCGGCGAGTTTGGCGATTTATACCTTTGACCCGCGCATTTTTGACCGAAAACTCGTGGCGGATTTTACCATTAACTCGGCCGCGAGTTTTTCAGGAGATTACTTTTTTTTATAAAACGAAAATCAAAGTCAAAAAACCTTATAAAAACCTTACGAGTCTTCCAGGAAGCGCCACGTCAGCGCGGGAATCAGGAGGAATCTGTTTCAATCACCTAGAAACGGCTCAGCAGGCAAATGGCGGAACCCTGGTCGAATCCACAGGGATTCCGGGCCGTACCAGATTTCGGTACGGACCGTACTTGGAATCGCCAAGGCACTGGGGGAGATTCGGTAACATAGCTTTAAAGCAAAGAAAATTCCAACTATTACAAAGTGATTTCTTTCTAAATAAAGAATGGATGAGCTTTGGATGAAAGCAAATGCTTTAAAATAAAAAGCATTAAGTTAAAGCTGCTTTTTGTGTCTCATCCTTATCTTCATTGTTGTCTCGTTGGTGATGTCATCTATTGATATTTTAGGAAATAATATCTTCTAAAAAGCAGATTCTGACCAAAAAAGCTGGCACATGGGTTTTGTAGACAATCTCATTCTGAAGCAATCTAGTTTGTCAGATTCTGAAAAAGCGGAGGATTTCTCGAAAAAGCAACAAAAAAGTAGATTCTTGAAAAAAGTAAATTTCCCAATCTTCAAGAGGATGAAATTCTGGATGGACCCATCTCGATGAAATTTGAAAAAGCTTCAACCCTGTTTTTGAAAAATGATCCCCTAGAAAAAAGGACCTTGAAAAAGCGTGCTCCCCTACTTCCTCATCCCAAAACTATGAAGAATGCTGAAAAGCACTTCGTTTGAGCCTTTGAATCTTTGTTGAAAGAAAAATAAAAACCTTTCCTTTGGATGCAACCTGCAAAAGATAATGAAATAAGAAGCCAAATGCTTGTCTTTGTAGATCTTTAGGGCGAAAAAACAGCTTTCTTTGTGAGAGAGTAAAACTTGGACCTCATCCATGAAGAAAGCAACTTTTAAAGCACAAATCCAAGTGGATGTCTTTAAATAGGAAGAATCCCTATTTTGTAGCTGCCTATGGCTTCTTATGTAAGATAACGAAAAATATCTTCTTTTGATGATGTCATCGAACACGTGAGTTGACAGAAGTGTTAGCCAATTTTACTTTGTTTTCAACACTTCTGCGTTCGTTTTGACTTAAGTATGGCCTGTCTCCGACTTCAACAAGATGGCAAAATGTCACTGTTGACTGAAAAAGCTGACTGATCCTGACATTTTGGAGACCTACCAACTAAGATTCCATACCCAACCTCCAACTGACGATCTGGCATCGTTTGACTACGAATTTGACCTCTTAAAAACTACCAACGGACGAAGATCAAGAAACAACTATCAGAAAACACTGTCAAATCAGGAAATTTTCTAACACTGATGGATTTGGGCTGCCCAAGTCACCTGGGGTGCCTAGATTCTCTAGCCTTAACCATTTTTCTGAAAATTGCAACTTCTTCAATTTTTCGATTTGCGGAGTTCCGGTCGCTGAGGACCCCTATTTGGCTGTTGATTTCTGTCTACTAGGACAAAACTGAGTCTGATGATCTGGCAAATAGGCAGGCCTGATGAAAACTGAGCTGACTGTACTCTCTATCTGCCTCAAGAAATGTGCCAAACTGATCATTTCTGAATCGGACCGGGTTGACGGAGGGAGATTCACGTTTTTCGAGGAAAACACAAAAATATTCTAACTCTGGTGAGTTTGGGCGCCCCAAGTCACCTGGGGCGCCTGGTTTGCCATGCCTTAGAAAATTTTCTGAAAATTTCAAATTTATTTCCATTTCTCGTTTTTCGTGCCAACAACCTCTGTTTGATCTTCGTTTTTGGTTGTCCGGGCGACTGTCGAGGCGGGACGGAGGGTGTTCTGAATAGCCTGAACATATCTGTGATGAAATCCCAACTTTGACTGACGTTTGACTGAGTTTGACCAAGTTTGACCAATTGAAAGCGGGTTGAGGGAAGCATTTTTTATGTTTCTCGAAAAACGTGAAAAAAATCTAACACTGGAGAGGTTGGGCGCCCCAAGCCTCCTGGGCGCTTGGTTTCTTCATACTTAGCCATTTTTCTGATTTTCAACTCTCGTCTGCAACTTGCTCCATTTTGCGTGCCGACAACTGCTTCTTGATGTCGATTCATGCTTCGCCTTGCAAGAAAAAGTAGAATTGACTCAGTAGAGAAAACTTGGTCGTTTGTAGATTCCGTCTAGACCACACTGATCATGAAGCAAAATTGACCAATGAAAATCAAGCGTGACACCTGAGTTGGAGATTCTATTTTTAGAAAGTTTTGCCGGCATCCATATCTCGAGAAACCCAGAAAACCTAACTTGACGTCTATTTTTAGAAATTTCTAAACATAGAAATTTCTATTTTTAGAAATTTTTCTTTTTTGACTTTTAAACGAAAATTTTTCTAGACTTGTTCAAAATGCCTTAATGAAGCAAATTTTTTTGATTGGGTACAACACTTACCTTGCTTTTCTCTAAGCTATTGGACACTACTTGGTCATCAAGTCTCTCCTTGCCCTCCGATATCATTTTGCAAATGAATTAGAACTCCTTTTATAGTGTATCTTTGGTGTAGAAGGTTTTTGGTTGGCCCAAAATAAGAAGTATGATTCCAAACTCGATGTAGTTCTAAACATGAACCTCCCTCGGACCAATAATCTTGTAGGTGTCTTTCAATTTCAACATAAAGCTTGAATGTTTACTGCACAACTTAAGTATTCTTCTTTGATAAAAATTCTAACAAATCATACTCTTGACCTTTGATTGATTTGAGAAATTATATTGCATCAATGCAAAATCAATCCATCCTAAAGTTCTAATATCAACTTGAAAGCTCTTAGATCAATATGCAATGCCACACAACATTTGATGCAGTCATGGATGGAGGGTCCAATTAAGGACTGTCCAACCATGCAACCTTAGAACAACTACTCACAATCAATACTTAGCAAAACTTAAACATCAACACAATCTCATGACAATGAATTGGATATATATATATATAGTAGAGGGCATGGAGAGATTTGGTGACCAAGTAGTGTCGAAGTAGCTCAGAGTAGAGCAAGAGAAGTAAGATCAATTTGAGGATGCCCATGTTTGTGGCCGCACTCATGTGAAGTTCTTGAATTGAATTCTAATCTATGACCAAGGTTTAGACTGATTGGAAGCCATTACAGCAAAATACAATATAATTACATCAATAGCTTTTGCTGTAATGGCTTCCAATCAGTCTAAACCTTGGTCATAGATTAGAATTCAATTCAAGAACTTCACATGAGTGCGGCCACAAACATGGGCATCCTCAAATTGATCTTACTTCTCTTGCTCTACTCTGAGCTACTTCAACACTACTTGGTCACCAAATCTCTCCATGCCCTCTACTATCTTTTGCAAATGAATTAAATCTCCTCTTCTAGTGTATCTTTGGTATAGAAGGTTCTTCATTGGCCCAAAGTAAGAATTATGATTCCAAACTTGATGTGGTTCTAAACATGAACCTCCATGGGACCAATAAGCTTGTAGGTGTCTTCCAATGTTGGCGCAAAGCATGAATGTTTAGCACACAAATTAACTTGGTCTTCTTTGATAAGAAATTTGACAACTCATACACTTGACCTTTCGCTTATTTGAGAAATCCCATTGCATTAATGCAAAATCAAGCCATCTTGTAGTTCTAATATCAGTTTCAAAGATCTAGGATCAATATGTGGTGCTGCATAGCTGGTTCTATCCCCTAGTCTGAGTGTTCAATTGCTGACTATATCTGGAAAATACAACTATGGCAAACCAAAATGACTAGAAAAGAACTACTAAATTGTGAAACAAAAATAAACTGAAAGGAAACATTTTTGGTTGATGCGAGATTGTTCTTACACCCTAGATGCTCCTGCATGACATTCTAAACCACTAAAATTAGTTTTGGATCAGTTTATCACTTTGGTCTACAATAGAACTGAATGTTCCACGTCTACTCTGTTAAATGGTAAATGTCTTTTAGGAGCCTAATTTCGTAGTAGTGTTTGAAAACCATCTTCCACATTTAGTTTGGGATGGCCAAAAGTGCTATCAAAAAAATCATTGGGTCTGATTATTTAGAAGATGAGGTAAGAAACCATGTCAAAACTAATATCTCTTCCATGTTCATCTCCAGTTTGCTATAGTTTACCATGGATAAGAGTTGGTCTTCAAATAAGATATGCATTTTGTCATATCTAGATATAGGGGTGGGCTCTTGAAAGCCCTTGCAGCTTTTGATTCCCTCCCTGTGGATCGTTTGCCAATTTCAAGTTATGAAACTAGGGGTTTAGTGTCAATGGCCTCCTTTTGGGAGTTTAAAACCAGATTTCACATACTGGTGGCTATAGTTGGTAATATTCAACAATGTTTGGTTAATGGGGGTACTGACTTCTCTACTTCCTCAGATCTCTCAATGCTCATGGATCCATATCAATCCCCCACCAAATGTGAACCATGCGAGAACGGTGAGGGCAGAGTGGGCTATCAAATTCCCAACTCATTGTGTTGGGTTGGTCAAGGTTACTAGGGAAGGTTCTGGTTCAAATGCAAGTGATGAAGACATCCAGGTTATCTCTAATGAAGATTGATGGAATGTTTACTCTCTCTTGATAGTTCTCTATTAGATCATATATTTGTATAGGTTATAGTATGATGTCATTATAGCCTGAATAGACGAACTTTTGAATGATACTCTCCCTGTAGGGATTTATACTGTTATAAACAAGATTTTTTTAATTTTGATAATATATAAAAAAAGGTGAGGGCCCCATGTCCTTCTTTAACATATCAAAAAATATATATACAAATAAATCATTTTTAAAAAATGGGATAACTCCACATTAAAATCTATTTATTTGGAATAATAATATTTTACTTTTTAACTCATATTTTACAACTATGTTGTTATAGAAAGAAAATTATTGAGTTAGAGTTCCTTGTTTCATATACAGGTTGAGTAAAGACAGCCCCTCTTATCTTTTGCTTTAAGCTATTTTCACAGCTGATTTTCATTCTGCAGCCACCAACCAAAGAGATTACATTTCTAAAATGGTTTGGAAAAAGAAAAAATATAACCAAAAAGAACACGAGCAAAGATTCTATTGCACATTGCAACTATGCAGATTTAATCGAAAGGGATATGACTATTGTTGACAGATGGAATAACACAACATAATCTCTTGTATTAAACTAGTATTTGAACTCTCTTTTGCATTTCAAGATTCTCTATCAATCAGCATATGTTGCAACTTTCATCTCTAACAATTACCTGAAGAAGTAAAGTTGATTGTTGACAATTAAAACCTAGGATTTAACCCACCTCCTCTTAAATTTATGTTAAAACATATAAGATGCTACATCAGAACTTGTCATTGTGAGGATAGGAACTCCTAAGAAAAGAAATTTGGACTTCCTTTTCCATCAATTCATCTTCAAGCTGTATGACATGGCATTGAATCTCCCCTACCTCCTTTTGCACAGTAAGAGCTTTATGCTCTTTATCTTGTACTGCTCTTCTTATGCAATCATTTTGTTCCCTTATATCTCGTATGTCACTCCATGTCTTGGACACTTCTGATTCAAAGGAACTCAATTTCTCCTTGAATTTCTCTATGATCCTCCATGATTGTTGAAGCTGATCCTCCAAATCTTGGTCCTTACCATGTGCTTCTTTCAAGGAAGATTGAATCTTTTCATCTTCTTCGAGAAGAAAGTCTTGGCATTCAATTTCAGAGGCTAGATGCTTGGTTAACCTTTCTATTGCCTCACCATGCTCAGAGAGTTCACATTCACTCTCCAACAGTTTTTCTTTTAAGAACTTGTACCTTTTTTTCAAGAAGTCATTCGTGTCTTTTAGCTCATCCATCTCTTTTCTGGTCTCAGTCAATTCCTGCATCAAAGCTGTACTTTCTCTGTCCTTGGCTTCAATCATTAATCTTGCTCTTTCAATTTCTATGGTTCTACTATTTAGCTGCAGATAATTGACAAATAGTTATATAGGCATTCCGACTCTACAACTTGGATCTACCAAGCCCTAGTATTATAACTTTTCAATTTTCAAAAGCAACAATAGTTTTAGTTTCAATTATATAAAACAATAGAATAATTCACATCCTGCCATTATCAACTGAAACAATATAAGTCTGAAAATAGTCTTACCTCAAATTCTTTGCCTTGCGAAAACATCAAAAGCTCCCCGTTGATACTAAATAGCTCCTCAATCCAATCTTTCTGATTCTCACATTCTTTTTTAGCACCTTGAACCCTGTGAAGCAAGTCAAATTGTTCTGTTACAGCTGCATCAATCTCACTTTGAACAACCTCTGTCTTCTCATTCAGATCCTTGATCTGTTCATTCTTATCTTCCAAACATTTCTCTAAGGCTGCCACCTGGGCTTCACTCCTTAAAAGTTCTTGCTTCAGGACATTATCTTTTTCTCTGCCATGAATCTGCTCAGATTATAACCTAGACTATCGATGTCAGCAATATTGATATAATGCTACATTACCTCAATCATAAAATAAATATTTTGCCAAGATACATGTGCCATAGAATCAATATTTAAGCAGAAGTTATGGCTCATGGAATGAAATTCATACATCATCAATCCCTCTCCCAACTTCACTTTTCCTTGACAGGTATATCATCATTCAATAGCATCATTAAAATGATAAGATATCATGCAAATGGACAGGACAGGTGACACCATTTGACAAACTAACAAACAAAAACTTGAAGATGACATCCTGAATAAACATTAAATTTATCAAAAGATGAAAAGCAAGGAAGCTAGAAAACATTAGACAATTCCTTTAATTGGTATATAAGCTAAAATATTATAAATTAAAATAAAAATATATTATGAAATTATGAATGATTTAACTATTCATTTTTTACTTAGAGTTCGTTGCTGAGATTCCAGACCATCTCATTGTGAGATGAGGTTGAACTTGGCTCATACAATATTGACGTGTCCTCTGAATATGGGGTCTGGACTGCTTGTTGCAGTGTAGGAATTTGACCTTGCGTCAAACCAACACATGAATGAATGAATGAATAACTTTTAATGTCCACGAGGCTACAATATTGACGTGTCCTCTGAATATGGGGTCTGGATTGTCTTGCTGCAGTGTAGGAATTTGACCCTGGATCAAACCAACACATGCACCCCTATACCATTACACCACAAACATTTGGACTAATAATTTATATTTATATATAACATAGTAAATATAAATTATGAAAACTAATAGAAATATATTTTATGAAAAGACTGTTGTGAATAGTATTGATAATTTCGCATAATTCAATATTTACCTTTCATTCTAGAAACGCATGCAATTTCTTACCAAGAAATTCATTGGTAAAAAAGTGCCACAAAAATATTGAAGATATGTTTATGTTAAATGTAATAAAATGAGTAGTTGATAGGGATGAATTTGCCTCACTAGTCCATAAGGTTGAGGAAGAATCAACTCAAATTGTTGTGTAAACAGCAACTAAACTTTTCTCATAGTTAGAACTCGCTACTCAAGAAATATCTGGTTGTTCAAGAGTTACAAGAATGGTACATAAGACATAACACTTGCTGAAGGTTTCACAAATGGGTGGCAAGCTAAGTGGGTTTGATTGTGGGGGAAACTCTATGGTTAAGCATGTTTGAGCTGGAATAGTACCAAGATGGGTGACCTCTCAAAGAGTCTTTGTGCTTCATTGCACTGAGCATCATCTAAATGCAATAAATGCTAATTGGACCATTCGTGGTCATGAGAGATGAATTCTTGTGAACCACTACCCATGAAATATGGGTCGACAAAAATTGATGTGAAACTATAAATTTGAATCCCAATAAATTATCACATAATTTGATACACTGCAAAATGCGACTTCCATGAAAATGAATGAGCTAGAGAGCTTTATAATGAATCGTTCATAAGGCACAGCACTTGTTGAAGGTTTTGAAAATGAGGTAGCAAACTAGGTGGGCTTGATTGTGGGGGAACTCCATGGGTTAAGAGTGCTTGAGCTAGAGTAATACAAAGATAGGTGACCTCCCAAGAAGTCTTATTGCTTCACTTGTGAATATCACTTAGATGCAATGAGTGCTAAGTGGACCATTCATGGTCATAAGAGATAGGTTCTTGTGAGCAACTACTCATGAAATATGAGTTGATGAAGATTGACTCAAAACCATGCAATTCAATCCCAATAAATTATCACATAATTTGATACACAAAAAACACCACTTACATGAAAATGAATGAGCTAAGGAGCTCTATGATGAATAGTTTATAAGGCACAACACTTGGTAAAGGTTTTGCAAATGGGGTAGCAAGATAAGTGGTCTTGAATCTTGATTATGGGGGAAACTCCATAATTAAGCATGCTTGAGCCGAATTAGTGTTAGGATGGGTGACCTTTGAAGAAGTCCTAGTGCTTCACCCCTTTGAGCATCACCTCGATGCAATGAGTGGTAAATAGACCACTCATGTCATGAGAGATGGGTTCTTGTAAACCACTACTCATGAAATATGGGTCAATAAAGATTGACTCAAAACTATGAAATCAAATCCCGATAAATAATCATATAGTTTGATCCATTGTGAAAACACTACTGACATGAAAAAGTTACAAAAATGTTCCATAGTACAATATCAATGGTCTATGAAAAAAATACTACTGCCACATGTTACTATCAAGCAAATGATAGCTACTAATTTCTCATTCATCCAAGGATTTCTAAACAAGCTCAAAGTGACCCAGCCTTTGACCTCAGCATAGTCTTAATCTGTTTTATTGAAAAATAATTATAATTAGTAAAAAAAAGATTTAAAAAGTTTTAGTACCTACCAAAAAAAACTTCTATAAATGCAAAGGGTGGAAATATAGGACTTTGTGGAACTCAAGGTACACTTTTTACTCTATAATTCTTCTCTCTTCCACTCTTTTATTTTCTGTTCCACTTTGTCATAATTTTTGTTCTTTCACAAATGTGTGAACTCCAGATTCTATCACAACCAAATTGTCTTCTTACAGCCTCTGTTCTACAGCAAGTTTTGGTTTAAAACCTAATTTCATTACTAGAGATTGGAAAATTTGTATAATTCTAGAAATATTTGGACAAAGTATTTTGAATTTTGAATAAAGATTTGGGTATTCTTCCATTATGGATCATTTTGTGGTTGGACTTTGACATATCAACAAATAATTTCCCTTAGCAATTTAATTCCTACCACCTACCACTGTGTATATACCATTTGTTGGGAATATTTGTTGATGTAGGAGCATTCGGGTCCACAAGCAATCTTGCATCAACCAAAGAAAAAAAACATTGGGTTTTGATCAAATCAAAAACATGGGTTTTGTAGAAGAGCTTAATGGGTATCCTTAGTTCAAATTTGGTGCAATTTGGATGAATAGATGTAATTTGGATAAACAAATTTTTTTTATCAAATCAAAAACATGGGTATTGTAAAAGAGCTTAATGGGTATCACCAGTTCAAATTTGGTGCAATCTGGATAAAAATTGGTGAAGTTACGTTGATTGGTCAATTCTCGGTCGCGCGTGGAAAATCATTCTCGGTCGAGCACTATCTCCGCTGAGTGTTCACTCTCTCCCTAGCCGATCATTCACTCTCTCCCTAGCCCATCATTCACTCTCTCTCTAGCCGAGTGTTCATTCTCTCTCCATCGAATGTTCACTCTTTCACTAGCTGATCATTCACTATCTTTAGCCAAGTGTTCATTCTCTCTCTGCCGAGTGTTCACTCTCTCTAGCCGATCGTTAACTCTCTCTAGCCGATCGTTCACTCTCTCTAGCTAAGTGTTTACTTTTGCTCTAGGCTAGTGGTTGGTTGCGAGTGGTTGGTTCGTCGAGGGGTTTGTTGCCGAGGGGTTGATTGTTGAGAGGTTGATTTGCCGAGGGGTTGGCTCCCGAGGGGTTGGTTGCTGAGTGGTTGGTCTGAGTGTCCAATGGGTTTGAGTGGTCCTGTTGTGACCTAATCACACATCGCCCCATTACAAATGGGGACCCCCTCTTTTTTCTGCTTTTGTCTTTGTTTTGCTTTAGGTTTAGTTTTTCTCTGAGATTGTAGGGTTTGGTAGTCTTGTTTTTCCCAAGTCTCAATATATTCTGGCTAAGGAGTCTGTATCTTCTCATCCTGATGCATGCCCTAAACTCCTGAAATTGACTAAGTCTAATGTCCTGAAGTCTGATGTTCTGAGCCCTGAAACTGACTAAGTTTGAAATCTGGTGGATCCTCAAAAATCTAGAATTTGCATGTTAAATCCTATGGATCCGGGACCTATCTCATCTTGGAAGTATATTAAAAAATATTTAAAGTTGAGCATATACTTAAATATATTTTCAATATATACTTCCACCCAGGATACTGAAAAAATGGCTAAACCAAAAAGTTGAAACCTAGAGCGGAAATTTCTCATGAGCATTCAGTATGCGCCCAAGGGAAAATTCTCATAACCATTCAGAATGCGCCCATGTGGAGACATTCTCAACTTTGCCAAAGTTGCTTGAAACTCATCAAAATTGCATTGAGAACCAATTAAGAGGAATTAAAACTGGACAAAAATGCCTAAGTGTCTAGAGCACAAATTTCCTCTGCCTAATCAATATGAGCCCTAGATCAAACCATCAAATGACAAAAGTGGAAATTTATCATGCCAGTGAACTATGTGCCCAAGAACATCTTCAACCTTTTGGGATAAATGAATTAAAATCACAAAATTTGTCTAAGGCAAAATAATAGTTCAAAGGAATGCAAAAGGTGGAAACTGAATGCACCTAGTTAGGATGTGCCCTAGGTAGAAGACAATCTAGTCCATGAAAAATGCCAAAATCACTTAACATCAAGATGAAATTCGCCAAAAGGAAGAAAATTTGAGGGAGAAAAACCAAAAAATGTTCTAAGTATGAAAATTGAAAATCAAGGAAATTTCTCATAGACAAGAAATATGCACCCTTCCTAGGGTGCGAATTTCCCATAGACAAGAAATTTCCACCCTACACACTTTCCCTTCAAACAGTGAAAGGCTCACCAAAAATCATTGCAAGATGTTTGAGATAGATAATAAGAGTAAATTCGTAATGAAATAATGTTAATGATCATCATCTTTGCAATTGATATTTGTTTCTCTTTTGCAGGTGATGGAGGATTAAAGGAGAACGACAAGTGATAGCACATGAGGAAGTTCTAAGGAGGAAGGTGTCACCAATGATTAAATTTTGAGAATTGCACTACATCAAGAGTACATCAAGATCATCACACTTTGAAGAAGGCTTCATTGCCGGAGGAGGAACACCACTTCACCTTGCACACTTCATGATCCGGGAAGTTCAAGAGTCAAGTCCCACTTCCACATTCCAGAGTCATCTATTTCATGCACCAAAAAGATCAAGAGTAAGCATCATACAATCTACTCCAAGAAGTCATGAACAAAGACATCTCCCACTTTTGTCAACAACCTTGAATGAAGGAGTCTTGCATAGAAACATCACATGAGAAGAGAAATGAGCAAAGATCGTCAAGAAATTCATAAATTTCACTCAGGCATGAAAGACAACATGAGGAAATCCAAAATTCCCAAATTTTCAAGTTCGAAGCAGCAAAGTTCCAGAGGTGAAAATCCAAGTTCAAAGACTATTCCAAGAAAAAATCCACAATTTGGGAAATATTCCAAGCAATGTGAACGCAAAGAAAATCAAGCTAGCTTGCTCAATGCTGAGGTGGCATGTGCATGCCATGGATCCAATCAAATTTTGCCACTTCACCCATTTAAGCTCAACACATATACATCAAGCAAGAGGTCAAAGAGGACGCCCATGTTGGAGATTCTCAAAGATTCTATTTCAAGCTTATCATCTTGGGAAATGTGCCTTTGTTCCCTCTCTCATATTCTAAAAATAGCAAGTTGTTGTAACTACCTTGTGTTGTCCAAATCTTGGCCATTGATTCCAAAATCAATCTGGGCCTTTCATTGTAATTCTTGAGCTCTATATAAAGCTCATTCTTCTCATTTGTAAAAGAGGATTATATAGATAGAAGAGTAGGAGTAGAATAGAGGGGACTCTTCGAAGATTGTCAAAGAGAAACTCTGAGAGATTGATGTAAAGATACACTTCAAGATTAATGCAAGCTCATTGTTGAATGTTTCATGGCGATCTTGTGATTTTTGAATGTTAGCATGGTTTCCATTGTCTCCAAGATGATTGAGATTTGTTTCCAAGTAGAATAGAATAGATTAGAAAGTTCATTGATGTGATGAGTTTATGTTAAGATATTTGATGAATTCCTTTTTGGTTCATACTTTTCATGATTTGTCAATGATAAGTCATTTTGCAAAGTTAGCCTGAACCACGTTTGCTTTAGTTCAATTGCAAATACTTGTTCAAGCTGCGCCAGCTGTGGGTGTTTGGATGAATGTTTACAATATGAAAATCCTTGGATTACCTTAGAAGATTGCACCGGCTTCATGTAATTGTTGGTTCTCATGGTGAAGCGAAGCTAGGTTTTCAAGGAATTTGTCTATCTTTGCATATTTCATTATTTCATTGTCCTTAGAATAGATTCTCTAAACCCTTTCCTTTTGCATTTTCTTTAAGTTTGATTGAAGAAGTTCCATTCATTCACATCCAAGAAGTAAGGAATTTCATCCATGTTCATGAAGGAGGAATTTAGTGTAAGTCCCTTTGTGATTACTAGCAAGATCACATCTATTCACTGAGTCTATCCATGTACAAGTCAAAACCTGACATCAAAGGAACCTTGGAGTGTTCTTGTTTGATCATATAATTCAGCATTCAAGAGGCTTTGATCAAGAGAGGATAGGATACTTGGTATTTTATTCTATTGTTGTTGTCACAAAAACATCATCAGCAGGTCTGAGTAGTCTAATTATCAAATAGTATTCTCATTAATCCGTTCTAGTAATTCAAAACATCAAGTGGTTGTTAAACATCCAACCTTTAGTTTTGTAACTAACATTGGAGCAACTATTTAACTCCCTTTTGGGAAGTATAAAATGGAATGATTATTCTCGTTAGAAAAGGGAGGAAATTGAGAGAAAATTGTTATATTGAAGACTCCTAGTTCGAGGGTCTTGAGAGTTGTATTCTCTTGTAAACTTGTACTCTTGGAACACTGAATTGCTGCAAATAATAAAACATTGTTATTCTGTGAATTATTTTGTTGTATGTTTGGGTATTGGCTGCTCATCCTAATTGTCTAATAAGATACTTGGGGTTTGACCTACATCAAGTGGTTTTCAAAGTAGGCTTTCTTGCTGTGAGGAGATATGTTGTAGAGAATTTAAAGTGTTAAAATATTGTCTCAGAGGGCTTGAGAAGATATTTGCAGGTGTGAAGAGGAGTCCTGCAATTACAAAGGGTTGAAGGAGACTTTGGAGTTGTGAGCAAAGGAGATTCGTTTCCACATTGTGTGGATCATATCAAACAATAGAGGTTGTATTTTGAGAAGATGCCCCCGAGAAGAAGAGTTCCCAGAATGGAGGAGATGTTCGAACAATTTCGTGTTGAAATGAGGAATGAGTTAAGGAATTTAGTTGTTGGATCGAGAAGAAGCCCAGATTGTGCAGAAGATCATGCTGATGATGATGAAGAAAATGTAGAGGACGAACAGGAAAGAGAAAACGAACAGCCAGTAGATGCTGGAGAAGAACGATTCCTAAAAGCACTTGCTAGAGTTGGAAGAGGTAACAAAATAGAAATTTCAAATTTTTCTGAAACATCAAATCCCGAAGAATTGATAGATTGGATAGGAGAATTAGAAGAATATTTTGAATACGAAAACATCTGTGACCCTCAGAGGGTGAGATTGGCACAAACAAAACTCAAAGGACATGCTGCCCTATGGTGGAGGGAGTTGCAAAGAGAAAGAGTAGCTAATGGAGACGCGAGAATAACCCGGTGAACCAGATGGTTACCAAGTTGAAAGACAAATTTATACCTAGAGATTATGAGTTGGAGATGTTCAGAAAACTTCAGAATTTGAAGCAAAAAGATGAGCGTAAAGGACTATACCGAAGAATTTTATAAAATGGTAATTAGATCTGGACATCATCAAATGGACAAGGAGAAAGTAGTCAAATATATCAACGGGTTGAGATTTAATATACAAGATGAGTATGTTGAAGATTTCTACACTAGAAGAGGCATATCAGTATGCTTTGAAAGCAGAGGAAAAGATAGAAACAAGATAGCAGAATAATACAAGAGGAAGAGGAAGAAAATTCTCAGTAGGGAGAGGACAAGGAAGCAGTGGCATAGGCAAACAAGTTCAGGAAGAAGAAACAAATTCAAGATGGAATAAGGAGTCAAGTCAGGGAACGAGAGGAAGAGAATACTCTACAGGAGGATATGGTAGCAGTAGCAAAGGGTTCCTTGGGAAATGTTTTCAGTGTGGTGAGACTGGACATAGAGCTTTTGAATGTCCACAATTACATCAGGAGAAAAACAAAAGATGTGTGGCCAGAAACTACATGGTACAAGAAAATGAAGAAAGTGTGGTATCACCGAAAGTGCAAGAGCCTAAAGAAGGAGAGTCTCTTATGTTCAAGAGAGTGTTGCTAACACCAGATGTGAAGAAGGATGGAATATCTCAGAGAAGAAGTCTTTTTAGAACTATATGCAAGTTTGGAAGTAAGTGTTGCAAAGTAATTATAGATAGTGGTAGTACTGATAACCTAGTCTCAGAGGAAATGGTAGAAAAGCTAGGTTTGAAAAAGAAGAAACATCTTAGTCCTTATAAAGTTACTTGTTTGCAAAGGAAACATGAATTAGTGGTGAATGAGCAATGCATGGTTAGTTTTCAGATTGGGTCATATAAGGATGAAGTTTTGTGTGATGTTATGTCAATGAGTGCATGTCATGTGTTATTGGGTAGACCTTGGTAGTTTGATAGGGAAGCCATCTATGATGGTAGAAGGAATTTGTATACCATTGTGAAAGGTGGACAGAAGTATGTATTGAGTTCAGTAAAAGAGAAGACATAGCAGGTGAAGGAGAGCAGTTCAATAGTTTGTTGTAGTTTTGACAGACAGTTGCTAAAGGTGACAAGAGAGATTGAGAGTAATGTTGTCTCTCAGATTTGCACCCTCGCCGAGTTGTGAAACTGGGCAATCTGGAGAAACATGGGATCTTTCCTAGGTCTGTGGGTGGCCTATGACGGAAAGAACCTCTGAAGAAGGCCGGCTTCCTCTTGGTACTCCACCTAAGCTACCTAGACTAAGACTTTGCAAAGAAAAGGGTAAGAAGGATTGCATAAAATGAAACCTACTGTCTAAAGTGATGCACCAAACGATCATCAGAAAATACACAGAAAAACGACACACTACAGAACCAGTAATAATTAGAATCACTTACACAACCCAACAAATCACAATCTTTGCATGATCACTTTGTGAGGAGGCTAAATAACAACAGTCTTGTTTAGGAGAAATAGATTTTCTCACTACCCAAAACTGATTATTATCACTTACACAGCTCACAACCTGCAAAAATAATGTAACCCTGCCAAAAAGGCATCAACATGCAATACAACTCTAAGGACAGAAAAATATTACAAAGGCTTGTACTAACACTGAAAATACACAATATCAGGAGAAAATGGGAAGGTCTAGACTGCTTATTGCTGCCAAAGAGGTGTTACAATGCTGCATATCTCTGAAAATGGGTTACAAAACTCTTCACTTCTACAAAAGAACTCATAAAATTACAATATGCAGAGCTGTGAACAACCAGAACCTCCTAAAACTAAACAAGGAAGAGGAATATATACAGCTCAAACAGCTGTAAACAGCTCATGCTCCACTCAAAAAAGATCAACCTCCACCAACTCCACTAGCTCCATTCCCGTGTATCTCAGAAACAGTGAAAAAATATCCCCTTAAAATGCTCCAAAAAGGGGTCCCAATTCAGAAATGGTGGAGGCATGTCATCCACTATCATGAAGGCAACTTAAAAATAGTATAAATTATCTCTTAGTGCTCTCTAATGCTTCAAATCTGTGTCATCCTCCTCTTGCAGCATCTTAGTATCTAATATTTTCAAATAAATGATAAAATAACATATTTTCTACATTTACTTAACATTTAACTACGAGGTTTATAATTGCACCACTTTAGTAAATGTTTTACAATTTAAAGTTAAACAATTGTATGCAGAAAATAATGATATTTTGGACATTTAATTCTAAATCCCTGATTTTGCATGATTTAGGTGTTTTGATTAAATGTCGTAAAAAGACGACAAAGTAATCGACAAGACTTACTTTGTCATTCGTGATAAACTGCCTAATTGTCTCTTTGCATTTTATTACAAGCGATAAAGTAATTCATAATCATTACTTTGTCGTTTGTTTACAATTTTTTAATCTATCCCTAGATTATGCAAAATCGACAAAATGTTGTAACTCCTAGGCACAATATCATTACTCATATCTACATCATATCACGCATCTCAAGACCATGTCAACAAGCTTTATAACCCTGAGCCATCTCCGTTTTTTGCATACATTTCTATCATCATGTCTCGAGGTTCCATGTAACATGTTTCAAAAAACCAACCCTTATGACTCCCATATGCATCACCATGCCCTCACTTCACCTCTTTACTTCCATACCACCTTGCAACTCCCAACACCATGCATTGTTATTCACCCACCTTTTAACTCCGAACCATAAAGCCCTAGCATAACATGCTATTCGACCTTGTATCCCTTCTACTACATTTTGACTTGGTTTCAAAACAATATACAAAGAAATAAGGGGCATAAACATGCAACGAGCCCCTTTACATCAAAATGATTTGTTTTTTTTTTTTTTGGTAAATCAAAAGGCCAAAATAATAAACATGAAATTAGGTCTATTCGACCTTGTGAAGAGAAGGAAAGAAGACCTAAACAAAAACAACATTTTCATTTTGCATTTGTTTCTGTCGACTTCTCCCTGCCGCGCCGCCATGAGGGTTTGTGGGTGAAAAATACAGCATTTTTCGATGATTCTTGGGCTGTTCTTGGTCGAAATGCAAGGTAAGTTGCATTTCTTGATGTTTTATCTCCTCCTTTGGTCGATCTTGGGCGGTTTTCAGTCACGATTTGACTGGGTTTTAATGGACGTTTTGTTGTTTTATACATTTCTCTGATGGCCGACTTTTATCATTGTATTCTCGGTGTGCCGAGGTCGTTGCTGGAAGCTGATATGAGAAGGAAAAACGTTTTTTATTGGTAAAATGCAGAAAACACAGAGGTAACTTCTTTACTTGGTGATTTTCCTTCATTTTTGAGTCTTTTTCTGCTGCATCTGGCTGACTGGGTCGCGATTTGGACATTTTATTGATACATTTTTCTTTGCAATACCTTCATTTTCTCCTTCTGTTGCTGCCTGTGAATGGCTTCTATAGCATTCGACCTTGGAAAATTGCATTTTTCTTGGCTATTTGCATTCCTTCAGCTGTTCACGAGTTCCATCTTAACACCAAACTTGGAAAAAATGACACATTGCCTTGCTGCTGTTCGAAATCTGAAAAGAAAACTGCATTTTTCTACTTTTTCTTTGTGTTGAGGTTAAAAAACTCCATTTTCTTTTGTCGGCGAGTTCTGTGGCATTTTCAGGCCACGATTTGACTGTGTTTGTGATGGACGTTTTGCTGTTGCTTTTGGCCGATTTTGATGGTGCCTTGATGGAATTTCCTGTGGCTTTTCCACAGTACTTTGCAGAAACAAGGTAAATCCTTCACTTCATTCTTTTCTTTTTCTAAAAGGAGGATCAAAGCTTGTTCTCCTTATGCTACTAAAAAAAAAAAATTAGCCCATACAACTGTATGATGTTTCATTGTCTGATGTTTCTTCAAGCGAAATGCTAAACAGAAATGTCCCATTGTCTAGTTATTATATCTATCACATCAACATATAGCAGATGCTTTCACATTTGTGCAACATCTTTCCTTCTCTATCTGAAACCCAAACTTCATTCTCCTATAAAATGTACAAAGTAATCACTTGTCCAAGTTCCTTATACTAGGGAAGGAAAACAACACAGAAATAAACTTTTGAAATGAACCAAGACAATTATATGACATTGCAAAAACATCATGATAGCAACAAACACATATATTTCAAAGGTGACTCCCTTTCTTGCATGGCCCCTGACATATTACGAAGGTCATATATATTCACTGCCACATTACCACTAGCCACCACAAGATGGTATCCAACAATTGACATGCATTCCACAGCACCAGGTTGCACATGTTTGTTAGATGTCCCAACTTCCAGTCATTATGTGACCTGTAGACTGTGAAAATTCAACACGGCTGACCATACTATCATGCTTTTTTTAGTATGACTGTTCCTCATATTGTGTATGATTGTTATTCCATCATACTTGCTATTCCATCATGCCTTGCTGTCCTGTTTTGACTGTTGGCTGTTCTTTATCATGACATTCAGCTGTACCCTATGATCTTTGTTGGCATGTTGTACCTTGCTGTCCTGCTTAGTATGCTAGCTTTTGACAGCTGTGATCTGCCTTCTGAATGCACTACTAGAGTTGTGCTTTTGCATTTGTTCATTGCATCTAAAATGTTCTGTAAGATCTATGAACTAGGCTCAACCCTTGTGGGAGCCACATTTCCTCCACTCATAACGTAACTGATGAATCAAACAGAAACGTAATTACACCTGTATCTGCACACGAAGCAAACTTGTTAGAAAATAAATAAATGCTTTTAGTCGATATGCTTTGTCTTCTCAAAAGCTTCTATGACGCTAACTGGTTTACTACAATCTGAAAACACAAATTGTATATTTATAAAATGTATATCATATGATGTATGATGCCTCGCCATTGCTCTAACATCGTTTTCCAACATTTTATGCAGATGACGGGATAGCAAGGAGACAGCGGCTGGATGCAGGATACGCCAAACAAGATAGGAGACGCGACATGAAGACTCGTCATTCAGGCAATGACAAATCACCCTATCTCATATGTATATTCAGTTTTTCAGTTTGTCTTTTCTTTTTGCATTGAACCAGTTAGTCTCACGGCTTGTGTGAGAACTTATACACTTATTTTTTCAATACATATTGCTGATCTTTTAAAAGATTTGTTCAATCTCTTAAGTCCTGAAAATACATCTGAATGCAACACTACAATTACATCTCAAGTTGTATCAAATGTGCTTGGGTTTAACACAGCAGAAGTAAAATGTACCTTTTTCTCTTTTAAAACTGGAAAGCTTTACCTGATTGAGCTAGTAGTGAAATCTAGGTAACAAGTAATTCAATAAAGGTTCCCATGAAGGGGAATGTAGTCGAAAATAAAGGCAATGAAACTTGTTTTGTGCAACAACATAAAGCAATGGAAAACAGTGTGAAGGATGTGAGTATTGAACAAGGAAGTGGAGGTTCGAAGAGGAAACAAAGTATTGAACAAGGAAGTGATAGTTTGGAGAGGAAAGAACACCAGTCGCAGTTTGGACACTTGGAATTTTCTTATGATAAGTGTGGCACAAGAAGTGTAAGTAGAGTTGAAAAATTTTAGCAAGTAATGAAGAGAAGAGGTCAAGTAGATAAAGAGGAGGTTTGGATAAAGAACAAGCATGGGATCACCATCCCAAGAACTTTCAAATGTTCATGAGTTTCCCAACTCATGGAACATTTCACTTACCCAACGTCTCTGATACAGGAGCATCCGAGTCCACAGGCAATCTTGCATCAACCAAATTAAAAAAAAAAGGTTTTGATCAAATCAAAAACATGTTTTTGTAGAAGAGATTAATGGGTATCATTTATTCAAATTTGGTGCAATTTGGATGAATAGATGTAATTTGGATAAACAAATGTTTTTTGATCAAATCAAAAACATAGGTATTGTAAAAGAGCTTAATGGGTATAACTAGTTCAAATTTGGTCCAATCTGGATAAAAATTGGTGAAGTTATGTCAATTGGTTCATTCTCGGCCATGCATGGAAAGTCATTCTCGGCCGCGTTGGAAAGTCATTCTTGGCCGCGCATGGAAAGTCATTCTCGGCCACGTGTGGAAAGTCATTCTCGGTCGAGCACTATCTCCGCCGAGTGTTCACTCTCTCACTAGCCGATCTTTCACTCTCTCTAGCTGAGTGTTCATTCCCTCACTAGCCGATCATTCATTCCCTCACTAGCCGATCATTCACTTTCTCTAACCAAGTGTTCATTCTCTCTCCGCTGAGTGTTCACTCTCTCTCTAGCCGATCGTTCACTCTATCTCTAGTTGATCGTTCATTCTCTCTCCACCAAGTGTTTACTTTTTCTCTAGCCGAGTGGTTGGCTCCCGAGGGGTTGGTTGCCAAGTGGTTGGTTCACCGAGGGGTTGGCTTTTGAGGGGTTTGTTGCCGAGGGGTTGATTGCTGAGAGGTTGGTTCACCGAGGGGTTGGCATACGGTAAGTAAACATTATTATTCAACACTTTCTGATCACCAAGATCCCATGAGGGTGATGTGATAGCATACAATGGATGAAAAATTATTTTTATATATTTTATTTAAATAAACAACAATGTCTGAAAGGTGTAGCAATAGATTGCATGAACAATACAAATATGCAGGAGCTAAATAAATATGTTGAAATATCTCAAATAAACAACATATAAATATGAATCAATTTGCTATTACAATATGTTGTTGCTCCAGAAACACAAAACTTGCTAGTAAAACAAAACAACTCTTTTAGCACAAATACCTCTGGATGAGATTGCTCTCTAGAAACCAAAGGGGTGTTGTCCTCCGATCTCCAAGAAACCAAAGGGATTTCATCTTCCAATCTCCGAATCAAAGAGTTTTTTATCTTCGAATCCTATAGCTAAACACAAGGTTCAAACTATGATAGAAAAGATTGAATAAATTGGAAAATGTCTCAAGGAAGGGCAAGCATTTTGTTTTACAGCAATAGTTGGGTGCCCAAATTCTAATGCTGAGATTTCCCTCCAAAAATAACAATAAAAAACATTGATGAGATTTGCTCTAAAATTAGCCCCACTCAATCTTGTAACTCCTCATTAAAAGCTATAATGGGAATCTATCATAAATCTTGTCATAGAATTTGTCATGACGAAGCTCCCAAGTGTCCCAGGGGTTACAACAACCCACTTATAGAATTCCATGCCCCACTAAGTCATTATTTTAATTTTTATTATTATCTATTGCTACTACAAATTTTTAATGTCTAACAACCCCACTGTTAAAATATTTTCCTATCCTTATTGGGAAAATAAGAATTGGGCCTGCATAAGATGAATTAATTAAAAGGGGATATTACAAGCCTGCTCTTCCCAAATTAGCTTGCCCACAAGAAATGCAGATTTGGGTGCTCAAGAATCTTTGGTCCCTCCCATGTAACATCTTCTAAAAGTAGGTTCCTCCAACGAACCAAGTATTTTTTGATTGTCCTATTTCTTTGTAATATCCCTTGCTTGATATAACCCAAAAACTCAGTTTTGAACATTTGACATTTCGTCAAATGGTTGGCATGTAATCTGGTCTGAGACTGATTTCTGAGTGTGTATGTGTTGTTTCAAGCTTTGTTGGAGTGCTTAATGTTGCCAAATTAAAAAGAACATGTATAGAAATGATAAACAAAGATTGCATAAACATATAACATGAATTCCACTTCAAAAGTTCCCTTTATTCAATCTATATCAGGTCTGATTTACAATAATAACACGTCTGATATAAAGTTATCAGACTGTAACAACACTATTACACCCCATACAAATGAAAGATTTATATTCCCAACATGCCAAGAACATACCCGATGATAGTTTGATGGTTTCCTTTGACAATGTAGCTCCAAATAAACTTGTTTGAGACTCCAATGGTGAAGGTGTGGGTCTGATAAGAGTCTGATCAGCAGTCTGATATACTTCCACTCCTTCTAATACAAGCTAAAAACCCTCTCCAAGAGTTGTAGTGAAGGTATGGATGATATACCAATAATGTTCGATCCTTCCACAAGGGTTCTATGCCTTAATCTTTGGATTTTATCCTTCTCTAATGACTGATATGTCTGATTCAAACTGATACAAGTTTCATGGCAAGTCTGATTGCAACTTTAATTCGCTATACACCTTCCAAAAGACCACCAAACCCTTACCCAAGACTGTTATAAACTTGCATGTGACTGTGACAGCATGTAACCTTTGTCAAAGTGTACCAAAAATTGATAGAAACAATACCCAATAGCTCAAATCTACAAAACTCAAATACCCAGATGGATTATTTGCAACACAACATCAAAATCCATCACTCCTCAAACATGCACACCAAAATACCAACATGCAAGCCAAAATCTCCAATACCTAGATGGATTATTTGCAACACAACCTCAAAATCCATCACTGCTCAAACATGCACACCAAAATACCAACATGCAACCAATATTCTGAAATCTGCAAAGATATGGCTCTGAATCTCCACAAATACTAAACAATTTATTGCAACTGTGAATCCTGAGATGAATTCACCAAGTGGGCTGATCTAGGTTTTCATCCAAATAGCCAAAACCTCTAGGGTTTTCGTCCTAGCGTTCTCTGAACCTGCAAGCCAAAGCTCTCAAGCTCTCAAGGAACAAATTCTTTCAAAATAACATATCAAGAATGAATCCTCGTTGCACTTTTTTCCTCCTTTTATATTTCTTTTCCTTTTCGAAAGTAATACTTTATTTTATTCCTCTTTTAATTTACTTTTCCCCTCAAAAGTGACCTTACTTTATAATTTGTCATTGACATCATTATAAAGTCACTTAATATCCTTATACCTCCATATGTTGGCACACCATTTGGCATAATAATTAAATACTTTATAACACTAAAATATTAAATGCACACTTGACCCCTTATATCCCCTTCAATCATAAAGATATTTAATTTAAGTAATTATATCAAAGTCAATGCTAGATTAGACTTAATTAATTAAGTTAAATCATTAAACTCCATTAAATGCCAAATATCAAACCAACAACTGATCCTGCCAACTTCTCGGATATAACCATGGTGCCTTTTGACCATCCAAATGACTTTCCATAAATAGTAAGTAGGGACCCAAACGTCCAAGTGACTTACTAAAAATGGTGTGTATAAAATGAGCCTGAAAGACCTCTAGAAGGCAAACCACAAATAAACTGATGCACTGAGAAGGAAAGTACTGAAATATACACCCAAAGGGTTAGCTGAATAACCCTGAATCACCCTCAAAGGGCCCCCTAATCACCACATTAGCCTACGGGAAACCAATGATAATAGGCTAACCCACCAAACTCTGACACTGGCTAAAAAGGGGATATTACGTTCTTAGCTAGAACATTTCCCATCTATCAATGATAGCATCTAACAATAATATGAGTTTTCCTTCATCATTCAAAGATGGCAAGTCAACTTCAGTATAATATGTTGTCCAAGTGGCCTTTTGAGGCAAGAAACATGGAAACCATTATGAATCTTACTATTTGCTAGCAAATCTAGTTCTTAAGCCAATTCACCAACTCTTTCACAATTATGTAGAGTCTTTAGAAGCATGATTCGAGCTTTTCAGCCCCACTCCACTCAATGGAGGTCTTCCTATAAGGCTGCAAGCATATAAAAACCATGTCCCCAACCTCAAATGTACTCTCAATGTGGTGTTGATCTACATAAAATTTATGTTTTTTTTTTAGCCTGCAACACCCTTTTCAAGATACCCTGATGAGGATACAAAGGAATCAAAATAGAATGATAGTCATCAACAAGAGGGCAAGAAAGAATGACTAAGTTATTGTTGCAGCTCCAGAACATTCCCACCTCCATTCCTTTGTAGAATCTAGTTTAGGCTAGAACATCAGAAAGAGGAGAAAGTTCAACAACAAATAACCAACCAGTAGTTAGTTCCATTCCCAAACCTATTAGGCCCATGTTTTTGCAAAAAGAAGAAAGTGCAATATCAAAAATTGCATAGCCTGGCAATTTTCATGTTATGTTTTGAGGCTCACTTTAGTGTTTGTAACCCCTAGTATGTTTTTAGGCTTATTTGGCCATGCCTTAGCCTTTTCCTACCCTTGGCGCCAACTTGTGTTTTTTATTTTCATGTATTTTCCCCTTTTCTATGTTAACCAATGTTACTTTTGTATTTATCTCGTGTTGTGCTGACGTGTCAAGTATTTAGATGACCTATTGTACTTGGACACTAGTATGATGCAAATTTTTCAGATGTATAGCAGCTATATTCTTTGAATCTTGCCACGTTTCTTCTGCTAAGCATGCCTTGTAACTGCCCTGAGGCGAATCCCAATGACCAATTCGAATTGCATGCCTCTTCATCTTCCTTGCTCCAATTTTAGACCTCCCACTCAATCTTTCAATCTCTCAAGTTCACTACACTCTTTTGCAAGTACTCTCTTTGTTGAAGATCTTAATGTGATTGTGACCAACACTCTTTCTAGCATTCAAAGCTTCTTTGAGCATACTACATTCCAGCGTTGGTCTTCTTGGCACTCTTCTATTCTTAAGGACATCTTGCTTGTGGTATTTGCAGGTTTTCATCGCCTCCCTAGTGTGAGATGATTGTGTTCAGAATTTTCCTTTTTGCTCTCATTTTCTAATTGTACTCATTAACTCTTTGTTGTTGTTGGCACTTGTTGGATTCTACATTTCCTTTGACATTGTCATACACACTATTTTGTCACTTCTTATAGACTTAGGAGTGATATTCATAGATTTTGATTTGTTGCTCTTAGTTATAGATACACTTAGGCTGGGTGCAAACACATTTCTATTTCCTTTTCATCATCGACTGCCCGTGGAAGATGAAAGGATAAAATAGGGGCTTAACCATTCGTGGCAAGCTCCCAAGCAATACCAAAACTTTCTCTTGTCCAAGCTACAAGTCTTTGAAGCATTCAAACGTGTGGAGGTTTGTTTGTATCTCTCATTTTCCTTGTGTCTTTCAATACTTCTTTTAATTTAGTTAGTTTAGATCAATTTCTATCATTTCTGTTCATTTTGGTATTTCCCCCATTTGTTGTTGTTGTTGTTGTTGTTGTTCTTGTCTCCTGGTGTGCATAGAAAACAAATTCTGGTGCCAAAATCTTACTTTGCAAGTTTTTTCGATGCCAACACATAACAAGGATGACAACGTTTAACTAGGACAATAGTGCATCATGTGGACATCCATGCAATGTGATAGCGTCTTGGAGAGTGGGCTTCATACTCTATTAGCAGGTTCCTCATCTTCTGTCATTTCTACCTCTCTATTCTATTTGTCATTTCTGTAATATCCCCAATGAGTTCTGCCCTAAAATTCTGAATTCTGCCCTAGTTTTCTGCACTTTTAGTTTTCTACTGAAACCCTAGAATTCTGCTGTGATTTTCTGATTTTATTTTCAGAAGTTTAAACATTCATAGGCAGCCAATAAATATGCTCCAAACATTATAAAATGTATGTCAAACATGTATAATCATCTATAGAGACATCAACCATAAAAATCAATCATCCAAGGACCAAACATGTGCCACACAAAACTGATTTCTGCTTAAATAAGTCTGCTGCTCCAAAATGAATATGCTGATTGGAATTTACATCAATTTCATAGGCTCAAACATGACAACAATGCCTAAAAATTCTGCTTATATATTGTTCAACCTAAATTAGGTTATACATACCATGGATCAAGCAAAAATGACATCAAATAGTGAAATCACCCTCCTAGGGAAGTGGCGCTCAACCTAGGGCATAAAACCTTGTTAGTATGCACAAGACAACTGATGGGGGGGGTGAATCAGGTGTGTATTAAAACATTAAACCCTCAAATCTATTCCAATCTTCAAGCTCTTGTTGTCTCTCAGATTTGCACCCTCGCCGAGTTGTGAAACTGGGCAATCTGGAGAAACATGGGATCTTTCCTAGGTCTGTGGGTGGCCTGTGACGGAAAGAACCTCCGGAGAAGGCCGGCTTCCTCTTGGTACTCCACCTAAGCTACCTAGACTAAGACTTTGCAGAGAAAAGGGTAAGAAGGATTGCATAAAATGAAACCTACTGTCTAAGGTGATGCACCAAACGATCATCAGCAAATATACAGAAAATGACACACTACAGAACCAGTAATAATCAGGATTACTTACACAACCCAACAAATCACAATCTTTGCATGATTGATTTGTGAGGAGGCTAAATAACAACAGTCCTGTTTAGGAGAAATAGATTTTTTCACCACCCAAAACTGATTATTATCACTTACACAGCTCACAACCTGCAAAAATAATGTAACCCTTGTATAAAGGCTCCAACATGCAATACAAATCCAAGGACAGAAAACATCACAAAGACCGGCACTAACACAAGGACACACAATATCAGGAGAAAATGGGAAGGTATAGACTGCTTATTACTGCCAAAGAGGTGTTACAATGCTGCATATCTCTGAAAATGGGTTACAAGACTCTTCACTTTTGCAAAAGAACTCATAAAATTACAATATGCAAAGCTGTGAACAGCCAGAACCTCTTAAAACTGAACAAGGAAGAAGGTTAAATACAACTCAAACAGCTGTAAATAGCTCATGCTCCACTCAAAAAAGATCAACCTCCACCAACTCCACTAGCTCCATTCCCGTGTATCTCAAAAACAGTGAAAAAATATCCCCTTAAAATGCTCCAAAAAGGGGTCCCAATGTAGAAATGGTGGAGACATGTCATCCACTATCATGAAGGCACTTAAAAATATGATAAAATATCGTCTAGTGCTCTCTAGTGCTTCTGACATATGTCATCATCTTCTTGCATCATTATAATATCTGATATGTTTAAATAAATGACAAAAATGACATATGTTCTGCATGTAATGAACATTTAACTAAGAGATTTATAATTATACCACCTTAGTAAATGTTTTACAATTCAAAATTAAACAACCCTATGCAGAAAATACTGATATTTATGACGTTTATTTCCCTGATTGCGATCATGCAAAAAATAACACAAAAATGCTTGCTACTCCTCGGCATAATAACATGACTCATATCTGCATCATATCTCGCGTTTCAAGACCACAACATGTCTTAGAACCTTGAGCCATCTCCGTTTCCGCATCTCATGTGTCATACCTATACACAGTCTGAAGCAATCTATGTTAAATAACCCTTATGACTCCCAAAACACGTCACCATGCCACTCTCAAACCACATCTCTCCATACACATTTTGACCCACCTTATAACTCTTAACATACACCACCTTGTATCCCTTCTAATACATTTTGACTTGGTAAGAAAGAAACATTCATCACCTTATAACTCCTAGTCTACATGCAATTAGCACATTACATGCTATTCGACCTTGGTCTTGCTCATAATACATTTCCTTGGTTTTGAAAAGGAAACAAAAGGCATATAATATGCCATGACCCCTTTACATTTTCACTAGGTTCGAAGACTTACTAACAAGTCATGACCACGGGCACAAAATAGATAAAAAAAATCATTTGCAAAACAAAGGTTAAAACTCAAAAAATGCAAGAAATAGGTCATTCGACCAAGAAGGAAGAAAACCTAAAAGGACTCTTCATTTTGCATTCGACCTCACCTTCCTTTTCTTGCTGATGCACCGCCACGAGGGTTTGCAGGCGAAAATGCATCATTTTTCTGGAGTTTTAAGAGCTTTTCTGGCCGTTTTGAAAGAAGATACAAGATTCTTTGATGTTTTGACTTCATTTCGCCGATTCTGGGCCGATTTGGGAGCATTTTTTACTGTGAAATGATGCGTTTTCTTGCTGTTCTTGATGTTTCTCTGAGGAAACATGAGGTAAGTTGGGATTTTTTCTGAGTTTTCTACTTCTTTGTGTCACTTTTGGGCCGATTCGGGCCATGATCTGACTGCGAAATGATGCATTTTCTGTTGTTTTTTGCTTTGGCCGACCCTTGTATGGCATTTGGATGCTTTGAAATCATTGTTGGAAACTGATATGAGGAGAGAAAACGTTTTTACTGCATGGTGAAAGGCGAAAAATACAAAGGTAACCCTCCATTTTCTGAGTTTTTTCCTTCATTTTGAGTCTTTTTTGGCTGCATCTTCGCTGACGGGGTCGCGATTTTGAACATTTGATGAGCATTTTGCTTTGAGAAGAACTAAAACTTTGTATTGTTTCTCTTTGCTGTTCATTCTGAAGCGCAAAACTCCATTTTTTGTTGTTAACAAATTTTGTGGCATTTGAACTTTTAAGAAAATTGCATTTTCCAAGTCTATTCACTGCCAGAAGACAGTTCGAACATTTTCTGAGTATATGCTATTTTACAAAGAGTTAAAACTTCTATATTTCCTTGTTTGCCGTTCAAACTTGCTGTAGAAAAATGCATTTTTCTGTAAAAACTACTACCAGAAAGCACGATTGGCCATTTTCTGAGTATTATTTCTGGAAATAAGTTGAAAACTTTGTGTATTCTGATAGTGCTGAGGCACGATTTTATCAAAAACTGAGCCTGCATGTGCTTTTTTTCCTGTCACTCGCAGTCTAGTCTAAAATGAATTGCAATTTCACTTGTGCCCTGTCTGCTGTTCTCAAAAGAGCTCAAAACTTCATATTCTGTCACCTTCATTCACTATTTCAATGAATTCTTGCTTGGAAAAACTGTGTTGTGCTTCCCTCTAATAAATGCCTCTTTGTTCCTGTTGGTTTTTCTTCTGAATCAGCATTAGGGTTTGCCAGTTCTAATGCACAGGCAGATTCAGCCAACTGAATACATGAGGTTGCGTGAGCTCCTCCCTTTCACTTCTGGTTCTGCCGCACCAAGGGGGGTGTCCCTATTTGATAAAAGTATGACCTTGACTAGCTCAATGACAGAAAGATATAACTTGACAGCAACAGGCAGAATACTCTCACGTAAGGACCAAGATTTGTATAACAAATCACAAGGTTGGCAACATTCTTGGACATATATGTCTGGTTGGGTATGAGAGTACGCAGGGATCCTAATCCTACTCCTACAACTAACAGGTGGAAGGATGAAATGGTTTGATTTGATTTTTGGATGCAAAGCTGGACATGGTATATAACCTCAACACAGAGCTAGATTGGTGCCTATCCAGGGCTTGGAGTCGGTAGACATACACCTGTGAATGATCAGCATGAACAACTACAACTAGATTTCAGGGGGATATACATGATAGCTGCCTTACAGATATCTCCCAATACAGAGTGTTAAGCTGTCTATACTTATGGCATCCCTATTGCAGTATACCCTTCCCAATATTCAATCTGAAAACAGTTTAATCTACCCCTTGAGCAGAAGTTAAAAGATTAAACATTCAACACAGGAATTCTATGTTCTAGAATCTCAAACATTCCTTGAATGCCTGGACTCAGAAGAAAGATACATGCAAAACTGGAGACAGAATCAGCATAACACATGCAAACATAGCATTATTCATATAAAATTGACCATGAAATCAGTGGATTCATGCACAAACGTACAACAGAAGATACATAAACTCGCAAGTTTTGCTGCACAGAGCAACCAAAACTAGTTGTATCTTATTACAGAGCCAAAATGTTCAGTTTTCAACAATGTCAAAAATGGTAACACAGTCTGCCTATATTGGCTAGAAAGTGTACCCGCAGCAATTAATTACATGGTCAAAAATCAAAAATCCGCCAGATACAGACTCCACAAAGGAATGGCGCTCAGAAGTTATTGCAGCAACAGACAAGAGAAGCCTCGAGCCCTGCGCCGCCATCTGGGAGTCTTCACTCAAAAATCGGGCGACATGATCATGTGTACCATTGCCCATACCTCTGCACCGTCGCCATTAAAGGCCTCAACCACCCGCGGCCTACCTGGAAACCGTCGCTGCGTTCAAACAGAAGTTCCCGCCAAAATGCACTTTACTGAAGTTTCAAATGTGCAGGAAGAATAGTCCCACATTGGTGCCGCGGAAACTCCTTCAATACCTTAAAAACATGGTCACGAGCATAAAAGGTGTCGAGCGTTTTGCCGCGCTCGACACACAACCCTTCGCCAAAACCCATCGGCCAAACCTATACCATCGGCCCGCTCCAAAAAAACTCCTTCCGATCTCAACAGTCACACCGACTGCTACCTTCGCATTCCCCTTCATCGGCCAGAGAAAGACCGTCGGGCCGACCCTCCAAACCTTCGCCGATCTACCAAGTCTCTCCGACAGCACCTTCGCCATCGGCCAGACCAACATTGTCGGCCTAGCAAGAAATCGCTCTGCCGATATAACAACTCCTGCCGATAACACATCGGCCTGCCACTTTCATCGGTGAGACATACACCAGCGAGCAAGCTCACCTCAGTCTATCCGATAGCAAATGTTATCCCGATGAGCACCAACCCAAGGTCTTCAGCGAGACCACCATCCGTCGAAGCAACAAAAAACTTTTCTGCCAATAATGCTGATCACTCCGATAAGACCAAAAACAAAAAACTTTGAACCATTGAACCGGTTCAAGCGGATGGTTCAATGGCGAGGTTCAACACTGAGGTTCGCCGGCGAGGTTCAAACCGAAAGTTCAAAGACACAATCGGAGCACTCAAAAAAAAAAAACTTTCGCTGATGGACAAAACATGATGACCCCTTCCTCAGGAAAGATGAAGGGGTGCCAAAACTCAGAACCTTTTGGATATTTCGGGATGGTGCCTGCATGAAAATTGCTAAATTAACTGAAAGTGAATTCAGGCACCAACAGTTCCTCAAGTAAATGCTTCTTCATATCAGGATCTTGTTTGTTTCCTCTTTGCCAATGAACAATTCCTCCCTCCTGTGTTATCGAATTTTGATATGCCATTGCAAGTATTGGAATGGCCTAAAATGGGACCGTGTTTTCTTTAAGATCAGGTCATCCAGCATACTTTTCTAGAGTGGATCTATGAGGTTAAGTATGCCAATGCTTGCCAGACGAATGAGAATCATGACCCAATCATGCTTATGGAACCTCATCAACTAGACAGCAAGGGACCTTGCTGAGTCTGACACACAGCTCTGCCTTCCTCTCATTTGCCTTACTACTATTCGAAGTCTGTATTTTTGTGCTGTAGCATGAACGTGAAAACAAAACTGCATTTTCTTTGGCTGTTATACTTCATAGTCATGATGGGCATAGAATGAAAACTTTACTTTTAGATCCTTTTCAAATCTCTTTATTCTGTGACAACAAAATGCAAACTTTATACAATTGTATTGATACTCTGTAATTTCAGTGAATTACCTATGAACAAGCTCCATGATGTCATTTTTTGATGTGGAACCAGCTGTATAGGATATTTTCTTTTGTTCTTATTTTCTCCTCTCCATTAGAATCATGTTCGGCATGCTTAAAACTCTTGGGATTATATTTTGTGGCATCCATATGACTGTCCCTTTTGTTGGATGTTGCTGCTCTTTTACCATATGATTGCTGTTCTATCATATTACATAATTGCTGCCTGTCATGCCTTGCTGTCCTGTTTTGAGTATTTCTGACAGTTCTCACTGTCGATGATTGTTTTTTCATCATACTTTGCTGTCTTGTTTGTGACTGTTGGCTATCCTTTATGATCTTCGCTGGCATGCATCACCTTATATCTCCTGCTTTGCTTGGATTCCTCTGATTGTTTGCTGTCCCACTCAGCATGCTAGCTCTTGACAGTTGTATCTGCCTTCCTGAATGCGCTACTAGAGTTTTGCTTTTTGCATTCAGTTGGTCATTGCTTCTGACATGTTCTGTAAAGGTTTATGAGCTGGGCTCAACCCTTGTGGGAGCCACATTTCCTCCACTCATAACGTAACTGAGAAATCAAACGGAAACATAATTGCATTTGTATCTGCACATGAAGCAAACTTGTTAGAAAATAAATGCATACTTTCGGTTGATATTCTAGATTTGTCTTCTCAAAAGCTTTTGTGACGCTAACTGGTTTATTGCAATCTGAAAACACAAATTGTATGTTTATAAAATGTATATCATATGATGTATGATGCCTCGCCATTGCTCTAACATTGTTTTCCAACATTTTATGCAAATGACGGGATAGCAAGGAGATAGCGGCTGGATGCAGGATACACCAAACAAGATAGGAGACGCGACATGAAGGCTCGTCATTCAGGCAATGACAAGTCACCCTATCTCTTATGTATATTCAGTTTTTTAGTTTATGTATAAATGTATAGTTTGTCTTTTCATTTTGCATTGAAGCAGTTAGTCTCACGGCTTGTGTGAGAACTTATACACTTATTTTTTCAATACATATTGCTGAGTGTTTCAAAGATTTGTACAATCTCTTAAGTTCTGAAAATACATCTGAATGAAACAATACAATTTCATCTTGATTTGTATCACATGTGCTTGGTTTTAACACAGCAGAAGTAAAATGTACCTTTTTTCTCTTTTAAAATTGGAAAACTCTACCTGATTGAGCTAGTAGTGAAATCTAGGTAACAACTCTTATTATGCATTAGTAGAATGTAAGCATATGAAGCATCAATGCAAACACATTCAAACACCGGATTTATGTGGAAAACCCAATAAGGGAAAAACCACGGTGAGGATTAGCTCACATATATATGAATAGCAACACCGAAAACAAATAGGCTCACTGCCAAAAGGACTCACTGTCCAGAAGAGAGAAGAATAGAAGATGACTGTTACAGAGAGATTCACTATCTCAAAGCAATAGGAGAAATCCACCACAGCCACTTTATGCCATCCGCAACCTTCGGCTCACTACTTCTAGCAACTTCAAGCAAACTGAAATGTAGACACCTTATGCTCACTGCATCCGGGAGTCATAAGCATTTAAGCTCGCACTCAATTCACCACCCTTGATTCACATTCACATCATCTTCTCTACTTAATCCACTTCAAACTTCATCTTGCATTTATACCATCCTCGACCTAAGACATTCTCAATTAGGTCGGCCTTAATGAAATGTGTGCACCTCAAACGTGCAACACCAAATAGGTCGGCACCAAACACTTCCGCAGTGGAAAGAAGTGAAAGTGGACCACACCAAGGGTTAACAAGGACTCAAAACTAAATCACCATGCTGCTCATCACATCCACAATCCACGAAGTTCCTCCGCAAATAGCGCTAGCAAGCCAGGTCGGTCAAACCTGAACTAACACTACAAACAACCATATACATGCCTCTCCAAGTCTAAAAACATCATGCGAACCATAGAGAGACACTCCACACCATCCACACATCTTTCCAGAATGTTCAACATCATCAGAATCTTCTATAATACTACCACAACCACCTGAAACAAAGAATGTCTTCATTCTACACATCAGGATACACTATTACTGAACTCCAATACAAGAACTGAATTTGTGGAGCAACCCAACACTAGAAACTTCAAGGGAAAGTAGATATAGACAATATAAGCATGCTCCTAGATCCGCAAGACAAGAAACCTTAATGCGGAGCAATCTCATTTCTCCTAGGCAACCTTCTTCACAGGCAAATGCTCTATCAAACACATCTTCCATTTTCGCATGATCCAGAACCTGAAACTTTGGATATAACTCCACTGAACACCTCTAATCATCATTTCCAAACTGCACAGGCATATCTTCAACCATGAAGAAATGCGGAGCATAATACTGAACATAACTCTATCACACTACAAACCATTTAATACAAATTTTCTCAAAAGCACTTGGAAATCAAGTGAACCATCTGCTAGAGGTTGACATCAATGACAACACCAGCAAGATTCCAACAACCTCCCCCTTTGTCATTGATGGCAACACCAACTCTTTAAAAAACCATCAACAACAAAAATTGTCCTACAACAAAAACTATCAATCAATAGCTCTTACTCTTCACACACTTTTCTGCACAATCTTTCCTGCACAATGGTTTTTTAGTCACTTCAACTCTCTCCCCCTTTGACATCAATGGCAAAAGGCAACACTTGCAACACCAGCAAGCACTTGCTCTCACTCCACTACTTTCAATTTTCTGCACTCTCCCCCTTAGGGTCATAAGATATGCTCCATCTAACTGCACCAACCAGCAGAACCACTACCTACTCCCCCTGAGAGGTAGCATTCAACACCAATCCAGGACTAAGAATATATCTTGAGATGTTTCCCAGACAGATGCACACACTTATACATCTAATCAAAGGAAGGAGGGGCAATAGCCCCTAACTTTTGCAGAAGATACTCAAAAGTATCTTTAGGAAGAGCCTTTGTAAAGATATCTGCAACTTGATCCTTGGTAGCACATACTCCAATTTTACCTCATTCTCTACAACCTTCTCTCTTAGAAAGTGATACCGGATTGAAATATGCTTTGTTCTTGAATGCATTGCCAAATTCTTTGAAATGTTGATAGCGCTTGTATTATCACATAAGATAGGAATATGTTAAATGGATTGGATGTTCAATGCTTAAATGGTTTAAAGGAATACTGATTCACCCCCACCCCCCCAGCATTCTGGGTGTTCAACATTGATGAGTTCCACAAGGATTCTCATTTGGAGCTAAATTGTTCACCAATTTATGAAGAATTCAGCAAGGATGAATTATTGCATGATGATTGTAGCATACCACTTGTTAAAGATTTGGGCACATATCACAAGGAAGTGCCAAGCCATGTGGTTGGTAATTCCCCAAGAAGACCACCTGATAAGGGATGTGTAAATTGGGTGGAAGATGAGGATTGCACTAGGAATGTGATGATACATGGAGGCGACAACATTCCTGTTGATGATGTTTTTGTGAAACCAACAACATTAGAATAAAACAAAGAGTATCCTATCCTCTCTTGAATAAAGCTTCTCAGATGCTGAACTATGTGATCGAATGAGACTGCTCCAAGGTTCCTTTTGTGTTAGGTCTTTATGTGCATAGGGATAGACTCAGTGGAATGATGTGATTTGCTGGTAATCACGAGGGGGACTTACATGGGATTACTCCTTCATGGACATGGAATTCACTCCTGGGACTAGGATTGGTGGGTGAATGAAACTCCTTCGCAAATGGACAACCTGGAACCTACTGCTTCCTCCAATAGAGAGACTAGGATTTCACTATTTCTTCCATGGGAAGGCCTGGATTTCACTATCTCTTCCAAGAACAACAAGGCGTAGGCTCTTAGTTCCACTTCCAGATAGGGAATGATTTCCCAGTGAGGCTCCTTATGGACTATTCCTAACGAAGACCTAAAAGAAAATGCAAAAGATGGGGTAAGGGTTCAGGAATCTAATCAATGGAAATGACTGCTGTTGAAGATGGAAACTGGAACCAGTCCTCTACTTTGTCATGCGACAACAACTAGGCAAAGATGGTGCAATCTTCTGGGGTAGTGTTGATGTTTGTTTTTGGACAAGTCAACAATTAGAGTGAAATACAAAGTATCTGACTCCCTCTTGAGCAAAGCCTCTCGAATGCTGAACAAAGTGATCAAACAAGATGACTCCAAGGTTCCTTTCTTATGATTTTGTAAGAGACAGCTCAGTGACTAAGTATGATTTTGCTGTTGAACACAAAGGGACTTACGCAGACTTCTCTATGATCATTTGTATTATGAATCCGACATCCAAATTTGCACTCGAAGTCCTTCAAACTCTTACCACCAAGACACTTACTCAATGACCACCATAGTTGGAGAACAATTGGAGTTGAATTTGCAGGATCATACCCAACAACTTGCCACATATCCAATTCTGAATCCATGGTTGAGAAATCCATCCTCTGATTTTTGCTTTTTTGGACTTTTCTACTTTTTTTGTATTTTCTGGAATATCAATCCACCACCTCAGAGTATCTTGTGCTCTACTTGAAATGAAGAATAGCCAAGCTCGTGCCCTCCTTCTAGCGCCAAAAATGTTGATGTTTGTTTTTGGACAAGTCAACAATTAGAGTGAAATACAAAGTATCTGACTCCCTCTTGAGCAAAGCCTCTCGAATGCTGAACAAAGTGATCAAACAAGATGACTCCAAGGTTCCTTTCTTATGATTTTGTAAGAGACAGCTCAGTGACTAAGTATGATTTTGCTGTTGAACACAAAGGGACTTACGCAGACTTCTCTTCATTCACGTCTAGCTTGTTCCTCCTTTCAGTGTGGATGATGTATGTACAAGGTTTCAATGATAAAGAAATAGAAAAAGATAAAGGTTTAGGAATCTAACGTAAGGTCAATGAAGCAATGATGACGATTGAATAGACAAACTCCCTGATTAACCTAACTTCACTTCGCCAAGGATGCCTACAACTACATGAAGTTGGTGCTATCTCCTAAGGTTACGCGAATGGTTTTCAAATCATCAAGGTTCATATGAGCACCCTGTAGGAGTTCAGGACAACACTGAGAGGGGGGGGTGAATCAGTGTTGTATAAATTTTAACCTTTTGCAAATTTAACTTTCAATATATGAAGAAAGTAATATATCATTTGTTACACACATGTGCACATAACTAAGAATGAATGATGAAATTAAAATCTCATGAATAAATCATACACACAGACAGAGAGAAAAACAATATGAATCAAGACACAAGAATTGCACGAGTGGAAAACCCTCCAGGGGTAGAAAAACCACTCCAGAACTGCCTCACTGGCTTAACTGAAAAACATGCCTCACTGGCTACAAAGAAGCCTCACTGGCTACAATATGTGTCTCACTGACAATTGTTAAGGTCTCACTGACCATAAGCCTCACTGGCATACTGTGCCTCTCTGGCTTTTCTCAATCAATCAAAACAAAAAAACTCGTGTGCAAGAATTGATTGCTTATTCAATCTGATTTGCACCATTATATTACTTGTCTTCTCTTTTGCATATCTCTGTTCAATTACACTCAATCTGATCTGCATATTAATCTCATGATCTTTGCACAATCAATTCCCCTGATACACAATTAATTCACACTTGTCTAGATTATCTCTCTGCATGATTATCAATACACCTGATTATTTCTGCATAAGAATTCACTTGATGCAATCAATCCATATTGTCTTTCTGATGATCTATTTTATCTCTGTATCTGTGATGTCATTTAATATTAGATGACCTTTCACATTCTGCACAGTCATCTTCATTTTCTCACATTGAAGATCATTTTTGCCCTTTTATCTTCTCCTTTCATGTCTTCAAAAACAATACATCTTATTAAGTCATCTGCAAAAATAAAAACATATATCTAATCCCCAAAAACCATTCACATTCTTATTCAATTTTCTTTCATAAATATTTCATCTTCATTAAGTTGAATTTCTTCAACAAAAATCCAACTAATTTTCTTCCAACTCTTCATGTTCTGTGTTCCTAAAAAATCTTCAAATAAAAACATACAATATCAAATCCCATTTGAAAAACACTTCATGTTCTCTGCAAAAACACATTTTCAAAAACCTTGATCTTCTCTGAAAAAACAAACTTCAATCCTCTTCAAAATTCTCTGCAAAAAAAAACTTTGTAACTTCTTAAATGAAATCTCAATCTGCCTTAGGAAACTCCCTCATTAAAAATCATCTTCATTTATTCCATTAACACCAAAAAAGATCTCTCTAGATCATATTCCTTTTGCATAAAAAATTTCCTCAAAAATCATTTCTTGGACTTGTTAAATTAGAAGAAATACTTTCTAATTTAAGAAAATATCACCACAAAGCTATTAAAAAGCCTTTTGAAATAAGACTTACTGTTTTAAAAAATCTATAAAATATGGATATAGGCCGATTAAGGAAGTTTAATAATTAGAAAGAAATTTTAACTAAATCTCCAAAGATATTTGCATGTGGCTTATGGCTTATCACATAAGACTTCACCTCATTTTTCGGGCAAAAAAACTTTATAAACTTTAAGTTAAAAACTTCTCCTTAAAAGAGCATCGGGTCCCATGAAATCTTTTTGAAATGCTTTTGGCGCTTTTAACATATTTAAACATATCCGTTGATGCCGCCCAAACACTTATGGGAGAGACCGAGGGTGTCGGTTTGAACAAGAAGGGACCGGTCATAAGCTATGACAAGAAACCCCTCTGGCAGGTGGCATTAGTGAAATAACCTGCACTCGCAGGTCACTATCAAATTAAAACAAAAGTAAACTTTGTTTATGATAGATGCAAAAGAATTGAACTTAGGTTTTTAGGGCACCACAATGACACTAAGGTTTTAGGAATAAGTTTGAAGACTTTGGGATTTAGAAATAGAGCTCATCAATGACCAACTTAGATATCAACACCATCATGCTAACAATGACCAACATTGAAGATGTATGAACCAAGAAGCACATCCTAAATCTCATCATTGTAAAGCTCATCAATCAACATCAATTCAATTTGTGACAACCAACCTTATGTCCTGATCTCTGAGTTATTCTTCATGACCTCACATCTGATCTTAACAACCTGTTATGACCTTATTAGATATAATGTGAACTAAAACATGAGCATGATGAACCAAGACCCTGAAGCATGAATAAATTCACAATATCAATATTGCAACAACTCAACATCCTGTGTGAAGAAATGATCAAACATAACAAACCAAATATGACATCTTTGATACTCCTCAGTATCTCTATTCTGATCCTTTCATATGAACTCACTTATCAACCTTTTGACATTCTATGCAACACATTGCAAACCTTTGAATACCAATCAACTGATATCATCAACCTTGTCAAGAACTTGATGAATAATGAAGACCATGCCTACCAAGAATATGTCATGTTCACTGATAAATCATGACATTGTGAAGAACACATCTCTCCAACTAATTGTATGAACCAAGTAAACCATGAATGAAGATCACACAAGATGATGTCTCATGCTCCTGCTCCTATCAACAACAAACAAGATGATGTACTCCTGATGATGCAAGATCAAACCTGTGAAGTATAAAACCATTCTCTATATCTGTAAGATGATTTCTCATGCTCCTGAACACTTTTGACATCAATGACAACTTAACACCATCACACTCATCAAATGGCGCAGCTCAAACAAGCATCCACAATCGAACTTAAGCAAATTATAAGGCTCAGACTAGCTTTACACAACACTTCACCAGCGATGAATGTTAAAAGCATGAGCTAGGAGTTGATCAAATATTCAATACAACATACATTACATCAAAGAGCTTCTAATCTACTTTATTTCTAATTTGAAACACCTCTCCACTTCATTAAGATACAGGAAATCATGTTATTCCACAACATAACACTTAAACACCAAACAAGTAGCTCCAATGTCTTTGCATTAACCTTGAGAAATATTTACAACAATTTCAAGTTCTCTTAGAGAATTTTGAGAGTCTCTCCTATTCTACTCCTAAAATCTAAAATCTAAATCTATATCTTACAAATGAGGCAACAAGGCCTTTATATAGAAGTCCCAATACAATGAATGGCTAAGATTAATTCAATAGCCAAGGGTCTAGATAGTGCCACCTCAGAGGTAGTTACAACAAACTTGCTATTTTTAGCACAAGAGAGGGAGGCAATGAAAACATGTTTTCCAATGTGATAAGGTAAGGCGAAAGCATTTAAAATATTCCTCCACATAGGAATCCCTTTGGCTTCTTTCATTAAATGATACATTTAATGCATTTAATAATGCGGCTAATCAAAATTGAATGATGTGTACTCACCACATAGATGCCAACTCAGCATACTTTGAAGATTGTATCATCTTTGTGTTGATGTATTCAATGTGATTGTTTGAACTTGTATGTTTAGGAATACAACTTGTTGGTCTTTGCCTTGTTCATTCTTCTTGTAGATTGGATGTATGATACTTGTAACTCATTTGATTAACTTCATGATTCCTTCTTCTTGCAGGTAAGATATATGATGATCTTCTTTGTAGCTTCTTGATGTAGTGATGATGACCTCATTGATGACATGGAGTAGGAGACTCTCTTAAACTTGAAGTTTCAAGAGGAACTTGAAGTTGAATAGATGATGCAACTTGAAGGTATTGACGAAGATGCCTTGAGGTAGTTCTTTGAAATTCCTCCAAGTGTGAATAGCATGATGATAACATCTTCTTGGACTAGCCTCTTGGGAAGACTTGAAGATTGTAAGAACATGATGCCTTTGAACACGATCCCATTGATGTAGAATACTCGAAGTGATCCTTTAGAGTGGTGTTCCCTCTGCAACTTGATGATGACTTTGAAGAGTAGAGTTCTAACAAGACGACCTTCTGTAGCTTCACTCCTTGACGGAAGGTGACTCCAGGCGCCTAAGACTTCTTAGCTCCCTTCCTGCAAGACAAAAGAAGTAGTATTAATCACATTATAACAAAAAGGAGTAACTTTACACATGAAATAAATCCTTTTCAAGCTTAGGAACAAAGGGCGCCTAACTCAATTAGTCCCACATTCATTATTTTAATGATTTCAAACAATTACAATAGTTTAAAAAGATCAATCCACTTATAAAGTTCATTCAAAAGGTCTTTTCAACACAATTTCTTCCTTAGGCGCCAATCTGGGTGGTAGAAGTAGGCATGAATGGCGCCTAGTCTTAAGTGGCTTCATACTTGTCATTTTTTGGGCTTTGAATGATCAAATGCTCTTTAAAGTAACCCTTTCTCTATGAGCGCCCATTCAATGAAGTCATTTCATGTAGTTTCTTCCAAGGCGCCAATGTAAGTCAAAATTTCCAATACTTCACTTTCACTCATCTTGCCTTCTAGGCGCTCATAGTTGGTGAGGAATTTCATAAAGGGCGCCCAAACTCTTTTGATAATCCCTTGGTTCAAATTGATATCTTTCATTCATTCTAGGATTAGGGTGCCATTTCCTTGTTTTGGACTCTATTTCCATGCTTTGGCGCCAAAATGAAGAGGTTTCTCATGTTTTCCCAAGACACTCATGGAGGTTGTATAGATAGCAAATTGGTGCCTAGATGAATATCTCCTCCAGATTGGGCGCACATTTGAGTTCAATTATCCAAGGCGCAATATGAGGGTTGCATAGATGAAATCTTCCACTTGAGCGCTCAACCTCTAGGCACCGAAAGATGATACCCTACCTCAAGGCGCCTAAACTCTTCATCTTCAACCTAAGGCGCAAATTTGTAATTCAAGCTACTCCTTGTTAAAGGATTCATACTCCTCAACTTGATTCCTTTCATGGGCGCCTAAACTTAGGATTCTTCAACCTAAGGCGCAAATTTGGGGTCTCTCATTACCGTAAACTCCATCCTCACATCAAGGCGCTACATTCCACATCTTCTAGAGCTTATTTTATGCTAAGGCACAAATTCTCTTCTAGGCGCCAATTCTCATAGGTCAATTGATGTGATTTTTTTTTAGGGCGCCAATTCAAGGTTGCACAATTTGAAATAGGCGCCTAAACTTAGGATTTCAAACGTCTCCTCACAACAAGGCGCTCATCTGGATGGACAACCTCCATCAAGGCGCTCAAACTACCTTTTTGATCTAGGCGCTAACTTGGATTGTTTTCTATCATTTTGAGTGTTGAAGGGCACCTAAAGACAATAACAAGGCATTGGCGCCTAAACTCATGGACCTCAACTGAAGGTGCAACTCTTATGATCCTCTGAACATGCAATGGGCGCCTAAACTTAGGCGGAATTTTGAGGTGACCGGAGCAATTTCGCGCCCAGAACCGACAGTGCCCAAGGTAAGGTATATTGAAAAATATATTTAAGTATAAGTTTAGAGATTACTTATACTTTAAATATTTTTCAATATACCTTTCAGGATGTTTGAGATAGGTCTCAGATCCACCGGATTTGAGATGCAGATTATAGAATTTGGAGGATCCACCAGATTTCAGACTTAGACAATTTTTCAGTGTTTTAGGATTTCAGGCTACCAGACTTAGTCATTTTTAGGATCTCAAACATCATGATAGGAGTTAGCTTAAACATATCATGCTCTTTCATATTAAGGCGCAACTTTGGGTTAGTTTGAACATCTCTATGCTAAGGCGCCAAAATGGCAAAAGCAACACTAATTTAAATCTAGGTGCCAAAGATCATCTTCATTACCAATCCATTCCAGGAACTTTGATATAAGGCGCTAATTTGGGTCCTCCACCTCAAGGCGTTGATTTCTAGTTACCTAGGGCGCCAATACTAGGTGATTTCAGAGAGTCAAACTTGCATTGCTTTCCACCAAGGCGCCAAAACAAGAGGTTTCTTCACAAGGCACCACTTCTCAAAATTTCCAACACTTCATTCACTAAACGTTCAAGCTTGAATGTCCTTGGATTCAATCTTAATCTAGGCGCTCATTCATGATTGATCTGGAGTGTGCTAGTTGGAAAAGGCGCCTAAAGGAAGATAGTTGATTCTCTTTCAATTTTGGACCAAGACAACATTTAGACCTACTCATGCTAAGGCGCTCACATATGACTAATGTGGAGTGTATTCTTTTCTAGGCGCTCACTTGGGTGTATAGCCTTCATCTCACATCAAAGCGCCTAAAATGATTCACTCACTAAAGAAGAGCGCCTAGTATCTCAAGTTGCTTTACCAAGGCGCCCAAAATGATTCACTTAGGCTTCAAGGCACCATAACCATACCACTTCAACCTAAGGCGCAATCTATCATTAGTTCAAATCTTACTTCACATCAAGGCGCCTAGAACTGGCAGGAGTAACAAGAAATAGCGCCAAGACTCATTCCTTCAACCTTGGGCGCAATTCTTCTGATCCTCTGAACATGCAATGGGCGCCTAAACTCTGGAATCATTCATTTGTCCAAAATTTTGATGTTTAAGGTCTCTTATGCCAATTTCAATCAAGGCGCCCTATCTTGGAGCGTTTGGAAGTTGATCTTCCTCTAGGCGCTGATGTGAGTTTGTCTAAATGATAAAAAAAATGCGCCCAAGTACTAGAGGAAATTCGCGCCCAAAAATGCAAGTCGCCAAGGTAAGGTATATTGAAAAATATATTTAAGTATAAGAAATTCAATCTTATAAACTTATACTTATACTTAAGTATATTTAAAGCATAAGTTTAGAGATACTTTAAATATACTTAAGTATAAGTATAAGTTTATAAGATTGAATTTCTTATACTTTAAATATTTTTCAATATACCTTTCAGGATGTTTGAGATAGGTCTTAGATCCACCAAATTTAACATGCAGATTCTAGATTTTTGAGGATCCACCAGATTTCAGACTTAGCCAATTTTCAGGATCTTCAAGATTAGGATACCAAACTTAGTCATTTTCAGGGTCTCAAACATCAGGATCAGGTCATCAAGGGGCTCTAAGACTCAAACACCACTGACTTCATCATGCAACGGACATCATCCTGGACTTAGCAAAGCACTGGAATTTCAAAAAAAAGGGGGTCCCTATTTGCAATGAGGCGATGTGTGATTTGGTCACAACAGGTAGAGGCAGAGATTTTCACACTGTCCTGTCATGGAACATGGAACTGATCATACAGAAACAGTCGAAGTTAAGCATGGCTTACATTCAGACTAACCATACAAAGTGATTTGCAAGCCACAGATCACAAATGGTATGAACAAATCAACTTCAAAAATTCAACAAGAACATTTCCATCACATCTATCTAACGAAAGCATGAAAATACAAGAAAGAACTTCAATATCTTTCAGATTTGCTCCAAGAAATCAATAAGACCATGCCAAAAATCCAAAGAAATACATGAACACCATTCTTCAATGCATATATTATTGCTTCAAAAGTCTGTATTACAACAATCCAACTGATCCTTGGAGTTTCAGCTCAAAAATACAATGTAGAAATGAAAGCTAACTACTAGGGTGCTCTAGGAGCAATAGAATGATGGAAAAAAGAGAGAGAGGGGGGGATAAAATGAGGCATCCCCCAGCCTTTATATAGGCTAGCTAGCAAATAAAGAGGAGGTGAGGAGATCAGATCTCCTCGAAATCCATGCAAACCCTAAAGAGATAGGGATGAACATGTCATAGGCTCCATGGGATGCTGCCACCTATCTTGGACGCCACCTGCCCTGAATGAAAAGTTGCCACTTGTCCTGGACGCCAGGCTGACTAAGCTGCTTGGTAGGTAGGTGAGACCAGTCAACTGTCTATTTCTCTTGCTCCTTGGTCGCAAATTCCATGGTGTCCTACAGTCCTTTATCCTGAGCGCAAATTCTAGGGTGAACAGGATTTTCATGTGGAGGAATCCTTCCTTGAGTAGGGGCGCACTTTTCAGTAGGTTCAGGAATCCTTCATTTGGAATTCCTTCCGACTAGGGCTGCAGTCCTTCAGAGGTCATGGATTCTTGAGTTGGAATTCCCTATCCCGGCGTGGATTCTCATTCTTCTCGATGGATGGTGAACTGCTCTTTTGTTCTTGGCCCTCCAAGGATTGATCCTCCTATTCGGAACTGAAGTCCTTGATGTGGAACTTGAAGTGTATCTTCTCCCGTTGAGGATCTTGATGCTAACCCTTCTTGTGTCCTTGAAGTCTAAATTTTCTCTTTTCTTCTTGTGGAATTCACATGTAGTCTCCTTGTCTGGCGTTGGAAGTAGTCCTCTCCAGTGTTGAAACTTCATGATGCTTGAGATAATCCTCGATCATCCTTGAGCTCTATCTTCATAGAAGCTCATCCTCATCCTAGATTCTTGCAAATTGAGGGAAACCCCGAGTAGTCATGATGAACAAGATCCTTAAATGCAATGCAATCAAAAGATAAAACAGGAACTAAACTTGCATAATTGATCAAATTGACTTATGAATTCTTGAATAAACAACGGCTTTTCTTCACTTTCTGGTATCCTTCACACTTGGACTAACCTTTCCTTTCATTCCAGGATTACCAGGCATGCACAGGAGGAATTTCCAGGTCAGGGAACAATTTCCAGTTGGTTCAGGAGTCCTTCCTGTCCAGGTCGCATTTTTCACTGTCAAATGGAATTTCCTGCTGCCCAGGTCGAAAAATCCACCTCCTACAGGAATTTGCGACTTGGAACATCCTCACTCCCTGGGCGCAAAATCCAGTAGGTACTGGATTTTGCAACTAGGACAAAATTTCCTCCTGGGCACAAATTCCTCTACCTGCAAGATTCTGCGACCTTGACCAGTTTTCCTGATTTTTGGCTAAGGATTTATCATTTTGCTCATTTCTTTGCAAGGATAGACTTTTGATCAGAGATTCATCATTCAAATAGGATTCAGTATGAGAAGTACCTTCTATCCTCAAGGAATTCCAAATTTCAAGGTGTACCTCTCAGACTAGTAGGGAATATTCCTCCATGGCGCACTTTCAGACTGACCCGGAACTCCATCATACAGGTCGCACATTCCACCTGGCCAGGGAATTTGCGACCAGGACATCTTTTCTTCCTGAGCACAAATTCCAGTAGGAGCAGGAATTTGTGACCAAGACAACTTTCATCCCTGAGTGCACATTTCCACAGGAGGTGGATTTTGCACCCCAGCTAAAAAAACTATCCTGCAGGCTCGATTTTCAGGATTTTCAGTTAAGGACTTATCCCTTCTTTCAGTTTTGTTGTTTGAATGAGGTTTCAGTTTTGCAGAAGGTGAACTCTAGCTGCTTTACAGAGGTTTAATGACGACACAGGATCCGAAACTCAGAGTTTTCTTTTCTTCCAACCCCTCAAGGAATCTCCCATTTTCATGGTGAAATTTGCAGAAGGTGAACTCTAGCTGCTTTACGGAGGTTCAATGACGACACGGGATCCAAAACACAGAGTTTTCTTTTCTTCCATCCCCTCAAGAAATCTCCCATTTTCATGGTGAAATTTGTAGAAGGTGAACTCTAGCTGCTTTACAGAGGTTCAATGACGACACGGGATCCAAAACACAGAGTTTTTGCTTCTTCCATCCCCTCAAGGAATCTCCCATTTTCATGGAGAAATTTTCCAAACCAATAGACAGTGAAATTTTCATGCAGGCACTCATGGACAAGTCCGGGAATGTCCGTCTGCCAAATTGCAAAGTTCAGACTGGAACAGGAAGTGGAGTAGGACACCCTAATCCTGGGGCGCATAATCCAGTAGGTATTGGATTATCGACCAAGACAAAAAAATCCCTGGGCGCATAATCCAGTACCTACTGGATTATGCAACCAGGAAGAAATTTCTTCCCTAGGTGTATATTCCAGCTGGTACTGGAATATGCGACCAGGAATATTCCTGTTTACACATTTCAGTTTCCAGAGGGGTGCGTGAACGTTGATAGTTTTTAAATTTCCTTTAAGTTCTTAGAAACCCTGTTTGATTGAGAATCTTCCAAGTTATGAAATGAGTCATGGATTTGGATCAGAAGGATATCCCTTGGACAAACTTCCGGACTGGAGCTGTCAGGCCGGGAATTGAGTTCCATGATGGAAAGATGAACATGCCAAGGAGTGATAGTCTTTGTTGAATTCCGGGCCTAGTCGAGATAAGAATGTGGATAGACCCTGGAATAGGATTCTGAGCAGGGATTCCTTGAACAAGATCCCAGGATAGGCACTTTCGGACAGGACTCCAGATTGGACCTCCAGGTTGGATTCTTGGACTGGAGTCTGGGAATGATTTCCTGAGTGGGACATGGAGTCTTGGAACAAGATTAGAATTGAGTTCCATGCTGGGAATGGACAGGGTTCTAAGGTGGAAAGATGGATTTTGACATGGAATGACAAGCCTTGTTGAATTCAGGACCCTGGATTGGAACTTCGGGACAGAGTTAAGGATCAAGACCCTCCTTATGGATTGATGGACTTATGCCATGGATTAGTCAGTTTTGATCGAGGAATGATAGTCAGGGTTTCACTTATCCTCAGGCAAATTCACTACTTCAAGCATTCCTAATCTTCCCTGTGAGCTAACTGCTCGGACATTCTTTCCTAGCTTCGTGGATCAGGGCAAGAAACTGCAAGATCAAAGCAAAAAACGACGGCGAAAGCGAGAAAAAGGGGGTCCCCATTTGCATGGGATGATGTGTGAAAATGTCACAACAATTCCTAACTTTGAAAGGGTTTCAAAAGGAGATTTTGAGCTTGTTGGAATTTTCATAACAGTAGAAAAACCAAGTTCAGAACTTATCTTGCATGAAGATTTGGTAAAACAAGGGTCTAAGCATGATTCCTTCTCACTAGACAATCCACCTCTTGGATTGGATGCTGATTTGACTTATGGTAGTTTGAAAACTCCTAGTGCTTTGAAGGTTCATTTGGTTGATAGCACTTGGATTCATTGCATGAGAGGGATTCATTTTGGAAAAGATGCTTTTGAAAGCATTAGAAGATATTCTAATGAGGCACATATGAATAGGAGAGTTGCACAACAAAAGCACAGTGGAGTTATTTCTTCACTATGAATTTATGATAGAGGGCACCCACAAAGTTTTTTGGAAGGCTATGGTGACCAGCGAGATGTTCCATGGCATCAAATAGTTCAAATTTCTAGCTTTAACTTTGTTTTTTGGTTGTAGATCATGTAATATCCCGAATAGGATATTTGCTAAATTAAGTATGCAGAAATAAGCTTTAATACCACTATAATATCTCGAATAGGATATTTGCTAAATTAACTATGCAGAAATAAGCTCTGATACCACTGTAATATCCTGAATAGGATATTTACTATATTAACTATGCAGAAGTATGTAGGATACCCAACTAGTTCTACTAAAATTTTTCCTTAGACAAATTTATTTGCACTTAACTTATCAACTACTCAACAACTTAATGACATACATCAAAGATAACAATTTGAATGAATCGATCTTGAAGCTAGGTACTTGTCTTATTACTTGATTCAATCTTATTGCAATGTCTTATTACAAAGATAATGCCTTCAATAGCATGATTATACAATCTTATTCAAATGGATTACAAAAGAGGCCTTGAAGCCTTGATGTTTACAATGACTTCCACCATTGATCAACTCTATTGAACTCAATGATGTCAACTATGTGTTAACACCTCACAACTTGACAAGGGAGCATTGCCTTATCACTGTTGAGGGAGCATCACCCCAACTACTTGAAACTCGCAGGCCTCAAGACAAGCATAAAGCTTCACAGAGAGAAATTCGCCAAAAGATTAGATTACAAATGAATGAGAGAGCTCCTCCTTTTATAGGCCTTCCAAAGGCAATGAAGACATGTTTTTCAATGCACAAAGAGGAACCAAGGCACGTTTCCCCAAAAGCATATTCCCACGGCATATTCCATTCAATGACTCCCTTCTGAGGTGGCAACCTTATCCAATGAACTGGAACGGATCCCGATGTTACCACTTGGACCAATAGGAGATTAGAGACAAGATTCTCAAGGTTAGGCACCAACTGAAGGTAGTGGGAACTAAGATAGGTGCCTTTCGAAGCTAGGCGCTCCCTTGAGGTGGCAGAGACTTAGTGCGCCCACATTTGCAAATGTTCTTCTTCATGATCTAGGTGCCAAGTTGAAGTTTGAAGTTGCCAAGAAGTGCGCTTTAGCAAGATGAAGTCTTTTGAAACCTCTGAAACACTTCAAGATACCCTTTCCCAAGTTAGGCACCAGAACTAGGCTATTCACACTGGGAAGTGCGCTTTGCATGCAAGATGTCTTTCTTTGTCAATTCTTCAAGTCTTGTTGATTTGGAAAGTAGAATGCCTCATCCTGAAGTGAGCGCCTTACTTTTCTAGCATCCTTAACATGTGAAAATGTTCATTGAAGGTCTTCTGACAACATTTGATGCTATTCCATGTCTAGGCGCCTATTTGAGATGGTTTCTGCATAAAACTACACCTCACTATAGCTAGGCGCCAATTGAGGGTTGTAGAACCTTGGAGGTACACCTCACTCTTAGAAAGATGACTTTGAACAACCTATCAAATCACCCCTTAGGCGCTCTTTTAAGATTTCAGAGTGTATATCAATCCAAAGCGCATTATCAAGGTTCAAGAGTCATGAAATGGTGCCTAATCTCCTGGGAGTGAGTTTTAACTTCATGCAAGTCTTCAAGGAGTTTCCAAGTTTAGACGCCAAAGCAAGGTCATGAATGCATAGAACTGCGCCTTAGGAGATGTCTGGATCCTAGGCGCCAATCTGGGGTTGCAGTGGCATTGACATGCGCCTAGTGAATTTTGATGCTTTCAAACTCATAACACCATTCACTAAAGACTCCTAACAAATTTAAGTGCCTTAAAGAGGTCTTCTGAAGTCTAGGCACCAACTGGAGATAGGAGAGAAGAAGTTCTGTGCCTTAACTAGCTTAGGCGCCCATTTGAGGTGATGAAGACCTAGAAGAGCGCCTTCACTTCCTTAACACTTCTCTAAACTTAAATGACAATCTCAACTGAAAGGATGACCTCCTAAGCCAATCTTGACCCTCTGGAGATGCAAATAACTTTTCATTCCACTAGGCACCATTTCAAGTTGGTTTCATCATGATCTAGCGCCCCAAGTATCAATGTGCATAATTGGTTTACTTGATCAAGGACTAGTGCCTTGCATTCCTTAAACAAATTTTCACCTTGAAGTGACAACTTATCTACAATTCCACAATGAGGCGCCAATCTAGAGTCACAGAGTCTTACCCTAATGCCTAAGATAGACTAGGCGCTCATAATGGTTTGCAGGAACAGGGATAGGCGCCTAGGCGCTCATTGAGTGTTTGTTGAGTCTCAAACCAGTGCCTTGACTAAAAGGGTCTCTCCACCTTGTTGTATGCTTCCAACACCCTAGGTGCACATTAGGGTCAGTTTGAATAGAGAAGGGCGCCTAGTATCCACTTAGTCATGTTCTCTGAAAATTTGCAATGTATAAGTCACTTGGAAGATCAAAACATTCTTTTCTTCCAAGGCGCCCTAATTGAAATGATTGAAGTACTTGATAACTTGATGATTCTTGGTTAGGTGCTCATTTGTGAAATTGGATATAGGATTAGCGCCTAGACTCCAAGAGTCGACTTCCTGCCTTCTTGGCTTCTAGACTTAGCCAATATTTCAAGTTTTTGACTTGTTCCTGCAAAACAATAAGTTAAGTTAGTAGAAAACCAATTCATTCCCTCATTATTTAGAATTAGCCTCCGGGAATGAGGAATAGGCTAATCCATTCTTCACTTGATGATCAAGCCGGAAACGGGGACATGACAGTCTCCCCTTCCCGGGATTGCTTGTCCTTGTTGTCTCTCAGATTTGCACCCTCGCCGCGTTGTGAAACTGGGCAATCTGGAGAAACATGGGATCTTTCCTAGGTCTGTGGGTGGCCTGTGTTGGAAAGAACCTCCGGAGAAGGCTGGCTTCCTCTTGGTACTCCACCTAAACTACCTAGACTAAGACTTTGCAGAGAAAAGGGTAAGAAGGCTTGCATAAAATGAAACCTACTGTCTAAGGTGATGCACCAAACGATCATCAGAAAATACACAGAAAAACGACACACTACAAAACCAGTATTAATCAGAATCACTTACACAACCCAACAAATCATAATCTTTGCATGATCACTTTGTGAGGAGGCTTGAATAACAACAGTCTTGTTTAGGAGAAATAGATTTTCTCACTATCCAAAATTGATTGTTATCACTTGCATAGCTCACAACCTGCAAAACTTATGTAACCCTGCATAAAGGCTCCAATGTGCAATACAAATCCAAGGACAAGAAACATCACAAAGACCTCTACTAACACAAGGACACACAATATCAGAAGAAAATAGGAAGGTCTAGGCTGCTTATTACTGCCAAAGAGGTGTTACAATGCTGCATATCTCTGAAAATGGGTTACAAAACTCTTCACTTCTACAAAAGAACTCATAAAATTACAATATGCAGAGCTGTGAACAGCCAGAACCCCCTAAAACTGAACAAGGAAGAGGAATATATACAGCTCAAATAGCTGTATACAGCTCATGCTCCACTCATAAAAAATCAACCTCCACCAACTCCACTAGCTCCATTCCCGTGTATCTCAGAAACAGTAAAAAAATATCCCCTTAAAGTGCTCCAAAAAGGGGTCCCAATGCAGAAATGGTGGAGGCATGTCATCCACTATTATAAAGGCACTTAAAATTTTTATAAAATCTCTCTTAGTGCTCTCTAATGCTTCTGACATATGTCATCCTGTGTGTCATCATCCTCTGCAGCATTAAAAATATCCTAAGGACACATTTTCTGCATTTAATTAACATTTAACTAAGAGGTTTATAATTATACCACCTTAGTAAATGTTTTTACAATTTAAAATTCAACAACTATATGCAGAAAATAATGATAATTATGACATTTAATTTCCTAATCCCTGACTTTTGCATGATTTAGGTGTTTTGATTAAATGTCGTAAAAAGACGACAAAGTAATCGACAAGATTTACTTTGTCGTTCGTGATAAACTGCCTAATTGTCTCTTTGCATTTTATTACAAGCGATAAAGTAATTTATAATCATTACTTTGTCATTTGTTTACAATTTTTTAATCTATCCCTAGATTATGCAAAATCGACAAAAATAAACCTTGGTTCCTAGGCAAAATGACATGATTCTACACATCTGCATATTCACTCACATTTACAACCCCGAGCCATCTGCTTCATCACACATATCTTTACCATGATTTGAGCGAGGTTCCGTGGAGTATGTTTCAAAACAACCCTTATGACTCCCATCAAATGTCATTTTATCCATCACTTACACCTTATATCTCCCAACATTCTCCCAACATATGCCAAGTCTTACATCTCCCACCATTCACCTTGTATTTCTCACCTTATAACTCCTAGCCGACATTGTTCATCTATCTTGTAACTCCTACCATAATGTCTTGGCAAAATATACCTTCAATCTTGTATTGACCACAATACATTTGGAGTTGCCTTTTGACAAAGCCACAAAAAGGCATAAGATATGCCACGACCCCCTTCTTGCATGATTGCTAGGTTTTTAAGACTTTTACAAGTCTTCACCATAGCGCAAAATAGATGAAATGATGTTTTAAAAATAAAAGTAAAAACTACACAATGCAAATTAGGTCTCCATCGAACCACAAGGAAGAAGACCTAAAAACGCTTTCATTTGCCTTTATCTGCTGTTCGAACTTGCTGTGGCCGCCATGAGGGTTCGAAGGCAACAAAAACGTAGCATTTTGTCATGTCCCCGTTTCCGGCTTGATCATCAAGTGTATAATGGATTAGCCTATTCCTCATTCCCGGAGGCTAATTCTAATTGATGAGGGAATGAATTGGTTTTTTGACTAACTCTGTTTTAATATTTTGCAGGATCTAAGTCAGAAACTAAAATTTGGTTAAGTCTGGAGGCCAAACAAGCTGAAAGTTGTCTAGGCGCCCATTTCAAAACGAACCTCCTGAATGAGCGCCTAGCATAGAAAGATCATATTTTGAAGCTCCCTAAATATTTCAACTAGGGCGCCAATTCACCTCTCCATAGACACCCAGTTGCGCCTAAGAATCTTGTTCCAGATAAGTGCGCCTAGATGAAATTGAAGACCCAGACATGGTATAGATACTCTAAAGAAGGCGCTAGTTTTAAGGAGCATCAATAAGAAATGATTACAAGAGTTTGAGAGTTTGACTAAATGTGGAACATCTTCACAAAGGTGTTAGGCGCAGATATCAGTTGAAACTTCCTCAAATGTGCGCCTAAGGTGGGAACAGGTCCTCAAATCCAATCTAGATGCAGGGCGCTCCATCAAGAGATGAAATGATGATCATTTAAAGTCAAGTTGCTCTCGAGGATCTTTGAAAGGGATGAAGGCGCTAGAACCACTGTGAATCCTCCAAAGTTGGCGCCCAGTCAGAAGTCTCATACCAAGCATACTCCTTGAGGAAAGGGATCAAGTAAACTCTAGGCGCAAATACCATGACAAATTCACCTGATGTGCGCCTAAGTGGGAAGGTAGCTCCCAATCACTTCAAGTAGTCAGGGCGCTTGGTGAGATAGGTGTTTTACTTCACCACAAAGACTACAAGTGTGAGCGCCACATGTATGAAGGTGAATCCAATTCAAGGCGCTAGTTTCCTCCTACACAGACTCAGAAGTGCGCCTAAGATCAATTCCTAGAAGTGCGCCTTAGCAAGAAAAGTCATTGGAAGGGTAAGAGTGCATCACCAAAGGTTAAAGATGAAGTTTAGAAGACATCCACTCAAGTGGAATCATTAAAGAAGACAAGATCATGGATGAGGCGCACCTTTGGTAAAAAACTCCTCAAATATGCGCCTAAAGTGAAAATGAGTATCAAAACATCCTTCAAGATCAAGGCGCTAGTATTGAGGAAGATGTTATCATTTTCAGAAACCTCAGACTTTGCAAATAATGAGTAGAATTGGTTAAGTCACACACTAGGCGCAAATCCAATGTCGAATTCTCCAAATGTGTGCCTAGATGAAGAATGAAGTTAGGGAAGTGAGTTTGGACATTCTAATCAGGGCGCTCAACAAGGTATGTTGCATTGCTACTCTCAAGGATACAAACACATGAAGACTTGGTAAGATAAATCATCAAACACCCAAGGCACAAATTCCCCATTGCAACACCTAAGGCGCCAATCTACACTTTTTCTACCCACAAATGCGCCTAAGTGAAGATGAGGACTAAAACAAGGTTTTAAATACTCTGGATATGGGCGCTTGGATAAAGAAGCATCAAAAGGTCTACAAACAACTGTTTGAAAGTCTTGAATAGAGTAAAATATCATCACAAAGGTGTTAGGCACAATACCAAGTCTCTGGAGCACTAAATATGCGCCTCAAGTAGATTGACTTAGCATTGGAGCTAGTAGACTTCCTTCGGAATGTGAAGACAACACAAGGGATCATTCCCTAGTTACATCACCTCCTGTTGGCACCTAGTCCTCAGTTGAGCGCAAGTTCATGATCAAATTACTTCAATTGGGCGCCTAGAATAAGTTGTAGCAACTTCAAGCACCTGAGCTCTCATTGGTCGACAGGATGACATTGGGATCCATTCCACTGCATTGGGTAAGGTTGCCACCTCAGAGCGAGTTGTCAGATGGAATATTCTCCATGAATATGCTTCTTGGGAAACGTGCCTTGGTTCCTCTTTGTGCATTGAAAAATGTGCCTTCATTGCCTTTGGAAGGACTATAAAAGGAGGAGCTCTCTCATTCATTTGGCATCTGTTCATTTGAAAAAAATTCTTTCTGCAAAGCTGTTGAGTTTGTAATCTTGAGGCCTGCGAGTTTCAAGTGTTGGGGTGATGCTCCCTCAATCAAGCAAGGTGATGCTCCCTTGTGATATTGTGAGGTGTTGACATTCAGTTGACATCATTGAGTTCAATTGAGTTGATCAAGTGTAGGCGCTATTGTAAACATCAAGGCTTCAAGGCCTTTCCTTTTGTAATTGAATAAGTTGTACTTTATGCTATTGAAAGCATTATCCATGTAATAAGACATTGCAAGTTGATTGAATCAAGTAACTAGACAAGTACCCAACTCTCATTCAAGTAGTTATCTTTGATGTATATCTTTAAGTTGATTGAGTAGTTGATGAGTTGATAGCAAGTGAAATTGTTTAAGTAAGGAAAAATTTTAGTTGAATTAGTTGGGTATCTTACACATTTTGGGCCGTTTTTCTGTCAATATTGGTCGATTCCTTGGCGAAATGCAAGGTAAATGGCATTTCTTGAGTTTTCACCTTCTTTCTGTCGATTTTGGGCCGATTTGGGCCTCGATTTGATTGGGTTGTAATGGATTTTTCGCTGTTTTCATACATTTCTCTGATGGCCGAGTTTTATCATTGTATTCTCGGTGTGCTGAGGTCGTTGTCTGAGAGGAAGACTGAAGAAATGTCTATGGCTTTATCTTGCATAGCATTTGGCAGACACAAAGGTAAATCCTTCACAACGAACGTTTCTTCATTCTCTTCTGTTCTTTAATAGCATTTTCGCTGCATATGTGATGCGCTGAAGCGCAATTCTGAACATTCTATGAGTGTTTATTCTTTTCACTGAAGTGAAAACTTGTCTTTTTCCTCTCTGCTGTTCGAAAAGCGTTCAAAACCCCATTTTTCTGTTGTTGTGAATCCTATGGCATTTGAACATGAAAAATATCTGCATTTTTCTGGTTTTCTTCGCTCTTAGTAGGCACGATTTGAATATTCTATGATTATTAATTCTTAAAATGAGTGGAAACTTTACATTTTTCCTGTTTGCCGTTCAAACTTGCTGTAGAAAATTGCATTTTTCTTCAAAACCCGCTGCCAGAAAGCACTATCAGACATTTTCTGAGTATGAATTCTTGAAATAAGTTGAAAAAACGTACTTTGTCTTCTTTCTATCTACATCTTGGCTATGAACACACTCCAGTCTTAACAAAACTTGAAACAATCCACACTTTCTGTTGTTTCTCTGTGGGGGGTTCTGTTTATATTCTGCATTTTTTGGTTGATCACGGGCTCCGTCGTAACACAAACACTTAGAACCATAACATGTATGTCGTTCTGCTATTCTGAAAACTGTATTTTGAACTTAAACAATTACATTTTCCTGCCATTTTCTGCTGTTTTCACTGTTCACGGGCTTAGACAAAACTTGGAAAACAGATATCTATTAAAAACTCCATTTTCGTAATCCTCTTTCAACAGGTTCAGCATATTTGGATTTAAACACAAACACTTCCATTACTGTGGCAAACTCTTCATATTTTGCTGGCAACTCTATCCTCAAAACGCCATTTTTCAGTGATCTTCTAACGCATTCTATAGTATGTGAACTTGGAACTCCATTAAAACTGTATTTCTCTTTATACATCTACAATTTTTTGGCTGTGACAAGCCCCAAACTTACTTCTTTTGCTGTCCCTAACAGATGACTGCGCCTCGCGTTGTATATTGCTGCTCCTCTGTGTCTTGCTGTCCTATTTGTTGTCAATTATTGGCTGTCCTATGATTTTAGCTGGCATTCACCACCTTATATCTCCTGCTTTGCTTGGATTCCTCTGATTGTTTTCTGTCCCACTCAGCATGCTAGCTCTTGACAGTTGTATCTGCCTTCTAAATGCGCTCCTTGAGCTGTGCCTTTTGCATTTGTTCATTGTTACTGAGCTGGGCTCAACCCTTGTGGGAGCCACATTTCTTCCACTCATAACGTGACTGATGAATCAAACAGAAACATAATTATCTTTGTATCTGCACATGAAGCAAACTTGTTAGAAAATAAATGCATGCTTTCAGTCGATATGCTTTGTCTTCTCAAAAGCTGTTATGACGCTAACTGGTTTATTGTATCTGAAAACACAAATTATACGTTTATAGATAATTTCATATGATGTATGATGCCTCGCCATTGCTCTAACATCGGGTTTCCAACATTTTATGCAGATGACGGGATAGCAAGGAGACAGCAGCTGGATATAGGACACGCAAACAAGATAGGAGATGCGACATGAAGGCTCGTCATTCAGGCAATGACGAGTCACCCTATCTCATATGTATATTCAGTTTTTCAGTTTATGTATAAATGTATAGTTTGTCTTTTCTTTTTTTTGCATTGAACCAGTTAGTCTCACGGCTTGTGTGAGAACTTATACACTTATTTTTTAATACATATTGCTGATCTTTTAAAAGATTTGTTCAATCTCTTAAGTTCTTTGGAAATGCATCTGAATGCAACAATACAGTTTTCTCTCAATTTGTATCAAATGTGCTTGGGTTTAACACAGCAGAAGTAAAATGTACCTTTTTCTCTTTTAAAACTAGAAAGCTCTACCTGATTGAGCTAGTAGTGAAATCTACGTAACAGTCCTCAAGCAATTGAAGGTTAGGATGCTCTAGAATCTTTTCTCTTTCCCAAGTAGCATCCTCCATTGGCAACCCTTTCCATTTCACCAGATATTCTCTAATGCTTTGGTTGCGCAGTTTCTTCTCCCTTATGTCCACCACACTTTCAGGTTCAAGTGCAAGCATTCCTTCCTCATCAAGTGGTGGTAGTTCATCAGATGAAACCACATGTTGACCTAGTGCCTTTTTGAGACATGACACATGAAACACATTGTGGATGCGGCTTCCTGCTGGTAAGTCAAGTTCATATGCCACTTCCTCTACTCTTCTCAACACCTTGTAGGGTCCGTAAAACCTTGGTTTCAATTTTTCTGCACCTGACTTCTTCAAAGTGCTTTGTCTATATGGCTGAAGTCGCAGAAACACCATGTCTCCTACTTCAAAGTTTCGTTCAACCCAGTGTTTGTCGGCATACAACTTCTGCTGATTTTGAGCTCTTTGCAAGTTGTCCTTAAGGACTCTCAAAATATCTTGAGTATCCTTCATCAATTCACTTGCTCGGGGAGCTCTACGATCATCCAGTGCCAGATCAACAAATGAAACTGTATCATACCCATACAATGCATAAAACGGAGACATACCAATTGACATATGGAAAGTAGTGTTGTAATAGTATTCACCCAGATGTAGCCACTTAATCCAAGCACGTTGATGATCAAACACATAGTTTCTCAAGTATCCCTCAAGCCATTTATTTACAATTTCAGTTTGCCCATTGGTTTGAGGATGATAACTAGTGCTTGGTGTTAGGTCAGTTCCAGCTAGTCGAAATAGCTCTCTCCAGAACACACTGATGAACCGGCTATCTCAATCACTGACTATGGTCTTAGGAAGGCCATGTAGTCTGAAGACCTCTCGAAAGAACAACTTAGCTACTTGCAATGCTGATGACTCAACTGGAATTGCAAAGAAGTGAGCATACTTTGTCAATCTATCAACAACTACATAGATACAGTCTCTTCCATTCACCTTCCGAAGACCTGTGATGAAGTCCATAGAGATACTCTCCCACTTATGTTTGGGAATTGGTAGTGGTTGGAGTAACCCTGCTGGAAATGTATGCTCTGACTTGTTCTGTTGACAAGTCAAACACTCCCTAACATATTGAAGAACTTCTTCCTTCAGACCCTTCCATGTGAACCTTTCCCTGATCTGTCTGTATGTCTTGAAGTAACCTGGGTGTCCTGCAAGTCGAGTATCATGGTATGTCCACAAAATCTGTTGCTTCAACTCCGATTCAGGAGTTAGATAGATTCTATCTTTGTAATAGATGATATCATCAACTACTTTATACCTCATCCTGAATGACTTCATCCATGATCTCGCAAGCAAATTTAGATTTGGAGTACTCAACTAGAAGCTGAGACTTCCAATCAGCTGAAACTTCACTCAGGGCACAAATGGCAGGTTTTCTAGACAAGGCATCAGCTACCACATTCTTCTTGCCTTTCACATACTCAATGTCAAAATCATATACCTGTATCTTCACAACCCACTTCTGTTGTCTTTCATTCAAATCCTTCTGCCCTAATAAGTATTTCAAACTGTTGTGATCAGTTATGACCAAAAACTTGGATCTAGCTAGATACTGACGGAACTTAGCCAAAGCATGCATGATTGCCAGCATCTCTTTGTCATAAGTTGAGTACAATCTTTCTGTGTCCTTCAACTTCCTGCTCTCGAATGCGATGGGATGTCGATCTTGCATCAAAACGGCTCCAATGCCTTCTCCTAAAGCATCACATTCTAGAACAAAAGACTTAGTAAAATCTGGCAAAGCCAGCACTGGTTTTGTACTCATAACTTCCTTCAATCTGTCAAATGCAGCTTGAGCTTCCATGGACCAGATGAAAGCACCTTTCTTTGTCAGATTTCTTAAGGGTGCAGCAAGCTGTGAGAATCCTTTAACAAATCTTCTGTAATAGCTGCAGAGGCCAAGGAAACCTCTTAGTTTAGATACATTCCTGGGAACTGGCCAGTTGCGAATGGCCTCAATCTTTTCTTCTTGAACCTTCACACCATTTGCTCCTATCACATGACCCAGGTATAGAATCTCCTTCAAGCCAAAATCACACTTAGACATCTTGGCATACAAAGATTGATTCTCCATGACGTTCAAAACTTCATCTAAGTGTTGGAGATGTTCTTCCCATGTCTTGCTGTAAATCAAGATATCGTCAAAGAAAACCAATAGGTACTTCCTCAACTGCTTGTTAAAAACATGATTCATGCAGGATTGGAAAGTGGCTGGTGCATTTGTCAATCCAAATGGCATCACCATAAATTCATAATGTCCGTAATAGCATCTGAATGCTGTCTTTGGGATGTCTTCTTCACAAACACGGATTTGATGGTAACCAAATCGAAGATCTATCTTTGAGAAATAGATTCTTCCATGCAGCTCATCAAATACTTCATCAATCCTAGGGATTGGATACCTATTCTTGATGGTCTTCTTGTTCAATGCGCGATAGTCAATACACATCCGCATTGTTCCATCTTTCTTCTTCACTAGCACCACAAATGATGCAAAGGGACTTGATGATGGTCTTATGTGCCCCATCTCGATCAACTCTTTGATTGTCTTCTCAATTCCAATCTTGAAATGTCTTGGATGCCGATAGGGTGCAATGTTGACAGGTTTAGCCCCATCCTCCAATTCAATGACATGTTCAAAACCTCTATCAAGAGGTATGCCTGGGGGTATGTCCCTAAACACCTTACCATGCTTATCCAACATTGCCTGGATATCCGCAGGATAAAGTTCTTCAGCAGAGAGAATCTGACTGTCCTTGATACAAATCTGTGTTGCCCACTCAATGTCATTATGCCTGAACAATGCTTCCATGCGTTTAGCTAAGACCACTTTGGGCTTCCCATCAGATACTGACTTCAGCTTGATCTTCCTTCCCTCATGCATGAACTCCAATTCCATCTTCTGAAAGTCCTGGACTATTCTTCCAAGTGAATGTAACCATTGTACTCCAAGCACCACATCAATATGCCCAAATCCAACTACATAGAAATCATCCTGTAAAGAATAATCTCCCATTTGAATTTGCAGTTGGGTCACCCTTCTGGTAAAACTCATCCAAAATCCATCAACAACTACTATTTGAAATCCTTCGAAGTCTTCAACTGTTAGACCCCGTCTTGCTACCAAACCTTCATCTATGAAGTTGTGAGTAGCACCACTATCGATTAGACAGGTGACTCTCTGACCCTTCACAACTCCTCTAATGCGGAAGGCATGATACTTAGGTACTCTTGAAATAGTTGCTAATGTTATTTTGTCAGATGTCCCTGTTGACTTTTTCCCAGACTGGATGCTTATTCCCAGATTTCCCTACAAGGTAGCCATCAGTGATCAACAGGATCTCTGGGCCAGGGGCCAACAGTGTAGGAGATAGACTCTGTATTTTATCTCCTCTTCTTCTTCAGGCTCTGCAAAACCTAGGGGGGTATTCCCTACTCAACATCCATGAGGATATGCATACAAAGGCTGGGATGCTGATAGAAAGCAGATAAGTCCTCCTGTAAGTAGACCAAAACTGAAAGATAAGAGCAAAGGGGCTAGCTTTGGGCCTATTTGCAGTTGTAGACAGAGGACTGAGGATCCTAAAACTAATTCTAATGTCCTAATGGTTGTTTTAGATTTTGATTTGGATTTTAAGTTTGGATGCAAAGCTGGACATGGTTGTAACACAAACACAAAGCAAGATTGGTGCCTATCCAGGGCCTGGAGTCAGTAGACATACACCTGTGAATGATCAACATGAACAGCTAAAACTGGATTTCAGGGGGATATATGTGATACCTGCCTTACAGATATCTCCCAATACAGAGTGTTAAGTTATCTCTACTTATGGCATCCCTACTGCAGTATACCCTTCCCAATGTTCAACCTGAAAACAGTTTAATCTACCCCTTGAGCAGAAGTTAAAAGATCAGACATTCAACATAGGAATTCTATGCTCTAGAATCTAAACATTACCCAAATATCCAGATTCAGAAGAAGAATACATGCAATACTGGAGACAGAATTAACAAAACACATGCTAAGATAGCATTTCTCATATAAGATTAATCATGAAATCAGTGGGTTCGTGCCAAAACATACAACAAGAGATACATAGACTCACAGGTTTAGCTGTACAGAGCAACCAGATCAGCTTGTTTTGAATTACAGAGCCAAAAATCTTCAACTTTCAACAACAAAAATGAGTAACACTTCCTGCTTATAACAGCCAGGTAGTGTACCACAGCAATTAATTACATGGTTGACCAAAAATCCCGCCAGATACACAGTATCAGAAAAATGGCGCTCAACGCATTACCAGATTGGCGCCCAAACATGAATGCAGTGGGTAGGGGAGGAGACAGGAAGAAATCTCGAGCCTTGCGCCGCCGCCTAGGGATCCAGATCTTCAATCGGGTACCAGATCCGTCCATACCTCTGTAACCTTTGCCATTAATGGCGCACCAACCCGCGGCCTTGGGAAAAACATCAACTGTGCATCACAACCATTTCCCGCCAAGATTCATCGTCATGATATTTCAAAATATGCAGGGTCGAATTATCCCACATGCACCCCGCGGCGACCTTTTCAACACTTTATATACTAGGCCACGAGCATATATAATGTCGGTGCTTTTGCTCCTGACGACACTAGTATAAGACTTCATCATCATCCTCCAACAGCATGATATCCTGTTGCTTGAAAAATCACCCTGACGTCAGCATCATCATCACAATATCACCTGCATGATAATCGCCTTCATCGGCACAACCTGATCCATCGGAGGAAGATCCTCCTGCTTAGCCGATGAACATCCTGATGACGTCATCGTCATATCCTGCTGACGTCATCAGCACACCTGCCTACTGCGCACCTCCTCATATCCGGATGACGTCATCATCATATCGACATCAGGATGATATTCGGAAGATAACCGGATATTTGGAAATATCATCCTGATGCACAAATATCATGCTGCACTGTAGCTCCACTATAGGATCGGGGTGATAGATGAATATGCCAGATATTTGAAAAGATCACCCCCCACTAGATAATGCACGAAGCCGACAGGCGGATATCTCCTTGATATCAGCATCATCAGGATGATAAAACAACGAACATGAAGTGATACAACAACATCAGGATGATATTGACTAAGATCATCCTGACGTCCAAAATATGATGACCACGATAAAAATCGGGTCACACTTAGAACTTTACAGCAACATCATCAGGATGATCTTAACAAAGATCACCCGATGTTAAAATATCACCCCGCAAAAGATCATGTAGGCAGAAAATATGATGACCCTCGCAAGCAACACGGCGATAACTGGAAATATGATGATGATGATGACGACCCTTAAGAAAAAAAAAAACAAGTCGGGTCGAACAACTCAAAAAATAACCCCCTCGGAAGATCGGGGTGACATAATCATCATAAAAGGGCAGGGTGATAATTGGAAGATCACCGGATATTTGAAAAATCACCCTCCGCAAGAAAATTAAGGCACATTGTAGCTCATCAGCAGGATCGGGATGATATCCAAACATCACCCGATATTGAAATATGATGATCCTGATGAAAAACAAGTCGACAGAAAACATGATGATGCGGACCATCATCGAAGACAAGATGATGATGATGATCTCCTCCTCAAAGAAAATATGATGATGCAGCTGAAAAATGCCGAGGAGGTCCAACACTTAGGAAAATGGGCAAGAAGATATAGGGTTCAAATGAAGAAACCCCCTAAACATGAAAAATCAACCTCCAGGTCAAAATGAGTGCTAACACTGGCTCCGAATGGGGACGTGCAGGTGAAAACCTGCAGCGAGAACCAGATCTCCGGGCAGACCAGGCAAAAAACCAAAAAGCATGAACTGCACAAGACATTTACACTACATACATGTTTTTACAAATGTGCACAGTGACAAGTCATTTATGCAAAATAGAACTTAAGGAATTGGCCATGCACAGGCAATTCCAGAACTTCACCATCTAGGGCCTGGAGGAAATAAGAATCCTCCCCATGAGTACTGCAAATCTGATATGGGCCCATCCATAAGGGTTCAAATTTACCATGTTTACCCTTTTCTTGACCTTTTGCATTCCAAATGAGCACCAGATCATTGACTTGAAACTTCCTTTTTATAGCTCTCCTGTCAAACTGATATTTCACATCTTGTTGTCTTTTGAGATTGATCTGGTGGGCTTTCCTTCTGTTTTCATCCAATGCAACCAGCTGGTTCACTCTTTCTGTCATGGAGTCTTCAATCTCCTCATCATTTTCCTGAATGAATCTGTAAACTGGTAGGAGATTGTTTATGGGCAATCTGGCTGATGCACCATATACTAGCTCAAAAGGTGACATTCCAATAGCCCTTTTTACTGTCACTCTGTCAGCCCATATTGCTAAGTTCAATTTTGAGTCCCAAGCTCTCTTATTCTTGTCCAGTATCCTCTTGATAATTTTCATGATGCTTTTATTGCTTGATTCTGCTTGACCATTCCCTTGTGGGTGATATGGTGATGTATATGATAGATTTATCCCATACCTATTGCAAAAATCAACAAATTCACCTGATCTGAAGCACATAGCATTATCAGTGACTATCTTGAATGGTACTCCAAACCTGATGATAATATTTTCTAGCATGAAATCTGTCACCACCTTACTTGTAGCTCTCTTAGTTGGAATGGCCTCAATCCATTTGGTAAAGTAATCAGTTGCCACCAAAATCCAACTGTGTCCCCCACTTGATTTGTCTGCAATTTCCCCTATGAAGTCAACTCCCCATTGCTGAAATGGAGCATCCACAGTTACAGTTGTTGGTTTTTTCCCAGACTGGATGCTTATTCCCAGATTTCCCTACAAGGTAGCCATCAGTGATCAACAGGATCTCTGGGCCAGGGGCCAACAGTGTAGGAGATAGACTCTATATTTTATCTCCTCTTCTTCTTCAGGCTCTGCAAAACCTAGGGGGGTATTCCCTACTCAACATCCATGAGGATATGCATACAAAGGCTGGGATGCTGACAGAAAGCAGATAAGTCCTCCTGTAAGTAGACCAAAACTGAAAGATAAGAGCAAAGGGGCTAGCTTTGGGCCTATTTGCAGTTGTAGACAGAGGACTGAGGATCCTAAAACTAATTCTAATGTCCTAATGTTTGTTTTAGATTTTGATTTGGAGTTTAAGTTTGGATGCAAAGCTGGACATGGTTGTAACACAAAAACAAAGCAAGATTGGTGCCTATCCAGGGCCTGGAGTCAGTAGACATACACCTGTGAATGATCAACATGAACAGCTAAAACTGGATTTCAGGGGGATATATGTGATACCTGCCTTACAGATATCTCCCAATACAGAGTGTTAAGTTATCTCTACTTATGGCATCCCTACTGTAGTATACCCTTCCCAATGTTCAACCTGAAAACAGTTTAATCTACCCCTTGAGCAGAAGTTAAAAGATCAGACATTCAACATAGGAATTCTATGCTCTAGAATCTAAACATTACCCAAATATCCAGATTCAGAAGAAGAATACATGCAATACTGGAGACAGAATTAACAAAACACATGCTAAGATAGCATTTCTCATATAAGATTAATCATGAAATCAGTGGGTTCGTGCCAAAACATACAACAAGAGATACATAGACTCACAGGTTTAGTTGTACAGAGCAACCAGATCAGCTTGTTTTGAATTACAGAGCCAAAAATCTTCAACTTTCAACAACCAAAAATGAGTAACACTTCCTGCTTATAACAGCCAGGTAGTGTACCACAGCAATTAATTACATGGTTGACCAAAAATCCCGCTAGATACACAGTATCAGAAAAACGGCGCTCAACGCACTACCAGATTGGCGCCCAAACATGAATGCAGCAGGTAGGGGAGGAGACAGGAAGAAACCTCGAGCCCTGCGCCACTGTCCGTCGATGTACACCTTCAATTGGGTACCAGATCCGCCCATACCTCTGCAACCTTCGCCATTAATGGTGCACCAACCCGCGGCCTCGGGAAAACGTCAATTCTGCATCGCAACCATTTCCCGCCAAGATTCATCATCATGATATTTGAAAATATGCAGGATATCAATTATCCCACATGCACCCCGCGGTGACCTTTTCAACACTTTATATACTAGGCCACGAGCATATATAATGTCGGTGCTTTTGCTCCTGACGACACTAGTATAAGACTTCATCGTCATCCTCCAACAGCATGATATCCTGTCGCTTGAAATATCACCCTGACGTCAGCATCATATCACAATATAACCTGCTTGATAATCGCCCTCATCCGCACAACCTGATCCATCGGAGGAAAATCCTCCTGCTTAGCTGATGGACATCCTGATGACGTCATCATCATATCCTGCTGACGTCATCATCATATCTGCCTACTGCGCACCTCCTCATATCCGGATGACGTCATCATCATGTTTGCAAATATCGGGGGATCTCCACAAGATGATCAGTGTTAGAAATATGACCCCCCCAGACCTTGACGACGTCATCATCATATCGACATCAGGATGATATTCGGAAGATAACCGGATATTTGGAAATATCATCCTGATGCACAAATATCATGCTGCACTGTAGCTCCACCATAAGATCGGGGTGATAGATGAATACGCCAGATATTTGAAAAGATCACCCCCACTAGATAATGCACGAAGCCGACAGGCGGATATCTCCCTGATATCAGCATCATCATGACGCTGGAACAAACATACATCTGGGTGATATTCAAAAATGAAAATATCACCCCCTCCTTCGGAAATATCATGATGCAGATAGGCAGAGAAATAGATATCACCCCGACATAAGAATGACGTCAGCATCATCAGGATGATAAAACAACGAACATGAAGTGATACAACAACATCAGGATGATATTGACTAAGATCATCCTGACGTTCAAAATATGATGACCCCAGTGAATATCGGGTCACACTTAGAGCTCTTCAACAACATCATCAGGATGATCATAACCAAGATCACCCGATGATAAAAATATCACCCCGGCGAAATATCATGCAGGCAGAAAATATGATGACCCTCGCAAGCAACACGGCGATAACTGGAAATATGATGATGATGATGATGATGACGACCCTTAAGAAAAAACAAGTCAGGTCGAACAACTCAGAGAATAACCCCTTCAGAAGATCGGGGTGACATCATCATCATAAAAGGGCAAGTTGATAATTGGAAAATCACCGGATACTTGAAAAATCACCCCCGCAAGCAAATCAGGGCACACTGTAGCTCATCAGCAGGATCAGGATGATATCCAAACATCACCCGATATTGAAATATGATGATCCTGATGAAAAACAAGTCGACAGAAAACATGATGCTGCGGACCATCATCGAAGACAAGATGATGATGATGACCTCCTCCTCAGGAAAATATGATGCTGCAGCTGAAAAATGCTGAGGAGGTCCAACACTTAGAACATCTTTAAGGAAGGTGCCTGCATGAAAAATGCTCAAAAACTGTCAGTCAATTCAGGCACTAACAACAGTTCCGAGGGGTAAAGCACCATCATATTTCAGCTTTCCTGCAAATCTTTGGCAAGGGTCACACTTCCTCACTAACTTTTGTGCATCTGAAAAGAGTGTGGGCCACCAATATCCTGCTCTGAGAATTTTATGAGCTGCTGTTTGGGCAGTATAATGTCCACCACACAATCCTTTATGCATATCAATCAAAACATTGTTAGCCATATCCTCATCCACACATCTCAGCAGCACACCATCAGGGTTTTTCCAGTATAGCTCACCTTGAACAATAACATACCTGATTGCATGTAACTTTAAAATCCTCTTTTGACTGTCACTGAAATGGGAAGGACAATTCAGATTTTGCAAGTAGTAGATAATATCCTTGTACCATTCAGATCCTGATACATTTACACTCTCATTTTGGATTGCATTAACTTGGCATGCTTCCAAGTTTGACTGTGCCATCATCTTGGCTAATCCTTGTCCTCTTATCAACTTGGTAACTTGTATGTCTATGTTAAACTCTTGTAGTTTGTTTATCCATCTGCATCTTCTTCCAGTCACCTCCTGCTGAGTGAATATGTCTTTGACTGCTGCATGGGGTACATATGCAATTATATATGATCCTACCAAGTATGGTCTGAAACTTTTGATGGCTCTGACTAGTGCATATGCCTGTTTTTCCATAATATCATACTTCAACTCAGAGGCCTGCAAGGACATACTGAAGAAAGCGATGGGCTGTTCAAAACCATCTTTGTTTTTCTGTAGCAAACATGCAGCAACAGTATGAAAGAAAGCAAATGAAAATACTTGGAATGGCCTAGAAAAATCAGGAGATTTAAGAACAGGGGCCATCTTGATTGCCTCTTTGATACTCTGAAATGATTCTATTGCTTCACTTTCCCAGTGGACAGTTGCATCCTTCTTCATCATCTTGGAAATGTTCCTTGTGGTTTCTGCAAAGTTGGGAACAAATCTCCTAACAAAATTTATCTGTCCAAAGAAGGACTGAACTCCTTTTACAGTTTTCGGCATTTGAATTCTGTCAATAGCAGCCACTCTCTCTGGATCTATCCTGACTCCATCCTTGGAAACAATATGTCCCAGGAGCTTTCCTTCAACTACCCCAAAGGCACACTTCTTTGGATTTAAAGAAATACCATACTCTAGTGCTCTTATGAAAATCTGCTCCAGATGCAAACAATGCTGCTCTTCTTTCTTTGAGTAAGCAGTCAAGTCATCCTGATATAAAGCCAGGATTGAATCAATCAACCCTGCAAAAGCAACATCCATTGCTCTTTGAAATGTAGCACCTGCATTGGTTAGTCCGAAGGGCATTCTAACATACACATAAGTTCCCCATGGAGTGGTAAAGGCGGTCTTATACTGTTCTGATTCCTTTACCTTCACCTGATTATAACCTGAAAATCCATCCATCATGGATAAGAGTTCACAACCAGTCACTCTCTGCAACATAGCTTCCATATTAGGTAGTGGATAGTTATCCTTTAAAGAGGATACATTCAAGTTCCTGAAGTCAACACAAAGCCTAATATCACCATTCTTTTTTCTGACTGGGACAAGGTTAGACACCCAAGTTGAATGCCTGATTGGCACAATTATTCCAGTTTCCCTGAGCCTTTTGAGTTCTTCTTGCATCTTGGGAGCTAAGGTAGGATTAATAGGTCTTTGCTTTTGTCTAAATGGCTTAGCTCCAGGCTTCAATGGGATCTCATGCTGGAATAAATCTTCCCTATAGGCTTTTAGGTCCTCATATGACCAAGCAAAAACATGTTTATACTTTTTCAGTAATGCAATCAGCATACTCCTAATGTGTGGTTTGAGCTGTTTACCAATGTATACCTTCTGAGGGGCCTGAGATGTCCCCAAATTTATCTCTTCTAAATCTTCCTTATTTGTGGGAGATGTCCTTGTGACCAATTTATCTCTACTGTCAAAAGCTCGTTCCAAAGCTACCAACCCTCTAGGGATTTTATTAGTCTTCAATTGAATTATCTCTTTTCCCACAAGAGTTTCTTTTCCATCTATAGTCTCTACAAAAGCTTGGAAATCAATTTCTTGATTCTCATATTCATCTATGCAGTGCAAAAATTTCAACAAATCCCTATCATCATTAAACACTTGCCAACTGCATATATTTTCTGGTACTGCAGGCCTAATTTTAACTTCTACATTTGTAACATCTGATAGAGTGATGTCATCTGGCCTTATTGCAACATTGGCTAAGAAATCAGCCATAACATTCTTTGACCTCTCTACCCAGCCTATTGAAAATGCATCAAATAGTTCAATGGTATCCCAAACAGCATGCTTGTATTGTTTCAATCTTTTATTTTTTGAAGCATACTTATCTCTAATTTGGGATACAATCAGCTCAGAATCCCCAAATACTCTTAACATTTTAATTCCATGTTTGAGAGCAATATTTAGGCCTAAGAGTAAAGCCTCATATTCTGCAATGTTGTTTGTGCAATCAAACCTCAGCAAGAAAGAGAATTTGAGGAGCTTACCAGTTGGAGACAGGAAAATAACTCTAGCTCGAGAGCCTTCTTTTGCACAAGCTCCATCAAAAAACATGGTCCACAAACCTCACTGATCCAATTCTTCAATGCAGGCATTTTTCTTTTTATCTTCTGTATCATCTGAGACAACCTTGAAGTTATCACAGTCAGTGTCTACAAAGCATACCTGTTCCTCTGCTTCTTGGTCTTCCACTGTCTCTGATGATCTTTGTTCTCTGATTAGCTTAACATCCCTGCCATTCATTGGAATCATGGCATATGACAGGTCCAGCTGCATACTTCCACCAATTAATGCTGCCCATCTTCTTGACAACAACATACCATACTGTGGCTTGATGTCAACCACTGTTATATTCATTTTATATCTCTTTTCAGGAAATGCTGCCAGTTTGAAATCTACATCCTTCATGATTCCAATAACTGGTACCTCTCTGGCATCCATAGCATAACATTTTCCACATGCCTTGTCAATTTTCAATCCAGCTTGTTGCATGATGGCCAAAGGCATGACATTTGTAGATGCTCCAGAGTCAAGCATACAATTTCTAATTATTTTTCCATTTATAACCAGGGAAACATAAAATGGTTCCACTTGTGAAGGACACTTTGTCATAGTCACTCCTAAATAGACTTCAGGAGTCTCGTCTTCTTCATTACATATGACATGTTTTTCACCCTGGATCTGAACATTTTGTTTAGCTTGAAAGGGCACCCCTGAAATTAGGGATATTGTCCTATTCTTGATCTCTTCCACTTTCATGAGTTCCATAAGTGGAACAGAGACTTTTACCTGAGACAGGACCTGAGCTATATCAAATGGAGCATAATTTTGTATAACAGTTGTAGCTTGCTCCACAATCTTATTTTTATCCTGAGCTGATTTAGCTTTTACTTTCATAGTTCCCTGATCATCATTCTTGTCTTGGGAACCTTTACTTTGATCTTCAGCCTGAGGGATTTTGTTTTCTGGTCCTTGAGATTCATGACCTGTTCTATGTCTAAAATTCTGTTTATTATTTACCCACTGCCTTTTTTGTGGTTCAATTCCTTTATGACCATGCACTAGCTGACCTGCAGAAATATCTTCTGGCTGATGTGGGCTGCCTACTTGATTTTTACCCCTGAGATTGTAGTTGCTTTTGACTTGAGCAACTGCTGCAGCTGTGAAGGCTCTAATTTCCTCATCAGAAGGTCGTTGTAAGTTACTCAGAAAATTGTGTGAGCTCTGAGCATACACATAGTTATCTTCATTATCTTCATCATATGGGAACTGTTGGCAGGCCTGAATTTGATGATCTGTATTCTCATCAGCATCATAAAGAGTGTATCCATACCTATGGACATCATATTAACATCATCATCTTGCACATAATGTGGCTCATTGCATTCATTCCAAGATGTAGCATTATCATACAAGGATTGAGCAATCATACACTGTAACTGTGAATGTGGCATCTGACAAATTATACACCATGGAGCATCATCAACAATATTTATAGCTTTCTTTAGAGGATCAGGAGTTTCTTTGACATGTTGAGCCCTCTGATTTGTGTGGTTACGTGGGAAAATAGGCTTACCATCATGCCAATTGGTATTATAAGGCATATCATGCAATGATGGCCTCTTTTCCTGCCTTTGATAGACTTGCCTATCAGGACCCATCCCTTTTTCACTTCTAGCTAATCTATAGCTTAAGTCCTTAACAACATTTGCCAATTTGTCTATCTTATCTTCAGGGGCAGATGTATTACCTTGAGTGTTCTGAGGCTTGTTTGGATTCTGCAGAATTTTTATATCATTCCTTCTATTTGTCTTGCCCGATGCTTTCCTGTTGTTTTCAATATTCACTGCAATTCTGAAAGCATCCCTGAGAGTAGCAGGACCTTTATCTCTTAATCCATATGCAGTTTTTGCATCAAAGGCATTGATATACAATATTATGCACATTGGTTCATTTGGCCTCATGTGATGTGGCAATTTGTTTAACACTTTAGTAAATCTTGCATTAAAATCTGCAACCTGCTCATTTGACCCTTTAGTGATACTGGTGAACTCATTTACAAAAAAGCTAGGGTTAGTTTTGTCACCATATTGCTCCTTGAACATCCTTTTAAAATCATCCCATGATGAAATACTCCGGTCAGGCAGATTCTTGTACCATTCTCTTGCCTCATCTATTAAGGATTGCATGAATGACTTCATGAAAACATCCTCATGTTCAACCTCAAAGTTATCCATGACATTTTGAAAGGCTTTTAGATGATCTTCTCCTGACACAGTGTTATTTCCTAAAAATTTAGGCACTTGCAGCCTCAGATGCTTATCAATGGGGTTAGGATACCCAGGAATACCATCAAATACCAGCTGTCTGAATCTATCTAGCTGCATTGGCTGTCTGTTTAACTGATTAACATTAATATTTCTGTTTGCATTCTGGTTTCTTACATTGTTCAGTGGTATCCTAGCATCATTCACATTTTGTCTCTCATCATTATGCTGATGTTGCACTTCATTTCTTTGCTGATGTCTCTGCACATTTGCATTCTCAAGGGTAGGAATTGAATTATTTTGGGCAGTTCTTAAAGCTTGCACTTTCTGCTTCATATCATCTCGGATTTTCATGGCTTGTAGATATTCTAGTTCTGCTCTTAGATTTCTGATTTCTTCAGCTAACTATTCATCCTTAGGCATGGAGGTAGATGGTCTCATACCATTCTGGTCATCATCTTCATCATCCCTCAGAGACTCTGCCTCTTCAAACCTTTCACTAGGGTCTAGAAATGGGCGTTCTTGGAACACCTCTGACCTCATTCTCATGCTACCACCCTGTTGCCTCTCATATGCACCTTGAATATCAGCTTCTGCATTTGAAAAGTAAGGCACATGCTGTCCTGATGGCCTAGGGTTATCTTGCATATCATCACCTTTTCTGGGGGAACCCTCATGACTAACTGAGACAGCTCCCTTTCTTCTGTACATCATTCTTCTTGTTACTGGTAACTCTTTAAATAGAGGATTTTGTTGGGATCTTCTCCCCTGCATATAAATTTTACTTTGACCGGTTGGGAGATTACTTCGGAGTCGCCACCTATTACTAGGAACTGTTTTCTTTTGAAAACCAGGGTTCTTTCACAAATTCCCCAGCGGAGTCGCCAATTTCTGTTGACTTTTTCCCAGACTGGATGCTTATTCCCAGATTTCCCTACAAGGTAGCCATCAGTGATCAACAGGATCTCTGGGCCAGGGGCCAACAGTGTAGGAGATAGACTCTATATTTTATCTCCTCTTCTTCTTCAGGCTCTGCAAAACCTAGGGGGGTATTCCCTACTCAACATCCATGAGGATATGCATACAAAAGCTGGGATGCTGACAGAAAGCAGATAAGTCCTCCTGTAAGTAGACCAAAATTGAAAGATAAGAGCAAAGGGGCTAGCTTTGGGCCTATTTGCAGTTGTAGACAGAGGACTGAGGATCCTAAAACTAATTCTAATGTCCTAATGGTTGTTTTAGATTTTGATTTGGATTTTAAGTTTGGATGCAAAACTAATTCTAATGTCCTAATGGTTGTTTTAGATTTTGATTTGGATTTTAAGTTTGGATGCAAAGCTGGACATGGTTGTAACACAAACACAAAGCAAGATTGGTGCCTATCCAGAGCCTGGAGTCAGTAGACATACACCTGTGAATGATCAACATGAACAGCTAAAACTGGATTTCAGGGGGATATATGTGATACCTGCCTTACAGATATCTCCCAATACAGAGTGTTAAGTTATCTCTACTTATGGCATCCCTACTGCAGTATACCCTTCCCAATGTTCAACCTGAAAACAGTTTAATCTACCCCTTGAGCAGAAGTTAAAAGATCAGACATTCAACATAGGAATTCTATGCTCTAGAATCTAAACATTACCCAAATATCCAGATTCAGAAGAAGAATACATGCAATACTGGAGACAGAATTAACAAAACACATGCTAAGATAGCATTTCTCATATAAGATTAATCATGAAATCAGTGGGTTCGTGCCAAAACATACAACAAGAGATACATAGACTCACAGGTTTAGCTATACAGAGCAACCAGATCAGCTTGTTTTAAATTACAGAGCCAAAAATCTTCAACTTTCAACAACAAAAATGAGTAACACTTCCTGCTTATAACAGCCAGGTAGTGTACCACAGCAATTAATTACATGGTTGACCAAAAATCCCGTCAGATACACAGTATCAGAAAAATGGCGCTCAACGCATTACCAGATTGGCGCCCAAACATGAATGCAGTGGGTAGGGGAGGAGACAGGAAGAAATCTCGAGCCTTGCGCCGCCGCCTAGGGATCCAGATCTTCAATCGGGTACCAGATCCGTCCATACCTCTGCAACCTTCGCCATTAATGGCGCACCAACCCGCGGCCTTGGGAAAAACATCAACTGTGCATCGCAACCATTTCCCGCCAAGATTCATCGTCATGATATTTCAAAATATGCAGGGTCGAATTATCCCACATGCACCTCGCGGCGACCTTTTCAACACTTTATATACTAGGCCACGAGCATATATAATGTGGGTGCTTTTGCTCCTGACGACACTAGTATAAGACTTCATCATCATCCTCCAACAGCATGATATCCTGTTGCTTGAAAAATCACCCTGACGTCAGCATCATCATCGCAATATCACCTGCATGATAATCGCCTTCATCGGCACAACCTGATCCATCGGAGGCAGATCCTCCTGCTTAGCTGATGAACATCCTGATGACGTCATCGCCATATCCTGCTGACGTCATCAGCACATCTGCCTACTGCGCACCTCCTCATATCCGGATGACGTCATCATCATATCGACATCAGGATGATATTCGGAAGATAACCGGATATTTGGAAATATCATCCTGATGCACAAATATCATGCTGCACTGTAGCTCCACTATAGGATCGGGGTGATAGATGAATATGCCAGATATTTGAAAAGATCACCCCCCACTAGATAATGCACGAAGCCGACAGGCAGATATCTCCTTGATATCAGCATCATCAGGATGATAAAACAACGAACATGAAGTGATACAACAACATCAGGATGATATTGACTAAGATCATCCTGACGTCCAAAATATGATGACCACGATAAAAATCGGGTCACACTTAGAACTTTACAGCAACATCATCAGGATGATCTTAACAAAGATCACCCGATGTTAAAATATCACCCCGCAAAAGATCATGCAGGCAGAAAATATGATGACCCTCGCAAGCAACACGGCGATAACTGGAAATATGATGATGATGATGACGACCCTTAAGAAAAAAAAAAACAAGTCGGGTCGAACAACTCAGAAAATAACCCCCTCGGAAGATCGGGGTGACATAATCATCATAAAAGGGCAGGGTGATAATTGGAAGATCACCGGATATTTGAAAAATCACCCTCCGCAAGAAAATTAAGGCACATTGTAGCTCATCAGCAGGATCGGGATGATATCCAAACATCACCCGATATTGAAATATGATGATCCTGATGAAAAACAAGTCGACAGAAAACATGATGATGCGGACCATCATCGAAGACAAGATGATGATGATGATCTCCTCCTCAAAGAAAATATGATGATGCAGCTGAAAAATGTCGAGGAGATCCAACACTTAGGAAAATGGGCAAGAAGATATAGGGTTCAAATGAAGAAACCCCCTAAACATGAAAAATCAACCTCCAGGTCAAAATGAGTGCTAACAGTCCCTTCTGAAACATTAAGAGTTGGTTGTTCATGTACCTCCTCTTCATCTTGAGTTGACTCTTCTTCACTCAGTAACTCCTCTTCACTTCCATCATCAGATACAACTTCAATCAGATGAGCTTTACCTTTACCAAGGCATCTGTGTCCTAGTTCCCAAGGTTGCTTGCAAGAAAAGTAGAGTTTCTTCCTTCTCAGTTCATCTCTTTCCGCTGCAGATGTACCTTGAGTCATCTTTTGAGGAAATGAGGGCTTCCTTTGAGTAGAACTAATTCCCTTATAGAACTTCCTCTTAGGCTGGTATATAGGAGTAGTATCAAGATCAAGAGCAAAGTCAATTGCTTTTCCAGGTTTGCTGGCCTTTGTACCTTCACCAATGGCTTAATTTGATTATTCAATCCCTCAATGAATAACATAGTGATTCTTCGGTCAATCATATCAGGTACCATCACTGCTATCTTCTGAAACTCATTTACATACTGCACAACCCTTCCTTCTTGTTTGAGTTGAGCTAGTTTGCGATAGTACACTTCAGTGTCTTTTCTATCAAACCTCTAAATCAACTTAGTTACAAACTCCTCATAGGAATTTATCCTATCATGATGTTGAGAGACTAGGCCATGATGCCACCATTCATAAGCCAATCCTTCAAGATGCATTGTAGCAAATTGAATCGCCTTCTTTTCTGTTAAAGGCTTAAGAGAAAGGTATGTATCCAGTTTGTTTACCCAAGCCCTAGCACTGAGCTTACCACTTCCATCAAAGGTAGGAATGGGAACTTGATTCAATGCTTCTTTATACTCCCTTGTATCATTATCCCTTCTAGAATGAAAGCCTCTAGTTCTACCTCGCCTGTCCCTATCTTCCCTTTTCTGTCTGCAGTATTCATTGAAAGTCATCATATCTCGAACACGATCTGGTAATCTGGCATAGAGATCTGCAAAGAGTCCTACTTCATCTTCAAAGTTATTCTGTTCTCCTTCATCAAACTCTTCATCAGCTTCATTGACTTGTTCAAGTGATGGCGGAAGGAAAGTTGGTCTTAAAGGCCTATCAACTGTAGGAGTTCGTGTGCGAACTCTTCTTCCTGTTGCACTAGCATCATCATCATCAACTTGTCTTTCTTGTCTCTCAGGTCTAGCTGCATCTCTACGACCTTGTCCAACTACTTCACCTTGATTCATGTTTTGAAGGGATTGTAGGACTTGTTGCAATATTTGAGCTGTTTGTTGTTGTCCAACAGCAATGTTCCTGAACATCTCCCTTGCTTCACGTTCACCATCAGCAGGTGGACTTCTACTTCTTCTTTCCTCAGCCATGTTAGCTGGAGCTTCTATATGATGTTGCTGTTGTTGCTGTCTAGCCCTTCTTGTATAATACCTGTGTGGACCTACTTCGGGTGGCTGCATAACCCAGAGGCTGGCAGGATCCAGGCTCTGATACCATTGTAGGATACCCAACTAGTTCTACTAAAATTTTTCCTTCCTTAGACAAATTTATTTGCACTTAACTTATCAACTACTCAACAACTTAATGACATACATCAAAGATAACAATTTGAATGAATCAATCTTGAAGCTGGGTACTTGTCTTAGTACTTGATTCAATCTTATTGCAATGTCTTATTACAAAGATAATGCCTTCAATAGCATGATTATACAATCTTATTCAAATGGATTACAAAAGAGGCCTTGAAGCCTTGATGTTTACAATGACATCCACCATTGATCAACTCTATTGAACTCAATGATGTCAACTATGTGTTAACACCTCACAACTTGACAAGGGAGCATTGCCTTATCACTGTTGAGGGAGCATCACCCCAACTACTTGAAACTCGCAGGCCTCAAGACAAGCATAAAGCTTCACAAAAAGAAATTCGCCAAAGATTAGATTACAAATGAATGAGAGAGAGCTCCTCCTTTTATAGGCCTTCCAAAGGCAATGAAGGCATGTTTTTCAATGCACAAAGAGGAACCAAGGCACGTTTCCCCAAAAGCATATTCCCACAGCATATTCCATTCGATGACTCCCTTCTAAGGTGGCAACCTTATCCAATGAACTGGTACGGATCCCGATGTTAACACTTGGACCAATAGGAGATTAGAGACAAGATTCTCAAGGTTAGGCGCCAACTGAAGGTAGTGGGAACTAAGATAGGCGCCTTTCCAAGCTAGGCGCTCCCTTGAGGTGGCAGAGACTTAGATAGTGCGCCCACATTTGCAAGTGTTCTTCTTCATGATCTAGGTGCCAAGTTGAAGTTTGAAGTTGCCAAGAAGTGCGCTTTAGCAAGATGAAGTCTTTTGAAACCTCTGAAACACTTCAAGATACCCTTTCCCAAGTTAGGCGCCAAAACTAGGCTATTCACACTGGGAAGTGTGCTTTGCATGCAAGATGTCTTTCTTTGTCAATTCTTCAAGTCTTGTTGATTTGGAAAGTAGAATGCCTCATCTTGAAGTGAGCGCCTTACTTTTCTAGCATCCTTAACATGTGAAAATGTTCATTGAAGGTCTTCTGACAACATTTGATGCTATTCCATGTCTAGGCGCCTATTTGAGATGGTTTCTGCATAAAACTGCGCCTCACTATAGCTAGGCGCCAATTGAGGGTTGTAGAACCTTGGAGGTACACCTCACTCTTAGAAAGATGACTTTGAACAACCTATCAAATCACCCCTTATGTAATGTGCCATACCTGTTTGTATTTTTTAAAATCTTAATTGTGTGATTTTTATTAAATTTTTGTGTGTTCTCTCAGATAGACAGAAGATGCAGAAGGGGGTTTTATGTTTTCCTGCAGATGTAGTGCCGGAGCACACAATATATAGCATAGAACCTAAACCCAAAAAATATACAATGAATCTGAAGAAACTAAAGACAACCCAGATAGTAAAATAGCCAGGAAACAATTACTATCACATACCCATATGAAAATATGCAACTTGGTACGGTCGTCGGAAATGGACCAGCAAGTGGGTATGGCTGGAAATGCATCAAATTTCCATAGAATGTCACAAATGTCTCATATAAAATATAAGAGCAACAACTGAAGCACTAAACACCTCCCAAAGACCATGAATGAGTAGTAGAAGCAAAGAGGAAAGCTTCCCTACAATTCTCCAAACTCCTCTTTATGCAGTACGGCCAAGCAATGGAAAGGTACAACAACAAGGAACTACTTCAAACACTTTTATTTCTGCCTTCTGTACCATCCATTATCAACTTATAACAGCAATAGAAAAAGATCTTTCACTCAGCACAAGAAACAACCTCAAATGTCTCCATTTCAGCACACATATGAATGCCAAATACATCCACCGTCGATGGCATCGTTGGGTGGTCTTTCACACCTGTGGGATACCGTCACTAATGGAGGTTTCCGTCTCCAATAGCCTGATGCAAATTCTCAAACTCCAAAAACCCTAGCAGAGCTCTCACAAGCAAATATCAATACATAGCATAATCCCAAATGAGCTCCAATTGACCCTTTTTATCTTCCTCTAAGATAGGCGTTGGGCATTTAGGAGGGAAAATAATATTTAATTTCACTTTATGCCTCCTAAGGATGAGTGCCCAATGTCAAGACATAAGCCTTTGTCTTTATTCAATTAATTTCACTTTTCCGGCAAACATATAATAAAGTCCATATTAATATAAATTAATAAATCTTCAGACTTTAAAATAAGTATGAAGACGGTGTCGGAATTCACTGATCTTTAGCTCACCGGAAAGGTCTCGATGAAATGCATCTGTTCCAACTTTGAAAATCTCAAACTGACACAGTACCCGAACTTACTAAAAATAGTAACGGCCAAGAGCCCATTGAACCAACCACGAGGATGCCAACTGGATCCACTAAATGCGAACCAAGACTCTGTCACTGCCAAGGACCTCCAGAGCCAAACTAACCACAGTTCCCTAACCAAACTGCTAGCCCACAGGAACTCCATGATGGACTAACCATGTGTCTAGAAGGGGACATTACACCTTAGGCGCTCTTTTAAGATTTCAGAGTGTATATCAATCCAAAGTGCATTATCAAGGTTCAAGAGTCACGAAATGGCGCCTAATCTCCTGGGAGTGAGTTTTAACTTCATGCAAGTCTTCAAGGAGTTTCCAAGTTTAGACGCCAAAGCAAGGTCATGAATGAATAGAACTGCGCCTTAGGAGATGTCTGGATCCTAGGCGCCAATCTGGGGTTGCAGTGGCATTGACATGCGCCTAGTGAATTTTGATGCTTTCAAACTCATAACACCATTCACTAAAGACTCCTAACAAATTTAAGCGCCTAAAAGAGGTCTTCTGAAGTCTAGGCGCCAACTGGAGATAGGAGAGAAGAAGTTCTGCGCCTTAACTAGCTTAGGCGCCCATTTGAGGTGATGAAGACCCAGAAGAGCGCCTTCACTTCCTTAACACTTCTCTAAACTTAAATGACAATCTCAACTGAAAGGATGACCTTCTAATCCAATCTTGACCCTCTGGAGATGCAAATAACTTTTCATTCCACTAGGCGCCATTTCAAGTTGGTTTCATCATGATCTAGCGCCCCAAGTATCAATGTGCATAATTGGTTTACTTGATCAAGGACTAGCGCCTTGCATTCCTTAAACAAATTTTCACCTTGAAGTGACAACTTATCTACAATTCCACAATGAGGCGCCAATCCAGAGTCACAAAGTCTTACCCTAATGCCTAAGATAGACTAGGCGCTCATAATGGTTTGTAGGAATAGGGATAGGCGCCTAGGCGCTCATTGAGTGTCTGTTGAGTCTCAAACTAGCGCCTTGACTAAAAGGGTCTCTCCACCTTGTTGTATGCTTCCAACACCCTAGGCACACATTAGGGTCAGTTTGAATAGAGAAAGGCGCCTAGTATCCACTTAGTCATGTTCTCTGAAAATTTGCAATGTATAAGTCACTTGGAAGATCAAAACATTCTTTTCTTCCAAGGCGCCCTAATTGAAATGATTGAAGTACTTGATAACTTGATGATTCTTGGTTAGGCGCTCATTTGTGAAATTGGATATAGGATTAGCGCCTAGACTCCAAGAGTCGACTTCCTGCCTTCTTGACTTCCAGACTTAGCCAATATTTCAAGTTTCTGACTTGTTCCTGCAAAACAATAAGTTAGTCAAAAACCAATTCATTCCCTCATTATTTAGAATTAGCCTCCGGGAATGAGGAATAGGCTAATCCATTCTTCACTTGATGATCAAGCCGGAAATGGGGACATGACAAAGTAAGCTCTGATACCACTGCAAGAAGCCTAACTAGTCTCATTGAATTTTTTTCCTTCGCTATCCACAATTTTCTGATTTTGTTTCCTTTTGTTTGGCTTATTATTTTGATGTGGATATTTGTTCTATGTGTTTATTATGCCATGAAAATGAAAAGATTCAAACATAACATGAAACAAATACCAAATGATGAAGTTATGACCAAATTGTATCAATCAAACCATGAGAATGACATACCCGGAAAATGTTGATGGCTTCTTATTGAATGAACAAACTGATTACAAATAGATAGTTGGCTGTAGCTTACAATCAGATAGTTTGATTTAAAAATCAGATCACATACAACATGAAAAATGCCCAAAATATGTACCAAACCCTAGCCAAATGATTGTAGAATGAAACCCTAGGAAACCTTGATGAAATGCCCTTCAATCCTTGACTGAAATATGACTGTAGCAGCACTGTTTCAGGTCTGATATGACTGATAATAACTCTAATATAGCTGATATGCAATCTGCCCACAAACCCTAGTCCAAAACAATGCAAAATCCTCTCTAATTTGGATCAATATGGCTAGATATTGAGCTGATTATGCCTTGGAATAATGTGAGATGATCAAACCCTTGAATGTATGACTGATATAGGTCTGATCCAGTCTGATATGCACTTGTACTTGACTGAAAATTGCCCACAAATGCTGAAACTCACTAAATATTGCAAAAATAGCCCAAATTATGAAATCACCTAGTTAAGAAAGGTGGCGATTTGGCCCAGCTTGCCTCCAATGACCGAAATATGATGAAATATGACTGATAACAAGTCTAAAACTCAATTACCAACAACCTATGATGAAATTCCAGCCAACCCACAATGCAAAACTCCTTAAAATTGAAGCGCCAATATGCCAAAGTGAAGCAATTTGTGTCTAGAAGCCAAATATCATCAAAATGCAATCAAATCTGCCTTATTCTTCCTTGAACCTACAAAAACAAGTCTTCAAACCCTAGATTTCAAAGCCTAACTCCATTGAAACATGTCAATTAAGCTCCATGATGAACTCTATGCGAATTCACCTCACTTGGTGGAATGGGATCATCACCAAACCACGAATTATCAAGGGAACACCACCTTGATTTAACTGAAAATCACTTTCAGCCAAGAACAATATGCAAAATGCAAAATTTACCATAAGCAAAAGATATCAAAATTGATGCCAGTGACCTCCTTTTACACCATTTCTCCAAGGGCGATCCAATTAGTTGAAAAATAGACAAATTTCAAGTCCACCAATAATATCAAATTTTCAATTTGATATTTTTAAATGATTTTCTGCTTGAGACGCCAACATTTAAAATAATTTTAAAAAAAAAATTATTTTTCCCTTATCTCTCCTAGGTGCCGATTTCTTGGGAAAATAATAATAATTTTTAATTATTTTCTCTCTCCTTGGGCGTCACCCTTATTTGCCAATAAAATAATGTTTTATTATTTTATTTCATTTTTTTAATTTCTCCTCTCAAGGTTGGCATCAACTTTTGCCAATAAATTAATATTTTAATATTATTTATTTCCCTTTCTTTTCCTTGGCATAATAAAATACAATAAAATATTATATTTTATTTTTCTCCTTGGCGTCACTTTGCATTGGGAAAATTAAATAAATAAAAATATAAATAAAATTTTCTTTTTATTTATTTTCCCACCTTCAAGTCTCCAACGTTTATTCTTTCCATCCTTCTATTTTCCAATCCTTTGATTTTGCCTTGGCTAAAATAACATTATTTTTGGCTTTATAAAATATCATCTAGCCAAAAATACCAACAAAATAAAGTGTTGAGCCGACTTTCTAGTTTTCAACCTCCAAGGTTCTAGCTCAACCCATACGCAAGTCTAGCTCAAAAAGAGGACATTACAGATCAGCCACTACACATTTATGATGGTTCACATAAATGAAGTTTGTCAAGTCATTTTAGTCAAGGAGTGGAGGAACTATCAAATGGTGGTTGTTTGGGAGTTTTTCCTAGCCTCTTCCAAGTTGATTTTGAGCAATGCAATGCTCACCATTCGTGATCATACAAGGAATCTTCAAAATTGCAGTTGTTGTTCCACTAACAGGTTGCTGATTTTGATAAAATCATATCATCATTTATTATTTTCAGACTTGGACAGTAGTAAGATGGGTCATTTTGAAGGTACAAAACATTTGGGAAATGTTGATAAGTGTTTCCAGTTGAAGCAAATGGATATTCCAGCCAACACAATCCTTATTTTGGGGAATAACCAAGTGAATTTTTAGTGTCATAAATTGTTTCCAGCTTGCACCCATGTTGTTCTAGATCCTTTTTTGGAAGGAGAACCCTTCAACTTCATTAATGAATGGTATGTTGCAAAGGATTAGATTGAAAATTGTAATAGATTATATTTGGAGCTTATTTAGAACAACAATCTTCCATTTGTTTTCAACCATTATTCAGAGACACGTGATTTGAAAACAGTGAATATTCTAACAGATTTCCTAGATTATATCAGAGTGGCACAGTGGAAACTTGGTGAAGCAAAATTATGTGATGGTGAGTTTGCTACTTTCATGCAGAGTATGGCTACACTTCTGGCCACGATGGATAAGGAGGTGTTATTTATAGGCATGTTGCAACATAGTGCATCAAATAGAAGATCTTACAAGCCTCCTAGATTGAATTGGGACCCTGGAGCCACATTGTTTATTCAGAGTTGAATTGTTGGTTGAGCTGGCAATTGCTTGAGGGCAAGCAATTCTGGGGAGGGAGGATTGTAATGTCCCCATTTTTAGCTATTCTGATTTGCATACTTTTGTCCAGTTCCCAGTTTTGGCCGAGGCAATTCAATGTATGATGAGGGGTACTCCAAGGTTCTTGGAGCATTCAGGTTGTGATCATGATGTTTGTTATCGACAGTGAGCTCAGTTGGTCTTGAGGACCCTTATGACTCTTTCAAAAGTAATTTTCGGCTTTCGGTGTGTTTTCCTTACTTCTTGGAGAGAGTGTCTATTTATAGTAAGTCACCCAGTCGACCCCGATCATCATTATTCATCATCAGTATCATTCCAGTATAGTCAGATTTTGGTTCCAATACTGTTTCAATGGTTTCCGCAACTCGGGTGAATTAATGAGCATTTATTTAATTATTTCACTAAAGTTGCTTAATTTTATAAAATAATTTAAAAGCAACTTAGTGTAATAGCTTGTTGGAAAGGTAATCAAAAGTTTTAAATCACGGACACTTAAAAAGGGGACCTTGCATATCAAATATTATTATTTCTTAAAAGGGGTCTTTTGGAGCAAAATGAAGTATTTAAAAAGTGATTTTAAAATATAACCTCTAGAAAGTTCCTTGGAAAAGTATAAAAGGAGGTTGTGAGAGCTCATTTGGATATGTAGATTATTTTATTTCTTGTGAAACCCTTGTGGTTCTGTAGGATTGAACTTTGTTCATCTCAGTCTTCTTGAGGACGAAAACCCTCTTGGAGAAGATTAGCCATGGTGGTGAAAGATCCTTCCTGGTTAATACAGTGTGATTCATTCATAGTTACATCTTATGTAGGAAAGGTTTGCTGGTAGATTTATCCAAAATCTACACTTGTGTTGAATGCTGAAGACTTGGAGCAATTTCATATAGAGATTGCATGTGAGATGAACGTTGCCGGTAAAGGAAGATTTTCAAACTATTTTCATTGCATCCGTTGGAATTTTGGGGTTCCAAACCCTTGATATTGGTGTGGGCAATTTCACTTAGACGCCTCATTCTTTATGAGGGTGTGGCAATGTTGGAGGCTGGACATTGACCTTTGGAGAGTTTTTGGAAGACTCTAAGAGCCTATGTTTGCTGGTACGTGGAAGATTGAAGGTAAATAAAGGGGAGTTTGCAGTGAATAAGGAACGTGTCTGGGTTTAGAGTTTTTGGCGCTGGGTTTGGAGGTAGTTCATGGTTGTGGGGAGCTGAAACGTGGTATCAAGGAAGCCAAACACCTGGTCTTTAGAAGGGTATGGTGGGTGTGATCCATAAGCATTGCATTTTAATAAGATTTCAATCAGATTTGGCTTGTTTCTGAAGGAGTTATCTACAGCTACAGCAGTTCACCATTATTCAGCTCTGTTCACTAGTTTTGACAGCAGTTTGGAGCTATAACAGTGATCTCTCATTGAGAAATTACATCAACATTTCAGTCATGTATTAAGCTGCTCACATCTGTTATTTGTATCACCAATGTTACTTTTGGAATGTCAATAACATATTGCTGGGAGCTTTCAGATTGAGGTCAGATCTATGGCATTCGCTAATGTTTTATGTGCATTCAATATGTTTGACAATTTGTCCTTTGTTATTCCTGAAGTTTGAAGGCACATTTTGTATGGAATTATTTCTATAAGCATTATAAGTTGTTTGTGAACAAAACACATTAAAATTCCCTTTGAAAACATTCAAATGCAAAGTGTTTGACAAAATTCCTGCTCAGTAGAAGTCAGTAGTCTATGTGGGTTTTGGAAAAAAATTCGTTTAAAATTAGGGGGGTCCTTACAGATTCCTTGGAGTGTAACTCCTTTCTTAAGTGTATCTATATTCTTTACAAGGAATTTTGGAGTGACTTTTTTCTTTTGCACACCTCTGCACATCTCGTCATGAGGAATAGTACACATAGGCACACACTAATGCAAGGTGGCAAATATAAGGGGTTGGAGTTACATGTATAACTCATTTTTTCACCTATATAAAATAGAGGTTATCCATCCCTTTTCTTCAAGGTGGTACTTAGTTACCTTGTTATCTTGAAAACTCTCATGAGTTACGTAATCGAGAGATTATAAGCATTGTAAGATTTCAAGTTGTCATCTTCACTAATATGTATGGGGTTTTCTTCCATGAAACAGCTTTTGCCACTTCAAAAATATTGTCTTACTTTTGTTGTGGTATGAGTTTATTTATTGATTTTGTGGTTATGATTTTAATATATAGTAGTTGATCTCAGCATAGTTTGTCTTTCTAACTAAAGCAAACCAAGAGTAAGGATAACAAGAAATTACAAAGGTTGCTTTATCTGGAGGCCACGGAAGCAATATAACATTTTCTTGGTAGAATTTATGTGGAAAAGATTCATGTTCTTTACGTCAATTTTTTTATTGCAGAATAATTACTGAGATGGTTTCTAAATCTTGAAATACAACTACTTTTTCTGGCTGTAAATTACAACCTTAGTCTTCTCTTGTGTAGTCTATGTTTGACATCATGCACAACCATAACCTTTGTTGAGAAAATCTGTGTATTTCTTCGATTGAGTAACAAGTCTTTGCTTCCAAGAGGAAACTAGATTACAGATACAGGAAAAGCTACACTGCAATTAAAGTTTTTGAATGTTCACAATTTACAATCTTCCCATTTCATGGATTTATACCAAACAACACACACCTTGCCCTAACTCCTAAAAGAAATGCATTTATAGATGGCCATTTAGAACATTAAAAAATATAAAGAAGAAAACAACCTTGAGAGAATTCGTCTTCAGCTCTTTCTTGAGGTCATCGAGTTGTCCGGTTATATCTTGAAGAAGATTCACAAACAAATCATGGAGCGCAGTCAGATATGATCTTCCCTGAAGGGATTGAATATGCTTTCCCAATTTGAATTCTGCAAGCTTGATTTCTTGCTTCTGGCAAATTTCAGCCAGTTTTCTAACTGCTTTCTTCAATATCTGAAGCTCAGCTGCACAAAGAAAATGAGAATCGAAATGAAAAATAGAATATGAACTAATAACTTGTCTTAAATCCAATCAAATAGGTTGTAGGTAGCAATGCGTTACATTGTACAGAAGGTAAGGTCAATTTTGGAGAGAGTTCTGATCATCGAAAGCAGTATGATAGAACTAAAGCTGAATTCATAAACTAGGCATTGGGTGGTAGAGTTGCTTAGACATGACTTACCAGATTCAGTGGCAATAGTTCCTTTTTCTGATAACAAAGTTAAAATATCTCATGCATGCACTCTAGAAAATAATCAATAAATGGTATGCAAATTATTCTGTAATATGGATTTTAAATAATAAATTAAAACAAACGACAACACAAGGATAGGAGAAAAGGCATAAGAGAAGAAAGGGGGAAAATGTAACAGTTTGGCAATTGTAAAAAAATCATTGTGAACTCTATATAAAGGAAGAAAGAAACAAATTATTACTATCCATGAATGACCAACTGTAACACTTGTTTTGAATCCATACATTAATCTGTATGGAATTTTCTATTGTTTCTCTGAGTTTCTGGAACAGAGAGATACAAGAATGAGGGAATGGAATTTGGGGACTGCAAAATTTTTTTTGTACATTTTGGTGATGCTGGTGGGATGGCTATTAAAATCATATATAAAAATTATTTTTTATAAAATTAATTACAAAAAACAGTAAAAGTTGTAATGTATCATTTATTAAAGAATGAGTTAAAGAAGCTGAAATTGATACAAAGTGGTATTGTTGTACAGCATTTTGCACCAGAAACAACGAATCTTAATATGTCTTCACCCCTATCTTCAGCAATGTGTGGATATTGTACCTTTTCCCAAGACTCCCATTATTAGACTTTGGAGGGCCATCTTTTGCACTGTCTGATGTCTCAATGTCAACCATGCTGTAAACAATCTAAGCAAATTCTGGTATTGTTTCTGTAGTTGATGTTTTCAAAGATGATAAAATATGCTGCCATTCATCATCTGGAAAAAGAGTATGTAATATCCCAAATGGGGATATTAAGAACAATTTTGGATTCACGGGCTCTCAAATGAATTTTCTGCACTTTAGTTTTCTGCTCTAACCCTAACTTCTACCCTAGTTTTTTGCTCTTTTAGTTTTCTGCTCTAACCCTTACTTCTGCTGTAAAAATCAGACTTAAACAATTGCATATATGTAATGTCCCCAATTTTTGCAAGTAACTTAAATGTGTCTAATTGTAAATTAATTTTATAAAATATTTTAATTGCTTTATAAAATTAATATTTTATTAAATTACTTGAAAAATACTTTATTAAATAAAGTATTATTGTACACACACATTTAAAAAGGGTCATGTCAAAGCATTTAATATTGTTAAGTGTGACTGTGTACACATAAACTTGTATTTAATAAAATTAGGCTAGGCCTAATTGATGTAAGGGCTTTAAAAGAAGGCCTGAGAGTCATTGTTGAGCATGTTCTAGATGTCCTATGTTTTGGTTTTGTGTTTATGACTTTTGTCAAGTTGTATTCAGCTCATGTCAAAGTGATGTTCCCTTGCATTTGCAGAAGTCGGTTTGGTGATGCTCCCTTACCGTTATTGAGGTGAAGTTGCTTCAAACTTCACAATTGTGCTCCAAAGTGTTGTTCTAGGTTTTCTGTGGGTTTGCTATTGATTGTCGATCATTGAAGACATTGTATGCAGATTTGAGAATAAAATTCATGCAGAAGGTTTTGTTTGCAAATTTATTGATTTGTTAAATATAAATTTGCAAAAGATTCAATGTTCATGTTTGATTCAGATATTTGATCTTATATATTGAAATGCTATTTTGTTGAGCAATGGATTACAAGTTTATTATGTGAGCTATTACAAATTAGAAGACAAAGTCTAACGGATTAGCCAATCAAAATTCCCAGTCTGAATATTGATTTTAAACAGATTTGTGATTAGTGGAATGTGGGCCCTTGTATATGGTTAATCCTGCAATATATTTGTGAATGTATATTTTAAGATTTCATTCCTTTGAAGTCATGGATTCTTGTTGTTAGCACTTGTGGATATTGCATTGCTGGGCCAGTGTTAAATCATGGATTTTAGACAAGAGCCTCCGCTTGATAAAAAGAGTTAAAGTGTTGAATATAATTTCAAGTGGCCGATTCAAAAGAAAGACATATTGCTTGATCGTAGAGATCGTGTATGATTCCTTGGGCGCCGGTTGATCGAGAGACTTGGTCGAACCCCTTTGTATTGTGAAGTCATCGAAGATCCTTGCATTATGACACGAATGGAGCAATAGCAATTATGGTTTATTGAGGATTGAGCAACGGACATATTTCTGGGACGCGCGAATCAAATATACAAAGGCATATTTAATTTCCATTAGAGGTGCGACTTCATTAGCGGGCCAGCATCTAAGGTTTCATCGTCCATCTGAAGGCATTTGTGGAAATCGAGCTTCCAATATCGCCAGTCAACGCCAGATAAGGAGAATTGAAGAGGTATTTAAAAGAGATCGTGGCATTCTGGTTTGAAATCGCCGCTACAGGTTCAGGAGTTCATTTGATATCAGAGATAGAGTTTTAATCATTCCAACACATTGAGACCAATCTATATTTCTAAGGGGCAATGACAGCTTGAAGTGGCAAAGAAAATAACAGATAGTGGGAAGGACAGTCGCTGAAAGAATAGTCGCTGTGATATGAATAGCCGCTGCCTTTCATTGTTATCGTCAATATAGGGATCGCTGAAATGTAAAAGTTGAATGAAACTTGCATCCATATTGACATCATCAAGTGTTGTATCTGAGTTGGAATCCAATCTTATTTGTTCAGAGGTGACAAGCAAATTCCAAGAATATTGGCATCAAGGTCTCTATGTTGTATAGAAAGAATATCTTTGTAAGTCTTAAGTAAAACAATAACTTATTGTTCAAACTATGCATGTGAACTGGTCTAATTTCTTCAACAATTGTAATAGTGTTGTGACGTTTTCACACATCGCCCCATTGCAAATGGGGACCCCCTTTTTCTCGCTTTCGCCGTTGTTTTTGCTTTGATCTTGCAGTTTCTTGCCCTGATCCATGAAACTAGGAAAGAATGTCTGAGCAGTTAGCTCACTGGGAACATTAGAAATGCTTGAAGTAGTGAATTTTCCTGAGGATAAGTGAAACCCTAACTATCATTCCTCGATCAAAACTGACCAATCCATGGCATAAGTCCATCATTCCATAAGAAAGGTCCTAATCCTTCACTCTGTCCACAGTTCCAATCCAAGACTGTAGTCCAGAAGTTCCTGTTCCAACACTGCAATCCGGAAGTCCAATCCAAAATCCTATCCGGAAGTCCAATCCCAGAATCCTGTTCCAAAGAATTCCTGTCCAGAATCCAGTTCCAAGGTCTATCCAGATTCTTATCCCAACAAGGTCCTGAATTCGACAAAGCTTGTCACTCCTTGGCATGTTCATCTTTCTATCATGGATCTCAGTTCCCGGGCCTGCAACCTTACTCCGGTGAGTCCAATCCAAGGAATGTCCTTTTCTATCCTGATCCAGGACTCAATCCAAGACCATGACACGAAGGAAATTCAATGAACAAGGTTTCAAGACTTATAGCATTTTCAAAGATGAATCATCTGAGTGTTTTAAAACCCCCCTCCCAAAGCAGTGTGGATTTTTTTTGCAAAGGAATACTCTGGGTCGCATATTCCAGCACCAATTGGAATATGCGCCCAGGGAGGATTTTGTTCCTGGTCGCATACCAGTAGGTACTAGATTATGCGCCCAGGGATATTTTTGTCCTACGCCCCAGGATGAGGTCAGTCTTGTTCCAGAGTTCCTGCCTGGAGTGGATTTTGCAACCTGTCAGGGATGATTCTTGAATCCAGTCTGCAAGTACCTGCATGAAGGAAAATTCCCTGCCTATCTGAAAACCTCACCTTGAAATCCAGAAATCCCTGAGGGGTAGAAGGTACTTCCCATGATGGATTTTATTCCAAATAATGAATCTCTAATCAATGTCAAAAGTTTTATCCTTACAAAGAACTAAACAAAATGATAGACCCTTAGCCAAAAAAGTGAATTGTCATTTCCTGGTCGCAAAATCCAGTAGGTACTGGAATTTGCACCCAGGAAGAAATTTTGTCCTGGTCACAAAATCCAATACCTACTGGATTTTGCGCCCAAGGAATGAGAATGTTCCAGGTTGCAGATTCCTGCAGGAGGTGGATTTCTGACCTAGACAGCAGGATTCCTATTGACACTGAAAATTGCACCCTAACCTGGAATTTCATCCTATCCTTGCCTGGTGACCCTGGAATGAAGGAAAAATGTGAAGGATACCAGAAAATGATGAAAATCCTCTATTTGTTCAAGAGTTCATAAGTCAAATCTATCAAATCTTGCAAGTTTATTTCATGTTTTATCTTTTGATTGCTTTGCATTTAAGGATCTTGTCCATTGTGACTACAAAATCCAAGACGAGGATAAGTTCCATGAGGAGGATGGACAAGGATGATCCAGGACAATCAGGATGGATACAGAAAGTTCAAGCGTCGGAGGATGACCATTTCAGGATCCAAGAGCTCCAATAACAAGAAGACTACACATGCATACCAAGGGAAGATGAAGGCATTGCTCCATTCAAAGGCATGGATTTCATCAGCATGCCCCTCTCTTCCAACACTCAACATGACTGGCGCAAGGAAGGCAACGTCAAAGGATTCCAGTTCCGAACAAGAGGATCAATCCTTGGAAAACCAGGAGGATACACTTCAAGTTCACCATCCATCAAGAAGAACGAGAATCCACACCAAGAGCAAGGATCCGTGCCGGTGTGGGAATCCAAAGGGAAATGCAACAGGGATGGAATTTCAATTCCAAAGTACACAACACCGAGACAAAATTCCAAGGATCACTCCAAGAATTCCATCAGGATTGACTTGATTTCTAGCCAGGAAGGAATTCCACAACAAAGTTCCTTGACCCCCTGGATTATGCGCCTAGGAAGAAAATCATTCTAGGTCGCAAAATCCTGCTCCAGGTGGAATTTGTGACCAGGACAAGTGGATTCCAGGACACCATGAAATTTGTGACCAAGGAGTAGGACAAACAGACAGTTGATTGGTCTCACCTACCTACCAAGCAGCTTAGTCAGTCAGGACAAGGTGGCGCCCAGGACAGGTGGCAGCATCCCATAGGGCCTATGACATGTTCATCCCTATCTCTTTAGGGTTTACACGGATTTTTAGGAGATCAGATCTCCTCACCTCCTCCTTTGGGTTATGTTTACCTATAAATAGGCTGGGGGGCTTCATTTGGAGGGATCCCTAATCCTGGTCTCTTCATCCCTATCTCCTTTCTCTTCTCCCATCCTTCCCTGCTCTCTGAGCAGCTAGACTGTATATTCTTTCTTCATCACTCCATTTCTGCACTTCTATTGAGCTAAAACACTTCAAAGATCAGCCAGATTGTTGTATACAGACTTCTAGAGCAATAATATAAGCATTGAAGAATGGTGTTCATATGGTTCTTTGGATTTTTGACACAGTCTTCTCGATTTCTTGAAGCATATCTTAAAGTTTCAGAAGTTATTTCTCTAAATTTCAAGCTTTTCATTAGTTAGGATGATGGAGATTATTACAGTTGAATGATTGAATCTGTTTGTTCATACCATTGGTGATATGTGGCCTGCAAATCACCGTGCATGGTTAGCCTGAACTAATTCCAAGTCTAACTTTGACTGTTCTGCACATTTCAGTTCCATGTCCTTTGCAGGAGTAGTTTGAAAATCCTCACTCCCCCTCAGAAGATAGCATCATCCCTACCTAGTTGTTGCCTCATGACAAAGCAGAGGACTGGTTCCAGTTTCCATCCTCAATAGTAGTCATTTCCATCGATTAGATTCCTGAACCCTTATCTCATCTTTTGCATTTTCTTTTAGATTTTTGCTAGGATTAGTTTTCCAGAAGCTTCATTGCCAAATCATACGCCTCTTCAAGAGTGGAACTTAGGAATTCCAAGTTTTCCATTTGTGAAGGAGTTCCATTCACCCACAAATCCGAGTCCGAGGAGTAATGAACTATTCCATGTCCATGAAGGAGCAATCTCACGTAAGTCCCCCTCGTGATTACAAGCAAATCACATCATTCCACTGAGTCTATCCCTGTGCATGTCAAGACCTGACATTCAAGGAACCTTGGAGCAATCTCATTCGATCACGAAGTTCAGCGTCTGAGAAGCTTTGTTCAAGAGAGGATAGGATACTCAGTATTTTATTCTATTGTTGTGGTGTCACAAAAACATCATCAACATATTTGGCACTAGAAGGAGGGCAGTTCAAGGAATTGCTCCATTCATTCCGGGTATGAACTATAAATTACTCCATTCATTCCAGGTTGGAAGAAGGATTGCCTTATCCATTTCGAGTCACTTCTCCATCAAATGCTCAACAGAAGAAGGAAGGAATGCTGAATGAATTCCGGATTGTGAATGTGGAACCAAAGTGAGCTTTCAAGGAAGAATTTGAGATATTCTAGATCTCTCATATGTGGAAAAACACAAAAAAAATGAAAAATTCAAAAAATAGAAAAAAGACATGGATTTCTCAGGACCTTCAAGGCAATTCAATGCGGATCATCCTCAAGTTAACATTCTCCAGCTCTAGTGGAATTTGAATGCACAACTTCATCCTAGGAGCTTGGATGACTTTGCATCAAAAAGGGGATGTAGAATCCACAACACCCATGGACATAAGGAGCTATATTGCCTCACATTTCTGTCTAGGATGGAATTAGCTTTGCAAGAGAAAATTCCCTTTTCACAATTGCATGAGCTAGTTGTTCCTATGAAGGAGGTGCCCGACGCCCTATTTGATGAAAGGGAGTTCCTCAAGAGTTTCAAGGAAATGATCAAGAACTTCCAAAATGCAGAGTAGATTATCCTTTGACTGAGACTGGTGTTCAAGTTTCTTACTTGCTCTATAAAGCTTCTTTCCCAAATCTTCTTCACTGAATAATGCCATGATTCTGAATCTGATATGCAATCAATACCGACTACCTAGCAGGCTAGCAAGAAAACCAGCTCTGATATCACTATAACGTCCCTACCAAGATTTTCAATAAACTAGCATTTTTTCTAATTTCCTACTTCCAAACATTTCGTCAAACAGTTGGTGGAACATTATACCTGATGAGCACACGATTATACATGATTATTGTCAAACATAACAATAACACACACGCAGGATCTAACAATTAAGAACACATGATTTACGTCGAAACCCTTACGGGAGAAAACCACGGAAAAAGATTGTTTATATATATTGATCTTCTTCGTAGACACCAACCTACTTCTTTTACAAGTCTTCTTTTGTAGGTACCAACCCACAGGAGACACCAATCCCCACTTATAGAATTTGTAGGCACCAACCCACTGAAGACACCAATCCCCACAACTGAGCACCAACTCAGCAAGAGACACCAATCTCTTATTTGATAGGCACCAACTTCAAATTCTTCAATGAGTGATATTGTTTTTACAAGATCTATGTAGATACTCCTTCCCTCACGAATTTGATTACAACTCTTGTAATATCCTTCCTTCACAAATCTTATTCAAATCATGCACTATCTTCTCTCACAAATCTGATCACAAATATCTCAAAATCTTCCTTCAAATCTGCTCTTAATCTTCACACATTTATAAAATATATCTGTACTTACCTTTCATTCATGAGCTGCATATATGCTTCAAAATAGGTCTGAAACATTCTTCATAAATACCTGCCCTAGGTCTGCTCAAACTCAGAAATATATCTTATTCTCCTCACTCACCTCAAACTCAACCTTTTCATCTATCTTTTATACTTCTTCAAGAGAGGCGACTCATTCAAAGTATATATCTTTTGCAAAGGGTAACATCTCTTTTTATACACCTCTTGATAACAATTTCGTCCTCTAGTGTGGAGCGTTCCATTTGGGAGGTCGGCCACTTTTTGGAAATTATTATTTTTAATTTGTTTAAACCTTCAAACAAGGGTGCCAAGGCATGAGGGAGTCGGCCACCTTAGGGAATTATTTTTAATTTATTTAAACCTCCAACCAAGGGTGCCAAAACATAAGTCGGATCCATTAAGGAGTCGGCCACACTTGATAAATTATTTTAATCCTTCAATGAGAGTCGGCTCTACAAGGAGGGTCAGCCGCATTAACAAATTTTGCATTCCTTCCAAGGTGAAAGTTGGCCCAGAAAGTATAAGTTTAAATCTTTAATTTAAACTTCATTATAAACTTCACAAACTATAGATCAACCTCATCATTGTGTTTTTATCTTTCACCATCTTTCTTCAATGGAGATATTATAAAGAGTTGTTCTTATTCTCTTCAACTTTGACATCAATGACAACACATTCCTACAATACCAATCAATAATTTTGAATTTAGTGTATAGGAACAGTTGCAACTTACTCACAAATATATTGACATAATCACAAACACTTTGCATTCATTGAATTTCACCGGGACATTTTAGCAAACAGTTGTCACTGAGTTCATTTAACCATGCAAAGAGAGTGTAACAACAAATAAATCAAATGCAATTAGCTCAAATTACTGACATACATGTAACTCAGAATGTTGATATGAAATTTATCACTTCTTTGCTGTTATCAGCCTTTTACACAACCATAACTGATAATAGTAGTAATCTGACCTTAATATTGCTAATACAGAAGTGTGAAATTAAGATACCATCAAATGAATGAGAAATCTGGACATACAGGTTGAAAATCAGCTTCTAAACTTTTGATCAGATAGCTGCTGTAACTGAATTGCTCCAAAAGAGTTGCATACATCCAATAGATACCCTCTGAAGCTGGAGTGAAATGCTTATAGGAAGTGAAAGATCAACATCCAAAATATATATCGGACTTGTTACAGCTGTGTGGACTTGCTGCGTGTGTTTGATCCTTGGGAAGAAGATCCCAGTAGCTGTGTTCAGATGTTCAATGATGAATGGAGGTTGTGGTTGAGGTATATAAGGCTATTAAAGCCTTTATTACACTAAATCGCCTCCCTTAAATGTTATTACTGCTTTCTAGAATGGCACGATCAGTTTATACTGTATTTGGTGTGGCTGGTAAAGGAATATGATGCGTTTCCCTTTCAAAGTCCTCACGTCACTTATATCCTTGAGCGCCTCTTTAAAAACATTCAAACCTTCTGGCTAGTATTTTTGAGGGACCCACTCCACATCAGCTACCCACAATTCATATGCAAACAATTCCAAGCGCTCCTTTCCCTTGTACGACAACTTTTGATAAATGTAATCTTGAAAAAGGTGTGGCAGACTTAGGAGGATGACGTCAACAATTTATGGGTTCCACAAACCACTTTCAAGGTAGGGCTTCACTCTTCTTCAATCGCCTTTGACTCCCTTTGATTTAGTCTTCAAAAAAGTACAGCCAACTGAAGGAAATAAGGATACAGCCAGCAGGAATATGGTATGGCTGGGCCTTTTCAATAATTAAAATTTGCTTTTAACCCCAAAATGAATATCTCAAACAAGCTCAATAGAAATTTGTAATAACATGCACCTGTTGTTCTTTTGATTTATCTTTATTTAATGTTATATTTTTTTATTTTTTCTGTGATCTTTCAGAACTAGATAGAAGATGTAGAAGGGGGTTTTCGTTTTCTTGAAGTGTGTATGTCAGAGACTCAGAATACAAGGAATATAGCATGCAACTGAAAACCCAGAAAAACTATAACAGATATGAACTAAATAATGAAGACTCAGTTCATAGAATGGCATTAAATGAATTACCATCACATACCTATTTCAAAATAAGCACCTTCAAATTTCTGCTGTTGACAGACCAACAACATGAGAATGGAGTTTTGCATTAAATACATCAGCAAGGCAAGAAAGAATGATCAGTTACAATAGCACTAGCCTCAAAGGCTGGAAACAAACCAAAAATGCAGAGATAAACAGCCCCAACGAACCCTCAGGAGACTGCCAAGAGGTATGGCCAGCATGTGAAGAGGTACGGCCAGCCTAGGGTGTATGGCCAGCAAGAAGTACAACAGCAAAGGGTACGGCCAGCAATGAAGAAGAAAACAGTCCCAAATCCTCTTTAAGACTGCAATGCAATCAATCATTAACTCCTCTCAGCTGCAATAACATTATGAAGATGCAACACCAATCTCCTCCAAAACACCGTCAAAAGATATCTAACTAAAGCACAAATACAGCCATTGAGTATGGCTGCTTCGAAATCCCCTTGGGTGATCTTTCACACCTGCGGAAGATTGATACCAATGGTAGTTTTCGTCACCAAAAGCCCTAGCTGGAAGAAATCCCCCAAACCCTCATTTGCAGAGCAAATAGAAGTATAAATGAAATATCAAGAATGAATAACTTTTCCCACTCTTTGGCTTTTTATAACTCCACAAGTGGGTCGACCCATATGAGAGGGAAATGTTATTTTTAAATTTACACTTTATTCCTCAAAAGGGGCGTCCAAGTCCCTTAGTGACTTATTTTTGCATTTTTTCTTATTTCTCCAAAGTCACCGACATTAATAAATTAAAGTCCAAATATAATAATAAATTATAACTTACGAACTTTAATATGAGAGCCCAAATGGTCACAAAATCCCATGAGTTATAGATCGTTGGAAAGGTCTCGGCAAAACGCTTCACCTACAACAAAGAGTTTCCCAAAATAGCCAACTTCATGACTTACTAAAAATAGTAAGTCCTAGCTAGAATGTCAAAAACCGACCAAACGAACTCCCAGAGTTCCCTAACCACTTTGGTTAGTCTACGGGAACCGAGTATAGACTAACCCACTAGGAAAAAGGGGACATTACAGTCCGCCCTCCCCAAGATTGCTTGCCTCAAGCAATCTCAGATCTGGATGCAACATGATTTACTCATTCTCCCATGTAGCATCCTCTATCGGCAGGTTCTTCCACTTCACCAAATATTCCCTGATGACTCTCTTCCTCAGTGTACGTTCCCTGGTGTCAATGATGGCCTCAGGTATCAAAACCAACTTCCCCTCTTCATCAAGAGGGGGTAAATCTGTAGAAGGTATCACATTGTGCCCTAGTGCCTTTTTGAGGCATGACACATGGAAGACATTATGAACTCTGCTCTCTGCCGGCAATTCTAACTCATAAGCCACCTCTCCAACCCTCCTGGAGATCCTGAATGGACCATAATACCGTGGCTTCAACTTCTTTGCACCACTCCTCTTAAGAGTAGATTGTCTGTATGGCTGCAACATAAGGTACACCATATCACCCACCTCAAAAGAACGCTCAACCCTGTGTTGGTCTGCATACTACTTCTGCTGATTCTACGCCTTCTAAATGTTCTCTTTCAAAGACCTCATGGTGTCCTGACTCTTTTGCAAGAGGTCTTTAGCCTTTGGTACTCTACTGTCCCCAAACAATAAATCCAAAGACTTTTGAAGTTCCTCTTCTCTTCAAGAGTTTTGCACCTGAGAGATTATTGTAAATAAAAAGACTTTTGAAGTTCCTCTTCTCTTCAAAAGCTTCTTCTTTATTTTTGTGTCAATTTCACCTTCTGACCCTTGACATCTGCATAAACAATTTATTTATACAAAAATCTTCAATAATATTAATCAGTGCCCTATAAAATAAAAACTCTTCTTGAATCCTCTTTTTATCCTACAACAAATTACATTTCTACAAAATAAAAACATTTTCTTTTCAATTTTCATCTTGAATCTCCTTTTTGTATTCTCCAATCTGCAAAGAAAATCTCCTTAAAAACTTCCAAGCTTTTACATTCGAAACCCTTGAGCTTCTTCTTCTTCTCAATCTGCAAGAGTATCTTCAATCTCTCTTTGGATTAAAACAATATTTTCAATCTGCAAAAATATCATTTTCAAAACTAAAAATCTGCATCCAATGCCCTGCTCACAAAAATAATATCTTAAAAAAACATTTTCCAAATTATTCAAAAAACATCTTCTTATGACCTTTCATGTCCTTCAATTTTTCTTTAAAAAAATCTCCTCAAAAATTTTGATCTTTTCTATCTTTCAATATCCTCAAAAAAAAACTCTTAAGAGTTGTTAAATTAGAAAAATCAATTTCTAATTTTATTTTTCTTTAAAAAAACTTATCACCACAAAAAAAACTCTCCATTTTTTTTAGGGGCCGACCACTTAGAATTTAGACAAGTTTCTAAAAAAAAATTAAAGCCATCAAAGGCTTAGGGATTGGCATTTTAGAAACTTTAATAATTATGATGCCTTTGTTTTAAAACATTTAAATCATTGATTTCTCCCTTGCATCGTGGCATTTGGAATTCCTTAAGAAAATCGGGCTAAATAAAAAGTTTCTAAGTTTAAAAACATTCCCATGCGCTCCTTTAACCTATGCGCCCATTTTGCTTTTGGCGGTGAAAGAAATTTAAAATTAAAACTTTGAACTCCCGCCCACTCCACATTTGGCACTCAAATTTTATAAAGGAACTTTGAAACATAGGTAAATATCCTTAGTTGCCCGGTCATATACATGACCCCGAACCCCTCCAAAAGGTCAACATAAGTGATATGACTTGTAATAACAAGTCACCGAAAGAATAGATGAAGGAATATGTTATATGACAGGTAGAAAAATAGATAATGTGTTAGAATTTAGGAAATTCAAAACACTTCAGAAGCTTACATAGCTTAGCACACTGTCATTAGTCAACTCTATACTGCAACCTATTATTCTTTATGATGACAATGTATATAATTTCTTAAGAAATAAAAATCACCTTATATCCTTATATCCATAAATGTGCATAGTCATATTTGAAATTAACATAGCCACAGTGACATTGTCAAATTTGTCCTTTGAAGATGAAGCATAACAACTCTTTGCACTTACTTCTCTGAAGCATGACATCTTAAGATTCTGAAAACATGATCATTATGAATCAAGTATAACCAAGGTGACTCTTTCTTGAACAAGAACCTTTTCTTAAGATCTTGAAACATCCTACAACAATAACACCCAAACTTGTGATGCCAAACTCCTGATGATGAAATATCTGAAACAACCTCTTCAAACAAGGATTTGATATGATGTCATAAACTCATGATGACACAACTCCTGCTCCTGTCAACAACTTCACACAACGCTTGATGAACACACATATGAACACAAATCTTATCATTCTGAGACACACTAAACATGAAAATCCATTCTGAAACAACCTTGAAGATATCCTGATCAATTCAAACCATGAATATGAACATAAACAATTCCTATCAAAACCAACACAATGCAAACCTGCAAGACCTTTTTGACATCAATGACAATCATTCTCCATCATACTAGACACTCCCACACATACTTCTGTACTTCTAACTTGAGGCCTTTCCAAGTAAACCTCTCTCTAACCTGCCTGTAGGTCTTGTAGAATACTGGATGCCCAGCCATAGGCAAGTCATGGAAAGCTCTCAAGATCTTCTCCTTCATAGCAGAAGCTGGCACCAAAAAAATCCTCCCCTTGTAAATGATCAAGTCATTTACAATAGTGTACCTGTCATCACGGTTAGTGCCATCCATAATCCCAGAGGCCCACTTATCCTTTGCATATTCTGCAGTGATCATATCTCTCCAGTCCTGTGCAAAATCTCTCCTAAGGCACACAAGTGTGGTCTCCTAGATAAAGCGTCAGCAAATATATTCTTCTTCCCTTTGACAAAAACAATGTCGAAGTCATATGCCTGCAGCTTGCTGACCCACTTTTTCTGCTGGTCATTTAGGTCCTTCTGACTAAGGAAATGTTTCAGGCTATTGTGATCAGATTTAACAATGAATTTCCCTCCAACCAGATACTGCCTGAATTTAGCCAATGCATGCATGATGGCTAACATCTCCTTATCGTAGATACTATAGCTCCTCTCAGGGCCCCTTAACTTTCAGTTCTCAAAATCAATAGGGTGTTTGTCCTGCATCAACACCGCACCTATGCCTTCCCCCGAGGCATCACACTAAAGCTTAAACGGCTTCGAAAAATCAGGAATGGCCAAAACTAGACAAGTGCTCATCACCTCCTTAAACTTGTTGAAACACTGCCGAGCACCATCTAACCAAACGAAAGCTCCCTTCCGTGTCAAATCTGTGAGTGGGGCGGCTTTCTGAGAAAATACTTTACAAACCTGCGGTAGAATCCACAAAGGCCAAAGAACCCCTTGAGTTGAGAGAGATTCTTGGGTGGTGGCCAGTCAACTATAGCTTGGATCTTCTCCGGATCCACACGGACACCCTCTGCACTGATGATGTGTCCCAAGTACAGCAACTTCGTCATGCCAAACTCACATTTAGACATTTTTGCATATAGGGACTCCTGCTCAAGTATACCCAACACAATATCCAGATGTCTCAAATGATCCTCCCAAGTCTTGCTAAATATGAGTATGTCATCGAAAAATATGAGTACAAACTTTCGCAACTGTTCTCTGAAGACTCATACAAGACTGGAAAGTGGCAGGTGCATTGGTTAAGCCGAAAGGCATAACCAGAAACTCAAAGTGCCCATAGTGACACCTAAGCGTTGTCTTCTCCGCATCCTCCTCACGTACCCGAATCTGATGGTACCCTGACCTCAAGTCTATCTTGGAAAAGAAACATGCACCATGCAGCTCGTCAATAAGCTCATCAATCTTGGGGATGGGGTACCTGTTCTTAATAGTCTTTTTGTTCAGTTCCCTGTAATCAATACACATCCTGAGTGTGCCATCCTTCTTCTTGACCAGAACAACAGAAGAAGCAAAAGGGCTCTTACTAGGCCTGATGTGACCCATCTTGAGAAGCTCTTGAATAGCCTTCTCGATCTCATCCTTGTATCTCTTAGGATGTCTGTAGGGAACGGTGATAACTGGTTTGGTCCCCTGCTCCATCTCTATAACATGCTCAAAACCCCTGTCTGGAGGTCTACCTGGAGGTATATCACTAAACACTTTGGAGTGCTTAGTTAGTACTGACTGAATCTCCACTGGATAATCCTGTTTTTGCTGTTTTGGTGCCTCTGGCATCACAAGAATCTCAGCTGGCCACTGCACCTGGTCATGCCACAGTATCCTCTCCATCCTCCAAATGGACACTACTCTTAAACCCCCATCGGACATTCCCCTCAAAATATGTTTCTGACCATCTACTTTGAACTTCATCTCCATGGTCCTCAGGTTGAGGGAAAATTCACCTATCATGTGTAGCCACTTCATTCTTTGGACTACATCCATGTCACCCATACCGACCACATAGTATTCGGCCTGGAACTCATAGTTATTTAACCTGATGGTTAAATTGGGGATCCTTCATTTGTAAGTAATGACAAACTCGTCGGCAACTATGACTTTAAATCCCTCAAACTCTTCTGTTTTGAGTCCCCTCCGTGCCACAAGCCCCTCATCAATGAACTTGTGGGTGGCACCTTGTTGTACCCAATCAAAATTTTTACTTCATGAAGGCATTTTGAACAAGTCTAGAAAATTTTCATCAAAAAATCAAAAAAACAAAATTTCTAAAAATAGAAATTTCTATTTTTAGAAAGTTTCTAAAAATAGACGTCAAATTAGGTTTTCTGGGTTTCTTGAGATATGGATGCTGGCAAAACTTTCTAAAAATAGAATCTCCAACTCAGGTGTCACACTTGATTCTCATTGGTCAATTTTGCTTCACGATCAATGTGGTCCAGACGAAATTTGCAAAAGGTCAAGTTTTCTCTACTGGGTCATTTCTACTTTTTCGGAAGGCGAAGCATGAGCTCTGAAGTCGTCAATAGAGGAAGTTCATCTGCCAAAGCTCATATTCATGTTTTCAACACTATTCCAACAACGCAAAACCAACGAACAGTTGCCGACTCGACGACGCACACAAAACGGAGCAGGATGGATCCGAGGTGAGATGAAATTCTGGAAATCATGTAATTTGACTAAGTCTGGAGATTTCAGGCGCCCCAGGTGGCTTGGGGTGCCCAGTCCCACCAGTGATAGAAATTTTCCACGTTTTTGGAGAAAATGTGATAAGTGTGTCCGTTAGTCAGTTCTAGTGGGCATAAAAGCAATCATTTCGATCATCAGATCCTGAAAAGCTAGAAAATTCATCAGATGTACCCAGTCTATGCAGTTCATTCACCATTCAGTGGCAGTTGATCGATAAATTGTCGAAATCGACATCAAGAAGCAGTTGTTGGCATGCAAAACGGAGCAAATTGCAAATGAGAGTTGGAAATCAGAAAAATGGTTAAGTCTTGAGAAACCAAGCGCCCTAGGTGACTTGGGGTGCCCAACCTCTCCAGTGTTAGTTTTTTTTCACGTTTTTCGAGAAACATCAAAAATGCTTCCATCAACCCACTTCTAGTTGGTCAAACTCAGTCAAATGTCAGTCAAAGCTGGGATTTCATCACATATATGTTCAGGCTGCTCAGATCACCCTCCATCCCGCCTCGATAGTCGTTTGAACAACCGAAAACGAAGATCAAACAGAGGTTGTTGGCACGGAAAATGAGAAATGGCATAAAATTTGAATTTTTCAAAAAAATTTCTAAGGCATTGAAAGACAGGCGCCCCAAGTGACTTGGAGCGCCCACACTCACCATACTTAGAATTTTTTGAGTTTTTCCGAAAATGTGAATCTCCCTCTGTCTGCCCGGCCCGGTTCCGAGCAGATCAGTTTGGCCCGTTTCCCGAGGCAGACAACGAGAACAATCAGCTCATTTTCATCACGCCTGCCTATCTGCCAGATCATCAGAATCAGTTTTGTCCCAACAGACAGAAATCGACAGCCAAACAGGGGTCATCAGCCACCGGAATGCGCATGCAAATCAAAAAATTGAGGAAGTTGCAATTTTCGAAAAAATGGTTAAGGCATGAGAATCCAGGTGCCCTAGGTGACTTGGGGTGCCCAACTTCACCAGAGAGAATATTTCCTGATTTGACAGTGTTTTTTGACAGTTGTTTCTTGATCTTCGCCCAGTGGCCGATTCAAAGGGTCAAATTCGCAGTAAAACGATGCCAGATCATCAGTCGGAGGTTGGGTATGGAATCTTAGTTGATAGGTCTCCAAAATGACAAGATCAGTCACCTTTTTCAGTCAAACGGTGACATTTTGCCATCTTGTTGAAGTCGGAGATAGGCCATACTTAAGTTGAAACGAGTGCAAAAGTGTTGAAAACAGGAGTAAAATTGGCTAACACTTCTGTCAACTCGCGTGTTTGATGACATCATCAAAAGAAGATATTTTTGGTCATCTTACACATGAAGCCATAGGCAGCTACAAAATAGGGATTCTTCCTATTCGAAGACATCCACTTGGATTTGTGCTTTAAAAGTTGCTTTCTTCATAGATGAGATCCAAGTTTTATTCTTTCACAAATAAAGCTGCTTTTTCGCCCTTAAAATCTATAAAGACAAGCATTTGACTTCTTTATTTTATTATCTTTTGCAGGTTGCATCCAAAGGAAGAAGACATATTTTTCTTTCAACGAAGATTCGAAGGCCCAAATGAAGTGCTTTTTCAGCGTTCTTCATAGTTTTGGGTTGAGGAAGCAGGGAGGCTCGCTTTTTCAGGAATTGGACCAAAGCGTTTTCAGTTTTTATCGAGATGAGTCCATCCAGAATATCATCCTTTTGAAGATTGGGAGTTTTGCTTTTTTCGAGAATCTTCTTTTTTGCTGCTTTTTCAGGAAGGTCTTCGCTTTTTCAAAATCCGACGATTTGGGTTGCTTAAAAAAAAATTGCCTACAAAACCCATGTGCCAGCTTTTTTGCTCGGATTCTGCTTTTTCTAAAAATCAGCAAATAATTTTCAACCTTTTGTCCAAGATTTTTCCGACATAGCCGTGTTCACAGTCAATTTTTAAATCTTTCAATATGCAGTACTCTCCAACACAAATCAGGCCGAAAACGGCATTGGTTCACGATTACCTAAGAACTTGTGAAACAGACTTGCATAAAGTACTTCCAGTGATCAATTTACATTCTTTGGAGGATGCAAGAAATAATGCTATCAGGAATCTAGGACACTCTAGTTTGCTTGTAGCAGCATCCTTTCCCATCACAGTGCAAAGTATCAAATTTGTAATTGCTTGCATGACGCATTACAACTCGGTCACAAGAGAAATCCAATCAAGAGATGGACGTGTGCTCTGTAGTCTGAGGCCAAATGACATTGAGAAGTGTTTTACAATACCAGTCTGGACAGAGAATTTAACTGTTTCAATTGAAGAATGCAAGAGGGTTTGGAACAATGATAAAGAAAAACACCGAAAAAAGATGGGTCAGAGGTGGTTAAAAGAGAAGTAGAACGTCATGCCAAAGAATGTTGGACATGGAGAGTTCAAGGAGGAACATGCAATAATGATCACTCTGCTGAGCAGGATCACGGGTCAAGCAGATGCTAACAAATTCCAGCCTTGAATGTTTTACATCATGTTCCAGATTGTTGATGGAACCGAGTTTTATGACTGGTCGACACTCATCAGTGATAGTCTCCACCAACAAATACTTGATTTTCAAAGGGCTCACAAATTCCACATGATGTCATAGCTTGTGTATTTGATGGCTTTTCAAGGTCAATTCAAAGGTTTGAATGTTGTTGGAACTTTGGGTATTCAGCATGTGTATCACCATTTCCCGCAGTTAGAAATCTCTCAAGCTGAACGACATTACAGGTGGGTGAATGATGCATTCCTGATGCATGTAGTGCGAGATATAGATAATGAGTTGCATATACGGTTTTCAACAGATGCTAGAATAGCAATGGCAGAATGGGTTGATTGGTTTATCCAGTTTTCCACTTTTTCCTACATTAGAGTATATGGCTTCTCAGGAGAGCCAGCCATGTTGCCAAGATATCCTATAGATGAAATAGCATTAATGGAATTTTTGAGGCAAGCCTATGAAGTTCATACATTTTTGCGTAGCAGACGCGAGGCAGCTTTCAATTTTCCATTTGGGATGAGTATTTACAGATGCAGATCTGGAGCAGATGCCAAGGCAATTGGTAATGAATCATCCAGATATGGTCTTAAGTTTTTCTACAGGAGGTCTTCATATGATCCTCATGGTGCTTTTGCTTCACATCTTGGTCAAAATTGTACGCACAAGCATGCAGTTGAAGACTTCTGGGTTAATTGTGCTGATGAGTTTGAAGTGCGAGAACGCAGTTACAGCAGGTTCACTCTTCAGCAGATGTCTGATATCCTATCAGAAGATATAGAGGGTTTGATAGAAAGTGGTGAAGTTCTACTCCCCACGTATTTCAGGGACCAAGTTGAGCAACAACCGTTGTCACCAGTTAATTGGTCAATAAAAGAGAACACTTCCATTGAAGAAAAAATGTGTCGAGTGGTTAAAAACAGTTTGATATTCTTGAAGAATAAGTGGAAGGATGATATTCCAGTAGCAGAGCCGCCAGTTGTACAACCATCAGAGCCTTCCACTTCCAAGCCAAAACGAAGGGTTAAAGCTATGAGTGTTCTTCTAGAAAGAACAAAAATGGCTAAGTTAAAGAGGAAAAAGGATGAGTCTCCAGCTCATGTCCAATAGGAACAACCAATAGTTGAATCAGAAGTTCCTATTGAACCAACGCCGCATGTTGAAGCGTTACCTTTAGATCATGTTTCTCCTCCACCGAGCACTTCTCCTATCCACATAGATTCAGAGTCAAATTCGCCGGTTCATAACTCTAATGCACATATTGATTCATCAAGAGCTGATGAGGTTAGAACCGAGTTTCCAAGAAAAGAAGGCTCATCCTGGCTTGAAAACATTCTAGGAAGGAAGAGGAGAAAGCCTTCATATCAGCTAGATCTAATAGAGCTTAAAAGCGTCTACCAAGACACGTCAGACAAGAAGCTGAAGAAGTAGGTTCGCATTGAAAAGAATGAGGATGGAAAAATAATCCTTGAAACTGCAACACCGCTTGAAGATAGAAGTGCTGATGATATCGAGGTTGATGACTTCACGGTTGTCAAAGCTAACCTTGGTAGGAGTACCCGCCATACAGATGTAAATCTCTTCGAGGTTGCAGCGGATAATTTGAAGGAAAGGGTGTTGAAAGATGGAGAAGACAAAGCATCTTTCAAAGCTGAAGTCAGGCAGCTGCGGCAGTATATTTCCAACCTTTTCCATGGCGCATCATAGGCTAATTTATTGCTTCCACCGAATCTGGAATCACCAACCGATCAGCGGCAGTTCAGTCAGTTGGTTCTCTATGGGAGGCACATGAATATTTGGGTGGAAGAATTTGTGACTAAAGGGAGAGTTGTACTTTCATAGTTTTATCAATTAAAATACAATGTTCATGATTTACGCCAAGGCATCCAGGGGTTGCAGCAGACCATGGCAGAAAATAGACCAGTGTTTAAGATCATTATCTCCGACTTGAAGATTGCACTTGATTCTGTTGATTCAGCTGATGATAAGAAGACAGTTTCTACTTGGAAAGCGCAATATCTTTTCACAGTAAAAACTTATGACAGTATAATTTCAGAATTGACAGAATGGAAAGAAAAGGTAGTCAATGTCCTCAAGTTCCTCAGATCTTTTGTTTCTCAGGTCCAGTGTTCGTATGAAAAAGAAGATGGTACCCTATATGATCTTAGGGAAGTGCAAGCAGAGTTCTAGACTCTAGCCCGCAGCAATTTTAATGATGATATCAGTGCCGGCAAGATGGGTCGTTTTGCCACAATGACAGTGAAGTTCAACAAGGCTGTGGGAGAAGTTCATGAATTTCTTCAGATGGTTGCAAATAGTGAAGAAATGTTAGAGAATCAGAATATCATTCTAGAGAGTATCAGTATTCCTAGCAAAGATGCGGTCACTCACTTTTTAGAAGATATTGTTTCCCAGAATATCAACGGATGACATCACCAAAAAGCAAGAATGTTGATGAGGATGCATTTCAAAAGAAAGCAGCTTTAGATCAGATGCTTTTTGTATTAAAGCATTTGCTTTCATCCTAAGCTCATCCATTTTATATTTAGAAAGAAATCACTTTGTGTTAGTTGGAATTTTCTTTGCTTTAAAGCATTTGTTTATTGTATTTTTGTCTTTGAATAGAAATAAAGCTTGCGAGTTGGCAAGTTAGGGTTAATCAAGGAGATTTTAGGGTTCCCTACTCCTTTGATTTTAGTATAAATAAAGGCAGTCTTGTCCATTGTAAAGGATCAACTTTTTTGATAAGATATTTTGTTGTGCCTATTCTAGCCTGCAAACTTTGTTATTCCAAGTGTTTGTTCACTTTGTGTAACCTGATCTCCGATGTTTGATCGCTTGTTGTATGCCTGCCTTTTGTTACAGTATTGCTGTCCTAGAGTTGTATCAACTTTGTGATATTGAATAGAAGTCTCATGCCTATTTCGCTCTGATATTCTATCTCGAATCATCAAGTTTTCGTTGTCAGATGTGTGGCTTCTGTAGCTTTCATTTCAGATTTCATCATTAAAGTATTTGTTGATGATGTTTTCTTGACAACAACAACATTAGAATAAAACACCAAGTGTTGTATCCTCTCTTGAACAAAGTGTCTCGAATGCTAAACTAAGTGATCAAACAAGAACGCTCCAAGGTTCCTTGTACGTGATTTGCAACGAATAGCCTTGGTGGTGTGATGTGATTTGCTGTGTCACAAAGGGACTTACGTAGAATTGTCATCTCTCCATTCAAATAAGTTACTCTTTCCTTGTGAAATGGAACTTCTTCTGATCAACTATGAAAAGAAAAGGCAAAAGGCAAGAGTTAAGAAGGCTAATCTAAAGACAATGACATGATGAACGATGCTATGATAGACAAATTTCCCTTTAAAAAAACCAAATTTCACTTCGCCATGACGAGCAACAACTACATGAAATAGGTGCAATCTCGAAGGGATAAACCAAGGATTTTCATATCGTTGACACACTCCAAAGTACCCACAGCTGGCGCAACTCGAAGGAGCATCAACAATCGAACTATTTGCAAGATGTGGTTCAGGCTAACTTTACATGATGACTTACCATCGACAAGCCATCAAAAGTATGAACCAACGAGAATTCATCAAATATCATTGCATATATCCATTACATCAATGAACTCTATCTACTTTATCATCTAAACTACTTGGAAACACATCTCCGTCATATTCAAGAACTTGAAACCTTGCTAACATTTCAAAGCCACAAGATCACCATGCAAAAGAACAACAATGAGCTTGTATTACTTTTGAAGTGTGTCATTACAACAATCTCATGTCTCTCTTCATGACTTTGAAGAGCTCCCTCTCTACTCTACTCCTACTTGATCTCTACTTCTAATCTCTAATCTCCTATGTATTGTCCATATCCCCTTCCCCTTACAAATGAGAAGAATGAGCCTTTTATAGACTCCATAAATTACATGAAGGGCCAGGATTGATTTGACAATCAACGGCCAAGATCGAGACAACAAGGCAGTTTGTTACAAAATTTGCTATTTTTAGAACATGAAAGAGGCAATGAAGGCACGTTTCCCAATGTGATAAGCATCTTTGGAGCATCTCTATGGTGGGCCCTCTTACATGGTAGAATGCGATTGGCTTGATGATGTGTACGTGCCACCTCAACATCTTTGAATGAACTAGTGTGATTCACTTCATGTTCACTTTACTTAGAATATTTTCTTCTTGTTGTCTTGATGTAACTCATGGATCGCTTTGATGATCATGCTCATCTCTCATCTTGTGATGTTGTTGTGCTTGTGCAGGATCATGCCTCTGGACAGTTGCATGGGCTCATGGAGTAGACTAGTGCCTGATGAGAGTTCTTCTTGTAGTAGACTTGCATATGATGGGTGTCCATGAAGTAGACAACTCTGGATGATGACTCCTCATGCGTGGCGTTGATGTCTACGAAGTCTTCAAAGTAAGATGAACTTGATGCAGGAGCTCTCCTCCATGTGGTGATGATGACAAACTTGAGCAACTTTCCTCCACCTTCCAAACTTCTCATGTATGAGCTCTCGCTATTCACCTCCTTGGATCCTCCATCACCTACAAGAAGAAACACATCAAATTAAGACTTGATATGAAGGATTTTCAATAACAAAATACATTCAACTTATGCATGTGGGATTAAAAAATGACATTTCAAAACATATCCTTTCGCATGAAATCCATGCCTAAGTGCCTAGGCGGGTTTAGAGGGACAGTATGGATTATTTGATGTGAATTCCATGTCAAGGTGTAAAATCTGCCCAGGCTGGGCGGGTTTAGGGGTGTCATCCAGACAGTGTCTTGTGAATGACATGACATTGTCCAGGTAAAGTGCTCAAGACCGCCTAGCATGGGCGGGTTTGGAGATGTAGTGTGGATTTTCAACATTTAATGACCATTCCTCTCCTCATGAAGTCCCTTCTCTTGAACTTGCCTAAGACTTAGCCATTTTGAGATGTTTATGAAGTGAGAAGGCAAACTTGGAGATGTTAGGTGATGATGTCCTTCTGCATTGGTGAAATCCGCCTAGGAAGGGCGGGATTGGAGGCATTGTCTGGAGGAATCCATGAGGTGATGAAGACATTGTCCATGTCTACATGCCAAAGCCGCCCAGGTAGGGCGGGTTTGGACATGACCCTTGGATTTTCATACTTCAAACATTTCCTTCATGTCAATCTTGATAATCTCACCTTTTGAAAGCCATCTTCTTCATCTTTCGTCAAGTAGACTTGTAAATCATGCCATCTAAACTCCTGAGCGGTCCTGGAGGCAGCATGTGGAGAGTTTCATGTGGCAGGAGAAAAAGTCCAAGACCCCCTCCTGAGGCTGCCTAGGCTGGGGGGGTTTGGACATGACCCTTGGATTCTTCATGAAAGTGCATCAAAAACCTCTCAAATGCCTTGAAATACATTCAAACTTACGAACTTTCATTAAATCTTCATGATCTCATTGTTTTTCAACTCAAAGCATTGCAAATTTGATAAGTTTTCTCCTTGAGCGGATTTAAGGTTGATGTTTGGAGAGTGTGTTGTGCAAGAGGTGAAGTTGTCCAAGCATAGAGGTCAAGGCCGCCCAGGAAGGGCGGGCTAGGAGGTGGTGAGTGGATTTTATCACTTAGGCACTTTCTAACTCGGTTTTGACAATTTCAAGACATCTTCACTTGCTTTCTTGATGGCTTAAACTCCTTGCATGAGATTTGTATATTAGATGAGTGGAGTTTGAAAGTGATGTTTGGAGCAGTTCATGTGAAGATCAAGAGAATCCAAGCTCTCATGTTTAGGCCGCCCAAGTAGGGCGGATTTGGAAGTGAGGCTTGGATTTTTACTTATTATCCTTCATGTATGTTCCAAACTTGCATGTGTTTGTTCAAAACTCAGTGTTATCCATTGCCTTCCTTGCAAATTTTCATGTCATTTCTCTTGGGCGGATTTGAGGTTAGTGCATGGAGGATGTCATGTGAAGACATGAGATTGTCCTAAGCGAGGGTCTAAAGCCGCCTAGGAAGGGCGGGTTTCAAGGGTAGGCTTGGATTTTAGCACTTAGAAACTTTTCACTCATCTCAACCTGGTCATCTCATCTCCCAGGTGTTCATCTTCATCGTTTCCATTGATTTTACTTGTAAATTGTATTATCTACATACCTAGGCGGTTCTGGAGGTGTTGTCTGGAGAGTGCATTGTGTCAGGTGATACAGTCCACAAGGACCTCTTGAGGCCGCCCAGGTAGGGCGGGTTTAGAGGTGACCCTTGGATTTTTCCTCAAAAACTCACTCAATGCCTTCAAACCTTCATGTTTTCCATTCAAACTTCATCATCTTTTATGTTTTGTGTCGAAACACTTGAAAATTTGCACAATCTCTCCTAGGGCGGGTTTGGAAGTACTGTCTGGAGTGTTTCATGTGTTAGGCAACATCATCCACAAAGGCCTCTTGAGGCCGCCCAGGTAGGGCGGCTTGACAAGTGTGATTTGAATTTCATCTTGAAACTTAGAATTTCACCACCTTCTAGTGCTTTGTGCATGCAAAAACTTCAACACTTAGACATTTTCCTTGCAGGGCGGTTTTGAGAGCAGTGTGTGGAGAGATTGGTGTGGCAGGAGACATTGTCCATCACTCCCTCATGAGGCAGCCCAGGTAGGGCGGGTTGAGAGGTGATGCATGGATTTGCACTTGAAACTACATTCAAACTCCTCCAAATGGACTCTCTTTATAATTTGATCATCATCCAAGCACTTGGAGCTCAAAACACTTGACAATTTATTCCTAGGGCGGATTTGGAAGTACTGTCTGGACAAGTGCATGTGCATGACGTTGAATCCATGACCTTGTGCCAAGGCCGCCCAGTCTAGGCGGGTTTGGAGGTGAGGCATGGAATTTTCATCAAAATCTTAGTTTTTGACTCCATCATCACTTCCTAACTCCCTTTAATCAGCAAAAACTCGTGAAAACATCCTAACTTTCCCTGGGCGGTTTTGAGGGTGTTGTCTGGACAAGTTCCCCTGATGGTGAAGACACTGTCCAAGAGGACCTTGTGAGGCCGCCCAGTCTGGGCGGGTTTGGACAATACCCTTGGATTTCTTGCCTTAGTCAAATTTTGGATTTCCTGAATGGAAGTATATTGAAAATATGTTTAAGTATGAGTTTCTTATACTTTAAATATTTATCAATATACTTCCAGGATGTTTGAGATAGGTCCTGGATCCATAGGATTTAGCATGCAGATTCTAGATTTCTGAGGATCCACCAGATTTCAGACTTAGTCGTTTTTTCAGGATTTTCTCGATATCAGACTTAGTCATTTTCAGGGTCTCAGTGACATGCATCAGGATGAAGGCATATAGACCTTTAGCAAGAAACTGTTGAGACTTGGATACACAACACTATCAAAATCCTACAAGCTCAAAGGAAAACTAAACCTAAAGCAAAACAAGGACAGAAAGCAAGAAAAAAAAAAAGGGGGTCCCCATTTGCAATGGGGCGATGTGTGATTACATCACAACAGTATTATAAGTCTTGTGATGTAAATCTGGGAGAAAATTGCTTAAGTTTTTGTGTTAAAACAATCATTCTTTGTTCACTTTTAATTTCCTTTTCTCTGAATTTACTTAGGAGATACAAAAGCATCGTTAGTCTATGCTTAGTTGTAGTAGAAGTTTTAAAAAAGGGAAAAACCTCTTCTGCAGCGTTTAGAGTTTTATAACCTTGTGCTCGCAACTGAGAATCAAAAAGAAGATAGGCGAAATTTGGTTTTATTTATCTTTTCAGCGAACATCAGCAAAAAGGGAACTCCCCCTTCCAATAGGAGAGCAATTTATCTATGCATAGCTGTCCGTTTCCAACTCGCATTCCAGAGGTGCGAATTGAAATGCCAACACACCTGTATCTAGCAAAGTGGTCACTCTCTGTCCCTCCAATACTCCCCATATTCTGAAGGAAGCCTCTTTCTGAATAGCAATGATATGTGCTGTCGGAATGTCCTCATCATGCATGTCATGTACAACCTACACCATATTCTCTACATCGCTGTCCTCCCTATCACTCTGCTGCCTTGATTGCTCTGAAGCTATCTCCTCAGCAGAATAATACTCCAATTGTTTTACTTGCCCCTTCATTGGGCACCTATGGTTAGGATCCCATGGTTCTTTGCATTTGAAGCATAGTCTCTTCCTCCTGTATTCATTCAATGCATCATCATCTAATCGAGGCCCTGGTTGCCTCTGTGGGAAGGTGTCTTGCTGCTAAACTGGCATCTTGTCTCTTCATGGAGGAAAGGGTTTGGAGACAAACTATTTCCTTGGTACAACAAACTCCATACTTCGTGCCTTCTTAATAGTCTCTTGAAGTGAAGGTGGATCAAATGCCTTAACCCAACCCTTAAATGGTTCCATTAGCCCTTCCATGAACAGGACTACAAATCTTCTCTCAGATATGCTGGGAACCATCACACTGATCCTCTGGAAATCTGAAATATATCCCTCAAGTGACCCATACTACTTTAACTGCGCCAGCTCTTTGAACTGCAACTCTGGGTCCTTGGTATTGAACCTCTTGATGAGTCTGTTAGTGAACTCATCATATGTGCTGATAAGGCTATGGCCCAAAGTGACCAACCCATGGTACCACCACTCATGTGCTAACCTATCTAAATGAATAGTGGCAAAGTTAAGTGCCTCATCCTCTGGCATCGGCTTAAGCGTCAAGTAGTTATCCAACTTCTGCACCCAAGCTCTGATTGAAATCTTGCCACTTCCGTCAAACCGATTCATAAGGACTTTGCTCAATGCATGCTGGTAGTCCTAGTTAGCTCTGTTAGCTTTGTAATCTCCTCGACCCATCATAAATCCCCTTTGTCTTTTCTGACTCATATACTGGTCGAATGTCAACATCTCTCTGATGTCTGGAGCCAATGTCATGTACTCTGCATGCTGTATCTGAACATCATCTATCATGGGAAGCTGAAATTCTAGTTCCTGCTGAACCATTGCCTCCTCTACGCGGAAAAAGTTGGTTGTAAGGATCTAGTAACCGATCCTGGGGTAACCCTAGTGTTGTTTATACCACTCTGACCTGCGTGTCTGCTACCCTATCCTGCATGTCCACCACCTTGTCCTGCGTATCCACTACCCTATCCTGCATGTCTGCAGTGATCATCATTAGAGCCACTATTTTCACCACCGGGTGTGGTATTGGTGTGAACTACTGGAATCCCTTAGTTAAACTTCCCAAGGAGCTGGGACATCATATCAAGCATAATATCGAACTTTCTTTCTATTTTGGCGCCAAGACTCTCTGGCCAGTCTGCTCCTCTATCCCCTATACTACCTGTTATGCTATCACTGTCGCTGGAAGAGTTCCTGTGCATACCCAATATACCTGAAACTGTTTCACCTTCTAGAACCTTAGGTGGATGCCAATGTGGAGTGGGTCTAGTGTAGACTCTTCTTCCGTCACTCATATAAATTGATCAACACAAGTTGGCAAGATGCACCAGCTTTGATACCACTATAATAACCTGCACCTGTTGTTCTTTTGATTTATCTTTATTTAATGTTATATTTTTTTATTTTTTTTTGTGATATTTCAGAACTAGATAGAAGATGCAGAAGGGGGTTTTTGTTTTCTTGAAGTGTGTATGTTAGAATACAATGAATATAGCATGCAACTGAAAACCCAAAAAAACTATAACAGATATGAACTAAATAATGAAGACCTAGTTCATAGAATGGCATTAAATGAATTACCATCACATACCCATTTCAAAATAAGCACCTTCAGATTTTTGCTATTGACGGACCAGCAACATGATAATAGAGTTTTGCATTAAATACATCAGCAAGGCAAGAAAGAATGATCAGCTACAATAGCACTAGCCTCAAAGGCTAGAAACAAACCAAAAATGCAGAGATAAACAACCCCAACAAACCCTCAGGAGACTGCCAAGAGGTACAGCCAACATGTGATTACGACCAGCAAGAAGTACAACAGCAAAGGGTACGACCAGCAATGAAGAAGAAAACAGTCCCAAATCCTCTATAAATCTGCAATGCAATCAGTCATTAACTCCTCTCAGCTACAATAACATTATGAAGATGCAACACCAATCTCCTCTGAAACTCCGTCAAAAGATATCCAACTGAAGCACAAATACAGCCACTGAGTATGGCTACTCCGAAATCCCCTTGGGTGATCTTTCACACCTGCGGAAGATTGATACCAATGGTGGTTTTCATCACCAAAAGCCCTGGCTGGAAGAAATCCCCCAAACCCTCATTTGCAAAGCAAATAGAAGTATAAATGAAATATCAAGAATGAATAACTTTTCCCACTCTTTGCCTTTTTATAACTCCACAAGTGGGTCAACCCATATGAGAGAGAAATGTTATTTTTAAATTTACACTTTATTCCTCAAAAGGGGCATCCAAGTCCCTTAGTGACTTATTTTTGCATTTTTCCTTATTTCTCCAAAGTCACTGACATTACTAAATTAAAGTCCAAATATAATAATAAATTATAACTTATGGACTTTAATATGAGAGCCCAAACGGTCACAGAATCCCATGAGTTATAGACCGTTGAAAAGGTCTCGGCGAAATGCTCCACCTCTAATAAAGAGTTTCCCAAAATAGCTAATTTCACGACTTACTAAAAATAGTAAGTCCCAGCCAAAATGTCAGAAACCGACCAAACGAACTCCTAGAGTTCCCTAACCACTAGGAAAAAGGGGACATTACAAAATTCCACCCAAAAAATTGAAATCTTTAATTTCAGTTTAATCACATACCAATATAGAAATTATCTTCACTTTTCAACACAAATCTTGAAATTACCAACATTCAGCCAAATCTCCAATATACCAAAAAATTGAAACTTCACACATATAACATCTGGAACAAACCATTTAGCACAATTGTGAATTCTGCATAAATCCACCTCAAATATTGACTAGGGAGTATTTCCTTCTCCGAACCCAATCTCCATCATAAGGTTTTCGTCCTAGGTTGCATTTTGAAAAAGATGTTAAAAACTCTACAACTAGGGTATTAGAATATGAAATGCAAAAAGACATATGAAAATCTCTCTTCACAACATCCTTTTTATAACTCCTTTGGATCTTTCTAAAAATTACATTTTGTAACCACCTCAAGAACTTTCTAGAAAAATCATATTTTATTTCCTCATAAAATGACTATTTTAATTTGTTTTTTAGACCAAATAAATCACGTTATAATAAAATAATTAATTAATTATTAGTTGCCCAAAAAAAGATAATTCAAGACAATTTAATTTAAGTAATCAACTATTCCCCTACCATAATCCATTTAGCCTATGGGAATAAAGAATAGGCTAAGAGTCTTTGTCGATCGATCATACCTGTGAAGGGGACATTACATAGTTTGATCCATCAAAAAAGTGTGCCCCCTTTAAAATTCATGTATAAATGCATTTTGTTCAAAAATGTGGGATTTGGCTTTTTGTTTTAAAATATGTAGGTTTAGGGTTTGGCATTTTTTCCAAAAAATTGTAGGTTTAGGGTTCTACACACTTTATTTGGCATGAAATGACAACTATATTTTTTTCTGTGTTTACATGAAATTTTCAACATTTTTAAAATTGTTAGTCTTTTTTCTGTTTTAAACCTATGTAATTGAATTCCATTTACACTTTCATTTTTTCATTTCATTGCCATGTATATATAATGCTACTATGGTTGGTATTGTAGAGTGTAGCAGAAGTCAAAAGTTTCCATGGGTTGACAAGCTTCTATAGGAAGTTTGTCAGAAACTTTAGAGGTAATTGCACACCACTAACTCATTGTATGTGGAAGGGTGAGTTTGATTGGACTGTTGCCGCAGTGAAGAGTTTTGAACTCTTGAAGTTGACAAAGGAGCTTGTGTTGGTGTTACCTAATTTCAATGAGGTTTTTCAAGTTGACTATGATGCCAACAAAACCACAACTGGTGTAGTTCTTAGATAGGAGGGAAGAATGATTGCATTCTTTAATGATACATTGAATGATGCAAGGAACTACTCAATGTATAACTAGGAGTTATACGTCATTTCCCAAGGTGTTTATGTCATACACAAACTACTAGGCATTGCAATACATCAACATCCAAGTGAAGCTGAACCAAAAACATGAGATGGGGGGAGTACTTGTAGGGTTATTCCTTTTTGTTGAACCATAGGTTTGGCAAGTCAAATCAAGTTATAGATGCCTCAACTAGAAGACATCTTTTATTGTCCACAATTACCACTGAATTAGTGGACATGAAAGGAATGAAGGATTTGTATACAAAAAAACTTGATTTTGTGTAATGTCCCCTTCTTAGCCCAGACAAACAGATGGAGTGATTAGCCTATTCCAGGGTTCTCGTAGGCTAATGGAATTGGTTAGGGAACCTAATTGGGTCATTTTACTAGGACTTACTATTCATAGTAAGTCAAGCAGTAGGATCACAGGTGGAGTTGACCCGACTTTCCATATTTAGCCACTGCCGGTTGGAGCACCTAGCACATTTCACTTGGGTTTCAAGATGGCAAAGGAGTTAATTGTTGAAGAATAAGTTAAATTAAATATTTAACTTATACTAGTAAAGTGCATAAGTCACTTTATGTTATAAGGTGACTTATTATAATGGTTTATATAAGTTATGTTTTAAAGTTATGTGCTAGGCATTGGGTGCCCATCCATGAGGATACATGGGACTTAAAATAAATAAAAACAAAATAATAAAGACTTCCTCCTTGGGCATTGAGGGTAAAGGAGTAAAAAAGAAAAAGTGGAAGTCATTTGGCATTCATTCACACCTACAAAAAAAAAGACATTGTCATGAAAGCTTGAGCTTGGAGCTTGTGGCTGGACTAGGGTTTGGAAGAGAAGAAAACTTCTGTAGAATTGTTCTCTTCATGTTTGAGAGACAACATCAGGAGAGTTGCTGGGAGTCTTATCCAGGGGCTTCGCAATGAGCTTAGTTTGATGGATTTTGATGAGTTTTTGAGGAGATATTGTACACATTTATGCAGATTTTGTGAGCAACTGAGAACAAATATTGAAGATACCGATTTGTACAGATTTGAAAAGGGGTTTTGAGGAGTTTTGGAACTGTTTAATGCTCCTATACAGGCCGTACATTCCCAGCCATGGCCGTACCATCTTATGACAGCATTTTGAGTATTGTTTGAAGATCATTTATGACAGATTTGTGAACATTTTGGGAGATATTTATTGCTGTAGCTATCACCAGGCTGGTCGTACCTCATCAGGACAGGTTGTACCTTCTTCAGGGGCAGATTTTGGCGAGTAGTTCAAGTTTGATCATATTCTCATTGGCGTAGACTGAGGGTAATACTAATGCTGCTGTAGTAGTTCACAGTGATAGAAAACACAAATTTATATCACTTTGTTGGGGCTCTTCCCTTCAGGTTGGTCGTACCAAGGCAGATCTAGACGTGGGGTTCTAAGGAGGAGTTCACTTGGCATTTGGGGGTCATACTACATTGTATTGGAGGCGTTAGGAACCTTGGAGCAGGCTTGCATTCATTGTATGAGAGAAACAACTGAAGTAGATTGCATTTGTAGCTTTTTCACTGCTAGACCCTAGCTGGTTCATGTACAACAGTACTTCAACTAGAAGAAAATAATATGGGTATGTTACTGTAATTGGTTTTGGACTATTTTATGAACTATGTCTTTGTTATTTCATGCATATCTATTATATATTTTTTCGGTTCACTTGCATGCGCCATATTTCCTTATGATATTGCAAATACAATCATATGCAAAAACAAACAAACCCTAAACACATGCAACAGTAAAACCAGAGACCGAAAAACACAAAAGAAAATTGGCATAAGAAACCCTATAGGACAGGTGCCTACTACATTTTGCATATGCATGAAAGGCATGCATGGAGCCATCAGCTAGAATCCAAGGCCCATTTGCAGACTACTAGGCACAAGAGGGTACCTATTCTGAAGACAATAGTTGTGTATCTCACAGAGCTCGAAGAGGGAGAACCTCATCAGAGAATTGCATGGTAGTGGATAGGGAAGCCACTTTGAAGGTGATAAGATGTAGGCCATGTTGGAGATGTATCACTGGCTTGATTTGAGAAAATGTACATAGATGTAGAATGTGTCAAGTAGCAAAGGCTGTGGTGCAAAACACAAGGTTGTATAAGCCATTGCTAGTGCCGAATAGACCTCCAGAACTACCATGGATTTTGTCCATGAATTGCCATGAACACAAAGAGGTAATGACTTAATTTTTTTAGTTGTTGACAAATTCTCAAAGATGGTGCATTCATTCCTTGTAGGAATACAAATGATGCGTCAAAGGTGACAAATTTGTTCTTCAATGAAGTAGTGTGGTTGCATGAGTTGTTGCATATCATTACTTTCTATAAGGATACCAAGATTCTCAATTAGTTCTTGCAAATACTTTGGAAGAAGTTGGGTACAAGACTCAATTATAGTTTTGTATACCATCTACAAACAAATGGTCAAATAGAAATTGTCAATCAAAGCCTTGGAACTTACTTAGATGTTTGGTGAGATACAAGCTTACACAATGGGTCTCCATGTTGGCACAAGCACAATTTGTGTACAATAACTTAGTGAACAAGTCAACTAGTAGATGCTATTCTAGATTGTTCATGGGACATCACTGAGGCTGTCACAAACCTATTCAAGACTAAAGGAGGAAAGTGCATTAGTGCAAAGGATGAGGACTTCACACAACACATGAAGGAAGTTCATGTGCAATTCAAGAAGCAAATGGAGGAAAGCAATGCCAAGTATAAAGTACTAGCAATGTGCAAAAAAGAGAGAAGACTTGCTCAGAGGGAGAGTTAGTCATGGCGCACCTATAGAAACAGAGGTCCCCCATGTACAAGCTGAAACCCGAAAAAAATGGCCCATGTAGAGCCTTGCACAAATTTTCTAAAAATGCATATGAAATTGAGTTGCCAGAAGGATTTGCCATCTCACTAATATTCAATGTGTCTGATCTCTATCATTTTCCTAGGCAAAACAATATTGTAGAAGAAAAAATACTCCCACCAAACAACATTGATTGGATGAAGAGGATATTAGAAAAGCAACAAGATGTAATAGCGTAGGTTCTTAATGAGTGTAGGTGCATTCTAGGGGTCAACCAATCTTGCATCACCCAAAAAGAGTTTTGTTTCTTGTTGTGATTGTGAAATGTGCGTTGAGTGTTTTGGTTTGTGGTTTTGTGTGTGTGGGGGGGAGCCTAAATAATCTTCTGTGTTAATGTGAAAAATAGAACTTGAGATAGTCGCACCACATGGGCATAGAAGCTCAAGTAGACTCTTGCCTTGCAAAATAGAGTATTAACCCTACAAAATGACAAAAAGTAAAGTGTGTCACTTGGATGGCACGTGTTGCCATATAAGCTTGGCGAAGCCCTATATGATCTAGTCCATGCCTTGGAGAATAGATATGTTGAGAAGCCAACGGAAGACAGTAGGCGGATAACAGCAAATTGCCTCTCATCAGTTATGTTAGACTACGCAAGCTAACAAAGGCGTTCTAGAAGAAGTCAAACAATCAGCAAACACATAGAGGAAACTAAAGCGTCAAGAGATCTTGGAGCTCTAGTTATAGACAGGAGGTGCAAGGAAGACTTTTCAGTTCTTGCAACCATAGTTGGAAAACTCGGCTCAGCAAAAAACTTGGCAAGCCAATTTTTGGAGAGTCAAAAAAAACTTGGAGAAATCTTGGCAAAAAACTCGGGAACTTAAAAAATTGCTAAAATTTCATTAGAAACACTTTTTTTTTTGCAAAATTCAATGAAAAGATGAATCCAATGAGAGCATAAATGAGTACAAAAGTGTTTTCTATTAAATTTGATTGACTTCAATGCAAATTGATTACAAAATCTCATTCTCATGCAGAATCCTAATGGCTAAAGGCTTGATAGTCTGATACAAATTACAATAGATGGCTGAAAATGAAAATAGTAAAACTAGAAGTAAATACAACATATTACACCTTCCTCTTCCCTAATTTAGCCATAGCTAGGGAAGAGGCAGATGCTCTAGTCCTGCGAGTCCGTAGGGCCGATGGCTCTTCGGTTCGCATGGAAGGCTGTGGCTGAGGCTCGACCACCATCCTGGAACTATCTGGCTCCAGCTCTGGCAACGACTCCTCATGCTCATGAATGTCCTCCAACCCTACATCTCCTGTTGCACCTAGATCCTCCATTCCCTTTCTCTCGAAATCAAGAATCTCATCTGCGGTAAACAATGGAGGCTGCTCATCCTACCCTGTCCAATCACTGTAAGGATCTATCTCATCCAAATCAATAGGATCCAATGATGAATCTTGTTTTTTGGAATCTAAATGCAAAAATGAAGCTTCTTTTTGCTCTATGAAGATTTTGTTTTCAATTTGGATTCAATATTTTGCAACAAGAACCAAAAAAAATGATTAAACAAAAAGAAAAATGGAAAAACAAAAACCTACCTAGGATTCGAATTTGCCTTCAAAATCCACAAAAAATGGCGTTTGAATCCGATCTTCTCGATGCCACAACATTGCAAATGAACTATTTTTGCTTGGGGGGGGGGGGGTTTCTTGCTATGCAGAGCTCAAAAAAACTAATTTTTGTTTGTGTTTTCATTTTTCTGGCCGCGGAGCCCTCTTATTCTGATGCCCGTGAGTTTTTTGTACAGACTCGCCGAGTTTTCGGCTATGACTCGACATGACTTGGCAAAAAAACTCTGTGAAATAAAGTCAAAAAAACTCGCGAGTTTTGTGTGACTTGGTGAAATTTCGGCGAGTTTTCTATCTATGCTTGCACCTATGGGAAGATCAAACATCACTAAATCAATATAAAATGGCTAAAGTTTGGGTAGCTGAAGTTGGAACTGAATTGTTGTAGTTGTAGGCATAATTGGGCTCAGAACAAGAGGATAGATTGTAATGTAGAGTCTTTGCAAGTAGGTTGAATATTGTTGGTTGGGTAGCATAGATTAGTTGGGCTCCATATACTTTGGAGTGGCCCACAAAGCATGTATTTCTTCTACATGTTATAGAGATTTTTGTTTTCTAGATTCTTTGTTGTTCTTCCTTATTTAGTGCTTTCACTGTGTAACTCTAAGTGACTATTAGCCAATTGTTCATTTGATTTACTTGCATCAAGATTGTTTCTCAAGAGTTGCTCTTGTTTTGATCCCATCATATAACTTTGCATGTGTTATGGTTGTATCTTTGGTTCTCTACATAATGAGTCGTGTGTTGAGCTTGTTCCATGTGTTCGACGATGTCTTGATCTTGGAGATATTGAGAGGATCATATTCTTGCTAAATGTTCATGTTTATGCTTATAGTCTAACCTACACTAGAATGCTATGTTCTCATGGTTAGTGGGCTGCTAGCACTCTATGCCTTCTATGCTTAGGATGATTCTATATGGCAAAGGCAGTCCTAAACCAATGTTTACACAAATCATAGCACAAATCAAGATCCCTAGATGATTGGGTAATTTTGACATTGTGATATCACCTTTAGGATCCCCAATCCTTTCAAGGGAAAATTCTTTCCAATACCCACTTAGAATAAGAGGGAGTCTCACACAAACAAGGAATTGTCGGGTTGAACACTAGAGATCAAAACTTTCATCAATAAACCTGACTTTTTTATAACCCAAGGTCCTCCTTGGAAGATGTAAGATACCCAACTAGTACTAACTAAATTTTTCCTTACTTAGACAGATTTACTTGCACTTAACTCTTCAACTACTTAGTCTACTTAACATCACATATGAAAAGATAACAAAGGCAACTTGCATGAATCAACTTGAAGTTGGGTACTTGTATTATTACTTGATTCAACTCAATGCAAATGTCTTATTACAATGATGATTTCCCACAATGGCATGATTATACAATCTTATTCAAATGATTACAAGTAAAGGCCTTGAAGCCTAGATGTATACAATGCTTTCAACTTCTTCACAATTATCTCTATCTCACTGGTTGATGTAGATCACTTCAATTGAACCCAATGATGTCAACTAGATGTCAACACCTCACAATGCAAAAAGGGAGCATTGCCTTGTCAGTTGAGGGAGCATCACCCCAACACTTGAAACTCGCAGGCCTCAAAATTACAGGCATAAAGCTTTGCAGAGAAAATTTCGCCAAAAGATGTAAGATGATCAAATGAGAGAGCCTCTCCTCCTTTTATAATGCTCCTCAAGGCAATGAAGGCACATTTCCCAGTGCACAAGAGGAATCAAGGCACGTTTTCCAAGAAGCATGTCCATGGAGAATATTCCATCTGACAACTCAGTCTGAGGTGGCAACCTTATCCAATGAGTCAGAACGGATCCCAACATTACCACTTGGACCAATGGGAGAACAGAGACTCGGGCTACCAAAATAATGTCATAGTTACAAGTTTCTCAAGGCTAGGCACCAACTTAAGATGGTTGCTACATGAAATTGCGCCTTGTGAAGGTTAGGCGCCAATCTGAGGTTGTATGAGCATGAAAATGTGCCTAGTGAAGTTTGATGACCCTTTATGCTTTCAAACATCATCCAATGAAGACTTTTAGACTTCGATTGAAGATTGAGCACCCAAATGAGGTCTCTGAAGTCTAGGCGCTATCTGGAGGTAAGACAGAGGGAGATTTGAGTCTAACTTGCTTGGGCGCACTTTTGAGATGATTGAGACCAAGAAGTTGCCTTTATCATCCTAGCTTATTTCTTGACAACTTAATGACTTAGGTTATTGAGCAACATTTGAGAATAGTTCCTTTCTTCATGATGCAAGTTGATAGACCCTTGGGCACCATTTCAAGTGTCTGGAATGATCATCAAACCAAGGCGTTGTTTGAGTCTTTGGCAAATGGAAAAGGTACCTTACTTGTCTAGGCGCATTTTGAGGGTGAGATAGGCAGTTGAGTGTGCCTAGCTAGTTCTGGAGTCTCCTATCCTTCTTCTATCAGATCAACTTCAATGTTATAAGCCATTTGAGTGAGTTTCCATCCTAGGCATCAAAAGGGAAGTGTTTCATCAAAATGTGCGCCTCACATAGATTTCAATCCCAGACGCCAGAATTGAGGAGTTTTGACCAAAACATGCGCCTAGGCTAGGAGTTTCCCTCAACTTTGATTGTTCATCCAAGAGACTTCTCCTAACTTCAAAGCCTTCAATCTATCAATCATCCATGCTAGGCACTCAAATGGAGGGTTCTTGGCCCAATATGCGCCTAGGTATCAAGACATCAATACTTGACAATCCCAACTTTCTACTTGATCTCCTTGAGAATGAAGTTCACTTGAAGAAGTTCCTTATTCAATGGTCCCAACAACCAATCTCAAATCAAGGCGCCCATTTTGAAGTGTTTGAACTTGGATTGGCGCCTCATGAAGGTTAGGCACACTCTGGGGTTTGTGAGAACAAGAAAGTGCACCTAGCTCAATTAGGCTCTTTCAATGACCCCAAACACATGTTTGGTGAATGATCAAGTACAAGTGATGTTCAACTGGTTAATAGATGACTTCATCTTCTTGGCTCTTGCCATCAAAATCCAAGGCGCTCATTTGGTGAGTTCAACATGACATTTGCGTCCAAGCATGAAAACTTCTTCCACATCCACTCCACTTATCTCGGTACTAGGCGCTAGGTTGAAAGAGGTTAATCACATGGAGCGCCTCAAGTTAGATCCCTCTCTGAGTGCTATAAATGAACTTTGAAGGCTAGGCGCCATAATGAGCCTAAATTGCCTAGAGATGCGCCCAAACATCATGATAACATCACTTGACAATGTGACCACTTGAGCTGATAAAATGACTCTCAGACTTAGCCAAATTTGCTAGTCTTGTGTAAAATATCCCTGATGGATATTGGCTATGATTCTATATATAGCTCATAATTTGGGACATTACAAAATTTTGAATATAGCTCTGATACCACTGTAATATCCCTAATGGATATTGGACTGAAATTTTGAATGCTCTGATACCACTGTAAAATACCTTCCTAGGAATGACTGAAATTTTTTGCAAGTTTAGATAGATTTCTTGCACACTTCAATTAAATAACTTCACCAAATGAATAAGGAATTGTAGCACATCAAACTCACATCAACTTTGCACATATGAAAATGAAACATGAAATGTCAAGTGGCTGGAATTTATTTCAGTCCATGTCTGAATTTATATCAGACTTAATTACAAATCAATTTGAAGCCCAAATACATCAAACTTTGCATACAAATATAGCCCAAAGCCTCTAAAATGATGATGGCTATCAAATGGACACAAAACACTCTTGAAAGAACTTCAATAAAATTTTGATGAAAACTTTTTGTATGCTGATCTAACTGCTGAAAGTGTACTTTTTGTTCAGCCAAGAGTTTACAATGAAATATCATGAAATAACCCTTCCAAATGCACTCTATGAATGCATAGGAATGTCTTCTATCAAACACAACTCTTCAATCTTCAAACCCTTGATCACATTCACCTAAAAAGCCCTGAAATTCCAATGTAAAATCGCTGTTATAAAAATCAGACCCTGCTGTTGCAAAATCAGACCCTGCAAAACATGAAAATACCATCCAAAATGTACTCCAAATTCACTAAACTACCTTGGTAGTCAATCCTCTACACCAAGAGCTTCAAATAGATATCAATTTCACTTCCAAACTCTTCAAATAACCTGCAAATGTAATCCAATGATGAAATCTGTATGACAACATCTCACAAATTGTTATGGGATCATCACCACAACACTCAAGGGAACATCTCCTTGAAAAATAACTAGAAAATCGGAATTTTCAGTCATAAACAATAATAAAGAAAACATACCATAGCATCATTCATTGCAAAATGAAGCTCAAGTCATCTATTTAAACTCCTCAAGCTTTGATATCCATCCTCTTGGCAATTTTGGAATGCATTTTGAAATCCATCAATAGAAATTAAGGAAATGGAACAATATTGAATGATCTTCACTTGAAATGCTTTCATTTAAAACAATCTTCAATTATTTTAAATGAATTTTGCTCCTCCTCTATAGATCGATCCTCCTTAAGCTTGGCCTTTGACACTTGCATTGAATTTTGAGATTGCAATCATTTAAAATCTTCCTCTTTGCTTGGGCGATCAGCTACATGCATTTAATTGTGTTTGAAATGCATTTAAAATCCTTCTAACCTCCAACTAGTACTTGCAATGATTGGGCGATTGCATTAAATAAACCAATCTATCCAAATGCAAGCATTTAATAACCTTCAAAGCATTTAAAATCTTGATCTTTGACATAACCAACTTGGCATTTAATTTATGAACTTGCATTTAAAATGCTCCTCTATTCTTGCTTCAATCCACAACTACCTCATGTGCATGCATTAAATGATGATATTTGCATTTAATAAAAACCCTCAACCGCTCCAATGCAAATATTTAATAATAAAATTTGCATTTAAAATATTTTCAAAGCTCAATATCAAATTAAATGCAATCATTTAATTTCCACAAACCCAATCGACCTCATATTCCATCGATCCAATGCAATCATTTAATAAATAAATCTTGCATTTAATATATCCTTCCTTCATGTTTGGCGGCCAGCTATGAATCATATGCAATCATTAAAAATCAAAACCAACCTCATAATTGAAAATACAATTCCAATATTGCATTTCCCATGTAGCTCAAAAACACACTTAGTTCATAATTTGGGACATTACATCTTGTCATAGTTCCCTTGAAGTAGTTTTTGACTTATTCCTGCAAAAACACAACATTGAGTTAGTCAAAAACCAATTTCATTCCCTTATCATTGGTATTAGCCTCCGGGAATGATAGATAGGCTAAACCATTCTTCACTTGATGCTCAAGCCGGAAACGGTGACATGACAGAAGACCCCATCCTTCTCTTGCTTTGTAGATAATATGCCAATAAAATATCCCTTGGACATCATTAGAATGTCAACAAACCCTGAGGATTTCCAGTTTTTGTGAACCCATGCCCTAAAGAGTAAGAGTCTTTGATCCAAGAAAATCCCCCATAAAACTGCAAACCAGGGATTTTTCTCTGAGGAACCAAATGTGATTTCCGATTTCATAGAGAACTTTAGTTTTGGAGGCTTTTCCATTTGGATATAACAGTTGTTATCCTTTTTGGAAGGGAAGGAAGGTCTCCTACTGGTGCTTTAGGCATGGTCATGGATGAAACTTCTTCTATGTAGATTTGATTGGTTTCATGTGCAAATGCTGTTTTGAAATTTGGATTCTGTCTTGGTGAATGAGGGCTTATTAAGGTGGTTATGGCATCCCTGAGGGAAGCAGGATGACAGAACATTAAACCTAGACAGTGAAAAACAGGCTCAAGAATGAAAAGATGAAAAAGGGAGGTGCATGGTGCAGGTAGTGCATGAACAAGGAGGAGAGAGAAGAGAGTTGATTCTGCCAATATCAGAAAAATTGAGCAGAATTTAAACAAGGAATAAAGAGCTTATAATAATCTGGTGCCAACTCCACTGACCTAACAAGTACAACAAATACAGCTCTTTTGCTGCTTGCATGTTAAATGAATGAAACAATTGCAAATGAAATATGAGATGACTTTCAAAACAACTCACAATTATAGTGACTGTTCAATATAATGAACTTGCAGGATGAAGCCTAAAGGAACTAAAAAATCTGATGCTATTTATACACTTGAACTATAGAGAATGACTTGGGCATGGAAGCTAAAAAGAATATGCCAAAAATAAGCAATAAATCTAAAATTGTCAAGGGATGCTTATGTCTAACCTTCAACAGTGGAAGCATCATTTTCTAAAATCTCTCCCTGTGAATCCTCTGACTCCTTAAAATCTAATAGTATATCTTGAAATGAGTGATGTAAAACATTAGCAGGTGAATCCAAATCTTCTCCTTGTGCAAGCACAGTCTTGTTAAGAATTACATTCTTATCCACTGCATCCTCTTCTGTTAAAGACATGCTATACAAAAAACCAAAAATTCAGTCCCTATGCCTTTGAAAACCAAAAAATGAATCAACAAAATAAACCAATTAAAAAAATCAATCGATCAAGGACCTAAGCCCGTTGATTAAGATGGATCTTAGTTCCTAATTTCATAATTGATTTCATTAATTAAAAGAAGCTACCTATCAATTTTAGTAGCATTATCATCTAGAACACCAGTACTTATATTTTTCTCCAGCTTCTCCAAATGACAGGCACAGTTACTTATGCTGGCCAAACCATTAGATAGGGAAGAACATGTTGGGTTCTCATGCTGCAAAAGTGAACTCTTGTCAACATATACACCCTTAGGCATCCCTGGGATAGTTCCAACCTGCAAAACGTAGTATTCAATCATCAAAAACTAAAGATCGTCCATAATTGATTAGTAATCGCAGATTTGACTGAATGCAATCTCCTCTCTAGTATAATGAGCCTCTTCTAGAATCATATTCAAGTGACATGCATATGAACAATAATAAATGAATTTACTCTCCATAAGTGACAAAGTTTCCTTAAGTGTTAAAACAAAAGCAGCAATGTATAACTTTCAGAAGTAAAACATGAAGTAGAGAACAATGCATTCAGTTGAATTTCAAGGGGCACTCATCTATGAAGGTGTATGGATGAATCTATTTTTCAAAGCCTTTTTGTTCTACTTACAATTGAACACTTCTGAAATTTGTTGTGTTTTCAATTTTATCATTGTGTGCAAATATTGAGAAGGGAATAATCCGTAGCAATGGTATTAATACTCAATATTATTTTTTGTCTCCCTCTGCTCTCCCTCCACATACCACCATGGCAAACAACAAGCAACCCAATCTGGAAAACACCATTAATAAATGATGCAGGAGCATCTTTAGGGTAGTGCAATATTGCATCAACCAAAAAGAATTAGGTGTTTTGCAGGAATAGGTAGGATGCTAGGCAAATAAAGTGAGTGCTCTTTGATCAAAGGTCGTGTTGAGCACAAATGAAGGTGAAGAATCATCATATGGAATGCAAAAAATCATCATATGGAAACAATGAGCCATCATGTGGAATGCAAAGAGTCGTCATATGGAAACAATGAGCCATCAAATGGAAGCAAAGAGACAAGAATGCGAAGAGTCAGCTTGAATGTGAGGAGACGGGACTAAGTGTTGGATACTAAGGCTCTTGAAGGGAAAAGAGCATGAAGGCTCTTTCAGGGGAAAAAGAAGGGCGATTTGTTTCTGGTAGAGTGAGACTCTGGAAAAAAGAGGAAAAACTCATTTCAAATTTTGTAAAGAGAAATGAAATAATGAATACAAGTTTTCGTACACCACTACCTGTCTGTGTTGGAGACCTGTTGAGTAAATAAACTGCAGTATAGATTGTAATGTCCCCTTTTGGGATTACCCTAAATCTTGCCCTAGAATCACAAGTTAGGGTTACAACTTACCAATCAAATGCTGTAAGCAAGATAAATCCTAGTTAATGTAATGTCCCTAATAAGAATTATAATAATTTTATCCTAAACTATCAACTTCCCAAACAAACAAAGGATTTAGAGCATACCTTGGCCTGTTTAACCCCTGCAACAAGTTAGAGATCAATTACATAATAACTTATCAAATAGAGTATAATGATTAAACATCAGTAAGTCCATAGTAAATTAGTTAACCCAATTATTAAACCTTACCTTGGGATGCTCTGAAATATCCCTCTTAAGATATTTGCTAAAATTCTGATTTTATAATGAAATTCTGATATTTTCTTTTATTCTGAATCTTGCAATGTGTACAATGAAGCTCTATGACTGATCACAACAACATACACTTATGCACAAGTCTAATGACTGATATAACAATGATGGCAACAAAGATACATAGAATAGAATTTTCAAATTAAAGATATGAATGATGGCAAGTACTGTAGCTTTAAATCAGACCTTTCAAACCAATGTCTCAGAAGTATGGCAGTTATAGACTGCTGTTACCAGTTGATATGAAATAGCAACTCTACATACCCAATGATGATGACAATTTGATCAATCAATAGTTTTTACTCACTGCTGCAGCAGTCCACGCTGATCATAGATTTTATATACCTTCCCAAAGTGCTTCAGAATACTGCATCCTGATATCAGATATTATCTGTATTTATGCAGTCCCAAATGATCATTTTTTGTTATTGGCTGTAACACTGTCTTCCACTGCTGATCAGCTTCCAACACAAACACCAAGGATGACACAAACTCAACCTCCAAGTGACCCAATGATGTTTTCCAAACTGCTGTGATGAGCTGCAACTAATGTATGAGGAGACTGCAACTCATTCCCAAGTGGTAACTATTCAATACTTCACAACTTTAACTATCTGGCAGCGATCCTTATGTGGATGGCGAATCAAATCTTCACTAAACCATATCCGGCGCCTCTAACAATGATTTCCTATGGAATTCGTTCCATGATGACAAGCTGCTCTCAAGAGATTGTGTTCACGATTCCTATTTATCTTGTGCTGGACTTCATTTGTGATTTCCACGATATCAAGCACCCACGAATGTAATTTGGTGGAGTCAGCGAGTAAAAAATGAAATCCTTTTATCAAACAATGAATTCTCCTTTTCAATGCAGCAAACTATATCTGAAGACAATTCCATGACTTTCTAATCTTCCACGCAAGCTCCTTATGTGGCGCTACAATACTCGTGGGGCCCGCGATATCACCTTCAAATCCTACGCTGTCCCTTGACTCCATGTCTCTTAGAATTGTTTCTCATAAACAATAAGATAACTAGCTGGGATCCACGATTTCAACAACAAAGTGGCGACTCTGATGTTTTATGAGTTTTATAAATCAAGATATGATTTCTAAAGTCTTCGATTATCTTGTAATGGATGTTGGGTCCTATTGATGATGTTTTCTTGACAACAACAACATTAGAATAAAACACCAAGTGCTCTATCCTCTCTTGAACAAAGCATCTCAAATGCTAAACTACGTGATCAAACAAGAACGCTCCAAGGTTCCTTGAACGTGATTTGCAACGGACACCCTCGGTGGTGTGATGTGATTTGCTGTATCACAAAGGGACTTACGTAGAATTGTCACCTCACTCCATTCAAACAAGTTACTTCTCCTTACGAAATGGAACTTCTTAAATTGATTATAAGAAAATGGAAAAAGAGAAAGGGTTGAGAAGATTCTAATCTAAGAACAATAATATAATGCACATGCTACGATAGACAAATTCCTCATGTAACTTTACTCCGCTTCACCATGAGAACCAAAATTACACGAAGCAGGTGCAATCTCCAAAGGTAACTCAATGATTTTCATACTGTAAACCTCCATCCAACCACCCACAACTGGCGCAGTTTGAACGAGCATTCACAATCGAACTTAAGCAAATGTAGTTTAGGCTAACTTTGCACGATGACTTGCCAGCGACAAACCATCAAAAGTATGAACCAAGGAGGAGTTCATCAAATATCTTTGGCATATACATCACATCAATGAACTTTATCTACCCTACTATTTAAGCTTTTTGGAAACACATCTCCGTCATATTCAAGAACTTGAAACCATGCTAACATTTCAAAGCCACAAGATCACCATGCAAAACAACAACAATGAGCTTGTATTACTTTTGAAATGTGTGATTACAACAATCTCCTGTCTCTCTTCATGATTTTGAAGAGTTCCCTCTCTACTCTACTCTGATGCAGGAGCACCAAGGTTCAATGCAGCCTGTACATAGCCTTTTTGATTTGTCAATTTTGAGTTTGCAGCATGTGGTTTTGTCTTAGGAGTTTTTCTAGTTTTCTGAAAATACATCGGCGAGAGAAGCCTTTACTTTTGATTGGCCTATCGGTCCAAGTGAAATTCAAGTCAAAGAATGTTTGTTTGAAGGTGTTCGGCATTTGTTCAACAGTTGAACCTCGCCGTTGAACCTCGTTGAACCCCGCGGTTGAACCTCACGCCAAGGTTCAATGGTCCATGGAATCATTGGTCACTTTGTTGAACGGTTGAACCCCGCAGTTGAACCTCACCGTTGAACCCCGCAGTTGAACCTCGCGCCAAGGTTCAATGGTTCAACGAATGAAGTATGTATCGGGGTGACAAAGGAAAAGTTACGTCGATAGAAAGAACATCGGCATGACCGAAGATATCGACGGGACAAATGTGAAGCTTGCCGATAGAATGTGGTCTCACCGAAGGCGGTTGTTAGGTCCATCGGAGTAACAATGCATATCGGCAAACCAAGGAAAAGCTACACCGAAAATGTAATGTCTGAGCGATGAATACTTTAGCCGTCGGAGAGAAATGGTCCATCGGCGGAAGAGATTAAGGCTAGGCCGATAGTCATCAGTTTTGCCGATAGAATATGTCGGAGAGACATCATGGTGAGTCTAGCCGCCAGTCAAGAAAATGTAGAATTAAACCGGGTAGTTGGAATACGAACCAGTCTGGTAACTAAACCGTCCTGTAACAGACATGGAATACTTATAAAATGTAGCATTCTTTCTGTAGAGGGGAGCAGAAGAATCGAAGAAGGGAATTTTTGATGTGAGAAGCATTTTTGATGTAAGAACAGTTTTTGAATAAAAATCAAATACAGCAGTTCGATCAATTTGTGTATTTCTATTCTGTTTTCAGTTTGCTATTCTGAAGTAGATTAGTCATTTCTGTTTCTGCAATTTTGTTCTCTTTTGCAAACCATGACTCTGCATTGATGTTCCTCGAGTTCCTCTATACAGTATGGAGGTCATCAAGCAGAGCCATGCTTTTTGTTTGTTTTTCTTTTGTGGGGTGGTCGGATTGTCGACTAGAGGCAATGCATGCTTGTTCTAGGCGAGCTTAGTAAGAAGTCCGGCTAGATAAACAAGTAGGAAAATAGACTTGCAGGGGTGGAAAATAGAGAGGAAGAAAATGAGCACCAAGCAGTCCAAACCCTTGAATAGAGAGAGGAGGGTGGACAATGGACTCAGAAAAATTGTATGCCATTGAGGCAGTATCTTGGAAGCAGTGAGGATAAAGTATGTGTCCCACACCAAGTAGAGAAATAGAGTTTTCCATCTCTGCAAAGAGTTGAGGATTTTAGCTGACATTTTTGTGTAGAAAGATGTCTGTTAGCACTTTGAATTGGTAGGGAGCCTAGTGTTGTCAAAAAAGTCTTGTACATCTACAGGACGCAGAGCAGGCAGCCTAGAGTCCTCCCTATCAAATTGGTATCAGAGCAGTAAGATTTGGGTTATTCCTAGATTGGAATAGAAGAGTTGTATGTCCTCACCGAGTTCAAGTGAGTCTATCAGTTCATCCAAAAAAATGGTGACTAATGCAGAGTTAGCAAAGAAGGTTGAGGATCAAGAAGAGGAGAATAGACTCCTACAAGAAAGACTAGCAGAAATGGAGAGTAAGCTAGGTGTAATGTTGCAAAAGACTGAAGAAGTCAGCCAGAGAGTTAAATATTCTGAGGATAAGGAGAAAGGTGTGTCTATAGAAGATGAAGAGCCCACACCTGATCCTAAGTTGGAAGAAGAAGCATTCTTGAAAGCTTTGAAGCAATGAGTGGTAAAACATTGGAAGGAGTACCACTTTTTAGTGGGAAAATGGACCCAGATTTGGTCATGGAATGGATAGGACTTGAAAATCACATTGAATGTGATGGTGTAAGCGAGGCACAGAAAGTAAAGGTGGCCAAATCCAGACTCAAGGGAGCTGCCTTAACCCGGTGGAAATTTGTGCAGACTGAAAGAGCAAAAGAAGATAAGAAGGCCATAGCTACTTGGAAGGGAATGGTAGCTAAAATCAAAGAAGCATATATGCCAGAAGATTATGAAATACAGCTGCACAGGAAGAGACAAAATTTGAGATAGAAGGAATTAGATGTCAGTGCATACACTGTGTTGGTGCCTGAATTCACTGTCAGTTAATTTAGCAATTTTCATGCAGGCACCATCCCAAAAAATCCAAAAAAAGTTCTAAGTTTTGGCACCCCTTCAGTGTTTTTCAGCATCTGCATCTCATTTCTTGAGGAGGGGTCTTCGTGTTTTCTCCATCGGCATGCGTTCGTTTTTGTGTCTTCGACATTTCGGTTTGAACTTGAACCCTTTTTTCTCTAAGTTCAATGGTTCAGCAGTTCATGGTTCATTTCTCTTCTAGCGGTTCATATTATGCATTTGCCTTGCGCAAATATTGTATCGTTGAACCTCCCGCTTGAACCCTTTTCTCAACAGTTCAAGGTTCAATAGTTCAATGCTTTGAGTTTTTTGCTCTCGGCCGGAGTGTTTTGCAGATGGAGTATTATTTTTGATGTTTGAACCTCGCCATTGAACCATCGGGTTGAACCGGTTCGTGGTTCAACGGTTCAATAGTTCAGCGCTTTGTGTTTTTGGTGTTCATCGGTGTAATACTCTTCATCGGCAGGGGAACTTCATGCTAGGCCGACAGTTGGGAGTCTGGCCGATGGTGAGGTTGGTGTTCGACATATCGGGGTGACGAGGGAGTGTGTCTTGGAGACGGAAAGACCGTCGGCGGGACTGTTGCTATCGGCAGAGGGGTTTTGGCCTCTGCCGATATCGTTACTCGGGCCGATGGGGATTTGGGCATATGTGTGGTCACCAGGACTTTGATCTATCGGCGTAGTAATTTGTGGTCTTCCCGATAATTTTTGGTCATACCGATGGAGGAGGAGGGTGGATTGGTAACCACTAACATAGTGTGTTTTGGTGGCCATCGGGGAGACGTGTATGGTCGGTGGGAGTCTGGGAAGTTAGCCCGACGGTCTTTCTCTGGCCGATGACAAGGAATATAGTGTAAGCGTCGGTGTGACTTTTGCCTATCGGCGAGGTGGCTTTTTGGTTGGCCGATGGTAGTAGTCTGGCCGACAGAGGATTGCGGTGGCTTCATCGGTGTAACTGATGAGATCGGCGAAGGTTTGGAGGGTCGGCCCGACGGTCTTTCTCTGGCCGATGAAGGGGAATGCGAAGTTAGCGGTCGGCGAGACCGTTGAGATCGATGAGAGATTTGTGGGGTGAGCCGATGGCCTAGGTCTGGGCGATGGGCTTTGGGCTGAGAGGCGTGTGTCGAGCGTGGCAAAAGCGCTCGATGCTTATTATGTTTGTGGCCCCGTTTATAAACTACTGAAGGAGTCTCCGCGGCACCAATGTGGGACTAATTTCCCTGCACATTTGAAACTTCAGAAAATGCATTTTAGCGGGAAATTTCTTTTTGAACGCAGCGACAGTTTTCACGCGGCCGCGGGTGGTTGAGCCATCAATGGCGACTATAGCAGGGGTAAGAGAAATGGTACACATGATCAGGTGGCCCGATTTATGGAGGAAGACTTCCTGATGGCGGCGCAGGGCTCGAGGCCACCATTGTCTACTTTCTGTCTCTGCAGCAATAACTTCTGAGCGGCATTCCTTCTGTGGGATCTGTATCTAGCGGTTTTTTGTAATAGCCATGTAATTAATTGCTGCGGGTACACTTTCTGGCCAATATAGGCAGACTGTGTTACCATTTTGTTGTTGTTGAAAACTGGACATTTTGGCTCTGTAATAAGATACAACTGGTTTTGGTTGCTCTGTGCAACAAAACTTGCAAGTTTATGTATCTCCTGTTGTACGTTTGTGCATGAATCCACTGATTTCATGGTCAATTTTATATGAATAATGCTATGTTTGCATGTGTTATGCTGATTTTGTCTCCAGTTTTGCATGTATCTTTCTTCTGAGTCCAGGCATTCAAGGAATGTCTGAGATTCTAGAACATAGAATTCCTGTGTTGAATGTTTAATCTTTTAACTTCTGCTCAAGGGGTAGATTAAACTGTTTTCAAATTGAATATTGGGAAGGGTATACTGCAATAGGGATGCCATAAGTATAGACAGCTTAACACTCTGTATTGGGAGATATCTGTAAGGCAGATATCATGTATATCCCCCTGAAATCCAGTTTTAGTTGTTCATGCTGATCATTCACAGGTGTATGTCTACCGACTCCAAGCCCTGGATAGGCACCAATCTAGCTCTGTGTTGAGGTTATATACCATGTCCAGCTTTGCATCCAAAAATCAAATCAAACCATTTCATCCTTCCACCTGTTAGTTGTAGGAGTAGGATTAGGATCCTTGCATGCTCTCATACCCAACCAGACATCATGTCCAAGAATGTTGCCAACCTTGTGATTTGTTACACAAATCTTGGTCCATACATGAGAGTATTCTGCCTGTTACTGTCAAGTTAAATCCTTCTGTCATTGAGCTAGTCAAGGTCATACTTTTATCAAATAGGGACACCCCCCTTGGTGCGGCAAAACCAGAAGTGAAGGGGAGGAGCTCACGCAACCTCCTGTATTCTGTTGGCTGAATCTGCCTGTGCATTAGAACCGGCAAACGCTAATGCTGATTCAGAAGAAAAACCAACACACTGAAGAATTCCAAAAGCTATGCTTAAGGTCCAAAGTAATGGAGGATGAAAGCATAAAGGTAGCAAGGTACCTTAACGGTCTGAAGTGGAATATACAAGAAGAAATTAGTTTGTTGTGTCCTACAACGGTGCACAAATGCTATCAGCTGGCATTGAAAGTGGAGGAAAAGAACAAGAGGAAACAAGACTCAAATAGTAGAGGAAGAGGAAGAGGCAGAGATAACAGAGGGCATAGAGGAGGTTTTGGTGGAAGGAATGCTGACAATAGATCCCAAGCAGAATCCAAACTCACAGAGCAGAGTGGGGAGTCGAGTGGTAGAGGAAACCACAGAGGAAGAGGATCTAACAGAGGAAGGTCAGGAGGATTAGGCAGAGGATCCTATTTCACCACCATGAAGTGTTACAACTGTGGAAATCTAGGTCATCCAGCGTATAGGTGCCCAGAAAAGGCCACATCCTCTTCTCAAGGAGGTGATAAGAGAAATCACTATGTCCAAGATAATGCATCCAGCAGCCAGTCACCTAAGGTCAGTCTGAACTCAGAAGATGGAGAGAACCTGATGATAAGGAGAACCTTGATGAAGGAACCAGTAAAGTCTGAACCTAGCCAGAGGAGAGCACTATTCAAAATCAAATGCAAGATTTTGAATAAGGTATGTAAAATTATCATAGACTCAGGATCTACTGATAATATTATTTCTAATGAGGCAGTTAAGAAACTGAATTTGAAAACAATAACTCATGCAAACCCATATAGAGTCACATGGTTGAATAAGGGTCAACATGTGGTAGTGAATGAACAAAGTTGGGTAGAGTTTAGTATAGGTGGCTATAAGGATAAGGTATTATGTGATATACTACCCATGGATGCATGCCATCTCTTATTGGGTAGACCATGGCAGTATGACCGAAAGGCAGTACATGATGGTGAGAAGAATGCCTATTCTTTTCAAAAGGATGGTGTCACCTATAAGATTCAGTCATTGGAGGATGACGATGCAGTTCAGACAAAGAGTCATAATATCTTGGTTGTGAGTGGAAAAGAGTTTCTGAGTACTCTTAAGGAGGATGGTATTGGTTATGCCATCATAGTAAAATCAAAAGAAGGACAACAGGATAAGAAGACAGAGATTCCCAAAGAGGTGCAGCCTATACTGGAGAAGTATAAAGGCATAATCAATGATGGTACACCAGCCACATTGCCTCCACAGAGAGCAATAAGCCATCAGATAGATCTAATTCCAAGAGCATCTTTGCCAAACAAGGCACCTTACAAGATGACTCCAGATCAGCACAAAGAGATTTCTAGGCAAGTGCAGGAGTTGCTAGATCAAGGATTGATCAGGAAGAGTATTAGTCCTTGTGCAGTGCCCACAGTGTTGGCACCCAAGAAAGGAGGATCATGGAGATTGTGCACAGATGCCAGAGCCATAAACAAGATAACTATAAGGTATAGATTTCCAATTCCCAGAATTGAAGATCTCATGGACTGTATTGGAAAAGTGAAGTACTTTACTAAGATAGACCTGAAGAGTGGTTACCACCAAATAAGAATCAAGGAAGGAGACGAGTGGAAGACAGCCTTCAAGACCACAGAGGGACTGTATGAATGGCTTGTTATGCCATTCGGTCTATCAAATGCACCCAGTACCTTTATGAGGCTCATGAATGAAGTCCTAAAGGATTACATTGGTAAATTTGTTGTTTTTCTAGATGATATTCTAATTTTTAGTCAGACCAAGGAAGAACATCTAGAACATGTAAATACTATTTTGCAAAAATTACATGATGAACAACTAACCATCAATATGGAGAAGTGTGAATTCATGAAGCAGGAATTGGTATACCTTGGTTTTGTGGTGTCCCAGGGAGAATTCAAGATGGACAAGACCAAAGTAGAAGCCATATTGAGCTGGCCTACTCCCAGAGCAGCCACAGAGGTGAGAAGTTTCCATGGCTTAGCCAAGTTTTACAGAAAGTTTGTCAAAAATTTCAGTGGAATATGCGCACCCATGTTGGATACAATTAAGGGTGGAATGAAAGCAAAATTCAGATGGACACCAGCTGTAGATAGAAGTTTTGAAAGGTTGAAGAAAGAGGTAGCAACACAACTTGTTTTGTTGTTGCCCAGTTTTGATAAGCTATTTACTATTGAATGTGATGCAAGTAATATAGCTGTAGGAGCAGTGCTAAACCAGGAAAACAGACCTGTAGCCTTTTTCAGTGAGAGGCTGAATGAAGCAAAGAGTAAGTACTCTTCGTATGACTTAGAGTTGTATGCTCTAGTCCAAGCATTGAGGAAGTGGAGACATTATCTCCTGCCTAAAGAATTTGTTGTCTACACAGATAACCAAGCTCTGAGTTTTCTAAACTCACAGGATAAGTTAAGTAGCAGGCATTTCAAATGGATGGAGTACCTGCAATCTTATACCTTTACAATTAAGCATAAGAAGGGGCAGCTGAACAGAGTTGCAGATGCTTTGAGCAGAAGATTGCTCACAGTGCAGGAAGTGCAATTGAAGAGCATTGGGATTGAAGATTTCAAGAATCTTTACCAAGATGATGAAGATTTTGCTGAGGCATACAAGGTATGTAAAGCTTTTGAGAATCACTTTCACAGTGAGTTTGCAGATTTCACCTTACAGTAGGGATTGCTATTCAAAGGTGGACAATTATGTGTACCAAGAGGATCTATGAGAGAAAATCTCATACAGGAGAAGCACAATGGCAGTCTGAGTGGCCATTTTGGTCTGAACAAAACACTGGAGCTAGTCCAAAGGTTCTATTATTGGCCAAGGATGCAGAAAGACATCAGAAGGTTTGTAGAGCAGTGTATCGTATGTCAGAAGGCCAAGGGAACCATTTCAAATGCAGGACTGTACCAACCCTTACCCATTCCTTCCAGGCCATGGGAATGTGTAAGTATGGATTTTGTAGTTGGTTTGCCTAAGACTAAGACTGGTTATGATAGCATATATGTAGTTGTGGACAGGTTTAGCAAGATGAGTCATTTCATTCCCTGTAAAGTGACTCATGATGCCAGTCATATAGCACACTTGTTTTTCAGAGAAGTGATAAGGATTCATGGACTACCAGCAAGTATTGTGTCTGACAGAGATGCTAAATTCATGGGGCATTTCTGGAAAACATTGTGGCAGAGATTGGGAACAAATTTGTCTTTCAGTTCAGCATATCACCCACAGACAGATGGTCAGACAGAGGTGGTAAACAGGACATTGGGCAACCTGTTAAGGTGTATAACCAAAGAATATGGACAGAGTTGGGATCTTGTCATTCATCAGGCAGAATTTGCCTATAATGACAGTGTGAATAGGACTACTGGTAAGAGTCCATTCGAAATAGTCTATGGAATGCATCCCAGAGGTGTATGTGAGCTCAAGAATATGGGAAACATGGAGAACAGAAGTGGTCATGCAGAGGATTTTGCACAATCCATGAAAGAAGTGCATGAGCAGGTGAAGAAAACTTTAACAAAGAACACACAGAAGATCAAGGGCAGAGTAGATGCCCACAGAAGGGATATTCAGTTTGAGGTTGGTGATCTGGTTATGGTGAACTTGAACAAAGCCAGAATGCAGAAAGGAATGCCAACCAAACTGCATATGAGGAGAATTGGTCCTTGCAGAATTCTGAACAAGTATGGAAATAATGCCTACAAAATTGAATTGCCAGAAGACTTGGCAATCTCACCAGTGTTTAATGTTCAAGACCTGGTGCAATACAGGGGTCCTCAGTCAGCAGCAAATGGATCCATTTCAGAGAAGGAACAGACAGCAATAGATGTGACTTTGCCACTACAACCCAAATTACAGGCAGAAAGAATACTGGATTCAAGAGTACAGAAGCAAACCAGACATGGTGTCTACATGGAGCATTTGGTCAAATGGAAGCAGTTGCCTGAAGCAAAAGCTACCTGGGTTCCAGAGTCAGAATTCAAAAAGAGGGGCATTGATTTTGCCTCATTGTCACCGGAGGTGACCTAGCTTCTTTCCGCACAGGGGGAGTATGGTGCAGGAGCACCAAGGTTCAATGCAGCCTGTACATAGCCTTTTTGATTTGTCAATTTTGAGTTTGCAGCATGTGGTTTTGTCTTAGGAGTTTTTCTAGTTTTCTGAAAATACATCAGCGAGAGAAGCCTTTACTTTTGATCGGCCTATCGGCCCAAGTGAAATTCAAGTCAAAGAATGTTTGTTTGAAGGTGTTCGACATTTGTTCAACAGTTGAACCTCGCCGTTGAACCTCACCGTTGAACCCCGCGGTTGAACCTCATGCCAAGGTTCAATGGTCCATGGAATCGTTGGTCACTTTGTTGAACGGTTGAACCCCGCAGTTGAACCTCACCGTTGAACCTCGCGCCAAGGTTCAATGGTTCAGCAAAAGAAGTATGTATCGGGGTGACAAAGGAAAAGTTACGCCGATAGAAAGAACATCGGCATGACCGAAGATATCAACGGGACAAATGTGAAGTTTGCTGATAGAATGTGGTCTCACTGAAGGCGGTTGTTAGGTCCATCGGAGTAACAATGCATATCGGCAAACCAAGGAAAAGCTACACCGAAAATGTAATGTCTGAGCGATGAATACTTTAGCCGTCGGAGAGAAATGGTCCATCGGCGGAAGAGATTAAGGCTAGGCCAATAGTCATCAATTTTGCCGATAGAATATGTCGGAGAGACATCATGGTGAGTCTAGCTGCCAGTCAAGAAAATGTAGAATTAAACCAGGCAGTTGGAATACAAACCGGTCTGGTAACTGAACCGTCCTGTAACGGACATGGAATACTTATAAAATGTAGCATTCTTTCTGTAGAGGGGCGCAGAAGAATCGAAGAAGGGAATTTTTGATGTGAGAAGCATTTTTGATGTAAGAACAGTTTTTGAATAAAAATCAAATACAGCAGTTCGATCAATTTGTGTATTTCTATTCTGTTTTCAGTTTGCTATTCTAAAGTAGATTAGTCATTTCTGTTTCTGCAATTTTGTTCTCTTTTGCAAACCATGACTCTGCATTGATGTTCCTCGAGTTCCTCTGTACAGTATGGAGGTCATCAAGCAGAGCCATGCTTTTTGTTTGTTTTTCTTTTGTGGGGTGGTCGGATTGTCGACTAGAGGCAATGCATGCTTGTTTTAGGCGAGCTCAGTAAGGAGTCCAGCTAGATAAACAAGTAGGAAAATAGACTTGCAGGGGTGGAAAATAGAGAGGAAGAAAATGAGCACCAAGCAGTCCAGACCCTTGAATAGAGAGAGGAGGGTGGACAACGGACTCAGAAAAATTGTATGCCATTGAGGCAGTATCTTGGAAGCAGTGAGGATAAAGTATGTGTCCCACACCAAGTAGAGAAATAGAGTTTTCCATCTCTGCAAAGAGTTGAGGATTTTAGCTGACATTTTTGTGTAGAAAGATGTCTGTTAGCACTTTGAATTGGTAGGGAGGCTAGTGTTGTCAAAAAAGTCTTGTACATCTACAGGACGCAGAGCAGGCAGCCTAGAGTCCTCCCTATCATACTCCTACTTGATCTCTACTTCTAATGATCCCCTCACAAATGAGAGAAGTGAGCCTTATATAGAGCTCAAGAATTACAATGAATGGCTCAGATTGATTTAGCAATCAACGGCCGAGATTGAGACAACAAGGCAGTTTGTTACAAAATTTGCTATTTTTAGAACATGAAAGAGGCAATGAAGGCACGTTTCCCAATGTGATAAGCATCTTTGGAGCATCTTTATGGTGGGTCCTCTTGAATGAATGACATGGCAAAATGCGATTGGCTTGATGATGTGTACGTGCCACCTTAGCATCTTCAAATGAACTAGTCTGGTTCACCTCATGTTCACTTAGAATATTTTCTTCTTGTTGTCTTTGATGTAACTCATGGATCGCTTTGATGATCATGCTCATTTCTCATCTTGTGATGTTGTTCTTGTTGTCTCTCAGATTTGCACCCTTGCTGAGTTGTAGAACTTGGCAATCTGGAGAAACATGGGATCTTCCCAGGTCTATGGGTCACCTGTGATGGAAAGAACCTCCGGAGAAGGCCGGCTTCCTGCTGATACTTCACCTAAACTACTTATACTAAGGTCTTTGCAGAGAAAAGAGTAAGAAAGATTACATGAAAATGAAACCTACTGTCTAAGGTGATGCACCAAAAGATCATCAGGAAACACACATGAAATGACACACTTCAGAACCAGTAATAATAAGAACCCTCACACAACCTAGCAAAATTCATAACCCTTGCATCAATGTTTTGTAAGAAGGCTAAATAACAGCAGTCTTGTAATGGAGGAAGAGGTTTTCTCACTACCCACAAGCTGATTGTTATTCTTTGCACATCTCACAACCTGCAAAAATTATAAAAGAAACCCCTGCATAAAGGCACCAACATGAAAGACAGCTTCAAGGACAGAGAAACATCACCAGAATCTGTACTAACACTGAGGACACACAATATCAGAAGAAATAGGAAGGTATGAACTGCTTATTACTGCCAAAAGAGTGTTACAACACTGTATATCTCTGAAAAATGTGTTACAAAATTGTTCACCTCTGCAAAAGAACTCTGAAAATTACAATATACAGGATAGTGAATAGCCAGAACCCCTGAAAAATGAATAAGGAAGAAGGATATATACTTCCTAAACAGCTGCAAATAGATAGACATCCACCACCTCCATTCCCGTGCATCTCATAAATGCCCACAAAATATCTCCCTAAAATCCTCCAAAAAGGCTTCCTAAGGCATAAATGGTCAAGGGATGTCATCTGCAATCATAAAGGCACCTGAAAATGTCATAAAATGCCTTTAAATGCCCTCTGCAGTTTCCTGACATACGTCAGATCTGTGTCATAAGTCCTGCAGTATCATAAATAACTGAAAAATATCTCAATAAAAGACATAATTACTCATTTTCTGCATCTAATAAACATTTAACTAAGAGGTTTATAACTCCACCACCTTAGTAAATGTTTTTACAATTTATAATCAAGACCTATGCAGAAAAATGGCACTATGACATAACAAGGATGTCCATATCTCCTAGAAAAAATAACACGACACATCACATCATCTCGCATCATGCCTATACACAGTTTGAAGCAATATATTTTCAATGGCCCTTATACCTCCATATGCATCACCATGCCATTATTTTGCTTTCAAACCACATTGTTATTCCTGGCAACATCAAGTCTGACATACATCATTATTCACCTTATATCTCCTAGCCGACATTGCCATTCTCTTGCACACCACCTTGTGAATCCCCTATGATGCCTTGGCGAATTTCTACTTTTTACCATGTCTTTTAAGACATAAGGCACTCCCTATACATTTGCTTGCCTTTGAAAAGAAAATACAAGGCATAGAAGATGCCACGACCACATACATTTTCACTTATGTTATGTGAAAGAAAGAAAAGAGGGCTTCCCACGTTGCCACATGAAATGAATGCTTTCACAAAACAAAACATAAAGGAAAAACCTAAAAGGGAATAGGTTAGTCGACCTCTTTGCAAACCTAATATTCATTTCATTTGCATTTGCTTCTTTGGCCGTTCGACCTAGCCGCCGCCGCCTGAGAGGGTTTGAAGGCGAAATCTTCATTTCGTGGTTGTTTCGTAGCAGATGTTGGTCGATTTTGAGCTGATTTCTGAAGGTAAGTGGCAGTTTTGTATGTTGCAACTCCTTTGAAGTCATTTTTGAGGCATTTCATGCCGTTTTGACTGTAAAATGATGCATTTTTTCTGGCGTTTTTGTTGTGCTCGCATTTTGATGGCTTTTACGACCGCGATTTGCTGAATCTTGATGCATCTTTTTGGCATTTTCTTCCATGGCCGACCTTCTGCATTGTTTGCTGGCTGTGTTGACTATGAGGCCGCTGAATGAAGCAAAAAAAACATGAGTTTCCACAGTCAATGACAAAGAACAGAGGTAAATCCGCCATTCCCTGAACTTCCTCAAATTTCTGAGTTTCACTTTGCTATATTTCGCTGATATGAGGTCGCGATTTTGAACATTTACAGAGCCTTTTTTCATTTGAAATGACTGGAAACTTAGTATTTTCTGTATACATGCACCATTGGCTGTGTTTTTGAACTCCATTGTTGACAAACCAGCTTGAAACAACAAGTCATCTGTGCATTTGCAACTTGAAACACTGTATTTTCTGTGTGTCCAAACTTGCTGTTCCATTTCTGAGGTTTTTTTCTTGCAATGAGTTGAAAAAAGTACTGTTTTCCCTTTATATCTGCATTTTAGACAAAAACTTGGAAGAATGATATCTATGCTTCATTGCTGTTCGAAAATCTGATAAGAAAACGGCTTCATTTTCTGAACATTTGTCTCTAAAATGAGTTGAAACCTTGATTTCTGAAAACTTGCTGTAGAAAACTGTATTTTTCTTCAAAAACCGCTGCCAGAAAAGTATGTGTTTGACTGAGCATTAAAAAAAAACCCCTTCATATTTCTGTATATGCATCAAAACAAACTGTCAGCTATGAATTTGCAACTTGAAAGTACTGTATTTTCTGTTTCTGTTGTCTTGACAGAGAGTTCAACTTCTATATTTTCTTATTTGCTGTTCAAACTTGCTGAAAATCATTGTATTTTCTGACGGTTATAATTCCATTCAACTGCCTTTTGGGTGATTTGAGCATAAGTTTGAAAAAGAATAACAACAAACCCTTGCATTCATTATTTTCTGTTGTTTTTACTATTCGCGGGTTTAGACAAAAACTTGGAAAACATCTATGAGTGCTGGCAACTGTCTTGATTGATTCTGATGGCTGTAACTACCTTGAAACTCCCTTTTTGTTGTTAACAAATTCTGTGGCATTTGAACTTTTAAGAAAATTGCATTTTCTGAGTTATTCGCTGCCGGAAGACAGTATTGGACACTTTCTGAGTATTTCATGCATCTTTTAGCTGTATTTGAACTCCAGTTTTGACAAAAAGCTTCATAAAAAAAATAGCAAGTATACCTACTGTTCGAAAAATGTATTTCTTTCTGAAACATGGAACTCAAACATTTGCATTTTCCTGCTATTTTCTGCATCTGTTGCTGTTTCATTGACAGACTGATTTTCATTACCAGTTTCCTCATCATCTTTAAGATCGTCATAAGCCATCTGACCAAAATTCATGTCCGTGCCAACTCCATTTTCTTCATCTTTGCAAATTGCTACCCCTTTTGTATACTCCTATAAACTTTAAAAGAGAAGTGCATGTTCTTCTTTGCAAATTGCTACCAAAACTACTAAAAGAGACCTTCATTTTTCCACTGTATTTGCTGTTAGCAGGCACAAACATGAACAAATTTGCATTTTTTGTTGGCTGTGTGCTGTTTCTGTTTTCTGGTGCTTGCAGGCTCCTAAGACACTTCACCAATATCCTTATCAATGACTTCAGATTATCCTAAGAGTGGTCTCATTATGGTTGCGTGAGCTTCGTACCTTTGATAGTTTCACTTGTCTTGCTTTGAAGAACACTCTCCAGGTCATTGCATCCTCTAAGACTTTATGATTGCATCTTATGTGAGGTATTGTGTCAACACTGTCTCATACGACTTTGTAGGGCTATCTTTTCTCACTGTCTTAGACTTCTTATGTTGCATCTTTGTCCTTTTGCTGCTATATGACTGTTGTTTCATCATACTCTGTCGTTCTGAATGAGTGACAAGGTGCATTCTCTGAGTTATGTCCTAAAATGCTGTTGGCTGTTCTTATCATGACATTCAGCTATTTCGATGATCTTAACTGGCATTCTTTACCTTGCTGTCCTGTCTTTGACTTTTGACTGTTGGCTGTCCTCTGTGGTTTGCTGTCCTGTGTGGTTACTGTCCTGTGTGGTTACTGTTAGCTCTTGACAGTTGTATCTATTTTTCTGAGTTGTTACTGAGCTGGGCTCGACCCTTGTGGGAGCCACATTTCTTTCACTCATAACGTAACTGAATGAGTCAAATAGAACATAATGACATCTGTCTCTGCACATGAAACAAACTGTTAGAAAATAAAATGCAGCCTTGCAGTCAATATTCTTGATTTTTCTCAAAAGCCTTTGTGATGCTAAATGGTTCAGTGCATTTGAAAACGCAAATTGTACGTTTATGTGTGCATATCATGTGATGTATGATGCCCCGCCATTGCTCTAACATCATTTTTTTAAAAATTTTACGCAGATGACGGGGTAGCAAGGAGATAGCGGCTGGATGGGAGGGCAAGCCGACGATCAAGGACAACACAAGACGCGGCAACAGTCTGAAGGCTCGTCATTCAGGCAATGACGAGTCACCCTACCTCACATGCTATTTGCTTTTTGGTCTTTCATAAATGTACAGTTTGTCCTTTTCATTTTGCAATTGAATCAGTTAGTCTCACGGCTTGTGTGAGACCCTATACACTTATTTCTTCAATATATATTGTTGGTTTTTTCAAAGATTTGTACAATCTCTTAAGCTCTGAAATATATCTGAATGCAACAATACAACTTCATATCAATTTGCATCAAATGTGCTTGGGTTTAACACAGCAGCAATAAAATGTACTTTTCTTTTCCTCCAAAAAAAACTGGAAAGCTCTGCTTGATTTAGCTAGTAGTGAAAACTAGGTAACAGTTCTTGTAGGACTCTAGACTCTTGGAGTGTTGAAGTGGCTTGTGCGCGACTTCTTGCATATGATGGATGCACATGAAATAGACAAATCTGGATGATGACCTCCTCATGCGTGGCGTAAGATGAACTTGATGCAGGAGCTCTCCTCCATGTGGTGATGATGACAAACTTGAGCAACTTTCCTCCACCTTCCAAACTTCTCATGTATGAGCTCTCGCCATTCACCTCCTTGGACCCTCCATCACCTACAAAAAGAAACACATCAAATTAAGACTTGATATGAAGGATTTTCAATAACAAATTACATTTATCTTATGTATGTGGGATTAAAAAATGACATTTCAAAACATACCCTTTCGCATGAAATTCATGCCTAAGTCTCTGGAGTGCCTATGTTGGGTGAGTTTGGAGAGGAAGTATGGATTGTTTGATGTGAATTCCATGTCAAGGTGTGAAAACCACCCAGGCTGGACGGGTTTAGAGGTGATAGGTGGAGAGTGTCTTGTGAATGACATGACATTGTCCAGGCAAAGTGCTCAAGACCGCCTAGCATGGGCAAGATTGGAGGTTGCATGTGGATTTTCATTACTTAAGCATTTTTTGGGCTTTACTTTGATAATCTAAACCCTCTTCACTTGTTTCAATGATGACCTGACCTCCTTGAATTAGATGGAAAACCTTAGAAGGATGGGCGGATTTGAAGACAGGGTATGGAGTGTGTGATGTGAAGAACATGCATGATGGTGGAAGACACTTTGGCAAGGCGGTCCTGAAGGGTGTGTATGGAATGTATGATGTGAACTTCATTTCATAATCACTTGACCCTCGTTAGCATGCCTTAGACCTTTCTCTTCAAAGTTTTGTTGATCACCTTCATTTGAGTAATGTCCTGGAGTGACTTGCATAGCTTTTAACAACTTCTCCATGTGTAGAGGTGAAGGCCGCTCATGTTGGGCGAGATTGTAGATGATGATGTGTGGAATTTTGCTTTCAAAACTTGTAATTTTCAATGATCTTCACCTTTGTTTCTATGTTGCAAGGTTCGCCTACAAGAGGTGCGGATGCAGGTGCGGTGCGGCTCGGGTGCGGCTGCGGGTGCGGGTGCCCTGTGGGTACTGGCAGGGTGCAGTGGAAGGGGGCTGGGTGCATCCTGGACGCACCCGAGTTCGCTGGGTTTGAACCCAACCTAAAAAAAGAGAACCCGCATAGCATCCGAAACACACCCACGCTCCCATTCATTTTTTTTAAAATTTTTTTTAACTTAAACATCAATTTTTTAATTTTTTAAACATTCTCAAATGCAAATGAAACCCTAAAAAGGCATTATAAACACAATTTTTCCATTTTCAACTCATTTCTTTCATTCCAAAACACAAAAACTCTCCATTGTGGCTGAATTCAAAAAAAAATTTGTGGCTGAAGAAAGAAGCTTGAAGATTGAATCCTGAAGGTTGGAAATCCATTGCTCCACCATTCCTACTCATTTCCAACGGTTTAGAGGCTGCCAAGAAGATCAAAGGAAGAGATTTTTGCAAAAAAGTAGGTTTTCTATTCATTTTTTTTTTGCATTTTTGAACAACAAACAAATTCTTTTCAACTTGTTTTTTTTTTTAAACTATTTATATGAATCATGAATATATCAACATGCTTTTGTTTTTGTTTTGATTCTTGAAAGTTTTGAGTTTTCATTGTTTCCATTTTGTTTACAAAACTTATTGCCACACCCACAGGTGACAGGGATCACAATGGCAGCTAGTTCTAGCTCAGTATCACAATAAAAATTCAAAATCGATCCACACTCACCTCTTTGGAGGCATGTTGAAATGATTCAACAACAACTAGGTGGTGGGGGTTACCTTTGGAAATGCAATGGCTGTGATGTGCAATATAACAGTTCATATAGTCGGGTGAAAGCCCATTTGTGTAACATCCCTGGGATGGGGATCAAAGCTTGCCCGGGAAAGAGTAATAAACCTATACCACGAGAGCAAGTGCTGGCATATATCACGGAGCAAGAAGCAGCAGATGAAGCAGCAGGCCGTAAATCAGTAGCAAACATGTCAAGGAAAAGAGGCAGAAATCAAAGAATGGATCCTCCATCTATTCCTAGTTCCAATGTTGTGATAGAGAGCCACCCATTTTTGGTCACTCCTCAAGAGCAACCCACAAGCACTACAAACAAGAGACCAAAGGGACCTTTGGAAACATCATTTCAAAATGAGGCTCGAGATATTGCTGACCAACATATAGCCAGATGCATTTATGCAAATGGTATGTCATTCAATGTTGTTCGCTCACCATATTGGCAAGAGATGGTGAGAAAAATTAATGAGGCTCCAAAAGGGTATAAGAGCCCAGGTTATGAGAAGGTGCGTGGCACCTTATTGGAGAATGAGGTGAAGAGTATAGAAGATGCATTGAAGCCCTTAAGGGATTCATGGAGTGAGACAGGGGTGTCGATTGTCTCTGATGGATGGAAAGATGCAATAAATTGGCCTTTGATCAATGTCGTTGCAGTGTCCCCTAAAGGGGCAATGTTTTTGAGAGCTGTGGATTGTGAGGGACAGGTGAAGGATGGTGAATTTTGTTAGAGTTGGCTATGATTGGAGCCACCCAGGATCTAGGACTTCATGAAAGCAAAAGAGAGATCAACTGAGAGAATAATGCTATTCTATCATTGAATGCAAAAGAATGATTATTTGGATTACATAATACATGAAGAGAGCCTTGCTTATAAAGGCAAGGTGAGAGCTAGAAGGTGGAGTGGAAAGTGGAGATATTCTTACAACATGTGCCAATTAGAGGATGATAACTAATTGCACATGTGGAGGATAAGACAACTCACTCCAACTATCAACAACTCAACACACAACTAGACTTAACTAGACACAACTAGACATCTAGAAGACTCACTAAGTCAACTTAACATGTGTGATATATGTGTGATATGTGAATATTATTTAACTAGTAAATAGTTAAATAAGATGATTTATCCACACTGGGGTAAACCAGTTAGGTGATAACCCTGTTCACACCAACACCCCCCCTTAAGTGCAACTTAGGGAGTAGTTGACTAAAGCAAGATGAAAAGATGGATGGGTCCCAGCTACTAGGCCATGTTAAGTACCCATGTACAAACAATCTCAAGTGGAGAAAAGGAGAAAACCTCATGGGACAAAACTCCTTTCCAAAAGTGAGAAGCATGAAACATGAAAGTGAAAGAAGAAGTGATAGTAGGACTCAACATGACCCCCAAGGACAACTTCTATCACATATGTACAATCAAATACCCCCCCATAAGAGAGCAAATGTGAGACTATAGGTCCCCCCCCACAATGAAGTAGCTCCTGTGCCGATGGTGGATGCCTGAAGAACACTGGAAAGTGTCCTGAACCTGCAAACAACATTTCTCCCCTTAGGAAGAAACAAGTCCAAAGGCTAATGTCGAAGAAACTCCATCTCAAGGAATGAGGGAAAAAGCCTCATGATGGATGATGTCTCTGAAAACTGCTCAAATGTCCACATGTCAGAATCAATGAATGCCACAATGCAATGATGTGTGTCCAATCCAAAACCCTGTGTAGACTGATGAAGAACAATCTCCAAAGATGAAGTAGATGGGATAACAGTTGTGTTGTAACTGTCATCAAATAGGAGAGATATCCCCTCAAGTGTGTCCTCCAAATCGGCAATATGAGACTCACAAAACAAGTCTGATATACCTGCCAAGAAAGTATCCTACAAAGCTATGTCTGAAAGACCTGTATGATCCTGCTCAACTGAAGTAGATGAAACCATGTCGATGTCGATCTCTGAAGAAGCAAGAGGATGAGGTGATAGAAGCTCAGCACTAGTCTCATGAACCAAAGTGGGTGAAAGAACACCAAGGTTCAAGTGACCAAACTTCACCTCAGAAACATGATTCACACTTGATGCATGAGTGTGAATAGCCATCAATGGATCTACATCATCAGAAGAAACAAAATGGGAGAAGGCATACAAGCGAGATGCATGATCAGCCATCCCAACTGCAATGATATCTCTGCGCTCCAAGTCCCGTATGATCACTGAATCAGGAGTGAACTCAACTGTCTTGCCTGCACCACAATGAGTAATCTGGTAGATGGAAAGGAGATTGGTTGACAAGGAAGGTACACACAACACATTGTTGAAAGTACTATCTCCAATATCAATTGTCCCTTTTCCAGATGCATGCATGTATGTGTTGTTACCCATCAAGATAGGTGTCGAAGTACATGACTCAAATGAAGAGAACATCCCCTGTGAAGATGCCATATGATGAGAAGATCCTGAATCAAGAAGCCATCTCTCTGACTGTAGACTTGTTGATGCAAAGAATGCTTTTCCTTTTCCTTTATCTGTCCCATTTGCAATGCCTGCTGTCCCTGTCTGTGTAGATGATGATGGTGTCAAAGAAGAGGATGGACTAGGTGATGATGATAGCATTTGGATATTGTGCTTTTGAATAATGTGAGTCAACTCATCAATTTTCTTCTCATAACACTTATGCTCATCATGTCCTAGTTTCTTGCAATATGCACACTTTGGTCTCTCCTTCTTAGATGATTCCTCCTTGGTAGAGGATGCGGACTTAGGTGATTTGGATGATTCCTTTGCTTGCTCATTGTTCTTGAAATCCTTATTTTTCTGTTTCTTGCCTTTGCTAGTTGAAGCCTTTTGATCCTTAGAACCTTGAATAGCAAGAAGAGCTTGATTCCTAGGAGACTTCAATGTGCCCATGTGTACTAACTTAGCTTGCTCCCTTGTGAGTGATGCAGCAAACTCATCAAGTGAAGGCATTGTGAAAGCTTTCCCAAGTGCATCCATTGTAGCATAGAAGGTAGAAACAAAAACTGAATAGTCAGGACCAAGCTTGGCAAGGATTGAAAGAATCAATTGAGTGTCCTCTTTCTCAATTCCACATTGTTTGAGCTGCAATCGAAGTGACTTTAGTTTTGTGAAGAAGTCTTGGATGCTTGCAAAATTGGTTGGATTCAAACCAATTTGAAACCCCTCATTGTATCTTGTTTGCCAAAGAGATTCTCTAAGGTAGTCCACACTTCATTAGGTGTTTTACAAGATTCAATATGAAAAAGAAGATCAGGAGAGATAGACAAGCATAGTGTTCCATAGGCTTGATCACATCTATTGTACCACTTTCTCTTTTCTGCAGCTGCAGTTGGTTCAATTTCTGTACCCATTGTTACTCTATGAATTTTCAAACTTCTTAAATGAATCTCCATTTTAGTTTTCCACTCATGATAGTTATATGGTGTGAGTAGAGGAAGTTTGTGTGAATCCATGATGCAAGAGTACAAAAAAGAACACAAGACACCCCCCTGTTACTCAATCAAAGAGATCACCCCCCAAAAGAGAATAATTGTGGCACTTTATCTTTAGTGCGATTTACAACTGTCCTCAAGGGACCAAAAATGGGAAAGTATGAAAATCTCTTAAAAATAAGATTCAAAGGAGATTACAATTGCTCACAATGATTAACCACAGCAAATAGATCCCTTCAAAACAAGTTTCACTTCCTCAAGTGCCAAAATGCCCAAGTTATCACTCAAAAGTCAAAAAATCGACAAATGAAATAAAATGAACTTGGAGCAGAATCTGAGAAAAGTGCATGAATGGATTTGAAGAGCTCCTGAATACCTTTCCGATGCCGCAAGAATCGCAAAAATTGGAGATCGTGGCAAGAAGTTGTGAGCTCGGAAGTCAAAAACGAAGATCTATCTTCAAACTGCTATAACAATCACCTGCAGCAGAATTTCAGAAAAATATTGACACCACTGCGAAGTGCGCTCTGTCAGCTTTCCGACGATATCTTGTTTGCCTGATTTCGCCTCCGTGGGAAAAAATTATGCAAAAATGAAAAAAAGCCCCCTTTTAGGGCTTTGAGAGGCAAAAATGGCCCCTTTGGCAGAATATTCCTGGAATATTCCTTTTTGGCCGGAAAAAAATTGTCCCCGCCCGTAAAAAGCAAAAAATGCCTGAAAACCAACCGGTGACAATCGTGAAACCTCCAGGAGATGGAAAACCATGGGTTTGGGGCATAAAACTGCCTTTGACCAAATGTCTTTGACCGCTCGAAACCACCCTCCTCACACGGGAAACCACCGGGTTTCAAGGCTAAGACCGCCTTTGGGGAGTTTCAAGAAATATGCCGATCGGAACAACCGACAGTTTTTTAGAAGCCCGTCGTTGCTACAGATTTGTAGTCACTGGGAGGATTTTGGAATACGACGATAGGAATCTCCGATGAGTTTAGAGAATTTCCGACCGAGTAAAGTGGATTGACCACTGCTGGGAAGACTGCCGATCACTGGCAGGCTTAGACAAATTTCTGGTGTGTGGTGGAGCCTACCAGAAAGAGAAACCGACGAGTTCAAAAAAATTCCGGCGTAAGTTTTTAACGGCGTGAGACAATTCTGAGCACGTATCCGCTGCAGATGTCGGTGATCTGATGAAGATTGGCCGCTGATGTCTGAGAGGATTTGACCGTCGGAGATTTGTTTTTAGCGGTCACTGGTCAAGATTTGAAGCAAATTGGCCGATGACTGAGATCGGTCACTGGTGAAAGGGTTGTGTATTGTTTAGAAACCTCCAAGATCTGCTAATGAAGATTGTTAGCCGTTGGTTTTCCTCTGCAGACCACCGGTTTCAAAGGAATACGCCGATGATTTTAGGACCGCTGGCGATGTGGCCAGAATCTACCAGAGATCGTATCACCTACGATAAACATTTGATGACCACTTTGATTGATTTGCACGGTGTATAATGACCGCTGGTCTTTACAATCCGTAGAGATGCCCACCGATGAACAAGATTTGGCGGTTTTGAAGGTCTTTGCTAGAGTTTTAAAAAAATGATGATTACCTTTTATTTCGCTGCTGGAGTTTTAGGAGAAGCCCGCGTGAGTAAAAACTACCGATGGGGCCCGCGCCAATGGCGCCCAACACCACATGGCGTCCCAGTACTGGCGTTTTACCCTGAGCACTCTGCTAACCCTGTGTACCCTGCAGATCTGCAGTACTGGTACGAAACTCAGCAAAAAATAAAGCAAAACTAGCAGATAAGAATATTAACCTTTAACTAACCATTAAGGATTTTAACCGACAGATAAAGGCAGATTCTGATTCTGCTGATACAGAAGGACGCCAATCAAGATTCCGCCTACGCAGAGGGAATATTCTCTACGGATTCTGTACTGCCGAGGGTAGAGGAAAAAAAAATTTGCCTTTTGCAACAATTTTGTCCAATTTGGACGAATTTACAGTCGATCCATACTGATTTGGCTACTCCGGATGCAATGGCGATGTCCAATTTGTGCCAAACTGCTCCGAAATTGCTGGTACCTCCTGGATCACGCCGAAGAGCCCCGAATTGAAACCCTTGTCAATTTTGCCTCCGATGTCGGAATTTGACGAAACGAAAGGCGATCTTGACTGTTTCAGCTGCTCCGGACGCAATGGTGAAGTCTGATTTGCAACAACACGCACTGAAATGTACCATCAATATAAGAGCAAGAAGGGGAAACCCTCACAAAACTGATGTTTCTATCAAGTCTTTCTGATTCTCCAGGTCATCATGTGATGCAAGAGAAGAGCATACTCAACTATCAAGATCCACCATGAATTGCACTCAAGATCTCTCAAAATTGACTAATACAAAGTGATTCTTCCTAGAGCTCTGATACCATGTTAGAGTTGGCTATGATTGGAGCCACCCAAGGACTAGGACTTCATGAAAGCACAAGAGAGATCAACTGAGAGAATAATGCTATTCTATCATTGAATGCAAAAGAATGATTATTTGGATTACATAATACATGAAGAGAGCCTTGCTTGTAAAGGCAAGGTGAGAGCTAGAAGGTGGAGTGGAAAGTGGAGATATTCCTACAACATGTGCCAATTAGAGGATGATAACTAATTGCACATGTGGAGGATAAGACAACTCACTCCAACTATCAACAACTCAACACACAACTAGACTTAACTAGACACAACTAGACATCTAGAAGACTCACTAAGTCAACTTAACATATGTGATATATGTGTGATGTGTGAATATTATTTAACTAGTAAATAGTTAAATAAGATGATTTATCCACACTAGGGTAAACCAGTTAGGTGATAACCCTGTTCACACCAACAAATTTATTGCTCAGATCCTCATTGCAGCCATTGAGGATGTGGGACCTCGTAATGTTGTTCAAGTGATAACGAACAACGCAAAAAATTGTAGAGCTGCTGGGTTGTTGGTTGAGGAACGATATTCACATATCTTTTGGACACCTTGTGCTGTCCACTCTCTCAATCTAATGCTACAAAAGATTGGGAAAAAAATTGATTGGATTAGAGAGTTGTATGCAGAGGCCGAGGAGATACGAATGTTCATCACCAACCACCACATGTCCCAAAGCATATTTAGAGCATTTTCTACATTGGAGTTGTTGAAGGTAAGTGAAGCAATATATTTTTAAATTTAAATTTTTCATAGTGCTTTAAATTTTTAATTTCACATATTCTATTTCTTCTTAAAAGTTAAAGTTTGTTTTCAATTTTTTAAATGTTTAAATTAAATTTTATTTACTGTACTTTTTATTTTTGATATTTCAATAGGTTGCCGAGACCCGTTTTGCCTCAAACACAATTGCCTTGAGACGACTTGTGAAGGTCAAACAGTCTCTTATCAGCATGGTAACAAGCACTACTTGGTCCGTATGGAGGCAAAGCAACACTAAGAGGGCAGCAAATGTTAAGGGGATGATCCTAAATGACTATTGGTGGGATCGTGTGGAGTATCTCCTTAGTTTCACCGAGCCCATTTTGAGCATGATTCGTTATACAAACATGGACAAGCCTTGCATGGGAGAGATATATGATGGCATTGATTCAATGATAGAGAAGATAAAGAACATCATAAATGAGAAGGAGAAAGATCCTCAAGAAATTCTCTTCAAGCAAGTGCATGAAATTATTGAGGCTAGATGGAACACAATGACAACCCCGCTGCATCTTCTTGCATTTGCATTGACTCCAAAATATTACAGCAGTGAGATTCTTTCAGTGACAAATAGGATTCCTCCATGGAGAGATTTAGAAGTGTCTGATGGGTACAAGGCAACATTTCGTAGACTCTTCCCTGATCCAGATTTGCATGATATGGTCACTGATGAGTTCACTGATTTTGTACACTCCAATGGTCTAAGCATTGAGGCTCTTCGTGATAGATTCAAGAAAGATGCTCACAATTGGTGGTGTTTTCATGGCCAACAATTCTGGTGCCTACAGCCTCTTGCAGTCAAAGTTTTATCACAAGTAAGTTTACTAAATTTCTATGTTTTTTATGATTTATAATTTTATCTTAAAGACTTTTAAAAATTTGAAGTTTGAAGTTCCATAATTTTTAATTATTATAAATTTTATAACTTGTAACTTTATAAGTATTAACTTCGTAAGTTTTTATTTTTAACTCTTTCTCTCTACTTTGTCGTCATAGGTTGCTAGTTCCTCTGCATCTGAGAGGAATTGGAGCACGTACTCTTTTATCCACTCGATAAAGCGCAACCGATTGCACTCCAAAAAGGAGGAGAATTTAGTGTATGTGCATTCCAACTTGCGCCTCCTTTCGCACAAAAAGCAAGACTATAAGGAGAGGGAATCAAAGTTGTGGGATGTGGAGCCAGAGCAAATTGACATGGATGCTTCTACTTCCCAATCCAAACATGTTGCACTTGAGGGATTAGAGAGCGAGCACACTTTTTCAGCGAGTGCCACGAGTGGCAATGGTGTTGGTTGTGGTTCTTCATATGATCTTGCTAATGTCCAAGATGATGATGATGATGTGGATGATTTAGCAAATCCATATGATGATTGACACTTGGCATTTGACATTGAAACAATGAAAATTGATTGTTGAACATGATATTATTATTTTGAATCTTGTTATTGAACTTGAAATTCGAGTTTTATGTTTTATGATATTCAAGTTGATGGTGGTTTTGTTGATTATATGATGCTATGTGGTGTTCTACACTTTATTCTTGCAATTCTACACTTAATTCTTGCTTCTATGCTTAATTTTTTTGCATATACATATATTTTTATATATATAAAAAACGAACCCAACCCCCCAAAAAAATTTTGGCCGAACCCGCGAACCCGAACCTGCACCCGCACCAAAACCGGCAACTTAGCTTTGTTTGAACTTAGGGGTATGTTAAAGCAATGGGCGAAGTTTAGAAGGCTTTTGTTGAGTGGCATAAGTGCTTGAACCACTGATTCCATAACCACCTCTCTTGGCCTTCCATTAAACATGCCCACCATGAAGTCTTACATTTGCAATTCTTCAAATTCACTTGAAAGCTGTCTTACTCATCTTTACCTCATCTTCTAGTGGCTAATTTTCTCCAATCTTTCCTTGAGCGGGTTAGAAGGTTGAGTGTGGAGAGAGTGTATGTGGATATGGATTAAATCCAAGACCTCCTCTCTAGGCCGCCCATGTTGGGTGGGTTTGGAGGGTCTAGGCGGAGTGTGTGTTGTGGAGGACATGTAGTCCAAGCCACCTAGGAAGGGCAGGCTAGAGGATGACACATGGAATTTTCAACTTAAAGAAATTTGCACTCATTTAAACTTGCTCATTTCACCTTTGACATGTTCATCTTCATTATTACATTAATTTATGCTTGCAAATTTTGTGGTTTTCACCCCTAAGCGGCTTTAGGAGTGTTGTCTAGAGGGTGTGTTGTGGATGAGACAGAGTCCATGGGCACCTCTTGAGGCCGCCCAAGTAGGGCGGGTTTGGAGGTGACCCTTGGACTTTTCCTCAAAATGCATTCAAATACCACCTTCAAACCTATGAACTTTCATCAAAACTTCATGATCTCCTTGCACTTGAACTTAAAATATTGTAAACTTGGTAAGCTTTCTCCTTGGGTGGGTTTGAAGGCGACAGGTGGAGGATGTCATGTGAATGACATGATGTTGTCTAGATGAAGGGCTCAAGACCGCCTAGCATGGGCGGGATTGGGGGTAGCATGTGGATTTTAAACTTAAACTTCATTCAATGTTCATTTCCTCCTTTTGATGGCCTTCCTCTCCAACTTCATCAAGAATTAGCCATTTTTAAGGTGTTTGTGTGAAGTTGAAAGGTAAACTTAAGATGTTTGATGATTCTATCCACATGTTTTGGTGAAACCCGCCTAGGAAGGGCGGCTTTGGAGGGGTTGTGAGGATTATTCAATGTGAACACTCTCTATCTTAACCTTGACACTCTTCCCTCCTCCATTTGCATGACTTAGTGATTTTCCTTGTTTTTCAATTGATTCATCATTGTTGGGAGGAGTTTAGGAATGATCTTGAGGAGTACAACACACTCTCCATGCTCAAGTGTCTAGGGCGCCTAGGAAGGGCGACCTTGGTGGTAGAGTTTGGATTTTACCTTATGACTTGAAATTTTCAGCAACTTCCCTCTTCTTGAGTGATCTTGCATGAGTATGAAGCATCATAGTGAGTTTGGAGAGTTAGGAAGGAGTAGTTGCAGCGTGTAGACATCATATTCCAGACTCACCTCTCTAGGCCGCCCAGGTAGGGTGGGTTTGAGAGTGAGCCTTGGATTTTAGTACTTAGAAACTTTTCACTCATCTCAACTTGACTATCTCATCTCCTTGGTGTCATCTTGATCATTGAAATCAAACAAACTTGCAACTTATGTTGTTCTCCACCCTAGGCGGCTTTGAGGACAGTGTATGGAGAATTTCATGTGGGACATGACATAGTCCATGAGCACCTCTTGAGGCCACCCAGGCTGGGCGGGGTTGAAGGTGACCCATGGAATTTGACTTAAAATGCATTTAACTCCTTCAAACTTACAAACTTTCATTGGAATTTCATCATCTTCTTGTGCTTTATGCTAGAAAACCTTATAAACTTTGCCACTTTTCTCCTTGGGCGGGTTTGAAAATGTTGTCTGGAGAGTGTCACCTGGTGAAGACATCATCCATAAACACCCTGTGAAGCCACCCAAGCTGGGCGGGTTGGGATACCACCCTTGGATTTTGTCTTGAACTCACTCAAAATCTCTTCTAAAATTTGAAAATTCTCTCCCTAAGGCGGATTTGGAGGTAGTGTATGGAGAAAGTGCGTGATCACAACCTTGAATCCAAGACCCCATGCCAAGGCCGCCCAGGTAGGGAGGGTTTAGAAGGTGTGCTTGGAATGCAAGTCTTGGCATGGGGTCTTGGATTCAATAGCTCTTTTCTTGCTGCCTTTCATCAATAGCCCTTTTCTTGCTACGTGTATTGTCTGCAACTGAAGAACCAACTTGGTTCATACCACAGAATTCTTCTCCTTGCTAGTTTAGGAGTGTTGTCTCATGTACCTGTTCTTCTTGCTGCTGAACAAGAGGTTCTACAGGCACATTAGACTGCACTGCTAGACTGTTTTGAACCATCAGAGCTTGGTTAATCACCCCATTGGCACATGTATTTTGGTTATGGGGCTGGTTACAAGGAAAGCACCAGTCATAGTCTTGAGCCAAGTTGTTTTGCGTGGGCACAACTTCCTTCGAAGAACTAGTATCGTTTGGATTGTAGGCCTGATAAGGCCTAGAGTTAAAGGCTTGCCTTGGACCTTGATTATTAGGCTAATAAGGTGGCCTATTTGGCTGATTTTGCTGGTAATTGGACTAGAATGGGGGCTGATAAGGTCTGAAATTTTGACCTTGCTGCCTCTTGAGGTTCACTATCTCATTGCCAAAAGATTGCTACAGTCCTTTGATCTCCTGTAACTCAAAGGATTGAGTTTGAACAACATTTTCTTGTTTATTGGGCTGAGTATTAGGTGCTGGTAATGCTGGTGCAGCGGGTATAACAGCTATAGGAGGCACATGCATTGGCATTGGTGGCTGAATAGCAGGGAATATTGGCAAAGGAGGCCTAGGGGCAATTTTACCAGCCTGTATGAGGTTGTTCTCAGCTCTTATGGCTATAGCATAAGCTCGTGGTAAGGAATCTCCTCCCATAGATTGAATCATGATAGAAATATCGTTGTTCAAAGCTCTCAAATAATATAAGAAAGCATGATCAACAGTAGGCCTTACTGTTGGTGGGATTCTATCCCACGTCTTCTGGAAACGGTTGTTGAAGTCTGACATAACTTCGTGAGGAGCCCTCTTAATCGTAGATAGTTGTTCCACGAATCACAAATGGTCTGATTTGTCTTCAAAGAAGCTACACAACTCCTCTCCCAAACGATCCCATGAATCTATGGAGCTCACCGACAGGCTTCTGAACCACTGCAAAGCCTTCCCTTTGAGGGAAGCTGCTAATAACCTGATTGCAACATTCTCTTGTGTCACATGATGGACAGCACACAAGTTTGCAACATCTTTTATGTGTTCAGCCGGAGTAGTCTGATCTTCACCATATAAATATGGTAAACTTTTCAAGGCAGCTACAGGAATATCGTCATGCTAAGCTAGATTCAATGGGCTGCCTTGGTTGAATGCAACAAACGGCTGATTTCTGGCTCCAAGAATCATTGTAATTGGGATTCTTGGGACAGTATGAGTTCCAACAACAGGAGTAGACTTGTCTCTCCTAGAATAGACACGAGTTTTCTTGGGTTTCTTAGCTATTATCCCTCTTCTCCTAGGTGGGGATAATTGCAAATACTCAAAAGACGAAGAACTACTTCTAGTTTGTATTCTTTTCATAAGCAGAAATACACTAATTTTGCTAAACCAAAGCTCAGAGTCGCCAGATATGCAGATTTTTAACCTCTTACAGGTTTGAAAATCACTGGCTGCACATCAAAACCAACAATAAAATGTAGTATTTGAACTGTTTCTAATTCCACAGTCCCACCGAGCGTGCCAAAAACTGTTGTCTCTCAGATTTGCACCATTGCTAAGTTATAAAAGTTGGCAATCTAGAGAAACATAGGATCTTTCCAGGCCTGTGGGTCACCTGTGATGGAAAGAACCTCCGGAGAAGGCTGGCTTCTTATTGATACACCACCTATACTACTTGTATTAAAGTCTTTGCAGAGTAAAGGTAAGAAGGATTGCATAAAAATGAAACCTACTGTCTAAGGTGATGCACCAAAAGATCGTCTGAGACTACACAGAACTGACACACTACAGAACTAGTAATGATAAAGCTCTCTTACACAACCCAACAAATCATAATCTTTGCATCATTAATTTGTAAGGAGGCTAAATAACAACAATTCTGTAGAGAAGAAAGTTGTTTTCTCACCACTCAAAACTGATCGTTATTCCTTGCACATCTCACAACCTGCAAAAATATGTATCCCTGCATAAAGGCACCAATATGAAATACAGCTCTAAGGGCAAAGAAACATCACAAAAATCTATACTAACACTAAGGACACACAATATCAGAAGAAATAGGAAGGTATAAACTGCTTATTACTGCTAAAAAGGGTATTACAATGTTGTATATCTCTGAAAATGAGTTACAAAACTGTTCACTTTTTCAAAAGAACTCAGAAAATTACAATATACAGTGCAGTGAATAGCCAGAACTGCTGAATAATGAACAAGGAAGAAGACTATATACTTCTCAAACAACTTGTAACAAGATAAGCATGAGCCACCTCCATTTTCGTGCATCTCATAAATGTCCCCAAAATATCTACCTAAAGTCCTCCAAAATGGGTCTCCAATGCAGAAATAGTCAAGGCATGTCATCACTAATCATAAAAGCACCTGAAAATGTCTTTAAATGCCTTTAAATGATCTTTAAAGCCACTGAAATAAATCAAATTTGTGCAATAACTCTCCAACCTGTTTGTCAACCTCCCTTGCAGCATCATAAATGTCTGATATTTTGCACAAGTTTGACATAAATACACATTATTTCTGCATTTAATTAACATTGACTAAGAGGTTTATAATTACACCACCTTAGTTAATGTTTTACAATCCAAATTTATTACAATTCCATGCAGAAAAAATGGCATTTAGGACACATTTAATTTCCCAATTTTGCATGATTTAGAGACGACGAGACTTACTTTGCCATGTGTGATAAATTTGCCTAATGTTGCCTCTTTGCATTTTTATTACAAATAATAAAGTAATTCATAATTCATTACTTTATCATTTGTCTACAATGTTTAATCTATTTCTAGATTATGCAAAAATGACAAAACAGTACCTTCATAGCTCCTAGGCAAAAATAACATGACTCTCCATACACTTGCATCACCTCTCGCATTACATGGCTACATCCAATACCTTATAACTCCTAGCCATTCATGCGTTTCACAATATATAACATCATGTCCTTACAAAGTTTAATGCAATACATTTTGAAAAATGACCCTTATGACTCCCTAGACACATTACAATGCCTTTCATATGTCATCACACTTACCATATGGCCTCACAAAACAACTCACACCTAGCAAGAGAGGCACTCAACCTTATGCTTTTATAATGTTTATTTGACTTTGAAAAAATAACAAAAGGCAGAAAAACATGTCTCACGGCCCCCTACGCATCATGATTTGGTTTTAAGACATCTGCAAGTCTTGACCACGTTCGCCAAAGGATATCAATGATTTTGTAGATCAAAAGTCAAAAAAAACAATAATGCAAACTACATCTATTCGACCCAAAAAGAGAAAAATGAACACTAAATGTCATTTGCATTTCACCTTCTCTGTTGTTCAAGCTTGGCCGCCGCCACATGAAGGGTTTGGATGCCCAATTTGCATGATTTTTTGTCGATTCAAGGAGGATTTTGGCCGATTTTCTAAGGAAAATGCAAGGTAAGTGGTTTCCTCTGAGAACTTGACCTCTTCTTTGTCGATTTTGGGCCTCCAAGGCCACAATTCTGACTGGCTTTTGATGTATCTTCTAGTTTTTGCCTGGCCATGAACATCTATATTGCATTTGTTATGTTTTTTGGCCGCCATTGGAAGGTCGCTTGAGGAGAAAAACTATGATTTCACACAGCAAACGGCAGAAAGAAAAGGTAATTCATCCTTTGTTGTAGATCACTCTTCATTCTCTGAGATTTTTGCTGCATATTTCGCCTTTCTGAGGCACGATTTTGAGGTATCTGAGTATTATTGCTATTTCTTTCCTTCCTTCTGTAGTTCGACAGGAGTGTTAAAATATACCTCTGTTCATTCTTTGTATGCTTTTTGTTTCAACAAGCATAAAAAGGAGAAAGCCTTGCTAGCTGCAAACCGTGAGCTCTCCATGTGGGTTTGCAAAGAAAATTTGTTTTCACTGTCTATATATATAAAAAAAAAAATGAAGGAAACCCTAGAGTTTCGAAAACATTTTTTTCTGTCTTTTACTTCATAAATGAAGACTGTGTATTCTTTAGTTTGTAGACACAGGGATCTCATGCTCGGCCCTGTAGCAACATACAAACTTTAATATGCATTTTTTCTTTCACCTGGATCTTCAACAAAACTTCAAAAAGAAATTGTATCCTTTATGCCGTGGGGAAAAAACCCTCTGGGTTTGCACAGAAAACTTGAAATTTCATTGTAATGGAAATGCTAGGGTTTGAATATTATCACTCCACCATTTTTTTATTGAAGTATAGACTCTTGATGTAAACACATTCTCAGCTATCACTGTAATCATTCAAGCTCTCTGTATTTTTACGAAATGCACTTGTCTTGCATCTTCTTGAAAAAAAGTGAAGAAAATGGCTCTCTTTGTATCACCCAGTTGGAGTCTATCTCCACAGTATTTCTCTTTTATCTCTGTAGTAGTCTTTTTTGTACACTATGCATCTTTGCTCTTTCCTTTTGTCTACAACACAGTCATAGGACTGCTGCTCCATTGTCTGTATATTTTGTATCATATGAGTTTGTACCTTGCATAAGGAAATAAACCAGAGACCTTTTCTCAGACACTCGTCACTGAACATGCCATTAATGCATACATCCTCACTTGTATTTGGATAAGTTGCTGCACTTATAATACTGACGTTGTATTGAAAAACATTAAAGCACCTTACATATTATAATGCACTTGCAAAACATTTGAGGTATATGGAAAATATGAGACATTGTTTGTTCAAGTTGATGTATCTGTATATCATCATAGGCTTGTCAAAGGTCTGGTTTGGCTAAAGTTGTTCTATCACTAGATATTATTTTATCATGCTTCGGTCCTAGATAAAATTCCTGTGGGCCATAGATTGCCTGTCTCTCAAAAGAGTTAACAACAACATCATCATTGAGATATGTTGGATGATTGAGATGGATAGATGTAAACTAGAACTCTGAGAATTGATGCTCTAGCACTTGTAACTTTTCTTCACTTTCCTTCATGCTGTTCCAATTGCCTTTATATGTGTTGTTCCAAAACTGCATTATTCAGGTATATGGATGTGTTTGATTATGGTTTGCATTTGAATCTGAATCATGTCAATGTTGTAGCAGTGTGACCTTTACATTGATGAGGTGTGATTGTACCATGCACAGAAGGCATGTCATTGGCCTCCTCATGATATGCTTGCTGTTAATTCATGTACATGAATGATGTCTTCTTGTGAAGTCTTCTTGTAATGATTATTGTTCCGCAACATATAAGTCACTTTTATATGACTGCCTATCTGTATCTGTTCTTCATGCACAACAAAATGATAGCCCCTGTCTGTATTTTGTGATATTCGATCTTTCTTTTGATGAGACCTTGGCCTTGTGAAGTGGCTTGACATGCATTTAGGCTAACACTATGGCCTTTATATATGACTGAAATCAGTGTTGTATCTCCTTGATACATGGCATTATTTATTGCATCTCTAAACAGTTAACCCTTTGGTTCCATTTGGAAATCTCATTTGTTGTATTTGCAACATCTTTGATGATAAACAATAAGTTTTCAGCTGTCTCTACACATTCACCTCGAGAAGTTAAGTTGGCATGCCCTGTCAATTGCATAACATGAGAATTTTCTGGTGCTGAATATAATACAACAATACTGTCCTTCATTTCTGAGTTTTTTGCAAAATACAAACCTCCTATAAGCTTAAAAAACTCCTCACTTCTCTGCATTTGATCTCTGTGTAAAATAATGTGGGGTTTGACTTGTATGAAGAAAATATATTTTGGACTGTTTTTATTGCATTCTAGCTGTAGTTGTAGCTTATCATTTGCTTCTTGTAGCTGTTCCATTGACAAAACATTTCATTTTCTATCTCTGTATACTTTGGTCATTGATTGAGTGGCATGCTGATCTGCTGTTCCATTGTTGCTCCTTTCTCTTCATCATCACTGTACTATGTGACTGTAATCTTAGCACTTGACTGTCCATTTGACTGTTAGACTTTCATAGTCTTGATCTATTGTGAAGGACTGCATGTTGTATCAATCATTTTCTGCATTTTTGTAGCGTGATATTGTATTCATTGCTACTATAACAGCACTTATTGTTGTTTTATACGACTATATATGTGTTAGACCAAAACTACCATGTTGGCACAAGATAATGCACTTTTCACCAATACAAAGGTGCTGTCATGTACTCAAACATTTTCAATTGATGAATTTGCAAAAATAATCTTTAATTGGATATATTTCATCATCTGAAAGGCTATCACAAGATCTTTCTTTTGTCTCCGAACTTCCTGAATGCATGAAAATGAGAAGACATACACATTATATTGGAAATTGACTCACTCAAATAATTGGGCAGCGTGCTTGCTAATGTGTGGTTGTCACTCCATCCTCTCTTGGACTGTCAATCATAGATGAGCATTTGCTGCTCCAATCTATGATGTCTTTTCAAATATACTGCTATTTCAAATGGCTTTTACGGATGTACTTCATTCTCTCTTTTCCTTTATGACTGTCTTTATCATGGCTGTCCCTGTGATTGCCTTCCTGCTGACTGTTATGCATTTGTATATTGCATATGAAATGTTCTGTAAGGACTATGAGCTAGGCTCAACCCTTTTGGGAGCCATATTTCATCCACTCATAATATAACCTGATGAATCAAACAGAAACATAATTACACCTGTATCTACACATGAAGCAAACTTGTTAGAAAATAAATGCATGTTTTGGATGTGTTTGATGACTGATTGTTCTCTAGGACATCCAAGGTATACATTTCTTGTTTAATGCAATTGAGGATCAGTTTATACATGTATGGTATCTTGTTCATGTATGGTTTGGGACCATTCATTGCTTAGAGCATTGCTCTAACACCACTATTTTTGCCAGATGCAGGAACCAAGGACGACATGAAGCTAGGAAGCACAAAGACAACTCGGGGCGACAGGACAACACGCCAGAACTAGAGCCAGTCATTCTCAAGCAATGACTGGCCTCTGACCTTACATGCACATTACTTTTATTTACTTATTCATGTATAGATTGTTCTTCTAATTCATTGAATAAGACAGTTAACCTCACGGCTTGTGTGAGATAATGAACATTTTACATTCAATAAAGATTATTTATTTTTTGGAAAAGATTTTGGATAAACCCTCCTTATGTTACATGCACTTGGATAAATGCAATAAACTAATAAACATAATCTCCTAAATTATTTCATTTATGCACTTGAATGTAATGTATGAAGGACCAGATAAGATGTACCTTATAAGTTTTGAATCAAAACTCTACCTGAATGAGTCGTAGTGAAATTTAGGTAACAGTTACTTTTTTCTTTTCTCCAAATGACTTTTAAACTTAGTTTCACTTGACTGACTTTTCTTTCTCCAAGTTTCACTTAACTGACTTTCCTTTCTGCAAGTCACTTTTGCTACAATGGCTCAACTATTCATTCCCTTACCATACGAATTAGCCTACGGGAATGGTGAATAGGCTAATCATCCTTTGCCAAGTGATCACTCCGGAAATGGGGACATTACATATTAACAAAGGAGTGAAACCCTCCTTAAATAAGATTACAAACGATTTATCCAAAAAAGATAAGAGTGACAGCTAATAGGATACGACTAACAACTAAAAAGAATAAAGAATATTCCTAAAGTCTATCCTAAAAGCTAATTGACCATTATAAATGAAACATTACATTAATAATTTGTTGATGATTCTCATTTCTAATGTAATAAGCATGTCCCATTTGAATCCTCCTTATTAACATGTTGAACTTTAAAACTCATCCATTTCTACCATGTCGTATACAATTTCAATACAACTTGAATTGACCCACAATAGCATGATTGGAAGAAAGACATCAAACAGTCAGAACTTGAATAACTTAACAATCTTAAACAATATGACAATATCAAATGGTTTTGACATGAAAATTCCAGTTGACAAACATGAATGGTCCCATGCAGGCTAATAACAAATGTGATTATTTATTTTTCTGAATAAGAAAATATTTTATTCCTCCCAAGAAAGCAAACGCTTGTTCATTGAATATTTCAACTTTGGACTGTTTTAATTTTTATACAAGGAAATATTCACTTACTTTATCATGCAGATTTTGACCAGAGGTACATGTCTTCTCACTAGATACTGATATTTGTGATTTAAGTTTTTCAAAATCTTCCTTAAGTAATTCAGGATCCTTGTCATCTTCTGGCTTGGCAGTTTCATACTTACCATTTTTTACAGACCTCAGATGCTGTCCCTGAGCAATTTTAAAATCTTCAAATATTGGGGACTCGTAAATAAAGGTATACCTTTTCAAAATATCTCCTGAGCATTCGTCTTGCACTTTGGTTTGAAGGCTCTCAATATTGTGTCTAGTTTGAGAGCCGTTCTGTATCCTGTCTACCATGTCTTCTAGTCTAGCCTTATCATATTCCAAAAGATTCAATCGTCTTTCAAGGCTTTCTATGGTCTCTTCCATGGCTTTCCAGGTTGATTTTTGCCAATCCAGCAGATTTATTATCTGCGCCTTTGAATCTGGTTGTATCTGACTCATTCCCTGAATGACAAAAAAATCACTATTTGTGGTGCCCAAGGGCTCAGAAAAGTAACCGGCAGTATCTTTGTTATACGTAAGAGTAACTGAGTTAAAAATGCTATTATCCATCCCTTTTATGAAGCTGCAACTAGAACATATTTCTTTATATCCAGATCTCTCTACACCTGACCCTGCATTTCCAGGAAACACATGGCATCCCTCACTTTCTTGTCCTCTAGCTTCTTCAATAAGAATTTCTCCCACTCTAGACTTCAACTCTTGAATTTCATTTTTAGAAGCCATGTGTTTAGATATTTCTCTATCAAGAAGCTCCGGCAATCTGGCTCTGTCAGCAACCAAATGTTTAATTTTTGCTTCAAATGCTCTATCAACTTTGGCCTTCTCTCTTAGATGACATTCATATTTCTCCTTTGCTTCATAAGAAGACAATAAACAGGATACTAAATGCATAAATCTTTGAAGCTGCAAAAAAAATTAATAAAAAGTTAATTGCAGCTAAAGAAATTTAGATGAGAAGATGAACATCCACACAATTTGAAATTAATTTGTTAAGCATGAGATTGGCATCTTGTAGTTAGAACTCTAAGTGCGACTAAAATGAAGGGATTTTCATCGGCAAATTTATGCTGTACAAGAACAGAAAGATTCATTGCATTACAAGCATATAACCAAAAATATCACTATTGTATGATATTCTCAATTCCTATACCAACCTTGTCATAGGACCAAGACAGTTGTTGAGAGTACAACACAATTTATTAACTAGTAACCTTCTGTGTTAGAGTGGACATGTAACAGAATATGATACAGCAAACCAATTACACATTCATGACAAGGGGATAGGAGAATAACGGTCATCTGTTCACTATGAATGAGAAAGGCACATACAGGTACAATAGTCCAAAAGGGTGAGAATGAGTATTCTCATAATAAAAAACTAAGGAAGGGAATCCTACCTGATGTACCCAGGTTGAATGAAAATTGTCTCCCTCTCTTCTAAGGTTTGAGTGCATCTATATATAATATATATTATATAGAATTAGAAAAAGAATTAATTACATCCAAGAACAATTACTTAACAATTCGATTATATAACATACAATGGTCATATTCCTACTGATGAGATAGTTTGGCTACCTATTTAGTGGCTTGGTCTCTAAGGCAACACCAATCAAGATAGTGTCAACAAGGTAGGTGCTACTCGATGAGAAAGTTGGCACTGAGCATGCACTATTCAAAATCCTTGACGACCAAGAGCCAACTCCAAGGATAGCTAATCAGGTTAGCACTAATCCATGGAAGACAGTCTAGGCAGTGTTCTACAAGCATCAATCCACATCATGGATGATGCTAATTCATAGGCACTAATATGCAAGGCATTGGGTCTTGTAAACCCATCTCAATGATTAGAGTTAGATCACAGGTGTTTGAAGTTATTGATGCAGTAGCATCTAGGTTCATGGGCAATCTTTTTTTTATATTACTAATCGTTTATAAATATTCTGCTCATATGAGCATCAACATGAGATCAATACAAGCTCTTGTGAGCACAACCATGAGACTAATATAAGATCCTTTCAAGAAACCACACTAGAAACCACCTATGGAAGAACAATAGTCACAACTTAGAAATCCACTTATTTAGAAACCACCTCCATACTACAAGTCAACTATGGAAGACCATGAGACAACTTAGAATTTCATATTAGATGTCCCTTTGAAAATTTGAACTTGGGTCTCCACAATGAAAAATCGATGCTTTAACCAATTAAGCTCAACCCCTTGGACTTCACGAGCAATCTTGCATCACACAAAAACAAATAAGGTGGTTGAGAGGATTTTAGTTTTGGTTTGCAAATTTTTGAATAAATGGCATGCTTTTCATCTGACTTTGGCTGCAAAAGAAATTACAGTTGCATCTTCGGCAGTAGCCTATTTCAACTTCGGCAAAAATCTGTTTCATCTTCAAAATCATTGTCATTTTCAACAACACTTTGTTTTTGGCAGCAAATAACTTTGACATCAAGTGACTTCTACAGCACTATCATCTTTGGCAGCGAACCTTTTTGCAACTTTGGCAGCAATATGAATTCACTCCAGCAGTACTATAACTTCAGTAGCAACTAGGACGACTTCAATATCAAGGCAAAAATGAAAGGTGGCAGATATAACAGATGGCAATGATGATTCATTATGACATGGACTCCAAGGGACATATAGCATTGGCTTTTGTTTAAATCAATTTATTTTATGTCTCCAACCTATTGTTATGGGTCATGTGTTTTTCTCAGTTGCAAGTAGGTGTTTTGGTATGCAGAAAGTTGGACATTAGGGCAGAGGAATGTGAGGTTCAGAGTCTAATTCCTTTTGACAGTCGTTGGTCTTCAGATTGAGGACGTGTGTTTTTCTTTCCCGTTTTGGGCAGTGCTAGGTACAACTGCTATCATTTGGCGGATGCTCATTTTTTGCCAAGAGTGCTCATCTTCTATGGCATTGCAACTATTTACAATCTTGAGGGTGGGCATTTTTCTCATGGTATTGTTTATTGGCGGTCATGCAGGTCATTGGAGTTTTTGGCTATTAGCAAATCATTACCCAAGGTAAAGTGGAAGCATATTCAAGCAAGAAGGCAAGAGAAATGGTTGGTAATTATTTTGGAAGCTTCAAAGAAAAATAAAACCATCAATCTTCTTGTGCAAAGGTAGCGAATGAGGAAAACTGAATAAAGAATAGTCGAAGTAGCGAACAAGAGAGAGGGGCAATGAGAGGGGTAGAGAGAGTAGGCTCCAAAAGAGACCCTAAGGTTTATTCACCCAAGAGAGGTAAGTCGAGCTGAGGCTAACTATGTTGGAGAGAGAAGAGATAGGGGCAGACCCAGATTGAAGAGTTTTCTTTCATCTAGGGATTGATGTCATGTCCCCTTCTCAAGCATAAGTCTAGTGAAGACTGTCATGTCCTATTTTTGTTCACACCAATTCCAACATGTATTGAGCATTCCAAGATTCTTGGAGAAGTCTACAAACCTTGGAGAGCTTCATTTTCAAAGGTTTCATATTCCCTACTCAATTTTAGCTAGTAGATTTTATGGAAATAATTTAATTAGTCATTTCAGTATTTTCCGTAGTTGTAATGTCCCCTTCGCAAGCGTGAGCGATCGGCGAAGACCCTTACCCTATTTTAATTCCCGTGGGCTAATTAGGATTTTGGTAAGGGAATAATTAATTAATTAAATTAAGTTGTTTAAAATTATCCTTTTATGGGCAACTTATATTTAATTCATTATTTTAGTAAAGTTGGACATTTTATTATAAAGTGACTTATTCTGGGGACCAAAAAGCAAATTAAAATTAAAAGTCACTTTATGGGGGAAATAAAATATAATTTCTCAAAAGTTCTAAAAATCAGTATAAAAAGTGGATGTAAGAAGAAAAATTCGTATTCTTGGCATTTTACATTTTGAAAACTCCAGTTGTGGAGATTGAGCATTTTGTTCAACTTTAAGCCCTAGGATGAAAAAACTAAGGTGAATATTGGTTTAAGAGATGAAACCCCTCCTAGCCAACTCTTGGTGGATTCACAGATGTGCTGAACGATTGATTTGTGCTGAAGCAATGAGATATCATTTCCAGATTTGTATCCAGCAGAGCGACATATTGGTAATTTCCGAAGGACATTTGCAGAGCAAGTATTTAATATTAATTTATTGATAGATGAAGTTTGTATCAGCTAGTTGTTCCATTAATATCATTCCAGCCGATCCATTTTAATGACCAAGCTGGCTGTACCAAATAGGGTTGATTGAAATTGTTAGCCGTACAAGTTTTTGGCAAGATGTATATGTTCCAAGGGAGGCATGAGGCTTAGAAAGAGTAGTTACATTTTGCAAGAGTCTTAGGGCCCAATATTTTTGACCGCCACTTTTGAGAAGGAAGTTCACTCTTATGGAGTGAGTTGCAACTATTTGGAGAAGGAGAAAGGGACTGTACTACTACAACAGTGGTCTATCACTTGTTATAAGGGAATTTTGTTTGTGTGTTTAGAATTTTAGATGATTACTCTATTCTTTCCAACAACACATGGAGTTTTGGCTATTGCATGTCAACGTCAACCATTAATATGGTTAGTATTTCTTTATAGAAGCATTTAATTGTGTATCAGCTGAGTGCAAGTCTTTCAAATAGAAATAAAATTAATTGTGGCCTTCATATGCTTGAAAGAAAATAGAATCAGATTTCTTTACTTTACTATAATTGTGTCAATCATTTACAACAATACTTACACAAAAACAAATAGAAAATTACAGCACTTGATAGTTGGCATTTTGTCAAACATTTGTTGAAATACACAAAAACCAAGTTTGGTTCATTGTAGTGGTATGAGAGCTAGTTTTCTTGCCAAGCTGTTGGGATTTATCAGTTTGATGCAGAAAAACAATTCATATGCAGCTTAGTGAAAGAGCTAATAGGTATTATCAAAGATATCTAAGAAGAGGTCAGTTTAATTTTCCGGAAAATCCAGAAGAATTTCCCTTTTCAGATTTACAAATTGAAGAGATAGAAGAAACCATGGCCAATAGAGAAAGAAGGAATGAAGGTAATAGCACAGAGCAGATACTCAATGATCTTGTTAGGGGACAACAATAGTTGACCCAGTTGTTGACACAAATGTTAAAGAATATGAACACTTCTAGGGCTAACCAGAACAACAATGATAACAATGGTGAAACTAGTAACTCTACAAATAATCGAACCAACAACAACACTAGAACATTTATTGGATCAGCAGCATGACCTTTGATGCCTACATTTTTAGACAGACAGGAAGTTCTAGAAGGTAATGGAGGACAGTAGAATGATGGTGAGAGTTTTGTGGACTACTTGCATGAGTACCAATCATTGGGTGATGAATTTCATGTTACTATGTCATTGACTGATTTTTGCCAACTTAACTTGAGGAATAGACCCAAGAAAGACAAGGGTACACACAATCAGGACTTGCAACGAAGGTTGGGCAAACTATCCATACCTACCTTTGATGGTTCCAAAAAATGCATAGCATGTTCATGGATCCAAAAACTTGATACATATTTTTCATTGAATCCCATGTTTGAGAATGAAACGATAAAATATGCCACATTGCACTTGGAGGGAGATGCTCATGAGTGGTGGTACCATGGGATGGTGACACAGGGGCATAGTCTTATTGACTCTTATGCAGATTTCAACCAAAGACTTATTGACAGGTTTGATAAGGATTCGGAACTGCATTTCAGGGAGCTATCATAGCTAAAGCAGTATGGTTCAGTTGACAATTATGTGTTTGAATTTCGGAGGCTTTTCGTTATGGTTCCTGATGTTTCAAAGAGGAGGCTTGTTCTTTTCATTGAGGGTTTGACCAAACCACTTAGAGGTTGGGTGAAGGCATTTGACCCACCTTCCTTACAGGATGCAATAAAAAGAGCAAGAAACATGGAGTTCTCCACACCCAAAAATAAATTCTAGCCTAAGTCATTCCCAACAAAGAAAGACAAGAAACCTTTTCAGAAGGAATGGCCTAAAAAGGCAAGTATGGATGATGAAACTAAGAATGATCTGCGGAGAAAGAAGTTATGTTTTTCATGCAAAGAGCCATGGGAACCAAGTCATAGGTGCCTAGAAAGAGGCAAGGTTCACTACATTGAGGTCATTTCCGATAATGAAGAGGAAAATGAGGAAGTTGATTCAAGAAGTAAACATGAAGATGAAGATGTTGAACGAGAGGAACAGGTGATTGGAGGAGTTTTAGGAGGGACCTTTGCTACTCTATCAGGTACACCCAAGTATAACCCATTCAAAATTAGAGGAGTATTGTAGGGTCAACGAGTGATGGTTTTAATTGATAGTGGGGCAAACCACAATTTCATTGATGAGGGCCTAGTGGCAAGAAGAGGCCTTGAGGTGGAGGATTTCGAAGGATTTAATGTTATGGTTGAAGATGGATTTACCATGTCATGCACAAAGAAGATTCCACAGTTGAGTATCGTGTTGGAAAACCATAGAGTGACAGATGATTTTTATGTAGTGGGAATTGGAGAGACAGATGTGGTGTTAGGAATACAATGGTTGCACTCTCTTGGGAAGTACTCCCAAAACTTTCAGACTATGGAACTAAAATTCAAAATTGATGGGAAAAAGGTGGTACTTCGAGGTATGTCTAATGGAGCACCTAGAGTAGTCATAGCTAAGAAAATGGAGGCTCTTTTCAGACATGGTGAGGTTGCATGGGCAGCCTAATGCTTTGTGTCTACTAAGGCTTCTTTGGAGGGTGAGAGAGCTACCATGTTGACATTTAGTCATTGTTGGACAAGCATAGCTTGGTCTTTGGTGATATTCCTCCTGGTAGGCCACCAGACATGGGTTTTGAACATGTCAACAAGTTAGAGGAGAGGGCCAAGCCCATCATTACTACCCCTTATCTCCATCCAAAAAGGCATAAGGAGGAGATAGAGAAGGCCATCAAAGAGCTACTTGATATGGGGCATATCACACCCAATTCTAGTCCTTTCACTTCTTTGGTGGTTTTGGTTAAGAAGAAGGATGGAACCATGAGGATGTGTATTGATTACAGGACTAACAATAAGAAAACAATTAAAAACAAGCTAAGTTGTTGGTTCTGGTATGGGAACGGGTACTGGAACAGGGTTCTAGTATGCCAGTACGACGATTTTCTTTTTGATTTGAGTACGGTTGGGTACGACTGTACTATATATAATTTAAAAATAAAAAATATACAGAATTGAAAATACATTGATATATCAATTATATTATTAGTATATATATAATTTAATATATATTATAATGATATATATTATAATAATACAAGTTACGAACCTTACGAAGAACCCAAATGGATTCGGCTTTATAATCTACCATTGGAATTTTGGATGGAGGATTGTTTAACAAAAATAGGCTGCTCCCTGGGAACTGTAACAGGCATTGACACAGACCTTCTTGACAAAGACTCATATCTCTATGCAAGAATTCAAGTGGCGGTGATCAAAATGATGCCGAAGTTGAAAGAATACAGGTGGACCCAAAAACTGGAGATAGAACATAGTTTTTATTGTTCAGATTGCAGAAGTCGATTTTAGTCGCAAGACGATGCCCTAAAAAAGGGAAAGAAATAGAAAGGCCGAACAATCCAGATGTCCCTGCTATAGAAAAGAACACCACCAACAATCACAAAACCAAACAAAGGTGATATCCGAAGTACCCAGTCACAAGTGAATACTCCACACACCGAAGAAACAATTGATGGGAAATTTTTTGCAGAAGGGAACAAGGACAACAAAAGTGCAGCAAATTCCATTCATGCAAGAGAGGACATGACAAGTACCTTGCCTGCTAATCTGAATCCCCAGACACAATCTTCTAAAAACCCCTGCGATGAAGTCAGATCCCCCAGTTGATAAGACGTCGAGATTTCAGAGGTGGGAGCAAACAAGATTGGGTAGTTGCCACCAAAGGATACCACACCAAGGATGGGAAATTGCATAAAAAATATCAAACTCAGGGACTTCCTTAGGGACACCACCGGAGGTACTCCTAGATCATCTCCAAATTAAACCTATTAAGGGGCGCCTAGCCCCTTAATCCGGTGCCTCGAAATGCCAGAGGTAATTCAGTCCCCCCGCTTCTCAGGTGGGAAAAAAGAGCCTCTTGCCAAGATTAGACAGGAAATTCAAAACTCAGATTCGGAGCGACGACGGAGGATGGAACCAGTAGTCAGTCAAAGGGATTTAAATATTCTCTCTAGAGAATTAGCAGATAGGTTAGCATAATGTTCTACCCCAAATTTTTTTCAAAATGATCATACAAAGATATGACAATGTTAGCTCAAATTGCATAAACCAACTAAATGCCTCACACTTTCTAATCACCCAGATCCCAGAATGGGCAAGGTGAGAGCATAAGTGATTTTGGCTTACAATGCACTACTTAGGCAATAAAGAAAGTACAATTCATCCGCTGCGGCGGGCATCCACAAGCATATGGGAATTCACCACTTGAAGTGGGTAAAGAACAAAGAAGATTACAATGCCATCCACTTGTTCAGTGGGAATACTCCACTTTTCCAGTGGGTGAGAAAATAAAAGAAAAATTTATTCTCCACACTGGCGGTAAACCATCTAGGGGTACTTAATGTGAATTTGATTACAAAAAATATGAAAATACTCAATCTAAACATGAATATTATCACCATACAATAGACTTAGATGAGCATTGTTCCCTGATTTCAAAGTATAGAATCATACCCTGCATGGAAGTGATGGAAAATCATCAAATAATAGCTCTAAGATAGCTGATAAAGAATGTCATTTGCTGACGCAGAGCTAACTGTGACTGAATCAAGTGTATTGCTGACTGTGATAATATACGGCAGCCAAGTATGATGCATAGATGACTCATAAAATCCACTCAACCACTAAGCCAAACAATGAGGCAATACTGATATACAAACCCTCAAAAACTGTTCTGAACAGTCAATACACAAATGTCTGATAAATACAGAGACCGCAGCAATAAATATCTAAGTCTGGGCCGTACGGCCAGGTACAGTACATCAGCTTAGTACAAATTCGTTTCTGCTTCATACAATCTCCAATACCCTTCAAAATGACTGTCCATAGATGACTAAAAAGACACAAACAAATCAGAAATCATAGAGTCTTCAATCTCATTAAGAACAAGAACTGACTTCAGCACTGTACGGCAGACTCAGAAAGGTACGGATGCACTTTAAAAATCAGACTTTGCATTGAAACCACAAATAAGACCATGTAGGGTGATGCCTAGGCAAAACAAAGACTTAGATCAAATCACAACTCCATTATTTTAATATTTTCAAAACTTCAAATCAGCTAGTACAGCCATGATACTGTAGGGACGGGATGTAATAGCATAAAGTCTCAATGAAACTTGATCAAAATACTATCAATAACATCTACAAGGGATTACAAATGATAAACTATGATTCTCCATTCCAAAACTTATCAAAAGATCTCAACTCTAATCAGCTCAATGGCAAACTCTGTATGAGCTTGCTCCAATATCTGTCTCCAACACAATGGTGATTCCTGTATGAAATCACACCAAACCTCTAGAGGGTTTTCGTCCTCAAGGGCATTCTACAAGAGGGTTTTCGTCCTCGAGAAAATGGAAGAACACTCCGGTTCAATTCCAGTAGAATAACAATATCAAAACCAAGCATGCCCAAACAATAAGCCCATCACCTCCTTTTATAACTTTTTGAGGGAAATAAAATATTATTTCCTCTACCCTTCATATTTCTTCTCAAAGGTATAAAATAATTCATTATGTGTGCACACTTAAAGTCACCTTTTTAATTAAAAGCTCCCTTTGGCTCAAAAGACCCCTTTATCAAAATAAGGGAAATATTTGATTCACAAGGCCCCAATATGATGCATCCATGATTTAGAGCTTTTCATCCCCTTTCCAACGAGCTATAACATTTAAGTGTTAAATGAAAATTTCCCAACCTTTTTAACTTAAGTGCAATAATTAATTGTTTACCTCATTAAATCAACTGATTTTACGAGAAATCCCAAATATCACCAAACTGCAAAATTAAGCATACCAACATACTCCATGATGTTTGGGAAGATGAATGATGCCCTTCCGAGTGACTTTCTAAAAATAGACGGCCTCTCCAAGAAACTTGGAGAGCAAACCGGGAACCCGATCAAACATCATAAAGCATCACTGCGATCTTGAACACCATCTAAGCTCAAAGCCATAACCAATTGCTCTATAAAGCTGATCTGTGACCCTCCAAGAACATTGGAGTTCTCCCAACAAAGCCAGATAGCCACTAAGAGACTAAGAACAAGCCAAAATGCTCACAATAATCAATGTGTCAAAAATGGAACATTACAATTAGCATTTTGCCATTCTAACTTTAGACATTCTGCTAGTGGCTTGCATTGCACACATCCGCTGAACAAGCATTGATAAGGTTGGCTCTGCGACCTCATGTTCTCACTTTGTATTGCATCGACCATTTCGCTAAATAAGGGTAGAGTGTGGACATGGCTGCCTAGTGTGTCGCAATGAATATTTTAATTGCATACTCTCTAGTTACTACATTGGATAGTTTATGTAGATCCAATGCATTGTATGCTCTCACTTTGCCCACATGGGGATCTGGGTGATCAGAAGGTTGAGGAGTTTGCATGATTGCATCTCTATTTCAGTTGAAAATATCAAAAAAAGCTAGGGTGGTCATTACATTTCTGAAGATGAGTCAAGAGCTAACGAACCTGAATCACCGAATGAAGACCCTATTTTGGGAGATGAGGAAGAAGAGAAAGCACAAGAGGAAGAAGAAGTCTTGGGAAGCACACTTGCAAAGCTTTCAAGTACTTCCAAGTACAATCTTTTCGAATATGTGGAGTTTTGCGGGAACAAAGAGTCGCCGTGCTCATTGACACCGGTGCGACTCACACTTTCATAGATGAAGAATTGGTGACCAAGCAAGGTCTCAAAACAAAAGACTTCAAAGGTTTTAATCTTATGGTTGTTGAGGATTCACCCTCCAGTGTATCGCGAGGATCCTTGAGTTGAACCTGAATATGGGAGGATATGACATTAAGGATGACTTCTATTTAGTCAGTATAGGAGACACAGATATAGTTTTGGGTATTCAGTTGTTGCATTCATTAGGGGAAATCACTCTTGATTTCCAAACCGTAGAGCTGAAATTTCAGTCAAAAGGGAAACAACTGGTACTTCGTGCGATGACAAATGTAGTACCAAGGATCGTATCTACAAAGAGAATGAAGAGAACCTTTTGCCATGGACAAGTAACATGGGTTGCACATTGCCTTGTGTTTATGACCAACTCTCCAAAAGGAAAAAATGAATACCATGTGAATGTGCAGAATATTTTGGAAAAGCACAAAAAGGTTTTTGGTGACATTCCTCCAAGGAGACTGCTTGACAAAGGCTTTCAGCATGTTATCGAGATGGAGGAGGTGCCAAGCCCATCATCACAACTCCTTATCACCATCCCAAGAGGCATAAGGAGGAGATTGAAAAAGAAAAGAAGGAACTTTTGGACATGAGACACATCAAGCCAATTCAAGTCATTTTGCTTCTTCTATAGTCCTTGTCAAGAAGAAAGACAACACAATAAGGATGTGCATTGACTACAGAACATTGAACAAAAAACTATCAAGAATCGATACTCAATCCCTAGGATCGATGAATTGATAGATTGACTTCATGGAGTGGTCTATTTCTCAAAAATAGACTTTAGATCGAGCTACCATCAAATTTGGGTCCGAGAGGAGGATATCCACAAAACGTCTTTCAGGTGCCATTATGGGCACTATGAATTTCTAGTCATGCCATTTGGTTTAATGAATGCTCCAACAACCTTCCAATCATGCATGAACCAAGTGTTCATCAAATAGTTGAGGAAGTTTGTCCTTGTGTTCTTTGATGACATCCTCATCCACATTAGAACTTGGGAGGAGCACCTAAGGCATATTGATGAGGTGTTGGAAATTCTAGAAGCATAGTCTCTTTGCAAAGGAGTCAAAGTGTGACTTTGCTATGACGAAGATTCTACACTTGGGACATGTCATCAATGCAAATGGAGTGCAAGTGGACATGGAAACGATCAAAGCTATTAGAGATTGGCCTCCCCTGAAGACCTTGACTCAACTGCGAGGATTCTTTGGCCTTTGCAGTTACTATAGAAGATTTGTTAAGGGATTCTCTCAACTATCTAACCCCTTAACAGAGACAAAGAAAGGCGCTTTCACATGGAATGAGACAACGCAACGAGCTTTTGACAAAATGGAGGTATTGAGCTCGTGTCCAATGTTAGCTATTCTAGATCTTTCCCTTCCCTTTGTTCTTGAATGTGATGCAAAGAACATTGGAACAAATCACAACTTTAGTATAAAGCAAAAAAGAGGAATCAATTGTACATCTTGAAAACAAAGCAACATTTTTGTCCTTCCATATGCTAAAAATAATTTCCACCCTGAAAGCATGCCATATTTGAGTGAATTTGGAGGGGATTTGAGGCCAATCCCCTAATAACACCATATGCCAAGAGAAAATTTCAAGTGTAAATGGTTTGAAGAAAGCATGGATCCAAGTCTAGGCTGCTTGTGCTCTAGGACAAAACCAGAAGAGATGCTTAAGCATTTCCTAGTGATCACAAAAAGGGCATTTTGGGTCCTTAATTATAAACCCCGAAAGGGATATTTATGGCTTTCACCTCACTTACGTATGGTTCCTACATTGAACCAATGGTGGCTACTTCAGTCTCCTCTAGCTATCTGGCAACACAGATTCAGTACCATTTGGTTAGCCATTCTCAAGCCCAAGCTTGCCCATTTGGCTTGATGTATCCTTTTTCAAGGTCTACCTATTGGTACCAAGCTAACTCATTTTGGTATTAAGGACCCAAAATGCCCTTTCTGTGGTCACCAAGAAACGCTTAAGCATCTCTTCTGGTTTTGTCCTAGAGCACAAGCAACCTAGACTTGGATCCATGATTTCTTCAAGCCATTTTGGCCTGAACCTTTATCCTGGCATATGGTGTTATTAGGGGATTGGTCTCGAATCCCCTCCAAATTCACTCAAATTTGGCACGCTTTCAAGGTGGAAATTATTTCAACATATGGAAGGACAACAATGCTTCTTTGTTTTCAAGATGTACAATTTATTCCTCTCTATCACTTTATACTAAAGTTGTGATTTGTTCCAATGTTCTTATGCAAATTCAAGTGCAAGCTAACAAAGTTGCACTTGAGGTTGCACATTTATAGGTGCTTCTGGACCATTTGGGTAATGCTCCCTAAACAATAGCCAAAGTCCTATTGATGATGTTTTCTTGACAACAACAACATTAGAATAAAACACTAAGTGCTCTATCCTCTCTTGAACAAAGCGTCTCGAATACTGAACTACGTGATCAAACAAGAACGCTCCAAGGTTCTTTGTATGTGATTTGCAACAGATAGCCTCAGTGGTATGATGTGATAATGTTGTTTACACAAAGGGACATACGCAGAATTTATTCATCACTCCATTCAAATATGTACTCTTTCCTTGTGAAATGGAATTTCTTCTAATCAACTAAAAAGAAAATGAAAAAAGAGAAGGGGTTAAGAAGGCTATTCTAAGGACAATGACATGATGAAGAATGCTATGGTAGACAAATTCCCTTAGAAACCAAATTTCACTTCGCCATGACAAGCAACAACTACATGAAATAGGTGCAATCTCCAAAGGATAAACCAAGGATTTTCATATTGTTGACACACTCCAAAGTACCCACAACTGGCACAACTCGAAGGAGCATCAACAATCGAACTATTTGCAAGATGTGGTTCAGGCTAACTTTACATGATGACTTACCGTCGACAAGCCATCAAAAGTATGAACCAACGGGAATTTATCAAATATCATTGCATATATCCATTACATCAATGAACCATATCTACTTTATCATCTAAGCTACTTGGAATCACATCTCAACCATCTTGGAGAATAAGAAACCATGCGAACATTCCTTGATCGTACAAGATCACCATGCAAACAACAACAATGAGCTTGTATTGATTTAAGGAGTGTTTTGTTTACAACAATTTCATATATCTCTTCAATGATTTCGAAGAGTTCTTTCTACTCTACTCCTATTGCCATAGTATCTACTCCTCTATCTTCCTCTAACGATTCTTTTTCTAACGTCTCTTCTAATGTCCCTTTACAAATGAGAGAAGTGAGCTTTAGATAGAGCTCAAGAATTACAATGAATGGCCCAGATTGATTTAGCAATCAACGGCCGAGATTGAGACAACAAGGCAATTTGTTACAAAATTTGCTATTTTTAGAACATGAAAGAGGCAATGAAGGCACGTTTCCCAATGTGATAAGCATCTTTGGAGCATCTTTATGGTGGGCCCTCTTGAATGAATGACATGGCAGAATGTGATTGGCCTAATGATGTGTACGTGCCACCTCAGCATCTTCAAACAAACTAGTCTGGTTCACCTCATGTTCACTTTACTTAGAATATTTTCTTCTTGTTCTCTTTGATGTAACTCATGCATCGCTTTGATGATCATGCTCATCTCTCATCTTGTGATGTTGTCCTTGCAGGACTCTGGACTCTTGGAGTGTTGAGGTGGAAGATGTCTTGTGTGTGACTTCTTGTAGTAGACTGGCATATGATGGATGCACATGAAATAGACAACTCTGGATGATGACTCCTTCTCATGTGTGGCAAAGTGACAACCTTCCACTAATCCTTGCCTCGTACAGATGATGCTCTTGATGATGAACTACACTTGTAACCTTGATCATCTTAGACTAGCTCCCCTCCACATGGCGTTGATGTCTTCCTCATCCAGACATACGAAGTCTTCAAAGCAAGATGAACTTGATGTAAGAGTTCTCCTCCATGTGGTGATGATGACAAACTTGAGCAACTTTACTCCGCCTTCCAAACTTCTCATGTATGAGCTCTCGCCATTCACCTCCTTGGATCCTCCATCACCTACAAGAAGAAACACATCAAACTAAGACTTGATATAACGATTTTTCAATAACAAATTACATTCATCTAATGCATGTGGGATCAAAAAATGACATTTCAAAACATACCCTTTCGTGTGAAATCCATGCCTAAGTGCCTAGGCGGGTTTAGAGGTGATAGGCGGAGAGTGTCTTGTGAATGACATGACATTGTCCAGGTGAAGTGCTCAAGGCCGCCTAGCATGGGCGAATTTGAGGGTGGTGTCAGGATTTTATCACTTAAAACTTTATTTTGGTGTTCATTCCCTCCTTTGATAGCTCTTTCTCCAGACTTAGCAACACTTAATAATTTTTTGAGGTGTTTGTTGGTTTTTTCCCTGACTGGATGCTCATTCCCAGATTTCCCTACAAGGTAGCCATTAGTGATCAACAGGATCTCTGGGCCAGGGGCCAACAGTGTAGGAGATAGACTCTATTTTTATCTCTTCTTCTTTAGGCTCTACAAAACCTAGGGGGGTATTCCCTATTCAACACCCATGAGATATGCTTGTGGGTTGGCTTGGGATGTTGACACAAAGCAGATAAGTCCTCCTATAAGTAGACCAAAACTGTGAGATAAGAGCGAAGGGGCTAGCTTTAGGCCTATGTTGAGTTGTGAATCAGAGGACTTTGGGTCCTAAAACTACTTCTACAGTCCTAATGGTTGTTCTTGAAGTTTGAATTTGATTTTATGTTTGGATGCAAACCTGGACCTGGTGTATAATCTCAACACAGAGCTAGATTGGTGCCTATCCAGGGCTTGGAGTCAGTAGACATACACCTGTGAATGATCAGCATGAACACAATAAAACTGGACTTCAAGGGGATGTTGTGGTATTTGCCTTACAAATACCTCCCAAAAACAGAGTGTTAAGTTATCAATACTTATGGTATCCCTATTGCAGTATATCCTTCCCAATACTCAATCTGAAAACACTTTAATCTACCCCTTGAGCAGAAGTTGAAAAATCAAGCATTCAATACAGGAATTCTATATTCTAGAATACCAGACACCCCTTAGATATCTAGATTCAGAAGGACACATGCAATACTAGAGACAGAATTAACAAAACACATGCAAATAGAGCATTACTCATATAAAATCAATCATGAAATCAGTAGATTCATGCATGAGACATACAAGAGATACATAAACTCACAAGACCTCCTATACAGAGCAGCCAAAACCAGTTGTATCTTATTACAAAGCCAGATATGTCTAGTTTTCAACAACGAAATGAGTGACACAGCTTGTCTCTTATAGCACAATTGTGTACACTCAACAATTAATTACAACGCCTTCTCAAAATTTCAAAAATTATGCCAAATACAGCACACCACAGAAAATTTCGCCCAGACATTAAAAGCTCTAGGCAGAAAGAAGGGGAAGAGCAGGTGGGATTGGAAAATGCGCTGCCACTTGAAGATTTCTCATGAAATATAGTGGGTGGCCTATTAATCATCGACCCAACTGCTGCAAAATCTACCATTAATTTTCACCAACCTGCCTTGGGAATGGCTCGCGTGCCCCCCGAAACCTTCCCGCCAAAACACAATATCCTGATATTTCAAAAAATGCAAGAAACATTAGTCCCACATGTACCCCGCGGAAACCTCCCTAACAATTTATAAACACGGTCGCGAGCACATTAAGTGTTGAGCCTTTTGCCCCGCTCGACCCATGAACCATCCGCCAATAGCCCATCTCTCCAACTCCCACCAATATCGGTGTAACATACACCATCGGAACAAACGAAAAGCCTCCTGCCGACTAGCAATGTCACCCCGACGAAGGCCCCGAACTACCCTGTCGGCCAAACCAACTGCATCGGCGAACACTCTGCCAACCTCTCCGATACGCAACATCACACCGATGCCTCCTTCACATCCCCCGTCGGCCAGACATAGACCGTTGGGGCGACCAAAACTTCCTTCGCCGACACACCGAGTCACGCTAACCGCCACATCCATTCCAGGTCTTCGGCGAGACCGCCTCCATCGGCTCACCCAAAAATTCTCCAACCGATATCACTGATCTCACCGACGAAGCCTTCGCATCCCTTGTCAGCCAGACACCAATCATTGGCGGACCCTTCACCTGCCTGGCCAATATGCAATGTCACTCCGATAGCATCCGAAAACCCTCCATCGGGGTGACCCCTCCCATCGGCGGAAGCAAAAAATACTTCGCCGATAGACCAAGCTCTCACCGACCACACTGCACAACCCTCATCGGCCAGAGTAACCCTGTCGGCCAAACTCTCCATCGGTCAGGACAATGCCATGCATTACACTGATGGCATCTCTCCATCGGTAAGACCCAAGCACATCGGTGAACCTGAAAACTCTTTCGCCGATGACCACACACACGTCGATGATATTTCCATCGGCCAAACCAAAACACATCAGCGGAGCCGAAAACCCCCCTACCGATAACAGAACTCACGCCAATGAATACCTTGAACATCCCTCATCGGCCTTACCATCCCCGTCGGTGGAACATGCAACACTGCTGCTGATAGATAAACTCTTGGCGATGGAAGAAAATACCATTGTGAAGAACATGGTCGCCAAGACAAAGGTGAACTCACACCGATGGAGTTAGAAAAAACATAGGATCAAAAGAGAAATCCTGCAAACACCAAAAACGCAAACCCTTGACCAAAATGATTACTAACATAGGCTCTGTCTGGGGACGTGCAGGTGCAAGGCTGCAGCGAGGACCTCAGATCTGTGGGATGCAGACCAGTCCCTTATCCGTTGGGCAATAGAGTTAAACTTGCATCAGCCTGCATCACAAACTAAATTTTTACATATTAGTTTGGTGGCCCCGGGCAACCAAAAATGAAGAACTACAATTTTTTCTTGCCAAATGCCTGATTCCAAACTGAAAGATCCCAATCCCAATTGAAAAGATTGGCATAATCTGCCCACAAGGTCATCTGCTCAATTAGATATTCCACCATTTTTGACAACTTGCCACTTGTAGTATTGCCTCTGTCACTCTGGATTTCAAAATCAAACATGCAGCCATACATGCTATAAAATCTTTCAGCATTAAGCAACATATGCATGTTATACTCCTCAGACAATACATCATATTGCTCTTGGCACTCTTCATCTACCTGGCTGCTGCATATCATCAGGCACTCATCCAGCTGGTCCAAAAATTGAAAACACTAAGAAAAAATGAGACCCTCAATATTTATTGATATTGAAAACAAATCCTGATCCATACACCCATAGTTACATATGTCTAGATCAAATGATGATGAACATACATTATCCACAGTTTGCAAATCCATACTATCTTCACAAGAACTGAAGATATCTGATTCATGGATATGACATTGATCTCCCCAGCAGAGTCGCCAATTTGTTGGTGACTCGGATGGGCAATAATATATCACCAGGGATGACTAGATAGTACTTTTGATAAATCACATCCCCAGCAGAGTCGACAATTTCTGTTGGTTTTTTCCCTGACTAGATGCTCATTCCCAAATTTCCCTACAAGGTAGCCATCAGTGATCAACAGGATCTCTGGGCCAGGGGCCAACAGTGTAGGAGATAGACTCTATTTTTATCTCTTCTTCTTCAGGCTTTGCAAAACCTAGGGGGGTATTCCCTATTCAACACCCATGAGATATGCTTGTGGGTTGGCTTGGGATGTTGACACAAAGCAGATAAGTCCTGTAAGTAGACCAAAACTGTGAGATAAGAGCAAATGGGCTAGCTTCGGGCCTATGTTCAGTTGTGAATCAGAGGACTTTGGGTCCTAAAACTACTTCTACAGTCCTAATGGTTGTTCTTGAAGTTTGAATTTGATTTTATGTTTGGATGCAAACCTGGACCTGGTGTATAATCTCAACACAGAGCTAGATTGGTGCCTATCCAAGGCTTGGAGTCAGTGGACATACACCTGTGAATGATCAGCATGAACACAACAAAACTGGACTTCAAGGGGATGTTGTGGTATCTGCCTTACAAATACCTCCCAAAAATAGAGTGTTAAGTTATCAATACTTATGGTATCCCTATTGCAGTATATCCTTCCCAATACTCAATCTGAAAACACTTTAATCTACCCCTTGAGCAGAAGTTGAAAGATCAAGCATTCAATATAGAAATTCTATATTCTAGAATACCAGACACCCCTTAGATATCTAGATTCAAAAGAAGGACACATGCAATACTGGAGACAGAATTAACAAAACACATGCAAATAGAGCATTACTCATATAAAATCAATCATGAAATCAGTAGATTCATGCACGAGATATACAAGAGATACATAAACTCACAAGACCTCCTGTACAGAGCAGCCAAAACCAATTGTATCTTATTACAAAGCCAGATATGTCTAGTTTTCAACAACGAAATGAGTGACACAGCTTGTCTCTTATAGCACAAGTGTGTACACTCAGCAATTAATTACGCCTTCTCAAAATTTCAAAAATTATGCCAAATACAGCGCACCACAGAAAATTTTGCCCAGACATTAAAAGCTCTAGGTAGAAAGAAGGGGAAGAGTAGGTGGGATTGGAAAATGCGCTGCCACTTGAAGATTTCTCATGAAATATAGTGGGTGGCCTATCAATCGTTGACCCAACTGCTGCAAAATCTGCCATTAATTTTCACCAACCTGCCTTGGGAATGGCTCGCATGCCCCCCGAAACCTTCCCGCCAAAACACAATATCCTGATATTTCAAAAAATGCAAGAAACATTAGTCCCACATGCACCCCGCGGAAACCTCCCTAACAATTTATAAACACGGTCGCGAGCACATTAAGTGTTGAGCCTTTTGCTCCGCTCGACCCATGAACCATCCGCCAACAGCCCATCTCTCCAACTCCCACCAATATCGGTGTAACATACACCATCGGAACAAAAGAAAACCATCCTGCCGACCAGCAATGTCACCCCGACGAAGGCCCCGAACTACCCTGTCGGCCAGACCAACTGCATCGGCGAACACTCCGCCAACCTCCCCAATACGCAGCGTCACACCGATGCCTCCTTCACATCCCCCGTCGGCCAGACATAGACCGTCGGGGCGACCAAAACTTCCTTCGCCAACACACCGAGTCACGCCGACCGCCACATCCATTCCAGGTCTTCGGCGAGACCGCCTCCATCGGCTCGCCTGAAAATTCTCCAACCGATATCACTGATCTCACCGACGAAGCCTCCGCACCCCTTGTCGGCCAGACACCAACCATCAGCGGACCCTTCACCTGCCTGGCCGATATGCAATGTCACTCTGATAGCATCCGAAAACCCTCCATCGAGGTGACCCCTCCCATCGGCGGAAGCAAAAAATACTTCGTCAATAGACCAAGTTCTCGCCGACCACACTGCACAACCCTCATCGGCCAGAGTAACCCTGTCGGCCAAACTCTCCATCGGTCAGGACAATGCCATACATTACACTGATGACATCTCTCCATCAGTAAGACCCAAGCACATCGATGAACCTGAAAACTCTTTCACCAATGACCACACACACGCTGATGACATTTCCATCGGCCAGACCAAAACACATCGGCGGAGCCGAAAACCCCCCTGCCGATAACAGAACTCACGCCGATGAATACCTTGAACATCCCTCATCGGCCTGACCATCCCCGTCGATGGAACATGCAACACTGCTGCTGATAGATAAACTCTTGGCGATGGAAGAAAATACCATTGTGAAGAACATGGTCGCCAAGACAAAGGTGAACTCACACCGATGGAGTTAGAAAAAACATAGGATCAAAAGAGAAATCCTGCAAACACCAGAAACCCAAACCCTTGACCAAAATGATTACTAACAGTGTTTACATGAAGTTGAATGACACATTTGGAATGTTTAATGACCTTGTCCTCATGTCATGGTGAAACCCGCCTAGGAAAGGCGGATTTGGAGGTATTGCTTGGATTTTGCAATGTAAACCCTTGTACTTCTTGATCTTGACATCTTCTCTTCTTCATTTGCCAGACTTAGTGATTTTTCATCATTCTCATCATGTAAACTTGCCAATTATACCACCTTCATCCCTGGGTGGTTCTGGAAGCAATGTATGGAGTGCTTCATGTGACAGGAGATAGAATCCATAAGGACCTCTTGAGGCCGCCCAGATAGGGCAGCTTTAGAGGTGACCCTTGGATTATGACTTGAAACTCATTTAACTCTTTCAAACCTTCAAGCTTCCATTGGAATTTCATCACCATCTAATGCATAGTACTTGAAACACTTTATAAACTTGATCATTTTCTCCTTGGGCGGGTTGGAGGCAGTTGTCTGGACAAAGTGTCCTGAAAGTGATGAGACTGTCCAGAAGGACTCTGTGAGGCCGCCCATGTTGGGCGGGGTTGGGAGTGCTGTGTGGAATTTCACTCAAACTTGTTCTTTTTCGCCTCAAAATGAACTCCTACTCCTAACTTGCAACTTTTCGTAAGGGTTTTCTTGGGCGGGTTTGAGGTCTTTGTCTAGAGAGACTCATGTGAATGATGTGGAATCCATGCCCAAGTGAAATTTCCGCCCAGGCTGGGCGGGTTTAGAAGGTGTGCTTGGAATGCAAGTCTTGTCGCCATATTGGAAATTATATTGAAAATATGTTTAAGTATAAGTCAGACTTATACTTTAAATATTTATCAATATACTTCCAAGATGTTTGAGATGGGTCTCGGATCCATAGGATTTAACATGCAAATTCTAGTTTTTGGAGGATCCACCAAATTTTAGACTTAGCCAATTTTCAAGATTTCAGGACATCAAGCTTAGTGATCTTTTATCATTCTTTCCAATTAATTCATCTTCATCATTCTCATCAAGTAAACTTGCAACTTATGCCACCTTGATCCCTAGGCAGTCCTAGAGGCAATGTATGGAGAGTTTGATGTGGGAGGAGACACAGTCCATGAGCGCCTCTTGAGGCCGCCTAGGTAGGGCGGGTTTGGAGGTGGTGAGTGGATTTCATCACTTAGACTTCATTTGATGTTCTTTTGATGACTCTTTAGCATGACTTAGTGTTCTCTTCATTTTCATGTAAATTACCTTCATTTGAGTGAAGTCAAGAAGTGATCAGAATGGTATTTGAGGTATTCTCCATGTGTAATGGTGGAGACCGCCTATGATGAGCAGCCTTGAAGGTGATGTGTGGATTTAACTCCAATACTTATGATGTTCAATGATTTTCACGTCCTTATTGGACTTGCATGTGTGTGGAAGTAGATGGGTGGAGTTGGTAGGCAAATGATGAGTGGCATGAGTGCTCAAACACTTAATTCCATGCTCACCTCCCTAGGCCTTCCATTAAACATGCTCACCATGAAGTCTTACATTTGCAATTCTTCAATTTCACTTGAAAGTTGTCTTAATCATCTTTACCTCATCTTCTAGTAGCTAACTTTCTCCAATCTTTCCTCGAGTGGGTTAGAAGGTTGAGTGTGGAGAGAGTGTATGTGGATATGGATTGAATCCAAGACCTCCTCTCTAGAGTGTATGTGGTTTGGAGGTGATAGGTGGAGGATGTCATGTGAATGACATGATGTTGCCCGGATGAAGGGCTCAAGGCCGCCTAGGAAGGGTGGGATTGCAGGAGGTGTAAGGATTTTCATAACTTAGTGATTTTTAAGCTTGATTTTGACAACATAAGACAGCTTCACTTGCTTCCTTGATAATTTAACCTCCTTGCATGAGATGGACAACCTTGGGAAGAAGGGCGGACTTGAAGAGAGTGCATGGAATCTACCTTGTGATGCCTCAAACTCATGAGTTTCCTTGGAATTTCATCATTTCCATGTCTTTTGTGCTCAAAACCTTGTAAATTTGACAACTTTTTCCTTGGGCGGATTTGAAGGTTCTGTCTGGAGAAGTGCATGTGCATGACGTTGAATCCATGTCCTTGTGCCAAGGCCGCCTAGTCTAGGCTGGTTTGGAGGTGAGGCATAGAATTTTCATCAAAATCTTAGTTTTAGACTCCATCATCACTTCCTAACTCCCTTCAATTGGCAAAAGCTTGTGAAAATATCCTAACTTTCCCTGGGCGGGTTTGGAGGCTCTGTGTGGAGAGTTTGTCCTAGTGAAGACCTTGTCCATGACTACCTTGTGAAGCCACCCAGGTAGGGCGGGTTTAGACATAGAGTGAGGAATTTCTTGCCTTAGTCAAATTTTGAATTTCCTGAATGGAAGTATAATGAAAATATGTTTAAGTCAATTATCAATATACTTCCAAGATGTTTGAGATAGGTCCTGGATCCATAGGATTTAGCATGCATATTCTAGACTTTTGAGGATCCACCAGATTTCAAACTTAATCATTTTTTCAGGATTTTCAGGATATCAAAATTAGTCATTTTCAAGGTCTCAGGGACATGCATTAGGATAAAGGCATATAGACCTCTTGGCAAGAAACTGTTGAGACTTGGATACACAACACTATCAAAATCCTACAAGCTCAAAGGAAAACTAAACCTAAAGCAAAACAAAGAAAGCAAGAAAAAAAAGAGGGGGTCCCCATTTGCAATGGGGCAATGTGTGATTACATCACAACAAGTCCCTCCTACGCCTTCCTCTAGTCGAGGTTGCTCTTCACCTCGTGGATGTCATAGGGGACATAGTCACTCTACTCGCAAGATCAGGATGCTCATTCCCAGGCCTCTGTCTCCTATGCGTAGAGACTGTGCTCAGCAAAGGTGGCCCCAGCCTTCCCGCCACCAGTCTGCTTCTCTCCATGCCCTCATGTGTGGGTCTACAAGTTGGCCAAATTCTGGCAAGTTCCCCTAGCTGGCTCTTGCCATTTCTCCTATTCATGACTGTAAAGGATGAAAAGAGGGTTGACAGGATTGATGGATGGTTTAGCTAGATCCTCCCTTCACACAATACATTCAAGGACATTTAACTGAGTTGAATCACAACTTCTGCAAGAAGGCTCAACTACAGGTTGGCTGTCACTTGGAATGATAGGGAAATTTGGAATTGGTTGATTAATGTGTTAATTTTAGCTCGATTAAGCCTAGAACCCTAATTATGCAAAATTGTAAACAAACGGACGAAACCTGATAAACTCTTGCATAGGAAGAGACTAAATATAGACTAGATACATACCAGATTTCGAGGTTTGGAAGACGGAAAAGTCGAGGGCGAAAGAGCGGGCATCCAAGCCCAAGGTGGCACTTTTTCAAGAGGTCGGGAGCCAAATATGTTGTAGACTGTGCTTGTTCACGGATTCTCTATATCACAAAACTGAGGGGCAAAAGAGCGAGCGCCCAAGCCCTTCCTGAGCTGTTTCCCGCCTTTTCCTATAGATCCTGATTCCTTATGCTCTGCAACAGTCTCTGCAACTCCACTCTTTGAGATCCGATACCTGTCATCTGCAATACAAGAAGAGGAGTTGGGGGTTGTGGTGTTTAAGAGCTTGCCTCAATCAAGCCCCGGAATGGCATTCAAGCCTTCCAACACCAGATAGAGAGTGTGTATCCTTGCAGTACAAAGGCAAAAACAATGATAAATGATTGATTGAAAGCACAAATAGATATCACCTCGGAGGTGAAACCCTCATGGAAGGATGAAGCTCTTTCATGCCATGAGGAAATAGATTAATGTCGCCAAATCTGCAACAAACAAACACAATAACAACACAAGTTTGCTCTGTAACACAATGAGAGCCTTGAATATCCTTAACATAAGATCACAAGTTCGCATTATCCATCTAGTTGTAAAATGAAGTCATTAATCTACTTAAATATGCATTCCCGCTAAACATTCGTAATCCAAATTGAATAGGACAACAAACAGAAACCTTTTAACAGTCACTTTGTGGTCATTTAAAATTGGTACCCTGACAAAATAGACCAAGACAAGGGCGCAGGCGCCCTTGTCCAAGGACCTATTTTAGGGCCTGATTAAGATTTAGGAGGGTCCCCTTAGTCCCATTTGACATGGGTTTCGGGGGATTTTGCTTCGAGATTCATTTTAAACATGTATGATTAATCCTAAGGGACCTAGGAGCTAAACATAGGAGGTAAAAGTCCTAGGGGGATATTTTACGACATAACAATGACAATCAAACTTAAGATGTTAATAAGAGTGAAGATGTAAATGAGGATGGTTGGGATCCTCCTGTTGGTTTTTCTTCTGAATCAACATTAGGGTTTGCCAGTTCTAATGCACAGGCAGATTCAGCCAACTAAATATAGGAGACTACGTGAGCTCCTCCCCTTCACTTTTGGTTCTGCCGCACCAAGGGGGGTGTCCCTATTTGATAAAGATATGACCTTAACTAGCTCAATAACAGAAGGATTTAACTTGACAGCAACAGGCATAATACTCTCATGCATGGACCAAGATTTGTGTAACAAATCACAAGGTTGGCAACATTCTTGGACATATGTGTCTTGTTAGGGATGAGAGCATGCAGGGGTTTCCTACTCCTACTCCTACAACTAACAGGTTGGAAGGATGAAAAGGTTTGATTTGATGTTTGGATGCAAACCTGGACCTGGTGTATAACCTCAACACAGAGCTAGATTGCTGCCTATCCAGGGCTTGGAGTCGGTAGACATACACCTGTGAATTATCAGCATGAACACAATAAAACTGGATTTCAAGGGGATTTGTGTGATATCTACCTTACAGATATCTCCCAATACAGAGTGTTAAGTTATCTCTACTTATGGCATCCTTATTGTAGTATATCCTTCCCAATACTCAATCTGAAAACACTTTAATCTACCCCTTGAGCAGAAGTTGAAAGATCAAGCATTCAATACAGGAATTCTATATTCTAGAATACCAGACACCCCTTAGATATCTAGATTCAGAAGAAGAACACATGCAATACTGGAGACAGAATTAACAAAACACATGCAAATACAACATTACTCATATAAAATCAATCATGAAATCAGTAGATTCATGCATGAGACACACAACAAGAGATACATAAACTCACAAGATTTTCTGCACAGAGTAACCAAAACCAATTGTATCTTATTACAGAGCCAAAATGTCTAGTTTTCAACAACACAAAAATGAGAAACACAACCTGCTAAATACAGCAAGGAAGGTCCTCAGCATTAATTACAAGGTCAGATTTCAAAATTCGCTAGATACAGATCATGAGAAATGGTGCTCAAAAGTCATAAATGCAGCAAAGGACAAAATGGGAGAGAGCAAGAAAAGGCGAGGGGTAGCTGAGCTCGATCCTTGTGCCGCAGCTGGAAAATTTTCTGTCATAAATTAGGTACATGACTGTTCGACCGTTTGCCCATGCCTCTGCAAATCACCATTGATGGCTCAACCACCCACATGTTCTCATGGAGACTGTCGCAGTGCTCCCATGGAACTTTCCCACTCAAAATATGCTTGAAGACATAGGGAAGGATTACCACTGTAATCTTTGAAATATAGCCGTCGATCATTTCCCTTCGCAGGATCTACGCCTCAAATCGCTTTGAAAAGTTGAGAACCACTAAGAATGTGTCACGCAGGCACCTTTGCTTTCGTTGACTCTTCAAACTCTGTGAGATTAAAAATCCCACATTTGCCCTGCAGGGATCACTCTAATACTTTATAAACAGGGCCGCTAGCATACTAAATGTCGAGCATTTTGCCCCGCTCGACCCATGAACCTACCGCCAGCGGTCACCATCCCAACTCCCACCTCCGTCGGTGTGACCAACACCATCGGCCAACCACAAAGATCCTCCACCAATAGGCAAAGTCACCCCGATGACTACACCATCTCAGGTCCTCGGCGAGACCACCTCCATCGGCTCGCCCAAAAATTTCTCCGATCGATCACATCAATCTCACCGACGAAGCCTCCGCAATCCCCCTGTCGGCCAGACGCCAACCATCGGTGAACCTAAAAACTCTCCCGCCGACACCCTCGGTCATCCCGATACCACTGTTACGCCGATAGTCAGCTCCATCGCTCAGACCTACACCATCGGAGCGACAAACCACAACTGCACCAACAAGCAATGTCACTCCTATGGCATCCTCCATCGGGGTGACCCCCTCCCATCGGTGGAAACAAAAATAACTTTGCCGATGACCACACACACGCCGATGAACGACATCGGCCAGACCAAAGACGTCGCCGAACCACAAAATACTTCGGCCGATACATCAAGACACGCCGACGACATTCCCATCGATATGACCAGAAACATCGGAGGGCTAGAAAAAAGATACGCCGATAGATAAACTCTTGGCGATGGAAGAAAATACCAATGCTACCAACATGATCGCCAAGACACAGGTGAACTCACACTGATGGGCAAAAGATTTAGGGTTTAAATGAAAAACCTGCAAACATCCAAGCTCAAACCCTTTGACCAAAATGATTACTAACACCTCCTTTGGACACTTCGGACTCCACTGATGTATGTGGCAAGCCAGATGGTCGGGACCCTCCTCCTTCTAGTGGAGTAGCTATTGCCACTTGTTATGTCGTAAAATGTCCCCCTAGGACTTTTACCTCCTAAGTTTAGCTCCTGGGTCCCTTGTTTTGCATCTTGCATGTTCATTTTAACTCCCGGAAGAAAATGGCCTGAAACCCATGTCATATGGGGCTTGAGGGACATTGTGGCATTTGATCCTGCCCTAAAATAGGACCTGAGGACTTGGGCACTCGCGCGCTAGTCCTGCCCTATTTTAGGCAGGTCCCAAATTTGAATGTCAGTTATGTGACCGTTAAAAGGTTTTGTTACCTACATCTTAAGTTTGAATTACGAAATTTGTAGCGGGAATTCATATATAAGCATGTTTAGGGTTTCATTTGTAAACTAGAAGATGAATATGAACTTTTGGCGAACTTATGATTTTAAAGCATTCAAGATATTCAGAGCAGAATATTGTTATTGTGTTTGTGATTGCAAATTTAGCTTCATCTTCTCGTGTGTTGAAGGATTTTCATCTACATGCGAGCGACACCTCCGAGGTGATATCTATTTGTGTTTGAATCATTTATCATTTGTTTTTGCCTCTATCTTGTAGAGATACGCACTCTTTATTTGACAACGGTGTTCGGAAGACTTGAATGTCCTTCCGGGGCTTGACTGAGGCAAGCTCCTAAACACCTGTAGCATACACCCTCCTGTATGTTGCCTCCTGACTAAATTTTTTTTTTGTATTTTTTCGTTTTCTGTTGTTTAGGGTTTATGGATTGTTTTGCATGTGTGTTTTTTGCATTGCATGTGTGATAAATGAAGTGGATAAATAAACCCAGAAAACATACAACTAATTTGCATAAACGAAAGACAACCCGGATCATAAAATGCTATAGAACTAATTAAAATGCAATACCCACTTGGAAAACTTCAACTTGATTTCATTGTCGAAACTGAACCAGTATACATGCCATTGAAATCATCCAGTTCTTGTACAAAAAAAAAGAGAAAGCATGTAGCAATGGTTGCAGTTGTGAAAGATGTATCCAAACGCCAAGATTGAAGGATGAAATGACCCAAAATCACTGATAGACAGCAACAAGTACCCATGTCCTTGGCTGGAATGTACGGCCTGCTTGGGTTTTCTAATCAGCAATGAATAACTTCGAATCACCTCAAATGGTCTCTATTTTGTATCAGATATGTCTGCAGGACCTAATCGACCCCAAATGGCATACAAACTCCTCAAACATCTCACAAATCAGCAACTACAAGGAAGTACAGCCTGCTGGGTGAGAGTACGGCCTGCTCTAAGGGCTCTGCAACAGCAATTAATCTCTCCAAAAAACACTTGTTTCACTCCTCCAAAACTGAAATAGGACCTGCAACTTCAAACATTCCCAAAAGTCTCCATCTCCTCTCCGAATGATCTCCAGAAGGCTTTCCTGAATGCTAAAATAAAGCTCGTGTGTGAAGCTTTCAAAACCCTCTCCTGATGCACTCTCTCATACACGAGGAAAGGTGATATGCAAAGGTTTCCGTCTCTGCAAATCGAAGATCAAAACCAAAGAGCCAAGCTCAAAAACCCCAATGCTGGAGCAACTCAATATCAGAGCAAAATCACATAAGAAAGCATAAGCATATGAAGTCTCCTTTGCTCTTTTAATCTCCTCCAAACTCAACGCCCAAGAATGAGAGGGAAAATAATTTTATTTTCATTTTAAAATAACTCTTTAGAGGACCATGGGAGCCCATTCCTAGAGAGGTCACTTTTTAAGTTATAACTTACAATTATAAAGTGACTTTATTATATAACTTAAAGTTATATTATATTACATAAGTCCTTAAGTTAAATCTTTAATTTAACTTAATCAAATAATGCTCAGGAGGATTTCAACCTTCAATCTTGTGACCCGGCCCGCAACTGCCTTGCTAAAAATGGAAACTGGCTCTGTCATGACTTACTATCAATAGTAAGTCTCCAACTGACTCCCTAAACACTGTCATTAGCCTACGGGAATCCTATGATAGGCTAACCTTGATCTCCCGGAGTGATGAGCTAAGTGGGGGACATTACAGTTCGCCCTCCCCAAGATTGCTTGTCCTCAAGCAACCTTAACTGTGGAAGTTGCAAAATCTGCTCACCCTCCCATGTTGCATCCTCAACTGGCAAGTTCTTCCACTTGACCAAGTACTCTCTAATAACCCGTTTCCTCAAATGTCTCTCCCGGGTGTCAATGATAGCCTCTAGTACTAGGATCAACTTACTCTCATCCAATGGTGGAATCTCTGTAGAAGGAACTATGTTGTGGCCAAGAGCTTTCTTTAGCCTGGAAACATGGAACACATTATGTACTCTGCTATCTGATGGAAGCTCAAGCTCATAAGCCACCTCACCGACTCGTCTGACAATATTGAAAAGACCATAAAACCTGGGTTTTAATTTCTCTGCTCCACTCTTCTTGAGAGTGGACTGCTTGTAGGGTTGGAGCCTCAAATACACCATGTCTCCAACCTCAAAACTCCTCTGCACTCGGTGCTAATCAGCATACAACTTCTGTTGATTCTATGCCTGTTGTATGTTCTCCTTAAGCTCCATGAGAATGTCTTGGCTATCCTGTAAAAGATCCTTATCCTTAGGCACCCGACTGTCACCAAGCAAGAGATCTGTGAAGCAAGGGGCATCATAACCATAGAGTGCCCTGAAAGGAGTCATCTGAATGGACATGTGATGTGTAGTATTGTAGCAGTACTCCCCTAGGTGCAACCATCTAATCCAAGACTTCTGCTGCCCCGAAACATAATTACGCAGGTACCCCTCTAGCCATTTATTTACCACCTCTGTTTGTCCATCAGTCTGCGGGTGGTAGCTAGTGCTAGGAGTCAACTCTGTACCACACAACTTGAACAACTCCTGCCAAATATACTCAAGAACTTGCTGTCCCTGTCATTGACTATGCTCCTGGGTACCACATGTAACCTGAATATCTCCCTGAAGAATAGATCAGCCACCTGAGTAGCTATATAGGTTGCTGAAATAGCAAAGAAATGTGCAAATTTGGTGAGTCTATCAAACACCACATAGATATAGTCCTTACCCTGTACCTTCGGCAACCCAGTAATGAAATCCATGGAGATACATTCCCACTTTTGATTGGGAATGGGTAATGGCTGTAGTAAACCCGCAGGAAAGGTATGTTCATGCTTATTCTGTTAGCAAATTGGACATTCACGAACATACTTCTGCACTTCATCTTTCAGTTCTTTCCATGTGAACCTCTCCCAAATCTGTTTGTATGTCTTGAAGAATCCAAGATGGCCAGCCATTAGTGTGTCATGGAAAGTTTTGATAATCTTCTGCTTGAACTGTGAATTGGGCACCAAAAATATCCTGTCTTTGTACATGATCAAATCACTCACCATAGAATATCTCTCATCTCTGACTGTGCCCTCAATGACTCCCGCAGCCCAAGAGTCCTTAACATACTCCGCCATGATCTCCTCTTTCCAATTAGCAGAGATCTCTCCAACCAAACACAAGTGAGGTCGTCTGGACAAGGCATCTGCAACTACATTTTTCTTTCCCTTAATATACTCGATGTCAAAATCATATGCCTGCAATTTGCTGACCCACTTTTGTTGTCTGTCATTCAAGTCTTTCTGGTTCATGAAATATTCAGGGAAACACGGGGACGCGTCCCCTGCCCCTCCAGCCCCGTCCCCGTCCCCTGTGGCGTTTCCGGGACGGGGGGACGTCCGGGGACGTCCCCTGGCCGTCCCCTGCAAAATCAGAAAACCCGAAACGTTTCGGGAACGCGGTAAAAATTTGAGGGGACGTCATTGAAGGTTCGGGGACGTCTAGCCATCCTCGGGACGGGCGGGGACGTCCTAAACGTCCCGCGACCGTCCCGGGGACGGCCAGACGTCCCCAAACATTTTGCATAGATTTTTTAAAAAAATTAACGCCAATAGTTTTTCAATCGAACAGCGTTGCCTTTTATATGTGAGCATTATATTACTCGAAATTGTCTCACGCCCTAAAAAAGACGTTCAGCGTATTCCTACCTTATTCGTTATTCCTGTCGGCGTATTCCTACCTGTCGGTGCCCTGCAACTGGAAGTGCTCGAAGCCTGAACTTGTCTCACGCCGTTTCGAAGGGTTTCCGTTTTTCAGGTAAAATACTAAAAATTTAATACACATCATTGATAAAACGAGTTCAATACATATGAATTTGAGTGTTAATATGATAATATCACTGCATTTGCACCCGTAGGAGGTTCAAGGAATACGCCGATAGGAACAACCCTAGAAAGTTTCCAACTTTCCTGGCCTGCTTTTTTTTACGGCGTGAGACAATTCCGAGCACCATAATGCTCACATATAAAAGCCTATCGCCGATAATTAAAAAATAAAAATTGCATATTTCATATATGATATGCAGTTGCAGTAGCAAGGGAGCTAAATCCGCTTTGAAATAGAGCTGTAGCTATGTTGCAATGTAGCCCTTACTGCTATGCATATTTCTCGACAACCATTTTGTTCCATACAGCTAGAACAAAACAATTGTGTCAATATTGATTGCTCCTAGATGACAGTTGTCTTTGTCTGGCATTACATTAGACCCCAATGTCTGTGCCTTTACTTGTTTGCAGCTCATGAATGCCAGGAGATTTACCAACTCTTAATGTATCATAACCAAAATAGGCATCTCTCGGAGCCAAATAAGAACCTCTTTTTTCTATGAACTTGCCTAGGATGAGTGAGCAATAAATTGTAATAAATGAAAATATGTCTCAGTTACTTCTAGTGAAAGGCAATCAAAACTACTAACAGCATGCCCCACGAGCTACACTGGGAACTTGAATGCATATTGAAGAGAGAATAAGCAGGCTCTCTCAAGAAACAAAATTTAGATGGGCTTCAATGCTTTATTAAATTATTACAGATTCCCTCAAGATTGAAATCCATTGAAATAGCATAACATTCTATCATAATTGTGAATATCTAGACTTTAAAGATTTGAGATTTCTAAGATTCTTCTCTTCAAAGTTTCAAACAGCACAGAAGATCTGAAGAATGCATACTCGTATAGCTCAAAACATTAAAGTGGAACATATACATTTTTGTTACTGTTCTGTTGATTTTAATTTTTATATTCTAACTCTAAGTTCTTGCTTCACTTGTAGTTGTGAATTTTGACAGAAGTTTTCTTGGTTTTGGCAGAAGTTTTCTTGGTTTAATCATTTTTTAGCCTCTCAAAGCCCTGTCAAACAAGCACAATCAAAAATTTAAAATTCAAAATGAGCAGCAGTGCCAGTGAGGAAAGTTTGCATGAAGTGGGCAGTGATGAAGTTCAAATGACACATTCTGAAACCCAGAACACAGGTGGAAGTTCTATTGGAAGTGTAACTCCAAAAGACCGTTTTAAATGCCCTTCAGACACTCTTCAAATACATGCAAAAGGACCCTTCAATCCCAAAAAACCTTTGCTTCAATTTGCCACCAATTTGACTGGTCCTAAGGCTAAAAATTCAGGGGGCAGCAGGCATTGGCTGTGTCATATTTGCAATACTGATTATCATGGCAGCTAGAGCAGGGTTGAACACCATTTATTGGGTGAGAGTGGCCATGGGGTTAGAATTTGTGCAGATATAAAATTGGAAGAACAGGTTGAAATGCTAAAGTTGGTAGGGGAAAGTGAGGAAAAACATGCAGCTACTTCTAGTAGTACTAAGAGGAAGCATTCATTGCAAATGAAATCTATTGATGAACATTCCAATCTATCAGTTGGACATGGACTTGAACATAAAGGCAAGAAGAAGGCCACTTCTACCACAACCACAGGTGAAAAAAATACAGTGATAGGGATGATGAATATGCAAAAGCGTGAGATAGCCGATGATTCAGTGGCCAAGTTTTTTTATGCCCATGCCATCCCTTTTCATTTGGCAAAGTCTCCTTATTTCAAAAACATGTTGAGAGATGCAGCAGCAGTTGGATCCTCTTATGTTCCTCCTGGGGTACATAGATTGCGTACCTCCCTCCTTGATAAACAATATTCAAAGGTGAACATAGTAATGGAGGAGATGAGACAAACATGGATTAGGACTGGTTGTTCCATTGTGATGGATGGGTGGACTGATATTCGACATCGGCCGCTCATTAATATTATTGTTACATGTCCTTCTGGTTCATACTTTCTTAGAGCGATTGATTGCTCTGGGAAACGTAAGGATGCTGATTTCCAGTTTGCCCTTTTGAAGGAGGCCATAGAGAAGGTTGGGTCTTCTAATGTTGTGCAGGTTGTGACAGATTCAGCTCGTGTTTGTAAGTTGGCTGGATTGATGGTTGAGAGTGCTTACAAACACATTTTTTGGACTCCATGTTGTGTACATGCTTTGAATAATGCTTTGAAGGACATTGGCAAAATAGAATGGGTGAAGGTAGCAGTGGCTGAATCTAGATCAATACAAATGTTTATATGCAATCATCAAACTTCACTTGCATTATTTCGATCCTATTCAAAGAAAGAATTCCTCAAACCAGTCGAGACTAGATATGCTAGCTATTTTATTTTACTGGAGAGGATGCTGGAGGTGCAAGATGCTCTACAATCCACGGTGGTTGCTCGAGAGTGGAAAAAGTGGGCTCCATCAAAAACAGAAGAAGGACAGAAGATGAGAGACATGGTGCTTAATGAGAGTTGGTGGTCCAATATCAAGTAAGAAATATGTACTTGAACTTCATATTTTTGATTTTTGAGTTTCTAATTCTAACTTTTTCCTTTGTTTTTTCTTTAAATTCAAATTCTTAATGTCTTACTTTTTTTAAATTTTTTTTGCAGATATATTTGCTCTATCATATCACCTGTTGTGAGGGTGATCAGGTATGCAGATACAGACTCTCCTAGCCTTGGAGAGATTTATGAGACTTTTGATAGCATGCTTGATCAGATGAGGCAAGCAATTCGTGCCAAGGATCCTGAATTACAATTCTATGAGCAACATATCAGGCCTATTGTCACAAAGAGGTGGAACACAATGAACACCCCTCTTCATATGGCTGCCTATGCTCTTAATCCGAAGTGGTATGCACCTAGACCTGGCCGAATGCTTCCTTCTGAGGATGATGAGGTAATGGAGGGGCTTATGGCAGCCCTTCGTAAGATGTATGGCACTAAGTAGGCAACTATACTTAGAGAGCAGTGGCTTCAGTTTTCTGAACTTCAGGGTCCTACATTCAGCAAACCAGAGGCTAGGACGGATAGGGCCACTATTGCACAAAAAAACCCCATTGGATGGTGGAAATTTCATGGGAAGGACACACCAGAGTTGAAGCAACTTGCCATTCGTTTACTCTCACAGATTGCTAGTTCCTCTGCTGCAGAGAGGAATTGGTCCACCTATGGCTTCATCCACTCGATCAAGAGGAACAGGCTTACCTCGAAACGAGCAGAAAAACTAGTTGCAGTTCATAGTGCCTTGAGACTTCAGGATCGGCAGACTACTGAGTATCGACAGACTCCAGCAGCACGTTGGGATGTTGATCCTGAAGATGTTAGGCAGATTGACGAGGAGGAGGTGCAACCAGGAATGGTTGGAGTTCCATTGGATGATCCACTTCAGGCAGAGAGTGGCAGTGACACAGATACTTCTTTTGATATTGATAGCCCGAATGAGGCATAGACATTATGATTAGTCATTAGATTGTTGTATTTTGAAGTTTGAAACTTTGGGTTTACCGTTTATTAGTTTAACAGTTTGTCAGTTAACTTGAAAATGCTTTAATATTGCTGTTATGAATCTTCAATCTCATGACTCATGATTATCATTATGATTATATTTATCATTGCTGTTATACTAGTGTTACTGTTAATGTCTATTGTTTAAAATTAATGTTCATTGTTTATTAGTTTACTCATGGAGTCATGACTCATTACTCATTAGTCATTAATGATTATAATTTAATAATTTATTATTAATGTTCATTGCAATGTTTATGACTATATATTATCAATTTATCAGTTTATCTCTATTTCATATTGATATTTTGAAAAATTCATATATATAATATATATATATATATTTTGAAAAATTCATTTATCGCCGTCCCCTCGCCGTCCCCAAAAATTGGCCCTCGGACTGCCGTCCCCGAAACGCGTCCCCTGCCGTCCCCGTCCCCCCGTCCCCGAAACGCCGTACAACATAGGAAATATTTGATGTTGTTATGATCTGTCCTGATTATGAATTTACCCCCAACCAGATACTACCTGAATTTGGCCAATGCATGCATAATGGCAAACATCTCTCGGTCATATACCGAGTAGCTCCTCTCCACACCCCGAAGTTTCCTGCTCTCAAAAGCTATCGGGTGCTTCTCCTGCATAAGCACAGCCTCGATCCTCTCTCCAAAGGCATCACTATAACTCAAACGGTTTAGCAAAGTCAGGGATTGCTAATACCGAGCATGTAGACATCAAGTGCTTGAACTTGTCGAAGCACTGCTGAGCTGTCACTCCATTCAAAGGCTCCCTTCTTCGTCAGATCAATCAATGGTGCTGCTATCTGTGAGAACCCCTTAACAAACCGTCTGTAAAACCCACAAAGCCCAAAAAAACCCTTAAGATGTGTAAGGTTTGTGAGTGGAGGCCAATCAAGTATTGCCTTAATTTTCTCTAGATCCACTATGACTCCATCTGCACTAATAATGTGGCCAAGGTAAAGCAATTCTGTCATACCAAAATCACACTTAGATTCCTCGGCATAGAGTGAATTACTCTACAAGATGCTCAGAATCTCCTCTAGATGTCTCAAGTGGTCCTCCAAGTCCTACTAAATATCAAATATCATCAAAGAAAATCAAAACAAATTTCCTGAGCTACTACCTAAAAATTTGGTTCATACAACTCTGGAAAGTAGCAGGTGCATTAGTCAACCCGAAAGGCATGACTAAAAACTCAAAATGACTGTAGTGGCATCTAAAAGCAGTCTTCTCAATGTCCTCTGCCCGCATCCTGATCTGGTGGTATCAGATCTCAAATCAATCTTGGAAAAATAACAGACACCATGTAGCTCATCTATCAACTCATCTATCCTAGGGATTGGATACCTATTTTTTATAGTTCTTTTGTTTAGGGCCCTGTAGTCTATACACATTCTGATTGTCCCATCCTTCTTTTTGACCAACACAACTACAGAAGCGAATGGACTTTTGCTGGGCCTAATATGTCCCATCTCCAGAAGCTCCTTAATGGTTTTTTCAATTTCATCTTTTGCCTCTTTGGATGGCGGTATGGTGTGATCATGATGGGCTTAGTCCCATCCTCCAACTCAATGACATGCTCTATGCCTCTATCAGGAGGCACTCCAGGTGGTATGTCCGCAAACACTTTACTATGTTTGGTTAGCAACTTCTGGATATCTAGATGATAGCTATCCTTCTATCTTGGTGGGTGTTGGTGCCTGCTTAATCAATCAGGTCTCAAGTACTTAATATGCAGGCACCTTCCTATGATCAAAAAATTTTAGTGTCCATCGGCGCAACTGCCACCTTGTCTCAGCGATTGGGTAGTCCACAATGGTTTGTTCCTTTCATCGCTGTGACATTCTTCATCGGCGAGGGTGGGAATTGTTGCTTCGACGGGTTGCTTGCATCGATGGAAGAGGCGTCGGTGTGACACTGCGTATCGGGAAGGTTGGCGGAGTGTTCGCCGACGCTAAGGGTCTTGCCGAGGGAGTGTAGTTCGTATGTGCCATCGGCTTAACATTGCGTATCGGCCCAACCGATGGAGGATCCTCCGATGTGTCAATCTGGCCGATGGAGTTGCCATCGGCGTAGCATGGTGTATCGGCAGAAGTGTTTTTGGTTCCGCCAACGGGAGGGGGTCACCCCGATGGAGGATGATCATCGGAATGACATCGCTTAGTGCAAGCTTGGTGTGTTACTCCGATGTGGTTTGTCTGGCCGACATGGAGGGTGGTTTGAGGTTTTCAGCGGTGTGTCCATCGGCGAGAGTTGTGGGATCGGAGAGGTAGGCTCGCGTTTGGCCGATGGAGTTGGTCTCCCCGATCCTGTGGTGTCATTGGCGTAAATTTTGACGTCGGCGCGAAGAGTTTGTGGTTCGCCGATAGTTGGTGTCTGGCCGACAAGTTAATTCATGGGGCTTCGATCAATGTGATCGACTTATCAGTGGGAGAATTTTTGGGCGCGCCAACAAAGTAGTGTCATGCCGAAGGGCATGATCATCAGTGTGACAAGTGATGTCGGCAAGGGAGTTTTTGATTGTGCCGATGGCGTGGGTCTGGCCAACGAAGGTAGTTAGGATGTGGCGGTCGGCGTGACTGGGTGTGTCGGCGGAGGGATTTTTGGTCGCCCCGACGGTCTGTGTTGTAGCGACGGGGTTTAGTGTCGGCAGGAGTCAGGGCTATGGGCTATTGGTAGAGGGTTCGTGGGTGGAGCAGGGTAAAAGGCTCGACACTTAGTGTGCTCACGGCCATGCTTATAAAGTGCTAAGGAGGTCTCCGCGGGGTGCATGTGGGATAAATGTTTCCTGCATTTTTGAAATATCAGAGTGATACATTTTGGCGGGAAGGTTTTAGGGGCATGATCTATTGCATTTCCTGATGGCCGCGGGTTTGGTACGACATTAATGACATAGAAATTGTAGAGGTATGACCTGGTTGACTAGGTGGCTACCCGATTACAAAAGGAAATTCCCAGGTGACGGTGCAAGGCTTGAGGTCTCCCCTGTCTCCTCCCCTACCTGCTACATTCATTTTTGATGAGCGCCATTCTTCTCATGTGTACTGTATCTGGCAAATTTTGAATGGCCATGTAATTAATTGCTGGGTACACTTCCTTGTGGTATTTGAGGGACTCTGTTACTCATTTCTGTTGTTGAAAACTGGACATATCTGGCATTGTAATAAGATACAACTGGTTCTAGTTGCTCTATGCAGGCGGTCTTGTGAGTTTATGTATCTCTTGTTGTATGTCTCATGCATGAATTTACTGATTTCATGATTGGTTTTATATGAGTAATGTTGTATTTGCATGTGTTTTGTTATTCTGTCTCCAGTATTGCATGTGTCCTGAATTTAGATATCTAAGGGATGTCTGGGATTCTAGAATATAGACTTACTGTATTGAATGCTTGATCTTTCAACTTCTGCTCAAGGGGTAGATTAAAATGTTTTCAGATTAAGTGTTGGGAAAGATATACTGCAATAGGGATACCATAAGTATGGATAACTTAACACTCTATTTTGAGAAGTATCTGTAAGGCAGATACCACACATCCCCTTGAAATCCAGTTTTAGTGTGTTCATGCTGATCATTCACAGGTGTATGTCTACTGACTCCAAGCCCTGGATAGGCACCAGTCTAGCTCTGCATTGAAATTACACGTCAGGTCCTAGTTTTGCATCCAAAAACATAAAATCAAATTCAAACTTCCAAAACAACCATTAGGACTGTAGAAGTAGTTTAGGACAAAGATCCTCTAATTCACAACTGAACATAAGCCCAAAGCTAGCCCCTTTGCACTTATCCGACAGTTTTGGTCTTCATACAGGAGGATTTATCTGCTTTGTATCAACATCCCAAGCCAACCCACAAGCATATTCTCATGGGTGTTGAATAGGGAATACCCCCTTAGGTTTTGCAGAGCCTGAAGAAGAAGAGGAGATAAAAATAGAGTCTATCTCCTACACTGTTGGCCCCTGGCCCAGAGATCCTATTGATCACTAATGGCTACCTTGTAGGGAAATCTGGGAATGAGCATCCAGTCAGGGAAAAACCAACAGAAATTGGCGACTCCGCTGGGGATTATACAGTGAAATAAATTGTCTTTTCATCCCTAGTAAATTATTGCCCATCTGAGTCGCAACAGAAATTGGTGACTCCGCTAGGGAATTTGTGAAAGAACCCTGGTTTAAAAGAAAACATTTCCTAGTAATAGGTGGCGACTCCGAACAATCTCCCAGCCGGTAAAGTAACATTTGTATGCAAGGGAGAAGATCCCTACGTAATCCTTTATTTGAAGAGTTACCAGTAAAAAGAAAGATGATGTATAGAAGAAAGGGAACCGTCTCAGCCAGTCATGAGGGTTCCCCCAGGAATACTGATGATTCTCAGGACAACCCTAGGCCGTCAGGACAGCATGTACCTTATTTTTCAAAAGCAAAAGCTGATATCCAAGGTGCATATGAGAGGCAACAGGGTGGTAGTTTCAAGAACGCCCTTTCCTAGATCCCAGTGAAAGATTTGAAGAAGTTGAATCCCCAAGGGATGATGAAGATGATGACCAGAATGGTATGAGACCATCTACCTCCATGCCTAAAGAAGAACAGTTAGCTGAAGAAATCAAAATCCTAAGAGCAGAATTAGAATATTTGCAAGCAATGAAAGTCAGAGATGACATGAGACAGAAAGTGCAAGCTCTGAGAGTTGCTCAGAATGATTCGGTTCCTACCCTTGAAAATGCAAATATGCAAAGAAACTAGCGCAAAAATGAGGTACAGTATCAGCAGAATAATGATCAAAAAAAGAATGCAAACAATGCTAGGATACCATTAAATAATGTAAGAAATCAGAATGTAAACAGAAATATTAATGCTAATTAGTTTGATAGACAACCCATGCAATTGGATAGATTCAGGCAGCTGGTTTTTGATGGTATCCCTGGTTATCCTAACCCCATTGACAAGCATGTAAGGCTTCAAGTACCAAAGTTTTCAGGAAATAATACTGTGACAGGGGAGGATCATTTGAAAGCTTTTCAAAATGTCATGGACAACTTTGAAGTTGAGCATGAGGATGTCTTTATGAAGTCATTCATGCAATCTTTGGTCGATGAGGCTAGAGAATGGTACAAGAATCTGCCTGATCGGAGCATTTCATCATGGAATGATTTCAAAAGGATGTTTAAGGAGCAATACGGTGACAAAACTGACCCTAGCTTTTTTGTAAATGAGTTCACTAGTATCACTAAAGGGTCAAATGAGCAGGTTGCAGATTTTAATGCAAGACTTACTAAAGTGTTGAACAAATTGCCACATCACATGAGGCCAAATGAACCGATGTGCATAATATTGTATATAAATGCTTTTGATGCCAAAACTGCATATGGGTTAAGAGATAAAGGTCCTGCTACTCTCAGGGATGCTTTCAAGATAGCAATAAATATTGAGAATAACAGGAAAGTATTAGGCAAGACAAACAGGAGAGATGATGTGAAAATTCTGCATAATCCAAACAAACCTCAGAATATTCAAGGTAATACATCTGCCCCTAAAGACAAAATTGATAAATTGGCAAATGTTGTTAAGGACCTAAGCTATAGACTGGCTAGAAGTGAAAAAGGGATAGGTCCTAATAGGCAAGTTTACCAAAGACAGGAAAAGAGACCACCATTGCATGATATGCCATATAATACCAATTGGCATAATGGCAAGCCTGTATTTCCACATAACAACACAAATCAGAGAACTCCGCACACCAAGGAAACTCCTGATCCATTGAAGAAAGCTGTAAATATTGCTGATGATACTCCATGGTGCATAATCTGTCAGATGCCACATTCACAGTCACAATGCATGATTTCTCAGTCTGTGGAAAATGATAATGCTGTGTCCTGTAATGAGTGCAATAAGCCACATTATGTACAGGATGATGATGTTAATATGCTATCCATAAGTAGGGAGCATCCTTCTCATGATGCAAATGAAAGTACAGATGATGGGACTCAGGCCTGTCAGCAGGTTTTTTATGATGAGGATAATGAAGATAGTTATGTGTATGCTCAAGGCTCACACAATTTTTTGAGTAACCTGCAGAGACCTGATGAAGAAATTAGGGCTCTCACAGCTGCAGCAGTGGCCCAAGTCAAAAGCAATTATAACCTCAGGGGTAAAGCTCAGGTAAGTAATTCGCACCAACCAGAGAATGCTCTTGCAAGTCAGCGAGTGCATAGTCATAAAGGAATTGAACCACAAAAAGGCAATGGGGTAATAACAAGCAAAATTTTAAGCAAAAAACAGGTCATGAATCTCAAGGACCAGAAAATAGAATCCCCCAAGTTGAGGATCAAAGCAAAAGTTCCCAAAACAAGAATGATGATCAGGGAGCTGTGAAGATTAAAGCTGGCTCATCTCAAGATAAAAACAAAGCCTTTACACAAGTTACAACTGTGGTACAAAATTGTGCTCCTTTTGATATAACTCAAGCCTTGTCTCAGGTAAAGGTTTCTGTCCCATTAATGGAACTAATGAAGGTTGAAGAAATCAAGAATAGAACAGTATCTTTAATTTCAGGAGTGCCTTGTCAAGCCAAACAGAATGATGAGACTCAAGGTAAGAAGCATGCCTTATGCAATGAAGAAGATGAAGTTTCTAAGGTATATTTAGGGGTGACCATGACAAAGTGCCCTTCACAAGTGGAGCCATTTTATGTATCCCTGGTTATAAATGGAAAAGTAATTAGAAATTGTATGCTTGACTCAAGAGCATCCACAAATATCATGCCTCTGGCTATCATGCAACAAGCTGGATTGAAAATAGACAAGGCATGTGGAAAATGTTATGCTATGGATGCCAGAGAGGTACCTGTCATTGGAATTATGAAAGATGTTGATTTCAGACTGGTAACATATCTTAAAAGGACATACAAGATGAATATAACAGTGGTTGACATCAAGCCACAGTATGGTATGCTGTTGTCAAGAAAATGGGCAGCACTCATTAGTGGCAGTATGCAACTGGACCTGTCATATGCTATGATTCCAATGAATGGCAGGGATGTCAAACTGATTAGAGAGGAAAGGTCACCAGAGACAGTTGAGGATCAAGAATCAGAGGAGCATGTATGCTTTGTGAACACTGACTGTGATAACTACAAGGTTGTCTTAGATGATAAAGAGGATAAAAAGAAAAATGTTTGCATTCAAGAGCTGGACCAGCAGGGTCTATGGACCATGTATTTTGATGGAGCTTGTGCAAAGGAAGGCTCTGGAGCTGGAGTTGTATTCTTGTCTCCAACTGGTAAGCTCCTAAAATTCTCCTTCTTACTAAGATTTGCTTGTACAAACAATATTGCAGAGTATGAAGCCTTACTCTTAGGTTTAAATATGGCTCTCAAACATGGAATTAAGATGCTGAGGGTATTTGGGGATTCTAAGTTAATTGTATCCCAAGTTAGAGATAGGTATGCCTCAAAGAACAAAAGATTAAAACAATACAAACATGTCGTCTGGGATACAATTGAATTATTTGATGCATTTTCAATAGGATGGGTAGAGAGATCAAAAAATGTTATGGCTGATTTCTTAGCCAATGTAGCAATAAGGCCAGATGATATCACTCTATCAGGTGTTACAAATGTTGAAGTTAAAATCAGACCTACAGTACCAAAGAACATATGCAGTTGGCAAGTGTTTGATGATGACAAGGACTTGTTAAAATTTTTGCACTGCAAAATGAGTTTGAGAACCAAGAAATTGATTTTCAAAACTTTGTAGAAATTATAGATGGAAAGGAAACTCTTATGGGGAAAGAAGTAATTTAGTTGAAGACTAACAAAATCCCTAGAGGATAATTACCCATTGCCTAATATGGAAGCTATGTTGCAGAAAGTGACTGGTTGTGAACTCCTATCCATGATGGATGGATTCTCAGGTTACAATTAGGTAAAGGTAAAGGAATCAGAACAATTTAAGACTGCTTTGACCACTCCATGGGGAACTTATGTGTATGTGAGGATGCCATTTGGACTAACAAATGCAGGTGCTACATTTCAAAGAGCAATGGATGTTGCTTTTGCAGGGTTGATTGATTCAATCTTGGTTGTTTATCAGGATGATCTGACTGCCTATTCAAAGAAGGAAGAGCAGCATTGTATGCACTTAGAGCAGATTTTCATTAGAGCACTAAAGTATGGCATTTCTCTAAATCCAAAGAAGTGTGCTTTTGGGGTAGTTGAAGGAAAGCTCCTGGGGCACATTGTTTCCAAGGATGGAGTTAGGATTGATCCTAAAAGAGTAGCTGCAATTGACAGGATCCAGATGCCAAAAACAGTAAAGGGAATCCAGTCCTTCTTTGGACAAATAAATTTTGTTAGAAGATTTGTTCCCAATTTTGCAGAAACCACAAGGAACATTTCTAAAATGCTGAAAAAGGGTGAGACTGTTAGTTGGGAAGGTGAAGCAAGCAGATCTTTCCAGGACATCAAGGAAGCAATAAAGATGGCTCCTGTTCTAAAATCTCCTGATTTTTCTAAGCCATTTCAATTGTTTTCATTTGCTTCTTTCCACACTGTTGCTGCATGTCTGCTACAGAAAAATGAGGATGGTTTTGAGCAACCCATAGCTTTCTTCAGTATGTCCTTGCAGGCTTCTGAGTTAAAGTATGACATCATGGAGAAACAAGCATATGCACTAGTTAGAGCAGTCAAGAGTTTCAGGCCGTATCTGGTAGGATCCCAGGTAGTTGCATATGTACCTCATGCAACAGTCAAGGATATTTTCACTCAGCAGGAGGTAGCAGGAAGAAGGTACAGATGGATAAATAAACTGCAAGAGTTCAACATAGAGATACAAATTACCAAATTGGTAAGGGGACAAGGGTTAGCTAAGATGATGGCACAGTCAAACTTGGAAGCATGCCAAGTCAATGCAGTCCAGAGTGAGAATGTCAATGTATCAAAATCTGAATGGTATAAGGACATCATATATTACTTGCAAAATCTGAATTGTCCTTCCCATTTCAATGACAGTCAAAAGAGGACCTTAAAACTACATGCAATTAGGTATGTTATTGTTCAAGGTGAGCTGTACTGGAAGAACCCTGATGATGTGCTGCTAAGATGTGTGGATGAAGATGAAGCTAACAATGTTTTGAATGACATGCATAAAGGATTGTGTGGTGGACATTATACTGCCCAAACAACAGCTCATAAGATCCTTAGGGCAGGATATTGGTGGCCCACTCTCTTTTCAGATGCACAAAGGTTGGTAAGGAAATGTGACCCTTGCCAAAGGTTCTCAAGAAAGTTAAGATATGAAGGTGCACTGCCCCTTAGAACTGTAACTGTGGATGCTCCATTTCAGCAATGGGGAATTGATTTTATAGGGGAGATTGCAGAAAAGTCAAGTGGGGGACATAGTTGGATTTTAGTGACTACTGACTACTTCACCAAATGGATTGAGGCTATTCCAACTGAAAGAGCTACAAGTAAGATAGTGATGGATTTTATCCTAGAGAATATCATCATCAGGTTTGGAGTACCATTCAAGATAATCACAGATAATGCTATGTGCTTCAGATCTAGTGAATTTGTTGATTTTTGCAACAAATATGGAATAAATTTATCATATGCATCACCATACCACCCACAAGGAAATGGTCAGGCAAAGTCAAGCAATAAAAGCCTCATGAAAATCATCAAGAGGATAGTGGATAAGAACAAGAGAGCTTGGGATTCAAAGTTAAAACTGGCATTATGGGCTGACAGGGTGACAGTAAAAAAAGCAATTGGAAGGTCGCCTTTTGAGCTGCTATATGGTGCATTAGCCAGGCTGCCTATAAACAATCTCTGCCAATGTACAAATTCATCCAGGAGAATGATGAGAAGATTGAAGACTCCATGACAGAAAGAATAAACCAGCTGGTTGCACTGGATGAAAGCAAAAGGGAGGCCCACCAAATCAATCTCAAGAAACAACAAAATGTGAAGTATCTGTTTGACAGGAGAGCTGCAGAAAGGAAATTCCAGATAAATGACTGGGTGCTCATCTGGAATGCAAGAAGTCAAGATAAGGGCAAACATGGTAAGTTTGAACCCTTATGGATGGGCCCATATCAGGTTTGCAATACTCATGGGGAGGATTCTTATATCCTCCAGGCCCTAGATGGTGAGATGCTGGAATTGCCTGTGCATGGTCAATTCCTCAAGTTTTATTTTGCATAAGCGATCTGCCTCTGTGCACATTTGTAAAAGTATGTGTATATTGTAAATATCTTGTACAGTTGGTGCTTTTTTGTGTTTTGTCTGGTCTGCCAGAAGGTCTGGTTCTCGCTGCAGCCTTGCACCTGCACGTCCCCAATCGGAGCCACTGTTGGTGCCTGCTTAATCAATCAGGTCTCAGGTACTTAATATGCAGGCACCTTCCTATGATCAAAAATTTTTTTGTCCATCGGCACAACTACCACCTTGTCTCAGCGATTGGGTAGTCCACAATGGTTTGTTCCTTTCATCGCTGTGACATTCTTCATCGGCGAGGGTGGGAATTGTTGCTCCGACGGGTTGGTTGCACCGATGGAAGAGGTGTCGGTGTGACACTGCGTATCGGGAAGGTTGGCGGAGTGTTCGCCGATGCTAAGGGTCTTGCCGACGGAGTGTAGTTCGTATGTGCCATCGACTTAACATTGCGTATCAGCCTAGCCGATGGAGGATCCTCCGATGTGTCGATTTGGCCGATGGAGTTGCCATTGGCGTAGCATGGTGTATCGGCAGAAGTGTTTTTGGTTCCGCCGACGAGAGGGGGTCACCCCGATGGAGGATGATCATCGGAATGACATATCTTATCAGTGCAAGCTTGGTGTGTTACTCCGATGTGGTTTGTCTAGCCGACACGGAGGGTGGTTTGAGGTTTTTAGCGGTGTGTCCATCGGCGAGAGTTGTGGGATCAAAGAAGTAGGCTCGTGTTTGGCCGATGGAGTTGGTCTCCCCGATCCTGTGGTGTCGTCGGCGTAACTTTTGACGTCGGCGCGAAGAGTTTGTGGTTCGCCGATAGTTGGTGTCTGGCCGACAAGGTAATTCATGGGGCTTCGATCGGTGTGATCGGCTTATCGGTGGGAGAATTTTTGGGCGCGTTGACAAAGTAGTGTCATGCCGAAGGGCATGATCATCAGTGTGATCGACTTATCGGTGGGAGAATTTTTGGGCGCACCAATGAAGTAGTGTCATGCCTAAGGGCATGATCATCGGAGTGACAAGTGATGTCGGCAAGGGAGTTTTTGATTGTGCCGATGGCGTGGGTCTGGCCGACGAAGGTAGTTAGGATGTGGCGGTCGGTGTGACTGGGTGTGTCGGCGAAGGGATTTTTGGTCGCCCCAACGGTCTGTGTTGTAGCGACAGGGTTTGGTGTCGGCAAGAGTCAGGGCGATGGGCTATTGGCAGAGGGTTTGTGGGTCAAGCAGGGTAAAAGGATCGACACTTAGTGTGCTCACGGCCATGCTTATAAAGTGCTAAGGAGGTCTCTGCGGGGTGCATGTGGGATAAATGTTTCCTGCATTTTTGAAATATCAGAGCGATACGTTTTGGCGGGAAGGTTTCAGGGGCATGGTCTATTGCATTTCCCGATGGCCGCGGGTTTGGCACGACATTAATGACATAGAAATTACAGAGGTATGGCCCGGTTGACTAGGTGGCTACCCGATTACAAAAGGAAATTCCCAAGTGATGGTGCAAGGCTCGAGGTCTCCCCTGTCTCCTCCCCTACCTGTTGCATTCATTTTTTATGAGCGCCATTCTTCTCATGTGTACTGTATCTGGCGAATTTTGAATGGCCATGTAATTAATTGCTGGGTACACTTCCCTGTGGTATTTGAGGGACTCTGTTACTCATTTCTGTTGTTGAAAACTGGACATATCTGGCATTGTAATAAGATACAACTGGTTCTAGTTGCTCTATGTAGGTCTTGTGAGTTTATGTATCTCTTGTTGTATGTCTCATGCATGAATTTACTGATTTCATGATTGGTTTTATATGAGTAATGTTGTATTTGCATGTGTTTTGTTATTCTGTCTCTAGTATTGCATGTGTCCTTCTGAATTTAGATATCTAAGGGATGTCTGGGATTCTAGAATATAGACTTACTGTATTGAATGCTTGATCTTTCAACTTCTGCTCAAGGGGTAGATTAAAATGTTTTCAAATTAAGTGTTGGGAAAGATATACTGCAATAGGGATACCATAAGTATGGATAACTTAACACTCTGTTTTGGGAAGTATCTGTAAGGCAGATACCACACATCCCCTTGAAATCCAGTTTTAGTGTGTTCATGCTGATCATTCACAGGTGTATGTCTACTGACTCCAAGCCCTGGATAGGCACCAGTCTAGCTCTGCATTGAAATTACACGTCAGGTCCTAGTTTTGCATCCAAAAACATAAAATCAAATTCAAACTTCCAAAACAACCATTAGGACTGTAGAAGTAGTATAGGACAAAGATCCTCTAATTCACAACTGAACATAAGCCCAAAGCTAGCCCCTTTGCACTTATCCCACAGTTTTGGTCTTCATACAGGAGGATTTATCTGCTTTGTATCAACATCCCAAGCCAACCCACAAGCATATTCTCATGGGTGTTGAATAGGGAATACCCCCCTAGGTTTTGCAGAGCCTAAAGAAGAAGAGGAGATAAAAATAGAGTCTATTTTCTACACTGTTGGCCCCTGGCCCAGAGATCCTGTTGATCACTAATGGCTACCTTGTAGGGAAATCTGGAAATGAGCATCCAGTCAGGGAAAAAACCAACAGTGGGGACTCTGGCATAATAACGCACTCTGCTGCCCACTCAACCTGGTCATGTCTCAAGAGCCTCTCCATTCTCTTCAGTGATACAAGTCGAGGTCCACCATCTGAGATTCCCCTAAGGCATATTTTCCTCCTATTATACTCAAATCTCATCTCCATTTTCTTAAGATTTATGGTGAACTCCTCCAACTGGCTCATCCAATGCATGACAAGCACTACATCTGTTTCCCCTATACCAACCACATAGAAGTCGTCAACTAGCTCATAATCACCCATGATGATTTTCAGCCCTAAAATCTGTTGATGATGTTTTCTTGACAACAACATTAGAATAAAACACCAAGTGCTTTATCCTCTCTTGAACAAAGCGTCTCGAATGCTAAACTACGTGATCAAACAAGAACGCTCCAAGGTTCCTTGTACGTGATTTGCAATGGATAGCCTCGGTGTATGATGTGATAATGCTGTTTACACAAAGGGACTTATGCAAAATTTATTCATCACTCCATTCAAATATGTACTCTTTCTTTGTGAAATGGAACTTCTTCTAATCAACTACAAAAGAAAAGTCAAAAGGCAAGGGTTAAGAGAAACTAATCTAAGGTCAATGAGGCAATGATGCTGCATGAATAGACAAACTCCTCAATAAACCTAACTCCACTTCGCCAAGAACACCTACAACTACATGGAGTAGGTGCGATCTCCTAAGGTTAGCGAATGGTTTTCAAATCATGAAAGCTCATATAAGCACCCATTGGACAGCGCAGCTCAAACAAGCATCCACAACCGAATTAAGCAAATTATGATGAAGCTCAAACTAGCTTTACACAACACTCCACCAGCGATGGATGTCAAAAGCATGAGCTAGGAGTTGATCAAATATTTAATACATACATGCATTACATCAATGAATTTCTAATCTATCAACTAAGCTACTTTGGAAACAATTCTTAGCCATCTTGGAGACAATGTGTCATGTCCCCTCTTTAGCGCTGTCTAGCAGAGACATGAGAGTTGACCTATCATCCGGGTTCCCGTAGGTCAGCAGAGTGGTTAGGGGACCTATCCTGAGGCGGTATAGCTTGGTAGGGAGCTTTACAGGCCTTTCCAGACAGTTTGTGACAGTTTCCTATTTTTTAGGAAGGGTTCCTATTTTTTAGGGTTTGACCGAGAGTTGACCAGGAGGCATTAGGGGACCTCTAGGAGCGTTTTTGGAGTTTTGGTCAAATTCCCTATTTTTAAGGAGGTATCCCTACATTTTTGGGAGGCACTGTCAGTTAGCATGACCAGTGGCGTGGGCTACAGCAGTTCTCAATTCAGGATGGCCAGGTGATGGAATTAGAATAATTATTGAATATTAAAGTATGGCTTTAATATTTAATAAAAATGAAATAAAATAAAGTGAATAACATGTCACTTTATATTAATAAGTTATTAAAAGGACCCCCACCTAGTTGACACAATGTTGTGTTAAAAAGGTGGTCTTTTAATAATGAAGTTGGGCCCTCAACTTGGGCGCCCAACTTGTGAGACTTCATTAATAAAAGAATCTTTCAAAGATTCTTAATTTTGATCCCCTTTTGGAACCCTAAAGTGGACGCCCACTTTGGGAAATGAATAAAGTGACTTTGAAGTGCTATTTGGGATTATTTTTTGCATATCTTTTGAAGCTTCATGGCAGCTCTGAACTCTGTGGAAGGGGGCAGCAGCATTCAGACTCTTGGGAACGAAAACTCTCAAGGATTTTGGTGAATTGGACAACAACCCAGTTCTTGTTTGTGGGAGGCCTACTCTGGGTCTTCATTTGTGCATCATTGGATAGATTCCAGGGCATGCTATTGCAGATCTAAGCTTGCAGCAGTGCCAAATCAGCCTTATTCTTCAGATCCTTCATTCTCAGTCGCATGTATAGCCTCTTCTGGGCCAATACTGTCTTTGTATGCAAGTAGGGTTGCAAACCAGGCTTTCATTGAATATAAAATACAGATCTGATGGGTATGTGCCTCAATTTCTTAGTTAGTATCTTTCTATCAGTTAATATTTATTTTTAGTCCATTTCTATTTGAGATTGCAGCTGTATGTATTTCTATTTGCCATCTTGGCAAATACACATCTCAAGAAAACTGAAACCCCTTCTGCATCTCCTCTCTAGTCTGAAAGAAAACAAAAAAAAATTAATAAAAATCATAAAACAAATAAAATCACAAAAACAGCACTTCATTTCAGCAAAGGGATCCATCAGGGATCTTTCACAATGAAGACCATGCTAACATTCCAAAATCACAAGATCACCATGAAACATTCAACAATGAGCTTGCATTAATCTTGAAGTGTATCTTTACAACAATCTCTCAATATCTCTTCAATGACTTCGAAGAGCCTCCTCTACTCTACTCCTTTCTAATCTAATGTATCTTCTCTAATCCTCTAATGTCTTCTTCTATATTTACAAATGAGAGAAGTGACCCTTATATAGAACTCAAGAATTACATGAAGGGCCAAGATTGATTTAGCAATCAACAGCCGAGATTGAGACAACAAGGCAATTTGTTACAAAATTTGCTATTTTTAGAACATGAAAAAGGCAATGAAGGCACGTTTCCCAATGTGATAAGCATCTTTATGGTGGGCCTTCTTGAATGAATGACATTGCCGAATGCGATTGGCCTAATGATGTGTACATGCCAACTCAGCATCTTCAAACAAACTGGTCTGGTTCACCTCATGTTCACTTTACTTAGAATATTTTCTTCTTGTTGTCTTGATGTAACTCACGGATCACTTTGATGATCATGCTCATCTCTCATCTTGTGATGTTGTTGTGCTTGTAGGACTTTGGCTCTGGACAGTTGCATGGACTCATGGAGTAGACTAGTGCCTGATGAGAGTTCTTTTTGTCTAGCGCATGATATGTGAGCTTCTGGATGATGACCTCCTTCAAGATGTGCATGGTGAAGTGACAACCTTCCACTGATCCTCGCCTTGATGATGAACTACACTTGTAACCTTGATCATCTTAGACTAGCTCCCCTCTGCATGGCGTTGATGTCTTCCTCATCCAAACATATTAAGTCTTCGAAGTAAGATAAACTTGATGTAAGAGCTCTCCTCCATGTCGATGTGACCCAAGTTAGTGTCGCTCACATTCCTCCACTTGGACATGATCTCCGTCTCCAACATGACTCCCTACTTATCACTCTTAATCAAAGCTTGTCTTTCCTCGGCGTTCATCATCCACCTCCTCCTACAAGAGAAGACAACACATGTTAGAAGGCTTATGTGACACTTGATATAAGGATTCTCCTAACATCTAACTCATCTCCTCATGCATGTGGGACAAAAACAATGAATTTTAAAACAACATACCTTAGGAAAATCAGAATTTTAGAAGACTTGACCCTTAAAAACACTTGAATTTTTTGATTTCTCCTTTTGAAAATCTGCTGCTCCTTGGTAAAGTAGGTCTGCTCTGCTGCAAATCAGAACTGAATTTGTTTTGTTTTTGATGAAAATTGTAGAAATGAACCTCCTTTAATACAAGTCGCTGCCCTATTTCAAGTCAGGTCGGCCTATGAGGATGTGGTCAGCCTAGGAAGAGGTAAATTTCATGTTTTCTTGAAAGTTTCCACACTCACATGCTTGGAGCGCCCACCTTGGGTGAGTTTACAGGGCTTAGGCGGATGATGTGTTGTGGGACAAGACACTATCCAAACAAAGGACTCAAGGCTGCCTAGGAAGGGCGGGATTCAAGGGGGTGTGAGGATTTTACATGACTAAAGCATTTTTAGACATAGTTTTGACAATTTAAGGCATCTTCACTTGCTTCCTTGATAATTTATCCACCTTTGAATGCTATGTAAAACTCTTGAGGCATGAGCGGATTTGAAGAGAGTGCATGGAGAACATGTATGATGGTGGAAGTCACTTGACAAGGCAGGTTTGGAGGGTGTGTATGGAGAATATGTTGTGGAGGAGACACAATCGAAGCATGATGTTGAAGGCAGCCTAGCATGGGCGGCTTGGAGGATGGTGCATGGATTACTTCACTTAAACTTCACTTATTGCTCATTCCTCTCCTTATGAAGACCCTTCTCTCCAACTTCCTTAAGACTTAGCCAATTTTAAGGTGTTTTTTGAAGTTGAAAGACACATCATGGATGCTAAGTGATGATCTTGTCCATCTGTCTTGGTGAAATCCGCCTAGGATCACCCTCTTAACTTGATTATCTCATCCCCTTGGTGTCATCTTCATCACTCTCATCAAACAAACTTGCAACTTATGTTGTTCTTCACCCTGGACGGTTCTGGAAGCAGTGTGTGAAGTGCTTCATGTAGCAGGAGATACAATCCATAAGGACCTCTTGAGGCCGCCCAGGTAGGGCGGCTTTGGAGGTGACCCATGGAATTTTGCTCAAAATGCCTTTGATTCTTTCTAACTTACAAGCTTTCATTGGAATTACCTCACTTTCTTGTGCTTTATGCTAGAAAACCTTGGAAACTTAGTCACTTTTCTCCTTGGGTGGATTTGAGAGTGTTGTCTGGATAGAGTCACGTGGATATCATACAATCCATGACCACCTTAAAAGGCCGCCCATACTGGGCGGGATTGGGAGTGTTGTGTGGAATTTCACTCAAACTTGTTCTTTTTTCCCTCAAAATGAACTCCTAGCTCCTCCTAACTTGCAACTTTTCCTAAGGCTTCTCCTGGGCGAGTTTGAAGGCAGTGTCTAGATAGTTTCTCCTGGTGAAGACATTGTCCAAGAGCACCTAGTGAGGCCACCCAGACTGGGCGGGTTTGGACATGGAGTGAGGAATTTCTTGCCTTAGTTAAATTTTGGATTTCCTGAATGGAAGTATATTGAAAATATGTTTAAGTACAAGTCAGATACTTTAAATATTTATCAATATACTTCCAGGATGTTTGAGATAGGTTCTAGATCCATAGGATTTAGCATGCAGATTCTAGATTTCTGAGGATCCACCAGATTTCAGACTTAGTCATTTTTTCAGGATTTTCAAGATATCAGACTTAGTCAATTTCAAGGTCTCAATGACATGCATCAAGATGAAGGCATATAGACCTCTTGGCAAGAAATTGTTGAGACTTGGATACACAACACTATCAAAATCCTACAAGCTCAGAGGAAAACTAAGCCTAAAGCAAAACAAAGACAAAGCAAGAAAAAAGAGGGGGTCCCCATTTGTAATGGGGTGATGTGTGATTACATCACAACAAAATCTTCCTAGTGCAATGCATTTTGAATCTGTCAGCCACCATCACCTTAAAGCCTTCGAATTATTCAGTTTTCAGCCCCCTGCGAGAAACTAACCCCTCATGAATAAAATTGTGAGTGGCTCCAGTATCAATAAGGATGATAATACGCTACCCACCTAATACACCACACACCCTGAAAGAGCCAACCTTCTGAAAACTCGACAACTGGGCAATAACACCTCCACTGTCAGTACTGCAAAGTGAAGCTCTCTCGTCCCCACTATCACTATGCTCTGAATGCTAATCTGACTCTGTGCCTGATCCCTCTGACTGTGACTCCTCAGCTGAATAGTACTCACTTAGTTTAGCCTTCGCCTTATGTGAGCACTTATGCGAAGGGTCCCATGGTTCTTTGCAATGAAAACACAATTTCTTCCTTCTGTACTCATTCAACTGTTCGTCTGTTAGCCTATTGGATCTATCCTTGTGCTTATCAACATCTCTGTGGAATGGTTTCTTCTCCTTCTCCTTGTCCCTCCTATGAGAAAATCCCTTAGACTGGAATTTACTCCTCCACACTGATGACTCCATGTCTCAGGCCTTTTTCATGGCCTCCTGGAGTGTAGCAGGGTCAAAACACTTAACCCAACCATGAAATGGGTCTGATAATCCATCAATGAAGAGAATCACTAATCTGTGCTCGGATAAGTCTGGGACCAAACGGACAGGTCCTAAAACTCAGAGATGTAGAAGTCTAATGATCCACTCTGCCTTAGCTGTGCTAACTCCTTAAACTGAAGTTCTAGATACTTCTTGTCAAATCTATCGATCAGACGGGCTGTAAACTCAACATATGAGGTAATCTGGTCATACCCCAATGTGACCTTCCCATTACTCCACCACTTGTGTGCCACTCCCTCCAATTGTAATGCAGCATAAGTGATGGCATCCTCCTCAGGCATAGGACTAATCTGCAAGTAGCTATCCAACTTCTGCACCCAAGCCCTAGCCGTGGTCTTTCCTAATCCATCGAAATAGGGAAGTGTCATCTTACTCACCTTCTTCTATAACTCCTGGTTCTGAGGTCTGCCTCCTCTGCAAGGTCTATTCTTTATCCTAATGTCAGAGTACTCCGCAAAAGTCATTTCCGCTCTGAACTTTGCACTAGAAGCTCTCCAATCCCTCAGAATCTCCTCCTGAAACTCGGCCTATGTGGGATCCTGTTTAGGAACTTGGTTCCTGGGAGCAAAGGTCAGAATACCAGGTCTGTCACCTACTGTAAACTGTGAAGCCCTCCTATGAGTAACTGAGGCCTCATCCTCATCATCTCTAAACCTGTATCTCTCACCCTAGTTCCTCTCTCCATTATTCCTGTCTCCTTGGTTCCTGTCGCCATTATGTCTATCACCCACATTATGCCTATTCCTGTCTCTGTCATTGTTCCTATGCCTGTCACCATCATTATTTTTGTCTATCATCGTCATTGTTTCTGTTTCTGTCACCATTGTACCTGTTCCTGTCACGGTGATTATCTCTATTATTCATTCCATCTCTCAGCTGCACGAGGACATGTGCTATCTCTACCTGTGAGTCCCTCAACTCCTGTCGGGAATCCCTCAACTCCCTCTCTAGGGCTACTAAGCTCCTAGTGAGCGTATTCAGAATCTCTCGTAGGCTCGGCTCATCAATCTCCCTGTCACCCATCTTCTCTGAAGACTCTGAATGATGTGGCAACTCTCCTGAAAATGGGTCTATGTGTGAAACTAAGGAATCTTCGTCAATAGCTGCAACCACTATCTATTCCTCAAAAGGATCTACTAAGGGCACTGGTTGCTCAGGTTCTACAAACTGTGGTCTTTCTCTTTCTTGTGCTCCTTGCATTGCCCTGGTATTTCTAAAAGGATATCTGTCTATCGGTCGCATGTCTCATTTTTCACTGCATGTCATATTAACCCCATAGGATGGCAAGATTTTCCGCTCTGATACCACTGTAGCATACACCCTCCTATATGTTCCCTCCTGACTAATTTTTTTGGTATTTTTTGGTTTTATGCTGTTTAGGGTTTGTGGGTTGTTTTGCATGTGTGTTTTTTGCATTGCATGTGTGATAAATGAAGTGGATAAACCAACCCAGAAAATATACAAGTAATTTGCATAAACAAAAGACAACCCAAATCATAAAATGCTATAGAACTAATTAAAATGCAATACCCACTAGGAAAACTTCAACTTGATTTCATTGCCGAAACTGAACCAGCATACATGCCATTGAAATCATCCAGTTCTTGTACAAAAACAAAGAGAAAGCAAGTAGCAATGGTTGCAGTCGTGAAAGATGTATCCAAACGCCAAGATTGAAGGATGAAATGACCCAAAATCACTGACAAACAGGAACAGCAAGTACCCACGTCCTTGGTTGTAATGTACGGCCTGCCTGGGTTTTCTAATCAGCAATGAATAACTTCAAATCACCTCAAATGGTCTCTGTTTTGTATCAGATATGTTTGCAAGACCTAATCCACCCCAAATGGCATACAAACTCCTTAGACATCTCACAAATCAGCAAGTACGGCCTGCTGGGTGAGAGTACGGCCTGGTCTAAGGGCTCTGCAACAGCAATTAATCTCTCCAAAAAACACTTGTTTCACTCCTCCAAAATTGAAATAGGACCTGCAACTTCAAACATTCCCAAAAGTCTCCATCTCCGCTCCGAATGATCTCCGGAAGGCTTTCCTGAATGCTCAAATAAAGCTCCTGTGTGAAGCTTTCAAAACCCTCTCCTGATGCACTCTCTCATACATGAGGAAAGGCGATATGCAAAGGTTTCCGTCTCTGAAAATCGAAGATCAAAACCAAAGAGCCAAGCTCAAAAACCCCAATGCTGGAGCAACTCAATATCAAAGCAAAATCACATAAGCAAGCATAAGCATATGAAGTCTCCTTTGCTCTTTTAATCTCCTCCAAACTCAACGCCCAAGAATGAGAGGGAAAATAATTTTATTTTTATTTTAAAATAACTCTTTAGAGGACCATGGGCGCCCATTCCTAAAGAGGTCACTTTTTAAGTTATAACTTACAATTATAAAGTGACTTTATAATATAACTTAAAGTTATATTATATTACATAAGTCTTTAAGTTAAATCTTTAATTTAACTTAATCAAATAATGCTCAGGAGGATTTCGACCTTCAATCTTGTGCCCTGGCCCTACAACTGCCCTGCTAAAAATGGAAACTGGCTCTGTCATGACTTACTATAAATAGTAAGTCCTCAACTGACTCCCTAAACACTGTCGTTAGCCTACAGGAATCCTGTGATAGGCTAACCCTGATCTCCTGGAGTGATGAGCTAAGTGGGGGACATTACAGGTTTGAATCACTTATCATTTGTTTTTGCCTCTATCTCGCAAAGATACGTACTTTTTATCTAACAACGGTGTTTGAAAGACTTGATTGTCCTTCCGGGGCTTGACTGAGGAAAACTCCTAAACACCACAACCCCCAACCACACTCTTTGTGATTGCAGGTTACAGGTATCGGGTTTCGCGAAGTGGAGTTGCAGGGAAGGGTTGCAGAAGATAAGGATTCTGGATCTGGCAGAAAGAAGCAGTCTGGTGCACTTTCGAGACTAGGGCACTAGGGGCAAAGTCCTCTGAGGTTGCAGATACAAAAATCTCTGTGATAGTGATAATTAGCATCAGAAGAAGTCCCGACATTCTGAGAAATATCCTGTCTTGGTCTACAGTGCGAGTCACACTGTCCTCCGCATCTACAAAGCCGAAAACGGACAGAACAGTGATCATCAGGAGTTCGGAACCCCCTGAAGAAAACACTACATTGGACTAGGGCGTGAGTCACGAAGTCCCCGAATATTCCATATAACGAACTTCGAAAAATCGTCAGTAACTAATCTCTGTCTACTGTCTTGGTCTGCGTACATTTGTCGTAATTTATCCGTTTGCTTACGATTTTGCATAATTAGGGTTTTGAGAATATTTGAGCATTAAATTAATACATTTTCTGAATTTCCACATCGTCACAAATGACCCTCAACCTATAGGTGAATCCTCTTGCAAAAGGTGCGATTTAACTCGGTTGAAATGTCCTTGAATGTTTGTAGTGAAAGGAGGATCTAAAACACTATCAATCCCATTGTCCCTCATTTTCCTATAAATCGCCACTTAGTGGTCATGTTGTTTTTTGCTTCCAGGCTTATGCCCCGTTTGGACTTCAGGGTGTGACTTCCTCCACCCCTTTTTTTTAATCTGTGTAATAATATTTTTATATAAATATTAATGATATAAACACTTATTCATCAAAAAAAAAAAAATCCATCTATTATTTACAAAAATGAAAACAGAAAATCTATTTATAATTTATCCTACAATTATTTAGGAAGTTACTAAAACAGAATAGCTTTTTATATTTGATTCCCCAATTTATTTGTGAAATTTAGGAAAACAGAACATCTACTATTCTGAAATTTATTCTGAAATCATTCTTTCTTCTACGCGCCACAAATAAAATAATTTACCAAATTCTCTAATAAATTGCACATACGGAAAGAAAAAAAAATCCGTGAAAATCAAAATACAATTTCTATAAATAACATTGCTGCAAGTAAATATACAATAATACGTGACTGCCTCATTCATTCAGCCCTAGGACTAGTTTTTGCTGCAGTACGAAAGAAATTTTTACAAATAATTAAATATTAAAAAATTAAAAATACTGCATCGAACTTCTTACCTCAAAGAAATATTTTGTCAGGCTTTCACAGAAATCAGACCACGAGCAGCCATCAGTCTAGCGAACAAAAATAACATTTCCTTACTCCAAATGTAAAAACGCACAGGCAAAGCTTTAGAGGTCAGAGACAACATCACAAAAATCGCTGTAGCTTCTTAATGTTTTCTTTAACAAATCACGCAATATGTTTTCTAGCGTAGAAAAAGAAAGAGGTGAAAATGATTGTGGATCAGAAAAAAAGACGGAAAGAAAAATATTCCTTCGATGATTTGTAAAGAGGAACGTAAAAATTAAAGGTGGCAGAGCTGATGCGGTTTGAACACGGGAAGTAAAGCTAGTAGGTATTTGTTGAGAAAATATCTCATGGACGTCATTTGGTTTATTAAATTTAAGCCTGTTATGTTAGCTTTCGGTTCCGTTGTATGTTTTTGTCTAAAGCTCTTGGAGTTTATAATTGCTAGCTGAAAGAGAGCTTTACTTTTTGAGTGGAGTTGGTAGTCCCTTCTTTTCTTGCATTTCTTGAAATTTATGTAGTCTTCAAAAATTAATTATCTATTCCAAGGTTTTTTATATAGGTACATTTTTCTTAATATTTTTTTTTTAAAATATTGACCGTTGAGAGGAATTTTTTGATAAATACTTCTTATTTAACTTACATTAAAAAGTGATAAATAGTACAATATTCACAAAAAAGGCGTAGGGTGGTAAAAAGGTACACCCATGAAGTCTCAAAACCTTAACATGCAAACAAAATAACAAAGGGCCAAACCCAAAGAAAACTAAGCAACAAGTGCAACACTAGAGGGAGGAGGATCCTGATCATCAGGTTTCCCCCAAACATCTCTAGGGGTAGTATCATCAATCGGCTCCCAACCGTTGAGAGCATCAGTTCCATTTTTATTCTCCTTAGAAGGTGGTTGTTACACCCCCTTTTTGGATTCAATATTTCTATTTACTTTTCTTAAATAGTACAATTATGTGGATATGTTTTTACATCATAGGAACTGATGATATGAATAGAGAAGGTTAATTTTATGAAATTATGGAATCTATTTGATTATGATCAATATGATGTTATGAATTAGAATGTCTTTTCGATATGAAAATGAAATGATTTGATATAAATGTGTTTTGAGTAGAATATTAGTGCTTTGACCACAAAATTGTATGTGAGATTGTCAATGACAGGAATAGATGGAACATGTTCGCCAGGAAGAAAGAAGAAGAGAAAGTATCTTTGAGAAAGAGAGAATAGACTCTGGAATAACCATGGGTGCTTGCCACTGAAAATGCAAATCAGGTAGACAAACCTAGATGCTTTGAGTTCGGTCTAAGTCAATTTTAATCGAGATATCAACGTCTGTTAGAATAGGTCTTTCTCCTTTCGTAAGTCATCGTTTAGAGTATGGGAAATCGACACCAGTGCCGTAATACTCTGAATCGTGTCGTCAAATATGAACGACTGATATGTTGTTTATATGTAAATATATGTTTATACTTATGGTTGAGTTGTAAGTCGTGTCTTGTTATTTGTTCGGCGCAAAAGTCGAAAGTTGTGCGTAAGTCGATCTCAAGTCTTGTTCTGCGTTTGCGCTCAATTCGTCGCTATCGTCATAAAGCGCTACAAGCGTATGACGTAAATGTCTCCTAGCGAAATTCGACGGATGTTGAATTGTTCTTTATTGGGCTATTATCAATTAATAAAGGGTTTAAATAATGTTTAAATCTAGAGACCATGGTGTGTAGTACCCTTGGTCATATGATATTGGAACATGTAATATTTTGTTAGTGTCATTTTGAGATAAATTCCTTTATTCTTTAGTGATGTCGTTAATTGGGTAGAAGCTCGAGAGGAACACACTTAAGCTCTTATTAAGAGGTCTTTTATTTTCGAATAGTCTTTTGCTTTCATGCTTTAAACCTCAAGATAGTCGTTGGCCTAGCCTTTATTATTATGTTTACATTTGTTTTATACTGTTAACTATTTTGAGTAGTGGGACGGATTGTTGAGTCTGGTAACCGCCACCTCACCTATGTGGAGCTCCATCTTGGAGAATGATCGTGATTGGTGGGAGTGGCCAAACCATTTTCTGGTTGAGGTCGCATAACATGAGAAAATGTTTTTGCATGGCCGGTTAGATTCCCTTATCGATAGGCATGGTCGAGTTAGTGGAGGAGACAGTTATTCCTTCGTAGTGAACGGGGGAGATTTAGTGAAGTAAGGGTCAGTTTTTAGAGGGGGAACACATAGGAGAAGCAAAAAACAAGTCTGGGTGCGAGGAGCAACAAGTGAACGGCTGAGAGAATAGCTAATGCCATGGACCAATCTGTAAGTGGACTCAAAGTCTATCTTCAGGTTCTCTTTTTCTCTTCGCTGCGTAGTCATGGTTTTCTTGTTATGAAAATGTCTTCACTAGTATTTCGATGGAACATAGAATTTACTTGAAGATATTAGTGTTATTTGTTAATAATTGTAGCATGTGTGTTTTTGTCATCATCAAAGCAAGAGCTTTGTTTATGTCATCTACACTGCACTACACTGCACCAAAGATGTGAAACCTACAGTTTGTTGTATTGTCCGACGAAGGTCGAGAATAACTATATAGTCATTGGTTAAACCTTAGAAGGGTTATAGTTATGTGTAGGGTGCAAATCTAAGTATGTGTTGGTCGTAAAAAATCTCACCACTATTACAACCGCAGCGGCAAAACATTGGTCGACAGAGAATAAGATCTCTTTGGACAGTCGAATACAATACCTTGGCTATGTCAAGTTTAAAGGTTAGTTAGTATTAGAGTAAAAGACTTGTTTGTGTCAACCATCGACAGACGATTATTATTAGTGAAGAGGTGCAAGTCGTAACATGCAAGACTTCACAGATATCCTCTTTTTCTAAGTTTAAAACTAGTCAGTCGACCATGGTGAAATTGTTAACCTAGCTGCGATTAATAACAAGCTTTAAACTATTTGCTTTTGAAGGTGATTCTTTTTCTATTGAAGTATTTAAACTAATTTTTTTTTGAGAGAAGACCTTATTGTTATACCAATTATTATTATGAAGTTTTTACAAACAATGTAACGAGTCTTTTTGTCAAGTCTCAAGCTTAGACTTACATGCAATCTAAATTGTTAGAAGAAACGATATGACAAGGTTTTCTAATGTATAGATTGACAAGATTAAGCTATGTCGAAGAATTTCGTCATGTCAAAGTAGTACATTGTGGGTGTTAAATTTTAACGTAGGGTTTTTGAACATTGTATTCTTTAAAACTGGCTTTTAGTGAAACCCTTCCAAAACAACAGAGTTGAGTTTAGTGTCCACTCAAGAGTGGATAATTTAAACAATGGGCTAACTTAGAGATCGTTGTATCAACGCGTAACTTTATCCGAATAATCAATATGCTAGGAAACCATTCTTTTATCATGAAGACGGAGAGGTTTCCATGAGCTTGTAGAAAGAGAGTAAACCTCAATGCCATGCGTTAATGCATGATGAATTTCAAACACCTTGAGGTTATCGAGGTTGTTATACAAAACTTATAAATAGGTAACTGTAGGATTGTGATTAATTCAAGTCGAGTGGGGTGGGTGAACTTATTACATGCGTTGATACAACGCTAATTATATTTAAATCCTTTGGCCAAGGTAATGCATGATCCCCAAGTACATTGTGTTGGTGCCTGCATCATTTATCAAGTTCCAGGTTATTAGCTTGTAGGCACCTTCCCAACATTTCATGAAGTTTCTAAGTCTTGACCCTATCAGTGTTTTACAGCATCATCAAGATATTCTAAAGGAAGGGGGATATCACTATCATCATCATGTTCCCAGACATCCTCCTGATGTTTCTTGCATGGGTCATTTCTCATCATGTCTGGATATCCTGTGGGGGTCATCATGCATTTGCCAACCCGACCTTTGCTGCAGGGTGATATTTTAACATCGGGTGATCTTAGTCAAGATCATCCTGATGTTGGCGCTATGAAATTTCTAAGTATGACCCACTTTTCATCAGGGTCATCATATTTGAATATCGGGTGATCTTTGTTAAGATCACCCTGATGTTATTTTATCATCTTATGTTTGTTCAACATCAGGATGCCGTTGATGTCATGTTCCTGCGGGGGTGATATCTGTGCGACCTTTGCCTTCATCTTTTTCTTTGCAGGATGATATTCTCAATATCGGGTGATATTCCAAATATCGGGTCATCTTCTGAATATCACCCTTGTTCTAAATATGATGATGACGTCATCAAGATGTTCAATTATCAGGGTGATATCCTTCAGGTGATATGCTGCTGATGTCATCCAGATTCGATGGGGTCATACTTCAAGTTTTCAATCTGACCTGACATTGTAATGTGATGATGACATCATCAGGACATTTGTGGATATGACGATGAGGTTTGTTATCAGGGTGATATCTTTTATCAGGTGGTGCGAATTATCTGGATGAGCTCGGCAGGATGTTGCTAACGTCAGGATGATTTTTGGGCATCCGGGGGGTGTTTGCATATGCAGGCTATCGGCATGACTTTGGTCATCGGCGTGTGTCGGGAGGTGATCTTCCGACGTGTTGGGTCTTCCCGATGATGGTTTGAATGATGGGGGTGATATTACTCCATTGGGGTGATATATGATGTCGGGAGGATGGATATGAGGTTCATCGATATGAGTGGTCTAGCCGATGGGTGATGTGAAGGTTTATGCTAGGTGTTGTCGGGAGCAAAATCGCCGACATTATATATGTAACCGGCCTAGCATATAAAGTGTTAAAAAGGAGTGCTGCAGGGCGAATGTGGGATAATGTCTCACATATATTTGAAAGGAAAGAATGTCATGGAACGCTCCACGTGGAGATGCTTGAAAGATGGAGAAGGTCAATAGGATGCTTACGTGGCATGTTGTCATTAGTGGCTGACATCTCAGCGTGATCCACGCCGCAGATCTCGATAGGAAGGTAGGAGATCAATGGTTATTATTTAAAAATTCAAATGGAGGGACTTCTTGGTGCATGAATGTGAATATTGGTGGGAGAAGGTTTGCGTAACACACAACTGCTGCATCCTGAGGTTGTGAGTAGGTATGCCATTAATGGCGAAACTACACAATGGTCTGGGTTGAAAGGACACGCCAGCTACTTGATTTAGATAGAAAATCATGACAAGGCGATGCAGGTCAAGATCTCACCTACCCCTTCTCTCCTGTCCGCGCAGTGGCATTGAATGTTTCCAGCACCCCCTGGCAATGCACTATATCTGGGGATGTCTTGGGGACTGCCCTATGATTAATGAGGGAGTACACCATCCTGCTTTATAGGTAGATGATGCTACTCATTTCAAGGTTGTTGAAAATTGGACAATTTGGTGCTGTAATAAAATACAACTAGTTCTGGTTGCTCTGTGCAGGAGGTCTTGTGAATTTATGTATCTCTTGTTGTATGTCTCATACATGAATCTACTGATTTCATGATTGGTTTTATATGAGTAATGCTATATCTGCATGTGTTTTGTTATTCTGTCTCCAGTATTGCATGTGTCCTTCTTCTAAATCTATATATCTAAGGGATGTCTGGGATTCTAGAGTATAGATTTGCTGTATTGAATGCTTGATCTTTCAACTTCTGCTCAAGAGGTAGATTAAAATGTTTTCAGATTAAGTATTGGGAAAGATATACTGCAATAGGGATACCATAAGTATTGATATCTTAACACTCTGTTTTGGGAAGTATCTGTAAGGCAGATACCACAACATCCCCTTGAAATCTAGTTTTAGTGTGTTCATGCTGATCATTCACAGGTGTATGTCTATTGACTCCGAGCCCTGGAGAGGCACCAATCTAGCTCTGCATTGAGATTACACACCAGGTCCTAGTTTTGCATCCAAACATATAAATCAAACTCAAACTTTAACCACAACCATTAGGACTGTAGAAGTAGTTTTATGATCCAAAGTCCTCTGTCTACAACTGAACATAGGCCCAAAGCTAGCCCCTTTGCACTTATCTCACAGTTTTGGTCTACATAAAGGAGGATTTATCTGCTTTGTGTCAGCATCCCAGTCTTTGCATAGTTATATTCTCATGGGTGTTGAATAGGGAGTACCCCCTAGGTTTTGCAGAGCCTAAAGAAGAAGAGGAGATAAAAATAGAGTCTATCTCCTACACCGTTGGCCCCTGGCCCAAAGATCCTATTGATCACTGATGGCTACCTCATAGGGAAATCTGGGAATGAGCATCCAATCAGGGAAAAAACTAACAGAAATTGGCGACTCTACTGGGGATGTGAAGTCAAAGTACTATCTAATCATCTCTGGTGATATATTTGTGGCCCATCCGAGTCGCAACAAAAATTGGCGACTCCGCTGGGGATGTGATTTAAAAGTTGTTATTTTTGACATCCCTAATATATCTATGGCCCATCCGAGTCACCAACAGAAATTGGTGACTCTACTGGGGATGTGAAGTCAAAGTACTATCTAATCATCTCTGGTGATATATTTGTGGCCCATCCGAGTCGCAACAAAAATTGGCGACTCTGCTGGGGATGTGATTTAAAAGTTGTTATTTTTGACATCCCTAATATATCTGTGGCCCATCCGAGTCACCAACAGAAATTGGCAACTCTGTTGGGGATATGAAGTCAAAGTACTATCTAATCATCTCTGGTGATATATTTGTGGCCCATTCGAGTCGCAACAAAAATTGGCGACTCCGCTGGGGATGTGATTTGAAAGTTGTTATTTTCGACATCCCTAATATATCTGTGGCCCATCCAAGTCACCAACAGAAATTGGCGACTCTACTGGGGAATATGAAGTGAAAGAACCCTGGTTTAAAAGAAAACATTTCCTAGTAATAGGTGGCAACTCCGAACAATCTCCTAGCCGGTAAAGTAAAATTTGTATGCAGGGGAGAAGATCCCTACGTAATCCTTTATTTGAAGAGTTACCAATAGAAAGAAGGATGATGTATAGAAGAAAGGGAACTATCTCAGCCAGTCATGAGGGTTCCCCCAGGAATACTGATGAAGCTCAGGACAACCCTAGGCCATCAGCACAACATGTGCCTTATTTTTCAAATGCAGAAGCTGATATTCAAGGTGCATATGAGAGGCAACAGGGTGGTAGTTTAAGAATGAGGTCAGAGGTGTTTCAAGAACGCCCTTTCCTAGATCCCAATGAAATATTTGAAGAAGTTGAATCCCCAAGGGATGATGAAGATGATGACCAGATATGAGACCCTCCACCTCCATGCCTAAAGAAGAACAGTTAGCTGAAGAAATCAAAAGCCTGAGAGCAGAATTAGAATATTTACAAGCAATGAAAGACAGAGATGACATGAGACAGAAAGTGCAAGCTCTGAGAGTTGCTTAGAATGATTCAGTTCCTACCCTTGAAAATGCAAATATGCAGAGAAACCAGTGTAGAAATGAGGTACAGTATCAGTAGAATAATACTAGGCATGATGCAAACAATGCTAGGATACCATTGAATAATGTAAGAAATCATAATGTAAATAGAAATATTAATGCTAATCAATTTGATAGACAACCCATGCAGTTGGATAGATTTAGACAGTTGGTTTTTGATGGTATCCCTGGTTATCCTAACCCCATTGACAAGCATGTAAGGCTTCAAGTGCCAAAGTTTCCAGGAAATAATACTGTGACAGGGGAGGATCATTTGAAAGCTTTTCAAAATGTCATGGACAACTTTGAGTTTGAGCATGAGGATGTCTTTATGAAGTCATCCATGCAATCTTTGGTTGATGAGGCTAAAGAATGGTACAAAAATCTGCCTGACCGGAGCATTTCATCATGGGATGATTTTAAAAGGATTTTCAAGGAGCAGTACGGTGATAAAACTGACCCTAGCTTTTTTGTAAATGGGTTCACTAGTATCACTAAAGGGTCAAATGAGTAGGTTGCAGATTTTAATGCAAGATTTACTAAAGTATTGAACAAATTGCCACATCACATGAAGCCAAATGAAGCATTGTGCATAATATTGTATATTAATGCTTTTGATGCTAAAACTACATATGGGTTAAGAGATAAAGGTCCTGCTACTCTCAGGGATGCTTTCAAGATAGCAATAAATATTGAGAATAATAGGAAAGCATCAGGCAAGACAAATAGGAGGGATGATGTGAAAATTCTGCAGAATCCAAACAAACCTCAGAATATTCAAGGTAATACATCTGCCCCTGAAGATAAGATAGATAAATTGGCAAATGTTGTTAAGGACCTAAGCTATAGACTGGCTAGAAGTGAAAAAGGGATAGGTCTTGATAGGCAAGTTTACCAAAGACAGGAAAAGAGACCGTCATTGCATGATATGCCATATAATACCAAATGGCATAATGGTATGCCTGTATTTCTGAATAACAACACAAATCAGAGAACTCCACATACCAAGGAAACTCCTGATCCTTTGAAGAAAGATGTAAATATTGCTGATGACACTCCATGGTGCATAATCTGTCAGATGCCACATTCATAGTCACAATGCATGATTGCTCAATCTTTGTATGACAATGTTGTTTCTTGTGATGAATGCAATGAGCCACATTATGTACAGGATGATGATGTTAATATGCTATCCATAAGCAGGGAGCATCCTTCTCATGATGTTGATGAGAGTACAGATGATGGAACTCAGGCCTGTCAGCAGGTTTTTTATGATGAGGATAATGAAGATAGTTATGTGTATGCTCAGGGCTCACACATTTTTTTGAGTAACCTGCAAAGACCTTCTGATGAAGAAATTAGAGCCCTCATAGCCGTAATGGTAGCCCAAGTCAAAAGCAATTATAACCACAGAGTTAAAGCTCAAGTAAGTAACTCACATCAGCCAGAGGGCATTTCTGCAGGATAGCCAGTGCATAGTCATAAAGGGTTTGAACCACAAAAAAGGCAATGGGGTAATAACAAGCAAAATTTTAAGCAAAAAACAGGTCATGAATTTCAAGGACCAGAAAATAGAATCCCCCAAGTTGAGGATCAAAGCAAGAGTTCCTAAAACAAGAATGCTGATCAGGGAACCATGAAAGCTAAGGCCAGATCAGTTCAAGATAAGAATAAAACCGTGGAGCAAGCTACAACTGTCATACAAAATTATGTTCCATTTGATATCACTCAAGTCCTCTCTCAGGTAAAGGTTTCTGTCCCATTAATGGAACTAATGAAGGTTGAAGAAATCAAGAATAAGACAGTATCCCTAATTTCTGGAGTGCCTTGTCAAGCTAAGCAAAATGATGAAGCCCAAGGTAAGAAGCAGGCCTTGTGCAATGAAGAGTATGAAGTCCCTGAAGTATATCTGGGGGTGACCATGACTAAATGTCCCTCACAAGTGGAACCATTCTATGTCTCCCTGGTTATAAATGGAAAAGTAATTAGAAATTGTATGCTTGACTCAGGAGCATCAACAAACATCATGCCTCTAACTATCATGCAACAAGCAGGATTAAAAATAGACAAGGCATGTGGAAAATGCTATGCCATGGATGCCAGAGAGGTACCAGTCATTGGAATCATAAAGGATGTGGATTTCAGACTGGCAGCATATCCTGAAAAGACCTACAAGATGAATATAACAATGGTTGATATCAAGCCACAATATGGTATGTTGTTGTCAAGAAGATGGGCAGCACTAATTGGTGGAAGTATGCAACTGGACCTGTCATATGCTATGATCCCTATGAATGGAAAGGATGTCAAACTGACTAGGGAGGAAAGATCATCAGAGACAGTGGAGGATCAAGAATCAAAGGAGCATATGTATTTTGTGAACACTGATTGTGAGAATTTTAGAGTGGTCTCAAGTGATCAAAAAAACCAAAAGGAGGACATTTACATGTAGGAGTTGGATTAGCAAGGTCTATTGACTATGTATTTTGATGGAGCTTGTGCAAAAGAAGGCTCTAGAGCTGGAGTTGTATTCCTGTCTCCAACTGGTAAGCTCCTAAGATTCTCCTTCTTGCTAAGATTTGCTTGTACAAACAACATTGCAGAGTATGAAGCCCTACTGCTAGGATTGAATATGGCCCCCAAACATGGAATCAAGATGTTGAGAGTTTTTGGAGATTCTGAGTTAATTGTGTTCCAAGTTAGAGATAGGTATGCTTCAAAGAACAAAAGATTAAAACAATACAAGCATGCTGTCCAGGATACAATTGAATTATTTGATGCATTTTCAATAGGCTAGGTAGAGAGATCAAAAAATGTCATGGCTGATTTCTTAGCCAATGTAACAATAAGGCCAGACGATATCACTCTATCAGATGTTACAAATGTTGAAATTAAAATTAGACCTGCAGTACCAGAGAACATATGCAGTTGGCAAGTGTTTGATGATGACAAGGATTTGTTAAGATTTTTGCACTGCATAGATGAATATGAGAACCAAGAAATTGATTTTCAAAATTTTGTAGAAATTGTAGATAGAAAAGAAACTCTTATGGGGAAAGATGTAATTCAGCTGAAGACTAACAAAATCCCTAGAGGGTTGGTAGCTTTAGAAAGAGCTTTTGACAATAGAGACCAATTGGTCACAAAGACATCTCCCACAAATAAAGATGACTTAGAGGAGATAAATTTGGGGACATCTCAGGCCCCCAAGAAGGTGTACATTGGCAGACAGCTCAAACCACACATCAGGAGCTTGCTGATAGCATTGTTAAAAAAGTATAAACATATTTTTGCTTAGTCATATGAAGACCTCAAAGCTTATAGAGAAGACCTATTCTAGCATGAGATCCCTTTGAAGCCTGGAGCTAAGCCATTTAGATAGAAGCAAAGGCCTATTAATCCTACCTTAGCTCCAAAAATGTAGGAAGAACTCAAGAAGCTTAGGGAGGCTAGAATAATTGTACCAATCAGACATTCAACTTAGGTGTCTAACCTTGTCCCAGTTAGGAAAAAGAATGGTGATATTAGGCTTTGTGTTGATTTTAAAAATTTGAATGTATCCTCCTTAAAGGATAATTACCCATTGCCTCATATGGAGGCTATGTTGCAGAAAGTGACTGGTTGTGAACTCCTATCCATGATGGATGGATTCTCAGGCTACAATCAGGTAAAGGTAAAGGAATCAGAACAATTTAAGACTGCTTTCACCACTCCATGGGGAACATATGTGTATGTGAGAATGCCATTTGGACTAACAAATGTAGGTGCTACATTTCAAAGAGCAATGGATGTTGCTTTTGCAGGGTTGATTGACTCAATCCTGGCTGTATATCAGGATGATCTGACTACCTATTCAAAGAAGGAAGAGCAACATTGTATGCACTTGGAGCAGATTTTCATAAGAGCACTAGAGTATGGCATCTCTCTAAACCCAAAGAAATGTGTTTTTGGGGTAGTTGAAGGAAAGATCTTGGGGCACATTGTTTCCAAGGATGGAATTAGGATTGATCCTGAAAGAGTAGTTGCAATTGATAGGATCCAGATGCCAACAACAGTAAAAGGAATCCAGTCCTTCTTTGGACAAATAAATTTTGTTAGAAGATTTGTTCCCAACTTCGTAGAAACCACAAGGAACATTTCTAAAATGCTGAAGAAGGGTGAGACTATCAGTTGGGAAGGTGAAGCAAGCAGATCTTTTCAGGACATCAAGGAAGCAATAAAGATGGATCCTGTGCTGAAATCTCCTAATTTTTCCAAGCCATTTCAATTGTTTTCATTTGCTTCTTTCCATACTATTGCTGCATGTTTACTACAGAAAAATGAAAATGGATTTGAGCAGCCCATAGCTTTTTTTAGTATGTCCTTGCAGGCTTCTGAGTTAAAGTATGATATCATGGAAAAGTAGGCATATGCACTAGTCAAAGCAGTCAAGAGTTTCAGGCCATATCTGGTAGGATCCTAGATAGTTACATATGTGCCTCATGCAGTAGTCAAGGATATCTTCACTCAATAGGAGGTAGCAGGAAGAAGGTGCAGATGGATAAATAAATTGCAGGAGTTTAACATAGAGATACAGATAACCAAGTTGGTAAAAGGACAAGGATTAGCCAAGATGATGGCACAGTCAAACTTGGAAGCATGCCAAGTCAATGAAGTCCAGAATGAGAATGTCAATGTATTAAAATCTAAATGGTATAAGGACATCATATATTACTTGCAAAATCTGAATTGTCCTTCCCATTTTAGTGACAGTCAAAAGAGGACCTTAAAACTACATGCAATCAGGTATGTTATTGTTCAAGGAGAATTATACTGGAAGAACCCTAATGGTGTGCTTCTAAGATGCGTGGACGAGGATGAAGCTAACAATGTTTTGAATGACATGCATAAAGGATTGTGTGGTGGACATTATACTACCCAAACAATAGCTCATAAGATCCTTAGGGCAGGATATTGGTGGCCCACTCTCTTTTTAGATGCACAAAGGTTGGTAAGGAAATGTGACCCTTGCCAAAGGTTCTCAGGAAAGTTAAGGTATGAAGGTGCACTGCCCCTTAGAACTGTAACTATGGATGCTCCATTTTAGCAATGGGGAATTGATTTTATAGGGGAGATTGCAGAAAAGTCAAGTGGGGGACATAGTTGGATTTTGGTGGCTACTGACTACTTCACCAAATGGATTGAGGCTATTCCAACTAAAAGAGCTACAAGTAAGATAGTGATGGATTTTATCCTAGAGAATATCATCATCAGGTTTGGAGTACCATTCAAGATAGTCACAGATAATGCTATGTGCTTCAGATCTGGTGAATTTATTGATTTTTGCAACAAGTATGGTATAAATTTATCATATGCATCACCATACCACCCGCAAGGAAATGGTCAGACAAAGTCAAGCAATAAAAGCCTCATGAAAATCATCAAGAGGATAGTGGATAAGAACAAGAGAGCTTGGGATTCAAAGTTAAAGTTGGCATTATGGGCTGACAGGGTGACAACGAAAAAGGCTATTAGAAGGTCACCTTTTGAGCTGGTATATGGTGCATTAGCCAGGCTACCTATAAACAATCTCCAACTAGTTTAAATTCATCCAAGAGAATGATGAGGAGATTGAAGACTCCATGGCAGAAAGGATAAACCAGCTGGTTGCACTGGATGAAAGCAAAAGGGAGGCCCACCAAATCAATCTCAAGAAACAACAAAATGTGAAGTATCTGTTTGACAGGAGAGCTACAGAAAGGAAGTTCCAGATAAATGATTGGGTGCTCATCTGGAATGCAAGAAGTCAGGATAAGGGCAAACATGGTAAGTTTGAACCCTTATGGATGGGCCCATATCAGGTTTGCAATACTCATGGGGAGGATTCTTATGTCCTCCAGGCCCTAGATGGTGAGATGCTGGAATTGCCTATGCATGGTCAGTTCCTCAAGTTTTATTTTGCATAAGTGATCTGCCTCTGTGCACATTTGTAAAAGTATGTGTATATTGTAAATATCTTATACAGTTGGTGTTTTTTTGTGTTTTGTTTGGTCTGCCCGGAGGTCTGGTTCTCACTGCAGCCTTGTGCCTGCACGTCCCCAATCAGAGCCACTGTTGGTGCCTGCATCATTTATCAAGTTCCAGGTTATTAGCTTGCAGGCATCTTCCCAACATTTCATGAAGTTTCTAAGTCTTGGACCCTATCAGTGTTTTGCAGCATCATCAGGATATTTGAAAGAAGGGGGATATCACTATCACCATCATGTTCCCAGACATCCTCCTGATGTTTCTTGCATGGGTCATTTCTCATCATGTTTGGATATCTTGTGGGGGTCATCATGCATTTGCGAACCCGACCTTTGCCGCGGGGTGATATTTTAACATCGGGTGATCTTAGTCAAGATCATCCTAATGTTGGCGCTATGAAATTTCTAAGTATGACCCACTTTTTATCGGGGTCATCATATTTGAATATCGGTGATCTTTGTTAAGATCACCCTAATGTTATTTTGTCACCTTATGTTTGTTCAACATTAGGATGCTGTTGATGTCATGTTCCTGCGGGGGTGATATCTGTGCGACCTTTACCTTCATCTTTTTCTCTGTAGGATGATATTCTCAATATCGGGTGATATTCCAAATATCAGGTCATCTTTTGAATATCACCCTTGTTCTAAATATGACGATGACGTCATCAGGATGTTCAATTATCAGGGTGATATCCTTCAGGTGATATGCTGCTAACGTCATCCAGATTCGACGGGGTCATACTTCAAGTTTTCAATCTAACCTGACATTGTAATGTGATGATGACATCATCAAGACATTTGCAGATATGATGATGAGGTTTGTTATCAGGGTGATATCTTTTTATCAGGTGGTGTGCGAATTATCTAGATGAGCTCGGCAGGATGTTTGCTGACGTTAGGATGATTTTTGGGCATCCGGGGGGTGTTTGCATATGCAGGCTGTCGGCATGACTTTGGTCATCAGCATGTGTCGGGAGGTGATCTTCCGATGTGTTGGGTCTTCCCAACGATGGTTTGAATGATGGGGGTGATATTACTCCATCAGGGTGATATATGATGTCGGGAGGACGGATATGAGGTTCACCAATATGAGTGGTCTGGTCGATGGGTGATGTGAAGGTTTATGCTAGGTGATGTTGGGAGCAAAATCACCGACATTATATATGGAACCGACCTAGCATATAAAGTGTTAAAAAGGAGTGTTGCAGGGCGAATGTGGAATAATGTCTCACATATATTTGAAAGTAAAGAATGCCGCTAAACGCTCCACGTGGAGACGCTTGAAAGATGGAGAAGGTCAATAGGATGCTTACGTGGCATGTTGTCATTAGTGGCCGACATGTCAACATGATCCACACCGCAGATCTCGGCAGGTAGGTAGGAGATCAATGGTTATTATTTAAAAATTCAAATGGACTTCTTGGTGCATGAATGTGAATATTGGCGGGAGAAGGTTTGCGTAACATGCTACTGCTGTGTCCCGAGGTTGTGAGTAGGTATGCCAGTAATGGTGAAACTACACAGTGGTATGGGTCGAAAGGACACGACAGCTACTTGATTTAGATAGAAAATCATGACAAGGCGATGCAGGTCAAGATCTCACTTGTCCCTTCCCTCCTGTCTGCGCGGCGTCATTGAATGTTTCCGGTGCCCCCTGGTGATGCACTATATCTGGTGATGTCTTGGGGACTGCCCTATGATTAATGAGGGAGTACATCATCCTGCTTTATAGGCAGATGATGCTACTCATTTCAAGGTTGTTGAAAATTGGACAATTTGGTGCTGTAATAAAATACAACTGGTTCTGGTTGCTCTGTGCAGGAGGTCTTGTGAGTTTATGTATCTCTTGTTGTATGTCTCATGCATGAATCTACTAATTTCATGATTGGTTTTATATGAGTAAGCTATGTTTGCATGTGTTTTGTTATTCTGTCTCCACTATTGCATGTGTCCTTCTTCTAAATCTAGATATCTAACAGATGTCTGGGATTCTAGATTATAGATTTGCTATATTGAATGCTTGATCTTTCAACTTCTGCTCAAGAGGTAGATTAAAATGTTTTCAGATTAAGTATTGGGAAAGATATACTGCAATAGGGATACCATAAGTATTGATATCTTAACACTATGTTTTGGGAAGTATCTGTAAGGCAGATACCACAACATCCCCTTGAAATCTAGTTTTAGTGTGTTCATGTTGATCATTCACAGGTGTATGTCTATTGACTCTAAGCCCTAGAGAGGCACCAATCTAGCTCTACATTGAGATTACACACCAGGTCCTAGTTTTGCATCCAAACATATAAATCAAACTCAAACTTCAACCACAACCATTAGGACTGTAGAAGTAGTTTTAGGATCCAAAGTCGTCTGTCTACAACTGAACATAGGCCCAAAGCTAGCCCCTTTGCACTTATCTCACAGTTTTGGTCTACATAAAGGAGGATTTATCTGCTTTGTGTCAGCATCCCAGTCTTTGCATAGTTATATTCTCATGGGTGTTGAATAGGGAATACCCCCCTAGGTTTTGCAGAGCCTGAAGAAGAAGAGATAAAAATAAAGTCTATCTCCTACACTATTGGCCCCTGGCCCAGAGATCCTGTTGATCACTGATGGCTACCTTGTAGGGAAATCTAGGAATGAGCATCCAGTCAGGGAAAAAACCAACACATTGATTGTTCACTGTGACTGGATGGCGTAGCTTGTGGAGTGGTCATTCTTAACTAGAGGGTATCTAGGGGATTGCATGATAGCAAGTCACATAGGTCACAACACCAAAGTTCAGATGGCAAACACCATTGGTTATCCTAAGTCTATCCTCTTGAGTAGGGTAGGGCCACTTCCGGAAAGGAAGGAGTGCGGGAGACCGACAGTCTGTGGTTGGAGGTTAAGCTCCTTGAAGATACTTTCTCTTCTTAATTCTTGAGGATTGTCGAAACTTGAATTTGGATGGTCGACAATCGAGATGCAATGACATTGGTAAGTTCCTATTTTGGATTTGTTCTATGTAACTTTTAACAACATATTGTTTAAATGTTATGGATGATTATTGCCTTTTGTTTTAAGTTATATATTCATGATTATTGTAAGTCGATGGATGTTCTTCTTGGTTATAAGAATTGGAAACAAACTATTTTTTTGTTTTAAACTTTAAAAAAATTATTACCTTTGGTTAAAACTTAGTTTTTAGGGTGAAATCAGAACTGGGTGTTATAGTGGCTAAGCACAGACCGGGGGAATGGTGAGATGCAAACGAGGAAACTGGTTTGTGTCAGACTAGCCAGCATCCCACCTTGGAGATGGCGGTCTAGAAGGTTGAGACCATCCTCCACATGCAGCAGAATCCTTGGAGGATTGAGGGCCATGGGAATGAGAGCCACAATCACCACGGTCACCACGGTTAAATTGGGAGGACTATCTATGACCATGTCGATGCCCTCGAGAGGAGGTGGAGTCAAGCAGAACCCAGGCAACAGTGCAAGGGGCATTGCCCCAATGGTCCAGTAGCTCCTAAAGATGTGTAACTTCAAGTGCAACTTTGTTATCTTGCACCTGAATCTGCATCAGAACAATAGAACAAATGATAGCCTTAGTGTACAAAGAAAAATACTTATCAGTAGTACAATGATTGAAAGTAGTAGCATTCCTATCCTTCCAAATGCTAAAAAGAATTTCCACCCTAAAAGTGTGTCATATCTAAGTATATTTGCATGGGAGGTAGGCCCAGTCATCAAGTAAGACCATATGCCAAGATAATGGAGCATGTTTGAAAGGTCTAAAAAAGTATGGATCCAATTCCAAGCTTCCTAAGCCTGAGGGGAAAACTAAAAAAGGTGCTTGAGAGACTCAAGCTACCCACAGAATAGGCAATGAGGGATGGATAGGCCCATATGAGCTAGACAAATTTCCAAAGGGAGGCCTTGGTAGAGCAAACACCAAGCAAAATGGCCCAATTTAGGCTCTAACACCACATACCAAACACATTGAAACCATTTATGCCAAGTCCCGTGAGAGGATTGAAGTTGCCAATGGTGATTTAGCTGCTCCACCATATGCAAGTGTGGGGACAACCAGGAATAACCTTTACATCATCATGCCATTTCCAATCCTTCCACCAAGTTTTGAGAGATCTCACTCCTAACTTATGAATCATCTAAGGAGGAATAACATCAATAACCGACTAGTAAGTCTCTTGGTCTGTATTAAGAAGCCTATATTTTTGTTTGAACTTGGGCCATGACAAGAAATTCTTGGTCGCCCTATGCAAAAAATCAGGCAGAACTCAAACCCCGTGTTTGAAAAAATTTAATGCATGAACTCAAGGCAGCTTTGCAAGCAACCTATCTTGAGTGCTGAGAGGAATTTTGATTTACTATAGGAAAGATAAAAATTAAAATGTTTGTAATGTTATAAACAAATTGCTAAAGAATGACCATTGCCACACAAGCAATGTAATCAAAGCAAAAATTAAATTTTCTTCTATAGTTTTAATTTAAGTTGATTTTTGTTTTTTTCACTATTGAAAAATAGTTGAAGTATCCAAGAAAAATATGCTCAAAATATTTGTTGTTGTGTTATCCTTGTTTTCGACCATGGAAAACTTTTAGTCAAATTGTCATCAATTGTATCACAACGTTCCATTACCTATTGATTATGTCTTTCCCCATTTACAAATTGTTTGGCAAGATGACCCATTTTTGGTTTGGTCTAATACTTCCTTTTATTTGATTAAAGCCCCAATTTCCAAGACATTTTGTTTTTCTATACTTAGTCAAATTTGAAAACCTTCTGAAGTTCCTCGATGCTCCATTTCAGCAAAATACTTGTTCCCCAAACTAAGTGAAACATCAACTAAGCTTCTTCAAAATCATTGCAGCAGTCATTTTAATGAAAATCAAGTTCTCGACAACCTCTTCGAGCTAGAAGTGGTTCCTCGAAACCTGTCCAGCACCAAAATAAGTGATTGGAACACCAATTCTTGACAAAGGCAAAATTGTTGAAACAATGCCATTGTTCATTTATTTCAAAACAAAAATGATGGTATTGAGAACTCTTTTGGCATTTGAAAGTATTCTAGAACCACACAAGTCCTCGATAACACGAAAACCATCAAAATGATCGAAGTGACAAATGAAGGAAGCTTATATCTTTTTTGATGAATTGACTAGTTCCTAGCACCTCAATTTTGGTCAATTCATAAATGATTGTATTTCATTTCAACAAATGGCCATGTACTAAGAATCTCTTTGATCCCCAAAGTAGTTTTGGAACCTCCATTTTTCCCAAAATCATTAAAAGATTGTTTCACAAAAGCATTTCCACAAAAGATGAGTTCCTTAGGACACTCAATTGGCCAAAATGTGAGTTCCCAATTGAAAGGAAGAAAGGTACGTGGAATACACTTCCTACACTGATCTAATGAGGAGAGTTGCACAAACTTTTATCTTTTAATAGCTACAACAATGAGATACATAATACAGAGAAGATCAAATAACATCACATGCAAATACAAAATCTCACAACACACTATATATGTGGGGAAAAGCTTTTCAAGTGAAAAACCCCACACTCCAAAGCACAACCCAATGTAGTAATCCATAAACAATGAAGGTTACAATACACTTCCAGAGCCAAGCTCTTACAGTAGTTCACCACTGTTGACATCCTAGAGTAATTTTGATAGCATAACAATACCTGCAAATGACCATACACACTACTCCAACAAGCACCTTATTTATAGAGTTTTAAGGCCAAAATGGGAAGCTTCTAGAGGTGGACACCAACTTGGCCACATGCCCCATTTTTCAATGCCTATGTACCTACAATGGTCCACATGTATAACATGCACTTGACCCTCTTACAACCGTTGTAACATGCAAGTTTGACTTTCCCAATTTTGGGTGCTCCATCCAAGAATAGGCTATGACAGATGCTCTTACATATCTTGCATCTATTATAGAATATATCATATATGACAACACTTACATCTATAAGAGAATCTGTCATAATTGACTAACAATAGCATATTCCTCTTACAACTTATCATAGTCAAACTTGGGCGCTTAGATATGCCTTCTCAACATGCAAAGATGCTTTATGACACATGTCATACCTATCATAAGAATCTTCTATTTCAATTCTTACATGTCATAGATTTTTTCATATGTCATAATCTCTTACACATTGCTCAAGATGTCGACACATGGAAAATTAATGCCTTCAAATGGGATGCCTACATTTCCTCATGTTGACATGTCCATCCAAGTCACCTTCCAAGTGGGATGACAACTTACCATGCCACCTCACAATAAATGACGAAATAGGATGTGCATAAATAAATACAATATAGGAAAATAATAAATAAATAATTAAATACCGATGCAATGAATTTGTAAAGGTTGAGACACCTTAATTCCCAACATTCTCCCACTTTTTGAACACCTTTCAAGAGCCAATAGAAAGATAGGATTTTAACTGCTAGGGGCTAAGAGGCCCATAGACTCTGAACACCATCTGAACTTATCTATGCTCCTAGGCTTTGTCAGTGAATCTACAACATTCATCAAAGTATCAACTTTCTCAAGTTTCACCTTACCATCTTCCACCATGTTACGTATAAAATGGAACTGAACATCAATATGCTTCGTTCTAGCATGGAAGGTTGGGTTCTTTGCCAAACAAATAGCACTCTAACTGTCACATGTTCAAATAGTAATCATCCTTGCATTAAGCCCAACAACTGAACACAATCTCTTAAGCCAAAAGGCTTTCTTACAAGCATGAGTTGCTATCATGTACTCTGCTTCTATAGTGGACAAAGTGATGTAACTTGCCGCTTACTCATCCAACTAATAGCACCACCAAACATGGTAAAAACATAACCACTAGTAGATATTCTGCTGTCAATGTCACTTGCCCAATCAGAATCCACAAATCCATGAATACAATTGAATGACGAAGTCCTGTAGGATAATCATGATAACATAGGGAATACTCAGAAGTACCCCGCAAATATCTAAATGCTCTCTTCACTGCATACCAATGTAACCATCCAAGATTATCCATAAACTGAATAAGGACTCCCAGTGCTTGTGCAATGTCTGACCTTGTACAAACCATAGCTTTTTAAGTAGGCTTTGTATTTTAGGTGTTATTTTTTAATAGCTATGAAAGATATGCTATGGTCAAATTGTCAAGTGTTTAATATCTTTTGATATTCTTTTTTGATTCTCAAGGTAAGGGAAAGTAGGGCATAAAGGGTGGGAAATTTATTAGTGTATAAGTAGTTATAATGATAAAATTTAAGCTCTAGAATCATATAATATTGCAACACAAATTAGTTCTAAAGAAAATAGAGATAACATCAGAATAAAAAACAATTGAATGAGTGATCACATCAAACAACAAAAGGATTTATGCACTAAAACCCTATAAATATGCTAGCAAAACATCCACAAGGAAAAGTGATGCAGAGGATAATGGAGATCAACACAACTTCAATGGAAGTACTGTTCCACAAGCTTTAAGATCCATAAACCTACACCAAGGACTCACATGTTATATGGCTTAAACCATTGAATCTCTTCAAGGTAGATGTGGTGGGGTCCATTGACACCTAGGATAACCTATCCAAACCATCCAAGGAGTTCTTACACCTACCCAAGCAACACTTCCTTCACAATGTTGTCCTAATCCTTGTAGCCCTACTTTTAGGTCTAACAAGGGTTTTCTTGGATTCCAGATACTTTCAAGACCAGATCAATGATGTTTAAGATACCCTTTAGGAATCCTAATAACATACTAAAAACTTGGCATGGGTTGTTTAAGAACATATGTCACTTTAAATAGGGTTGTCCTAGTGCCAAGAGCCCTAATTAGGCCTACTTAACAAAGAAAGTACCCTATGGTGGAGTCACAGAACCTTCTTCATCATTTGGACACTTCAAGGACAAGGTAAAAACACAAATTCCAAGATTGATTTTCTCCCACAGTCGACTGTGACAAAATTCACTATGTTGTTCCTTTTCTAGTTGCACCTAACACATGGTGATGTTAGGTTTCTTCAACAAAACTTCCTCAATCTCAGACCCTTGCCCAAAAACTTCTCACAACACATGAAAATAGACAAAGACAAATCCATTCCACTGATCAGGAGGGAGTCAAACCAGTGGAATGGAGGGAAAAGACATAATTTCTGCCAGAAACCCTAAGGTAGGGTTTAGTAACCCAATTTCAGGAAAATGCAGAGAGTTCAAATATAGAGATGTTTCAAGACCTCAAATCAATTGTAACAAGAACTTAGTTCATACCTCCAACCTTCTACAATCATTTTCCTTATGACACCTCCGTACAGAGAAGTACCACAGGCATAAACAACGAAAAACACAAGAATTTAACAGGGAAACTAAGATTTGTTCACTTATTTCTCCTTCTAACTCACTTGATTACATCAATCATCATGTTCAAGGTCTTTTGAAGACTATCCTCGACCTTGAAAACTGACTAGAGGCAGTTGGAATCGGTGGGAGGCCTCAAAACTACCCTACAACCACCCACTGCCTTGTTTTGTCAGCATTGGCAACTAATTACATGGTTTACATTGTGTTTACAGGTGTGTTATACCTGTTTGGGATGTTTAGACATTTTTTTACAAGAGTGATAAGCCTTTGACAAGGTATTCAACTCATGACTACCTCCTATATGCCATAAAAAGGCTACAATCATGAGAAACTTATGATTGTCCCACCTACACTATTGACATCAACATGACATCCATTTGCAATGTCCCTTATTACAATGCATGAAAATGGTCTTCAAGACCTTATTGAATCAATAAGACAACATGAACAACATGAAAACAAGGCATAGATCCTTATAGTCTCCTTGGTGCCCCTGCACCAAAAAGTACCAATATTCTTATTGCTCAGAGAAAAAAATTACAATCTTCATGCAACTGCCATTAGAATTATATATATGTGTGTGTGTGTGTGTACACACACACACACACATATATATATTATCTTCAAAATAATTGCCACTGTCATAGTTAGGGATTTATATATATATGTGTGTGTGTGTATACACATACACACACATATATATTTGTGTGTGTGTATATATATATACACATATACACACACACACACACACACACACATATATATATATATTATCTTCAAAATAATTGCCACTGTCATAGTTAGGGATTTTTTATGAACTACCCATATTTTATCTTTAGTAAAAGTAAAGCCGCCCCCTTGGAAGCCCCTAAGGTAGGTTGGTCTCCAAACCACGCTGCAAATAGGTCCAAATTTTAACACCTCTTTTATATTGTTGTCACAATTCCAACATGAACAAATGCAATTATAGTATACTAATTAAGTAAAAAAATCTAATTTAGAAAACGTGATAAACCATTTTAAATATGAAATAGAACTTGCAAAGGCATATAGGAACTCAAATTAGCAAATTAAAATTAACAAGAACATATAATTGAACACATAACACTAGATGTACATGGATAAATCATTTTGAGAACAAATTCCACCATCAAAGAGAGAAGAAGTCTATATTGATCTAATAGAAGTGTTACATCAATACATCCAACTTTCTCCCTTTAATCTGATAATATTTTATAAACATAACAATGCTCAACCTGTAAAAGAACCATGAAATAATTATCTAGTGCATCCAATTTATAGAGGACTGTATAGATGAAACAAGTAGATTCACCAAAACCAACTACCATGAAACCATGGTATGGAAAAAATTCAACACCATATGACAAATATTCAATGAACAGTAAATAACACCACTCACACAAGCATCTTTGACCACTCACAAAATGGCACACCTCCAAAAATGATGCTCCAAAGTAGGCTCCACTATGCATGAGAGATCCACCCAATAATGATTAGATTCTCCACTCTCCCACCTAGTGCATAGGAATATAAAAGTGCATTAAATGATCTCAAAGAACTCCATAAATATCACCATAATAAGTAACCTCATTCATTAATGCCACAATAATTAATATTCCAAGTTAAAAGGAGAATTAATAAAATAATAATCTCTCTCAACCACCTACATGGGCATCCAAGTACGTCTAATTCCCAATATGTTAGAATCCTAACATTAACACAAGTGATTGCAAGGCTAATATTACTTTATCTTAACATTCTCCCACTTGATATTGTAAATTTCAATAACATAAATAGGAAACATAAAATGAATCAAGTATAGGATATGTAAATCCCATGGCCTTCCTACACCAAGAGAACTTATCTATTCTCACTATTTTCATAAGTTAATCTATAACATTATCTTGAGTGTCAACCTTTTGAATCGTGAACTTACCACTTTCTACCATTCATGAACAAAGTTATAAAAACATCAATAAGATTTATGCGAGCATGGTACATGGGGTTCCTAACCAAACAAATAGCACTTTGACTGTCACATTTGATCAGAACCACCCTACAATCAAAACCAACTCCTAAACATAGTATTTGTACACCTTTTTATAAGCATTTGTAATAGTCATATACTCCACTTTATTAGTAATAAAATCAATCATGGGATGCCTCTTACTCATCCAATTGACTACACTATCAAATAGAGAAAACACATAGCCACTAGTGGACCTTCGACTATCCAAGTCACCTACCCAATCTACATCAACAAATCCCTATTATCCAATAAATTTCCCACATAATTATAACCATGATAAAATATGAAATAATTATAAGTTCCTCACAAATATCTAAATGGCCTCTTAACACAAGTACAATGCTCTCTACTCAGGTTAGACAAAAAACTTGCTAAGAACTCCCACTACTTGGGCATTACTAGTCTAGTACAAACCATTGCATCCATCAAGGTACCAAAAACACTAGCATAAGGTACATTATACACATCCTCAAAATAATTATCCAATTTAGGACACATATCCAATGAAAGATTAGTTCTAATAGGTAAAAGAATACTCACTGGTTTACAATTGTGCATAGAAAACAACTATGAAATTATGGACAACATACTCATTTTGACTAAACCAAATCTTTCTATGAACTTGATCATTTATAATTTCCATTATAAAAATAAATTTTGTTTCCCCTTTGATCCTTCATATAAATACAATAAACAACATTTCATCAACATACACGACAACATGTCATTGACATGCAAAACAATAATCAAAACCTAATCATTAATACATTTAATGTAAACATAGTGATCTTATTTACTTCTAACAAAACCTAACTTCAATGCAAAAACATTGAACTTCTAATACAACATCTAAGGGGATTGTTTCAAACCATATAATGACTATTTTAACATACAAACAAAATTTTCTCTCTTTTACCTTAAATCCATATGACTATCACACGTAAATTTCCTCTTCAAGATCCCCATGAAAGAAAGTAGTTTTAACATTCATTTACTCTACTTTAAAATCATAAGCAACAATAATAAAAAGTAGGAATGTAATGGAAGATAATTTAACAATAGGAGAAAATGTCATCAAAATCTACTCCCTCTTTCTACAAGTAGCCCTTAGCCACCAACCTAGTTTTGTATTGTTGACCTATTTTGCTCCTTGGACCAAAATAGCCCATCTTTCAATTTTGCAAAATGTTGTCAAATTTAGTCAAATTTCTTGTAGATGTGTTCTTTAGGTCTAGAAGTGTAGGTTTTCATTTTAAAATTTTGAAAAATGTTGAAATTTGCCCAAGTTATGGGTCATCAGAGGTTTTGGGCCCTTCAGGAACAAGTCAGAGATTTCCTAGGTCCTAGGAATTAGGAAATCCCTGACAGGTTCCTAGTCCCTTCAAGAAGTCTGGCAAAAGGGAATGAAGATTTTCTAAGTATGTTCTGATTGGGTGAAAAATCACTGACAAAATGAAACCATCAAAGATTTCCTAGTTCCTAGGAACTAGGAAATCCCTGACTGAGTTCTTGTTCTTGGCTGAAAGTCCAACGGGGGATGATAGAAAGTTCTGAGGAAAGAAGAAGAAATGAGTAAAGCACCAGCTTAGCTAGTTGGAACCAGTAAGGCTAATGAAATCGTTAAGGTGAAGCACCAAGAAGAGGGGAGGCATCAGAGATTCAGGGGTCCCCAGGAATAGGGAACTCACTGATGAGTTCCTATTCTTAGTGAAATCCCTGATAAGCTCAAGTGATAGAGGCAAGGATGGAGGAACCGACCGAACTGGTAAAGACCAACTAGCCCAATAAGTTGATAGGAAAGAAGCCCAAATTTGGCTAAGGCACAGAGCTATGGTAAAGGGAACAAAGGCAGGGAAGAAGTTAGAAGCAAAGGCTCATCAGAGTTTGGGGAGGTCCCACGAACATGGAACTCACTAATGAGTTCATGTTCCTGGTCAAAAGCCTGATGAAGGAAGACAAAGAATGACTAAGGCATAAAGCATTGAAGAAAATAAGAAAAGAGATGAACAAGGCTCCCATCAGTGAGTTCCAAGTCAATTAGAAATCATTGATAGACAGGAACAAGAACAAGAGGATTAAGAAATATTTGCTTTTGGATTTCACTGTGTGTGGTTTTTTGTCAAAGTGGAACAAAAGTTCTTGGTTGGCAAGGAATCATTAACCAAGTGGAACAAAAGGAAGAAAAGGACCTAGAAAGTTTTTTAAGTGCTAAAACGTATACATTCTATAGTAGGATGATACTTTGACTTTTTCGGTTGTAATGTCCCCATTTTCGAGTTCTCTTGTAGCTCAGTCAGAGTTGACTTTTTGGGTTGGTGATAGCATAATCAGAGGAGTATTTCAATGTCACCAGGGTATTCAGGTGATCCAATGGAGCTGTATGACACTTTTAGAGAGATTTCAAATAGTTTGTATGTACTTAGTATTTATAGTAAGTGCCTGCATGGCGATAATCTTTCTGGGTTTTTCTAGGTTTGATCTCTTTGGTCCTCAGAGAACACCGCTATTTATAGGAAGTGTTAGTCTGGCATTGTTTTGGTGACTTGGCAGTCAGCTATTGGCCATCCCAGATGTTGCATTGAGCTCATGATATCAGATGGTTTACAGTGATGTCTTTCTAGGTGATTTTGGACTTTAGGCCCAGACTTGCTATTTTTGGCAAATTAGGGTTTTGGTCTGTTATGAGATTTTTAGTGTTGGAGATGGAGCGTTTTGATGAGACCTTTCCAATGGTCTATATATCACTGAATTTCAAGTTCATTTGGTCCTCCATATTAAAATCCATAAATTAATAATATTATTTAATATTGGACTTTGGGTTATAATGGTTAAGTGATGAAAAATAAATTATTTAAAAGACACTTAAGTTATTTTGTGGGTGCTCACCTTGGGAAATATTAAAAGTGAAATTAAAAGAAATATTTCCCTCCAAAGTGAATCGACCCCCTTGAGGAATTATAAAAGAGGTGAACGGGAGTCATTTGATATGCTTGGATTATTGATTTTACTCTTGTTTTCTCGTGCATTGTTTAGAGCTTGGCTCAAGGGTTTGATATCGGCTTTGCTGAGATGAAGACCTCTGCATAGTCCTCTTCTTCGTGTGTGAGAGACCACATCAGGAAGAGATTTTTGGAGGCTTCATTTAGGAGCTTTAGTTGGGCATTTGAATGATACTTTTCGATGGTGATTTGAGCATGAAATGAGCATCTTTGTTGGAGTTTATTGTGTGTAGCTGAGAGGGTGAGTTTTATAGAAAATATTTGATTGTTTGTGGAAGTTTCCACACTACACAGGCTTTTACTTGTTGGTCGTACAGTACCCCTGCTAGTCGTACAGATTTGAGAGGTTGTGGTGATGTTGGGAGCAAATTTCATGTTCGTTTTACCTCTTAGCATGGACGTCTAGTACCTGCAGATAATTCCAGACCAACATTGAGGGATTTGGTGAATATTTTAATGTCTTTATTTGTTGATATGGGTTTCTAGTGAGGATGTACTGCTGCAGTTGGATGTGGTACCCAAAGAGGGATTGCAACTATTATTTGTGACTCCAATTGGCTGAGAAAAGGTCGCCATAGGTCCCATCTTCTATTGTTGATAATTGTATTACCACATTCCAGCATTTGTATGCATTTCTTGGTGCTTTTCTATGGCTTATATTGCTGGTTCACCTTCAGCACTAGCATGGAGTTGTAAATCTTGACAAGGGTATGTACTCATAATTCATATTTTGTAATAATATTATCTAGGTCTCCAATATCTCCTTCATATCTACTTTAGTTTTTCTGGGTTTGGTTTATATGCTTTATATTCTGTATATTCAATGCAAAAACCATACATGCAAAACATGCACATGAAACCCTAAACCAAAAGCAGTCAAAAAAGCAAGAAACTTGGCACAGAAAAAAACATATATCTAAGGGCATATGTTACAATGGTATCATAGCACGGTTATGTCTTTCCACCCTGCGTGGTTAAGCTATCATATTCAGAGTCATGGATAGATTTAGTGAAGAAGAATTACAAAAGAAACTTTACAATGTTGGTAAGAAAATTGAACACCTTCCTCTGTCAAAAAGGGTTCTACGCAATATTTTGGAGGAAGTAGAAGTGTGTCTTTACAAGGTTGGACAGTCACCTTCTGAGTTGATGCAACTTGCTATGACTCCTGTGGTGCATTATTTGGTTAAGCCAATGCTTATGAGACATCACAATAAATGGGTAAAGCTTTTAATCACCAACTGTCTAAGTGAGATCACAAGGATTACAGCTTCTAATGCTCCTTACAAAGATGACATATTGAGGGAGGTTCTATAGCTGATTGTTGAGAGCTTTCATGGGGTTCCTTATGATGAAGGCCCTACCTTTGGTAGGAAGGTTAAGATGCTAGAAGTAATGGCAAGACCCAGATCTTATTATCTTTTTAATGATTTAGAATGTGATGTTCTTATTCTTTAGTTGTTTCATAATTTCATAGCATTAGTTTGTGAGGATCAGGGATAGGCTATTTTTTCCTACATGGAAACCATTATGGTCCTAATCATTGATGGATATATTACTATTCCCCAGGATCTTATGCCTATGTTGTTGGCTGCTTCGAGTCAAGAAAAACATATTACTACATATGAATGTCTGATCAATAGTGTGTTCAAAAAATGTGAAAAGTTGAAACCTTTCTTCATTATTGAGGAGACTAATACAACTACTAAGGATGAGGATGTGTGCAACGAAAGTGATAAAACTACAGCCTTAGATACACAATTAGAGTTTCCTAAAGAAGCTGATAACACTAGTGAAAATGTTGGGATAGTTGAGATCATTGATATACCTTCAGATGATGGGCTTGTTGAAGGCAAAGAGGATGAGCTTTTCAAAACAACTAACAATGTTGATTCCTTATCTTATTTTAGTGTTGATGACAATACTAGGGAGTTGGAGAGTGATTTATTAACAAAGGCAACTATTCATGAGGAGCATATTCTTTCTAAATAGAGTAATCAACCTTCTACCACTTGGGATCTAGTGGTGTTGGCACTGAAGTATGACAAGGGTCCTATTTGGGATGAATCCCCTTTTGCCTATAGTGTTGTTCTATCTTCATCCCCACATCTATGCATGGAAGGTGGTATGGATGGTATTATTTTTTATCATGAAAACAAATCTAATTTCACATTGCATGTAGCTGATCTTGAGTAGAGTCCTAGTGACCTCATTGATTTGGATCCACCGCTCACTTTTGAAGATGATAAGGAAGAGGCACAGGTGATTTGGGATAGCTTTGGAGTCATTGATGACATGAATGAAGGTTCTGATTTTAGTATTCATCATAGCAGCAATTTATTTTCTTTACATGGACATGGTTGGAAAAAAACATTTGTGGTGATTGCTGATAATCCATTATTTGAGATGGGTGTTGATATGGTGTATGACAATCCACCTCTTGACTTGAATGTTGGGACTACTCATGATTGTAGCATTGCACTTGGTGAAAATAGCAAGGTATGGGATCTAGGAGAAGATTCATAATCTAAGTTGGAGTGTGGTACTCAACTTATTTTTGATTCAAGTTCACTTTATGAGGAGTTTGGTTACCCTCCCGGGAGACCACCGAATATGAAATGTGCAAGTAATGAGACATATAAAGTTTGCATTTGGGATGATATGACACGAGGAGGCATCATCGTTCCTTTCTACATGAGGAATTGGAAGGTAACTTGGGTATGCAAATTAATTATTTCAGTTGAGAATCATTTCCTTGTTGGTATTTATTATGAGTTTCTTCATTCTTGCATGAGGTTTAGCCTTGAGTTTTGGAGTTGGCCAACAAGTGTGTCATTTCATACCTTAGCTGAGTTGGTGAGTAGTATTGCATACTTTTCATATGTAATTGGTGATGCATTTCTATCATGGGATGTATTGATTTTGGGAGATCATTCTTGGTTGGGTATCCATGCTTGGAGTTCTCAACAAGAATTGTCAGAGAGTATTGGGAGTCATAAGTGTGAACTTTGGAGGGATAAGGATCTAAATTTTAGATTTAATAATGTTGTTCCTTCCCTTACCATCCATCTAGTTATTCCATTTGTTCATCTACAAATGGATTGGAGAGAAATTTTAAGTAAGGATTGGGTCAGTGAACAATTGGTCACTATTGGGTGTGTTCCTTGGCAAAGATTGGATCAATCTTACTATTTTGAGCTTGTTTTTTGGTGGTAGGTTAGCCAATTCATTTTTTGGTTTTCTCTCATTGAAGGGAGTTGGCACTTCTTTCTTTGTCAGGAAGTAATAGATTTCAGTGGGAGATTGCTTGGAGGTGTTTCCCAACCACTTTTGAGTTATTTTGGTGCAACAAAAAAAATTTCACGCATGCTTATACTTGGGAAATTCCTTGGTGTTGATGTTATCCTTTGTGTAGAGCACTAAAATCATATTGTACTTCATTGATTTTGGTTTTGAACATCAAACACAATTGTTTACTTCAAACCTTCCTAACATAAAGAGTTCATCTTATGAGGGTTTGTGATGTAAACTTTGATAATTTACTCTTGGTGTTGGTTCAGGACAACAAACTTTTGCATACTTTGCTTCATCATTCAGTGACCCTTGGAGTTGGGATAGTAAGCATTTTTGCAAGTCTTCATGGTTATATCAGATTAGCATAGAGGAGACATGTTAGATCCATGTGGTGTTATGTTGGTGAGTTTGTTGAACTCTGGCAAAGGATGACTTACCTATTTGCAAGAAGATTGGAGGAGTCCACATCTACAGTTATGACTTTGCATGACAACTTGAGGAGGTATGTTAAGGAGTATGGTTTTGGGTTGAGCATGTTGCAAGTATGTGCCTAACCAATGTTGTCATTGATGTCAACATATCTGTGTTGTCATTGGTGTCAACTGTGCTCTTATTTTATGCTTGTTTGTCTATGTAAGTGTTGAGTAAGTGATCCTAATATTGAGTTTCCAAGTACTTTTGAGAAAATTTGCTCTTCCGGTGGAAATAGTGTGTTGAAGATTATCTCTGTTTATTGAAGAACAGTCCAGTAGATTGCTCCGCATTTCTTGTAGATTAAATATCTTTGTCTGTGGATTAGAAGTTATTTAGAAGCATGTCTGAAGATGCTATGTTCCAAGTTTGAGCCTCCGATATGAAGTTTTGAGTGAGTTATGTTCACCAGAGTGAAAACTACTTTTTTTATATATTTGGTGGTGACAGGGAGAATGTATTCTGCTCCACATTCCTCCACATTTATGTTTTTTGGTTTGTGGTTCTGGAATTAAAGTTGTAATTTTGTTATGTGCCTTCAACTCTAATGGTTAATGATTTGGTGGTCCGCAAGTGATCTTTTTCTTATGACAATGGCTGACAGTTATGGTAATATGCTTCGATTTGAAGAATCTTATGAATAAAGTGATTAGAGGTGGTACAGAAGTTCCTGACGATTATAATGTACTTGTGGATGTCTCCTGATCATGCTCCTATCTTTTGATTGGTCCATAAAGAGTAATTTGGATCGTGGAAGAAGATTGTTCCTAGAAGACCTAGTGCTAACACTAGTCTTGGCCAACTTGGTTGTTTTCACTACTTGCAGAGATGCATTGAAGATTGTGGAAGTGTGTCATGGCGTGGAATATTGTATTTGAGTCTCAGCTAAGGCATATCATGATCCACATACATATTTTCCTAATCCAATCTTGTTTAGGTCTAGATCTATTTCTATGTATGTTTGTAATGCTGACCTTGGAGATTGTTCCAATGGTTGATGAATGTAATGCCAACCTTGATGTACATTCCAAGGTTGATGAATTGTATAAAAACATGTAATGTAGTTGTGAAAAATATGTCCTTGTGTGAAAATGAAAAAGATAAGTAAAGAGGTCTAAGAAGAGAAAAGTAGAGGAGTTAGACTATGCTTAAATGGAACTTAACTCAGGCATGGAGTAGATGCTACCAAATTAGTTCACCAACTCTTTGCAGTGAGCCACCCCTTGGTAGTGAGATGATCTTGGCAGTGAGCCCTAACTTTTGTAGTGAGCATTTTGGGTAGTGAGCCTCTATTTTTTGGTATTGCTATAACATATTTATCTTTGTGGGCTAACACCCACTGTAGTTTTTCCCTTATAGGGTTTTCCATGTAAAAAATCTAGTGTCTCATGTGTTGATTATGTTATTGTGTTGAGTTTTTTCAATTCATGCTTTCATGATTAAATATGAATAATAGTAAAAAAGTGTTTGATGAGTTAATGTTCATAAGTGGTCAAAGTTTTGGAGAGAACTGATTCACCCCCCCTCTCAATTGTCTGGTGCATTTCAACAATTGGTATCGGAGCCAAGTTCCTCGGAAGTAAGCCTAATAGCTTGAGGAAGATCCAGGATGTCTTATAGGAAGGAAGCTCTACAATTTGATGGAATGAATTATGCTCTTTGGAAGGTGCGAATGAAAAGCCATCTCCTTTGTCTTGGTTATAGAGTGTGGAAAGCGACAAAGATAAAATATACCATGCCTCAGAATGGTTTGACAACTAAAGATGAAATCAAAGAATATGAGTTGAGTATAAAAGCTAGAGATGCTCTATTAAGTGCCTTGTCCAACACATAGTTGATAAAGGCCATGGATTTGGAAACTGCTCATGAAGTCTGGGAAAAGCTAAAAAATCTGTATGAAAGAGATGAGTCCATAAAAAGTGCCAAATTGTAGGGTCTAAAAATGAAATATGAGGGTTTGAGGATGAGCGAAGATGAGAACATAACAGCCTACATGCAAAAAGTTGATGAAATTGTTAATGGAATAAAAGGAATGGGAGGAACTATTGATGAGAAGGAAGTTGTGATGAAAATTTTTAGGTCATTGCCTAAGTCCTACAGTCACAAGGTAGCTACAATTGAAGAAGTAATGACTGTGCAGGATGTCATGAAGGACCAATTGCTAGGAAAGCTTACGACTTTTGAAATGATAGAGTTTGGTGATGCTCTGTTGAAGATTGAAACTGCTTTCAAAGCTAGTACTTCAGAAAAGATCTCCAGAGTTAAGAAGTACAAGGTGGAACCTGATGATGACCTTGATGAAATTGAAGCCAACTTTCTTGACAGACTGTAAAGAGGTTCCGGTAAATTTAAAGGCAAATTACCTTTCAAATATTTTTCATGTGGTAAGATTGGTTACTATGCTTCTAGATGTCCTGAGAGAATTGAAAGGAATAGAAAAAGATTTGAGAGTAGACCTAGGGTTCCAAAGAAATGCTACTATGTTAGAGATCTTGATGATGAAGGGTTTAGGGTTTCCACTAGTTTTTCTTCCTTCACACAGCTAGTACTAGTGCAAATGAGTGCTTGTTTATTACTATTAAAGAAGAACCTATGTCTACTAATCCAACTAGTTGTGTGAAGGAAGAAAAACTAGTGGAAGAAAGTGCTTTGGTTATTCAGGTTGAGAAAGATAAAGATGAATGGATTATTGATAGTGGATGTTCACATCACATGCTTGGTGACAAAAGTAAGTTTGTGAGTTTGGAAAAGTATGATGGAGGACTAGTTAGGTTTAGAGATAATGGTGCTAGTAAGATTTGTGGAAAAGGATCCATTTCTTTTGATGGAAAGCACAACACTAATAATGTCTTATATGTGAAGGGTTTAAAGCATAATCTTTTGAGTGTTGGTCAAATGTGTGACAAAGGTTATGATCTAAGATTCAAAGATAATGGGTGCAAGATCATGGAAATATCCAGAACAGTGATTGCTAAATGTAAGAAGACCAGAGGTAAAATTTACCAATTAAGAGGAACTAATGATTATTGTTTACTGGCTTAGATAGATGAGAGTTGGTTGTGGCATAGAAGGATGTGTCATATAAACTTTGATAATTTGGTGAAGATAAGTTCAGGTCAAGCTGTGAGAGATTTACCAAAGCTTGTGAAACCTACCAATACCATTTGTAAGGAATGTCAGTTGGGGAAGCAGACAAGAACAAGTTTCAAGAGCAAAGAGCAATTTTCTGTCAGTTTGTTGGATCTAGTGCATATAGATCTGTGTGGTCCTACAAGAGTGAGAAGTCTACAAGGAGACAAGTACTTCATGTTACTTATTGATGATTATTCTAGAATGACTTGGGTAACTTTTCTAAGAGACAAATCATAAGCCCTTGAAAAATTCAAATCCTTCAAGGCAATGGTTGAGAATGAGATAGAACTAAAAATAAAATGCTTGAGTTCTGATAGAGGAGGTGAGTTCACATCAAATGAATTCAACATTTTCTGTGAAGAGAAAGGGATAAAAAGATAGTTGTCTACACCTAGGACTCCTCAGAAAAATGGAGTTGTGGAAAGAAAGAATGGGACAATTCAAGAGACTGCTAGGACCATGATGAAGGAAGCTGGTCTGTTGGAAGTTTTCTAGAAAGAAGGTATACATACCGTTGTCTACATTCAAAACAAAGTTCAAGTCAAAGGTAATAGTACTAAAACTCCTTATGAATTATGGTATGGAAGAATTCCTACAATGAAATATTTCAATTTTTTTGGAAGCAAATGCTATATCAGAAGGGAAGAAGATCTAGGAAAGTTTGATGCAAGGTGTGATGAAGGAATCTTCCTTAGATACTCTACCAAGAGTAAGGCCTACCGGTGCTACAACAAAAGGCTGAAAAAGATTGTTGAGAGTGCTAATGTGAAGATGGATGAAGATAAGGGAAGAGCATCAGATCTGAGTGGCTACGAATCAGATGAACCTATTGCCACAGTAAATAACAAGAAAGAGGAACAAGAAAACAATCAAGATGAAGAAGAAATGGCTCTAGAAATTGCAGTTAAGACTCTCGGGTATGTAAGGATCAATCATTCTAAAGATCAAATTATTGGAGACAAAAGCAAAGGGGTACTGACAAGGAAAAGAGCTGCAAAAGAACAAGTGAATTATTGTTTGCTTTCTAAAGTTGAACCGAAAACTGTGAATGAAGCTTGCAATGATGAAAATTGGGTAAAGGCCATGAAAGAAGAACTAATGCAGATAGAGAAGAATCAAACTTGGGAATTGTTTCCTAGACCTACTAATAAAAATGTCATTGGAACTAAATGGGTTTCCAAGAACAAGCTGAATGAAAATGGAGAAGTTGTAAGGAACAAAGCAAGGCTTGTGTGCAAAGGATATTCTCAAATTGAAGGAATAGATTTTGAAGAGACTTTTGCTCCAGTGGCTCGGATTGAAGCAATCAGAATATTTCTAGCATTTGCAGCTCATAAAGATTTCAAAGTGTATCAAATGGATGTGAAGTCTACATTCTTGAATGCTGAGTTGGAAGAGGAAGTTTACATTAAGCAACTGGAAGGATTTCAGTTATCAAGACAAGGTGATATGGTGTGCAGGTTGAAGAAAGCCATGTATGGACTTAAGCAAGCTCCTAGATCCTGGTATGCAAGATTGGACAAGTGCTTATTGCAATTAGGGTTCAATAAAGGTACTGCTGGCAGTAATCTCTATTGCAAGATTAATGGTGATCAAATTTTGATCATTGAAGTATTTGTTGATGACATTATCTTTGGAGGCAATGAAGGTATGTGCATGAAATTTGCTGGGGAAATACAAAAAGAGTTTGAGATGTCTATGTTTGGTGAAATGAGTTTCTTTTTAGGTCTGCAAATTACTTAATCAGAGAAAGGAATCTTCATATCTCAGTCTAAGTATGTGAAAGAGTTGTTGAAAAAGTTTGGAATGGAGGACTCTAAACCAGTATGTACTCCCATGGTGACTGGTTGTAAGTTAAGAAAAACTGATGAATCACCTAAGACGGATTAGAAAAGGTACAAATCCATGATTGGAGGATTACCTTATCTAACTCAATCTAGACCTGATATAATTCATGCAGTTTGTCTTGTGGCATGATTTTAAGAAGATCCGAGAGAGCCTCATGTGATGGCAATTAAGAGAATCTTGAGGTATTTGAAAGGCACATCAGATCATGGCTTATGGTATCTAAAAGACAATGATTTCACTCTTAGTGATTATACAGATGCAGATTGGGCCAGAGATGTTGATGACAGGAAAAGTACAAGTGAAAGTACTTTCTTCTTGGGTAATAGATTGGTTTCATGGTTGAGCAAGAAGCAAGATTCAATCTCCTTATCCACTACAGAAGTAGAGTATATTATAGCAGCATGTTGTTGCACTCAAGTGTTATGGATGAAGCAGACTTTGAAGGACATAAGAGTTGTGTATGAAGATCCAATTGCAATCTTTTGTGATAATACAAGTGTTATAAACATTTCCAAGAATCCAATAATGCACTCAAGAACAAAGCATATATCTATAAGGTATCACTTTTTGAGAGAAAAGGTGACAAAGAATGAAGTCAGGATGGAATATGTGTCTACAAAGGACCAAATTGCAGACATTTTCACTAAACCTCTACCTAAGGATACTTTTGAGTATCTCAGGGAAAAGTTAGGGGTTATTACCCCTCCTGCTCTAAACTAAGATGCATAAGAATGCATCAATCTAGTGGTGCCTAAAGCCTCATTCATTGATTTGGATTGATGTTTTGAGAGCTACCTCTCATGGGGAGTATCTAGATGTTACTAACATGAGTTCTTGATAAATAAGCAGTAAAGTATTGATTATGATCAGATCAACAGAGTGCAAGTATGTGCCCTTTTCCATTGATCTCAAAGGGGGATAGAAATCATGTGAAAAACTCAGGGAGAGAAAGAGTGCAGAAGTGTAAAAATAAAGGGGGAGAATCTTGTCTTGATGATCTTTTTATTTTTTCACATCATATGTAAGTTTGTAAGTTTGGAAAGATATGAAGGTGGAATTGTGAAGTTTGGAGACAATTCAGCTGGTAGAATCCATGGTAGAGGATCCATTTCTTTTTATGGTAAGAATAACACTAATGATGTTTTGTATGTATAGGGGCTGAAGCATAATCTTCTCAATGTTGGACAGTTGGTTGACAAAGGGTATGATCTCCGATTCAAGGATGGAAAATGTAGAATTTTGGGAAGCTCTGAAACTGAGATTACATTTGGTACATAGACTAGAGGTAATATCTTTCATTTAAGTGGTAATGGTAAAAGTTGTTTGATTGCTTAGATTGATCAGAGTTGGTTATGGCATAGGAGAATATGTCATGTAAACTTTGATAACATTGTCAAGATAAGTACTACTCAGGTTGTGAGAGTTCTTCAAAAACTTGTGAAACCTGCTAATAACATGTGTAAGGAATGTCAGTTGGGAAAATAGAACAGAGCTACATTCAAAAGCAAAGAATAATTTTCAAATGGATTGTTGGAACTTGTGCACACTGATTTGTGTAGTCCTGCCAGAGTTAGGAGTTTGCAAGGAGACAGATACTTCATGTTGCTGATTGATGATTACTCCAGGATGATGTGGGTCACTTTCTTGAGAGAGAAATCAGAGACCCTTGACATATTCAAAGTGTTCAAGGCTAAGGTGGAGAATGAGATTAGTGTGAAGATAAAGTGTCTGAGATTTGATAAAGGTGGAGAGTTTACCTCAGTTGAGTTTAATGCATTTTGTGAAGAGCATGGAATAAGAAGACAGTTATCTGCTCCTAGGACTCCTCAGCAGAATGGAGTTGTGGAAAGGAAGAACAGAGTATTCAAGAGGCTTCTAGAAACATGATGATGGAGGTAAATATTCCACATATCTATTGGAGAGAGGCTGTGAGTACTATTTTCTACACTCTTAACCGGGTGCAAATCAAAGGTAATACTGGTAAAACACCTTATGAACTGTGGTTTGGTAATGCTCCTACTGTGAAATACTTTATATTTTTTGGTAGTAAATGCTATATCAAAAGAGATGAAGATCTAGGCAAGTTTGATGCAAGATGTGATGAAGGAATATTTCTGGGTTATTCTAACCAAAGCAAGGCATATCGGTGCTTTAACAAGAGATTGAAAAAGATGGTTGAAAGTGCTAATGTCAAGGTTGATGAAAGCAAGGAGAGACCTTCCAAGTCTTATGGATATGAATCAGATGATCAAAATGAAAGTCCAAATAAAGGAAAGCAAGTTCAAACTCAAACTCAGATTTAGATTGCTCTGGAGAATCTAGTGACTCAAGAAACTAGTGCAAATGTTGAGGAACAAGTTCAAGAATTAAAAGATCAAGAAAATCCCAAAACTCCCAGGTATGTAAGATTGAATCACTCTAAAGATCAGATCATGTGAGATAAAAATAAAGGTGTTCAAACTAGAAGAAAAATTGTTGAAGAACAAGTGGAGTATTGTTTGATTTCAAAAATTGAACCAAAATTAGTGAATGAAGCTTGTAATGATGAAAGTTGGATAATTACTTGGGATCTTGTTCTTAGACCTAAAAATAAAAATGTAATTGGAACTAAATGGGTCTTCCGGAATAAATTGAATGAAGATGATGAGCTTGTGAGAAACAAAGCAAGATTGGTGTGCAAAGGATATTCTTAGGTAAAGGGAATTGATTTTGAAGAAACTTTTGCTCTGGTAGCAAGAATCGAAGCAGTCGAATTATTTCTTGCCTTTGCTGCTTACAAAGATTTCAAAGTTTACCAGATGGATGTCAAGTTAGCATTCTTGAATGGAGAATTGGAAGAAGTCTACATTGAGCAACCGGAAGGATTCCAATTGTCTAATCAAGGAGATATGGTCTGCAGATTGAGAAAAGCATTGTATGGACTTAAACAAGCCCCAAGAGCCTGGTATGCAAGATTAGATAAGTATCTGCTACAGTTAGGTTTTAGCAAAGGCACAGCTGACAGTAATCTTTATTTTAAAATTGATCATGAACACATCTTGATTGTTGAGGTATTTGTTGATGATATCATCTTTGGTGGAAATGAGAGCATGTGTAAAAAATTTGCTGATCAGATGCAAAGTGAATTTGAGATGTCCATGCTTGGTGAAATAAACTTCTTCTTAGGTGTGCAAATCACTCAGTCTGATAAGGGCATCTTCATATCTTAGTCTAAGTATGTGAAAAAGGTGTTGAAAAAGTTTGGAATGGAGGATTCAAAACCAGTGAGTACTCCTATGATAACTAGATGCAAGTTGAGTAAAGATGATGATTCCCCTAAGGTAGATCAGAAAAGGTATAGATCAATGATTGGAGGACTGCTTTATCTGACACATACCAGACTTGATATTATGAATGCAGTTGGTCTTGTTGCTAGATTTCAAGCTGATCATAGAGAATCTCATGTTGTAGCAGTCAAAAGAATTTTTAGATATCTAAAGGGGACATCTGATTATGGTTTATGGTATCCTAAGGATGATGATTTCACTCTTCATGCATATACAGATGTTGATTGGGTAGCAGATGTGGATGACAGGAAGAGTACTAGTGGTTGAGCATTTTTCTTGGGTAAGAGATTGGTTTCTTGGTTGAGAAAAAAAATAGGAGGCAATATCTCTGTCTATTGCAGAGGTAGAGCATATAGTAGCAACAAGTAATTATACTCAAGTTTTGTGGATGAAGCAAATGTTGAAGGATATCATAATTATGTTTGAAGAGCCTTTTACAATCTTCTATGATAATTTAAGTGCAATAAACATCTCAAAGAATCTGATGTTGCATTCAAAGACAAAGCACATATCCATCAAGTTTCACTTTTTGAGAGAGAAGGTAAATGAGAATGAAGTCAGATTGGAGTTTGTTTCTTCTAAGGATCAGATTGTAGATATCTTCACTAAGCCTCTACCTAAGGATACTTTTGAGTATCTCAGAGTGAAGCTAGGGGTTATTACCCTCCTATCCAGAACTAAGGTGCACTAGTGTGCATCAGTTCGGTGGAACTCACAGTCATATCTTGTGATCCAGATTGATGTTAAGGGGATGCTACTCAGGGGGAGTAGTCAGTATGTTAATTATGAAGTTTAGTTTGGTTTTATCTTTGAAACAAAAAGGAAGAGAGATGATTGCAAATATGTCCCCTTTTCCATTGATGTCAAAGGGGGAGAGAAGTCATGTGAAAAACTTGGAAGTAAGTAGTTGCTGGTGAAAGGGGGAGCAGTGAAGAAAGTAGTTGCAAGTGTGATAAGAGAAAGGGGGAGAAGTCCTTGTCTTGATGGTTGAATCAATTTTTCACATCATATGTTGCCATCAACATTAAAGGGGGAGATTGTTGCAAATATGTGCCTATGATGTGTTTTCATTGATGTCAACATATCTCTTTGTTAGAGACTGTGAAGACAGTGCAGTTCAGTAAAGTAGATTGCTCCACATTCCCAGTGAGACCAAGATAAGTGTCTACAGATTAAAGGTTTTGTAGAGGATTGTATGAAGTTGCTCCAGTTAAGATTTGAGACATCCGCATGAAGGAGTGGTGAAGTTATGGCCATCTAAGTAGAACTGAGTTTTGCGATTGTTTAGAGGTAACAAAGTGACAAGAATTTGGTCCGTATTGCTCCGCATTGGAATATCATGGTCTGCGGTGTTGGTTTTTTCCCAGACTGGATGCTTATTCCCAGATTTCCCTACAAGGTAGCCATTAATGATCAACAGGATCTCTGGGCCAGGGGCCAACAGTGTAGGAGATAGACTCTATATTTTATCTCCTCTTCTTCTTCAGGCTCTGCAAAACCTAGGGGGGTATTCCCTACTCAACATCCATGAGGATATACATACAAGGCTGGGATGCTAACAGAAAGCAGATAAGTCCTCCTGTAAGTAGACCAAAACTGTAAGATAAGAGTAAAGGGGCTAGCTTTGGGCCTATTTGTAGTTGTAGACAGAGGACTAAGGATCCTAAAACTAATTCTAATGTCCTAATGGTTGTTTTAGAGTTTGGTTTTGATTTTATTATTGGATACAAAGCTGGACATGGTATATAACACAAAGACAAAGCTAGATTGGTGCCTATCCAGGGCCTGGAGTCAGCAGACATAAACCTGTGAATGATATGCATGAACAACTAAAACTAGATTTCAGGGGGATACATATGATACCTGCCTTACAGATATCTCTCAATACAGAGTGTTAAGCTATCTATACTTATGGCATCCCTACTGCAGTATACCCTTCCCAATGTTCAATCTGAGAACAATTTAATCTACCCCTTGAGTAGAAGTTAAGAGATCAGACATTCAACACAGGAATTCTATGTTCTAGAGTCTCAAACATCGCTTAAATATCTAGACTCAGAAGAAAGATACATGCAATACTAGAGACAGAATTAACAAAACACATGCTGACATAGCATTTCTCATATAAAATTAACCATGAAATCAGTGGATTCATGCAAAAACGTACAACAAGAGATACATAAACTCACAGGTTTTGCTGTATAGAGCAACCAAATCAGCTGTATTGTATTACAGAGCCAAATGTTCAACTTTCAACAACCTAAAATGAGTAACACTTCCTGCTTATAATAGCCAAAGAAGCGTACTCAGCATTAATTACATGGCTTTGACAAAAAATTCGCCAGATACAGATCCTTCAAAGGAATGGCGCTCAAAATTTATTGCTGCAGAGACAGAAAGTAGACAATGGTGGCCTCGAGCCCTGTACCACCATCTGGAAGTCCTCACGCCAAAAATTAGGTACATGAATGTTCAACAACTCACCCATGCCCCTGCTACAGTCGCTATTGATGGCTCAACCACCCGCGGCCACTTGAAAACTGTCGCAGCACTTCAAAAAAGAAATTCCTGCCAAAACGCATTCTATCGCAGTTTCAAATTATACAAGGAGATTAGTCCCACATGCACAGTGAGGAGACTACCTTAGTAGTTTAAAAGCATAGTCACTTGCATAATAGGTGTCGAGCGCTTTTGCCACGCTCGACACATGCTCCTCCACCCAAAGCCCATCGTCGAGATCAATACCATCGGCCAAGCCCACGAATCTCCTGCCAACCTCAATTGTCCTACCGACCGCTACATTACAATCCCCTCCATCGGCTAGAGATGCACCATCGGGCCAACTCTTCAAATCTCCGCCGATAGTATGAGTCTCTCCGATGACCAGCTTGCACCCCGTTAGCAATTACCATCCTACCACCATCAGCCAAACCAATATCGTCGGCCAAGCAAAAAACCCCTCGGCTGACACAGCCAATCACGTCGATGAACAACCCCTGAAAGCCTCCAACATCCCCATCGGCCAGAGAAGAACCATCGGCCTAGCCAAAAGCTCCTTCACCGACAGACCAACTCTCACCGATGACCACTCCAAATCCTCATCGGCCTGACACTACCCCATCGGCGGACCCTCCAACCGCTAACCCGATATGCAACCTTACTCCGATGGCATTCCCCATAGGGGTAACTTCCTTCCATTGGCAAACCATAAAAGACTGTTGCCGATAGAACAACTCCCACCGATAACATATCGGCTTCCCCCTTCATCGGTTAGACCCTCCACTGCCGGCCCAACATAATCCATCCTCGCTGACAACACAAGTCACACCAAAGACCACCTCCGTCGGTGTGACTTACACCATCGGAGCAACCAAAATCTCCCCAGCCGATCACAATAGTCTCGCCGATGCACCAACGAGCTACACTCTGCTCCTCCATCGGCCAGACACACACCAATGACTCCTCATCGGCCAAACCTCCTATCGTCGGCATAACTCAAAACACTCAGGCCGACAATACAGCTCTCGCCGATAACATATCCATCGGCCAAACATTGTATATCGGTGAACCCTCCAACGGTTAGCTCGATAGTCCATGTCACACCGAAACCAACCTTGCAAACTGCTAACCTTCCATCGGCCAGAGGCAAACCATTGGGCCAACACTCCACCGTCCACCCGATGATGAACGTTACGCCGATAAGACCAAAATCATAAGGCTTTGAACCATTGAACCCTGAACCAGTTCAACCCGATGGTTCAAAAGAGAAGTTCAACCGAGAAGTTCAACATCGATAACACAGATGAACAAAGAATTCACTGACAGGAAAAGATGAAGCCTAAGCCCATGAACCGTTGAACCTTGAACCAAAAGGGTTCAACGCGATGGTTCAAAATGATGGTTCAAGCAAAATCTAAGTACCCAAAAAGAAGTTTCGTCGATAGAGAAAATCACAGCAATGAATAAGGAAACTTAGGGCCCAAAAAGGAAAAAACCCTCCAACATCCTACGCTCAGATCCATACCAAAATTAGTGCTAACACTGGCTCCGAATGGGGACGTGCAGGTGAAAAAACTGCAGCGAGAACCAGATCTCTGGGCAGACCAGGCAAAAAAGCCAAAAAAGCACGAACTGTACAGAACATTTACACTATATACATATTTTTACAAATGTGCATAGCGACAAGTCATCTATGCAAAATAGAACTTAAGGAATTGGCCATGCATAGGCAATTCCAGAAATTCACCATCTAGGGCCTGGAGGAAATAAGAATCCTCCCCATGAATACTGCAAATCTGATATGGGCCCATCCATAAGGGTTCAAACTTACCATGTTTACCCTTGTCCTAATTTTTTGCATTCTAGATGAGCACCAGATCATTGACTTGAAACTTCCTTTTTGTAGCTCTCCTGTCAAACTGATATTTCATATCTTGTTGTCTCTTGAGGTTAATCTGGTGTGCTTTCCTTCTATTCTCATCCAATGCAACCAGCTGATTCACTCTTTCTATCATGGAGTCTTCAATCTCCTCATCATTTTCCTGAATGAATCTGTAAACTGGTAGGAGATTGTTTATGGGCAATCTGGCTGATGCACCATATACTAGCTCAAAGGGTGACATTCCAATAGCCTTTTTTACTGTCACTCTGTCAGCCCATATTGCTAACTTTAACTTTGAGTCCCAAGCTCTCTTGTTCTTGTCCAGTATCCTCTTGATAATTTTCATGATGCTTTTATTGCTTGATTCTGCTTGACCATTTCCTTGTGGGTGGTATGGTGATGCATATGATAGATTGATCCCATATTTGTTGCAAAAATCAACAAATTCACCTGATCTGAAACACATAGCATTATCAGTGACTATCTTGAATGGTACTCCAAACCTAATGATAACATTTTCCAGTATGAAATCCATCACCACCTTACTTGTAGCTTTCTTAGTTGGAATGGCCTCAATCCATTTGGTAAAGTAATTAGTTGCCACTAAAATCCAACTGTGTCCCCCACTTGACTTGTCTGCAATTTCCCCTATGAAGTCAATTCCCCATTGCTGAAATGGAGCATCCATAGTTACAGTTCTGAGGGGTAAAGCACCATCATATCTCAATTTTCCTGAGAATCTTTTGCAAGGGTCACACTTCCTCACTAACCTTTGTGCATTTGAAAAGAGAGTGGGCCACCAATATCCTGCTCTGAGAGTCTTATGAGCTGTTGTTTGAGCAGTATAATGTCCACCACACAATCCTTTATGCATATCAATCAAAACATTGTTAGCCATATCCTCATCCACACATCTCAGCAGCACACCATCAGGGTTTTTCCAGTATAGCTCACCTTGAACAATAACATACCTGATTGCATGTAACTTTAAAGTCCTCTTTTGACTGTCACTGAAATGGGAAGGACAATTCAGATTTTGCAAGTAGTATATAATATCTTTGTACCATTCAGATCTTGATACATTTACACTCTCATTTTGGACTGCATTAACTTGGCATGCTTCCAAGTTTGACTGTGCCATCATCTTGGTTAATCCTTGTCCTCTTACCAACTTGGTAACTTGTATGTCTATGTTGAACTCTTGCAGTTTGTTTATCCATCTGCACCTTCTTTCAGTCACCTCCTGTTGAGTGAATATGTCTTTGATTGCTGCATGGGGTACATATGCAATTACATGTGATCCTACCAGGTATGGTCTGAAACTTTTGATGGCTCTAACTAGTGCATATGCCTATTTTTCCATAATATCATACTTCAACTCAGAAGCCTGCAAGGACATATTGAAGAAAGCTATGGGCTGTTCAAAACCATCTTCATTTTTCTGTAGCAAACATGCAGCAATAGTGTGAAAGGAAGCAAATGAAAATACTTGGAATGGCCTAGAAAAATCAGGAGATTTAAGAACAGGGGCCATCTTGATTGCCTCTTTGATACTCTAAAATGATTCTATTGCTTCACTTTCCCAGTTGACAGTTGCATCCTTCTTCATCATCTTAGAAATGTTCCTTGTAGTTTCTGCAAAGTTGGGAACAAATCTCCTAACAAAATTTATCTGTCCAAAGAAGGACTGAACTCCTTTTACAGTTTTTGGCATTTGAATTCTGTCAATAGCAGCCACTCTCTCTGGATCTATCCCGACTCCATCCTTGGAAACAATGTGCCCTAGGAGTTTTCCTTCAACTACCCCAAAAGCACACTTCTTTGGATTTAAAGAAATACCATACTCTAGTGCTCTTATGAAAATCTACTCTAGATGCAAACAATGCTGCTCTTCCTTCTTTGAATATGCAGTCAAGTCATCTTGATATACAGCCAGGATTGAATCAATCAACCCTGCAAAAGCAACGTCCATTGCTCTTTGAAATGTAGCACCTACATTTGTTAGTCCAAATGGCATTCTAACATATACATAAGTTCCCCATGGAGTGGTGAAGGCAGTCTTATACTGTTCTGATTCCTTTACCTTCACCTAATTATAACCTAAAAATCCATCCATCATGGATAAGAGTTCACAACCAGTCACTCTCTGCAACATAGCTTCCATATTAGGCAGTGGATAGTTATCTTTTAAAGAGGATACATTCAAGTTCCTGAAATCAACACAAAGCCTAATATCACCGTTCTTTTTTCTGACTGGGACAAGGTTAGACACCCAAGTTGAATGTCTGATTAGCACAATTATTCCAGTTTCCCTAAGCCTTTTGAGTTCTTCTTGCATCTTTGGAGCTAAGGTAGGATTAATAGGTCTTTGCCTCTGTCTGAATGGCTTAGCTTCAGGCTTCAATGGGATCTCATGCTGGAATAGATCTTCCCTATAGGCTTTTAGGTCCTCATATGACCAAGCAAAAACATGTTTATACCTTCTCAGTAATGCAATCAGCATACTCCTAATGTGTGGTTTGAGCTGTTTACCAATGTATACCTTCTTGGGGGCCTGAGATGTCCCCAAATTTATCTCTTCTAAATCTTCCTTATTTGTGGGAGATGTCCTTGTGACCAATTTGTCTCTACTGTCAAAAGCTCTTTCCAAAGCTACTAACCCTCTAGGGATTTTATTAGTCTTCAATTGAATTATCTCTTTTCCCACAAGAGTTTCTTTTCCATCTATAGTCTCTACAAAGGCTTGGAAATCAATTTCTTGATTCTCATATTCATCTATGCAGTGCAAAAATTTTAACAAGTCCCTATCATCATCAAACACTTGCCAACTGCATATATTTTTTGGTACTGCAGGCCTGATTTTAACTTCTACATTTGTAACATCTGACAGAGTGATGTCATCTTGCCTTATTGCAACATCAGCTAAGAAATCAGCCATAACATTCTTTGATCTCTCTACCCAGCCTATTGAAAATGCATCAAATAGTTCAATGGTATCCTAAACAGCATGCCTGTATTGTTTCAATCTTTTATTTTTTGAAGCATACCTATCTCTAATTTGGGATACAATCAGCTCAGAATCCCCAAATACTCTTAGCATTTTGATTCCATGTTTGAGAGCAATATTTAGGCCTAAAATTAAAGCCTCATATTCTGCAATGTTGTTTGTGCAAACAAACCTCAGCAAGAAAGAAAATTTGAGGAGCTTACCAATTGGAGACAGGAAAACAACTCCAGCTCCAAAGCCTTCTTTTGCACAAGCTCCATCAAAATACATGGTCCACAGACCCTGTTGGTCCAGCTCTTTAATGCAGACGTTTTTCTCTTTATCTTCCCTATCATCCAAGACAACCTTGAAATTATCACAGTCAGTGTTTACAAAGCATATCTGTTCCTCTGCTTCTTGGTCTTCCACTGTCTCTGATGATCTTTGTTCTCTGATTAGCTTAACATCCCTGCCATTCATTGGAATCATGGCATATGACAGGTCCAGCTGCATACTTCTACCAATTAATGCAGCCCATCTTCTTGACAGCAACATGCCATACTGTGGCTTGATGTCAACCACTATTATATTCATTTTATATCTCTTTTCAGGAAATGCTACCAGTTTGAAATCTACATCCTTCATGATTCCAATAACTGGTACCTCTCTGGCATCCATAGCATAACATTTTCCACATGCCTTGTCAATTTTCAATCCAGCTTGTTGCATGATGGCCAAAGGCATGACATTTGTAGATGCTCCAGAGTCAAGCATACAATTTCTGATTATTTTTCCATTTATAACCAGGGATACATAAAATGGTTCCACTTGTGAAGGACACTTTGTCATAGTCACTCCTAAATAGACTTCAAGAGCCTCATCTTCTTCATTACATGTGACATGTTTCTCACCCTGGATCTGAACATTTTGTTTAGCTTGAAAAGGCACCCCTGAAATTAGGGATACTGTCCTATTCTTGATTTCTTCCACTTTCATCAGTTCCATAAGTGGAACAGAGACTTTTACCTAGGAGAGGACTTGAGCTATATCAAATGGAGCATAAGTTTGTATAACAGTTGTAGCTTGCTCCACAATCTTGTTTTTATCTTGAGCTGATTTAGCTTTTACTTTCATAGTTCCCTGATCATCATTCTTGTCTTGGGAACCTTTGCTTTGATCTTCAGCCTGAGGGATTCTATTTTCTGGTCCTTGAGATTCATGACCTGTTCTATGTCTAAAATTCTTTTTATTATTAACCCACTGCCTTTTTTGTGGTTCAATTCCTTTATGACCATGCACTGGCTGACCTGCAGAAATACCTTCTGGCTAATGTGGGCTGCTTACTTGATTTTTACCTCTGAGATTGTAGTTGCTCTTGACTTGAGCAACTGCTGCAGCTGTGAAGGCCCTAATTTCCTCATCAGAAGGTTGTTGTAAGTTACTAAGAAAATTGTGTGAGCTCTGAGCATACACATAGCTCTCTTCATTACCTTCATCATAAAAGTCCTGTTGACAGGCCTGAATTCCATCATCTGTACTCTCATCAGCATCATAAAGAGGGTATCCATTGTTTGTGGACATCATATGAACATCATCATCTTGCACATAATGTGGCTCATTGCATTCATTACAAGATGTAGTATTATCACACAAGGACTGAGCAATCATACACTGTGACTATGAATGTGGCATCTGACAAATTATACACCATGGAGTATCATCAACAATATTTACAGCTTTCTTTAGAGGATCAGGAGTTTCTTTGACATGTTGAGTCCTCTGATTTGTGTTGTTATGTGGGAATATAGGCTTACCATTATGCCAATAGGTATTATAAGGCATATCATGCAATGATGGCCTCTTTTCCTGCCTTTGATAGACTTGCCTATCAGGACCTATCCCTTTTTCACTTCTAGCTAGTCTGTAGCTTAGGTCCTTAACAACATTTGCCAATTTGTCTATCTTATCTTCAGGGGCAGATGTATTACCTTGAGTGTTCTGAGGCTTGTTTGGATTCTGTAGAATTTTCACATCATCCCTTTTGTTAGTCTTGCCTGATGCTTTCCTATTGTTCTCAATATTTACTGCAATTCTAAAAGCATCCTTGATAGTAGCAGGACTTTTATCTCTTAATCCATATGCAATTTTTGCATCAAAGGCGTTGATATACAATATTATGCACATAGGTTCATTTGGCCTCATGTGATGTGGCAATTTGTTTAACACTTTAGTAACTCTTGCATTAAAATCTGCAACTTGCTCATTTGACCCTTTAGTGATACTAGTAAACTCATTTACAAAAAAGCTAGGGTCAGTTTTGTCACCATATTGCTCCTTGAACATCCTTTTAAAATCATCCCATGATGAAATACTCCAGTCAAGCAGATTCTTATACCATTCCTTGGCTTCATCAACTAAGGATTGCATGAATGACTTCATGAAAACATCCTCATGTTCAACCTCAAAGTTATCCATGACATTTTGAAAAGCTTTTAGATGATCTTCTCCTGACACAGTGTTGTTTCCTGAAAATTTAGGCACCTGCAGCCTCAGATGCTTGTCAATGGGGTTAGGATACCTAGGAATACCATCAAATACCAGCTGTCTGAATCTATCTAACTGCATGGGCTGTCTGTCAAACTGATTAATATTAATATTTCTATTTGCATTCTAGTTTCTTACATTGTTAGTGGTATCCTAGCATCATTCACATTTTGTCTCTCATCATTATGCTGATGTTGCACATCATTTCTCTGTTGATGTCTCTGCACATTTGCATTCTCAAGGGTAGGAATTGAATTATTTTGGGCAGCCCTTAAAGCTTGCACTTTCTTCCTTAGGTCATCTCTGATTGTTATTGCCTGCTGATATTCGAACTCGGCCCTTAAGCTCCTAATTTCATCAGCTAGTTCTTCCTCGCTAGGCCTAGAGGAGGATGGTTTTACCATATTCTGATCTTCATCTTCATCATCCCTCAGAGACTCTGCCTCTTCAAACCTTTCACTAGGGTCTAGAAATGGGCGTTCTTGGAACACCTCTGACCTCATTCTCATGCTACCACCCTGTTGCCTCTCATATGCACCCTGAATATCAGCTTCTGCATTTGAAAAGTAAGGGACATGCTGTTCTGATGGCCTAGGGTTATCTTGCATGTCATCATTTTTTTTGGGGGAACCCTCATGACTGACTGAGACAGCTCCCTTTCTTCTGTACATCATTCTTCTTGTTACTGGTAACTCTTCAAATAAAGGATTTTGTTGGGATCTTCTCCCCTACATATAAATTTTACTTTGACCGGTTGGGAGATTACTTCAGAGTCGCCACCTATTACTAGGAACTGTTTTCTTTTGAAAATCAGGGTTCTTTCACAAATCCCCAGCGGAGTCGCCAATTTCTGTTGGTGACTCGGATGGGCACACAGATATTTCACCAGGGAGGAAAAAAATAACAATTTTCAAATCACCATCCCCAGCGGAGTCGCCATTTTCTATTAGTTTTTTCCCAGACTGGATGCTTATTCCCAGATTTCCCTACAAGGTTGCCATCAATGATCAACAGGATCTCTGGGCCAGGGGCCAACAGTGTAGGAGATAGACTCTATATTTTATCTCCTCTTCTTCTTCAGGCTCTACAAAACCTAGGGGAGTATTCCCTACTCAACATCCATAAGGATATACATACAAGGCTGGGATGCTGACAGAAAGTAGATAAGTCCTCCTGTAAGTAGACCAAAACTGTAAGATAAGAGCAAAGGGGCTAGCTTTGGGCCTATTTGCAGTTGTAGACAAAGCACTGAGGATCCTAAAACTAATTCTAATGTCCTAATGGTTGTTTTAGAGTTTGGTTTTGATTTTATATTTGGATGCAAAGCTGGACATGGTATATAACACAAAGACAAAGCTAGATCAGTGCCTATCCAGGGCCTGGAGTCAGTAGACATACACCTGTGAATGATATGCATGAACAACTAAAATTGGATTTCAGGGGGATACATATGATACCTGCCTTACAGATATCTCCCAATACAGAGTGTTAAGCTATCTATACTTATGGCATCCCTACTGCAGTATACCCTTCCCAATGTTCAATCTGAGAACAATTTAATCTACCCCTTGAGCAGAAGTTAAGAGATTAGGCATTCAACATAGGAATTCTATGTTCTAGAGTCTCAAACATCGCTTAAATATCCAGACTCAGAAGAAAGATACATGCAATACTGGAGACAGAATTAACAAAACACATGCTGACATAGCATTTCTCATATAAAATTAACCATGAAATCAGTGGATTCATGCAAAAATGTACAACAAGAGATACATAAACTCACAGGTTTTGCTGTACAGAGCAACCAAATCAGCTGTATTGTATTACAGAGCTAAATGTTCAACTTTCAACAACCTAAAATGAGTAACACTTCCTGCTTATAACAGCCAAAGAAGCGTACTCAGCATTAATTACATGGCTTTGACAAAAAATTTGCCAGATACAGATCCTTCAAAGGAATGGTGCTCAAAATTTATTGCTGCAGAGACAGAAAGTAGACAATGGCGGCCTCGAGCCCTGTGCCACCATCTGGAAGTCCTCACGCCAAAAATTGGGTACATGACTGTTCAACAACTCACCCATGCCCCTGCTACAGTCGCCATTGATGGCTCAACCACCCGCGGCCGCTTGAAAACTGTCGCAGCACTTCAAAAAAGAAATTCCTGCCAAAACGCATTTTATCGCAGTTTCAAATTATACAGGGAGATTAGTCCCACATGCACGGTGAGGAGACTACCTTAGTAGTTTAAAAGCATAGTCACTTGCATAATAGGTGTCGAGCGCTTTTGCCACGCTCGACACATGCTCAACACCCAAAGCCCATCATCGAGATCAACACCATCGGCCAAGCCCACGAATCTCCTGCCGACCTTAATTGTCCTGCCGACCGCTACATTACAATCCCCTCCATTGGCCAGAGATGCACCATCGGGCCAACTCTTCAGATCTCCACCGATAGTATGAGTCTCTCCGATGACCAGCTTGCACCCCGTTAGTAGTTACCATCCTACCACCATCGGCCAGACCAATATCGTCGGCCAAGCAAAAAACCCCTCGGCTGACACAGCCAATCACGCCGATGAACAACCCCTGAAAGCCTCCAACATCCCCATCGGCCAGAGAAGAACCATCGGCCTAGCCAAAAGCTCCTTCACCGATAGACCAACTCTCACCGATGACCACTCCAAATCCTCATCGGCTTGACACTACCCCATCGGCGGACCCTCCAACCGCTAACCCAATATGGAACCTTACTCCGATGGCATTCCCCATCGGGGTGACTTCCTTCCATTGGCAAACCATAAAAGACTGCTGCCGATAGAACAACTCCCGCCGATAACATATCGGCTTCCCCCTTCATCGGTCAGACCCTCCACTGCCGGCCCAACGCAATCCATCCTCGCCGACAACACAAGTCACGCCGAAGACCACCTCCGTCGATGTGACTTACACCATCGGAGCAACCAAAATCTCCCCAGCTGATCACAATAGTCTCGCCGATGCACCAATGAGCTACACTCTGCTCCTCCATCAGCCAGACACACACCAATGACTCCTCATCGGCCAAACCTCCCGTCGTCGGCATAACTCAAAACACTCAGGCCGACAATACAGCTCTCGCCGATAACATATCCATCGGCCAAACATTGTATATCGGTGAACCCTCCAACGGTTAGCCCGATAGTCCATGTCACACCAAAACCAACCTTGCAAACCGCTAACCTTCCATCAGCCAGAGGCAAACCGTTGGGCCAACACTCCACCGTCCACCCGATGATGAACGTTATGCTGATAAGACCAAAATCATAAGGCTTTGAACCATTGAACTTTGAACCAGTTCAACCTAATGGTTCAAAAGAGAAGTTCAACTGAGAAGTTCAACGCCGATAACACAGATGAACAAAGAATTCACTGACAGGAAAAGATGAAGCCTAAGCCCATGAACCGTTGAACCTTGAACCAGAAGGGTTCAACGCGATGGTTCAAAACGATGGTTCAAGCAAAATCTGAGTACCCAAAAAGAAGTTTCGCCGATAGAGAAAATCACAGCGATGAACAAGGAAACTTAGGGCCCAAAAAGGAAAAAACCCTCCAACATCCTGCGCTCAGATCCAGACCAAAATTAGTGCTAACATGCGGTTCTAGAGGTGTGTTTGGAATATTGGTGTGTATCCTCAACTTAAGTGGTTCATGGTTTGGAGGTCCGCAAGCAATCTTTCTAGTGTGACAATCATGATAGTTAGTGTTCTTAAGTTTTGGTATGAAGATGCAAGTGATTCTGGTGATTTGAAGTGGTGCGGTTGTTCTTATTGATTTCATTGTGCTTGTGGAGGTTTCTAGATTGTGTGGCTATTGTGTTGGTGGTCCGCATTGAGGATTGAGCTAATAGTTGAAGATTTCTCATTGGGTGTTGTTATTCTTTTTAGTCTTGGATGACCAGATGATTGGTGCGTGTTGTGGATGATCTAAGATGAGTTCTATGGAGTGTGTCGTGTTGTTCAAGGAAGATTTGAGTCCTAGCTATGTTTTGCTGACAGTGTAGTGGTTTGTATGTAGTATTTTGTATTAAGTCAAGTCTTGTAATTGTAATTGTGTGTAATGCCTATCTTGGAGAATGTTCCAGATAGATGATTGTAAGGCCGACTTTGATGTTCATTCCAAAGTTGATGTCATGTATAAATAAGTGCAATGAAGTCGTGTAAATGTGTGGATGTGAGTGAAGATATAGATATAGCGAGGAAGTGTTTGGGGGTAGAGCAGAAGTATTGTACGCTTCAATGGAACTGAACCTTGGCATGAAGAAGATGATGTTTCTTAGTTCAACCTTTTAGTGTTAATCTTGTGAATGTTTCTGTAGGCAGTGAGCCTCCTTTGAGTAGTGTGTTGAAAATAGGGTAGACAACTGAGAGTGGGGGTGAATCAGTTGTCTTAAAACTTTAGTACTTTCTACAGTTAATTCTTCCTTTTACCACTTAACAAATGATCAATAACTTAACCACAAAAATAACAATCACAAATGTAAGAGCATCAACATAATAACACAATTGACACCAAGATTTTTAACGTGGAAACCTGGTTAAGGGAAAAACCACAGTGGGGATTAACCCACAAAAATTAATACCTTGTTAAAAGTATTTTACAAATGGGAATGCACATGCATTCGGGCTCACTGCCTACAAATGATTACAAGAGAATAACAAGGATTTTTGAGCTGATGAGAAGCATCTACTCATGCAAGAATTTAGTTTCGGTTAAGCACAAAACATTGATCTTACATATTTCATCTTTGCTCTTCCCTGCTTACTGCTCTGCCATTATCCAAACCTTAGATCTCTACTTTTTCACACTTCCTTCATGGTCACAACACTACACACACAAAATCATCCAAATCCATCGCTATATATATCCGCATCCTGATCTTCAATCACTTTCTAGTCGGCTTCAAGAACACTTGGAACTTTATTGAATACTCTGCTCTGTCAACTAGATCCATGCATAACTTGAGACGTGGACCAAAACTTGCACTCACAAATCATTAATCAGGTCAACCACTATCACTGGTCATCACTAATTGCCCAATCAACGACTTCCATACATCTGGAACCAAGACCAATTACAAGGTCAGCCTGTTCTTCTTCTACTTGTTCTGTCAAATTGTTAACTTGATACTCAAATGCTAATAACTATTGAATCCTTCATCACCAGAGGCCAAAACTCTAGATTAAGATTATCCTGACAATGCTTATGACTCCACAAATCTACAGCAAACTCTGATCTATCCTCAGGGAGATCCAGACCAAGATACCGGACCCTGTCATACACTCTGTTCTTGACTTCCCAGACTTAGACAAATCTTCCATCTAATTTCTGGTATGGACAAATTATGTAATGCGGATGTGTAGTATAGACTTAGTTGACATCAATGACAACACTTATCATGCCTAGCAATGTCTCTTGCCAACAATCTCTCCCTTTGGCATTGATGGCAACACTTAGTGAAAAATGACTAAGTGTTACACATTTTCTCCCCCTTACCATATACTCTTATGCTTTTCAACTAATTTCAGAGCTCCCCCTTTGTTGGATTCCTCATTTTTCATTATTCTTCACTCCCCCTTTGACATCAATGGCAAAGGATGGGGTCCGCAAGCCAAAATTCTCAAAAATTCTGAATGAAGTGTCGCATATGTACAACTAATCATTAAGTTCTATTCACATGAACTTGAGAATGTCTACAAAACTATTTTTCAATTGCACAAGTTCAGAGGCCCAAGTTCCCTTCATTCCATCCAAAATTGAGATGTGTCCACTCAACAAAAATGCATATGCTTCTACCTTTGTCAGATCTGGAGGATTACTTGTCTGACGTGCAGTTTGAGCTTTTGATAAGGCATTAAACATGGTTTCTAACTTGGGGGCAATCAATCCCCAGAGCTCACACATTCTCTTCATAATGTTACCTTTTTCTTTAACAAGCCTCTTTATCTCATCTGTCAAGCTATTTACTTGACATTCCTAACTTATAGGTGAAACTGTTAGAGGATCAAAATTTTGAGAAAGATTTGACAATTTCTATTCTTGCTCCTTTATCTTCTCCTTAATATCCTCACTAACTTTGGGCCATGATAGACAAAATTTGTACATATCACTTCCATCATTTAGACCATTCTGAATACTCTTTATGCTAATGTTGAGTGTCACCCTATCATTTCCTATTAGATTCTTTACTTCACTAAATTTCTTGTCCAAAAATTCCTTCTGGACTTTCGCCTCTGTAAATTTTTCAAAAGACTCAAAATGTGTACTTACAACATTTACAAGATTCTTCAGGTGATCAGAGGGGGAATCTAATGGACTCTTTTGGCAAGTTGGCAATAACTTCTCCAAGACTCTGGTTGCAAGCCCTAATAGTTCACTGACCTCCATGCTATATTTTAACATCTTCTCTCTGGCCTTGGCTTGAGTGAAGGATGCAATCTTCATCACTTGTACCGGAGAGAGCATCTAGATTAATTGGTCCTTGGAGTAGTTCAGGATCATCAAACTCAAGCATCTCTTTATCCCAAAGACTTTTTACTGCATCTGCAGTGTCTCTTGCAAGAATTTCTAGACCACCCTTTTGTTCTTGAGATTTCTCAGTATTTGTAGATGCATCAACATTTGCACCATTTTTTTCTGGTTTGTCTTCATTACCCTTTTCTTTCTCCTATTCTGCTTCACCTTTTTCTATATTATCTGTAGGAGGAATCTTCTCCTTGTCTTCACCACTTGCAGTCTGATCCAGAGGGCTTTGTATAGTAGCAACATCATCTTCTTTTCTGGATTGATCAAGTGGAGTAGGAATATCTCCTACATCATCTACTTTATCTATCATCTCTATCTCTTTCTGATTTATTTGTTCCTCTTCCAGAATAGAGGAGTCATCAACTTTAGTTTGTTGCTCACTGTTGTTTGCCTTTTCAACATCCGGAATTGATGAATCAATTCCATCATTTGTCTCCTCATAGGTTTGCTCCGGAGGGTCTAGATTATTATCTTGGTAATCATTTTCTTTTCCAGTTTCTCCTTTTGAGGTTTCTAGTTTCGAAACTGTAGGGTTACCTTCCTCATCTTGTTCCTCAAATATAACATAGTATCTATCTTTATCTAGGGCCTTCCTCAAAATTTCCTATTTCTTTTGCAATTTCCTTAGTTTCCCCAAGCATTAGCTTGTTCATCCTTACTTTCCTTATGAAATCATCTTTTACTTTCTTGAGTATTTTATCTAATTCCTTTTGGTACATTACTGGACACAAAGTAGAGAGGACATATTCTCTAAGTTCTAGATCTTTAGCTTTGGCTACTTCCTTCCTAATCTCCAGTGTTTTCCTTAAACTTTTAGGAAGTTCTTGTAAAAATTCCAGTAGAGCTCTATTGAATTTATTCAAGTATATGATGATGTCATCTTCCAAAATTTTCTTATTTTCTTGATCAAAATTATCATAATAAACTTTGATAGGCCTTAGATTTCCATGAACAGTAATTGTTTTTACAATTTCATCAACTGTCATAGCAACCTTACCACTTTCTTGCCTTTTACTTGCTTTTTTCCTTATGGAAGGCTAGTCCTCAAAAGCCTTTGAAGTCTTGGATTTCTTGGATCTCATCTCTTTAACTTCTTCATCTGTCTATGTCTCTTCATCATATTTTGTGCTCACATACATTCTTGCAGCCTTTGCTTTCTTTCTCTTGCTTCCTTCACCAGATGGTCTATCTTTTGCTTTTGTAGGTTTAGGAGGAACAGAAGTAGCAGCAGAGCTTCTAGTAGTCCTTGAAGTGGAGGATGGTTCCATTGAAGTATCTTCTTGTTTCTTTTCCTACCTTTCCTTTTCAACTTTTTCAATTCTTTCTCTATTTTGCTTCACTGCTTCCTTGGTTAGTCCAATGCTCTCAGCATACTTTTCAACTTGCTTCTGCACTTTCCTTTTGGTCTCTGGCTGTCTAAGTTCCACATGCAACTTTATACTTAGTTCCTTGTATGTTCCAAACCTTTCCATAGAGGTGTCTTTAGGTTTGCTCAGAAGATGCTGAGCATACATGTCCATAACTCTCTCATCCACCTCATAACCCATTGGCATTATCCATATTGTTCTTGGTTCTATAGCCTCCACCAGACATTGATCAGTGTCAACCATGAAACATATCTCATTCTCATACTTTTCTACAACTGACTTAGGGATTCTCTCTCTTGCATGCATCAAACTCTGGAAGTTTTTGAAGTAACCCCAAATAGGTATCTTTTGAGCTTGGGCATCACCAAGGCTGAGTAGGTGATCTCTTATTTGCCATGCTACTGGGTTGTCAGTTGTCCAATGCACACTTAGAACTCCAGGTACTTCATTCATGAAATAGAAGAATAGATAGATAACCAAAGAACCATATTTGAAAATATTTTTCTTATCTTTCTTTATTTTGCTCAGGTTCTCAATCAGCTGACTTTGAAGCAACCCACATAGGTCATAATCAACATTCTCCTTCAACATCTGATAGGCTGCATATATTGCAGTTCTGGAGACTGAAATCTCCCTACTGGAGTGATAGATCTTGTATCCAATGACCATAGAGGCAAACTTGACATCCGGTTCTATGATGTCATTAATTGTCATTGCTCTCTTATCATACTTTGTACCCATTGCCTCTGTAACAATTTGATTTTTCATAGATTTCAATGCAGGTAATCCACCGGTTGAGTTCAGTCCAGTCACAATATTAATAACATCCTTGGTGATCTTAAATGGTTTTAGCAACCATATGAATTCATCGTGCATTCAGCTCAACACATAACGGACCCATTCACTCTCATCAAATGATAGAAATTCAATTACTTGCAGAATTTTTTTGCTTTCTAGGGCTTCAAATTCATGTTTCAATTGCTAATTGTCATCCTTTAGATGGTTCTCAAATAATTCCACCAGTTTTAGATTCCCAAATTCTTCTAAATTGTAATGAATGTATGCCGTAATGTCTTCAACATGTAAAAATTCAAACAGAACACCAAAAAATGTACCTAACGGCTCGATTTCAACAGATTTGTGGGGATGTTTCTTAAATTTTGGGCGAGGCCTCTTAGTGATGTCAACAACTAGAGGTGTAGCCATTTGCAGAGATTGAAAATTCAAGTAGATTCATGAGAACCAAAAATACCTTGTTTCACAGATTAGGGTTTTGCTCGAAAATCCTTTTTGTGCCTCTAACTCTTTGAGAATTCACAGCACTAGGCTCATTCACTTCTTCACTAGTTGCTTTCTTCTGATGCAAAGTGCTCCAAATGAGGAGTGAATGACCTTTTTATGCTCCATAGCACCTAATTTGCCTTTGTAATAAATGCTCTACCCTAACACATTCGGTTACTCTATTTCTTGAGCAATTTCTCATGAATCACTCAGCAATTTGCCATATCCACCTCTTTTCTTTCAAAAATCCTTCCAAATGATTTGAAACAATCCAAGATCTCTTTTCTCATTGTGCCAGATTCAGGCACTCACTTATTGGCTGGGGAAATTTGATTTTCAATGCAGCTCCCCTTGAGCCAGAACTCCTAATTCAATTCCCAGAGGAATTACCAGCACTGGATTCTGGTGCGGATTCATTACTTTTGTTCACAATTGTTCTCTTGACCCATGTCTTGCTCATTTCATTCTGGATCTCATTCACATCAATTTTTCCTTTTCCTTTGTCTTGTCTCTGCTCATCCAGTTTTCTGTCTACCGAACCCCTTCTTTCTTTAATCCTACTTCTGTAGAATCTTGCAATATGACCAGATTTATTGAAATTGAAGCACACAACATTTCTCTACTTATATACTTGATTCCCTCTTGATCTGCATTGATTAGCCATGTGTCCAAATCTATTGAAAGAATTGACATTTCCTCTATTGTTAGAGTTATTTATTATCATACTTCTACATTCATTTGATCTATGACCATACCTTTTACACTTGAAGCATTGTCCGGAGAAGGATGGACCATTTTGATTTGCTCTGCTTTTGTACTAAGTAGATTTATGACCAAATTTATTGCAATTGAAACAATTGCCATTCAATGAAGGATATCTTTGAGCATTAGGTTGTCTTACTGGAGGTCTTCTAGGTTTGTTTCTCCCATTCCTTGGTTGAAAATTTCTTTGTTCGGATTCAGAGCTTTCACCTTTTTCATATCCAAGACCATGCTTATCATCAACCTTTTTATGTCCTTCAAGCAGTGCTTCAAGTTTAGCTGAGCTTATTTTGAACTTCTCCTTGTATTCATTTGTAACTTCTAGGTCATGTCTAAGAATGACAATTTTCCTCTCAAGTTCCTCTTCATTGTATTTTTATTCTTGCAAATCATCTTTGAGATGACTAATTGTTCTGTCCATTTTGCAGCATTCGTCAGTTCTTTCCTTCATAGTTTGACTCAATTCTTCTTCAGTCTTCTTCCTTTGCTCAATTTCTTTGGTTAGCCTCATTACCCCAGATTCCATCTCAAGTTTTTGAAGAGAGAGATCTTTTGACAACTTTTCACATTCCTTTGTCTTTTCTTCCAAAGCTTCATTCATGCCATTTTCTTCAGTTAAACTGGATAACTGTAGAAGTAGCTCCTTTCTATTTCCCATAGACTTCTTTAATTTATCTTTTAACATTTCAATGGTATCATCAGCATCTTTAAGCTCATCTTTTAGATTAGTTATTTCTGCTCTAGACTGATCAAGATCTTCCAGAGCCAACTAAAGTTGATCTTTGAGTGAACCCATTGAAAACTCCTTCCAAGATCTTTCCTCAATCTGTTAGGCTTCTTTCAAGGAACCTTGCTCTAATACCAATTGTTGAAAATAGGATAGACAACTGAGAGGGGGGGTGAATCAGTTGTCTCCAAATTTAGTACTTTCTGCAGTTAATTCTTCCTTTTACCACTTAACAATAGATCAATAACTTAACCATGAAAACAACAATCACATATGTAAGAGCAGAAACACAATAACACAATTGACACCAAGGATTTTAACGTGGAAACCCGGTTAAGGGAAAAACCACGGTGGGGATTAACCCACAAAAATTAATACCCTATTAAAAGTATTTTACAAATGGGAATGCACATGCATTCAGGCTCACTACCCAGAGCTCACTTCTCAAATAGAGGCTCACTGCCTACAATGATTACAAGAGAATAACAAGGATTTTTTAACTGATGAGAAGCATCTACTGATGCAAGAATTTAGTTTCAGTTAAGCAAAAAACATTGATCTTACACATTTCATCTTTGATCTTCCCTACTTACTACTATGCCATTATCTGAACCTTAGATCTCTACTTTTTTGCACTTCCTTCATGGTCACAACACTACACACACAAAATCATCCAAATCCATTGGCTATATATATATCTGCATCCTAATCTTCAATCACTTTCCAGTCGGCTTCAAGAACACTTGGAACTTTATTGAATACTCTGCTCTGTCGGCTAGATCCATGCATAACTTGAGACGTGGACCAAAACTTGCACTCACAAATCATCAATCAAGTTAGACACTATCACTGGTCATCACTAATTGCCCAATCAACAACTTACATACATCTAGAACCAAGACCAATTACAAGGTCAGCATTTCTTCTTCTGTCAAATTGTTAACTCGATACTTAGATGCTAATAACTATTGAATTCTTCATCACCAGAGGCCAAAACTCTGGATTTAGATTATCCTGAAAATGCTTAGGACTCCCTCAGATCCGCAATAAACTCTGATCTATCCTCAGGGAGATCCGTACCAAGATACCGGACCCTGTCATACACTCTATTCTTGACTTCCCAAACTTAGACAAATCTTCCATCTGATTTCCGGTATGGGCAAATTATGTAATGCGGATGTGTAGTATAGACTTAGTTGCCATCAATGACAACACTTATCATGCCTAGCAGTGTCTCTTGCCAACATAGTGAGCTCTGGATAGTGTGCCCGAAGGAAAGTGCCTTCCCATTTTTCTATTCTTTTAATAGAGAATAAATCTTGTGGGTTAACCCCCACTGTGGTTTTTCCCTTAACTGAGTTTCCATGTAAAAATCTTGGTGTTATGTGTGTTGATTATATTTTTGCTCATGTGTTGTTGATTCATGATTTCATGGTTATATCATTGATCTGTTAATAAGTGGTAAAGAAGATTAAATGTAGAAAAAGATAAAAGTTTTCTGACAACTGATTCACCCCCCCTCTTAGTTGTCTACCCTAATTTCAACACTTTCTTCGCTATAATATTTCCTTCATCATCTTCAGCTACAACCTTCACCATCTCATCCTTCAATGTGAGGTTTTCATCTACCCCATCTACCTCCATCATCATCCCCATGTCTTCAACTATTGTACCAAGTTTTTCACCTGCAAGATCTTCTACAACCTCTACAGTCAAACATGCAACAGCTACATACAAATCTGCAACTTCATTTGTCTTCTTCCCATCTATTTAAACTCCTTATCCACCTCAACAAAAAACAAATCCCTATCAATTTCCTCTTCACAAAATTTAGCTAAATCAAAAGTTACCTCTTCATTCTTCACTGTTGTGGCATCACTCATAGCTACCCCATTCATCTCCTTCAAGTGTTCACTCAAACTGAACAATTCTTCTATCCTCTCACTTTCTTCCTCAAGCAAATTATGCTCCTCATCAACAACCAAATCTGCAACATCCTCATGGAAATTGAAGCCTTCCATGTATCTACCTATTTCTTCCTCTATATCCCCTATTGTATTCATCATTTAAACAAATTAAACTCAAAATTCTCAAATTTTACCTCATTTCTTTTCGTTGTTCCACTTCTTGTCCATCATTTTTCACTACACCATTCAACTCTTCATGTTCTTCTATCCAATCTCCTTCTAGTAACTTGTCTATTTTCTTCATCTCCTCTTTCCATAGAAGATCATTCTCCTCTTTGCCCACTTTCTTGTCAAATCTAGGGCCTTCTAACTTTGTCATTTCTGATTCTCCATCTACTACAACTTTCCGCTCTTCATACTTAGCTACAAGTTTCTTACCTTCTTCTTCTATCTTCTTAAACTCCAAAGGATATGTTGTCACTATTTCTACATCAATTCTAACTTCTTCATTCATATCTTTTAAAATATATACCTTTGTTGCAATATCCAATGCTTCTACTCTTCTCATTTCTTTATGATTGCTTCTTCACATCGTTGTCCTGCATATTTCATGCCCTTCCATGGGTCCTTCTCTGCTGCAATTTCATGTTCCATATCTTTTCTACCTTCAAAATTGTATGCTACAGTTGGATGCTCTTTTCTCTTCCATTCTTTTCTCTCCTTATTTTCCTTCTTTTCTAATTTTCTTTCTTTTTGGAATGTATAGGCTGCTCCCAAACACTTCTCCTTCCATGTCCCTTCTACCAAAGGGTTGCAACTCTTCTTCTCATCCTTTGTAACCTTGGTTGCAATCTCCTCTCTTCCCTCTTGATCCTTTTACACAAGGATCTCCTCTTCTTATTCATTCTTCATATCTACTACCACTTCTTCTTTCTTCTTTTCATCCTTCTCTTTCATGCCTTCTCCATGGCATGTCTTCTTTGCAAGCTCATCCCTTGCAACCTCTCCATGCTGCATAGCTTCCAATTGGTCACATCTCTCAAACCTACCAATCTTCTCAATCTTTTCAGTCATTTCTCTAAGGAATCCCTTCCTTTTGTACCATCTCTAGCCATCCCATATGATTGGCTTCCACACATATATCTTCATCTTACTCACTGCTACAATCTTCTACATTCACTTCCACTTACCCTAAAACCTACAAGGACAACTCTTCCACAGTTACTAGCTCTCACTACTCAAGACTTCTCTCTCACACCTGCAACAGTCCACACAAGCTCTTCTCTACCGTTGCCTCTACCTACACATCCTAGTGTATCCTCTACACTCTTAGGACCTTCTTGCTCTGATACCACTTGGTGCAAGAGGGTACTCCCCTCATGCAAAAACATAAAACATCCACGAAAAACTTGTTGTGATGCTCACAACACGCCCCATTTTACTTCTTAGCAAAATGAGGACCCCTACTATAGCTGGCTTTGTTGCTTTTGTGTGTGGGTTTGCTTGGTGGTAAAAGGGAAAAATTAAAGTGAAAGTTACAAACCTTGGTGAAAATAGAGAAAAAATAACATTAAGTACTAGGGCAGAGTATGGGTGAATTCCTTGTCAAAAATGAACTAGGGTTGTTTTTTGAACCATCTTAAAATTCCCTATATTTTGCAAGTTATAAGTGTTTTTTGGTAAATGTACAATCAGGAGGTTTGTGTGTTGCATATACAAAATTGTTTGTATATACAAAGTCATGGTATATAAGGTCATTTGTATGTCAGGTCTTTGTGTTAGTTGCAAGAGGGGAAGCCATCGGGTTTATAAATGTATGTTGTTATACTTGTATACATATTGCTAACGCTTTATCTTCATATACAAATCGGACATGACAGAGTTAAGGTTGAAATGAATAAACATTGAAATCCGCTATGTATGTTTTGGTTTGTATATTTGGCAAATGGAAGGCATGCAAAGTAAATATACAACAGGTTATACATAGCGCGAAACTGAAAAAGTATTAAAGTTGACATAATCGTTGTATGTTTTGCACTTTGTATATGTATGTTTCGATTTTATACATTACAATTTATATACAAATTGGAATCAAAAGGATCATGAAATAAGGAATAATTGATGTATATTTCGTGCTTTGTATGTAATGCTTTTGAGACATACATTGTGATATACAATGCACTTTATACGAGTGTCAGAACCGAAATGGTTATAAAATGAAGTTAAATTGTTGTATATTTCTGCGCTTGTATGTATGTTCCGAAACATACATTGCTTTATACATACAAGCTGGAACTCAAGGAAATTAAAATACGATTAATACAATGCATTACGTCCGAACTGTATATCAAGAGATGCATTGAGTTATGTACATCATAGACCTGAAGGTAAGTTGAGTATGATTTATAAGAGGTTGAAGTCTGAAAGTTTGATACGAAGGTTATATGCATCGCAGAGATGCAAATTTGAAAGGTAAGGTGGACCCACCAGTTGTATATTAGTTTTGTATGTTTACAATGTATATCTGATATACAAGCTAATATATAGGGCTCGGATGTCAAAAGGAATTAAATAATAGAAAGTCTTTGTATATTTGGGAGTTTGCATGTTTATGATATACATGTTAGATCTAGGGCACACAACTGAGAGGGGGGGTGAATCAGTTGTAAAAAAACCTTGCTTCTACTTCAAACACTTGATTCTTCTTTGTTAGTTAACAGCATATCAATTAACCATTCATGAAAGTAGAAAGCATAAACACCGGAGCAGATAAACATCAACACATTAGACACCAAGATTTTTGACATGGAAAACTCGGTTAAGGGAAAAACCACGGGGTGATTAACCCAAGGATTATTCTCTGTTAGAAGAATAAGAAAAATGAATGGCACATGCCAATTAGGGCTCACTTCCTGAGCACACTGCTCACAAGGCACAGTGCCTACAAGAGACACATTGTCTACGAGATCATAAGTATCACAAACTTGAACTGGAGAATGACATCTTTACCATGTCTGGATCAGTTCCATTTAAGCCCGAAACACTTCTGCTCTGCCTTTTGTTCTTTCACTATACCACACTCATCCGCTTCACAACTCACACTTTGAAATGAACTCACAAACCTTTATTTATACAAGACATCAACTTAGGAACAATCATCTAAGTCAGCAATCAACCATAAGAACATTCGCAAGATGAACAACTCATCTGGTCGGCTAGTCAGAACAAGAACTTCATCTGGAAGAATATCTTCAATTTTGGGCTCTACCACTAATGCAAACCAACAACACAACCTCAACATGATCCAAGAACCTTCACAGGCTTGCCTGAATGACTAGGTACATCCGCACTTCCTCTACTCACTGGAATCTCTTCTCTTCTTCATCCGAAACTTCAAGAACACAGTCTATCACCACTGTCATACTGCAAGAGGTGCTTCTGGACCTCCAAACCATGAACAAATCAGGATGACACATCACAAGGACATCCCAAACACTCTGTCCAATCTGCAGAATAGGACAATGCACTTCTGAATCTCACCTGACCTTTTTGTAACACTCTGTCACTTTGGAGCATCTCCCGGAACCGGTTCTACTTGATCGATCACAACTTCTTCACATCTTCATGCGAACCTCTGAAATCTTAACTGGATCATCTCAAGACTCATATCTTTAAACCCTTTAATCCGCATCCTCTGAATCTCAACCTATTCGAGTACTTTTGCCTTCTTCTCATCACTGTTCTTCACTGTTCCTGATTGAGACTAATTTTCTCAATATCCTCAGCACATAGCTCATCCAATCCTTCTTGTTAATGCAATATGAGTATGTTGACATCAATGACAACACTGGTTCACCTCATACTTGCAACAATCTCCCCCTTTGTCATTGATGGCAACATATGATGTGAAAAACCATCAAGACAAGAGCTTCTCCTTTGTGTCATAGCTCCCCTTATCAACAACAACTCTTCACATGTTTTCTCTTCCTTTACTGCTCCCCCTTTGATCATCAGCCACTTGTTTTTCACATGTCTTCTCTCCCCCTTTGACATCAATGGCAAAGGGCTCATACTTGTAATTCTAACATATCAGAATCATACCAGCTGCTCCCCCTTAGTAGCAGCTCCCCATCATCAATCCAGATCACAAGATATGACTGTGATATCCACCAGACTGATGCACATCAGTGCATTCTAGTTCATCTTCAGAGGGGCCATGACCCCTAACTTCTCCCTGAGATACTCAAAAGAGTCCTTGGGAAGAGGTTTAGTAAAGATATCTGCAATCTGATCCTTGGAGGATACATACTCCAATCTGACTTCATCCTTGTTCACTTGTTCTCTCAGAAAGTGAAACTTGATAGATATGTGCTTGGTCTTAGAATGCAACACCGGATTCTTAGAAATATTTATTGCACTTGAATTATCACAGAAAATTGTGATAGGCTCCTCATATTCTACTTTAAGGTCTTTTAGCATCTGCTTCATCCATAAGATTTGAGTGCAACTACCTGTTGCTGCAATGTATTTTGCTTTAGTTGTAGACAGAGATATTGCATCTTGTTTCTTGCTTAGCCAAGAAACCAATCTCTTTCCCAAAAATAATGCTCCACCACTGGTGCTCTTCTGGTCATCCACATCTCCTGCCTAATCTACATCTATGTAAGCATGAAGAGAGTAATCATGATCTCTAGGATACCACAAACCATACTCCACTATCCCTTTTAGATATCTAAAGATCCTCTTGATTTCCATAACATGAGATTCTCTAGGATCAGCCTAAAATCTTGCCACAAGACCAACAGCCTGCATTATATCTAGTCTAGTCTAAGTGAGATACAACAATCCACCAATCATTGATCTATACTTTGTCTGGTCTTCCTTAGGAGAGTCATCATCTTTGCTCAACTTGCATCCGGTTGCCATGGGAGTATTCATTGGCTTTGAATCTTCCATCCCAAATTTCCTCAACAATTCTTTTACATATTTGGTCTAAGAAATGAAGATCCCTTTCTTTGTTTGAGTAATTTGCAGACCCAAGAAGAAATTCATTTCACCAAGCATAGACATCTCAAACTCACTTTTCATCTGATTTGCAAAAGTTTTGCACATACTATCTCTTCCTCCAAAAATGATATCATCCACAAACACTTCAATAATCAAAATGTTTTCATGATCAATTTTGAAATATAAGTTACTGTTAGCAGTACCTTTGTTGAATCCAATCTGCACAAGATGCTTATCTAACCTTTCATACCATGCTCTTGGGGCTTGCTTTAAACCATACAGTGCTTTCTTCAGCTTGCATACCATACCATCATGATCAGACAATTGAAATCCATCCAATTGTTCAATGTACACCTCTTCTTCTAAGTCACCATTCAAGAAGGCAGATTTGACATCCATCTGATATACTTTGAAATCTTTGAAGGTAGCAAATGCAAGAAATAGTCTGACTGCTTCAATTCTTGCCACCGGAGCAAGGGTTTCTTCAAAATCAATTCCTTCTATTTGAGAGTAGCCTTTGCAAACCAATCTAGCTTTATTTTTGATTACTTCACCAACTTCATGTAGTTTGTTCCGGAAGACCCATTTGGTTCCAATCACATTCTTGTTTCTAGGTCTGGAAACAAGATCCCAAGTATGATTTTTCTCAATTTGCATCAACTCTTCCTCCATTGCTTTGGTCCAGTTTTCATCATTGTAAGCTTCATTAGTTGTCTTAGGTTCAATCTTTGAAATCAGATAGTATTCATTTGAATCTTGAGCAATTCTCCTTCTTGTTTGTACCCCTTTGCTTTTGTCACCTATGATATGATCTTCAAAATGGTTTAGAGTTACATACCTTGGAACTTTGGGAGTTTCATGCACTACTATTTCTTGAACAGGCTCATTCAGACAAACCTCTTCTTCCTGATTTACCGGATCAGTCTGTATCTGAATTTCAGAGGAGGATTGAGCTCTTTGCACCGGAGAATGATTCTGATCATCTTCATCATAATCATAAAACCTTGAGGGCTTGTCAATTCCTTCATCAACTTTCACATTTGTACTTTCTATCATCTTTTTCAATCTCTTATTGTAACACCAGTATGCTTTGCTTTGAGTGGAGTAACCCAAGAAAATTCCTTCATCACTTCTAGCATCAAACTTTCCTAGATCTTCATCTCTTTTGATGTAACATTTGCTACCAAATACTCTAAAATACCTCATAGTAGGAGTTATACCAAACCAAAATTCATAAGGAGTCTTACCAGTATTGCTTCTGATTTGAACTCGATTGAGAGTATAGACTGTAGTGCTGACAGCTTCTCTCCAAAACATTTGGGGAACATTTACTTCCATCATCATTATCCTGGATGCTTCCTAGATGGTCTGATTGTTTCTCTCAACAACTCCATTCTGCTGTGGAGTCCTAGGAGCAGACAACTATCTCCTTATGCCATGCTTCTCACAAAAGTCTATGAATTCACCGGATGTGAATTCACCACCTCTATCAGACCTCAGACATTTCAGTTTCAATCCGGTTTGATTCTCTACCATAGCTTTGAAGATTTTAAACTTCTCAAGGGCTTCAGATTTCTCTTTTTAGGAAGGTAACCCACATCATCTGGGAATGATCATCAATCAGTAACATGAAATATCTATCACCTTGCATACTTTTGATTCTTGTCAGTCCACATAGATCAGTATGGACTAATTCCAGTAATCCGGTAGTGGACTGATCCTTTCTTTTGAAAGAGACTCTGCTCTGTTTACCTAGCTAACATTCTTTGCACAAACTATTTGTAGGTTTCATCAATTTAGGAAGATCTCTTACAGCCTGAGTATTGCTTATCTTGATGATGTTATCAAAATTTACATGACACATCCTTCTATGCCATAACCAACTCTGATCAACTTGAACAAACAGACAACTTTTATTAGAACCAACTAGATGGAAAATATTACCTTTTGTTTGAGTACCAGATGCAATCTCAGTTCTGGAGCTTTCAAAGATTCTACATCTTCCATTTTTGAGCCGGAGATCATAGCCTTTGTCCACCAACTGACCAACACTGAGAAGATTGTGTTTCAATCCTTCAACATATAGTACATTACTGGTTTTGCTCTTTCCATCAAAAAAAATAGTTCCTCTACCTCTGATTCTGCCAGCAGATTTATCACCAAACTTTACGATTCCTCCTTCATACCTTTCCAAATCTAAGAACTTGTTCTTGTCACCAGTCATGTGGTGAGAACATCCACTGTCAATAACCCAATCATCCTTTTCTTCAACTTGAGCAGCCAAAGCTCTTTCCACAACCTTATGACTGACAGATTCAGAGGATATTGAATTTTCTTCCTTGATGGCAATAAACACCCATTCATTTCTGGATTTGCTTCCTATTTCAAATTCATCATCTGTTACTCCTTCATTATCATCTTCTTCATGAACATAATAACAGTTCTTTTGGAACCTTTGTCTGTTAGTATTTGACCTTGCAAATCTTTCTAGACATCTTGAAGCAAAATGACCAATCTTATTGCAGTTGAAGCACTTAAAGGGTAGTTTTCCTTCATACTTACTGGATCCTCTTAGCAGTCTCTTTGTAATGAGGGCTTCAAGTTGAGCTATTTTTGCTTCTTCCTCTTCCATGTCTTTCCTTGCTTGATCATACCATGACAGCTTCCTTGAAGAGTTCTCTCCCAGATAAAATCTTTGTTTGCCTTTCACATAGGCACTGGCACTGGCTTTGAATCCAGATTCAGTCTTGGGATGATCATCTCCAAATTCAGTCATTTCAAATGCAGCCAGTTTGCCAGCCAATTGCTCTCTTGTGACAGTTGTATGGGCTCTGAATTCATCAATGGCATCAACCTTGATTTTGTAGGCAGCAGGAAGGGATCTGAGAATTTTGCAAACAATTTCATTTTCATCCAGAACTCCACCAGCATTCCTGATTCCAAACACCAGCTCATTCACTCTTGGCATAAAGGTAGTGATATTTTCATCATCTCTCATCTTCAATCTTTCAAATTTCCCTTTCAGACTTTGCAACCTTGCACTCTTAACAAACTCATCTCCTTCATGCAGAAGTTTCAGTTTAGTCTAGATCTCATATGCAGTTGGTAGGTCAATAACATTTGAGAGTTCTGAGTCATTCAATGTGCTTAGACGAGCTTCTTTGGTCCGCAGATTATTTTCAGCATCCTTGATTTCATTCAGAGTTGTCGGACCACCCTGTGGAGGTACATATGATTTTGAGACCATGGTCAAGTATGCTTTTCCCATACACTCCAAGTGACATTTCATGCGACCTTTCCAGAGAGTGAAGTTGGTTCCATTGAACTTTGGACTATCCTTCTTGTATGACGACATCTTGGATCTCCTCAAGCAGTTAAGCTCCTTTTAGAGGAACTTAGCTTTGATACCAATTGTTAGATCTAGGGCACACAACTGAGAGGGGGGTGAATCAGTTGTACAAAAACCTTGCTTCTACTTCAAACACTTGATTCTTCTTTGTTAGTTAACAGCATATCAATTAACCATTCATGAAAGCAGAAAGCATAAACATTGGAGCAGATAAACATCAACACATTAGACACCAAGATTTTTGACGTGGAAAACCTGGTTAAGGGAAAAACCACGGGGTGATTAACCCAAGGATTATTCTCTGTTAGAAGAATAAGAAAAATGAATGGCACATGCCAATTAGGGCTCACTGCCCGAGCACACTGCTCACAAGGAGGCACAGTGCCTACAAAAGACACACTGTCTACAAGATCATAAGTATCACAAACTTGAACTGGAGAATGGACATCTTTACCATGTCTAGATCAATTCCATTTAAGCCCGAAACACTTCTGCTCTGCCTTTTGTTCTTTCGCTATACCACACTCATCCGCTCCACAACTCACACTTCAAAATGAACTCACAAACCTTTATTTATACAAGACATTGACTTAGGAACAATCATCTAAGTCTAAAATAAACCATAAGAACATCCGCAAGATGAACAACTCATCCGGTTGGCTAGTCTGAACAAGAACTTCATCCGGAAGAATATCTTCAATTTCAGGCTCTACCACCAATGCAGACCAACAACACAACCTCAACATGATCTAAGAACCTTCACAGGCTTGCTTGAATGACCAGGTACATCCGCACTTCCTCTACTCACTGGAATCTCTTCTCTTCTTCATCCAGAACTTCAAGAACACAGTCTATTGCCACTGTCATACTGCAAGAGGTGCTTTCGGACCTCCAAACCATGAACAAATCAGGATGACACATCACAAGGACATCCCAAACACTTTGTCCAATCCACAGAATAGGACAATGCACTTCCGGATCTCACCAGACCTTTTTGTAACACTCTGTCACTCCGGAGCATCCCCCGGAACTGGTTCTACTTGATCGATCACAACTTCTTCACATCTTCATGCGGACCTCTGAAATCTTAACTGAATCATCTCGAGACTCATATTTTCAAACCCTTTAATCCGCATCCTCTGAATCTCAACCTATTGAGTACTTTTGCCTTCTTCTCATCACTGTTCTTCACTGTTCCTGATTAAGACTAATTTTCTCAATATCCTCAGCACACAGCTCATCCAATCCTTCTTGTCAATGCAATATGAGTATATTGACATCAATGACAACACTGGTTCACCTCATACTTGCAACAATATAATCCCGATTTACACAGAATCAAAGGCATCTCGAGAGAGTAAAAGGTAAGGAAATGGTTGTATAAGGGTTTTCTATGTGCGCTTATACAACAGAATATACAAGCACGATATACAAAATGAGAGATACAAAGGTGTACGGAAAAGCAAAAAAGGTAAAAAAACATTAGTTGATTCTTTGCATAAAATGCTTGTATGTTTAAAAGATACAACGAGGACATACAAAGAAAACATACAATGAAGTATACAAAGAAAAGGTATGCATACAGAATTTCACTAACGATAAAAAGTTTAAAAAACTTAAACACTGAAAGAGAAACCTGAAGGTTGTAGCACATTAATTGTTGTAATTAATGCAGATTTAACACTCAAACAAAGTGAAATTTAACGAGGGCTAGGGTAATTTTAATGTTATTTCGCTTTCAAATATAATGCTAAGAGTAAAATTTGCAGAAAAGAGAACTGTTGCAGTGAATGAGAAAAACTTACGGAGGCGACATAGTTATAGTAGCTGGCTCAAGGTGAGAATGTAAAAGTAAGTCAACGGCTCAAGTCAAATGGTCAGGAAAAATAGGTATGTATCTCAAAATGCCGTTTAATTTCGAATGGTAAAATGCAGCTGTTAATTTTAGTAATTTCAGTTTAAAACGTATGCATTTGGCAAATTAGTATTTTAATTGTTAATTAACTGAGTAGAGTTTAACGAATTTAGAGGTTAAAACAGAAAGGAAAAAATGAGTTAGGGCAAAATAGTAAAAACAAAAATTCATGGTAAAAACCCTAGACAGGAAATTGAAACAAAAGTTAAAAGAAGTATGTTTCTACAGGATGGCCCTGAAATAGAAGAAAGATACAGGGGACGAGGTGAAAAAGGAAAGGAAACCTCGGAAGGAGATAGAGAAAGAAGAATTGCCTGTGCATAGAGGTTATCCATCTCTGATCAGTACGAGTGGAGTGGGCACAGATACGAGCATTGGAAATTATGATGCAGAAGATGTGTTAAAGAAAATTACTGCTGCGGATGCTTCGAATGATATGAAATGTATCTGGCAGAGTGGATTATACAAAGCTGCAGGTTTTCCACTGGCAATGGAGGCCAGAGATTTATGTTTAGATTGTGTGACTTTATATGATCCATCTACAAGGAAGATCATGCTATATGATAGGCTTATTGCTGATTTAACCACAGAGGGCATTGCAAGGATATTTGGATTGGAGATTAAAGAGAAAATGAGAGATATTGATATTGATCAATATAATGAAGACTTTCATACAAATGAAAGAGAATGTAAGGGTAAAATATTCCACAGCTGGTATAGCCCAAAAAACAAACCCAAGGCTGTAGCCAGGGTACCCAAAAACTTGATGAGGATATACTTCAAAGAAGAGATTTATTTGATGATCACCATGTTGAGTAGGTTAGTTGGACTGAGAGATGGTACCAAATGTGAACCATGGATGTTCACTATTATTGAGTTCATAAGAACAGGGGAAAACTTGAGCAAGGGCCAATCCATTGGGCCAAGGCAATCAGCATAGCTATTTGGAAGTAGGCTATGCTGAGAAAACAAAAGATGATGCCTTTTCATTTGTCTTCCTATGTGTTATATTCATGTGCTGCAGAGATTAAACCATATATACATCGAATTGAAAGGGTTGGTGCTCTAGGAAATGGTCCTGATCAGAAATTAGTGTATGAACACTACCCTGACTTACAAGAAAAAAGTGCCTTAAAGAATTTTGCTTTGGTTAGTGATGTCTTTTATACTTACATGGAAAGGGTGTTGAGAGAAGAACCTGACAGAAGATTATCTAAAAGTGCAGAAGATGCAATTGGATTGCATAGTTCCTGGTTTATTTAGTTTGAACATTTTACTTACATAAGGACTGAAGGATTCGAGGGAAAACCATTAGTGCTGCCTAGATATCCTTCTGACAAGATGATTGTTTTGGAATTTTCAAGACAAAATTTAAATGTTTTTAGAATGTACAAAGGAAGTTCAATAATAGAGGAAATGTGAGATTGCCTTGGGCTATTAGCAAGTATTCCTATTATAGTGAGGAAGTTGCAGGGTGTTCAGAGCAGGAGATGAGATATTATGGTTTTCAAGAATTTGATTTAACCAAAAGATTTGATCCTTTCCATAGGATCCAGAACTTTGTGAATAAAAACTATAAACATCTAATACATATTGAGGATTTTTGGGCTGATTGTGAAAATGATAGGGAAGTGAGGAAAAGAGCTCATAAAAGATTAACTCTTGAGAAAATGAAGTCTATAGGTGACATATATGTCCCTCCAGAGGTTCAGGATGATGATAAATTGTTACATCAGAGTTATGCAGAAGCAAGGTTGGCTCCTATTACAGAGCCTGATTGGTGAAAACCCTAGAACACATCATTGGACATATTGTCCAAACCAATAATATTGTTTTCAAAGACATGGCTAAAAGATAGAATTGAAGAACTTAAATCTAAAGGAAAAGAGGTCACCTATCCAAAGAAAGGAAGAAAAAGAAAGGCAGAGCCTAGTGAGGATTTGTAGTGCTTTTATGAGAAGAAGAGGAAGATTGTAGAGGCCAAGATTGTTGACAAGGATAAAAATGCTACTTTAATGGATCCATATGCATTAGGGATAACCGTGGCAGTAGATTCAAATACTTTTGTAGATGCAAGGTCAATAAGTCATAAAATTAGTGCAGAAGAGGCACAGACTGCTAAGGAAGCAGAAGGACAACAAATTAGAAAAGCAATACCAATAAGTTTGTCAAAAGATGAAACGTCTGAACCAAGTGGTGTAATTGAAGCACAGGAAGTAGGTGCAAAACTAAGCAATATACTTGGTGCCTCCACACCCTTAGAACAAGGACAAGCATTTAGACAAATGAAAACAGAGTTAGTTGGAGAAATGCTGCAAGAGTCAGAAACTCACAAAGCCAAACAAACTACTGAGACTGTGCATATTGAGAGTAGTGATAGTGAGGAAAGAGCAATGTACAAGGGAAAAGAGATTGAAATAGAGGAAGATTCTAGTGATTTCTTGAGTGAAGAAGAAGAACCAAGCACTCAAGCTGAAATGGAGATTGAACAAGGCTTAAAACATGAAGAAGAAAAAGTACAGGAAGAAACAAGATCAGTGGATCCATTTGGTACTTTGGTTTCACCTAAAATCATTAAAGATGTGCAAGAAGAGGCACATAAAATTGAAGAAGTTGAGAAGGAAGTTGCATCTGAAGAAATAATCACAGAAAATAATGCTTCAGTAGAGGAAGAAACAAAAGATGACACCTCAGGTGTAGATGCTTTAAACATGCTGAATATGTATGGTGAGCCAAGTGAGGAAGAGAAAAATATAGAAAATATGCAAGAACAAGAGGAAGAAGTAAAAGAAGATGATGCAAAGGCAAGTTCACCTATGCATACAGAGCAAGTACAGACAGAAAATAAGAACAAAACAAAAAGTGAAGCTAAGATGCCTAAAGGTACAGAGGAAACGGAAAAGATAGATGAAAATAAAGCTGATGAACAAACAGAAGATGTTAACATGCTAGATGTGGAACAAATACATGCAGAAGATGATCAGGAGAAGGGACCATCAGAAAAAGAAGGCCATGAAGAGGAAATTGATGCTGGAGGAGATACTGAAATAGAAGAGGAAGAAAATGAGGTTGAATCAAAAGAACAGCCAAATAATCCCATAGAACGAGAGCCTCCACTTTAGCAACAAATTCCACAAGAACAACAACAAGAACAACAACAACAACAACAACAAGAGCAACAACAGCAACATGAAGAAGTGGAAATAGAGAAACCTAATGAAGAGGTAATTGATGAAGGTAAAGTTGCAGAAGGTACAACAAAAATTCCTGCATGGTTAGGAAGAGAAATAGGAAAGAAAGAGAAAGAGATATAGCTAGCACCAATTGATATTAAAAGTTTGCTAGGTGGTAATACTCCAAGAAAAGAAAAGAGAAGAGCTAGGACAATGTCAGCCATAAAGAGAGGTCTAGATGGATCTAGAATGCTGAACCTAGCCATTCCATAGAAAGAAAAGCCAAAGGGAGAAATAGCTTTGGAGGAGTATAAAATATTGAATTTGGACTTGGGGCATTCCACAAGAGAACAACACATTAATGAATGGGAAGATATGCATCAGGTGACAGCAGAGATGCTGAAGAAAGACAAAGACAAACATGATTACTTAAAAGGACACATTGTCCAACTTCAACAACTTATTAAAGGGATATTTGATCCCAGTGCCACAGTTCTAGAATTACCTGATAACATAGCAGTAGTATCAAGAGAAGAAATAAAAGACATGAAAAATAAAAGGCTAAAGGCTAACATTTTTGATGAATGGTTTAGAGATTTTATGCAAGAAGGTGAGCAAACAATAAGGCAAGTTGTGAGAAGTTGGAAGGTAGTTACAGAAGGAAAGAATAAGTGTATGATACTTATACATAAGTGCCAAGCTAGAAAAGAAGAATGCATGTCTGAGATTGAGCAATTGACATAAGTTGAAGGAGCAGAAGAATTGATCAATGAAGGAGCACTTACTGTTACATTGGCAAATCAAGTGCCACGAACAATATTAGAGCTTAAATTTGAGGAAGATAACCTCAGGAAATGTACAACAGTTATACAAGATTTAGAAGAGAAAGCAGATGAAATGATCAAGATGCATAAGAAGATAATAGAAAGACTCCTGCAACATGAATGTATGGAAATGCCAGCGTATGACTTAGAAAGGGCATTAACAGAGTTCAATGCCATATTTGTACCATGCATAGAAAATCTTGATGCAAATCTCAACAAACAGATGATGGATACATTGATGGAAGAAAGTGTTAAAATGAAGAAATACAAGAAGAGAAGAGAGGGCTCAGAGAACAAAGAAAAGAAGTTGAAGGAGGGAGTTGTGATGCAAGAATACATTTTGACAAAGAGTGCAGGAGGGGATTGTACCTTTGTAGAAGGTGTAATCGGCAATTTCAAGAAATATTTGAAAAAGTGAGAAGACAAGCAAGAGCAAAGGTTTTTGAGAGGAAGTCAAATAAAGAACCTCAGTGAGAGAAAGTCAATGAAGAAAGGGGAATCTTATTTTGTAAAAGATTCCAATAGCATCCTTTGAGGAAAGGAAAAGATGCCAAATAGATATTTTGGCAGACAGTTAGAGGCAAAGATACACCGTTGATCAATAATGGAAGGATCTCAACCGTAGATTGAAGTTGTAGCCGTAGCAATATGAAGTTCAAAAAATCTATATATGAAATATGGCTACTTGTATATTATTTACATAGGGAGTTTTAGAAATTAGCTAGCAATTGTAATTTGTTCAGAGACTCTGAGTAGAAAGAGTATTTTAGTTTAGAGGAGGTCGTGTAAAGTACTAAAAATTCACATCACAAGAAACTGGAGTAAAACAAAGATTTACTAAAAGTAATTCTAAGTACAGTAAAAAATAACTTCAACATCATCATTCTAAAGGAAAAATATTAAGATAACTTTCAAGAGTCCAAGCAAGTTTTCAGGTTCATAAGTAAAGTACAACCATAATTACAATGCGTATATAGATACATCTGAAGTCATTTACAGAGTATGTCAAAAAAAATATTACAAGTGTCGAATAATGGCATCAAGCCTTACAATCATTTAAATACAAGAAGTACAACTATCATCATTGTCAAATAAATCTATCAAGGAGTCCTCAACCACCATTGACCAACCGGCTATCTGCTGCGTCGAAGGACAAGAACATGGTTCAGGCGCTTTTTCCGCCCAACCACGAAGCTTGCGCTTCCCCGGTATCCTTCAAACTGAAGGATGCCCGACCCTGCTCGAAGAGCCTAGCAACCTGAAAACATATGCAGGGTGGAATCTGGTATGTGTCTATCAATCTACATGCATCACTAAAATGAATGCAGCATCTCATCAATAGGATATGGTAGGGAATCATACAAAGAATAGCTAGGCTAATTGTCCATCTTTTTCAATGGTGCATGTCTATTTCAACATTCATTTTGCTTTGGCCAAAGCAATTAACCGTTGTAACGGCGTGCAAGTTTTGAAAAAGAAAACTCACTTCCCTGATAGCCCATATTCGATACTCGTCCCGGAAGACAATCTTTCCCAATACATAAAAAAAAAAAAAAAAACATAACAACTTCCTTGTTCTTTAACAACTCAACTGAAAATTAAAGCATCATCTGAGCAACAGAGCAAAAATAGGAATTTTAGAGACTAGGAATGTCGATGTTTACTATGATTCATATATTATTATTTGTTCCTAGGTTTGGTTATAAAGACAACTTTCTTCGTCTCAAGGTCAATTTATGATTTTATCCTAGTATAGTCAAAGAAAAATCCCCCTATAAGCTGTCTTTTGAATGGAAGAAGATAGTAAATCAATTCTAAATGAAGGTGAACATAATATCTATTTCTTTTTGACGTTTAGAAGTTCCTTTATGTACTAAAATGTGTGAAACCATATGAACTAATTTTTCCCTTAAAGTGAGATCATCATCACAACTTAAGAGTAATACAATGTGAATTTATATCATCCTTCTATGAATCATAAACTTTTAAGATTTCTGCCATACAATGTCTATGATAATTCCCTAACAAATAAATAATAGTCGTTACTAGGAAGACAAGATATGATTGAAGAAGTCATTTCTGTTTTGAAGAAAGCATTTTACATGTAATAAATTCATCTAATGGCAGCAGGTCTAATTTAGAAGAAATTTTGATCTACAAGAGGATCTTAAACTTGCTTGTTAATTTAGTTTCTTTTTTTTCTTTGGCTCATTTCAATGGTCAAACAATCAATAGCAATTTTACACCTTGAATTAATATAGAATTACCTATTATTCTACTCTGTGGTAAAACGGTCAGTAGTAAATATATATATATACCTCGTTCTTCCCCAATATTTCTAGTGGTTTTCAAAAATCATAATGCAACAAAAATGGGTGTCTGAGCTAGTTGCATCAACGTGGTGCTAGTGTGCAACAGGAAGATAATTTAATGCATTGACAGCTAAGGTTAAGGAAAATGTTATTTGGCATCACAATCGATGTCAATAGAGATCTAATCTGTAGCAGACCCTATTGCAGTAGCGATTAGTATTAACAGTCAACAATGATCAACATTCTGGCAGTGATCAAACATTGAAGACCATCGATCAGTTGAGAGGCATTTGAATATCATAGAAGGACAGGGGCATAACACTAAAGTTCAGTGAACAACATCATAGGGTGTGAATCAACTGTGACATAGTATGAAGATATTTAAATCAGATCTGGGTGGCGTAAGTTTCCTTCATAATTTGGCATCAGTTTGACATCGATTTATAACAGCTCTGAGTTTTTAAAAAAAATGGTATATTGTTATTTATGAGTCTGTCACAGCAGTCATAACCTACGTAAAAGGGCTGTCATAAGTCATAACTAAAGAAGTAATTGAAGAAATTGTAAGATGATTGAGCAAAAAGGCTTTGTTTTAGACTCGTGGCGTAGCTTCAGCCATCGGTTCCAAGAATGAAGGTCTGTTAGCATGCTATAAGCAAAATAGAGAGGTCAGCACAATAAGACTTGTTCTAACCATTTTCAGAAGACAGAGAAAACAGCAAGCGACTTCTTCAGTTTTCTACCAAGACAACATTCTGACTGATTTTCTCTTAGCCCATCTTAGAAGTAGATTACTGGCGATTCTTATTTATTGTTGGACGCTTGACTTAAGCAGAGGTGTACATAACTGGTAGCCAGGTTCGCAGCAATAACCATGCAATATAGATCTAAAAGATAAATAAAAAAAATATGGTTGATAGTTTAACCTTTTTGGCCACGGTTTTTTTTTTAAAGACAAAAACAGATCATCTTAATCGCTAGGAGCTTGGTTACAGGAGGAATTATGTGCAGCATAAACTATAAGAGGGTTCGTCCCAAATCTATGGCAGATCTATCAAAATTATCAACTTTTGATACTAAAACAAAAAAGACCGCATGGCAATAACCTTTTGAGAAGAATACCTGTTAACCGTTTAAGGTCGATTTGGAGATGGACGATATTCTTTGCCAATTTCTTTATCTCTATCTCCTCTGTAATGGCTCGCTTCTCTCTATCTCGGATTACCTTTTCGTCCTCCCTTATATCTCCTCCTCCTTTTTATTATTATCTTTTCTTTTTCTTTTTTTTTTTAAGACCCCCCCCTCCGTCTTTTAGACTCATGCAATTACACTAAGAGATCTCCCTCCATTGCATGCCACGCATGCCTCCCATTTTCTCCTCCATCGTAATTCATTCGATGGCCTTTTGCATGAATTTTTCTAAGTTTTTTTTTAAATTTTTTTATAGATTTCTTCTCTTTCTATGCATGCCCCGCATGCTCCTTTTACTTCTCTATATCTCTAAAATAAAAACCAAGAGTATCTTTTTCTCTAATACGGTTAAGAATAATTATCCTTTATAACTTAAAGATTTTTCTTTAAGATTACTTATTTTCTTTTATATTTCCTATTTATATCTAAGAGTTTTTTTAATACCTTTTTACTTTCTTTTATTTTATTTTTTTAAAATAAAAGAAAGTTATATAAGCTATAACATTATCTATAAAATAAGAATATTGCAATAGGTTTTAAAATTTTCCATCCAATACAATTTTTTTTTATAAATTCATTATTATTTAATTTTATATTCAATACAAAAATGATACATTTATCAGTAACCCATTAATATTTATTTACATAGGTAAATTTTTTTTCTATGAAGTAACATTTTAATGCTATATACCTATTATTTCAAATAGCAATACTAATTTATTTATTTATTTATTTTTTCTATGATAAATAGGCATCAAAACAGGTATTGAAGTAAAGCATGATGAAGACAATTTCACACAAGGAGATTTCGGCAAACATCAATTGAATCAACATGCAATACAACTTCCATCAAATCCAAACATGTAATGCAAACTACGTGAGTGTGTGTGAAAGAACACCAGATTAAACCCAACATATGTCGTCATGAAGCTAGGACTCCCCTACCTGAGCCATGCTCTTGTCGTCGACAAGGCTGCAAAAGTTAAAGTCATAAGACCATCAATAAATTAGTCCCAATATAGCCGAAGCGAACGATATAGCCGAAGTGATCTATTTAACCAATCAATGTAATTATTGCATTCAATCAAGTATGAAAAGTATGAGACGTGACAGGTCGCCTGTGTCTGCACTAAGGAATGCATGGAATGTCCAACTTTCTTATTGTATCTGTAAAGCGTTGTAAGTTTTTGTGAATTCGATTAATGAAGCTAAGAGTCATTCATACATTGTAAATCATATATGACTGTGTGTTTTAAATACAATTGAATCTAGAATTCTACGTCTATTTTTTGAGTGTCTTCTGGCTCTTCTTTGTATTTGAAATAGTTTCTCTTAAAGCTCGTAATCTTGGATGCATGTTTGTGAAAATACTCAGGACATTTGCATTTAACGATTTAGTCTACTGATTTAATTAAATTTACTATAGTTCTTACCACGTGCATAACAGAGCATTTAGATCCTGTAGCAGAATGAAGTTTGATTTAGTTTCTTCTAACTTTTCCCAAACAATCTGAAATACTTAGCTTAAATGCAGAAATCTAAAGGAGATTGTCTTACATTTGAAAGAAATAAAAACAATTGAGTTGATATTTGACAATCTTCATAAATATTTGAAAGGAAAAGCATGTTTCAATATAAATCATTTAAAGCTTTTGTGATACAGTAACAGATTTATGCAAAGAGATAGATCATTTGTTGATATTTGCAACAATTTGCATAATTAGAGTCCAGTAAGTCATCAATCACCTTAAATCACGTAAGGCCCCTTACATATTAATAGCTTCACATTTACCTACTGAATTGTCCAATAGGTCAAGACCTGACCATACAGAAACTTGGGATTAAGTAATCTTTATTGATTTCTTCATATCTTTCAAGACAGTTAGGTTCATTTTGTGAATTTTAACTTTTGTTATGAATGTGTAAAAACAATCATCAACAAAACTCACACAATCAATTACACATTCACATGGGACACACTCTGCCCCAACATAATATAAGATTGCAACTTAAATTTGATTTTATTGATTCAAAACAAACAATTTTATAATAATCTTACAGATATGGCCTTCAATGGCCTCTATCCTCTACATTAACATGCCTTCTACCTGTGTCAAAACAATCACCTCACGTATCTTTGTAAAGCTACACAAATTGTGCTTATTCTTCATCAATCTAAAGGTTCTCTTGTCTTCTGTCTACACCTTCAAACTCTCAAATTGAACATTTCATCCCTCTGCAACATTATATTTCTTCTATGCCCCTTTCATGGGCTCATTTCTCTTAAAATTCTCCTTTATGATAGATCTGCTCTGAGATTTATGTACCTTCCCTCTATATTGGTATCCATTCCATAGCACATAATTCAAATTCAAAACAATTTAAATATGTAATTCCTTACCTATTCTACAAGCCATCCATTTCCAGATTTGAGGTGCTCTTCCTCAAGCATGGCATCTCATCCTCTATGCCATATAAGTGCTTCAGTTTTCTAATCTATATTGTCACCAAAAATGACTTTGGTATGCCTCTAAGAGGCATTGAAATTCTCACTTTCAGGTCATACTTACTTCTTATTTCCTTCCACTATGCCAAATATGTCTCTTCTTTCCACTTTTTTCAAATTTCTGATGGCAACAAGCTTTTTTTCTTCTATCTTTGGCCGCACTCCTTCCCCTCTCTACCTGTAGTTTTATATTCTCTCAATTCTTTGACAGTGAACTTAATTCTTACCCATTATTTCTTTTGTCAAGGGCAATGAACTCTTTCTACACAATCCTCCTTCGTTGACAGGAAAAAAATATCTATTACAAGTAAAATAAGCCTCAAAGAGGCTTTCCAATCTACATGGCATCCAACTTTCCCCCAGGCACCTTCCTTTTTTCCATCATTCTGAAAGAAAATGTATGTATGGCCTCATGAGAGGCGTTTCAGCTTCCCAAGGCAGCTTCTTCTCCCCTTTTTTTTATTAGTAAATTTCAACCTTAACTTAGGCATTGAAATCTGCCATATGAGGCATTTCCTTCCTCTATTTAATTTCTATTTTATGTTTTCTCTATAATACATTGCCTCCTCTATTTTAGCCACCACTCTCCCTATTTGAAACATTACAATTCTCTCTATTTTACACCACATATGAAGAATGCATATACTAGAATGCATTCCATATACATAACACCCCATCTAATGCCAATCTAGAGTCGGAGTGTCCAGACTCAAATATTTTCTTTAATCCGTGATCAAAATCTCCGTGACATTTACATTGTCTCCTTGTGAAACTACAACAATTGAAGAAAATTCATTGTGCGACTGCGACATGACAAATTTGGAGCTGAAAACCAACTTTTACCGTAACTTCCTACCAGAACCTCAAAATCTCATTAAAACTTGTAGAGACATGTATTTCAACATTCCTAAGACCTCCACAAAGTTGCTCTCTCTCAAACCTCACAGAATTCAAAAATTTGAAACTTTGCCAAATTTCTAGCATAAGTCGTGAAATGGTTAATTCTCCAAAACCATAAGGCATATGACTTCTAAACCTTCATCATAAAATCCAAGATGGAATCAACAATCTGCATTTAAGAGGGTTTTCCAAGAAACTTCACCAATTTCATGAAATAATTGTTTCGGTGAAAACTACATGTTGTGTGTCGAAGCCAAAGTACAATAAAAATTAAAAACTTGCAAATGATGATGTGCCACCCATTCCAATAGCTAAGAGATTCCAAATGAAATCCAAAACACACCAAAACTGAAACCCAAACCTGAAATCTATTTTTGGTTGATGTTGATCGCCAGTCCACCCGGATGCTCCTACATCATATCTTTTCTTTATTATTAAGCATTTGTGCCTTATATTTATCCCTATAGGTCTATAATTTATATCTACCTGCATTATTAGTTTCTTTGTTTTGTATCATTAGCTTCTTGTTTCTTCTTTCTTTCTTTGATCATGTTCTCTTTGCCTTTTTATATGTATCTAGATTATCAATGCACTCTTGTTTAAATTTTCTTTTCTTTATTTCATTCATACTTATTATTGGATAATATATATTATTTATTTTTCCACATTAATTTATTTATTCATTTTTTTCCCTTCCTTCTCCTTTCTCATCCCTCAATTTATGGTCTTTCTATCACCCCCCATCCCTATCTCCTTTTAAGGGTCAAGCCTACCGTCCACTTCATAATTCTCCTCTTCCTAATGATGGATCACTGTGTGATCCAAAATGTCAATGAAAAAAGATACACAGTTTAATCCAAAAGCACTCTTACTATCTTCATGGACTGTGGAAAACTTATGCCTAGTAAAGCAAGTTTTAATTTATGATATGAAAATGAGGTATGAATGTCAAATATTTATGAATGGATAAATCAAATAATCTTTCTCATGCATATGAATGTCAAACATTTATGAAATTATGATAGTAATCTTACTTGTCCTTTTCTGCCCAAAATTCCAATCATGACTTTGTTATATGACAGTTTGAATCGAAAATAGTTTTTAAAACAAGCAAATGGATGTATGACAGATTTTTGGGTGAAAGAATTTGCACCTTACATGACTTGGAGAGGACAACTTTGTGGAGGACATTGGATTGTAATATTGTGAATAATAATTTCAAACTATACTATTTTGATAAATGTTTATTTTTTATTAAAATATTTAAGTATTTTGGTAATTTAAAAAAATTAGTATTGTACAAAGTTTATTATTAATTGTCTTGGACTATGTGAAATTTCTAATAAGAGGTGAAATTTTTAGCCAATAGGAATTCCAATAAATACCATTAATTAATTTTTTAAATATTTTTTATTAAAAAAATTGCATTTTAACTTTATAAAAGATAAATATTTATTTTACATAGAAAAAATTCTAAATTGTTAATTTGTTGAGAAGTACAAATAATAATAATTAATTAGAAATAATGATTCAATAGTGAAAGGTAGATATTAATAATTATAACTTTGCAAAAGGTAATGAATAAGATAAAATGTAAAAACCATAGTAAAGATTTACACGGAGTTTAATTTGGCTTTTTTGTAACTCCCAAAATTTTAGTCATCCTTAATCATCCAAAAATTATTTTTTTAAAAATTATGTCAAAAAAATGTAATACCACCTCTATACAAACAATTTCATCATACTATATAATATCCTATCATTTACAAAATTTAATATTCGGTCATTTCCAAATTTTGTAGAGCCTAGTAATTAGATGAATCTTGAAAAACTTACTATATCTTGGACTATATTTAAGCCACTTTGTATACTAATAAAATTATAAGGGGGCATGATGTCTTTACACATGTACCTTGAATGTAATTATTTATGAATATTATTTAATAGGATTATAATCTAACTCCACTATTACCATATAAAAGACTTGGATAACAAGTTTTGGTTAACAAAGGCACTTGGATTAAGGTTTTTGAATTTTGGATTTTGGTCATAAGGATAATGTTTTCCAAATCAGCATTACATGGATTATTTTATAAATACTTGATGACATAATGATATTGTTTGATTGTGTAAGAAACACTAATAATGAATCAGAGTAATTAATCTTAGAATACATATTTTAAATTCATGTTTATTCAAGAAATTATTCATGTTAAGATGTATATGCATATATTTCCTTAGAATTTTAATGAGACATGATGCCTTGATGTATTGTTTGACTATGCAGGTACTTGATGGCATGGATAGGTCAAGCTAAGTCAAAGGAGGGTGATTTGTTTGAAGGGAGTTCATAGGTGTCCAGTGATGGTACATAGGAGTAAATGAAGAAGCCAAGTGTCAATGAGGATGCAAAAGGAAGGATAGGTGTCTACTCAAAATGTCAACAAGAGGATCCTAATTGTACAATCAAAATGACCAAATGGGAATCAAGAGTGATTCACTAAAGTGATTAAGCCTAGGTAGAGAACTAAGGAATATCATGTGCCTAGAAAGACAAGAAGACCTCGATCAAAAACACACTACCAAGAATTCAAGTAACAAAACAAAGCCAAGAACTTGTATGATTGGGGATCCCAAGAATTGCAATAATTTCATAATTGAGGGTAGGAATTTGGAGAAACCAAGGCACCATCCAAATTAGCTAGTAAAATATGAAGACAGGAAGACTTAGGAGACTTTATCAACACCTAGAGAAATTAAAGGTTAGCGATTGTTAAATTACAGAATACTTGCGCATGGAACAATTATTCTTAGAAAAGCTAGGGTACTAAAGAAAACTAGAGAAAGGGATTGTAGAGGATCTTGTTAAGGCATAATGTGGTGCTAACAATTGTGAATAAGTCTAATACCAATATATTATTTGTGTGTATCTAGGCTAAATCCAATCATTAAATTATGACTGAATCATATGTATATATGGTCTTGTGTCTTGTGGTGTCTTATCTATGACAAAATTCTTGTGAATGAGTATATGTTGTTAAATACAAAATGTGTATTGGTCTAATGACAAGGATGAATCCCTAAGTGAATTTTACTGATTAGTCCCAAGGCCTCAAGATGGATTTGTATAGCCATGAATGGTGGAGAGAGGAACTCCATTCTTATCTTGGTTATTTCCAAATAAATCCCATCATGGTTGAAGTTGGATGATGGTCATTTCTATTTCAATGTTATGGTGGTTATTTCATTGTACCAAGATGATGATGCCATGTTGTAGAAAGATACTTTTTTGTGGTACAAGAACAATGTTCTTTTATCATGTGATCTTGGGCCCAATGGAGAGGTTGCAGCCCTCCCATTTTATGTTATGTGTCAAGTATAGTTTGAGTATAGTGTCATGTGTGTCTATGCACGAATTTAAAAAGATGTTGGTAGTAGCTAGCAAGTCTTACTCTTAGATTGAATGAGTATATATTGCTTTAGTGTTAAACTTGGTGATCCAAGAATTTACATTAGTAGACTAGTCATGAATTCTCAAAGTGTCATCATCACCAACACCACCATGAAGCAAAGTACCCCACTATAAAGGTGCTTGGGTGGAAAAGTAGGCCTAAGACTTGGATTGGCCTTCAAGTTAAGCAAATTTGGCAAAGGGATTTAGTGATACTTGAACTCATGTTTTCAGTTCATATGCAGTTCATACTAATAATTGATGATTGAATATGTCTAAATGATTATGATGTGGTTTAGATTAGGGAGTTTAATGAAAAGAACCTAATCTTGTAGCCCATAGATTAATTAACACATTCATATATAACATAGAAGTAACCATGTCAAATAATAGAGATTTTATTAACTCTCTATAGCTCAATACAAATTACTTACAAAATTATAAAATGATATAGAAGTTGTAAAAACTTTCTATAACCTACCCTATTATCTAACACTGTGGTTACTTTAACTAAAACCCCCTCTCAGAAATTAATGGGTTTGATGTCTCTTATTCCATTTTTGGTTCTTCCTATAGTGGCCAATCAAAAACTCTTTGATTTCACCCCATAAGTCCTCTATTATTTTCCAAAATTAGAATAAAATTCATGCATCTTGTTTGTAACTATCGCTATCCAAGAATACCCTCCATTTAACAAATCCCAATGCCCACAAATATTGCATGTCATCTAGAAAATGAATTCACGGGCATCATAATTTTTGAACAGCCAAGAAAAGCTTAAAAACAGCCACGAGAAACTTGAATAATATGTGTAGCTACAAAATTTAGTTTTGCAAAAGTAAAATAATTGACATAGTAGGTAAGATTAAAGGTTATGCAAGGGTAGATATGAGTTGCCCAAAATAGCACAATTTTTCCTAAAGTTCTATCGCTAGGTGGAAGGTCAACATTAAATCCATAAAATTAAAAAGGGATTACAAATTGTTGACTCCATTGCTAAAAGTAATGAATAACACCCAAACTAATTCATTTTTATTCTACCAAGGATAGAAAATTAACAATACAAAGGGCCTTTTTATTGGAAAGTTGACAATTGGAAAATTAAAGAAAAGGAAACAAACCATTAAGTATTTACATTAGACCATGGCCTTCCAATAGTAAGTGGAGCTATATCACATAAATCAATGCCAATCAATACACTCAATTAGCCCATACATAACTCTACACCAAAGGTTGTTATATTTCTTGTCACAATCTTGAGACAGTAGAAGTTTAACCAAAGTAATAAACTATAACACACATGGTTGTCATATTGTAGTATTTTACATAGTGCCTATCACAAAAAACACATGTTCCCTATTGCATTTTATGTAGCAGCCCAAGTACACCAAAAATTATCCTTTAACACCTTAATTCATGACTATAGCAACATGAAGATGGCCTACAACACAATTATAAAAGGTATAAAACATAAAAGAGACTTTTGTCCTTTTTGTAGCACTCACTAAGAAGGCAAGTTACAAGAAAAAACAAACTACAAACACACAAAATTAAAGTATCTAAAAATTAAAAACATAATAACTAATATTTTTAGTGATTCAAGATAGCTTGCATACCTAGATGCTCTTGCATCAAACATGCTAAGTAAGTGAAACATTCCATGATTTTAGGCTTATGAATATTTTGAGGAACTTGAGATTGAGGTACCATTCTTTCTTTTGATCCAAATTATCTTTTCATCCATCTTATTTCTCCTATTCACCAAATATCCATTACCTACCTTTTCTCTTGCCTTCTTATCTACTTGGGAATCAATTATTTTTCCTACCCCATCCTTTATTTTCTTAGGCCACAACTACACCAAAATTATACATTTGTAAACTCAAATATTTATTTGCTTCTTCACATGTTTGTCAAATGAAGTCTAGATCAAGGGGTCCACTAAAGTACAACCCAATCTAGCAATCTATACTCACATCTAAAACAAGCCCAAGCACAATGGAAGCAAATACATGCTAAAATAAAAGATTTTATTAAATACTTGTAGCCAATTACAATATGCTTACAAAATATTATTATGTTATAGAAGTTGTCTATACTTCATGTAGCCTACTACCTCACTCCCTCCTTGCAACATAGCTTTACATAGTCATTTTCCTCATTACAAACCCCTCTTCTCATTTAGGGATCTTCTTTCCTCTAGAGGTTGCTTCCTCTCTACATTCTCTGCTCAATAAAGAAAAATCTCTCCAAACTCTACTCTTTAATATCTTCAAACAAACAAATCCATTTCAATAGAAAAATAATTCTATTTATATAATATGGCTACAACTCTACCAAAAACTATTCAGTTTCTAATGCCAATAGCTAAGAAAATAAAATCATGCATCCAAGATAGTTATCGCACATCCTGAAACTAGCAACAAATAATGATTTCCTCAAGATATACCACAACTAAGTGTGGTAATTGTAGCTTTAATAGAGAAATAAATCACCCAAGAATAAATCCACACAACCAAGAATAAATAGAAAGCCAACAAGGGTAGAAACATAAATGATGAACCAACTAGAAAAGCCAAACAATCTTCTCATGGAATCAATAATATGGCTAAGGAGAAAGTAACTACTAGCAAGATTGATAGCCATGTAGACTCCCAACAAGCAATAGCATGAATGAGAAAAATCCCCAAATAGATTGATGTCATGTCATCAATAAAACATCTAATCCTTCACACAACCAAAGAGAGATGTTACAACTGGTATATAGTATGAAAATACCCACATGGCCCAAAGAAAATAAAATCAAATTTTTTTTATGATTGTAAATTAAACAAAATCCATGAACTCAGGGAATATGAAAAGTCATGACCAAGAATCCAACAAATTAGCTACCCAAAATAGAGCATGACCCCTCTTAATCAACTATCACAATTTCATGGAAAATGTATGGAATAAATAATCCCAAAGCTACATGTAAATCATTGAAGAGAGATGGTAAAATTGGGAGTAATACTACCATGAATATAAAAAGCCCCTTTCTAATAGTTGTCAGAAAAGGAGTTTCAAATATATCTTTATAATATATTATTATTTATTGCATAAAGCAATAATAATCATATGTGTAGAATCAACACTAAAATAATACAATTATTAATTTCAAAGTAGACCTTTAAAAATATTCCTATCATATCCAAAGACCAAGGGATAAAAACTAGATGAAATCTTGAAGAAACTTTTAAACACCTAAATTTATCTTGTAACAGCCCGTGAGAGTTTACAAGCATCTGATAATATAGCTACAAATCTACAACCAATTTGAAGAATAGAGTCCTTCCTATAGCAAATTTCAAGAAACAAGTTGATGAAACCACAAAATTGAAAACACACAAAAAATTAAGGTGAAAAACTAAAAACAAACTAGTAAATATTTTTTGGTGATGTGAGATTACTTGTGGACCCAGATTCTCCTACATCAAATATGTCGGGTAAGAAAATTTGTGTGATCATGGGCTCACAAAATAGTGTTGAATAGTAGGATCGCCCTTCCAAATTGAAAACAATTTATAGCAAAATCTATCGCTTTAATAGGTGCAATGGAAACTTCCTTCCTTCGCCTCTTCTAGCATTTAGTTGGGACAAATCCATCCTCCTCCACCAAGTTTGGTCATTACTTTTTCATCCACTCATGGACCTCTATCTACCATAGCTTGACCTCCTCCACCAAATGCATCCCCACCTTCTTCTTCTTCTCATGAGTTTCAACCCACCACAAACCATCCACCTCCACAAAAATCTTCTCCTCTCCTTCTCCTTTCTCATGGAATTCAATCCACTACTATCCATCCTCCACCAAAAATATTTCTCCTATTTCTCATCACAACAACTACACACATATCAATTTATCATTGACACCATGGATATTAAATATTTCCATAATCTCCTATGCACTTTCCATCTCTTCTTCTTCACTATCTCCCTATATAATGTTGAAAATTGCATACCCTTGCAATTTAACGTGTTGAGTTTTGTGTGACTTATCTAGGACACTAGCGCTACGTGTGGACATTTACGTGACATGCTAGTTTCTAATGAGTTCCAAAAATTTAAAATGTTGATTTCCCACTCAACCTCTTGTTGTTTCCTACTGTAATGCTCGGTTGTTAGAAAAATACCTTCAACGTCCAAAGTTGACCCTTCAACTTCCTCACAAACCCTTATGTGAAAGTAATTTTTTAATCTCTCTCATGCTCTCTCATTCTATTCAACTCTTGGCTATGCTTCGTTGCATATAGCTCTATTGTTGAACTTGTTGAAGCTGCATGCTGCTCAAATCTTCTTAGACAAATACAAGTGTTGTTAGATTCTGCAAGAAGCAAGAAATGAGCTAGGATCTAATGTCGGTCATAGATCACATACACTCAAGTCGACAAATGATCGAAGATCAAAATAGAGGAATGGAGAGAGAATCCTGAAAGAGAGAACGAAGAGACAAATTACAAGAGAATTTTGAGAATTCTCACATTACTCTCACTAGCTAGTTATCAAACCAGTTAAGGTGAGAGGAGAGTGTTGTATATATAGAAAATAATGGGAAAATACATCCAAGATGTGTAATTACTCCAACTACCCAAAATAGGTAGAAGTTTTACCTACTTGGTAAATGCCAAAATACACGGTTATACCTACTTAGATAAAAATAGAAAAATGGTTAGGAGAGGTGGCATAAAAATCCAAAAGAGGGTGTGAAACTCAACTATCCTAGTGTGGGTGAGAGTGACACATGTAGATGATGGATTTATATATGTGGCCTTATAATAACCAAGTCTAATATAACCTAAGTAAGCTTAATAATGTGTAGGAAAAAGAAATATCCCTAAGGAAAATAAAAAACATACACTAACACCCCCCTTAAGTGTAGCTTAAGTGGGTGAAAAGATATGGGTCCCGGCAAGTGAAGCCTAGCGAGGTACCCATCTACAAAAAATTTTGCCCCCAAAAGAGAAGAAGCCCCCCACAAAGGAATAGCTCCTTCCCCAAAAATAGAGAGAGAAAACACCCCCTAGAGTAGAGAGTAGAAGTAAAGGACTAAGAAGCCCCTCCTGAAGTACACACCATCCACACCTGCAACAAAGCTCACAGATGAAGTAACTTGCTCTCAGTGAAGGGTTTGGTGAATATGTTTGCAATTTGCTCTGATGTTTGAATGTACTTGAGATCAATGATGTTTACATGAATCGACTCTTGGATGTAGTGCATATGTATCTCAATGTGTTTTATTTGCTGGTGATGGACTGGATTATTTGATATCTGTATTACACTCTGATTATCACAAAAGATATCAATGGGCTTCCAGAATGAAATGTCAAACTCAATGAGAATATTCTGAAGCCAGATGGCCTCAGTGGTGGAATTTACTACCCCTCGATACTCAACCTCTGTAGATGAAAGAGAAATTGCATCTACTGCTTCTTCCTTGACCAACAAACTGGACTGGAACCAAGTGAGAAGCAATACCTTGAAGTAGACTTTTGATCCTGAGAATCACCTACCCAATCTAAATTAGTGTAACCAGCCAAGTAAAAATCCACACCCACTGCATAATAAATCCCATAGTTGTGAGTGCTCTGTAACAGAGTGGAGAATCCATTTAGTTGCTTTCCAATGAAACTCATGGGGTTCCTATATGAACCGAGAGACCATACCTATGGCATATAAAATGTCAAGCCTCATGTGAATAAGATAGATGAGACTTCCAACAAGCTGAAAATATAAAGTGTCGTCAACCAAGGGTGAAGAACACTGATGCAGGAGCATCTAGCAACTTGAAAATGTAAGTTTTGGATTTTGATGAGAAAGTTCATGAAGAGGCCCATTTTGGTGTTTTAGCATTGATTCCCACTCAAGGGGATCCTTTTGAGTATGTAATAAGGTCTAGAGGAGTTTCCCTCCAAAAGACTGTTTAAATATTTGAATTTGTTAAGGAGTCCTAGGAGATCAAAAGTTAGTAATGTTATTTAAGGAGGTTGCAAATATTGTAAAAGGGAAAAAATAATATTATAATGAACCTCTTAACCCACCCAAGTGGGGTTTGAAGTGAGTTACCAACTTAGGTTAGGTTTTTAGAGCACATAACTACTCCTAAGAACATGTTAGTTAGGTTTTGAAGTCTTGAAAAAAGGCATATTTTTGCACTTTTGTTATATTAGACATTAGGTTTTTGAAGAAAAAGAGGCATATCTTTAAATTGTAACTATTTTTTATTATAAGTCAAATGGAATGAATGAAAGGTACGCTCCAAGAAGTTGTAGGAGTTTTTCATGAAATACCTTGTTTTCATTACAATTTTTGACAATTTTCTGTAAAAAAAATGAGAAATCAATCTTGTATGACCTAGTATGGATCAATGATAGATCTATGAGTGGATGGGAAGTTAGAGTTTTGTTTTCAAAATCTAATGCTTTTGGTTTCATGCAATTTCATTGAGTTTTGAGTGAAAACAAGAAAAATAGTGTTAGCAGCCCTATAGCAGAACTAGGGTTTCCAGCAAGCTTAAAAAATTCGTAACTTTTGTTTGCACCATCAAAAATTGATGAAATTTGGTGAAAACCTTCTTCAGGCTATTGATCAGATGTCCACTAAATGAAATTGCACCAATCAATTTTATGGGTGAGTTATGCAGGTCTGAGTGTGTTCTTTGTCATAAAGACTTTCAAAACCCTAGATTTCTTTGAGGGTTTAAGCAAGAAACTTGTTTATTGAGTTTGCCATAGCAAAGTAAGGAGTTGAGCAGACCCTCTAGAGTGTATTAAAGGTGCAAGAAGTCTAAGAATTCAAAGAATGAGTGTTGTTGCAGCAAATACCTAATTAGGACATTGTTAAGGTTTTGAGCCTAGAAAGTAAGGCTTGTAAGAAACTTGCAAAGGTAGGGTTATAACACTTTTAGTAGACTCAGTCATATCTAAAAACACTTGTTCTTGACAATTGTTTATCGCTCTACATCAAACACTTAGACTCAAGGTCTACCCTAACAGAAATGGAGTCGGTGCAAGCTTACAATCAACCATGTGAAATCTAGAGAGCATATCAAGTGCATACTTGGATTGTGCCATGAAGATACCTAAAGATGACCGAGTGATCTCAATCCCTAATAAGTAGTACAAAAAAACTAAGCTTGACATCACAAATCGATCATGTAGATCAATTTTCACTACTTTGATGGTGGATGAGTGACTCCCTATGATTAACAAGTCATCGACATAGAGAACCAATGTAACATACACCCTCGAATATATGTTCTTTTTCTATGCCAAGTTTTTTTCTTTTTAGACTGCTTTTGGTTTAGGGTTTTATGTGCATGTTTTGCATGTATGGTTTTTGCATTGAATATACAAAATATAAAGCATATAAACTAAACCCAGAAAAACTAAAGTAGATATGAAGGTGATATTGAAGACCCAAATAATATTATTGCAAAATATGAATTATGAGTACATACCCATATCAACATTTATAACTCCATGCCGGTGCTAAAGGTGCACCAGCAACATAAGCCATAAAAAAGCACCAAGAAATGTATACAAATGTTGGAATGTCATAATACAATGATCAACAATAGAAGTTGGGACCTATGGTGACCTTTTCTCAGCCAACTAGAGTCACAAATAATAGCTGCAATCCCTCTCTGGGAACCACATCCAACTACAGCAATACGGCCTCACTAGAAACCCATATCAGCAAATAAAGACATTAAAATATTCACCAAATCCCTCAATACTGGTATGGAATTATTTGCAAGTACTAGACATCCATGCTAAGAAGTAAAACCAACATGAAATCTGCTCCCAACGTCACCACAACCTCTCAAATCTATACGGCTAGCAGGGGTACTGTACAGCTAGCAAGTAAAATCCTGTGCAGTGTGGAAACTTCCACAAACAATCAAATATCTGCTATAAAACTCATGCTCTCAGCTGCACACAATAAAATCCAACAAAGATGCTCATTTCATGCTCAAATCACCATTGAAAAGTATCATTCAAATGCCCAACTAAAGCTCCTAAATGAAGCCTCCAAGAATCTCTTCCTGATGTGGTCTCTCACACACAAAGAAGAGGACTATGCAGAGGTTTTTGTCTCAACAAAGCCAATATCAAACCCTTGAGCCAAGCTCCAAATAATGTATGAGAAAACAAGAGAGTAAAATCAATAATCCAAGCATATCAAATGACTCCCATTCAACTCTTTTATAATTCTTCAAGGGGGTCGATTCACTTTGGAGGGAAATATTTCTTTTAATTTCACTTTTAATATTTCCCAAGGTGAGCGCTCCACAAAATTACTTAAGTGTCTTTTAAATATTTTATTTTTCATCACTTAACCATTATAACCCAAAGTCCAATATTAAATAATATTATTAATTTATGGACTTTAATATGGAGGCCCAAATGAACTTGGAATTTAGTGATATATAGACTGTTGGAAAGGTCTTATCAAAACACTCCATCTCCAACACTGAAAATCCTGTAACGGACTGAAACCCTAATTTGCCAAAAATAGCAAGTCCAGGCCCAAAGTTTGAAATCACCTGGAAAGACATCACTGCAAACCATCTGATATCACTGAGCTCAATGCAACATCTGGGATGGCCAACAGATGACTACCAAGTCACCAAAATAGTGCTAGACTGACACTTACTATAAATAGCAGTGTTCTCTGAGGATCAAAGAGAACAAACCATGAAAAACCCATAAAGATTATCGCCATGTAGGCACTTACTATAAATAGTAAGTACAGACAAGTTGTTTGAAATCTCTCCAGAAAGTGTCATACAACTCCACTGGATCATCCGAACACCCTGGTGACATCAAAATACTCCTCTAATTATGTTGTCACCAACCCAAAAAGTCAACTTTGACTGAGCTGCAAGAGAACTCAAAAATTAGGACATTACGGTCTGCCCTTCCCAAAGATTCCTTGTCCTCAAGCAATGCCAATACAACCTCCAATCAATAGACTGAACCAAACTGAAAACAAAAATGATCCCAGGGTCCCACGTTATTCTCAGAATAGAACCACCACACCGACGCTGCGTTACTCTGATAAAAACTATAAAAAAATCATACCACAACAACACTCTCCTCTCCTGCAACCTAGGAAGGTAATCATCATCAAATCCCAAGCCGAGACACCTCTAAGGACTAACATTATACCATGAAACATCTCCTCCTGAAGCATCCCAGTAAGGTCCATAATTGCAATCCATGTACCAAACATGATCCTAAGAAACTGGAAGAAATATTTGTTCTGTTGAAATGCACCAGACAATTGAGAGGGGGGTGAATCAGTTCTCTCCAAAACTTTGACCACTTATGAACATTAACTCATCAAACACTTGTTTATTGTTATTCAAATTTAATCATGAAAGCATGAATTGAAAAAACTCAACACAATAACATAATCAACACATGAGACACCAGATTTTTTACGTGGAAAACCCTATAAGGGAAAACCATAGTGGGTGTTAGCCCACAAAGATAAATATGTTATAGCAATACCGAAAAATAGAGGCTCACTACCTTAGGGCTCACTGCCCAAAATGCTCACTACAAAAGTTAGGGCTCACTGCCAAGATCAACTCACTGCCAAGGGGTGGCTCACTGATTTGATAGCATCTACTCCATGCATGAGTTCAGTTCCATTTAAGCACAATCTAACTCCTCTGCTATGCATTTCTTACACCTCTTTACTTATCTTTTCATTTTCGCACAAGGACATCTTTTTCGCAACTACATTATATGTTTTCATACAATTCATCAACCTTGGAATGTACATCAAGGTCAGCATTACATTCATCAACCATTGGAACAATCTCCAAGGTCGGCATTACAAACATACATAGAAATAGATCTGGACCTAAACAAGATTGGCTAAGGAAAAGATGTATGTAGATCATGATATTCCTTAGTTGAGACTCAAATGCAATCTTCCACGCCATGACACGCTTCCACAATCTTCAATGCATCTCTACAAGTAGTGAAAACAACCTAGTCGGCCAAGACTAGTGTTAGCACTAGGTCTTCTAGAAACAATCTTCTTCCATGATCCAAATTACTCTTTGCGAACCAATCAAAAGATAGGAGCAAAATCATGAGACATCCACAAGCACATTATAATCATCAAGAACTTCCACACCACCTCTGGTCACTTTATTCATAAGATTCTTCAACCTGGAACATATTACCATAACGATTAGCCACTATCATAAGAAAAAGATCGCTTGCGGACCACCAAATCATGAACCATTAGAGTTGAATGCACATAACAACATTACAACCTTAATTCTAGAACCATAGACCAAAAGGCTTAAATGCAAAGGAATGCAGACCAGAATACATTCTCCCTGTCACCACCAAATATACAGAAAAAGTAGTTTTCACTCTAGTGAACATAACTCACTCAAAACTTCATATCGGAGGCTCAAACTTGGAACATAGCATCTTCATACATGCTTCTAAATAACTTATAATCCACAGACAAAGATATTTAATCTATAAGAAATGTGGAGCAATCTATTGGATTGTTCTTAAATAAATAGATATACTCTTCAACACACTGTTTCCACGGGAGGAGCAAATTTTCTCAAAATCACTTGGAAACTCAATATCAGGATCACTTATTGTAACGTCAAAAAATATACCCTTGGGGCCTTTTCCCTCATAAGGCTTAGCTCCCGGGTCTTTATTGTGCATTTAGGACATCTTGCTTCATAATTTAACATCTTGATGGAATGAACCCTGGGTCTTATGACAAATGGGGCCTAAGGGGACCCCTTGAACCTAACCCCGTCCAAAATAGGGGGAGGACTTGGGTGTCTGTGCCCTAGTCCTGCCCTATTTTGGGTCAATCCTAAATTTCTAGTGTTAGTTTATGACTATTATTTGGTCCCTAGGTTGACACGGTAAGTTTGAATTATGAAATTCTTGGCGGGAGTGTTTGTAGTTACATATAAAAGTATGTTTAGGCATTCATTTGTAAACTAGAGCATTACTAGATGATTACTAGCAAGCTATTGTGTTTTAGAAGTGATTTAAGGATTTCATTGTGTTGCAAGAGCATATTCGTGTTGTCTATGTGTTTGTATTTGCAGGTTTGAGTAATCATCTCCTCATAGCATGAAGAGCTTCTTCCTCCCATGAGATCTTCACTACAAGGTGATATCATTTGTGTTATTGAGCATTTATCATTTAGTTTTTTCCTTTGCCTCCCAAGGGCACGCACTCTCTATCTGACAACGGTGTTCAAAAGACTTAAATGTCTCTCCAGGGCTTGACTGAGGCAAGCCTCTAAACACCACAACCCCCTCCCAAAGTTTTCATGATTGCAGGTTACAGGTTGGAGTTGAAGACAAAGTGAAGTTGCAGGAGGGTACAATAGAGTGTCAAAATTGTAGATTAGAGAAGAAAACAAATCCATGGACTAGGGTGCCCGCTCATTAGTCCTCAAAGTTTCGCAACGAGAAAATCTCTGGTACAACAAGAACAGGTTGCAGGTCTTGTTTGCAGATCCTGACAAAAAGCAAGGCATTGGACTTGGGCACCCACTCTTTAGTCCCCAACTTTTTTGTCTCCGAACCCTAAAAACAAGTGCACAGTTATTTGTCATTTTACATCTTTCTGTAGCAACATTTTTTGATATTCGTATGGTTACTGTCGTATTTGCACAATTAGGGTTTTAAGGTATAATTGAGCATAAAAGAAGATAATTGGAAATCAAATCATAAAAATCCAATTTTCCCTACATCTCATAGTGATGTAGGGTATGATAGTACATTGCAACTCGACCCTAGGTCCTTGAATGAAAGGGTGAAAGGAGGATACATACACAAAACTACCAAAAACCAAACATCCAAATTCCACCCTTTACATTTTGGTGAACCCATGTTGTTGGACTTGTTTGCACCTTGTTGAGTGTTGTGCTTCATATTTGCATTGATTTTCATTCATTCATATAGTCATTCATCTTATTGCATTGGAAAACTTACAAAAAATTTGAAAATTTGGAAAATTTGAAAAAAATTGCATTCTAGGACTTCTATTTTGCATCAATTAATTTGAATTTCATCAATTTTTTTATTTTTGCATTATATATGATTTAAATTGCAGAAAATTACAAAAATTCAATATCTTACATTGCAATTTTATCATAAAATTGCTAGGGTTTTGTTGAAAATTGAAAATTTTGCATATAACCTAGTAATTCCAAAATCTAGGGTTTGTAGGTAAAATCTTGTTTCAGATTTTTCTACTGATTTTAGAGGCTCATTAAAATTTTCATTTGGCTGTAGTCTTGCATTTTAGAACAAATTTGCATTTAGATTTCAAAAATTTACATTTTTGCATAGAAAAATTCAACAAAAACTAGCATTTTCTTGATTTTTCATTAGATTTGCACTTGCATTTTGTATGTTAGAGCATAGAAATTATTGTCAGATCTGAGAGAATGTAATTTTCATCACATATCAGATTTCAAAACATTCATATAGCTTTTTACATCAAGATCTCAAACCTGGGGCTTGAAAAACATTGATTTTCACTAGATTTGGCCTTATCGACTCTCCAAATTTGCACTCTAGGTGTGTTGTAAAGAATATTTTTGCATTAATTGACTAATATTATGGGTATTATCTGCTACCCTTAATAAAATTCTTTACAACACCTTGTTATTGTCCTCTTGTATTGAAAATTTGGTGAAAAATTACACATTTTTGTTATTTTTGCCCTAGGGTTTGGCCTAGTTCGCACCCTAAGTGTGTTGTAACAGATTTTATGATTGTAGGTGACTGATATCATTGTTATTATTTTTTTCACCTCCTTAAATTCTTTACAACACCCCTTTTTCAAGGTCTTGGAATTGAAAAATCGTGAAAAATTGCCTATTTTTGCTATATTTTCACTAGGGTTTGACCTTGGGTGACACTATAAGTGTATTGTGACAGATTTTTTGGCATTAGGTGGCTGTTATCACTAATATAATTTTCTTTTAATCATCATTTTCCTCACAACACCCTTTTTAATGCTCTTTTGCATTGAGATTCGGTGAAAAATCGCATATTTTAGTATATTTTCACTAGGCTTTGACTTGTCATCATTGTAGATTTGCATCAAAATGTGTTTCAAAGAATTTTACTACTGTATCGGATTGATTATTTTCTTTCCCTAATTAAAATCCTTACAACACATTTTCTTTCATTCATTTGCATTGAAAAAAGTACAAAAAATCAAGCATTTTAGGTCATTTTCGCACATAGTTTTGCACTTGTCTTTTGCATAACTGGTGAAAAGCTTTAAAAATCTAATTTTGCATTGATGTTACAAGACATTTCACCATGGCATTTTTATCTCATTACTCTTTGGTATCTTTACATGCATATATCAAAAACTTCATGAGTGTCTACAAATTTCTTAATATGAATCCTCATGTTCTCACTTACTTACAAGCCATGTGTTACAAGGATATATTTAAATGCACTTCATTTGAAATCATTGACTATGTATCTGATTATGAAAACTTCACATCTCTCATAAATACATATGCTTGGGTAGTAGAAGATTTGATGAAACACATTGAGAATGATGAGAGTGAAAGTTCTCTTAATACTTTGGATTCGATAGCTAAAACATGTGATGATGACATAGAAAATGATTCCTCCTATGAGGATATACTAGCACAAGATAATGAAATCATTGGCACATTCTTAAACATTACCCTACCCTCTTTGGAAAATGAAACATTAGTGGATAAAGGGCTCCATCTCAAGAAGGATTCTTCATGGGTGGAAAAAGACTATTCACCTAACAATCATTTGGTACATGAGACCTCTACGGATAATCCATTAGACCTTCCACCTTTGATTGAAAACTCGAGAACTTTCAATGAGAAGACTATGGATAGCTCTAGTTTGCCTAACAATACAGTACCTTCCTCTCATCCCACTGCTCTCCCTGGCCAAGATGTAGCATTAGTGGATGAGAAAAGGTCTCTCACATTAAATCCACTAGGGATAGATATTGGGTGCAATCAAGAGGAAAATAATTCAGTATTCATTAATAGATTTTGTAACAATATTGCTAAGATGGTTGTGCGAGGGGCATCTAGTGTACCTTCTTGCTTAAAGCTGGTGATTATGGTTCAAGGTGTTCAAAATGTGTTACAACAACCACACCACAATGTGATTGCTCACACATACAACACCTGCAATAACAAGAAAAGTAAGCAAGCACTGTATGTGCCTATCTCTCTTCCATGTTCTCAACCTATGCTCCCTCCACCACCTCATCTTACTCATAAAAGTGATCAAGAGTATGATCTTATCAAACAGCTTCATGCAACTCTGGCTAAGATCTCTCTTTGGGATTTAATACAAACATCACCTACATACCATGGAATGCTTCAAGAAGCTTTACAAAAGGTGATTGTCCCACCTACTGCTAAGCCTAATGATGTAGTAACCATATTGGATAGTATACATGCGACAAAAATGGATATACTCTTTCAACCACATGAATTACCGTCAATTAAAGTTCAAAACCACTATGATCCTCTTGTAATCTTTGTCACAATAAACAAAACATTGGTTAAAAGAGTTATGATTGATAATGGATCAGCTCTTAATGTTTGTGACATGGACTTATTACATAAGATTAAAGTTGATACATCTGCCATCAAGCCAGAACCGTTAAGTATTTGTGGTTTTGACAATATTGGATGATAATCCGTGGGCACTATAACTTTACCTATACAAGTGGGACCTGTAATTGTGCCTACCCTGATTCATGTCATGCCTTGTTCTCTATCTTAGAACATGATTCTTGGTGACCTTGGATTCATGCATTGGGGGCAGTTCCTTCTACTTTATATCATTCAATTAAATATATAGTCAACGGTAAAATTCATACTATTCACACTGATCCTGAACCAAATAGATGTTTACATATTGACACACAAAAACCAATTTACAATCATATGAGCTTAAACAATTTGCACGGTGATCTATCCATGCCTCTTCCCACAAAAAATGTTATGCAAGACTCTAGAACATCGAATGTACTCTTTGGTGATGATTGGGGCCCATTAGATTTTAATCCTTGTAGTATAGGGGAATATAAAATTAATAGCCTTGACACATCAAAAATAGCATCAATCTCACCTAAGCAATCTTTTAAAGCACCTAAGAAACTTAAAGTCACCTTGGTCAAAAATAAAAATAATAATCTCACTTATACTACAAATTACGAGACCTATGAGGCTTCACCATCTTCTAAGGAAATGACATCCCTTTATGGTTGAGGATTTAAAATCCTTCATAACAATTGTGAATATGTAGGTAAGGGATGTGGTGTAAATCAACAAGGGATTCGAGTACCTATAGAATCCGCTTCAACACATTACTCAAGCGGCATTGGATATAATCCTTTTAAAGAAAAGAAAGCCTCTTGTCGTCCTAAACTTAATATTAATACAATATCAACAAGACTAAATCAACATGAGTGATATCCTAGATATGTATGTTCTTAACGATGGTGCTACAGGTAAGTATCTCTAACCCTTTATCTCTCTCGTGATGTGCTTCCCCCATGATGTGTTATGTGTTGTTTAGGCCTCCTGGGATGACCCTTGATTCTCTTGTAAGGTCTAGGATACCAAAGACCACCTATGTTGTGACCTTCTTCTATTTATATCATCATTCTTCTATATTGCCTCTCTCTTTGATTTCATTGTTGTGTGTTGTGTCTTACAGACATAGCATTTTAGTTGGTGACTTGGGGGCACCCTCCTATGTGACTATCCCTAAGACACTTGTTTCTCCTCTCTTATTTATTGTTTCCCTTCCTCTAGTGTTTCTATCTAGCGAGCGGATGATGAAAAACATTTCTACTGATGTGGACCTAGCATCCCTTTAGCAAGAAATCAAAAATTGGACTTAGTTCCTAATATGATGATGGGATTGTATATCTTATTCGATGCTCAGCTAGTAGAAGCACTTGTGCTTCCTGCGTAGTGATTTTGATGATGTTTTTATCTCATTTACAAACCATAACAATACTGTTGCTCTATGCACTTTGTCTATCTTGAATCTTGCATGCCTCAGATTTCATATGCATTAATGTTGTTGCATTATCATGATTATGTAGACACTAACATGTTTCTTGCAAGGATGTGTTTGTGGGAACATTTGGTGATCGTAAAGTACATGTCACCTCCGGGGGGCATGGGATTTTTGAAAGCCTATGTTCCCTTGTGTGTTTTCTTCCTACCTTAACGTGCTTGATATCGATGCATGATATCAACCACCTTAAGGTGGGGGTATATATAAGGTAAGATGTCTATTGTAGATGTTAGCAATGTGCTTGTCCTTAGATGCAGTTTAAATACTTGTGTGATGAGTACATCATGCACTCTAAGTTTGTTTTCAATCAGTCAATCAATCAATCATTTAAACCCTCTACAGAGGTAGGATATCGCTTATATCCTTTGTATCTTAAGCCCTCTGCGGAGGCGGGGATGGTGTATTTCTCGGAGCAAATTGCATCACCCTGTCATTTTCAAAAGTCCTCATCAGGAGGTGGGGAGCGGTTCTGTGACTAACTTAACCCTTAAGAATGTCTTTGGTGATTGTTGTGGTGAAGCACAATCATCGGTGTGTGCATGTAATGTGCCTAAGATGGTGTCGAACCTAGAAATAGGGACACTCCATCGCTTGTCTGTCGTGTTTTCTCCGTGTCTGCAAAGTGTGTGTGTAGGTGTGCTTGCTTTGTTTGGCATGTCTGTTACCCCATATGTAGTTTAAAGACTTGTGTGATGAGTACATCCTACATTTTGGGAGGTTTTGTGTGTCTTGTGTGTGTGTTGCCCCATATACGCAGTTTAAAGACCTGTGTGATGAGTACATCCTGCATTATGGGAAGTTTGTTTACTTTCCTGTACTTGCATTTGCATTTCATATATATGAGAAAAAGAAAAGTAAAGAAATCATTCCTATCTTTTATGCATTAATGTGTCTTCTATGCATTCGCTGTATTCTCCATGTTTTGCATAACTGTAACTGTCTTCTCTGTGTTTTGCGTGCCTATCATTGTCTTCAATGTGTCTGGCATGTCTTCTCCGTGCTTGACATGTTTGCTATGCTTATTGACTGTACTTTAATGTATGTATTGGACTCGTGTTTATACATATATTAAAGTGGGGGCTAAATGCAACGTCAGAAAATGTCCCCTTGGGGGCTTTTCCCTCATAAGGTTTAGCTCCCAGGTCTTTAGTGTGCATTTAGGACATCTTGTTTCATAATGTAACATCCCGATGGAATTAACCCTGGGTCCTATGACAAATGGGGCCTAGGGGGACCCCTTGAACCTAACCCCGCCCAAAATAGGGGGGAGGACTTGGGTGCCCGCGCCCTAGTCCTACCCTATTTTGGGTTAGTCCCAAATTTCTATGTCGATTTATGACCATTATTTGGTCCCTAGGCCGACACGGTAAGTTTGAATTATGAAATTCTTGGTGGGAGTGTTTGTAGTTGCATATAAAAGTATGTTTAGGCATTCATTTGTAAACTAGAGCATTATTAGATGATTACTAGCAAGCTATTGTGTTTTAGAAGTGATTCAATGCTTTCATTGTGTTGCAAGAGCATATTTGTTTTGTCTATGTTTTTGTATTTATAGGTTTGAGTAATCATCTCCTCATGGCATGAAGAGCTTCTTCCTCCCATGAGATCTTCACTACAAGGTGATATCATTTGTGTTATTGAGCATTTATCATTTGGTTTTTGCCTCTGCCTCCCAAGGGCATGTACTCTCTATTTGACAATAGTGTTCCAAAGATTTAAATGTCTCTCTAGGGCTTGACTGAGGGAAGCCTCTAAACACCACAACCCCCTCCCAAAGTTTTCATGATTGCAGGTTACAGGTTGGAGTTGCAGACAAAGTGAAGTTGCAGGAGGGTACAATAGAGTGTCAGAATTATAGATCAGAGAAAAAAATAGCTCTCTGGACTAGGGCGCCTGCTCATTAGTCCTTGAAGTTCCACAACGGGAAAATCTCTGGTACATCAGGAACAAGTTGAAGATCTTGTTTACAGATCCTGACAAATAGTAGAGCATTAGACTTGGGCGCCTGCTCTTTAGTCCTTGACTTTTTCATCGCCAAACCCTGAAAATAGGTGCATAGTTATTTGTCATTTTACATCTTTCTGTAGCAGCATTTTCTGATATTTGTTTGTTTGCTGTCGTATTTGCATAATTAGGGTTTTAAGGTATAATTGAGCATAAAAGAAGATAATTGGAAATAAAATCATAAAAATCCAAGTTTCCCTACATCTCATAGTGACCTAGGGTATGATAGTACATTGCAACTCAACCCTAGGTCCTTGAATGAAAGGGTGAAAGAAGGATACATACACAAAACTACCAAAAAAAATATCCAAATTCTACCCTTTACACTTACTCAACACTTACATAAACAAACAAGCATCAAAACAAGAGTACAGTTGACACCAATGACAACATAGATATGTTGACATCAATGACAACATCGGTTAGGCACAACTAGCAGATTCAGTAGGCACCGAATCTTCTTCTTGGATAGCAATGAACACCCATTCATTTCAAGAGGTACTTCCCTTATCAAATTCATCATTTGTGACTCCTTCGTCAGTAGCTTCTTGGACATAGTAGCATTTCTTCTAAACCCTAAGTCTATTAGGGTTTGGCTTTGAAACCCTCTCCGGATATCTTGAAGTGAAATGACCAATCTTATTGCAAGCAAAACATTTGAAAGGCAACTTTCCTTCATACTTACTGGTCCTCTTGGTAATCTTTTGGAAATAAGGGCTTCAAGTTGTTCAAGCTCAGATTCATCTTCTTCAAGTTCCTTCCTTGCCTTGTCATATCTGGTTGATCTTCTTGAAGAGCTTTCACCTGGATCAAATATTTGCTTTCCAAAAACATTAGCCTTAAATGCATATTCTAATTTAGGAAGTGTTACCCATTTTTTGTTTTTTAGCTCAATCAAGTGGAGCTGGTTAAGTTTTCTAGTTTTGAGGGGTGCATGTCTATTATTAATAAGTGTTTTTCTAAGAGAAAAATGCCATAAAAGAACTTCAATTAAATGCAATAGTTTACAATCAAGAAGAAACATACAATCAAGAAACTTTCGATTCGATCGTTGGATTTTCAATTATAATACCTTTTTAGAAAGCTCTCGAAAAGATGATGGTGTACAAGCAGTACCGATAGGTAGAATACTTGGGTTTCCCACCAAATTTCGGGTCCATCTAGAGCCTCTAAGTGCCTCAAATTTGACTTTGAATATTTCAATAGGATTTTTGGAATTTGAAATTTTAATATCTCACAAATGACAAATGATATTGAAGTGATTTCTTCACCATTAGCTTCAATTCACCATTCTGGAGGTTTGTGTAAGATTTTGTATCCAACCATGCACAAATGCAAACTTACTAAAAATAGTAACCCTGCCAAATTTAGCCCTTATTGAAAAGAAACAACACATTTTTTTATTTTTTTTGGTTGATGCAAGATTGCTCTTACACCCTGGATGCTTCTGCATCAGATCTTCCTCACTGGTGGTAAACCTTTTGGTACATTATCAGAGATAATATCTTGAAATTCTTCCAACATTTTTGAGACTTCTGCTGGTACATCTTCACATTTCTCTTGACTAATCTTAGGAATCAATGCAAAGCAATAACGCTCACGCTTCATACCCTCCAAAAAATTTCTACCATCTACCAAGCAAATTCTGGCAGTACTACATACCTTTTCTTCCACCTCCTTCAAGGGCTTCAACTTATGACAGACTCCATCTTTTGTTAGGGAGTATGTGTTTGTACGACCATCATGGACAATGCTCCTATCATACTACCACAGCCTCCCCAATAACATATGACATGCATCCATCGGTATGATGTCACATAGCACCTCATCATGGTAGTCACCAATCTTGAACTTTACTAAACACTGCTCATTGACCAAAGCTCTACGGTCCTTCTACAACCATGCAATCCGATATGGATGCAGATGCTTTCTTCTTGTCAACTTCAACTTGTCAACTATCTCCTCTGAAACAAGATTATCAGTGCTTCCACTGTCAATATTAATATCACAACACTTACCTTCACATTTGCACCTTGTGTGGAATCAACTCTTCCTCTGATTGGGTTCTTTCTCCTCATTCAACAAAGTTCTTCTAACAACTAGGGTTTCTCCCCTTTCAACATCTTTAGAGCACTCAGACTGCACATCTTCATCTACATGTGCAACTCGTGCATTACCTTCAGGTCTTCTATTTGTCCTTCCTTGATGTTGCGGACACTCATATGCTCAATGCCCTTCTTCTCCACATTGGAAACAAGTTCCTCTGAAACCTCCTCTTCCAAGTCCTTGCCCAGGTCTACGTCTTCCTCTTCCTCTTTTCTCACCATTATTCTGGTCACGAGGGTGGTAGGCATTATCTCCTCTCTAATTTTAACTGGTTCCAGCTTCTTCACTTTTCTTTAGATCTTCATTTCGGCCTCCATAGGGTCTTCCACCAGTCCTTCTGCCTTGACCTCTTCCCCTTTGCTTTCTTTCAAATCTCTTATTCAGCTTCTCTTCCACCTTCAGGGAAAACTGGTACGCTTCTTCTATGGTGGTCATTCTGACCAGGCTCAACTCTTCTTGAATACTTGGCCTCAACCCATTAATGTAATGGGCTACCTTCTCCTTGTTGGCCTCTCCATGGCCTGTACTAATAGTGATCTTATAAAAATCTTCTGTATACTCCTTAACAGACTTGTTACCTTGCTTCAATCCTTGCAGCTTCTTCAACAACTCCATCTCATAGTCCACAGGAATGAACTGCTTCTTCAATTTCTCCACCATCCGATCCCATCTGGTAATCTTTGCTTTTCATCTTCTATTTCTCTCTAATTGGACCTCCTTCCACCAAATACTGGCATGGCCCTTCAACTTTGTCTTTGCAAACTTGACCCATTCAGGGTCTTCCACATCTTCATACTCGAAATACTCCTACATATCATTGATCCAATCAATAAGTTGTTCTGGATTCAAATCTCCAGAATAGGTAGAAACTTTGTCCTGGGCCTCTTTCTGATCTTTGAAATGGCCCTCAAGAACCTAACTTCTGCAGAATCTCCCGCAGCTTCTTGTTCTTCCTTAGATAGCTCTTCTTCAGCTTCATCTTCGCTTTCCTCTCTCCTTCTCATCTCGAACCCTCTCCGCAGCTCCTCTTGCAATGCATTGATTTGTCTTTGCAGGGCTCTAAAACCCTCTTCTGTCAAAGCATTCCTCCCACCACAGTTTCTTCGTGGAGGCATCTTAATCTCTACAGCAAACCCACAACCTCAGGTCCTAGTGCAAACTGCCTCACAGTCGGTAATCTATCTACACACTCAGGAACCCTTGCTCTGATACCACTTGATGAAGGGGGTAAATCATAAAACACACAATAATAGAAAATTGCACATAGAAATTAGAACTTTCTGTATTATTTTGGACAACTTATTACATTATAGAAGCTCAAATACAATCAGAGGTATCAACCCTCCACAGGATGCAACACATTACAGCTTCCTCTCACAAGACTCTGGAATCATCTGCCTTCTGTAACCCTAAATTTGCTAGTGTTTCTATTTTCCTGCCTATTCTTGTCTCTACACTTTCCCCCTTAACTCTACTACTGCCCAGGGTTCCTAAAAATGGTTCTTAATAGCCTTTTTGGCGGCCAACAACCTAATTTAAAAATTTGCATCTCCCTCTAAAAATAGGTCAATTTCGCACGTCCATAACTTTTGATCCGACTGTTGGATTTTCAATTATAATACCTTTTTGGAAAGCTCTCGAAAATACATCGTGCAAATGCAATATTCATAGGTAGATTGTTTGGGTTTCTCACCAAATTTTGGGCCCATCCGGAGCCTCTAATTGCCTCAAATTTGACTTTGAATATTTCAATAAGATTTTTGGAATTTGAAATTTTAATATCTCACAAATGACAAATGATATTGAAGTGATTTCTTCACCATTCTGGAGGTCCGTGTAAGATTTTGTATCCAACTGTGCACAAATGCAAACTTACTAAAAATAGTAACCCTGCCAAATTTAGCCCTTATTGAAAAGAAACAACACATTTTTTTTGGTTGATGCAAGATTGTTCTTACACCCTGGATGCTCCTGCATCATCAGGATACCAAATCCTTGCATATACATTATCATTACATGCACAATTTACTCCTATAATGCATTATATCAGTCTATAGTCATCATATATATCAGATGAAAACGAGGAACAAATTTGAAACTCATGGTTTTGTGTAACAAGTTTTTCCAATGTGCAGATGCAGGTAAAGTTTCATTGTTGTTTACTTCATTTAATGTTGCAGTATGTGGGGTAAAGCGGGCTCCCACAAGGGTCGAGCCTGGCATACTTTATTTTTTATGCAATAAAGAATTGGTTTTCAATCTCAATACAAACATGAGAAACAACTAAGTCAATTTGCCATATAGAGAAGCTATAAAGAATCCATTATACCATCAAGAGAGCCACAAAGTATAGTCAAGGTAGAATCGACAAATCAGATGAGCAAGTACAGTCAAGCTGATAATGCAAAGTCACCAATGAAGAATGCACATTTTCAGTTGGTTGTCCCAGTCATATGAGATGCAAATGTGTAGTTTGAACAACACATATAGCCGTCAAATGGACAGTCAAATGTCAAGAGCATAGAAGGATTATTCATATGGTTTTGTCATACACAGAAAAGCACAAGAATGAGGTGCAGCCATAAAAGGTATTTTTCTATCTTTTTGCTGTGATTAAAGTATGAATTTATTGTTCAGAGATATCCAGCGGATAGAACAGTCGAATAATGAAACATCATATATGCAAACATCATGTGTAAAGCCATTTGGAACAACAATATGCTTGAAAAGACATCATAGATTGGAGTAGCATTAAAATAGAGTAACTGTTGCTACAGGATAGAAAGGCAATATGAATTCATCATGAAATAAGTGTGCCTTCTATAGAGTGCCCTCTATACGTGAAGTAAGTCACACAGAGAGATTTGCTACAACATTGATATAATCTAGATACAAGTGCAAGTCATGATCAAGCATAACTAATGTAATGGAGAAGGATTGAAATAACTTTCAAATGATCAAGTCATAACGATATATCCTTTATCCAAAAGAGAGTGCAGACAAAAGGTCAAAGAGCATCAGGATTATAGAAGCTTTGAGGGAGCTGATAACACACTGTACAAGAAATATGCAATGGAAGGTACAACTATGTATAGGGAATAAAAGATATTAAATGTAGATGTATTATACAAGGACAACAAGTACCTCATATTCTTCTTTAAATATCTTATACATATTACAATGCATTCGTATTCCATGAATGTAAAAGGACAGATAGAGTATAGTATCAACATGTGAAATCTTGCAATTATGTATCAGAAGGTATAATAAATGCATTCAATTCATCATATTCAAAACAAAACAAATGTGTATCAAAAATGTTCCATTTGGTAAAGGACAGTCATAAGATGCTACAACAGTCTCAAAAGTAAAAAGATGGCCATATCAATGTTATGCTAGAGCTACAGGAGGTAGCTTATCCAACATTTGCCATAAGTCATCAAAGGTACCAGTGGACTATAAAAAGTCATGTCATAATCAGCTACTGGGGCTTCACATTCAAAGGATTGAAGTAATGTATCCTAGAACATTCCAAGTTTAAACATCAATTGTTATAGAAATGAAACATGCATGAGATCCAGGTGGAACTGGAAGGATTAGGTGGTGGGGGTCTAATCTATTTAGAGATCAACTATAAAGATTTTAAAGAAATTGAAAGCTTGAAAGAGAAGTTGGAGAAGGTCCTTCAAGATAAACAAGAAGTTGAGAAATGTCTTGAAAATCAGCTTATGTTGAATGATGAATTGAAGATAGTAGTTTCTAATCTTGAAGAAATTTCATAGAAGTTGGGTGAAGCTACACTAAATTGTAAAGAAGATCAAAGGGAATTGTCATCATATTTTTAGGGCCCTTTTCCTCAAGAAAACTCTGTTACTGGTGCACACTTATCAACTACACAAGAAGCAAAAGATAATTATTTTACAAATTTGAAGGCAAAATTTATAAAGTTTGTAAACTTGTTTGATTACTATAAAAGGATAATTCTAAACTCCACCAACAATGTCAGATGCTTGATAAACAATTATCATGCTGTAGCACCTCTAGTACTAACCACTGACAACTGTATTGAGAAGGAAATCAGAAGCGATCAAAATAAGGAACATGTGTTTGACACAGCTTCTACAGGACTTGAGGTTTCAAGAGACTATCACATAGCTACATCCTTTTTGCAATCAGCTGATAATAGTTCAGGGATATTACCATTGCCTTTGAATGACAATTTTAGATAGATTTGCATTGAAGTTTGCAAAATGGAAAATGACTTGGGTGGAATTCTTGTCATAAATCTTGATGCATTATGTTCACATATTGAAAATACATTTTGTTAACTTCCAGTAGATAATTCCTCAAATTCAAAGTCAACTATCAATTTTATTATTCCAATACAGTGCAAAGAATCTGATAAGTGAGAGGATGGTAATTTGTTTGTGAATGTGGAAAGGGACAAAACTAAGAGAAACCACGGATGCAGCAAAACTAGAGCTCATTTTGAGCTAAATGCAGATGCAAAGGAGAAAGTGACATTTTTTTCAAACTCATTTCAAACAAAATACTTAGAAATGCCTTGAAATCGCACTTCAGCATAGTCGAATGCAAGGTAAACATCAGAAAAATGAAGAGAGTTTGACAGGTGGAAGACTTAACTTTTTGTTTCTGCCAAGTACTATGTTAAAACCCACAGAATTTTCCTTCAAGGTGACCTCCATTTCAGCCTCAACACAGTCAAAATGCAATACAAGGTGGTCTGCCATGATGAAAACAAAGAAATACATGAGAAACTAGTCAGAAATCGTGGCCAGAAAGGCCCAAAATCAGCCTAGAATTGGCAGCAAAAGTTCAAAATCTCAGTGAAAAGCAACTTACCTTGCAAAATCCTCAGAGATTCTACATCAAAATCCTAAAAAAATTGACAAAATGACATAGTTTTCTTTAAAAACCCTACAGGCATGGCAGCGTAGCATCGAGACAGTAGAAAGGAATGAAGTGAAAATGAAATGTTTTAGGTTTTCTTCCTTTTTGGGTCAAATAGACCTAATTTCCATTTGATTGTGTTTTTTGACTTTTGATTTAAAAAAATCATTGACATCCTTGTTACCTGTGGTAAAGACCTTAGAGTCTTTTAAAATCTAGTGATAATACATCATGGGGCCGTGAGACAATTTTTCTGCCCTTTGATTCTCTTTCAAAGTCAAGTCAAATGCATTATGAAAACATAAGGCCGAGTGTTATATATTACTCGGTATGTCTTGTTATAATCACAAGGTGGGTGAAATGATGTATGTAAGGTATTGTAATGTGTATAGGGAGGCATAAGGGTCACTTTGAAATGTATTGCATAAGACCTTGTGATCATAATGATTTATATTGTGAAATGCGCAAATTGCATATGGAGTCATAATGATGCAATGTTATGTATGACAAATGCAAGGGCATGATGTTTGTATCAAGACCATGGAGTGAGATGTGAGAGGCGATCTTTTTCATGTATGGAGAGTCATGTTGTTTTTCCTAGGAATTACAAGATGTTTTTATGCCAATTTTGCATAATCTAGAGATAGATTAAATGTTGTAAACAAACGATAAAGTAATGAATTATGAATTACTTTATCATTTGTAATAAAAATGTAAAAGGCAATAATAGGCAGATTTGTCACACATGGCAAAGTAAGTCTCGTTGATTACTTTGTCATTCTTTCACAATATTTAATTTGTCCCTAAATCATGCAAAATCAGGAAATTAAATATTTGTGTCCTAAGTGCCATTATTTTTTACTTGGAATTGTAATAAATTTGGAATCTAAAACATTAACTAAAGTGGTGTAATTATAAACCACTTGGTCAATGTTAATTAGATGCAGAAAATAATGTGTATTTATGTCATTTATTATGCAAATATCAGACATTTATGATGCTGTAGGGGAGGTTGATAAACAAGTTGGGGAGTTATTGAGATATTTGACTTGTTTTCAGTAGCCTTAAAGAGCATTTAAAGGCATTTTCAGGTGCTTTTATGATTAGTGATGGAATGCCTTGATTTTTCCTGCATTGAGAGCCCACTGTGGAGGACTTTATGTAGATATTTTGAGGGCATTTATGAGATACACGAAAATGGAGGTTGCTCATGCTTATCTTGTTACAAGCTATTTGGGAAGTATATAGTCTTCTTCCTTGTTCATTATTCAGGGGTTCTGGCTATTCGCTACACTGTATATTGTAATTTTTGAGTTCTTTTGTAGAAATGAACAGTTTTGTAACCCATTTTTAGAGTAATACAACATTGTAACACTTTTTTAGCAGTAATAAATAGTTTATACCTTCCCATTTCTTCTGGTATTGTGTGTCCTTAGTGTTAGTATAGATCCTTGTGATGTTCTTTGTCCTTGGGACTGTGTTTCATGTTGGTGCCTTTATGCAGGGATACATATATTTTTGCAAGTTGTGAGATGTGCTAGGAATAAGAATTAGTTTTTGAGTAGTGAGAAAACATCTTTCTCCTTCACATAACTGTTGTTATTTAGCCTTCTTATAAATTGATGATGCAAATATTATGATTTACTGGGTTGTGTATGAGAACCTTATTATTACTAGTTTTATAGTGTGTTAGTCACTTGTGTAGTCTCTGATAACCATTTTGGTGCATCACCTTAGATAGTATGTTTCATTTGCTTGTAATCCTTATTACTCTTTCCCCTACAAAGACATTAGTCCTGTAGTTTCTAGGTGATAACCAGCTAGGAAGCCGGCCTTCTCCGGAGGTTCTTTCCATCATAGGTGATCCACATGCCTGGAAAGATCCCATGTTTCTCCAGATTGCTAGGTTTTACAACTCAACAAGGGTGCAAATCTAAGAGACAACAATTTTTGGCACGCCCGGTGGGACTGTGAAACAGATTCTCAGTCTAGTTTATATGTTTTGTTATTGCTGTTTGGTGTGTACAACAGTAGTTTCAGCCTTTTGGAAGCATTTTCTTTACACACCTGGTGACTCTAGAAAGAAAATAACCACTAGTTTCAAGAAGAGAAGTGTTGGTATGTACTTATTTTACTAAAAAATTAGACTTGATTTTTATCGTTGTGAACATTTCATGAATTTTCAGTTGATTTGATGCTGCATAATGTTTTCTTTTAGTGAAGATAGGTTTTATAACCCTCCATTCCATGAAAATCCTACTTATGCCACTTCTTACCAGCCATACCAAGCAGAATATGCTGCTAGTTTTGTCCCAAATAACCCACCAACAACAGATTATCAGCATAATCATCATGCTTACCAGTTTTGTCCCAACTAATCATCATGCTTGCCACCCCTGCTCAGCTTTCTTGGCAACCTATCCATGCCTATAATCATTTGCAAGAAGATCATTTTGCTCATGACCAACATAACTACCCTCTGAATCGGCCTCAAAATGTTAACAACATGAGTATCAGGGAGGTAGCATTAGACTTGTAAAAGAAACTTGAGGCTATCACAAAGGAGCAGGAGTATAATATGCAGGAAGAGGAGCAATCCTACCAAGCTCTTTGTCATCAACAGGAGGTGGAAAGGGAAAGAATGTGTGAAGAGGAATTCTTGAGTAGGCAGATTACTGCCAAGGAAGAGCAAATAAGGCAATTAATAGCTCAGGTTCAGGAGCCTAAGGTCGAAAACCCTTCTCCTTTTCCTAATCTCATGCAAATCCACACTATAAGTCAAGCTAAGCCTAGCAGTGAGACTTCTCCAATGTTTAAAATTCTAGGTTTCAGGTAGCCTTCTACCTTGAAGGTTCCAAGTTGGAAAGGGCCATCTTTTTTACCCTGTGAAGTCCCTCCACCAAACATACAAATGGAACCATGCTCTACCATCCAGCTAACAGAAGAAGAGGAGATAAAGCAGCCTATACCATCTTGTCTAGATACTATTTGTCTCTTCAAAGGAAGGCTTGTTGTGTGGTCTTCTTCATGGGAAGTCAGAAATAAAAAGGAAGAGGAAAGTGTCTGTGCTATGCCATAGAAGCAATCAGTAATTGAAAGTGATGAAGGGGTGAAAAATAGGTTGTTTGAGTAGCTACCATGTTTTCTTGACCTAGAAGAGGAACAAGTTGATGTCTCAACTCAACCTTGTGAAGAGGAGCTTCTTCAAGACAGCGGAGATATTTCATTGAATCAACAAACAGACAACACTTTGGAGAAGTACTTTGAAAATGATGACCTTGTTCTTGAGGTTAAAGAAGGTGCCTGAACCAAAAAGTTTTCAGACCTTAAAGGGAAGCCCAAAGATATCAAGCATGTTCAAGAGGCCAACATTCCCCAGGAGGATCATGATGAAGTTTGTTTTTGGAATGATTTGTAGGAGTTTTGTGCTAACCTTGATACCAAGCCAGCTTTGAAAAATAAAGAATGCTACAAACACGAGGAACACATTCATGTTTTGTTTCCTCAAGAGGGCTACTACAAAGAGGACCAGTTTGAGTATAACTTTGAGTTATCTTTTTCACAATCAAAAGGTGAAACAACACCTTTGAAGGATGAAAATCTTGGACATTTGAAACAACAAGCTTTCAAACAAATTGGTGATGGGACTCAAAAGGAGGAGTTATTTTCTTTTTTGGATCAACCTTTGTCTCCTCTTGATGAAGATGGATCCTCTTTTAATTGTCCCAAGGATGAAGGTTGCACCTTAATTCAGGAAAAGTTGTAGAAGAAAATGCCTTACAGCCTATAGAAGAGGACAACATGAACTATTTGGAAGTGCTCCCACAATTTGTTGATGAAGAGTTGCATTCTAGAATGAAGGACAAACCAAATGAGCAACAAATTAAGGACCTTTTCTCAGTTGTCCAGCAGGGGTATCAGCTCTTGATCAAGAGGTTGAACATCTTGATGGTTCATTTTCAAGAGCAATTATAGATACAGAAATGGGACATTCCAATCATCAAGATGAGGAATCGGTAATACATGAGCAAGAAGCCAACAAAGAGAGATTAAGGTTCATCAGTTCAAATGGATGTCCTATCAAACATCTAGCTCAAATCAAGCCTAACAAGGTGTTTTTAGTCATGCTCACACTTGAGGAGAAGATTGAAACTAAGGAGCAGCATGTCCAAATTACCTATACCTCAAAACAATAGCAAGCATGATCAAAATCATGAGGTAGGTGGACTTGTTTTCTTTCTTCATATCTCATTACAGCAGTTGGTTATACTTTTGTCAATTATGCACCTCCTTGAGGCTACTCATGAGCATGTGATATATTGTAAATTGTTGAGGATGGGAAGTTATTTCAAAGTAGCACCTCTACTGGTTAGATGCAGGCTAGGTTTAGTTTTGATGTTAAATAATTGCCACTGCACAATAGATTAGATGCACATTTCATTTCCCTAAGTGCATTTCTGCACAGTTGTTAGTTGTTCCTGGGTCTGGTTGTGCACAAGGTTTCAAAATGTTGTAATGTACTATAGTTGTATGTATAGACAACCATCATATGAGATAGTGAATACATGTTTTCACTGTCACACATCACACCTATCTCCCTCATAGAGCTATAATAAATTGCAATAGTTTGCTGAGGAGGTGTTCTTGTTGATTTTCTTTTCTAGCCCATCAAGTAGATACATATCATTAATGACAGTGATTTTTGTTGGTTCTCTGTCATCAACCATACACATGCACTTGATGGATTAGAAGAGGTTGTAGTTTGAAGTAAGTTGCAGCAGTGGAAAGGGTGTTTTTCAAGGTTTTGTCAAGTAAGAGTGACTCTATGCCCAATGGATAGTTTTAGGCAGCTGGTCTGAGTACTTAGCAGGCAAGCACCATGCAAATGTCGCCAGAAATGTTACCCATTTTTTGTTTTTCAGCTCAATCAAGTGGTGCTAGTTAAGTTTTCTAGTTTTGAGGGGTGAATGTCTATTATTAGTAAGTGTTTTGCCAAGAGAAAAATGCCATAAAACAACTTCAATTAAATGCAATTGTTTACAATCAAGAAGAAACATACAACATTGCAGATTTTGAAAGGCTTTTTCATTATTTATAAATGTCAAATGAAATGCTCCCACACAAGCCATGGGAATGACTACCATAATGCATTATAAAAGGAAATGATGCATATAGAAATGAAAGCATAAACAAAGACAAGGGATCCATCATTGCCTAGTAATGATGAACCCCCATGGTTGAACAGCTTCATCTTCAGCTTCAGCTCCTTCATAGAGGTCACCCTGCTGTTCCAAAATACATGTAAAGAAACAAGAGAAAATTGTGTCAAAGCTTGGGATACCAAATCCTTGCATATACATCATCATTACATACACAATTTACTCCTATAATGCATTATATCAGTCTACAGTCATCATATATATCAGAGGAAAATGAAGAACAAATCTAAAACTCATGGTTTTATCTAAAAAGTTTGTCCAATGTGCAGATGTAGGTAAAGTTTCATTGCTGTTTACTTTATTTAATGTTGCAGTATGTGGGATAAAGTGGGCTACCATAAGGGTCGAGCCCAACATACTTTATTTTTTATGCAAGAAATAATTAGTTTTCAATCTCAATACAAACATGAGAAACAACTAAGTCAATTTACCATATAGAACAACTATAAGGAATGCATTGTGCCATCAAGAGAGCCACAAAGTACAGTCAAGGCAGAATCGACAAATTAGATGAGCAAGTACAGTCAACCTGATAATGCAAAGTCACCAATGAAGAATGCACATTTTCAGTTGGATGTCCTAGTCATATGAGATGCAAATGTGTAGTTTGAACAACACATATAGCCGTCAAATGGATAGTCAAATATCAAGAGCATAGAAGGATTATTCATATGGTTTTGTCATACACAGAAAAGCACAAGAATGAGGTGCAGCCATAAAAGGTATTTTTCCATCTTTTTGCCATGATTAAAGTATGAATTTATTGTTCAGACATACCCAGCGGATAGAACAGTTGAATAATGAAACATCATATATGCAAACATCATGTGTAAAGCCATTTGGAACAACAATATGCTTGAAAAGACATGATAGATTGGAGCAGCATTAAAATAGAGTAACTGTAGAAAGGCAGTATGACTTCATCATGAAATAAGTATGCCTTCTGTAGAGTGCCCTCTATATGTGAAGTAAGTCACATAGAGAGATTTGCTACAGCATTGATATAATCTAGATACAAGTGCAAGTCATGATCAAGTATACCTAATGTAATGGAGAAGGATTGAAACAACTTTCAAATGATCAAGTCATCACGATATATCCTTTATCCAAAAGAGAGTGCAGACAAAAGGTCAAAGAGCATCAAGATTATAGAATCTTTGAGGGAGATGCTAACACACTGCAAAAGAAATATGCAATGAAAAGTACAGCTATGTATAGGGAATAAAAGATATTAAATGCAGATGTATTATATAAGGACAACAAGTACATCATATTCTTCTTTAAATATCTTATACAAATTGCAATGCATTCGTATCCCATGAATGTAAAAGGATAGATAGAGTACAATATCAACATGTGAAAGCTTGCAATTATGTATCAGAAGGTATAATAAATGCATTCAATTCATCATATTTAGAAGAAAACAAATGTGTATTAGAAATGTTCTGTCTCGTAAAGGACAGTCATAAGATGCTACAACAGTCTCAAAAGTGAAAAGATGGCCATATCAATGTTATGCTAGAGCTACAGGAGGTAGCTTAACCAACATTTGCCATAAGTCATCAAAGGTACCAGTGGACTATAAATAGTCATGTCATAATCAGCTACTAGGGCTTCACATTCAAAAGATTAAAGCAATGTATCCTAGAGCATTACAAGTTTAAACATCAATTGTTACAGAAATGGAACATGCATGAGATCTAGGTGGAACTAGAAGGATTAGGTGGTGGGGGTCTGATCTATTTAGAGATCAACTATAAAGATTTTAAAGAAATTGAAAGCTTGAAAGAGCAGCTGGAGAAGGTCCTTCAAGATAAATAAGAAGTTGATAAATGTCTTGAAAATCAGCTTATGTTGAATGATGAATTGAAGATGGTAGTTTCTAATCTTGAATAAATTTCATAGAAGTTGGGTGAAGAAACACTGAATTGTAAAGAAGATCAAAGGGAATTGTCATCATATTTTTAGGGCCCTTTTCCTCAAGAAAACTCTGTTACTGGTGCGCACTTATCAACTACAAAAGAAGCAGAAGATAATTATTTTACAAATTTGAAGGAAAAATTTACAAAGTTTGTAAACCTGTTTGATTACTATAAAAGGAGAATTTTGAACTCCACCAACAATGCCAGATGCTTGATAAACAATTATCATGTTGTAGCACCTCTAGTACTAACCACTGATAACTATACTAAGAAGGAAATCAGAAGTGATCAGAACAAGGAACATGTGTCTGACACATCTTCTACAAGACTTGAGGTTTCAAGAGACTATCATATAGCTACATCCTTTTTGAAATTAGCTGATAATAGTTCAAGGATATTACCAGTGCCTTTGAATGACAATTTTGGACAGATTTGTATTGAAGTTTGCAAAATGGAAAATGACTTGGGTGGAATTCTTGTCATAATCTTGATGCATTATGTTCACATATTGAAAATACATTTTGTCAACTTCCAGCAGGTAATTACTCAGATTCAAAGTCAGCTATCAATTTTATTATGCTAATACAGTGCAAAGAATCTGATAAGCAAGAGGATGGTAATTTGTTTGTGAATGTGGAAGGGAACAAAACTAAGAGAAACCATGAATGCAACAAAAATGGAGCTCATTTTGAGCTAAATGCAGATGCAAAGGAGAAATTGACATTTTTTTCAAACTCATTTCAAACAAAATACTTAGAAATGCCTTGAAATTGTGCTTCAGCACAGTTGAATGTAAGGTAAACATCAGAAAAATGAAGAGAGTTTAATAGGTGGAAGACTTACTTTTTGTTTGTACCAAGTGCTATGTTAAAACCCATAGAGTTTTCCTTCAAGGTGACCTCCATTTCAGCCTCAGCACAGTCAAAATGCAATACAAGGTGGTTGGCCATGACGAAAACAAAGAAATACATGAGAAACCAGTTAGAAATCATCGCTAGAAAGGCCTAGAATCGGCAACAAAAGTTCAAAATCTCAGTGAAAAGCAACTTACCTTGCAAAATCCTCAGAGATTCTGCATCAAAATCCTCAAAAAATTGATAGAATGATGTAGTTTTCTTCACAAACCCTATAGGCATGGCGGCGCGACATCAAGACAGCAGAAAGGAATGAAGTGAAAATTAAATGTTTTAGGTTTTCTTCCTTTTTGGGTCAAATAGACCTAATTTCCATTTGATTGTGTTTTTTGACTTTTGATTTAAAAAAATCATTGACATCCTTTTTTCCTGTGGTAAAGACCTTAGAGTCTTTTAAAATCTAGTGATAATACATCATGGACCATGAGACAATTTTTCTGCCCTTTAATTCTCTTTCAAAGTCAAGTCAAATGCATTATGAAAACATAAGGTTGAGTGTTATATCTTACTAGGTATGTCTTGGTATAATCACAAGGTGGGTGAAATGATGTATGTAAGGCATTGTAATGTGTATAGGGAGGCATAAGGGTCACTTTGAAATGTATTGCATAGGACCTTGTGATCATAATGATGTATATTACGAAATGCATAAATTGCATATGGAGTCATAAGGATGCAATGTTATGTATGACAAATGCAAGGGCATGATGTTTGTATCAAGACCATGGAGTGAGATGCGAGAGGTGATCTTTTTCATGTATGGAGAGTCGTGTTGTTTTGCCTAGGAATTACAAGATGTTTTTATGTCGATTTTGCATAATCTAGAGATAGATTAAATGTTGTAAACAAACAATAAAGTAATGAATTATGAATTACTTTATCATTTGTAATAAAAATGCAAAAGGTAATAATAGGCAGATTTGTCACACATGGCAAAGTAAGTCTCGTTGATTACTTTGTCGTTCTTTCACAATATTTAATTTGTCCCTAAATCATGCAAAATTGAGAAATTAAATATTTGTGTCCTAAGTGCCATTATTTTCTGCATGGAATTGTAATAAATTTGGAATGTAAAACATTAACTAAAGTGGTGTAATTATAAACCAATTGGTCAATGTTAATTAGATGTAGAAAATAATGTGTATTTATGTCATTTATTGTGCAAATATCAGACATTTATGATGTTGTAGGGGAGGTTGACAAACAAGTTGGGGAGTTATTGAGATATTTGACTTGTTTTTAGTAGCCTTAAAGAGCATTTAAAGGCATTTTCAGGTTCTTTTATGATTAGTGATGGCATGCCTTGACGTTTTCTGCATTGAGAGCCCACTTTGGAGGACTTTAGGTAGATATTTTGAGGGCATTTATGAGATGCACAAAAATGTAGGTTGCTCATGCTTATCTTGTTACAAGCTATTTGGGAAGTATATAGTCTTCTTCCTTGTTCATTATTCAGGGGTTCTGGTTATTCACTGCACTGTATATTGTAATTTTTGAGTTCTTTTGCAGAAGTGAACAGTTTTGTAACCCATTGTTGGAGTAATACAACATTGTAACACCTTTTTAGCAGTAATAAACAGTTTATACCTTCCCATTTCTTCTGGTATTGTGTGTCCTTAGTGTTAGTATAGATCCCTGTGATGTTCTTTGTCCTTGGGACTGTGTTTCATGTTGGTGCCTTTATGCAGGGATAAATATATTTTTGCAGGTTGTGAGATGTGCTAGGAATAAGAATCAGTTTTTCAGTAGTGAGAAAACATCTTTCTCCTTCATAGAACTGTTGTTATTTAGTCTTCTTATAAATTGATGATGCAAAGATTATGATTTACTGGGTTGTGTATGAGAACCTTATTATTACTAGTTTTATAGTGTGTTAGTCACTTGTGTAGTCTTTGATAACCATTTTGGTGCATCACCTTAGATAATATGTTTCATTTTCTTGTAATCCTTCTTACTCTTTTCCCTGCAAAGACATTAGTCCACTAGTTTCTAGGTGATAACCAGCTAGGAAGCCAACCTTCTCCAGAGGTTCTTTCCATCACAGGTGACCCATAGGTGTGGAAAGATCCCATGTTTCTCCAAATTGCCAGGTTTTACAACTCAGCAAGGGTGCAAATCTGAGAGACAATAGCAAGAGAATCACCAAACTCACTCATTTCAAATGCTCAAAGCTTGCCAACCAGATGATCCCTTGTAACATCTGTCACAGTCCTGATCTCCTCAATAGCAGCAACTCTGTGCTTGTATGAAGCAAGTAAGGATATGAGCACCTTGCCAACAATCTCTGATTATTCCAGTTTTCCACCAGCACACCTGATACTGCACATAAGTTCATTCACCTTCTACATGTAGGATGTGATGTTTTCATCTTCACTCATCCTTAAACTTTCATATCTACCCTTCAGGCTCTATAGCTTAGTACATTTGACATATGCATCACCTTCATACAGAGTTTCCAACTTCTTCCAGATTTCATGAGTAGTTTTCAATTCAAGGACATTTGTCATTTCTGTATCATTTGGGGCATTCAACAATGCTTCTTTAGCTCGAATGTTGTATTCAGCTTCTTTGAGTTCATCTAGAGTTGAAGGGACTTTATCTGGAGGCTTATACTCATCCTTAGTTATCAACCAATAAGGATCACCCATGCATTGCAAATGACACTCCATGCGACTCTTGCAAAGAGAGTAATTTGTTCCATCAAATCTCAAACTGTCCTTCTTGTATGCCAACATCCTGGATCTCCTCAAGCGGTCAAGCTTCTTATAGAGGAACCGGCTCTGATACCAATTGTTGAAATTGGGGCAGACAAATGAGAGGGGGGTGAATCAGTTGTCACAAAACTTTTATCTTTTGTTGCATTTAATCTTCTTTACCAATTATTAACAAATCAATGATATAACCATGAAAGCATGAATCAACAACACATGAGCATAAATATAATCAACACACATAACACCGAGATTTTTATGTGGAAACCCAGTTAAGGGAAAAACCACAGTGGGGGTTAACCCACAAGATTTATTCTCTGTTAAAAGAATAGAAAAATGGGAAGGCACTTGCCTTCGAGCACACTACCCAAAGGTCACTACTCAAAGGAGGCTCACTGCCTATAGAAACATTCACAAGATTAACATTGAAAGGTTGAACTGAGAAACATCTTCTTCATGCCAAGGTTCAGTTCCATTGAAGCGCACAATACTTCTGCTTTGCCCCCAAACAATTCCTTGCTATATCCGCATCTTCTCTCACATCCACACATTTACATGACTTCATTACACTTATTTATACATGACATCGACTTTGGAATGAACATCAAATTCAGCCTTACAATCATCTATATATAACATTTTCTAAGATAGGCATTACAAGCAATTACAATTACAAGACTTGATTTAATACAAAATACTATATGCAGACCACTACACTATCGGCCAAACATAGCTGGGACTCAAATCTTCCTTGAACAACATGACACACTCCATAGAACTCATCTTAGATCATCCACAACACACACTAATCATCTAGGGTTGGCCAAGACTGGAAAGAACAACAACAACCAAAAAGAAATCTTCAACTATGAGCTCAATCCTCAATGCAGACCACTAACACAATAGGCATGTTGGTTATTTTCCCAGACTAGATGCTTGTTCCCAGTAATCCCTACAAGGTAGCCATCATTGATCAACAGGATTCCTGGGCTAGGGGCCAACAGTACATGAGATAGACTCTATAAATATCTCCTCTTCTTCTTTAGGCTCTGCAGAACCAAGGGGGGTATTCCCTATTCAACATCTATGAAATGCATCTATGTATTAGTTGGGATGTTGACACAAAGTAGATAAATTCTCTCTTATGCAGACCAAAACTGTAAGATAAGTGCAAAGGGGCTAGCTTTGGGCCTATATTCAATTGTAGATAGAGGATTTTAGTCCTAAAACTACTTCTAATATCCTAAAGGATTGTATTTAAGGTTTGAGTTTGATTTTATGTTCGGATGCAAAACTGAGACATTGGGTTACAACCAAGATACAAGACTAGATTGGTGTCTATCTAGGGCTCGGAGTTAATAGACATATATATGTGAATGTTTATCACAGACCTAAAACAACAATCAGATTTCAAGGGGATTATGCAATGTATGTCTTACAGACAATACCCAAGATAAAGTATTTAGTTATTTCTGCTTACAAACATCCTTACTACAATGTATTCTTCTCAATACTTAACCCAAAACATTTCAATCTTCTCCTTGAGCAGAAGTAAAAGATTAAGCATTCAATATAGGAAACCCATATCCTAGAATCTCTAACACCCCTTAGATATTCAGATTCAGAAGAAGAAGGCATTCAATTTGGAGACAAATAACAAAATACATGCTATAAAGCATTACTCATTTAAATCAACATGAAACTAACAAATTCTGTATATAAGACATTCAACATACAACTCATAAACTCACAAAGTACTCAGAACATAGCCACCAATGAGATTGTATCCGATTACAACACTAAAAAGTTGTCCAGTTTTTAATAACAACAAAATGAGTAACACAGTCTGCTTATACAGTAGGAGAGTGTACTCAGCATTAATTACAAGGCAAAAATAAAAAATCTGCAAGATACCGTGCACCACAAAATGGCGCTCAAAACATTAATGCAGTAGGTAGAAGGAATGACGAAGAGGAGTTGGACTCGAGCCCCATGCCGCCGTTTGGGGACATTCCTCATAAAACTAGTAGTTGGTTTGTCACTCAATCCATCGCGCCTCTGCATTCTGCCATTAATGATTCAGCTACCCGTGGGATGCAGCAATGAACACATTCAAAATTTTCCCACCCAAAACAAGTCTGAGGAAGCAAGGAAGACCAACTCCGCAACTTTAAAACTTGACCGTTGATTCTGACTCCATCGCTGAGATCATTGGTGCCAAAAACTACAAAAAAGCCAAGAGCCAATGATTATGTGCCACGTAGGCACTCCACGTTCCTATCGCTGATTTTTGCCATCTTCATTTTGCCATCTCACCCCTTGTATATGCAAGAACGGATGCATATACAACTACTCTATATACAAGCCGGACCTCAAATTTTATAGAACAATTTGAAATCGGGTTCAGTTCTGGCTTGTATCTCTCTTCTTTGTATATTCATGATATACAACACACACATACATACAAGCCACAGATTTCAAATCATCATGCATCAGAATATACCTCCCTTTGAAATCTGGCTTGTATACTTCTTCAATGCATATCGGCTTACATATGCAAACATACAAGCACCTTTATACAACCAACGGACTTCAAATTTCATTCACTACATTTAATATCTTCTCCACGGGGTTGTATATCCTCCTTTGTATATTGGCTTGTATGTGCAAACATACAAGTGAATGCACCTACAACTAGTGGGCCCCATTTTTGACGCTGACTGCCGCTGACCTGTTTGCATACCTCACCTTGTACATTCAATTGTATATATGGAATATACAATCCCAAACATACAAAGCGGATCTCAGAATATTTTAAAACGCTAATAATTCCTTTGGTCGCATCCACCTTGCATATCCCGCTTGTATGCTGAATATACAAACTCGTTTGTATATACCCGTGGACCCCATCAATTGTATCTTTTCTATTTTGTATATTACTTAATATACAAAGCCCTTTGTATGTAGCCGATATACAAACTGGGAATATTCTCAGAATTTTGTGAAAGATTCCCACTTGTATGTCTCCAATGTATGTCAAACATACATTCAATTTGTATCTGTTTCCTTTGTATATTTTTCTTGCACCTTTGCCTATAGACCCGATATATAAGCAAAGCTGATATACAGGCACAGAATATTCCCAGGAATCTACGAAAGATTCCCCCTTTGTATATGCAAACATAATATGCATATAAAATGCACATAACTCAATTCTTTATGATTTTTGGAAGCCGATTGAAATTTCACAAGCCTGCCAACATACAACTTGCATTTGCACATACAAAACTTAACATTTTTCCCATGTGCGACAGAAAAAAGGCGGTAAAATACTGCATGCAGGTTGGGAAACAATTAAGCCAAGGCACTAAGGGTTTGAAGGAATACACACAGGAACTTGAAAACTTGAATTCAAAACCCTAACCCTAGGTGAACACAACCAGTGGCTTCGACTGGGGACGTGCAGACACAAGACTATAGCGAGAATCAAGCAACTCCAGGGCAGACTAGACAAAACACAAAACTCAAAACATGACTGACTATACAAGGCATGTACAAAATATTTACATCTAGTTTGCAATGTGCACATAAGTTACCCATTTATGAGAAGTAGGGCTTCAGGAACTGACCATGCACAGGCAATTCCAACAATTCACCTCTTAGGGCCTCGAGAAAATAGGAATCTTCTCCATGAGTGTCACTAATTTGGTACAGGCCCATCCATAAGGGCTCAAATTTATTGTGCTTACCCTTGTCCTAGTTCCTTGCATTCCAAACAAGGACCAAATCACCTATCTGAAACTTTCTCTTTGTAGCCCTTTTATCAAACAAATATTTTACCTTTTGCTGTCTCTTGATGTTTGTTTTTCGTGCCTCCCTTCTCATTTAATCTAGTGCAACCAGCTGATTTATTCTTTCAGTCATTGGGTCCCCAATTTCCTCATCATTCCCTTGGATGAATTTATAAACTGGTAGGAGGTTGTTGACAGGCAATCTAGCTATTGTACCATACACTAGTTCAAAAGGCAACCTTCCAGTTGCTTTCTTCATTGTCACTCTGTCAGCCCATAATGCCATTTTTAGCTTCAAATCCCAAGCCCTTTTATTTTTATCTATCACCCTTTTGATGATTTTCATGAGACTGCTTGACCATTTCCTTGTGAATGGTATGGTGATGTATGAGACAAATCAATTCCATAATTGTTGCAAAAATCAACAAATTCACCAGACCTGAAGCACATTGTATTTTCTGTGACCAATTTGGTTAGCACCCAAATCTGATAATAATATTCTCTAGAATAAAATCTATCACCACTTTGCTTGTAGCTTTTTTAGTCGGAATGGCTTCAATCCATTTAGTGAAGTAATCAGTGGCAACAAGAATCCAACTATGTCCTCCACTCGACTTTTCTAAGATTTTCCCTATAAATCAATCCCCCATTGCTGAAATGGAGCTTCTAAAGTTACAGTCTTAAGGGGCAATGCATCTTCATATTTTAGCTTTCCTAAGAACCTTTGGTAAGAATCATATTTTTTTACCATTCCGTGTGCGTCTGAGAAGAGAGTTGGCCACCAATAGCCTGCTATGAGAATCTTGTGGGCTGTTGTTTGGCCAACATAGTGTCCACCACATACTCCATTGTGCATATCACTTAAAATATCTCTGGCTTGATTTTCATCTACACACCTAAGTAGCACGCCATCAGAATTTTCCCAATACAACTCTCCTTGAACAATGATGTATTTAATAGCATGTAGCTTCAAGGTTCTCTTCTGATTGTCACTAAGATGGGAAGGATAGTTCAGATTCTGCAAATAATGTACTATGTCCTTATACCATTCAGATTATGACATGTTTATAACTTCATTATGCACTACATTCACTTGGCATGCCTCTAGATTTGACTGTGTCATCAATTTTGCCAAACCTTGTCCTCTTACCAATTTTGTGATCTATATTTCAATATTGAACTTCTGCAATTTGTTTATCCATCTGCATCTTCTTCCAGTTACCTCCTGCTAAGTAAAGATATCTTTGATTGCTGCATGAGGCACATATGCAACTATCTGAGAGCCTACCAAATATGGCCTGAAACTTTTGACTACTCTAACCAGTGCATATGCCTACTTTTCCATGATATTATACTTCAACTCAGCAGCCTGCAATGACCTGCTAAAGAAAGCTATAGGTTGTTCAAAACCTTCTGTATTTTTCTATAGTAAGCAAGCAACAATAGTATGGAAAGAAGCAAATGAGAACAGTTGAAATGGCTTAGAAAAATTAGGAGATTTTAGCACAGGAGGCATTTTTATAGCCTCTTTGATATTCTGAAATGATTTAGTTGCTTCATCTTCCCATTTGACAATTGCACCTTTATTCAACATCTTGGAGATATCTCTGGTGGTCTCTGCAAAGTTAGGCACAAATCTCCTAACAAAATTAATTTGTCCAAAGAAGGACTGAACACCTTTCACTGTTTTAGGGATCTAAATTTTGTCAATTGCAGCCACCCTTTCAGGATCAATCCTGACTCCATCCTTGGAAATAATGTGACCAAGCAATTTTCCTTCCACTACCTCAAAAGCACATTTATTTGGGTTGAGTGAGATGCCATATTCCAATGCTCTAATAAAGATTTGTTCCAAGTGCATATAGTGTTGCTCTTCCTTTTTTGAAAAGGCAATCAAATCATCTTGATACATAGCCAAAATTGAGTCAATTAATCCTGCAAAAGCAACATCCATAGCCCTCTGAAATGTGGCACCTGCATTTGTCAGTCCAAATGGTATTCTCACATATACATAGGTTCCCCATGGAGTGGTGAAAGTAGTCTTGAACTATTTTGATTCTTTTACTTTTACTTGATTGTACCCTAAAAATCCATCCATCATGGATAAGAGCTCACAGCCAGTCACCTTCTGCAACATGGCTTCCATGTTTGGCAATGGATAATTATCCTTCAAAGAAGACACATTCAGATTTCTAAAGTCCACACAAAGTTATATGTCACCGTTTTTCTTTCTAACTAGGACAAGGTTGGACACCCAAGTTGAGTGTGTGATGGGCATAATTATTCCAGCCTCCCTAAGCTTCATAAGTTGTTCTTGCATTTTTGGAGCTAAAGTTGGGTTGATAGGTCTTTGTTTTTGTCTAAATGGTTTAGCTTTAAGCTTCAAAGGGATTTCATGCTGAAATAAATCCTCTCTATAAGCTTTTAGGTCCTCATATGACCAGGGAAAGACATGCTTATATTTTCTTAGTAATGCAATCAGCATAGTTCTGATATGTGGCTTGAGCTATTTGCCAATATATACCTTTTTGGGGGCATGAGATGTCTCCAAGTTTATTTCTTCTAAATCATTCTTATTTGTTGGAGATGCCTTTATAACAAATTGGTCCCCATTGTCAAAAGCTCGCTCTAAACCAACCAACCCTCTAGGGATTTTATTTGTCTTGAGTTGAATTACCTCCTTCCCTAGGAGAGTTTCTTTCCCATCTACAACCTCTACAAAGTTTTGAAAATCAATTTCTTGGTTCTCATATTCATCAATACAATATAGAAATCTTAGCAAATTTCTGTCATTATCAAATAGCTGCCAGCTGCATACATTATCTGGCACTGCAGGTCTAAGTTTGACCTCAACATTTGTAACATCTGATAGAGTAACATCATCTGGCCTTATAGCTACATTGGCTAGAAAATCTGCCCTGACATTTTTTGATCTCTCTATCCAGCTTATTGAAAAAGCATCAAACAATTTAATTGTATCCCAAATAACATGCTTATACTGTTTTAGCCTCTTATTTTTTGATGCATACTTATCTCTAACTTGGGAAACAACTAACTCTGAATCACCAAATACCTTGAGCATCTTAATTCCATGCTTCAGAGCAACATTCAATCCTAACAACAGAGCCTCATACTCTCATATATTATTTGTACAGGCAAACTTCAGCAAGAATGAGAATTTTAGAAGCTTACCAGTTGGAGATAGAAATATAATTCTAGCACCAGAGCCTTCCTTTGAATAAGCTCCATCAAAATACATGGTCCAAAGACCTTGTTGGTCAAGCTCTTGAATGCAAATATCTCTCCTTTCACCCCCTTTATCATCTGAGACAACTCTGAAATTATCACAGTCAGTGTCTACAAAACATATATGCTCCTCTAACTCTTGGTCCTCAACTATTTCTGATGATCTTTCTTCTCTGATCAATTTGACATCCTTGCCATTCATTGGGATCATGGCATATGAGAGGTCAAGTTGCATACTCCCACTAATCAATGCTCCCCATCTTCTTGACAACAACATGCCATACTGTGGTTTGATATCAACAACTATTATGTTCATTTTATAAGTCCTTTCTAGATATACTGCCAGTCTAAAATCTACATCTTTTATAATTCCAATGACTGGTACTTCTCTAGCTTCCATGGAATAGCATTTCCCACATGCCTTGTCTATTTTTAATCTAGCTTGCTGCATGATAGCCAAAGGCATGATATTCGTTGATGCTCCTGAGTCAAGCATACAATTCTTAATCACTTTTCCATTTATGATAAGGGAGACATAAAATGGCTCAACCTGTGAAGGACACTTTGTCATAGTCACCCCCATATATACTTCAGGAGTTTCTTCCTCATCCATACACAACTTGTTTTTTACCCTGAGTTTCAATACTCTAATTAGCTCAACAGGATACTCCTGAAATTAGGGACAATGTTTTATTTCTGAACTCCTCAACTTTCATTAGCTCCATCAATGGAACAAAGATCTTCACCTGGGACAAGACCTGAGTTATGTCAAATGGGGCATAACTTTGTATGATAGTTGTGGCTTGATCCACAGTTTTATTTCTATCCTGAGATGATCCAACTTTAATTTTTATGGCTCCCTGACTGTCATTCTTGTTCTGAAAATTCTTGTTTTGATCCTCAACCTAGGGAATTCTATTTTCTGGTCCCTGAGGATCATGACCTATTTTTTGCTTAAAATTTTACTTATTATTGCTCCATTGTTTCTTTTGTGGATCAGCCGCTTTATGACTATGCACTGGCTGGTTCACAGAGGTATTCTCCGGTTGGTGTGAGTTGCTTACCTGAGATTTGCCCCTAAGATTGTAATTGCTTTTAACCTAAGCTACCATTGCAGCTATGAGGGCTCTAATTTCCTCATCAGAAGGTCTCCTCAAGTTATTCAAAAAATTGTGTGAATCCTGAGCATAGGCATAGTTGTCTTCATCATCTTCATCATATGGAAACTGCTGGCAAACCTGAATTTCATCATTTGTGCTTGCATCAACATCACGAGAAGGATACTCCCTGTTTGTAGATAGCATATTTACATTATCATCCTCCATGCAATGCGGCTCATTGCACTCATCATAGGCCACGACATTGTTATATAGAGACTGAGCAATCATACATTGTGACTGTGAGTGAGGCATTTGGCATATTATACACCATGGGGTGTCATCAACCATATTAACAGCCTTCTTCAAAGGATCAGGTGTTTCCTTTGCATTTTGAGTCCTTTGATTTGTGTTGTTGTGTGGGAGGACGGGTCTACCATTATGCCAATTGGTATTATATGGCATGTCATGTAATGATGGTCTTCTTTCTTGCCTTAGGTAAACCTGTCTGTCAGGACCTATCCCCTTTTCATTTTTAGCCATTCTATAACTCAGGTCCTTGACAATAGTTGTCAATTTATCTAATTTATCCTCAAAAGTAGATGCACTGCCTTGAACACTTTGAGATTTAGTATTTGGATTTTGCATAATTTTTACATCATCTCTTCTGTTTGTCTTACTAGACACTTTTCTGTTATTTTCAATATTTGTTGCAAGTTTGAAAGCATCTATGAGGCTGTGAGGACCCTTATCTCTTAATCCATAAGTAGTTTTGGTATCAAAAGCATTTATGTACAACACTATGCACATTGGTTCATTAGGCCTCAGGTGATGTGGCAACTTGTTCAATACTTTAGTGAATCTAGCATTGAAATCAACAACCTGCTCATTTGATCCTTTGGTAATGCTAGTGAATTCATTAATGAAGAAACTTGGATTAGTTTTGTCACCATATTGTTCTTTGAATATTCTCTTGAAGTCCTCCCATGATGAAACACTTCTGTCAGGCAGACCTTTGTACCATTCTCTGGCTTCATCAACTAAGGATTGCATAAATAATTTCATGAAAACATCCTCATGCTCAACCTCAAAGTTGTCCATGATATTTTGAAAAGCTTTTAAATGATCCTCTCCTGACAAAATATTATTTCCTGAAAATTTAGGCACTTGCAGCCTCACATGTTTGTCAATAGGATTTGGGTAACTAGGAATGCCATCAAAAACTAACTACTTGAATCTATCCAGCTGCATAGGCTGTCTACCAAATTGATTAGTATTGGCATTTTTATTTGCATTCTAATTTCTTACATTATTTAATGGTATTCTAGCATTATTTCATTCTGTCTCTAATCATTATGCTGATCTTGGACTTCATTTCTTTGCTAGTTTCTCTGCACATTTGCATTATCAAGGGTAGGAATTGAATCATTCTGAGCAACTCTCAGAGCTTGCACTTTATGTATCATGTCATCTCTAATCTTCATAGCTTGTAAATATTCTAGTTCAACTCTTAAGCTTTTGATTTCTTCAGCTAATTGTTCCTCTTTGGGCATAGAGGAGGATGGTCCCATTCCATTTTGGTCATCATTATCTTCATCCCTTGGAGACTCAGCCTCCTCAAATCTATCACTGGGATCCAAGAAAGGGCATTCTTGAAAAACCTCCGACCTTATTCTCAAATTAACACCCTGCTGTCTTTCATATACGTTCTGGATTTCATCCTTAGTGTTTGAAAAATAAGGTATTGTCTGCTCTAAAGATCCTAGATTGTCTTGAATATTATCATTACTTCTGGGAGAACCCTCTTGACTGGCTTGAACAGTCCCTTTTTTCTTGTACATCATTTTTCTGGGTAATTCTTCAGATAGAGAATTACGTAGGGATCTTCTCCCTAGCATAAAATTTTTTAATTTACCAGTTGGGAGATTGGTTCAGAGTTGCCACCTATAATTAGGAAATATTTTCTTTTAAAATTAGGGTTCTTACACAAACTCCCCAGCGGAGTTGCCAAAACTGTTGGTGACTCGGATGGGCACAAATTCACTAGGGATGAAAAGATAACACTTTCACTTCAATCCCCAACAGAGTCACAAATCTGTTGGTTATTTTCCCAGACTAGATGCTTATTCCCAGTAATCCCTACAAGGTAGCCATCATTGATCAACAAGATTCACAAGCCAGAGGCCAACAGTACAGGAGATAGAGTCTATAAATATCTCCTCTTCTTCTTTAGGTTCTACAGAAGCAAGGGGGTATTCCCTATTCAACATCTATGAAATGCATCTATGTATTAGCTGGGATGTTGACACAAAGCAGATAAATCCTCTCTTATGTAGACCAAAACTGTAAGATAAGTGCAAAGGGGCTAGCTTTAGGCCTATATTCAGCTGTAGATAGAGGATTGTGGTCCTAAAGCTACTTCTAATATCCTAAAGGTTTGTATTTAAAGTTTGAGTTTGATTTTATGTTCGGATGCAAAACTAAGACATTGGGTTACAACCAAGATACAAGACCAGATCAGTGTCTATCTAGGGCTCAGAGTTAGTAGACATATATATGTGAATGTTTATCACAGACCTAAAACAACAATCAGATTTCAAGGGGGTTATGCAATGTTTGTCTTACAGACAATACCCAAGATAAAGTATTTAGTTTTTTCTGCTTACAAACATCCTTACTGCAATGTATTCTTCTCAATACTTAACCCAAAACATTTCAATCTACTCCTTGAGCAAAAGTAAAAGATTAAGCATTTAATATAGGAAACCCATATCCTAGAATCTCTAACACCCCTTAGATATTCAGATTCAAAAGAAGAAGGCATTCAATTTGTAGATAAATAACAAAATACATGCTATAAAGCATTACTCATTTACATTAACATGAAACTAATGAATTCTGTATATAAGACATTCAACATACAACTCATAAACTCACAAAGTACTCAGAACAGAGCCACCAATGAGATTGTATCTGATTACAACACCAAAAAGTTGTCTAGTTTTCAACAACAACAAAATGAGTAACACAGTCTGCTTATACAGCAAGGGAGTGTACTCAGCATTAATTACGAGGCAAAAATAAAAAATCTGCAAGATACCGTGCACCATAAAATAGTGCTCAAAACATTAATGCAGTAGGCAGAAGGAATGGCGAAGAGGATTTGGACTCGAGCCCCGTGCTGCCGTTTGGGGACATTCCTCATAAAACTGGTAGTTGGTCTGTCACTCAATCCATCACGCCTCTACATTTTGCCATTAATGATGCAGCTACCCGCAGGATGCAGCAATGAACACATTCAAAATTTTCTCACCCAAAACAAGTCTGAGGAAGCAAGGAAGACCAACTCTGCAACTTTAAAACCTGACCGTTGATTCTAACTCCATCGCTGAGATCATTGCTGCCAAAAACCACAAAAAAGCTGAGAGCCAATGATTACGTGCCACGTAGGCACTCCATTTTCCTATCGCTAACTTTTTGCCATCTTCATTTTGCCATCTCGCCCCTTGTATATGCAAGAACGGATACATATACAACTACTCTATATACAAGCCGGACCTCAAATTTTATAGAACAATTTGAAATCGGGTACAGTTGCAGCTTGTATCTCTCTTCTTTGTATAACCGCGATATACAACACACACATACATACAAGCCATGGATTTCAAATCATCATGCATCAGAATATACCTCCCTTTGAAATCTGGCTTGTATACTTCTTCAATGCATATCGGCTTGCATATGCAAACATACAAGCACCTTTATACAACCAACAGACTTCAAATTTCATTCACTACATTTGATATCTCCTCCATGTCTGGGTTGTATATCCTCCTTTGTATATTGGCTTGTATGTGCAAACATACAAGCGAATGCACCTACAACTAGTGGGCCCCATTTTTTACGCTGACTGCCGCTGACCTGTTTGCATACCTCACCTTGTACATTCAGTTGTATATATGGAATATACAATCCCAAACATACAAAGCAGATCTCAGAATATTTTAAAACGCTAATAATTCCTTTGGTCGCATCCACCTTGCATATCCCGCTTGTATGCCAAATATACAAACTCGTTTGTATATACTTGTGGACCCCATCAATTGTATCTTTTCTATTTTGTATATTACCGAATATACAAAGCCCTTTGTATGTAGCCGATATACAAACTGGGAATATTCCCAGAATTTTGCGAAAGATTCCCACTTGTATGTCTCCAATGTATGTCAAACATACATTCAATTTTGTATCTGTTTCCTTTGTATATTTTTCTTGCACCTTTGCCTACAGACCCGATATACAAGCAAAGATGATATATAGGCACAGAATATTCTCAGGAATCTACGAAAGATTCCCCCTTTGTATATGCAAACATAATATGCATATAAAATGCACATAACTCAATTCTTTATGATTTTTGGAAGCTGATTGAAATTTCACAAGCCTGCCAACATACAACTTGCATTTGCACATACAAAACTTAACATTTTTCCCATGTGCGACAGAAAAAAGGTGGTAAAATACTGCATGCAGGTCAGGAAACAATTAAACCAAGGCACTAAGGGTTTGAAGGAATACACACAGGAAATTACAAACTTGAATTCAAAACCCTAACCTTAGGTGAACACCACCAAGGTACATGATCCAGAAACCTCCACAAGCACAATGAAATGAACAAGAACAACCACACCACCTCAAATCACCAGAATCACTTGCATCTTCATAATGGAACTTAAGAACACTAATTGTCATGATTGTCACACTAGAAAGATTGCTTGCGGACCTCCAAACCATGAACCACTTGAGTAGAGGATACACACCAACATTCCAAACACACCTCTAGAACCGTAGACCATGATATTCCAATGCGGAGCAATCCAGACCAAATTCCTGTCACTTTGTTACCTCTAAACAACTGCAAAACCTGGTTCTACTCAGATGGCCATAACTTCACCAGTCCTTCATGCAGACCTCTCAAATCTTAACTAGAGAAACTTCAGACAATCCTCTACAAACCCTTTAATCCGCAGACTCCGATCTTGGTCTCACTAGGAATGCAGAGCAATCTACTTTACTAAACTGCACTGTCTTCACTGTCTCTGACAAAGAGATATGTTGCCATCAATGACAACACATCATAGGCACATATTTGGAACAAAAAAAAGAGGTAAAGTTAATTGTGTTTTGTGATGAAATTCATTTTCATTCATTTGCAATGTTGAAGGTTGAGGAGTATGGATAAGAGTAGATGGAATTTGTTAATTTCTGTGAAGTTGTAGGTGTTAGGAATTGCATGCAGAAGATATCAATTAAATGCAAATAAAGATTAAACAAAGGAATGAAAATACATAGAAATAATAACAGCGAGAGACAAGTTTTAACGTGGTTCAACCAAACTTAGGCTACATCCACCAATAGAGAGTCCAATATTATTATCCAGTAAATCAAAACCGATTACAACTAGCAATCCTTGTAACTCAATACTGCTACAAAATGCTACAATACATCAATGGAAAACCCTAAACCTTAGCTTCTTTTATCAAGCCTTATGTTGGTTACAAAATAAGTTTTTTTATGTCGGGCAATAGAAAAATAACTCCCAACGCCTTTATAAAATAATAAAATTCATTCGAGGTTTCAGGGGCACTGCCCCTCGACCCCGCCCTATATTGTGACAGGGAGCACACTAGGGGCGCTGCCCCTTGACTCCATCTTGGGGACGCCGCCCCCAAAACCCTGCAAGGGGCGCTGCCCCTTGACCCCATTAAAGAATTTGGGGGGAAACCGTGCCGATAAAAGTAGGGAAAATTTAACCTCTGAGTCTGATTAGGCTCCATATAACAATAGTAGGGGTAGATTTGTGTGTATATACTACAATTTTTGATGCGTATGATGAGGGATTTTGGTGGAGGTGGGCGAATTGTTGTGGGTCAAAACCCACGAAAGAGGAGAAGAGTAGTGAGATTGTTTGGTGGAGGTGGCCGGATAATAATAATGGTGGGTTGGATCTGTTGCAAGTATGAGGTTAGCCAATGTTGTCATTGATGTCAACATACTCATATTGCATTGACAAGAAGCATTGGATGAGTTGTGTGCTGAGGATATTGAGAAAATTAGTCTCAATCAGGAACAGTGAAGAACAGTTATGAAAAGAAGGCAAAAGTACTCAATAGGTTGAGAATCAGAGGATGCGGATTAAAGGGTTTGTAGATATGAGTCTTGAGATGATCTAGTTAAGTTTTCAGAGGTCTGCATGAAGATTTGAAGAAGTTGCGATTGATCAAGTAGAACCGGTCTCGGGAGGTGCTCCGGAGTAACAGAGTGCTACAAAGAGGTCCGGTGAGATCTGAAAGTGCATTATCCTATCTTGCGGATTGGATGGAGTGTTTGGGATGTCCTTGTGATGTGTCATCTCAATTTGTTCATGATTTGGAGGTTCGGAAGCACATGTTTCAATATGACAGTGGCGGTAGACTATGTTCTTGAAGTTCCGGATGAGGAAGAGAAGAGATTCTGGTGAGTAGAGGAAGTGCAGATGTTCCTGGTCATTCAAGCAAGCTTGTGAAGGTTCTTGGATCGTGTTGAGGTTGTGTTGTTGATCCGCATTGGTGGTAGAGCCCAGAATTGAAGATATTCTTCCAGATGAAGTTCTTGTTCAGACTAGCCGACCGGATGAGTTGTTCATCCTGCGAATGTTCTTGTGGTGGCCGACCGGATGTGTTATTCATCTTGCGAATGTTCTTATGGTTGATTGCCGACTTAGATGATTATTCCTAAGTCAATGTCTTGTATAAATAAAGGTTTGTGAGTTCATTTCGAAGTGTGGGTCGTGGAGCAGATGAGTGTGGTATAGCGAAAGAGCGAAAGGCAGAGCAGAAATGTTTCGGGCTTAAATGGAACTGATCCAGACATGGTGAAGATGTCATTCTCCAATTCAAGGTTGTGTTACTTATGATCTTGTAGACAGTGTGTCTCTTTGTAGGCAGTGTGCTTCCTTGTGAGCAGTGTGCTTGGGTAGTGAGCCTTAATTGGCATGTGCCATTCATTTTTCTTATTCTTCTAACAGAGAATAATCCTTAGGTTAATCACCCCATGGTTTTTCCCTTAACCGGGTTTTCCATGTCAAAAATCTCGGTGTCTAATGTGTTGATGTTTATTTGCTCCAGTGTTTATGTTTTTTGCTTTCATGAATGGTTAATTGATATGCTGTTAACTAACAAAGAAGATTCAAGTGTTTAAAGTAGAAGCAAGGTTTTTGTACAACTGATTCACCCCCCCTCTCAGTTGTGTGCCCTAGATCTAACAGGATCCCATGAAGGAGGAGAGGAGAAAAGAAAGTCTTAGGAGGAGGAGGACGGTTCACAGTGGACATGATTCCACAAGAGGAAGGAGAAAGAGAGTGCATATTTGTTGGAGAGTGAAGCTTGTTTCAGTGAGATGCTGGAAAAGGAGGAAAAAAAAATTGTTCACATATTTCAGTGATGGAGTTCACTATAGATTGCTTGTAATCTAGAAGAATGGTTCTACCATTCAACTCCAAATTTGTGAGTGTATGCTCACAAACTTCCTACCTGGCATGTCTGATGCAGGAGCATCTGTGAAGACTAGTGATCAACATCAACCAAATATAGATTTTAGGTTTGGTTTTAAGTTTTGATTGTGTTTTAGTTTTCATTTAGCATCTCTTGGCTATTGGAATGGGTGGTGCATCATAATTTGCAAGTTTTTAGTTTTCATTGTACTTCGACATCAATGCACAACATGAAGTTTTCATCGAAACAATTGTTTTGAGAAATTGGTGAAGTTTATTGGAAAACACTCTTAGAATAAGATTGTTGATTCCATCCTAGATTTGATCACAAAGGTCTTGAAGTCATACACATTACAGTTTTGGAGAATTAACCGTTTCACGACTTATGCTGGAAATTTGGCAAAGTTTTAAAATTTTGAATTTTATGAGGTTTGAGACAAAACAACTTGGTGGAGGTCTTAGGAATGTTGAATTACACATCTCTGCAAGTTTTTGTGAGATTTTGAGGTTTTGGTAGGAAGTTACGACAAAAGTTAGTTTTCAGCTCTGAATTCGTTATGTCATAGTCACACAATGAATTTTCTCCAGTTGTTGGTGTAGTTTCACAAGGAGACAATAAAGTGCCATGGAGATTTTGATCATGGATTAAAGAAAATCTTTGAGTCCAAACACTCTTACTCTAGATCAAAATTTGATGGGGTGTTATGTATATGGAATGTATTCTAGTCTATGCATTCTTCATGTGGTGTAAAATAGAGAGAATTGCAACGTTTCAAATAGGGAGAATGGTGGCTAAAATAGAGGAGACAATGTATTATAAAGAAAACATAAATTAGAAATTAAATAGAGGAAGGAAATGCCTCATATGTAACATGCCATCTCATATTACTTGGATTTACACACATAATTTACTAAGAAAGTAAAAGAACATGATAATCATGAGTGATTTTTTTTTAATCATTTGCATACTTACTGTTATCATGCAGGATTGCACCCGTTATACAAAGCTGGGAAGCATTGCAATCTTGTGTAATATTGGATCAAACGCAGGTTGTGGGTGACCTATGGTGAGATTGAACCTCTAGATTATGGGCTGGTTCCCTTATGATTTTCTAAATGGGTTGATGACTTTGTAGGAAAAGGGTTTAAAGAGACTTCCTAATAAAAGTACTAAAACTAGATCTAAATGTGTGGTGATGCACCTAATTGGTAGAAACATGCAAATCTAACTCACAATAACTTTCAGAGTATCCAAACAAACCACTTTGGTAATATGACCACAAAAATGATTCTAAGGAAGGCTTGAATAACTTTCTTTTTGGAGGAAAACTAGGTTCTCACAGCATGGAAGAAATGACTATTCCAATACACAACCTAAGACCTGTGATTTTTATTGCTTTTCAATGCATGCAAGTATAAATGAGACAATAATTTTAAAGGTTCTAATACTAAACACAATAAAATCTCATCAAATCATTCATAAAACAACACAAATGAGAAGGTAGATACTTGATTCTACTAAAAATAAAGGAACACTTGCATACAAATGGCAAAAAATATAACCTGTAACCTGCTGTAATGTATTAATCTACAAAAATTGAGTTACAAACACTCTTTCTCTCTGTAATGTACAAGAGAGCAAAAAGGCAAGAACTAGAAAAAAATAAGTTTTTCTCCCAATATATAATATACTCACAAAAAAGACCTAAAAGGTCAAATGTAGTCAATTACCTCTAAAAATAATACCTCCAAGATTGATCCATGAGCAAGCATAAAAATCCCTAAAAGTTAGGGTCCTAACTCTAGGAAAAAGAGTAAAAATAGCTCCAAACTGCCCCTCACACTCAGTTTGACCATGCAGAACCTAAAATCCCTCTGGTTTGAACAAAAATCATGCAAAGAACTCCAAAATAGCTCAGTTAACTCTATCTCCTGATTTTGCATGATTTGGGCATGAGTAAAAGCAATGTGAACAAATAATAAAGTAATCAACATGATTTACTTTAATATTTGTTATAAGTTTGTCTATCTTTTGACTCATACAATTTTGTGACAAATAATAAAGTAATTTATAATGGCATTACTTTACTATTTGTGTACATTATTTTATCATCTTCTGAGTTATGAAAAGTGAGGGTAATATTTTCAAAAAGGTTTTGAGATAGTAACTCCTTATAACTCCATAAAAATACTCTTCCATACATGCAAAAGTCAAAAATACCCTCCATATGTGTGACATGATTGAATAGAATTTATGATTTAATCCGTTATATCTCCCATGCCATCTCCATAATAAACTCACCTTATGACTCCCTTTTGGCATAATGCTAAGTCATTGCATCTTCATGCCATAATATGTCTCTCATACATAAGCAATCCTCTTACATCATTAGCACTTTGACTTGCATACTCCATCCTTAGAAAAATTGAAGGCAAATAATTATCCTTGTATCATTATGTCTCCAAGGTCAAAAAGGTATCATTTGATCTTGAAAAGACCTCTCACGGGCCCCTTGGCATCACTAGGTTTAATGATATACAATGTTTTGACCATGAGCATGTTTATGGATAATAATGATTAATCATGAAAGAATTCAAAAAACAAAAACACATGCCCATAGTCGGGCTAGGGCATCGACCCAAAAGGAGAAGAAAACCCCAAACTTATCATTTTTCACTTTTGCTTTCTCAACATGGTTTCTCTGGCCGTTGACATGCAAGGGTTTCTTTGCTATTTGTGGAGGTATTCTTGAGGTTTATCTTGTTGTTCCTGATCTATTTTCAACCTCCTCATATGCGGGTAAGTCCTCTTTCTGTGTATTTTACATACTTGCAAGAAATGTGGTTAAAAATACATCATTTGTTGCTCCTGTAGCTGCATTCATTCTGGTTTTTTTCAAAGTCACATAATGATGGAAGAATCTCCTCTTTTTTCTCCTCTATCTGCTCCATATTTATTCTTCTTTGGCATAAGAGAAAGGGAAGAATGATGGTTTGTTGTACTAGTTTTCTTTATGGCTTAATATGTCTTGTTCTGCATGCTCTTTCTCCTTCTTGTTTGGGCTCCATGACACAGTGGCTGTGAGGGTTTTGAACTCTTGACAAAGAGAAAATATAGCTTATATTTCCTTATATGTTTTTCTCCTTTCCATATGGCATGACTGTAACAGGACTAAGAGTGTATGGCCATTGACATAAAGAGGTAAAAAAACTCCACTTACTGTATGTAAACCCTATTAGGGTTTGGTGGACAAAACACTTCATTTTTGCTTCTCTATGAAACAAAAGGTATAACTGTTCCTTAGCATTTTGTTTACCTCCAATATTTGCCTTAATTTGAGCTTTCATTGTAGTGAAAAGATGAAAGAGACTTCTTCTCTTATTTGTTACAAACCCTACTAGGGTTTACATACTCCCTAAGGCTCCTTTTGCTCACTATACTTTTGCATTAAAAAACTTCCATGACCACTGTGTCAATGTATGGTCTATGACTTTCTTTGTATAAAACCATGACATCTTTATCTCTATCTCTTGATGCTGCTTCATCTCTTGACTGTACTTCAGACCTGTGTCATTATGACTGATTTGATATTGTTGATGTCTCTTTACATAGTATCTCCTATATGAAAGAAATGGTATGAACTTAATCACTATATCCTCTGTTTCTTTTGCTTTGCTCATGATAGTCTCCTCAATACTGTTACCAACTTCTTCATGGCATATTGGATGTACTTGACTGAACCTTGATAGTTTGTTCTTAGATGCTCCTCTTGGTGTCCTTGTGTAGGCTCATTTCTCATCTTTTGATGCATTAGTGTCTTCATGACCATTCTGCAGACCTCTTTCTTATCCTGTAGCAGACTTCATACCCTTACTGTGGTTTGGGATACAAAATCACAACCTATCTTGTTTTATTCCTTAATGCACCTTGAAAGCCTATACAGACCTATTTTGATATTGACATCATGCTTTTCCAAAATAGTAATACAGGTATCATTGTATCCTCTAAAGATATTTGTACACTAACATTGTCTATCTCTTTATGGTCCTGTAGCATAGAACTGTGTTGCGCATTATATCTTATCACTGAGGGAAAACTGAGATATCTTCATTACTTATTGTCTTTAGCTTGTACTTCACACCTCTTTCATCCTTATAATGCATTCTATCTTGATTTTGGGCTGCTCTTGGTTCATATTACTGCGCCTGTACCCTTCATTGCATGGTATTGAATGGTACTCCTCTTGATTCAAAGGTATACTATTTCTTTATGATGACTATCCTCCACCTGTACTTTGCAAGGCTGTCCCATATGCTACTCCATCATGGTTGCAATACTCTTGATGCTCATGACTGCCTTTTTCCTTATATGGTGACTGCTCCTTTATAGTCTTCTCTTGTTGTCTCCTACAACATTGACAGGGATGGATCTTCCTTTACTTTACAAGGTTTGATAATTGATAATTGCAAAGGTTTAGTGTCATTTTCCCTTTCAATAGTCATTGTATCATGTGCATACTCCCTATGACTGTAACATTTTTTTACTATATTCCAATTATGATCATAAAGTATCATTGCCATTCACTGCTCATCTTAATCTTTTAACATTATGTAGAGAGGGTCAGTTGAAGAAGGCAATGATATTCTCTCTTACTACTTTTTAGCCTTGATGATGTCGTGTACATTCTCTTGCTATTCCCCATTTCTAATATGTTGGTAATCATTTGTGGTTGGATGTCATATCTTTTTGACTGTTGGCATGCCTTTTGCTACTCCTTTTATGCATTAGACTGTAGTCTATGATTGTATCTTTATTTTGTAGAGGCATATGGTAATTCTATGATGAATATTCTACCTTTAGGTGACTGCCCCATCATGAATAACTTGTAAGCCCTCCTCTGGAAGTCCTATTCACTCTATTTTATGATTTCTCTTGCATAAAAGATAGTTGATATGAAATGACATACAGGTACAGGGCTATTTCTCGAATATATGACTGCTACATAGCTAATAACATGCTTCTTTGATTGATGGGACATTCATCTTAATGACTGATTTTATCCTTCTATGGCTGCTTAATGAATTCAAAAACAATTTTACAACTCATTCACAACAAAAGGTGGTAAAATACCTAATTTTAATTGTTGTTTATGATGCCTTTTAGCTGTGATGAACCTGTATCATTAATGTATACATCATATTTTATAGAAACAATAAGAAATGATGATGAAACCACATGCATATGATGTAAAACCATGATGTTTGTTATTATTGTCCCTTGGCTATCAAATCAAAGCTTCACTTTGACATTAGACAGTTACCAAAGCTAGGGAATAGCTCATTTTGGTAATTGTCTACTGCCAAAGATCTACTTCTTCATGGTTGCTCCAAGTTCACTAAACATTTCTTAGTTCAGGTAACTGTCTAATGTCAAAATGCATTGGTTTTAATGACACCTTGATAGAAAGTGCATATAAATTGAATATTTCTGCATTAATGACATTATTTTTAGCATGCTGGGCTCAACCCTGGTGGGAGCCCATTTTCTCCACATGCTATTTCATAAAAAAAATGAATCAGCAACATGATTTCTCCTATACCTGCAAAGTGAACAAACAAGTTAGCACATAAAATCACATCTTGGATTACAGGACATGATGTTTCTTGTGTGGATTTGTCTTTCTCTCTGATATGGCACTTGAATCTGCTTGTTCAACTATTTCTTCTACTTCTCTTTTTTGCATAATCTAATCGTTAATGACTGCTGCTCCATTAAAGTAAGTTATACTTTTGTTGTTTGATTGTGCATATGGAAAGTATTGGAACCCAGAGCTCTAACATAACTTCTTGCAGGTATTCTAGAGCTCGACAAATGGAGGGAGTTGAAGATCAACTCAACAACCTCAGGATTCATCATTCACAGGAAATGACGGGTCCCTCTCTTTTTCTTATGCATTCTTATTGCTTCAAAAGTAGAATTTACTTTTATGTAGCATTTTCTAGTTACTCCCATGGCTTGTGTGGGACATATTTAAACACTCTTTTGAATATAATCAATTATTTCACTTTATGCAATGATTGATGTATACTTTGCCTTCTGAATCAAATACATAGCATAAAACAACTGAAACTCTTTTAAAGCACATGTTTAAAACATGATGAATGAATGACAGTTTATAAATACCTCTCTCTTGAAACTGCACTAAAATGTATTGAATAATCATCAACATCATAACTAAAATATGAAGTCAATTAAAAACTTGTCATTCTTTGAATGTTTGCTTTCTTGTCCTTAGGGCATTTCACTTACCAGAATGGTTTGACAGCCCAACTTGAGCTGTCACATGATCCTGATAAGTGATCTCATATTGTCCTTTTGTCAAGACATCAGGCATTAACTGGATGATCATGCACATAAATTTTTTTCTATACCCCTTTTTCAACAACTGTTGTCTAGGCTTCACTAAATTAGGCTGCAAACATAATTTAGTAACATTTTTGGTGACCTCTTAGGGGTGTTTTCCTACTAAACAAAATAGGACCAGTAGCCTTCTAAATCCATTGGGCAAATGAGTCTCTCTTTTCCTAAAATCTTGAAAAACCTTTTCGAACTCAACTGATAAGAACCATACAACAACAAAACAATACTGAAATCAAACTAATCTGACCTTATTTAGGACATGGCCAGTAGAATGTGCATGTGTACTTATTGGAAAACAAAAATAGAACTGAAATAAATGTGCTAAAAGCACTTATTGGTTGAAAACTTCTTATTCATTAATAGCATTGTTTGAGGTGAATCCCGTTGACAGGGATTGGCAACACCTCTCCATCTAACTTTGTAAGCTAAAATGCATTATGTTGTTTGCATTCTGTAATGATATATTGGTCATCCCACATGGCATCAAACTTGGTGTGTTTACTAGGTTTGCTTTTAAGCTCATCCCATTTGAACACTAGATCTCCTTCCTTAAAAATTCTTGGAATTGCCTTTCTGTCAAAAGTTGTTTTCATTTGAGCTTGATGTATCTCCAAATTTCTTAGTGCTTCTTTTCTAGTTTCTTCCAGCTCCATTAGTTGTGCAAGCCTAACCTCCATAGGTTGTTCCTCTAACAATTCAAGTTCCTTGACATAACTTAGAGTTGGTAACTCAACTGAAATAGGTAATCTGGCTTCTTTCCCATAAGTTAGAACATAAGGTGAATTACCTGTAGCTCTTTTTAGAGTTATCCTATCATCCCAAAGGGCTAATTTCAACTTATCATGCCAAGATCTCTGATATCATCAACTATTTTCTTAATTATCTTAATTAGGTTCTTATTGGTTGATTCAACTTGTCCATTACCCTGGGGGTAGTAGTTAGATGAAGTATTCAAAAATATATTGTTCTTTATAGACCAATTATAGCTTTTTAAACCAATGAATACTAAAGCATTATCATAAATGATTGAATTAGGAGTGCCAAACTTGGAAACTAAGTCTTGGTAGAAGTTTAAAATAGAAGTATCATTTGCCTCCTTCAATAGAACTACTTCAAGCCACTTTGTGAAATAATCTGTAGCAGTTAGTATCCATTTATGTCCTTGACTTGAAAGTGGGTTAATGAGACCAATGAAATCTAATCCCCACTTACCAAATGGTTATTCTACCTGAATTGGCTATAGGGGCAGGGCTGCAAGCTTATGCTTTCTTGCAAACACTAAACATTTATTACATTTCTTCACCCAATCATGTGCATCTTTAAATAATTCTGGCCAATAATAACTAGCTCTCATAATCTTTAGAGCTATTGTTCTTGGTGCAAAATGGCCTCCAGAAGGCCCATCATGAAATTCTTCCAGAATTTTCTGAATCTGTTCTGGTTCTACACATCTGAGCAAAACACCATAAAAATCCTTTTTATACAAAACTCCATCCATTACAGCATAAGGGATGGCTTGCAGCCTATAATACCTTCACGACAGTGTCTAGTGTGCAGATAATGAATCATTTGTTGAACCCAACTTGTAGATGGAACTGGGACAACAACTTGTTCCTGATTTTGTAGCATTGTCTCTACTTCTTCTACAAGTTTAGTGTTGTTTTCTTTATTTTCTGCAAGCTTTTCACACAAACCCTTACCTCGGACAAGCTTGGTGACCTTGATCTAAATGTCATATTCCATCACTTTTGTAATCCATCTTGCCCTTTTATCACTGAGATCCTTGCTAAGCAAGAATTCTTTAATTGTTGGATGGGCAACCATCAACTGTATTCTATTGTTGGAAAGCACGTGTTTAAACTTTTTAAGGCTTCTTATTACAACCAATACATGTTTCTCAACAAATGAATATCTCACCTCATAATCATGAAGAATTTGGCTAAAGAAAGCCACAGGCTGCTCTAACCCTTCCTCATCCTGTTGACAGAGCATTGCTGAAATTGTATCAACACTCCCAAATGCATACAAGATGAAATCTTTATCAAAGTTTGGATTAATGAGTGTTGGGGCTCTAGCAAGTGCCTCTTTAATTTCTTTAAAACTTTTCTTACCCTCCTTTTTCAAATTGAAAGGAATATTCTTCTTGAGCATGGTTGTAAGGGGCTGTAATAATGCTGCTATATTGGGTATGAACCTCCTTACAAAGTTGATTCTTCCAAGAAAGCTTTGTAAACCTTTCTTATGAGCTGGAAGAGGTAATGCTAAGATTGCTCAAATCCTTTCTGGATCTATGGATATTCCATCCCTTGACAATATGTGTCCCAAAATCTTTCCTTCATGAACAGAAAAAATACTCTTCTTTGGGTTGAGTGAGACCCCAAATTCTCTGCACCTTTCAAAGAGTTGCCTAAGATGATCAAAATGTTCATCAGCTTTCTTTGAAAAATAGTAACATCATCTAAATAAACAAGTACAAATTTATTTATGAGGCCTTGAAAAGCCATGACCATGGCTCTTTGAAAAGTTGCCCCTGCATTAGATAATCCAAATGACATTTTTCTGTAAGTCATTGTGCCCCACTTGGTAGTGAAGGCAGTCTTGAACTGGTCTTCCTCTTTCACTAAAATCTAATTGTATCCTGAATAACCATCCAATAAGGAGAACCTTTCTGATCCTAAAACAACCTGTAGAATCTGCTCCATTGAGGGCAGTGGGTAATGGTCTTTAAGAGAGGCTCTATTTAGATCATGAAAAATCAACACACAACCTATTATCACCAATTTTCTTTCTAATAGGTACCAAGTTAGAAACCCAAGATGTATGCTTAATTGGAAAGATAATGTTACCTTCAATCAGCTTGTTCAATTCAATCTTCATTAGAATCTCTAGCTTTGGGTTTAATGGTCTCTAATTTTGTCTAACTGGTTTGGCCTTGGTGGTGCAGGAGCACCAAGGGCTTGGCGCCCATGTGTATACTTTAACATTTTTGGTGTGATGTTTTTGATTTTCAAATAGGAAGGAGTGGGACCGATGAAAAGTTTAAGTTTGGTGCCCATGTTTAGGCTGAGCATTAAAGGTGTTGAACCGTTGAACCTCATGCTGAAGGTTTAATAGGTTCATTTGGTTCAATGAAATGAACATACATTTTTTTGGTTCAATGGAGTGAATGTGCATTTGGTTCAACAGAGCGCTATCTGATGGAGAAGCCTAGCATTGAACCATTGAACCTCATGGTGGAGGTTCAACAGGTTCATTTGGTTCAATGAAGTGGTGACCGACAGTGACGGTGAGGAGAACCTGAGCGAGGGAGTCAACAAATGCATATGAGAAGACGTCGGTGTGATCGGGTGTATCGGTAGACAGGGGCCGGAGTTCCACCAAAGTACTAAGTCTGGCCGATATGTGACGATGAGAATTTCGGTGAGACCAGTGCCTTCGGAGTGAGATTTCAAAGGAAGACTGATAACGTAATGTTTGGCCGATAAGAGTAAGGAAGAAATTAAAGTCATCGGAGAGAGTTGGTACATCGGTGGGAGAATTCTTGAGTTGGCTGATAGTAATGTCTTTTGTTGATGGTTCAATGCTATGTGTCGTCTAACCGTATGGAAACCGTATAACAAGGGGAGAACACAAAACAGTTAGTAAAAAAAAAAACCTAACTGCCCGATAACGGAAAAATACGAACAATATAAAAAAGTTGTTTTTGCTTTGTAAATCAGGTTGGGAAGTGTTGAAAGTTTTTGGGAATGTAAGAAGGAGAACTCTCAAAAATAAAATATTGACAGTTGATCTGTGAGTGCATTTTCTGTAGCATTCTTGCATAATTGGATCTAAAGTATAGTAGTTAGTTTATTTCTGTTGTTTTGTTCCTGTTTGTACAAAATGTCTCTGTCTTGATGTTCCTGCAATTCCTCTGTATAGTCATGGAGGACCATCAAGCAGAGATCTCTTTTCTTGTTTTTCTTTTTATGGAGATGGTAAAATTGTCAATGAGAGACAGTAAGAACTTGTCCTAGGCGAGCTTTGTCATAGCCCGACTAGGTATGCAAGTTTCAGTCTAAGAAGAGACAGGGGTGAAAACATAGTAGGAAGAATTGAGTAGGAAGCAATTAGACCCTAGACCTAGAGAGGAGGGCTAATAATGGACTCAAGAAGGCTATAGGCATGGCAAGTGGAAAATCTTGAAAAACAGTGAGGACAAAGAAAAACGTCCCACACCAAGTAAGTAGTGTCTGTATTGAGAATAGCAGACTAGTGGGTCTTTCACCTCTGTAATAGACTGTTTAGTTTGAGTCAGGCATTTTGGATAGAAAATGTCTAAGAGCACTTGAATTGGTAGGGATTTGAGGTATGGTATAGGTCTTGAAGTGTTTCAATCAAGATAGGTTTTCTAAGCCCATAGTCCTCCCCATCAAATTGGTATCAGAGCGAGTTAAAGATTTGGGCTATTCTTAGATTAGAATAGAAGAAGTTGTATGTCATCACTAAGTTCGAGTGAGTCTGTAGGTTCATCCAAGAAGATGGTGACTAACACAGAATTGGTAAAGAAGGTTGATGAACAAGAAGAGGAGAATAGGCTCCTACAGGAAAGATTGGCAGAAATGGAAAGTAAACTGGGTGTAATGATGGAAAAGACTGAAGAAGTTAGTTAGAAGATTAAAAATTCTAAAGGTAAGGAAAAAGGTTTGTCTGTAGAAGATGAAGAGCCCACACTTGATCCTAAGATGGAAGAAGAACCTTTCTTGAAGGTCTTGAAAGCCATGAGTGGTAAGACATTGGAAGGAGTTCCTCTTTTTAGTGGAAAGATGGAACTTGATTTGGTTGTGGAATGGATAGAAGGTATAGAAAATCATTTTGAATGCGATGGAGTGACTGAAGCACAAAAGGTGAAGGTGGCTAAATCAAGACTTAGAGGATCTACTTTGACATGGTGGAAATTTGTTCAAACTGAAAGAGAAAAAGAAGGCAAGAAACCTATAGCTACTTGGAAAGGTATGGTGGCTAAAATCAAAGAAGTCTACATGCCTAGAGATTATGAAGTCCAGTTGCACAAGAAACGACAAAATTTGAGACAAAGAGAATTAGATGTCAATGCATACACTGAGGAGTTTCAAAAACTATGCTTGAGGTCTAAGGTGATGGAAGATGAAAATGTAAAAGTGGCAAGATATCTCAATGGTTTGAGGTGGAGTATTCAAGAGGAAATCAGCTTATTCAGCCCTACAATAGTGCATCAAAGCTATCAGCTAGCACTCAAGGTAGAGGAGAAGAGCAAGAAGAAACAAGAGTCAAGTAGCAGATTAAGAGGAAGAGGTAGAGACAACAGAGGAAGAGGAAATTATGGTGGTAGGAACACTGATCAAAGGCCCCAGGGAGAATCCAAACTCACAGAGTAGTGTGGAGAGACTAGTAGTAGAGGAAACTACCGAGGAAGGGGATCTAACAGAGGAAGATCAGGAGGATCAGGCAGGGGATCCTACTTTACCACTATGAAATACTACAATTGTGGTCAATTAGGCCATCCAGCATATAGGTGTCCTGATAAGGGCACATCTTCTTCTCAAGGAGTTGATAAGAGAAATCATTATGTACAAGATGATGCTTCAAGTAGCAAATCACCTGAAGTCAGTCTAGCCTCAGAAGTGGGAGAGAACATCATGGTAAGGAGAACTTTGATCAAAGAATCGGTGAAAGATGAACCAAGCCAAAGGAGAGCTTTATTCAGAATCAGATGCAAGATTATGAATAAGGTATGTCAAGTAATCATAGACTCAGGGTCTACTGATAACATAGTGTCAGATGAAGTAGTTAGGAAATTAAATTTGCAAATAATACCTCATTCAAATCCATATAGAGTCACATGGTTAAATAAAGGTCAACATGTGATAGTCAATGAGCAAACTTGGGTAGAGTTTGGTATAGGTGGATACAAAGACAAGGTACTCTATGATATCCTACCCATGGATGCATGTCATCTCTTATTGGGTAGACCATGGAAGTATGACTGAAAGGCCATACATGATGGTGAGAAGAATGCATATTCTTTTCAAAAAGATGGTGTCACATATAAAATTTAGTCATTGGAAGATGAAGAAGCAGGTAAGACTAAAAGTCCTAATGTCTTAATTGTGAGTGGTAAAGAGTTTTTGAGCACTCTTAAGGAGGATGGTATTGGTTATGCTATCATAGTGAAACCTAAGGAGGAGCAAAAAGACAAAAAGGTAGTGGTCCCAAAAGAGGTACAAACTATACTAAAATAGTATAAGGACATAATTAGTGAAGGAACACCAGCAACACTACCTCCAGAAAGAACTATTAGCCATCAGATAGATCTGATTCCAGGAGCATCTCTGCCTAACAAGGCTCCTTATAAAATGACTCCAAATCAACATAAGGAGATAGCTAGACAAGTACAAGAATTGATTGACCAGGGATTGATTAGGAAAAGCATAAGTCCTTGTGCAGTGCCTACAGTGTTGGCACCAAAGAAAGGAGGAACATGGAGACTACACACAAACTCCAGAGCTATCAATAAGATCACCATAAGGTACAGATTTCCAATTCCCAAAATTGAAGATCTTATGGACTGTTTAGGAGGGGATAAATACTTCACCAAGATAGACCTAAAAAGTGGTTATCACCAGATCAGAATCAAGGAAGGTGATGAGTGGAAAACAACCTTCAAGACCATAGAAGGACTGTATGAATGGCTTGTTATGCCATTTGGTCTATCGAATGCTCCCACCACATTCATGAGGCTCATGAACGAAGTCCTCAAAGGCTATATGGCTAAATTTGTAGTTGTTTATCTAGATGATATCTTAATTTTTAGTCAAACTAAAGAAGAGCATCTTGAACATGTAAATACTATTCTGAAAAAGTTACATGATGAACAACTAACTATAAATTTGGAGAAGTGTGAATTCATGAAGCAGGAATTGGTATACCTTGGTTTTGTGTTGTCCAAAGGAGAAGTGAAGATAGACAAGTCAAAGGTAGAAGCCATATTGAATTGGCCTACTCCCAGAGCAGCAACTGAGGTGAGAATTTTTCATGGCTTAGCTCAGTTTTATAGAAAATTCATAAAGAATTTTAGTGCTATTTGTGCACCCATGCTTGATACAATCAAAGGTGGGGTACAAACAAAGTTTCAATGGACACAAGTAGCTGATAAGAGTTTTGAATTGTTAAAGAAAGAAGTAGCCACACAGCCAGTGTTAGTGCTGCCTAGTTTTGATAAGTTATTCACTTTAGAATGTGATGCTAGCAATATTGCAGTAGGTGCAGTAATCAGCCAAGAGAATAGACCAGTAGCCTTTTTCAGTGAGAGGCTAAATGAAGCAAAGAGCAGATACTCTTCATATGACTTGGAGCTCTATGCTCTAGTCCAGGCACTGAGGAAATTGAGGCATTATCTCCTACCTAAGGAATTTGTTGTATATACAGATAATCAAGCTTTGAGTTTTCTGAACTCACAGGATAAGTTGAGCCATAGGCATATCAAGTGGATGGAGTACTTGTAGTCTTACACATTCACAATTAAGCATAAGAAGGGACAACTCAACAAAGTAGCAGATGCTTTAAGCAGGAGGCTGCTCACAGTACAAGAGGTGCAATTAAGAAGCATAGGAATGAAAGAGTTCACATCCCTCTACAAGGAAGATGAAGATTTTGCTGAAGCATACAAGCTCTGTCAAGACTTTGAAAATCACTTTCATAGTGAATTTGTAGATTACACTTTATAGCAGGGATTGCTATTCAAAGGTGGACAGTTGTGTGTACCAAAAGGATCCATGAGAGAAAATCTCATACAGGAGAAGCATAATGGCAGTTTGAGTGGACATTTTGGTCTGAACAAAACATTGGAGTTAGTCCAGAGGTTCTACTATTGGCCGAAGATGCACAAAGATATAAGAAAGTATGTGGAGCAGTGTATCATCTGTCAGAAGGCCAAGGGAACTTCCTCAAATGCTGGATTGTATCAACCACTACCCATACCTTCCAGACCATGGGACTGTGTAAGTATGGATTTTGTAGTTGGTCTACCAAAGACTAAGACTGGTTTTGATAGTATTTTTGCAGTTGTTGATAGATTAGCAAGATGAGTCATTTTATTCCCTGTAAGGTGACTCATGATGCCAGTCATATAGCTCATTTGTTTTTCAAAGAGGTCATAAGGATTCATGGACTTCCAACAAGCATCGTGTTTGATAGAGATGCTAAGTTTATGGGACACTTCTGGAAAACTTTATGACAGAGGTTAGGAACAAACCTATCTTTTGGATCAGCATATCATCCACAGATAGATGGTCAAATAGAAGTGGTGAATAGGACATTGGGCAACCTATTAAGGTGTTTGAAGAAAGAATATGGACAAAGTTGGGATCAAGTCAATTATCAGGCATAATTTGCCTATAATGATAGTGTGAATAGAACTACTGGAAAAAGTCCATTTGAGATAGTGTATGGAATGCACCCTCGAGGTGTATGTGAACTCTGACATCTTAGAGACATGGAATATAGAAGTGGTCATGCAGAGGATTTTGCACAATCTATGAAGGAGATACATGAACAAGTAAAGAAGACAATGTAGGAAAATACCCAGAAAATCAAGGATAGGGTAGATGCACATAGGAAGGATGTTCAGTTTGAAGTTGGTGATTTAGTCATGGTTCATTTGAATAAAGCCAGATTGTAGAAAGGGATACCAAATAAACTACAGATGAGACAGATTGGTCCTTGTAGAATTCTGGAAAAGTATGGCAAAAATGCCTACAGGATTGATTTGCCAGCAGACTTGGCAATTTCACCAGTGTTCAATGTTTAGGACCTAGTACCCTATAAAGGTCCTCATTCAACAGCAGGTGGATCTAGTTCAGAGGCTGAACAAACAGTGAGCGATGTGACTTTGCCACCTACACTCAAACCACAAGTAGAGAGAATTCTGGATTCTCGAGTGCAGAAACAACCCAGACATGGCGTGTACATGGAGCATCTGATCAAATGGAAACATTTTCCTGAAGCAGAGGCTACCTGGGTTGCAGAGTCTGAGTTCAAGAAGCGGGGCATTGATTTTTCCTTGTTGTCACCGAAGGTGACTTGACTTTTTCCGTGCAGGGGGAGTATGGTGCAGGAGCACCAAGAACTTGGAGCTCATGTATATACTTTCACATTTTTGGTGTGATGTTTTGATTTTCAAATAGGAAGGAGTGGGATTGATGAAAAGTTTAAGTTTGGCGCCCATGTTTGGGCTGAGCATTAAAGGTGTTGAACCTCATGTTGAAGGTTCAATAGGTTCATTTGGTTCAATTAAATGAACATACATTTTTTTGGTTCAATGGAGTGAACGTGCATTTGGTTCAACAGAGTGCTATCTGATGGAGAAGCCTGGTATTGAACTGTTGAACCTCATGTTGGAGGTTCAACGGGTTCATTTGGTTCAATGAAGTGGTGACCGACAGTGACGGTGAGGAGAACCTGCATGAGGGAGTCAACAAATGCATATGAGAAGACGTTGGTGTGATTGGGTGTATCGGTAGATAGGGGTTGGAGTTCCACCGAAGTAGTAATTTTGGCTGATATGTGATGATGAGAAGTTTGGTGAGACCAGTGCCTTCAGAGTGAGATTTCAAAGGAAGACCGATAACATAATGTTTGGCCGATAAGAGTAAGGAAGAAATCAAAGTCATCAGAGAGAGTGGGTGCGTCGATGGGAGAATTCTTAAGTCGGCCAATAGTAATGTCTTTTGCCAATGGTTCAATGCTATGTGTCATCTAACCGTATGGAAACCGTATGCCACGGGGAGAACACAAAACAGTTAGTAAAAAAAAACCTAACTGCCCGATAACGGAAAAATACAAACAATATAAAAAAGTTGTTTTTGCTTTGTAAATCGGGTTGGGAAGTGTTGAAAGTTTTTGGGAATGTAAGAAGGAGAACTCTCAGAAATAAAATATTGACAGTTGATCTATGAGTGCATTTTCTGTAGCATTCTTGCATAATTCGATCTGAAGTACAGTAGTTAGTTTATTTCTATTGTTTTGTTCCTGTTTGTACAAAATGTCTCTGTCTTGATGTTCCTGTAATTCCTCTGTACAGTCATGGAGGACCATCAAGCAGAGATCTCTTTTCTTGTTTTTATTTTTGTGGAGATGGTAAAATTGTCAATGAGAGATAGTAAGAACTTGTCCTAGGTGAGCTTTGTCATAGCTCGACTAGGTATGCAAGTTTCAGTCTAAGAAGAGACAGGGGTGAAAACAGAGTAGGAAGAATTGAGTACTAAGCAATTAGACCCTAGACCCAGAGAGGAGGGCTAATAATGGACTCAAGAAGGCTATAGGCCTTGCAAGTGGAAAATCTTGGAAAACAGTGAGGACAAAGAAAAACGTCCCACACCAAGTAAGTAGTGTTTGTATTGAGAATAGCAGACTAGTGGGTCTTTCACCTCTGTAATAGACTGTTTAGTTTGAGTCAGGCATTTTGGATAGAAAATGTCTAAGAGCACTTGAATTGGTGGGGATTTGGGGTATGGTATAGGTCTTGAAGTGTTTCAATCAAGATAGGTTTTCTAAGCCCATAGTCCTCCCCATCACTTGGGTTCTAGCTCAATAGTGTGTTGAGCCAACTCAAGGTTAAAACCCTTTAGATCTCCATACTCCCAAGCAAATATGTCACTGAATTCTTGACATAGCTGAATAAAAGCTTGATGTTCCTCTTTTGTGCACACTTTTCCAAGCTTAAGTAGCTTGTCTTTGAATATTTTGATAGGCTCATAATGTTCCTGTATCACAGATAAGCTGGCTTTATCTCTTCTAACTTGATCATTAGTGTTAAAAATTGAGTCTAAGGTTACCAAACCCTTAGGCAACTTATTTGACTTTAATTGCAAGATCTAGTCATCATATTGCTGCTGCCATTTTTGTTGATTTCCTGCAGCAAACTCAACTTCTTCCATTAGAAAATTAACTATTTGTTCATCACTATCAAAGATTTGCCAACTTGTATTATTTTCTAGCATTGATGGTCTAACAACAACTTTAACATAAAGAGGAGTATGAACATTCTTCATTTCTACTGGAATATCATACTCAGCACCAATAATAGCCAATTTATCAGCCTATTTATTACCAATCCTTGGTATAGACACAAAATTAAAAGCATCAAATTCATCTATCATATCCCAAACTCTGTGTTTGTACAATTTCAGCAAATCATTTTTGGTAGCAACACTATTCCTTACTCAAGTTTTACCACTAATTCACTATCCCCAAACACTTCAAGGCACTTAATATTCCTTTTTCCTAGCCCATTCCAATCCATGCACCAGTGCCTCATACTCAGCTAAGTTATTTGAACAACTGAAAGCAAAATGAAAAGATGAATAATACTTTTCACCTGTGGGAGAAACTAAAACAACTCCTCCACCAGTACCAATTTTACTTCTTGAACTGTCAAAATACAGCTACCAGATATCATTATCAAATTGTTTACTTTGCTGATTTTCACCTTTTAACAGGTTTGGAACAGCAACATCTTTCTCTTGAATCATATAAACACCAAGACCTATTTCATCCATTTAATCAAAAGGATCTATCTCATGATTATCTGCTACCCATTGATCTAAATTTACATAAGGTATGCCTTCAATAGGTATGTTTAGGTCTTGGACAACAGGTATATCTTCTTGATCATATATGGCAAGATTTGCATTTATGGGATAGGGATATATGGTTCAAGATGATCATTGGATAATGGTTCTAATTTTATGGTAACCTTGGTTCCATATCTTGTTCTAAAAAATAAATGAGTCCAATCAAAAGATAGATAACCTCCTAATTTTGCAATGAAGTCTCTAGATAGACAAATGGAAAAATGTTGTGGCAAATCAATAACATGAATGTCCTGATGGATCACAAAATTGGGGCATGCATGTAAGGTAAGACCAAGATTCTTTAGCATTCCCACTGTGTTAACCTTTGTGCCATCTAATTGGACAACTCCCCTGGCAACAGGCTCATAATTCAAACCAAGTTTATCAGCCAACTGTTTGGGCATCACTAAGCTACTAGCTCCGGAGTCAATCATACAGTTATGGACCAAATAATTGCCAATAATGAGAGTTACATAGAATGGAGGTGGTTTGACCACTTGTCTTGGTTGTTCATTATTCTTTTGTGCATCATTAGTAAGCACAACCTAGGGCTGACTTGTTTGATGCTCATTGGACAAAGATAACTAAGCTAAGGCATCTTGCAATAAATCTTTCTATCCAGGGATGTGTAATGCATCCAACATTGAAGCTGATAAGGGTGTGGTTCAGTGGTTAAGTCACTCAGTTGTAGTGGCAGCCACAAGAGTTCAAACCCTTGCTGGGCCAACGAGCTCACAGACTTTACGCCTTCACTAGGCCAACAAGCTCGCGGGTTTGAAGTGTTATTGCTTGGGGATGAGGTCCCCCATGTTGTGGCCTTACTAGTTCATAGCTCTGGGCAAAAGCGTTACCATGGAGCTGGAGGGCGTGTCACACTAGCGTCACCGGTCACGTTAAAAAGTTTACCAGGCGCATTTTAAAAAAAAAATGCATCTAACATTGACATGCTAACATTGGATTTCTTCATATGATCAAGAATGTTAAAAGAAGGACCACTAGCCTTTTGTTGTATTTTAGTAACAACAGCATTTGAATGTACTTTTGTTGGCTGTGGTTGAACATCTGGCTATCTTTTATTAGCATTTGGCTGTCCCCTTGGCAGAATATGAACATTTTGAGAAGTAGAGGCCTCAAGTTGACTTTGTTGACTTGCAAAAGCTTGTTTTTTACCTTTATCAACCTGATGTTATACTTTATCAGCCTGCTATTTACTAACATCAACTTGATGTTGTAACTCAATAGCTCTTTTCTTTGGTTTGGTATTGGCTGCAATGTTGGTAAAAGACTGTTTCGACCCTAGTAATTGGTTTACTCCACAAAAATCATTAACTTGCCATTTCATTAAAGCAACATCAAGATTATTATGTTGAGTTTGGGAATCTAGCTGATCACTACCATCATTTGCTATATTTTTAGAAGTAGCATAATTATTTTGAACCATAAGAACTTGATTGACCACTCCATTCATGCAAGTATCCTAGTTATGATGCTGATTACATGGGTAGCACCATACATAATCTTGGGCCATGTTATTTTGCATAGGTACAAGCTCTTTTGATGAGCTAACAACATTGGGATTATATTGTTGATTAGGCCTATTGTTATAATTCCTTCTTTGTCCTTGGTAATATGCCTGATAAGGAGGCCTATTGGCTTGGAATGGGGCTTGGTATGGTCTATTATTCAAATTTTACTATTTCTTAAGGCTCACTAAATCATTGCTAACAATCTGCAATAATTTTGCTATTTCTTGCTAATTACCCTTGAGTTCTTGTATTTTTGATTGCAATGGAACATCATTATTTTGGGTAGTTGTTTGATAGCCAAAGGCTGGGATGGTAGGTATTGATGCAATAGGAGGCACTGAAATTGGCATTAGTGGCTGAATATCAGGAAAAATAGGCATAGGAGGCCTTGGTGTAATTTTTCCATCCTGAATAAGGCTATTCTCAGCTCTAATAGCTATATCAAATGCTCCTGGTAAAGTTACCCCACACATTAACTGAATCATAACATCTATATCATTGTTCAATGCTCTAAGATAATATAGAACTACATGTTCAGGTGTAGGTCTTACCATTGCTGGAATTCTATTCTAGGTCCTTTGGAACCAGAAATTGAAATTTGACATCTGTTCTTGTGGAGCCCTCTTGATGGTTGTCATCTGTTCAACAAGTGATATATGATCTGATTTATCTTGAAACTACCTATTTAAGGCACTTCCTAACTCATCCCATGTTGTAATAGAGTTAACAACTGACATAGATTAGGGGTGGATAAATCCAAACAAATCTTAATAAACCAAACTTTCAAGCTTCCAAACGTTCAATGGTGGGTTTTAACCCACTAGTCTTCATTAATCCTAGTAGCCTTTTGTTGGTTAACAGATTTGTCCCTTCAAGTTTATACTCTTCTACCCATATGAAAGATAACCTAACCAATAGTTGAGTCACTTGCAATGATATTTGCAAGTGCTCTTTGCTTGTTTTACAAGGCGCAGCTACCTTCAAAAGATATGCAATGAATTAAAATAGGGTGTGCTTTTGACCAGAAAGTAGAAAAGGATTATTAACATCTACCCATCACCATGAAATAGATGTGCATGATTGATTTCAGAATTAAGTGAATACAAAAAAGTGACACAAAGTTTGCCTTCCCACACCCACAGATGAGAAGCAAGAAAAGAATGAGTAGCAAATTCCTTCAATAAATGGGTCAATCTAAGTTCAAAGCCTCAAAAATAACACATATACAGTCCAACATAACAAGTATACATCAGAGAAAAATCATAGAGACACAAATGGCGTATGCAATTTAAATGAAACACTAATAAGTACATAGACTTAGAAATATTTTCTTCATTTCTCAGATGCAAACATGAATTCAAAGATTCAAAATACCATACAATAAGACTATTGTTGAAAAGCAAAACTACTCTCTTCCTTCCCATGTTTCCCTACTAGAAAAGATGGAAAAAAAAGATCCCCCTTTTGCGGCCTTCTGTGAGTTTTTATAAAGGCTTTTCCTCCTTCTTGATCACTTTTCTTTAAAGATCGGTTATAATAAAAGAAAATTTTCTTTTTCATAACTGATTCTAGGAAAGAAAATAATCAACCCTTGATTTACTACCGTAACTAATTCTTTTAGTTCACTTTTGATTTTGTTTCCTTTTACATCTAAAAGAAGATAACATAATGCTTTAAAAGCCTCTACATCAAGTCATTAAGATGACTTAATTTACCAACAAGAAGGGAAAAAGAACATTGATTCAATTTGCCATATCACCAATTGTTCAGATAGAAGGCACTGTGCTTCAAGATATATTCCCCTCCTCAATATGCTCTCCTTTTTTAATCAACCATGGTAAGTACAACAAACCAACTTAACATGGACCAATCTAGCATCTCAAGCTGGTAACCATGCCATTTCTCTCTTTCTGTGATGGCTATTTATAATCTTTCTAGCAATTATACTTGCATTCCATGTCTGCACTGTTTGACCTATCTTGGGGCCTAATTCCAAAACCATACTCAAACTAGATTCTAAAATCTTAAGTACACAACCTGGTCTTGCAATGATTTTCCCTAAAGAACTTTCATCAACCTCTTCCCTTCCCTCTAGAAGTGCAAGAAACAAGTCCAACTCCTGATCCTTGGAATTATCTTGATATCCTCCCCAACCAAGACTTAACACTCTTGATGGTTAATCTAAATGAGGCTGTGGAATTTTGTATCACTTTAAAATCAATGAAGATGATCCATCAACACGGCTACCAACTACCCCACTTCCCTTTTCCTTCTTTCCTGATGGAAGTATAGATCAGACACAAGATTGTAAGATAAGCCCATACCAAGCAAATGGTTCTATTACAAGACGTTCCATAGTTGGCATGAGATACCATGGAGGTATTAACTTTATGGAATAGTTAGAGATGTCAAGTTGAGATACAACAGAACATGCAATTAATTCAACAGATAGTACCATTAGTTTGTCAATGTTAAATGAGGAATCAAATAATAACTTTCCTTTCTCGCAAACCCAGTTCCTTCAGCAAATAGTTCCTAGGCATTGTAAAAGACTGCAAAGGTTATCTAATCCACCAAGTCTAGCTTCAATTACTTAAATGATTTCTACTCATATGCTATTTTGCCAAGGAGTCCTAATGCCTCATCAAAAGAAAACCCAAGTGACAATGAATATTATACAAGAAGTTGCTGAAACTCAACACAACTTTCCATACATATCATGGGCTTTTCTTGCATTTGTGTCCATGAGGAAGGCCATACACTAAGTTGCCAAGCATATGAGATGAGATAGAAGACATCTTCTTTTAATAGCTATCCACATTTTCTTTCCTCTTAGACATTGACACTCTCAAATGCTTATGGGTTATTACTATTTGGTTGCACCTAGAATCTGAAGAGAGTTTTGATGCATTGAGCTTTATATTCATTTCCAATCTAGCACATCCAAAGCCATAGCACTTCACTATCAGAATTCATAGCACCACAAAAGTTCACTTCAATGCCAAACACCTCCATATTTCCATCCTAAGAGTAGCTCACACGCCCTTATGCTGACAAAGGATCATGGAGAGTTTGGCTTTACACCTGTAGCTGCATTTGCTTAAAAGTTTCTAAAGCATTTTCAACAATTACATTTAGCACACATTCTGCCATCATTGCATTGTATGAGATGACATCTCTCTGAGGGATCTATCAAACAATATATAAGTCTATATAGCATTTTCAATGATAGCATTTGACACAAACTATCGATTTAGTTGTCCTGGCAGATATCAACCCACGATCATCACATAAAGATCACAAGATTTTCAACAAACCAATCAAGTCAAAATAATTTGGTTGATCGGGTCTATCACAATGAATCCAGGCTAACTCCTTCATTCTGATATTTTCTTGCAATATGTATGACCAAGCGTATGTATTGCTTCTTTAATGCTACTCTCTGATAGCAAATCCAGCTACATTGCATGGTGCCACACGAGACTTTCATTTTGTATGATGCTACCCCAATTTTTTTCAAATTTACAATGATATAGCATTGTTAGAATCAATTGCATAAACCAACTAAAGGCCTCACACTTTCTGATCACCCAGATCCCAAGATGGGCAAGGTGAGAGCATACAGTGATTGGCTTGCAATGAGCAACTATGCAACTAGAAATTACAAATTCATCCACTATCTAGCAGGTATCTGCTTTTCAACAGGTATCCACTTATTCAATGGGGATTCTCCACTTAGTCAGTGGGTGAAAGAGTAAGAAAGATGAGCATTACAAATTCCTCCACAAATTACAGATGAATGAAAGACTGATAACATTACTCAGGAAAGAACAATTTGATCATCATATCTGCACTTATGAATACTTGGCAACAAGGGAAACAATCTGCACAAACATCAATGACAATAATCACCAGTTACTATGCATTCCCAATATGCAGAGGTGGCTTTGTTTATGGGACTGACTTAGAAGATTGAAAGGAACCCCAGCTGTACAAACCATAGTTTCAGCACAGGAAAGTCTCTAACCATCAACGAACTCTTCCACAAACTTATGATTTTAATGCAAACAATAGAACAATCTTCAAAACCCTAGCTGATAACATGCAAGAAGATCAATGCAGAAGATTCTATAAATCATAAATAAGAATAAATTCCCAACTGTATGGTAGCTAGTATGATATAATTCATAACTCATGCATAATGAAGATCAAACACCCAGACTAGCTTGCAATAAACTGAATCAAACTTGAACAACATTATAATGTGGACTGCAAACTCAATTCTAATCATACATGTTTATTAAACTTGCTCTCTCAAATCTGCATAGTTCTTTATCAAATCTGCTAAAAAATTAATAAGGACTGATATTAGCAAGGGCCTCCAAAATAGACAAAATTAATGCAAAATGGATCCACAAACCTACAACAATAATTCTGAAACCAATAGGCAATGTAAATATTGAGCAAATATTTCAAACTTCAGCAAACACCTCTTTCAGAATTGTACGGTCAGGAAGTACATATGCATACATAGCATTCTCAAAACTCAAACAAATCAATGCAGATCCCTCTTAAAATTAGCGCCCAAACATCACAAACAATCTACAACAATAATGATTTAAAGATTCAACATTATTTTTTTCTGATCTCAATCGACTCCTTCTAGGCATGTAAGGTCATGGAAGTACGATTTCTTTAGGGTAAAACAATCTGCACTAGTAATCCATAGAAATCACAATGAAATGATGTATTAGGACCATGCAATCACTTTCCCATCAACTTGACATTCAAAATCATCCATATTAATTTTTCTGAGTAAGGTCATCCTTTTTGCAATGTATGACATTCTCATATGTACGACCAAGGAGATATTAACAACAAGATTCAAGCTCCTCAAGGATGACTTAAATACTAATTCTCATATAAGAATAACACATTCAAATCTTAATCTGCCCAAACATTAAGCAAAGACTTCAGACCAAAAGCATTCTCTCTGGGAAGTACGGTTGCACAATACGGCCAGCATGAAGAAAAAATCAAAACTTCAAAATACTCATTGGAATGTCCAAAACAAATTCAAGATATAATAAATCTCAATGATCAATATCAAACTAAAATAATCCAAAACTCATGAAAGCACAAAGGTAAAACTCTGCATGATCTTGCTCCAAAATCCAGCTTCAACACAATGGTGATTTATGTGTGAAACCACACCCAATCTGCAAGAGGGTTTTCGTCCTCAAGAGAATATGGAAGAACTCACAGGTTCAATCCATCATCTACAATCAAATTCCAAAAAACATAACATAACCCTTCCAAAAGAGAGCTCATTCTCTTTTATAAGGCACTGGAGGAGTTACAAAGGAAATGAATTATTTCTTGAAAATAATAACACTTTCCTTCTAACTTTAAATATTTCTTTTTTCCTCCACATAAGTGCTCACTTTTATGTGTCTAAATAAAAGAATATACTTTCCCCTTTCTAATGAGCTATAACACTTAATAATTTTTTAATTATTTTCACCCTTAGGAACTTAAGTGAAAATAATGATTAAAATAGGTCATTAAATATTAAATTTTGTGGAAAATCCCAAACGGCCTCCGAATGCAAAACAAACTGAACCAATATGCTCTGTAAGGTTTGGGATGTGCAATAATGCCTTTCAAGTGACTTTCCAAAAATAGAAAACTCCTCCAAGAATCTTGGAGAGAAAACCAGAAGCTCGATCAAACTTTAGAAACCATCACTATTATCCAGAGCATCAACTGAGCTCAAAGCCATGAAAAATAATCCCTTTACACAAGGAAAACCCCAATAGCTATTTTGCAGAATGAACTATGACCACTCCAAGAACATTGGAGTTCTTCCCAAACATGTTGGATAGCCTCCAAGAGATTAGGAACAAGCACAAATGCTCACAATAATCAATGCGCCAAAAATGGAATATTATAGTCCTCCCTGCTCAAGATTGCTTGTCCTCAAGCAATTCATGCTATCCAACCAAGATACCTGCATGATTATCAATAATATACCTAGATCCCAAATCAATCTCAAGAATGCTTCACATCGCTTCTGCTGCTCCACTTTGATATAACTATGAATTGTACAGCTGACACTCTATAAAATCTTTTGAAACATTCTTCCAATCACACAACTCTTTGGATCCCAACCATCAATAAACCCAAAGATAAAAAAATGAGCAATCATCCAACATGAAACTACTACTGGGAACCAAAATCTGTAATGCTCCTCCAAGGAAGAACATAAATTAGCTTGATCATAAGCTGAAAACAACTCTAAATAGCCACGAATCAGCTGATTCTCACTCTCCAAAAGAGCATTAGTAACTATAACACTTGTTCCTTTCAGCTGAAAACTTCTGTCATCTTCCCATAAAAAGCTAAAAGCAACAAAAAGATCAATCTGTATAAGTCTGAAATAATCTCATGAAAATCAGATTTTAGTGATCTAAAAATGGGATAGCAACAACAAAACTGAAATCTTTTGAGAACAATAAGAAATTTAGGCCATCTATAATCAGAATATGTCAAAGTTATGACCAAAATTTCTCTCAAATCAATCAATATGTATGCAATTAAACATCTATGATGGCTGATGGGAGTAAGGACAACAACTTCATAGCTAAAATTTGACTCCAACATTAACCATAAACCCATCTTATCAACACCACTATCCTCCTACAAATAGATTCCATTGTGAAAATAAGCCATCATTGAACTCAAGTCATTGCATACTTGAACCTTATGCCCACCTTCAAAAACTGATGAATACTTCCAGTTGAAGAAGTTTTTATGTAAAGTAACATTCCATGAATGCTCCTCACCAGGATCCCATATCTTGTTACTATCTTCCTCCATGTTGCAAACTCTAATTTGGTCTTCATCATTCAACATGAGAGGTGAATTGTTTTTAATTAAATCAACTTCCATCATAAGAAAGAAATGATCAAATTATTGGAAGTTGTTTTCACCTTTGTGTTCACACAATTCATGAATTTGCTCCAACTCTGTATCTACATACTTAGGAGACTGTCCTAAGTCAAAACTTCTTTGGAGCAAATCAAGCTCTTCAATTATCAGCTTGACTTCATCTGATCTAGCAGCTCCAACTTGCTTCTTGAATTAGTGTACATCAAGCTAATTTTCAACTTCTAAGAGAGCTATTTGGGTACTCTCTAAAGAATTTATTGTTGATTTAAGCTTAGATGTAAGCTTATCAATTTCAGCATCTCTTCCCTTCAATGCTTCACCTAATCAACCAGCAAACTCAAGAACATGATCTCTATCAGACATCAAGTTCAAATAATCTAATTTCAAAGTTTCCAATGCCTTCCTGACTATACACCAATCTTCAAGTGAAGCTCCTTTTTCCATGCCCATTTGTCTCCTTTCAACTTGAGCTCTCCAAATGTGATCTTCAACAAACTTATGTGAGCTATCCAAATGTGTTAGAACTTGAACAACCTTGTCTTCGGTGACTAACAACTGATTCTTAAAATCCAAATCAATTCCACACAATAAATTTTCTATCATATTATTATAGGCATGATCCTTGAAATCAGCTACTTTTAAGTTGTCCTCATCATGGCCACTTTGACTACAAGAAGTAGCATCACCAAAATCCAATATTAAGCCAACCTTTGAGGCTAATCCAAATCCTTCAACAAGCTTCCTATCAACATGCTCTTCAACTATCTCTTTAGAAAGGACACTTGGCTCTTCAAATTGCATGGAAATTGAATCTTCTTCTTCATCACTTAGATCAAATGATATGCCAGTCTCGTATTCAAACATTGAATCCTCATCAATGGCTGATTTCAAATCTTCTTCAGCATACTCTTCATCCTGGATCTTTGAGGAATCAATCAATTCTTCCCTTGGAATGGGAATTTCCCAATCATAATCTAAATTACCTTCACAAACATAGTGAAGATACTCCTCGTCAGGTGTTGTCCTGAGAGTTTCAGTAGCATTAACTTCTTGGGCTGCCGAAGGTACACCTTTCCTCATGCACTCATCAAGGTTTTCTGCTTCAGTGCTCTCAGATTCACTTGTAAAGTCACCTTCTAAAAATCTATCAATCATCATTAACTCCTCAAATGTAGTGGCATCTTCAAGGTCTTCATCAAATGAAGGACTTGCTATGTCCCACACCTTTGGCTCATATTCTTCATCAAAGCAAGGCTCAGCTTCACCAAAATCTATTGTAGCTTTCCCCAAATCAGCAAACTCCTCTATGCATGTCTCATGATTTGTGACTTTAACTTCATCATAAAGAGGCTCAATCTTATGTATTTTAGATATCAGGACTTCATCTTCCCTTTTGTTTGTTTTTGTAACGTTAGAAAATGTCCCCTTGGGGGCTTTTCCCTCATAAGGTTTAGCTCCCGAGTCTTTAGCATGCATTTAAGACATTTTAGTTCATATTTTGGCACCCCGATGGAATGAGTCCTAGGTTCCAGGGAAAATTGGACCTAGGTGGACCCTTTGAGCTGTACCCTACCCAAAATAGGGGGGAGGACTTGGGCACCCGTGCCCTAGTCCTGCCCTATTTTAGGGTAGCCCTAATTCCGTGTGTCAGTTTGTGACCGTTATTAGGTCCCTTTGCCGACACGGTAAGTTTGAATTTTGAAAACCTTGGCTGGAGTGTTTGTAGATGCATATATAAACATGCTTAAGCATTCAATTTTAAACTAGAAGATTTCAGTTAGAACATTACAAGCAAGCTATTGTCCTCAAGGTGATTTAAGGCTTTCTATTGTGTTGCAAGAGTAGACTTGTATGTTTTGTGTGTTGATATTTGCAGATTTGAGCATCCATTTCCTCATGGCATGAAGAGCCTCTTCCTCCATGAGAGATTCACTACAAGGTGACATGATATTGTGTTTTCATCATTGATTCCTTTGGTTTTTGCCTCTGCCTCACAAGGGCACGCACTCTTTATCTGACAACGGTGTTCAGAGACTTAAGTGTCCTCCAGGGCTTGACTGAGGCAAGCCTCTAAACACCACAACCCCCAAACCAAGTCTTGTGATTGCAAGTTATAGGTGTCACATTTGGGAAAAGTGGAGTTGTAGGAAGGATTGACAGACGTCAAGGATTCAGGATCTGAAGAAGGGCAGGACATAGGAGCACTTCCAGGACTTGGGTGCTTGCTCTAGTGTCCTCTACAGATAGATTTCCAGAAACAGAAGTTACAGGACTAATCAGTGCCGGAAGGAGGTCTGGATTATGTGAAGAAACTGGCACCTTGGACTTGAACACCCACTTCAGTGTCCCCAACTGTTCCACTTTGGAACCCCAAAAACATGTATTATGTGATTTGGTATTTTACTCCTGTCTGCAAGAGATTTTTCCGTCATTCATCAGTTTGTTGTCGTATTTGCATAATTAGGGTTTTAATGGTTAATTGGGCATAAGAGAAGGAAAAATTAATAATTAAATTCCCTAATCCAAGTTTCCCTACATTTGTAAGTGACCTGGGGTATGATAATGCTCACCACTTGACCCTAGATCCTTCAATGTTTAGTGGAGAGGTGGATTTAAACACAAAAAATAAAACATTAACAAATCTAATTTTCCCCTAAACATTTTGGTGAACCAGTGTTTTTGGACTTAAATTGCAACTTGCTGAGTGTTTGACTTTAGGTTTGGATTGATTTCATTCATTCATATAGTCATTCATTTTATTGCATTGAGAAAAATTCAAAAAAAAATTGCAAAATTTAAAAAATACAAAAAAATTACATTGTTGGGTTTACTAAATTGTATCAGTTCTTCCTAAATTTTCCTAATTCATGATTTTTGCATTAGATCTGATATAAACTACAGAAAAATACAAAAATTCAAAATTTTGCATTGCATTTTCATCATTTAATTGCTAGGGTTTTGTGGAAATTTTAACAATTTTATATAACCTAGTAATTCTAAAATCTAGGGTTAGTAGGCAAAATCTTTTATCAGATTTTTCTACTAATTTTAGAGGCTCATTCAAATTAACATTTGTCTTTAGTCTTGCATTTTACTGTAAATTTGCATTTAGATTTAAAATATTTGCATTTTTGCATAGAAAATTTCAACAAAAACTAGCAATTTTGATGCATTTTCATTAAATTTGCATGGGCATTTTGCATGTTCAAGATTACAAATCATTTTCAGATCCATGAGTATTAATTTCCATCAAAAATCATACTTCAAAACATTCACATAGCATTTTGTCCCAATATTTCAAACCTAGGGCTTCGGAAACAATGATTTTCACTAAATTTGGCCTTATAGACTTAATAAACTTGCACCATATGTGTGTTGTGAAAGATATTTTGGAATTATTTTTCTATTATCAGGGTAATCATTTTATTCCCCTCATAAAAAGCTTCACAACACCCTTTTAACGGGCTCTTGTAGTGAAAATTTGGTGAAAAACTACACATTTTGACTATTTTTGCCCTAGGGTTTGACCTAGTTTGCGCTCCAAGTGTGTTGTGATCAATTTTATGGATTGAGGTGACTGATATTATTGATATTATTTGTTTTACCCCCTTAAATTCATTACAACACCCCTTTTGCTGGGTCTTGGAGTTGAAAAACCATGAAAAATAGATTATTTTCGCTATATTTTCACTAGGGTTTTACCTTAAGTGGCACTAAAAGCGTGTTGTGTTGGGTATTTTTGCACCAAGTGGCTGTTATTACTGATATTATTTGCTTTCCATCATCATTTTTCTCATAACACCCTTTGTTATGCTCTCTTGCATTGAGTCTTGGTGAAAAAAGTGCCTATTTTGACATATTTTCACTATATTTTGACTTGGCATCAACTTGAAATCGCATCAAGATTGTGTTGAGAATGATATTATCACTATTTTAAGCTGATATCAGACATATAAATTTCTTCCCTTGACTAAAATCCTTATAAAACCCTTTGGATCATTTATTTGCATTGGAAAAAGTACAAAAAATCAAGCATTTTGGCCAGCAATCATATCCTTCTCCTAGGAATTGTTCTCTCAGTTTGGGCATTGTGTGTTGTATGATTTTGTACAAGCTTTATGACATGTTGTCCTAAAAACAATATCCCTTTGAGAAGAAGTAAAAGGTTAATGGGATCTAGTGCTGAAAACGACATTCATATCTCTAACAATCCTTTGGACACCTTCTTTACAAAGGGAGAAACTCAAATTCTGCAAGATATCATACATCCTCCAACCACAATGGAAGATCAAAATTTTCATGATGTTGATAATACTATTGAGGCTATAGGATATGTATCTGATGAGCAAGTAGAAAAGTTGGATAAAGACCTAGCTAAATTTCAAACATTTATGGAAAATGAGAGAATAGCTGAAGAAGTCGTTCCTACAATTCATAATATAAGAGAATTGATAAAAGAAGGACAAGATGGTGTTAATGCACTTCATGGTCTAGCACATATTGTACAAACTAATATCATTCTGGTAACCAAATGTGTGCAAGTGATAAATAACACTGTATCACCATCTCATACTCAAGTTTTGGGACCAATACCGACTACAGGAATATCCACTTTTACATCAAAGATCTTAACAACTAATGCGAACGCTTGTAGTAATGCTTCCATGGGTATTGGAGTATCTAATGGAACCAATTACAAAGCTGTGGGATTTAATTATCAGAATTTGGTTCCTAAAGGGACCTCTTCTATGAATAATTATTCTCAACCTCCTATTTATTCCACTCATTTCCAGCCACCTAGTACTTACTCACAACCATCTTCAACCTACCATTATGACCAACCACCGTTAACATATTCTCAGACTCTACCTATTGTATCTCAAGCTCAATCACCTCTTCACCTTAGTTCCAATTCCTCACAACAAACCGCATCTCCAAATGATGCCATCTTAAACCAACTTTTACAGGGCATGAATGCTTTGCAACAAAAGGTAACAAATTTGACAAATTCTTTACAGCCTAGTCTACCAACATATCATGCCCGTAATCCATTATCTTATGCAATCTTAAGAACTCCTATGCCTGAGAGGTTTGAGACTCCTCATTTTAAAAAATATGGTGGAAAAGGAGATCCTAATATCCATGTGGCAGTATTCATAGCTATGTGTAGTGATTTCTATTTTGAAGAGGGTTTGTTAGCAAAACTTTTTCTGCAATGTCTCAAAGATACTGCTTTAGAATAGTTTTTCTCTTTGCCTCTGAATTCAATTCACTCCTTTTTGCAGTTGATTGATCAATTTTTACAACATTTTCAAGCAAATATTGGACCCCAAGTCACTCTTATTGACTTGGTTCAATGCAAACAAGGTCCGAAGAAAAGTTGACTGAATTCATTAGTCGGTACCAAGGACTTTATGCATAGATTCAATATCAGATGAAAGATGAGGATGTTCAAATAATATTTATTACAAATCTACAACCTAATATTTGTGATAAGATCCTCTTGGTGAATTACAACTCCTTTCAACATTTATGCCTCGCCCTTCATGATTATCAACTTTTGTCTAGTTAGTATGAAAACCAAAACTCATCGGCTCAAGTTGGTCAATCTATGGGTGGATCATCGCAAAACAATTTTAAGAGGAACAATAATAGGAGTTTCATCAAGATCAATGGATCAAATACAAATGTATCTGCTATAAACAATCCAAAGAAACCATCATATCAACCAATAAAGTTTACTCCGATATCTGAGTCCTATCATTCTATCATTAATCAAGCTATGAGTAACAACATTCTGAAGCTTCCCCTGATCAAGCATGTTGATCCTAGTAAACAAGGACCTTACTTCGATGCTAATGCCTTTTGTCATTATCATCGGATGCGAGGACATGAAACTGAACGATGTATGCGTCTTAAACCTGAGATATAGGACCTTATTGATTCAAATGTCATCCAGGTATCGGGTGTGAATGATAATGGAAATAAGTCAGTTGCTCTGCCAAATCAGAATTTACAAATCTTCACAAATCCTTTTCCTAAGCATATTGAAAATAATATTGTGGAACAAGATTTAGTGGAAGTAGACGAGGATGATTACTTGGACTATGATAGTATCATGGGAATGATTGAAGTGGATAAGAAACAAGTGGATAACCCACCTCATCCATGAAGAAATGGAATTTATGCTGAGGTTCATCCTCCGTTATCCCTATATGGATCAGGAGATAACCAAAATGTATCAAAAAAGCAAGAACAATAACCGATACAGATGAGCAAGCTGGTACAGGATGAATCCTTCTACTATTTTAGAAAGATTCAACAACAAAAACTCACTAAAAATCAGAAAAGAGCAAGACGACAATCAATAGTTGAAAACAATAGTGGTTCTCCCCCTCATAAGCAACAAAAAGTCTCATTTAAACAAGGATTTAAAGAACAAGAATCATATGATAACAAACAAGACTTTCATAAGAACCACTCAAATTTTACATTAAACATGATTGAATACCTCTCCAAGACGTTCACGAAATCCAACATATAATATGAAGACCCTATAGGTAAGTATCTCTAACCCTTTATCTCTCTCGTGTTGTGCTTCTGTCATGATGTGTTATGTGTTGTTTAGGCTTCCTGGGATGACCTCGGATTCTCCCGTAAGGTTCGAGATACTAGGAGACTGCCTATGTTGTGACCTTCTTCTATTTGTATCATCATTTTTCTATATTGATATCCCTAAGACATTTGTTTCTCCTCTCTTATTTATTGTTGCCCTTCCTCTAGTGTTTCCATCTAGCGGACGGATGATGACAAACATTTATACTGATGTGGACCTATTGTCCCTTTCGAGAGCAATCAAAAAATGGACTTAGTTCCTAATATGATGATGGGATTGTATATCTTATCCGATGCTTGGCTAGTGGAAGCACTCGTGCTTTTCGCGTAGTGAATTTGATGATGTTTCTGTCGCATTTACAAACCTTAACAATACTGCTGCTCTATGCACCTTTGTTTGTCTTTGAATCCGACCTTGGCGGTACTCGATTCAGAGAGCTTCGTGATATAGCCCCATGGTTATCCTTGAACTCCAAATTCATTGTATAACCTTGGCTCTTTGTGTGGTTAATCATATGCATTAATGTTGTTGTTTATCATGATGTTGTAGACACTAACATGTTTCATGCAGGGATGTGTTTGTGGGAACATTCAGCGATCGTAAAGTACATGTCACCTCTGGGGGGCATGGGATTTGCAAAATTCAGTGTTCCCTTGTGTGTTTTCTTCCTACCTTAACGTGCTTGATATTGATACCTAATATCAACCACCTTAAGGTGGGTGCATATATAAGGTAAGCTGTCTGTTATAGATGTTAGCAATGTGTTTGACCTCAGATGCAAAGACTTGCTCCCTAGGGTAGTGCATCATGCATCCTGAGTTTGTTTGCAATCAATCAATCAATCATGTAAGCCCTCTGCGAAGGTGGGATATCGAGCATATCCTTTTTCTTAAGCCCTCTACAGAGGCGGGGATGGTGTATTTCTCGGAGTAGATTACATCATCCTGTCATTTTCAAAAGTCCTTTGTGAAGGCGGGGAGTAGTTCTGTGATTAACTCAACCCCTAAGCATGTTTTTGATGATTGTTGTGGCGAAGCCTAATCATCGGTGTGTGCCTGTAATGTGCCTGAGATGGTGATGAGCCTAGAAATAAGGAACACACCATCACTTGTCTGCCATGTTTTCTCTGTGTCTTCAAGTGTGTGTGTTTTGGCATGCTTGTTTTGTGTGGCATGTTTGTTGCCCATATGCAGAGACTAGTGCCCTTGGGTAGTTCTTCCTACATTTTGGGAGGTTTTGCGTGTCTTGTGTGTGTGTTGCCCCATATATACAGAGACTTGTGCCCTAGAGTAGTGCATCCTATATTATGGGAGGTTTGTTTACTTTCCAGTACTTGCATTTGCATTTCATATATATGAGAAAAAGAAAAGAAAAGAATCATGCCTATCTTCCATGCATTAATGTGTCTTCTATGCATTGATAGTCTTCTCTATGTTCTACATGACTGTGACTGTCTTCTCTGTGCTCTGCGTGCCTGTTACTATCTTCCATGCGATTGGCATGTCTTCTTCATGTTTGATGTGTTTGTTGTGTTTGTGACCTTAATTTAATGCACGTATTGGCCTTGCATTTATACATACATTAAAGTGGGGGCTAAATGTAATGTCAAAAAATATCCCCTTGGGGGCTTTTTCCTCATAAGGTTTAGCTCCCGGGTCTTTAGCATGCATTTAGGACATTTTAGTTCATATTTTGGTAGCCTGATGGAATGAGACCTAGGTTCCAAGGCAAATTGGAGCTAGGTGGACCCCTTGAGTTGTACCCTGCCCAAACTGGGGGGGAGGACTTGGGTGCCCACGCCCTAGTCCTGCCCTATTTTGGGGGGGCAGCCCTAATTTTTGGGTGTCGGTTTGTGACCGTTATTAGGTCCCTTTGCCAACACGGTAAGTTTGAATTTTGAAAACCTTGGCAGGAGTGTTTGTAGATGCATATATAAACATGCTTAGGCATTCATTTGTAAACTAGAAGATTTCAATTAGAATATTACAAGCAAGCTATTGTTCTCAAGGTGATTCAAGGCTTTCTATTGTGTTGCAAGAGCAGACTTGTATGTTTTGTCTGTTGATATTTGTAGATTTGAGCATCCATTTTCTCATGGCATGAAGAGCCTCTTCCTCCATGAGAGCTTGACTACAAGGTGACATAATATTGTGTTTTCATCATTGATTCCTTTAGTTTTTGCCTCTACCTCACAAGGGCATGCACTCTTTATCTGACAACAGTGTTCGGAGACGTAAGTGTCCTCTGGGGCTTGACTAAGGCAAGCCTCTAAACACCACAACCCCCAAACCAAGTCTTGTGATTACAGGTTACATGTGTTGCATTTGGGAGAAGTGGAGTTGCAAGAAGGATTAGCAGGCATCAAGGATTCAAGATCTAAAGAAGAGCAGGACATAGGAGCACTTTTAGGACTTACGCACTCACTCTAGTGTCCTCCGTAGATAAATTTCTAGAAACATAAGTTATAGGGCTGATCACTGTCGGAAGGAGGTCCAGATTCCATGAAGAAACTGGCACCTTGGACTTGGGCGCCCACTCTAGTGTCCCCGACTGTTCCACTTCAGAACCCCGGAAATAGGTATTCTGTGATTTGGTATTTTTCTCCTGTCTGTAAGAGCTTTTTCCGTCATTCATCAGTTTGTTGTCGTGTTTGCATAATTAGGGTTTTAATGGTTAATTGGGCATAAGAGAAGGAAAAATTAATAATTAAATTCCCTAATCCAAGTTTCCCTACATTTGTAAGTGACCTAGGGTATGATAGTGCTCGCCACTCGACCCTAGATCCTTCAATGTTTAGTGGAGAGGCAGATTTAAACACATAAAAATGAAAACATTAACAAATCCAATTTTCCCCAAAACAGTTTCCACATTATCCGGAAAGAAAGGACATGTGGTGAAAGTTACTAGTTCAGCTTCTTTGTTCTTGCAATGATGGTTAGGCTCCCAAGAATCTTTGCATTGGAAACAAAGATTTCTTCTTCTAAGTCCATTCTTGTTGAACTCTTTCTTCCTCAAAATAGGAGGCTTCTTGTTCGGTGGGCTAGAAAGTGATGACTTAGAAAAGTTCTTGGCCCTTGCCAAAGGAAAAGGTAATTCAACCTTACATAAAGACATTGTCTTCATCTCCTATTCCTTCCTTATCTTCTGAATGTATTCTATAGATCTCTTTTTGTCAGGATTACCCTCTTTGATGTTTTTCAAGAAAGCATCCCAAGGAAGTTGCTGCTTACAATCATCTGATAGTCTTTCGTACTCATCAATGATCTTAGTGGCCTCATCATGATACTTCCTTCGATCCAACTTTTCTTGAACTGCTCTTTCTAATTCATCCTGACTTTGCCTAAGAGAATCAAATAGAACATCTGTCTCACTTCTCCTCTTAAGAGATGCCATAATCTAACAATCACTGAACAACCTCTTTCAATTGCCACACACTGAACAACATGCAAGTGCTGATCCTCACATGCAAAGCTGAAAACTGACTTGCTCAACTGAAAGATCTGCAAAAAAATTAGCTTCCCAACAGGCTGGCAAGAACATACTAGCTTTGAGACCACTATCAGATGCTACCCCAATTTTTTTCAAATTTACAATGATATAGCAGTGTTAGCATCAATTGCATAAACCAACTAAAGGCCTCACACTTTCTGATCACCCAGATCCCAAGATGGGCAAGGTGAGAGCATACAGTGATTGGCTTGCAATGAGCAACTATGCAACTAGAAATTACAAATTCATCCGCTATATAGCAGGCATCTACTTTTCAGCAGACATCCACTTATTCAGTGGGGATTATCCACTTAGTTAGTGGGTGAAAGAGTAAGAAAGATGAGAATTACAAATTCCTCCACACTAGAGGTTGAACCATCTAGGGGTTATAGTGTTTTGCATCAATAAGAACTATTACAAATGAATGAAATATTTGTAACACTACTCAGGAAAGAACGATTTGATCATCATATCTGCACTTATGAATACTTGGCAACAAGGGAAACAATTTGCACAAGCATCAATGACAATAATCACCAGTTACTATGCATGCCCAATATGCAAAGGTGGCTCTATTTATGGGATTGACTCAGAAGACTAAAAGGACCCCTAGCTATACAAACCACAGTTTCAGCATAGGAAGGTCTCTAACCATCAACAAACTTTGCCACAAACTTTTGATTTTAATGCAAACAATAGAACAATCTTCAGGACCCCAACTAATAATATGCAAGAAGATCAATGCGAAAGATTCTATAAATCAAAAATAAGAATAAATTCCCAACTGTATGGAAGCCAGTATGATATAATCCACAACTCATGCATAATGAAGATCAAACACCCAGACTAGCTTGCAATAAACTGAATCAGACTTGAACAACATTATAATGTGGACTGCAAACTCAATTCTGATCATACATGTTTATTAAAATTGCTCTCTCAAATCTACATAGTTCTTTATCAAATCTGCTAAAAACTTAATAAGGGCTGATATTAGAAAGGGCCTCCAAAATAGACAAAATTAATGCAAAATGGATCCACAAACCTACAACAATAATTCTGAAACCAATAGGCAATGTAAATATTGAACAAACATTTCAGACTTTAGCAAACACCTTCTTCAAAATTGTATGGTCAGGAAGTATAGATGCATACATAGAATTCTCAAAACTCAACCATATCAATGCAGATCCCTCTTAAAATTAGCGCCCAAACATCACAAACAATCTACAACAATAATGATTTAAAGATTCAACATTATTTTTTTCTGATCTCAATCGACCCCTTCTAGGCATGTACGGTCATGGAAGTATGATTTCTTCATGGTAAAATAATCTACACTAGTAATCCATAGAATTCACAATGAAATGATGTATTAGGACCATGCAATCACTTTCCCATCAACCTAACATTCAAAATCAGCCATATTATTTTTTCTAAGCAAGGTCATCCTTTTTGCAATGTATGATGTTCTCATATGTACGACCAAGGAGATACTAACAACAACAAGCTTCAAACTCCTTGAGGATGACTTAAATACTAATTCTCATATAAGAATAACACATTCAAATCTTAATCTGCCCAAACATTAAGCAAAGACTTCAAACCAAAAACATTCTCTTTGGGAAGTACGACTGCACAGTACGACCAACATGAAGAAAAAATCAAAACTCCAAAATATTCATCGGAATGCCCAAAACAAATTCAAGATATAATAAATCTCAAGGATCAATATCAAATTAAAATAATCCAAAACTCATGAAAGCACAAAGGCAAAACTCTGCATGATCTTGCTCCAAAATCCAGCTTCATCACAATGGTGATTTATGTGTTCAAAACCACACCCAATTTGCAAGAGGGTTTTCATCCTCAAGAGTATATGGAAGAACTCATAGGTTCAATCCATCATCTGTAATCAAATTCCAAAAAACATAACATAACCCTTCCAAAAGAGAGATCATTCTCTTTTATAAGGCACTGGAGGAGTTACAAAGGAAATGAATTATTTCTTGAAAATAATAACACTTTGCTTCTAACTTAAATTATTTCTTTTTTCCTCCACATAAGTGCTCACTTTTATGTGCCTAAATAAAAGAATATACTTTCCCCTTCTAATGAGCTATAACACTTAATAATTTTTTAATTATTTTCACCCTTAGGAACTTAAGTGAAAATAATGATTAAAATAGCTCATTAAATATTAAATTTTGCAGAAAATCCCAAACGGCCTCCGAATGCAAAATAAACTAAACCAATATGCTCTATAAGGTTTGGGATGTGCAACGATGCCTTCCGAGTGACTTTCCAAAAATAGAAAACTCCTCCAAGAATCTTGGAGAGTAAACCAGAAGCCCAATCAAACTTCAGAAACCATCATTGTTACCCAAAACATCAACTGAGCTCAAAGCCATGAAAAATAATGCATTTACACAAGGAAAACCCCAATAAATGTTCTACAGACTAAACTATGACCACTCCAAGAACATTGGAGTTCTTCCCAAATATGTTGGATAGCCTCCAAGAGACTAGGAACAAGCAAAAATGCTCACAATAATTAATGCGCCAAAAATGGAACATTACACATTTTCACTGAAATGTTTTGTAAAATAATTCAAATGCCTTGTCTGCACTTCTAGGATATATGTATACGCATCTAGCAACATACTTCAAACCAAAATTTTCTTGATAAAACTTTCCATGATGTTATGCTTTGAATGGCGCTCATAACTTAAACAAAACATCCCTTTTATTTGCAAGTTCAGGCAGTCGGGTCATTTAAGATCTCTTGAACCAATAAGTCGAAGATATAAAGAGTTCTAAAACTTTGGGAAATCTCGACAATGAAGGAAGTCGGGAATAATCAAAACTTTTGAACTTGAGTGTCAGACACTTTCAAAGTTTGGGAACCTTTAAAACACCCGACCATTAAGAAGCTGAGGTTTATAAAACAACTAATTTGTTTTTACTAAAACCATCACACTTTATGAATGACTCCGTACGAAAAATGGCTTCAATAAAGTCACTCAAACCTTATACACTATTCACATCTTTTAATTCCTCAAATGAAAGTGTATGGCATTTATGAGAAATTCTCCAACCAATTAAAATGTCAACTGAAACTAATCGGATGAAGTGAAATAATATCCCAATAATGCATTTATTCATTTCTCCTGAAAACATGCTTTGGCTAAAAAATGAAAACCTTCATATATGTCACATAACACCTCCATTTTGCACAAAATTTGGATAGGATAATGATTTAATTGCCTCGAGAAAAATCCAGAAACCATTTCATCTCCAACAATACAGAAAGCAAAATTTGGCCTTATTTGTGAATTATGGTCGAGAAAATCTAAAGCTTGAAATCTTGCAAATGGTGAAGCATCTAAGCATGAAAACTTTTCGGATTAAGTGAAATAGGTTCAGTATCAAGGTCATGAAAGGATTTCAGATAAAAATTAATGGATTTTTAGATTTAATCATTTCTGTGACTTGGCAGGTTTCTTGGGTGTATAGGAAAATGCACAAAAATTTGAGGCAACAACAAGTTCTGATTGGGGATGAGGACTGTGAAGGATGAAGCAAGGAACCCAAAACCTCATATGTAGACCAGTGTAGAAATCCATTGGGCAGCAGAGTCAAAGAGCACAGGGGACAAAGGAGCCAGAGCAACACAAAAACAAGACAAAATAGAAAAGGAAACTACACAAACTACCAACTAACCAAAACTCCTAGTATGTACATGGTCATGAAGACCCTACCTTAGATGGCTCCAGAATAATCATGTAAATCCATTAACTGGTTGGGAGAAATAGCTACCTATGTGAAATAATGTTGAATGAATAAGGAGCCCACATGCAATTAGTTGCCAACTGGTGACCACCATGATCAAACTGATAAAGATGACTTCATATAAAAACCCTCTAGATGTGTCTTGATGCCCAAAAAGCCATTTTTCATTGTACACTTCTTCGAATTGACAACTCATACCAACATCGCTCAGCACATGACTACCAGCATCTGTCTGTATAACCCTAGGTGCAATATCACAATGCACTTGATTCTACAAGCGAGGAGAAACCAGTCCTTGAATTGGACAACCTACACAAACATCATAAGATGAGGACCTTTCTCTGGTTGTCCTAATATTTTTCTGCATATGATCACTTCTCTCTACATGAAAACACCCAGTAGAATCACTAGAAGACCAATCATCAACCTTATGCGAAATCAGATTTGAGTTACACTGGAAATCTGAATTGCAAACAATACGTTCATATGGCTGAAAATCATCCCCAACTGAAACAATCTCATTTTCCTTTGCAATATTTGACTCAACAGTTTTATGACTCACCAAATCATCTTCAACTATAACTTGTGAATCAACCATTAAGATTCCACATAGGAACTCATCCTCAGATACATTAAGACACCAATTAGGAATATCAACAATATTAGGTTTAATACGTTCATGCATTTGATCACTTTCATCTGAACTATCATGACTACTTATGACACTATCTTCCAATGTTTGTTTAAAAATTTTGGCGTCCACATTTTCAAAATAAAAGGATTCAAGAGTACAATCATTCCTGACCTCTTGCAGCTATACCTTCATGTCACCATGCTCAGAAAATTTGAAAGTCTAATATTCAGCTTGCATACAATTAGAAGAAAAGATATTCATAATTTCATCTTCATGATATGCATCCTCAAGTGGTTCCTTGTTGCTGGTAAAAGTAAATACCTCTATTTCTACAGTAGATAAGGATGACAAGGCAACACCTTTTGCATTCTCATCTTTACAACTTGCATCACAAAAAGACTTTTCACTTACTACCTCACATAGGAAACTTATAGATTTATTATTGTCTTCCTCATAATGCAAATAATAAGCTTCAACTTTCCTATCCATATGAGGTTTCACTTCTATATTGCTTGCCTTATCTCTACCAAAGTGTTTGGAATAAAAAATAGTGAGATTAGAGCATTCGATAGAAGGAGGTTGAGTATTATGGAAACCTATAGGCTGAAAATTTTGTTTATGCATAATAGACTTCATCATAGGTTCACAAATCAGATTATCTATAACTTGGTTCACTTTCCATAACCCACTTAATATCAAGTTATCTTCAATTTTAATAGCCTCTTGGTGAGCAATTTCAATGTCATTTACTTTACACCATTTCAATTCAAACTGAACATCTGGATGCAATGCAAAAATAAAAGTACATAGCTGTAGTTGCTTACCTAGTTGAAAAGGTGTAGGAATTTTTTTGAACAACCTGTTGAATCTGTCTACAAAATCTCTAATGGATTCACTATTTCATTTTTGGACGTTGAAAAATAGCCTCAACAAAGCAGCTTCATCAACAGGACTTTTATACCTTGCTAAAAACTTCTTCTTGAATGAATCCCAATTAGTTATGCACTTTTCTTCTAAATAGAAAAACCAATTTGGTGCAGGCCCAGTCAAAGATTCAATAAATAATTTGACAAAAACATCTTCTTCAATTACTCCCAGAATCCCGCATGCAACTGTGAATCCCAGAATATGGTTTTCAGTATCTTGAGAGTCCTCTCCACTAAATTTTGGGAAGTGCTTTCTCGATCCTTCAGGCAACGGTGAATATTGAGGCAAAGAAAGAGGCCCAAAATGATTTCCCCATGGTTGGGGAGAAATTAATGCCATAACGCAATTCTAAAAATTAAATCAGCATAGGTCTTCACTGGAACAAAATGTTTCTGCGTACATTTCATCTCACAAAGCCACCAGCCTCCATCCTCGGGGAGGCACCTTCAAATTTCTGGGAACACAAGAGCACTGATCTTTCAGTTTCGAATCCCCAGTAGAGTCACCAAAAATATGTTGGTGTAACAGATTTGTCCCTTCAAGTTTATACTCTTCTACCCATACGAAAGACAACCTGGCCAATAGTTGAGTTATTTGCAATGATAGTTGCAAGTGCTCTTTGCTTGTTTTACAAGGCGCAGCTACCTTCAAAAGATATGTGATGAATTAAAATAGGGTGTGCTTTTGACTAGAAAGCAGAAAAGGCTTATTAACATCTACCCATCGCCATGAAATAGATATGCATGATTGGTTTTAGAATTAAGTGAATATAGAAAAGTGACACAAAGTTTGCCTTCCCACACCCATAGATGAGAAGCAAGAAAATAATGAGTAGCAAATTCCTTCAATAAATGGGTCAATCTGAGTTCAAAGCCTCAAAAATAATGCATATACAGTCCAACATAACAAGTATACATTAGAGAAAAATCACAGAGACACAAACGGCATATGCAATTTAAATGAAACACTAATAAGTACACAGACTTAGAAATATTTTCTTTATTTCTCAGATGCAAACATAAATTCAAAGATTCAAAATACTATACAATAAGACTGTTGTTGAAATTCAAAACTTCTCTCTTCTTTCCCATGTTTCCTTGTAGGAAAATATGGAATAAAAAAAGATCCCCATTTCACGGCCTTCTGTGAGTTTTTATAAAGGCTTTTCCTCCTTCTTGACCGTTTTTCTTTGAAGATAGGTTATAATAAAAGAAAATTTTCTTTTTTGTAACTGATTCTAGGAAAGAAAATAAGCATCCCTTGATTTACTCCTGTAACTAATTCTTTTAGTTCAATTTTGATTTTCTTTTCTTTTACATCTAAAAGAAGATAACATAACGTTTTAAAGGCCTCTACATTAAGTCATTAAGATGACTCAATTTACCAATAAGAAGGGAAAAAGAACATTGATTCGATTTGCCATATCACCAATTGTTTGGATAGAAGGCACTGTGCTTCAAGATCTATTCCCCTCCTCAATATGCTCTCCTTTTTGAATCAACCATGGTAAGTGCAACAAACCAACTTGACTCATACCAATCTGGCATCTCAAGCTGTTAACCATGCCATTGCTATCTTTCTGCGATGGCTATTTATAATCTTTCTAGCAACTATACTTGCATTCAATGTCTGTACTACTTGACCTATCCTAGGGCCTAATTCCAAAACCATACTTGACCTGGATTCTAAAATCTTAAGTACACAACCTGGTCTTGCAATGATTTTCCCTAGAGAACTTTCATCAACCTCTTCCCTTCCCTCCAAAAGTGCAAGAAACAAGTCCAACTCATGATCCTTGGAATTATCTAGATATCCTCCCCAACCAAGACTTAACACTCTTGATGGTTAATGTAAATGAGGCTATGGAATTTTGTATCACTTTAAAATCAATGAAGACGATCCATCAACATGGCTACCAATTACCCCACTTCTCTTTTTCTTCTTTCTTGATGGAAGTATAGATCGGACACAAGATTGTAAGATAAGCCCATGCCAGGCAAATGGTTCTATTACAAGACGTGCCATAGTTGGCATGAGATACCATGCAGGTATTAACTTTATGGAATAGTCAGAGGTGTCAAGTTGAGATGCAACAGAACATGTAATTAATTCAACAAATAGTACCATTAGTTTATCAACGTTAAATGAGGAATCAAATAATAACTTTCCTTGCTCACAAACCCAGTTCCTTCAACAGATAGTTTCTAGGCATTGTAAAAGACTACAAAGGTTATCCAATCCACCAAGTCTATCTTCAATTCCTTAAATGATTTCTGCTCAGATGCTATTTTGCTAAGGAGTCAGAATGCCTCGTCAAAAGAAAACCCAAGTGACAATGAATATTATAAAAGAAGCTGTTGAAACTCAACACAACTTTCCGTACATATCATGGGCTTTTCTTGCATCTGTGTCCATGAGGAAGGCCATACACTGAGTTGACAAGCATATGAGATGAGACATAAGACATCTTCTTTTAATAGCTATCTGCATTTACTTTCCTCTTAGACATTGACACTCTCAAATGCATATGCGTCATTACTGTTTCGTTGCACCTAGAATCTGAAGAGAGTTTTGATGCATCGAGATTTATATTCATTTCCAATCTAACACATCCAAAGCCATAGCACTTCACTGTCAGAATTTATAGCACCACAAAAGTTCACTTCAATACCAAACACCTCCATATTGCCATCCTGAGAGAAGCTCACACGCCCTTATGCTGACAAAGGATCATGGAGAGTTCGGCTTTACACCTACAGCTGCATTTGCTTAAAAGTTTCTATAGCATTTTCAACAATTACATTTAGCACACATTCTACCATCATTTCATTGTATGAGATGACATCTATCTGAGGGATCTATCAAACAATATATAAGTCTATAGAGCATTTTCAATGATAGCATTTTGTGATCTATGAAGTCAAAATGAAAGCCAAAAACATAAAACAAATGTAAAAACAAATGATATACCTTCACAATGACCCACAAATCAAGGATGGGGTGGAAGGAATTGCACCCAAACTCCTTAGATTTACCCAAGTAGATGAAGAATGGAATGTGGATTGCTCTTTGAGATTCAACACAATAGGATGAGGGATTGGATGATAGATTGATAGATTAGATAGAGAGACTAGAATAATTTTGGCATTATAATGGTATGATGAGGAGATTTGAGAGAAATTTGGGCATGATAAGGATGAAAGAAGAAGTTGTTCCAAAATGGCTTAGAGAATGGTCTAATTTATAGATTTTTGGAAAATGGATGGAAGGTGAGGATTAAAAGATGAGATAAAGGGCTAGAAATGGTTGTGAGTTAGGGTTTGGGTTGGAGTCATATCCTTGTGACAAGTGTCACAAGGGGAGTGGATAAGAGAGATCAAGGGTTGAGATTAAGTCAATGGATTTGGAGGGCTCTCATTATTTGTGAATTTTAAATTCACATGGGGAAAGGTGTGGAGGATAAAAATAAATTAAAAATTCATGTTTGGGAAGAGTGGATATGACAAGTGAATTAAAAATTCAACTCATGGGGGAGTGTGAATTAAAAATTCACTTTTATGTGGAGATGTGAAGGTTGAAGGACACATGTACACTTACATGTGTAAGAGGGTGATAAATGAGGTGTAAGGAAGATTTGACCCTTTGAATAAAAAATTAATTTTTATTCAAAGGTGTGTGGGAGGATGGGCTAAGCAAGGTTAATTAAGTGTTTAGCTTAATTAATTTAGGTCTAGGGAATAGGTAGGCTAGGATAGCTAATTGAATAATTGATATTTAATTAACTAGGATAGGGATAGGTTGATTAATAGGCTAGATTAATTAGAAAAAACATGATTTATCTAATTGACAAGGATTAGGGAGATGGAAAAATTAACTAAATAAATATTGTGAATATTTATTTAATCAATGAGGATATAGTTATAAGGTAAAATAATAAATTAAGTGAATTAATTGATCACAAAAGGATGGGTAAATGGTCAAGGTAGATGATGAAGGATAAATTAATTAAATAAAATGAATTTATTTAATTAATAGGGGGGATGATTGGTGGTGTAGAGATACGGGAAATTGGTTTGCGAAGTAAGTCAATTTTAGGTGTCTACATTTGCCCCTCTTTGAAATGGTGTTGCGGCTAAGTAACACTATTTCAAAGAAGTTAAAAAATAGAGTTGGATTGGATAGAAAAAGGTTTTGGCTTAGAAGAATAGGTTAAGGTTTAGGGATGATTGGTAAGGGTGATGCCCCCTTGAGAGGATAGGTGGGTTGCAAGAACACGGTTGTGCTCTCGAAATGGATGGAACAAATTGGTAGAAGTGGTTGGAGGATAAGGGGTGAGATGAAAGAATGATGATGGATTGATGATTAGATGATAGATGGATTGGAAAATGGATGATCATTGTGCTGAAAATGATTTAGAGCAATCCTAGGTTTGATATAGCAAAGTAGATATTTTCACCGAGGTATAGAAGACTGGGGTGATGATGCGTATCCAACATTTGCATTGACTAGACATGCAGACAAAGGGATGATCCCATGCATGCCCAAGATAGTACAGCCTTTTCTAGATGAGGGAAGGGGACTCATAGCATAAGTCCTTAGTACACAAAAGGTATGATGAACCTTAGATGCACAAGGAGATCAATATGCTAGAACCGACCCTACAATCCACAAGATATGAATACTAGCTTGGAGTAATGAAACCAACCCACAAGCACAACATACAAAAGCAAGACTATGCCCCACTCTAGATGTTTTCACTACATACCATGATATAGTGAGATCAAGGTAGCTTTGATGTGATCTGTGAATATGACAAAAGATAAAAATAAAAAACCAAAAGACCAACAAACCAAACAAATAGCCATTGTATCTCTTGCCAAGATGAATGAGGATATGATAGATTCTGCCTATTGTAGGAACGATATATCCTAAGGTAGGAATTGATGGATGATTGGATCTTGCTTAGTTGATGTTGTTGGATTGGTGCAAGATATCATGGTTACAAGTTGTGGTCAATGTTGATTTGATAGTTGATGATTTTTGTTAAGGAATGATGCTTCGATAGGTGATGCGATGCTTGGAATATTACGTGTAGATCCAGTGTAAGCTCAAGGGATAGGGACCATCCAAGTGGGTTGGATGGGTGCATCTTATGTACTTGAGTACTAGAAACTTTCTTCATATTCCAAACTGCCTACATACCCTGTATCCACAGGATCAAGGCACATTAAGATGCGGGTGGTGATGATATGTAGTTCTGGTTTGTGATGATGATGTGGGATGGTTGAGGATAGGTGTAATGATGTTGGAAGATGATGTATTGGATGATTTGGGTGATTTTGAGGATGTTGGAAGATGATGAGATGTTGATGGACCAATGTTGATTTTGTGATGGATATTTTTTTGGGATTTTATGGAATTTTTGATTTTTTTTGGATTTTTATGATTTTGGAAAGGGAATAATTTATTATGATGGTTGCATTGGATTTCGTTTGGATAGCCTTTGCGCTAATGACAAGGGAACACCAAGTCTAGAGGTGAAGGTGATGGGGTTGGATAGGAGGATTGACGATGAAAGGATAATGGATAGGAGATTTGTGGTAGATATATAGATACATGCAGGTAAGGTATATGATGGGGGATAAAGGATCGGGTAGGGATACATGATAGATGGATGGGGGGTTTGGCAGTGGAAGGTGATAGAGAGAATATTCATGATAGATGGATTGGAAGATGGAGATAGGAATACAAGATAGATGGATGAGAGATGGGGATAAGGGTTTTCTCCAAGGGCTAGGTTGCAAGGAATCATATGCCCCAATGCTTAAAGAATTTTGCATGATGGGTTCACTTTTGAATGGATGGACTTTGTAGTAGATGGACGGAGGATATGCTTGAATAGGGAGTATGCTGAAAGGTGTTCAAAGCATGTTTTTTGATATTTTGCCCCTTGTCTTTATCAAGATCTAAGGAGGGGGATATAGTGGATAGAATGGATGGGGAATGATAGGATAAATAGGGGATGGTGGATAGGAATATGATAGGATAAATAGGGGATAGTGGATAGGAATATGATAGGATAATGATAATATAGTGGATAAGATGTGCAAAGGCTATTATGGATGTGGATGAAGGATATGGATTTGTCCCCAAGTGTAGGGATACAAAATGGATGGAGAAGGGATTACGCATGACGCCCACAAGGGGTTTTCATCATGGTACTTGCCTAAGGTGCCACGAGGAGTGGTTTACACCATTGGATGGATTTTTTCTCTTTACTATTTTCTTGATTTTTTTTTTGATTTTTTTGCTTTTTGGATGGAATGGGGACTCTAGCGTCTGTTTCCATAGCAAGGCGAAGATGGTCCCCTGTTGGATAGCATTATGGATGATGATTGCATAGATGTTGGTAGATAGGAGAAGATGGAATGTATGGTGGGTAGTGGATTATGATGTGGATTATGCAAAAGCATGGACCATTGGAATGTGATGGGAAAGATATGTAGGATAGTGAACGAAAGATGGAGAGATGGGGGTATGTGGGAATGTCAAGTGGTGGAGGGGAATCAAGACCAATGGTTGCACACACCATTTTGGATTTTGAAGCCTATGTTTTGGATGGGGGTTGGGTAGTAATGGGGATCGAGATAGGGGATTTTTAGATGGTTGATTTGAGGTTTTAGGGACCCAAATGGACTTAGAAATTATGGGATTTTTAGATGGGGAGCGGGATGTTTGGGATTTTGCGGTAGATTGGGAGGTGAATGCCTCATTAGAGTTTGGTGCTTTAGGGACCCACACCATTTTTGTTTTTGCTTTTTCTTTTGACGGTGTGGGATTTGATAGCCTTTTGGATTTTGGATTTTGCTTGGAAGGGATAACATATTTAGGATTTTGTGCTTTATGCATTGAGGCATTCAAATTATTACTTTTGAATCCCATGGATTTGGGGGAAGCTTCATTGTTGAAAGATATGTGCTTTTGTTGGTCTTGATTGGGAATTTTAGGGGGTTTATGGGTGGAGGGGTTAAAAGTGGATAAATGGATGAGGAGATTGAAGGATGGCGATATTAGGAGTTGGGAGGATAGGAGAAGGAGACAATTTGTGGATAGGGGTGTTTGGTGTTGGTAGGAGAGGAGGTAAAGTGGATTTGATAGGGATATTTGGAGTTTGAAGTAGTGGAGGTAAATTTGATGGAGGAAGATGGACGGTCACATGCTTTTGCAAATGATATGATGATGGAGGAGGGATGGCGACATATGATTTAGGAGTGCGATGTGAGGCACTAGATTTGGAATTGGGTGAATGGATTTTGGAGGATGCGTGAGTGGTACCAACATGTTTATTTTGTTTGCATTGGGATGTATAGCTGAGGCCATGCGAGGATGGATGGAATGTGGTGTGGATGGGCTCCAAGATGCCTTGTTCGTGAAGGCCTAAGCCTTTGCCTTGATAGTTCATGACATGCAATGGGATGTTTGGTGCTTTGGAAATAAGACACAAGTCCATTATTTGTTGGAGAAGGATAGGTGGTGGATGGAAGTTGTTCACCTCCTACGAGGGAGTCACCACGGATGAAAGTGCCTTGTCCAAGTGAATAGGATGATGGATTTGGGATGGGATTGGTTGATGGAGGTAAAGGATTAATGGGGGATGGTGAAGGGGTGGTAGAAGATGGTGTAGGATCAATAAGTTGATCAATAGATGGGAGAGGATTGGGGATGGGATTAGATAGGATGGTTAGATCTTGATTAGGAGAAGGGATTGATATTTCAACATGCTTTGGATTTGATTCTTGACATGGCTTGTGTGTTTGGATAGAAGTGGGGGTGATGGTAGGTTATTGGATGGACTTTGTGATAGGTGCTTGACTTATGCTAGGAGATTGTTCAAGAGGTTTGGTGGGTGTTGGATTGCATGAGGGTGTTTGATTCCTTGCTAATATCCAATGGATGGCATCCTTCATGAGTGTATGGGTTGAAGAACAATATAATGGATGGATAGTAAGGGTGGTTGGTGTGGGATTAGAATTGGGATTAGATAGGTGGGTGATGGGATTAGGTAGTGATGGTTCTTGGGTGGGTTCAAGGATAGGCATTGGAGTAGATGGTGGTGTTGGAGGGGTGGAGGATTTGGGGGATGCCATTACTTTTCTTAGTGATGTTCTTTGGAGGGAATCCCACAAGGATTCTTTGGATGTCGTGGGCTTAGGATTTGGAAGATTTGATGGGGGATTAGATGGTGTATGGGCGATAGGGGTTGGTGGATTGGGATATTGTGATGGGGGGATTGGAGGATGGGGATTCGAAGATGCGGGATTTGCTTGGGGAAATGGTTGTTGATGTAAGCTTTGGATTTCGGATATAAGGTGTGCTAGATTGGTGTTCCCTTGATCAAAGTTAGCGTGACAAAGGTTGGGGGATGGATAAGTTGGAGGTATTGATTGGTTGGATAGGTATGATGGTATGGATGTATAAGGGGATGAAGATTGGTATGATGTTAGTGGGGATGAAAGATAGGGTGTTTTTTGGTATGATGGAGGTTGGTATGAGGTTGATGGTGTGGATATGTAAGATGTAGGTTGGTATGATGAAGGTTGATATGATTTGGATGGGGATGAAATGTAGGGTATTTGTTGGGTAGGGGCTTGGGATTCTCCAATGATGAGGCATGCTAAGGATATATGCTAAATGTCATTTTTACATTTTTCCTTAGCATTAGGATCCATGTTCTCATAGATTTTTCTAAGTCTTTGTAATTGTTGCATTGCTACATAAGGATCCATTTTTTTGGGGAGGTATGGGATGATGGAGGATGATGGATGATTGTGATGTTGGGGATCAAATTTGAAGACCTTAGGGTGATTCAATTTGCTTCAAAGGATGGATGATTCTCTATACTTAAGGTGGACTAATGACACTTAAGTAATATAATTGATTTGGTTGATTTGATTGGATGATCAATTAAGGTCTTGATTTTTGATTGGGTTGATTTGGATTTGGAGTTTGATAGTGATTTTGGGGGACTTGGATGTTGATTGGAATCGATGTTGATTTTGGATTGGATTTGGAATATGGTTTGGAAGATTATGGATTGATGTTGGTTGGATTTTTGATTTGATTTAGATGAGATGGGATTAGAATGATGTTGATGAATTGGATTAAGGATGATGAGGGTGATTAGGATAAGATTGGATTGAATGATTTGGATGATGATGTGGATAAGATAGGTGGTTAGGATGATTAGGATAGATGGGTGATTGGATTAAGATGAAGTGGATAAGAATGATTAGGATGATGAAGATAGATTATGACTAGAGAGGAAGTGGATTAGAATTTGATCAAGCTCAAATAAAGGGATTGGATAAGCTCAACTTATGGGGTTTGATAAATGGGGGGACGGTTTAGCGATGTTGGGAGGAAAACCTGACCCGACGTTAGGGGGGTGCGGGGGGCCGGACGTGACCCCCCACTGACAGGGGTTTAGGGGTTTAGTCCCTGATTGGATTTTTTTAAAAAATGGGCTTATAAAATTGATGTTTTTGATGGGAAAATTTGATTTTGGACATGGATGAAGAAGGCGCTAAAACAGATGGAAATGGCACTGAAATAGAGAGGAATGGCGCTAAGGGATGCGAATGGTTGGATTCATGGATGAATTTGATTTTTCTTGGCAAGTAGACAAACAGTCAAGAAAGAAAACACAATGGCCAAAGGTTTTTTTTATGAAAGATTTATCAAGCATGCACAACCTAAGGTGAAGCAAAGACAATACTTGTTGAACAAGTAGAGGGATTTTGGCTTCTAGAACAATGGTTCGTAATGGGGGTACATCCGGGGGATCGGCACCTTACGAGCATCTGATAAACCACTTAAGGTTTTGACTAGCTCTACTAGGGGTTTCATATACACAAGGTACTACTCCCTTTCAAGCTAGCATCGAATGGTAAGTGCTCATACCAATTCAAACTTGGCTTTCACCTTATCCTTTTTTGTATAGCGGACCAGATGAAAGTACCCCTTGGGGTCGCCAATGAGTTCTCCGAACAGATGTGTCTCAAGGGTAGGCCCACGTCCTTAAAAAAAATAGAATAGAACCATTTCTCTTCACCCAAGATCCCTTTGATGGTAAGGGGAGAGGATACTTTGATTCTACCCTATGGGATAACACACATGTGCAAGTGCACAAGACATGGCAAACAAAAGCTAATGTTTGTTTTAAGCCCAAATCAAAAATGTGCCTAAGGTTGTTTGTTGCAAGCAATGATTAATTTTAGTTGCACCAAAGTCAAATGTTGTCTATCCTAAGGCACACAAGGATTCTTTTTAGGTGCATCAAAATGAAATGTTTGATTATAGATTGTTTGGAAGCAAGATTCATTTTAGGTGCAATAAAGATAAATGTTCTTTAAGCTATGCACACGAAGGTTCTTTTTAGTGCACCAAAAGAAGATGTGTCTAATCTACTAAATCCCTACAAAAGATGTTAGTAGTTTTGAGATGATGGTCTTGGATGATCTAAAATAACCTGTAGAATAGAGACCCAACCCTGCATAGATCCCTAAGCTAGTATAGAAAATAGTGTCAATCTAGAGGCAAGATAGCGCTAATACAAAAGATAGCGCTAATATACAAGATAGTGCCAATACAGAGGCAAGATAGTGCTAATATGAAAGATAGCACCAATACAGATATGAGATAGTGCCAATATACAAGATAGCACCAATATACAATATAGCGCCAATATACAAGATAGCACCAATACAGATACAAGATAGCGCCAAACTATGTTTTTGCCTTAGTTTATCTTCTGCAGCAAGAAAGATAGCGCCGAATTAGGTGTGTTTAGCGCCAAAATGACATAGAGATGGTCAAGGATCTGATTTTAGGAAAAAAATTGACATAGTCTCCCCCTATCCTTACAAAATCTAGTCTGAAAATAGCACCAAAATGCTGGTAAAATGGCGCCACTGCATAGAGAGATAGCGCTAATCTGTAAAAAACACATCTTAAACATAAAAAAGGTCACAAGATTGTTAGATTAGGACCTTGTGGGTCCCACCGGGTGTGCCAATGTGATCTATGAAGTCAAAATGAAAGCCAAAAACATAAAACAAATGTAAAAACAAATGATATACCTTCACAATGATCCACAAATCCAAGATAGGGTGGAAGGAGTTGCACCCAAACTCCTTAGATTTACCCAAGTAGATGAAGAATGGAATGCGGATTGCTCTTTGAGATTCAACACAATAGGATGAGGGATTGGATGATAGATTGATAGATTAGATAGAGAGGCTATAATGATTTTGGCATTATAATGGTATGATGAGGAGATTTGAGAGAAATTTGGGCATGATAAGGATGCAAGAAGAAGTTGTTCCAAAATAGCTTAGAGAAGGGTCTCATTTATAGATTTTTTGAAAATGGATGGAAGGTGAGGATTAAAAGATGAGATCAAGGGCTAGAAATGGTTGAGTCAAGGTTTGGATTGAAGTCATAGCCTTGTGACAAGTGTCACAAAGGGAGTGGATGAGAGAGATCAAGGGTTGATATTAAGTCAATGGATTTGGAGGGCTCTCATTATTTGTGAATTTTAAATTCACATGGGGAAAGGTGTGGAGGATAAAAATGAATTAAAAATTCATTTGTGTGAAGAGTGGATATGATAAGTGAATTAATAATTCAACTCATGGGGGAGTGTGAATTAAAAATTCACTTTTATGTGGAGATGTGAAAGTTGAAGGACACATGTTCACTTACATGTGTAAGAGGGTGATAAATGAGGTGTAAGGAAGATTTGACCCTTTGAATAAAAAATTGATTTTTATTCAAAGGTATGTGGGAGGATGGGCTAAGAAAGGTTAATTAAGTGTTTAGCTTAATTAATTTAGGTCTAGGGAATAGGTAGGCTAGGATAGCTAATTAAATAATTGATATTTAATTAACTAGGATAGAGATAGGTTGATTAATAGGCTAGATTAATTAGAAAAGCATGATTTATCTAATTGACAAGGATTAGGGAGATGGAAAAATTAACTAAATAAATATTGTGAATATTTATTTAATCAATGAAGATATAGTTATAAGGTAAAATGATAAATTAAGTGAATTAATTGATCACAAAAGGATGGGTAAATGGTCAAGGTAGATGATGAGGGATAAATTAATTAAATAAAATGAATTTATTTAATTAATAGGTGGGATGATTGGTGGTGTAGAGATAAGGGAAATTGGTTTGCAAAGCAAGTAAATTTTAGGTGTCTACACATTTGACAAAAACCATCAATTTAGCTGTCCTGGCAGATATCAACCCACGATCATCACACAGAGGCCACAAGAGTTTCAACAAACCAATCAGGTCACAATAATTTGGTTGATGGGGTGTATCGTAGCAAATCTAGGCTAACTCCTTTGTTCTAATATTTTCTTGCAATAGGTATGACCAAGCATATGTATTGCTTCTTTAATGCTACTCTCTGATAGCAAATCCAACTGCACTACATGGTGCCACACGAGACTTTCATTTTCACTGAAATGTTCTGTAAAACAATTCAAATGCCTTGTCTGCACTTCCAAGATATATGTATACGCATTTAGCAGCATACTTCGTACCAAAATTTCCTTGACAAAACTTTCCATGACGTTATGCTTTGAATGACGAGCATAACTCAAACAAAATATCCTTTTTGTTTGCAAGGTTGGGTAGTTAGGTTATTTAAGAACTCTTGAACCAATAAGTTAGAGATATAAAGAGTTCTAAAACTTCAGGAAATCCTGACAATGAAGGAAGTCAGGGATAATCAAAGCTTTTGAACTTGAGTGTTGGATACTTTCGAAGTTTGAGAACCTTTAAAACACCTAACCATTAAGAAGATGAGGTTTATAAAACAACTAATTTGTTTTTACTAAAACTATCACACTTTATGAATGACTCCGTACGAAAAATGGCTTCAATAAAGTCACTCAAACCTTATAGACTATTCACATCTCCTAATTCCTGAAATGAAAGTGTATGGCATTTATGAGAAATTTTCCAACCAATTAAAATTTCAACTGAAACTAATCGGATGAAGTGAAATAATATCCCAATAATACATTTATTCATTTCTCCTAAAAACACGCTTTGGCTGAAAAATGAAAACCTTCATATCTGTCACATAACACCTCTGTTTTGCATGAAATTTGGATAGAATAATGATTTAATTGCCCCGAGAAAAACACAGAAACCATTTCATCTCCAGCAATACAAAAAGTAAAATTTGGCCTTATTTGCGAATTGTGGTCGGGAAAATCTAAAACTTGAAATCTTGCAAATGGTGAAACATCTGAGCATGAAAACTTGCCGGATTGAGTGAAATAGGGTCAAGATCAAGGTCATGAAAGGATTTTGGATCAGAATTAATGGATTTTCAGAATTAATCATTTATGTGACTTGGCAGGTTTCTAGGGTGTATAGGAAAATGCACAAAATTTTGAAAATCTTTGAGTTCAAATTTTGAGGCAACACCTTTCAAAACTAGGTTTCAAACATAACTTCCAGAGTGGGCATGACCTTCAAAATATAAATACAGTTTCAGATACTCTTTTCACCCTTTACAAAGATATCTAGATTCTAGGTATAGTTGCTTTGGAAGGAAAGGGCTTAAAATTGACTGTCCTAGTCTCTAGGCCTAATTGCTTGAACAAACTTGGTAGCAACAAATTGTGGTTTTTCGTCCATAACTTTCATTGTAAACATGATATCAAAAATGAAAACATAGTTTCAGACACCCATTTGGACCTTATACAACATATCTCATAATCAAGGTAGGTTACTTTGTATGGAACCTTCAAAAATTTATTTGTTTGCTCACTATTACCTTAACTAGGGTTTTAGACCTGTTTACAGTAAAATGGGCACAACTTGCTTGAAACACAATGAAATTGGATGCAATAAAAAGCATAAGGAAGTAGACTCAATTATATTTCATTTCCAATTGCTCTCATGCCATGAAATAACTATACAGGACTATACCATTCACCAGAATAGAGAAAAAAATGTTGCAAAATGTAGAAAAATAGAAAATGTTTTATTACTCCAACTTCAAGATTTTCAATAACCACCATCTCCAACCTTGGATTCAACCCTCCAAGGATTATTTAAACATGTACCAATGGTTTTCAACTGCTTTTCGAGTTACAACTATCCAACTTCCCTCATTTACAACTTATGACTCTTCATAATCCATGTTTTTGCAACTTTTGACAACTTGCAACTTGACACTCCAACACACCTAGCGACCTAATATGGACTCCAACACACATAACATGGTATTAAATGACCTTATTACATGGAAGAACATAAAACAAAACCAAAATGCTAATTGTGAACCTACTAAACCTAGGGTGCTCTTGTACCATACTCCCAGGGAAGAAAGATTCAAGCTCCACTTGAATGGAGGGTAGTACATGAGAACCATGCTTGAAAGCTCTTGTCTGATGTTTTGAACTCTTGCATATTGTCCTGTTGGAAACAGACCCATACTTGCTTCATCCTCACTTTAGGTTTCTTGAATACTTTGCAAAGGTACTTGAACTTGTCAATATAAGCCTATGCCCCATCTGCACCTCTAAATTATGCTTTCAATAGTTTTTTAACAATTGAAACAACTCTAATGTGTGTATAGGAAGCATCAAACTCAAGTAGCTTGTTATCTTTGACTTGAAATGACTGAAATCCACTTACAACTGCAGATAACCCTTGACAAAATAGATAACAGTTAGATAAACTATATTGCAATTCACCTTCCAGAGATACCTTATGCAATGGCAGTAGGAATTGATCATGCTTCCCATTTGATTGATGATACTTTTCCTCCTACACTTGGATGAGAACATTGTTAACATTATCTTTTTTGTAACCCCTTGGTTAGCACCATCACTAGCTATGCCTTCTTTGCCCTGCTGCTCACACTCTTTTAGTGACCTTGTCAACATGGCAACCTTATCTTTCCCATCTACAACCCTCTCTACTGTCCTAGGAGTAGACATAAAGCTCTTGGCATCCCCAAACTCAAATAGTATATGGCTCACATGGTAAACCAATTAGAAAACTCTATTCTTGCAGCGCAACAATTGAAAATCTAAATTCTACATTGTGTTTACCAGCAACTCGGCTGGCTCAACTTGCACATTAGACTCAAATTTACTTGCTTCAAACAACTGTAAATGATTGATTCTTTGCATTGAAAATAAAGAAGTTGAAAACTCATCCACAACTATGTCTATATCATCCTTCAATATGCTTTGGATCTCCCATGGCAAACCATAGATGTCAACTGCTGTCATGATAGTCCGAGGTCTGATCATGATTTCAAAATCTACCTTTTCCTCCTTCTTTGGCTTCAAAAACTCCTTTGTACCCATTCACATCACCCTAGACTCCACTTGTGGGTTTTGGCTTTCCTCTTTCAATGGTGTAAGGGTGTAGGAAACTCCATCTTTTTCTATAACATAAGTGTTTTTTCTGCCATCGTATTTGGCACTCCTATCATACTACCAAGGCCTCCCCAAAAGAAAATGACACACATCCATTAGTATTATATCACACAAAACCCTATCCTTGTATCCCCATATATGAAAATCAACCCAACTTTGTTCATTCACCAAAACATGTTGACCCTTATTTAACCAAGAAACTTTGTAAGGAGTGGTATGTGGTATTCTTTCCAACTTAAGCTTTTCAACCATCCCAACTAAAACCAAATTATCTGTGCTACCTGAATCAACAACAACTTTGCAAACTTTACCTTGAGTCTTACATGTAGTTCTAAAGAGAGATTTCCTTTGTGGAGGCTCTTTCACCATAGGGACTTTAATCAATGTTCTCCTTATCATAAGAGATTCACCAACTTCTGGATCAACATGTTGTGATAGAGAGTTTACACTCTCATTGTCCTCTTCTTCTACAATCTAATTTCTTCTTTCTCCTCCAAATGAAGTAGTGGGCTGCTTTTCAGGACTTTTCCATGCTTGATGGCCAAACTTATTGCACTAATAACACTTCCCTGTGAATCCATTAGATCCTCTTCCTTGGCCTCCAAATCTGCCTCTAGAATCTGATCTACCTCCTCTAAATCCACCTCTTGAATCTGCAACTTGTTCTTGGACTTTACTTGCCTATCTTTGACTCTCATATGACTGTCTTGAGTCAGCAAATGACCCTCTTCCTCTAGAATTTCTTCCTCTACCCCTGCTTTTCTTTTCTTACCTTCTTCTCAACTTATCTTCAGCCTTGATGGCCAATTGGTAACACTCTTCCACCGTTCTTGGAGTGGTAAGGCTTAGTTCATCTTGGATATTGTACCTCAAACCATTGAGATATCTTGCCACTTTCTCACCATCATCTTCTACATGGCCTACCCTTATGCTTAATTTGTAGAACTCATATGTATAGGTTTGCACATCCATATCCTTTTGCCTAAGGTTTTGAAGCCTTTTGAATAATTGAATGGAATAGTCATTAGGTAGGAACTTACCTTTGAGTTTAGCCACCATCCTATCCCAAGAGGTGATTTTAGACTTTCCTTTCTTTCTCATTTCATCTTGTATGTAGTCCCACCAAAGCAAGGCATGTCCCTTCAACTTTGTCTTGGCCATCTTCACCCTTTTCTCTTCTGGCACATCTTCATACTCAAAGTAGTTGTCTAATGCTCTATCCAATCCATGAGCTCCTCACCATCTAGTTTTCCTCCATACATTGGTAAATCCATCTTGACTTTGTGACCTTCTCCCTTGATTGCCTTCAATAGCTTTGCCATCCTCAAGTTGTCAGGATCCATCTCTTCCTCAAACCCTCCTTGGGAGCTCTTCTCTTCCCCTTCTTCTTCTTCTTCTTCTTCTTGGTCACTCACATCACCTATGACCACACCTCTCTTTTGACTGGTTTCAACTATAGCAAGTCTGGATTGAAGGGCTTCTATCAATTCTTTCATCTCTCTTATCTCTCTTGCATGTTTCTCCTTTAGTTCATTCAACTCTCTAGCAACTAGATTCCCTTTTGGAGGCATTTTTGCTTCTTCTCACTTCAAACTTTCCCTTGTTCTAATCCAACCTATGCTATGATACCAATTTGATGTAAAGAAGGGGTGGATAAATCCAAACTAATCTTAATTAACCAAACTTTTAAGCTTCCAAACTTTCAATGGTGGGTTTTGACCCACCAGTCTTCATTCATCCTAGTAGCCTTTCAAAACTAGGTTTTCAGACATAACTTCCAGATTGGGCGTGACCTTCAAAATGTAAAGACACTTTCATATACCCTTTTCACCATTTACAAACATATCTAGATTCCAGGTATAGTTTCTTTGGAAGGAAAGGGCTTAAAATTGACTATCCTAGTCTCTAGGCCTAATTGCTTGAACAAACTTGGTAGCAACAAATTGTGGTTTTTTGGCCATAATTTTTATTGTAAACATGATATCAAAAATTTAAACATAGTTTCAGACACCCATTTAGACCTTGTACAACATATCTCATACTCAAGGCAGGTTACTTTGTACAGAAACCTTCAAAAATTGATTTGTTTGCTCACTATTACCTTAACTAGGGTTTCAGACCTATTTACAATAAAATGGGCACAACTTGCTTGAAACATAATGAAATTAGATGCAATGAAAAGAATAAGGAAGTAGACACAATTATCTTTCATTTCCAATTGGTGTCATGCCATGAAATGATCGTATAGATCCATACCATTCACCAGAATAGAGAAACAATGTTGCAAAATGTAGAAAAATAGAATGTTTTATTACTCCAACTTCAAGATTTTCAATAACCACCATCTCCAACCTTGGATTTGACCCTCCAAGGATTATTTAAACATGTACCAACAATTGTCAACTACTTTTCAAGTTACAACTATCCAACTTCCCTCATTTACAACTTATGACTTTTCATATTCCATGTTTTTGCAACTTTTGACAACTTGTGCAACTTGACACTCCAACACACCTAGCGACCTAATATGGACTCCAACACACATAACATGGTCTTAAATGACCTTATTACATGGAATAATATCAAACACAACTAAAATGCTAATTTTGAACCTACTAAACCTAGGGTGCTTCTGCACCATCAGCTAATCCTCGAAACCACTGAAGAGCTTTACCTTTTAATGATGTTGCTAGCAGCCTTATTATTACATTCTCTTTTGTAACCATGACCATGACAAACTCCACAAAGTGAATCTATATCTTTGATGTGTTCTATTGGTGTAGTTCCATCTTCACCAGTGAAACTAGTTAGACTTTTGAGTGCAGCTACTGGTATATCATGCTACTGTAGATTTAATGGGCTGCCCCCATTAAAAGTCACAAATGGATGATTTCTAGGTGGTCTTGGAGCTGCCATCTGAATAATAGGTACTTGTACTACATGTACTTGTATTTCTTGAAAACTAGGTATTGGTATCTCTTGGAGAACAAGTTCTTGTTCTTCTTGGAAAACAAGCTCTTCTTGGAAAATAGGTACTTGTTCTCTTGGACTTGCTGGTGGAGAATTATCAGGTACTTGTGATGAAGAACTTGTAAATAAAGGATTTTGATAAGATGCAAATGCAAGGTGAGAATTTGGAAGATTTGGTACTGCTACACTTGATGGCCTTGCCACTCTATTTGCTGCCTTAACCCTCCTTTTTGGTGGTGAAAGCTAAATATGCTTCTCAAGATCTGCACTTGGTTTTGTTTGAATTTTTTTCATAGGTTGTAAAATCTAATCTATCAAACTAGAAAGTTAGAGTCACTGGGTATTTGAAATAAAACATCTAAAAGGCCATAATAACTATTGATCATACCAAAACAGTAGAAAAATAAGTTCTTTTTGAACTGAAAATTAGTTCAAATGGTCCCACCGGGCGTGCCAAAAACTGTTATCATGTAGAATTGTACCCGTTATACAAAGTTGGGAATCTCTACAATCCTGTGTAACATGGGATCAAACTCAGGTTGTGGGTGACCTATGGTGAGATTGAACCTCCAGATTATGGGTTGGTTCCCTTATGATTTTCTAAATGGGTTGATGACTTTGTAGGAAAAGGGCTTAAAGAGACTTCCTAATAAAAGTACTAAAACCGGATCTAAATGTGTGGTGATGCACCTAATTGGTAGAAACATGCAACTCTAACTCACAATAACTTTCAGAGCATCTATCCACACAAACCACTTTGGCAATATGACCACAAAAATGATTCTAAGGAAGGCTTGAATAACTTTCTTTTTGGAGGAAAATTGGGTTCTCACAGCATGGAAGAAATGACTATTCCAATACACAACCTAAGACCTATGATTGTAACTGCTTTTAAATGCATGCAAGTATAAATGAAACAATGATTTTAAAGGTTTTGATACTAAACATAATAAAATCTAATCAAATCATTCATAAAACAACACAAATGAGAAGGTAGATACTTGATTCTACTAAAAATAAAGGAACACTTGCATAAAATGGAAAAAAATATAACTTGTAACTTGCTGTAATGTATTAATCTACAAAAATTGAGTTACAAACACTCTTTCTCTTTGCAATGCACAATAGAGAAAAAAGGCAAGAACTAGAAAAACATAAGTTTTTCTCCCAATATATAATCTGCTCAAAAAAAAGACCTAAAAGGTCAACTGCAGTCAACTATCTCTAAAAATAATACCTCCAAGACTGATCCACGAGCAGGCATAAAAATCCCTAAAAATTAGGGTCATAACTGCAGCAAAAAGAGAAAAAATAGCTCCAAACTGCCCCTCACACTCAGTTTGACCATGCAGAACCTCAAATCCATCCAGTTTGACTAAAAACCATGCAAAGAACTCCAAAATAGCTCAGTTAACTCTATCTCCTAATTTTGGATGATTTGGGCATGAGTAAAGCAATGCGAACAAATAATAAAGTAATCAACATGATTTACTTTAATATTTGTTATAAGTTTGTCTATCTTTTGACTCATACAATTTTGTGACAAATAATAAAGTAATTTATAATGGCATTACTTTACTATTTGTGTACATTGGTTTATCATCTTCTAAGTTATGCAAAGGGAGAGTAATATTTTCAAAAAGGTTTTGAGATAATAACTCCTTATAACTCCACAAAAATACTCGTCCATCCATGCAAAAGTCAAAAATACCCTCCATATGTGTGACATGATTAAATATAATTTATGATTTAATCCCTTATATCTCCCATGCCATCTCCATAATAAACTCACTCTTATGACGCCCTTTTGGCATATTACTAAGTCATTGCATCTTCATGCCATAATATGTCTCTCATACCTAAGCAATCCTCTTACATCATTAGCACTTTGACTTGCATACTCCATCCTTAGAAAAACTGAAGGCAAATAATTATCCTTGTATCATTATGTCTCCAAGGTCAAAAAGAACCTTCAAACCAAAAGCATAGGCAAAAGGTATCATTTGATCTTGAAAAGACCCCTCACGAGCCCCTTGGCATCACTAGGTTTAATGATATACAATGTTTTGACCACAAGCCTATTTATGGATAACAATGATTAATAATGAAAGAAGTCAAAAAACAAAAACACATGCCCATAGTCAGGCTAGGGCATCGACCCAAAAGGAGAAGAAAACCCAAAACTTATCATTTGTCACTTTTGCTTTCTCAACATGGTTTCTTTAGCCGCTGACATGCAAGGGTTTCTCTGCTATTTTTGGAGGTATTCTTGAGGTTTATCTTGTTGTTCCTAAGCTATTTTCAACCTCCTCATACTTGGGTAAGTCATCTTTCTATGTATTTTACATACGTGCAAGAAAAGTGGTTAAAAATACATCATTTGCTGCTCTTGTAGCTGCATTCATTCTGGTTTTCTACATAGTGACATAATGATGGAAGAATCTCCTCTTTTTGCTCCTCTGTCTACTCCATATTTATTCTTCTTTGGCATAAGAGAAAGGGAAGAATGACGGTTTGTTGCACTAGTTTTCTTTATGGCTTAATGTCTCTTGTTCTTAATACTCTTTCTCCTTCTTGTTCAGCATCCATGGCATAGTGGCTATGAGGGTTTTGAACTCTCGACAAAGAGAAAATATAGCTTATATTTCCTTATATGTTTTGCTCCTTTCCATATGGCATGAATGTAACAGGAATAAGAGTGTATGGCCGTTGACATAAAGAGGTAAAAAACTCCACTTACTATATGTAAACCCTATTAGGGTTTGATGGACAAAACACTTCATTTTTGCTTCTCTCTGAAACAAAATGTATAACTACTCCTTAGCATTTTGTTTACCTCCTGTATTTTCCTTAATTTGAGCTTTCATTGTAGTGAAAAGATGAAAGAGACTTCTTCTCTTATTTGTTACAAACCCTACTAGGGTTTACATACTCCCTAAGGCTCCTTTTGCTCACTATATTTTCTCATTAAAAAACTTCCATGACCACTATGTTAATGTATGGTATATGAATTTCTTTATATAAAACCATGACATCTTTATCTCTATCTCTTGATGCTACGCCATCTCTTGACTGTACTTCAGACCTGTGTCATTATGACTAATTTGATATTGTTGATGTCTCTTTACACAATATCTCCTATAAAAAAGAAATGGTATGAAATTAATCATTGTATCCTCTGTTTCCTTTGCTTTGCTCATGATAGTCTCCTCAATACGGTTACCAACTTCTTCATGGCATATTGGTTGTACTTGACTGAACCTTGACAGTTTGTTCTTAGATGCTCCTCTTGGTGTCCTTATGTAGGCTCATTGCTCATTTTTTGATGCATTAGTGTCTTCATGACCATCCTGCAGGCCTCTTTCTTATCTTGTAGAAGACTTCATACCCCTACTGTGGTTTGGGATACAAAATCACAACCTATCTTGTTTTATTCCTTACTGCACCTTGAAAGCCTATATAGACCTATTTTGATATTGATATCACGCTTTTCCAAAACAATAATGCAAGTATCATTGTATCCTCTAAAGATCTTTGTACACTAACATTGTCTATCTCTTTATGGTCATGTAGCATAGAACTGTATTATGCATTATATCTTACCACTAAGGGCAAACTGAGTTATCTTCATGACTTATTGTCTTTAGCTTGTACTCCACACTTATTTCATCCTTACAATGCATTATATCTTGACTGTGGGCTGCTCTTGATTCATATTGCTGCACCTATACCCTTCATTGCATGGTATTGAATGGTATTCCTCTTGATTCAAAGGTATACTATTTCTTTATGATGACTATCCTCCACCTGTACTTTGCAAGGCTATCCCATATGCTACTCCATCATGGTTGTAATACTCTTGATACTCACGATTGCCTTTTTCCTTATATGGTGACTTCTCCTTTATAGTCTTCTCTTGCTGTCTCCTACAACATTGACAGGGATGGATCTTCCTTTACTTCACAAGGTTTGATAATTGATAATTGCAAAGGTTTAGTGTCATTTTTCCCTTTCAATACTCATTGTATCATGAAGCAAAAATATCTTTGCATACTCACTATGACTATAGCAATTTTTTACAATATTCCAATTTATGATCATAAAGTATCATGGCCATTCACTACTCATCTTAATCTTTTAACATTATGTAGAGAGGGTCAGTTGAAGAAGGCAATGATATTCTCTCTTACTACTCTTTAGCCCTGATGATGTCATGTACATTCTCTTGTTGTTCCCCATTTGTAATATGTTGGTAATCATTTGTGGTTGGTTGTCATATCTTTTTGATGGTTGGCATGCCTTTTGTTGCTTCTTTCATGCATTAGACTGTAGTCTATGATTGCATCTTGATTTTGCAGAGGCATATGGTAATTCTGTGATGAATATTCTTCCTTTAGGTGATTGTCCCATAATGAAGAACTTTGTAAGCCCTCCTCTAGCAGTCCTATTCACTCTATTTTATGATTTCTCTTGCATAAAAGATAGTTGCTATGAAATGAGATACATATACTGTTGATAACTAAGAGGGGGGGTGAATCAGTTATCTTAATTATTTAACTTTCTTTTCTTCTTTACATTTAGTGCAGTATCAAAACTTGTAAGCATAAATGAACATGAAAGCATAAATGAAGTCAACACATAAAACACAAGGATTTTTACATGGAAAGCCCTGTTAAGGGAAAAACCACGAGGTGACTAACCCAAGATTGTATTCTCTATTAAAAGAATAGATGTACAAAAATGGCACTTGCTAATTAGGGCTCACTGCCCGAGCACATTGCTCACAAGAGGCTCACTGCCTACAAGAGACTCACTGTCTACAAGTTATAATGAAAGTAACCAAGTGATTGAACTGATGAGAAGCATCCACATATGTTGAGGTTCAGTTTTAGTTAGGCTCAATAAACTGATCTGCCGCACTTCATTCTTCCTCTGTCTTAGACTGTTGTTCTGTCACATACCAGACTTTTCTTTCTGCTACTACACTGCTCTCTACTATTCTTCACACGATACACTATGCCACACATCCTTTCATACCGAAATCAATCTGGTATATATATATCCGCATCAAGGATTTCATCCACTTTCTAGTCAGCATCCAGAATACTTACTATTTTCCCAAACTCTTGGTCTATCGGCTGAATCCTTGCTTATCAAGTGATGTGTATCAAAGAGATGCTCATAGAAGTCGTAAACCATGTCGGATAATCATGAAGGATACCTCAAGAAGCTTGATCACCAACAACAACCCATCCGGATTAAGGTCTGATGCTTTGCCAGTCAGTTCTTTCTCAGTCAACTCTACCAAACAAGAACCCAACACTTAGGTGCTCATATCTCTTCACTCTTTCATCACCGGAGGCTCAATCTCTAGAATGTATCAGTCAAGGTACTCCTCTTGACTTCCCCAAGTCTGTACTTTACTAAGATACTTCCTCTGAGAGATCTAGACTTGACTGTCGGACCTTGCTACATGCTCTATTCTTACTTACCGGACCACAACACTCTTCAATCTTACTTCCGGTATAAGCACACCATGTCCTGCGGATAAGTAACATGAACTTTGTTGCCATCAATGACAACACTCATGAAGCTACACTGTGTCTCTTGCCAACAATCTCCCCCTTTGGCATTGATGGCAACACTTAGTGAAAAATGACTAAGTGTCACACTACACTCCCCCTTGGCTGATGCTCAATTCTAATGTACATTTTACCGGAGCTCCCCCTTAGCTAGATTCCACATTTTTCACTGCTTCTCACTCCCCCTTTGACATCAATGGAAAAGAGTAGGGTCCATACACCAAAATTTCCAAAAACAATCTATACTTGGCCGCATAAAACATGTATACATGTTTTACTTACATATACTGAACTATATCTGCAAAAGTGGTTTTCAACTGTACCACTTATGTCGCCCAGCTCATCTTCATCCTGTCCAAAATTGAGATGTGACCACTCAACAAAAATGCAAAAGCTTCTGCCCTTTTCAGATCTATCAGATCACTGGTCCAGGTTGTGGTATAAGCATCACTTAGAGCCTCATGCATGGCTTCTAACTTAGGGATAATTATCCCTCTAAGTTCACTCAACCTGTTTATTATATTTTTCTTCTCCTTCTCAAGCTTCTTTATTTCATTTGTGACTACAATAGTTTGACACTCTTGATTTACTATGGAAGAGGAGAGAGGATCAAAATTTTGGGATAAACTTAACAGTTTATCCTCTTGCTCTTTTGCTTTCTTCTCAATATCCTTGGTCACTTTAGGCCAGGATAAACAAAATTTATATATATCTCCACCATCTTTGAGAGCATTTTCTAAGCTCTTTATCTCAATATCCATAACTCTCCTATCATTGGTTATAATACCTTGTAACTCGGTGAATCTCTTATCCATAAACTCTTTTCGGACCTTCTCCTCAGCTGTGCTGATAGAACTAAAAAGAGACTCAAGATTACCAGATGAAGAGGTTGAGGAATCCTTCTGAAAGGATGGCATGATCTTTTCCAACACACCGGATGCTATCTCTAGCAGCTTATAGTCTTCCATGTGAGACTTTAGAAGTTTCTCTTTTGCCTTTGCTTGGGCAAAGGATGCTATCTTCATTGTTTGAATCGGGGAGAGAGAATCAAAGTCAAATGGTCCTTAAAGTAGCTCCGATTCATCAATCTCCATCATTTCTTTAGTCAAGAAATCTTTGACAGTTTCTGCAGTGTCTCTTGCCAGAGACAGAGTTTTCTTTCCTTCTGCAGCTTCATCACTATCACTTGTGGTCTTCTTAGTTTGACCTTCTTCTCTTTCCTTCACTTCTTCTTTTTCTTCTAATCTTTCTCCTCCTTTAGATCTGGAGACTACTGGGGAATCCGGATGAGAGATATTTTCTTCTTCTTGGACTTCTTCTGGAATAGAGGAATCCTAGTCCTTGGACTTCTCACCTATCTCCTGTGTTTCTTCTGCAATCTTTTCAGTAGGATCTTTCTTTGATGCATTTTGCCTTTCAACATCAGAAGGTTCATCACTTACGTCCTCTATAATGGGAATGTTGAATCTTTTGTATGCATTCTAGAGGATCACTTCTGTCTCTTTTGCTACTTTGTCAGTTTCTCTGAGCATAAGCTGATTCATTCTAGCTTTGCTCCAGAACTCATCCTTGCAATCTTTGAAGATCATATTCATTTGCCTTGGAGTGATTGAAGGATATACCTAAATAGCTATATGTTCTCATATCTCAAGATCCTTTGCCTTAGCATTATTCTTCCTTATTTCTAATTCCTTCTCTAGGCTTTTGGGAATGAGAGATATGATTTCAATAAAAGCCTTATTGTAGATATTCAGATACGTGACTTTAGCTTCTTGCAAGATCTTTTGGTCAGCCTCATTATACTCATCATAGAACTCGGTCATTGGTTTTATGTTCCCATCCACAGTAATTAATTTGATGATATCATCAATGCGAAGAGTGGGCTTTTCAACAAATTCCTCTGCATTCTCTTCTTTGCCTTGACCGGTAGAGGGTTCACCAGATGTTTTCTTGTTCTTCTTCATTTTCTTGACCTCTTCATCAGATTCAGTCTCTTCATCATCCTTTTGACTAGAATAAGATCTTGTGGCCTTTGTCTTAGTTCTCTTCTCTCCTTTACTAGATTATTTTTCTTCCAATTTTGATGCCTTTGAGCTCTTAGCAGTGGTAGGTGCAGAGGTCTTAGAGGATCTGGTCCGGGAGGGGACTTCCACCAGAGCACCTTCTTTCTCTACTTTTTCTTTTTCTTTCTCTACCCTTTCTATCTTCTCTCTATTTACATCAAGTGCCTCCTTTGAAATTCCATGCCTCTTGGCAAAATCTTCTACTTCCCTCCTTACCTTTCTCTTGATCTCAGGCTATCTTAGTTCAACATGAACTTTTACACTTAGTTCTTGGTAAGTTCTGTTGGTTTTTCTTCTGAATTAGCATTAGGGTTTGCCAGTTCTAATGCACAGGCAGATTCAGCCAACTGAATACAGGAGGTTGCGTGAGCTCCTCCCCTTCACTTCTGGTTCTGCCGCACCAAGGGGGGTGTCCCTATTTGATAAAAGTATGACCTTGACTAGCTCAATGACAGAAAGATATAACTTGACAGCAACAGGCAGAATACTCTCACGTAAGGACCAAGATTTGTATAACAAATCACAAGGTTGGCAACATTCTTGGACATATATGTCTGGTTGGGTATGAGAGTACGTAGGGATCCTAATCCTACTCCTACAACTAACAGGTGGAAGGATGAAATGGTTTGATTTGATGTTTGGATGCAAACTTGGACATGGTGTATAATCTCAACATAGAGCTAGATTGGTGCCTATCCAGGGCTTGGAGTCGGTAGACATACACCTATGAATGATCAACATGAACAACTAAAACTGGATTTCAGGGGGATATACATGATATCTGCCTTATAGATATCTCCCAATACAGAGTGTTAAGCTGTCTATACTTATGGCATCCCTATTGCAGTATACCCTTCGCAATATTCAATCTGAAAACAATTTAATCTACCCCTTGAGCAGAAGTTAAAAGATTAAACATTCAACACAGGAATTCTATGTTCTAGAATCTCAGACATTCCCTGAATGCCTGGACTCAGAAGAAAGATACATGCAAAACTGGAGACAGAATCAGCATAACACATGCAAACATAGCATTATTCATATAAAATTGACCATGAAATCAATGGATTCATGCACAAACGTACAACAGGAGATACATAAACTCGCAAGTTTTGCTGCACAGAGCAACCAAAACCAGTTGTATCTTATTACAGAGCCAAAATGTCCAGTTTTCAACAACAACAAATGATGGTAACACAGTCTGCTTATATCAGCCAGAAAATGTACCACAACAATTAATTACAAGGCTTTTACAAAAATCCGCTAGATACAGATCCTTCAAAGGAATGGCGCTCAGAAGATATTAATGCAGCAGACAAAGAGGGGCCTCGAGCCATGCGCCACCATCTAGAAGTCCTCATGCTAAAAATTGGGTACATGACTGTTCAACAAGTCGCCCATGCCTCAACACAGTCGCCATTGATGGCTCAACCACCCACAGCCATCGAGAAAATAGTCGCATCACTCAAGAAGGAATTTCCCGCTAGAACGCTTCTTCACAGGTTCAAACTACACAGGGGAATAATCCCACATGCACAGTGAGGAGATCACTTCATTAGTTTATAAACGGGGCCGCAAACATACTAAGCATCGAGCGCTTTTGCCACACTTGACACACAAGCCCTCGCCCAAAAGCCCATCGCTAAGACATAGACCATTGGGTCATCCCATAATTCTCCTGCCGACCTCAGTTGTCTCGCTGACCGCTACACTACACTTCCCCATCGGCCAGCCTTCCAAACCTTCGCCGATCTCATCAGTTACACCGATGAAGCCACCGCAATCTCCTGTCGGCCAGACCAATACCGTCGGCCAAGCAAAAGATCCCTCCGCTGATAGACCACACTCTCACCGATGCACCAACGAATTACACTCTGCTCTTTCATCGGCGAGACCTCCCACTGTCGACCCAACGCAAAACTACTTGGCCAATGATGCCGATCACCCCAATGCCTATTCAAATCCCTTGTCGGTGAGACCCACGCCGATGATATCGCATCGACCAAACATTACATATCGGCAACCCAAGAAAATACTTCACCGATAGCCAAAGTGTTGGCGATGACTTCCCAAAACTCTCGTCAGCCAGACTAATCCCGTCGGGCTAACACTCCAAACCTACGCCGACCACACAAATCACGCCGATAACATCCATCGGCCAAACACAAATGAAGCCTGCCGACGATGAATATCACACCGATGGCATTTCCATCGACCAAACCAAACACATCGGAGGGAACAAAAAATAGCTCGCCGATGATGCCGATCACTCCGATGAACCAAAAACATAAAGCTCTGAACCTTTGAACCATGAACCGGTTCAAACGGATGGTTCAACTGAGAAGTTCAACGCCAAACGGAGCACTTCAAAAAGAACATTTGCCGAACACAAACACAAAGCCTTGAACCGTTGAACCATGAACCAAAAGGGTTCAACGCAGTGGTTCAAAACGATGGTTCAATCATAATCTGAGCACTCAAAAAGAAGTTTCGCCGATAGAGAAAGTCACAGTGATGAACAAGGAAACTTAGGGCCCAAAAAGAAAAAACCCTCCAACATCTGCGCTCAGATCCAGACCAAAATTAGTGCCAACACTGGCTCTGTCTGGGGACATGCAGATGCAAAACTGCAGCGAGGACATCAGAATCTCTGGTTTCACAGATTGGGCCATATCTATTGGGCAAGAGAGTCGATCATTGCACCAACCTGCACAAAAACTATATTTTTAGTCATCACTTGGGTGGCCCCGGGTAGCCAAAAAGGAAGAACCAAAATTTTTTCCTGCCAAATGCCTGATTCCAAACTGAAAGATCCCAATCTTAACTGAAAAAATTGGCATAGTTTGTCCATAAGGTCATTTGCTCAATTAGATATTCCACCACCTTTGACAGCTTGCCACTTGTAGTACTGCATCTGTCACTCTGCATTTCAAAATCAAACATGCAACCATACATACTAAAAAATCCTTCAGCATTAAGCAACATATGCATGTTATACTCTTCAGATGGTACATCATACTACTCTTAGTAGTCTTCATCATTTATCTGGCTACTGCACACCATCAGACACTCATCTAGCTGATCCAAAAACTCAAAATACTTAGAAAAAATGAGACCCCCAATATCTACTGATATTGAAAACAAATCCTGATCCACACACCCAATGTTGCACATATCTAAACCAGGTGATGATGAACATCCATCATTCATAGTTTGCAAATCCATAGTATCTTCACAAGAACTGAAGATATCTGATTCATATGCCCCCCACTCACAAACTGATGTAACACCAAGGTCAACAGTCTCCTTATATTCATCATCATCCTCAAAAAGAGGATTAATCCTACACCACTGAAAGTCAAGATTCACAGCATCAAAGGCATCTGTAGACTCATCATAAAGGGGATTAACACTCACCGCAAAGGCCTCTACTTCTTCTTCATGATACTCCAATTCTTCTTTAGTACTATCAGATCCAGAGTCATAAGAAGAACAAACTTGATCCATGAATTGATCATGGATATCATTTCTATCAACTGATTGCCCCATATACAAGATTTCTGCTGTTTCAATGCATTCTAAAGTTGAGCTATCTGCATCATTCTCCATCCCTCTAATACTTCCTGATGAAACTGATACTGACTGTTGATCCACATGATCACAACCTTGCACAACTAGATCATTTAAACATGATGGCTCTTTGATAAGGGCTGGTATGTAAATATTACTTGAAAAACCATTGTTTTCAACTTCATTTGTTGGGCAAAACAAGACATCCTCCTTTATAACAGAAACATCATCAACTTGAAATGATGCAAAAACTAGGACAACAAGGGTGTGAATACTTTGACATTTATTGTCAACTCCTGAATTAAATCTTTCATTAACATCGGGGGCCGCAGGACAACAAAAATTTTCAGAAAAATAACCCTTTTGTATTCCATACCTCCAATTGTTTTCAATATCTATTGCAAACTGATGTGCCTAATGCAATGTGGTGGGCTCCTTGTCTCTTAATCTGTAACTCATTTTCTTATCAAAAGTTCCCAAATAGACAACTAAGCACAGTGCATCATTAGGTCTCATGCATTCTAGAATTCTATTTAATGCCCTCATAAATCTGAGGTTAAAGGTTGGGATCAACTCACCTTCTTCAATATGGATGTACATAAAATTACTAATAACTGCATATTCAGAGATTCTTTCACCATATTGTACTAGAAATACAGATTTAAAACCATGCCAAGAGCTGACAGAGTGAGCTGGAAGGTAGGAAAACCAGTCCCTTGCATCTTCATCTAGAGATTGAACAAATAATCTCATAACCACATCCTCATGGTCAATCTCAAAGTCATCTATCACATTCATAAACTGCTGCAAGTGTCTCTCAGCTGATTCATCCTCTATACCATTAAATTTAGGCAAAAAAATTCTGATTTTAGGTGGAAAAGCATTTGGGTAGCCACAAATGCCATTAAAATTTATGGGCTTATATCTGTCTATGTTGAAACTTCTTTTATTACATTGTTGGGATTGACTACTATACATTTTTGCACTTGACACTTCACAAGGGTGCATAGGCTGATAATACATCCTTTATGTTTTTGCAACCCTCCTCTCTACTCAGATTTTCTACAAACAATGACTTTAGGCACTCAAAATTTAGACTGTTTTTTCAAACTTTCCTAAAGTCCTTTAAATGAGTCTTTTTAGCAACATTGCATGCCCTTTGAAATATAGAATAAGTTCTAATAAAAGCATGCAAGCTCTGCTTTCACCAATGTTTCCCTTTTAACCAGTGCTATCTCACCAAATAGGGAGTCTGTCAAACAATATGAAATACCTGGATATGTTGCAGGAGCTGTAAATTCTTCTCTGACTGATTTTGTTCTTTTATCAGGTTCTTCGATGCAGAGTCGCCACCTCCTTGAAGAGGAATGAGCTTCAAACAAGCTGAAGCTGCAAATTGATTTCTTTCTTTCTGGGTCATCCACCAGCAGAGTCACATATACAACCTTTTTCTCTACTGCAACAAACACATCTAGGCCTAATTCTTCAATCTCGTAGACTCAAACTTTCATGGATATGACATTGATCTCCCCAGCAGAGTCGCCATTTTGTTGGTGACTCGGATGGGCACACAGATATTTCACCAGGGAGGACAAAAATAACAATTTTCAAATCACCATACCCAGTAGAGTTGCCATTTTTGTTGGTTTTTCTTCTGAATCAGCATTAGGGTTTGCTAGTTCTAATGCACAGGCAGATTCAACCAACTGAATACAGGAGGTTGTGTGAGCTCCTCCCCTTCACTTCTGGTTCTACCGCACCAAGGGGTGTGTCCCTATTTGATAAAAGTATGACCTTGACTAGCTCAATGACAGAAAGATATAACTTGACAGCAACAGGCAGAATACTCTCATGTAAGGACCAAGATTTGTATAACAAATCACAAGGTTGGCAACATTCTTGGACATATATGTCTGGTTGGGTATGAGAGTACGCAGGGATCCTAATCCTACTCCTACAACTAACAGGTGGAAGGATGAAATGGTTTGATTTGATGTTTGGATGCAAACCTGGACATGGTGTATAATCTCAACACAGAGCTAGATTGGTGCCTATCCAGGGCTTGGAGTCGGTAGACATACACCTGTGAATGATCAGCATGAACAACTAAAACTGGATTTTAGGGGGATATACATGATATCTGCCTTACAGATATCTCCCAATACAGAGTGTTAAGCTGTCTATACTTATGGCATCCATATTGCAGTATACCCTTCGCAATATTCAATCTGAAAACAGTTTAATCTACCCCTTGAGCAGAAGTTAAAAGATTAAACATTCAACACAGGAATCCTATGTTCTAGAATCTCAGACATTCCCTGAATGCCTGGACTCAGAAGAAAGATACATGCAAAACTGGAGACAGAATCAGCATAACACATGCAAACATAGCATTATTCATATAAAATTGACCATGAAATCAGTGGATTCATGCACAAACGTACAACAGGAGATACATAAACTCGCAAGTTTTGCTACACAGAGCAACCAAAACCAGTTGTATCTTATTACAGAGCCAAAATGTCTAGTTTTCAACAACAACAAATGATGGTAACACAGTCTGCTTATATCAGCCAGAAAATGTACCATAGCAATTAATTACAAGGCTTTTACAAAAATCTGCTAGATACAGATCCTTCAAAGGAATGGTGCTCAGAAGATATTAATGCAGCAGACAAAGAGGGGCCTCGAGCCATGCGCCACCATCTGGAAGTCCTCATGCTAAAAATCAGGTACATGACTGTTCAACAAGTCACCCATGCCTCAACACAGTCGCCATTGATGGCTCAACCACCCGCAGCCATCGAGAAAATAGTCGCATCACTCAAGAAGGAATTTCCCGCCAGAATGCTTCTTTGCAGGTTCAAACTACACAGGGGAACAATCCCACATGCACGGTGAGGAGATCACTTCATTAGTTTATAAACGGGGCCGCAAACATACTAAGCGTCGAGCGCTTTTGCCACGCTTGACACACAAGCCCTCACCCAAAAGCCCATCGCTAAGACATAGACCATCGGCTCATCCCATAATTCTCTTGCCGACCTCAGTTGTCTCACCGACCACTACACTACACTTCCCCATCGGCCAGCCTTCCAAACCTTCGCCGATCTCATCAGTTACACCGATGAAGCCACCGCAATCTCCTGTCGGCCAAACCAATACCGTCGACCAAGCAAAGATCCCTCTGCCGATAGACCACACTCTCACCGATGCACCAATGAATTACACTCTGCTCTTTCATCAGCGAGACCTCCCACTGTCGACCCAACGCAAAACTACTTGGCCGATGATGCCGATCACCCCGATGCCTATTCAAATCCCTTGTCGGTGAGACCCACGCCGATGACATCGCATCGGCCAAACATTACATATCGGCAACCCAAGAAAATACTTCGTCGATAGCCAAAGTGTTGGCGATGACTTCCCAAAACTCTCGTCAGCCAGACTAATCCCGTCGGGCTAAGACTCCAAACCTACGCCGACCACACAAATCACGCCGATAACATCCATCGGCCAAGCACAAATGAAGCCTACCGACGATGAATATCACACCAATGGCATTTCCATCAGCCAAACCAAACACATCGGAGGGAACAAAAAATAGCTCGCCGATGATGCCGATCACTCCGATGAACCAAAAACATAAAGCTCCGATCCTTTGAACCATGAACCGATTCAAACGGATGGTTCAACCGAGAAGTTCAACGCCGAACGGAGCACTTCAAAAATAACATTTGCCGAACACAAACACAAAGCCTTGAACCATTGAACCATGAACCAAAAGGGTTCAACACGGTGGTTCAAAACGATGGTTCAATCATAATCTGAGCACTCAAAAAGAAGTTTCGCCGATAGAGAAAGTCACAGTGATGAACAAGGAAACTTAGGGCCCAAAAAGAAAAAACCCTCCAACATCTGCGCTCAGATCCAGACCAAAATTAGTGCCAACAAGTTCCAAACCTTTCTGCCTTAGGATCTTTTGGCTGGCTCAGCAGATGTTGGATATGCAGTTCTAGGATTTTCTCATCAACCTCATACCCCATTGGCATGATCCATACTATTCTTGGTTCTACTGCCTCTATCAGACATTGATCAGTGTCTACCATAAAGCACACTGTATCCTTGTATTTTTCAACTAGGGATTGGGGAATTCTTTCTCTAGCCTGCATCATGCGTTGGAAGTTTTTGAAGTAACCCCACAGTGTTGTGTTTTGTGCCTTGGCATCACCAAGCCCATGCAAGTAATCTCTGATTTGAATTGCAACAGGTCTGTCATTTTGCCATACCCAACCACTGGATCTGGGCATCTCATTCATAAAGTAGAAGAACAAACACAGTATCAGCCCACCATACTTGAAAGAGTTCTTCTTGTCCTTCTTGATCTTTTATAGGTTTTCCATCAGTTGGCTCAGAAGGAGTTCACAAAGATCATAATCTGCATTCTTTCTCAACATTTCATAAGCAATGTAGATTGCTATTCTGGATATAAAATTTTCTCTGCTGGAGTGATATATCTTGTAGCCAATAAACATGGAGGCAAACTTGATGTCTAGATCTGTGATATCCTCAACTGTCATTGCTCTTTTATCAAATTTAGATTTGGTAGCCTCACTCACAGTTTGGTTTTTGACTGATTTTAGAGTAAGTAACCCACCGGATGAGTGCAATCCAGTTATTGCCCTAATTGCTTCCTTGGTTATCTTGAATGGCCTCATCAACCACATAAAGTTGTCATGCATTCTGCTCAAAACATACCGGACCCAATCATCTTCAACAAAATAGGGGAAATGAATGCACTGTCCAAAATGTTTATCCTGGATGGCCTTATACTAAGGTTTTAGTTCAAATGATTCATCTATCAGTTCCTTGTGGTAGATATCCATTAGCTTGGATTCACCAAATTCTTCAATGTTTGCGTGAATGTAAACCCTAACGTCTTCTACATGCAGAATTCCATGTGGAATGCTAAAAAATGCACCTAGGGGGTCAACTTCTAGGGATTTATAGGGATGTTTTCTAAATTTAGGGCATGGCCTATCAGTGATCTTCACCACATTTAGAGTAGCCATCTTTCAAAGATTCACAGAGAGATTTTCAAGAGCAAAAAATACCTTTTACACTTCTAGGGTTCACGATATGAACCTGATCAGATTGCTGGATGAATCGACTTCTACAGTTGATCTTTGATGGGCTTGAGGCAATTTGTTGCAGAGCTCCTTTTCTCTTCTTCTCAAATGTAAAATGAGCAAATGTTCAATAAGAGAACCCTTATATTTCTCTGCAAACCCTAATTTCATATTGCAATAAATGCATAAACTTAAGTCATTCTGGTTTGCCTTGTTCTCCTTGTTCTGAGAAAAATCTTTTTCGGATTACTGAGAAGCATTTAGAGTTGTTCTTGGTGATGATTGACAATCTATCTTCCCTTCTCCAAACATTTCATCTATCTGCAGATCAAGATTCCTTAGTTTGAATCATATCGAATCTAACTGTGAAAGACCTACTTCTTATCGGATGACTGTTGAACCAAATTAGTCTTGGAAGATTAACCTATTCAAAACTTCTTGTGGATCTTTCATCTCTTTACCAAAGCTTATTTAGATGTTCCTCTGTGAACCCTTTAATCTACAACTTTCATTGTGTCAATTTCAGGCACCAATTAACTGGCTGGGGGAAACTATTTTTCCTTGTGTCTCCCCCTGAGCCAGAGCTCACCATTTAATTTCTGGAAGGAATATCAACACCAGATTCTGGTGTGGATCCATCCCCAACATTTTTTGTACTCCTCTTCATCCAAATCTTGTTCATCTCCCTTTTAACTTCATCTGCATTCACTTTTCCTTTTCCTTTGTCTTGATCTGATTATGATGCACCGGACCCCTTTTATCCTGATTCTTGCTTCTACAGAATTTGGCAACATGACCAGATCTATTGCAATTGTGGAAAACAACATTTCTTTACATTTTTTACTGATATCCTCTTGATCTACATTGATTAGCCATATGTCTCATTCTATTGCATGCAAAGCATCTACCATTGAATGAGTTGTTCATTTACATATTTCTACATTCATGAGATTTGTGACCATACCTTTTGCAGTTGAAACAATATCTGGAGAAGGATGAATTAGTCTGATTCATTCTCTTTCTGCACTGATTTGCTTTATGACTGAAGTTATTGCAGTTGTGGCAATATCCATTGAAGGATGGATATCTTTGAGCATTAGGTTGCCTTACCAGAGGTCTTCTAGACTGGTTTCTTTGATTTCCTGATCCAAAATTCTTCTAACCAGATCCAGAGCTTTCACCTTTCTCATATCCCAAGCCATGCTTGTCATCTACCCTCTTTTGACTTTCAAGAAGAACTTCAAGTTGAGCAGAGCTTATCTTGAATTTTTTTTTGTATTCATTTGTTGTTTGAAGATCCTTTTTAAGAGTGTCTATTTGATCCTCAAGTTTTTCTTCGTTATCTCTAGCATCTTCAAGATCAGATTCCAGATCCCTGATTATTCTATCCATTTTGTGGCAGTCTTTTGACTTCTCTTTGAGAGATTGATTTAGATTATCTTTAATTTTTCTTTTCTCTTCAATTTCTTGGGTGAATTTTATAACTCCTGATTTCATTTCATGTCTCACCATAATGACTTCTTTTGATAGTTTCTCACATAACTTGTTTTTCTCATTCAATTCTTCATTAGTATCATTAACTTCACTTTGATTTGATAATTGTTGAAGTAGTTTCTTTCTCTTTTTCATAGAGATACTCATTTTTTCTCTGAGTTCAATTATGAAATCATTAGCTTGTTTGAGTCTTTCCTTCAAGGCATTGACTCCAAAATGAGATTGCTCAAGGTCATCTAGGGCAGACTGAAGTTGCTCCCTCATCCCATACATATCCATTGAGATTCCCAGATCTTCCTCAAACTGTTAGGCTTTGTTTGGAGGAACTTGGCTCTGATACCAATTGTTAATAACTGAGAGGGGGGTGAATCAGTTATCTTAATTATTTAACTTTCTTTTCTTCTTTACAATTAGTGCAGTATCAAAACTTGTAAGCATAAATGAACATGAAAGTAGAAATGAAGTCAACACATATAACACAAGGATTTTTACGTGGAAAGCCCTGTTAAGGGAGAAACCACAGGGTGACTAACCCAAGATTGTATTCTCTGTTAAAAGAATAGATGTACAAAAATTGCACTTGCCAATTAGGGCTCACTGCCTGAGCACACTGCTCACAAGAGGCTCACTGCCTATAAGAGACTCACTGTCTACAAGTTATAATGAAAGTAACCAAGTGATTGAACTGATAAGAAGCATCCACATATACTAAGGTTCAATTTCGGTTAGGCTTAATAAACTGATCTGCTGCACTTCATTCTTCCTCTATCTTAGACTATTTTTCTGTCAAATACCAGACTTTTCTTTCTGCTACTACACTGTTCTCTGCTATTCTTCATACAATACACTATGCCACACATCCTTTCATACCAAAATCAATCTGGTATATATATTTGCATCAAGGATTTCATCCACTTTCTAGTCGGCATTTAGAATACTTACTATTTTCCTAAACTCTTGGTCTGTCGGCTGAATCCTTGCTTATCAAGTGATACGTATCAAAGAGATGCTCATAGAAGTCATAAACCATGTTAGCCAATCATGAATGATACCTCAAGAAGCTTGATCACCATCAATAACCCATCTGGCTTAAGGTCTGATGCTCTGTCAGTCAATTCTTTCTCAGTCAACTCTGCCAAATAGGAACCCAACACTTAGGTGCTCATATCTCTTCACTCTTTCATCACTGGAGGCTCAATCTCTGGAATGTATCAGTCAAGGTACTCCTCTTGACTTCCCCAAGTCTGTACTTTACTAAGCTACTTCCTCTGAGAGATCCAGACCTAATTGTCAGACCTTGCTACATGCTTTGTTCTTGCTTACCGGACCACAACACTCTTCAATCTTACTTTCGGTATAAGCACACCATATCCTACGAATGAGTGGGATAAACTTTGTTGCCATCAATGACAACACTCATGAAGCTACACTGTGTCTCATGCCAATAGGTATAGGGTTGTTTCTAGAATATATGACTGCTCCATAGCTGATAACATGCTTCTTTGATTGATGGGACATGTTGGTTTTTTCCCAGACTGGATGCTTATTCCCAGATTTCCCTACAAGGTAGCCATCAGTGATCAACAGGATCTCTGGGCCAGGGGCCAACAGTGTAGGAGATAGACTCTATATTTTATCTCCTCTTCTTCTTCAGGCTCTGCAAAACCTAGGGGGGTATTCCCTACTCAACATCCATGAGGATATGCATACAAAGGCTGGGATGCTGACAGAAAGCAGATAAGTCCTCCTGTAAGTAGACCAAAACTGAAAGATAAGAGCAAAGGGGCTAGCTTTGGGCCTATTTGCAGTTGTAGACAGAGGACTGAGGATCCTAAAACTAATTCTAATGTCCTAATGGTTGTTTTAGATTTTGATTTGGATTTTAAGTTTGGATGCAAAGCTGGACATGGTTATAACACAAAAACAAAGCATGATTGGTGCCTATCCAGGGCCTGGAGTCAGTAGACATACACCTGTGAATGATCAACATGAACAGCTAAAACTGGATTTCAGGGGGATATATGTGATATCTGCCTTACAGATATCTCCCAATACAGAGTGTTAAGTTATCTCTACTTATGGCATCCCTACTGCAGTATACCCTTCCCAATGTTCAACCTGAAAATAGTTTAATCTACCCCTTGAGCAGAAGTTAAAAGATCAGACATTCAACATAGGAATTCTATGCTCTAGAATCCAAACATTACCCAAATATCCAGATTCTGAAGAAGAATACATGCAATACTGGAGACAGAATTAACAAAACACATGCTAAGATAGCATTTCTCATATAAGATCAATCATGAAATCAGTGGGTTCATGCCAAAAACATACAACAAGAGATACATAAACTCACAGGTTAAGCTGTACAAAGCAACCAGATCAGCTTGTTTTGAATTACAGAGCCAAAAATCTTCAACTTTCAACAACCACAAATGAGTAACACTCCCTGCTTATAACAGCCAGGTAGTGTACCACAGCAATTAATTACATGGTTGACCAAAAATCCCGCCAGATACACAGTATCAGCAAAATGGCGCTCAACGCATTACCAGATTGGCGCCCAAACATGAATGCAGCAGGTAGGGGAGGAGACAGGAAGGAATCTCGAGCCCTGCGCCACTGTCCGTCGATGTACACCTTCAATCGGGTACCAGATCCGCCCATACCTCTGCAACCTTCGCCATTAATGGCGCACCAACCCGCGGCCTCGGGAAAACGTCAATTCTGCATCGCAACCATTTCCTGCCGAGATTCATCATCATGATATTTCGAATATGCAGGATATCTATTATCCCACATGCACCCCGCGGTGACCTTTTCAACACTTTATATACTAGGCCATGAGCATATATGATGTCGGTGCTTTTGCTCCTGATGACACTAGTATAAGACTTCATCATCATCCTCCAACAGCATGATATCCTGTCGCTTGAAATATCACCCTGACGTCAGCATCATATCGCAATATAACCTGAATGATAATCGCCTTCATCCGCACAACCTGATCCATCGGAGGAACATCCTCCTGCTTAGCCTATACCAAAAGTCTGGCCGATGAACATCCTGATGACATCACCGTCATATCCTGCTGACGTCATCATCATATCTGCCTACTGCGCACCTCCTCATATCCGGATGACGTCATCATCATGTTTGCAAATATCGGGGGATCTCCACAAGATGATCAGTGTTAGAAATATGACCCCCCCGGACCTTGATGATGTCATCATCATATCGACATCAGGATGATATTCGGAAGATAACCGGATATTTGGAAATATCATCCTGATGCACAAATATCATGTTGCACTGTAGCTCCACTATAAGATCAGGGCGATAGATGAATACGCCAGATATTTGAAAAGATCACCCCCACTAGATAACGCACGAAGCCGACAGGCAGATATCTCCCTGATATCAGCATCATCATGACGCTAGAACAAACATACATCCGGGTGATATTCAAAAATGAAAATATCACCCCCTCCTTCGGAAATATCATGATGTAGATAGGCAGAGAAATAGATATCACCCTAACATAAGAATGACGTCAGCATCATCAGGATGATAAAACAACGAACATGAAGTGATACAACAACATCAGGATGATATTGACTAAGATCATCCTGACGTTCAAAATATGATGACCCCAGTGAATATCAGGTCATACTTAGAACTCTTCAACAGCATCATCAGGATGATCATAACCAAGATCACCTGATGATAAAAATATCACCTCGGCAAAATATCATGCAGGCAGAAAATATGATGACCCTCGCAAGCAACACAGTGATAACTGGAAATATCATGATGATGATGACGACCCTTAGGAAAAAACAAGTCAGGTCGAACAACTCAGAGAATAACCGGATACTTGAAAGGATACTTGAAAGATCACCGGATACTTGAAAGATCACCTCCGCAAGCAAATCAGGGCACACTGTAGCTTATCAGCAGGGTCAGGATGATATCCAAACATCACCCGATATTGAAATATGATGATCCTGATGAAAAACAAGTCGACAGAAAACATGATGTTGCGGACCATCATCGAAGACAAGATGATGATGATGACTTCCTCCTCGAAGAAAATATGATGATGCAGCTGAAAAATGCTGAGGAGGTCCAACACTTAGAACATTTTTTTGGATACTTAGGGAAAGTGCCTGCATGAAAACTGCTCAAAAACTGTCAGTCAATTCAGGCACTAACACTGGCTCCGAATGGGGACGTGCAGGTGAAAACCTGCAGCGAGAACCAGATCTCTGGGATGCAGACCAGTCCCTTATCCATTGGGCACAGAGTCAAATACTGCACCGACCTGCATCACCAAACACACCTGATGGCCTAAGGCCACCAAGAAAAGAAAAACATGTATCTCCCTTTGTCAAATATCTTGTTTTCATCTGCATGCACTGGGTCAAGCCTGGAGATACTGTCAGGATCCACCCACAAACAAACCTTGTCATCTGCATATTCAACCCTCTGATTTGGCTTGTTATTATCACCCCTGTGCAGATAACCTTCAACATCATGTGACATGTGGGTGCAGAATATATCAGGCAATGCATACTCAAATGGTATAGAACACAGGTTATCATCTGTATCATCATCATGCATTGCAACATGATCTCCTAGCTGGACTGCAAATAGGAAACACTCAGAGTCCACCACACAACTAGGAAGATCAGGGCTCATTGTATTATATGCTGGCACATCAAAAGAAAAGCTTTCAAAATCACAATTGTGCACATCATGTACACAACAATCAGCAGCACCAGGCTGGAAAAAATCAGGCTCTGGCATCTCTTTCAAATCAGGCACATTTTCACAGCCACTTACCTGATGTATGTTGTTTCCTCTTTCATCAGGGTGAGAAACAGAATCCAAGCCAAAAATAATGTCTAGATCCTCACCATACTCAAACAGATCCTTATCACCATATGTGTCATAAATGGGTGACCTAGGTGCATCAGTTTCATCATAGTATGCCATTTGTTCATGGGCAGCAGAGCACACATCTTCATCACCAATGGATTCACTCTGTGGAGGAGTATCAGCCTGTGTGTCATAAGCAAAACAGCCATCAAATGAAAAACAATCATGCTCTGAACTAGCACTTATTTCAATTTCTGACTGCTCTTCATGATCTCCCTATGTTTGAAAGGTAGGCAATGGGTCACACATAGGACTGCTTCTCTGTTTGCTTATGTCTTCTCTGTCTTGAGTACAATACTCACAATTGTCTCCACAGGTCCATTCCAAAAATTGCTCATTGCTGTCCACAACCTCGTTATTGTTTTCATGGTCAGCTGCCTCATCATTGCAATGGGAATCCTCATTAGTCCTTCCACTGGCATCCTCAACTGGTGAACAATCCAGTTGAGCAGTATTGTTAGCATTATGTTCAAACACAGCAGTCTCAACCTCTATGCTTTTATTTTCATTTTTATCTGCACATGATGCCATAATCATTTGGTCATTTGCAGCTTCATAACCATTTCTCACACCAAGGCCTGGAGACAGGGGTGTCAGCAGGTACACATTTCTGATTTTTTCTATCTTTTCTATGAACCTGTATGCCATCTGCATACTTGTCACCTTGAAATCCCTCAGTATTGCACTAAAGCCCTCCTCAAAAGCTTCAAAGAATATGCCAACACAGGCTGAAATATCAGGTCTGAAAACTTCTGGGATCTATGAAAGGGCTATTGCAAACCTATGACTGAAATCAACACATGACTCTTCATCTTGTTTTCTGATTCTCATCAATTCTACAACAAGATCAGCCGGTTCTTTTGCAAATTCTTCCTTGAAACAGTTAGCAAGCTCATCCCAACAGGCAAAGGAATTCTTTGGAAAGCTCAAATACCAGTCTTTTGCTTTTGCATCAAAGGATCTAACAAAAAACCTCATCCACATATCCTCATCTCTGAATGAATATTTTCCCATAAAACTGTGAAAATTTTGGATATGTGCATTCCCATCACATACATTGTGACCACTAAATCTAGGCATCTGACAATATATCCTAGCAGGCATAGTTTCTACTTTATAATCCACCCATGACAAATCTAGTTGGTCATACAAAGGATCAAAAGGGCTGAGAAGAGGTTTAGCCTTCTGACTGGCAGACACAACAGGGTTACTACTTTTTAACTGGGCCTGCACAGCCTCTAAGAATATCAACCTATTTCTTATCTCTTCTATTCCTTTATCATTCCCTTCCTGACTGAGTATGGGATAATACATACTTGGATTCATAAAAATCTTACTCTTAGACATCCTTTGTCTGCCTAAGACCTAAGGCTTCCCCTGCATCTAACTTATGCAGCAAAACAACAAATATAAAGGGGAAGGAACAAGGTATCTTTTCTCATCCAGATGCAGAAATCTGAACATCTTTCATCAAATAACATACATCTATCTTTCATGTGCATTTAAATCTTTTGCAGAGTCGCCACCTCTCCAGAGAGGACAAAATTTTCAATAGCTGAAAGCTACTTTTCCAGGTTCATTCCACCAGCAGAGCATCATTTTCACATGAGAGACTCCCCAGCAGAGTCGCCAATTTCTGTTGGTGACTCGGATGGGTCACAAATGTATTACTGGAGATGATTAGATAGTACCTTTGCTTCTTAGTCCCCAGCGGAGTCACCAATTTCTATTGGTTTTTTCCCAGACTGGATGCTTATTCCCAGATTTCCCTACAAGGTAGCCATCAGTGATCAACAGGATCTCTGGGCCAGGGGCCAACAGTGTAGGAGATAGACTCTATATTTTATCTCCTCTTCTTCTTCAGGCTCTGCAAAACCTAGGGGGGTATTCCCTACTCAACATCCATGAGGATATGCATACAAAGGCTGGGATGCTGACAGAAAGCAGATAAGTCCTCCTGTAAGTAGACCAAAACTGAAAGATAAGAGCAAAGGGGCTAGCTTTGGGCCTATTTGCAGTTGTAGACAGAGGACTGAGGATCCTAAAACTAATTCTAATGTCCTAATGGTTGTTTTAGATTTTGATTTGGATTTTAAGTTTGGATGCAAAGCTGGACATGGTTATAACACAAAAACAAAGCATGATTGGTGCCTATCCAGGGCCTGGAGTCAGTAGACATACACCTGTGAATGATCAACATGAACAGCTAAAACTAGATTTCAGGGGGATATATGTGATATCTGCCTTACAGATATCTCCCAATACAGAGTGTTAAGTTATCTCTACTTATGGCATCCCTACTGCAGTATACCCTTCCCAATGTTCAACCTGAAAACAGTTTAATCTACCCCTTGAGCAGAAGTTAAAAGATCAGACATTCAACATAGGAATTCTATGCTCTAGAATCCAAACATTACCCAAATATCTAGATTCTGAAGAAGAATACATGCAATACTGGAGACAGAATTAACAAAACACATGCTAAGATAGCATTTCTCATATAAGATCAATCATGAAATCAGTGGGTTCATGCCAAAAACATACAACAAGAGATACATAAACTCACAGGTTAAGCTGTACAGAGCAACCAGATCAGCTTGTTTTGAATTACAGAGCCAAAAATCTTCAACTTTCAACAACCACAAATGAGTAACACTCCCTGCTTATAACAGCCAGGTAGTGTACCACAGCAATTAATTACATGGTTGACCAAAAATCCCGCCAGATACACAGTATCAGCAAAATGGCGCTCAACGCATTACCAGATTGGCGCCCAAACATGAATGCAGCAGGTAGGGGAGGAGACAGGAAGGAATCTCGAGCCCTACGCCACTGTCCGTCGATGTACACCTTCAATCGGGTACCAGATCCGCCCATACCTCTGCAACCTTCGCCATTAATGGCGCACCAACCCGTGGCCTCGGGAAAACGTCAATTCTGCATCGCAACCATTTCCCGCCGAGATTCATCATCATGATATTTCGAATATGCAGGATATCTATTATCCCACATGCACCCCGCGGTGACCTTTTCAACACTTTATATACTAGGCCATGAGCATATATGATGTCGGTGCTTTTGCTCCTGACGACACTAGTATAAGACTTCATCATCATCCTCCAACAGCATGATATCCTGTCGCTTGAAATATCACCCTGACGTCAGCATCATATCGCAATATAACCTGCATGATAATCGCCTTCATCCGCACAACCTGATCCATCGGAGGAACATCCTCCTGCTTAGCCTATACCAAAAGTCTGGCCGATGAACATCCTGATGACGTCACCGTCATATCCTGCTGACGTCATCATCATATCTGCCTACTGCGCACCTCCTCATATCCGGATGACGTCATCATCATGTTTGCAAATATCGGGGGATCTCCACAAGATGATCAGTGTTAGAAATATGACCCCCCCGGACCTTGATGACGTCATCATCATATCGACATCAGGATGATATTCGGAAGATAACCGGATATTTGGAAATATCATCCTGATGCACAAATATCATGTTGCACTGTAGCTCCACTATAAGATCGGGGCGATAGATGAATACGCCAGATATTTGAAAAGATCACCCCCACTAGATAACGCACGAAGTCGACAGGCGGATATCTCCCTGATATCAGCATCATCATGACGCTGGAACAAACATACATCCGGGTGATATTCAAAAATGAAAATATCACCCCCTCCTTCAGAAATATCATGATGCAGATAGGCAGAGAAATAGATATCACCCTGACATAAGAATGACGTCAGCATCATCAGGATGATAAAACAACGAACATGAAGTGATACAACAACATCAGGATGATATTGACTAAGATCATCCTGACGTTCAAAATATGATGACCCCAGTGAATATCGGGTCATACTTAGAACTCTTCAACAGCATCATCAGGATGATCATAACCAAGATCACCCGATGATAAAAATATCACCCTGGTGAAATATCATGCAGGCAGAAAATATGATGACCCTCGCAAGCAACACGGTGATAACTGGAAATATCATGATGATGATGACGACCCTTACGAAAAAACAAGTCAGGTCGAACAACTCAGAGAATAACCGGATACTTGAAAGGATACTTGAAAGATCACCGGATACTTGAAAGATCACCTCCGCAAGCAAATCAGGGCACACTGTAGCTTATCAGCAGGATCAGGATGATATCCAAACATCACCCGATATTGAAATATGATGCTCCTGATGAAAAACAAGTCGACAGAAAACATGATGCTGCGGACCATCATCGAAGACAAGATGATGATGATGACTTCCTCCTCGAAGAAAATATGATGATGCAGCTGAAAAATGCTGAGGAGGTCCAACACTTAGAACATTTTTTTGGATACTTAGGGAAAGTGCCTGCATGAAAACTGCTCAAAAACTGTCAGTCAAATCAGGCACTAACAGGACAATCATCTTAATGATTGATTTTATCCTTCTATGGCTGCTTAATGAATTCAAAAATAATTTTACATCTCATTCACAATAAAAGGTGGTAAAATACCTGATTTTGATTGTTGTTTATGATGCCTTTTAGCTGTGATGAACCTATATCATTAATGTATACATCATATTTTATAGAAACAGTAAGAAATGATGATGAAACCACATGCATATGATGTAAAACCATGATGTTTGTTATTATCTTACCTTGTCTATGTTGGCAAGAGACACTATATGGATTCATGGTTGTTGTCATTGATGGCAACAAAGGTCATTCCACATATCCGCAAGTCATGATATATCTCTACCGGAAGTCAGATTGAAGATTGTTGTGGTCCGGTGAACAAGAACAGAGCATGTGGCAAGGTCCGACAGATTGGTCCGGATCTCTCAGAGGAAGTGTCTTGGCACAGTGCGGATCTGGGGAAGTCAAGAGGACTATCTTGAGTAGTATATTCCAAGGATTTAGCCTCCGGAGATGGACAAAGAAAAAGATATGAGTAGTTGAGTACCGGATTCCTGAGAGACAGTGAAAACAGAGGAAGAACTGACTGACTGAGTATCAAACTACTTTCCGGATGTGTTACAGATGATGATAAAGGTTGCGGAGGCATGAATCATGTTTGGCCAACATAATTGATGATATCTACAAGTATATGCTTGATCCGCATTGCTTGGTGAGCAAGGATTCAGCCGACAGAACTAAGTTTGTAAGAAACTAGACTGTTCCGGATGCCGACTAGAAAGATGATGAAATTACTTGTGCGGATATATATAGAGGATGGATTTAGTTGTAAAGGGTGTGAGTGTGAAAAAGGATATGCGAGAAAATCCAGAGTAGAGCAGAAGTAGCAAGAAAGATCCGGTATGTGAAAGGATAGCAGACTAAAGAACAGAGGAAAGATGAAGTGCAGCAGATCAGTATACTGAACTTAACCGGAACTGAACTCCAGCATATGCAGATGCTTCCAATCAGTTCAAGAATGTGATTCTTATCACTTTGTAAGACAGTGTGTCTTCTTGTAGGCAGTGAGCCTCTTGTGAGCAGTGTGCTCGGGCAGTGAGCCCTAATTGGCAAGTGCCATTTTTGTAATTTCCTATTCTTCTAACAGAGAATAATTCTTGGGTTAATCACCCCGTGGTTTTCTCCCTTAACAGGGTTTCCACGTCAAAAATACTGTGTCATGTGTTTCTTATTTCATGGTTAATGTTTTGTGTTTGATTTTATGCTGCTTCAATTAAAAGGAAAGTTCAATAAGGGAAATAATTAGGATAACTGATTCACCCCCCCCCCTCTCAGTTATCAACAGTCTATCAAATCAAAGCTTCACTTTGACATTAGACAGTTACCAAAGCTAGGGAATAGCTCATTTTGATAACTATCTACTGCCAAAGATCTACACCTTCATGGTTGCTCCAAGTTCACTGAACATTTCTTAGTTCTGGTAACTGTCTAATGTTGAAATGCATTTCTTTTAATGACACCTTGATAGAAAGTGCATATAAATTGAATATTTCTGCATTAATGACATTATTTTTAGCATGTTGGGCTCAACCCTTGTGGGAGCCCATTTTCTCCACATGCTATTTCATAAAAAATGAATCAACAACATGATTTCTCCTATACCTACATAGTGAACAAACAAGTTAGCACATAAAAATATATCTTGGATTATAGGACATGATGTTTCTTGTGTGGATTTATCTTTCTCTTTGATATGGCACTTGAATCTGGTTGTTCAAGTATTTCTTTTGCTCCTCTTTTTTGTATAATCTGATCATTAATGACTACTACTCCATTAAAGTAAGTTGTACTTTTGTTGTTTGATTGTGTAAATGGAAAGTATTGGAACCTAGAGGTCTAACTTAACTTCTTGCAGGTATTCTGAAGCTCAGCAAATGGAGGGAGCAGAAGATCAATTCAACAACCTCGAGATTCATCATTCACAGGCAATGACGAGTCCCTCTCCTTTTCTTATGCATTCTTATTCTTTCAAAAGTAGAATTTACTTTTATGTAGCATTTTCCAGTTACTCCCACGGCTTGTGTGGGACATATTTAAACACTTTTTTGAATATAATCAGTTTTTTCACTTTATGCAATTATTGTTGTATACTTTGCCTTCTGAATCAAATACATAGCATAAAACAACTAAATCTCTTTTAAAGCACATGTTTAAAACATGAATGAATGATAGTTTATAAATACCTCTCTCTTGAAACTGCACTGAAATGTACTAAATAATCAACAACATCATAACTAAAATATGAAGTCAATTTGAGACCTATCATTCTTTGAATGTCTGCTTTCTTGTCCTTAGGGCATTTTACTTACCAGGATGGTTTGAAAACCCATCTTGAACTGTCACATGATCCTAATAAGTGATCTCATATTGTTCTTTTGTCAAGACATCAGGCATTAACTAGATGATCATGGACATAAAAAAATTTCTATACCCCTTTTTCAACAACTACTATCTAGGCTTCACTAAATTAGGTTGCAAACACAATTTAGTAACAATTACAAAGAAATAAAACATATCTTTTCTGAATATTTTTCAACCTTGAAATTCAATATATTCAAAGATAAATCATAGTGATAACATTTCACTTTACATTTACAAATATGTTGCACTTGGCAAAAAGAATAATTTTACATCATAAGTCATAACATGAAGTATAACATAAAGAGTATTGTCTCTGGAATCTTGATATCTATCACTCAAGTCTTAGTGAGTCTTCTGCTACAGAGGGAGAGCATCATCTAAGTGCTTTACCTCCAACCACAGACCGGCGGTCCCCCGCATACCTTCCTTACTAGAAGTGTCCCTACCCTTCACGGAGAGTATAGACATGAAGAACCAATAGGTTGCCATTTGAGTTCTAGTGATGTGTCTTACATAACTCAATCAACCATACAACTCTAGACAATCTTTTAGCTAAGTATGATCATACTAACATGTCACACCATCTAGACACGGTGAATCAACTAATGCATGCAGAGACAAATGCATCACTTTGGCCAAATTTTCTATATAAATAGACATTTGTAATAAATGTAGTTGTGTGTTCACACAATTCTAACTCAACTTGGAAACTATCTCATCCTACAGTTTGACTTGTTTGACTAGTAACTCTAGACATGAGTTGTTTTAACTAAACTTAATTCTTAGTCAACTGACTTAGCATTTAATCCTGAATCTAGGATATATACTTGTATAGGTTTAGAAGATTTAACCTTTCAGAGAGTCCTTAGTTGCATTCTTGCACACATTAGAGTCTATGACTTCCTGTCATTCTACTCATGGACTCAAGATTAAGCACTCTTGTGCTATAATTCATGTTTTGACTTTAACAAGAAATCATTAAACTTTATCAAAAACTTCTTAGACTCTATCTAATTTATATATCTTAAACTATGGTTTCTCGGCTCTTTTACTGTCGACCATAAAATACAATAAACTAAAACAAAGTCAAAATCCAACTAGAGAGTTTTTAAGTTATCTAAACCCTTCTGAGTAGATGCTAGGGTTTAATTTCTTTATCCCAATCTCATTGGTGTATCAAAACACTCCAAAGTAAAAATTTAAAATATAGAAACAAAGACCTCTAGTCTTCTATAGACCATTTTAACATTGTTCAAATTTACATATCTCATATTATGTATAAACATAGATCATGAGGTATATCCCCATTAATATAAAATCTTAATGAATACTATCACAATTATATCTAATCCTTGAACTAAGTCAATCTTTGAGTCTACACTAATAACAATTCAATATCTTCAACCTCTTGGTCTTCGTAAGTCTATTGACCTTTTGATATTAAAAAGATTATGAACTATTGCATTTCATCCTAGAGTATAATAACAATATTTATCATGTAACTATGGTTTGCATATGTGATATAATATCACACTCTTGGTGTTTTATCAATACCCATATCATATCTTCATATTCTAAAATAAGTGATTAGCTATCACAAAATCTTTGATAGAACACAATAAAATTTATACATATAAGTCTTGGAAACTGAAGACCTATCTCAATCTAACCTTGTAATTTACTTCTAGGTTAATATAAGAGTTCTCAACAATTTAGTCTTGGCTTCTAATAAATAACTTGTCTTGGATACTATTGTGACAGTAAAAAGATAAGACAACTGCATATAGAGCTCGAAACTCATTCTAAGCATTTTGATCATTCAGTATAAGTGATACATAGTCATCTAATAAGAAGAGACAATCACAAACAAAACACAGGCGACTATAGAGATAAAGTGTAGTCATAAAATACATACATATTAGACATAGTTGAGGAGTAAAATACACTCAGCTTGCTACAGTTAACTAACATGCTGCTCTTCGACCCTCCAAAGTATACTATGTTGTGAACTTAAAACTAAAACCTCTCGGTAGGTATCAGCATACACAGTTTACTATCTTAAGATAATATGATAAGATCTACTTGCCTTTCGAGCTTAAATGTTTTCAAAACTAAAGATAGCAGTATATACATATTGACCCCATAAGTTTGATGTCTTAGCAATAGTATGAAAATGCTATTATCTACAGACATTACTAAAGAAACTGTAACATAAATTGCTACCTCTATGGTTTCAATCTACTGTGTACAATACATATCATTGTTCCCTTGAACTATGTTCTCTACTAAGAAAATTATAAGAAAACATTTTCCTGTTTGTATACAAATGATAACAAACTGCTGCAATTTAAAAAATGAAAATATAATGTTTTTCTAAGGCATTCATACCTCTAAAATCCATTGGTTTCAATACCTGAGCAAGCTCTCTTAATCCTCTAGCTATCTAGACTCAACTCCACCTACCATTTTGTGTGTCTATGTCTTTATCCCCACGGATTTCTTGATAAAATTGTTATGTCGGAAAATGTCTCCTTGGGGGCTTTTCCCTCTTAAGATTTAGCTCCCGAGTCCTTAGAATGCATTTAGAGCATCTTGCATGTTAATTTGGACTCCCGATGAGAAAACCCCAAAGTCTTGTGGCAATTAGGACCTAGGGAGTGCCATTTTGATGATCCCTGAACAAAAATGGGAGGGTGGACTTGGGCTCTAGTGCCCTAGTCCTGCCCTATTTTGGGTCTACCCTAAATTTAAATGTCAATTTTATAACCGTTATTTGGGTCTTATGCCAACATCTCAAGTTTGAATTACAAAATTCTTAGCGGGAATCTTTGTAGTTGCATATATAAGCATGTTTAGGACTTCATTTGTAAACTAGAGATGGACATTGTGAACTTGTGACTTTATGTGAAAGTGATTCAAGGCATTCATTGTGTTGCAGAGCAATATTTTGTTGTTAAATTATGCTTGTTTGTTGCAGATTTGAATCCATCACCTCATGGCATGAAGAGCATCTTCCTTCCATGAGATCTACATTACAAGGTGATATCCATTGTGCTTTTGATCATTTATCATTTGGATTTTACCTCTATCCCATAGGGATACGCACTCTTATCTAACAACGGTGTTTGGAAGACTTGAATGTCTCTCCGGGGATTGACTGAGGCAAGCCTCTAAACACTACAACCCCCTCCCACACTCCTTTGTGATTGCAGGTTACAGGTACCAAGTTTTAGAAAGTGGAGTTCCAGAAAGGAGGTTGCAGGCAACAAGGATTTGGGATCTAAAAGAAAGAGGACAAAGGTGAACATTTTGGGACAAGGGCGCTAGTGGCAGTGTCCTCCATCTTTTTCAGGGTAGAAACAGAAGATACAGTGTCGGAAGGAGATTCAAACTCTGTGACAAAACTTTTACCTTGGAAAGGGGTGCTAGTGCCAGTGACCTCAATTGTTATGCATTCTGGAATTTGAAAAATAGTGAGTTAACAATCTCTATCCTTCACCTTAGCCTGAAAGGATTTGTCGTAATTCATTAATTTGCTTACTATTTTGCTTATTTAGGGTTTTAAGAGTAATTGAGAATTAAATTGAGATATTGTTTGATACATCTAAACTTTCGTATCATTCCAAGTGGTAGCCCAACCTGATAGGTGATTGCTCTCGCTTAGTGGAGATTCAACTCAGTTGATATGCCCTTGAATGTTTGGTGAGAAGGGAGGATATGCCTTTGAAACCTAAACCAAAACATTTCCACCCTTTTTCACCCTAAACATTTTGGTGAACCCATGGTTTTGAATTCTTGTACCTTTCTGAGTTTTCTGTGATAGATTTATATTCATTCATTTTATTGCATTCAAAAAATTACAAAAAAATTGGCATCTTAGTCTTGCATTTTGGCATAATTTGAATTAATTGGCATTTAATTTCATTAAATTTCTGTCATTTTCATTAGATCTGATTTAAATTACAGAAATTTATCATTTAGTATTCATTTGCATTGCATTTTCATGCTTATTTTGTCAAAAATTGCTTAAAATTGTGCATTTTTCATAAAACCTAGGTCTGCATTAGCTAGGGGTTGTAGTCAAAATCTTGTTTCAGATTTTACTACCCTTTTAAAAAACTCATTTAGGTCTGATTTCTAATTGTAATGTTGCATCATAGTGTTATTCCTGTAAAATTTCATGTCTAGGGTTTGAAAACCTTGCATTTTCACTACATTTGGCCTTATCATCTCTCTAGAATTGCATTACAAGAGTGTTGTGAGGGATTTTGCTGCATTATTTGACTGATATTAGGGTTATAATCTGGTACCCCTCCTCAAATTACTTACAACACCCTTTCCATTAGGCATTTACATTGAAAATTGGTGAAAATTTGCATATTTTAGGTGTATTTTCACTAGGTTTTTACTTGTCAAGGCGTGTTGTGAAGGATAATTTTGCACCATTTGACTATTATTAGGCATATCATTCTCTGTCCCTCTTAACATTCTTCACAACACCTCTTCTGTTAGGCATTTGCATTGAAAAACATTGAAAATTGACACATTTTAATTACACAGTGTGTATTTCAACACTATGTGTTTGCACACCTCTTCATAGCTTTTGCTCAAATTCTTTAAAATCATAAATTGGACCTTGTTGTGTTGAACTCTTGTCCTCTTATCCATTGTATTTTTTGTGGACTTTGTGTTGCAAATATGTGCCTAAGCGGTGTTGTCATTGATGTCAATATATACTTGTTGCATTGATGTCAATTGTATCCTATTTTGTTGTCTGGTTTGAAGACTGGAATGTTGAGGATATTGAGAAAATTAATAAAGATCAATGTATACGGACCATATGGCTATGTAGAGGATTGTCTTAATTAGCTCCATTTAATATTTGAGAGGTCCGCATGAAGATTTGAAGAAGCTATGGCCATCTGAGTAGAACCGGATTTTGCTATGTTCAAAAGAGACAGAGTGATAGTAAATTGGTCCGGATTGCTTCGCATTGAAATATTATGATCTATAGATCTAGAGGCATGTTTGGGAAGTCAGTGTGTATCATCAACTCAAGTGGTTCATGGTTTGGAGGTCCACAAGCAATCTTTCTAGTGTGACAGTCATGGCAGATAGTGTTCTTGAGGTTCCGGATGAAGATGCAAGTGATTATGATGATTTGGAGGAGTGTCGATATTTTTGTTGATTTCAATGTACTTGTGGAAGTCTCTGGATTGTGTGAATGTTGTGTTGGAGGTCTGCATTGAAGATTGAGTTTGTTGGTGAAGATTTCTTTCTTGGTGTTGTTATTCTTCCTAGTCTTGGCTGATCGGATGATTCAAGTGTGTTACGGATGATCTAAGAGCAATTTTTTGGAGCCTAGCGTGTTGTTGGAGGAAGATTCAAGTCTCAACTATGTTTGGCCGACAGTATAGTGATCGACATTAAGTCAAGCCAACCTTGATGTTCATTCCAAGGTTGATGAAGCGTATAAATATTTGTTGATGAGTTGTGGAAATTCATCCTTGTGCAAAAATGATAAAATCCTAAGAGAGGTACAGAAGTAGAGAAAAGAGGAAGAAGTACAAAGAATCAAGAGCAATAAATGATGAAGATATAGCAGAGAAGTGGTTGAGGAATAGAGCAAAAATTGTGAGCTTTCAAAGGGATTGATCTAGGCATGAAGAAGATGCTATTTCTCAGTTCATTATCTTTGTGATAAAATTAATTTCTTGTAGGCAGTGAGCCTCTTTTGAGTAGTGAGCTCTGGGTAGTGTGCCCAAAGGCATGTGTCTTATCTTTTTCTAAGTACTTTTAACAGGGTACTAATCTTTGTGGTTTAACCCCCACCTTGGTTTTCCCTTAATCGGGTTTCCACGTAAAAATCCTGGTGATGTGTGTTCATTTGTTTATGCTCATGTGTTGATGATTCATGCTTTCATGTTTACATCTTAATCTGTTTTAAGTGGTAATGAAGAATTAATTGTTGCAAGTGATAAAGTTTTGGGACAACTAATTCACTCCCCCTCTCAGTTGTCTAGCCTAATTCCAACAATTGGTATCAGAGTCAGTTCCTCTAAAAGAAGCTTAACCACTCGAGGAGATCTAGGATGTTGACTTACAAAAAGGATAGTCTGAGATTTGATGGAACAAATTACTCTCTTTGGAAGAGTTGCACGGAGTGTCATTTGCAATGCATGGGTGATGCTTATTGGTTGATAACTAAGGATGAGTATAAACCTCCAGAGAAAGGTCCTTCAACTCTAGATGAACTCAAAGATATTAAAAATAACATTCAAGCTAAAGAAGCTTTACTGAGTGCCTTGACTGGTACATAAATGACAAATGTCTTTGGATTGAAAACTACTCATGAGATTTGGAAGAAGTTAGAAAATCTTTATGAAGGTGATGAAAATGTCAAATGTGCCAAGCTACAAAGTCTGAGAGGAAGATATGAAAATTTGAGGATGAGTGAAAATGAAAACATCATGATCTACATGCAAAAGATAAATGAACTTGTGTGTGGTATCAGGTGTGCTGGTGGAACTGTTACCTAAATTCCACTACGGCTCATTCAGGTAGAGTTTTGATTCAAAACTTATAAGGTACATCTCATCTGGTCCTTCATACATTACATTCAAGTGCATAAATGAAATAATTTAGGAGATTATGTTTATTAGTTTACTGCATTTATCCAAGTGCATGTAACATAAGAAGGGTTTATCCAAAACTTTTTCCAAAAAATAAATAATCTTTATTGAATGTAAAATGTTCATTATCTCACACAAGTCGTGAGGTTAACTGTCTTATTCAATGAAATAGAAGAACAATCTATACATAAATAAGTAAATAAAAGTAATGTGCATGTAAGGTCAGAGGCCAGTCATTGCCTGAGAATGACTGGTTCTAGTTCTGGCCTGTTGTCCTGTCGCCCTGAGTCGTCTTTGTCCTTCCTAGCTTCATGTCGTCCCTGGTTCCTGCATTTGGCAAAAACAATGGTGTTAGAGTAATGCTCTAAGCAATGAATGGTCCCAAACCATACATGAACAAGATACCATACATGTATAAATTGTTCCTCAATTGCATTAAACAAGAAATGTATACCTTGGATGTCCTAGAGAACAATCAGTCATCAAACACATCCAAAACATGCATTTATTTTCTAACAAGTTTGCTTCATGTGCAGATACAGGTAATTATGTTTCTGTTTGATTCATCATGTTACATTATGAGTGGAGGAAATGTGGCTCCCACAAGGGTTGAGCCCAGCTCATAGTCCTTACAAAACATTTCAGATGCAATATACAAACGCAAAAGCACAGCCCAAGGAGCATATTCAGAAGGCAGATCACAGTTGTCAAGAGCAATAACAGTTAGCAGAAAGGCAATCACAGGGACAGCCATGATAAAGACAGTCATGAAGGAAAAGAGAGAGTGAGGTACAGCCATAAAAGCTATTTGAGACAGCAGTATGTTTAAATGGACATCATAGATTGGAGCATCAAATGCTCATCTATGATTGAAAGTCCAAGAGAGGATGGAGTGACAACCACACATCAGAAAGCACACTGCCCAATTATCTGAGTGAGTGAATTTCAAATATAATGTGTATGTCTTCTCATTTTCATTCATTCATGAAGTTTAGAGACAAAAGAGAGATCTTGTGATAGCCTTTTCGATGATGAAATATATCCAATTAAAGATCATTTTTGCAAATTCATCAATTGAAAATGTTTATGAGTACATGACAACACCTTTGTACTGGTGAAAAGTGCATTATCCTGTGCCAACATGATAGTTTTGGTCTAACACATATAGTTGTATAAAACAACAATAAGTGTTGTTATATCAGCAATGCAAGGTACAAACTCATATGATACAAAATATACAGACAATGGAGCAGCAATGGAGCAACAGTCCTATTACTGTGTTGTAGACAAAAGCAACCATTCAGAAATCCATAGGACTATCATAGATAGAAAAAAAAATAGTCATATAGTGATAGCTACAGCTAATAATGACTGTCACAGAGATAGAAGACAAAAGTAATTGCATTCCATATTTCATTTTTATCCATGTTCTAATGAAATCTGGCTTTTAGAGCCCAATGATAGATACAAAGAAATATTTTTGAGTGAGATCAATCAATGACCAAAGTATACAGAGATAGAAAATGAAATGTTTTGTCAATGGAACAACTATAGGAAGCAAATGATAAGCTACAACTACATCCAAAATGCAATAAAAATAGTCCAAAATATATTTTCTTCATCAAGTCAAACCCCACATTAAATTCATACATAGAGAGGGTAGCAGGAAAAAGATGAAGAACAACAACAAGCAATATAGTACATGTAGTATGTTGACTTTTTCCCAGACTGGATGCTTATTCCCAGATTTCCCTACAAGGTAGCCATCAGTGATCAATAGGATCTCTGGGCCAGGGGCCAACAGTGTAGGAGATAGACTCTGTATTTTATCTCCTCTTCTTCTTCAGGCTCTGCAAAACCTAGGGGGGTATTCCCTACTCAACATCCATGAGGATATGCATACAAAGGCTGGGATGCTGACAGAAAGCAGATAAGTCCTCCTGTAAGTAGACCAAAACTGAAAGATAAGAGCAAAGGGGCTAGCTTTGGGCCTATTTGCAGTTGTAGACAGAGGACTGAGGATCCTAAAACTAATTCTAATGTCCTAATAGTTGTTTTAGATTTTGATTTGGATTTTAAGTTTGGATGCAAAGCTGGACATGGTTGTAACACAAACACAAAGCAAGATTGGTGCCTATCCAGGGCCTGGAGTCATTAGACATACACCTGTGAATGATCAGCATGAACAGCTAAAACTGGATTTCAGGGGGATATATGTGATACCTGCCTTACAGATATCTCCCAATACAGAGTGTTAAGTTATCTCTACTTATGGCATCCCTACTACAGTATACCCTTCCCAATGTTCAACCTAAAAACAGTTTAATCTACCCCCTGAGCAGAAGTTAAAAGATCAGACACTCAACATAGGAATTCTATGCTCTAGAATCTAAACATTACCCAAATATCCAGATTCAGAAGAAGAATACATGCAATACTAGAGACAGAATTAACAAAACACATGCTAAGATAGCATTTCTCATATAAGATTAATCATGAAATCAGTGGGTTCGTGCCAAAACATACAACAAGAGATACATAGACTCACAGGTTTAGCTGTACAGAGCAACCAGATCAGCTTGTTTTGAATTACAGAGCCAAAAATCTTCAACTTTCAACAACCAAAAATGAGTAACACTTCCTGCTTATAACAACCAGGTAGTGTACCACAGCAATTAATTACATGGTTGACCAAAAATCCCGCCAGATACATAGTATCAGCAAAATGGCGCTCAACGCATTACCAGATTGGCGCCCAAACATGAATGCAGCAGGTAGGGGAGGAGACAGGAAGAAACCTCGAGCCCTGCGCCACTGTCCGTTGATGTACACCTTCAATCGGGTACCAGATCCATCCATACCTCTGCAACCTTCGCCATTAATGGCGCACCAACCCACGGCCTCGGGAAAACGTCAAACTGTGCATCGCAACCATTTCCCGCCAAGATTCATCGTCATGATATTTGAAAATATGCAGGATATCAATTATCCCACATGCACCCCGCGTCGACCTTTTCAACACTTTATATACTAGGCCACGAGCATATATAATGTCGGTGCTTTTGATCCTGACGACATTAGTATAAGACTTCATCATCATCCTCCAACAGCATGATATCCTGTCGCTTGAAATATCACCCTGACGTCAGCATCATTATCGCAATATAACCTGCATGATAATCGCCTTCATCCGCACAACCTGATCCATCGGAGGAACATCCTCCTGCTTAGCCGATACCAAAAGTCTGGCCGATGAACATCCTGATGATGTCACCGTCATATCCTGCTGACATCATCAGCATATCTGCCTACTGCGCACCTCCTCATATCTGGATGATGTCATCATCATATCGACATCAGGATGATATTCGGAAGATAACCGGATATTTGGAAATATCATCCTGATGCACAAATATCATGCTGCACTGTAGCTCCACTATAAGATCGGGGTGATAGATGAATATGCCAGATATTTGAAAAGATCACCCCCCACTAGATAATGCACGAAGCCGGCAGGCGGATATCTCCCTTCGGAAATATCATGATGCAGATAGGCAGAAAGGTGGATATCACCCTGACATAAGAATGACGTCAGCATCATCAGGATGATAAAACAACGAACATGAAGTGATACAACAACATCAGGATGATATTGACTAAGATCATCCTGATGTTCAAAATATGATGACCCCAGTGAATATCGGGTCATACTTAGAACTCTTCAACAACATCATCAGGATGATCATAACCAAGATCACCTGATGATAAAAATATCACCCCGGCGAAATATCATGCAGGCAGAAAATATGATGACCCTCGCAAGCAACACGGCGATAACTGGAAATATGATGATGATGATGACGACCCTTAAGAAAAAACAAGTTAGGTCGAACAACTCAGAGAATAACCCCTTCAGAAGATCGGGGTGACATCATCATTATAAAAGGGCAAGGTGATAATTGGAAGATCACCGGATACTTGAAAAAACACCCCCGCAAGCAAATCAGGGCACACTGTAGCTCATCAGCAGGATCAGGATGATATCCAAACATCACCCGATATTGAAATATGATGATCCTGATGAAAAACAAGTCGACAGAAAACATGAGATGCTGACCACCATCGAAGCAAACATGATGATGATGACTTCCTCCTCGAAGAAAATATGATGCTGCAGCTGAAAAATGCCAAGGAGGTCCAACACTTAGGAAAATGGGCAAGAAGATATAGGGTTCAAATGAAGAAACCCCCTAAACATGAAAAAACAACCCCCAGGTCAAAATGAGTGCTAACACTGGCTCCGAATGGGGACGTGCAGGTGAAAACCTGCAGCGAGAACCAGATCTCCGTGCAGACCAGGCAAAAAACCAAAAAGCACGAACTGTACAAGATATTTACACTACATACATGTTTTTTACAAATGTGCACAGCGACAAGTCATTTATGCAAAATAGAACTTAAGGAATTGGCCATGCACAGGCAATTCCAGAACTTCACCATCTAGGGCCTGGAGGAAATAAGAATCCTCCCCATGAGTACTGCAAATCTGATATGGGCCCATCCATAAGGGTTCAAATTTACCATGTTTACCCTTTTCTTGACCTTTTGCATTCTAAATGAGCACCAGATCATTGACTTGAAACTTCCTTTTTATAGCTCTCCTGTCAAACTGATATTTCACATCTTGTTGTCTTTTGAGATTGATCTGGTGGGCTTTCCTTCTGTTTTCATCCAATGCAACCAGCTGGTTCACTCTTTCTGTCATGGAGTCTTCAATCTCCTCATCATTTTCCTGAATGAATCTGTAAACTGGTAAGAGATTGTTTATGGGCAATCTGGCTGATGCACCATCTGGCTGTTGACTTTTTGCCAGACTGGATGCTTATTCCCAGATTTCCCTACAAGGTAGCCATCAGTGATCAACAGGATCTCTGGGCCAGGGGCCAACAGTGTAGGAGATAGACTCTGTATTTTATCTCCTCTTCAAACCTTTCACTTGGGTCTAGAAATGGGTGTTCTTGGAACACCTCTGACCTCATTCTCATGCTACCACCCTGTTGCCTCTCATATGCACCTTGAATATCAGCTTCTGCATTTGAAAAGTAAGGCACATGCTGTCCTGATGGCCTAGGGTTATCTTGTACATCATCATTTTTTCTGGGGGAACCCTCATGACTAACTGAGACAGCTCCCTTTCTTCTGTACATCATTCTTCTTGTTACTAGTAACTCTTCAAATAAAGGATTTTGTTGGGATCTTCTCCCCTGCATATAAATTTTACTTTGACCGGTTGGGAGATTACTTCGGAGTCGCCACCTATTACTAGGAACTGTTTTCTTCTGAAAACCAGGGTTCTTTCACAAATAACAATTTTCAAATCACCGTCCCCAGCGGAGTCGCCAATTTCTGTTGACTTTTTCCCAGACTGGATGCTTATTCCCAGATTTCCCTACAAGGTAGCCATCAGTGATCAACAGGATCTCTGGGCCAGGGGCCAACAGTGTAGGAGATAGACTCTGTATTTTATCTCCTCTTCTTCTTCAGGCTCTGCAAAACCTAGGGGGGTATTCCCTACTCAACATCCATGAGGATATGCATACAAAGGCTGGGATGCTGACAGAAAGCAGATAAGTCCTCCTGTAAGTAGACCAAAACTGAAAGATAAGAGCAAAGGGGCTAGCTTTGGGCCTATTTGCAGTTGCAGACAGAGGACTGAGGATCCTAAAACTAATTCTAATGTCCTAATGGTTGTTTTAGATTTTGATTTTGATTTTAAGTTTGGATGCAAAGCTGGACATGGTTGTAACACAAACACAAAGCAAGATTGGTGCCTATCCAGGGCCTGGAGTCATTAGACATACACCTGTGAATGATCAGCATGAATAGCTAAAACTGGATTTTAGGGGGATATATGTGATACCTACCTTACAGATATCTCCCAATACAGAGTGTTAAGTTATCTCTACTTATGGCATCCCTACTACAGTATACCCTTCCCAATGTTCAACCTAAAAACAGTTTAATCTACCCCCTGAGCAGAAGTTAAAAGATCAGACACTCAACATAGGAATTCTATGCTCTAGAATCTAAACATTACCCAAATATCTAGATTCAGAAGAAGAATACATGCAATACTGGAGACAGAATTAACAAAACACATGCTAAGATAGCATTTCTCATATAAGATTAATCATGAAATCAGTGGGTTCGTGCCAAAACATACAACAAGAGATACATAGACTCACAGGTTTAGCTGTACAGAGCAACCAGATCAGCTTGTTTTGAATTACAGAGCCAAAAATCTTTAACTTTCAACAACCAAAAATGAGTAACACTTCTTGCTTATAACAGCCAGGTAGTGTACCACAGCAATTAATTACATGGTTGACCAAAAATCCCGCCAGATACATAGTATCAGCAAAATGGCGCTCAACGCATTACCAGATTGGCGCCCAAACATGAATGCAGCAGGTAGGGGAGGAGACAGGAAGAAACCTCGAGCCCTGCGCCACTGTCTGTTGATGTACACCTTCAATCGGGTACCAGATCCGTCCATACCTCTGCAACCTTCGCCATTAATGGCACACCAACCCGCGGCCTCGGGAAAACGTCAAACTGTGCATCGCAACCATTTCCCGCCAAGATTCATCGTCATGATATTTGAAAATATGCAGGATATCAATTATCCCACATGCACCCTGCGGAGACCTTTTCAACACTTTATATACTAGGCCACGAGCATATATAATGTCGGTGCTTTTGCTCCTGACGACATTAGTATAAGACTTCATCATCATCCTCCAACAGCATGATATCCTGTCGCTTGAAATATCACCCTAACGTCAGCATCATTATCGCAATATAACCTGCATGATAATCACCTTCATCGGCACAACCTGATCCATCGGAGGAACATCCTCCTGCTTAGCCGATACCAAAAGTCTGGCCGATGAACATCCTGATGACGTCACCGTCATATCCTGCTGACGTCATCAGCATATCTGCCTACTGCGCACCTCCTCATATCCGGATGACGTCATCATCATATCGATATCAGGATGATATTCGAAAGATAACCGGATATTTGGAAATATCATCCTGATGCACAAATATCATGCTGCACTGTAGCTCCACTATAAGATCGGGGTGATAGATGAATATGCCAGATATTTGAAAAGATCACCCCCCACTAGATAATGCACGAAGCCGGCGGGCGGATATCTCCCTTCGGAAATATCATGATGCAGACAGGCAGAAAGGCGGATATCACCCTGACATAAGAATGACGTCAGCATCATCAGGATGATAAAACAACGAACATGAAGTGATACAACATCAGGATGATATTGACTAAGATCATCCTGACGTTCAAAATATGATGACCCCAGTGAATATCGGGTCATACTTAGAACTCTTCAACAACATCATCAGGATGATCATAACCAAGATCACCCGATGATAAAAATATCACCCCGGAGAAATATCATGCAGGCAGAAAATATGATGACCCTCGCAAGCAACACGGCGATAACTGGAAATATGATGATGATGATGACGACCCTTAAGAAAAAACAAGTCAGGTCGAACAACTCAGAGAATAACCCCTTCAGAAGATCGGGGTGACATCATCATCATAAAAGGGCAAGGTGATAATTGGAAGATCACCGGATACTTGAAAAAACACCCCCGCAAGCAAATCAGGGCACACTGTAGCTCATCAGCAGGATCAGGATGATATCCAAACATCACCCGATATTGAAATATGATGATCCTGATGAAAAACAAGTCGACAGAAAACATGAGATGCTGACCACCATCGAAGCAAACATGATGATGATGACTTCCTCCTCGAAGAAAATATGATGCTGCAGCTGAAAAATGCCAAGGAGGTCCAACACTTAGGAAAATGGGCAAGAAGATATAGGGTTCAAATGAAGAAACCCCCTAAACATGAAAAAACAACCCCCAGGTCAAAATGAGTGCTAACATAGTACATCAACATGGACGAGCAGTCTTTTTGAGCGGAAAAAAGTCTCTTGAGGGGAAATTCACATCTTATCATGGAATGAGTTAAGCAACATACATACAAAAGGTATGAGGAACAGTAACATAAAATAGTTTAACATCAAGGAAACAGTCACATGGGGTGAGTTTTATTGCATCAGCAGGACAAGGGACTGAGATGAAGACAGAGGTCTTCATACATGAAGGAAACATGCAAAACAATCCATAGAGCTTATCAAGATGTAGTGTGCCAGTCCTCATGGAAATCCATAGTTTGTTGAAGACTATTTCGTGTTTGAATACCATCATAGGGTTTTAAGGGTCTGTGAACAGTCTCATAAAGTATGCCCTGTATCTCTATCAGAGATGTTGTAAATGTTAGTATATGGTGAAATATCAAACCCTATGCAGAGATGTAGACTATCATATAAAAAGGAACATATATAGAGATGGACATACAATGGGGATATAGGGAATACAAGACAACAGAGGCTTGTTTAAGCTTGATAAAAATCTAAAGATTGAAAGGAGTTTGATAAATACTATGGGCTAGAGTGTTGCATCTGACCAAGTAGACAATTGTATATGAGGAAGCAAGTACTACTTTTAATGAGGATATAGAGAAGGGGTGCAATTTATGAGTCTTTCAGGGGTATACTAATCTCTATCAAAAAATTGAGACATTGTGTTTTGACAGTAATCAAGGGACAAATATAGAGCAGTCATAAGGAATAGTTGCCAGTGTGAAGGCTGGCTAAAGACATAAATAACAGTGAACAAAGATCATGAATGAGCTTTCCACTGCATTAAGAGTAACATACAGTATGCAAATCATCCATATGTAATCCAAGGGTCTGTTATGTATTTAACATGATTTACTTGTCTTTTAGATCATGTTGAACATTCTAAGGTGCACGACTATATGGTGACACAAGAGCCCACAGTAGCAGTCATGAAAAGGGACAGTGTATATAGACATGGACAAACATCAAAGGTGGAACTTACTAGTCTACATACATATATCTAAGAGTCCACAAAGAGGAGACTTCTTCCTTGTCAAACCCGATGAGATCAGATCTCCTATAAAATGCAAGTTAGGATGGAAGGAGACAACATTCTTTTGAAGTTTTGTTAAAAACCCAGATGAAAAATACAAGGCTTTTTTTTTGCTTCTATAGGAAAAAGCCATGAAAGTCTTGCATCTACAATGGAAAAATAAATGGTCTTCATGTTAAGCAAGAAAATAAGAAAATGGTGCTTGAGACCCTTAGGACGGATAGGAATGTCATTTTGCAAATTTTTGTCACAGTTGGGAGCTCATTTTAAGCCAGAGTAATGCAAATACAGAAGAAAAATCTAAGGTTTTTGTAACTCATTTCAAAAGAATACACATAAACCTCCAAATTGCACCTCTGGCAGTGCAATATATAGCAAAAGATTTCAAAAAAATGAGATAGTTGCAGATATAAAGAACAAATGCAGATTTTCAAGTTTGAGATACTCAAAATATGCACAGAATACCCAAATCATGCCACAATAGAACAAATACATGGTTTTCATTTGTTAGACAGAAAATGCTCACATAACCCTCCAAAAATCATAGAAAATGGAGTTTTTTAAGCCTCACGCTATAGCCACGAGGAACAAATGCAGATTTTTGAATAAGAATGCACAGAGACATTTCTTTTTGCGGGTTTTTCAAGTTTTTGTCATGGTTGAAGCCCATTTCGAACCAAGATGCAGATTTAAATAGCAAGTAAATCTTTTTAACTCTTTTCAAACCAAAAATTCTCACAAAACCCCTCATAATCGCTTCAGCACAGACGAAATATGTAGCAAAAATTTTAGAGAATGAAGAGCGATATACAACAAAAAATGAATTACCTCTGTTTTTCTTCCGTTTGTTATGTCAAACCATAGAAATTTCCTCAGGTGACCTTTTCAACCTCAAACACAGTCAAAATTGAATGCAAAGTGGCTGGCCATGAGAAAGAAACACATAAATGATGGGATACCAATCAGAATCATGGCCATGGAGCCCCAAAATCAAACAACAAGAGGTCAAAATCTAAGAAGGAACCACTTACCTTGCATTTTGCCTTTGAAAATTGACAGGAAAACACTCAGAATCAACCTAGAATGGACACAAATCATGCATTTTCACCCTCAAACAACTTCCAATAGCAGCCAGATACAGTGTGTTGACCAACAAAAAAGGGAAAGAAATGCATCAGATGTGCTAGGAGTCGCAGCTAGGAGCCAAAAAATCACAGGAGATGAGGAAATTTTTGCTTCAAACCCTACAGAGGCTACGGATGGGTAGAAGCGAGTCTTCTCTCCAAAAAAAAATTGACAAAAGGCAAAATGATGTTTAGGGTTTTCAAACCCTTTCTTTTGCTAGTATTCGAATGGGCATTTTGGTCTTTTTTTTTACTTGTAAACTCAAAAAATTGTTTCTATCCATTTGAGGCCCGTGGTAAAGACTTCTGAAAGTCTTTAAAGCCTAGTGATCATTGCACAAGGGGAGTTTAGAGATAACTCAGCTGGTAGAATCCATGGAAGAGGATCCATCTCTTTTGATGGTAAGAATAACACTAATGATGTTCTGTATGTGGAAAGATTGAAGCATAATTTTCTCAGTGTTGGATAGTTGGTTGACAAGGGTTATGATCTCTAATTCAAGGATGGAAAATGTAGAATCTTGGAAAGCTCCAGAACTGAAATTGCATCTGGTACTTAGACTAGAGGTAACATCTTTCATTTAAGTAGTTCTGGTAAGAGTTGCTTGACTTCTCAGATTGATCAAAGTTGGTTATGGCATAGGATAATGTGTCATGTGAATTTTGATAACATTGTCAAGATAAGTTCTACTCAGGCTGTAAGAGATCTTCCAAAAATTGTAAAACCTGTTGATAACATGTGTAGAGAATGTTAGTTGGGTAAACAGAGCAGAACTACATTTAAGAGCAAAGAATAAAATTCAAGTGGATTGTTGGAACTTGTGCATACTGATCTTTGTGGTCCTACTAGAATTAGGAGTGTTCAAGGAGATAGATATTTTATGTTGCTGATTGATGATTACTCCCAGATGATGTGGATAACCTTCTTGAGAGAAAAATTAGAAGCTCTTGACAAATTCAAGGTATTCAAGGTTACGGTAGAGAATGAGATTAGTGTGAAGATAAAGTGTCTGAGATTCGACAGAGGTGGAGAGTTTACCTCCAGTGAGTTTGATTCATTCTGTGAAAAGCAAGGAATAAAAAGATAGTTATCTGCTCCTAGGACTCCTCAATAGAATGGAGTTGTAGAAAGAAAGAACCGGACCATTCAAGAAGCTGCTAGGACCATGATGATGGAAGCAAATGTTCCTCAAGTCTATTGGAGAGAAGCTATGAGTACTGCTGTCTACACTCTTAACCAGGTGCAAATCAAAGGCAATTATGGTAAGACCCCTTATGAGCTATGGTTTGGTCATCCTCCTATTGTGAGGTATTTTAGAGATTTTGGTAGTAAATGCTATATTAAAAGAGATGAGGATCTAGTCAAGTTGGATGCAAGAAGTGATGAAGGGATATTTCTGGGTTACTCAACCCAAATCAAGGTATACTAGTGTTTTAACAAGAGATTGAAAAAGATTGTTGAAAGTACAAATGTCAGAGTTGATGAAAGCAAGGAGAGACCTTCTAGGTCTTGCGGATCTGATTCAGATGATCAAGATGAAAATCAAAATCAAGTAAGGCAAGTTCAAACCCAAATTCAGATCCAGATTGATCTAGAAAATTTAGTGACTCAAGAGGAAAGTGCAGATGTTGAGGAACAAACTCAAGAAACAGAAGTTCAAGCAAATCCCAAAACTCCCAGGTATGTCTGGTTGAATCATCTTGAAGATCAAATTATAGGCGATAGAGACAAAGGTGTTCAAACTAGGAGAAGAATTGCTGAAGATCAAGAGGAGATTTGTTTGATTTCAAAGATTGAACCAAAATCAGTAAGTGAAGCTTGCAATGATGAAAATTGGATAAAAGCAATGGAAGAAGAATTAATGCAAATTGAAAAGAATCACACTTGGGATCTTGTTCCTAGACCTGAAGACAAAAATGCGATTGGAACTAAATGGGTCTTCCAAAATAAACTAAATGAAGATGATGAAGTTGTAAGAAACAAAGCAAGGTTGGTATGCAAAGGATATTCTTAAGTGGAAGGAATTGATTTTGAAGAAACTTTTACTCCGGTGGCAAGAATAGAAGAAGTCAAATTATTTCTTGCATTTGTTTCTTATAAAGATTTCATGGTATATCAGATGGATGTCAAGTCAGCTTTCCTGAATGGAGAGTTGGAAGAAGAAGTTTACATTGAGTAACCGGAAGGATTTCAGTTGTCGAATCAAAAATATATGGTCTGTAGATTGAGGAAAGCACTGTATGGACTCAAACAAGCCCCAAGAGACCAGTATGCAAGATTAGATAAGTATCTGCTAAAATTAGGTTTTAGCAAAGGCACTGCTGATAGTAATCTTTACTTCAAGATTGATCATGAGCACATCCTGATTGTTGAGGTATTTGTTGATGATATCATTTTTGGTGGAAATGAGAGTATGTGCAAGACATTTGCTAATCAGATGCAAAGTGAATTTGAGATGTCAATGTTTGGTGAAATGAATTTCTTCTTAGGTCTACAAATCACTTAGTCAGATAAAGGTATCTTCATATCTTAATCTAAGTATGTGAGAGAATTGTTGAAAAGTTTGGAATAGAAGATTCAAAGCCAGTGGGCACACCTATGGTAACCGGATGTAAGTTGAGTAAAGATGATGACTCTCCTAAGGCAAATTAGAAAAGGTATAGATCAATGATTAGAGGATTGCTCTATCTGACTTAGACCAGACCTGATATCATGAATGTAGTTGGACTTGTTGCTAGATTTCAAGCTGATCATAAAGAATCCCATGTGGTAGCAGTCAAGAGAATTTTTAGATATCTCAAAGGGACACTTGATTATGGCTTGTGGTATCCAAAGTACAATGACTTCACTCTTCGTGCATATATTGATGCTAATTGGGCAGGAGATGTCGATGAAAGGAAAAGTACTAGTGGTGGTGCATTCTTCTTGGGAAGAAGATTGGTTTCTTGGTTGAGCAAAAAGAAAGAGGCAATATTTCTGTCTACTGCAGAGGTAGAGTACATAGCAGTAGCAAATAATTGCACTCAAGTTTTGTAGATGAAGCAAATGTTGAAGGATATCAAAGTTGTATTTGAGGAGCCTGTTACAATCTTCTGTGATAATTCAAGTGTAATTAACATCTCTAAGAATCCAGTGTTGCATTCAAAGACAAAGCACATATCCATCAAGTTTCATTTCTTGAGAGAGAAGGTAAATGAGAATGTAGTCAGATTGGAGTTTGTTTCTTCAAAGGATCAAATTGCGGATATATTTACCAAGCCTCTACCTAAGGATACTTTTGAGTATCTCAGAGAGAAGTTATGGGTTATTACCCCTCCTGATCAGAACTAAGATGCACTAGAGTGCATCAGTCCGGTGGAACTCACAGTCACATCTTGTGATTCAGATTGATGTTAAGGAGATACTACTCAGGGGGAGTAGTCAGTATACAAATTCTTGGAGACTAGTCTAGAACAGAGGGGGAGAAAAGATTACAAATATGTGCCCTTTTCCATTGATGTCAAAGAGGGAGAGAAGTCATGTGAAAAACTAGTTGCTGATGAAAGGGGGAGCAGTGAAGAAAATGGTTGCAGAAGTGATAAGAGATAGGGAGAGAAGTTCTTGTCTTGATGGTTGAATTAGTTTTTCACATCATATGTTTCCATCAATGACAAAGGGGGAGATTGTTGCAAATATGTGCCTAAGCGGTGTTGTCATTGATGTCAACATATACTTGTTGCATTGATGTCAACTATATCCTATTCTATTGCCTGGTTTGAAGTCTGGAATGTTGAGGATATTGAGAAAATTAATAAAGATAAATGTATGTGGACCATATGGCTATGTAGAGGATTGTCTTAAGTATCTCCAATTAAGATTTGAGAGATCTACATGAAGATTTGAAGAGGCTATGGCCATCTGAGTAGAACCAGGTTTTGTTGTGTTCAGAAGAGACAGAGTAATAGTAAATTGGTCTAGATTGCTCTGCATTGAAATATTATGATCTACAGATCTAGAGGCATGTTTGGGAAGTCAGTGTGTATCATCAACTCAAGTGGTTCATGGTTTGGAGGCCCACAAGCAATCTTTCTACTGTGACAATCATGGTAGACAGTGTTCTTGAGGTTCTGGCTGAAGATGCAAGCGATTATGATGATTTGGAGGAGTGCGGATGTTTTTGTTGATTTCAATGTGCTTTGTGGAAGTGTCTAGATTGTGTGACTACTGTGTTGGAGGTCTGCATTGAAGATTGAGCTCATTGGTGAATATTTCTTTCTTGGTGTTGTTGTTCTTCCCAGTCTTGGCTGATTAGATGATTCAAGTGTGTTGCGGATGATATCAGAGCAATTTTCTGGAGCGTGGCATGTTGCTGGAGGAAGATTCAGGTCTCAACTATGTTTGGTTGATAGTATAGTGATCCGTGTTAAGTCAATCCAACCTTGATGTTCATTCCAAGGTTGATGAAGCATACAAATATTTGTTGATGAGTTGTGGAAAGTCATCCTTCTGCAAATTGATAAGAGAGGTACAGAAGCAGAGCAGAGAGGAAAAAGTGCAGAGGATCAAGAGAAGTGGTTGAGGAATAGAGAAAAAATTGTGAGCTTTCAAAGGGACTGATCCAGGCATGAAGAAGATGTTATTTCTTAGTTCATTATCTTTGTGATAAACTTAATTTCTTGTAGGCGGTGAGCCTCTTGTAGGCAGTTAGCCTCTTTTGAGCAGTGAGCTCTGGGTAGTGCACCTGAAGGCATGTGCCTTCTCTTTTTCTAAGTACTTTTAATAGGGTACTAATCTTTGTGGGTTAACCCCCACTGTGGTTTTCCCTTAACTGGGTTTCTAGGTAAAAATCCTAGTGTTATATGTGTTCATTTGTTTATGCTCATGTGTTGATGATTCATGCTTTAATGTTTACATCTTAATCAGTTTTAAGTGGTAAAGAAGAATTAATTGTTGCAAGTGATAACATTTTTGGACAACTGATTCACCCCCCCTCTCAGTTGTCCGGCCTAATTCCAACACTTTGTGTGTCCTTTTAACCCTTTTCCTCAAACAAGTGCTTAGGAGGGAAATAGTCACGCATCTTGGCTGTGTTAAGTATGATATAACTTTGCAAGTCTTATATTATTAAATCTTATTAGACATTTACAAGTCATTTTGTTATGACATCTTCATCTCATTTCTCTTTGGTATCTTTACATGCATATATCAAAAACATTGATAATTTTTACAAATTTCTTAATATGAATCCTCATCTTCTCACTTATATACAAGCTACGTATCACAAGGATATATTTAAATGCTCTTCATTTGAAATAATTGATTATGTATCTGATTTTGACAACTTCACATCTCTCATGAATACATACCCTTCGGTAGTAGAAGATTTGACAAAACACATTGAAAATGATGAGTGTGAAAGTTATCTTAATGCTTTAGAACTAATAGCTAAAATATATGAGAATGATGATGATGATGATTCCATAAGTTATCCTACTTCTCCTATAGTTGAATGCCCAAGAAACTTAGATGAGAAGACTATGGATAGCCCTATTAATGATACAACACCTAACCTTCCTAACAACACCTTACCTTTCTCTCATTCCAATGTTCTTCCTAGCTAAGATGTAGCATTAGTGGATGAGAAAAGCTCTCTCACATTAAATCCTTTAGGGATAGATGTTGGGTATAATAAAGACGAAAATAATGTTAATTCAATATTCACTAATAGACTTTGTAGCAATATTCCTAAGATGATTGTGTGAGGGGCACCTAGTGCACCTTCTTGCTTAAAACTAGTGATTATAGTTCAAGGAGATAGAAAACCAACTCGACCCCCAGATTACTTTCTAAACTATGCAAGACAAATCACTCAAAGAAATCAAGGTGTCCAAAATGTGCCACAACATCCCATGATTGCTCACACATACAACACCCGTAATAACAAGAAAAGTAAGCAAGCACCTCATGTGCCTATCTCTCTTCCATGTTCTCAACCTATGCTCCCTCCACCACCTAGTCTTACTCATAAAAGTGGTCAAGGATATGATCTTGTCAAGCAGCTTCACGCTACTTCGGCTAAGATCTCTCTTTGTGATTTAATACAAACATCACCTACATACCACAAAATGCTCCAAGAAGGTTTACAAAAGGTGATTGTACCACCTACTATTAATCCAAATAATGTAGCAGCCTTATTAGATTCTATGCATGTGACAAAAATGGATATTCTCTTTCAACCACATGAATTACTGTCAATTGAAGTTCAAAATCAATATGATCCTCTTATAATATTTGTCCAAGTAGAAAATAAATTGATCAATCGTGTTATGATTGATAATAGATTAGCTCTAAATGTTTGTGGTATAGATTTGTTACACAAAATCAAAATTGACACATCTTTAATCAAACTGGATAGGATTAGCATTTGTGGCTTTGATAATGTTGGTAGACACTCTGTGGGTACTATAACTCTACCTATAAAGGTTGGACCATTGACTTTGTCTACTCTTTTTTATGTCATGTCTGGTTCACTTTCATATAATATGATTCTCAGTACTAGACTATGGATTCATGTCATGGGGGTAGTTCCACCTACCCTTCATAGATCAATAAAGTATATTTATCAAGACAAGCTCCACACTTGGAAAGATGATCCTGAACCAGATAGTTGTTTACATATTGAAACGCAAAAACAAGTCAACAATCATACGAGTCTAAATAACTTACAAGTTGAGTTATCAATGCCTCTTGTCACAGATAATGTTGTACAAGACTCTAAACCATCGAATGCACTTTTTGGTGATGATTGGGGTTCATTAGATTTTAATCATTGTAGTATATGGGAATATAAACTTAATAACCTTGACACATCAAAAGTCGCATCAATCGCATCCAAGAAATCTTTTGAAATACCTAAGAAACCTAAAGCCTCCTTGGTAGAAAACATAGACAATACTCTTACTTATACTATAGATTATGAGACTTATGAGGCTTCACCATCTTCTAAGGAAATGACATCCCTCTATGGTCAAGGATTTAAAATCATTTATAACAACTATGACTATGTAGGTAATGGTTGTGGTATAAATTAAAAAGGAATCAGAATACCTTTACAAGTTACTGGAATTAATTACACAAATGATATCGGATACCATTCTTTAAAGTCCACCAAAGCCTCTGGTCATCCTAAACTCAATGTTAATGCAATATCAACAAGACCAAATCAATATGTGAGATATCATGAGCTAATAGACAAGAATTGTCCACTAGGGAATATCCCATTGAAATGGGTAAGTATTTCTCCCTATTTAAGCCACACTCGTTGTAGCAACTATTATAGTTTCTCTCAAGGGTGGAATCTTCCTAGATATGTATGTTCTTAACATTGGGTTGTATCAGGTAAGTATTTCTAACCCTTTACCTCCGTGTTGTGTTTCCCCCGTGATGTGTTATGTGTTGTTTAGGCCTCCTAGGATGACCCTTGATTCTCTTGTAAGGTCAAGGATATTGAGAGACCACCTCTGTTGTGACCCTTCTTCTATTTGTATCATCATTCTTCTATATTGCCTCTCCTCTATTTTCATTGTTGTGTGTTGTGCCTTATGGACATAGCGTTGTGGTTGGTGACTTAGGGGCACCATCCTATGTGATTGTCCCTAAGGCACTTGTTTCTCCTCTCTTTATTTACTATTTACCTTCCTCTAATGGTTCTATCTAGTTGGTGGATTATGAAAAACATATTATACTGATATAGATCTAGTGTCCCTTCAGCAAGAAATAAAAAAAATGGACCTAGTGCATACATGACGGTGGGGTTGATATATATTATCCGACGCTTGGCTAGTAGAATCATTCCGTGTGATATCTTGATGTTGTCTTATCACACTTACAAAACATAACAATATTGTTGCTCCTTGCACTTTGTTTATCTTGGATCTTGCTTTCCTCAACTTTCTGTGTGAATGATTACATGCATTATTGTTTATCATGATTATATGGATGCTAACACCTTTTCTTGCAAGGAATTGTGTGTTTGTGGGAACATTTGGCGATCGTAAAGTATATGTCACCTCTGGGGGGCATGGTCTTTGTGAGAGCTCATGTTCCTTGTGTGTTTTCTTCCTACCTTAATGTGCTTGATATCAGTACATGATGTCAACCACCTTAAGGTGGGGGCATATATAAGGTAAGTTGTTTGATGATTTTGGTACTAACGAAGCATTTTTGAAGGCAGGATGTATCTCTGATTGAGTGCACATCTTTCTTTCTTCTATATTACAATCATTTAAGCCCTCTGCAGAGGTGGAGATGGTGTATTTATCGAGGAGATTGCACATCCTATCATTTTCTAAAAGTCCTCCAAGTAGGCGGGGAGCAGATCTAAGACTATCCTAACACTTAAGCATGTCTTCAATGATTATTATGGTGAAGCCCAATCATCAACGTGTCCTTGTAATGTGCCTGAGATGGCTATGAACCTAGCAATAGGTTTCTTCCATTGCTTGTCTTCTGTGTTTTCTCTATGTCTCCCATGTGTGTGTATGGCATGTTTGTTCCCAAGCATAGTTTCAAGACCGGTGGCGATGAGCTCTTCCTATGCTTTGGGATTTGTATGGCGTGTTTGTTCTCGAGTGTAGTTTCAAAACTAGTGGCGATGAGCTCCTCCTATGCTTTAAGATTTGTTTGGCATGTTTGTTGCCCCTTATGTAGTTTCAAGATAGGTGGCAATGAGCTCCTCTTGCATTTGGGTTGTGTGTTTACTTTCTATTGGAGTTTTTTATCTGAATCAGCAAAAGGTTTGCCAGTTCCAATGCACAGGCAGATTCGGCCAACAAATACAAGAGGTTGCGTGAGCTGCCTCGCCTTCACTTCTATGTCTGCTGCACCAAGGGGGTATCCCTATTGCTAAAGATTTAACTTTGACTCGCCCAACAGAAAGATTTATCCTTTTAGTCACAGGTAGAATACTCTCATTTTAGGACCAAGATTTGTGTGATAAATCACAAGGTTGGCAGTGTTCTTGGACATATCTAACTGGTTAGGAATGAGAGTATGCAGGGATCCTATTTCTACTCCTACAAACTAACAGGTTGGAATTATGAAATGATTTGTATTTATGTTTTGGATGCAAGACAGGGGGTTTTGGAACATAACTACTACACAAGGGTAGACCGGTGCCTATCTCAGGGCAAGGAGTCAACTAGACGTATATAAGTGAATGATTTGCACTGGCATTCAAGTTTCAAGGGGCTGGATAGGTATTTGCCTTACAAACACCACCCAAGAATGAGTATTTAGCTATCTCTACTTACAAACATCCCTGCTGCCATATAATCTTCTTCATACTTAACCTAAAATAGTTTAATCCACTTCTTGAATGGAGCTCAAAAGTTAAGCATGCAATATAGAAATCTATATCCTAGAATCTAAGTAACCCTTAGCAACCAGATTCAAAAGAAGGGATGCATACAACAAATGGAGACAAATAGCTAAACACATGCAAAGAGAGCATTTTTCATATAAACACAACATGAAATTGAACAAGTGTAATGTGCATTCAGATGCAACTCATAAACTCCAAAAGAGACAGAACAACCAAAAAGCTCTATTTTTCGTTATTTCTCCCAAATTTTTGCCCAAGTCTTCCACCACTAATGAGTAACACAGTTCACTTCTTATAGAAAGAATGTGCACTCAGCATTCAAGTACATGGTTATTTCAAAATGCAGCCAGATATAATGCACCATCTGAATGGCACCCAAAGCATTCAATGCTCCAGGCAGAAAAAAAAGGAAGAGCAGGTTAGTTCGGGAAACGTGCAACCGACTAGAGATTTTCCCATTAAAAATGGTAGGTAGCCCGTCATTCATTGACCATGCCTTTGTAAATTTGCCATTAATGGCCTACCTACCTGTGGCTTCTGGAAATGTAGCAGTTTGCATGTTCAAGAACTTTTTTGATTTGGAATGTGGTTGCGAACACATAAAAATCCCCTCCTGTTTTGAAAATTTGAAACAGGCCATCGATTCTTTCTTCCTGCCAAGATCTGCAGCTTCAAATCATGCTGAAAAGTCCACAACCAATGAAATTACGCCATGCAGGTGTATTGTTCCCTTTGACTTTTCACAGCGCGAGCATACCTTTTACCTTTTTCGCCCATTTTGCCTTTTTTGCCTTCAAATCTTTGTATATGCAGTTGTATATACATACAACTACTTTTGGACACGTGGCAGCCTGCCATTGGATCACTATCGTTAAGCACTTACACCTTCATCACCGATCCATTGTATCTTCTTTTGCATCTATGGTTGTATATGAGATTGTATATATAATTACCATGTATACAAGCGCGGACCCCAAATCATTATGAAACACTTTGAAATTTCAATTGGGTCTGGGTGTTGTATCTAGTTCATTGTACCTTACACTGTATATCACACATACATACAATGTGCAATATACAACCCATGGACCCCAGCCTGAAATCCACCATAATCAAATTCTCCTTCGCGTCTGGGATTGTATGTGTGCTTTTGTATTTTGCATTGTATATAGCACATACATACAATCCAGGACACACAACTGCACAGGGTCCACCATGCTCTTGAAGAATGTTGACTTTGATCGCTCCCGCTTTGCATATTTCATTGTATCCTCACTTGTATGTCTGATTGTATATTGGGAACATATAATCCCAATATACAACTGCAGATTTCACCCATCTCACAAATACTGTTAACTCCTTGGCCACGTCCACCCTTGCACATCGCCCACTTGTATATTCCATTGTATATGCGGTTGTACATTGGAGATACTTACAACCTGATATACAAAAGAATGCCTTTGACGTTTCAACCACACCCTTTATACATATGCTCGCTAGGCTGGATTTGATAATATTTGAAATCTGGGATTGTATGTCCACCTTTGTATGTCCAATTGTATCTGTCACATACATACAACCCCCTCTGCACATACCTGTGGGTCCAACCACCATTTTAACCCAATTTGAACACCTTTTGACGTCCGCTGTTGTATCCACCTGTTGTATATCGAATATACATGCAATTTTTTTGATACAACCACAGAATATGCGATATACAACCACATTTTTACATCCAAAAATGTATCTGAATGACACATACAAACCTGATATGCATACAAAGATGCATACAACTCATATTTCCATTTTTCAAAAGCTGATTGAAATTCTTTTCGGGTCCTCCATTGTACACTTGCACCTGCACATAGATACAAACGGCCATGTACATACAAAGATACATGCATACAACTGGAGGCTGAGCAAATGCTTGAAACTGTAACTCTAGGTGGGCACCACCACTTTCCTTGTACTTGCATTTGCATTCATATATGAGAACATGAAAAAAGAAATAATCACTGCATTCATTGTATTCACTATGTTTTGCATGTCTTCAATGTTGTCTTCTCCTTGTTTTGCATGATTTTAATTGTCCTCTTCGTGTTTTGTGTGCATGTTATTGTCTTCAATGTGTTTGGCATGTCTTCATCGTGCCTGACATGTTTTCTATGTTTGTTGACCTTACTTTAATGCATGTATTGGCCTAGTGTTTACGCATACATTAAAGTGGGGGCTAAATGTTATGTCAAAAAATGTCCCCTTGGGAGATTTTCCCTCTTATGGTTTAGCTCACAGGTCCTTAGAATGCATTTAGAGCATCTTGCATGTTAATTTGGATTCCTAGAGAGAAAACCTTGAAGTCTTGTGGCAAATAGGACCTAGGGGGTACTATTTTGATGATCCCTGAACAAAAATGGGAGGGTGGACTTGGGTGCTAGTGCCCTAGTCTTGCCCTATTTTAGGTCTGCCCTAAATTTAAATGTTAGTTTTATGACTGTTATTTGGGTCATATGCTGACATCTCAAGTTTGAATTATGAAATTCTTAGTAGGAATATTTGTAGTTGCATATATAAACATGTTTAGGACTTCATTTGTAAACTAGATATGGACATTGTGAACTTGTGACTTTATGTGAAAGTGATTCAAGGTATTCATTGTGTTGTAGAGTGGTATTTTGTTGTTATTGTGCTTGTTTGTTGTAGATTTGACTCCATGTCCTCATGGCATGAAGAACATCTTCCTTCCATGAGATCTACACTACAAGGTGATATCTATTGTACTTTTGATCATTTATCATTTGGATTTTGCCTCTATCCCGTAGGGATACACATTCTTATTTGACAACCTTGTTCGGAAGACTTGAATGTCTTTCTAGGGATTGATTTAGGAAAGCCTCTAAACCCCACAACCCCCTCCCACACTCCTTTGTGATTGCAGGTTATAGGTACCGAGTTTCATGGAGTGGAGTTGCAGAAAGGAGGTTGCAGACAACAAGGATTAGGGATCTAAAAGAAAGAGGACAAAGGTGAACATTTTGGGCGCTAGTGCTAGTGTCCTCCATATTTTTCAGGGTAGAAATAGAAGATACAATGCAGATTAGTGTTGGAAGGAGATTCAGATTCCGTGATGAAAATTGTACCTTGGACAGGGGCGCTAGTGCCAGTGTCCTTGACTGTTCCGCATTCCAGATTTCAAAAAATAGTGAGTTAACAATCTCAATCCTTCACCTTAGCCTGAAAGGATTTGTCGTAATTCATCAATTTGCTTACTATTTTTATTATTTAGGGTTTTAAGAGTAATTGAGCATTAAATTGAGATATTGTTTGATACATCTAAACTTCTGCATCATTCCAAGTGGCAACCCAACTTGATAGGTGATTGATCTTTCTTAGTGGAGATTCACCTCGGTTGATATGCCCTCGAATGTTTGGTGAGAAGTGACGATTTGCCTTTGAAACCTAAACCAAAACATTTCCACCCTTTTTCACCCTAAACAAAAACAAGCTCTCTAAGTTATCAGTGTTCTCTATCTTGTTTGACTTTTTCTTCTTATACGAAGCTTTCTTTCTCTACTCTATTTTACTGCATACTATCGCTTATCATTCACTCACAAGGACTTGTTATCCCTTCACAGATATCACTTTTCTACCCTCTGATCCATCTTACCTCCTGATGATATAGTCTTATTAAGACTTAACCTCTCCACCTTCTTGTGGAGCCCTTGGTAGATTCCTTGCCTATTATTGTGCTTTGCTAGCATGCAGATGAAGTAGAGTAGCTAGTCTTTAATGACCATTCTCGTACTCCTCCTTAACTCCTTAACTTACGTGGAGATAGGAGTTGAGTGCTACCGTAATTACATGAAGAGGCTTGCAATAATTTCTACCATACCACAATACATAAGAATCTCTTCGACATCATACTATAAGTATTAACTTATAGATAATATTTAAATAGATATAAAACATCAGAGTGTAGGTATATACAATGTATTCTTACATTGTTCCTATCACTTGACAAGATACGAGAATGGGGTCGAGGTATTCTCCTCCTCTCTATCTTGTGTAAACACCAGTAAGGATAGGTTATTAAAATGAAAAACTTATCAAAAATCACCGATAATGAAATAGTTTAACCACTAATATTTAATTAGTTATAATAATATAAACTATATTCATATCACATAAGGAAAATAACCACTATCGACCATATCTTGTCGATGGTCAAACTATCCCTACATGGTTTTTCGACAAAACCTAAGCCAAAGGATCTTGACGATAAATTGACGATTGTCAAATCGAAACCAACTTAGACCAAAAGAGTCAAATATAACTTACCAAACTCGACAAGGGTTCACTAATGATGCAAACACAAGACTTAGATGGCAACAATCTATCCTTATCCATACATCTATTCACTTCTCCCCAATGATGCCCTCCCTCTCTTTCTTGGAGGGCGGAAAACCTATTTTCCTGGTTACAACTTCCAATCAACTAAACTAGGATTAGTGCATCATTAGTCACTTCATATATCTTATGAACAAATAATCATGACATTATATAATCACATGTCTAATTCTAAACATATAAACATAAAATCATGATATCATTGATGTATCCTAACATTTTCACATAACATCAAATCATTAAATCATGCATAATCAACTACAAATTACATGCAAGTAAAAAGTAAAACATAGTCAAAATTTGGGGTGTGACATATCTCCCCCCATAAGATTCATCGTCCTTGATGATCCAATGTATCCAAAATAATAGCATGATAAAGTTTTTGTTCAACTTTGAAAAGCATAAAACAAATGAGGAGATCTCTGATAAAAATCATGGTAATCTTCCCATGTGGTACTATCCTCTACATACTAGTCCCACTAGACCTTGCATTGAGTAACCTCTCTTTTACGCAAGTAGAGCTTGTGAACTTCGAGCACTCTGAGAGACTAGGTCCTATACCTGTAAAGCATTCCAATCAATAATATGAAATTATCACCTGTTATATACTTTTTCAAATATGAAACATGAAAAAAATTATGCATTCTAGCAAGAGATGGTAGTAGAGCAATTCTGTAGGCAACCAGATTGATAACTTTGAGAACTTCGAAGGGTCCTACATATGAGGAGCTAGTTTGGAAGAATTTCCAAAATTTATGGAACTTTTCTTAGGTTTGACCCTCAAAAGATCTTTTTCTCCAACTGAGAATTGCCTTGGTGTACGCTTGACATCAGCATAACTTTTTTGTCTATCATTTGCTTCTGCCAATCTATTCCTAATAAGCTCAATCTATTCTTCCATTTCTGACAGCATTTTTGGACCAATACTAATCCTATCTTCTAGCTTGTCTCAGCTTATAGGAGTTTGGCATATTCTTCGCTACAATGGTTCAAATGGAGACATCTTGATAGCAAAATTATAGGAGTTGTTATAAGAAAACTCCACAAGTGGTAGATACTCTTCCCACTTGTATTGCTGATTCATGCAATACATCCTCAACAAATCTTCTAGGACTTGATTTACCCTCTCAATCTGACCATCTATCTTAAGGTGATAAGCTAAGCTTATATTGAGTTGAGTTCCTAGCACTAAAAACAAAGTTTACCAAAATCTTGACGTCATGCGTGCATCTCTATCTGAGATAATCTTCTCAGGGACTCCATGCAAAACTAATCTCTATCTGAGATAATCTTAAGTGTTGTAGCAAAACTTCAAATCCAATAAACTACCAAAATGTCGTAGTAAAGTTGTGTTTTAATATCAAATCAAATTATTAAGCATAGACGAATTGGGTGCCTCTACCTCCAAACCAAATATTTACGCCAAGAGGCATTCCTACATTCACATCACAGATGGATAAGAAGAGTTGAAAGATTCCAAAATTTCTCTGTAAACTTATAAGATTCCAATCTAGAATCTTTATAAAAAATTAAATAATACAAATAGTCACTCTAGAAACCTCCACACCACTCTCTTTATTGTGGATTTAAAAAAATGTGGCAGTTACAAAGCAAAATAAGATTCCAATATAATTTAACCGTTAAAGTATTTTCAAAGTTTTGACTGTCTCCATTAATTTATAACCATCAATTTTAGGTCTTTATTTGGAAGTTGTGCAAGACAACTATCACACAAAAATTATGTTTGGTAACTGAAAATTCAAGGCATACCAGCGTACAAATTTTTCTTTTATAATAAAATAAAAATTTCACACCAAAGTTTTAGCTAAAATAAATATCAAGTTTTCATTTTTATGGCACATTCCGAAAAAAATGAGTTTGTGCACAAACTTTTCCAGAGTTTATGCTAAGATCAATCACACCTACAACATATTTAAATAAAAATTAAATAGATATAAATTTTAAATAAAAATTTTGAGTCATGGACATGTTTGGGCTCGTCTCTCATGGAGGTGGCCTCCATAGATGAGGCATGGGGTTTGGAACCCCACACCCTCCTTCACACAGTCCATGGGTTGTGTGGAGGGGGTTGTGGGGCTCCTCCCACATGGGGGTGAGACCATGGCTGGTCGTAACCCCCTCCCCTTTATTAAATAAAAAACAAATTCAAACATTTTTTTAAATAACCATTTTTTAATTCAGTTTATTTTCTCTTAAAACTAAAATGACATATATTTATTTATAGTAGCATAGTAGTATAAACCATTGTATTTTATTTTTTGGAATTAAAAGAAAATAGTGCAACATATAGAAATTAAATAGAGACTTTTTTGGATTTAAAAGAAAATAGTGCATAATTTTAAATAGAGACACTTGTAATTTTCTCATAGATGGATACCTGAGCCTCCTTCTTGCAACATGCAATTCACAAAATGAATAGTAAAAAAGTTCTCCCCTCATAGCTAAGGCAGATAACCCTCTTATGGTGCTTCCTAGAGTTTCTTATACATAGCCTTCTTCTTGTTACACAAAAAAAATGGTAAAATTTAAAATAAAGAAGAAAAATTTCAAAATTCTAATATAATGTAATAATATATAATATAATAATATAATAATATAATAATATAAATAGACATTAGTTAAATATTTTATATGTGGGTTATTATAATGAAAAACCATAATTGAGTACAAATGGAGCGCACAAGCAAAGAAACGCAGAGCAGTGAAAATCTAAAAAAATCAACGAAAAAGGATGGCACAAGTGAAGAAGTACTGAAAAAGAGGCATTTCAATGCGTACTTGGGGATCATTTGGATCTGCTATCAATCGACATGTATGAGAAATAGACATCGATTTAGAGATGATGGAGGATTTGACGATTATCTCCAAATTTATTGGATCAAAAGCACCTAGGGATAAAATTAGGGCATGGATTATAAAGAACTGGACTTGGCATAGACGGTGATCAAATTTCTTCCAAGAGGCTTCTTCATTGTGTTTTTCATTTCTACGGAAGAAAGGGAGAATTTTTTACAAGGGGGTCTATGGATGATGGATGATATGTTGGCAACATAGTCAAGAGACACTTCTCTGTTGATTAAGGTAGATGTTGTCATTGATGGCAACAAGGTTTGGTAAAGAGGATTTAAGTCTGGAAGACTAATTAGCCAGAATGACTAAGTATGAACAATACACAGAATGATTGATAGTAATCGGAATGGTATGCCTCCGTAATTGAAGATCTTGTTATGCAGTTCTGGTATGTTACTCACAGCTATCTGGTGATGTCATGATTCAGTGTTCAAGTCCTGATTTCCTCCAGAAGATATATGGTGAAATGTCTAAGTCTGGGTGAATAGAGTTAAGTCAGAAATAGTGCAAAGTACCTAAGTAATTTGGTCCGCATTCCTCCGCTGATGAACATTTTGATTTGTAGTTTTGAGGCAATGTAGATACATGTCTTGAGTACCTAATTCCATATTTATAGAGCTTGAAGATTATCAGGTCATATTCTACAATTTCTCCAGTATCAGGTTCTAGTTTGATAGTATTTCACTATGACAGAACAATTGTTCTAAGATCTGCATTTTGCAAAAGAAGATTATCATGACCTGCAGTTCTAAAGGTATGACAATATATCTATGATGGATGTTGGCTATATTTTTTAGAGTCTCATATGGTCTGCATTGAAGGTTATGGTACGATAGTTGAATTAGTCAAATGTGCACTTAAGGCTTAAGCCAACAATCATGTTAGATCGATATGTAGAGAAGGTATATGATTGGAATCATCAATCTAAGTGATTCTATAATAAATCCATACTCATATGAATAGTTTTGCATGATTGATTGGGTCTGCAATTGTTGTTTTGGGCACAATAACAGGCTGACAAGGTATAACTTGAATATACAAGCTTTATCTTTTGCATGCCGACCTAGTTTGAGGAAATCCTTGATGTGGATATATATACTCGATAGATTTCACATTGGATGGATGAGATGGTGCAAATATAGTGTGAATTCAATGTGTGTGTGATCCAAGATAGTTTTGTGACCAGAAAAGGATAGTGAGGGTAGAAGAACAAAGTATATGTGAAGCAGAGCAGAAAAATTAGGGTAGACATTATGAAGACATTTGAGTCTGTATACTGAGCTATAAATGGAACTGCACCTCAGCATTTTGTAGATGCATTTGTTGCAGTCATCTCTTAGTAGTGAGACAATCTTTATTCTCTTCTCTCTTCTATCTTTTTGGTAGTGAGCCTATTGCAGTGAGCACTTCTTTTGGATAGTGAGTCCTTGGGCAGTGAGCCCTAAGGCAGTAAGCCTTCACGTAATCCAGTTTTGATATCATAATATATTGTGAGCTAACACTCACCATAGTTTTTCCCTTTTTGGGTTTTCCACGTAAAAACCTTGGTGTATATGTGTTACGACTTTGTGGTTGCTCTTCTTATGTTTGTTTTGCTTTCATGTTATTGAATTCGATAAATAGATTAATAAATATGTGAAAGAAAAGTTTTACAAAATACTGATTCACCCCTCCTCTCAGTATTCTTTGTGATCAACAATTGGTATTAGAGCAAGGTTCCTTGGAAGAAGCTTAATAGCTTGAGGAAGATATGGGAATGTGTACACATGGCAGCAAAAAGATATTTCACTTATCTTGAAGCAAGTCACCCAGGTAGCATTAAAATTAGTGATTGTATATATGTCAACAATGAACAACTACAAGTTGCTCTTGAAGATCTTGACAAGTCTGAAGTACATATCAAAGAAGTTGATGATTGTATTTTGAAACTAAAGGAGCAGATCAAGAAGTCCCAAGAAAAAAGGAAGGAGTTAAGTGAGCAATTAAAAGAAGCACATGAATCCATAAACAGTCTATCAATGCTAGTTGAAGAAAAAACAAAAGTTGAGTATCTGAATCAGGTTGTGAAGGATAAGTCTGAGGAATGTGAAAATTTGGGAAAAGATGTGTTACTTCTAAAATTTGTCTGGAAGTAGCTAACAGTTATAAAGAAAAATTCAAAATAAGCCCTGTAAAGCTTGAGGAGTTGATTGAAAGTCAAAAGAGTCCAGATGACAAGCAAGGCTTAAGATTTGAAAAAGGAGAAATTTCTAAATCAGGCCATGAAAACATTGAGATGAGGAAAAACAAAGGCAACCAATTCTAGAATCAGAGAGGTAGACATAGAAGACCTCCAATCAGGTAGCCAAATGCTCAAAGGTATCCATCTTTCAATGGGTATTGTTTTAAATGCAATAAGTTTGGTCATAGGGCTACTCAATGTAGGAGTAGAATGAATTAAAATACTCCATCTTTCTTTGGTCAATGTTTTAATTGCAAAAGAATTGTTCACATGGAAAGTGAATGTAGGAGTGTAATGAGGAATGGTTTCAACAATAAAAGGAACACTCAATCCTTCAATGGAAAATGCTTTGCATGCAATAGATTTGGGCATATGGCTAACCAATACAGATCAAAAAATCAAGGACAGAAGAATAGTATGTGTTACATTTGCAACAAAATTAGACATATGGCAAAATTCTACAGAAGCAAGAATGTGAAAAGAAACTACTATGCAAGAGAGAAGAAAATATAGCAAAGGGGAGATAAAGGAAAGAGTAAATTTGATTAGGTTGAAACCAAGAAAGAGATGGGCAAAATCTAGATCAAGAAAGATGTGATTGAAGTCAAGGATGGGTCTGCACCAACTTTTGGTGCAGATACTTCCTCTGGGAAGTAAATTGGGAGCTCTGGCTCAGGGGGAGCTATATTGAAAATCCTAATCCCCTAGCTAGATAGTCAGTGCTGGAATTCGACACGAAGATATGATGAAAATCTTTATATGATAGATCTTTTGAAAGAAATTTCGGTAGAAATGGTTCAAATACAGAGCATTGCAGAGCAATCCTAATCGACTGTATTGTACGAATCTACAGTAAAGAGTTTGACATCTTTTGGAGAACAAGCATTTATGACAATTAGGTCTTTGCATAACAAGGGTTAAAAAGGGTCGCATTTGAAAGATTAATCACTTTACATTTGAGCTATCAAGAGTCCAAGGAGAGTTAAAGCAAGATTCTAAGTGACTGCAACAATTTCTGGAGATCCAAAGTGAGTATGAGGAAAATCAATTAAATCAAAACTAACAAATTAAAAACCCATAACATAAAGAGAATTAATCTAAATAAAAGCCATTGTCAATAAATCAAATGAAATAAGAAAGCTTTTACCCAGATTGTGTTGTTCTCTTTGTTTCGAATGTGGATTACTCAATAATGCTACGAAACCATGTTTGCAACAAGCAAGTAAAGTGCTCAAAGTGCTCAAAGATCAATGTCAAAAGATCATAAAGTTGTTCAATTGATGCGATGTATGCTCAAAGCGTTGTAGAGGATGCCTGAGAATAAGTGATCGAAGAGGATTTATGAAGAAGATGAGGGGGATTTATATAGGTTTCAACAAAGATCGATCAACGGTCCAGATAATTCAAAAGAATCAACGGAGGAGATAAAACAAATAACCATGATGAATGTGCACACGACATCTGTCAATCCATAAGGATATTTTTATTAAGATATGATGAAAACAAGATTGATTGAATAGATAACTCAACTTATAATTTTGTCTTTTTTAGAGTTCTAAAAATAAGACTGATTGTGCACATGAGTTAACAAGATATTTTAAGAAGAATTGGAAGATAACTGAAATTAAAGAAATAAATTTATTTAATTGATTGTGCATGATAGAGGAACAGAGGATTATAAATAAAATATTTGATTTTATTTATTTTTAGAGGATTGAGATAATTTAAATAAATTTGCATGATTTATTTAAATTTAGAAGAATAATTGATTTAATTAAATAATGAAAATTATTTAATTGTAGATAAGAGAGGATTTGTGATGAAATAATTAAATAATTTATTTATTTAATTGATGTGGACTTTAATTTTGGAAGAGGATAACGATTTAATTAAATAATTAAAATTATTTAATTTTGGAAGAATAAGGTTGAATTTATTGAAATTAATTAAATAAATACAATTTATTCAATTAATGCTGAATTTTGGAATTTTGGAAGAATTTTGATGAAATTAATTAAATAATTAGATTATTCAATTAATGTTGAAATGCAGGTGATTAGAAGAATTGATAAAATGTAAGTGGTGCGACGACATGGTCATTTTAGGGTGTCTACATTTTGCCTCTCTTTGATGCAATGCAGTTTATGGCGTTGCGTCAAAGAAAATGATTGTTGAAGACATGATACAATTTTTTTTTATGCCCCAGTGTAGGTAGTTGCCCCAGTGTATGCCCCCTCGGGCAAAAAGATAGGGAAGCAACATAAGAACTAGGTTGACACACGACTGAGAATATTGCGTGAGAAGGTAGAAGGAAAATCAGAATGGGGTGGGAAGGAAAAAATGTGGGAGGGACACTATAAATAGGTCCCAAGGGGACCACACTCCTCATTTGCACACTAAGAGTTTGCTAAATTTAGAGTGTAGAGCTGAGTGGAGAAGGAGCTGACAACGAGTAGAGATGTCGATTCCAGTGCACAGACATCAGGCAGCGCTGGTGCAGACATACAGGAGACCAATAGGAGCTCCGACAGAGGTAAGTGTCTGAAAACTTCTTTGTATGTGACTTTTTAGGTCAGTTTTAGGGTTACGTCTAAGTAGGTTTTTAAGTCAGCCAAAAGTGTTGCAGGGTGATATGGCATGTATGGTAGTCAATTTAGGCGCTTTTGGCACACTACAACGTGTTTGGTAGCTCAGTAAGGCGCTATTGGTAAAATCACAACACTTTTGGTCGTTAGGTGATGCGCCACAGCGCGGTTGGTAGGGTCCTGCAGTGCTACTGGTAGCACAGAAGAGTGCAGTTGGCAAGGGAGAGAAGCACGGTTGGAAAGGGAGGCAAAAAAATGAGTCACCTTTGTGAATGGAGTAAGGCACAGATGGAGGCACAGGGCAGCACACTTGCGTAAAACAAGTCACCTTTGGTAATGGATAGTAGAGCACTTTTGCATAAACAGTAAGGCATTGTCAGTGAAACAGTGTAGCGCTCTTGTATAAAACAAGGCACTTTTGATTAGGTGAGAAGAGTGAAGTAGTTAGGGGAAACAAGAAAATAGTTAGGGATATGCTAAGTTGGGTAAAGTGGTTTCGCTACATAGGGTAGATGTCAGTATGACTTTGTAGAAATGGTTAAGAGGTCTGACAAGTGGCTTTGTGGATGTAGAGGATGATGCCACCATTAATGTCAAGAGAGTGACACCACCCTATAGCACCTGAGGTGGTACAGCTGACATGGGCGGAGGATGCATTCCTAGAGCACGCGGGATTATGGCATGTGGCACACCTGACACACATTAGGGTGAATCTTGCCCTAGTGACAGCGGTCGTGGAGAGATTCCAGTGAGACATGTTCGTTCCACTTTCTGACAGGGGAGGCTACAGTGACACTGGAGGATGTGTATCACATCCTTAGGATTCAGATTGATGGAGAGTGAGTGGACTTTGACCCGGCATGGGGTGAGGTAGGTTTGATTGAGGTTTTCTGCACAGACGACCTGAGGATAGACGACAGTGAGATTCGGTGGGCAGACATCCTGAGACTCTGCGACAAGATCAGATGGATAGTATCCTCACTGATTGGCAGCTTCCTATAGCTAGACAGGCGATCTAGAGGACTGTCTGTAGGATGGGGCACTATACTTTCTGGGATGTTTACACATGGCACCCAGTATGTGTGGGGCACGTGTGTGCTTGGGCAGCTATATCGAGATATGCACGACCGTGTCTACAGGAGAGGCTAGAGTCTCTCAGCAGGGGTGACTCTTCTATAGGTGTGGGCGAGGGAGCACATCCCAGTGATTAGACCCATTACATAGTGCCACTGGGAGAGGGGGAGCCCTATGCATTTCTATATGACTGAGTGATTACACACATATGGCTTGGATCTGTTAGCCACTGGAGGTGACAGATCGACGAGATGGATGTGTTTGTTTGGAGGCTGTGGTTACTATGTGAGGAGTGGGAGGATGAGCATGAGCAGCTGATGTACTGTCGCCAGGCTCGATACTTATTCGGGAGACGAACAGATACTATTGAGAGATACATGCCAAAGTGGGTACTCAGATAGTTTGGACTACCACAGGGATTGCCATTTGGGGAGGTGACCCATGTGAGGACATGGTGGGAGATTGGGGACTGGGATGCCAAGATTCCAATGGCTATAGCCTTGGTAGAGGTACAAGGACTTGTCCCAATGAGATGGGACTCGGATTCAGGACTAGCAGACCCAGGTACTTTACCTAAGTATGATAGGTACTAGCAGACACATAGGCCAGTGAGATTGACAACACCAGGTGTGGCAGGGGCAGTGGGGGAGGTACTAGTCCTTGGTGTGGAGGCGAGGATGAGATAGCAGGCCCAAGAGGCGAGATAGCAGGTAGGTGGAGAGGTCAGAGGCCCATAGGTAGATGTAGAGATGGTGGAGGTGGAGGATCTAGTCATAGAGATTGATTTACAGCAAGCCGAGTGGCTACTACAGGAGGAGATAGCCCAGAGGACATGACGAGAGATACAGATGGTAAGAGTTAGGAGAGACAAGGATGCAGTGAAAGCAGAGGTGAGACAGGTTGAGGCCCTGGCACAGGTTCATGCACAGACAGCCACAGTGACACACGTAGCCCTAGTACATGCACAGTCATAGGCACAGGTACAGGCACAGGCACATGCTGCACCCGCACCATCCGGGGATGATGGCCAGTTAGCCCAAGTGACTAGGGAGAGGGACGCAGAGGCACAACTATGGTTGACAGCAGAGGCCACACTACAGAGAGTGAGGAGGGAGAGAGATGAGGCACACCGTGCATTGGGTGCTGATCAAAGGACACTATACAGTGAGCTCATCCATGTGTAGGGAGAGCTAGTGTCGACAGGTAGAGAGGCCAAGTACTACAAGGGACTCTATGCTGGGGCGGTGCTAGCAGCCTAGCAGGCAACCAGCTACAGAGATAGGAGCAGGTCCGGAGCATCTAGGTCTTGTAGGACAGGGCAGTCATTGTCCTCAATTAGAGGACCCTTTGTGCCACTAGGGGGAGAAGGACCAGCAGGAGGAGGAGGACCATTAGGGGGACCTATACCGAGCACAGGTGGAGGATAGGGGCCACAATAGGAGGACAGCTCGACCCACTAGAGCTATACACATTTGTGCATCGTATCATTTTTTTGTATCATAATGGACACTTGTATATTTTGACTGATGCCTGCGTGCAGCTGATGTATACTTGCGGGCTCTTGATAGCCTTGATGTACTTGTTGATGTATATTTGGATGTATACATATGGACTATTGATGTAGACACATACAGATTGTATTTTTATGACCTTCATATGATATATATGATGACATATTACGCTCATTGATGTTCATGCTTTTGTCTATGCACTTCTTCATGACATGGATGTGATGATATGTATGTATGATTATGGATTTATGTTATGATGGATATTGCTTATATGATGCTTTATAGATGTATGATGATAGAGATGCTATGGCATATGATAACATGACACCTATAGTTGTATGATGATATAGATGATATGACTTACGATATCTAACATGTGGGTTTTGCAGATATGCACCAGAGAGAAGAAAAGTGGAGAAGGAAGAGAGAGACTGTTGATCGATCATTGCTATGAAAATGATATAAGGCCATGGGCAAATGAATGGGTGAATGATGATAGTGTTGCATTGGTTTCACAATTATATATAAAGAGCAATCCTTATTTTTGATATAGCACGTGGATAGTTCACCACCAAGGTATAAAAGACCAAGGTGTTATCCGAGTGCGTGGACATTGACTCTGCAAGCAAGCAGTTTGAACTTAGATCCCCTAGACATAATATAACCTTGTTGGTATATGTGAATGAGGCATAGTCTTGAACATAAAATAAACTTCAATACATGTAAATGCAAGAAGAATACTAGTATGTAAGATGCTAGGTCGTAACACACACAAGATAAATAAGCTGCCAAGAAAGATGCTAAAGATCATTCCTCAAACATGGCACACAAAAGCAATGACTATGCCCCCAATCCGTACTGCATCACAACACAGCAAGATTATAGATAAATCAAGGTAGCTTTGAATAGGTAATGGACAAAGGAGCAATAGATAAACCATAAAGTAAATTGACTGACTTACAAAGTAAACATATAGCCAACATATTATCTTGCCAAAGAGGTTTCTCAGGATAGATTGGATAGGAAAGATAACAGCCTTATCGTAGGAGTGATGTGTCTGTTAAAGGGGGCTATCTACCTAAAAAGACAATATCTTGCTGCCTGAAATGCCACATGTTGCAAGAGACGCGTGTATTGGTCTCGACAATGGAACACTCTGCAGAAGACAAGCTTGTTGATCTGGTGCTTTGGTTAAGTGGGACTTAGCTGATGCTGGAAATCAGAACAGTAGGGTAGTAGATGACTCTAGAAGTAAGCTGCTTTGCATCAGGTTTGTTAAGGACTTTTGCTTTGAAAGGATGCGTATGCTTGCTGCTTGAGCTAGTCAAGTCGGGGTGAACAGATTTTGAAAAATGGAAGACTAAAAAGGTGATAGTGTTAATGGATTGAAACGGGTGAAGAATGATGAATCGTATGTGCCTGAGTACTGGATACATCCTTTGTATTCCAGATTGCCTACATACCCTGTATCCACGAGATCAAGGCACATTATGAGGAAAGATGCAAAATGATAATATGTAGTTTTGGGTAGAGTGATGAGATGGGTGAAGGTGTTTGGGCTTGGGTTTTGGTGAAATGAAGAGATCTTATGTACTTGAGTATTGGATACTTCCTTCGTATTCCAGACTACCTACATACCCATATCCATGGGATCAAGGTACCTAAAGATTGAGAAGATGATAATATGTAGTTCTAGTTGGTGTGATGATGTAGGAAAAGTGCTGAGAAGATAACAGCCTTATCATAGGAGTGATGTGTCTATTAAAGGGTGTTATCTGCGAAAAGGACAAAAGATTGAAGTGTTTTGCAAACCACGAACAAGGAGCCATTCCTAAACCTAGGTTAAGGAAGGAGTTTCCCCCATTCTAGTAGAGGAAATTGCATGGATGATTGACATAGAAAGCATGAGCTAGGACAAGACAATGATAACTATTGACACAGATCAAGACATGGGATGATGATGATGGACATTGACAAATTTCCAATCTATACTAGATAGGGAGATGGAAATGCAAACAAGGTCAATAGTTTTATTATGGATGGATGGATGAAGCTTGTTGTGAAATGGACATGGAAGGAACAGGACTTGATAGATGATGGATACTGACTCTACACATAGCACCTGTTTGCTAGGTTTTCACTATGGTACTTATCCAAGGCACCTGTTTACCAATTTTTCACCATAGGACAGATTTTCTTGTTGTTGTTTTTTTTTTTTTGGAATACTCTGAGGATCAGGCATAGAACTTCTTGAGATAAACACTATTAAGTGGCTCATCTAGAGGAATGCCATCAGGTGTAGCTAAAGTATAAGATCCTGATCCATATGTCGTTGTGACAATAAAGGGACCTAACCAGTTAGGCTCAAACTTGCCCTTCTTTTCTCGGTCTACTTGATTTCTCTAATTTTCTTTGAGTACGAGATCACCAACTTGAAACCGTCTTTCTTTGATCTTTTTGTTGTAATTACGCCAAAGGTGGTTTTGATAGACATGGAGATGATTAAGCGCAACAAGGCACCTTTCATCTAGTAGTTCTAGCTCAGCTAATCTGGAAGTGCAATACTCCTCCCAGCAATCAGGTTCTACATGGATACTCTGAGGGATGGGATCTCAACCTCTATAGGTAGGATGGCTTCAGAGCCATAGACCAAGGCATAAGGTGTGGCACCAGTTGGTGTTCTGATACTAGTGTGGTAGGCCCATAGGGCAGGATTGAGTTGCAAGTTCCAATCACGACTAGCTTCATGGATCGTTTTCTTGAGGATTTTGAGAATGGTTTTATTAGAAGCCTCAGCTTGGTCGTTACTCTGCGGATAGTAGGGAGTTGAAAAGAAATGTTGGATATTGTATTGTGTGCACAAGGCATGGACATCTTGGTTCTTGAATGGTCTCCCATTATCCGTGACAATGGCTTGGGGGATACCATACCAGCATATGAGGTAGTTAAGGATAAACTTGGCTATTTGCTTACCAGTGATATAGGTCATGGGAATGGCTTCAACCCACTTCGTGAAGTACTCAGTGGTGGTAATGATGAACTTATGGCCATTAGATGCGGATGGGTGGATTTTCCCTACAAGGTCAAGACCCAATTGAGAAAAAGGCCATGGAGTAGTCACCGGTTGTAGTTCATGAGCTGGTGCGTGAATCAAATCTCCATGCTGCTAGCATTGTAGACATTTCTTAGCAAACTGTGTAGGATCTTGTTCTATTGTAGGCCAGTAGTAACTTGTTTTGAGTATCTTCTTAGCGAGATTAGGACCGGTAGAATGTGTGCCACAGACACCTTCGTGTATGTCTCGTAAGGTAGCTTCGGCTTCTTCCGTGTTAAGACATCGTAAGATGATACCATTGAGACTCCGGTGATATAGTGTATCACCTAGAATGATGTAACGAGAGGATCGACAGATAAAGGTTTTGCATTGGGTGGATGATAGGTCAGAGGGAAAGGTATTGTGTTTAAGGTATTCATAGATATCTTCGTACCATGGGGAATTGGGACCAACAAGTTTACAGATGATTTCAGTAACGGGAACATCGACGGCTGGTATCAACAACTATTCGATCAAGAATTCACATTTCTGTGTATTTGTCGACATGTCGATAAGTGACCCTACAGAAGCCATAGAATCTTTAGCTTTGTTATGCTCTCTTGGAATTTTCTCAAATGTGATGCTAGCGAAGTGTGGCTTGTAGGCATCTTCTAGTTGCTTGTAGGGGACCAACTTATCATCTTTTGTTTGGTACTCATTTGTGACTTGGCGAATGACTAGTTGTGAGTCTCCATATACCTATACTTCTGTGATGTCCCATTGAACTGTTGTATTGAGACCTATGAGGAGTGCTTCATACTCAGCAATGTTGTTGGTGCAAGGGAATGCAAGCCGATATGACTTTGGAATATAGTCATTTTGAGGTGTGATAAATAAGATGCCAGCCCCTGATTCATGCTGTGTGTAGGAACCATCAAAGTACAACTTCCACATTATTGAGTTGGAAAGAGTAAAGAGATTCTCATCTGAAAAGTCTGCTACCATAGGGTGTGTATCTATCATTGGTGCTTCTGCTAGTTGATCTACTAGGGCTTGTCCTTTGATTGCTTTACGATCCATATACTCAATGTCAAACTCACTAAGTATCATGACCCATTTAGCTAGTCTACCTGTAAGAGCTGCTTTTTCTAGTAGATACTTCAACGGATCAATTTTGGCTATAAGATTTGTGTGTTGGTTCAACATGTAACCCCATAACTTTTGGGAAGCGAATACTACTACTACTAAACAAGCTCTTTCCATCAGTGAATAATTAAGTCCGTATCCCACCAAGGTTCTACTGATATAATAAATTGCATGCTCTTTTCCTGATTCATCATTTTGTGCTAGAAGAGCCCCAAGGGCTGAAGTTGTAGTTGAAATGTATAATATCAAAGGTTTATCAGCCACTGGTGGTACTAAGACAGGTGGTGTAGCTAGATACTCTTTGAGTTGATCAAATGTTGGTTGACATTTATAATCCCATCGAAATTAGACATCCTTTCAGAGCAAGTGTTGAAATGGTTGACATTTATCTACTAGCTGTGAGATGAAATGCCTAATGGACTGTAACCTTCCCTGAAGGCTCCTTAATGCTTTGAGGTTCTTTGGTGGAGACATCTCCACTATAGCTTTTACTTTTTTAGGATCTACATCAATGCCTCTACAAGATACAATGTATCACAACAACTTCCATGATGTTACACCAAAGACACACTTCTTTGGATTGAGGCATACTTGGTATTTCTCAAGCTTGTCAAAGATCTGTCCTAGAACTTGTATGTGATCTGCCCTAGAAGATTTAGCTAGTATGTCATCCACATAGTCCTCCATGATATGATGAAAGAGGTCATGGAATATCACTGTCAATGCTCTTTGATAAGTTTCCCCTGCATTCTTTAGACCAAACGGCATGACACACCAACAATAATTACCCCACGGACAAGTAAAAGTTGTTTAATGTTGATCTTCCTCTGCTATCCTTATCTGATTGTAGCCAGAGAATCCATCCATGAGAGAAAGCATTTCATGACCTGCAGTCAAGTCTACTATGAGGTCAATGTTGGGTAATGGAAAGTCATCTCTTGGACATGCTTTGTTAAGATCTCTAAAATCATTACAGATGCGGATGCGCCCATTAGGTTTGGACACAGGTATAATATTTGAGACCCAATTTGAATAGTCAATAGGTTGGATGAACTTTGCATCTAACAACTTCTGTATTTCCACTTTTACCAAGAGAGCTATCTGTGGGTGCATCTTCCTTAACTTTTGCTTGACTGGTTTAACTTTTGGATCAACTGTGAGATAGTGAACTACTAGCTTAGGGTCTAACCCTAGCATATCAGCATAGGTCCATGCAAAGTTAATGGTTCTTTGTAGGAAGAATTTGTTAAGATTCTTGTGCTCTATTTCTGATAATGATGCTGCCAGGAATGTGGTCTTTGGATTTTGCTTTGAGCCAAGGTTTATCTCTGTAGAATCTTCCACTAGGAGAGTTGACTTCTCTTGATACTTAGATTGTAGGGGAAGGTAAAATCCTCCATCCTCAGGTGCCATAGTTAGGTTTTCACCTTTGGATACGTCCTTTTTTTTTACTATTTTGTGTTCAGGAGGTGCCACAGTGTGGTTTTCACTTAGAGATCTTTCTTTATTTTTATTTTTGCGACTGGAGGATTTGGCATTCTCACCAAAATAAGTTGTTGGCTCTAGTTCCATTACAAAACCTTCTTTATGATCGCCAAGAGGGATACTATCCTGGAGTCCCATGAACTCAGCTACAGCTTTCTCATTCTAAAATACATTTATAACGGGGGACCCTTGTTGGTCCCAATCAATAAGTTTAGGGTAGACAAGTGTTACTTTCTGGGTGTTTGTGGTGGAGATTAAGGATACAGATGATAGCATAAAGACAGAGGATTTGGTAAATAGGTCAGTCATATGGAGGGAAGAGTCATCGATGGTATTCTCATTAGACGTCAAATCTGTGAGGGAAGTTTTAGCCACCTTGTCGAGGATACCCTCAATGTCCAAGGCGCGTGGTACCTTTCTACCAAATCCTAACCCCTTCTTGTCTAGTTTCTTTGTCACAAGGATATGTTCCATTGTTCCTTGATTTTGTTTCCCAAGGCCACCTTTGCCTTTATAGCCCATGTTTTTGACTATCCTTAAGCCATTGCCATATTGCTTGACTGGTATTGTGACCGATTCTTTCTCCTTGTAGAGCCAAGAAGAAATGTCCTCAATGGTTTCCTCTTCCAATAATTGTCCATGTTGGAATTGGGTTAGAAATGCTAGGGGAAGAATAGCTGCTTTTTTAGTTACTTTAGCAATGGGTGGTTGGTCGTAAGATTTAGGGGATAAAGGCATCTGCCCTGCACAACAAGATTTTGAGATATCATATGTTCCAAAGCCTATATCACATATGTGAGATTTGATTTTAGGAAGGGGATTAGGTTCACTTGCAGAGGCCTGTGTTAGATTTTTAGGATCGACATATAGTGGGGATTCAAGGGCTTTGTCATTTTTAGGCACTTGGTTGCAATTCTTATAGCTGCCTTGCAAGACACGGCAGAATTCAAAGGGATTAGGGTCCCCTGGGATAGTTATCTCTGTACCATTGAATGGGAACTTTAGAGACTGATGGTACATTGAGGGAACAACTTTCATTGCATGGATCCATGGGCGGCTAGGATAATGTTGTAAGGCAGCTCAATGTCAAGGACCTAGCACCTGGTTTCAAGCATAACGGGGCCTAGTTGTATAGGCAAATGGATAACACCCACTGAGCGACGTTCAGCATCATCATACCCCTTTATTGTAATACTTTGATCAATGTTGACATGATCCTCAGAGTATCCCAATTGCTTAAGTAACTGTAGAGAATACATGTTGAGACCAACAACACCATCTATGAGTATGCGTTTGATTTTGCATTTATGAATGAGAACTTCAATATGAAGGGCATCATTGTGACACGGATTATGGGAAGGGAGGTCTTTTTCAGAGAAGACCACATTGTAGGGCAAAGCAATATTACCTACTATAGCTCAGAAATCTGTGACCGCTATGTTGTTAGGAACTGAAGACTCTTGGAGGTATTTTTCTAGCATACTTTATGTGCGAGTGATGACCATAGAAGGTCCAAGATAGAGATATGTGCTGGCATTTTCCCTAGATGTTTGACAAGATTATAATTGGATTGAGTTGGGAGATTAGGTGTAGGACCACGAATGGTGACACGACCACAACGAGTTGTAACAGCACAATCCATAGATTTGCCTTTGATTGTGAGGGTAGACATTCGATTCTCTTCGAATGACCTACAATGGAGTCAAAGGAAGTGGAAGCATTATTGACACCTTTACCTTTATCCTGAGGAGGAGGTAGACCACGGTGAGGGAATGGTTCCTTGTACATGTTGAGGTCTTTGTCCATGTGTTGAGCTGGTGGTTCATCTTCAAAAGAGATTTGGTTGCCTTCAATGAGATTTTGAATTAGGTGCTTGAGTTTCATGCATGATGCGGTTTTGTGCCCTTTGCTCCTATGGAATTCATAGTATTCATTTTCTCGGTACCGTGCGGTTTTTTAAATAGGTTCTCCATATGGGGGAGCATCTGGTAAGGTGATAAGCCCTTTGTGTAAAAGCTTCTGTAGGACCGACTCTATAGGCTCTCCCAAGGGAGTGAATTGACACTGCGGAGGGTAATCTTGTTGAGGTTGCTCTTGTTGTCATTGTTGTTGGTTTTGGTATGGTTGTCTTTGTTAATGCTACTGTTGAGGTGGAGCTTGACTTGGTTTGGAAAGCTGAAGCGATGTTTGCAATGTTTGGACATGTTTAGAATTGACCACCCCGTCGTTGACCACATTTTTATTTTTGTTCCAAAACTTTGGTTTATCATTTGATTGTTGTTGAGGAGCATTGTCTTTAGTTTCTTTGAAGATTTTGACCACACCCTTAGTAATGAGGGCCTTCTCAATGTTGATTCCCTTGTAGGTAATTTCGTCAAAGGTTGTAGCACTAAGAATTTGCAAGTGAAAACCCAATTCTTGGTTGAGATTCTGCACAAATATGCTAACAAGCTTCTTTTCGGGTATCTTAAAAGGGAATTTACTAGCCATTTGTCTCCATTGTTGAAGGAAAGAAATGAAAGTTTCACCATTTTTCTGTTTGTTGTTGCATAGATTGGTCATGGAAATCTCATGCTCTGTGTTGTAGGAGAAGTGGGTAGCAAATTTCTCTGCAAGTTCATTAAAAGACTTAATACATGTGGGTAAGTGTGAGAACCATTCTATAGCTTGACCTCCAAGACTGCGAGGAAAGAGACACATAAGATATGTGTCATTATGTGAGACCTCGAAGAAAGCCAGATAGAATTCCCTGAGATGGTCTTTTGGGTCACCTTTTCCTTTGTATTTATCAAATTTGGGAATAGTGAAATTTTGAGGAAAAGGGATCATGGGTAACGACCGATCAAATGGATAAGGACACACTTCTAAAGAGAAGGTCTTCTTGGTGTGGCCAAACATAAGATCAGATAGCTGTTGTTGAACTTCCACAAGTTTTAGCTCTATAGTCATGGGAGGGGTTGGAAACATCTCCTGTTGTCCAAGAAGTGGTTGTTGCTGCCCATATGGAAGATTGTAGTGTAAGCCATGGGTATTGGTGTTATAAGGGTCGTATGATTGGTTAGGGTCGTACGTGTTGTATGTTGGGTTTAGATTGGGTTGGAATTTGATGCTTTGATTTGGAGGAGGTGGGGGTGGCACTAGGTAAGAATGTAGGCTTTGCGATGGTTGAAGAAAAGAATTTGGTGGTGGAAAGCTAAAGTTCGTTGGGTTAGGTTGTGGTTGCGGAACATAGCTTTGGGAAGTTTGGTTTTGAGAATGTTGAGGGTGGATAGGCAATGTGTTGAAAAAGTTTAGTGCTGATGATCGTTATGGTGGGGGAACATAGATAGAAGTGTTATGCAATGGTTGAGGTTAATTGATGATGATCGTAGAAGAATGTTGTGGTTGGGATTGCATGACCCTGGTTGGTTGAGAGATCTGAAGGTTTGATGATGTTGGGGGTGGTGTTTGTTGAGATCCTTGTTGCATAGCGACGTAGTTGTTCCCCAAATTGTAATTTGGTGGGAAACCTTGTCGTGATGGGGTTACCAATATTTCACTTGTGATTGGTGTGGACACTTTAGGAGGTTGTTGTATGTTTGATCGAGCTATGCTGGCTTGCTTTGCTAGCTCTGCTTGATGTTGGAGAGTCTCTTGTTGGTTTTTGTAGATCTCCATAGGTGTCAGAAGCGGTGATATGGCCCTCTTTCCTGTTGGGTTTTGATAAAGGGGATTCTCATATTGTGTAATCGTTCTCCCTTGTGAGCTTTGTTCATGTAAGGGCGTGGTCACTGTTGACATGGTTTGGACTGCCGTTATAGTGTCTTGGGTGTTGTTAGGCTCGCTAAGCATGGATAGATCAAAACCTTTGGGTAATTTGGCTCCTTGCACTACTAGTAAGTGAAAGAAATGATCTTGGTTCTCACTAAGGATTTTATCAAAGGCAGCTATGGCTCTAGGATCTTGTATGAATTCATTAAGATCTTTTCCATCTTCTTGAGAGGATTGACCTATTTCAAAGTGTCTCTCTTCTTGAGATGGGACTTGATCTATGGTATAACCTTGTGGAACAAGATCCGGAGGCATGTCAGTGGTATAATGACGTGTATTTATCAAAGGGACCCTACCTTCCTGAGATGGGACTTGATCGATAGCATAACCTTGTGGAACAAAATCCAGAGGTATGTCGGTGGCATAGTGAGGTGTACTTACCAAAGGGGCCCTACCTTCTTGAGGATTGTTAGGGTGGTCAAGGTGTGGCATGTTTGGAGAGTTGGTCAATTTTTCCGTGGGTGTCCTAGGAGTAACCTTGGGAGTAATGTTGGATCGGCCTGATTAAGGTGTGTGAGGAGGCGATTTGCGCTTCCTAGGGACAACTTGCTTGGACTTCATAGTTTGCTAGAGTCTAGTGGTTACCATGGAATACACTAGGACAAACTACTAGGATTCTGCTTGTGTTTTTGGAAAAGACAAATTTTGATGTAGAGTTCACTGGACAAAGGCGCTGTATTGTTTGACCAAAGGCAAAGGACTGTGCTACCAAACACGAGCTACTGTAATACCAATGGCGATGGACTGAGCTACCAAAGGCGAGGTACTACTATACCAAAGGTGAGCTACTGTTACCAAAAGTGAGCTACTTGTTGTCACATAGAATTGCACCCTGCTTGGAGAGAGTCCAAGCATTCTAATGACACAATGGGAATGATCTTGAAGTGTGGGACCTTGCGAACTGAGATCAGACCTCCAGAGAAGGTTGGTTTCTCATTCTAAGCCTAATACTTAGAGGAATATATCTAAACCTAGTGCTAATGCTACAGGGGAAAAGTGGTGGAAGGAAACATAAATAGAAAATAGGTGATACACCAGGTTGAATAAAAGAACCTTCATAGAACTAAGAAAATGCATAAAATGACTAGATACAACCAATAAACATACACAGATCAAGCTAATTTTAATAGAGCCAAGGAGCAAGAGATGATTAGAAGGAATTAAACATTCACAAATACATCATTCTTAGATCACACAGAGTCAAAATAGCATGAAGAGGTAAAATAACCAGCATGTATTTAATCAGAAGGCAAGGTTACAGTAGAGGAAAGCTCTGTTTGGAATCAGAAAGCATAGATTACTAAATCTTCCAACCCCTAGGCACATCTCATGTTTATGCATATATAGCATTTTGCATTTGACCTAAGTCAGTTACAATCAATTCTCCCCATGGGCTCTGTCAGAAAAAATTATCGCCGGAAGGGACTTCCACCTGCAAGAAGTTATGGAATAAAATATCTAGAACAGGGCAGGTGGAAGATATTTTGGGCCTTGAATGTGAGCAGCTCAATCATCTATATTCAATAATGAATACATAAAATATCTGAAGCATGGTAGTTGAGAGATCATATTTGTATTGATGGCGGATGGGACATATCGCCCCTTGACAAAGCTTTTACAACACTTTAAATCTCTGACCCTTTGAATTTTTGCATCCTCACTCGCTAAGATCATCTGCACAATCGGGCTCTGTATCCATATAATCGGCCTTTGAATTTTCCCTGTTTGACCGAACTTGCATTTTTGGCTTCTGAGTCGGTGACCATCAATTTTATCCTTGCTGCCAAGAGAAACATTGTTTGTATGCATACAAACATACAAAAATGGATACACTGTAAAAAATCCATGATGACATCAACATCATATAGAATTTGGGCAAAGAATAGGCCTGGATGACATCATCATGCTATCGGGTCCTTCAAATCCTTCGATTTTGCACTTATGTGATTTCTTCACTTTTGTATATGCTTTTGTATGTGCAATTGTATATACAATACAATGGCCAACATACAAAAGCAGGCCTTTACTTTTGTATCACCTTTTGCACCTACCTTTGAATCGGCCTTGACACGTGGCACTATCTGATTGGCCGCTAAGCTGAACTTGGGACCCATCGCTGAACATTTGCATCTTTATTGGCCATTGGAGAGACCTCAAACTAAGCCACCAATAAGGTTAGTCTCACCGAAAATCCTTTGTATGTGACTTTGTATATGTGATTGTAAATGAGATACAATCGCATGTACATACAATTGCGAAACTCAAAGGATTATCAACCATATTGGATCATCGAAATACGTTCGACCTTGTATCTTTGCTTTTGCATATGACTTTGTATATGTGATACAATTGCATGTACATACAAAGGCGGACCCCAACATTTTTATAAAGCAAATTGAAATTAACATCAGGTCCGGCTTTGTATCTTACCTTCTTGTATGTTGCACCTTTTGGACCTTGTACATGCAATATACAACTGTGGACCCCAACGGATTATCTGCCACATTCAATTCCCCAGTCACATCCAAATTGTATGTATTCCCTTTTGCATCACCTTTTGTATATCGCATATACAATGCGAATATACCAAAAAAACTACATACAATCACTTGTACATACAAATATAGCATCTGACCTTTGCTTGTACATACAAAGATGCATGCAACCGCATCTACCTTTCTAAACCAAATTACATATTCTTTCGAGTCTGGGATTGTATCTCAGGATTGTATATTCCATTGTATATAGGATTGTATGTACAAAGATACAATCGCATATACATACAAAAAACGGACACACCTTTTGTATCTCCCCTTGTATATTGCCTTGTATATGCATTTGTATATGCAATTGCATATACAAAGATAACTTGATGCACATTCACTTTTGTATCCCGCTTTTTGTATCTGACTTTGCATCTTCCTTTGTATATACAATTGTATATGTGATTGTATATGTGATACAACAGATATACATACAACGATACATACAAAGGCACATACAAAAATGATTAAGTATAAAACTAAGAATTATCTACAATGGAAGGCACTTGAAGACAAAAGATTTTTAGGTTTTTTTGGGTTTTTGGCAGGGATTCTCCATGCGAGATTTTGGGATTTTTTGTAAGGTAGAGCATGGGTTTTTGAAGAATTTAGGCTTTTTCTCCTTCTATTCAGGCTTTCTCTGATCAGATTTCTCTAATAGAAGGAGGGAAACAGAATATTTTGTGGCCAAGCAAAATATGACAACATTTTTCGCGACCTCTCAGGAATGTTTGCCTGCTAAACAAATTGATCAGTGGCCTTATACATCCATTGGGCATGGAGTTAAAAGAGATTGCAACAAGAATAGAGGAGCTGAAACACTAAGCAAGATACCAAGCCAAAACAAAAATAACAAGCAAGCATGTATCTCCTAATGAGAATACAACACAGTTCAAGAGCACTTATTGAAAGGAAACCTAAAACTGAAATAAAACCTACTCTAATCCTAAACTAACCAGTCAGAGGTGACCTTAAACCAAGCCATTAACTGGTTCTTGAAAGTAACTGCCCTTCCTTAACAATTTACAATGTTTCTCATGCATGTGGGTAGTTAAAAAATGGTGAGGGAGGGATGGGTATATGACAAATTGATAAAACATCCCCCACAAAATGGAGATAAACTCACCTATCCACCTGGACTAATTGCTGATGCTGCTAACTTGTGGTGAATAAATAGGTTGATCCTACCCATTTTGATGCTCAACTTCATGCTTAGAGGTAAGCATGACAAGTGGTGACTCCTCTTGATGTGTCTCTAGCTGGGCTAGATGCCTGATTGGGCATCCCCTTGAAGTGACATGCAAATCATCATGGTTGATCTCATGTCTCTATTCTGATTCTTTCTCTTCTTGCTGGTCTGAATACTCTAGCTCTTGTATCTCAATTAGAGATATGGTTGTCTCCACCTCATGAGCAAGAGGCTCATGATTTTCTATCTTAGGCTCAAAAAATTAGCCATGCACATGCTCAAAAGAGAAGACTTCCCCACCAAGAAGCTGATATCCCTACTGGATAATAAAGAATAAATCTTCAATTTGCTCTTGCCCATTTTCAGTCTCCTCATTATTTTCAATAAAGCATGGAAGCTCCTCAAGCATATTAGCATCATCAGCCTCTGCATCATCTAGCATAGGGAAACATGCTTGCCCCTCCTTATGGTTTGGAACCTCACTGTCGTGCTCAGCCTCAACCTGCAACAATCCACCATCATTTTCACAGTCCCCATGTTGGATATCTACGACCAGCTGCCCATCTTCTTCATCTTCAACATAATCAGGTAGCTCATGAAGTAGGGCAGCATCATCCACTTCTGAAGTGACCTTAACAAATTTTTCCCCTATGCCTCCATCCTTTGATTGTAGCTCCACTGGATTGTGTTTAAGTTGCCTCTATAGCTGAAGGTTTTCCCCATGCACTCTTTGCAATTCAACCTTGTTTGCTTGATCGGATGCTTGAGAAAAAGCTTCAAAAGAACTAAAGTCTAGAGGACTCAATCCCTTATTTGGGTTAACAGTACTCTCAGGTGCAATAGGTTCAAACAATTCTATCTCTGTGAGTGTAGGAACAAACTACTCCTCATTAATTTTATCTTCTTCCACCTCCTCTTTTGGCTCATCTTTCCAATTATTTGGGTAGACAGCAAGTCCACCCTTGAGGATTGAAATAGCATCAGGGAAAGAGGCCTGAATATCTTGAATTTCTTGGAGGGGAGAGGGTTCTGGACAAATTTGTTTCTGGGGAGTGATAATTTGAGTTTGCACAGGAACAGGGGCTTGTGGAGGGATATAGGCTTTGAATCCTGGAAACCTGTGGAGTCTAGGTTACTCTTCTATAGGCCGAACATGTGCAGAAGAAAGGGACTTCTTGAATTTTGGGATTGTAAACACATGCTCTTTCAACTTAGCAATTTCATCATAACTATCCATGCTAGGTCCATCCAATAAGGGGATTTGAAAGGGCTGTAAATAGGAGATAGGGGTTGAATTTGTGTCGGAACAGGCTCCTGTGCAGGTTGAGGGCCTCTAAAACTTGGGATTTTAAAACTAGGAAGTGGTTTTGGAGGTGCAGATGGATTATCCTGCTTGAAGCTTGGAATCTTAAATTTTGGGGCTTCTTCCACAGCATGCTGAGCAGGTGTGATAGGGAGAGGATGTTTAAAACTAGGAATGGAGGGGATTGCTTGGACCACCGGTCTCATCTGTTGCTCTTGAGCTGCCATCCTTATAGCAAGGTTTTCTTGAAAAACCCTTTCCTATGCCTCTCGCTGCCGGTCATGTTTTAACATTTCTATAAATTCATCAGCGTCCCTATTTAGATCTAGGGACAACTTCTTGAGACTATACATGCTTATGATGCTGAGGTCATAAAACTACTGAGGCCAGCTGTACCCTGCTTCTCTTTTTTCATTGTCCAAAAGTCTGTCAAGTTTCAGGAAACTGCTCATTATCTTATTGAATGCATCAACATTCACAGGGGCAACATCTTGGGTCAGATTAGGAGGGTAGTTGCACTGGCTAGGATCGAAGTAGTCTTTTTGGGGTTGATAATAAGCATTATTAGGCTGCCAAGAAGACTGAGTAGGGGAGGGAGGGAGGTAAGCATCATGAGGATGCTGATATTCTGCAGTGGCAGGGCTATATGGCACAAATTTAGAGCAATTTGGGGCCTGGTATTGCTGATATGGGGGCCAATAGCCTGTATTTGGATTAGGGGTAGGGGAATAGCCATGATTCCCATAAAATTTTGACATTTTATAGCATCTAAATACTGGATAATCATAAAAATGTCAGAATTAGAGCAAAATAGGTCTACAACCAGAGAGAAACTAGATACATACCAGAGAGGGAGTCGCCAGGTGATTGGGATACTTCTGGAAGCTGAATAGACCAGGAAAACCACCAAAATCCTAATCTTTGATAAAATTTTAGGCCCTTGGGCTGCCTTCACCAGCAAGTTTGTTCAGTAAAGTCGCCATGGTGTTGAAGAGATTGCCCTAAATGGAAAGATACACTAAAGAGCACACCAGAACTCTTCAATGGATGATAAGGATCATCAAGTTGGTCCCACCGGGTGTGCCAGAAACTGTTGTCACATAGAATTGCACCCTACTTGGAGAGAGTCCAAGCATTCTAATGACACAATGGGAATGATCTTAAAGTGCGATACCTTGTGAACTGATATTAGACCTCCAGAGAAGGCTAGTTCCTCATTCTAAGCCTAATGCTTAGAGGAATATATCTAAACCTAGTGCTAATGCTACAGGGGAAAAGAGGTAGAAGGAAACATAAATAGAAAATAGGTGATACACCAAGTTGAATAAAAGAATCCTCACAGAACTGAGAAAATGCACAAAATGACTAGATACAACCAATAAACATACATAGATCAAGCTGATTTTAATAGAGGCAAGGAGCAAGAGATGATTAGAAGGAATTAAACATTCACAAATATATCATTCTTAGATCACACAGAGTCAAAATAGCATGAAGAGGTAAAATAACCATCATGTATTTAATCAGAAGGCAAGGTTACAGTAGAGGAAAGCTCTATTTGGAATCAGAAAGTATAGATTACTAAATCTTCCAACCCCTAGGCACATCTCATGTTTATGCATATATAGCATTTTGCATTTGACCTAAGTCAGTTACAATCAATTCTCCCCATGGGCTCTGTCAGAAAAAAATTATCACCAGAAGGGACATCCACCTGCAAGAAGTTATGGAATAAAATATATGGAATAGGGCAGGTGGAAGATATTTTAGGCCTTGAATGTGAGCAACTCAATCATCTATCTTCAACAATGAATACTGTAGTTAGGGTAAAATTGCAAATCAGAGCAAATGAATGAATGGCAATGATAAAACCCTAGCAATGCACAATGAAGCACAAGACAACATGAAAATCAAAATAACAAATGTAAATGCAAACCGATCTCCACACTATGCTTGATTTATCTCCATTGCTCTTCTCCATCTCGCATGAGCATGCAAGATTTTAAAGGATTATTGTTGGAAGAATGTTGGGTGCTCACTTCTGCAGCATAACATTAAGATGAAGATGCTAGAATGAATGATAGATGAAGGATGCAAAGGCTCTAATGATATTTCAACAGCATGGGGATACTTGAGGATCAATGCATTATAGAAAATCTGGCAGAATAAGGGTACTTGAGGCTCAATGCATGCTAATGGCTTATGAGGGGGTTGATTTATAGAATTGGCTTGGTTCAAATGGATGGCTAGGATCAATTAGGGCTTTAGATGAAATGGATGGATAGGATTAAGTTAGGTTTCCTTGCACATTAAGAAATTGTAGTCAATTGACATGTGGCAAGGGAAGATAAGGCTTAGGTGTGCTTGTGTAGATAAATACTAAAATTAGGTCCCATTAGTTATGCATGTGAAAAATAAAAGTTGTAATACAACACATGATTAAGGGGAAATAGACAAGTGTTGGAATGTGATGAAAGATGAGGACTTAATTCAAATAAAATATTTGAATTAGTTGGGATATAGTTGGAAATTAATTAAATAAATAAAATTTATTTAATTAATTGGAAAGTGGGATTAGGATATGATGTGGAAATTAATTAAATAAATAAATTTTATTTAATTAATTAGGATGAGGATAGGATAAATGGGATTATGCATGTGAAATTAATTAAATAAATAAAATTTATTTAATTAATTGGCTAAGTAAGATGAGGATGGGATTGAATGAGATTTAATTAAATAAATAAAATTTATTTAATTAATTGCTTAATGGGATAAGTGGGGTTAAGAGAGGGATTTAGGACAAAATGCTACATGATGTCTAGGATAATGTATTTAACTAGGTGTTGCTAGACATGGACAAAGTTGGGACAATTTTGGGTGTCTACAAATACATAAAATATCTGAAGCATGGCAGTTGAGAGATCGGATTTGCATTGATGGCGGATGGGACATATCACCCCTTGACAAAGCTTTTACAACACTTTAAATCTCTAACCCTTTGAATTCAAAGAGAAACAGTGGTTCTCTTGGCAGCAAGGATAAAATTGACGGTCGCCGACTTAGAAGCCAAAAATGTAAGTTCAGTCAAACAGGGAAAATTCAAAGGCTGATTATACGGATATACAAAAATGGATACATTGTAAAAAAACCATGATGACGTCAGCATCATATAGAACATGGGCAAAGAACAGGCCTGGATGACGTCATCATGCTATCGAGTCCTTCAAATCCTTTGATTTTGCACTTATGTGATTTCTTCACTTTTGTATATGCTTTTGTATGTGCAATTGTATATGCAATATAATGGCCAACATACAAAAGCGGGCCTTTACTTTTGTATCACCTTTTCCACCTGCCTTTGAATCAGCCTTTGGATCGGCCTTGACACGTGGCACTATTTGATTGGCCGCTAAGCTGAACTTGGGACCCATCACTGAACATTTGCATCTTTATCGGCCATCGAAGAGACCTCAAACTGAGTCGCCGATAAGGCCTGTCTCACCGTCCTTTGTACGTGACTTTGTATATGCGATTGTAAATGAGATACAATCGCATATACATACAATTGCGGAACTCAAAGGATTATCAACCATATTGGATCATTGAAATAGGTTCGACCTTGTATCTTTGCTTTTGCATATGACTTTGTATATGCAATACAATTGCATGTACATACAAAGGCAGACCCCAACATTTTTATAAAGCAAATTGAAATTAACATCGGGTCTGGCTTTGTATCTTACCTTCTTGTATGTTGCACCTTTTGGACCTTGTACATGTGATATACAATTGCGAACCCCAACGGATTATCTGCCACATTCACTTCCCCAATCACATCCAGATTGTATGTATTCCCTTTTGCATCACCTTTTGTATATCGCATATACAATGCAAATATACAAACAAAACTGCATACAATCGCTTGTACATACAAAGATTGCATCTGACCTTTGCTTGTACATACAAAGATGCATACAACCGCATTTACCTTTCTAAACCAAATTACATATTCTTTCAGGTCCAAGATTGTATCTCAAGATTGTATATGCCATTGTATATAGGATTGTATGTACAAAGATACAATCGCATATACATACAAAAAACGGACACATCTTTTGTATCTCCCCTTTGTATATTGCTTTGTATATGCATTTGTATATGCAATTGCATATACAAAGATAACCTAATGCACATTCACTTTTGTATCCCACCTTTTGTATATGACTTTGCATCTTCCTCTATATATACAATTGTATATGTGATACAACAGATATACATACAACGATACATACAAAGGTACATACAGAAATGATTAAGTATAAAACTAAGAATTATCTACAATGGAAGGCACTTGAAGACAAAAGATTTCTGGGTTTTTCTAGGTTTTTGGCAAGGATTATCCAAGCGAGATTTTGGGATTTTTTGTAAGGTAGAGCATGGGGTTTTGAAGAATTTAATCTTTTTCTCCTTCTATTCAGGCTTTCTCTGATTGGATTTCTTTGATAGAAGGAGGGAAACATAATATTTTGTGGTCAAGCAAAATATGACAACACTAATGTTATACCAAGGGCGCTAAAGTAGGTTTGCCAGAGGCAAGGTACTGTTTATACCAAAGGCGAGCTACTGTAATACCAAAGGCGAGCTGCTGTAACACTAGAGGCACTAAAGTAGTGTCTGATGTTTTTAAAAAGCAAATTTTGATAGATTTTGGTTTTGGTTCTGATTGGATTTACTTTGGCAAGAGAAAACACAACAAACCAATTGGCAGAAAAGGGACTGACACAACATATAGTGTATGTTTGAGGCTCACAAAAAGCCCAATGTTTCCACAGGTATAAGACAATTACAAACAATATCAAGCACTTTTTATCCCTAGAGATAAGGTTTCATTGCAGTAGATCAACTCACAACTTAATACTCCATCGGCCAAATGTCATTCCATAAAGGTGTCAGACATTTGTATCTTTGCGAGAGAAGATAGGTATGGATATCTCACCCTCCCCTCAGAAAGCTCAAGTAGGTCACAAGAGTTTTATGGCTGAGGGAATACTATCTCTTCTCAAGGGAGCCAATGGTGAGTATCTTTGAGGGCTTAAATCGATTCCCCTTGCACTGATGATTACCACAATGTTTAGAGGTAGATAAAGTAGTCACTATCTAGAATGGTTCTTAGTAACTTTGAGGGACCAACGCCTTACGAGCAATGTGACAAGCTACTAAAAGCTTTAACCAATCCTCCTAAGAGTATCAAACACTTTGCTCGATGTGAAAATCATTTCCACAAAGAGCTAGTACACCTCTTTTCAGTTTGGCACCACAAGGTAAGGCTGACGTCGGTTAGGACTTGGCTTTCATCTTATCCCTCTTATATAGAGGTTTAAAAGAAAACTCCACTTAGGGTCATCCCTTTTGGATGAAGCGCAATCCAAAAGTAGGCCCTTCCAAAGGAATAACTGAAATATAAGAGCAAGCATGTCAAACAAAGGTTCAATTGTCCCGTTATAAGAAAAATAAGGTGCAACTAAATTAGGCACACACACGTTTGTAGTTATCAATTGTCCCTTATGAAATTGAAGTGTTTGGCATTCATGTCCATTGTCCCTTAGAAAATTGAAGTGTTTTTGCATTCATGTCCATTGTCCCTTAAGAAAAACAATATGTTCCTAAGACTTAGATTGCCAAAGTGATTTGTTCAATTGTCCCTTAAGAATGGCAATATGTTTCTAAGACTTAGTATGATAGATCAAGATTTCTTCAACGCTCGTCATGTATGAACATGTTAGGGAAACCCATTTGCTCTATGTGAGTGATAAGAAGCAGCAACAAGTCTATTAATTCCTAAAAAACTCACAAATTAGCAAAAATAAATCAATTTGACCAAAAGCGCTATACTGTGTTACCAAAGGCGACTTACTGTTATGTTGAAAGTGCTGGACTATGTTACCTAAGGCAATTTACTACAGACCAAAAGTGATGCATTGTGCTACCAAAAGTGTTGTTCTATGGTGCCAAAAGTGCGGTATGACGCTACCAAAAGTGCTCTACTATCCCTGATCTAAAAAAAGTTGTATTTCATCAAAACAGTTAGGTCAAATGATAATTTCATGTTTGATTTGTAGATCTGGGATGTAATCCCTGATAGATCTGTAACCTGGAATAGAAACCACTCAATGATGTTGAAAAAAAGATGGGTTAACTCAAAAGATCGTAAATACTCCTAAATACGTCAGCTTAGGAAGTATAACAGATAACTGAAAGGACAAATAAATCAACTTGCCAATCAATCAGTGATAGATATGTGAGTTTAAACCCTACAAAATCACAAAACAAGACTAGAAAAAACCTATTTTGCCAAAAGCGCTTTACTGTTCTACTAGTAGCGCTGTACTGTGTATCCAAAAGCACGCTACTGCACTACCAGAAGCGCTAGTGTATCACCCGAAGGCGCTACACTGTGATACCAAAAGCGTTTTACGATACTGCCAATAGCATTTTTTTTGTATTTTTGCGTTGTTCCATACTGTACTTCAAAAAAAATTAATTTCTCAAAGAAAAAGAGGGATTAGTGGGTCCCACCGGGCATGCCAGAATGTGTATGAGGAAAATTGATTAAATCAAAACTAACAAATCAAAAACCCATAACATAAAGAGAATTAATCTAAATAAAAGCCATTATCAAAAAATCAAATGAAATAAAAAAGCTTTTACCCAGATTGTGTTGTTCTCTTTTTTTGAATGTGGATTGCTCAATAATGCTGTGAAACCATGTTTGCAACAAGCAAATAAAGTGCTCAAAGTGCTCAAAGATCAATGTCAAAAGATCATAAAGTTGCTCAATCAATGCGATGTATGCTCAAAGCGCTGTAAAGGATGCCTGAGAATAAGTGATCGAAGAGGATTTGTGAAGAAGATGAGGGGGGTTTATATAGGTTTCAACAGAGATCGATCAACGGTCTAGGTAATTCAAAAGAATCAACGGAGGAGATAAAACAAATAACCATGATGAATGTGCACACGACATGTGTCAATCCATAAGGATATTTTTATTAAGATATGATGAAAACAAGATTGATTGAATAGATAACTCAACTTATAATTTTTTATTTTTTAAAGTTCTAAAAATAAGACTGATTGTGCACATGAGCTAACAAGATATTTTAAGAGGAATTGGAAGATAACTGAAATTAAATAAATAAATTTATTTAATTGATTGTGCATGATAGAGGAACAGAGGATTATAAATAAAATATTTGATTTTATTTATTTTTAGAGGATTGAGATAATTTAAATAAATTTGCATGATTTATTTAAATTTAGAAGAATAATTGATTTAATTAAATAATGAAAATTATTTAATTGTAGATAAGAGAGGATTTGTGATGAAATAATTAAATAATTAATTTATTTAATTGATGTGAACTTTAATTTTGGAAGAGGATAATGATTTAATTAAATAATTAAAATTATTTAATTTTGGAAGAATAAGGTTGAATTTATTGAAATTAATTAAATAAATACAATTTATTCAATTAATGCTGAATTTTAGAATTTTGGAATTTTGGAAGAATTTTGATGAAATTAATTAAATAATTAGATTATTCAATTAATGTTGAAATGCAAGTGATTAGAAGAATTGATAAAATGCAAGTGGTGTGACGACATGGTCATTTTAGGGTGTCTACACAAAGCACCTAGAGCAATTTCAAGTGAAGAAAATCCTAATTTGGCAAAAGAGGTGTTTATAGTTCAAAACCCTATCATAAACTTGTTTGAATTTTTGCTAAAATGGTGATACCACAAGTTATTGATATCATTGAGAGGGCACGACCGAAATTTAAGAAACATCCCTTCAAATCAATAGAAATCGATCCAAATGGTGCATTTTCGAAAGTACCCCATGGAGTGATGCATGCAGAGGATATTAGGGCTTACATCAATGTTGCCCTAGAAGAACTTGGTGATAGCCAAATTATAGAGTTATATCTAAAACATCTAACTAGTGATGATTTTGACCTGAAGGAAGAATATAAGGCATTGGAAGACAAGAAATTCATTCAGTATATAGATTTCCTGACATTTGTGGAGGACGAATGGGTCCAGTATGTTCTAAGCAGAATCCACGATGAGTTTATGTGGCTTAACACTCCATTCATGATCACAAAAGATGCCATAAGGGTGGTCACATGGTTGAATTCTACCGGTACAATGCCTATATTGAAGGCAGTGAAAAATAACACAGTAATAAAAGCCACCGGAGCCACATTTGATAAAAGGGCTTTGACAATCAATGACATCAAAGACCATGGAGTTAAGTTTACATCCATGGTGATCTGCTACAAAATCTACTTCACAAACTAAGAGAACTCTGTCTCCAGTACTTCCATATACACAACATATGAAATGGTGAAGAAAAATGTTGATTATGACCTCTGTAAGTTGCTTTGGCAACAGTTAATGGAAAACCTAAAGAAGACAAAGGAATCCAAATATCCATTCAAGTATGGTACATTGATTATCTGCTTATTCTTCTATTCTACACAAGAATTGCCAGGGATGAAGAACTTGTTCTAGTTTGACAACAAACTTGTTGCCACACAAATTAGGAATCACTTAAATAGCATAGGAAGCCATGATGCACAAAATAAAGCCCTATGGGGCTATTTCAAAAAAATTTCAAAAGGTCATGCAGTCCAAGCAAAGGATTCCTAGGTCAATTGTGGAAAAATACAAAAATGATATATGTTTTATAGTTAACAAAGGCCAATGTATGATGGAGGATGTTGAGCCTAGGATAGTCTGGGTACTTCCTATGGGATATGAAGTGGTAGGAATTATACTAGATGGTTATGCTCAACATGTGTTAAGCAAACCCAGGGACACAAATGAACCAAGATTTGGTACATATGAAGAATTATCTATGAAAGTGCATGTTGAACTGAGGAAGCTTGAAACTCAGAAAAAGATGAGGACATTGGTTAAGGAATATGCCCAGAGCATAGGACTCACTAAAGAAGCAATTGCTAAAACAAGAGCAAGATCAGAAGTTACTCGGGCAATTGAGTAAATGAAGCAAGATCAGTCTAAAAAGGCACCGAAAGAGCCTGAGAAGAAATCAAAGGAGCCTGCAGCAACAAAGAAGAGAACAAGAGATTCTACTTCACAAACTACATTTGGTGAAACAACCTCTTCAACTGCACCTGAATTCTCTAGTCCTACTCCATCTGTAGAAGCATCCACCAAGAAAACCACTGACAAGGGTCCTAAAAGACAAAAGACAAAAGGACACAAAATGTATGTCAGTGTGAGAAAAGATGATGATCAGGATACAGAATCAGATGAAGAAGTTAAAAAGATGAAGGTTAAATCAGTAGAAGCCTCTGGTATTGGTCAAGGCAAGCCCTCTGAAAAGGGGAAAGGAAGAAAGAAGGAGAAGAAGGCAGAGCTTGTGAAAGTATAGGCTACAATAAGTCTAGAGGATGTATTGAAGGCTATTACAGTTGATGGCAATCTAAAACCTATTGCCCAATTGTATGATGACTATGATGATGCAGATAAAAACATCATTGAGACTATTGTCATAAAATACTTGGACATATACAATAAAGCCCTTATTGAGATAATTACTGAACTCCCAAACAGCTTGGGAAGTATAATATCTACAAGAAAAGAAGCTACTATGGCCAAGGACATTGAGCTTAGAGAACATACACTAATAAAGCTATGTCCTGAAATCACCCTAGAAGAAAAGGCAAAATTCTCCAAAGTGCTTCATGGAAAATTTACAACAAAGAGGTGGATGAACACTCTCATGTTAGATGAGATTGAGAAGGTAGTTAAGGAGATCGAGGAAATCACTTTGAGAGTATTGAAGGAATTTCATCTCCCAACCATATATGATAATGAAGAAACAAATGTTAGAGATGACACATCTATTCCAGAGGTCAACTTGGATCAAGGGTTGGATAAGAATAATAAAGAGATAAAGGAAAAAGAAGATCAAGCCCCTACTACTAATGGTCTAGATACAACCGATAAGGAGAAGACTGATGAACAGAACAAAGTTGATAATCAAGAACTTGAACAAGCTGAGAAGAGCCCTGCACCAGAACAAAGTATTGATGAACATGAGTCTATGGATCTAGAACCACTAAAACAGAATCAAGAAGAAGAAGTGTCTAAAGAAATGACAAGAGACATTGTTGCTACTCCAATTGATTCTGTCAAAGAATTTTTGGAGAAACAACAAGTTTTGGATGAGTCTGAGCTTCTACAAGGACCAATAAATTTGGCCTCAATGTCTCCTGTGCAGAAATTTAAACTAGTATCAATTGTCCAAGAAAAGGCACATGAAGAGATATTAAAGTCACATATATAGGATAGTGAACTCATTGGTGAGGTATCCAACATCCTGGAGAAGTTGATGCCTTCATACCAAAAAGATACATCATTGTCATCAACTGATTAGCTCAAAGGTCTGATAAACTGTGTAAGTACTCATTTTGAATCTATTGAGAAGTCTGCAGATGCTAAGGTTAGAAAAGAATATAATGAGAGAATGTTAGTAGAATTAAAGACAATGATTGACAATGATAAAATTCTACTAGGCAATAAAATCAAAAGTATAGAAAAAACTATCGAAGAATCATATTATAAATACAAATTTTGCTTATCATGGACGGAAGTTACTAAGGAGTTAAAAGAAAAAATCAAGGGTCTGGAACTCAAATTACTAAATATCTCTAAGTCATATGATTTGGCAGTTGAATCAATAAGTAGCAAAGAGATAAAGGTTGTAAATATCCACAATGAATTAAGCAATCTGATGAATAAGAGGGAAGAAGTTAAAAACATATTGTGCCAGCTAAGAGGGCTGATAAGTCCTAAAATAGATTCAATGACTAATCTTGCAGCAAAAGCCTTAAAAGTACAAGCAATAATTGATACACCTTTAGATTTGCAGAAAGCAAAAAAATTAGTTTTTCTGATAAATGGTCATATTCAAATTTTGGAAAGTACAAAGAATAGATGGGATGGAGAGTTAGCTTTGCTAAAGACCATTTATAATGATATTCTTCCTCCTACAACTAATTGATTGAGTTAAAGATTGTACCTGTACATATGCAGAAGAGTATGACAATTTTGAAATTTTCACACAATTTTGGTATTCATACATATACCTTTGCCATTGATGTCAAAGGGGGAGAAGAGAATGACTGAAAAATGGGCAAAAACCTAAAGGGGAATAGAAAAATAAAGTGAACAAAGTAAGGGGGAGAAACACAAGCATTTTTCACTAAGCGTTGCCATCAATGACAAAGGGGGAGATTGTTGGCAACATAGTCAAGAGACACTGCTTTGTTGATTAAGGTAGAATGTTGTCATTGATGGCAATAAGGTTTGGTAAAGGGGATTTCAGTATGGAAGACTAAAATGAGCCAGAATGACTAAGTATGGATAGTACATAGAGTGATTGACAGTAATAGGAATGGTATGATTCCGCAATTGAAGATCTTGTTATATGGTTCTGGTATGTTACTCATAGCTATCTAGTGATGTCATGATTCAATGTTCAAGTCCTAATTTCCTCCAGAAGACATACGATGAAATGTCTAAGTCCGAGTGAACAAAGTTAAGTTAGAAATAGTGCAGAGTACCTGAGTAATTTGGTCTGCATTCCTCTGTTGATGAACATTTTAATTTGTGGTTTTGAGGCAATGTAGATACGTGTGTTGAGTACCTAATTCCATATTTATAGAGCTTGAAGATTATTAGGTAATATTCTAAAAGTTCTCCAGTATTGGCTTCTAGGCTTACAGTATTTCACTATGACAGAACAATTGTTCTGAGATCCACATTTTGCAAAAGAAGAATATCATGACCTGCAATTCTAAAGGTATGACAAGAGATCTATGATGGATGTTGGCTATATTTTTTAGAGTCTGATATGGTCCGCATTGAAGGTTATGGTATGACAGTTGAATTAGTCAAATGTGCACTGAAGGGTCAAGCTGACAGTCATGTTAGATCAATATATGGAGAAGGTATATGATTGGAATCATCAATCTAAGTGGTTCTATAATAGGTCCAGACTCATATGAATAGTCTTGCATGATTGATTAGGTCTACAATTGTTGTTTGGGCACAATAACGAGCTGACAAGGTATAACTTGAATATACAAGCTTTATCTTTTGCATGTCAACCTAGTTTGAGGAAATTCTTGATGCAGATATATATACTTAATAGATTTTGGCATTGGATGGATGAGATGGTGCAAATATAGTGTGAATTCAATGTGTGTGTGATCTAAGACAATTTTGTGACCAGAAAAGGATAGTGAGGGTAGAAGAACAAAGTATATGTGAAGCAAAGAAAAAAAAGCAAGGCAAACATTATGAAGACATTTGAGTCTGTATACTGAGCTATAAATGGAACTACACCTTAGCATTCTGTAGATGCATTTGTAGTAGTCATCTCTTCGTAGCGAGCCAATCTTTATTCTCTTCTCTCTTCTATCTTTTTGGCAGTGAGCCTATTCTAGTGAGCACTTCTTTTGGATAGTGAGTCCTTTGGCAATGAGCCTTCATGTAATCCAGTTTTGATATCATAATATATTGTGAGCTAACATTCACCGGGGTTTTTCCCTTTTTGGGTTTTCCACGTAAAAATCCTGGTGTATATGTTATGACTTTGTGGCTGCTCTTCTTATGTTTGTTTTGCTTTCATGTTATTGAATTTGGTAAATGGATTAATAAATATGTGAAAGAAAAGTTTTATAGAATACTAATTCACCCCCCTCTCAATATTCTTTGTGATAAACATGATAAACCATTATATCTACAAAAATGGCAACCAAATTTCAACCCATTAACCACGGATCTGTATGATCGCCCCATTTTGGTAAGCTTGTATAATCTTCCCATTGATTATTGGTTAGAGGATTGTTTGGAAAAAAATTGAAGAACCCTTGGGACTCTAATAGATATGGATGGAGAAATATTAGACGGGGACTCCTACCTTTATGCCCGCATCAAAGTAGTGGCAATTAAAAATCTTGAAACAAATTCTTCTCTATGTCGAGGGACATCACTAGATCAAAGCCTAGAAGTGGAAGATTTGAAGAATTACTATTTGAGATGTGGAAGGAGGAATCACATGGAAGAGGCATACAGACAGAAAACAAGATCTATCAAAAAATGGGTATGGAAAGAACCAGTTCCGAAGGTGAAGGTGTCGGAAGGGTCTTTGGACCCGAAGTCTGGTATCAAAGGAAAAACCACAGATCACTTGGAAGGGGTCATCTTAGGTAGAATTGGGAATGGTATCAAATAAAAAGACCCAGAGGGGAGGAGTATGAATAAAGATGAGATCAATCATAGTCTAGAAAGGAACCTGGTGTAGGATGAGGAGCGGGTTGACGATGCCCTAATTTTAGACAAGATCAATTCAAAAATCGCAAGTAAAGAAAATTATAAGGTGGAAGAAGTAATTATAGGTTTATTGGGCAAAGACTTGGATATGGAGGTTTATGATACAGAGGAAGACTTCTTAGACGAAGACGAACTCAGGGAAATCAACGTAAAGCAGATCAGTCAAATTGTTATGAATGCCCTAAAAAAACCACATAAGGAGAGGGGGAGGAAGAGAAACAAGGAAATGAGAGAAAGAGTCACTTCAGAATTAGGGTTGAAGAATATCAACGATTTTTTTGTTAAATCCAAGGGAACAAGCGCCTCCCTTGGAGGGCAATGAGGGTCCTCACTTGGAATGTCAGGGGCCTCAAGGCCCGTGATAAAAGACACTTGATCAAGCATCACTTGGATAAGTTAACAATCAAAATCATGTTGTTGCAAGAAACAAAATTAGGTAAGGAGGAAGGAAACAAATTTACCAGATTTTGCAAACTATGGACCGGTCTGTTCCAGGATGACAATGTTTCTGCAGGGGGTCTACGTATTATGTGGAAACCACAGTGTATAGAGATTAAACCAATGGCGTTAAGGTTCTATTGGATGCTATGATCAGTCCAAAGTCTATTATCTGACTAGGAATTTTACCTGATTAATGTTTATGGACCTATCAAAATAGAAGAAAAAACCCTTGTCTGGTCTGAAGTATTAGGAAGCTGCAAAAATCTGAACTGTGACAAATTGATAATGGGGGGATTTTAATGCAATCCTAGATCCAAAGGAGAAAAGTGGAGGTCTCCAGGATATAAACAGAGTGATGTTGGATTTCAGCGAATTCATCTAGAAAATAGGATTAATTGACTGCATACCAAGAAATAGGCAATACACCTAGACAAATGGGAGGGTTGGGTTCACAAATATCATGGAAAGATTGGATAGGTTTTTTGTGGGGCCAAGCTGGATGTCTAATTAGTATTTAAATGCGACACAAACATTCTATCATTGATAGCCTCAAACCATTACCCTATTCAATTAGAGATCTATTTGAGTGAAAGACCAGTCAAGAGTTATTTCAAGTTCGAGAATATGTGGTGAAGGGACTCAAACTTATTAGGTCTTTTGGAGGGATGGTGGGAAGAGATCTCCTTTCACAAGGGCACAATCAGCTTTAGATTCTTGAAGAGGCTCAGACTCTTAAAGGATAAACTCAAGATATGGAACAAGACTTGTTTCAAGAATATCTTCATCGAGAAAGTAAAGATAGAGAAAGAATTGGAATCTCTAAATGAGAAAATCATTGACAAAGGAATGTTCGCTGATGATTTTGTGAAGGAAAGAAAATTAAAAGAATAGTTGTCAGAGATTCTGGCCAGAGAGGAGATTTTTTGGAGGGATAAGGCAACGGAAACTTGGCTCAAGGAAGGAGACTACAATACCAAGTTCTTTCATGCCTTTACAAAAAGTAGGAGAGAGAGGAACAAAATTACTTCAATCAAGCTAGAGGATGGTTCAATTGCCAAGGTAGAGAGACAATCGAAAGGGAAGCAATTAAGCACTTCAAGGCCATGCTTGGAGATTCTCATACTCAGGAGACAAACATAGACATTGCGTTATTATCTTGCATCCCAGAATTGCTAGGAGAAGAAGAAAACAATAGCCCCATGGCACCTTTTACAATGGATGAAATTAAGAATGCCACTCATTAGTTGGGTCCTGAGAAAGTCCCCGGGCCCAATGGGTTCCCTACCAAATTTTTTTAGATGTGGCCACGATATTTGGGAGTTGGCCGAAGACATTCGTAAAAAAAGGAAATTTGTTAAAGACATGAATAACGTGGCTATCGCCCTTATACCTAAGAAGATGGATTGTAGTTCCTTTGTGGATTACAGATCGATTGTTTTATGCAATGTGATCTACATGATCGTTTCCAAAGCATTCGCTAATAGATTGAAGGTGGTATTAGATAAAATTATCTCAGAGGAACAAAACAGTTTTGTCCCTGGAAGAGAAATCATGGAAAGCATCATAGTCACAACAAAAACTATTCACACAATTGTTTTGGAGAAGAACAAGAGCATGGTAATTAAGCTTGATGTTAACAAGGCATATGACAGGGTAAATTGGAATTTTCTTATTGCAATATTAAAGAATTTTGGTTTCGACAAAGAATGGATAGAGATCATATCATAATGCATCACAACTCCTAGATTCTCCATCTTAGTTAACAGATCAATCTGTGGATTGTTTGAAGCCACCAATGGGATGCGTCAAGGTGACCCTCTCTCTATTCCTCTTCATCATTATGGCTAAGGTGATGGGGAGATACTTTAAAGCATTAAGAAATCAAGATTTGTGGAAAGGCATTGTGGTGGATGAAGGAATTAATGCAGTAACTCATAGTCAATTTGTTGATGACACAACTTTGTTTGGAAATGCTACAATCAAGGAAGCTAAAACAATAAAGGAAGCTTTGAACAGATATTCAAGCAGGTCAAGACAAGATTTCAATCTTGAGAACTCAATTTTTTTTCTTTCATACTAAGAAACTTTGCAAAGGAATATTGCAAGAATACTTGGTTTCACCATTGGTAACCTCCCATCAAAGTATCTCGAAGTTCCCCTTTTTACTGGAGCATGCATATCCTCACAGTGGGACGAGGTTCTTAGCAATTTTCATATGAAATCTAAGGCATGGAAAAACAAGTGGCTCTCTCTGGCAGGGAGGATTTTAATGATCAAATCAATTCTCTTGGCAGTACTGATATATGTAATGTCTTGCCTCAAAATGACACATAAAGCTGTGGTAGATTTGGAAAGTAAACTTAAAAGGTTTCTTTGGGAAGGGGCTAAGGAAGAAAAAAAAATTCTATTACTCAATTGAGAAATGACGTGCTTGCCCAAGGATAGTGGAGGGATAGGTATCAAGAGAATGTTACCCAAAATCTAGCTCTGGGGGCAAAATTAGTTTGGAAGATGTATAGGGAGCCTGGGAAACTATGGTGCAAAATTCTGTAGAGGAAATATTTGGATAATGAAGATCCAAGTAGAATGTTGGCATGAGACACTGCAAGGCATGTCATGTGTTGTCATTTATGGAAACTAAGTCCACTCCACACATCCACAGTGCAGTATCAGATCATACCGGAAGTCAGTTCTAAGATTTGTCAAGTCTGGATAGACAGGAATAGGGTATATGGTAGAGTTCAGTATTTTGGTCAATGGATCTCTCCATTTAATCATTGTGTGTTGCGAGTATGAGGGAGTGTAGAGGAATGTCAGGATAATCTAAATCCAAGATTCCAACCTTCGGTGACAAAGGGATTAAAAGTTATGAGCATCTAAGTATCGGGTCCTAATATGACAGAACAGTTCAGTAAAGAACAGGCTGACTTGTGTTAGATCCTTATACGGATCTAGTGGAAGTGTTTTGTTGAGTTGCATATGGGATATAATGTTAGTGGATAACTTGTATGGTGACCTGCAAGTGTTATTTCTGGTACGCATCGATATTGGTGTATCGATTCAGCTGACAGAACAAAGTACTTGTATTGTTTGTTAAGTTCTTCATAAAGTCGACAGAAAAGCGATTGAATTTCTTGAGGTGGATATATATAGCCGATGGATTCGAGTATATTGGTGTGTGGTGTGTTGAGTGTGATGGAGTAAGTGCAAACAAGGCAGATCAAAGTGCAAAAGAAAAGAGATCTAAGGTCTGGATGATGGCAGAGCAGTAAACAGGTCAGAATAAAGATGAAGTGTATCAAGTTGGTATTCTGTGCTTAAACCAGAACTGAATCCTTGCATTTATAGATGCTAGTTATCAGTTCAAACACATTGTAATCTTCATGTTGTAGGCAGTGAGCCTTCTTTTGAGTAGTGAGATCTGGGCAGTGAGCCTGAATGCATGTGCATTCCCCTTTTGTAATACTTTTAACAGAGTATAATCTTTGTGGGTTAAACCCCACCATGGTTTTTCCCTTAACCAAGTTTCCACGTTAAAAATTCTTGGTTTCAAGTGTGTAAATTGTGTTTCTGCTCATATGTTATTGATTCATGCTTTCATGGTTACAATAATGATCTACTATTAAGTAGTAAAGAAGAATTAAATGCAGCAAGTATTATAGTTTTGAGATAACTGATTCACACCCCTCTCAGTTGTCTGCCCTAATTCCAATAATTGGTATCAGAGCAAGGTTCTTTAAAAGAAGCCTAATAGCTTGAGGAAGATCTGGGAAGAAGTTTCAATGGGTTCACTCAGAGAACAACTTCAATTGGCTTTAGAAGATCTTGATCGGACCAAAGCAGAAGTAGATGATCTAAAAGCAAACCTTAAAGATGTTGATGATTGCATTGACTTGCTAAAAGATAAATTAAAGAAATCATTGGAAAAAAGGAAGGAACTACTTCATCAACTAGCTAATCTTGCTGAAGAAAATGGCATGAATGAGGCTTTGGAAGAAAAAACAAAGGAATGTGAGAAGCTTACAAAAGAAGTTTTTGTTCTAAAACATGAGATGGAATCTGGGGTGATGAGGCTAACCAAAGAAATTGAGCAAAGGAAGAAGACTGAAGAAGAATTGAATCAAACTCTGAAGGAAAGAACTGAAGAATGCTACAGAATGGATAGAACAATTGGCCACCTTAAATTTGATCTACAAGAATGCAGATATAATGAGGAGGAACTTGAAAGATAGATTGTCATTCTTAGACATGACCTAGAAGTTACAAATGAATATAAGGAGAAGTTCAAGATAAGTTCAACCAAACTTGAAATGCTGCTTGAAAGTCAAAAGAAGGCAGATGATAAGCATGGTCTTGGGTATGAGAAAGGTGAAAGCTCTAGATCTGGACAAAGAAATTCTCAATCAAGAAATGGGAGAAACAAACCTAGAAGACCTCCGATAAGACAACCTAATGCTCAAAGGTATCCATCTTTCAATGGCTATTGCTTCAAATGTAATAGATATGGTCATAGAGCTAATCAATGCAGAAGTCAAGTGAATCAAAATGCATCATCTTTCTCTGGTCAATGCTTTAATTGCAAAAGGATAGGTCATAAGGCTGAGGAATGCAGAAATGGATCAATCAATCCTCCTAAGAACAAGCAAGTGTTCAATAGAAGATGTTTTACATGCAATAAGGTTAGGCATATTGTAATGCATTGCAGATCTAAACTTACTCCAACTTGTGATTGTCATAGAAATAAGATTGTGTGCTTCAATTGCAACAAATCTGGTCATATTGCAAAATTCTACAGAAGCAGGAATAATGGAAGAAGAGGTCAGGTAAACAGAAAATCAGAAGAGCAAAGACTAGACTAAGGTAAAGGAAAAGTTTATGTAAATGAGATCTAGAATGAAATGAACAAGATATGGGTAAAGAAAGGGGCAACAAGCAATGGTGATGGATCCACACCGGAATCCAATGTTGATAATTCCTCCAGGAACTAAATTAGGAGCTCTAGCTCAGGGGGAGCTACATTGAAAATCAAATTCCCCCTGCTAGTAAGTGGGTGCCTAAATCTGGCACAATGGGAAAAGATAATTTGGGTTACTACAAATCATTTGAAAGGATTTCTGGAAGAAAATAAGTGGATTTAACGATTTGTGGAGCAATTAAAGGTCGACTGTATGCAGAAATAGTGTAACCAGATGTGTTAGGGCAGAGTATTTATTACAAAGACAAATTAGGCCTTGCAGAGCATAAAAAGGTTGTTCATTCTTCATTTGAATCACTTTGCATTAGAAGAAAGCAAGAAGAAAAGAGGTGAACAAGCTCTAAGCTGAGAATTTTCAAGAGTTGAAGTGCGAAGAGGATTTCCAACCAAAACCCTAACCTGCGGAGCAAGGTACATCTATTTTCTATGAAATCTCTTGAAATCTCAATCTTTGCAAATGGCTACACCTCTAGTTATTGATGTAATTGAAAGGCCCCGACCAATATTTAATAAGCATCCATACAAGTTAGTTGAATTTGAACTGTTAGGTGCATTTTTTGGTGTCCCATATGGCATACTGCATGTTGAAGATATTAGGGCTTACATCCATTGTAATATTGATGAATTTGGAAATATGAGATTGTTGGAATTGCTTAAGAACCATCTAACGGATGATAATTATGATATGAAACCAGAATTCAAAACCCTAGAGAGCAAACATTTTCTACAAGTCACTAAATTTCTGACTTGTGATGAGAATGAGTGGGTTCGATATATCTTGAGCCGATTGCATGATGAATTCATATGGCTGTTAAAACCATTCAAGATTACCAAGGATGTTATCAAGATTGTGACTGGGTTAAATTCAACTGGTGGATTACCCATTTTAAAATCTGTGAAAAACCAAATTGTTACAGATGCAACCAGTGCAAAGTTTGACAAGAGGGCAATGACCATAAATGACATTATAGAACTGGATGTTAAGTTTCCTTCCATGGTGATTGGCTATAAGATTTATCACTCCAGCATGGAGAATTCTGTCTCTGGAACTGCCATATATGCATCATATAAAATGTTAAAAGAGAATGCAGAATATGACCTATGTGAGTTGCTACAAAACCAACTAATGGAAAATTTGAACAAAATCAAGAAGGATAAGAAAAACACCTTCAAATATGGTTCTTTAGTTATATGTTTATTCTTCTATTTTATGAATGAAGTACATGGAGTACAAGGTGTGCACTGGACAAATGACAGGCCAGTTGCATGGCAAATAAGAGATCATCTACTCAGCATTGGAGATTCTAATGCACAGAAAACTACAATTTGGGGATACTTCAAGAATTTTTAGAATATGATGCATGCAAGGGAGAGAATTCCCAAGTCAGTTGTTGAAAAGTATGAAGATGAAATATGGTTTATGGTTGACACTGATTAGTGCCTAATGGAGGCTGTGGAACCCAAAACTGTATGGATTATGCCTATGGCCTATGAGGTTGATGAGCAGATTTTGGACATGTATGCTCAACATCTCCTGAGAAAATCAAAAGACACTTTTGTTGAAAGATTTGGAACGTATAAGGAGCTAAGTCTAAAATTGCATGTTGAGCTCAAGCAACTAGAGACCAAGAGAAAAGATCAAAGGCAAGTTGAAATGTATGCTGAAAGAATTGGTATCACAAAAGAAGTTGTAAGAAAGAATAGAGAAAGATTTGAAAAGATGAAGAGAAGAACTAAGCAAACTTCAGAAGAGAGGGCAAAAAGTGAATCAGTAGCTGCTCCGAAAGTCACACCTAGCTCATCAAGAAAAACAAGAAGTTTTGCAACTGTCTCTGAGCAATCAAAGTCCATTCCCACTGAGACACCGGAAGCCAGACCATCCGATGAAGAAAGAAAGAGAAAGAAAACAAAGGCCACAAGAATGTATATGAGCTCAAAAGACGATGAGGAGACAGAGACAGATGAAGAAGTTAAAGAGATAAGATCTAAGAAAGCCAAGATTTCAAAGGCTTCTGAGGACTAGCCTTCCAGAAGTAAAAAGGCAAGTAAAATGAAAGAGATTGGTAAGGTTGCTATGACAGTTGATGAAATTGTAAAAACAATTATTGTTAATGGAAATCTAAGGCCTATCAGAGAATATTATAATAGTTTTGATAAAGCAAATAAGAAAATCTTGGAGGATGCCACCATCCTATACTTGAATAAATTCAATAGAGCTCTACTGGAAATTTTGCAAGAAATTCCTAAAAGTTTAAGGAATATACTAGAGATGAGGAAGGAAGCCACCAAGGCTAGAGACCTAGAACTCAGAGAACATGTCCTCTCCACCTTGTGACTAGTAATGACCAGAAGAGAAGCAAATAAAATCCTTAAGGAAGTGAAGGATAAATTTAGAAGCAAGATCTAGATGAACAAGCTAATTCTGAGGAAGTTGTAAAGGAAACAGAGGAAATTTTGAAGAAGGCCCTAGATGAAGATAAATAGTATGTTGCTTTAGAGGAACTAGTTAAGGAAGGCAATCCTTCAGTTTTGGAACAAAAAAATTCAGAAGAAGAGACTGGAAAAGGAAATGATGACCAAAATGATACTCTAGATCCTCTGGAGCAAACCTATGTGGAGACACTAAGTCCTACTCAAGATGAATCTAACAAGAATGAGGATCAGAAAATCTGAAGAGGCTGAAGACAAACAGGATACTCAGGATGAAACAGATGGAGTTGACACAGAAATAAACATGAAAACAAAAATTCCCATTGAAGTTGACTCACAACAAAAGGAAGAAGAAGAAGTCAAGGATAAGGAAGATAAAGAAGAACAAGATGGTGCAAATGTTGATGCATCCAAACCAAATAGTCCTAATACTGACACTAAGAAAACTCTAGGAAAGGAAAGTGGTCCAAAAATTGTGGCAAGAGACACTGCAGATGCAGTGAAGAGTTTTCTGAGTAAAGAAATGCTAGAGTTTGATGAACCAGAACTGATTCAAGGACCAATCAACTTGGATACTCTCTCTCTTGTCTAAATGATGAAGATAACATCTTTCACACAAGCCAAGACAAGTGAAAAGATATTGAAATCTCACATAGAGGACAGTGAGTTGTTAAGTCTTGCATCTAGTATATTGGAGAAGATAATGCCAACTTTCCAAAAGAATCCATCTAATTCTCCCTCCAGAAATATAAAGAGCCTTGTAAATTCTGTAAGTACACACTTTGAGTCCTTTGAGAAGTCTGTAGAGATTAAAGTTTGGAATAAATTTTTGGATAAGAGATTTAGTGAGCTAAATGGCCTAATAAGGAATGATAGAAAGGTACTTGATATTAGTATAAAAAGTATTCAAAATTCTCTTAATGACGGAGGTGATGTATACAAATTTTGTCTATCTTGGCCCAAAGTTATTGAGGATAATGAGAAGAAGATAAAGGAGCAGGAACAAAAATTGTTGATTCTATCTCAAAATTTTGATCCTCTAATAGTTTCTCTGGTAAGTCAGGAGTGTCAAGCAATCAGCCTGACTGATGAAATAAAGAAACTTGTTAAAGAAAAGAGAAATATTGTGGAGAAAATGTGTGAGCTCCAGGGATTGACTGCCCCCAAGTTAGAAACAATGTTTACTGCTTTATCAGAAGCTCAAGTTGTAGTCCAGACGGTGATCCTTCAGATCTGAAGAAAGTAGAATCACAGGCATTCCTACTAAGTGAGCACATCTCAATTTTGGATAGCATGAAAAATAAGTTGGGCCTCTAAAATTATGTAGTTGAAAAATAGCTTTGCAGATATTCTCAAGTTCATGTAAATATAATACATGGATTATTTGTACATATGCGGCCTTGTATACATGTTTCTTGTGTAAATTTTGGTTTACAGATCCCACTCTTTTCCATTGATGTCAAAGGGGGAGTGAGAGATAGTGAAAAATGAAAGAAAATGAAGAATCCATCAAAGGGGGAGCAGTGGAAGAATATATAAGTGTACACAGTAGGGGGAGTCAGTCATGACACTTAGTCATTTTTCACTAAGTGTTGCCATCAATACCAAAGGGGGAGATTGTTGGCATGAGACACTGCAATGCATGTCATGTGTTGTCGTTGATGGCAACTAAGTCCACTCCACACATCCGCAGTGTAGTATCAGATCATATCGGAAGTCAGTTCCAAGATTTGTCAAGTCTGGATAGACAGGAACATGGTATATGGCAGAGTTCAATATTTTGGTCAGCAGATCTCTCTAGTTAATCATTGTGTGTTGCAAATCTGAGGGAGTGTAGAGGAATGTCAAGACAATCTAAATCCAGGATTTCAGCCTTCGATGACAAAGGGATTAAAAGTTATGAGCATCTGAGTACCGGGTCCTAATATGACAGAACAATTCAGTAAAGAACAGGCTGACTTGTGTTAGATCCTTATGTGGATCTAGTAGAAGTGTTTTGGTGAGTTGCGTATGGGATATAATGTTATTGGCCGACTTGTATGGTGACCTGCAAGTGTTATTTCTAGTACGCATCGATATTGGTGTATGGATTCAGCTGACAGAATAGAGTACTTGCATTGTTTGGTAAGTTCTTCATAAAGCTAACAAAAAAGTGATTAAATTTCTTGAGGCAGATATATATAGCTAATGGATTCAACTATATTGGTGTGTCGTGTGGTTGAGTGTGATGGAGTAAGTGCGAAAAAGGTAGATCAAAGTGTGAAAGAAAAGAGATCTAAGGTTCGGATGATGGCAGAGCAGTAAATAGATTAGAATAAAGATGAAGTGTATCAAGTCAGTATTTTGTGCTTAAATCATAACTGAATCCTTGCATTTATAGATGTTAGTTATCAGTTCAAACACATTGTAATCTTCCTTCTATAGGCAATGAGCCTGCTGTAGGCAGTGAGCCTTCTTTTAAGTAGTGAGCTTTGGGCAGTGAGCCCAAATGCATGTGCATTCCTCTTTTGTAATACTTTTAACAGAGTATAATCTTTGTGGGTTAACCCCCACCGTGGTTTTCCCCTTAACCAGGTTTCCACGTTAAAAATTCTTGGTGTCAAGTGTGTAAATTATGTTTTTGCTCATATGTTATTGACTCATGCTTTCATGGTTATAATAATGATCTACTATTAAGTAGTAAAGAAGAATTAAATGCAGCAAGTGTTAAAGTTTTGAGACAACTGATTCACCCCCCCTCTCAATTATCTGCCCTAATTCCAACATAGAATACTTACAACTACAATTCCATATGGAGGTTCTGCTATTTGGAAATTCGTGTGGGATTCAAGATCGATCATTACTAATAATCTCTCTTGGAAAATAAGGGATGGTAAATTGGCAACCTTTTGGCATGATTCATGGAATGGGGAACCACCATTTGATATTCTTTTTCAAGAATCCCACTTGGATCAGAGAGGTTGAGGTAGCAGTTGGGATTTCAATGGCTGATTATGTCAAAAAAAGTATTGGTAATGTCGGTGCAACTTTTGGATGGAGAAAGTTTGATAATGAAATCATCCCCTTAGCTGATAAACAAGCTTTGGAAAGCATCCTAAAACATAGAAGAATCATCCTCTCAAACCATGAAGATAAGATCATTTGGAGCTGCTCCAAATCTGGCAATTATTCGGTTAAACTTGGATATGATATCTAAATTGCTCAAAGGGAAGAGATAGAATGGCCCAAGAACCTCTGTTGGAATAAATGCCTTCTTCCTAAAGCTGGCACATTTCTTTGGACTGTCTTGTATAAAAGAATCTTAACTGGAGATAGATTGGGGTCAATTGGCTATGAAGGACCTAGCAGATGTCCTATATACAAAAAAGAGGAAGAATCTGCCAATCATCTTTTATTAAACTATTGTGAGGCCTCTAAATGTTGGGATTGGTTGATGTCTTCTCTTGGGTGGACCTCGGTGAGACAGAATGATTTAAATTTTTTTTACTGAGCTAGCCTAGGTTTGGGGGCAAATCCACATGGGAAGATGTTTGGATAATCATTGCATCGATGCTGGTGTGACACTTGTGGAAAGAGAGAAATAGGTGCAACTTTTGTGATTGGAGCCTTAATTCAGATGAAATAATAAAAAAGATCCAAGAAGGAATTTGTGAAGTGGCAAACTCTAAATCCTATTTAAAAAAGAATTGCTCCTTTTCACAGTGGGATGATCAATTACAGAAGAATTGGCCAAAACTAAAATTTCCTGCTAACAGTTCAAAGTGTAAATCAAATAACAGGAAAGAGACTAAATGGAAAAAACCTCCCACTGAGTGTTTAAAATTAAATTTTGACGGCTCTGCAAAAGGGAACCCAGGATTAGCTAGAGGTGGATGTATTATAAGAGATGAATCGGGCAAATGTATAGGGGCTTTAACTAGCCACTTTGGGATCACTACAAATAATGAAACCAAAATGGAAGCCCTTCTTTGAGGCTTATGGCTCTGTGAGAAAATGGGTTTAAAAAATGTTGACATTGAAGGAAACTCTCTATTATGTGTCAATGCCATCAAGACCGAGAAAGTAAGTAATTGGAAGCTGAAAGGTTGGTTAGAAAAGATTTGTAATATGCTAGATAACCTTGATTGCTTCACCATCTCACATATATTTAGAGAGGCAAATAGTGTGGTTGATCTATTGGCCAATATCAGTTCTCAGTAAGATGAAGCTGACGTGGTTTATAACTCAGATAACTTGATCAAAATGGTGGCAGAATTGGTCAATAAGGAAATGTTATTGATCGAAGTGAAGTGATTGGGCCTTTTCATAGGCTTGTTAGTACAACTTTAATCTTGATTCTCCCAGTTAATGATGAGAGACTGAGATTGTTTAGACTAGACGATTGCAGTTCTTCCTAGATATTCTAAATCTAGCCTTTGTTTGCCTTGAGCACTATCAAAAGGCTGAGTATGCTCCTAAGAAGGATAGCAAGGACTAATCTGTAGACTCATTGCAAAGGAAAGTGCAGTCCCTTGGATATGGAAAGTTCTGGTGTCAAATGCCAATATATGTGGCATTTTTTACGTGGAAGTGGTTAAGAAGAAGCAGAAGGTGGCAGAGGCTCTGAAAATCTTTAGAGAAGGAATGGAAAACTATGAGATGAATGCTTTTGCAAACTATGTTAGCTTGTATGGTGACCTCTTTTTGATGTGCAGTTAGAGAGGATCAATGTTCTAGCAAATGGCATTAATACCATTTTGCTTGCTATGTAATTTTTCTATGTTTTGTTATAAAAATGGGATCTACCCCCACTGGTAGAACTTATCATTAAAAAAATAATATAATGTAATAATATATAATAATAATAATATAATAATATTATATTATCATTAAAAAATAATATAATAATATAATGTAATAATATATAATAATATAATATAATAATAATAAGACAAATCTTATGCCATTATTTTGTTTTATGTTCACACTTCCCTTTAGCTCACTTCAAATCTTACAATTTGATATGCTCGCCTCAGTTATTTCCAATTCAATTGTATTGTGAAAAATTCACACAACACAATATTAAATAGATTACTACTTGGAAATAAATTTACCCAAATTATGGAAATATTTAGACTACAATCTTATTATAATAGTTACTAAAAAATTTAATATATGAATTATTTTGGCTTTTAAATAAGCAAAGTTAGAACCAAAACATTGTAATTTTGGGGTTAAAAGGAGATCCAAAGAAAACATTATTGATTTCTGGAACTCAAATCAAACAACCATGATATGAATGATTTATGTGGACAAATACTTTTCTTATGTGTACAAGTATTAGGGTGGCAATGTACATCCATTAGAATACTTCATATTATATGTTTGTCTTATGATGTCAAATGATATCTTTAAATAGTTACTCCATACCAAATGGTTTTATCTATTAATATAAATTTGAGAATTAACCCCTACCTCTAATCCTAAATATCATATATAATTATAATTATTATTATTATATAATATAATATATAATTATAATTATTATATATATTATAATTATAATTATTCTAATTAATATTATAATAATATATCTAATCTATATTATAATATTATATTATTATATTATATAATTATAATAATTCATATAATTATATAATATAGTTAAAATAGTTATGAAGGGATGAGTTTTTGAAAGGGCCCAAATCCTTGTACATGAAAATGAAATGTTGGTCTCCATCATGAGAACCAAGAGACCTAACCACTTGACCCATCTCACTTGACTTCTATAGATTTTTTCCTTGTTAACTTCTATCAAATTTTTCTTTGCTTTCTCTTCGAGGGTAGAGGTCATTGCTGATGTATATACGTTTTGCAATGCACAATATTGCAGCTAATATCTTGGCCCGATCTTAGACAACATCAATATCATAATCATCTTTATTATTTTGATCACAAATAACCTCTCTCTATGACTCCCAAAATTTTAAGCATCCTGAATAAATTTATTTATTCATTTGTTGGTTATGGGAATGTTATATTGGTTTAAGAGAGTTTCGCCAGCAAAGATGATATAACTGTCATCTTGTCTAACTGAAATTAATAATAGCATGTGTGTCGTGTCATATTACTTTTCCCCATAACAATACAATTTCGTGGGGCGACCAACATTGAGAGCAAAGCTCGTATTCAGGGAAGAAGGTTAAAGCGTAGAAATAGGAAAGAATTAAATAGTATAACTGTCACGACGTTGATATAGGAAAGAAAATTCTGTAACGGATGGATAGTACAAGCACTTCATACTTCCACCTTCTGGATTGCGAAATATGTAACTGTACCGGTGATAAGTCTGCACACTATAGATTTAAAACAACCAATTCTTCTGCACAAGAAACATTTCAAAATTTGACATACAACTTAAGATTAACATGCAATCTTAAAAAAAAACAATGATCTGTAACGTACTTTATTGAGCTGTCCACTATCGTGCGATATTGCACATTTATGCACCATCTTTCTTTGTTTCAAACTGAATTTTTTCTAGCATCCACAGTTTTATTGCAGGAAGCATAAATATGAGGGGTGAAGTACGTGGTCACTTGAGCGAGGAGAAGGGAAGAATCTACCCAAAGGAAAATCTTTTGCAGCATCAACATTCTTTTCCAGGAAGAATCAGTATGAGGACTGATGGACATGGTTGCATGAGTGGGGAGAAAGGAAGAATCTGTTCAAAGGAAGGAAGCAACAGAGGTAGGGGGAACATTTTTTCATTCTTATAAAAAAAATGAGCGTTTTTATTCTGCTATGAGACATTGTTCTTTATTCCTATTAAAATTAGCTCTGCCGTAGTTATTGGAAATCCTTCATTTGAAACCAATAGTTAATCGAAATCCCTATTGCTGTGTTTGAAGCCCTTCAACTGCATATAAGTTTTCATTCTAAGAATGTCTTTTGTATAATAAATGTAGTTTGGCATTTTTGTTACATATATGTACCTAATTGTTCATGTCTTCCCCTTCAAGGCTTAAAGAATGTTTTTTTATACAATGTTTATGGTTAGAAGATGTGCTTTTGGATTTGTTGTGTATGTTTTTTTTTATCAAGAACGAATGAGGGAAAGCTCATACAAAGAAACATACACAGTCAAATCTAAAAGCACTTCTTCTAAATTCTATGAATTCGATAGACTGTGGAAAGCTCATGCCTACTAATGTTTATGGTTTTCATATGTTTATTTGGATTGGTATGGTTGGCAGCCAGTGTGGGGATTCCGTGTTCGAGTCCCAAGGATGGCAAGTGTCTGGACCCCAATGCCCCTGAGTTCACTCCCTCTCCTTCAATCTTGTATTCACAGCACATATTCAGTCCGCCTGTGAGCTCCCATAATGTCTACGGACACATGGCAGTCATCCAGTACCAGCAGCAACAGCAAAAGCTGTTATGGTATGTTTCTCCTGCTCACACTCACAGTGGAGGCATCCATCATTTCAGTTGCAGTCCCCGGATTTCTCCCAGAGATTTGGGCACTTATTACATCTTTGATGAGAAGGCAGCAGAATTATATCAGGGCACCCCTCGCACTACTCTCATGGTCAGAAACATTCCCAACAAGTACAGGTATTCAATAAAATCAGTCCTAATAGACATCAGATTTCCACAGGTCCATAATTTTGTAATTGGGTGCTTTTGGAATTAACTGTGTGATAGTATTTTCTTTCAACACATGATCAGAAACGTTATAGTGTGGGAGAAAATACTATCAATGATGGATCATGTAGTGTGGTCCGAAACGTTGAGAGAAAATACTATCAATGAGAGTCAATGATGGATCATGTAGTGTGGCAGAAAATACTATCAATGATGGATCATGTAATGTGGCCCGAAACATTGAGAGAAAATACTATCACACAATTGAATCCAGAAGCATCCAATTATACAAAATCAACCCTCTTCATATCCAATTTCCATTCAGCATACAGTCCATTATTTAACAACTAGAAAAAAACTAAAATTGGTCAGGTTGTTCACTTAAGTTATCATCTTTATGCTGCAGCCAGGGTGAGCTGATAAAATTGCTTGATGAGCACTGTTTACAGCAGAACAGTCAAAACTCTGGCTCAAATGAGGTTGATTCTGCCTATGATTTTGTCTACTTGCCTATTGATTTCAAGTGAGTTATGTCACTTTTACTTAATGTTTCATTAAAACAAACAAATCTCACTGTTTGCAATGGCTTGTATACTCTCCATGTGAACAATTTTTGTGGTTTGTGAACAGAAATCGGTGCAACTTGGGTTACGGGTTTGTAAATTTTACCAGCGTTGAAGGGGCACTGAGGTTTTACAAAGCTCGCCATTTAAAAATGTGGGAACGCTTCAATTCGAGCAAGATTTGCGAGATAAGTTATGCTCGCCTGCAGGTGAGTTAAGTTGATTGTGATACTTCTTCATCTCTTGGGATTCCATTAAATTATATAGTTGGTGGAATCGAACTTGGTCTCTTTCTTTCTTTCCTCAGGGGAAGGCAGCTTTGGAAGAGCATTTTCTAAACTCCACGTTTCCATGCAACACGGAGAAATATTTGCCGGTTAAATTCTCACCACCACGCAATGGAATCCAATGCACACCACCAACCGTTGCAGCCGGTCACCTGTCAGGGAAGCGTAGTTTTAGATGTAATTCTATTCCACTTGCAACTCCAACTCCCTCTAATGTCGTCATGAATGCTAATAAGAATCCAAAGAGCTGCGAAAATGGTGGCAGTGAGGATAATACTACTAGACAGTAGTACTATATCAACCAACTAATGCTCCGAGACTTGTATGATGTAACTGTTATTGCCTTTCTTTGTATTTAGCTGAAATGCTTTTCAGCTTGGCTGTTTGTAACCGATGAATGGGCCATGCAATAATAAAATATTAAGCTCTGACCAGTAGAATTGTTATTATTATGATTACGTATAATGTGATCCTCTAGTGTCTTTTGTTTTAATCTCTTTCCATGCACGGGTACATGATGTGAGCAGTTTATAAGTGATGCAATTATTAAATATCGCTTAGTTACTTTTGTGTAAAAAAAATAAATTTGCCTATGATAGTTATGTTTTGTTGGGGTTATTCTTAAATATTATCCATTTCAAGAGTCAAGGTTAATTTGGACCAATAAAAATAGGATAAATATTTACCACTTTTTGTTGTGAATGAGGTGTAAAATTGCTATTAAGTGTTTGACCATTAAAGTGGATGATATTTAAGTAGAGTGTTTTGTTAGTGTGGAAATAAACACACGTTAAATATTAGATAAAATAGATATTTAATATTATGTGAGTATATCTAGGGTTTTAAATTAGTAAGAAAGAGTGGTATACCACTTAAATAGTAAAGGATAGGGGCATGATTAGTTATATATCTTTATGTAAGTATTTGTATACCTACTTAAATAGTAGGGGACAAGGGGTATGATTAATAAGGGTAGGTGTCACATATATATTAGAATGTTAGTTTTTATTGGATAATCTAAAATTCAGTTTTCATTCGGATTTCAATGCCAAATGTGTAAGTTGTAGTAAATACAACATCATCCTATATAGAAGAATTGAAGGAAATTTGAGCTTGTATTTTCAACATTTGGTGAATTTTTCCCTTTATTCAATTGCCTCTTTGCCCTTTCCACTAGAGCTTTCTACTTTTACAAATCATCATCACAAATTGTCATAAGTTTCTCTATGACTTGCATTCTTTAAATTGTATTTTGGGCTTCAAGGATTTGCCTTTGTATTATGTAGTTCTCACATTTAAGTATTTGGGATTTCAAGAGGATGCTAGCATGGGTAGGCAGGATGCTAGTGATTGTTGTTGTGCGCTAGTGATTGTTGTTACTATTGGCAACACACGTATAATTGCATTAAGCTTGAAAGCTTCTAAAGACTTTTCAACAAATCCATTTTGTGCATTTATTTATGTCATTACAGCCCACAAGACTACATCTCTTTAAGGTATCTTGTCAAACACTTCACATGACTTATTTGCATACACATCTACTAATAAATTTTAACTAAGAACACATATGTTTGAGGCATTCTATTAAATATTTCATGTACCTTTTCCATGCTTCCACATTTTCCATACTGTCTACATCTATAACATTTGATAAAAACCTCCCTCCCTTTATTCTTTGGTGGATGTCCATACCCTATTCTAGAGCTCCCATTTTAGTATTAACAAGCATGATGTTGGAAAAAGTTATGGAATTTGGATTTACACTTGGTAATTACCTTTTCTCAAATCATTTAGAAAATCCATTTTGCACATCTTCTATAATCATTGTAGTCCATGAGACCAAATCTCTTTGAGGAATTATGTCAAACAATTCACATGCCTTGTCTATGCTTCCGCATTTTGCATACATGTCTACCAAGAAAGTTGTAACTATAACATCTAACAAAATTTCTCTATCCTTTATGCTTTGATGAATGCCCATACCCTATTCGAAAGCTCCCATTTTGGCACAAGCAAGGAGGATGCTAGAAAAAGGTTGTTGAATTTAGCTTTGCACCTACCAATTGCATTTGCTTGAAAGTTTCTATTTAGATTTTTCAACAAATCAATTTTGTGCATTCTCCAACTATAACATTTGACAAAAAAAAAAATCTATCCTTTATGCTTTGATGGATGTCCATACCCTGTTTAAAAGCTACCATTTTGGCATCACCAGGGGATATGTTGACAAAAGGTTGTGGAATTCAATTTTACAAGTTTGCCAATTGTATTTGCTTAAAAGTCTCTAAAGCCTTTTCAACAAATCCATTATGTCAAAAGGTTGTGAAATTTAGCTTTACACTTGCCAATTGTATTTGCTTAAAAGTCTCTAAAACCTTTTCAACAAATCCATTATGTCAAATAGTTCACGTGCCTTGTCTATGCTTCCACATTTTGCATACATGTCTACCAAAACTTAATATGAATTTTTATGAATAGATAATATATAGGAATCCCAAGGGAATCACCTCTAAAGCAACACCTTAGCATTTGCATGCATATTGGGGTTTTTGAACTAACCAACATGTGACCCAATGTATTGCTTCAGTATGAGGGGAAAGGGGATAATTTAATTTTAATGTAATATGGGTAGGAATTGGGGGTTGGGAAGCATGTGCAAAATGGGGCGGGGTGTTTATACATGGAATTCTAAATCCTCTATAGATCACTTTGCATAGATCAATTAGAGGAAATCTCATTAACTATGCTAGTCTTGTCAAGGTCATGAAGCTATCTTTTTTCTACATGACATGGTCTTTTATTGTTCCAGAGCTTCATAATCCCAGGAGCGCCTACTTTATCCCAACTCTAATACAGTTAATAAAGATAATAATGGTCACACCAACGTCATGCAGGTTCAATGCAATCCTACCCAAGTTTTCTAAAACCAATTATTGGAAACCTTTTGGTATTTCGGTAACCCTACCCAAAATAATCACTAGGCATCTCAAAAACCCTCCATTATAATTTAGATTAATATATACTATAATTGAGAAAAAAAAATTAAGGGGATTTTTGTTAGAGTTGGTACTACAAGGGCATGGCAATTGAGATGTATATGTGCTTTAAAAATCAATTTTTTCTATGGAATGACACATTTGTCATAACTCATCTAGGTTTTTTATGTTGAGGCTTTAATGTATGGGATGGAAATTAAATTAGTTTTGATTCAAATGTAGCCATGGGTAATGCCCTTGGTTGATAGGGTAGAAATAATAAGATGATATAAGAATGTAACCAAAAAATAGATACATTGGATAGTTGTTGAAAATAGGGTGGTATTTTAATTATACTAGTGTATGTAAAATGGGTATCAAAAACATAAAGGGGTAGGAATGAAATTGGGGGTATTTATTAATACCCTAAAAATGCATGTACTATTCCATTAGTTTATTAAGTGAATTCTCTTGGATGTGCCTTAATGACCTTAACTCATTTTATTAGTATTCTTGTTGTTTGAATAAGCAATTTAGGGTTGGTTAGGGTGTTCAATTTGTTAATTATTCAAAAATATAATGCAAAAATAGAAGTCCCTCGGATTGAATCAAATAACCTATGTAATTTTTTTTTTTGAAATTTAACTTTAAATTTAAAATTTTGTAGTAATGAAGTAGTTAGGGAGATCTTAAGTCAACATTTTTAAGAAATAGATAATCTTTATTTTGATAGCCTAAAACTTTCTACCCATAAATTTCATTTTTTTGTTTGACTTATCTCTTGTTTTTCTCATATTTATGAATCAACTTTCTTTTACAGGAAAATCATATTTTTATAGAATAAGATAAATTTTTATCTCATTTTTTAAATCATATTAGTTTTTAATGTAATTATGTTTAATTAACATGATAAAATGCTGATTTGTTTTGTGTTTAATTACCATGTTAAATGACTTTTTTTAATATTTTCTTACTATTTTTGTTTCTAAAAGTTGCATGGGTGTGGAAATTTAGATAGATCTTGGGGAGGATTTAGATTTTCACATTGTAACTAGTAAAGGGAATAATGGCATTGGTATAGTTCGATGTCAAAATGAATGTCTATTTGCTAAAATTCATCAATAAATTTTGAATGATGAAGTTGTTTATTATTCTTTTGTGTTTACAAATAGTAAAGGATATGCTTTGAATTCAAAACAAGAGCAAAATTGGAAAGTTTCTAGAGCAATTATAAGGATTACGAGGAAACTTGATAGTTTGGAGGTTCGTACAATTACATAATCTATGGAGGAAAGGGTGCAAAATGATGCAAAAAATTATTGTAATATGATGGAAATATGCATAAAAAACCAAGTGTTGAAGGTGAAAATAACTCTATAGTCCAAGCGTTAGTTCTCAATCCTCAAGTATTGAAATTATGACAAACAAAATTAGACAAACTAATGGAACACTTTGTCAATGAGAAGCTTACTCTTCAAGTATCTTCAAAAGATGGGGAAGCTTAGATAATGATCTATTGCGCTTTTTGTGGGTTTGATTATGTACTAGGTGATTGCTCCTTGGAAACTCAAATAATTCATATCTATATTTTAGGGTTGGGAAATAGTGAAAGTATTTCTTGTAACCAAGTTTCGTCAAAAAGTGTGGTTGGAGATTGACTTGAGATTCAAAATGTAGTTATCTTTTGGATGATTTTAAAAGACATGAGATTTTTTATTTGGCAAAGGCTATGAAAGCAACTCTTGGAGAGTATGAGGATAAGAAAAAAGTTAAAGTGGAATGCACTAGATAGTTTTGTTTAGTACCTACTATCGGCAATATTGTTAGTTCTTTAACAAAACACATGGGATCAAAGACACATAATTTGTTTGTGGAGAAGAATACAAATAATAAAGTTTAATTGGGGACTAGTATAATTGGGAGACACAAGAATACTACTATAGATTAGTCCTAAAAAAGTTTGAACAAGTTCCTAATTGACTTATCACATGGATCTTCTACAAGTACAAGTATTCCCACTCAAGGTGTGTTATAAACTTTTTAATTGGAACTGAAATTAATTTTTTTTACCTTAATATTTTATTATTTACTTTATGTTTCATTTCATTTCAACTAATTTATCTCCCTTAATACTTCAATTCTGGGGATTTTGGGATCCCTATATTGTTACAAATAGAGAGAGACTAGACATAAAGGTATTACTAGATGATCAAAGAGGTGGGAGATATTGGGTCGTAGGGAAACATAAGAAAATAACATGCTATTCTATCATGGTGTTAAAGTTCATATTGATGGTACCTATAGGCCTACTCATTGCCAAAGAGCTTTTGAGTCAAGAACCCCTTTTGATTCATTAACATGATCATTATGTAAGTTGGTTCATAATTATAATGACTTTAGAATGTGTTTATATCATGAATCAAGGATCTCAATTAAAAGACAAAGTAGAGATATTTGGAATAGGAGAATATTGGACTATTTTTCTCATACAAACCTTAAGAACATTTCAAGAGTTTCAAATATGTTGTACCCAATCAAAAAATTTGCTTCATTAAGGCATTTTGAACAAGTCTAGAAAATTTTTCGTCAAAAAGTCAAAAAAGCAAAATTTCTAAAAATAGAAAATTCTATTTTTAGAAAGTTTCTAAAAATAGACGTCAAATTAGGTTTTCTAGGTTTCTTGAGATATAGATGTTAGCAAAACTTTCTAAAAATAGAATCTCTGACTCAGGTGTCGCACTTGATTCTAATTGGTCGATTTTGCTTCACTATCAGCGTGGTCCAAACAGAATCTACAAACGGCCAAGTTTTCTCTACTGGGTTATTTCTACTTTTTTGGAAGGCGATGCATGAGCTCTGAAGTCATCAATGGAGGAATTTCATCTACCAGAGCTCATTTTTGAGTTTTCAACGTTGTTCCAACGACCCAGAACCGACGAACAGTTGTCGACTCGACGAAGCACGTAAAATGGAGCAGGATGGATCCAAGATGAGATGAAAATCTGGAAATCATGAAATTTGACTAAGTCTGAAGATTTCAGGCGTCCCAAAAGGCTTGGGGCACCCAGTCCCACCAATGTTAGAAATTTTATGCATTTTTCAAGAAAATGTGAGAAGCGTGTTTGTTGGTCAGTTCCGGTGGGCATAAAAGCAGTCATTTTGATCATCAAATCCTGAAAAGATGGAAAATTCATCAGATGTACCCAAGCTATGCATTTCATTCACCATTCAGTGGCAGTTGATTGATGAATCATTAAAATCGACATCAGGAAGCAGTTATTAGCACGTAAAATGGAGCAAGTTGCAAATGAGAGTTGGAAATCATGAAAAATGGTTAAGTATGAAGAAACCAAGTGCCCCAAGAGGCTTGGGGTGCCCAAACTCTCCAATGTTAAATTTTTGTCACATTTTTTGAGAAACATCAAAAATGCTTCCGTCAGCCCGTTTCCAGTTGGTCAAACTTGGTCAAACTCAGTCAAACGTTAGTCAAAGATGGGATTTCATCACAGATATGTTCAGGCTACTTAGAGCACCCTCTATTCTACCTCGTCAATCATCCAGACAACCAAAAATGAAGATCAAACAGAGGTTGTTGGAACGAAAAACGAGAAATGGTAATAAATTTGAGATTTTCATAAATTTTCCTAAGGAATTGAAAGCCAGGCACCCCAGGTGACTTGGGACACCCAAACCAACCAGGCTTAGAATATTTTTGAGTTTTTTCTGAAAAACATTAATCTCCCTTTGTCAGCCCGGTCCAGTTTAGAGCAAGTCAGTTTGGTGCATTTCCTAAGGTAGATACAAAGTACAGTCAGCTTAGTTTTCATCAGGCTTGCCTATCTTCCAGATCATCAGACTTAGTTTTTTACCAGCAGATAGAAATCGACAACCAAAAGGGGGTCATCAACCACTGGAACGTGCACGCAAATCAAAAAATTGAAGAAGTTGCAATTTTTGAAAAAATGGCTAAGGCATGAGAAGTCAAGTGGCCCAGGAGGCTTGGGGCACCCAACTTCACTAGAGATAGAATTTTTCCTGATCTGCCAGTGATTTTCGACAGTTATTTTCTTGATCTTCACCCGGTGGCTATTTCCAAAGGTCAGATTTGCAGTTGAACAATGCCAGATCGTCAGATGGAGGCTAGGGATAGAATCTCAGTTGACAAGTCTCCAAAATGACAGGATTAGTCAGCTTTTTTAGTCAATGGTGACAATTTGCCATCTTGTTGAAGTCAGAGACATGCCATACTTGAGTCAAAATGAGTGCAGAAGTGTCGAAAACGAAAAAAAATTGGCTAACACTTCTTTCAACTCGCGTGTTCGATGACATCATCAAAAGAAGATATTTTTCATCATCTTGTACATGAAGCCATAGGTAGCTACAAAATAGGGATTCTTCTTATTCGAAGACGCCCACTTGAATTTGTGCTTTAAAAGTTGCTTTCTTCATGGATGAGATCTAAGTTTTATTCTTTCACAAATAAAACTATTTTTTCGCCTTAAAGATCTATAAAGACAAGCATTTGGCTTCTTTATTTCATTATCATTTGCAGGTTGCATCCAAAGGAAGGATTTTTATTTTTCTTTCAACAAAGATTTGAAGGCTCAAACGAAGTGCTTTTCCAGCATTCTTCATAGTTTCGAGTTGAGGAAGCAAGGAGGCTCACTTTTTCAGGGTCCTTTTTTCTAGGGGATCATTTTTCAGAAATTAGACCAAATCTTTTTCAGTTTTCGTTGAGACGGGTCCATCCAGAATATCATCCTCTTGAAGATTGGGAATTTTGTTTTTTTTGGGAATCTGCTTTTTTGCTTCTTTTTCAAGAAAGTCTCCGCTTTTTCAAAATCTGACAATCTAGGTTGCTTCAAAACAGAATTGCCTACAAAACCCATGTGCTAGCTTTTTTGCTCAGAATATGCTTTTTTCTAAAAATTAACAAGTAATTTATAGCCATTTGTCTAAGATTTTTCCGACATAGGCGTGTTCATAGTCATTTTTTAAATCTTTCAATATGTAGTACTCTCCAACACAAATCAGGCCCAAAATGGCGTTGGTTCACGATTACCTGAGAATTTGTGAAACAGACTTGCATAAAGTACTTCTAGTGATCAATTTACATTCATTGGAGGATGTAGGAAATAATGCTATTAGGAATATAGGACACTCTGGTTTGCTTGCAGCAACATCCTTTCCCATCATAGTGCAAAGTATCAAATTTGTGATTGCTTGCATGATGCATTACAATTCGATCACAAGAGAAATCTAATCAAGAGATGGATGTGTACTCTGTAGCCTGAGGCCGAACGACATTGAGAAGTGTTTTACAATACTAGTCTTGAGAGAAAACTTAATTGTTTCAATTGAATAATGCAAGAGGGTTTGGAACAATGATAAAGAAAAATACTAGAAAAAGATTGGTCAGATGTGGTTAAAAGAAAAGTAGAACGTCATGCCAAAGAATGTTGGACGTGGAGAATTCAAGGAGGAACATGCAATAATGATTACTCCACTAAGCAGGATCACGGGTCAAGTAGATGCTAACAAGTTCCAGCCTTAGATGTTTTACATCATGTCCCAGATTGTTGATGGAATCAAATTCTATGACTGGTCGGCACTCATCAGTGATAGTCTCCACCAACAAATACTTGATTTTCAAAGGGTTCATGAATTTCACATGATGTCATACCTTGTGTATTTGATGGCTTTTCAAGGTCAATTCAGAGGTTTGAATGTTGTTGGAACTTTGGGTATTTAGCATGTTTATCACCATTTCCCGCAGTTAGAAATTTCTCAAGCTGAACGACATTACAGGCGGGTAAATGATGCATTCCTAATGCATGCAGTGCGAGATATGCATAATGAGTTGCATATATGGTTTTCAGCAAATGCTAGAATAGCAATGGCAGAATGGGCTGATTGGTTTATCCAGTTTCCCACTTTTTCCTACATCAAAGTATATGGCTTCTCAGGAGAGCCAGCCATGTTGCCGAGATATCTGACAGATGAAATAGCATTTATGAAATTTTGGAGGCAAGCCTATGAAGTTCATACATTTTTGCATAGCAGATGCAAGGTAGCTTTCAATTTTCTACTTGGGATGAGCATTTATAGATGCAGATGTGGAGCAGATGCCAAGGCAATTAGTAATGAATCAACCAAATATGGTCTTAAGTTTTTCAACAGGAGGTCTTCATATGATCCTCATGGTGTTTTTGCATCACATCTTGGTCAAAATTGTACGCACAAGCATGCAGTTGAAGACTTCTAGGCTAATTGTGCTGATGAGTTTGAAGTGTGAGAACGCAGTTATAGCAGGTTTACTCTTCAGTAGATGTCTGATATCATATCAGAAGATATAGAGGGTTTGACAGAGAGTGGTGAAGTTCTACTTCCCACGTATTTCAGGGACCAAGTTGAGCAACAACCGTTGCCACCAGTTAATTGGTCAGTAAAAGAGAACACTTCCATTGAAGAAAGAACGAGTTGAGTGGTTAAAAACAGTTTGATATTCTTGAAGAATAAGCAGAAGGATGATATTCTGGTAGCAGAGCCGCCAGTTGTACAACCATCAGAGCCTTCCACTTCTAAGCCAAAACGAAGGGTTAAAGCTATGAGTGTTCTTCTAGAGGAAACAAAAATGGCTAAGTTAAAGAGGAAAAAGGATGAGTCTCTAGCTCATGTCTAGCAAGAACAACTAACAATTGAATCAGAAGTTCCTGTTGAAACTGTTGGTGCCTGAATTCACTGTCAGTTAATTTAGCAATTTTCATGCAGGCACCATCCCAAAATATCCAAAAGGTTCTAAGTTTTGGCACCCCTTCAGTGTTTTTCAACATCTGCATCTCATTTCTTGAGGAGGGGTCTTCGTCTTTTCTCCATCGGCATGCGTTCGTTTTTGTGTCTTTGACATTTTGGTTTGAACTTGAACCCTTTTTCTCTAAGTTCAATGGTTCAGCGGTTCGAGGTTCATTTTTCTTCTAACGGGTCGCATTATGCATTTGCCTTGCGCAAATATTGCATCGTTGAACCTCCCGCTTGAACCTTTTTATTTTGGTTCAAGGTTCAATGGTTCGAAGCTTTTTTGCCTATGGAGTATTATTTTTGATGTTTGAACCATCGCGTTGAACCCTCGTGTTGAACCCTTTTGGTTCGGGGTTCAACGGTTCAAGGCTTTACGTTTTTGGTCTTATCGGAGTGATCGGCCTCATCGGCGAAAGATTTCTTGAGTGCTCCGATTGTTTTGGTATGGCCGATGGATGTCCATCGGCGTGTGTTTGGCTGTCGGCGAAGCAAATTTGTGGCCCGCCGATGTAAGGAGTTTGGCCGATGGAGGAGCTGTGTGTGGCTGGCGAAGATGTCATCGGCGTGACCTTTGAGATCGGCAGGAAGCTTTTTGGATGCTCCAATGGTGTGTGTTACACCGACAGAAGGGGAAGAGCCAGGGTCTATCGGCATGGGTTGTATTGTCAGGTGAACGGTGAAATGGTTGGCTGATAGACTAATCTCTGGCCGATGAAGGGAAGTGTTGTGTATGGTCTTCGGCGTGATTTGTGTTATCGGCGAGGATGGATTGTGGTGGGCCGACAATGGGAGGTCTAGCCGATGAAGGAGCAGAGTATCATTCGTCGGTGCATCGGTGAGAGTGTGGTCTATCGGCAAAGGGATCTTTTGCTTGGCCGACGGTATTGGTCTAGCCGACAGGGGATTGCGGTGGCTTCATCAGTGTAACTAATGAGATCGGCGAAGGTTTGGATGGTTGGCCCGATGATGCATCTCTGGCCGATGGGGAAGCGAAGGTAGCGGTCGGCTAGATCGCTGAGATCGGAAGGAGAATTCTGGGGTGTGCCGATGGCTTGGGTTTTGGCGATGGGCTTTTGGAGAAGGCTTATGCGTCGAGTGCGGCAAAAGGCGCTCGACACCTATTATGCTCGCAACCATGTTTTTAAGGTATTGAAGGAGTCTCCGCGGCACCAATGTGGGACTATTCTTCCTGCACATTTGAAACTTCAGTAAAGTGCATTTTGGCGGGAACTTCTATTTGAACGCAGCGACGGTTTCCAGGTAGGCCGCGGGTGGTTGAGGCCTTTAATGGCGACGGTGCAGAGGTATGGGCAATGGTACACATGATCATGTCACCCAATTTTTGAGTGAAGACTCCCAGATGGCGGCGCAGGGCTCGAGGCTTCTCTTGTCTATTGCTGCAATAACTTCTGAGCGCCATTCCTTTGTGGAGTCTGTATCTGGCAGATTTTTTATTTTTGACCATGTAATTAATTGTTGCGGGTACACTTTCTGGCCAATATAGGCAGACTGTGTTACCATTTTTGACGTTGTTGAAAATTGGACATTTTGGCTCTGTAATAAGATACAACTGGTTTTGGTTGCTCTGTGCAGCAAAACTTGCAAGTTTATGTATCTCCTGTTGTACGTTTGTGCATGAATCCACTGATTTCATGGTCAATTTTATATGAATAATGCTATGTTTGCATGTGTTATGCTGATTCTGTCTCCAGTTTTGCATGTATCTTTCTTCTGAGTCCAGGCATTCAAGGAATGTCTGAGATTCTAGAACATAGAATTCCTGTGTTGAATGTTTAATCTTTTAACTTCTGCTCAAGGGGTAGATTAAACTATTTTTAGATTGAATATTGGGAAGGGTATACTGCAATAGGGATGCCATAAGTATCGACAGCTTAACACTCTGTATTGGGAGATATCTGTAAGGCAGATATCATGTATATCCCCCTGAAATCCAGTTTTAGTTGTTCATGCTGATCATTCACAGGTGTATGTCTACCGACTCCAAGCCCTGGATAGGCACCAATCTAGCTCTGTGTTGAGGTTATATACCATGTCCAGCTTTGCATCCAAAAATCAAATCAAACCATTTCATCCTTCCACCTGTTAGTTGTAGGAGTAGGATTAGGATCCCTGCATGCTTTCATACCTAACCAGACATTATGTCCAAGAATGTTGCCAACCTTGTGATTTGTTACACAAATCTTGGTCCATACATGAGAGTATTCTGCCTGTTGCCGTCAAGTTAAATCCTTCTGTCATTGAGCTAGTCAAGGTTATACTTTTATCAAATAGGGACACCCTCCTTGGTGTGGCAGAACTAGAAGTGAAGGGGAGGAGCTCACGCAACCTCCTGTATTCAGTTGGCTGAATCTACCTGTGCATTAGAACTGGCAAACCCTAATGCTGATTCAGAAGCAAAAACCAACAAAAACAACACCGCATTTTGAAGCGTTACCTTCAGATCATGTCTCTCCTCCTTCACCAAGCACTTCTCCTATCCACATAGATTTAGAGCCAGATTTGCCAGTTCGTAACTCTGATGCACATATTGGTTCATCAGGAGCTGATGAGGTTAGAACCGAGTTTCCAAGAGAGGATGGCTCATCCTAGCTTGAAAACATTCTGGGAAGGAAGAGGAGAAAGCCCTCATATCAGCTTGATTTAACAGAGCTTAAGAGCGTCTACCAAGACACACCAGACAAGAAGCTGAGGAAGTAGGTTCACATTGAAAAGAATGCGGATGGAGAAATAATCCTTGAAACTGCAACACCGCCAGAAGATAGAAGTACTGATGATATTCAGGTTGATGACCAAGGTTGTCAAGGCTAACCTTGGTAGGAGTACTCGCCATACAGATGTAAATCTCTTCGAAGTTTCAGCAGATAATTTGAAGGAAAGGGTGTTGAAAGATGGAGAGGACAAAGCAGCTCTCAAAGCTGAAGTTAGGCAGCTGCAGCAGTACATTTCAAACCTTTTCCATGGCACATCACAGGCTGATTTATTGCTTCCACCGAATCTGGAATCACCAGCTGATCAGCGGTAGTTTAGTCAGTTGGTCGTCTATGGGAGGCACATGAATAATTGGGTGGAAGAATTTGTGACTAAAGGGAGATTTGTACTTTCAGAGTTTTATCAATTAAAGTACAATGCTCATGATTTACGCCAAGGCATCCAGGGGTTGTGTTGGTCTCTTACAATGATTTAACAACTGAGCTCTTAAAGCTGTAACTCAGAGATTAGACATCTAACCTAAATAGCTGTCTTAATCACTATGGAGATGCATTTCACTTGTCAACCCAGGGACGTGAACTTGAAATGGGTCAGCACGGTATGTGCACTAAGAACTTCCAAAGTAGTCATGTTCATTCTATAGCTAAGAAAGACATAATGTTGAAGATAAACTACTAGAAAGGAAATAACAGGAATGCTGAACATCAACCAACAGCTATTCTAAGATCAAGTACATGACAGAAAGTCAAAGTCTAGACAAACAAATAGGAAACTACTCTGTCTGCTTTGGCTGCAGGAACATACACATAATAGAATTCTAGTGGCTACAGGAACATTCAATGCCAGATTTAACTAAATGCTTAACAAAAAATGTAACTAAACTAGAGGGTGGAATTCTTACCAAAAGGGCCCCCTTGGATGAGTATTCCCTAAAACAAATGTAAACTCAGAAATGCGAACTTACAACTTTATTTTATTCATTGGAAAAGATGAGTACAACTGAACATTATAACTGTATTACTGAAAATTGGATAATGCAAGTACAATCTCTGATTAATCAACAACCCCTCAGAAGGAGCATTAGAGTCTTATATATAGAAGGAAAACTACAAAACTAGCTACCTAGCAAGGTGGTCAACTCCAACAGAATAGGAGGTGCCTCATTATGGAAAACATAGAAAGTGGAAAGGAGGTTACGCATGCGGGGAATCTGGTCAAGCGAGTTGCTTTAACATAGATCTAGCATAACAGTAACTCCTAAATTTGCTCAACAAGTATTTAAGATTAGTTACAAGGCAGTTGTCTTCCTTCCATTTGACATTTGATCGATCACCATGTTTGACTTTTTATGGTAAGCGACCAACCAGCAGAATCTTCATCTGCTTTATGGATGTTGATTATATCTGTATAACAATATTAGTACACACAATAATTGCACATCCGTAACTACCTTGGAGTAATATTCATTAACCATATGTAAAATTAACATAGATAGTTCATATCGCATGTCTGTCATAAAAGAATATAAGGAATGACCTATGCTCAACAAGTTATAGCTTTGAGGTAATGACATAAAAAGATCAGGTTTAAAGTACCAAAGTCCAAGATAACTATAGCAAGTGGATAATAAAGTTTAACAAAATTGAGTCATAAACTAGACTCATCACTCTCCCCAACCTAAGACTTTGTTGGTCCTCCAGCAGAGGAAGGGTTGTTCTTTTGCTTGATTAATGCCCTAAAATTAGCAACTGCCAATTGTCCTATATTAGTTTCTCTGGTGGGTGAGTTAGGATCCCAATAGAACCCTTGCTACCTATCCAACTTGTTCCATCTTTGTCTCCCTTCAGCAATATCATACTAGTAAAATCTATAATTTGGCACAGGCCACAATAGGATAGGTGGTTGAAAGATTAAGGGAAGCCAGAATTGCCCCTTTTGTCCTCCCAATCTATATATATCTATTCACTCTTTTACATGCTACAACATAATTCTGTAGAGAGTGAGGCTCTGCTTGTTTTAGCTCATCAAACAAACTATTCCACCTTTGTGTCAAATGTCCCTTCACAGATTCTCCAATAGTGTGTTCAATCTTCTCATATTCTTTGTAAGCTTCTTCTCTCTCAGGCAGGATTCTATTACCATAGCTTGGCCTATTAAGCATCATATGCCAATCATTGAAAATGCTTCCTGGATTTCCAGATTCAGCTCTAATGGGCAATGGAGTGCTGAATTCTAATTGCTTATAATCCCTGAACTGTTGTCCCCAACTAATCTCATTTTGCATCCAGGACATAAATGCTCTCAATTGAACATCCCCAACATACAACAAGGGGTTCCACTCATGGTCTTGGGACACAGCAAAATTATGTAAATAGAATTCACACAACAAATTCTTTATTTCCAAAGGAGCAATCCTATAAGCATTGAAAAATTCAAGAGGAGATTCAATGGAAGGGTTCAAACCAGAAACAATCCTTGCTAACTTAAAAGAGAGGTATCTTTCATTTAAATGCAGAGCATAGACTCTCGGGGGAGTCCTGCATTCTAATACTTGAGGCACCAAAGCTACCATATTATCCACTCTCTCTTTTAAAGTTGCAATTTTTGCATTCTTGTCTTTAATGTCTTCATCCTTCCTTTGAATTTCATCCTTTAATCTGCATTTCTCCTTCCTCCATTCTTCTTCTCTCCTCTACATCTCATTCCACAAATTCATGGCTACCATATGCATTGAAAAATTAGGAGGCCTGTGTATTCCTACCAAAGGCTTTCCTGGCACAGATGGTTGACCTTCATATAGCATAGGCTATAGGGTTTCTGATTGCTCAGCCAATTCTGGCTGTAGGGTGTCTTGCTGCAAGAACTCCTATTTATCTTCATGTTCCTGTCTCTCAATATGCTCAGCAGCGGCAGCAAGGTCTGCTAGAGTTACATCTGTTGCTTCCTCAATTATGTCTTTTTCTACATCAATCACATGCCCCGTTGGGGCCTCTGTATCCTCAGCTGTCATTTCTTCAACCTTAGGGCTTGTCTGTGTAGACGCATCGGAGGCAGGATCAACAGGTCTTGATTTACTAGAAGGACTCTCATGTTTCTCTTCAGCTGCAAGAAGAACAGTGTCAGCCTTCTGTTTCCTAGAGCGCAGCACCTTCCTTTCTGCGGTTTGCTTTTTGGTTTTACCCTTCTTTAATTCTGCCCTTCTCCTCTATGCCCTAGTTTGAATTAAATTGCTAAGAGGAATATCCTCATCGTCAAAATATGAAGAACTTTCTTTGTCTGCATGCTCTACTTCAAAAGAGCTAATCTTAATAGCTTGTTTTGTTGCAGGAGGGTTTGCACTGGAAGTTGAAATTCCTAGAGTAGCTTCAACAGAACACACCCTTCTCCTAGTTCTATGATGTTGCGGCACAACCACAGGTCGCAAATGGCTTGGTCTTATTTGATCAATATTCAGAAATTCCTCCCAAGTCATATCAAACACATCATGCAGAGACTTTTCAACTAGCAATTTGATCAAACAATGGTGAGAGACAGAATTAGGCCTACCTTTTTGGGTCTCGGTGGCCATGATTGAGAGAAGGTGGTATAGCACATTTGGCACATTCATTCTTCTCCCATGCCTCATATGATTCAGCAATTTGAAATGCACAAAATGAAGGTTCGATAGATGACCTTCACAAGTAATGTACTTCACCACATGAACAGCTACCTATTTCCACGGCTCAGGCAGAGAGGTTCTTTTTAATAGGGAGGACTCTAGGCTGCCTGCTCTGCATCCTGTAGGTGTACAAGACTGTTGACAACACTAGCCTTCCTACCAATTCAAAGTGCTAAAAGACATACTCCTTGCAGAGATGGAAAACTCTACTTCTCTACTTGGTGTGGGACACATACATTGTCCTCACTGCTTCCCAGATACTGCCTCAATGGCACATAACTTTCTGAGCCCGTTGCCCACCCTTCTCACTCTGTTCAAGGGTTTGGACTGCTTGGTGCTCACTTTCTTTCTCTCTACTTTTCCACCCCTGCAAATCCATTTATCCTACTTGTCTATCTAGCCGGACTCCTCACTGAGCTCGCCTAGAACAAGCATGCATTTCCTCTAGCCGGCAATCCGACCACCACACAAAAGAAAAATAAACAAAAAGCATGGCTCTGCAAGATGGCCTCCATACTGTACAATGGAATTTGAGGCATCATCAATACAGAGTCATGGTTTGCAAAAGAGAACAAAACTATAGAAACAGAAAGGACTAATCTACTTCAGAATAGTAAACTGAAAACAGAAAAGAAATACTCAAATGATCGAACTACTGAATTTGATTCTTATTCAAAAATTGCCTTTACATCAGAATGCTTCTCAAATTGAAATCTTTTTCTCGTTTCTTCTGCTCCTCCCTCATACAGAAAGAATGATGCATTTTATAGGTATTCCATGTCCGTTACAGGATGGTTCCAATTCCAGAATGGTTGGTATTCCAACTGTCGATTCAGCTTTGTGCTATCGGCAAGATAACACAGATGTCTCATCGAAACATGCTTATGCTTTCCCATCCGCAAGACAGATTCTTTGTCGCACCGATCATATTCTTCCCCTGTCGATATGCATTCTATTGACTTTCGCATTCATGAGAACTTTTAGTCCCACATGCACCCGTTCAAGTCGGCCACTATGGTTTATATATCCGTCGGCTTAGTAAACTCCTGTCGGCACTTTTGCCGCCGACGACCCCTGTCTACCCCCATTGGCACAACCCAAACTATTGGCCAACATTCAACCATGAACTCCGATAGTCCCTTGTCTCACCGATACCAAGTTTTCACCCTCCGTCGGCGTGACCACTGTGCATCGGCCTAAAGCCTTAAAACTACGCCGATAGAAGTCCTTGCACCGACGTCGAACTCCATCGGAGTAACACATAGCTGTCGGAGTGACTTTCCCAGCCATCGCCGATAGCAAACCTCATACCGATGACAAGCCTCAGCAACACTTCATCGGACAGACAATTAATATCAGAGTGACACCCACATCCTTCACCGATAGTGATTCTCATGCCGATGGCCTTCACCAACCTTTACCACTCCATCGGGGTAACACCAAGCGATCGGAGACACAACCACAGGCTTCGTCGATGACCACCCTCATGCCGATGGACATCACACATCGGTAAGACCTTCATCCGTCGGCCTACGATCAAATCCTCAGCCCGATACTTATACTCGCGCCAATGTCTTCGGCCAACTCCACATCGGTGAAACTCGATGTTTATCACCCCGATCGGTGAGATGATACACTGTCGGCTCACGATTATTTCCTCAGCCTGATGCCAAGGCTCACACCGATGACCCACTTTGGATAAGCAAAAACTTCTTCCCACCAAGGCTTATCACGCCAAAATGCAATTATAAGAAAATTTCACATCACACCAAAAATGTGCAGTATATACATGGGCTCCGAGCCCTTGGTGCTCCTGCACCATACTCCCCCTGTGCAGAAGAAGTCAAGTCACCTCCGGTGACAATGAGGCAAAATCAACGCCCCTCTTTTTGAATTCTGACTCTGCAACCCAGGTAGCTTCTGCTTCAGGCAACTGCTTCCATTTGATCAAATGCTCCATGTAGACACCATGTCTGGTTTGCTTCTGTACTCTTGAATCCAGTATTTTCTCTGCCTGCAGTTTGGGTTTTAATGGCAAAGTCACATCTTTTGTTGTCTGTTCCTTCTCTGAAATGGATCCATCTGCTGCTGACTGAGGACCCCTGTATTGCACCAGGTCTTGGACATTAAACACTGGTGAGATTGCCAAATCTTCTGGCAATTCAATTCTGTATGCATTGTTACCATACTTGTTCAGGATTCTGCAAGGACCAATTCTCCTCATCTGCAGTTTGGTTGGTGTGCCTTTCGGCATTCTAGCTTTGTTCAAGTGTACCATAACCAGATCACCAACCTCAAACTGAATATCCCTTCTGTGGGCATCTACTCTGTCCTTGATCTTCTGTGTGTTCTCTGTCAAGGTTTTCTTCACCTGCTCATGCACTTCTTTCATGGATTGTGCAAAATCCTCTGCATGTCCACTTCTGTTCTCCATGTTTCCCATAATCCTGAGCTCACATATACCTCTGGGATGCATTCCATAGACTATTTCGAATGGACTCTTACCAGTAGTCCTATTCACACTGTCATTATAGGCAAATTCTGCCTGATGAATGACAAGATCCCAACTTTGTCCATATTCTTTGGTTATACACCTTAACAGGTTGCCCAATGTCCTGTTTACCACCTCTGTCTGACCATCTGTCTGTGGGTGATATGCTGAACTGAAAGACAAATTTGTTCCCAATCTCTGCCACAATGTTTTCCAGAAATGCCCCATGAATTTAGCATCTCTGTCAGACACAATACTTGCTGGAAGTCCATGAATTTTGATCACTTCTCTGAAAAATAAGTGTGCTATATGACTGGCATCATGAGTCACTTTGCAGGGAATGAAATGACTCATCTTGCTAAACCTGTCCACAACTACATATATGTTGTCATAACCAGTCTTAGTCTTAGGCAAACCAACTACAAAATCCATGCTTACACATTCCCATGGCCTGGAAGGAATGGGTAAGGGTTGGTACAGTCCTGCATTAGAAGTGGTTCCCTTGGCCTTCTGACATACGGTACACTGCTCTACATACCTTCTGATGTCTCTGTGCATCCTTGGCCAATGATAGAACCTTTGGACTAGCTCTAGTGTCTTGTTCAGACCAAAATGGCCGCTCAGACTACCATTATGCTTCTCCTGTATGAGATTTTCTCTCATAGATCCTCTTGGCACACATAATTGTCCACCTTTGAATAGCAATCCCTGCTGTAAGGTGAAATCTGCAAATTCACTGTGAAAGTGATTCTCAAAATCTTGACATACCTTGTATGCCTCAGCAAAATCTTCATCATCTTGGTAAAGATTCTTGAAATCTTCAATCCCAATGCTCTTCAATTGCACTTCCTGCATTGTGAGCAATCTTCTGCTCAAAGCATCTGCAACTCTGTTCAGCTGCCCCTTCTTATGCTTAATTGTAAAGGTATAAGACTGCAGGTACTCCATCCATTTGATATGCCTACTGCTTAACTTATCCTGTGAGTTCAGAAAACTCAGAGCTTGGTTATCTGTGTAGACCACAAATTCTTTAGGTAGGAGATAATGTCTCCACTTCCTCAATGCTTGGACTAGAGCATACAACTCTAAGTCATATGAAGAGTACTTACTCTTTGCTTCATTCAGCCTCTCACTGAAAAAGGCTACAGGTCTGTTTTCCTAATTTAGCACTGCTCCTACAGCTATATTACTTGCATCACATTCAATAGTAAATAGCTTATCAAAACTAGGCAACAACAAAATAGGTTGTGTTGCTACCTCTTTCTTCAACCTTTCAAAACTTCTATCTGCAGCTGGTGTCCATCTGAATTTTGCTTTCATTCCACCCTTAATTGTACCCAACATAGGTGCACATATTCCACTGAAATTTCTGATAAACTTTTTGTAAAACTGGGCTAAGCCATGAAAACTTCTCACCTCTGTGGTTGCTCTGGGAGTAGGCCAGCTCAATATGGCTTCTACTTTGGACTTGTCCATCTTCAACTCTCCCTGGGACACCACAAAACCAAGGTATACCAATTCCTGCTTCATGAATTCACACTTCTCCAGATTGATGGTTAGTTGTTCATCATGTAATTTTTGCAAAACAGTATTTACATGTTCTAGATGTTCTTCCTTGGTCTGACTAAAAATTAGAATATCATCTAGAAAAACAACCACAAATTTACCAATGTAATCCTTTAGGACTTCATTCATGAGTCTCATAAAGGTGCTGGGTGCATTTGATAGACCAAATGGCATAACAAGCCATTCATACAGTCCTTCTGTGGTCTTGAAGGCTGTCTTCCACTCGTCACCTTCCTTGATTCTTATTTGGTGGTAACCACTCTTCAGGTCTATCTTGGTGAAATACTTTGCTTTTCCAATACAGTCCATGAGATCTTCAATTCTGGGAATTGGGAATCTATACCTTATAGTTATCTTGTTTATGGCTCTGGCATCTGTACACAATCTCCATGATCCTCCTTTCTTGGGTGCCAACACTGTGGGCACTGCACAAGGACTAATACTCTTTCTGATCAATCCTTGATCTAGCAATTCCTGCACTTGCCTGGAAATCTCTTTGTGCTTATCTGGAGTCATCTTGTAAGGTGCCTTGTTTGGCAAAGATGCTCCTGGAATCAGGTCTATCTGATGGCTTATTGCTCTCTGTGGAGGCAATGTGGTTGGTGTACCATCACTGATTATGCCTTTATACTTCTCCAGTATAGGCTGCACTTCTTTGGGAATCTCTGTCTTCTTACCCTGCTGTCCTTCTTTTGGTTTCACTATGATGGCATAACCAATACCATCTTCCTTAAGAGTATTCAGAAACTCTTTTCCACTCACAACCAAGATATTAGGACTCTTTGTCTGAACTGCATCTTCATCCTCCAATGACTGAATCTTATAGGTGACACCATCCTTCTGAAAAGAATAGGCATTCTTCTCACCATCATGTACTGCTTTTCGGTCATACTGCCATGGTCTGCCCAATAAGAGATGGCATGCATCCATGGGTAGTATATCACATAATACCTTATCCTTGTAGCCACCTATACTAAACTCTACCCAACTTTGTTCATTTACTACCACATGTTGACCCTTATTCAACCATGTGACTCTATATGGGTTTGCATGAGTAATTCTTTTCAAATTCAGTTTCTTAACTGCCTCATCAGAAATAATATTATCAGTGGATCCTGAGTCTATGATAATTTTACATACCTTATTCAAAATCTTGCACTTGATTCTGAATAGTGCTCTCCTCTGGCTTGGTTCAGACTTTACTGGTTCCTTCATCAAAGTTCTCCTTATCATCAGATTCTCTCCATCTTCTGAGTTTAGATTGACCTCAGGTGACTGGCTGCTGGATGCATTATCTTGGACATAGTGATTTCTCTTATCACCTCCTTGAGAAGAGGATGTGGCCTTTTCTGGACATCTATACGCTGGATGACCTAGATTGCCACAGTTGTAACACTTCATATTTGTGAAATAGGATCCTCTACCTGATCCTCCTGACCTTCCTCTGTTAGATCCTCTTCCTCTGTGGTTTCCTCTACCACTCGACTCCCCACTCTGCTCTGTGAGTTTGGATTCTGCTTGGGATCTATTGTCAGTATTTCTTCCACCAAAACCTCCTCTGTGCCCTCTATTATCTCTGCCTCTTCCTCTTCCTCTACTATTTGAGTCTTGTTTCCTCTTATTCTTTTCCTCTACCTTCAGTGCCAGCTGATAGCATTTTTGCACTGTTGTAGGACACAACAAACTGATTTCTTCTTGTATATTCCACTTCAGATCGTTAAGGTACCTTGCTACCTTTATGTTTTCATCCTCCATTACTTTGGATCTTAAGCATAGCTTTTGGAATTCTTCAGTGTATGCACTGACATCTAATTCCTTCTGTCTCAGATTCTGTCTCTTCCTGTGCAGCTGTATTTCATAATCTTCTGGCATATATGCTTCTTTAATTTTAGCTACCATTCCCTTCCAAGTAGCTATGGGCTTCTTATCTTCTTTTGCTCTTTTAGTCTGCACAAATTTCCACCAGGTTAAGGCAGCTCCCCTGAGTCTAGATTTGGCCACCTTTACTTTCTGTGCCTCGCTTACACCATCACATTCAAAGTGATTTTCAAGTCCTTCTATCCACTCCATGACCAAATCTGGGTCCATTTTCCCACTGAAAAGTGGTACTCCTTCCAATGTTTTACTACTCATTGCTTTCAAAGCTTTCAAGAATGGTTCTTCTTCCAATTTAGGATCAGGTGTGGGCTCTTCATCTTCTACAGATACACCTTTTCCCTTATCCTCAGAATTTTTAACTCTCTGGCTGACTTCTTCAGTCTTTTGCAACATTACACCTAGCTTACTCTCCATTTCTGCTAGTCTTTCTTGTAGGAGTCTATTCTCCTCTTCTTGATCTTCAACCTTCTTTGCTAACTCTGCATTAGTCACCATTTTCTTGGATGAACTAACAGACTCACTTGAACTTGGTGATGACATACAACTCTTCTATTCCTATCTAGGAATAACCCAAATCTTACTGCTCTGATACCAATTTGATAGGGAGGACTCTAGGCTGCCTGCTCTGCATCCTGTAGGTGTACAAGACTGTTGACAACACTAGCCTTCCTACCAATTCAAAGTGCTAAAAGACATACTCCTTGCAGAGATGGAAAACTCTACTTCTCTGCTTGGTGTGGGACACATACATTGTCCTCACTGCTTCCCAGATACTGCCTCAATGGCACATAACTTTCTGAGCCCGTTGCCCACCCTTCTCACTCTGTTCAAGGGTCTGGACTGCTTGGTGCTCACTTTCTTTCTCTCTACTTTTCCACCCCTGCAAATCTATTTATCCTACTTGTCTATCTAGCCGGACTCCTCACTGAGCTCGCCTAGAACAAGCATGCATTTCCTCTAGCCGGCAATCCGACCACCACACAAAAGAAAAACAAACAAAAAGCATGGCTCTGCAAGATGGCCTCCATACTGTACAATGGAACTTGAGGCATCATCAATACAGAGTCATGGTTTGCAAAAGAGAACAAAACTATAGAAACAGAAAGGACTAATCTACTTCAGAATAGTAAACTGAAAACAGAAAAGAAATACTCAAATGATCGAACTACTGAATTTGATTCTTATTCAAAAATTGCCTTTACATCAGAATGCTTCTCAAATTGAAATCTTTTTCTCGTTTCTTCTGCTCCTCCCTCATACAGAAAGAATGCTACATTTTATAGGTATTCCATGTCCGTTACAGGACGGTTCCAATTCCAGAACGGTTGGTATTCCAACTGTCGATTCAGCTTTGTGCTATCAGCAAGATAACACAGATGTCTCATCGAAACATGCTTATGCTTTCCCATCCGCAAGACAGATTCTTTGTCGCACCGATCATATTCTTCCCCTGTCGATATGCATTCTATTGACTTTCGCATTCATGAGAACTTTTAGTCCCACATGCACCCATTCAAGTCGGCCACTATGGTTTATATATCCGTCGGCTTAGTAAACTCCTATCGGCACTTTTGCCGCCGACGACCCCTGTCTACCCCCATCGGCACAACCCAAACTATCGGCCAACATTCAACCATGAACTCCGATAGTCCCTTGTCTCACCGATACCAAGTTTTCACCCTCCATCGGCGTGACCACTGTGCATCGGCCTAAAGCCTTAAAACTACGCCGATAGAAGTCCTTGCACCGACGTCCAACTCCATCGGAGTAACACATAGCTGTCGGAGTGACTTTCCCAGCCATCGCCGATAGTAAACCTCATACCGATGACAAGCCTCGGCAACACTTCATCGGACAGACAATTAATATCGGAGTGACACCCACATCCTTCACCGATAGTGATTCTCATGCCGATGGCCTTCACCAACCTTTACCACTCCATCGGGGTAACACCAAGCGATCGGAGACACAACCACAGGATTCGCCGATGACCACCCTCATGCCGATGGACATCACACATCAGTAAGACCTTCATCCGTCGGCCTACGATCAAATCCTCAGCCCGATACTTATACTCACGCCGATGTCTTCGGCCAACTCCACATCGGTGAAACTCGATGTTTATCACCCCGATCGGTGAGATGATACACTGTCGGCTCACGATTATTTCCTCAGCCCGATGCCAAGGCTCACACCGATGACCCACTTTGGATAAGCAAAAACTTCTTCCCGCCAAGGCTTATCACGCCAAAATGCAATTATAAGAAAATTTCACATCACACCAAAAATGTGCAGTATATACATGGGCTCCGAGCCCTTGGTGCTCCTGCACCACTTTTGGCTCCCTGCTTGTCTATAGTTAATTGAGGATCACCAGGTTTTGTAAATTTGGCCCTAGCTGACCTGGCATCTCTGGCAACAGGGTAATCTTTGTCGTCAACAGGTAAACCTGTAACTTTTGTAATTCTTTCCTCAGTAGCCAACACCTCCAACCCTCTTACCATGGCTTTACCATCAAACAATGTCTGAGCAAATTCTAACACAACATTTTCATCAAAACCATTTAGCTTCAAGAAATAGTCCATCCATCCACAATTTCTAAATTCAGCCTGGCTAAGTGCATCCTGCAACAATACATCATGAACTGTGGGTTCATTCCGAATTAATCCTCCTCCCATTGACTTAGCTGCCTGAAAACAATCGCACTGCAAAGTTTTTTTCTGCAAAAATTTTGAAAACTAACTTCACCTTCCTGTAACCCTGTTAAATTTTCAATAACTCATGCTATCTGTATTTTCCTTTTTGGCTTCTTTTCTTGGGAATGCAAGACAAGGGTGGTACAGGCAGCAATGAATGATCGATGAAGGCTATCATCTCACACTTGCGAGCTGTCACCTCACTCAGAATTCATATCATTCAATTTTAAAACTTTACTAACATGCTGGCATAAAGCATATGGATGGACTGACACATGGACATCATATTAACACTCCCTCCCCAACCTAAATTTGGGCATGTGTCCACACATGCAGAATGGTGATGCGTGACAGGGCAAGGAAGGGAATAATGACATGCTATGAGAAATATCGATATTAATGTACAATAATTAAATGAATGAACCAAAAGATAATTAAGAGAGAATTATTAAAGTGTGTGCACCTTGATTTGTGGAAGATCGGTTGCAAAAATCATGGAGAAAGTAGCGATTAATGCTTAAGAATTTATTGAGCAATGAATGAAAGTGGAGTGAGCTAAAGCTAGATGGGATGAAGTGTAATCAATACACATGATGGAAGAAAGAAAAATGGATATGGGTGGGTGGATGGGCAAAGAAGTGAAAGAGTGGACTCCCATAAATGTGGAAGTCTTTATTATGACAAGTGTTGTACCTTGGTTAGCTAGAAGGAGGGAGACTAGGTCCACTACTTTTGGCTGCAGGAAGTTCAGGAGTTGCATGCTGAGTGAATTGTTGCAGGAATTCTTCTTTAGAGGCTGGCTTGTGATATAACCTGAGTCGATGACCATTGACTAATAGCTTAAATCTAATAGGGTCAATAGTAGTAAGTTGAACAAGACCATTGGAAAAAACTTTAGCAACCTCATATGGTCCTAGCCACCTTGTCTGTAATTTTCTTGCATTATCCTAATACCTTGAGTCGTAAAGGAAAGCCCAGTCTCCAGGCTGGAATTTCTTATCTTTGATGTATTTGTCATGCCATATTATTCTTTGATTCTACACCACTTTTGTATGATGTAAAGTTGTTTTTCTCATCTCATCCAAAGCATTGAGCTGCATGATTCTTTCTTTTTGTGCCTTAGATAGATCCATCCCCAAGTCAAGTGCAGTCCGAAGAGTTTTATGTTCAAATTCAATAGGCATCATGGTTGTTTTGCCATACAGTAACTCAAAAGGAGTAAAACCAGTAGTTGTTTTCCAGGTTGTCCTATAGGCCCAGACAGCTTCTGGTAGCCTATTTGCCCAATCCTTCCTATGGAAAGCCATAGTTTTGGTCAAAATGGCTTCTATTTCTCTGTTAGTCACCTCAACTTGTCCATTAGCCTGAGGGTGATAAGGAGTAGATTTCTTGTGCCTTATGTTGTATTCCTGTACTAGTGCTGCAACTAGAGTTGAGGTGAATTGAGCTCCTTGATCAGTCACTAATTCTCTGGGAACTCCATACCATGTAAAGATTTCCTCATAGAGAAATTCTGCAACTTTACTATCTCTTGCATGCTTCATGGCCTTAACTTCTACCCATTTAGTTACATAATCAGTGCATACTAAGATATAGGATTTACCATTAGATGGAGGATCAATGGGTCCTACAAAATCTAATCCCCACTTATCAAATGGAGTAATCACAAGCTAAGGATAAAGGGGCATCTCATCAGATTTGGTTGGTCGTCCCATCCTTTGACAACTATCACATTTCTTGGTATATCTTGTTGCATCCTTGTATAGTGTAGACCAGTAATAACCTACATTTAAAATCTTCATTACTATTCGCTTTGCTGCCAAATGTCCTCCACAAGGTTCATTGTGACAAGCATGCAAAATGTCATATGTTTCATCTTCTCTCACACATCTCCTCATGACATTGTCTGGTCCAGTGTAGAAAAAACATCCAGCAATCCATGAAAAAGGAAAAGATTTTTTAATGAGTACCCTCCTTTCCTTAGGAGAAAAGTGAGGAGGGACTCTTCCTATTACTAGGTAATTGGTTGTGTCAGCATACCAGGGTGTTTGCACAATGAGTGAAAATAAATGTTCATCAGGAAAAGACTCATCAATGACTTGGTTATCCTCTGATGTAGTCATTCTTGAAAGAAAGTCTACAACCACATTGGCCTTCCCTAGCTTATCCATAATAGTGATGTCAAATTCCTGCATTAACAACACCCATCTTGCTAATCGACCAGCTATGAGAGGTTTGTTCATGAGATACCTAATAGCTACATGATCTGTGTGCACAAAGATTTGATAACCGGCTATGTAGTGCCTAAATTTATTAAGTGCATAGATGACTGCTAGCATTTCCGTCTCTATTACTGTATAGTTGAACTCAGCACCCTATAAGTTTTTTCTAATAAAATAAATAGCATGCTCAATGACTCCTTCTTTCTGGCCTAAAACTGCTCCTATGGCATAATCTGATGCATCAGTATGAATGTGGAAAGGAAGTTCCCAATTGGGGCCTTTAAGTACAAGAGCATGGGTTAAGGCTACCTTTAAATCAGAAAATGCTTTGTCGCAGTCTTCATTCCACTGAAATTCAGCATCCTTTGTAAGAAAAGTATATAATAGGGATGCCATTTTGCTGAAATCTTTGATGAAACGTCTATAATACTCTACATGACCCAAGAAGCTTCTGACATCCCTTTGCTTTGTAGGAATGGGCAGATTGATGATGACTTCAATCTTTGCTAGGTCTACCTGTATTCCTTTTGGAGAAATGTAGTGGCCAAGTACTACTCCTTCCTACATCATCATAAAGCACTTTGCACTATTTAAGGATAGGCTGTGATCTTCACATCTTTCCAACACCTTGCCTAAGTTTGCTAATGCCTCTTCAAAAGTAGAACCATAAGTAGTGAAATCATCCATATAGATTTCCATACAATCATGTGAGATATCAGAAAATATGCTAATGACTGCTCTTTGGAAAGTTGCAGGTGTATTGCATAAGCCAAATGGAAGTACTGAATAGGCATATGTCCCCCAAGGACAGGTAAATGTTGTTTTCTCTTGATCTTCAGGTGCAATCTGAATCTGATTGTAACCATTGAATCCATCCAAAAAGGAAAAGTACTGCTTTCCTGCAAGTGAGTCCAATACTTGGTCTATGAAAGGAAGGGGAAAATGATCCTTTTTGGTGGCAAAATTTAATTCTCTATAATCAATACAGACTCTCCATTTTCCTTCCTTCTTGGGCACAAGAACCAGAGGAGACAGCCATTAGCTATCTGAGATTGGGTAGATAAATCCTGCATATAATAGCTTCTACAATTCCTCTTTGATAATTTCTCTTAATGCAGGGTTGATTCTCCTTTGTGGTAGTCTTACTGGTGTACAATCTTCCTTTATGTAAATCCTATGGGTGCATAATGTAGGATCCAATCCTTTCATGTCATGATAATCCCATGCAAAAGCATTTTTATGTTTCTTTAACAAATTTTTCAAGGATAGCTGTTGTGCTTGAGTCAAGTTGCTATTAATATTGAGATATCTTTCTTCTAAAATTTCCACTTGAGTTGTGAAGTCAACCATAGTTACTTCATTAATGCTAGGTGCCTTAATTTCTTGTGGAAGCAATGTATGTAACATACCTGATGCTGCAGGAAAAATTGGAACAAGTATCCTCACTGGATTAGCAGAATGAGAGGATGATGCTTCCTCTACTTCACAATGATTTTGAATTATATTAGACAACACCTCCTCCTCTCCTTGAAGCTGCAGGAAAGAACTTATGCCTATCATCATAAGCTGCTCCACAGAATTAGCTTCCTCTGCCTCTTCACCAACATGAGGCCAAACAGGATTATCCATATCATGAGATGGCTATGCAGGTGGGTAAAGAACAAGTGTTTTAGTGCTTCTCCCATCAGAGATGGTCATGTCTCCTGACCGGCACCCAATATAAGCATCTGCTGTGGCTAATCACGGCCTTCCCAAAATGATGGGGTATCCTCCCAATGTAGCTTTAGGAGAAAATATCATGAAATCAGCTAGATATTCCCATGAGTCCAGGGATACCACAAGATCCTCGACTATCCCATCAGGTTTAACAGTAGAGCTATCAGCAAGCTGTAGGACAGTAGGAGTTGGTCGCATGGTTGCAACATTCAGTTGCTGTAGGATATCCTTTGTCATTACATTTATGGCTGCTCCAAGATCAATCAGAGCATTTCTGATTTGGATTCCATTTATAACAACTCCTACCACAGGACTTCCTGGATCATTATATTTGGGAACAGTCACTTTTCCAAGCATGATGTTAGCCAATTGTCCCACCACATGAACCATAGTGGGGTCTTTCCTTTTTCTGCCTGGCTTCTTAAGGCATGCTTCTTTAATTGCTTTGCCATATATATGAACATCTTTTATGGCTTGAAATAGAGGGATCTTGACACATACATGTTTCAACTTCTCTAGAATATCAAAGGTGGGTTCCTCTTCTTCATAGTCTTAGGGAGCCTGTTTGACTGACATTGGTTCAAGATTTTCAGGTACATTTGATTGAATGGGGGTTTTGTTAGGTTCCACTTCTACCTCAGGAAGCTCAATAATAACAGGTTTTGAAGGAGCTACCAAAGTAGTTCCTAAATGCAAATGTATATCACTTACATTCACAGCATATGCGGGGAATTGATTTGGATCAGCAGAATATACTAGTTGTTGTTGTGGTCTATTATTTGGGTTAGGTGAGGGTTGAGCTGGTAACTGAGTAGGTTTAGGTATATTTGAATTGGAGCTAGCAGGTGGAGGCATTATAGCAGGTTGTTGGGGCTGAGGAGGTGACTGCATGTAATTAATGGTCTGATTTGGCCATTGTTGTCCTCTTCTCCATTGAGATGTTTGCTACCAATTTCCTGGAGGTGACTACCAATTCCCTAGAGGCTGCTACCACAGGGGTGCAAGGTTTTGGTAATTTAGCCAAGTATTTTGAGGGTTGTTCCAAGGCTGAGGTGGATATCCTCCATAACTAGATGGAAATGGCTATTGCAATTGGTTACCAAATGCATAAGTATTAAAATGTGGTCCAGCATATGATAATGGATCTGGTGACATACCTTTTCTTGGAGCCCATGGCCTCCTTTGTGCAACATAGAAGACTCGATCCTGTTCAACTTAAATTGGCTTGAACTTAGGTGGAATTTGCTTGCTGTCAAGGTTAGCTACCAGCTTGCATCTGTAGTCCCTCTTCTTTTGTCTGCAATGAGGACAATATTCGGCCAACATTACCTCAGCCTCTTCATGCTTCTTCTTTGCCTAGAGTGTGTCCAACTGGGTGGCCATATTATTTATAATATCTTGCTTAAAATCAGATAGAAAGTGGCTTATCTCCATCCTTGAAACTCCATTGGTAGAGGTTTTTCCCATAAGGGAATGGTAGCCTCTTCCTTTCTTCATGGCTGCTCTGGAATAATTCTGGCACAACTTCTTAATATCATCCCAAGACACTTGGGTAATATCTCCTCCTCCCATTAAATCCAAGGCATCCATGAAATGCTCACTTATTGCCCTGAGGAAGAGCAGTTTCTGAGAGTCCTCAGTGAGTGCATGATGGGGAGACTTTTGTAAACAAAACAGGAACCTTGAGATATAATCCTCCAAACTTTCATCTTCTTTCTGTTGCATTCTGAAAATATCATTTCCTCTCATACCCCCACTCCTATAGTAGTCTTTATATTTCTCAAGAAATTTATCTTTCATTTCTTCCCAGATATTGACAACATCACTACCTAGACTCATAAACCACCTTAATGCAGCCTCTTTCATGGTAGTAGGAAACAACTTAAGTTTATGAGCATCAGTAGTGTAGTCATAGCTTCTACAGAGGATATGAAATTCAAACAAGAAGGTGTCTGGGTCCTCTGTTGTAGGTCCATAGAACTTGGGGAGAGTTGAAGTAGTTATGTTCTTGAGATTATCCACTTCATTTTGATGAGCAATCGGAAATGGAAACGTTGGTTGATTAGGTACGTTTTGGGCAGCAATGACTACTTGACCTATTATCAAGGCAAATGGATTTTCAACTAGGTTTGGGGTATCTCTTTCTTCAGAGGATATTTCAGAACTATTCAAATCAGGGAATGCATCAAAGAAAGGATTTTCTTCTACTTCTTCTGCTAGGTAAGTTGAATCATTAGGAAGGAATCTCCCTAAATCATCTCTTCTCCTACCTCTATGCATGCAATATACTTAGTATTAGCCACTTCTCACATAAAAAATGTTGATGGGTTGTAGATGGTTTCTTCCTAACTAAAAACACAGTTTAAGGGAAAAACTGCAAGGAATAATACTAAAGATGACTCCAAAGATCTTCTTAGTTTGACACCATCCCCAGCAACGGCGCCAAAAATGTTGGTCTCTTACAATGATTTAACAGCTGAGCTCTTAAAGCTGTAACTCAGAGATTGGACATCTAACCTAAATAGCTGTCTTAATCACTATGGAGATGCATTTCACTTGTTAACCCAGGGATGTGAACTTGAAATGGGTTAGCACAGTATGTGCACTAAGAACTTCCAAAGTAGCCATGTTCATTCTATAGCTAAGAAAGACATAATGCTGAAGATAAACTGCTAGAAAGGAAATAACAGGAATGTTGAACATCAACCAACAACTATTCTAAGATCAAGTACATAACAGAAAGTAAAAGTCTGGGCAAACAAATAGGAAACTACTCTGTCTGCTTTGGCTGCAGGAATAGACACATAATAGAATTCTAGTGGTTGCAGGAACATTCAATGCCAGATTTAACTAAATGCTTAACAAAAAATGTAACTAAACTAGAGGGTGGAATTCTCACCAAGTGGGCCCCCTTGGATGAGTATTCCCTAAGACAAATGTAAACTCAGAAATGCAAACTTACAACTTCATTTTATTCATTGGAAAAGATGAGTACAACTGAACATTATAACTATATTACTAAAAATTGGATAATGCAAGTACAATCTCTGATTAATCAACAACCTTTCAGAAGGAACATCAGAGTCTTATTTATAGAAGGAAAACTACAAAACTAGCTACCTAGAAAGGCGGTCAACTCCAACAGAATAGGAGGACACCTCATTATGGAAAACATAGAAAGTGGAAAGAAGGTTACACATGTGGGGAATCTGGTCAAGCAAGTTGCTTTAACGTAGATCTAGCATAACAGTAACTCCTAAATTTGCTCAACAAGTATTTAAGATTAGTTACAAGGCGGTCGTCTTCCCTCCATTTGACATTTGAACGATCACCATGTTTGACTTTTTATGGTAAGCGACCAACTAACAGAATCTTCCTCTACTTTATGGATGCCAATTATATTTGCATAACAATATTAGTACACACAATAATTGCACATCCATAACTACCTTGGAGTAATATTCATTAACCATATGTAAAATTAACATAGATAGTTCATATAGCATGTTTTTATCATAAAAGAATATAAGGAATGACCTATGCTCAACAAGTTATAGCTTTGAGGCAATGACATAAAAAGATCAGGATTAAAGTACCAAAGTCCAAGATAACTACAACAAGTGGATAAAAATGTTTAACAAAATTGAGTCATAAACTAGACTCATCAGGTTGCAGCAGACCATGGCAGAAAATAGACTAGTGTTTGAGATCATTATCTCTGACTTGAAGATTGCATTTGATTCTGTTGATTCTGCTGATGATAAGAAGACAGATTCTACTTGGAAAGCGTAATACCTTTTCACAGTAAAAACTTACGACAATATAATTTTAGAATAGACAGAATGGAAAGAAAAGGTAGTCAACGTCCTCAAGTTCGTCAGATCTTTTGTTTCTCAAATCCTATGTTCATATGAAAGAGAAGATGGCACCCTATATGATCTCAGGGAAGTGCAAGTAGAGTTCCAGACTCTCGTCCGCAGCAATTTTAATGATGATATCAGTGCCGGCAAGATGAGTCGTTTTGCCGCAATGACAGTGAAGTTTGACAAGGCTGTGGGTGAAGTTCATGAATTTCTTCAGATGGTTGCAAACGGTGAAGAAATGTTAGAGAATCAGAATATCATTCTAGAGAGTATTAATGTTCCTAGCAAAGATGCAATCACTCTCTTTTTAGAAGATATTGTTGCCCATAATATCAATGACATCACCAAAAAGCAAGAATGTTGATGAAGATGCATTTCAAAAGAAAGCAGCTTTAAATCATATGCTTTTTGTTTTAAAGCATTTGCTTTCATTCTAAGCTCATCCATTCTATTTTTAGAAAGAAATCACTTTGTGTTAGTTGGAGTTTTCTTTATTTTAAAACAAATCGCTTTAAAGCATTTGTTTATTGTATCTTTGTCTTAGAATAGTAATAAAGCTTGCAAGTTGGCAAGTTAGGGTTAATCAAGGAGATTTTAGGGTTCCCTACTCTTTTGATTTTAGTATAAATAAGGGCAGCCTTACCCATTGTAAAGGATCGACTTTTGTGATAACATATTTTGTTGTGCCTATTCTAGCCTGCAAACTTTGTTATTCCAAGTGTTTGTTCACTTTGTGTAACCTTTTCTCTGGTGTTTGATCACTTGTTGTATGCCTGCCTTTGCTACAGTATTGTTGTCCTAGAGTTGTATCAACTTTGTGATATTGAATAGAAGTCTCATGCCTATTTTGGTCTGATATTCTATCTCGAATCATCAAGTTTTCCTCGTCAGATGTGTGGCTTTTGTAGCTTTCATCATTAAAGTACTATAAGTCTTGTGATGTAAATCTGGGAGAAAATTGCTTAAGTTTTTTGTGTTAAAACAATCATTCCTTGTTCACTTTTAATTTCCTTTGCTCTGAATTTACTTAGGAGATTAAAAGCATCATTAGTCTATGCTTAGTTGTAGCAGAAAGTTTAAAAAGGAAAAAACCTCTTCTGTAGCGTTTAGAGTTTTATAACCTTGTGCTCGCAGCTAAGAATCAAAAAGAAGATAGGCAAAATTTGGTTTTATTTATCTTTTCAATGAACATCAACAAAAAGAGAAACCCCCCTTCCAATAGGAGAGCAGTTTATTTGTGCATAGCTGTCTATTTCCAACTTGCATTCCAAAGGTGCGAATTGAAACGCCAATAGTTTTCTAGCACCCACCGTGGGGCACGAGGCATAAAACTTCAAGCAAGCTTAGGCTTATGTCATGGGAATGACTCTCCAGTGTCCTACTGCTCTAGTTCAACAACCAAATCTTACACCACCTGTTATTCAACCAAATCTTGTACAAGTGGAAGGAGAGAAAATGGACATCATTAGCATCCTGAGGAGGTTCATATTTGCACAAAAGGAAAGTCCTGATCAGTGGAGAAATGCGGCTGCTATTCTTGATGAAGAAGAACACAAAGAGGATCTTGCAGCAGGAAGACCAATATTACCACCTCCCGCGTGGCAGTAGATAATCTTGGCTCACAGGGTTTATTCAAGAAGGGGAAAAGGCGGTGCTACGGATCCTTTCTTCCAAGATCTTGATCCTACAGAAGTTGGAGAGGCATCCAACATAGTTCCTGAAGTTTAGACAATTCTTGAAGTCAAGTAGGAAGAACCACAAGAAGAACTAGTAATCCAACCTAGAGCAATGGGTGATGCAAATAATAACAATCACAATGATGCAAATCAGAGGCAACCACCCCCATTGCCTTGGGGTAATAAAATTGGACCTTTGGCCCTGCAAGCACATCATGAGTTACCAAAGGGGTCAAGGAAGCACTTTCCCCAGTTCCATGGCGATGGAACTCAACATCCTAACGAACATATCTCTACCTTCACAACAGCTTGTGCCATTTTGCATGTATCACATGAGGATGTTGTTGTGCGTCTCTTCATTGAGACTCTCGTGCGAAATGTTGTCGACTGGTTCAATCATCTGGAACCAGGCATCATTACAAGTTGGGCAACTATGAGTGAGAAATTTTTGGCAAGGTTCAAGCCTGCTGAAGATGGACATAGATTGTTCGCCCAACTCTCAAATTCAAAGATGGAAAACAATGAACCAATGAGGGAGTTTGTGGCAAGGTTTAATCGCCTGGTTACACGTCTTTCTCATACACTTAATCCATCTCCACAAATTCTGTTGAGTAGTTTCATTAATGCTCTTCCTTCTAAGATAGCCTTCTTTTTGAGATCGCCTAATGAAACAGAATTATCCAATGCACAAGAAAATGCCATCAAGTTAGAGGATGACATGATTACCTCTAGCAAGATGAAGATGGATTCAATGAGGCCTCTTGTTTAGAGTTTTACGGATCCACTGCTACATAAGGTAGCAAATGAAGTGACTATCATGAAGAGACACTTGCCTACTCAAAGGCAACCTACGCAATAACCATATCAGTCACAACAGCAACAATACCAACCACAGCAACCATATCAGCCTAAGAGGAATAATTTTTAGCCTTTCAATAATTACAGGCCCAGGTTGCCAGCACCACCACCAAGAGAAGCAGTTGATGCTGCTCAAAATGTAGTGTTTTGTTCCTTTCATGAGACTAATGCACATACTGGAGCCACATGTCCTAAAAATTTAAGAATGAATCAAATCATGGGATATGCTGATGCTACACCCATTTCAAGCATTCTCCCTTCCCCAAGTGCAAATGTTGTCTTACCATAGACAGACAACTTTGATGGCGACTCTACTACGGGATACTTCTAGAATGAACTCGTTATAATAAAGGAAGAACAAGAGGACCTTTGTCAATATTCTCTTGCAGTGAATCATGAAAATCTTTCAACACATGTGTTTACACGTGCTCAACATTTCAAAGCACAGAAAGAAGAAGAGGATAATCAAAGATCGAAAGAAAATGGGAAGGAGGTAGCTTCCACTTCCAATGTTAAGCCACCACATGAAAATGTCAAGGTAGCTCAAGATTCAACTTCAATGAATTTTGATATAGTGGATTCCATGATGAAGACAAAGGTGTAGATTTCTCAGCTGGAATATCTTCAGGACTATCCAGATCAGCTGGATAGAATTCTTAAGTATGTCAAGAAGGAGACCGTCGTACAACCCACATTACTTGAATCTTCCATTCCAGCAGGAGAGAAGCCAAAGCCTTTCTATATCTCTCTATATATAGGAGGCTATAAATTGAGCAATTGTATCATTGATTCAAGAGCCTTAGACAACGTCATGCCTTTGCAGGTGATGAACACTTTGGGACTCTCGTGCACCAAAACGCATGAGAAGTGTTATTTGCTTGAGTCTAATTCAGTGTCGTTGGTTGGACAATTGAAGGATGCTCAAGTACGGTTGGTGGCTTGCCCAAAGAAGAAAATAATGATGACTATCTTGGTAGCCGACATTCCAGCCAGTTATGGGATGCTGCTAAGTAGAAGTTTCTGCAAAGATCTTGGAGGAGAAATACAATTGGATTGGTCATCTGCGACCATTCCTTTAAAGAAAGGTAGTTTCAAATTGGAACCAGAAACCAAGTCACAGCTCACAGTGGTGAAATCTCAGGATCCTCAAGCACAAGTGATATATCAAGAAACAGGTCCTGGTACATATGTTATGTTGTCTGAGATAACCGAAGAGAATCAGAAAGTTGTCTGTACGGTTGACAAACCAAAAGAGGATCCAAAGATATGGACTTTGTAATTTGATGGAAGTTGTTTGACTGTCGGTTCAGGAGCAGGGGTCGTGATAATTTCTCCTAATGGTCGGTTGTATCCTTTTGCATACCGCTTGCAATTCGAATGTACAAATAATACAGCGGAATACGAGGTGCTTTTGTTAGGTCTCAAGAATGCAAAGGATATGGGTATTAAATTACTCAGAGTTGAAGGTGATACAGAACTGATCGTGAAGCAGATCAGGGGACAATTTCAAGTGAAAAAAGATCGCCTCTGACATTATAGATATAGGGTGTGGAATGTAATCGATTGGTTCGAGGCATTTGACATCCAATACATTCCACACTTAGATAATAGCAAGGCAGATGCCCTAGCAGTATCCACTTCACTTTTCATCATTCTAATTTTTGTCAAAATGCATTTGCTATTGAGCTAATATATAGGTCAGTCGTCCCCGACAATTGTGACAACTGGCAAATCTTCGATGACGATGACCACATCAAAGAATTTCTCGTCATGGAAGATAATTTTAAGGGGATTTTCTTTGAGGGGAGTTTGGCTCCTTTCAGAGAATCAACAATTGAGATTAAAAATACTAAAGACAACAAAGATGAATCTAATTCGTTCCTCTCATCTTTTGAAGGTTGATTTGAAGAATCTTCTATGGAAACTTCAAGGGATACAAAAGTTGTAGAAGAGGTAGATTCAGGTATGATCCAATTGAAAGGTAACAACATTCCCAAGGGTCTCGTATCCTTGGAGGATATATTCGACAGACATGATCGATACATTCAAAATCAAAGAAGAGTGGATGATAAGACCTCTGCTAAACATTATCAAGTGAACATCGGTTCAGAAGACAAGCCTAGGCTTGTTAATATAGGCAAGTGTTGTACAGAAGAAGAAAGCGAGAGGTTTATCTCTCTCTTTAGACAATTTCGAGATGTTTATGCCTGGTCTTATGAAGACTTGAAAGTCTTCACACCTGTTGAATTGTCTCATACAATTCCATTGAAACTTGATGCAAAGCCCTTCAAGCAGAAACAAAGATACTATAATCCACGAATTCAAGACTCAATTTATACGGAGATCCAGAAGATGGTGGATGCAAAGATAATATTTCCAATTCAGCATTCAACATGGGTGTCAAACATAGTTCCTGTACGCAAGAAAAATGACGAAATTAGAATTTGTGTGGATTTCAGGAACTTGAACCAATCATCTCTCAAGGATAATTATCCTCTGCCAATCATGGAGCACACACCGGTTCAGAGATGCTATCATTACTTGATGGTTTCTCTAGATATAATCAAATCATTGTGGCTCAGGAAGATCAGTTCAAGTTAGCTTTCACTACCCCGTGGGGTACGTTTTCTTATGAAAGGATGCCTTTCGGCCTCATCAATGCCGGTGCTACTTTTTAGAGAGCTGTGGATTTGGCGTTTGGAGATTTGAAGAACAAGTTGATTGTTGTCTACCTTAATGACCTCACCATTTTCTCAAAAACATGAGGAGACCATTTTGACCATTTGGTGAAGGTGTTTGAAAGATGCAGATACCACGGGAATTCTTTGAATCCTAAGAAGTCCATCTTTGCAGTGATGGAAGGTAAACTGCTTGGCCATATTGTCTCCAAGGAGGGAACACGGATTGATCCTAGTCGGGTTGATTCTATCAAGAATCTATCTCTACCAACAAGCAAAATTGGGGTGCATTCCTTCTTTGGTAAAATAAATTTCATACGAAGGTTTATACTAGACTTCTCAGAGCTTACAAAGGATATATCAGCTATGATGAAGAAAACATCTGCTTTCAAGTGGACAGATGAAGGCAAGAAGGCGTTTGTCGCAATTAAGGAAGCTATCAGCTAAACGCCAATGTTAGTCCATCCTAATTTTAATAAAGACTTCATCCTTTACTATTATGCATCCGAACACACCATGTCTGCCATATTGACGCAAAAGCCAAATGAAGATGTCGAGTCTCCAATTGCTTTCATGAGTAGCAGTTTCAAAGATAGTGAAATGTGGTATTCTCGAATAGAGAAGAACAATTATGCAATTGTGAGAGCAGTAAAAAAGTTTAGATTCTATATCTTGATGGCTCACACAACAGTATATGTTACTGATCCAGCGGTTAAAAGCGTGCTGACTCAGCAGGAGATGGGCACCAGGAGAGGTAACTGGGTCGCAAGGGTTCAAGAATACGATTTGGAGATCAAGCCAACAAAACTTGTTCGCGGGAGAGGTCTTTGTTAATTGATAGCAGAAGACAGTGATCTGAAGCACCAGGTTGATGATGAATCTGAAGCTGAAATTAAAGAGGATCTTCCTATGGTCCTATTTGTTGATTTTGCAGATGAATGGTATGCAGAAATTGTATACTATTTAACTTACGAAGAATGTCCAATTCATATGGACAAACAGCAGAAGAGAACATTAAAATTGAAAGCGCAAAAGTTTGTGCTTTTGAATGACGTTCTATACAAGCAAGGGCTTGATGGAACCCTTTTGTTATGTGTCAACAAAGATCAACAACAACGTTTGCTGGATGCATTTCACAGTCAAGCATGTGGAGGTAACTTCTCATCAAGAGTTATTGCATTCAAGGTCCTGCAAGTGCAGTTTTATTGGCCAACTATGTTTCGCAACGCATATGAATGGGTGTCAAAATGTCAGATATGTCAACAGTTTGTTGGCAAACTCAAGCTAGCAGTCATTCCCCTTAAGCCAGTAATTATTGATGGTCCATTCCAGCAATGGGGATTGGATTTTGTTGGCCCTATCAACCCACATTCCAGTAAGGGGCATATTTATGTCCTCACAGGTACATATTATTTTACAAAGTGGGTTGAAGCTATTCCAACCAAGCGGGCTACCTCAGAAGTTGTTTGTGACTTTCTGAAAGAGAACATTATTTCAAGATTCGGGGTACCACGCAAGATAGTGACTGATAATGCAACATGTTTCTCATCCGAGGAAGTACTGGAGTTTTGTTATGATCACGGCATCATGTTGTCACATTCATCAGATTATTACCCTCAGGGTAATGGATAGGCTGAATCATCAAACAAAAACATAGTCACTATCATACACAAGCTAGTTGATTCTAATCAAAAGGCTTGGCATAAGAAGCTTTATGATGCTCTCTAGGCTGATAGAATTACCCCCAAGAGAGCTATTGGTACTTCACCTTTCGTCATTCTATACGGTACAAAAGCAATGCTACCCATACGCTAGAGTTGTCCGCTTTGAAGCTGATGGCCACAATTGAAGATGATGAGTTCAAAGATCCTATTGAGAAGCGCATCTTGTATTTGATGAAGCTAGAAGAAGAAAGGGTGGAGATCGTAAATAGAATCACTCAGCATCAGGAACAAGTGAAGAAAATATTTGATAAGAAGGCTCACCAGCGAGACTTCGAGATCGGTGATCAAGTCCTACTCTAGGACAAAAGACATGAGCCCAAGGGAATGCACAGAAAATTTGATTCCTTGTGGCTGGGGCCCATATAAGATCCACGAGTTTGTAGGGGAGAATACTTATGTTCTCTCACACATAGATGGCAGGTTCCTTCCATTGCCTTATAGTGGATTATACTTAAAACACTTCATCCCTTCGGGGATGGAGTAATTTCAAACACTTTCTATTCTCGTAATGTGTTTCCCCTTTCTGTAATGTGATCGTTATGTGGTAATGTTTTTCCCCTTTTTGTAATGTGACAATTGTGGTCTTCGTGTTTTGGAAAGTTACAACTCTTAGGTGATTTTAGGAAGTCCGGTTTTAGGTGATATAGGGAAAAGTCTTGTTCTAGGTGATTAGGAAAGTGACCTGACTCTATTGCCCAACTGATAAGGCACTGGTCCAAGCTTAAAAGTCCAGAGATTCTCAGTTCTCCTATGCCATAAGTATCCGTCATGGTCCCTAGACAGAGCCAATTGTTGTACCCAATCAAAATTTTTGCTTCATTAAGGCATTTTGAACAAGTCTAGAAAATTTTTCATCAAAAAGTTAATAAAGCAAAATTTCTAAAAATAGAAAATTCTATTTTTAGAAAGTTTCTAAAAATAGGCGTCAAATTAGGTTTTCTGGGTTTCTTGAGATACAGATGCTGGCAAAGTTTCTAAAAATAGAATCTCCAACTCAGGTATCGCACTTGATTCTCATTGGTCGATTTTGCTTCACAATCAGCATGGTCCAGACGGAATCTGCAAATGGCCAAGTTTTCTCTACTGGGTCATTTCTGCTTTTTCAGAAGGCGAAGCATGAGCTCTGAAGTCGTCAATGGAGGAAGTTCATCTGCCAAAGCTCGTTTTCAAGTTTTCAACGTTGTTCCAACAACCCAGAACCGACGAACAATCGTCGACTCGACGAAGCACGCAAAATGGAACAGGATGGATTTGAGGTAAGATGAAAATTTGGAAATCACGAAATTTGACTAAGTCTGAAAATTTCAAGCGCCCCAGGAGGCTTGGGGCGCCCAGTCCCACTAGTGTTAGAAATTTTGTGCGTTTTTCAAGAAAATGCGAGAAGCGTGTCTGTTGGTCAATTTTGATGGTGCATAAAAGCAGTCGTTTTGATCATCAGATCTTGAAAAGCTAGAAAATTCATCAGATGTACCCAGGCTATGCAGTTCATTCACCATTCATTGGCAGTTGATCGATGAATCATCGAAATCGACATCAGGAAGCAGCTGTCAGCATGCAAAACAGAGCAAGTTGCAGATGAGAGTTGGAAATTACAAAAAATGGTTAAGTATGAAGAAACCAAGCGCTCGGCTCGTTTTGCAGATGAGAGTTGGAAATTACAAAAAATGGTTAAGTATGAAGAAACCAAGCGCTCGGCTTGGGGCACCCAAACTCTCCAGTGTTAAATTTTTATCACATTTTTTGAGAAACGTCAAAAATGCTTCTGTCAGCCCGTTCCCAATTGGTCAAACTTGGTCAAACTCAATCAAACATCAGTCAAAGATAGGATTTCATCACAGATATGTTCAGGCTACTTAGAGCACCCTCTGTTCTACCTCATCAGTCATCCAGACAACCGAAAACGAAGATCAAACAAAGGTTGTTGGCACGGAAAATGAGAAATGGTAATAAATTTGAGATTTTCATAAATTTTCCTAAGGCATTGAAAGCTAGGTGCCCCAGGTGACTTGGTGGACCCAAACCAAACAGACTTAGAATATTTTTGAGTTTTTTTCTGAAAAATGTGAATCTCCCTCCGTCAGCCTGGTCCAGTTCAAAGCAGGTCAGTTTGCCGCATTTCCTGAGGCAGATAGAGAGTACAGTTAGCTCAGTTTTCATCAGGGCTACCTATCTACCAGATCATTAGACTCAGTTTTGTACTAGCAGATAGAAATTGATAGCCAAATAGGGGTCATCAGCCACCAGAACGCGCACGCAAATTGAAAAATTGAAGAAGTTGCAATTTTTGAAAAAATGGCTAAGGCATGAGAAGTCAGGCACCCCAAGAGGCTTGGGGCACCCAACTTCACCAGAGATAGAATTTTTCCTGATCTACCAGTGATTTCTGGTAGTTATTTTCTTGATTTTCACCCGGTGGTTGTTTCTAGAGGTCATATTTGTAGTTGAACGATGCCAGATTATCAGTTGGAGGCTAGGGATAGAATCTCAGTTGACAGGTCTCCAAAATGACAGGATCAGTCAGTTTTTTCCATCAATGGTGACAATTTGCCATCTTGTTGAAGTCAGAGACAGGCCATACTTGAGTCAAAATGAGTGTAGAAGTGTAGAAAATGAAGAAAAATTGGCTAACACTTCTTTCAACTCGCGTGTTCGATGACATCATCAAAAGAAGATATTTTTCATCATCTTACACATAAAGCCATAGGCAGCTACAAAATAGGGATTCTTCCTATTCGAAGACATCCACTTGGATTTGTGCTTTAAAAGTTTCTTTCTTCATGGATGAGATCCAAGTTTTAGTCTTTCACAAATAAAGTTGCTTTTTCACCTTAAAGATCTGTAAAGACAAGCATTTGGCTTCTTTATTTCATTATCTTTTGCAGGTTGCATCCAGAGGAAAGATTTTTATTTTTCTTTCAACGAAGATTCGAAGGCTCAAACGAAGTACTTTTTCAGCATTCTTCATAGTTTCAGGTTGAGGAAGCAGGGAGGCTCACTTTTTTAGGGTCTTTTTTTCTAGGGGATCATTTTTCAGAAATTAGACCAAAGCTTTTTCAATTTTCATCGAAATGGGTACATCCAGAATATCATCCTCTTGAAGATTGGGAGTTTTTCTTTTTTTAGGAATCTACGTTTTTGCTATTTTTTTGGGAGTCTCCGCTTTTTCAAAATCTGACAATCTGGGTTGCTTCAAAACAGAATTGCCTACAAAACCCATGTGCCAGCGTTTTTGCTCAAAATCTGCTTTTTTCTAAAAATCAACAAGTAATTTTCAGCCATTTGTCCAAGATTTTTTCGACATAGGCGTGTTCACAATCAATTTTCAAATCTTTCAATATGCAGTACTCTCCAACACAAATCAAGCCCAAAACGGCGTTGGTTCACGATTACCTGAGAACTTGTGAAACAGACTTGCATAAAGTATTTTCAGTGATCAATTTACATTCATTGGAGGATGCAGGAAATAATGCTATCAAGAATCTAGGACACTCCAGTTTGCTTGCAGCAGCATCCTTTCCCATCATAGTGCAAAGTATCGAATTTGTGATTGCTTGCATGACGCATTACAATTCGGTCACAAGAGAAATCCAATCAAGAGATGGACGTGTGCTCTGTAGCCTGAGGCTAAACGACAGTGAGAAGTGTTTTACAATACCAGTCTGGAGAGAAAACTTAATTATTTCAATTGAATAATGCAAGAGGGTTTGGAACAATGATAAAGAAATATAGTGGAAAAAGATTGGTCAGATGTGGTTAAAAGAGAAGCAGAACATCATGCCAAAGAATGTTGGACGTGGAGAATACAAGGAGGAACATGCAATAATAATTACTCTACTAAGCAGGATCACGGGTCAAGCAGATGCTAACAAGTTCCAACCTTGGATGTTTTACATCATGTCCCAGATTGTTGATGGAACCGAATTCTATGACTGGTCAGCACTCATCAATGATAGTCTCCACCAACAAATACTTGATTTTCAAAGGGCTCATGAATTCCATGATGTCATACCTTGTGTATTTGATGGCTTTTTAAGGTCAATTTACAGGTTTGAATGTTGTTGGAACTTTAGGTATTCAGCATGTTTATCACCATTTCCCGCAGTTTGAAATTTCTCAAGCTGAACGACATTACAGGTGGGTAAATGATGCATTCCTGATGCATGTAGTGTGAGATATAGATAATGAGTTGCATATATGGTTTTCAGCAGATGCTAGAATAGCAATGGCAGAATGGGCTGATTGGTTTATCCAGTTTCCCACTTTTTCCTACATCAGAGTATATGGCTTCTTAGGAGAGCCAGCCATGTTGCTGAGATATCTAACAAATGAAATAGTATTTATGGAATTTTTGAGGTAAGCCTGTGAAGTTTATACATTTTTACGTAGCAAACGCAAGGCAGCTTTGAATTTTCTAGCTCATGTCCAGCAGGAACAACCAACAGTTGAATCAAAAGTTCCTATTGAAACAACGCCGCATGTTGAAGCATTACCTTCAGATCATGTATCTCCTCCTTCTTCACTGAGCACTTCTCCTATCCACATAGATTCAGAGCCAAATTTGTCGGTTCGTAACTCTGATGCACATATTGGTTCATCAGGAGCTGATGAAGTTAGAACCGAGCTTCCAAGAGAGGATGGCTCATCCTGGCTTGAAAACATTCTGGAAAGGAAGAGGAGAAAGCCCTCATATCGGCTTGATTTAACAGAGCTTAAAAGCATCTACCAAGACACACCAGACAAGAAGCTGAGGAAGCAGGTTCACATTGAAAAGAATGCGGATGGAGAAATAATCCTCGAAACTGCAACACCGCCAGAAGATAGAAGTGCTGATGATATTGAGGTTGATGACTTCAAGGTTGTCAAGGCTAACCTTGGTAGGAGTACTCGCCATACAGATGTAAATCTCTTCAAAGTTGCAGCAGATAATTTGAAGGAAAGGGTGTTGAAAGATGGAGAGGACAAAGCAACTCTCAAAGCTGAAGTTAGGCAGTTGCAGCAGTACATTTCAAACCTTTTCCATGGCACATCATAGGTTGATTTATTGCTTCCACCGAATCTGGAATCACTAGCTGATCAGCGGTAGTTCAGTCAGTTGGTCCTCTATGGGAGGCACATGAATAATTGGGTGGAAGAATTTGTGACTAAAGGGAGAGTTGTACTTTCAAAGTTTTATCAGTTAAAATACAACACTCATGATTTATGCCAAGGCATCCAAGGATTGCAGTAGACCATGGCAGAAAATAGACCGGTGTTTGAGATCATTATCTCCGACTTGAAGATTGCACTTGATTCTATTGATTCAGCCGATGATAAGAAGACATTTTCTACTTGGAAAGCGCAATACCTTTTCACAGTAAAAACTTATGACAGTATAATTTCAGAATTGACAGAATGGAAAGAAAAGGTAGTCAACATCCTCAAGTTCATCAGATCTTTTGTTTCTCAGATCCCGTGTTCATATGAAAGAGAAGATGGTACCCTGTATGATCTCAGGGAAGTGCAAGCAGAGTTCCAGACTCTCATCTACAGTAATTTTAATGATGATATCAGTGCCGGCAAGATGAGTCGTTTTACCACAATGATAATGAAGTTTGACAAGGTTGTGGGCGAAGTTCATGAATTTCTTCAGATGGTTGCTAACGGTGAATAAATGTTAGAGAATCAGAATATCATTCTAGAGAGTATCAGTGTTCCTGGCAAAGATGCAATCACTCACTTTTTAGAAGATATTGTTTCCCAGAATATCAATGGATGACATCACCAAAAAGCAAGAATGTTGATGAGGATGCATTTCAAAAGAAAGCAGCTTTAAATCAAATGCTTTTTGTTTTAAAGCATTTGCTTTCATCCTAAGCTCATCCATTCTATTTTTAGAAAAAAATCACTTTGTATTAGTTGGAGTTTTCTTTGCTTTAAAGTAAATCGCTTTAAAGCATTTGTTTATTGTATCTTTGTCTTAGAATAGTAATAAAGTTCGTGAGTTGGCAAGTTAGGGTTAATCAAGGAGATTTAAGGGTTTCCTACTCCTTTGATTTTAGTATAAATAAGGGTAACCTTGCCCATTGTAAAGGATCGACTTTTGTGATAACATATTTTGTTGTGCCTATTCTAGCCTACAAACTTTGTTATTCCAAGTGTTTGTTCACTTTGTGTAACCTGTTCTCCGGTGTTTGATCGCTTGATGTATGCTTGCCTTTGCTACAGTATTGTTGTCCTCGAGTTGTATCAACTTTGTGATATTGAATAAAAGTCTCATGCCTATTTTGCTCTGATATTCTATCTCGAATCATCAAGTTTTTCGTCGTCAGATGTGTGGCTTTTGTAGCTTTCGTTTCATCTTTCATCATTAAAGTACTATAAGTCTTGTGATGTAAATCTGGGAGAAGATTGCTTAAGTTTTTTGTGTTAAAACAATCATTCCTTGTTCACTTTTAATTTCCTTTGCTCTGAATTTACTTAGGAGATTAAAAGCGTCGTTAGTCTATGCTTAGTTGTAGTAGAAGTTTTAAAAAGGAAAAAACCTCTTCTGCAGCGTTTAGAGTTTTATAACCTTGTGTTCGCAGTTGAGAATCAAAAAGAAGATAGGCAAAATTTAGTTTTATTTATCTTTTCAACGAACATCAACAAAAAGGGAACTGCCCCTTCCAATAGGAGAGCAGTTTATCTGTGCATAGTTGTCCGTTTCCAACTCGCATTCCAGAGGTGCGAATTGAAATGGCAACAAAATACAAAACCATAGATTAATAATGTGAACTCTTTTATGGGAAAGGACAAAAGTTTCTTCATTGTTAATTAGAATGAGGTCTTTGAAGGAAAAAATCTTTGAGTTAACACAAACTTGTAAAGATGTATATGAGACCCATAAGTAAGGAATGTTATAAGCTAAAGTTATTGTTTGGGAATTTATCCAAGATATATTTCACAACAATATACATTCAAATGCAAGGAGAAGGTATAATAAATCTTCTAAGTTAATTTATGAAATGATCATATTATGGGGAGGTCCTAGAGTGCATATCTTTCTTAGCTTTAGTCTAGAAGTTCCTTCAATATAAACAATTTTAAGACAAGTTCCCTTGCCCCAATATCCCTATTGAGCCTAGCATCCCTTACACAACCCCATCAACCTTCAAGGAAGTGAATGATGACATCCATGCTTTAAGCCAAAATATTTTGACCCTACACCAAACCTTTGACATCCAGCAGAAATTATTGAAATGATTTTATATTGAGATTAGAAGGATCAACATTAAAATGGAAATCATTACTGAAAAGAGCGTTGGAGAAGGCCAACTAATGCTAGAAGAAGAAAGAAAAATGTTTCAAAACTAAGAAGCCATCCCCTTTGTTAATGACCTACAGACCAACCTATCTAACCAAAAAGAAAATTTAGCAATCCTAGAGGAGTAAATGATCAAAGGTCAAGGTCATCAGGAGGAAAGATTGGTGGCCTTGTAATAGGAGATCAAAAAGGTAAATGAGAACTTCAATTCAGGTTTATGAAGGTGAATATAGGGGAAATGAAAACTCTAAATGATAAGATCAAAAAAAATAGGCCCAAGGATGTAGGGGAAAAGAATACTACTGCAACTATAGGTCTCAACACTTGAACTAGGAGTACAATGAAACAACACTAGGATGGGAACAAAAAGACTTAGGCGATCCATAACATGGAGGAAGGTTTGGATGAACTTGAAGTGTCCAACACCCGAATGGACTTGTAATGTGCTTTGTGTTTTTTTTTTTCTATTTTATGTTTTAGTCTACTATTTTAGGGGTTCTGTTGTGGGTCAGCTATGTCTATACGAACATTTTACTATTGTAAAGGGTTTCAGAGGTCCCTTCAAAACCTATTTTTACCCCTTTTCTAATAAAAAACAACTCTAAGACAAGTTAGAAAATCACTAAATACATTCCAAGGGAGCATGAGTATATTTTTGAGGCAATAAAAAAGGTTTATTCTTCTTTTTAAAATCCAAGAATAGTATAGAGGGTTTGTGTTGAAAGCATAAGACAAATAAGAGGGGGGGTGAATCAGTTGTATCAAAAACTTTAAATTCTATTAAACAAAATCACATTCACATTCACTTACTTTAACCCCTTAATCTGTTATGAAGATTAAACATGAAATGCAGAATCAAAACTTAAATACATCAACACCATATACACATGAACACGAGATTTTTACATGGAAAACCCTAAAGGGGAAAAACCATGATGAGTGTTAGCTCACAATATAATGTAATAACAATACCGAATAACAAAAGAGGCTCACTGCCAAAGGGCTCACTACCCAAAAGAATGCTCACTACAAAAAGGCTCACTGCCAAAGGGTGGCTCACTACCAAGAGGGGTGGCTCACTGCCATGAACTAATATGATAGCATCTACCACATGCCTGAGTTCAGTTCCAATGAAGTGCAATACATGTCACCTTCGCTGCCTCACAACACAAACACTTTCATCTTCGCATCCACTCACCTTACACACAGATTCATTACATTTATTTATACGAATCATCAGTTATCATATCCACAAAAGATTATATCATCAACATACACAACAAATATTAGAATTTGTTCACCTTTAGTTTTGATATAAAGGTTACTATCTACGGTACCTTTTCTTGAAACTCTGTTGGAGTAAGTACTTATCCAACCTTGCATACCAAGCCCTAGGGGCTTATTTGAGACCATACATAGCCTTTTCAATCTGCACACCATGCTTGGGTCTTCTGATAACTGAAAACCATTTGGTTGCTCTATGTAGACCTCTTCTTCCAAGTCACCATTCAAGAAAGCAGATTTGACATCCATCTGATATACCTTGAATCCCTTATGTACTGCAAAAGTAAGAACCATTCTAATTGCTTCCATTCTTGCAACCGAAGAAAAGGTCTCCTCATAATCAACACCTTCAACTTGTGAATATCACTTGCGAACCAACCTTGCTTTGTTCCTGACCACTTCTCCATCTTCATTCAACTTGTTCCTGAAAATCCATTTTGTTCCTATCACATTCTTGTCTGCAGACTTTGGTACCAACTCCCAAGTCTAATTCTTTTCTATATGATTCAGTTCTTCTTCTATGGCTTGTATCAAACCTCACCAATTCATTGAGTTGACTCAAAAAAATAAAAATAAAAATGAAATTAATATCCCTCCTCTTAAACATAGACAATACATACAAAGTTAGAATCCTATAACAAATATTATTGTATTGTGTTGGTCCTTATAAAATTTATATTCCCTAATTAAAAAATACCCCTCCCTTTAACTTAAAAATTCAAAAAAAAATCTCCATCCTACAGTTTTTTTTTGGAAATACTTTCCGTTCAAATGGAATACTTACAAATCTTAGATCTAACACTGAACAGAATTTTTTAATAGAAGTATCACCTCTCCAAATTAAAAAAATTCAAATCAACGAACTTTAAGCATACAAATTACCCTCCATCCAGCATTTTAATTGGAACATGGCTGTCATAAATGTGCAAAATAATTGACCGTTACTATTAAAGTCAGAAAGAGAATATAGCAAAGCTGCAGCCGACCGTACCTTTCCAACAAATTCTTATACAGCATATGAAAATAAGAAAGCAAATGGCATATATCTTTTTTCATGGTGTCGCCACCTTTTATTCCAAAAAAACCCATTCTACATTTCTCCATGTACTATGTGTATTTATTCATGAATTCCGCCTACACAGATTTGCAGAGCCTGCAATTAGTTCTGAGTAACTTTTAGAACGAAGATTTTCGCAGGAAGACATTTGTCAAAGCCCTTCCGAGTTAATAAATTCTAAAACTCAGATTTCAGCTGAAAACATTTGTCAAGCTCTTCTTAGTTAATCAGTTTTAGAATAGATTTTTTTACAACAAGGCATTTGTCAAAGGTCTTGTTAATTAGTTTGAGAAGAAGATTTGTGAAGGAAGACGTTTGTCCAATCTCTTCTTAATTAATTAGTTTTTCAATAAACATGGGAGTAGAGAAAGTACAAGTACAAGGTCAAGGTCATATGGAGAAAGCCCTGCATACAATTGGAGATGTGTTTGACAAATTGTCAAGCATTGTAAATGATAATGATCTCAAGGTGGTTCAATTTGTGGAAGCTGCCTCTACGCTCTCAAAACTATATGGGTGTTTGGGTGTGGCCTTCAAATTTGCAGAGATAGATTCTAATGCCAAGGTACTTTCTTAACTTGTTTGTTTATGCTCTGAATTGTGTTTTACTAATCATTTTTCAGTATTAAATGCAAAGAGGATTTAATACTTGAGTCATTCCTTCAATAATCCATCCCTTTCATGAGTAGTGTTTTAAAAGAATCCATTACTCTGAGCTTAAATGCTTCCACCACCACCATCTTTAAAAGTACCCATGAACCTTCAAAGCTTACATGGCTGTTAGACCAAAAAGCCAGCATACAGCTTGACATATGGAATATATGCGCCAGAGTTTGCAGGAGTTTAGCTTGATATATATGGCCTATTCAGTGTTTTTCTTTTTGCAACTATACCTAGGAGCCCCAAAAAAGAGCTTTGAAAGCCTGGATACTGGTAACCACAGGGTCCACCAGGTCCGGTCCATAAAGAAAATGCGTTTCATCAAATTCAAAGCAACTACACCCAGGGCTGGGCTGATACAGAACTTCAAATTCTTCATTCTATGCCGTGAAAGAAAGAGAACCATCAGACACCGCATACCATAATACTGTCTTATATTATGTAAGTCAGAGTATACATATATCCGTCATCATTTACATAAACCCCATATAGCCTTCGAAGCGGCTGACCAAACCCAACAAAAATCATACAAAAACCAGCCACAAACTACCTAGCAGAATAACCTTACACATCAAACACCAGCTTTATAATGACATAAACCTAACCAAAAAGAAGAGAACCTAACCAAGCACAGGGGCATTAAGCAGAGATCCTCAGCACCCAGACATATTAACATTTCTTGGCACCTGTCCCACCAAGCAGAGGAGAAGCCTTCTTTGACGGAGTCCGAATCATCAATGCAGCAGCTAGCATGTACATTAAAACCTGCCTCCTCCAAAATCTTCACATCTAGACCCTTCGCTAGCTCAGTAACCGCCTAATGCAAATGGCAAATATTCTTGGCTAACCCATGGAAGTGCCCAAGATGGCAATTGAAGAAGGCCTTAGCCTGATCCACACCAATAGTATTGTCGCGGAGGAGATACATAGCAACTGCATTTGACATTATAGAAGCATAGCTTAGAGCCTGAGCTGCATCAAAGACATTCCTCCTTCCAACCAACTGCTTTGGATCAAGAAGAAAACATGTCAGATCCGGCCGAATACCCACATCAAGAGAGCCATCAACCTCCTTCACCACTTCCCAAATTCTCAATAGCCATAAATGAAGATCAGGGTTATGAATTTCCTTATCTAGAAAGGCCACATAATCATCCAACATGACCTCCCCATAAACTTGATCCTTATGCTTTTTCTTACCTGCTCCAGATCACTCAACATCCTTCTTCACCACTGTAATGTCCCATTTTTTGGTCCATTCCAACGTTCTTAGAAACTCTAGCTTTCTTGGAGAGCACCTGTTTTTCAAAAAAGAAACTCTAATGGTGGCAACAAGCTCCTAGAGCCAAGACAAGCACAACAGTACTTTCTATGTGTGAATCCAACATTCTGAGGGCACTCCAAACTTCTTGGAGTAGTCCATCAGCCTTGGAGAGTACCAACTTTCAAATGGAAGTTGCTCTATGCACTTATGGTATTGGTGGTGAGGTCAGAAATTATACTTGGCCTCCAAAAGTAATATTAAATTAAAAGATTTTAAAAGTCACTTTTGGTGGGAAAATGGAAAGCTGTGGAAAATAATATTTTATTATTTCTGAAAAGAGTATAAAAAGGAGGTTTTGAGAAGAGAAAGTTCATTCTCTACATTTGATAAAAACCACAGCTAATTGTTCAAGATTGGACTTGGTTCATTCTTCCGTCCAAAACCTTTTTGATTTCACCCAGAGATTACCATTGATTTCACCTAGCTGATCGAATGATTTCACCTAGAGATTACCATTGAGCTGAATGTTAAAATTCGTGGAGCTTTGCATTTAAGAATTGAAATATCATTTCTAGATTCAGGAGGAGCTAAAAATTGGAATTTTCATCGAATACATTTGCATAGCAAATAATAATCGATACATATATATATTGGAAGGAGGATCTTGCATTGCTGGCCACTCCAAATTGACATCATATTCTCCAGCCGCCCAAGTAAATCAGCAAAGATATTGATTTTGACTCAGGGCATACATCTCTGCTTCATTACAAGCAATTCCTGGGTAGTCGCAACCTTTGAATATTCCTTGTAGAGGGTCGTTCAAGCTTTAGAGAAGGCATTTGAGCTTTTAAGGAGGAATCGCTCGAGTTGTGGAGGTTTTGGGAGTCTCATAACCGTAGCTGCACCATCTTCTATGATCCTTTGGCAGTTTTATGTGGGACGTAGCCCTTTATGGACTGATTTTTAGTGATGTGCTCGGTTTGCACATGATATTGTACGTATATAACAAGCCTATTCAGATTTCAATAGTTTTGTGAGCCCATTGCAGCTTCATCTATGTGTTAGAGATTCCATTGGGACGCCTCAACACTACAGATGTTTGATTAGACTTATAGAAGATGACTTCACTGTATATTCAAATATCACATTTCCCATCCTCCTCATCCAGGTTGGCAACCTCGTTCTCAGTCATCTTTACCAAGTCAACTTTCTTCTTGTTAGCTGCTATCTTGGCGACTTGTTTGGTTGCTTCACAGCTGCTTGAACTAACTGCATGTCAAGTATTTTAATACATCCCGCTTACACATCATAGACAAATGACTGTCAGTCATTGTTTTTAATACTGTAATTTGTGGTAGTTGTCTTCTCAAAGAAAGCCTAGTTTGTAGACATTTGCAGCAAGTTGCGAACTTTACAGCATTAATGGTGTCGATTGTATGTGATAATAAGGTTTGCTTCAAAGTATATCTTTGGGAATATCTTCATCAGACCTTATATTTCTATCTTTGTCATAAATCCAAGTTCATTTACTCCTTTTCAAAAATGTTTCAATTGATAGATCCATTCTCAGTTGCAGTACAAAACACACCTTTGTAGAACCATCCCCTTCTTCCAATTCTGCTTCTATGAATGATCTGACCACTTAACCTGTACATCCCCTTTGATCTTGTTCACAAGGTCTTTGATTCCATACCTTTCATATTACCTTTGAAGTATTCTAAATTACCACACAACGCCCATATTTTAAAGAGTTCAATTCCCTCGTTATAGGTTCTCTTAGCATAGTCTTTTAGATACCTCCCATAAGCTGCAAGATCGTTGATCTGGGCAATCATGTCATTGTCATCCTGATTCTCAAAATGAGGTATCTGTTGGAATATCTATATGGTGACAAAGACTTAAGACATGTACCCAATTTATGTCACCAAAGTTCTATTGATAACTTTCAACCTCTCCATTGTTTCATCATCTTTAATCCACTGATTCACATTGGCTTCCCTGCTATTATGAAATATTTGGTTGCCTTTTCCCTAGAAGTGACTTTCTGTTGATGCCATAATCATCCTTGGTCATATTAAAGTTGGTTTTCTACTTTTGGGATGACCACTTAAGATTCAAGCCTCTAATCTTCTTTTCATACTGAATATCAATAACTCTCTTCTCTTTCTTTAATGATTTTTCTTCCAGCAAATAGGCAAGATCAGCTTTTAGTCACCTTTGATTTCTAGTGATTTTTCTGCCAGAAAAGAAGTAAGCTAAAAAAATTTAATTCAAACTTTTCTCCTATACAATTCTTCTCTATCGTAGATGAGTGTATTTTTGAATTTTGACCTACGTTGGTCATCTGTGTTCAATATTAAATATAATCTATTTGTGATTTTAAATCTTCTTGATCTAAAAATGTTTGACTTATTAATATTACAATAAGTATTCATTCCTGATATGTTTTTGGTTCTAGTTTGCAGGCAGTGGTTTTTGATTGACACAGCATTATACTACTGTATTTTTGTCAATCTGCAGAGAGCTTGTCTATTTCATGAAATTAAATAATTGCACTTATAAACTTTAAAATTTCAAGAAAACTGACCAAGTGGAAGTCACTACAGCTTCAGGATTTAATGGATGCATCACAATCCTTTGAAACATTGCAAGATTTGCTGGATCGTGATGTAAAACGGAAGAGTGTGAGGAAGGCAGGAAGCCATTCACGTAATTTGCTAAGACTTAAGCAGGGGATTGAATTTGTCAAAGTGTTATTTGAACAAATACTTTCAACAGAGTATGCAAGATTATTTTATCCACTTTAAGCAATGTTTCCTGTTTAAGCAATTGCCATCTTCTTCATAGATATATGCTCAGCAATTTCATCTCTTCTTTCTTTGAGGAGCTTGATTTTTTGTTTGACTAAGCTATTTTTTTATCGTGTTTAAAGATTGCATTGATCTTTTGGTAGGGAAAACTCTTTGAAGGAATCAGCTTCAATTGCATATTCACAAGTACTTGCTTCATCACATGGCTGGGCTGTTAGAAAAGCTGTGGCAGCTGGATTGTATGCCATTCCAACAAGGGCACAACTTTTTAAAAATCTAAATGAAGATGGTGAGTTTCTTTTTTCCATTTGGAAGATAATCTTACTCTAAATAAATTTGTTGGTTAAAGAGACAGCAGAACATAATGCACTTTGTTAATTGTACAGTCACCTTCCTAGAGTATGGGTACTTTACTGGTGTCCATAGGAGATTCTAGAATCTTAAATTTACCATAGAAGAAATCAAATAGACTGTACCATGTCCAGTAGGCGACCGTAAAATACACTTCCACAGAATTTGCCCCTTCAATTTAAATAGGGGATATAAGGTCCCCTTTCCTAAACTATCCCAGAGTTTTTATGGAAAAATAGATATGGGATGTGAACAACATAGGCCTGACTATGAATTCCCTGTCAAATAAGGCTCAAATCATGATTCATACACATGGAAATAGCTTATACCTAAGTGGACTCTGAAACCAAGTCCGGAGATAGTTCTCTTGCCTGATAGTGGCATTAACAGACTCCCATCTTGCAGTTAAACTAAACGCACCCAATTGAATTGCATTGTTATATAATTCCCCCATTGAGTCCATGTAGAAACCACAGATGTTTGCGCCCATCATAAGCATATAAAGAAGCCCAAAATCATGGATGGAATGCAATAATTTGCAAAGATTATCCACATTGCATCATTGACCCCAATTTAGCAAATCCCACAAAAGTATATCTGGTTAAAATGAAGGGTCTTTTCTATCTAATAGGTTGCAGGTCCTTATGAGTTACCATAGTCTCAGAAAGGCCATGAAAATTGTGTGCATTGTTTACTATGAGTAAAAATCCTTTTTAATGGATGGCATTGTGTGTAGTTGTTTTGTACCAAATGTGTCTGTGATTGACTTGTCTCTAATTCTATATGGTCAATCTTACATTCCGTGGTGATAGGGAAATAATTGCAGACTGCTTAGCAATCTTTTATTGGTTTTCCTTTCAAGGTCAGGTTCTGAATTCTTACAGAGAATGTGTTAGGCACTGCAAAAGTTTACAACATTATAAATGTCTATTCATGGACAGAAAGGCAATAATTGAAGGAATTGTTAATTCTCATTTTCCAGAACTGTTGGATGCTTGGAGTGAGAAAGTCAGGGAAGTGGGTCAAGAACATACATTACCAAGGTAGGACCACCCACATTGCTTAAAGAATATATTTTCTTTCACTCCATAATCTTAACTATGTCCATTTTCAATGGAGATTTCTTAGTGATACAAAATTAACACATTATCATAGGAGACACCAGATTAAATAAGTAGACAGAGAGAATAGCACAAGTGCCAAAAAATTAGTAATCTGGCATGCCAAATGAAAGTTATGGCATGTGAAGAGCAACAAAATTGTCTTTCATTTGGCATGACTTTCAGTTGGTAAACAGGAGTTAGCAATGCCCTTTAGCCCTTGCCCTATTGGTCCAGATTTCTAGCAAGCAAATAGTGCAAGTAAGCAATGTGGATGGGTACACTTTCTATTTGTGGATTCTCAAGTACAAAAGTATTCATTGTATAGACCCTGGGCAGTTTGACCCTACTCAATACTCACTTTAGTTTAGTAACTCACATCCTACTCCAATACTACTAAAATGTTGCTTTCATATTGGTTTTAGTTAACAAACTATTTATTAGAGTAACAACATTGAAGTTAAGTGAGATACCTATACCAAGGATATGGTTTTCTCTAATTCACTTAACCGTCTAGAAAGGCTCCTTCAAGAATTCAGGGCTAATTTTTTAGGAAGAACAGACAAATTGAGAAAAAAATAGATAGAGAGGGAAGGTGGGCTAGAGAGATAGAGAGAGAAGAGAGTGGAGGGATGGAAAGAAGGAAGGGAAAGTTGAGAAATAAAGAATTAATGTTTTCTAGTAACGAAAATAGGTAAATGGGACTCAAAAATACACAGTTTCAAAAGAAAAGACATACACTTGAGAAAATCCTATGAGCAAAACTGGCCAAAAGACAAAAGAATGGAGTGGCCTAAAATGAACATCAATCAAGACACCATTTAACCATAATTCAATGGAAGTAACAAATACTCCTAGATTAGTTTCCCTTCCTTGAGAAGCAATGATCCCCAATGTGGCAAGTTGCAGAAGAAGATGTGGAAAGTCATTTGCAATTAGAGCTTATATGACCATTTTCCTTGATTAGGCATATAACCTGCTTTGAAAATCTAGTAAAGAGGAATCTCTTGATTTCTAGTGCATTTTGACCCTAGCATCAATTACTTGATCTACTTATGCTAGAGTCTTTCAGTCAAGATCAATTTCTACTAGTCAAAGTAATTTTGCAACATCTAGTGTGTCTACCAAAGGTGAAAAGTAAATGGTGCAATGGTTTTGTACTGAAAATTGGATGTAGACAACGATAAGCTGGAATATTCAACTCAAAAGTGTTATCCCCAACTTTCTCGGTAATAGTCTATGGACCATATATAAGAGGATGAATCTTGAGATAAGGTCCTATGAGTCTTTTCTTCTGCAAATTAAGTCATACTCTCACCAACCTAAAAGTTATATGTTGGTCGATGCTAATTATGGTGCTACTTATATTTGGCATTAGACTTTTGTTAAATGGATTACTTCCATTGCTGAAAATTTTGAATGTGCTCAACAGTTTTGGTAGTTTTAGCAACTTCCTTTTGAGCTGAAGGAGTTGTTGTAGATGGCGACATAGGAGAAGCTACATCAAACCACAAAAGGTCTACGTTGAGTAGATCTTGGCAAAGATCTATTATAGCTATTCTAAATGAAAGATAGGATTTCAAAGTTACATTCTACATGCGATGTTCCTAGAATTGTACATTCGAATAAGGTTAATGATCATTCTATTATGCTTTTGTCTACAATCAGTCTAAGGATGGACATGGTAGATTTTGTCTACTTTGTGTCCATCAATGACAAAATTCCTTTCCAAAATGGCTCAAGAATCTTGTGTTCTGATCAGATATGATGGCAGTTGATAATCCAAAGTGAACAGATACATTCTGAAAGTACAAGTGAGTTGTTTCTGGGCTGAAACAATCTTTTCACAAGGCATGAATATTGCAATCTCTGAAAATCTATTAACTACCACATGGACACAATCAGTACTTGGTAGTATGTAGACCTGAAAGGAAATTCATGACAACTGATTCCCAAGGATTGTTCAGTGAATCAGTATTGGCAAAGGAGTGTACGTTCCTTGTTCCCTATTAGTTGGCTTAGATAAGCCACAAGTGGTACATGATTTCATGTAATTCACATCAGATCTAAGACGTCACCAATAGAAAAAAAATTATTATTATTCCAATATTGTAAGTGTTTTTTCAACTCCACAATGACCTACAACCTTGCAAAAGTGAATCTCCCATATCAACTTTTGGTGTTCTGCTCTGTTTAAAGTCTGAATCAAATATGTACAATTCTGGTCAAGTGTTGTTCTTGTCCACGTGTGTGAAGCATGGAGAGAAGAGCTTGGTCTAGGAGTCTAATCAAACAATCTGCTAATGTATTGGCATTTCCCTTCTCGTGATTGATGTTTAAGTGGAGTAATTGAAAATATGAAGACCACTTTTAATGTCACTTCTACTACAACTGTGTTGTGTCTTTTAGAATTGCAATGGCTTGTGATCCATATAGATGATGGACTTTTTTCCCAATATGTAGTGCTTCAAATACTTGATTGAACAATAGCATAAAGCTTTCAATTGTATGTGGGATATCCAGAGCAATGAATGTTTTCCTTAATAAGCTACTAGATGACCAAATTGAGTGAGGATTGCTCCAAGGGCACACTTAGGTGGATCAGTCTCAATCTCAACTAGCTATTGAAGATCTAGTAACACAAGCACTTGCATAGAACATAATTTGCATTTCAATTCCAGGAATGCCTTCTATTGTGCAATTGACTAGGTGAAAATTGCTTTCATGCCAGCTTTAGTAACTTGATTCAATGACCAAGTGATACAAGAAAAAACGTGAATAAAATTCCTATATAAATTTTCCAAATCCATATAACTGCAAAGTTCTATAAGATTCTTTGGTATAGGCCTTTCTCGTATGATATGAATTTTAACCAAATCCATATGTACTCCATGTTCATCAATGATATATCCAAAGTACTTTATTTCATACATGGCAAAAGAACTCTTGATGTTGACATACAATCTGTGCTACCTCAAAGTGTTGGGAACTTGTTGACTCCTGAATTGTTAAAAGTGGGAATGGTATCAAGATAGAAAACAATGAATGAACTTGTGAATGAACAAGAATGTCATTTATCATCCACAAGAATGTTGTAGGTGCATTAATTGAGCCTAAGGGCATAATCGACTATTCAAACAAACCTTCCTTGGCTTTGAAGGTTGTTTCCCCAATGTTTAAGGGGCTCAATGGGTATTTGATAGTACCCTGACTTAAGATCAATCTTAGTGAAATATTTCACACCAAGAAGCTAGTCCAATAGATCACCAATCATAGGAAGAGATTAATGATTCTTTATAAGGATCTTGTTGAGAGCTTTGTAGTGAATGCACAACTTCCATGTGTTGTCCTTCTTGGGGGCAAATACAATTGGATTGTCACAATGCAAAGCGTTGGGTCTAATTTCCTTTTTTCCACATATTCATGGATCTGCCACTTGATCTCATCATTCTCTAGGAATGAATGGTTGTATGGAGAGGCATTAGGAAGAGGTAGACATAAAATCAGATCAATAGTATGTTTCACTATGTACTATTTAGGTACTCCAATAGGTGACTAAAATACATCCTTAGAAAATTCCAACATGTTCAACTATCAGTCTGCTAAGAGAGCAGACTGATAGGTGTGGCATTAGCTTGTATCTCAAAGTCTTTTGCATTCAGGTCTCACCATTGAGACCAGAAACTTCTTAGTAGAACTAATCAGCTTCTTACTCTACTTGGCACTAACCAATGAGAACTTAATAACTACTTATGGTATGCTATATCTGTTCTCACCAAGTTTTATGATAACTTTTCTACGATTTGCTTTATAGATTGCATGATACTGGAAAAGATGTGGTTCCCCAAGCAAATCATTGCATACCTCTAATGGAACTACATGTAAAGAAAAAAACTCGATCTTGAAAAGGTTTGATTTTGTAGAACAAGTGATACTGATGAGTGACACACTTCTTAAAACTCAAGCTAAACCATCCAATGGTGTATGGATGTGAGTGAACCAGCATCTGCAGGTTCAATCTTCCAACTACTTTTAGAGAAACCAGGTTCTTCTGGCTATCATTGTCAACAATGAAGTGTAAAGGTTGTCCATTGAACCATATTTGAGAATGGAACAATCTTTTTGCTTATTTCAATTTGAATAGGAATACAATAAAATATTGACAGTTGCTACCACGGCACTCAACTCACAATCCATGATCTGTTTGCCTTTCTCTTATGTTGTTTCGGTAGAATTGGGTGTTTCAATCTATGCATGAAAAACTTCCTGACCACCAAAATTTGTTAGTCAAGTGTCTGTTGGAATTGTGTACTATGCACCACTTTCCAGTCTTCAATTGCTTCCTTTGTTTTTCATGTGACATATTCCTCGGAAATGATGAGGAGGTCCTTTACTTGCTTTGACTTTGTTTGGCTTTAGACTTAGAATTCTTATTGTGCAACTTATGGGACTTGGAATCTTAATTTCTAGACAAATGCTTAGCTTTAAGTTTAATTTGCAAGCATACTTATAGGATTCTTCTAACAAGGAAATATGGAGGGAGTCCACGTTGCCCTGTATATAGCGTCTCAAGGCTGGCCTTTACTTCAAAATAAAATTTTGTTTAGACTCGTTCAACTTGCAATTGAAATTATAGATTATATCATTATATTCTTGAATAGACTGGTCATAACCTTGATGAGGTTGGGAATACTTGATATACTCGTCATTTCCAACAAGGTAATAGGTTTCTTTCAAGGCTTATACAAAATCATTCTAGGTGTTCATAGGAGTAATGCCATCCTCGTTGGTAGTGTAGTAGTTATTCCACCGTCTCTCAACAAACAAGGAAACTCCCACAAGAGCATATGTATCTTTTCGTGATAAAATTGATTAACTGCATATTAGGAGCAAATGACGTTAGGCCAGTTATATAGCTATAAAGAACATCTAACAGCTAGGTATATGATATAATAGTTACTTGGTCCAACAATGATATAGCAAGACAGCAATTAAACAAATGCAAAGTGATTTTAAAAGTCAATAATGCATATTGATAATCAATATTGTCTTACAGTGAACTCAATGAATGATGACATTTGCTAAGAAGGTAAGGCTCAGAGAGGCAGGAAAATATTAGAGAAGGCAGACTAATATCATGATTGTATGACAAACTTTCAGATACAAACATCATTAAACATGGCATTCCAATCATTTCAATGTTAGGACATATTTTATATGCAATTCATGTCAAGGGCACTAGAAAGCTTGTCTACTATATCGGATCTTTTTGGCCAATGTATCCTTTTCTAAGGGTTTTGACTCTTTAAACTACTGTTGTATTATTTGTTGCCAGTATGAATTGATACAGAAGGAACTTCTCATTTTGCAGTTGCACTGTATTAATGATATGGTCTTTTCTTGTTTACAGAGGAATCTGCTCGAGCTCAAATGCATAGGTTTATTGTATCATCGACTCCAGTTATAGAATACATTAATCGCCTCTTCCTTGACAGAAATATTGGCATAGATTGGTGAATATTTGTGCAAACAAGTTCAGTATTAAAAGAGGTTGCAGGGCTTGTTCGGTCATGAATGTGGAACAATAACGCCATTGCTAGGTTCTTAAATAAGCATTGCAAAGCCTTCTTGGCACATTCCATTTTCTTTTGTTAATATTTTTTAGTTACCATGGACTCCTTCACATTTATCATTCGCAATGATGAGAGGATGCACAAGCCTCTTGATTTGGAATGCAAATATAAATTGAAGTTCAAACTACTTAAGAAGCATGCACACATGGCTGATTGCATATTTGTACATGATTTTGTATGAAACATAACACAATAAAAAATGCACAGTAGTGATATACATTTTGATTTGGACACACTTGATTATGAATTCTTCATTCAGTGAGAAGTTGACATCAAGACACACACAGACATATAAATTCATAAACTGGTAAACAAAGTTGAAGTGATCAAGTTGAAAACCTCCATTCAAAAGAACCCATCTGAACCATTATATAACAGGACCAAATACAAGTGCCAAAGGATGGTATGTTGTGTCACGGTGCCATGGTGGAGGAGAGTACCATTAAAAGGGATTGTTTTCTGTTGAAAATTGGAATCAAAGGTAAAAGTGTGATAAAAAAATCAATTTGAAATTTGAACCTAAGTCGATCAAAGTTGAAGGTTGGGCCTTTAGATTCACTGAAAAGAGACACCAAAAACATAGAATAGCTCTTGATAAGGTCTCAGCTCTAAAGGCAAACACTTAAAACACTTATAGCAAGTCAAAATCAAGGAAAAGAGTTGAAACCCGACTTATCCCAAGGTAAAAGAAGTAAATGGTTAAGATCAGATGTATGGACCATGAATGATTGATGCTAAGATGAAAATTGAATCCATCGATCCATTTGATTGAAAGCTCGGTTGAGAACTGAATCAGGACCAAGTCCAAGCAGCAACCATCCTTTATCATGGAATTTTGTACCAGCGGAAAGTAATTTTCTTTGTTGAAAACCTTGCCACTAGAGTCGACAAATAGTGTCCTTATTTAATGTTACCACCTCACACAGGAATGAGCACTTGTTTAGAGTCTACTATGATATGTGTGTCATGGAATTATTCATTTTTGTGTTTATAATATATATATATTTATAAAAAGCTCTCAAACATCTGAGATGAATATCTATAAGAATGCAGTTTAAAATTTGAACATAAAAGTTTATCACTAAAAGACTTATCAGATGCATCTGTCTCTCAGCTTTTCCCATTTACATAGACCTCTATCAACTTCATATTTATCAATATAATCATCATGCTTTGCTCCTCAGCTTTTTCTCATCTATGTAATCTCTAGTTTCATATTTATGGCTTTCTGTTAAGTGTTTTCTTTGCAAAATGTTTAGTTACACTTTTTTAGAATTACAGTATGGCAGTTTATTATTTGTTTACCTCAATGCCTAAAAGGAAATAGCTAATAAGCAATGCATAGCAAAAGATTCTTTTGGATTTTCAATATATAAAAGAAATAAGCAGTGTATAGCAGAAGACTTTCACAAGTCCATTCTCACTACCAACGTACAATATCCCAAGAAGATCGGAAAGACATCATCATGTCTTAGGTCTAACTGTCGAAATATGAGATTAACTTAAATCAAGAGTCATGGAATACAAGAGAAGCACCAAAATATGAAACACAATATCACTGTCGAGCCTCTAAATGTGATTCAAATTTGTTAGGGAAGACTTTACAGCTGAACTCCTCAATAACAAGAAATACTAAAGAAAACTAGCAGCAAATGTTGACAATTTGATATTTAAGAATACATGGGGCCAAGTAATCCATAGCAATATACAATCTAAGCCATCCGTACACTTTGGAGAAAATTTTGAACCAATTCTGGATACCCATTATTGCATATACCTTGTTTATGATCTCAGGAAAACCATACAAATCTGTTTCGCGTACTTTTCCAAAACATTTCCATTTGCCATATCATCCCTAGTAAAAACATCAAACAAAGCAAACCAAGTTTCCTACTAAGGTGTCATTAAGATCTTCCAAAACTCAAAACAAAAATCTAGTTGGTTTCATAACAGGATATACCATCCTTCATCTCGGAACTACACTAGTGTAACCTTAATAAAATTAGTCCATATCAACAGCAGTGATCAACTCTCCCTACTTTGACTATCTTTTACTCAAAAGCACATTTGTTTGAGCAAACAGTAAAATTCGAACCTTAGGAAAAATCTTGTCATCTCAACCTTTTCACAAGCATTTTCATCCAACATTCACCCCCATCAAACGGTTTTTATGGTTGCAACTAGATCAATATCCAAAGAAAAGCAAGATATGGATCCTTTGAACAAAGACATACCATCTTCATCTCACAGTGATGGAGAGGAAGACATCCCGTATGAGGACGTAATTGATGCTATACAAGGACAAAGTCTTAAACATGGACCCTCAAAAGTATTTCCTTATGCTAACACAACAAGGGACCAAACTTCCCGCAGATTTTGACACATCTACCTTAAAAGACACCACCTCTACAAACGACACGAAAACTCCCAAGATCACACAAGAAGTTCCCAAAACAGACAAGACTAAGGATACAAACCCTCTAGACTTATTGACTAAACAAATGCAAGTCTTGCAGCAACAGCTCTTGGACATTCAAACCGGAGCATCCTCAAAGCACTACTCTCTAGAGGATATTTCACAATATCCTTTTGACAAAGGCTTGATCATGATACCTTTCCCCTCAAAATTTGAGGTACCAAAATTTGACAAATATCGAGGAAAGTGTGATCCAAGAGACCATATCAAAGAATTTAGTGTGGCATATCTCGAAGTCGCCCACAATGACACCTATCTCATGCGACTATTCCGAAGGAGCTTGGGAGGACAAGCTATGGAATGGTTCTCTCGCCTACCCCCCAGCATCCGAACTTTCAACGAGATAGTGGATAAGTTTGTCACTCATTTCTCCTATAACATTGAACATGAAATCTCAATGTTAGATCTTTGTAACACAAAACAAAAGGGTGGAGAATCCTTCGCCGCTTTCTTGCAAAGATGGAGTTAACTAGCCAGCAAATGTCCATATCATATGCCAAAAAAACAAATGCTTGAGATGTTTATACACAACCTAAATGCTGATCTTAGCTACCAAATACAAATCCAATGTCCTACTTCATCTAGTAAGGTCATTGAGATGGGGTTACTCATTGAAAAAGCTTTGATAGCCAAAGGACAAGTCAAAATCTACAAGGAAACCCCTAGCTCCAATCATAATGCAGACAAGCCAAGGTTTTGGACTAAGAATAAAAACATTGTCAACGACGGTGTCGTGGATGCAAAACAAGTGATCCCAAAACAATCGATCTTCAACTTGTCCAATCCACAAAACAAGACACCGCAAAACAATGCGTCACGACCCACTAACTTTCCTCCTTGATGAAAGTTCACACCTTTCGGAGAATCACTGGAATCAGCCCTGCAAAAGCTCATATCGAACAATGTCATAACGCTTCCAAGGGCACGTGGTTACGAACCTAAATTCAAACCTCCTTGGTGGAAAGATTCAGACTTTTGCAAATATCATCAGAGCAAAGGACACAAGACCAATGATTGCCAAAGCCTCAAAAACTTACTTCAAGACTTGGTAGATCAAAAAGTGGTCAAAGTTAAGGGACAAGGATCCAATGAGGACCATTTGGCGTACCAGAATCCACTCCCCAACTATGAAGAGGGAGGTTCTTCAAACCAAAACAATAACAGGGGTAACAATGCAAACTATACAAATGTGTCTTATGACTACGTTGTTAACCACATTTCTAAAAGTGATGTGCATATCAATGTCATCACTATAAACAAAAACCTTGATTGTAACGTGACCACCCGCGGTGGAAAAGTTACTCTTCAAGGGGCTCCATCCCAAAATCCATCCACGTCTAACCAGTACAATGTCTTAGATCAACTTCACAAAACACCAGCACACATTTCCATTTTGGAGCTCTTGCATCTATCTCCATCCCACAGGGCCATCCTCGACCAAGCTCTCTCAAAAACCACAGTCCCAACTAATCTAGTAGAAGAGCAATTCCAGGCCATGGTGGGCCACCTAGCCACACCTCATTTCTTGATCTTCACTGAAAAGGATGACATGTCAATCACCCAACCACACAATGCGTCTCTCCACATTGAAACCTTCATCCACAAGCATAAAATAAAAAGGGTTCTAATCAATGGACGAGCGGGTTTAAATATTTGCACCTTAAAGCTACTCCTTGCATTGGGGTTTTCAGAGAATGCTATCGATCCTAAAAAGAAAATCACCATCAAAGCTTACGATGAAGAGGAAAGAACTTCAAAGGGAACTGTTGTTTTGCCTATCAGAGTGGGACCTGTAGTAAAGGATGCAGTGTGTCAAGTGCTTGACATGGAACTTGCATATAATATTCTCCTTGGAAGACCTTGGATACACACAATGAAGGCGGTGCCATCAATCTATCACCAGTGTATCAAGTTCCCCCATGACGGCCAAGAAATCACCATCCAAGGCAATCCCAATCCCTTTCAATATTGCAACTCCATACAATCTAAACCTAACATTGTAATTCCCAATAATCGTTCCTCTATTTCATCCTCATCCCGTGTTGACCCAAAATCACTACCTTCTTCCTCCAAGGCATCCAAACTCAAGGTCAATCTCAAAGACAAGGGAGTTGAAGAGTATACCATCACACAATCCTTTTGCCTAGCACAGTTGCCCGTCTCTCCCAAATCCTATGGAAAACCTTCCATAAGCAAACCTAAGACCCTGGAATCTCCCAAAGGTCCTTTTGTTAAATGAGGAAGCTTATCAGATGAGAGTGATGAAAAGGATATCCCACAGTGGCTATACAAGGATGAAGTTAGCCAAACCAACTCACATGAACCACAAGGACAAGTGCAAACTGAACAATATGGTCAAGAGTTCTCTATCTTGCAAAGGATGGGGTATGACGGCCATGGTCCCTTGGGATTGAGAAAAGATGGTATCATTGAGCCTATCCAACCTTCTTCTTTAGAAGCCTGAGACACTACAAAGCTAGGCTACACAGGCAAAGCAAAGACCATAGGAAAGGAGAAGAATAAAGGAAAACAAAAAGAAATAGTTTCTACTAACCTAGTAGAACAAATCCATAGGCTACAAACATGGGGCGAGACAGACTCCAATGAATATGAGTGGGATAGTCTCTCTGAACTATCTTGTGATGAAAAAGACATTGATGTAGTCCAACAGTATACCTCAACCCAAACAACTCATGAGGGACAAGGCTCACCGTCTAGACCTCTAGAGTTCGATCTGCATAATAACGATAGTGAGTTTCGTGAGGAACGAATGATGTGCCCATTGACAGATCAACTAGTGGAGAGTACCATCGCAGGCATTATCGATGCTTACAATAACCATACCAATTCCTCCATCTTGACCATCACAATCCATGAACCAAACCAACCTAATGACCTGTTACCATTGTTACATCTTGAACTCATAGATTTGGATTTACAAGGCTTTCCCCTGAGCTAGATACCTCTCAGAATGATGAAGCCATCATTAACTGTCTAGAACTTAGAGAACATATACACGCAGGGGACCATAGAGATGGCTATGCCATAGAACTCAACGACAAGGCTTATTTTGGTGAGAGTGCCAAGCCTTTCAGTCTCAAAAATGTAAAAATGAAAGATAGATCTAACGGTGGAAACCACTCTATAGCAGTGTTAGATAATGAAAATAGTAAAAAGTTGAAAGACGTATCCAACAGTGAAAACCTCTCTGAGGCGCTGAAAGATGAAAGGCTTGACAGTCTTCCCAATCTAACACATCAGGAGAGATCTGTAATCTTGATCGAACCAGCAGAACCGGTCAGCATCGGCACAAAGGAAAATCCAAGGATAATCCACATGGCAAAATCATTATCAGCACAAGAGAAGCCAAAGTTCACCAAATTCTTCAAAAGGAAACAAATCAACTTTGCTTGGTCATATGCGGAGATGCTAGGGCTAGATCCAAATCTCATAATGTATCACTTGTCAATAGCTCCAAGAGCTAAACTAGTAAAACAAAAACTGCGAAAAATACATCCACATATTGCCCTCATGGTAAAAGAAGAACTGAAGAAGCTGTTGGATGTGGGGTTTATCCGTCCCATAGATTGCCCAGAATTGATTTCAAACATTGTGCCTATCTCCAAACCAAATGGAAGGATTTGCCTATGCAATGACTTTAGAGATCTGAATAAAGCTTGTCCAAAAGATGATTTCCCTTTGCCCAACATTGACATTATTGTAGATCTCACAGCAAGGCACACTATGTTGTCCCTAATGGATGGTTTCTCTGGATATAACCAAATCAAAATTGCACCAGAGGATTCACACAAAACAACATTCACATGCCCATGGGGTACCTACTATTGGTGCATAATGCCATTCAGACTAAAGAATGTGGGAGCAACATACCAACGGGCAATGACTACGATCTTTCATGACATGATGCACACAATCATGGAATATTATGTAGATGATATGTTAGCGAAATCACTCACAAGAGAAAGACACCTGGCAGTATTAGACAAGATCTTCACAAGATTGGAGCAGTTTAATGTGTGCCTCAACCTGAAGAAGTGCGTATTTGGAGTCACATCTGGCAAGCTTCTTGGATACATAGTGTCTGCCAATGGAATTGAAGTAGACCTAGCTAAGGTAAAAGCCATCATGGAAATGCCTTCTCCCAAAAATCTCAGTCAGTTACAGTCTTTACAGGGAAAGCTACAATCTATCAGAAGGTTCATCTCTCAACTGGCAAATAAGTGTCATCCATTCATGCATCTCCTTCATAAGAACATTCCCTTCAAGTGGGATGACTCATGTGAACAAGCTTTTCAACATTTAAAGGAGTATCTAATGAAACCACCTGTATTGATGCCACCAATCCAGGGAAAGCCATTGCAACTTTACATCTCCACTACACCAACAGCTCTGAGAGCTCTGCTTGCATAGCAAAATCATGAAGGAAAGGAATAAGTGATCTACTACATCAGCAGAACACTAGTAGGTTACGAGCTACAATATACACCAACTAAAAGAGCATGTCTGGCTGTTGTATTTGCTTCACAAAAATGGAGACATTACATGCTCTCACACTCCATCAAGCTCATAGCAAAGATTGACCCATTAAAATACTTACTCAACAAAGCTACCCTAATAGCTACGATATCAAAATGGGTCATGATACTCAGTGAATTTGACATTGAATATGTAGATAGACGAGCAATAAAGGGGCAAGTGATTGCAGATCAGTTGGCGGATGCACCTTTAACAAGTGACAATCCATTAAATTTTGAATTTCTAGATGATTATATCTTTAGCCTCACAACAACAGCCTGGAAACTATACTTTGATGGATCATATACTCAACATGGGTCTGGAGCAGGTATATTGTTGATCACACCAAATGGAGATACCATGCCAAAGTCGTACAAGCTACTCTTTCCATGCACTAATAATGTGTCTAAGTACGAAGCCATGCTTATCGGCATCAGGCTAGCAGTAGAATGGAAAGTGATAGAACTTCATGTGTATGGTGACTCAAAACTCATCATTAACCAGGTGAATGATGAATACCAAACAAAGGACGAGAAGTTAATACAATACAAGTGTATGGTAGATGACTTCAAGGAATACTTTTTTGTCATCTCTTTTGAGCAGATACCAAGGTTGCAGAACAAAGTAGCAGACGCTATGGCAACGATTGCATATCTCCAAGATATCCCTAAAAATCAATCACGTTATGAGTTCTTGGTAGAGCCAGTGTCCCATCCTGCATACCACACCCCCAAATCCCACATCATTTACCACATTGTAGGATCAGATTCTCCCCTATACAGAAAAGTATTTGCCTATCTAAAAGAGAATACCCTACCACCTGATCTCTCAAGTAACCAAAAGCGAACCTTCATTCGCCAAGCATCCCGTTATGCCATTATTGCCAACACCCTGCATCGACGAGGTCTAGATGGTACTCTCCTTAGGTGTCTCGATAGCGAGGAATATCAAACCGCCCTGAGTGAAGTACATGAAGGTATATGCAGGACCCACTCTAGTGGTCTTACATTGGCCAAGAAACTCATTCGTATGGGATACTACTGGCCTACTATGGAAAAAGACTCATATCATTTTATAAAAAGATGCAACAAATGCCAGATCCATGGGAACCTGATACATGCACCAACGCAGGAGCTATAGCCTTTAACGACTCCTTGGCCTTTCTATCAATGGAGACTCGACTTAGTGGGAAAGATACCCTCCATCATCTAGCGGTCATAAATTCATCATAACCGCCATTGAGTACTTTACAAAGTGGATTGAAGCTATACCTCTCACCAATGTCACAGGCAAACAAATCGCCTCTTTCATCCTAAACTACATCGTTTGCCGCTATGGCATCCCTGTATCCATTATCACTAATAATGGAAGACCATTTAAAAACCAAGATGTCAAAGAGCTATGTGACAAATTCCACATCCAACACCGCTTTTCCACCTCATATTACCCCCAAGGAAATGGTCAGGCAAAGGCATCAAATAAAACCATCTTAAAAATCTTGAAAAAGACTGTCAATGATGCTAGCCATGATTGGCACATCCAATTGAATCCCGCACTGTGGGCCTACCACACAAGTGTCCACACACCCACAGGTGCAATGCCATATTCCCTCGTCTATGGCTCTGAAGCAATCTTGTCCATTGAAGTCAAGATCCCATCCTTGCGAGTTTCGTTAAAAGGCCTCATATCTGATGAAGATTACAAAGTTTCCAAACTTCAAGAATTAGAGTTGCTAGAAGAAAGAAGGCAACATGCCTTTAACCATCTCAAGGCTTATCAACAAGGATGTCCAGAAGTTACAATCACAGAGTCAAACCTTGGGTATTTCAAGTTGGTGACCTAGTCCTTAGAGAGAAGAAAGGTAAGTTCGAATCTAACTGGCTCGATCCCTATGTCATCATTGTTGCCTATGGATTAGGTGCTTATCAATTGGCTACATTAGAAGGTGAATTGTTTGATGATCCCATCAACAACATGCATTTTCACAAGTTCTACACCTAAACCCCAATGCAAGGGATCAAAAATAGCAAAAAAATCATAAAAATGACAAAAATAGCAAAAAAAATCGTCCTCTGGTGAAAACTTGGTAAATAGGAACCTTGGATAGATACCATGATGAAAACCTAGCAAACAAGCGTCATGTGTATTTTAGCTATTGTGCAAATAAAAGCAAGTGGTGAAAACCTAGTAAACAGCTGTTCCTTGTGATAAAGCCGCCTCCTCCATCTTTTCAGACCTTGTTCCTCATTCATCCCTCCTAATTGCATCCACCTAATCACATCGAGGTACCTACCATGGCTTGTTGTTCGCTTATCCTAATTGCCTTCTCCCATCAAGCTGTTGATCCAAGCTTGCGTCCATCTTGTCATCTGTCCTACGCCAATCCATTGAATTGTTGTCAAACTATGTCGCCTCTAAGCTTTCACGTAGGCAAGGCCATCATCGATGTGCCCCTGAGGCTCCTTTCCCATCCATTCCATCCCGTGGCACCCATCCTTTGGCCCATCCGAGTTTGCACCATTTCCCATCGTCTAGGTCCACAAAGTCCACACCCCGAACTATGTTGCCTCTGAGTCGTCACATAGGCAAGGCCATTTATCAATGAGCCCTCGAGGAACTAGATCAGTCCCTTAGGGCCTGTTTATTTGTGTCTATTGTCAGTCCATCCACAATAAATCAATCCTTTCCTTGACTGGGGGCAAATCCTTGACCTAGTTGGAGAATTGGATTCTGGAATGTCACGCCCCTCAGAGGATAACAATAAGGATCACGATACTATCACCAGACAACAGGCAACATTACAAACACACTTTTTCAAATTAAATGCTTGATGCAAGAACTAGACCTATTGGTGCAGAGGCACCTACCTGACAGCTGGTCTTGATAAGGCAGTTAGTAGTTTAGGTCTTGTTTGTGTTTCCAAGAAGGTCTGTTAGACCAATTGCATGTAATAATGTCACGCTGATCATGATAAGATCATGCTGACCAGGCTTTTGCTATTTTTAGTTAGTTGGTTATAACAGCTGTCATGATGTATGTTCGGTTGGATCTCCCAGCCGCCTGGAGAGTTCCCAGCCGCTTGGAGTCGGGTCAGTAGTACTCGTAGGGAAATCTATTTAAGCATGAGATCGGTTGATTGTAGATCATCGATCAGCAGTATAGTATTGCATTAGGCAGAGGAGTCCGAGTGTTCTGTGTGAGGAACATCATATTGTATTGCATCTTTGAATCAATAAAGATCCTGTTTCGTTTCCTGTCTGATCCCCTTTGTGTTATCGATTGCTGGTTTGGGTGGCTTCATGGATGTACTGATCCATTCCACCGATTGATCCGTCTGATCGGTGGAATGGTAATGTATAGTAGGTTAGGTAGTAGGTTGTTTTCTGTTTGCATGCAGGTGTGCAGGATCGCCGTCAAGAGATGTTGAAGACCCTAGCATGGGCATGTGCTAGGTCAAACTGATAAGATAGAGTTGGAAGATCACCCTGAGAGTGGATCGGGTCATTCCTAGAGGATCGGCGAAGTGAAATTTCACTAAGTGAAGAAGTTCGCCAAAACGGCATCATCAGGATATCTTGGTGAATATCCTGCAGACAGTTCGGATATCGTCATCCGGATAAGTGAAGGAGAGCATGATGTTTTTGATTGCATGAAGCGCAAGTGCGTCGTCGGGGTGATCATCATCTGGAGGAGCCGAGGTGGAGTGTATCGGCATCAGGATCATCTATCGGGAGTGCCAAACATCCGCGTATCGCGAGTAGATGCGGGAGAGAAAGTTTGTGTTTTTTTGACTAAGTGTTGAAGAGGTCATCAGGATATTGGGTGACGTCATCGTCATCAGGATATTGAGATATCCCTCTATGCGAGTTTATCCTGCCGTTGTTAAGGTGCTTGGGTATCGGCAGAAGGTTGTATTAGCATCATCAGGAGGTTTCGAAGACAACCGGATAAAGTAGATCATGATGCTGTTGTTTGTATCGTCGGGTAGCGGAGCGTCGAAGGTGAGCTGTTGAAGTTGATCGTCATCAGGATATTCGGAGCAACCGGATATTTGGATATCCTGCTGACGAAGGTAGTGTCGGAGATCATGATGATGACGATAGTGTTTGGAGCCCGATGAACAGTGCAACCGGAGGATGTGTGCGCCCGTTGAACATCATGATGATGATGTTAGGAGGAAAGCGGAGGTGAATAGTAGTCGGCAGGAGGACCATTGCGAGTGTCCGAAATATGATGATGCTGACTGTGTAACGCGAAATATGATGATGCTGTTGGTGGTTTTAGGAAATATGATGATGATGGCGAAGATGATGATGATGAGGTTGGTCTGCAGACATTCATGCTATATGCGAAGGTTATAGTGTGGATGCCTCTGCATCACCTATAAACAAGACACAATGGACCTCAACCACCATGATGATTGTATCTATTTTTGTTGCAAGAAAACATAACTATGGCAAGAAAATGTGTGCTTATTAAAAAGGTTTAAGTCGCTGAGTCTTGATTTTTGTTATTGTGTCCTTCTATGCTACTCAAGGATGTCAAAAACTAGAGGAGCTATGATGGGGGCATAGTTATCTTATTTGTTTGTTGTTTGTGGATCAATCTTTAGTAATGTGATGACTTTGTCTAACGACATGATCGGTAAAAAGATCATTGAAGGCGTCCTAGGTCTAAACATGAAATAGGGCAATCCTTGTCTATTGACTGCAGGGCATACTCAGGTCATCTAGATTCAATTTTGACTAGATGCTTGTATTAACTTGCTATATCAAAATCCATGTAAGAGATACTCAGGTCATCATGGTTTAATTATATCTAGATGCTTGTATTTTCTTACAACATTTTAAAGAGAAAAGAAACAAAAAAAAATGCTCAATGATGAAACAAAGTACTTCAAAAACTTGTATTCGAAGATGACAATCCACAAATCTATACATATCACATTGCATTTCATTATAAGCATTGCATCCTTGACCAAATTCCAAGTGTCGAAAGATCCATTTATCCAAGTCATTTCTTCTAAGACATTCATTTATCCCAGTTATTAAAGCCCATTCTTCTTAGGTGTATTATTATTAAGATTGAGTATACTTGGAACAACAAAAACAACTCATTTGCATGTCATGAACAGGTGTGTCATCATTTAGTATCATCACATACAATGCATTAATGGTAATAAATAGTTAGATCATGTTTTGCATATAATGTTGTCATTTAGATACATGAGTCACCATAACATTGCATTTAACCAAAAATCTCACAAAAAACATAGCTATCATCACATTTGCATATTAGATCATCATCCATAAATAAAACAATGGCAAATGCCATAAGTAAACATCTAAGTTATCACAATGTCTGCATTAGATCATCATAGAATGTGAACATATAGGATCATAAGCATGCATATAGGTCATCATATCCATCAATAGCTCATAGAAACATCATGTCGCATAAACATAAAGTGCATCATAGAATCTAATAAACATATTAGAAGCATCGCATACAACCATAATCAGTTAAAGTCATCATATAGATCATCATGTCCATCGCATAAACATAAACATATGCATTAGAATCATAAACCACATAGGTCATCTATAAGCATACCATATCATAACATCATAATGAAAGTCATGTCCATCACAGAAGATCATAATCATAGTCAGTCAAATCATGATATCATATAATCATCATCAAAAAGAATAAAAGTGTCCAAGTATACAATGAGATCAAAATAACAATACATCTCGAAGTGTCCAAACTGAAGTGGTGTATACATGTCCAAATATAGGTACTAAAAACTGATACGTGTCTTGAAGCAGCTAGGAATGGCTCCCCCCTGATAGTGTTGGCTGTGGTGGCAAAATACCTCGTCCTCCTCCCCCACCTGATGTCCCTGTCCCTGGTGCACCCCCTCCTGGTGGTCTGGGAGGTAGCCCCGTAGGTCCCATCACCCCACCACTCTATGTAAGTGCCCTCTGTGATCTGCTACGATAACTGGGCTGATAGCTACCTACCTTATGCTCTGGTGGTATAGCCTGCTCATAAAGGGACCGCCAGTAGAAGATCTCTTGGCCTACCCTAACCATCTCTGTAACGATATGGCCGATGGGACCCTATCCTGCAGTCTGTTGCACCAGCTCTAAGAGCACCTCTGCCCTCCCATATCTCTGAATGGTTGTATCTCTCTCTAACCAAGCAGTCTATAGGTCACTCTATAGTTGTGTAATCTAGGCCTGCATCTGCCCTATCTGTCCCTGTTGTTGTCCCAGCATAGACTGTGCCTGACCCAACTGGGCTCGTAACCCTACTATCACCCCATTATCTAGTCCCTATCCATGTGGCTGCAATGGACGCTGGACCTATCTCTATAAAGCTAGCTGAACATGCTGGGCAGGATCAATCCACCAGCGAACCCTCCTCCCATCTCCATCTCCGCCATCATCCCCATCACGGCCATCCTGTCCACTATCATGCCCTCCTCCTCCTCCTCCGCCAACACCATCATGCCCTCCTCCTCCACCACCATCATGCCCTCCTCCTCCACCATCGCCATCATCCCCACCTCTGCCTCCCTGTCCTCTACGTCACCTATGTGGCCCCTCATCATCCTCCTCCTGATCATCCAGAATCAAGGCTCACTCTCCTAGACCAGAGTAGCGAGGAAAGGGATGTGCTGCAAACCAGTCAAAGTAGTATTGTGTTGTACCTACATCTACCACCACCCTATGCATCACCCAAGGCTGGTATAGAATATGTAGAAACTCATCATGAGCTGCCTCATAGGATGGGCTGGGTCCCCATTGTCCCCACTCCTTGTGCGTATGGGAAAATATGGCATTACCCACGGGCATCCCCTGGATTCTACCACTTCCTATACACACGTGAAACAATGTGTCTCTCTAAAATATAGGGTGTCCTCCCTATAAGCCATCTCATCTAAAAGAATTAGGGTAGCTCATGTGCATCATCGTCCCATACCTCACAGTCTAGGTATGGTCGCCACTCAACTTTGTCTACATTGTCCAAGGCGTATCTCAAGTACTCCAACTTTCCTAGCTTGGGCTGGGAAAGGCTCTCCTGAAACATATAGGAGTAGGGTTGATCCCTACTCTGAGTGCCAATGCCAATAGGACGAGCGATAGCTATATGAGTCCATGCCCATATCTATAACAACGATACTCTATAAGCCAAGCTAGAAGAGCCATTATATACAAATTGGTTGAAATCATGATATAAATGTGCAAGGATGCAAACACCCCAAGCATATCTAGTACCCTCCATGGTAATCCGCTCTAGCACCTAACCCCATCCAACTGCAAATCCACGTGACTATTTGTCGGGGCACATGATACCTCCAATCAACCCTGCCACAACTGAATGAAGAGTCTCATAGTAAGCCACCATGGACCAGCGCTTGATCTCATCATCATCAAAAACCCATCGACACTCATCCAATCTTGTCCCAGTCTACGACTCGTACTCAACGAGCTCTCCATCAATAGGTATGTGTAGAATCCTATGAACATCCTCCAAAGTCACTATAATCTCCCCAGTGGGAAGGTGAAAGTTCCCATCCTCACTATGAAATATCTCAACCAGAGCAGTCAGCATGTCGAGATTGGCCCTAATCTCGGGCATGAAGAGCACAAACGACGACCCAGTTGATCCAATAACAAGCAGATCAGTCTCAGTAAGGTAAGGCCTCAGCATCTGTGTAACTGGAAACCGCTCCCTCGACATGAGGACATCATCTAACTCCTCCTGCAAACAAGCAAGTGCGCATTAGTCAATCAAAAATGACTAAACTGCAAGTCTATCTATCCAACATCAAAAACTTAGTTATTTCAACAGGAAAGCAATCCTATCATCTCTCCGGAGATTCTATCAATCTCAAAGATGACCTATCAGTTGACCAGCATCAATCACGCAGTTAACTTCATCAAATTTCTAACTATTTTTGATAAACCAAAATCACTTGCACAGTTCTACCTGTCAAATGCGCAGTTTTACCTCAGATGTGCATAATAAACTCATGTGTGCATAAGCATCTTATATGTGCCGCTTTATTTCTAATGCGTAGGACTATTCGTTAGATGCACAACATAAACTTGTTTGCGTAGCACCATATCAAATGCGCAGTACAAAATTTTATGCGCAACATCCCCAACTGCATGTGCAGCAGGAATTCATTTGCGCAGAAATAAACTTCAAAAGTGAAAAAATTGCGTATGCACTGATTCCGGTGTCATATGCGCCAAATCTCATCATATGTGCGGTATCACGCGTCATATGCGTAGTTCTATAATTTGACACATACAAAACCTAAATCTTTGGCCTACATTTATTTCTATCATTAATGACCCTAGGCTAGAAACGAAAGGGTACTTATCGGCGGCCCGTAGTCTGCTGGACGGTTGAACCGTCGGATCTGCTCGAATTGATGAAGCTCAATAGGAACCTGTTGCATCTTCGTTGATTGCTCTATGTTCAAATTGCTTTGCTCTCCACTAGGATATCTTTCAATGGCAAGTGTACAAATGAGTGAACTATGAACCCCAACTCCTATATATAGCACATGGAACCTTAATGAGAGGTGCTTGACCTTGTCCATTCTGGGGCATGCTTTTCACACAGTCCTTCTTCTAGGTCAACCCAATTTCTTCACCCATCTGTCTAGTCAACTTGTCATCCAACCTATCTCATCGTGATATTGTCCTTCATCCTGTCAGTTTCTTCCTGTCCAATCTCCTGAGGGGGCATCCTAACATCATAACCTATACTAGGGGCAAACCGAGGCATGTATCAATCGCAACAAATTTTTATTCTTTGAAATAATGTGTAAAACACATTGCATCAAAGAGGAGAAAAATGTATACACCTAAAAGTGGCTAAGTCGAACTAAATAAATATTTTAATATTTATTTTAATTCTCATTTCTCCTATCAATTTAAATAAATATTCTAATTTATTTAAATGATTCACATCCCTCCAATAATTAAATAAAATCAATTTATTTAATTAAATCCCCTAATTCTTCTAATGTCTCATCTAATTATATAATTCTAAATTATTTAATTAATCCTAAATTCCTCTATCCTAAGTCCTAATTCCATAAATCCACATCACCTTTCCACCTCATTCTTCCACCTCACCATGTTGCACACATAATTAAATATTATTAAATATTTAATTAGCTAATATTCCCTCACCCACATGTCCTATTTATCCTCCAGTCAAATTAGTTAACTCATCAATCAAATCTATTAACTAATTAGTCAATTGAGATCACTGATCAATCTATTATGTTGACTCCCCAATCAACCCAGTTAACTAATCAATCATCTCAATTCAATCTTCAATCTATTCTATTGACTCCCATAACTCATGAAGAAGGCTTGGACACTTGTCCTCTCCTAATTCGCACACATTCTCTCAAGTCTTCTCAACCGTACATCTGTTGATGATGAGGTTAGTCATGCACAAACATAGAATAAAAGTTACACAACAACCTTTATTCATCTTGAAAGATACGATGAATTTAAAGAATTCATGATCCCAAGTCTCCGTTGATTAGTTTATAATCTACTGACGTTACTCAGTGGTTGATGTGTGTTGTTGTTAATCATTCAGGAATCTTACATATTTCAATTACTTCTGCAAAGTTCCTCAATATTCCTTCAAATATCCCGCTCTTTATATCTGCTCTGCATAAATCCCCAACAATTCTACCTCTGCACTATGAATTCACTCAAATAATGTGCCTACAGGTTGATATTTGCATGATTTCTATCATTACTTGCAATTCTTTGCATGATGTTTTCAATACTACATGCATTTAGCTCAAATATGCTAATGATATTTAGTTATCTACGAGATGTCAGCATATTTCATGTTATTTGCTTCTGATTATCTGTTATTTGCAATTATGATGGTGAATTATTCTGAAATTCAAAGAAAATTAAAAGAATACTTCAAATTTGGTGAATCTTAGCTATTGAACCACATACATACCAGATACAGTCATGAGGAGAAGAAATCAAACCATATTTTCACTAGGATGTTCCACAGCTAGATACAGATGATGCTAACTTCAAAGGAAAAGGAATGAAGACAACACATACAGACTGATAAGCACACCAAGGGACGTAGCAAATCGAAGCATGTATCCAGAATTCAAACACTGATTACTCAGGATTTATGATGATTTGTAATCAAATGGTCTTCTCTTTCATTAAGTATGCAATGATGTGTATGCTTACAATAGCTTTGAAATAGGCCGTGATATTTCAGCAGTCAAATTTCAATTAAGCTTCTGAATGCTCAAATTATCACATCCCTGCACCTTTTATAGAATAAGGTGAGGGAACAGTTACAAATGACCTACGGTCAAGATTTATCTATTAAGATCAACAGTCCAGATGAATAGCACGTGTCCGCCAGTTGGCAACTACACAGCTGGCATAGAATATTCCAGCATCTTTGACCTAGTCCATCCTCCAGCTAGCAAACAGTATATTTGACAATATCCTCCTCAACTCTAGTTCAGGTTTCCTCCATGTCAGCAACTCCGCAGTTTTCAGCCGTACTCCAAAATAGCTTCAACATCCTGCAATAAAAAGACAAGAATCAAGCATCAGCTTCATTTAATAACTAGCAGGAAAATAAACATTTATATTTTATCAGGCTGTGAATGTGCAAACCTATACATATCGGGTTATGAATATTGAGCATCTGTGAAAATTCACGTAATTAAATGTCCATAAGGGGTCAAGAGGGTCTGGGTGACTATCGTTGACTGGAAAACATGCTATTAGGCCCTAAAATAGTTTCAATATCTGATCAGGTCCAGGGTCATTTGAGTGATTTTTGATAAAAATATTGAAAATATGATTTTCGATATTTTCTACATCTTAGTAAATTGCATTTTCGGAGGCCTTAGGAGCGAAATTAGGGCCTCAAGACTCCGTCGATTACTAGGCTTTAAGCCTTAATAACCGAGGAACTCAAACTAGATAACTAGTTTATCTTTCCAATGAGTCCAAAAAGTTTAAATTCCAACACAATAGCTAGGAGTTATGACCCTGCCAAGGAGAAGATCAAAAATTTCCTAATTTTTTGAATTTCTCTCAAGTTTTGCAAATAGTTTCACCTTCCGATAGCTCTTTTTGCATTCCAAGGGTAATGTGACCCTTCATATGATATGCAAGCCTTACATTTTTAGTTATTGCATGCATAAGATCATGCATATGCAATACATGCGCTTTTGTTCACTAAATTCTATTGAATGAAACTATCGGGTCCGGGTATGCACATTAGTTAATATGAGGGATATTAACTAATATGACTCTCTTCATAGATCAGGATATGATGATGATGTTGTTGATAACTGAGAGGGGGGGGTGAATCAGTTATCCTAATTATTTCCCTTATTGAACTTTCCTTTAATTGAAGCAGCATAAAATCAAACACAAAACATTAACCATGAAATAAGAAACACATGACACAGTATTTTTGACGTGGAAACCCTGTTAAGGGAGAAAACCACGGGGTGATTAACCCAAGAATTATTCTCTGTTAGAAGAATAGGAAATTACAAAAATGGCACTTGCCAATTAGGGCTCACTGCCCGAGCACACTGCTCACAAGAGGCTCACTGCCTACAAGAAGACACACTGTCTTACAAAGTGATAAGAATCACAGTCTTGAACTGATTGGAAGCATCTGCATATGCTGGAGTTCAGTTCCGGTTAGGTTCAGTATACTGATCTGCTGCACTTCATCTTTCCTCTGTTCTTTAGTCTGCTATCCTTTCACATACCGGATCTTTCTTGCTACTTCTGCTCTTCTCTAGACTTGTTCGCATATCCTCTCACACATTACACACACTTTACAACTAAATCCATCCTCTATATATATCCGCACAAGTAATTTCATCACCTTTCTAGTCGGCATCCGGAACAGTCTAGTTTCTTACAAACTTAGTTCTGTCGGCTGAATCCTTGCTCACCAAGCAATGCGGATCAAGCATATACTTGTAGATATCATCAATTATGTCGGCCAAACATGATTCATGCCTCCGCAACCTTTATCATCATCTGTAACACATCCGGAAAGTAGTCTGATACTCTGTCAGTCAGTTCTTCCTCTGTTTTCACTGTCTCTCAGGAATCCGGTACTCAACTATTCATATCTTTTTCCTTGTCCAACTCCGGAGGCTAAATCCTTGGAATATACCACTCAAGATAGTCCTCTTGACTTCCCCAGATCCGCACTGCACCAAGACACTTCCTCTGAGAGATCCGGACCAATCTGTCGGACCTTGCCACATGCTCTGTTCTTGTTCACCGGATCACAACAATCTTCAATCTGACTTCCGGTAGAGACATATCATGACTTGCGGATATGTGGGATGACCTTTGTTGCCATCAATGACAACAACCATGAATCCATATAGTGTCTCTTGCCAACAATCTCCCCCTTTGGCATTGATGGCAACACTTAGTGAAAAATGACTAAGTGTTTACACTATGCTCCCCCTTTGCTGATGCTCTGTCTTTATATACAATTTTCGGAACTCCCCCTGAGTTGGATTCCTCATTTTTCACTGCTCCTCACTCCCCCTTTGACATCAATGGCAAAGGGTAGGGTCCGCACACCAAAATTTTCAAAAATTTTCTATATATAGCCGCATATTTACATACTCACATATACTGCAGAATGTCTGCAAAGGATGTCTGCAGTTGAACCATTTCAGTAGCCCAACTTAGCTTCATTCTGTCCAAGATTGAAATGTGACCACTCAACAAAAATGCAAAAGCTTCTGCCCGCCTGAGATCTGTCGGATCTTTTGTATGGGCGGTGGTCTGGGCATCACTGATGGCCTCATGCATAGTTTCCAACTTAGGGACTATAATCCTTCTAAGTTCTCCCATCCGGTTGGTAATGTTCTTCCTCTCCTTCTCAAGATTCTTTATTTCATTCAAGACTGCAATAGTCTGACATTCTTGATTTATTATAGAGGAAGAGAGAGGATCAAAACTTTGAGATAAGCTTTGAAGCTTGTCCTGTTCCTCTTTTATTTTCTTGTCAATTGCTGCTGTTGCCTTTGACCAAGATATACAAAATTTGTAGATGTCACCGCCATCCTTAAGAGCATTTTCTAAGCTCTTTATTCCAATGCTTACAATCTTCCTATCCTTAGAGATTAATTCTAATATTTCAGAAAATCTCTTATCCAAAAATTCCTTCCGGACCTTTTCTTCAGCTGATTTTTCTAGAGAATTAAAATGTGTATCAATACTGCTGACTAAGGTTTTTAGATTACCGGAAGTGGAGGCTGTCGGATCTATCTGGATTGATGGCATGATCTTTACAAGTACTCCGGAAGCAGCCTCTATCAACTCACAGTCTTCCATATGAGACTTCATGAGCTTTTCATTTGCCTTGGCATTTGCAAATGAAGCTATCTTCATTGTTTGTACCGGAGAGAGAGAGTCAAAATCAAATGGACCTTTTAGAAGCTCCGGTTCATCAATCTCTAGAGTTTCTTTGCTCAAAAATTGTTGAACAGTTTGTGCAGTGTCTCTTGCCGGAGACAGATGTTTCTTTTCTTCTGCAGTCTTAGAACTGTCAACCTCTTTGTCTGTCACCACTGCTTCCTTCTCCTGCAATTGCTCTTCTTCTTTGGATCCGGAGACTGTAGGGGAAACCGGAGGAGAGATGCTTGCTTGTTCATGGGCCACTTCTTCTGGAGCAGAGGGTCCCAAGTCCTCACTTGTCTGTTCAGGGCTCACTTCTTCCGGAACAGAAGATTCCAAATCAGCAGTTGTTTCTGCACCTAAGTCCTCTACAACAGGAAGATTGAACCTTTTGAAGGCCTTCCGGAGGATCTCTTCTGTCTCTTGTGCCACTTTGTCAGTCTCACCAAGCATGAGCTGATTCATCCTGGCTTTACTTCTGAACTCATCTTTGCAGTCCTTGAAGATCATGTTCATTGTCTTGGGATCAATTTGAGGATATAGCTGAATAGCTATCTGCTCCCGGATCTCAAGATCTTTAGCATGAGCATTATTTTTCCTCACTTCCATTTCCTTTTCTAGGCTTTTAGGAATAAGAGATATTATTTCAATGAAAGCCTTATTATATATGTTAAGATATTTCACTGTGGCCTCCTGCAGAGTCTTTTGGTCTGCCTCACTGAAGTCATCATAGGATTCAGTCATTGGTTGAAGGTTTCCATCCACCGTGACCGACTTGATTATGCTCTCTAGTGACAGAGTGGGCTTTTCAACAGTTACCTCTGCCATTTCATTCTTGTCTTGGCCTGTGGAGGGCTTACCGGATCCTTTCTTCTTCTGTTTCTTTACTTCTCTTACTTCCTCATCTGATTCTGTTTCCTCTTCATCCTTTTGGCTTTCATAAGCCCTTGATGCTTTTGTCTTGGATCTTTTACCGGATGCCTGGACTTCCGGTTTTGAGCTTTTGGTTGTGGAAGGTGCAGATCTCTTTGATGATCTGGTCCGGGTGGGGGTTTCAACCGGAGCACTTTCTTTGCTTTTCTCTTCTTCCTCAGCCTTTCTCCTCTTTTCCCGGCTGGCATCAAGTGCCTCTTTTGAGATGCCTAGGCCTTGAGCAATGTGCTCTACTTCTTTTCTCACTTTTCTCTTAATCTCAGGTTCCCTGAGTTCTACATGTAATTTCACACTCAGCTCCTCAAAGGTTCCAAACCTTTCTGCCTTAGGATCTTTGGGCTGACTTAGCATGTGTTGAACATGCAGCTCTACTATCTGTTCATCAACTTCATACCCCATGGGCATGATCCAGACAGTCCTTGGCTCCACTGCCTCCATTAGGCACTGATCAGTGTCAACCATAAAGCATACTGAGTCCTTGTATTTCTCAATGAGAGACTGGGGAATTCTCTCTCTTGCTTGCATCATGCTCTGAAAGTTTTTGAAGTATCCCCATAGAGCTGTATTTCTTGCTTTTGCATCCCCAAGTCCATGCAAATAGTCTCTTATCTGGACTGCAACAGGTTTGTCATTCTGCCATACCCATCCACTTGTTCCGGGTAGCTCATTCATGAAGTAAAAGAATAGACATACAATGAGAGTACCATACTTAAAGGAGTTCTTCTTGTCTTTCTTGATTTTCTGTACATTTTCCATTAATTGGCTTAGTAGTAGTTCACAAAGATCATAATCTGCATTCTTTCTTAGCATTTCATATGCTGTGTATATTGCAGTTCCGGATACAGAATTCTCCCTGCTGGAGTGATAGATCTTGTATCCTATTATCATTGATGCATATTTGATATCCGGATCCGAAATATCTTCAATGGTCATTGCCCTCTTATCATATTTTGATCCGGTGGCCTCAGTTACAACGTTGTTCTTGACAGATTTGAGGATAGGTACCCCCCCGGAAGAGTATAGACCAGTTACTGCTCTAATTGCTTCTTTTGTGATCTTACAGGGTCTATCTAGCCAAAGGAAGTTGTCATGCATCCTGCTCAGTACATACCGGACCCATTCATCTTCTTCAAAGCTAGGGAAATGAATGAATTGCTCAAATTGTTTCTTCTGGATACCCTTATACTCTGGTTTGAGCTCAAAAGCATTGTCTATCAGTTGCTTGTGATAGAGGTCTCTTAATTTGAATTCCCCAAATTCCTCAATGTTTGCGTGTATGTAGACCCTAATATCTTCAGTATGTAAGACTCCGTGGGGAACACTAGAGAAGGCTCCTAGTGGATCTACCTCCAATGATTTGTAGGGATGTTTCTTGAATGAGGGGCGAGGTCTATCAGAGATCTTAACTATGTTTGGAGTAGCCATTCTTCAAAGATTTGCAGTGAGGCAATGAAAAACGAAGAATACCTTATGCGCCTTCGGTTTGCACGGAGTGGTTGGATTGATTTCTTTATGCAATAGCTTCGGCAGGAGATCCTTGGTGTGCTTGATGAACCTTGTTGCAGAGCTCCACTATTCGCTTCTTCTCAAGTGTAGAATGAGCAGATAACTTTTGAGAAATCCCTTATATTGCTCCGCAAACCCTAATATCTGTCTGCAATAAATGCTTCACCTGCATTATTCCGGTTTACCATGTCTGGACAGCTTGGAGTATCCCGGATTAGTCCTGATCACTGAATATCATCCGGATCTTTAAATCATGAATAAATCTAGGTAACATATTACAAGAACATCCCAAACACTCTGTCCAATCCGCAAGACAAGATCGTGCACTTCCGGATCTCTCCGGACCTTTTTGTAATCCTTTATCATACCGGAGCACCTCCCTGAACAGGTCTAACTTAATCGAACATAGCTTCTTCATAACTCCATGCGGACCTCTGAAAACTTGACTGAAGCATCTCAGGACTTATATCTACAAACCCTTTAATCCGCATCTTGTGCCACATCCGGCACAACTTGTCTGGCTGGGGGAACAGAATCTTCTTTGAGTCTCCCCCTGAGCCTGAGCTCACTTTTTAATTTTCGGAAGAAATATCAGCACCAGAATCTGGTGCGGATCCAACCTCTACATTCTCTGAGCTTTTCTTCACCCAAATCTTGCTCATCTGATTCCTAACTTCATCCGCATTCATCTTTTGTTTACCCTTGTCTTGATTCTGATCATACACCGGACCTCTTTTGTCCTGATTCTTGTTTCTGCAGACTTTAGCATTATGACCGGACCTATTGCAGATTTGGCAAATAACATTTCTTTGCATATTTAACTGATATCCCCTTGATCTGCATTGATTAGCCATATGACCTACTCTATTGCATGTAAAGCATCTACCTTTGAATGATTTGTTTACTTGCATAATTCTGCATTCATGGGATTTGTGTCCATACCTTTTGCAGTTGAAGCACTGTCCGGAGAAGGATGAATTAATCTGATTCATTCTCATTCTGCACTGATTAGCTTTGTGACCAAAATGGTTGCAGCTGTGGCAGTATCCATTGAAGGATGGATATTTTTGAGCATTTGGCTGTCTTACCGGAGGTCTTCTAGGCCTGCTCCTTGGATTTTCTGATCCAAGATTCCTCTGACCGGATCCGGAGCTTTCTCCTTTCTCATATCCCAAACCATACTTGTCATCAGTCCTCTTTTGACTTCCAAGAAGAACTTCAAGTTGAGCAGAACTTATCTTGAATTTCTCTTTATATTCATTTGCTGTTTGAAGATCTCTTTTGAGAGAGGTAATTTGATCCTCAAGTTTTTCTTCATTATCTTTGGCATCTTCAAGATCAGATTCAAGATGTCTGATAATCCTGTCCATCTGGTGGCATTCTTCTGATTTTTCCTTAAGAGATTGTCTTAGATTGTCTTCAGCCTTTCTTTTTTCTTCAATCTCTTGAGTGAACTTTATAGTTCCTGATTCCATTTCATGTCTTAACATAATGACTTCTTTTGATAACTTTTCACATAACTTGGTTTGCTCAGTCAATTCTTCATTTGTATTGCTTTCTTCACTTTGTCTTGCCAACTGTTGGAGCAGCTCCTTTCTCTTTTTCATAGAGAGACTTAATTTGTCTTTTAATTCCCTCATGAATTCATCAGCCTGTTTGAGTCTTTCTCTTAATTCACTGACTTCAGAATTTGACTGTTCAAGATCCTCAAGGGCAGTCTTGAGTTGCTCCTTTAAACCATATGCATCCATTTGAAATCCCAGATCTTCCTCAAGCTGTTAGGCTCTATTAGGAGGAACTTTGCTCTGATACCAATTGTTGATAACTGAGAGGGGGGGGGTGAATCAGTTATCCTAATTATTTCCCTTATTGAACTTTCCTTTAATTGAAGCAGCATAAAATCAAACACAAAACATTAACCATGAAATAAGAAACACATGACACAGTATTTTTGACGTGGAAACCCTGTTAAGGGAGAAAACCACGGGGTGATTAACCCAAGAATTATTCTCTGTTAGAAGAATAGGAAATTACAAAAATGGCACTTGCCAATTAGGGCTCACTGCCCGAGCACACTGCTCACAAGAGGCTCACTGCCTACAAGAAGACACACTGTCTTACAAAGTGATAAGAATCACAGTCTTGAACTGATTGGAAGCATCTGCATATGCTGGAGTTCAGTTCCGGTTAGGTTCAGTATACTGATCTGCTGCACTTCATCTTTCCTCTGTTCTTTAGTCTGCTATCCTTTCACATACCGGATCTTTCTTGCTACTTCTGCTCTTCTCTAGACTTGTTCGCATATCCTCTCACACATTACACACACTTTACAACTAAATCCATCCTCTATATATATCCGCACAAGTAATTTCATCACCTTTCTAGTCGGCATCCGGAACAGTCTAGTTTCTTACAAACTTAGTTCTGTCGGCTGAATCCTTGCTCACCAAGCAATGCGGATCAAGCATATACTTGTAGATATCATCAATTATGTCGGCCAAACATGATTCATGCCTCCGCAACCTTTATCATCATCTGTAACACATCCGGAAAGTAGTCTGATACTCTGTCAGTCAGTTCTTCCTCTGTTTTCACTGTCTCTCAGGAATCTGGTACTCAACTATTCATATCTTTTTCCTTGTCCAACTCCGGAGGCTAAATCCTTGGAATATACCACTCAAGATAGTCCTCTTGACTTCCCCAGATCCGCACTGCACCAAGACACTTCCTCTGAGAGATCCGGACCAATCTGTCGGACCTTGCCACATGCTCTGTTCTTGTTCACCGGATCACAACAATCTTCAATCTGACTTCCGGTAGAGACATATCATGACTTGCGGATATGTGGGATGACCTTTGTTGCCATCAATGACAACAACCATGAATCCATATAGTGTCTCTTGCCAACAGATGTCATCATCATATCAGGTCCTTTGTGAAATGGGATAAGCTGACGTCATCATGTTAACGAAGATGAGTCATATTAACGAATGTGACCCTCTTTGAAAGATCAGGATGACGTCACCGTCATGTTATTTAAAAGGGTGATCATTGGATACGTACCTCTGCGAGGTAAAAAGGATGATGGCGTCACCATTACGATGATTTTCTCTGTTCATCAGGGTTGGATGACATCATCATCATATTGGCACTGGGGTGATATTCTGCAGCAGGGTGATATTTGAAAGATCGGGTGATATTTGAAATATGACCCCCGCAAAATATATGAAGCTGTCTGACGGGTAAATACCACTATCACGTAAGATTGACGTCTGGGGTTTCGGACCAAATGATTATCGGGTGATAAACTAGCATCAGGGTGATATTTGTAATATCAGGGTGATATTACACAAGGTGACTGATGTTTGGAATATGACCCCCCCTCTCGAATATCAGGTTTGACTAGAACTTTGACTGGCCATGACTTTCTCATTTGGCTGAATTTCAGGGTGATGTAAAAGGCAAACCTGCCTAGAATTTTACACTCTTTCACATGGCAGGCTTCTTGAGGAAAGATTCAGAATTTGGAATTTGGGTTCAGACTTCAAGATCACAAATATACCTGACATTAAGCACATACATACTGACTAATGTTGTTTACCATTACCGTCCAGAACACAAAAGCAAAGGAGCAAGCCAGCAAAGTTGGGTCCTTGTTTTATCAAGTCAAAATGGGGCGTGTTGTGTAACCACACAACAACACCTCACAGGTAATTCCTCCAGTCATGGATCTATGGACACTTGGATTTGGTCTTCCCTCAGCCTATATAAACAAGGTCCTCATACCCATTTCAGATCAATCTAAGCTTAAGCAATCTTACTCTGCAGGAATCATTATAGCGTGCCTTTGGAAAAGTTATCATCCACTTACATTTACCCAACCCCATTATCACAATCATTCATTCAATCATGTCTCCATCAATCCATATCCATTAGTATTGTATTGTAGTGTCATCTCCCTTGCATTGTCCACCTACAGCCATTCTACTCTTGTCATCTTCAACAACAAGGAAGTGCACACTTCTGAGAGCTCCTTTACAATCAAGATCAACAAGAGATAGGTGAACAATGGAAGCATAAAGGTAAAATGGTCTTTGAAGGTATATTCTTGGATTACTTGTGTTTACATCAATTTCCATTGAGTTATTGGATGATTAGTTGTTTAATACTATTGTTCACATTTTCTGATAACATGTATAATGTATATGAATGATATATTCTTACCGTATTCTATAATTCCTTGTTGTTCTTTATGATTCTCTCGTTGTATCTTCTAGGGTATAAACTGAGTACAGAGATTTGACTGAGGCTTAGATCTTCGGACTAAGTCCTCTCTATTTTCTTGCCAACAATGATTATTGTCCACTTAGTCCAAAATCAGATGAACATCCTCCCTAATTAGCTTGATGCAATATCTCAATCTCATACAATTAAAAATAAAAAATTTAAAAAAAAAATAGTAAAGAGAAATAATCCATCCTATGGTGAAAACCACTTTTGTGGCGCCTTGGATAAGTACCATGGTGAAAACTTGCTCGCAAGTGCCATGTGTAGCAAGCCAAATTTCATTATCCTCTAGGCTATTTTTCCCTATCTCCATCCTTCCATCCTCATTTCATGTCTTAGTTTGCCATCACACCCATCTTGTATCTCCACCCTTGTTCCATACTGGGGGCAATGGATTGTACTTTGATTTGGAATTAGTTTCCTTGGTAAATATTCCTTATGCTAGGTATATCTCATTATCTTTTCTCTTAGTGAGCTTCATACGCTTTCATATTTCATGACCTTACACATGATGATATCACATATCCTATCTTACACCTATGTCATTAGCACCATTAGCATTTTCCATACCATCCCTTTCATCCATCCAATCTCTTCAACCATCCCATAATAAAACTATACCCCAACATGAAACATGTGAAAAATCCAAAAAATTAAAACATATCCAAAATCCAAAAAATCTAATATCCAAAAAATTCAAGCAATAAACCAAATGCAAGTCATCCTTAATCCATACTGATCTAGCCAAGCAGTCTAGTCAAGTCATCCAAAAGCATACCTTGGTTTTGTTTCCAAGCTTGTTGTTAACCCAATCAATCAATCATCCATCATCAATCATCATCAATGGGATATATTGTTCCCTATCCTTGTGTTGTTCTTAGGATATATTGTTCCCACAACAGTATCCTTATCCTTGATCAATCAATCAATCATTGGTTTTCAACTTGACAAGGGCAATAACCTTGTTTGTTTTTAAATCATTTGTGCATGCTTGCTTGCTTTCTTGTGTATGTTATCATTTTACTTGTATGTCCTTGCAACATATTGCTACAATGACATAATGGTCTTCCATATCATGGTGCCCAATGACATATGTTTGCTTGTGACCTTTTATCTTTTTTGAGTCAGTCATTCATGCATGCAACACATCATCACCCTGGTCTTTATACCTTGGTGCATAATGTATAGTGTTATATCAAATTATATGGTTGCTTACCTAATGCAACATGATGTATTATTCATCTTTTACATTTATTCCATCCATCCCTTATCTTTCCTCCATCTCCTTAACCCATATGTTTCATCCATATCAAGAGCCTACCTATGTTCTTCCAACCCGCTTATCCTCTTGAGGGGGCATCCCATCATTCCTCCTTATCACTCCTTCAAATGACTGGGGCATCCTTGTCCATTCATCCATATCTTTTTTTTAAATGATTACTTCTTTTAGCCACAACACCATCTCAAAGAGGGGAAAAATGTAGACACCTAAAAATCACCATCACCTTGTGATACATTTGTCCTAGAATTACCTTTACCATGTCCTCTTCCATCATCTAGTTAATTAAATAAATTATGTTTATTTAATCAACACTTTTTGTCCATATTTCTCAAATTAATTAAGTAAATTATATTTATTTAATTAATCTTTTTCCCCTGTGAGTGGGTGGTAGGGTAGGTGACTTTCCACACTTCCAGTTGTGGAAAGTCTAGGCAAGGGTGGCAGATATGTGTCCACGGTGGAAGGTTAGGTTGTGCTAAGTCTGCCAAGGTGGACAGCACATGTGGAAGACCATGTTCAATCAAGGTGGCATCGCCCTCTACAGTTAACGTCAAATCAAAATGATAATTTTCTATCTCAGGCGGGTGCACGATCCAACAGAGTTACTCCTCGTGAGGGTGGCATGTCCTTTCACAGGCTTTCAGGCAATCATATTTTTGCAAGATGGAGGCTTGTCATTAATAACAAGATGGCTATGAGGATGGGGCACACACAATCTTGTGCGGATTGCCTCAAAAACAATATTAATCCACCTTTGTTATCATTTTTTGAAGATTGTTTGGAAAGTATTGGGTTCCTCTGCTTTTTGGCATCGACATGGCTGGCGGTTCTAGGTTTATAGATCGCATATCTGCATAGTCTCTTGTGAGCTTAGGGGTGTACATGCCCATTCAGTTGGAAATCACTATACGACAAATGGCCTTTAAAGGCATGGTGACGGACCAGAGATTGAAACGAATCCTTTGCAACAATGATGCCCTAACTCTTGCTGCGGTTAAAATTGTTCTAGGAAAAGGCTTCCTAGAAAATGGTGAATCCTACAGGGTCGACTCTAACATTGCTTCAAGGTCCTTGTGGTTTTATTGGATATTGGCACTCACAAAGATGTGACAGAGACCCTGGTAAGGAAACTGTTCAAGGCTGATATGTTGGTGGGTTTAAAGGAAGTCCTTCACGTGGCTACTCTGGGGGTTGGAGCTCCTCGACCAAGGGACATGCATCTATTACAGGATCCTGGGGAGGTGATCAAGTTCTATCCGTTCTTGTTGGATCTCAAGGGGATGGTACTGATTAAGCACAAGGAGTTAGCGGAGGTTGGGGTGAAGTTTCTGAAGAAATCTTTGCAGATGGAGCCAGTGGGAGGTCAATTCAATTGGGTCCCAAAATTCCAGTCTTTTGCCCACTCCCATGGTTTCATTTGATTGCTGGTAATCTTAGGTTCTAGTCTTTGGTTTTCATTTATGGTGTCCATAGAGTTTGTGTCTTAATGTGTCGAACAGTTCTGTGGAGGTTCTATGTTTTAGGGTTACAGCCATAAGCTATTTTGTTATCTACCCTGGGTATGTCAGCGAGCAACCTTTCAACCTTTTAGGGATAGGTGGAAAGTCTATCACGGAATGGAATCGATTAAGGTCTTGGCAATAAATCTACTGCATTTTGGAATCTGCTTGCAGAAGCTATAAATTCTCTTTTGGTATTAATATAAATTACCCTTACGCAGCAAAAAAAACAATCTTTTTCCCCTTTAGCCAAATTAATTAAATAAATTTTAGTTATCTAATTAATTCAAATCTCCCACATGATCACTCTTCTCCAATAAATAATTAAATAATTTTATTATTTAAATTAATTATTGAGAGTCACATGTCTAAGCTAAAGTTAGTTAGCCAGGTTCATTGAACTTGGACACTTGAACAAAAGTCAAACTAGCTTTGCATCTCCATCACTCATCTCATACCACGTCTCTTAATCTTAGCCATTCACATAAGGATATGCCCAAGAAGCCTCTATCCTTTCCCTAAAGTTGTCTCATTTGATCTTTTGTCCATCCATTAAACCTCTTAATCCTAGCCATCCATCCTATCATCCAAGAATCTATAAATCAAACATCAATCAAGCCATTATTATATCAAGTTATCCTCAAGTAATGTTATGCTGCTAGTTTGAGAAACCATCATATCTAAATCTAAATTATCAAATATCATTTGAACATATCTGCCATGGTCATGATGCAAGGGCTATTGTGGTAACATTGTTTGTTATTTTCTATTTCATTTCTTTAGTCCTTAGCTCCATCTTTGGTGAGGTTATGTTGAATATGGAATAGGTACTTTGATTCATTTGTTCCTTTATTTTCATTCCATATTTCTGCATACACATTTTGGCACACCCTATGGGACCCACGTCCCTTTTACTAACGAAATTTTGGTGAAGTTTCATGTGTTTTGAAGTTATATTTAAAGGTTAGCACTTTTCTCTGTGTTTTGGTGCTTTCACTCCAGAACTACGCTTTTTGCATCTATCGTAGCACTTTTGTCTTATGTCGACACACTTTTGCCTCTATCGTAGTGCCTTTGCTCCTATCGCTGCGCTTTTGTTGGTTTAGTGCTTTTGCTTAAACTAGGTGCTTTTGCTTTCTAGGGTTTTATCACATCATCTTTTGTTTTCTATATTATCCATCATCTGTTTTGTATGGATTTGACTGTTTTTGCAGGTCGAGGCATTCACTTACAGATTCGTGCTTTTGACTCTGGTATAATCCTTTTCATCTTTCTGGTTTAGCACTTTTGCTCTGGTGGTGCCCACCTAGGGTTAGGGATATGAATTGATTTTACAAGCTTGTGTCTTTGTTTCCCTTAACCCTTAATGCCTTAGGTTAAATTGTTCCTCGGCCTTCTGCATTGTTTTACTGCCTGTTCCCGTCGTGCTTGAGAAAAAGATGCTAAGTCTGAAATCATTTTGTACGGTGATGAAATTTGTCGCATGTTTGTGTTCTTGAATGTACAAGTGTAAATGTACATTGGCAGGTCCAAAAATGTTCAAATTGGCCTTAAAAAAGTGAGAAAATTGATTGTATGCATTTTAAATGCATATCGGGTTTGTATGTGCCTTTTAGATACATTTCGAGAATATTCTACTATTGTATGTCGCATATTCCATTACAGATTCTGGGAATATTCCCTGCTTGCATGAGAGGGATTGCATGTATGTTTTGTTGTATGTTTAAACATGCAACGGTTACATACAAAGGTGCCAACATGCATTTGCTACAGTGCTGGAGAAACATATGGTGGGGCCTGCGGACATACAAGGTAGAAGATACATTGGAAATATACAAGGGTGGAATATGCATTGAAGATTCCCAGAATATTCTGCGGTTGTATCAAGTGAGATTGTATGCATGTTTTGTTGTATGTTCAACATACAACGCGAAGATACATCGCGGATCTCAAAAGGGGTTCAAATCGGACTAAGGTGGAGGTGGGGTCCACCTCACATGCAAAGGGCTTTGTATCTCATATACAAAGGGGAATATATGTGATATACATTCGAAAATGTGCAAAGGAAAGGCATACAAAGGCTGATATACAAATGGTGGGGCCCGCAGACATACAAAGGCGAATGTATATGTGACATACATTCACGATATGCAAAGGGAAGATGCAAAAGAAGATACAAGGCCCGGATTTGAAAGTTTTTCAAATCTGATGGATAAATGGCTGGGGTCCGTTGTATGTATATCGCATTTGTATGATGCGATATGCAAGGAAATATACAAGTAAAGAGATGCAAATCGGACCCGATTTGAATTTCAAAGCGCTTCATAGTCATTTGAGGTCCGCCTTGTATGCTAAACAGTTGTATGTATATGCATTTGAATATGCATAGACATGGCGGAAATGGCAAAATCAGTGGCGGAGAGGTCAGCGATAGAAGTGTATGGTGCCCACATGGCACGATATCATTGGTTGGCAATTTTCAAGGTGTTTTGAGGCCGCAGATTTCAGTGATGGAGGGAAAATCAATGGCTATGATTCAAATGCTCAAAAATGGGCAATTTCCTTTGCGCCTGCAGCTGTTTTGAGCGGGAAGGCTCCCAGAGCACGCGGCTTGCTGCGTTTCCATAGGACACCGGTAGGTCAGCCATTGATTGCAAAATTGCAGAGGCATGGGTTGTTGATGGACATGCCACCTACCTGATTTAAAAGAAAAATCCCCAAACGGCGGCACAGAGCTCGAGTCCAACTACTCCTCGCCTCTCCTTCTGCCTGCTACGTTGATGTTTTGGGCACCATTTTTGTGGTGCACTGTATCTAGTGGGATTTTTGAATTTTGCCATGTAATTAATTTGTTGGGTACACAGTCTTGCTCTAAAGGGCAAACTGTGTTACTCATTTTTGTTGTTGAAAATTGGATAAATTTTGGTGCTGTAATAAGATACAACTTCGTTGGTGGCTCTGTTTTGGGTGTCTTGTGAGTTTATGAATCTCATGTTGTATGTTTTATACATAAGTTAATTGGTTTCATGTTGTTTTTATGAGAAATACTCTGTTGTATGTGTTTGATCATTTGTCTCCAAGTTGTGGGCGTATTTTAGTTTTGAATCAGAATAGCTAAGGGTTATTTAAGATTCAGGAATATGGGTTTTCTGTATTGAATGTTTAATCTCTGACCTTTGTTCAAGGAACAAATTAAATGTTTCAGGTTAATCATTGAGAAAGTATGTTGCAACAGGGATACCATCAAGTATGAATGATTAAACACTTAGTTTTTGGGAAGTATCTATAAGGAAGATACTAGAAATCTCCCCTTGAAACTCAGTCATTGATTCAAGCTTATGATAATCACCCACATGTGTATGTCTATTGACTTTGAGCCCTGGATAGGCACCAGTCTGGTCTTGTATTGAGGTTACAACCCAAAGTCCCAGTCTTGCATCCAAATACGAAACAAACTCAAACTTCAAATACAAACCTTTAGGACATTAGAAGTCGTTTTAGAATCAAAATCCTCTGTCTCACAACTGATCATTGGCCCAAAGCTAGCCCCTTTGCACTTATTTCACAATTTTGGTCTGCATAAGAGAGGATTTATCTGCTTTGTGTCAACATCCCAGTCAGTTCATAGTCATATTTAATGGGTGTTGAGTAGGGAATACCCCCCCTTGGTTCTGTAGAGCCTAAAGAAGAAGAGGAGATATTTATAGAGTCTATCTCCTGTATTGTTGGCCCCTAGCCCGGGAATCCTGTTGATCATTGATGGCTACCTTGTAGGGATAACTGGGAAAAAGCATCCAGTTTGGGAAAAAACCCAATAGATTTGGCGACTCCATTGGGGAACTTTGTGTAGGAACCTTGGTTTAAAAGAAAATAATTCCTAGTTGTAGGTGGTGACTCCGAACAATCTCCCAATCGGTGAAGTGAAATTTGTATGCAAGGGAGAAGATCCTTGCGTAATCCTCTGTTTGAAGAATTGCCCAGAAAAATGATGTACAGGAAAAAAGGGACTGTTCAAGCCAGTCAAGAGGGTTCTCCCAGAAGTAATAATAATATTCAAGACAATCTAGGATCTTCAGAGCGGACAATACCTTATTTTTTGAACACTGAGGCTGAAATCTAGAATGTATATGAAAAACAACAAGGTGTTAATTTGAGAGTGAGATCAGAGGTGTTTCAGGAACACCCTTTCTTAAATCCCTCTGATAGATTTGAAGAGACTGAGTCCCCAAGGGATGATGATGATGACCAATATGGAAAGGGACCATCCTCTTCTATGCCCAAAGATGAACAATTAGAATATTTACAATCTATGAAGATTAGAGATGATATGAGACAAAAAGTGCAAGCTCTGAGAACTGCTCAACATGATGTATTCCCCACCCTTGATAATGCAAATGTCTTGAGAACCCACCATAGAAATGAAATCCAATATCAACAGAATGATCAGAGATAGAATGTAAACAATGTTAGGGTACCATTAAATAATGTGAGAAATCAGAATGCAAATAGGAATGCTGATATTAATTAGTTTGGTAGACAACCTATGCTGATGGACAGATTCAGGTAGCTTGTTTTTGATGGTATTCCTAGCTACCCTAATCCTATTAACAAACATGTGAGGCCGCAAGTGCCAAAGTTTTTAGGAAACAATACCGTGTTAGATGAAGATCATTTAAAAGCCTTTCAGAATGTCATGGACAACTTTGAGGTTGAACATGAAGATCTATTTATGAAGTTGTTTTTTCAATCCTTGGTTGATGAGGCTAGAGAATGGTATAAAGGCCTACCCGACCGAAGTATCTCGTCATGGGATGATTTCAAGAGGATCTTTAAAGAACAGTATGGTGACAAAACTAACCCAAGTTTTTTTGTAAATGAATTCACCAGTATCACTAAAGGGTCAAATGAGCAGGTTGCAGATTTTAATGCTAGATTCACTAAAGTGTTGAACAAATTGCCACCTCACATGAGACCTAATGAACCAATGTGCATGGTGATGTACATAAATGCTTTTGATGCCAAAACAACCTATGGATTAAGAGACAAGGGCCCTAGGGTCAGTGCAAGAAGTTGGGTCCACTTTTTGGCCAAAAAGTGGAAGTGTTTTCCCTGATTTTCAGAATTTGTCACATTTGACCTTAAAATTTGAAGCACTTAGAGATGGAATCTTTAAAAAAGTCACTAAATATAAAATGTAGTACTCGGAGTCTAGTTTCCAAATATGTAATTTTTTTCAATACCCAGATGACACAAATTGATTTTCAATAGGCATTTCTAAAAACCACTATTTAAAAGTCACTTTTTTTTAACCATACCATGCACATGTATGGCCAACATAATTTGACCTAAATAAAATTATTTTTCAAAATCCTTTTCGGAAAAGATGTGTAGTACAGTGAAGTTTGATGAGGATATCTTTTTATAATTTTTTTCCAAATAATTTTTTTTTATTCATTTTTTATTAAGCCTAATTGCTACTTTTGAAAACCTCTCGTGTACGGCCAACATAATTTGAGCAAAAAAAATCATAAATTTTTTTTTTTTTTCATTGTGTAAAGAATGATGTGTAGATTGATGACATATAATTTTTTTTTTTTTTAAATTAAAACTTAAAAGTTATTAAAAAAATACAAACACCTATCATTTCAAGTTTTTGGACTAGTTTGCTCATAAATTAAATAATAAATAGAAGAACATGTCCAATAACAAAAAAAAATTACATATTTGAAAACTAGACAATGTCATCTATAATGGGTTTTCATTTCATAAAAAAATTCAGACAAAAAGGTCCTCAGCCATATAGGTAAACTCAATGTTTCTTCGTGTTCTATACTTAGAAAAAAACTTGCAGGTCCAAGGCTCAAGGTCGGCCAACCATGCCTATCCCGAGCCTAAAACCCAAGCAAGGGGAAGGGAAAAGGCAGGCGGAGATTTCTAATTTCAAATAACGGGTACCCGTTACATAACGAGTACCCGTTAAAAAATGGGTACGCGTTTATAACGGGTACCCGTTATATTTTTAAGAACGCGTACGTGTTATATAACGGGTATCCGTTTCTATTATACCTGTTATTTTCTATATTAGGGAAAAATGTACTATTAGTGTATTCCTGTAACTTGCAACTCTGATCAGTACGACGCGACAGTGACAATTTCTACATTTTTTTACTTACAAGTGTTTTGTGGAATCTCTTGACAGGTCATATTCTATTCAGATTTTGAAAGGAGTCAATCATATGAACAATTCTGAAATGAAATCAAGTGCATGAGCTATTTTCAAGAGGAATAAAGAAAGAAGGTTTTTGTTTTTACATCTACAAGTTTTACTTCAAAATCTATGGAACAAAGGATCTACATCTAATTCTACTTCAAAATTTCAAATAAAAAAACAAAAGAGGGTAATCATGGGATCAAATCAACGTCAAAGAAAAAAACAAAGGAGGGTAATGACACCTCAAGAAATTGAAGCAAATAAAGAGAAGGAAGCAAAAAGGCAAAGAGATAGAAGAGCAAGGATTCAAGAGATGAAGAATATTGAAGCATCTAGTTCCATGAGTATTGAAGAGAAAGACATTCAAGAGACTATAAATGATGGGATGAATGTAGATGATGCAAATGTGGAAATGATGAATGTGGAAGAAAATGTGTCTATAGAAACAAATGCATGTATGTCTTCAAACCCAACTTTTGAAGATATGGAAAATGTGACTATACAAACAAATCCAGGTATGTCTTCAGAGCCAGGTTTCAATGATATGGAAAACATGACTATAGAAACAAATCCAGGTGTGTCTTTGGAGCCAACTTTCAATGATATAGAAAACACGGCTATAGAAACAAATCCAGGTGTGTCTTCGGAGCCAACTTTCAATGATATGGAAAACATGACTATAGAAACAAATCCAGGTATGTCTTCAAACCCACCTATTGATGATATTAATGAGAATGACATCCCTTTTAGGAGTGAAAATGAAAATATTTTATTTGAGATTGAAATAAATGTCTTAGATAATCTTCTTGGTAAGATTTCTTGGAGGCAAATGAGAACTCATACAAATAGATTATATTAAAAAAAAAATTTATAGAAAAAGTTTTGGATTTCAATGTCAATTTATGATGCAATTGATGAAGATGTGGAAATTGCGAAAAGTAATGAAAAAGTTAGGCATCTTTGTAAAACTTTAAAAAAAAGATGAATCAATCAAACAAGTTTTATCTAGTGTTGCTAATTCTATTGGTAAAAAAAGTCGATCTAAAGATAGCAATGCAGCACAAAGAGCTATAACAACTACTTTAGTCAATAAATCATCTTCTAATAAAAGAATGATAAGTAAGACAAGTGAAATTCTAAAGATAAATCCTAAAACTTTGAGAAGAGCAGCAAAGAGAAGAGAATCTATTGAAAAAGATCCAATTAACCAATGTTGGAGTTTTAGTGGTAGACTCCTAAGGTATGACATGAAATTAAATAGTGAAATCAAATCTTTAATTGAAAAATATTGGCATGATAATACAAGGGTATCATCTAATGTTAGAGATGTTTTAAAATTACGAGTGGGGTCTAAAATTTGTGATCCTCATCCAAAACATCTATTAGACATGACTCAAATTGAATTATATAAAACAATGTTAGATGATTTAGTGTTAGAACCATTTAATATTACCATAACCCAAAGATCTTTTGAGAAATGTAAACCTTGGTATGTGAAAATTAATAAACAGTGAATCTCTTGTTGTAAAACTCATGTGCAATTTCGTTATTATTATGATGTTTTTCGATATATACGTTCTACTTTGCATACTGATGAAATTATGCAGGAATGTGGTATTAATATACCACCTCAGACAATTAAGGAGTTTGTAGCAGGTTTGTTTTGTGAAACATCTACTGGATACTTATTTTATTCAAAAGCATGTATTTCTGGACAATGCAATAGATGTGGCAACTTTTCATTGTTAGGAGAATGTATGCATGAAAATTTTTCACATGAATTTAGACAACAATTAGTGGATGTGAAAAGATTCAAGAATGTTGAATATTCTTTAAAGGATGGAAAAATTGGAAAGCGTTGTGAGTTAGTCACTGAAAAAATTTGTGTGCATGCATTCATCAAAGATTTTAAGGATAATATTGTATCCAAATATTTCAAACACTCCCAATATGCTCGGTGGCTTGATGGACAATTCCGTTCATGTACAAACACCTTTCCAATCGAAACTATCCTATCAGTGGTTGACTTTGCAGAAAATTATACTCTTGCTCCACAAGAGGAAATTCAATCTCAGTATTATAATTCAGTGCAAGTGGCCATATTTGTTCATATTGTATACAGACATGCAGATAATAGTACAGAAGATAATAGAAAAAAATTGAGGGAGTATCATTTCTATTTGAGTGATAACCGGTTACACTCTTCAGAGTTTGTGCAATATTGTTTCACAAAATTTTATGAAAGTTTAAAAGAAAGAGGAATCCAGATGGCACAACATTTCATATGGTCAGATAATTGTACAAGGCAATTCAAAAATTCAAGAATGTTTTATTGGCTATGTAGGGCTCACAAAGAAATCAATATCCAACATATGTGGAGTTTTTTTGAAGCTGGACATGGTAAAGGAGAACATGATGGAGCTGGAGCATGTGTGAAAAGAGCTCTTTCTAGAGAGCAACTAAAATTTGATGATGCAGCCAAATTTAGAGATGCACGTGCAATTGTGGATTGGTGTAATGAAAAATTATCTACGGGATCAAGTCAGAACTCTACAATTCGACGATTCTTTTGGTTAGTTGAAGAAGAGAATATTCCTACTCGACCTGATTGTGAGACAATAACTGGATCAAAAAAATGGCATTCATTTAAGAGTTCAAATGCAAGCACATGGACTTTATGGACTAGGGAGCTTGCATGTTTTTGTCAATTTTGTATTACAGGTGATTGGGGAGCATGTGAAAATACAGAATGGGTTGAAAAATGGAAACAAAGATCCTTGACACCTATAGAAACACAAGATTAACTTGAAACAACAATTGAAGATAATCAAATGTTTGCATCAGATGACTATGATTGTGTTTTAGACCTTATACAAGAAGGTACTTTTATTTTATTTTTTTTTATTGTCATTTTTTTGTACATCTATATATAATTAATTATATATGTATGCATGCACAAATTTATGTGATTTAGATACATGTCACACTTTATTGAATTACATAATTTTTTTGTAGGACATGTGTATGTTGTTGTTGCACCTGAGGGCAATGAAGAGGAAACTGAGTATTAGTTGGCTCGATGTGTTGAGACAAAACAAAAGTTGTTACATCCTAGAGTAGATGATGATAACATGGAGTATCCAATAGGTTCTGTGGTTGTTGGCACTTGGCTATGAAAATATCTAATAAGAAGGAATGGTTTGCCTGCATTTGAAGATTATGAAACACAAGAAGATCATACACTACTCACATTTGATTGTGGCAACAAATATAAAACTAGTCAGATATCAAGGCAAACCTTCTAATAAATAGTTATGGACACTTTCAATGGAAGAACATGAGTCAATTATAGATGCATTACAAAAAAATGAGGATGCAGATGGTACAATGGAATAAATTTCCAGGTATGTAAACCATACTCTTACATCCCCTAAATCCATCCTCTTAAATGTATCCTATAATGTTATCTAGTTACATGTAATGCATCAATGTTTTGTCTTTTTGTATATAAAGTCTTTCATTCTCATTTCAGCTTCTATATTATTGCCCTTGTCTTAAATTTTGTATTGACTCATGTAAATATATAGTTAATTTACTTGTACATTTGAATATTACTTTTTGCAGGTGTACCCTAGACAAGTAGTCAAATTTGCATGATTGTCAATAGAAGTTTTCACCATACAAGTATGTGAGGTCATTTTTGTAGTCTTCAACTAAAAGTGAATGCAAATTAGGTAATTGTATATACTTACATTATGGCTTTCACATTCAACATGTTATCTAGAACTATATAATGCATCAATGTGTTGTGTTTTTGGTATATAAATTCTTTCATTCTCATTTCAGCTTCTATGTTATTCCCCTTGTCTTAAATTTTGTATTGACTCATGTAAATATATAGTTAATTTACTTATACATTTGAACATTACTTTTTGCAGGTGTACCCTAGACAAGTAGTCAAATTTGCATGATTGTCAATAGAAGTTTTCACCATACAAGTATGTGAGGTCATTTTTGTAGTCTTCAACTAAAGTGAACGCAAATTAGGTAATTACATATATATATACTCATATATTTCTCATCCATCCTCTAAAGACACCCATTTGTACATCCCCTTAATTCATCCTCCTAACTCCCCTTAAGACTTCCTCTTACATCCCCTTAAGCCATCAAGTTTTATCTTATACTTTGTAAATTGACTCGTGTACATCTCTCCAAGTAAGCTATCCTCTTTTGTATCCCCTTAAGACATCCTCTTCTAGCTCCCCTTTTAATTAATCCTCTTATACATCCCCTAAAGCCATCCTCTTATGTATACCCTTAAGACATCCTCTTAGCTCCCCTTAAGCCATCATCTTACATCCTCTTTTGTATTATTTAGTTACATATTGCATTAATATTTTATGTTTTAGTCACTGATTAATTCATTCTCATTTACATTCATTATTTCGTGCAGGTGTATCCTACAAGTAGATTTTCTCATGATTGCCACTACAAGATTTCATCATAATGTAAATGGTAGATCAATTTTGTAGTCATGCCAAACTAATAACATGGACCTATAAGCTAATTGTATAGATATACTCATATGTTTAATAATGGACCTATTTTTTGTTTTGAGACTCTTTTTATGATCTATTTATTTAATTTTCATGGATTGAATATTATTTTATGATTGCCACAAATGATATTAGTGTAGAAGTTCAATAAGTATATAGTTTGTATTTTTCCTATCATTTTTGTACCCACTTTAGCTATGTTTTGAGATGTGTTGATTTAGCATTTATTTTATATTATTTAAATGCACAAAAATTGAAAACTAGTGTCATGATAGTTAAAGGGAAATAGTCCTAGGATAGTTTGCATATTTGAAACATGGTTTAATATCACCTCTATGAATGCCATGGTCCTCCTCTATATCCTTCAATCATTGTCTTGAATAGTCTAATGCTATCACTAATAAATATGGAACTGTGTTATCATATTACCTAGGTGTAGTCATTGGTGTTGTAGAGTTATTTATGACTGCTAAGGTAATAATGAGGGTTATCATGCATAGGTAAGGTAGTAAATAGTCATTATTTCAAACTAAATGACTACCAAACCAATTATAGGATTGTCCTAATGAAACAAGATAGGACTGTAAAATGCATAAGTGGTCATCCAAAAACCTATATGATTGTCGTAACAATCCCTAATAGCCACTTGCCTTCATGACCAATCAAAGATGTTATTAAGAACTTGAAGATAATCCCTAATACCCACTCAATAGAACTACTAAGAGAATGGCCAATCAAACCAAGACAAGAATCTACATAGCAAAAGGAATCTCAAAAATCTAATAATTCCCTAGCACTAGAAACATTCTGAGTAATCATTATAAGCCTGATTAATTCACCAACATTGTCAACCAATAAGGTATAAAAGAGAAGATTTCAAGAGAATGTATAAATACAAGAGGAGATCACTTCCAGAGAAGGCTACTAAAGCTAAACACATGAAACTGGAAGTTCTGGAAAGAGCGGAAAATGGATTGTCAAAAATAGGAAAAATCAAGGGGCCTCACAAGAAATTATGCTACTTCTTTCAAATAATTTCAAATTGTGATAATTTTTTTTGTATCTTATATTGTGTGGATAAGATTTGAATTTCCTTCTAGTTTCTTCTAAAGAGTTAGTTTCTCTACAAGAATTGAATGCTACTTCTTGAATAATTTCAAATTGTGATAAATTTTTTTGTAGCTTATATTGTGTGGATAAGATTTGAATTTCCTTCTAGTTTATTCTAAAGAGTTAGTTTCTCTACAAGAATTGAATGCTACTTCTTGAATAATTTCAAATTGTGATAAATTTTTTTGTAGCTTATATTGTGTGGATAAGATTTGAAAAACCTATCTAGTTTATTCGAAAGAGTTAGTTTCACTACAAGAATTGAATGCTACTTCTTGAATAATTTCAAATTGTGATAAAAATTTTTATAGCTTATATTGTGTGGATAAGATTTGAAAAACCTATCTAGTTTATTCTAAAGAGTTAGTTTCTCTACAAGAATTGAATGTTAATTCTTGAATAATTTCAAATTGTGATAAAAAATTTTGTAGCTTATATTGTGTGGATAAGATTTGAATTTCCTTCTAGTTTATTCTAAAGAGTTAGTTTCTCTACAAGAATTGAATGCTACTTCTTGAATAATTTCAAATTGTGATCAATTTTTTTGTAGCTTATATTGTGTGGATAAGATTTGAATTTCCTTCTAGTTTATTCTAAAGAGTTAATTTCTCTACAAGAATTGAATGCTACTTCTTGAATAATTTCAAATTGTGATAAATTTTTTTGTAGCTTATATTGTGTGGATAAGATTTGAAAAACCTATCTAGTTTATTCGAAAGAGTTAGTTTCACTACAAGAATTGAATGCTACTTCTTGAATAATTTCAAATTGTGATAAAATTTTTTGTAGCTTATATTGTGTGGATAAGATTTGAAAAACCTATCTAGTTTATTCTAAAGAGTTAGTTTCTCTACAAGAATTGAATGTTAATTCTTGAATAATTTCAAATTGTGATAAAATTTTTTGTAGCTTATATTGTGTGGATAAGATTTGAATTTCCTTCTAGTTTATTCTAAAGAGTTAGTTTCTCTACAAGAATTGAATGCTACTTCTTGAATAATTTCAAATTGTGATAAATTTTTTTGTAGCTTATATTGTGTGGATAAGATTTGAATTTCCTTCTAGTTTATTCTAAAGAGTTAGTTTCTCTACAAGAATTGAATGCTACTTCTTGAATAATTTCAAATTGTGATAAATTTTTTTGTAGCTTATATTGTGTGGATAAGATTTGAATTTCCTTCTAGTTTATTCTAAAGAGTTAGTTTCTCTACAAGAATTGAATGCTACTTCTTGAATAATTTCAAATTGTGATAAAAAATTTTGTAGCTTATATTGTGTGGATAAGATTTGAATTTCCTTCTAGTTTATTCTAAAGAGTTAGTTTCTCTACAAGAATTGAATGCTACTTCTTGAATAATTTCAAATTGTGATAAAAAAATTTGTAGCTTATATTGTGTGGATAAGATTTGAAATTCCTTCTAGTTTCTTCTAAAGAGTTAGTTTCTAAAGTAAATTATCCTAGGTTTATTACCTTGTTATAAAGTGCCCTAAATTTATCTAATAGATAATTGTAACACCAAACTTATCTATTAGATAATTGTAACACCAAACCTATCTATTCCACTATGTAAATTTTAACTTAATTTAGGTTTGTGAGGTGATTGATGAAGGGGGATAAATCACAAAACACACAATAACAGATATTGAACACAGCAAATAGAACTTTCTTTTATTGAACTGGGCAACTCATTACATTACAGAAGCTCAATTACAATCAGAGGATGAATCCTCTACTGGCTGCAACACATTACAGCTTTCCCAACCTCAAGACTCTAGAATCTTCAGCCTTCTGTAACCCCAAATCAGTTAGGGTTTATATTTTCCCACCTATTCTTGACTCTACACTGGCCCCCCTTAACTCTGCTACTGCTCAGAGTTCCTAAAATAGTCATAAATAGCACTTTTTGGCGGCCTCCAGCTAAATTTCAAAATTTGCAACTCCCTCCAAAAGTAGGTCAACTTCTGGGAAGCATAACTTTTGATTCGGGTGTCCGATTGACGAACCGTTTTAAGCGCCGGAAAGCTCGCGATGTGAACTATCACACCGAAAATTTGTAAATAGATTTCTGTCAACTTTTTAGGATGTTATGAGAAGTTTTAGTGCCTCATATCTCGTTCCAAAAATTTTCAGGGGCTTTTTGCAAAACAAAAACTTTAATATCTTTCAGCTCACAAATGATCTTTGCCTAATTCCTTTGCCAAAGGTTTTATATTTCCATTATGTAACTTTCTGAAAGTTTTTGCTTCATTACGTGCCCAAATGCAAACTTTCTAAAAATAACAGGTACACTTTCCAAAATAGGCAGGTCGCTATTTTAGCAGTTTTGGAAAAACTGAAAGTCCTACATTATTATTCTGGATATTATGGAACCAAAAACACTAATTATGGAAAGAAATGAAAACAACTATAATGATTTTGAATTAACTTCTTTTTGGGTGATGCAAGATTGCCCTTACACCACTGGATGCCCCTGCATCAAACACCTAGGGTAATTTGAGAAGTGACCCTGTCACATCTCAGATGTTGTGTGAGGAAAACCCAAATGGTCAACCTCTGCTTTAGACAACCAAGAAGAATCTTCAACAGGCCTTCCTTTCCATTTTACCAGATATTCTTCATATTGCTTGTTCCGAGTACTTCTTCCCACACGGCTATCCAAGATCTCTTCTATCTCCTCCATTGAAGTAGATGCCGGAATACTCCACTGTACTTCTGTTGGTCCATCCTCTGCTCCACCTTCATGATATTCTGATAAATTAGCAATGTTGAAAACAGGAGAAATATTGATCCCACTCGGTAGCTCTACCTCATATGCATTTCCTGAATCATGCTTCTTCAGGATTCTGCATGGTCCAAATTTCTTCATTTTAAACTTATTGTATGTTCCAATTGGGAACCTTTCTTTTCTCAAGTGAACCATGACTTCATCTCCTACCTAGAATTTCTTATATCTCCTCTTCTGATCTACCTTAGCCTTGTACTGAATATTCATTTTATTAATGTGCTTTCTCACCTCTTCATGCAAATTCTTCAGATGTTCTGCAAAGTCTTCAGCTTCAGCACTTGTCTTTTCTCCATTGTCTAGCTTCCTTAACTTAGAAGCATTTCTTGGGCTATTGCCATATACAATCTAGAATGGTGATTTACCAGTACTCCTATTGACAGAATTGTTGTAAGCAAATTCTGCCTGTGGTAAAATCAAATCCCATCCCTTGGGCTTATCTCCTACTAAGCATCATAGCAGGTTACCCAAACTCTTATTCACCATTTTAGTTTGTCCATCAGTTTGTGGATGGTGTGCAGAACTAAACTTCAAATCTGTCTTCAACTTCTTCCACAATGTCCTCTAGAAATAACCAACAAACTTGGTATCTTGATCTGAAACTATGCTCTTTGGTAGACCATGTAGTCTCACCACTTCCCTAAAAAATAACTCTGCAATATGAACAACATCATTAGTCTTCTTACAAGGAATAAAATGTGCCATCTTTGAGAATATGTCCACTACCACAAAAATAGAATCATGCCCTCTCTGTGTCCTTGGTAAACCAAAAACAAAATCCATACTAATATCATCCCATGGCTTCTCTGGTACAGGTAATGGTTGATACAACACTGTATTTTGACTTGTTCCTTTTGCCATCTGACATACTCTGCAACTCTGCACAAACTTCCTCACATCTTGCTGCAACTATGGCCAATAATAATTTTCACAAACAATAGAAATGGTCTTATCTCGACCAAAGTGTCTAGCCAGTCCTCCACTATGCTTCTCTTTAATCAGATTCTCTCTCATGGAACTCCTTGAAATGCACAACTGGCTTCCTCTAAACAACATGCCATCTTGGATTATGAAATCCAACCATTTTGTCCTATCCAAAGTAATAGGCTCCAGACAAGCTTTCCAAGCCTCTACAAAATCTGGATCTTCAGGATACAAACTTTTGAGCTCATCGAACCCAACAACCTCTATCCTCATTTCTGTCAACAAATTTTGCCTTCTGCTCAAGGCATCTGCAACTCTGTTGGACTTCCCACTCCTGTGCTTCAAAACAAAGGTATAACTCTGCAAAAACTCAACCCATTTTAAGTGACTTTGGTTCAACTTCCCTTGACTATTAATATACTACAAAGCCTGATGATCAGTATATAAAACAAACTCTTTTGGCAATAAATAATGTCTCCATTTCTTCAAAACCTGAACTATTGCATAAAATTCCTGATCATAAACAGAATACTTTTTCTTGGCATCATTAAGCTTCTCACTAAAATAGGCAATGGGCTTACCTTCTTGGCTCAAAACAGCTCCTATACCACTACCACTAGCATCACAATCCACCTGAAATACCTTATTCAAATCTGGAAGTGCCAAAACAGGTTGTTCTACAACTTTCTGCTTCAATGTATCAAAGCTCTTGTCCGCTCCTTTAGTCCATCTAAACTCTTTTCTATCCCCTCTCATTGTTTCAGTTAGGGGTGCACAAATGCTACTGAAATTCCTGATAAACTTTCTGTAAAAACTTGCCAAACCATGAAAAGATCTTACCTCCATTGCACTCCTTGTTGTAGGCCACTTAATGATAGCCCTTACTTTTTCTGGGTCCATCTTAAGACCTTCCTCTGAGACAACAAATCCTAGGTATACCAACTCCTTCTTTGCAAAACTATATTTCTTTAGATTAATCAACAACTTCTCCTCCCTCAGCTTCTCTAGAACTCTTCTGATATGCATCAAATGCTCATCCCAAGTCTTACTGAAAATCAAAATATCATCCAAATAAACAATAACAAAACTTCCCAAAAATTCTTTTAGTACCTCGTTCATGAGCCGCATGAATTTGCTCGGTGCATTGGTTAGCCCAAATGGCATGACTAACCACTCATACAAACCTTCCTTTGTCTTGAAGGCTATCTTCCATTCATCCCCTTCTCTGATACGGATTTGGTGATACCCACTCTTCAGGTCAATTTTCGTGAAGTACTTGGCTCCACTCAAACAATCCATGATGTCATCCATTCTTGGCAATGGAAATCTATACTTGATCATTATCTTATTGATGGCTCGAGAGTCTGTACACATCCTCCATTCTCCATCCTTCTTTGGTGTTAGTACTACAGGTACCGCACATGGACTTAGGCTCTCCCTTATCAGTCCCTTTCTCAACAACTCCTGAACTTGTCTGTTCAGCTCTTCATTCTCTGTAGGGGTCATTCTACGGGCTGCCTTGTTTGGCAAACTGGCTCCTGGTATCAAATCCATCTAATGACTTATCTTCCTTACTGGTGGTAAACCTTCTGGTACATTATCAGAGATAATGTCCTAGAACTCTTCCAACATATCTGAAACTTCTGCTGGTACATCTTCACATTTCTCTTGACTAATCTTAGGAATCAATGCAAAGCAATGATGCTCATGCTTCATACCCTCCAAAAATTTCCTACCATCTACCAAACAAATTATGGCAGTACTACATACCTTTTCTTCCACCTCCTTCAAGGGCTTCAACTTATGACGAACTCCATCCTTTGTTAGGGATTATGTGTTTGCATGGCCATCATGGACAGCGCTCCTATCATACTGCCACGGCCTCCCCAACAACATATGACATGCATCCATCGGTATGATATCACACAGCACCTCATCATGGTAGTCACCAATCTTGAACTTCACTAAACACTATTCATTGACCAAAGCTCTATGGTCCTTCTGCAACCATGCAATCCGATATGGATGCGGATGCTTTCTTCTTGTCAACTTCAACTTGTCAACCATCTCCTTTGAAACAATATTATCAGTGCTTCCACTGTCAATAATAATATCACAACACTTACCCTCACATTTGCACCTTGTGCGGAATAAACTCTTCCTCTAATTGGGTTCTTTCTCTTCATTCAGCAAGGTTCTTCTGACAACTAGGGTTTCTCCCCTTTTAGCATCTTCAGAATGCTCAGAATGTGCATCTTCATCTACATGTGCAACTCGTGCATTACCTTCAGGTCTTCTATTTGTCCTTCCTTGATGTTGCGGACATTCATATGCTCGATTCCCTTCTTCTCCACATTGGAAACAGGTTCCTCTGAAACCTCCTCTTCCAGGTCCTTGCCCAAGTCTGCCTCTTCCTCTTCCTCTTTGCTCACCATTGTTCTGGTCACGAGGGTGGTAGGTATTATCCCCTCTTTGATTTTGACTAGTGCCTGTTTCTTCACTTTTCTTTTGATCTTCATTACGGCCTCCATAGGGTCTTCCACCAATCCTTCCACCTTGACCTCTTCCCCTTTGCTTGCTATCAAATCTTCTGTTCAGCTTCTCTTCCACCTTCAGGGAAAACTGGTACGCATCTTCTATGGTGGTCATTCTGACTAGGCTCAACTCCTCTTGAATACTCAGCCTCAACCTATTAAGGTAACGGGCTACCTTCTCCTTGTTGGGCTCTGCATGGCCTATCCTGATAGTAATTTTATAAAACTCTTATGTATACTCCTTAACAGATTTGTTACCTTGCTTCAGTCCTTGCAACTTTTTCAGCAACTCCATATCATAGTCCACAGGAATGAACTGCTTCTTTAGTTTCTCCACCATCCGATCCCATCTGGTGATCTTTGCTTTTCCTCTTCTGTTCCTCTCTAATTGGACCTCCTTCTACCAAATATTGGCGTGGCCCTTCAACTTTGTTTTTGCAAACTTAACCTGATCTGGGTCCTCCACATCTTCATACTCAAAATACTCCTCCATGTCATTGATCCAATCAATAAGTGTTCTAGATTCAAATCTCCAGAATATGTAGAAACTTCAATCCTGGGCCTCTTTCCGATCTTTGAAATGACCCTCAACAACCTTACTTTTGTAGCATCTTTGGTAGCTTCTTGTTCTTCCTCAGATAGCTCTTCTTCAACTTCATCTTCACTTTCTTCTCTTGTTCTCGGCTCAAACCCTCTTCGTAGCTCCTCTTGCAATGCATCAATTTGCCTTTGTAGGGCTCTAAAACCCTCTTCCGTCAAAGTATTCCTCCCAACATGATTTCTTCATGGAGGCATCTTGGTCTTCGCAGCAAACCCACAACCTCAAGTCCTAGTGCAAACTACCTCACGGTCGGCGATCTGTCTACACACTCAGGAACCCTTGCTCTGATACCACTTGATGAAGGGGGATAAATCATAAAACACACAATAATAGATAATGAACACAGCAAATAGAACTTTCTTTTATTGAACTAGGCAACTCATTACATTATATAAGCTCAATTACAATCAGAGGATGAATCCTCTACTGGCTGCAACACATTACAGCTTTCCCAACCTCAAGACTCTAGAATTTTCAGCCCTCTGTAACCCCAAATTAGTTAGGGTTTCTATTTTCCCACCTATTCTTGACTCTACACTAGCCCCCCTTAACTCTACTACTGCTTAGGGTTCCTAAAATAGTCATAAATAGCACTTTTTGGCGGCCTCCAGCTAAATTTCAAAATTTGCAACTCCCTCCAAAAGTAGGTCAACTTCCGGGAAGCATAACTTTTGATCTGGGTGTCCGATTGACAAACCGTTTTAAGCGCCAGAAAGCTCGTGATGTGAACTATCATGCCAAAAATCTGTAAATGGATTTTTGTCAACTTTTTAGGATGTTATGGGAATTTTTAGTGCCTCATATCTCATTCCAAAAATTTTCAGGGGCTTTTTGGAAAACAAAAACTTTAATATCTTTCAGCTCACAAATGATCTTTGCCTAATTCCTTCGCCAAAGGTCTTATATTTCTGTTATGTAACTTTTTGAAAGTTTTTGCTTCATTACGTGCCCAAATGCAAACTTTCTAAAAATAACAGGTACACTTTCCAAAATAGGCAGGTCGCTATTTTAGCAGTTTTGGAAAAACTAAAAGTCCTACATTATTATTCTGGATATTATGGAACCAAAAACACTAATTATGGAAAGAAATGAAAACAACTACAATGATTTTGAATTAACTTCTTTTTGGGTGATGCAAAATTGCCCTTACACGACTAGATGCCCCTGCATCAGTGATGTATTAGAATTTTGAATATAAATATAAATGAAAACATTTAATAAATTTTTTGGCAGTTAATAGATTGTTCACTATTTCAAGAAGAACTATTGAACCATAATGCTTCATTTGAATCATGTTTTGAATGTTTTTTTAAGGAAGATTTTATTTTGACACTATCAAAGTGAGTCTAACATCCTTATCATTTTATCATGATTTTGTAGGTTTATCCTAGGTAAATTATCTTGTTATAAAGTGCCCTAAATTTATCTAATAGATAATTGTAACACCAAACTTATCTATTAGATAATTGTAACACCAAACTTATATATTCTAAGATAATTGTAACACCATTTACCTATCTAGATTCCACTATGTAAATTGACTTAATTTAGGTTTGTGAGGCAGTTAATAGATTGTTCACTATTTCAAGAAGAACTATTGAACCATAATGCATAATACATTCAAGCATATACTCAATAATATATACATGTAGATCTCTATCTAGATAAATTCATGAAATACTATAAAATATAGGTAGTACCCATGAAATGTGTACTAAAACATCTACTCATCGTCAGCATATAAATAATACAAATCATAGTTCATGAAATACTGAAATATATCTAGAAGTACATGTAATAGCAAGTTTGACATATATAGTCAAAGTCTTGGCATGGCATATATAAAAAATAATGTGCACATCATACCGTTCAGTCTATGAAATAAACATCTATGTCAGGTATGATCATCACTCAAGTTCAAATTTGAAAGAGGCCTCTTTCTTCCTCGTGAAATAGATGGATCTACCTCATGCTATACACGAGAAAAAAACTTGCAATCAGATTTAAAAATTTTAAAAATGACATATGAAATTAAATATTTAAATGTAGGCTTTAAAGTGTGCATTTAAATTACCGTGCAATCATGCTCATCTACTCCCACATGTTGTTGTGCAGGTGGTATAGTTATTTCATCTTCTTCACCAAAAGTTTGACCTGCTAATTGCTAGAATTTCAAATAAAGCAAGTTTGAAATAAGTTAGAATTTATTTAGCATATAAAGACCTAGAAATTGCACATAGAAAATTTAGTAAAGTTTAGGACCTCAAAATGTGTAGATGGCTCATGAAATTCTCCTTGACTAGCAACCTAACCAATAGTCTCACTCCTATCATCCTACACTTACATATATATGGGTGCATATATAAATTTATATAAACTCAAAAAAGAAACTTAGTACAATTTTTTAAAACACACACTAGGGAATACTCAGGCATAACAACTGACGATGGAGGATCAGTGGAAGAAACCCCTGAGCCACGTGGTCGGTCAGGTATGGGAACTGCCACATGACCTGAGCCTCACTGCAATAGTAGTGTTTCACATACATGTACATATAGTTATTTATTGATTTATACACTTGTTAATTTAAAATATAATATTGATTAGATACATATGGTTTTAGGGTTAAGATATATTAGTTTACCCCGTAAGGTGTGCCAATCTCTACAGTTGTCGATGCAAAACTCAATGTATCAAATCATGATGTGGCCCTAGAGCGACTTGAGATCTGTACAACAAATAGTTCACAAAATTATATATTAATTCATTAAATTATTTATATAAATTTTGATACGTTCAAATTATGCACTTGAAATATTTAATAAAATGTGGTCAATGTACCTGTGTAGGATTATCATCCGAATATAGTAGATCCAACTATGACTCCACTTCTGTTGTAGCTGCATCTGATGTGGATGTAGGAGCAGGACCATAACACGGTTGATTGCAATTTGTACACAAATGTGCCCCTGACATGCTTGAGGCTCTATGATGAGATGCATCGACTCCTCCATGATGCTCTCCACCACTGAATTCATCTACCATGTGGGTAGTGTTGGTTTTTTCCCAGATTGGATGCTTACTCCCAGATTTCCCTACAAGGTAGCCATCAATGATCAACAGGATCTCTGGGCTAGGGGCCAACGGTGTAGGAGATAGACTCTATATTTTATCTCCTCTGCTTCTTCAGGCTCTGCAAAACCTAGGGGGGTATTCCCTACTCAACATCTGTGAGGATATGCATATAAAGGCTAGGATGCTGACAGAAAGCAGATAAGTCCTCCTGTAAGTAGACCAAAACTGTAAGATAAGAGCAAAGGGGCTAGCTTTGGGCCTATTTGCAGTTGTAGACAGAGGACTTGGATCCTAAAACTAATTCTACTGTCCTAATGGTTGTTTTGGAGTTTTGATTTTGATTTTATATTTGGATGCAAAGCTGGACATGGTATATAACACTAACACAAAGCAAGATTGGTGCCTATCTAGGGCCTGGAGTCAGTAGACATACACCTGTGAATGATATGCATGAACAACTAAAACTGGATTTCAGGGGGATACATATGATACCTGCCTTACAGATATCTCCCAATACAAAGTGTTAAGCTATCTATACTTATGGCATCCCTATTGCAGTATATCCTTCTCAATATTCAATCTGAGAACAATTTAATCTACCCCTTGAGCAGAAGTTAAGAGATCAAACATTCAACACAGGAATTCTATGTTCTAGAATCTTAGATATTCCTTAAATATCTGGACTCAGAAGAAAGATACATGCAACACTGGAGACAGAATTAGCACAACACATGCAAACATAGCATTACACATATAGGATAAACCATGAAATCAGTGGATTCATGCAAAAACATACCACATGAGATACATAAACTCACAAGTTTTGCTGCACAGAGCAACCAAATCAGCTGTATTGCATTACAGAGCCAAAAATGTTTAACTTTCAACAACCACAAAAATGGTAACACAGTCTGCCTATATCGGCCAGAAAGTGTACCTCTAGCAATTAATTACATGTTTTATGACAAAAATCTGCCAGATACAGTCGATGAGAAATGGCGCTCATAAGCCATCAATGCAGTAGGCAGGAGAAACCTCAAGCCCTGCGCTGCCAACTAGAAGTCCTCATGCCAAAAATCAGGTACATGACTGTTCAACAACTCGCCCACGCCTCAGCACAATCGCCATTGATGGCTCAACCACCCGCGGCCTACTTGAAAACTGTCGCAACTTTCAAATGGAAGTTTCCCGCCAAAATGTGTTTTACTGAAGGTTCAAATTATGCAGGAAAATAATCCCACATGCTCGGTGTGGAGACCCCTTCAATATTTTAAAAACATGGCCATATGCATAATAGGTGTCGAGCACTTTTGCCACGCTCGATGCACGCTCCTTCTCCAAAAGCCCATCGACCAAACCTCTACCATCGGCCTACCCCACAAATCTCATGCCGATCTCAACGATCTCGCCGATGCCTACTACACTCCCCACCTCTGTCGGCATGACCCACACCATCGGAGCATCCAAAAATCCTCTGGCCGACCTTAATAGTCTCTCTGACAACACCTTCGCCATCGGCCAGACCAACACCATCGGCCTAGCATGAAACTCCTTCGCCGACATAACAACTCCTACCAATAACACATCGGCTTCCCACCTCCGTCGGTGTGACTTACACCATCGGAACAACATCTCAAACCTATGTCGATACTAAATTGTCATGCCGATGCCTACCTCCGCATTCCTCTATCGGTGAGACCAACACTATTGGCCAAACCAAAAGCTCCCTAGCCGATAGACCAAACTCTCACCGATGACCACTCCATACTCACTTGTCGCCAAGACATAGAACATCGTCACCCCGACACGCTGAACATCAACTTCACTGTTGGCCAGACCACCAACCATCGAATCAACAAGAAACCCCTCTGCCGATGATGCCGATCACTCCGATAAGACCAAAATCATAAAGCTTTGAACCATTGAACCATGAACTGTTGAACCCGATGGTTCAACGCCGAGGTTCAAACATCAAAACAATACTCCATCGGCAAGACTCCTGACTGAGACCAAAATAACAAAGCATCGAACCATTGAACCTTGAACCGTTGAGAAAAGGGTTCAAGCAAGAGGTTTAATGATACAATACTTACGCAAGGCAAATGCATAATATGACCCGTTCGAAGAAAAATGAACCCTGAACCGTTGAACCATTAAACTTTGAGAAAAAGGGTTCAAGTTCAAACTGAAAGTTCGAAGACACAACTGGAGCACTTCAAAAACAAACTTTCACCGATACGCCAAGCTCCTGCTGATGGATAAGAAGACTTAGGGTTTAGATGAAGAAACCCTCCAACATGCAAGATCAAACTCCAAGCCAAAATGGGTACCAACACTGGCTCTGTCTGGGGACGTGCAGGCGCAAAACTACAGCAAGAACCAGATCTCTGGGATGTAGACCAGTCCTTATCCAATGGGCACAGAGTCATAAAACTACACTGACCTGCATCATAGACCACATTTTCAAACATCACTTTGGAGGCCCCGGGCAGCCAAAAAGGAAGAACCATAATTTTTTCAAGTCAAATGCCTGATTCCAAATTGAATAATCCCAACCACAGCCAAAAAGATTGGCATAATCTGCCCACAAGGTCATTTGCTCAATTAGATATTCCACCACTTTTGAAAGCTTGCCACTATCATTTTCAACTCTATCATTTTGGATTTCAAAATTATACATATAACCATACACATAATATTCTTCAACATTAGGTAACACATGTATGTTATATTCCTCAGACAGTACATCATACTGCTCTTGGTAGTCTGCATCATTTATCTGGCTGCCGCACACCATCAGGCACTCATCCAGCTGATCCAAAAACTCAAAATAGTCAGAAAATATGAGACCCCTAATATCTACTAATGTTGAAAACAAACCCTGATCCACACACCCAATGTTGCACATGTCTAAATCAGGTGATGATGAACATACATTATTCATAGTTTGTAAATCAGCATCATCAACTTCAAACAAAGGGTTAACCCTGCACCAATGAAGGTCATGACTCACAACAATAAATGCATCCAGAGGCCCATCATAAAGGGGATTGACACTCACTGCAAAGGCCTCTGCTTCTTCTTCATGACACTCCAATTCTTCTTCATTACTATCAGATCCAGAGTCATAAGGAGAACAAACCTGGTCCATGAATTGATCATGGATATCATTTTTATCATCTGATTGCCCCATATACAAGATTTCTGTTGTTTCAATGTACTCTAAAGTTGAACTATCTGTATCATTTTCTAGCCCTCTAATACTTCCTAATGAAACTGATACTGACTGTTGATCCACATGATCATAAATTTGTACAACTGGATCATTTAAACATGAATATTCTTTGATAGGAGCTGGCATGTAAATACTACTTGAAAAACCATTGTTTTCAACTTCATTTACTGGGCAAATCAGGACATCCTCCTCTATAACAGAAACATCATCAACTTGGAATGATGCAAAAACTGGGATAGCAGGGGTGTGATTACTTTCACATTCATTGTCAACATCTGAATTAAAGCTTTCATTAACATTGGGGGCTGCAGGACAACAAAATTTTTTAGAAAAATAACCCTTTCGTATTCCATACCTCCAATTGTTTTCAATATCTATTGCAAACTGATGTGCCTGATGCAATGTGGTGGGCTCCTTGTCTCTCAATCTATAACTCATTTTTTTGTCAAATGCTCCCAAAAAGACAACTAAGCACAGTGCATCATTAGGTCTCATGCATTCTGGAATTCTATTCAATGCCCTCATAAATCTGAGGTTAAAGGCTGGGATCAACTCATCTTCTTCAATGTGGATACACATAAAGTCACTAATAACTGCATATTTAGAGATTCTTTCACCATATTGTACTAGAAATGCATATTTAAAACCATGCCAAGAGCTGACAGAGTGAGCTGGAAGGTAGGAAAACCAGTTCCTTGCATCTTCATCTAGAGATTGAACAAATAATCTCATAACCACGTCCTCATGGTCAATCTCAAAGTCGTCTATCACATTTATAAACTGTTGCAAGTGTCTCTCAGCTGATTCATCCTTTGCACCACTAAATTTGGGCAAATACTTTCTGATTTTAGGTGGAAAAGCATTTGGGTAGCCACAAATGCCACTACAATTTATGGGCTTATATCTATCTATGTTGAAGCCTCTTTTATTACATGGTTGGTACTGACTACTATACATTTTTGCATTTGACACCTCACAAGGGTGCATAAGCTGACAATACATCTTTTTATGCTTTTGCAACCCTCTTCTCTACTCAAATTTTCAATCACAATATGACCTTAGGCCCTTAAAATACAAACTGCTATTTCAACCTGCCTAAAGTCCTGTATATGAGTCTTTTAAACAACATTGCATGCCCTTTTGAAATACAGAGTAGGTTCTAACAAAAGCATGCAAGCTCTGTTTTCACCAATGTTTCCCTTTTAACTAGTGCTATTTCACCAAATAGGGAACTTTTCAAAAACCTGAAATACCTAGATATGTTGCAGCAGCTGATAGATTCACCTAGCAAAGTCACCAATTTCTATTGGTTTTTTCCCATACTGGATGCTTACTCCCAGATTTCCCTACAAGGTAGCCATCAATGATCAACAGGATCTCTAGGCCAGGGGCCAACAGTGTAGGAGATAGACTCTATATTTTATCTCCTCTTCTTCTTCAGGCTCTGCAAAACCTAGGGGGGTATTCCCTACTCAACATCTGTGAGGATATGCATATAAAGGCTAGGATGCTGACAGAAAGCAGATAAGTCCTCCTGTAAGTAGACCAAAACTGTAAGATAAGAGCAAAGGGGCTAGCTTTGGGCCTATTTACAGTTGTAGACAGAGGACTTGGATCCTAAAACTAATTCTACTGTCCTAATGGTTGTTTTGGAGTTTTGATTTTGATTTTATATTTGGATGCAAAGTTGGACATGGTATATAACACTAACACAAAGCAAGATTGGTGCCTATCCAGGGCCTGGAGTCAGTAGACATACACCTGTGAATGATATGCATGAACAACTAAAACTGGATTTCAGGGGGATACATATGATACCTGCCTTACAGATATCTCCCAATATAAAGTGTTAAGCTATCTATACTTATGGCATCCCTATTGCAGTATATCCTTCCCAATATTCAATCTGAGAACAATTTAATCTACCCCTTGAGCAGAAGTTAAGAGATCAAACATTCAACACAGGAATTCTATGTTCTAGAATCTTAGATATTCCTTAAATATCTGGACTCAGAAGAAAGATGCATGCAACACTGGAGACAGAATTAGCACAACACATGCAAACATAGCATTACTCATATAGGATAAACCATGAAATCAGTGGATTCATGCAAAAACATACCACAGGAGATACATAAACTCACAAGTTTTGCTGCACAGAGCAACCAAATCAGCTGTATTGCATTACAGAGCCAAAAATGTTCAACTTTCAACAACCACAAAAATGGTAACACAGTCTACCTATATCGGCCAGAAAGTGTACCTCTAGCAATTAATTACATGTTTTATGACAAAAATCTGCTAGATACAGTTGATGAGAAATGGCGCTCATAAGCCATCAATGCAGTAGGCAGGAGAAACCTCGAGCCCTGCGCTGCCAACTGGAAGTCCTCATGCCAAAAATTAGGTACATGATTGTTCAACAACTCGCCCACGCCTCAGCACAGTCGCCATTGATGGCTCAACCACCCGCGGCCTACTTGAAAACTGTCGCAACTTTCAAATGGAAGTTTCCCGCCAAAATGTGTTTTACTGAAGGTTCAAATTATGCAGGAAAATAATCCCACATGCTCGGTGCGGAGACCCCTTCAATATTTTAAAAACATGGCCATATGCATAATAGGTGTCGAGCGCTTTTGCCATGCTCGACGCACGCTCCTTCTCCAAAAGCCCATCGGCCAAACCTCTACCATCGGCCTACCCCACAAATCTCCTGCCGATCTCAACGGTCTTGCCGATGCCTACTACACTCCCCACCTCTGTCGGCATGACCCACACCATCGGAGCATCCAAAAATCCTCTGGCCGACCTCAATAGTCTCTCCAACAACACCTTCGCCATCGGCCAGACCAACACCGTCGGCCTAGCATGAAACTCCTTCGCCGACATAACAATTCCTGCCGATAACACATCGACTTCCCACCTCCGTCGGTGTGACTTACACCGTCGGAACAACATCTCAAACCTATGCCGATACCACATTGTCATGCCGATGCCTACCTCCACATTCCTCTATCGGCGAGACCAACACTATCAGCCAAACCAAAAGCTCCCCAGCCGATAGACCAAACTCTCACCGATGACCACTCCATACTCGCTTGTCGCCAAGACATAGAACATCGTCACCCCGACACGCCGAACATCAACTTCACTGTCGGCCAGACCACCAACCAGCGAATCAACAAGAAACCCCTCTGCCGATGATGTCGATCACTCCAATAAGACCAAAATCATAAAGCTTTGAACCATTAAACCATGAACTGTTGAACCGGTTCAACTCGATGGTTCAACGTCGAGGTTCAAACATCAAAACAATACTTCATCGGCAAGACTCCTGACTGAGACCAAAATCACAAAGCATCGAACCATTGAACCTTGAACCATTGAGAAAAGGGTTCAAGTGGGAGGTTCAATGATACAATACTTACGCAAGGCAAATGCATAATATGACCCGTTAGAAGAAAAATGAACCCTGAACTGTTGAACCATTGAACTTTGAGAAAAAGGGTTCAAGTTCAAACTGAAAGTTCGAAGACACAATCGGAGCACTTCAAAAACAAACTTTCGCCAATACGCCAAGCTCCTGCCGATGGACAAGAAGACTTAGGGTTTAGATGAAGAAACCCTCCAACATGCAAGATCAAACTCCAGGCCAAAATGGGTACCAACAGGTAGCTTGTTCAGTGAGATTTCCTGAGAGTCTACTCAATGCTCCTAATGTCGACAACACTGCCTGGTGCTGAGTAGGTGCAGGAATCACGGGCAAAATAGGAGCAACCATAGGAGCAGGAGGAACAGGTCGATTGGGGTCAACTCGTGCCCCTGGTCTGTGTTGTGGCAAGCCACGACCAACAACCTAAAATTCTCTCATATCAAAATAATTGGGTTTTTGACCCAATTGAAACTCCACCCATAATTTTCTCAAAAAATATAGTGGTACCTCACAATTAGCATGTGGTGGGTGATCAAACACCATCCACCACTGATCCCAAAAATGTCTCAAAATCGCCTCATGCATACACCACTTAATTGATATTCTTTTTTTTGTTGCAGCTATAGGTTGATTAGTTTTTAGGTGATGAAAAAATGGGGCTAATGTTTGTTTTGTTATGTGGAGGTCATGGATGTTTTTATATGAAAGACCATCCGCATAGATGTCTCCTACAAATTTCCAAATATGTATCAATATAAAAAACTTACAAATGTATAATTTCACAACTATATACATATTGAAAACTTACAAACAAATATGATCTATAAATTAAAACTTAACCTAATAGATCTATAAATGAAAGTTTAAAATATCCATGAATTTAGAGAGCAAGTAATACTTGAAAATTAAACATGCACAAGTTTATCATATAATATGATCAAATGATGATGCCTCAACCCTAAATATATCTTGTATACCCTTATTTAAACCATTTGAGCCCATTTGTAGTGGTAACCATCTCCTACAAGTGCATCTAAACCCTTGTATTTATAGTTTACTATTTCCCAATCCGGTGCACGAATTTCTATTTCCATTGTCTTGTTTGTTTAACTATCATTGCTTATTTCCTTTGATCATTTATCACATTAAATCTAACCCTTTGATCATTTATCAAATTATTTGGACTTCTATTTTTGTATGAAAATATATAAAATAGGCCTCCCTCTCCCCATTTGAACATAGAAAAATTGTGAAGTTTCCACTTGATTGCTATTTTGGAGCCATCTTTCTTGAATAAGTGTAGGAATGTTAGTGTTTACTATATTTGTTGGTTTTAACTCCATTCTTCCTCTATTATACATTTTATCTTCCCTTTTCAAACTCACATTCCTTCTCCTTACCTCTTTCTAAACCATTTTCTTTCCACAATTTCATTTTAGATTCTCATTTCTACTTTATTTTTCATCAAGTATCTTCCATATTATTTCTTTTCTTCTCCCATATTAGTCCTCTCTATATCCATATTATTCCTCTTTACTTTTTTTCATTGAGTCTTATTTTTCCATCTCCTAAATTCCCTCTTTCTCCTTCAAACCTTGGTTTACCTAGCTTTAGTTTTACATACCAATGTCTACTTAAATTAATCTAACATTTCCCTAAAATATTATATTCTCCTTCCTACTTCATTCTTCTTTTTAACCATTTTTTAGAGGGTTTCTTCTATAGAATTGGTAATTATAGATAAAATATGGAATAATTAGAAAAAATCTCACAAATTACCAAGAGGAAGTTATGCAAAAAATCACAAGATGAAGCTATGTCTAAATTTTTAGATCATTTTCACATAGTGGACAAGGTTGCCTTCTAGGTCCTAGTCATACACCAAGGTACTAGGAGAGGGCCATGTGACACCCAAGGTGTCACTCTACCTAACAACCTTATCCTATCATCATTTTTCTCAAAATTATAATGGAAACATTTTGACACCTTATATAGTCCAAATTTAAAAGTGCATTCAATAGCCCATGCCAAGTGTATTCTTCCCATTTCTCTATTATCCTACTTCTAGCTTAGTTAAACTCAATTGTGACATATTTTACTATTTTGCGCCATCTTCTACTTTTTGTCTTGATTGGTTTCTAGATAGAGAAATTATTAGTAAACTATTCTAAACACACCCAAAAATTTATTAGTTAATGTTTATTTTGAGTCCATTCAAGTAGTGGTAACCATCTCCTACAAGTGCATCTAAACCCTTGTATTTATAGTTTACTATTTCCTAATCCGGTGTGAATTTCTATTTCCATTGTCTCAAGTTTGTTTAACTATCATTGATTATTTCCTTTGATCATTTATCACATTATTTATCTAACCCTTTGATCATTTATCACATTAAATCAAATTAAACATAATGAGATTGATATTTCATGAGATGTAAGAGTTCTAATGCATGGTTTAACCCTCTATCTCTTCCATTCAATCACACCACCATTTTCCTAAGTGATTGCTTTACCTTCACAATTTGAACAACCATGATAATCTTGTGAAGGAAAGATTTAGGAAGGACAAAGGTGGCTTTTTCACATAAGATGGGGTATGCATGCTTGTGTACATCTTATTGTGAGGTCTTGTAGGTTTATTCATGGTTTCTAAGAACTTATTCATATTTCTTCATTTCTTTTTAATTATCCTGTTAGAGAGACCTCAAGGATCACCCTCCAAGGTTCTACAAATCTTGAAAAAGAAGAGGGGATACCATACCCTATGACTTGGCTCAAAGTTGTTCTCTCCTTGTCGATGTTTCATATTCTCTACCTGAGATCTATTTTATTCCCCTTTTCTTAGTTTGAGTAATATTTCTAGAAGAGAGGGATTATATTTTTAGTAGAAAACAAAATCTAAAGATACATCAAATTTACATGCTTTTGTGGGAGAAATGCATACACAAGACAACTTGAATCTCATTAAGACAAATGCCTGGACTAAAAGCCTAATCAAACAAACATGAAACGCCAGTGTATAATATTTCCAATCACTTGTCAATGTAGGGTTTACCAAAGCAATAAGGCACATAAGAAACATAAAAATTTGCACTTTGGGTCATGGGCCAACAACCTCCTAGGTCTAACCCCATGCAACTAGAGTAATATGCAAGGGCTCCTCACTAAAGATTAGACTAGGCTAGTAATGACATGATAGATGGGTATGCATGTAGATGAGTTAATAACTTTTGAAGAATGTATTTCTTTTCAATGTGGCTCATGGTAAGCTAACTCTTTGGAACTCAACACTTGATGAATGAAAACATGAAAGATCCACCTACAAGCCTATAGGAATCAAAAGTGGGATTTGATGTTAGGAAAGTGAGATGAGAAATACTTGATTATTGACAAATCATGGAATTCTATATAGCATAAGGTAATTAATACATAAGGTTTGCATTTTTAGGAGGATGGAATAGTGGCTTGTTTGGAATTTCAAGTCAATTCAATATAAAATTTTGTTTGACCACAACAATTCAATTCATAAAGCTTCTTTTGAATGCTATTACATTCCTGTTAGAAGTCATTGAAAAGTCGAATGCATTCGAATCATACTCACACAAAATTAAATCTTTATAATTTGGTTTTTTAGGGTTTATAGTTTAGGTTTTTAGGGTTTGCAGTACAACATGGTTTTAGGGTTTATAATTTGGTTTTTTAGGGTTCATAGTTTAGGTTTTTAGAGTTTGTAGTACAACATGGTTTTAGGGTTTATAATTTGGTTTTTTAGGGTTTGCAGTACAACATGGTTTTAGGGTTTATATTTTGTTTTTTAGGGTTTATAGTTTAGGTTTTTTAGGGTTTGCAGTAACATGGTTTTAGGGTTTGCAGTAACATAGTTTTAGGGTTTGCAGTAACATACAATCACAAAAAAATCATAAAACTCTAATAACAAGTAAAACCCTAGTTTTCATTTTAATCCTACAATCACAAAAAAAAAATCTAAAACAAGCTAAAAACTAGTAAAGAACTAACCTAGAGGAGCTCAGTAGTGACGAGGTGGTGGGAGGAGGTGAGAGGGAAAAAAATCTCTGGTGTTGTGCTCGTGTAGTCTTCAACAACGCGTACCCATTCTAAGACATTCGCTGTCTCTGTCACCATCGGCTGTAGTGGAAGAAAATGAGCCCGCAGGGCTATTTTTTAAAAATATATAGTTTTTTTTTAAAACGGGTACCCATTTAGTAACGCGCACCCGAAGCTAAATGGGTATCTGTTCCTAAACGGGTACCTGTTTCTTTGAAAATGGGTACCCGTTGCCCGTTCCTAAACGGGTACCCATTTAGCTTCGGGCGCCCGTTGCTGTCGGCATTTTTTTTTTCCTGCGCGACTTCCCCTACATGTGGACTGAGTTTCTTACACTTACCCCCTATTAGCCTCAGGGATGCTTTCAGGATTGCAACAAATATTGAAAATAATAGGAAAGCATCTGGTAAGACAAACAGAAGAGATGATGTAAAGATTCTGCAAAATCTAAATAAACCTCAAGGTACTCAAGGTAATGCATCTACTTATGAGGATAAATTAGATAAGTTGACAACTATTGTTAAGGACTTAAGTTATAGACTTGCTAAAAATGAAAAGGGAATAAGTCCTGATGGGCAGGTTTACTAGAGACAAGAAAAGAGACCATCATTGCATGATATGCCATATAACACTAATTGGCATAATGGTAAACCCATTCTCCCACATAACAACAACACCAATCAAAGAGCCCGGAATGCAAGGGAAACTCTAGATCCTTTGAAGAAGGCTGTTAATATTGTTGATGACACCCCATGGTGCATAATATGTCAGATGCCACACTTGCAATCGCAATGTATGATCGCTCAGTCTCTGTATAATAATGTTGTTGCCTATGATGAATGCAATGAGCCACATTGTATGGAGGATGATAGTGTCAATATGTTGTCCACAAATAGGGAGTACTCTTCTCATAATGCTGATGCAAGCACAAATAATGAAAATCAAGTTTGCCAGCAGTTTCCATGTGATGAAGATGATGAAGATAATTATGCTTATGCTAAGGACTCACACATTTTTCTGAATAATTTGAGACGGCCTTCTGATGAAGAAATTAGAGCCCTCACAGCTGCAGCAGTAGCTCAGGTCAAAAGCAATTACAACCTTAGAGGTAAAGCTCAGGTAAGTGACCCATGTCAATCAGAAAGCACCTTTGTAAATCAACCAGCGCATAATCATAAGAAGGCTGAACCACAAAAGACACAATGGAATAGTAATAAGAACTCTAAGCAGAAACCAGGTCATGATTCTCAAGGACCAGAAAATAAAACTCCCCAAAGCGAGGATCAAAATAAGGATTCTCAAATCATGGATAGCAGTTAGCACGCCACTAAGATTAAAGCTGGATCAGCTCAGGATAAGAGTAAAACCACGGCTCAGGCTACAACTGTTATACAAAATTATGCTCCTTTTGACATAACTCAAGTTTTGTCTTAGATAAAAATCTCTGTTCCATTGATGGAGTTGATGAAGGTTGAAGAATTCAGAAATAAAGCATTGTCCCTAATTTCAAAAGTGCCTTGTCAAGCCAAGTAGAATGTTGACACTCAGGGCAAGAAGCAGGCCTTGTGTATTGAAGAGGATGAGGTTCCTGAATTGTATTTGGGGGTGACCATGACAAAACGCCCTTCACAGGTTGAGCCATTTTCTGTCTCCCTTGTTATCAATGGGAAAGTGATTAAGAATTGTATGCTTGATTCTGAAGCATCAACAAATATCATGCCTTTGGCTATCATGCAGCAAGCTGGGTTAAATATAGATAAGGAATGTGGAAAATGCTATGCAATGGATGCTAGGGAAGTACCAGTCATTGGAATTATGAAAGATGTGGATTTTAGGCTGGCAGCATATCCAGAAAAGACCTACAAAATGAACATAACGGTTGTGGACATAAAGCCACAATGTGGTATGTTACTGTCAAGAAGATGGGCAGCATTGATTGGTGGAAGTATGCAACTAGATCTATCATATGCCATTATCCTAATGAATGGAAAAGATGTCAAACTGAGCAGAGAGGAAAGGTCATCAGAAACAGTTGAGGATCAAGAGTTAGAAGAGCATGTATGTTTTGTGGATACAGATTGTGAAAATTTCAAAGTTGTCTCGGGTGATCAAGGAGGTAAAAGGAAAGATACTTGCATTCAAGAGTTGGACCAACAAGGTCTATGGACTATGTATTTCAATGGAGCTTGTTCAAAGGAAGGCTCTGGTGCCGGAGTTGTGTTTCTATCTCTAGCTAGTAAGATTCTAAAGTTCTCTTTCTTGTTGAAGTTTGCCTGTATGAATAATATTGCAGAATATGAAGCACTGTTGCTAGGATTGAATGTAGCTTTGAAGCATGGAATCAAGATGCTCAAAGTATTTGGGAATTCAGAGTTAATTGTTTCCTAGGTTAGAGATAAGTATGCTTCAAAGAATAAGAGGTTAAAATAGTATAAGCATGTTGTTTGGGATACAATTGAATTGCTTGATGCTTTTCCTATAAACTGGATAGAGAGATCAAAAAATGTCATGGCAAATTTTTTGGCTAATGTAGCCATAAGGCCAAGTGATGTCACTCTATCTGACGTCACTAATGTTTAAGTTAAACTTAGACCTGCAGTACCAGATAATGTGTGCAGTTGGCAGGTGTTTGATAATGATAAAGATTTGTTAAGATTTTTACACTACATAGATGAATATGAGAATCAAGAAATGGATTTTCAGAATTTTGTAGAGGTTGTGGATGGAAAAGAAACTCTTTTGGGGAAAAAAATAATTCAACTCAAAACAAATAAAATCCCTAGGGGGTTGGTTGCTCTAGAGAGAGCATTTGACAATAGAGACCAATTTGTCACAAAGGCATCTCCAACAAATAAGAATGATTTGGAGGAGATAAACTTGGGGACATCTCATGCCCCCAAAAGGGTATACATTGGCAAACAGCTCAAGCCACACATCAGGAGCATGTTGATAGCATTATTGAAGAAGTATAAGCATGTCCTTGCATGGTCATATGAGGACCTGAAAGCTTATAGAGAAGATTTATTCTAGCATGAAATCCCTTTGAAGCCTGAAGCTAAGCCATTTAGATAGAAACAAAGACCTATTAACCCAACCTTGGCTCCAAAGATGCAGGAAGAGCTTATGAAGCTTATGGAGGCTAGAATAATTATGCCTATCAGACACTCAACTTGGGTGTCCAACCTTGTCCTAGTTAGAAAGAAAAATGGTGACATAAGACTTTGTGTCGACTTTAGAAATCTGAATGTGTCTTCTTTGAAGGATAATTATCCATTGCCTAACATGGAGGTTATGTTGCAGAAGGTAGCTGGCTGTGAACTTTTATCCATGATGGATGGATTTTCAAGGTACAATCAGGTAAAGGTAAAAGAGTCTGAACAATTCAAAACTGCCTTCACCACTCCATGGGGGACCTATGTATATGTGAGATGCCATTTGGACTGACAAATGCAGGTGCTACATTTTAGAGGGCTATGGATGTTGCTTTTGCAGGATTGATTGATTCAATCTTGGCTGTATATCAGGATGATTTAACTGCCTATTCAAAAAAGGAGGAGCAACACTGTATGCACCTAGAGCAAATTTTTATTAGAGCATTGGAGTATGGCATTTCACTTAACCCAAAGAAATGTACTTTTGGGGTAGTGGAAGGAAAATTATTGGGACACATTGTCTCCAAGGATGGAGTTAGGATTGATCCTAAAAGGGTTACTGCAATTGACAAAATTCAGATCCCTAAAACTGTGAAAGGCATTCAGTCTTTCTTTGGGCAAATTAATTTTGTTAGAAGATTTGTTCCTAACTTTGCAGAGACTGCAAAAGATATCTCTAAGATATTGAAAAAGGGTGAAACCATCAAATGGGGAGATGAAGCAACCAAATCATTTCAGAACATCAAAGAAGCTATAAAGATGGATCCTGTGTTGAAATCTCTTGATTTTTCTAGGCCACTTTCAGCTATTCTCATTTGCTTCTTTTCACACTATTGCTGCATGCTTATTACAGAAAAATGAAGAGGGTTTTGAACAGTCTATTGCTTTCTTTAGCAGGTCATTGCAGGCTGCTGAATTAAAATATGACACTATGGAAAAGCAGGCGTATGCATTGGTTAGAGCAGTCAAAAGCTTCAGGCCATATTTAGTAGGCTCTCAGATAGTTGCATATGTGCCTCATGCAGCAGTTAAAGATATTTTCACTCAGTAGGAGGTGACTGGAAGAAGATGCAGATGGATAAACAATTTGTAGGAGTTCAACATCAAAATTTAGATCACAAAATTGGTAAGAGGACAAGGCTTGGCTAAAATGATGACTCAATCAAATTTAGAGGCATGCCAAGTAAATGTAGTGCAAAATGAGGTTGTAAATGTGTCAGAATCTGAATGGTACAAAGACATTGTGTATTATTTGCAGAACTTAAACTGTCCTTCCCATTTCAATGATAGTCAAAAGAGGACTTTAAAATTACATGCTATCAAATATGTCATTGTTCAAGGAGAATTGTATTAGAAAATCCTGATGGTGTACTACTCAGATGTGTAGATGAGAATCAGGCTAAGGATATTCTAAGTGACATGCACAAAGGAGTATGTGGTGGACACTATACTGCCCAGACAATAGCTCACAAAATTCTTAGAGCAGGTTATTGGTGGCCAACTCTTTTCTCAGACACATAAAGAATGGTGAGAAAGTGTGATCCATGTCAAAGGTTCTCAGGAAAGCTAAAGTATGAAGGTGCGTTACCCCTTAGGACTGTAACTATGGAGGCTCCATTTCAGCAATGGGGAATTGATTTTATAGGGGAAATTTTAGAGAAATCAAGTGGAGGACACAGTTGGATTTTGGTTGCTACTGATTATTTTACTAAATGGATTGAAGCCATTCCAACTAAGAAAGCTACGAGCAAGGTGGTGATGGATTTCATTCTAGAAAACATTATTATTAGATTTGGAGTACCAGTCAAAGTGGTCACAGACAATGTTATGTGCTTCAGATCTGGTGAATTTGTTAATTTTTGCAACAAATATGGGATTAGTTTGTCATATGCATCACCATATCATCCACAGGGAAATGGTCAAGCAGAGTCAAGTAACAAAAGCCTCATGAAAATCATTAAAAGGATGGTAGATAAAAACAGAAGGGCATGGGATTCAAAGCTGAAGATGGCATTATGGGTTGATAGAGTAACAGTGAAGAAAGCGATTGGAAGATCACCTTTTGAGCTAATATATGGTGCAATAGCTAAATTCCCTGTAAATAATCTCTTGCCAGTTTATAAATTCATACAAGAGAATGATGAAGAGATTGAGCATTCAATGAGTGAAAGGATAAATCAACTAGTTGTACTGGATGAAATCAGAAAAGAAGCTTAGAAGACAAATATCAGGAAATAGCAAAAGATAAAATATTTGTTTGACAAAAGGGCTACAGAAAAGAAGTTCCAGATAAATGACTTGGTCCTTGTTTGGAATGCAAAGAACCAAGACAAGAGCAAACATGGTAAATTTGAGCCCTTGTGGCTGGGCCCGTATCAAATCAGCAACACCCATGGGGAAGATTCCTACTTTTTCCAGGCCCTAAGTGGTGAACTACTGGAATTGCCTATGCACGGTCAGTTCCTAAAACCTTACTTCGCATAAGAGGATATCTCATGTGCACATTGTAGATTAGGTGTAACTAGTTTGTACATGCCTTGTATAGTTGGTCGTGTTTTGTTTTTGTGTTTTGTCTGGTCTGCCTTGGAGTGGTCTGGTTCTCACTGCAGTCTTGCGCCTGCACCTCCCCAGTCGGAGCCAATGGTGGTGCCCACCTAGGGTTAGGGCTTTGAATTGATTTTACAAGATTGTGTCTTTGTTTCCCTTAACCCTTAATGCCTTAGGTTAAATTGTTCCTCGGCCTTCTGCATTGTTTTACCGCCTGTTCCCGTCATGCTTGAGAAAAAGATGCTAAGTCTGAAATCATTTTGTATGGTGATGAAATTTGTCGCATGTTTGTGTTCTTGAATGTACAAGTGTAAATGTACATTGGCAGGTCCAAAAATGTTCAAATCGGCCTTAGAAAAGTGAGAAAATTAATTGTATGCATTTTAAATGCATATCGGGTTTGTATGTGCCTTTAGATACATTCCAGGAATATTATGTTGTTGTATGTCACATATTCCATTGCAGATTTTGGGAATATTCCCTACTTGCATGAGAGGGATTGCATGTATGTTTTGTTGTATGTTTCAACATGCAACGGTTACATACAAAGGTGCCAACATGCATTTGCTACAGTGCTGGAGAAACATATGGTGGGGCCCGCAAACATACAAGGCAAAAGATACATTGGAAATATACAAGGGTGGAATATGCATTAAAGATTCCCAGAATATTCTGCAGTTGTATCGAGCGGGATTGTATGCATGTTTTGTTGTATGTTCAACATACAACGCGAAGATACATCGCGAATCTCAAAAGGGGTTCAAATCGGACTAAGGTGGAGGTGGGGTCTGCCTCACATGCAAAGGGCTTTGTATCTCATATACAAAGGGGAATGTATATGTGATATACATTCGAAAATGTGCAAAGGAAAGGCATACAAAGGTCGATATACAAATGGTGGGGCCTGCGGACATACAAAGGAGAATGTATATGTGATATACATTCACGATATGCAAAGGGAAGATGCAAAAGAAGATACATGGCCCGGATTTGAAAGTTTTTCAAATCCGATGGATAAATGGCTGGGGTCCATTGTATGTATATCGCATTTGTATGATGCGATATGCAAGGAAATATACAAGTAAAGAGATGCAAACCGGACCTGATTTGAATTTCAAAGCGCTTCATAGTCATTTAAGGTCTGCCTTATATGCTAAACAGTTGTATGTATACGCATATACATGGCAGAAATGGCAAAATCAGTGGCGGAGAGGTCAGCGATAGAAGTGTATGGTGCCCACGTGGCACGATATCATTGGTTGGCAATTTTCAAGGTGTTTTGAGGCCGTAGATTTCAGCGATGGAGGGAAAATCGATGGCTATGATTCAAATGCTCAAAAATGGGCGATTTCCTTTGCGCCTGCAACTGTTTTGAGCGGGAAGGCTCCCAGAGCACGCGGCTTGCTGTGTTTCCACAGGACACTAGTAGGTTGACCATTGATTGCAGAATTGCAGAGGCATGGGTTGTTGATGGATGTGCCACCTACCTGTTTTAAGAGAAAAATCCCCAAACGGCAGCACAGGGCTCGAGTCCAACTACTCTTCGCCTCTCCTTCTGCCTGTTGTGTTGATGTTTTGGGCACCATTTTTTTGGTGCACTATATCTAGCGGGATTTTTGAATTTTGCCTTGTAATTAATTTGTTGGGTACACAGTCTTGCTATAAAGAGCAAACTGTGTTACTCATTTTTGTTGTTGAAAACTGGACAAATTTTGGTGTTGTAATAAGATACAACTTCGTTGGTGGCTCTGTTTTGGGTGTCTTGTGAGTTTATGAATCTCATGTTGTATGTTTTATACATAAGTTAACTAGTTTCATGCTGTTTTTATATGAGAAATGCTCTGTTGCATGTGTTTGATCATTTGTCTCCAAGTTGTGGGCATATTTTCTTTTGAATCAGAATAGCTAAGGGTTACTTAAGATTCAGGAATATGGGTTTTCTGTATTGAATGTTTAATCTCCGACCTTTGTTCAAGGAACAAATTAAATGTTTCAGGTTAATCATTGAGAAAGTATGTTGCAATAGGGATACCATCAAGTAAGAATGATTAAACACTTGGTTTTTGGGAAGTATCTGTAAGGCAGATACCAGAAATCTCCCCTTGAGACTCATTCATTGATTCAAGCTTATGATAATCACCCACATGTGTATGTCTATTGACTCTGAGCCCTGGATAGGCACCAGTCTGGTCTTGTATTGAGGTTACAACCCAAAGTCCCAGTCTTGCATCCAAATACGAAACAAACTCAAACTTCAAATACAAACCTTTAGGACATTAGAAGTAGTTTTAGAATCAAAATCCTCTGTCTCACAACTGATCATTGGCCCAAAGCTAGCCCCTTTGCACTTATTTCACAGTTTTAGTCTGCATAAGAGAGGATTTATCTGCTTTGTGTCAACATCCCAGTCAGTTCATAGTCATATTTTATGGGTGTTGAGTAGGGAATACCCCCCTTGGTTCTGTAGAGCCTAAAGAAGAAGAGGAGATATTTATAGAGTCTATCTCCTGTACTGTTGGCCCCTGGCCCAGGAATCCTGTTGATCATTGATGGCTACCTTGTAGGGATAACTGGGAAAAAACATCCAGTTTGGGAAAAAACCCAACATGCTCTATTCTGCAGTGCTTTTGCTCTATTCTACAACAGTTTTGCTCTATTTTGTAGCTCTTTTGCTTTATTCCACAGTGCTTTTGCTCTATTCTGCAGTGCTTTTGCTCTATTTTACAATGGTTTTGCTCTATTCTATAGAACTTTTGCTCTATAAAGTCATGCATTTTCCTATTCTATAACACATTTGCTTGTTTTATAGTGTGTTTGCCTGTATCTCAATGTATTTGCCTATATTTCAATGCATTTTCTTGCATCTCAACACATTTGCCTGTATTATGATGCATTTGCCTGTATTGTAGCGCATTTATTTATTTCTTAGTGCATTTGCTTTTGTTGATCCCTTTTTGGGCTAACTTTGTCTCTTTTGGGACTAATCAAGTGGTGCAACCTATCACATGCTAGTCAAATATTGAAATTGAAACTACTAACTCATTTGTTGCAGCTTTCGTTTGTCCAAGACTTGGTTTTTTTACTAAATTAGGCACTAAAGTTAGCTTAGTGGGTTAATGAACTTTGTTTGCTTTGTCTTTGGACGTGTATAGTCATATGCTCTCTCCTTGGACTTAGTGTAATCTTGGAGATAAAAAGTCTTGCATTTTCCTTTGTGTTTAGCTTACAACCCAAGGTGTGCTCATGTGTGTATGCTCTCTCCTTGCGCTTCGTGCAATCTTGGAGATCAAAAACACCTGGCATCTACCTTTCCCATTAGGATGCCTACTTGAGGATTTAATCACCCCAAGGGACGACCTCAACCACATGTTTCAGTGTGAGTATATCAAAGGGGGAGAACAAAATTTGTACCTCAATCTAGTCACATCATGTTTGGCATAGCCTTGGGGCCTCGATGATTCTGAACACAAGATGAAGATATTGTTTGAGCCTTTGCTTCAATCTCATGCTTGTAGATGGACTAGTGTTTATGGATTTGAGACCCATGAGCCTCGCGTACATTGCGTATATCGGGGACCCCCCTAGAGACTTGTATAAGCCTAGTTTAAGACCTTCAGTTGTCATATCTTGTGGTGCATCACTATTGGGGAGTAGAAGTGCTCACATGTACCTTCATGGATTAAAATAGAGCTCACTTTGGGAAGGGCATTATGCCTCCAAGGTAAGGGGTGTAAGGTGGCCATGACCTTATATTCCCTAGCTATCCAAGAAATAGTAGATGCTATTAATGGAAATCATTAAGATTCCATTGTGATTCCACAAGATTTGACACCCATTTGAATAAATTTAGGCTTGTTCTTGTGCTTGGAGTGTATTCTTTGTGCGAAACTCGTGATATCCAAAAATTCATATCCTTTTGCCAACTTGTGTTTGTTGTATGAAATCCCTTGTTTGCATATTGTTGAAAATGAAGGTAGAACTGCTGCTATAAACTTTAAAATTATGTGTATGCAAAGCTAAAATAAAGATTAATCTATAACAATTAATGAACAATTGATTTGCACATTCAATCCAATGTAGAAGAGAAGAGAAGAGAAGAGAAAAAGCTTGCACAGTATTTACAAGGAGAAACCCTTTCGGGAAAAAACTCCACACCCAAAGATCCTGCTTGTATTAAATCTCTTTGAAAAAGATTACATTCAATACTGAAATTTCTCTAAGTCCTTGATGCACTTCACAAAAAAACTTCTTGTTTTTTTTCTCTAAGTCTTTTACAAAAACTTTTTGCTTTTTTCTTCTAAGTCTTTTTTCTTCAAATCAACTCTCTAGAAAATGTATGGGGTTTTCAATTAAATCAACAACCCTCTTTTAATTCCACAACCCTCTTTTAATTCAACAACTTCTAAATCGAAAAGCTTGAAACTCAAAATATAATCAATTACAATTGATAACATAGCTTCCAAAGCTCATGCAAAAATCAAGCTCACTTAAATGGAGAAGACTGAACTCAAACAAAGTCCAAACACTGAGTTAACTGTCCCTTCATGATGTGGGCACCCAAGATGGCTAAATATAGTTGTCCCAACATCAAACTTATCACCAAATAAAAGCAACATCAAAAACTCCTCCATTTAAGCGTCCATACTTGCCCAATGAGTTTCTGATAACCGAAGTGATCAAATACACATCAAAATCATGCAAACAACATGCAAGATTGATGTCCCCAAGGTTATTCTAAAATATCTTGTTTTGTACATGCTGTTGGTTTTTCTTCTGAATCAGCATTAGGGTTTGCCACTTCTAATGCACAGGCAGATTCAGCCAACTGAATACAGGAGGTTCGTGAGCTCCTCCCCTTCACTTCTGGTTCTGCTGCACCAAGGGGGTGTCCCTATTTGATAAAAGTATAACCTTGACTAGCTCAATGACAGAAGGATTTAACTTGACGGCAACAGGCAGAATACTCTCATGTATGGACCAAGATTTGTGTAACAAATCACAAGGTTGGCAACATTCTTGGACATACTATCTGGTTAAGTATGAGAGCATGCAGGGGTTTCCTACTTCTAATCCTACAACTAACAGATGGAAGGATGAAATGGTTTGATTTGATTTTTGGATACAAAGCTAGACATGGCATATAACCTCAACACAGAGCTAGATTGGTGCCTATCTAGGGCTTGGAGTCGGTAGACATACACCTGTGAATGATCAGCATGAACAACTAAAACTGGATTTCAGGGGGATATACATGCCTTACAGATATCTCCCAATACAGAGTGTTAAGCTGTCTATACTTATGGCATCCCTATTGCAGTATACCCTTCCCAATATTCAATCTGAAAACAGTTTAATCTACCCCTTGAGCAGAAGTTAAAAGATTAAACATTCAACACAGGAATTCTATGTTCTAGAATATCAAACATTCCTTGAATGCCTGGACTCAGAAGAAAGATACATGCAAAATTGGAGACAGAATCAGCATAACACATGCAAATATAGCATTATTCATATAAAATTAACCATGAAATCAGTGGATTCATGCACAAACGTACAACAGGAGATACATAAACTCACAAGTTTTGCTGCACAGAGCAACCAAAACCAGTTGTATCTTATTACAGAGCCAAAATGTCCAGTTTTCAACAACCTCAAAAATGGTAACACAGTCTGCCTATATTGGCCAGAAAGTGTACCTCACAGCAATTAATTGCATGGCTTTCAAAAATCTACCAGATACATCCATCAGAGGGAATGGCGCTCAGAAGCCATCAATGCAGCAGACAAGGGAGGCCTCGAGCCTTGCGCCGCCATCTGGGAGTCTTCATTCACAATCGGGCAGTTTAATCACTTGTACCATCACCCATACTCTTGCTACAGTCACCATTGATGGCCCAACAACCCGCAACCATCGAGAAAACTATCGCTACGTTCAAATGGAAGTTTCCTGCCAAAACGCCCTCTTCGCAGGCTCAAACTACACAGGGGAATAATCCCACATGCACGGTGCTGAGACCACACTAGCACTTTATAAACATAGCTGCATGCATAATAGGTTTCAAGCGTTTTGCCGCACTCGACACACGACCCTTCACGAAAAGCCCATCGGCCAAATCTACACCATCGGCTTGCCCCAAAAACCTCTCGCCGATCTCAATCGTCTCACCGACGACACCTCCGCAAGCCTCTGTCTGCCAGACATAGTCTATCGGCCAGCCCAAAAGCTTCCTTGGCCGATAGACCAACCCTCCCCGATGGCCACCAAAACACCCTCGTCGGCAAAACCTCCACTGTCGGCCCAACATCTGCCCGTTCACCCGACAGTCTATGTCATGCCGATGACCATTCCAAATCCCTTGTCGCCAAGACATAGACCATCGGCACACTAATGAAAGCTCCCACCGACCTCAAAAGTCCTGCCGATGCCTGCCTTCGCATTCCCCATCGGCTAGAGAAATGCCATCGGGCCAACACATTCCATCCCTGCTGACACAGCCAGTCACACCAACCACCAACGAGCCACACTCTACTCCACTATCGGCCAAACACTCATCATCGGAGCAACTGAAAAAACACTGGCCGACACCCTTAGTCACACCGACGAACACCTCCCTAAAGCCTCCAACTTCCACATCGACCAGAGAAGACCCATCGGCGGACCCTCCAACTGCTAGCCCGATATGCAATCTTACTCCGATGGCATTCCCCATTGGGCAAACTCCTTACATCGGTGGCCCAAAAATTTACTTCGCCGATAGCCAAACACACGCTGATGGACATCCATCGGCCAGACCAAAACAATCGGAGCACTTAAGAAATCTTTCGCCGATGAAGCCAATCACTCCGATAAGACCAAAAACATAAAGCCTTGAACCGTTGAACCCCGAACCAAAAGGGTTCAACACGAGGGTTCAACGCGATGGTTCAAACATCAAAAATAATACTCCATAGGCAACAAAGCTTCGAACCATTGAACCTTGAACCAAAACAAAAAGGTTCAAGCGGGAGGTTCAACGATGCAATATTTGTGCAAGGCAAATGCATAATGCGACCCATTAGAAGAAAATTGAACCCTGAACCGCTAAACCACTGAACTTAGAGAAAAAAGGGTTCAAGTTCAAACCGAAATGTCGAAGACACAAAAATGAACCCATGCCGATGGAGAAAAGACGAAGACCCCTCCTCAAGAAATGAGATGCAGATGCTGAAAAGTACTGAAGGGGTGCCAAAACTTAGAACCTTTTAGATATTTTGGGATGGTGCCTGCATGAAAATTGCTAAATTAACTGACAGTGAATTCAGGCACCAACACATGCAAGTGACATTCAAACACCAGATCCAACATGCAACTGATACCTATTACCTGAAATACTGAGATGTACCATCCTACAACTTTCAAGAGTTGGAGTGTCCTGCAAGTAATATCTTGCAACTGACATACAAGTATTTTCAGCAACATGCAACTGATACCTCTTTCTTGAATCACTGAGATGTACCATCCTGCAAGTTTATGGAGTTGGAGTGTTCTGCAAGTAATCTTACAAAACTGACATGCAACTACATGCAAGGTCATATAACTGACATGCAAGAACATGCAAGGTCATACAAGTCCATAGGAATGACATGCAACAATATGCAAGCACATGCAAGTGACATGCAACAACATGGAGGGTCATACAAGTCCATAAGAGTGACATGCAACAACATGCAAGTCAATATGAGCAACATGCATCAACATGCAAAAACATGCAAGTACATGCAAGTAACATGCAACAACATGTAAGTACATGCAAGCTAGATGCAAAAACATGAAAGTCAATGCAAGCTATTCTGACCACATGCAAGCAATATCCAATCCATGCATCTCTAACACTGTAGTTAACTCCAACATTATATCCATGCAAGGTGTCTCAACATTATCCACTCATTTACATAAAAAAGCACAACTCGAAGTCTAAAAATAAGACCCAAGTCTAACTCCCACTCACTAGAAGTTATCAAACTCTATTTTAATACTTAGGAGAAGTCAACAAGGTCTTCATGGCTCCCATCTCAAAGTGGGCGCCCAAGTTTGACATTATCCATTTAGAACTCAATTGCAAAAGTCAAAGTGATGTAATTAATAAATAATTAATCTCTCAAAGTCTTAATATTTTGGGGAACACATTCCAAGAACTTTGGAGACACATGAATTGGTTAGGATTGCAAGTTAATTGTAACTTATCCCAACATTCTCTCACTTGACATTATACATTGCAATAACTCTAAATGAATAATTCAAACTCTAAATCAAGTATAGTGATCAAGGCCAATGGCCTTCCTGCACAAAGAGAACTTATCTGTAGTAACTGGCTTTGTAAGATAATCTGCAGCATTAACCAAATTGTCAACTTTTTCAATCAAAACCTTACCATTCTCAACCATTTCTCGCACAAAGTGATACTAAACATCCAAATCTTGAGAGAGTTAAATTTCTTTTCCAAAAGGTTGATTCATTTGAGATCCAATTCTATAGTTCAAGTTACATCCATTTTCCCTCTTTGCCATCCACCTTATCCCCAAATTAAGTCCTATCATCCATAAACTTTGAATTGAGATATATACCTTGATAAAGACCCTCTTCTTTTTAATCCATCATCCAATCCTAATCAATCCTAGTGTTGTTCTTAGGATTTATCATTCCCACAACACCATTCTCATCCATTAAATCGAATCCAATTGGGTCTTGTATCTTGATCTTAATCCCAAATCTAGTCCAAATCATTGTCATCCTTCTAGTCACATCTACCTATCCACATCATCTCTAATCTTGTTTTCATCCAATTCCTCATTATGCCGAGTCCAATCCATGACCTCCAACAAATCAACCTTTAGCCACATCATCAAGATCTCTCATTTTATGCCCCCATAACTAGATCTCAAGCCAAAAAGATGGATCATACTATAGACAATCAATTCACTTCACATCATCCCACTGATGATCAAATTTGGTACTCCCTTGGCTACATAGTCTCTCTTAAAAATATCAACTCATCCTAAGATACCTCAACTTTTGATACCTAAATCTAACAACACAAGTGAGTCTATACCCAATTTTGATCAACTTGAGTATTCACCCACATACATAGATTACCTCAAAAACTTGCCAAATAAGGACTTTGTTATCAAACTTGTCTTGGAAGGAGGGGTAAGCTTCCTCCTCACCTTGATGTGCAAAAGCCTAAAGATCCAATCCATCCTACTCCTTCATCAAGACCCATAGTAGACAACCTTCATGATAATTGACAAATAGGTGATATGTCCATTGTACCTCCACATCCACATGATCCCACTTCATCTTATGCCTATCAACAGTTAGAAATATAAGCAGTGTAGAGTTGAAATAACAGTGAATTAGCAATAAAAGCACAAGATAGACAACACAAATTTACGTGGAAAAACCTGGTAATATACCAGGAAAAAAACCATGGGCAAAAATTTCTTAATTTTATTCTCAGAAGAAAATTCATAGTTACAAAACTTTTTCTCATGCCTTGGGATTCAAGGTTGACAACCCTAAATATTCACGAAAAAGCACATGCAAAAACTGATCAAATCTAAAGATAGATTTCCATGCATAAAAGTGCAAGTGGCACTTCCACATGCAATTTTGCATGGTGAACACATGGAACATGGCCAAAAAGTGTGAACACATGGAACATGGAACTAGATGAGATCTCAGTCAACTACTCATCACTGCTAGAATAAGTCAAACTGACTTCACATTTCAACATCAAGTAAGTCCATCCTCATCACTCGTGCTACAAATCTCCAAGCCATCTAGGACATCTCATCAATATATTTCTATGCTTTCCACTTCACCACAAACATCACTTCCACCTCTTTCCATTCCTTAACAAACAATTGACATCCCATCTAAATAGCTATTAATTTCCTCTCAAACTACATCCCATCATGTGGTCATGTCATCATCTCCCATTTATCAATCATATCAATCTAACACATCAATCCCTCAAGGTCATCCACAACCCATCTTTTCTAATGCTTCACCTCAATCGAATGCATCTCTATTCATCTCATCACACACTACCACTAATCCTATGACTTCATACCAATCCACCATACCTTTATACATTCCCCATCCAAACACATATCAACAAGCCATACCCAATCCCGTGACCTCACAACCTTTGTAACATTCCACACCGCTTGGATCTTCCTCTCAAATGATACAAGACTGCATAAGGGATGCCCTTAAAGGATTCAAAATTGGGACACAATGCAAATATTACAAATTTGAGGAGTTTTGTCAATACCCTGTTGATCAATCCATCATGATGACTCCTTTTCCTCCTAATTTTGAAGTCACTAAATTTGACAAATATAAAGGGAAAGGAGATCCTCGAGACCATGTTAATCAATTTAACATGGCTTGTCAAGAGGTTTCCTATGCAGATGTCTATCTACTAAAACTCTTTCCCCAAAGTTTGGCGGGTCAAGACTTGGATTGGTTTCAACATCTTACTCTTGGGTCTATCAAAACATTTCCTCAACTAACCGAAACATTTGTCACCCATTTCTCCTACAATGTTGAACATGAGACTACAATGCTAGATCTTTGTAATACCAAGCAAAATAATGTAGAAAACTTTGTCACTTACCAGGCCTTGCAAGTCAAATCCCATGGCCTATTCCTAAAAAATTGGTTAATGTCTTCATCCAAAAATGAACTTTCATCTTCAAATCCATTGTCTATCTGCTTTTGATGAGGTTATTGAAAAAGGTGTCCTTGTTGAAAAGTCCCTTATTGTTGAAGGTTCACTCAATCCATTTACCAGAGACTCTAATCAAACACATGACAAAGTTAAACCTTAGGCTAAGAATAAACATGTCATTAGTGATGAAGTCACCAATGCAAAGCACATCCAAACAACCCAATCTCCCCAACCATGTGTGCAAACTGTCCTTAAAACAAACACCCCTCCTATTCTTGAAAGACAATTTTGACCCCCCTCCAATCTAAAACATCATTTATTGATTTAGCAGAACCTATTAAGTAGGTATTTCTAAGATTGGTGCAAGAAAATATGGTCGAATGGCCCATCACTAGGCCATATGATGATAATCATCCTAATCCTACACTATTGTAGTTATCATCGTGTTTATGGTCATCCCACAAATAAGTGTATGAAGCTCAAGCATTTTATCCAAGATATTATTGATGAAGGCAAATTTGAGGTAAATGGAAAATCCTCGTCTAATGCACAATTAGGTATTTATCAAGATGCTCTTCTAAACCACAAACAATCCACTTTATCCTTTCCTTCCACTCCAAATCAACCACAAGATAATCATGCCAATAATATCTGTTATAATATGGTCCCCTACTCCTATGACTCTATTATAGGGCATATTGATTATGATCCCTCATCTGTTGCCACCATTACCACAAAAGCCCCATCTCCTAATTGTGTTGTTACAACAAGACATGGAATGGTTACCATCCCAAGACCTCCATCCTCTTCCTCATCTTCCCAACCTTCCTGTTATAACATCCTTGACCACCTTGGGAAGACTCCTGCACAAATATCCATCCTGGATCTCCTTAGAGCTTCTCCTAGATCCACAAAGACATATTGGATCAAACTCTACAAGAATCCCAAGTCCCCTGTGATATTGATCCTGACCAATTTCAAGTCCTTGTGGATCACCTCTCATCCACTTATCAAATTTCCTTTAGCCAACATGACATGCCACCCATCGATCCATCTCATAATATAACCCTTCACATTGAGGTGTTGATTGCTAAACGTAAAGTTAAGCGTGTCCTTTTGGATAATGGATTTGGCTTGAATTTATGTACATTGAGATTAATAAAACAACTGGGATATTGAACAGCTGATTTAGAGCCTCATACTTTAACTATTAGAGTGTGTGATGATGTTGAGGGAGAATCTGAAGGCACTATATGTCTTCCCATACAAGTGGGCCATGTCCTATTGCATACCACATGCCATGTCCTTGATCTTGACCTTCCATACAACATCCTTTTTGGTTGACCATGGATCCATGCTATGCAAACTAACTCTTCCACCTACCATCAGTGCTTGAATTTCCCTCATAATGGTGAAGAAGTCACTTTCTATGTGGATCCTTGACCCTTTGAATATTGTCGAGCCATGGAAGTTGTCTCTGGTAAAGACAACCTTTGTCCTGGTAAAGACAACCTTTGTCCTACTAATGATGACTCTACTAAAGATAAGATCACCTCTTCCACATCCTATATCCATTTCAATGACCTTGCTTCCACTTCATCATCCTCACAAGATCCTCAAGTTACAAAGGTCAAGATCATTGATAAAGGTTGTGGAGAATATGAGCTACAACCTTATGACTTATAATATATGCCTCCTAGTTTGGAAACTAAAGACCCTAATGTGTTGCAAGTATGAGGATAACCAGTGTTGTCATTGATGTCAACATACTCATATTGCATTAATGAGAAGGATTGGATAAGCTGTGTGCTAAGGTTATTGAGGAAATTAGTCTCAATTAGGAACAGTGAAGAACAGTGATGAGAAGAAGGCAAAGGTCCTCCATAGGTTCAGGATTAGAGGATGCGGTTTAAAGGGTTTGTAGATATGAGTCTTGAGATGTCCCGGTCAAGATTTCAAAGGTCCGCATGAAGATCTAAAGAAGTTATGATCACTCAAGTAGAACCGGTTCCGGCAGGTGTTCAGTGGTGACAGAGTGTCATAGATTGGTCTGGTGAGCTTTGGAATTGCATTATCTCATTTTGCGGATTGGAGAGAGTGTTGAAGAAGTTTGTGTGAAGTGACAACTAGATTTGTTCATGGTTTGGAGGTCCAGAAGTATCCTTTTCATTATGACAGTGATGACAGACTATGTTCTTGAGGTTCTGGATGAAGAACAGAAGAATTCCAGTAAGCTGATAAAGTGTGGATGTTCTTGATGAGTCAAGAAAGGTTTTGGTGATCTTTGGATCATGTACAATTCTTATTGGCGGTCCACATTGAAGTTAGAGGTTGCATTTGAAGAATAACCACAGATATTGGTGTTCTTCTTGAGACTGGCCGACCGGATGTATTACACGTCTTGCGAATGATCTTGTAGGTGTTTGCCAACTTAGATGATTGTTCCTAAGTCAATGCCTTGTATAAATAAGGGATTGTGAATTCATTTTGGTGTGTGTCTTATGGTGATGCGAGCGGTATAGCGAAGAGAAGTGCGAAAGGCAGAGCAGGAGTTTTCAGGCTTAAATGGAACTGATCCAGACATGGTAAAGATGTCAATCTCCAGTTCAAGTTTATAATACTTGTTACTTTGTAGACAATGTGTCTTGTAGGCAGTGTGCCTCTTGTGAGCAGTGTGCTCAGGCAGTGAGCCCTAATTGGCATGTGCCATCTATTTTTCTTATTCTTCTAACAGAGAATAATCCTTGGGTTAATCACCCTGTGGTTTTTCCCTTGACCAGGTTTTCCACGTCAAAATCTTGGTGTCTCATGTGTTGATGTATATTTGCTCTGGTATTTATGCTTTATACTTTCATGAGTGATTAATTGATATGCTATTAAATAACAAAGAGGATTTAAGTGTTTGAAATAGAAGTAAGTTTTGTGCAACTGATTCACCCCCCCTCTCAGTTGTATGCCCTAGATCTAACAATTGGTATCAGAGCCAAGTTCCTCTAAAAGGAGCTTAACCACTTGAGGAGATCTAGCATGTCATCATACAAGAAGGATAGTCCGAAGTTTGATGGAACCAACTTCTCTCTTTGGAAAGGTCGCATGAAATGTCACTTGGAGTGTATGGGAAAAGCATACTTGTCCATGGTCACAAAAGCATATGTACCTCCACAGGGTGGTCCGACAACTCTAAATGAAATCACAGATGCTGAAAATAATCTACGAACCAAAGAGGCTCTTCTAAGCGCATTGACTGACTCAGAGCTCTCAAATGTTATTGACTTACCAACTGCCTATGAGATCTGGATTAAACTAGAACTTCTGCATGAAGGAGATGAATATGTTAAGAGTGCAAGGTTGTAGAGTCTCAAAGGGAAATTTGAAAGACTGAAAATGAGAGATGATGAAAATATCACTACCTTTATGCCAAGAGTAAATGAGCTGGTGTGTGGAATTAGGAATGCTGGTGGAGTTTTGGATGAAAATGAGATTGTTGGCAAAATTCTCAGATCCCTTCCTGCTGCCTACAAAACCAAGGTTGCTACCATTGATAAATTTAGAGCCCATACAACTGTCACAAGAGACCAATTGGTTGGCAAACTGGCTGCATTTGAAATGACCGAATTTGGAGATGATCCCCTCAAGACTGAATCTACATTCAAAGCCAGTGCCTCTATGAAAGGCAAACAAAGATTTGATCTGGGAGAGAACTCTTCAAGGAAGCTGTCATGGTATGATCAAGCAAGAAGAGACATGGAAGAGGAAGAAGCAGTAACAGCTCAACTTGAAGCCCTCATCGCAAAAAGATTGCCAAGAGGATCCGGTAAGTATGAAGGAAAATTACCCTTTAAGTGTTTCAACTGCAATAAGATTGGTCCTTTTGCCTCAAGATGTCCGAAAAGATCTACAAGGTCAAATTCTAACAGACAAAGGTTCCAAAAGAATTGCTATTATGTTCATGAAGAAGCTGATAATGAAGGAGTAACAGATGATGAATTAGAGATAGGAGACAAATCCGGAAATGAATGGGTGTTTATTGCCATCAAGGAAGAAGATCCAATATCCTCTGAATCTATCAATCATAAGGTTGAAGAAAGAGCTTTGGCTGCCCAAGTTGAAGAAAAGGATGATTAGGTTATTGACAGTGGATGCTCTCACCATATGACAGGTGACAAGAACAAGTTCTTAGATTTGGAAAGGTATGAAGGAGGAGTGGTAAAGTTTGGTGATAACTCTGCTGGTGGAATCAGAGGAAGAGGAACTATTTCTTTTAATGGAAGAAACAAAACTGGTAATGTGCTGTATGTTGAAGGTTTGAAGCACAATCTTCTCAGTGTTAGACAGTTGGTGGACAAAGGCTATGATCTCCGATTCAAGGATGGAAAATGCAAAATCTTCGAAAGATCCAGAACAGAGATTGCATCCGATACTCAAACTAAAGGTAATATCTTCCACTTGGTTGGTGCTGGTAAAAGTTGTCTGTTTGTTCAAGTTGATCAGAGTTGGTTATGGCATAGAAGGATGTATCATGTAAATTTTGATAACATCATGAAGATAAGCAATACTCAGGCTGTAAGAGATCTTCCAAAGTTGATAAAACCTACAAATAGTTTGTGCAAAGAATGTCAGCTAGGTAAACAGAGCAGAGTCTCATTTAAAAGCAAGGATCAGTCCTCTATCGGATTATTGGAATTAGTTCATACTGATCTATGTGGTCCGACAAGAATCAAGAGTATGCAAGGTGATAGATATTTCATGTTATTGATTGATGATCATTCCCAGATGATGTGGGTTACCTTTCTGAAAGAGAAATTAGAAGCTTTTGAGAAATTCAAAATCTTCAAGGCTATGGTAGAAAATCAAACCGGATTGAAACTGAAATGTTTGAGGTCTGATAGAGGTGGTGAATTCACATCCGGTGAATTCATAGATTTTTGTGAGAAGCATGGTATAAAAAGACAGTTATCTACTCCTAGGACTCCACAGCAGAATGGAGTAGTAGAGAGAAAGAACCAGACCATCTAGGAAGCATCCATGACAATGATGATGGAAGAAAATGTTCCCCAGATGTTTTGGAGAGAAGCTGTCAGCACTACAGTCTACACTCTCAATCGAGTCCAAATTAGAAGCAATACCGGTAAGACTCCCTATGAACTTTGGTTTGGCATCACTCCTACTGTGAGATATTTCAGAGTATTTGGTAGCAAATATTACATTAAAAGAGATAAAGATCTAGGGAAGTTTGATGCTAGAAGTGATGAAGGAATTTTCTTGGGTTACTCCACTCAAAGCAAAGCATACCGGTGCTACAATAAGAGACTGAGAAAGATGATAGAAAGTACAAATGTGAATGTTGATGAAGGTATTGAGAAGCCCTCAAGATTTTTTGAGTATGATGAAGATGATCAGAATGGTGTTCTGATTCAAGGAACTCAATCCTCTTCTGAAGGTCAGATTTAGACTGATCCGGTAAATCAGGAAGAAGAGATAGGTCTGGATGAGCCTGATCAAGAAGTAGAAGTGCAAGAAACTCCCAAAGTTCCAAGGTATGTAAGACTGAACCACTCTGAAGATTAGATCATAGGTGACAAAAGCAAAGGCGTGCAAACTAGAAGGAATGTTGCTCAAAATCTGGATGAATGTTGTCTGATTTCAAAGATTGAACTTAAGACAATAAATGAAGCCTGCAATGATGAAAATTGGACCAAAGCAATGGAGGAAGAGTTGATGCAAATTGAGAAAAATCACACTTGGCATCTTGTTTCTAGACCTAGTAACAAGAATGTGATTGGAACCAAATGGGTCTTCCAGAACAAACTAAATGAAGTTGGTGAAGTAATCAGAAATAAAGCTAGATTAGTCTGCAAAGGCTACTCTCAAATAGAAGGGATTGATTTTGAGGAAACCTTTGCTCCGGTGGCAAGAATTGAAGCAGTCAGACTATTTCTTGCATTTGCTGCCTTCAAAGATTTCAAAGTGTATCAGATGGATGTCAAATCTGCTTTCCTGAATGGTGACTTAGAAGAAGAGGTGTACATTGAACAACCGGATGGATTTCAGTTATCTAAGCATGGTGATATGGTTTGCAAATTAAAGAAGGCACTATATGGTCTAAAGCAAGCCCCAAGAGCATGGTATGAAAGGCTGGACAAACATCTTTTGAAGATTAGTTTCAACAAAGGTATTGCTGATAGTAACTTATATTTCAAAATTGATCATGAAAACATCTTGATTGTTGAAGTGTTTGTTGATGATATCATCTTTGGAGGAAGAGACAGTATGTGTAAAACCTTTGCAAACCAAATGAAAAGTGACTTTGAAATGTCAATGCTCGGTGAAATGAATTTCTTCTTGGGTCTGCAAATTACTCAGATAGAGAAAGGAATCTTTATCTCTCAGACCAAATATGTGAAAGAACTATTGAAGAAATTTGGAATGGAAGATTCAAAGCCAATGAACACTCCTATGGCTACCAGATGTAAGTTGAGCAAAGATGATGACTCTCCTAAGACAGATTAGACAAAGTATAGATCAATGATTGGAGGATTATTGTATCTCACTCAGACTAGACCAGATATAATGCAGGCTGTTGGTCTTGTGGTGAGATTCCAGGCTGATCCCAGAGAATCTCATGTCATGGAAATCAAAAGAATTTTTAGGTACTTAAAAGGAACAATTATTGCCTATGGTATCCCAGAGATCATGACTTCTCTCTTCATGCATATATAGATGCAGATTGGGCAGGAGATGTGGATGATAGGAAGAGTACAAGTGGAGGAGCATTCCTTTTGGGAAAAAGGTTGGTTTCTTGGCTAAGCAAGAAACAAGAGGCAATATCCCTTTCTACAATAGAAGCATAATACATTGCAGCAGCGGATAGTTGCACTCAACTTTTGTGGATGAAGCAAATGCTAAGAGATATTCAAGTAGAATATGAGGAGCCTATCACAATTTTCTATGATAATTCAATTGCAATAAATATTTCTAAGAATCCGGTATTGCATTCTAAGACCAAGCATATATCTATCAAATTTCACTTTCTGAGAGAATAAGTGAACAAGGGTGAAGTCAGATTGGAGTATGTGCCCTCCAAGGATCAGCTTGCAGATATTTTTACTAAACCTCTTCCCAAGGACTCTTTTGAGTATCTCAGGGAGAAGTTAGGGGTCATGGCCCCTCTAGTGATGAATTAGGATGCACTGATGTGCATCAGTCCGGTGGATATCACAGTCATATCTTGTGATCCGGATTGATGATGGGGAGTTGCTACTAAGGGGGAGCAGCTGGTATGATTCTGATGTGCTAGAATTGCAAGTATGAGCCCTTTGCCATTGATGTCAAAGGGGGGGAGAAGACATGTGAAAAACAAGTGGTTGATGATCAAAGGGGGAGCAGTAAAGGAAGAGAAGACATGTGAAGAGTTGTTGCTGATAGGGGGAGCTGTGATTGAGAAGAGAAGTTCTTGTCTTGATGGTTTTTCACATCATATGTTGCCATCAATGACAAAGGGGGAGATTGTTGCAAGTATGAGGATAACCAGTGTTGTCATTGATGTCAACATACTCATATTGCATTAATGAGAAGGATTGGATGAGTTGTGTGCTAAGGTTATTGAGTAAATTAGTCTCAATCAGGAACAGTGAAGAACAATGATGAGAAGAAGGCAAAAGTCCTCCATAGGTTAAGGATCAGAGGATGTGGTTTAAAGGGTTTATAGATATGAGTCTTGAGATGTCCTAGTCAAGATTTTAGAGGTTTGCATGAAGATCTGAAGAAGTTATGATCGCTCAAGTAGAACCGGTTTCGACAGGTGTTCAGTGGTGACAGAGTGTCACAGATTGGTCCGGTGAGCTCCGGAATTGCATTATCTCATTTTGCGGATTGGAAAGAGTGTTGAAGAAGTTTGTGTGAAGTGACAACTAGATTTGTTCATGGTTTGGAGGTCCGAAAGTATCCTTTTCATTATGACAGACTGTGTTCTTGAGGTTCCAGATGAAGAACAGAAGAATTCCAGTAAGCTGATAAAGTGCGGATGTTCTTGATGAGTCAGGAAAGGTTTTGGTGATCTTTGGATCATGTACAATTTTTATTGGTGGTCCGCATTGAAGCTAGAGGTTGCATTTGAAAGATAACCACAGATATTGGTGTTCTTCTTGAGACTAGCCAACCGGATGTATTACACGTCTTGCGAATGATCTTGTAGGTGTTTACCAACTTAGATGATTGTTCCTAAGTCGATGCCTTGTATAAATAAGGGATTGTGAATTCATTTTGGTGTGTGTCTTGCGGTGATGAGAGCGGTATAGTGAAGAGAAGTGTGAAAGGCAGAGCAGGAGTTTTCAGGCTTAAATGGAACTAATCCAGACATGGTAAAGATGTCAATCTCCAGTTCAAGTTTATAATACTTGTTACTTTGTAGACAGTGTGTCTCTTGTAGGCAGTATGCCTCTTGTGAGCAGTGTGCTCGGGCAGTGAGCCCTAATTGGCATGTGCCATCTATTTTACTTATTCTTCTAACAAAGAATAATCCTTGGGTTAATCACCCCATGGTTTTTCCCTTGACCGGGTTTTCCACATCAAAATCTTGGTGTCTCATGTGTTGATGTATATCTGCTCTGGTGTTTATGCTTTATACTTTCATGAGTTATTAATTGATATGCTGTTAAATAATAAAGAGGATTTAAGTGTTTGAAATAGAAGTAAGTTTTGTACAACTGATTCACCCCCTCTCAGTTGTATGCCCTAGATCTAACATAATGTTCCCTCTACAAGTCAAGGTGAACCCTCTAATGTTGTTGAACGTATTGTCGATGGGACCATTAATGCCACTTTCAAAGATCTTAATGTTTCTTGCCCCTTCCATGATAATGCCATCTTCACCATTTAAGCATCATCGCCATATTCCGCTTCCATTTCTCTAAGATCGACAAAATCTAATATCTCATTTAATACTCGTCAAAATGATGGAGTACATATTGATCTCCTTAGTTCTATTAATACATAATAAAAAAAAAAAAAATACATCATTAGACTTCAAAAATAAAAATCATGGGGTAAGCCAAAATCAAAGAAAAATTCATTTTTCCCTTAGCATCACAAGAGCATGTATTAGATGAAAAGCAAATCAGTGTGAGTATACAAGCAAATTGAAAGTCACTCCTTAAAAGTGAGATTGTTGGTCCTCCATCATCTTCCTTACATGACCCTTCCATCACTTTACATGATCGACTCCTTCCATCCCACATCGCCCACCATCACCATAAGTCTTCCATCTCACATACACCCTGTTTCATCCCTAATCGATGAGGCTACAATGATTCCCATTTACATTTCCTAAACACAAAAGAGGCTAATATTGGACTTAAGGAGGTGCATGATGGTATCCACGGTGCCCTTACTAGTGAAATTATCTTTCCACCACAACTTCATTGCCTCTTTACACATGGGCCTATCCACATTCTGACCACCATCATGATCATTGTCCACTTGGTCCAAAATCAGATGAACATCCTTCCTAATTAGCTTGTTTCAATATCCCAATCTTATACAATAAAAAATAAAAAATAAAAAAAATAGTAAAGATAAATAATCCGTCCTATGGTGAAAACCACTTTTGTGGCACCTTGGATAAGTATCATGGTGAAAACCTATAACGTCAGAAATTATCCTCCTATATGGAATGGTACAATTTCCCTCAGTTTAGCTCCTCACTCTTGGTGACCTCCCAACCTTTTCTCTTTCAGCCTTCCCGAAACCTTGATTGACTTAGTCTAGGAGCATTCTATTCACTTTTTGAGGTAACTAATTGATAAAACCCGGAAAGAGATTTGAGACTAGGGTCCCTTGGACCCCTAAAAATGCAGATCTGAGCTAAAATTGGGGGCTTGGACTTGGGCGCCCACGCCCTAGTCCTCCCCGGTTTCACAGGATTTTAAATTTTGGCGGGGTGTCGGTTCCCGCCGAGTGCCTCAAGATTCTGTTTTCAAATTCTTAGTTTTCACATGATATTGAGACGTTATTTCAAAATTTGAATTCCCTAAAGCTAGATATAAAAAGACATTTGCAAATCATTTTATAACACACAATTCCTATGCAATCTTGATGCCAAAACTCTGCTGCAATTGCTATTGAAGATTAGTGACTTGTTGAAGCTATTCGAAGTATTCTTTATTTGCTATCTTGGAGACAATGGATGAAGGTTAGGAATCAAGATCTTGAGTCTATCTTGCTCTTCCTAGGGTTTGTACACCTTTTGCATGATCAGGAGAAGGGTTGAAGCCTCCAACAGCAAGCTTGGAGATCCTTCGCAGACATTGTTGATTCACCTTCTTGTTCATGCAAGTCTTCATTTGTTTCATCTCCTTGAGGTGATGTTGTATGTGTTTATTGATGCAAAGCAAGTTGTTGATCTTCCCTTGATTGAGACATCTAGGGTTTGATTTTTATGCATACACACATTGTTAGGTTTGCACACACTTCTACAAATCCTTTCCTCTGGCTATTGTTAAGGTAGAAATACCAAAAACGGGTCTTGACTGAGGCAAGCTCCTATATAGCCGCAACAATTTCCTTCTTTTGTAGATGCAGATCATGTTTTGCAGGTTTTGGCGAAAAGAAGCTACATGAAGGAGGACATTGCAAGTATAGTCGCTACATACTTTTGGAATTTTAGATTCTGAGACTTGAGAGACATTGGAGTGAGCGCCCTAGTCCAACCAGGTGTTTTCTCTTGGATCTGGAAGCCATTTTACAGCCCTAGACACCATGTCCGGAAGGTTTTCCTATTTAGGAATTTGCATGACATTGGAGCGGGTGCCCTAGGCTAGGTAGCCCTCAAAATCTGGGTACTATGTCTCTGAAACCCCTCCTCTGCACTTCTGTGATTAGTTTTATTAGATACTTTATCAGTTTATGTATATTGTTGATTTGAGGCATAATTAGGGTTTTGCTTGGTTGGAAGTACAACACTTGGTAAAATCTTGATTAGGACCTTAGGTTTCTACAACCACAAGAGCAAAAATGGAGGCAAAGTGATTAGAAGCTTGTCCACAAGTTTGATCCTTGTCATCCCCAATGTTTAGCGGTGGAATTGAGGTACTTAACCTAGAGTAAACAATAACCAAATTTTACCCTAAACATTTTGGTGAACCCAACCCTTAAAGAATTTGCATCCTTTTAAAACCTCAGATCTGAAATAATTTGCTGTTCTAGATCATAATTAGATTGGAAAACCTCTTTAGTGAAATTTGCATATGTTAGATTGTGATTACATTCTTTATCTTTTCACTGAAAGAGTTGGAAATTAGCATTTATTGTTGGATATTCTATTTCATTTGAAAAGGCCATCATTGTGCATTTAAATCTTGGTTTAATTAGAGCATGTTAGAATGTCAGATTACTTTTTGCAAGATTTTCATGCTTATGATGAGTCGTTTAGTCATGATGACTTTGATATGTTAGATGAAGCCCTTGAGGACTTTATCTCGATTGAACATTCCACTACGACCTCTAAGCTGTCACTATTTCAAAGATTTGTAAATACGATTTATTTGCCTAAAGAAGAGATTGAAAAACTGAATATTGTGGTTACTCTATGTACAAATGTGGCTCAGCCACCCTCTAAACTTGTGCTTGTTGTTAAAGGTCTTTCATCTCCTTCACAATCTCCTGATCACATTTATGATTATGCAAAACAAATAGCAAAACAAGACCCACAAAATAATCATAATGTGGTTGCTCAAGCATATAACACTTGGAATAATAAACAAAGTACACAACAAACAAATGTTTCGATATCTTTACCAGCTTCCCAACCTATGCTTCCTCAAGCACCTCGTTTAACATATAAAGGTGGTAAAGACTATGATCTTGTAGAGCAGCTCCGCGCCACTCCTGCAAAAATATCTCTTTGGGAACTTATACAAACTTCACCTACTTACCATGGAATGCTACAAGAAGCTTTACAAAAGGTGATTGTTCCTCCTGCTATTAAACTAAATGATGTTGCCGCTTTACTAGATTGTATGCATGCAACGAAAATGGATATTTTATTTCAACAACATGAGTTACCATCTCTCAAGGTTTAAAAGTAGTATGATCCTTTTGTTATCTTTATTACAATCAACAAAACATTGGTTAAGAGAGTTATGATTGATAATGGGTCAGCCCTTAATATTTGTGGTATTGATTTATTGCATAAGGTTAAAGTTGATGTATTTGCTATCAAACCGGAATCATTAAGTATTTGTGGCTTTGACAATGTTGGATGACAATCCATGGGCACTATAACTCTACCTATACAAGTTGGACTTGTGATGGTGTCTACCCTGATTCATGTCATGCCTTGTTCTCTATCTTACAACATGATTCTGGGTAGACCTTGGATACATGCATTAGGAGCGGTTCCTTCAACTTTACACCGTTCGATCAAGTTTATATTTAAAGGTAAATTGCATACTATCCATCCAGATCCTGAACCTGACAATCGTTTGCAAATGGAAGTGCATAAACATGTGGTTGGTCCTAAGATGCTAAACAACCTGAAAGCTGAATTGTCAGCTCCTTTTGCCTCTAAAAATGTTATGCAAGAGCCCAAGTAATCGAATGCATTTGTCGGTGATGACTGGGGTTCATTAGATTTTGCATCTTCCTTCACAGGAGAGTACAAACTTAAAAACCCCGTCCCTAAAATATCAAATATAGCATCGATCACATCACATGCTTTGAATAATCAACACAAGACTTCTTTGGTGACAAACAAAGACAATACTCTGAGTTACACTACTGATTATGAGACATATGAAGCACTGCCTTTGTCTAAGGAAATGGTCTCTCTCTATGGCAAGGATTCTGAATCCTTTATAAAAATTGTGATTATGTAGGTAATGCTTGTGGTATAAATCAACAAGGAATCAAAGTCCCTATAGAATCCACTTTGTAGCATTAGTCAAGTGGCATTGGATACAATCCCTTTAAGGAATCCAAAGCCCGCAAACGCCCTACTCTAAATATGAATACACTATCAACACTCAGTTTGATATTCCCTGAGATGATTGATATCAATTGTCCTCCAGGATCACTTCCATTAGATATGTTTACGGCGGATGAAGCGATAATGGACTTCTTAGGTGCTTATGATGGTATTCCTCGTTATCACCATAAACGTGGCCTACCTTATTGTTTAAACAATGATGCATATTTTGGAAAGACTACTAGCACAATAACTGTTACAGTAGAGCAAAATGAAGAACTTGAAGAACAATTACAGTCCTACAATCCCCCATACCATAGTACTCTCCTTAACGGAAAGACTATCGATGTCGTTATGGATAAGGATAATCCTGAAAAAGTTATCCCTATTGGTGATTGTTTAAATGCGGAAGAAAAAGAAGAAATGACTAAATTGTTGAATGAATTCTCAGAATTGTTCATTTGGAATTATTCAGACATGCCTGGTATAGATCCTCATATTGTAACGCATAATATTGTGTTGAAACTAGATGTTAAGCCTTTCAAACAAAAGATTCGCAAGATGAATCCCAAGATTGATTTGCTTATTAAAACTGAAATAGAAAAACTCTTATAAGCTGGCTTTATTCGACCTATTGATTACTCTCCATGGATCTTGAATATTGTTGCCATCGCTAAACCTGATGGTCGTATAAGAATGTGCACAAATTTTTGAGATTTAAATTTGGCATCTTTGAAAGATGATTTTTCATTCCCTAATATTGATATGATTGTTGATTCCATAGCCGGACATGAGTTGCTATCTTTTATGGATGGGTTTTCAAGATATAATCAAATCCTTATAAATCCTCTTGATCAGTATAAAACAACCTTTATAACACCTTGGGGTACATTTTGTTGGGTAGTCATGTTGTTTGGACTTAAGAATGCAGGAGCTACTTACCAACGTGCGATGACTCTTATATTTCATGACTGACTACATGCACAATATTCTTGAAGATTATGTGGATGACATCCTAGCGAAGTCTATCCATCGTAAGGATCATGTTACAAATCTTTGACAAATATTTGAGCGCATACAAAAATATAATATGTGATTGAATCCCCAAAAGTGTGTTTTTTGCGTTGATAGTGGGAAGTTACTGGGATTTATTGTTTCAAATCGAGGTATAGAAGTTGACACGAAAAAGATAGATGCAATTGTTAATATGCCAATACCAAAGCACATATCTCAACTTCGTAGTTTGCAGAGAAAGATACAGGCCATTTGCTGATTTGTTTCACAACTCGTAGATAGGACCTGCCCCTTTACACAACTCTTGAAGAAAGATTCTCGTTTCCAATGGAATCTTGAATGTCAAGAAGCTTTCAATGATTTAAAGGATTACTTAGCTAATCCACCTGTTTTACAACCTATTGTTTCTGATAAACCATTTCTGTTATACATCTCAACATCTAGCAATGCCCTAGCTGCTTTGTTAGCGCAACATAATGTTGAAGGCAAACAATGTGTTGTCTATTATATCAGTTGTACTTTGCTCGATTATGAAGTACGATACACAGTTATAGAGAAACATTGTTTAGCTTTAGTGTTTTCCACTCAAAAGCTTAGACATTACTTCTTGAATGTTGAAATACATGTAATGGTAAAAATTGACCCTTTGAAACATCTCTTCGCAAGAACAAATTTATCAGGTCGCCTTGCTAAATGGGTTATGTTGTTAACAGAATTTGATCTCAAATTTATTTCTTAAAAAGCAATTAAAGGGCAAGTGATAGCTAACCAACTAGCTAAGGCTCCCTCACCCTTTTCCATACAAAATGTTGATGCTTTTCCTAATGAACAGATCATAACAATCTCTGCAAATGAAAAATGGGAGTTATATTTTGATGGATCTAAATGTCAAACTGTCTCCGGGGCTGGTGTTATATTAATACCTCCCATTGGTAAGCTGATCCCCTTATCTTATCACTTAGATTTCTTATGCACAAACAATGTTACTGAATACAAAGCTCTTATAGCTGGACTTCGTGTAGCCTTGGCTCTGAATATCAGAAACATTACAATATACAGAGATTCCCAGTTAATTGTTAAATAAATAACAGGATTGTATCAAACGAAGCACGATAAGTTATCTCAGTACTGTGAGTTTGTATTATCTCTCTTAAGACAATTCACATCATATTCAATCGATACCATTCCCAGGAAGAATAACCGGTATGTGGATGCAATGGCAAGCGTCACTTCCCTTATATCCCTTAATGGTTCTCCTAAGGAATTTACCTTCGTTGTTCATAATCTTAAGTCACCGGTAATTGAAAGCCCTATAGTTGCGAATTCAAAACTCTGTGGTCATACATACACTGATGAATGGTTCTCCTACATATTCAACTATTTACGTGATGGAACTATTTCAGACTCAACATCTAAGAATGCTCAACTCCGCTTACGCAAAATAGCAGTGCGCTACATTAAATTATCGAATGTCTTATATCGATGAAGCTATAATGGTGTTTTACACCAATGTTTAAGTAATGTAGAGATTCTGATAGCTTTAGAAGAAGCTCACTCTGGTGCCTGTGGGGGGCATTTTGGTGGAAAATCATTGGTGCAAAAATTGTTACTTATGGGGTACTATTGGTAGCATATGGAACAAGATTCCTTTGCTTACATCAAAAGATGCCCGTAATGTCAACAACATAAACACCTTATCCATGCTCCTGCTCAAGAGCTTTGTGCCCAGGTGTCACCATGGCCATTTTCTATTTGGGGCTTGGATCTTGTTGGTAAGATTTCCCTGCCCTCCTCTCAAGGACATATGTCTATCATTACTGCTACTGGTTATTTTACAAAATGGGTCGAAACAGTCCCTTTGCGATCCACGACCGCCAATGTAATCTGTTGATTCATATAAGATAATATAATTTCACGATTCGGAATACCCTCCTTAGTTTCAGACAATGGTACGCCATTTAAGAACAAGGATGTGAAGAAGTTCCTTGAAAAATATCATATACAACATCGCTTCTCTACGCCCTATTACCCTCAATCAAACGGCCAAGCAGAAGCTTCAAACAAGGTTATTGGATAGATTCTAAGGAAGACTGTTAATAAATATCAAAAAGATTGGCATACACAATTATCCTATGCACTATGGGCCTATAGAACAAGTATTCGAACGGCTATGGGTAACACACCGTATAACCTTGTCTATGGCGTAGATGCAATAATGCTCTTGGAGTTAGAAAATCCTCCTTTGTGAATCTCCCTAAGAGACATCATGGATGATGACCTAGAATGAGAGTAAAGATTACAGGAACTTGAGATGCTTGATGAAAGATGTATTAACGCTCTTGAACATCTCAAGGCTTATCAAAAAGGGATACAACGGGCCTATAATGCGCAAGTCATACAACGTTCATTTAACGTTGGAGACTTGGTTCTCTATGAAAATTAGCGCAACGTAAATGCACCGCTTGGTGAAAAAGGCAAGTTCAGCCCTAATTGGCTTGGACCTTATATCATCACTGAAGCCTTTGGATCCGGAGCATATAGATTAGCTAATGAGGAAGGTACACCACTTAAAGAACCCATTAATGTGGCGCACCTCAAAAGATTTTATGCTTGAGATCTAATGTTAAATGTTCCTAAGCTAATTTAGTACATGGATTAGCTTCAATTTCGATAAGATAGTATTGTTTTGTCTTAATTCATTTTGCATTATATCTTTGTTCAGTTGATCATTGTTGTATCATGTTTAAGTAGTCATTGCTTATATCACTTTTACATTAACTGAATATAGCATGAAAGTTAAAGTTATGTGTAAAATAATTAATCATTGTGCTTATTACAACATGTTCTTTTTAGAATTGTTAATATATCACAAAAGCATTAATTATAGCATTTAGACATCATCACTAGTTGCATTTTTTTCAAAAATCACATGTGATAGATCAAAAGCCAGTACACATAAATAAAAAAGAAATAATCATATATATATATATATATATATATATATATATATCAGTTTCATGTATACATCAGAGTCGACTATCCCTACAAACAAAATGGGATGTCATAGTGCCTAATGCCTAGGAATCACATAGTTGAGCCTCGATCGCCTGTATCCTCAGACCCTCATGGTGCGCGAGTGACAGAAGCCTGACTGTGTGTGGCTACGAATCGCGAATGACTCCTAGAGACACTTCATGATCGTAACCCCCTGATCTCACCTCTCATCTCTATCATACACTTGTGTGCCTCCTGGTACATCCTCTGGTACCGGTCTCTCTCGGCCTGAACCCTGTCTCTATCAGCTCTTTCCTGTTGGACCTCCCACAATAAGAACTCACTGACAGCTGGCTCTCCCTTCGCTGTAGGAACCGCTATCGTCGTACCCTAAGCTCAGCCTCGGTGCGCTTAGATCTCTGTCGAAGCTCCTCTCTCTCATGTAGACTGCTCAAGCATGGCCTCTATAGCAGTCTTGTATCTGATGATAGGCATAAATAACTCAGCATGCCACCTAGCGGATGATTGTGGCAAATGATCTGCCTACACCTACTGCTTTGAGGCATTTGTTAGTAATATGTCTTTGATGACGCGACCCACAAAGTCTCGCCATGCATCTATCCCAACTGCAAAATAGAGAATGAGATAGATGTTAGACTCCCATATAAAAATCATAAATAATAAACTATACCAAAACATAAAACAATAGCCCACCTGGATCTCCATCTCACCAGGATGGATCTTAGATGGCTAACGGTGTGATGAGCTCTGCTATCTGATCTATAGTTGGGGGCATAGGCCTGCTACTCTCCCCTCGCTCTGTCTGGCTAGGCCTCACATCGTCTATGGGAGCAAGACCACGAGCCCTCGATCGTGGTCTCGTCTCGATCTCCTCGTCAGTGTCTGCCTCTTACTGAGTCTGTCACGATCTCGCTCTGAAGATGTATTGTGATGGGACCTCCTCGGACTCATCCTCATCCTCCTCCATAGCCTCCTTGAGATTGTAGTATCTCATGAAGTCACTGACGTCATCCTCCACCCCAGTGTCACTAGCGTGATCGGCCCAAGGTCGAGCATCTCCTGTAGGGTGTCCGGGTGGAAAGACAGGTGCAGGTCATGCTGTGTTCCACCAGGTCTGATATCCTCGAGTACATTTGACATCATTTGCATCTAACACTGGCTCTACATCCTCTGGACCCTCATCGTCACTAAGTGGTACGTCTTCTATAGTCAACAGTTGAACAGTATTAGCTCTGACTACACTTTAAGCTGCATGTGCATAGCTTGGATGAACTGCAGGCACATCCTGTACCTGTCTGAACTATTGTGCCACCTTGTCATAGTAGAACCAAGATACAACATGATCAAGGCGACTGGCCATAAACCGATCCCTCTGCATCTAAGATAACTACCTCTACTCGCCAGGCCATCTGATGAAGCCATGATACGGTCTCCAAACGATGTCACCCAGCTGCAATCTATCAAATACTACTCTCTAGTGTAATATATTGCCGTGTCTCCAACACCTGACTAGTGGATAGGCATAGACACATGGATGAGTGAACGTTGCCTCTATGGGGTAACCTATTAGTCGTGTGCACCTGATGTGCTCAAAGGCCCAAACCTGTAACAAAGTGTAGACCATTAGACTCTGCATCTCGTAGTGGACATATCACCCTAAGTCGCGATATAGGTGCGCAAGCATACTGCGCCCCCATGCGTAGACAATCTGATGTGCCTCCATTGCTCTAATAGTATGAACGAGACCCCTGTGAAAGTGAGTGCCTTGTCCATCTGGCGTGATGGCTAGTATGACTGTGACAATCATGATCCTCCGTAGTAAGGGAATGTCTCTGCATCCCTACTCTAGCAACTGGAGCTGAATGTGTCCTTGCTCTTCCTGAGAAACAGTGCGACCTAAGCAATACAACTGACTCTTGTGAGTCTACTCCTCTGAGCGATGTCCAACAACCCTCACTATCTCTCCTCAGATTGACAGTTGAAGGATCCTAAATACATCCTCCTGTGTGATGGTCATCTCGCCAGTTGGTAAATGGAATGTGGAGGTATCTACATTCCATCTCTCCATTAGTGTCATAAGCATCTCACAGTGGAATCTCATTGTGGGCATCTCAAACACCCACCATAGGCCCACCATCTATAAGTGCTCTCTTTGTGGCCATCAAAGCACTAGCGCGCTCTCACAAAAGTGCCATCAAATGACCTCCTATGTGCTCCCGCATCTTAGGGACATCCTGCAGATCGAAAAGAAAACAAGAGTATTAGAATCCCCACTAGAAATCAAAATAAGCTATCTAGCACTGAATAAGATGCCTGTGCCTAGCACCTGTGTCCTCTGTGGACCAGGGCACCCTAGGAAGACTAGGATGCCCCAGAGGGACACTAGCACTCCTATGGGACTAGGGCAGGTGGACCTGGGTGCCCCTGTCTGGGAACCCTGTCCACCTTCCTCTATTGGCACATACATCGATAAACAAAAAAAAGAAAAATATGATGAAAGATGATAGAAGGATGGATTAGGACCCTTCCTCGGCCTCAAAGCGTCTCTCCACCACTTGAGCTTAGAGAATCTTTAGTCATTGTAGATGGTATGGGCGTTGAATTGGCATGGTCATTCTCCTATTCTCCTTCTCTCTCCCTCTACAATAACAAGAAACAAGAATGAGTTAAGTGGTAAGTGACAACTCCTTTTACATAAAGTAAGTGAGAAATCCTATCCCTAACTAGGTACATAAGTGTGCTCTTTCGCTCTGGAGCCCTTTTCTAGAGCTATTGAACTCTGATTTCAGTGTTGTTTGTTGCGTTGGAATCTTGATTCTGCTTTCTTTCTCACCCAATGTGTTATGATCACGTGTTGTTTCTTCAAATGGCCCTCATAACACATTTCCCTTGAAATCAACGCGTGTGGATATCTCCTTGTTTCTACTCTCAGACTAAGCAAGCAAAAACAAGGTGGGCATATATCAACCTCAATTTCCTCCCTTGCCATGTTTCATCACTCAACCCCCTTAGTGTTTTGACACTGACTCATTGGTGATGGTTGCAAGTTGTTTTCACTTTTAGTTTTTCTGACAAGTGTTCCTTTACAGGATGCAGTTTCTAACTTTGTGGTCTTGCAGGATTACAGATTTAAAGGCTTCTCCCTGTTCATCGACAACAATTCAACTTCCTCTACAATATCCTTTTGGGTATCCTTTTCATGATTGATGCATTTACTTTCCTTTAGTTGCATATGCACGTAGTATCATACGACCACTAAATTGGGGGCTAAATGTAACGTCAGAAATTGTCCTCATGTATGGAATGGTACAATTTCCCTCGGTTTAGCTCCTCACTCTTGGTGACCTCCCACCCTTTTCTCTTTCGGCCTTCCCAAAACCCTAATCGACTTAGTCTACGAGCATTCTATTGACTTTTGGAGGTAACTGATTGATAAAACCTGGAAAGAGATTTGAGACTAGGGTCCCTTGGATCCCCAAAAATGCAGTTTTGAGCTGAAATTGGGGGCTTGGACTTGGGCGCCCGCGCCCTAGTCCTCCCTGGTTTCACGGGATTTTAAATTTTGGTGGGGTCTTGGTTCCTGCCGAGTGTCTCAGAATTTTGTTTTATTTTATAACACACAATTCCTATGCAAGCTTGATGCCAAAACTTTGCTACAATTGCTATTGAAGATCAGTGACTTGTTGAAGCTATTCGAAGTATTCTTTATTTGCTATCTTGGAGACAATGGATAAAGGTTAGGAATCAAGATCTTGAGTCTATCTTTCTCTTCCTGGGGTTTGTACACCTTTTACATGATTGGGACAAGGGTTGAAGCCTCCAACAACAAGCTTGGAGATCCTCCATGGACATTGCTGATTCACCTTATTGTTCATGCAAGTCTTCATTTGTTTCATCTCCTTGAGGTGATGTTGTATGTGTTTATTGATTCAAAGCAAGTTGTTGATCTTCCCTTGATTGAGACATCTAAGGTTTGATTTTTATGCATACACACATTGTTAGGTTTGCACACACTTCTGCAAATCCTTTCCTCTGGCTATTGTTGAGGTAGAAATACCAAAAACGGGGCTTGACTGAGGCAAGCTCCTATATAGCCGTAATACTTTCTTTCTTTTGTAGATGTAGATCATGTTTTGCAGGTTCCGGCGAAAAGAAGCTACAGGAAGGAGGATATTGCGGGTACAGTCATGATAGACTTTTAGATTTTTAGATTTTGAGACTTGTGGGACATTGGAGCGGGTGCCCTAGTCCAACCAGGTGTTTTCTCTAGGATCTGGAAGCCATTTTATAGCCCCAGATACCTTGTCTAGAAGGTTTTCCTGTTCAAAAATTTGTAGGACATTGGAACAGGCACCCTAGTCTAGTTAGCCCTCAAAATCTAGGTACTATGTCTTTGAAACCCCTCCTCTGCACTTCTGTGATTAATTTTATTAGATACTTTATTAGTTTCTATATATTGTTGATTTGAGGCATAATTAGGGTTTTTCTTGGTTGGAAGCACAACACTTAGTAAAATCTTGATTAGGACCTTAGGTTTCTACAACCACACGAGCAAAAATGGAGGCAAAGTGATTAGAATCTTGTCCACAAGCTCGATCCTTGTCATCCCCAATGTTTAGGGGTGGAATTGAGGTACTTAACCTAGAGTAAACAACCATCAAATTTTACCCTAAACAAAACCTACTCGTAGGCAACATGTGTAGTAAGCCAGATTTTGTTATCCTCTAGGTCATTTTTCCTATCTCTATCCTTCCATCCTCATTTCATGTCTTAGTCTTCCATCACACCCATCTTGTACCTCCACCCTTGTTCCATATCGGGGGCAGTGTATTGTACTTTGATTTGGAATTAGTTTCCTTTGTAAATATTTCTTATGTTGGGTATATCTCATTGCCCTTTCTCCTGGTGAGCTCCACACACTTGCATGTTTCATGACCTTACACATGATGATATCACATATCCTATCTTACACCTATGTCATTAGCACTATTAGCTTTTTCCATACCATCCCTATCATCTATCCAATCTCTCCAACCATACCATAATAAAACTATACTCCAACTCAAAACATGTGAAAAATCCAAAAAAATAAAAACATATCCAAAATCCATTTAAAAATCCAAGCAATAAACCAAATGCCATTCATCCTTAATCCATACCGATCTAACCAAGCAATCTAGTCTTGAGTCATCCAAAAGCATACCTTGGTTTTGTTTCCAACCGTGTTGTTAACCCAATCAATCAATCAACCATCATCAATGGGACATGTCATTCCTTATCCTTGTGTTGTTCTTAGGATACATAGTTCCCACAACACTATCCTTATCCTTGATCAATCAATTAATCATCATCAGTCAATCATCAGTTTTCAGCTTGACAGGAGCAATAACCTTGTTTATTTTTGAATCATTTGTGCATGCTTGCTTGCTTGTGTATGTTATCTTTTTTTTTGCATTTGTCTCAAGTCCTTGCAACATATTGCTACAATGACATCATGTTCTTCCATATCATGGTGCCCAACAACATATGTTTGCTTGTGACCTTTTGTATTTTTTGAGTCAGTCCTTCATGAACCTGACACATCATCACCCCGATCTTTATACCTTGGTGCATAATGTCTAGTGCTATATCAAATTATATGGTTTCTCACCTAATGCAACATAACATATTTTTCATCTGTTCCATCCATTACATCCATCCCTTATCTTTCCTCCATCTCCTTAACCCATCTATTTCATCCATGTCAAGAGCCTACCTGTGTTCTTCCAACTCGCCTATCCTCTCAAGGGGGCATCCCATCGTTCCTCCTCATCACTCCTCTAAGTGGCTAGGGCATCCTTGTCCATTCATCCATATCCTATCTTTTTTGAAATGATGTTACTTTTAGTCATAAAACCATCTCAAAGAGGGGCAAAATGTAGACACCTAAAAATGACCATCACCTTGTGATACATTTTTCCTAGAATTCCCTTTACCATGTCCCCTTCCATCACCTAGTTAATTAAATAAATTATGTTTATTTAATCAAACCTTTTTTATCCATATTTCTCAAATTAATTAAATAAATTATATTTATTTAATTAATCTTTTTTCCCCTTTAGCCAAATTAATTAAATAAAATTTATTTATTTAATTAATTCAAAACTCCCACATGATCACCCTTCTCCAAGAATTAATTAAATAATTTCATTATTTAAATTAATTATTGAGAGTCACGTGTCTAGCTAAAGTTAGATAGATTCTTTGAACATGGACACTTGCACAAAATTCAAACTAACTTTTTATCTCCACCATCCATTACTATACTACATGTCTTAATCTTAGCCATTCACATAAGAATATGCCCTAGAAGCCTCTATCCTTGCCCTAAAGTTATCTCATTCAATCTTGTCCATCCATTAAACCTCTTTATCCTAGCCATCAATCCTATCATCCAACAATCTATAAATCAAACATCAAGCAAACCATTATCATATGAAGCTATCCTCAAGTAATGTTATGTTGCTAGTTTGAGCAACCGACATATCTAAATCTTTATCAAATATCATTTGAGCATATCCACCATGGTCATGATGCACAAGTTATTGTGGTAAAATTGTTTGTTATTTTCTATTTCATTTCTTTAGTCCTTACCTTCATCTTTGGTGAGGTTATGTTGAAAATGGAATAGGTACTTGGATCCATTTTTTCCTTTATTTTCATTTCGTATTTTTGCATACACATTTTACTTGAGGATAGCTTGATATGATAATGGCTTGGTTGATGTTTGATTTATTGATTTTTGGATGATAAGATGGATGGCTATAATTAAGAGGTTTAATGGATGGACAAGATTGAATGATACAACTTTAGGGAAATGATGAAGGCTTGTTAGGCATATCCTTATGTGAACAACTAAGATTAAGAGATGTAGTATGAGATGAGTGGTGGATATGAAAAGCTAGTTTGACTTTTGTGCAAGTGTTCAGGTTCAATGAATCTGGCTAACTAACTTTAGCTAGACATGTGACTCTCAATAATTAACTTAAATAATAAAATTTAATTAATTCTTGGAGAAGGCTGACCTTTGGAAGTTTTGAATTAATTAAATAGATAAAATTTATTTAATTGATTTGGCTAAAGGGAAAATTTGGTTAATTAAATAAATATTTAATAAACTGGATAATGGAAGGGGACATGGTAAAGGAAATTATAGGACAAATGTAGCACAAGTTGATGGTCATTTTTAGGTATCTCCATGATTAAAAAAAATCATATATTCATTTTAAAATTAACAAAAAAATTAGGCATAAACTACATGATGTTAGTTAATTTTCTACCAAAGTGATTTGTGAAATACGTAAAAAAGTCAACATTTCAGTGGGAGCACACTAGACGCTATGTTATATTTTTTTGAAAAAAAGAAAAGCACTTTGTGTGCTCCCCTTATTTGAACTTCTTAATCTCCACCATTTAAAAAAAAATAGTAGTTTAAAAATTAGATTTCAAGCACTAAGAATTTTTTTCTTGTCACATCTTCAATTTTTGAGCGTGGCTATCTTCAATTTCTTGTCCAAGATCAGTTTTTACTGATTTTAGAAGAAAAAAATTAAAAAAATAAAAAATAAAAAATATATATATATATTTTTTTAATACCCCTTTTGGTCCCCCAATTCCATGCATTTACCCCCATGGTAGCTCTAATATTTAGTAAAGATATTGCATCTATTTCCTTCACAAACAATCACATTTATAGCATCCATATTCTCATTGTAGGGTTTGTAATCTCCTTGAATATGTATTCTCTAATCTCCTTTGATAGGTTTGTTTAATACAGACAAAAAATTGGAACCAAAATTTAAAGTTATTGCTCTCTTATTTGTCAAAGGAAAATAATTGATTCATTGAAATAATGATGGGCATTGAATTAACATTTTACATGGTACAAACTGTGAATGCTACTAGCACAAACATCTTAAATACATCTATCTAAAAGACACTAAGAGAAATCAATCTTAAGGTACCTATCTATCATAAATAATAATTTCAATATAGACATCTTAAGGCTAATATCTCTTAGTGTCTTTTAGATAGACGTATTTAAAATATCTATACTAATTTATCAACCCTAATTATCTTGAAAAGTGTGCTTTATTTCCTTTCAAACATATACCTTTTTTTTTTGCTAAATAACTTGAGTTAGGCACCCAGTGGCCACAATAAAGCATTTAAGTGTGGGATTTAGGTAACTAAGGTTCATTGGATCCAATAAAACTACAATTATCTCTCTTGTTTGTTATCAGTAGAACTAGTAGAACAATAAACTACATTCAATACTTTCTCCACACCAATAACACTTTAGAGGATTTATCTTTAAATCAAAAGATCTAAGTGACATTTGATGCCTTTTTGGGTATGAGTACTTCCTCCTTTTAACCTCAATCCAATCCTTTGGAGAAATCAAAGGTTTTTCCACAAAAGCATACAAGGGCATTGCTTTGCCACTAATCAAACTTGGTGAAGCCACAAATTTCATACTACCTATACCATTTAATACAAAATAAGCCTTATTAAGAGCACACTCAGAGGTTTCATGGACTTTTGAAAGAACATAAGAGGAGGAAGGAACTTTAAGAAGAGTGACCATATACACCTTATGATTAGGATAAGGCAAACACATCACTAACTAGCCCATTTGGAATAATTAAGTGATGATGGGGTTCTACACCAACCCACCAAGTGGGTTTAGGTGGAGTGTGTTACACCCTGTTTCTTTTAAGCAAACTTACTCCATCATTTTATTTCAGAAACTACTAGTTAGAAAGAGAAATTAATATGTTGATGTGAAGTTATGCTAGCCTAGAAAATAAGTTTATTTTACCTTGTTAACTATTCAATGAAATGCTATTATTGCACTTAATTGATTTATGAGATGGACTAACTACTTGTCATGTTAATTAGGTGAATGCAGGGACAATGTTTTCCCCCTCCCAAATGAGGAGGGAGAGCATCAATGGGGAGAGGGAAATAGATCGCGAGAGATAAGCGATCGATGTGCCATCAAGGAACCCACACACTCGCTTAGAGGTTATGTCGATTTGGCATGCTTCATGGTCTTTATGTTTTCCCAGTCATATTAATGAAGCCTAGTTCACTTCAGTAGTCAACCTATGAAGTCTATTCTTGTGGAGCTTGATTTAAGTTATATAAGTCAGTTTTATAGAGTACCACTATAAATGATTTGCCTTTGGATGCATATTTAGATATTTAAAATGCATATCAATGTCTCTAATTTTGTGAGAACCTTTGCATGTAGTTAAAATCATAGTTAAAATTGAGATCCTTGCTCTTATTGCTGAGGAGAGTTTAAATACTTGAGTGGATAAACCTCCACGGTGCCTCCTTAGATTCTAGGAGGAGTGGAGGAGGAGCAGAAAACTCCATCATGCCTAATTTTAGGCATGTTAAGAACAGGCCACGGGCAGTTGAGGGAAAGAAAGTTATTTATAGTTTAAATCCCACTCATTTGAGAGATAGACAAAAATAAGGAATGAGGACAACGAGTAGGATTTCTTGGTTGTCTATTGTTTGCAGAATAACATCCTTAAGTTGAGGTATGTGTATGGTTTTACTTGGAATTGTTTATGTCTACTTGCATATATGGCGCATGCCTTGGTCTGTTAAACTTATCCTTGTGAGCTGCGTATAAGATTAAACTATTATGCATGCCATTTTGTATTCTAAGAAGGAAAGGAAAAAGAATAATGATCGATAATCATTTCTCCATTCTTCTGGGCATCTTGGCCTCATGGCCGAATCATTCTTGCCTACTCGAGTTCATCTTTTATTATGGTTTAATTGTTGTTAAGTGTTAACCAATTAGTGGGAATCGTGAGCTCATGGGAGGATCCTAGAAAAGGCTCTATATCCAGTTCTATGCCTTGTTATTCTTTTCCAAGCTGATTACCATGCATTTGCACCATAGACCAAATAAGTTTTGTAAGCTTTTTCTTTCAAGCAGCCATAGATATTAGAAGTAAGCTATCTTTTAAACTTTTGTTTGCCATTAAATATTGAGCAATATTACATTCAGGTAGAGCTATGAATTCATTACTTCTGTATGTTATTTTAGACTCAGGGAAAGTTAAACTTAGGCTTTTAAATCCATGATATATATGTTGTTACCTAATCTCATATGCAATCACTCTAGAGAGTGAATGGGCCAGGTAAAGGCCAAACAGTATACAAACTCATAGTTTAGATTGTGAGTGTTTTACTTGTTTCTGAAGTATCAAGAAAACATCTTGTAACACCTAGTGTGTTTGGTTCAAAACAATTTAAAATTCTTTAGGGAACACAATAAGTTTTAACTCATTTCAGACAGTGCCGAGTTGATGTTGAAGTCAGTTTAGTGATTAGTTTAGGGTTTATAATAAAGAATGTCACACATTTTCTTTGATCAATGCTTAAGTGGTCGATAAACCTTCTATATCACTTGGAATCCATTATGTTAATATGGTAATAACATGACCTTATATTCTATGGAATCAATGGTATTATGAAGGTGCAGATTTATATGATGAATATGAGTCATTTTGATTTCAAACCTATTTATTTATATATTCAAGGGTGGTAGATAAACCGGAGAAATGAAAGATATTATCATCTTTTCTTTTATGGCTAATAAATCATCTTGGGTTCAGATACTTTTGAGAAAAGGGAACCTAGTTCTTTTTATGCATACATTATTGCATTTATTGTCTCAAGGTGTAGGATATGTGGAAAGATTAAATCTTTAAAGCACCTTGATTATGTGAATTCCAATGTAGGCCTATTTATGGGTATATAAAAGCTATATAGGTAGATATACATTGTATACTCATAAATACGCTTACCTTGAGATGAGAACCCTTATTATCTTGGAAAAACTCCTTTGTAACAAACTCTAGTTTAGAGTATACTTCGAATGAATTGCAAGTATAAGTTTTCAATTGGAATATGTTTTGTAGGACCATTCAAGTTCAGAGATTGGCATAAACTTTAAACAAAAAGGTAGTTTGCTCTTTTGGTTGAAAAGACAATGAGACCTTGATTACTATGATTAAAATGTATGATTAAACTTGATGACTAAACATTGAGTAGTTGATAGTTGTCAAAGACTCAAGATTGTGAGGACACAAGAAGGGGCTCAATACATGATTTAAGTCAACCAGGCTCTTATCCTATAATTTTCTAGTTAACCTTTAGTAGAAGGTAGACCAGGGTAATGCCAATTATACAAGTATAGAGTAATAAACTTTAATTATCTTGATTTATCATTAATCTATGTATAACCGACAAGAATAGAAGATTGTTTGTCTCCAAGTCGAGAAAGAGGTGTGTGAACAATCAACTCACTTATTTTGAAACTTTGGCCAAAGTAATGCAAAATCACTGCTTGCATTGTCGGTTTACTGTGTCCTTGTTTGCTTGAACAATTAGATTGGTTGTACATATCTAGAGGTAGACTAGAAGTTGTATAACCGATTATTTTTGCTAGGACACAACACTAGTTCTCATATGGCATGTAAAATATTGTTGATTCAAACTATATATACTCTCGTGAAGGGTAGGGCCACTTCCAGTAGGAAGGTGAGTGGGGGACTATCGGCTTGTGGTTGGAGGAAAAGTGCCCAAGTGATGTTGTCACTATTATAGCTAAATTGCCGAAGACTTGTGATACAAAAGACATTACTTCATTTATTCATGTAACTATATAAAGTTGTAAGTCACAAGTAATGCGACCTTCAGATATTGTACTGAACAATTATTATGTAATCATAAATGTACTTGCTTTACTTCTTGTGATAAAAAAAGAAGAATATAGTAAATTGTCAATTACTTGCAATTATTTTTCAAATGTTAATTATTACATTTAGATTGGGATGTTATAGAGTGCTCAGTGCTTTATCATCAAATTTGTTTCATGATTTTCTAAAATCCTTAAGGTAGCACTGAGAGGTTGAGTGTTTGAGAGCATAACATCTTATACATCTTAAATTATTTTTTTGTAATCCATAGATCATCTAGACATATTGTATCTCTAGACTCAAGAATAATTTCTTTAGGGAGTTCCTTCACGAGATCCATCTCTACATGTAGCTGAGAAAAGGTGGTACATGTTTTGTTATTTGTCTCTTTTGCAACACCCATGCAAACTCTCCCAAGGTATTAGTAATAGATTTTAAACCTGGAGGTCACTAGTATTGTAGTGGAAAATATGGCTTGATCTCAATCATGTGATTTGAGAACCTTGAAGGTTGGAAAAGACCAAGAGCATCAGGGTAAATGCAAGAAGTTGTGTCCACTTAAGGTCGAAGTTTCAGAGTTAGAAAAAAATTTGAAATCGGGTTAACCAAAACGGGATCCCGTTTTGCTTTGGGTTCCCAAGCCAAAAGCGGGATCCTGTTTTCAAGAAACGGGATCCCGTATTGAGTTCCATAAAAGGTTAATATTTTAACCTTTATGAAACAGGATCCTGTTTCAAAACGGGATCCCGTTGTAAAAAGGGATCCCGTTTCATAAAGGTTAAAATATTAACCTTTTATGAAACAGGATCCCGTTTTAAAACGGGATCCCGTTATTGAAAATTTGAATTTTAAGCTCAGGTTTTGCTTTGTAACCCGGTTCGGGAAATGCTTTGGGGACCCGAACCTGACCTCTGGACCAGGTTTGACCTGCAACTTGAAGTCCTATCAATGTCACAACAAAATAGTGACTTTGGGCATATATCTGAAGGTCTATTTTGCAGAATATTTTGACGAAATTAAAACCCATTATAGATGAGACAGTTTAGATTCCAAATATGTAATTTTTTTTACAATTGGATTAATTTTTCTATTTTTTAATCAATTTCTGATGAAATAGGTCCATAAACTTGAATTATTAAGGTTTTTTAGTATTTTAATAACTTTTTATTAACATATTCTTTTGTAAAAAAAATTGTAGGAAAACGTACTTTAGACAATTCTTTTCAATTTAAAAAAAAAAAATTCAAAAAATGTTAAGTTTAGGTCATCTTATGCGTGACGTACACAATGATTTTTTAAAAGACCAAAAATGGCCAATAAAAAATTAATAAAAAAAAAATATTCAATAAAAAATTACAAAAAAATATGGAAAACGTGCTTCAGTGAGTTGCAAATATTTTCCCAAAAGGATTTTGAAAAATATGATTATTTAGGTCAAAATATGGATGACGTACACGTACATGGTATAGTAAAAAAAAAGTGACTTTTAAACAGTGGTTTTTAGAAACACCTATTCAAAATCACTTTCTATCATCTGGGTATTGAAAAAAATTACATATTTGGAAACTAGACTCCAAGTACTACATTTCATATTTAGTGAAATTTTCCAAGATTCCACCGTTAAGTGATTCAAATTTTTAGGTCAAATGTGACAAATTCTAAAAATCAGGGAAAACACTTCCACTTTTTGGCCAATAAGTGGACACAACTTCTTGCACACACCCATCATTAAACTCTAAACTTTGATGAATATTTGAATGCATGGACTACTCAGACTAGGAGACTGATCAACAGAGTTGTCATGGTGTTGAGGAAAATTTGCCTTGAATGGAAAGATGCACCAAAGAGCACACCAAAACTCTTAAATGGATGTAGAGGATCACCAAACTAGTCCCACCAAACATGCTAGAAACTGTTGTCACATGGATTTGCACCATGTTGTTGGAGCTTGCTGTTGCAACAAATCCAGTGCAACAATGGGATTAGTCTCAAGGTGTGGGACCTTGCAACTAAGACCAAATCTCCAGAGAAGGCTAGTTCCTCTTTCTGAATTGAAGATTCAGAGAAACTCAAGTTAAACCTAATGCTAAAAACCACCAAGGAAAAGGGGAGAGGAAAGAAAACATGAATTAAGGGTGATGCACCAAGTTTAGTTATTCAATTGACTTGAAACTAGCACATCAATGATATCAAATGCTGAAAAAGACTCGCACAAACTTATGCAATCCAATAGAGGTTCAATTAGAGGATTGTAAGTGCAGGAGGGATCATTCATCCACAGCATAAATTTATAGAAATCAAGTAAACACAGTGCAGAAATGCAAAGAGAGGGAAAATATCAATTATTATTGATCATGGAGGCTAAGAAGCCATTATAAAGAGAGAAATGATCCATTACAATTGGGAATAGACACATAAATGATAACTTTCCTTCATTTTTGAACTGGTACAGAGACATAGAAGGCCCAGAAGACAACACAACTCAACAAATCCATCTAATCCTAGAAAATAACACAAGGTTTTAACCCGCAAATGAATCTTCTACCTGTGTAAATGACCCAACATATCTAACCCCTAAAAGATCATGTTTACATGCTTATATAGCCTTGTAAAGTCACTGTTGCAATCCCAAATGTGGGTGGACTCGGTCAACACTCCATCCATGAGCCCATGTTGTAACAAATTCACCCAAAATGGTGAAAATTAGGTGAATACGCGGATCTAGAGGCTAACCATGCAGAATAAATTCCAAAATTGGACAAGGAGTGTCATGTGGAAGTATCGGTGTTTGAATTCTTTATACATTTTGAGTACCAATGTGTCAAGGGTCAGAAACACTATTACAACCACTTGCAAATCACCTCCCATCAGCATTAATAACATTCTAGATGGATTTGGGATGCATTTTGCATGTTTTACAATCACTTTTCACCTTTTGTAGAATCCCATGGGGCATCCAGATGTCCCCAAATTCTCTGTGGCTTGAAAACTTACATTTTCTCATTTTACGAAAGTTTGAGTTTACATTGGATATGCGGGACTATGGGCGTTGACTAGATATATCCATATCCGGGTCGAATCTCCACCTCTCATATTCACTTTGTACCTTATTTGCAGAAGCGAGGAATTGGAGGTGTCAGGATATGTGGGAAAAATGGGGGCATCTGGATGGCGGGAGAAATGGGGCCATCCAAATGCGGGAAAAATGGGGGCATCCAGATGGTGAGAGAAACGGGGGCATCCAGATGTAGGAAAAATGGGGGCATCCAGATGTCGGGAGAAATGGGTGCATCCAAATGTGGGAAGGTGAAGGAATGAGGGTAGCGGGACTTCCAAGATGGAAGTTCCACTAAGAGATGAAAACAAGGGCAGAAAGTAAAACTTGGAGGAATGCGAGACTTTAAGGGGGATGCAGATATATTCGCATCTAGATGAAAGTCCTACCAAAAGGAGTTGAGGAAGGGAAGTGGGGGTTTGAAGGAGGCAGGGAGAATGATGGACTTAGGATATATCCTAAGTCAGGTGACACTTCTGTAAATGCTGATGGAGGCTGAACCTTTGCCATACAAGAAATCTTAGTAATTTTTATGCTTTTTTTGGTTTTTGACAAGGAAAAACACATCATGAACATGAAAACACTTCCATAACATCCCCTATATAGAATTGAGAACATTTCTTGTAATTCTTAGGTTCTTGGACTATTTTGGTCTTAGGGATCAAAATAGGACAACAAGGTGCTCCATGGAAAGGTTCATTGGCAAAGTCCCCATTCCCTTCGAACTACCCACATCATCTAGAGGGGGAGTTCCTTGGAAGGTGCATGGGAGAGGCATACAACTCACATGACACATCCAAGTCTAGGCAAACACTCTCCATTTGAGTCATGCCATCAAATTCTATGATTTCCTGAGTCATTGTTGCGTAAGTAGTTTCTTTTGAAGGGTAGAAAACCTAGTCAACAACATAGACTTGTTGATATCATCCAAAATGGTGAAATTAGATGAAGAGGTAGGAAATCACATAGGATTGAAGTGCTTTTGAACAACCTTGACTATGGAAAACCTTAAGAGATCTAATATAAAATATTTTCTAACAAACATATAACATAAATATAATATAAATTTTAATATATAAAAATTAGAACACAACCTTTTTTAATATCAACAATGTCTATACAACATATTAAATAATTTTTTTACCAAAACAATGTTCTCCAGATGATGGATCATAGAGTGTGATCTGAAACATTGATGGAAAATATCTAATACAATTAAATCTAGGAACATTTAATCTAACATTACGGACTGTGAAAATTTAATGGCTTCCATAGTATTGAAGTTAACAAATTAAAAATTAATAATAATTTTGGTAAAAAATGCATCCAAGAGGTCATAATACCAATCCCAAGCTTTGAGGCACCAAAAACACACTTCATAAATTTGTAGAAAGAATATTGAAAGCACTTCTATCAGGGCTTAAATTTGCAAGCAATTTTTTTATGATAGTTATCTATTTAATAGTGCCTTTAAAATACTATGACATACTTTAGTATAAGTAAATTATATAAAAACCAAATATATATATCATCACAATCCCCAAAATCTCTCCTTTCACATGATACATTTTTTTCAAAATTTCAATTGTATTTTACAGCTAAAATGTCTAACTAGTATACCTATATTTTAAAAAATATATCTAAAGTACGCCGAGAGATATCCTTCTTGAGGCACCTTTTTTTTAATCAATTTGCTACACATAGGTGGAAATAGGCGCCTCGAGAAGGATATCTCTCGGCATACTTTAGATATATTTTTTAAAATATAGGTATACTAGTAGCATCCGTAGCGACAAGCATAATTCTAACTATATTACATATCTTATTAAGAATTATTATTATTATATAATATAATATTACAACATAGGTTAGATATATTATTATAATATATTATATAATAATTATAATATATATCTCGACACATTTTATACTAAACTAAGCCTAACCGTAAAGGTCTTAACCCGTATACTAGTAGCATCCGTAGCGACAAGCATAATTCTAACTATATTACATATCTTATTAAGAATTATTATTATTATATAATATAATATTACAACATAGGTTAGATATATTATTATAATATATTATATAATAATTATAATATATATCTCGACACATTTTATACTAAACTAAGGTTCGAATGAATGTTAGATTTAGACTTACGGTTTTGTTTATTGATTAGTTTAGGATTAGACTTATAAATAGGGTTGGATATATGGTTAGGCTTATAAATTAATGCTAAGTGTAATCATTTAATCATGGTTAGAGTTAGAATTAGGGTTAGATCAAGGGTTATGATTACAATTAGGGTTTGGGTTAGGTTTAGAACCAAGGTTAGATTAGAATTAGGGTTTTGTTTACGAATATAGTTAAGGTCAAGGTTATAACCCTAATTCTAATCATAATTCTAACCCTAACAATAATCCTAATTCTAACCCTAATCCTAATTGTACCCCTAACCCTATTTTTACCCCTAGGTCTACTTAACCGTAATTCTAACCCAAACCCTAATCCTATCTCTAACTGTAATTGTATTGATAATCTTAATTTTAGCCTTAATTTAATAAATCTAACACTATCCCTAAATGTAACTGTAACCCTAACGTTAATTGTATCCCTAATACTAACCATAATTCTAAGTATAATTCTTACCTTGATTCTAATGAAAACATAATTCTAACCCAACCCTAAACCTAACCGTAACATTCAGGCCAATACTAATCCTAATTCTAACCCCAAATATAACCCTAATTCTAACCTAAAGCCTAAGCCTAACCCTAATTCTAACACTAATTATAATTGTAACCCTAACCATAACCCCAATTGTAACACTAATTCTAACCATAATTCTAACCCTAATGATAACCCTAACTATATTTCTAACACTAAACCTAATTCTAACCATAAACATAATTGTAACCCTATTTTAATTGTAACCCTAACCCTAAACCTAACCTTAATTTTAAACAAACTATAACCCTAATTCCAATCATAGATTGAACCCTAATTCTAACCTAAACCCTAACCCTAACCCTAATTGTAGCCCTAACTTGTGATTCAAATTCAAATTGTAATGATAACCCTAACCTTAATACTGACAATAATGCTAACCTTAGATCTAATTCTAACCCTAACCCTAACCCTAACCCTAACCCTAACCCTAACCCTAATTCTAACCATAACCCTAATTGTAACCCTAACCCCAACCCTAATTGTAACCATAGGTGTAACCCTAATTCTAATTCTAACCATAATTCTTATTGTAGGTAATTCTAATTGTAACCTTAACCCTACTTGTAATACTAACCCTAACCCTAACCCCAAGTTTGATTCAAATTTTAAACCTAATTATAACCCAAATTCTAATCCTAAACCTAACCTTGTTTCTAACCCTAACCCTAATTCTAACTATAATTCTAAGTCTAATACTTACCCTAACTCTTTCCCTAATTGTAATCCTAACCCTAATATTAACCTTAACCCTAACCTTAGTTCTAACTGTAACTATAACCCTATTTGCAACCATAACCATAATTGTTGTATACACCTAAAAATGACATGACTCTGGCCAAATAAATATTTTTAATATTTATTTAAGTCCAATTCTTCTACCAATAAATAAATAAATAAATTTATTTATTTGGTTCATATTCTTCTAAAGTTAATTAAATATCAAAATATTTAATTACCTCTTCTAAAGTCAAAATTAAATAAAATCTTTTATTTAATTTATTTCTTCCAAACAATTAAATAATTTCTAATTATTTAATTAAGTCATGCATTCTTCCAAATTTAAATAAATCATTTAAATTTATTTAAATCCTCTCAATCTCTAAAAATAAAATATAATAAAATATTTTTTATTCTTCTTCTTGCACAAAATGAATTAAATAAATTTATTTATTTAATTTGTTTTCTTCTAAAATATCTTCCAAAATCTTCCAATAAATCTTTCTTCTCATGCAAAAGCAAAAGTCGAGTTAACTGATTTAAAATAACCTTGTTTTTATCAAAAACTCTTAAATTAGAATAAATCATTCTAATTTGTAGAATCAAATATTATCTCTGTCATGAAAGCAGTTAACTCAAACAAAACAACTTTTCTTTGACACATGTCCTCTTTCTATTTGCGCACGTTCTCTCAACCCTTCTCAACCATTGATCTTCTTATTCTTTCTCAACTGTTGATCTTCTTCCTCTCAACTCAATAAATACAACCCTATTCTTCCATTTCTATCATTCAAGCTTTCAGTACAATTACTCTGTCAAATTACCAGCGCGCCTTTGGCACCCCCACTATCACCCATTTGCTTGAGATCACCCTCATTGCTTTGAAGCTCATCTTCATAGCAATAAAGTATAATAGCCATTTCTCCATCGCCATCTTGAAGAATGAAGTAAGGACGTGCGCTTCCTGATGGCAACTTTCATCACAAAAGATTGATCGAGACTAGGCAAACAATGGAAGCTATGGGATAACAAGGGTTGTGTGAGGTTTGTGTTTATTTATTCAATCTTGTTAATTGCATATTTCATTGTGTTATTGGGTTTGATATTCTTGTTTATTTCATCTAATTTTCCTAATAACAATTGTAACTTTAATTATAGTCCTAATCCTAACTATAATTGTAATCCCAACCCTACCCCTAATTATAACCCTAACCCTAACCCTAATGCTAATTCTAACTGTAACCCTAATTATAACTCTATTTGTAATTGTAAACCTAACCATAAACATAATTGTAACTTTAACCCTAATTTTAATTTTAATTCTATCTCTACCTCTAATTCTAATTAAACCCTAACCCTAAGACAAATTCTATACGTAATCACAATTCTAATTTCAACTCTAATTCTAACCCTAACAATAACCCTAACCCTAATTTTAAGCCTAACTTCTAATTTCAACCCAAATTGTAACTATAACCCATTGCCCTAACGTTAATCCTAACAATAATTCTTAGAACCCTAACCCTAATTCTATCTCAACCCTAATTCTACCCCTAGATCTATTTAACCCTAATTCTATTCTTAATTCCAATCCTAATCCTGACCCTAACCCTAACCCTAACTCCAATTCTAATCCTAATTCTAACCCTAAACCTTATTCTAACAATAAACATAATTTTAACCTTATTTTAATTGTAACCTTAGGAACTCTAACCCTACTTCTAAAAATATAAGCCTAACCCTAACCCTAATTCTAACACTAATACTAAAGTTGTAACCCTAACCCTAATTCTAATTCTTACCATAATCAAATGATTACACTTAGCATAACCCTAACTACAACCCTAACTCAAACGTTAATCATGACAGTAATTCTTAGAGCCCTAACCCTAATTCTATCTTGAAATCTACTTAACCCTAATTCTATTCTTAATTCCAACCCTAATCCCAACCCTAACCCTAACCCTAACCCTAACTCCAATTCTAATCCTAATTCTAACCCTAAACCTAATTCTAACAATAAACATAATTTTAACCCTATTTTAATTGTAACCCTAACCCTAACCCTACTTCTAAAAATATAACCCTAGCCCTAACCCTAATTCTAACATGAATACTAAATATAACCCTAACCCTAATGTTTAGGCCAATACTAATTACAATTATGATTAGAATTAGGGTTATAACCTTAACCTTAACTATATTCAAAACAAAACCCTTATTCTAATCTAACCTTGGTTCTAACCCGAACCCAAACCCTAATTGTAATCATAACCCTCAATCTAACCCTAATTCTAATTCTAACCATAATCAAATGATTACACTTAGCATTGATTTATAAGCCTAACCCTATATTCTAATCCTAATTTTAACCATAAACCTAGGTAATTCTAACAATAAACATAATTTTAACCCTGTTTTAATTGTAAACCTAACTCTAACCCTACTTCTAAAAATATAAGCCTAACCCCAACCCTAATTCTAACACTAATACTAACTGTAACCCTAACCCTAATGTTTAGGCCAATATTAACCCTAATTCTATACCTAAATCTATCCCTAACCCCAACCCTAATTCTAACCATAGTTCTATATATATATATATATATATATATATATATAAATGTAAATGACCTTTGTTGTTTTAATTCAATTAAAATTAATTTTATTTTAATTGAAACTAAAGGATAAGATCTTCCCTTAACTTTGTTATTCATTTATTTGTAATACATACATAGAAGGGATTCTCACACATAATGGGTACGTTTTATAGAGATCATAGTTCATCATATCCTCATCTAGTTATTGTAATTGAATTACTCACTGAAGATAATATAATATATATTATAAAGTTTTTCAAATATTTTATAGTAGATTATTTGTCAAATATATTATAATTATAATTATTAATTTAAAAAATATAATATTATAATACTATCTGTATATTATAATGTTACTATAAATTTTGTAATCTATATCTTGTTTAGCACATCATAAAGTAAAAATAGTTTAAAAAATCAAACCAAAACATTTAGGAGCTTGCTTGTAATTGTTTAACTATATTATTTAACTATATGCATATTTATATTTTAAAATATATATTCTTTAACCATTTCATTTAACTTTAGAAAAATATGCATATGTTAGTTTTTTCTTATACTATCAAATATTTGTTATATTTGTGAAATATGATATGTTTTATTCAAATAATCCATTACTTTTTGTAATTTATGTAGATAAAAGAGAGAAACTTTGTGTTTTAAAAGAGAAAGAAAAAATAAAATTAGTAACTTTTAAGCAAAGTGAAAATGGAAAAAGATAAAGAAAAGTATTTAGAAGAGGAAATGATTCATTAAAATATAATATAATATTATCAATGATAATATTATATTATAAATGATAATATAATATATATTATCTATTCCTAAATATATTATAATTATTATTTTTGAAACTAAATATATAATATATCATATTATAATATCTTATAATGTGATATAAGACAATAAACAAACTAAATTAATAATAATGAAATAATAATAATAATAAACATTTTAAACATGGCAAAACTAATCCAAATATGAAGAATAAGCCTAAATAATCATTCATTTCTAAAAACTTAGTGAAATATTACTATCAATACATTTATTAAAAGCATCAATAAAATTAAAAAACAATTAAAAAAGCATGTTTCTAATTTTTAAAGGATTCTTTTCATAAGCAAAGCTAAACAATAATTTAGAATTTCTTTACATTACTTCTTCATAGAACTTAAATTTGACATTGTATAGTTGTATTTAGGCATTTTAACTGTAAAATAGAGCTGAAATTTTGAAAAGACTGTATCATATGAAACTGTCAAAATTTATATAGGATTATGATGATATATGTATTTGGTTTTTATATAATTTACTTATATTAAAGTATATCATAATATTTTAAAGGCACCATTGAATAGATAACTGTCATAAAAAAATTGCTTGACAGGGAAGGGTGATTGTCAAATTTAAGCCTTGCTTCTTCATGCTCTAGAAGTTTTAGAGTTGAGCAAGAAGGGGTTTTTTATGAGACAAGGTAAATTTATTCATATTCCTCATGGATTTGTTCTTGATTTTTTTTTCCTATTTTTATTTTTATTTGGCTAATCCTATTGGCACTTGATGTGATTGTCAAATTTAAGCCCTGCTTCTTCATGCTCTAGAAGTTTTAGAGTTGAGTAAGAAGGGGTTTTTTATGAGACAAGGTAAATTTATTCATATTCCTCATGGATTTGTTCTTGACTTTTTTTTCCTATTTTTATTTTTATTTGGCTAATCCTATTGGCACTTGATGTGAGTTGTTGTAGGGATGAAGGATTTTGAAAGCTTAGATGAAGAGATCTTGCCCAAATTTTAATTTATCTCAAAACCCCAAGAATCCAACATGCATGTGTGGTTTTCCACTTCAAATGCTTGTATGGGATCTGGGTTAACTTAGATATAGCCTCTCATGCAACAAAAATGATTTGATTTAAAACTGTGTTGAAAAGTTTTCATTGATGTAGATCCAAGGATAAAATCAAAATATAAATAAAATAGATTGTTCTATTTTTGCGAAATTATTTCATATGTTTTATTGAGTTGTTTCTAAAAATCAATAACTTACCAAAATATCATATCCTTTCATGCAAAAAAAACATATCACATATTTATATTTAAATTGATAGGTGGTGGAGAGCTAATTTTAGAAAAATATTAGTATTTGATTTCAAGGATGGATTATTTTTATTGAAAAATATTAGTATTTGATTTCAAGGATGGATTATTTTTATTGAAAAATAAATTTATTTATTTTCAATTTGTAGAAACCCTCTCTTTTAATTTTTTAGATATTTTATTTTTTGTTAATGGACGCCATAAATTGAAAAATTGGGTCTCCATGACAACATTAATTTTACATCTCATTATAACTTTTTTTTATTTTTATATTGAAATCTTATGAAACTTTACGGAATCTAAGGAATCTTTGAGCTCTTCAACTCCCATCATGTAAGAATGCCTCTGGGCGTAAATACAGCTATACAACTATACAACTGTCAAATTTAAGCCCGGACTTCTATCATGTCATATTGATCTCTCTATCGGCTTTTGTAAAAGTCGAAACTTCAGTTGAACAAATTTTGCCACATTGACCTATTTACTTTAAATAGAACTCTGTCCTTACAATGAGACTCAAACATTTTACGAGCAGCCGGATAAGCCATGATATGATATGGCCACCCTTCCAGCACTCACACTCAACTGTTCATCCTTCCCCATTGCAATCACAACCGTAAGAAACTACATTCCCAGACAAGTTATCAGAACTTTTTCAATCCACTTCAAAACAACCAATTCCATAATTAATGCAAACTACGTAGTTAGGTCAAAATGGGCTCTGTGGAGAAAACACAGAAGAATAAGAAACCGCAGCAGCAATATATGCAAAGCACAAATGGAAGATAATAAGCTCTCTGAGGTGGATATAAGAAACAAGAAGGCAATACAAGCAGCTTTGTGGACTATGGAAGGAGTTTACATATGTTGGTTGTTCCTTCTGCCTTATGCTCCGGTACAAACTCTCGCCCCCTCCTCCTTTTTGTTTTGAAGTAGAGTTGTGGATTGGACTCTTTTAGAACACGATGACTGGGTTTCTTGGAAACCCACTTCTTACATTTTTGTGTAACACCTAAAATATGCTCTTTTTACAACAGGCTTTCATATATATAATTTTTAAAATAACGTGAAATGCTCAAAATGTGTACTTATTACGGCAGAAGTCCTTTTTTTCTATTTTTTGTTATTGTTTTTAATACCAGAATTTTGTTGCTTTAGGAGTAGAGTTTTTGAATTGGATTTTCTTGAAACTTGTTAGCTAGGTTTCGTAGATACCCACTTTATTTTTTCCTTGAAATACTCTGAAAAAATGCTGTATAGCAGAAGAGTTCGTAGATTGGATTTATCAAAACATGATAACCAGGTTTCTTAGAGACCACTTTTTTATTTGTATTATTATTTTTAATGCCCATTAATTTGTTGTTTTTCCAGTAGAGTTTGTGAATTGGATTTAATAGAACATGATAACCAGGTTTCTTAGACTTATTTATTGTTTGACCACTCAAATGCAGGAAAATCAGTCTGGAATATTTTGGCCTTGGTCATACAGTGTTGAAATGAGCTGAAATTTGTATAGAAGTAAAACACCTTAATATAGCTATCCACAAAACTCAGACCAAAATTCATCCATATGGCATCTTTAAGAACACATTAAAAAAATAAAAAAATCACAGCCCTGGAGATGTTTTATTGGTCTTGTGTGGCATTTAACGTGTAATATTCATGAAGAGAACAAAACATTTTAGACTAAGGAGAAGCTGAAAAACTTGGAAAAAGCCTGAGAATTGATGAAATGCATTAAATATATTCATCTATTCATTTTCATTCCTTGGGAGTTCTCTGCCTTTCTGTGAGAGAAGTATAGAAGGGAGACAGTTCCATTAGCATAGAAGAACCATGCAGCAAGGATAGCAGGTGAGTGAGGAGGAGTTGCAATGCTCCAAGAGCCAAGAGAGCGAAGCATAGAAGATTCCATGCTACAAGAAGAAACAATTACTCCTCTGAGATTGCCTTAATGATCCTTAGTTTCATTTAACTAAGGCCTTTAAATGTTCAAGATTTTCCTGTTTGGTTTTACTCCAGGGTAAATCTTTATTATTTTTCCTTTGTAAGGTTTTTCCGTTTTATATTGAATAGGAGGAATTGATTGTAAATATGATGCTTAATAAATGATTTCCAAGCATATGTATGTAATATTTCAGCAACTTCATTATTTAATTGGCAACATTAATTCATTTAATTCTGCACAAAATCTGTGTTGTCTTGCAATCAAAGTTACTAAACTCGGACTCGGCAGGCTGATTTTGGGCTCAGATTTAGCACAGAACCCCAGCATAGATTCGGCAATTTGGAAAAACCATGATACATAGAGATTTCTTAAGGAAGCACATGTTTTTCTATGGAGTCTTCTCTAGATCAATTGCATGCTACTTTCCTCACATACACAAGTATACATCAAACAAATGAGTACAAAAGCAGATTTAAACTGAAGGAAACAAGATTTAATGTTTTGGCCTTAGAATTTTTGGGCTTAATGTCTTTTTTCTAGTTGTTTTTTTCCCCTATAACTCTCACTAGCTGAACTTGCACAGACCGGTGAGGTGGTCAGAAGCTCAGCAGATTTATGTTGTGACGTGACCAGGGACTTGGGAGACTTACCAGGTAAAACAGTGAGTCTGGTAACTATGGTTGCAACAACCATAACTTATGAAAATATAGATCATATTGGTATCAAAACGGTTACTTCTTAGCTTATGGGAGCTAGGAAAAGAAAAGCTTCTTTGACACTTGAAGATGTCGAGATATGCCTTGGAAATGGGACAGTTATGGGAGTGCCTTGAATTGAGTAAGAAGCCATCCAAAGGCAATTTCAACTCTTCAATAAGAAGGGTATGGCTGAGGCAACAAGAAAGTTCATTACAAGGGGCAGGACACAAAGTACAATACAGCAAGGGAATACATCGAAGGCGAGAAAAGAAGCGAAAGAAAACAAAGTGAATCCAAGCAAGCTAAAGCAAGGATTGTTTTCTTGGAAGGAATACAAACTTCCTCTGGATCATGATGTACAAAATTCAAATAGAGGTAACAGCAAATTACCAATGGTCAAGACAGAGTGGTAAGCGACTACAATGAGGGGGTGATTCATAAACCCTCAAATGATGTAGAATTTTGAATCACAAATATTAAAATTTACTGTTCTACTTGCTCCAACAAATGACAGTGTTAAAAAGGCATGAAAGTTGTTGAAATATCAGAAAATAACATGCTGGAAATAAAAGATGACAAATAATTCAGCAATTTTACCATGGAAATCCTGTGAGGGGAAAACCAGCTTGGTAGTGGCAATTGCTTTCTACCTTAATGCAATTAATTCAAAGAACAAGTACATATATTGGATACAACAATAGTTATTCCTCTACTACTCCGTCAAGCCTCTACAAACTATGAACAGCCGAATTCTCCTAATTTCTTCAATACAACACTCAAATCTTTCCTCCAATGCCAAAACACACTCGCCACCTTTATTTATAGTTGCTGGTGATGCTGGAGCATTACTCTTGGGCCCTAGAAGAAACCTCAGGAAGTTGGAAGTGGAAAGGACGTTGATTTGTTTCAATTCCTGATTTTCAACAGTCAGGAGTGAAAAAATGCAGGTGTGAGATGGACCATGCAAGCACGGATCTGTCATGTCCGGCTTCATCTCTGAAGGCGTGGGTTCAACCTGAAAAGTGTGGATTCCTCCCTGCTTCTTCTGATAAACTTTGTCTCCGTTATTTCCCAAATTCAATTTACTATTCAAGTTTTGATTTTTACTGATCCTTATGATTCTGGGGGATAACCTACCCGTGAAGGGGGAGATAATACAACCTCCACCTACCAGCTTGATGCATGAGTCATTAAGGGCAGCAAAGGAATGTTGCAGACATATCCATTGGTCCAAGTTAGAGAGCAAATAAATAGGGTCAAGGAAAAGGCGTGAAAATCATTCTTCTTAAGCTTTCCATCATTTGCAAATGTTGTGGAAGAAGCAACCATTGTGTGACTGTGTTAAAGTTCTCCAAGAAAAAAAAACAAGCTATTGGGGAAGTTCTCCACAAAGAAAGAATGTAGTTGGAAGAACTTTACAGCTGCAAAAATCCAACAGGGATCAAATATAGAAAGAGTCATTCAAAGTTAGAACCAATCGAACCACCATTATTTTCCGAGTGATTTAAAGAGATTCAAAGTGATAAGACCCTAGATTTTCTAGAGCATATTTTGCATACTGGACTTGACTCAGACTTGGCAGACCAAAAATTTTCCGACTTGGCAAAACTCAGCAACTTGAAAAAATACTTAGGGCAAAAAAATGTGAGTTTTTCAGTCCTCTGTTTATTGGCATATTAGGGCACGCTTTTCATTTTACAGTCACGTTTTTCAGTCTACAGTTGTGTTTTAGGGCATGTTTTTCAGTATATTGTCATTTTTAGGGCACATTTTTCAGTTGACAATCACGTTTTTCAGTCTATAGTTGCGTTTTAGGGCATTTTTTAAGTATACAAGCATTTTCAGGGCTTGTTTTTCATTCTACAGTCGTGTTTTAGGGCATAAAACTCGCTGAAAACTGTGCCCTTCCCGTGTTGTGAGTTAACCTACAAGTTACTCATTTTGGAAAAAAACTTGCGAGTACTTGGGCAACTCACCGAGTTTGTGAACTATGGCCTAGACTCTAGAGTGTAAGAGCATTTCCAAGGTGGAGACTGGGAAAGAAAATAATCACTTCCATGAGACTAACTAAGAGAGAAGTAAAAGAGTGGCATGACTCAAGAAAGCAGCCCAAATCATTGGGATCCACTCAATGTGTAAACTTTTGAGAAACAAAAAGCCTCCCAAAATGGGGAGGTGTGATCCTCAATGGATCAAAATCAGGTCAAAAAAATCACAGTCGGTCAAATGGCCATAAAATACACAACCAAACTCATACTAGTATGGAAATTAGTGGGAGAAGTACTCACATAGTTTCCAAGGCACTTGCCAAGTTTGGTTCAAGATTCCAATATTTGACCTTCCAAAATGAAGAATTTAGAAGATTGAGTTTTGAACATAATTTGTCATACAAAGTCTAGATGTGTAGAAACTTTGATTTGTAGCTTCTAGACCTCCTTGCCAACATGCCCACCAATTTTAGGTGCAAAATTCGTCCTTTTGTTTCCTCAAATGCAAGAAGATCAGTTTGAAGTGTTTTGGTTGATAGTTACGACTTGGTCATACAATGTTGAATGAGATGAGTTGAATTTCTTGATCCATAAAACCTAGGAGATACTCTCCTAGAGATGGTTACCTATGGATTTGTTTAGTTGTCAACTCTTCCTATACATTCAAACATTGTTGTTTCATCTCAAATGAATGTGTTTATAGTCATACATGTTCATTTGTTACATCAACATGAAAAATAACACAAGATAGAGATAATAATATGCAAAGGAAACACACAACAATTACAACAATAATATAAGTAGAGAAACCCAAAATAGGTGAAAACACCAACAAGAGAGAGCAAAACACTCCTTGTTCCACTATTATAGTCAAGTACATATGTGTTGCAAAGCCTCAAGGGCAAAATGGAGCCATGACAATGTCTGAAATACACTCCTCACACCTACAATGTGTCATTGCACAACATAGAAACCCCTGTCTTCACACTTCAATGCACAAAATGATTGTAGAAAAGAAACTAACAATAAGAGCCAACCCCTCCCACTATGTGGACAAGTGTTATGTAATAACTCACACCGTTTTTTTTGAATTTTGCAATATATAAAATGCAAAATGCAACATCCTGACACTTTCTGATCACCAAGTTCCTAATGTACTACTATCTAGATGAATGCATTGCTAGAATGAAGAGGTGGCAAGCTGACCAGAAGCACACAGGGGGCGGAGCCGACCCAAATCTACACCTCTTCAGCGGACAAGTGTGCTGAGTGAATGCAAAGCCGCTAACAGATTGCAATGGAATCCGATCAAGCCAAAGTGGCTGATTACTAAGCGGATCCGATCAATGCCAAAATGGGCTTGAAATGCATAGGGGTGTAGTGGTGAACCGGCCAAGACCTTTTATTGCTGAATGCACACTATCGGCGGCATACCATCCGATTTTACATTAAAATGAGCATGAAAAGCAATGCCTCCAGTGGTACTACCATCTGGGGTTACAACGACAATGTAAAATGCATTATAGAATACTAAATAACAAAGTAACTGGCTGCAGCACACTGTTATAATATTCTGATCAGAAAATCGGACTGCTGCAACAACAAAGATTAATCTAGAAACTCATGATCATCATAAGAAATCATGCTTACAGAGGCTAGGTAAGCAAGACCCTCGAAATAGAACTCTAAAAGCTGATGAAGACTACCCACAGAGGCTGGAAAACAATACTGAACGCAATCAGACCATTGAGAAACTGAAGAAACACTGATAATTCAGATCTGAACTGGCCCACTTCACTACACAAACTCACATAAAACAATAATAAACTGCAATACCCAGCAATTAGATGAATAATGAGCAGAAAGTACTGCTGTACAGCTCAATATTAGCACATAGGGACTACCAGAAATTACTCCAGCCAGCTGCAAATTAAACAAGAAAAGGTACGGCCTTCCAATACTAGTACGGCCTCCCTAGAAAACTCAAAGTATTATGAATTCTCAGCAAAGAGTGTACGGACCCAAGAAAAAGGTACGGCGGCCAATATGAGAGGTGCGACTTAGGAAAAATGGTCAACAATGGTCAAAACAAGGTAGCGACTCTTCCTTTTCCCACGTCCTCATTCCACATGGTACGGTCTTTTTCCACCTTGGCAGCAATAAGAGACATTGGTACAACTCTTTAATAGGATGTACGGCCAGAATATTATTGAGTATGGCTGGCCATAACTCCTTCAATATGATGCGGCCTGTTTTCCTTCAATAGGGTACGGCCTCATGTCGCTAGCTAGTTCTGGAAAATACTAACTCCAGAAAATCAACTCAGATTCATTAGTAATAAAATATATCAGAAAACTGAAGAGATAATTAGAAATTCAAAACACATCAAAAATCTCCATTCTCAGCACCAATATTGGAAAGACTCAATATGCAACACAATGGTGATTTTTGGATGAAATCACTTTACCAGCTAGGAGGGTTTTCGTCCTCAAGTAATTAGAAGAACTCAAGTTCTCTCATAGAACAATTGCAAAATGAATTAGTCAGAAGAAGCTCTTCTGTGCACAAAAACCCATTAAATAGTCTTCTGAGAGAAAATAAAGAATTTCTTATTACTTTTCCTATTTTCCCTCTACTAAGTGTTATAAAGTGTCATTACCTTTTGTCTCCCACTCCTAGCTTATAAATAAAAACACCTTTTTTTTAATAATAATTTAATAAACAAAAGTTGATCTTTTTAAATATAACGTAGAGTTACTTTTCGAACAACTTAAGTTTAATTATTAAAATATTTCCTTGATTTCACCCCTATAGCCTATGGGAAATAAAAAGGATAGGTTAAAGGTCTTTGAAAGGCTTACGCTCGCAAAAGGGATATGACGGTCTTCCCTTCCCAAAATTGCTTGCTTTCAAGCAATTGCAAGTTTGGATGTTGCAAAATATGTTCTCCTTCCCATGTAGCTTCTTTTGGTGGGAGATCCTTCCAACGGATCAAATACTCTAAAATGGTTTTATTCCTCAACTTCCTTTCTCGCACATTCATGATAGTTTCAAAAATCAAAATCAACTTGCCTTCATCATCAAGTGGAGGCAACTCTGTTGAAGGATCGATGTGCTGCTCAAGTACCTTTTTGAGGCATGGTACATGAAACACATTATGAATCTTGCTCTGTTCTAGCAACTCTAACTCATATGCTACCTCACCGATCTGCTGCAACACCTTATACAGACCATAGAAATGCAGTTTGAGCTTTTTGGCTCCACTCTTCTTGAGGAAAGATTGCTTGTAAGGCTACAATCTTAAATAAACCATATCACCTACTTCAAAAATCCTCTCCAATCTATGCCGATTAGCATACATTTTCTGCTGATTTTGTGCTTGCTGCAGATTTTCTTTTAACACATTCATTACAGATTTTCTTTTAACACATTCATTATTTCTTGACTTTGTTGAACCATGTCCTTGGCTCCTGGCACCTTGTTGTCAGACATAATCAAATCGACAAAAGATAAGACATCATAACTATATAATGCTTTGAAGGGAGTCATAGCAATGGACATGTGATGAGTGATGTTGTAGCAATGCCCTCCCAAATAGGGCCAATTAACTCAAACCTTTTGTTGTTTTGTGACATAGTTTCTTAGATATCCCTCAATCCATTTGTTAACAATTTCTGTCTACCCATCAATTTGTTGGTGATAACTAGTGCTAGGAGTTAATTCCGTACCAACCAACCGGAAGAGCTCTTACCAAACATGCTAAGGAACTTGCTGTCCCTGTCACTCACAATGTTCTTTGGCCAACCATGAAGTTTGAAAACTTCTTTAAAAAATAAATCAACTTGTGGTGCTCTTTAAAAAATAAATCAACTTGTGGTGCTCTAAAATCTGATGAAATAGCAAAGAAATGAGTAAACTTGGTAAGTCTATCAACCACCACATAGATGCAATTTTTACCTTGAACTCTGGGCAACTTGGTGATGAAGTCCATTGAAATACTTTCCCATTTCTGATTTGGAATGGGCAAGGGCTGCAATAGTTCAGTTGGAAAAGTGTGCTCATTTTTGTTCTGTTGACACACCACACATTCTCTAACATCCTTAAGGACATCATCCTTGAGCCCCTTCCAAGAAAATCTCTATCTGATTTGCTTGTAGGTCTTGAAATACCCTGGATGACCAGCCAAAGGGGTATCATGAACAACATTAAAAATCTTCTCCATCTTAGATTTAGGTACTAAGAAGATTCTATCCTTGTAAAGAATCAACTCATTCACCACTACATACTTGCCATCTTGCAAACTACCTTCTAAGATGTTAGTGTCAAAAGGATTTTTAGCATATTCAGATAGGATTTTGGTTTTCCAAGTTGTTGTACTCTCCATCATACAACACAAATGTGGCCTTCTAGACAAAGCATACGCCACTATGTTCTTCCCCTTCACATACCCAATGTCAAAATCGTAAGCTTGTAGCTTACTAACCCATTTTTGCTGCCTCTCATTAAGATCCTTTTGACTAAGAAAGTACTTCAGGCTATTATGATAAGTTTTGACAACAAACTTCCCTCCAACAAGATATTGTCTGAACTTAGATAATGGCTAACATTTCTTTATCATAGACAGAGTAACTTCTTTCAACTCCTTTCAAAACTTCCTACTCTCGAAAGCAATAGGATGCTTCTTTTGCATCAAAACAACACCAATACCTTTACCTGTGTTTACTCACCTATTTGATAAATGAATACTTGTAATAATGAATAGAATTAATAATGCATACCAGACAGAGGAGTAAAAGTATATCTTTATTCGCGCATGAAAGTATTATAGAAGTAGACCAGAGATGGTCGGCCAAGGATTAGAGTCGATCTGACTACATCATTCTACTTTTCTTGATACAAAGACTATTTAAAAGATTCGACAGTTGCCAAGAGGAATACAACCGTCAACTGACTGACTCTAACTAATTCTCAACTACCCGAGAGCCGACAAACAATTAATACATAGTCGTGTTGTGACCTAATCACACATCGCCCCATTGCAAATGGGGACCCACTCTTTTCCTCACTTTCCGTCTTCATTTTGCCTTAGGTTTAGGTTTTCTTTGAGCTTGTAGGTTTGGTAGTGTTGTTTTGCTCAAGCCTCGCCTAATTCTTGCCAAGGAGTCTGTATGCTCTCATCCTGATGCATACCCTGAAGCCTTAAAATTGACTAAGTTTGGTGTCCTGAAATCTTGAAAAAATGACTAAGTCTGAAATTTGGTGGATCCTCAAAAATCTAGAATTTGCATGTTAAATCTCATGGATCCGAGACCTACCTCAAACATCCTGGAAAGTATATTTCAAAATATTTAATAGGAAATTCAATATCTAAACATATACTTAAATATATTTTGAAATATACTTTGATTTTGGGTGCTAAAAATGGCTAAGTATAGAAAAAGCGCACTTTAGAGAGGACCTTGCATAAAACAGTTTATACATATACACACAAAAAATCCGTTTTTCCTCTAGGCGGACTTGGAGAGGAGCTTTGCATTAAAAGTTTATACATGACTGCGCAAAAAGTCCGTTTTTCCTCTAGGCAGACTTGGAGAGGAGGTTTGCATTAAAAGTTTATACAGGACTGCACAAAAAGTCCATTTTTCCTCTAGGCGGACTTGGAGAGGAGCTTTGCATTGTGCCAGTTTTGAACCCATACATAACCATTCAAGAAGGCCACTCAAGAACATTTGGAGGATGACTTCGTAATTGGCAAGTTAACATCATACATGAGCACTCTTGGCGCTGATTTTAGCCTCCTTTGCATTTAGTGCAGATCAGGTAGCTAGTAGGGGCATTATAAAGGGATTTAGTGCTTTGATAACTTTTGCCTTTCCTTCATTCTTTTATGTAGTTTGTGAAGTGAGTTGAGGATGGCAAGATAGTAATAAGTTGATGAAGTTGCATGACTATTCTTTCTCCTCTCACATAAGATTGAAAGGAATTGAACATGATGATATCCTTTTATCAAGTGCTATGATGTTAGCATAACCTATGATATCTCCTTTTGTAGGTGAAAGACAAGTGCTCGAGCAAGGCAAGCCTGAGCGAGGATGGATTTCCAAGGAATGTAGCCCGAGTTCAAGTTCCTTTCAAGATGGAGGAGAACCCGTTCAAAATGTTCAAGTTCTAAGCACTTCATTGCAACACACGAGAAGTTCTTACATCAAGATCACCGAGAGGACTTCAACAGATCATCATCATGCATCCAAGACAAACTTCATTTCTGGAAGAAGAGCACTATTTCGTCATGCATGAGAGGAAGTCATCATCCAGAGATGCACGCCACATTCTAGAAATCAGAGGCATCCATTTCATACGCCAAGTAGAGGGAGAGAGCATCTATCATGTGCAAGTCCACTTCAAGAGTTCATGAGCAAGACATTTTCTACTGAGCCATCCAGAGTTAGAATCCTGCAAGAATATGTGAAGATGAGAAGAGAAATGAGCATGAATATCAAAATCCATAAATTACACTAAGGCATGAGAGACAACAAGAAAAAATTCGACGAAATTCCCAAGTTTTCAAGTTCGAAGAAGCTAATTTCCAGAGGTGAAAATTCGAAGATTCAAAGACTACAAAAAATGATAAAATTTGGGAAAACATTCCGAGCAATATGAACACAAAGAAAATCAAATCAGTTTGCTCAATGTTGAGGTGGCATGTGCACAACATTAATCCAATCATAGTCTGCCACATCATTCGTCCGCATTCAATGTTCTAAAAATAATAATTTTTTTGTAACAAACTGCTTTGTTGTCAAAATCTGGGTCATTGATTCTCAAATCAATCCTGACCGTTCATGTAATTTTGAAGTCTATAAAAGGGCTCATTTCTCTCATTTGTAAAGGGGGGATTTTTAGAGGGGTGATCAATCAAGAGTAGGAGTAGAGGAGACTCTTCAAAATCATTGAGAGGATATATGAAATTGTTGTAATCCTGCATTTCCAAAATTAATACAAGCTCATTGTTGGTTCGCATGGTGATTTTGTGTGATTGAGGAATGTTAGCATGGTTTCTAATTCTTGAATATGATGGAGAAATGTTTCCAAATAGCTTAGAAATAGATAAGAAGTTCATTGATGTAATGAGTATATGTAAAGATATTTGATAAATTCCTCTTGGTTCATACTTTTTATGATTTGTCGTTGATAAGTCATTTTGCAAAGTTAGCCTGAACCACATTTGTTTTAGTTGAGTTGTGGATGCTCATTCAAGCTGCGCCAGCAGTGGGTGTTTGGATGAAAGTTTACAGCATGAAAATCTTTGAGTTTCCTTAGAAGATTGCACTTACTTTGTGTAGTTGTTGGTTCTCATGGCGAAGCGGAGTTTGGTTTCATGAGGAGTCTGTCTATCTTGGCATATTTCATTATATCATTGTCCTTAGAATAGTTTTCTAAACCCTTTCCCTTTTGCATTTTCTTTTTGTGGCCGGTTTGAAGAAGTTCCATTTTATAAGAAGGAAATAACATATCAAAGCGGAGTAAGGAGTCAATTCAGCGTAAGTCCCTTTGTGAGTTTTCAGCAAATCACATCAACCACTGAGTCTATCCATTGCAAGTCAAGACCTGACATATCATGAACCTTGGAGTTGTCTCATTGGATCACATTGTTTAGCCTTTGGGAGACTTTATTCAAGAGAGGATAGAATACTTGGTATTTTATTCTGAGTTTGCATGTGCATAAAAAACACATCATCAAGTCGGATAACCCAAATTATCAAATATAATAATCGGCATTGAACACTGACTACATCCCTCCCCCCCCCCACAAAAAAAAAAAAAAAGTTGTCTTCTAGACGACAAAAAAGCATGAAGCATCAATTAAAATTAGGTAAGATATTCCCCTCGGTGATGACACTACAGACGAAAAGCCTATATGCAAACCTGGAAAAACACATAGAGTAGAAGTAGAACCAACATCTCCAGAACATATGCCAATAAATGAAAAATATTGAGGACCAACCAACCAAGGGACCCCATCTGATTACACACTGGAAGCTGAGAATACTGTACCCAATCGATCACTGAACCTAGATAGTACTGCAAGCATCTTAGAAGCATTCTAATCATGGAAAGATTGTTTAGTGTCCCCATATGCCATGAATGTACATTCATTTAATTCACCAACCAACAAGAATGATTCTTTGTCTGCCTGGAAGAACTAATGATAGGTGTTCAAGTATATGAGAAAATCCATTGATTATTGCATTAGGTTTACTTAGTAGAGATTGTACAACTGAATCATTTGAATCTTGAACCTCAACATTGAGTTTGGTGGGGGTTTGGGGGCAACGCTCCCAGTGGGGTTGAGGGATAGCGCCCCTCACGGGGGTCGAGGGGTAGCACCTCTGGCGCGCTCCCTGTCGCGAGACAGGGCGGGGTCAAGGGGGGAGCCCTCGCCACCAAGCCCAAATTAAGACCTTCAAAACCACACAGATCTTCATGGTGCACCCTATTTTTTCTCTCCAATACCGCTTGAAGTAGTTCCCGTAACTAATTCTTGGTTGCCACTGTTGTATTGTTGAATTGATCACCTCTATCCAGAGTGCAAAATTAATTTCTGGCCATACTAGGTTTAATAAAAAATGTGTGATGAGGAATGGACCACTGACGACAACTGGCGAACAAGGCACTCTAAGTCGTACGACCTGGAGAAATTGCGTGCAGGAGACGGACTCAGAAAACTTAGATTGTATGGAAGAGGGACAAATTGGAGGGCATACGACAGACTCATGTTGTATGTAGCAGTGGCGCGGTGGAGGACGTATGACAAATTGAGGCCCTACGATGGCCAATTGTGCAAGTCGTACGTGAGGAGGGGCGACCAAACATATTTTAAGTCGTACAACGTACAACAGGGATAGTGAGGTTGTACAATAATCAAACAAAATGTAGGTCGTACAGTAGGAGACTTGAAGACAGGTCTTCTAGAAAGCTTTGTGATGCAGAACCTACGACTAGTGTAAGTCGTATAGCAAGGCCAGTAAGGTCGTACAACAATAATTTCTCTATGGTTGTACAACAAATAAAAGAGAAAGACCGTATGACTAAATAATGCAAACCTTGAAGAGCATATGGTAAAAAGAGAAAAGGACGTATGGCGACAGAAAGGAAGTGGGACCATACGGTGGTTGAATGAAGGTGCAAAATTGCAAGTCGTTCCTTTTCTTCTGAATGGTCAGAGTTAGGATGATGAAGTCGTATGAAAGTACTTAAAACATTAAAACTTTTCTACCTTCTGATAATTTTAGGAGATGGCCGTATGGTAGAGTCCTTTAGTAATTTTTTAAATTTTTTGTCTTTTGTGGGGCCCACTTTGTCTTTTCCCCTAGGTGATTTTTTTTCCCTAGTGAATTCAATATTTTGATTTTTTTATTAGATGATATTTTTCCCTTCTCTGTAATTTCCCTGTAAAATTGATTTGTCTTGACGACAAGTATTCATACGTTCCAAATCCAATATTTTAATACTATTCCTTTGAGGCATACCTTTATTAATTTTGCAATCATCCGTAAAGTTGGGTGCCTTTGCTAGAATTGGAACTGCCGTTTTTTGCAAACCATGTGTTGCGTCCATCACACATAGATTGTCAAACTTTTCAAAATCATTTTCCAAATGCTACTCTTTGCTAAACGTTGTAGCTTCAATAAAATTATAAGTTGACAAAAATACTTCGTAGTCCTCCATTTGCCAATGAAATAGGCCATGGAGAGAATTTGTTTCATCCTTCGAGCATTACTGTATTCTAGAATCCCTTCTTCGTTCGGCTCCATCGGACCCAGATCATGCTTCTTTGTCCATTCTTCTTCAAAGTCTGAATCTGATGAATCGGAAGAAGCTGCTTCTTTGCTAACTGCTTGGTTTTTTAAATCAATTATATACTTCTGACCCTTGTTTTCAATGGAGATTGTATTCTTTTTCCAGTTGTGGTTGGCTCTGACTGCTACCAGCCAACCTCGCTCGAACAATGCATCGTACGCTTTCTTTTGTAATGAAATGACCACAAAATTCAACATAAATACTTGGGTTCCTATAATTACCTTTTGGCCCATTAAAACACCAAGTACCTTAATACCGTGTTGATTTGCACCCACTAGTTGAAAAGTTGGGGGCCAGAGAGTCGGCTTACCCAGACGTCTTTAAGTATCTTCTGGAAGTACGTTCACACTAGACTCGCCATCAATAATTGTATTGGTGAGATTTTTTCCAAGGATCTCCATATTTACCACTGCCGGTTTCTTTGTTGTGCTAATTGTTAATAACACGGGATCAATTACTTGGTCCTTCGACAATGGAGGTTCGGTTATTGGATCTTCATTCTCGCCTGACTCCAAATTGGTTGTAGCATGCAACATTACATTCTTCCCCGATACAATAGCATTTAGAAGTTTCAGAATACATTGTAATAAGTCCACTACTTTAATTAGTACAGTAGTTTGAAGTACTTGCCTTGCAATATTTTTCTCAGAGTGTAATTGATTTGTTACTGTACTTGCATTTGCATGTGAGTGGCGTCGTTCGTCATCCATAGTCTACTCCACTTCGGCTCTTCCTTCACAAAATCTTGCTTGTTCTGTACGTGGGTTTGGCTACACAACCTTTTTTGCTTGGGCTTGAGTAACGACCAATACTTCATTTTGCATGTTAACATCAATCAGGTTGATGACGGCCTTTTGCTTCGGACATTCAGTGTCTTCATGGTCTCTAGGTCCATATCATTTTGATGTAGGGGCATCCAGTGGTGTAAGGGCAATCTTGCATCACCCAAAAAGATGATGTTTCAAAATCGTTGAAGTTGTTTCCATTCCTTTTCAAAATTAGTATTCTTGGTTCCATAATCGCTTGAATAATAATGTAGAACTTTCAGTTTTTCAAAACTGCTAAAAATGACAACCTGCCATTTTAAGAAAATGTGCATTTGGGCATGGATTGAAGCGAAAATTTACAGGAAGCTTTGTAAATGAAAAAAAAGACCTTTGGCAAAGGAATCACGCAAAGATCATTTGTGAGCTGAAAGATATTAAAGTTTCCGTTTTCCGAAAAACACCTGAAAATTATTCAAACTCAGGTTTGAGTCACTAAACGGTCCCGTGTGTTGGGACCTAAAATTTCATACAAAATTTCAGGTACCCATGATGAAAATTAGAATCAACATCCAAAATGAGTTGGGGTTGCTTTTTGAAATTTCTAAAAATTCCCTTTTTTTTTTAAAGTTATGACCAAGTCAACGAAGGTCAAACTGAATATTGGTCAGAATGCATGTATACCAGATACAAAATAAATTGTATGTATACCAGATACAAAAGGGGAGCGCATAAAAACTTTCTGTATTCGAGCATGTATATAAAATACAAATATGAACGGTCAAAAGTTTTGTATATTTGTTTATATGTATACAAGATACAAAGCTATATGCATGTCGCGGAACCGAAAAGATTATGAAGTGAGGTTTTATTGTTGTATGTTTCGTGCATTGTATGTATGTTTCAGGTTATACATTTCAATATACATACAATGCAGAACTCAAGAAAGGTTGAAATTTGGTAAAAATGATGCATTGTGACTTAAAGTATATCGGAAGATGCATTGCACTTTATATACATCGTGGAGCCGAAAAGTAAGTAAACTGTGGTTTATAAAAACAATAAGTCCGAAGAGGTGATACAAAGGAGTTTGTATGTATTCGGCTTTGTATCTAAAAATTGGATACAAGTATTGCTGCATTTCGGAAGATACAATTAGAAAAGTGATGTGGGCTCCACCGTTTGCATATCGGGCTTGTATAAATAATAATGTATATCTTCGATATACAAGCCGATATACAAGTTAAAAGGATGCAAATAAGAGATACAAACCGGATGCGAAAAGAAAGTTAAATACTGAAAAGTCTTTGTATGTTCGGGGTGCTTGTATGTTTATAATATACATACCCGATATACAAAGGAATAAAAAGCATTGCTGGGGATAAAAGGTAAAGAGAGGGTTTGTATAAGATGCTTTGTATGTGCGCTTATGCAAGATAACATACAAACGACAATATACAAAGAAAATATACAAGAGAATAATATACAAAACTCGACATAATTGGAGATTTGAACATTATATACATCGGGTGGGGACCACATATGTATGATGGAGATATATGTATTCGATATACAAGAAGGTGATGAAAAGCCGAACTTGAAGGTAATTCAGAAGACTGTTTTATAAAACTGATGGGGTCCGCATTTGTATATATGTTCCAAATTCATATGATATACAATATACAAATGCAAAGATTGAAAGGAAGGAAATTTCAACACAATATAGAGGCCAACCACATATGCACATGTACATGAGATACAAAACGATAAAACTCGCATATACAAGTCCCATAGTTAGCCGAAAATGAATCCGATATTAAAGGGCAATTGTCCCATGTTCTTAAAATCCAACCTGGTGGTGTATCTACTGAAAAAGTGAAATAGACATATACAAATGCATCCGGTGCAAATTTAGAATACTGTTATCCTCAAATAGGGATTACAGAACATTTCGAAGACAAAGAAGGTTAAAATTAAAATGTTTTAATCTGTTGAAGATAATTAATGAAGTGAAGAGTTGCATCGAGTGGTTGTCTCAAGGGTCACAACCCTTGAAAGTGCAATGTATATATGAAAGGGATAATCATCAGTAGATTAGAGAAAAAACATCATGATCAGAAGTAGGAGTTAGATAATTGGAGGGGTTGATCAGTTGCCGAAATAAAACATTATGCTGTATATTGTAAAATCTTTTGAAATTATACAATGGAGAAAAATGCATAAATTGGTGATTTAATATTGGTGTCTATTGTTTGTTGAGCTGAACAATTATTTGGCTGTCTCCACATTGTTATTTCTCTGTTATTTGAACCTGAGTTTCCAAGTTGATATTTTAGTTTTGTCGAGACACACTTGCTGTTTTCGTGTAATTGAATTAATTGGTTTCTATTAAAGATATAAAATCCTTTTGATTGATTACAGTAACTTGGAGGTAACATTTGGATCAGTAAGAAGAGCCCTATAATTGACAAGATTGCCATATTATCTCCAACTCGATATTGTCTTGTTATTCAAATTGAGCATCTACTCCATTTGTCAATACACATTTGCTGTCATTGTGTGATTCTGTTGGTTGGTTCCTTCAAGCAAGGATTAAAAATCCTTTCAATAAGTCACAGTAACCTGGTAGGATTGAGTGGATCAATAAGTAGAGTCTGTCAATCACATTCTTGCACGTTTATACAAGGTATAAACAAACACAAGTGCCAAACAATTAGAATTGTAACCAGTAAGTAAATCATATATCATATACACCTTGACTCCATTAGCCCAACAAAATAGGCACTGGTCATACCAATTCCACTCTAGGATTCCATAAAATCTTATTCAAACAAATACATCTTAGATCTTAGTATTAGAAGTAGAATTAGTTTGCAAGCTTTCATCTATTCCACACTTTATGCCATTGTGGGTAGATCCCTAAACTCATTTGATTCATACATTCCTTTTATTTGCTTCAGCTTTCAAGGTTCACCCGCCTAGGTTTAGCAGAGCCTGAAGTGTAGGGAGTCATCAACCATTCAGGTTAACTCTATTAGTTGGTTCAAAAACATTGCAAGTCTGATCATAGAGCTTGGCATCCTCTTAGGGCTTGAAACCTGCATTTTTGAGACCTAACACCGTACGGGCCCGAAAATGGTCAAAACCGGCAGAGCTAGTTCTTAGCGCGTAGAGCACTCCGCGAGCTTTCCGGCGCTTAAAACGGTTTGTCAATCGGATATCCGGATCAAAAGTTATGGCTCCCGGAAGTTGACCTGTTTTTGGAGGGAGATGCAAATTTCGAAAATTGGTTGTTGGCTGCCAAAAAGGGCTATTAATGACCATTTTTGGGAATCCTTAGAGGAGTAGAGATAAGGGGGAAAGTGTAGAGTCAAGAATAGGCGAGAAAACAAAAACCCTAACTGATTTGGGGTTACAGAAGGCAGAAGATTCCAGAGCTTGGTGATGGGTAGCTGTAGTGTGTTGCAGCCTGTGGAGGATTGATTCCTTTGATTGTAATTGAGTTTCTGTAATGTAATGAGTTGTCCAAATCAATAAACAAATATTTTATTTTTTGTGTGCCATTTCTGTTGTGTGTTTTATGATTTCCCCCCCTTCATCAAGTGGTATCAGAGCAAGGGTTCCTGAGTGTGTAGACAGATTGCCGTTTATATTTCTTTTAGTAGTCAAGAGGCTGTAAATGGAATTGAAAGATATCTGGGTGTCAATATCATTGAAATTACTTATAGATTTTCCAATGGAATTCAGGTAACGACTGTTTATTACTTCCAGTATAGGACCAAGACTTGAGGTTGTGGGTTTGCTGTGGGAATCAAGATGCCTCCACGAAGAATTAGTATTGGGAGGAATGTTTTGACGGAAGAGGGTTTTAGAGCCCTGCAAAGGCAAATCGACGCATTTCACGAGGAGCTGCGAAGAGGGTTTGAGCCGAGAACAAGAGAAGAAAGAGAAGATGAAGCTGAAGAAGAGCTATCTGAGGAAGAGCAAGAAGCTGTAGGAGATCCTACAAAAGTTAGGTTGTTGAGGGCCATTTCGAAGATTGGAAAGAGGCCCAGGATCGAAGTTTCTACCTATTCTGGAGATTTGAATCCGGAACAGTTTATTGATTGGATCAATGACATGGAAGAGTATTTCGAGTATGAAGATGTGGAAGACCCAGATCGGGTCAAGTATGCAAAAACAATGTTGAAGGGCCATGCCAATATTTGGTGGAAGGACGTCTAGTTGGAGAGAAATAGAAGAGGAAAAGGAAAGATTACCAGATGGGATTGGATGGTGGAAAAACTAAAGAAATAGTTCATTCTTGTGGACTATGAGATGGAGTTGCTGAAAAAACTGCAAGGATTGAAGCAAGGTAACAAGTCTGTCAAAGAGTATATAGAAGAGTTTTACAAGATTACTATTAGGACAGGCCATGCAGAGGCCAATAAGGAGAAGGTAGCCTGTTACATTAATGGGTTGAGGCCAAGTATTCAAGAGGAGCTGAGCCTGGTCAGAATGACCACCATAGAAAATGTGTACTAGTTTTCCCTGAAGGTGGAAGAGAAGCTAAATAAACGATTCGACAGCAAGCAAAGGGGAAGAGGTCAAGGCAAAAGGACTGGTGGAAGACCCTATGGAGGCCGAAATGAAGATTCAAAGAAAAGTGAAGAAGCTGGCACCAGTCGAAATCAGAGAGGAGATAATACCTATCGCCCTCGTGACTAGAACAATGGTGAGCAAAGAGGAAGAGGAAGAGGTAGACCTGGGCAAGGACCTAGAAGAGGAGGTTTTATAGGAACCTGTTTCCAATGTGGAGAAGAAGGGCATCGGGCATGTTGATGTTTGTTTTTGGACAAGTCAACAATTAGAGTGAAATACAAAGTATCTAACTCCCTCTTGAGCAAAGCCTCTCGAATGCTGAACGAAGTGATCAAACAAGATGACTCCAAGGTTCCTTTTTGATGATTTTGTAAGAGATAGCTCAGTGACTAAGTATGATTTTGCTGTTTAAACAGAAAGGGACTTATGCAATTGTTCAAATAAGCTGTTGTTTCAATGATTACGGAAGCAAATATTGGAGAGTCTAAGTATTACAACTGATGGCGTATGATTTGGCAATTGATGTTCTTGATCCTAATTCTAACTGAATGGATAAAAAAAGACAAAAGATGTAAGGTTTAGTGATACTAATCTAATCCTAGATGTAAGGATGATTACCGCTCAAGGTGAAACCAAACCAGATCCTGCTTCGCCAAGATAGACAACTACACAAGATTGATGCAATCTTCTAGGGTGTACAAGATGTTTAAATCACTTATGCTCATGAAGGATTCAACAAACATAAAGATCAAATTGATGTTCAATTTTGTTCAGACTAACCATGCACTGCAATTTGCAAGCCACAAACTACAAATCGTATGAACTTATAGATTTCACCACAAAGCAATAAAGAAACCTTCCATTAACTAACATAAACTTAAAGAAAACTTAATATAACTTAAATTCGCTTGAAAATCTAAACCATGCAACACTCAGAAACACAAATAGAATCACCAAAGTAATGAATCTTTTATTATCTCAGAGAGCTCTTGCAACAATTTCAGAGTTTTTCAACCGTACAAATGAGAGCAACAAGAGCCCCTTTATAGACCTCAAAATAAATGAAGGGTCAAGATCGATCGGCCAAGCCAGCGGACCAGATCAAGCCACATCACAAGTAGTTGTAACAAACTCTTCTTTATTAAATAAAAGAGGCCAACTTCATTAAATGAAGGACATTATCTATATTAAATGAAAAAGGTTATCTTTATTAAATGACGGAGGCTATGAAGAAAGGAACAAAGGCACGCCTCGCAAGAAGATAAGAATGATATATCATTATCTTATGAAGAATCCCCATGTGAATATCCATCACTAGAAGCTTGGCATTCGATGAACTTGGACACTATTTGCTTGACTTCCTCCAAAGGTACACTTGGCGCATTCTGAATGGTTCCTTCAGCTTCAAGTACATCATCTGAATAGAGGCCAAGTGTCTTTTCCCAATTAGTTATTCTTGCTTTGTTGTTGCCAAGGTGGACAACAAGTGAAAATATACTATCAAGTCTTTCATCTGTAACATCATTTTCCTGAAAATAGAAAGCTTGAACTTGTTCTTTCAGATTCTCAAGAGTCATCTCCCCAAAAGGATTACAGATCTTCATCAAAGAAGCATGTATTCCATCCTAAATCTTTTGAAGCACACTTCTAACTCTTGACATATCTATTTCTATTTTTTCCAACAACTGTCCTTTGATGCGAAAGCCATAATACTAGGAAGAGAAGTTATATGTTTTACCTTCTTCAATCACTTCAGCATGTAACAACTCATCAACTGATGTTTCCATCAAGTCTTCAAGTGTGGCAAGTATTGATCCTTGAGGTCTTTGAACTCAACACAAGCTATCATCAGTGCAAGTACCCTCTCCTTCAGATCGGTAATCTTATCACTTACTTGCATAATATTTTCTAGATGTTTAAATGTAGTCTCCTTTGATCTTTTCATCCAGTCCTTCATTCTATGAGATGAAGACTTCAACTCTTCTAGGTGTTCAACTGTTTCTAGAGGAAGGAGAGATGGAGTTGTAGCAACTTTTTCCTGCTGATGAATAGGATGAACTAAATGCTGAATATACTGCTCTAAGGCTCGACATCTTTGCTCAGCTTTGATTCTGCCTTCTGTCTCTTGTCTTATGATGGCTCGAGCATTATCAATCGAATCCTGAAGCTCTTCTTCAACTTGCATTCCAGTTAAAGGACCCAGATTGATTGTATTGATGTCATAATCATCAGGTGTTACATCCTCTATATTCTTTTCAAGCCTAGGAACTGCTACATGAACCTTCCTTACTTCTGTTTCATCTTTAGTGATCTTTGAAAAGATATTTGCCTTATTCTTTAGTTTCTCTTTCGACATGTCTAAGAGTAACTCATCAACTGGAAGAGGAGGACACATTTCAACTTCATAATTCTCTCTGATTCTTTCCTGTAACCATTCTAGCAGTGATGACAGATCTTGCTGCTGTTGTAATTGTCTTCCTTGTGCAGGCAATGATTCCTCTTCAGCCTCATCCTTATCTTCAGTATTTGCTTCATCGATGATCTCAGTATCATGTGGGCTAGAAGGCACTTCTTCCATTGGGGCTTCTGGAACTACATTCTCCGCAGGTATCACTAAGTCTTGGTTAAGTTGAGTATCACCTAGCAGTCTTGAAGAAGCAGTTTCAATACTTATCCTTTTCTTCTTTTTATTAGATTCTCCTTGAACAATCTCAAGCTGTTTTCTTTTCTTTCCCTGCCCTGAATCTCTCTCGCTTCCTCTGCTTCGTGAATCTTTACTAGGTGCATTGTGTTGTTCTTGCTGATCCATTTCTCCCATTTTAGTATAGGTGAGTCTCTTTCCTTCATCAAGCAAAGCTTGTACTTGTTTATTTATTTGCTCTTTAGTGATAGCAATGATAGGCCTTATCAACCCTTCATCATCGACCTTTTCTCTATCAGCCCAGTTGACTTCATAAGGCAAATTGCGAATCTTATCATATTCATCACCAAGAAGAGCTCTTTCACCTTCTAACTGATCAGGAATCCGTAGTACTTTTGTAGCTCTTATTAAGTCCCATTTCAATCTTGAACACTTTTGCATCCTGATATCATCATCATCTATAGCATCAACCCAGTGATCCTCCAGTTGTTCTTTATGCTTGTAAGAAGAATAAGACTGCTTGATGGCTCCATGTGGATCAAAATTCTCTCTCCTTGAATCATGTGGATGCAGATGATAAGCCTGAAGCTCAACTTCTGAATGCTCAGCTGCCTGTAATGATGGACAAGAATAGTATCTACCCAGCTGAAGAGGAAACTGAACCCCTGCTTTCTTCCTTGCTTTCTGCATCTTATGAAACTCTAATAGCTGTCTGGAAACCTCTAGCAACACCATCCTGTTTGAAGGATATCTAGGTAGTCTATATGGGAAATATGTAAATCCTTGAATCCTGATATAGGTGAACTTGTCATACTGAATATAATACCTTCCATACTGCTTGATGAAGTTCCGAGCAGCACTTGTTAATCTTCTATGCAGTTCACCTCTCAACTTCCTCACTATGAACATGGCGAAAGCATCATTGAATCTCTTGTAGTGATTTATATTCTTCAAATGGAGTTGAGGATAACACTAATGTGAGAGAATCTGTCCTGGCTTGGTACCTACTTGTCCTTTAGCTGTTAGTCCTTTGTAGACTACATTTCTTGCCAGAATATAAACAAGGTATGAAGTCATGAAGAAAGACTTCGTTTCATCAAAGTTCTCAAACTGATCATCAAGGCAGTGGCTTATAAGACCAGCCCAGTCAATCATCTTGTTCTTTGTAAACATATGATCAAAATAAGTATACATCCATCCTTCGAAAGTAGATGATTGTGGCCTACCTGTTACTCAATTCAGGAACATGATCAGGTAACTTATCTCTTGCTTGAAGTCAACCTTGTGATACTTGGGGTCTTCAGAGTTGTATATCTTCATCGATGAATCATTCATCCACTTCTTCCTGATTTCTTGCGTGTAGACCTTGGAGTTGCCTTCGAAAGTCATCTGAGCAGTTGTTGGGCATATGAAGACTCCTTTTGCTTTCGGGATGTTGAAGATCTCTTGAATGGCTTCTCTTTGCAGGTAGGCGAGAACAGTTCCATCCTTTGCTATAATCTGTCTTTTCTCTTTGTCATAGTGCTGAACACACTCCAACACTAGCTCGGCGCTTGGCAAGGTAGGTGGAAAGCAAGCTGCTTGAACAATCCCGCTCTTTGCGATGGCTTTGATATCTTCGTTCCTTGTGATGGCGAGCAAGAAGTCTTTCACTTCCTCTAGGTTGATATGTCCCATGTTGGTGTCGCCGACATCCTTCCACTGCGTTTCTAGCTTGGACTCCGGTATGTTGGACTTGGCATCCATCTTGATAAGGACTTGTCTCTCTTTGGCCGTCATTCCCATTTACCTGCAAGACTAGACTCGAATAAGTAGATTGAAATAATAGATTCTACAAGTCTTTTACATCACTGTTATCATGTTATCACTTCATCAACTTCTCAAGGACACTTTACTTAATCAATTTCAAGTTTCACTCAATCTTCCAAGTACAAAAGAGGTCTTATGAATGAAGAGCAACATACTCTAAGTCATTTTACATCAAAGCATTATCTCTGATAAATCTGCAAATTAAACAAATAAGAGACAATTTTTTCACGAAGTAGAAGTGATTAATGCTTACCTTGTGTCAAGTATTTTGTCCTAGAAGAGCAGAATTCTGGAAAAATATTGAAATTATTCCTCTAAATGCAGGTCTGCCCTGAATAATTCTGCCTTTTCTTCAAAAATTCACTATTTTTTTGGTGAAGAAACTTGCTGCCTTTTTAAGAATTTCGCTGCTCCTTTGACAAAAATTGCTGCCTCCAAAAGGAAATTCGCTGCTCGTTGCTTGCAATTTGCAAAATGAATGAGGTAAATGAAGGGGGCGCCCACTTTAAATAGGCAATTTGCACTTTATTAAATGAGGTCGGCCAGGATTGAAGTCAGCCTTCTTCAATATTTAATATTTGCAACTTTTAAAATTTCAAATTGTTTAGCGCCAAAAGGGATAGACTTCTACATGGAGGGCGCTATTAGTGGAAGCTTGAATGCATTTGGGCGCCCAAGCTAATTCAACCATTTCACTTCTTCTTTAGATTGCCAACATTCAACAAGGCACAGATTTCTACCTCTAGCGCACACTTCTTCAACTCCTTGAAATCATTTGAAGTGCTCAAGACTTACCTTGCTCTAAGGCGCTACAATCCATTCCTCAAGGCGCAAAACTCAGTAGGCTTAAACCATCCAAGTGTGATGTAAGGCGCCAAAATGAGTGAGCTTTACACAGAGGGCGCTCAAAGTGGAAATTTGAATGGTTTTGGGCGCCCATGCTAGAGATTAACACTTATCCTTACCTCCACTTGAATTCTCCTCCTTAAGGCGCTCAAGGCACTAAAACCTTACTTGTTTCTAAGGAGGTGAAGTAAAAGGCGCTAATCTTCATCAAATACCCTTCTTAAGGCGCACTTTTGAGTTAACAATCTCCATCAAGGCGCTCCAAGACCTAAATAACTCACCTCCTCACTCCAAGGCGCATTTTGATGTTCCAAGACTCTAGGGCGCAAATTGGAGATCATTTTGGGAAGGAATTTGGTGCTCATCTTTCCAGGTTTCATACTCCCTTTCTGGGCTCCCACTCCATCAAAGGCGCATTTACTCATTGTAATCTCTCTGAACTTGCTAGGCGCAACTTTGACTCCATAGTTATATGCCTTAGGCGCTCAAACTTTTGATTTTTCTTAAACATTTATTCACAAGGACATAAGATCCATTCATCAAATAGCTTCAAGACGCCAATCCATTCCTGGCGCTTCTTAAGGTGGTTAGGACTTTCTTGAGTGGTAAGATGCGCCCATCTTATAGTCTTCTGACAACCTCCATCTTTCACCAAGGCCCAAGAATCTTCTATCAAGTAGGCGCCTAACACCACTGGATTCAACACTTCAAAACACTTCAAGGCGCTCCAAAACTTCTAGTTTCCTTCCCTTTCACCTAAGGCGCTATTCATGCTCTCTTCTACTTCAAAGAGCCCTAGTGGATTCACCTTCAAACTTAGGCGCATATTTAGCCATGACTTGAACTTACCCCCTACCAAGGCGCAATTTTGACTTAGGCGCTAATTGACTCCTCTAGCTCTAGGCGCAAATTGGAGATGCTTCAAACTCCCTAAGGCGCTATAGCATGCCAATCATGCATCCATCCCAAGGCGCCACATCGAAGTGATCCCAACTTCTTACAAGGCACAATTTGATAGGCCCTCCTCTGAAAGGCACTAAAAGTCATAAACCTAGACCTAATTCTTATTGAGGCGCTCAAACACTTGTCCTTACTCTCTAATCTCTAGGCGCACATCAAGGCGCAGAAGTCCTAGTCTAAGACCTTCCAAGTTGATCAAGGTGCTCAAGACGCACAATTGGACTCACTTACACTAGGGCGCTTCAATCCAATCACCTAAGGTGCCAACACCTCCTAGGCGCCAACTGGAAACCCTTCCTTAAAGGCGCTCATCATTAAGGCGCTAGATTCTGCTCTAAGGTGCCCAAACTAGGTGGGAGGAGTGGAAAATGAGCGCCCATTTTGATCAAAGATGTACCTCTTTCTGACCCTTAGGCTTGTAAACAGGAGGGATAAAGTACTCAACATTATCCAAACAATCAATCCCTCCCTACACATCGTCAATGCTCAGGCCCTTGACCAAAATGACACATAACAACTCCTATGCAAAGCATCTGAGCTCAAAAGAGGGGGTCCCTATGCCTAATGGGGTGATGTGTGATTTGGTCACAACAGGGCATACGAGTGTCCGCAACATCAAGGAAGGATGAATAGAAGACCTGATGGTAATGCACGAGTTGCACATGTAGATGAAGATGCACAGTCTGAGCATTCTGAAGATGCTGAAAGGGGAGAAACCCTAGTTGTCAGAAGAACTTTGTTGAATGAGGAGAAGGAACCAAATCAGAGGAAGAGTTTATTCCGCACAAGGTGCAAATGTGAAGGTAAGTGTTGTGATATCATTATTGACAGTAGAAGCACTGACAATCTTGTTTCAGAGGAGATGGTTGACAAGTTGAAGTTGACAAGAAGGAAGCATCCACATCCATATCGGATCGCATGGTTGCAGAAGGACCATAGAGCTTTGGTCAATGAGCAGTGTTTAGTTAAGTTCAAGATTGGGGACTACCATGATGAGGTGTTGTGTGACATCATACCAATGGATGCATGTCATATGTTATTAGGGAGGCCGTGGTAGTATGATAGGAGTGCTGTCCATGATGGCCGTGCAAACACATATTCCCTAACAAAGGATGGAGTTTGTCATAAGTTGAAGCCCTTGAAGGAGGTGGAAGAAAAGGTATGTAGTACTACTAGAATTTGCTTGGTAGATGGTAGAAAATTTTTGGAGGGTATGAAGCATGAGCGTCATTGCTTTGCATTGATTCCTAAGATTAGTCAAGAGAAATGTGAAGATGTACTAGCAAAAGTTGCATATATGTTGGAAGAATTTCAGGACAGTCTCTGATAATGTATCAAAAGGTTTGCCACCAGTGAGAAAGATAAGTCATCAAATGGATTTGATACTAGGAGCTAGTCTGCTGAATAAGGTAGCCCACAGAATGATCCTTGTAGAGAATGAAGAGCTGAACAGACAAAGTTCAGGAGTTGTTGAAGAAGGGACTGATAAGGGAGAGCCTAAGTCCATGTGCGGTACCTGCAGTACTAGCACCAAAGAAAGATGGAGAGTGGAGAATGTGTCCAGATTCTCGGGCCATCAATAAGATCTCGATCAAGTATAGATTTCGATTACCAAGAATGGATGACATAATGGATTGTTTGAGTGGAGCCAAGTACTTCACAAAGATTGACCTGAAGAGTGGGTATCACTAGATCCGTATCAGAGAAGGAAACGAATGGAAGACAGCCTTCAAGACAAAGGAAGGTTTGTATGAGTGGTTAGTCATGCCATTTGGGCTAACCAATGCATCGAGCACATTCATGCGGCTCATGAACGAGGTATTGAAAGAATTTTTGGGAAGTTTTGTTATTGTTTATTTAGATGATATTTTAATTTTCAGTAAGACTTGGGGATGAGCATTTGATGCATATTAGAAGAGTTTTAGAGAAGCTGAGGGAGGAGAAGTTGCTGATTAATCTGAAAAAATGTAGTTTTGCAAAGGAGTTGGTATACTTGGGATTTGTTGTCTCAGAGGAAGGTCTTAAGATGGACCCAGAGAAGGTGAAAGCTATCCTTGAATGGCCTACACCAAGGAGTGCCACAGAGGTACGATCTTTTCATAGTTTGGAAAGTTTTTACAGAAAGTTTATCATGAATTTTAGTAGCATTTGTGCACCCCTAACGGAGACAATGAGAGGGGATAGAAAAGAGTTTAGATGGACTAAAGGAGCAGACAAGCTTTGATACATTGAAGCAGAAAGTTACAGAGCAACCTGTTTTGCCATTTTCAGATTTCAATAAGGTATTTCAAGTAGATTGTGATGCTAGTGGCAGTGCTATAGGAGCTGTTTTGAGTCAAGAAGGTAAGCCCATTGCCTATTTTAGTGAAGCTTAATGATGCCAAGAAAAAGTATTCTGTTTATGATCAAGAATTTTATGCAATAGTTCAGGTTTTGAAGAAATGGAGACATTATTTGTTGCCAAAAGAGTTTGTTTTATATACTGATCATCAGGCTTTGCAGTATCTTAATAGTCAAGGAAAGTTGAACCAGAGGCACTTAAAATGGGTTGAGTTTTTGCAGAGCTATACTTTTGTTTTGAAGCATAGGAGTGGGAAGTCCAACAGAGTTGTAGATGCCTTAAGTAGAAGGCAAAATTTGTTGATGGAAATGAAGATAGAGGTTGTTGGGTTCGATGAGCTCAAAAGTTTGTATCCTGAAGATCCAAATTTTGTAGAGGCTTGGAAAGCTTGTTTGGAACCTGTTACTTTGGACAAGACAAAATGGTTGGATTTCATAATCCAAGATGGCATGTTGTTTAGGGGAAGCTAGTTGTGCATTCCGAGGAGTTCCATGAGAGAGAACATGATAAAGGAGAAACATAGTGGGGGATTGGCTGGACACTTTGGTCAAGATAAGACCATTGCTATTGTTGGTGAAAATTATTATTGGCCACAGTTGTAGCAAGATGTGAGGAAATTTGTGCAGAGTTGTAGAGTGTGTCAGATGGCAAAAGGAACAAGTCAGAATACAGGGCTATATCAGCCATTACCTGTACCAGAGAAGCCATGGGATGATATTAGTATGGATTTTGTTCTTGGTTTACCAAGGACACAGAGAGGACATGATTCCATTTTTGTGGTGGTGGACAGATTTTCGAAGATGACACATTTCATTCCTTGTAAGAAGACCAATGATGCTATTCATATTGTTGAGTTATTTTTCAAGGAGGTGGTGAGACTACATGGTCTACCCAAGAGCATAGTTTCAGATCGAGATACCAAGTTTGTTGGCTATTTCTGGAGGACATTGTGGAAGAAGTTGAAGAGAGATTTGAAGTTCAGTTCTGCACACCATCCACAAACTGATGGACAGACCAAAGTGGTGAATAGGAGTTTGGGTAACCTACTATGATGCTTAGTAGGAGATAAGCCCAAAGGATGGGATTTGATCTTACCACAGGCAGAATTTGCTTACAACAATTCTGTCAATAGGAGTACTGGTAAATCACTATTCCAGATTGTATATGGCAATAGTCCAAGAAATGCTTCAGAGTTAAGGAAGCTGGACAAAGGAGAAAAGACAAGTGCTGAGGCCGAAGACTTTGCAGAACACTTGAAGGATTTGCATGAAGAGGTGAGAAATCATATTAATAAGATGAATATTCAGTACAAGGCTAAGGCAGATCAGAAGAGGAGATATAAGGAGTTCCAGGTAGGAGATGAAGTCATGGTTCACTTGAGAAAAGAAAGGTTCCCAATTGGAACATACAATAAGTTGAAAATGAAGAAATTTGCTGTCCAAATTGTCTCACAAGTTTTACAGTGTTTGACGGGATCCTTTGATCCATTGTTTATAAACTTGGGTAACTTCTGCTTTTCTCCATTGGGGCTTACCATGGTTTTATTTTGATGCAAACTTAGCACTTGGAACTTGCTTGCCAAGGAGTTTTGATTCAAATGTTCCGATGCTTCTCTCGCACTCTCGGTCATGTGAGAATTCTCTACTCTTCCTGCAACTTTAGCGTTCTTCCAACTTGTTTCGCCTTTAGATTTTCTTTTATACACCCTTGGCTCGACTTCTTCTCCTTCGATTGACAACCTTTCGATACCTCGAAGGTTGCTCTTGTACGCTTCTATGAAGGAATCTGATTCCAACTTCCAACTTCCCTCATATAGAGAACCCTCGTGTAGAGAAGATTGTCTTGACCTTTCAACTTGATCAGAAAGATCAATCCACACGTCTGGCAGTGGAAGGTGCCTGGTGATTTCCTCCCACTCTGCACTTGTGTGATTATTTGTAGTGTAAATGTGTTCCTTCTCTCGACTACGACTCCTACTCACACTCAGACTCAGACTCCGACTCTGACTCCTACTCACGCTCGCTCGACTACGACTCCTACTCACGCTCGCTCGACTCCGACTCCTCACGCTCGCTCGACTCTGACTCCTACTCACATTCCGACTCCGACTCCTACTCACACTCCGACTCCGACTCCGACTCTTACTTCGGGATGGACTTCGGCTTTGAACTTCAATGATCTCTCTTAGTCTTCTTCTATGCCTCTTTGTTCTACCAGCCTAAGAGATCTTTTGATCTCTTGATCCTGACCATGTGGTCTCTTCTAGCCTTTATTAGGATCTAAGGGCATGAATATTTTATCTTAGACTTGATTTCTTTTAAGGCAACGACACCAATGTTTACTCGCCTATCTGATAAATGAATCCTTGTAATAATGAATAGAATTAACAATGCATACTAGACAAAGGAGTAAAAGTATATCTTTTTTCGCGCATGAAAGTATTATAGAAGTAGATTAGAGATGGTTGGCCAAGGATCAGAGTCGATCCGACTACATCATACTACTTTTCTTGATGATACAAATACTATTTAAAAGACCCGACAGTTGCTAAGAGGAACACAACCGTCAATTGACTGACTTTAACTAACTCTCAACTATCTGAGAGACGACAAACAATTAATACATAGTCAGATAACCCAAATTATCAAATATAATAATCGGCATTGAACACTGACTACAACCTGAAGTATCGCACTCAAGCTGAAATGGCTAACACAAGACAAAAACTCACCACTTTCTTGAGCTAATCAAAAACTTGCTGCGCTGAAGTAGAACAAGAAAATGCCCCCTTTTTGGTCAAATCTGTAAGAGGAGCAGCCAACTGTGAAAAACCCTTCACAAATATTTTGTAGAAGCTACAGAGACCGATGAAGCCTCTCAAATGTGTAAGTGTCTTTGATGGTGGCCAATCCAGGATGGATTTGATCTTCTCTTGATCAACTCTCACACCTTGTGAGCTAATCACGTGTCCCAAATAAAGTATTTCAATCATGCCAAACTCACATTTGGATGCTTTAGCAAACAAAGATTGTGATTCTAAAATACCCAACACTTCTTCCAAATGCTTTAGATGCTCTTCCCAAGTCTTATTGTAGATGAGGATATCATAAAAAAATATCAAAACAAACTTTCTAAGCTGCTGATTGAATATTTGATTCATGCAAGACCGAAAAGTAGCAGGGGCATTAGTCAAGCCAAAAGACATGACTAAGAATTCATAATGCCCATAATGACATCTAAATGTTGTTTTCTGAACATCCTCCTCACAAACTCTAATTTGATGGTAACCAGATCTTAAGTCTATCTTGGAAAAATACACTACACCATGGAGTTCATCAATCTTCGGAATTGGGTACTGATTTTTTATGGTCATTTTGTGTAAGGCTTGTAATCTATGCACATTCACATAGTCCCATCCTTCTTAACCAAAACAACTGAAGAAGCAAAAGGACCCTTGCTTGGCTTTATATGTCCCATCTCAAGGAGCTCCTTAATTGTCTTCTCTATTTCTTCCTTATGCATTCAATGATTCTAAAAATAGTAAATTTTGTAACAAAGTGCCTTGTTGTCAAAATCTTGGCCATTGATTCTCAAATCAATTTTGGCCATTCATGTAATTTTGGAGCCTATAAAAGGGCCCATTTCTCTCATTTGTAAGGAGGATTATTAGAGGGAGAGAGCAGGCATCAAGTAGTAGGAGTAGATGCTGTTAGAGTAGAAGTAGAGGAGACTCTTCGAAGTCATTGAAGAGACATGAAATTGTTGTAAAAATGCATTTCCAAAATCAATACAAGCTCATTGTTGGCTCACATGGTGATTTTGTGTGATTGCGGGGTGTTAGCATGGTTTCTAATTCTCGAATATGATGGAGAGATGTTTCCAAGTAGAGTAGAATTAGATTAGAAGTGCATTGATGTAATGAATATATGTAGAGATATTTGATGAATTCTTCTTGGTTCATACTTTTTGTGGATTGTCGATGGTGATTTGCAGTGCAAAGTTAGCCTGAACCTCGACGTTTGCTTTAGTTCGGTTGTGGATGTTCGTTCAAATTGCGCCAGCTGTGGGTGTTTGGATGGAGGTTTATGACATGAAAATCATATGATTACCTTTGGAGATTGCACCTACTTCGTGTAGTTGTTGGTTCCCATGGCGAAGCGAAGTTTGGTTTTATGAGGAATTTGTCTATCAGAGCATGTTTCATTATACCATTGTCCTTAGATTAGACTCTCTTAACTCTTGTCTTTTGTCTTTTCTTTTCATGTTAGTTTGAGTAGGTTCCACTTCAGAAGGAGAATAACATCTATCGAATGGAATAAGGAGTATATTCAGTGTAAGTCCCTTTGTGAGTTTCAGCAAATCATATCAACTACTGAGTCTATCCATTGCAAGTCAAGACCTGACATATCATGAACCTTGGAGTTGTCTCATTGGATCACATTGTTTAGCCTTCGAAAGACTTTGTTCAAGAGAGGATAGAATACTTAGTATTTTATTCTGAGTTTGCATGTGCATAAAAAACACATCAACAGGTGTAATGTCCCCATTTTTGCGAGCATCAGAGTTTGGAGGATTAGCCTATCATTTGACCCTCCTAGGCTAATGGGGGGTGTTCAGAGGGTCCTGTTTGGCAGTTATTTGGTTGCCTTTTCCTTCAGAGTAGAGTTTGGTTCAGGTTGGCCTTCGTTTGATGTTTCTGGACTCAGTTATACACGCTTACTATTTATAGTAAGTCACCATTTTAGGAGAGTCAGTGTTTCTATATATAGCAAGGCAACTGGACAGGTCTTGATTGCAGTGTCGATCTCTTACTCAATTGGTTTGATCAGATAATGAGGGATTTACTATTTATAGTGAATCAGTGGTTGATAGAGAGGGACCCTTGCTATTTTTAGTAAGGCGGTTGGATGCACAGAGGGTATAATGGTTAACTCCCAGGTTCAGATGGATTGGCAAAATGATGATTAATAATGAAGTTATGCATTTTTAATTATTATTAAAGTTGACTTTAATAATAATCAATGTATTTAAATGCACATGTTATAAAGTTAAAAAGTCACTTTATATTCAATGGGGCCATGACCCTTCATTTAAGTGACTCAAAGTGCAATTAATGGATTATATTTTGGAGGCCAAAATATTAAAGTATTTCATAAAGCTAATGTGCACACAAGTTATATTATTTTAAATGATATTAAAGTGCATTTATTATTCATGAATATGAGAGCCCAAGTTTGAAGACTTATTATAAAGTTTTATGAAAAAACCTAAAAGTGGATTTCAAAAGGGGATTAAAGGCACTTAAGAGTTGAGAGGATATAAAAGATTTCAAAAAGCAAATCAAACTCATTATTGAATGAGCATTTGATATTTTGTCTTTGTAATTTTCTTGGTGTCGGAGGAGAGAAACCTAGGGTTTCTGGATTCCAGAGCTTTCCAATCTTTGGGAACGAAAAATCCCATTGATTGCATAACTGAAGTAGTGAGAGATCTACTAAAGGGTTGCACCAGTTGGAGGAGACATCTCAGTCTTCTCATTGTTACAAATTTAGTGGCCAAGGGCCAAATTTGTGGAATTCAATTGGAGTTGCTTTGGAGTACAGTTTGTTGAGTTAAGGGCTTCATTGGTTTATCCATTCAAGGGTCAATTTTTGCATTATATATATTCTGATTGCTTTTATCAGACTTATGGCAGTTGGCTGGGAGGCCACGATTTTGTTCATGTAGGCCACATTTCACATCGATTCTTCATGGGCAGTGGATCGCTCCACTCAAGGGATTGTGACAATGGGTTTTGATGCTTGAGGGAGGCGTTGGGAAGCTACAGCAATTAATACAAGTGACTGCAAGTCAGAACAGGGGCGGCAACCTAGATAGGGTCGAGTTGGCTAGAGAAGGATTCCATGCATTGCATACAAAGTCACCATATCTTCATTGAATTGGAGAGCTTACTCTAATCAGGTTCCTTATGATATTTGCATTTCTATATGAGCATTTAGAATATTGTAGTAGCTGCCATTGTTACTCAGACTTTAGGAGCTGCATTATATTGTAAGCCAAGAGTCTTGGCAAATACATGGCATCATTGCACTCAATAAAGGAGATATATGTTGCATACCATATGTTTGATGAAATGTCCATCTTATAGCATACATAATCAGCATAGTAGTTTGCATGCCAATTGTTTGACAAAATGCCAATTGGCTGTAGGTGCACATTTTTCATATAGAATTCACATATATGCATTTGAAAAGCCAAAAGAGAATTGCACATGCATTTAGTTCTTTGCTTAGACATAGTAGTAATCAATTGCAAGCTTTTGGATTACCGTTGACATCATTTCAAGCAAGCATAATCAGACTGAAACTCAGAAACGGCAAGCATAGAGATTGTATGCGAAGTGTTTGACAATATTCCTTGAAGGGTTAAATCAGCAAATTTGCATCAGAACTAGCAAGGGATACTACAGTAGGCACAATCAAGCATTGGGCTGCCCAATCAACTTGACCATGTTGAAATATCCTTTCCATCCTCTTCTCTGTAACAACTCTTGGTGTTCCATTGGACATGCCTCTGAGAACCACCTTTTTTCCATCAATATGGAACTTAAGTTCCTTAGTTTGAAAGTTCTGTGTGATTTCTCCCAAGGAGTGCAACCACTGAACTCCCAAAACAACATACAATTGCTGTTGGACAATGTAATGTCCCTAACCAGACTGTTAGCTCAAATCAATCAAATTTTTACAATCGACACAAACCCAAGCTCTTTTTGATCACCGAGATCACAAAGTGGGCAAGGTGAGAGCATATGGAAATCGGGAAGTGGACAAGAAAGTAAATAATGCAACTTATTTGCGGCAAGCCGACCAGTTTACAATCAACGCCCAAATAGGCAGACAAAATAGAGATGCTCAAGCCAAATTGGCTGATTATAAACTATAGATCTGATCAATGCCGAGGTGGCAGATAACAAGTAGATCTGGATCAATGCCAAATTGGTGGATAATGAAATGCAAACTCTTGGGGGCTAAGCTAGTTTGTACAATGTAAGTACAAGAAATTAAACGAATCCGACGGAAGACCTTCTGGATTATCACAAATGTTAACTTATATCTGGCGGTAGACTATACACAACAAATACAATATTTAAATCCTTGACTGAAAGTGGCTGGAAATAGATTCTAGTTCTGCAAGTACACACTTATATCATTCTTAAATCAACATTGAATACTCAAAAATTACCTGCAGCTCTTCAGTATGGTCTGAAATGAAGGTACAACTAGCAGAACCTTATTGTATGAAATTATTATTGTATCCTTTCTTATGTCGAACGCAATGGCAATGATATCTTTTCTTATGTCAGATGTTCTTGCTGTTTCCTCGGAATCTTCTTGTTAACTTTCATGTTTGTTACAAGTTTATTCATCTCTTCATTTCAGAAACATTGTTGTGTGTAGGTTTATCGGACTCTATTTTCTATTTGCGGAATCTGCACACTTTCTTATTCTCAAAATCCTATTTCTGCACACATTTGTCAAATTCTGTTTCCTATTTGGCAAACTCTGTGGTTCATGTCATTGTAATAATTCATTTTTTGTCTTATACCCCCCAAAATTTATCTGGAAAGTGTACAGTTGTTCTTGCTGTCCGAAATTTTGGTTTTCAATAAAGGCAGCATCACTGTCTTGAGGAGGCATTTTTATCCCATTAACTGTTGGAATTTGACAAAGCAAATCCATTTACCAACACATCTATTGCTAGATATATGCACTATCAAAAAGAGGGACCCCTAGCTGCTGCATTCAGTTTATAGAATTTTCTTGCATTTCTAGGCTTATTAGGTCATTTATCATCATTGTGTTAAATAATTTATTATGATTTAACTTAGTTTTAAGAGCCTGAACTTACTCTGTGCAGGGTGATCCAGTGTGGGCAATCAAACCAGAAACAATCAAAACTCTATTGGATCTTTCACTCAACTTCTTTTTCGTTGATCCATTGGCCAACTTAGGTATATTATTTTTCATTGTTCATAATGGATCACTCCTTTCAAGAAGGGAATTTTCCAGACTTGGTTTCTTTCATTTTGATTTGGAATGCTAAAATATGCCTAGCTTGTATTTATAGTCAAGTAGCAATTTGTTTTGATTTCTTGGAAGTGTACTTCGTATCAAAACTTACCACAAAAACATGTCCTCCTTGTCAAAACTTACCAAGTTGGTCGACACATGCAATTCAAGTTTAGATTCATGTCATGACTGGCAGCTGATACTAAATTCATATCATAATTTTGGACAGAACAGCAGGCATTCATTTATTGGAGGCTCCTGTGGTTCATCCTGTAAGTTATACAAGTACTTTTAGTTTGCATGAGAATAACTTCCAAATTTTTACAGATCGTCTTGTTCTTTTCTAGATTGGCTTTGTACTACTTTTTTGGGAATTATTTTCTGTTGGACTTTATCTCATAATATCTAGTAATTTGGATACACTTTACAAATACAGACTGTCGAGGCTTTATTCAATTTTGTCATTGGTTGGACATTGATGTTTGCTCCACTGCTTTTTACGGACCGCAAGCGGGATAGCTATGGAGGATCTCTTGAGGCTCTATGGGTTGTTCAGATGTTCCTGACAAACAGTATGCCAAAGCCTGTTCCATTCCCTTTTAAAATTAGTTATGCTATTGCTGTTGACACGCTGTCAATTTTTCTATTTGTCTAGGGTAAACCCCCTTTATTAGATTGTTTTGATTTCAAGTTTGTGATATAGATTTTGCTTTAGATTTCTATCTTTGGTTGTTGGAGTCCTTTTATCATTAAAATTAGCTGTTGTGACTTTCTGTACTTTTAAGTCTCATTAAACTACTTTAGTCACTGATGGACACTAACATAATTTCTTTTTATGGTTGAAAACAAAATTATTTGGCTCTGTTCTGTTTACAGCTTTGTTAATACCCTACATGGCAATCCGTCTCAGTGAAAGACGTGGTAATTCTTTGTCAAATTCAGAGAACACCAAGTCTGGTTTCCAATCAATAATGATATCGGGTGCTCACACTATAGGAATTGTAGGTGGCCTGGTTGGAGTTATCTCTGTACTTTGGGCCCTGTTTGGCAGAGCCAATGCTGGCTTTGGCAGCTTGGCAGACCGTTGGGATTTCTTTCTGAATTATCTTGGTACTGATCGTCCAGGATATGCCTTCATTTGGGATATTTGTCTTTATAGTATATTTCAACCCTGGTTGATAGGTGACAATCTTGAAAACTTGGATGAACGTAAAGCTGAAACTGTTCACTATCTCAGATTTATTCCGTATTTGGGTTTAGTTGCATATCTTTGGGCTTTGTCTAAGAATGAGGATCAATGAGGAACCGATTATCTATATTCAAGCTTAGAAGTCTTCTAGATTAGTTTTTTCATGTTTAAGAAAACTTTGTACTTGCGGATATCAGTAAAAAAGTTATCTTTTACAACGTAAGCTTTTCTTTTGGTTGTTTACTTTTGGTAAGGATAATAAACCTGAGATTTGAATTTCTTTCCACTGCCATTTTTAGTTTTTAGACAGTAAAATTGCTGTTTCAATTGTGATGAAAGTTTTTACAGATTTTCATTTTTTTTTCTCTTTCTTCATAGAAGGCATACATGAAATAAGCGGCAACATCACATATTAGTACTAAAGCTTATGTCTACTCTTCAATTTGGTTCAAATTTTCTTCTTAGATGAACTAACTAAATGGCACGTAAATTAATTCAAAATTCACTATAAATCTTAGAATCTGTCTTATTGGAATGAAATCTGCTACAAAAACTGCTTGAAGGTGTGAATCTTCTTAAGGTCTTGGAAAATCTGTTGAGGATGGTGACATTCATCTGGTAACAAAGAAAAAGAAAAGGAAAGCAAATCTTTAGTTCTGTCCGTTGACTGAGGATGCAATTTGACATGTTTGAGGTGGAGATCATATGTTAGCATAACATTTCATATTACATTGTTTAATAAGTAACCAACCGCTTAGTTTAGACAGCGGTTATGTAGTTACAGCTACTGGGTATACAGTTACAGTTTTATTAACTGTTTCTCTTGTATAAATGCTTGTATAGTTCATCAAATAACAAATCAATCAAGCATTTTACTGTTTATCATTTGGTATCAAAGAGCTCATTTGATCCTATCCTGGTGCAATCTCTGTGTGAAGCCATGTGAAGGGATTGAAGTCTGTGTGAAGCGGTATGATTCGATTGAAGTTGTTGGGTGCAGAAATTCCAAACTTGGAAGTTGCTGGACATGGAAGTGTTGAAATCTCCATAAAATTCAACACATAAGCCTAAAGAATGTGTGTGTAGAAAGGTAAAAAGTCATTTGAATAAAACATGAGGATCTAACACCACCGTTGTAGCTGATTTAGTGGCGAACTGGATAAAGGAGATGTTCAGTAAATAAAGCAAAATTTTGGAGCACATTGTATGACGGCGCGCAGGAATGGGCATTTGAATGAAATTTATGAAGTCTTTAGTTGTTTATTGTGACAGTTTTTGTTGCTGTTTGATCTCCCATAGATATGTGATTTTGGAGAGATTTTTTTGAGGCGTTTTGATGATATTTTTGTGACCATCAACATTTGCGAAAGTTTGAGAAAGATGGAAGTCGTTTGACCATATGGAAGAATGAGACAGCATCTCATGGAATATAATTATTGCAGCAAGTTGTTGAACTCAATATGTATTGTTGCCCAGATAGTTTGAAAGTCTGTGATCAAGAATTATACCTTTACGAAGGTTACGAGACAACTTGATGGAGCCTTGTGGAGCTCAACATGGATTGTTGTCCAATAATTTGGGGGATCTGTGATTCAGGTGTTCGGGGAAGTGGTAATCTGGGAATTTGGGAATTCAGGCTCGACTACACCTTTACGAGGGTTAAGAGGCAGCGTGATGGAGTTCCACCTAATTAAAGATCTGTTTCTTCAAAGAAAAATCTTCTCAAGAATGTGTATTTGTTTTGTGTAATCAACATGTTTTGTTATTTGTGAAATGTACACCTTAAAGGGGGGTGTTCATTGGAAATAAAGTCACCTTAGTGACTTGTTTTGCAAGAAAATGTAATAAGGGGGAACAATGTAATGAGGAGGGGAATGTTAGCATAACATTTCATATTACATTGTTTAATAAGTAACCAACCGCTTAGTTTAGACAGCGGTTATGTAGTTACAGCTACCAGGTATACAGTTACAATTTTATTAACTGTTTCTCTTGTATAAATGCTTACATAGTTCATCAAATAACAAATCAATCAAACATTTTACCGTTTATCATCATATACTCACATTTTTCATGAAAACCAAACGAGAAAGTCATCTTATGCAATTTTGAAAGACTAAGAATTGGAAGTGGAATCTTTATTTGTGTATAAGGCTCTCTTCTAAGTTGGGAAGAAATAAAGAAGAGACAAAAAAAACAAAAATGAATGCAATTTGAAGCTCATTTATGGAAACTTAAGACTTGGCTTAGGGTTGACTTATATGGTCAAAATCTGCATGTACTTTATGGTGATGCGGGCAGTAGCACTCTTATTTCATGAGGAAATACAAATACCTAGTAAGTCAATGAGATTATGCTCCGATCTTTGATCTTGGTTTACCTAAATATTGACTGTGAACCAGTGTTGTTCAACAAGCACTACAATCCACCACAATCTTTTCTAGTTTTTTTCTTTCATTTCTTATTCTGAAAAATAGTGGCTTTCTTCCTTTTTTTCTTGCATGTTTTATTGCAACTTAATGTTCGGAGTTCATAAGTTTATACTTGTGGATGGGGATCCTTTCCAAGAGACCAATCTAGTCGATAGTATAGTATCTACTTTCCTTTAAAATTATATAATATATTTAATATTAATATATTAATTTTATATATTTTATATAATATATATTAGATATTGGTTACTTTTAGATTATGCAAAGTTTGACCAAACACTATAGTTTAAAACTTTATAGTGGAAAGATCTATCAATAAGTTATGGAAATCCTACTTCATAGGAAGAGTGCAGATTCAGTGAAAGGGATCACTGGATAGATCAATGTTAATTTAAGGTCGAATCATGTCTAGATGTGCAGTCACTATAAGGTACCAGTGGTGGTGAGTTGGATTTAAGTAGATCCCTCCTCAAGATGATTAAGTCAAGCCCTATCTGATGGGACCTTGAAAGGAAACTCAAGATTATTAAGTGTAAGTTGTATCCTTTAAAATGCAATAAGGAGATGATTTCTCTTGAATCTCATTTCACAGTACATAAATAAATAAATAGATTCAAACATTATTGTAGAAGAACAATGGCTAGTCACGGGAAATTAGTTAGCTCTAAGTAGTGGCTATGACATGTCCCCGTTTCCGACATGATCACCCAACGGAAGACTGAGTTACCCTATTTTCATTCCCGTAGGCTAACCCATCAGAGCAAGGGAATATTTTGGCGAAGGCAGCAAATGAATTAATGCACTTTGCATTAATTATCAAAATGAAGACAATTAAATAATAATAATTTATTATTATTATTTAATTATAGCGCCAATGGAGAAAAATAAATTAAATAATATTATTTAATTTGAGCAAAATAAAATGATAATTGGACTTGGAGCGCTCACTCTTGGAGAATAAAATATTCAAAAAAATAATAAAATAGGTCTTGGTTAAGTGGCACTCACATTGGTGAATGGGCAAAAATTCATAAAATAAGGGAATTTGAGGTTGGCGCTCATCTTGGAGGTATAATTTCAAATAAAATAATAAAATATGACATTGGATCTTGTGCATCGCCTTGGAGGAGTAAATTGGACGGAGAGAAATGAAAATTCAAATCTTCAATTTGAATTGGTATAAAGGAATGATTCAAGGCTCATATTCGGCATCACGAATCTTTTGCAAACTTTCATATTCATGCTTGGCATTTTCTTTGCATGCTCTTCCAAGGACGAAAACCCTTGTGGAGGTTGGTGTGTTGGACGAAAACCCAATCACATTGAGGAGGCGGACTTATACGGAGTTCGCAATTGCACTTCATCCGAGTTTTGTTGAACTTCATAGATTTCATCTTCGAATTTTGGTCAGAGACCTTCAAGATTGATTTCAGATTTCAGATTGGTATTGTTTCCTTAGGCGCCATTGCAGACATAGCGATCAAAGCCGAATTCATAGCATTTGATTTAAGTCTTCCCATTCCTATGTGCCGATCTGCCTTCCTACAGTCAGCGACATCATAGGAGGGTTGACATTGTAGTCAGAGGAAGCGGTGAGACAGTTGCAGGTGGTTGCAGCTTTTTGGAGGGCGAGTTAACATATTGGCAGCGGCTTCATTATCATAGACTAGTGACTACGTCAGAGTGAGATCGCAGCTCGTTGGTATTGAGAGGGGTGGCATCTAACATCCAAACATATCATCGAAGATCATTGCATACAGTGACAACAAACCATTATTGTGACAGCGAATTACTAGTGTGGAGGCAGCAACATATAGCAGATATATCCGCCCGTCATGCTACAGCAGCAAGTCATACCCAGCAACCACGATCAGCTGTAAGGAGATACTTTGCATTGCATTTGAACACTAAATTGGTATGTTGATTTTCATTACACAAATCTGAAATTTGTAACAGCTGGGCAAAATTACATTTGGCTGTCATATGCCTGATTTGACATTGTATTGAAAGAATTGATAAACTGGGTTGTAAGCAGTGAGATCTGATTGTATTTTCCAGTCATTGCTATTTACGTAACTTGCAAATTCATATTGTAATTCAAAGTCGAAGGCTGCCTATATCTATTGGTTTTTAGATTTGCATCTTGTTAGTTCATATATTTTGTGTCAGAGACAATTTCTAAGTTCCAAAAGATATATCAAATTCATTGTGTAACTGAAAGACCAAAATATTACACCAAATCATACTTCGGCACATGTCAGGCTATGGAAAATGATTGTAGAAATTAATCTGATTACTACAAGAATTGGTAAAATTAGCAACTCAATAATTTAGTTGAAGAGGCCTTGTCAATGAAATCTTCCTTCAATGAGCTTTTCTTGTGCATTACCTTGGAGAAGGTAACAAAGCAGCCAACTAGTTGGCCAATCTTGGTGCTAGTTCCTATGGAAACATCATAATACAGACATAGAATTACATAATTCATCTGAGCTGATGGATTTGGAGATCTCCTTTGCTCTAGCTATATCAAAATCCCCTACAGAGGTGTTTGAGCTATTACAAGTCTATGTTGCAAAGAATGAGGGGATATATGGCAAACCTTAAATCTATAGAAATAATCTAGGTACTTTTAGATTATGCAAAGTCTGAGATTATGCTCTGATCTTGGTTTACCTAAATGTTGATTTTGAACTTTTTTTCTTGTATTTCTTATTCTGAAAAATAGTGTTTTCTTCTTTTCTTTCTTGCATGTTTTATTGCAACTTACTGTTTGGAGTTCATAAGTTTGCACTTGTGGATGGGGATCCTTTACCAAGAGACCAATCAAGTCTTTAGTATAGTATCTACTCTACTTTAAAATTATATAATATTATAATAATAATATATTAATTACATATATTATATATAATATATATTAGATATTGATCACTTTTCATTCACATTTTAGGGTTTTTTAGGTTTTTTAAAGTGTATTTTTTAAAGTTAAATAATGTTTTAAAAAATAAATAAATCCACTAGTGGGTCTGTGGGTGCAGCTAGGAGCATCTAGGCACATCACGAGTCAGCCATGGCACACCCTTGTTGCCTTGGGTACCCTGCGGGGACGTACCCCATAGGGTACCTGGGGCATGCCTTGGCCATCTCGTGTGCACTCCACTCTTGTTGAGTCTCAATCTTGCACCGATTCCTGACATTCCTGATAACGTAGCTTTAGGGTTATTTATTCACACATTTAGTCTTGTGATATAATTGTTATGTAGTAAATACCCCAAGAAATGGGCTGAATGGAACTCATTAGCTATGTACCTATGGATTGTTCATCTGCTTCAATATGATGAATGATTTTTAGTCATTAAGAACATAGGTCAATATTGGTTTCAAAATTGTTCTATCATACCTTGAAGCTTGATGGTGATGTTGGCCCTCCATTGCAAAAATTTGCATTTAAATTCCTCAACTAATGATTTTTTTGCCTTTCTAATTGATAATTTTGTCTTATTGCAATATGGCTAAATACATTTAACATTATTTCATTAGTTGCATTGGTATTTTATCCTCTTGCACAAAAGAGGCAAGTGAAGCTCCGAATTGTCCACCTTGATAATAGGGTGGATGCCTAAACTTGACGATTGAGATTCAATTATACGTAGCCGATCTAATTTTGTTATTGTTTATGAATCATATTTGATTAGGTTGAATATCTAAATTGGTCCCCAGGTTTGCATATTGTTTAGGCCATGCTAGCCACATGTTTATTTGCTTTTGCATTAGCAAGGCTCTATGTAAGTCAAGCATCTTCACTAGTTGAGCAACTACAATTCAACATCTTTGAAAGATGTTGATGCATCCTATTGCACAAAGTATCACTTAGCCTTTATAGAAACTTTTGTGATAGGTGCCTTTTGTAGGAAGTATTAATTAACTCCTATACAAGGTTTTGTGATATATGCATTTTTATAATTATAAGTACACTCTGAAGTGAAGCTTGAAAATACGAAGTATGCAGTGAATTTGGATTATGTTGATGAGCTTGGTACCTTGTATAGCTATAATTTGGGGAAAAATCCGTTTTTGCAATATAATTAATTGAGTGAAGGAACATGTAGATAAGACAATTTAGAGAGATTGATAGGTAGTGTTTTTAGGTCATTGGGCCAAGTGAGACATCAATTTGGTACATATGATCCCCTCATGAAAGCATTTCATAAGGAGATTGTTTTTCCATATAAAGCGTCACCATTAGGCCAACATAATCATCCATGACATATTGATGCAGGGGCATTTCCCCATTAAACTTTGTTTTGTTTTTGTTTAAGTTTTGTTGTTTTGAAGCTTTGAGTTAATTTGTTAACTCCCTGAATTTTATGTAGTCATCGGCTTGTTTATATAATTTGTTCACTCCCTAATTGTCTTTAGCTGGCAAGGGAAGTTAATTCCTCCTGTCGCCTTCAGTTGAGTGAAAATTTTCTCCTTGCCACCCAACAAAGGAAGAAAGAACAAAAAAAACTGCCCACAATGGTCCACGAGGAGGAAGTTATAACTACTGCTAGAATAGAGAATAGAAACGAAGGTCTAAGTTCGGCCTATTAGAAAAGAAGAGGTGGACGTTGTAGCAGAGGGGGGATGAAATTTGTGAAGACCCGGTGAGAGAGGGGACGGTAGTATAAGGGAAGTAAGAGACTGACGGTGGAGGAGACTATCAGATATGGCCTGTGAGGTTAGAGCCCAATGACAGATATATATGTTTAACTATCAAAGTTGTAAATTTATTGAATGTGTATAGACCATTGAATAAAAGAATTCTTGCTTTACAAATGTCTTTCAGTTGAATGCAGAATGGATCTTGTTAACACAATATAATGTGGTGAGATTTTTATTTCTGTAGTTTATATGAATGAATGAACTATGTCTATCTTCCTGTCACTTGGCAAAGAGTCAGACTATCAGATTTAGTAACATTCATGAACTTCTTACTACTGTTTGTCGTTGCCTCTGTTTTTCCCTCTGTGTTCTGCTTCAGTTTGTAACTTGTAGATTTGCCACCAGATTGGTATCAAAGCGTTGATGCGTGTCATCAGATTGGTATCAGAGCCTAAAGATTTGGGCTTTTATGGAGTGGGTAGAATGCCATCGAGGATGATGAGAGGAAGAGGTCCTTGAGGTAGAGGTTAGAGAGGTCATGATGAAGGAATTTTTGAGATGTTGTAGAACTTGGCAATAAGAATGGAAGCCATAGAGAGGGCACAATAGAGAGGAGCAGTAGTAGATGATATCAGTGAAGTGGCTGAGGAAGCGCAGTTACGAGATGGTGAAGAAGTTCTGGAAGACCCTGAAAGATTTGAAGAGAAATTGTTGAGGACAGTTATGAGTGTGGGAGCCAAACCTAAGATTGAGGTTCCTACCTATGCTGGAAGTTTAAATGGGGAAGAACTCATTGACTAGATCAATGATTTGGACAAATAGTTTGAGTATGAAGGAGTTGTAGAGGAAAGGAAGGTTGAATTTGCCTGTACAAGGCTCAAAGGCCACACTGCTATGTGGTGGGATTATGTCCAATCGAAGAGAGGAAAGAAGAATAAAGAGAAGATTACTTCTTGGGATCGAATGGTTGCTAAGTTGAAGACTAAGTTCCTTTCGAGAGATTACCAAACTAATCTTTTCAAAAGATTGAAAAATCTTAAGCAAAAGGAGATGTCAGTGAAGGAATATAAGGAAGAGTTTTACAAGATGATTTGGTCAGGCCATAGTGAAGAAGATTTGGAGAAGGTAGCAAGATATTTGAATGGTTTGAAATATAGTTTGCAAGATGAGTTGAGTCTAGTATCCCCTAGAACTCTTGAGGAGGCATATCGGTTTGCCATCAAGGCAGAAGAGAAGCTTATGAGAAGACAAAATTAGCAAGGAAGAGGAGCTAGAGGAAGAGGACAACATGATGGAAGAGGACAACAACAATCTCATGAAGAAGTGGATGAAAGTTCAAGTGGGACAGCCAATCAAGAAAGAGGTGGATTTCAAAATAAAAGAGGTAGATCATATGAAAGGGGAGGTTTTCAAGGAAGAGGAAGAGGCTTTGCCAGAAAGTGTTTCAAATGTAACCAGTATGCTGGTCATAAGAGTTGGGATTGTCCCGACTTCTCACAAGGAGGCCATACAAGGACTGAGAGAAGCAATCAGATTGTACAAGTAGATCAAGAAAGTGTTGGGTCACCTACTCATCACCAAGAAGAATCTAAATCCGGATAGTCCTTGCTGTTCAAAAGAGTGCTGTCAAAGACACCTAAGGAGAACCAAGAACTAGTGCAAAGGAGAGCTTTGTTCAAGACAAAATGTAAGGCTAAAGGTAAGTGTTGCAAATTGATTATAGATAGTGGGAGTACAGATAATTTAGTGGCTACTGAAATGGTAGATAAATTGGATGTTAAGAGATTTAAACATCCTACACTTTATAAAGTTTCTTGGCTACAGAAAGGGAATCAGTTGTTGGTCAATGAACATGCTTTGCTTGAATTTCAAATTGGTAGTTATAAGGATAGTCTTGTATGTGATATCATGCCCATGGATGTGTGTCATGTGTTGCTTGGTAGACCTTGGCAATTTGACAGGAAAGTTGAGCATAATGGAAGAGATAATACTTACACTTTTGAGAAGAATGGAATCAAGCATATATTGTTGCCTATGCAAGAGCAAAAAGAGGACAGCAGTAGTAGCAGCAGGAGTAAGGTGATGTTAGTGAGTGTTAAGGAGTTTGTAAATGAAGACAATATTGATTTACATGTAGGACAGCAGAAGGAAGGTGTTGATATAAGTGCATGTGATGTTGGGACAACAGTATAGGATGGTCCCATGAAGGACATAGAACTACTACAAAGTTTGGAACAACAATGTCAAGATGAACATATGGATGGGATGCCTCAGGAACAACGTGAAGGGACAGCCAAACAAGATGATGAAGATGACCAGTTACTACGAATTGCAACCGTGGAAAAGGAATGGATTGAGTAAACAAAAGGTGAAACAAATATTGTAGCAGAGGATAATGGGGTACATGTGTTTTCAAACCCCTTTGATGTAGATACAATTGATTTCCATGTATGATTTTGTTCATGTTGAAGCTGAAAATTGTTTGAGTGAGATGGGAAAGGAGGTTGTAGAGGATGCGATGGTGTGTAATGACAGAACTTCTAGGCAGAGGAGGACAGATCAAGAGGAGTTAATCCCCATGTTGGGATGTCATAACAGGAAGCCAACTGTTGTTTTAGGACAGACAACTGAGAGGGGGGGGTTGAAGCAGTTGTCTCCAAAAACTTTCCTTTCTGTAAACACTTAAATACTTCTTATATTTCTACAACATAATAATGTTTTAATCATGAAAGCACAATGCAATATCGTAAGAGAAAAAACACATTAACACATATGGCACCAAGATTTTAACGTGGAAAACCCGGTTAAGGGAAAAACCACAAGGTTACTAACCCAAGATTGTATTCTTTGTTAAAAGAATAAGAAGAACAAAATGGCACTTGCCAAGTAGGGCTCACTGCCCGAGCACACTGCTCACAAGAGGCCCACTACCTACAGGAGACAATGTCTATAGAATAATAATATAAATATTACATGCTTGAACTAGAGATTAGCATCTTCATCATGCTTGAGACAGTTCCATTTAGGCTCAACACTTCTGCTCTATTTTTCGCTCTTCTCCTCTCTACCACACTCTCATCTTCACGCACACTTTGAAATGACTTCACAAATCTTATTTATACAAGACATCTATTTTGGAATGATCATCAAAGTCAGCACAACATACACATATTTATTATAGAGCAATTACAAAAATACAACTTGACTTATTACAAAACTTCATGCGTATCACCACACAGTTGGCCACACATATCTGGGACTTCAATCTTCTTTGAGGAACACACCATGCTCCGTAGAACATCTTCAAGACCATCGGCAAGATGTGTAGAACATCCGATCGACCATGATTATGAAGAACACCATCACTCGAAAGTAAATCTTCAATTACGAGCTCAATTTTTAATGCGGATTGCCAACACGAACTGGACACAATCTAGAGACCTCCACAAGCTTGCCTGAATCACCAAGAACATCCACACCACTTCTGCTTACTGAAATTAATCGCATCTTCATATGGAACTTCAAGAACATAGTCTGTCATCACTGTCACATTAGAATAAATGCTTGCGGACCTCCAGACCACGAACCACTTGAGTTGTTAATTCACATTGGCTTCCTAAACATTCCACCAAATCTGCAGAACAAGATATTACATTTCCGGATCTCACCGGACCTATTTGTGTCACTCTGTCACCTCTGAACACTTGCCGGAACAAGTTCTACTCATATATCCATAACTTTTTCAGATCTTCATGCAGACCTCTGAAATCTTGACTGGACAACCTTTAGACACATATCTACAAACCCTTTGATGCGCATACTCTGATCTTAAACTATTTGGGATCTTTGCTTCATAGGACCTTACTGTGTTTACTGTTCTTCTCTATTTATGATGGGGCTAATTTTCTCAATATTCTCAGCACATAACTCATCCAATTCTTGACATCAATGCAACAAGAGTATGTTGACATCAATGACAACACCGTTTAGGGCCATACTTGCAACAATCTCCCTTTTTGTCATTAATGGCAACATATGATGTGAAAAATTGTTTTAACCATCAAGACAAGACATAGCTCCCCCTATCATCAACAATCATTCACATGTCTTCTTTTCCTCTACTGCTCCCCCTTTGATCAGCAACCACTTTTTGTTTTTCACACGTCTTCTTTCCCCCTTTGACATCAATGGCAAAAGGTACATACTTGCAACCACTTCTCATGCTTCAGAATCATATTGACTGCTCCCCCTGAGTAGCAGCCACCTAGCATCAATTTGGATCATAACATATGACTGTGAAATCCACCGGATAGATGCACATCAGTGCACCTTAATTCAAAACCGGAGGGGTAATAACCCCTAACTTCTCCCTGAGATACTCAAAAGTGTCCTTAGGTAGAGGTTTGGTAAAAATGTCTACAATCTGATCACTTGAAGGCACAAACTCTAATCTGACTTCATTCTTGTGTACCTGCTCTCTTAAAAAGTGGAACTTGATGGATATATGTTTTGTCTTTGAATGCAACACCGGATTTTTGGATATATTTATTGCACTTGAGTTATCACAGAAGATTGTGATAGGTTCTTCATACTCCACTTTGATGTCTCTTAACATTTGCTTCATCCACAAAACTTGAGTGCAATTGCTTGCTGCTGCAGTAGATAGAGATATTGTCTCTTGTTTCTTGCTTAGCCAAGAAACCAATATTTTCCCTAAAAAGAATGCACCACCACTGGTACTCTTCCGGTCATCCACATCACCTGCCCAATCAACATCAATATAAGCATGAAGAGAGAAATCATGATCCTTGGGATACCACAATCCATACTCAACTGTTCCCTTCAAGTATCTGAGAATTCTTTTGATTGCCATGACATGAGATTCTCTAGGATCAACTTAAAATCTGGCAACAAGACCAACAACATTCATAATGTTAGGTCTAGTTTGAGTGAGGTAGAGCAATCCTCTAATCATAGACCTATATGTTTTCTGATAAGCTTTAGGAGATTCAAGATCTTTGCTTAGTTTACATCTGGTTGCCATGGGAGTATTCATTGGTTTTGAATCTTCCATCCCAAATTTCTTCAACAATTCTTTCACATATTTGGTCTGTAATATGAAGATTCCTTTATTTGTTTGAGTTATTTGCAGACCCAAGAAAAAATTCATTTCTCCAAACATAGACATCTCAAATTCACTTTTCATTTGATTTGCAAAAGTCTTGTACATACTATCTCTTCCTCCAAAAATAATATCATCAACAAATACTTCAACAATCAAGATATTTTCATGATCAATTTTGAAGTACAAGTTACTATCAGTAGTACCTTTGTTGAAACCAATAATCAAAAGATGTTTATCCAATCTTTCATACCAGGCCCTTGGGGCTTGTTTGAGTCCATACAGTGCTTTCTTCAACTTGCAGACTATATCACCATGATCAGACAATTGAAATCCATCCGGTTGCTCAATGTATGCTTCTTCTTCCAAGTCACCATTCAGGAAGGCATAATTGACATCCATCTGATATACTTTGAAATCCTTGAAGGCATCAAAGGCAAGAAATAGTCTGATTGCTTCAATCCTTGCCACCGGAGCAAAAGTCTCTTCAAAGTCAACTCTTTCTACTTGAGAATAACTTTTACAGACCAATTTGGCTTTGTTTCTTATTACCTCACCATCTTCATTTAGTTTGTTCCAGAAGACCCACTTAGTTCCAATCACATTTTTGTCCTTAGGTTTGGGAACAAGATCCCAAGTGTGATTCTTTTCAATCTGTATCAATTCCTCCTTCATTGCTTTAACCCAACTTTCATCATTGCATGCTTCATTTACTGTTTTTGGTTCAACTTTTGAAATCAGACAATACTTAACTGAATCTTGAGCAATATTTCTTCTCATTTGAACACCTTTGATTCTATCTCCTAAGATCTGTTCTTCAGAATGATTCAGTCTTACATACCTGGGAGTTTTGGGAATCACTTGCACTTCTAATTCTTGGACAAGTTCATTCAAGCTTATTTCTTCTTCTTGTGTTTTTGGATTCTCTGGATCAATCTGAATTTGGACTTGTTCTTCTTGGTCTGAGATATCATTTTGATCATCAGCTTCATACTCATAGTACCTTGAGGGATTTTCAATGCCTTCGTCAACTTTCACATTTGTGCTTTCCACAATCTTCCTTAATCTCTTGTTATAGCACCGGTAAGCTTTGCTTTGAGTGGAATAACCCAAGAATATTCCTTCATCACTTCTAGCATCAAACTTGCCAAGGTCTTCATCTCTTTTGATATAGCATTTGCTACCAAAGACTCTGAAATACTTCACAGTAGGAGTGATGCCAAACCAAAGTTCATAAGGAGTCTTACTAGTCTTGCTTATGATTTGTACCCGGTTAAGAGTATAAACAACTGTTCTCATAGCTTCTTTCCAATAGATCTGAGAGACATTTGCTTCCATCATCATGGTCCTAAAAGCTTCCTGGATGGTCCAGTTTTTTCTCTGCACTACTCCATTTTGCTGTGGAGTCCTTGGAGCGGATAACTATCTTTTTATCCCATGTTTCTCACAGAATTCAATAAACTCACTGGATTTGAATTCTCCACCTTTGTCAGATCTGAGACATTTTATTTTTATGCCAGTTTCATTTTCTACCATAGCCTTGAATATTTTGAACTTTTCAAGTGCTTCAGATTTTTCTTTCAAGAAAGTCCCCCACATCATCCCTGAGTGGTCATCAATCAGCAACATGAAATATCTATCTCCTTGTAGACTCTTGATTCTTTCCGGACCACATAGATCAGTGTGCACCAAGTCCAACAATCCAGTTGAAGAATGTTCCTTACTTTTGAATGAGACTCTATACTGCTTACCTAACTGGCATTCCTTGCACAAGCTATTAGGTTTCACCAATTTTGGAAGATCTCTTATAGCCTGGGTATTGCTTATCTTAATGATATTATCAAAATTCACATGACACATTCTCCTATGCCACAACCAACTCTGATCAATTTGAACAAATAAGCAACTTTTCTCAGTACCAACCAAGTGAAAGATGTTACCTTTTGTCTGAGTACCGGATGCAATCTCAGTTTCAGAGCTTTCAAAGATCTTGCATTTTCCATTTTTGAACCGAAGATCATAACTTTTGTCTACCAGCTGCCCAACACTGAGAAGTTTATGCTTTAAACCTTCAACATATAGAACATCACCGGTTTTGTTCTTTCCATCAAAATAAATGATTCCTCTGCCTTTAATTCTACGAGCAGAATTATCTCCAAATTTTACAACCCCACCTTCATATCTTACTAGGTTTATGAACTTATTCTTGTCACCAGTCATATGGTGAGAGCATCCACTGTCAATGACCCATTCATCCGTTTCTTCAACCTGAGCAGCCATAACCCTTTCTATCTTAAGATTGGCAGATTCAATAGGCACTGGATCATCTTCCTTAATGTCAATAAACACCCAGTCACTTCCGGATTTGGTTCCTATCTCAGATTCATCATCTGTTACTCCATCATCATCTTCTTGAACATAGTAACACTTCTTTTGAAATCTTGATCTATTAGGGTTAGGCCTTGAAAATCTTTCTGGACACTTTGAGGCAAAATGACCAATCTTGTTGCAATTGAAACATTTGAAGAGTAGTTTTTTTTCATACTTACCGGAACCTCTTGGCAATCTCTTGGCAATAAGGGCTTCAAGTTGTGCAGCTTCCGACTCATCTTGTTCCAGATCCTTTCTTGCTTTATCATACCATGTTGATTTCTTTGAGGAATTTTCTCTTGGATCATACCTTTGTTTTCCTTTTACAGAGGCACTAGTTTTGAATGCAGATTCAGTCTTGGGGGGTGCATCTCCAAACTCAGCAAATCCAAATGCAACTAATTTTCCAACCAATTGATCTCTTGAAATATTTGAAAAAGATCTGAATTCTTCAATAGCAGCAACCTTGTGTTTGTAAGCAGGAGATAGGGATCTGAGAACTTTGGCAACAATCTCATCTTCATCCAAGGTTCCACCAGCACACCTAATGCCACAAACAAGCTCAATTACTTTAGGCATAAATGTAGTGATATTCTCATCTTCATTTATCTTCAGGTTTTCGAATTTTCCTTTGAGACTCTGTAGCTTGGTACATTTAACATATTTGTCTCCTTCATGTAGAAGTTCCAGCGTTGCCCAAATCTCATGCAGTTTTTAAATCCATAACATTTGTCAGCTCTAAATCAGATAAGGCACTTAGTAAGGCTTCTTTAGCTCGAAGATTATCTTCAGCATCTCTGATTTCATCTATAGTTGTCGGACCATTCTTTGGAGGAACATATCTTTTTGTAGCCATGGTCCAATATTGTATTCCCATACATTGCAAGTGACATTTCATGCGGCTTTTCCAAAGAGTGTAATTAGTTCCATCAAACCTCGGACTATCCTTCTTGTAGGAAGACATCCTGGATCTCCTCAAGCGATTAAGTTCTTTTAGAGGAACTTGGCTCTGATACCAATTGTTGTTTTAGGACAGACAACTGAGAGGGGGGCGGGTGAATCAGTTGTCTCCAAAAACTTTCCTTTCTGTAAACACTTAAATACTTTTTATATTTCTACAACATAATAATGTTTTAATCATGAAAGCACAATGCAATATCGTAAGAGCAAAAACACATTAACACATGTGGCACCAAGATTTTAATGTGGAAAACTCGGTTAAGGGAAAAACCACGGGGTGACTAACCCAAGATTGTATTCTCTGTTAAAAGAATAAGAAGAACAAAATGGCACTTGCCAATTAGGGCTCACTGCCCGAGCACACTGCTCACAAGAGGCCCATTGCCTACAGGAGACACTGTTTACAGAATAATAATATAAATATTACATACTTGAACTGGAGATTAGCATCTTCATTATGCTTGAGATAGTTCCATTTAGGCTCAACACTTCTGCTCTGCTTTTCACTCTTCTCCTCTCTACCACACTCTCATCCACACACTTTGAAATGACTTCACAAATCTTATTTATACAAGACATCTACTTTGGAATGATCATCAAAGTCGGCACAACATACACATATTTATTACAGAGCAATTACAAAAATACAACTTGACTTATTACAAAACTTCTTGCGTATCACCACACAGTCGACCACACATATCTGGGACTTCAATCTTCTTTGAGGAACATGCCATGCTCCGTAGAACATCTTCAAGACCATCCGCAAGATGTGTAGAACATCCGGTCGGCCATGATTAGGAAGAACAACATCACCCGAGAGTAAATATTCAATTACGAGCTCAATCTTTAATGGGGACTGCCAACACGAACTGGACACAATCTAGAGACCTCCACAAGCTTGCCTAAATCACCAAGAACATCCACACCACTTCTGCTTACTGAAATTAATCGCATCTTCATCTGGAACTTCAAGAACACAGTCTGTCATCACTGTCACATTAGAATAAATGCTTGCGGACCTCCAGACCACGAACCAATTGAGTTGTCAATTCACATTGGCTTCCTAAACATTCCACCAAATCCGCAGAACAAGATATTGCATTTACGGATCTCACTGGACCTATTTGTGTCACTCTGTCACCTTTGAACAGCTGCCAGAACAAGTTCTACTCATATACCCATAACTTCTTCAGATCTTCATGCGGACCTCTAAAATCTTGGCTGGACAACCTTCAAACACATATCTACAAACCCTTTGATGCGCATACTCTGATCTTCAACTATTTGGGATCTTTGCTTCATAGGACCTTACTGTTTTTATTGTTTTTCTCTATTTCTGATGGGGCTAATACTCTCAATGTCCTCAGCACATAACTCATCCAATTCTTGACATCAATGCAACAAGAGTATGTTGACATTAATGACAACACCGTTTAGGGCCATACTTGCAACACCAACAAGTGGGAGGCACAGGTGGAGTTTGATGCATGGTGGGCATGGATCCACAAATGGTCTTGAAGAGGCTGAATTCATTTTGTCACAATATGCAAGATCTATTCCGGCCACATGCTGGAAAAAGAGGAAGTAGATGGTTGCAGATTACTAAGTCCAACATTAGACTATGCTGCAAATTGCTACATCTTGAAAGGGTAGTTCTACTACCCAACTCCATTTGTGAGCTATGCTCACAAACCTCACTTGGGGAGCCTGATGCAGGGGCATTTCCCCATTAAACTTTGTTTTGTTTCTGTTTAAGTTTTGTTGTTTTGAAGCTCTGAGTTAATTTGTTAACTCCCTAATTGTCTTCAGTGGGCAAGGGAAGTTACTTAATTCCTCTTGTCGCCTTCAATTGAGTGAACGGTTTTCTCCCTGCCGCCCAACAAAGGAAGAAAGAACAAAAAAACTACCCATAACGATCCACGAGGAGGAAGTTAGGAAGTTAGAACTGCTGCTAGAATAGAGAATAGAAATGAAGGTCTAAGTTCGGCCTGTTAGAAAAGAAGAGGTGGACATTGCAGATGAAAGTTGTGAAGACTCGATGAGAGAGGGCACGGTGGTATAAGGGAAGTAAGAGACCGACGGTGGATGAGAGTATCCAATATGGCCTGTGAGGTTAGAGCCGAATGACAGATATATATATGTTTAACTATCAAAGTTTTAAATTTATTGAATGTGTACAGACCATTGAATAAAAGAAGTCTTGCTTTACAAATGTCTTTCAGTTGAATGCATAATGTATCTTGTTAACACGGTATAAAGTGGTGAGATTTTTATTTTTGTAGTTTATGATTGAATGAACTGTGTCCATCTTCCTGTCGCTTGGCAAAGAGTCAGATTATCAGATTTAATAATATTCAGGAACTTCTTACTGCTGTTTGTTGTTGCCTCTATTTTTCCCTCTGTGTTCTGCTTCAATTTGTAACTTGCAGAGTTGCCACCAGATTGGTATCAAAGCATTGATGCGTGTCATCACATATAAAAGATAGCATTGAGCTAGATTCATGGATTACAATCATAAACTACTTGAAAGCACGAACCATTCACCCTACTAAATCAAATGCAAAGTATTGAGTGTTAACAAAGTTAAATGGTCAAATAGTTTAAGAGAAAAAAAATAAACATATTCTAAAATTATATAGAGAGATCGTTTGCATTTGATCTGAATTTTATGTTGTTCAAGGAGTTATCTTGATCGTTGAAATTCTAGGGATATGTCTTTCATTCCTCATTGTATATGTTTATTGCCAAACTATAACACGACCTATTGTAATATAAATGGAATTTAAAAGTACATATTAGATAACTTTAAATGAAGATCAATGAACGCTTTATTCAAAGGTAGTGCTTGTATAATCCAACTGTAGACCATGGAGGATTGTGTACGAAATTAGACTACTTTCTTGGGCTATGAAAAGTATATTTAGAGTTTCTAACGATTGCTAAATAGAACACAACTATTTACAACCAAGTCTTAATGACTACCCATAAGATGACAATTACATAGCCAGACACAAATAGACTAACAAAACATAATAAGTTAATTATTATGAACATCATCACCAGCCCCCCGTATCCCCACGAACCCCAATAAAAAGGAAGCCAGATTCCTAGTCGACAAGTACAAAACAAAATAGTCATCACATAATATGAGGTATTTATACTTACATCAAAGATTCTTTAGCAAATTGTTCATTGTCTGTTGGATGATGGTGTATGGTGGTAGAGGAAAGATGGAAATGTTGAGGGTCTTCATGTGGTATGGAGATAAAAGAACATCGAAGATGTGTTGAAAAAATTACAGGCACAAATATTGCTATAACACTAGAATGTAAATATAATATTAATGCTTCTTCAGGCTTACAATGTATTATGTAAATGTTCATAAAGTATTGCATTCTCGTATTCCCGTACAACTTTACCAAACCACCCTACTGGAAACTAACTCCCAACTAATTACACATTTTAATATTAACACTAAGTCGCTAAGGTGACTATTACAAAATGTAAACCTTAATTTTCTAACAACCCCCCTTAAGGTTTATATTATAAAAATAAATAAAATAAAGGATATAAAAAATTGCATGGACTGATTGTAGTAGTCCATCTCAAAATTTGTGGAAGCGTTTCCACCAAATCTCCTCTCATCGAAAACACCCCAAGTTGCTCATGTCTAGGCAAATGTCCTAGTTGGTGACTAAATCTCCTCAGAACACCCCAAACTACTCGTTCAGGCAAATGTCATGATTGTCCAACAATACTTGTGAACTGAGATTTACTCAACTACTCACAAGTATATCGCTTCTTTTGTGAATCAAGATATATTCAATTATCCATAAGAAAAAACACCAACCAATTGAGAATCAAAACATTCTCAACTATCCACAACAACACTAGATTCCCTTTGTAGATCGAGACGTACTCAACTGTCCACAAATATACACATGCAAGTTTATGGATTGAGACATACTCAATTATCCATAGATACAAATCACCCAGTTTGTGGATCGAGACATACTCAACTATCCACAAACCATAAAATTGTCAAGCCACTTTTTGTTCCAAGAAAGACACAAATGTAGAACTGATGCTTCTAATGTAAAATACCATCTTTGAGTGAAAAAACTAGTTCGAGATGATGAGATTCCACCAACCTCCTTGGCGACACTTTTAGATCTTATTCACCAAATACAACATTAATGGCTCTTAATGCACTATTAGTAAATGTGGTACGTGCATAAAAGTGCCCATACACAAAAGTAAGGATGCCCAATTCAACCCATAAGACATCCATTACAATAAAACCTTATATCTTTAAAAAAAACAAATTTATAAATATTTAAAACTTACTTTACCCTTATTTCTTCCATTAGAGAAAAATCTCAACTCTCTTTGTTATTTTTTTTACTCATTATTTTATGGAATCTTCCGCCTCTCTTTTTAAAGGGAAAAAAATATTCATACAAAAGAGATTTCTACATTTACCTTAAATTTCCAACCTTTGGAAGCCCTCATTGCCAAACATATGATTTATTTAGATAATGATTTCCACGCCTTAAAAACACTCATTGCCAAACATGATTACTTTAGATAATGACTTCCACGAAACACTCATTGCCAGACATATCAGATAATAACTTGCAGCAATCTAATGCCAAAACTTCTCATCCAAACTTGGTGGAGTCTTATTTGCACCAATTATTACTAATTAGGTGTGCAGCCATATGTGAGTTCAGATTTCCATGCCATCTGCAATGTTTTTTTAAATATTTCAGCAAAGTTCAACTAGAAAGTAACATGTTTTAACTAACTTACTTGAATGGTCGCCTTTGCATTATTTTTCAGCTTTTAACATGTTGAAAACTTTATAGAATATCTTAATTTTTTTTTTTTTTTTTTTTCATATAAAAATATGAAATGAAAAATGAGATGTCAATATTTTAGTAGTACCTTTAGAGGTATGGAGGAGGGAGATTGTCATGTCCCTTTTTCAATTAATGTAAAAGAAATAATAAAGTTAATATTTTTAAGTTGTGTAATGATTTATTTTTATTTTTATTAAAAAATAACAACTTAATATTATTAATAAGATATTAAGAAATTTTTAAAGAGATAATAAAAGATCTTTAGGATATTTTTAGGGAAAAAAGAAAAAATAAGATTTATAAATGAAGGAAAATTCTATTAGTCGTTTACACTATTTTATAATAAACAACAAAATTGGAGAATTGCAGAGCTTGGGCATTTTTGTTCCTAGAGAATTGGAGATTGAAATCCTTTTAATTCAATTTTGATGATTTTACTCAAAAATTGCACAAAATTTCAACAACATTTCAAGTGTCAATGTGGTTATGAAATTATTTTGAAACTTTACAGACGGGCTGAAGATTTAATTCATTATCTATTAATTTTTAAGACAAAGTGAGATTCATTTAAATATTAAAAAAATGCCATACAATATTTTGTTGTTTTTAATTTCCATTGGGACTGTATCTTCTACAAAATACCAGTAGCTCATTACTAGCTGGTCGTACAAAAGTTTAAGGAAGCGCTTGCAGTTGTAAAGGATTCACAACTTTTAAAAGATATGTTTTTGGAAGTCGTACATATTTAGAAAAGGTAGTTTGTGAAGTGTTTTCAATTTTTAAAAGTTTGCAACAACTTCAAGAGATCGTAGCAGGTTTTAGATCCACAATTCAACTTTTTTCTTTGTAATTTTATTGTTGATTATAATATGATAAAATAAGTTCAATTGGACAATTATTGAATAAAAAGATACCTATTTTTTTCATATTATTATTGGCTACAAATAAAATTGGATATTCAAAATTTATTTAATTAAATATTGCAAAGTCAGCAGAATAAAAATTGCTTATTTTATTGGAAAAATCAGAATTTTTGGAAATTAAGTAAATAAAGTTAATATTTTAAAGTTTGCTAGTGATTTACTTTTTATTTTATTAAAACGACAACTTAATATTAATTTATTAAAATTGTTAAAATATCATATTAATGAGATATTAAGAGATTTTTATTAAGACACTAAGAGATCTTGTAAGAATGAAACTTTTGGGGAAAAAAGAAAAGCAAAAAAGAGAAGATTTATAAATGAAGAAAATTCCTCATAATTGGGTATGCTATTTTATAATAAAAACCTCCTTTTGCAGAGCTTCGATATTTTTGTTCATCTTTTATTAGAGGACAAAAACCTTCATGGTTTCCAGAGAATTGGAGGTCGAAATCTCTTCAATTCAATTTCACCGATTTCATTTAGAAATCATATTGTGTTAAAATTGAAAAAAAATTTAGTTTCCATTTTTAAGTTGTAGGTTCAATTTCAATGATTTCATTTAGAAATCATATTGTGCTAAAATTGAAAAAAATTCAGTTTAGTTTTTAAGTTGTAGGTGTGGTTGTAGGATTATTTAAGTTTGTGTGGAGAGTTTATATATTAAAAAATATATATATTTACAGTTGAGCTGAAGAAATTATTCTTCATTAAATTTTTAGTAGTATGAATTATTAGATGTATTTCAGAGTTTATTTGTGAGACCAATAAAGCTGGCCATACCATCAAAGAGGAATAGAATTGATTTAAAGTGATGCATGAACATCCAGAGGTGTAGGAGCAATTTTGCATCATAAAAAAAATAATTTTTTTGTTTTGTTTTGAAGGCTTCAACTCAAATTAGGCACCGGATTCCTAGTTGGTTATAAAGATGTAATTGATTTCATTTGAGTGGGAAAAATGAGAGTTACAAGAAAGAAGGGAATGGCATGAGAGTTTTGGAACACTTAAGAGATGGGTTGAGTATTGGGAGGAGCAACATTGGAGTTTATTTGCAGGTTTTGTTCATGCAAGATGAGAAGATCAAAAGAAGAAATTATGAGAAGATGGCTCTAGAAGTGCAATTTTGGCTCCAGATTACAAAGTTTTTCGATATATAACTGTTTGATCATTTTTGTTGCTGCAATTTCCAAGACTTTGTAAGTCTAATAGCTCTATTGTAGTACATCCCATGTTGTAACAAGAGGTCATATGACCCTTGGGTGATTGATTTCAGATTGTAGCCTTTTACAAACTATTTTACTGAAGAAATTGTGAAGCAGTTTGAGGTTTCTAAACTATTTTCTTTGAGATTTAGTTCTCATCTATTTGAAATTTATAATTTGCTATTGTAAGTGTGTTGGGTGGAGCACACCCTCATCAGGTGGTATAAGAGAAAAGTTATTCTGAGTGTGTAAATAAATTGTCGAATAGTGAGGTAGTTTGTGCTAGTACCTTGAGGTAGTGGGTTGGAAGGTGGAAGCAAAACCATAAATTTGAGGTAGCTTTGCACTAAGAAATTTTACACAAAGATGCCTCCATGAAGAAACTGTGGTGGTAGGAATGTTGTAGTGATAAAGGAATTTAGAGCTTTGTAGAGGTAGATTAATGCAATCTGAAAGGAGCTGAGAAGAGGGTTTGAACCGAGGAGAGATGAAAGTGAAGATGAAGATGATGTAACCCAAGATGATGTGTAAATTGAAGAAGATGATGGAGAAGAAGAACCCGATCAAGTCAAAATGTTGAAGGCTATAGTAAAAATTAGAAAAATGCCAAAGATAGATACCTCTACATATTCCAATAGTCTTAATCAAGGAGAATTGATAGAATTGATAGATTGGATTAATGGTAGAATATTCTGAGTATGAAGAAATAGATGATCTTGAGAGGGTCAAGCTTTCCAAGACCAAGCTCAAAGGCCATGTTGGAATTTGGTGGAAAGAAGTAAAGTTAGAAAGTAATAGAAGAGGAGAAAAAAATATCACTAGATGGGATAAAATGGTAGACAAATTGAAGAGGCAATTTATTCATGTAGATGAGTTGGAACTCCTAAAGAAAATACAAGGTTTGAGGTAGATGAACAAAATAGTCAAAGAGTATACCGAATAATTTTACAAAGTCATCATCAGAGCAAGTCACTCTAAAGCCTATAAAGAAAAGGTATCTAGATACATCAATGGATTAAAGTCTAATATTCAAGAAGAGTTAACCTTGTTAAGGTTAACCACTATTGAAGATGCTTACCGGTTTGCCATGAAAGTTGAAGAAAAATTAAATAGGAAATTTGAAAACAAACAAAGAGGAAGAGGTCGTGGTGGTAGAACATGAGGAAATCATATGGAGGCCATGGACAACAAGATAAACAAAAGAAAAATGGTGATGTGAACATCAACCAACACAATAGAGGTGAAAATACATACTACCCTAGAGATGAAAATGATGGATATCAAAGAGGAAGAAGAAGATTTGGAAAAGGACCTGGAAGAGGAGGATACAAAGGAACATGGTTTAGATGTGGTGAAGGACATAGAGCTTACGAATGCTGACAAAATCAGGGAGGGCCAAATAGAAGACCAGAGGGTAATGCTAGAGTTTCCCATGTTAATGAGGAGACTAAATTTGAACATTTAGAAGAAGCTAAAAGAGGAGAGACTTTTGTTGTCAGAAGAGCCTTGTTGAAGGAAGAAGGAAAAGAAGAACCAACCTAAGGAAAGAGTTTGTTCAGAACAAAGTGTAAGTCAGGAGGTAAATGTTGTAATGTAATCATTGATAGTGGAAGTATAGATAATCTAGTTTCTAAGTAAATAGTTACAAAGTTGAATTTGAAAATAATAGAGCATCCACATCCATATAGGATAGCTTGGCTAAAAAAATATCATAAAGCTTTGGTTAATGAACAATGTTTGGTAAAGTTTAAGATTCGAGATTATCATGATGAAGTGTTTGTTGAATATCAGGAACACTGAGAGGGGGGGGGGGTGAATCAGTGTTCCATAAAACCATTTATGCACTTTCACTTTTAACCATTTTCCAAATTTAATTAAACAATAGCACAATATGCAAGTGAATAGCAACCATAAAAACATAATACATGGACACCAGGATTTTTACGTGGAAAACCCCAAGGTGGGGAAAAACCATGGAGAGTGTTAGCTCTCAGGAAATATTTTATTATAGAAATACCGAAATACAAGAGGCTCACTGCCCAAAGCTCACTACTCAATACATAGGCTCACTGCCTCATGAAAGAGAGAAGAAAAGAAGAGGGTGGCTCACTGCCAAAATGATTGTGTAGATTGCATCTCTCCATGCATAATTACAGTCTCATTAAAGTGCATAAATCTGATTTCAAAGCTCTTGATTACTGATTGCCCTGTTTTGCTGCTGACTTCTTGCTTCAAGGATAAAATATCTCTTCTTCTACTTTTGATCACCTTATCTTTGTATATTTTGCATACATATACATATCACGGTCACATTCCATATGTCCCAAAACTGAGATCCATCCATTATATATATCCGCCATGAGTTTTTCACTTAATTGGGTTGGTAGGACAAACTGACAATGTGAGCAAAATGTTATGCTTTGTTGGCCTGATCATGTGTACTAATTTCAATGCGGGCTCAAGAGATTGTGTACATAACTTCATATAGGTTGGCTCTAACCATGCAATCACTTAAATAGATTATTCAAACACTATTTCTTCTCCGCACAGAGATTTACCATACCAGTCGACCTGTTCCTTAAGAGTGTGCTTAACAGGTTCATCTGTTGCTTCTCAACTCACACTGCGAACCAAATGGGACCTCACAAATCATACCCAATGCTTGTTATTGACCTCTTAGCATACCTTCTGAACCACAGAGAAAAGTACTTCTGTATGTCAAAATGCGGATCATGAAACTGCTACTCTATCACAAAGCAATACTGTTGAACTGTAACCTGATATTGGACAGCTTGTAGAGAGTGATATACTGAACTTTAGAGGTTGTAACTCTAGATTTAGGTAGTTATGATGTATCCCTTTCTTACCTCAGAACCGTAGAACAAATTATGTTTTGTGGAGGAATGTAGAGTATTATACTGTGCCCTATTCATTGTCTCTGTCATACCTCTGTTTGTCCGAACTTAGTCATTTTCTCCACATGACTTTGGGAGGAAGTCATGACTTGATCACTGGTCTAAAGCATCATAATATGGTCATAAGTCATTGTACTTGATCTTCTTTTGAGATTTTTTTATTGCGGAGGCATACTGGTTCATTTTCTGTCCCTTACTTTGTATACCATCCATACTTAGCCATTTTTGCCTTCTAGACTTGTGCCTTGTTCCCAACCACAAATGAACTTCTGGAGATATGTCTCCCTGACATGCTGATGTGTTCTCCTTATATGTCTTCATGCATGATTACAGTCTCATTAAAGTGCAAAATTCTGATTTCAAAGCTCTTGATTACTGATTGCCCTATTTCACTGCTGACTTCTTGCTTCAAGGATAAAATCTCTCTTCTTCTACTTTTGATCACCTTATCTTCACATATTTCACATACATATACATATCAGGTTGCATTCCATATGTCCCAAAATTGAGATCCATCCATTATATATATCCGCCGTGAGATTTTTCACTTAATTGGGTCGGCAGGACAAACTAAAAATGTGAGATTAAAATGTTATGCTTTGTCGATCTGATCATGTGTACTAATTTCAATGCAGGCTCAAGTGATCATGTACATAAATTCATATAGGTCAGCTCTAACCATTCAATCACTTAAATAGATTATTCAAACACTATTTCTTCTCCGCATAGAGATTTACCATACCAGTCGGCATGTTCCTTAAGAGCATGCTTAACAAGTTCATTTGTTGCTTCTCAACTCACACTACGAACCAAATGGGACCTCACAAATCATACCCAATGCTTGTTATTGACCTCTTAGCATATCTTTTGAACCGTGGAGAAAAATACTTCTATATGTCAAAATGTGGATCATGAAACTGCTGCTCTGTCACAGAGCAATACTGTTGAATTGTAACCTAATATTGGACAGCTTGTAGAGAGTGATATACTAAACTTCAGAGGTTGTAACTCTGGATTTGGGTAGTTATGATGTATCCCTTGCTTTCCTCAGAACCACAGAACAAATTATGCATTTGCGGAGGAATGTGGAGTATTATACTATGCCCTATTCACTATCTCTGTCATACCTCTGTTTGTCCGAACTTAGTCATTTTCTCCACATGATGTTCAGAGGAAGTCATGACTTGATCACTGGTCTGAATCATCATAATATTGTCATAAGTCATTGTACTTGATCCGCTTTTGAGAGTCTTTTACTGCGGAGGCATACTGGTTCATTTTCCGTCCCTTACTCTGTATACTATCTATACTTAGCCATTTTTGCCTTCTAGACTTGTGCCTTGTTCCCAATCACAAATGAACTTTCAGAGATATGTCTTCTTGACATGTTGATGTGTTCTCCTTATCTTGTTGCCATCAATGACAACACTTAGCTTGTCTTCATAGCAGTGTCTCTTGCCAATAGTGTTATGTGACATTATGCCAATGGATGTATGTCACTTTTTATTGGTAAGGCCATGACAGTATGACAGGGGTGCTATCCATGATGGTCGTGGTAAACTTGTGAGAGAAGTAGAAAAACAAGTATGTAGCAATGCTAGAATTTGTTTGGTAGATGGAAAATTATTTTTGGATGGAATGAAGCACGGACATACGTGCTTTGCCTTGATTCCTAAAATCATCAAAGAAGAAGGAGAAGATGTACCTACAAAAATTTCAAATTTGTCGGATGAATTCCAAGATATTGTGTTAGACAATGTACCTGAAGGTTTTCCATCAGTGAGAAATATAAGTCATTAGATGGATTTGATACCAGGAGCTAGTTTTCCTAACAAGGAAACCCATATAATGAATCCTACAAAAAATAAAGAGCTAAATAGACAAGTTCAAGAATTGTTAAGAAAGAGACTAATAAGAGAGAGTTTGTGTCCATGTGTAGTACCTACAGTATTAACACCTAAGAAAAATGGAGAATGGAGGATGTGTATTGATTCCAAGGCCATCAAAAAAATCTCAATCAAGTATAAATTTCCTTTGCCAAGAATGGATGATATCATGGATTGTTTAAATGGAGCAAAATAATTCACAAAGATAGATTTGAAGAGTGGGTATCACTAGATCATGATGCGAGAAGGAGATGAATGAAAGATAGCATTCAAGATAAAGTGGCTGTATGAGTGGTTAGTGATGCCATTTGGGTTAACCAATGCACCGAGCACTTTCATGAGGCTCATAAACGAGGTACCCAATAATTTTTTGGGTAAGTTTGTTATTTTCTATTTAGAAGATATTCTATTTTTTAGCAAAACTTTGGAAGAACATTTGATGCATGTTTGTAGAGTTTTTGAGAGGTTGAGAGAAGAGAAATTGTTGATAAATTTGAAAAAGTGTAGCTTTGTGAAGAAAGAGTTAGTGTACTCGGGATTTGTGATCTCAGCTGAGGGTCTTAAGATGGATAAAAAAAAAAGGCCTATCATAGAATGGCCTACATCAAGAAGTATCACTGAGGTAAGATCATTTCATGGATTGGCCAGATTTTACAGAAATTTCATTAAAAATTTCAGCAGCATATGTGCACCATTAACTAAGACAATGAAATGAGATATAAAAGAATTTAAATGGACCATAGGGGCAGCCAAGAGTTTTGATTTGTTGAAGAAAAAAGTTACAGAGCAACCTGTTTTAGCACTTCTGGATTTTAACAAGGTATTTCAAGTAGATTATGATGCTAGTGTGATGCAGGAGTATCCTAGGTTGTAGAGAAATCTTGCATTAACCAAAAATATTTGCATTCTTTTGTTTTCTTTCATTTTCTAGTTCATTTTAGTTCAGTTCAGTCAATAGCAGTTTCAACATTTGTACCGCATTCTGCCGCAGTTTCATTCTAGACCTTGCGGAGCAAGACTTAGCATCTAGACATCATCATGCACATCATATCCAAAATTTAGATCATTTGGATCAGTTTCCAGAAAGATATCGCTATTAGAAGATCAACTATTTTCTTAGAACAGAGCATTCAGACAATCTCAGATAGTTAGTTGAAGGAGAAGACTTGCAAAGCTAAATGACACATCATTCAAGATAGTTTGGGACATCGCCGACCTTCCCTAAGATCTGTACCTTATTTCATTCACTTGCAGAGGAGTACAAGTTGCTTAAGGCTGACCTATCCGTGTACACACATTACACATTCATTGGAGACTGTAACTTCTTCCTTGGCCGACACAAAGGATTCTTGTGATCTGGAGATGATATATAATCATGTAGTAGATGCATAGGAAAGTAGTGAATCATAATATGATGTTTTGAGTCTTAGGATTTTGTTCTATAAGGCACTTCAAAACCATATCTTGTGCGTGTGTTGTAATTGGAGAATCAGGCCTGTGAGCCCTAATTTGTGAGCCCTAATTTGTAAGCCTGCATGTTGCTGACATATCTGCATTTTGAATCTTTGATATATTGAGTATCTGAATCTGCATTTGCATCCTATATTTGAGTTGCTTTCATTGTGTTTACTTTGTTGAGATACACCAGACAACTGAGAGTGGGGGTGAATCAGTTGTCACAAAAACTTAGCTTCAGATGAATATCAAACCATCCACAACTTAATTATTCATAATCAAATTTAACCATGAAAGCATGAAGTCATAAACTTCATTTCAATCACACATCCAACATAGTAGCCACCAGATTTTTACGTGGAAAACCCTAAAAGGGAAAAACCACGGTGGGTGTTAGCCCACAAAATATGAGTTATAGCAATATTGAAAAATAGAGGCTCACTGCCTACAGGGCTCACTACCCAAAAATGCTCACTGCAAAGAATGGTTCACTACCTAAGGGTGGCTCACTACCAAAGGATGGCTCACTGCCAAAAGGGTGAACTGATTTAACAACATCTACTCCATGCCAGATTTTAGTTCCATTGAAGCACAATATTATTTCTCTGCTTTGCTCTTTCACACCTTTGCACTTATCTTTTCATTTTTGCAACACACTCTCTTTCACGACTTCATTACATACTTTTATACAATTCATCAACCTTGGAATGTACATCAAGGTCGGCATTACATTCATCAACTATTGGATCAATCTCCAAGGTCGGCATTACAAACATACATAAAATAGGTCTGGACCTAATACAAATTTAGCTAAGGAAAAGATGTAATAATGTATACGGATCATGCCACGCCTTAGTTGGGACTCAAACATTATCCTCCATGCCATGACACACTTCTACAATCTTTAATGCATCTTTGCAAATAATGAATTCAACCAGGTTGGCCAAGATTAATGAGAGCACTAGGTGTGCCAAGAACATTCTTCATTCACAATCCAATTTTCTCTTTGTGGACCAATACAAATGTAGGAACATGATCAGGAGACATCTATAAGCACATTGTAATCACCAGGAACAACCGCATGATCTCTAATCACTCTATCAATAAGATTCTTCAAACCGGAGCATAGGAACAACACCATCAACCACTGTCATAAGTAAAAGATAGATTGTAGACCACCAAATCATGAACCATTGAAGTTGAAGGCACTTAACATCATCACAGACTTAATTCCAGAACCACAGACCAAAATACTTCAATGCGGAGGAATACGGAGCATAATACTTTCTCCTTGTCGCCACCAAGCATATAGGAAAAATAGTTTTCACACTGGTAAACATAACTTACTCAAATATTCATTCTGGAGGCTCAATCTTGGAATATAACATCTTCAGATAGGCTTCTAAGTAACTTCCAATCCGCAGGCAAAGATATTCATTCTATAGGAAATGCGGAGCATTCTTGGGGACTGTTCTTCTACATGTAATGCATTGTTTCCACTGCAAGTCACTATTTTTACTGGATGAGCTAATTTTCTCAATATCCTCAACATCTATAAGCAAGTAACAAAATGAGGGCATAGTTGACACCAATGACAACACAGATATGTTGACATCAATGACAACACCGATTAGGCACATACTTGCAACAATCTCCCCCTTTGTCATTGATGGCAACATATGATTTGAAAAACTTAATAACCATCAAGACAAGATACTCCCCCTTTCTTTTTACACATCTGCACTCTTTCTGTTGAAAACAAGGCAGATAACTAAGAGGGGGATGAATCAATTATCTCAAAATTTCCTTATTTTGTTATCTTAATATTCAGTGATATATCAGAACATGAAAGCATATGCAACCATAAGAATAAAAATAAAATTAACACACATAACACAAGGATTTTTTACATGGAAACCCTATTAAGGGAAAAACCACGGGGTGACTAACCCAAGATTGTATTCTCTGTTAAAAGAATAAAGGAGTACAAAATGGCACTTGCCAATTAGGGAACACTGCCCGAGCACACTACTCACAAGAAGCACACTGCCTACAAGAGACTCGCTGTCTACAGAACTTACAGAAGATATCCAAGTGTTTGAACTAATGAGAAGCATCTACATATGCAAGAGTTCAGTTCCGGTCAGGCACAATATACTGATCTAATGCACTTCATTCTTCCTCTGCTCAATGTTGCTATTCTATCACATTCCAGACTTGTATTACTGTCTTTGTACTTGCCTCTTCTTTTCTTCACACTTTACCATTCATATCATCAAATTCACACACTTACAAGCTTGAATCCATCGGGTATATATATCCGCATCAAGGATGTCCAACACTTTCTTAGTCAACAATAAGAACACCTGAGATATTTTATTTGTTGATTTGTCAGCTGAATCCATGCTAGATTAGTGATGCACATCAAAACATAGGCATAGGAGTCATTAATCATGTCGGCTAACAATGTATGATATCACAGATTGCTTGATCAACACCTTTTACATATCCAGATTGAAGTCTGATACTCTGTCGCTCAGTTCTTCCTCTGTCTGCTCTATCGAACTGGAACCCAATACTTAGATGCTCATATCTTTTACATGCTTTACAACCAGAGGCTAAATCTCTAGAATACACTAGTCATATGACCCCTCTTGACTTATCCAAGTCCGTAGCTTACTGAGTTACACCATCTGAGAGATCCGGACCTGATTGTCAGATCATGTAGCATGCTCTGTTCTTGTCTACCGGACCATCTTGACTTCAATCCGACTTCCGGTATGAATGAATTAATGACTGCGGATATCCAGGATACACTTTGTTACCATCAATGACAACACTTAAATGACCTAGCAGTGTCTCTTGCCAACAATCTCCCCCTTTGGCATTAATGGCAATAGTTAGTGAAAAATGACTAAGTGTCATAGTAACTCCCCCTTTGCTTGTGCTCTATTTCTTTATACTATTTTACAAGAGCTCCTCCTTTGCTGGATTCCTCATTTTTCACTGCTCTTCACACCCCCTTTGACATCAATGGCAAAGGGCGGAATCTGCATATCAAAATTGTGCAAAAAATATTATATACATGGCCGAATATGTATATACAATCCATAAGATAAACTTACATATACTTGAGTATGTCTGCAAAGGTTGTCTTCAACTGTACAGATTTTGTGGCCCAACTCTTCTTCATCCTATCCAAAATGGAGATGTGACTGCTCAACAAAAATGCATATGCTTTTGCCCTTCTTAAATCTATTGGATCACTGGTCCGGGCTGTGGTCTGAGCATCTGTCAAGGCCTCATACATTGCCTCTAACTTAGGGATAATTATCCCTTTGAGTTCACCCATTCTGTTCATTATGTTCTTCTTTTCTTTGTCCAGTCTCTTTATTTCATTTATTATAACAATAGCCTGGCATTCTTGATTCATTAGAGAGGAGGAAAGAGGGTCAAAATTCTGAACTAGGCTTGACAGTTTTTCTTCTTATTCTTTTACTTTCTCCTCAATGTCTTTTGTCACTTTAGGCCAAGTCAGACAAAATTTGAATAGGTCCCCACCATCTTTGAGAGCATTTTCAAGGCTCTTTATTCCAATATCTAGGGTCCTCCTATCATTTACAATAAGCCCTTGCACCTCAGCGAATCTTTTCCCCAAAAACTCTTTTCAGACCTTTATTTCTGCTGATTTCTCTAAAGATTCAAAATAAGTGTCAACAAAATTGACTAAGTTTTTCAAATTACCGGATGGCGACGTCGAAGGATCCTTTTGATAGGTTGGCATAATCTTTTCTAATATCCCAGATGCACTCTCTAATAGCTCACAATCCTCCATATGTGATTTCAAAAGTTTCTCTTTAGCCTTGGCTTGGGCAAATGATGCTATCTTCATCATCTGTACTAGAGAGAGAGTGTCTAGATTTAGGGGCCCTTGAAACAACTCTGGTTCATCTAACTCCACCACCTCTTTGTTCAAGAAATTCTGTACTATCTCTGTAGTGTCTCTTGGAGATTCAGAGTTCTTCTCTTTATAAATATCAGGGTTGCTTGGTTTGGATGTGTCATCACAAACCTTTTCTGCATGTTCTTTTTCTTCAGCTTTATCCTCTTTTTCTTGCATCTCCTTCTCTTCTCTTTTCCTTTCCCCTTTAGCTTCAGTGTCCAGAATGTTTGTCTTGGTAGCTATGGGATCTGGAGGAGTGATATTGCCAGTGTTTGTTGCTTTGTAAACTTCCTCTACCGGAACAAAGGAGTCTAAGTCCTCAGACTTCTCTTCATCTATTTTCTTTAATCCTTCGACATCCTTGTTAGAAAATTCTTCATTAATTACATTTAATCCTTCAACATCCATGGTAGAAGGTTCTTCATCTATTTCCTCTACAATAGGAAGATTGAATCTCTTCAAGGCATTCCAGAGGATATCTTTTGTTTCACTTGCTACTTGGGTTGTTTCTCTAATCATGAGTTTATTCATCCTCACCTTATGCCAGAACTCATCCTTACAATTGTTGAAGATCATGTCCATTTGTTTTGGAGTGATAGACGGGTAAAGCTGTATCATTATTTGCTCTCAGATTTCTAAGTCTTTAACCTTTGCATTCACCTTTCTTTGTTCCAATACTTCTTCTAGGCTTTTTGGAATTAATGAAATTATTTCAATGAATGCTTTGTTATAGATATTCAAATGCCTTACAGTAGCTTCCTCCAGAATTCTCTTGTCAGCATCATTGTATTCATCATAGAGCTTTGTCATCGGCTACAGGTTCCCATCCACAGTGACTGCCTTGATGATGTCATCAATGGAAAGAGTGGGCTTTTCAACAAATTCCTCTGCCTTCTCTTCCTCATCTTTGCTAGTAGAGAACTTTCTAGATGTTCTCTTCTTCTTCATTTTCTTGATTTCTTCATCTAATTCTATTTCTTCATATCCTTATGGCTTGTATATGTTCTTGAGGCCTTGGTCTTCATTCTCTTTTCACCTTAGTTTGATGGCTTGACTTCTGGTTTGGTAGCCTTTGATATTTTAGGACTAATAGGTGCAGAGCTCTTGGAAGATCTAGTCTAGGAGGAGGCTTGCACTAGAACATTTCCTTTCTTTTCTTCTTGTCTCTCTTTCTCTGCCCTCTCCACTTTCTCTCTATTTGCATCTACTGCCTCTTTTGATAAGCCAAAATCTTTTGGCAACTTCTTCAACTTCCTTTCTTACTTTTCTCTTCATCTTAGGCTGCCTTAACATGTATTTTTATGCTTAGCTCTTCAAAGGAGCCAAACCTTTCTGCTTTAGTATCTTTAGGTTGGCTCAACAAGTTTTGGACATGTAACTCTAAAATGTTTTCATCGACCTCATATCCCATGGGCATTATCCACACAGTTCTTGGCTCAACTGCCTCCATTAGACATTGATCAGTGTCAACCATAAAGCAAACTGTGTCCTTGTATTTCTCAACTATGGACTGTGGTATTCTCTCTTTGGCTTGCATCATGCTCTGGAAGTTCTTGAAGTAACCCCGGAGAGTAGAGTTTTGGGCTTGTGCATCACCAAGTCCATACATGTAATCTCTGATCTGAATTGTAACTAGTTTATCATTTTGCCACACCCAACCCTTTGATCCAGGTAGCTCATTCATATAGTAGAAAAATAGACACAATATTAGACTGCCATATTTAAAAGAGTTTTTCTTATCCTTCTTGATCTTTTGCAGGTTTTCCATCAGTTGACTCAATAGAAGCTCACACAGGTCATAATCTGCATCTTTCTTTAGCATCTGATATGCAACATAGATTGCTGTACCGGACATAGAGTTTTCCCTACTTGAATGGTAGATTTTGTAGCCAATTATCATTGAGGTAAACTTAACATCCAGATCTATGATGTCATCTATAGTCATTGCTCTTTTGTCAAATTTGGATCCAGTGGCTTCAGTTACCGTTTGGTTCTTTACAGATTTGAGTGCGGGTAACACACCAGTTGAATGCAGTCTGGTCACAGCCTTGATGGCATCTTTGGTTATCTTGAATGGCCTCATCAGCCACATAAAATTGTCATGCATCCTACTTAGAACATACCAGACCCATTCGTCCTCTGCAAAAGACAGAAAATGTATGCAATGTTCGAAGTGTTTGTCTCTTAGGGTCTTGAATTTAGGTTTGAGTTCAAAATTTTCATTCATTAACTGATTTTGATAGATGTTGATCAATTTTGAGTCTCCAAAATCTTTTATGTTTGGATGGATATAAACCCTAACATCTTCTACATGCAGGACACCATGAGGAATGCTGAAAAATGCACCTAAGGGATCAATTTCTAGTGACTTGTAAGGGTGTTTCTTGAATTTTGGTCTCGGTCTTTTAGAGATTTTAACAACCATTGGAGTAGCCATTTTAGCAAGGAAATCTAGAGAGAATTTGTGGAAGAAAAATACCTTTTCACATGTTAGGGTTTGAAGCAGATGTCAGAGCGATTTTCTTGTAAGAATTCAATCTTCAGCTTGAACACGAGTGAACAGTAGACTCTCTTCTCAGATCTCTTCTCTTTTCTTCATTTTGAATGCAAAGTGTAATAAATGGTGAGTGAAGACCCTTTTATCCTTTCGCTAAACCTAATTTATCTTTTGTAATAAATGCACAACTTGAGTCATCCGGTTAGCCTGTATTTGAGAGATTTTCTTGAATCACTACGCGGATCTTAAAATTATTGCCTATGAGTGTTACAACATATCTTCACCCTTTTCAAACATCTCATAGGTCCGTAGATTAAATTATCTCAATTTTGGATCATACCGGATCTATCTGTGAAATTTTGCTTTACCGGATAGCTGCCGATACAGGATTTCCTCATAACTTGCTCAAATCTGCATGTGGATTTGCCAAATTTTGACTAGATGACTTTCAAGTGAATCTCCTCAAACCCTTTAAATTGTAACCTCTTATTCTGAATCAATGTGCCGAATTCAGGCACTCACTAGCTGGCTGGGGGAAAATCATCTTCTCTGTAGCTCCCCCTGAGCCAAAGCTTATCTTTTAGTTTCCGGAAGGAATATCAGCACCAGATTCCAGTGCGGATCCATCCCCAGTATTTACTGTACTTTTATTTAACCAAATCTTTCTCATCTCCTTTTGAACTTCATCTGCATTCATTTTACCTTTGCCCTTATCTTGTTTCTGATTATGTTCCACCAGACCTTTTCTATCCTAATTTATGCTTCTACAGAATTTGGTAATATGATTGAATCTATTGCAATTGTAACATACAACATTTCTTTGCTTATTTGATTGATATCCTCTTGATCTGCATTGATTAGCCATATGTCCCATTCTATTGCATGCAAAGCATCTACCATTGAATGAATTGTTTATTTGCATATTTATGCATTCATGAGATTTGTGACCATACCTTTTGTAATTAAAACATTGTCCGTAGAAGGATGGATTATTCTGACTCATTCTCTTCTTGCACTGAGTTGCTTTACGACCAAAATTGTTGCAATTGAAGCAGTATCCATTGAAAGATGGATATCTTTGGGCATTTGGTTGCCTTACCAGGGTCTTCTAGGCCTATTTCTTTGATTTCCTGATCCAGAGTTCTTCTGACCGGATCTAGAGCTTTCACCTTTCTCATACCCTAAGCCACGCTTATCATCTACCCTCTTTTGGCTTTCAAGAACTTCAAGTTGGGATGAGCTTATCTTAAATTTTACTTTGTATTCATTTGTAGATTGAAGATCTTGTTTGAGAGAATCAATCTGGTTCTCAAGTTGTTCTTCATTGTATCTAGCTTCCTCAAGATTAGATTCAAGATGTCTGATTAATCTATCCATTTTGTGGCAGTCCTCTATTTTCTCCTTGAGAGATTGTTTCAGGTTATCTTCAGTCTTTCTTTTCTCTTCAATATCTTGGGTGAATTTCATAACTCTTGATTCCATTTCATGTCTCATCATAATGACTTCTTTTGAAAGTTTTTCACATAGCTTGGTTTTTTCATTAAGATCCTCATTAGTATTATTGGCTTCATTCTAATTTGCTAGTTTCTAAAGTAATTCCTTTCTCTTTTTCATAGAAATACTAAGTTTCTCTTTCAACTCATTGATGAAATCATCAGCTTCCCTGAGTTTCTCTCTCAAATTATTGACCTCAGAGTGAGATTGCTCAAGATCATCTAGGGCAGACTGTAGTTGTTCTTTCATACCATATTCATCCATTGAGATTCCTAGATCTTCCTCAAGCTGTTAGACTTTTTAGAGGAACTTAGCTCTGATACCAATTGTTGAAAACAAGGCAGATAACTGAGAGGGGGGGTGAATCAGTTATCTCAAAATTTTCTTTTTTTGTTATCTTAATATTCAGTGATATATCAGAACATGAAAGCATATGCAACCATAAGAACAAAAATAAAATTAACACACATAACACAAGGATTTTTTTACGGAGAAACCCTGTTAAGGAAAAAACCACGGGGTGACTAACCCAAGATTGTATTCTCTATTAAAAGAATAAAGGAGTACAAAATGGCACTTGCCAATTAGGGCTCACTACCCGAGCACACTGCTCACAAGAGGCACACTGCCTGCAAGAGTCACTATCTACAGAACTTATAGAAGATATCCAAGTGTTTGAACTGATGAGAAGCATCTACATATGCAAGAGTTCAGTTCCAGTTAGGCACAATATACTGATATGATGCACTTCATTCTTCCTCTGCTCAATGTTGCTATTATGTCACTTTCTAGACTTGAATTACTGTCTTCACACTTGCCTCTGCTTTTCTTCGCACTTTACCATTCATATCATTAAATTCACACACTTACAATTTTGAATTCATTGGGTATATATATCCGCATCAAGGATTTCCAACACTTTCTTAGTCGGCAACAAGAACACCTGAGATATTTGCAATTTGTTGATCTGTCAGCTGAATCCATGCTAGATTAGTGATGCGCATCAAAACATAGGCATAAGAGTCATTAATCATGTTAGCTAACAATGTATGATATCACAAATTGCTTGATCAACACCTTTTACACATCCGGATTGAAGTTTGATACTCTGTCGCTCAGTTCTTCCTCTCTCTGCTCTGTCGGACTGGAACCCAACACTTAGATGCTCATATATTTTACATACTTTACCACTGGAGGCTAAATCTCTGCAATACACTAGTCATATGACCCCTCTTGACTTATCCAATTCCATAGCTTACTGAGTTACACCATCTGAGAGATCTGGACTTGATTGTCAGATCATGTAGCATGCTCTGTTCTTGTCTACCAGACCTTCTTGACTTCAATCTGACTTTTGGTATGAATGAATTATCGACTGCGGATGTCTAGGATACACTTTGTTTCCATCAATGACAACACTTAAATGACCTAGCAGTGTCTCTTGCCAAAACTTTCTCCCTGAGTTTTTCACATGATTTCTCTCTTGCTTTGACATCAATGGCAAAGGGCACATACTTGCATGCTGCTACTCTGGTCCACTGAACTTTATCCATTATCAATACTCACTTCATCAGAAACCTCTACTCCCCCTGAGAGGTAGCCTTCAAAGCATCAATCTAGATCAAGGAATGACAATTTTAGCTCCACTTGATTGATGCATTCTTATGTATCTTAGTTTAGTGTAGGAGGGGTAATGACCCCTAACTTTTCTCTGAGATACTCAAAGGTATCTTTAGGCAGAGGCTTAGTGAAAATGTCTATAATCTGATCCTTTGTGGACACATAATCCAACTTTACTTCAATCTCTGTCACCTTCTCTCTCAAAAAGTGATATCTTATTGATATGTGCTTTGTTCTTGAATGCGTCATTGGATTCTTTGAAATGTTTATGGCACTTGTATTGTCACAAAAAATTGTAATTGGATCTTCATACACAACTCTTATATCCTTCAAAGTCTACTTCATCTATAACACTTGAGTTTAACAACATGCTACTATAATATATTCTGCTTCTACAGTTGACAAAGAGATTGAATCTTGTTTCTTGCTTAGCCATGAAACCAATCTATTTCCCAAAAAGAAAGCACCTCCACTTGTACTTTTTCTGTCATCAATATCGCTGGCCCAGTCTACATTTGTATAGGCACTGAGAGTGAAATCATTGTCCTTTGGATACTATAAGCCATGATCCGGAGTACCTTTTAAATACCTCAAGATTCTCTTAACTACCATCACATGTGATTCTCTTGGCTCAGCTTGAAACCTTGCAACAAGACAAACTGCATGCATAATATCAGGTTTGGTTTGAGTTAGATAAAGCAATCCTCCAATCATGGATCTGTATTTTTTCTGATCAATCTTAGGTGATTCATCAGATTTTCTCAACTTGTAGCTAGCTACCATGAGAGGACACACCAGTTTAGAGTTTTCCATCCCAAACTTCTTCAACAACTCTTTCAAATACTTAGACTGAGATATGAAGATTCCTTTATCTGATTGATTTATTTGTAGACCTAGAAAGAAATTCATCTCACCAAACATGGACATCTCAAACTCTTTTTGCATTTCACCAAAAAATTTCATACACATACCTTCATTGCCTCCAAAGATGATATCATCAACAAAGACTTCAACAATCAAAATTTGATCATCATTAATCTTGAAATAAAGTTTACTATCAGTAGTACCTTTATTGAACCCTAATTGCAATAAGTACTTATCCAGCCTTGCATACCAGGCTCTAGGAGCTTGCTTGAGTCCATACAAAGCCTTATTTAATCTGCACACAACATCACCTTGGTCTAATAACTTAAATCCTTCCAGTTGCTCAATGTGAACTTCTTCCAACTCACTATTTAGGAATGCAGACTTCACATCCATCTGATACACTTTAAAATTTTTGTGGGCTGCAAATGCCAAAAATATTTTGATTGCTTCAATCTAAGCTACTGGAACAAAAGTCTCTTCAAAGTTTATTCCTTCAATCTGATTATATCCCTTGCACACAAGCCTTGCCTTATTCCTTACAACCTCTCCATTCTCATTCAGCTTATTCCTGGAAACCCATTTGGTTCCAATAACATTTTTGTCAGAAGGTCTAGGAACTAATTCCCAAGTATCATTCTTTTCTATCTACATTAGTTCTTCCTCCATGGCTTTTACCCAGCTTTCATCATTACAAGCATCATTCATAGTTTTTGTTTCAACCTTTGAAAGCAAACAGTAATTCACTTGTTCTTCTACAACTCTTTTCATTGTCAACACACCTTTGTTTTTGTCACCTATGATCTAATCTTCAGAATGATTGATCCTTACATACCTGGTAGTCTTGACAACACTTTTCGGAGCCTCTTCTTCATCTTGACTGTCTTCTTGCTCATTTTTCTCTTTATTCACTACAGTCACAGGTTCATCTGGTTCAAAGCAACTCAAGTCTGATATTCTTTTCTTGCCTTCATCCACCTTCACATTTGCACCCTCAACAATCTTTTTGAGCCTTTTGTTGTAGCACTGGTAAGCCTTCTCTTGGTAGAGTATCCAAGAAAGATTCCTTCATCACACCTTGCATCAAACTTCCCTAGATCTTCATCTCTCCTGATATAACATTTGCTTCCAAAAATTTTGAAATATTTTATTGTAGGAATTCTTCCATACTACAATTTATAGGGAGTTTGAGTACCATTACCTTTCACTTGAACTCTATTTTGAATGTAGATAGTAGTATGAATAGCCTCTTTCCAAATGACTTCTGACAGATTTGCTTCCTTCATCATTGTCCTAGCAGCCTCTGAAACAGTCCTATTTTTCCTTTCCACAACTCCATTTTGCTAAGGAGTCTGTTGGCAAGAGACACTGTGTAGCTTCAGTGGTGTTGTCATTGATGGCAACAAAGATCATCCCACACATCCGTAGGATATGGTGTGTCTCTACTGGAAGTCAGATTGAAGAGATTTCAGGTCCGGTAAGCAAGAACAGAGCAGGCAGAAGGTCCGACAGTCAGGTCTGGATCTGTTAAAAGAAGTATCCTTGTAAAGTGCAGACTTGGGGAAGTCAAGAGGTGTTCCTTGACTGATAGATTCTAGGGTTTGAGCCTCCAGTGTTGAAAGAGTGAAGAGATATAAGCTTCTAAGTACTGAGGTCTGGTCTGGTAGAATAGACAGAGGAAGAATTGACAGGCAGAGCATCAAAAGTTATTCTGGATGAGATGTTGATGGTGACAAAGATTCCTAAGGTATCATTCATGATTGGCCGACTTGTTAGACAACTTCTATAAGTTTCTTTTTGATCCGCATCACTTGGGAAGCAAGGATTCAGCCGACAGACTAAAGTTTGGGAAATATTGACTATTCCGGATGCCGACTAGAAAGAGGATGAAATCCTTTGTGCGGATATATATACCAGATGGATTTCGATGAGGTAAGTTGTAGTTGTGTTGTGTGGTGTGCAAAGAAAAGGAGAAGAGCAAAGTGAAAGCAGTAAGGAAGGTCCAGTATGTAAAAGGACAGCAGCACAAAAGAAGAGGAAGGATGAAGTGCAGCAGATTAGTGTATTGAGCCTAATCGAAACTGAACCTCAGCATATGTGGATGCTTCTCATCAGTTCAAGGATCTTGTTATTCTTCTTACATCTTGTAGACAGTGAGTCTCTTGTAGGCAGTGAGCCTCTTGTGAGCAGTGTGCTCAGGCAGTAAGCCCTAATTGGCAAGTGCCATTTTGTATTTCTATTCTTCTAACAGAGAATATAATCTTGGGTTAATCACCCTGTGGTTTTCTCCCTTAACAGGGTTTCCATGTTAAAAATATTGTGTCATGTGTATTTCCATTTCATGGTTATGTTTGCTTATTTGAATTGATGCTGCATTAATTAATAAGAAAGTTCAGAAAGCAGAAATAATTTAGATAACTGATTCACCCCCCTCTCAGTTATCAACAATTGGTATCAGAGCCAAGTTCCTCCCAACAGAGCCTAACAGCTTGAGGAAGATCTAGGAATTCAAATGGATGTGTATGGTATGAGGGAGAAACTTAAGTCTACCCTAGATGATCTTGAGCAGTCAGATTCTGAAGTCAATGAATTAAAGGAAAGACTCAAATAGGCTGATGATTTCATAAATGAACTTAAAGAGAAACTGAGTCTCTCTATGAAAAAGAGAAAGGAGCTACTTCAGCAACTGGCAAGTCAAGGTGAAACAAATGATACAAATGGAGATCTGAAGGAGAAAACCAAGTTATGCGAAAAGTTATCAAAAGAGGTCATTATGGTAAGACATGAAATGGAATCAGGAGTTATGAAGTTTACTCAAGAAATTGAAGAAAAAAGAAAAACTGAAGATGATCTAAGACAATCTCTCAATGAGAAATCAGAAGACTGCCACAAGATGGATAGAATAATCAGACATCTTGAATCTGATCTTGAAGATGCTAAAGATAATGAAGAAAAGCTTGAGGATCAAATTGTCTCTCTTAAAAGGGATCTTCAAACAACAAATGAATACAAAGAGAAATTCAAGATAAGTTCTGCTCAACTTGAAGTTCTTCTTGAAAGCCAAAAGAGGGTAGATGACAAGTGTGGCTTGGGATATGAGAAAGGTGAAAGCTTTAGATCTGGTTAGAAGAATTTTGGATCAGAAAATCCAAGGAACAGGCCTAGAAGACCTCCGGTAAGGCAACCTAATGCTCAAAGATATCCATCCTTCAATGGATACTGCCACAACTGCAATAACTTTGGTCATAAAGCTAATCAGTGCAGAAAGAGAATGAATCAGACTAATATATCCTTCTCCGGATAATGTTTCAACTGCAAAAGGTATGGTCACAAATCTCATGAATGCAGAAATATGCAAATGAACAATTCATTCAATGGTAGATGCTTTGCATGCAATAGAATGGGTCATATGGCTAATCAATGCAGATCAAGAGGACATCAATCAAATATGCAAAGAAATGTTGTTTGCCACAATTGCAATAGATCCGGTCATATTGCCAAATTTTGTAGAAGCAAGAATTAAGACAAAAGAGGTCCGGTACATCATAATCAGAATCAAGAGAAGGGAAAAGGAAAAGTGAATGCAGATGAAGTTAAAAGTGAGATGAACAAGATTTGGGTGAAGATAAGTACATAAAATGCAGGGGATGGATCCGCACCAGAATCTGGTGTTGATATTCCTTCTGGAAATTAAAAGGTGAGCTTTGGCTCAGGGGAAGACACAAGGAAAAACCTTTTCCCCCAGCCAGTTAATTGGTGCCAGAACTGGCACAAGGAGAGTTGCGGATCAAAGGGTTCGTAAGAGAAACATCTAAATAAACTATGGTTAAAATATGGAAGATCCGCAAGATGTTTAGAACAAGATTGATCCGGTTCATCAAGTCATTCGAATAAGGAAAACAAGGAAAACTGAAATGACTTAAGTTGAGCATTTATTGCAACTTGGTATTAGGGTTTACGGAATAATATAAGGGTTTTCCCATCAAACACTTGTTCATTTTGCATTCGAGAAGAAGCGAAAAAAAAAGGAGCTCTGCATCAAAACTCCTGAAGCCCATCAAAGGTCATCTACAGAAGTCGATTCATCTAGTGAATCAATCCGGATCTCTTCACGAACCCTAGACGCGCAAAAGGTACTTTCCGTTATTGAATACTTCTCTGTAAATATTTTTGAAGATGGATACACCGAATGTTGTAAAGATCATTGAGAGGCCGCACCCTAAATTCAAGAAACATCCATATAAATCCCTAGAAGTTGATCCCCTAGGTGCCTTTTCAAGTATTCCGCATGGAGTTCTGCATGTAGAAGATATTAGGGCATATATTCATGCGAATATTAAAGAATTTGGGGAATCTAAGCTGGTTGATATCTATCACAAGCATTTCATAGATGACTCATTTGAACTCAAAACTTAGTTTAAATCTGTCTGGGACAAACATTTTGCACAGTGCATTCATTTCCCCTATTTTTTGGAAGATGAATGGGTCCGGTATATCTTGAGCAGAATGCATGACAACTTCATGTGGTTGAATAGGCCGTTTAAGATCACTAAGGATGCCATTAGGGCAGTAACTGAATTACACTTAATTGATGAAATGCCTACGCTCAAATCTGTCAAGAACCAAATTGTCAGTGAGGCTACCGGATCAAAGTTTGATAAAAGAGCTATGACTATTGAGGATATCACAGATCCGGATATCAAGTTTGCATCAATGATAATTGGATATAAGATATATCACTCCAGCAGGGAGAACTCAGTTTTTGGAACTGCTATATATACTGCTTATGAAATGTTGAGAAAGAATGTAGACTATGATCTTTGTGAGCTCCTTCTGAACCAACTCTTGGAAAATCTACAGAAGATAAAGAAGGATAAGAAGAACTCCTTCAAATACAGTGGTTTGATACTCTGTCTTTTCTTTTATTAAATGAATGAGCTTCCCAGATCCAGTGGCTGGGTATGGCAGAATGATAGACTGGTAGCCATTCAGATCAAAGATTATATACATGGGCTTGGTGATGTCAAGGCACAGAATACAGTTCTCTGGGGATATTTCAAGAATTTTCAGAGCATGATGCAAGAAAGAGAGAGAATCCCCCAATCTATAGTTGAAAAATATAAAGATGCAATATGCTTTATGGTAGAAACTGATCAGTGCCTAATAGAGGCAGTGGAACCAAGAACAGTATGGATCATGCCTATGGGGTATGAAGTGGATGAAAAAATTGTGGAGTTGCATGTTCATCACATGCTAAGTCAGCCCAAGGATCCTAAAGCTGAAAGGTTTGGAACCTTTGAAGAATTAAGTGTGAAGATCCATGTGGAGTTAAGACAACCGGAGATAAAAAGAAAAGTGAGAAAATAAGTCGAGAATGTTGCCAAAAGATTTGGCATATCAAAAGAAACACTTGATGCAAACAAGAGAAGATGGAAAGAGTAGAGAAAGAGAAGGAAGATGCTGAAAAGAAAAGTGGTCCGGTAGAAGCCCCCACCCAAACAAGATCCTCTAAGAGGTCCGCTCCTACCACTGACAAGAGCTCAAGGACATCAAAACCGGAAGCAAAATCATCCGATAAAGCAGAGAAAAGAACTAAGACAAAGGCCACAAGGTCTTATATTAGTCAGAAAGATGAAGAAGAGACAGAATTTGATGAAGAGATCAAGAAGATGATGAAGAAGAAGAAAGTATCTGGTGCAGATAAGGTGGCAGAGGTAGAAGAGTTTGTTGAAAAGCCCACTCTGTCCCTAGATGATGTAGTCAAAGCTGTTACTATGGATGGGAACCTGCAACCAATAACAGAATTCTATGATGCATATAATGATGCAGATAGAAAAATCTTAGAGGAAGCCATAGTTAAGTACTTGAACATATACAATAAAGCCTTGATTGAAATAATTTCTCTAATTCCTAAAAGTTTGGAAAAGGAACTTGAAATGAGAAAAGAAAATGCTAAGGCTAAGGACTTAGAAATTAGAGAACAGATAGCTATTCAGCTCTACCCTTCAATTACTCCAAAACAAATGGATATGATCTTCAAAGATTGCAAGGATGAGTTCCGGAGTAAGACTAGAATGAATCAGTTCATGCTTGGAGAAACTAATAAAGTGGCAAAAGAAACAGAAAAAATCCTGTAGAATGCATACTCAAGATTCAACATTCCCATTATAGAGGACTTGGGTGTTGATCCCTCGGCTACAAGTGTTGAAAAAGAATCTACTGAGGCAATGATAGAAGAAGTAATGGACACCAGTGAAGAAAAAGATAAGGACTTGGAATCCTCTACTCCGGAAGAGGTTGCCCGTGAACAAACAAACATCACTCCTCCGGTTTCCCCTGCTGACTCCGGATCCAAAGGAGAAGAAAGAATAGAGGATAAAGAAAAAGGAGTGAAAGAAAAAGAAGATGATAGTACTAAGGTTGCAGAAGGAAAGAAGACTTCAACAGAGAAGACCACAGTTGTTAGTGGTAAGAGTGTAGAAGGAGAGAAAACTCCAAGATACAGCTCTAAGACTGCAGAAGAGAAAAAGAATTTGTCTTCGGCAAGAGACACTGCATAAACCGTCAAAGAATTCTTAAACAAAGAGACAATGGAGATTGATGAACCAGAACTTCTACAAGGGCCATTTGATTTTGATTCTCTTTCCTCGGTACAAACAATGAAGATAGCTTCATTTGCTAATGCAAAGGCTAAAGAAAAACTCCTAAAGTCTCACATGGAAGACTGTGAGCTAATAGAAGTCGCATCCAGAGTATTAGAAAAGATCATGCCATCTTTTCAGAAGGATCTCTCAGCCTCCTCATCTAGTAATCTCAAATCTCTAGTCAATAGTGTTAGCACACATTTTGATTCCCTAGAGAAGTCAGCAGAAGATAAGGTCCGGAAGGAATTTTTGGCAAAAAGATTATCAGAGGTACAAGGGTTAATAACTAATGATAGGAGGAATATGAATATTGGGATAAAGAGCTTAGAAAATGCTCTTAAAGATGGCGGGGAAATGTACAAATTTTGTTTATCATGGTCCAAAGTTACATTGGATATTGAGAAGCAAGTGAAAGAACAGGAGGACAAACTGACAAAACTCTAAGAATTTTGATCCTCTCTCCTCTTCCATAATAAATCAAGAATGTCAGACTATTGCAGTCTTGAATGAAATCGAGAAGCTTGAGAAGGAAAAGAAAAACATAATAAGTAGGTTGGGTGAACTTAGAGGGATAATTATCCCTAAGTTAGAGGCCATGCATGAGGTCATAAAAGAAGCTCAGATCACAACTTGGACCAATGATCCAACAGATCTAAAAAGGGCAGACGTGTTTGCATTCCTGTTGAGTGGTCACATCTCAATTTTGGGAAGGATGAAGCATAGTTGGGCAACATAATTCGTCCAATTGAAGACATCTTTTGCAGACATACTACAATATATGTAAGTATAGTATGTATATATACTTATGCGGCTAAGTATAGCTAGATTTTTTTTTGGAAATTTTGGTATGCAGACCCTACCCTTTGCCATTGATGTCAAAGGGGGAGTGAGGAGCAGTGAAAAATGTGGGATCTAGCTAAGGGGGAGCTCCAGAAAAACACAGAGCATCAGCCAAGGGGGAGTACAGTATGACACTTAGTCATTTTTCACTAAGTGTTGCCATCAATACCAAAGGGGGAGATTGTTTGCAAGAGACACTGTGTAGCTTCAGTGGTGTTGTCATTGATGGCAAAAAAGATCATCCCACACATCCGTAGGATATGGTGTGTCTCTACCGGAAGTCAGATTGAAGAGCTTTCAGGTCCGGTAAGCAAGAACAGAGCATGCAGAAGGTCCGACAGTCAGGTATGGATCTGTTAAAAGAAGTATCCTTGTAAAGCGCAGACTCGAGGAAGTCAAGAGGTGTTCCTTGACTGATAGATTCTAGGGTTTGAGCCTTCGGTGTTGAAAGAGTGAAGAGATATAAGCTTCTAAGTACTGGGGTCCAGTCTAGTAGAACAGACAGAGGAAGAACTAATAGGCAGAGCATCAGAAGTTATTCCGGATGAGATGTTGATGGTGACAAAGATTCCTAAGGTATCATTCATGATTGGCCAACTTGTTAGACAACTTCTATAAGTTTCTTTTTGATCCGCATCACTTGGGAAGCAAGGATTCAACCAACAAACTAAAGTTTGGGAAATATTGACTATTCTAGATGCTGACTAGAAAGAGGATGAAATCCTTTGTGCGGATATATATACCAGATGGATTTCGATGAGGTAAGTTGTAGTTGTGTTGTGTGGTGTGCGAAGAAAAAGAGAAGAGCATAGTGAAAGCAGTAAGGAAGGTCCGGTATGTAAAAGGATAGCAGTACAAAAGAAGAGGAAGGATGAAGTGCAGTAGATCAATGTATTGAGCCTAACTGGAATTGAACCTCAGCATATGTGGATGCTTCTCATCAGTTCAAGGATCTTGTTATTCTTCTTACATCTTGTAGACAGTGAGTCTCTTGTAGGCAGTGAGCCTCTTGTGAGCAGTGTGCTTAGGCATTAAGCCCTAATTGGCAAGTGCCATTTTGTATTTCTATTCTTCTAACAGAGAATATAATCTTGGGTTAATCACCCTATGGTTTTCTCCCTTAACAAGGTTTCCACGTCAAAAATATTGTGTAATGTGTATTTCCATTTCATGGTTATGTTTGCTTATTTGAATTGATGCTGCATTAATTAATAAGAAAGTTCAGAAAGCAGAAATAATTTAGATAACTGATTCACCCCCCCTCTCAGTTATCAATAGAGTCCTAGGTGCAGACAACTATATTTTTATCCCATGCTCTTCACAGAAGATGCTGAATTCATTTGATGTGAATTCACCTCTATCAGACCTCAAGTATTATCTTCAATTCTATTTCATTCTCAACCATTGCCTTGAAAGATTTGAACTTCTCTGGGGATTCTGATTTGTCTCTTAGAAAAGTAACCCAAGTCATTCTAGAATAATCATCAATAAGCAACATGAAGTACCTATCACCTTGTAGACTTCTCACCCTTGTAGGACCACAGAGATTTGTATGCACTAGATCCAACAAACCAGCAGAAAATTGTTCTTTGCTCTTGAAACTTGTCCTTGTCTACTTTCCCAACTGACTTTCCTTACAAATTGCATTGGAGGGTTTCACAAGTTTTTGGTAAATCTCTCTCAGTCTGACCTAAACTTATCTTTACCAGATTGTCAAAGTTTATATGACACATCCTTCTATGCCAAAACCAACTGTCATTTGCCTGGGCTAGCAAACAATAATAATTAGTTCCTCTTAATTGATAGATGTTACATTTTGTCTTTTTATTGGTAGCAATCATAGTTCTAGAGCTTTCCATGATCTTGCACCCATTGTCTTTAAATCTCAGATCATATCCTTTGTCACACATCTGACCAACACTCAAAATATTATGCTTCAAACCCTTCACATATAGGACATTGTAAGTATTATGCTTTCTATCAAATGAAATAGATCCATTTCTGAAAATCTTACCAGATGCATTATCTCCAAACCTAACCAGTCCTCCATCATACTTTTCCAAACTTACAAACTTACTTTTGTCACCGGTCATGTGATGTGAGCATCCACTATCAATAATTTATTCATCCTTATCTTTCTCAACCTAAATAGCCAAAGCACTTTCTTCCACTAGTTTTTCTTCCTTCACACAACTAGCATAATTAGTAGACATAGGATCTTCTTTAATAGCAATAAATAGGCATTTATTTGCACTAGTACTAGCATCATCAAATTCATCATCAGTCACACCTTCATCATCAAAATCTTTGACATAGTAGCATTTATTTGGAACTCTAGGCCTGCTCTCATATCTTTTCTTATTTCTTTCAATTCTTTCAGGACATCTAGAAGCATAATGACCTATTTTACCGCAAGAGAAACATTTGAAAGGTAATTTACCTTTGAACTTATTGGAGCCTCTTTGCAACCTGTCAACAAAGTTAGCTTCAATTTCATTGAAGTCATCATCCACCTTGTATTTCTTAGCTCTAGAAATCTTTTCTAAAGTATTGGCTTTAAAAGCTGATTGAACTTTCAGCAAGGCATTACTAAATTTTCTCATCTCAAAGTCTGTAAGCTTTCCAAGCAGCTGATCTCTGTCAATAGTTTTCACAGTCATAAATTCTTCAATAGAAGCTACCTTGTGGCTGTAGGACTTTGGTAGTGATCTAAGAATTTTCATCACAACTTCCTTATCACCAATGGTTCCTCCCATTCCTTTTATTCCATTAACAAGTTCATCAACCCTTTACATGAATGCTGTAATGTTTTCATCTTCATTCATCATCAAAATTTTATATTTATCTTTTAGGCCCTGAAGTTTAGCTTCCTTTACAAAATCATCTCCTTCATTCAAATTCTTCAACTTCTCCCAAACCTCATTTGCAGTTTCTAGGTCCATGACTTTTATCAACTCAGTGTTAGTCAAGGCACTTAACAAGGCATCTTTGGCTCTTATATTTAGCTAATATTATTTGATTTCATCTTTAGTTGTCAAACCATTTTGAGGCATGGTATATTTTGATTATGTAACCTTCCATACTTTATAACCAACACAAAGGAGATGGCTTTTCATTCTTACCTTCCAAAGAGCATAATTTGTCCCATCAAACTGTAGAGCTTCCTTCTTATAAGACATCCTAGATCTTCCTCAAGATGTTAGGCTTTCTTCTAAGGAAATTGCTTTGATACCAATTGTTGAAATACACTGGACAACTGAGAGGGGGGGTGAATCAGTTGTCACAGAAACTTAGCTTCAGATGAATATCAAACCATCCACAACTTAATTATTCATAAGAAGATTTAACCATGAAAGCATGAAATCATAAAATTAATTTCAATCACACATCCAACATAGTAGACACCAGATTTTTACGTGGAAAACCCTAAAAGGGAAAAACCACGGTGGGTGTTAGCCCATAAAATATATGAGTTATAGCAATACCGAAAAATAGAGGCTCACTGTCCAAAAATGCTCACTGTAAAGAATGGCTCACTACCTAAGGGTGACTCACTACCAAAGGATGGCTCACTACCCAAAGGGTGAACTGATTTAACAACATCTACTCCATGCTAGGTTTCAGTTCCATTGAAGTAAAATATTATTTCTCTGCTAGGCTCTTTCACACCTTCACACTTATCTTTTCATTTTTGCAACACACTCTCTTTCACAACTTCATTACATACTTTTATACAATTCATCAACCTTGGAATGTCCATCAAGGTTGGCATTACATTCATCAACCGTTCGATCAATCTCTAAGGTCGGCATTACAAACATACATAAAATAGGTCTGGACCTAATACAAATTTAGCTAAGGAAAAGATGTAAGATTGTATGTAGATCATGCCACGCCTTAGCTAGGACTCAAACACAATCCTCCACGCCATGACACACTTCTACAATCTTCAATGCATATATGCAAATAATGAATTCAACCAGGTCAGCCAAGACTGATGAGAAAACTGGGTGTGCCAAGAACATTCTTCATTCATGATTCAATTTTCTCTTTGTAGACCAATCCAAATGTAGGAACATGATCAGGAGACATCCACAAGCACATTGTAATCACTAGGAGCAACCGCACAATCTCTAATCACTCTGTCAATAAGATTCTTCAAACTGGAGCATAGGAACAACACTGTCAGCCACTGTCATAAGTAAAATATAGCTTGCGGACCATCAAATCATGAAACATTGAAGTTGAAGGCACTTAACATCATCATAGACTTCATTCTAGAACCTCACACCAAAATACTTCAATGCGAAGGAATGCGGAGCATAATACTTTCTCCCTGTCACCACCAAGCATACAGGAAAAGTAGTTTTCACACTGGTGAACATAACTTACTCAAATATTCATTCCGGAGGCTCAAGCTTAGAATATAACATCTTTAGATAGGATTCTAAGTAACTTCCAATCCACAAGCAAATATATTCATTCTATAGGAGATGCTAAGCATTCTTCTGGACTGTTCTTCTACATGTAATGCACTGTTTCCACTGCAATTCACTATTTTTACTGGATAAGCTAATTTTCTCAATATCCTCAAGATCTATAAACAAGTAACAAAATGAGGGCACAATTGACACCAATGACAACACAGATATGTTGATATCAATGACAACACTGATTAGGCACATACTTGCAACATACTCTTCCTGCACGGTCTAGACTTTTCACTCCGTGGACCCTCCTAACCGTGACTGCACCAATTGGTATTAGAGCAAAATTTGAATTCTTTGGGAGAGAAGTGAGTGAAGTTTGTGAAGGCATTCTATATGATCTTTTTGTGAATACAATTCTGAACCTGAGGTAGACTACTTGTGTTGTCAACTGATCGCCAATTGTGAGGCAATTGTCACCTTGTAGCCTGATCATAGAATTTGAGGTAGTTACACTTGATCCTAGGAAGAGATGCCGTTGAGGAGAATACCTGCTATTGGTACTATGGCTAGGAGAATGGATGAGATGATGGATATGATGAAAACAATGCAAGTTCATTTGGATGCTATTGAAAAAGATCAAAGAAGAGGACTTACACCTAGACCTAATGTTGAAAGTGATGATGAAGAATTTCAATCCACTGATCAAAATGAAGAAACCCTAGAAGAAGAAGAAGAAGAATAAGATCAAGTGAATATGTTGGGATCTATTTCAAAGATTAGGAAAAGACCTAGAGTGGATGTACCAAACTACACTGGAAACTTGAATCTAGAGGAGTTGATTGATTGGATAAATGACCTAGAAGAATACTTTGAATATGAGGAAATTGAAGATCTGGAGAAGGTAAGATTTAAAAAAACTAAGTTTAAAGCACATGTTGCTATTTGGTGGAAATAAGTTCAGTTGGATAGAAACTGGAGAGGAAAAGAAAAGATCATAAAGTGGGATAGAATAGCGACAAAGTTGAAGAATCAGTTTATACCTGCTGACTATGAGTTGGAACTGTTGAAGATATTGCAAAACCTGAGACAAAAGGAGAAATCTGTGAAGGAGTATACTAAAGAATTTCATAATATTATCATAAGGACAAGACACTGAAGCTAACAAGGAGAAAGTGGCAAGATACATCAATGGATAGTAAGATAGAACATTCAAGAAGAATTGAATTTGGTGAGGATGATAACACTGGAAGAAGCATAACAATTTGCCCTAAAAGTTGAACAAGAAGCATAAGTAGAGACAAAGAGGTAGAGGAGGTAAATTTTAGAGAGGTAGAATTTTTTCCAGAGGAGAAAGATCATATGTAGAGCAAAACAGACAAGATAACACATTCAAGAAGGAAGACAAAGATAATAATTCATACCAAAGAGATGATCAAGATCTCTACTGCAAAGGAAACCCTAATTCTTACCAGAGTGAAGGATACAAAGGAGATGGAAGAGGATTTGATAGGAGACATTCAGAGGAACTTGTTTTAAGTGTGGAGGTGAAGGACACAAAGCATTTGAATGCCATCAAGGAAGTACAAGTAAGAAGACAGAGAACGGTGGAAAAGCAACTTATGTAGAAGAAGAACCTATTGGATCACCTAATTCAGTTGGTAAACCTGAGAAAGGAGAATCACTTGTCATGAGGAGAGCACTATTTCAAGCAAAGACCAATGAGGAACCACCGTAGAGGAAAAGTTTGTTCTAGACCATATGCAAATTAGGAGGTAAATGTTGTAAAATTGTAATTGATAGTGGTAGTTCTGATAATTTGGTTTCAGAGGAGATGGTGACTAAGATGAACCTGGAGAGATTGAAACACCCTAATCCATATTAGATAGCATGGATTCAGGATGACCATAAGGTACTGGTGAGTGAACAATGTTTGGTGAAATTTCATAATGGATCTTATCATGATGAAGTATTGTGTGATATTATGCCTATGGATGTATGTCATATATTGTTGGGTAGTCCATGGCAATATGATAGAAAAGCTATACATTATACCTTGATACCTTTGGAAGATGAGCCTAAAAGTGAAGTATGTGGGAATGCTAGAATTTTTTGGTAGATGGAAGGAAATTTTTGGATGGTTTGAGACATGAGAATATGTGTTATGCTTTGATTCCTACGAAGAATGGAACCCTAAAGACAAAAACTGAAGAATCACAACCAGAGGTGATAACTGAATTGCTGACAGAGTATGAAGACATCATATCAGATAATGTACTTGAAGGATTGCCACCCATTAGGAGTATCCGTCATCATATGGATCTTATACCCGGAGTTAGTTTTCCTAATAAAGTAACACACATAATGACACCGATAGAGAATGAAGAACTGAATAGACAAATACAAGAGTTTTTGAGGAAAGGTTTGATCAGAGAAAGCTTGAGTCCTTGTGCAATACCTGTAGTGTTAGCATCGAAGAAGGATGGAGAATGGAGAATGTGTACAGACTCTAGACCAATCAACAAGATTATAGTTAAGTATATATTTCCATTGCCTAGGATGGATGACATTATGGATTGTTTGAGTGGAGAAAAATATTTTACAAAGATAGACTTGAAGAGTGGATACCATCAGATCAGAATCAGAGAAAGAGATGAATGGAAGACTGCTTTTAAGACAATTGAAGGATTGCATGAATGGTTAGTGATGCCTTTTGGATTGACTAATGCACCAAGTACTTTCATGAGATTGATGAATGAAGTCTTGAAGAAATTCTTGGGTAGTTTTGTTATTGTATATTTGGATGATATTCTAATTTTCAGTAAGACAAAGGAAGAACATTTATGGCACCTGAGACAAGTATTGTAGAGATTGAGAGAGGAGAAATTGCTGATAAACATCAAGAAGTGTAGTTTCATGAAGGAAGAATTGGTATACTTGGGATTTGTGATTTTTGTGGAAGGATTTAAGATGGACCCTAAGAAAGTTAGAACAATTGTTGAGTGGCCAACACCTGAGAACATTGGAGAAGTCAGATTATTTCATGGATTAGCTAGTTTCTAACAGAAGTTCATCATAAATTTTAGTTCAATATGCACACCTATGATGGAGACAATGAGAGGTGATAGAAAGGACTTTAAGTGGACATCAGGAGCAAATAAAAGTCTTGAATTGTTGAAGCAGAAAGTGACAGAGCAACCAATATTAGCATTACTGGATTTAAATAAAGTATTTCAAGTAGATTGTGATGCAAGTGGGAATGCAATAGGAGTAGTGTTAAGTCAAGAAGGTAGACCAGTAGCATATTTTAGTGAGAAGTTGAATGATGCAAGGAGAAGATATTCAGTTTATGATTAGGAATTTTATGCCATAATTCAAGCCTTGAAGAAGTGGAGATATTATTTGTTGCCTAAGGAGTTTGAGTTGTATACAGATCATCAATCTTTGCAGTATTTGAACAGTTAATGAAAGATGAATTAGAGACATATGAGATGGGTAGAGTTCATACAGAGTTACACCTTTGTATTGAAGCATAGAAGTGGAAAATCAAATAAAGTTGCAGATGCTTTGAGTAGAAGAAGGAATTTGTTGACAGAGATGAGAGTTAAAGTATTAGATTTTAAAGAGTTGAAGCACATGTATGAAGAAGATCTTGATTTTGTAGAACCTTTGAAAGCATGTAAGGAACCTGTAGTGACAGATAGGAGTAAGTGGTTCGATTATTTCATTTAGGAGGATATGTTATTCAAAGGAAAACAATTGTGTATACTTAGGAGTTCAATGAGAGATAATTTGATAAAAGAAAAGCACATTGGTGGATTGACATGACATTTTGGAATTGATAAGATAGTGGCTTTGGTAAGTGAACATTACTTTTGGCCTTAGATATATAAGGATGTCAAGAAGTTTGTGCAGAGTTGTAGAGTATGTCAAGTTGCAAAAGGGAATAGTTAGAATACCAGGTTGTACAGATCTTTGACAGTACCGGAGATACCTTGGGAAGACATAAGAATGGATTTCATATTAGGATTTCTGATGACACAGAGAGGACATGATTCTATATTTGTAGTGGTGGATAGATTTTCAAAGATGACACATTTCATGCCTTGTAAGAAGACAAATGATGTAGTTCATGTGGCTGACCTATTTTTCAAGGAGATTATGAGACTGCATGGATTACCTAAGAGAATAGTTTCAGACATAGATACAAGATTCCTTGGATACTTTTGGAAGACACTCTGGAAGAAGATGAAGACAGACTTGAAGTTCAGTTCAACATTTCATCCACAGACTGATGGATAGATAGAGGTGGTGAATAGGAGTTTGGAAAACTTGTTGAGATGTTTGGTTGGAGAGAAGGCAGGAAGTTGGGATATAATTCTATCACAAGCAGAGTTTGCATACAATAATTTAATGAATAGGAGCATAGGAAAGACACCATTTGAGATTGTGATAGGAACTAACCCTAGAGGAGCAACAGAGTTGAGAGATATCAACATGGAGGATAAGAGGAGTGCAGACGCAGAAGAATTTGTAGGACACATGAAGACAATGCATAATCAGGTTAGAAGCATTTGGAGGAGATGAACAATAAGTATAAGGAGCAAGAAAATGACAAGAGAAGACAAATAATTTTTAGTTGGAGATGATGTAATGGTATATTTGAGAAAATAAAGATTTCTAGTTGTGACATATAACAAGTTGAAGATGAAGAAGTTTGGACCATGTAGGATACTCAGGAAGTTTGATTCAGGAAATGCATACGAAGTGGAGCTACTAGAGACATTGGGTATATCACCTATTTTTAACATTTCATACTTATATCAATATCATGTAGGAGCATTTAGTGACAACATTGAAGAAAACTTGAAGAAGTAGTTACCACAACAAGCATCGAAATAGATTGAAAACATCTTGGACAACAGAGTTGGATGCAACACCAGAGGAAAGCAATACAAAGAATATCTTGTGAAGTGGAAAGGCAAGCTGGAAAAATACTCATCTTAGATTTTTTAGGTTGAGGTGGACTGTCTTGGCTTCCCTCTTGCCCCAGAAAACTAAGAGACTCACTTTTTCAACAACCCCGGGTGTCTGATGCAAGAGAATCCCAGGTTGCAGAGCAATCTTGCATCAACCAAAAATATTTGCATTCTTTTGTTTTCTTTCTTTTTCTAGTTCATTTCAGTTTAGTTTAGTTTAGTTCAGTCAATAAAAGTTCTAGCATTTTGTACCACATTGTGCTACAGTTTCATTCTAGACCTTACGGAGTAGGACTTAGCATCTAGACATTATCATGCACATCATATCCAAAATTTAGATCATTTGGATAATTTTCCAGAAAGATATCGCTATCAAAAGATCAACTATTTTCTTTGAACAAAGCATTCAGACAGTCTCAGACAGTTAGTTGAAGGAGAAGACTTGCAAAGCACTTCCACGACTTGCGAAGCACTTCCACAACTTGTAGAGCTAAATGCCACATCATTCAAGATAGTTTGGGACATGGCCGACCTTCCCTGAGATCTGCACCTTGTTTCATTCACTTGCGGAGGAGTACAAGCTACTTAAGGCTGATCTATCCATGTACACACATTACACCTTCATTGGAGACTAACTTCTTCCTTGGCCAATGTAGAGATGATATATAATCATGTAATAGATGGATAGGAAAGTAGTGAATCATAATATGATGTTTTGAGTCTTAGGATTTTGCTCTATAAGGTGCTTCAAAGCCTTATCTTGCGTATGTGTTGTAATTGGAGAATCAAGCCTGTGATCCCTAATTTGTAAGCCCACATTTGTTGGCATAGATGCATTTTAAATCTTTGATATATTGAGTATCTAAATCTGGATTTGCATCCTATATTTGAGTTGCTTCTGTTTTATTTACTCTTGTTGCACGATCTAGATTGGTCACTCCGTGGACCCTCCTAATCGTGACTGCACCATAGTGGAAATGCCATAAGAGTAGTATTAAGTCAAGAGGGAAGGCCCATTACATATTTTAGTGATAAATCCAATGATGCTAGTAATAAGTATTTTGTTTATGATTAGGAATTTTATGCTATTATTTGAGCATTAAAGAAATGGAGACATTATATTTTGCCTAAAGATTTTTTTGGTATATTGATCATCAAACTTTACAGTATTTGAATAACCGGGTAAAGTTAAATCAAAGGTAGTTGAAATGGGTCAATTTTTTGCAAAGCTATACATTTGTGTTGAAGCATAGAAGTGGAAAGTACAAAGTTACAGATGCCTTAAGTAGGAGATAAATTTTTTTGGTAGAGATGAGAATTGAAGTTGTTGGGTTTGAAGAATTCAAACATTTGTATCCAGAAGATCTAGATTTCTTAGAGGCATGAAAATATTGCTTAGAACTTGTCACCATAGATAAAACACAATGATTGGATTATATAATTCAAGATGGTATGTTACTTAGAGGAAGTTAGTTATGCATTCCAAGAAGTTCCATGAGAGAGAACTTGAGAAAAGAAAAGCACAATGGAGGATTAATAGGGAATTTTGGGAGAGACAAGACATTTGCCTTAGTAAGTGAGAACTATATTTGTCCACAGTTGTACTAGAATGTGAAAAAGTTTGTTACATAGAGTTGCAGGGTATGTCAGAGGGCAAAGAAAAAGAGTCAAAATATTTGTTTATATCAGTCTTTACCTATACCAGAAAGACCATGGGAAGACATTAGTATGGATTTTGTACTTGGTTTACCAAGGACTTAGAGAGGTCATGATTCCATTTTGTGGTGGTTGATAGATTTTCTAAGATGACACATTTCATTCCTTGCTAGAAGAAAAATGATGTAGTTCATATTGTAGAGATTTTTCAAGTGGTTAGACTTCATGGTCTACCTAAGAGCATAGTTTTAGATAGAGCTATAAAATTTGTTGGATATTTTTGGAGGACATTGTGGAAGAAGATGGAAACAAATTTGAAGTTTAGTTTTGCACATCATCCACAAACTAATGGTCAAACAAAAGTGGTATACAAAAGTTTGGGAAACCTTTTGAGATGTTTGGTGGGGGAAAAGTCAAATGGATGGTACTTGATTTTTCCATAGACTGAGTTTGCATACACCAACTCAATTAACAGGAGCACATGAAAATTACCATTCCAAATTGTATATGGAATTAATCCTAGAAACGTTTCAAAGTTGAGGAAGATGGATAAGAAGGAGAAGAGTAATACAAACACAAAATATTTTGCAAAACAAATGAAGAATCTATATGAGGAGGTAAGGAAGCATCTCACTAAAATGAATAATTAGTATAACGAGAAGGTAGATCATAAAACAAGATTCAATGAATTCAAAGTTAGAGAAGAGGTTATGGCTCACCTTAGAAAGGAAAGGTTCTCTATAGGAGCATATAATAAATCGAAGGTGAAGAAATTTGGACCTTGTAAGATTTTGAAGAACAAATTAGGGAATGCCTATGAGGTTGAGTTGTCATGTGGGATCCATATTTTACCTATATTTAATATTTCTAATTTTTTAGAGTATCATGAAGGAAATACATGAGATGGACAAGTAGATGGGCAATGGCATATCCTAGCACCTATTTCAAACATTGGAACACAAACTGAGCTTGGCTATAGTCCTAAAATGAGAGCCAAACTATAGGGGTTCTATCCCTTTGTTGTAATAAAAAAGATTGAGATGAAATGTACTGGATCTAGGGTTTCTACAATGAAATATGCCAAAATAGAAATAACATGCCTGTTAGAACTAAAAACCTAGAAAACAGGGGTTGGAATGAGCAGTGTAGAGTTGTCAAAGGTTTCTGAGAGTCAAGGTTTGCATTTGTCAATTTGCTTTCAAATCTGCTATACTTGTCTCTGATCTTCTGTAACCTTTACCACAACACAAACCCTAGTGGGATGACTTAAGATCACCACATGGATGAAGATGAAGGAAGAATCTTCCCTTAGAACCTGTAATAATGTTATAAATCTACAATCGAGAGCATCACATAAATGTGTATAACATTCATTTTAGAGCTTTGATCACTTGAATATCATTTGAAGTCCTAATGTTGTTTAACATTTTTTCTAATCCTTCAGACTTGTTTATATGTGCATCTCAATTCCCTTTTGGGAAAACCTTTCGAGAAAAACTGACAAATTGTAACACTTGGAGTAACAAGGCTGACATACAAGGCTACTGAAACTTTTATTAAATATCAAGGACACTAGCACTTGGGCGCTAGTGTCTGTAGAATTTTGCTGTCACACCAAAAGCACGTACTAGTGGTGGAGAGAGATCTCATCGTCGATATAGTTGCTATGCCAACACCCCCCCACACGATAGAGCTGGATACAACCATGTACCATGTGGGATTCGTACCCACTATGTACCACATCGATAAGCTGAGCTTACGCAGACGAAGGGTCGAGGGCTCGAGGGACTCGAACCAATGACTTGCGCTCTGATACCATGTAGAACTTTTTCGTCACACCAAAAGCACGCACTAGTGGTGGAGAGGGATCTCATCAGTGATATAGTCACTATGCCAACCGTGTCTAGTTGTTTAAGGTCCTTTTAGAGCTTGAACTCAGAGGATAACACTTAGAACTAGCATTTGCTTCAGAATCTAGTTTTTCTTCAATAGAAGTCTACATATCAGCCTACAATGGTGTTAAACCTAGTGTAAATCATAGGTGTTGATAATTTACGACATAACATTTAGCTCCCACTTTAGAGTGGGTATGGTCTTATGTTCATATGCACATTAAAGTACGAAGAAAATAAACTTCTTTGCTAGAATGTTGAAGCCATTAGAATGATGCCAAGTTTGTTGGGATAAGTTGCCATTAACTTGCAATCATAACCAATTCATGTGTCTCCAAAGTTCTTGGAATGTGTTCCCCAACACATAAAGACTTTGAGAGATTAATTATTTATTAATTATATCAATTTGACTTTTGCAATCAATTCCTAAATGATATGTTCAAACTTAGGCATCCATTTTTAGAATGGGGCCATGAAGACTTTGTTGACTTCTCCTAAGTCTATTTTGAGAGTTTGATAACTCCTAGTGAGTGGGAGTTAAAATTGGGTGTCCCATTTTAATGGGGAGTTATATTTAGACTTGGAGTTGTGCTTTTTTATGTACATGAGTGGATAATATTGAGACACCTTGCATGGATATAATGTTGGAGTTAACTAAAGTGTTAGAGATGCACAAATTGGATATTGCTTGCATGAGTTCATAAAAGCTTGCATGAATTTGCATATTTTTGCATGTCACTTGCATGCACTTGCATGTTGTTACATGTTACTTGCATGTTGTTGCATGTTGCTTACATGTACTTGCATATTGTTGCATGTTACTTGCATGTGCTTGCATGTTGCTTCTATGGACTTGTATGTGCTTGCATGTTGTTCCTATGGACTTGCATGTGCTTGCATGTTGTTGCATGTCACTTGTATGCACTTGCATGTCACTTGCATGTGCTTGCATGTTGTTGTATGTCACCCCTATGGACTTGTATGACCTTGCATGTTGTTGCATGTTAGTTTTGTGAGATTGCTTGCAGAACACTCCAACTCCAAAAACTTGTAGGATGGTACATCTTAGTGTTTCAGGTAATGGGTATCAGTTGCATGTTGTTGCAAATGTTTGCATGTCAGTTTTAAGATATTACTTGCAGAACACTCCAACTCTAGAAAGTTGTAGGATGGTACTTCTCAATGTTTCAAGAAATGGGTATTAGTTGCATGTTGAATCCGATGTTTGCATGTCACTTGCATGTACAGAACAAAGTAATTCAGAATAACTTTGGGGACATCAATCTTGCATGTTGTTTGCATGAGATTGGTGTGTGTTGATCACTTCAGTTAATAGAAAGAGATTGGGAAAACTTGGACACCCAATTTGAGGATTTTCTATTGTTGCTTATATTGAGAAATATGTTTGATGTTGGCAAATCTAATTTTAGCATACTTGTGTGCACACATCATGAAGAGGCCATTAATTGAAAGCTTGGACATTGTTTGAGTTCAGTCTTCTCAGTTTAGAGTGCTTGGTTTTTGCATGAGCATTGGAAGCTCTGTTATCAACTACAATTTATTGTATTTTGAGTTTCAAGCTTTTGAATTAAGAAGCTCTTGAATTATGAATATTCATATTAATTAAATAAGAGCCCCATACATTTTCTAGAGAGTTGAATTGTAAAAAGATTTTGAAGAAAAAAGAAAAAAGACTTAGAAGAAAAAAACAAGAAGCTTTTTTGACTTAGAAGAAAACAAAGCAAGAAGCTTTTGAAGAAAAAAAAAGAAGCTTTTGAAGTTTTTTACAGGTTTGAAGATTGAAGAAGCTTTTGAAGTGCATCAAGGAATCAAAAGATTTTAGTATTGAATGTAATCTTTCACAAGAGATTTAATACAAGCATAAACACCTTTGGTGTGGAGTTTTTTCCCTTCAGTGTTTCTCCACATAAATACTTGTCTTCTTCTTGGAATCTATTTTCTTCTACACTGTTTAAATTAGAGAAATACTATAACATCTAAATTGAAAGTAATTTTTAGATTTACACATGCTATTAATTTTAGATTTGAAAACATTTTAAAGCTACATAGTTGTAACTTTACCTTGTTCTCTCTCCCTTTTTCCAACATGTGGTATCAAAGCCATTGGTTGCAGTGAGAGAGGGATGCTTTTTTCTGAAGTATTGAAGGAATTTTGGTTGCAGGGGAAGTTCTATGTGTTAACATTGTTCTATAGATTTGTGAGTTTGGAAGCCACGGTATTTACCTCTCATATGGATATTGTGAAAAGAATCTTTGTTGGGCACTTGCGGCTCAAGGTTATGGATCTTTATGGAGTTGATCCTGTGATAATGATTTGGAGATGCATTTTGACAATATGTGTTTTTTCTTTTGTTTGGTAGTTTTATTCCTTTACCTTGTGGTCATGTGCAGTGAATGGGTGTTTATGTTGGATGGTTACTTTTGGTACCTTAATCACATGGAAAAACACTCATTTCTTGGACTACAATTTGGAGTGCTTATGTTGGGTTCATGGTTTCAGTCCATGGTTACATGAAAGCATTGGATGATTTATCACTAGTTGTATGGAGGTTGTGGGGTTGGTATTTTTTATGATATGGACACTCCTAAACAACTTGGTTTCTCCTTTCTCATATTCATGTTTTTTTGAATATGTAGGTTTTCACAGTTTTCCTATTTCAAAAGATTGTGGGTTTGCAGATATGTGATATTCCATTATTTCATATGACATATTTGATGGTGTTCCAATTGTTTGGATGTTTAAGTGGTTTTCGATTTACAGAGATATAGTTTTGCAGGTTTTACATGTTAACCAAAATATGTGGTTTGTAGATATGTGGAAAATTATGTTCAAATACTTTCTGGATGAAAACAATTTCAGATTTGCAAGGCTACTTGTTGTGTTCTTATGATCTATGGTTTCTCCTATGTGGATTTATTTGGTAAATCAGATCTAGAGTTGATTCTGGTGTTTGAGTCTTGAAAATCTACATGTTATACATGGTTACATTTGTTTTACACGTTACTGATGTAGGGTTGAATCTATTTTTTGGTTATTAAAGGTTGAAGCACTGATCATGTTCTTTTCTCCTATGAGATGTTGCATGTGTGCAAATCTTGTGAATAAGATGATGAGGGTTCTATTTGGTAGGCATATGTTGGTCACCTTAATTACATTGGTATTTTTTGTATTGAGACAAAAGGGCAGCTTGAAGTACCTAATTTAGTTATTCATTGGAATCTATAGCAGTAAAGTTATGTTGCATAAGAAGCTTTTTTCACTTTCAGTAGAGTTTTGGTAATGACATGTTGATCATGATACCATGCATAACTTGGTATCACTTTCAGTGGGAGTTTTACAGTTACATAATGTGTTCTATCTTCTTTGTTTAAAGATATTGGTTCTAAACTATTGTTGTTGCAGTGTTGTGAGCCATGCAAAATCTTTGATTAGAAGATAGATGATATTTCGCAATGGTTGTTGGTGTCATAAGAAGCTCTTGGATTATGCCTTTAGTTTACAGTAAGGGTTCATTGACATTTTTGGTTCTATTGACAGAGGATGCTAGATCTCCATGTTTTTTGAAGAGGTGTTGACATCTTGGTTTTCCATGGAGGACTCTTGGAGGTTTTGGTGAGATGTTGAGTTTATAACTTATCAGTTTTTGATATATGATCCTTGGTTTAGAGGATGTATATTATTATGTCATGATACACTCTTGATCATGAATTAGAGTTTTTGGCATAATACAGGTGTTCTTGGGAGCAAGATATGTTCATTAGAGCATATGATCTTTTTTAGAAGATGTTAGATCATGATGTCTTGATATATTCCTAATTATATAGTTAGAACTTTGACAATGGTTTGGTTAGTTCTCTTTGGTTTTGAAGTATTAATCATTTGCATGGAGCTTCATGATTGTGCAGATTGCATTTGAAGTTGGCATGGATTGATTGTTGAAAACTCATGGATACTAGAGAGACTTGGGTGAGGCTTGATATCTCTTGAACTTAGAGATATGTGTTGGAAAGATTTCTCATTATGAGATGTCAACAAAAGGACCGAGAAGCCTACACTTGGAAATGGATGTGAGTCAATTATAGATCTTACTAGAAGGTTGTCTTTATTATAAGCTTTTATTGCTTGGTTTTATATGCAAGGACAATCTTGTATCCCACTATTGGTCTACTCGACAAGTAAATGATCTAATAGGTGTTGCCCGCTTGATTATTAGATTCATTCTTTATATGTATCTTGTCTTCTCTTTTACACTAGTCTTGAAAAGGATTGTTGAGAAGTAGATGCATGGGTTTATGGATTTCTGTTGTTCTCATTATTATTTGATCTTGAGCTATGGAACTAGTTCTAAGGATTTGTTTTGGAGAGGTACATAAATGGTTTGTGGTTTTTGGGCTTATTCCCTTTGTTGTGGGAATGTTTGGCTAGTTTGATCTACTTTCAGTGAGAGGTTAACATCTATTGCTGCCATAGTTTCATCATAATTTGGATGTTAGATGTTGATAACTTTTCAGTTTTGGAGTGTTGAAAGAGATCTTACTTTACATAGTTTGGCACATGTTAGTGTGGTATAAAGACATGGTATGATTTTGCAGTTTCTCTCTTTCCTGGTATATTTTCTTCTTCTTAAAGGTTCTCATGTTTATGGAGTTAAGGTTTGTATTGGAGTCAAGTGATATTGTTGTTAACAATAATTTGGTAGCTCCTTGATCTTTTTCTTCATTGGTTAAGAGGACTTGGGAGAGTTATTTAGAGATTGGTAATGAGAGATGTTTTATGCATATCATTATATGTTTTGACACTATATGGTAGAGGAGTTAGCTACATCCTCTAAAAGGAGTGCTATAGGAGGATTTGTTAATGCCTTGATCTTATTTTCAGATTTGACATTACCCATGCAGTGGGAGTTTTTAGATATGTATGCTCTTTATTGTCACAATATCTTCTTGGTTGTCTCAATTTGTAGGTTATTGATGTGAAGATGATTTTGCATGTTTCACTATTGGGATCTACGAATTGTGCAAATTTAGCTGGTTGTCTTTACCCATTGGTTTCATTGAAGACTTGGATGTGAACTGTCAATATCCATAGATCCATTCAGTGTTATTGCAGATTTTGTTTGTTGACCTTGTCTTTGGTCATTTGTACATTGGTATGTTGCATTGGGATGGGAGGATGGATGATTAGTAGGATTGTTTTAGAGGGACTTGATTGCAGTTTTGGGTTGGTATGTTGATGGCATGGAGTTCTACCTATGATGGTCTATTTACCCTAGTTTTGAGGTATGATATTTTGGATGAGCTAGCAAATTGTTGTGGTTGCTTTTCCATTTGGTATGAGTGTGGCAGACACTCAGAGTCTTATGTTATCATATGATTTGATGCTTGTGTTCATGTTGAGATTGGTGTAGGTTTCAGTGACAGTTGATATGTTTCACCTTGGCTTGTTTTTTATTTATCATGGGTGACATGATGTGAGGAGTTCTTGTTTGAGATGATAGTTATCATGGTTGCTTTTGCAGGTATCTTGTTGGAGCAAAAAAGCATGTTGAAGAATCAATGGTACATTGATGGCTAGGGATATTTTTTTCCCTGTGATTTAAAGTTTGATTATATCATTTAGAGTTATTACAATGTTTAATGTCAAGTGGGAGAGTGTTGGGATAAGTTGCCATTAACTTGCAATCCTAACTAATTCATGTGTCTCCAAAGTTTTTGGAATGTGTTCCCCAACACATAAAGGCTTTGAGAGATTAATTATTTATTAGTTCTATCACTTTGACTTTTGCAATCAATTCCTAATTGATAAGTTCAAACTTGGGCATCCATTTTTAGAATGGGGGCCATGAAGACTTTGTTGACTTCTCCTAAGTCTATTTTGAGAGTTTGATAACTCCTAGTGAGTGGAAGTTAAACTTGGGTGTCCCATTTTGATGGGGACTTATATTTAGACTTGGAGTTGTGCTTTTCTGTGTACATGAGTGGATAATGTTGAGACACCTTGCATGTATATAATGTTGGAGTTAACTAAAGTGGTAGAGATGCATGAATTGGATATTGCTTGCATGAGTTCATAAAATTTTGCATGAACTTGCATATTTTTGCATGTCACTTGCATGTTGTTGCATGTTACTTACATGTGCTTGCATGTTGCTTCTATGGACTTGTATGTGCTTGAATGTTGTTGCATGTTGCTCGTATGGACTTTCATGTGCTTACATGTTGCATGTATCTTGCATGTGCTTGCATGTTGTTGCATGTCACTCATATGGACTTGTATGACCTTGCATGTTGTTGCATGTTAGTTTTGTGAGATTGATTGCAGAAAACTACAACTCCAGAAACTTACAGGATGGTACATCTCAGTGTTTTAGGTAATGGGTATTAGTTGCATGTTGTTGCAAATGCTTGCATGTCAGTTTTAAGATATTACTTGCAGAACACTCCAACTCCAGAAAGTTGCAGGATGGTACTTCTTAGTGTTTCAGGAAACGGGTATCAGTTGCATGTTGAATCTGGTGTTTGCATGTCACTTGTATGTATAGAACAAGGTAATTTAGAATAACTTTGGGGACATCAATCTTGCATGAGATTGGTCTGTGTTGATCACTTCAGTTAACAGAAAGAGATTTGGTGAACTTGGACACCCAATTTGAGGACTTTCTATTGTTGAACTTTTATTTGGAAATATGTTTGATATTAGCAAAGCTAAACTTAACATACTTGTGTGCACACATTATGAAGAGGTAGTTAACTGAAAGCTTGGACATTATTTGAGTTTAGTCTTCTCAATTTAGAGTGCTTGGTTTTTGCATGAGCATTGGAAGCTATGTTATCAACTACAATTATTGTATTTTGAGTGTCAAGATTTTTAATTAAGAAGCTTCATACTAATTAATTAAGAGCCCCATACATTTTCCAGAGAGTTGAATTGTAAAAATCTTTTGAAGAAAAAAGCAAAAAGACTTAGAAGAAAAAAACAAGAAGCTTTTGGAGAAAAAAACAAGAAGCTTTTGAAGAAAAAAGCAAGAAGCTTTTGAAGTTTTTTATAGGTTTGAAGATTGAAGAAGCTTTTGAAGTGCATCAAGGAATCAGAGGATTTCAATATTGAATGTAATCTTTCACAAGAGATTTAATACAAGCATAAACACCTTTGGTGTGGAGTTTTTCCCTTCGGGGTTTCTCCACGTAAATACTTGTCTTCTTCTTGCAATCTATTTTCTTCTACTACACTGTTTAAATTGGAGAAATACTATAACATCTAAATTGAAAGTAATTTTTAGATTTACACATGCTATTAATTTCAGATTTGAAAACATTTTAAAGCTACATAACTGCAACTTTACCTTGTTCTCTCTCCCTTTTTCCAACAAAGTTGATAACTATGAAAGCCCCCAATCTTAGGATTCTAAAGGTCTACCAAGCATAGCAAGAAGAGGTTACATACACACCAAATATCCAACAAAATTCACACATACATGGAGTATTCATAAATCACACAATAATGAATAACCATAAAACATGAGGCATACACACAATACACAAAGTAAACATAGAGCATACACGAAGAATACATGAAAAGACAAGAGCATGCAAGTTAAGTAATTTCATCATACATATAAGTAAGGAAAGATAAACAATCATAAAGAGAACATGACGTGAACAATAACTTGCTTTATCAATAGAGGTCATGCAAAGATGTTCTTCATGGATCATGGGCTAGTAAGGACCACCGAATAACTAGGTGATAATAAATGTAAAAGTCACATGAATTGCACGGGCTAGAAAGTTGCGCGATGCTAGGTGACTCATGGATAAGCAACCAAAAGGAAACATCACAAGCTAGTAAGGACTGCTAAATTACTAGGGAAGTTCTATGTCAAGTGAAGACATCATAGGCTAGTGAGGACCGTTGAATCACTAGGTGAGCTTCATGCCAACCATATCAGAGATTACATGCCAAGAAAAACATAATGTTTGCTGGGTAACTCTAGTAAGGTGCTACAAAGATGATCAACAAGTATTTCAATAGTAAAACTAGCCATATGGTGCATGAACAAAGTAAAATGCATAGCATGATGTATGCCCCACCTTAAAGTGATTTTTAACACCATTAGGGAGCAATTGCTTTAAGGTAGAATGATAATCAATATAAAACAAGCACGGGAGCTTTATGGAAGCACATTATTAGATGATATGTGTTCTCAAAAGCTACATCAAAACAAGGGGTTACCCCCAGTGCAAGAAAACTACAAAGTGCCACATAAATCAAATAATATAAAAATAAAATAACATAAAAGGGATGTACTCAAATGGTGTCAGTATATGAATGGTTATATGTATAAGGGACAATTATTTTCAGAATTGTCATCATCAGGCAGTTAGTAGAACTATGAAGATGGAGGAAGAAATATCTCATAAGAATAAAAAGATCACAAAGGAGGATGCTAAACTATCCAATGAAAATGAAAATTAGCAAATTGGAAATTACGACATATAGAAGAATGGAGATACACAAAGAGGAATGCCATGACATGTTTAGTCCCTTTGTATCCTTGCAACAACAAGAGTGTCAAGGGTCATCCAAAGAGAGCTTAACAAACAAAATACACATTAAGTAGCACAATACGGGGATCACAATACGTGCAATCATAAACAAAAGAGAGAGGGGCCACACTTGCAAGTTGGCCTAAATCAAATTGTCCTCCTCACAATCTTGCTCATCATAAAGGGATGGAGGAAAATATACAAGAGGGACTATAGCAAGTGCAGTACAAGGTACTAGAATCATACCTATTTCACCATTATCTTCTGTATCACTATCAGAATAAAGAACAATAGGTGAATTAACATGGGCCACTGTAGGTTGTGCATAAATATCATTTGCATGAGTAGATGAAGCATTAATAGATATATCCTTTGAATCCGTCGATGGATGACACTTCTGAGGAGGAATATTCTCTTCTCCTGCAACAAGTTGGTAAGCCAAAGCACAATGTCGCTTCTTACATTCTTTTGCATTTTGATTTTGCTTTGTTCTATTTCTAACATTTGTTAGGGGAACCATGATGTCTTCCAACATGGGTTTATTTTCTTCCTTTGCTCGAGGAGCATGAGGAGGAATGGAAGGAACTTCTAAAGGCTGGGGGACCATGGGGGAGAGTCTCTCAAAGCAAGCTACTCTTCTCTCTCAACCCGTCAAGTAGGTGGAGGTACTAAAGCATCCTCAAGAGATTGAGAAATATCGGGAAAAAGATTACAAGACAACCGATTGCTTTCCACTAGTTTCCAAAGAGGTAGGGAGAACAAAAACAATCTTCGAATTGTGGGGAGATCTGGATTGTGTTGTGCATTTGTCTCTTGATCCTAGATAGGATGCCGAAGGTGGAATCACAACATAAATGCCAAGTGTTTGGAAACGGGGAGGATCCTTCGATTTAGGCTTTGGTTCATTCAACTCCTGTGTGGCAAGGGGAACTACTATCATAGCCACAAAAGATTAAGAGTCTCCAAGTGTACTAAGAGATAATTCAATGATTTTCTTTGCCTTAAAATTTTGATAAGATAGAAAGAAGAGATCATCACGAGGTTGAATAGAACCCACTAGTTATGGCCAGAAATAATCAAGTGAAAACTATCTGCGACGGGCCAAGGGTCAGAACCCGCTGTGATGTGCAACATGTACATATCCTTGGAATGGAAAATTTAATCATTTATGAACCATTGAGGGAACCACTTTCTTGGAGTTGAGCCATGGATGACCCAACTTCACATAAAATAAGTCCGAAGTAGGAATGATAACAAGAGATACATCCAATGTTCTTGTCCTAACCCTAATAAGAAGAGTCAAGGCAACAAGAGTTGGATGAATAGATCCATCATGTGCTCTAATCAATATTTCAGATATGTCATACTTGTCTCGATGTAAATCATGCATAATGAGGAAATCTTCAGTCACCACATTAACCATGCATACAAGATTGATGAGTACTCCCTTTATGGGTTTATCATTAATCCTGGCAGTAATGTAGAGAGGTCCCTCAGGTGCTTGAATGGAAGCACCATGAGGTGTAAAAGAGATAGTAGGTTCAGGTTTTGCTCGTTCTTGATGAGGGCGAGCATCTATCATACCAACCACACTATCAAATGATGTAGATGTAGGTATTGCATCGATGTATGTTTCTATAATGTTTGCTTGATGACGAGGTAATGGATTTGTATAGATTTGTAAATACTGATTTGGAGGAGTTCCCTTTATCATTTTCACCTGCTACCTGGATAACATTAGAGTCAATGAGGTCTTAAACTTCATGTTTAAGATGCATACATCACTCAGTGTCATATCTAGGGGTACGATGAAATTGGTAAAAGGCTTTTGGGTTAAAACAAGGCAATTGCACCTTACTAGCATCAATCTATCAAATCAGAGGAAGCTTGATGAGATTATTATTTAGAAGATGCAACATTATTGAATGAAGAGACTCTAAAACTTGTGAGAAGTGTTGCATCTTTGGTTTTAACTTATAAGCAGTCAGAGTAAAAGGTTTTGCGGCCGTAACTTGTGTTTGAATGTTGTTTGAAGATGAGTTGATTTTTATGAAGTTTCTATTTTTCTTTTTGAATGAATGATAATGTGGGGCAACGGCTTCAGATTTACCAATGAGAGCCAATCAGATAGTATCCTCATAGTAACTAATCGATAATTGATAATCATAGAGGGTCATGCAAAGATGTGTAAAAGAGCTATAACATATTAACAATATCTTATCGTGGATGTGAGGTTGTAAGTTTCCAATGAAAACTCATTGTATGTTAGCATCCGACAGAGAATAAGGTATTTGTGAAAAGAGGACTTGGTAACGCCCAATGAAATTAGTCAATTTCTCCTTCACTCCTTGCTTGCACTAAACCAAATCAATCAAGGAAACTTGAGGTCCAATGTTCGCTTGAAAGTGTGGTAGAAATTGACTGATAAGTTGTTAAAAATAATTAATTGAATTCATGGGTAAAGAACAAAACCAAGCCAAGGCCATATCTTTAAGTGAGCAAGGAAAGAGTTTAGCTAAGATGACATCATCAAAGAGAAAATCACTGCATAAAGTTGTAAAGGTTGACACATTACTATTAAGATCATATTTCCCATTATACTTCTCAAAATGAGGGGTTTCAAATTTCTCAGCTATTAGTGTTTTTAGAATAGTAAAGGGCAACAAACTACATGTGTAGTAGGATGGAATAGAAAGTTGAGACTAACCTTGACTCATACTTGCTATTTTTTGTTGTAAAGAGCTGGCATTCTACAAAAGTTGATTAATTACGGGATCAAGTTGTGGACTAGCTTGAGATTGGATAGGATTTGAATAGTCAAGGCTAGGAAGATGTGATGACATTGTGTGATTAGATTTTTGGAAAGTGAAATTTGACTAAGGTTGATTGAAAATAGGTGATGATGCATTTGAAATAGCATTATGATGTGTAAAGGGGACAACACTATAATTGTGTATAGGATTCCCATTTGATACTCCAAGACTTGTGTTAGAACTACTACTAGGATGTGCAGTGGTGGCAAGAATAGAAGTAAATGTTGATATAGAGGATGTTGGTATGGGTAATGTCATCTATGTCCCTATTTGTTTTTGAGAGGACACATTAGTGATCATTTCCGCGCAACTAGTCGACGACATAATGTTGTTATCCACTATGCGAGCTAAGATGTGTAAAATTTCTATACTTTCTTGACCTTTGAGTAAAAAAATTATTAGAACTTCAACAAGAGGCACATCTTCCTCAGCTAAGTGTTTCGTGCCTACAAATTTCTGAAAACGAGCCAACTTAGTGTCTAGTTTTTGAATTTGTGTTTCAGAAACATTAGCTACGAGGTTGTCTATGTCTATAGAGTCATGAGAATTTTGTACTTCAAATATCATAGGTAAAGTAGGCATATGATCTAAAGATTATGAACTTCCATGTACAAGTAAGTTAGCAACATCAAATTCTGATGTGGGAACATCAGAGCTATTAAAAGCACTAGATCCCATGATTCTATAACTTCTCCTCACAAGGATGTTAGATTCAGGATATTGGGTCACAAAACTCATAAAAGATTTCATAGGCTTTATGACACATGAAATGTACTTATAGAGGAAAGTGTTAATAAGACAAAATATGCAAATGATGTGTAGAAGAAAGAGCTTTGCTTTAATTTTCTAAATAAATCAATGTTTCCAAATGCTTAACCATATGCAACAAATATATGCAATAAATGTCTAATCAATTCAACAACCAAATGCTTGCTATCTAAATAAAAAATTAACTAATCAGATCTAGAACAACAAATAGATCAGATCTAAATAAAGAAGGTTATAAGAGTTCAAAACTCATCATGTTCACCAAAATGTTTGATGGAAAAGGACCTAATTAATCATGTGTTAACTAAGTTAATCCTTTAGATCAAACATTGGAACACAAATCGAGCTTGGCTGTAGTATTGAAAGGAGAGCCAAACTACAAGGGTTTTGTCCCTTTGTTGTAATAAAAAAGATTGAGATGAAATGTGCTAGATCTAGGGTTTTTGTAATGAAATATGCTAAAACAAAAATAACATACCTGTCAGAACTAAAAACCTAGAAAACAAGGGCTGGAATGAGCAATACAGAGTTGTTAGAGGTCACTGCCATAAATCAAGGTAGATCTAGGAGGACTATTTCATCTAGGTGTAGGTGTCCTAGGGTTTTAGGCCGTGTAAAGGTGATTTCCAAGAGTCAGGGTCTGTATTCATCAATCTACTTCTAGATCTATTGTACCTGTCACCAATCTTTCTATAACCTTTACCACAACACAAACCCTAGTGGGATGACTTAAGATCGCCACAGGGATGAAGATGAAGGAAGAAGCTTTCCTTAGAACCTGTAATAATGTTATAAATCTACAATAGAGAGCATCACATAAATTTGCATAACATTCACAATAGAGATTTGATCACTTGAATATCATTTGAAGTCCTTTAATGTTGCTTAACCTTTTTTATAATCCTTCAAACTTGTTTATATATACATCTAAACTCACTTTTGAGAAAACCTTTCGAGAAAAGCCAAAAAAGTGTAACACTCAGAGTAACAAGGCTGACATCTAAGGCCACTCAAACTTTTATTTTTGTGAATATCAAGGACACTAGTGCTTGGGTGCTAGTGTCCAAGTGTTTGAGGTCCTTTTAGGGCTTAAAATTAGAGAATAACACTTGGAACTAGCATCTGGTTCAGAATCTAGTCTTTCTTCAATAGAAGTTTGCATATCAGTCTACAAGGGTGTTAAACCTAGTGTAAATTGTCGTTGTCAATAATTTATGACATAACAATCTCTGAAACTCCTCTTAAAGGAAATCATTAACCAAACTCATATGCGCAAGGAGATAACCATGCCAACATCCCTCAATTGAACTGTCCAGAACCAATAACCATAGCTCAAGGTTTGTAACCATGAGAAGATAAAGCATAAAGAGAAATGCATCTTAAAAATATAATGGGAAATACCTATTAGAATATAATTCACCAAGTAGACCAAGAGTGGGGAATGATAATGCTCCTCCAGGATACACCAAGTCACAATGACTCTCTCCAAGAACAATCACCTCTATGTCCATAATGAACTCACATCCATATCTAGGTGTAGACTCCTCAGTCTTCCTGTTGAAACCTCCAAAGAGTAATTATCTCAACAAATGTCTCTAATCACAAGAGACTCTAGCCTCACCCAAGTCTCCAAGTATCCATGAGCACCTCCATGATCAATCCATGCTAAGCTCCAAATTCAACTGTACACCATCATGAGGCTCTCCAAGCAAATGACCAATATACTTGAAGTACCAAGAGAACCAACAAGACCATTGTCAAAGATTCCATTGCATGTCTACATAACCTAGGAACACATCATGACATCATGATCTAACATCTCCACAAAGGAAGACAACATGCTCTAAAGAACACATGATTTTCTAAGAGAACCTGTATCATGCCAACACTCTAATCTAGAATCAAGAGTCCACCATGGCACAATAATAAACATCCTATAAACAAGGATCAACATCTCCAATCACATGAAGATAACCATCTCTTGACAATAGAACTCAAATGTCAAATAAATCTCACTACTAGGAGATCCTCCATGACACCAACCACCACTATAGAAGATCATCCATCACTAGGTGACAAATCTACATAACTACCAAAGCTCCCACTAAAAAACAACTAACATGGTCAAATCCAAAAGCAATTATCAATACCAAAGCTCCCACTGAAATGTGATACCAAGCTATCCATGGTATTGGATAAACATGCTACAAGTCCCAATAACCGTCTATTCAGGCACTCTAATCATCCATCCTCTCATTCCAAAGCAACATACCAATGCATAAATGACCACAGACAAGGCCGACTAATAAGATTTGCATCAACACTGAATCAATGTTGTGGATATAGACAGTCCACATCTGAGTCACTGTAGCCAATGGGTAGCTAATCCACATAACTACATAACTCGAAGATCCTAACCAATGGAAAACATTCAAACTCATCATCACATCAGTAACCTGCAAATTGAGATATCAAAGAGGATAAACTGTCAGATCCGTTTTGCCAATCTACAATGAGTAACCATAGTCAAGGAACCCATGAGAAAATACTATAGAAATGATGAGTAATGATGAGTGACTAAACACATACCAACATTTCTGCATTGAGAAAGATGCAAATAACCTCCTCAAACCATGCACGAAGCATACATGCAAAATTGCAACTATATTGGTGTAGTCATGGTAGGAGGGTTCAAAGAATGAACAATCCAGACCATGCAACAAGAGTAAACACAATGAAAACAACTCAAGAAATAAAGAAAATGTAGATTTAGTCATTCAGTATATTATAGAATTCAAATAGAGATTGATTGGAAACATGCGGGCTTACAACTAGGGCTCACAGGCCTGGTTACATACATGCACAAGGTAAAGCTTTGAAGCTCCATCACACAAAATCTAAACTATCAATCTTCTAAATCATGAGAATTATGTTCACTGCTTTCCTAAGGATCTATTACATCATTATATATCTAATCCAGATCAATAGATTCCTTTGCGTCGGAAGGAAGGTCACAAACTCCAATGAAGAGCTATAATGTGTACACACAGATAGGTCAGACCTAAATGCATAGAACACTTTTAGTAATTGAATGGAATGAAGTGAGGATCTCCAAGGAAGGTTGACCATGAACCAAAGATCATCGACTGATGTGACATTAGGCTCCAAAGATCAGGAAATGCTTCTGCAAGTTTCTCCTTCTGTTGATTGCTAGTGAATATCAAGATGCTCTGCTATGAGAAACAACTAACTTTTGATAGTGATATCTTTCTAGTATTGATATGCGGATCTCTGAATTCTGAATATGATGTAGATGAATGAATGTAGATGCTAAATCCAGCTCCACAAGATCTAAAATGCAATTGTGGTGAAATGCCGGACCAAAAGCAGGAACTACTTCTGACTGAACTGCCTGAACTAAACTGGAAAATGAAAAGAAACAAACTAAACTACAAACTAACTAAAATGCAAATGTTTTTAGTTAATGCAAGATTGCTCTTGAACCAGGGACGCTCCTACATTAGACATCTGGGGTTATTGAAAAAGTGAGTCCCTCACTTTACTGGGGCTAGGGGAGAACCAAGACGGTCCACCTCAGCCTGAGAAATCTATGATGAATCTTCTTATGGTCTATCTTTCCACTTCACAAGATATTCTTTGTATTGTCTTCCTCTAGTGTTGCGTCCAACTCTGTTGTCCAAAATGTCTTCAATCTGCTCTGGTGCTTGTTGTGGTAACTGCTTCTTCAAGTCTTCTTCCATGCTGTCACTGAACTCTGCTTCATGATACTGATACAAGTCTACAATGTTAAAAATAGGTGAAATACCCAATATCTCTGGTAATTCCACTTCATAGGCATTTCTTGAATCAAATTTTCTGAGTATCCTACAAGGTCCAAACTTTTTCATCTTCAACTTGTTATATGTCCCAACTAGAAATCTTTCTTTTCTCAAGTACACCATCACTTCATCTCCAACCTCAAATTCCTTATGTCTTCTCTTCTCATCAACCTTCTCTTTGTACTTATTGTTCATAACCTCCAAATGCTTCTTCACCTAATTATGCATTGTCTTCATGTGATCTGCAAATTCTTCTACTTCTGCACTTCTCTTTTCTTCCATGCCGATATCTCTTAATTCTGCTACTCCTCTAGGATTCACTCTGGTAACAATCTCAAAAGTTGTTCTTCCAGTACTCATGTTTACTGAATTATTATATGCAGAATCTGCTTGTGAAAGAATCAAATCCATACTTCTGGCTTTCTCTCCAACCAAACATCTCAACAAATTTCCCAAACTCCTATTCACTACCTCTGTCTGTCCATCAGTTTGTGGATGAAAAGTTGAACTAAACTTCAAATCTGTCTTCATCTTCTTCCAAAGTGTCCTCCAAAAGTATCCAACAAACTTTGTGTCTTTGTCTAAAACTATACTCTTAGGTAATCCATGCAATCTCACAATCTCCTTGAAAAATAGATCAGTTACATGCACTGCATCAGTTGTCTTCTTACAAGGTATGAAATGAGCCATCTTTTAAAAATTTTCAACCAATACAAATATTGAATCATGTCCTCTCTGTGTCTTAGGCAATCCCATCACAAAATCCATGCTTATGTCTTCCCAAGGTCTCTCCGGTACTATCAAAGGTTTATACAATCTAGTATTCTTACTACCTCCTTTTGCAACTTGACAAACTCTATAGCTCTGCACAAATCTCTAAACATCCTTATGTATATGAGGCCAAAAGTAATTTTTACTCACCAAAGCCACTATCTTATCAATGCCAAAATGTCCTGACAATCCACCACTATGCTTCTCCTTGATCAAATTATCTCTCATTGAACTTCTAGGTATGCACAACTAATTTCCTTTGGACAACATATCTTCCTGAATGAAATAATCCAACCACTTACTCCTATCTGTCACAATAGGTTCCTTACATGCTTTCCAAGGTTCTGCAAAATTAGTGTCTCCCTCATACATATTCTTCAATTCATCAAAACCCAACACTTCAACTCTCATCTCTGTCAACAAGTTTCTTCTTCTACTCAATGCGTCAACAACTTTGTTTTATTTTCCACTCCTATGCTTCAACACAAAAGTATAACTCTGCATGAACTCTACCCGTCTCATATGTCTCTGATTCAACTTACCTTGACTATTCAAATATTGCAAAGCTTGATGATCTGTATACAACACAAACTCCTTAGGCAATAAGTAATGTCTCCATTTCTCCAAGGCTTGAATTATGGCATAGAACTCTTGATCATAAACTGAATATCTTCTCCTTGTATCATTCAAATTCTCACTAAAATATGCTACAGGTCTACCTTCTTGAATTAATACTGCTCCAATTGCATTTCCACTTGCATCACAATCAACTTGAAATACCTTATTGAAATCCGGTAATGCCAAAAAATGTTGCTTTATCACTTTCTACTTCAACAACTCAAAACTTTTATCTGCTCCAAATGTCCACTTGAAATCCTTTCTGTCACCTCTCATTGTCTCTGTCATAGGGTTACAAACTGAACTAAAATTTCTAATGAAATTTTGGTAGAAACTAGCCAATCCATGAAATGATCTAACTTCCCTAATGCTCTCCGGTGTAGGCCATTCAATAATTGCTCTTACTTTCTCAGGGTCCATCTTCAATCCTTCGGCAGAAATCACAAATCCCAAATATACTAACTCTTCTTTCATGAAACTGCACTTCTTGATGTTTATCAGCAATTTCTCTTCTCTCAATCTTTGCAAAACTTGTCTAATATGCCACAAATGTTCCTCTTTTGTCTTACTGAAAATTAGAATATTATCCAAGTACACAATCACAAACTTACCCAAGAATTTCTTCAAGACTTTATTCATCAACCTCATGAAAGTACTCGATGCATTTGTCAATCCAAAAGGCATCACCAACCACTCATAAAATCCTTCATTTGTCTTAAAAGCAGTCTTCCATTCATCTCCTTCTCTTATTCTGATATGATGGTATCCACTTTTCAAGTCTATCTTTGTGAAATATTTTGCCCAACTCAAACAATCCATGATATCATCCATCCTATGTAAAGGAAATCTATACTTAACTATGATCTTGTTTATTGCTCTAGAGTTGGTGCACATTGTCCATTCTCCATCCTTCTTAGGTGCTAACATAATAGGTACTGTACAAGGACTCAAGCTTTCTCTGATCAAACCTTTCCTCAACAATTCTTGTATCTGTCTATTCAATTCTTCATTCTCTACCGGTGTCATCTGGTGTGCTGCTTTATTAGGCAAATTTGCTCTTGGTATAAGATCCATGTGATGACTAATACTCCTTATAAGTGGTAATCCATTAGGTACATTGTCTGATATAATGTCTTCATACTCTATCAACAACTCTCTTATCTCCTCCGGTTCAGTCTCTTTCTTCAATGCTTCAGGCTTTTTAGGAATCTAAGCATAACACATACTCTCCTATTTCAAACCATCCAGAAATTTCCTTCCATCTACCAAACAGATTCTAGCATTTCCACATACCACATCTTTAGGATCATCTTCTAAAGGAATCAAATTAATTCTTTTCCCATTTGATGTTATAGTATATGTATTCTTTCTCCCATCATTTATAGTGTTTCTATCATACTGCCAAGGTCTATCTAACAAGATATGACAAACATCCATAGGCATAATATCACACAAGACTTCATCATGATAAGATCCAATATGAAATTTCACCAAACATTGTTCACTCACCAGTACCTTATGATCAGCCTGAATCCATGCTATCTGATATGGCTTAGGGTGTTTCAATCTTTCCAACTTCAACTTAGTCACCATCTCTTCTGAAACTAGGTTATCTGAACTACCACTATCAATTACAACTTTACAACACTTACCTCCTGATTTGCATCTTGTTCTAAGAAAAATTTTCCTTTGTGGTGGTTCCTCCTTTGTCTTTGTTTGAAATAGTTCTCTCCTCATCACCAATGATTCTCCTTTCTCAGGTTTGCCAACAGAACTAGGTGATTCAACAGGTTCTTCTTCAACATAGGTTGCTCTTACATTATTCTCCATCCTCTTACTTGTACTACCCGGATTACATTCAAATGCTCTATGTCCTTCACCTCCACACTTGAAACAAGTACCTCAGGATGTCTTTTTATCAAATCCTTTTCCTTCTCTTTTGCATCCTTCATTCCAGTATACACTAGGGTTTCCTCTCCTGTAAAAATTTCTGTTATCTCTTCGGTAAGCATTGTTATCTCTGTCATCCCTCTTAATTGGCTTGCCAAACTTGTTCTACTCTATAAATGATCTATCACATCTGGAAAACATTCTTCCTCTCTAAAATTTACCTCCTCTACCCTTTTGTCTTTGATCATGTCTTTTGTTTAGCTTCTCTTCAACTTTAAGGGAAAACTGATATGCTTCCTCCAAAGATGTCATCCTCACCAAACTTAGTTCTTCTTGAATGTTCAATCTTAGTCCATTGATGTATCTAGCTACTTTTTCCTTTCTCGCTTCACTATGTCCAACCTTATGATCATCTTATGAAATTCTTTAGTGTACTCCTGCATAGATTTCTCCTTTTGTCTCAAGTTTTGCAATCTTTTCAATAGCTCCAACTCATAGTCAACAAGTATAAATTGATTCTTCAATTTTGTCACCATCCTAACCCACTTTGTAATCTTTTCTTTTCCTCTTCTATTTCTTTCCAGCTGAACTTCTTTCCACCATATAGCAACATGTCCTTTTAATTTTGTCTTTGCAAAATTTACCTTCTCCAGATCTTCAATTTCCTCATATTCAAAGTATTCTTCCATATCATTTATCCAGTCAATCAATTCTTCAAGATTCAAATTACCAGTATAATTTGGCACATCAACTCTAGGTCTCTTTCCAATCTTTGAAATAGCTCACAGCATCTTTACCTGATCTGATTCTTCTTCTTCATCACCTTCTAGGGTTTCGCCAGCTTATTCAACAGATTGAAATTCTTCTTCCTCATCACTTTCAACATTAGGTCTCGGTGTCAATCCTCTTCACCTATCTTCTTCAATAGCATCCAAATGAATTCGCATTATTTTCATTATCTCCATCATCTCATCTATTCTATTAGCCATTGTTCCAACAACAACTCTTGTCAGCGGCATTCTTCCTAGGATCAAGTGTAAACTGCCTCAGGTTCAACAATTGGGCTACAAGGTGACAACTGCCTCTCAATCGGTGATCAGTTGCAACATAGGTAACCTGCCTCAATTCGGTGATCTATCCACAACAAGATCTTACGTAATTCCCTCGCCAACTTCACTCAATTCACTCCCAAAGATTTAAACTTTCACTTTGATACCACTTGGTGCAGTCACGGTAGGAGGGTTCACAGAATGAACAATCTGGACCGTGAAGCAAGAGTAAACACAACGAAAAAAACTCAAGAAATAAAGCAAATGCAGAGTCAGTCATTCAGTATATCATAGAATTCAAATAGAGATCGACTGACAACATGCGGGCTTACAATTAGGGCTCACAGGCCTAGTTACATACATGCGCAAGGTAAAGTTTTGAATCTCCATCACACAAAATCCAAACTATCATTCTTCTAAATCATGAGAATTATGTTCACTACTTTCCTAAGGATCTATTACATCATTATATATCTAATCTAGATCAATAGATTCCTCCGCGTCAGCCAAGGAAGATCACAAACTCCAATGAAGAGCTATAACATGTACACACAGATAGGTTAGACCTAAATGCATAGAATACTTCCAGTAATTGAATGGAATGAAGTGTGGATCTCCAAGGAAGGTCAGCCATGAACCAAAGATCATCTAATGATGTGACATTAGGCTCCAAAGATCAGGAAATGCTTCTGCAAGTTTCTCCTTCAGCTGATTGCTAGTGAATATCAGGATGCTCTGCTCTGAGAAATGGCCAACTTTTGATAGAGATATCTTTCCAGTATTGACATGCAGATCTCTGAATTGTAAATATGATGTAGATGCTAAATCTAGCTCCACAAGATCTAAAATGCAATTGTGGTGAAATGCCAGACCAAAAGCAGAAACTGCTTCTAACTGAACTGCCTAAACTGAACTGGAAAATGGAAAGAAACAAACTGAACTGCAAATAAACTGAAATGCAAATGTTTTTGGTTGATGCAAGATTGCTCTTGAACCAAGGATGCTCTTGCATCATATATTGCATCCAAAAATACCCCTAGGGATTTATAATATGAAAAATAGTTTATTTGTAAATCTACAAAACCACAAGTTTTGACTAATGGTGTAAAACCTACAAAACTAGCATGTCACAAAAGAAAGAAGAGGTGCAGGAACTCCAAGCCCACTTATAGGCCAATTCCACAACCACCACCATGTACAAACATAAGGAGGAGCTAGGTTGTTCCAAAAATTTTCATATCATCTAATGATCAACTCCACAATTGCTATACCCTACTGATATGGCATCTAGGGTCAGTCCGGGGGGCTAGTAAACTGCTGCAACATCCTCTTTACTTAGCTAAACTTCCTAAAAAAAATTCCTCTCACATGCCTCTCTTCCTCTGCTCTGCCAATGAAAAATATGCTCTAATCTTTGCCATAACTTCAAATTAAATTCCCCTTCCAAGTTCCTGTGGTGACAAATAAAATTTTTCTTTTTTTTTTCGTTAATATTGTCCTTTTTGCCTCACCATTTGTTGTTGTGGTTGAGGCTTAACGCAAACCAAAATATGGGGAAATGGGGAAAGTGTAAGCGCGTTAATGAAAACTTTAGTTATTATTTACAAGGCAGTGTTTCATAACTCAAATTGTCATTTATTAAATGCAAAAATCTCACACCTTACAAAAACATCTGTGGTGGAAAAGTCAAAAAGTAGTATGGCCATAGAAAATGCTCGTGACAGACTCGCTTTTTCAAGGGGAATCATTTTCACATATAATTTTCTATTCATACATTTCACCACAGATGTGCAAATGTTTGGGGACCACATTTAGTGTATTCATATTTTATTGTGATGCTTTGACCAAACATTTTCTTGCTCACCACAAAATATTTGTGGACAAAATGTAGTTAAGAAATTTCGTAGCAACTAAGCATTGTATTTCTTCTCATTTTGTTGGGCCAGTTTGGTTGTATGTTTTTAGTTCCTGTTGTGGAACTATAGCGGCGATGATGTTTTTAACTAGTGATTAAACTATTTTCTTCCAGCAAATCATGAAATAGATTTCCCTGTCGGTAATGTGGAGTCCAAAGCTTGTAATAGGAACATGCTCGGAGGATAAGGGCGAGCAAGTTTGCTGAACTATTATTGGCTAAGGTTGATGGTTGCAGGATGTCAGAATAGTCGGGGGATTTCACGAGGCAAGAGAAGGCGTAAATTTTGAGCTCTCCTCTGCCGTTGCAGGATCCAAACCAGTTCAGGGGTTTCACGTGGCAAGAAAAAAGTGTAGATTTCAAGGTTGGAATTAATGCCGCCACTATTAATTCGTAGTTTGGATTCTGACTTGTATTCTGTGCATTGTTATTCGTTATGCCGATGTCTCCTTATATCGGCGTGACTCCTCTCTATCAACAAAGGTTTAAGACTTCGCTCTGATCACTATTGTTTCGCCGATCACCTTATATCGGTGTGAGCTTGCCCCATCGGCAAAGGTTTCAAATGTTATTCCAACTATTGCTTGTTTCGCCGATAGCCAAACCACATCGGAGAGACCACACCCTTCAGCGGGAAATTTCAAGGTATTGCCGATGATGTAAGTTAGGCCAATGACTATACCATCGGCCAGAGACACCCCTTTCGGCAGGACAAAACCAAACGTTGCCGATGGTGTAAGCTAGGCCGATGAACCCTTTCGTCAGAGAGACACGGCCCGTCGGGGAGACAAATTCCAACTGTGGCCGACAGTATAAGTTATACTGATGGCAAAAGGCCATCGGGGAGATCATACCCCTTCGGGGAGACAATTCATAACATTGTCGACGACAATGGTTATACCGATGGCTACCTCTTGCATCCTCGGATATTCAAGTTGGAAATATACAACGATTCAACTCATCTTAACTTCCCCCCCCTCACGTCCGCATAATGTTTACTTTGTTGTATGTTTTAATGTAGGTATGAAATATACATTATGCCAAATATCAAATGTATTAACAATGTACCATAACCCCCTGGGTCTGCCATTTTTTATAAGTGCATCTGTGTATTTTTCCTGCCAAACAGACAATCATGAGATACAAAGTGGGTCCAAAACATCAATTCATTTTAACCTGAAACCACTTCAGATCCATCCTAGATGTATACTTCAAAATTTTAACCAAATGCCTACAAGGAGAAGGACCTATAACTGACTTTGTATCATGCATTAGTGAATCCAAATTTTCTTCCATAACCAAAGTTTTAAAAAATCTACCTCATTTATTTCTTTTAAAAAATGTGTACATTGGACAGTGAAATATCATGTTCGAAGACAAACAAAAAATTGGTGACCAGAAAATTTATTTCAGTGAATAATAAGTAAACTGAAATTGGTGAAAATTTTCTTTGAGAAAGGGAAAACAAATAACACTACTTCAGTGGAGTTCTTATTTTTCATGGATAAAAATTTAGGATCATCACATTCTTTTTATGGTTAATTTTCTTCGATCAGTTGTATTTTAGGGTTTGGGGATTTTAGTCTAATTGGAATATTATGTTATTTCCAATGAATTGAATTCTGAACTTAATCCCAGTTATATGTTATATTGAACTAACAACCTTTTGATTAATTTCAAGGTAGTACATATAAAAATTTATATAGTGGTTTAAAAAACACTTCTAGAAAACAGATCAATTAAAAAAATACAATTTAAATATGTAATTTAAATAGTTAGTTATATTTTTTGGGTGTACTATTTTATTTGTAAATGTTTTGTTAAGGTTAGGGAATGAAGATCATATTTTAATTTTTTGAGGGTTGTTTAGTCTGTTAGTTGTGATTTTTGTCTCTACTTCTTGAGTTCTCTTCTTGTTGTCCTTTTGTTGTTAGTTTAGTGTTTTTTGCTCTTGGATTTCAGCTTCTGTACTATTCAGATTTTTAGTATGTATCTGTGTGTTGTGTCTTTGTGTTTTCTTGTATTTTGTTGTTGTATTAATGTTAGTCTTTGTACAAATGTTAGGTCTCTTTCAAAAAACCCCATTACCCTGAATCGAAATTTAAAAAAAAAAGTTCAAAAGGAAGAAGAGAAAAATCTACAGAGTTGTTAATTAATACATTTAAGCTATTTTCTTTGTCTTTGTAATTTCTTGTATTTTGTTGTTGTATCAGTGTTAGTCTTTCTACAAAGGTTGGGGCTCTTCCAAAAACTCCCACTACCCTCTAATCAAAATTTAAAAAAAGTTCAAGAGGAAGAAGAGAAAAATCTATAGAGTTGTTTTTTATTAAGGTAACAAGGTTTTGAAAGGGGCCTTGAACCCTTTTACAAGAAGACTGCTCTACGACCAAAGAAATGAGCCCCTCGTAGAGTTGTTAATTAATATACTCAAACTGTTTTCTTTTATAGAAGATTGAGAAAAACATAGGAAAAAGAAAGGGAAAATCAACTTTATACAGTTGTTTTTGATAATCTAATATTTTTCATAGTTTTCGTATTAAAATTTCAGTGTGGCTAAAGGGTCTTTGTTTTGTTGGTGAAGTTAAATGGCTCTGAATAAACCTACCAAAAATCAAATCTGGTTGAATGCAAAACTCCCAACACTAGAAAAAAAACTCCCAAATATTAATTATTCATACGCTGATACCAATAAAATGCTAAATAGTTTAAAATATTTCTCTAAAAACAATGCTAGCGTAAAGGTCATCTTTGCACTATCTTCTTACATTGCTATAGTACTTAATAAATATCTGTTTAAATTTGATGTTAACATATACCTTGTAAATGACTATGCAGATTAATAGAGAGCACTAAATAACCATATACCTTGTAAGTGACTATAGTATTTAATACATATCTATTTAAATTCAATGTTAACATATACCTTGTAAGTGATTTTCTGCATTTGTTTCCTCTACAATCTTCTATCCAGTTCACATATTTCTATTGGAGATGTAGATCATGGTAAGGAATCATTGCTAAATATAATCTTTCAAGGTCCTGCTAACTTCCTACCCTCTAACTCCATTTATATAGGTGGTAAAGGTCATCTTTGCACTATCTGCTTACATTACTATAGTGTTTAATACACATCTATTTAAATTCTCTTAGTCCATTTATACAGGTGGCAAAGGTCATCTTTGCACTATCTACTTACATTACTATAGTATTTAATACATATCTAGTTAAATTCAATGTTAAGATATACCTTGCAAGTCATTTGCTACAATCCAATTCACATATTTCTATTGGAAATGTAGATCATGGTATAGAAACATTGTTGAATATACGAAGCACAATGTACACGAATAAAGAGGCATGTACCACAAGCTGGTTCCAGAACTTCCACTACCTCCTTCTAGAGAAAATCATACTCAGGATATTTGAGCTACAAATCCCCTATGTACATGAAGAAAAAATGTTGAAGCTAATACGAGAGCCTGTAAGAACCACACCACATATATCTTATTATGAGTTCTTTGACTTCAAGTATGACCATAAAGTCTGTTTGGTTGTTGACAATGACACTCAACGTGTCAAAATATACATTCGAGATTTTGACAAGTGGTTGTATGCATTATAGAAAGAACTTCATGACCTCTACCTTTCAAATTGCATCTACATGATTCTTATAATATATCCAGTTCTCATGAGAAATTACAGTTTCACAGTACAATTAAGTTTATGATTTTTGGAGTTAGTAAGATTAGATAAAAAGGAAGGAAATCGATTGGTCAAGACACAAGAATGGCTTGAGAACGATATCCATACCCACCACCATATAAAATTTCATATTCACTCTATAAAACCAAAATTCAAATACTCCCATCAAAACCTAGGCATTCCAATTCTTCAAGTAGTGACCTCTGCCATATCTACTAAGACCATACATTTCCTCTACAATGAGTACGGAGACCTATAACTCTGAAACCACTTGTACTTGGACTTAAGTTACATTTGTACATACAAAGGAAAAAATGCATATGTATCTTGTAACTAATGAAATTTATATGTTACATTTGTATATATAGAGGGAAAACTATGGTGATGCTTTTATGGTTGAATTTAGCATTGTTATTGTCCCATGCTTTGCAATTACAATGTTCAATATAACTCTTTTGTAGCTTAATTTATCTTTGTTATTGTCCCATGCTTTGCCATTACAATGTTCAATATATAGCTCTTGTGTAGCCACTGTAACTTTCTCATAACAAGTAAATTTCTCTCATCCTTGCCATGACTCTATTTCTTCACAGACATCAGATCTTGAACATTATAATAGATCCTCTTCCTTTCGATATCATGCAGTTGCTGCTTTCAATCTGGTATGCAAACAGGTGGATCAAATCTGTAAAAAATGTGATATATAATACTTGGCACTTCTACATTGAAGGGTACAAATATTCAATATTGCAGGCACTACAATTGGAAGATGGTCCCTTCACTTTTCACATTGTAAATGAACATTTTATTGACCTTATTGTCCTACATGTATTTGTACAAAACTAGATAGCAAGAAACATAGACAATATTTTAAAGCTTTGTTCCATTGGAATGGTAAATAGTATATATTTTGCCAGATATCCTCTTATAGCTCATGTGCAACATTATGGGCCTGTCTTAGAGACTAATATGTGTGTATTCTTCAACCAAATTAAAATAGGTTTCTTGCAACGTCTTGTTCAAAGTTTAACAAACTACTTCATGGAGCATAATTACTACAATCTACCAAGGGTTGAGTTCTACCCCCTCTGTCAAGACTATACATCTAAAGTTGAAATACACCATTCTTAAATCACCATAACCCATGCAAACATGTCTCGTATTTTCCAGCATGATCAAATTATAGACAATGTATTACATCACTGACCTTCACTAAAGGCAAGTACATAGTTATGTTGATCTACGAAGTTCCACTAAATACTATTGTAGTTCATCACAAGTCAACTTCTATTTAAATCCTTCAATGTAATATTCTTTCTTTTATATTATAATTGTATTTATATCCTCTGATGCAATATCCTACAAATGATCTTATAAAGATTTGCATTCCTTCTCATTGAACTCTTTGTGCACTGATTTTTAGTTGTATGTGGTTTGAATTCATTGTTCTCTCTTGTGCATGTTGTACTAAGGCCACTAAATCAATTTCAACTTGCACTTGTTAATGGTATTATATACCAATGTTATTGTCTTGACATCTCTGATATATTACTGCAGACCTATTGAAGAATATAAGACCAACTTGTGTTCAATGTTCTAGGTACTCTGTGTCAAAATAATAATTTCATTTGTTTGAGTATGATGTCAGTTCTATGATTTAAAAGAACTTAGACATTACATGATAGTGGCTTCAGTTGTTGTAATTACTAGGGATGTTTCAACCATTTTTTTGGAAGATGAATAAAGCACATATAGTGGTACGTTTAGAGCTCCTCTATATTGTGATTAGAATTCATTGTTCTCTCTTGTGCATGCTGAACTAAGGCCACTAAATCAATTTAATGGATGGTGTTACATTGTTTTTTCTTATTTTCATGTGTTTAGTAGAAGATTTCAACTTGCACTTGTTAATGGTATTATATACCAATGTTATTGTTGTGACATCTCTGATATAAATATTGTGAAATGTGCATGGATAGACAATTCGTTGTCGGAACGCTGCTTATTCAATACAAGTCAATAATTCTAATGATTAAATACATGTGGATAGTTTTAGAAACTAGAAACGAGGTAAGACAAGATTCTCACGTCTTGAGGGGAGAAGGCATTAATGGATGGGGATGGCATTAAGTAACTTTCCTACATTACATGGATAGAAGGATGGATCGATTATTTTTCATTCATTTATATACACAGAATAGAATGTTGTATTATTATTAGTTCATGCTGTGGAACTATAGTGGCGATGATGTTTTTAACTAGTGATTAAACTATTTTCTTCCAGCAAATCATGAAACAGATTTCCCTGTCGGTAATGTGGAGTCCAAAGCTTGTAATAGGAACATGCTCGGAGGATAAGGGTGAGCAGGTTTGCTGAACTGTTATTGGCTGAGGTTGACAGTTGCAGGATGTCAGAATAGTCAGGGGATTTCACGAGGCAAGAGAAGGCATAAATTTTGAGCTCTCCTCTGCGTTGCAGGATCCAGACCAGTTCAGGGGTTTCACGTGGCAAGAAAAAAGTGTAGATTTCAAGGTTGGAATTAATGCCGTTGCTATTGCAGTGACTTGGCACATTTAGGATTTGACGGACATCTATGGCGATGCGTGGAGAGGTGTCTGTAGATGGCCATATTTTGCCCTAAATTATTGGGTTTTTTTGTGGATTGATATAGTAGCAGGTGGCACGCAAGGTGGATTTGATGGAGAAGTTTTAAAAAAGCTATGATGTGAATGGTAGGTGAAATGTTGAATTTCACATTTACCAGACTCCTCTTTGTTTTAATTGTGATCAGAGCTCTATGCTTTCTCAAGATACCAGTCAACATTCCTTTCATTTTTTTTAATTTTTAATTTATTTGTTTTAATTTTAAATTTATTACACCCCATTTAAATGCAAGAATAATAGATTTGATGTACTATGGTAGCCTCGTCCATAGCATTAGGGTTCAACTGTCTAGAGGAGAGCATGGTGGAGCTCCCCATCAAATGCGAAAAGGAAAGCCAGAAATCTATGCCTTTCTATTGAAATTTTTAGCGCTCTCAATGAATTTATTCTCCTCAACATTATATTGTGGGTGTGCAAATAAAGGTTCCCTTTCATCATCTACGTTATGTTCTCGTTTACATTTTTTCCTCTTTTTTGTTATATACCTGACATTCCAAGGCTCTGAAAGTGCGCAGAGATCTGCTCTCACTGGGGAAATGCTTTACGACAGGGTTCGTCCTCTCCATCAAATTTGTTCACATTTTGCTTGATGCCTTCGAGGTTGTGTCCAGCGATTGCTTCTCTTTGATTCTAAAATGTGCTCAGTATACCATTATCTTATAGTTTGTGTTTATCCATACATATTCACGTATGGTTCTTTATTTGATTCTTTGTTTAAACTCTAGATAGCTGTTACATAGATACAGTGCTATTTTGTGGGCCATAGACTACTTTGGTTCAGTGGATTCAATAAAAAAAATGTTCCATAGAAGATACGGTCACTTATTTTTGTAGCATGTTCTTTCAAGCACTAAATAAATAGGTATTAGAAAGCCCAGAATTTAGCTACAGAGCACTGCAGTGGCAATAAATACCGACTTACTTTTTATCCTTTCCCTGCAACGCTGCAATAAGTCAGCTAAGCATTTACAATAAGGAAAGTAACAATGTTAAAAGCTGCATTAATTTTCTAAATTAATGCTTAGTTACAAACTTTCTCATTGTCTAATTACTTAATTTTCATTTTTTTGTTAAATCAAGACTAGCTAATTTGTTTAAGCTTGACAACTCTATATCGCAGCAAATTCTAACCCTCAGCTAGTGTCTTCCGAGCTTCCACGAGGGGTATGCTTGAAGTTGAAACTAAATAGTAAAGGCCAAGCCAACAAAAATCATGACTGTTAGTTTTTATAGGAGCTAAAACAAAACTGTTTGATAAACCCGCAAATGAACTGCTGCAAAGCACAAACCCACAAATGAATTACTGCAAAAGACAAAACCGCCCTGCCAACATTGGGCAGGACCTACGCTGCAACGCGGCCTTGTTAAAAACTAGACTTTGGATGACCATTGAAATTCACACAGACATACAAAAAGACATATGAAGGAAATATCTTAGAAAATTGTAACCCTGTAACTTCCTCTTTCTTTCTACATTAACATTTTCTTCAAATCTTCTATCTCGTTGATGGATTTTTCCACATGTTTTCCCCGCATTACACTTTGAATGGGCTATAAATGTGCCTCACCTTGCAATCCCATATCAAACTGAGAAGCCTTTGGGATTTTCAAATTGAGTTGCTCATTCTCTTCTCTCATAGTGAGATAATAGCTTTGCCTTTTTCTATTTTTGGAAGGCAATAAAAATGGCTTTGGGCATTTGGGTGTTGCTGCTACTGCTACCCATTATCTACTGCTCTACATGTTTGGAAGAGGAGAGAAATTCCCTCTTAGATTTCAAGCAAGGCCTTAATTTCTCTTCCTCTTTGTACAAGTTGGAATCATGGAGAGGGTTCAACTGCTGTGCTTGGGAAGGCCTGGGCTGCCACCCACGCACTGGCCATGTGCTCACTTTGGATCTCACTTCACCTGAATATCAATGGAGTGAAATTTGAGGGAGCCTATTTCAACTGCTGCATTTGGAGCACTTGGACCTAACTAATTATAATTACTTCAACTCTCTTTCCATCCATCCACAAATTAGAAAGTTGAGGAGATTGAAGTATTTGAGTTTTTCTGGATGTGGATTTATTGGTCGAGTTCCAAAGAATTGGCTAAACTACAGCAATTGGAGCACTTGGACCTTAGTTACAATAATCTCCAAGGTGCCATTCCAAGGGAATTAACTAAACTGCAGCAATTGAACCACTTGGACCTTAGGTGGAATGATCTCCAAGGTTTCATTCCAAGGGAAATCGGTAACATGTCCACCTTGAAATTCCTTGACCTCTCTTGGAATGATGGTTTGCAGAGCAACAAGTCAAGAGAGTGGATAACACATTTGAGAGAGTTGGAGCATCTTGGACTGAGTAGCATAAATCTCACTATGGCAAAAGATACTTGGCTGGGAGGATACTTGGTTTCTCACCAATCTCACCACACTTGACATGTCCAATTGTATGCTATCAGGACAAATTCCTCCCTTCTTTGCAAATCTCTCATGGCTTCGACAGTTGGACCTTTCACAAAATTCATTTAGAGGTAAGATTCCTACCTTTCTTGGAGCTCACTCTCTGTTAAATCTTGAACTTTCTTGGAGCAATTTGGAAGGTTTTACTCCCTCCTCTTTGAGTGGTCTACCCAAGCTAGAGTATCTTGATCTTAGTTCAAACAAATTAAATGGCAACATTCCATCTACTCTAGAGAATCTTTCCAAATTGAAGGATCTTGTTCTCATTTCAAACCAATTAAATGGTTGCATTTCGTCTACTCTAGGGAATCTTTCCAAACTGGAGTATCTTGATCTCAGATCAAACAAATTAAATGGCAGCATTCCATCCAATCTAGGGAATCTTTCCAAACTGATCTGGCTTGAACTGTAGGATAACTCTTTTAGTGGTTCAATCCCAACTTCCTTTTCTAAGCTATCCAAGCTAATGTGGCTTGATCTATCCAAAAACATCTTAAATGGAACTTTCTCATTTTTTTATTTTGAACAATTGTCCCAAACTTTAGTTTTTGGATCTCTCAAGCAATATATTGACTGTAAAAGTCAGTGCCTCCACCATTCCCAAATTTCAGCTTGGATACTTAGCTTTACATGAGTGTAATATTAGAGGAAACTTCCCTACATTTATTTCAACTCAATATGATATTAGATACTTAGATTTGTCAAACAAATCTCTTAGTGGTTTTATTCCAAATTGGCTTTGGGAACTCAGATCAATTGAGTACATAGATCTGACAGATAATTTATTTGATGGATCAATTTCAAAATCAATTAGCAAATATACACAAAATCTAAGGTTTCTTTCATTAGCTACAAATAATCTTAGTGGTTCTATTTCAAATTCTATCTTTAAATTGGAGAGTTTGAATATCTTAGACTTGTCAAATAATAAGCTGAGTGGTAGGATTCCCCAATGTATAAATAATTGCTCTATGTTATCTATCTTAAATCTAGAAAAGAATAACTTAAAAGGGATGATACCAAATATATGTAAGGGAATGAATACTCTTGAGAAATTGAAATTAGGAGACAATGCACTTGAAGGAGATATTCCATCATCACTTGGAAAATATAGTAATATGCAAATCCTTGATTTGAGAAACAATAGTTTGCAAGGGAACATTTCAAATTGGGTTAAAGGCTTGAACAATCTCCAAATTTTGATATTAAAAGATAATAATTTTAAGGGTAGAATCCCATTGCAATTAATGAAACTACAAAATCTTCAAATTTTGGATATGTCAAAAAACAATTTTTCAGGGGTTATTCCAAATGACTTTATGAAGTTAACTACAATGGCAAATCAATCAGAAAACATAGAAATCCTTGAACATCTATCTGAAAATAGTTATGGATCAAACTATTATATAGATGAAATAACATTTAACAATAAAGGACATGATATGAAGTTTGTGAATCTTTTGAGATTAGTAAAATGTCTCGACCTCTCCAGCAATAGTTTGTCAGGTAACATTCCTCAAAATATTGGATCCCTCAAAGGTTTGATTATTCTCAACATTTCAAGAAATCATTTCACTAGTGAGATTCCTAAATCTATTGAAGATATGACACTACTTCAATCACTTAATCTTTCACAAAATAAACTATTTGGGCCTATTCTTACCAAGTTGCAACTTCTCACATACTTAGGTTACTTTGATGTGTCCTATAAAAACCTATCAAGTATGATACCACAGGGGGGACAGATGATGACATTTGATTCTACATACTTCTCCAACAATTCAACTCTATGTGGCCTAAAAATCTCTGTGCCATGCTCAAGTAGCCCTCCTATTTCTCCAATGGTACATGAAGAAAATAATGAAGAATCAGAATATGATATATGGTGGGATATAGGAATGACAACAGGGTATGCAGTTGGATTTTCAATTGTAATGGGAATGTTATGGATCAAAAAAACATGGAGTATCCCATGCTTCAAATTCATGGATGGCATTATTATCTCTCTATTTGAAATATTGAGAGAGCATTTGTATTCTACAAGGTAGGATTAGTTTGTAAGGTTTGTGGTCCAAAGAACTTATATTTAATATTAATATAGGTTGTGTTATAATAAAATGGGGCATGCATCTCACTTACATGAGACACCCCCTTTAGTGTTAATAATATTAATTAATGTTGGTATGTTAATTGTTCCGAGGGTAGTTAAATGTGAAGTTTCTCATATATAATATATAATAATTGTATTGTGAATCTTTATAGAAACCTTTGAAATCAATGTAAACCAATCTTTGCACAATATAATTCCAATATATTTGTTCATATTGATTGCAATGTAGCTTTTATTCTACCTCAATGAAAATGAACTAGGAAGGAAATAAATGCATTGGAGTTTTGTTTAGTGGATATTGGAATATGGTAAAGAATACGTTGAAATCTGTCATCAAATGCTGGAGTCCTTTGTGGCATTGGAAATTGCTCAAATTTAGCACCCAAGTTTATTTGAAACCTCTTGAAATCTAATTAAAATGCAGTGAAATTTAATACTGTGTTTAAGGCGCTACCATCATTGGTTGAAATGAAGCATATGTGGACTATTGAAAACCCAATATTTGTAAGGAAGCAAAGGTGTACATAAATGCTTCCTATGCTAACCTTGAGAGGAGGGTTGTGCAAATTTCAAATACAATATTACAGAGATATCAAGAAACACATGAAATAGCATAAACACAATAACATTAAAACCATAACACAATGATATACATGGGGAAAACCCTTTCGGGATAAAAACCCCACACTCCAAAACCTGCACAATGTATTCTCAAATCTTGAACCAGATTACAACACACTTGCAATGCAAGTTCTTACAGGAGTCTTCACCTCAACTCAATCTAGAGGAATTTTGGTAGCATTCTGACAGCATACAGACTTGCAAACTAACTCTCACCTCTCACAATTACTATCTCAAAGTACCAATATATATTAGATTGCATATGAGAAAATTCTAGAGATAAAGCATTTCTTTTTAGAAAATATCTAATAAAATCTCATAGCAATCTTATCTTTATCTTCATATAAAAGATACTTCTCAAAATAGTCTCTTTTCACCAATCATAAAATCTTCTATTCTTGGCTTGCTTTATTTTTATTTCCATGCAAGGTTGAGACACTTTCTTTTTTTTCTTTGTTTTAAAATGCTTTATTTCTAACATTCTCCCACTTGTCGAACACCTTGCATAAGCCAATAGAAAATAGGTAGTTAATTGTTGGGGGTCGAAAGGCCCATTAATTCGGAACACCATCTGAACTTCACTATGCTCCCGGGCTTTGTTAATGCATCTACAACATTCACCATAGTCTCTACCTTTTCCAGCTTCACCTTGCCATCCTCGACCATATCTCTCACGAAGTGATACTGAACATCAATGTGTTTGGTCCTAGCATGAAAATTTAGGTTCTTTGCAAGGCAGATTGCACTTTGACTGTCACAATAAACTGTAACTGCACCATGTGTCAACCTAATATCTAAACACAAATGCTTTAGCCAAATGGCTTCTTTAAATGCATGAGTAGCTACCATATACTCTACCTCTATAGTGGACAAAGTGACCATAGCCTGTCGCTTGCTCATCCAACTGATTGCACCACCATTAAGGGTAAATACATATGCACTGGTGGACCTTCTGCTATCAACATCACCATCCCAGTCTGAATCCACAAAACCATGAATACTCAAGGAATGTTGATCTCCTGTACCATGAAAACATATAGAGTACTTTTCTGTAGCCCACAAATATTTGAAGAGCCTCTTAACTGTATCCCAATGCACTCTTCTAGGATTAGACATAAAATGAGAAAGAACTCCCACTGCTTGGGCAATGTTTGGTCTTGTATAGACCATAGCATACATTAAGCTTCCAACTGCACTGTACTCATGTCTTCCATCTCCAATAGGGATGTAGGACATTGTGAAATAGAGAGCTTCGTTCCCTATGTAATAGGAACACAAAGTGGTTTACAATCCTTCATGTTAAACCTTTTCAAAACTAAACAAACATACTTACTCTGGCCAAGGCATAGCTTTCTGTTCTCATGATATCTTCTGATCTCCATCCCAAGTATGTGTTTTGCTGCACCAAGATCTTTCATTTCAAATTTTGTAGAGAGATGAGATTTTAATTCTGTAATCAAACCTTTGCCTTACCTAATAAACAACATGTCATCAACATATAAAACAATTACCAGGAAACGATCACCATCAGATTTAAAATATACACAGTGATCAGATTTAGACTGCATAAATCCCAAACTCAACACATATGTATCGAACTTCTGGTACCACATACTAGGACTTTGTTTAAGGCCATACAAAGATTTCTTTAACTTACAAACCAACTTGCTTTTACCTTTCACCACGTAGTGCTCTGGCTATGTCATATAGATTTCTTCCTCCAAATCACCATGAAGGAAAGTAGTTTTCACATCCTTTTGTTCAACCTCTAAGTCATAAGCTACTGCAATAGATAATAAAAATTGAATGGATGTCATTTTAGCAATAGGGGAAAAGATCTCACCGTAATCAATACCCTCAACCTGAGAGTATCCCTTTGCAACCAACCGTGCCTTACATTTTTCAACATTTCCATCTGAGCCAATCTTTTTCTTAAACACCCATTTACATCCAACAGGTTTCCATCCTTCAAGCAATGGTACTAAGTCCCATGTATAATTTCTTTCAAGGGCTGCCATCTCTTCATCCATGGCTATTTTCTAGGACTCTGCATCATTCATACCCAAAGCCTCTTGCACAGATCTCGGTTCATCAATGTTGGTACTCAAAGAAAATATACACTTCCAATCATTAGGTGAATACCCATATCTTTCAGGTGGTTGCCTATGCCTTGTAGACCTTCAAACAAGTTGAGGTGGAGGTTCTTCCACTTCCTCCTCTTCTTCCTCTTTTGAAGATTCAGAGCTTGATGAGCTCTCCTCAACTTGTAGTCTATCTTGGGGTCTCGATTCAACTTTCTTAGGCGTATAAGGAAGTTGAATCACATCCTTTTTTTGTTCAATTTATTTATGTTGTTTTGGATGAAAAGTAATAGAAGAAGATTTAGTTTCTCTAAAAAATAACACTTCTAGAATAAATTAGCTTCTGTGCAACAGGGTCCCAAAGCTTGTATCCTTTCACACCATAGTTGTAACCGATGAAAATACATTTGACAACCTTAGAATCTAACTTTGTTCTCTTCTCCTTAGGTACATGTACATATGCCTCACAACCAAAAACTCTCAGATGTCTAAGTGAAGGCTTTTTCCCTGACCATGCCTCCATTGGCATTTTATCAACAAGCACTGATGTAGGAGATCTATTGATCAAATAACAAGAAGTGGCAACAGCTTCAGCCCAAAATTTTTGTTCTAGACTAGCTCCACTCAACATGCTCCTAGCCTTCTCCATCAATGTTATGTTCATTCTTTCTGCAACCCCATTCTGCTGTAGAGAATACGAAGTTGTCTTTTGTCTTTTAATTTCGCAATTAGTACATAATCTGTCAAGATCTGTAGAATAGTACTCACCGCCATTGTTAGTCTTCAAACATTTAAGTTTCTTTCCAATATGAGTTTCTACCAAAGCCTTGAACTCCTTAAAATGACTGAAAACTTCATATTTACTCTTTAAAAAATATACCCATGTTCTCCTACTGAAATCATCAATGAAAGTAACATAATAAACTGATTTACCAATAGAAGCAACATCAATAGGACCAAATACATCTGAATGAATTAGATCCAAGATACATGAAGACTTATGAGAAGATGAGTAAAACTGAATGCGGTTCTGTTTGCCATAAACACAATGTTCACAGAAATCAAATTCTAGATTGCAATCATTTAATCCTTCAACTAGGTTCTTATTTTTTAGGGCTTTCAAACCCTTCTCTCGAATGTGGCCAAGCCTTTGGTGCCATAACATGGTCTTTTATGTAGGCAACTTTGATTCGGTAGATAGAGCACCCTTGGGTACCTAGAAGCGACGACCATCCACAGAAGAGGAAACCATCTCTTTTTTCAACGAAGTAGTTACTGGATTAATTTTATCAGAAGTGCTATTGCACTCAACCGTACATGCATCAAGTTGGTACAATGTACCCAATCTGTTTCCTCTTTCTATCACCATAGCACCTCTCACCATTTTCACACCTGCTTCAGAAAACTGTACATGCACACCCGCATCTATTATCTTGCTAATAGATAATAAATTTTTTGCTAGTCCTAGGATATGCAAGAGACCATCAAATTGTCTAACTCTACCATCAAAAAATTTCACATGAATACTACCATGACCAATAATGTCAAGGAAAGAATTATCACCCAAATACACCTTACCACCATCATAGTTTTCATTCTTACTAAACCAGTTTCTGTTAGGAGTCATGTGGAAAGATGCACCCGAGTCTATCAACCATGCATTATCACCTACACAAGTGGCCAAGGCTGCAATAAAGGCATCCCCATTTTCCTTTTCAGATTTAGAATTAGAATCTTGCTTCTTTTTCTTCTTTTCTTTACATTCCTTTCAGAAGTGTCTAGATTTGCCATAGTTCCAGCATATTGCCTTGGACTGACTAGGAGATTTTGATCTCCCCTTATTCTTGGACTTGGAACGGCCACGCTGCTTTTCATCTTTGCCTCGTTCTTTTGGTCTTCCTCGAACAATCAAAGCCTCTTTGACTCTCAGAGAGGCCTTCCTTCTCGTCTGTTTAGATAGTAGAGAACCAACAACATCCTCCATCTTCAAAGTGACTGAAGTGCTCCCAATGGCCATGACTAGGTTGTCCCATGAGTCTAGTAGCGAACACAACAAAGTTTGGCACCTTTCTTCTTCTTCCATCTTAACCCCAACTAAGATCAACTGAGTCACGAACATATTAAAAGTTTCTAGATGCTCAAAAATATGTCCACCTTCTTCCATTCTCAAGGAATACAACTTCTTCCCCAAGAAAATCTTATTTACTAGAGATTTGGCTTGATATATTTCACCCAACTTCTTCCATAGCTTCTTTGAAGTGGATTCTTTGTGAACATTTATTATAATTGAGTCTGCAAGGCATAGTCTTATGAGACCTTTAGCTTTTCTATCCATTACATCATATTTTGTAGCCAAAGATGGATCCATAGGCCTCTGGACATTTTCATCCACTGCATCCCAGAGATCTTGATCAATTAACAAGTCTTCCATCTTCAGCTTCCACATTTAAAAATTTGTGCCAGAAAACTTCTCTACCTCAACTCTTCTAGATGTGCTCCCCATCTCTATAGAATATGAAATAGTCTATACAAGATCCCACTCAAACTTGATTAGCTCAAAAAACCCTGTACCCAACAAATAAAACCAAAACTGGCCAGGCTCTGATACCACTTGTAAGGAAGCAAAGGTGTGTGAAAACGCTTCCTACGCTAACCTTGAGAGGAGGGTTATACAAATTTCAAATACAATATTACAGAGATATCGAGAAACACATGAAATAGCATAAACAAAATAACATTAAAACCATAACACAGTGATATACATGGGGAAAACCCTGTCGGGAGAAAAATCCCACACTCCAAAACTTGCACAATGTATTATCAAATCTTGAACCAGATTACAACACACTTGCAATGGAAGTTCTTACAGGAGTCTTTACCTCAACTCAATCTAGAGGAATTTCAGCAGCATTTTGGTAGCATACAGACTTGCAAACTAACTCTCACCTCTCACAATGACTATCTCAAAGTACCAATATATATTACATTGCATATGAGAACCTTCTAGAGATAAAGCATTTCTTTTTAGAAAATATCTAATAAAATCTAATAGCAATCTTATCTTTATCTTCATATAAAAGATACTTCTCAAAATAGCTACTTTTCATCTATCATAAAAACTTCTATTCTTGGCTTGCTCAATTTTTATTTCTATGTAAGGTTGAGACTCTTTTTTTTCTTTGTTTTAAAATGCTTTATTTCTAACAGTATTATCATCTGAAAAGTCTTCTGTTTCATTTTGTTTTTTAATGACGACGTGATTTTTACCTTGTGAAGGCATTTCAATCTCATTAAAAGAGTTTATTCAGCAAAGGTATGGAAAACAATGGTGTGTGGAGCCCATATTAATCTTGTGACCCATGTAACCCTTAACAATCACTTTGATCAGCAATTGGCTATCAAAGTGATTGTTAAGGGTTACAGGGGTCACAAGATTAAATCTTAATATTATTCTTTTGTATGAAGTATATATTGTGAAAAATATATTTTGTTTTGAGAAAACTTGTGTATGTATGATTGAAGTGGTCAAATGAGGTTGTAAAAGTATGTATCTACTATTCATAAATTTCAGCTTTACCAAATATATGTAAGAGTATGAATTCTCTCAACATTAAAATTAGGAGACAATGTACTCAAAGGGCATATTTCATCATCACTTGGAAAATGTAGGAATTTGCAAATCCTTGATTTGAGAAACAATACTTTGCAAGGTAACATTTAAAATTGGGTTAAAAGCTTGCACAATCTCTATATTTTATTTTTAAAACATAATAATTTTAAGGGTAAAATCCCATTGCAATTAACAAAACTACAATATCTTTAAATTTTGGATATGAAACAACCTTTTTTAGGGGTTATTCCAAATGACTTTATGAAGTTAACTATAATGGAAAATTAATCAAAAAAACATAGAAATCCTTGAACATGTGTCTAATAATATCTATGAATACAATTTTATTTTATATAGATGAAATAACAATTAAAAATAAAAGGCAAGATATAGAGTTTGTGAGAAATTTGAGATTAGTAAAATGTATTGGCATCGAGTAGGATCATGTCTTGAAGTACCCAAGTTTACTTGATAAGGCATTCAAATTGATCATTAAAATACATTGAAATATAATACTTTGTTTAAGGCACTATCATCATTGGTTGAAATGAAGCGTGCATGGACTATTGAAAACATAATATTATCATATTAAAAGTCTATTGTTTTATTTTGTTTTTTAACAATTGCATGATTTTTACCTTCTTAAGGCATTTCAAATATTTTTCAATTTTTGGAAAAGGTTGGAGCAGATGCTACACCTCTATTTATCATTAAAAGAGTCTATTCGGAAAGGTATGACAAAGAATGGTGCGTGGAGCCCATGTTAGAACACTAGTAAAAGTTTTTTAAAAAAAATTAGACGCCAAGTACATATTGATTATTTAGAACATTTTAAAATTGCATTGTAATAGTTTATATAGTGATTGTTAAGGGTTACAGGGATTAGAAGATTAAGGCTTAATGTTACTCTTTTGCATGAAGTATATATATATTGAAAAAAATATATTTTTTTTTGAAAACTTGTGTCAAGTGTATGCATGGTTGAAGTGGTTAAATGAGGCATATGAAGAAAATAACAAAAAATTCAAAGGATTATATACAGTGGGATATGTAAATGGAAAACAGACTATGTAGTTAGATTTTCAATTGCAATGGGAAGGCTCAACAAAACATGGAGTATCGTGTGCTTCAAATTTATGGGTGGCATTACTATCTCTTTATTTATGTTAGTTATTTGGGAGTGTAGTTAAGCATGAAATTTCCCATATGATAGGTTTGTTGTGCATTTATAATGACATTTGAAATCAATGTAAATCAATCTATACATAATTTAATTTAAACATATTTGTTTATATTAATAGTAATGTATCTTTTATTTTACTTGTTTCACAAAATTTGGTGCTATATGTGCTAATATTTAAAGGAATTCAATTGCATTCATTTGATCATGTCCAAGAATATATTTAAATATAATTCACATTGAGGGAAAGAAACAATTTAATTAGTGCAATAAAAGGAATCTAGATTTACAAGATCATCTTAAGAGCATATTCATGATTGAAGAGTCTTCTCTTCAATCATTTACCTAAGGTTTTTGGGGGTTAACCTAGGAGAATATGTCTCCTTGTTACACAATGACAATCCTCCAAATGTATTTTTAAATACGTACACTAGTCCCCAAATATAAAAAAAGATAGAATTATAGGAAAATTAGGTGAAGTAGAAAGCAAGAATGAATATATTGATAGAACATTTACATGGGTATAATACATTTTCATACGTACAAACTTGACCCTAATCCTTGAACTCAACCCTCCATTATGTAGATAGAATATTTTGATTTCGTGATGAATTACAAATTGTCATGGTCCCTTCCCAATCCTTATGCATTTAGACTTCAACACCATACTAGATTGTACTCATTATTTAATCAAATAGTTCAGTATTTATTCTCTATATTTATTTCCATACTTTTATCATTTATTATTTATAAAATTCACATGTCCTTAGATATTTTATGTTGATTAATCTAGGTTAACTATGATTATGTGTATGCATGTTATTGGATTAGAATAGACTATACTTATGGAAAGTTTATTTTCCTTTACATTTATGTGAACCCATCTAATCTTACATGACCTAGCTTCCTCCTAGGGTTTCTCTTTGCCATTATTTTTTAGATACGCATTTGTCTAATTTTTCCTCTTATTTTTAGATCTGACCTCCCTTCATTTTCATGCTTCATTGAACACATTATATCCTCATTTTAGTTTTTAATGCTTATTTACTCATCTTGTCATTTACCCACCTTACCCACTATCATTTGAGCTTTAGGTTTTATATTTTACACTTGTTTTCAGATTTTATATACCTTTAATTTCATGATACTGTAAGCACCAAAATCACGTACAACCTCCATGAGGACCCCTACGATGAGTCACAATCCTTGTCACACACATGTAAGAATGAAATAACTGTTGCAAGTATTAGCCTAACCAGTGTTGTCATTGATGTCAACATACTCCTATTGCATTAATGATAAGGATTGGATGAGTTGTGTGCTGAGGATATTGAGGAAATCAACCTCAATCAGGAATAGTGAAGAACAATGATGACAGTAAGGTAAAAGTCCAAGATAGGATGAGGATCAGAGGATGCGGTTTAAAGGGTTTGTAGATATGTGTCTTAAGGTGGTCCAGTAGAGATTTCAGAGCTCCACATGAAGATCTGAAGAAGTTGTGGCCGCTCAAGTAAAACTGGTTCCAACAAATGTTTGTGGTGATAGAGTGATACATATAGGTCCGGTGAGATCTGGAAATGCATTGTCCTATTCTACGGATTTCAAGGAGTGTGAGGAAGTCTTTGTGAAGTGTCAACTCGATTGGTTCATGGTTTGAAGGTCCGCAAGCATCTATTCCTTTGTGACAGTAATGACAAACTATTTTCTTGAGGTTCCGGATGGAGGGAAGGATTTCAGTAAGCAGATGAAGTTTGGATGTTCTTGGTGACTCAGGTAAGCTTGTGGAGGTCTTTGGATCGTGTCCAATTCGTGTTGGTGGTCCGCATTGAAGTTAGAGATCACAATTGAGAAATAACTTTTGGATAATGGTGTTCTTCTTGAGATTGGCCGACCGGATGAGTTACACATCCTGCAGATGTTCTTGTTGATGTTTGCTGACTTAGATGATCATTCCTAAGTTGATGTCTTGTATAAATAAGGGATTATGAAGTCATTTCAAATTTGTCCTTCTTGAGATGAGAGTGTGGTAGTGAGGAGGAGAGCGAAAGGCAAAGCAAAAGTATTGAGCTTAAATGGAACTGATTCAAGCATGGTGAAGATGCTATTTTCTAGTTCAAGTAGGTGATACTTATTTCTTTGTAGAAAGTGTGTCTCTTGTCTTGTGAGCAGTGTGCTCGGGCAGTGAGCCCTAATTGGCATGTGCCATTTTATTCTTTCTATTCTTCTAACAAAGAATACAATCTTGGGTTAATCACCCCGTGGTTTTTCCCTTAACCAGGTTTTCCACGTCAAAATCTTGGTGTCTCATGTGTTGATGTGTTTCTGCTCTTAATTTGTTGCATTGTGTTTCAATGATTGATTTATTATTATACTGCTGAATTGCAAAGTGGTGTTAAGTGTTTAATTGAAAGAAAGTTTTGCACAACTGATTCACCCCCCCTCTCAGTTGTGTGCCCTAAGTCTAACAATTGGTATCAGAGCCAAGTTCCTCTAAAAGGAGCTTAACCGCTTGAGGAGATCCAGGATGTCGTCTTACAAGAAGGATAGTCTAAAGTTTGATGGAACCAATTTTAATCTCTGGAAAGGTCGCATGAAATGTCACTTGCAATGTATGGGAATGGCGTACTAAACCATGGCTTCAACATAGTATGTACCTCCACAGGGTGGTTTGAAAACCCAAAATGAAATCATAGATGCTAAAAACAATCTACGGACTATAGAGGCTCTTCTAAGCACATTATTTGATTCAGAGCTCTCAAATGTTATTGACGTACCAATTGCTTTTGAGATTTGGCAAAAACTGGAACTTTTGCATGAAGGAGACAAGTATGTTAAATGTGCAAGGTTACAGAGTCTGAAAGGGAAATTTGAAAATCTGAAGATGAGAGATGATGAAAATATTACTACTTTTATGCCAAGAGTAAATGAGATTATTTGTGGAATTAGAAATGCTGGTGGAGTCCTGGATGAAAATGAGATTGTTGGCAAAGTTCTCAGATCCCTACTTGCTTCTTACAAAATCAAGGCTACTGCCATTGAAGAATTCAGAGCCCATACAACTGTCACAAGAGATCAATTGGCTGGAAAATTGGCTGCATTTGAAATGACAGAGTTTGGAGATGACCCCCCCAAGACTGAATCTGCATTCAAATCCATTGCCTCTATTAAAGGTAAACAAAGGTTTGATCCAGGAGAGAATTCATCAAGGAAGCTGTCATGGTATGAAAAAGCAAGAAAATCTGGAAGAAGAAGTAGAAACTGCTCAACTTGAAGCCCTTATTGCAAAGAGGCTGCCAAGAGGATCCGGTAAGTATGAAGGAAAATTACCTTTTAAGTGTTTTAACTGCAATAAGATTGGTCATTTTGCCTCAAGGTGTCCGGAAAGGTTTTCAAGGCAAAATCCTAACAAGCCAAGGTTCCAAAAGAACTGTTACTATGTACATGAAGATGATGATAATGAAGGAGTAATAGATGATGAATCAGAGATAGGAAACAAATTCAAAAATGAATGGGTGTTCATTGCCATTAAGGAAGAAGATCCAATGTCCTCTGTATCTGTCAATCATAAGACTATGGAAAGAGCTCTGGCTGCCCAAGTTGAAGAGAAGGATGATTGGGTCATTGACAGTGGTTGCTCTCACCACATGACAGGTGGCAAAAATAAGTTCATAGATTTGAAAAGGTATGAAGGAGGAGTGGTAAAGTTTGGTGATAATTTTGTTGGTAGAATCAGAGGTAGAGGAACTATTTCTATTGATGGAAGGAACAAAACTGGTAATGTACTGTATGTTGAAGGTTTGAAGAACAATCTTCTCAGTGTTGGACAGTTGGTGGACAAAGGCTATGATCTCCAGTTTAAGAATGGAAAATGCAAGATCTTTGAAAGTTTCAGAACAGAGATTGCATCCGGTACTCAAACTAAAGGTAATATATTTCACTTGGTTGGTACTAGTAAAAGTTGCTTATTTGTTCAAGTTGATCAGAGTTGGTTGTGGTATAGGAAGATGTGTCATGTGAATTTTGATAATATCATCAAGATAAGCAATACTCAGGCTGTAAGAGATCTTCCAAAATTGGTGAAACCTACTAACAACTTGTGCAAAGAATGTCAGTTGGGTAAGCTGAGCAGAGTCACATTCAAAAGTAAGGAACTATCTTCTACCAGATTATTGGACTTAGTTCATACTGATCTTTGTGGTCCAGCAAGAGTCAGGAGTATTCAAGGTGATAGATACTTCATGCTACTAATTGATGACTATTCTCGGATGATGTGGGTAACCTTTCTAAAAGAGAAATTAGAAGCTCTTGAGAAATTTAAAATATTCAAGGCTATGGTAGAGAATGAAATTGGATTAAAATTGAAGTGTCTGAGGTCTGATAGAGGTGGAGAATTCACATCCGGTGAGTTCATAGAGTTCTGTGAGAAACATGGAATAAAGAGACAGTTGTTTGCTCCTAGGACTCCACAGTAGAGTGGAGTATTGGAGAGAAAGAACCAGACCATCCAGGAAGCATCTAGGACCGATGATGGAAGCAAATTTCCTCAGATCTATTGGAGAGAAGTTGTTAGCAGTGCAGTCTATACTCTCAATCGAGTTCAAATCAGAAGCAATACCGGTAAGACTCCTTATGAACTTTGGTTTGGTATCACTCCTACTGTAAGGTATTTCAGAGTTTTTGGTAGCAAATGTTACATTAAAAGAGATGAAGATCTAGGAAAGTTTGATGCTAGAAGTGATGAAGGAATATTCTTGGGTTACTCTACTCAAACCAAAGCATACCAGTGTTATAACAAGAGACAGAGAAAGATAATAGAAAGCACAAATATGAAGGTTGATGAGGCAATTGAGAAACCCTCAAGGTTTTATGAATATGATGAAGATGATCAGAATGGTGTTCTGATTCAAGGAGCCCAAGTCTCCTCTGTAAGTCAGATTCAATCTAATATGGTAAATCAGGAAGAAGGGTTGAGTTTCAATGAGCCTGATCAAGAATCAGAAGTGTAAGAAATTCCCAAAGTTCCCAAGTATGTAAGACTGAACCACTCTGAAGATCAGATCATAGGTGATAAAAGAAAAGGAGTACAAAGAAGGAGAATTGCTCAAAATTTAGAAGAGTATTGTTTGATTTCAAAGATTGAACCTAAGATAGTGAATGAAGCTTGCAATGATGAAAATTGGACTAAAGCGATGGAGGAAGAGCTGATGCAAATTGAGAAAAATCACACTTGGGATCTTGTTCCCAAACCTAGAAACAAGAATGTGATTGGAACCAAATGGGTCTTCTAGAACAAATTGAATGAAGTTGGTGAAGTAATCAGAAATAAAGCTAGATTGGTTTGCAAGGGTTACTCTCAAATAGAAGGAGTTGATTTTGAAGAAACTTTTGCTCTGGTGGCAAGAATTAAAGAAGTTAGATTATTTCTTGCATTTGCTGCCTTCAAGGATTTCAAGGTGTATCAGATGGATGTCAAGTCTGCCTTCCTGAATGGTGACTTGGAAGAAGTGTACATAGAGCAACTAGATGGATTTCAATTGTCTGATCATGGTGATATGGTCTGCAAGTTGAAGAAGGCACTGTATGGATTGAAGCAAGCCCCAAGAGCCTAGTATGAAAGACTGGACAAACATCTTTTGAAGTTTGGTTTCAACAAAGGTACTGCTGACAGTAATTTGTAATTCAAAATTGATCATGAAAACATCTTGATTGTTGAAGTGTTTGTTGATGATATCATTTTTGGAGGAAGAGATAGTATGTGTAAAGCTTTTGCAAATCAAATGAAAAGTGATTTTGAGATGTCCATGCTTGATGAAATGAATTTCTTCTTGGGTCTACAAATTACTCAAACAAAGAAAGGAATCTTTATTTCTCAGACCAAATATGTGAAAGAATTGTTGAAGAAATTTGGGATGGAAGATTCAAAACTAATGAATACTCACATGGCAACCAGATGTAATTTGAGCAAAGATGATGACTCTCCTAAGGCTGATTAGACAAAGTATAGGTCAATGATTGGAGGACTGTTGTATCTCAATCAAACTAGACCAGACATTATGCAGGCTGTTGGTCTTGTTGCTAGATTCCAGGCTGATCCTAGAGAATCTCATGTCATGGCAATGAAGAGGATTTTTAGATATCTAAAAGGGACAGTTGAGTATGGTCTTTGGTATCCTAGAGATCATGATTTCTCTCTTCATGCATAAACAGATGCAGATTGGGCAGGAGATGTGGATGACTGGAAACAGGCAATATCTCTATCTATAACTGAAGCAGAATATATTGCAGCAGCAGGTAGTTGCACTCAAGTTTTATGGATGAAGTAGATGCTAAGAGATATCAAAGTGGAGTATGAAGAACCTATCACAATCTTCTGTGATAATTCAAGTGCTATAAATATATCTAAGAATCTAGTGTTGCATTCAAAGACTAAACACATATCCATCAAGTTTCACTTTTTGAGAGAGAAAGTGAACAAAAATGAAGTCAGATTGGAGTTTGTGCCTTCTAAGGATCAGATTGCAGACATCTTTACTAAACCTCTACCTAAGGACTCTTTTGAGTATCTCAGGGAGAAGTTAGGGGTTATTGCCCCTCCGGTGATGAACTAAGGTGCACTGATGTGCATCAGTCTGGTGGGTATCATAGTCACATCTTGTGATCTGGATTGATGTTGGGGAGCTGCTACTCAAGGGGAGTAGTAGGTATGATTCTGAAGTGGTGGAATTACAAGTATGTGCCCATTGCTGATCAAAGGGGGAGCAATAAAGGGAGAGAAGACATGTGAATGGTTGTTTCTGATAGGGGGAGTTGTGACAGTAAGGAGAAGTTCTTGTCTTGATGGTTTTTCACATCATATGTTGCCATCAATGACAAAGGGGGAGATTGTTGCAAGTATGGGCCTAACCGGTGTTGTCATTGAAGTCAACATACTCCTGTTGCATTAATGATAAGGATTGGATGAGCTATGTGCTGAGGATATTGAGGAAATCAGCCTCAATCAGGAACAATGAAGAACAGTGATGACAGTAAGGTAAAAGTCTAAGATAGGATGAGGATTAGAGGATGTGGTTTAAAGGGTTTGTAGATATGTGTCTTAAGGTGGTCCAGTAGAGATTTCAGAGGTATACATGAAGATCTAAAGAAGTTGTGGCTGCTCAAGTAAAACTGGTTCTGATAGATGTTCAGTGGTGACAGAGTGATACAAATAGGTCTGATGAGATTCAGAAATGCATTGTCCTATTCTGCTAATTTCAGGGAGTGTTGAGGAAGTCTTTGTGAAGTGTCAACTTGATTGGTTCATCGTTTGAAGGTCCCGAAGCATCTATTCCTTTGTGACAGTAATGACAGACTATGTTCTTGAGGTTCTGGATGAAGGAGAGAAGGATTTCAGTAAGCAGATGAAGTGTGGATGTTCTTGGTGACTTAGGTAAGCTTGTGGAGGTCTTTGGATCATGTCCAGTTCATGTTGGTGGTCCGCATTAAAGTTGGAGCTCACAATTGAGAAATAACTTCTGGATAATGGTGTTCTTCCTGAGATTGGCTGATTTGATGAGTTACACATCCTGCAGATGTTCTTGTTGATGTTTGCTGACTTAGATGATCATTCCTAAGTTGATGTCTTGTATAAATAAGGGATTGCGAAGTCATTTCAAATTTGTCCTTCTTGAGATGAGAGTGTGGTAGTGAGGAGGAGAGCGAAAGGTAGAGCAGAAGTATTAGGCTTAAATGGAACTAATTCAAGCATGGTGAAGACACTATTTTCTGGTTCAAGTAGGTGATACTTATTTCTTTGTAGACAGTGTGTCTCTTGTAGGTAGTGAGCCTCTTGTGAGTAGTGTACTCGAGTAGTGAGCCCTAATTGGCATGTGCCATTTTGTTCTTTCTATTCTTCTAATAGAGAATACAATCTTGGGTTAATCACCCCGTGGTTTTTTCCTTAACCAGGTTTTCCACGTCAAAATCTTGGTGTCTCATGTGTTGATGTGTTTTTTATCTTAATTTGTTGCATTGTGTTTTCATGATTGATTTATTATTATACTGCTGAATTACAAAATGGAGTTAAGTGTTTAATTGAAAGAAAGTTTTACACAACTGATTCACCCCCCCTCTCAGTTGTGTGCCCTAAGTCTAACAATAACATCCTCTCAGCAGCAATTCTCTCAAGGTGATGTGTATTTTCTTCCTCTTTGTGTTGTTTCCCATTTGTCATTTTCTCTTTCTCTTTGCTTTCAACACTTTTTCGACACTTGTCGATTTGCATTTCTTGTGCTCACAACCTTGTTCCTAAGCCTTGTATGCATCTTGTAGGTGTGTTTTCACCTTTCCACAAATTTTTCATCCATTCCCACCCCTAGAGGCTTTCTAGAGGTCCTCCCAAGCCATCTCCCACTTTTGGTTTTCAGTTTCACTCAACCAATCCAAATCTCCCCCTATTATTTCTAGATCTCCCCCTGAGAGATCCTACTTTGCAAGTGGAGATTTGGATTTTCACATATGATTGACTTATTTCTAGAGGTAAATCCCCTCCTTTTCATCTTTCTACCATCTCCCACCATGGACTTTCACACAGGTGCCCTCCTCTGAGGGTCACCCCCTGGGTGACCCATGGGTGACCCTGTCTTGTTTCCAGCCATGAGTTCACTGCATTTCTAGCTCAAAATAGCTCTTTTTTTACTCATTTTTTTCCCTATTTGCATGGATTTTGTGCCAAAGGTAGAGCTAACTATTTCATGCACCCACACATGCATATTTATCTTTTTTCATCTTTAGTTATGAATTCATGCATTCTCATGCATTTCTTTTTCTTCACTTCTTCTTGAGTGATAAGTTATTACTGGGTAGATCACTCCAATTTTAGCCTAGACCACTCTTGTGTCTTCTAAGTTAACTCTCTAATCTAATTTAGTTAACTCTTCTTCTTCTTCACATCTCATCCCTTCTTCTGACCTATAAGTACTTCCTCCCCTTTGTTGGAATACTCACTATCACTGAGAGGGGAGGGGGGTGAATCAGTGATATACAAAAACTTTATGCAATTCTCTTAGAACTTTATCATAGGTATTAGTGTTGATATTAGGAACATATTAATCAAATGAGAGAATGAAACCAATAACACAAATAAGCACACATAACACCAAATATACATGGAAACCCTGTGAGGGGAAAAAACCACTGAGGTTGCTTGAGTCTACTGCCCAAATCCAACCTCAAAAATGAAGATGATTACAATTGATTTTGGTAGCACCAACTCCAAGGTACAATTGACACATATGCTTTGTTTACAGCACAAAAATATCCTAGGTACAATGCACACCTGATTAAATCAACCTCACCAAACTCTGGAGGCTCCAACCCCCAATCTCCTGATCAATGAATCACCTGAAATCAACACTCTCAATGAGGCACCAACCTCAATAACATGATACACCATGAACACCTTGAAAACACCAATGAGGCACCCACCTCAACACAAATACCAAAACCCTAAAAAGATTACAAAAGTGTGTAAAAATTGATTCTATTCAATCTGATCTGCACCATGAAAAACCATGAAATATCCTCTGCAAAAACTATGTTTAGTACCTCAACACATTACATCCTTCACTGCAATCATAATGCTTCTCCTATCAAGGTACATATAAATTATGAACTCTTTTCAAACATATACCTATCCTGAACACTACTTAGACTAATATGAATCTATTGAGTTCTTGTCAACAACATGACTGTAGCCTCATAAAAATGAGATAATAAACAAAAACATGCTTTTACAAGCATACTGTGCTCTCAACTAAAACATTAAGTGTCAATATAAACTGAGCAAACAAAATCTCTTGATTACTTATCATCATACCTCATCTCTACTCACTGTCTGATCACTACAATCAAGCTAAACAAACATCCTTTTGACATGAAATATTTGTTCTCATCTTCACTCATACAACACAAGGAATGAACTGTCTTAATACAAAGGTCTAATAAGCAACTTCATCTTTGATATCCTCTCTATTTCTTGTCATAAGAGTCATCATATTTTTAGCCCTGTATACACCTTAATAACCATATGCTCATGTCCTCAGACAGTTCATACAAATTTTTTATCTTAGAACTAAAACAACTCTGTAATATGATTCATCACAATTAACACATCTGTAGAACATACTTTTACACTGACTATAGACATAAAGACGTCTTCTTCATTGAAACAATATTTTCATCACATTAACTTGCTTCAAAAACAATATTAGTTTAACCATAATAGAGACACTCTATTACAAACCTCTTCAAAGATTTCCAAGCCTCAACTTTTCTCTAAAGATCTGCCTTCCTCCTTCATTGCTCCATTCACACAAAATGAAACTCCACTATTCCCATAAACTTTGAAAACTTGTTGACACCACACTCAACTTCCAGTACAATTAGAGTTTTTTGTGTTTTCCCATTTCATCAATGAAGAAACAAAAGTAAATAGTTACACAACTCTAAAACTGACTACTTGACAAAAACAAAGCATCCATACCTGTCAAACTTCTTACCATGAAATGTTCATTGGAATTTAAAAATACTTTAAATTTTAACCTTTGATAATGTATTCGCACCCGTGGAGAATTAAATGGAGACCACTGATTTGTTTTACCACCTAAAGCTCCTTTTTGGTATCAGGGAGCACCAGTTACCTAGGAGGTAGGGGCTGGTCTACTGATGTGTTTTATCCCCTTACATTATGACTTAAGTGATCATTTACCTACATTTATAAGTCAACTTCAAAATAGAATGAAAAGAAGCCCGTCAGGTCTACACTATCACACTTAGACTTTTTAGCACTTAGGGTTTAGAATGGAGATACCTAGGGTTTAGGTGAATGAATATAACTTAGAGAAAGAAACCTAAACCAAATTCACATTTGAGAGAGTAAACTCTCTGTACCATAGGATGCATTTCCTTAACACAACAACAATTGAAACTCCATTATGTATCAAGAACACCTTTGGTCTGATCAACATACTAACTCTAAACCTCTTTGATCAACACCATCACAATGTGCTACCAAACCAATAATTCACTACCATGTGATCCTGATCCTGAGCATGAAGACATCTTGAAGTGAAGCATCCACATCATACAACCATATCATGTAGCATAGATATGAAGTAGTGATATACATCTCTAACACACAAACTCCTTTGAACAACACATTGATCTTCACAAGATTTGTATAGGTCACACACCTTGTTTGAGGTTTGAATAAATGATGAACACTACAACAACTCTTATCAATGACAAACTATTGTGATACAACAACACTTTAGCAATACATCTTTGCAAATACCTTATCCACCATCGTAACAAGTTAGCATTCTTTTTAGGAGCTAGATTCTTATAATACCTTGGACTTGGACAATATCACAATCAACTTCCTTCAATGCAATTGCTTGACTTTCCTATCCTGATGAAAAGGTTGCCAACAAAACCCTAGCTAGAAGGAATGAGATATAAGGGAGAGACCTGATCATCACCATCAAGCTAAGAACCTATTTACATGCATCCACTCCTGATGAAAGGTACCACCAATGACAATATGTTGTTGTTTTAACCTATCTCCATCTTGTCAATATGCATCAACCTACCTGGCATTAACCAAATCATCCCTTTTGACATCAATGACAAACAAATGCCAACAAACTCCCCCTTTGTCATTGATGGAAAAGACAAGCTCACTCCTTCTGCCCCTTTTGGCATCCAATGACAAAGGATAAAGTGCTCCCCTTGTCTTATAACTCCATTGAAAGATGTCAAAGCTTGATCATGACATTAACACTATCACCTGCAAAGTGAGAGAAATACAGAGTTCTGCATGACACGAGTACAAATCATCACATTCATATCCTATATTGGCAAAATTAAATCTCAGAGAAATCACATCTACCCACTATCCACAAGAAAATGATAGACTTATGTTTTGACATCTTTATATGCACAATTTGGTACTGACCAACCTAGCAAACTCTACCATGAAGTAAGCCCAAACTACTACCTTGAGATGACATTATTTATTAACCATTTAAAAAATTCATATACTACATGTCTTTGACAGACTACCTTTTGACTCCCTTGTCACCAAATCCTTTGAAAATAGTTCAGAGATTGTTTATGCTATCATGAACTTTGATATTACTCAAAAATAATTCAATCAATGATTATAGGGCCTAACTGAACACTGTCACATTGCTTAGACACTGGGTTCAGCATATCAAACCATATATAGCTATTATTCACCTTCAATGTCACTATCTTGCCACAAATCAAAGCCATTGTCTGTGGCATCAAATTTTTTTTTTCATGAAAGCAACTACCCCATGACAAATGTCTTGTATGCCTGCAATGATTGTCCTGAATGTCTGTAATAGACATTGCAATAAACAAGGAAGGTCTACACATATCAAGGAAGGTCTACATCCATACAACAAGGTTAAGATCTACTTTCATACAACACATCATCAAGTTGCTTCAAGTCTACAATAACCAACAAGTCAAGTCTGCAATAACACTATGGTCAAAAACAACAAGAGTACCATCAAGTACAAGCAATAACACTACAGTCTGCAACAACAAGAGTACCATCAACTACAATCAACTACAAGAGGACCATCAAGTTGTTGTCTCCTGCATCAAGCAACAAGAATCAACCATCAAGTGGACTACTACACTCTACCATCAAGTCATGATACTATCTGTCATCAAGAATCACATACATCAAAGGGATGTCCAAGTCTGTAATCATTGCATTAACCATTTAAAAAGTGACAACAAGTACTAATGCCATTAACATCAAGTGCCATTGTCATGACTGCAAAAGATCTTACCATCAAAGTCTGCCAGTCTACAACTTGGTCATTAAGACAATGCTTTGGCATACACTGCAAAGGTTTATTTGGTCATTAGAAAGACTAATCACTGCACCAATATAAATGATCCATGAAGAATATATATACCACCAATATATCTCAGCACCATGGTTATGTAAAGCAGAAAGTTTGATATAACACTGTCAAACAAACTACTACCCTGAACACAAAGGCACTGTCACTGCATAACCTATCTCAAAGAATGCTTTGTTATAAAAGCATAAAGGTTGCCATATATAAAATAAACTCCTCAAGAATGATTTGGAAAGCATTAATACAGACATAACTCTGTAAAACATGGAGCCACTCCAAATACAAACAACATCCCATAACACATCCTGATCTACCTTTTGACACCAGCATAGTACCTTGTATGAAGAAGTGAACATGAACACTTGAAGCATAGTAACCCTGATCAAATAATCTTGAAGCATAATGACATGGTGATCTAACAACATTGTATAATGAGCAACATTGAAATCATCAAGAAAGCATCCAAGGCATACAACATCTGAGGCACATACATGAAGATGACTACAACACCAAGGAAGTCCTGATTCCTACTATGAGCACACTTTTGAACATTTTGCTGACAAAAACAACATGACAACACTTCTCTTGTCATCACAAGAACAAGGCAACTCAACAATACCACTTTTTCTTTTACTTCATTGTTGTTATCAATGGGGGTAAGTGATACACCAGTGCTTATCTCCCCCTAACTTCAAGCTCCTACTTATGCAACTTGTAATGCATTTTGTGTCTGGTTTAGGGTTTTCATCTACTAGGTCTTGTTTTCTTTTCCAAATTTGTATAGGCCCTTTATTCTTCTTGTTTAAGGTATTCTCTTGCTTTTGTTTGATCATATAGCTCCTAGATGGTTTCATCAAACTTTTCCTACACCATTGTGCTTTGTGTTTGTTGGTACCCATTTTGGCCTAGAGATTGAGCTTGCATGTTGGAGGGTTTCTTCACTTAAACCCTATGTATTCTTTCCCATCGGCGTGACCTCGCAGGCATTTTGCCGATTAGGTTGGTGGTAATGATGTGCTGTCAGCGTAACATACACCATCGGCATATCTTTTTTCTGGTTCCCCGACGGGATTGTTCTTACCGATGGTGCCATCGGTGTGATGTATACTATCGGCGAAGCATTTTCCTATTCGACCGATGATGGATGTTTGGCCGATGAAGTGTCATCGGCATGTGTCTCGCCGAGGGATGTATGTCGGGGTGATCGCTGTTATCAGCATGATTTGTTTGTTTTGGGCCGATGGTGTTGGTCTTGCCGACCGGGGTAAGTCATGTATTCATCGGCAGGAGTGGGAGCTGTCGGGTGAGCGGTCAGATGTTGGGCCGACAGTGTAGTGTCTGGCCGATAAGAGTCATCAGCGTGTGTCTGGCCGACGAAAGGGCAGAGTGTGGCTTGTTGGTTTTCGGTATGACGTGAGGTATCGGCCAGGGTTCTTTTTGTTGCTCCGACGATATGTGTCTGGCCGATGGGAGCGAGGGTTCTGATGTGCCATCGGTACGACTTTGTATATCGGGTGGACGGAGAAGTGTTGGCCCGACAGTTGGGGTCTCGCCGACGGAGGTGGGCTATCGGTAGGAGTTGGGCCGATGGCTCGATGGGGGGTGTGTTTTATTTGTTGGCGTCGGTGTGACATTCTTCATCGGTGGGGAGACTTTTAGGTTGGCCGATGGTGTTGGTCACACCGATGAAGGGGTGTTCTGAAGGTTATCAGGATGACTTTCGTCATCAGCATAAGTGTGAGATGCTGCTCCGACGGTGTAAGTCACACCGACGGAGGTGGGAGGACAGGGTGCTGTCGGTGTGACTTTGTTCATCGGCAGAGGTATTTCGTGTTGCTCCGACGGTGTTAGTCTAGGCGATGACGAAGGTGGCGTCGGCGAGACAATTGGAGTCGGCAAGGGATCTTTTGGATGGGCCGATGGTTAATCTCTGGCCGATGAAGGGAATGTGGAGTTTGTGATCGGCTAGACTACTATTGTTGGTGGGAGATTTTTGAGGTAAGCCGATGGCTTAGGTCTGAGCGATGGGTTTTTGGCAAAGGCATGTGTGTCGAGCGCAGCAAAAGCGCTCGACACTTAGTTTGCATGCGGCTATGTTTATAAAGCGCTAGTGTGTTCTCCTCACCATGCATGTGGGACTATTCTTTTTCCACAATTTGAACATGCGATGTGTTTTGGCGGGAAACTTCTGTTCGACTGTTGCAACGATTTTCAAGCGGCCGCGGGTGGTTGAGACCCTTAATGGCGACAGTGCAGGGATGTGGACAATGGTACACATGGTCAGGTCACCAAAATTTTGAATGAAGACCCCAGATAGTGGCGCATGGCTCGAGGCCCCCCTTTGTCTGCTGCATTAACACTTCTGAGCGCCATTCTTCCTGTGTGATCTGTATCTGGCGGATTTTTGAAAGCCTTGTAATTAATTGCTGTGGTACACTTTCTGGCTGTTATAAGCAGACTGTGTTACCATTTTTCAGGTTGTTGAAAGTTGAAGATTTTTGGCTCTGTAATTCAAAACAAGCTGATCTGGTTGCTCTGTACAGCTAAACCTGTGAGTCTATGTATCTCTTGTTGTATGTTTTGGCATGAACCCACTGATTTCATGATTAATCTTATATGAGAAATGCTATGTTAGCATGTGTTTTGTTAATTCTGTCTCCAGTATTGCATGTATCTTTCTTCTGAGTCTAGGTATTTAAGGAATGTTGAGACTCTAGAACATAGAATTCCTGTGTTGAATGTCTGATATTTTAACTTCTGCTCAAAGGTAGATTAAACTGTTTTCAGATTAAACATTGGGAAGGGTATACTGCAGTAGGGATGCCATAAGTAGAGATAACTTAACACTCTGTATTGGGAGATATCTGTATGGCAGGTATCATGTATATCCCCCTGAAATCCAGTTTTAGCTGTTCATGCTGATCATTCGCAGGTGTATGTCTACTGACTCCAGGCCCTGGATAGGCACCAATCTTGCTTCGTGTTTGTGTTACAACCATGTCCAGCTTTGCATCCAAACTATAAATCAAAGTCAAACTCTAAGAAAACCATTAGGATATTAGCATTAGTTTTAGGATCCTTAGTCCTCTGTCTACAACTGCAAATAGGCCCAAAGCTAGCCCCTTTGTTCTTATCTTTCAGTTTTGGTCTACTTACAGGAGGACTCATCTGCTTTCTGTCAGCATCCCAGCCTTAGTATGCACATTATCATGGGTGTTGAGTAGGGAATACCCCCCTAGGTTTTGCAGAGCCTGAAGAAGAAGAGGAGATAAAATATAGAGTCTATCTCCTACACTGTTGGCCCCTGGCCCAGAGATCCTGTTGATCACTGATGGCTACCTTGTAGGGAAAATCTGGGAATAAGCATCCAGTCTGGGAAAAAACCAACAGTGTCCAAATTCATTACACCTATAACATATAATGTTGTTGTCTAGACCAAAGAAAGGATAATTTCTTCTAAGCATGTTGTATGAACCTTTATTGACATTCCTCACATGATCATGACTTTTATTCATCCAACAATTCCTTGTATAAGTCCTACAATCTCTAGTTCTATGACCATAAACATGACAAGAATAGCAATAACCATGAAATTGAGAGTAATTGTACCTTATTGACTACCTGGTAGGTAGAGATCTTGTGGACCTGATTGTCCTTCTTCCTTCATCTTTAGGAGAAGTAGCATGATAACTCAAATCTATTTTCTTCCTTGGTGTCTTTCTAACTTTAGAGGTTTGTCCTCCCTCATATCCTAGACTTGTGGTGTTCTTATAGTGTTTTTGTTTGCCCAACATTTCATGCAACTTGCTTGTGCTCTCTTCAAACTCCTAATATCTCTTGGACAAAACCTTGACACCTTCATAATCTTTTCTCAGGTTGACAATTTCTACCTCTAATTTCATGCATTCCATTCTTTTCACTTCAAGGTCAGATTTAGTTACATCTACTATTCTTTTGGCTTCCTCAATTTCTATTTTTAGGAGGATGATTAATTTGTCTGATTCTTCAGCTTGTGCCTGTTTAGTGGAAAATTGGATTTACAATGTTTTAAATGTTTAAATCCGCCTCTCCACTATACATTGAAGGATCTAGGGTTGAGTGGTGAGCACTATCATACCCTAGGTCACTTACAGATGTAGGGAAACTTGGATTAGGAAATTAATTATCAATTTTTCCTTCTCTTATGTCCACTTAACCTTTAAAACTCTAATTATACAAATATGACAACAAATTCATGAATAACGGAAAAATCTCTTGCAGACGGGAGTAAAATTGCAAATCACAGAATACCTGTTTTCAGGGTTCCAAGGTGGAACTGTCAGGGACTAAGGTGCGGGCGCCCAAGTCCAAGGTACATGCTTTTTTGAGGAATTTGGACCTCCTTTCGACACTGATCAGCCTTGTAACTTCTATTTCCCAAAATCTATTTGCGGAGGACACTGTTGCAGGTGCCTTAGTCCTAGAAGTACTCCTTTTTCTGACTTTTCTTCAGATCCTAAATCCCTGATGTCTACCAAGTCTTCCTGCAACTCCACTTTTTCTAGATGCGACACCTGTAACCTGCAATCACAAGACTTGGTTTGGGGGTTGTGGTGTTTAGAGACTTTCCTCAGTCAAGCTCCAAAGGACACTTAAGTCTCTAAACATCGTTGTCAGACAAAGAGTGTGTGCCCTTGTGAGGCAGAGGCAAAAACCAAAGGAATAAATGATAAAAACACAATGATATGTCACCTTGTAGTGAAGCTCTCATGGAGGAAGATGATCTTCATGCCATGAGGAGATTGATGCTCAAATCTACAAATATCAATACACAAAAACATACAAGTCTGTTCTTGTAACACAATAAAAAGCCTTGAATAATCTTAAGAACATAATAGCTTGCTAGTAATCATCTAGTTGGAATCTAGTTTACAAATAAATGCCTACACATGCTTTTATATGCACCTACAAGCATTCTCGCCAAGATTTTAAAAATCAAACTTTACTGTGTTGGCAAAAGAACCAACTAACAGTCATAAACCAACACCCAAAAATTGGGGCTACCCTTAAATAGGGCAGGACTAGGGCATGGGTGCCCAAGTCCTCCCCCCCTATTTTAGGTAGGGTACAACTCAAGGGGTCCTCCTAGGTCCCATTTGCCATGAAACCCAAGTCTCATTCCATCGGGATGCTAAAATATGAACTAAAATGTCCGAAATGCATGCTAAAGACCCAGGAGCTAAACCTTATGAGGGAAAAGCCCCCAAGGGGACATTTTTTGATGTTACATTTAGCCCCCACTTTAATGTATGTATAACGCGAGGCCAATACATGCATTAAAGTAAGGTCATAAACACAGAAAACACATCAAGCACGGAGAAGACACACCAATCACATAGAAGGCTGTAACATGCACGCAAAACATGGAGAAGATAGTTACAGTCACACAGAACACAAAGAAGACAATCAATGCATATAAGACACATTAATGCATGGAAGACAGAAATGATATCTTTTCTTTTCTTTTTCTCATATATATGAAATGCAAATGTAAGTACTGGAAAGTAAACAAACCTCCCATAATACAGGATGCACTACCCAAGGGCGTAGGTCTCTATATATATGGGGTAACACACACATAAGACATGCAAAACATCCCAAAATGTAGGAAGCACTACTTAAGGGTGCTAGTCTCTGCATATGAGGTAATAAACATGCCACACAAAACAAGCACGCCAAAACACACACACTTGAAGACACGGAGAAAACATGGAAGACAAGCGATGGAGTGTACCTATTTCTAGGTCCAACACCATCTTAGGCACATTACAAGCACATGCCGATGATTGGGCTTCACCACAACAATCGCCAAAGACACGCTTAAGTGTTGATTTAGTCACAGAACCACTCCCCACCTCCACAAAGAACTTTTGAAAATGACAGGATGATGCAATCTACTCTGAGAAATACACCATCCCCACCTCTGTAGAGGGCTTAAGAAAAAGGATATGCTCGATATCCCGCCTCCACAGAGGGCTTACATGATTGATTGATTGATTCCAAACAAACTTAGGATGCATGATGCACTACCTTGGGGCGCAAGTCTCTACATCTAAGGTCAAACACATTGCTAACATCTATAACAGACAACTTACCTTATATATGCCCCAACCTTAAGGTGGTTGATATCAGTTATCGATATCAAGCACATTAAGGTAGGTAGAAAACACACAAGGGAACACCAACTTTCACAAACCCCATGCCCCCCAGAGGTGACATGTACTTTACGATCGCCAAATGTTCCCACAAACACATCCCTGTAAGAAACATGTTAGTGTCTACAACATCAATGCATATGATTAACCACATAAAGAGCCAAGGTTATACAATGAATTCAGAGTTCAAGGATAACCATGAGGCTATATCATGAAGCTCTCTAAATTGAGTACTGCCAAGGCCAGATTCAAAGGCAAACAAAGGTGCATGGAGCAGTAGTATTGTTAAGGTTTGTAAATGTGATAGAAACATCATAAAATTCACTACGCGGAAAGCACGAGTGCTTCCACTAGCCAAGCATCAGATAAGATATACAAATCCATCATCATATTAGGAACTATAGTCCATTTTTTTATTGCTCTTGAAAGGGACACTAGGTCCGCATCAGTATAAATGTTATTCGTCATCTGCCCGCTAGGTGGAAACACTAGAGGAAGGGAAACAATAAATAAGAGAGGAGAAACAAGTGTCTTAGGGACAATCATGTAGGAGGGTGCCCCCAAGTAACCAACCATGACGCTATGTCCGCAAGACACAACACACAACAATGAAATCAAAGAGAGATCAATTTAGAAGAATGATGATACAAATAGAAGAAGGTCACAACAGAGGCAGTCTCCTGGTATCCCGAACCTTACGAGAGAATCTGAGGTCATCCTAGGAGGCCTAAACAACATATAACATATCACAGGGGAAGCACATCATGAGAGAGATAAAGGGTTAGAGATACTTGCCTGTAGGGCCTTGGTAGGCATTATCACTTCTTCTCTCTTCCATATGCTCATGAGTTGCGAGGGTAACCGTGTAGGAAAGGTTTCTCTTAATGATGGTTGATAGGGGATGTTTCCATTGTCTATGTCAGCTATAGGAGCATTTGAAATTCCATTTAAATGAGCTTGTGGATGTTGGAAACAAGGTAGATAACTGAGAGGGGGGGTGAATCAGTTATCTTAAATAATTTTAACTTTCTGTTCTTCTTTAACAATTAGTGCAGTATCAAAACATACAAGCATACATAACTATGAGAGCAGAAAAGAAATCAACACACATAACACAAGGATTTTTACATGGAAAACCCTGTTAAGGGAAAAACCATGGGGTGACTAACCCAAGATTGTATTCTCTTTTAAAATAATAGAGGTACAATATGGCACTTGCCAATTAGGGCTCACTGCCTGAGCACACTATTCACAAGAGGCTCACTGCCTACAAGAGACTCACTGTCTACAAGATATATAGAAAGTAACCAGGTGTTTGAACTGATCAGAGGCATCCACATATGCTGAGGTTCAGTTCTGGTTAGGTTCAATATATTGATCTGCTGCACTTCATTCTTCCTCTGCTTAGTGCTGTTGTTCTGTCACATACTGGATTTGTATAGCTGCTTCCACACTGTTCTCTTCTTTTCTTCGCACACACTATTACACAACACACACCTTCACATCAAAATCCATCTGGTATATATATCCGCACAAAGGATTTCAACATCTTTCTAGTCGGCATCCAGAATACTCAAGATTTTCCCAAACTCTGGTCTGTTAGCTGAATCCATGCTTACTAAGTGATGCGTATCAAAAAGATAGTTATAGGAGTCATCAATCATGTCGGCCAACCATGAATGATCCCTTAAGAAACTTGATCACCATCAATTTCTCATCTGGATTAAGGTTTGATGCTCTACTGGTTAGTTCTTCCTCAGTCTACTCTGCCAAACATGAACCCAACACTTAGGTGCTCATATCTTTTCACTCTTTCATCACCGGAGGCTCAATCTCTGGAATGTATCAGTCATGGTACTCCTCTTGACTTCCCCAAGTTTGTACTTTGCTGAGATACTTCCTCTGAGAGATCCGGACCTGATTGTCAGACCTTGCTGCATGCTCTGTTCTTGCTCACCGAACCAAAACATTCTTTAATTTGACTTCCAGTAAAGATCTATTATGTGTTGTGGATGTGTGGGATAAACTTTGTTACCATCAATGACAACAATGATGAAGCCACACAGTGTCTCTTGCCAACAATCTCCCCCTTTGGCATTGATAGCAACACTTAGTGAAAAATGACTAAGTGTCATAGTACACTCCTCCTTGGCTGATGCTCTGTTCTTATGTACACTTTTCCAGAGCTCCCCCTTAGCTAGATTCCACATTTTTCACTGATCCTCACTCCCCCTTTGACATCAATGGCAAAGGGTGGAATTTGCACACCAAAATTTGCAAAATTTAACCTATACATAGCCACATAAGTATATATACAAGTTATACTTACATATACTTAGGTATATCTGCAAAAGTGGTTTTCAACTAGACAAATTCTGTTGCCCAACTCTGCTTCATCCTGTCCAAAATTGAGATGTGACCACTTAACAAAAATGCAAAAGCTTCTGCCATCTTTAAGTCTGTTGGATCACTGGTCCAGGCTGTAGTCTGAGCATTAGTTAGGGTTTCATGCATTGCCTCTAACTTAGGGATAATTATCCCTCTTAGTTTGCTCATTCTACTTATTCTATTCTTCTCCTTTTCAAGCCTCTTTATCTCATTTATAGTGGCAATAGCCTGACACTCTTGATTCATTATGGATGAGGTGAGAGGATCAAAACTCTAGGATAAACTTGATAGTTTGCCCTCTTGTTCTTCCACCTTCTTGGCAATGTCTTTTGTCACTGTAGACCAGGATAAACAAAATTTGTATAATTCTTCACCATCTTTAAGAGCATTTTCTAGGCTCTTTATTCCAATATTCAAATTTCTTCTATCATTTGCTATAAGCCCCTAAACTTCAGAGAATCTCTTACCCAAAAACCCTTTCTAGACTTTCTCTTCTGCTGATTTCTCCAAAGAATCAAAATGTGTGCTAACAAAATTAACAAAGAGATTTCAGATTACTGGATGAGGAGGCCAAAAGATCCTTTTGGAAGGATGGCATGATTTTCTCTAGCACACCGGATGCAATCTCTATTAGCTCACAGTCTTCCATGTGAGACTTTAGAATCTTTTCTTTTTCTTTAGCTTGAGCAAAAGATGATACCTTCATTGTCTGGACCGGAGAGAGGGAGTCAAAATTGAGTGGTCCATGAAACAATTCTAGTTCATCTATCTCCAGTAATTCCTTGGTCAAGAAATTCTTCACTGCTTCTGCAGTGTCTCTTGCCAGAGACTTCTTTTCTTTTGCAGCCTCAGAGCTATCATCAGAGATCTTCTCTATTTGTTCTTCTTCTCTTCCCTTTTTCTCTTCTTCTTGACTTGCTTTCTCCTCTTGTCTTGCTTCTTCTTCAATTCTGGAGTCTGTTGGGGGATCCAGAAGAGAGATATTTACTTCTTCATGGAGTTCCTCTTTTGGAACAGAGGAATCTAGGTCCTTAGTCTTCTCCTCACCTATCTCCTTTGACTCTTCTACAATTTTCTTAGTAGGATATTCCTTTGATACACTTAATCCTTCAACATCCATGGCAGAAGGTTCATCACTTATGTCCTCTATAATAGGAAGATTGAATCTTTTATATGCATTTTGGAGGATGTCTTCAGTCTCTTTTGCCACCTGATCAGTCTCTTCAAGCATTAGCTTGTTCATTCTAGCTTTACTCCAGAACTCATCCTTGGAATCCTTGAAGATCATGTTCATTTGTTTTGGAGTGATGGAAGGATAGAGATGAATAGTTATCTGTTCCCTGATCTCCATATCCTTTTCCTTGGCATTATCTTTTCTGAGTTCAAGTACTTTCTCTAAACTCTTGGGGATTTGAGAGATGATTTCAATGAATGCTTTATTATAGATATTCAAGTACTTGACTATGTCTTCCTCAAATATTCTTTTGTTAGTGTCATTATACTCATCATAAAATTTAGTTATGGGCTACAGATTCCCATCTACAGTGATTGATTTGATGACATCATCAACATAAAGAGTAGGCCTTTCAACAAATTCTTCTGCTTCTTCTTTGTTCTTGCTGGAAAAGAATTCCATAGATGTTTTCTTTTTCTTCATTTTCTTAACCTCCTCATCTGTCTCTATCTCTTCGTCATCCTTTTGACTTATATAGGATCTTGTAGCCTTGGTTTTTGTTCTCTTTTCTCCTTTTTTGGATGTCTTTGCTTCTAGCTTGGAGGATTTAGAGCTCTTAGAGGTGGTAGGTGCAGAACTCTTTGAGGATCTAGTCCAGGACAGGGCTTGCACCGGATCACTTTCTTTTTCTGCATCTTGTCTCTCTTTCTCTGCTCTTTCAATTTTCTCTCTATTTGCATCAACTGCCTCTTTTGAAATGCCATATCTTTTGGAAACTTCCTCTACTTCTCTTCTCACTTTTCTTTTCAACTCCAGTTGTCTTAGCTCAACATGAATTTTCACACTCAATTCTTGAAAGGTTCCAAACCTTTCTACCTCAGGGTCCTTAGGCTAACTTAGCAGGTGTTGGACATGTAGCTCCAAAATTTTCTCATCCACCTCATAGCCCATTGGCATAATCCAGACTATTTTGGGCTCTACTGCCTCCATTAGGCATTGACTAGTGTTTACCATAAAACACACTGTATCTTTATATTTTTCAACTAATGTCTGAGGAATTCTTTCTCTAGCCTACATCATTCATTGGAAATTTTTGAAATATCCCCAGAGAGTTGTGCTTTGAGCCTTGGCATCACCAAGCCCATACATATAATCTTTGATCTATATGGCAATAGGTCTGTCATTTTGCCATATCCAGCCACTAGTTCTAGGTAGCTCATTCATATAGTAGAAGAATAGACATAGTATCAAGCCACCGTACTTAAATGAATTCTTCATATCCTTCTTTATTTTCTACAAATTCTCTAACAGTTGGTTTAGGAGAAGCTCACAAAGATCATAATTAGCATTTTCCCTTAGCATCTGATAAGCAGTGTATATTGCTGTTCCGGATACAGAATTCTCCTTGCTGGAGTGATATATTTTATAACCGATTATCATAGAAGCAAATTTGATAACCAGATCTATGATATCCTCAATTGTCATTGCTCTTTTATCAAATTTGATCTGGTAGCCTTGCTTACAGTTTGGTTTTTGACTGATTTGAGAGCAAGCAGCCCACCGGATGAGTGCAAACCAGTTACTGCCCTGATTGCATCCTTGGTTATCTTGAAGGGCTTCAACAACCACATGAAGTTATCATGTATTCTACTAAGAATATACCGGACCCATTCATCATTTGCAAAACAGGGGAAATGGATGCAATGTCCAAAATGCTTATCCCGGATGGCCTTGTATTAGGGTTTAAGTTCAAATGTTTCATCTATTAATTCCTTGTGATAGATATCCATTAGCTTGGATTCCCCAAATTCCTCAATGTTGGTGTGAATGTATACCCTAACATCTTCTACGTGCAGAACCCCATGCAGAATGCTAGAGAATGTGCCTAGGGGATCAACTTCTAGGGATTTGTAAGGATGTTTCTTGAACTTAGGGTGCGGCCTATCAGTGATCTTAACAACATTTGGAGTAGCCATCTTTCAAAAGATTCAGAGAGAGATATTCAAGAGTAAAAATACCTTTTTATGCTTCTAGGGTTCATGATAAGAGTCGAAAAGATCGTTGGTTGAATCAAATTCTGCAGTTGATCTTTGAGAGGGTTGAAGCAATCTTGTTGCAGAGCTCTTTCTTTCTTCTTCTCGAATGCAAATGTGCAAATGATGAACAAAAGAACCCTTAAATTTTTGTGCAAACCCTAAATTCATATTGCAATAAATGTACAGCTTCAGTCATTCCTGTTCCCTTATTCTGACCTTGTTCCGAGAGAGATCCTTCTGAATCACTGAGATGCACTTAGAGTTATTATCAGTGATTATTGACAATATATCTTCCTTTCTCCAATCATTCCATTTATCCGTAGATCAAGATATTTCAATTTTTGAATCATACCTGATTTAACTGTGAAAATCCTACTTTTTACCGGATGAATGTTAAACTGGATCAATCTTGGATGATTAACCTCTTCAAAACTCCTTGCAGATCTTTTATATTTTTACCAAGAATTATTTAGATATCTCTTTGAGAACTCTTCAATCTGCAACACTCCATGTGCCAATTTTAGGCACCAATTGACTGGCTGGGGGAAATTGTTTTCTTTTGTGACTCCCCCTGAGCCAGAGCTCATCTATTTAGTTTCTGGATGGAATATCAGCACCAGATTCTGGTGTGGATCCATCCCCAACATTTTTTGTACTTCTCTTCACCCAAATCTTATTCATTTCCCTTTGAATTTCATCCGCATTCACTTTTCCTTTTCCTTTGTCTTGATTTTGGTTATGATGCACCGAACCCTTTTTGTCTTGATTCTTACTTCTGCAGAATTTGGCAATATGACCGGATCTTTTGCAATTGTAGCAAACAACATTACTTTTCATATTTGACTGGTATCCTCTTGATCTGCATTGATTAGCCATATGTCCCATTCTATTGTATGCAAAGCATCTACCATTGAATGAATTGTTTATTTGCACATTTCTACATTCATGAGATTTGTGACCATACCTTTTGCAGTTAAAACACTGTCCAGAGAAGGATGAATTAGTCTGATTCATTCTTCTTCTACACTGATTTGCTTTATGACCGAAGTTATTGCAATTGTAGCAGTATCCATTGAATGATGGATATCTTTAAGCATTTGGTTGCCTTACCAGAGGTCTTCTAGGTCTGTTCCTTGGATTTCTTGATCCATAGTTCTTCTGACCGGATCTGGAGCTTTCACCTTTCTCATACCCCAAGCCATGCTTGTCATCTAGCCTCTTTTGGCTTTCAAGAAGAACTTCAAGTTGAGAAGAGCTTATTTTGAATTTCTCTTTGTATTCATTTGCAGTTTGAAGATCCCTTTTAAGAGTGTCTATCTGATTCTCAAGTTGTTCTTCATTATCTCCAGCTTCTTCAACATCAGATTCCAAATGCCTGATTATTCTATCCATTTTGTGGCAGTCTTCTGACTTCTCCTTGAGAGATTGTTTTAGACTATCTTCAATTTTTCTTTTCTCTTCAATTTCTTGGGTGATTTTCATAACCCCTAATTCCATTTCATGTCTTACCATAATGACCTCTTTTGATAGCTTCTCACATAACTTGTTTTTCTCATTCAGATCTTGATTAGTATCATTGGCTTCACTTTGACTTGCTAATTGTTGAAGTAGTTCCTTTCTTTTCTTCACTAAGATACTTAGTTTTTCTTTGAATTCATTTATGAAATCATTAGCTTGTTTGAGTCTTTCCCTCAGGTTATTGACTTCAGAGTGAGATTGCTCAAGATCATCTAGGGCAAACTGAAGTTGTTCCCTCATACCATACATATCCATTGAGATTCCCAGATCTTCCTCAAGCTATTAGGCTTTGTTTAGAGGAACTTAGCTCTGATACCAATTGTTGGAAACAAGATAGATAACTGAGAGGGGGGGTGAATCAATTATCTGAAATAATTTTAACTTGTTGTTCTTCTTTAACAATTAGTGCAGTATCAAAACATACAAGCATACATAACTATGAGAGCAGAAAAGAAATCAACACACATAAAACAATGATTTTTATGTGGAAAACCCTGTTAAGGGAAAAACCACGGGGTGACTAACCCAAGATTGTATTCTCTATTAAAAGAATAGAGGTATAATATGACACTTGCCAATAAGGGCTCACTGCCTGAGCACACTGCTCACAAGAGGCTCACTACCTACAAGAGACTCACTGTCTACAATATATATAGAAAGTAACCAGGTGTTTGAACTGATCAGAGGCATCCACATATGCTAAGGTTCAGTTCTAGTTAGGCTCAATATACTAATCTACTACACTTCATTCTTCCTCTACTTAGTGTTGCTGTTCTGTCACATACCAGATTTGTATAGCTGCTTCCACACTACTCTCTACTTTTCTTCACACACTATTATACAACACACACCTTCACATCAAAATCCATCTGGTATATATATCTGCACAAAGGATTTCAACATCTTTAAAATACTCAAGATTTTCCCAAACTCTAGTCTGTCGGCTGAATCCATGCTTACTAAGTGATGCATATCAAAAAGACAGTTATAGGATTCATCAATCATGTCATCCAACCATGAATGATCCCTCAAGAAACTTGATCACCATCAATTTCTCATCCGGATTAAAGTCTGATGCTCTGTCAGTCAGTTCTTCCTCAGTCTACTCTGCCAAATAGGAATCCAACACTTAGTGCTCATATCTTTTCACTCTTTCATCACCGGAGGCTCAATCTCTGGAATGTATCAGTCATGGTACTCCTCTTGACTTCCCCAAGTCTACACTTTGTTGAGATACTTCCTCTGAGAGATCTGGACTTGATTGTTGGACCTTGTTGCATGCTCTGTTCTTGCTCACTGGACCAAAACATTATTCAATCTGACTTCTAGTAAAGACCTATTATGTGTTGTGGATGTGTGGGATAAACTTTGTTGCCATCAATGACAACAATGATGAATCCACACAGTGTCTTTGCCAACAGTGGAGGCATCCTAAAGATACCCATTTCAATCCCTATATAGGGTGTTGGAATGGCTTGAATTAGAGGAATAGCTTGTTCTTCCACAATATGTAGGATTTCATTGATTTCCAAAGTATGTGATGGTTCATGATCGATTTCCTTATTTAGAATGTAATTGAGAAGATCTTGAACATCGGGTGGCAAGTTATCAAGCAAATGGTCACAAAGAGAATCTTCATCATCTAGAGCTTTCTCCTATTTAGGGAGAGCGGGAAAGGATGGTAGAGTAGTGTGGAGAAATGTATCAATGATGTCTTTTTCTTGTGCCAATATATCCTCACCAAGTAGGGTTATGTTGGGACAAGTCTCTTTGTTTGATAAATCACCCATTGCTATGTCATTCTCATAGGTCTCAGAGAGGATTTGCATTATATCATCGTGTAATGAAGGGGGAGTGGGAGTAAATTTATCATCAATACTTTCCCCATTATTGTCTTTAGCTATAAATTTTTTGAGATTCTCCATGATTGAAGGAAAAACATCCACAGTATCGCGAAAGTTATCAAAGTAGGGTATTGATCGAAGAATATCACATGTAGCACTATTGGTTATGTCAATGCCATAGATGTATGCAATTTGATGAAAGACTTGAGGATATTTGTTAGTGAATTTGCAAAAATTATCATAGTTCACAATGTACTCATATAAATATTCTAAAGATGTACCTTTAGGAGAATCCATGAATGCCAAATATATGCAAGAATGCTTGATTTTTTTGATACTTTTCAATGCTAATGAATAAAACAAAGGATGTTGTAATGATTTCAGTCAAGGGAAACCAGTTATATGTCTGATATCAGTCCAAGACAAAAATATAATCACTCTCAACACACTCTTGATGCGAATCCAAGATAATGCCAAGTCAAATTATAGTGAAAATATGTCAAAATAGGCACTATTTTCACCAAAATTCAATGCAAAAGAGAATAACAAAGGGTGTTGTGAGGAAAATAATGATGGAAAGAAACTAATATCAGTAATAATAGCCACTTGGTGCCAAAATACCCAACACAACATGATTTTAGCGCCACTTAAGGTCAAACCCTAGTGAAAATATAGCAAAAATAAGTTATTTCTCACGATTTTCCAATTCCAAGACCTAACAAAGGAGGTGTTGTAAATAATTTTAGGAGGTATAGAAAAGAATATCAATAATATCAGTTACCTCAATCCATAAAATTGATCACAAATGCTTGTAGTACAAACTAGGTCAAACCCTAGGGCAAAAATAGCCAAAATGTGTAGTTTTTTGCAAAATTTTCACTACAAGAGCCCGATGAAAGGGTGTTGTGAAGATTTTTATAAGGGGAAGCAAATGATTACCCTGATAATATAAAATTAATGAAAAAATATCCTTTACAACACACCTATAGTGCAAGTTTGTAGAGTCATAAGGCCAATTTTAGTGAAAATTGTTGTTTTTGAAGCCCTAGGTTTAAGATCTTGAGACAAAATTCTATGTGAATGCTTTGAAGTCTGATTTATGATGAAATTGACTTACTCTCAGATTTGAAAATGATTTTCAAGCCTTAACATGCAAAATGCCCATGCAAATTTAATGAAAATGCATCAAAATTGCTAGTTTTTTGTTGAAATTTTCTACGCAAAAATGCAAATATTTTAAATCTAAATGCAAATTCACACTAAAATGCAAGACTAAAGCCAAATGAAAATTTGAATGAGCCTCTAAAATTAGCAGAAAAATTTGATAAAAGATTTTGCCTACAAACCCTAGATTTTGGAATTACTAGGTTATATAAAATTGTCAAAATTTCCACAAAACCCTAGCAATTAAATGATGAAAATGCAATGTAAATTTTAGATTTTTTGGATTTTTCTGTAGTTTATATCAGATCTGATGCAAAAATCATTAATTAGGAAAATTTAGGAAGAAACTGATGCAATTTAGTAAGCCAAACAATGCAATTTTTTTGTATTTTTCCAAATTTTCATTTTTTAAATTTTTTCCTCAATGCAATAAAATAAATGACTAGGTGAATGAATGAAATCAATCCAAATATAAAGACAAACACTCATCAAGTTGCAATTTAAGTCCAAAAACACGGGTTCACCAAAATGTTTAGTGGAAAATTAGATTTATCAATGTTTTAAATGTTTAGATGTTTAAATCTACCTCTCCACTATACATTGAAGGATCTAGGGTTGAGTGGCGAGCACTATCATACCCTAGGTTACTTACAGATGTAGGGAAACTTGGATTAGGGAATTAATTATCAATTTTTCCTTCTCTTATGTCCAATTAACTTTTAAAACCCTAATTATGCAAATACGACAACAAATTAACGAATAACAGAAAAAGCTCTTGCAGACGGGAGTAAAATGGCAAATCACAGAATACCTATTTTTAGGGTTCTGAGGTGGAACAGTTGGCGACTAAGGTGCGGGCACCCAAGTCTAAGGTACTTGCTTTTTTGGGGAATCTAGACCTTCTTTCGACACTTATCAGCCCTGTAACTTCTGTTTTCTGAAATCTATCTATGGAGGACACTGTTGTGGGTGCCCTAGTCCTGGAAGTGCTCGTTTGTCTGACTTTTATTCATATCCCAAATCCCTGATGTCTGCTATGTCTTCCTGCGACTCCACTTTTTCTAGATGCGACACTTGTAACCTGCAATCACAAGACTTGTTTTGGGAGTTGTGGTGTTTAGAGGCTTGCCTCAGTCAAGCCCTGGAGAACACTTAAGTCTTCAAACACCGTTGTTAGACAAAGAGTGCGTGCCCTTGTGAGGTAGAGGCAAAAACCAAAGGAATCAATGATAAAAACATAATGATATGTCACCTTGTAGTGAAGCTCTCATGGAGGAATATGCTCTTCATGCCATGAGGAGATTGATGCTCAAATATGCAAATATCAACACACAAAACATACAAGTCTGCTCTTGCAACACAATAAAAAGCCTTGAATCACCTTGAGAACACAATAGCTTGCTAGTAATCATCTAGTTGGAATCTAGTTTACAAATGAATGCTTACACATGCTTTTATTTGCACCTACAAGCATTCCCGCCAAGATTTTAAAAATCAAACTTTACTGTGTCGGCAAAAGAACCAACTAACGGTCATAAACTGACACCCAGAAATTAGGGCTGACCTAAAATAGGGAAGGACTAGGGCACGTGCACCCAAGTCCTCCCTCCTATTTTAGGCAGGGTACAGCTCAAGGGGTCCTCCTAGGTCCCATTTGCCATGAAACCCAGGTCTCATTCCACTGAGATGCTAAAATATGAACTAAAATGTCCTAAATGCATGCTAAAGACTTGGGAGCTAAACCTTATGAGGGAAAAGCCCCCAAGGGGACATTTTTTGATGTTACAGTGCCCTTAAGTCTACAATCAAATTTCTTTCCTTGTCTAGTTCTGAAAGCACTTTGTCCTTGGAGTCCTTTTCATGTTGAAGTTGTACCTTTAACCTAGAGTTTTCTTCTTTCAAGTTTTCAATTACATTGTATGCAAAGAACATTTCTTTTTCAAAATCTACTCCATCTTCTTTTGTATCAAATTGAACTACACCTTCTTCAAATACAAGACTATCCTCTACTTTAACACCCGATTCTATTTGAGAACAACTTCTATCAATCGATTCTTTTTCATCAAATAGATTTGGTAAAGGTTGTACCTTTTGACTAGTCAGTGGCTTGACATTTCTTCTCTCCTTGTTCCTTCTACTTTTTTCCATTGTATTCCACCTCAAGATCTACCATGGTCAGTTAGACTCCTACAAGGAACCCTATTCTGATACCAATTGTTGGAATACTCACTATCACTGAGAGGGGGGGTGAATCAGTGATATACAAAAACTTTATGCACTTCTCTTAAAACTTTATCACATGTATTAGTGTTGATATTAGGAACATATTAATCAAATGAAAGAATGAAACCAATAAGAGAAATAAGCACGCATAACACCAAATATACGTGGAAACCCTGTGAAGGGAAAAAGCCACCGAGGTTGCTTGAGTCTACTACCCAAATCCAACCTCAAAAATGAAGATTATTACAATTGATTTTGGTAGCACCAACTCCAAGGTACAATTGACACCTTTGCACTATTTGTAGCACAACAATATCCTAGGTACAATGCACACTTGATTAAATCAGCCTCACCAAATTCTAGAGGCTCCAACCCCCAATCTCCTGATCAACTAGTCACCTGAAATCAACACTCTCAATGAGGCACCAACCTCAATAACCTGATACACCATGAACACCTTGAAAACACCAATGGGGTACCCACCTCAACACAAATACCAAAACCCTAAAAAGATTACAAAAGTGTGCAAAAATTGATTCTATTCAATTTGATTTGCACCATGAAAAACCATGAAATATCCTTTGTAAAAACTATGTTTAGTACCTCAACACATTAGATCCTTCACTGCAATCATAATGCTTCTCATATCAAGGTACATATAAATGATGAACTCTTTTCAAACATATACCTATTCTAAACACTACTTAGACTGATATGAATCTATTAAGTTGATTGTTCACTAAAGAAGCAAAGTACATGGTAGCTACTCATACTTGTAAGGAATCCATCTAGCTTAAGTGATTGTGTTTAGATGTGGGGCTAAATCCAAGAGCTATTACATCTCTATGTGATAGTCAAAGTGCCATATGTTTGTTAAAGAACTTTACCTTTCATGCAAGGATTAAGAACATTTATGTCTAGTACCATTTTGTTCTAAAATAGTAGAGGTTAGGAGGGTGATTTCAGAGAATTTTGATACTTTGATGAATGTTACAAATTCTTTGATGAAGCTTGTGAGCATGTGTGGGCCTCACAACCCCTAGTAGTTAGATTTTAGGGTTGGAATTTTCCCTTTTGCTCTTGCAATGTGTTCAACATGTGGGAGAATGTTGAGAAAAGGTGTCTCAACCTTGCATTCCCAATGTTTGTATTTATTAATTATTTTGTATTAATTATATTTTATTTATTACTTTGTCCCCACATGAGAATTTGGTGTCCCATTTGAGGTGGCACTACTTTGCCACATGTCGACATCTTGGAAGGTTTGCAAGACCATCTTGAGTCATCATGATGCAAGTTACTTATGATAGATTATTATGACCCATAAAAACATGTAAGGGGGGTGGTTACATTGGAATATTGACGAATAATAATTATATTCTTATGATGAATGTTATAGAGCATATTTGAATGAAGAATGAAGACAAATTGGGGCTTTCAAGTTTATGTGGTCAAATATGGAAATTATGACAAATGATAAGAGTGTAAGGAATAAGCTAAAAATAGCCTAGAAGACCAAGTCCAAGGGGGCATTGGATTTTTTGTCTTGACTATTTCATTATCATACCTCTTTGGGTTTGAAAATGGGTTTCCAAAACCATGTGATGGTTTCTAGTTTGTGCTTCATCTATTTATTGGTGCTTGGAGATGGATTAGAGTATGGTTTTGTTGATTTTATTTGTAGGTATTGTTATGCTACAAGAATTGTACTCTAGATTTATATATGTTGGTGATACTTCAATAAGATTCATATCTAACCAATTGTATTGTAACCATATTTCTTGCCGAATAATACAAGTTGTTCTACTTTTGGAGTGTGGGGTTTTTCTCTTGAAAGGGTTTTCCCCCTTGTAAACCCTCATGTTGTGCTATAATGTTTTTATATTTAATGTGTTTCTATTTCCTATAATTGTAAAGATCACTAAAATTTGCGTATACATCCTCTCAAATTATTAGTGTGGGAAGCATTTTTATGTACCTTGATTCCTTTCCAGTACATCATCATAATTCTCTTACTCATTCATCCATTCAATTTCCTTTCCATTACAATTCATCTACTTAACACATGCATCTCTATTTTCTTCACATATACATATCTCTCTTTTCTCTATACTTATGGTATCTCTCTATCTTCTATAGCTATCTCTATGTTCCTTTATCTTGTCTTTATCCTATGTATTACATATCCTTATGCAGTACATATACGTTCATCCTTACATATAGGGATGTATCCCTATTCACATTCCTTTCTGTTAGAGTTGGCTATGATTGGAGCCACCCAGGATCTAGGACTTCATGAAAGCACAAGAGAGATCAACTGAGAGAATAATGCTATTCTATCAATGAATGCAAAAGATTGTTATTGTTACAATGTAAATTATATGCCTTGCTTATAAAGACAAGGTGAGAGCTAGGAAGGTGAAGTGGAAAGTGGAGATATTCCTACAACATGTGTCAATTAGAGGATGATAACTAATTGTACATGTGGAGGATAAGACAACTCACTCCAACTATCAACCACTCAACACACAACTAGACTCAACTAGACACAACTAGACATCTAGTAGACTCACTAAGTCAACTTAACATGTGTGATTAATGTGTGATGTGTGAATATTATTTAACTAGTAAATAGTTAAATAATGTGAATTATCCACACAAGGGTAAACCAGTTAGGTGATAACCCTGTTCACACCAACACCCCCCCTTAAGTGCAACTTAGGGAGTAGTTGACTAAAGCAAGATGCAATAATTGATGGGTCCTGGCTACTAGGCCATGTTAGGTACCCATGTACAAACAAATCTCAAGTGGAGAAAAGGAGAAACCACATGGGACAAAACTCCTCTCCAAAAGTGAGAATGCATGAAACAATGAAAGTGAAAGAAGTGATAGTTGGAGGACTCAACATGACCCCCAAGGACAACTTCTATCACATATGTACAATCAAATACCCCCCATAGGAGAGCAAGTGTGAGACTACAAGTCCCCCCCACAATGAAGTAGCTCTTGTGCCGATGGTGAATGCCTGAAGATGAACGCTGGAAAGTGTCCTGTACCTGCAAACAACATTTCTCCCCTTAGGAAGAAACAAGTCCAAAGGCTGATGTCGAAGAAACTCCATCTCAAGGAATTAGGGAAAAAGCCTCATGATGTATGCCTCTGAAAACTTTTGAAATATCTACATGTCACAATCAAGGAATGCCACAATGCAATGATGTGTGTCCAATCCAAAATCCTATGTAGACTGATGAAGAACAAACTCCAAAGATAAAGTCGCTGGGATAACAGTTGTGTTGTAACTGTCATCAAAGAGGAGAGATATCCCCTCAAGTGTGTCCTCCAAATCTACAATATGAGACTCACAAAACAAGTCCAATATACCTGCCAAGAAAGTATCCCACAAAGCTATGTCTGAAAGACTGGAATGATCCTTCTCAACTGAAGTAGATGAAACCATGTTGATGTCGATCTCTGAAGAAGTAGGAGGATTAGGTGATGGAAGCTCAACACTAGTCTCATGAACCAAAGTGGGTGAAAGAACACCAAGGTTCAAGTGACCAAACTTCTCCTCAGAAGCATGATTCACACTTGATGCATGAGTGTGAATAGAAACCAATGGATCTACATAATCAAAAGAAACAAAATGGGAGAAGGTATACAAGCAAGATGCATGATTAGCCATCCCAACAACAATAATATCTGTGCTCTCCAAGTCTCGTATGATCACAAAATTAGGAGTGAACTCAACTGTCTTGCCTGCACCACAATGAGTAATCTGGTAGATGGAAAGAAGATTGGTTGACAAGGAAGGTACACAACACATTGTTGAAGGTTCCCTCACCAATATCAATTGTCCCTTTACCAGTTGCATGCATGTATGTGTTGTTACCCATCGAAATAGGTGGAAAAGTACATGACTCAAATGAAGAGAACATCCCTTGTGAAGATGCCATATAATGAGAAGCTCCAGAATCAAGAAGTCATCTCTCTGACTGAAGACTTGTTGAAGCAAAGAGTGCCTATCCTTTTCCTTTGATTGTCCCATTGGCAATGCCTGTTGTCCCTGTCTATGTAGATGATGATGGTGTCGAAGAAGAGGATGTACTAGGTGATGATGATGGCATTTGGATATTGTGCTTTTGAATAATATGAGTCAACTCATCAATTTTCTTCTCATAACACTTATGATCATCATGTCCTAGTTTCTTGCAATATGCACACTTTGGTCTCTCCTTCTTAGATGATTCCTCCTTGGGAGAGGATGAGGGCTTAGGTGATTTGGTTGACTCTTTTGCTTGCTCATTGTTCTTGAAATCCTTATTTTTCTATTTCTTTCCTTTGCTAGTTGAAGCCTTTTGATCCTTAGTACCTTGAATAGCAAGAAGTGCTTAAGGTTTAGGAGACTTCAATGTGCCCATGTGTACTAACTTAGCTTGCTCCCTTGTGAGTGATGTAGCAAACTCATCAAGTGAAGGCATTGTGAAAGCTTTCCCAAGTGCATCCATTATAGCATAAAAGGTAGAAACAAAAACTAAATAGTCAGGACCAAGCTTGGCAAGGATTGAAAGAATCAATTGAGTGTCCTCTTTCTCAATTCCACATTGTTTGAGCTGCAATCTAAGTGATTTTAATTTTGTGAAGAAGTCTTGGATGCTTGCAAAATTAGTTGGATTCAAACCAATTAATTCATTTTCCAATTTGAAACCTCTCATAGTATCTTTCTTACCAAAGAGATTTTCTAAGGTAGTCCACACTTGATTAGGTGTTGTACAAGATTCAATATGAAAAAGAAGATCAAGAGAAATAGACAAGCATAGTGTTCCATAGGCTTGATCACATCTATTATACCACTTTCTCTTTTCTGCAGTTGTTGTTGGTTCAATTTCTATACCCATTGTTACTCTATGAATTTTCAAACTTCTTAAATGAATCTCTATTTTAGTTTTCCACTCACGATAGTTATATAGTGTGAGTAGAGGAAGTTTGTGTGAATCCATGATGCAAGAGTACAAAAAAGAACACAAGTACACCCACTGTTACTCAATCAAAGAGATCACCCCCCCAAAAAAGAATAATTGTGGCACTTTATACTTAGTGCGATATACAATTGTCCTCAAGGGACCAAATTTGGGAAAGCATCAAAATCTCTTAAAATCAAGATCCAAAGGAGATTACAATTGCTCACACTGATTAATCACAACAAACAAAACCTTCAAAACAAGTTTCACTTCCTCAAGTGCCAGAATGCCCAGGTTATCACTCAAAAGCCAAAAAATTGACAAATGGAATAAAATGAACTTGGAGCAAAATTTGAGAAAAGTGCATGGATGGATTTGAAGAGCTCCTGAATACCCTTTTGATGCCACAAGAATCGCAGAAATCAGAGATCATGGCAGAAAGTTGTGAGCTCGGAAGTAAAAAATAAAGATCTGTCTTCAAATTACTGTAGCAGTCACTTGCAGCAAAATTTTAGAAAACTACTAACACCACTGCGAAGTGCTCTCTGTCAGCTTTCTGACGATATCTTGTTTACCTGATTTCGTCTCTGTGGGCAAAAGTTATGCAAAAATTAAAAAAACCCCTGTTTAGGGCTTTGAGGGGCAAAAATGGCCCATGGCACTGATGTCAGCAGAATATTCTCAGAATATTCCCTTTTGCTGAAAAAAATGCCCTCCTCTAGGAAAGCAAAAAATTACTGGAAAACTGCCTAGGTTGTTTCAGAAAACCGCCAGTGAGAGGAAAACCGCCTTGTTGATGGAGACAACTCTTAGCAGGGTGGTAAACTGTCGGTCGAGTTGTTTTGAATTGATGGTGGTTTAAAGGAATCCACCAATAGGAATAGTAGACTACTGTGAAAAAATAAAAAATTGCCATGACCGTATATGCCAAGAATAATCCAACGAGTTTAGAACAACTTTCCAGTCCGAATTTTTCTTTTGTTTGATGGCGTGAGATATAAGTCGATGCCTTGTGTAGACAGACTGCTGTGATTTTTAGGCCACCTGCGGTGAGAAAGACTCTGCTGCAGGCAAGGATCCACCGATAGGAATGTCTAATGAATTAGATAATTTCTAGGTGTGAAGATTAAAGACCACCAGAATTGGTGGATTCACAGACCAGAAATGGTCTTAGATCGCCAGTGTGATGACTGCCACGGGGTGGTCAATACACCATCAATACATAGATCCGTTGAGTATAGAAAATTCCCAGCAAGGTTTATGACCGCCGACAGTATATGTGAGCCGGATGTGTTTGATGGACCACCAAGGATAATTGGCAGAGACCATCAGGATAGATTGTATGTGAAGATCCACCTGCCCACGGGATGATGTCGGTAGACTTTAAATGCAAGCCGCTAACCATGCGAAGGCCGCTGCTGGAATATTCAAGGAATACATCGATGAAACCACCGACGAGCTTAGAAAATTTCCTGGCGTGACAATTTTTCTCTGATCTAATGATTAATATGCCTGCCAGAATCAAAAACCATCAAAGACTTTGGTATAACTGCGGTAGTCGCTGAACAATGAAGATTACGGATTGGGGGGGTTTGGCGGGTCATGTGCCATGTGGCGCCTGCCAAACGACCTACAATACCTTTTGCAGAAGACGTAGGGTATAGTACCCTACAAATTAATTAATCCACAGACTTAAATATTTTTCCTGATGCAAAGTGTGATTTTGCTGACGTAGACGAAGATTCTACTTGCACAGAGGGAATATTCCTTGCAATAGATTTGTACAGTCGAGGGCAGAGGCAAAAAAAATTGCCTTTTGCAATAGTAATGGATTTTGGCATTTGGATAGTCGATCCTTACTAATTTGGCCACTCCGGACGCAATGGCGATGTCTAATTTGGGCCAAAGTGCTCTGAAACTGCTAGTACCTCCCAAATCACGCCAAAGAGCCCCAAATTGAAACCTTGTCAATTTTGCCTCCGATGTCTGATTTGGATGAAACAAAAGGTGATATTGACTATTTTGGCTTCTCCGGACACAATGGTGAAGTCTGATTTGCAACAACATGCTCTGAAATGCACCTGCAATACAAGGGCAAGAAGGGGAAACTCTCACAAAATTGGTATCTCTATCAAGTTTTTCTGATTCTCTAGGTCATCATGTGATGCAAGAGAAGAGCATACTCAACTATCAAGATCCACCACGAAATGCACTCAAGATCTCTCAAAAAATGATTAACACAAAGTGATTCTTCCTAGAGCTCTGATACCATGTTAGAGTTGGCTATGATTGGAGCCACCTAGGATCTAGGACTTCATGAAAGCACAAGAGAGATCAACTAAGAGAATAATGCTATTCTATCAATGAATGCAAAAGATTGTTATTGTTACAATGTACATGATATGCCTTGCTTATAAAGACAAGGTGAGAGCTAGGAAGGTAGAGTGGAAAGTGGAGATATTCCTACAACATGTGTCAATTAGAGGATGATAACTAATTGCACATGTGGAGGATAAGACAACTCACTCCAACTATCAACAACTCAACACACAACTAGACTCAACTAGACATCTAGTAGACTCACTAAGTCAACTTAACATGTGTGATTAATGTGTGATGTGTGAATATTATTTAACTAGTAAATAGTTAAATAATGTGAATTATCCACACAAGGGTAAACCGGTTAGGTGATAACCCTGTTCACACCAACACTTTCTTGTTGTACTTCTCTAGAGTTTCCACACATTATCTTTATGTGTGGACTTATTGTTATCTTGGTCTATGATAACTCTATCTATCTTTATTCTACTCAGGATATGCTCTCTTATTGCTAGCCTTTGGTGTCCTTATAAGTTTTCACCATTAGCCTCCATTAGGTTTCCTTTTAAAATTTTCAACCTAATGTACATGGATTGGATTTGACCTAATAGCATCATCCTCTAGCTTAACACATGTCTTATCCTCAAGACATGTTAGATTTGTTTGCTAATGCTTAGAAAGAAAAATATGAGGATTTTACTTGTCAAATTTTCCCCAAAATTTGTACCACTATAAAAAATCTATCCCAAATTTTTCCAAGCACCTCTTATGTAGGAATATTCTTATAAATGCTTTTCAAGTGGTTATATGTGTTTTTCCATTAAAGGATAGCTTGGTGCAGGAAATAGAATTGTCCATTGACAATGATTAGTAGAATCTCACTTTCATTAATGGAATAAGGAACCCCAATAGTGTCTATGAGTTGTCTCACATCCATTAAAATCCTTGTCATTAGAGTTAGTTTAAATCTCACCAATTTCCTTAATTGCTTCATTTTCAAGATATGATATTGTTCCTTTGTTCTTACAAGTGGTGGTATTGAGCATGTAGATTCTTAATTTTCACCCTCATAGCTCCATATAAATCTTTCATAGCATCATATAAATTAGATGCCTATAGTATATGTGCCTCCAATTTATCAATTTGGATTTTTAATACTTTTGAGGAGATGGTCCATCCCATGCAATAATGATATAATGCATTAATTTCATTGCAAGGATCTTCCATTTTCTTAATTTCTTTGTTCAACTCTATATGTCACGCAACATAGTTTGTCTTGAATATTTCCAACTGTCTTCTCTAATATTCTACTAATATCTCCTTAAAATTAAATTTCTATTCATCCAAAGTCCTTATTTATACCAATAATCCACTGATCATTGTCCTCACTTGTTGTCCTAGAGATAAAGAAGCATCCACCATGACTTGTGGCAGTTATGCTTGAATTTTTACCATTATGTTTTTTAGGGACTCATTTGTAGTCATATATTTCATTAGAAATATCTCCCTAGTGCTACTCTATTCTTTTTATTATATAAATTCATTAATTTCTTCCTTAATACCTCTTTCATCTATTGATATTCCCTCTCCAACTATTCCTCATGAGGGACGTCTATCCTTTTTCCTTATATCCTCAACTTATGTTCTCTAACATCTTCTAGGGATTTGGGGGATTATATTTTGGAAATCTTATTATTGCCTTTTCCCCTATTACTTGTTACATCCCCAATCTTTGACTATGCTTTACTTTCACTTCCATGTGATTAACTGGATAAATTATCATGGACTAATGATTTGGCATTTAAGGAAATGTTAGGATAAATCATTGATTTTATGAATTATGATTAATGCATAGAATTAGACATGAGATTACATGTTATTGAGATTATTTAAGAATGATATATAATGATTTATTGATGATACACTGATCATAGTTTGTATGACTATGAGTGTAACCAGAAAATAGATTTCTATCTCCAAGAATAGGAGAGCATCATTAGAGAGAAGGGAATAGATGTTTGGGAAGAGACAGGTTGCCATTTGAGTTTTAAGATGTGTATTTAGTGAACCTTCTTGAGATGGGGTATGTATTAGTTAACTCTCCTTGTTGAGTTAATCTCAATTTGATCAATGTCGATTTGTCATTATGGAAAGGTTTTCGATGTCAAACTTTGCTTGAATTGGTTGAGAGATATTCAGGAATTATTTAGAGGTTAGAGTTTAACCATTCTCCTTGTTAGGAAGTTTTCCAACATATTTCTTTGTTTTTCTTGATGATTGATGTTGACATTAGCATAAAGGTGCAAAGGGGGAGAAGACCTCAACCCCATTCTTGTAACTTGCCAAATGATTAGTATCAACGTCCATAGAAATGGTATTGTTACCATTAAGTTGATATCTTATATTTATTCAGTTGTATATTATGATAATGTTAAGGAAATATGTTTCTTGTGTTATAAACACTTATCTATTTGAGATAAGTTTTTCTATGGTTTTGCAAACCACTTTGAGCAGGAAGTGGTGCACGTACTCCATACACGTAATGTGGAATGAGTGGGGAGTAACCCATGGTTGATGGGAACTATTTTTTGGCAAAAGGATGGCAGTTGTCTTATTGCATGCTCTTCCGAGGAGCTTTCTTAGGGAGCTTAATGTTTTCCTTTCCGCGGTGTGGAGATACACACAGGTGTTGCAAATATGTGCCTAACGGTGTTGTCATTGATGTCAACATATTCTTGTTGCCATTGGTGTCAACTATATCCTAATCTATTGTCTGTTTAGAAGACTAGAATGTTGAGGATATTGAGAAAATTAGCCTCTCCAGAAGGAACAAGTGAGTCACATATCTCTTTGTCAGAAACAATGAAGACGGTGCAGTTTAGCGAAATAGATTGCTCTGCATTCCAAGTAAGAAGAAGATCAGAGTTTGCGGATTAAAGGGTTTGTAGAGGATGGTCTGTAGTTGCTCCAGTCAAGATTTGAGAGGTCCTCAGGAAGTATTGGTGAAGTTATGACCTTTTGAGTGAACTGGGTTCTTTAGTTGTTCAGAGGAAACAGAGTGACAGTTAGTTGGTCCGGATCGCTCTGCATTGAAATATTATGGTCTGCAATTCTAGAAGCATGTTTGGAATGTAGATATGTATTCTCAACTCTAGTGGTTCATGGTTTGGAGGTCTATAAGAAACCTTTCTAGTGTGATAGTCATGACAGTCAGTGTTCTTGAGTTCCAGTATGAAGATGTAAGTGATTCTGGTGATCTGAAGTGGTGCGGTTGTTCCTGATGATTTCATTGTGGTTGTGGTGGTCTCTGGATCGTGTTCCTACTATGTTGATGGTCCGTATTGAGATTTGAGTTCGTGGTTGAAGATTTCTTCTTGAGTGTTGCTGTTCATTCCAATTTTGGCTGACCGAATGCTTTGTGCATGTTACAGATGATCTAAGAGAAGTTCTATGAAGTGTGGCATGTTGTTTGAGGAAGATTCAAGTCCCAGCTATGTTTGGCTGATAGTATAGTGATTAGAATTAAGTCAAGCTGAGCTTGATGTTCATTCCAAGGTTGATGAAGCATATAAATGATTGTGGAAAGGAATCCTTGGGCGAAAATGATAAAATCCTAAGAAAGGTATAGAGGTAGAGCAGAGAAGAGGATGAGCAGGAGAGCAAGAATAGTAAGGGATAGAGAGATAGTGAATAAGTGTTTGGGAGCAAAGTAGAAGTCTTGTGAGCCTTCAATGGGACTGAACCAGGCATGAAGAAGATGCTAGTTCTTAGTTCATTCTTTCTATATTAAACATAAAATCCTGTAGGCAGTGAGCCTCCTGTAGGTAGTGAGCCTGGCAGTGCACCCGAAGACAAGTGCCTTCCTATTTCTTTTAAGTACTTTTAACTGGGTAAAAATTTTGTGGGTTAACCCCCACCGTGGTTTTCCCTTAACCAGGTTTCCACATAAAAATTCTGGTGTTATGTGTGTTCATTTTGTTTTTGCTCATGTGTTGTTGATTCATGCTTTAATGTTTACATCATTAATTCATTTGTAAGTTGTGAAAGAAGATTAAAATCAGAAAAGGTTAAAATTATGGGACAACTGATTCACCCCCCCTCTCAGTTGTCTGACCTAATTCAACAACATGGAATAGAGGAAAATAATTATTATTCTAGTGGAAACCGTGCTTTTGCATGCACATAATACAGTTATTTGAGAATAGATGAAAAGCGTAAGGATGAGAGAAAAGAATCATAGGGTGGAATTTGAAGTCTTAGAGGAGGACTGTGTTCAACCTTGAATAGGTATACCTTAGTTATGGCCGAGGCTATGTTAAAAATAATATACATTATCTTTTCCTGTTATTATATGTTTCTCTGTAAGTGACTGCTATACGGCTTGGTAGGTCGATATTATACATGCTTTCTCAGAACAATTTGCTATACTATATTAGAAGGATGATAGCAATATGGTTCAAGCATACTTAGTAAAGTATACCATGCAGTTTCAAGAAGCCGATGGCTTTAAAATGAATAGTCTTATTCTTTTATCATCTAAAATGATAGCTAGGAAAAGCTTAACGGTCTTGTCTTGACTACATGCAATAAGTTGACTTCGGCATCAATTGTTCTTGTTGATACTTCAAAAAACTTAACTCTTCTTGTGAGACCATTGTCGGCTTTCAATGGTAGTGGGAGTTTGTTCTTCTCAGTCATTTTTATATGAGTCTTTATTAACAAAGTTATTACCAACCTTTGGTAAAATGTCTGTAGTGATGTATTAATAGAGCCTTGAGTTGAGTATGAAGTCTTCCTGTACTTGGATGACATTGGGTAACTTTGGATTAAATAAAACCATTCTTATATACTATCTATTCCTAAGCCTTGGTAAGGTTTCAAACTGTTGTTTCAAACCTATATGCTTATCTTGCTTGAAGGAAACTGACTGGTAACAATGAATAAGTTTACTACTGGATAGGTAGATGGAGTCTAGGTTCAGACTCTCGATCCCCAGTTGTTGAGAGAATGGACTCTCGAGCCCCAATACTATTATATATTTTTATCAACTCGAGCAATAATAATGATTATCAAGTTTAAATATATTATTATTGTGATCAGTAGGATCTTTTGTGCCATCGTAGTACACATACAACCATCTTGATGATTAAATTGAAAAGGTATGTGGTCTATAAGAGCCATGTCATTCAATGACATCCACTTAGCTATGAATCGATCAGTGTTCTAATTGAAAGTTAAGATTAGAGTTTATTCTTTTTTTGATGTATATCAAGAAACCCTTTTTAATTATGACAAGGGTTCTTAATTATTCATTTGTGTACAAAGGGATTAGAAAAGATAGTTTTCTAAGAATATCCTAGACATGCATAATGAACATATAAATATTTTCACAAGTATGTGGTCAAATCAAAACATATATTTTATTGTCGATTTGGATTAGACAAGAATCCATGAATCAAGTTAAGTATCTTGGACAAACTTATGATTATACTATCAAACTATTCTTTATATCGATATTAGACACCAAAACCAAGAATGTTTATAAACTTTTGAAACAAGGAATAGAGTGATAGGGAGTCATAGATTCCTTGTTGAAGTTGCAATAAGAAACTTCTTCGGAAGATTAAAACCTTAAGTTGAACCATCTTGGTCTTGTAGTCTAGAAATCAGAGTTAATAACCTAAGTTAGGAGGACTATGGATGAGATTTATTAATACATCCCATGACTAGAATTGTTCATGTGTTTTGTGAATACGGATTCAAACAAAGCCAAGTGGTCTAGGGAAGATAGGTGGTATTTGAATCCATGTTATATTATATAGTTATGTTATTATTTTTTTTGGAAAACAAGGATGTTTGATATTCCATGTATTGGGTTAGAGAAGTTAAACCCTAGTATTAAAACCAGAAGGGTTTAGAAAACTTATAACTCTTATGTCAGATATGACATTGTTTATATATATATATATATATGTGTGTGTGTGTGTGTGTGTGTGTGTGTGTGTGTGTGTGTGTGTGTGTGTTGGTCAATAGTGGAAGGTCAAGTAAACCAAAGAGTAAGATAGAAAGAGTCTAAGTAGTACTTTAACAAATTCAAGGTGATTCTACGATAGAGTCGAAACTTGATATATTGCACAAGGATGTTTGATATTTGAGTTAGAGAGTAGAATGACAATAGGTCATAGACCCTAGAATTGTAAGTATGTAATGAGGATCCCTCTGAAAGGTTGGTATTACCTAAACCTATATATTACAAGTATATCCTAGATTAAGGGTTAAGTAAGATTGACTAGAATGGATTTCAGTACAGACAACTTTATGTCTAGAGTTTTTGAGTGAAGAAAGTCACTATAGGATGAGATAGTTTCTAAGTCAAGTTAGAAGTGTGTGAACAATCAACTACATTCATTGTGAAACATTTAATTATATTAAATCTTTGGCCAAAGTAATGTATCTGTCTCTGCATGCATTAGTCGGTTCACTATGCTCCAAAATTGCATAACCATCCAATAGCATAATACTCAGTTAGAGGGGATCTATAGTTGTATGACCGTGTTGGTTATGTAGGAAACAACACCAAAAACTTAGATGGAAAAACATGTTGGTTCTTTATATCTATTCCCTTCATGAAGGGTAGGGCCACTTCCAGAAAGGAAGGTGTGCAGGGGACCGCTGGTTTGTGGTTGGAGGAAAAGCACTCAGGTGATGCTCTTCTTCCCAAGCAGATGACAAGCCAAGACTTATGAAGATAGATATCAAAACTCCAGATGCAGTACATTTATTATGATGACTTTACAATCAAATTTATGTACATTATTCTTATTTCCAAGAGAAAAATATTGTAAAGGCAAAGTGAAAGGTTTCACTGAAACGCTATCTTTGAATATGTTGTAATTTTCAGGTTTGAAAATATTCAGAAAAGATATGCTTTTATTTACTTGATTATGCAAATGATTAAGATGTTAGCAAACAAGTTCTTATGATAATTATGTTCATTTAATTTCTAGTAAATTTGGTGTGTAAATCTGGGTAATATGAGAAGACATGTTACATTGTTGCATTTGGCCTTGATAGTTATTTTATTTTTGTAGGTGTTTGGCTATTCATATAGTATTGGGATACTCTATGATAGTTAAAAGAATCATGCACTTGATCTGGACATAAAACCCATAGTTTTTGTTCTTTTCATCCCTACACTCATTTGTACATAATAACCCATTTCTCCGCACTTAAAGCATGTCACATATTCTCTTTTCCTTCATTTTGATCTCTTCCCCTATCGTGTGCTTCTTTGTTATCATTATGCTAACTTTTGTTGCCTTCTTGTGAATAGTCACCTTTGTAGCTTGTGGATGGTCTCTCATCTTGGATCTATGGCATCACATGTTATATTTTATTGATTGTTCTTTAGTTATATCTTCATTACGATTGGTAATAACCATGATCTCAAGTACAGGGAAGGATCTTTTTGCCAATCCTTTTGGTCTTTCCATTCCTCTATGGATGGGATGATTACCCTCAACATCTATGACCATAACAAGGCTCACTTTCTTCTCTTACCTAGAACACTAGTGATGGGTAGTCATTAGTTCCATGCTTGTCCCATTCACCAAAAATCCCACAATCTACACTCTTCAACCTCCTAGGTGGCTCTACAATATCTTCTCTTAATGTGCACCAACCTATTTCCTTCCTTCTAATACACTAGAGGCACTCATTCTGCAAGTGACATTCATTTGAATAATAAGTACACCATATTTTCTTTCTATAGAGGGATGATGTTTCCCTATGATTTTCTCCTTTTTTCTAAAATCTCTAGTTTAACCTTTAATTGCTCTAGTTGTAATTTTATTTTTTTCTATTTCCTCACTCTCACTTTTCTTAGTTTCTTTTCTTCAAGGTTGCACTTCATTTATAGAAGCTAACTCCACTATATTTTTGTATGAGTTAAAAATTCATCCATCTAATGATGCTCTAATCCTAGGTAGTGGTCTAAAAATAAACATGTTCAATTCTTTATTTTTAAGTAAGGGGATCTTCAAAATTCCTGACTACTCCCTTAAATATTTAGTCAAATTCTATTATAGTCTACCCTTTCCTTTGTATCATTCCCCTCATCTTACTAACATTTTCTAAGGGTGACCCTAGAGATTGAAAGTTGTTTAAAAACTCCTCTTCAAATTTGTCCATTCTTTATTGTGCAAGGGGCATTCTTTCATATACCTTTTGAGTGCTTCATCCCTTAATGTCCCAAAAAACTCATAGATATTTGTCGAATTATCTCTTACTCAATTCCTCCTCTAAGAAAACTCTAGTTACAAATATATGTTAAGTTGCTTCTTTAGTGTCTTTACCAAAGATACATGGTTTGGTCTAATTGTTTTCCATTTTGAAGTTTTAGGTTCCTTTAATTTATCATTATTTCTTGAGGTTTCTCCTTTATTCCCTTTTTCATCATCTTCTTCTTCTATTCTTGGTTTGTTAGGCCTTTTCTCCCTCAAATTTCTAGTGCACTTTTACCACACTTGACAACCTCTTGTTATTTAACTAATTTTCTTCCTCTACCCTTATCTCTAGGTAATCCAATATCAAAGAAATATTCTCCTACAATTTCCTCACACAATATCACAAACTCTCTTCTTGTTGCCTTTTCATCCATATAGAAGGGTCCACTAACTAAATCCTTAAGAGAAGTTCTTCTCACTTTAGATGGCACGAGGGTAGACTCTTAATTCGAGGGAGTCACAAATTCATAGGGTCTTCTCATTTTAGGGGATGCATTTTTTCATAACTTGTCATTAGTTAGTAGAATTTCATTAAATAATGATGAGTTATAACATCCTTCTTCAAATGCTTCTATTGTATTGATGCAAGTTCCATATCATTGAATATTTATTTTAAATCTTTATTTCCTTCACTTCTTTTCAATTCCTAAAGTTATAGGGTTTTCAACATTTTCTCCCTTTATAGGAATACATTCCTTCTAACCACATTGTATAAATACTCTACATTGAAATTTAGAGGTTTTAATTTAGAAATTAGGGTAATTAACCCCTCAAACCCTTCATTGATGATGACCTTTAGATTAGACAAATCTAGAGTAGAATTTAGTTCTTAAGCTAGAAAATCAAATCATCAAGCACCCCTACTTCTAGGCCCTAGCAGGGCACTCTTGCTTCTAAGCCCTCCCTTGTCCAATCAAACCAAATTTTCATACTCCTTTAATTATTTTCCCATCCATGTTAGATTTCCTTTTTCTTTTCTAGTTAGGGTTATTGGTTTCCTTTATTTGTAAATGTTAGCGAGTGTCATCCTGTGTATTAACCCTCTGATTTTTGAGTTTCTGAATTCCTAGTAGTAGCCCTCCTAGCACGCTCTAATGAGGCTTCCCTATCCTTCTCAATCCTTCTGTAGTATCTTTCTTCTCTTTCCTAAATCTATTTCAACCTCCTTTCCTCATTAATGTTTATTTCAAATGCCATCTCAATCTCTTCAACAATCTCTCTCAATTTCTTGCAATCTCATTTAGTCATGGGTGTTTTTGATTTGGTATTACACTAATCATTTTATGCATCCTCAATGGATCAAACTAGACTTTTCTCAGTGGTTTCATCTTCTAAGGATCCCCCCATTCCATTTGTGACCACCCCCTACGTGCCTAACCCCCAAGCATTAGGACCTAGTGTGCACTACCACACACCATCACAATCACTTCTATACTTATCTATAATCCCTTTTCTCTCAAGTTTTTCATTGCAACACTCTACTTGTGTTGGGTCCTCTCCTTACCACCAATAATTAGGGTCCCTATAATGGAACCAAATGTTGACAAGAAACAAGAGACTAGAGATCTATGCTATTTCTATGTTAGTGTTGTGTTTTTATCCTAGTGTGATGGCTAAGAAGAGAAATTGAACAAGTGTAGTGGATTACAGAATAATGTGGTGAGTTATGAAATAATACAAAGAAAAATAAACATATGCACATATACACTTATACACCATTCATATGTATATTAGAATCTCATTAACTCCATATATTCATTACTCATAGATACAATGCATCATCTTAAGTCTCTTAGTCATCCATACAATTTTCTTGCCATTACAGTTCATCTACTTAACATATACATCTCTTTCTTCTTAACATATACATGAATCTTTATCTTCTTTATACTTAGGGTGTCTTCATATCTTCTATAGCTATCTCTATTCTCTTTTTTCTCTCTCCATCATATCTATTACATATGTAGTGTACATATATGTTCTTCCTTACATATAGGGATGTGTTACTATTCACATTCGTTCCTTGACGTGTCTCTCTAGAGTCATCTCAATTTGTCTATATGTGTCACATTGTTGTTCTCTTGGTTTGTGGTAACTCTTACTATCTCTCTTCTACTCGCTACTAGCCTTTGATGTCTTTGCAAGTTTTCATCATTGGCCTCCATTAAGCTACCCTTTTGGGTTTCAACCTAATGGGTATGGCTCAACTTTGTCCTTTCAATAGGTATAAGGTTTTTGTAATAATCTTGGATTGAGTGGCAAGCATATAAAGGATAGAGACATCGTGAATGTTACAAGCTCTAAACTTGAGCTATGGAAGCTCAAGATGGATGATAATGTCATAGACAAAGATCTATGGGTAGTAATATTTGGATCCAAACCAGATGCAATGTTGTAAGCTAATTGGGACATAATGGATAGAAAAGTGAAGAGTCTCATTAGGCTCTGTTTGTCCCAAGAGAAATTGGTAAGCTAAGGAGTCTAAAAAAACTTATGCTTCTCTTCAACACCCTAGAGCTAAGTTCACAACCTTTGTATGATTCCATCTAGCTTTGTAGACCTCAAATGGCCATGCAACAATCTACAAAAATGGTAATTTGAAGAGATATACTCCAAAAAAAACCATCGACTATGTCAAAGAAAAAAACTAAGCAACAAAACTTCTAATGGAATTTAAGGATCACTTGTTTGCAGGTGTTGGTGAGGACATTATGAAAGGAGGAGATGCTTGAAAGAGCCATTTTACAAGACCAAGGCTATGGAAAGAATGGGGAAAGTAAGAAGAAAAAGGAAAGTCATAAATCATGAACATGTAGGTAGAGCTAGAAATCCTTGTTAGCGAGTGGAAATCAAACCAAGCCCCCCAGTCTCTCAAAGGAGGTAACAAAATTCCCAGGCAACATGATGGAAGCCTTGATGTCTATCACTGGAAGCCCACATAAAATCTCCAAGGAGCTTCTCGAGCTTCAAATAAGAAGCCTTGGAAGGGACCCAACATGAAGAATAATACACATGAGTGGCCGCCAAAATCTTAGGATAGATTTGAAATTTACTTGCCAAAGAATGAGGCTTGGTGATCTAGTAATGAAGTTTCTTCTCAATTCTCGCAATCACGGCCTGCCAAATCTCCATAGGAGTGGCATGGAAAGCAAAGACAATTTCCAAGAAGTGGAAAATTTCTCCATGATCAATGTATTTCCATCCAAACAAGTCAAGCCTTCCTGGTATGGGAAGGAATGATTGTTTGTAACACAAATTTTTTTGCCATTGAATGTTGGAACTGGAAGCCTGGAAAAGAAGTCCAGGCAATAGAGTGCCTATTTGATATTATTCTCATCTTCAATAAGAGTGAGGAAAGAATCATCACCAAAGTGTCCATTCACTAGCTGCTGGGAAGAATTAGGAAGAGAAATCCCCTTAACACGAAACTGAGAGATGGCTTGTGCTAACAAGTATCCAAAACCTTCAGCAGCGAAAACATAAAGAGTCAGGTCGAGAGGGCAACCTTGCCAAATGGATCGAAAGAGCCCAAAAGAAGTGAATTGCTAGTTGGAGATGGTAATGAATGTAGAAGCATCTGTGAAGATCATTTAAACCATTTGAATGAATTGAGAGCCAAAACCAAGAGCCTACAACATGGCTAGGATGAAGGGCAACAGGATGCGATCATAAGTCTTAGCAAAATTGATTTTGATAATGACTGCATGCAACGAACCCATTCCATTCCTTTCCAAACAACAATGATATTATCCAAAATAAATTTAGATTTAATGAATCTAAATTAATTATACTTATATAAAGATTATTACATTATTTTTAATTACACTTATAAAATTATTTTCCCTTTCCTTTTAACAATTTGTAAGACGTGTTTTATTTATTTCCCTCACTTTAAAGAATGTTGAAAATATCATAAAACTTTGATATTTTTTAAACTTGGTTAACATATTTTTATTTTTATTATTTATTTATATATATTTATTTATTCTTTTTGAACTTTAATTTTTTTAAAACTTGGATATCAAATTATCATCTATTCAACGCCAGAAATCTTACCCCTCGCGAAAATCTCGCACCCTACAAAGACATTTGTGGTGGCGGGGGCTGCGTTGAACAAATGGCCATAGAAAATCAGAGGGTCGTAATATTTGATGGATCGTTTTCTATTCATCTTTGAAGTGTTCAATTTGGGGACCACATTTCGTGTCTTCGTATTATATTGCCGTGCTTGACCAAACATTTTCTTACTCACCACAAAATATTCGTGGACAAAATGTGGTTAAGAAATTTCGTAGCAACTACCTAAGCGTTGTATCTTTTCATTTTCTTAGTTGTATAATTATTAAAAGCTAGACTTTTGGATGACCATTGAAATTGACATAGACATACGAAAAGACATATGAAGGAATTATCTTGGAAAATTGTAAACCTGTAACTTCCTCTTTCTTTCTCCATTAACTTTTTCTTCAAATCTTCTATCTTGTGGATGGATTTTTCCACATGTTTACCTTGCATTACACTTTGAATGGGCTATAAATGTGCCTCACCTTGCAAACCCATTTCAAACTGAGAAACCTTTGAGATTTGCAAATTGAGCTGCTCATTCTCTTCTGTCATAGTGAGATAATAGCTTTGCCTTTTTCTGTTTTTGGAAGGCAATAAAAATGGCTTTGAGAATTTGGGTGGTGTTGTTGTTGTTGCCGCCCATTATCTGTTGTTCTGCATGTTTGGAAGAGGAGAGAAATTCCCTGTTGGATTTCAAGCGAGGCCTTAATTTCTCTTCCTCTTGGTACAAGTTGGAATCATGGAGAGGGTTCAACTGCTGTGCTTGGGAAGGACTGGGCTGCCACCCACGCACTGGCCATGTGCTCACTTTGGATCTCAGTTCACCTGGCTATACTTCTTTCATTCAATGGAGCGAAATTCAAGGGAGCCTATTTCAACTGCTGCATTTGGAGCACTTGGACCTTAGCTGGAATTACTTCAACTCTCTTTCCATCCCTCCACAAATTGGAAAGCTGAGGAGATTGAAGTATCTGAGCTTTTCTGAATGTACATTTATTGGTCGAATTCCAAGAGAATTGGCTAAATTGCAGCAATTGGAGCACTTGGACCTCAGTGGCAATTATCTCCAAGGTGCGATTCCAAGGGAATTGACTAAACTGCAGCAATTGGAGCACTTGGACCTCCAGGGGAATGATCTCGTAGGTGCCATTCCAAGGGAAATCCGTAACATGTCCACCTTGAAATTCCTTGACCTCTCTTGGAATGATGGTTTGCAGAGCAGCAAGTCAAGTGAGTGGATAACACATTTGAGAGAGTTGGAGCATCTTGGACTGAGGTGGATAAATCTCACTATGGCAGAAGATACTTGGGTGGGAGGATCCTTGGTTTCTCTCACCAATCTCACCACACTTCTCATGTCCAATTGTAAGCTGTCAGGAGAAATTCCTCCCTTCTTTGCAAATCTCTCACGGCTTCGACAATTGGACCTTTCAAAAAATTCATTTAGAGGTAAGATTCCTACCTTTCTTGGAGCTCTCTCTCTATTAGATCTTGATCTTTCTGGGAACAATTTGGAAGGTTTTACTCCCTCCTCTTTGAGTGGTCTGCCCAAGCTGGAGTATCTTTATCTCAGTTCAAACAAATTAAATGGCAGCATTCTGTCTACTCTAGGGAATCTTTCCAAATTGAAGTATCTGGTTCTTAGTTCAAACCAATTAAATGGTTGCATTCCGTCTACTCTAGGGAATCTTTCCAAATTGAAGCATCTTGATCTCAGTTCAAACAAATTAAATGGCAGCATTCCGTCTACTCTAGGGAATCTTTCCGAACTGGAGTATCTTGATCTCAGTTCAAACAAATTAAATGGCAGCGTTCCATCCACTCTAGGTAATCTCTCAGCCCTGAGTGACCTTGAACTGCAGAATAACTCTTTGAGTGGTCCAATCCCAACTTCCTTTACTAACCTATCCAAGCTAAAGTGGCTTGATCTATCCAAAAATAGCTTAAATGGAACTTTCTCATTTTTTATTTTGAACAATTGCCCCAAACTTCATTTTTTGGATCTCTCGAGCAATATATTGACTGTAAAAGTCAATGCCTCCACCATTCCCAAATTTCAGCTTGGATACTTAGCTTTACAAGAGTCTAATATTAGAGGAAACTTCCCTGCATTTATTTCAACTTAATATGATATTAGATATTTAGATTTGTCAAACAACTCTCTTAGTGGCTTTATTCCAAATTGGCTTTGGGAACTCACATCAATTGAGTACATTGATCTGTCAGATAATTTATTTGAGGGATCAATTCCAAAATCATTTAGTAAATATGCACAATATCTTTGGTTTCTTTCATTAGCTAGAAATAATCTTAGTGGTTCTATTTCAAATTCTATCTTTAAATTGGAGAGTTTGAATATCTTAGACTTGTCAAATAATAAGTTGAGTGGTAGGATTCCCCAATGTCTAAATAATTGCTCCATGTTGTCTGTCTTAAATCTGGAGAAGAATAACTTAAAAGGGATGATACCAAATATATGTAAGGCAATGAATTCCCTTGAGACATTGAAATTAGGAGACAATGCACTTGAAGGAGATATTCCATCATCCCTTGGAACATGTAGGAATTTGCAAATCCTTGATTTGAGAAACAATAGTTTGCAAGGGAACATTTCAAATTGGGTTAAAAGCTTGCACAATCTCCAAATTTTGATATTAAAAGATAATAATTTTAAGGGTAGAATCCCATTGCAATTAACGAAACTACAAAATCTTCAAATTTTGGATATGTCAAAAAATAATTTTTCAGGGGTCATTCCAAATCACTTTATGAAGTTAACTGCAATGGCAAATCAATTGGAAAACATAGAAATCCTTGAACATGTATCTAGTAGGAGTAATGTACTAAGATATTATATAGATGAAATAACAGTTAACAATAAAGGACATGATATGGAGTTTGAGAAAATTTTGAGATTAGTAAAATGTCTTGATCTCTCCAGCAATAGTTTGTCAGGTAACATTCCTCAGAATATTGGATCCCTCAAAGGTTTGATTATTCTCAACATTTCAAGAAATCATTTCAGTGGCGAGATTCCTAAATCTATTGGAGAGATGACACTACTTGAATCACTTGATCTTTCACAAAATAAACTATCTGGGCCTATTCTTATGGAGTTGCAACTTCTTACATCCTTAAGTTACTTTAATGTGTCCTATAATAACCTATCAGGGATGATACCACAAGGGGGACAGATGATGACATTTGATTCTACATACTTCTCCAACAATTCAGGTCTATGTGGCCTACAAATCTATGTGCCATGCTCAAGTAGCCCTCCTAATTCTCCAATGGTACATGAAGAAAATAATGAAGATTCAGAGGATGATATATGGTGGGATATAGGAATGGCAATAGGGTATGCAGTTGGATTTTCAATTGTAATGGGAATGTTATGGCTCAACAAAACATGGAGTATCCCGTGCTTCAAATTCATGGATGGCATTATTATCTCTCTATTTGAAATATTGAGAGAGCATTTGTATTCTACAAGGTAGGATTAGTTTGTAAGGTTTGTGGTCCAAATAACTTATATTTTATATTAATATAGGTTGTGTTATAATAAAATGGGGCATGCATCTCATTTACATGAGACACCCCCTTTAATGTTAATAATGTTAATTAGTGTTGGTATGTTAGTTGTTCTCGAAGATAGTTGAATGTGAAGTTTCTCATATATGATAATTTTATTGTGAACCTTTATAAAAACCTTTGAAATCAATGTAAATCAATATTTGCACAATTTCAATGTATTTGTTTATATTGATTGCAATGTAGCTTTTGTTCTACTTCAATGAAAATAAGCTCTGAAGAACTAGAGAGTGGGTGAAAGATTGAGCCATTAAGGGATTTTCATTTTAAATTTATTTATTTTCAATCATAAAGTAGAAACAATTTTTCAGTATACATTCCAACATTCCAATCTACTAGAGGACATTGCAAAGCGTGATAAAAGGAAAGAAATGCGTTGGAGTTTTGTTCAGTAGACGTTGGAATATGGTAAGGAATACGTTGAAATCTGTCATCAAATGCTGGAGTCTTTTGTGGCATTGGAAATTGCTCAAATTTAGCACCCAAGTTTATTTGAAACCTCTTGAAATCTGATTAAAATGCAGTGAAATTTAATATTGTGTTTAAGGCGCTATCATCATTGGTTGAAATGAAGCGTATGTGGACTGTTGAAAACACAGTATTATCATCTGAAAAGTCTGAGCTGTTTCATTTTGTTTTTTAACGACGACGTGATTTTTACCTTGTGAAGGCATTTCAATCTCATTAAAAGAATTTATTCAGCAAAGGTATGGCAAACAATGGTGTGTGGAGCCCATGTTAGAACACTGGTAAAATCTTTTTAAAATGAAAAAAATTGGACACAAGTGCATATCGATTATTTAGGTTACATAAGAGGATCGGGAATTGGCTATCAAAGTGATTGTTAAGGGTTACAAGGGTCACAAGATTAAAGCTTAATATTACTCTTTTGTATGAAGTATATAATGTGAAAAATATATTTTGTTTTGAGAAAACTTGTGTATGTATGATTGAAGTTGTCAAATGAGATTGTAAAAGTATGTATCTACTATTCACAAATTTCAACTTTATCAAATATACATGTAAGAGTATGAACTCTCTTGACATTAAAATTAGGAGACAATGTGCTCAAAGGGCATATCCCATCATCACTTGGAAAATGTAGGGATTTGCAAATCCTTGATTTGAGAAACAATACTTTGCAAGGGAACATTTAAAATTGGGTTAAAAGCTTGCACAATCTCTATATTTAATTATTAAAACATAATAATTTTAAGGGTAAAATCCCATTGCAATTAACAAAACTACAATATCTTTAAATTTTGGATATGAAACAACATATTTCAGGGGTTACTCCAAATGACTTTATGAAGTTAACAGTAATGGAAAATTAATCAAAAAAACATAGAAATCCTTGAACATGTGTCTAATAATATCTATGAATACAATTTTTATATAGATGAAATAACAATTAAAAACAAAGGACAAAATATGGAGTTTGTGAGAAATTTGAGATTAATAAAATGTCTTGACATCAGGTAGGATCATGTGGTATGACATCATATTATTGGCAAGTAGTGCATCAACAGTTGTCAATATCAGGTGCAAGGTACAATGAACGATGTTAGTTATTGACAACAATTTAAATTTGGAGTAGAGGTGGTCATAGGGGGTTGAATCCCTCAATTCTACCTAACCTGTGGAGGCTAGACCCCAGTGGGCATTGCAAGGACTGCCACCACCAGCAAGTAACACCTCCTTTGACAATCTGCCACCTTCACCCACCAAAGCTCCACTTCAACCAACCCCACTCTCTAGCCACCGTCAGCCTGCTCAATAGGTGGCATTGCCCTTTGGTCATCCAATAGTGGAGTGGCCCTAATTTTTTTTTCCCTAAAGAAGCTATTTTTTCAATGGGGCATAACTTTTCCCAACGAAGTCAATTTTTTGAGTTCTTATAGTCATTGAAAATTTATAACAAGCCATATCTTGTGCCCATAGTGTCTGATTTTGGACTTCTTATAGGCATTGAATGGGTATTTATGAGCATTATAGATCCATCCATGTAATTTTTTTAGATTCTACCTCAGGTTTCAAAATTTTAGTTTGAAGTCATTTCATGTACTTTGGCTCACTTTTTGGGAAAATTATTGAAATTGGCGGTTGTTTTTGTTTGGAGGCTTCAATTTCAATATTTATTCATATTTGGGAGCTTCCATAATTGTTGTAAATTGTTTATTTTGTTCTATTGGTGGTTTTTTCTCTAATGGTATATTCTAATTGATTTGAGATCCTCACTCCTAATAACTATCACACAAGGAAAATAAAGATGCAACGATTGCCCCTATCTAAGGGTTTATGGTCTACATTGGGTGATGATCAACTTGATTTAACTAGGGAGTATAAGAGACTTGATTATAGGAACAAACTTGATGAGGCTATGGGTTTGATTGTTTTACATGTTTCTGATAGCTTGTTGTTCCATATTAAGGATTGTACAACACCTTGTTAGGGTTAGCCGACAGAAGATATCAATTAAATGCAAATAAAGATTAAACAGAGGAATGGAAATACACAGAAATAATAACAGCGAGAGACAAGTTTTAACGTGGTTCACCCAAACTCGGGCTACATCCACCAAACAGAGAGTCCAATATTATTATCCAGTAAATCAAATCGATTACAATCAACAATCCCTGCAACTCAATACCGCTGCAAAATGCTACAATACAATACCCAAACCCTAACCCTTGGCCGCTTTTTATTAAGCTTTTTGTCAGTTACAAAAATAGGGTTTTCTTATGTCGGTCAATGAAAAATAGGATTTTTTAAGTCGGCCCTAAAAAATTGCCACCTACCAACCCCGGCGAGGATACATGGCTAGTGTACAGTACTTTCCTGATCAGTCGCCACCTACCAACAATCTCCCACTTGGAGACTGATCAGGCTCCACACCAAACAATCTCCCACTTGGAGACTGAGCCTGGACGACACTGACCCTGTAGCTCCCACTAGAAATAAGCACCCTAGACTCTGCTGTTCTATTTTTGTTGTTTCCAGTCTAGAAGACCAACCGAAGCTGAAGAGGAGCTCAGCTTCTCCTTGGTCACTACCTTTGTAAACATATCTGCTGGATTGTCATATGTATGTATCTTGGCCAGCTATAACTGTCCATCATCTAACACCGACCGAATGAAGTGATACCTCAACTGTATGTGTTTGGTCTTTGAATGCAAGGCAAAATTCTTTGCAAGATGTATGGCACTCTGGCTGTTCGTAAACAAATAACTGTTAACCTGTTGTGTGCCTAATTCATTCATGAAAGATTGCAGCCATATCATGTCCTTGCTTGCCTCTGTTGCAGCTACATATTCTGCCTCTGTGGTGGATAAAGCAACCACCTTTTGTAACCTAGAAATCTAACTCACCGCTGTTCCACATACAGTAGAGACATAACCTGTAGTACTCCGCCTGTATCAATATCCCCTGCCAAATTTGAGTCTACATAACCTGCTAAATCAGTATTAGAGCCCCCAAAACATAAGTGTTTATTAGATGTACCTCTCAAATATCTGAGAATCCATTTTACCGCATTCCAATGCTCTAATCCGGGATGACTCATATACCTGCTAACGACTCCTACAGCATGTGCAATATCCGGTCTCGTGCATACCATGGCATACATTAAACTTCCCACAGCTGAAGCATATGGTACCTTGGACATTTTTTCTTCCTCTTGTGTCTTTGGACACATCTCCTTAGTCAATTTCAAATGACTAGGCAAAGGTGTGCTGACAACTTTTGCATTCTCCATATGGAATCTCTGCAACACCTTTTCAACATAAGCAGCCTGAGATAGAGTCAATTTTCTGTTCTTCCTATCTCTGCAAATTTTCATACCAAGGATTTGTTTTGCTGCCCCCAAATCCTTCATATCAAATGACTGTGCTAACTGATGTTTTAACTCTTTGATGTGATCCATGTTAGACCCAGCTATAAGCATGTCATCAACATATAAACATAAAATAATGTAGTTGTCATTATCCAACCTCTTAAAATAAACACAATGGTCAGAATTACACCTGTTGTAGCCTTGCTCAGCCATAAAACTATCAAATTTTAGATACCATTGCCGAGGTGCTTGTTTTAGGCCATACAAATTCTTCTTCAATCTGCAAACTTGTTTCTCCTTACCTTTGATCTCAAATCCTTGGGGCTGTTCCATATATATCTCCTCCTCCAAATCACCATGGAGAAAGATAGTTTTCACATCTAGATGTTCCAAATGCAAATCTTCAGCAGCCACAATACTTAAAACAGTACGAATAGAAGTCATCTTGACAACCGGAAAAAATATCTCATCAAAATCAATGCCCTTTTTCTGTGCAAATCCTTTTACAACTAACCTAGCCTTAAATCTTTTCTTACCTCCATCTTCCTCTTTCAGCCAGTAAACCTATTTATGTGGTAAAGCCTTTTTACCTATAGGTAACTTACATAATTCCCAAGTCTGATTTTTCAGCAAGGAGTCCATTTCTTCTTTCATAGCAAGCTCCCACTGAACTTGTGTATCCACCTGCATAGCTTCATCATACCCTTCTGGTTCACCAACATCTATTAACAAAATAGAATACAAAGAGGGAGAAAACCTTTTAGGAGGTCTACTTATCCTTATTGACTGTCTAACATTCACTGGAGTTTGTGGTATTTCTGGTTGCTGTTGCGGAGCATGAGGAGCCACTTGAACATCACTATTTGGAGTATCATCCAACACCACATAATCCTTTTCTTTCTTCTCATGCTGCTGTAACTAATCTTTGTACAACACCTTCTCATTGAATATAACATCCCTGCTTCTCACAGTTTTCTAATTTTCAAAATCCCAAAGCCTATAACCAAATTCATCAATGCCATATCCAACGAAGGTACATTTTTTTGATTTCGCATCCAGCTTGGTTCTATTTTTAGAATCTATATGTGCAAATGCTTCACAGCCGAAGGTTTTCAGAAAAGAATAACTCACCTTCTTGCCGGTCCATGCTTCCTCTGGAATACCACAGCCCAAAGGAACTGAAGGACCTCTGTTAATTAAATATATAGCAGTGTTGACAGCCTCTACCCACATGTTTAAAGGCAGTCCAGCATGCAATCTCATGGTCCTTACAAGCTCCATTATTGTCCTATTCATGCGTTCAGCCACTCCATTTTCCTGTGGAGTCCTTGGAACTATTTTCTGCCTACGAATTCCATTAAAGGAACAATAATATTCAAATTCTTTGCTGCAATACTCACCGCCATTATCAGATCTGAGACATTTTAATCTTTTACCTGTCTCATTTTCAACCAAGCTTCTCCATTTCTTAAATGTTTCAAATACATCAGATTTCTGTCTAAGGAAATAAATCCAAACCTTCCTAGTTGCATCATCTATGAATGTAACATAATACTGAGAGCCACCGAGAGAAGATACCTGAGCTGGTCTGCATACATCTGTATGCACAAGCTCTAATGTTTCATTTTTCTTTTGCTTCCCATCCTTGAGAAAACTGACTCTCTTTTGTTTGCCATACACACAACTTTCACAGAAATCTATATTAATACATTTCAGACCTGGTAAAACTTTCTTAGAATGAAGTACCTTCATACCTTTTTCACTCATATGCCCAAGTCTGTTATGCCACAGTGTTGTTTCAGAACCTATAGTAACTTTTCCAGTCTCTTCCTGCAAACCTGCAGCAACTGTTCTGAACCTGTTTGTTTTTCCTCTGTAACATCTAAAGTAGAAGGAACAGTATGACCTGTACAAAGATATAAGGTGCCTACTTTCACACCTTTTGCTACTACTAAGGCACCTTTTAAAACCTTCCAATTTTTATTAGTAAGTGTAACAGTGCAACCTTGTTCAGTTAGCTGCCCTGCTGAAATTAAATTCCTACTGAGCCTTGGAACATGCCTTACCTCTTGTAGTAGCCAATGATTCCCATTCTGCAACTTAATCTTGATTCTTCCCTTTCCAACAATCTAACAGGGTTCGTTATCTCCCAAATAAACCAGCCCAAAATCTCCTTGGACATAATCAAGGAAATAACTTCTATGGGGCGTAGCATGAAATGAGGCCCCTGAATCTAAAACCCATGAATCATCAGCATTATCTAGGGAAAGAATCAAAGCATCATCTTCAGACTTATTGCTTACCACATTTGCTTCCTTATTGCCTTCTTGTTTGTCTCCTTCTTTGTTCTTTCGAGACCAGCAATCTTTCTTCAGATGACCTAGTTTTCCATAGTACCAGCAATCCTTCTATCCTCTGGTTTGGGATCTTTTGTCCTTTGATTTTCCTCATGACTTCCCATGACCTCCAGAACCTTTTCCTCTCTCCTTTGATCTGCCCCTACTTTTTGCATTCAAAACACTGCCTGATTTGGATCCACCTGAGCTTTTCTTACGAGTTTCCTCACTCAGAATAACACCAACAACATCATCAAATTTTAGGGTATTTGAACCAGAAACAGAGTTACTAACCTCCATTACCAAACTATCCCAGCTTTTAGGCAATGAACATAATATCAAGAGAGCTCTAACTTCTTCATCAAATTTTACATTTACAGAAGTCAATTGACTGACAATCGTATTAAATTCATTTAAATGATCTGTCACAGATCCACCTTCAACTTTTTTTAGATTAAACAAACACTTCATAAGAAATACTTTATTTGAGGCTGAGGGTTTTTCATACAATTTAGCCAAAGATTTCATCAGACCATCTGTTGTCTTCGCTTCCGTTATATTGAATGCCACTGACGGTGCCAGGCACAATTGAATGGTTCCCAGTGCCTTTCTGTCAAGAAGATTCCAATCCTCATCAGACATTATTGCCAGTTTCTTGGCTACTCCTTCCAACGGCATCCATAAATCCTTTTGATAGAGGTAATCCTCCATCTGCATCTTCCATAACTGATAGTACTGCCCATTGAATTTATCAACTTTCAATCTACCCTCGTCCACCATTGCTCCCACTCAACCGTGAGACTTTCCTGCAGACGATAATCGAACACAACCTGCTCTGATACCACTTGTTAGGGTTAGCCGGCAGAAGATATCAATTAAATGCAAATAAAGATTAAATAGAGGAATGGAAATACATAGAAATAATAATAGCGAGAGACAAGTTTTAACGTGGTTCACCCAAACTCAGGCTACATCCACCAAACAGAGAGTCCAATATTATTATCCAGTAAATCAAACCGATTACAATCAACAATCCCTGCAACTCAATACCGCTGCAAAATGCTACAATACAATACCCAAACCCTAACCCTTGGCCGCTTTTTATTAAGCTTTTTGTCAGTTACAAAAATAGGATTTTCTTATGTCGGTCAATAAAAAATAGGATTTTTTAAGTCAGCGCTAAAAAATTGCCACCTACTAACCCCGGCGAGGATACATGGCTAGTGTAAAGTACTTTCCTAATTAGTCACCACCTACCAACACACCTAAGTAGGTATGAGATGAATACAAAGACCTATTTGGTAAAGTTAGTGAATTTTATGCTCTATAAATAGAGGCATAGGGTATTTGCACAAAGATGAGGGACCAAAAAGTTGCCACATGACTTTTTGCTCCCATGTACAGCAAAATGCAAGCATGTTATAATGTACTCGCATTATAAGGCACTCATGTTTTAGACTTAGTAACCAAGCCTAAAATGTGAGCGCGTTATAATATTCTCACATTATTTTTTTCTTTACAGTGCAAAACAATAGTCATTTGCCTCATTGATGCAGAGCACTCAGTGGAAGCATTCAAATTGATCAACAATCTTGATCGGTGAGATGTGACCTATGTCTTGGTGACCAAACCTTGTCAGCCAAACATATCCCGTCGGCCACCTTGTAACTTCTATGACCGATCTGCCAACTCTCCCTGACAGTCACTCCGCTTAGCCTTCAGAGAGACTTCCTCTATCGGCAGCGTCTCCAAACCTCCTGCTGATACCCAATGGCGGTTAGCTTTCCACTAGCCTTAACCTTAGCGGTCAGTCGTGACTCTGTCGGCCATACTTAGATCATCGGCGATCGTTTAGGAACATTCACCGATATGCCGATGTGTTATGTTGCCTTCGGCAAGACTTCCTTTGTTGGCGGGATCTTGCACTTGTCCCTTGATATTATCACTCACGCCGATATGCCAAAATATTGTATATGCTTTACATGACTTGTTACTGTCGGTGGACTAATGTATCTTCACCCTGATTTCACCATCACGACTGGTCACCTTTTGTATCCAACGCAATGTATATTCTTGACATACAATCTAAACATACATTCTCAATATACAATCTAAACATACTTTCACGATATGCATTCGCAATGTATATTCGGTGAGACTAAGGCCATTCTTCACCGATGAACCTCCAATTGGTATAACACCTTTGATCGGTAGAACTTTCAAAAGCTTCTCCGAGGGCTATTTCATGCCGATGACACTTCGGTTACTTTGCGACTACACAGACACCAAACAAATGCGCAAAGACAAAACTCAATAGAATGGAAGGGTTTCTACACTCCTCTGTAAACACTCGATCACCTGTCAACTTGGACACTCCACAACAACACTTCTCCTATTGTTCAACGACTAGTCACAAAGAGATGCCTAGTCGACTTATGCGAAACTCCTTGGATCCTTGGGTGCTTGATCCAAAACAACAGAAAACACAAAATACACATTGTATTCCTCCATCACACTGAACATGAGAATCTTACTTTTAGTGGACAGAGGAGATACAATCCATTTATTCACATAACCCTAGTTTCTAGGTTTTCAGACCAGTCTCTGTACAAAGAACAAAAACTCACAAACTATAACACTTCTAGACACTAGGCTACTTTAATGCCTGAACATCTCCAATCAGTTTTAGATGATCAAGTATCCGTACATAATGACTGTTAGAAAAAAAACAACATAGAAAGACCAATGTTTCAACACACCCAAAAATCCAAATCTAATTCATTCATGCTTCTCCCCTCCATTACATCCAACTCCTTCGCCTATAGAAGGCTTGGAACATCAGTTACATTCCTCTAACCATGCAAAACTGATTTGAAAATTAGTTAGCTGTTGGTTGTCTCCTCTCACAAGAAAACTACATGTTTTCATTGTGTGATTACATCAAACTTGACCAAAACATGGTCTACATAGGTATAGTGACCAAATTGACATGAAAACCTATTACAAACATGATGTGGCTTAAAAGCCTTATTGAAAACAAAACAAAACATGACTCCTACACCATAGCGAAGGTGCTCCTGCACCATACTCCCCCTGCAGGAAAAACTCAAGTCCCTTGAGTTGCTAACTGTTGGAGTGTCTTCCCATGCTTCAAAATGTCTGCCTCACTCATCCATGTAGCTTTTGAATCAGGAAGATCCTGCCACTTGACCAAGTACTCCTTGTACACACCCTTCCTTGTCTTTTTGACAACCTTGGAATCTAAGATGCATTCCAACTGTAAAGGCTTACTTGGAGGTAGATCTCTGTGTAATGAAACAACTTGCACAATATTTGAATATAATAGTAAATATGCTGCAAACACTTGATAATAATATGCCACTTCGAGGGGGCAACCTCCAAAACCACTTCGAGGAGGATACCTCCAATAGTCTTCAATGAGAACACAATACTGAATATGATGAAATAAGACTCACTACCTCCTATATATATACCTATTTATGCCTAGGATATCATCTAGGCTGACTTAGATGGGCCTATATAAGCCTTAGGCTGACCTAAACAACTAAATAACAATAAAATAATGATAATATGACTTAATTAAGAGTTAAGATAGCCACAAGCCGACTATTCATAACCCTATACACACTATAGGATTAAGGGCGTAGCATGCCCCCCCTCTTCAAAGAAGCATTGTCCTCAATGCTAACCAAATGTGGATGCTTTTGCATGAATTCCTCATTCTCCCATGTAGCTTCCTCAACTGGAGAGTTCTTCCATTTAATTAGATATTCTATGATTTCCCTTGTCCTCAGCTTCTTGGTGCGTGTTTGAAAAATTCTCTCAGGATCCACAACTATTCTTCCCTCCTCATCAAGCTTAGGTAACTTAGTATTTGCTACCACTTTATTCCCAATAACCTTCTTCAAGCAGGAAACATGAAAAATTGGATGAATTTTTGTTGCTATGGGAAGCTCCAATTTATATGCTACATTGCCAATCTTCTGCAACACCTTAAGGACCATAGTACTTGGATGCCAACTTGTTAGCTTTATGTTGTTGTTTTAGAGACATTTGCTTGTATGGTTGTAGTCGCACAAAGACCCAATCTCCCACTTCAAAAGTTCTTTCACTATGGTGTTGATCAGCTTGTTGCTTCATTCTGTTTTGTGCCATTGCCAAGTTCTCTCAAAGACTAGCCAATACCTCTTGCTAATGATGGATGTGTTCTTCGACTGTGTGAACCTTTGGTTGTGCCCGCAATGAAGAGATGATTGATGGTGGGTGGTAACCATATAGAGCTAAAAATGGAGACATCTTGGAAGAAGTATGGAAAGAAGTGTTGTACCATCATTCTGCTAGTGGTAGCCATTGCACCCATCTCTCTTGTTTATTTGAAGCAAAACAACAGAGATAGCCTTCCAAGCATTTGTTGACCACTTCTATCTGTCCATGACTGGGGGTGATATGATGAACTATGAGCAAGCTGAGTGCCCAATCATGAAAACAAGTCAGTCCAAAAATTACTTGTAAATATAGGGTCACGATCACTGACTATAACTTTCGGAGTCCCATGTAGTTTCTGAATAGTATTCATAAAATCTATTTCTACAGTGTTTACTGCCAATGGTTGTGCCAAAGCACAAAAGTGACCATATTTGGTGAGACGATCCACAACAACCATGATGACATTTTTCCCTTCAGATCTAGGCAAACCTATGATGAAATCCATAGATACCTCCTCCCACCTTTGACTTGGGATACATAAGGGTTGTAGAAGACCCAGAGTCTTAACTGTCTCCCCTTTATGTTGTTGACATACCATGCATTCAGCTACAAATTTTTGAACATCCCCTTTCAGCCCGTCCCAAAAGAAATCTTGCTTGATTCTATGATAAGTTTTGAGGAATCCTGAGTGCCCACCTATTGGAGAAGCATGTAGTTCTTCCAACACCTTAAGCTTAAGAGTTGAATTCTTGCAAAGGTATAACCTCTCCTTGTACCATAAAATATTTCCTTTCCATGAAAATTTGTCAGACACACTTGATTCCTGTTGGAGTTTCTCAATGAGCCTTAGAGTATCTATGTCCTTCTCCCACTCTTCTCTTGCCTCATTTACCTAATCTGCTTGTAACATGGAAATGGCAAATAAAAATGACTCTGTGGGTTCATCACGCCTTGATAGAGCATCAGCCACAACATTCTCCTTGCCTTTCTTATATATGATCTCAAAGTCATATCCCAACATCTTTGTGACCCATTTTTGTTGTTCTTCAGATGATAACCTCTGTTCCAAGAAATATTTGAGACTATCATGATCTGTCTTGACCTTAAAGTGTCGTCCCATTAGATAAGGTCTCCATTGTTTGACTGCATGCAAGATAGCCAGCATTTCCTTCTCATAAATTGGCTTCAACAAATTCTTACCTTTGAGTTGGTGACTTTCAAATGCTATGGGTTTTCCTTCTTGCATAAGTACTGCTCCTATTCCATGTCCCGAAGCATCACATTCAACAACAAATGTTTTAGAAAAATCTGGCGTAGCTAGGACTGGAGTTGTGCACATGGCTTCCTTTAGTTTCTCAAATGCCCTTGTCGCTACTTTATTCCATTGGAAAGCATCTTTCTTTAACAAGGATGTGAGAGGAGATGCTATACTACCATAATTCTTTACAAATCGGCGATAATACCCTATAAGCCCTAAAAAACCTCGTAAGTTCTTAAGGGTCTTAGGAATTTTCCACTCTACAATTGCTTGGATCTTATGAGGGTCCACCTTGACTCCCTCATGTGACACAATGTGACCAAGGTACTCCACTTCTTTGACACTAAAGATACACTTGGATGGTTTAGCATACAACTGATTCTGCTTCAAAATGTCCAACACTTGATTTACATGTTGCAAGTGTTCCTCCCATTTTTTACTATATATTAAGATGTCATCAAAAAATACCAAAACAAATTTCCTCAAAAATGGCCTGAAGATAGAGTTCATCAACTTTGAAATGTCGACGGTGCATTAGTGAGACCAAAAGGCATTACCAAAAATTCATAGTGGCCCTCATGGGTTCTAAAAGTTGTCTTATGTACATCCTCATCTCTAATTCTAATTTGATGATAACGAGAATGGAGATCAAGTTTTGTAAAATAAATAGCACCATTAAGCTCATCTAAAAAATCATCAATTACTGGAATAGGAAACTTATCTTTTATGGTGAACTTGTTAAGCTCCCTGTAATCTGGACACATCCTCCAAGTTTCATCCTTCTTACGCACCATTACCACAGGAGATGAGCAAGCACTTTGACTATGCCTGATAATGCCTGCTTCTAGCATCTCTTGAACTATCTTCTCAATCTCACTTTTTTGAGCATATGGATATCTGTAGGGCCTGATGTTGGGTGGTTGGCTCCCTGGTACTAGTTGAATGGCATGATCATGATCTCTCCTAGGAGGCAATCCTTTTGGCATCTCCCCAAAGACTACAGAGTGCTTATCTATAATTGCTTGTAGATCCAATGGTGTAGAAGCCTTTGAGTGATATGCTTCTAATGAAAATAATTGGGCTACCATCCCATCTACCCCCTTCTTCAACATCTTTTGCATTTGGTAAGAACTTACTATCTGTGGTGACTTTGCACGCATCCCTCGTAATTCTATTGTTCTTCCCTCTGATTGAAAGTGCATGAATAGTTCTTGGAAGTTCAATTCAATTGTTCCCAAAGTGGTGAGCCACTGTACTCCCAAAACAATAACTGTTGCACCCATTGAGATAGCATACATTAGACAATTAAGATGATAATCTCCCATGGATAATTTAATGTTATGGCATTTTCTTGAACAACTAACAGTACCACCATTTGCAATCAAGACCTAAAATTCTGGAGCTAGATATATAAAACAATTTAGACGAGTGGCCAACTTTTTGTTGATGAAGTTATGAGTGCTACCTGAGTCTATCAACACTGTTACTTTTTCTTTCTTTAAGAAACCCACTACCTTGAGAGTTTGTGGGGTACTAAAACCTAAAAGTGCATGGCAAGAAATGATTGGTTGAGTATCTCTTGACTCCTCCTCTATCTCATTGTCACTCTCTACTATTGGTACCTCTTCTTCTTCCTCACTTGGCCCTTCAATATAGAACAATTTCTTTTCAGTGCATTTGTGTCCTCTACTATATTTGCTATCACAATTAAAACACAATCCTTTTGCTCCTTCTCTTCAATTTGTTGTGGTGTTAGCCTAGTAGGTTGTGGAAATGACTGTGTAGGAGTGCTTTTATCTCTTATGTTTATAAAACCTTGCCTTTTATTAACCATAAATTTTTCCTCTACTTGCCTTGCCATAATCATTGCATCTGAGATGGAATTAGGACGGAACATGCGTACCTCATATTTAATGTGATCCTTTAGGCCACCAATGAATAGCTCCAACAAATTTTGTAGACACATTTTCCACTCTTAACGACAAAGTATGAAATTGATGAATGTAATTCTTGACCATACCTATTTGCCTTAATTTGGTAATTTGGCTAAAGTAGCTATCCATAAGATTTTCACCATAATGAGTAATGAGTTCTTCTTGGAAAACCGACCAAGTGACAATGCATCCTTTTGCTTTCTTTTCTTCACATAGCCAACGGTACCAAATGAATTGATCAGGTTCCAAGTATAAGGAAGCCATGGCCACCTTTTGTTGACATGGAACATGGTGGATATCAAAGAATTGCTCCATTTGACAGAGCCAATTGGTAGGATCTTGACCATCAAACTTTCGCATATCCAACTTTGGTGTGAAATTCCTTGCCATAAAATGAGTGGTGTGATGATCCATCTTGAGATTTGATTCAAACCCAAAAACACCCTTCCCTTTTGTAGAATCCTCTTCCTCCACATCTTGGTGTTGTGACTGCTTATGTTGGAAAGTATCACCAGAATTTTCTCAATATCACATGACTTAGCCAACCCTTTCATTTGTTCACCCATAATGGACAAGATTTCACCTTTCATCTTGCTATTTTCTTTATGAATAAGTTCAAGTATATTTTCATATTCTTTTTTATCAACATCCTCATTTTCCACCTCCTCCTTGCCTGGAGTTTTTCTCGGTATGGTAACATTCTTTTTGCCCCTTGTTGAAGGACCCATCATGATTGGAAAAAATAACTTTGTAATAAATCACACAAAACAAATTAAATCAATCTAAAATTTTTACTGTAACTTACCAGGGCCAAGATCTCACTTCCCTGAAAAAATTGTGAAGAAATTCAAAATTGTACAGCCTGGAGAGAGAAATTGGTGGAAACCCTAATTTATAAATAACTCCCTTTATTCTACTCCAATTGTTCTCAAATCTAGACTGTAGTAGCTTCACTATTATATTGAAAAACCCACAAAAAATCTTTCAGAGATTCGACAAAATAAGAGAGATATACGTTTTTTAAAAAATAAGGGTAGAAACCCTAATTATGCGATAACTCACCTAATTTTGCTCTAAATGCTCTGAATTATGGATTGTAGTAGCTTCAATATGTTCTTCAAAAACCCTTTTAAAATTAGAAAAAAATTCACCAAAATTTGAAAGTAATGCGCTTTCCAAAATGACCTCCAAATCAGAAAAAAAAATCGCCTAGTTTTTGTCTTCACAGTGCCAAGATCATGCTCTGATACCACTTGTAATGAAACAACTTGCACAATATCTGAATATAATAGTAAATATGCTGCAAACACTTGATAATAATATGCCACTTTGAGGGGGATACCTCCAATAGTCTTCAATGAGAACACAATACTAAATATGATGAAATAAGACTCACTACCTCCTATATATATACCTATTTATGCCTAGGATATCACCTAGGCTGACTTAGATGGGCCTATATAAGCCTTAGGCTGACCTAAACAACTAAATAACAATAAAATAATGATAATATGACTTAATTAAGAGTTAAGATAGCCACAAGCTGACTATTCATAACCCTATACACACTATAGGATTAAGGGCATAGCACTCTGATCCAATCTTCATCTTCAATCACAACATCTGATCCATCTTCAGTATTCAATGGAGGTCTGAATGGAAATAGGTCTAAAACATTGAATATGGGAGAAATTCCAAGACCGGATGGTAATTCTATTTCATAAGCATTTGGACCAAACTTATGCACTACCTTGCATGGTCCTATTTTCTTCATCATAAGTTTGGTTGGCTGTCCTTTAGGTAGCCTTTCCTTCCTTAGATAGGCCATCACCAAATCTCCCACCTTGAACTGTACATCTCTCCTTTTGAGATCTGCCCTATCCTTGTATTTGGAGACTGCCTTTTCCAACTAAACTTTGACTTGATCATGAACTGTCTTCATGGTGGCAACAAAATCTTCTCCTAGAGCACTCCTCTTATCCCAACCTTGTAGGTCTTTGAGTTCAAGTGGTCCTCTTGGATGGAAACCATAAACAATTGCAAATGGACTCTTCCCAGTGCTTCTATTCACCAAATCATTGTAAGCATATTCAACTTGACTGATAATCAAGTCCCATGCCAACCCATGCTTCTTGGTAAGGCATCTGAGAAGGTTTCCTAAGGACCTGATAACAACCTCAGTCTGACCATCAGTTTGGGGATGGTAGGCTGATGAGAGACAATTGTGTTCCCAATTTTCTCCATAAGGTCCTCCAAAAATGACCAACAAACTTGGAGTCTCTATCAGTAACAATTGAAAGGGGCAAACCATGGATTCTGACCACTTCTTTGAAAAAGAGACCAACAATGTGAGATGCATCATTTGTACACTTGCATGGCACAAAATGAGCCATGTTACTAAATCTGTCCACAATGACAAAAACACTGTCCACACCCCTTGCTGTCTTAGGAAGACCAAGTACAAAATCCATACTAATGCTCTCCCAAGGCCTGTTGGGAATAGGAAGGGGTTGGTACAAACCAACATTAGAAGACATACCTTTGGCCTTTTGACATATGGTACAACTTGGAACATATCTCCTTACATATGATTGTACTTTTGGCCAATAGTAGAATCTAGTGACTTGTTCCAAAGTCTTGTCCAACCCAAAATATCCTCCTAAGGTTCCATTGTGCTTTTCTTTGATGATGTTATCCCTCATTGAACATTTAGGAACACATAGTAAACTGCCTTTGAATAAGAGACCTTCCTGCAACACAAAATGTGAATATTCACCATGAAAAGTGTTAGCCAAACTAGCACAAACTTCATAAGTGGTCTTGAAATCTACATCCTCCTTGTATGACTCCTTCAAACAATCTATCCCCATGCTTTCCATCTGTACTTCCTATATAACCAGCATCCTTCTACTTAAAGCATCAGCCACTTTGTTGGCAACACCCTTTTTATGCTTAATAGTGAAGGTATAGGCCTGCAATTGTTCCATCCACTTAACATGCCTATGATTCAACTTTTCCTGACTATTTAGGAAGCTAAGAGCATGGTTATCAGTAAAAACAATGAACTCTTTGGGCAGTAAATAGTGTCTCCACTTTTTGAGAGCTTGCACCATTGCATAAAGCTCTAGATCATAGGTAGAATACCTTTGTTTAGCCTCATTCAACTTCTCTGGAAAAAAGGCCACTGGATGTCCATCTTGACTGAGAATGGCACCTATTGCTTGCTAACTTGCATCACATTCCACTACAAAAACTTTATCAAAATCTGGGAGCACCAATGTAGGTAATTCAATCACTTTCTTCTTTAACAATTCAAAGCTATCATCTGCTTGCTTTGTCCATTGAAATTTGCACTTTATGCCACCCTTGATGGTGTTCAGAATAGGAGCACTTATGTGACTGAATCCTCTAATGAACTTCCTATAAAAAGTTGCCAAGACATGGAAGCTTCTAACATCTCCCACTGTCTTAGGAGTAGGCCAATTGAGAATGGCTTCAACCTTTGTGGGGTCCATCTTCAAACAACCATTAGAAATCACAAAACCTAGGTACACAAGTTCAGTTTTCATGAACTCACACTTATCCAAGTTGATCATCAACTTATTCTCATGCAACTTCTTCATCACCTGTCCAAGATGCTTCAAATGTTCTTCTTTTGTCCTATTGAAAACAAGTATGTCATCAAGATAAACAATTACAAATTTGCCAATGAATTCAACAAGTACCTCATTCATCAAATGCACGAATGTTCTTGGAGCATTGCTAAGGCCGAATGGCATGACAAGCCACTCATAGAGACCTTCATTTGTCTTGAAGGCAGTCTTCCACTCATCTCCCTGCCTAATTCTGATATGATGATAACCAGATTTTAAATCAATCTTTGAATAATAACATGACCCACCAAGATAGTCTAGAAGATCCTCAATCCTTGGCATAGGGAATCTATACCTTATTGTGATCTTATTTATGGCCCTTGAGTCTGTACATAGTCTCCACTTCCCATCTTTCTTTGGAGCAAGTACACTAGGGACTGCACATGGACTAAGACTCTTTCTAATTAGTCCTCTCTCCAAGAGTTCTTGAATTTGTCTACTCGCCTCTTCATTTTGTTGTGGTGTCAATTTATAGGCAGCCTTATTGGGAAATGTGGCCCCTGGAATCAAGTTAATTTGATGACTTATGTCTCTCATGGGTGGTAAGGAGTTAGGAGTATCCTCTACCACAAGACCTTGGTACTTATCCAACAAGTGTTGCACTTCTAGTGGAATCTATTTCTGCTTCTTGTCTCACTGACCTGATTCATCTTTAGGCTTCATTATCAAGGTATACCCTTGGGCATCCTTCTCCTTCATGAGGTGTAAGAACTCTTTGCCACTAACCATCATGACATTGGTGTCATTACTCTTCTCTCCAATTTTCTCTTGCATAGGATCCATCCTAAACTTCCTTCCATTCTTGGTGATGAGGTATGTGTTCTTCTCACCATCTTGTTGTACCTTTACATCATACTGCCATGGATGTCCAATAAGAAGGTGACAAGCATCCATAGGAATAATCTCACATAGTACCTTGTACTTATAATCACCTATCTCAAACTCAACCTAGGTTTGTTCTTCTATCATGTAATTTTGATTCTTATTCAACCAAGAGATCTTATGAGGACTAACATGGGGCAGCCTTTTCAACTTACACTTCTCTACCATTTCAGTAGACACTACATTCTCAATAGAACCTAAATCAACAATGATTTTACAAAGCCTACCATATGCTAGACCTTGGGTTTTGAAGAGAGTCTTCCTTTGTGGGGGCTCTTGTTTCAATAGCATCTTCATCAAGGTTCTCTTGATCATCATGCTCTCTCCTTCAAGGACTGGTGCAACACTACTAATGGGTGAATTCACATTTTGGCAATCATCATCTTTCAACAACTGATTCCTTCTTCCACCATCAAGGGAACTAGTTGCCTTCTCAGGGCATCTACTCGCAGTATGGCCTACTTGATTGCAGCCATAGCATCTACCAGTGAAAACTCTAGGTCCTCTGCCTACACCACCACTTCTACCTCTGCCATTAGGTCTTCTCCAACCTCTGAAACCACCACCTCTATGTTCTACATTAGAATGAGACTCTCGTTGACTTGGGTTGTCATTTCTACTTGACTGTCCTCTACCAAAACTGCCTCTTCCCCTATTATTTCTGCCACCTCTTCCTCTGGTGTTTTGATCACTCTTTCTTTTCAACTTTTCCTTAGCCCTAGAGGCTAATAGAAAACACTCATCCACTATTTTAGGAACCACCATACTGAATTCAGCTTGTATGTTATACCTCAAACCATCGAGATATCTAGCCACCATCTCTTTCTCCTCCTCCTTGTGATTGGCTCTCATGCTCAATCTATGAAATTCTTCAGTATATGTGGCCACATCCATATCCTTTTGTCTGAAATGATTAAACTTCCTAATGGTCTGCAACTCATAATTAGATGGCATGAACTTGTCTCTTAGCATGGCCACCATTCTACTCCATTTGGTGATAGGGTTCTTTCCAACTTTCTCTCTTTCACATTGCATATAGTTCCACCAAACTAGGTCAGAACCTCTCAATCTTGTCTTAGCAAAGTTGACTTTCTTGCTGTCACTATACTCCTTGAAGTTAAAATAGTTACACATGGCTTCAATCCAATCCATGAGGGCATCTCCATCTAGTTTCCCATTGAATGTAGGAACATCCATCTTTGGATCGCCACTATCTTCATGAGCACCTTTGAGTGCATTCAAGAATGCCTTTTGGTCTGTAGACATACCTTGTTCTTGAGGGCTCTCCTCTGCCTCTTCTTCTTCTTCTATATCAGAAGCACTTCCATCCTCTTTACTCTTACCCTTGGACCTCTCTTCTTTCAATCTTGCTTCAAGCATCTCCTCTACCATCTTCTTGATGGCTTCTTGGTTCATAGACTTGGGAGGCATTGTGCTAGCCTCAGTTTCTATATCCGTGTCTGACATACACTGCTCCAATTCAAATATTGGCTCGGATACCAATATAATGCAGAGCGCTCAGTGGAAGCGTTCAAATTGATCAACAAACTTGATCGGTGAGATGTGACCTATGTCTTGGCGACCAAACCTTGTCGTCCAAACATATCCCATCAACCACCTTGTAACTTCTTTGACCGATCTACCAACTCTCCCTGACAGTCACTCCACTTAGCCTTCAGAGAGACTTCCTCTATCGGTAGTGTCTCCAAACCTCCTGCCGATACCTGATGGCGGTTAGCTTTCCACTAGCCTTAACCTTAGCGGTTAGTCATGACTCTGTCGGCTAGACTTAGATCATCGGTCACCATTTAGGAACATTCACCGATATGCCGATGCATTATGTTGCCTTCAGCAAGACTTCCTTCGTCGGCAGGATCTTGCACTTGTCCCCCGATATTATCACTCACGCCGATATGCCAAAATATTGTATATGCTTTACATGACTTGTTACTGCTGGTGGACTAATGTATCTTCACCCCGATTTCACCATCACGACTAGTCACCTTTTGTATCCAATGCAATGTATATTCTCGACATACAATCTAAACATACTTTCTCAACATACAATCTAAACATACTTTCGCGATATGCATTTGCAATGTATATTCGGTGAGACTAAGGTTGTTCTTCACCGATGAACCTCCAATCGGTATAACACCTTTGATTGGTAGAACTTTCAAAAGCTTCTCTGAGGGCTATTTCACGCCAATGACACTTTGGTTACTCTGCGACTATGCAGACACCAAACAAATGCACAAAGACAAAACTCAACAGAATGGAAGGGTTTCTACACTCCTCTGCAAACACTTGATCACCCGTCAACTTGGCCACTCCACAACAACACTTCTCCTATTGTTCAACGACTAGTCACATAGAGATGCCTAGTCAACTTATGCCAAACTCCTTAGATTCTTGGGTGCCTAATCCAAAACAATAGAAAACACAAAATACACATTGTATTCCTCCATCACACTGAACATGAGAATCTTACTTTTAGTGGACAGAGGAGATACAGTTCATTTATTCACAGAACCCTAGTTTCTAGGTTTTCAGACTAGTCTCTATACAAAGAACAAAAACTCACAAACTACAACACTTCTAGACACCAGGCTACTTCAATGCCTAAACATCTCCAATTAGTTTCAGATGATCAAGTATCCGTATAGAATGACTGTTACAAAAAAAACAACATAGAAAGAACAATGTTTCAACACACCCAAAAATCTAGATCTCATTCATTCATGCTTCTCCCCTCCATTACATCCAGCTCCTTCACCTATAGAAGGCTTGGAACATCAGTTACATTCCTCCAACCGTGAAAAACTGATTTGAAAAGTGAGTTAGCCGTTGGTTGTCTCCTCTCACAAGAAAACTACATGTTTTCATTGTGTGATTACATCAAACTTGACCAAAACATGGTCTACATAGGTCTAGTGACCAAATTGACATGAAAACCTATTACAAACATGATGTGGCTTAAAAGCCTTATTGAAAACAAAACAAAACATGACTCCTGCACCATAGATAAGGTGCTCCTGCACCACTCATCACCTGTGGCCAAAAGACTGAGTTTAGAGAAAAATAGACACTATAGTGTGAGCACATTCAAGGAAGGTGAAACCAAGCAAGTGCAAGATAGAAATCAACATTTTCACGATGCCACCTCAGCAAACCTGCTCTTGAAGATGTCATGAAGCAAATTTCCAGGATCTAGTAGTCGAAGAACGTAGGGTTTGATTAATTTTTGTGAGTTTGAAAAGAATTTTGACTTTTGCAATGTTTGATTAGTTTTTTATATTGCATTTATAGTTAATGAGGCAGGAGAAAGCACAAATCCAACTAAGGAGGGTCAAAACAACCCCCAAAACCCTCCAAACCCTCCAAACCCACCTTCACATCCTCACAATGTAAAAGATACTCAAGAAAACTACTTAGGGAAAATAGAAGAAAACAAAAGACATCTTCAAACCCTTATTGAAATGTTAAACAATCCAAGTGCAAGCACCGATTGTAGGAGAGCGCTTGTGAGTTCATTAAAGATGATTGTTTCCCACACTTAATCGGTGATAAAACAAATCACCGAATTTCATGACTATAGAGATCTAGAGGTGTTGGCAATACTATGCCAACAAATTGTCTTATGAACAAGTGAAGAATGAAAAAATTATAAAATCTACATTATGTGCACACTTTATTAATCCTAAAACTGGCCAAAGATTAGAAGAAACTTGCAAACAATTCCCTATTCATTGGTGTAGGAATCAAGATATATCCTAAAACTTTTGGGATAGATGGTACATGGTCTTCAATGAGCGCCCATGCAACAACAATGAGGTGTCACAATATTTCTTATGGAAACTCCATTGTGAGTTCGTCCTCAAGAAGATTTCCAATTATTTTGACATTCGAGAGTTCCAGGGCAGAGGTGGTGGCTCTTCCAAAGATAGAGAGGGGGCTGAGCGAGACCAAAACCATGTACCTAGACCCATGTTGAGGCCAGAATGTGTGTCACTCCCTTCGACTTTGAAGGACAGTGTTGAGGTAGAGACATTACATTCATTGACTGCTCTCACGCAGTCTCTAGCATAGCACGCTAATGATCTCACCCAAGCTGATGAGGGTAAGAGCAGTAGGCATCATTTGTCCCCACATTTGTACAGTTCATGTGGGAACCTATGCGATTATGGGATGCAGGACTCTCGGTAGGATGCTGCAACGTAGGGGCAACATCCAATGGTGGACACATCCATATTGCATGATATTGTTCTCACCAATGATGTCTTACAATGTACATTTGGTATTGACTCTCAGGTAATTTTTTACAATTTTCATCTTGATTTAATATATTCTTATTTGAAATTTGTAATTAATTTTATATGACTATCTATATTATAAGTCAAAAATAATGTATATAATTGTTTGCGCAATGAAATTCTAGGGTCAGAGTCTTCATCCTACCTCTGTTAGCCATCCATTGGCGGGTTATGAGAGGAGGTCAAGTCAGCAGGTATGTAATTTATCACATGAACGTAATTATTGTACATATATCAATGGTAATATTATTTTGTGACAATTTGATGATTTCAATAGGGAGCTTCACTAGCACCTCCATGGTTTCCTTGGTCTCCTGGACGCAAAACCATTTAGACAGAGGTAAATTTAACCATTTCTAATCATTATGCATTTAAATAATGTTATTTATTTGTTTTGGTCAAATAATCTTGAACTCTATTTTTAGATGTTGAATATGGAGACTTCTCCTCGTCTTCATGAGTCAGCGTAGGTAGGCATTATTGCAGCTTTGATGTCTTCAAATCCTTTGACTGAGGTATGAGCTAATAATATGAAAATGTTTGTTGTATTTCTTGTTTTATCTCATGTCATTTGATGTACATAAATGATATTTATGTTTAGTCAGTTTTGCTTCTTAATGTTTCTCACAGGAGGTCACAACTCCAACACGTCCAACTACGGATGAAGAGAGAGAAAAGATGATTGAGAGTGATCATTAGATAGCGGAGAGTGATCATCAGATAGTGGTAAGTGATCGATTACATATGTGATGTTATATATTTCATGTTTTCTATATTAATGTGCATATTGTTTGATTGTATTAATAGGTGGAGTTGCACAAATCTTTGTCGAGGAGGTCTACTCAACGGGAGAGAGAGGATGAGTCACTATTTGGCACTCCATCTTCACAGCCAAGCAAGGGTCGTCGATCATTTGATCAAAGTCCACAGGAAACTAGTTTTTGGGACATTTTTTGTATGCCTAGATGGCTTTGTATACATACTTTTGTATGTTACCAATGCATATTTTTTTATATGCATGTATGGCTTTGTTTGGACATGCCTATATGGCTTTGTACATAGACTAGATGTTATGATCATGACATTATGTATATGATAGTTTATATTAAATATTTAATATGATGATCAATTATCGTTACAGGAATTTGGTTTTACACATGCCAATTGCATTTTCTTGAAAGTTTATAAATCATTTTCAAATAATCCATTTTGTGCATATCTTGCCATCATTGCATTCCATGAGACTGTGCATTTCTTTTAGGCACCATGTCAAACAGTTCACGCACCTTGTCTATGCTTCCACACTTTCCATACATGTCTACAAGGGCAGCTGCAAATACAATATGTGACAAAATTCCTATATCCACTTTGATGGTTGTCCACACCATGTTCCCCAGATCCCATTTTGGCATAAGAAAGGAGGATGTTGGATAAGGTTGTGCAATTTGGTTTTAGATGTGCCAATTGCATTTGGTTGAAATTTTCTTTTGTGCATTTGCTTGAAAGTATTTAAAGCCTTATGAAAAATCCATTTCATGCATATCTTACAATCATTGCATTCCATGAGACAACATTTCTTTGAGGCATCGTGTCAAACAGTTCATGTTCCTTGTATAGCTTCCACACTTTGCATACATGTCTCACAGGGTAGTTGCAACTACAACATTTGACAAAATTCCTATATCCTTTATGCTTTGATGGATGTCTATATCGCATTGCAAAGATACCATTTCTAAGGTTTTGGAATTTGGCTTTACACCCACTAATTGCATTTTCTTGAAAGTTTCTAAAGCCTTATCAAAAAATCAATTTTGTTCATATCTTGCAATCATTTCATTCCATGAGGCATCATTTCTTTGAGGCATCATGCCAAACAGTTCACGTGCCTTGTCTATGCTTCCACACCTTGCATACATGTCTCTAAGAGCAGTTGCAACTACAACATCTAACAAAATTCCCATATATTTTATCCTTTGATGGATGTCCATTTTGGCATAGGCAAGGAGAATACTGGCTAAGGTTGTGGAATTTGGTTTTACACTCGCCAATTGTATTTTCTTGAAAGTTTATAAAGCCTTATCAAAAAGATCCTTTTTTGCATATCTTGTAATCATTCCATTCCATGAAATGGCATTTCATTGAGGCATCATGTCAAACAGTTCACGTACCTTGTCTATGCTTCCACTTTGCGTACATATCTCATAGGGTAGTTGCAAATTCAACATTTGATAAAATTCCTATATCCTTTATGCTTTGATGGATGTCCATACCATGTTACCATTTTTAAGTTTTTGGAATTTGGATTTACACCCGCCAATTGCATTTGCTTGAAAGTTTCCAAAGCCTTATCAAAAAATTCATTTTGTTCATATCTAGCAATCATTGCATTCCATGAGGTGGCATTTCTTTGAGGCATCATTCCAAATAGTTCACATGCCTTGTCTATGCTTCCACACTTTGCATACATGTCTCCAAGGGCAGTTGCAACTACAACATCTAACAAAATTCCCATATCTTTTATCGTTTGATGGATGTCTATTTTGGTATAGGCAAGGATGATACTGGCTAAGGTTGTGGAATTTGACTTTACACCCGCCAATTGTATTTTCTTGAAAGTTTATAAAGCCTTATCAAAAGAAGCCTTTTTTTCATATCTTGCCATCATTGCATTCCATGAAATGGCATTTCATTTCAAGGCATCATGTCAATCAGTTCATGTACCTTGTCTATGCTTCCACACTTTGCATACATGTCTACTAGAGTAGTTGCAACTAGAAGATTTGACAAAATTCCCATATCTTTTATGCTTTGATGGATGTCCATACCATGTTCCAAAGATCACATTTTTTCATATGAAGGGAGGATGTTGGCTCAGGTTGTGGAATTTGTCTTTACAGCCTCTAATTTCATTTTCTTGAAAGTTTCTAAAGCCTTATAAAAAAATTTCATTTTTTCATATCTTGCAATCATTGCATTCCATGTGACGACATTTCTTTGAGGCATCATGCCAAACAGTTCATGTGCATTGTCAATGCTTCCACACTTTGCATACATGTCTTCGACGGTAGTTGCAACTACAACATCTAACAAAATTTCCATATCTTTTATGCTTTGATGGATGTCCATATCATGTTGCAAAGATCCCATTTTGGCATAGGCAAGGAGGACACTGGCTAAGGTTGTGGAATTTGGCTTTACACCCGCCAATTATATTTTCTTGAAAGTTTATAAAGCCTTATCAAAAAGATCCTTTTTTGCATATCTTGCAATCATTGCATTCCATGAAATGGCATTTCATTGAGGCATCATGTCAAACAGTTCACGTACCTTGTCTATGCTTCCACACTTTTCATACATGTCTCACAAGGTAGTTGCAACTACAACATTTGATAAAATTCCTATATCCTTTATGCTTTGATGGATGTCTATACCATGTTCCAAAGATACCATTTTTAAGGTTTTGGAATTTGGCTTTACACCCGCCAATTGCATTTGCTTGAAAGTTTCTAAAGCCTTATCAAAAAATCCATTTTGTTCATATCTTGCAATCATTGCATTCCACGAGGTGACATTTCTTTGAGGCATCATTCCAAATAGTTCATGTGCCTTGTCTATGCTTCCACACTTTTCATACATGTCTCCAAGGGTAGTTGAAACTACAACATCCAACAAAATTCCCACATCTTTTATCCTTTGATGGGTGCCCATCTTGGCATAGGCAAGGAGGATACTGGCTAAGGTTGTGGAATTTGGCTTTACACCCGCCAATTGTATTTTCTTGAAAGTTTATAAAGCCTTATCAAAAGAATCCTTTGTTTCATATCTTGCCATCATTGCATTCCATGAAATGGCATTTCATTTCAAGGCATCATGTCAAATAGTTCACGTACCTTGTCTATTCTTCCACACTTTGCATACATGTCTACTAGGGTAGTTACAACTAGAAGATCTGACAAAATTCCCATATCCTTTATGCTTTGATGCATGTCCATACCATGTTCCAAAGATCACATTTTGCCATATGAAGGGAGGATGTTGGCTAAGGTTGTGGAATTTGTCTTTACACTTGTCAATTTCATTTTCTTGAAAGTTTCTAAAGCCTTATATAAAAATCCATTTTTTTCATATATTACAATCATTGCATTCCATGTGACAACATTTCTTTGAGGCATCATGCCAAATAGTTCATGTGCATTGTCTATGCTTCCACACTTTTCATACATGTCTTCGAGGACAGTTAAAACTACAATATCTAACAAAATTTCCATATCTTTTATGCTTTGATGGATGTCCATACCATGTTGCAATGATCCCCTTTTGGCATAGGCAAGGAGGATACTAGCTAAGGTTGTGGAATTTGGCTTTACAACCGGCAATTGTATTTTCTTGAATGTTTATAAAGCCTTATCAAAAAAATCCTTTTTTGCATATCTTGCAATCATTGCATTCCATGAAATGGCATTTCATTGAGGCATCATGTCAAACAGTTCACGTACCTTGTCTATGCTTCCACACTTTGCAAATATGTCTCATAGGGTAGTTGCAACTACAACATTTGATAAAATTCCTATATCCTTTATGCTTTGATGGATGTCTATACCATGTTCTAAAGATACCATTTCTAAGGTTTTGGAATTTGTCTTTACACCCACCTATAAGAGTCAATGTGACTCAGCAAGCCAGGATCACCTGCAATCAAGACAACCTTCCACACAAAGATAACAAAGAAGATGCTAAAATAATGGAGCAAAGAATCTATACAAATATCATATGAAGCTATATGAAATACAATGAGAGAGCCTTGCTTATAAAGGCAAGGTGAGAGCTAGAAAGGTGGAGTGGAAAGTGGAGATATTCCTACAACATGTGTCAATTAGAGGATGATAACTAATTGCACATGTGGAGGATAAGACAACTCACTCCAACTATCAACAACTAAACACACAACTAGACTCAACTAGAAACACCTAGAAGACTCACTAAGTCAACTTAACATGTGTGAATGTTGTGTTCACACCAACACCGCCAATCACATTTGCTTGTAAGTTTCTAAATCCTTATCAAAAAATTCATTTTGTTCATATCTTGCAATCATTACATTCCATGAGGTGACATTTCTTTGAGGCATCATGCCAAATAGTTCACATGCCTTTTCTATGCTTCCACACTTTGCATACATTTCTCCAAGGGCAGTTGCTTCTACAACATCTAACAAAATTCCCATATCTTTTATCCTTTGATCGATGTCCATTTCATTACTCCCTTTTCCATGGGTTCATAGTTTAGCTTAAAAGCATCTGCTATTTGTTTAGGCATCATAGTGGCACTTGTGCCTGAGCCTATCATGGAATTATGTAGTAGTCTCTTTCCTACTATGAGAGTTAAATAAAAAGGAGTAGGTTTAGCTTTACCTCCTTTTGCCTTCAAAATCACCAAGGAGGCTATCAGATTTTGTGGAGGAGCCTTTGGTTGTTCTTCAGTCACCCCTTTGTTCCTACCAGCATATCCTATGTGCAGTGTGGCCACTGGTGTTTTCTATTTATTTAGTGCCTCTTGAAGCGAATTCTTCTATTCTGGGATTGATAAAACATTCCATAATGAAACATTAGCGGGTGATCTTTTCAATTTCTCCACTACATACAATGGGCCTAGTGATTGAAATTTCTGGATAACATCGGGATACCTGCCCTTCTCAGCTAGTTGACTTGCAACATTATTATTCAACACCATAGTTTCCATATCCTACCTTTGTATTGGTGGGTGAGTAGCCTGAATCATGGGATTTTTCCTAAAAATGTCTTTGGTGTGTGGCGTGCTCACTGGGGCTTCAATTATCTTTCTTTTAGACCAGGTGTAGTAGTCAGATCATACCTAAGGTGTCTTCAAAGTTGAAGCCTCATTTGTAAACACTACCTCCTCTTCTTCTACCCATGAGAAAATTGCATGCTTTGGAGCAATTTTAGCTCTTGCTCAATAAACATTCCTTGCATCTGAGCTACTAAGACTGCATTTTGCATATTGGGTGATTAGTATCGATACAATGTTGGTTAAGCCTTTGTTTGCATCATTTGTCTCCCTTGCTTTGTCACTTTTTCCTACAAATTTCCCCTAGGGCAATCTTTAGGCATATGAGCATTATTACAGGGAAAACACCAGGCATTTGACTCTTCAACCAAGTTGTTATGGCCAACAACTAACTCTGAGTGAGAGTTAGGCATAATGGCATATAATGGTGTCAGGATCAGAATGATTTGATTCGATGGTTGCAATAGACCCGACCTTTGATTCCCTTGGTAGTGATTAGACTGATAAGACATCTTGGTTCCTTGGAAACCTTGGTAAGGAAGTCTTAAATAAGTGGTATGTTACTGTTGTCAATGAGGATTGCACCCTTATGTAAAGTTGTGAAACTCTGCAATCCTTTGAAACATGGGAACAAACTCAGGCTGTGGGTGACCTATAGTGAGTTTGAACCTCCAAATTGTGGGCTGGTTCCCTTAAAATATTCTATTGGAATGTATGATTTTCTATTTTGGAAAAGGGTAAGAAGGAAACTATAAGGAAATGAAACTGTAAAATTTGGTGATGCACCTAATATGGGTAGAAAATATGTAATCTGGTTCACAATATAACTCAGAAATCTGACTCACACAATCCAATCTTGGCACAAATATCACAAAAGCATTTCTAAGGAAGGCTTGAAAATAGGCTTTTTATGAAGGAAAAGGATTTCTCACAACACAAAAGGATTATTTTCTTTAACACAACCTAAGACCTGTAATAACACTATGCTTAATGCTTCAAATAATAGTGAGACAATAGTTTTAAAGGTTTTGGTAATCAAACTCATTAAAACTTCATCAAATCACTTCATACAATTTGCATTAAATGTAAAGGTAAATGCTTGATTCCAAAGGACAAAGGAAAAATTGCATGAAAACAAATAAATTGAACCTGTAACCTGTTGTGATTTCTCTATAAAACTATAGAAATGGTGAGCTACAAAACCTTCTTCTCTCTCCAAAAGTGTAAAAGAGCAAAAAGGCAAAAACTAGCGAAAACAAGCTTTTGCTTTATAATATATAGCTTTCCTTTCACTAAGAGGCATGCAAAAAAGGAACTACAGCTAACTGCCTCTAAAAATAAGCACTCCAAAGTGATCCACAAGCAACCTCAAAAATCCCTAAAAATAAGGGCTCAAACAACCACAAATTGAGCAAAAATAGCTCCAATTTGGTCCTCTCCATATGCTTGACCAAGAACCCAAAAAATGCTCCTCAAATCATGCAAAAATCCCCTCGATGGCCTAGTTAACTCAACTCATCAATTTGCATGATTTTGCATTTGCAAAATTGATTGTGAGTAAATAATAAAGTAATTAAAATAATTACTCTATTATTGGTTACAACTTGTACTACATTTGATTTTACAATTTGTAAAAAATAATAAAGTAATTTGAAGAATATTACTTTATTATTTATTTACAATTGATTTATTTGTAAAATCATGCATGAAAAATAATAACAATTTCCTTATCTCTCCAATTTACATATGCCTAATTTGCATGATTTGAGCAAAAATAGGACTTAGAGAAAAATACAATCTCCTTATAGCTCCTTGTGAGAAAATATATCTAATTGCATGCCAATATGCCTTAAGGGAAAAATATACCCTTATCACTCCAATTACATTGTCAAAATGCATGAAAAATTAAGGCATTACATACAAACCCTTATAACTCGATATTTGTATCAAAAGAAAACAAACATCTAACTCTACATTATCACTCCATTTACAATGCAAAAAATGGCCTGTCTGCCATATATATTCACCATGCAAGATAAAAACCCTAAGTCTTCATATCACTTTGCCATATGTATCATTATGCCAAATATACCTTATTCTCTCCATACCTCCTTCATGCAAAAACAACAATATCTCTGTCCCTTTATCTACCCCTTGCAATCTCCTTTGTCTTTGTCTTCATTTGATTAGTCTTTGACTTTGACTTTGTAAGAAATAAGGAATACCCATCTTGACCATATTCGGTCACATCACATTAATCAATGATTACAAGGAAGTCTTTGACCATGCGTAATGCCATTAGGGAATGAGCATCCTTCGACCATGTGATATGAGCATTATTCGACTACAATAGTTGACACAAGGTAATGAGTGTTGTTTAAATTTTTGCAAAGTATAATACTCACCCTTTCAAGTGATTGGCCACCATTTGACTTTTAAACAAAATGCAAAAGGTATATCCTCTGTCGACCCTTCCTAACCATGATTGTTAGGAGATACATCATTGAAGGTTTTGACCCCACTCAAAATTTAGATAAGGCAATAATATGTTTACAATGGTCAAAATTTCAATAAAGGAAAAGAAGATTCGAAGAAAAAGGGCGAGTAAACCCTAAACATGAAGTCATTTTCATTTCTTTGTCATTGGCCGCCGCTCTGCAATTCCTTTGCATCAGCTAGGGTTTTCTTGGTCTCTTCAGCTTCTTCCTTGCATTTTTGTGTCGAACTTTATGATATCTTTGTCATTTCTGGCATAAAAGAGGTTGCAGATAATGGTGAGCATGGCGTTTTTGTATTTGACTGTCATTTACTTCATTCTCTGGCTTCTTTAGCATTAATGGCCATGGCCATCTTCGTATTTTCCTTTTGTAGCATATCTTGACAATGCTTTTTGTTCTGTGTTTGAAATCTCCTACAAAATGTGAGAAAAATGGTAAAAGAATAGAAAATCTCCTTCAAGAGACCACGACCATTACATGCTTTCTTCTCTGCATCTTTGGAGGTAACTTTTCTTCCTTTGCTTGTTGTAGATACTCAACTATCATTGCATATTTCAAAAAGAAACAAGGGTTTCAGTCTTTTCATATGGGTATTGTTAATTCTCTTCTCTTTATGTATGGTCGTAGCCATTGTCACTTTCTGTAGCATATTTTCACTATTTATTTTTTTTGCCATGAAATAAGAATCTCTCTTCATGAGGAAGGAGAATGAAGGTTTGAAGAAACTTTACGACTATAGCCTTGTACTCTGTATTCTGCTATAGCTCCTTCTTTGACTGTAACTTACAAGAAAATGTGCTATATGACTTGTTTACAGTTTTCCAAAGTTGTTACAGTGTTACATCTCATTCATAACAAAAGTGGTAAATATTTGTCTTATTTGCTGTCCTCTGACCCAGTTGACTACCCCCATTATCATGCCATTATGAGGGTTTGGAACCTATATATATATTTTATTTTATTTTATTTTATTTCTAGAAACAATCTGCAACGGGATCTGAAATGGCTCTGGACATATTCAATCTGTGATTTGCCAGCTATCAATAGATCTGGGCCCCAGGTATGTTTAGCTTCCTAAAGGTTCAGGGGATTCACTCGACTACCAATGCAGTCTAACGGCTTGCGTATTGGGGCAATACTCCTCATTCCATGGCTCAGGTAAAACCGATAACTGCTTTACTACAAATGACAGCTCATGGTTTACCTCATGGATGGGAACTAGTCAATCAGGTAGGGGCCGTTGCCCATTTCACTAGCATGTCCTCTTAATGGGCCAGCTACTTTAGGGTTCCTTGGTACTCCTCACAATGAGTTTTAGGGCTATGCCCAGGCACTTCCCATAGTTAAGCGGATAAGGATTATTCTCTAATCTGACCCTGTAATTGAAATGAACAATATAGATGCGAAAAAAAACTACTGCAATAATCACAGTGCCTAGAGGCCACTGCAGGAAAAAATTTGGCAGAAATTCCACCCAGCAAGCCCAAGAAAGTGCTCTGATACCAGATGAGAGGAACCTCCTGCAACAATATAATGAAAAATGCATGAAAAAATAGAAATAGCAGAAACACAGAAGGAATTTATTGATTGCAGGCCACTTCGAGTGGGCAACCTCCTTTGAGCAAGCTCAATACAATAAATTCGTGGATGCCTTCATTGGCCTCAACACGTACTTATATACTAAGTCTAATCTAAACAACTATTACTCCCCATGAATGTGGGATAATACAATATACTCACGGGATGACTTACAAAGCATATGCGTCCAATAACAATATACTAACAAAGTAAAGAGAAGGGTTAAACACGGGTTCTTAACATACTTGGAGTGTCTTTGTACAGTTTGATTTATCCTTTCGCTACCAACACCTTCTCAATGATCAAGCCCATCTCAATGACCTTGCTAAAGGAAGAAGGACATTATATCTGGATTTGGTAGCTGAGGTTAGTGTGGAGGTTATGAATGAACATTTCTAGTATTTTGATTTGGTCCTAGTGCTACTAGAATCAATGAGTATTGTCAGAGGGAGCTTCTTGAAGTACCCCTTGACCTACATGGTTTGTGGGGTGGTGACTCCTGCTAAAGCATGGAGAGAGATCTTTGGGTGGTCTTCCTAAGATGTAGGGATGAAGATGGAGGAAGAAGCTTCCCTTAGAACCTATAATAATGTTATAAACCTACAATAGAGAGCATCACATAAATTTGCATAACATTCACAATAGAGCTTTGATCACTTGAATATCATTTAAAGTCCTTTAATGTTGCTTAGCCTTTTTTTATAATCCTTCAAACTTGTTTATATATGCATCTCAACTCACTTTCGGGAAAACCTTTTGAGAAAAGCCAAAAAAGTGTCACCTGGAGTAACAAGGTCAACATCCAAGGCTACTCAAACTTTTACTTTTGCAAATATCAAGGACAATAGCGCTTGGGCGCTAGTGTCCAGGTGTTTGAGGTCCTTTTGAGGCCTAAACTCAGAGAATAACACTTTGAACTAGCATCTACATCAGAATCTAGTCTTTCTTCAATATAAGTCTGCATATTAGTCTACAAGGGTGTTAAACCTAGTGTAAATCACCGGTCTCGACCATTTATGACATAACAATCTCCTAAAATCCTCATGAAGGAAATCATGAACCAAACTCATACGCACAAGGAGATAACCATGCCAACATCCCTCAAATGAACTGTTCAGAACCAATAACCATAGCTAAAGGTCCATAACCATGAGAAGATAAAGCATAAAGAGTAATGCATCTAAAAAATATAACGGGCAATACCTATTAGAATATAATTCATCAAGTAGACCAAGAGTGGGGAAAGAGAATGCTCATCTAGGACACACTAGGTCACAGTAACTCTCTCCAAAAACAATCACCTCTAGGTCCATAATGAACTCACATCCATATCTAGGTGTAGGCTCCTCAGTCTTCCTGTTGAAACCTCCAAAGAGTATCTGTCTCAACAAATGTCTCTAATCACAAGAGACTTTAGCCTCACCCAAGTATCCAAGTACTCATGAGCACCTCCATGATCAATCCATGCTAAGATCTGAATTCAATACTACACCGTCATGAAGCTCTCCAAGCAAATGACCAATGTACTTGAATTACCAAGAGAACCAACAAGACCATTGTCAAAGATTCCATTGCACATCTGCATAACCTAGGAACACATCATGACATCATGATCTAACATCTCCACAAAGGAAGACAACATGCTCTGAAGAACACATGATGTTCTAAGAGAACCTGTATCATGCCAATACTCTAATCTAGAATCAAGAGTCCACCATGGAACAATAACAAACATCCTATAAACAAGGATCAACATCTCCAATCACATGAAGATAACCATCTCTTGACAATAGAAATCAAATGTAAAATAAATCTCACTACCAAGAGATCCTCCATGACACCAACCACCACTATAGAAGATCATCCATCGTGCTAGGTGACAAATCTACATAACTACCAAATCTCCCACTGAAATGTGATACCAAGCTATCCATGGTATCGGATAATCATGCTACAAGTCCCAATAACTGACTATCCAGGCGCTTTAATCATCCATCCTCTCATTCCAAAGCAATATACCAATGCATAAATGACCATAGACAAGGCCAACTAATAGAATTTGCATCAACAGTGAATCGATCTTGTGGATATAGACAATCCACATCCGAGTCATCCCACTGCAGCTGACCAATGGGTAGCTAATCCACATAATTGCATAATTTGAAGATCCTAGAACCAATGAAAAACATGCAAACTCATCATCACATCAGTAATCTACAAACTAAGATATCAAAGAGGATAACCTGTAGACCTCAAGACTCAAACACCAGATCAACATTAGATCTAATTTTCCAATCTACAATTTGAGTAACCATAGTCAAGGAACCCATAAGAAAATACTGTAGAAATGATGAGTGACTAAACACATACCAACATTTCCACATTGAGAAAGATGCAAATAGCCTCCTCAAACCATGCATGGAGCATACATGCAAACTTGCAACTATATTGCATCCAAAAATACCCTTAGGAATTTATAATATGAAAAATAGTTTATTCACAAATCTACAAAACCACAAGTTTTGATTAATGGTGTAAAACCTGCAAAACCAACATGTCACTGTTATCAGGAAAATTGGATGAAATAAATAAGCATATCAAACCCAATAACACAATGAAATATGTGAATAACAAGATTGAATAAATAAAGAACAAACCTCACAAACCTTGTTATCCTATGGCTTCCATAATTCGCCTATCTGTTCTGGATCTTGATTGTAATGAAGCCCTCAGAAGCGTATACTCCCTTGCTTGTTGAAGATGACAAGAATAGAATGGTTGTGATATGAATGTGCTATAGTAATGGGGTGCCAAAGGTGCACTAGTAATTCGACAGAGTAATTCTACTTAAAGCTTGGATTAATAGAATGGAAGAATGTGGTTTCATTTATAGACTTGGGAGGATGAAGATCAACGGTTGAGACGAAATGAGCTTATCAATGGTTGAGAACGGTTGAGGAATGTGCAACGAATGAAAAGAGGACAAGTGTCCTACTTCCATCATGTAACAGGGTAGTTAACAAAATTGATTGAGGAGTTAATAGAATGGATTGAGGAATTGATAGAATTGATTGATCAATTACCCGAATAGATTGAGGAGCTGACATAATTGATTGATTAGTTAACAGTTTTGATTGAGGAGTTAACTAATTTTGATTTAGAGGTGAAATAGGACATGTGGGTGAGAGAATATTAGCTAATTAAATATTTGAAATATTTAATTACATGTGCAACATGGTGAGGTGGAAAAGGTGAGGTGGAATTATGAAATTAGGACTTAGGATAGAGGGATTTAGGATTAATTAAATAATGTAGGATTATTTAATTATGTGAGACATTAGAAGAATTTAGGGACTTTTTTTTTTAAAGATAACGCGCCTGGTAAACTTTTTAACATGACCGGCGACGCTGGTGCAACACGCCCTCTGGTTCCACGCGAATGCTTTTGCCCGGAGCAATGAACCGGTGAGGTCCCGACACGGGGGACCTCATCCCCTAACAAGAACACTTCAAACCCATGAGCTCGTTGGCCCAGCGAAGGTGTAATGCCTGCGAGCTCGTTGGCCCAGCGGGGGTTTGAACTCTGGTGGCCGCCACTACAACCGAGCGACTTAACCACCGAACCACGCCCTTATCAGTAGAATTTAGGGACTTTTAATTAAATAAAATGATTTTATTTAATTTTAGACTTTAGAAGAAATAATTAAATATTTTGATATTTAATTAATTAAGAGGAATGTGAATCAAATAAATGAATTTGTTTATTTATTTATTGATAGAAGAATTGGAAGGGAATAAATATTAAAAATATTTATTTAGACTAAATCGTGTCATTTTTAGGTGTATACATTTTGCCCCTCTTTGATGCAATGTAGTTTACTGCGTTGCTTCAAAGAATAAAAAATCTGATGGTGATACATGCCCCAGTTTGCCCCTAGTCCAAGTTATAATGATAGGATGCCCCCTCAGGAGATTGGACGGGAAGAAGGCAGAAGGCGTGAGACGGACAATCTCACAATGAAGAAGGTTAGGTTTGAAGAAAATGGGTGAAGCAAGAGCCGAATGATACATGATGCAAGAGAAAATGATAACACACACAAGCAAGCGAGCAAGTATGCACAAAGGATACAAGAACAAACAAGGTATTGCCCCTGTCAAGCTATAAAACAACTGATTAATTGATAATGATATACGACAGTGTTGTCATGGTGGGGAACGATATATCCCTAGAGCAACACGAAGGATAATGTCTGGTTTCAGGAAATGAAACATGTCGTGTAAGACGCGTGTATTGGTCTGATTTCGACAATGCAACATCCTGTATAAGACAAGTGATTGATTATAATTGATTGAGTTGATTTATGACCAGACAAGGATCAAGACCACTGATTTTGATTGGATCATTTGACAAGATTGACTTGACTTGATCGATATGGATTAAGGATAGACCTTGCATTTGGATCATTGCTTAGACTGACTGGACAAGGATGAAAGATATGATGATAGATAGAAATCTGATTGATAGAAGAAAGACTCGATAGAAGGACTCACAAGCTTTTGTAAACATTGATACTCTGCATGTTGTGGATCTTTTATTGCATGGGATATGGATGTATAAATGGATGTATAATGGATGCTTTGCTTTTGACATCTTGATGGTGCAAGTATTTTGAAGTGCTTTATTTCATCATTGGGCATTTTTTTGGTACTTTTTCTGAAATGTTATAAGTTAATACAAGCATCTAGGTATAATTGAACTGAGATGACCTGAGTATTGCTTACATGGATTTTGATTTAGCTAGTTAATACAAGCATCAAGGTATAATTGAATCGAGATGACCTAAGTACTTCTTGCATATCAACAGACAAGGATTGCCCCCGTTCATGTTAGACCTTTGATGTCCTTGATGATCTTTTGCCGATCATGTCCTTAGACAAGGTGTCACATTACTAAAGTTTAATCCGTAAACAACAAACAAAGAAAATAATCATGCCCCCATCATAGCATCTCTAGCTTTTGGCATCCTTGAGTAGCATAGAAAGACATGATAACAAAAATCAAGACTCTGTAACTTAACCATGATTCCAATCCACAAAACATTCTTACATTTAGATGTGTTTTTCTTGCCATAATTTAGATAGAATCAGTTAGAATGCCTTAGGTGTTTGCTTGCTTTGCCTTGGATAGGTTAATGTCTTGTGTAAGGATTTTTGCTTGAAAAGGGCGGGTTTTGCTTGTGCTTGCTTGCCTGGTGAAAAGATTTTACAATCCCTATTGGGGAGATAGACCCTAAGGGACTGACCTAGTGCCTCAGGGGCACATGGAAATATGGCCTTGCCTACATGACGATGCAGAGGCAACATAGTTCAGGGTAAACCCTAGTGGACCTAAGACCTAGGCGATAGAAAGTGAGGTGGACACAGATGGATAGAAGGACTCGACACAGGATGGATGGGACAATGGGGCCTCAGGGGCGCATTAGAATAATGGCCTTGCCTATGTGACAATGTAGAGGCAACGTAGTTTCGTGGACTTGGACTATGGATGGACTAGAGGATAGACGACAAGATATGGGATGGACAGGAAGGCGAAGCCTTAATGCTAAATACTGACGACAAGGAAACACCACGGATAGGACGATGGATGGGTAGAAGGAAAGAAGGATGTGATCTCCAAGGACTATGTTGCATGGGAATAATGTGCCCCATTGTAGGTAGAATATTTAGGATTTGTCATGACCACGTTTACGATGATAGGAGGACAAGAGGATAATGAAGGATTGGCATGGCATGGAGGGATAAGGTATGTCAAAAGACACCTAAAACATTTGTCAACATTGTGCCCCCAATCTTTACCAAGACCAAAGAAAGTAGAGGAATGGAAAATTAGGATAGATAGACTAGACAATATAGGTATGCAATGGCCAGAAGGATACGATAGGAAATGGTACAGAAGAAAATTGATAGGAAAGGAGTGATATGCCGATGAGACAAGGTGCCCCTAAGTGTAGGTGACATAGAAGATCAACTTACACATGACACATGTTTGCCAGGTTTTCATCATGGTACTTATCCAATGTGCCTATTTGCCAGGTTTTCACCATTGGACAAAGTGGTTTTTCTTTATTTATTTTTTTAGATAGAAGGTGGATGGATGTTGTTGCATGGACAATGTGAAGTGTTCTCATAGATGTTGGTAGGGGATCGCATGAAAGTGATATGGCATAGGTAGATAGTGGATTATGATGCAGAATATGGAGGGAAGGCTTATGCAAAAGCATGGACCATAGGAATAGGATGAGGAAGATATGTAGGATAATAGTGGAAGGAAGGGGAGATGGAGGTATATGAAAATGTTGTGGAATGGAAGGGAATCATGATGAATGGTTGCACATACCATGATAAACATTGAAGCTGGTGATGGGGAAGTAGTGTAGGAAGCAACAGAGACTTTTGCGTGTGGATGAATGACTTAGGCATGTAGGGATCCACATAGACTGAGTAGGTTTCTAATTGTTGCTTGTCATGTGGGATGGAAGAATTTGAGACTTATGGGTGGAATGGCAGAAAGTGGATGGTTGAGATTCTTGAGAGGTGGATGCCTCATGTATCTTGAGGGCTTTTTTCTTAGGTACCCAAACCATTTTGCTTTTAGATAGTACCTGTGGATGTATGGGCTTTGGTGGATGCAGCTTTGGTGCAGCTTCAGAAGTAATCATTTCTTGGATGCAAACCCACACCTTTTTCAGTTTGGCATATAGTTGTGTGGGTGCATACAGCTCTGGAGAAGGATGTTTCTTTGATTCTTGGCTTTTGTATCCTAGGTCATGAGGACTCTTAAGATTTTTGATTTGATAAGTAGAGGTATCCAAATGTTTTCTGTTGAAATCTTTTGGGATGGTGGAAATAGAGTTGGTGGAAGCTCTTTGCTTAGACAACATGTGCATCTGCTGGTCATGATTTGGATTAGTAGAGAATTCATAGACGGAAGGATAAGGTGTTGGAAGAAGTGGTGGTAAAATGCATGGAGGGATGTTAGGAGTTGAAAGTAGCAGAGGTAGATTGGATGGTGGAAGGTGTATGGTCACATGCTTTTGGGATGTGTAAGATAAGGGAGGTGGGATGGCGACATATGTTTTGAGGATATGATGGTTTTTGCGATGGAAAGTGGGGGATTTAGGAGGCATGGAGGAAATACCAACATCTTGAGTTTGTTCACCTTGGGGTATGTATCTGAGGCCATATGAAGGAGGAGGAACATTGACATGGACGGGCTCCAAAATACCTTGTTCATGAAGGCCTAAGCCTTTACCTTGATAGTTCATATGTTGGAGTATGTGGTGGACAACAGGATTATGTGTAAGCAGAACACTAGACACAAGTTCCTCGTTGCATGAAGAAGGTGGGATAGAGGATAATGCTTGCTAGTGTTCTAAGGAGGAACACTCATGAATGAAGGTAGTAAGACCAAGGATATACGGTGGGAGATTTGCAGCATGGTTGATAGTGGACGGCGGATGAGTATTATTGGTTTGATCTTCTACGCTTGCTTGGGAGGCAAGTGTCTCATCAAGGGAAGTGGAAGTTGCTGGATCTTGGGTAGGACTAGATGGGGTTATAGGCTCAGGACCATGGAATACATAAAGTGGGCTAAGAGGATCATCATGGTCTGCTTGATCATAGATAGGCTCTTGATCATAGATGGGATCTTGATCATAGATAGGCTTTAGCGTGATGGAATTAAGGTGCTCTTGTATATGTTCTTCATCAACAATAATATCTTGATCATGGAAAGGATATAGGTTATGGAGAGGTTGGAATTAGATCTCTAGCTCATGTGTAGGATCAAGTTGCTCATGGATAGCTTCTTCATCAAAGGTAGTATCTTGATCATGGAAAAGATATAGGTTATGAAAGGGTTGGATGGGAGTGCTTTGATCTTGATTTAGACAAGGGGTTGATGTTTCCACATGTTCTAAAGTGTTCTCTTGACATAACTCTTGATGTCTTTGAATGGAAGTTAAGGTAGAAGACTCTTAGATAGGCTTTTGGTCAACAACATGAAGGTGTGACAGACCTTGACTTTGGTGCATGGTAGGAGGTTCTTCAATATGCTTAAGGGGTTGCAGGTGACATGAAGGGGTTGCAGGATTTGACATGTTTGGAGACTCTTTGATAAGGTCAAGGACTGGAATTTGTGGACATGGTTGACTCTCTGCTAGTAGCCCTTGGATCACATCATTGGTAGGTGTATGGATAGGTGCATGAGGGGATTTAGCTTTCTCCCTAGCTTTTCTCTAGTTGTATAAATTTGGAAAACATTTTTCCCACCACTCATCTGATTCTTTTTTAGTTTTCCATTTAGAGTTTGAGGAACTCGATGGTGGTGCTGGTGTCGGATTGGTAGGAGGACTAGTAGATATAGTGGTATACAATTTCCAACTTGAGGTGGTGCTTGCCTTGTCATGAGCATCATTAAGACAGGAAACAGATGTATGAGGTGGTACTTCTAATTGTTTTGTCATTTCAACAGAAACTAACACAAGACTAAAATGGGTACCTAGAAAACCTAAAATTTTTCTCTGAAAGATTGTGGAAGTACTCACTGTCGTGTATGCGCTGGAACAGATGCGCAGTGGAAATTGGTAAATGCGCCGCAAGTTGGGATATATGTGCTGTACTGGTAAAATGCAAATGTGCAGGAATAGAATGTAAAAGTGCTAAAAGTCACTGGAAATGCGCCACAGGTCGGCACAGATGCGCAGGAATAGAGAGTGGATGCACCACTCTGGCTTTTTCTCAATATTTTTGTAATTTTTGGAATTTTTTGGTACTTTGGTTGCAAAAAAAGGTCTTTTTGATCTAATTTTCTGAATTTATGGAAAGAAGACACAGCAAACACAAAGATATTTTTATGGTTTTTTTACTTTTTTGTGATTTTTTTGACTCTATTTGGACTAAAAGAAAAAAGCAAGTACAAAATCCTAGGCTCAAAATGGATTACAAGGGTTTTTGGCCACTAGAACAAAGAGGTGTTTAATGTGGGCAACCGTTTGAGTGGTTACACATGCGACAACACTATTCTCTATTATGGAGTCTCCCAGCCTCAAAGGGTTATGCCTTAGAGGGTTTTGGGGGAGGTTGGTCGTCGGTGTAACACAACAACACTCGTTGCAGGAGGTTTTCACCCCAAGCACATTTATTTTAAGTGGATTGGTAGGGCTTGGCTTTAGCTTGTTTCCACTCAGGGTCGTTCCCACTTGGACAGGCATGCATCCAAGGGCAGGCCCCTCTAAAGGTTAAACAATTAGAATAACAAGTCTGGCGTTTTGGTCACCTAGTAAAGGGGAGAGCATAAGCCTATTGTCATTCGATAAACACAGAAGACACTGATTAATCCAAACCTAGTTAAAAGTAGAAAAACTAAATGGGCTATTCTACTTGTGCACCCACGCGGTTGTTAACTTTGAAGTGGTTAAAAAGATAGCAATGTTCATTCCTGTTTGTAAGATAGCAATGATCTAACTAAAGAAGATAGCAATATACAGATATAGCAATGGTTCAATTACTCTCTTCCTAGTTATGGACTACGTGAAATTTGCATGTATGCATTTTTACTTTCCTAATTAGAGGTAGATTAAAATTGTATGCAAGTTGCATGAACAATGGGTTACTCCTTCCTAATTAGAACTAGGTGAGTATGCAAGTTGCATGATAATGCCTAAATCAATCCTATTCAACATTTAGTGAAAATGATGGTCTTCAATTGACGTTATACACCAAAAATGGATTAGCAGTCTCTTGATATCCACCTGTAGTCCACAAGAACAAAAATTGAATCAAGAAGTTTGTAAATCAAATGGTTAGATGAAAAACACATAATCTGGAAATTTTTATGAAAATGTGAATTTTGACAGCAAAATAGATATGAAAATCAAAATCTACATGAAATTCTATGCTGTTTTTAAAAAAAATCATGAAAATTCGATAAAAAATGCCAAAGTTATGGTCATTTGAAGTTTTCACGGTAAAGTCAACTTTGACTGATTATACCTAGTGAATTTGACCAAAAAGGTTGAAGATACTTGTACCACCAAAAAGTAGAGTGAATCAGCTTTCCAACAACTATAAATTTGTGAAAATCTGATATTCCTACAAGAAGTTATGCCCTAAAGAAAAAAAATGCCTATTTTGACAAGTAGGAGCAAATCTGATAGTCAACAAGCAGCTAGTGGTTAATTGTCAAGTTGGTCACATGAAACTTCTAAAACAAACACTCACAAACAAGATGGATTAGATAACGGTGGGCAGGGAAATTTGGTTAAACAATGAATATGTAATAAACAACATCAAATACCCATAACTCAATAGAATAGTGAAACTAAGAAGATTAGATGAAATGAAGCAATGAATAACACAATGCAAACCTTCCTTAGATCAAAGCTTCTATTGTTCACCTATTAAAACCGTCCTTGCTTGTATGAAGTAGGGCCCTCAGAGAGTGCACTCCTTTGTTGTGTTCAAGGATGTCGATAGTAAATGGTTGTGATGATAAACGTGCAATGAAGAGGAGCTCCAAAGCAAATGTGTGATCTCAAGCTAATGGATAGAAATGGTGGGCGCCAAAATCTTATCAGGAAAATTAGATGAAATAAATAAGCATATCAAACCCAATAACACAATGAAATATGTGAATAACAAGATTGAATAAATAAAGCACAAACATCACAAACCTTGTTATCCTGCGGCTTCCATTGTTTGCCTATCTATTCTTGATCTTGATTGTAATGAAGCCCTCAGAAGCGTATACTCTCTTGCTTGTTGAAGATGACAAGAATAGAATGGTTGTGATATGAATGTGCTATAGTAATGGGGTACCAAAGGCGTGCTAGTAATTCGACAGAGTAATTCTACTTAAAGCTTGGATTAATAGAATGGAAGAATGAGGTTTCATTTATAGACTTGGGAGGATGAAGATCAATGGTTGAGATGAAATGAGCCAATCAATGGTTGAGAATGGTTGAGGAATGTGCAACAAATGAAAAGAGGACAAGTGTCCTACTTCCATCATGTAACAGGGTAGTTAACAAAATTGATTGAGGAGTTAATAGAATGGATTGAGGAATTGACAGAATTGATTGATCAGTTACCCAAATAGATTGAGGAGCTGACATAATTGATTGATTAGTTAACAGTTTTGATTGAGGAATTAACTAATTTTGATTTAGAGGAGAAATAGGACATGTGGGTGAGAGAATATTAGCTAATTAAATATTCAAAATATTTAATTACATGTGCAACATGGTGAGGTGGAAAAGGTGAGGTGGAATTATGAAATTAGGACTCAGGATAGAGGGATTTAGGATTAATTAAATAATGTAGGATTATTTAATTATGTGAGACATTAGAAGAATTTAGGGAATTTTAATTAAATAAAATGATTTTATTTAATTTTAGACTTTAGAAGAAACAATTAAATATTTTGATATTTAATTAATTAAGAGGAATGTGAATCAAATAAATAAATTTGTTTATTTATTTATTGATAGAAGAATTGGGAGGGAATAAATATTAAGAATATTTATTTAGACTGAATCGTGTCATTTTTAGGCGTATATAGTCACAAAAGAAAGAAGAGGTATAGGAACTCTAGGCTCACTTATAGGTCAATTCCAGAACCACCGCCATGTACAAGCATACGGAGGAGCTAGGTTGTTCTAGAAGTTTTCATATCATCTAATGATCAACTCCACAACTACTATACCCTGTTGATATGGCATCTAGGGTCAGTCCAGGGGGCTAGTAAATTGCTGCAATATCCTCTTTACTCATCCAAACTTCCTTAATAAATTCCTCTCACACACCTCTCTTCATCTGCTCTACCAATGAAAAATATGCCCTAATCTTGTCATAACTTCAAATTAAATTCCCCTTCCAAGTTCTTGTGGCAACAAATAAAAATTTTCTTGGTTTTTTTGACTAATATTGTCCTTTGTGCCTCGCCATTCGTTGTTCTCATTGAGGCTTAACATAAACCAAAATATGGGGAAATGGGGAAAGTGTAAGCACGTTCACGAAACCTTTAGTTATTTACAAGGTAGTGTTTCAACTTCCATTGAGACCTCATGGCCTTCCCAAATCTTTCATACATCTCTCTCTAGAAACTTCTCTCATTTCCCTCAAATTGTAGCTTTCAACAATTTTTTGATGTGCTAACGGCTTTCTTATCTTCTTGTGACTTTTTCCAAGGGACTTCAATCTTCTTCTTTAGTGCTCAGACTTCTTCCTTTCTAATCTCCCATGACTTGTTCTTTTTGAGTATTTTTCTCCTTTCTTCTTTGATATCCAAGGTGATTTGTCTTGGACTTGCACACCCTTAATTTTTTCGTCAATCTGACACTTGATACCAATTGTTAAGAAAATAAGATAGATAAAAACATATATAACACAAACAACAAAAGAATAGAGATACTAAATAACACAGACATAGTGAATTTATGTGGTTTATCAATAAATGACTACATCCATGAGAGAAATAATATTTATTTTCTTTATTAATCACAACAATTACATGAAAAGTTATTCTCCCCAAGACTAATGTTTTTCCCCAAATTTATACAATAATGAAATGACCAATTGAACTTCACATCCAAACAATTAAAAAATTTTCATTTCATTAATCAAATTGTCATTTATTAAACGCAAAAAGACATCTGTGGTGGAAAAGTCAAAAGTAGTTTGGATGTAGAAAATGCTCGTGATGGACTCAATTTTTGGAGGGGAATCATTTTCTATTCATACTTTTTGCCACATATTTGCAAATGTTTATGGACCAAATTTCGTGTATTTATATTTTATTTCCATGCTTGACCAAATATTTTTCTTACTCACCACAAAATCTTTGTAGAGAAAATGTAGTTAACAAATTTTGTAGCAACTCAGTACTGTATTACTTCTCATTTTCTTTGCTCTATGCTTATTAAAAGCTAGACTTTTAGATGACCATTGAAATTGACACAGACATTCAAAAGGACATATGAAGGAAATATCTTGGAAAATTGTAACACTGTAACTTCATCTTTCTTTCTCCATTAACTTTTTCTTCAAATCTTCCATCACGTGGATGGATTTTCCACATGTTTACCCTACATTACACTTTGAATGGGCTATAAATGTGCCTCACCTTGCAATCCCATTTCAAACTGAGAAGCCTTTGGGATTTGCAAATTGAGCTATTGATTCTGTTCTATCATAGTGAGATAATAGCTTTGCCTTTTTCTATTTTTAGAAGGCAATAAAAATGGCTTTGGGCATTTGGGTGGTGTTGCTGCTACTACCCATTATCTGCTGCTCTGCATGTTTGGAAGAGGAGAAAAATTCCATGTTGGATTTCAAGCAAGGCCTTGATTTCTCTTCCTCTTCCTCTTCTTTCTACAAGTTGGATTCATGGAGAGGGTTTTGTTGGTTTTAGGACAGACAACTGAGGGGGGGGTGAATTAGTTGTCACCAAAACTTTTATTCCTTAATCACTTAAAGCCTTCTTATATTTCAACAGCATAATAATGATTTAATCATAGAAGCATAATACAATAAATCAAGAGCAGAAACACATTCAACACATATAACACCAAGATTTTAACGTGGAAAACCCAGTTAAGGGAAAAACCATGGGGTGACTAACCCAAGATTGTATTATCTGTTAAAAGAATAGGAGGAACAAAATGGCACTTGCCAATTAGGGCTCACTGCCTGAGCACACTGCTCACAAGAGGCCCACTGCTTACATGAGACACACTGTCTACAGAATAATATAAATATTACATACTTGAACTAGAGATTAGCATCTTCACTATGCTTGAGACAGTTTCATTTAAGCTCAACACCTCTACTCTTCTTTTCGCTTCTCTCCTCTCTATCACTTTTTCATCATGACAACAGACGCTTTTGAATGACTTCACAATTCTTATTTATACATGACATCAACTTTGGAATGATCATCAAAGTCGGCACACCATACTTTATTTTATTATAGAGCAATTACAAAAATACAACTTGACTTGTTACAAAAACTTCATGCGTATCACTACACTGTCAGCCACACATATCTGGGACTTCAATCTCCTTTGAGGAACACACCATGCTTCGCAGAACATCTTCAGGATCATGCGTAAATCATTTGGTCAGCCAAGATTAGGAAGAACACCATCACCCAAAGATGAATCTTCAATTACGAGCTCAATCTTCAATGCCAACTACCAACACGAACTGGACACAATCTAGAGACCCCCACAAGCTTGCTTGAATCACCAAGACATCTACACCACTTCTGCTTACAATAATCATTCACATCTTCATATGGAACCTCAAGAACACCGTCGGTCATCACTGTCACATTAGAAGGATTGCTTGTGGACCTCCAAACCATGACCCAATTGAGTTGTCAATTCACATTAGCTTCCCAAACATGCCACCAGATCCACAGAACAAGATATTGTTAGTTTTAAGACAAACAACTGAGAGGGGGGTGAATCAGTTGTCCCAAGACTTTTCTTTTATTAACCACTTAAATCCTTCTTGTAATTCAGCAACATAATAATAAATCAATCATGGAAACACAATGCAATAATTCAAGAGTAGAAACACATTAACACATATGACACCAAGATTTTAACGTGGAAAACCTGGTTAAGGGAAAAACCACATGGTGACTAACCCAAGATTGTATTCTTTGTTAAAAGAATAAAAGGAACAAAATGGCACATGCCAATTACGGCTCATTGCTCGAGCACACTGCTCACAAGAAGCCCACTGCCTACAGGAGACACACTGTCTACAGAATAATAAATATTACATACTTGAACTGGAGATTAGCATCTTCACCATGCTTGAGTCAATTCCATTTAAGCTCAAAACTTCTGCTTTACCTTTCACTCTTCTCCTCTCTACCACACTCTCATCTTCACCGAGGATTATTTTGAAATGACTTCACAACTCTTATTTATACAAGACATTGACTTTGAGATAATCATCAAAGTCAGCACACTTTATTTTATTACAGAGCAAATACACAAATACAACTTGACTTCTTACAAAAGACTTCATGTGAATCACCACTCTGTCAGCCACACATAAATGGGACTTCAATCTTCTTTGAGGAACACGCCATCCTTCACAAAACATCTTCAAGATCATCCGCAAGATGTGTAAATCATTCGGTCAGCCAAGCTAAGGAAGAACATCATCATCTGAAGTAATTATTCAATTGCGAGCTCAATCTTCAATGCGGACCACCAACACAAACTGGACACAATCTAGAGACCCCCACAAGCTTTCCTGATTCACCAAGAACATCCACACTACTTCTGATAACTGAAATCATTCTCTTCTTCATCTGGAATCTTAAGAACACAGTTTGTCATCACTGTCATATTGAAATAGATGCTTGTGGACCTCTAGACCACGAACCAATTGAGTTGTCAATTCACATTGACTTCCTAAACACTCCACCAAATCCGCAAAACAAGATATTGCATTTCTGGATCTCACTGGACCTATTTGTGTCACTTTGTCACCTCTGAACATCTGCCAGAACTGGTTTTACTTATATGGCCATAACTTCTTCAAATCTTTACTGGATCACCTTTGGACACATATCTACAAACCCTTTGATTCGCATCCTCTGATCTTCATCTTAGCTAAGATCTTCACTTCATAGAGCTTCACTGTCTTCACTGTTCTTCTCTATTTTTGATAGGACTAATTTTATCAATATCCTCAGCACACAATTCATCCAATTCTTGACATTAATGCAACATGAGTATGTTGACATCAATGACAACATTGGTTAGGCCCATACTTACAACAATCCCCCCCTTTGTCATTGATGGCAACATATGATGTGAAAATTTATTTTAACAACCAAGACAAGAACTTCTCCTTACTGATTGACATAGCTCCCCCTAACAACAACAACTATTCACATGTCTTCTCTTCCTTTGCTGCTCCCCTTTGATCAGCAACCACTTTTTGTTTTTCGTAAGTCTTCTCTCCCCCTTTGACATCAATGGCAAAGGGCACATACTTGCATCACTCAGAATCATACAGACTACTTGGTGCAGGAGCACCTTACTCATTAGATTCATTTAATTGGCAAATTTGTAAAATGGAACCTTCAAATGTAAGAGAATTGTAATAGGTCATGTAATGGTCAATTCCTATGTAAATGAACCATCAATAGGTCTCTGGGAGGTTGAAAATGTAATTGCTAAATTTGTTGTCAAAGCAATATTACAAAAATACAAAAAAAAGAACAATAGGATGGAATACCAAAGGTCATAGAGTAGTTGAGTTAGTTTCATTCATTTGGAGAAGTTAGAAACTAAAGATTCAAGTATGGAATGCCTTTAAAAGGCCTTGTAACATCCAAAGAAATCCATGGGTGATTGAATGTAAGAAATTGATCAAGTTAAAACACTGTTTTCTATGTATTCCTTCATAAATTCACTGTTTCTTGACTGTGTACAGCCTGGTATGGATGGAAAATGGTGCCTAATTAGTTACAAGTGGTAATATAATCAATCACCCTCCATTTCCATTTTGTTTCATGTATTTTGGTTCTATTTTGAGTTAGATATGGTGTGTTTGTTGAACACTGTCAATACCCTGTCTTAGGGTAAACAGTGAACAGTTTATTGAAAGTTTCTTGGATATTTTATATGGTGTGTTGGTACTCATTTTGACCTGGAGGTTGATTTTTCATGTTTAGAGGGTTTCTTCATTTAAACCCTATATTTTCTTGCCCATCGGCATGACCTCGCAGGTGTTTTGGCGATCAAGTTGATGGCAGGGATGGTGTCATCGCTGAGACTTTGCCTATCGGGAGGGAAGCTTATTGTTATTCCGACAGTTTTGATCTCACCGATGGGGATTGTGGTGTGTTCTTTGTATGTCGTTGGGACTTTGTGCTATCGGCGGAGGTAATTTTTGTCCCACCGAAGGAGCTTTTGGCTAGGCTGATGGTTCTTCTCTGGCCGATGGGGATGTTGGAGGCTTTCAAGAGTTGTTCATCGGCGTGATTGGCTGTGTCGGCCGAGGGGTTTTTTGCTTGGCCGACGATATTGGTCTGGCCGATGGTGGTGGGATGGTAACTGCTAATGGGGTGCAATCTAGTCATCGAAGAGACTCATACTATCGGTGGAGATCTGAAGAGTTGGCTCGATGGTGCATCTCTGGCTGATGGAGGGGATTGTGATGTAGCGGTCGGCAGGACAATTAAGGTCGGTAGGAGATTCGTGGGCTTGGCCGATGGTGTTGATCTCAGCGATGGGCTTTGGGTGAAGGAGTGTGTGTCGAGTGTGGCAAAAGCGCTCGACACCTATTATGCAAGTGATTATGCTTTTAAACTACTAAGGTAGTCTCCTCACCGTGCATGTGGGACTAATCTCCCTGCATTTTTTGAACCTGTGGTGAACACGTTTTGGCGGGAATTTCTTTTTTGATGTGTTGCGACGGTTTTCAAGCGGCCGCAGGTGGTTGAGCCATCAATGGCGACTATAGCAGGGGCATGGGTGAGTTGTTGAATAGTCATGTACCTGATTTTTTGGCATGAGGACTTCTAGATGGTGGCACAGGGCTCGAGGCCACCATTGTCTACTTTCTGTCTCTGCAGCAATAAATTTTGAGCGCCATTCCTTTGAAGGATCTGTATCTGGCAGATTTTTGTAAAAGCCTTGTAATTAATTGTTGTGGTACACTTTCTGGCTGATATAAGCAGACTGCGTTACCATTGTTTTGGTTGTTGAAAGTTGAACATTTGGCTCTGTAATACAATACAGCTGATTTGGTTGCTTTGTATAGCAAAACCTGTGAGTTTATGTATCTCTTGTTGTACGTTTTTGCATGAATCCACTGATTTCATGGTTAATTCTATATGAGAAATGCTATGTTAGCATGTGTTTTGTTAATTCTGTCTCCAGTATTGCATGTATCTTTCTTCTGAGTCTGGATATTTAAGCAATGTTTGAGACTCTAGAACATAGAATTCCTGTGTTGAATGTCTAATCTCTTAACTTCTGCTCAAGGGGTAGATTAAATTGTTCTCAGATTGAACATTGGGAAGGGTATACTACAGTAGGGATGCCATAAGTATAGATAGCTTAACACTCTATATTGGGAGATATCTGTAAGGTAGGTATCATATGTGTCCCCCTGAAATCTAGTTTTAGTTGTTCATGCATATCATTCACAGGTGTATGTCTATTGACTCCAGGCCCTGAATAGGCACCGATCTAGCTTTGTCTTTGTGTTATATACCATGTCCAGCTTTGCATCCAAATATAAAATCAAAATCAAAATTTAAAACAACCGTTAGGACATTAGAATTAGTTTTAGGATCCTCAGTCCTCTATCTACAACTGCAAATAGGCCCAAAGCTAGCCCCTTTGCTCTTATCTTACAGTTTTGGTCTACTTACAGGAGGACTTATCTACTTTCTGTTAGCATCCCAGCCTTGTATGTATATCCTCATGGATGTTGAGTAGGGAATACCCCCCTAGGTTTTGCAGAGCCTGAAGAAGAAGAGGAGATAAAATATAGAGTCTATCTCCTACACTGTTGGCCCCTGGCCCAGAGATCCTGTTGATCATTGATGGCTACCTTGTAGGAAAATCTGGGAATAAGCATCCAGTCTGGGAAAAAACCAACAGAAATTGGCGACTCCGCTGGGGAAGGACTGATAAAAAAATGATATATTTGTGACCCATCTGAGTCGCAATAGAAATTGGCGACTCCGCTGGGGAGGTTTGTGAAAGAACCCTGATTTTTAAAAGAAAACAGTTCCTAGTAATAGGTGGCGACTCCGAAGTAATCTCCCAACCGGTCAAAGTAAAATTTATATGCAGGGGAGAAGATCCCAACAAAATCCTTTATTTGAAGAGTTACCAGTAACAAGAAGAATGATGTACAGAAGAAAGGGAGCTGTCTCAGTCAGTCATGAGGGTTCCCCCAGAAAAAATGATGATATGTAAGATAACCCTAGGCCATCAGGACAGCATGTGCCTTACTTTTCAAATGCAGAAGCTGATATTCAGGGTGCATATGAGAGGCAACAGGGTGGTAGCGTGAGAATGAGGTCAGAGGTGTTCCAAGAATGCCCATTTCTAGACCCTAGTGAAAGATTTGAAGAGGCAGAGTCTCTGAGGGATGATGAAGATGAAGATCAGAATATGGTAAAACCATCCTCCTCTAGGCCTAGTGAGGAAGAACTAGCTGATGAAATTAGGAGCTTAAGGGCCGAGTTCGAATATCAGCAGGCAATAACAATCAGAGATGACCTGAGGAAGAAAGTGCAAGCTTTAAGGGCTGCCCAAAATAATTCAATTCCTACCCTTGAGAATGCAAATGTGTAGAGACATCAACAGAGAAATGAAGTGCAACATCAACATAATGATGAGAGACAAAATGCGAATGATGCTAGGATACCACTGAACAATGTAAGAAACCAGAATGCAAACAGAAATATTAATATTAATCAGTTTGACAGACAGCCCATGCAGTTAGATAGATTCAGACAGCTGGTATTTGATGGTATTCCTGGGTATCCTAACCCCATTGACAAGCATCTAAGGCTACAGGTGCCTAAATTTTTAGGAAACAACACTGTGTCAGGAGAAGATCATCTAAAGGCCTTTAAAAATGTCATGGATAACTTTGAGGTTGAACATGAGGATGTTTTCATGAAGTCATTCATGCAATCTTTAGTAGATGAGGCAAGGGAATGGTATAAGAATCTGCCTGACTGGAGTATTTCATCATGGGATGATTTTAAAAGGATGTTCAAGGAGCAATATGGTGACAAAACTGACCCTAGCTTTTTTGTAAATGAGTTTACCAGTATCACTAAAGGGTCAAATGAGCAGGTTGCAGATTTTAATGCAAGATTTACTAAAGTGTTAAACAAATTGCCACATCACATGAGGCCAAATGAACCTATGTTCATAATATTGTATATCAACGCCTTTGATGCAAAAACTGCATATGGATTAAGAGATAAAAGTCCTGCTACTATCAGGGATGCTTTCAGAATTGCAGTAAATATTGAGAACAACAGGAAAGCATCAGGCAAGACTAACAGAAGGGATGATGTGAAAATTCTGTAGAATCCAAACAAGCCTCAGAACACTCAAGGTAATACATCTGCCCCTGAAGATAAGATAGACAAATTAGCAAATGTTGTTAAGGACCTAAGTTACAGACTAGCTAGAAGTGAAAAAGGGATAGGTCCTGATAGGCAAGTCTATCAAAGGCAGGAAAAGAGGCCATCATTGCATGATATGCCTTATAATACCAATTGGCATAATGGTAAGCCTATATTCCCACATAACAACACAAATCAGAGGACTCAACATGTCAAAGAAACTCCTGATCCTCTAAAGAAAGCTGTAAATATTGTTGATGATACTCCATGGTGTATAATTTGTCATATGCCACATTCACAGTCACAGTGTATGATTGCTCAGTCCTTGTGTGATAATACTACATCTTGTAATGAATGCAATGAGTCACATTATGTGCAAGATGATGATGTTAATATGATGTCCACAAACAATGGATACCCCATTTATGATGCTGATGAGAGTACAGATGATGGAATTCGGGCCTGTCAATAGGACTTTTATGATGAAGGTAATGAAGAGAGCTATGTGTATGCTCAGAGCTCGCATAATTTTCTGAGTAACTTACAACGACCTTCTGATGAGGAAATTAGGGCCTTCACAGTTGCAGCAGTTGCCCAAGTCAAGAGTAACTACAATCTCAGAGGTAAAGCTCAGATAAGCAGCTTGCGTCAACCAGAAGATATTTCTGCAGGTCAGCCAGTGCATGGTCATAAGGGGATTGAATCACAAAAAAGGCAGTGGGGTAATAATAAACAGAATTTTATAATAATAAACAGAATTTTAGACATAGAACATGTCATGAATCCCAAGGACCAGAAAATAGAATCCCTCAGGCTGAAGATCAAAGTAAAGGTTCCCAAGACAAGAATGATGATCAGGGAACTATGAAAGTAAAAGCTAAATCAGTTCAAGATAAAAACAAGATTGTGGAGCAAGCTACAACTGTTATACAAAATTATGCTCCATTTGACATAGCTCAAGTCCTCTCCCAGGTAAAAGTCTCTGTTCCACTTATGGAACTGATGAAGGTTGAAGAGATCAAGAATAGGATAGTATCCCTAATTTCAGGGGTGCCTCTTCAAGCTAAACAAAATGTTCAGACCCATTGTGAGAAACATGTCATGTATAATGAAGAAGATGAGGCTCCTGAAGTCTATTTAGGAGTGACTATGACAAAGTGTCCTTCACAAGTGGAACCATTTTATGTATCCCTGGTTATAAATGGAAAAATAATCAGAAATTGTATGCTTGACTCTGGAGCATCTACAAATGTCATGCCTTTGGCCATCATGCAACAAGCTGGATTGAAAATTGACAAGGCATGTGGAAAATGTTATGCTATGGATGCCAGAGAGGTACCAGTTATTGGAATCATGAAGGATGTAGATTTCAAACTGGCAGCATTTCCTGAGAAAAGATATAAAATGAATATAACAGTGGTTGACATCAAGCCACAGTATGGTATGTTGCTGTCAAGAAGATGGGCTGCACTAATTGGTGGAAGTATGCAGCTGGACCTGTCATATGCCATGATTCCAATGAATGGAAGGGATGTTAAGCTAATCAGAGAATAGAGATCATCAGAGACAGTGGAAGACCAAGAAGTAGAGGAACAGATATGCTTTGTAAACATTGACTATGATAACTTCAAGGTTGTCTCAGATGATAGAGAAGATAAAAAGAAAAATGTCTGCATTAAAGAGCTGGACCAGCAGGGTTTGTGGACCATGTATTTTGATGGAGCTTGTGCAAAAGAAGGCTCTGGAGCTGGAATTGTTTTCCTGTCTCCAACTGGTAAGCTCCTCAAATTTTCTTTCTTGTTGAGGTTTGTTTGCACAAACAACATTGCAGAATATGAGGCTTTAATCTTAGGCCTAAATATAGCTCTCAAACATGGAATCGAAATGCTAAGAGTATTTGGGGATTCTGAGCTGATTGTATCCCAAATTAGAGATAGGTATGCTTCAAAAAACAAAAGATTGAAACAATACAAGCATGCTGTTTGGGATACCATTGAACTCTTTGATGCATTTTCAATAGGCTGGGTAGAGAGATCAAAGAATGTTATGGCTGATTTCTTAGCTAATGTTGCATTAAGGCCAGATGACATCACTCTGTCAGATGTTACAAATGTAGAAGTTAAAATCAGGCCTGCAGTACCAGAAAATATATGCAGTTGGCAAGTGTTTAATGATGATAGGGATTTGTTAAAATTTTTGCACTGCATAGATGAATTTGAGAATCAAGAAATTGATTTCCAAGCTTTTGTAGAGACTATAGATGGAAAAGAAACTCTTGTGGGGAAGGAGATAATTCAGTTGAAGACTAATAAAATCCCTAGAGGGTTAGTAGCTTTGGAAAGAGCTTTTGACAGTAGAGACAAATTGGTCACAAGGACATCTCCCACAAATAAGGAAGATTTAGAAGAGATAAATTTGGGGACATCTCAGGCCCCCAAGAAGGTATACATTGGTAAACAACTCAAACCACACATCAGGAGTATGCTAATTGCATTACTGAAAAGGTATAAACATGTTTTTGCTTGGTCATATGAGGACCTAAAAGCCTATAGGGAAGATTTATTCTAGCATGAGATCCCATTGAAGCCTGGAGCTAAGCTATTTAGACAAAGGCAAAGACCTATTAATCCTACCTTAGCTCCAAAGATGCAAGAAGAGCTTAAAAAGCTTAGGGAAGCTGGAATAATTGTGCCAATCAGACATTCAATTTGGGTGTCTAACCTTGTCCCAGTCAGAAAAAAGAACAGTGATATTAGGCTTTGTGTTGATTTCAGGAACTTGAATGTATCCTCTTTAAAGGATAACTATCCACTACCTAATATGGAAGCTATGTTGCAGAGAGTGACTGGTTGTGAATTCTTATCCATGATGGATGGATTTTTAGGTTATAATCAGGTGAAGGTAAAGGAATCAGAATAGTATAAGACTGCCTTCACCACTCCATGGGGAACTTATGTGTATGTTAGAATGCCCTTCGGACTAACAAATGTAGGTGCTACATTTCAAAGAACAATGGATGTTGCTTTTGCAGGGTTGATTGATTCAATCCTGGCTGTATATCAAGATGACTTGACTGCATATTCAAAGAAGGAAGAGCAGCATTGTTTGCATCTAGAGCAGATTTTCATAAGAGCACTAGAGTATGGCATTTTTTTAAATCCAAAGAAGTGTGCTTTTGGGGTGGTTGAAGGAAAACTCCTAGGGCACATTGTTTCCAAGGATGGAGTCAGGATAGATCCAAAGAGAGTGGCTGCTATTGACAGAATTCAAATGCCAAAAATTGTAAAAGGAGTTCAGTCCTTCTTCGGACAGATAAATTTTGTTAGGAGATTTGTTCCCAACTTTGTAGAAACTACAAGGAACATTTCTAAGATGATGAAGAAAGATGCAACTGTCAACTAGGAAAGTGAAGCAATAGAATCATTTCAAAGTATCAAAGAGGCAATCAAGATGGCCCCTGTTCTTAAATCTCCTGATTTTTCTAGGCCATTCCAAGTATTTTCATTTGCTTCCTTTCACACTGTTGCTGCGTGTTTGCTACAGAAAAATGAAGATGGTTTTGAACAGCCCATAGCTTTCTTCAGTATGTCCTTGCAGGCTTCTGAGTTGAAGTATGATATTATGGAAAAATAGGCATATGCACTAGTCAGAGCCATCAAAAGTTTCAGACCATACCTGGTAGGATCACATGTAATTGCATATGTACCCCATGCAGCAGTCAAAGACATATTCACTCAGCAGGAGGTGACTGGAAGAAGGTGTAGATGGATAAACAAACTGCAAGAGTTCAACATAGACATACAAATTACCAAGTTGGTAAGAGGACAAGGATTAGCCAAGATGATGGCACAGTCAAACTTGGAAGCATGCCAAGTTAATGCAGTCCAAAATGAGAGTGTAAATGTATCAAGATCTGAATGGTACAAGGACATTATATACTACTTGCAAAATCTGAATTGTCCTTCCCATTTCAGTGACAGCCAAAAGAGGACTTTAAAGTTACATGCAATCAGGTATGTTATTGTTCAAGGTGAGCTATACTGGAAAAACCCTGATGGTGTGCTGCTGAGATGTGTGGATGAAGATGTGGCTAACAATGTTTTGATTGACATGCATAAGGGATTGTGTGGTGGACATTATACTGCTCAAACAACAGCTCATAAGACTCTCAGAGCAGGATATTGGTGGCCCACTCTCTTTTCAGATGCACAAAGGTTAGTGAGGAAGTGTGACCCTTGCCAAAGATTCTCAGGAAAATTGAGATATGATGGTGCTTTACCCCTCAGAACTGTAACTGTGGATGCTCCATTTCAGCAATGGGGAATTGACTTCATAGGGGAAATTGCAGACAAGTCAAGTGGGGGACACAGTTGGATTTTGGTGGCAACTGATTACTTTACCAAATGGATTGAGGCCATTCCAGCTAAGAGAGCTACAAGTAAGGTGGTGATGGATTTCATACTGGAAAATGTTATCATCAGGTTTGGAGTACCATTCAAGATAGTCACAGATAATGCTATGTGCTTCAGATCAGGTGAATTTGTTGATTTTTGCAACAAATATGGGATCAATCTATCATATGCATCACCATACCACCCACAAGGAAATGGTCAAGTAGAATCAAGCAATAAGAGCATCATGAAAATTATCAAGAGGATACTAGACAAGAACAGGAGAGCTTGGGACTCAAAATTAAAGTTAGCAATATGGGCTGACAGAGTGACAGTAAAAAAGGCTATTGGAATGTCACCCTTTGAGCTAGTATATGGTGCATTAGCTAGATTGCCCATAAACAATCTCCTACCAGTTTACAGATTCATCCAGGAAAATGATGAGGAGATTGAAGACTCCATGATAGAAAGAGTGAATCAGCTGGTTGCATTGGATGAGAATAGAAGGAAAGCACACCAGATTAACCTCAAGAGACAACAAGATATGAAATATCAGTTTGACAGGAGAGCTACAAAAAGGAAGTTTCAAGTCAATGATCTGGTGCTCATATGGAATGCAAAAAATCAGGACAAGGGTAAACATGGTAACTTTGAACCCTTATGGATGGGCCCATATCAGATTTGCAGTATTCATGGGGAGGATTCTTATTTCCTCCAGGCCCTAGATGGTGAATTTCTGGAATTGCCTCTGCATGGCTAATTCCTTAAGTTCTATTTTGCATAGATGACTTGTCGCTGTGCACATTTGTAAAAATATGTATATAGTGTAGATGTCTTGTACATGTTCATGCCTTTTTGGTTTTTTCTTGGTCTGCCCAGAGATCTGGTTCTCGCTGCAGGTTTTCACCTGCACGTCCCCATTCGAAGCCAGTGTTGGTACTCATTTTGACCTGGAGGTTGATTTTTCATGTTTAGAGGGTTTCTTCATTTAAACCCTATATTTTCTTGCCCATCGGCATGACCTCGCAGGTGTTTTGGCGATCATGTTGATGGCAGGGATGGTGTCATCGCTGAGACTTTGCCTATCGAGAGGGAAGCTTATTGTTATTCCGACAGTTTTGATCTCACCGATGGGGATTGTGGTGTGTTCTTTGTATGTCGTTGGGACTTTGTGCTATCGGCGGAGGTAATTTTTGTCCCACCGAAGGAGCTTTTGGATAGGCCGATGGTTCTTCTCTGGCCGATGGGGATGTTGGAGGCTTTCAGGAGTTGTTCATTGGCGTGATTGGTTGTGTCGGCTGAGGGGTTTTTTGCTTGGTCGACGATATTGGTCTGGCCGATGGTGGTGGGATGGTAACTGCTAACGGGGTGCAATCTGGTCATCAGAGAGACTCATACTATCGGTGGAGATTTGAAGAGTTGGCCCGATGGTGCATCTCTGGCCGATGGAGGGGATTGTGATGTAGTGGTCGGTAGGACAATTGAGGTCAGCAGGAGATTCGTGGGCTTGGCCAATGGTGTTGATCTCGGTGATGGGCTTTGGGTGAAGGAGCGTGTGTTGAGCGTGGCAAAAGCGCTCGACACCTATTATGCAAGTGACTATACTTTTAAACTACTAAGGTAGTCTCCTCACCGTGCATGTGGGACTAATCTCCCTGCATTTTTTGAACCTATGGTGAACACATTTTGGCGGGAATTTCTTTTTTGATGTGTTGCGACAGTTTTCAAGCGGCCGCAGGTGGTTGAGCCATCAATGGCAACTATAGCAGGGGCATGGGTGAGTTGTTGAATAGTCATGTACCTGATTTTTTGGCATGAGGACTTCTAGATGGTGGCACAGGGCTCGAGGCCACCATTGTCTACTTTCTGTCTCTGCAGCAATAAATTTTGAGCGCCATTCCTTTGAAGGATCTGTATCTGGCAGATTTTTGTAAAAGCCTTGTAATTAATTGCTGTGGTACACTTTCTGGCTGATATAAGCAGACTGCGTTACCATTGTTTTGGTTGTTGAAAGTTGAACATTTGGCTCTGTAATACAATACAGCTGATTTGGTTGCTTTGTATAGCAAAACCTGTGAGTTTATGTATCTCTTGTTGTACGTTTTTGCATGAATCCACTGATTTCATGGTTAATTCTATATGAGAAATGCTATGTTAGCATGTGTTTTGTTAATTCTGTCTCCAGTATTGCATGTATCTTTCTTCTGAGTCTAGATATTTAAGCAATGTTTGAGACTCTAGAACATAGAATTCCTGTGTTGAATGTCTAATCTCTTAACTTCTGCTCAAGGGGTAGATTAAATTGTTCTCAGATTGAACATTGGGAAGGGTATACTGCAGTAGGGATGCCATAAGTATAGATAGCTTAACACTCTGTATTGGGAGATATCTATAAGGCAGGTATCATATGTGTCCCCCTGAAATCCAGTTTTAGTTGTTCATGCATATCATTCATAGGTGTATGTCTATTGACTCCAGGCCCTGGATAGGCACCGATCTAGCTTTGTCTTTGTGTTATATACCATGTCCAGCTTTGCATCCAAATATAAAATCAAAATCAAAATCTAAAACAACCGTTAGGACATTAGAATTAGTTTTAGGATCCTCAGTCCTCTATCTACAACTGCAAATAGGCCCAAAGCTAGCCCTTTTGCTCTTATCTTATAGTTTTGGTCTACTTACAGGAGGACTTATCTGCTTTTGTCAGCATCCCAGCCTTGTATGTATATCCTCATGGATGTTGAGTAGGGAATACCCCCCTAGGTTTTGCAGAGCCTGAAGAAGAAGAGGAGATAAAATATAGAGTCTATCTCCTACACTGTTGGCCCCTGGCCCAGAGATCCTGTTGATCATTGATGGCTACCTTGTAGGGAAATCTGGGAATAAGCATCTAGTCTGGGAAAAAACCAACATGGTGATAAGTCCATACATGAATGAGATAATGTGAAATAAACTATAGTTTCTTAAGACTAACGTTTAGACCAGAAGATCAAGGTCTACATTGGATCTGATGGTGCCCTAGGTCTATTCTGTTTGTCTCAGACTGGTAAAGCGCAGAAATACTGTGATTTTTGATATTTTATTGTGGAGTGAACCTTCAGTATGGTGGCTTGAGTTTGTGGAACATATCCATTGAAATTTTAACACTTTATTCAAGTTAGAATTGACCCAGGGATGTAGGTTTATATCCTTGAATGTCTCTGCTCTGTCAAGACTAAGTATGACAGTCACTGTCATGACTAAGTATGAGGCAACATTGTGTCTGAGTGATGGTTGCAAACCCTAGGAGGGGGTTAAACAAGATGTTTTAAATGTTTTATTTAATCCATTGTAAAGATTGCAGGATCCATGTGTTGGAAGAACACCAAGTATGACACAAGAGTGACAGTTTGGAGACCTAATAGGCCTAATTAGCACGGTGACAGTCCTTTGTTCAACACTACTTTCCAAAGTAACATATGTTAGTTTTTAGATATGATTTAAAACTTGTTAAAGGGTACTCAAATTACCCATCACAGTCTTAAGAAGGATTATGTGGAAAGAGTTGTGTTTGATAGTCTTCTATGGCAAGGCTACAAGGAACAAACCTGTCAAGGCACTGTCAAAGTGCAGTCAATCTCGAAGTTTGTTGTCCACTATCCTCATAGGTACTGAACATAGTTATTTGGTCAGAGACCATGTGTTGGTGATGTATTGAACAAGTTTGTGTTGGTTGGTTATAGTGTGAGTGCCATAGTTGCACATTAAGAGCAGTCTTGAAGGAATGGTTGTTTGTATGGTGGGACAGACTTTAATGGGAGTTTATGTGGTTGAGTAGGAGTTCACTAAGGAGATTGAAGGGTATTAGAGGTCTCTCTTGGGTTAGAAATGTGAAACTCAGTTTGGTGCCACTATTTTTGTGGAAGACTTCTTGTGAACTTGTAGTATCAAATGGATTGAAACCCATTGTTGAGCAATATGCTAGTAAGGAGTTAAGTTTATCATTTTCCTCTGCATCACTACTCCCCCTGAGTAGCAGCTTCCTACCATCAATCTGGACCACAAGATATGACTGTGAGATCCACCAGACTGATGCACATTAGTGCACCTTAATTCAGAACCGAAGGGGTAATAACCCCTAACTTCTCCCTGAGATACTCAAAAGAGTCCTTAGGTAGAGGTTTAGTAAAGATGTCTACAATCTAAACTCCAATCTGACTTCACTCTTATTCACTTGCTCTCTCAAAAAGTGAAATTTGATGGATATATGTTTTGTCTTTGAATGTAACACCAGATTCTTTGAAATGTTTATTGCACTTGAATTATCACAGAAGATTGTGATAGGTTCCTCATATTCCACTCTGATGTCTCTTAGCATTTGCTTCATCCATAATACTTGAGTGCAACTACCTGTTGCTACAATATACTCTGCTTTTGTAGTGGACAGAGATATTGCCTCTTGTTTCTTGCTCAACCAAGAAACCAATCTTTTCCCTAAAAAGAATGGTCCACCACTGGTACTCTTCTGGTCATCCACATCTCCTGCCCTGTCCACATTTGTATATGCATGAAGAGAGAAATCATGATCTCTAGGATACCATAAACCATACTCAATTATTCCTTTTTGATATCTGAGAATCCTCTTCATTTCCATTACATGAGATTCTCTAGGATCAGCTTGAAATCTGGCAACAAGACCACCAACATTCATAATGTTAGGTCTATTTTGAGTAAGATACAGTAGTCCTCCAATCATTGACCTGTACTTTTTCTGATCAGCCTTAGGAGAGTCATCATCTTTTCTCAGTTTACATCTGGTTGCCATGGGAGTATTCATTGGTTTTGAGTCTTCCATCCCAAATTTCCTCAACAATTCTTTCACATATTTGGTCTGTGAAATAAAGATTCCTTTCTTTGTTTGAGTGATTTGCAGACCCAAGAAGAAATTCATTTCCCCAAACATGGACATCTCAAATTCACTTTTCATTTGATTTGCAAAAGTTTTACACATACTATCTCTTCCTCCAAAAATGATATCATCAACAAATACTTCAACAATCAAGATATTTTCCTGATTAAGTTTGAAGTACAAGTTATTGTCAGTAGTACCTTTGTTGAAACCAATCTTCAAAAGATGCTTATCCAGTCTTTCATACCAGGCTCTTGGGGCTTGTTTGAGTCCATATGGTGCTTTCTTCAACTTGTAGACCATATCACCATGATCAGACAATTGAAATCCATCTAGTTGCTCAATGTATACTTCTTCTTCCAAGTCACCATTAAGGAAGGCAGACTTGACATCCATCTGATATACTTTGAAATCCTTGAAGGCAGTAAAGGCAAGATATAATCTGACTACTTCAATTCTTTCCACCGGAGCAAAAGTTTCTTTAAAATCAACTCCTTCTACTTGGGAATAACCCTTGCAGACCAATCTGGCTTTGTTTCTGACTACTTCACCATCTTCATTCAGTTTATTCCGGAAGACCCGTTTGGTTCCAATCACATTTTTGTTTCTAGGTCTAGGAACAAAATCCCAAGTGTGATTTTTCTCAATCTGCATCAACTCTTCTTTCATTGCTTTAGTCCAACTTTCATCATTGCATGCTTCACTTACTATTTGTGGTTCAATTTTGGAAATCAGACAATACTTTTCTAAGTCTTGAACAATCTTTCTTCTTGTTTGAACACCTTTGCTTTTATCACCTATGATCTGATCTTCATAGTGATTCAGTCTTACATACTTGGGAGTTTTGGGAATTTCTTGCACATCTATTTCTTGGACAGGTTCATTCAAACTTATCTCTTCTTCCTGTATTTCAGGATTCTCCAGATCAGTCTGGGTCTGAATTTTAGAGGGGGCTTGGACTTATTGAACCAAAACATCATTTTGATCATTTTCTTCATATTCATAAAACCTTGAGGGTTTTTCAATACCTTCATCAACCTTCACATTTGTACTTTCTATAATCTTTCTCAATCTCTTGTTATAACACCGGTATGCTTTGCTTTGAGTAGAATAACCCAAGAATATTCCTTCATCACTTCTAGCATCAAATTTGCCAAGGTCTTCATCTCTTTTAATGTAACATTTGCTACCAAAGACTCTGAAATACTTCACAGTGGGAGTGATACCAAACTAGAGTTCATAAGGGGTCTTACCAGTATTTTTTTTGATTTGTACTCGATTAAGAGTCTAGACAGCAGTGCTTACCACTTCTCTTCAGTAGATCTGAGGAACATTTGCTTCCATCATCATGGTTCTAGATGCTTCCTGGATGGTCCAGTTCTTTCTCTCCACTATTCCATTCTGCTGTGGAGTCCTTGGAGCAGATAACTATCTTTTTATCCCATGTTTCTCATAGAATTCTATGAACTCTCCAGATGTGAATTCTCCACCTCTATCAGACCTAAGACATTTTATGTTTAATCTAGTTTCATTCTCTACCATAGCTTTGAATATTTTGAATTTCTCAAGAGCCTCAAATTTTTCTTTCAAAAAAGTCACCCACATCATTGGGGAGTGGTCATCAATTAATAACATGAAGTATCTATCACCTTGCAAACTCTTGATTCTTGCCGGTCCACATAGATCAGTATGTACTAAATCCAACAATCTGGTAGAAGATTGTTCCTTACTTTTGAATGTGACTCTGCTCTGCTTACCCAACCAGGACATTCTTTGCACAAACTATTAGTAGGTTTCACCAGTCTTGGAAGATCTCTTACAGCTTGAGTGTTTCTTATCTTGATGATATTATCAAAATTCACATGACACATTCTCCTATGCCACAACCAACTCTGATCAATTTAAACAAATAAGCAACTTTTGCTAGTACCAACCAAGTGGAAGATGTTACCTTTTGTTTGAGTACCGGATGCAATCTCTATTCCAGAACTTTCAAAGATCTTATATTTTCTATCGTTGAATCAGAGATCATAGCCTTTGTCCACCAACTATCCAATACTGAGAAGATTGTGCTTCATACCTTCAACATACAGTACATCACTGGTTTTATTCTTTCCATCAAAAGAAATAGTTCCTCTACCTCTGATTCTCCCAGTAGAATTATCACCAAATTTTACAACTCCTCCTTCATATCTTTCCAAATCTATAAACTTATTTTTGTCACCTGTCATATGGTGGGAGCATCCACTGTCAATGACCCAATCATTCTTTTCTTTAACTTGGGCAGCCAGAGCTCTTTCTATCATTTTATGATTGATAGATTTAGAGGGCATTGGATCTTCTTCCTTGATGGCAATAAACACCCAGTCACTTCCGGATTTGTTTTCTGTCTCTGATTCATCATTTGTTACTCCTTCATCATCATCATCTTCATGAACATAGTATTATTTCTTTTGAAATCTTGATCTATTAGGGTTTGGCCTAGAAAATCTTTCCAGACACCTTGAGGCAAAATGACCAATCTTGTTGTAGTTAAAACATTTGAAAGGCAATTTTCCTTCATACTTACTGGATCCTCTTGGCAATCTCTTTGCAATGAGGGCCTCAAGTTGTTCAGCTTCTAATTCATTCTCTTCCAGATCTTTTCTTGCTTTGTCATACCAAGATGAATTTCTTGAGGAACTTTCTCCTAGATCATATCTCTGTTTGCCTTTTGTAGAGGCACTAGCTTTGAATGTAGATTCAGTCTTGGGAAGTGCATCACCAAACTCAGCTAACTCAAATGCAGATATCTTACCAACCAATTGATCCCTTTGTTAGATCTAGGGCACACAACTGAGAGGGGGGGTGAATTAGTTGTACAAAAACTTGCTTCTACTTCAAACACTTGATTCTTCTTTATTAGTTAACAGCATATCAATTAACCATTCATGAAAGCAAAAGCATAAACACCGGAGCAGATAAACATCAACACATTAGACACCAAGATTTTTGACGTGGAAAACTCGGTCAAGGGAAAAACCACGGGGTGCTTAACCCAAGGATTATTCTCTGTTAGAAGAATAAGAAAAATGAATGGCACATGCCAATTAGGGCTCACTGCCCGAGCACACTGCTCACAAGGAGGCACACTGCCTACAAGAGACACACTGTCTACAAGATCATAAGTATCACAAACTTGAACTGGAGAATGACATCTTTACCATGTCTAGATTAGTTCCATTTAAGCCTGAAACACTTCCGCTCTACCTTTCACTCTTTCGCTATGCCATACTCATCCGCTCCACAACTCCCTTTGAAATGAACTCACAAACCTTTATTTATACAAGGCATCAACTTAGGAATAATCATCTAAGTCGGCAATCAACCACAAGAACATTCGCAATATGAATAACTCATCCGGTTAGCCAATCTAAACAAGAACAACTTCATCCAGAAGAACTCATCCAGTCGGCTAGCAAGAACACCTCCATCTGGAAGAATATCTCCAATTCTGGGCTCTAACACGCATGTGGACCAACAACACAATCTCAACATGATCCAAGAACCTTCACAAGCTTGCCTGAATGGCTAGGTACATCCACACTTCCTCTGCTTACTAGAATCTCTTCTCTTCTTCATCCAGAACTTCAAGAACACAATCTGTCGCCACTGTCACAATCACAAAGGTGCTTTCAGACCTCCAAGTCACGTACCAATTGAGATGATACATCACGAGAACATCCCAAACACTCTGTCCAATCCCCAGAATAGGACAATGCACTTCTGGATCTCATTGGACCTTTTTGCAACACTCTGTCACTCTAGAGCATCTCCCGGAACCGGTTCTACTTGATCGATCACAACTTCTTCACATCTTCATGCGGACCTCTGAAATCTTAACTAGATCATCACAAGACTCATATCTACAAACCCTTTAATCCGCATCCTCTAAATCTCAACCTATTGAGTACTTTTGCCTTCTTCTCATCACTGTTCTTCACTGTTCCTGATTGAGACTAATTTTCTCAATATCCTCAGCACACAGCTCATCCAATCCTTCTTGTCAATGCAATATGAGTATGTTGACATCAATGACAACACTGGTTAACCTCATACTTGCAACAATCTCCCCCTTTGTCATTGATGGCAACATATGATGTGAAAAACCATCAAGACAAGAACTTCTCCTTTCTGCCACAGCTCCCCCTATCAGCAGCAACTCTTCACATGTCTTCTCTTCCTTTACTGCTCCCCCTTTGATCATCAACCACTTGTTTTTCACATGTCTTCTCTTCCCCTTTGACATCAATGGCAAAGGGCTCATACTTGCAATTCTAACATATCAGAATCATACCAGCTCCTCCTCCTTAGTAGCAGCTCCCCATCATCAATCCAGATCACAAGATATGACTGTGATAACCACCGGACTGATGCACATCAGTGCATCCTAGTTCATCACCGGAGGGGCCATGACCCCTAACTTCTCCCTGAGATACTCAAAAGAGTCCTTGGGAAGAAGTTTAGTAAAGATATCTACAATCTGATCCTTTGAGGGTACATACTCCAATCTGACTTCATCCTTGTTCACTTGCTCTCTCAGAAAGTGAAACTTGATAGATATGTGCTTGGTCTTAGAATGCAACACCAGATTCTTAGAAATATTTATTGCACTTGAATTATCACAGAAAATTGTGATAGGCTCCTCATATTCTACTTTAATGTCTCTTAACATCTGCTTCATCCATAAGATTTGAGTGCAACTACCTACTGCTGCAATGTATTCTGCTTTAGTTGTAGACAGAGATATTGCATCTTGTTTCTTGCTTAGTCAAGAAACCAACCTTTTTTCCAAAAAGAATGCTGCTCCACTTGTATTCTTCCGGTCATCCACATCTCCTGCCCAATCTGCATCTGTATATGCATGAAGAGAGAAATCATGATCTCTAGGGTACCATAGACCATACTCAACTGTCCCCTTTAGATATCTAAAAATCCTCTTGATTGCCATAACATGAGATTCTCTAGGATCGGCCTGGAATCTTGCCACAAGACCAATAGCTTGCATAATATCCGGTCTAGTTTGAGTGAGATACAACAATCCACCAATCATTGATCTATACTTTGTCTAATCTGCCTTAGGAGAGTCATCATCTTTGCTCAACTTGCATCTGGTTGCCATGGGAGTATTCATTGGCTTTGAATCTTCCATCCCAAATTTCCTCAACAATTCTTTCACATATTTGGTCTGAGAAATGAAGATCCCTTTCTTTGTTTGAGTAATTTGTAGACCCAAGAAGAAATTTATTTCACCAAGCATAGACATCTCAAACTCACTTTTCATCTGATTTGCAAAAGTTTTACACATACTATCTCTTCCTCCAAAAATGATATCATCTACAAACACTTCAACAATCAAAATATTTTCATGATCAATTTTAAAATATAAGTTACTATTAGCAGTACCTTTGTTGAATCCAATCTGCACAAGATGCTTATCCAACCTTTCATACCATGCTCTTGGTGCTTGCTTTAGACCATATAGTGCCTTCTTTAATTTGCAGACCATATCACCATGCTCAGATAACTGAAATCCATCTGGTTGTTCAATGTACGCCTCTTCTTCTAAGTCACCATTTAGGAAAGCAGATTTGACATCCATCTGATATACTTTGAAATCTTTGAAGGCAGCAAATGCAAGAAATAGTCTGACTGTTTCAATTCTTGCCACTGGAGCAAAGGTTTCCTGAAAATCAATCCCTTCTATTTGAGAGTAGCCTTTGCAGACTAATCTGGCTTTGTTTCTAATTAATTCACCAACTTCATTTAGTTTGTTCCGGAAGACCCATTTGGTTCCAAGCACATTCTTGTTTCTAGGTCTAGGAACAAGATCCCAAGTATGATTTTTCTCAATTTGCATCAATTCTTCCTCCATTGCTTTGGTCCAATTTTCATCATTGCAAGCTTCATTAATTGTCTTAGGTTCAATCTTTGAAATCAGACAGTATCCATTTGAATCTTGAGCAATTCTCCTCCTTGTTTGTACACCTTTGCTTTTGTCACCTATGATCTGATCTTCAGAATGGTTTAGAGTTACATACCTTGGAACTTTGGGAGTTTCTTGCACTACTGTTTCTTGATCAGGCTCATTTAGACACACTTCTTCTTCCTGATTTACCAGATCAGTCTGAATCTAAATTTTAGAGGAGGATTGAGCTCCTTGTACCAGGGAATCATTCTAATCATCTTCATCATATTCATAAAACCTTGAGGGCTTCTCAATTCCTTCATCAACCTTCACATTTGTACTTTCTATCATCTTTCTCAATCTCTTATTGTAACACTGGTATGCTTTGCTTTGAGTGGAGTAACCCAAGAAAATTCCTTCATCACTTCTAGCATCAAAATTTCCTAGATCTTCATCTCTTTTGATGTAACACTTACTACCAAATGCTCTGAAATATCTCACAGTGGGAGTTAAACCAAACCAAAGTTCATAAGGAGTCTTACCGGTATTGCTTCTGATTTGAACTCGATTGAGAGTATAGACTGCAGTGCTGACAGCTTCTCTCCCAAACATCTGGGGGACATTTGCTTCCATCATCATTGTCCTGGAAGCTTCCTAGATGGTCTGGTTCTTTCTCTCAACTACTCCATTCTGCTGTGGAGTCCTAGGAGCAGACAACTGTCTCTTTATACCATGCTTCTCACAAAAGTCTATGAATTCACCGGATGTGAATTCACCACCTCTATCAGACCTCAGACATTTTAGTTTCAATCCAGTTTGATTCTCTACCAAAGCTTTGAAGATTTTGAACTTCTCAAGGGCTTCTAATTTTTCTTTTAGAAAGGTAACCCACATCATCTGGGAATAGTCATCAATCAGTAACATGAAATATCTATCACCTTGCATACTCTTGATTATTGTCGGACCACATAGATCAGTATGAACTAATTCCAATAATCTGGTAGAGGACTGATCCTTGCTTTTGAAAGAGACTCTGCTCTGTTTACCTAGCTAACATTCTTTGCACAAACTATTTGTAGGTTTCACCAATTTTGGAAGATCTCTTACAGCCTGAGTATTGCTTATCTTGATGATGTTATCAAAATTTACATGACACATCCTTCTATGCCATAACCAACTCTGATCAACTTGAACAAACAAACAACTCTTATCAAAACCAACTAGATGAAAGATATTACCTTTTGTTTGAGTACCGAATGCAATTTCAGTTCCAGAACTTTCAAAGATCCTGCATCTTCCATTCTTGAACCGGAGATCATAACCTTTGTCTACCAATTGACCAACACTGAGAAGATTGTGCTTCAATTCTTCAACATACAGTACATTACCAGTTTTGCTCTTTCCATCAAAAGAAATAGTTCCCCTACCTCTGATTCTACCAGCAGAATTGTCTCCAAACTTTACCATTCCTCCTTCATACCTTTCCAAATCTAAGAACTTGCTCTTGTCACCTGTCATATGGTGAGAGCATCCACTGTCAATAACCCAATCATCCTTTTCTTCAACTTGGGCAGCCAAAGCTCTTTCTGCAACCTTATGATTGACAAATTCAAAGGATATTGGGTCTTCTTCCTTGATGGCAATAAACACCCATTCATTTCTGGATCCGTTTCCTATTCTGATTCATCATCTATCACACCTTCATTATCATCTACCTTTGTCTGTTAGAATTAGACCTTGCAGATCTTTCTGGACATCTTGAAGAAAAATGACCAATCTTATTGCAATTAAAGCACTTAAAGGGTAATTTTCCTTCATACCTACTGGATCCTCTTGGCAGCCTCTTTGCAATGAGGGCTTCAAGTTGAGCTGTTTCTGCTTCTTCCTCTTCCATGTCTTTCCTTGCTTGATCATACCATGACAGCTTCCTTGAAGAGTTCTCTCCCGGATCAAATCTTTGTTTGCCTTTCACATAGGCACTGGCTTTGAATGCAGATTCAGTCTTGGGGTGATCATCTCCAAACTTAGTCATTTCAAATGCAGCTAGTTTGCCAGCCAATTGCTCTCTTGTGACAGTTGTATGGGCTCTGATTTCATCAATGGTAGCAATCTTGATTTTGTAGGCAGCAGGAAGGGATCTGAGAATTTTGTAAACAATTTCATTTTCATTCAGAACTCCACCAGCATTCCTGATTCCACACACCAGCTCATTCACTCTTGGCATAAAGGTAGTGATATTTTCATCATCTCTCATCTTCAATCTTTCAAATTTCCCTTTCAGACTTTGCAACCTTGCACTCTTAACAAACTCATCTCCTTCATGCAGAAGTTCCAGTTTAACCCAGATCTCATATGCAGTTGGTAGGTCAATAACATTTGAGAGCCCTAAATGATTCAATGCGCTTAGAAGAGCTTCTTTGGTCTGCAAATTGTTTTCAACATCTGTGATTTCATTCAGAGTTGTCAGACCACCTTGTGGAGGTACATATGGTTTTGTGACCATCGACAAGTATGCTTTTCCCATGCACTCCAAGTGACATTTCGTGTGACCTTTCCAGAGTGAGAAATTTGTTCCATCGAACTTCAGACTATCCTTCTTATATGACGACATCCTGGATCTCCTCAAGCAGTTAAGCTCCTCTTAGAGGAACTTAGCTCTAATACCAATTGTTAGATCTAGGGCACACAACTGAGAGGGGGGGGTGAATCAGTTGTACAAAAACTTGCTTCTACTTCAAACACTTGATTCTTCTTTGTTATTTAACAACATATCAATTAACCATTCATGAAAGCAAAAGCATAAACACTGGAGCAGATAAACATCAACACATTAGACACCAAGATTTTTGACGTGGATAACACGGTCAAGGGAAAAACCACGGGGTGATTAACTCAAGGATTATTCTCTATTATAAGAATAAGAAAAATGAATGGCACATGCCAATTAGGGCTCACTACCCGAGCACACTGCTCACAAGGAGGCATACTGCCTACAAGAGACACACTGTCTACAAGATCATAAGTATCACAAACTTGAACTGGAGAATGACATCTTTACCATGTCTGGATCAGTTCCATTTAAGCCCAAAACACTTCTGCTCTACCTTTCGCTCTTTCGCTATGCCATACTCATCCACTCCGTAACTCCCTTTGAAATGAACTCACAAACCTTTATTTATACAAGGCATCGACTTAGGAACAATCATCTAAGTTGGAAATCAACCACAAGAACATTTGCAAGATGGATAACTCATCCGGTCAGCCAATCTGAACAAGAACAAATTCATCCGGAAGAACTCATCCAGTCGGCCAGCAAGAACACCTCCATCCGGAAGAATATCTCCAATTCCAGGCTCTAATACTCATGCGGACCAACAACACAATCTCAACATGATCCAAGAACCTTCACAAGCTTGCCTAAATGGCCAGGTACATCCGCACTTCCTCTACTTACTAGAATCTCTTCTCTTCTTCATCCAAAACTTCAAGAACACAGTCTGTCGCCACTGTCACAATCACAAAGGTGCTTCCAGACCTCAAACTCACGTACCAATTGAGATGACACATCACGAGGACATCCCAAACACTCTGTCCAATCCGCAGAATAGGACAATGCACTTCCAGATCTCACCGGACCTTTTTGCAACACTCTGTCAGTCCGAAGCATCTCCCGGAACTAGTTCTACTTGATCGATCACAACTTCTTCACATCTTCATGTAGACCTTTGAAATCTTAACTAGATCATCACAAGACTCATATCTACAAACCCTTTAATCCGCATCCTCTGAATCTCAACCTATTGAGTACTTTTGCCTTCTTCTCATCACTATTCTTCACTATTCCTGATTGAGACTAATTTTCTCAATATCCTCAGCACACAGCTCATCCAATCCTTCTTGTCAATGCAATATGAGTATGTTGACATCAATGACAACACTAGTTAACCTCATACTTGCAACACCCTTGTGATAGTTGTTAAGGATCTAATTTCCTCAATAGCAACAACTTTGTGTTTATAAGGAGGTAAGGATCTAAGAACTTTAGCAACAATTTCATCTTCATCCAAAACTCCACCAGCACATTTGATGCCACAAGCAAGCTCATTTACTTTTGTCATGTAAGAAGTGATATTCTCATCTTCACTCATCTTTAAGTTTTCAAAATTTCCTTTCAAACTTTGTAGCTTGGCACACTTAACATATTTGTCTCCATATAGATTTTCAAGCTTTGTCCAAATTTCATAGGCACTCTTCAAACCCATAACATTTGTCAACTCTGAATCAGACAAGGCACTCAGTAGGGCTTCTTTAGCTTGAAGATTATTTTTTGCATCTCTAATTTCATTTAGAGTTGTAGGGTCATTTGTTGGGGGAACATATTTAATTGAGGTTATGTTCCAATACTGATATCCCATGCATTGTATGTGACATTCCATGCAGCTTTTCTAGGCAGTGAAGTTTGAACCATCAAACCTTGGACTGTCCTTCTTGTAGGTCGACATTCTGGATCTTCTCAAGTGGTTAAGCTTCTTCTAGAGGAACTTATCTCTAATACCAATTGTTAGTTTCAAGACAGACAACTGAGAGAGGGGGTGAATCAGTTGTCCCAAAACTTTTCTTTTATTAACCACTTAAATCCTTCTTGTAATTCAGCAGCATGATAATAAATCAATCATGAAAACACAATGCAATAATTCAAGAGCAGAAACACATTAACACATATGACACCAAGATTTTAATGTGGAAAACCCAGTTAAGGGAAAAACCACGGGGTGACTAACCCAAGATTGTATTCTCCATTGAAAGAATAAAAGCAACAAAATGACACATGCCAATTAGGGCTCACTGCCCGAGCACATTGTTCACAAGAGGCCCACTGCTTACAGGAGACACACTGTCTATAGAATAATAAATATTACATACTTGAACTGGAGATTAGCATCTTCACCATGCTTGAGTCAATTCCATTTAAGCTCAAAACTCTTGCTTTACCTTTCACTCTTCTCCTCTCTACCACACTCTCATCTTCATCGAGGATTATTTTGAAATGACTTCACAACTCTTATTTATACAAGACATCGACTATGAGATAATCATCAAAGTTGGCACACTTTATTTTATTACAGAGCAAATACACAAATAAAACTTGACTTATTACAAAAGACTTCATGCGAATCACCACTCTGTTAGCCACACATATCTGGGACTTCAATCTTCTTTGAGGAACATGCCATCCTTTGCAGAACATCTTCAAGATCATTCGCAAGATGTGTAAATCATCCAGTCGGCCAAGCTGAGGAAGAACATCATCATCCGAAGTAATTATTCAATTGCGAGCTCAATCTTCAATGCAGACCACCAACACAAACTGGACACAATCTAGAGACCCCCACAAGCTTTCCTAATTCACCAAGAACATCCACACTACTTCTAATAACTGAAATCATTCTCTTCTTCATCCAGAATCTTAAGAACACAGTCTGTCATCACTGTGATATTGAAATAGATGCTTGCGGACCTCCAGACCACGAACCAATTGAGTTGTCAATTCACATTGACTTCCTAAACACTCCACCAAATATGCAAAATAAGATATTGCATTTCTGGATCTCATCGGACCTATTTGTGTCACTCTATCAACTCTAAACATTTGCCAGAATTGGTTTTACTTATATGGCCACAACTTCTTCAAATCTTCATACAAACCTCTCAAATCTTTGCTAGATCACCTTTGGACACATATCTACAAACCCTTTGATTCACATCCTGTGATCTTAATCTTAGATAGGATCTTCACTTCATAGAGCTTCACTATCTTCACTGTTCTTCTCTATTTTTGATAGGACTAATTTTTTCAATATCCTCAGCACACAACTCATCCAATTCTTGACATTAATGCAACAGGAGTATGTTGACATCAATGACAACACCGGTTAGGCCCATACTTGCAATAGATATTGCATTCTGAATCTCACTGGACCTATTTGTGCCACTCTGTCACCTCTGAACAGCTGCCAGAACCCGTTTTACTCATATGGCCATAACTTCTCCAAATCTTCATGCAGATCTCTGAAATCTTGACTAGAGCACCTTCAAACACATATCTACAAACCCTTGATGCGCACACTCTAATCTTCAACTGATTGGGATCTTGGCTTCATAGAACTTTACTATCTTCACAGTCCTTCTTTGTTTCTGATAGGGCTAATTTTCTCAATATCCTCAGCACACAGCTCATCCAATCCTTGACATCAATGCAACAGGAGTATGTTGACATTAATGACAACACAGGTTAGGCCCATACTTGCAACAGGTTCAACTGTTGTGCTTGGGAAGGACTGGGATGCCACCCACGCACTGACCATGTGCTCACCTTGGATCTCAGTTCACCTGCTTATTTATAGCAATGGAGTGAAATTCGAGGGAGCCTATTTCAACTATTGCATTTGGAGCACTTGGACCTCAGCAGGAATTACTTCAACTCTCTTTCCATCCCTCCACAAATTGGAAAGCTGAGGAGATTGAAGTATTTGAGCTTTTCTACATGTGGAGTTACTGGTCAAGTTCCAAAAGATTTGATTAAACTACAACAATTAGAGCACTTAGACCTCAGTGGCAATATTCTCCAAAGTGCCATTCCAAGAGAATTGACTAAACTACAGCAATTGGAGCACTTGGACCTCAGTTCCAATAATCTCCAAGGTGTCATTTCAAGAGAATTGGCTAAATTGCAGCAATTAGGGCACTTGGACCTCAGTTCCAATAATCTCCAGGGTGCCATTCCAAGGGAAATTCATAACATGTCCACCTTGAAATTCCTTGACCTCTCTTGGAATTATGGTTTGCAGAGCAGCAAGTTGGGTGAGTGGATAACACATTTGAGAGAGTTGGAGCATCTTGGACTGAGTTTGATAAATCTCACTATGGCAAAAGATACTTGGCTGGGAGGATCCTTGGTTTCTCTCACCAATCTCACCACACTTGACATGTCCAATTATATGATGTCAGGAGAAATTCCTCCCTTGTTTGCAAATCTCTCACGACTTCGACAATTGGACCTTTCAGAAAATTCATTTAGAGGTAAGATTCCTACCTTTCTTGGGGCTCTCTCTCTGTTATATCTTAATCTTTTTGGGAACAATTTGGAAGGTTTTACTCCCTCCTCTTTGAGTGGTCTGCCCAAGTTGGAGAATCTTGATCTCAGTTTAAACAAATTAAATGGCAGCATTCCGTCTACTCTAGGGAATCTTTCCAAATTGAAGGATCTTGTTCTCAGTTCAAACCAATTAAATGGTTGCATTCCATCTACTCTAGGGAATCTTTCCAAACTGGAGTATCTTGATCTCAGTTCAAACAAATTAAACGGTTGCATTCCATCCACTCTAGGGAATCTTTCCAAGTTGGAGTATCTTGATCTCAGTTCAAACAAATTAAATGGCAGCATTCCATCCACTCTAGGTATTCTCTCATCCCTAAGTCACCTTGAACTGTAGAATAACTCTTTGAGTGGTCCAATCCCAACTTCCTTTGCTAAGTTATCCAACCTAATGTGGCTTGATCTGCCTAGAAATAGCTTAAATGGAACTTTCTCATTTTTTATTTTGAATAATTGTCCCAAACTTTGGTTTTTGGATCTCTCAAGCAATATGTTGACCGTAAAAGTTAGCACCTCCACCATTCCTAAACTTCAGCTTAAATACTTAGCTTTACGTGAGTCTAATATTAGAGGAAACTTTCCTGCATTTATTTCAACTCAATATGATATTAAATATTTAGATTTGTCAAACAACTCTCTTAGTGGGTTTATTCCAAATTGGTTTTGGGAACTCACATCAATTGAGTACATAGATTTGTTAGATAATTTATTTGATGGATCAATTTCAAAATCAATTAGCAAATATGCACAATATCTTAGGTTTCTTTCATTAGCTAGAAATAATCTTAGTGGTTCTATTTCAAATTCTATCCTTAAATTGGAGAGTTTGAATATCTTAGACTTGTCAAATAATAAGTTAAGCGGTAGGATTCCCCAATGTCTAAAGAATTGCTCCATTTTGTCTGTCTTAAATCTAGAGAAGAGTAACTTAAACATGATGATACCAAATATATGTAAGGGAATGAGTTCTCTTGAGACATTAAAATTAGGAGACAATGCACTTGAAGGAGATATTCCATCGTCACTTGGAAAATGTAGCAATCTACAAATCCTTGATTTGAGAAATAATAGTTTGCAAAGGAACATTTCAAATTGGGTTAAAAGCTTGCACAATCTCCAAATTTTGATATTAAAAGATAATAATTTTAAGGGTAGAATCCCATTGCAATTAACGAAACTACAAAATCTTCAAATTTTGGATATGTCAAAAAACAATTTTTTAGGGGTTATTCCAAATGACTTTATGAAGTTAACTACAATGGAAAATCAATCAGAAAACATAGAAATCCTTGAACATCAATCTAATAATTATTATGTATCAAAATGTTATATAGATGAAATAACAGTTAACAATAAAGGACATGATATGGAGTTTGAGAAAATTTTGAGATTAGTAAAATGTCTCGACCTCTCTAGCAATAGTTTGTCAGGTAACATTCCTCAGAATATTGGATCCCTCAAAGGTTTGATTATTCTCAACATTTCAAGAAATCATTTCAGTGGTGAGATTCCTAAATCTATTGGAGAGATGACACTACTTGAGTCACTTGATCTTTCACAAAATAAACTATCTGGGCCTATTCTTATGGAGCTGCAACTTCTCACATCCTTAAGTTACTTTAATGTGTCCTATAATAACCTATCAGGGATGATACCACAAGGGGGACAGATGATGACATTTGATTCTACATACTTCTCCAACAATTCAGGTCTATGTGGCCTACAAATATATGTGCCATGCTCAAGTAGCCCTCCTAATTCTCCAATGGTACATGAAGAAAATAATGAAGATTCAGAGGATGATATATGGTGGGATATAGGAATGGCAACATGGTATGTAGTTGGATTTTCAATTGTAATGGGAATGCTATGGCTTAACAAAACATGGAGTATCTCGTGCTTCAAATTGATGGATGGCATTATTATCTCTCTATTTGAAATATTGAGAGAGCATTTGTATTCTACAAGGTAGGATCAGTTTGTAAGGTTTGTGGTCTAAATAACTTATATTTTAAATTAATATAGGTTGTGTTATAATAAAATGGGGCATGCATCTCATTTACATGACACTCCCCTATTAATGTTAATAATGTTAATTAGTGTTGATATGTTAGTTGTTCTTGAGGATAGTTGAATGTGAAGTTTCTCGTATATGATAATTTTATTGTGAGCCTTTATAAAAACCTTTGAAATCAATGTAAATCAATATTTGCACAATATAATTTCAATGTATTTGTTTATATTAATTGCAATGTAGCTTTTGTTCTACTTCAATGAAAATGAACACCAAAAAAATTGAAAGTGGGTGAAAGATTGAACCATTAAGGGATTTTCATTTTAAAGAGAGTGTTCAATTTATTTATTTTCAATCATAAAGTAGAATCAATTTTTCAGTATACATTCCAACATTCCAATCTACTAGAGGACATTGCAAAGTGTGAGAAAAGGAAAGAAATGCGTTGGAGTTTTGTTCAGTAGACGTTGGAATATGGTAAAGAATACGTTGAAATCTGTCATCAAATGCTGGAGTCTTTTGTGGCATTGGAAATTGCTCAAATTTAGCACCCAAGTTTATTTGAAACCTCTTGGAATCTGATTAAAATGCAATGAAATTTAATATTGTGTTTAAGGCGCTATCATCATTGGTTGAAATGAAGCGTATGTGGACTGTTGAAAACACAGTATTATCATCTGAAAAGTCTGTTGTTTCATTTTGTTTTTTAACGACGACGTGATTTTTACCTTGTGAAGGCATTTCAATCTCATTAGATGAATTTATTCAGCAAAGGTATGGCGAACAATGGTGTGTGGAGCCCATGTTTAGAACACTGGTAAAATCTTTTTAAATTAAAAAAATTGGACACTAAGTGCATATCGATTATTTAGGTTACATAGAGGGTTAAGGGTTACAAGGGTCACACGATTAAAGCTTAATATTACTCTTTTGTATGAAGTATATATATTGTGAAAAATATATTTTGTTTTGAGAAAACTTGTGTATGTATTTAATATTACTCTTTTGTAAGAAGTATATAATGTGAAAAATATATTTTGTTTTGAGAAAACTTGTGTATGTATGATTGAAGTGGTCAAATGAGGTTGTAAAAGTATGTATCTACTATTCACCAATTTTAGCTTTATCAAATATACATGTAAGAGTATGAACTCTCTTGACATTAAAATTAGGAGACAATGTGCTCAAAGGGCATATTCCTTCAAAGGGCATATTCCATCATCACTTAGAAAATGTAGGAATTTGCAAATCCTTGATTTGAGAAACAATACTTTACAAGGGAACATTTAAAATTGGGTTAAAAGCTTGCACAATCTCTATATTTAATTATTAAAACATAATAATTCTAAGGGTAAAATCCCATTGCAATTAACAAAACTATAATATCTTTAAATTTTGGATATGAAACAACATTTTTTAAGGGTTATTCCAAATGACTATAAAGTTAACTGTAATGGAAAATTAATCAAAGAAACATAGAAATCCTTGAACATGTGTCTAATAATTGTTGGGAATTAAGGTGTCTCAACCTTAGTAATTCCTTACATTATTAAAGTTTGTATTTATTATTTAATTGCCTATGTTGTAAATATTTGTAAATTCCATATTGTCATATTGTGGGATGTGGCACAGTGATGTGTCAATCCTACATGGAATATGACAACTTATAATTTTGTCCTCACATGAGGAGATAGGCATCCCACTTTGTGGTAGGAGCATTTTGCCATGTGTCGGCATCTTCCATGTTGTGTAAGGGAATATTGACCGAAACGATTATGACGGATTCCTATGACAGAATCTATGACATGTAAGAGTCAAAAATAGAAGTTTGTAAGACATGTGAGGACATATGCCATGAAGCATCTTTGAAAAAGGCATATTTGGGGGCCCCAAGGTGGACTATGACATGTTGTAAGAGAATATGCTATTTATAGCATGTGTATGACAGATTCTCTTACAGCTGTAAGTTGTAACTGTTATGACAGATCCTATGATGGTCATAAGTGTCATAAGAGCATCTGTCATAGCCCATTTTAGAAATAGGCGACCTCTTTGGGATGGGAGCTATGGACAAGTGTCAGGCACATTCTACAATGTTGACCAAGTGTCCCTAGGCGTGGGTTTTGGGCCCTGAGGCAAGTTGGACGCCCATTCCAAGATAGGTCCAATATTGCCTTGTATTTTCTATATAAACAGGTGCTTGGAGATGGAGTTTGGATCACAAATTTACAGGTGCTGTTATGCTGCCGAATTGACTCTAGATACGAGTGTCGAAGACCATTGAAACTTGCATTGCAAGTGTATTGTAAACAACTTTCAGATTTGTTAATACATTGTGCAGGTTTCTGAGTGTGAGGTTTTTCACCCGATAAGGGTTTTCCCCACCGTATATTTTTGTCTCTCTTCTTCTATCTTCTTTCTAGTTCATGTGTGTTGCTGCAATATCTCGTTTAGATGTTCTATGTTGCTGTAGTTGTAAGGAATAATTTGAATTTGCATAGCCATCTCCTCATTAGATTAGTGTAGGAAGCATTTTCCGCACCTAGCTTCCTTTCAGTTGGTATAAGAGCTTGATCACCTTTGGTCCTAGTTGTTGGGTAGGGGTTTTTTGAGCTGATCTTAAGTTGAGTGGGAGTCTGTGTAGAGTATTCTTATTTCTATTACAACAAGGAGATGGCAAGCACATCCGGAAGAATGGAAGTGGAGAAGTTTAATGGCACTAATTTCAAGCTGTGGAAGCTCAAGATGGAAGACATGCTTGTTGATTGAGACCTTTGGGAAACCGTTACTAGAAATAAACCAGCTGCAATGCAACAAGCTAATTGGGATCTCAAGGATTGGAAGGCTAAGGGTCTCATAAGACTTAGTCTTGCTGATTCTGTGTTGTTAAATGTCCATGAGGAGAAGACCGCAACCTTGCTTTGGAAGAAGTTGGGAGATGTGTATCAAGCCAAATCCCTGGTTAATCAACTTTTTCTGAGAAAGAAGTTGTATTTTCTTCGAATGGAGGACGAAGGATCCATTGCTGAACATATGAATGCTTTTAACATGTTGGTTGCACAGTTGACATCTATTGGTGTAAAGATGGAGGAGGAGGATTGGTGTATGACCGTGCTTTGTTCTTTGCCGGACTCATGGGATCACCTTGTCATGGCTATTGGAAGCACCACATCCACATTCAAGATGGAAGATGTGGGTATCTACGTTGTTATCTGAAGAGATGCAGAGGAAGTCTTCTGATGCAACCAAAGAGGCTCTTGTAGTTCGTGGAAGACCCAAGGAGAAAGGGAAAAAAGAAGGACAAGAAAGATGAGAAGGGTAGATCCAAATCCTATGGGAGATCTAAATCTCCTGGAAGGTCCAACGCTATCTATTGGAACTATAGTAAATCTAGGCATTTTCGAAAGGAATGCAAAGAGGAGAAGAAGAAGAAGAAGAAAGCTCCTAATTCAGATTCTGACAAATCACAAGATGATGGTGATGCTTTGATCGCAACCATGGCAACCCATGCATCTGATGATGTGTGGTTGATTGACTCTGGTGCATCATTCCACATGACCTCGCATCGAGACTGGTTCACTAAGTATGAGGAGTTCGATGGTGGAAAGGTGTACTTAAGTGACGACTCTCATCTAAAGATTGTTGGTCATGGAAGAGTCTCTATCTGATTCCCTGATGGTTGAGTGAAGGGGATCTCTAGGGTTATGCATAGCCCAGGCTTAGCACGAAACCTGATTTCTGTAAGTAGTTTTGAATGATGCAGGTGTGCAGGTTGTCTTTTCAAAAGAAGGATGCAAGATGACTAGAGGAGCTATGGTGCTTGCTAAGGGTACTAGGAGAGGTACTCTGTTTTAGCTGAAGGCATGCATTTCACAATGTAATAGTTCTTCTGTTTCAAATAAGAGGGCAGCAGTCACTTCATCCCCACCATCTAAACAAGCAATTAAGAGATCTATTGTTTCTAGTTTTGATGTTTGTAATCATGCCTTGGAAGTTAAACTTCCTGCTAAAAAGACAATGTTATGGCATAAGAGATTTGGCCACATTGGTGAGAAGGGTCTGTGTACCCTGAAAAATAAAAACCTCATTGAGGGGTTAGATAATTGTAATCTTGAGTTTGACTTTTGCGAACATTGCATTTATGGGAAACAAAACCGTGTTCAACTTTATTCAAGTTCTCACAAGTCTTCTGGTGTGTTGGACCTTGTTCATTCTAATGTATTTGGTCCTGTTAATGTTCCTTCATTATCAAAATCTGTATATTTTGTATCTTTTATAGATGACTACAGTAGAAGGACATGGATTTATTTTCTCAGAAGCAAATCTGAAGTCTATAGTAAGTTTAAGGAGTTTAAGGCCTTTACTAAAAATCAGACTAGTAAGAAGATTAAGTGTTTGAGAACTGACAACGGTGGTGAGTTCTGTTCTACAGAATTTGATAAATATTGCAAGGAACTTGGGATTGAAAGACATAAGATAACTCCATACACACCGCAGCAAAATGGAGTTGCAAAAAGGACGAACAGGACACTGATGGAGAAGGCTAGGAGTATGCTTGGTGGAGCTAGCCTAGAACAAAAGTTTTGGGCTGAAGCTATTGCCACTGCTTGCTATCTTGTTAATAGATTTCCTACATCAACTCTTGTTGGAAAGACACCCATGGAGGTGTGGTCTGGTAGAAAGCCTTCAATAAGGCATCTTCATGTTTTTGGTTGTGAGGCATATGCACATGTGCCTAGGGAGAAGCGGTCAAAATTGGAGAACAAGGCTGTTAAATGTATCTTCATTGGCTATGGTGTCGATGTGAAATGATACAAGCTTTGGGACCCTGTGGCTGAAAAAGTGTCATATAGCAGAAGTGTCATCTTTCGAGAGCTTACACCTTCTTCCATTGTTTTACAACCAAAAGAAAAAGAAAAGAAAGAGGATGTTGTTCAGTTTCCTCTCACCCCTGAGAAGACTGAATAGAAAGACAATGTTGGACTTGATGATGAGGAGAGCTCTAGCAGCTCTGAAAGCTCAGATGAAGAAGTTGAACCTCAACCTCAGCTCTTGAGGAGGTCTACATGGATAAGAAAGCAACCTAAAAGGTTTGGTTTTACATTGCATGATTCTAGTTGTGCTTTTGCTTTGCTTACTAACAGTGATGAACCCAGAACTCTATCAAAGGCTATGGACATGAAAGATGCAGGTTCCTAGAAGGAGGCCATGGAGGATGAAATAGCTTCTTTGGAAAAGAATCAAACTTGGGACTTGGTGCCTTTTCCTCCTGGATGGAAAACCCGTTGGATGCAAATGGGTGTTCAAAAAGAAATTTGGTGCAGATGGCAGTGTTGAGAAGTATAAGGCCAGATTGGTTGCAAAGGGGTATTCACAAGTGGAGGGTATAGATTATGGTGAGATCTTCTCTCCTATTGCAAAGCTGACATCCATTCAATTCCTATTGTCTCTAGCAGCAACTTATGACTTGGAGGTAGAACAGATGGATGTGAAGACAACTTTCCTTCATGGTGATTTGGAGGAAGAAATCGACATGTCATAGCCAGAGCATTACATGGTGAAAGGTAAAGAAAATTTGGTTTGCAAACTTAAGAAGTCTTTGTATGGTTTGAAGCAATCCCCTAGGAGATGGTACTTGAAGTTTTATGCCTTTGTGTTTTCAATTAGATTTGTGAGATCAAAATTAGATCACTGTGTGTATTATAATTTTGATGGTGATCGTATTCTCATTATTGCACTGTATATTGATGATATGTTGCTCATTGGGAAAGGTAAGAATATGATTTATGATTTTAAATCTTAGTTGTCAGCACAGTTTGAAATGAGATTTAGGGGCAGCCAAGTACATTCTAGGAATGGAAATCAGAAGAGACAGAACCAACATAAAACTTTGGTTAAGCTATAGTAAGTATGTGGAAGACCGTGTTGGACAGGTTTAGCATGGCAGATTGTAGACCATTGTGTGTTCTTGTTTCTTTGGGGACAAAGTTGTCTGTTGAGGATTGTCCCAAAATCTCCTAGTGAGGTGGACATAAGCAAAGTACCTTATGCTTAGTGTTGTTGGTAGTCTAATGTATGCTATGGTCTGTACAAGACCAGACATTGCCCAAGCAATGGGAGTCCTTAGTCAATTTATGGCTAATCTTGGATGGTTCATTGGGATGCAGTTAAGTGAGTGTTCAGATATTTGAGGGGTACTTCTGAGTATTCCATTTTCTATCATGGTAATGTTTCTAGACCTCCGCATTCTGTTGATATTCATGGATTTGTGGATTTAGATTGGGCAGGTGACATTGCCAACAGGAGATCCACCAGTGCCTTATGTGTTTACACTGTTTGGTGGTGCTATTAGTTGATGAGTAAGCGACAACCTGTTGTTGCTTTGTCCACGGTAGAAGCTGAGTATATGGTAGCAACTCATTCTTGTAAGGAAGCCATTTGTCTTAAGAGATTGTGTTCCGATATTGGTGTTGATTGCAGGTCAGATCACGATCAGTTGTGATAGTCAGAGTGCAATTTGCCTTGCGAATAATCTAACTTTCCATGCTAGAACAAAGCACATTGATGTTCAGTTTCACTTTGTGCGAGACATGGTTGAGGATGGAAAGGTAAATTTGGAGAAGGTAGATACTTTGAAGAATGTTGCAAATGCATTGATGAAGCCAGTGGGCACAGAGAAGTTTAGATGGTGTTCAGAGTCTATGGGCCTCACGACCTATAGTAGTTAAATCCTATTTTTCTACTGGCTCTTACAAGGTGTTCGACAAGTGGGAGAATGTTGAGAATTAAGGTGTCTCAACCTCAGTAATTCCTTACATTATTAATGTTTGTATTTATTATTTAATTGCCTATGTTGTAAATATTTGTAAATTTCATATTGTCATATTGTGGGATGTGGCACAGTGATGTCTCAATCCTACATGGAATATGACAACTTATAATTTTGTACTCACATGAGGAGATAGGCGTCCCACTTTGTGGTAGGAGCATTTTTCCATGTGTCGGCATCTTCCATGTTGTGTAAGGGAATATGGACCAAAACGGTTATGACGGATTCCTATGACAAAATTTATGACATGTAAGAGTCAAAAATAGAAGTTTGTAAGACAGGGGAGGACATGTGTCATGAAGCATCTTTGAAAAAGGTATATTTGGGTACCCCAAGGTGGAATATGACATGTTGTAAGAGAATATGCTATTTATAGCATATGTATGACAAATTCTCTTACAGCTGTAAGTTGTAACTGCTATGACAGATTCTATGACGGTCGTAAGTGTCATAAGAGCATCTGTCATAGCCCATTTTGGAAATAGGTGACCTCTTTGGGATGGGAGTTGTGGACAAGTGTCAGGCACATTCTACAATGTTGACCAAGTGTCCCTAGGTGTGGGTTTTGGGCCATGAGGCCAAGTTGAACGCCCATCCCAAGATAGGTCCAATATTGCCTTGTATTTTCTATATAAATAGTGCTTGGAGATGGAGTTTGGATCACAGGTTTACAGGTACTGTTATGCTACTGGATTGACTCCAAATATGAGTGTTGAAGACCATTGAAGCTTGCATTGCAAGTGTATTATAAATAACTTTCAGATTTGTTAATACATTGGGCAGGTTTTTGAGTGTGGGGTTTTTCACCCGATAAGCATTTTCCCCACCGTATATCTTTGTCTCTCTTCTTTTGTCTTCTTTCTGGTTCATGTGTGTTGCTGCAATATCTCGTTTAAATGTTCTATGTTGCTGTAGTTTTAAGAAATAATTTGAATTTGCATAGCCCTCTCCTCATTAGATTAGTGTAGGAAGTGTTTTCCGCACAACTAGCTCCCTTTCAATAATATCTATGAATACAATTTTTATATAGATGAAATAACAATTAAAAACAAAGGACAATATATTGAATTTGTGAGAAATTTGAGATTAATAAAATGTCTTGACATCAGGTAGGATCATGTGGTATGACATCATATTATTGTCAAGCGGTGCATCAACAGTTGTCAATATCAAGTGCAAGGTACAATGAACGATGTTAGTTATTGACAATGATTTAAATTTGGAATAGAGGTGGTCATAGGGGGTTGAATCCCTCAATTCTATCTAACCCATGGAGGCTAGACCTCAGTGGGCATTGCAAGGACTGCCACCACTAGAAAGTAACACCTCCTTTGACAATCTGCCACCTTCACCCACCAAAGCTCCACTTCAACCAACCCCACTCTCTAGCCACCATCAGCCTACTCAGTAGGTGACATTGCCCTTTGGTCATGCAATAGTGGAGGGGCCCTAATTTTTTTCCCTAAAGAGGCTATTTTTTCGATGGGGCATAACTTTTCCCAACAAAGTCAATTTTTTGAGTTCTTATAGTCATTGAAAATTTATAACAAGCCATATCTTGTGCCCACAGTGTTTAATTTTGGACTTCTTATAGGCATTGAATGGGTATTTATGAGCATTATAGATCCATCCATGTAATTTTTTCAGATTCTACCTCAAGTTTTAAAATTCTAGTTTGAAGTCATTTCATGTACTTTGGCTCACTTCTTGGGAAAATTATTGAAATTGGTGGTTGTTTTTGTTTGGAGGCTTCAATTTCAATATTGATTCATATTTGGGAGCTTCCATAATTGTTGTAAATTGTTTATTTTGTTCTATTGGTGGTTTTTTCTCTAATGGTATATTCTAATTGATTTGAGATCCTTACTCCTAATAACTATCACACAAGGAAAATAAAGATGCAACGATTGCCCCTATCTAAGGGTTTATGGTCTACATTGGGTGATGATCAACTTGATTTAACTAGGGAGTATAAGAGACTTGATTATAGGAACAAACTTGATGAGGCTATGGGTTTGATTGTTTTACATGTTTCTAATAGCTCGTTGTTCCATATTAAGGATTGTACAACACCTAAGTAGGTATGAGATGAATACAAAGACCTATTTGGTAAAGTTAGTGAATTTTATGCTTTATAAATAGAGGCATAGGGTATATGCACAAAGATGAGGGACCAAAAAGTTGCCACATGACATTTTTCCTCCCATGTATAGCAAAACGCAAGCGTGTTATAATGTATTCGCATTATAAGGCACTATTGTTTTAGGCTTAGTAACCAAGCCTAAAACGTGAGCGCATTATAATGTGCTCACATTATTGGGTATGTGTAGGATCATGATGGGCCAAACTATACCTCTAAGTGGCAATGAAAATACAAAAAATCAGACTTAATCAAGTTCATGTAAAAATTTGAATGAATTATCTACACAATTTGAAAAAGATGTAAGAACAAAATTTGTAGAGAATTGAATCTAGTTTATGAGCTACTAATTTTTTTTTTTAAAACTAAATTTACTTAGTGAAAAATGAACATTTCAATGAACAACTATTAAATTTTTCAGAAAAAATAAAAAGTGGGTGTTTGTCCAGCCAACCTAACTATGAGCAAAAAAATTTTCTTTTTTTGAAACTTTCAAAATAAGTAGAGGACTCATGCCCGGATGTGACGCATATTTTTTTGAAATTTTTTTCCAATAAATTAATTAGTTATGATTTTCTTACTATGACTTTTTAAAAAAACTAAAGAGTAATTTTCCAGCCAACCTAACTCGATGAAAAAAAAATTGAATTCAAAATTATTTTTTAACCTGTAGCCAATGGAGCATAGAATGTGACGCATCTTTCAGATCTAAAAAAAGTGAAACGGTTTGAAAGTTATTGATGTTTTTCAATCAGTGTATCCATCAGGATTTCAGACACACACTATATAGAAAATTATTAATAATTATTTAACAAAATGATAATCAAGAAAATCTTATATTTTTAGAAAGCTAACAATTTCCTCTATAAACCCTTTTTGTTTTATCAAATTTGCATTAAAAAAAGTTGTCAACACGAAGGGTGAAGTTCGAAGAAGAGAGTGAAACTTGTAAAAACGTTAGAATTGAGGGAAAGTCAACTATGACAACCCCAAGCCTACATACAAGCAAAAGTGAAGCAAAACAGATATCCGTTATTAATGGATATTTGTTTTGCTTTGGTAAAATACTATTTTTCCTTTTTTATATGTTTTACAAAATGGATATCCATTTTGCTTTACCCTATATGTTACTCTCTCTCTCTCTCTCGGTGGTCTATCGATATCCCGCAATGGTCATAAGTATTCATCTTTAGCTTTGTCTAAAATACTAAAATGGTGGTCTATCAATATCCTGCCATATTCTTATGACCATTGCATCTAATTTCATCTATGATCGAAAAGGCTTGTCTATTTTCTAAGTTTTGTAAAAGCATTAATAATAAAATTGTAATGTCCATTTTTAGATTCATTTTCTGCATTTCCTATAATCATGGTAATCTATGAAATCACATTTTTTTGAGGCATTCTATCAAATAGTTAGCAATGCCTTGTCTATGTTTCTATAGTTTTTATAAATATTTACTAGAAAGTTACCAAATATAATATTTGATCAGAACCCCCCTATCATTATTCTTTTGATGGATGCCCATGTACCATTCCATTGGTGTAAGTAAATAAGATTGTAGAAAAGATCATGGAGTTTGGCTATATACGAGTCAACTACATTTGTTTGAAGATTTTTTTAACTTTTTCAACAAATTTCATTATGTTATGCATTGTAATGTTGGCACTTTGTAAGTTCTTTTTTGAAATGTATGTAAACATAAGAAAAGTCTACACATAATAGTTGGTCTTTTGGTAAATGAACGTTGTGGAACTTTATGAGGCATGGGGATGTTGAACTTCACTGCAATTTACAAGTTTGGGGATGAGTGCATTAGGATTATTCATTGATGATACATAATTATTTTCAAAACCTTCATTTATATACTTACGAGATTTTGGGAAGTGGAGTCATGTTTTCCATCTACAACTTTGCAAAGGTTCCACTCTTCCACCAAATAGATTAATATTACTTTTAATCATGTAGGACTTTGGGAATGTTAAGATAAAATTAAGTTGCCAAAAGTGCACCTTGACTCTGCACTTCTACTTTTTAAGATCTCTCTCTCTCTCTCTCTCTCTCTCTCTCTCTCCTAATTAAATCCTATTCCTATCTTTCCTAGTTTTCCTTTTCCTTTCCAATTTGCTTAGGAGAGAGAGAGAGAGATAGAAAGAGAGTCCTAGTTTTCTTGTTTTCATTTCATTTGTCAATAAGGGAGAGGGAGAGATAGAGGGGAGAGATAGGGAGATAAAGGAATGATAGGGGAGAGAGAGGCAAGAGATAGAGAGATAGCTAGATAGAGAGAGAGAGGAGATAGAGGGGAGAGATAGGGAGATAGAGAGTGAGTGAGATGTCCAGAGAGATAGGGAGAAGGATTGGGAGGTAGAGGGATGATAGATATAGGGAGATAAGGAGAGATAGAGAGAGAGAGAGAGAGAGAGAGAGAGAGAGAGAGAGAGAGAGAGAGAGAGAGAGAGAGAGAGAGAGAGAGAGAGAGAGAGAGAGAGAGAGAGAGAGAGAGAGAGAGAGAGAGAGAGAGAGAGAGAGAGATTAGGGAAATTAATTAGGGTTTAGGGGTTTAGGGCTACTTAGAAGACATAGGGAGAGAGATTGAGAGGTAGAGGAATGATAGAGATAGGGAGATAGTGAGATAGAGGTTTAGGGTTGCTTGGGTTTAGTGTTTAGGGTTTAGGGGTTTGGGGTTTGGGGTTTAGGATTTAGGGGTTTATGGTTTCTTAGGTTGAGGGTTTAGGGCTTAGGGCTTAGGGGCATTATTTAGAATTTATGGTTTAGGGGTTAGGGGTTAGGGTTTATTTAGGAAAACTAGGACATTTAGCTATCCCCACCATTACCAATCACACTTTCTAGCAATCCCACATAAGACACCTTACCCATCACTTCACCTAGGTCATCACCAATTAAATCACCTCATTACTCCATTCAACCATACCCATACCACCCCTTTCTCACTCCACAACCTGTATTAATGCATGATTAAACCTAACCCCTAACCCATAAACCCTAACCCCTAACCCCTATTTCCTAACCCCTAAACCATAAACCCCTAAATCCTAAACCCTAAATCCTAAACACTAAACCCAAGAAACCCTAAACCTCTATCTCTCTATCTCCCTATCTCACTATCTCCCTATCTCACTATCTCCCCATCATTATCATTCCTCTACCTCTCAATCTCTCTCCCTATGCTTTGGCCATGTCCCTCACTCTATATCTCCCTATTGGTCCCCTCTCTCTAAACACTAAACCCTAAACCTCTAAACCTTAACCCCTAAACCATAAACCCTAAATAATGCCCCTAAACCTTAACCCCTAACCCCTAACCCCTAAACCCTAAACCCTAAACGTGAGAAACCCTAAACCCTATCTCCTATCTCTCCCTTATCTCCCTATCTCGATCATCCCTCTACCTCTCAATCCTTCTCCCTATTTCTCTGGACATCTCGCTCACTCTCTATCTCCCTATTTCTCCCCTTTGTCTCCTCTATCTCTCCCTATCTGTCTCCTCTCTCTTTCTATCTAGCTATCTCTAAAATTGAGAAACCCTAAACCTGGGTACACCCTAAATCCAATCAAATCTAAACCTCTATTTCCCTATCTCCCTATCTCTATCATCCCTCTACCTCTCTTGATCTCTCTCCCTATGTCCCTGGCCATATGCCTCACTCTCTATCTCCTTATCTCTCTCCTCAATCTCCTCTCTCTATCTCCCTATCATTCCTCTCTCTCTATAAACCCTAAATCCAAAACCCTAAACCTCTAAACCTAACCCCTACCCACTAAACAATTTAAATCCTAAACCCTAAATAATGCCCCTAAACCCTAACCCCTAACCCGTAAACTTGAGAAACCCTAAACCCCTAAACCCTAAACCCCAAACCCATACCCCTAAACCCTAAACCCTAAACCTAAGTAACCCTAAACCACTATCTCCCTATCTCTCCCCTATCTCCCTATCACCTTTGTCCCTCTACCTCTCAATCTCTCTCCCTATGTCTCTGGTCATGTCCCTCACTCTTTATCTCCCTATCTCTCCCCTCAGATTCCTCTATATCTCCCTATCATTCCTCTCTCTTTCTATAAACCCTAAACCTCTAAACCTAACCCCTAACCCCTAAACAATAAATCCTAAACCCTAAATTATAATGCCCCTAAACCCTAACCCCTAACCCCTAAACCTGAGAAACCCTAAACCGATAAACCCTAAACCAAAAACCCCTAAACCCTAAACCCAAGTAACCATAAACCACTATCTCCTTATGTCTCCCTATCTCCCTATCACCTTTGTCCCTCTACCCCTCAATCTCTCTCCCTATGTCTCTTGCCATGTCCCTCACTCTTTATCTCCTTATCTCTCCCCTCGGACTCCTCTATATCTCCCTATTGATTCTTTATCTCTCTCTAAACCCTAAACCTCTAAACCTTAACCCCTAACCCCAAAACCATAAACCCTAAACCCTAAATAATGCCCCTAAACCCAAGCAACCCTAAACCTCTATCTCCCTATCTCTATCATTCCTCTACCTCTCAATCTCTCTCTCTCTCTGTGTCTCTGGACACGTCTCTCACTCTCTATCTCCCTATCTCTCCCCTTTGTCTCCTCTATCTCTCACAAACTCTATCAGTCCCCTCTCTCTATCTCTCTTTAAACCATAAACCCCAAACCCCTAAACCTGAGCAACCCTAAACCTCTGAACCCTAAATAATTCCCCTAACCAACCTCTAAACCACTTCTCTATATAGGTGCAACTAATACCACTTTTTCATTGTTTTCCACATTTAATTATATTCTTTTCCATTTTCCAAGTCCTACATGTGTCCAAGTTGTATTGTTTGTCAAGTTTTTAGTCTAATTGTTAGTCCCAGCTCTCATGGTTATTAAAATGTTAGTATAGTTAGATTTATCCTTAGGTAACATTAATTTACACATTGTTGCACAAACAACCACACTGAAACATAACCTTACCTAATTAAGGTTAACCTTTAAGGTTCTTTCATAAATGGCGAGCTTAACAGATCCAACTAGTTCAATGTTCTTATAGTCCATGCTTACCCTTCCAAGAGTGTTCATGCCATGTTAACTTTGCATTATGTCCTAACATATCACATGAAGGATCATCATCATCACAAGGAATAACAATGTCATGAAGGATTAACGAAGGTGTAGCTTCACCACACAAAGTATCATTCATAATTTTATCACTAGAGGGTAAGGGTATATCATGTGTATCCTTCTCAAACCATGTATCATGAATCAAATCATATAAAGCAATTTAGGGCACGAGGTTTAAGGAACATACATGTTCTTTCTTCTCTTGGTGAGATAAAGTTGCTCTCATACAAGAATGCACATTTGTATGAAGTGCCCTTTCTTAGTTTCAATGTGTTTTGAATCTTTTTAAACTTGGATCCTTGGCCTAATGGTTTTCCTAGGTCTTCCCTTTCATATAATTTATATCATAGTTCTAGGCCTAGCTAATATGAAGTGTATGAAGAAGAAGATTGTTATAATGAAATCTCATATTACTGCTCAAATAGTTATATATATCCTCTCTATATAGGGAGGTGTTATTAACAATAATTAGAATCCTTCACAAATTGAAACACTCTTAAATTTTTTCATGAACGAACACCATGCTTTGTAGTATAAATAAATTAATAATTAAAGGATAAATTAGTAATCAACAAACATTCAATCATGTGTAAGTGGTTTATATTTGGTATACCTCATGTAGAATTGGGCAAGTAATATATACGTACACTGAATTGGGGGAAGGGAAACGGATATCCATTTTGGATTTCAAGAAACAGATATCCATTTTGGTTTGGTATCCAAACCAAAACAGATATCTGTTTCAAAACATATGAAAGTCAAACTTTGCCAAGTCACAAATTTGGCTAAGTAAAAATGCGATTTTTTTTTCCTATTGCCACTGTTTGGCCTGCGATGATCCTGCACATACCCTATTTTTTTCTTTAAAGTGCAAAAAAAATAGTCATTTGCCTCATTACCCATAGCCAAAAGACTGAGTTTGGAGAAAAAATAGACACTATAGTGCGAGCGTGTTCAAGGAAGGTGAAACCAAGCAAGTGCGGGACAGAAATTGACATTTTCGCAATGCCACCTCACCAAACCCGCTCTTGAAGATGTTGTGAAGCAAATTTCTAGGGTCTAGTAGTCAAAGAAGGTAGGGTTTGATTAATTTTTGTGAGTTTGAAAAGAAGTTTGACTTTTGTAATGTTTGATTAGTTTTTTATATTGCATTTATAGTTAATGAGGCAGGAGAAAACACAAATCCAACTAAGGAGGGTCAAAACAACCCTCCAAACCCTCAAAACCCACCTTCACGTCCTCACAATGTAAAAGATACTCAAGAAAACTACTTAGGGAAAATAGAAGAAAACAAAAGACATCTTCAAACCCTTATTGAAATGTTAAACAATCCAAGTGCAAGCACCGATTGTAGGAGAGCACTTGTGAAGTCATTAAAGATGATTGTTTCCCACACTTAATCGGTGACAAAACAAATCACTGAATTTCATGACTATAGGGATCTAGAGGTGTTGGCAATACTATGCCAACAAATTGTCTTATGAACAAGTGAAGAATAAAAAAATTATAAAATCTGCATTATGTGCACACTTTATTAATCCTAAAACTAGCCAAAGATTAGAAAAAACTTGCAAACAGTTCCCTATTCATTGGTGTAGGAATCAAGATATATCTTAAAACTTTTGGGATAGATGGTACATGGTCTTTGATGAGTGCCCATGCAACAACAATGAGGTGCCACAATATTTCTTAAGGAAACTCCATTGTGAGTTCGTCCTCAAGAAGATTCCCAATTATTTTGATGTTTGAGAGTTCCAGGGCAGAGGTGGTGGTTCTTCCCAAGATAGAGGGGGGGCTGAACGAGAGCAAAACCATGTACCTAGACCCCTGTTGAGGCCAGAACGTGTGTCAATCCCTTCAACTTTGAAGGAGAGTGTTGAGGTAGAGACATTACATTCACTGACTGCTCTCATGTAGTCTCTAGCACAACATGTTGATGATCTCACCCAAGCTGATGAGGGTGAGAGCAGTAGGCATAATTTGTCCCATGTATAGTTCATGTGGGAAGCTATGTGATTATGGGATGCAGGACTCATGACAGGACTCTCGGTAGGATGCTGTGACATAGGGGCAACATCCAATGATGGACACATCCATATTGCATGATATTGTTCTCACCGATGATGTCTTACAATGTACATTTGGTATTGACTCTTAGGTAATTTTTTACAATTTTCATATTGATTTAATATATTCTTATTTGAAATTTGTAATTAATTTTATATGACTATCTATATTATAAGTCAAAAATAATGTATATAATTGTCTGCGCAATGAAATTCTAGGGCCAGAGTCTTCATCCTACCTCTGTTAGCCATCCATTGGTGGGTTATGAGAGGAGATCAAGTCAGTAGGTATGTAATTTATCACATGATTGTAATTATTGTACATATATCAATGGTAATATTATTTTGTGAAAATTTGATGATTTCAACAGGGAGCTTCACTAGCACCTCCATGGTTTCCTTGGTCCCCTAGATGCAAAACCATTTAGACGGAGGTAAATTTAACCATTTCTAATCATTATGCATTTAAATAATGTTATGTATTTATTTTGGTCAAATAATCTTGAACTCTATTTTTAGATGCTAAATATGGAGACTCCTCCTCATCTTCATGAGTCAGCGTAGGTAGGCATTGTTGCAGCCATGATGTCTTCAAATCCTTTGATCGAGGTATGAGCCAATACTATGAAAATGTTATTTTGTATTTATTGTTTTATCTCATGTCATTTGATGTACATAAATGATATTTACGTTTAGTCAATTTTGATTCTTGATGCTTCTCACAGGAGGTCACAACTCCAACCCGTCCAACTACGGATGAAGAGAGAGAAAAGATGATTGAGAATGATCATCGGATAGCGGTAAGTGATCGATTACATATGTGATGTTATATATTTCATGTTTTCTATATTAATGTGCATATTGTTTGATTGTATTAATAGGTGGAGTTGCATAAATCTTTGTCGAGGTCTACTCGACAGGAGAGAGAGGATAAGTCACTGATTGGCTCTCCATCTTCACAACCAAGCAAGGGTCGTTGATCATTTGATCAAAGTCCACAGGAAACTAGTTTTTGGGACATTTTTTGTGTGCCTAGATGGCTTTGTATACATACTTTTGTATGTTACCGATGTATATTTTTATATATGCCTGTATGGGTTTGTTTGGACATGCCTATATGGCTTTGTATATAGACTAGATGTTATGATCATGACATTATGTATATGACAGATTATATTAAATATTTAATATGATGATTAATTATCATTACAAGAATGTGGTTTTACACGTGCCAATTGCATTTTCTTGAAAGTTTATAAATCATTTTCAAATAATCTATTTTGTGCATATCTTGCAATCATTGCATTCCATGAGACTGTGCATTTCTTTGAGTCATCATGTCAAACAGTTCACTCACCTTCTCTATGCTTCCACACTTTCCATACATGTCTACAAGGGCAGCTACAAATACAATATGTGATAGAATTCCTATATCCTTTATGCTTTGATGGTTGTCCACACCGTGTTCCCCAGATCCCATTTTGGCATAAGCAAGGAGGATGTTGGATAAGGTTGTGCAATTTGGTTTTAGATGTTCCAATTGCATTTGGTTGAAATTTTATTTTGTGCATTTTCTTGAAAGTATGTAAAACCTTATGAAAATTCTATTTCATGCATATCTTACAATCATTGCATTCCATGAGACAACATTTCTTTGAGGCATCGTGTCAAATAGTTCATGTTCCTTGTATATGCTTCCACACTTTGCATACATGTCTCACAGAGTACTTGCAACTACAACATTTGACAAAATTTCTATATCCTTTATGCTTTGATGGATGTCTATATCGTGTTCCAAAGATACCATTTCTAAGGTTTTGGAATTTGGCTTTACACCCGCTAATTGCATTTTCTTGAAAGTTTCTAAAGCCTTATAAAAAAATCCATTTTGTTCATATCTTGCAATCATTGCATTCCATGAGGCATCATGCCAAATAGTTCACGTGCCTTGTCAAGGATTCCACACTTTGCATACATGTCTCCAAGGGCAATTGCAACTACAACATCTAACAAAATTCCCATATCTTTTATCCTTTGATGGATGTCCATTTTGGCATAGGCAAGGAGAATACTGGCTAAGGTTGTGGAATTTGGTTTTACACCCGCCAATTGTATTTTCTTGAATGTTTATAAGGCCTTATCAAAAAGATCCTTTTTTGCATATCTTGCAATCATTGCATTCCATGAAATGGCATTTCATTGAGGCATCATGTCAAACAGTTCACGTACCTTGTCTATGCTTCCACTTTGCATACATATCTTAGGGTAGTTGCAAATTCAACATTTGATAAAATTCCTATATCCTTATGCTTTGATGGATGTCCATACTGTGTTACCATTTCTAAGGTTTTGGAATTTTGATTTACACCCACCAATTGCATTTTCTTGAAAGTTTCTAAAGCCTTATCAAAAAATCCATTTTGGTCATATCTTGCAATCATTACATTCCATGAGGTGACATTTCTTTGAGGCATCATTCCAAATAGTTAACATGCCTTGTCTATGCTTCCACACTTTGCATACATGTCTCCAAGGGTAGTTGCAACTACAACATCTAACAAAATTCCCATATCTTTTATCGTTTGATGGATGTCCATTTTGGTATAGGCAAGGACGATACTAGATAAGGTTGTGGAATTTGGATTTACACCCGCCAATTGTATTTTCTTGAAAGTTTAGAAAGCCTTATCAAAAAAATCCTTTTTTTCATATCTTGCCATCATTTCATTCCATGAAATAGCATTTCATTCCATGAAATAGCATTTCATTTTAAGGCATCATGTCAAATAGTTCACGTACCTTGTCTATGCTTCCACACTTTGGATACATGTCTACTAGGGTAGTTGCAACTAGAAGATTTGACAAAATTCACATATCCTTTATGCTTTGATGGATGTCCATACCATGTTCCAAAGATCACATTTTTCCATATGAAGGGAGGATGTTGGCTAAGGTTGTGGAATTTGTCTTTACAACCTCCAATTTCATTTGCTTGAAAGTTTCTAAAGCCTTATAAAAAAAATCCATTTTTTTTTCATATCTTGCAATCATTGCATTCCATGTGGCAACATTTCTTTGAGGCATCATGCCAAACAGTTCATGTGTGTTTTCTATGCTTCCACACTTTGTATACATGTCTTCGAGGGCAATTGCAACTCCAACATCTAACAAAATTTCCATATGTTTTATGCTTTGATGGATGTCCATATCATTTTGCAAAGATCCCATTTTGGCATAGGCAAGGAAGACATTGGCTAAGGTTGTGGAATTTGTCTTTACACCCACCCATTGTATTTTCTTGAAAGTTTATAAAGCCTTATCAAAAAGATCCTTTTTTGCATATATTGCAATCACTGCATTCCATGAAATGGAATTTCATTGAGGCATCATGTCAAACAATTCACGTACCTTGTCTATGCTTCCATACTTTGCATACATGTCTCACAGGGTAGTTGCAACTACGACATTTGATAAAATTCCTATATCCTTTATGCTTTGATGGATGTCTATACCATGTTCCAAAGATACCATTTCTAAGGTTTTCGAATTTGGCTTTACACCCGCCAATTGCATTTCCTTCAAAGTTTATAGCCTTATCAAAAAATCCATTTTGTTCATATCTTGCAATCATTGCATTCTATGAGGTGAAATTTCTTTGAGGCATCATTCCAAATAGTTCATATGCCTTGTCTATGCTTCCACACTTTGCATACATGTTTCCAAGGGCATTTGAAACTACAACATCTAACAAAATTCCCATATCTTTTATCCTTTGATGGATGTCCATTTTGGCATAGGCAAGGAGGCTACTAGCTGTGGTTGTGGAATTTGGATTTGCACCCGCCAATTGTATTTTCTTGAAAGTTTATAAAGCCTTATCAAAAGAATCTTTTCTTTCATATCTTGTCATCATTGCATTCCATGAAATGGCATTTCATTTCAAGGCGTCATGTCAAATAGTTCACGTACCTTGTCTATGCTTCCACACTTTGCATACATGTCTACTAGGGTAGTTGCAACTAGAAGATTTGACAAAATTCCCATATCCTTTATGCTTTGATGCATGTGCATACCATGTTCCAAAGATCACATTTTTCCATATGAAGGGAAGATGTTGGCTAAGGTTGTGGAATTTGTCTTTACACCTACCAATTTTATTTTCTTGAAAGTTTCTAAAGCCTTATAAAAAATCCATTTTTTCATATCTTGCAATCATTGCATTCTATGTGACGACATTTCTTTGAGGCATCATGCCAAATAGTTCATGTGTGTTGTCTATGCTTCCACACTTTGCATACATGTCTTCAAGGGTAGTTTCAACTACAATATCTAACAAAATTTCCATATCTTTTATGCTTTGATGGATGTCCATACCATGTTGCAAAGATCCCCTTTTGGCATAGGCAAGGAGGATACTAACTAAGGTTGTGGAATTTGGCTTTACACCCACCAATTGTTATTTCTTGAATGTTTATAAAGCCTTAAAATTTTTTTTTTTTGCATATCTTGCAATCATTGCATTCCATGAAATGGCATTTCATTGAGGCATCATGTGAAATAGTTCACGTACCTTGTCTATGATTCCACACTTTGCATATATGTCTCATAGGGTAGTTGCAACTACAACATTTGATAAAATTCCTATATCCTTTATGCTTTGATGGATGTCTATACCATGTTCCAAATATACCATTTCTAAGGTTTTGGAATTTGGCTTTACACCCGCCAATCACATTTGCTTGAAAGTTTCTAAAGCCTTATCAAAAAATCCATTTTGTTCATAGCTTGCAATCATTGCATTCCACGAGGTGACATTTCTTTGAGGCATCATGCCAAATAGTTCACATGCCTTGTCTATGCTTCCACACTTTGCATACATGTCTCCAAGGGCAGTTGCAACTACAACATCTAACAAAATTCCCATATCTTTTATCCTTTGATGGATGTCCATTTTGGCACAGGCAAGGAGGATACTGGCTAAGGTTGTGGAATTTGGCTTTACACCCGCCAATTATATTTTCTTGAAAGTTTATAAAGCCTTATCGAAAGAATCCTTTTTTCATATCTTTCCATCATTACATTCCATGAAATGGCATTTCATTTCAAGGCATCATGTCAAACAGTTCACGTACCTTGTCTATGCTTCCACACTTTGCATACATGTCTACTAGGGTAGTTGCAACTAGAAGATCTGACAAAATTCCCATATCCTTTATGCTTTGATGGATGTCCATACAATGTTCCAAAGATCACATTTTTCCATATGAAGGGAGGATGTTGGCTAAGGTTGTGGAATTTGTCTTTACACCCGCCAATTTCATTTGCTTGAAAGTTTCTAAAGCCTTATAAAAAAATCCATTTTTTTCATATCTTACAATCATTGCATTCCATGTGATGATATTTCTTTGAGGCATCATGCGAAACAGTTCATGTGCATTGTCTATGCTTCCACACTTTGCATACATGTCTTCGATGGCAGTTACAACTACAACAGCTAACAAATTTTCCATATCATTTATGCTTTGATGGATGTACATACCATGTTGCAAAGATCCCATTTTGGCATAGGCAAGGAGGACACTGGCTAAGGTTGTGGAATTTGGCTTTACACCCGCCAATTATATTTTCTTGAAAGTTTATAAAGCCTTATCAAAAAAATCCTTTTTTGCATATCTTGCAATCATTGCATTCCATGAAATGGAATTTCATTGAGGCATCATGTCAAACAGTTCACGTACCTTGTCTATGCTTCCACACTTTGCATACATGTCTCATAGGGTAGTTGCAATTACAACATTTGATAAAATTCCTATATCCATTATGCTTTGATGGATGTCTATACCGTGTTCCAAAGATACCATTTCTAAGGTTTTCAAATTTGTCTTTACACCCACCAATTGCATTTGCTTGAAAGTTTCTAAAGCCCTATAAAAAAGCCATTTTTTCATATCTTGCAATCATTGCATTCCATGAGGTGACATTTCTTTGAGGCATCATGCCAAATAGTTCACGTGCCTTATCTATGCTTCCACACTTTGCATACATCTCTCCAAGGGCAGTTGAAACTACAACATCTAACAAAATTCGCATATCTTTTATCCTTTGATGGTTGTTCATTTTGGCATAGGCAAGGACGATACTAGATAAGGTTGTGGAATTTGGATTTACACCCGCCAATTGTATTTTCTTGAGAGTTTATAAAGCCTTATCAAAAGAATCCTTTTTTCATATTTTGCCATCATTGCATTCCATGAAATGGCATTTCATTTCAAGGCATCATGTCAAATAGTTCGTGTACCTTGTCTATGCTTCCACACTTTGCGTACATGTCTACTAGGGTAGTTGCAACTAGAAGATCTGACAAAATTCCCATATCCTTTATGCTTTGATGGATGTCCATACCATGTTCTGAAGATCACATTTTGCCATATGAAGGGAGGATGTTGGCTAAGGTTGTGGAATTTGTCTTTACACCCGCCAATTTCATTTGCTTGAAAGTTTCTAAAGCCTTATAGAAAAATCCATTTTTTTCATATCTCACAATCATTGCATTCCATGTGATGAAACTTGTTTGATCCATCATGCCAAACAGTTCATGTGCGTTGTCTATTCTTCCACACTTTGCATAGATGTCTTCGAGGGAAGTTGAAACTACAACATCTAACAAAATTTCCATATCTTTTATGCTTTGATGGATGTACATACCATGTTGCAAAGATCCCATTTTGGCATGCGAGGAGGCTACTAGCTAAGGTTGTGGAATTTGGCTTTACACCCACCAATTGTATTTTGTTGAAAGTTTATAAAGCCTTATCAAACAAATCCTTTTTTGCATATCTTGCAATCATTGCATTCCATGAAATGACATTTCATTGAGGCATCATGTCAAACAGTTCACGTACCTTGTCTATGCTTCCACACTTTGCATACATGTCTCCAAGGGCAGTTGCAACTACAACATCTAACAAAATTCCCATATCTTTTATCCTTTGATGGATGTCCATTTTGGCATAGGCAAGGAGGATACTAGCTAAGGTTGTGGAATTTCGCTTTACACCCGCCAATTGTATTTTCTTAAAAGTTTGTAAAGCCTTATCAAAAGAATCCTTTTTTTCATATCTTTCCATCATTGCATTCCATGAAATGGTATTTCATTTCAAGGCATCATGTTAAACAGTTCACGTACCTTGTCTATGCTTCCACACTTTGCATACATGTCTACTAGGGTAGTTACAACTAGAAGATCTGACAAAATTCCCATATCCTTTATGCTTTGATGGATGTCCATACCATGTTCCAAAGATCACATTTTGCCATATGAAGGGAGGATGTTGGCTAAGGTTGTGGAATTTGTCTTTACACCCACCAATTTCATTTGCTTGAAAGTTTCTAAAGCCTTATAGAAAAATCCATTTTTTTCATATCTTGCAATCATTGCATTCCATGTGATGACACTTCTTTGAGGCATCATGCCAAATAGTTCATGTGCATTGTCTATGCTTCCACACTTTGCATACATGTCTTCGAGGGTAGTTACAACTACAACATCTAACAAAATTTCCATATCTTTTATGCTTTGATGGATGTCCATACCATGTTGCACAGATTCCATTTTGGCATATAGGCAAGGAGGCTACTGGCTAAGGTTGTGGAATTTGGCTTTACACCCCGCCAATTGTATTTTCTTGAAAGTTTATAAAGCCTTATCCAAAAAATCCTTTCTTTCATAGCTTGCCATAATTGCATTCCATGAAATGGCATTTCATTTCAAGGCATCATGTTAAACAGTTCACGTATCTTGTCTAAGCTTCCACACTTTGCATACATGTCTCATAGGGTAGTTGCAACTACAATATTTGATAAAATTCCTATATCCTTTATGCTTTGATGGATGTCTATACCGTGTTCCAAAGATACCATTTCTAAGGTTTTGGAATTTGGCTTTACACCCACCAATTGCATTTTCTTGAAAGTTTCTAAAGCCTTATCAAAATATCCATTTTGTTCATATCTTGCAATCATTTCATTCCATGAGGTGACATTTCTTTGAGGCATCATGCCAAATAGTTCACGTGCCTTGTCTATGCTTTCACACTTTGCATACATGTCTCCAATGGTAGTTGCAACTACAACATCTAACAAAATTCCCATATCTTTTATCCTTTGATGGATGTCCATTTTAGCATAGGCAAGGAGGATACTGGCTAAGGTTGTGGAATTTCGCTTTACACCCGCCAATTGTATTTTCTTGAATGTTTATAAAGCCTTATCAAAAGAATCCTTTTTTTCATATCTTGCCATCATTGCATTCCATGAAATGGCATTTCATTTCAAGGCATCATGTTAAATAGTTCACGTACCTTGTCTATGCTTCCACACTTTGCATACATGTCTACTAGGGTAGTTGCAACTAGAAGATTTGACAAAATTCCCATATCCTTTATGCTTTGATGGATGTCCATACCATGTTCCAAAGATCACATTTTGTCATACGAAGGGAGGATGTTGGCTAAGGTTGTGGAATTTGTCTTTACTCCCGCCAATTTCATTTGCTTGAAAGTTTTAAAGCCTTATAGAAAAATCCATTTTTTTCATATCTTGCAATCATTGCATTCCATGTGATGACATTTCTTGAGGTATCATGCCAAATAGTGTTGGCAAGAGACACTTTGTGGCTTCTGTTGGTTCCCAAAAAAGTAGGTTGCTAACCCTAAGAGGATGCCAGACTCTATGTTTGGATTTGCAACATTTTTGGACCAATTGACAGAGTTATTAGATGCCTACACTTCAGGTCCTGTAAACCTAGGTGGGTGTACCTTTGTAACTAAAGTAGAATGAACACTATATGACTAGATTGGATTAGTAAATCTATCACAATGGCATAATATGTAATAGATGCAGTCTAAAAATTATTTCCTATTCCTAATGTACTGACTTGAAATAGAAATGTCTTGAATATGAGTTTGGATAGTAATGACTAGTGCCTACTTCTATTGGGCTATGGAGTTTGTAAATGGATGAAGATTTATTGGAAATGGATGTATAAGGTCAGTTGATCTACTTCACAGCTTAACTCGAACTTGTAAGGCACATGGGATGTTTGCACCTTATGCAAATGTGCAAGACTGTCAGTTATAATGCTCTTCTTATACTATCCCAATGATATTTCCCATATTACTGTGAACAACTGAGAGGATATTTAATTCTAGTAAGAAGGGAATTTAGACTAGACTTGTTTTTGTAGAAAGGATTTACCTCTTGGTAGAGACCTTATGACAATTTTGATCAACTTCTTATAGAAACCAACCAATTCGAACACACTGAATCAGCAAATGTGACCAAATAAATCAACAATATCCTTGATATGATAATTTAAACAATATGAGAAAATCATTCTAGATACAACATTATAACATTTAAGATTTAATATTAACATTACAGCTGAACACTGAAAATAGATAACCGAATGGAAGCACTCCTTTCCATTAATAAAAAAATGTGTATATAAAAGTTCTGATGAGGTGAATGGGTAAAGTGGAATTAAATAATTTCCTACTGCTACCCTAAATCTACTGATCTCCTCTAATCTATTGATGTCTCTCTTTTTTTTCTTTCTCTCATGCATATATACCTTGCACTTCTAGGGTTGCAACCCTTCATATAACGACTGGGACGTATCTCTTCATTTAATTATCTTTCATAATTAATTTAATCTTCTCCGTGAAAGAATATTTTCAAATTCCATATTCCATTTCTCGTTTCACCTTTATTTGGAGAAAATATTTATTTGGGTGAAAATTATCATCCCTTTAACTTCTTCAGTGAAAGAGTTTTACCAGATTTCATAAAAATAGTTACCTTCTTGATTCAATCCTTCTGGAAAAACCTTTCCCTTTTCAAAAAATGTTCTTTAATAGTTTTTATTTCATGACCCTTTTAATGGAAAATGTAAAATTCACATTTTACCTTATAATCACACTTGATTAATTTATTTGCTTCCTTCAATACTTATTTTTTCCTTCGTATTATCAGATATATGGACCTTTTTATTCTAATAATTTCTTCAAACAAATGTTTTTAATTATTGTCCTGGAAATATTTTACTTCTCGGAAATATGTGATTATTTAATCATGAAACTTCTAAATTCACCTAACACCTTTTAATATGGTGAATTTACTATACCTATCTTTTAATTTATCCATCGGCAGGATTCTTCCCAAAGTATCTCTTGGGTTTTCTCAAAGAAAAAATGTTCTTGGCTACTATTATTTTTACCATATTGAAATAAATATTCTTTTGGCAAAAATAATCACCCACTTTTAACTCCTCTGGTAAAAATATTTCACATTGCATTTACTCTTTGTGCGTTCACCTAATAAAAAATACTCCTCGGTGAAATCAATTATCTCAATCATCTAATGCATGGTTTTGCATTTCTTGGGTGAAATATATTATTCCTCAGCAAAAATACTTCCTAAATTCTCATCTCTCATCGGAGTAATATGCATCATCGTTAAGAAAATAAAATATTATCTTGACACAATTGATCTTCTTGATGCGTTTATTTTAATACTTTGCTCCTCTGTGTGACATACGAGATCGGGGAGACTTGGAGATTTTTCACCAATTATGTATGTCTGGCCGATATATATCTTGTGCAATTTTTCATTAGTTACATTCTTGGGCCCCACCCCATAAGTATTTCGGGAGGATTAGAAATTAATTATTCTATTTTATATCCATCGGCATAAGTCCTAAGATCGGTATGATCTAAAAACTCTCTGCCGATAGCAACTATCTCCCCGATATGTTTTCTTTGTCCTCTCCCAAAATCTTCTATGACTTTCATTATCGGCGTGACCTATGTGGTTGAAGAGACTTGAAAACTTTATTCCGATTAGCTTGTTCTTGCCGAAGACTTCTAGGGTTCTTCATTTTATTTTTCATTGGTTTGCTAATTTCGGCATAGGCAGCCAGGATTTTGGTGGATGTGCAACAACACCATGTTAACTCTGCTCTATTTAATTCAACATCTTCTAAAAGACCCAATAAGTCTGACTGATGACAAATTTTGTTTTTGACATCACGCATTAGTGGCCCAATTTCTGCACTGGAATAGGGATATATTGCCATTGATCCCCCAATAAACTCTTCTTGTGTATGAGCTTTGCTCAAAATCAACAAGTACACTAGATGTGCATTATATTGCAAAGCTACTCCAAAATGAACAGAATTGTCCGTCCCTTCCTCTCCTAACTATGAAATTTGTAGAGCAGATATGCATGCCCATATGATATGGTACTTGTTCTCAACACTCTCATTTAGAAGGCTATCCAAAAGCTCTTTTAGGAGACGGTTACAATCACTTATCAGCTTTGTTATTATACAATGAGACCTCTTGTAACTTGAGACAGAAATCCATCTCTCATAAATCTTGAACGGTTGTTAGGTACCTCAAGAAATTTGTTGAGCAGCTCAATCAATTTATGAAGTATAAAGCCTTGTGATATATCCATATGAAAGCTTCGCTTAGATTCTTAATATATTGTCCACAACTTTCCATCTCCTAACATATGCAAACCTGCAACAATGAGTGCTTGTTCAAACAAACCCCTTATCTTTGCAATGCCTTCTGGTGTATATTGGGACACGGACTCATCATGCTCTTTTGCCTCCATAAACAAGAGCCTCCATTGTGCATACCTTGCATATTTGACACCAATGCAAAAACCCTAATGTTTCAATATGCTGCACAACTTGAATTGCCACTCCTACAATAGCCATTGTGCATCACAAGTCGGATCCTCTATGTGGGTCCGACTAAAAAATTTTCGTTTTGAAATAAGTTCCTGTCTCGGATTGTCCTGACAATGCATTTGTGTGTTCATGAGGTGTGAAAACGAAATGGTTTTTCATCAGAATCTTCTTTTTGGCACTTTGTACAGTGAGCAAAACAGGCCAGGTAGCCTCCAAAATTGCCCTGGAAAACTGATCAAATCTTCTCCCGGAGCCACAAAAATGCACAAACTTGTAGATTTTTGACCCGAGAATTCAACGCAACAAACGGTTTGGCGTGAAGTTATTGGGATTAAAAGCTGCTCGCAATCAAAGTAGATCACTCAGCATGTTTTGCACCTGTTTAAATTCAACTGAAACCTATCATATTGCCTCTTTGGAAAAATATCAAATCTAATTTTGAGAAGCTTCCATCCTGGGGATTAGTTCATTTAGGTCACATGAACATGTGTGCAAAACAATTTTTCATCATTCCTCTTCCTTCACAAGATATCGGGTGTCAAAGTTGACCTTTCTGAAACTGCCTGGGAATGCAGTCACAGAATTGTGTAAAATCCATTTGGATTTGCTTTTGAAAAAATATCAAACGAAGTGCTGGGACCTTGAGAATTGGCATGTAAGCACATTAACATGGGAAGAATTTTAGACATCAATTGGTTTTTTATGAACACAACCCGATTGCTAGATATTACCTTCCAAATTAACCTCCTTGAAAACTGCCCCTATCAAAACCTGATTCGAGCTCACCAACTTGCAATTTTAAAAACCCATTAAATCTCTTCCTGGGAAGTTGTAACTAGAAAGTTGATTTCATTTAGGCTTGATGAGTGCGTGTGTAAGAGGATTCTTTGCCATCCATCTTCTGTCATGAAATGTTAAGGGCCAAAGTTGACCTCTCCGCAACTTTATGGAAATGCAGATATGGCAATTGAACTTTTTACATTTGCTTTTGATTTTGAAAAAATAGCAAACGAGATGTTGGGGTCCCAAAAACTGGTATGAAGGTACATTATTATGAGGGGAATATGGAACACTAATTAGTTTGTCAGAATCATCATTTAGCTGCTAGATATCAACCTCCAAAGTTGGCCTCTCGGGCTGATTTCACATTATGCAAGTAGCAAATTTTACCATAACCCTTCAGCTCGACATCTCAAAACTCAGTTAAATCGTGTCACAGGAAGCTGTAATCATATATGTGTGTTCACATATGATAAGTAATCATGCTTGCAAAGTGATTTTGCAAGAAAATGAACAGGCTTCAAATTATAATGCTTCAAAGTAGACCACTTGAGCACATTGTGCAGGTGCATTTCTGAGTGTTGAAATTGATTTTTCACATATGGGAACCTAAAATTTTGCAAAAATTGGTATGAAATTTTAGGTCCCAACAGCTTCATTGGTGTTGTCATTGATGGCAACAAAGACCATTCCACACATCTGCAAGACATGGTGTATCCTTACCGGAAGTCAGATTGAAGGATACTTTGGTCCGGTAAGCAAGAACAGAGCATGCAGCAAGGTTCGACAGTCAGGTCTGGATCTCTTAGAAGAAGTATCTTTGTAAAGTGTGGTTTTGGGAAAGTCAAGAGGAGTACCTTGACTGATAGATTCCAGGGATTGAGCCTCCGGTGATGGAACAGTGAAGAGACATGAGTACTTGAGTATTGGGTTACTGTTTGGCAGAGTAGACAGAGGAAGATCTAACCGGCAGAGCATCAGCCCTTAATCCAGATGTGATATTGATGGTGATTAAGTTTCCTAAGGTATCATTCATGATTGGCCAACATGATTGATGACTTCTATAACCATCTCCTTGATTCACATCTCTTGGTAAGCAAGGATTCAGCCGACAGACTAGAGTTTGGGAAAATATTGACTATTTTGGATGCCGACTAGAAAGAGGATGAAATCCTTTGTGCGAATATATATACCAGATGGATTTGGATGTGAAGGGGGTAGTTGTGTCATGTGTTGTGTGAAGAAAAGAAGAAGAGTTGAGTAACAACAGTAATAAAGGTCTGGTATGTGACAGGACAGCAGAACCAAGAAGATGAAGAATGAAGTGCAGTAGATCAGTGTATTGAGCCTAACCGAAACTGAACCTCAGCATGTGTGGATGCTTCTCATCAGTTCAAGTATCTAGTTTCTTTGTATAAACTATTGTAGGCAGTAAGCCTCCTATGAGCAGTGTGTTCGGGCAGTGAGCCCTAATTGGCAAGTGCCATTTTGTACTATCTTATTCTTCTAACAGAGAATACAATCCTGGGTTAGTCACCCCATGGGTTTTCCCTTAACAGGGTTTTCCACGTCAAAATCATTGTGTCATGTGTATTGATGTTATTTCCATCTCATGGTTATGTTTGCTTATTTGATTTAATGTTTCTTTAATTGTTAAGGAAGTTCAGAAAGATGAAATAATCAAGATAACTGATTCACCCCCCCCCCCTCTCAGTTATCAACAATTGGTATCAAAGCCAATTTCCTCTAAATAGAGCCTAACAGCTTGAGGGAGATTAGGGAATTCAAATGGATGTATATGGCATGAGGGAACAACTTCAATCTACCCTAGATGATCTTGAGCAATCCAACTCCGAAGTCAATGAATTGAAGGAAAGACTCAAACAGGCTGATGATTTCATAAATGAACTAAAAGGGAAACTGAGTATCTCTATGAAAAAGAGAAAGGATCTACTTCAGCAATTGGCAAGTAAAGGTGAAACAAATGGTACAAATGAAGACCTAAAGGAGAAAACCAAGTTATGTGAAAAGTTATCAAAAGAGGTCATTATGGTAAGACATGAAATAGAATCAGGAGTTATAAAATTCACTCAAGAAATTGAAGAGAAAAAGAAAATTGAAGATGATCTAAGACAATCTCTCAAGGAGAAATTAGAAGACTGCCACAAGATGGATAGAATAATTAGACATCTTGAATCTGATCTTGAAGATGCTAGAGACAATGAAGAAAAACTTGAGGATCAAATTGACACTCTTAAAAAGGATCTTCAAACAGCAAATGAATACAAAGAGAAATTCAAGATAAGCTCTACTCAACTTGAAGTTCTTCTTCAAAGCCAAAAGAGGGTAGATGACAAGCGTGGCTTGGGATATGAGAAAGGTGAAACCTCCAGATCCAGTTAGAAGAATTTTGGATCAGAAAATTCAAGGAACAAGCCTAGAAGACCTCTGGTAAGACAACCTAATGCTCAAAGATATCCATCCTTCAATGGATACTACCACAATTGCAATATCTTTGGTCATAAAGCCAATCAGTGCAGAAAGAGAATAAATCAGACTAATACATCCTTCTCCAGACAGTGTTTCAATTGCAAAAGGTATGGTCACAAATCTCATGAATGCAGAAATATGCAAATGAACAATTCATTCAATGGTAGATGCTTTGCATGTAATAGAATGGGACATGGCTAATCAATACAGATCAAGAGGATATCATTCAAATATGCAAAGAAATGTTGTTTGCCACAATTGCAATAGATCCGGTCATATTACCAAATTCTGTAGAAGCAAGAATCAGGACAAAAGGGGTCTGGTGCATCCTAATCAGAATCAAGACAAAGGAAAAGGAAAAGTGAATGCAGATGAAGTTAAAAGTGAGATGAACAAGAGTTGGGTGAAGAGAAGTACAGAGAATGTAGGGGATGGTTCCGCACTAGAATTTGGTGCTAATAATCCTTCCAAAAATTGAATAGATGTGCTCTAGCTCAGGGGGAGTCACTAAGAAAAACAAATTCCCCCAGCTAATCATTAGGTGCCTAAAATTGGCACATGAGAGGTTGCGGATTGGAGGTTTCTCAGAGGAACATCAAAAGAAGAATTGGTTAAGATATGAAAGATCCGGAAGAAGATTTGAAGAGTCTAATCTTCCAAGACTGATCTGGTTTTGACAGTCATCCAGTAAGGACAGGCCTCTCACAGTTAGATCTGGCTTGATTCAAAATTGTGGAATCTTGATCTACAGATAGATCAAATGATTAGGGAAATAAAGATAGATTGTTATTATTCACCAAGAATAACTCGAAGTGTATCTCAGTGACCTGGAAATGATCTGTCTCAGAATAAGAAAAACAAGGCAATCAGAAGGACTTAAGTTGCGCATTTATTGCAGTATGGAATTAGAGTTTTTCTCAAAAATAAAAGGGTTCATTTTCTCGTCATTCGCACATTTGCATTCAAGAAGAAAAGAAAAGGAGCTCTGCAACTAATTGCTTCAAAATTCTCAAAGATCAACCATTGAAGTCGAATCTTCCAGCAAATCAATCCGGCTCACTCTGCGAACCCTAGAAACACAAAAGGTATTTTCTGGCATTGAATATTGCTCTGTAAATCTTTTTGAAGATGACTACACTGAATGTTGTAAGGATCACTGATAGGCCACATCCTAAATTCAAGAAACATCCATATAAACCCCTAGAAGTTGATCCCCTAGGCACCTTTTCAAGCATTCTGCATGGGTTCTGCATGTAGAAGATGTTAGGGCATATATTCATGTGAATATTAAAGATTTTGGGGAATCTAAGCTGGTTGATATCTATCACAAGTATTTGATAGATGACTCATTTGAACTCAAAACTCAGTTTAAAGCCATCCAGGACAAGCATTCATTTTCCCTGTTTTACAGAAGAAGAATGGGTCTGGTATATTTTGAGTAGAGTGCATGATAACTTCATGTGGTTGAATGGACCATTTAAGATAACCAAGGATGCCATTAGGGTAGTAACCGAACTACACTCATCCGGTGGGATTCCTGTTCTCAAATCCATCAAGAATAAAACTGTGAGTGAGGCTACCAGATCAAAATTTGATAAAAGAGCAATGACAATAGAAGGCATCACTGATCCGGATGTCAAGTTTGCCTCAATGATCATCGGTTATAAGATATATCACTCTAGCAGAGAACATTTAGTACCTGGAACTATAATTTACACTGCTTATGAAATGTTGAGAAAAAATGCAGATTATGATCTTTGTGAACTCCTTCTAAACCAACTAATGGAAAATCTACAAAAGATCAAGAAAGACAAGAAGAACTCCTTCAAGTATTGTGGGCTGTTACTGTGCTTGTTCTTCTACTTCATGAATGAGCTTCCTGGATCCAGTGGTTGGGTATGGCAGAATGATAGACCTGTAGCCATCCAAATCAGAGATTATATACATGGGCTTGGTGATGCCAAGGCACAGAATACAGCACTCTGGGGCTATTTCAAGAATTTTTAGAGCATGATGCAAGCAAGAGAGAGAATCCCCCAATCCTTAGTTGAAAAGTATAAAGATACAGTATGCTTTATGGTAGAAACTAATCAATGTCTAATGGAGGCAGCAGAGCCAAGAATAGTCTGGATCATGCCAATGGGGTATGAAGTAGATGAAAAAATTGTTGAGCTACATGTTCAACACATGCTCAATCAACCCAAGGATCCTAAAGCAGAAAGGTTTGGAACTTTTGAAGAATTAAGTGTGAAGATCCATGTGGAGCTAAGACAACCGGAAATAAAAAGAAAAGTGAGGAGGGAAGTAGAAGAGGTTGCCAAGAGGCATGGAATCTCAAAAGAGGCACTAGATGCAAATAGAGAAAAAATGGAAAGGGCAGAAAAGGAAGAGGTAGAAAAAGAAAGTGCTCCAGTGCAAGCATCTTCCCAGACCAGATCAAACAAAGCTCTGCACCTACCACTTCTAAGGGACAAAAGGCTTCAAAACCGGAAGCTCAGACATCAAGAAAAGGAGAGAAGAGAACCAAGAAAAAGGCAACAAGGTCTTACACAAGCCAAAAGGACGAATAAGAGACAGGATCAGATGAGGAAGTAAAGAAAATGAAGAAGAAGAAGAAAGTATCCGGAGAATCCACTACCGGTCTAGACAAGGAAGAAGAAAAGACAGATAAAAGTGTTGAGAAGCCCACTCTTGATGATATCATCAAAGCAATCACTGTGGATGGAAACCTAAAACCAATAACAAAATTCTATGATAAATACAGTGAAGCTGATCAGAAGATCCTGCAGGATGCCACAGTTAAGTATCTAAACATCTACAATAAAGCTTTCATTGAGATCATATCTTTAATTCCTAAAAGTCTTGAGAAGGAACTTGAAATGAGAAAGAATAATTCCAAAAAAAAGGACATGGAGATCCGGGAACAGATAGCGATTCAGCTCTATCCCTCTATCACTCCTAAGCAGAAGAATATGATCTTCAAAGACTGTAAGGATGAGTTCCGAAGCAAAGCTAGAATGAATTAGCTTATGCTTGGAGAAACTGACAAGGTAGCAAAAGAAACAGAAGACATCCTCTAAAATGCTTACAAAAGATTCAACATTCCTATTATAGAGGACTTAGATGATCCCTCGGTTTCAAATGTTGAAGAAGAATCTACTGAATCAGTAGCAGAAGAAGTAAATATCCCTCATCCGGTTTCCCCCGCAGACTCTGGATCTAAAGGAGAAGAAAGAGTAAAAGAAAAGGAAAAAGAAGATGTCATTAGCAAGGCTGCAGAAGAAGAGAAAATTCCAACAGAGAAGGCCACAAAGGATAGTGGTAAGGTTGCAAAAGGGGAGAAAATTTTGTCTCCGGCAAGAGACATAGTAGAAGCAGTCAAAGATTTCTTGACCAAAGAGATAATGGAATTTGATGAACCGGAATTGCTTCAAGGTCCATTCAATTTTGATTCCCTCTCTCTGGGTCAAACCATGAAACTAGCATCCTTCACCCAAGCAAAGGCAAAAAAAAATGCTAAAGTCTCACATGGAAGACTGTGAGCTCATAGAAACTGCATCCAGTGTACTGGAAAAGATCATGCCATCCTTCCTAAAGGATCCTATAGCCTCCACATCTGGTAATCTAAAGTCTCTTGTAAATTCTGTTAATACACATTTTGATTCTTTAGAGAAAGCAGCAGAAGAGAAAGTCAGGAAATAATTTTTGGATAAGAGATTCTCTGAAGTATTGGGCTTAATCTCAAATGATAGGAGAGTTATGGATATTGGGATAAAGAGTTTAGAAAATCCTCTCAAAGATGGCGGAGATATCTATAAATTTTGCTTATCCTGGCCCAAAGTGACCAAAGATGTTGAGAAGAAACTAAAAGAGCAAGAAGATAAACTACTAAGCTTATCTCAAAGTTTTGATCCTCTCTCATCTCCCATAATAAGTCAATAATGTCAAACTATTGCAATCTTGAATGAAATTAAGAAGCTTGAGAAAGAGAAGAAAAATAGAATAAGTAGGTTGAGTGAACTTAGAGGGATCATTATCCCTAAGTTAGAGGCCATGCATGAGGCCCTAAATGATGCTCAAACCACAGCCTGGACCAGTGATCTAACAGATCTGAAGAAAGCAAAAGCCTTTGCATTTCTGTTGAGTGGTCACATCTCAATTTTGGACAGGATGAAGAAGAGTTGGGCAACAGAAGTGGTACAGTTGAAAACCACTTTTGTAGATATAGTTAAGTATATGTAAGTAAAACTTGTATATATATTTTTGTGGCCAAGTATAGATTTATTTTTGGGAAATTTTGGTGTGCGAACCCTACCCTTTGCCATTGATATCAAAGGGGGAGTGAGGAGCAGTGAAAAATGTGGCCTCCAGCTAAGGGGGAGCTCCGGTAAAGTGTACAATAGAACAGAGCATCAACCAAAGGGGAGTGCAGTATAACACTTAGTCATTTTTCACTAAGTGTTGCCATCAATGCCAAAGGGGGAGATTGTTGGCAAGAGACACTTTGTGGCTTCATTGGTGTTGTCATTGATGGCAACAAAGACCATTCCACACATCTGCAAGACATGGTGTATCCTTACCGGAAGTCAGATTGAAGGATACTTTGGTCCGGTAAGCAAGAACAGAGCATGCAGCAAGGTTCGACAGTCAGGTCTGGATCTCTTAGAGGAAGTATCTTTGTAAAGTGTGGTTTTGGGAAAGTCAAGAGGAGTACCTTGACTGATAGATTCCAGGGATTGAGCCTCCGGTGATGGAACAGTGAAGAGACATGAGTACTTGAGTATTGGGTTACTGTTTGGCAGAGTAGACAGAGGAAGATCTAACCGGCAGAGCATCAGCCCTTAATCCAGATGTGATATTGATGGTGATTAAGTTTCCTAAGGTATCATTCATGATTGGCCGACATGATTGATGACTTCTATAAGCATCTCCTTGATTCGCATCTCTTGGTAAGCAAGGATTCAGCCGACAGACTAGAGTTTGGGAAAATATTGACTATTCCGGATGCCGACTAGAAAGAGGATGAAATCCTTTGTGTGAATATATATACCAGATGGATTTGGATGTGAAGGGGGTAGTTGTGTCATGTGTTGTGTGAAGACAAGCAGAAGAGCTGAGTAACAATAGTAATAAAGGTCCGGTATGTGACAGGACAGCAGAACCAAGAAGATGAAGAATGAAGTGCAGTAGATCAGTGTATTGAGCCTAACCGGAACTGAACCTCAGCATGTGTGGATGCTTCTCATCAGTTCAAGTATCTAGTTTCTTTGTATAAACTATTGTAGGCAGTAATCCTCCTGTGAGCAGTGTGCTCAGGCAGTGAGCCCTAATTGGCAAGTGCCATTTTGTACTATCTTATTCTTCTAACAGAGACTACAATCTTGGATTAGTCACCCCATGGTTTTTCCCTTAATAAGTTTTTCCACGTCAAAATCATTGTGTCATGTGTATTGATGTTATTTCCATCTCATGGTTATTTTGCTTATTTGATTTAATGCTGCATTAATTGTTAAGGAAGTTCAGAAAGCTAAAATAATCAAGATAACTGATTCACCCCCCCCCTCTCAGTTATCAACAAATAGTTCATGTGCATTGCCTATTCTTCCACACTTTGCATACATGTCTTCGAGGGAAATTGCAACTACAACATCTAACAAAATTTCCATATCTTTTATGCTTTGATGGATGTCCATACCATGTTGCAGAGATCCCATTTTGGCATAGGCAAGGAGGATACTGACTAAGGTTGTTGAATTTCTCTTTACACCTGCCAATTGTATTTTCTTGAAAGTTTATAAAGAGTTATCAAAAAAATCCATTTTTTGCATATCTTGCAATCATTGCATTCCATGAGATGGCATTTCATTGAAGCATCACATCAAAGAGTTCATGTATCTTGTCTATGCTTCCACAATTTGCATACATGTCTACTAGGACAGTTACAACTACAAGATCTGACAAAATTCCCATATCCTTTATACTTTGATGGACGTCCATACCATGTTCCAAAGATCACATTTTGTAATATGAAGGTAGGATGTTGGCTAAGGTTGTGGAATTTGTCTTTAGACTTGCCAATTGCATTTTATTGAAAGTTTCTAAAGCCTTATCAAAAAATCTATTTTTTTCATATCTTGCAATCATTGCATTCCATGTGACGACATTTCTTTGAGGCATCATGCCAAACAGTTCACGTGCGTTGTCTATTCTTCCACACTTTGCATACATGTCTCTGAGGGCAATTGTAAGTATAACATCTAACAAAATTTCCACATCTTTTATGCTTTGATGGATGTACATTTTGGCATAGGCAAGGAGGATACTGGCTAAGGTTGTGGAATTTGGCTTTACAACTGGCAATTGTATTTTCTTGAAAGTTTATAAAGCGTTATCAAAAAAACTCATTTTTTTATATCTTGCAATCATTGCATTCCATGATATGGCATTTCATTGAGGCATCATGTCAAAGAGTTCACATATCTTGTCTATACTTCCAAAATTTGCATACATGTCACTGGAGTCATTCCCCGGACCTGCTTAATCACCAATTTAGAATCTCTGAACACTTTCAATTGTCTGATTCCTAGTTTCTTGGCCGGGATTAAACCATGGACTAGTGCTTCATACTCAGCATCATTGTTTGTATAATTAAACTGGAATCAAAAAGCTCTAAGAACCTTTTCTCCTTTGGGTGACATGAGACATACTCTGGCCCCTGACCCATTTCTACATTTGGCACCATCGAAACGTAAGGTCCATAGGGTAGAATCTTCTTCTTTCATTTGCTTTTCTTTTATGGATTTTTTAGTGATCTCTGGGATTACAAAATCCTCCTCAATAATCACATATGTTCCCATACTAGTGGAATCATAATTCCCGAAAGGATCGTTTTGCATGGCTTCCATCAAAATAAATTCTTCTTCTTCATTCTTGTTGCTTAGCATGTTTTCCTCGTCGAGCATTTCCATATCAAGCCTCTCATCTCTAGTGATCAAAGCATGTGGTGCTTCTAAATTTGCCATTACTTCCTCTATAATATGTTCCTTATGTAATGTCTCTGACAAAACTTTCATCTTGGAACCATACTTGGTCCTTAGAATCAGATGTGACCAATCTAAAGAGAGATAATCTTTGATTTTGGTTGTAAAATCTCTTGATAAACAAATGCCAAAGACTGGGGGAATATCTATCACAAAACCTCTTGCAATATAGTGATGTTTGGGCGTGCATACAATGTGAGTGGAAGTTCCTTGAGGAAACCCACCATTTGTAGTTTCTTCCCATCCAATTGCATTACTCCCTTTTCCATGGGTTCATAGTTTAGCTTAAAAGCATCTGCTATTTGTTTAGGCATCATAGTGGCACTTGCGCCTAAGTCTATATTAGAATTGTGTAGTAGTCTCTTTCCTACTATGAGAGTTAAATAAAAAGGAGTAGGTTTAGCTTAACCCCCTTCTGCCTTCAAAATCACTAAGGAAGCTATCAGATTTTATGGAGGAGCCTTTGGTTGTTCTTTAGTTACCCCTTTGTTCCTGCCAATGTATCTTATGTGCAGTGTGCCCACTAGTGTTTTCTATTTATTTAGTGCCTCTTTAACCAAATTCTTCTATTCTAGAATTGATAAAGCATCCCATAATGAAACATTAGCAGGTGATCTTTTCAATTTATCCACTACATACAATGGGCCTAGTGATTGAAATTTCTGGATAATGTTGGGATACCTACCCTTCTCAGCTGGTTGACTCGCAACACTATTATTCAACACCATAGTGGCCATATCCTGTCTTTGTATTGGTGGGTGAGTAGCCTGAATCATGGGATTTTTCCTAAAAATGTCTTTGGTGTGTGGCGTGCTCACTAGGACTTCAATTATCTTTCTTTTAGACTAGGTGTAGTAGTTAGATCATACCTGAGGTGTCTTCAAAGTTGAAGCCTCACTTGTAAACACTATCTCCTCTTCTTCTACCCATGAGAAAAGTGCATGCATTGGAGCAATTTCATCTTCTTGCTCAATAAACATTCCTTGCACCTGAGCTACTAGGACTGCATTTTGCATATCAAGTGATTGGTATCGATAAAGTGTTGGTTAAGCCTTTGTTTGCATCATTTGTCTTCTTCGCTTTGTCACTTTTTGCTACAAATTTCCCCTGGGGCAATCTTTAGGCATATGAGAATTATTACAGGGAAAACACCAAGCATTTGACTCTTCAACCAAGTTGTTCTAGCCAACAACTAACTCTCAGTGAGAGTTAGGCACAATGGCATGTAATGGTGTCGAGACCGGAATGATCTAATTTGATGGTTGTAATAGACCCGGCCTTTGATTCCCTTGGTAGTGATTAGACTGATAAGACGTCTTGGTTCCTTGGAAACCTTGGTAAGGAGGTCTCAAATAAGTGGTATGTTACCTTTTTAGGTTTATTATTTCATTTGAAAAACTTCACAGGATGTTTTTCATGTCCTCCATTTTAGATGTCGAGGTGCTGGTGCTGAGACTGGTGAGCTTGAGATGTTGGATATATGTACATGGAAGGGCTAGGTAGTAGCGAACTAGGCAGTTCTAATTGGGTAGGTATGGACAATTCAGGGAATACTGGAATCAGAGGCCTTGGAGGAAGTTTTCCAGCATCTATCAAATTGTTCTTAGCCCTTATAACTAAGTCATATGCGCCTGGAAGAGTCTGTCCTCCCAATGATTGAATCATGACTGCTATGTCAGAATTAAAAGCCTTTAGATAGAAAACAATTATCATACCTACTAGGGGTTGGGCTACTACTAGAATCCTTTTCCATGTCTTCTAGAATCTTGAATTGAAGTCTGTTATACCCTCTTGAGGAGCTCTTCTAATGGTAATCAATTGTTGTAATAAGGATGATCTATCTCCTTTCTCATTGAATTTGTTAAAGAATAGATCTCCTAATTAATCCGGGGCATTGATAGAATCCATCTAGAGAGACCAATCTAAAGCTTTCCCTTTAAATGATGCTGCAAGCAACCATAGAGCCACATTCTTCTCCGTCGCATGGTGCACGGTACACACATCTGCAACAGCCTACAAATATTTTGCTGGAGTCTTGTAATCTTCTCCCATAAATTTTGGGAGTGCTTTTAAAGCATTTATTGGGATAGGATCCTATGTATCTAGAGGTGTTGGGGGAATCAATGGACTACCATTGTTCCAATTAACAAAATTTTTAGGGGGTGCTAGTTGAGCCATCAATGCTGTTGATGTGCCTTCTCTGTCCTTCTTCAAGTGATAGTCACTAATGGCAAAACTATAAGTCCTAGGTTACTTGCTGAATGACTCCTCATGATAGGCCCTTGGTGCATGTAATCAAGTCTCTAATCTAGCGACTAAAGTAGTCCCTTCAGGCGTGCCAAAAACTGTTGATGATAAAGTTTATATTGAACCAACAACAATGGGAAATCTCATAATGTGGGACTCAATCCTGAGATGACCTTTGGACTTTATAGAAGTCGACTCTTCTTTTGAATCTTTGATGTATGAGAAAAGACAAAGGATAATGAATCTAAATAAATGTAAATTAAACCTAGACTCTGGCGATGTGCTAGAGTGGATTCAAATTTTAGAAAGGAAAGAACTCACTATTAATAACAATAGAATGAACCATAGCTTTTCAAAGAGCATCTATGCATGATTTCACAGCAGATCCTAGATGTTATTACTAACAATGAATCACATAAGCCACAATATTCCAAATATAATAGATCATAACTTAACACAAATTAGCACATAACATTATTTCTCTTCATTGTGAATGGAGAACAAAACATACAAGGCTAGAAACGTCACAGATACACAATACTCAATCCTTTCTGAGAAACACCTATTAAGGTTTTCTTAGTCTTCACTATTGTATTGAATATTTTTTCATCCTTGTAACAATTACAAATCTCACTTTTAAACTAAACCCTAAGTGGAGACTACTAAGGAAACTGACAACTAACTAAAGATTAAAACATAGAAACTACCAAATACAGTTGAGAATGCAACTTAAAGACTCATTAACTTGTATGAATCATGGGAATTTGCATGAATAAAATCAACCAATAGCGCAATAGGAAACTCTATCAGAAAACTTTCCTCCTGAAGGCGTGCAGTGAAGCCACATGTCCCTCTTCTTTCTTTCCTCCATCAGGTCCACAAAAATTTTTCTAGGAGCTTGACACGTCGCGGATCCAAAAGGGGCCCACCAAAATATACATTGGTCCCAACTCTAATCTAATATTATGTGTGGTGAATTCATGTGTCATCTTTGAACCAATGGTGCAATAAAAGGTTGTGTCAGAACTGCTAACTTCAAAAACATGCGGGAGCACAACACGTGGATTCCACTTTTTTCTCTACTTTAAATAGCGCCAAAGAAACTCTGCCAACAGCTGTCAGTCTGGAAAGATGTGTAGTGATGTCGTGTGTTATGCTTTTAGCCAATAGTGCAAAAGGTAAACCTTAAAAAAAAACATCTCTAGAATGTGTCGCCGCGACACGTAGATTCCAGTTTCTATTGACTTAGATAGAAACATTTGATGGGAAAGAAACCGTCACAAATTATTACGCACCGATACTCCCTTACTTGACTTTATTTATTGTTTCTATTGATGCCTCTATTCTCTTGAATCAAAACTAAATCTATTCTTGAATCAAAACCGAATCTCAAATCACAACTCATTTCACTTCCTTAACGACAAAAGCATATAATAAAAAAGTATGGCTTTTTTCTCTACAGGAACAACAATGCATAATAGATAAGTTTAGTTTTTATGCCATAGGGATTTTGTTATAACCCTAGTGGATTATAAGAATCGGGGTTTTAACATGCTCTGGTAGCAATATGGATATATGTAGTAGCATAGATAGAAGTATAGTATAAAGAATGGTAGTTCTCATAGGGATTTTGGCTTTGCCCTATTTTGTTGTAGCTCAAACATTCAAGCTGAGTAAAACTATTAAAACTTTGTTAAATTTTGTTAAAACTTAATATAAAGGGAGTAGTCCCCATGACTACAGTTTGCGTATCAAAAAATAAAAACTTAAAAACTTAAATGCTAACTTATTAAAAATATAAAAAATGTAACCTAAAAATACAAAATTGAATTTATTAAAAATATAAAAACATAATCTAAAAATTTAAAATCTAATTTATTAAAAATAAAAAACCTAATCCAAAAACTTAAAGATCTAATGTATGAAAATTTTGAAAATCAAACTATTAAAAAGTTAAAAAAATCTAAACTAACTATAAATCTAAAATTTAAACTATTAATAATCTAAAATCTAAAAATTTAAGAAATTAAATTATTTTAAAAAATTAACAAATAGAATATTAAACTAACAAATAACAAAAATGAGTGCATTTTCTATAAAAAATTATATTTTGTTTAGTAAAAGAATTACCAAGTCTAAAATGTACAAGGGGAAAAGTCTAAGTTAAAAATGCAAAATGCAAGTTAATACACTACCTCTAGCATGAAATAAAGGGAAACTAAAGTAATGCAAACTAAACAAAACTAAACTTAATACCTTTCCTTCATATGAATGATGGCTCCTAAAGATGAAGTGCTTGATGATGGTTTGTTATGTTGAGTTGCTCTAATTGACTCCTCAATATGACATGTACTTGCAAATGTTTCTTGATTATTCCTTGGATCAAAGAGGAGGCCTAGATTTGAGATAGAGGAATGGAGGTTTAGGATTCATTTGGATTGGATGACTAGGATTGAATGAGACAAATTAGGGCAAGATTAGAAGTTTCTAGTAAATTCTATAGGGATACATGGTTGAGATTAAATATAAGTGGATGGATAAGATTAAATGAGACAAGATTATGGCAAGTTAGAAGTTTCTAGGAAATTCTATAAGGATGGATGATTGAGATTAAAGATAAATGGATGGATAAGATTGAGTGAGAGGAATTAGGGCATGGATTGAAGCTTCCAGGGTTTATCCTTATGTGCATGGCTAGGATTAAAAGATGTAGTATGGAAATGAGTGGTGGAGATATAAAGTTAGTTTGACTTTTGTGGGAGTGTCTAGTTTCAATGAATCTGGATAACCATTAGTTAGTCATGTGACTTCTTGAATTTTTAATTCATTTATTTAAGGATAATGGATAAGGATGAGATTTAATGGGGATTTAGAATATGATTTAAGATTTTTAGACTAATTAATTAAATAATAAAATTATTTAATTAATTAGTAGAGTGGGATGTGGGAAAATTAGATTAATTAAATATAATTAATTAATTAGTTAATTAATTTGATGATGGAATGAATGTTAAATGGAATAATCCCTAATTAATTAAATAAATATTAGTATTAAGATGTATGTGGTTAGGATGAAATTAGGATGGTGTTGAAAAATGTTAGAGTAAAGCATCCAAGAACATTTGCAAACCAAGAGAAAAACCTTCACGAATGAGAGAAGCAACACAAGGAGAAGCTATTTCACCAGGAGTGAAGAATATACATCAGGCATGAGATAAAATACAAATATACAACCCAGAAATAAATAGTTAGGTGAGATGAGGTATGGGAACAACCAACCCCCAACTACCTCAACGGTGAAAAATAAAAAGTGCACCTAACATTATTAAAATATCTAATAATGTAAATGTTAAAGTAGCCTAAGTAAACTTAAGTGTACTCTAACACCCCCTCTTAAGTGTAACTTAGGGAGATTATTATACAATATGAGGTCCAAAATGGGTCCCAACAACAAGGCCATGTTAGGTACCCATGTACAACTAGAATGCAATGAAATGCAATCTCTCACAATTGGAGAAAAGGAGAAAAACCCTATGGGAAAAAAACTCCTCTCCAAAAGAGAGAAAAATAGAAAATGCTGAAAAGAAAAAAGTGAAAGGAAGGAGGACTCCTCAAGACCCCAAAGGAAAGCTTCCTTCACCCCTAACATCTATCGCAACAAAAGATAGCGAGGAGATGCCAAAGTTTTAGTGAAGATGTCTGCAACCTGCTGCTCCGTAGGTAAATACTCCAAACTGAGAACACCATCTTGAATAAGCTGTCTAATGAAGTGCATATGGATCTCAATATGCTTAGTACAGTGATGCTCCATTGGGTTGCGAGAAATATGAATGGCATTTTGATTGTCACACCAAAGAGTAGTGGGATTATCAGTAGGAAAGCCAAACTCAGCCATCAACTGTTGAAGCTAAAGAAACTCTTGACTAGCCAAGACTGCTCCTCGATACTCAGCCTCAGTTGATGATAATGCAATAGCAGTTTGCTTCTTGAAAGACCAAGCAACTAGACCAGAACCATTACAAAAGGAAAGCTAGAAGTGGACTTCTAATCATTAACATCACTAGCCCAATCTGAGTTAGTGAAGCCCAAATCTCAGTAGCTCCTGATGTATAGTGAATGCCAAACTATTTAGTGCCCTGAATGTATCACAAGATACGTTTGGCTGCCTTCCAATCACTCTCATGAGGATCTTGAGAGAAATGGGAGACAAGACCAACTGGAAAGGAAATATCAAGATGACTATGTGTCAAGTACAGAAGGTTGCCAACCAACTGTCGATACAAGACCTGTAGCATCAACTGATGGAGTAGTGCAAGTGGTAGACAACACAACACCTGACTGAAAAGGACTAGGGGCTGGCTTGCTAGCAACCATCCCAAATCTATAAAGAAAATCAAGAGCATACTTCTACTGAAAGATAGAAATACTGGTAGAAGACTGATGAATCTGAAGACCAAAGAAGTAATGCAACAAACCAAAGTCAGTCATATCAAAACGCTCCATCAAAGCTCCCTGAGTATCCTTAATCATGGCAGGAGAACTCCCTGTGAGAATCAAGTCATCCACTTAAAGAACAAGAATGAGAAGATTCCCCCATGTCTCCTAATATAAATTGTAGGATCGGATTGACATCTAGTGAATCCAGAAGCAAGCAAAAAACTATCCATCTTCTCATACCAAGCCTAAGGAGCTTGTTTGAGACCATACAATGAATGCCTTAGCATGCAAACAAGTGAAGGGTCCTACACAAAGCCTGGTGGTTGCTCCATATAGATATCCTCCTAAAGATCATCGTGCATGAAGGCACTCTTCACATCCATTTGATACATTGGCCAACCCTGAGATGTAGCAATAGAAAGTACAAGATGAACAAAATCCATCTTGGCTACAGGAGAAAAAGTCTTAGAATAGTCAATACCTTCAACCTGAGAGAAGCCCTTAGCCACTAGATGATCCTTATACTTATCAATAGAACCATTAGCTACATACTTGGTACAATACACCCACTTGCATCGAACCAACTTTCTTCCCTTACGAAGAGGAACTAAATCCCAAGTATGATTCTTCATTAAAGAAGAATACTCCTCAATCATAGCACTTTCCCATTCTAGAACACCTGAAGCATCTAAAAACCATCGGAACACCTTAAGCTCTAATACCATGTTAGAGTAAAGCATCTAGGAGCATTTACAAACTAATAGAAAAATCTTTACGAATGAGAGAAGTAACACAAGGAGAAGCTATTTCACCAGGAGTGAAGAATATACATTGGGCATGAGATAAAAGACAAATGTACAACCTAGAAATAAATAGCCGGGTGAGATGAGGTATGGAAACAACCAACCCCTAACTAACTCAATGGTGAAAAATAAAAAGTGCACCTAACATTATTAAAATATCTAATAATGTAAATGTTAAAGTAGCCTAAGTAAACTTAAGCGCACTCTAGAAAAAGTGTTGAAAGTGTCGAAAGTGATGTTAGATGTGTTGTTAAGACATGGTCAATTTTAGGTGTCTACAAGGAGAATGAGGAAATCATATATCACTTACTTTTAACTTCAAATTATTAGAAACGTGATGGAAAAATGTTCTTGGAAAGTTAAATTGGGCTAGGCCCTCCCCCAAGACATTTGATCTCTATTTGTAGCTTGGCTAGTTCTTCATAAAAATGTTGCATTTTCTAGTATTTGGACTATTTGCCCCTTAGTGGTGACTTGGGAACTACGGAAAGAAAGGAGTAAGTGACTCTTCCAAGACAAAGAGATGACCTATGAAGTTTTCTTCAATAGGTTGGAAATGCCATTATGGAAGTGGTCAACAATGCAGCAAGAAACTAACCAATCAAGAAGAGTTTGTTTACAACATGGGATAATGAAATTTAGAAATTCTAGAGTGGGTTGGTGGTTCGTCTTGTTTATGGGAAAGCTAGGGTTCATTTGACACATAACTCAATAGCATATACAAGGTGGGTACCACCAGATGAAGATTGGAATAAACTAAAATTTGAAGGTGTGACTAGAGGCAACCTAGGTCTATTTGGGGCAAGATGCATAATAAGAAACCATAAAGGGGAGATGGTAAGTTTAGCAACAAAGAAACTCATAGAGGGAATGAACAATGAGGCTAAAGCTTGCAAAACGTTAGGATTATTGAAAATACATGTAGAAGAATACTCCTAAATTATTGTCGATGCCATTAGAAAATACTCATCCCCAAATTGGAAGATCAATAATATTTTGAAACAATGTTGGATCTTATTAGAAGAGTTTCAAGAATACAAAATAAACCATGTTTTTTGAGAGGCAAACTATGAGGTAGATGTGACTGCCAACATGGCAATAAACATGGTTGGGAACTATTATACTACCAACTCCTAGGAGGCATGGCAAGATTTGGCATTGGATCCATCGACCACCCTCACGCGCATAAACTAGAAGTAAGAATTATGAGTAGTTAATAAGTTGAGGCTAGCTTGATCCAATATAGATAAGGATAATTTGGATGGGAAGTTGTAATGATGATGCCAACCAAGAAAAGTACAGAGGCAAAGGAAATATATGGAAATGTTTTGCTTGGCATTTGCAACAGTTTAGGAATTATGGACATAACAGTCTACCTTGGAGCTAGAAAGAGGCAAATCGCCTTTATGGGATTTCATACTGTAGGTTGAAGAAAATCTTTAAAATAAAATTGGTAATTATTCTACATGCCATCTGCATGGTGTTGGGAGACACATTTTTGTCTACATCTCATAGGTATATGGTCAATATATATATTTCTTCAATGCTTATTTTCCTAGATTTAGGTGAAATAAAGGATGTAATTCATATGGTGGCAGAGTCTCTGATAGAGTTGAGATGGCAGGGTGGTTTGAAAAAGATATTGGATGATGCCATTTTGGGACTAGGTTTCCTTCTAGGTAATGGAACTTGGCTTGTGATTCTTTAGCCTTATAGTGGTCAGTGGGCTACATTCATTATCACAATTGTGGGCCAGAACAAGGATGAACATAAACATAAGGCTAAATGGTGTGCAAAATTCCTAAAAGCTATTTCTAGTGTAGCCCTTATGCAGAATGTCGACTGGTCATTTGTAATCGATACTAGGATCTTAGACTCAAGCAAGGAATGGGGTTGTGGTGGAGGATACAAATGTTTGAAGATTGGTGTGGTCTCATTGGTCAATACTATAAACAAATGCAAATAGAATATTTAATAGAAGGATATATACTTGTATTTTCTATAGGAAAGTTATAAAATTAAATTGTAATCTCTTATAGTTTTTTGTAACTAAAACTTCATAGAAATATAGTATCCCAAAAGGGATTATGATAGTGGCCCTCCATTGGAGCAACTAGTTAATATTTTTTGGTTGATTTCTTTTATAGGAATGGTCCCCTCTCTCCAAATTCACTCATTAATTTTTTTTATTAATTAATATAATTTCAATAAATATTAAATTATAAATTATAACTAATTATTTATAGTACCATTACTAAATTATATGTACATAATTATGTATATCTCATTTTTCCAATTTAAATATTTAGATATTAAAATACAATGATTCAATTATAAAAAATTTAAATAACTTTTAGTGATAAATATTTGAAAAAAAAGATTATAATAAACACTTTTTGTTTTAATGGGATGGAAAGCATTCAAATAAGTTTGTGAGAATGCTTTCAAGTTTTTAGGATATAATATAAAAAATAATGTTTATTTAGATGAGCAATTAATCTTTTGGCTTAAAATTTTTTGGAATAAATTTATTTTAATAGAAAATGTACTATAAACAATAAATGAATTCATCAACAATTTATTATGTGAGAAGAATAGTCTTGTTGAAATTTAAAAAATAAAACTATAGATAATGGATTGTTTTAAGTGGTGGTAGGAGACGTTGTGGGAATGATGGAGTGGTGATGAGAGATGTCATTACAATGATGAATTTGTTAGAAACAAGATTGATTGACGCATTGTTGATTACAAATTGGAGTAAATTGATTATGAACAAGGTAGTTGTACCTATAAGGTAGAGAGGTTGAGTCGACTTAGGAGCCGACTTCAACACTCAACTAGAGGTGGAAGAAATAGTGTTGACAAGTGTCTTGGAGAGTTGTGTTGGACTCTCCAAGTCAACACCTAACTACCTAAGGTGGCTTAAAGCCATGTGGGGAATATACACATAATTACTTATTTAAATAATAAGTAATATTGTTAATATTCCTACACTAACACCCCCCTTAAGCACAACTTAGGTGTGCACAATAAAGATGCATCTCGACAACTAGGCCTGATCAGGTACCCATGTATAAATGAATCTCTCATAGAGCGAAGAAAGAAATAAAACCATGTGGGAAAAAACTTTCCTCCAGAAGTGAGAAAATAAGAAAGTAATAGTCCCGCAATACTTGCAAGATCTATGTGTGCAATGCAATTGCATGCTATATGGCTACAACTCAAATCTAAATGTGAAGTTTTGCTTTGAAGATTCTGTGGAAGCCTTTTGTGAAGCAACTCTAAAATCTATAGAAGCAAATGAACTGGTATCAATTTTTTGTTGTGATGAATCTCTAGAAGTCCTCGAAGAATCATCTCTAGATTCACATGTAGCATTCAATGATAGTGATGTTGTAGTGGAAGTGTTCGTGACACATCTCAATACAGTGCGGGAAAAAAATGTTGAAGAATGATGAAGTAGTAGTGGAAGTGATCTTGACATATCTCTATGGAAGTGCTCTTGGCACAACTTGAAAATGCTCTTTACACACCTCTATGAACCCCCCATAATTCACTATTTTTATCCCAATATTATTTTATTGTTTGAGAAACTTCCCTGTGACTCAATGTTTTTATCCCCCCCTAAATTTTGGCACTTTATAATGATAGTGTGTTAAACAAGTCTAATTGGAATGAAAAATGGCACTTTATAATAGTAGTGTGAAATTGTTTCCAATGGATTAGTCTCAAAAAATTATTCACTTTCTAAAAAAATGCCACCCAATTTTGAGTTGCCAATCAAAAGATATAATTGTTTTTCGAGTTGTTTAACTAGCTGTACAAAGAAGGGAATTTTTTTTGAGAAAATAGGACAATTCCTAAATTGTTTTGATGCAGCTTTGTCAGCGTTCGAAGCAGCTTCTCGTCGACTATAAATATGCCCAATTTTGCCTCTGTGGGCGAAAGTTAAATGACAAAATGAATAAAGCCCCTCTTTGCACACATTGATGCAAGATTAGGGTCTTTTGGGGCAATTTTTTTTTTTTTTTTTTCTGAATGATTGCGTAGCATAAAATGTTAATTTTGGTGGTTTTTTTACCACTAATTGTTACATTTACATATAATGTTGGCAATTAACTTTTGTTTGGCACCATGGTAGTTTATCCTGGCATAAAGGTTAACCTTGGCAGTTTATTGAACCACTAGTGGTTATAGTTAATGCTGATGGTTAAGGGATTATACTTGGTGTTAAGGTTACTATTATCACTTGGATTTGCACCATGTGTTGGAGAGGTTTAACGATCTTCAACAATCCAGTGAAACATTGAGATGACCTCCAGGTGTGGGACCTTGCATGGAGGCCAAATCTCTAGAGAGACTGGTTCCTTCACTGAATGAGAGATTCAACTATTCCTAAGACTAAACCTAATCTATCCACCATTTAGGAAAAGGGAAGGAGGGATAAAACTAGGATTTAATGGAGGTGATACACCAGGTTTGAATATGGAGCTCTTACTGAATTGAAAATGCATAAAATAAAGAGATACAACTGATCAACGTACATAGATCTAGTTGATTCTAACAGAGGTAAGAAGCATAATAGAATTGTAAGGAACAAAGCATTCACATACAAATCAATCCTAATTTACACAATGCTAAAAAAATAGCACAAAGAGGTAAAACACGGTGTATATTTCAACAAGAAGGCATGGTTACAACATAGGGCTCTATTTAAAAATACAGAAGAATCAAGAAATTCAACTATTTTCCAACTATTTTTCAACCCTGATTACATCTTACAAAAATGCATATATAGCAATGGAATTACATTGACCTCAGTCATTTCATCAATAAATTAACCCCATGGACCTATTAGAAAATATCCCTGCAAAGGGATGTCTGCCTTCCAAAATTCAATACAAAAAATATCTTGGATCATGGAGTAGTTGGGAGATATTTTGCCTCTCAATGCACCAGCTGATTCATCACTTGCAACATAAATGCAAAAATATCTAAAATGGAGTAGTTAAGTAGATCATATCTGCATTAATGGCAGATGAGGAAAATCAAATGGATTTTCCCTCTAAAATCCCTTTATACAGATGTTTTACAACACTTTAAATATCTACATTCAGATATTTAAAGTTTACAATATATTACAATTCTCTATTTTTCATTAATTTCTACATATTTTAGCCTATATTTTGCCTTGTCGGTAAAATCAGCTTCTTACAAACCATTCATTTATGCTCTCTGCATCTTTCTATCTCCAGTCAGTAATTTTTTAGTTTTCTAAACCGTGGCTTATTTTTGTCTATTTTTGCCCTTTATCGGCAAAATCCCATTTTTCTAAACTAATTCTAACTCCATCTTCCTCATCTTTGTTTTGCCTTTTTGGCAAAAGCTTCTTTTGTCGAACCATTTGGGCTTGTCTCATCTTGCCTTAACCATTTGTCTTTTCCTTCCCTTTTGCCTTAGTCGCTTTTTGAAGGAGTTCGCTTTCCTTTTGCCCTTTGTCGGCGATTTGCCTCATCGGTGAATCGTGGAAAATTTGAACTTTATGAAAAGTTCACTTCTCATGAACTTCGTCGACAAACCTTCCTTTATCCCTCTTTTGCCTTAGACAATTTTTGAAAAACTTTATACCCTCGCCCTTTGTTGGCAAAACATCGGGTCAACAAACTCGTGGAGTAACGAACTTTTGAAAATTCACAGAAAGCAAACATTGCCGATAAAGGGGAAAGACTTCCCTTAGTCATTTTTTGAAAACTTCCTCCCTTTGTTGGTGAATTGGCTAGCTGGAGAACTTGTGAAATTTTGAACTTATGAAAAGTTTAGGTTTTTTGAAATTTGCCGACAAGGGAAAGGGAAGCCTCATGCCTTAGCCATTTTTGCACTAGTTCAGGAATATGAAACTTTGCCGACAAAGGCCAAAAGGGGGGAAAAATTTAACGTAAAAGCTTCAATATTTATGGGTTTTTTTTGTTTTTTGCAAGGATTCTCCTGATGAATTTTCAGGTATTTTTACAAGGAAAACACTGAGATTTGAAGGATTTTAGGCTTGCAGAATTAAGTTCTCAAGGGATTTCAACAAGACTTTGAAGTTGGGATGTTTGACTCTGGGCAAAGAAAAATAGTTCAACAGTTACATTAAATGTTAATGTTACAAATAGCATAAATTGTTATAGTCATATCTGTGATGGAAAAAACCACAACCTCTCCAAAGTCAAACGATGTCCAAATCCTTCACAAAATGTCTCTGAAGCTATACTTCGGCCTAAAAAATGGTGAATGTATACACGACTAGGACTAAGCGATGAAGATTGGTGCATAAATATGACAAAGTCTGCAAGTGTTTGGAACCAGTCCAAAAAATAATGTGCAGAGGCCACAAAATCTACTAAAGCGAAACTTACAGCAAGATGGTGAAACCAAAGAAACCCTCCTGGCTGAAATAGGATGAAAATCACAAATACAAACAACCAAAAAAAACTTTGATGCATGGTGACCTCTGCAAGAGTTTGGATGCTTGACCAAGTCAGAAACCCTTAACTAGTGAAGACCGCTTCAGAGATCCACAAAAAATGCCAAAAAAAAATGAAACCCATGATGTAGAATCAGTGACCTTCTTGTGGTTTGGCAATGCGAATGAAGCAGCCACAATGGTGAATGAAATCGACTAGGCTGGAACAAATTAATCTCAGCCTGCAACAAATGGTATCGATGATCCTCTATAACCTCAGCTTTGTGCAGGAAAAAATAAGGGCCTAAAATCATGTCGATTAGGGGGGCGAGTTGCAATGGAAGTAATGGCTCAAAGCGCCATAAAACACAAATTGATGGCCAAAAAACCTAGAGCACGATCTCAAATCTTAACCATAAACCAAACCAGTGAGAACCCTTTGAGACCATACACAATAAAACAGGAATGAAGCCGATGACTTTGCAAGAGCAAGAGAACAGGCATCAATGCCTTCCAACATATTAAAACCCTCAAACCAGAAAAACGCAGGTCAAGAGGCCAAAAAATGAAACCCTTCGACTGGTGAAGAGAAATATTGCCTGAGAAATACAAATCTCACCTCAAAATTTTGCTAGAAATCTACAAAATGTTGATTTTGCAAAAAAAAATGCATTTTCAACAAAAATCTATGAACAAAAACTTACAAAATGTCAAATTTCTAAAAATATTTGCATTTTTTACAAAAAAAAATTCTGTTTATGCCTCCAAATGAACCAACAAGCAAATTAGTGTAGCTTTGATACCATGTTAGAAACAAGATTGACTAATGCATTGTTGATTACAAATTGGAGTAAATTGATTATGAACAAGGTAGTTGTACATATAGGGTAGAGAGGTTGAGTCGACTTCAACACTCAACTAGAGGTGGAAGAAAGGGTGTTGACAAGTGTCTTGGAGAGTTGTGTTGGACTCTCCAAGTCAACACCTAACTACCTAAGGTGGCTTAAAGCCTTGTGGAGAATATACACATAATTACTTATTTAAATAATAAGTAATAGTGTTAATATGCCTACACTAATAGTTGGTACTCCATAATTCATTTCGCGACATGGTGGAGGTAGAGGAAGTTAGTATGTGGCATGGGCAAAGGACTCCTTAACAACACATTGTTTGCATTCTTCTTGAGGATTTGCTATTGACTATGGCGTCTGCAGCCAATGCAAGGGGACTGCGTAGGAAGATGGTGGCTAAGTTGAAGGGGAAAGGTGTCATGGAGGAGAAAGCTAGTAAGAAAAGGAAGAGATGTGTCTCAGGGGAGGAGGCGCTGGCCAATTTCATGGCTATGATGGAAAAGGATATTACAAACCTTGGTATATGCCCCTAGTTGCAAAGAATGTGGGTCATGGCCAAGGACATGGATGTAACTTTGGGGGTTAGCATAGACAGATGATGGTGAAACTTCTACTTGACCTAGGCTATACCAGAGGACGTTGGAACACCTTCGGTGCAACACAGTCACTAGCTTGCGCATCCATGTTATCTATGACAATGATTTCATTTCTTTTACATGATGATATAGGAGATGTCATGCATCATTTTAAGGTGCACTTTGATTGTTATTTGGAGCATTTGCACGTCATCAAATGAAGACAACTTTGTTTATAGCAAGCAGTTGAGGAAATTGCCTTGAGCGTGAAAATTACTCTCCTAGACAAGGCAATACTAGTGGAATTTGAGTGCTATGAAGAAGAGGAAGCGAAGGATGAATATGATGCAGTGAAAGAGTCGAGTCCAATGGAAGGAGAGAAGGCGACAAAGACTCCAGGTTTGGTAGTTCATTGTCATAAATGTGTATGTCCATCTGGGGGGGCCGTAAGGCCTGAACAATTTTCCTTGGCCCCTTATTTTTTATTTTTCCTTCAAACAGATAGTAAACCTTCTGCTAGCATTATAAAGACTATATAAGATAGTATAGTAATAGGTGATAGTAGTAATACATTCTCGGGTTCAACAGCTCATTGGACTTGGTTTTTGATGGCATGATGCATGTTCAAATTTTTTTTTTGGTTCTTAGATCCCAAACTAGGTTATATATAAAAAGAAAGAAGAAATTTAAAAAATAAAAATTTGCCACCAGAGACAAAAATACAAAATTGTTAACAAAATTAAATACCTAATTCTCTTACAAGAAGCTCTTCAAAAATCAATTCTTAAGAAACGACCCATGGAGGGGTGCTCCAAAATCTATTTTAATGGAGTTGGAGGTCCCATGAAATAAAAAAAAATTGCTATAAGATAAATTAGAATTTTATTAAAAAAGAAGAGATTTTTTTGCTTCATATTATACATCTACAATTTTTACATTTTCACAAATAGATAGAACTTTTTTAAAACCATTTGTCGTCCCCTCATTTAAAAATCTGCATAGGATCACCATCTTTTAAAGATTTGTGGACCACCTCCTTATAAAATACCCTTAAAATTCTCAACAACCCCCTCTAAAATATTTTAGAAAGCCCCTTCCATAAAACCGCTACCTTATTATCTCCAAAACTTTTATTACAAATTTAATAATTAACAAATTCAATCCTCCACACTAGTCTGTTGACTTACAGAAATCGTGGACACCATTCAAAACGAAGAAGAAACAGGAATATACCACGTTCTCCATTTCAAAAAGCAGAAAAAAGAAAGAAACAGGGAGAAGACAAACACCATTGATGAATGAGAAAGTTTCCATGTATTCTCCACTACACCATTACATGATACTGGAGCCCATGAGCCCCTTCACACCGCGCTCTAACTTCACCGACAACGCCAAGAACTTCTACCAGGTATGTTTTTTTTTTTTTTTCTTAAAACGTCACGCATGGGAATTGAACCCTGACATTCAGGTTTCCGACTTCTCACAGAACAAAAAATTAACATACACTAGGTTTCAATCCCCAAAAAATTGAGCCCTGGAAAAGAACCCCAATCTGCCAAGTTTCTAATCAGAATAAAATTATAAAATCGAACATATATTACTTATTCAAAAAAACTGTGCCATAGGAATTGAATCCCAGTCTGCTAGGTTTTTAATGCCATGCACTAGGTATTTTTAAGGCGTAATGCCGTAATTTAAGCTCACCTGTAAGATTGCCAGAGTTAGTCAGAGTGCAAATCGAGCTCCGGTCAAAATCACTAGGCATCTTTCGAGATAAGCTGCCATTGACCAAGGGCAATCTATGTTGTCAAAATCACTTGGGTCTTCCATCCTACTCTGATCATTTTTGAACCCAATTAATGTTAGGCATGTGCTGGTGTAGACGAAAATCACCCACACCCTGTTCCAACTATTTTTGACCTGAATTAACTTCAGGCTTGGATTTCTATCAGGTGTTCATTGTCATGGGCAAAGGGCAATTGAGGCTGTGATATTTACCTGCACCCTACTCGGACTCTATTATATGGAAATCATTTACACCTTTCTCTGACCATTTTTGAGCTCTGGATAAGCCCAATCTATGCCTAGAAGATCATGATTTTGATCCCTACCAATGCTAGGTCTTTCTGGTGGGGTTCAAACCCTGGCCTTCTTAGGTAATACTCCCATGGAAGGGGCCTTTTTAAATTTTTTCAGCGGGTAAAATGGACTTATGCCAATTGAAAATCAATGCTTGGCTTCCCAATTTTTAGGAGAATGAGAACAAAATTATAGGAGCAATTAGAAAAATAACTACACCAGTAAATAGCTGCTATTTGGCAGATGAATATCTGAAAATTTCTATGCTTGTACATGTTGGCAAATTAGGATCTTAGATCTAGGTCATGATAATTATTTAAACAGGAATGAATAATGAAGTAATACATCATATAGTTATTTAAATAGGAGTGAACAATGTATTGTAATGTAAAGAAACTCATAGAAGAAGTTGCAGAAAATAAATAATGTAGTACGCCAGAAATCAAGTGGTAAAAACTTTTTGGTAAAAAGGCCCACAAAACATCATATTCAGTAATGAGAAAACTTACATCAAGTCTGTATAATTATAAACACAGGAACCTTGCTTACAGTATCTCCTTCCTCTCCTTCCCACAATGGCCTCACAATTACCACTCTGCCATATGCCTTCTGTGAATACAATATTACATCTTTTAATGTTTTTCAATATTTTCATTACCCACATAGAGATCCCTGAAATATAGGGATTGGATAAACCACATTTGTTCATAAGGTTAGGTAATAACCTTCAACCAAATAACTATATTTGGTGTGTGATAATTTAATTAATAAATTATTAATAATTAATAGTCATGTCCTACCTTTCACCAAATAACTATATTTGGCGTGTGATAATTTAATTAATAAATTATTATTAATTAATTATCATCTTTAATTTATAAGGCTAAACCTTATAACATTTAGAACCTTTTAAAATGTTTATAGGACCACTAAAGTTAAATGTGGATCCCTAATAAACATTATGCTCTAATAGTAAGGGAAATTTCTGGCCCCTTCTCTAGCACCCACATAAGTCTTTCTCTTAAAAAAATTGGCCAGTACTATCTTTCAGGTGCAGATTTTAAATTTTTATGTTTGCCCAATATTACACTTCCATGGAACCACCTGTACCCCTTACATGGGACCCCATCCTTATTAAAATTGCTTCTTCTTTTCTATTAGGGTAGGCTTGTGGAATCTAGGCTCTTTATTTTTCACAGTAAAAAAATATTACCTTGAAGAATCAAACCCTGCCATTGAGGTGGCTATTTTTACAGAGTATTCCAAGTTTAGGTGGATTAGCACATCTGGCATTGCTCCTGAGTTCGGTAATGAGGTTGAAACCTATGGAGTACAAGATGTTAAAAATATATAAGGTAAATTGAAAATATCCTTGTTTAACCACGAGAGGTCTTATATGCCAAACTAGTGTGCTAGTGAGACTGTGACCTTAAAAATTACCTTTATCTTGTATACACATGCATGCATATATAATACATAAGGCTCTAAGAACGGAACCCTGGTGGGCAGGTTATGTTTTTCATAGTACAGAAACCACTGGCTCTGAGACTGGAACCTTGGAAACTAGGTTTCGAATTTTTCACAGTATAAACAAAAAAATTTCCATACAAACAAACCATAGCAGTCAGGTTTTTAATTTTTTCTCTTTCACTGTGTATATAAAACATCGACCCTGGAAGTTGAACCTAACAACCAAGTTCCAATAATGAGATGGAGTTTAACGTGCTTTAGGCCAAAATGATTCTTACTCTTGTGCTTATGTGAGAGAACATGCTTTTCTTTTAGAGCTTGACCTCCAAGATTCCCTACTATTATCAATCCTACTTTGAAACATTTAACTACAAAAGCCTGATAAGACTCTCTTTCCCTATCGGTTGGCTGGATTGGGTGATTTAAGTCTCAAGGTCTTCACAAGGCCTATCCGATTATCTTCACCTATGTAGAAGACATTTCATATGGGTGTCTAGATTTAAAATAATTTATACTGGCTTAAATATTTATGTGGTAGGTTATAAATGCAAGTATCTACTTAAGTGTGTGTAAATGATCTCCATATTGTTGTTTAGTTTGTGAGTCAAGTGAAGTTTGTTATATTTTCTACTTCATTTAAGTTACACACCTTGAACTGTCTTTGGGTGGGTCCTACATCAAGTCTGGGACTTGAATTCTAGCAGTTGGGTTTGTATTTTTCTCAGACACGATTGGATGAATTTGGATGGGCTTGTGACCAAAAAGGCTTGTGACCAAAGAGGCTTGCAGCATCTATCAATTTTCTTTTTGTCTAAAATATTAGATCCGGGTGGTATTTAGTTCTAAGATAAATTTCCCACACCTTTTTTAATTGCTTTGATTTAAGGTGTCATGTACTAATTTATGAATACAAAGAACTTCATATGTATAGGGGCGAGTTAAAAGGAAACCTGTTTCATATGCTAGTCCCTTTAATTACACACATTACAAATTTTCTATTCCTAAGGTGTCTTATTGTGGGCACTACATTAAATTTGAGGATTGAACCCTAGCAGTCAAGTTTCTAATTTTTCACAGTTGCTTCTACAAATATCACAGAACTGCGAGAGGATGCATACTAATGTAGGATCTTTAGTTTTCTGCGAGTCTTCTTCTGTGACCCTACCAGTGCCAGTACGTCTTTTATTGCACACAAATTTGTCAAATATCAGAAGGTGCAGTCACGTTCTTGATGCAGAGGAAGGACCTTCTTTATGACAACAACTTAAAAGACAAAGTGTTCTTACACGTTTCTCAATCAAGCTCCTAGGTGCACTTCACTAGACCTCTAGCATTGACCTTATTTGGGGCTTTGAACCAACTTGTTTGAACAAATACAGATGACATGGTAGACTTGCCTTGGGGCTCAAAAGATCTTGAACATGATCTTGGACACTTCTATGTGGTGATGACCCAACCATACAACAACTCATTGGCTCACAACTTCTTGTATTGCTGCTCCTAGTAGAGACAACTTCACTGGATTAAGAATCAACAAGAACAAATGGTTTTTAACACTTAACCATTGATGTGGGAACCCTTACACCTTGCATGCAAGTGCTTTCAAGGTCTACACACACCAAAAAGGTTCACACTAGACTAGTCACAGTTTGAGGGCTTCAATGTCTCATGCAACCTACTTGGGACAGTCATGATATTTTGTCAAATAATTACCAAGAAAGCTCAAAAACTACTTGAACAGGTCTGTAAGACCTTCATACACATCCTCCAGATCTTCTCCTATCACAAAACACTCTGACCTTGCTTTGATAGCATTCAAACTGCCATTCACAACCCTCACAGTCTGATACATTCAAAATATCAGACTTAGTGTCCATTAGAAGCACGTGCCAATCTCAACTTGGGGCCTTGCAAGCTTGGAAGATGATAGAATACATTTACATAGGCCTCACCACCCATTATGGAGGTTTTCAACCAATGGGAGACCAATTTACAACATTTTTTTATGCTCACTGGTTACCCTAGGTAGGGTTTTACCAGTCTTCAATAAAAATACAATAACTTTTGTTAAGGGAAAATTGGAATGAATATCAAATATATCAATAATACCCAATAACTCAATGAAATAAGAAACAAAGAAGATCAAACAAACAAAGAACTCAAAACCTTGCAAACCTCTTTACTTCGTGGCTTCCATTGGTCGCCTATCTTAAATGATTTTGTGTATGAATATGGCCCTCAGAAGGTGCACTTCCTTGCTATTTTCCAAGATGTCAAGTGGAAATGGCTATGATAGCTTTGCAATGAAGAGATTCTTCAACACAATCACAATGATAAAAGGGTGATCTCAACCTTATGTAATGATTTGGTGCCAAAGGCGTGCTATAATTCACTAAAAGCTTGGATGAATGAAATGGAGGAATAGGGTTGTACTTAAAGGCTTGAGAGAAAGAAGATCAACGGTATAGAAAGAACAACAAGATCAACGGTAGAGAAGACTTGAGAAATGTGCGCGAATAGGAAGAGGACACGTGTCCTGCTCTATTTTGCATGAGAGAAATTAATGAAATAGAAGAATGAGTTAACTGAAGAGATTAATCAATTAACAAAATAGATAGAAGAGTTAACTATTTAGAACTAGAGGATAAATATTGCATGAGGATGAGAAGATATTTTAGCTCAATTAAATATTTGGAATATTCAATTGCATGTGCACAAGGATTGAATTATATTTAGAGATAACTCAATTTTTAGAGGAAATGGACAACTTATATAAATATTTGATTTATTTAAATTTAGAGAAGATATTATTGGAAGAAACAATTAAACAATTGGTATTATTTAATTTAGAATGATTTTGAAATAACTAATTAAATAATTGGTATTATTTAATTTGTTGGAGGATATTTAGAAGAATTTAATTAAATAAATGATTTTATTTAATTGTTGGAAGAATATGAATCAAATAAATAAATTTGTTTATTTATTTATTGATAAAGGAATTAGACTTAAATAAATATTAAGAATATTTATTTAGATAGTCATGTCATTTTTAGGTGTATACATTTTGCCCCTCTTTGATACAATGTGTTTTATCACGTTGTTTTAAAGAATAAGATTTTTCTGATAATGATACATGTCTCAGTTTGCCTCTGGTACAGGTTTAACGATGATAGGATGCCCCCTCGAGAGATTGGATGGAAAGAAGGTTCAAGGGCGTGAGACGAACAATCTCACGAAGAGGAAGGTGAAAAAGAGTTAGGTTAGGGTGAAGAAAATAGGAGGACATAAGATAAGGGATGAAGAAAGAGCTGAATGATACACTATGCAAGATAAAATGATAACACACACAAGCAAGTAAGCAAGTATGCACAAATGATACAAGAACAAACAAGGTATTGCCCTTGTCCAGCTGTAAACCATTGATTAATCGATAACGATATACGATAGTGTTGTCATGGCGAGGAATGATAGATCCCTAGAGCAACACAAAGGATAGTGTTGTCAGGCGGGGAATGATAGATCCCTAGAGCAACACGATAGGCGTGGGAAATGCATATCCCACTGATACTTATGACTGGTTGAGTTGGTTTATGACCAGACAAGGATCAAGACCATTGATTGTGATTGGATCATTTGACAAGATTGACTTGATTGGTATCGATTAAGGATGGACTTGCATTTGGATCACTGCTTGGATTGACAGCTAGAACTGTTGACGAGGGATACAATGATAGATAGAAGACTGATTGACAGAAGAAACACTTTGAAGAAATCACAAGCTTTATTTGTAAACATTGATACTTTGCATAGGATTTTTATTGCATGGGATATGGATGCTTTGTGGATGCTTTCTAGATGTGAATGGTTTTGCCATCTTGATATTGCAAGTATTTTGAAGTGCTTATTTCATCATTGGGTTTTTTTTGTGTTTTTGAAATGTTGTAAGAAAATACAAGCATCTAGGTATAATTAAATCGAGATGACCTGAGCATTGCTTACATGGATTTTGATTTAGCAAGTTAATACAAGCATCTAGGTATAATTGAACCGAGATGACCTGAGTATTTCTTGCATATCAACATACAAGGATTATACATGTTTCATGTTAGTCCTTTGATGTCCTCGATGATCATTTGAGTTGATCATGTCCTTAGACAAAGCTTCACATTACAAAAGATAAACCCTCAAGCAACAAACAAAGAAAAGAATCGTGCCCCCATCATAGCATCTCTAGCTTTTAGCATCCTTGAGTAGCATAGGAAACATGATAACAAAAGTGAAGACTTTAAGACGCAACTAATTGAAATAAAACATTCTTGCATTAGATGTATCTTTCTTACCATAATTTAGATAGAATCATTTGGATCTTTTTGCTCTTGTTTTGCTTTGCTTTGGATAGGTTGATGTCTTGCGTCAAAACTTCTATTTGGAAATGGGCTTTGATTTGCACCTACTTGTGTCTGGTGAAAGGTACCACAATCCTTATTGGGGAAACAGATCCTAAGGGACTAACCTAGTGCCTTGAGGGTGCATTGACAATGGCCTTGCCTACATGATGACACATAGGCAATGTAGTTCGGGACTTGGACAATGGATGTGGATGGACTAGAGGATAGACGACAAGATATGGGATGGACAAGAAGCCTTGGGGGTGCATTGATAATGGCCTTCCCTATGTGACGACGCAGAGGCAGCATAGTTCGGGGTGACCTTATGATACTGACGACAAATGTTATACTAGGCTGACACTGTGGATATGATACTGGATAAGACCTTATTTGATAAGGCAATAAAAGGAGACAGCGTATCAAGCCATGATAGGTTATTGTTAGGTGAGTTTGAAATGCTTTGGGATGATACTGGAGAAGAATTTTGGATAGCCTTAATGCTAGATACTAACGACAAGGAAACACCACGGATAGGTAGATGGATGGGTGATAGTGGATCAATGGCAGGGTAGGTAGAAGGAATAACGTGCCCCACTGTAAGTCGCATAGGAATAACGTGCCCCACTGTAGGTAGAATATTTAGGATTTTTCATGACAATGCTTATGATAATAGGCTGATGAGAGGATAATGAAGGATTGGCATGGCTTGGAGGGATAAGGTATGTCAAGAGACATCTAAAACACTTGTTAACATTGTGCCCCCAATTTTATCAAGATCAAAAATAGAGGAATGGAAGATTAGGATGGATAGATCGAACAATATAGGTATGCAATGGATAGAAGGATAGGATAAGAAATGGTATAGAAGGAAATTGATAGGAGAAGACTGATATGCCGATGAGACAAGGTGCCCCCAAGTGTAGGTGACATAGAAGATCAACTTACACATGACGCTTGTTTACCAGTTTTTCATCATGGTACTTATCTAAGGTGCTTGTTTGCCAGATTTTCACCATTGGACAAAGGGATTTCTTTTTACTCTTTTGATTTTTTTTTTTATAGGAGAAGGCGGATACGGAAGGGAGAGACTCAAATATCTAGTTCCCTGAAAGGTCATAGTCCCGTTAGATGAATGTTGTTGCACGAACTATGCCAAGTGTTCCCATAGATATTGGTAGGGGATTGCATGAAAGTGAGATGAGGAAGGTAGATAGCGGATTACGGAGGGTGTGATAGTGGATGATGATGTAGAATACGGAGGGAAGGCTTATACAAAAGCATGGACCATGGGAATAGGAGGGGGAAGCTATGTAGGATAATAGTGGAAGGAAGGGGAGATGGAGATATATGGAAATGTTGTGGGATGGAAGGGAATCATGACCAACGGTTGCACATACTGTGATAAACATTGAAGCATATGATGGGAAAGGGGCATAGGAAGCAATGGAGATTTTTGCTTGGTGGATGCATTATTTAGGCATGTAGGGAGCCACATAGACTTCATATTGTTCTGATTTTTGCTTGTCATGTGGGATGGAAGAATTTGAAACTTTTAAATGGAATGGGATTGTTGGATGAAAGAGGAAAAAGTGGGTGGTCGGGATTTGTGAGGTGGATGCCTTATTTGACTTGATGGCCTTTAGTTTAGGTACCCAAACCCTTTTTCTTGTGGATTGTGAAGGCATGGGCTTGGGTATAGGAAACTTTTGTGCAGCTTCAGATGTAATTACTTGTTGCTTGGGGACCCACACCCTTTTCAGTCTAGCATTGAGGTGTGTGGGTGTATTCAGCTCTTGAGATGGATGTTTCTTTGATTCTTGGCTTTTATATCCTAGGTCATTAGGACTCTTAGGATTTTTTATTTTATAGGTAGAAGCATCCAAATTTTTGTTGTTGAATTCCCTTGGGATGGTGGAAGTGGGGTTGGTGGAAGCTCTTTGTTTAGACAACATGTGCGTTTGTTGGCCATGATTGGGATTGTTAGAGGATTTATAGATGGATGGATAAGGTGTTGGAAGAAGTGGCGGTAAAATGCACGGAGGGGTGTTAGGAGTTGGGACTAGCGGAGGTAGATTGGATGGTGGAAGGTGTATGGTCACATGCTTTTGGGATGTATACGATAAGGGAGGTGGAATGGTGACATATGTTTTGGGGATATGATAGAATGTATGATGGAAAGTGGTGGATTTAGGGGGAGTGGAGGAAGTACCAACATCTTTGGATTATTCACCTTGCGGTATGTATCCAAGTCCATACGAGCGAGGAGGGACATTGACATGGACGGACTCCAAAATACCTTGTTCATGAAGGCCTAAGCCTTTACCTTGATAGTTCATATGTTGGAATATGCGGCGGACAATGGGATTATGGATGATATGGACACTAGATGGAAGCCCATTATTGGATGAGGAAGATGAAGCAGTAGATAATGGTTGTTGCTCTCCTAAGGAAAAACATTCATGGATGAAGGTAGTGAGACCAAGGGGATAGGATAATGAATTTGTAACTTAGTCAATAATGGATGGTGGGGGATCATTAGGATCTTGATTATCATTATGCTCAGTAGGATCCAAGTTATTGGTTTGATCATTTATGTGCACTTAGGAGGCAAGTGTCTCATCAAGAGAAGCAGAAGTTTTTGGATCATGGATAAGACTGGGTGGAGGATGGATAGGTGAGGCAATAAGCTCATGACCATGGAATGCATAAAGTTGTCTAAGAGGATCATCATGGTTCACTTGATTATAGATAGGCTCTGGATCATAGATGAGATCTTGATCATAGATAAGATTAAGCATGATGGGATTAATGTGCTCGGGTATAGGTTCTTCATCAATGATAATATCTTGATCATAGAAAAGATATAGGTTATGGAGAGGTTGGAATTGGATCTCTTTCTCATGTATAGGATCAAGTTACTCATGGATAGCTTCTTTGTATATAATATCTTGATCATAGAAAAGATGTAGGTTATGGATGGATTTGAATTGGATCTCTTGCTTATGCATAGGATCAAGTTTCTCATGGATAGCTTCTTCATAGATAATATCTTGATCGTGGAAAAGATAGAGGTTATAGATGGATTGGATGGGGGTGGTTTGATCTTGATTTAGATAAGGAGTTGATGTTTCCACATACTCTAAAGTGTGTTCTTGGCATAACACTTGATGCACTTGAATTGGAGTGGAGGTAGAGGACTCTTGGATAGGCTCTTGGTCAACAACATGAAGGTGCGATGGGCCTTAACTTTGGTTCACGGTAGGAGGTTCTTCAATATGCTCAAGGGATTGCAGATTACATGATGAGGTTGGAGCAATGGACATATTTGAAGGCTCTTTGATAAGGTCAAGGGCTAGAATTTGGGGACATGGTTGACTTTTTTCTAGTAGCCCATGGATCACATCCTTCATAGGTGTATGGGTAGATGAATGAGGTAATGGATGAGTGGATTTGGATTTCTCCATAGCTTTTCTTTTGCGGCATAAATTTGGAAAAAGTCTTTGGAAAAAATCATTCAAGGATTCTTTGGTTGTTAGATTAGAGCTTGGGGAACTTGGTGTCGATGTTGGTGTAGGACTGGTATGCTCTGGGCTATGCCTTCTAGGATATGGTGAATGAGGACTAGTAGATGGAGTGGTATATGATTTCTAACTGAAGGTGGTGCTTCCCTTGTCAAGAGTATAATTAAGACGGGAAAAGAATGTAGGATCTTGGTGCGAGGCGTAGCTAGTACTGTCATGCTCATGTTGGGAGGGATTTGGTATACGTGGATAATCTAGGAAGAGGACATGTGTCCTGCTCTATTTTGCATGAGAGGAATTAATGAAATAGAAGAATCAGTTAACTGAAGAGATTAATCAATTAACAAAATAGATAGAAGAGTTAAATGTTTAGAACTAGAGGATAAATATTGCATGAGGATGAGAAGATATTTTAGCTCAATTAAATATTTGGAATATTCAATTGCATGTGCACAAGGATTGAATTATATTTAGAGATAACTCAATTTTTAGAGGAAATGAACAACTTAAATAAATATTTGATTTATTTAAATTTAGAGAAGATATTATTGGAAGAAACAATTAAATAATTGGTATTATTTAATTTAGAATGATTTTGAAAGAACTAATTAAATAATTGGCATTATTTAATTTGTTGGAGGATATTTAGAAGAATTTAATTAAATAAATGATTTTATTTAATTGTTGGAAGAATATGAATCAAATAAATAAATTTGTTTATTTATTTATTGATAGAGGAATTAGACTTAAATAAATATTAAGAATATTTATTTAGATAGAGTCGTGTCATTTTTAGGTGTATACAACTTTCACTATACTGAACTAAAATTGATGAAATCAAAAGCAAAACAAAGTAGATTTACAGCTTAACTAAATCCAATAGCTTTCAGATCATCACATTGGCCATACAGGCCGTACATAGTAAAAGAACAAGACTGCAATGTTAGAAAACATAGGAAAAACTTGCTTCTATTCACCAAAAATTGCAAAATCATTTTTGCCAACTCCCCAATTGACTTTTGAAGGTGTCTTTTTCCATTTACAACTAATGCCAATGATTAGTAATGGTTTCTTGCTTGCATGTAACAATTTCTTGCCTTTTTGACAACTTTTCTAAGTTGCATGACAACTTTTAGCAACATTTGGCAACTTTTACACTTTTAAATCAAAAACCCAATTAACACACCAAAAATGAACCCATATGATTCTAAATGGTCATAAATGACCTTCTAAGACTCCAAAACACTCTAACAAACCTAAAACTAAAAATGACAAAGAATATGCTTCTAAGGCCCTGATGGCCCTGCACCATACACCTAAAGGGAAGAAAACTCAAATCCCACTTGAGTGCAGGTCTGCAATAGTACAACCATGCTTAACAATATCATCCTCAGACATCCACGTAGCATCTTCCATGGGAAGACCCCTCTATTTGACCAAGTATTGAAAATAGGTCTTGTTTCTTGTCTTCTTGAGTTCCCTAGTGTCAATAATGCACTCCAAATCCATGGGTTTGTTTGGTGAAAGCTCTTAGATCCATTCCTCATATGAACCTACTCCATTACCTATAACAACATCCCCTTTGAAAGGGTACATGTCAGTTACATTAAATATAGGGGAAATACCAAGCCCACTTGGTAACTCAATCTCATATGCATTGGGACCAAACTTTTAAATGACCCTACAAGGCCCTATCTTTTTCATCTATAATTTGGAGTATTGTCCTTTGGGAAATCTCTTTTTTCTGAGATGGGCTAGAGCCAAATCTCCTACTTTGAAAGTGACTTCTCTCCTATGTACATTAGCCCTTTGCTTATACTTGTCAACACTGCTTTGTAGGTGATCCTTGACTTGTTGATGAATCTCCTTCATAGCCATAGCAAATTGCTCACCCTCAGCACTCATCCTCTCCATTCCACTGATATCCCTTAACTTAAAGACGCCTCTAGGTTGCAAACCATAAACAAGTTCAAAAGGACTCTTACCAACACTTTTATTCACCGAATCATTGTATGCAAATTTTGCCTGAGGCAAGATCAGATCCCATTGAGTAGAATGATCTTTGGTGAGACATATTAAGAGGTTATCAAGGCTTCTATTAACCACTTCGGTCTGCCCATCAGTTTGAGGGTGATAGGCAGAACTGAATCTAAGGTTAGTGCCAAGTTTCTTCCACAAAGTTCTCCAAAAATGCCCAACAAATTTAATAGCTATATCTGAAACAATACTCAAAGGTAAACCTTGAATCCTTACCACTTCTTTGAAGAACAAACTGTTGGAATTAGGGCAGACAACCAAGAGGGGGGGTGAATCAATTGTCTCAAAACTTTAATACTTGCTACAGTTTTACCACTTAATAACAGATTAATGATTTAACCATGAAAAGTAAGAATCAATAACACATGAGCAGAAGCACGATAACACACTTGACACCAAGATTTTTAACATGGAAACCTAGTTAAGGGAAAAACCACAATGGGGGTTAACCCACAAAGATTATACTCTGTTAAAAGTATTACAAATGGGAAGGCACATGCCTTCGAGCTCATTGCCTAGAGCTCACTGCTCAAAAGAGGCTCATTGCCTACAAAATGATTACAAGAAGATTATAGATTGTTTGAACTGATGAATAACATTTGCCAATGCAAGAATTCAATTTCGATTAGGCATAGAATACTGATCTTACACACTTCATCTTCACTCTGCCCTGTTTACTGCTCTACCATGATCCGAACCTTAGATCTCTTTTCTTTCACACTTACTCCATATTCGCATACCATACATATATGAATACACTCGAATCCATTGCCTATATATATCCACCTCAAGAAATTCAATCACCTTTTTGTCAGCCTTATGAAGAACTTAACAAACAATACAAGTACTCTGTTCTTTCAGCTGAATCCATACACCAATATTGATGCGTACCAGAAATAATGCTTGCAGGTCACCATATATGTTGGCCACTAACATTCTATCCCATATGTAACTCACCAAAAAACTTCTACTAGATCCACACAAGGATCTAACACAAGTCGGCCTGTTCTTCACTAAATTGTTCTGTCATATTAGGACCCGGTACTCAGATGCTCATAACTTTTAATCCCTTTATCACCAGAGGCTGAAATCTTGGATTTAGATTGTCCTGACATTCCTCTACACTCCCTCAGATTCAAAACACACTGATTAATTGGAGAGATCCGCTGACCAAAATACTAAACTCTTCCATATACCCTATTCCTATCTATCCAGACTGGACAAATCTTGGAATTGACTTCCGGTATGATCTGATACTGCACTGTGGATGTGTGGAATGGACTTAGTTGCCATCAATGACAACACATGACATGCCTTGTAGTGTCTCTTGCCAACAATCTCCCCCTTTGGCATTGATGGCAAAACTTAGTGAAAAATGACTAAGTGTCATGATTGACTCCCCCTACTGTGTACACTTATATATTCTCCCACTGCTCCCTCTTTGATGGATTCTTCATTTTCTTTCATTTTTTACTATCTCTCATATTGGTACCTAAATATGTATATGCAGGCACCTTCCCAAAAAATCCTAAAAATTCTAACACTTTCAGTCTCTGCAGTTCTAAAAAATGCAAAAATCAGTTAAGGTGTAGATGTCTTTGTCTATACAGGGCTGCTCGTATATACATGCAGTCAGAATGTGCAATTGGCGGGTCAGAAATTTCCATCAGCCTTTGAAAAAATTAGTTAGATACATTTCTGAATGCATATCGGGCTTAGAATGTGCATATACAAAGGGGGAATCTTTCGCAGATTCCTGAGAATATTCCTGCTTTGTATATCGGGTTGCATATAGATATGCATTGAAAAACATACAAGGGCGCACATACATTTTCTATAGTACGGCCGAGATACATGTGGTAGGGCCCTCAAGTATATACAAACGAGTTTGTATATTCGGCATACAAAGGAGAACATGCAAAGAGGATGTACATTGGGCACATACAAGAAAATATACAAGGGAAGTAGATGCAAAGTTGAATGTATGTTTGACATACATTGGAGACATACAAGAGAGAATCTACATTGCATATTCCAGGAAAGATTCCCTGCTTGTATGTTAAGGGGTTTGTATGTTCGCATTTGTATATTCTGATGTACATTGTAAAGGTGCAAAGAGTTAGATACAATCCGGACCCGATGGAGATTTCAAGATGCTTCATAAACATTTGGCGTCTGTGGCATGCATGTATATGGCATTTGTACATGCCGATATACAGAGGAATGAAGCACATTGGCCAATGCATATGCAAGAAGAAACATGTACATTGAGAAGGTACAAGGGGTCTTGTACATCCAGTGACATACAAAGAAGGTGAGATACATTTGGCAAGGTTTGCCTCACATGCAAAGGGCTTTGTATCTCATATGCAAAGGAGAATGTACATGTGATATACATTCACAATGTGCAAGCTAGCCGGTAACATTTCAAATTTGTTCTATAAGTACCTGGCATTCGTGGCTTGCTTGTATATGTACGATATACACAGGGAAAGTGCAAAGGTGAGGTACAAGCTAGATTTCAAGGCGAATGCAATGTGTTTTATAATTTTTGAAGTCCACGCCTTGTATGTATGAGGTGAATGTATATGCACATATACAAAGCGATAAGTGCAAAATGGACATGCAAGCCAGACCCGATTAGAATTCCAATTTGCTTTATAATAGTTTGGGGTCCACCTTGTATGATGAACAGTTGTATATGCATTTGCTCTTGCATATACAAAGGTTTCTTGAAAGGCAAAGGTGAATGCATTGGGTCATCGGTGGGACAGTTTCTGTCGGCGGACAACTCCAAGGTTACTCCGATGGCTGATGGGGGACAAGATGCATGGCGATAGAGAACCATTCACGGGTTGCCATGTGTCAGTAGCCATTGCATGTATATGCGAATGCATATACAAAGAAATTCACAGGCGAGAAAGGCAAAACGAAAGGGGAAAAGTCAACGATAGAGGAGCAGAGTACCTACATGGCATGTTATCATTGGTTGGCAACTTTTCAGCATGATTTTGAGCCGATGATCTTAGTAGAGGAATGCAAATTGACGGCAGTGTTTTAACGTCCAGCAGCAAAGGTTTTCTTTGTATGTGGCCGCATTTTTTGAGCGGGAAAACTTATGATGTATCCGTTGCTGCATCCCACGGGTAGCTGGGCCATTAATGGTGGAATGCAAAGGCATCGATGGATGAAATGACAGATGAACTGCCAGGTTTGTGAAAGAAGATCTTTAGGCGGCAGTGCAGATCCTGAACCTACCTGCTCCTTCCTCTTTTTCCCTCTACTGCATTGATTATTTTGAGTGCTAATCTAAAGATGCCCTGTATCTGGTGAATTTTTGACTTGCCTTATAATTAATTTTGCTGAGTTCATAGTCTTGGTATAAAAGCCAAACTGTGTTACTCACTATGTTGTTGAAGACTTGGGCAATTTTGGGAGAAAAATAACGAAAAACAAAGCATTTCCTATCTGTTTTATCTCTGTGGAGTTTATGTGTTGCATCTGAGTTGTATCTTGCATATATGTTCAGTTTCAGTGTTAATATTATATGAAAAATGCTTCTTGCATGTGTTTTGCTGTCTGTCTCCACTTGTTGTATGCATTCCTTCTTCTGAATTTGGTTGCTAAGGGTTTCTCAAATTCTAGAATATAGATTTATGTATTGCATGCTTGATCTTCAGACTTCCATTCAAGGAGTGCATTAAATTGTTTTAGGTTGAGTGTGGAGGAGATTGTATGTTAGCTAGGATATTCATAAGCAGAGACAGTTAAATACCAATACTTGGGTGGTGTTTGTAAGGCAAATACCAATCCTAACCCCTTGAAACTTGAATGCCAGTTGCAAGACATTCTTATGTATACGTCTAGTTGACTCCTTGCCCTGAGATAGGCACCGGTCTGCACCTAGGTTAGTAGTTATGACCCAAAACCCCTTGTCTTGCATCCAAATCATCTAAACCATTCCATTATTCCAACATGTTAGTTGTAGGAGTAGGATTAGGAACCCCTACATACTCTCATCCATAACTAGACAAATATGTCCAAGAATGTTGCCAACCTTATGATTTGTCACACAAATCTTGGTCCACACATGAGAGTATTCTGCCTATAATTGTAAAGCTATATCTTTCTATCATTGGGCGAGTCAAGGTTATATCTTTAGCTATAGGGATACCCCCCTTGGTGCGGCAGAACCAAAAGTGAAGGGGAGGCAGCTCACGCAACCTCCCGTACTGTGTTGGCCAAATCTGCCTGTACATTGGAGCTGGCAAACCCTTTGTCGATTCGCAAACCAACATCTCACTCCCCCTTTTACATCAATGGCAAAGGGTGGGATCTGCAAACCAAAATTTACACAAGAATTTGTATACAAGGCCGCATATGTACAAATAATCCATGTATTATATTTACATGAACTTGAGAATATCTGCAAAAATATTTTTCAACTGCACAAGTTCAGAGGCCCAACTTCTTTTCATGCCATCCAAAATTGAGATGTGTCCACTTAGTAGGAATGCCTGTGTTTCTGCTTTCTTCAAATCTGAAGGATCACCTGTCCAGACTGCAACTTGAGTTTTTGATAAAGCAGTAAACATTGTTTCTAACTTGGGGGCAATCAATCCCCGGAGCTCACACATTCTCTCCACAATATTGCTCTTTTCTTTAACAAGTTTCTTAATTTCATCAGTCAAGTTGATTGCTTAACATTCCTGACTTACCGAAGAAACTATTAGATGATCAAAATTTTGAGATAGATTCAACAATTTTTGTTCACGCTCCTTTATCTTCTTCTCAATATCCTCAATAACTTTGGGCCAAGATAGAAAAAATTTGTATATATCACCTCCGTCATTAAGAGCATTTTGAATACTCCTTATACTGATATCAAGTACCTTTCTATCATTCCCTATTAGGCCCTTTATCTCACTAAATCTTTTATCCAAAAATTCATTCCAGAGTTTAATCTCTGTAGACTTCTCAAAGGACTCAAAGTGTGTACTTACAGAATTTACAAGGCTCTTCAGATTTCTGGAGGGAGAATCAGATGGATTCTTCTAGAAAGTTGGCATTATCTTCTCCAATATACCGAATGCAAGGCCTAACAACTCACTATCCTGTATGTGAGATTTCGATATCTTTTCTCTTGCCTTGGCTTGTGTGAAAGATGCTATCTTCATCATTTGGACTAGAGAAAGAGTATCCAGGTTGAATGGTCCTTGAATCAATTCTGGTTCATCAAACTCTAGCATCTCTTTACTCAAGAAATTCTTCACTGCATCTGCAATGTCTCTTGCCACAGTTTCTGGACCACCTTCCTTTCCTTGAGTTTTCTCAGTGTCAGTATTAGGACTATTTTATTTGGGTGCATCAACATTTGCACCATCTTCTTCTGCTTTATTTTCCTTACCCTTGACTTCTTCTTCTTCCTTTTGTTGTGAGCCAACTTCAGTGGGAATTTTTGTTTCCATGTTTACTTTTGTGTTAACTCCATCTATTTGATCCTGAGTATCCTTTTTGTCTTCAACATCTTCTGATTTATGATCCTCATTCTTCTCATAGTCATCTTGAGTAGGACTTAGTGTCTCCACATAGGTTTTCTCTAGAGGATCTAGAGTATCATTTTGGTCATCATTTCCCTTTCTAGTCTCTTCTTCTGAAGTTTCTTGTTTTGGAACTGAAGGATTTCCTTCCTCAACTTGTTCCTCTGAAACAACATAATATTTATCTTTATCTAGGGCCTTCCTCAAAATTTCCTCTGTTTCCTTTACAACTTCCTTAGTTTTACCAAGCATTAGCTTGTTCATCCGGATCTTGCTTCTAAATTCCTCCTTTAGTTCCTTAAGGATTTTATTTTCTTCCCTTCTGGTCATTATTGGACACAAGGTGGAGAGGACATGTTCTCTGAGTTCTAGGTCTTTAGCCTTGGCAACTTCCTTCCTCATCTCTAGTATATTCCTTAAACTTTTAGGAATTTCTTGCAAAATTTCCAGTAGAGCTCTATTGAATTTATTCAAGTACAGGATGGTGGCATCCTCCAAGATTTTCTTATTTGCTTTATTAAAACTATCATAATATTCTCTGATAGGCCTTAGATTTCCATGAATAGTAATTGTTTTTACAATTTCATCAACTGTTATAGCAACCTTACCAGTCTCTTTCTTTTTACTTGCCTTTTTTCTTCCGGAAGGCTGGTCCTCAGAAGCCTTTGAAGTCTTGGCTCTCTTAGATCTTATTTCTTTAACTTCTTCATCTGTCTCTGTGTCCTCATCATCTTTTGTGCTCATATACATTCTTGTGGCCTTTGTTTTCTTTCTCTTTCTTCCTTCACCGGATGGTCTGGCTTCTGGTGCCTTAGTGGGAATGGACTTGGATTGCTTAGAGACAGTTGCAGAACTTCTTGTTTTTCTTGATGAGCTAGGTGTGACTTCCAGAGAAGCTACTGGTTCACTTTTTGCCCTTTCTTTTGAATCTTGCTCTGTTCTTCTCTTCATCTTTTCAACAGCCTCTTTAGTCAGGCCAATACTTTCTGCATGTCTTAACTTGCTTTTGGACTTTTCTTTTGGTTTCAGGTTGCCTAAGCTCAACATGCAATTTCACACTTAGCTCTAATGGTGACAGGTTGTCATTGATGACAAAAAGGTGTTTGGTCCTCATGTCATATTTCAGGATGTCTTCAAGTGGGAGAGATTTAATGCAGAGACAATGATCACATCATATGTGTCTTGCAGATGCAGAGAAAGGTTTGTTCTTGCATTATCAGGAGTACATCATCTTGTGTGTTGTTGCAGGAGTGCATCATCAGGAAGTTGCAGGAATACATCATCAAGAGTACATCATCTTGTGTGTTCTTTACAGATGACTTGTAGTGGTAGTGACTTGGTAATTTGATCTGCAGGAGTGCATCATCAGGAAGTTGCAGGAATACATCATCAAGAGTACATCATCTTGTGTGTTCTTTACAGATGACTTGTAGTGGTAGTGACTTGGTAATTTGATCTCAGTAGCCTTCATCATGTTGTCTGGTATACTCTATATCAAGGATTGATAGAAGTGATCACAGGTTAAGTTGTCATACCACTGAGTTTACAGATGCAGATATCAGTTGGATTTCATGTAAAGTTCTTCAAGGTGATGTCGTCAGGTACTATGTGCTCTGATATAAGTTATGATGTGAAAAAAATCAAAGGTTAGATAAGAGAATCTCAATTGGATCTCAGTTGAACAATACTTGATGTTATTTGATGTCATAATTATCAGTGATGTGTTGAGGATAGTCTTGTGCTTCAAATGTTGATCATACAAGAATCTAATGTCTCATATTACGTAGAAGCTCTAATGATCTTGCTTAAAGTTGTCATCATCATCAGGGATCTTCACAAGAGGATAGATGTTGTGTATTACATATGGCAGATGTGTTAAGTTTTGTATTATAAACGGCAGATGGCAGAGCACTTCATATGGTTATTCAAAACAATAAATCTCTCAAGTTTTCACAAGGTTCAAGTTCGGAGTTGAATGCTAATTTTTATACTGTTGATCTGTATGGTTATAAGTTTTCAATAGGCAAAAGGTCTCTATTATTAGGGCAGAGGTTTTGTACATATCAAGGCAAACTCTAAGGATATTAATGTGACCTAAAAATTTGTGAAACATATTTCAAAGCATTCATTTAAGTTGTCATGCACTTTATGTCTTATTTCTACGGTGACTTGGAGCACAGGTTAAAGGATGACTTAAGTCATCACTTGAGGGTATCGATAACATATACAAACCGGCCCTCCTTCCCTATTGCTACCGACTCAGTCGGTCCAACTTTCGGTGCTTGGGCGGCAAATGAGAATCTACGGTGGAATTCAAAAGTCAAGATGACCGATCAGCGGTGAAAATTTAAATTCAGTCTTCTCCTTTGTGCATTCACTTTGACGGGCCTGGGGACATCATTTGCTTTAAGCCTGCAATAAACTTATGGTTTAAAAGATATTTTTAGAATATTGCTAAAGGAACTTAGTGAGATTAATCTTAAAGCCATGAGTTAGGGAATTTCTTTCTAATTTTTACTCGTGGTAGAGAGAATGATAAGTAAAGTTTTTTTTGGAAGTTGATTTTCGAGTATGATATATGTTTTTTTTAGATATTTTTTGTAAAGGCAAAAGTTCATTATGAAGGAATTTTTTTTGAAAGGAATTTTTGTTGGACAGGAGTTGAATGAATTCATTTTGAAGATATAGTTTTTGAAGAATAGATTTCTCACATGAAATGAAGAAAATTTCCTTATGAAGGCTTTTGGATCTGAGTAAACTTATGAAGAAATTTTTGTTTGAAGATCTATTTTTTTTAAAGAGGAAGATGAAAGTTAAAAAGGCAGATTGAAAAATTTTGGAGATTGATTTGAAGAAAATGGAAGTTTTTATTGATGTTTTTGATTTGTGCTTTTCACAAATTGAATGTGAATAATTTTTTTGAGGAGATTTTTTATGGAGATTGGAGATTTTTTTTAAAGAGATTATTTTGAGAATAAGGCAGATTGAGAAGATTATTTTTGAAGAAGAATTTGAAGGAAAGATAATCAGATTGAAATTTTTTTGTTGAATATGAAACATCATGCAGAGATATGAAAAGGTTTTAATGGAGATAATTTGTCTTGTGAGAAAATTATATTGAAGATTTATTTATTATTTTTGTTTGCAATGAGAGAATGTTTTTTTGCAGGAATATGAATCAAAAATTGAAGAGTTTATTTAGAAAAGCAAATGTGTTTTTGCAGAGAAGTGAAATTTCAAAAGTCTTGTTGCGAAATTTATGTGATCTGAAGGAGAAATTTATGAAGGAATGTGAAAGGTTCCAAGGCAGTGAAAAGACATTCAACTTGTATAAATTTTGTTTCCAGGTGCATTGATGGATGATTTAAGAAGGATAGAGATGGAATATATAGTGTTGTGAAGTGTTGGATTAGAATACACATTTGATATGCAGTGTTGTTAGAATGCAGTGTTGATTGGATCAGAATAAAGGATTGTTGAGATGTCAGATTGAATAGAATGGGTATTTGACAGACATATATTTGTATTGAATGGAAACAGAGTATCCCTCTGATTTGGTTTATAACTTCTATTGGTGATTTGGTTTGCCAGTGAGGCATTGTATTAGCCAGTGAGGCTTATAGGTCAGTGTGACCTTAATATTTGTCAGTGAGACAATTTGTATTGCCAGTGAGGCATGTTTTTCAGTTAAGCTAGTGAGGCAATTCTGGAGTGGTTTTTCTACCCTGATGGGTTTTCCACTCGTGCATATCTTATGTTATGATTCATATTGATCTTCCTTGTGTGTGTTTAATTTACTTATGAAGTTTTATTCTCTTTCTGCATTCATAGTCATGTGCATATGTATTTGACAAATCAAAGGTATCATTCATTCCTTGTGCTCAGAAAGTTAAATTTTGAAAAAGATTAAAGAATTTACACAACACTGATTCACCCCCCCTCTCAGTGTTGTCCTTAACTCCTACAATTGGTATCAGAGCCAGTTTCCCTTCTACAGCTTAATCAGCTTGGGTAGGTCTTGTGTGTGGAGTTCAATGGGTAAGTGCAGGAGAAATAAGAACATGAGAAATCTTAAGCATCATTCTGGTCAAAAGACACAAAAGACATTATCCATATCAAATTCAGATGTTGATATAAATTCAGTTGATAAAGATGTTCTCCATGTTAAGTCTGGTATTGTATTAGAAGAAAAGATTTCAGATGCTCCTTTGTTTAATGGTTCAGATTTTTCAGTTTGGTGTATGAGAATGCAAGCCTATTTATCCTCTTTAGGATATGATATATGGATGTCTGTTGAGAATGGATATTCTAACTCTGCAAATAACAAAGAGGCTATTAATTGCAATCATATAGCCAAGAAGGTTATTTTATCTGGTTTATCTAATGATATTTCTTGTAAAGTGGTGCAGTGTGAAACAGCTCAGGATGTCTGGGAAAAGTTGATAAAAATTTATCAAGGTAGTGCACCGGAAGAAGAAAACAACTTATTATCTGAGAAGAGTGACCATGAAAGGAAACTTTCAAATGAAGGAGTTGATGTTCAATCCCAATTTGATTTAGAAGAAGCCAGCATCACAAGTGATGATGATGAAGAAGATTGTGAGATTGATATGGAAGGAGAGCTTATATATGCCCTGAGTGAGCTCAAAAAGTATAAGAGAGAGAATCAGAAACTAAATTTGCAGCTGCAACAAGAAAGAGAATCAAAAGTCAATACACTTTCAGAACTTGAAATTGTTTCTACAGATCTTGAAGAGGCCAGATGTCATATTATTAGTTTAAAGACATATATTGATGATTCTGACAAACTAATTGCTAGATTGAAGATAGAAATTGAAGAAGCTAAGAGGATAGCTGATGTATCAATATCTGACCTTGAAGTTAGAAGGAATGAGAGTCTAAAACTAGAGGGAGAAATTATCAAACTCAGAAAAGATTATGATAGTCTAAAGACTTTATCTAAGAAGTATCAGGAGTTTGAAGAAAGCACAAGCAAGTTACATGTGTTGTTGGGCAAACAGAAGCAGCATAATGACACAACTGGATTAGGATTTGAAGAAGGAGAATGTTCAAAAGTCAGAGAGACTCCCAGAGAGAAGATTGATTTGAATACTGCCACTGAAAACAAAATGCATAATCAAAGAAGAAGAAATTTCAGAAGAAGTGCTCCTGTTAGACAAGCATACATGTACAGGTATAACTATTCATTTAATGGTTACTGTTATACTTGTAATCATTTTGGTCATAAAGCAGTTGATTGCAAAAGGAATACTAACCTTGTATGTTACAAGTGTAATAATGTTGGACATATTCAAAGAAACTGCAAAATGAACAGAGTGTATGATCCTTCATGGAAGCTTAATATGAGTGCTCAAAGGTATTATCAGTCAATTGATTTTGATTACAACATAATTTGTTATAATTGCAACTCTCTTGGTCATAAAGCACACAGTTGCAGGAGAGCTCCACCTAATTTAAAAGGTTGGGAAAAGAAAAGGACAGAAAAGGTTTGGAGGAAGAAAGAGCCTATTAAAATTTGGAAGCAGAAAGAAAGTAAAGAGAAGCCAGATTTTAAGCTTGTGTATCCTGCACAAGTCACTTCATCAGTTGCATAACAGATAGCATGAAGTGAGGGGGAGTTATTCATGTTCTATCAAGTATCCCCAAAGGGTTCCAAGAAGAAGATCATTTGATGTTTATCAATTTGATGATCTTGTTTTCTTTGTTGAAATCATCTTTGATAATGTTTGACAGTGAAACAGGTAATCATTGACTTATTATGCTTTCAAGATATTGAAAAAGTGTTTCAGGAGTTCAAATGCACAAATTGTTAGACAAATGATCCTGATTACAAAAAAATTGAATTATCATGGTATTGCAATCCAAAGTGTTGTTGCAATAATATCTTGTTTTGAATGATGAAGTCAAGAGGCAAGAGTTTTTGTTGATTGCAGTATGTTTCATAAATGATTATGTATATATCAGATTTGCCAGAGTGTTGTATATCAGATTTGACAGTATAAAGTGTGCAAGAACAGCAAGATGATCTTCATTCTATTCATGTCAAGAAAAAGTGTCAGAATATGCAGGATGATAGTTCATATTAGGAAATCAGTTTGATGATTATATCTATTACTTTGTTGAGTTATGTTTTATGTCATGTATCTTGGAGCTTTCAGGTGTCAAAAGAAGATGATAAACAAGAGATATTGAGGAGTTTTCTGAAGTAATAATTTTACATGTTCCATTAATGATCTTCCTCATTAATATGACTCAGAAAGGTATGTGCAAATTGTTTGCCTCCAGATTTGAAGTGGTATCAGGACTGAGTTGTCACTATCATGAAAAACTTAAATAGTTTTTATAAAAAAAAAAAAATGGTCATCATGTCATCTGGTGTTGGGAATTTATTGATGAGGAGTCTTCATGATTTTTGCCTGCAAAATTGTTCATCAAAGAGTATTGGTATGTTTATGATTTTCTTTGCAAAAGTGTTCAGAAGGTTGACTGTCAGTAAATGGATGGTATACTTCAGGTTGATATGTTGCTTCAGGACTATTTCAGGAAGTGGATAAGTGTTGAGTTGAATTGAGTTATGCTGGTTAGTCTCGTCAGTGTTTACCAATGGTATTTCTGAGTAGTAATTTGTTTGTGATCTTTAATACATGGAAGATCTTGGAGATTTGTTATTTCAGGTCAAAAAGGTTGTTGATTGAAGAAGAACTATTTGTTTTGAAAGTTTGTGATGTTATCAGGAAGGATTGTGTCAGTCTTTATCTTCACAGTGGTATTGTCATCAGATGTAAGTTTCATGAAAGACAAATGGCTTCAAAGATTTTGGTAAGTGGTTCAAAGATAACAAAAGTTATGTTTTCAAAGTTCTCATATTGCAGGGTGATTGCAATTATCAAGCTATAACATCTTTTCAGTGGAGTTGTTCTCAGGGGGAGATAATAGTCTTTGTCATCAGATGTCAAAAAGGGGGAGAAAGAAAAATATGCATCATTTGGTTTTGCCATCAATGACAAAGGGGGAGATTGATGGTGACAGGTTGTCATTGATGACAAAAAGGTGTTTGGTCCTCATGTCATATTTCAGGATGTCTTCAAGTGGGAGAGATTTAATGCAGAGACAATGATCACATCATATGTGTCTTGCAGATGCAGAGAAAGGTTTGTTCTTGCATTATCAGGAGTACATCATCTTGTGTGTTGTTGCAGGAGTGCATCATCAGGAAGTTGCAGGAATACATCATCAAGAGTACATCATCTTGTGTGTTCTTTACAGATGACTTGTAGTGGTAGTGACTTGGTAATTTGATCTGCAGGAGTGCATCATCAGGAAGTTGCAGGAATACATCATCAAGAGTACATCATCTTGTGTGTTCTTTACAGATGACTTGTAGTGGTAGTGACTTGGTAATTTGATCTCAGTAGCCTTCATCATGTTGTCTGGTATACTCTATATCAAGGATTGATAGAAGTGATCACAGGTTAAGTTGTCATACCACTGAGTTTACAGATGCAGATATCAGTTGGATTTCATGTAAAGTTCTTCAAGGTGATGTCGTCAGGTACTATGTGCTCTGATATAAGTTATGATGTGAAAAAAATCAAAGGTTAGATAAGAGAATCTCAATTGGATCTCAGTTGAACAATACTTGATGTTATTTGATGTCATAATTATCAGTGATGTGTTGAGGATAGTCTTGTGCTTCAAATGTTGATCATATAAGAATCCAATGTCTCATATTACGTAGAAGCTCTAATGATCTTGCTTAAAGTTGTCATCATCATCAGGGATCTTCACAAGAGGATAGATGTTGTGTATTACATATGGCAGATGTGTTAAGTTTTGTATTATAAACGGCAGATGGCAGAGCACTTCATATGGTTATTCAAAACAATAAATCTCTCAAGTTTTCACAAGGTTCAAGTTCGGAGTTGAATGCTAATTTTTATACTATTGATCTGTATGGTTATAAGTTTTCAATAGGCAAAAGGTCTCTATTATTAGGGCAGAGGTTTTGTACATATCAAGGCAAACTCTAAGGATATTAATGTGACCTAAAAATTTGTGAAACATATTTCAAAGCATTCATTTAAGTTGTCATGCACTTTATGTCTTATTTCTACGGTGACTTGGAGCACAGGTTAAAGGATGACTTAAGTCATCACTTGAGGGTATCGATAACATATGCAAACCAGCCCTCCTTCCCTATTGCTACCGACTCAGTCGGTCCAACTTTCGGTGCTTGGGCGGCAAATGAGAATCTACGGTGGAATTCAAAAGTCAAGATGACCGATCAGCGGTGAAAATTTAAATTCAGTCTTCTCCTTTGTGCATTCACTTTGACGGGCCTGGGGATGTCATTTGCTTTAAGCCTGCAATAAACTTATGGTTTAAAAGATATTTTTAGAATATTGCTAAAGGAACTTAGTGAGATTAATCTTAAAGCCATGAGTTAGGGAATTTCTTTCTAATTTTTACTCGTGGCAGAGAGAATGATAAGTAAATTTTTTTTGGAAGTTGATTTTCGAGTATGATATATGTTTTTTTTAGATATTTTTTGTAAAGGCAAAAGTTCATTATGAAGGAATTTTTTTTGAAAGGAATTTTTGTTGGACAGGAGTTGAATGAATTCATTTTGAAGATATAGTTTTTGAAGAATAGATTTCTCACATGAAATGAAGAAAATTTCCTTATGAAGGCTTTTGGATTTGAGTAAACTTATGAAGAAATTTTTGTTTGAAGATCTATTTTTTTTAAAGAGGAAGATGAAAGTTAAAAAGGCAGATTGAAAAATTTTGGAGATTGATTTGAAGAAAATGGAAGTTTTTATTGATGTTTTTGATTTGTGCTTTTCACAAATTGAATGTGAATAATTTTTTTGAGGAGATTTTTTATGGAGATTGGAGATTTTTTTTAAAGAGATTATTTTGAGAATAAGGCAGATTGAGAAGATTATTTTTGAAGAAGAATTTGAAGGAAAGATAATCAGATTGAAGTTTTTTTGTTGAATATGAAACATCATGCAGAGATATGAAAAGGTTTTAATGGAGATAATTTGTCTTGTGAGAAAATTATATTGAAGATTTATTTATTATTTTTGTTTGCAATGAGAGAATGTTTTTTTGCAAGAATATGAATCAAAAATTGAAGAGTTTATTTAGAAAAGCAAATGTGTTTTTGCAGAGAAGTGAAATTTCAAAAGTCTTGTTGCAAAATTTATGTGATCTGAAGGAGAAATTTATGAAGGAATGTGAAAGGTTCCAAGGCAGTGAAAAGACATTCAACTTGTATAAATTTTGTTTCCAGGTGCATTGATGGATGATTTAAGAAGGATAGAGATGGAATATACAGTGTTGTGAAGTGTTGGATTAGAATACACATTTGATATGCAGTGTTGTTAGAATGCAGTGTTGATTGGATCAGAATAAAGGATTGTTGAGATGTCAGATTGAATAGAATGGGTATTTGACAGACATATATTTGTATTGAATGGAAACAGAGTATCCCTTTGATTTGGTTTATAACTTCTATTGGTGATTTGGTTTGCCAGTGAGGCATTGTATTAGCCAGTGAGGCTTATAGGTCAGTGTGACCTTAATATTTGTCAGTGAGACAATTTGTATTGCCAGTGAGGCATGTTTTTCAGTTAAGCCAGTGAGGCAATTCTGGAGTGGTTTTTCTACCCTGATGGGTTTTCCACTCGTGCATATCTTATGTTATGATTCATATTGATCTTCCTTGTGTGTGTTTAATTTACTTATGAAGTTTTATTCTCTTTCTGCATTCATAGTCATGTGCATATGTATTTGACAAATCAAAGGTATCATTCATTCCTTGTGCTCAGAAAGTTAAATTTTGAAAAAGATTAAAGAATTTACACAACACTGATTCACCCCCCTCTCAGTGTTGTCCTTAACTCCTACAAGCTCCTCATATGTTCTGAATCTTTCAACAGAGGTGTCCTTTGATTTGCTTAAGATATGTTGATCATACATGTCTAATACTTTCTTATCAACTATATAGCCCATAGGCATAATCCAAATAGTTCTAGGCTCCACGGCTTGCATTAGGCACTGATCAGTGTCTACCATAAAGCAGATTTCATCCTTGTATTTCTCAACTACTGATTTAGGGATTCTTTCCCTAAAATGCATCATACTTTGAAAATTTTTTAAGTACCCCCAGATTGTAGTTTTCTATGCACTAGAGTCTCCAATGCTATGTAGATGATTTCTTATTTGCATTGCAACTGGGAAGTCATTTGTCCAGTGCACACCTTGTACTCCAAGAACTTCATTCATGAAGTAGAAGAATAAATATATAATCAAGGAATCATATTTGAAGATATTTTTCTTATCCTTCTTGATTTTTCTCAAATTCTCAACCAGTTGGTTCTGTAACAACTCACATAGATCATAATCTATATTCTCTTTCAAAATTTGATATGCTACATATATGGCAGTTCCAGAGATAGAGTTCTCCATGCTGGAGTGATAAATCTTGTAGCCAATTACCATAGAGGAAAACTTAACATCCGGTTCAATAATGTCATTTATGGCCATTGCCCTCTTATCAAACTTGGCACCAATTGCATTAGTAACAGTCTATTTTTTCACATATTTCAACATGGGTAATCCACTGGTTGAATTTAACCTAGTTATGATTCTGATAACATCCTTTGTAATCTTGAAAGGTTTCAACAACCAGATGAACTCATCATGCATTCAGCTCAAAATGTATTGAATCCACTCATTCTCATCAAATTCAAAAATTCAATGACTTGTAGAAAATTTTTGTTCTCTAGGGTTTTGAATTCTGGTTTCAGATCATATTTATCATCCTTTAGATGGTTCTCAAATAATTCCAGCAATCTTAGATTTCCAAATTCATCTATATTACAATGGATGTATCCCCTAATATCTTCAACATGCAGTACACCATATGGGACACCAAAAAATGCACCTAACGGTTCAACTTCAACTAACTTGTATGGATGCTTCTTAAATTTTGGTCGGGGCCTTTCAGTTATATCAACAACTAGAGGAGTAGCCATTGCAAAAGATTACAAATTCAAATCTTTGCAAATAAATACCTTTTCCTTCCTTAGAGTTAGGGTTAGTGGACAAAGTTGTCGATCGCACTTCAAATCCTTAAAATCTCAGCTCAGACACTCTTCTTCTTGATTTCTTCTGATGCAAATGTTGCAAGTATGAGGATAACCAATGTTGTCATTGATGTCAATATGCTCATGTTGCATTAATGAGATGGATTGGATGAGCTGTGTGATGAGGATATTGAGAAAATTAGTCTCAATCAGGAACATTGAAGAACAATGATGACATTAAGGTAAAAGTCCAAGATAAGATGAAGATCCGAGGATGCGGTTTAAAGGGTTTTCAGATATGAGTCTTTAGATTCTCTAGTCATGATTTCAGAGGTCCGCATGAAGATCTGAAGAAGTTATGGTCACTCCAGTAGAACCAGTTCCAACAGATGTTCAGTGGTGACAGAGTGTCACAAATTCGTCCGGTGAGATCCAGAATTGCATTATCTCATTCTGCGGATTGGAGGTAGTGTTGAAGAAGTCCATGTGAAGTGACAACTAGATTTGTTTATGGTTTGGAGGTCTGGAAGCACCTTTTGCATTATGACAGTGGCGATAGACTGTGTTCTTGAAGTTCTGGATGAAGAAGAGAAGAATTCCAGTAAGCTGATGAAGTGCGGATGTTCTTGGTGACGCAGGAGAGGTTGTGGTGGTCTTTGGATCATGTATAGTTCTTGTTGGTGGTCCGCATTAAAGTTAGAGTTTGGATTTGATGAATAACCACCGGATGTTAGTGTTCTTCCTGTGACTGGCCGACCGGATGTATTACACGTCTTGCGGATGTGTTTGTAGGTGTTTGTCGACTTAGATGATTGTTCCTAAGTCGATGTCTTGTATAAATAAGTGATTGTGAAGTCATTTCAAAGGGTGTCTTGTGTGGATGAGTGTGGAGTAGCGAAGAGGAAGAGCGAAAGGCAGAGTAGGAGTTTTGGGCTTAAATGGAACTGATCCAGTCATGGTAAAGATGTCAATCTCCAGTTCAAGTTTGTGATACTTGTTACTTTGTAGACAGTGTGTCTCTTGTAGGCAGTGTGCCTCTTGTGAGCAGTGTGCTCGGGCAGTGAGCCCTAATTGGCATGTGCCATCTATTTTTCTTATTCTTCTAACAGAGAATAATCCTTGGGTTAATCACCCCGTGGTTTTTCCCTTAACCAGGTTTTCCACGTCAAAATCTTGGTGTCTCATGTGTTGATGTGTATATGCTCTGATGTTTATGCTTTATGCTTTCATGAATGATTAATTGCTATGCTATTGAATAACAAAGTGGATTTAATTGTTTCAATTGGAAGCAAATTTTGGATAACTGATTCACCCCCCCTCTTAGTTATCAACAGCAAAGTGATTCAAATGAAGGATGCATTACCTTTTTATGCTCTACAAAACCTAATTTGTCTTTGTAATAAATGCTTTACCCTAACACATCCAGTTACATTGTTTCTCCATATAGTCGACCTTTAATTGCTCCACAAATCGTTAAATCCACTTCTTTTCTTCCATAAATCCTTTTAAATGATCTGTAGCAACCTAAATTATCTTTTGTCATCGTGCCAGATTCAGGCACCTACTTACTGGATGGGGGAATTTGATCTTCAATGCAGCTCCCCCTGAGTCAGAGCTCCCGATTTAATTACCAGAGGAATTGTCAACACCGGATTCTGGTGCGGACCCATTGTCAACATTCATTTCACTTTTCTTTACCCATGTTTTATTCATCTCATTTTGGATCTTATTTACATCAATTTTGCCCTTGCCTTTGTCTTGTTTCTGCTCATTTGATTTTCTGTTTATCGGACCTCTTCTTTCATTGTTCTTGCTTCTCCAGAATCTTGCAATATGACTGAATTGGTTATAATTGAAGCACACAACATTTCTATGCCCATTTGATTGATTTTCTCTTGTTCTTCACTGATTAGCCATATGTCCAAATCTATTGCATGCAAAGCATTTGCCATTGAAACAATTTCCATTTTCTCTATTGTTAGAGTTATTCATTATCATACTTCTGCATTCATTGGATCTAACCATTGACAAGGTGTTGTTGTACCTCATCATTTAATCTATTTTCAGATGTCAAAAATCCAAGGGCTGTGTCCTCAGCTATCTGCAACTATTCTACAGTTACCAGTTTTCCTAGCTAATCTTAACAGTTTCTACTAATTTGAAAAGATTAATCTGTCTACTTATTGAATGAGTTTAAGGAATGCTGAAACAGAATTAATAGGAAATTTACTCAAAGCAATCTTAAAAATAGTAACATGTATCTATCTATTAAAATCAGTAAATACTTTTCACAACAAAATCTAAAGTAATAAAACAGTGGTCCTAGCCTCCTGCCTTGGTGGTGAGAGTGGGCCCTTGCTCCACACCCTTGGGGCTAAAGGCTACAGTAGAGAATCATCACAAAAGAAGATCACAACTAAATTCAAACCAATTCCATATGCTTCGCATTCATGAAATATATTGCTATTACAGAACTGAGATTATCAAGAATCAGAATAATTCAATCATTGTGTATTTCTTCTATTGTTTCTATAAGTATATATATGAAAATGAGTGATGCCATATCACTGATCTTATCTACTAGTTCTTCTATGAGATGACATTCATCTCTTTATTGTACTAATTGTCTAACTATGGAAAATAATCATGCAATAAAAGTAGACTTGAGTGGAACAGAAGTCCACTTAGAATCTAAGTTTGAGTCTTAATACATTTGGGCAGCGAGGCCCTAAAAATGTGGATATTGAATTAGTTCCATCTGTAACTCATGCAAAAACTTTGAAAAGATAAAACTCTAGTAGTTTAACTAAATATGACCCTTCACCACTCAGGTGATGATTTGAGTGAAATGAGGGGTATTATGATCACTGTTGAGAGTGCCTGATTGACAGTTTATGCTAGAAATATGCCCTGCTCTCATGAGGCACCAGAGATATATGTCCCTGTCTGCAGCTCCAGAGATATGTTTGTAGCTCCGGAGATATCTGTAGCTTTCTTTGTTCAGCTCTGGAGATACTCCAGACTCCCATAGAGCTCCAGAGAGGCTTTCCTCATTTCTTCAAAACTTTAGGTGTCATGGTACTTTGGTATTGTCTCTGGAGATCATTGAAGACTATCTCCGGAGATGCACAAAATTTTTGTTCCTGGCATCTACACCTGTTGATTCAAAAAGAGAGAAGTTTCTACATTTTTCCATCAATTCCATGCACATTAGCCACTCAATCAGAAATTATAATCTTAAGTAATCTATCTAAATTAATCATTAAATAGAATGATCTTGCTAGCTTATCTGGGTGCATACATTAGGAAAGATGGACTCAGGAAGGAGAAAAAGAGAGGCAAAAAGATGTATTTCATGAGTGCAACTTGGCACTCATCAACCATACCTCTTACACTTGAAGCATTGACTGGAGAAGGGTGAACCACTTTGATTTACTCTGCTTCTACACTAAGTAGCTTTATGACCAAATTTTTTGCAATTGAAACAATTGCCATTGAAGGATGGATATCTTTGAGCATTAGGCTGTCTTACCGAAGGTCTTCTAGGTCTATTTCTCCCATTCCTTGGTTGAAAATTTCTTTGTCCGGATCCGGATCTTTCACCTTTCTCATATCCAAGACCATGCTTGTCATCACCCTTCTTTTGACTTTCAAGCAGTGCTTCAAGTTTTGTTGAGCTTATCTTGAACTTCTCCTTGTCTTCATTTGCAACTTCTAGGTCATGTCTGAGAATTACAATTTGCCTTTCAAGTTCTGTCTCATTATCTCTGCTTTCTTGTAGATTAGACTCTAGATGGCCAACTATTTCATCCAATCTGCAGCATTCTTCAGTTCTTTCTTTTAGAGTTTGATTCAAGTCTTCTTCAATTTTCTTCCTATCTTCAATTTCCTTGGTTAGCCTCATCACCCTGGATTCCATCTCATGTTTTAGGACAACAGCTTCTTTAGCTAACTTCTCACATTCCTTTGTCTTCTCTTTCAGGGCCTTATCGTTGTCATTGTCTTCATTAAGATTTCCTAGTTAAAGAAGTAGCTCCTTCCTCTTTTCATTGGATTTGCTCAATTTTTCTTTTAAAGTCTCAATGAAGTCTTCAGCATCTTTAAGGTTCTCTTGCAATTCTTTGACATCTGCTCTCAACTGATCAAGATCTTCTAAAGCAAGTTTAAGTTGTTCCTGGAGGTTGTATGAATCTATTTTATTGCCTTTCTAGATCTTCCTCAAGTGGTTAAACTTTTTCAAAGAAACCTTGTTCTGATACCAATTGTTGGAATTAGGGCAGACAATTGAGAGGGGGAGGTGAATCAGTTGTCTCAAAACTTTAATACTTGCTACAGTTTTACCACTTAATAATAGATTAATGATTTAACCATGAAAAGTAAGAATCAATAACACATGAGCAGAAGCACAATAACACACTTGACACCAAGATTTTTAACGTGGAAACCCAATTAAGGAAAAAACCATGGTGGGGGTTAACCCACAAAGATTATACTCTGTTAAAAGTATTACAAATGGGAAGGCACATACCTTCGGGCTCACTGCCCAGAGCTCACTACTCAAAAGAGGCTCACTGCCTACAAAATGATTACAAGAAGATTACAGATTGTTTGAACTGATGAATAACATCTTCCAATGCAAGAATTTAGTTCTAGTTAGGCACAGAATACTGATCGTACACACTTCATCTTCACTCTGCCCTGTTTACTGCTCTACCATGATCCAGACCTTAAATCTCTTTTCTTTCACACTTCTATCTAACCTTTTTTGTACTTACTCCATATTCACATACCATACATATATCAATACACTCAAATCCATCGGCTATATATATCCACCTCACGAAATTCAATCACCTTTCTGTCAGCCTTATGAAGAACTTAACAAATAATACAAGTACTCTATTCTTTTGGCTGAATCCATACACCAATATTGATGCGTACCAGAAATAACACTTGCAGGTCACCATATATGTCAGCCACTAACATTATATCCCATACGTAACTCACCAAAACACTTCTACTAGATCCGCACAAGGATCTAACACAAGTTGGCTTGTTCTTCACTGAACTGTTCGGTCATATTAGGACCTGGTACTCAGATGCTCATAACTTTTTATCCCTGTCACCAGAGGCTGAAATCTTATATTTAGATTGTCCTGACATTCCTCTACACTCCCTCATATTCACAACACACAATGATTAACTGGAGAGATCTGCTGACCAAAATATTGAACTCTGCCATATACCCTATTCCTACCTATCCAGACTGGACAAATCTTGGAACTAACTTCCGGTATGATCTGATACTTCACTACGGATGTGTGGAATGGACTTAGTTGCCATCAATGACAAGACATGACATGCCTTACAGTGTCTCTTGCCAACATAAACTTGCAATATAAGAGGCATCATTTGTGCTCTTGCATGGGATGAAATGTGCCATCTTGGAGAACCAGTTACTACAACATAGATGGAATCAAAACCTCTAGGTGTTTTAGGTAAGCCCATTACAAAATCCATACTTATAGACTCCCAAGGCCTGTTTGGAATAAGAAGAGGCTGATACAAGTCTGCATTTGTACTGCTCCTTATTGTCTTTTGACAAATAACAAATTTCTCAACAAATTTCCTTACATTAGTTTGCATCTTAAACAAAAAATAATGCCTTGTTAGTTGCTCCAAGGTCTTATCAAGACCAAAATGACCTGCAAGGCTACCACTATGCTTCTCTTTTATCAAAATTTCTCTCATTGAACACTTAGGCACACAAAGTTGAGCCCCTTTGTATAGCAAACCATCTTGAATCAAAAAATTAGAACTGAACTCATGAAGAACACCATTAGATTGTTACAAGATGCATAAATCTCCTTGAAATCAACATCATCTATATAAATACCTTTTAGTGCTTCAACCCCTACACTTTGCAATTGGATCTCTTGCACCATTAGTGTTTTTCTACTTAGTGCATCAACCACTTTGTTTGACTGCCCCTTCTTATGTTTGATGGTGAAAGTAAAATCTTGCAAATATTCTACCCATTTAACATGCCTATGATTGAGTTTCTCTTGAGTGTTCAAGAATTGGAGAGCATGGTTATCCGTAAAGACTATAAACTCCTTTGGAAGTAGATAATGCCTCCATTTTTTTAAGGACTGAACCAAAGCATACATCTCTAGGTCATAGGAAGAGTATTTCTTCTTAGCTTCATTAAGTTTTTCACTAAAGAAGGCTATGGATCTGCCCTCTTGAATCAACACCTCCCCTATGGCATAGCCACTTGCATCACACTCAATAGTAAACACCTTATTAAAATCTGGTAAGGCTAATATGGGTTGCTCTGCTACCCTCTTTTTCAAATACTCAAAACTCTTTTCAACTTCACTAGTCCAAACAAACTTCTTTCTCTTATCCCCCTTTATGGTATCAATGATTGGAGCACAAACATGATTGAAACCCTTAATAAATTTCCTATAAAAGCTTTCCAAACCATGGAAACTTCTTACCTCAGCAACTGATTTGGGTGAAGGCCAACTTAGAATAGCTTCAACCTTGCTTGGATCCATTTTCAAGGTGCCTTTTGTAATCACAAAACTAAGATATACCAACTCTGTCTTCATAAACTCACATTTCTTCAAATTAATCATTAGTTTCTCTTCATTCAATCTTCTTAAAACCAAATCCAAATGGTGCAAATGTTCTTCCTTAGTTTTACTAAAAACAAGAATGTCATCAAAATAAACCACAACAAACTTACCAATAAAAGGCTTGAGAACTTCATTCATCAACCTCATGAAGGTGATGGGTGCATTTGAGAGACCAAAAGGCATCACAAGCCACTCATAAAGCCCTTCATTTGTCTTAAATGTTGTCTTCCATTCATCCCCTAGTCTGATTCTAATTTGGTGATACCCACTCTTGAGGTCTATTTTGGAAAAGTAGCATGCTCCACCTATACAGTCCATCAAGTCTTCCATCCGTGGAATGGGGAATCTATATCTAATTGTAATCTTATTGATGGCCCTAGAATTAGTTCACATCCTCTATTCACCTCCCTTTTTGGGTGCTAAGATAGCAGTAACTGAACAAGGACTAAGGCTTTCTTTGGTTAGCCCCTTATTAAGCAATTCTTGGACTTGTCTCTTAATCTCCTCATTTTGCTATGGTCTCATCTTATATGTTGCCTTATTAGGCAAGCTAGGCCCTGGTATGAAGTCAATATGATGGCTAATATCCCTCATTGGTGGTAGGGAGTTTGGGAGTTCATCAACCACAATGTCCACATACTTGTTCAACAAATCTTGGACCTCCATAGGCAAATCATTAAACTTTGTTGTTGTCATAATAGACCTAGGCTTGGCTATGATGGCAAAACCCATATTCTCCTCTTCCATGGCCTTTATGAATTCCTTCTCACCTACCAACATCACATTGGATTCCACTTGTGGTGTTTTATCTTCATCTTTCAATGGTGTTAGAGTATATGAGACTCCATCCTTCTCTATGACATGTGTTCTTTCTACCATCATGTTTGGCATTTCTATCATATTGTCATGGTCTACCAAGAAGCACATGACAAACATCCATAGGGATGATGTCACACAAGACATTGTCCTTATAACCCCCTATATGAAATTCTACCCAAGTTTGTTCATTCACTAACACTTGCTGCCCTTTGTTTAACCAAGAAAATTTGTATGGAATGGCATGAGGCAATCTTTTCAACTTTAACTTCTCTACCATTTCAACTGAAACTAAATTGTTAGTACTTCCAGAATCAATGACAACCTTACAACATTTACCTTGACATTTGCATATAGTCCTGAAGAGTGACTTTCTTTGAGGTGGTTCTTTCTCAATGGGCACTTTAATCAAGGTTCTTCCATCAATAAGGACTCTCCAACTTCTGGTTTTGTATTTTGTGATGGTGAATTGACACTTTTAGCATCATCTCCACCTTGTGTAATTTGATTTCTCCTTTCACCCTTAAAAGAAGTAGATGGCTGCTACTTAGGTCACTACCATGCTTGATGGCCTACAAATTTATTGCATTTGTAACACTTTCCAGTGAATCCACTTGAGCCTCATCTATTGCCAAATCTGCCTCTAAAATTTGGTCTTCTTCCTCTAAAGCTGCCCCTTGAATCTGATGTTTGTTCTTGTGAGTTACTTGTCTCTCCTTGAGACCTTTGGGACTATCCTCTACTAGAAAAAGTCCCTCTTCCTTTGAAATTAGTCCTTCCCTTGCCTCTACTTTGCTTTTCTTGTCTCCTTCTCAACTTGTATTCTACCTTTATGGCTAGCTGATAGCACTCTTCTACTATTCTTGGGCTCGTAAGACTTAGTTCATCTTGTAGGCTATACTTTAGCCCATTCAAATACCTTGCAACTTTGTCAACATCTTGTTCCATGTTGCCTGATCTTATGCTTAGTTTGTAGAACTCTTATGTGTAGGTCTTCACATCCATGTCCTTTTGCTTTAAATTTTGCAACCTTCTAAATAGTTGAGTGGCATAATCACTAGGTAGGAATTTACCTTTCAATTTTGCAACCATTCTATCCCAAGATGTAATTTTTGCTTTTTCTTTCTTTTTCCTCTCTTCTTGTACATAATTCCACCATAGGGATGCATGTCCTTTTAGTTTTGTTGTTTCCAACTTCACTTGTTGCCCCTCAGGTATCTCTTCAAACTCAAAATACTTATCTAATTCTCCTATCCAATCTAGGAGTTCTTCTCCATTTAGACTTCCTAAATATACTGGAAGTTCTATTTTTACCTTGGAACCATAATTCTTAACTACCTTTAGCAATTTCTCCAACCTATTCTCGTCATCATCTCTTTATTCTTCAAGTTCTTCTTGTGGTGCATTTTCACCCACTTCTTCTTGGTCACTCAAATCTCCGATGACCATTCCTCTTCTCTGGTTGGTCTCAACTGATGTGAGTCTTGCACCAAGGCTTTCCTTTATGGCTATCAATTCTGGGGCAAGAGAGTCTCTCACCTCTTTGATTATTCTTTCCACATTCACCCTGTTGATATGCCCCAGACAACTGAGAGGGGGGGTGTGAATCGGTTGTCTTAAAAACTTAAACACTTATGCAATTAAACATCAATCACTTATCCACAATTATTATGGTTTAACAATGAAAGCATGAAATCAGAAACTCAACCAAAGCTACAACATCAAACACACCGGGTTTGAGCCCTCTGCATGAAGATCTGAGTGAGTTGTGTTCACCAGAACGAAACCTGTTTTTTCTGTAAGTTCAATTTGGATAAGGAGAAAGTATTCTTCTCCGCACTCCTCTACAATAAAGTATTTTTCTCCACGGTTCTAGAAGAAAGTCTGGGATGATGATAAGTGCCTACAGTTGCAATGGTTTATGGTTTGGTGGTCCGCAAGCTAGATCTTTCCTTTATGACAGTTGAAGATAGTAAAGTTCATGTGTTCTAGTGTGAAGATTCTTATGGGTAAAGTGGTTAAAGGTTGTGCGGTTGCTCCTGATGATTATAATGTGCTTGCAGATGTCTCCTGATCATGTTCCTATTTGGACTTTGGTCCGTGTTAAGAAATTGAGATTGTGTTTGAAGATTGTTCCCAAATAATGTAGTGTGTAACCAGTCTTAGCCGACTTGGTTAATCCCAATGATTGCGGAGATCTCTTGAAGATTGTTGAAGCATGTTGAAGCATGGAAGATCATGTTTGAGTCCCAGCTAAGGCATGGTGTGGTCCGCATATAATTTTACTTCATCCTCTTTGCATAATGTTGTAATAGGCTAAGACCTATTTTCGTAAATGTTTGTAATGCCAACCTTGGAGATTGTTCCAATGGTTGATGATTGTGATGTCGACCTTGATGACCATTCCAAAGTTGTTGTAGTCTGTATACACCTAAAAATGACATGACTCTAGCGAAATAAATATTTTAAATATTTATTTCATTTTAAATTCCTCTATTAATAAATAAATAAATTTATTTATTTATTTGATTCATATTTCTCTAAAAAATTAAATAAAATCATTTATTTAATTAAAGCATCCAAGTTCTTCTAAAATCATTCTAAAATTAAATAATACCAAATTATTTAATTAATTCTTCTCATCCTCTATATTTAAATAAATCCAAATATTTATTTAAATTTTCTATTTCCTCCAAAATTGAATTATTACCAAAAATAATTCAATTAATCCACATGCACATGTAATTAAATATTTTAATATTTAATTAGCTAAATATCCCCTCACCCACATGTTTTATTTATCCTCCACTCAAATCAGTTAACTCTTCAATCAATTCACTTAACTAATTTGTCTATTATGTTAACTGGTCAGTCATCTCAGTTAACTCCTCAATCTATTCTATTAACTCCTTTGATGCATGAAGGAGATGGACACTTGTCCTCTCCCTATTCACGCAGATCCTCTCAAATTTCCTCAACCGTTGATCTTCTTATTCACTCTACACAATTGATCTTCTCTCTCAAAAATCTATAAATGCAACCCCTATTCCTCCATTTCAATCATCCAAGCTTTTATAAACTTACTCTGCAGGAATCACAGCCCACCTTTGGCACAATCACTCCATAGCTTGAGATCAATTATCACCATCATCATTGCATTGTGAAGACCCTCTTCATTGCAAACCTATCAACAACCATTCTCCATTGTCATCTTGGAAAAAAGAAAGGAAGTGCACCTTTTGAGGGCTTTATTCATACACACGGTCAATTCGAGATAGGTGACCAATGGAAGTCATGGAATAAAAAAGGTTTGCAAGGTATTATGTTCTTTGTGTTTAATCGTATTTGTTCTAATTTCATTGAGTTATCGGATTATATTGATATACTGATATTATTCCCATTTTTTTTATAACATTTATGGCACCCACCGTGGGGCCCTTGCCCCCAATTTAACTTCAAAATTGAATTTTTGTGTTAGAATCTATACACAGGATGTTTATGTGCATCCACTCACTATTGCAGCGCATCTACTCTATGTTTCTGCGCATTTGTCAGATCGGTACATCCGCTCACTGTTACAACACATCTACTCTTTGTTTCTATGCATCTGTCAGATTAGCGCATTCACTTATTGTTTCGATGCATTAATACTTTGTTACTACACATTTATTCTCTGTTACGACACATTTACTCTCTTTTACTACGCGTCTATCAAATCTGCGCATTTGTTCTCTATATCTGCACATACATTCTCTATAACTACGCATTTGTTTCTGCACATTCATTCTCTGTACCTGCACATTTATTTTGCTAGGATTTTTGAGTTATTTCTCAAGAAATTTCTAACACTAACATCATTTTAGGAATATTCTCAGATCCATCTTGCAGGTTAAGAGCTGGTTAGTCATATAGTTTCATGGTTAACTCTCATCTAGATCTAAATAGCAAAGGAAGTAATTGAACTTGTTCATGCAAATTTCACTTAGATCTAAATAGGAGGGAAGTAATTTGTACTTGTTGCATCACAACTTGAACATAGTCCCAACTAGGAGGATTAAAATTGAACCATTTCTTTCAAAGGCTTTTTCCAAGTTAACAAATCTTATGTGCCTGATAGAGTAACACATCTAGTTTTTCTCTTTTTAACTAGGAGGAAAGAACCAGTGTTTTTCGTGATTTTGGAATGATGATAGGACTATGCTCTCCCCTTAACTAGGTGACCAAAATACTAGAATCATCATTTTGCATGTGTCACCTTTAGAGAGGCCTACCCTTGGAATTCCTTCCTTCCAAGTGGGACAACCTTAAGTGATAATGGCTAAAGCCAAGTACCTCCAAGTCACTATAAATAAATTGTGTTTGTGATGAAAGTTGCAAGTGATGGGTGTTGATGTATTACACCGACCACTATTTCCTCCAAAACCCTGTGGAGCGTAACCTCTGCAGGCTGGGAAGCCTTCTAATTGAAGTGAATGGCGGCATGTGTAATCACCCGAACAGATGCCTTGATTAAATTTTTTTTGTTATAGTAAGCCAAAATCTCCTATTCGGTGACACAAGGAAAACATTCTCCAGAGCCGTCCAACGTCATACACTCATTTAGTGTAGAGACAGAAAAGTTCAACTCTTCGGAGGAACTATAGCTTGGTATGTGTGAGAAGTGAGTGTTGTGGAGGGGCCCTAGTGCTACCAAGATATTAGTTGTCCGCCTTTATGCAAATGGCTAGTGTAAAAACCAAGTTGGAACTCATTGAATATTATCCCTGCCTACCTTAGGATTGTGCTTGCATTGTTGTCAAAAATCATAAAAATGCAAAAAAATCAAACAATCATGAAAATATTCTTTGTGTGTGATGTGTCTTCCTTGCCATAATCAGAGAAACAAATAAAAAAGACCAACATTCAAACAAAGAACCCAAAAAACATTGAAAAATGTGCCTTTACCAAGTCAAAATTAGTCAAAACCAAACAAACAACACATATCTGCACATTTACTTCATTTTGCTCTGCATTTGCTTCATCCTGCTGTGCATCTATTTCTACTATGCATTTACACAATTTTGTTGCGCTTTTATACTGTTCTGTGGTGCATTTGTTTTTTACCAGACCTACACATATACTCCCTAAAGTTGTGCATTTATACTCTAGTCCAACGCATCTACTTTTTACCAGACCTACATTTTTGTTTCCTGTTGTTGCACATATACTCTCTATTCCTGCGCATCTGTCACAGTGAGTGCTTCCATACAGTTTGTCAGAAAAACAATTACCTTTTTGAGCACCCATTTTAGTCTTGTGTCAGTTTCTAAGACCAAATCAACCATGCAGTCACTTCTCTCGTTCATTTCCACAGCGTACCCTCCTTTACATCGTTTGCCTCATCAAATTTTTGCAAAAACTTCCCAAATAAAAAATAAATCAAACTACCAAAACCAAGTTACTACAAGCTAATTTTTTATCATTATCAGATTCAAGCATCCCTAGTAAGTCTCCATTATCAGGATCTATCATCCTTCTCTCTCAAAACTTCACTAGTTTGTTTTCGTTCAAGACTAGTCTCTACCAAGTAATTGGATTTCAACCATCCTTAGTTTTGGCTACCATTTTGTATCAACCGATTTGTTTGACGCCATTGATAAAAAAAAACCCTTGTTCAAATCTTATCACCAAAAGTATCCCCTTCACTACAACCTCCAAACACATCTTATTAGAGCATCCAATTTCACCCCACCCCATTCCAAATCACATTACATGGTACTAACTAGATCACAGAAGCAAAAACAAATTGAAATGGCTGAAACATACAACAAACTTGTCCCCTCCCTTCATGACAGTGACGAGGGGATATCTCATGAAGACTTACAAGAATCTCTCCAAGACAAAAAAATTCAATGAATGATGGACAAAGTACTCCACCAAGACCCTAAAAAGTTCTTTCTCCACCTAGCAACCCAAGGAGTTAAGCTTCCCACTGACTTTGACGTCACAACATTGAAAGAAATCGAAGAGGAAAGAATTCATGAAGACAACACACATGAGGAAAGAACCCCTAGCATAGACAAAGGAAAGAAAACCACATACTTAACCACTCCTTTAGACATGTTGGCAAAACAAGTTCAAACCCTACAACAAAAATTAGTGGACCTCCAAACAGGGATGTCCACTAAACACTATTCCTTGTAGGAGATCTCACCGTATCCCTTCGATAAGAGCTTGAACATGATCCCCTTTCCCCTTAGATTTGAAGTTCCAAAATTTGACAAGTATAGAGGAAAGGGTGACCCCATAGACCATATCAGAGAATTCAGCACCGCATGTCTAGATGTTGCCCATAATGAAACTTTTCTCATGAGACTCTTCCCTATATCTCTAGGAGGGCAAGCCATGGAGTGGTTCTCTCGACTTTCCCTGGGTATCCATACTTTTGATAAGTTAGTGAACAAATTTGTCACACATTTCTCGTATAATATCAAACATGAGGTATCCATGCTTGACATTTACAACACAAAACAAAAGAGTGGTGAATCCTTCACTACTTTCTTATAAAGGTGGAGGCAACTCACAAGCAAGTGCTCATAACACTTCCCAGAGAAATAGATGACAGAAATGTTTGTCCATAATCTCAATCCCAATCTAAGCTATCAAATTCAAATCCAATGCCCTACCTCATTCATAAAAGTCATTGAGATGGGGTTATTCATGGAAAAAGCTATGATCACGAAAGGACAAATAAAACTATTCAAAGACACTCCTAACTCAAACTATACCTCGGATAAGTCAAAATTTTGGACCAAAAACAAGAACATCATCAATGATGGAGTGGTTGATGCTAAAGTAGTGGCTCCTAAGAAACCAATTTTAAATCTCACAAGAGCGTCAAACAATGCAACACCGAGCAAACCTTTGTCAAATGAACGAAGACAATCATACAACTTTCCTCCTAGATGAAAATTTACACCACTGGGGGAGTCATATGAGTCCACTTTGAGAAAGTTATTGGCAAACAATGAGATTACCATTCCCACCACAAAAGATTATGAACCTCAAGTCAAACCTCCTTGGTGGAAAGATACCAATTTCTGTGAGTACCATAGAGGAAAAGGCCATAAAACTAATGATAGTATCTTCTTGAAAAATGTCATACAAGACTTACTAGATCAAAATCATGTGGGCACAAAAGATCATCCCTCTAACGAATCACATGTAGCATTCAAAGATCTGCTCCTTAACCATGACAGGCAGAACAATCATAACAACAACAATAATAGTTGGCCAAATCACAATAACAGGAACAATGATGCTAACTACATGAACATGCCATTTGAATACACCGTTAATTGCATATCAAAGCATATCCCACAAATTAATGTACTCACATTTAACAAACAATTAGATTCCAACACCAAATCTAATTGCAATATCACCACCCGCAGTGGGAAAGTCACCTTGCACACACTCCCTCCAAGGTCATCATCCTCACCATCTACCCACCACAAGTACAACGTCATTGACCAACTACAAAAGACTCCGGCCCATATCTCTATATTAGAGTTGTTGCATCTGTCGTCATCCCACAAAGAGATTCTTGAAAAAGCCCTAGTGGAAACCACTGTGCCCACCAACTTGGCCCAAGAGAAGTTTCAAGCCATGGTAGGTCATCTTACCTCACCTAACATCCTATCATTCATTGAACAGAATGATCTATCCGTATCTCAACCCCATAACGAATCATTACATATTGAGGCCTTCATAAATAAACATCGCATCAAAAGGGTTCTCATTGATGGAGGAGTAGGTTTTAACATTTACATGCTAAAATTAATCCTTACATTGGGGTTCTCAAAAAATGTAGTAGATACAAAAAAGAAGATCACAATAAAAGCCTATGATGAAGAAGAACGGACAACCAAAGGAACTATGGTGTTACCGCTGCAAATTGAACCAGTGGAGAAAGAGGTTTTCCAAGTCCTTGACAGGGAGCTCGCATATAACATTCTCCTAGGTAGACCTTGGATACATGCCATGAAAGATGTGCCTTCCACATATCATCAATGTATCAAGTTCCCTCACAACGGCTGAGAGATCACCATCCAAGGTGACCCTGATCCTTTTCAACACTGTAACACTATTCAATCAAAGCTAGATTTCATTATCCCTAATAATAGAGCTTCCACATCTTCCACCTCTAAGCATGATCCTGGCTCCCGAGCTTCCACATCAAAGGCCAAAGTGCAAAAAGTCAAGATTAAAGAAACAGGGGTAGGAGAATACTCCATCAAGCATACCTTTTGTTTAGCCAAAATGCCTTTATCTCTGAAGTCCTTTAGACGACCTACACCCTTCCCAAAACCTGCCAAGGCTCCTTTTGTCAAATGGGGCACCATATCAGATGAGAGCGAAGAAAGAGATGTTCTGTAATGGCTCTACATAGATGAAGATGACACACTGTGAGACAAACAACCAAAGCTCCCAACTGAAATCTATGCGTGTGGTCAGTCTATCTTACACAGAATGGGTTATGAAGGACAAGGTCCCATCAGCCTAAGAAAAGAAGGAATAACTGAACCCATTCAACCCTCTTCATCCTCATCAGCCTGAGACACAAGAGGGCTAGGATACAAAGACAACAACAAAGGCAAAGCTAAGGCTACTACTTGTTTTGTGGAATAGATTCATAACCTCCAAGCAGATAGTGATACAGATTCTAACGAGTATGAATGGGGTGAACTTTCAGAACATTCCTATGAGGACAAAGGAATTGATACCATTCGCACCTATAGCCCCTACCGTGAGGGACAAACTCTAAGACATAGACCAGTAGAGTGTGATTCGCCCATTCCGGAGAGAACAACTTACGAGGAAGGTCAAAGTTCTAATGAGATAGATAATCTTGAAGAGAGTACCATCATAGATCTTGTTCCTATCACTCCCAATCCTAATCATATATCCATCCTTACCATCATACCCATCAAATTAGATCAACCTATCAATCCCCTCCCCCTGGTACATCTCGAGCTTATTGATTGGGATCTACAAGGAACCCCCCAACTAGACATGTTCCAGAATGATGATGCCTACATTGATTACATGGAACTAAGAGACCACCTACCTGTGGGAGATCATAAAGCTGGCTTCGCCATAGAACTTAATACCATAGCTTATTTTGGAGAGGGTGCCAAGCTTTCAAGTCACAAAAATATAAAGATCAAACATGGATCGGATGGTGAAAACTGCCCTATGGGAGTGTCAGATCCCAAACAAGTAAAAATAAATGACGCATCTGATGGTGAAAACCTCTCTAATGTGCTAGACGATGGAAGGCTTGACACTCTCCCCAACAACATGTATCAGGTGAAATCACAAATCATGATAGAACCTACAGAACCTATTGACATCGGCACAAAAGGTAACCCAAAGATCATACACTTTGCCAAGTCACTATGTCTGGCAGAAAAGATGAAATTTGTGTCCTTAAAAAAGAAATAGGTCAACTTTGCTTGGTCTTATGTAGATATGCCTGGGTTAGATCCAAACTTGATCTTGCATCATCTACCACTAGATCCTGGAGTTAAACATATTAAACAAAAACTTAGGAAAATGCATCCACATATTGCATTGCTAATCAACGAGGAACTCAAGAAGCTACTGGATTTAGGGTTCATTAGGGCAATAGATTATCAGGAGTTGGTGTCAAACATTGTACCAGTATCAAAACCTAATGGAAGAGTCAGATTGTGCAATGACTTCAGAGATCTCAACAAGGCCTGTCGCAAGGATGAATTCCCATTACCTAACATTGACATCATCGTAGACTTGACAATTGGACACATTATACTCTCTCTTATGGATGGTTTCTTCAGATACAACTAAATCAAAATAGCACCAGAGGATTAGCATAAGATGGCATTCACATGTCCATGGGGTACCTTTTGTTGGAACATCATGCCATTTGGGTTGAAGAACGTAGAAGCAACATACCAAAGGGCAATGAATACTATCTTCCATGACATGATGCATGTCACCATGGAAGACTATGTGGATGACACCCTTGCCAAGTCACTTACAACAGAATCTCACTTAGATGTCCTAGAGAAAACCTTTTAGCAGCTAGAACACTTCAAGGTCCAATCGAATATGAAAAATTGTGTTTGGAGTCACATCTGACAAACTCCTGGGTTTCATAGTATCAGCCAATGGGATTGAGGTAGATCCTGCAAAGGTAAAAGCTATCATGGATATGCCACCACCAAAGAACCTCACCCAACTGTGGTCTTTACAAGGAAAATTATAGGCAATCCATTGATTTCTCATAGCTGGCAGACAAGTGTCAACCTTTCACTCATCTCTTGCACAAGAACATTTCATTTAGATGGGATGAGAAGTGTGAAGATGGATTTTTCTAATTGAAGGAGTATCTCAGGAATCCACCTATCTTGATGCCACCTATCCAAGGCAAGCCACTATATCTTTACATATCTACAACACCAACAACTCTTGGAGCCCTTTTAGTACAATAAGACTATGAAGGCAAAGAACACGTCATCTACTACATCAATTGCACATTGGTGGGGTATGAATTGTAATATTCTCAAATCAAAAGATCTTGTCTTGTTGTGGTTTTTGCTTCCCCAAAACTATGCCATTACATGATTGCACATTCCATCAAACTAATTGTAAAGATCGATCCACTAAAATACTTGTTAAGCAAAGCAGCTCTCACAGGCCGCCTAGCTAAATGGGTAATGCTACTGAGTATGACATAGAATATGTGGAAAGAAAAGCTATCAAAGGTTAGATCATCGCAGATCAGTTGGTAGAGGCACCATTGCAAGATACTACTCTAATGACATTTGAGTTTCCTGATGAATCAATTTTCAATATCACAGCACATTCATGGAAACTCTACTTTGATGGGTCTTATACAAACCATGGATCAGGGGCAGGAATCTTATTAGTCACTCCTCAAGGCAACACAATACCTAAGTCCTATCATCTTCTTTTTCCTTGCACAAACAACATAGCAGAGTATGAGGCCTTAGTCATTGGTCTTAAGATGGAAGCAGAGTGGAAAGTGAAAGAGCTACATGTCTATGGAGATTCACAACTTGTCATCAATCAGGTAAATGATGACTATCAGATGAAAGATGACAAGTTAATACCATACAAGCTTATGGTAGATGACTGATACCATGGCAATCATCACCTCACTTCTCAATATACCAGAGCATGAGTCACATTTTGAGTTCTTGGTGGAGCTAGTCGCATAACCATCTTATGATATCCCCAAAACACAATCCATTTTCCTCCTAGTAGGCTCTGATTCTCCCTTGTATGGTAAAATTTACACTTACCTCAAGGATAACACCTTACTAGCTGACTTATCCAACAACCAATGCTGAACCTTTATCCACCAAACATCACGTTATACCATTATTGCTGATACCCTCTACCACTGAGGTCTGGATGGTACTCTACTTAGATGTCTTGAACGTGATGAACCTCAAACCGCCTTACATGAAGTACATGAAGGAATCTGCAGAACACACTTTAGTGGTCCTTAGCTAAGAAACTCATGTTTGGGATACTATTGGCCAAACATGGAGACAAATTCATATCACTTTGTCAAGAAATGCAAGCATTGTCAGATTCGTGGTAACCTCATCCATGCACCAGCTTAGGAACTGTGACCTTTAATGACACCTTGGCCCTTTTGTTTGTGGGGACTCGACCTTGTGGGAAAAATCCACCCTCCATCATACAATGGCCACAAGTTCATTATCACCGCAACTAAATATTTTACCAAGTGGATCGAAGTCGTCCCACTTACCAATTTCACAGGCAAACAAATTGCCTCCTTCATCCTTAATTACCTCATTTGTCGATACGGAATTCCCTCATCCATAGTCACGGATAATGGAAGACCCTTCAAAAACTAGGATGTCCAAGAGCTCTATGACAAATTCCAAATCCAACACTGCTTCTCTACCCCATACTACCCACAAGGAAATAGATAGGCAGAGGCATCCAACAAAACCATCTTGAAAATCCTCAAGAAAACTATCAACGACGCCAGTCGTGATTGGCACATGCAACTAAATCTTGCTCTGTGGGCCTATCAAACCAGCATACACACTCCCACAGGTGCCACACCATATGCCCATGTTTATGGGTCTAAATCCATTTTGCCCATTGAGGTCGAGTTACCATCTTTGAGGGTGTCATTAAAAGGTCTTATAACTGATGAGGACTATAGAGTTTCTAGACTGCAAGAGTTAGAACTGTTGGAGGAGAAACGATAGAATTCTTTCAACCATCTCAAAGCCTACCAACAAAGAATGTCCAGAAGCTACAATCACAAAGTCCTTCCAAGAATCTTTAATGTTGGTGATCTAGTGCTCAAAGAAAATCCCCGCAATCAACAGGATTGGGAGAAGAAAGGAAAGTTTGAACCCAACTGGCTTGGTCCTTATGTAATCATTGCTGCCTATGGATCAAGAGCATACCAGTTAGCTACATCAGAAGGTGAGTTGTTTGATGACCCAATCAACAATATGCATCTTTGTTAGTTCTATACCTAGAGAACCCTAATGTAAGGGGGGGAAAAAATCAAAAAAATCAAAAAAAAAAATCAAAAAATGAAGAAATAGCAAAAAAATCAAAAAATGAGAAAAGACAAAAACATTGCAATAAAAGCAAAGTAGTGAAAACCTAGCAAACAGGTGCTCTTTGCAATCCAAACTACTTCCTCCATCTTTGGGAAATTGTCACCTTGCATCCATTGTCCATCGTCCGATCATATCCGCTTCACAAAGACACCTAACAATAACCTATCATGGCTTGATACTTTATCACCATTGTCACCTTATTGACTAAGGTTTATCCAATACCCTATCCATAGTGTTAGCTTGTCATAGCGTCCATCATCAGTATCTTATCATTCGGAACTACGTCACCTCTGCGTCTTCATGTAGGCAAGACCATCTTATATCGATGTGCCCCCAAGGCTCCTTCCCCATCCATTCGATCCATCCCATCCCTTTGTCCATCCAAATTCCCATCACCTAGTTCTTAGGTCCACATAGTCCACATCCTAAACTATGTTGCCTTTGTGTCATCACGTAGGCAAGGCCATCTATCAATGAGCCTCCAAGGCACTAGGTCAATCCCTTAGGGCCCATTTCTTCATGTCTATTGTCCATTCTTCCATAATAAATTGGTCCTTTATCTGACTAGGGGCAAGTCCTCGACCTGGTTATGGAATTGGATTCTTGAGTGCCACGTGTTCTAAGAGGGCACCAATAGGGATTGTGATACCTTTCACTAGACACATGCATGCAACAAAGCACACTTCCAAACAAAAATTTTGATGCAAGACATTAGCCTATCCAAAGCAAAACAAACAAGTGCCTAAACACTCAAAATGATTTTATCTAAATTATGGCAAGAAGACACATCTAATGCAAGAAAGTTTGTTTAGATTGGTTGTTATGTAGCAGGGTCTTGATTTTTGTTATTATGTCTTTCTATACTACTCAAGGATGTCAAAAACTAGAGAAGCTATGATGGGGGCATAATTATTTTATTTGTTTGTTGTTTGTGGATCAATCTTTAGTAATGTGACGACTTTTGTCTAATGACATGATTGGTAAAAGATCATAGAGGACAACAAGGGTCTAAACATGAAATAGATATAATCCTTGTCTGTTGACATGCAAGAAATACTCAAGTCATCTAGATTCAATTTTGACTAGATGCTTGTATTCACATGTTAAATAAAAATCCATGTAAGCAATACTCAAGTCATCTTGGTTTAATTATACCTAGATGCTTGTATTTTCTTACAACATTTTAAAACACCAAAACAACAAAAAAATCACCCAATGATGAAACAAAACAAAGCACTTCAAAATACTTGCAATCTCAAGATGACAAATATCCGCATCCATAGGTATCTAATTACATTTCATATACCATCCATAAATAAATATTTTGTTCATAGTTTCAGTGTATACAAATAAATAAAAGCTTGTGATTCCTTTATTCGCGTTTCTTCTATCAATCCAACTTCTATCTATCGTTGTGTCTGTCATCGAGTCTCTTCTACATTGATTGAGTACACTTGGATGTAGCAATAACATATAGTCATTTTGCATTTCATATTAGGTGAGATAGTCATTTCATTGATTAGATCATTTGCATACATATAGGTGCATTAAATCATACATATCATCATTTTACATTTGATATTAGGTGAGATAGTCATTAACTTGATTAAATCATTTGCATACATATAGGTGCATTCAATCATCCATATACATTTGCAACAACATAACATAGATGCATACATAGTATCTCATCAAAAAACCATCAAAAACATAGCTATCCATAATCATCTCATACCATTTTATTTGCATAACAGGTGTTGCACATTAGACATTGTAACATTTGCATAAAACATAAACATAACAAATAGAGTGCATCCATGATCATCGCAAAATACAAACTACATGTAGGCCATCATAACTATATCATCATATATAATCGTAAAACATAAAAAAGTGTCCAAGTGTACAAAATCAATTCGTCATCCATGAGTCGAATCACAAAAGGTGTATACATACATAAAAATAGCAATGATACATGTCTCAATAGTTGTACAATAAGAGTGACATATGCATAATCTGGCTATCCATGAGCCATCCAAAAACTGTGTACAAAACAAAAATCTGAGCAAACTCACTGCTAACCCTACTGTCAAGGGATGTTGCTCCCAGCACTATCCCCTCCCCCTCCTCCACCTGGGCGTGTCGCAGACTGTTGTGGGCCCATGCCCGAAGCCACCGACCATGAACCGCCTACCCTCCATGAGGACACAACCACTGACTGACTCCTATAACTCGGTGCCCGCTGATCTACTAGCATTGCCCCATGATATAACTCTCTATAGTACTGTGTCTAAGCTCGAGTTGTAGCCAACTCTCCCATCACCTGTGTAACCTGGGCCTAGGCCTATGTCAACTATGTCACAAGCAGTACTTTAGTTGCGTTAGTACCCAGGGCGACTATGGCTGCATCCCTCTCTCCTGTCAAACCTGTACCTTGGCCTGTGCGGCATCCCACTCTGTAGTGATGTCAGCTATGATCCCTACGTCTCCCTCTATCTGAGCCTCTGTGGCTCTTAGCTATTCTCTCACCTATCTCAGCTAGCCTCGTAACAACCCCAATGCATCCCCCTGCACCTGCTACTACGGGTCAGTTTGATCACGTGTCTATGGTACCTACAGAGCAACTACCGATACTACCTATTGTGCCATCTATTGAGGTGGAGCCCGCCCCACTCTCTGTCACTGTCTCAACCACCCATCGTCTCCTCCATCTCATCCATCTCCCCCATCTCCACCACCACCACCACCTCCTCCTCCTCCTCTACCTCCTCCTCTGTCTAACTCCATCATCCTCCTCCTTCGATTCAACCTCCTCTAGACGAGGAGCTAAATCTCCCAGACCTGAGTACCTAGGGAATGGGTGTGTAACAAACCAATCCTCAAAGTCTTGTGTCAACCACCTCCTGCCTCATCGGCGACGCCTAATAAGGAATTTGCAAGAAGTCTACGTAGGCCTCCTCATAAAAAGCTACATGACCCCATTTTTGTCACTCTACCCATGTCCTAGAAAACAGTGCTTGTCCCCATGGCATACCTTGTATCTGCCCAAACTACTGGAAGACTTAGGTAACTATCTGCCTCTCCAGAATGTGATGGGTCCGTCCAATCAACCACCGTGTTTGAAACACGTACGACAACTCATCATCCTCATCATCCCATACCTCGCACTGCAAGTAAGGTCACCACACAACTACATCCACATATCCAACTGATGGCGCCAGCACTCCAACTTACCTAGCCTATGCTGAGTAAGTATGCCAGTCTATCCATAAGAGTATGGCTCATCTGGCTACTTGATGTAGAGGTAGGAGGACCAAAACTATCCTCAATAACATTAACAAATCAAAAAACTAATCCAATTTCTTTTGTCAAGTTTAAAAGAACATTAATACAGACTTTTCATCTAATTTTCATGAAGATCCAATGGTAGGAGAGAAAGTTATGACTCTTTTCCTAAAACTACAAACCCTAGGCAGTGTTCAGACCTGCCCTCACCAAAATTGCAATATCTCTCACAAAACTTAATAAAATTATACCAAACAAAAATAATTGTAAACTAGAAACACATATTATTCCATCCATCTATTATATGCATCAATGTGAGGCCGTACCAAGTCGTACCATGCATATTTTCAGACTGCATTTTCAGAAAATTAAACTCTGCAAACCTACCCTCAATAAAAATGCCATAACTTATTCAAATATTATTGAAATTTGATGCAAAAAAAAGAAATGGAAAGTAGACTCAATACTCTTTCCAACCATATATGGTTTTTTCCTATATATGTCTGTACAGAACCTTACCAAATGCTGCAATGGGACTATTGCAGGAAAAATCAGAAAATTACAGTCCATAAAACACTCATATCTTTCACAAAACTAAATAAAAATGCATGGGACAAGAAGAAAATGGAAGATGGTTGAAGGATATAACATTTGCAATCTATTAGACATCCATTCAATTCCATAAAGGGCCATACAATAGCAAAAGACAGCAAATTTCTGAAGGAAAATACATGAAAACATTGTTTTTTCTCATTCCATGCTCAAATCTTCAACCACCCACAATTCTTCATGGTTACAAGGCATTTTAAAGGCATTAAAATATGTCTCTTCAGTTCATAACTGATTTGGAGCGAACCAAGAGCCAAATGACTCTTCACCTTCCAAGTTTGCATCTTTTTTCTAATTTTACATTGACAACCTTTACATGGTTTGCAATATTTTACATTTTTGAAACTCCTAATGACCTAAACACATAAAAATGACTTGATAAACCTCATTACAATGTGGAAGCATACAAATTTAATCAAACTCAAAAAAAATTTCAGGGCAATATTAATTTACCAAGGTGCTCCTGCACCATACAACCAACCAACAAAATTTCCAAGTCCCTTGGAAATGTATCTGTAACAAAAGTCTCTTTCCTTTGTCTTTATCTTCAATCTTCTCAGCTACAATCTTCCAATCAATATAAATAGTGACCAACCAACCAACAAAACAAACTACCATCTTCACAGAGCATCCTCAGGCTCCTTCTACTCCCATCAGTGGAGTACTCTTCAGGCTACAACCTCAAGTGCTTCTTCAGATGTCCACCCTACACGTTGCTTCACAACCAACCAAACCATTCATCTCACCCAACAGCAGATCCTGGTGATGCATCTACCACTCTCTCCTCAGTGGTTTCTCTATGCACCCTTCCCCAGCCAAATCTCTATTGGAGAATGGTCATGACAGACCTCATCTTGTCTGCCAACACACACAACCTCAAAAAACATCCTTCTTGCAGCTAGATGGAACAAGCACCTGCAACCAAACAACTGAGCAACACAAAATCTAAAAGGTGTAGATTAGCTCCCTCAGTGATCTATCTACACAATCAAGATCTTCTCGCTCTTCACCTGCCTTCTCAGTGACAAGAGAAAAAAAAATACACACCACCCAAATCTTTCACCAGCTCTGATACCAATATGATGCAGAGGTAGGAGGACCAAAACTATCCTCAATAACATTAACAAATCAAAAAACTAATCCAATTTATTTTGTCAGGTTGAAGAGAACATTAATACAGACTTTTCATCCAATTTTTATGAAGATCCAATGGTAAGAAAAAAAGTTATGACTCTTTTCCCAGAACTACAAACCCTAGGCAGTGTTCAGACCTGCCATCACCAAAATTGCAATATCTCTCACAAAACTTAATGAAATTATACCAAACAAAATAATTGTGAACTAGAAACATAATCTTTCCATCCATCTATTATATGCATCAATGTGAGGCCGTACCAAGTTGTACCATGCATATTTTCAGACTGTATTTTTAGAAAATTAAACTCTGTAGACCTACCCTCAATAAAAATGCCATAACTTATTCAAATCTTAATAAAATTTGATGCAACAAAAATAAATGGAAAGTAGACTTAATACTCTTTCTAACCATATATTGTTTTCTCCTGTATATGTCTGTATAGAACCGTACCAAATGCTGCAATGGGACTGTTGCAGGAAAAATAAAAAATTACAGTCCATAAAACACTCATATCTTTCACAAAACTAAATAAAAATGCATGGGACAAGAAGAAAATGGAAGGTGGTTGAAGGATATAACATTTGCAATCCATTAGACATCCATTCAATTCCATACAGGGCCGTACAATAGCAAAAGACAGCAAATTTCTGAAGGAAAATACAGGAAAACATTATTTTTTCTCATTCCATGCTCAAATCTTCAACCACCCACGAATTCTTCATGGTTACAAGGCCTTTTAAAGGCATTAAAACATGTCTCTTTAGTTCATAACTGATTTAGAGTGAACCAAGAGCCAAATGACTCTTCACCTTCCAAGTTTGCATCTTTTTTCTAATTTTACATTGACAACCTTTACATGGTTTGCAATATTTTGCATTTTTGAAACTCCTAATGACCTAAACACATAAAAATGACTTGATAAACCTCATTACAATGTGGAAATATATAAATTTAATCAAACTCAAAGATTTTTCCAGGGCAATATTAATTTACCAAGGTGCTCCTGCACCACTACTGATGAAATGTGACAATAGGCCATGTCACTGCAATGTGCTCCCAAGCCCAGAACTGTAACAAAGAAACACCTGCAGATAGACTCAAAGCTTCATGGTACACAACCTGATGCATATCATGATAGAGGTGGCCCAACAGACAGACACCCCAAGCAAAGCGAGTGCCCTCAGTCATCATCCTCTCTAGGTTACAACCCCAGCCAACTACAAAACCATGTGATCTCCGATCGGGGCATACAACACCTCCAACCAGGCCAACTACAATCCCACGGAAATAGTCATAGTAGTGATACATATCCTGCCAGCTAATCATTGATCCCTCTATGTCAGGATCAGAAAATATACTCTACCAGCTCCCCTACTATAAGAAGTCTCAAGATCTTGTAAACGTCCTCCAAAGTCATGGTGATCTCGCCGGTGGGGAGGTGGAATGTCCCATCATCGTTGTGGAAGCACTCAAGTAAAGCAGTCAGTAGACCAAGGTTCACACGAACCTCAGGCATGAAGCAGACATAGTACAATCCAATCGCTCTGAGCACTAGACGATCCACCTTTGTGAGCATGTGGCGTCACCGCATCATAACAGGGAACTACTCTTGAGACATAAGACAATCAGAAATATCCTCCTGCCATCAACAAAGCAAGGCATCAACCATAAATATATTAATGCAAACCTGCTCAACTATCAAACCTATCAACATCACTTACTTAACATATCAAATTGATCAAACCAAGCATATTATCTCTTGTCTAGATTCTATCAATCTCAGAGATTGCTTATCAATTGTTGCATCGATCAAGATGCCAATTGAGTCAATTTTGCTAAGTAACTGAGTATCCTAAGCAAATGTGTTGTTCCAGGTAGCATTTGCACAGTATCAGAGCAAATGCGCAGCTTCACAATGCATGCGCTGCACAAAGGAGTATATGAGCAGAACCTAAACAAATGCGCAGTCTCTAAACACATGTGCAGCAACCTAAAGTAAATGCGCCAAATAGTATAAATTGGTCGCAAGACGACACACTTGCACATTGACCTCTAGCAAATGTGCAACAAGGCAACCTAAATGCGCTGACACAAAATAAATGCACGGTTTCAGGCCACAGATGTGCTAAAACTCAAAGCTGCGCATATACTCTAGTAACTTTGACATGCATTTATTGCACTAATAAATGTACCTAGCCTAAAATTTTTGACATACGTACCGAGGGTCCTACATCCGCTACCAGTCCTGAATCGCTGAACTCATTCGAAACGATGCTCCTCGACTAGAATATCCACCTCTCTACTGACTGCTCTGGCTCCTGTGCTCTACAAAGCTCCTACTAGCTCTCCCAAAATGCCAAGTGTGCAAATGACTAGGATTGTGAACCCAGCTTCTAAATATAGACATGCAACCCTAACTAGCTATGTGGTGACCTTGCCTACTCTCTACACTCTTTCCCCTCCGCTTTCTCAAGCCACAACCTGTTTTCTTCACCCTAACCTAACTATTCCACCTTTCTCATCGTGAAATTGTCCATCTCATGCCCTCCATTTTTTCTTCCCGTCCAAACCCGCAAGGGGGCATCTTACAGTCGTTAAACTTGTACCAAGGGCAAATTGGGGCATGTATCATTATCAAAAAAAATTTCTTATTCTTTGAAACAACATGATAAAACACATTGCATCAAAGAGGGGCAAAGTGTATGCACCTAAAAATGACACGACTCTAGCTAAATAAATATTTTAAATATTTATTTCATTTTAAATTCCTCTATCAATAAATAAATAAATCAATTTATTTATTTGATTCATATTTCTCCAAAAAATTAAATAAAATCATTTATTTAACTAAAGCATCCAAGTTCTTCTAAAATCATTCTAAAATTAAATAATACCAAATTATTTAATTAATTCTTCTCATTCTCTATATTTAAATAAATCCAAATATTTATTTAAATTGTCTATTTCCCCCAAAATTGAATTAATACCAAAAATAATTCAGTTAATCCACATGCACATGTAATTAAATATTTTAATATTTAATTACCTAATATCCCCTCACCCACATGTCTTATTTATCCTTTAGTCAAATCAGTTAACTCTTCAATCAATTCACTTAACTGATTAGTCTATTCTGTTAACTGGTCAGTCATCTCAGTTAACTCCTCAATCTATTCTGTTAACTCATCTGATGCATGAAGGAGCTGGACACTCCTCTCCCTATTCGTGCACATCCTCTCAAATTTTCACAACCATTGATCTTCTTATTCATTCTACACCATTGATCTTCTCTCTCAAAAATCTATAAATGTACCCCTATTCCTCCATTTCAATCATCCAAGCTTTTATAAACTTACTTTGTAGGAATCACAGCGCGCCTTTGGCACAATCACTCCATAGCTTGAGATCAATTATCACCATCATCATTGTATTGTGAAGGCCCTCTTCATTGTAAACCTATCAACAACCATTCTCCACTGTCATCTTGGAAAAGATAAAGGAAGTGCACCTTTTGAGGGCTCTATTCATACACAAGATCAATTCAAGATAGGCGACCAATGGAAGTAATGGAATAAAAGAGGTTTGCGAGGTATTGTTTTCTTTGTGTTTAATTTTATTTGTTCTAATTTCATTAAGTTATTAGATTATATTGATATACTGATATTATTCCCATTTTTCTGATAACATAGTGTATAAATGCTTGTAGTTGAGTCATGAAAAAGTTGTCCTTGAGCGGAAATGAAAAAATCTTAAGGTCCAAAAGCCAGAGTAGAGAAGAGGCAGAGGAAAGAAGAGGAAGAACGAAGCAGTGGAAGAGCAGAGCAGAGGAATTATTGTACTTTAGTCACAAATATAGAAAGGTGTTGATCATGGCAATGAGCCGCCAGTAGGGTTTAACAACCCTCAGGGTTTAATATCCCTTATTGTAATCTTGGTAGGATTAGGGTTGAGGCAGTGAGCCTGCTAGACCTAGTTGTTTTTCATGGCAGTGAGCCAATATGTTTAGGCCCGTGGAGTGACCAAGCCTGAACATCATTATTTCATGATTGCAATATATATTAAGAGCTAATCCTCTTTGTGGTTTTTCCCCACCTTGGGGTTTTCCACGTAAAATTTGGTGTCTCTTGTGTTTGATGTTGTATCTGTGGTTAAGTTTTTGATTTCATGCACTCATTGTTAAATCATAATAATTGTTGATAAGTGATGAATGTTTAATTGTAGAAAGTGTTTAAGTTTTTGGGACAACTAATTCACTCCCCCCCTCTCAGTTGTCTAGCGCATATCAACAAAGTCTGCTCTGCCACAATGAATGCTTTGAATGCTCTACAATCATAAGTTCACCAAAGTATCATAATCATCTTCTAGTCTACAAATGAAACCCTAAACATGCTTATATATTCTTTCTCGCTACAAATTTTGTAATGCATACTTAAGATGTCGACAAGTAAACCTTTTAACGGTCAGAAAACCAACATTCAAATTTGGGACCCCGCCAAAATAGGGCAGGGAAAGGGTGCGAGCGCCCAAGCCCCAAGACCTATTTTGGGTTAGGGTTAATGCACAACAATGTCCCTCAAGCCCTATTTGACATGGGTTTCAGGCCATTTGTCTCAGGAGTTAAACCCAACATGCATGATGAAAAACAAGGGACCCAAGAGCTAAAACTTAAGAGGTAAAAGTCCTACGGGGACATTTTATGACATAACATCATGTTGTTGATTGATGATTACTCTAGAATAACTTGGGTAACTTTTTTTAAAGAAAAATCAGAAGCTCTAGATAGGTTTAAAGCATTCAAGGTTATGGTTGAAAATGAAATTGATTTGAAAATCAAGTGTTTGAGGTCTAACATAGGTGGCGAGTTCACCTCCAATGAGTTTAATTGCATTTGTCAGCCCCTAGGACTCCTCATCAAAATGGAGTGGTGGAAAGAAAGAACAAGATAGTTCAGGAAGTAGCAAGGACAATGTTGAAAGAAGCAAATTTATCGGATATCTATTGGAGAGGAGCTTTTCACACTACAGTCTACATACAAAACAGAGTGCAAGCAAGGCTCAATAGTTCAAAGACTCCATATGAGCTTTGGTATGGAAGAACTCCTACTGTAAAATATTTTAGAGTGTTTGGAAGTAGGTGCTACATTAGGAGAGATGAAGAAAACTTGGGAAAGTTTGATACAAGATTAAATGAAGGAATCTTCCTTGGATATTCGACAAAGAGAAAGGCTTATAGGTGCTACAAGAGACTGAAAAAATTAGTGGAAAGTGCAAATGTCAAAGTGGATGAAGAACCATATCAAAGTCTAGTGGTAATTGAAAGATATGAATCTGATGAGATCCCTTGCAGAGAAGAAGAAAGAGAAGAAGAAAAGGAAAAGGAGAAGCAAGTTGATGAAGAAGATACTCCGGAAAGGATTCCCAAGACCCCCAAGTATGTGCAGAAGAATCATTCTAAAGATTAAATCATTGGAGATAAGAACAAAGGTATTTTAACAAGGAGAAATATTGCTATAGCAGATGAATAGCTAAATTTGTGCTTACTGTTTAAAATAGAACCTAAAACAGTGATTGAAGCATGCAAAGATGAGCACTGGATCAAGGCTATGGAAGAATAATTGATGCAGATTGAGAAGAATCAAACTTGGGAAGTTGCCCCAAGACCTGTAGACATAAATCTAATAGGAACTAAATGGGTCTTTTGAAACAAGTTGAATGAGAATGAAGAAGTAGTCAGAAATAAGGCTAGGCTTGTGTGTAAAGGCTACTCACAAGTGGAAGGGATAGATTATGAGGAAATATTTTCTCCAGTGGAAAGATTGGAGGCCATTAGAATGTTCTTGGAATTTGCAACTCAAAAGGATTTCAAAGTCTATCAGATGGATGTGAAATATGCATTCTTGAATGGAGAATTGGAAGAGGAAGTATACATTGAACAACCGGAGGGCTTTTAGGTATCAGAGGATCCAAATATGATCTGTAGATTGAAGAAGGTATTTTATGGACTCAAACATGCTCCTAGAGCTTGGTATGCAAGGTTGGATAGGTACCTACTACAATGTAAGGATTCAAAAAGGGCACTACAGATAGCAATCTATATTTGAAAGTTGAAGAAAATCAATCCCTGATTGTGGAGGTATATGTTGATGATATAATCTTTGGAGGAAATGAAGGTATGTGCAAGAGATTTGTAGAAGAGATGGAGAAAGAAGTTGAAATGTCAATGTGTGGTGAAATGAATTTCTTCCTTGGGTTACAAATCGGTCAATCAAAAAAAGATATTTTCTTTCATTTCACAATCAAAGTATGCTAAGGAAATGTTGAAGAAGTTTGGAATGGAAGACTCCAAACCGGTGTGTACTTCCATGACTATTGGTTGTAAGTTAAGAAAAGATGATGAATCTCCTAAGGTTGATCAGAGCAATTACTGATAAATGGTTGGTTGACTGTTATAGCTGATTGCTACTAGACCAGATATCGTGCATGTATTTTGCCTTGTGGCTAGATTTCAAGCAGATCCCAGAGAGTCACATGTTTTAGCAGTAAAGAGGATATTCAGATACTTGGAAGGCACTCTGGAGTTTGGCCTATGGTATCCCAAGGATACTAATTTCTCCTTGAGTGTATATATAGACGTAGATTGGACAGGATGTACAAATGATAGAAAAAGTACAAGTGGTGGTACTTTATTTTTGGGAAGTAGACTTGTCTCATGGTTAAGTAAGAAGTAGGACTTAGTGTCATTATCTATTGCAGAGGTAGAGTACATTACAGTAGCATCTTGCTACACACAAGTGTTATGGATGAAGAAGACATTGAAGGATATCAAAGTGTCATATGATGAACCTATTCCTATCTTATGTGATAATACAAGTGCTATAAACATTTCAAAGAATCCAGTAATGCATTCAAGGACAACAAATATTTCAATCTGGTATCACTTCCTAAGAGAGAAGGTTGCAAAGAATGATGTGAAATTGGAGTATGTGCCTACCAAGGATCAAGTTGCAAACATATTTACAAAGGCTCTTCCTAAGGATACTTTTGAGTATCTCTCACAAAAGTTAAGGGTTATTTCCCCTCCTTCTCTTCACTAGATGCACACGTGTGTGCATCTGTTCAAGAAGCATTTCAAGATACATTTTTGATCCTGGATTGATGTTGAAGGCTACCTCTCAGGGGGAGTAGGTAGTGATACTATTGGTTGGTGTAGTCAGATGGAGCATATCTTATGACCCTAAGGGGGAGAGTGTAGAAAAGTGAGAACAGTGGAGATAGAGCAGGTACTTGCTGGTGTTGTAGTTATCACCCTTTTCCATTGATGTCAAAGGGGGGAGTTAGAGTGGCTGAAAAACCATAGTACAAGAAAGTGTGTGAAGAGTAAGAGTTGCTCTAGTTAGGGGGAGTACTACTGAGCTATTGATTTATTGCTTTAGGTCTTGATGGTTTTTCAAAAAGTTGGTGTTTCCATCAATGACAAAGGGGGAGATTATTGGAAAATTGTTGGTGTTGTCATTGATGTCAATCTCCAACAGATGGTTCACTTGGTTTCCAAGTGCTTTTGAGAAAATTTGAATAAAAAGGTGTGCAGTGTGATAGAGGTGTGTTCAGTGTTGTGCTTCGCATTTCTTCATAGTTGAAGATATGTTTGTGCAGTTTGGAAATGTTGATCAGAGGTGTTCAGAGGTATTATATCCAAAGTTTTAGTTTCTAGATCGAGCGAAACTAGAAGATGTGTTTGACAAAGTGTTTGACTGTGTAGAATGTTGTCTAGGAGAAATAAGAATGCTCTGCATTTCTCTACATCAAGGTCTCTTGTCTTGCAGATCTAGGAAAGTGATTATATTATCTATATCTACCTTCCCTTAAAGTTTCTAGTATTGGGGTGCTCTGCAAGTTCTATTCTTGTGTTGGTGATTAGTAGCAGTGTATCCGGATGTGCAAAATGAAGACATTCTTTATTTCAGGTGGTTGTGGTAGTATTGCAGAATAATTTGATGATGTTGAATATTCTAGGAAGGTGTGTGAGTGTTGTGGAGTGTCTCTCTCTATTTTGCATGATGTTTTTAGACTTGGAGAAGCATGGATGTGGTCATTAGCTCAGGTTTGGCCAGCCTGGCTTACTAGCACCATTTACGGAGGTACCTTGTGGATTGTGGATGTGATGAGCATCTTGGTGATACAGAATTGAGTCCTAGTTAACCCTTGACATGGTCCACTTTCACTTCTTTCCACTGTGGAAGTGTTAAGTGCCAACCTAATTGGTTTTGCACATTTGAGGTGCACACGCTTTATTAGGACCAACCTAATTGAGATAGGTCTTGGTTGTAGATGGTATAAATGCAAGATGAACTTAAGTGGAGCAATGTAGAGAAGATGATGCAAATGTGAATCAAGGACAGTGAATTGTGTGCGAGCTTAAATGCTTATAACTCAAGAATGTAGTGAGTAGAAGGAGTCTACATTGCAGTGTGCCTAAAGTTGTAGGTAGTGAGCCAAACATTGTGGATGGAAAGGAGTGGAAGTGGTGGATTTCTCCTGTTGCTTTGAGATAGTGAATCTCTCTATAATAGTCTCCTTCTCTCTTCTCTCTTCTGGGTAGTGATCCCTTAGCAGTGAGCCTTTCTTTTGGGAAGTGAGCCCTTGGCAGTGAGCCTATTTGATTTTAGTGTTGCTATTCATATATATGTGAGCTAATCCTCACCATGGTTTTTCCCTTCTTGGGTTTTCCATGTAAATCTGGTATTCTTATGTGTTTGAATGTGTTTGCATTGATGCTCTAGATGTTTATATTCTGCTAATGCATAATAAGAGGTTGATGTTTTGAATTACTTTGAGGCTTTAATGTTTTAATACACAACTGATTCACCCCCCCTCTCAGTTGTCTTGTGCATTCTAACAAAGAGGAGTCCTAACATATGACAACTTGGATTGTGGCTTTTCATTTTTGAACAAAAGCAATGAAGCAAGATTAGATAGTGAATAGCATCACCAAATGCGTGAGTCCATTTTTGCAAACATATAATTATTATTTGAGGAGTTGGTAGTTGAAATTGCATTTTGAGGTGAGGATAACAATAATTGGGTTATATTAATTGTGCACAACTATATCTAGTGTAATTCTTTTTTCTAGAGAATCGGGTGGAATTATTAGATGTAAATCAAAAATAAATTGTATGAGATGGTGTAAATGCACTTTGAGCTCTATCGAATTGACTTCAAGCTCTCTAGATTGAATCTACACCTTTCACATTTGGAAATTGGTGCAACTTCAGTGAAACCCAAATAAATGTGACTTAGGTTAGCTCTTGCATAAAATGGACCACAACCAAAATTTCAATGTCATGTAATGAAGGTAATGATCAGTTAGATTTTTATTTTTTTTTGGAAAAAAGAATAAGTCATTTTTTTAATTTTTTAATTTGATGAATAAGTGTCCTTATATGAAAATCATACCTTCTTAAAATGATCTTTGTGGATCTAAGTGCATTCCTAACAATATCTCAATCTAAAAAATGACCCTTAGAACAAAAAAATAATAATAATTAAATTATTAAAAAAACATTTAAATTGATACTTACAAGCCATTGAATAAAACAAGTAAATTCTAGTAAAATTTATCCATAAAAGCAAGGATTAAAATAAAATGTAAAACTATCAATGGGTACACCAAAGAGTTGTAAAAGTTTGATTGCCATGTCTTTAAGTGAATGATGAGTATCTTGTATTCCTAAATGGTATATGTAACTTTTTTGTTTTCTTGATTGTTGTGAATCAATTTGCATAGTCATAATGGATTTCAAGATCCTTGTGTTTTTCTTAGTAGGTACATCAAATGTATGAGCTTTCATGTTTGGTGTGTAGCCTCTATTTGCATGCATCCCCTTTCTAGATTCTTGTTCATGCATTGTACCTGGGTTCACTTGCATCTCTTTATCTCTCTCATCTCCCTCTCTCTCTATCCCTTTGTCTCTATTTTTTCCTCTATGTTATGTTCTAATGTCATTATAGAAACACAATGCTAGCTCAACACACAAAGTGAATATGAAGAGGACACATTGACACAAGGTACCTAAGTGATTGGTTCTACCTAAAGGAGAGAGGCGCAAGGGAACTAATCATGTAACACTTGGAGATAAATAGGATTCCTATACCTTGAATTTTGGCCTATGGACATCTATGATCATAAATTTGTAGGTTCCTTAAGATTGACATAATTTGTATTAAAATGCCACCAAAACTATGGTTTATTGTTACAAAGTTTGCATTAATCTTGTAGTCAATTTTTTTTTTGTATAACTATGCAAGTCTGTAACCTTTAGAATTAATTTTTTCTCTTAAAATCTTTATTTATATAAATTTATTTTCACCTGTTTATATTATCATTTCTCTAAACTTCTTCACAACATTTTTGGATGCTCATTTAATTGTTAAAAACTTTGATCTTGCAGGTGGAGAATTTCATCTCTCATGTGATATCAAAGGCACCATTTTAAATATTAAAGTCATACATTTTTTTATTTGAAGATATATTTCCTAAAATATAACATAATGATAAAGTGAGAAAGAAAGAGATATAACATATATGTTTTTAAATAAAATCTATATACATTTCAAAAGAGGGTATTTGAATTTGACATATTTGAATATTTATACAAATAGTCTATTACCCATGAGAGAGAGAAAGAGATAATGTAAAACAAAGAAAAGATCATGGGCAAATTAACTATGAGGGTTGATGATATTAAAGTATGATTGATAGAGATCTAGATAGATATAGATAATCTAAAATAAAGAAAAGATCATGGGAAAATTAACTATGGGGGTTGATGATATTAAACCTCCATTTTGTGTATATCTTGCTATCATCGCAATTCATGAGACAACATATCTTTAGGTTATGTTTGACCAATATGATGGATTTTGACCACATCAATGCTAATATATGATGAAATACATCCACTTTTGGGGAAGAGGAAGTAGACTTTGATGGATGAAGTAGATTCAATAAGAAGGAAGAGAGAAATGCCACTCTTCAAAAAACATTACAAGGCATTGGAGAGACTTGATTTTCATATTTTTGGTCCATTGGTATAACAAGGGATATGTATTGGAAGAAGTATTATTTATTTACAAAATACACAATGTGCACAGACATGTTGATACACTCAACAAAAATTTCTATGGACATTTGGTGGGTTTTGATTCTTGGTGTGCAATTGCATTGCTACCTTTTAAGGAGAGTTTGATGATTGGGTCAATTTGCATTTAATATTCTCATGCTTGTATCGCATAAAACCACATGCAATATTGCCTTTCACTTCTTGAAATATATTTTGTAACGTATTTTTGTGTACCAATGCTTTGTTTCCCTATAACAAAGAGTTTGTGGTGTTGGTACATAGGGAAGTGTTTGATAATAAAATGCCTTAAAAAAAAACTTAGTGCCACTAGTTACATGCACATTCACAATGTGCAAACCTTTTAATTGCATAAATACAATTACTTCTCTTAATTCGAAGCCTTCTTATTCTCAAAATGGTTTTCATTTTTCATTAAAATCTATATTATTATTATATATACATTTTATATATTTTAAATTGTTAAATATATTTTAAATATGATATAGTATAAAATAATTGTATATTTAAATATTTTTAATTAAATAAATCTATACTATAATTATATTTATTAATATATTAGATGTTAAAAAATATAAATTATTAAATATAAATATAATACAACAATATATATAACAAGATGCATTTTGTTATTATATTATATTTTAAATAATAATATAATATACAATAATAATAATAATAATAATTAGCATTTTTCAGGATGGAGAATAAAGGCCGTTGTCCGTGCCCAACTATCGATCTAACACAAGAGTGTGAAGAAGATACTGATATGGTAAAGAAAACTGCGGTTATTTGTCATTTCATAGGACTGAAATTGAGCAGAAATCACATTAAAGACTGGGTTGAAAGCTCTTGGAAACCCCCTTGAGCACAAAATTTTTTACTAAAAGGGTTTTTCAATGCCATTTTTCTTGCTGAAGAAGATGGAGACTTAATCCTTAAAGGTAATTCTTGGAGCTGTGGCAAAATTTTGATTTACATCCGCTAGTGGTCTCCTCTTTTCAACCCAACTGCCTATGAGCCATATGATGGCCCCAAATAGCTCTGCCTCTACAATCTGCCTCTTAAGTTTTGGTTAGAGAATTGCTTAAGAAAGATTGGCCACTCCTTAGCCACTCTAATCAATATGGATTTGGATAGGCTAGAATAGGACTCATACCTATATGCGTGCATCCAAGTTGTGGCTATCCAAAGATTGCCCTTTGAGATCACCCTATGCCATGCTCAAAAGACATGGACTCAATCAATGGAGATCAAGGAAAATAAAGTCTTCTACCTTTCCCGCGGTAGTTGTAGACACTCTAGCAATAATTGTCCCCAAAATGACACCGAGACGGATCGATCCCCATATGGTTAATTCATATCATGGAATTTCTCCACCCACTCAAGATGGCTCAAACCACCTCCCATCCACTTTGGAAGTGCACATTTCTATCCCACCACCTCCTACTACGACAGACTCTTTGCCCAATTTTCCTACCTAAAAGGTTCTAAAGATCCCACTTGCTCTTTCGAAGTCAGTCCACATCCAAAAGCATCTTACTCCTAGGCTTCTTCAACTGGTATACCACATGTTCGAGCTCCACATCCAAAATTAGGAATAGCAATTCAGACAGGATTGAACATTCCAAAATTCTTGGCCTTGGCCATCTCGGGAAATAAGGGAACACCACTCCCAACTAAGAAATTCACCATTTGGGATATCCTAGCTAGGGCATGTGGAGGTAATGCCTCCGCCAACTCCTAATTCTCAACCTGTCAGACCGTGTCCTTTCTGGCATGGTCCTGTTGGTGACCACACTGGTTCCAACATGGAATCATCATGTATCCCTGAATGCACTCAAGTTTTCTTTCTCTCTCTCTCTCTCCAGAAAGTGGTGTAAGCAATTTCTTCATTTATTGCCTCTGCCTCCCCATGCCAACTTCAAGGCAATCAATTATGAGATTGTCCCTCCCACACATGTGGCACCATCATCCTCCCAAGACAGCTCACTGAATCAACACTTCTGACACATTTAAAATTTTGAATCAGAGGTGCATCGTCATCATTTGCTCCAGCAAACACACACAAACAAGACTTTGCATTTATTTCTTTTTCAACCTGAGATTATAAAACTCCATGTTCCTTTCCAATTCCACACCAACAATTGCGGTGAGCTTCAAATTCTCTGCTTCCCCATGGCTTTTGCACCGATTCATGGATATGATTTCTCATGTCATACCAATAATATCTTGGTATAGATTCAATGAATGTTCATAATCCAAAACGAGGACACCTTGCGGGCTTTAGTTCAAATCATTGATCCATGAGTCCCTGCAGGTCTTCATCTCCATGACCACTTCTTTCTTGAGAGGTTCTTGGCCTAGTTTACTTTATCCCACGGCCATAAAGGCTTGACATGAATCACCATGAAGAGGGTGGTGGCCCCTCACTTACAGAGTATTGTGCTGGTTGCGGTCTCTTCCTTCAACAAGAGACCTTTCTTCGAAAGCTGGGGTGGCTCAGAAACTTGTAGGGGAATGATGAAATGAGATGGGTGATAAACTTGTTCTGAGAGGGAGTTATCAGACACAAAATGGAGACATGCAAATTCGTGATCAATTACTTAGATCCCCCATTAGCTGAGGATCACCAGAGGTGACTGGAGTAATTTGCCACATGTACCTGGCACATTCTCCACCATATTCCAAAATAATGTTTCTCTATTATTTTTGATTTATCCCTTTCCGTACTAGTCTTCCTTATACTATAATTACCTAGGCACCCCTTGTGACAACAAGGCATGTTTTTTGTATAGGAGTGGTTCCCTTAACTGCATTTATATATCAAAAAATAATAAAAAAAATTAAATAAATAAATATAATTATAATTTTGAATTTATATATAAAATAAATTTATAATTTATCATAAATTTGAATAAAAACATAGATGTTATATCACTTTGTCCCATCTCTCTACACATACAACATTATGAAAAATCACAAGATAAAAGAAAACATGACAAATGCATAAATTATTATATGCTAAATGAAAACATTATGTAATGTAGGAGCATCCAGTGGTGTAAGGGCAATCTTGCATCACCCAAAAAATATGATGCTTCAAAATTGTTGATGTTGTTTTCATTTCTTTTCAAAATTAGTATTTCTGGTTCCATAATCGCTTGAATAATGATGTAGAATATTCAGTTTTTCCAAATTGCTAAAAATAGCAATATGTTATTTTTGGAAAGTTTGCATTTGGGCATGTATGGAAGTCAAAATTTATAGGAATCTTTGTAATTTAAAAATAAGACCTTTGGTGAAGGAATTAGGCAAAGATCATTTGTGAGCTGAAAGATATTAAAGTTTTTGTTTCCTAAAAAACCCTTGAAAAAGTTTCAAAGTCACATTTTAGGCACTAAACGGCCCCGTATGGCCTTGAAAATGGGTAGGATTGACAGAGGAGATTCTTAGAGAACTTCATGAGCTTTTTGGCACTTCAAACAATTCATCAATCAAACGCCTGGATCAAAAGTTATGGCTCCCAAAAGTTGACCTATTTTTGGAGGGAGATGCAAAATTCAAAATTTGATTGGAGGTTGCCGAAAAAAGAGCTATTTATAACCATTTTTGTGAACTCTTGGAGGTATTAGAGATAAGGGGGAAAGTGTAGAGTCAAGAAAAGGTGGGAAAACAAAAACCCTAGCAGATTTGGGGCTACAGAAGGCAGAAGGTTTTAGAGTCTGGAGATAGGAAGTTGTAATGTGTTGCAGCCTATGGAGGATTCATCCTCTAATTGTATTTGAGCTTCTATAATGTAATGTGTTGTCCAAATCAATAAAAGAACATTCCTATTTTCTATGTGCAATTTCTATTATTGCATGTTTTATGATTTACCCCCTTCATCAAGTGGTATCAGAGCATGGGTTCCTAAGTGTGTAGACAAATTATTGATCGTAAGGCAGTTTGCACCAAGACCTAAGGTTGTGGGTTTGCTACAGAGATCAAAATGCCTCTATGAAGAAACCATGGTGGGAGAAATGCTTTGATAGAAGAGGGTTTTAGAGCCTTGCAAAGGAAAATTGATGCATTGCAAGACGAGCTACAAAGAGGGTTTGAGCAGAGAACAAGAGAAGAAAGTGAAGATAAAGCTGAAGAAGAGCTATCTAAGGAAGAACAAGATGCTGTAGGAGAACCTGTAGAAGTTAGGTTGTTGAGGGACATTTCAAAGATTAGAAAGAGACCAAGGATTGAAGTTTCTACCTATTATGGGAATATAAACCTGGAAGAGCTTATTGATTGGATATGGAAGAATATTTTGAGTATTAAGATGTAGAAGATCCAGAACAGGTCAAGTTTGCAAAAACAAAGTTGAAGGGCCATGTCAGTATTTGGTGGAAGGAGGTCTAGTTAGAGAGAAATAGAAGAGGAAAAGGGAAGATTGCCAGATGGGATTGAATGGTGGAAAAACTAAAGAAGAAGTTCATTCTTTTGGACTATGAGTTAGAGTTGTTGAAGAAGCTGCAAGGATTGAAGCAAGGTAACAAGTCTGTCAAGGAGTACACAGAAGAGTTTTATAAGATTACTATTAGGATAGGCCATGCAGAGACCAACAAGGAGAAGGTAGCCCATTACATTAATGGGTCGAGGCCAAGTATTCAAGAGGAGTTGAGCCTGGTCAGAATGACCACCATAGAAGATACATACCAATTTTTCTTGAAGGTGGAGGAGAAGCTAAATAAAAGATTTGAAAGCAAGCAAAGAGGAAGAGGTCAAGGTGGAAGGACTGATGGAAGATCCTATGGAGACCAAAATGAAGATCAAAATAAAAGTGAAGAAGCAGACACCATTTGAAATCAGAAAGGAGATAATGCCTACCGCCCTCGTGACTAAAACAATGGTGAGCATAGAGGAAGATGAAGAGGCTAACCTGGACAAGGATCTAGAAGAGGAGGTTTCAAAGGAACTTGTTTCCAATGTGGAGAAGAAGGACATAAAGCATACAAGTGTTTGCAACATCAAGGAAGGACAAATAAAAGACCTGAAGGTAATGCATGAGTTGCACATATAGATGAAGATGCACAGTCTAAGCATTTTGAAGATGCTGAAAGAGGAGAAACACTATTTATCAAAAGAACCTTGTTGAATGAGGAGAAAGAGCTAGATCAGAGGAAGAGTTTATTCCACACAAGGTGCAAATGTGAAGGTAAGTGTTGTGATATTATTATTGATAGTGGAAGCACTGACAATCTTGTTTTATAGGAGATGGTTAACAAGTTGAAGTTGATAAGAAGAAGGCATCCACATCCATATCAGATTGCATGGTTGTAGAAGGACCATAGAGATTTGGTCAATGAGCAGTGTTTAGTCAAGTTCAAGATTGGAGATTACCATGATGAGGTGTTGCGTGACATCATACCAATGGATGCATGTCATATGCTATTGGGAACGTTGTGGCAGTATCATAGGTGTGCTATCCATGATGGCCATGCAAACACATATTCCCTAATAAAGGATGGAGTTCATCATAAGTTGAAGCCCTTGAAGGAGGTAGAAGAAAAGATATGTAGTAGTGTCAGAATTTGCTTGGTAGATGGTAGGAAATTTTTTGAGGGTATGAAGCATGAGTATCATTGCTTTGCATTAATTCCTAAGATCAATCAGGAGAAATGTGAAAATGTACCAGCAAAAATCTCAAATTTGTTGGAAGAATTTCATGAGATTGTCTTTGATAATGTACCAGAAGGTTTACCATTGACGAGGAAGATAAGTCACCAAATGGATTTGATACTAGGAGCTAGTTTGCCAAATAAGACAGCCCATAGAATGACTCCTGCAGAGAATGAAGAGCTGAATAGACAAGTTCATGAGTTGTTAAGAAAGGGACTAATAAGAGAGAGCCTAAGTCCATGTGCAATACCTACAATACTAGCACCAAAGAAAGATGGAGAGTGGAGAATGTGTACAGATTCTTGAGCCATCAACAAGATCACGATCAAGTACATATTTCCATTACCCAAAATGGATGACTTAATGGATTGTTTGAGTGGAGCCAAGTACTTTACGAAGATTGATCTAAAAAGTGGGTATCACCATATCCGAATCAGAGAAGGAGATGAATGGAAGATAACTTTCAAGACAAAGAAAGGTTTGCATGAATGGTTAGTCATGCCATTTGGGCTAACCAGTACACCGAGCACATTCATGCAACTCATGAATGAGGTATTGAAAGAGTTTTTGAGAAATTTTGTTATTGTTTATTTAGATGACATTTTAATTTTTAGTAAGACTTGGGATGAGCATCTGATGCATATTAGAAGAGTTTTAGAAAGACTGAGGGAGGAGAAGTTGTTGATTAATCTGAAGAAATGTAGTTTTGCAAAGAAGGAGTTGGTATACCTAGGATTTGTTGTCTTAGAGGAAGGTCTTAAGATGGACCCAGAGAAGGTGAGAGCTATCATTGAATGGCCTACGCTAATAAGTGCCATAGAGGTACGATATTTTTATGCTTTGGCAAGTCTTTACAAAAAAATTATCAATAATTTTAGTAGCATTTATGCACCCCTAACTAAGACAATGAGAGGGGATAGAAAAGAGTTAAAATGGACTATAGGAGCAGCCAAGAGCTTTGATACATTGAAGTAGAAAGTCACAGAGTAACCTATTTTAGCACTTCTAGATTTCAATAAGGTATTTCAAGTAGATTGTGATGCTAGTGGTACTGTTATAAGAGTTGTTTTGAGCCAAGAAGGTAAGCCCATTGCCTATTTTAGTGACAATCTTAATGATGCCAAGAAAAAATATTATGTTTATGATCAGTCTGAGTTTTATGTTATAGTTCAAGCTTTGAAGAAATGGAGATATTATTTGTTGCCAAAAGAGTTTTTTTTATACTGATCATTAGGCTTTGCAGTATCTTAATAGTTAAGGAAAGTTAAATCAAAGGCACTTAAAATGGGTTGATTTTTTGCAAAGTTATACTTTTGTTTTGAAGCATAGGAGTGGGAAGTCCAATAGAGTTGTAGATGCCTTAAGCAGAGGGCAAAATTTGTTGACAGAAATGAAGATAGAGGTTGTTGGGTTTGATGGGCTCAAAAGTTTGTATCCTGAAGATCTAAATTTTGCAAAGGCTTGGAAAGCTTGTTTGGAACCTATTACTTTGGATAGGACAAAATTGTTGGATTTCATAATCCAAGATGGTATGTTGTTTAGAGGGAACTAGTTTTGCATTTCGAGGAGTTCCATGAGATAGAACCTAATTAAGGAGAAGCATAGTGGGAGATTAGCTAGACACTTTGGTCGAGATAAGACCATTGCTATTGTTAGTGAGAACTATTATTGGCCACAGTTGCAATAGGATGTGAGAAAATTTGTGTAGAGTTGCAGAGTGTGTCAGATAGCAAAAGGAGAAAGTCAGAATACAGGGCTATATAAGCCATTGCCTATACCAAAGAGGCCATGGGATGATATTGAAAGAAAGCTAGGTGTGTGGAAAATGCTTCCTACACTAATCTAATGAGGAGAGATGTGTGCAAATTCATTTTCACCTTTATATTTATAGAGTATTAACACATTAAAAGAGATATTGTGAAGAGAACTTGTGTCTCAAATTACTACTTGAACCTCTTAGTTGAACCTATGTTTTGAACCTCTTTGTTGAACCTTTCTAGAGTTCATTTGGTAGGTTCAATGAATTTTAGTTCAACTGTTCCTTGGTTCATTGGTCTGAAGATATGCGATGTCGGCATCGCTGTGACGAAGCACTATCGGCAGGACCGTGTTGAAGACCATTGGCATCGGTGAGACAAGGGCCGTCGGAATAAGCATCGAAGGTTTGTCCGATGCTAAGTGTCACCCCGATGGAAGCATTCAATCATCGGCAAGACAAGGCCTATCGGCCAACCTTTGTGGAGTTACTCCGACAGGAGTAGTCACTCCGACGAAGGATACGGTCGTCGGCAAGACAAGGCCTATCGGCCACACTTTGTGGAGTTACTCCGACAGGAGTAGTCACTCCGACGAAGGATACGGTCGTCGGCAAGACAAGGCCTATCGGCCAAACTTTGTGGAATTACTCCGACAGGAGTAGTCACTCCGATGGCGTATGTCTATCGGCAAGAGAATACCCGTCGGCTAAAGGTGTTGGGCCGATGTACTGCGGACTGATGGAAGTCTTATTGGTATCGGTGAGACAAACCTCTGTCGGAGCGAGGGCTAGATCTTTTGCCGATGGAGAATGTCATACCGATGGTAACCTTGGTGATTGGGGAGACAATGCTCATCAGTGGGAGGTGAAGTCTGAGGGCCGATGGGAGTTGTTATGCCGATGGACTTGGAGGCTTGGTATTGTCGGCAACAAAATTGCTGACAATACTCTTTCGCTTGTTGGCGGTTATAAACTGCAAAGTCCTTTGCGACTTGGTACATGTGGGACTAAACGCCTCACTGAAATGTGAACCGTTGCGACGGTTAGATGGCAGCGACGTATGAGGAATTTGTTCTATCAGTTAGAGCAGAAGTCTGTAACGACTCTTGTTCTTGCAGATTGGAAATAGAATGATATGTCTATAGGTGTCGTTGGTATTATGATGATGAGACTTGAATAAAGGTTTGTTCTGTAAATGTACAGGGAGGTAAACTGTGTATGATGTCGAGAATCAAACACCAGAGCTAGAAGCTGAGTTCTTTATTGTAACTGTATATCTTACTGTAATAAAGATTGTTTTCTTGTGGTGGTGGGTTTTTTACCCGTAAGGGTTTTCCCACGTAATTCTGTGTGTCTGTGTTCTAAATATTGTCTATTTTGGTTTCTCTTGTGTATTCATCTGTGTTATTGTAATTTAAAAAGTGACTGGTCTACACTGTCCCCTGGGAATTAACATTAGGGAAGCTGTTTTCCGCACCTGTACTTTCCTTACATATTGCAGCAATACACATACACACAGAATGTAGACAGAAGAGAGAGACAAGATATAACATGGGGAAAACCCTTATGGGAGAAAAACCCCACACTCCAAAACCTACACAATGTATTATCAAAACAACAATGTTTACAACACACTTGCAATGCAAGTCTTCTTAAGAGTCTTTGACACTTGTATCTGGAGATATTCTGGTAGCATAACAATTCCTGTCAAAACAACTATTCATCTCCTCTCCAAGCACCTATTTATACATAAATTTAAAGGCAAAAATAGAACCTTCTTGGAATGGGCATCCAACTTAGCCTCATGGCCCAAAACCCACACCTAGGGACACTTGTCCAACACTGCAGCATGGTCCTGACACTTTTCACAACACCCCATCCCAATATGGGTGTCTAGTCCCAAGATAGGTAATGACAGATGCTCTTACGCACCTTATGGCTGTCATAGAATCCATTATAATTGACAACACTTATAGCTGTAAGAGAATCAGTCATACACTAACTAAAAATAGCATATTCCACTTACAACACATCATACCCACCTTGGGTGCCCAAAGATGCCTTCCTCAAAAATGCTCTTCGACACATGTCCTTGCCTGTCATAAGATCTTCTATTTCTGACTCTTACGCGTCATAGATTCTATCATAAGAATCTGTAATAACCATTTCGATCATAATTCCTTTACATAGTATTCAAGATGCTGACACATGGTAGAAAACCTCTACCACAATATGGGACGCCTATCTCCACATCCAATGAGTTGACCATCCTAGTCACCTTACAAGTGCAGTGACAACTCATTGTGCCACTTCACACTAAATGACAAAATAGGATGTGCAACTTAATTACATAATAGGCTAATAAAATAAATACATTACAATTAATAAATACAAGGAATGACTAAGCTTGAGACACCTTAATTCCAAGCATTCTCCCACTTGTCAAGCACCTTGTAAGAGCTAATAAAAATAATAGGATTTTAACTACTATAGGCTGAGGCCCATAGACTCCGAACACCATCTAAACTTGTCTGTGCCCACTGGTTTCGTCAATGCATCTGCAACATTCTTAAAAGTGTCTACCTTCTCCAAATTCACCTTCCCATCCTCTACCATGTCTCGCACAAAATAAAATTGTACATTAATATGCTTTGTTCTGGCATGGAAAGTTAGATTATTTGCTAGGACAATCACACTAACTATCACAAAAGATAGTGATCTGCCCTGCATTAATACCAATATCTGAACACAATCTCTTAAGCCAAATGGATTCCTTTCAAGCATGAGTAGCTACCATAAACTCAACTTCTATCATGGACAAAGCGACCACAAGTTATCGCTTACTCATCCAACTAATTGCACCACCGAACATAGTAAACACGTAAGCACTGGTGGATCTCCTGCTGTCAATGTCACTTACCCAATCAAAATCCACAAATCCACGAATACACATAGAATGTGGAGGTCTTGTAGGATTACCATGATAACATAGGGAATACTCAGAAGTACCCCTCAAATATCTGAACACTCTCTTTACTGCATCCCAATGTACCCGTCCAAGGTTGGCCATAAATCGACTAAGGACTTCCACTGCTTGGGCAATGTCTAGTCTTGTGCAGACCATAGCATACATCAAACTGCCAACAACACTAGTATAAGGTACTCTTCTCATGTCCTCCACCTTAGAAGGAGATTTTGGACAATCATTAATAGATAACTTGGTCCCCAAAGAAATAGGAACACTCAATGGTCTCCAATTTGCCATGCTGAATCTATCAAAAATGGTCTTCACATACTTACTCTGGCTTAACCAAAGTTTTATGTAGCTCTATATCTTCTAATTTCCATTCCCAGAATGTACCCAGCTGCCCCTAAGTTTTTCATTTCAAACTGTGCTGACAATTGAGACTTTAAATCAGAAATCATATTCATACCATTCCCAATTAACAATATATCATCAACATACAATGCAATAATGAGAATGCAATCATTGTCAAATTTGTAATACACACAATGATCTAATTTCGACCTCAGAAATCTAATCAACGACACAAAGGCATCAAATTTCATATACCACATCCTAAGAGATTGCTTCAAACCATACAAAGACTTCTTCAGCTTGCAAACCAAATTTTCTTTATTTTTTTCTATGTAATGCTTTAGCTATGACATGTAAATCTTTTCCTCCAAATCACCATGAAGGAATGTTGTCTTCACATCCATCTGCTCCACCTATAAGTCATAAGCTGCTACAAGAGATAACAAGAACTGAATAGATGTCAGCTTTGCAATGAGAGAGAAAATTTAACCATAATCAATTCCCTCCACTTGTGAGTACCCCTTCGCAACCAGTTTGGCCTTGTACCTCTCAACACTGCCATCTGCACCAAATTTCTTCTTGAACACCTATTTACAGCCAACGGGTTTCCGTCCTTCAGGAAAAGGTACCAAGTCCCAAATTTTATTCTTCTCCAAAGAAGCCATCTCATCTTCCATGGCCTCCTTCCAAGAACCTGCATCTTTCATGCCCATAGCCTCTGTCATAGTTCTAGGCTCATCATTGTTAGTAAGCAAGGCAAAAACACAACTAGAATCAAGCAGTGAATAACCAAACCTATCAGGTTGCTTCTTTATTTGTGTAGACCTCCTCAAGGGCTGAGGTTGAGGTTCTGATTCTTCTTTTGAGCTTTTAGAGCTACTAGAGCTCTCCTCATCATCAGGTCTCATAGGGTTTGTTGGTTCAATCTTCTCAGGGGTAGAAGGAAACTGAACCACACCATCTTTCTTTTCTTTCTCTTCTGGCTATAGAACAATGGAAGAAGGTGTTAGCTCTCTGAAAATAACACTTCTGCTATACAACACTTTTTCGACCACAAGATCCCAAAGCTTGTACCCTTTCACACCGACACCATAGCCAATGAAGATACACTTAACAACCTTGTTCTCTAATTTTGACCTCTTATCCCTAGGCACATGAGCATATGCCTCACAACCAAAAACATGAAGAGTTGATGTAGGAGACCTATTTACCAGGTAGCAAGCAGTGGCTACGGCTTCAGCCCAAAACTTTTGTTCGAGGTTTGCTCCACTAAGCATACTCCTAGCCTTCTCCATCATTGTCTTGTTCATCATCTCTACAACTCCATTTTTCTGCGGGGTGTATGGAGTTGTCTTATGTATTTCAATCCCATGTTCTTTGTAGAACTTATCGAATTCTATGGAACAAAACTCACCACCATTATCAATCCTCAAACACTTAATCTTTTTACTAGTCTGATTCTCAACAAAAGCTTTAAACTCTTTGAACTAACTAAAGACTTCAGACTTGCTTCTAATGAAATAAACCCATGTCCATCTACTGTAGTCATCTTTATAGAACTTACCGAATTCTATGGAACAAAACTCACCACCGTTATCAGTCCTCAAACACTTAATCTTTTACTAGTCTGATTCTCAACAAAAGATTTAAACTCTTTGAACTAACTAAAGACTTCAGACTTGCTTCTAATGAAATAAACCCATGTCCATCTACTGTAGTCATCTATGAAAGATACAAAGTATATAAATTTAGAAATTGAAGGAACACTAACTGGACCAAACACATCAGAATGAATAAGATCCAACACGCCAGAAGACTTATGATAACTTAAGTAAAACTAAACACGGTTTTTCTTTCCATATATACAATATTCACAAAAGTTGAAATTAAGATTACAATCATCTAAGCCCTCAATGAAGTTTTTATTTTTTAGGGTTCTAAGACCCTTCTCACTAATGTGCCCAAATCTCTTATGCCATAACATTGTCTTCTCAGCAGGAAGTTTGGCTTCCAAAGCATGAGCACCCTTAGGTACCCAAAATGCACTGCCATCAGAACTTGATACAATAGATCTTTTAGTTTTTGGTTCCAATGGTGGGGATGGAGTGACTGCAACTCTTTTCTTCGAGTCAGAAGAACTATTGCACTACGAAGTGCATGCCTCTAGCTAAAATAGAGTACCTCTCTAAGTACCCTTTGCAAGCACCATAGATCCTCTAGTCATCAGACATCCTTCTTTTGAAAAGACAACATACACATTTGCATCATTCAATTTACTTATAGAAAGTAGGTTTTGTGCCAAGCTTGGGATGTGCATGACCCTAGAGATCCCCTTCACTTGTTCATCAGGGAATCAGATTGAGACTCTTCAATGACCAACAATTTTTAGATGGGAGTCATCACCTAGGTACACTCTTCCACCATATAACTCTTCATATTTCATAAACCAGTCTTGATACAAGGTCATGTGGAATGATGCACCAGAATCAATCAACCACACATCATCAGATGCATGGGTGGCCAGGGCTGTGATGAAGGCATCACCATCATCTTGTGACTTATTAGAATCTAATTCTAGGACATTCTTTTTCTTCTTCTTTTTCTCCTCTTTGCATTCCTTTCAAAAATGCCTAATTTTTCCACAGTTCCAATAGAGAGCCTTAGACTTTCCAAGAGATTTGGATCTCCCACGAGATTTGGATCTACCCTTCTTAGCTTTCTTGTCCTTATTTTTCCCTTTCTCCTTGGGTCTTCCATGAACCACAAGAGCCTCTTTGGCTGACTTAGATTTCTTTCTCTGCATTTCTTCAGATAACAGTGAAGACACTACCTCATCCATCTTGAAGGTGGTTGTAGTGCTTCCGATGGCCATGACAAGATGATCCCATGAATCCAGCAAATAACAAAGCAGGGCCATACATCGATCTTCCTCCATTTTCACACCCACAGATGTCAACTGAGAAACAATCATGTTGAAAGCATTCATATGGTCCGCAATAGATCCTTTGTCTTCTATCTTCAAAGAAAACATCTTCTTTTTCAGAAAAATCTTGTTCACCAGGGACTTGGCCTGATAAACATCGCCCAGCTTCTTCCAAAGTTCTTTCGCAATCTTCTCCTCATAGACATTCAATAGGATAAAGTCATCTAGACATAGTCTTATGAAACCCTTAGCCTTCCGATCTTTGAGGTCCTAATTAGCTTGTGGAGTTTCTGTAGGTTTTATACCGCTAATGGTTTCCCATAGGTCATGATCAGAAAGCATATCTCCCATCTTAAGTTTACACAACTCAAAATTGGTGTCGTTAAACTTCTCCACCTCTACTCTTCTAGATGTGCATGCCATCTCCTTCCTGCAAAAACATTACAGAATACTCTACATAAACTCCCACTCAATCTAAGATCATCTCAAAAAACCCCTACCCAACAACTAGGACCAAAGGTGATCAGGCTCTGATACCAACTGAAAGGAAGTTAGGTGTGCAGAAAATACTTCCTACACTAATCTAATGAGGAGAGCTGTGTGCAAATTTGTTTTAACCTTTACAGTTACAGAGTTATTAACGCATTAATAGAGATATTGCAACAATACACATACACATAGAATGTAGACAGAAGAGAGAAAGAGAGAGAGAGAGAGAGAGAGAGAGAGAGAGAGAGAGAGAGAGGATATAACATGGGTAAAACCCTTACAAGAGAAAAACCCCACACTCCAAAACTTGCACAATGTATTATCAAAACAACAATGTTTACAACACACTTGCAATGCAAGTCTTCTCAAGAGTCTTTGACACTCGTATCTGGAGATATTCCGGCATCATAACAATACTTGTCAAAACAACTATTCATCTCCTCTCCAAGCACCTGTTTATAAAGAAGTTTCAAGGAAAAAATGGAACCTTCTTGGAATGTGAGTCCAACTTGGCCTCATGGACCAAAACCCACACCTTGGGACACTTGTCCAACAATGCAACATGGTCTTGACACTTGTCACAATACCCCATCACAATATGGGTGCCTAGTCCCAAGATAGGCAATGACATATGCTCTTACATACCTTACGACTGTCATAGAATTTGTCATAACTAACAACACTTACAGTTGTAAGAGAATCTATCATACACTGACTAAAACTAGCATATTCCACTTACAACAGATTATTACCCACCTTGGGGGCCCAAAGATGCCTTCCTCAAAGATGCTCTTCGACACATGTCCTCACCTATCATAGGATCTTTTGTTTTTGACTCTTACGTGTCGTAGATTCTGTCATAAGAATCTATCATAACCGTTTCAGTCATGATTCCCTTACACACTATTCAAGATGTCGACACATGGCAAAAAAATTCTACCACAATATGGGATGCCTATCTCCACATGGAGTGAGTTGACCATCCTAGTCACCTTACAAGTGGAGTGACAACTCATCATGCCACTTCACACTAAATGACAAAACATGATGTCCAACTTAATTACATCATAGGCTAATAAAATAAATACATTACAATTAATAAATACAAGGAATTACCAAGGTTGAGACACCTTAATTCCCAATAGATATTAGTATGGATTTTGTTCTTGGTTTACCAAGGATACAGAGAGGACATGATTCCATATTTGTGGTGGTGGATAGATTCTCAAAGATGGCACATTTTATTCCTTGTAAGAAGACTAATGATGTTGTTCATATTGCAAAGTTATTTTTCAGAGAGGTGGTGAGACTACATGGTCTACCTAAGAGCATAGTTTTAGATCGAGATACCAAGTTTGTTAGTTATTTCTAGAGGACATTGTGGAAGAAGTTGAAGATAGATTTGAAGTTCAATTCTTCACACCATCCACAGACTAATGTACAGACAAAAGTGAATAGGAGTTTGGGTAACCTGCTACGATGCTTAGTAGGAGATAAGCCCAAGGGATAGGATAGGATTTTACCACAGGCAAAATTTGCTTACAACAATTATTTCAATAGGAGTATAGCTAAATCACCATTCTAGATTATTTATGGGAGTAGTCCAAGAAATGATTTAGAGTTAAGGAAGATGGACAAGGGAGAAAAGACAAGTACCAAAGCTGAAGACTTTGCAGAACACCTGAAGAATTTACATGAAGAGGTGAGAAAAACACATTAATAAGATGAATATTCAGTACAAGACTCAGGTAGATCAAAAGAGGAGATATAAAGAATTTAAGGTAGGAGATGAAGTCATGGTTCTCTTGAGAAAAGAGAGTTTTCTGGTTGGAACATATAATAAGTTGAAAATGAAGAAATTTGGACCATGTAGGATTCTGAAGAAGCATGATTCAGGAAATGCATATGAGGTAGAGCTTCTGAATGGGATCAACATTTCCCTTGTACTCAACATTTCTGATTTAATAGAATATCATGAAGGTGGAACAGAGGATGGAACAACAGAAGAATAGTGGAATATCCCAACACCTACTTTAGAAAAGGATGAGATAGAAGAGATCTTGGATATTTGTGTGGGAAGGAGTACTCAAAATAGGCAATATGAGGAATATCTAGTGAAGTAGAAAGGAATTCCTGTTGAAGATTCTTCTTGGTTGTCTAAGGCAGAGGTTGACCATTTGGGTTTTCCTCAAACAAACATCTGAGATGTGACAAGGTCACTTCTAAAATTACCCTGGGAGTCTGATATAGGAGCATCCAGTGGTCTAAGGACAATCTTGTATCACCCAAAAAAGATGATGATTCAAAATTGTTGATGTTGTTTTCATTTCTTTTCAAAATTAGTTTTTTTGGTTCCATAATAGCTTGAATAATGATGTAGAACCTTAAGTTTTTCCAAACTGCTATTTTTGGAAAGTTTGCATTTGGGCACATATGGAAGTGAAAATTTATAGGAAGTTTCATAATTTAAAAATAATACCTTTGGCAAAGGAATGAGGGAAAGATCATTTATGAGCTGAAATATATTAAAGTTTTTGTTTCCCGAAAAAACCTTGAAAAGGTTTCAATGTCAAGTTTGAGGCACTAAACGGCCCCAAAAATGGGCAGAATTAGCAAAGAAAATTCTTAACGCATAGAGTACTCTGCGAGCTTTCCAATGCTTCAAATGGTTCATAAATCAAATGCTGGATCAAAAGTTATGGCTCCCAGAAGTTGAACTATTTTTGGAGGGAGATGCAAAATTCAAAATTTGGCTGGAGGCCACTAAAAAGGGGCTATTTATAACCATTTTGGGGAACCCTTGGCAGTAGTAGAGATAAGGGGGAAAGTGTAAAGTCAATAAAAGGTGGTAAAACAAAAACCTTAGTAGATTTGGGGCTATAGAAGGACGAAGGTTCCAGAGTCTAGAGATAGGAAGTTGTAATGTGTTGCAGCCTATGGAGGATTCATCCTTTGATTATACTTGAGCTTTTGTAATGTAATGTGTTGTCCAAATCAATAAAAGAATATTCCTATTTTCTATGTGCAATTTTTTTTGTTGTGTGTTTTATGATTTACCCCCTTCATCATTATGCATATATTCCGAGGCAAGATTATGTTGAATGTGTTTTTATATATTTACTTGATCTTTTTATTTCATCTAATCACTATCTCTCTTCCCCACTCTCTCTCTCTCTCTCATCTATGTACAATGGGTATGCTGAAGAGTTGTGGAAGTTCAATTGTTTTCTTTAAGTGAATAATGATTATCTTGTATCCCTATGACCCATGCTATTTTTTTGTTTTATTGAGTGTCATTAATTAATTTGCATAATCTTAATGGATTCGAAGATACCTATGTTTTGCTTAGTAGCTACTTCAAATGTGTGAGCTTTCATATTTGGTGTGTAGTCTCTATTTGCATGCATCTCCTTTCTAGATTCTTATTCATGCACTACACCTAGGTTCACTTTTACTCCATTAGTCATCACCTATGCATATTATTTGAAGTATGTATGTGTGTTTATCACAAGCCTCATATTTCACATCTTGACACCTACATTTAATATGTATTCTCTTACAAATATAAGAATGGTCACCGTCTACATCATGTTTATTTGTCATCAAGCCTACCATCATGCATCCTCTCAAACTTAGTGACCCTCATTTCTTTTATAATTTGACACCTTTGCATAGTTTAAAGCTCAAATGGATTAAAATTAAATTGAGACATGCTATAATTTTAGATTGAGAATTCCTAATTGTCTAAAAATATTAAATTTCAAGAGAAAAACTTTTGATATGTTTAAATTTGTAGATGATATGGGAATGATCCGGAGACCTCAAAAATTGCATGAATTCTATGTCATGGGAGCCCGTTTTGTTCAATCTTGTTTTGGAAAAACTTTTGTAAAAGCAATATGACATAGAATGCATGCCATTTTTGACAAATACCTATAGAGAAAGAATAAAATGTATTAAATAAAAATATCAATGTCCTCAAATCTGTATCTTGTGAAATAAAAAAATGTATATAAGCATGCTATATTTAAAAAGGCGAGGGGAGTTGTTTAATACTAAGTACCTCTCTCTCTCTCTCTCTCTCTCTCTCTCTCTCTCTATATATATATATATATATATATATATATATATATATATATATATATATATATATATATATATATATATATATATATATATATATATATTTCTCTCTTCACCCCCCCCCCCCCCCTCTCTATCTATCTCTCCCTTCTCTCTCCCTCCCTCATCTCTTTATAGATTATATATATATATATCTCTTCACCCCCCCCCCCCCTCTCTATCTATCTCTCCCTTCTCTCTCCCTCCCTCATCTCTTTATAGATAAGTAAGCTTAGATGAACTCAATCATAAACAAAAAAGTTCAATATATAAGATGCAAGTTCAAATCCCTAAGACACATGTTAAGTATTAAATTAAGTAAATTAAGTGTAAAATTGAGTAGCTTAAGATATGTCTCAATGAAAATATATTAAAATTGAGTATATGTTGAAGCATATACCATTCATTGGTTGTCAAAATGGGTTTTACAGTTCCTAATAACCATCTTTATGCTATTTTCATGGAAAATATTATGCCAATTATAGAAGAGAAAACCATGCTTAAAATGTATCATTCCTTTTCTAACTTATCTATGACAACTATTATGGTGAAATAAAATTATTAGCACTTAATCTCATCAATTATAGGAACCCTTCTTCCCCCACTCAACCTGAATTCCATCATGGTGGCAACCATCATACATTTAAGCCAATCAACAATGACAATGATAATGAGCCTTCTCCATGCAACCAAACTTTTGTATCCTAACACAAACAAAAATAAAAGACCTTCACACCATTAAACAATCATCTTCAACATTTATTATAGCATTTATTGAAATCTAGGATGACTACCCTACCTCCTCTCAAGTATAAAAAATTTAATAAGCATGGCCACACACCACTTTCTTCTTGTGTATATCATAGGATGCTAGGTCATTCTACCAATTAATACCAAGCATTAAAACAAAATACATGCCCTCATTTATGAGTGTACCATCATAGTTGATGCTAGACATGACACGTCTTTTGAACATGAACAAGTTACCCCTATCATTGAGGATGAGAATCTAATGGATTGTAATGACACACCCTTCACATATTCTTAAGATATTGTTGATTCAACAGATGAATATAAGAAAACACATGCTATACATTTCACCTATTATAGCCATGATGATGAAAAGGAGTATCATGATGTACATAGGATGACCAAGACTATAATGCACATTCTCTACCTAATTTTCATTCTTAAGGTGTTCTTTATGCTTCTCACAATGATTTCTATCTTCTTTTACCTTTGAACGATTAGACTCTTATGGGTAGACACTGCTCTTTTGACCCACCTATAAAATAACCTAAAGCATGACCAAATTGAATTGCATTCTCTTTGTCTATAATTGTGACACTTTCCATTTACATGTTTCTATGCCTTTCTTGTTTTAGGGCATTTCTCTATCTTGTTATATAATTTCCATGCTTTCTTTCCTCTTTCTTGGGATACATGACATTGGCCTTAAAATGATAATACTATTCATATGGATAATGTTGATAGTAAAATTTGCATTAAACTAACAACAATGGGAAATCTCGCAAACATGGGATGTGGATTGCAAGATGACCTCTGGGGTTTTACAAGCCGACTCTTCGTAAGGTTTTAAATAAACTTGTTTTCAGATTTTTGGAGAAAAGAGAAGAAGGAAAACTTGAAAATGAAACTAATTAACATGGGGATATGCCAATCACTACTTCCAACTTGCAAAGGATTAATTGTGCACAGGATTCGAAAACAAGAGACAAGATAAACACAAATACGATTATGAAAAGTGATAAACACATAATCATTTAGATGCATAAGGTTTGATAGTCTTAGATTTACAAATGAAGACCACAGATTTGAGACAAGAAAATAAAAAACACTTCAATAGAAAACAATGGCACCGAAAGATCATTTTCCCTTCATTGGTAAATAAAAATGAAGACACAAAAGGCCTTGAAGGCACAGAGCATCAGATCATTTGATCTAGAGAAAACCCGCCATAAAAGGCTTGGAAAAAATCTTTTGTTGTTGGTAAAACCTTCTTCTCGAGATCTGCACACATGTGATAAATCCTCTGTTCATTGATTTCTAATTAATTCTTTCTCTGTTATATTAAAACTCATATTATAAAGGAAATAGAATTCCTCCAATCTCTCCTCTGAATCTGCCTTTTTGTTGCATGCTTGATTTTCTAGTTAACTCTCTATTTTTCTGCCTTTAATTCCATGCAAAAACCTCTTATCTCATGCAAAAATATCCTATGGCTGCATGTTTATCTCAATTATAGTTTTATTGTATCTTTTCTTCCTTTTACACAGCATGAAAAAATAAAAGCCTCGCTTTTTATTTTTGCTTGTAGCATGCATGTTTCTTTTAAAGAAGTTTCTTTTTATTAAAACTGTACTTTATTTATCTCCCCGTAAGCTTTAAAGCATGTGATTTTCTAATAATTAAAGCTTTAGCTTTAATTAGCATGGGTCCAATTCCATAGTTTAAAGACTCACATTACATTTGACTCACTTTATAAAATCTTAAAAAGATTTTTAATAAAGATTAGAAGGAACTTTTAATTCTCCCGTGAGGTCCCTTTGACACGTGCCACAGTGGCGCCCATTCTTGAGAAACATTTCTGACTTCTGGAAATTGCACTGACCATTGATGTTGCTTGAAATGATGGTTCTTGTGGCCTGTTTCTTTGGATGGGTTTTCATTTGCGTGATGACTTCATTACTTTATGCTTGCGTACCTTTGCACACCTATTTATACTTGAGACCTTGCACTTCAAATAAAAAGGCCAAGCCTTTATACATGGGAGAATCTCTGTTTCAGAGGCCGCACCTCTATCATTTAACCTGCGCCTTTACTTATGACTTCATAGTGGTTGTGACACATTCAGGCTTGCACATGAATTTTGAAGTGGCTAGCTTTGATATGGAGGTTGTGCCTCATATAACTATGTCTCTTCATTAGAGTTCGTGCCTATATTTAGAACCAATGCCATCGTCTTTTTATCTTGTGCCATTACATGAAGTGGCAACACCTTTCATTGACTTGGTTGCTCCATACTATGGCTTGTACCTGTTTCTAACTTGTGCGCCATACATTATATTTCATGCGCCATGGTTCTAATATGGCTACACCATTTAGATGACTTTGCTTCATTTTAGATTGCGCCACATTCTTTTGTATGTGCCTTGTTATAGAATGATGTGTTACCATTTCATAGTTGTGCCTATTTATACAGCATTGGATTTTATATGGATGCACCAAGTAACATATGATGCGTGCCTTGATTCTCATGAGCACTTGCACATCACTTTCTAGGGCAGTGCCACAAATTTTTATACCTTGCACTTTGAATCTTTATTTGAATGGTTGGTGCTTTGTAGTGGACTGCACTTTCTCCCTTAATCGGTTGCGCCATGTTTAAACAGGTAGTGTCTTACTTCTAAGGCTTGCGCATCATTTGTTTTGGTTTTGATGTGGCCTTCATTTAGGTTGTGCCTGATATATGAATGTGCTTTGCTTTGCATTGTGCTGCCCAAAATGTTAATAGTTGTTCCTTTGTCTCTGTATGGTTGAGCCTCCATGTCATATAATGTGCATCATATTTCAATTTGGTTAAATGCTTCATTTAGAAACTGACTAGATCATGATCAATTATTGAGACTAAAACTTTTGAAATGGTGTGCAAAAAATGCACAACATTCTTGGTGACTGGTTGGGTGAGTGTGCTTGCACACAACAAACTCCAAAAGAAAATGCCTTAAATCCATTGGGCATTGGAGTCAAAAACACTTAGAAAAAAAATGTGCACAAACAAAATGATACAAAACTGCCCAGCATATCTGACTGATCTAAATTGAAACACTGCACAAACATGACCCATTTTGCAACCTCACAAACTGATGACTTCTGACCATATGTGCAAACATCTGCTGCCACTGAGCCTTATTGAAAAGAACAAACTGAAAATTGAAACTTTTGTTGTAGCTACAACTTATTTCTGAATCATTGAAACTAAACTACCTATAAATGAAACTGACAGGAATGTGCCCATTCACAAGAATGGAAAAATAACTCCCATGCCAGATGATGTTGCTCCATGTGATTCACATTGAACCAATAATAGACCAAATAAATTGCATGAAGAAATAGAGAAAAAACTTGTACCTCTTGGCTTTTCTATATTCCAAAGACTCCTCTTTGGCATTGAAACACCATTCATGTTGATCTACATACTGTTCTTCACTTAGTGGAGGGTGGGAAGGGAGTGCCAAGCATTGAAACTCACATTCTTGCTTGCATGCAGAAGGATCTGTTAACCTGGCCTCATTAGTGATCTCTTTTTCATGTTCCTTGGTATGATCAAAACCCAAGATAGCACCAAAATTTGGTTTGTAGGTGATGGAGCTTCCCATAACTATTATGAATCTGATCGACATCTCTTCTTGAATGAAGAATGTAGTATGAGGCAACTCTTCATTACCAAAAATATTCCTTGATGCATCATAACAATGTGACTTACTCATGCTTTCGCCATGATCATCTAAGCTTGAACAAAAAACTTCTAGCTCATTCTAAAAAGAGTCATTTTCAAGCTCTTCTTTACTTTTTTGCACAAGAGGTTATACTTTAGATTCATAGCAGATGTTAGGAACCCGTGTTTAACCCTTCTCATTACTTTGTTAGTATATTACCCTTCTCTTTACTTTGTTAGTATATTACATTTAGACGCATATGCTTTGTAAGTCATCCCGTGAGTATATTGTATTATCCCACATTCATGGGAAGTAATAGTTGTTTAGATTAGATTTAGTATATAAGTACGTGTTGAGGCCAATGAAGGCATCCACGAATTTATTGTATTGAGCTTGCTCAAAGGAAGTTGCCCCCTCGAAGTGGCCTCCGATCAATAAATTCTTTCTGTGTTTCTGCTATTTCTGACTTCCTAAAGGTTTGATTAAACATCAAGTTCATCTCTTTGGAACATAAGTTTTGATTTGGTGAAATCAGTGTATATGAGACTGCAAGCCATTTACCACAGAAGCTTGAAAAGCACAATTTTCAAAATAATTGGGTATCTTTTGTGCATGAGGAAGAAACTCTTCTACAAACTGATTGCATTCATATAGTTGTTCATGAGAGTTTTAAGGCATAAAATTTGGATCAGCTTGAAACATGCTCAGATCTCTTAGCTCATTGAGCTCATGGGTGAAGGATTCTAGAAGCCCTTTTATTTCAAACATCTCCTTATGATTTATCAAAATAGTAGGGAGGGTGGGTGGATTAGAACAAATTTGTATTTGGCTATATGTGAGAGCTTGGGATGAGATACTTTCATGAGGAAGCAGTGATTTTGAAGGCAAAGGAGACAATTTACCAGCTTCATAAAGTTCATTTTGGCTCTAATGGTGAGATCATAAGATTGAGGCAAAGTTTCTGCTCCTAAAACATGTATCATAATTGAAATCTCATAATCTAAAGCCTTCAAATAATATAGGAATGCAAAAGCTAGAGGAGGCCTCACACCTACTAAAATTTTTCCATACCTTATTAAATCTTAAATCTTGCATTGAAACCATGCATGCACTCTACGGGATACCTCTTAATTATGACAAGATTTTGAATGAGGGAACTAACATCCGCCTTCTCTCAGAATTGATTTTAAAGGAGCTCCCCAAGTTGATCCCATCTTGTGATTGAACCAAGTTGTAGATTTCTATACCATTCTCATGCTTTGCCTCTAAGAGAGAATGCAAGTAATAGAAGAGCTACATTTTCAGCTGTGACATGGTGAATAATGCACAAATTTGTAATATCTTGGATATGATAAGCAAGATGAACATAGCCATCTCCATAAAAATGGGGTAATGCTTTCAAGGCTGCTTCAGGAACTTGACCTTGTTGCTGAAGTATAAGAGGACCACTTAAATCCCTCTTCCTCCCCCACACCCCACACCCACTACACACACCCCATACCCATACCTTCCCCTCGCCGCACACAGCAACTACCACCCGCAGCGGCTCCCACACCCTCCCCAATACTCTTAGGCCGAGCCCTGCACTCCCCACCGCCGCTAGCTCTATCGCCCCTCCACGGCTTTCCTAAACCCCGCAGTCCCTTACTTCTCCTTGCGTAGCCTGCCACGGCCAACACATCGCTCCTCCTCTTCCCTGCACACTGCGCCGCTAGTTCCTCCTCCCGAACGCCACCACTCCACCTCCACCGCAGACCATGCCCTCCGTCTGTCCTCACCTTCGCCAACTCACATCAGCACCGTCGGCGGCGGGCCCTTACTTCCCCACTCTGCAATAAAAAAAATCTCAACTCTTGTGTTAAAAAAAATATATATAGTATAACAATACAGCTCTCTATAATAACCATGCTTGAAAGCCTACCTTCGTGGGAGGAAATGGAAACCTCTTCCATGGATTCTCCATTCTCCCAAAACCCTACCTGCACACACACAAAAAAAAAAAAAGGCAAAACAACAAAAAGAAAATAAGAAAAGAGATTAGGGCTTGAGAAGAATAGAGAAATGAAGATTGGGCATAAAGAGAAAAAGTTGAAGGAAAATAGGTTTAGGGCAGCATATTTCAGAAGAACTATTCTTTTATTGTGTTTAGGATTTTTAGGTTTAAAATTTTATTTCAGTTTGTTGTGGGGATTGTGTGAGGAAGAGGCTTTTAGATTTTATATTTTAAAATTTTAATTTTTAATCCTCTCATTCTCGGGTGTTTGTTTTTAATTAGGGCCTTTTAGAGGTGGATGAGTTAAGATGGGATTCGGGATGTTTTTAATTTTAAATTTTATAATTAATTTTATAAATTAAAATTTGGACCCTTCTATAAATTTCTATATTTGGATGAGTTATTACTTTGCACTTGATTTAATTGTTTTGAGGAGGAAGAGAGAGTTAAACTTTAAATTTAAATTTTAATTCTTTGAGAGGATTATTTTTACTTTTAATTTTATACTGGTGGGAATTCATTTTATCCCTTATTTAAAACCCCTCATTTCTCTTTTGTTTAATTTAACTTTTGGAAGAATTGTTTTATTAATTTTAATTCTATAATAGAATGTGATATTATTTTGCATTTGATTTAATTATCGAGTTATCTCATCATAATTTTTATGGGGAGGGTTATTTGAACCCTCCTCCCTCATCCATTTAATTTTCAAGTGAGTTATTAAACGTAATTTCAATATTACATTTAATAACGAACCCGGTTTTTGGTTGGAGATAACCGACGTTTGGTCAATTTAATTTAATTTTAACATTTTAATTTATATCGTTGTTATCGTTTCTAAATTAATTTAATACTTAAATAATCGTTTATTTTATGAGTCTTTCCTATTGGTGATTTATTTAAAATTTATTCTTTGTGTTTATCGAAAACACGTTACGCTACCGAAATATCCCTAGGTTCCTAGGGTTGAATTTATGCTAATCTATTAAGTTCCTTTCCATCTCTACACCTTCAATCATGCGCTATCATGTCAACATAATCAATCACCTTTCGATCCGAGATTAGATAGGGATCAATGTTGGCGAAACCTTCCACACCTAGGAAACTTAGGAGTACAGACGGAATCGACCTAACCCTAGAAGTGACACACTTCATGTCGCCTACCCCTAGATGGCCTTCACCAACACGGTTATGTCGACATGTTACGCCCTAGAGTACTGCCGTCGAGCACGCAGACGCGTGCGAGGGGGTTATTACGGTTAGAAAGAAAAATATTTCGCGGCATGTGTCGTGACCACATGGCGAATGTTTCAAAACAACATGCTTCTATTCTTAGGCTTCAATGAGAACATTTTTGAACACATATACTACTCTCCTAATTTCTTTCTTGAAATTTCTTACATGATGACATATTTAGTATTGCAATTATTAATGATCAAATGAATAGTAATCTTAAGGTTAGATTTTTTAAATGTTATTTTTGATTTCTATTAACTTTGACATGTGTAGACATTTCTTAATATGCTTATATTACCAACTTCTCTTTTATTTACTAAATTTATTGTTTTTTAAATGTTCCTACACAAAAAAAATTATTTGATACTTTTATTTTATTATATTGTACTAGATAATGCTTTATCTTCCATAATATATGTCCTCACATTGGGGGCAACATTTTCTTTCTCCCATGTTTTGGGCTTAAATGATCACACTTTTCAAACACAAAAACACACTTTGGGCTAATACATTGATCTATCTAGAATTTTCCTTTCTCAAAATCCCTATTTCCTTACCTTATATTGATCACATAATCTTATATGCAATTAATTTAGGGAGGCATATGTCCTACCCTTCTTCTTTACACATTGTGTAATGGTTAAAATGATAGCTTCATTGGTCTTACATTGCACACCTTGGTTAAAGCTACCCTTCATGGGTCCTACACCAATCACACTCAATCATGGAATGTATCCTTCATGGAGGCCAACTTGGTAATTCCATGACTGCCACATACAACAGATCCCCCTCTACTTGTCCAATCTCTATTTTTGGGTTTCATGGACTTTGACTCAATTACATCTCCATGACTCCCTTCTAGAATTGATAGATGAAATTGGATTTCTTAAAATTATGTAAATTATTTATTAGGGTTTCTTTATTTACTATGTAAATTAATTCCTTCATTTCTATGTTTTAGAGATCTAAAGATAATGATCTAATAAAGATAGAAAAAATAACATCAAGAAAAACTTTTGTATCATTTAAGTTAGGTATATCAAATACAAGCTTACATTTTTTATTTTTTGTATCTCACAAACATGCTAAAGTGGGGTCAAAATGTAGAGATGAAAAGTGCCTACTTTGTACTTTTCATTCCCATTGAACACTTGATCTTAGCATCTTGTTTAATAAACATGATAATGATTAGGTATAGATGTTTGGTGAACTTACTATCCCTAAACCTACACCCCATATCATAATCAACCCCTTCTAGACCTAAACATCTTATATGTTCACTCCCTACAATTCTACCACCTTGGATGTTATCACATGTGGTCATGCATGTAGCATTCAATTTTTATTTTGTATTTTGACTCGTGCTTTTCCATTTCACTCCACATGTCAATTTTATCTTGAGCCCAAAATGCCATAAACATTCATATTATGCTTGATAAATAAGGAATCAAGGGATGGATTCACAAGAGGAAGAAAGTACCCGTACACCTAGAAGCAACAATAGGCATCTATAGGAAAAGCACAACTACCACACATAGCCACCCACATAGTAGAAGCCATCTAGGATTGAGAAACAAGTTCTATTCACACATCCATGCTAATACTACACTTGGTCATCTAGGCATTCTACATTCCTTCCAAGCTCCAACCTCTAATCTTTCAAATCTATTTGGAGGTTTGGCCGAGGCAAGTCACCGATCACATCCTAGACATAACATTTTTATTATAGGTATATGTTGCAAGGTTGCATAAGATAGTACCACAACCATACATGATAATTCTACAACCAAAGAATGGGACTGCACAAAATGGCATCTCGAAGGCACAAAAGTCAAGAGTATAAAAACAAAGATTCTAATTTAGTATCTATATTCTTCATCTTACATTCCAACAATTATTAAATTATTCACTAAATACCAAAATGATAAGCCCTTCTAAACTCTATTCTTCTTATTTTCATTTTTATAAACAACCTCTTATACATTATTTAATTTAGAATTTAAAATTTTATTTAAATAGTTCATTAAGATTAATTTAGATTCCAGGTTTAAAAGAACGACCTCTTAATTAAAATAGATTAAGTTTCTTAAGTTAATATATTTTTAGTTTACATTTGTAATGGTGAAAATTGCATAGCCTACACTTTCCCATTAGTTTTAGGATTCATTTTGACTTGTTAGCCTTTATACTATAACTAACATACAAGTGCATGTTTCTACACTAAGATCTGGCATTTTCCTTAAACTTAGCTTGATTTTGCCTATACATAACCCAAGAACTAGTCTTGATCCTTAGCTTACCCATTCGCCTACTTAGTTTGAAATTGTGACTCGAAATTGAACCTAGTTTGATTTTGTGGTATGGAATCCCCCAACCTTTCTAAATTTTAAATTTTAAATTGAGCTCATGTCATCCCCCTCCAACTAGTTGTTGTGTACCTATTTGAAGCGTGAAACTTTTAAAATTATATTCTAGGGTGTGGTATAAAATGACAAACCCTAACTCATTTTAACAAATCTAGAGCTCTCACTTACTACATGCATCATCATCCAAGGAGTATAACTGAGCATCCATTGCCACATCAACACTTGCGTACTTAAAAACAAATAGGCATATTCCATGGTTGTGTAATATCTTTGATCTTTATTCACAATTGGATTGAATGGTTTGTTAGAGGTTTGACTAAGGAGAACATGACTGTCACTTAACAATCTCCTCAAAGGTGTTTGTCAATACTTCCAATCTCTATTTTTCAAGTCTAGACATCAAGGTGAGTTTTACAAGTATAAAAATCCATAGACTACGAAGTCATTTTCGTACACTCTAGATCGATTTTATGAAACAAAAGTTAATTCAACAATATGTTTTTTATCCAAGTCAATTTTGTAGCACAAAATCAATCCTAACAAAACTATGAGAAAATTCCTAATCATCATGCGTCAATAATTCAAATTCTAAGATTATCTTTCATTATAAAATCAAATATAATAACCTTGTCACCCGTCTAAAAACTTTTGTATTTTGACCAAGTCAATTAGATTTATACCACAAAGGCAAGGCATAGAAAAAATTGACCGTCAAAGTGCGTTCCAAAAAATTATGATTATTAGATTAATTCGGAACTTCCTCACAGCCTTTTGAGAAGAAATCACGTCATCGAAGGTGGACCTAATCTTCCCGAATCTGGGGTCCATAACAATGACAATGGAAACAGACGAAAGTTGTACAAACTCCGTGAATGGGACGACAATGAAAATATAAGTTGTGGAAAATGGGAGGAAAGTTAGCATGGAGAAAGTTGTTAATCTCACTCTACTTCGGAGGGAAAGTTAGTTCAGTTTTGTAAAGTTTTTGTTTATGTTTTATTTATTTTTTTTTTTAAAATGTTAGAATTTAAATGTGTGATTGGATTGAATGAATTTTGTTAGGAAGGAAATTAATCTTGCATTAGTTAAGAAAGGTGGAAAATGGTCTTCCAATAGTGAAGTGGGGTAGGATATTTTTTTTGCAGGTTTCTAATATATAGTTGACGATCCACAATTTTAAGGTTCATTCTTCAAACATGTTTTGAGTAGTTTCTAGCTATTATTCCCAATCATTCATATTGCAATTCACTCTTCTTTAGTGACATTTGGTACCATTTGTTAAGCCTTTAGGTTGTTAGTTGCACATTTTCACTTCCTTTCCTTTGCAAATTGATGGTCAAACTATTATAGTTAATCACATAATAGTCCATGATCTATGCATTTCTCATAAGAAGAGTATGTAATGGGACAATTATTTGCTATCATTCACATAGCTCCAAGGGCTACAATGTATTTGCAAAAGGATTCTCTCATTTGAAGTCTATTATAGTTTCCAATCTTTTGCACTTAAGAGGTTCCAATTGCTCTTCCAACTCCAAATGCACTCCTACCAGTAGAAGGACTTCATAAGACTTAAGACATTCTCTATCAAACTTGAGCCAAAATTTAAGGCACTTTATAACAAGGTAAGACTTGGGATAGACCTTGAATTTCCCTATAAGCCCTGAATTCTGCGGACTCCTCGTGCGTAGTGGGCTAGCTACTCTCTGTTCTACAACGTATCTCCTTCATGAAATTATGAAAGTTTCTAGCAGGGTGGTTAACATATTTGAGTTTCATATCACCTCTCATAAATCCATTCATAAACTTCATTAATTGCTGGCAGCATTCCAAATTAAATGCGAAGTGAAAGGTGTCATTCCTTCGTACTACTTGACAGCTCAGAAAAATGTGCCATGGAAGCAGCGAGCACGTTCAGTCAAAAAATTAGAGATTTAAGGAACTTTTGAACCACAATTTTGAGAGTTCAGAAGTTCAAAGAACTTTCGACCTCCTGACAACAAAGGCTTTACTTGATGCAAAGTGACCAAGACTAACAAATGAAAAACCTTTAGACATTAGACTCAGTGACTAGTCGGGAAATCAGGGAGTCAGGCAGTTTGTGAACTCACCGACTTTGGTTCAAAAATTTAGAGAATTTCCAACAAGGCACGAAAATGACCAAGTTAAAAACGTGACTAAGGAAAAAAATTTGAATAGTGGCAAATAAAGAATGAAATTTTTTCTGAGGCATGAATGCTTTAGTAAAAATTTCAAACATGGGGTAACATAATAGACATATTACTTGATCATTTTCAGAGGTGTAGGCATTTTTGCAAGTAAAAACACAATATTTTAATTCCAAGACTAAATATAGATTATCATGATTCCTTCAAATTTTAGTATATACTAAATTGCATTCATTCTTTAATTACAAAACTAAATATATTATTTATTTATTTATTTTTGTACTTTTTAAAATGAATAGTACCTATTTAACTTTATATTAATAAGATCTAGAAATAGTACAATATTCACAAAAAGGGGTAGGGTGGTAAGATGGCACACCCATAAAGTTTGAAAGAACAAAGTTCTAAACAAATATGATCAAAATAACAAAGGGCCAAGCCCACATAAAACTTAAGTAGCTAGTGCCATGCCAGCAGAGGGAGGATGATCATTATCATCAAGCTTTCCCCAAACATCTCTAGGGTGGCATCATCAATCGACTTCCAACCAACAAGAGCATCAGTACCATATTAATTCTTCTCAGGGGGCTCCTAAGCATAGACTAAAGAAATGGTGAGCTACAAATGAGGAAACTTGCTTGTGTCAAGCCAGCACCCTGCCAAGGAGATGGCGGTTGGGAGGGTTGGGACCATCCTTCACACGTAGCAAAGTCACTAGACTCTAAGGCCAGGGGCCACGAGAATGACAAACATGATCCCCACAGTTGCATTTGGTTGACTATATGCATCGACGCTGATGCCTCGTGGTCCAACAGTTCTTGGAGATGGGCAACCTCAAGTGCAAATTTTCTAGCTTGCACCTAAATATCCATCAGAACATTAGGGGTAAGTGCACAAAGATGAGGGACCAAAATGGGGTCTTAAGTTGTCACTTTTTTTTTTCTTCTGAAATTAGGAAACATTGATGTTGGATGAGAAATTGAAGATAGCTACACTCAAAATTTGAAGATGGAACTGTTATCACCCAGATTTGCACCCTTGCTGCAGTTGTGAAACTTTAGCAATCTGGAGTAACATGGGAATGATCTTGAAGTCTGGGACCTTGTGAAATGAGAATAGACCTCTGGAGAAGGTCGGCTTCTTTGACTAGTAATCACCTAAAACTACTAAATCTTTAGAGGAAAAGGGAGAAGGAATGCTTCTTTGAATGAAAGATGAAAACAGGAAAACTAAAAGTAAGGGTGATGCACCAGACTGATTAAAAGTAACTTTCATAGAACTAAGAAAATGCACAAAATAACCAGATACAGCAAGTAGACATACACAAATTCAAATGAATTTTTAGCAGAGGTGAGAAACAAGAAGGTTGAGAGGAACAAAATGTTCACAGACAACCATATGCAAGTTCACACTAAACTAGAAAATCAGTAAAAAGAGGTAAAATGACTTGCATATATTTAGTAAGAAGGCACAATTACAGTAGCAGAAAGCTCTGTTTGAAAATAGAAAGCTTGAAAGCCAAAAAAAATTCCAACCCTATTTACATTTTATTCTATGTATATATAGCACTTTAATCTGACCTAAGTCAGTTACAAAAATTCGCTCCATGAGCTGTGTTGGCTAACAGATTTGTCCCTTTTTTTAAAATAATTTATTCTGACTCTATACCCCTCTTTTAAAGAACAAATGAGTTAAACAACAAATGGGTGAACCTTTTAAATTAGTTCCCCTCTGAATTTAGGTACAGCTCCCTTTAAGATTTTCAGTGAATTTAACCTATTCAACTAACCAAATGCATTTTTAACCAGAAAATGCTTAAGGTAGACTAACATTCATACATAACCATGTCATGAACGTGATAAATTTATACAGTAACAGGATAGAATGCACAGATTCTATTTTGATACTTTCAAACACATGAATACATTCATACAAACTTGCTGAAACAATAAAGAACAGAACACATATGACGAATTGTCCAAATGAAGAGCAATTACCAGATAAAGGAAGATTTTACACAGAAAATCTAATTCCACACATTCAGACGCACAGATCCAAAATAGGCAGTAAGTGTTTCTTTATTTCATTCACAGATGAAAAATAATCAGACAATTATCACGTAATGTCCAAAATCTACTGTTCAGCCCCCAAAAACTTTCTTCTTTTTAAAAAAAAAAAAAAAAAAACCATCTCCCCTTCTCCATTATAAAAACATATAAATATGAATGTCTTAACCCATGTCTTTGCGCAAATTAAACCCAGAGTTAACATACTCTGACCCATACGGGATTTAGTTTCTTTTTAACAACTGATTATAAAAGAACAAGATTGCTGGAAATAACAGAAATAGGAACTGAAAGAGAATGAGCCAATGAAATTATGACTGGGGCGACGAGTCAGCATCTCCTGATTTGTTATTGGTAGCCTGGGGAGCATGTTGGGCTTTCCACTCCTGAAAGGCAGCAACAAACTCCTGAATTTTAGGGAAGTTTGGTATACCTATATGCTTCATTCTTGATTTCCAGACTTCTTTTTCTCTCCGCATTTTCCCAAACTTTTCCTTGTGTTCAGGGAGTGCATCGATGCAGAGATAGAGCAGCAACTCGATTTTAGAAACCCTGGAGAAATCCTCAATTAGAATATTATCATTTTCTTTAACAAAGTTGATTTTATCTCTAAAGGATTGGATCACTGTTTCAACATCTTCCACAGGCTTTCCATCATCTTTTAAGTATTTTACATCGATACATTGCAAATCATGTTGCAGTGATTAGGTGAATTCTGTTATCTCCTTGATTAGCTTTGAGAGTTCAAAGCGTCCTTGTCGAGATATGGAGTTCCTCCATTCAATATTCTTTTTGTTCACATATAACAAATCCTCGTCCACACCAGTCAAGTTCTTCTCTTCCAAAAACTTCTCCAGCCCATATTTCCGAACCTCTTCTATTTGGTTTATTACACTTATCCACTTGCCTTCGTCTTTTGCCCAAACAGCAACCTGTGCTTTAAGATCTTCAATAGTGGCAGCAGTCAGATCATATACATTTTTGAGTTCATGAATATATTCAGTTCCTTTTTGTTCTATGTTGTCCAACCAGTTGTCAAATGTTTTTGAGACCATTTTGCTTCTATGAACTTGATCTAACATTTTTTGATTGACAGGTGATTTTGGGTCGAAAGACAAGGGAACCTGTGAGATCGGCTGTGGGTTAGGATTGTTAATGGCCTCAATGTACTCTGCCATTGAACACAGAGCTTGTTTCAACTCTCTTTTGTCCTTCTCATCTTTCATTGTTCGGCTGACCATTCTCTTAGTGGAAGCTTCAAGATGGTGCACATCTGCAGCTCTGGAGGCAGTACCGAGATCTATCCTCTCCACAGTGAAATCATGCACTATAGGATCTTGAACCTCTTCTTCAGTCACTGGCTTCGCTATTTCTGCACTCTAGTTACCAGTGTTTGGGTCAATATTTATTCTGAACGTTTTGAGTCTCTTGGACTTGGGGGTCTTCCCCAGACATTTACTAACCATGTCCTCTAAAGGGAGAACAAGAGGAATCACTTTCTTTTTGTCAGATATGGAGCTTTCCAGACACTTCGGTGCAGGGGCCGAGACTGTCTTCCTGGGCTTCTCTCCATCAGAGGGTTCATTTGAAATCATTAACACCTCAGGGGTCTCTAGAAAGGCCTCTGACTGTGAACCAGTGTCAACTGCCTCTGTTCTGTTTGGGCTTGTCTCTTTGTCACCCATAGGCTCTTCTGCTTCTTCCTCTGAATTTAAATCAACAATTATTGTCTCAGAAGTCTGCTTCTTTCTTTTCCCTTTAGTTCTTAACTTGGTGACACGAGATGGCAGAACATCCGTGAGGACTCTTCTGGATCTCTTGGAGACAGGGCTTTTCTTAGTTGATGGCTTGGATGCACCTGCACCACAGATAGCAAGGGGTTGATTAGAAGAGTCCATGGGAAGTGATGATGTGACCATTGAAGAGAATTGTTGGACAGTTTTACTTTGAAGCCCTTCCTGTCTTTTTTCTCTTAACCATTTTTCAGTCCTCCTTATCATCGGAAGGGTCTTGATTTCAATTCTGTCCTCTTCTTTCTTGCCCCAGTCCACCTCTGGAATGAGTAAGTGTTCTACCTTCTCAAATTTTGGATCAACCACTTGTTCATCATCAACAAAGATTCCAGAAATGTCCATTTTTAAATTAAGGGTAATTATTTGTCCCAAAGAAAATCTACACCATAGCCTTCTCCTAACTTCAAATTCATTTGGGCAGTCTTCCCAATAATCTTCCAGCTTAGGAAGGTGTGAGTGCCCTGTTCTAGAATCTAGGTTATCTTTAACAAAACATTTACTGTCAAATTGCGCCCTGGCAGTGAAGGATTGAAAATTGAACCTTTTGAGGTTCGCCTCTAGATTCAAGGCATCAGATTTCGAATGGCATGAATAATGCCCAAGTTCAATAGGAAAAGCAATACCACAACCCCTTTTTGATGGGAATTTGTTATCAACATGTGCCAATTGCCGACATACCTCCATCAATACAAAATGATCGAATACATATCTAGGCAACTTCAAGGGTTCACCATCAAATCCTCCAATTCTGATATAAGTGAATTCAGAAAATTGGATGAAAAAGCTACCGTAGATACTGATCAATTGCATTGCTTCACTGGTCATTCTTTTACCTAGATTGCCTGCCAGTTCATAGGTCATTTTTCTAGTGAAGACATCATTAATCCTTTTATAATTTTCATAACAATTTTTTCTTTGCAACTGTGAATAATATTCGTAAATCTTATTGCTCTCATCTAAAGGCTCATGAGGCAGGTCAAACCAATCTCTTGTGGATGCTAAATAGTAGAATAGATATGAAGACATAAAGAAATCCCTGTTACCCAGACGATTATTTAAACTCTGATGTAGACAGTCAGCTACTATCTCAGCCCAATCCAAATATTGTTCACCCTGAAGGATGACTTGTATGAAGAAGTACATCCAGTCCTCCCAGTAATAGGCATGCTGATTACCTCTTAGTCTGTGCAACAACACCACGATATCCCTTACTTCCTGTATCAAATGATCTCTAGTAAGGGGTCTGGGCAGCCTTGAACTACCCTTTTGAAATTTTAGCAGCCAGTTCCTTGCTATTACACTTCTGTAAGTTGGTCTCTTTTCTGAGAAATACCCATTGGAGGCAGTAATGTCAAGACTGGAATACACCTCTTTAGGCAGTATCTTCATCACAGACATGAGGGTTTGTCTATCAACATGGAATAACACATCCCCGTCTGCTTTTCTGACGCACCTATGTTGGGGATCGTATCTGTTTATACACTCTTGAACCAACTCTAGGCAGAATATAGCTTGAGAAAAGGCTGTGGCTTCAACTAAACCACTGTCCACAATTTTCTTCATTGTGGGGTTTTGGACAGGGTTTCTAGTTCTTCCTATGAATTCCTCTAAATCATATTGAACTAATGCAGTATCTCCAAATTCTGAGTGAGAGTAAGTGAGACCAGGGCCATGTTCGTCTCCCAAACATGTAGATTTCAAAGACATACTTGGACGATTATAATAAAACACTTCAAATTTTGAAAATAACAGAAATTCCAGAGGCTCTTCTTTCCAGTATAAGAATTCAGAATAGCACAGGGGAAACAGAACTCACCTTCAGGATATTTGAATTCACTACGAAAACTTGAATAACGAGAGCCTTACACTTCCAGCGCTATCCTTCTCCGCATTGCACAGTATATTTTCTTGCTAAAATTAGCTTGTTCTTGGTTAATAATGGCACTTACTAGAATGAATAATCATCGCTTGGAACAATACGTGCCAAAAATATTTGAAAAGACGTGAACTCTGATTTCTTCATTAATAGCAAGTAATGTTCGTGCGCCATCATGAAGTACAATGATTATCCATAGTCTCCGCTAAATTAGAGCTCTCGGTTTCATGATGGGTTTCTGACAAATTTTCCTCCAATTTTCCCACTAAGTTTGACTTAGAAAGCTGCGGGAGCAAACGGGACCAAAATTACCAAATCTTTGAACTTATTGAACCATTGAACCTTTAGGACATGGTTCAACGCGATGGTTCAATGTGATGGTTCAAGCATGTCAACTGGACTTTGTAGGTAGGCAAAAGATTGACTTACCGAAACAGGGACTTGACTTATGAACCGTTGAACTTGTGAAGATACGGTTCAATACGAAGGTTCAATGATGCAAGGGTTATGTAGACCAACAAAAAGTTACACGGCTTCGGTAAAAGGTTGCCAATTATAAAACAGTGAACTATTGAACCTTGAACCATTGAACCCCGCGGCAGAGTACAAGCGGGAGGTTCAATGATATATTAGTAGACAAGGAAACTGCGTGACCCAACTCATAGGAAGACAATGAGTGCTGAACCTTAAGACCGTTGAACCATTGATCCTTGAACCCCGCTATAGAGTACGCGCGGAAGGTTCAAGTTCAACCCGAAAGTACAAAGACGCTTAAGACGAGTAAAAGGCAGCTTGCTTTATGTGACACTTTAGACATATTGAACCATTGAACCTTGAGCTTTGAGAATGGTTCAGGTTCAAAGGTTCAATCCTTTTATACAAATATGACACACGAGTAAAATTTGAAGGACTAAGAGTCGATTTACAAAGTAAAGGTATGACCAAAAATATAGTACGGTAAACCGACTCTTGCTTAAGAAATATTACCGATACATAAATAAACTAGGGCGACTCAAAAGGAAACATTGGCTCTGACTGGGGACTGCATTTTATGGCAAAATGCAGAGGACTTAGAAGCTCTGGTTTCGTAGAAAAGGGAAGAAAGAGAAGAAAGGAAACAGACCGGGGCAAAACAAAAATGGGAAAAGGAAAACACAAAACCAAACAAAAGGGAAGACTATATACAAAACGGGGGATCTTGTTTACAGACGATACAGCTTGAGATCCTATCCATTATAGGACAGGGGTAGAATAGTTCCATCAGGATATTCCAGTTTGAAAGAATTTGGACCCAATACCTGGTGAATCTTGAAAGGCCCACTCCAGAGCGAGTCAAATTTGCTATGTGCACCTTTTGGTTCTCTCCTTCTGTCCCACAGTAATACTTCATCTCCTTCCATAAACTTCCTGGGTCTTGTGTTCTTGTCAAAAATTTCTTTGACCCTAGCTTGATGCACAGTAATCCGGTCAACCAACTCGTTTCTCTCTTCTTCAATTTTGGCTAAATACATAATCCTCTTCTCCAGGGAATCTTGGAAATATTGATCTTTAATTACACTTTGTAGCTTGGCTGTAGATAGCTCCAGAGGTAAAGACAATTGGGCACCTATCCCATAAACTAATTCAAAAGGTGCCATCCCAATTACTCTTTTAGGAGTTATTTTGTCAGTCCATAGTGCTTCATACAACCTCTTATGCCAATCTCTGGGGTTGTCATTCACCAATTTCTTCATGATAGCAATCAGGTTTTTGTTACTGGACTCAGCTTGCCCATTCCCCTAGGGATAATAATCTGATGAATGGGAGAGAGAAATACTATGTTCATAACAGAAAGAAGTCATTTCAACTGAAGAGAAACTGGTAGCATTATCTGTTACAATCTTCTGAGGCACACCAAATCGTACCAAGATATTTTCTTTAAGAAAATCACAAACCACCCTGGAAGTTGTTCTTTTTACAGGGGTTGCCTCAACCCATTTTGTGAAATAATCTGTTGCTGTTAAGATGTGGGTATGCCCTACACTTGAAGGGGGTGAGATAGGCCCAATAAAATCCACTCCCCACTGTTTAAAGGGGTCTTCAACAACAACAGGCCTCAAAGGTAGAGCTGCAAGTTGTGGCCTTCCTGAGAACATTTTACATTTCTCACAATTGGCCACCCACCTATATGCATCTTTAAACATTCTTGGCTAGTAGTAACAATTTTTGAGGATTTTGAAAGCTATAACTGAAGAAGAAAAGTGTCCGCCACAAGCTTCGTTATGAAAAACTTCCAAGAGTTTCTCTTGCTGCTCTTTATCTACACACCTCAGGAAAGTTCCATCTAACCCTTTCTTGTAAAGGACATCTCCCCAGATAAGATATTTTGCAGCTTTTAGCTTCAGGTTTCTTTTCTCTTTAGGAGTCAGGTGATCAGGACAATCCCCATATGTAAGATAATGTGCCACATCCAGAAACCATGGATCCTGCAAGCTTACCAATAAGACTGTGGGGAGTCCTTCTCCTTCTTGTTCTTTGTTCTCAGCAATCAACTTACATAAGCCTTGACCTCTGATCAGCTTAGCAGGCTTAACTTCCAGATCATATTCCTGAATTTTAGCAACCCACGTTGCTCTATTGTTTAATCCTACTTCTTGCTGAGTCAAAATACTTTTTAGAGCTGAACTTGGAACAAATACAACTGAATGGGAATGAAGTATATAATATCTGAATTGTTTAACAACTTTAACTACTGCGAAATCTTGTTTTTCAACCAAAGAATATTTCAGCTCATGCTTCTTAAGGGGAACGCTCATAAAAGCTATGGGAACCTCTTCATCCAATTCATTTTTCTGCAACAAAATACCTGACATGGTGTGTTTTGAAGCATGACAGTAAATGATAAAATCCTTTTGAAAATTAGGATTTACCAAAGTGGGAGTGTTTGCAATCGCCTCCTTGATATCCTTAAACGCCTTCTTAGCAACTTCATTCCATTTAAAAGGTTGTTTCTCACTCATCATCCCAACAATGTGTTTTGTAATCTCAGCAAAGTCGGGAATGAACCTTCTGAGAAAGTTGATTTGACCAAAGAAGGACTTGACTCCAGTCCTATTTGAAGGGAGACTAAGCTGTTGAATTGCCTTGACCCTCTCTGGATCAATCCTGATTCCATCCTTTGAGACTAGGTGTCCCAACAATTTTCCCTCAGTCACACAGAAAACTGACTTCTTGGGATTGAGTGAGATGCCATGGCTTCGACACCTTTGTAAGACGGACTCCAGATTTTTCAAGTGATCTTCTCTCTTCTTTGAAAAGATAGTCAAATCATCAAGGTAAATAACAATAATCCTGTTCTTCAAGTCCCTAAAAGATGAATCCATTGCTCGCTGAAAAGTTGCTCCCACATTAATCAAGCCAAAGGGCATTCGACTATAGGCAAAAGTTCCTCGAGATGTGGTGAAAGCAGTCTTATGTTGATCTTCTACAGCTACACCTATCTGATTGTAACCTGAGAAACCATCCAACATAGACATCATTTCAGACCCAGCAACTGTCTGTAAGATATGGTCCATCACGGGTAAGGGATAGTTATCCTTCAGGCTGGCTTGGTTCAAATTTCTAAAGTCAACATAGATCCTTATTTCTCCATTCTTCTTTCGTACTGGAACTATATTTGCCACCCAAGTGGAGTGATGAATTGGATAGATAATTCTAGCTTTTAGCATCTTATCAATCTCCCTGAAAATGGCTTCAGCAACTTTTGGATTATAACTCCTCAATTTTTGTCTGAATGGAGCTGCATTTGGTTTCAAAGGAATATGATGTTGAAACTGTCCATGTCTAAAATTTTTGAGATCATCATAGCACCAGGCAAAAACATCTTTATATTTGATCAGCAATTTGATCAATTTGTTTTTCTCTTCCAAAGAGCAGCATTTACCAATGGATATCCATTTAGGATTAGCTTCATCCCCGATATTTATCTTCTCATAATCCTCTGCTTTATTAGGAATACAGGGAGGTTTGCCTTTAACATATTCATCTCTCTGAGAAAACAGATGTTCTAAAGATACCAGCCCTTTAGGGATTTTGTTTCCCTTTAATTGAATAATATCATCTTTTGGATTAATCCCAGGGTCAGGACTGAATTCTTTACACTCTATTTCGGAACCTTCAAAATAGGTCCCCAGGAACATTTCAGCATTTTCTAAAAACTTTTTGATCTAATTATCACTTTCAAAAACTTGCCAGTTCTCAGCATTGTTGGGGACATTAGGGCGATATACCATTTCTAATCTTTCTTGAAATCTGGATGTGGCAAAAGGAGAGAAGCTGATACTGCTAAAGAATCTACTCGGGAGTTTTGATCTCTGGGAATTGTTTCTATAGAGAAGGCATCAAAATATTCGATCTCATCCCATACCCTATTTCTGTAATGCCTTAGTCTTTCATTCTTAACAGAAAAGATCCCCCTTACCTGTTTCACAATTAGTTCAGTATCACCCTTCACCTTGAGTACCTTCACACCCTTTCCTTTAGCTTCAAATAATCCAAGCAGTAAAGCTTCATATTCTGCAGTATTATTGGTGTTTTTAAACTCTAGTTTAAAAGAGTGAGAAAAAATTTCACCTTCAGGTGAGATCAACACAACCCCAGCCCCTGAACCAGCAACAACACAACTGCCATCAAATTCCATAACCCATAAATCATCAGAATGTATAGACTTTTGCATTAATTCCTCTTGGGGATCTAACTCATAGCTCTGTTCAGAGGAGAGAAAATAGTTGCCAAATTCACATTCCTCAAACAAAATCTGGGCCTTGGGATCATCAGAGGGGTAGATAGTGAACTTGCACTTGGGCTTAGGTTCCAGCTTCACTTTCTGCTTCCCCACTAGGATTGTGGCCTCTGACCAATCCAGTTTGATTTGTCCACCTAAATCCTTGCAAAATGTCCTGCTCAAAAGCATTCCATAACTGGCAGGAATATCTGGTACTAGAATAGTCAATTTCACCCTCTTGTCAGGGTAAGCTGCAAGTGCGACTCGTGAATCTTTAATCTGTCCAAGCAAGGAAACCTATTTTCCATCCATAGAATAACATCTTCCAAATGTTTTTGTGAGTGATAATCCTAAGGCTTTAGCCACAGAGGAAGGCATAATGTTATCAGAAGCTCTTGAATTTATAATGCAGTTACTAAGTTTATGGCCATTGATAAACAAAGACACATAAAAAGGATTAGGTTTCAAATCAGTATAAGGAGCATTGGTGGATGAATTGGGAGTTGTTTTAGAGGCAGACGAGGATGGCTCAGATGAGGAAGCAAATAATCTAGCAATGGGGGATTCAGTATCAACCTCCAATTGATTCTCAAATTCAGTTTGTGCAGGACTACCCTTAACATGTTTGACTAATTTGTCAAGTTCAGTAGGTTTCAACTTGAGATACTCAATAGGAGAGATTTGAATTTTTGCAGACTTACAGAAATCTACAATATCAAAAGAAGCATCTAGATCATTTCTATGTAGCAATCTATTTTCCTGAGCCTTTAAATTAGCATCATGAGTTCTAGTTAGAGGCTCCTTACCTTTGCCAGGTACTTCTTGAGTATTAGAGGATTTCATATTCCTCTGACTCCTAGTGAGCACAGCGCATGAAGGATCTTCAAGGGTTACCAATATTTCACCTCCCCTTTCTGAATCAGATTCATATTCTAGGAAGTGTATCTCAGAGCCGCCAGGTTCCTCAAAGTTCTTTTCTTCTTCTGTGGCTTCCCCTAGCATATCTTGAGTAGCGGTCATCTGATTGTACCTAAGCATTTCTAGGCAAGAATTTCCATCATGGTCAGTAGTTAAGTGAAAAATACACATGTTTCCTCTCCCAGGAGCAGGTTCAATAGCCAGTCTTGGCTATGCTGCCATCAAGGGTAAAACTCTACCAGTATTTGCTTGTTGATTCGAATTCCTTCTGCTTATATCTTGATAGGGTTGTTGAAAGGGAGCACCAGCTTTGGGTAGTTGCCTCTTTAAGGCAATCATATCATTCACCAACCTTTGCACCACAGGGTCCGTAGATAATGAGGGCTGGGCATTTGGCACCTGGACCTCTCTCTTCCATTTACCGGCCATAATGAGATCATCCTCCAATCCGACTGCTAAGGCTTGTGCAGCTGGCAAATCAGCAATTACACCTCTTCTGAGATGGAAGCTAATATCAGGAGGCATAGAATTAATAAAGAAACATTTTTTATTTTCACCAGACGGTCTTTTAGTAGTAGGGATTTTGTTCACAATTCTATTAAATTTAGCCACGAACTCCCTCATAGGTTCATGAATCTCTTTCTTAAGCTGAGTCAGCTGTGCAAGGAGGTAATGTTCATCCTCTGCACTTTTGAACCTATTTTCAAAAGCGGTCTTCATTTCATTCCAATTTGTAATTGAGGAATTAGTCAGGTGGTAAAACCATTGTGCCGCAGTGTCAGTCAAAGTCTGCACAAAGAGCCTTATGGCGACATCTTGGTGTTGTACACCTAACACACTACATGCTGCTGCAAAGGCACACAGATGTTCTTCTGGTGATGTTTTACAGTCTCCATTGAACCTGGGCAAATTTTCTCTTGCATTTTTAGGTAATGGATTCAGGTTGGCCCCTAGGTTCAGAGGCCCTATGGCAGCTCCCCAAGGTTGAGCCATGGGTAGAAAATTTATAGCTAAGGGGATAGCAGTGCCTGAAAGGATTAAAGCTTGATAGACAGGGGAAGTAGCAGGTTTGGGAGGGCTAGGAGGTCTACTTCTAGCTCTTCTTGCACGAGTAGGGATATAAGGAAAATTAAGATTTTGTAGTGCTTGAAAGGTAGGATCCTCAACTCCCTCTCTTCTCGAAGACCTGGTGTATGGTCTAGAATCCAGCTTAAAATATTGAAACTGGATAGGTAGTTATTGATTTCTTTGTTGTTCTTGATTTCTTTGTGCTTCAAGGACTTGGTTTCTTGCAGCGTTTTGTGCCTGCCTTCTTTTCTGCCTGAGTAACAACAATTTCAGGTTATCAGCCAATTCCTCTTCTTGTTCTAACACTCTGCTTGCTCTTCTGTAATCTTCACTATTCCGTCAAGTACGCCAAGCAAGGGTATTCAATTGGCCAATAATGTCTTCCTGCTCATCTTGAAATCCAAGGTTGGGTTGCAGAACAGGAATTATGTTTTCGTGCGGAAGCACCATTGTTGTTTCATATTCAGGTGACCAATCTTTAATTAATATTTTATCGTTCCCCAGTAGAGTCGCCAAAAACTGTTGGCTAACAGATTTGTCCCTTTTTTTAAAATAATTTATTCTGACTCTATACCCCTCTTTTAAAGAACAAATGAGTTAAACAACAAATGGGTGAACCTTTTAAATTAGTTCCCCTCTGAATTTAGGTACAACTTCCTTTAAGATTTTCAGTGAATTTAACCTATTCAACTAACCAAATGCATTTTTAACCAGAAAATGCTTAAGGTAGACTAACATTCATACATAACCATGTCATGAATGTGATAAATTTATACAGTAACAGGATAGAATGCACAGATTCTATTTTGATACTTTGCACAGATTCTATTTTGATATTTTCAAACACATGAATACATTCATACAAACTTGCTGAAACAATAAAGAACAGAACACATATGACGAATTGTCCAAATGAAGAGCAATTACCAGATAAAGGAAGATTTTACACAGAAAATCTAATTCCACACATTCAGATGCACAGATCCAAAATAGGCAGTAAGTGTTTCTTCTTTTCATTCACAGATGAAAAATAATCAGACAATTATCACATAATGTCCAAAATCTACCGTTCAGCCCCCAAAAACTTTCTTCTTCTTTTTTTTTTTTTTTCAAAAAAAAAAACCATCTCCCCTTCTCCATTATAAAAATATATAAATATGAATGTATTAACCCATGTCTTTGAGCAAATTAAACCCAGAGTTAACATACTCTGACCCATACGGGATTTAGTTTCTTTTTAACAACTGATTATAAAAGAACAAGATTGCTAGAAATAACAGAAATAGGAACTGAAAGAGAACGAGCCAATGAAATTATGATTGGGGCGACGAGTCAGCATCTCCTGATTTGTTATCGGTAGCCTGGGGAGCATGTTGGGCTTTCCACTCCTGAAAGGCAACAACGAACTCCTAAATTTTAGGGAAGTTTGGTATACCTATATGTTTCATTCTTGATTTCCAAATTTCTTTTTCTCTCCGCATTTTCCCAAACTTTTCCTTGTGTTCAGGGAGTGCATTGATGCAGAGATAGAGCAGCGACTCGATTTTAGAAACCCTGGAGAAATCCTCAATTAGAATATTATCATTTTCTTTAACAAAGTTGATTTTATCTCTAAAGGATTGGATCACTGTTTCAACATCTTCCACAGGATTTCCATCATCTTTTAAGTATTTTACATCGATACATTGCAAATCATGTTGCAGTGATTGGGTGAATTCCGTTATCTCCTTGATTAGCTTTGAGAGTTCAAAGCGTCCTTGTCGAGATATGGAGTTCCTCCATTCAATATTCTTTTTGTTCACATATAACAAATCCTCGTCCACACCAGTCAAGTTCTTCTCTGCCAAAAACTTCTCCAGCCCATATTTCCGAACCTCTTCTATTTGGTTTATTACACTTGTCCACTTGCCTTCGTCTTTTGCCCAAACAGCAACCTGTGCTTTAAAATCTTTAATAGTGGCAACAATCAGATCATATACATTTTTGAGTTCATGAATATATTCAGTTCCTTTTTGTTCTATGTTGTCCAACCAGTTGTCAAATGTTTTTGAGACCATTTTGCTTCTATGAACTTGATCTAACATTTTTTGATTGACAGGTGATTTCGGGTCGAAAGACAAGGGAACTTGTGAGATCGGCTGTGGGTTAGGATTGTTAATGGCCTCAATGTACTCTGCCATTGAACGCAGAGCTTGTTTCAACTCTCTTTTGTCCTTCTCATCTTTCATTGTTCGGCTGACCATTCTCTTAGTGGAAGCTTCAAGATGGTGCACATCTGCAGCTCTGGAGGCAGTACCGAGATCTATCCTCTCCACAGTGAAATCATGCACTGTAGGATCTTGAACCTCTTCTTCAGTCACTGGCTTCGCTATTTCTGCACTCCAGTTACCAGTGTTTGGGTCAATATTTATTCTGGACGTTGTTTTGAGTTGGGGGTCTTCCCCAGACATTTACTAACCATGTCCTCTAAAGGGAGAACAAAAGGAATCACTTTCTTTTTGTCAAATATGGAGCTTTCCAGCCACTTTGGTGCAGGGGCCGAGACTGTCTTCCCGGGCTTCTCTCCATCAGAGGGTTCATTTGAAATCATTAACACCTCAGGGGTCTCTAGAAAGGCCTCTAATTGTGAACCAGTGTCAACTGCCTCTGTTCTGTTTGGGCTTGTCTCTTTGTCACCCATAGGCTTTTCTGCTTCTTCCTCTGAATTGAAATCAATAATTATTGTCTCAGAAGTCTGCTTCTTTCTTTTCCCTTTAGTTCTTAACCTGGTGACACGAGATGGTAGAACATCTGTGAGGACTCTTCTAGATCTCTTGGAGATAGGGCTTTTCTCAGTCGATGGCTTGGATGCACCTGCACCACAGATAGCAAGGGGTTGATTAGAAGAGTCCATGGGAAGCGATGATGTGACCATTGAAGAGAATTGTTGGACAGTTTTACTTTGAAGCCCTTCCTGTCTTTTTTCTCTTAACCATTTTTCAGTCCTCCTCATCACCGGAAGGGTCTTGATTTCAATTCTGTCCTCTTCTTTCTTGCTCCAGTCCACCTCTGGAATGAGTAAGTGTTCTACCTTCTCAAATTGTGGATCAACCACTTGTTCATCATCAACAAAGATTCCAGAAACGTCTATTTTTAAATTAAGGGTAATTATTTGTCCCAAAGAAAATCTACACCATAGCCTTCTCCTAACTTCAAATTCATCTGGGCAGTCTTCCCAGTAATCTTCCATCTTAGGAAGGTGTGAGTGCCCTGTTCCAGAATATAGGTTATCTTTAACAAAACATTTACTGTCAAATTGCGCCCTGGCAGTGAAGGATTGAAAATTGAACCTTTTGAGGTTCACCTCCAGATTCAAGGCATCAGATTTCGAATGGCATGAATAATGCCCAAGTTCAATAGGAAAAGCAATACCACAACCCCTTTTTGATGGGAATTTGTTATCAACATGTGCCAATTACTGACATACCTCCATCAATAGAAAACGATCGAATACATATCTAGGCAACTTCAAGGGTTCACCATCAAATCCTCCAATTCTGATATAAGTGAATTCAGAAAATTGGATGAAAAAGCTACCATAGATACTAATCAGTTGCATTGCTTCACTGGTCATTCTTTTACCTAGATTGCCTGCCAGTTCATAGGTCATTTTTCCAGTGAAGACATCATTAATCCTTTTATAATTTTCATAACAATTTTTTCTTTGCAACTGTGAATAATATTCGTAAATCTTACTGCTCTCATCTAAAGGCTCATGAGGTAGGTCAAACCAATCTCTTGTGGATGCTAAACAGTAGAATAGATATGAAGACATAAAGAAATCCCTGTTACCCAGACGATTATTTAAACTCTGATGTAGACAGTCAGCTACTATCTCAGCCCAATCCAAATATTGTTCACCCTGAAGGATGACTTGTATGAAAAAGTACATCCAGTCCTCCCAGTAATAGGCATGCTGATTACCTCTTAGTCTGTGCAACAACACCACGATATCCCTTACTTCCTGTATCAAATGATCTCTAGTAAAGGGTCTGGGCAGCCTTGAACCGCCCTTTTGAAATTTTAGCAACTAGTTCCTTGCTATTACACTTCTGTAAGTTGGTCTCTTTTCTGAGAAATACCCATTGGAGGCAGTAATGCCAAGACTGGAATACGCCTCCTTAGGCGGTATCTTCATCACAGACATGAGGGTTTGTTTGTCAACATGGAAAAACACATCCCCGTCTGCTTTTCTGATGCACTCGTGTTGGGGATCGTATCTGTTTATACACTCTTGAACCAACTCTAGGCAGAATATAGCTTGAGGAAAGGCTATGGCTTCAACTAAACCATTGTCCACAATTTTCTTCATTGTGGGGGTTTGGATAGGGTTTCTAGTTCTTCTTATGAATTCCTCTAAATCATATTGAACTAATGCAGTATCTCCAAATTTTGAGTGAGAGTAAGTGAGACCAGGGCCATGTTCGTCTCCCAAACATGTAGATTTCAAAGACATACTTGGATGATTATAATAAAACACTTCAAATTTTGAAAATAACAGAAATTCCAGAGGCTCTTCTTTCCAGTATAAGAATTCAGAATAGCACAGGGGAAATAGAACTCACCTTCAGGATATTTGAATTCACTACGGAAACTTGAATAATGAGAGCCTTACACTTCCAGCGCTATCCTTCTCCGCATTACACAGTATATTTTCTTGCTAAAATTAGCTTGTTCTTGGTTAATAATAGCACTTACCAGAATGAATAATCATCGCTTGGAACAATACGTGCCAAAAATATTTGAAAAGACGTGAACTTTGATTTCTTCATTAATAGCAAGTAATGTTCGTGTGCCATCATGAAGTACAATGATTATCCATAGTCTCCGCTAAATTAGAGCTCTCGGTTTCATGATGGGTTTCTGACAAATTTTCCTCCAATTTTCCCACTAAGTTTGACTTAGAAAGCTGCGGGAGCAAACGGGACCAAAATGACCAAATCTTTGAACTTATTGAATCATTGAACCTTTAGGACATGGTTCAACGCGATGGTTCAAGCATGTCAACTGGACTTTGTAGGTAGGCAAAAGATTGACTTACCGAAACAGGGACTTGACTTATGAACCGTTGAACTTGTGAAGATACGGTTCAATATGAAGGTTCAACGACACAAGGGTTATGTAGACCAACAAAAAGTTATGCGGCTTCGGTAAAAGGTTGCCAATTATAAAATAGTGAACTATTGAACCTTGAACCATTGAACCTCGCGGCAGAGTACAAGCGGGAGGTTCAACGATATATTAGTAGACAAGGAAACTGCGTGACCCGACTCATAGGAAGACAATGAGTGCTGAACCTTAAGACCGTTGAACCATTGAACCTTGAACCCCGCTATAGAGTACGCGCGGAAGGTTCAAGTTCAACCCGAAAGTACAAAGACACTTAAGACGAGTAAAAGGCAACTTGCTTTATGTGACACTTCAGACATATTGAACCATTGAACCTTGAGCTTTGAGAATGGTTCAGGTTCAAAGGTTCAATCCTTTTATACAAAGACGACACACGGGTAAAATTTGAAGGACTAAGAGTCGATTTACAAAGCAAAGGTATGACCAAAAATATAGTACGGTAAACTGACTCTTGCTTAAGAAATATTACCGATACATAAATAAACTAGGGCGACTCAAAAGGAAACAAGCTGCAACAGAAAAAAATCTTTGAAGGGACGTCCAACTGCAAGGAGTTATGGCACCAAATATCTAGAACAGGGTAGATGGAAGATATTTTGAATCTTCAATGTAAGTTACTACATCATCGATCTGCACCCATGAATCAGTGGAAGATATTTTGGGCATTAAATGTGAGCAACTTCAATGGTTATCTTCAACAAGGAATATATGAAATATCTAAAACATGGCGGTTTAAGAGATATTTTCGGTCATCAATGCGAGCTGCTTCATCTTTGTGCAGCAATGAATGCAAGAAATATCTACATCTAGCCCCAAAAAAATGGTCGCTGAAATGTCCAGCCACCAAAACATGCAAATCCAGATCCAAAATTGAAAGTGAGAAAATCCCCTCAAAAAAACCCGCCAAATGAAAGAGGAGGCAAAAACAAGCATTTTTGCCTTTTACAGCATGTCAAAATTCGCCAGGATGTGGAAGATATAGGTGGTCAAAGTTGCGATCAACTGCCTGTGTATATCACTTTGCATCTACACTTGTATTGGCCTTTGAAATCTCCTCTGAAACTGCCTTTGCATATGCAAAGCACTTTGTATGTTTTGCTTTGTATGTGCAAATGTATGTGTGAATGTACAATGTGTAAAGATACAATTGCAACATACAATCATGGGCCTTTACTTTTGTATCAACTTTTTTTTTGCATGTATGCCCCTGCCATGTGGCACCACCTGATTCGCCGCTGAGCTGAAACTGAGAAGCATCGCTAAAAAACTGCATCTTCTTCCTTGTATCTTTTCTTTGCATATCGCATTGTATATACAAACATTCAATCACAAATATACAAACCATATGGAAATCAAGATTAGGAATCAAGTTTGAATTTGACATCAGGTCCAGCCTTTGTACCTTTTCTTTTGCATATCGGCACATACAAGCAAAACATACATACAAGTCGCGGACACCAAAATGACTATCCGTTGTATTTGATTCCCCAGTCGGATCTGCCTTATATGTTTTCCCATTGCATATTTCCCTTGTATATTGCATATACAATCGCAGCATACATGCAAGTCATAGACTCCAATGTTGAATTCGTCAAATTTGACTTCCCATTCGAGTTCGCCTTGCATATTGCCGATGTATCTTTTATTTGTATATCGCATATACATGCAAAATATACAAACTGCGGAACTCAGGAGACTATCAACTGCTTTTGATCTTCCAGTCGGGTCTGGCTTGCATATTCTCTTTATATATTTATCTTGTATATTGCAATATACAATGCGCTCAATATACAAGCCGTGGACCTCACCTTTGAATTTGCCAAAATTGACTTACAGGTCGAGTCTAACTTGTATATTGCTCTTTGTATATTTCCTTTGTATATCGCAACATACAACGCAAAATATACAAAGGAAAACATACATACAAACCTTGCATTTGAACTTGTAGCTGGTCCATTGTATGTGTGCTTGGTGGGCCCCAGGCTTTGTATCTTTCTCCTTGCATCTTTTCCTTGTATGTCCCTGATATACATTTGCCTTCGTATGTCGCCGATGTATATGGCCCTTGTATGTTACCCTTGTATGTCGTCGATATACAAAAGCCTTTGTATGTCACTGATGTTTCTCGTGTATTTGCTGCCTTGTATATGCGGAACTCAATGTATTTCACCCAATATACAATCAGCATTGTATCTCGACCCTTGCATAATTCCCTTTGCATCTACACTTTGTATCTTTGCCTTTGTATGTAGACTTTGCATCTTTAGATACAAATGCCTTTGTATGTTTGATTTGTGCCTCCACTTGTATGTTTTTTTTTTCCTTTGCATGTTAAAATACATACAACAATATATACAAAGGACCCGATATACATTTGCCTTTGTATATGGCCAAGATACAATATACAATGCATATGCATATAAAAATGACCAAGCATAAAACTGGGAATTATCTGCAATGGGAAACACTTGAGGACAAAAGGTTTCTGGGTTTTTCTGGGTCTTCTGCAAGGATTCTCAAGGTGAGATTTTTGGGATTTTTTTGACAAGGCATAGCATAGATATTTGAAGGATTTAAGCCTTGTAGGGTCATTTTCTAAAGGATTTTTAAGGAAAATACAAGGTGAACTATTTACTCTGCACAGAGGAAAATAGGTCAACAATTTGGTGACCTCTATGGGATGTTTGCCTACTAAATAATTAGACCAGTGGCCTTAAGCATCCATTGGGCATGGAGTCATATAGAGACTAAAAAAAAACATACCATGACTTTAGCAACCTAGCATATTAGCAGTGAAGACCAAAACAGAACCAAAACCTGAAAGCAACCCTCTAACTATGCTAGACAACACTTAGGGAAAACAGAAAGGGATCTAAACTATTGTGCAGCAGCACTTATTGAAAGCAAGAAACTTAATCTACTATTTTACAAGGTAAGTCATACCTCAAAACACTTCTTCAAGTGAATTCCATTGACTGGGATAGGCAAATTTTCTCCATCCATGCTTGATAACTGAAATGTATTGTGCTCCTTGCATTCAGTAACGATAAATGGGCCACCCCAAAAACTATCAAACTTGGAGTGCTTTCCTAGTCTGCTTTTCAACTCATCCCATTTGAGCACCATATCACCCACCCTAAAGATTATGGGAATGGCCTTCTGATCAAAATTTCTTTTGGTCTGAAGTTGATGATACTCCATAGTTTTCATAGCCTTATCTCTGATTTCTTCAAGCTCCATACGCTGAGCATATCTAATAACCATGGGGTCTTCTTCTTCAAACATCTCCAGCTGATTCATGATGTGTAGTGCTGGCAGCTCCACAGATACAGGCAATCTTTCCTCCTTCCCATAGACTAACTTATATGGAGAGTTTCCAATAGACCTCTTGGGAGTTATTCTATTTGCCCATAAAGCAAATTTTAAATTAGTGTGCTAGGTCCTCTAGTTGTCCTCCATTGATCTTTTAATAATCCTTATGAGACTTTTATTTGTAGATTCAGCCAAACCATTACCTTGTGGGTAATAATTTGAAGAAGTGTTCAGATAGATCCCATTCTTAACAGCCCAGTCAGTTATCTTCAATCCAACAAAGGCTAGAGCATTGTCTGAGATGATTGATTCAGGCACTCCAAATCTGGATATCAAATCCTGATAAAAATTCAAAACAACATTCTCATTGGATTCCTTCAGGGCCACTACTTCAATCCACCTTGTGAAATAGTCTGTAGCTGTAAGTATCCACCTGTGGCCTGCACTTGATGGTGGGTTAATGGGACCTATAAAGTCAATGGCCCATCTCATGAAGGGCTTCTCTACTTGAATTGGCCGCAGAGGTAAAGCTGGCAGCCTTTCTTTGCCTGCAAAAATGGCACATTTTACACATTTTCTAGCCCATGCATGACCATCCTTAAATAAGCTGGGCCAGTAATATCCAACTCTCATTATTATCCAAGCAGTAGTCTTTGGGGCAAAATGACCCCCTACTGTTCCATCATGAAATTCATGCAGCACTTTGTCAGTCTAACCATTATCAATGCATCTTAACAACACACCATTAAAGTCCTTTCTTAAAAGGATGCCATTTATTAAAATGTATGGAATGGACTGCAGTCTAAAATATCTTCTCTTGGTTCTGTCTAGACCTACTGGACATTTACCAGTTTGCAAAAATTGAGTCATATTATTAACCCAACTTGTGCCCACTGCTTTAGTATCATCTTGATGTGCATCCTCAATGGTCAGAAGCACTTCCTCCTCTTTTCCTATTTCTTTGTCAGAACTAGTAGCAACCAGTTCACTGAGTTGTCTGCCTCTAACAAGTTTGGTTATCTTGATATCCACGTCATATTCCATGACTTTAGTGATCCAACCAACCCTTTTCTCATTAACATGTTTATTTAACAGGAACTCCTTCACGCTAGGGTGAGCAACCATCAAATGTATCTTATTATTTGAAATAAGATGCCTGAACTTCTTGAGGCTCCTTACCACTGCAAGGACATGTTTTTCAACGAAGCTATACCTCTACTCATACTCCTCCAACCCCTGACTAAAGAAAGTGATTGGTTGTTTGAAGCCATCACTTTGCTACTGTACCAGAATCGCAAAGATTGTATCTAGACTGCCATAAGCATACAAGATAAAATCTCTTGAGAAATCAGGATTTACTAGCATTGGTGCAGCCAATAATGCCTCTTTTATGGACTCAAAGTTAAGCTTAGCCTCTATTGTCCAGCCGAAAATTGTACTCTTCTTCAACATAGATGTCAAAGGCTTCAATAGATTTGCAATGTTGGGTATAAATCTCCACAGAAAATTAATTCTGCCAATAAAACTTTGCAGTCCCTTCTTGTGACTGGGTAAGGGCAGCTCCAAAATAGCCCTTACTCTTTCAGCATCAATGGTAATGCCCTCCTTCAACACAATGTGCCCTAACAGCTTGCCTTCATGCACAGCAAAAATGCATTTCTTGGGATTGAGAGATATCCCAAACTCTTTGCATCTCTCAAATACCTGCCTCAAGTGGGATAAATGTTCAGACACATCCTTGGAAAAAAATTGTTATGTCATCAAGGTGCACTAGCACCAGTTTATACAGCAAACCCTTAAAAGCCATATCCATAGGTCTTTGAAAAGTGGAGCCAGCATTTGACAGACCAAAAGGCATTCTCTTGTAGGCCATGGTGCCCCATTTGGTAGTAAAAGCGGTTTTAAATTGATCTTCCACCTTGACTAACACTTGATTATAGCCAGAATATCTGTCAAGCAAGGAGAATCTTTCAGAACTAGCCACTACTTGTAGAATTTGCTCCATTGAGGGCAACGGGTAGTGGTCTTTCAAGGAGGCTCTATTAAGGTCTCTAAAGTCGACACGCAGCCTAATCTCTCCATTCTTTTTTCTCACAGGGATGAGGTTGGAGATCCAAGAAGTATGCTTGATCAGGAAAATGATATTTCCCTTGATCAATTTGGTTAATTCTTTAATCATTAGAGGCTTAAGCTTTGGATTTAGGGGTCTTTGTTTCTGCCTGACAGGTTTTGTACCTAGTTCTAACTCTATGGTATGTTGGGCAATATGAGGGTCAAACCCCTTTAGGTCTAAATAATCCCAAGCAAACACATCTTCAAACTCTTGACAAAGAGCAATAAAAGCTCTCCTATGCTTAGGTGAACAGATTTTACCTATTTTGAGAAGCTTACCCTTGAAAATTTCCAACTCCTCATAATGTTCCTCTTTTATCTGCATGCCAGTTTTGCTCTTCTTCAGCTAATCATCAGTGCCAAAAATAGACTCCAAGGTTACCAATCCCTTGGGCAGCTTGTTTGTTCTCAACTGAACAATTTGATCATTGCCATACTGTTGTTTGAGTTTATCCTGATTCATCACGGAAAACTCATCCTCCTCTAACAGGAATCACAGAATCTGCTCATCACTCTCAAAAACCTGCCAATGAAAATTATTGTTAGGGATAGAGAGTCTATCAACTATTTTTACATGAGGCTGCACCTTTTCTCTTTGAATATCACTGGGGATATCACACTGAGCCCCAATGACAGCTAACCTATCAGCATGGAAGTTCTGATTTCTTGGAATAGAGATTAGATTGAAAGCATCAAACTCTTCAATCATGTCCCATACCCTATGCTTATAGCATTTCAAAGTATCATTCTTGGTAACATGTAGCCCTCTTACCTAATTTACAATAAGTTCACTATCCCCAAACACCTATAAACAACCAATTTTCCTCTTTCTTACCCACTTCAAACCTTGGATTAATCCTTCATACTCAGCAGTGTTATTTGTACATGAAAAGGCAAAACGAAAAGAAGAATAATATCTTTCACCTTGTGGAGACACAAGCATTGCACCACCACTAGATCCATTCCTATTCCTAGAGCCATCAAAGTACATTTTCCATACTTCCTCTTGCTGCTCTATCTGTTGTCCTGCATTCTTTACAAGGTTTGAAATTTCTGTTTCAGGTTCATGGAGTATGTAAATCCCCATACCAGTTTCTTGAATGTGTGCCTCAGGATCATCTACAACATTTTTTGAGGCCCACTCCCTCAATAGCACTTCTGGTATACTCTTAGCTTGCAGTTCTTGAGCAACAACATGCTCAGGATCATCAGAAATAATGCAATTTGCATTAATAGCACTTGGTGTATAAGGCTCTATGTGATACTGGGTAAGCAATTCAGATTTTAGGGTCACTTTGGTGCCGTATTTGGTCCTAAAAAATATGTGGGACCAGTTAGAGGATAAATATCCTCCTATTTTGGCCGTGAACTCTCTTGATAAACACATAGCAAAATAGGGAGGCAAATCTATGATGAACACCTCTTGGGAAATGGAAACATTTAGGCAAGTGTGCAGAATGAGATCTAGTTCTTTGATCACACCTACAGTATTAACAGTTGTGCCATCTAGTTGGAGTACACCCTTCTCAAGGGGCTGGTATTTCAATCCTAGTTGGTCTGCAATCTATTTTGGCATCACGGAACTACTTGCACCACTATCCACCATACAGTTATGTACTATCTTGTCTCCAATTATTAAAGATACATAAAATGGGAGTGGTTTAGCACTTTTATTTGGCTGTTTTCTGTTATCCTGGGACAAATTAGTAAGGACAACCCTAGTTGGGTCGATAGTTGTATCATTGGACACTTTTAAATCAGATAAGGCAGATTGCAACATCCCCTTTTAGCCTGGGATGGCTAGGGAATCCCACATAGACATTGTCACATTCATCTTCTTCATATTTTCAATGATATTGAAAGGTGGAGTGACACTTAAATTTTGTTGTGACTTTGTAGCAATAGTATCAGCTTGTAAATGAGGCATCTCCTTGCTCTTGCTGAAGTATTTCTTTGTAAAATATGGGGAATTTGGGATGTAGAAGCATCAGTAGGTCCTTTTCCTTTATTTGCTGCTTGCTCAATCTTGTAACCCCTCTTCTTGGCTCTTGTATTTTCTGCGACTGGAGTATTATCTCTATTCATGCCACATAATTCACCTTCCTGCCAATTCATGAAGGTAGAATCACTTTGAGGTTGCTCCTACTGTTGTACAGCCCCATCATTAGGTGTATTTGGCTGTGAGACTACAACATCCTGCACCATAAGAGCCTGATTTATCACCCCATTCGAGCAGGCTGCCTGACTGTGTGGCTGATTGCATGGAAAACACCATTCATATTCAGCTGCAAGGTTATTCTGAAAAGGGACAAGGTCCTTAACTGCATTAATGGGTGCCAGATTGTAAGGCTGAAAAGGCCTTTGGTTGACATTCTACCTGGGACCTTGATAATTGCTTTGATATGGTGGCCTATTAGCTTGGTATGGTTGATTTTACCCTTGATAAGGTTGATTTTGCCCTTGGCTGGGTTGCTGATAAGGCTGCTTGTTCTGGGACTGCTACTTTTTGATGTTTACCAGCTCATTCCTAAAAGATTGCAGGATGTTTTCTATTTTTTGTTGGCTATTTTTGATCTCTTTTAACTCTTGAGATGAGCTAGAAACAAGCAGGTTCAGAATTGACAGTACTTGGCAACGCTGCAATAGCAGGCAAAGGGGGAAAATATGGGATTGGCAAGGGCATCAAAGCTTGAATCTCAGAAAAAATGGGCACTGGTGGTCTAGGTGCTATTTTTCTAGCCTGAATCAGGTTATTCTCTGCTCTAATAGCTATTTCATATGCATTAGGTAAACTAGTACCTCCTAATGATTGTATCAGCACTAAAATATCACTATTTAGGGCTTTCAAAAAATACAAGAAGGCATATTCTGATGGAGGCCTTACCATGGCAGGAATTCTATTCCATGTCTTTTGGAATCTGAAGTTGCAATCCATCATTTGCTCCTGGGGAGCTCTCTTTATTGTAGTCATCTGTTCAACCAATGATAGGTTGTATGACTTATCTTGAAACTGCTTGTTTAATTTATCACCTAGATCATCCTAGGTTCCTGTAGTCTGCACTGGTAAACTCTTGAAGCATTTTAATGCTTTTCCTTTGAATGAGGCAGCCAGCAGCCTGATGGCTACATTTTCTTGGGTTACATGATGCACTCCACATAGAGAAGCCACGTCTCTAATGTGCTTGATAGGGGTAGTTTGATTCTCCCCCATGAAATAGGGCAGGCTCTTCAAAGCTGCCATGGGTATGACATCATGTACTATCAAATTCAATGGGCTACCCCCATCAAAAGCCACAAATGGCTAATTTCTTGCCATTAGAACAACTAGAGGTAGGTTTGCTTGAGCTGGTGCAGGAATTACAGGTGCAACTGGCCTAAAATTTGGTGGAGTTGATTGTATTCTTTTAGAGACTGGAGTCCTTACCATAGCCCTACTCTATCTTCTAGGTGGAGACAACTGCAAGTAATCAAATGAACTTGAACTCTGAGTTTGAATCTTTGTCATAAAATGTAACAGCAGCACTGATTTGCTTTTCTTTCCTTAGTATGAGTCACCAGATATGCAAGTTTTAACCTCTTACAGGTCTAAAAATCACTGGTTGCACATCAAAACCAGCAATAAAATGATTGTAGGGTCCCACCGGGCATGCCAAAGTTGTTATCACCCAGGTTTGCACCCTTGCTGCAGTTGTGAAACTTTAGCAATTTGGAGTAACATGGGAATGATCTCGAAATGTGGGACCTTGCAAAATGAGATCAAACCTCCAGAGAGCACTGGCTTCCTTGACTAGTTATCACCTAAAACTACTAAATCTTTAGAGGAAAAGGAAGAAGGAATGCTTCTTTGAATGAAAGATGAAAACAGGAAAACTAAAAGTAAGGGTGATGCACCAGACTGATTAAAAGAAACTTTCATAGAACTGAGAAAAATGCACAAAATAACCAGATACAGCAAGTAGACATACACAGATTCAAATAATTTTTAGCAGAGGTGAGAAACAAGAAGGTTGAAAGGAACAAAATGTTCACAGACAACCATATGCAAGTTCACACTAAACTACAAAATCAGTAAAAAGAGGTAAAATAACTTGCATATATTCAGTAAGAAGGCACATGTACAGTAGTAGAAAGCTCTGTTTGAAAATAGAAAGCTTGAAAGCCAAAAAGTTTCCAACCCTATTTACATTTTATTCTATGTATATATAGCATTTCAATCCGACCGAAGTCGGTTACAAAAATTCGCTCCATGAGCTGCAGCAGAAAAAAATCTCTGAAGGGATGTCCAATTGCAAGGAGTTATGGCGCCAAATATCTGGAACAGGGTAGATGGAAGATATTTTGAATTTTCAATGTAAATTACTGCATCATCGATCTGCACCCATGAATCGGTGGAAGATATTTTGGGCATTGAATGCGAGCAACTTCAATGGTTATCTTCAACAAGGAATATATGAAATATTTGAAACATGGCAGTTTAAGAGATATTTCCAGTCATCAATGCGAGCTGCTTCATCTTTGTGTAGCAATGAATGCAAGAAATATCTACATCTAGCCCCCAAAAAAAGGTCACTGAAACATCCAGCCGCCAAAACATGTAAATCCAGATCTAAAATTGAAAGTGAGAAAATCCCCTCAAAAAACTCGCCAAATGAAAGAGGAGGCAAAAACAAGCATTTTTGCCTTTTACAACATGTCAAAATTCGCTAGGATGTAGAAGATATAGGCGGTCAAAGTTGCGGTCAACTGCTTGTGTATATCGCTTTGCATCTGCACTTGTATCGGCCTTTGAAATCTCCTCTGAAACTACCTTTGCATATGCAAAGTGCTTTGTATGTTTTGCTTTGTATGTGCAAATGTATGTGTGAATGTACAATGTGTAAAGATACAATTGCAACATACAATTGCGGGCCTTTACTTTTGTATCACCTTTTTTTTGCATGTATGCCCCTACCACGTGGCACTGCCTGATTCGTCACCGAGCTGAAACTGAGAAGCATCACTGAAACACTGCATCTTCTTCCTTGTGTCTTTTCTTTGCATATCGCATTATATATACAAACATTCAATCGCAAATATACAAACCATATGGAACTCAAAAGATTATGAAGTGAGTTTGAATTTGCCATTAGGACCAGCCTTTGTACCTTTTCTTTTGCATATCAGCACATACAAGCAAAACATACATACAAGTCACGGACCCCAAAATGACTATCCGCTGTATTTGATTCCCCAGTCAGATCCGCCTTATATGTTTTCCCATTGCATATTTCCCTTGTATATTGCATATACAATCGTAGCATACATGCAAGTTGCGGACTCCAATGCTGAATTCATCAAATTTGACTTCCCATTCGAGTCCATCTTGCATATCGCCGATGTATCTTTCTTTTGTATATCACATATACATGCAAAATATACAAACTTCAGAACTCAGGAGACTATCAACTGCTTTTGATCTTCCAGTCGGGTCCGTCTTGCATATTCTCTTTGTATATTTGTCTTGTATATCGCAATATACAATGCGCTCAATATACAAGCTGTGAACCTCACCTTTGAATTTGCCAAAATTGACTTTTGGGTTGGGTTCGGCTTGTATATTGCCCTTTGTATATTTCCTTTGTATATCGCAACATACAACGCAAAATATACAAAGGAAAACATACATACAAACCTTACATTTGAACTTGTAGCTGGTCCATTGTATGTGCGCTTGGTGGGCCCCAGGATTTGTATCTTTCTCCTTGCATCTTTTCCTTGTATGTGCCCGATATACATTTGCCTTTGTATGTCGCCGATGTATATGGCCCTTGTATGTTACCCTTGTATGTCGCCGATGTTTCTCGTGTATTTGCTGTCTTGTATATGCGGAACTCAATATATTTCGCCTAATATACAATCAACATTGTATCTCGACCCTTGCATAATTCCCTTTGCATCTACACTTTGTATGTTTGCCTTTGTATGTAGGCTTTGCATCTTCAGATACAAACGCCTTTGTATGTCTGATTTGTGCCTCCACTTGTATGTTTTTTTTCCCTTTGCATGTTAAAATACATACAACAATATATACAAAGGACCCGATATACATTTGCCTTTGTATATGGCCAATATACAATATACAATGCATATGCATATAAAAATGACCAAGCATAAAACTGGGAATTATCTGCGATGGGAACACCTGAGGACAAAAGGTTTCTGGGTTTTTCTGGGTCTTCTGCAAGGATTCTCAAGGTGAGATTTTTGGAATTTTTTGGCAAGGCATAGCATAAATATTTGAAGGATTTAAGTCTTGTAGGGTCGTTTTCTAAAGGATTTTCAAGGAAAATACAAGGTGAACTATTTACTCTGCACAGAGGAAAATAGGTCAACAGGAACGAAAATAAGAGTTGTAGTGGTCCGAATCTAGTTTCTAAACTACTAATTTTTTCTAAAAATGGTTGAGTAAAAGGGGTCCAAAAAGGGGGAGCACACAAATTTGTTCTGTTTTTCTCAAAAAAAATTACATTGCGTCTGGTGTGCTCCCCCTAAAATGTTAACTTTTTTTATTATTTCAATAATCACTCCAGTGAGAAATTAGGTAACACCATGTAGTTTATCCCTGATTTTTCTGATAAATTTTGAATGAATAATTGATTTTTTTAGTAATTTTTAAAGTGGACACATCCTGAAAAATAGAAATTTGAGCATGCTCACCCCTAAAATGTTTGAAAACTAATCAAAAATTGAATTGTTTTTTTTGAATTCGTGTAGAATGGAATCTAGTTTCTAAAAATATAACTTATTTCAATTTTCGATAAATGGTTAAAAAAAGTCAAAAATACTAGACACTAGTTTTTTACAAAAACTGGACACACTTACAAAAGAAATTCAAGATGAAACACTAAACATACTCAAAATGTGAAAAAAATTATATGGTTAGATAGCTAACAAAGAGCTTAAGATTATAGTGGTATTTTTTTAAAGTTTTCATTAAAAAAAGTGCCATCGTGATGGGGAGCACACTCTAGATTATCTCTAAATTTTTCTAAAAACTGATAAAAACATGTCAAACAAAACTGGCAATAACGCAAGCGCATTATAACGTGCTCGCATTATGTGAAATCCATAACGTGATCAGTTATAATGTGCTCGCGTTATGTGATTTCACATAATGTGAGTGCGTTATAACGTGCTTGCATTACGATGAGCATAACTGGCAATACACATGCCAATTGCATTTGCTTGAAAGTTTCTAAAGTCTTTTCAACAAATCCATTTTTTGCGTATCTTGCAATCATTGCATTCCATTATAGAACATCTCTTTGAGATGTTACATCATACAATTGACATGCCTTGTCTATGCTTCCACACTTTACATACATGTCTACAAGGGTAGCTGCACTTCCTATCGTCTCTTTCACTGTATTTCTCTCCCCTCTCTACATCCTACCCTTTCTCTGAGTCTCTGCTTCCCTCCCCTCTCTACCTCCCACCTTCTCTCTCACTTTCTTCTTCCCTCCCCTATCTACCTTCTACCCTCTCTCTCACTCTCTACTTCCCTCCCCTATCTACCTCCTACCCTCTTTCTGAGTCTTTGCTTCCCTCACCTCTCTACCTCCTACCTTCTCTCTCACTCTCTTCTCCCCCCTCCCTCTCTACCTCTTACTCTCTCTCTCACTTTCTACTTCCCTTCCTTGTCTACCTCCTACCCTCTCTCTTAGTCTTTGATTCCCTTCCCTGTCTACCTCCTACCCTCTCTCTCTTCTTCCTTCCCTTGTCTACCTCCTAAGGTCCTCTCCCACTCTCTACTTCCCTCCTGTCTCTACCTCCTATCCTCTCTCTCACTCTCTACTTCCCTCCCCTCTCTACCTCTCCTCATTCTTCCCATCCAATGAAATTTCATAAATGATCTTGTTTCCATTTCATCAGCCCAATTTATATCCTCATCCATCTTTACATGTCCTATTTTTCTTGTTTCCATGTTCTTTGTCGACAAGGGAGAGTGAGAGGGAGGAAAAGGGAGATAGGATGGAGATGGAGGGGGGAGAAATGGGAGAGATACCTGGTGATAGGGAGAGAGAGAGAGAGAGAGAGGGCAGGTTGGTTTTATGAGTTTAGGGTTGCTTAAGTTTAGGGTTTAAGGGAATTATTTAGGGTTTAGGGGTTTAGGGCTGCTCAAGTTTATGGTTTATGGTTTAAGGGTTAGGATTTAGGGGCATTATTTAGGTTTTAGGGGTTTTGGAGGAGAGAGAGAGAGAGGTTTAGAGTTGCTCAGGTTTAGGTTCATTATTTAGGGTTTATGAGATTAGGGTTGCTTAGATCTTTAGGGGCATTATTTATGGTTTATGAGTTTAGGGTTGCTCAAGTTTAGGGTTTTAGGTTTTGGGTTAGGGTTTAGGGGAATTGTTTAGGGTTTAGGGGTTTACGATTGCTCAAGTTTATGGTTTATGGTTTAGGGGTTAGGGATTTAAGGTTGCTTAGGTTTAGGGTTTAGGGGTCAAGGTTTAGAGAGAGAGAGAGTGAGGGGATCGATAGATATTGGGAGAGATAGGGAGATAGAGGTTTTGAGTTGCTTCCAAGGTTTATGGTTTAGAGGTTTGGGGTTTAGGGAACTGCTTAGTTTTAGGGTTTAGGGGTTAGGGGTTAGGGTTTAGGGGCATTATTTAGGGTAACTTAAGGTTTATGTTTTAGGGGTTAGGGGTTAAGGTTTAGAGGTTTAGGTTAGGGTTTAGAGAGAGAGGACCAATAGGGAGATATAGAGGAGACTGAGGGAAGACATAAGGAGATAGAGGGTGAGGGACATGGCCAGAGACATAGGCAGAGAGATTGAGAGGTAGAGGGATGATAGATACAATGAGATAGGGTTTAAGGTTGATCGGATTTAGGGTTGATCGGGTTTAGGGTTTAGCCCGGTTAGGAGTTTAGAGAGGGAGAGATATGGAGATAGAGGGTAAGGGACATGGCCAAAGACATAGCCAGAGAGATTGAGAAGTAGAGAGATGATAGAGACAAGGAGATAGGGGTTTAGGGTTGATCAGGTTTAGAGTTTAGGGGTTAGGAGTTTAGAGACGGAGAGATAGGGAGATAGAGGGTGATGGACATGGCCAAAGACATAGGCAGAGAGATTGAGAGGTAGAGAGATGATAGAGACAAGGAGATAAGGGTTTAGGGTTTATGGTTGGTATATATGATGTATAGAATGGTTTAAACAACTAACATATTGGTGCTTATGATGTTCTGATGGCCCCTGTGACTAGCTAGGTGTATAATGATGTTTGTGATTGATAGGTAGGTGCTGCTAAGGAGCATATTGGCACATACAATATACAAAATGGTGCAAATGACTAACAGATTAGCATTATGATCTTCTAATGGCTCTTGGTGAGGTATTTGTTTGATTTTGATTATTTTTGGGATCGTTTGAGATGGAGCTTAGATTGATTTGGGATGGAGTTGGGATGAAATGGATTTGTTTAGGGATGATGAGAGGTGAAAAGGACTAGATTAGGAATGATTAGAATGGTTTTAGGGATGGTTTGAAGTGGTTTATTGTTGATTAGGGAATGATTAGAATGATTTAGGAATAGTTTAGGGATGGCATTTGAGATGAAATCCAGGTTGATTTGAAAATGATTAGGGATGAAGTTAAATTGATTTGGATGTGATTTTGGATGGTGTGAGGTGGTTTAGGGCTGACTAGAAATGGTTAGGGATGATTAGAGATGAAATTGAATTGATTAGCGATGATTTGGGATTGATTAGGAATGAAAGCTTAATGTTTTCATGAACTTTCATGTTATAGAGATTGGGAGAGATAGGGAGATAGAGGTTTAGGGTTGCTTCCAGGTTTTATGTTTTAGGGGTTAGGGGTTTAAGGGTTTAGCCTGTTGCTCATTTTTAGGGTTTAGGGGTTAGGGGTTAGTGTTTAGGGGCATTATTTATGGTTTAGGGTTTATGGTTTAGGGGTTAGGGGTTAAGGTTTAGAGGTTTAGGTTTATGGTTTAGGTAGAGAGGTGAATAGGGAGATATAGAGGAGACCGAGCCTGGGAGAGATATCTCTATCTCTTCTATCCCTCTCTCTAACTATACCTACCTCTCTATCTCTCTCTCCTTGTCTCTCTATCTTTCTAGATCACTTTTGATCCCCTCTCTCTAACTCTACCTTTGTATCTCTCCCTCCCTCACTATTTTAGGTTTACATGAGTTTAGGGTTGCTCAAGTACATAGGGTTTAGGGTTTTGGGTAAGGGTTTAGGGGAATTATTTAGGCTTTAGGGGTTTAGGGATGCTCAAGTTTAGGGTTTAGGGTCTAGGGGTTAGGGTTTAGGGTTTACAAGTTAGACGTTTAGGGTTACTTGAGTTTAGGGTTTAGGGTTTAGGGGTTTAGGGGTTTAGGGTTGCTCGATTTTAGGGTTTAGGGGTTAGGGGTTAGGGTTTAGGGGCATTATTTAGGGTTTAGGGTTTATGGTTTAGAGGTTTAGGTTTATGGTTTAGGTAGAGGGGAGAATAGGGATCCCTATCTCTCTCTGGACATATGGATCCCTATCTCTTAATCTATCCCTTGCTACCTCTCTCTCCTCCTCTTTATCTCTCTCCCCATCCCTCTACCTCTTGAAATCTCTCTCCCTATGTCTCTAGACATCTCTTGATCTCTTTCCCTATTGAGCTATCTATCCTCATAACCCCATCTCTTAATATACCCCTCTCTACCTCTCTCTCTCTCTATGTATTTCCCTATCTATCTCTCCCTTGCTAGATCTATCTCCCTATATCTCCCCTCTCTATATATATGTATCTCTATCTTTCTCCCTATACAGACCCCTTTCTCTATCTCAATCCCCATCTCTCCCCCTATAGACCTCTTTCTTTATCTCAATCCCCATCTCTCCCTCTCCCCGTCTCTATCTCACCTATCCTCTCTATCTCCATGTCCCTCTCTATCTCTCCATGTCTCTTGATCCCTCTCTATATATAGGATAGAGAAATGAAGAGATAGAGACTCTCCCATGTAGATACAAGGTTACCTATCAAGCTTCCCAGAATGTGCTCGCGTTATAATGTGATCGCCTTATAATGCAATCGCATTCTGGGAAGCATGGAAAATTGTAAAAAAGCATGTGGGATCCGTGTTTCAGACCCCACATGACTATTATTCCTACTTTTCACAAGTATATCAGACAAAATAACACTTTTCATGTTGTTTGACTAATCGAGAATCATTTTTTTATGAATCCACCACCTTTTTTTGTTTTTTTAACGTAGAAGAAGTGATTTTTCATGTTTTTGGAGAAAATTTGATTATTTAAACTGAAAGTTTCATGTTTTATGTGTGATTTTGTTTCAAAGCTAATTACCATTGATATATAGATTGAATTTGATGATATATGTTTGTGTTTTCCATAAATTTTACTAATCCTATTCTAGAATTATATAGAATTCATAATCAAAGTTGCGAAAAACAAGAATTTCAGGATTTTGAAGCCATCTTTTGGAGAATTGGTCAATTGCAATATCAAATTCTAAGGTATGTTCAATTTAAATGTCCATTTTAATTCACATATATATGTTATTATGTTCTTTATGTCTTTAAATTTCTTTATGTCTTTATGTTTTTTATGTTTTTTATGTTCTTTATGTTCTAAGATATATATGTGTCTAGGTATATCAGTTAGTTTAGTCAAAGAGACTCCAAATTCCTCATGTTTCCACATTGTTTCAGCCCTTCATGCCTTCATTTCACCTATTTTCAGCTATACAAGAGAAAAACATTATCAAATACTTCATAAAATAATTTTAGTAAACAATTGTTTGTCATACTCATATTCGAGTGTATACATGAAGCCAAAATTGATTTTGGAAGACTCTTAATTTTTTCCCTAGGATGATATAGAAGGATTTATTCCTTAATACATGCATAATTCAATTCATTTAATAGAACCATGCATGAAATGATAGTTTTCTTACAAAAATGAAGGAAATGAGCACCACAACCTATTTGACAAATTGTTACAACTCACTTTGATACCACTCAATCCATAAAAAATATGATGGAGATTATGTATTTACTTCATCAACATAACAAAAATTTAGAGAAGAGAGTTATATACAAATATGTACGGACATACAAGCATCATGACACAAGATGATACAAAGGGAGTTACAAGAAGATAAAACACTAAAAAAGAGGTTTTCATGACTGTAGGATAGTCACAAGTCTATATAATAGTCCAATATCATAGTCATGACCATCATGAAGTTGTTTTTAATTTATGCATTACTTAAGATGTCTTTGATCTTTTGTCACGAGTATCCAGAAGGTTATCTTCAATGGTTAATGTTCTTTTGACTATCACAAAGTTTTTGGACTAGTTTAAGATTATTAGGATAGTCAATTTATGTTGATTGCAGTCCCCTTCGATGGCATTCATTTTGTCATCCTTCAAAATCACCTAGACATACAACTCATATATGTAAAAAATTAACCATACAATTCATGATTTCCAAACCTAAAATAGTGATTTAATACTCATATAAGAGTCCAAACAATGGCCTTCAAGGGGTAAGATAGTCAAGAGAAGTCAAGGTGATGTTCTTAAGAGTTGATAGGGTCAAAGGGAGGCTTAGTATTATAGATATACCTTTACATAGCACAATCTCTCAACACCTTATGGTCTCCACAAACTCTCGCAACAAAAAAGTTTCACAAACAACTTGATTTGTACAAAATTTCACAAACTTGTGTTCTAGATTGGCTTCACAAACTCTTACAATGACCCTTCAATGAATTAGGTCTCCAAGGTCTACAACTTGCACTCAAGGATTTAGACCTTCACATGGGCTTGATGAGGCATCTAACAAGATTACGTTCACCAACCAAACACAACCAAACCTAATTTCCTTATATGGTTTCAAACCCAAAACTTAATCAATGTTTGAACACCCATTATCAAGTTACATCACATATCTCAAACTCAACCTTGACTTCTTTGGACTATGTGCCTCAAAAATGACCTTTTTTCGTTGTCCTAAAAGGGCTAATTAGGCCCCTATTACAAAGGAACTAGCCTTTAAACTTTCCATAGACCCCTAAACTTGTTGGGGCAGCATTCTTCATGTGTCCAAACCCTCAAAAACATAATTTGTTTCAGGAGAAACATTCACCTACATACCGAACCACAAAACCCTTAGTTTGGGCAAAATTGAGGAGGGTTTATTGAAAACAATGGTTCCTAACACTTTCTCCTTAGACCACTACTTCAAACACCTTAGAATACACCTGCACATGCTCACAAACCCATCAGACAAACATTTTCTTTTGATATTTTGTCAAATATCCTCTTTGGTTCCTCTTTCCCACATGAAAACACTCTTTAAAACCCTAGGGCATCACACTAAAACCACACCAACTAATCTTCTCTGCCTACCAAATCAAGAGAACACTTAGATTACTCTTTGAAGAGTCATTCCACTGAGATACAAGTTATGACAGTAGGTGGAATGACTAAAACATTGTTTAAACCCCAACCAGAGCCCTCATTGGCCTTATACAGGCAGTTTCAGAAATTTGGTTAAATCTCCCTCTAAACCTAATGAAAAAATCTCAAACTTGATTCAAAAGAAAGTTAACATAGACCATAACACATCAAATGAATTTTAAGTCTAGAGACAATACCATACAGGGCCATAGTATGGTTTGAAACAGAGAAAATGCAGAGAAAAACGTGGTTACAACAGAAAAATAGAGTAAATGTTGTTCTTTCTTCATCAAAATTTGTGTCTTCTTCCTTGTGTTCATTTGGAGACTTATTACATCACTGTTCAACCATTTTCCAACTGATCCAACCACATTTTTGGAGGATATGACCATTGGATTTGTTTTAAAATGGACAAAACATGTAATTTGCATAAGCAATATTATGACACTTGACAAAACTTAACTACTTGACCCCCCTAAAGGACTCTAAGACATACAAATGGTCTTTTATAGACCTTACTACATCAAAATAGGATTCCACACATGGAAAGAAACATTTGAACTAATTTACATTGCATTTGCCATAATTGGCTTTAAGGGACTAGGTTCTCCTACACCATTTATGACTTTGTATGTTCAAGTGTATACTACATGACTTATATGTGTGTTCAAATGCATACTCCATGACTTACGTATGTTCAAGTTATCTTGATATGAGGTGTCTTATTTAGAAGTTTGTAAAACCTTGTTATTCATTCTGACTATGCTATTTATTGTCATTATAAAATTTCTAATTATCATTGTCTTATTCTTCATGCTTGTAGAAATCATCATCATGCTGAGGAAACAAGCAAAGACTCTAACACCAGAAGAGCGTGAAGTTGAGAATGAGAGGAAAAGAGAAAGAATGAGGCAAATTTAGGAAAGTAGGAAATTGTCAACCATACAAGAAGACATTCCACTATTGCCAATTGAAGAGGATCATGACATGTCTAATGAAGCTAAGAGAGGGATGGAATTGGCAGCACAAAGGGAACGGATGCAAAGCCTCCGTGCAATGAGGAAAATCAATCTCCAAGTTGGAGGCACTCCATCGTCTACAGGTCAAGTTGAAGGAACACCATCATTAGCTTCTCGAATTGGAGACACTCCATCTTTCATAGGTGAAGTAGAAGGCACATTTGCATTTTCTTCTCAAGTTGGTGACATGCCATCATTCACACCTCAAGTTGAAGGTACATCATTTTCAACCTTTTCACCTCCAATCAAAGGTACGTCATCTATCCCATCTCAACTAAATATTGAAGAAATTCCTAATGTTCAGTCTACTTTACCAAATAAAACGCCTCCTAGAATTTTGCATAGGAGGCCTAAGTTTCTAATTGATATTGATGAGAACGTATTGGAGCCCATGCAGAATAAGATTCCCATGCACACTTGGCAAAGATATGCAAATAAGATATGGAAATTATTCTTTGAGAATTTAAATGAAACCAAAAGATGTCAACTCTTTGTTGAACTGATGAGAAATCTAAAATTTAGGCCCACTATGAAGATTCTTGGCCTAAGAACATCAAATGCGTCAAGTGAAAAATCAATTGTCAAGAATCTAATGAGTGCGTATGAGAGTGTGGGTTCCACCTCATGCACCAAGGATAGTAATGTCACACGACATGTCATTACATCGGCAATTGTAAGCCAACAAACGAAAAAAAGCTCTCCTCATTAGAAAGATAAGTCAAGCATTGAAAATAAATAGAAAAATTCTAATGAGAGCCGTTGGAAGATGTCAAAGAGTTGAGAATCCAAACACTAATGAATTGTGGGCATTCTTTGGGAGACTCCCATGGAAAGACAAAGTTGTTGTCGAAGCTTTGAGATCACTAATTGAAGACTTTTGGAAGAATTACACAAGGTATCTCCGAATCAAAGGGATGTGGTAAGAAGAAGAATTGGTAGTTGAAACCATGAGCCACATCCAAAGCATTTTTTGGATGACTCAAACATAGTTTTCTGGTAAATTTCTAGAGAAGTATCCTCAAATTAAAATTTCTCAAAGATATTTTGAAAGGCTAAAACCTTTCTTTGTCAAAATAAATCACACACACACTACTTGTTGTTGTAGATTACATATTGAATTTTCTAACCATTTTGATGTTTATCGGTCTATATGTTTAGATTTGCATACTAACAATGTTTTGTAGGATTGTGGCATATGTGCCCCACCAACTACCTCAAGAGACTTCATATCAATGATTTTATGTGATAGAGAGGAAGGTCAAATATTCTATGGGAAATTATGCTTGGATGGCACATGTCAACATTGTGGTGGCTTGCAACATATACCAATATGTGAACATATGGAAAGAACACATGCAGTTGGAAATGAACTAGTAGAGTTCAGAAAGTATAAAATAGTGGAATACAATACAAGAGATGGTAAAGAAGCAAAGAGGTGTGAATATGTTATTCAAAAGATTCCAGTGTATCAATTTATGCCTATATTTTGTGACAACATAGTGTATGAGTATGTAAGACATGCCCATAGAGCTCGATGGTTAGACTTGCAATTCAAGTTATGCAAGAACACATTTCTAGTTGGTAGCATTGTTTCAGTCATCGACTTTGCAGAGAACTACAGTCTACAGCCACAATGTGAGGTGCAATCCCAATATTATAACTCGACACAGGTTTCTATATTTGTGCACATCGCATTCATTCATGTGAATGATAGTATAGAGGATGACAGAAAGATCATAAGGGAGTATCATTTTTATATAAGTGATGGTCGCATGCATTCCACAGAGTTCATGCAAGGTTGTTTTCAGGTGTTCTACAATGATCTGGCTAGAAGGGGCATATCATTCAGTCAACATATCATATGGTCAGATAACTGTGCATCACAATTCAAGAACTCACAAAATTTCTATTAGCTGAGAAGGAGGCATAATATTACAAGAGTTCAGCATACGTGGAACTTTTGTGAGGCCAGGCATGGAAAGGGGGAGCATGATGGTGCATGAGCATGTATCAAAAGAGCCATAACACAAGAATAGTTAAAGTATAAAGACAATGCAAATTTGACAGATGCAAAATCAATCGTCGAGTGGTGTAATGCTTTGATGGGTCTAGGTAATGAAGGTAAGTCTTCAATTCGTAGATTTTTTTTGGTTGATAGATGATACTAACATTGCACCATATGAGGACTATTGTACACTGACAGGATCAAGTGAGCTACACTCTATTAGAAGCTCAATTGCAGGTTCATGAAGTATACATACACAGAAGATGGCGTGCTTTTGTTCTCTAGGTACAATTCAAGCCTGGAAAGAGTGTGAGTCAAAGGAGTGGGTTGATGAATGGCAATTTAGTTATCTTTACCCACTTGACACGTATCGACCCCCGACGACATTAGAATTCACAGAGATGGAATCGTCAGTTGACTTTGACCACATATCAGATCTAGTTCAACCAGGTAATATATCTACTTGCATAGTTAAATTTGAAATTCCTAATGTTATTTTAAACTTTGTACTATTTTTGTAATGTTGACTAATTTCATCTAATTTGCTGCACATATCATTGTAGGGCATGTTTATGCAGTTATTGCAAATGAAGATAACGAAGAGGGAACATATTATTACTTGTGTCATTGTGTTGAGGCCAAAAAGAAATTGGAGGCCCCAGTTATAGATGGAGAAAACATCGAATACCCTATAGGCTCAATGGTTGTTACTAGAACATGGCTTAGAAGGTACCCACATAAGAGTGTTAATGTTTGGTTGTTTGAGGACTTTGACAGATTATTGTTACTTAAATAGAAGGAGTTAACTATGAAGAAACTTTTGCTCCGGTGGAAAGAATTGAAGCAGTCAGATTATTTCTTGCTTTTTCTACCTTCAAGGATTTCAAAGTATATCATATGGATGTCAAGTCTGCCTTCTTGAATGGTGACTTGGAAGAAGAAGTATACATTGAGAAACCAGATGGATTTCAATTGTCTAATCATGGTAATATGGTCTGCAAGTTAAAGAAAGCACTGTATGGACTCAAGCAAGCCCCAAGAGTCTAGTATGAAAGACTAGATAAGCATCTTTTAAAGATTGGTTTCAACAAAGGTACTGTTGATAGCAATTTATATTTCAAAATTGACCATGAAAATTCCCTGATAGTTGAAGTGTTTGTTGATGATATCATTTTTGGAGGAAGAGATAGTTTGTGCAAAACTTTTGCAAGTCAAATGAAAAGTGAATTTGAAATGTCCATGCTTGGAGAAATGAATTTCTTCTTGGGTCTACAAATCACTCAAACAAAGAAAGGTATCTTCATTTCTCAGACCAAATATACAAAAGAATTGTTGAAGAAATTTGGGATGGAAGATTCAAAGCCAATGAATACTCCCATGGCAACAGGATGTAAGTTGAGCAAAGATGATGACTCTCCTAAGGCAGATCAGACAAAGTACAGGTCAAGGATTGGAGGATTGTTGTATCTCACTCAAACTAGACCAGACATTATACAAGTTGTTGGTCTTATTGCTAGATTCCAAGCTAATCCTAGAGAATCTCATGTCATGGAAATCAAGAGGATTTTTAGATATCTAAAAGGGACAGTTGAGTATGGTCTATGGTATCCTAGAGATCATGATTTCTCTCTTCATGCATATACAAATGCTGATTGGGTAGGAGATGTGGATGACCAGAAGAGTACCAGTGGTGGAGCATTCTTTTTAGGGAAGAGATTGGTTTTTTGGCTAAGCAAGAAATAGGAGGCAATATCTCTATCCACTACAAAAGTAGAATATATTGCAACAGCTGGTAGTTGCACTCAAGTTTTGTGGATGAAGCAGATGCTAAGAGATATCAAAGTGGAGTATGAGGAACCTATCACAATCTTCTGTGATAATTCAAGTGCAATAAATATATCTAAGAATCCAGTGTTGCATTCAAAGACTAAACACATATCCATCAAGTTTCACTTTTTGAGAGAGCAAGTAAACAAGAATGAAGTTAGATTGGAGTTTGTGCCTTCCACGGATCAGATTGCAGACATCTTTACTAAACCTCTACCTAAGGATTCTTTTGAGTATCTCAGGGAGAAGTTAGGGGTTATTGCCCCTCCAGTGATGAACTAAGGTGCACTAAGGTGCATCAGTCCGGTGGATATCACAGTCACATCTTGTGGTCCAGATTGATGATGGGGAGCTGCTACTCAGGGGGAGCAGCAGATATGATTCTGAAGTGGTATAATTGCAAGTATGTTCCCTTTGCCATTGATGTCAAAGGGGGAGAGAAGATATGTGAAAAACAAGTGGTTTCTGATCAAAGGGGGAGCAGGAAAGAAAGAGAAGACATGTGAATGGTTGTTGCTGATAGGGGGAGTTGTGATAGTGAGGAGAAGTTCTTGTCTTGATGGTTAAAATAGTTTTTCACTTCATATGTTGCCATCAATGACAAAGGGGGAGATTGTTGCAAGTATGGGCCTAACTAGTGTTGTCATTGATGTCAACATACTCCTATTGCATTAATGATAAGGATTGGATGAGCTATGTGCTGAGGATATTGAGAAAATTAGTCTCAGTCAATAACAGGGAAGAACAGTAAGGCAATAGTCCAAGACACGAAGAGGATCAGAGGATGCGGATTAAAGGGTTTGTAGATATGTGTCTTAAGGTGGTCTAATAGAGATTTCAGAGGTCCGCATGAAGATCTGAAGAAGTTGTGGCCGCTCAAGTAAAACTGGTTTCGACAATGTTCAGTGGTGGCAGAGTGATACAAATAGGTCCGGTGAGATCCAGAAATGCATTATCCTATTTTGCGGATTTGAGGATGTGTTGAGGAAGTCTTTGTGGAGTGTCAACTTGATTCGTTCATGGTTTGAAGGTCCGCAAGCATCTATTCTTTTGTGATAGTGATGACAGAGTGTGTTCTTGAGGTTCCGGATGAAGGAGAGAAGGATTTCAGTAAGCAGATGAAGTGTGGATGTTCTTGGTGATTTAGGCAAGCTTGTGGTGGTCTTTGGATCGTGTCCAATTCATGTTGGTGGTCCGCATTGCAGTTGGAGTTTGGATTTGAAGAACAACTTCCGGATGATGGTGTTCTTCCTGAGATAGGCCGACCAGATGAGTTATACATCTTGTGGATGTTCTTATGGTTGTTAGCCGACTTAGATGATCATTCCTAAGTTGATGTCTTGTATAAATAAGGGATTGCGAAGTCATTTCAAAGTTGTCCTTGTGGAGATGAGAGTGTGGTAGTGAGGAGGAGAGCGAAAGGCAGAGCAAAAGTATTGGGCTTAAATGGAACTAATTCAAGCATGGTAAAGATGCTACTTTCAAGTTCAAGTAGGTGATACATATTTCCTTGTAGACAGTGTGTCTCTTGTAGGCAGTGAGCCTCTTGTGAGCAGTGTGCTCGAGAAGTGAGCCCTAATTGGCATGTGCCATTTTGTTCTTTATATTCTTCTAACAGAGAATACATTCTTGGGTTAATCACCCCATGGTTTTTCCCTTAACCAGGTTTTCCACGTCAAAATCTTGGTGTCTCATGTGTTGATGTGTTTCTACTCTCAATTTGTTGCATTGTGCTTCCATGATTGATTTACTATTATGCTATGTGGAGTTAAGTGTTTAAATTGGAAGAAATTTTTGTACAACTGATTCACCGCCCCTCTCATTTGTGTGCCCTAAATCTAACACTTGTTATGACATGCTCCTAGCTAAGATTGGCTATGGCTAAGGTGCTCTTGCACCATGGAATATGTTTCCATGGTGTTGAGTCATCCTCCTTACCTACTGCATCACCCTTGTAGACATGTATGCAAAGTGTGGAAGCATAGACAAGGCACATGAACTCTTTGGCATGATGCCCCAAAGAAATGTCACCTCATTGAATGCAATGATTGCAAGATATGAACAAAATGGATTTTTTGATAAGGCATTAGAAACTTTCAAGCAAATGCGATTGGTGGGTGTAAAGCAAAATTCCACAACCTTAGCTAGTATCCTCCTTGCCTATGCCAAAATGGACATCCATCAAAAGGATAAAACATATGGGAATTTGTTAGATGTTGTAGTTGCAACTGCCCTTAGAGACATGTATGCAAAGTGTGGAAAAATAGACAAGGCACGTGAACTATTTGGCACGATGCCTCAAAGAAATGTTGCCTCATGGAATACAATGATTGCAAGATATGAACAAAATGGATTTACTGATAAGCCTTTAGAAAGTTCCAAGAAAATGCAATTGGCAAGTGTAAAGCCAAATTCCAAAACCTTAGAAATGGTATGTTTGGAGCACAGTATAGACATCCATCAAAGCATAAAGAATATAGGAATTTTGTCAAATGTCGTAGTTGTAAGTACCTTGCAAGACATGTATGCAACTTGTGTGGAAGCATATATAACGAACATGAACTATTTGACATGATGCCTCAAAGAAATGTTATCTCATGGAATGCAATGATTGCAAGATATGCATGAAATGGATTTTTCATAAGGCTTTAAAAACTCTCAAGCAAATGCACAAAAATAAATTTCAACCATTTACGCAAATTTTGGCACATCTAAAACCAAATTGCACAACCTTAACCAACTTCCTCCTTGCATATGCTATAATGGGATCTAGAGAACATGGTGTGGACAACCATCAAAGCATAAATGATATAGGAATTTTGTCACATGTATTGTATTTGCAAAGTTGCCCTTGTAGACATGTATGGAAAGTATGGAAGCATAGACGAGGCACATGAACTATTTGAAATGATGCCTCAAAGAAATGCACAGTCCCATAGAATTCAATGTTTGCAAGATATGCACAAAATGGATTATTTGAAAATGATTCATAAACTTTCAAGCAAATGCAATTGGCACTTGTAAAACCAAATTCTTGTAACAATAAGTGATTATCATATTAAATATTTAATATAAACTGTCATATACATAATGTCATGAACATAACATCTAGTTTATATAAAAAGCCATATAGGCATGTCCAAACAAAGCCATACAGGAAAATATACAAAAATATACATTGGATTAACATACAAAAGTATGTATACAAAGCCATCTAGGCATACAAAAAAGTTCCCAAAAACCAGTTTCCTATGGACTTTTTACTTTGACTATGAAGATGGAGAGCCAGTCAGTGACACATCCTCTCAGCCGTTGAGTAGCTCTTCGAATAAAGTTCATCCAGCTGCACCTATTAATACAAATAAACAATATGCGCATTAGTATAGAAAATGTATGAAATATATAACATCACATATGTAATTGATCACTTACCGCTAATAGATGATCACTCTCCATCATCTTGTCTCTCTCTTCGTCTGTAGTTGGACGGACTGGAGTTGTGACCTCCTGTGAGAAGCATCAAGAAGCAAATTTGACTAAACATAAATATCATTTATGTACATCAAATGACATGAGATTAAAAAATATACAAAATTATGATATTTTCATGTTATTGGCTCATACCTCAGTCAAAGTATTTGTAGACATCATGACTACATCAATGCCTATCTACGCTGACTCACGAGGATGGGGAGGAGTCTACATTGTATTCAGCATCTGAAAATCATGTTCAAGATTATTCAAACAAAATAAATACATAACATTATTTTAAAAATGCATAATGATTAGAAATGGTTAAATTTACCTCTATAAAAGTGGTGGTTTGGCATCCAGGGAACCAAGGAAACTGTGGAGGTGTTGGTGACTGTTGAAATCATCAAATTGTCTCAAAATAATATTACCATTGACATATCTACAATAATTACAAATATGTGATAAATTACATACCTACTGACTTGATCTCCTCTCATAACCTGCCAATGGATGGCAAACAGAGGAAAGATGAAGACTTTGACCCTAGAATTTTATTGCGTAAACAATCATACATTATTTTTGACTTATAGTATATATAATCATATAAAATTAATTACAAATTTAAAATAACAATATACTAAATCAAGATGAAACTTGTAACAAATTACCTGAGAGTCAATACCAAATGTATGTTGTAAGAGATCATCATTGAGAGCAAGATCATCCAATATGTCCTGCCCCTGTGTCGCATCATGCTACCCCTATGTAGTAGTATGTTTCCCCTATGTCACAGAGTCCTGTCATGCCTCCTGCATCCCATAATCACATAGGTTCCCACATGTACTGCAAAAATGTGGGGACACATGACACCTACTACTCTCACCCTCATCACCCTGGGTAAAATCATCCGCATGTTGTGATAGAGTTTGGGTGAGAGTAGTCAATGAATGTAAAGTCTCTAGCTCAAAACTCTCCTTCAAAGCCAAAAGGAGTGACCTACGTTCTGGCCTCGTTCGGGGTATAGGCAAATGATGTTCATCTCGCTAAGCCCCGGGGCTATCTTGGGTAGAGCCACCACCTCTACCCTATAACTCACAAATGTCAAAATAATTTAGAATCTTGTTGAGGACGAACTCGCAATAGAGTTTCCTCAAAAAATATTATGGTACCTCATCATTGTTCCATGGTTGCTCATCGAAGACCATGTACCATCTATCCCAAAAGTTTTAGGATATGTCTTCATTCCTACACCAATGTATAGGAAACCATTTGCAACTTTCCTCTAATCTTTGGCCAGTTTTGGGATTAATAAATTGTGCACATAATTGAGATTTTGTAATTTTTTCCTTCTTGACTTGTTCATATGACAACTTGTCGACATAATATTGCCGACTCTTCTCCCTATAGTCTTGGAATTCGATGATTTGTTTCATCACCAAATCCATGTGGGAAACAAACTCTTGTAGTGATTTTGCAAGTGCCCTCCTACGATCAGTGGTTCCACTTGGATTGTTTAGGGTTTGAATAATAGTTTCAAGATGTTTCTTGTTTTCTTCTATTATCCCTAAGTAGTGTTCTTGATTATCCCTTACATGAAAAGGAGGTGAAGGTGGGTTTTGAGGGTTTGGAGGGTTTAGAGGGTTTTGGGAGTTGTTTTCACCCTTCTCAACTAGATTTAGGTTTTCTACTTCTCCAATAACTGTAAATGCAATATAAAAACAAATCAAACATTGCAAAACTAAAAAAATGTTCTAAAACTAACAAAATCAGACAAACCCTACCTTCTTCCTGTGCTGGAGCCTCCAAATTTGCATGACAATGTCTTTAGCAGTGAGGTGGCATTGTGAATTTATTGTTTTCTTAGGTGCACTTGATTCAATGTCCTCTTTTTCAATGCGACCGCATTTTTTCTTGGTTTCTTTGTTGTTGTGAGGAGAGAAGCCGCACGGTGAATGAGCAGAAAATAATTTTTTTTCTTTTATTAACACACTCGCGTTTTGTTTTAATTTTGGAGATGGTGGTGAATTTTTAGTCCCACATCTCCTTGCATTTTCCCTTAGAGAAAATGATAGCTTTAGTGTACAAAGAAAAAATGCTTATCTACAACATAGTGAAAGGAAGCTAAGTGTGCGGAAATCGCTTCCTACACTAATCTAATGAGGAGAGAAGAGTGTAAATTCATTTTAACCTTTACAATTACAAAATGTTTAACACACTAATAGAGATATTACAATAGCAAACAACATAAGAATGTAAGACAGAAGAAGAAGAGACACAAGATATACGTGGGGAAAACCCTTATCGGGTGAAAAACCCCACACTCCAAAACTTGCACAATGTATTATCAAAACTGTAATGGTTTATAATACACTTGCAATACAAGCTCTCAAGAGTCTTGAACACTCATATCTAGAGATAAACTAGCAGCATAACAACACCTGTTAATCACCTTCTACATCTCCTCTCCAAGCACCTGCTTATAATGAAGTTTTCAAGGAAAAAATGAACATATCTTGGAATGGACATCCAACTTGGCCTCATGGCCAAAAACCCACACCTAGGGACACTTGTCCAACATTGCAGCATGGTCATGACACTTGTCATATCACCCCATCCCACTATGGTCACATGTTCCCAAGTTGGGCAATGACAAATGCTCTTACGCACCTATTGGTTGTCATAGAATCTATCATAATTGTCATAACTTATAGCGATAAGAGAATATGTCATACACAGGCTATAAATAGAATATTCCCTTACAACATGTCATAACCCTCCTTGGGGCGCCCAAAGATGCCTTCTTCCAAGATGCCTTGTGACACATGTCTTCACCTGTCATAGAACCTTCTATTTCTGACTCTTACATGTCATAGATTCTATCATAGGAATCTGTCATAACCGTTTTAGTCAAGATTTGCTTACACACTAGTCAAGATGCCAACACATGGTAGAAAACCTCTACCACACAAAAGGGATGCTTATCTCCACATGAAGTGTGTTGACCATCCTAGTCATCTTACAAGTGGGGTGACAACTCATCGTGCCACTTCACACTAGATGAAAAAATAAGATGTGCAACAAAATTACAACATAGGCTAAGTAAATAAATTACATTACAATAATAAATGCAAGGAATTACCAAGGTTGAGACACCTTAATTCCTAACATTCTCCCACTTGTTGAACACCTTGTAAGAGACAATAGAAATAATAGGATTTAACTGCTATAGGTCGAGAGGCCCATAGACTCTGAACACCATCTGAACTTCTCTGTGCCCACTGGTTTCATTAATGCATCTGCAACATGACACTCTAACTGTCACAATAGATAGTAATTTGTCCTGCATCATCACCAATATCTAAACACAATCTCTTAAGCCAAATGGCTTCCTTGCAAGCATGAATAACTACCAAATACTCATCTTCTGTCACAAACAAAATGACCATAGGTTATGCTCATGAGATTTACGGAAGCACCTGTAACATCTTCCAAGTGATTACCAATATGACAATAGATTAGAATGCCAAAAATATGATGAAACACTAAATTCCACATAGACACACCAATGTATCCAATTTCAAACCTGTTAACAGAACATAACTTTGAAGTCTAAACATCTTCAAAACAAGATCAAGCACATATGCTCCAAAATAGTTAGAACAACAACCACAACTGGTTGTTTACATCCAACAAAAAACCACCATTGATAGAACTTTTGCACATGACATATTCAGCCTATACTGCAACTCTCATCCCTGTATAATCCATTGTCCTACTCAAAGTTACCATCTCCCATGATAACAAACACACCAAAACCATTGATGTGCAAAAAATCTGAAGACCTTTGATACTACAGTCTAATGAAAAACCATCTACCAAAGATATACATACATCCTAGGAATCAAACTGCATGAGCAATGCCAACCAAAGCAACTTAAAGTCTACCAATCATCGCTTACATAAAAAGTGGCTTATAATACAAAGAACAATCACAATGATCTGCAAACTACAACCTGTTAGGGTTAGCTGGCAGAAGATATCAATTAAATGCAAATAAAGATTAAACAGAGAAATGAAAATACATAGAATTAATAACAGCGAGAGACAAGATTTAACGTGGTTCACCCAAACTCGGGCTACATCCACCAAACAGAGAGTCCAATATTATTATCCAGTAAATCAAACCGATTACAATCAGCAATCCCTGCAACTCAATACCGCTGCAAATGCTACAATACAATACTCAAACCCTAACCCTTGGCCACTTTTTATCAAGCCTTTTTGTCGGTTACAAAAAATTAGGGTTTTCTTATGTCGGTCATAAAAAATAGGATTTTTTAAGTCGGCCCTAGGATTTTTTAAGTCGGCCCTAAAATCCTACGAGGATACATGGCTAGTGTACAGTACTTTCCTGATCAGTCGCCACCTACCAACAATCTCCCACTTGGAGACTGATTCTGGACGACACCGTTGCGCATGCAGCTCCCACTGGAAATAAGCACCCTGGACTCTACTGTTCTATTTTTGTTGTCATCAGTCGAGAAGACCAACTGAAGCTAAAGAGGAGCTCAGCTTCTCCCTTGTCACTACCTTTGTAAACATATCTGCTAGATTTTCATCTGTATGTATCTTTGCCAGCCTTAACTGTCCATTATCCAATACCGACCGAATAAAGTGATACCTCAACTGTATGTGTTTGGTCTTTGAATGCAAGGCAGAATTCTTTGCAAGATGTATGGCACTCTGACTGTCTGTATACAAAGAACTGTTAGCCTGTTGTTTACCCAATTCGTCCATGAAAGATTGCAGCCATATCATCTCCTTGCTTGCCTTTGTTACAGCGACATATTCTGCCTCGGTGGTGGATAAAGCAACCACCTTTTGCAACCTGGAAATCCAACTCACCAATGTTCCTCCTACAGTAAAGACATAACCTGTAGTACTCCGCCTGGTATCAATATCCCCTGCCAAATCTGAGTCGACATAACCTGCTAAATCAGTATTAGAGCCCCCAAAACATAAGTGTTTATTAGATGTACCTCTCAAATATCTGAGAATCCATTTTACCGCATTCCAATGCTCAAATCCGGGATGACTCATATACCTGCTAATGACGCCGACAGCATGTGCAATATCCGGTCTCGTGCATACCATGGCATACATTAAACTTCCTACAGCTGAAGCATATGGGACCTTGGACATTTTTGCCTCCTCCTCTTGTGTCTTTGGACACATCTCCTTAGTCAATTTCAAATGACTAAGCAAAGGTGTGCTGACAGCTTTTGCATTCTCCATATGGAATCTCTGCAACACCTTTTCAACATAAGCAGCCTGAGATAGAGTCAATTTTCTATTCTTCCTATCTCTGCAAATTTTCATACCAAGGATTTGTTTTGCTGCCCCCAAATCCTTCATATCAAATGACTGGGCTAACTGATGTTTTAACTCGCTGATGTAATCCATGTTAGACATAGCTACAAGCATGTCATCAACATATAAACATAAAATAATGTAGCTGTCATTATCCAACCTCTTAAAATAAACACAATGGTCAGAATTACACCTGCTGTAGCCTTGCTCAGCCATAAAACTATCAAATTTCAAATACCATTGCCGAGGTGCTTGTTTCAGGCCATACAAACTCTTCTTCAATCTACACACTTGTTTCTCCTTACCTTTGACCTCAAATCCTTGTGGTTGTGCCATGTATATCTCCTCCTCCAAATCACCATGGAGAAAGGCAGTTTTCACATCTAGCTGTTCCAAATGCAAATCTTCAGCAGCCACAATACTTAAAACAGTATGAATAGAAGTCATCTTGACAACCGGAGAAAATATCTCATCAAAATCAATGCCCTGTTTCTGTGCAAATCCTTTTACAACTAACCTGGCCTTAAATCATTTCTTACCTCCATCTTCCTCTTTCAGCCTGTAAACCCATTTGTTTGGTAAAGCCTTTTTACCTGCAGGTAACTTACATAATTCCCAAGTCTAATTTTTCAGCAAGGAGTCCATTTCTTCTTTCATTGCAAGCTCCCACTAAACCTGTGTATCCACCTGCATAGCTTCATCATACCCTTCTGGTTCACCAGCATCTGTTAACAAAATAGAATACAAAGAGGGAGAAAACCTTTTAGGAGGTCTACTTATCCTTGTTGACCGTCTAACATTCACTGGAGTTTGTGGTATTTCTAGTTGCTGTTGCGGAGCATGAGGAACCACTAGAACATCACTATTTGGAGTGTCGTCCAGCACCACATAATCCTTTTCTTTCTTCTCATACTGCTGCAACTGTTCTTTGTACAACACCTTCTCATTGAATATAACATCCCTGCTTCTCACAATTTGCTGATTTTCAAAATCCCAAAGCCTATAACCAAATTCATCAATGCCATATCCAACGAAGGTACATTTTTTTGATTTCGCATCCAGCTTGGTTCTATTTTCAGAATCTATATGTGCAAATGCTTCACAGCTGAAGGTTTTCATAAAAGAATAACTCACCTTCTTACCTGTCAATGCTTCCTTTGGAATACCACAGCCCAAAGGAACTGAAGGACCTCTATTAATTAAATATACAGCAGTGTTGACAGCCTCTGCCCACATGTTTAAAGGCAGCCCAGCATGCAATCTCATGGTCCTTGCACGCTCCATTATTGTCCTATTCATACGTTCAGCTACTCCATTTTCCTGTGGAGTCCCTGGAACCATTTTCTGCCTACGAATTCCATTAAAGGAACAATAATCTTCAAATTCTTTGCTGCAATACTCACCGCCATTATCAGATTTGAGACATTTTAAACTTTTACCTGTCTCATTTTCAACCAAGCTTCTCCATTTCTTAAATGTTTCAAATACATCAGATTTCTAAGGAAATAAATCCAGACCTTCCTAGTTGCATCATCTATGAATGTAACATAATATCGAGAGCCACCGAAAGAAGATACCTGAGCTGGTCCCCATACATCTGTATGCACAAGCTCCAACTTTTCATTTTTCTTTTGCTTCCCATCTCTGAGAAAACTGACTCTCTTTTGTTTTCCATACACAAAACTTTCACAGAAATCCATATTAATACATTTCAGACCTGGTAAAACTTTCTTAGAATGAAGTACCTTCATACCTTTTTCACTCATATGCCCAAGTCTGTTATGCCACAGTGTTGTTTCAGAACCTGCAACAACTTTTCTAGTCTCTTCCTGCAAACCTGCAGCAACTGTTCCTGAACCTGTTTGTTTTTCCTCTAAAACATCTAAAGTAGAAGGAATAGTATGACCTGTACAAAGATATAAGGTGCCTACTTTCACATCTTTTGCTACTACTAAGGCACCTTTTGAAACCTTCCAATTTTTATCAGTAAATATAACAGTGCAACCTTGTTCAGTTAGCTACCCTGCTGAAATTAAATTCCTACTGAGCCTTGGAACATGCCTTACCTCTTGTAGTAGCCAATGATTCCCATTCTGCAACCTAATCTTGATTCTTCCTTTTCCAACAATCTGACAGGGTTCGTTATCTCCCAAATAAACCAGCCCGAAATCCCCTTGGACATAATCAAGAAAATAACTTCTATGGGGCGTAGCATGAAATGAGGCCCCTGAATCTAAAACCCATGAATCATCAACATTATCTAGGGAAAGAATCAAAGCATCATCTTCAGACTTATTGCTTACCACATTTGCTTCCTTATTGCCTTCTTGTTTGTCTCCTTCTTTATTTTTCCGAGACCAGCAATCTTTCTTCAGATGACCTGGTTTTCCACAGTACCATCAATCCTTCTGTCCTCTGGTTTGGGATCTTTTGTCCTTTGATTTTCCTCGTGACTTCCCATGACCTCCAGAACCTTTTCCTCTCTCCTTTGATCTGCCCCTGCTTTCTGCATTCAAAACACTACCTAATTTGGATCCACCTAAGCTTTTCTTACGAATTTCCTCACTTAGAATAACACCAACAACATCATCAAATTTTAGTGTATTTGAACCAGAAACAGAGTTACTAACCGCCATTACCAAACTATCCCAGCTTTCAGGCAATGAACATAATATCAAGAGAGCTCTAACTTCTTCATCAAATTTTACATTTATAGAAGTCAATTGACTGACAATCATATTAAATTCATTTAAATGACCTGTCACAGATCCACCTTCAACCATTTTCAAATTAAACAACTGCTTCATGAGAAATACCTTATTTGAGGCTGAGGGTTTTTCATACAATTTAGCCAAAGCTTTCATTAGACCATCTGTTGTCTTTGCTTCTGTTATATTGAATGCCACCGATAGTGCCAGGCACAACCGAATGGTTCCCAGTGCCTTTCTGTCAAGAAGATTCCAATCCTCATCAGACATTGTTGCCGGTTTCTTGGCTACTCCTTCCAGTGGCCTCCATAAATCCTTTTGATAGAGGTAATCTTCCATCTGCATCTTCCATAACTGATAGTTCTGCCCATTGAATTTATCAACCTTCATTTTACCCTCGTCCGCCATTGCTCCCACTCAACCATGAGACTTTCCTGCAGATGATAATCGAACACAACCCGCTCTGATACCACTTGTTAGGGTTAGCCGGCAGAAGATATCAATTAAATGCAAATAAAGATTAAACAGAGAAATGAAAATACACAGAATTAATAACAGCGAGAGACAAGATTTAACGTGGTTCACCCAAACTTGGGCTACATCCACCAAACAGAGAGTCCAATATTATTATCCAATAAATCAAACCGATTACAATCAGCAATCCCTGCAACTCAATACCGCTGCAAATGCTACAATACAATACTCAAACCTTAACCCTTGGCCGCTTTTTATCAAGCCTTTTTGTCGGTTACAAAAAATTAGGGTTTTCTTATGTCGGTCATAAAAAATAGGATTTTTTAAGTCGGCCCTAAAAAAAAATTTCTCGGGGGCTACCGCCCCTGAACTCCCGTTTCTTGGGGGCTGCCGCCCCCGAACCCCCGCTTGGGGCCCGGCCCGGCCCCGAACCCCGGCGAGGATACATGGCTAGTGTACAGTACTTTCCTGATCAGTCGCCACCTACCAACACAACCAACTACTGCAAAATAGAGCATACTTTCACAAATAGTTTTCTGCTCACTCTCTCACCTCTAACCTCCTCCACTTCTCCCAAGTCCACATCTAAAAAAACACATACTACTGCCAAAAAACAATAAAGTACAACAACAATAGATGACCACAAACCTAGTGATCATACTAGATGAATAAGAACCTCTAAGAAGAAAAATGAGACCATAAAGAGAAACTGCAAACCATATCATGTCCTTCTGCCAACACCACCAAGTGCTAAGCTATGCTAAGTATGATCTCCTTCACAAAACCCCAACTGAAAAACCTTAACAACACCCAACCATTCAATCTCATAAGATCAAATAAACATCAACATGGATGTAAGCCTCTCTAATCAAGGTAGATCAAATTCATAACCATTCTAGAACAAGGAATAAGCCCAATCACATCTCCTAAACTCCTCATAAATGAACATCATAAAACAAACCATATGAATCAAGAAGATAACCATGCTAACATCCCTCAAATGAAACCTCTAGAACTAATAACTTGTAGCTCAAGATTCATATCCATGAGAAATAAAGGCAGAAAACAAATGAATCTGAAATAACCTAGGCAATACCTATCAGAACATTTTCTACCAAGTGAACTAAGAGTGGGGAATGAGAATGATTCACTGAGATACACCGAGTCTCATATACTCTCTCCAAGAACAATCTCCTCTCAAGTTCAAATATGAACTTATGTCCATAACAAGTGAAGGCTCCTCAGTCTTTTTGCTGAAATTTAACCATTCCAACACATGATCCCTACAACAAGAGATCTCAAGTCTCTCTAGTCTCCATGAGCATCCATCAACCAATACATGCCAACTTCAAATGCATCCTACAAAATCATGAAGCTTCAAGCAGATGATTAATACTCAAAACCAAAGAGAACAAACAAGATCACTGTCAAAACTCCCACTACACATCTGCATGATTAAGAAGCCCATCATGACATCATGATCTAACCATCTCCTCGTAAGAAGATCACATACAATAAAGCATACAATGTTACATACATCATGTCTCAAGAGAACCTATATCATGCCAAAACTTTAAGCTAACATCAAGAGTAAACCATGACATAATAACACCATCTTTAAACGAAGGATAAACATGTCAAATTGACAAATTATAAACCCGACACCTCAACTAAGATGTCAACATCTCCAATCATATGAAGATAAATATCTCTTGACAACTAAACTGAAAATATCAAAGAACTCTCACAACCAAGAGCTCCTCCATCACACCAATATCCACTGTAGAAGATCATCCATCACATATGATGAATCCAACATCACTGCTGAAGCTCCCACCAAAACTGTGATACCGAGCTTATCAAGGCATTATGATAACCATCATCTCAAATGAAAATCATCCATGACTCTAACAAAATCTAACAATTGTCCTATGCAATATCAGCAACACAAAAGAATAAAGTAGAACCTATTAGATACAAGGCAGATAACTGAGAGTGGGGGTGAATCAGTTATCTCAAAATTTCCTTAACTTTCATTTCTTTTTGTTATCTTAATATTTAGTGTTGCATCAAAACATGAAAGCATATGTAATCATAAGAACATAAATAAAATCAATACATATAACACAAGGATTTTTACGTGGAAACCCTGTTAAGGGAAAAACTACGGGGTGACTAAACCAAGATTGTATTCTCTATTAAAAGAATAAAGGAGTACAAAATGGCACTTGCCAATTAGGGCTCACTGTCTGAGCACACTGCTCACAAGAGGCACACTACCTACAAGAAACTCACTGTCTATAGAACTTACAGAAGATGATCAAGTGTTTGAACTGATGAGAGGCATCTACAAATGCAAGAGTTCAGTTCCGGTTAGGCACAATATACTGATTTGACGCACTTCATTCTTCCTCTGTCCAATGTTGTTATTCAGTTACATATTGGACTTGAATTGTTATTCTCACACTTATCCCTACTTTTCTTTGTACCTTTTCCTTTACATCCTCCTACAACATCTTTACATGCTGGAATCCATCTGGTATATATATCCGCATAAATGATTTTCATCATCTTTCTAGTCGGCAACAAGAACACTCAAGATATTTTCAAGTTATTGAACTGTCAGCTAAATCCATGCTTGATTTGTGATGCGTATCAAAGACATACGTGTGTATGAGGAAGATCGATTATGTTTAAATGATAAATCAAAACAAAACAAATCAAAAGCCCATAAAATAAAGAGAACTAATCTAAACAAAAGCCATTATCAATAAATCTAATGAAATAAGAAAGCTTTTACCCAGATTTGTGTTGTTCCCTTTGTTGAATGTGGATTGCTCAATAACACTGCGAAACCATGTTTGCAACAAACAAGTAAAGTGCTCAAAATGCTCAAAGATCAATGTCAAAAGATCGTAAAGTTGCTCAATTGATGCGATGTATGCTCAAAGCGCTGTTAAATGATGCCTGAGAATAAGTGATCGAAGAGGGTTTGTGAAGGAGATGAGGGGGGTTTATATAGGTTTCAACAAAGATCAATCAAGGGTCTAGATAATTCAAAAGAATCAACGGAGGAGATAAATCAAATAACCATGATGAATGTGCACATGACATGTGTCAATCCATAAGGATATTTTTATTAAAATATGATGAAAACAAGATTGATTGAATAGATAACTCAACTTGTAATTTTTTCTTTTTAGAGTTCTAAAAATAAGACTGATTGTGCACATGAGTTAACAAGATATTTTTAGAGGAATTGGAAGATATTTGAAATTAAATAAATAAATTTATTTAATTGATTGTGCATGATTGAGGAACAAAAGATTATAAATAAAATACTTGATTTTATTTATTTTTAGAGGATTAAGACAATTTAAATAAATTTGCATGATTTATTTAAATTTAGAAGAAAAAGTGATTTAATTAAATAATGTAGAATTATTTAATTATAGATAAGATAGAATTGGATGAGTTAATTAAATAATTAGATTTATTTAATTAATGGAGACTTGAAATTTGAAAGAGGATAACGATTTAATTAAATAATAAACATTATTTTAATTTTGGAAGAATATAGAGGAATTTAATTTAATTAATTAATTAAAATACAATTTATTCAATTAATGTTGAATTTTGGAATTTTGAAAAAAATTGATGAAATTAATTAAATAATTAGATTATTCAATTAATGTTGAAATGTAGGTGATGCTCCAGATTAGACGAAATGCAAGTGATTCGAAGACATGGTCATTTTAGGGCGTCTACGTTTTGCCCCTCTTTGATGTAATGCAATTTATAGCATTGCATCAAAGAAAATGATTGTTGAAGATATGATACAATTTATTGATGCCCCAGTGTAGCTAGTTGCCCCAGCATAGCTGGCATAGGGTGTCCCCTCGAGAGGAAAGACAGGGAAGCGACAGAAGAACTGTGTTGACGCTCGACTACAAGATTGTGTTGGAGATAGAAGAGAACATGAGAGAAAGACTATTGATTGATCATTGCTTGAGAAACTATATAAGACCATGGAAAAATGGATGGTTAAATGGATTGAGCTTGTTGTAACGGTTTCACATTTGTTTATAAAGAGAAATCCTTATTTTTGATGTAGCACGTGGATAGTTTGCCACCAAGGTATATAAGACCAAGGTACCGTGATATCCGAGTGCGTGGACATTGACTCTGCAAGCAAGCGGTTTGAACTTAGATCCCTTGGACATAATATAACCTTGTTGGAATATGTGAATGAGCCATAGTCTTGGACATAAAATAAACTTCAATACATGTAAATGCAAGAAGAATATTAATATGCTGCCAAGAAAGATGCTAAAGATCATTCCTCAAACATGGCACACCGAAGCAATGACTATGCCCCCAATCCATATTGTATCGCAACATACCAAGATTATAGATAAATCAAGGTAGTCTTGAATAGGTAATGGAAAAGGAACAAAAGATAAACCAAAAAGTAAAGTGACTAACTTACAAAGTAAACATACAGCCAACATATTCTCTTGCCAAAGAGGTTGCTCAAGATAGATTAGATAGGAAAGATAACAGCCTTATCGTAAGAACTAGGTGTCCACTAAAGGGGGCTATCTACCTAAAAAAGATAATATCTTTCTGTAGGAAATGTCACATGTTGCAGGAGACGCGTGTGTTGGTCTCGACAATGGAACACTTTGCACAGGACAAGCCTGTTGATCAGGTGCTTTGGTTAAGCTGGAATTTAGCTGATGCTGGCAATCTGAACAGTAGGACAGTAGATGAGTCTAGAAGAACACTACCTTGCTTCAAGTTTGTTAAGGACTTTTGCTTTGGAAGGATGCGCATGCTTGCTGCTTGAGCTAGTCAAGTCGAGGTGAATTAATTTTGATAAATGGAAGATGAGAAAGGCAACAGTGTTAATGGATTGAAATGGGTGAAGAATGATGAATCATGTGTGCCTGAGTACTGGATACATCCTTCGTATTCTAGATTGCCTACATACCCTGTATCCACGGCATCAAGGCACATTACGATGAAAGATGAAAATGATAATATGTAGTTCTGGATAGAGTGATGAATGGGTCAAGGTGAAAGGAGATCTTATGTACCTGAGTACTGAAAACTTCCTTCATATTCCAGACTACCTACATACCCATATCCATAGGGTCAAGGTACCCTAAGATTGAGAAGAGATAATATGTAGTTATGGTTGATGTGATGATGTAGGATACGTGCTGGGAAGATAATAGCCTTATCATAGGAGCGATGTGTCCGTTAAAGGGTGCTATCTGCGGAAAGGGGAATGATTGAAGTGTTTGCGAACCGCGAACAAGGATCCATTCCTAGACCTAGGTTAAGGAAAGAGTTGCCCCCATTCTGGTAGAGGAAAACACATAGGTGACCAGTGAATAAGACACATAAAGCTTGACCTAGGACAAGACAGTGTTAACTGTTGACATAGATCAAGACGTGGGATGATGATGGTGGACATTGACAAATTTCCAAGCTATACTAGATAGGGAGATGGAAATGCAAACAAGGTCAACAGTTTTATTATGGATGGATGAAATGTGTTGTGAAAACAAGAACTGAACAAGACTCGATAGATGATGGATGTTGACTCTACACATAGCACTTTTTTCTAGGTTTTCACTATGGTACTTATCTAAGGTGCCTCTTTACCAGGTTTTCACAATAGGACGGATTATTTGTTTTTTTTTTTGGAAACTCTGAGGATCAGGCATAGAACTTCTTGAGATGAACACTATTAAGTGGCTCATCTAGAGGAAAGCTGTTAGGTGTAGCTAAAGTATAAGCTCCTGATCCATATGCTGCTGTGACAATAAAGGGACCTAACCAGTTAGGCTCAAACTTGCCCTTCTTTTCTCGGTCTGCTTGATTTCTTTGATTTTCTTTGAGTACAAGATCACCAACTTGAAATCGTCTTTCTTTGATCTTTTTGTTGTAATTACGTCAGAGGCGGTTTTAATAGACATGGAGATGAGTAAGCACGCCAAGGCGCCTTTCATCTAGTAGTTCTAGCTCAGCTAATCTGGAAGTATGATACTCCTCTTTGCTGATCAGGTTCTGCATGGATACTCTGAGGGATGGGATCTCAACCTCTATAGGTAGGATGGCTTCAGATCCATAGACCAAGGCATAAGGTGTGGCACTAGTTGGTGTTCTAATACTAGTGTGGTAGGCCTATAGGGCAGGATTGAGTTGCAAGTGCCAATCACGACCAACTTCATTGACCGTTTTCTTGAGGATCTTGAGAATAGTTTTATTTGAAGCCTCAGCTTGGCCGTTACTTTGCGGATAGTAGGGAGTTGAAAAGTGATGCTAGATATTGTGTTGTGTGCATAAGGCACAGACATCTTGATTCTTGAATGGTCTCCCATTATCAGTGACAATGGCTTGGGGAATACCATACCAGCATATGAGGTAGTTAAGGATAAACTTGGCTATTTTCTTATTGGTGATATAGGTCATGGGAATGGCTTCCACCCACTTCATGAAATACTTAGTGGCAGTAATGATGAACTTATGGCCATTGGATGAGGATGGGTGGATTTGTCCTACAAGGTTGAGACCCCATTGAGAAAAAGGCCATGGAGTAGTCACAGGTTTCATGAGTTGGTGCGTGAATTAAATCTCTATGCTGCTGGCATTGTAGACATTTCTTAATAAACTGTGTAGCATCTTGTTCTATTGTAGGCCAGTAGTAACCTGTTCTGAGTATCTTCTTAGAGAGATTAGGACTGGTAGAATGTGTGCCATAGACACCTTCGTGTATGTCTCGTAAGGTAGCTTTGGCTTCTTCCACATTAAGACATCGTAAGAGGATACCATCGAGACTTCGAAGATATAGTGTATCACCCAGAATGGTGTAATGGGAGGATTGACAGATAAAAGTTTTGTATTGGGTGGATGATAGGTCAGAGGGAAAGGTATTGTGTTTAAGGTATTCATAGATGTCTTTGTACCATGGGGAATTGGGACCAACAAGTTCACAGATGATTTAAGTAACGGGAACATCAACGGCTAGTATCAATAATTGCTCGATCAAGAATTCACATTTCTGTGTATTAGCAGGCATGTCAATCAGTGACCCTACAGAAGCCATAGAATCTACAACCTTGTTATGCTCTTGGAATTTGCTCAAATGTGATGCTAGAAAAATGTGGTTTGTAGGCATCCACTAGTTGCTTGTATGGGACCAACTTTTCATCTTTTGTTTGGTACTCAAATATGACTTGGCGAATGACTAGTTGTGAGTCTCCATATACTTGTAATTCTATGATGTCCCATTGAACTGCTGTATTGAGACCTATGGGGAGTGCTTCATACTCGACAATATTGTTGGTGCAAGGGAATGCAAGCCGATATGACTTTGGAATATAGTCATTTTGAGGTGTGATAAACAAGATGCCAGCCCTTGATCCATGTTGTGTGTAGGAACCATCAAAGTATAACTTCCACATTATTGAGTTGGAAAGAGTGAAGAGATTCTCGTTCGAAAAGTTTGCTACCATAGGGTGTGTATCTGTCATGGGTACTTCTACTAGTTGATCTGCTAGGGCTTGTCCTTTTATTGCTTTGTGATCCATATACTCAATGTCAAACTCACTAAGGATCATGACCCATTTAGCTAGTCTGCCTATAAGAGCTGCTTTTGCTAGTAGATACTTCAAGGGATCAATTTTGGCTATAGGATTTGTGTACTGGTTCAACATGTAATGCCACAACTTTTGGGAAGTGAACACTACTACTAAACAAGCTCTTTCCATCGGTGAATAATTGAGTTTGTATCCCACCAAGATTCTACTAATATAATAAATTGCATGCTCTTTTCCTGTTTCATCATTTTGTGCTAGAAGGGCCCTTAGGGCTGAGGTTGTAGTTGAGATGTATAATATCAAAGGTTTATCAGCAACTGGTGGAACCAATATAGGAGGTGTAGCTAGATACTCTTTGAGCTGATCAAATGCTGCTTGACACTTATAATCCTATCGAAATGAGACATCCTTTCAGAGCAAGTGTTGAAATGGTTGACATTTATTTGCTAGCTGTGAGATGAAGCGCCTAATGGATTGCAACCTTTCTTGAAGGCTCCTTAATGCTTTGAGGTTCTTTGGTGGAGGCATCTCCACTATAGCCTTTACTTTTGCTGGGTCTACTTCAATGCCTCTACAAGATATAATGTATCCCAACAGCTTCCCTGATGTTACACCAAAGACACACTTCTTTGGATTGAGGCGCACTTGGTATTTCTCGAGCCTGTCAAAGATCTGTCCTAGAACTTGTATGTGTTCTACACTAGAAGATTTAGCTAGTATGTCATCCACCTAGTCCTCCATGATATGATGAAAGAGGTCATGAAATATGACTGTCATTGCTCTTTGATAAGTTGCCCCAGCATTCTTTAGACCAAACAACATGACACACCAACAATAATTACCCTATGGAAAAGTAAATTTTTTTTTATGTTGATCTTCTTCTGCTATCCTTATCTGATTATAACCTGAGAATCCATCCATGAGAGAAAGCATTTCATGACCCGTTGTCAAGTCTACTATGAGGTCAATGTTTGGTAATGGAAAGTCATCTTTGGGACATGCTTTGTTAAGATCTCTAAAATCATTACACATGCGAATGCGCCCATTTGGTTTAGATATAGGTACTTTGTTTGAGACCCAATCTGAATAGTCAATAGGTCATATGAACTTTTCATCTAACAACTTCTGTATTTCCACCTTTACCAAGAGAGCTATTTGTGGGTGCATCTTCCTCAACTTTGGCTTGACTGGTTTAACTTTTGGATCAACTGTGAGATAGTGAACAACTAGCTTAGGGTCTAACCCTGGCATATCAGCATAGGTCCATGCAAAGTTGATGGTTCTCTGTAAGAAGAGTTTTTTAATATTCTTGTGCTATGTTTCTGATAATGATGCTGCTAGGAATGTGGTCTTTAGATTTTGCCCTGTGCCAAGGTTTATCTCTGTAGAATCTTCCACTAGGAGAGTTGACTTCTCTTGATACTTAGATGGTAGGGGAAGGTCAAATCCTCCATCCTCAGGTGCCACAATTGGGTTTTCACCATTGGATACGTCCTTTGTTTTTACTATTTTGTGATCGGGAGGTGCCACAGTGTGGTTTTCACCTAGAGATCTTTCTTTATTTTTACTTTTGCGACTGGAGGATTTGGCATTCTCACCAAAATAAGTTGTTGGCTCTAGTTCCATTACAAAACCTACTTTATGATCGCCAAGAGGGATACCATCCTGCAAGATACAAATGCAACATACAAAGGGAATATGCAAAGGGTCAGATGCAACAGTTGCATGTACAAGCGATTGTATGCAGCTTTGCATGTATATTTGTATTGTATATGCAATATACAAAGGAAGATGCAAGGGGAATACATACAAGCTGGACCCGATTGTGAAATTGAATATGGTTGATAATCCTTTGAGTTCTGCATTGTATGTACATGTGATTGTATCTCATATACAATCGCATATACAAAGGCTCATACAAAGGTTTTTCAGTGAAACAATGCTTATCAGCGGCTCATGCAAAGGTCTTTCCAATGGTTGATAAGGATGCAAATGTTTAGCGATGGGTCCCAATTTCAGCTCAGTGACCAAAGGAGTGATGACACGTGGCAAGGGCATACATACAAAAGGTGATGCAGAAGTCAAGGCCTACTTTTGTATGTTGGCAATTGTATTGTATATACATTTGCTTATACAAAGAAGATGCAAAAACACATGCATGGGTTTTCGGTGACATTTTGCATATCAGAGACTCAACTCATGGTCTCCCCGATAGCCTGATATATACAATAGTTGTATATGCAAGATGCAGTTGACCGTAACTTTGACCGCCCATATCTTCCGCATTATGGCAAATTTCAACATGCTTTAAAAGGCAAAAGTGCTTATTTTTGCTTCCTCTTTCATTTGGCGGGCTTTTGAGTGGAATTTTTTTTACTTTCAAAATATGATATGGTTTTGCATGCTCAGCCGATAGGACGTGTCAGTGACCGTTTTAGCGTGTGTAGAGGCTGATATTTTCATAGTAGCTCTGATTGGTGAGTTTTGCGGGTGCATTCATGGTGGATGGCTTCACTCTTCGATGCGTATGGGCTCTGTGTCTTGCTAGCCGATCTTCATGTGTTGGGCGACAACTTTGGGGGTTTCCTCTTCAATGCCCTGTCCTATCTTGCATTTGGGCAAACATTTTCTATGGTTTTGGACCTGCCAGCGGCATGGTTCCTATCTTTTCACCACGCCCCTGCCCATGCGTCCCTGTTCCTACATTAATGACCTCAGATCTTGTGGAGCTACCTCAGCATCCCCTGCACAAGAACTTGACCTATAAAATACAATGTAACCTCATTTAACAATCAGGATGGTTTTATTTTTGGGCTGTTATGTTGCCAATTTTTTCTGTAGTCAAACCTCTTAGTGTAATTACAGGGTATGGGAATGTGACTCACTGTGCCTGAATTTGGCCTCTGTTGTCTTCCTTTTATTCCCCAATGAATGTGATTATCTATACTGGGTCTACTTCTGCTACTGAATATTCTGTAATGTAATGGTTTCTGGCCTTCATGATTAATATATGTATGACTTCTTGCCTCTCTTGTGTCTTGATTTCTGTGTTTTAATTGGAGTTATAGTTTGTTCTATGAGTAAAATAGCTCCTTTGCAGGTTTGACCTTCATACAGAAGCCTCAATCAGTCTCATAAGTCTATGTGAATCCCATTCATTATTGAAATCATTGTTGTGTCTACACCAAGATCACCATTGCTCAATGAATTTGGTGCATCACCTTAGATAGTAGTTTCATTTTTATGCAATCCTTCTTACCCTTTTCTCTGCCAATTCAATAGATTCTAGGTGATAACCAGCTAGGAAGCCAGCCTTCTTCAGAGGTCTGATCTTGGTTCGCAAGGTCCCACACTTCAAGATCATTCCCATTGTGTCATTAGAATGCTTGGACTCTCTCCAAGCAGAGTGTAATTCTAGGTGATAATAGTTTCTGGCATGCCTGGTGGGACTAGTCTAATGAACTTCTCATCAAAGTACTAAGAGATCTGGTGTTTCTCCTAGTATTACTAGCCTGTGGAGACAATACAAACAACACCATGGTGACTCTAATCACATATCAACTGGTTTCAGCAGTCCAAGTACAAGAAACTAATGAGGTTGGTGCTACTTGTTAGTTTTCTACCATTTGAAACTATTTTCTCAGCACCTGGTGACTCTATTTGGTGATTCTAGCTCATTTCTTAGTGTTTCAAAGCCATGTTGCCTAGATACATTCCAAATTAGTTATCTAGACTTGCCTATGTTTCATGCTTTACTCTTGCAATGTCTAGTTACCATTACTATGATGGTTTTTCACCTCCATTCCATGAAGATCATGCATGTATACCCTCTTACCAATCATATCACACAGAACAACTTGCTGGTTTTTTTCCAAATGACCCTGTAACAACAGATTACTAGTAGTCCTGTCATGTTTTCCACCCTCCCATCCCTGCTCAACCTCAATATCAATTGATATATGATTGAGTTCAACCCCAAGAAGAGGTTAATGATACCAAACAACATGATTATTCACACAGTCGGCCTTGAAAGCACCCTTACCAGAATGTATTGGATCTGATCCAAAAGTTTAACTATTTTTTGTGGGATTTGAGCCAAAAGCTTGAACTTATGAAGATCAGTGATATTAGTAAGGAGTTCTCACACATGCATTGGATGTTGGTTGAAATTGAGAAGCAAAAAGAGATTACCTGGTAGCAACAAGAGTTGGCTAAGCAATCCACTATTTATAATCAAGAGAGGGTGACAAAAAGAATATAGTTTGAAAGAAATCTTGAAGGAGAGATAGCTGCTAAAAAGGAGCAAATGGAGCTTTTGTCTACTTAGGAGCAAAGTAGTCGAGCTTACTCAAATTATCAATGCCAAAAAGGGTGTAAAATCCAAGCAATCCCCTCCATTCCCAGTTTCAAACATCCTCTCCCTTTCACACCTACTCAGCCTGCTGCGGAAGAAGCCTCAAAATTTAAGATTCCAAGCTTCAGGCAGGATAATCCATCTGCACCTCCAAAACCGCTTCCCAGTTTTAAAATCCCAATTTTTAGAGGCCCTCAGCCTTCACAGGAGCCTGTTCAGCCTATAGAAGAGCAACCTAGACTCCACAAGTTTCCAGGCTTCAAAGCCTATATCCCTCCACAAGCCCATGTTCATGTGCAAGCTCAAACTAACAATCCCCATAAGCAAATTTATCCAGAATCCTCTCCCCTCCAAGAAATTCAAGAAGATATTCAGGTCTCTTTCCCTGATGCTGTTTTGATCCTCAAGGGTGGACCTGTTGTCTACCAAGATAATTGGGAAGATGAGCCAAAAAAGGAGGTGGAAGAAGATAAAACTAATGAGGAGCAGTTTGTTCCTACACTCACAAAGATAGAATTGTTTGAACCTATTGCACCTCTACAGAGGCAACTTAAACACAATCCAGTGGAGCTACAGTCAAAGGATGAAGGCATAAGGGAAAAAGTTGTTAAGGTCACTTCAGAAGTGGATGATGCTGCCCTACTTCATGAGCTACCTAATTATGTTAAAGATGAAGAGGCTGATGATGTTGATATGATTGAGGAGCTTCCATGCTTTATTGAAAATAATGAGGAGATTGAACATGGGCAAGAGCAAATTGAAGATTTGTTCTTTATTATCCAGCAAGGATATCAACTTCTGGATGGGGAGGTTTTCTCTTTTGAGCCTGTGCATGGCTCATTTTCTGAGCCTAAGTTAGAAAATCATGAGCATCTTGTTCATGAGGTGGAGACAACCATATCTCTAATTGAGATACAAGAGCTAGAGTATCCAGACTAGTAAGAAGAGAAAGAATCAGAGCAGAGACATGAGATCAACCATGATGATTTGCATGTCACTTCAAGGGGATGCCCAATCAGGCATCTAGCCCAACTGGAGACACATCAAGAGGAGTCACCACTTGTCATGCTTACCTCTAAGCATGAATTTGAGCATCAAAATGGGTGGGATCAGCTTATTTATTCACCACAAGTTAGCAGCATCAACAATCAGTCCAGGTGGATAGGTGAGTTTATCTCCATTTTGTGGGGGATGTTATATCAATTTGTTATATGCCTATCCCTCCTTCGCCTTTTTCTAACTACCCACATGCATGAGAAACATTGTAAATTGTTAAGGAAGGGCAGTTACTTTCAAAAACCAGTTAATGGCTTTGTTTAAGGTCACCTCTGACTGGTTAGTTTAAGATTAGAGTAGGTTTTATTTTAGTTTTAGGTTTCCTTTCAATAAGTGCCCTTGCACTTTGTTGTATTCTCATTAGGTGATACATGCTTGCTTGTCATTTTTTGTTTTGGCTTGGTAGCTTGCTCAGTTTTCGAGCTCCTCTTTCCTTGTTGTGGTCTCTTTTGACTCCATGCCCAATGGATGTATAAGGCCACTGGTCTGATGTTTAGCAGGCAAACATCCCATAGAGGTCGCCAAGTTGTTGACCTATTTTTCCTTTGTCCAAGAGTTAAATAGTTCACCTTGTATATTCCTTGAATATCCTTTAGAAATGACTCTACAAAGCTTAAATTCTTCAAAAAAACCCATGCTCTACCTTGCAAAAAATCCCAAAATCTCACCTTGAGAATCCTTGTAGAAAACCCAAAAAAGCCCAGAAATCTTTTGTCTTCAAGTGCCTTCCATTGCAGATAATTCTTAGTTTTATACTTTGTATGTATCGTTGTATGTATATATTTCTTTGCATATACAATCGCATATACAGTTGTATATACAAAGGAATATACAAGGCAAGATATACAAAAGGCAGGATACAAAAGAGAATGTACATTAGGTTTTCTTTGCATATGCAAAGGGCAGAAACAAAGGGCAAGGATGCAAATGCAATATACAAAGGTGAATGTACATCGGCAAGATGCAAAGGCAATATACAAGGGGCAGAAATACAAAGGATTTTCGGTGTGACATGCTTATCGGCGGTTCAATTGATAGTCTCTCTGATGGCTGATGAAGCATATGCAAGATACAAAGGCAACATACAAAGGGAACATGCAAAGGGTCAGATGCAACAGTTGTATGTACAAGAGATTGTATGCAGCTTTGCATGTATATTCGCATTGTATATACAATATACAAAGGAAGATGCAAGGGGAATACATACAAGCTGGACCTGACTACAGAATTGAATATGGTTGATAATCCTTTGAGTTCTGCATTGTATGTACATGCAATTGTATCTCATATACAATCGCATATACAAAGGCTCATACAAAGGTTTTTCGGCGAAACAATGCTTATTGGTGGCTCATGCAAAGGTCTTTCCAATGGCGGATAAGGAGGCAAATGTTTAGCGATGGGTCCTAGTTTCAGCTCAGTGACCAAAGGAGTGATGACACATGGCAAGGGCATACATACAAAAGGTGATGCAGAAGTCAAGGCCCACTTTTGTATGTTGGAAATTGTATTGTATATACATTTTCTTATACAAAGAAGATGCAAAAGCACATGCATGGGTTTTCAGCAACACTTTGCATATCAGAGACTCAACTCATGGTCTCCCTGACAGCTCGATATATACAACAGTTGTATATGCAAGATGCAGTTGATCGTAACTTTGACCGCCCATATCTTCTGCATTCTAGGAATTTCAACATGCTTCAAAAGGCAAAAGTGCTTATTTTTGCCTCCTCTTTCATCTGGTGGGCTTTTGAATGGAATTTTCTCACTTTCAAAATATGATTTGGTTTTGCATTCAACTGATATGATGTCTCAGCGACCGTTTTGGCATGTGCAGAGGCTAATTTTTTCACAATAGCTCTGGTTGGTGAGTTTTGCGGGTGCATTCATGGCGGATGGCTTCACTCTTCGATGCGTATGGGCTCTATGTCTTGCTGGACGATCTTCATGTGTTGGGCGATGACTTTAGGGGTTTCCTCTTCAATGCCCTGTCCTATCTTGCATTTGGGCAACCGTTTTCTGTGGTTTTGGACCTGCCAATGGCATGGTTCCTGTCTTTTCACCATGCCCCTGCCCATGCGCCCCTGTTCCTACATTAATGACCTTGGATCTTGTGGAGCTACCTCAGCGTCCCCTGCACAAGAACTTGACCTATAAAATGCAATGTAACCTCATTTAACAAGTAGGATGGTTTTATTTTTGGGCTGTTATGCTGCCAATTTTTTTGTAGTTAGACCTCTTAGTGTAATTACAGGGTATGGGAATGTGACTCACTCTGCCTGAATTTGGCCTTTGTTGTCTTCCTTTAATCCACCAATGAATGTGATTAGCTATACTGGGTCTACTTTTGCTACTGAATATTCCGTAATGTAATGGTTTCTGGCCTTCATGATTAATATATGTATGACTTCTTGCCTCTCTTGTGTCCTGATTTCTGTGTTTTAATTGGAGTTATAGTCTGTTCTGTGAGTAAAATGGCTCCTCTATAGGTTTGACCTTCATACAGAAGCCTCAATCAGTCTCATAAGTCTATGTGAATCCCATTCATTATTGAAATCATCGTTGTGTCTACACCAAGATCACCATCGCTCAATGAATTTGGTGCATCACCTTAGACAGTAGGTTCATTTTTATGTAATCCTTCTTACCCTTTTCTCTGCCAGTTCAGTAGATTCTAGGTGATAACCAGTTAGGAAGCCAGCCTTCTCCGGAGGTCTGATCTCGGTTCGAAAGGTCCCACACTTCAAGATCATTCCCATTGTGTCATTAGAATGCTTGGACTCTCTCCAAGCAGGGTGCAATTCTAGGTGATAACAATATTAAGTTGTCTTAGTCGTTAATAATGTTAACGACGTCGTTAAGTTGATTTACAACTATTTACGTTTAACGTAAATATTATGACATTTTTTGTCATCAAATGATAGTCTTATTACAACTATTAAGATATTTGACATGTTATAAACAATTCTTTAATGATAAGATGTTATTGTTGAAGTTATTATTATGTGTTTATTGTCGACGGATTATGAAGGGGAGACAAGCTCAACCCAATCAAATATCCGTAAACCATGGTTTGATAATATATTATTATTGAATAAACTATATCTATCTAATGAAATAGGCAATGCTATTAGAATTATAATTGATGCCTTAGTATCGAATGGAGATAATACCTTCTATTGAGTCGACTGCATTGAAGAAGTCATAAGCTATAATATAGTAGAGTCATTATAATCGATAGTAGTGGATCAGACCACATGTAATAGTGGATCGAGGCACATGTAATGATCATTAATAGATTAGTTTGTATCTCTTTGAAGTGTTGACCTCATCCATATGAGGATGACTGTGGTTTTTAACCGCCACAACCATCAAAGCATGAAACAGTAATTACCCATCGACATGTGGGATATTATGCATATATATTGGTCATCGATTTTGTTTTAACCATTTTTAAAACTGTAAGCTTTGAATGAAGCTAGTAACTGAACGTAGAAGAGAGAATAGTGAGGCGACTCTGTAAGAGTCGTGCCTCTGCCTTTATGAAGGAGGTTTAGAACTTGTTGTAGAAGGGCAGGAAAAATAGAAGTGGTAGAGAGATTAGAATGCAGTAGCTGTGACAGTGGAGGATTACACAATCTAGTGGCGTCGACCCGGTGAAACATTCGGCTATTCCAGCTAGTTTAAGTTTATATACTTTCAGGTATTCCTCAGTACATATTTTAATATACAAGAGTAAATCATTTAGCTCATCTAAAAATGGTATATCGTAGTATTGTAGGTGATGGAATGAGCTCGCCGGTAGGAGATTATCTTCTGAATTATGATGTGATAGTCGAATCTATTATGAAACAATTTAGAAATGCCAGTTAACATTTTAAAGTAAGCCATTAGAGTTACTTTCTGGTAGTCATTTAAGACAACGAATGCTACTTATATGGTGCATAATAGGTCATGCCAGTTAGGTTACTGTTTTACTTGACTGAGTCGATCTGTTTCTTAGTATTTAAAAACTGTTGTTCATACTTGATTAGGGAATGAAATATTAATGACTATCCTAGCAGGAGAAAGATATAAGTTGTTATCAGCTTAAACTCACATTCTCTTTAATAAGTCTGAAGCAAGTTAATGCAGAGTATGAGAATAACCATGTGATAGACTCATGAAAGGATGAACTATGTTTTATTACTCTTATTTTTGAGCTATATAGTAACGAGGTTTGAGGAGTTAACTTTATTGTAATGTATAGGTTATAAACATGAGCATCACGAATCGTGTCAGCTACCAAGAGAACTAAAATCATTTGAATTGTTAGTAAACCTTAGGGTCATATCTAAATATAGTAACTAAGAGATATTAAGGAGGATGGGAATAAGGTTATTATGAGAATCCCATTCAGAACTATTTGTCATTGTTGTTTATGAAGAGATTCAAATCAATGGATTAGGCTAAGTATACTAAAGAACGACCTAGTAAGGATATTTAAACATAAGAACTCCAAGATATAAGATATGGACATATTGTTATGTTGTAGTAGCAAAGAACATTAGGGTAACCCTAGAGTCGACTACAAACCAATGGAGTGGTTCTGTCATATAGACTTACTCAAGTCTTAAGTATTATTATCATGATTCTTAGTTTAAACAATTGCATGAATATGGTTAATAAGAGATATAAACTATGTGAATAAGATAGTATCCAAGTCGAGTAGGGGTGGGTGAACACAATGACTATGTTCTTTACGAACATTATTGAAATTAAAAACTTTGGCCAAAGTAATGCATTTGTTTTTTGCATGCATTGTCGGTTCACTATATTTGGAATTGCTCATGCTATCAGAAATCATACTTAGCTAGAGGGTATCTAGGGTTGTATGGTTGATAGAGTTGAGTAGAATACAACACTATGTGATGGTAATAGTTTGTCATTGATGTCAAAAGGTTGTTAATGATCATGCATTTGCATTTCACTATTATTCACTTATGGAAGGAATCTATTAGGAATAGTTCACTCAATCAGGATAAGTGGTTCAGTTGAAATCAGATATAGAATCTTGTTAAGAATGCATGTTCATGCTTTCAGTAAAAATGGCATAGGTTGGCATCATGAGTAATCTTGATTGTGGCTTGTTGTAATCACAGTAGTTTGGAAGTATGGTATGATCTCAGTATTCATATGGTGTTCATCTCTGTTGGTAAGATCCTTACAGGTGGCTTATGATGTTATAGTGACAAGTGACACATATAGTGACAAGTGACACATATAGTGACAAATTGCTCTTCATTGTTTCACATTTGAGGTGATTTGGTTTTCTAGCCTATTCAAGATCTTAGTGATGGTTTGACATTCAAAAGCATATTGATGAGGGCTAATTCTCTAATTGTCATATGTAATGTCTTTGTTAGTGAAATGTCTTCTTTGAGCCAAAATATTCTCTTAGGGTTTCATCAAGGGTCACAAGTTTGTGTTATGTCATTAGTATTTTTGAAAACCCTAAGTCTAAACTAAGTCTCTACTTTAATATTCATCTACAACTGTTCATGTGTAATGACTGGTTTCTTTCTTTACAAATTCCCTGATCAGACACTTTCTATGTTCTAAATCCTAAACATACCTAAGTATCAAAGACCTAAAAGAAATCTTGTTTCATAGATCTAAATGAACCTATGTTATCTTTTATAAAACCCTTGATTACACGTCAAACACTTTATGTTTTATTTGTCAGTTGACCGGTCAGAGTGGTAAGAGTCACTTAAGGTGACTTACCAAAGACACCTTTATACATTGAAATTACCGGCCCCTCCTTATGGTTACCGGTGCTCACAGGTCGAAGAAATATGTTTGAGCGGGCTTTCTACATCAACGCTCAACATTCAATTTACCGTTGGCGGGAATACCACATCCGGTGGTGGAGATTTGAACGATGCCGCAGTTTGGGGAGTTTAAAATTGACGGGTTCTGTGTTATGAAAGGCAGAAAATCAACTTGTTTCTATTTTGAAGTGACAGCAAAAGTTGAAGTTGGAAGGTTAGAAGTTGTTGTTTATAGATAGATTCATAAAAGATTTTTTTATGGAATGTGGATCGACAAGAGGATATAGGAAATGGAAACTTGGATAAGAAAAAGTAGAGTTTTTGTTGAAGTTTTTTTTATGAAAGAGAGTGGGATTTTTAGAATGTTTCCAAAATGAGAAGAATATGAAAAAGGCTAAGTTCTTCGAAGGAGTTTAATTTTTTTGTTTTATTATTTGATTTTTTGAGTGAATGGAAGTTGAACCGTGTGTGAAAATATTGCATTATGGAATTTCATTTTGTATATAGAGTGACTTTGAATGGCAGGTAAAAGTGTTGCAGAAAAGAGATGATATTGGAGGTTGTAAGAAGTTTTTTTTTGGTGAATAGATATCATTTTATGTAAATAAGGAGGAGATTGATTATTTTTATGAAGAGATTTTATTTTTCTCTTTCAAGGGCAAAATTTATTGAAGGTTAAATGATATTTTTGAATAAGATTTTTTTGCAGGAATATGAAGGATCTTGCAAAGTTTGAAGATGGATTTGAAGAGGTCAGATTTAAAAATGCAAGAATATCAAGGAATATGAAAAGATTTTTCTATGCAGGTGAAAGGTTATTCAATCTGTATAAAATGGTTTTTCAAGTACATTGAAAAGGTGTGTGGGTTTATGAAGAAGACATAGTTGAAAAACACAGATGATGAGAGATTGAATACATATAATGTGTGTCAAGGTCATACAGATTAATGATTTGATGATACAAATGACAAATTTGCAAAGTAGAAGAAATATTGAATCAAGCTTTGATTGCAGTGATTGATAAAAGAATGATAAAGATAATTTGCAGAGAAAATTGCTTATAGAGATTTGTAAATGGAGCTTGTTTGCAGTAAAAGAAAATGGTCTTGATTTGAAAATCAAACAGGAGGTATAAGGTTGTATACAATGGTGCAAATCCGATTGAACAACAATCATGTCTTGCACACAAAGATTGATGTTTTGTTAATAGGCATTGTATTAGCCAATGAGGCTTATAGGTCAGTGTGACCTTAATATTTGTCAGTGAGACAATTTGTATTGCCAGTGAGGCATGTTTTCAGTTGAGCCAGTGAGGCACTTCATGAGTGGTTTTTCTACCCCTGAGGGTTTTCCACTCGGTAAAAAGGTTGTGTCTTGATTTCTTCTATGTGTGTGCATATTATTGGTTTGATCATGTTTTGTTTACATCTGTTATTGTAAGTCTTGTACATATAAACTCAACAAATCATTAATGCATTCCTTTCCATCTGTTCTGTAAGAGAAAGCTTGCAAAATGTTGTAAAATGTTTGAAAATTAATACAACACTGATTCACCCCCCCTCTCAGTGTTGTTCGGACTCCTACACTATGTACTCAGAAAAGACAAATTACCACTAGTCACCTAAGGTCTATATTCCTCGTGAAGGGAGGGGCCACTTCCTATGTAGAAGATGTGTGGGAGACCACCGGTCTATGGTTGGAGGTAAATCACTGGAAAGATGCTCTCTCTCTCCGTGCAGGAAACATGCCAGGACTTGTGATAAAGATGTTAGATATTTAGATGCAATATTGATTCCAAATTGAATATGTAATGGTTTTACATTTATAAACATTGTAAACGAAAGACAATATGGGTATATTGTATTTTGTAAAAGAAATCTTGTAATTAAAGTTACTTGATTATTTGTTAAATAAAGGGAAAATAAAATTTCTCTATCTCATTTTTACCTTGTTGAGTTAATAGTGAATTTTGGATTTTACTATGTTTTTAGAACGTGGATGTTACAATAAACCTCTCAAATTCATGGCATATCTGATGTGCCATATATCTCGAGTATGACACAAAACAAGAGTTGCAACTTGCCCAGGAATAGGTTCGGTCTGCTGCAGTGTAGAAAGTACAAAAACAACAGTCTTTCCCATTCCAGACTTGGCCAGACAAATCACATCCATCCCTAGGATGGCTAGAGGAATGTACTCAAGTTGTACTTCTAAGAGGTGTTTGAATTCAGATTTTACAATTACTCGGAGTAACTCTAGTTTCAGAAGGGAGACCCTAAAGCCTGAACTATGGATGCCAACATGACCTTTCTTTGCATTTTCATCGGTGTCCCTCACAGCAACCAATTCTTGTGCCATGTCTTCTTGTTTGTGTATGAGTACACTGACATTAGGTATTCTTCTTTGAACAGATAGGTCTCGCGATCGGATCCCACTGAAAAAAAAGGAGTTGTTATACATGTATGATACACTTGTGCATGGCTTTGCTGTGAGCCTGAGTAGAGCAGAGGCCGAAGCCATAGAGAGCATTGAAGGATGCTTAGCTATAATCCCCACGTCCTTCACTAAAAATTGGCAGCACTCACACCCCAGAGTTTCTTGGTCTCACCTCCATTTCCTCGCTTTCCTCTGGATTCTGGTTGCAATATTCTACTTATGGGAATGATATTATCGTGGGCATGATTGATACATGAATATTGCCTAAAAGAAAGAGTTTCAATGATGAAGTCCTTGTTAATTTTCATCTGTAAACCTGAACCTGCTCTGATACCATGTTAATTTCATATCAGAATGTAATTATTTCTTACTTCATGTATCTTTGGATGGTGGATTGACTACCATATATACCCAATTGGATTTCAAAAGATGTGATTGTTCCAATTGATGCCACTTTATCTTATATGCAGATTGTTCTTTTCATAATGAAATGTGTTTCATTAAACGCTGCCCTTTTAACCTCCCGAAGCTACAAAACATCAACACGAACCCCCTCCATCCAAGTCTACCTCAACACAAATCCTAGCGAATGATCTATTTTCAGCCACTGCTAATCCTTCGTCTATTTTGGAAAAGGAACCCAGCGCCTCTCCAATGCATCTTAAAGCTTCTGGACTCCAAAATTCGATTGACAGATTAGGAAGTCTAATCCAACTTGGGGTCAATCCCATTTTTTGTTTAATCGGATCAAACTGCGGTTCCCAGTCTTTAATAAATAACCCTGTATCATCCAACATTATCGACCCCCCATCGAGAATCTCTTTCTTCTGCGCCAGGGAACTACACTCGATCAAAATGAAACCATTAGCTAAACAACTAACTTGCACTCCATCCTCCCAATGCTCCTTCCACCAATTAATAAGTTTGTTGTCTGTATACCCTTTGCCAGCCCATTTGGCAAAAAAAGCCCTTTCCTTTAAAGCCTTTCCCCATCAAGGGTTTTTGCGGGAATGACTACAACCTTTCTTTTCGGTATCCTCAGCTCTCCAAAATTTGACCTAAATCTATCAAACCTCTGATTGTCTTTAAACTGATTCCTCCCATTCCTCTGAGAAAAACCCTCCAACCTCTCTCGTGGCTCTATGTTTCCCCCATCTTTCCAAGGAGCTGCTCTTCGCTGACAAAAACTGAGTGGGATTCTATTGGATCCCGTTGCAAAGGGGGGAAACTCGGACCTTGCGCTCCTATGAAAGGATTCAGACCTGCCCTTCCAATCTTCACCACTGCATTTATCTCTCCATGAGCTCCCTGCGCTGATCCGGCCATTCTTGCCCTGCCCACGCTCCTACCTGCAATCCATCAATTTTTTAAAAACTGATGAACGTTGAAGTTTTACAATGATAGATATTTACTCATAAGGGGCTAGTTGATAATTTATTAAGATCCATATTTACCTTACAAGGCTGCATTGGATCCTTCAGGAGGGTTATTATTTTATTTGAAAAGTAGTTCTTCTTCACACTGACCTATCAATCTGTATGCATGGGAATGTTAACAAACAAGCATAAAATAAATTCCATGGAATGTAATGAAGCAATAAGGAAAATTATCTCTTTGCCACCATTTTTATGTGAATGCATATTTTGGGATATAAAATCAAGAATGCACGTATCTAAAGCGGTTAAGAGTGTGGTTAGCATAGCTTGGATTAAAATTTCCCATTGAGAGATCAAAGGTTCAAAGCTCTCTTATATTTCATTTTGAGAGAGGTGTGGAATTTATGTGAAAAAAATGATGTTTTCAATTTGAAAGATAAGGGGTTATAAGGTTAATTTGGTCATAGGTTGTAAAATCATAACCGACACCTTCAAACTTGATCATATTTGAGTTCTTTATGTCTCGAAGCCATCCATGCTACTCCTGAAAGAGATTTTAGAGACTTACATGTTTGTGCTATTGGAGATTTTAATGCTACACTTTATGTTCTCGAAGCCATCCATGCTACTCCTGAAAAAGATTTCAGAGACTTACATGTTTGTGCTATTGGAGATTTTAATGCATAAAGTGTAGCAACATCAGATTGGAGGATGGAGGTATCAGAGGTAGGAGGATCTTCATCATCCCAAGCTAGCTTCTCACTCAGGGGTGATTCATTACATGAGAAGCACCAATGTTTATCTCCAGTTTCTTCAGGAGTAAGTAGATCCACAAATCTAATAAGTTGTTTGTGTCTCATATCTGTGGATAGTTGAGTGTGTCTCACTTCATAGGTTGATGATTTGGAGTTGTATAATCAGACATTTACCTAGACAGAGAAGTTTAGGTTGATGCTGATGCAGAGGTTTTAACATTTACTTAGACAAAGAAGTTTAGGTTGATGTTGCTACAGAGTTGGTAATTTGCCTAGACAGTGGAGTTGGGGCTGATGCAGAGTTGGACATTTGCCTAGACAGTGGAGATTGGGCTGATGCAGAGTTGGACATTTGCTTAGACAGAGGAGTTTACACTGATGTAGGTTTAGGTTGATGCTGATATAGTTTTTTCTTCTCTTCTGTAATGTAAATCTTAAAAGGGGTTGTTAGGAAATAAGGTTTACATATAATAAATTAATTATTAGCTAGTTAGTTGGGTGGGAAGTTATTCCCATAGACAGTTTATTCATGGGAAAAATAAGGCTTTATAAGCCAATGTACTGTATTGTAAATACATTCAAAATCGTTAATATATCATTTTATTTCTATCTGCAATTATGGTGTAATTCTGTGTTTATGCTCTACCATTTAACAACTGTTTCCTTGGAATCTCTTTGTTAACTTTCATGTTTGTTACAAGTTTATTCATCTCTTCATTTCAGAAACATTGTTGTGTGTAGGTTTATCGGATTCTATTTTCTATTTGTGGAATCTACACACTTTCTTATTCTCAAAATCCTATTTCTGCACACATTTGTCAAACTCTGTTTCCTATTTGGCAAACTCTATTGTTCATGTCATTGTAATATTTCATTTTTTAGTTATTCTTAAAATTCCCCCACAAAATTTATCTGGAAAGTGTACAGTTGTTCTTGTTGTCAAAAATTTTGGTTTTCAATAAAGGCAGCCTCACTGTCTTGAGGAGGCATTTTTATCCCAATAACTGTTGGAATTTGACAAAGCAAATCCATTTACCAACACATCTATTGCTAGATATATGCACTATCAAAAAGAGGGACCCCTAGCTGTTGCGTTCAGTTTATAGAATTTTCTTTGCATTTCTAGGCTTATTAGGTAATTTATCATCATTGTGTTAAATTTAGCTTAGTTTTAAGTGCCTGAACTTACTCTGTGTAGGGTGATCCAGTGTGGGCAATCAAACCAGAAACAATCAAAACTCTATTGGATCTTTCACTCAACTTCTTTCTCGTTGATCCATTGGCCAACTTAGGTATATTATTTTTCATTGTTCATAATGGATTACTCCTTTCAAGAAGGGAATTTTCCAGACTTGGTTTCTTTCATTTTGATTTTGGAATGCTAAAACATGACTAGTTTGTATTTATAGTCAAGTAGCAATTTGTTTTGATTTCTTGGAAGTTTACTTTGTATCAAAACTTACCACAAAAAAATGTCCTCCTTGTCAAAACTTACCAAGATGGTCGACAAACGCAATTCAAGTTTAGATTCATGTCATGACTGGCAGCTGATACTAAATTCATATCATAATTTTGGACAGAACAATAGACATTCATTTACTAGAGGCTCCTGTGGTTTATCTTGTAAGTTATACAAGTACTTTTAGTTTGCATGAGAATAACTTCCAAATTTTTACAGATCATCTTGTTCTTTTCTAGATTGTTTTTGCACTAAATTTTTGGGAATTTTTTTTTCTGTTGGACTTATATCTCATAATATCTAGTAATTTGGATACACTTTACAAACACAGACTATCGAGGCTATTAGGAATTATTAAGATTGTCTAGAATGTTTCTAGAAGTCTTCCAAAGAACATTCCAGGAAGAAGCTTCCAGTTGTTCTAGAAAAGAACTTTCTAAGAGAAACTTCCAGCTGCTCTAGAAAAGAACATTCTAGGATTTTAGAATCATCTAGAATGCCAGAAGCTTCCAGGCCTCAAAGCTTCTGTAGCTATATTTATGTGATTAGAGAGAGCTGCTGGACAAGCATTTTGGATGTAATGCAAGTTAGATGAATATATATTTATGAGTTATTCAACTCTATTTGCCCTGTTTTCTCTCTGTTTTGCTATTTCTGTTCTGTTTTCATTATCGTGGGACTATTTTTACATGGTATCAGAGCCTAGTTCAACTAGATTTTTTTTTCCAGGTTCAGCTAGAGATTCAGTTAGAGGCTCAGTTTCAAATATAATGTTGAAGTGATTTGTTTACAGGGCTGATATTGTTAGAGTGTTTTTTGTTTGCAGAGTGATACTTGTTTGAAGACTAATTTTTTGGCTAACATGGGCTCAACAAATGAAGTATTGCCAATATTTGATGGAAGTGGTTTTGTAGATTGGAAGATTGCAGTCAAGAATGTTTTGAGGGAAAAGGCTCTATGGAGGATAGTGAACAAGGAAATTGGAGAACCCCAAAGTGAAAAAGAAAAGGAGCTATGGAAATGCAAGTTGGAACAAGCTAGAGGTATTATTGGTAAAGCTTTAAGCCCCAATCTCAATAGAAGATTTGTTGATATTGATAATCCACTAGAGCTATGGGAGAGTTTAGAAAAAGATTATAAAGATGCAGATATTACTAGCATGTTTAGCATAGAAGAAAAATTGGTGAATTTAGATCCTTCTGATTTTGAAAAATGTCTAATTACTTTAATGAAGTTACATTTTTAAATGCTCAGCTGAAGAAAATATGTGCTGAATATGCAAAAAAAGATTTTCAATTGATTGCAATGGTTGAAAGTAAGCTTCCCTAGCCATACAAGGTATTTAAGGAATCAAGGAAAAGGGTTCTCCAACTAACTCCCAATGCCCCCCAGCAAACTTTTGATCAATTTTGTAAGTCTATACTAGATGAAGAGGTTCAACTTATTAAAGAAGGGCATATTAAGAAGAATCATGCATATGCAGCCAAGAGTAAATTTTCTAGATATGATGGAAAGAAGAATTGGAAAGGAAATTATAAATTTTGAAATGACGGTTCTAACCTTTTTTTAGAAATGATTCTGCAGAAAAGCAAGTTGGAAGGAAATCGATTATTTGCAGGTATTGTGGAGGTGAAAATCACATGGAGAAATTTTGTTTGAAGAAGAGGGACAATGAAAGGCAGCAGTATAAGCCCAAGCAAGAAAGGTTCAAGGATGGCAAGAAGGATAGGCATAGCTTCGTAGCCATCTCTTGAAAAGGCAAGAGAAATCAAATAAGGAGGTAATTACTAGACCTGAAAGTAGTGTTAAGGGGGGATACTTTGCTTCAGATTCTAATAAAGAATGGATTTTAGATTCAGGGGCATCATATCACATGACTGGGGATAGATCTTTGTTTATTGATTTTTATGAAGGGAAGAATTCAGATCAAGAAATTACTATTGGCAATAAAATGAGACTACTAGTTTTAGGAACAGGCACTGTTAATGTAACGGATGGGTCTTTGAAAAATGTTTTGTTGGTTGAAGGATTAGGGGTGAATCTTATTTCAGTATATAAAATTGTTCAAGTTGGATATGAGTTTGTTGTCACCGCTGATCAAGTTATTGTTAGAGATAGAAAAGACCCAAGCAATATAATTGCTATTGGTAGAGTTGATCATAAAAAGATTTTATTTAAATTTGTGGGGTTTGTTGATGATGAATATACACTCTCTCATGCTTTTATTGCTTAGACTGATTATATGTTAAAACTTTGGCATGCTAGACTTGGACATATAATTTATAGAAAATTACAAGATATGGTTAGTGGATTGACAAAAATTTCAGCTTCTGAAGGTGTGTGTGAAGGATGTGTGTTAGGAAAACATCATCGAGATCCTTTTGATTCAGGGAAAGCATGGAGAGCTAATTATCTGTTGCAGCTCATTCATAGTGATCTATGTGAACCAGGATATCCTTCACTTTCAGGTGCCAGGTACCTTCTGACTTTTATTGATGATTATAGCAGGAGAGTATGGGTTTATTTTCTTGAAAGGAAAAATGAAGTATTTGAATTTTTTCAAAAGTTTAAGGCATTAGTTGAAAATCAAAGTGGAAAAAGAATTAAGTGTTTAAGGACGGATAATGGGGGTGAATATTGCAATTATGCATTTGAGTCATTTTGTGAAAATTATGGTATCAAGGTGCAAAGAATAGTTCCTTATACTCCTCAACAAAATGGGGTGGCTGAATGAATGAATAGAACTCTTTTAGAAATGGCTCGTTATATGTTGCATTTTAAAAGTTTGCATAATCAATTTTGGGGTTTGGCTGTTTCTTGTGCTGCATATATTGTGAATAGAAGTCCCACTAAAGCCCTCCCAAATATCACCCCTGAAGAAGCATGGAGTGGTAGAAAGCCTCACATTGGGTATTTTAAAGTATTTGGGTGTATTGCTTGGACACACGTTCCTGATGAAAAGAGGAAAAAGTTAGAACCAAAGAGTCATAAGTGTTTGTTTGTGGGTTATAGTGAAGAATCAAAGGCTTATAGGTTATATGATTTGACAACAAGAAAGGTCTTTGTTAGTAGAGATGTAAAGTTTGATGAGCTTTCACAACTTACAGCCACTTCCTCTCACTCTACAATAGCAAATGTTTCTAATTTTTTAGATATTTTAGAAAGAAATGAAGCCAATATTGATGAGGATGAGGTGAGCACTACTGATGACAATAATACTATTGAAAATGAAACTACTAATGCTTGTAATCAACCATTTTTTGCAGGAAGTGATGATGAAAAAGGTGACATTTCAGCTAGACAAAAGACAAGGAGTGTTGAAGAAAAATATAGACACGGCTCAAAGATCCAAGGAATGGTAGTGCTCTCATAGCCAAAGTATTACAAGTAAATGACCCAATCTCATATGAGCAAGCTAGAGGAAAGAAGGAATGGGAGCAAGCCATGAAAGAGGAATATGATGCATTGTTAGAGAATAAAACTTGGGAACTTGTGCCCCGGCCCAAAGGTAAGAATGTTATTGGTTGCAAATGGGTTTACAAAACTAAATTTAAATCAGATGGTGCTATAGAAAAATTCAAGGCTAGATTGGTTGCTAAGGGGTTCAATCAAAAAGAGGGTGTTGATTATGAAGAAACATTTGCTCCTGTCATTAAAATGAACACAGTTAGAATTATTTTTTCTTTGGTTGCAAGTCTTGGGTGGCATCTTCATCAAATGGATGTCAAAAATGCTTTCTTAAATGGAGATTTATATGAAGAAATATATATGGATCAACCACCAGGTTTTGTGGATCAACAACATCCTAATCTTGTTTGCAGATTAAAGAAGTCACTTTATGGTCTTAAACAAGCGCCACGAGCATGCAATGAGAAGATTGACAAGTATTTTCAGCTTCATGGATTTCAGAGATGTAAGTCAGATCCCAATCTTTATGTGAAGAAAGTTCAAGATGATATTCTTCTTGTTGCACTTTATGTAGATGATTTACTCATTGCTGGACCAAATATTGGGTTAATCAATGATTTAAAATCGGATCTTAAGAGGACATTTCATATTAGTGATTTGGGTGAACTAAACTATTTTCTTGGCTTACAAGTTTGTCAATTACATGATGGATTGTTCATCTCACAATCAAAATATGCTTTGGACCTTTTAGAAAAGTTTAACATGCTTGAATGCAAGCCAGCATCTACCCCGTTTCAATCCGGTGTCAAGCTTACTAAAGAATGTACTTCCAAGAGCGTAGATGCCACTTTATATAGACAGCTTGTTGGTAGCTTGGTTTATCTAACTCATACTAGACCAGATATTTGTTTTGAAGTCAATCTTGTATCTAGATTTATGTAGGCACCTAAACAAAGTCATTAGCTGGCTGCTAAGAGAATTTTACAATACATCCATGGAGCCATACACTTTGGAATCTACTATGGCTATAAGTCTTCAATTTCTTTGGTTGGATTTACTAATTCAGATTGGGGTGGTGATATAGATGATAGGAAATCTACTGGTGGTTATGTTTTCAATCTTGGATCAGGCCCTATTACATAGAGCAGTAAGAAACAAACAACTACATCATTATCTTCATGTGAAGCAGAATATAGAGCAGCAAAAGAAGCAAGCAAGGAAGTAGTTTGGATTCAGAATCTTCTATTTGAGATTGGTTTTCTACAAAGTTCAGCTAACACTATGTATTGTGACAATCAAAGTACCATACAGGTTACCAACAATCTAGTCTTTCATGCTAAAACAAAGCACATTGAGATAGATGTTCATTACATTCGGGATCTTGTTCAAGCATCTATTATCAATCTTCAATTTTGTCCAAGTGAAGAACAAGTAGCTGATATATTCACTAAGAGTATGACTGAAGCCAAATTCTTAAAATTAAGAGGCATGCTTGGTATGTTAGAGGTGAACATTAAGGGGGGATAGTAGTATAATGTTCCCCTCTCCTTTATATTATGTTTGTATTATTCTAGCCAATCTTAAGGGGGGATGTTAGGAATTATTAAGATTGTCTAGAATGTTTCTAGAAGTCTTCCAAAGAACATTCCAGGAAGAAACTTCCAGTTGTTCTAGAAAAGAACTTTCTAAGAGAAACTTCCAGCTATTCTAGAAAAGAACATTATAGGATTTTAGAATCATCTAGAATGCCAGAAGCTTCCAGGCCTCAAAGCTTCTGTAGCTATATATATGTGATTAGAGAGAGCTGCTGGACAAGCATTTTGGATGTAATGCAAGTTAGATGAATATATATTTCTGAGTTACTCAACTCTATTTTCCCTGTTTTCTCTCTGTTTTGCTATTGTTGTTCTATTTTCATTATCTTGGAACTGTTTTTACAGAGGCTTTATTCAATTTTGTCATTGGTTGGACATTGATGTTTGCTCCACTGCTTTTTACGGACCGCAAGCGGGATAGCTATGGAGGATCTCTTGAGGCTCTATGGGTTGTTCAGATGTTCCTGACAAACAGTATGCCAAAGCCTGTTCCATTCCCTTTTAAAATTAGTTATGCTATTGCTGTTGACACGCTGTCAATTTTTCTATTTGTATAGGGTAACCCCCTTTATTAGATTGTTTTGATTTCAAGTTTGTGATATAGATCTTGCTTTAGATTTCTATCTTTGGTTGTTGGAGTCCTTTTATCATTAAAATTAGCTGTTGTGACTTGCTATACTTTTAAGTCTCATTAAACTACTTTAGTCATTGACGGACATTAACATAATTTCTTTTTATGGTTGAAAACAAAATTATTTGGCTCTGTTCTGTTTACAGCTTTGTTAATACCCTACATGGCAATCCGTCTCCGTGAAAGAAGTGGTAATTCTTTGTCAAATTCAGAGAACACCAAGTCCGGTTTCCAATCAGTAATGATATTGGGTGCTCACACTATAGGAATTGTAGGTGGCCTGGTGGGAGTTATCTTTGTACTTTGGGCCCTGTTTGGCAGAGCCAATGCTGGCTTTGGTAGCTTGGCAGACCGTTGGGATTTCTTTCTGAATTATCTTGTTACTGATCGTCCAGGATATGCCTTCATTTGGGATATTTGTCTTTATAGTATATTTCAACCCTGGTTGATAGGTGACAATCTTGAGAACTTGGATGATCGTAAAGCTGAAACTGTTCGCTATCTCAGATTTATTCCGTATTTGGGTTTAGTTGCATATCTTTGGGCTTTGTCTAAGAATGAGGATCAATGAGGAAACGAATATCTATATTCAAGCATAGTAGTCTTCTAGATTAGTTTTTTCATGCTTAAGAAAACTTTGTACTTGCGAATATCAGTTAAAAAAGTTATCTTTTACGACGTAAGCTTTTCTTTTGGTTGTTTACTTTGGTAAGGATAATAAACCTGAGATTTGAAGTTCTTTCCACTGCAATTTTTAGTTTTTAGACAGTAAAATTGCTATTTCAATTGTGATGAAAGTTTTTACAGATTTTTATTTTATTTTTCTCTTTTTTCATAGAAGGCATACATGAAATAAGCAGCACATCACATATTAGTACTAAAGCTTATGTCTACTCTTCAATTTGGTTCAAATTTTCTTCATAGATGAACTAACTAAATGGCACCTAAATTAATTCAAAATTCACTATAAATCTTAGAATCTGTCTTATTGGAATGAAATCTGCTACAAAAACTGCTTGAAGGTGTGAATCTTCTTAAGGTCTTGGAAAAGCTATTGAGGATGGTGACATTCATCTGGTAAAAAAGAAAAAGAAAAGGAAACCAAATCTTTAGTTTTGTCCGTTGACTGAGGAAGCAATTTGACATGTTTGAGGTGGAGATCATATGTTAGCATAACATTTCATATTACATTGTTTAATAAGTAACCAATCGCTTAGTTTAGACAGCGGTTATGTAGTTACAGCTACCGGGTATACAGTTACAGTTTTATTAACTGTATTTCTGTTGCATAAATGCTTGTATAGTTCATCAAATAACAAATCAATCAATCATTTTACTGTTTATCATTTGGTATCAGAGAGCTCATTTGATCCTATCCTGGTACAATCTCTGTGTGAAGCCATGTGAAGGGATTGAAGTCTGTGTGAAGCGGTATGATTCGATTGAAGTTGTTGGGTGCAGAAATTCCAAACTTGGAAGTTGCTGGGCATGGAAGTGTTGAAATCTCCATAAACTTCAATACATAAGCCTAAAGAATGTGTGTGTAGAAAGGTGAAAAGTCATTTGAATAAAACACGAGGATCTAAAACCACCGTTGTAGCTGATTTAATGACGAACTGGATAAAGGAGATGTTTAGTATATAAAGCAAAATTTTGGAGCACATTGTATGACTGCACGCAGGAATGGGCATTTGAATGAAATTTATGAAGTCTTTAGTTGTTTATTGTGACAGTTTTTGTTGTTGTTTGATCTCCCATAGATATGTGATTCTAGAGATATGTTTTTTGAGGCATTTTGATGATATCTTTGTGACCATCAACATTTGCAAAAGTTTGAGAAAGATGGAAGTCATTTGACCATATGGAAGAATGAGACAGCATCTCATGGAATATAATTATTGCAGCAAGTTGTTGAACTCAATATGGATTGTTGCCCAGATAATTTGAAAGTCTGTGATCAAGAATTATACCTTTACGAAGGTCACAAGACAACTTGATGGAGCCTTGTGGAGCTCAACATGGATTATTGTCCAATAATTCGGGGGATCTATGATTCAAGAGTTCGGGGAAGTGGTAATCCGGGGCTCAACTACACCTTTACGAGGGTTAAGAGGCAACTTAATGGAGTTCTACCTAATTAAAGATCTCTTTCTTCAAAGAAAAATCTTCTCAAGAATGTGTATTTGTTTTGTGTAATCAACATGTTTTGTTATTTGTGAAATGTACACCTTAAAGGGGGTGTTCATTGGAAATAAAGTCACCTTAGTGACTTGTTTTGCAAGAAAATATAAGAAGGGGGAACAATGTAATAAGGAAGGGAATGTTAGCATAACATTTCATATTAAATTGTTTAATAAGTAACCAACCACTTAGTTTAGACAACGGTTATGTAGTTAGAGCTACCAGGTATACAGTTACAGTTTTATTAACCATTTCTCTTGTATAAATGCTTGTATAGTTCATCAAATAACAAATCAATCAAACATTTTACTGTTTATCATCATATACTCACATCTTTCGTGAAAACCAAACGAGAAAGTTATCTTATACAATTTTGAAAGACTAAGAATTGGAAGTGGAATCTTTATTTGTGTATAAGGCTCTCTTCTAAGTTGGGAAGAATAAAGAAGAGACACAAAAACAAAAATGAATGCAATTTGAAGCTCATTTATGGAAACTTAAGACTTGGCTTAGGGTTGACTTATATGGTCAAAATCTGCATGTACTTTATAGTGATGCGGGTAGTAGCACTCTTATTTCATGAGGAAATACAAATTCCTAGTAAGTCAATGAGATTATGCTCCGATCTTTGATCTTGGTTTACCTAAATGTTGACTATGAACCAGTGTTGTTCAACAAGCACCACAATCTTCTCTAGTTTTTTCCTTGCATTTCTTATTTTGAAAAATAGTGGTTTTCTTCCTTTTTTTTCTCGCATGTTTTATTGCAACTTAATGTTCAGAGTTCATAAGTTTATACTTGTGGATGGGGCTCCTTTCCAAGAGACCAATCTAGTCGCTAGTATAGTACCTACTTAACTTTAAAATTACATAATATATTTAATATTAATATATTAATTAGATATATTTTATATTATATATTAGATATTGGTTACTTTTAGATTATGCAAAGTTTGACCAAACACTATAGTTTAAAACTTTAAAGTGGAAAGATCTATCAATAAGTTATGGAAATCCTACTTCATAAGAAGAGTGCAAATTCAGTGAAAGGGATCACTGGATAGACCAATGTTAATTTAAGGTCGAATCATGTCTAGATGTGCAGTCACTGTAAGGTACCAGTGGTGGTGAGTTGGAGTTAAACAGATTCCTCCTCAAGATGATTAAGTCAAGCCCTATCTAATGGGACCTTGAAAGGAAACTCAAGATTATTAAGTATATGTTGTATTCTTTGAAATGCAACAAGGAGATGATTTCTCTTGAATCTCATTTCACTGTACATAAATAAATAAATAGATTCAAACATTATTGTAGAAGAACAATGGCTAGTCACGGGAACTTAGCTAGCTCTAAGTAGTGGCTATGACATGTCCTCGTTTCTGACATGATCACCCAACGGAAGACTGAGTTAGCCTATTTTTATTCCCGTAGGCTAATCCATTAGAGCAAAGGAATATTTTGGTGAAGGCAGCAAATGAATTAATGCACTTTGCATTAATTATCAAAATGAAGACAATTAAATAATAATTTTTTTTTTTATTATTTAATTATAGTGCCAATGGAGAAAAATAAATTAAATAATATTATTTAATTTGAGCAAAATAAAATGATAATTGGACTTGGAGCACTCACTCTTGAAGAATAAAATATTCAAAAAGATAATAAAATAGGTGTTGGTTAAGTGGCACTCACATTGGTGAATGGGCAAAAATTCATAAAATAAGGGAATTTGAGGTTGGCGCTCATCTTGGAGGTATAATTTCAAATAAAATAATAAAATATGACATTGGATCTTGTGCATTGCCTTGGAGGAGTAAATTGGACGGAGAGAAATGAAAATTCAAATCTTCAATTTGAATTGGTATAAAAGAATGATTCAAGGCTCATATTCGGCATCATGAATCTTTTGCAAACTTTCATATTCATGCTTGGCATTTTCTTTGCATGCTCTTCCAAGGACTAAAACCCTTGTGGAGATTGGTGTGTTGAACGAAAACCCAATCACATTGAGGAGGCGGACTTACTTCATCGGAGATTTGTTGAACTTCATAGATTTCATCTTCGAATATTGGTCAGAGACCTTCAAGATTGATTTCAGATTTCAGATTGGTATTGTTTCCTTGGGCACCATTCCAGACATAGCGATCAAAGCCGAATTCATAGCATTTGATTTAAGTCTTTCCATTCCTATGTGCCAATCTGCCTTCCTACAGTCAGCGACATCATAGGAGGGTTGACATTGTAGTCAGAGGAAGCGGTGAGACATTTGCAGGTGGTTGCAGCCTTTTGGAGGGCGAGTTAACATATTGGCAGCGGCTTCAATATCTATTGGTTTTAGATTGCATCTTGTTTGTTCATAGATTTTGCGTCGGAGACAATTTCTAAGTTCCAAAAGATATCAAATTCATTGTGTAACTGAAAGACCAAAATATTACATCAAATCATACTTCGGCACATGTCGGGCTATGGAAAATGATTGTAGAAAGTAATTCTAAAATTATTATTAATCTGATTACTACAAGAATTGTTAGAATTAGCAACTCAATAATTTAGTTGAAGAGGCCTTGTCAATGAAATCTTCCTTCAATGAGCTTTTCTTGTGCATTACCTTGGAGAAGGAAACAAAGCAGCCAACTAGTTGGCCAATCTTGGTGTTAGTTCCTATGGAAACATCATAATACAGACATAGAATTACATAATTTATCTGAGCTGATAGATTTTGAGATCTCCTTTGCTCTAGCTATATCAAAATCCCCTACAGAGGTGTTTGAGCTATTACAAGTCTATGTTGCAAAGAATGAGGGGATATATGACAAACCTTAAATCTATACAAATAATCTAGGCACTTTTAGATTATGCAAAGTCTGAGATTATGCTCTGATCTTGGTTTACCTAAATGTTGATTGTGAACTTTTCTTCTTGCATTTCTTATTCTGGAAAATAGTGTTTTCTTACTTTCTCGCATGTTTTATTGCAACTTAATGTTCGGAGTTCATAAGTTTGCACTTGTGGATGGGGATCCTTTACCAAGAGACCAATCAAGTCTTTAGCATAGTATCTACTTTACTTTAAAATTATATAATATTATAATAATAAGATATTTAATATTAATATATTAATTACATATATTATTGATCACTTTTAGGGTTATCATTCACATTTTAGGGTTTTTTAGGTTTTTTAAAGTTAAATAATGTTTTAAAAATAAAATAAATCCACTAGTGGGTTTGTGGGTGCAGCTAAGAGCATCTAGGCACATCATGAGTTGGACAGGGCACACCCTTGTTGCCTTGGGTACCCTACAAGGACGTACCCCACAGGGTATCCGGGGAATGCCTTGGCCATCTCGTGTGTGCTCCACTCTTGTTGAGTCTCAATCTTGCACTGATTACTAACGTTCCTGATAACATAGCTTTAGGGTTATTTATTCACACATTTAGTCTTGTGATATAATTGTTATGTAGTAAATACCCCAAGAAATGGGGTGGATGGAACTCATTAACTATGTACCTATGGATTGTTCCTCTGCTTCAATAGGATGAATGATTTTTAGTCATTAGGAACATAGGTCAATATTGGTTTTAAAATTGTTCTATCATACCTTGAAGCTTGATGGTGATGTTGGCCCTTCATTGCAAAAATTTGCATTTAAATTCCTCAACTTTCTAATGATTTTTTTGCCTTTCTAATTGATAATTTTGTCTTAATGCAATATGGCTAAATACATTTAACATTATTTCATTAGTTGCATTGGTATTTCATCCTCTTGCACAAAAGAGGCAAGTGAAGCTCCGAATTGTCCACCTTGATAATAGGGTGGATGCCTAAAATTGAAGATTGATATACAATTATATGTATCTGATCTTAATTTTGTTATTGTTTATGAATCATATTTGATTAGGTTGAATATCTAAGTTGGTCCCCGGGTTTGCATATTGTTTAGGCCATGCTAGCCACGTGTTTATTTGCTTTTGCGTTAGCAAGGCTCTATGTAAGTCAAGCATCTTCACTAGTTGAGCAACTACAATTCAACATATTTGAAAGATGTTGATGCATCCTATTGCACAAAGTATCACTTAGCCTTTATAGAAACTTTTGTGATAGGTGCCTTTTATAGGAAGTATTAATTAGCTCCTATACAAGGTTTTGTGATATATGCATTTTTATAATTATAAGTACACTCTGAAGTGAAGCTTGAAAATACAAAGTATGCAGTGAACTTGGATTATGTTGATGAGCTTGGTACCTTGTATAGCTATAATTTGGGGAAAAATCCGTTCTTGCAATATAATTAATTGAGTGAAGGAACATGTATATAAGACAATTTAGAGAGATTGATAGGTAGTGTTTTTAGGTCATTGGGCCAAGTGAGACGTCAATTTGGTACATATGATCCCCTCATGAAAGCATTTCATAAGGAGATTGTTTTTCCATATAAAGTGTTACCATTAGGCCAACATAATCATCCATGGCATATTGATGTAGGGGCATTTCCCCATTAAACTTTGTTTTGTTTTTGTTTAAGTTTTGTTGTTTTGAAGCTCTGAGTTAATTTGTTAACTCCTTGAATTTTATGTAGTCATCGGCTTGTTTATATAATTTGTTAACTCCCTAATTGTCTTCAGTAGGCAAGGGAAGTTACTTAATTCCTCTTGTTGCCTTTAGTTGATTGAACAGTTTTCTCCCTACTACCCAGCAAAGGAAGAAAGAACCAAAAAAACTACCCACAATGGTCCATGAGGAGGAAGTTAGGAAGGTAGATTGCTACCAGAATAGAGAATAGAAACAAAGGTTTAAGTTCGGCTTGCTAGTTTAGAACAGGTGGATGTTACAGTAGAGGGGGGATGAAAGTTGTGAAGACTTGGTGAGAGAGGGGACAGTGGTATAAGGGAAGTAAAAGACTGACGGCGGAGGAGAATATCAGATATGGCCTCTGAGGTTAGAGCTGAATGATAGATATATATGTTTAACTATCAAAGTTTTAAATTTATTGAACGTGTATAGACCATTGAATAAAAGAAGTCTTGCTTTACAAATGTCTTTCAGTTGAATGCACAAAATGGATCTTGTTAACACAATATATTGTAGTGAGATTTTTATTTTTGTAGTTTATATGAATGAATGAATTGTGTCTTATCTTCTTGTCACTTGGCAAAGAGTCGGACTATCAGATTTAATTACATTCATGAACTTCTTACTGTTGTTTGTTGTTGCCTCTATTTATCCCTCTATGTTCTGCTTCAGTCTGTAACTTGCAGAGTTGCCATCAGATTGGTATCAAAGCGTTGATGCGGGGATGCATGCCATCACATTGGTATCAGAGCCTAGAGATTTGGGCTTTTGTGGAGTGGGCAAAATGCCACTGAGGATGATGAGAGGAAGAGGTCCTTGAGATAGAGGCTAAAGAGGTCATGATGAAGGATTTTTTGACATGTTGTAGAACTTGGCAATAAGAATGGAAGCCATAGAGAGGGCACTTCTTCTAACTCTCAAGAAATACTTCAAGTTTAGCTGAGCTTATCTTGAACTTCTCCTTGTATTCATTTGCAACTTCTAGGTCATGTCTGAGAATGACAATTTGCCTTTCAAGTTCCTCCTCATTATATTTGCATTCTTGTAGATCAGATTTTAGGTGGCCAATTGTTCTATCCATTCTGTAGCATTCTTTTATTCTTTCCTTTAGAGATTGATTTAGGTCTTCTTCAATCTTCTTCCTTTCCTCAATTTCTTTGGTTAGCCTCATCACCCCAGATTCCATCTCATGTTTTGGAACAGAAACTTCTTTTGTTAGCTTCTCACATTCCTTTGTCTTTTCTTCCAAAGCCTCATTCATGCCATTTTCTTCAGTAAGATTAGGTAGCTGTTGAAGTAGCTCCTTCCTCTTTTCCATAGATTTTTTTAGTTTTTCTTTTAACATCTTAATGCAATCATCAACATCTTTAAGGTTCTTTTTCAGTTCACTTACTTCTGCTTTGGACTGATCAAGATCTTCTAAAGCCAATTGAAGTTGTTCTCTAAATGAACCCATTGAAACTCCTTCCCAGATCTTCCTCAAGCTGTTAAGATTCTTCCAAGGAACCTTGCTCTGATACCAATTGTTGAAATTAAGGAACACTGAAAGGGGAGGTGAATTAGTGTTCTACAATATTTATTGTTCTTTGCCTTTATCAGTTTACCAAACACATTCAAAAGAAATAAGCATGAACATAAGAACAGGAATGACAAGATCATCACACATGAACACCATGATTTTTACGTGGAAACCCAGTTAAGGAAAACCATGGTGGAGATTAACCCACAAAAATTAATACCCTGTTAAAAGTATTACAAATGGGGAAGGCACATACCTTCGGGATCACTACCTAGAGCTCACTTCTCAAAGAGGCTCACTGCCTATAAGAAATGATTACAAGAAAATTACAGAATGTTTAAACTGATGAATAGCATCTACCACTGCAGAAGTTTAGTTCTGGTTAAGCATATAATACTGATCTTACACACTTCATCCTTACTCTGCCCTATTTCACTCTTCGGCCATAATTCGAGCTTAGATTTTCACCTTCGCACTTCTTTTTACCTTTTTTGCACTTACTCCATCACAACATCACACTTACACACCTACATAACACTCGAATCCATCAGCTATATATATCCACATCAAGAAATTCAATCAACTATAATTGGCTTCAAGAAAACTTAGAACATTTATTAAGAACTTTGCTCTGTCAGCTGAATCCATGCACAAACAACAATGCGGACCAAAAACTTGTGTTCTCAAATCATCAATCATGTCGGCCAATACAACTAATTATCACAAATTGCTTAACCAACAACTTTTCTTCATCCAGACCAAGATCAAATACAAGGTCGGCCTGTTCTTCTTCTGACTATTCTGACTAAATGGAACCCAATACTCAGATGCTTATAACTTTTGAAACCATCATTGGATGCTAAATTTTTGGATTTAGATAATCTTGACAATCCTTATCACTCCCTTAGATCTGCAACACATTGTGATTTACCACCGAAGAGATCCGGACCAAGATACTGGACCTTGTCACATGCTCTGTTTCTGACTACCCGGACTTAGACAAATCTTCACTCTAACTTCTGGTATGATCCATTGATGTAATGCGGATGTGTAAGATGGATTTAGTTGCCATCAATGACAACACCTGACATGCCTAGCAGTGTCTCTTCCCAACACACTAGGACATGGTGGTGGTTTTAAAATGGAATCAATAGTGGATGTGGAAGTAGGATCATTAGGATCTTGATTATCATTGTGTTCACTAAGATCCAAACTATTGGCATGATCTTCTATGTTTATGTGTTCTTGGGAGGCAATTGTCTCATCATGACAAGTAGATGCTTGCTCATTAGGGATAGGGCTAGGTGGAGGATGGATTAGAGCCATTTGGATATCTTGCTCATGGATGGATATAGGATTATGGATAGGATCAAGGTGCTCATGGATAGCTTCTTCATAGGTATCATCTTGATCATAAAGAAGGTAAATGTTATGGATGGGTTGGATTTGGATGGCTTGCTCATGGATAGGTATAGGATCAAGTTGCTCCTATATAGCTTCTTCACAGGTATCATCTTGATCATAAATAAGGTAAATGTTATGGATAGGTTGAATGGAAGTGATTTGATCTTGATTAGGATGAGGGCTTGATGTTTCCACATGCTTAGAATTATGCTCTTGACATACCTCTTGGGTTGCTTGAATAGAAGGGGATAACTCTTGGATGGACTCTTGGTCAACAACATAAAGGCATGATGGCTCTTGACTTGAACTCATGATAGGAGGTTCGTGAAGAGGCTTGATGACTTGTGGGTCACATGATGGGCTTGTAGGAATAAGCAAAGTGTTTGAAGGTTCTTTAATAGGCTCATGAATGGGTGTTTGACATAATTGATTCCTAGCTAGTAGCCATTGGATCACATCCTTTGCAAATATATGGGTAGATGGGCAATATAATGGATGAACAATAATGGTGGATGGTGTTGTAGGCTTAGGATTATGATTAGGTTGAGGGCTAATATGATTAAATGGATTAGGATTTGGGCTAAATGGAAGGATAATGGGATTTGATGGACTAGAACTTGGATTAGATGGGAGGATGGTGGAATTGGATATATTAGAAGGTTGGTGGATCAATGGACTAGGGGTAGGATCACATAGTGGTGTTGGGATAGGATAGGTAAGCTCTTGAATTGGCATTTGGTTGGAAGGTGATGGAGGGTACTCATAGGATGCGTTGGCTAGATTGGTATTTCCCTCGTCAAAAGATATTAGGTCTTATTGCATTAGGCTCACATATTCTTGTTGTGGAGGCCATTGATAATCTTGGTAATTGGGTGAAATGGTAGGATATGTAGACAAAAGATCTTGGGGTTGATATGAATTTGAGGGCATTTGATCCTGTTGCCAAGGTGGACTTGGGATTACTTGATTTATGTACAAGGGATTGTTTGGATTTGTATGCACCTCTTGTGAAAACACCTTTTGGCCTTGGAAATGGTCTTGTTGAATTTGAGGTGGATATTGTTGGGTAGATATAGCATTGAAAGGTGAAGGTGACACATGAGGTTGAGGTAAAATGTAGGGAATTTGGGCTTCTTGTGATATGGTTTGTTGTGATTGAAAGGGTTGATGATGGGTTGGTGAAGGGATGTCATAGGATAATTGTTGTTGAGATGGAGATTGACGTGGATAGGGGCTAACATTAGAAGAAATGGGATAAGTTGGTATAGAATTGACTTGAGGAGTGGATAAATATGATGGGATAGGTGCTAGATAGGATGGTCGGGAATATGCTTGTTGGACTTTGCAAGTGGCCAAGAGGTGTTGGATTTCTGCCAAGAGGTATTATATGTGTGAGGATTGGCTTGTTTGACATATTTGAATCATATCTTGAATGCTTTGAAAGGTTCGCTGCTCTAAAGGTGATTGGCTTGCATGTATGTGATGAAGCATATGAAGGAGTTTTTGGAGGTCCTCTAAGGTTGACATGATGTAGTTTTTTTGGTAGAATGTTTGCTGAAGGTTGTAAATGATTGGAATGTGATTGCTTAGAAGAGATTGATCAGATTGATAAGATGAAATAGAACTTGAAAACCCTAGAGATGACAACCAAAGCTCATGGATTTAGGTGATGATCTTGGGATGATGAGATTGGATGATTAAGACTGCTGAAGAACAATTAAGCAGGCTGATAGATAGATTACAGATACCCATGTTTGATGCTTAGATTGAAGAAAAGATAGAAAATAGGATGGGCAGGCTGAAAATGACCAGAGGGATCTGTGATAGCTCAAATGCGACTTAGGAAAAGCCAAAAGTGATGGGTAATAGCTCAAAAGTGATCTGGATAGTTATAGGTGACAGAGTGTGGTGCTAACCAGAAGTGACTAGTTTTACTAGAGGTGAGTAGTTTCAGTTTAAAAGCGAGCTACTGTTGTTTAAAAGTGATGCAGTTTTTGACAAAGGCGAGCAACTGTTGTTTAAAAGCAATGCAATTTAGCCAAAGGTGAGCAGTTTCAATTCAGAGGTGATCTGTGTCTGACAGATGATGTGTTTTGGTGATTTTTGGCAAGAAAACAATGATTTCAGTCACTCACACTCACAACATTCATAAACATGTACATCCTAGGCTAGGAAAGGACTGTATTTGTTGAATCCCCTAGCTGTGCCTATTCAAAGCGGATAGCTTCAGGATCTTGGTAGCACCGGCTCCCCTCCAACATACCAAGTTCTAGGTTTCCCAAGGCTCGCAAACCTTAGGATTGTCCTTGCTATCTCTACTAAGAACTATGAGAATCAGGGCGGCTTCAAAGGTTTGACCTTCTGCGTCAACAAATAGAGGGATTTTGGCTACTACACAAAGGTTGCTAGTAAGGCCATTCGTTCGGGTGGCTACACATGCAGCGATTCGCTCCGTTAATGGAGGCTTCCCAGCCCAAAGAGGTTGCACTCAATGGGGTTTTGGGGGAAACATTTGTCAGTGTACACACAATAGCACCCATTGTTTGTGGCTTTCGACACAAACATTTTTTTTATATAGCAACTTGGAAGAGCTTGACTTTAGCTTGTTACCGCTTGGGTCGTACCCCTTCTCACATCGAGAAGGCAGGCCCTCTAAAGATAATAATAAGTTCTCATACACCCAAGATCCATTTGATAGGCAAGGGAAGCGGATACTTTTGTTATTAAATTTGGGTTACACATATACACAATCAAGCAAACAAAAGAGATAAAACAAGCACGAAGCAAACAATGGTTCGTTTTAAGCACCAAATCCAAATGTTCCTAGATTAGTGATAAAAATGATGTCTTGGACTGATCAAAGCTGCAACAGATATGTTAGTAGTTTCACAACGTCCTTTTCTTGGACAAACAATAAGATGCTGCACAAATAAATGATTAGTAACCAAGAAAAATCAAACTATGAATGACAGAGCTGAAAGTGACACATAGTTACTAGAGGCAATTGACTGTTGATCAGAAGCGATGCAAATTCTGCTAAAATCAACCGATTATCAGTTACAAGCGATGCAGAAAAAATAGGGGGGATCAGTTACTGCTCAAAAGCGACGCAAATCTACTGGATGCATGAAAATCCCTGTTTCTACAAAACTAGGGTTAGGATCATGAAAGAAATGATAATCAGAGATTGCAAACCCTAGAATGTCAAGTTCAATGGATGAAATATGATGAAATGAACACCCTGCAACCACAGATTGATCAATTAGAAACCCTAGGATGATAATTTGATAAGATCTTGCAAAAATCAAGGATGTTAGCTCAAATCCTAATCAAATGGATTGATTGATGATGATATGATGATCAGGATCCTACAAAACAAAGATTAAAACCCTTGATTGATCAATAAAAATCCAGCAAAGCACCTTGCAAAACTGAATGTTAATAGAAAACCCCAAATTGCAGAAAGCAACTGTAACAGCTGAAAGTGACCAATTTCTGATCAAAAGCAATTCTCTACTGATTGGAAGCGATCACTGTTTGCTCAAAAGTGCCAAAAGTGACCACTGTTTGCTCAAAAGTGACACAAAAATGTCAGAAGCGATTGATTTTCACTCAAAAGCGATTGCAAATTGCCGTAAGCACTTTGAAGAATCTGAACTTCACAAAAACAACTTCAAACAACAAAGTTAATCAAGGATGTGAGTCCCACCAGGCATGCCAGAATGTGGATAGGTAAAAATCAGGTCAATAAGATCAAGCATGTAAATCAAAACCTAATCCTACCACCATCAACGAATCTAATCCAAGTGAAATCAAATGCATGCAATTCAAGAACAAGATCACCTAGATTGTATGATTCCTTGTTTGGAGATGTGGATTGCTTCTCAATAATGAACAATCATGAAGATCAAAGCTGCCATGATGGATGGATGATAAGGATAATATGCTCAATGGATGCTCAAATGCTCAATATGCTTGGGATGATAATGGAGATGCTATGATAATGCTTAAATGTAATATTGGATTGTATGGAATGAGAGGGTGTTTATATATACCTCAACCTAAATCAATCAATGGTAGAGATTAGGTGGCTATGTGAACAATTAAGATTAAAAGATGACATAGATGAATGTGTACAAGCCATGTGTCCATAGGTAAGAGCTATTTTAAATGTTTGTAGTTGGGTTGTTATTGATGATATGATAAGTTTACTTAAAATAGAAAAAGTTTCTATTTTAAGAGCTTGATGATGAGGATAGTTGATTTTAGAACCAATTAGAATTTAATCTAGATCATTCCAATGAACAAGGCTGACTTGTACACATAGAAGAAAGTGATAAGATAAGAGATGATTTTAAATGAAAGAAGAAATAAATTAAATAAATTAAAGATTTATTTAATTTATAGAGGTGATGATAAGATAAATAAATAAATATGATGGAGGAAACCATTTAATTGTTTAGAAGAAATATAAGAAATAATTAAATAATAAAAATTATTTAATTATGAGAAATAGAAGAAATTATGAAAATTGAGAGAAATTAATTAAATAAATATGATTTATTTAATTAATTAGAAAGATGGGTGATTAGATGTTTCAAGACAAGTGTGCTAGAACAAAGATGACCTAAATGGATGTAGATGGTGAAAATGCAATAAATTGATAAATAATAAAATGAGTCAATTTTGGGTGTCTACACGCGGTAGGCCTTGTGAAATGAAGTTTATTCATTCTAATTTTTGTTTATTATTTATTTAATTCCCTCTAAAACCATGTAGAAAGTTTATATGAAACTATTGCAATAGTTTAGAAAGTACAAAATGGTAACCATGAGAGTAGGAGAATTTATAGGAAATTGATTTTATAATTCAAATGAATTTTGGGAATAGTTTAATATCTACAAGTAATATGGAATAATTAGCAAATAGATAAGTGTAATTTCTTTTTATTTAGTCTATAATTAAACAATTATAATTAATTAGGAATTTGTATTGTCATCTTGCCTTTATAAAATAAATGGTTTAATTGGGAATAATGGTGAATTATAGAGATTTGATTTTATAAATAAAATGAAATTTAAAAAATAATTTCATATAAATAGTTTTTATTTGGGAATCATTATTCTTTTCAAAAATAAAAATTTGCTTTATGTTTTTTTTATTTTGTTGCTTTTAATCTTCTTAAAAATCTTATGATTTTATTTTATTTTAGTGAAGATATGTTTTTTTTTAATAATAAATAATGTGAAAATTGTAATTATGTGTTAGATTATAGGAGTTTGATTTTATACATAAGTAATGAGAATATAAATTTATGAGATATTTGTAAATTAGCAATTAGAATAAATACAATTTCCTTTTTATATTATAAGTTTTATTTTATTCTATTTTCCCTATTATTAGGATGTGAAATATTTTATTTTATTTTCCCTATTATTGGGGGATTGTGATATATATTAAAGTTTTATTTTATTTTATTTTATATTCATGTAGTTTTGTAAAACTCTAGCCACATCAACCACTTCATCACCAACCTCTCTGCCATGACAGTGAAGGCCATTTAGGATAGACATCCTACAATTATACTGCAACCCATGGAGAAAAGAAGTGAAAAGGCAATGCATTGCGGGCCTATGAGCAATATCTTGCAAAGTAAAAAGAGCCCCGATGGAAGCAGCCCCCAAATGAATATCATAGCCTACCACGGTTGTGTTAAAATTATCTACAGAAAATAAAAAATCCTGAACAAACATATGCCCGAGCCTTCTCACCAAATCAATATCTTGAATGAGGTCCATGGAGTTAGAAAGAAAGTGTGATACCACCTAGGATGGGTATAGCACCATACGAAGATGAAACAAGTCACGACCACATACAGAAACAATTGCACTCTCAATGCCCTCATCATAAAGCTTGAAAATTTTACCCAAGGAGGAAGCATGAGAGACCCCAAATGAAGGTTGCTCCCATTTTTGAATTGGTAAGAGAATATGAGAATTTCTATGAAACAAACCCATGTCTTCACCACAAGAACCCTCAAAGCAAGAAGAAGGGAATGACGAACAACAGAGCACCAAAAAATAAGCAATGAGAGATAGCATCCAAGTAAGGAGAATATAATAAATGCCTTAACGAAAGATCTAGAAACACCATAGATGACGGCCGAACGTACTTCATATCAACTCCATTTGAAATGAATGAAATTAATGAAACAATACTCCAAATGCCATCAATCACTTAACACACATCCAACATGTGAGTGAAGATTACAGCCACAGGAAGGAGGCTTAAATGAAAGCTTCCACGAGAAAGCTGATGTCACCACAGATGACGGCTAGAATATATATATATATATATATATATATATATATATATATATATATATATATATATATATATATATATATATATATATATATATATATATATATAATTCTTAATAATAATAATAATAAGAATAAGAATAATAATGATATAATAATAATAATTTCATATTAATTTATGATAGTTTAATTTGTATTCAATAAAACAATATAATTCTTAATAATAATAATATTAATTATAATAATCATAATTGATAATATTTTGAGGGGATTATTGATTTTACATATGAATGGAATTATAATAATGACTGACTAAATTAAAATATTGTTGTGATATAAATGTTTATATATTATTATTAATTATTATTATTAGTGAGTAAATTTTTACGGGAATTTGGTTATGAAACAAGTATTTTTTGGTTATTAAAGGAATTTTTTTAAGTTAGACAAATATTATTTATTTTCTTCAAATGTGTATTGTTTCACTCGTAGAAATCTATACTCTCTTGACAATATAACATTTTGATTTAATTTATTCCTAGTTTATATATTCTTCAAATGTGTAGTTCCTTCACCAAATATAAACTTAGAAATAAAAATTTATGGTACAAGTAAAAAACAATCTTAAAATTATTAACTATTTATTATTTCAAAATTAAGAAGGAAACAATTTATAGTTCGTTATTTTTTTGGCAACCGGAGTAGTTATTTTCTTGGAGTTGGATTATTCAAAGCAATAAACATATGAATGTTATTCTGAACAGAGAAATAAGAGGTCTGTAATGTTTTTCTTATTACATTATTTTTGTTTTTTATTTCAACTGATAACAAGTTAATAATATTTGTGTTATCATTTTCGTTTTGATTTCCTATGATTTTGTTTTAATTGTAATTGCAATTGTACAGGCAGCTGACATTAATTTGGGTGGATTTCTTCATCTATACAAAGTCAGGAGAGGACAAGGATCACCAATTGATTCAGCTGCTCATACTTATTAATCACCAATTGATTCAACTGCAGTGGTTGTCGTACCTATTACATTGGCTTTTCTTTAAATCGTTCATGTTGGATAGGGGTTTGTGTTGCACTAAAAGACTCTTATGAATGGTTTCCTTTGAATAATTTTTTTGTACAGGCTACTTTTTGGTTTTACTTTGTCCATAGTTGTATTTGAAAACCATATTCTAAAAAGCAATGCTTTAATTTAAAATAATAAGTGTTTATACAACCCTTGATTGATACCAAAGATGGAAAATTTCAAAAGAAAATAGAAATATTGTATTTAATTTTAATTATAATATTATTATAAATTTATTATAATTATTATATTACTATAATATTATATTTTAAGTATTATATTTGTATAATTGCATTATTATAATATTATATATTATTATATTATATTTATGTTTATTATTATATTATATATATTATATTTATGCTTATGTTTATATATATATATATATATATATATATATATATATATATATATTTGCTCGATAAGTGAGGGAATTTTTAGGCTAGCCCACTCCAGTGGAGGTCATAACGGGGACCTCCTCTATCGAACTGTAACTGCCACCGTAGCGTAGATCGCCAATGGTGCAGCCTTGCTAAGTCTGCCACCACTATAATCATGCCACTTGTGGCGTGGATCACCATTGGTGAATTCGTCACTGTACACCACTGTTGCCATGATCTGTCAAGCTGTGGAGACCAGAGTACACCAGAATTCAAATACACTCCACTTAAGGACCACAAAACACCAAGAGTCACCTACATAGAGCCACAACCATTTAGAAGCCAAGATGTCTTTGGGGGGATTTGAACCTTGGTCTCCACAATAATGACCAAGTGGTCTTAACCACTAGACCACACCCACTCGACTATTATTATATAATATTATTATAATACTATAATATCAACTAATATAATATATCAAGTGTTATAATAAATATTAATAATATAATTAATATTATTATTAATATTATAACTATAAATAATAACAATTTTGTTGGTTTGACAAAAATCAAATTTGAAGTTTACATAATGAATTAAAAATTAAAACTAAAACACAACTAAAATACTTACTATAATTACAACACTATAAGAGAGGTACTCGCCACTATGTGACACTTGTTAATTATTGTTTTTTTGAACTTTAATTATTTTAAAACTTGGATAACATTTCTTAAGGATTCAAATTATCATCTATTAAACTCCACAAAAATCTTCCTGTTGCAAAAATCTCGCACCCTACAAAGACATTTGTGGTGGAAAAGTCAAAAGTAATATGGTGGAAGAAAATGAGAGGGTCATAATGCTTGTGATGGACTCGCTTTGTGGACGAGAATTTCACAGTCATTTTCTTGCCAAATATGTCATGCTTGACTAAACATTTTCTTGATAGACATCAAATTTCCATAGTCCATAATGCTTATAGTTTAGTATTTCAGGATTTAACTGTGTGCAAGTTTTTTCCTCAACGTTTCGGATCACACTCCATGATCCATCATCAGGAGAAATAGCAAGAGAAGAAACATAGAATGAGAAAGTTTGCAGACTAAGACAACTAAATAGAGGGAAGAAAAATGCGGGAACCAAGACACAAAGGATAAGAAAAAAGCACAATTCTATTCTAACTTTAAAACACCCAAGCCCAACTCAAACACCTAAAATATTGAAATGTGAAAAATAACAAACAACCAATTAACTCAAACACCTAAAAAATTGAAATGTGAGAAATAACAAACAACAAAGAACCAAGATAAGAAAACCAAGACTAAGAAAAAATAAAGCCAAAAAGAGAGAGGTAAGACAAATATTATAAATATAACAATACCAAATTATAAAGAATAACTATAGAAATAAAAAGAAGGGAGCAATGAAAAAATTATATATGTATAAGAAACAAAGACAAAGAGTGCAAGAACAAGAGTAAGAATATTAGAAACAAGAACAAAGACGAGTGCAAGGAGCAAACTAAACCAACTTGAGCACCAAAAGAACATAAACATAAAAAAATAAAAATAAAAATAATTGTGTATATATATATATATGTGTGTGTGTGTGTGTGTGTGTGTATAACTATATATATATGTGCGTGTGTGTGTGTCTATATATATATATATATATATATATATATATATACACACCACAAAATATTTGTGGACAAAATGTAGTTAAGAAATTTTGTAGCAACTAAGCACTGTGTTTATTCTCATTTTCTTGGCGCAGTTTGGTTGCATGATTATTAAAAACTAGACTTTTGGATGACCATTAAAATTGACATAGACATATGAAGGAAATATATTGGAAAATTATAACCCTATAACTTCCTCTTACTTTGGTCATTAACTTTTTCTTCAAATATTCTATCTCGTGGATAGATTTTTCCACATGTTTACCTTGCATTACACTTTGAATGGGCTATAAATGTGCCTCACCTTGCAAACCCATTTCAAACTAAGAAGCCTTTAGATTATGCAAATTGAGTTGCTCATTCTCTTCTGTCATAGTGAGATAATAGATTTGCCTTTTTCTATTTGTGGAAGGCAATAAAAATGGCTTTGGGCATTTGGGTGTTGCTGCCCATTATCTACTACTCTACATGTTTGGAAGAGGAGAGAAATTCCCTCTTGGATTTCAAGCTAGGCCTTAATTTCTCTTCATCTTGGTACAAGCTGGAATTATGGAGAGGGTTCAATTGCTATGCTTGGGAAGGATTGGGCTTCCACCCACGCACTGACCATGTGCTCACTTTGGATCTCAATTCACCTAGCCATACATTTTTCATTCAATGGAGTGAAATTCGAGGGAGCCTATTTCAACTACTACATTGGGAGCACTTGGACCCCAGTGGCAATTACTTCAACACTCATTCCATCCCTCCACAAGTTGGAAAGGTGAGGAGATTGAAGTATCTAAGATTTTTTGACTATGGATTTATTGGTCGAGTTCCAAGAGAATTGACTAAACTACATCAATTGGAGCACTTGGACCTCAGTGGCAATTATCTCCAAGGTGCCATTCCAAGGGAAAACGGTAACATGTCCACCTTGAAATTCCTTGACCTCTCTTGGAATGATGGTTTGCAGACAAGCAAGCCTAGTGAGTGGATAACACATTTGAGAGGGTTCAAGCATCTTGGATTGAGCAGCATAAATCTCACTATGGCAGAAGATACTTGGCTGGGAGGATACTTGGTCTCTATCACCAATCTCACCACACTTTACATGTCCAATTGTACATTGTCAGGAGAAATTCCTCCCTTCTTTGCAAACCTATCATGGCTTTGATAGTTGGACCTTTCAGAAAATTCACTTAGAGGTAAGATTCCTACCTTTCTTGGAGCTCTCCCTCTATTATATCTTGATCTTTCTGGGAACAATTTGGAAGGTTTTGCTCCCTCCTCCTTGAGTTGTTTGCCCAAGCTGGAGTATATTTATCTCAGGTCAAACAAATTAAAGGGAAGCATTCTGTGACCTACTCTAGGGAATCTTTCCAAACTGAAGCATCTTGTTCTTAGTTCAAACCAATTAAATGGCAGCATTATGTCTACTCTAGGGAATCTTTCAAAATTGCAATACCTTAGTCTTAGTTCAAACAAATTAAATGGCAGCATTCCATCCACTCTAAGTAATCTCTATGCCCTATCTGATCTTGTATTGCAAATTAACTCTTTTAGTGGTCCAATCCCAAGTTCCTTTGCTAAGCTATCCAAGCTAGAGTTGCTTGATCTATCTAAAAATAACTTAAATGGAACTTTCTCATTTTTTATTTTGAACAATTGCCCCAAACTTTGGTTTTTGGATCTCTCAGGCAATATGTTGATTGTAAAAGTTAGCACCTCGACCATTCCCAAATTTCAGCTTGAATACTTATCTTTACATGAGTGTAATATTAGAGGAAATTTCCATACATTTATTTCAACTCAATATCTCATTGAATACTTAGATTTGTTGAACAACTCTCTTAGCAGCTTTATTCCAAATTGGCTTTAGGAACTCACATCAATTATATACATAGATCTATCCAATAATTTATTTGATGGATCAATTTCAAAATCAATTAGCAAATATGCACAATATCTTAGGTTTCTTTCATTAGCTAGAAACAATCTTAGTGGTTCTATTTCAAATTCTATCTTTAAATTGGAGAGTTTGAATATCTTAGACTTGTCAAATAATAAGTTAAGTGGTAGGATTCCCCAATGTCTAAAGAATTGCTTCATGTTGTTTGTCTTAAATCTAGAGAAGAATAACTTAAAAGAGATGATACCAACTATATGTAAGGGAATGAATTCTCTTGAGACATTGAAATTAGGAGACAATGCACTTGAAGGAGATATTCCATAATCACTTGGAAAATATAGGAATCTGCAAATCCTTGATTTGAGAAACAATAGTTTGCAAAAGAACATTTCAAATTGCGTTAAAAACTTGCACAATCTCCAAATTTTGATATTAAAAGATAATAATTTTAAGGGTAGAATCCCATTACAATTAACGAAACTACAAAATCTTCAAATTTTGGATATGTCAAAAAACAAATTTTCAAGGGCTATTCCAAGTGACTTTATGAAGTTAACTGCAATGACAAATCAATCAGAAAACATAGAAATCCTTGAACATGAATCTAATAATGTTAATGTATTAAGATATTATATAGATGAAATAACACTTAACAATAAAGGACGGGATATGGAGTTTGTGACAAATTTGAGATTAGTAAAGTGTCTTGACCTCTCCAACAATAGTTTGTCAGGTAACATTCCTCAGAATATTGGATCCCTCAAGGTTTGATTATTCTCAACCTTTCAAGAAATCATGTCAGTGGTGAGATTCCTAAATCTATTTGAGAGATGACACTACTTGAATCACTTGATCTTTCACAGAATAAACTATCTGGGCATATTCTTACTAAGCTGCAACTTCTCACATCCTTAAGTTACTTTAATGTGTCCTATAATAACCTATCAAGGATGATACCACAAGGGGGACAGATGATGACATTTGATTCTACATACTTCTCCAACAATTTAGGTCTATGTGGCCTACAAATCTATGTGCCATGCTCAAGTAGCCCTCCTAATCCTCCAATGGTACATGAAGAAAATAATGAAGATTCAGAGGATGATATATGGTGGGATATAGGAGCGGCAACATGGTATGCAATTGGATTTTCAATTGTAATGGTAATGTTATGGCTCAACAAAACATGGAGTATCACGTGCTTCAAATTCATGGATGGCATTATTATCTCTCTATTTGAAATATTGAGAGAGCATTTGTATTTTACAAGGTAGGATCATTTTGTTAGGTTTGTGGTCCAAATAACTTATATTTTATAATATAGGTTCTAATATAATAAAATGGGGCATGCATCTTATTTATGAGACACCCCCTTTAATGTTAATAATGTTAATTAGTGTTGGTATGTTAGTTGTTCTTGAGGATAGTTGAATGTGAAGTTTCTCATATATAATAAATTTATTGTGAGTATTTATAAAAACCTTTTTAAATCAATATAAATCAATATTTGCACACTATAATTTCAATGTATTTGTTTATATTAATTGTAATGTAGTTTTTGTTCTACCTGAATGAAAATGAACTATGAAGAAATAGAAAGTGGGTGAAAGATTGAGCCATTAAGGGATCTTGATTTTAAAGAGAAAGTGGGTGAAAGATTGAGCCATTAAGGGATCTTGATTTTAAAGAGAGTGTTCAATTTATTTATTTTCAATCATAAAGTAGAATCAATTTTCTAGCATACATTCCAACATTCCAATCTACAAGAGGACATTGTAAATCATGTGAAAACTATTGCTAGGCGTGAGAAAGGAAGAAAGGTGTTGGAGTTTTCTTCAATAGACGTTGGAACACATTGAAATCTGTCATCTAATGCTGGAGTCTTTTGTGGCATTGGAAATTGCTGTACTGGCATTTTAAAATCTGCTCAAATTGATAGGGTATTCAAATTGATCATTGAAATATAATACTTTGTTTAAGGTGCTATCATCATTGCTTGAAATGAAGTGTGCGGACTGCTGAAAACACAGTATTACCATCTGAAAAGCCTACTATTTTATTTCATTTTGTAACAATGGCATGATTTTTACCTTGTGAAGGCATTTCAAATCTTTTTCAATTTTTGTAAAAGGTTGGAGCAGATGTTACGCCTCTATTTCTCATTAAAAGAGTTTATTCGGCAAAGGTATGCCAAACAATGGCGTGTGGAGCCCATGTTAGAACACTGGTAAAAGTTTTTTTAAAAATTGGACGCCAAGTACATATTAATTATTTAGGTAGAACTTTTAAAAATCATGTTGTAATAGGTTACATAGTGATTCTTAAGGGTTACATGGATCACAAGATTAAAGCTTAATATTACTCTTTTGTATGAAGTATAAATATTGTGAAAAATATATTTTGTTTTTCAGAAAACTTATGTCAAGTGCATGAGTGGTTGAAGTGATCAAATGAGGCACAAGAAGAAAATAACAAAAATTTAAAGGATGATATACTGTGGGATATGTGAATGGTAAATAAACTATGTAGATGAATTTTCAATTGTAAACATGGAGTATCATGTGCTTCAAATTCATGGATGACATTATTATCTCTCTATTTCAAATATTGAGAGAGTAATTGTACTCTACAAGGTAGGATCATTTTGTTAGGTTTGAGATCTAAATAGCTCATATTTTATAATTTAGGTTTTGTTATAACAAAATGGGGCATGCATCTCATTTATGAGATACCCACATTAGTGTTTGTAATGTTAGCTAATGTTGATATGTTAGTTATTTGGGAGGGTAGTTGAACATAAAGTTTCCCATATGATAGTTTTGTTGTGAGCCTTTATAATGACATTTGAAATCAATGTAAATCAATCTCCACATAATATAATTTCAACATATTTGTTTATATTAATTGTAATATATGTTTTATTCTAATAGTGGTATTAGAAACCTCAATGAAAATGGGTTGTAAAGAAATAGAAGGTTAATGAAAGATTGAGCCATTAGGAGACTTTGATTTTAAAGAGTGTTCATTTTTACCTATTTTTAATCATGGTGTAGAATCAATTTTTCAGCATACATTCTAACACTCCAATCTAATGGAGGACATTAAAAAGCATGTGAAAACTATTGTCAGGCATGATAAAGGAAGAAAGGTGTTGGAGTTTTGTTTAATGAGCATTCGAATATGCTAAAGAATATGTGCAAATCTGTCGGGTGAGTGAAAGATCACAATGGGCCAAACAATGGCAATGAGATGGCTTGCATGGACTTTAACATAGAAGTAAAATCTATTGGTTGAATTGAAGGTTGCATAGATATCTTTTGTAAGGCTTGTTGAAGAATGTTTTGATGAATAGTAGAAGCTTGTGACAAATCCATAGAGGTATTTTTTTTCTTTGTAGATTGAAGTTGTTTAAGAATATCATAGCTTTTTTTCCTTTAGTTGGGATACATTGGGAAGGGGGAAGGTTAATGGTGGTGGATGGAAGATTGGTGGGGTTTGCAACATTCCTTTGGGTTCGAGTATTATAAGTATGTCCTACCATTCAATAGTCATTTTAGGGAGGGGCTCCTTGGACAACAATTGGGCTGATGTTTTGGGGGGCTCCTTGGATAATGAGATGAGGTATGGGACTAGCAATGTATTGGAATCAATATGGGTGGAAGTGTCATGGTTGAGGGTAGATGTTGAATTATCATTAGGAATTTGACTAGGTGGTCTCTAGAGTTACCATTTCCATCATAGAATTCTTGAGAATTTCATGTGCTAAAGGCAACTTGATTGTCATGATCTATGTTGTCTAGTTTAAATGTTGAGTGAGTGAAATCTGTTGATGATTGTGGGGAGGATAGTGGATAGGGTTGAGGTCGCAAAGATTGTTGTTAAACTATTGGATGGATAAAACTAGATGAGGTAGAAAATTGGACATGAGGTAGAGAAGGATCAGAATGAATGGATAAGGGTGAATAAGGTGAACTAGATATGGGGGAAGATTGGATAGGGAATGCATAGGAACATGGGAATAGGATGAATTATGGCTAGGTGATCAGGTTGGGAATAGATAATGAGGAATAAGAGGAACTCGACTCATGTGATAGAATTGGATTAGGAGGGGAAGAAGGGGATAATGGACTATAGGGTGAACTAGGAGGGGATAAGGGAACATAGGGTGAATTAGGAAGGGATAATGGGATATATGTGTAAGGAGGTGTCCAAGATTTGGCTATAGGATGTGAAGTGGGCACAAGGTGTGTAGTAAAAATAGAAGAGGTGAAAGGTGAGGGTTGTTGTGAGGGAAAGTGTGTAGGATAAAAGGTGGATGGAAGTGATGTAATATGGGAAGGTGGTGTCAAAGTTTTGGTTGTAGGATTTGAAGTGGGCATAAGCTATGTGATAGTAGTAATGGAAGAAGGAGGTGGATGGTGATATTGAAATGGTGAGTACAAATACATAATATTGAAAACTAAACTATTTTTGAACAACAATATAAAATAATATATTGAATGGGGATATTTTTAGAAAGTTTCACCAAAAAAGGTTAAGAAATTCTCATTGTTTACTACCTCAAGGACAATAGTGCACCATAGGATAACAACATGCCAAATGGACCCTAGCATGCTACAAAGACACTAGCACATAGGAAGGACTCTAGTGCATTGTGTTGTATTCCTCACACTACACAATAGTCCATTTTTGTGTCAGGGATAAGAAGAGGGATTACAAAAGGTTGTGACAAGAAATAAAATGTGCACTTAATAAAATAAAGTTACTAACTACCATAGTATACACCATAATACATCATAAGGGAGTCCAACCAATTTTTGATACCATATATATTATCCAATGTGACTATTACATTCAGATATCCATATTATAATTGTATTAATAGTTGTTCCTTCTTACATTCATTCATTTCTACATTCCCTCCATCATATTCCTATCATCAATTCCCATCTATTCCTTCCTATTCACATTCATATATATTGCATATGTTCTATACATGTTACACTTGTTTCCACATGTTACATTTTACATTTACAAAACCTTTACTTATACTTTTAAGTAAATTAAAGGGCGTGTCTCCTTGTATTCCTTGTGTCTTTTGACTAAGTTGTCGCAATCCTTTGTGGTGGGTGCCTCTTGCTCTAATGTCAGATCTATCCTACTAACACCTACATTTTAGATCTGGATGACAGCATTGAGGACTGTGTTTTTCTCTTCGATGATAGTGCCTCCATGGCTACATCTTCATAATCTTTAGCACTTATCATGTCTCCTACTTCACATGCTTTCTTGATGTCATATTCTACAACTAGGCTTGTGACCCTTATCCATATTTTTGCACATCTTAGAAATAACATGGAGATATTTGAGCATTTTCTAGAGACCTTTTTCTTGTTTCCTCTATTCATTCCACATTGGAGTCAGTATTCAATAGATTTGCACCATAGGGGTTCACTCTTTCAAAATGAAGATGCATTTTTTGATGCTAATGGACCTACTTCAACCTACATTCTCTCTTCTATGTGGAGTCATTGATCTTGTTGAGATGCACCAGACAACTAAGAGGGGGGGTGAATCAGTTGTCTCAAAAGCTTAAACATTTTCTGCAATTAAACATTCACCACTTATCCACAATTATTATAATTTAACAATGAGTGCATGAAATTAGAAACTTAACTACAGATACAACATCAAACACAAGAGACACCAGATTTTACATGGAAACCCCCAAGGTGTGGAAAAATGTCATGTCCGCATTTCTGGAGTGATCCACATTGAACAATGGTTTAGCCTACTCATCATTCCCGGAGGCTAATACCAATCTTGAGGGAATGAACTTGGTTTTTGGCTAACATATTGTTTTAGTTTTGCAGGATTAAGTCAAAGACCATTCCAGTTGTATGTATTAATTCAAGCTAAATTGGCTAAGTTTGGAAGCCAAAATTGACTAAGGCATGACTCTTGGAGTCAGGGTGCACCTTCTTGCCCATTCAATGTCAAATGTGTACCTAGCATTGGACAAGACAGAATGAAGATCTTGATGACTCTGTTTGATGAAGTGAGTTCCTAGAAAGTTGTCAAGGTCAGATAAGTGATTTGAAGTGTTAGGCGCACTTGGACGATCAAGTCACCTTGAAATTGCACCCAGATTTAGATAGGCACACTTTTCTATCTTCAATCACCCCAAATGCGCCCAGGTATAGAGAGGAAAGATTTCATCTACTAGACTTCAATTGATGCCATTGGGTCAACTTTGGAGCTCAAACATGTTGAAATGAGGTTTAGGAAGCTAGGCACTACCTCTTGCTAGTTTAACCTCTCAAATGTGCCTAGATTGAGAGGACACTTAATGAGTGCCTAAGTATGATTTGATCTTGTGTTAAAAGATTGATGATGCATTAGTGCAAGATGATCATCATTTGAAGAAATCTAAGTTCTGAAAAGGGTTTAAAGGCTATCAATCACCTCACTAAGCTTAGGCGCACTTCACAAGCTTTCCTACCCATGAATTGCACCTCATAAAGACAAGGTGCATTTTGACCTCCAGGACTTTTCCAAGGAAGCGCCTAAGTTCATTGGCATCTTGGGACCTTGTTTTGCACTTTGAAGGTGAAGGCGCACTTTGGAGGAATTTCTAACCCAAATTGGCACGTAAGCATAGTCATCTCTCCAAAGCATTACAATGTGTTTGGAAATGAAGGGGGACATTTCATAAGTTGGGGAATTGATCATTGAAGACCTTGGAGTGTTTGAACTACTCTAAGGAAGAAGACACATTTCCATGGAGTTGCATACTCTAGATAGTGCCTAGTTCCATCAAGGCGCAATTCCATGTTCTACCACCTTCACTTTGGTGCCTATCATCAAGAAGAGGCATTGGGCATCCCTTGAACAATTGTGAGCATTTGAATTTCATGAAATCACCAAGGAATGTTAGGCGCAATATGTCTCCTCAACAAGCTTGAGTTTGCGCCTAGACAAGTTGGCGCCTATTCATGTTTTAACTTCCCTCTTGAAGCGCCTAACTTGGGAAAGGTTATCTTGATGCCGGACAAATGTTTTGGTGTGTTTTGGAGGCTTCAAAGGACTTCATATTGCTAGGTGCACTTCTTGGCAACTACAACCTTCAACTTGCACCTAGATCATGAAGAAGAACACTTGCAAGTGTGGGCACATTTTCCTTATGCTGGAGCATCAAACTAGCGCTTAGAAATCATAATGCATGAAGTAAGCGCCTATGATCCTATTGGTCAAATAGATGGTTTTGTGATCCATGTCAAGTCATCAGATAAGGTTGCCAACTCAGAATGAGTCATCAGATGGAATATTCCCTTAGATAGGCTTCTTGGGAAATGTGCCTTGGTTCCTCTTTGTGCATTGAAAAATGTGCCTTCATTGCCTTTGAAGAGCACTATATAAAGAGGAGAACACTCCTCATTTGGGATCTTACATCTTTTGGCTTTTGAATTTCTCTCTGTGAAGCTTTATGCTTGTTCTTGAGGCCTACGAGTTTCAAGTAGTTGAGGTGATGTTCCCTCAACAGTGATAAGGTGATGCTCCCTTGTCAAGTTGTGAGGTGTTAACACATAGTTGACATCATTGTACTCAATAGAGTTGATCAATTATGGAATCATTGTAAACATCAAGGCTTCAAGGCCTTTCTTGTAATTAGTTGAATAAGATTGTATGTTCATTGCCATTGAGGGTATTATCCATTGTAATAAGACAGTTGTATTGATTTGAATCAAGTGGTAATACAAGTGCCCAACTTCAAGTTGATTCATATAAGTTGTTATCTTTGATGTATGTCATTGAGTTAGTTGAGTAGTTGATGAGTTAATTGAAAGTAAATTTGTCTAAGTAAGAAATTTTTTTTTAGTTATATATAGTTGGGTATCTTACAGTGGTATCAGAGCTTGGATCCTACTAGCCTTTGGGTAATGTAAGAAGGTGATCAACAATGTGATAGAACAAGAAGGTACGTAGCAAGGAATCAAGAAAGGTAGTATCAGTGGACTAATCCATATCCTCAACATGATACTCTTTTAGGAGCAATTGAAGCTAGACAAGCTGCTATGGGTGAAAGAAGAAGTAGAAGTCCACCTATTGATGGTGATCGTGAAGCAAGGGAGATGTTTAGAAACATTGCCATTGGACAACAACAAACAACTCAAATATTGCAACAAGTCTTACAATCCCTTCAAAACATGAATCAAGGTGAAGTAGCTAGACAAGGTCGTAGAGATGATGCTAGACAAGATCGACATGATGATGATGAAGCTGCTAGTGTAATAGGAAGAAGGGTTTGTACTAGAACTCCAATAGTGGATAGGCTTTTAAGACCTACTTTCCTTCTAGAACACGTCAATGATGCTGATGAAGAGTATGAAGAAGGAGAACATAATAACTTTGAAGATGAAGTTGCATTCTTTGCAGATCTCTATGCCAGACTACCAGAACATGTTCAAGCAATGATGACTTTCAATGAATATTGTACACAAAAGAGGGAAGATAGGGATAGGCGTGGTAGAGCTAGAGGCTTTCGTCCTAGAAGGGATGATGATACAAAGGAGTATAAAGAAGCCTTGAATTGAGTTCCTATTCCTACCTTTGATGGAAGTGGTAAGCTCAGTGCTAGAGCTTGGGTGAACAAGCTGGATACATACCTTTCTCTTAAGCCTTTGACAGAAAAGAAGGCAATTCACTTTGCTACAATGCACCTTGAAGGGTTGGCTTATGAATGGTGGCATCATGGCTTAGTCTCTCAACATCATGATAGGATAGATTCTTATGATGAGTTTGTAACCAAGTTGATTCAAAGGTTTGATAGAACAGACACTGAAGTGTACTATCGTGAACTAGCCCAACTCAAGCAAGAAGGAAGGGTTGTGCAGTATGTAAATGAGTTTTAGAAGATAGTGGTGATGGTACCTGACATGACTGATTGAAGCATCACTATGTTGTTCATTAAGGGATTGAATAGTCAGATTAAGCCATTGGTAAAGGTACAAAGCCCAGCAAACTTGGAAGAAGCAATTGACTTTGCTCTTGATCTTGACATTACTCCTACCTATTCATCTAAGAAGAAGTTTTACAAAGGAGTTAGTTCAACTCAAAGAAGATAGTCATTTCCACCAAAGAAGTTTCAAGACATGACAGCTATTGAAAGAGATGAGCTCAGGAGAAAGAAGCTTTGTTTCTCATGCAAGCAACCTTGGGAACCAGGACATAGGTGCCTTGGAAAAGGTAAAGCTCATTTGATAGAAGTGTTATCAGGTGAAGAGAGTGAAGTAGAATCACAAAGCGAGGAAGAAGCAATTCATGATGAAGAAGAAGGAACTAATCAAGTTACTCTTGATGTTGCTACGGAAGAAGTACAAGATAAAGTAACCATTGCAACACTTTCAAGAGTGCCTAAGTATCATGCTTTTCATATAAAAGGAGTCATCAAAGGACAAAGAGTCACATGTCTAGTTGATAGTGGTGCTACTCATAACTTCATTGATGAAGACTTAGCAGCTAAGCGAAGTCTGACAATTGAAGACTTCAAAGGTTTCAAGATAGCAGTCGCAGACGGATTCATTATGGATTGCACAACGAGAGTGACCCAGCTACAAATTCAAATGGGTGATTATACTTTACAGGATGATTTCTATGTAGTTGGACTTGGGCATATTGATGTAGTGCTTGGAGTAAAATGGTTACATTCACCTGGAAGAATAGTTCAAGATTTTTAGAAGATGGAATTGGAATTCATGCATGATGGAAGAAAGATCAAGCTGAAATCATTATCTGATGGAAATCCCAAAGTTGTCATAGCCAAATGCATGGAAGCATTGATCAGACATAATGATATTAAAAGGGCAGCACAAGTGTGTATCAAGGAGAATCATCTTCACTCTAATGAAAAACATTATCATGTGGATATTTAGGCTATGATAGATAAGCATAGTAAGGTGTTTGGCAATATACCTCTAGGCAGACCTCTAGAGAGGGGTTTGGGACCAAACCCATCAACATTGCACCTTACAGACATTCCAGACAATTTAAGATTGAGATTGAGAATACAATCAAAGATTTGCTAGAGATGGGATATATTAGACCTTCATCTAGTCTATTTGCATCATCAGTGGTGCTTGTGAAGAAGGATGGAACAATGCGGATGTGTATTGACTATCGCGCATTGAATCAAAAGACTATCAAGAATAGGTATCCAATACCTAGAATTGATGAGTTACTTGATGAATTACACGAAGCTGTATTCTTCTCAAAGATTGATCTTTGATCAGGATATCATCAAATTCATGTTCGTGAAGAAGACATCCCAAAGACATATTTCAGATGTCACTACGTGCATTATGAATTCCTAGTAATGCCTTTTGGTCTAACTAACACACCTGTTACATTCCAGTCTTGTATGAATCATGTTTTCATCAAGCAGTTGTGTAAGTTTCTATTAGTATTCTTTGATGATATTTTGATATATAGTAAGACATGGGAGGAACACCTCCAACATATGGATGAAGTACTAGAAGTCATGGAATCACAATCATTGTATGCCAAAATGTCTAAGTGTGATTTTGGTATGAAAGAAATCCTATACCTGGGGCATGTTTTTGGAGCTAATGGGGTGAAAGTTCAAAAAGAAAAGATAGAAGCTATTCATAACTAGCCAGTACCCATGAATGTATCTGAATTAAGGAGTTTCCTTGGCTTGTGTAGCTACTATAGAAGATTTGTTAAGGGATTCTCATAGCTTTCTGCACCCTTAACAAATCTAACAAAGAAAGGAGCTTTTGTTTGGTTGATGGAAGCTCAAGTAGCCTTTGAAAAATTGAAGGATGTGATGAGTACAACACCAGTGCTGGCTCTACCGGATTTCACTAAACCCTTTGTGTTGGAATGTGATGCTTCTGGAGAAGGCATTGGGGCAGTGTTGTTGCAAGATCATCCAATTGTGTTCAAAAGTAGGAAGTTGAAGGACACAGAAAGGCTGTATTTGACATATGATAAAGAGATGTTGGCTATCATGCATGCTTTGGCTAAGTTCCACCAGTATCTAGTTGGATCTAAGTTTGTGGTCAGGACCAATCACAATAGTTTGAAGTACTTCATAGGGCAGAAGGATCTGAACGAAAGACAATAGAAGTGGATTACTAAGATACAGGCATATGATTTTGACATTGAGTATGTGAAAGGCAAGAAGAATGTGGTGGCCGATGCCTTGTCTAGGAAACCTACCATTTGTGCCTTGAGTGAAGTTTCAGCTAATTGGAACTCTCACTTCTAGCTGAGTATTCCAAGTCAAAATTTGCTTGTGAAATCATCGATGGAATCATTCAGGATGATAGATACATAGTGGTTGATGACATCATCTATTACAAGGATAGAATTTTTCTAACTCTTGAATTTGAGCTTAAAAGGCAAATTTTGAAAGCATATCATGATACTCTTCTTGTAGGACACCCTGGTTATTTCAAAACCTATAGACAAATTAGAGAACGATTCACTTGGAATGGTCTGAAGGAAGAAGTTCTTCAATATGTCAGGGAATGTTTGACTTGCCAGCAGAACAAGTTAGAACATAATTTTCTGGTAGGATTACTCCAACTATTACCAATTCTAGAACATAAATGGGAGAGTATCTCAATGGATTTCATCACAGGTCTTCCGAAGGTACAAGGAATGGATTGTATTTCTGTAGTTGTTGACAGGCTAACTAAGTATGCTCACTTCTTTGCAATTCTAGTTGAAACATCAGCATTGCAAGTAGTTGAGTTATTCTTCTAAGAGGTCTTCAGACTACATGGCCTTCCTAAGACCATAGTCAGTGATCGGGATAGCAGGTTTATCAGTGTGTTCTGGAGAGAGCTATTTCAGTTAGCTAGAACTGACTTGACACCAAGCACAAGCTATCACCCTCAAATAAATGGGCAAACATAAATAGTCAACAAGTGGCTTGAGGGATATCTAAGGAATTATGTATCTGATCGTTAGCGTGCTTGGATAAAGTGGTAACATCTGGGCGAATACTGCTACAATACCACTTTCCACATGTCAATTGGCATGTCTCCCTTTCATGCATTGTATGGATATGATGCAGTTTCATTTGTTGATCTGGCACTAGATGATCTTCGAGCTCCTAGAGCAAAGGAATTGATGCAGGACACACAAGACATCTTGCGAGTGCTTAAGGAGAATTTGCAATGGGCTCAAAATAACCAAAAGTTATATGCCGATAAACACCGGGTTGAAAGAACATTTGAATTTGGTGACATGGTGTTTCTCCGCCTTCAGCCATACAGGCAGAGTACTTTGAATAAGTCAGGTACAAAAAAATTGAAACCTAGGTTCTATGGACCCTACAAGGTGTTGAGAAGAGTAGGAGAAGTGGCATATGAACTTGATCTACCAGCTGGAAGCCGCATTCATAATGTGTTTCATGTGTCATGTCTCAAAAAGGCACTAGGACAACATGTGGTTTCATCTAATGAACTTCCACCACTAGATGAAGAAGGAATGCTTGCACTTGAACCTGAGAGTGTGGTGGATATGAGGGAGAAGAAAATGCGCAACCGGAGCATAAGGGAATATTTGGTGAAGTGGAAAGGGTTGCTGATGGAGGATACTACTTGGGAAGGAGAGAAGATACTTGAGCATCCTAACCTTCAATTTCTTGAGGACAAGCAATCCTGGGAAGGGGAGACTATCATGTCCCCATTTTCGGAGTGATCCACATTGAACAATGGTTTAGCCTACTCATCATTCCCGGAGGCTAATACCAATCTTGAGGGAATGAACTTGGTTTTTGGCTAACATATTGTTTTAGTTTTGTAGGATTAAGTCAAAGACCATTCCAGTTGTCTGTATTGATTTTGGCTAAATTGGCTAAGTCTGGAAGCCAAAATTGACTAAGGCATGACTCTTGGTGTCAGGGTGCACCTTCTTGCCCGTTCAATGTCAAATGTGCGCCTAGGATTGGACAAGCCAGAATGAAGATCTTGATGACTCTATTTGATGAAGTGAGCTCCTAGCAAGTTGTCAAGGTCAGATAAGTGATTTGAAGTGTTAGGTGCACTTGGACGATCAAGTCACCTTGAAATTGCACCTAGATTTAGATAGGTGCACTTTGCTATCTTCAGTCACCCCAAATGCACCCAGGTATAGAGAGGAAGGATTTCATCTACTAGACTTCAATTGATGCCATTGGGTTAACTTTGGAGCTCAAACATGTTGAAATGAGGTCTAGGAAGATAGGCGCTAGCTCTTGCTAGTTCAACCTCTTAGATGTGCCTAGATTGAGAGGACACTTAATGAGCGCCTAAGTATGATTTGATCTTGTGTTGAAAGATTGATGATGCATTGGTGCACGATGATCATCATTTGAAGAAATCTAAGTTCCGGAAAGGGTTTAAAGGCTATCAATCACCTCACTAAGCTTAGGCGCACTTCACAAGCTTTCCTACCCATGAATTGTGCCTCATAAAGACAAGGTGCATTTTGACCTCTAGGACTTTTCCAAGTAAGCACCTAAGTTCATTGGCATCTTTAGACCTTGTTTTGCACTTTGAAGGTGAAGGTGCACTTTGGAGGAATTTCTAACCCAAATTGGCGCCTAAGTATAGTCATCTCTCCAGAGCATTACAATGTGTTTGGAAATGAAGGGGGACATTTCATAAGTTGGGGAATTGATCATTGAAGACCTTAGAGTGTTTGAACTACTCTAAGGAAGAAGGTGCATTTCCATGGAGTTGCATACTCTAGATAGCGCCTAGTTCCATCAAGGTGCAATTCCATGTTCTACCACCTTCACTTTGGCACCTATCATCAAGAAGGGGCATTGGGCATCCCTTGAACAATTGTGAGCATTTGAAATTCATGAAATCACCAAGGAATGTTGGGTACAATATGTCTCCTCAACAAGCTTGAGTTTGTACCTAGACAAGTTGGCACATATTCATGTTTTAACTTCCCTCTTGAAGCAGCTAACTTGGGAAAGGTTATCTTGATGCCAGACAAGTGTTTTGGTGTGTTTTGGAGGCTTCAAAGGACTTCGTCTTTCTAGACGCACTTCTTGGCAACTACAACCTTCAACTGGCACCTAGATCATGAAGAAGAACACTTGTAAGTGTGGGTGCACTTTCCTTATGTAGGAGCATCAAACTGGCGCCTAGAAATCATAATGCATGAAGTAAGCGCCTATGATCCTATTGGTCAAATAGATGGTTTTGGGATCTGTGTTAAGTCATTGGATAAGGTTTCCAACTTAGAATGAGTCATTAGATGGAACATTCCCTTGGATATGCTTCTTGGGAAACGTTCATTGGTTCCTCTTTGTGCATTGCAAAATGTTCCTTCATTGCCTTTGAAGAGCACTATAAAAAGAGGAGAGCACTCCTCATTTGACATCTGACATCTTTGGGCATTTGAATTTCTCTCTGTGAAGCTTTATGCTTGTTCTTGAGGCCTGCAAGTTTCAAGTAGTTGAGGTGATGCTCCCTCAACAGTGATAAGGTGATGCTCCCTTGTCAAGTTTTGAGGTGTTAACACATAGTTGACATCATTGTGCTCAATAGAGTTGATCAATTGTGGAATCATTGTAAACATCAAGGCTTCAAGGCCTTTCTTGTAATCAGTTGAATAAGATTGTATGTTCATTGGCATTAAGGGCATTATCCATTGTAATAAGACATTTGTATTGATTTGAATCAAGTGGTAATACAAGTGTCGAACTTCAAGTTGATTCATACAAGTTGTTATCTTTGATGTATGTCATTGAGTTAGTTGAGTAGTTGATGAGTTAAGTGCAAGTAAATTTGTCTAAGGAAATTTTTTTTAGTTAGATATAGTTGGGTACCTTACAAAAAACCACGGAGAGGATTAGCTCTCAATATAGATTGCAATCTTGAAATAATGATGTTTAGGCTTGGTCACTCCACAGGCCTAATCATACTGGCTTACTACCATGAAGAACAAATAGGTCTAGCAGGCTCACTGCCTCAACCCTAAACCTAGCAAGATTACAATAAGGGCTATTAAACCCTACTGGCAGCACACTACTAGACTCACTGTCACGATCAACAACTTTCTATATTTGTAACTAAAGTACAATCATTCCTCTGCTTTGCTCTACCTCTGCTCTGTTCTTCCTCTTCTTTTCTCTGCCTCTTCTCTACTCTACCTTTTTGGATGTTTCTTAATATATTTTCATTTCTACTCAAGGACAACTTCTCACAACTCAACTACAAGTAGTTATACACTACAACAACCTTGGACTGATCATTAAGGTCAGCATCACAATCATCAACCATTGGAACAATCTCCAAGGTCGGCATTACAAACATTTACAAAGTAGGTCTTGACCTATTACAACATTGTGCAAAGGGGATGAAGTAAAGTTGTATGTGGACCATGCCATGCCTTAGTTGGGACTCAAACACAATCTTCCATGCTTTAACACACTTCCACAATTTTCAACGGATCTCTGTAATCACTGGGATTAACCAGGTTGGCTAAGACTGGTTACACACTACATTATCTGGGAACAATCTTCAAACACAATCTCAATTTCTTAATGTGGACCAAAGTCCAGATAGGAACATGATCAGGAGATATCCACAAGCATGTTGTAATCATCAGAAGCAACTGCACAACCTTTAACCACTTTACCCATAAGAATCTTCTCACCGGAACACATGAACTTCACTGTCTTCAATTGTTATAAAATAAAGATGGCTTATGGACCACCAAACCATGAACCATTGCAACTGTATGCACTTATCATCATCCCAAAATTCCTTCTAGAACCATAGAGCAAATAATTTATTGTAGAGGAATGTAGAGCAGAATACTTTCTCCTTGTCCCAGTTGAACTCACTGAAAAAGCAAGTTTCTCTCTGGTGAACACAATTCACTCGAATCTTCATGTCGCTCAAATCTAGAATGTAGCATTCTTAATCATACCTCTAACTTATTTCCAATCCATAGACCATAATCTTCAAGTAGAAATAAATGTGAAGCAGTTTATTGGACTATTCTTCAGCATACAACTCACTGTCTGTACTGCAATTCTCTGTAACTCACTTGTTTCTTCTAGAGAGGATAATTTTCTCAATATCCTCAACATACAAATATTCTAAACAAGTAATAGAATAAGATACAGTTGACACCAATGACAACAATGATATGTTGACATCAATGACAACACTAATTAGGCACATACTTGCAACAATCTCCCACTTTGTCATTGATGGCAATATATGATGTGAAAAACTGTAACAACCATGAAGACAAGATTCTCCCCCTTTCTCTTTACACACTTGCACTCTTTCTTTCTACAAGATTCTCCCTCTTTCTCTTTACACATCTGCACTCTTTGTCTATCTAAGTTTTTCACATGACTTCTCTCCCCCTTTGACATCAATGGAAAAGGGCACATACTTGCACTCTTCTGCTTTGATCTAATTTCTCTTCTAAACTCTTTGACTACTCCCCTTGAGAAGTAGCCCTAAAAAGTATCAATCTGAACCTTTGAGCACCTCCGAACTGATGCACTATTGTGCATCTTAGTTTAGAGTAGGAGAGGTGATAACCCATAATTTTTCTTTGAGATACTCAAAAGTATCCTTAGTAGAGGCTTGGTAAAAATGTTTACAATCTAATCCTTGTTAGAAATATACTCCAACTTGACTTCATTCTCTGTCACTTTTTCTCTCAGAAAATGATACCTGATAGATATGTGCTTTGTCCTTGAATGCATCACTGGATTCTTTGATATGTTTATGGCACTTGTGTTGTCACAAAAGATTGCAATGGGATCTTCATACATAATTCTAATGTCCTTCAAAGTCTGCTTCATCCATAACACTTGAGTGCAACTGCATGCTATTGCAATGTATTCTACTTCTGCAGTAGACAGGGATATTGAATCTTGTTTCTTGCTCAACCAAGCTACTAATTTTTTCCCAGGAAGAATGCACCTCCACTTGTACTTTTTCTATCAAACACATCTCCAGCCCAATTTGCATCAGTATATGTACTAAGAGTAAAGTCATAGTCCTTAGGGTACTGCAAACCATAATCCATTGTTCCTTTTAAATATCTCAAAATTCTCTTGATTGCCATCACATGTGATTCCTTTGGTTCTGCCTGAAATCTTGTCACAAGACATACTACATGCATTATGTCAGGTCTGGTTTGAGTCAGATAAAGTAATCCTCTAATCATAGATCTATACCTTTTCTAGTCTATCAATGATGAGTTATCATCTTTACTCAACTTACAACTAGTTATCATAGGTGTGCAAACTAGTTTAGCATCTTCCATCCCAAATTTATTTAACAACTCTTTCACATATTTAGATTGAGAAATGAAGATACCTTTATCTGATTGACTTACTTGCAAACCTAAAAAGAAGTTCATCTCTCCAAACATAGACATTTCAAATTCACTTTGCATTTCTCTAGCAAAAACTGAGCACATACCTTCATTTCCTCCAAAAATAATATCATCAACAAAAACTGCAACAATCAGGGTTTGTTCATCATTGATCTTGAAGTAGAGATTGCTATCTGTAGTACCTTTACTAAACCCTATCTATATTAGATACATGTCCAACCATGCATACCATGCCCTGGGAGCTTGCTTTAATCCATATAAAGCTTTCTTCAATTTGCATGCCATATCACCTTGATCTGATGACTGAAATCCCTCTGGTTGTTCGATATAGACTTCCTCTTCCAACTCTCTATTTAAGAAAGTAGACTTCACATCCATTTGATAGACCTTGAAGTCTTTGTCTACTGCAAAAGCCAAAAACATCCTTATTTCTTCAATCCTTGCCACTGGAACAAAGGTTTCTTCAAAGTCTATTCCTTCAACTTGAGCGTATCCTTTGCATACCAACCTTGCTTTGTTTCTTACAACTTCACCATTCTCATTCATCTTGTTTCTAAAGACCCATTTGGTACCAATTACATTCTTGTCTGCTGGTCTAGGAACAAGATCCCAAGTCTGATTCTTCTCTATCTGCATTAATTCCTCTTCCATAGCCTTTATCCAATTCTCATCTTTGCAAGCCTCATCCATAGTTTTAGCTTCAATCTTGGAAATCAGATAGAAATTTACTTGTTCCTCTGTAGCTTTTCTTCTGGTTAAGTCCCATTTGCTCTTATCTCCTATGATTTGATCTTCAGTATGACTGATTCTAACATATCTTAGGGTTTTGGTAGCACTTACTAGAGATTGTTCTTCTTCATCTGAGCTATCTTCATGCTGCACCACTTCTGAAACATATGGATCATCTAACTCGTATTCACCTGATTCTGAAGGCCTTTTGTTACATTCATCAACTTTAACATTTGCACTTTTAATGATCTTATTCAGCCTCTTATTATAGCATCAGTAGGCCTTGCTCTTGGTGGAGTAACCAAGAAAGATTCCTTCATCACATCTAGCATCAAACTTGCCTAGATCTTCTTCTCTTTTGATATAACATTTGCTACCAAAAACTTTGAAATATTTCACAGTAGGAACTCTACCATGCCATAATTCATAAGGAGTATTTGAACTGTTACCTTTTATTTGAACTCTATTTAGGAATATACAGCAATGTGAATTGCCTCTCTCCAATATGCTTCTGGAAGATGAGCTTCCTTCATCATGGCTCTAGCAGCTTCTTGAACTACTCTATTTTTCCTTTCAACAACTCCATTTTGTTGTGGAGTTCTGGGTGCAAATAGGTGTGTCTTTATTTCATGTTCTTCACAAAAGAAATTGAATTCATTTGATGTGAACCATCTCATTTTCAACCATTGCCTTGAATTTATCTAGAGCTTTACCTTTCTCTTTTAAAAAGGTGACCCAAGTCATTCTAGAATAATCATCAATAAGCAACATGAAATACCTATCTCCTTGAAAACTTCTTACTTTGGTACGTCATGCACTAGCTCAAGCAGTCCTCCAACTGATTGGTCCTTGCTTTTGAAACTTGTTCTTGTCTGTTTACCAAATTGACACTCCTTGCAAATAGGATTAGCAGGATTCACAAGATTAGGAAAATCTCTAACAACCCGTGTAGTACTTATCTTCATAATATTGTCAAAATTTATGTGACACAACCTTCTATGCCATAACCCACTCTCATCAGTCTGAGTCAACAAGCAATAGTTATCAATTCCTTTCAAGTGATAGATATTACCTTTGGTCTTCTTACTAGTTGCAATGACTATTCCGGAGCTTTCCCTGATCTTACATCCATTGTCCTTGAAGCTTAGATCATATCCTTTTTCACACATCTGACCCACACTCAAAAGATTGTGCTTTAATCCTTTCACATTCAAGACATCTTTGGTATTATGCTTTCCATCAAAAGAGATAGATCCTTTCCCACAGATCTTACTAGCTGTATCATCTCCATACCTAACCAGTCTACCATCGTAACTTTCCAAACTCACAAACTTACTTTTGTCACTAGTCATGTGGTGAGAGAAACCACTATCAATAACCCATTCGTCCTTGTCCTTAATGACCTGAGTAGACAAAGCACTTTCCACTAGTTTTTCTTCCTTCACACAACTAGTAGAATTAGTAGACACGAGATCTTCCTTAATAACAATAAACAAGCATTCATTTCCAAAGGAACTAGCATTATCTGGTTCACCATTATCTGATACTCCTTCATCATCATCAAAGTCCTCAACATAATAACACTTCTTTTGGGTCCTAGGCCTGTTCTCATATCTTCTTCTATTTATTTCAATTCTTTCAGGACATCTGGAAGCAAAATGACCTACATTACCATAGGAAAAACATTTGAAAGGTAATTTGCCTTTATACTTACCAGATCCTCTTTGCAGTCTATCCACGAAGTTGGCTTCAACTTCATCAAACTCATCACCGGATGCTACCTTGTATTTTTCTAATATGGAATTACTTCCTAAAGTGCTAGCTTTGAAGGTCATCTCAACTTTTGACAGAGCATCACCAAACTCTCTCATTTCAAAAGCAGTAAGCTTACCAAGTAGTTGATCCCTGTCAACCTTTTCAACTTACATAAATTCTTCAATTGCGGCTACTTTGTGACAGTAGGACTTGGGCAGGGATCTGAGAATTTTCATAACAACTTCCTTTTTGTCGAGAGTTCCACCCATGGATTTTATTCCTATAACAAGTTCATCAACTCTTTGTATATAGGCTGAAATGTTTTCATCATCATTCATCTTCAAACTTTCATATTTCACTTTCAAACTTTGTAACTTGGCTTCCTTCATAGAATCATCTCCTTCATATAGATTTTTCAACTTTTCCCATACCTTATTTGTAGTTTCAATATCCACAACTTTCGTCAATATTGAGTCAGATAAAGAGCTTAGCAGAGCATCCTTTGCCTTGACATCTATCTCATATTCTTTGATTTCTTCTTCAGTCGTCAGACCATTTTGAGGTATGGTGTATTCTATTTCTGTAGATTTCCATACTTTGTAACCAAGACTAAGAAGATGTCTTTTCATCTAAGCCTTCTAGAGAACATAATTCGTTCCATCAAAATACGATGCTTCCTTCTTGTAAGACATTTTGGATCTTCCTCAAGCTGTTAAACTTTCTTCAGAGGAACTTGGCTCTGATACCAATTGTTGATATGTGCTAGACAACTGAGAGGGGGGGTGAATCATTTGTCTCAAAAACTTACACACTTTTTGCAATTAAACATTCATCACTTATCCACAATTATTATAATTTAACAATGAGTGCATGAAATCAGAAACTTAACTATAGATACAACATCAAACACAAGAGACACCAGATTTTACATGGAAAACCCCAAGGTGGGGAAAAACCACGGAGAGGATTAGCTCTCAATATATATTGCAATCTTGAAATAATGATGTTCAGGCTTGGTCACTCCATAGGCCTAAACATACTGGCTTACTGCCATGAAGAACAACTAGGTCTAGCAGGCTCACTGCCTCAACCCTAAACCTAGCAAGATTACAATAAGGGATGTTAAACCCTGAGGGCTATTAAATCCTATTGGTGGCTCACTTCTAGACTCACTGTCATGATCAAAACCTTTCTATATTTGTAACTGAAGTATAATCATTCCTCTACTCTACTCTACCTCTGTTCTATTCTTCCTCTTCTTTCCTCTGCCTCTTCTCTGCTATGCCTTTTTGGACCTTTCTTAATATATTTTCATTTTTGCTTAAGGACAACTTCTCATGACTCAACTACAAGTATTTATACACTAAAATAACCTTGGAATGATCATCAAGGTTGGCATCACAATCATCAAACATTGGAACAATATCCAAGGTCAGCATTACAAACATTTACAAAATAGGTCTTGACCTATTACAACATTGTGCGAAGGGGATGAAGTAAAGTTGTACACAGACCATGTCGTGCCTTAGCTGGGACTCAAACAAAATCTTCCATGCTTTAACACACTTCCACAATCTTCAAGGGATCTTTGCAATCACTGGGATTAACCAGGTCGACTAAGACTGGTTACACACTACATTATCTAGGAACAATCTTTAAACACAATCTCAATTTCTTAATGTAGACCAAAGTCTAGATAGGAACATGATCAAGAGACATCCACAAGCACATTGTAATCATCAGGAGCAACTGCACAACCTTTAACCACTTTACCCATAAGAATCTTCTCACCAAAACACATGAACTTCACTGTCTTCGACTATTATAAAAGGAAGATAGCTTGCGGACCACCAAACCATGAACCATTGCAACCGTATGCACTTATCATCATCCCAGACTTCCTTCTAAAACCGCAGAGCTAAATACTTTATTGCGAAGGAATGTGGAGCAGAATACTTTCTCCCTGTCCCAACTGAACTCATTGAAAAAGTAGGTTTCTCTCTGGTGAACACAATTCACTCAGATCTTCATGCAGAGGGCTCAAATCTGGAATGTAGCATCCTTAATCATACCTCTAACTTACTTCCAATCCACAGACCACAATCTTCAAGTATAAATAAATGTGGAGTAGTTTATCGGACTGTTCTTTAGCATACAACTCACTATCTGTACTTCACTTCTTTGTAACTCACTTTTTCTTCCAAAGAGGCTAATTTTCTCAATATCTTCAACATAAAAATCTTCTAAACAAGTAATAGAATAAGATACAGTTGATACCAATGACAACAATGATATGTTGACATCAATGACAACACCGATTAGGCACATACTTGCAACAAATCTTGATACACCCCTAATCCTACAATGTGTACAAGGTTATGAGTAGTCATCTTGTGCCTACCTTAACTCTTATTTAAGTTATATAATCATGAATAGTCTTATATAAGTAGTTGGGATGACCTAGGTGGCATCTATTGTGATTCGCACACACACCCCATTTTAACTTGAAAAAATGAAGACCCCCTTTTTTCTGTTTCCTTTTCTTGATTTTGGTTTGATTTTGATTTGTTGTCTATACTTTAATTTTTCTATTTGTTGCTTTATTATAGTGTTGGGGTTTGTCATTTGGCATGACAATAGAAGCATCCCCAAAACTCTGACATTTTCCCTTTTGTAGCACCGTAAATTGTGTGCGCTTACAATTTCATGTTGTGTTTGGCACTTGCTTTAGTGTCCATGCCCTTAGCATGTTTTAGGATCATTTCCAGCTTTGGCTTTACCCTTGACTCACAAGATGTGCCTTTACATGGGTTTAACCCTTTCTGCTTATCATATCCAAAAACCATAAAAGTGCCTAAATCATGGCCTTGTCCTTCAAGAACTTGAATTGCAAAGGCTCTAGCACTTAGCACAGACATCTACACAGTGTGTTGATGTCCCAAAAGCATTTGTTAATCTTGCAATCATTTCTATAAGTTGTCTCTTAACTTGTGTGATACGCTAAGATTTTCTTGATGCTTATCCACACCCAAACAACTCCTTTCCTTGATTTTTTACCTTTGCCCTCTCTATTTAAGCAAGTAGATTTGCCATTGCAAAGGATCAATTTTATTTCATAGCAAAGCTCTACTAAAATTGAGAGCCACCATTTCTACAATTTGTTTTCTCAAGATTATATCATGCTCTTGCTCACAATTCTAGATACATCTCCTGCTTTTCCTTGTCATATAGGGATTGTTTTGTGAATCTACTCTAAGTCACTGAGTAGGGTTTTATTTATCAATATTGTATTATTTTTAGTCACTGCTTAAACAATTATAGATGCACTTAGAAATATAGCACACACTTTAATTATCAATTAATCAATATCTTTGGTTTTTGTTAAGGTGGAAACATCAAAAATATATTTTGACTAAGGCAAACTCCTATATAGTCCAACCCCTCTTTTTAATCTGTACATTGATAGGTTTTGTCAGAAAGCTTGAAAGCTCAAGGAATGGTTGAAAACATTGGCACAAGGATCAAGATCATGAATCCATATTGTGTCCATGTCGTACAGTCTACAACACAGTGCATAGACGTCCTTATGGTATGTTGTCATCTTGGACAGTGAGGCTATCCACCTAGTGCTAGGTTCTCTATGATTTTGTATTTCCATTTCTATATTCCTTTTTGCAAGTAATTTTATCAATTTCTATATTTTTCCAATTTTCTTCTATTATTATTAGTTTTAGTTATCCATTTTTCATTCTAGTAGCAACAAAGGGATTTATCCCAGACATTCTCACTCTTTTAGAATGGATAGTAGCAAGATATACGTCTTCATTGGCTAGTATCCTAATGTTTAGATAGAAAATTATTCCGATTATAAGTAGTTTAGTTAGAATCAATTTTCCTATTAAACACCTTTGTATGCTTGTGTCATAATTTATCAACATGTTAGGGTTTATCATTTTGGCATGACAATAGAAACTTCCCTAACATTCCAATGTCCAGGGCTATCGGCAAGAGACATTGCTCCGGTATTGACTTATATGTTGTCATTGATGGAAACAAGGCTTAGAGATCTTATCATCATGATAGGAAGAAATATCTCCAAAAGAACATGTTGGATTCCAGGTCTGGTTGACAGAAAATGGCTAAGTATGGAAAGCATTCTGAGTATAGGACAATAAGTTGGATAGTATCCCTCCGCAGATGATGATCTCATAATGCAATTCAAGTATGATGATCTCAGTTGTTTGATAGTGTTATGCTTCAATGATTAAGTCCTGACTTCCTCTGGAAGTCACCTTCAAGAAATGTCTAAGTCCAGGTAAGCAAAGGTATAACAGGAAAAGTGAACAGGGTCTAGTGCAGTGGTCCACATTCCTCTGCAGACAAGTATTTCATTATGTAGTTTTGAGGTGTTGTAAACACTTATATGAAGTATCTAATTCCAGAGTTGGAAATCTGAAGTCCACCGGAAAGATAATTATAAGCTACTAAGTATCAACATAGTGTTTGATAGAGTTTGACAGAGACAGAATCTGAGTTCTAATGGTCTGCATTTCTCCGCAAGATGATATCATGCCTTGCAATTCTGAGGGTAAGATTGGGAATGTGTAAAGAGTCCTTGATATGATTTTGGAAGTGTTTTGTGATCCGCAGTAGAAGTTGTAAGTCAGCAAATGAACCTATGAAGCATGCTCTTAAAGAACATGTCGATTGGTGAGATAAATCATGATGTGGAGAAAGGATAGTGTGTGAAAGATCTATTTAAGTATTTGAATGATTAGAGATGACATATATGAACACATTTGGGGAAAGTTTTGGGTCCACACGATATATAGTGCATTGGATTGAACCAACAAGGTACATCTTTCTATGTACACGTTTCACTTCTTGGATGTTGACTTGATAGTGGATCAAATCATAATGCAGATATATAAAGGCGATAAATTTGAGTTATGTGTGTGTGGAAAAAGTGTGGTGTGATGCAAGCATGTGAATAGAAGAGCAGAGTTAGAAGTCAACAGCGATAAAGACTTGGCATTCAGAATTCAGTTGCTAAATGACTGCACCCTTGCATAGTGGTAGATGCTTAAGCAATATGTAGTTTTCATGTCCAATCTGATTGAGAGCAAGATTTCATCATCAAATCAGTGAGCCTTCATCAGGGTTTAACGACCCTTATTGTAATCTTGCTAGGTTTAGGGTTGAGGTAGTGAGCCTGCTAGACCTACTTGTACTTCATGGTAATGAGCTAGCATGTTCCAGGCCCGTGGAGTGACCAAGCCTAAACATTATTTTTGTAAAGATTGCAATATATATATATATGAGAGCTAATCCTCTCCATGGTTTTTCCCTTCTTGGGTTTTCTATATAAAAATCCTGGTGTTCATGTGTCATATTTTCATGGTTGCTATTCATATGCATATTATGTTTTTGTTTAATTAGATTTGGGAAATGACTGAAAGTAAAAGTGCATGAAAAGATTTTTAGAAAATTGGTTCACCCCCCTCTCAATGTTCCTGACAATCAACAATTGGTATCAGACCCAAGTTCCTTGGAAAAAGTTTAACAACTTAAGGAAGATCTAGTATAGTATGACCATGGCAGAAAGACGATATAGAAATTATGAAAGATGCAACCAACTAGAAGAAGCTCTTATGGATCTTGAAAATTCTGAAGCAAAAATCAGGGATCTAAAAGAAAACTTGCAACAAGCCAATGAATGTATCTTAAAACTAAAAGAGCAAGTCAAGAAATTCAAAGATAAATACATAGAAGTAAGTGATCAATTGTTATCAGCAAATGAAGCCTTGAATGATTTAGAAGTAGAAGTTATCAAAAGATCAAGAGCAAAGGATGATCTAAATTTAATTGTGAGAACAGATCAGAAGATTGTGCAAAACTTGAGAAAGAAATTGCAAATCTAAAAACAAACCTAGAAAAAGCCAAAAGCTTTGAAGAAAAATTCAAGATAAGTACTGTAAAGCTAGATGAAATGATTGTCAACCAGAAAAGTGTAGATAACAAGCAAGGTTTAGGATATGAAAAAGGGGAAAGTTCAAAATCTAGTCAAGAAAATACTGAAGTACAACAAAACAAAGGAAATCAATTCAGAAATTAGAAAAGAAGACCTAGAAGACCTCCAGTTAGACAACCAAATGCTCAAAGGTACCCATATTTTCATGGTCATTGTAATTCATGTAATAAGTTTGGTCATAAAGCTATTCAGTGTAGGAGTAGAATAAATCAAAAGATTCCATCATTCTCTGGTCAGTGTTTCAATTGCAAGAGAATTGGTCATAGAGCTGTTGTATGCAAAAGTAAAATGAGTCAAAATTTTATTAGGTGCAATGCATGCTATAAAATGGGACATAGATCAAATGAATGTAGAAGCTCAGTAAGAGATAATTTTCAAAACACAAGGAACAATCAATCATTCAATGGAAAATGTTTTGCATGCAATAGATTTGGACATATGGCTAATCAATGCAGATCAAACTTAATCAATGAAAGGAATCAAGGTCAAAAGGATGTGGTGTGCTTCAATTGCAATAAATTTGGACATGTTGCAAGGTTTTGCAGAAGCAGGAATGTGAGGAGAAATCACTATGTTGAAGAAAGAAAAATAGAGCAGAGAAATAAAAAGGGAAAAGAAAAGGTTGATCCGATTAAAACCAAGAAAGAAATGGACAAAGTATGGATCAAGAAAGAAGAAATTGAAGTCAGGGATCAATCCACACCAGTATCTGATGTAGATACTTCCTCTAGGAAGTAAATTGAGATCTCTAGCTCAGGGAGAGCAATGTTGAAAATTTAAAACCCCTAGCCAAAATGTGGGTGCCAGAATCAGGCACGAAGATGTATAATGTAATATAATGTGACACATCTCTTAGAAGAAAAACTGGAAGAAAAAGGGTCAATGCGGCATATTGTGGAGAAATCCTAATCGACTGTGTTCTATAGTGAAGGGTTTTGGCATCTTTTTGGGAATGAGCATTTAATGATGACTAGGTCAAGCCGTGTGGAGAATAAAAAGAAACTTGTTTGATTTCAAAATCACTTTGTATTTGAGGCTATCAAGTATTCAAAGAGATTGAAGCAGAAATTGAACAGCAACAACCAAGATCTAAATTGAAGCGATTTGGAGAAAGGAAACCCTAGTTCAATGAAAGAAGGTGTATACACTTGAAATTGACACGACTCTATCTAAATAAATCTTTATAATATTTATTTCATCTAAATTCCTCTATCAATAAATAAATAAACAAATTTATTTATTTGATTCACATTCCTCCAACAAATTAAACAATACCAATTATTTAATTAGTTCTTCCAATAATATCTTCTCTAAATTTAAATAAATCCAAATATTTATTTAAGTTGTCTATTTCCTCTAAAAATTGAGTTATCTCTAAATATAATTCAATCCTTGTGCACATGCAATTGAATATTCCAAATATTTAATTGAGCTAAAATATCTTCTCATCCTCATGCAATTTCCATTCTCTAGTTCTAATCAGTTAACTCTTCTATCTATTCTATTATTTGATTTATCTCTTCAGTTAACTCATTCTTCTATTTTATCAATTCCTCTCATGCAAAATAGAGCATGATACTTGTCTTCTTCCTATTCACGCACATCCTCTCAAGTTTCCTCAACCGTTGATCTTCTTATTTCTTCTGTACCGTTGATCTCCTCTCTCACAAATCTATAAGTACAACCCTATTCCTCCATTTTTATCATCCAAGATTTTAGTAAAACTACTCTGCATGAATTATAGCACGCCTTTGTCACCAAATCATTCCATAGCTTGCAATCACCCTTTTATAATTACAATTGTGTTGAAGAATCTCTTCATTGCGAACCTATCATAGCCATTCCCACTTGACATCTTGGAAAATAGCAAGGAAGTGTACCTTCTAAGGGCCATATTCATACACAAGATCATTTGAGATAAGCGACCAATGAAAGCCACGAAGTAAAGATGTTTGAAAGGTTTTGTTCTTTGTTGTTTGATCTTCTTTGTTTCTTATTTCATTGAGTTATTAGGTATTATTGATATTATTGATATTCATGCACGATTTCCCTTAACATTTTTGGCACCCACCATGGGGCCCTGCTCCAATTTAACCTCAAAACTAAGTTTTTGTGCGTTAGGTTCTATACACAGGAGGATTCTGTGCATTTGTTCATTTCTAACATGCATATGTCATCCATTTCAATGCATCTGTTCCCTGAAGCTGCACTTTTTCTCTCTATAACAGTGCATTTATTCTAACTGCGCATATACTCTCTGATTTTATGCTTTTGTCCTTTATTTTTGCACATTTGTCTTTCTGCGCATTTGTGATATGTTTTTGTGCATCTATCTTCTGTAGCTGCGCATTTGTTCTGATAGTGATTTTTAAGTTATTTCTTGAAATTTTGCTAACACTAACATTTCTCGCAGGAATATTCTCAAGATCTACTTGCAGGTTAGGGGCTGGTTAGACATCTAGTTGCATTGTTAACTCACTTCATAGATCTAATTAGCAAGGAAAGTAATTGGATTGTTCATGCAAATCTCATTTAGCTCTAACTAGGAGGATTGTAATTTGATCTTGTTGCATCAACAACTCAATCATAGTCCCTACTAGAAGGATATAAAATTGAAACATTGCTATCTTGCTTTTTTCAAAGTTAACAAATTGCATGTGTGCCCAAGTAGCTTAACTCATTTAGTCTTTTTCATTTTAACTAGGGGAAAAGAACCATTGTTTATCATGCTTTTGGAATGATACTAGGCCTATGCTCTCCCCTATCCTGGGTGACCAAAATGCCAAACCTATCATTTCACATGTTTTTCCTTTAGAGAGGCTTGCCCTTGGATATCCTTTTGTCCAAGTGGGAACGACCTTAAGTGGTAACAAGATAAAGCCAAGCTCTACCTAGCCACTATAAATAAATTGTGCTTGAGGTGAAAGCTTCATGCAACGAGTGCTAATTAGTTATACCGACAGCCAACCTCCCCCAAAACCCTCCAAGGCGCAACCTTTGAAGGCTGGGAGTCTCCATAATAGAGAGTAGTGCTGCCACATGTATAACCACTTGAACGGTTGCCCTTACTACTTATCCATTATTTTAGAAACCAAAATCCCCTATAAACCGGTGCTAGAAAGAGCGATTATCATCTTCCTAAGATGGCTCACGTACTTATGATTCAATAGTAGAGATAATAGGGAAATCTCAAGGTTTGCGAGCCTTGGGAACTTGAAACTTGGTGTACCAGAGAAGTTTGTGAACTTGTAAGGGGGAGCCCGCGTCCCAAGTTCCTAAGTTATCTGCTTTGAATAGTAGCTGGTGTAAAAACCAAGTGAGAATTTGGTTTATATTGTCCCTACCATCCTAGGATTTGTACCTATTTTTAGTCAAAAAAGTCAAAAACAAATCTAAAAAAAATCAAAAATCATGAAAATATTCTTTGTGTTTGTTGTGTCTTTCTTGCCATAGTTGAAAAATTAGATCACAAACACCAACTTTCAAAACAAAGAAAACCAAAAACATCATAAAATGTGCCAAAAACATTGCAAAAATTAGTCAAAAACACAGAGCTACGCATTTGTTCACAAAGCTGTGCATTTGTTTTGACTTCCTACGCATTTGTAGTTTGTTCCTACGCTGTTGTCCTTCACCAGAGCTGCACATACATTGCGAATTGCTACACATTTACCCTCTATTCTGGTGCATTTGTTGCTGCGCATCTATCACAGTGAGCATTTCTTGATCTTTTGAGAGAAAAATTTCAATATTTCTGGGTACCCATTTCAGCCTTGTTCCAGTTTTTGAGATCAGATTTACCATGCAGTCACTTCTCCCATCTGTTTCCATAGCACACCCTCTTTTTCATTGGTTGTCTCATCCACCTTTTTGCCAAGTCTTCCCACAATCAAGTCAAAGTATCCAAATCAGGTTAGTACAAGGCCTTTTTTAGATCATTTCAGATTCAAGTAACCCTATTAAGTCTCCACTATCAAGGATCTATCATTCTTTTCTCTCAGAACTTCACTACTGGTCTTGGTGCAAGACTAGTCTCTACATAGTAATCAGGTATCAACTATCCTTATGTGTGGCTGTCGTCTTGTATTGACCAACTTGCTTGGAATCATTGATCAAAAGAAACCCTTGTTCGAATCTCGTCACCGTAAGTACCCTCTTCTCAACAATTTATACCAACACCTTACCAAAATCTCTAGTTTCACCCCACTCCTTTCCAAGTCACCTTGCATGGTCTTAACTAGATCCCAAACACATAAACATCTAGAAATGGCTGTGACTTTCAACAACATTGTCCCATCCCCTCACAACAGTGATGAGGAGATCTCTCAAGACAACTTACAAGCAGCTCTACAAGATAGAAAGTTCCAATGATTAATGGACAAAGTGCTCAATGAGGACCCTCAAAAGTTCTTTCTTCATCTTGCAACCCAAGGACTTACACTACCCCCAGAATTTGATTTCAATAAATTGAGAGAGTCTATAGAAGAAGAAACTCATGAGGACCACACTAGTGAAGATAAAGGAAAACAAGCCATAGACTCAAACACACCTCTAGACGCATTAACAAAACAAGATAAGATCCTAACATAGAAATTTGTGTATCTCCAAACGGGGACATCCACTAAACATTATTCCTTGGAGGACATCTCACCATATCCCTTTGACAAAAGCTTAAACATGATCCCCTTTCTCTTTAGATTTGAAGTACTCAAATTTGACAAGTATAAAGGAAAAGGTGACCCAAGGGATCATATTAGGGAATTTAGCGCTGCGTGTCTAGAAGTGGCTCACAACGACACCTTCCTAATGAGGCTATTCCCTATATCTCTAGGTGGACAAGCTATGGAATGGTTCTCATGACTTCCCTCGAGTGTCAAAACTTTTGATGAGTTAGTAAACAAGTTCATCACACACTTCTCATATAACATCAAACATGAAGTTTCCATGCTTGACCTATGCAATACAAAGCAAAAGAGTGGTGAATCCTTCACCACTTTCTTACAAAGGTGGAGACAACTCATGAGAAAATGCTCATACCATGTGTCTAAGAAACAAGTGACGGAGATGTTTGTCCACAACCTTAACCCCAATCTAAGTTACCAAATCCAAATTCAATGCCCTACCTCATTTACGAAAGTCATTGAGATGGGATTATTTATCGAGAAAGCTATGACCACCAAGAGGCAAATAAAGTTGTTCAAGGACACCCCTAACTCTAACTATATCACAGACAAGTCAAAATTTTGGACAAAGAACAAAAATATTGTCAATGATGGAGTAGTTGATGCCAAAGTAGCGGCTCCCAAATAGCAACCAATCTTCACTCTCAAAGGAGTGTTAAATAATGCTACACCAAACAAACCCTCATCTAGCAAACAAAGACAACGGTTCAACTTCGCTCCTAGATAAAAATTCACACAGCTAGGGGAGTGCTATGAGTTCGCATGGAGAAAACTATTATCCAACAATGAGATCACTCTTCCCACCATGAGCGACTATGAACCCCAATTAAAACCTCCGTGGTGGAAAGAGACTGATTTCTGTGAGTATCATAAAGGAAAAGGCCATAAGACTAATGCCTATATCCATCTAAAGCACGTCATTCAAGACCTACTTGACCAAAATCATGTAGGCTCAAAAGAGCATACCTCTAATGAGTCACATGTGGCATATAAGGATCCACTCCTCAACCACGACAGGCCATACAATAACAACAATAACAACATGCAGAACTAAAATAACATGAACAACAATGCTAACTATGCAAACGTGCCATTCGATTATACCGTTAATTGCATATCAGAACACATCCCACAAATCAATGTGGTCACATTCAACCAACAATCAGAACCCAACAAATCTGATTGCAACATCACCACCCACAGTGGTAAGGTCACATTGCACACACTTCCTCCAAGGTCGTCGCCTTCTCTGTCTACCTCGCATAAGTACAGTGTCATTGACCAACTTCAGAAAACTCCTGCCCATATATCCATGTTAGAGTTGTGTCTGTCTCCCTCCCACAAGGAGATTCTCGATAAATCCCTAGTGGAAACAACTGTGCCCACGAACTTGGCCCAAGAGAAGTTCCAAGCCATGGTAGGTCATCTAACCTCCTCTAACACCCTCCCGTTCACTGAACAAGATGGCCTTTTAGTGTCTCAGCCCCGTAACACACCTTTGCATATCGTCGCCTTCATTCATAAACATCGTATCAAAAGAGTTCTCATTGATGGAGGAGCAGGTTTACACATTTGCATGCTCAAGCTAGTCCTTACATTGGGGTTCTTAGAAAGTGTAATAGATCCAAGGAAAAAGATCACTATAAAGGCCTATGATGAAGAAGAAAGAACTACTAAAGGAACAGTGGTGTTACCAATACAAATTAGACAAGTGATAAAGGACATTGTTTGCCAAGTCCTTGACAGGGAGATAGCCTATAACATCCTCCTAGGTAGACCTTGGATTCATGCCATGAATGTTGTGCCTTCTACCCCCGTAACGGCTAGCTGAATCACCATCCAAGGTGATCCTAATCCTTTTCAGCATTGTAACTCTATCCGCTCAAAGCCTGATTGAATCATTCCCAATAATAGAGCCTCCACATCCTGCATCTCACAGCCTGATTCTAGCGCCCAAGCTTCCTCTTCCAAGCCCAAAGAGCAAAAAGTCACAATCAAAGAAACAGGAGTAGGAGAATACTCCATCGAGCACAACATTAACTTGGCCAAACTGCCTCTATCTCCAAGATCCTTTGGGCGACCTACACCTTTTCCAAAGCCATCTGCTCCTCCTAAACCTCCCATAGCTCCCTTTGTAAAATGGGGGACCCTATCAGATGAAAGTGAGGAAAGAGATGTCTTGCAATGGCTCTACACAGAGGAAGATAACACACCACAAGAACCACCTAAGCTCCCAATAGAAATCTATGGGCGTGGTGAGTCTATCTTAAACAGAATGGGTTATGAAGGACAAGGTCCCATTGGCCTAAGAAAAGAAGGAATAATAGAACCCATCCAACCCTCCTCATCCTCATTGGCAAGAAATACAAGAGGGCTAGGATACAAGGACAAAGGCAAAGCTAAGGCCAATGCTTGTTTTGTGGAGCAGATCCATAACCTACAAGAAGATAGTGACACAAACTCTAACCAGTATGAGTGGGATGAACTCTCAGAGCACTCCTATGAAGACAAAGGAGTTGACACCATTCAAACCTATAGCCCCTACCGTGAGGGACAAACGCTAACGCATAGACCATTAGAGTGTGATTCACCCACTCTTGAAAGTATGACTTACGAGGAAGGTCAGAGTTCTAATGCGATAAACAATCTTGAGGAAAGTACCATTCTAGATCCTATCCCTATCAATCTGCATCCTAATTATGTATCCATCCTATCTATCACACCCAATGAATTAGATCTACCTTTTGATCCCCTCCCCCTTGTGCATCCTAAACTTATCGACTGGGATTTACGAAGAACCCCCCAACTAGACATGTTCCAAAATGACGATGCCTATATTGACTACATGGAACTTAGGGACCACCTACCTATAGGAGATCATAAAGTTGGCTTCACCATTGAACTCAACACCGTGGCTTATTTTGGAGAGGGTGCCAAGCCTTCCAGTTGAAAAAACATAAAAATAAAAAATGGATCTAATGGTGAAAACCACTCTGTGGCAGTGTCAGATCCCAAAATAGTAAAAAGAAATGACGCATCAGATGGTGAAAACCTCTCTGAGGCACCATACGATGAAAGGCTTGACACTCTCCCCAATGACATGTACTAGGAGAGGTCTCAAATTGTGGTGGAACCCATGGAACTGGTCGACATCGGCATAGAGGGTAATCCTAAGATCATTCACTTTGCAAAGTCTCTATCTCCACTAGAAAAGATGAAATTTGTACCCTTCTCCAAGAAGAAACAAGTCAACTTTGCTTGGTCATACGCAGATATGCCTGGTTTAGATCCAGATTTGATCCTACATCATCTTCCACTAGACCCAGGAGTAAACCCAGTCAAGTAGAAGCTCAAGAAGATGCATCCACACATTGCATTACTAGTGAAAGAGGAACTCAAGAAGCTACTAGATATAGGGTTCATCAGAGCAATCGACTATCCAGAGTGGGTATCCAACATAGTGCCAGTATCAAAACCTGATGACAGAGTCAGATTGTGCAATGATTTCTGTGATCTTAACAAAGCTTGTCACAAGGATGGTTTCCTGTTACCTAACATTGATATCATAGTCGACTTGACAACAGGACACACCATGCTATCTCTCATGGATGGCTTCTCTGGGTACAATCAAATCAGGATAGCACTAGAAGACCAACAAAAAACAACTTTTACATGTCCATGGGGCACCTTCTGCTGGAATGTCATGCCATTTGGGTTAACTAACGAAGGGCCAACATACCAACGTGCTATGACCACTATCTTCCATGATATGATGCACATCACAATGGACGACTATGTAGATGACATCCTTAATAAATCACTAACAAGAGAATCCCACCTAGATGTACTAGAGAAGGTCTTTCAGAGACTGGAACACTTCAAAGTCAGGTTGAATCTGAAGAAGTGTGTGTTTTGAGTCACCTTTAGCAAACTCTTAGGCTTCAGTGTATCAACAAATTGGATTGAAGTGGATCCTGCCAAGGTTAAAGCTATTGTGGAAATGCCACTGCCAAAGAACATCACTCATGCAGTTTCTACAAGGCAAGCTACAGGCAATCTATCGGTTCATCTCACAACTAGCAGACAAGTGTCAACCTTTTACTCACCTATTGCATAAAAACATACCATTAAGATGGGATGAAAGTGTGAGGAAGGATTTCACAAACTAAAGGAATACCTCATGAACCTACCTATTCTGATGCCACCTATCCAAGGTAAGCCACTGTATCTATATATATTTGATACGCCAACCCTTGGAGCCCTCTTAGTACAACATGATTATGAAGGCAAAGAAAGGACTATCTACTACATCAGTCACAAACTGGTGGGCTATGAAATACATTATTCTCAAATAGAAAGATCATGTCTTGCTATGATTTTTTCTTCCCAAAAACTACACCATTACATGCTAGCACATTCAATCAAGCTTATTGCAAAGATAGATCCAGTAAAGTACCTATTAACCAAAGCAGCTCTAACAAGCTGCCTAGCCAAGTGGGTAATGTTGTTAAGTGAATATGATATCAAGTATGTATAAAGAAAGGCTATCAAAGGACAAATCATTGCAGATTAGTTAGCGGAAGCACCATTGCAAGACACCACACCAATGACATTCGAGTTTCTAGATGAATCCATTTTCAATGTCACAACACACTCATGGAGGATCTACTTTGATGGATCCTATACAAACCATGGATCGGGGGTAGGAATCTTGTTGGTCACTCCTCAAGGCGATACCATACCTAAGTCTTATCATCTATTTTTCCCGTGTACAAACAATATAGTAGAGTATGAGGCCTTGGTCATTGGTCTCAAAATGGTAACAGAATGGAAAGTAAAGGAACTACATGTCTATGACGACTCCCAACTGGTAATCAATCAAGTCAATGACGACTATCAGACCAAAGATGACAAGTTAATCCCATACAAGTGTATGGTAGATGAATTTAAAGGGTACTTTGTGATAATCTCCTTTGACCAAATATCTCGCATTGAAAACAAAGCAGCAGACGCCAGGGCAACCATTGCCTCACTTCTCGAGATACCAAAGAATGAGTCATGGTATGAGTTCTTGGTGGAGTCAGTTATGCAACCAACTTATGATCTCCCTGAAACACACTCCATTTGCCTCTTAGTCAGATCTGATTCACCCTTGTATGGTAAGATTTACACCTACCTCAAGGATAACACCCTACCACCTAACTTGTCTACCAACCAATGCTAAACCCTCATTCGCCAAACCTCTTGTTACACCATTATCGCTGAGACCCTTTACCGACAAAATCTAGATGGTACTTTACTGTGATGTTTAGAACATGAAGAATCTCAAACTGCCTTACAAGACGTGCACGAAGGAATTTGTAGAGCACACTCTAGCGGTTCTTCTTTAGCTAAAAACTCATGCGTTTGGGATACTACTAGCTGAACATGGAAACCAATTCATATCAGTTTGTGAAGAAATGCAAGTAGTGTCAGATACATGGTAACCTCATCCATGTACCATCTCAAGAGCTATGACCTTTAACAACACCTTGGCCCTTTTGTCAATGGGGACTTGACCTTGTGGGCAAAATCCACCCTCCATCATCCAATGACCACAAGTTCATAGTAACAGCCACGAAATATTTTACCAAGTGGATTGAAGCCATTCCACTCACCAACATCACAGGCAAACAGATTACCTCCTTCATCCTCATTTACCTCATCTGTAGATACGAAATTCCCTCGTCCATAGTCACGGATAATGGAAGACCATTCAAAAACTAGGATGTCCAAGAGCTTTGTGACAAATTCAAAATCCAACACTATTTCTCCACCCCCTACTATCCACAAGGCAACGGCCAAGTAGAGGCATCCAACAAAACAATTTTGAAAATCCTCAAGAAAACTATCAACGATGCCGGCTGTGATTGGCACAGGCAACTGAATCCTGCTCTTTGGACCTATCAAACCAATATACATACTCCCATAGGTGCTACCCCTTACGCCCTTGTCTATGGATCAGAAGCCATTTTGCCCATCGAGGTTGAGCTACCATCTTTACGGGTGTCGTTAAAAGGTCTTATCACTGATCAAGACTATAGAGTTACCAGACTGCAAGAGCTATAACTGTTGGAGGAGAAGAGACAGAATGCTTTCAACCATCTCAAAGCCTACCAACAGAGAATGTCATGAAGCTACAACCATAGGGTCCACCCAAGGGTCTTCAATGTCGATGATCTAGTACTCAAGGAAAACCCCCGCAATTAGTAGGATCGAGAAAAGAAAGGTAAGTTTGAACCCAACTGGCTTGGTCCTTATGTAATCATTGATAGCTATGGATCAGGAGTGTATTAGTTAGCAACATCAGAAGGTGAGCTATTTGATGACCCAATCAACAGTATGCACCTTCACTGGTTCTATACCTAAGAGAACCCCAATGTAAGGGGGCCAAAAAAGCAAAAAAAAATCAAAAAATGAGAAAAGACAAAAAAGAGCATTGCAATAAAAGCAAAGTAGTGAAAACCTAGCAAACCTTTGGGAAACCAATCACCTTGTGTCCATTCTTCCTACTATCGTTTCTCATCTGATCCATATCTAGTTCATAATAAAAACCTAACGATAACCTATCATGGATTGATACTCTATCTCTTTTGTTGCCTTATCAACTAAGGTCTTATCTAGTATCCTATCCATAGTATCAACCTGTCATAGCATCCATTGTCAGTATCAGAGTCATCTTGAACTACGCTACCTCTGTGTCGTCACATAGACAAGGCCATTATCAATGTGCCCCTGAGGCTTTCCTGTCTGTCCCATACCTTGTCATCTATCCTCTAGTCCATCCGCATCCGCACAGTCTCTCCTCACCTAGGTCTTAGGTCCATGTGGTCCAAAGTCCCAAACTACATTGCCTTTGCATTGTCACGTAGGCAAGGCCATTGTCAATGCACCTCTGAGGCACTAGGTCAGTCCCTTAGGGTTTGTTTCACCAAATAAGGATTGTGGTATCTCTCAGTAGGCAAGCAAGTGCAACAAACAAGAACCTGCTTTCAAGCAGAAGTTTTGACCCAATATGTCAACTTATCCAAAGCAAAGCAAAAACAAGAGCAAAATGATCCAAATGATTCAATCTAAATTATGGCAAGAAAGATACATCTAATGCAAGAATGTTATGTTTCGATTAGTTGCATCTTAAAGTCTTCATTTTTGTTATCATGTTTCCCATACTACTCAAGGATGCCAAAAGCTAGAGATGCTATGATGGGGGCACAATTATTTTCTTTGTTTGCTTCTTGTGGGTTTATCTTTAGTAATGTGAAGCCTTGTCTAAGGACATGATCAACTCAAATGATCATCGAGGACATCAGAGGACTAACATGAAACATGTATAATCCTTATCTGGTGATATGCAAGAAATACTCAGGTCATCTCGATTCAGTTATACCTAGATGCTTGTATTAACTTGCTAAATCAAAATCCATGTAAGCAATACTCAGGTCATCATGGTTTAATTATACCTAGATTCTTGTATTTTCTTACATTTCAAAAACACAAAAAAAACAAAAAAGCCCACTGATGAAATAAACACTTCAAAATACTTACAATATCAAGATGGCAAAACCATTCACATCTATAAAGAATCCATATCCCATACAATAAAAATTCTGTGCAGAGTATCAATGTTTGCAAATAAAAGCTTGTGATCCTTTCATTCACGTTTCCTCTATTGGTCAGTCTTCTATCATTGTCATTTTTGCGTCGATTGAGTACATTTGGACATAAGAAAAACATGGCATAATTTGCATATCATAATACATGAGATAGTCATTAACATGATTAAATCATTTGCATACATAATAGTGCATTAGATCATCCATATACATTTGCATCAAAATAACATAGTATCAACAGAAAAATCAAAAGTATAGATAAGTACATGTAGACCATCTCATAGACTGCATAATCACATAGATAGCATTCACATTTGCATATTAGGTCATCAGAAATCATCTAAGTCTACATTAGATCATCATCACATCAGAGTCCTAGAATCATATATAAGCATCATATCTCATAAAGCATCATAGTGTAGAATCATAAACTACATCGTCGTAAAGACATCACATAGCATCATATAGACATAGTAAAACATGTGCATCACATGTGAAACATCATAAGATAGAATGCATCCATGATAAAATTGTATAAACAACTACATACAGAGCATCATAACCTGCATCATCATATAGATATAACATAAAATGTATGTCTAATTGTATAATATATCAAGTGTCTATCATCCATGAGTAAAAATCATATAAATTGTATACATACATACAACATGTCTCGATAACTGTAAAAAAGTGATATAAATACATACATATCAGGCCATCCATGAGCCATCAAAAATATGTGTACATAAGAAAAATGTAGGTACACGTAGCGGCTACCCCTGCTGTCATGGGGCACTACTCTGAGCACTGCCCTCTTTGCCTCTACTTCTGCCTACCCCCGACTGCTGTGGACCCATAACAAAAGTTGTTGATTGAGACCCACCTGCTCTCTAAGAAACCACTGATTGACTCCTATAGTTGGGTGCCCTTTGATCTACTAGCACAACCCCATGATATATTCCTCTATAATACTAAGTCTAAGCCTGCACTCTAGCAAGCTCACCCTGAGCATGTGCCATCTGCGTCTGTAACTGATGCACCTAAGCTTGAGCCTATGTGACCTGAGTAACCAAAAATGATGTGGCCCCATCAGTGCCCATGGCAGCCATGGCTGCGTCCCTCTCAGCTATCAAGGCCTATGCCCTCCCCAGAGTTGTCCTGCTTTGCAGTCAAGCCTGAAATAACTATTGCATCTGCCTCCCTGCGACACTCTGCAGCTCGTAATTGTGCTCTAATCTACCTAAGCTAGTTGTGCAACATAGTAACCACCCCCACCAGTGCCTGCTGCTATGGGTCAACCTGACCTGGAGCCTGGGGCACCTGTGGTGTAGCTGCAACCTATGGAACCTGCGCTAGTTGCTGGATAACCTACTGCTAAACCTGCACCTGTACCTACTGTGCAACATGCTGTTGCACTACCTACTGCTAAGATGGGCCCTCCCCACTCTCCATCTCTATCTCTTTCTGCCTCCACCTCCTCCATCTCCCCCTCCTCCATCACCTCCATCATCGTCATCTCCTTTCCCTCCTCTCGCCCTCCTCCGTCTCCTCCTCTTCCTGCCTACACCATCCTCCTCATTTGACTCCACCTCCTCTAGGTGAGGAGTTAACTCTCTTGGACTCGAGTACCTAGGAAAAGGATGAGCAGCAAACCAATCCTCATAATCCTTGGTCATGCCAGCATCTAATATCTCCCTCCTCATCAGCCAGGCCTGGTAGGGTATTTGTAGGAAGTCCGCTCTCACCTCCTCATAAGATGCAACGGAGCCCCATTGTATACTTTCTTAATGAGTCCTAGCAAATAAGGCCTGCTCTTGTGGCTGCCCTTGTCTCCTCCCAAATTGTCTAAGTACCCAAGTCACTATATTTCTCTCTAGAATGTGTGGTGTTCGCCTAATCAACCATCGAGTCTAAAATACATATGGAAGCTCATCATCCTCATCATCCCATGGCTCGCAGTCTATGTAGGGTCGCCAGATAACTCCATCCACATTATCTAGTGCATGTCTCCAGTACTCTAGCTTCCCTAGCTTATGCTGGGAAACCACACCTGCATATCCATAAGAGTAAGGCTCACCAGGCTACCTAGAGAACACACAAATAGGCTGTGTAATAGCTATATGCTCCCATGCCTAGAACTGTAGCAAGGAGATGCCTATAGACAAACTAGCTGCTCCCTAATACACTACCTGGTGCATATCGTGGTATAAGTGAGCCAAAACATAGACACCCCATGCAAAGTAGGTGCCCTTTGTCACCATCCTCTCCAGTGTCCTTCCCCAGCCAATTGGGAACCCATGAGACCTCTGATCAGGGCATACCACACCCCTGATCAATCCTACCACAATCCTCGAGAAGTAGTCGTAGTAGTCATAAATATCCTGCTAGGAGATCACCTAACCCCAAAGATTAGGATCATCAAAGACCCTCTAGCACTCAGCAAGCTTAGCATCTCATTGCGAGTCATACTCCACAAGCTCACCTACTATAGGCAGGTGCAGTATCCTATAGATGTCCTCAAGAGTAATGGTGATCTCACCGATGGGAAGGTGGAACGTCCCATCCTCGCTACGAAAGTTCTCCGCTACAGTAGTTAGTAAATCGAGGTTCGCACGAACCTCAGGCATGAAGAAAACATAATCTAGACCCATAGCACTGAGCACCAACCGGTCAACCTCTGTAAGCATGTAATGCTGCAACAGTGGTAAGGGAAACTACTCCCACAACATCAAAACATCTGAAATATCCTCCTGCAATCAGCAAAACTAAGGGTCAACCATAACTGTAACAAAGCAAACCTGCTCAACTATCAAACTATCCTATCACTTACTTAACATATCAAATTGATCAAAATAAGCATATCATCTCTTGTCTAGATTCTATCAATCTCGGAGATCACTTATCAATTGACACATCGATCAAGATGCCAATTGAGTCAATTTCATTAAGTAACTGAGTATCAAAATGCAAATGTGTCAAGCCAGGCTACAAATGTGTAGTATCAAGGCAAATGCACTGATCTAGGCACATGCGCCAAACTTTTGAGCAGATGGACAACTCTGCACAAATGCATAGCAATATGCAACACATGCGCCACATTACAACATATGCACGACTCTAACTAATGTATGCGTAAAATAAACTAAAGCGCAGCTATATCACATGCAAGCGCAACTTAGTAATAGATGCGCCACTTCATAGAACAAAAGCACAAAAGTAACGTATGCACTGATTCATAATGCAAATGCATGGAACCACAACAGATGCGCAGTTTTGGCTAGCAAATGTACTGAACTGTAGTTCAGCGCATTCATTCAAGTAAGTTTTCCCTAGCATTTATGAGCCTAATAAATGACCCTAAGCAAGTTTTTTCAAAGTACATACCGGTGGTCTTGCCTCAGCTGGCTGCCTGAACTGTCAAACATGCTCAAATCGGTGCTCCTCGCATGAAATATCCATATCTATGTCGATTGCTCTAGCTCCTGTGCTCTCCTAAGCTCTGAAGGGAAAATCAACAAATGACAAGTGTGCAAATGACTAGGATTGTGGACCCAAATCCTATATATAGCAAGTGAACCCTAACTGGCTGTGTGGTGATCGTGACTACTTCCCAAGCCCATTTTCTCCCATTTCTCTGAACTGTGACCCATTTTTCTTCATCCTAACTTGTTTTTTTCCCTTCTTCATCATGAGATTGTCCATCTCATGTCCTACCTTTCTTCCCATCCAATCTCCTGAGGGGGCATCCTACCATCATTAAACCTATACCAGGGGCAAACTTAGACATGTATCATTATCAAAAAAATGTATTCTTTGAAACAACATGATAAAACACATTGCATCAAAGAGGGGTAAAATGTATACACCTGAAATTGACACAACTCTATCTAAATAAATATTTATAATATTTATTTCATCTAAATTCCTCTATCAATAAATAAAAAAACAAATTTATTTATTTGATTCACATTCCTCCAACAAATTAAATAATACCAATTAATTAGTTCTTCCAAAATCATTCTAAATTAAATAAAACCAATTATTTAACTGTTTCTTCCAATAATATCTTCTCTAAACTTAAATGAATCCAAATATTTATTTAAGTTGTCCATTTCCTCTAAAAATTGAGTTATCTTTAAATATAATTCAATCCTTGTGCACATGCAATTTAATATTCCAAATATTTAATTGAGCTAAAATATCTTCTCATCCTCGTGCAATTTCCATCCTCTAGTTCTAATCAGTTAACTCTTCTATCTATTCTATTAATTGATATATCTCTTCAGTTAACTCATTCTTCAATTTTATCAATTCCTCTCATGCAAAATAGAACAGGACACTTGTCTTCTTCCTATTCGTGCACATCCTCTCAAGTTTCCTCAACCATTGATCTTCTTATTTCTTCTATACCATTGATCTTCTCTCTCACAAATCTATAAGTACAACCCTATTCCTCCATTTTTATCATCCAAGATTTTTGTAAAACTACTCTACAGGAATTATAGCGCACCTTTGGCACCAATACATTCCATAGCTTGTGATCACCCTTTTATCATTGCAATTGTGTTGAAGAATCTCTTCATTGCAAACCTATCATAGCCATTCCCACTTGACATCTTGGAAAATAGCAAGGAAGTGTACCTTATGAGGGCCATATTCATACACAAGATCATTTGAGATAGGCAACCAATGAAAGCCACGAAGTAAAGAGGTTTGCAAGGTTTTGTTCTTTGTTGTTTGATCTTCTTTGTTTCTTATTTCATTGAGTTATTGTGTATTATTGATATTATTGATATTAATGCACGATTTCCCTTAACACAAGGTATTTGCTCTGTTAACCTAACTGTGAAATTATAAAAAAAAATGGTAAACCCATCTATTATTGATATTACTAAAAGGCTAAGACCCAAATTCAAGAAACATCCTCATAAAGCAATCAAAATCGATCAACTGGGTGCATTCTTAAGTATTCCACATAGAGTTCTATATGTTGAAGATGTTAGGGCATACATTCATGCTGGCCTAGAGGAACACAGTGGGACTAGATTCATAGACCTATATCAAAATCATTTGAGTGATGATCATTTTAACCTAAAGGAAGCACACGTAATTGTGAAAGAAAAGAAATTCATCCAATACATTAAGTTTCCCACATTTGCTGAAGATGAATGTGTTAGCAAGAGACACGTTGTGGCTTCATGAGTGTTGTCATTTATGGCAACAAAGTCCATCCCACACATCCGCAGGACATGGTATGACCATACCGGAAGACAGACTGAAGTGTATCTTGGTCCGGTAAGCAAGAACAGAGCATGTAGCAAGGTCTGACAGTCAGGTCCGGATCTCTTAGAGGAAGTATCTTAGTAAAGTGTAGACTTGGGGAAGTCAAGAGGAGTACCATGACTAATAGATTCCAAGGATTGAGCCTCTGGTGATAAAAGAGTGAAGAGATATGAGCACCTAAGTATTAGGTTCTTGTTTGGCAGAGTAGACTGAGGAAGAACTGACCGGCAGAGCATCAGACCTTAATCTGGATGAGATATTGATGGTGATCAAGCTTCCTAAGGTATCATTCATGATTGATGACTTCTATAAGAATCTCTTTGATACGCATCACTTGGTAAGCAAGGATTCAGCCAACAGACCAGAGTTTGAGAAAATATTGAGTATTCTAGATGCTGACTAGAAAGGTGTTGAAATCCTTTGTGCGGATATATATACTAGATGAATTTTGATGAGAAGGTGTGTGTGGTGTAGAGTGAAGTGCAAAGAAAAGCAGAGAGTAGAGTGGAAGTAGTAATACAGGTTTGGTATGTGACAGGACAGCAGCACCAAAGAAGAGGAAGAATGAAGTGTAGTAGATCAGTGTACTGAGCCTAACTAGAACTGAACTTCAGCATATGTGGATGCTTCTCATCAGTTCAAGTATCTTGTTACTATCTTTATAACTTGTAAATAGTGAGTCTCTTGTAGGCAGTGAGCCTCTTGTGAGCAGTGTGCTCGGGCAGTGAGCCCTAATTGGCAAGTGCCATTTTGTATTTATATTCTTCTAACAGAGAATACATTCTTGGGTTAGTCACCCTGTGGTTTTTCCCTTAACGGGGTTTTCCACATCAAAATCATTGTGTTATGTGTATTGACTTTGTTTCTACTTTCATGATTATGGATGCTTATTTGCTTTGATGTTGCATTAGTTGTTAAAGAAGAACAAAAATTTAAATTAATTATGATAATTGATTCACCCCCCATCTCAGTTATCAACAATTGGTATCAGAGCTAAGTTCCTCCTAATAGAGCCTACCAGCTTGAGGAAGATCTAGGAATCTCAATATGTATGGTATGAGGGAACAACTTCAGTCTGCTCTAGATGATCTTGAGCAATCTCACTCCGAAGTCAATGAATTGAAGGAAAGACTCAAACAAGCCAATGATTTCATAAATGAACTAAAAGAGAAATTGAGTATCTCTATGAAAAAGAGAAAGGAACTACTTCAACAGTTAGCAAGTCAAAGTGAAGCCAATGTTACTGATGAAGATCTGAATGAAAAGAACAAGTTATGTGAGAAGCTATCAAAAGAGGTCATTATGGTAAGACATGAAATAGAATCAGGTGTTATGAAATTCACTCAAGAAATTGAAGAGAAAAGAAAGACTGAAGATAGTTTAAAATAATCTCTCAAAGAAAAGTTAGAAGACTGCCACAAAATAGATAGAATAATTAGGAATTTGGAATCTGATCTTGAAGAAGCTAGAGATAATCAAGAACAACTTGAGAATCAGATTGTCACTTTAAAAAGGGATCTCCAAACAGCAAATGAATACAAAGAGAAATTCAAGATAAGCTCTGCTCAGCTTGAAATTCTTCTTGAAAGCCAAAAGAGAGTAGATGACAAGAAAGGCTTGGGGTATGAGAAAGGTGAAAGCTCTAGATCTGGTCAGAAGAACTCTAGATCAGGAAATCCAAGGAACAAGCCTAGAAGACCTCCGGTAAGACAACCAAATGCTCAAAGATATCCATCCTTCAATGGATACTGCCACAATTGCAATAATTTTGGTCACAAAACAAATCAGTGTAGAAGAAGAATGAATCAGATTAATTCATCCTTCTCCGGACAGTGTTTTAATTGCAAAAAGTATGGTCACAAATCTCATGATTGTAGAAATATGCAAATGAACAATTCATTCAATGGTAGATGCTTTGCACGCAATAGAATGGGACATATGGCTAATCAATGCAGATCAAGAGGCTATCAGTCAAACATGCAAAGAAATGTTGTTTTCTACAATTGCAATAGATTTGGTCATATTGCCAAATTCTGCAGAAGTAAGAATCAGGACAAAAAGGGTCCAGTGTATCATAATCAAAACCAAGACAAAGGAAAGGGAAAAGTGAATGCAGATGAAATTCAAAGGGAGATGAACAAGATTTGGGTGAAGAGGAGTACATAAAATGTTGTGGATGGATCCACACCAGAATTTGGTGTTGATATTCCTTCTAGAAACTAGATAGATGAGCTCTGGCTCAGGGGGAGTCACAAAAGAAAACAATTTCCCCCAGCCAGTCAATTAGTGCCTAAAATTGGCACATGGAAGGTTGCGGATTGAAAGGGATCCCAAAGAAACATCTAAATAACCCTTGGGAAAGATATGAAAGATCTGCAAGGAATTTGAAGAGGTTAATCAGTTGAAATTAATCCGGTTCAACAGTCATCTGGTAAGAATAGGATTTTCACAGTTAGATCCGGTATGATTCAAATTTAAGGTATCTTGATATATGGATAAGTGGAACAATTTGGGAAAGATAGATAGACAGCTAATAGTGCATACCAGTGATCTGGAAAGATCTCTCTCAGAACAAGGAAAACAAGGCAACCAAAATAACTTAGGTAGTGCATTTATTGCAAAATGGAATTAGGGTTTGCACAGAAATAAAAGGGTTCTTTGGTTCATCATTTGCACATTTGCATTCAAAAAGAAGAGAGAAGGAGCTCTGCAACAAGTTATCTCAATCCTCTCAAAGATCAAATCACATAAGTCGATTCATCCAAGCAACTCGATCCGGCTCATATCGTGAACCCTAGAAGTGTAAGAGGTATTTTCCAATCTTGAAATCTCTCTTTGAATCTTTGAAAGATGGCTACTCTGAATGTTGTGAAGATTACTGATAGGCCACACCCTAAATTCAAGAAGCATCCCTATAAATCCCTAGAAGTTGATCCCCTAGGCGCATTTTCAAGCATTCCTCATGGGGTTTTGCATGTAGAAGATGTTAGGGCATATATTCATGCAAACATTGAGGAATTTGGGGAATCCAAGTTAATGTATATCTATCACAATCAGTTAATAGATGATGCTTTTGAACTCAAACCGCAGTACAAGGCTATCTGGGACAAGCATTTTGGACATTGCATCCATTTCCCCTATTTTGTAGAAGATGAATGGGTCCGGTATGTTCTAAGTAGAATGCATGATAACTTTATATGGTTGATGAGGCCATTCAAGATAACCAACGATGTCATTAGGGAAGTTACCGGATTGCACTCATCCAATGGGATACCTGCTCTCAAATCTATCAAGAATCAGATAGTGAGTGAGGCAACTGGATCAAAATTTGACAAGAAAGCAATGACTATAGAAGATATCACTGATCTAGATATCGAGTTTGCATCTATGATAATTGGCTATAAGATATATCACTCTAATAGGAAGAATTCAATATCTGGAACAACTGTGTATACTGCTTATGAAATGCTAAGGAAAAATGCTGACTATGATCTCTGCGAACTTCTTCTAAGTCAATTGTTAGAAAACTTACAAAGGATCAAGAAGGACAAGAAAAACTCATTCAAATATGGTGGTCTGATATTGTGTTTATTCGTTTACTTTATGAATGAGCTACCCGGATCTAGTGGTTGGATATGGCAAAATGACAAACTAGTAGCCATACAAATAAGAGATTATTTGCATGGAATTGGTGATGCCAAATTACAGAATACAGCACTCTGGGGCTACTTCAAGAATTTTTAGAGTATGATGCAAGCTAGAGAAAGAATCCCTCAATCATTAGTTGAGAAGTACAAGGATACATTGTGCTTTATGGTGGACACTGATCAATGCCTGATAGAGGCAGTGGAACCTAGAATAGTGTGGATCATGCCAATGGGATATGAAGTTGATGAGAAAATCCTAGAGCTACACATCCAACACCTGCTGAGTCAACCCAAGGATACTAAGGCAGAAAGGTTTGGAACCTACCAAGAGCTGAGTGTAAAAGTTCATGTTGAACTTAGACAGCCAGAGATCAAGAGAAAAGTAAGAAGGGAACTAGAAGAATTTGCCAAGAGGCATGGAATTTCAAAAGAGGCAGTTGATGCCAATAGAGAGAAGATGGAAAGGGCAGAGAAAGAGAAACAAGATGCAGAAAAGGAAAGTGATCTGGTGCAAGCCCCTTCCCGAACCAAATCCTCCAAAAGCTTTGCACCTGCCACCTCTAAGAACTAGAAAGCATCAAAACTGGAAGTCAAAACATCTGAAAAGAAAGAGAAAAGAACTAGGACAAAGGCCACAAGGTCTTATGCCGGTCAAAAGGATGATGAAGAGACTGAGTCAGATGAGGAGGTCAAGAAAATGAAGAAGAAGAAGAAAACATCCGGTGAACCCTCTACCAGTGAAGGCAAAGAAGAGAAGGCAGAGGAATTTGTTGAAAGGCCTACTCTGTCCATTGATGATGTAGTCAAATCAGTCACTGTGGATGGGAATCTAAAACCAATGACTGAGTTCTATGATGAATATAATGAAGCTGACCAGAAGATCTTGCAAGAAGCTACAGTCAGGTATCTGAATATCTATAATAAGGCATTTATTGAAATCATATCTGTAATTCCCAAAAGCCTAGAGAAGGAACTAGAAATAAGGAAGAACAATGCCAAGGCAAAGGACCTTGAGATCCTGGAATAGATAGCTATTCAACTCTATCCTTCAATCACTCAGAAACAAATGAATATGATCTTCAAAGATTGCAAGGATGAATTTCGAAGCAAAGCTAGAATGAATCAGCTTATGCTTGGAGAGATTGACAAAGTGGCAAAAGAAACAGAAGACATCCTCTGGAATGCATACAAAAGATTCAATATTCCTATTATAGAGGACATAAGTGATGAACCTTCTGAGGAAGAACCTACAAAAGCAGTTGTTGAAGAGTCAAATGAGTTAAGTGAGGAGAAGACCAAGGACATGGATTCCTCTATTTCGGAAGAGGAAGTCCATGAAGAAGTTAACATCTCTCATCTAGATTCCCCTACAGACTCTGGATCTAAAGGAGAAGAAAGAATAGAGGAGAAAACTAGTCAAGAAAAAGAAGTAAAGGAAAGGGAAAAAGACCAAACAGAGAAGACCCCAGGAGATAGTTCTGAGACTGCAGAAGGGAAGAAGGCTCTGTCTCTAGCAAGAGACACTGCAGAAACTGTCAAAGATTTCTTGACCAAAGAGATGATGGAATTTGATGAACCAGAACTACTTCAAGGACCATTCAATTTTGATTCCCTCTCCCCAGTTCAAACCATGAAGCTAGCATCCTTTACTCAAGCAAAGACAAAAGAAAAACTTCTAAAGTCTCACATGGAAGACTATGAGCTCATAGAAACTGTATCCGGTGTATTGGAGAACATCATGCCATCCTTCCGAAAGGATCCTTCGGCTTCCACATCCGGTAATCTAAAGTCTCTTATAAATTCTATTCATACACATTTTGATTCCTTAGACAAGTCAGCAGAAGAAAAGGTCTGGAGGGAGTTTTTGGGAAAGAGATTCTCTGAAGTACAAGGACTAATAACCAATGATAGGAGAATTATGGATATTGGGATAAAGAGATTAGAAAATGCTCTTAAAGATGGCAGAGAAATGTATAAATTTTGTCTATCCTGGTCCAAAGTAACAAAGGATATTGAGAACAAAGTAAAAGAGCAAGAGGATAAACTGACTAGTTTATCTCAAAGTTTTGAACCTCTCTCCTCTTCCATAGTAAATCAAGAGTGTCAGACTATTGCAGTCATAAATGAAATAAAGAAGCTTAAGAAGGAAAAGAAAAATAGAATAAACAGGTTAAGTGAACTTAGAGGGATAATTATCCCTAAGTTAGAGGCCATATATGAGGCCCTAACTGATGCCCAGACCATAGCCCGGACCAGTGATTTGACAGATCTAAAGAGGGTAGAAGCTTTTGCATTCCTGTTGAGTGGTCACATCTCAATTTTGGATAGGATGAAGAAGAGTTGGGTGACAGAATTGGTACAGTTGAAGACCACCTTTGTAGATATACTTTAGTATATGTAAGTATAGCATGTACATATACTTATGCGGCTAAGTATAGATTGTTTTTGGGAAATTTTAGTGTACGAACCCTACCCTTTGCCATTGATGTCAAAGGGGGAGTGAGGAACAATGAAAAATGTGGAGCATAGCTAAGGGGGAGATCCAGAAAAATGTACATTAGAACAAAGCATCAACCAAGGGGGAGTGTAGTATAACACTTAGTCATTTTTCACTAAGTGTTGCCATCAATGCCAAAGGGGGAGATTGTTGGCAAGAGACACGTTGTGGCTTCATGAGTGTTGTCATTGATGGCAACAAAGTCCATCCCACACATCCACAGGACATGGTATGACCATACTGAAAGACATACTGAAGTGTATCTTGGTCTAGTAAGCAAGAACAGAGCATGTAGCAAGGTCTGACAATCAGGTCTGATCTCTTAGAAGAAGTATCTCAATAAAGTGCGGACTTGGGGAAGTCAAGAAGAGTGCCATGACTAATAGATTCCAAGGATTGAGCCTCCAGTGATAAAAGAGTGAAGAGATATGAGCACCTAAGTATTAGGTTCCTATTTGGCAGAGCAGACTGAGGAAGAACTGACCGGTAGAGCATCAGACCTTAATCCAGATGAGATATTGATGGTGATCAAGATTCTTGAGGTATCATTCATGATTGGCTGACATGATTGATGACTTCTATAAGCATCTCCTTGATACGCATCACTTGGTAAGCAAGGATTCAGCCGACAGACTAGAGTTTGATAAAATATTGAGTATTCCAGATGTTGACTAGAAAGGTGTTGAAATCCTTTGTGTGGATATATATACCAGATGGATTTTGATGAGAAGGTGTGTGTGGTGTAGAGTGAAGTGTGAAGAAAAGTAGAGAATAGAGTGGAAATAGTAATACAGGTCCGGTATGTGACAGGACAACAGCACCAAAGAAGAGGAAGAATGAAGTGCAGTAGATCAGTGTACTGAGCCTAACCGAAACTGAACTTCAACATATGTGGATGCTTCTCATCAGTTCAAGTATCTTATTACTCTCTTTATAACTTGTAGACAGTGAGTCTCTTGTAGGTAGTGAGCCTCTTATGAGCAATGTGCTCAGGCAGTGAGCCCTAATTGGCAAGTGTCATTTTTTATTTCTATTCTTCTAACAGAGAATACATTCTTGGGTTAGTCACCCCATGGTTTTTCCCTTAACAGGGTTTTCCATGACAAAATCATTATGTTATGTGTATTGACTTTGTTTCTGCTTTCATGATTATGGATGCTTATTTGCTTTGATGCTACACTAGTTGTTAAAGAAGAATAAAAAGTTAAATTAATTATGATAACTGATTCACCCCCCCTCTCAGTTATCAATAGAATGGGTGTGTTACGTACTGAGTAGGATCCATGATGAATTTATGTGGCTAGGAAAGGGACAACCCTTCAAGATAACAAAAGATGCAATTCAAGCAATTACCGGATTAAATTCTACTAGAGGTATACCATTGCTAAAGGCAGTTAAAAATCAAGTAGTTATAGAAGCTACCAGAGCACAAATTGACAAAAGGGAAATGACAATAAATGACATCATTGATCCTATAGTAAAATTTGCTTCAATGGTCATAGGGTATAAGATCTACTTCTCCAGCAGAGAAAACTCTGTTTTAGGCATGGTAGTTTACACTGCATATCAGATGGTTAAGGAAAATACTAATTATGACCTATACAAACTGTTGAGGGTTCAGTTAATGGACAATCTAAAGAAAATCAAGGAGTGTAAGAGCTATCCTTTCAAATTTGGTATGCTTATCATCTACTTATTCTTTTACTTTCTAAATGAATTTCCAAATCACAAGGGTTTAATTTGGTTAAGTAATCAACCAGTAGCTATCCAAATAAGACAATGTCTTAGCAATCTAGGTAGTCAAGATGACCAAAAGATAGCTCTATGGGGATTCTTCAAAAACTTTTAGAGCATGATGTGGTCCAGACAAAGAATTCCTAGAGAAATTGTTGAGAAGTATAAGGACACCATCTATTTCATGGTTACAAAAGACCAATGTCTAATGGAAGTTGTTGAGCCTAGGACTGTATGGGTAATGTCAATGGGCTATGAAGTAGATGGGAAAATATTAGAAAACTATGCTTAACACATGCTGAGCAAGCCCAAGGACAACAAGGAAGGAAGATTTGGAACCTATGAAGAATGAAGAGCTATCCATGAAACTTCATGTTGAATTCATGAAACCTAAATCAACTAGAAAAGTCAAAAAGGAGGTAGAAGAGATAGTTGCAAGATATGGCATTACCAAAGAACAACTGAAAGAGGTAAGAGAGAAAGCAGCAGAAGTAAAACAAAAGAGTGAGTGAGTACATATTCCGGAAGAATCTAAATTGGAGAAAAACAAATAGGAAAGGACACATAGAACTACCAAAAGCTCTGCCACTTCATCTGGTGCTACATCACCATCAATCATAAAAACATCATCAAAGAAACCTTATGACAAAGATACAAAGAGAAAGAAGATGAAGGGAAAAAGATTGTATGTCAGTGTGGGAGAAAAGGATGAAGAAGGGACAAAATCAGATGAGGAAGTAAAGAAAATTAAAGTTGAGGCTTCTAAAGTCTCCAAAAGTAGCAAGGATAAGTCATCCGAAAGAAAGATACCCAGCAAAAGATAGAAGGTAGATGAGTCTCAAGCCACATTAAAGCGTGAAGATGTATTAAAATATGTCACTATTGATGGAAACCTAAAACCTGTGGCTGAATTCTATGATAATGTACAATGATGCTGATAAAAGGGTTTTGAAAGAAGCCACCTTAAAGTACTTGAACATATACAATAGAGCTCTCATTGAGATCATTAGTGATCTCCCAGATACATTGGAAAGTATTTTATCAGCCAGAAAAGAAACTGCTATAGCTAAAGATATTGAACTTAGACAGCATGCACTAATAAGGTTAAGTCTGGAGATCACTCCTGAAGAAGAGGCAAAAATTTCTAAGTAACTCAAGGATGCCTTCAGGACCAAGAAAAGGATGAATTCATTAATGATAGGTGAAATCGACAACGTGGTCAAGGAAATAGAGGAAACCATTTTGGTAATATTGAAGAAAAACAATATTCCTACCATCGATGAAAAATGAAAAAACAAACATTGGAGATGATACATCTATTCCGGAAGTCAGCATGGATCAAGATTTGGAGCAAACTGATAAAAATCCTCTGGTGAAAGACAAAGTAATTGAAAAGCAAAAGGAAAAATATGATCAAACCCTTGCTGCTGAAAAGGATCAAACTGAAACAAATCTTCTTCTAGGACAACAGACTGATGATCTAGAAAACAAGGAGAAAATTGATGTGCAGATCAAAGTTGATAATCAAGAACTTGATCAAGCTGAGGAAAACCCTACACTTGAGCAAAATATTGGTCAACAAGAGAATTTAGACATGGAACCTCTGGAACAAAATCAAGAAAAAGAAGTGTCTGAAGAAGCAGCAAGAGACACTGCTGAGACTGTAAAAGAGCTTTTGGAAAAACAAGAATTAGTTCTAGATGAGCCTAAATCAATCCAAGGTCCAATAAACCTAAACACAATGTCTCTTCCATAAATGTTCAAATTAGCTTCAATTGTCCAAACTAAAGCAAGAAAAGAGATTTTGAAGTCCCACATTGAGGATAGCGAACTCATAAATGATGCATCCAACATTTTCAAAAGATGGTGCCAACTTACCAGAAGGATACCTCTCTATCTGCCACTTGTCAACTCAAGGGACTAATTCACTCTAATATTCAGAGTGCTATTGTAGAAGCTAGTGATGTATATAAAATTTGTCTATCATGGCTGGAAGTTACAAAGAAGACAAAAGAGAAGATCAAGGAGTTGGAAGAAGAACTAATGGATATTTCTAAGAATTTTGATCTTGTATATGAATGATGCAAAGAGGGTGTCAAAATGTCCTTTCCAACTCAAACAAACAAGTGCCATTCCCCAAAACCAAGGACTAAAGGCACTTTCTTTGTAACTAGGCCTCTAGCCTTGTAGCCCTTCGCAAGGTGTTTTTCTGATCTAATTTCCATGAATGGAATCAAACCCAACACTTAAGTAGTGATTTGGGTACCCATTATCACCTTACTCAACATATCAAAGAACAAGGCAAGGTTGTTTCAGAACCTCTACCCTAAAACAAAGATTTTTTGTCTGCAACTAGGCTAATTAGGCCACATTTACAAAACAACCTAGTGCTAATTCTACTCCAAACTCCCCAAACCGACTTGGGACCCTTTCACAAATCACCAATGGTCTAATTTGTCCAATTCCACCCTCTACAACAACTTCCAACTTACTATTTTCTCACTGTACTATTGTTACGCCTAATACATGGCTTTATTAGGCATAATCTTGGCAAGTTTTGTTGCATGTATGAGGTGAACCGGTGTTGTCATTGATGTCAACATACTCATATAGCATTGACAAGAAGGATTCGATGAGCAGTGTGCTGAGGATATTGAGAAAATTAGCCTCAGTCAGGAACAGTGAAGAACAATGATAAGAAGGCAAATGTATTGTATAGGATGCGAACCGGAGGATGCGGATTAAAGGGTTTGTAGATATGAGTCTTGAGATACTTCAGTTAAGATTTTAGAGGTCCACATGAAGATCTGAAGGAGTTGTGGCTGTCGGTGTAGAACCGGTTCCGGCAAGTGTTCAGAGGTGACAGAGGATCACAGAAAGGTCCGGTGAGGTTCAGAACTGTATAATCCTAATCTGTGGATTGGAAGGAGTGTTTGAGATGTCCTTGTGATGTGTCATCTCGAGTTGTGTATGATTTGGATGTCCGGAAGTACCTTTTGCATTATGACAGTGGCGACAGACAGTGTTCTTGAAGTTCTAGATGAGGAAGAGAAGAGATTCCAGTACGTAGAGAAAGCGCGGATGTACCTGGTCATTCAGGTAGGCTTGTGAAGGTTCTTGGATCATGTTGAGGTTGTGTTGTTGGTCCGCATTGATAGTAGAGCCCAGAATTGAAGATATTCTTCCGGATGAAGTTCTTGTTCAGACTAGCCGACCGGATGAGTTATTCATCCTGCGAATGTTCTTGTGGTGGCCGACCGGATGTGTTATTCATCTTGCGGATATTCTTATGGTTGATTGCCAACTTAGATGATTGTTCCTAAGTCAATGTCTTGTATAAATAAAGGTTTGTGAGTTCATTTGAAGTGTGGATTGCGTGGATGAGAGTGGTGTAGTGAAGAGAAGTGCGAAAGGCAGAGCAGAGGTTTTGGGCTTAAATGGAACTGATCCATACATGGTAAAGATGTCATTCTCCAGTTCAAGACTGTGGTTCTTATCACCTTGTAGACAATGTGTCTCCTTGTAGGCAGTGGGCCTCTTTGTGAGCAGTGTGCTCGGGCAGTGAGCCCTAATTTGCAAGTGCCATTCTTTTTCTTATTCTTTTAACAGAGAACAATCCTTGGGTTAATCACCCCGTGGTTTTTCCCTTAACCGGGTTTTCCATGTCAAAATCTTGGTGTTCAATGTGTTGATGTTTATCTGCTCTTGTGTTTGTGCATTTTACTTTCATGGATGATTAATTGATATGCTGTTAACTAACAAGACGAATCAAGTGTTTGAAATAGAGAGCAAGTTTTTATACAACTGATTCACCCCCCCTCTCAGTTGTATGCCCTAGATCCAACAATTGGTATCAGAGCTAAGTTCCTCTGAAAGGAGCTTAATCGCTTGAGGAGATCCAGGATGTCATCATACAAGAAGGATAGTCCGAAGTTCGATGGAACCAACTTCACTCTCTGGAAGGGTCACATGAAATGTCACTTGGAATGTATGGGAAAAGCATACTTGGCCATGGTCTCAAAACCATATGTACCTCCACAAGGCGGTCCGACAACTCTGAATGAAATCACAGATGCTGAAAACAATCTACGGACCAAGGAAGCTCTTCTAAGCACATTGAATGACTTAGATCTCTCAAATGTTATTGACCTACCAACTGCATATGAGATCCTGACTAAACTGGAGCTTCTGTATGAAGGAGATGAGTTTGTCAAGAGTGCAAGATTGCAAAGTCTGAAAGGGAAATTTGAAAGATTGAAGATGAGAGATGATAAAAACATCACTACTTTTATGCCAAGAGTGAATGAGCTGGTGTGTGGAATTAGAAATGCTGGTGGAACTCTGGATGAAAATGAGATTGTTTGCAAAATCCTCAGATCCCTTCCTGCTGCCTACAAAATCAAGGTTGCTGCAATTGATGAATTCAGAGCCCACACAACTGTCACAAGAGAACAATTGGCTGGCAAGCTAGCTGCATTTGAAATGACCGAGTTTGGAGATGATCCTCCCAAGACTGAATCTGCTTTCAAAGCCAGTGCCTATGTGAAAGGCAAACAGAGATTTGATCCGGGTGAAAACTCTTCAAGGAAGATGTCATGGTATGATCAAGCAAGAAGAGACATGGAAGAAGAGGAAGCAGAAATAGCTCAACTTGAAGCCCTCATTGCAAAGAGACTGCTAAGAGGATCCGGTAAGTATGAAGGAAAACTACCCTTTAAGTGCTTTAACTGCAATAAGATTGGTCATTTTGCTTCAAGATGTCCGGAAAGATCTACAAGGACTAATACTAACAGACAAAGGTTTCAAAAGAACTGCTATTATGTTCATGAAGAAGATGACAATGAAGGAGTAACAGATGATGAATCAGAACTAGGAAGCAAATCTGGAAATGAATGGGTGTTTATTGCCATCAAGGAAGAAGATTCAATACTCTCTGAATCTGTCAATCACAAGGTTGTGGAAAAAGCTTTGGCTGCTCAAGTGGAAGAAAAGGATGATTGGGTTATTGACAGTGGATGTTCTCACCATATGACTGGTAACAAGGATAAGTTCTTGGATTTGGAAAGGTATGAAGGAGGAATGGTAAAATTTGGTGACAATTCTGCTGGCAGAATTAGAGGTAGGGGAACTATTTCCTTTGATGGAAAGAGCAAAACAGGTAATGTACTATATGTTGAAGGATTGAGGCACAATCTTCTCAGTGTTGGTCAGTTAGTAGACAAAGGCTATGATCTCCGGTTTAAGAATGGAAAATGCAGAATCTTTACAAGCTCCGGAACTGAAATTGCATCCGGTACTTAGACAAAAGGTAATATCTTTCATCTGGTTGGTTCAAATAAAAGTTGTCTGTTTGTTCAAATTGATCAGAGTTGGTTATGGCATAGAAGAATGTGTCATGTAAATTTTGATAACATCATCAAGATAAGCAATACTCAGGCTGTAAGAGATCTTCTAAAATTGATGAAACCTACAAATAGTTTGTGCAAAGAATGTCAGCTAGGTAAACAGAGCAGAGTCTCTTTCAAAAGCAAAGATCAGTCCTCTACCGGATTGTTGGAATTAGTACATACTAATCTCTGTGGTCTGACAAGAATCAAGAGTCTGCAAGGTGATAGATATTTCATGTTGCTAATTGATGACCATTCCCGGATGATGTGGGTTACCTTCCTAAAAGAAAAATTAGAAGCATTTGAGAAGTTAAAAATCTTCAAAGCTATGGTAGAGAATCAAACCGGATTGAAGTTGAAGTGTCTAAGGTCTGATAGAGGTGGTGAATTTACATCTGGTGAGTTCATTGACTTTTGTGAGAAGCAAGGTATAAGAAGACAGTTGTCTGCTCCTAGGACTCCACAGCAGAATGGAGTAGTTGAGAGAAAGAACCAGACCATCCAGGAAGCTGCCAGGACAATGATGTTGGAAACAAATGTTCCTCAAATGTTTTGGAAAGAAGCTATCAGCACTATAGTCTACACTCTCAATCGAGTTCAAATAAAAAACAACACCGGTAAGACCCCTTATGAACTCTGGTTTGGCATCACTCCTACTGTGAAATATTTCAGAGTATTTGGTAGCAAGTGTTATATTAAAAGAGATGAAGATCTAGGAAAGTTTGATGCTAGAAGTGATGAAGGAATTTTCTTGGGTTACTCCACTCAAAGCAAAGCATACCGGTGTTACAATAAGAGATTAAGAAAGATGATAGAAAGCACTAATGTGAAAGTTGATGAAGGAATTGAGAAGCCCTCAAGGTTTTATGAGTTTGATGAGGATGACCAAGATGGTGTTCAAGTTCAAGGAGCTCAATCCTCTCCGGTAAGTCAGAATCAGCCTAATCCGGTAAATCAGGAAGAAGAGATAGGTCTGAATGAGCCTGATCAAGAAGCAGTAGTATAGAATGCTCCCAAAATTCCAAGGTATGTAATACAGAACCACTCTGAAGATCAGATCATAGGTGACAGAAACAAAGGTGTGCAAACTAGAAGGAATGTTGCTCAAAATCAGGATGAATGTTGTCTGATTTCAAAGATTGAACCCAAAACAATAAATGAAGCTTGCAATGATGAAAACTGGACTAAAGCAATGGAAGATGAATTGATGCAAATTGAGAGAAATCATACTTGGGATCTTGTTCCCAGACCTAGAGATAGGAATGTGATTGGAACCAAATGGGTTTTCCGGAACAAATTGAATGAAGCTGGTGAAGTAATCAGAAACAAAGCTAGATTGGTCTGCAAAGGCTACTCTCAAATAGAAGGAATTGGTTTTGAGAAACCTTTGCTCCGGTGGCAAGAATTGAAGCAGTCAGATTATTTCTTGCATTTACTGCCTTTAAAGACTTCAAGGTATATCAGATGGATGTCAAGTTTGCCTTCCTAAATGGTGATCTGGAAGAAGAAGTTTACATTGAACAACCGGATGGATTTCAATTGTCTGACAATGATGATATGGTCTGCAAGTTGAAGAAAGCATTGTATGGATTAAAACAAGCCCCAAGAGCATGGTATGAAAGGTTGGATAAGCATCTTGTGTAGATTGGATTCAGCAAAGGTACTGCTGATAGTAACTTATATTTCAAAATTGATCATGAAAACATTTTGATTGTTGAAGTGTTTGTGGATGATATCATTTTTGAAGGAAGAGATAGTATGTACAAAACTTTTGCAAATTAGATGAAAAGTGAGTTTGAAATGTCTATGCTTGGTGAAATGAATTTCTTCTTGGGTCTGCAAATTACTCAAACAAAGAAAGGGATCTTCATTTCTCAGACCAAATATGTGAAAGAATTATTGAGGAAATTTGGTATGGAAGATTCAAAGCCAATGAACACTCCCATGGCAACCAGATGGAAGTTGAGCAAAGATGATGACTCTCCAAAGGCAGATCAGACAAAGTATAGATCAATGATTGGTGGATTGTTGTATCTCACTCAGACTAGACCAGATATAATGCAGGTTGTTGGTCTTGTGACAAGATTCCAGGCTGATCCTAGAGAATCTCATGTTATGGCAATCAAAAGAATTTTTAGGTACTTGAAAGGAATAGTTGAGTATGGTCTATGGTACCCTAGAGATCTAGATTTCTCTCTTCATGCTTACACAGATGCAGATTGGGCAGGAGATGTGGATGACTGGAAGAGCACTAGTGGTGGAGCATTCTTTTTGGGGAAGAGATTGGTTTCTTGGCTAAGCAAGAAACAAGATGCAATATCTCTGTCTACAACTGAAGCAGAATACATTACAGCAGCAGGTAGTTGCACTCAAATCTTATGGATGAAGCAGATGCTAAGAGACATTAAAGTTGAATATGAGGAGCCTATCACAATTTTCTATGATAATTCAAGTGCAATTAATATTTCCAAGAATCCGGTATTACACTCTAAGACTAAGCACATAACTATCAAGTTTCACTTTTTGAGAGAACAAGTGAACAAGGAAGAAGTCAGGTTGGAGTATGTTCCCTCCAAGGATCAGATTGCAGATATCTTTACTAAACCTCTTCCCAAGAACTCTTTTGAATATCTCCGGGAGAAGTTAGGGGTCATGGCCCCTCCGGTGATGAACTAGGATGCACTGATGTGCATTAGTCTGGTGGATATCACAGTCATATCTTATGATCCAGATTAATGATGGGGAGCTGCTACTAAGGGGGAGCAGCTGGTATGATTCTGATGTGTTAAGAATTACAAGTATGAGCCCTTTGCCATTGATGTCAAAGGGGGAGAGAAGACATGTGAAAAACAAGTAGCTGATGATCAAAGGGGGAGCAGTAAATAAGGAGAAGACATGTTGCTGATAGGGGGAGCTGTGACAGAAAGGAGAAGTTCTTGTCTTGATGGTTTTTCACATCATATGTTGCCATCAATGACAAAGGGGGAGATTGTTGCAAGTGTGAGGTGAACCGGTGTTGTCATTGATGTCAACATACTCATATAGCATTGACAAGAAGGATTCAATGAGCAGTGTGCTGAGGATATTGAGAAAATTAGCCTCAGTCAGGAACAGTGAAGAACAGTGATAAGAAGAAGGCAAATGTATTGTATAGGATGCGAACTGGAGGATGCGGATTAAAGGGTTTGTAGATATGAGTCTTGAGATACTTTAGTTAAGATTTCAGAGGTCCGTATGAAGATCTGAAGGAGTTGTGGTTGTCGGTGTAGAACCGGTTCCGGTAAGTGTTCAGAGGTGACAAAGGATCACAGAAAGGTCCGGTGAGGTCCGGAACTATATAATCCTAATCTGTGGATTGGAAGGAGTGTTTGAGATGTCCTTGTGATGTGTCATCTCGAGTTGTGTATGATTTGGAGGTCTGGAAGTACCTTTTGCATTATGACAGTGGCGACAGATAGTGTTCTTGAAGTTCCAGATGAGGAAGAGAAGAGATTCGTAGAGAAAGTGAGGATGTACTTAGTCATTCAGGCAGGCTTGTGAAGGTTCTTGGATCATGTTGAGGTTGTTTTGTTGGTCCGCATTGATAGTAGAGCCCAGAATTGAAGATATTCTTCCGGATGAAGTTCTTGTTCAGACTAGCCGACCGGATGAGTTGTTCATCCTGCGAATGTTCTTGTGGTGGTCGACCGGATGTGTTATTCATCTTGCGGATATTCTTATGTTTGATTGCCAACTTAGATGATTGTTCCTAAGTCAATGTCTTGTATAAATAAAGGTTTGTGAGTTCATTTGAAGTGTGGATTGCGTGGATGAGAGTGGTGTAGTGAAGAGAAGTGCGAAAGGCAGAGCAGAGGTTTTGGGCTTAAATGGAACTGATCCGGACATGGTAAAGATGTCATTCTCTAGTTCAAGACTGTGATTCTTATCACCTTGTAGACAATGTGTCTCCTTGTAGGCAGTGGGCCTCTTTGTGAGCAATGTGCTCAGGCAGTGAGCCCTAATTGGCAAGTGCCATTCTTTTTCTTATTCTTTTAACAGAGAATAATCCTTGGGTTAATCACCCCATGGTTTTTCCCTTAACTGGGTTTTCCACGTCAAAATCTTGGTGTTCAATGTGTTGATGTTTATCTGCTCTTGTGTTTGTGCATTTTACTTTCATGGATGATTAATTGATATGCTGTTAACTAACAAGAGGAATCAAGTGTTTGAAATAGAGAACAAGTTTTTATACAACTGATTCACCCCCCCTCTCAGTTGTATGCCCTAGATCCAACAAGTTTCTACCCAAACTCCATCTTCTTCCCTATCAATTATCAAAACCATGAAATATACTCTACAAAATTCCATTCCACCAATTTTGAGGAGGTTTGGTCAGTGGAATGGTCTAAATACCCATAGTTTAGCCCTCAAAACCCTAGTTCGGGGTTTTAGTCAGTTTTCAGGAAAACTGATATATCTTCCTTCAAATTCAATGATATCCATCCAAATCAAATGCAAAAAGATATTTAACACACTCCACTATCACATTCAATGACTATCAAACCATGATAGAGCCGTATTGAGTCGTGGTATGGTCTGAACCAATGAGTAAACAGAGAAAATAACAGAAAAATAGAGTTTATTTCAAAAATTCCTTCACAAATCACATCCAACCCCTATCCTTGGGGTATGGGGAGGCATTTATACATGTTCCAAGAAGTTGTCATCAATCTACAACTGAAAACCCAACTACATGACCATTTGACAACCTCCCAAGTGTGTGATTTCCTAAGTTGCAAAGCAACTCTCTACCTTATGCAACATGATTGACAAAAACATAACCCAAAACATATGAATTGGTCATGATTGACCTTATTACATGCAATTTTATGACTAAGCATCTCACCCTTGTCCTAGAACCTCCTAGAACCTTATTGGTCAGTGACAAATTTATAGCCAAGATTGGCTAAGGTGCTCCTACACCATACAACCCCCCTGAAAAATGACTCATGTCACATGAGTTATGACTTGTTCCAGTTCCTCCTTGCCTTCCACATATATTCTGATATGCAAAACCCCTTGATTCAGGCACTGAAATCTTGTATTGGATCATGCCCTGCATCCTTGCCCTTGTTTGCACTTGAACATAACTCATTCTTTACAATCAGACCTGAATGTTGTCTGCTAACTGTCCCTTGACCAAATCTGATAATATTCTGGGCTTCATGCCTTCAAGCAAATGCTTATCACAGGTTCCCTGAACTGTCTTCTTCTTTATGGCAACTTCATACCTGTATCTATCCTTAGTCTCTTTTCTAATCTGTCCTTTCATGACTTTCATCAAACCCTCTACTTTATCAGTCTCATAGACCATTGTACCTACAGTCCAACTTGCTCTTCAACCTTGCTCTCAACCAAGGGACACACCATTGTTCCCACCAAGATATTAGTGTTCCAATTCACTACCATTTCATCCTTTGATCTTGATCCAGTCTTCACACCTGCTGCCATACCACTCTTATCTTCTTCCTTCTCAACTTTTGCAAATTGCTTTGTCCCACACATGATCACCTTAGCCTCTTTACCCTTACCTTTGTCATCTTCCACAAGTGGAGTCAAAGTAATGTCTACCCATCCTTGTTTATGGTATATGTATTTACCCTCCCATCATTTAATGTACGCTTGTCATACTACCAGGGCCTTCCAAGAAGTAAATGGCAGGAATCCATGGGTACAATGTCACAAACCACCTTGTCCCTATACTCACCAATTTGAAATTCAATAATAGCTTCTTCATTAACTAAAAGAGATTGCTTATCACTCAACCAAGACACCTTGTATGACAATTCATGAGGAATCTTTTGCAAATTCAGTTTACTAACCATTTCACTAGAAACCATGTTTTTAGTAGAACTTGAGTCTATAACAACTTTGCATACCTTGTTCTTGCACTTACATGTGGTTTTGAAAAGAGTCTTTCGATGCAATGGTTCCTTCTCCTTTGATGCCCTAAGAATGGTCTTCCTCACCATCAATGCTTCCCCTATTTCAGGAGTAGCAACTACATTTGGAGAACTCACACTCTCACAATCATCTTCTTGGACCATCTGCACTCTTTTCTCACTTCTTCTATCACCCCCACTTGAAGTAGCACCAAATTTCTTAGGGCACTTGTAGGATGGATGACCAAATTCATTACAATGGAAGCACCTACCTGAAAACCCATTTAAATTCCTACCTCCTCCAAATCTGCCTCTTGTACTTCTCCATCCACCTCTAAAATTAGATTGCTCTTGACCTTTGTTCACCTCTTCTTGACTCTCATTAACTTGTTTTGAATTAGGAAAGGATCCTCTGCCCCTAAATGTATTACCTCTGCCTCCAACTTCTTTGTCTTGCCTTCTTTTCATTTTCTCCTCAACTCTAACTTCCATTTGATAACATTCCTCTACACTTCTAGGGTTAGCCAAAACCAATTCATCTTGTATGTTCAATCTCAAACCACCTGAATATCTAGCAACTTTTTCAGCCTCATTCTCATGATGACTAGGCCTCATACTTAATTTATAGAATTCTTCAGTGTAAGATGTAACATCCATTTCCTTTTGCCTTAAACTTTGTAATTTCTTAAACATTTGAATTTGATAATCTTTGGGTAAGAATTTACCTTTGATTTTTGCCACCATCTTGTCCCATGAAGAAATCTTGGACTTTCCTTTCTTCTTCCTCTTTGACTGGAGATAATCCCACCATACCAAAGCATGGCCTTTCAATTTAGTCTTTGCAATCTTTACTCTCTGCTCCTCAGGAGCCTCATCACATTCAAAGTGTCCAAAGATCCAATACAGTCAAGTAACTCTTCATCATTCAGACTTCCTCCATAATTTTGCACATCTATTTTCACCTTTTGTTTGTCCTCTTTTATTGCCTTCAACAATTTGGCCATTCTCTGATCCTCAAGGTCTAACTCTTGTTCTACATCCTCATATCCTTCATCTTCTTCTTCATCTGACTCACTCTCTTCCACATCTCTTCTTTTGTTTGTCTCCAAGGCTTCAATTCTTTCCTCCAACTCTCTCATCTCTCTAGCATGTCTATCCTTCAACTCCTTCATTTCTTTAGCCATATCTTTGTTTTTTGGAGGCATCTTGATAACTTGTCTCTTCAACTTCTCCCTTGTTCTTCACAAACCTACAAATTTCAATCAAAAGACCTACTCCCTAATGTTCTGATACCACTTTGATGCAGAGAGGGTGTCAAAATGTCCTTACCAACTCAAATAAACAAGTACCATTCCCCAAAACCAAGGACTGAAGGTACTTTCTTTGTAACTAGGCCTCTAGCCTTGTAGCCCTTCCCAAGGTGTTTTTCTAACCTAATTTCCATGAATGGAATCAAACCCAACACATAATCAATGATTTGGATACCCATTATAACCTTACTCAACATATCAAAGAACAAGGCAAGGTTGTTTCAGAACCTCTACCCCAAAACAAAGATTTTCAATCTGCAACTAGGCCTAATTAGACCACATTTACAAAACGATCTAGTTCTAATTCTACTCCAAACTCCCCAAACTAACTTGGGACCCTTGAACACATCACCAATGGTCTAATTTGTCCAATTCCACCCTCTACAACAACTTTCAACTTACTATTTTCTCACTGTACTACTGTTAGGCCTAATACATGGTCTTATTAGGCATAATCTTGGCAAGTTTCTGCCCAAACTCCATCTTCTACCCTATTAATTATCAAAAACATGAAATCTACTCTACAACATCCCATTCCATCAATTTTGAGGAGGTTTGGTCAGTGGAATGGTCTAAATACCCATAGTTTAGCCCTCAAAACCCTAGTTCGGGGTTTTAGTCAGTTTTTAGGAAAACTGATATATCTTCCTTCAAATTCAATGATATCCCTCCAAATCAAATGCAAAAGACAATTAACACACTCCACTATCACATTCAATGACTATCAGACCCAGATCCGTACTGAGTCATGGTGCGGTCTGAACTAGTGAGTAAACAAAGAAAATAGTAGAAAAATAGAGTTTATTTCAAACATTCCTTCACAAATCACATCCAACCCCTATCCTCAGGGTATGGGGAGGCATTTATACATGTTCCAAGTAGTTGTCATTGGTCTACAACTAAAAACCCAACTACATGACCATTTGACAACTTCCCAAGTGTGTGATTTCCTAAGTTGCAAAGCAACTCTCTACCTTAAGCAACTTCAATTGACATTTTCCCTCTGGCCCAGGGAACATCATACATCTTTTTCTTTCTTTTCTTGTGGCCATAATCATTATCTAAATAAGATACTTGACGAGCAACCTCTAAAAATGTGACCCTAGGGGTCAAAACCTTGGGTAGTAAGACAGACTCCCCACTAAAACCATGGACTCTGATTATAGTAGTACATGCTCTAAAGAAATAGTCACAAGGTATTGGGCAGTTTGTTAGGAGACCCCTAATGTTCTATGTCATTCTATGTTCTATAGGCTCAGGGCTTAATTGGCTAAAAGTAGGGGCAACAAAGAATTCAGAAAAAAACATAGGGATTAGACATATCAGATAAAACATGAGTCCATGCAGACACATGAATGGTTCTACTACCATCTGATTCTGGGTCATACATATTCAAAGGCATATATTGATGAAAGAGACCAGGATTTTGATACAACATTAGGTGGAAAAGATATGCAGAATACCTGAAAACATGTTTGGTATTGAAATTGGTAAGTTGATCAACCATGGCTGCTATAATTTTCTCTGAGAAATCTAGTCGGTACTCTTGGGACTTGTCAATGGTTTTCAATCTGAAAATCACTGCCAGCTGCCAATCATAAACCATAGAGTCTTCATTCTAGCTAAAGATAAAGGCCGACATGGCGAGGGCATCTTGGACGTCAATCCTGAATTGAGTGCGGCCAGTAGGTAGTGCAGGCAACTAAGTATTATCCTCTCCTAGACGCATTTCAGTGTTTAGAAATTTCACCTTATCATGGACGTTTGCCTAGGTACCTTGCAACTTAGCAACATTAGGAAAAATGGCCGTCCTATTATGTTGTAGAGCCAGCATGTCCCTAATTGCTTTAGGGGTAATTTGAATCATGAATGGGCCTTGTTGAATGGTGTGTGATGGAGGATGAAACAACTCTGCACATAAATCAACCAGCTCAGGGCATGGGTGTACATTAGGTACCAGAAATTGCATCAATTGGGAAGTCCAGATTCTCATCCCAAAAGTTTCCCATTGACCCTTTGATGTTCAGACAAGGCATCTTTGGTGAGCCCCTTCTCTGAGGATCTTAGTATTTTGCTACATGTGGGTGTCAAAAATATCATCAGCGAAATCTTTAACCTGGGCTGGGTCAACACTTACTCCTGATTCTGGAACCCTTGTTCTTGGATAGTTTTTCCTTGGCTGTGCAGGTGCTGAAGCGTAAGACTTGTTGTTCACTAGCTTGTCAGTATGCTCAAAGATCCCAAGTCCCTCTTGTGATGATTGTGCCTTCGACATTTCTCCTCTTTACAGAAACTTAGAAATTTGTCACAAAAGAAAAGAACTGTGAAAGAATTATGTTTAGCTTCAAATGCTTGCAGAGAATGTAGGCTAAGCACAACAGTAGCTTAAGAATGCAGAGTGATAATAGCAAGTGCAACTCTTGAAGAGACTAATACTGAGCTTAGCAAGGCATTATGGAGCAATTAACGACACATCTCATCACATTAATGACACTAGTAATGAGAGACAATTAGCGTATCCTTTTGAAATCTGTATTGGAGGGAGTGTCAGATATGCCATAAGCGTGGCTATCTTTCTGAAAAAGTGTGTACCTCTTTGGAATTTAAGGGAATGTCAAACAACCTCAAATAAATGCAATTTGCTTAAAGAGATGAGACTTCTGCGCCGTGACATGTGTTCAACGAACACGTATTTGAAAAGGAAAAAAAAGTGGGAAAACAACACAAAAGAGGGAAAAGGAAAGAAAACAACTATTTGACTATGATACATTATAAGTTTCAGACTTAGGTGAAATGTTTCAGAAAGATCCCATTCACTAGAATCTCCTCAGGTTCTCCATCCATAGTTTCTAGCTCAAATGAATTTTGTTGTTTGCAAGACCAAAACTTATAAGGGCCTATCCATAATGAGTCAAATTTGCTGTGTCGACTTGGCTTGGCAGCTCTTTCATCCCACTTCAATACCAAAGACACAACTTCAAAATTTGGATTAAAACTTGTCAAACCAATTCTTAACCATCTTCTGATGTTTCATTACTGATTCATGTGCCTTTTCTCTCTTTTCTTGAACCTCCAACAACTCAGCCAGTCTGACTTGCATTGGGCCATTTTCTTCAATTTCAATCTATTTCAACAACTATAAGGTAGGAATCTCTAAACTTAGTGGCATCACTGTCGGTTTACCATAAACCAACTCATAGGGAGACATCTTAGTTACTTGCTTAGGTGTGATTCTATCAGCCCACAATGCTGTATTAAGTAACTTGTGCCACTCTATCTGATAATTAGTTCCTACTCTTTTTATGAGCCTGATAAGGTTCTTGTTGGACTCTGCCAAACCATTACCTTGTGGATAATAATTGGAAGAAGTTTTCAAATATATCCCATTTCTTAAAGCAAACTTAGACAATTTAGTTCCCAAAAATTCTTTAGAATTATCTGATATGATGGTACGAGGAGGACCAAACCTAGAAGTTATACCTTCTAAAAATTCTAAGATGACCTTTTCTATTGCTTCCTTGAGTGGTACTGCTTCACTCCATCTTGTGAAGTAATCTGTTGCTGTAAGAATCCACTTGTGTCCCATATTCGAAACCAGATTGATCATGCCAATAAAATCTAAACCCCATTGACCAAAGGGTTCGTCACAACTATGGGACTTAAAGGCATTGCTACATTTCTCCTCTTTTCAGTGTAGAATTGGCAAGCCTAGCATTCCTTGACCATTTGATAGCAATCTGCAAATAGGGTGGGCCAGAAATAGCCAACTTGTGTCACTTTGATTGCAATAGTTCTTGCTAAAAAATGACCTCCTGAGGTCCCATGATGCAATTCATGCGATAGTCTTTAAGCTTCATATTTCTCTATACATCTTAAGAGTATTCCATCAGTATTCTTTCTAAATAAAACTTGATCTATTTATACAAAATGAATTCCTTGTTGCCTACAATACCTTTTCTTATCATGAGAAAGTTCATTTGGAAACACCCCAGTCTTCATGAATTGTATCCTGTCTCTAACCCAAGATTCTTGATCCATCTCTTGGAGTTTCAACACTGTTTCATTTTCCTTTTCTTCTCTCATTGATTTCTCTATATCCTGAGTCATGTATTGACACAGTCCCTTGCCTCTAACCAACTTGGTAGGCCTCACTTCTACATCATATTCTAAGATCTTAGTTATCCAATTGACTCTTTTTTCAGTGATCTCATCCTCCATAATATATTCCCTTAGACTAGGATGGGCTACCAATATCATAATTTTATTCCCTGTTACTGAGTGTCTGAATTTCTTAAGAGTTTTCACCATAGCATAGGCTTGTTTCTCTACAAAATTATATCTTGATTCATACTCCCTGAGTGTTCTAGAGAAGAATGCTATTGGACGTTCCCCTTCCTCTTGATCATCTTTCTAAGTTAGAATAGTTGCAACACTAAATTCTCCTCCATCCACATACATTATAAAAGATTTTGAGAAATCTGGGTTTCTCAGTATTGGCGTAGTTGAAATGGCTTTTTTAACCTCTTCAAAAGCCTACCTTCCTTTTGTAGTCCATTCGAAAATCATGTCTTTCTTTAGCAATAATGTAATGGGTTTGACTAGTCCTACAAAATCAGATATAAAGTGGCTAACACAGTTAATCTTTCCCAAGAAAGACTAAACTTCCTTCTTATTAAATGGCAAGGATAGATTCATTATAGCTGTGACTCTCTCTAGATCTATAGAAATCCCATCTTTTGAAACTATGTGTCCCAAAAGTTTCCCTTGAGGTACGGCAAATATGCATTTCTTAGGATTTAGAGATATTCCAAACTCTTGACACTTTTGAAAAATAGCTTCTAGATTTTCAAAATGATCTTCGGCATGCTTAGTAAATATGGTCAGATCATCTAGATAGATCAAAATGATCTTATTTATGAGTTCACCAAATGCAACATCTATAGCACGCTAAAAAGTAACTCCAACATTTAAAAGACCAAAAGGCATTTTCACATATGCAAATGTTCCCGACTTTGTAGTGAATGTTGTCTTGTGTTGGTCTTCATCTACCAACGAGATCTGATTATATCCTAAGAAACCATCAAGCAAAGAAAACCTTTCTGACCCAGCCACAGTCTGCAAGATTTGTTCCATAGAGGGTAGGGGGTAATGGTCTTTTAATGAGGCTCTATTTAGGTCCCTGAAATCTACACAAAGTCTTATATCACCATTCTTTTTCCTTATAGGTACTAAATTAGACACCCAAGTTGAGTGCTTAATTGGAAAAATGATCTTTGATTCTAGAAGCTTTTGAAGTTCATCTACCATAAGTGGCTCAATTCTAGGGTTTACTAACCTTTGCTTCTGTCAGACTAGTTTTGATCCCTCAACTAGCTCTATAGTATGTTGAATGATGTCTCTGTTATAGCCATGGAGATCTTCATAGGTCCAAGAAATTACCCTATCATATTTGTTACATAGAGCAATCAACTTCTCCTTTTCCTCTTGGGTAGTAGCATTACCTATCTTTAATTTTCTTCCTTCACTGACTTGAATTTCAGAATAGTCATCTTTACTTGCCTTAAACCTCCTTTTGTCTAGGCTTACATCTTCAAGGTCAAATAGATTCTCTAGAGTGATAAGTCCCTTTGGAAGTTTATTTGACTTTAGTTGAATGATTTGGTCTCCATAAGCTTCTTCAATTTTGGGCTATAACTGATCAACAAACTCCCCTAACTATTGCAGAAACAAGAGTACTTGAAGATCACTATCAAAAACCTGCCAATTTTGGTCATTATCTGGGATTTTTGGTCTCACTATAACTTTGACTGACTCATTATTGACAAGCAGGTTGCTCACTGGGTTGAATTGAGAACCAATTTGTGTCATTCTATCTGCTTTAGTGTTTTGTGACCTGGGAATCACTTGGATATTGAAAGCATCAAACCCATTTATTAGATCCCAGATCTTATGATGGTAAGATCTCATTCTTACATTCTTTGCTACAACTTTCTCTCTAATTTGTTTTACCACTAGTTTTGAGTCTCCTCGAACTATCAGATTCTTAATCCCCTTTTTCTTGGCCAACATAAGACCATGCACCAAAGATTCATATTCAACATCATTATTAGTGCAGGCAAACTAAAAACGTATAGCTCTTAGAACCTTCTCACCATTTGGGGAAGTGAGACAAATTCCTGCTCTAGCGCCATTTTTGCTTCTAGCCCCATCAAAATTTAAGGTCCATATTTTAGGGTTTCTTACTGATTCTTCCTTATCAGGTAACTCTTTTCTCATAACATTTGGGACTTCTTGGTCTTCTTCAAAAATAACATAGGTGCCCAGACCGGTAGAGTCATAATTCCCATAAGGATCACTCTGCATCATGGTCATCTATCGACTATTTTCTTCTTCTTGTTGGTTATGTTCATTCCAATCATCTAATCCTTCAACACAGACTCTTTCATCTTTATTCATCATGGTGTGGGAGGCTTATACCTTTGGGACTAGCTCATCAGTGATATGATCTTTAGACAAAGGTTCTGACAATACTTTCATCTTTGTTCCGTACTTGGTTCTCAAGATTAAATGTGTCCAATCTAATGTCATATATCCTCCTATCTTGGCTGTGAAATCTTTGGATAGGCAAAGACCAAAGACAGGGGGAATATCTATGACTACTACATCTTGTTTAACAATTATATTAGGGCATGTATATAGCTGCAATGGGAGTTGTTTGATCCTTCCTATAGTCTTGACAACCTTTCCATCTAATTGCATGACCCCTCTAGAAAGTGGCTCATATTTTTGTTATCGCCCAGATTTGCACCCTTGCATACAGTTGTGAAACCTCTGCAATCTGGAGTAACATGGGAATGATCTCTAAGTGTGGGACTTTGCTAAATGAGATCAGACCTCTGGAGAAGGCTGGCTTCCTTGACTAATTATCACCTAAAACTACTGAAACTTGAGGGGAAAAGGGAGGAGGAAAGCTTTAAAGTGAAAGGTAAAATAACAAAACTTAAAACAAAGGGTGATACACCAGACAAATTTAAAGAAACTTTCACAGAACTGAAGAATGCACAATACAACCAAACATAACAAGTATGTATACACAGATTAGATGATTCTAGCAGAGGCAAGAAGCAATATGATTGAGAGGGACAAAGGAAATTCACAGACAACCATATGCGAGTTTACACAGAATCTAAAATCAGTAAAAGAGGTATGATAACTTGCATATATTCAGTAAGAAGGCAAAGTTACAATATATGAAAACTCTATTTGGAAACAGAAAAGCCAGAATGCCAAAAAATTTCTAACCTTATTTACAACATACGAATGCATATTTATAGCATTCCAAAAATAAAAATCCTAAATCGGTTACAAAAAAATGCTCTATGAGCTGTCCAGAAAATATCTCCAAGCATGACTGTCCTCCTGGATCAATTATGGCATCAAATATCTAGGACTAGGTAGATAGAGATATTTGAAGTCTTTAATGCAAGCAGCTTACTCATCGATCCTCAGCAATGAAAACAAGAAAATATTTGGAAACATGGCAGTGGAAAGATATCTCTGATTATTAATGCAAGCTACCCCATCCTTGTGCAGCCATGAATGCAAGAAATATTTGCATCTGCTCACCAGGGGTCGCTGAAACGTCTATTCGCCCAGACATGCAAATCTAGATCTAAAAACTGAAAGTGAGGAAATCCTCCTGAAAACCTCACCAAATGAAAGAGGAGACATAAACATGCATCTTTACCTCTTATAGCATGTCAAAATTCACCAAAACGAAGGAGATATAGGCGGTCAAAGTTTTGGTCAACCACCTGTATATATATCACTTTGCATCCAGGTACATATCGTTTGAATTTTCTGCCTAAATCGGCACCTAAAACTGCTTCTGAGTCTACCTTTGAATACACCAGATGCCTTGTACATCGGGCCCCACCATTTGTATATCGCATTGTATCTTGCCTTGTATATTGAAATATACAATTGCAAAATATACAAGCAGAAGATACAATGCAAAGTGCTTGTGCCTTGGCGGACCCCACCACTTGTATCTTTTTTCTTTGTATGAACATACAAGCCGCTAACCTGGAATGACCCTTAGCTGCATTTGATGTCACTGTCAGATCTGGCTTGTATGTTTGGCCTTTGCATATTTTACTCCTTGTACATTCAGCATATACAAACATCTTATACATGCAAGCTGCGGACCTGAAATTATCATGAAGCATATTGAAATTGCCATCGGGTCTGACTTGTATGTTTGACCTTTTGTACCTTTACCATTTGCATGTTCGCCATCAATGTACATTTGAATATGTACATTCACCCTTGCATCTCCGCGGGCTCCACCATTTGTATGTCTAAGCCTTGTATATCGGCTTTGTATGTGAAAACATACAAAGCAAAAATATACAAGCCACTGTAGCAAATGCATCTTTTGACTTGTATATAGGTTGATGCATATTCCACTTGTATCTTTTCTTTGTATATTGGCTTGTATGTGCAAACATACAAGTGAAATATACATTCCACTATTCATGCGCCGATGTATCTTCTAACATACAATCGGCCTTGTATGTGCGCGGGCCCCACCTCTTGTATCTTAGCGATATACAAATGGCTTTGTATGTTTTGCCTTTGTAGATCGACTTGTATATCCGAATATACAACAAGAACATACAAAGGCCAAACATACAAAGCGGGAATCTTCAATGGAATATCCCTGAGATGTATAACCCGATATGTATATTTTTCCTTGTATGTTTTTGTTGTATGTCCAAACATACAAACCAAATATACATGCAGACTCGATATACATTTTAGGAATATTCTGGGAATCTGCAAAAGATTCCCCCTTGTACATGCACCTTTTTGAGCCTGATATGCATTCTGAAGTGCATAAAAACTCACTTTTTTCCAAATTTTCCAAGGCCGATAGAGATTTTGCAAGCCCGCCAATGAATATTTGAACTGTACGTTGACCAAAACTTTGACCATAAATAACTTCTTTATTTGGCTGAATTTCAAGGTGATGTAAAAAGAAAACTTACCTATTTTTTCAAGCTCTTTCCAATGGTAAGGGTTTTTTTAGGCAAGGCTTTTTGGGAAGTTTGGCACTTATGGGAACATTTTCTAAAGGATTTTCAAGGAAAATGCCAGGTGGACCGTTTAGCTCTAGTCAGAGGAAAAAAATAGGTCAACAATTTGGCAACTTCTATGGGATGTTTGCCTGCTAAACATATAATCAGTGGCCTTAAGCATCCATTGGGCATGGAGTCATACATAGATTAAAAATATGCAAAAAAATTTTGACTTCAACAACTCATTACAGCAGAGGGGAACAAGAAAGACCAAAACAAGACAAACATGTTGAAAACAACCACCTCAACTGCACTTAGACAACACTTAGGGAAAGCAGAAAGGGATCTAAACTAATGTGCAACAGCAATTATTTGAAAGTATAGAGACCTAATCTACTGATTTACAAAGTACTCATACCTCAAAACACCTCTTCAGGTGTATCCCATTGACTGGGATAGGCAAATTTTGTCCATGCATATTTGATAACTGAAATGCATTGTACTCCTTGCATTCAGTAATGAGAAATGGGCCACTCCACATGTTATCGAACTTGGAATGCTTTCCTGGTTTGCTTTTCAATTCATCCCACATGAGCACCATATCACCCATTCTAAGATTTCTGGGGGTGGCCTTCTTATCAAAATTTCTTTTGGTCTAAATTTGATGATACTCCATTGCCTTCATAGCTTTATTCTTGCTCTCTTCAAGCTCCATAAGTTGAGCATATCTGACAGCCATGGGGTCCTCTACTTCAAACATTTCCAGCTGATTCATAATGTCTAGTGCTGGCAGTTCCATAGATATAGGCAACTTTGCCTCTTTTCCATACACTAGTAGATATGGGGAGTTTCTAATAGACCTTTTAGGATTTATTCTATCTACCCATAGAGCAAATTTTAGATTAGTGTGCCAGGTCCTCTAGTTATCCTTCATTGATCTTTTAATAATCCTTATGAGATTTTTGTTTGTAGATTCAGCCAAACCATTACCCTGGGGGTAATAATTTGATGAAGTATTCAAATAGATCCCATTCTTAATAGCCCAGTCAGTTATTTTTAGGCCAACAAAGGCCAAAGCATTATCAGAAATGATTGACTTAGGGACTCCAAATTTGGAAACCAAATCACAATAAAAATTTAAAACAACATTCTCATGGGATTCCTTCAAAGCCACTTCTTTAGTCCACCTTGTGAAATAATCTGTAACTGTAAGTATCCATCTATGGCTTGCACTTGATGGAGGATTAATAGGACCTATAAAATCAATGCCCCGTCTCATAAAGGGTTGCTCTACTTGAATTGGTTGTAGAGGTAAAGCTGGAAGCCTCTCTTTCCCTGCAAAAATGGCACACTTTATACATTTTCTAGCCCATGCATGGGCATCCTTAAATAAGCTGGGCCAGTAATAGCTAGCTCTCATTATTTTCCAAGCAGTCGTCCTTGGGGCAAAATGACCCCCTTCTATTCCATCATGAAATTCGTGTAGCACCTTGTCAATCTGGTCTATATCAATGCACCTTAACAATACACCATTAAAATCTTTCCTGAAAAAGATGTTATTTATTAACACATATGGAATGGATCACAGTTTAAAATATCTTCTTTTGGTTCTATCTAGACCTACTGGACATTTACCAGTTTGCAAGAATTGAGTCATGATTAACCCAGCTGATGCCTACTGTTGATGTATCATTCTGATGCTCTTCTTCAATAGTCAGAAGCACCTCCTCTTCCTTTTCTATTTCATTCTCTTAACTAGTAGCGAGTTGTTCATTGAGTCCTATGCCTCTAACAAGCTTGGTTATTTTGATCTCCACGTCATATTCCATGACTTTGGTGATCCAACCAACCCTTTTCTCACTAACATCTTTACTCAACAGGAACTCCTTCACACTGGGGTGAGTGACCATCAAATGTATCTTGTTATTAGAAACAAGATGCCTGAACTTTTTTAGACTTCTTACCACTGCCACGACATGTTTCTCAATAAAGCTATACCTTTGCTCATACTCTTCCAGCCCTTGGCTAAAGAAAGCGATTGGTTGCTCAAAACCCTCACTCTGCTACTGTACCAAAATCACAAAGATTGTATCTAGGCCACCATAAGCATATAAGACAAAGTCCTTGGAGAAGCTAGGGTTTACCAGAGTTGGTACAGCCACTAATGCCTCCTTGATGGTCTCAAAACTAATTTTGGGCTCTGACGTCCAACTAAAAACTGTATTCTTCTTCAACATAGACGTCAACGGCTTCAAAAGATTCGCAATATCAGGGATAAATCTTCATAGAAAATTAATTCTACCAATAAAACTTTGCAGTCCCCTTTTGTGGCTGGGTAAAGGCAGCTCCAAAATAGATTTTACCCTTTCAGGATCAATGGTAATGCCTTCTTTTGACACCACGTGCCCTAGCAGCTTGCCTTCGTGCACAGTGAATATGCACTTCCTGGGATTGAGGGATATCCCAAATTCCTTGCATCTTTCAAACACTAATCTCAGATGTGATAAATGTTCAGTTGCGTTCTTGGAAAAAACTGTGATATCATCAAGGTATACCAACACTAATTTATACATCAAGCCCTTAAAGGCAATATCCATGGCTCTCTGAAAAGTAGAGACAGCATTGGAGAGGCCGAAAGGCATCATTTTGTAGGCCATGGTACCCCATTTGGTAGTGAAAGCGGTCTTGAACTGATCCTCCTCCTTGACTAACACCTGATTGTAACTAGAAAATCCATCAAGCAACGAAAACCTTTTTGAGCCAGCCACTACCTACAGAATTTGCTCCATTGAAGGCAATGGGTAGTGATCTTTTAGGGAGGCCCTATTAAGGTCTCTGAAGTCAACACATAGCCTAATCTCCCCATTCTTTTTTCTCACAGGGACAAGGTTAGACACCCAAGAAGTATGCTTGATTGGATAAATGATTTTCCCCTCAATCAGTTTGGTCAGCTCTTTAATCATTAGAGGCTTAAGCTTTGGATTTAAAGGTCTTTGCTTCTGCCTCACAGGTTTAGTACCTGGTTCTAACTCTATGGTATGCTGGGCAATATGAGGATCAAATCCCTTGAGGTCTACATAATCCCAAGCAAACACATCTTCAAATTCTTGACAGAGAGCAATAAAAGCTCTCCTGTCCTCAGCTGAGCAGATTTTACCGATTTTAAGAAGATTACCTTTGAAGATTTCTAGCTCCTCATAATGCTCTTCTTTAACCTGCATGCTGGTCTTGCTTTTCTTTAGTCGATCATCTGTATTGAAAATAGATTCCAAGGTTACCAATCCCTTGGGCAGCTTATTTGTTCTCAACTAAACAATTTGATCATTTCCATATTGTTGTTTAAGCTTATCCTAGTTTATCACAAAAAATTCATCTTCTTCTAACAAGAAACATAGGATCTGCTCATCGCTTTCAAAAACTTGCCAATGAATGTTATTATTAGGGATAGAGGGTCTATCAACTATTTTTACATGAGGTTGTACCTTCTCCCTTTGAATATCACTAGGGATGTCAAACTGAGCCCCAATCGTAGCTAATCTATCAGCATGGGAGTTCTAATTTCTAGGAACGGAGATCAGATTGAAAGTATCAAACTCTTCAATCATGTCCCAGACCCTATGTTTGTAGCTTTTTAGAACATCATTTTTTGTAAGATGAAGTCCTCTCACCTGATTCACAATGAGTTCACTGTCCCCAAACACCTGTAAACAACCAATTTTCCTCTTTCTTGCCCACTGCAAACCTTGAATTAATCCTTCATACTGAGCAGTGTTGTTTGTACATGCAAAGGCAAAACGGAAAGAAGAAAAACATTTTTCACCTTGTGGTGACACCAGCATTGCACCACCTCCAAATCCATTTTTGTTCCTAGAGCATCAAAATACATTTTCCACACCTCATTTCGCTGCTTTGTCTGTTGTTCTGCATTCTTTACCAGATTTGGAATTGTTGTTTCAGATTCATGCAGTATGTAAACCCCCATACCCATCTCTTGGATGTGTCCTTTAGGATCATCCACACTATTTTCTGAGTCCCACTCCCTTAAGAGTACCTCTGGTATGCTTTCCGCTTGTAGTTCTTGAGCAGCAACAAGTTCAAGATCATTAAAAATAATGCAATTTGCATTAACAACACTTGGTGTGTAAGGCTCTATGTGATGATTTGAAAGTAAGTCAGACTTTAAAGTTACTTTGGTGCCATATATGGTCCTAAAAAACTTGTGGGACCAGTCTAAGGATAAATATCCTCCTATCTTGGCTGTAAATTCTCTTGATAAGCACATGGCAAAATAGGGAGGCAAATCTATGATGAATACCTCCTGTGAAATGGAAACATTGGGACAGGTATGCAGGGTGAGACCTAGGTCTTTTATTACACCCACAATATTGACAGTTGTGCCATCTAATTGAAGTACACCCTTCTCAAGAGGCTAGTACTTGAGCCCTAATTGGTCTACAATTTGTTTAGGCATCACAGAACTGCTTACACCACTATCCACCATGCAATTATGAACTAACTTGTCTCCAATTATCAATGATATATAAAATGGGAGTGGCTTGGCACCTTTATTAGGCTATTTGCTGTTATCTTAAGATGAATTGGTAAGGACAACCCTATTTGGGTCAATAGTTGTATCTTTGGATACTTTCAAATCAGATAAGGTAGACTGCAATATGTCTTTTTGGCTTGGGATGGCTAGGGAATCCCACATGGACATTGTCACATTCATCTTCTTCATATTTTCAATTATATTGAAAGGCAGAATGGCACTTACCTTCTAATTTGATTTTGTAGCAGCAACCTCTGCTTGCAAACAAGGCATCTCCCATGTTGCTGCTAGAGTATTTCTTTGTAAAATATGGGGAACTTGGGATGTAGAAGCATCAACATATCCCTTTCCTTTATTTGTAGCTTGCTCAATCTCATAACCCCTCTTCTTGGCTCTTGTATTTGCTGCAACTGAGGTGTTATCACTATTTATGCCACAGAATTCACCCTCCTGCCAGTTCATGAAAGCAGAATCACTCTGAGGCTGCTACTATTGTTGCAGAGCCCCATCTCTTGGTGTGCTTGGCTGTGAGGTTGCCACATTTTGCACCATTAAAGCCTGATTTATAACCCCATTTGAACAGGCTGCTTGACTGTGTGGCAGATTACATGGAAAACACCACTCATATTCAGCTGCAAGGTTGTTCTAAGTAGGGACTAAGTCTCTTACTACATTAATAGGTGCCGGATTATAAGGCTGAAAAGGCCTTTGATTTACGTTCTGTTTGGCACCTTGGTAGTTACTTTGATATGGAGGCCTATTAGCTTGATAAGGTTAACTTTGGCTTTGATATGGTTGTTGATTTTGCCCTTGAGGTTGCAGTTGATAAGGTTGCCTGCTCTGCGATTGCTGCTTTTTGATGTTCACCAACTCATTCCCCAAGGTCTGCAAGATATTTTCTATTTTCTGTTGGCTATTTTTAATCTCTTTCAACTCTTGAGATGAACTAGAAGCAGCAGCTTAAGAATTGGCAGCGTTTGGCAATGCCGCTATAGTAGGTAGAGGGGAAAAATATGGGATTGGCAAAGGCATTGAAGCCTAAATTTCAGGAAAGATGGGCACTGCCAGTCTGGGTGCTATTTTTCTAGCCTGAATCGGATTATTCTCTACCCTAATAGCTAATTCATAAGCATCTGGTAAACTAGTACCTCCTAGTGATTGAATCATTACTGAAACATCACTATTTAAGGCTTTCAAAAAATACAAGAATGCATATTCAGCTAGAGGTCTTACCATGGTAGGAATTTTGTCCCATGTCTTCTAAAATCTGAAGTTGAAATCCATCATTTGCTCCTAGGGAGCTCTCTTTATGGTGGTCATCTGTTCAACCAATGATAGATTATCTGATTTTTCTTGAATTGTTTGTTTAATTTCTCTCCTAGATCATCCCAGGTTCCTACAGTCTGCACTGGTAGACTCCTAAACCATTGCAATGCTTTCCCCTTGAATGAAGTGGCCAGCATCCTGATGGCTACATTTTCTTGAGTGACATGATGTACGCCACACAGAGATGTTATGTCTCTAATGTGCTTAATAGGTGTAGTTTGATTTTCCCCTGTGAAATAGGGTAGATTCTTCAAAGCCGCCATGGGTATAACATCATGTACTGTTAGGTTTAAAGGGCTGCCCCCATCAAAAGTCACGAATGGCTGATTTCTTGCCATCTGGGCAGCTTGAGGTAGATTTACTTGAGTCACTATAGGAACTACAGAAGCAACTGGTTTAAAATTTGGTGGAGTTGAATGTATCCTTTTAGAAACTAGAGTCCTTGCTACAGCTCTACTCTGCCTTCTAGGTGGAGATAGCTGCAAATAGTCAAATGAGCTTGAGCTCCTGGTTTGTATCTTTCTCATAAAATGTAACAGCAGAACTGATCTGCTTGTCTCTCTCCAGTCTAAGTCGCCAGATATGCAAGGTTTAACCTCTTAAAGGTTTGTAATCACTGGGTGCACATCAAAACCAGCAATAGTGATTGTTAAGTTGATTGTTGTTTTGACTCTTTTATCCCACCGGGCGTGCCAAAGTTGTTATCACCCAGATTTGTACCCTTGCATACAGTTGTGAAACCTCTGCAATCTAGAGTAACATGGGAATGATCTCTAAGTGTGAGACTTTGCTAAATGAGATCAGACCTCTAGAGAAGGCCAGCTTCCTTGACTGATTATCACCTAAAACTACTGAAACTTGAGGGGAAAATGGAGGAGGAAAGCTTTAAAGTGAAAGGTAAAATAACAAAACTTAAAACAAAGGGTGATACACCAGACAGATTTAAAGAAACTTTGACAGAACTAAAGAATGCACAACACAACTAGACATAGCAAGTATGTATACATAGATTAGATGATTCTAGCAGAGGCAAGAAGCAATATGATTGAGAGAGACAAAGGAAATTCATAGACAACCATATGTGAGTTTACACAGAACCTGAAATTAGTAAAAGAGGTATGATAACTTGCATATATTTAGTAAGAAGGCAAAGTTACAGTATATGAAAACTCTGTTTGGAAACAAAAAAGCCAGAATGCCAAAAAATTTCCAGCCTTATTTACAACATATGAATGCATATTTATAGCATTCCAAAAATAAATATCCTAAATTGGTTACAAAAAAAATGCTCTATGAGTTGTCCAGAAGATATCTCCAAGCATGACTGTCCTCCTGGATCAATTATGGCGTCAAATATTTGGGACTAGGTAGATAGAGATATTTGAAGTCTTTAATGCAAGCAGCTTACTCATCGATCCTCAACAATGAAAACAAGAAAATATCTGGAAACAGGGTGGTGGAAAGATATCTCTGATTATTAATGCAAGCTACCCCATCCTTGTGCAGCCATGAATGCAAGAAATATCTGCATTTGCTCACCAGGGGTCGCTGAAACGTCTATTTGCACAGACATGCAAATCCAAATCTAAAAACTAAAAGTGAGGAAATCCTCTTGAAAACCCTGCCAAATGAAAGAGGAGACAGAAACATGCATCTTTACCTCTTACAGCATGTCAAAATTTGCCAAAACGAAGGAGATACAGGTGGTCAAAGTTTTGGTCAACTGCCTGTATATATCGCTTTGCATCTGGGTACATATCGTTTGAATTTGCCACCTAAATCAGCACCTGAAATTGCTTCTAAGTCTTCCTTTGAATACACCAGACGCCTTGTACATTAGGCCCCACCATTTGTATATCACATTGTATGTTGCCTTGTATATGGAAATATACAATTGCAAAATATACAAGCAGAAGATACAATGCAAAGTGATTGTGCCTTGGCGGACCCCACCACTTGTATCTTTTTTCTTTGTATGAACATACAAGCCACGGACCTAAAATGACCCTTAGCTGCATTTGATGTCACTGTCAGATCCGGCTTGTATGTTTGGCCTTTGCATATTTTACTCCTTGTACATTCAGCATATACAAACATCTTATACATGCAAGCTGCGGACCTGAAATTATCATGAAGCATATTGAAATCACCATTGGATCCGACTTGTATGTTTGACCTTTTGTACCTTTACCATTTGCATGTTCGCCACCAATGTACATTTGAATATGTACATTCACCCTTGCGTCTCTGCGGGCTCCACCATTTGTATGTCTGAGCCTTGTATATCGGCTTTGTATGTGAAAACATACAAAGCGAAAATATACAAGCCACTGTAGCAAATGCATCTTTTGACTTGTATATAGGCCGATGCATATTCCACTTGTATCTTTTCTTTGTATATTGGCTTGTATGTGCAAACATACAAGTGAAATATACATTCCACTATTCATGCGCTGATGTATCTTCTAACATACAATCGGCCTTGTATGTGCGCGGGCCCCACCTCTTGTATCTCGGTGATATACAAATGGCTTTGTATGTTTTGCCTTTGTATATCAACTTGTATATCCGAATATACAACAAGAACATACAAAGGCCAAACATACAAAGCAGGAATCTTCGATGGAATATCCCTACGATGTATAACCCTATATGTATATTTTTCCTTGTATGTTTTTGTTGTATGTCCAAACATACAAACCAAATATACATGCAGACTCGATATACATTTCAAGAATATTCTGGGAATCTGTGAAAGATTCCCCCTTGTACATGCACCCTTTTGAGCCTGATATGCATTCTGAAATGCATAAAAACTCACTTTTTTCCAAATTTTCCAAGGCCAATAGAGATTTTGCAAGCCTGCCAATGAATATTTGAACTGTACGTTGACCAAAACTTTGACCATAAATAACTTCTTTATTTGGCTGAATTTCAGGGTGATGTAAAAAGCAAACCTGCCTATTTTTTCAAGCTCTTTCCAATGGTAAGGTTTTTTTTAGGCAAGGCTTTTTGGGAAGTTTGGCACTTTAAGCTTTATGGGAACATTTTCCAAAGGATTTTCAAGAAAAATGCTAGGTGGACCATTTAGCTTTGGTCAGAGGAAAAAAATAGGTCAACAATTTTATCTTTAAAACATCTACTATCTGCTTCGGCATAACTGTAGTACTAGCTCCAAAATCTATCATTGAATTATGCAGCAATTTCTTTCCCACTATTAAAGTTAGATAAATTGGATCTAGCTTAGATTTACCTACCTCAGGTGTATTGTTCAATAAGGTTGTTGTCTGCACAGGTGTAGTGTCCTTGTGTTGAGCCCTCCTTTTATCAGTAATTATATCTATAGTATTAGCATTTTTAGAGCTCACTTGGTTTTGCAATGCTTCTTGTAGCAGCGTCTTTTGCTCAGGAATTGCCAACATATCCCAAATTAACACATGTGCTGGAGTCTTTTTCAACTATTCTACCATGTTCATAGGTCCTTGGGTTTGTGTCTTTGGATAATAAGGGTACCTTGCTCTTTCCAACATCTGCCCAGAGGATGCTTGATTCTGAATTGGCTGAGGCACTTCTTGCCTATCTTTAACTTGATTTTAATGGCTCTGGAAAGGAGGAGTACCAACGGTCTCATTATTTATGACTTCGGGCTGTTCCATCATTCTCTGCTTTGATCTCGTGTAATAATCTAACTACACCAATGGTTTCTTTGACGCGGATGCTTCATTCAAGAACACTGAATCTTCATCCTCAATCCATGAAAATAAGGCATGTTCAGGAGTAATTTCCTCTTCTTGTTGTATAGACATCCCTTGCATCTGAGCCACGATTACTGCATTCTAGACTCTGGGTGACTGATATGGAGGGGCATTAGATGTCATGACTTGACCCTCTCCTCTTCTCTGTTCTTGTATCTTTTGCTGCAGATTGCCTCTAGGACAATCTCTAGGCATATGAGCATTATTGCATGGGAAGCACCAAGCATTGGTGTCTCTTGCTAAATTATTTTGTCCAGGAACTATTTCTCTGTTGGGATTATGAGGAATGGCCTATAGAGGTGTAGGGACTGTGACCAGCTGATTTGATGATTGAGGGTTATTTTGCCTTTAAGGGCCTTGATATTGATTTGATTGATATGGGGATCTATTCCCTTGGAAACCTTGGTAAGAAGGCTTTGGATAGGTGGTTTGTTACCTTTTGAGATTAATTATCTCATTTGAAAAAGTTCTAAGGATATTCTTGACATCATCCATTTCAGATGGTTGAGCAGAAGGTGTTGCCACAGTGGGTTGTGGAGGTGTTGGGAATGCATACACAGACACATGTGGAACTGCTGGATTAGGGGCTTCTTGTGGCAAAGGTAAAGAGATTTCTGGGAACATGGGCATAGGAGGCCTTGGAGGCAGTCTTCCTACATCTATTAAGTTATTTTCAGCCTTAACAACCAATTCATAAGCCTCTGGCAAAGTCTGACCTCCTAGGGACTAAATCATTACAGATATATCAAAATTAAAAGCTTTGAGGTAGAACACAATAGCCATACCTGATGGTGGTCTTGTTGTAGCATGAATTCTGTCCCATGTCTTTTGAAACCTTGTATTGAAATTAGTTATAGCCTCTTGAGGTGCTCTCTTTATGGTAATCAATTGTTGCAGTAGGGAAGATTTATCACCTTTCTCTTTAAATCTTGCAAAGAAAGCATCGCCAAGCTGATCCCAAGTAGATATTGTATTTGGAGTCAAAGATCTATACTAGTCTAGAGCCTTTCCTTTGAAAGAAGCTGCTACCAGTCTTATTGCCACATTCTATTCAATAATAACATGGACTGCACACACATCAGACACATCTTGTAGATGCTCCCCAGGTGTCTTGAAATCTTCTCCACTGAACTTAGGTAAAGCCTTCAAAGCATTTGCTAGAATAGGGTCCCAAGTGGCTGGTGGTACTGGAAGAATGAGAGGACTGCCAGTGTTCCAATTTGTATAATTCCTTGGGGCTACAGGTGTTCCCATATTTATTCCTTGTGTCACTGCAATTTGATTCACCCTTCACCCTTCTTCTTGGAGTAGTGACTAATGGTGGTAAAAGAATACCTGGATTAGCAGGAGACTAAGCTCTTGTTGTCGGTCCACAGCTCTGACTCCTTGCAGCTCTCTGGTTCATACGATATTGATAAAGAACTTCAAGAAAGGTCCCACCAGGCATGCCAAAAACTATTGATGCTTAAAATTGTGTGGGTTTCAACACCAACATGGGAAGTTTCAAGAATGTGAGACTTGCTACTTGAAACAACCTCCAGATTTTAAAGAAGCTGGCTCTTCCTATTTAAATTGGGTTTTGAGTAAAGGGAAAGAGGTAAACAGGATTACAGATAGAATATGCAAATCTAAATTATGGTGATGCACCTGAGTGGAAAGTATTCCTTCAATTTAGCACAGTGAACAAATCCTCAAGATACGGTTATATTAAAGAGCAGATACTGCATGATCAATATAAATAGATATAAATGAATACTATCAAAGGCTTATAACCAGACAACTTTGAAAAGACATAGATGATATCAACCAAGGCACAAAATAGAGTTTTCTCATTAATCTTCCAGCAACATAAAAGGCACAAAACATGCACAGGTATATCAACTTTCTTATCAAGAACAAAAAAATAAAGGCAAAATGACATAATCTGGCCACAACAAAGTCTCTGAATTCTCTATTAGATCCTTGATGAAAAACTTATCAAGAGTTGGATCTCCTATTTTTAATCTATCCTCTGGCAACTATAATTGCTACATATTTATAATCATAGTCTTAACCCAAGATTTGCCTGCAACCACCCAAATCCTCAACAGCCAAAAAGAACTAAAGAAAGTCCATGACCATTACGATCTTCTGAATCTGATACTGTTATCTTTTCTGTGGGCTCATTGGCTGAGGAACAATTGCATGTGGCATTCTAACAATATCGCCGTTAAGACACATGGCGACACCTGTAGGCTCCTTGCTCAAAAGAAATTGTAACACATGGCAGCAGCTGTTGTAAATTCTTGAAACTCTTTTCCTTCAAAAGAAATACACAAGAAAATGTCACTTGTTGCACTCTGCTTATCTTTGAAAATGATACGTGTCCCTCTCTGTTGTCACTTCTAAAACTATATCTTTATACTTGGGTGTCTTAGCACCGTGACACCTGTCACCATTCGCTACACTTTGATACTGAGATATAATATCAATGGGACCCCCGGCATTCATTACTTACTACCCTCACAGGAAAATAAGCTGGGACAGATGGCAACTTTCGCTTGAAACAAAATTAGACACACGGCAGCCTCCAATGACTTAATTGAAACTTATGAAACTTTTGAAGATCCTTCAGAAGCTGACACTTGTCACATTCCATAGCAACTGTGAATCAAAATGCTTTTTCTCTGAGAGCATTACAAATAAAACAAACCTTTTTCGCTATCGCCACGTGGCGCTCCTTGGTGCAAGCTTGAAACTATGTATTTGAACTGTGACCCACCATATATATAGATGCTGATATTAATATACATCCTGAAAAGAGACACGCGACACTATCCTCTTAAGGCTCAAAAGGCATAGGCGGCAATACACGGGAATAAGCGGGAACAAAAGAAACTTTTTGAAACTACTTCTACTAGCAACTCGTGGCGAATCTCGCGACACTTTGATACTTCATAAAAGAAACTATGACTTAATATGTGGCATGCTTCGCTGCAAGTACTCAAAAACAAATAACACGTGGTACTATCCGCTTAAAAATCAAAAGCATTCTCCTCTGTTGTGGCTGAGACACTTGGTGTGATCCACGTATAGGAGCATAGGAACTGGATCTTCTACAGGAACATACATAGTTAGAAAATATAAGCTGCTGTAACATATTATCGCTAGCAACATTGTTGAAACAAAATGTAGAGTTAAAACTCTACAGTATGATCAGAAGCAAAGGAAGGTGTTTGGACTTGCAGGAAAGGTATTGTTGGACATTAACAAAGATATGATAGAGAGAGCCTTTGGACTCCCCACATATGCTAAATATGAGAAACTCAACATGAAGACTACACTCGATTACTATGAGAGGATGCCCAAGATGACAAAAGATTACATAAACCAACACCTTCTCATCACTCAAAGGAATAACCCCTTGAAAATGGCAAAAGTACAACATAAGAGTGAATTTAAGGAATATGCAAAGGATGTAATCACCCTCCTTAGTAGGGTCTTTGGGCTTGCTACTGCCAAAGAGTAGCATCCTTGGATGTGCGAGTTCTACACAAAAAACATTGATGGAAAGAAGATTGATTGGGGCACCATTATCAACAACAATCTTCATGAACAACTAGTAGAAGTATTGGAATCCAATGAGTTTCACATGACTTCATACTCAATGTACCTCCTAGCCTATGAGGCTAATTTCTTAGGGCTTAAGTAGGTTGGTTCTCTCCAATTGGGAGAGACTGAAGTTTTTGATCATTTTTCATAGTTGGAGCTCAAAGAGAGCTAAAAGAATTATTGCCTTGTTGATGATGCCTTTGTTTATGTAGCTATTAGGGGCTTGGAAAATGATTATGCGAAGAGGCTGTCTATGCAAGCTACAAGTGAGATGCCAAACTAGGGTAATTGGTACATCTTGTCCAAAACCTTCACCTACATCAGAGTAGTCATCTTCCACAAAGCACCTTACAAGTTGGCCAAGTATCCTAGTGATAGGATCATCCTGTTAGAATTGTGTAGGCTGGCAAGTTGAGAGTCAAAGTGCTCAGGGGATGCAAAGTCAAGCTAAATGTTAGGAAGGTCAAAGAAAACAAAGCCATGGATAGAATTGAAAAGTTCATTGAAGTCATTCCTTACACTATTTGGGAAAACACCTTGATTTTCCCTACAACTAGAATGATAAAGGAATTCACCAACTCCATTCATCAGTAGCTAAGAATGCAATCCCTTAATAACATGATGAGGATGAAAGCTGCATTCAAAGAGTTCCAAGGAGACTTGATGAAGTTTGGGGAGCTACATAGTAAAATCAAATAGTCAATGTTTTCCCAAAAGACGAAGATAAAGTATCACCAAGGGCCAAATCAAAATGATCTGAATTAGGCAATCCTAAATTTCTAGTCATTTTCCTAGTGGAGCATGACTTATCTACATCTCATTTTGATAGGCCTTCAAATTTATTCATTCATTATTCTTTCAAAAGATGTAATAACTGAATTCAAAATGAATTGATGTTTTATATAGGTCCTAAGAGAGTGATGAAATATGTAACTTGTAAAAATTTTAATTGTGGGTCTAGGCATTAATAGAAGTTCTAGGCCAACCTAAGATGTCACTCAAGAAGGGTATATAATAACACCCTAAGAGGCATTGCAAAGGAAAATGAGAGGGAATATAGAAATTTGGCTAGAAGGCTGCATTTTTGTAATTTTGCTAAGGCATGTGAAGGGCAAATTATAAACACATTTGTAGTGCGGGATTCCTACTGTCATATGTAATCTATCAATTATGGCCATCAATTAATAGAAGATACTTTATTTTCTCTGTGTTTCCTACCATTTGATGGTAATGTATTTGTATTTTCATTTGTATTTGATACATTCTAGTAAGAAAAGTAATTAATGGTTTATCTTTTTCCTAAGATTGAGGGATAGGGTTTGATTTCCATGCATGCAATATGGTGATTTCTTACCTTTCATTCTAATTTCTCAACAATTCCTTAGAATCTTGCACCTGAAATGTGGATGATTGTGTGTAATAATGGTTTTTGTATTTATAGGTTCCATATTGAATCTTTCCAAATTTGACAAGTGAAGTGAAAATCAAATGCAGAGGCGGTCCATCTTTATTTTACTATTTTCTTTCTAACCCTTACCTCTTTCTTTTACTTTTTTTACTAGTAAATTAGTTTAGGGTGGGTGCAAAAAGATGGGGGGCCAAAAAGTGGCAAAATTCTTAAAACTTTTTAAAAAGCCATAATGCGAGAGCATTATAACGCGCTCGCGTTATGGGTTGGTGTTGCTGAGCCTTTGGCTTGGCAACACAAAACCATAATGCGCTCGTGCTATAACTTGAGCACGTTATAACGCAAGTGTGTTATTTTTTTCTTTGCATTTTTTTCTTTTTTGCAAAAGTTTACCCAATGTTTAAGGGTTGAGGGTTTAATGGTTGAAGGATTAGGGTTTAAGGCATACTATTAAGGGTAGAGGGTTTAGGGTTGAAGGTTTAAGGGATGAGGGTTGAGGATTTAGGGATGAGGGTTAAGGGATTAGGGTTTAAGGTATAGTGTCGAGGGTAGAGGGTTTAGGGTTTAAGGTTTAAGGGTTGAGGGGTGAGGCTTTAGGGATAGGGTTTATGGTTTAAGTTATAGTGTCAAGGGTTGAGGGTTTAGGGATAGGGTTTAGGATTTAAGTTTTAAGGGTAGAGGATTTAGGGATAGGGTTTAGGGTTTAAGGTTAAATGAGAGACCTAGATGGCTAAGGACGGATGGAGAGGTAGACAAGGAGTGACTGAGAAACTTAGAGAGGGGAGAGGTAGAGGTGAGGGGGAGATAGAAGTGAGAGATAGAGAGGTGAGGGGAGAGATAGAATAAAATGAGAGAGTGAAGTTGACAACTTGAGGGAAAGATGGGTAAGGAGGAGGGAGACAGGTGGAGAGGAAGGGAAATATCTAGAGAGCCCTGAGAGATATACAAGTGAGAGACCTACAACCTAGGGAGAGAGGGGTGAGAGAGATAGAGGAGAGATGGGAGTGAGGCAGATAGGGGAGGAGAGGGGTGGATAAGGGTTGAGGGTTTAAGGGTCAAGGGTTGAGGGTTTAAGGGTTGAGGGTTTAAGGGTTGAGGTATTAGGGGTCTAAGGGTTGAGGGATTAGGGTTTAAGGTATAGTGTCGAGGGTTGAAGCCTAATCCCTCAACCCTCGACACTATACCTTAAACCCCAAGGTTGAGGGATTAGGGTTTTAAGGTATTGTGTCAAGGGTTGAGGGATTAGGGTTCAACCCTTGACACTATACCTTAAACCCTAATCCCTCAACCCTTAGACCCTTAATACCTCAACCCTTAAACCCTCAACCCTTAAACCCTAAACCCTTGACCCTTAAACCCTAAAGCCTTAAACCCTTAACCCTTATCCACCCCTCTCCTCCCCTATCTGCCTCACCCCCATCTCTCCCTTATCTCTCTCACCCCTCTCTCCCTAGGTTGTAGGTCTCTCAAGGCTCTCTAGATATTTCCCTTCCTCTCCACCTCTCTCCCTCCTCCTTACCCATCTTTCCCTCAAGTTGTCAACTTCACTCTCTCATTTTATTCTATCTCTCACCTCTATCTCCCACTCACCTCTCTACCTCTCCCCTCTCTAGGTCTCTCAGTCATTCCTTGTCTACCTCTTCATCTGTCCTTAGTCATCTAGGTGTCTCACTTAACCTAAACACTAAACCCTATCCCTAAAGCCTCAACCCTCAACCCTTAAACCTTAAATCCTAAACCCTATCCCTAAACCCTCTACCCTCGACACTATACCTTATACCCTAATCCCTTAACCCTCAGCCCTAAAGCCTCAACCCTCAACCCTTAAACCTTCAACCATAAACCTTGTCTCTAAAACCTCTACACTCGACACTATGCCTTAAACCCTAATCCCTCAACTCTTAAACCCTTAATCCCTCAAACCTTAAACCCTTAAACCCTATATACCCTTTACACTTAACCTTGGACACTCAACCTTGAACATTATCCCTCAACCTTCAAACCTCTACCTTATACCCTATACCCCTATACCCTATACCCTATACCCTATACCCTAATCCCTCAACCCTCAACCCTAATTTTGATTTTCTTCCATTGATTCAACATCATTGTTGTTTTCCCCATCAGAAACTAATTCATTCAGCAACTTGTTTCCCATTGGTTGACTTGAACTACATATTCTATTAGAAAAAGGGCATCTTTTATTTGTATCAATGTTGGTATTCATAAGCTGAAGAGCATTGATATTTTTCACACACCCTATTCTTTGAAATATCTTAACCTTAAAATATGACTTGGATATGTACTTGAACACAACAAAATCTCCAATCTCTAACCCATGATGATTCACAAAATTTTCCCAACCCTGACTAAATTCTAGTTTATTTATTGTATAGCCTCAACCCTAATCCCTCATCCCTAAACTCTAAATGCTATCCCTATTCCTAAACCCTCAACTCTCAACATTAAACCCTAATCCATCAACCCTAAACCCTAATCCCTCAACCCTAAACCCTATCCCTAAACCCTCAACCCTCAACACTATCCCTAAACCCTCAACCCTAAACCCTATCCCTAAACCCTCAACCCTAAACCCTATCCCTAAACCCTAAATCTATGTTTCTTGCTATCCACCCCGCACTTAGGGGAGGTATATTGTTATGAAATAGGCAAATAATCTCCCATTATTTACTGGCTCACGTTTTGTCCTGCTATAGATTGATCCATTAATATTTGTGCCTATCTCACCTTCAATAGCACCTTTACAATATCTCACCTCTAGTTCCATTAGCTCATGTTCTATATCTCACTTATCTCTCTTCCTCACCTCTCTACCTCTCCCCTCTCTATGTCTCTCAGTCGCTCCTTGTCTACCTCGACCCTAAACCCTCGATCCTCAACCCTATCCCTAAACCCTCAACCCTCGAACCTCAACCCTCAACGTTAAAACCTAATCCCTCAACCCTTAACTCTGATCCCTCGACCCTCAACCCTATCCCTAAAACCTAAACCCTAAAGCCTCAACCCTCAACCCTCAACATCAAATCCTAATCCCTCAACCCTTCACTCTAATCCCTCAACCCTAAACCCTATCCCTAAACCCTCAACACTATACCTTAAACCCTAATCCTTTAACCCTCAACCCTAATCCGTCATCCCTCAACTCTAATCCCTCATCCCTAAACCCTAAACGCTATCCCTATTCCTAGACCCTCAATGGGCTCGATACTATACCTTAAATCCTAATCCCTTATCCCTAAACCCTCCAACCCTATCCCTAATCCTTATACCCTCAACACTCTACTTTAACCCTAATCCCTCGACCCTCAACCCTATCTCAAAACCCTTAACCCTCAAACCTCAATGTACTCAACCCTCAACGTCAAACCCTAATCGCTCAACCCTTAACTCTGATCCCTTGACCCTCAATCCTATCCCTAAACCCTAAACCCTAAAGCCTCAACCCTCAACCCTTAACATCAAATCCTAATCCCTCAACCCTTCACTATAATCCCTCAACCCATCACTCTAATCCCTCAACCCTTAACCCTATCCCTAAACCCTCAACACTATACCTTAAACCCTAATCCCTCAACCCTCAACCCTAAACCTTATCCCTAAACCCTAATCCCTCAACCCTCAACCCTAATCCATCATCCCTCAACTCTAATCCCTCATCCCTAAACCCTAAATGCTATTCCTATTCCTAGACCCTCAACGGGCTCGATAATATACCTTAAACCCTAATCCCTTATCCCTAAACCCTCCAACCTTATCCCTAATCCATATACCCTCGACACTCTACTTTAACCCTAAACTCTCGACCCTCAACCCTATCTTGAAAGCCTTAACCCTTGAACCTCAATGTACTCAACCCTCAACGTCAAACCCTAATCCCTCAACCCTTAACTCTGATCCCTCGACCCTTAACCCTTAAAACTTGAACCCTCAACCCTCAACCCTCAACTCTCAACATTAAACCCTAATTCATCAACCCTAAACCCTAATCCCTCAAACCTAAACCCTATCCCTAAACCATCAACCCTCAACACTATACCTTAAACCTTAATCCCTATCCCTCAACCCTTAACCCTTAAAACTTAAACCCTATCCCTACACCCTCAACACTTGACACTATATCTTAAGCCTTAAACCCTCATCCCTAAAGCCTCAACCCTCAATCCTTAAACCTTCAACCCTAAACCCTATCCCTAATCCCTCTACCCTCGACACTCTAACCCTAACCTTGAAATTAAACACTAATCCGTCAACCCTAAACCCTCAACCCTCAACACTATACCTTAAACCCTAATCCATCAACCCTAAAACCTAATCCCTCAACCCTCAACCCTAATCCCTCAACCCTCAACTCTAATCCCTCATCCCTAAACCCTAAACGCTATCCCTATTCCTAAACACTCAACCCTCGACACTATACCTAAAACCCTAATCCCTTATCCCTAAACCCTAAACCCTATCCCTCAACTCTTAACCCTTAAAAATTAAACCCTAAAACCTATCCATAAACCCTCGACGCTCAACACTATATTTTAAACCCCAATCCCTTAACCCTTAGCCCTAAAGCCTCAACCCTCAATCATTAAACCTTCAACCCTAAACCCTATCCCTAATCCATGTACCCTCAACACTCTACTTTAACCCTAATCCCTTGACCATCAACCCTATCCCTAAACTCTCAACCCTTAACCCTCAACTCTCAACATTAAACCCTAATCCGTTAACCCTAAACCCTAATCTGTCAACCCTAAACCCTAATCCCTCAACCCTAAACCCTATCCCTAAACCCTCAACCGTCAACACTATACCTTAAACCATAATCCCTCAACCCTAAACCCTAATCCCTCAACCCTAAACCCTAAACCCTATCCCTAAACCCAACAAAACTGCTTTGCCTTATGTTAGGTTGTTAAACGCATCATTTTTGACGCTCTTCTCTTAAAGATATTTGAGTTGCAAGAATATGTCAAAAAAATGGCTATGAACTTTTTTAATATTAGTAATGTTATATGGCATGTTTTTCTGGCCCATCTGGGGTTCATTATGCCAATAGGTGTACACACTATGAGAAAAGCTTTGCGTATGGTACATCCATAGTGAGTAATTAACAGTTGAAATCAGAAGGATGATCATTATGAGAAAAGCTTTGCATTGGGGTACATCTATGTTTCTTGCTATCCACCCCACACTTAGGGGAGGTATATTGTTATGAAACAGGCAAATAATCTCCCATTGTTTACTGGCTCTATCCATAAGAACTACTAAACTATACCTTAAATCCTAATCCCTCAACCTAAACTTTCAACCCTAAACCCTATCCCTAATCCCTCTACCCTCAACACTCTACCTTAACCCTAATCCCTCGACCCTTAACCCTAAAAACTATCCCTAAAGCCTCAACCCTAAACCCTAATCCCTCAAGGTCCTAAACTCTAATCCCTTATCCCTAAACTCTAAATCCTATCCCTAAATGCTCCTCAACCTTAAGCCTTAATCACTCAATCCTTATCCACCCCTCTCCTCCCCTATCTGGTTCACTCCCATCTCTACCCTCCTCTACCCTCGACACTATACATACATACATATAGGCATACATAGATACATACATACATATAGGCATACATACATACATACATATAGGCATACATACATACATGATTAATAGCCTTGAACATAAAAAAATTTAAGTTGAACATAACGCGCTCGCATTATTTCAAACATGAAAAACAACACAAACTTTTGTGGAAAAGAAAAAATGCAAAGAAAAAAATAACGTGAGCGTGTTATAACGCGCTCGCGTTATGTCTTGCTTTGGGAATCCCAAGCCTGGGCTTGGGATTTGCTTTGGATTTCCAACCCAAAGACTTGGAGTGCCTTTTGAACAGTCACAGACGTGTTTTCCATATTCTTCAAGATTTCACATAATTTCATTCGTGCTAACCCTCAAATTTGCATGTGTTTCAAGGTCGAACAAATTGAACACCTGGATAATGTTAGGCTTTCTCTTAGCTATCTGATGATGTAATTTTTTTCACATTTTAACAATGTTAAGCCTTTCATCTTTAATTTCTTTTGTTTGTGTGTCCGTTTTTGGGCAAAAACCACTGTTTGGTCTTTTTTTCATTGTAAATTAACTATTCATTGAAATTTCAAAAAAATTACATATTTAGAAACTAGACTCTATTCTATAAATAATAAAAAAAGAAAAAAATGATTTTCAATTAGTTTTCAAAATATATAGGGGTAGCATGACCAAAATTCTATTTTTTAGGATGTGTCCACTTTGAAAATTAGTAAAAAATAAAATATTCATCAAAAAATTATCAGAAAAATCGAGCATAAACTACATGCTATTAGCTAATTTCTCATCAAAGCGATTTTAAAAATACCAAAAAAAGTTGACCTTTTGAGGGAGCCACAAAACATGCTATGTTATGTTTTTTTGACAGAAACAACACCAATTTCTGTGGCTCCCTCTTTTGAACCCCTTAATCTATGCCATTTTCAAAAAAAAATAGTAGTTTAGAAAGTAGACTCAGAGCACTACGAACATTGTTTTGGTTGCATCTCCAAATTTTGAGTGTAACTATGCTATATTTCTCATCCAAGGCTAGTATTTCCTGATTTTAGAAAAAAATGGCCACTTAAGACCCCTTTTTGGCCCCCCATCTTCTTGCACTTACCCTTTAGGTTTAGAATTCAAAAATTTTGAGCTCAAAACAATGTTTGTCTCCACAGATACCTGATCTCATTGGTCTACGGTTAATCTTACTAGTAGAAGCCCCTTGAACAAACACTCACATAGACCACTTTGCTACTCCAACATTGTTGCGACCCATCCAACAAGGACCTTGGATGTAGCTAATCTCTTAGGTTAGTCACCTTTTTAGGAGAAGTAGAGTGGTCTTTTTTCTACTTGAACTTGATGTGCCAAAAAAGCCATCAACAACATCCATGGCATAATTATGGTATATATAGGAGGTAGAGGTTAGTTATTATCATCATATTGAGTATTGTGTTCTTATTGAAGACTATTGGAGGTATCCCCCTTGAAGTGGATTAAGAGGTTTCCCCCTTGAAGCGACATATTATTATCAAGTATTTGCAACATATTTCCTATTATATTCTTCTATTGTGCATGTTGTTTCATTACAAGTGGTATCAGAGCATGATCTTGGCACCATGAAGCCAAAAAATAAGGTGATCTTTTTCAAATTTGGAGGTCATTTTGGGAAGCGTATATCTCTCTCATTTTGGTGAATCTTTTCAATATTTTTAAAGGATTTTTCAAGGACATATCGAAGCTGCTACAATTTAGATTTTAGAGCAATTGGAGTAGAATTAAGTGAGTTATTGTAGAATTATGGTTTCCACCATTTTTTATTCTAAGGCTATAAATTTTAACAAATTTGTTGAAGATTTTTTCTAGGAAGTGAGATATAGGCACTGGTAAGTTATAGTATAATTTTTAGATTAATTGGATTTTTTTTGTGTGATTTATTCCAAAATTATTTTTCTTCCCATTATGGCGGGGCCTACAAAAAGAGGCAAAAGGAATGTTGCCACACCTAGAAAATATCCAGAAAATGAGGATGTGGAAAATGATGATATTATCCATAAAGAAAATGAATATATATTTGAACACATTCATAAAGAAACCAACAAGATGAAGGATGAAGTGATATTATATAATAGTGCACCATTACAATAAATGTAAGTCATTAATCATAGACAACTTGAATTGTTGCTAGTCATTTTTGAACAAAAGTGATGAAACAAGATTAGATAGTGAATAGAGCATCGCCAAGTGTGTGAATCCATTTTTACAAACAAATAATTATAATTTGAGTTGGTGGTTGAAATTGCATTTTGAGGTGAGGATAGCAATAATTGGGTAAGTATTAATTGTGCACAACTATAGTTAATGTAAGTCTCTTTTCTAGAGAATCAGTGAATTAGGTAGAATTATTAGATATAAGTTAGAAATACTGTAGGGGATGATGTAAATCTAAATTCTAAGATATAAGTTAGATAAAAGAATGGATTATTTAAAAAAAAAATTGATGAATAATTGACCTTATGTGAAAAAATACCTTCTTAGAATGATCATTGTGGATTTACATGCATACCTAACAATATCTCAATATAAAAAATGTCACATAGCACCAAAAATAAATTAATAAAAAACACATATAAATTGATACTTATAAACCATTGAATAAAACAAGTAATTTCTATTAAAATTAACTCATAAAAATAGGATTATAATAAAATGCAAAATAAACCATAGTGAGCATTGACAAATCTGAAATTTGTAATCACCATCCATGGAGTAATTCAAAGTGAAGGTTATCTTCCAATAGAGAAACAAATATAATCACCCCGTGTGGAAGACCAAGTCAAATGGATGAGGTACGATTGGCGTCTTTTGTGAAGGAACATTTTCTAGGCTTGTGAGAAGCAATCACGTACATCATCAAAGGCGGACCTCAGCTTCCCCTTGTCCATAGGCAGAGCACTCAGGTTTTTCAAGTCAACAGTTTCCACTCATTACGCTAGTCAAGGTAGGTGATGACTCTTCTCCCATGTAAAGAAAGGAGAGGTGCACCTCATCTTCAACATTCATTTAATTCATCAAATTTTATCTTTGGTCAATTTTGATTTCATCTATTTTCAAGAGACTGTTTTCGGGAGAAAATTGTATTCCACACAAAAATGGAAGAAATTTGTGGAAAGTTAGTATGGAGAAAATTGTAATCTCACCTACTTTTATTTTGTGGGTAGTGGGATACCTAAGTTTCATCTCATGCTTGAATAACTAATCATCAATATTATTTTGTTGTATCACCTAATACACATTCTTTTGTTCGAAATCTTATAGAGAAAATGTTAATACTGATCCTATGATTGATCATGTCAAAGTCTTCTAAGTGATGAGTGCCATCTTGACTTAATTTACATAATGGAATAGATTAGTTTGATATTATATATTTCTCCACTCACCAATTCAACAAAATAGCTCCTTGCTCTGCCTCACTCCAACTACATTACAAATCAAGGTAATAGCTTTTTCCAGCATATAGTTTTTATTGCCCCACCGTCGAGAGGTCGCTACTTCGCATTCACCACCTCATTCCAAGGATACATTGTTCAACTTCCATACTATGTTCTTTTTCGGCCTAGACAAGAAAAATCATGGCAAAGAGAGAGGGTGTTACCAAGTGTTCTAAGGCAGAGGGGATGCAGGGGAGACGTGAATGATACAAGGAAAATTTTACAGCCTGCTTAAAGGCAAAGAGATCTCATGGAATATCATGTTTGCAGGACAAGTTCGAATGGTTTAGTTCATTAGACCTCAGAAAACTGTTATGCAAATGAATCTCCTCTTTTCTTTCTTTGATCCTTCCCCGTGACGCCCTAAATCCCCCGGCCTCCATTCCTTTTCACCCATCTGATTTAAGCATCCTTTTTTTCTTTGTAAAAAATACCATCCCCAATTTTTAAGAGGGTCGTATCGTATGAAAATATGAGATTTTGAACCAGCTGTCAAAATTCTATAGGATTAACATGATATACCGATATATGGTTTTTTTTTTTTTTTTTAAACACCGAGCTCCCTCTAAAAGGGAACCCTAGCCCTTTATATCTCCTCAGCCACTAATAAAATACCCCCCAAAATCCATTACAACAGCCACATTTAAATAGCCCCAAAACAAAATTCTTCAATAATGATAGGCATCATTCTTCACAAAAATAAATACCAATGAACTCTTAAAAAGACTTTATCATAAGAAGGGAGGGATTTTTTTTTTTTAAGAAAACTATCAAAATTTAAATAGGACTAAGATGATAACAATTATATATGGATTATCACATAATTTACTTATACTAAGGTATGTCATAGTATTTCATATAGTTTTCTCATACTAAAGTATGCCATAGTATTATAAAGGCACCATTAATTAAGTAAAGGTCATGGAATGAATTGTTTGATAAGAAGGGTCGACTATCAAAGTTAAGCCCGACATGCTATCGAAGAGTATTTCCAAGTTTAAAGGTGAACAAGCATTACGAAACAAGGATTAACTCAATATTAGATTAAACTAATCTAACCATAACATAGATCCAAACTATCTTATAACTCACAAGGAATTTCAACAAGTCATAACATTATCACTAAAATGCAAGGGACATCACGCAATGGTCGTAAAGCTAATTCAACCTCACACTTAAGCATGAAGAATACGGACAAACACACCTTAACATGTATAGAAGAAAACCAAAGAAGAGAAAACGACTTTAAATCACTATACTCATGCAAGGAACACTTCACGTTATGGGTTATGCACACGACAGGGGTCCACGTACATGACAACCTGATTATCGAAACTGGGTGAACTAGGCTAAGAGGCTGACCTACCACAAGAACACAAGGTCAAACACTTGATTGAAGGACTACGTAAGGCGAGGTGGCCCAGTGGTACCCTGTCTCCTCCTCCACATTCGTCCATTGGTGAATCACCTATATACATATATCCTACACACTCAAATCAAAACATCAAATCCAACAATGCAAATCATAGCTGAAGCAATACTAAAAGACTAATGAGGATGTGTAACCAAACACGACCAATATCCATCTTGCAACTATATTATAGAATACTCAAATCATTTTATCATTTAATCCAGAACTATAGGGATAACAGGGTACGCACTAGTTAGACAAGGGCATGCACTACACATAGAATTGCAAGTATGCAGAGTGACTCTCTGAAAAGTTGGTATTACCTAAACCTATATATTACAAGTATATCCTAGATTAAGGATTAAGTCAAATTGACTAGAATAGATTTCAGTACAGACAAGTTTATGTCTAGAGTTACAGAGTGAAGAAAGTCACTGTAGGATGAGATAATTTCTAAGTCGAGTTAGAAGTATGTGAACAATTGACTATGTTCATTGCGAAACGTCTATTTATATTAAATCTTTGACCAAAGTAATGCATCTGTCTCTGCATGCATTAGTCGGTTCATTGTGCTCCAGAATTACATAATCATCCAGTAGAATCATACTCAGTTAGAGGGGATCTATAGTTGTATGACCGTGTTGGTTATGTAGGACACAACACTAGAAACGTAGATGGCAAAACTTGTTGGTTCTTTATATCTATTCCCTTCATGAAGGGTAGGGCCACTTCTAGGAAGGTAGGTGTGTGGGGGACCACCAATCTGTGGTTGCAGGAAAAGCACTCAGGTGATGCTCTCCTTCCCAAGCAGATGACAAGCCAAAACTTATGAAATTAGATATCAAAACTCCATATGCAATATATTTAGTATGATGACTTTATAGTCAAATTTATGTAAATTATTCTTATTTCCAAGAGCAAAATATTGTAAAAGTAAAGTAAAAGGTTTCGCTAAAATGCTATCTTTGAATATGTTATAATTTTCAAGTTTGAAAATATTTAGAAAAAAATATGCTTTTATTTACTTGATTATGCAAATGATTAAGATGTTAGCAAACAAATGCTTATGATAATTATGTTCATTTACTTTCTAGTAAATTCGGTGTGTAAATTTGAGTAATATTAGAAGACATGTTACATTGTTGCATTTGGCCTTGATAGTTATTCTATTTTTGTTAGTGTTTGGCTATTCATATAGTATTGGGATACTCTACGATAGTTAAAAGAATCATGCACTTGATCTGGACATAAAACTCATAGTTTTTCTTCTTTTCATCCCTACACTCATTTGTACCTAATAACCCATTTCTCCACACTTAAAGCATGTGACATATTATCTTTTCCTTTGGTTTGATCTCTTCCCCTATCGTGTGCTCCTTTGTTATCATTATGCTAACTTTTCTTGCCTTCTTGTGGATAGTCACCTTTGTAGCTTGTGGATGGTCTCTCATCTTTGATCTATGGCATCGCATGTTATATTTTGTTGATTGTTCTTTAGTTATATATTCATTACGATTGGTAATAACCATGATCTCAAGTATGGAAGGATATTTCTACCAATCCTTTTGGTCTTTCCATTCCTCTATGGATGGGCTCATTACCCTCAACAACTATGACCATAACAAGGCTCACTTTCTTCTCTTACCTAGAACACTAGTGATGGGTAGTTAGTAGTTTCATGCTTGTCCCATTCACCAAAAAGCCCACAATCTACACTCTTCAACCTCTTAGGTGGCTCTACAATATCTTCTCTTAATGTGCACCAACCTATTTCCTTCCTTCTAATACTCTGGAGGCACTCATTCTACAAGTGACATTCATTTGAACAATAAGTACACCATATTTTCCTTCTACAGAGTGATGATGTTTCCTTATGCTTTTCTTCTTTTCTAAAAACTCTAGTTTAACCTTTAATTGCTCTAGTTGTAATTTTAATTTTTTTATTTCCTCACTCTCACTTTTCTCAGTTTCTTTTCTTCAAGGTTGCACTTCATTTATAGAAGCTAACTTCACTATCTTTTTGTATGAGTTAAAAATTCATCCATCTAATGATGCTCTAATCCTAGGTAGTGGTCTAGAAATAAACATGTTCAATTCTTTATTTTTAAGTAAGGGGCTCTTCAAAATTCTTGACTACTCCCTTAAATATTTAGTCAAATTCTATTATAGTCTACGGTCCTTTCCTTTGTATCATTCCCCTCATCTTACTAACATTTTCTAAGGGTGTCTAGAGATTGAAAGTTGTTTAAAAACTCCTCTTCAGATTTGTCCATTCTTTATTGTGCAAGGGGCATTCCTTCATATGCCATTTGAGTGCTTCATCCCTTAATGTCCCAAAAAACTCATAGATGTTTGTCGAATTATCTCTTTCTCCATTCCTCCTCTAAGAAATCTCTAGTTACAAATATATGTTAAGTTACTTCTTTGGTGTCTTTACCAAAGATACATGGTTTGGTCTAATTGTTTTCCATTTTGAAGTTTTAGGTTCCTTTAATTTATCGTTATTTCTTGAGGTTTCTCCTTTATTCCCTTTTTCATCTTCTTCTTCTTCTATTCTTGGTTCATTAGGCCCTTTCTCCCTCAAATTTCTAGTGCACTTTTATCGCACTTGAAAATCTCTTGTTATTTAATTAATTTTCTTCCTCTACCCTTATCTCTAGGTAATCCCATATCAAAGAAATATTTTCCTACAATTTCCTCATACAATATCACAAACTCTCTTCTTGTTGCCTCTTCATCCATATAGAAGGGTCCACTAACTAAATCCTTAAGAGAAGCTCTTCTCACTTTAGATGGCACGAGGGTAGATTCTTGATTTGAGGGGATGCATCTTTTCATAACTTGTCATTAGTAGAACTTCATTAAATAATGATGAGTTATAACATCCTTCTTCAAATGCTTCTGTTGTATTGATGCAAGTTCCATATCATTGAATATTTATTTTAAATTTTTAATTCCTTCACTTCTTTTCAATTCTTGAAGTTCTAGGATTTTCAACATTTTCTCCTTTTATAGGAATACATTTCTTCTAACCACATTGTATAAATACTCTACATTGAAATATAGAGGTTTTAATTTAGAAATTAGGGTAATTAACCCCTCAAACCCTTCATTGTTGATGACCTGTATATTAGACAAATCTAGAGTAGAATTTAGTTCTTGATTTAGAAAATCAAATCATCAAGCACCCCTGCTTCTAGGCCCTAACAAGGCACTCTTGCTTCTAAGCCCTCCCTTGCCCAACCAAATCAAATCTTCATACTGCTTTAATTATTTTTCTATCCATGTTAGATTTCCTTTTTCTTTTCTAGTTAGGGTTATTGGTTTCCTTTATTTGTAAATGTTAGTGAGTGTCAAACTGTGTATTAACCCTCTGATTTTGGAGGTTCTGAATTCCTAGTAGTAGCCCTCCTAGCACGCTATAATGAGGCTTCCCTATCCTTCTCAATCCTTTTGTAGTATATTTCTTCTCTTTCCTAAATCTATTTTAACCTCCTTTCCTCATTAACATTTATTTCAAATGCCATCTCAATCTCTTCAACAATCTCTCTCAATTTCTTGCAATCTCATTTAGTCAATGGGTGTTTTTGATTTGGTATTACACTAATCATTTTATGCATCCTCAATAGATCTGTTGGGTCTCAAAAATACATGTTGTAGATTCTAAGAGGATGCCAGGTTCTATGATCAAATCTACAACGTTTCTGAACCAACTAACAAAGTTAACCCTAATAGATGATTACTCCATGCACTTTAGGCTCTATTAAACCTAGGTGGGTGAACCTTTAATTAATAAAATAGATTAAATGAATGTGCAACTTCGATTAATGCTAATTTATCTATTCACAGTGGTAGAAAATGTGAAATAGATGAGAAATTACTAACTATTTCTATAAAGCAAATAATTTGGTATAAACTATAATGTTAAAGGAAATTAAAGATTTACTAATGAATAAAAGAAATAAATTTTTCAGACTAGTGCCTCATTGGGTAATGGAGTCAAAAGAGATTCAGAAACAAATAACTTATGCTAGGTAATAATTTGAATTGTTTGGTATAGAGAAATGGTTTACAACTTGTGTAACCGTGCAAGGGAATACTTATTAATCCATACTTAATTATCCAAAGGATATAATCAGATTAATTGCAAAATATTCAAAAGGATTTAATCCTTCCTTGAAGGAACCAATTAAAAATTATGCAGAAATAACAAATTGCATCAACTTTGGAGACAAAATAATAATTCTAGTTAAATGATTCTACTTATAAATCCAAACAACATTTCAAGATTACTGTAATTAATCAAAAGGATTTAATTCTTTTCAAAGAAACTAGTTAATCTAATCACAGATACAACAAATGTGTTCTGACAAAATGAATATATGCTTGATATATCAAATTGAATAACTAGAAAATACTGAAATGGAGACAATCAAATAACTAAAATAAATCAACAAACAACTGATACCGTCATGAAGTCGTTGAATATGAAATCTTCCATTAACTGCTTCAGGATATTGCATGCAACATAGTCGTTTTCAAAATGAATATAGATATTCTATTACCCTGTGTATAATGTTATGATTGAAACCTAAAAAGTGTTTTTCTCTAACCTAAAGTTGTCTCTAAAATTTATCCTCTGTCCAATCCTTATTCGGGTCATGGTCATCTCTTATAAAGAGAGGCAAACAAGCTTCAGACCTGTTACAAAATTTGTGACGGTTGATAACTGATTGGACCTAACTATGAAATGAAACAACATTAGTTATAACATAAATTAAATAATTTGATTAAAAACATCAACGATCATTTAAGGCTGGGATAAAATATTTGATCTTCTGATATGATGAAATCATTTAACTGCCGGCTGAGAATTGCTTCATTGCACTCAATGTAACCATAATAATACAAAGAAAACAAATCATCATTAGATAAATAATATATAAACATATATGCTTTGCATTGATGTGAACCTTAGAATCTATGTTGTGAGGTATCGTTTCCTTATTTCTGTCGTATATTTTCTTACTGACCTGTATTTAGGGTTTTTATCACCGTGACAATGTATTTCATTTTATCATCAATTGTCACTTTGTCATACCCAAATGTTTAATAATAATTTTCTTCGATATCCCTTTTTAGGGCTCCAATAGTTTCAAAAAATCCTTTGGCATGACTTTTGGTTTAATTAATTATTTTTAATATTGATATTTTGCTATCACAAAATAAAATATTCTTCAATGTTTCAATATCCCCTTTTTCCCCATTCTGGCCTTTTCATGTGACATCTATTAGAGCATTAAATAATTTCTTTAGAATACTAATTTTCATATGGTAAAACCTAAATGTTTTCACCACAAAATTTGTCTTTGGGATATATACTTCTCATAAAGTATCTTTCAACACTTTACCTTTTATTATATTTTTACTCCCTTGGTGAAAACACTCATAAATATGCCTTTTAAGAATTACCTGAATAATTAATTCTCCACAAAATTTATTTTCTTTGAAATATGAAATTTTCACTTGACATAATCAGATTAATCCTCTTCTTATTTTATTTTAATGTATTAGGAAGATTTATTTTACCTCTACTAATATTCCCATAATTCCTTCTCATGATACTATTTATTTTAGTGAAAAATGATTTCCTCCTCCAACTTCTTTGGTGAGATCGTTTTACCAGTCCTCATACAAAAATATTCACCCACTCCGGGGGATTTCCTTTCCAAAAGCTTTTCTCACAGCATTCATCACCAGTTCCATTTGCTAGAGTTGTATTTGTAGTATCTGGATTCTGATCATCTACTACAGAAGTTCTTGGCAACTGAGAATCTGGTATATGCAACTACCTGTTCATCCAAACTCCCATAGATCTATAGACTCCCACCAAACATTTAATGGCTTCCAGTTTAAATGTAGCATCCTACACTGGAGACAATGTAGTAGCAGCTCCTGGATGCCCACCTTGAGTAGTTTTCAAGAGTCCATTGACCATCCTTTAAAAAATATTTGGAGATTCAACATCGCAGTCATAATTAACAAAAATGTCAACCAGAATTTGTGAATCTGTGCAAAGTTTATCCAAGAAATGAAGAGCTATCATCTTATGCTGAAAGTTTGGATGAGCAACATTTTATAGGATGTGGAGAATTAGTATTAGAAAAAAAAAAGACTCCAATCTCAGCCTTCAATCCAGCTCTGAATCTTGATACCAAACTCATAAAGATGGTGCAGTTAAGTTGAAAAATGTTTGTCAGTGACATTGTGCTATTTTTTAGAAGTGATAGACAGAGATACTATTTGATTGCACCAAGAAACCTCTTGCTTGTTTGGAAAATTGATCCAGCATTTTCAAGCAATATCTTCAATAACTCTAGTAAAAGAACCTTCCCTCTCATTAACACTAGATCCACAGAACCACCATCTTCTGATGCTATCTTCATTGAAAGCTTACACAAAGCCCTGAATACTAAAAATGCATCATAACATAGTTTATTACTAATCTGAACTTCAAGATCTCTGCCATCTTTCTCTGCATCTTCATTTACCAATTGACCATTCCTTGCACTCTCAAAAATGCCAATCTCCCAATACTTAGCATCCAATATATCCTTTTCAGACAATTGATCAGACAAATCTGCTGGATCTGCACTGCCACCATCAGCAGAAGTCGTGGCCTTAAATGTATCATCATCTTCATGCCCCAAGGACTTCAATGAAGTAATGGGATTTAACACCCCTTCAACGTCCTCAATTACTTTGCTAATAAAATTCTGCACAAAATGAAGCACATTAGTATAGTCAACTGGAGATGATTTTTCACTCATTTTGATGAGATTTGCAACAACAATGGGCTGCACCAGAATAGTGGAAGAATCAGCCTCCGTTCTACGAAATATAATAACAAGCATCTGTACTAGCAAAGCCTTAGCAGTGACTTGATTGACAACATTCTTACTCCCCAAGTAAATGTTATAGAATGTCCTCACATCTGAAGTAGGATATCCCCATGAATGTGCAGTGACAGTGAAGTCACCGCAGAAAGTAAAGTCTTGAGCACAACAAGCTCCATGTTTTCATCTCCCAGATCATGGCATTTACACACTGACTCAAAAATCTGAAACAATTTACCGTTTCCCCTTTCACTACTATCAACCTCACCACATAAATGTGAATAAATGATCAGTTTATGAATACAATTCATGGTAGGCTTAATGACCTTGACAGATCTGGTGTCATAAGCCTTTGTTTCTATCCAGCCCAACCGAGAATCTCCAATTTCGCATGAAATATGTTGTGCTCCTTTTTCAAGACATAACTGTCTGGTTAGCATGACCTTCTCGATGAATGGTAGTGGTAAGGACATGATTAAACTTTGGAAATTTTAACTTTGGTTCCATTGTTTCTACCTTTTCACGACTGTTGTTTGTCATGACACTTTTATTGGATCACAAAGCTTAAGTCAATGCCAAGTCAACTCACTATATATCATAATTTCAGATATCAAGACATTTCAAGATATCAACAACTATTCTATGAGATTTCAAGACATCATAATTTGGCAAAACTATTTTCAGCCCCATAATATAAGCATAATCTAGATCTGTTTTGTTGCATTGGTGGAGGATTCTACATGTATGGGCTCGCTCCTAATTGGTGTTGTTTGTCATTTAAACAATATACAACATTTATTCTTGGGTTTTACATATTTTTCTGATATTCTATAGAGTTGCAAGATGATCTTGACTCTTTGGTTTAGCTTGTCTATTTTCACTAAGTAATGAGATTATACCCTAAAATGAGGAGGGAAGCTAGATCTTCTTCCTATAAGGAAATCATCAATTCAACAAGGAACACCGTACAAAGATTTACCAACTTGGAATTTGTGGCAATAGTTGTGGGTTGAACTTTAGGAACTTGAAGGATGTGATTTTTTTCTTGGAGCTGATGCTCGCTTAAGAAAGTCTGTCCATACATAGGGAGGCATCCCATGATGGATGATTAGGCTAAAAATTTCACTACAAGGCGAGTCCCATAGAAGATACAGAAAGGTGTAACTGGAAAAATAAGGATCCCATCTTGGATAAAATGATTGCCTAATCTTTCAACCCCAAAGTTTCAATGGGGTACATTTGGTGGGTCAGTGCAAGAAGTTGGGTCCACTTTTTGGCCAAAAAGTGGAAGTGTTTTCCCTAATTTTCAAAATTTGTCACATTTGACCTTAAAATTTGAAGCACTTAGAGATGGAATCTTTAAAAAAGTCACTAAATATAAAATGTAGTACTCAAAGTCTAGTTTCCAAATATGTAATTTTTTTCAATACCTAGATGATACAAATTGATTTTAAATAGGCATTTCTAAAAACCACTATTTAAAAGTCACCTTTTTTTAACCATACCATGCACGTGTATGGCCAACATAATTTGACCTAAATAAAATTATTTTTCAAAATCCTTTTGGGAAAAGATGTGTAGTATAGTGAATTTTGATGAGGATATTTTTTTATAATTTTTTTCCAAATAATTTTTTTTTTATTAATTTTTTATTAGGCCTAATTGCTACTTTTGAAAACCCCTCGTGTACGGCCAACATAATTTGAGCAAAAAAAATCATAAAATTAATTTTTTTTTTCATTGTGTAAAGAATGACGTGTAGATTGATGACATATACTTTTTAAAAAAAAAATTTAAAAATTAAAAGTTATTAAAAAAATACAAACACCTGTCATTTCAAGTTTTTGGACTAGTTTACTCATAAATTTAATAATAAATAGAAAAACAAGTCTAATCCAAAAAAAATTACATATTTGAAAACTAGACACTATGATCTGTAATGGGTTTAATTTCCTAAAAAAATTCAGAAAAAAATGTCATCAGCCATATAGGTGAAGTAAGTCTTTTCTCTGGTTTTGTACTTAGAGAAATACATGCAGGTCTAAGGCTCAAGGTCGGCTACCCATGCCTTTCCCGAGCCTAAAACGAAACCAAAAGCATGGGTCTGAAATTCAAAATTTTATAAACGGGTACCCATTTTAAAACGGGTACCCGTTCTAGAAAACAATAAAAAACAAAACGGGTACCCATTCTAAAAAACAATAAAAAACAAAATGGGTACCCGTTTTAAAATGGGTACACGTTCTATAACGGGTACCCATTTCTAAAAATAGTAAAAAACAAAATGGGTACTCGTTCTATAAAACAAAATGGGTACCTGTTTTAGGTTCGGGCACCCGTTCCTAAACGGGTACCCGTTTCTTTGAAAACGGGTACCCGTTGCTGTCGGCATTTTTTTTCCTTGTGCGACTTCCCCTACATGTGGACCGAGTTTCTTGTACTTACCCTAGTCGGGCTAGATTTTTCTAGCACCCACTTTTTGAATCTTCTGTACGGCACCTGAAGGGCTAACTTCGGAGCTCTCCATTCATGGGATCTATTGCAATCTTTTGAAATATATCCTGCCTCACAAATTGAACAAGACTCCCACTAGTGGAATTGATCCATTGATCAAGCATAATAAAGGATGTTTGTAAATGACAGGCCTACAAACATTTAGACCTTCAATCTTCAAGCCTTATAGGCATTGTACCATGGAAGGAAAACATCTTTGACTACTGCATAAACTCCATCTTTCTTAAATCTCAATGGCTCTACTCTTTACAACAGGTGAATTTATAAGATAAAGCCTAAGTGCATCAGTTTCATAATCATCAACCACTTTAATTGGTGAGGGATAATTATTAAGTCGTTTGCTCATTTTCTTTTCACCCTCAGCTAGAACAAGGCCATTATAAATTAGATTCTTAAATGGTAGTTTATCAAATAAAGCTATTGATAATGCCATCAGAGTATAAAACCATCCACGGGTCTGATCAAAGCCTTCTTCAGGATTTTTTGTTGATGAGCTCAAAAGGTCAGGCCCCAGATAGAGAAATGCAATCCCTAACTATCCCAAAAGTTTTGCATTTAGTTGGGTAAACTGATCTTGAAGTGCCTACAAGGTAAGCATTTTTTGAAAAATGTTGACTGGACATGTTAGTTCCAACATAAGCTCCATCTGGGATGTATGTCCCTTGTGGACATAGCAAGATCCCATATCTTTGGGAAGCAGGCCAGTGCCTTATTCATTGGGAGAAGTATGAACTATGATGGATAGTGGTAGTGATCCTATATTATTTATGGAACTACTGTGCATGGAAAGAAGTATTTTTAGAGAGTCTTGGCCAAAATTGTCCATGCACTAGCAATTCTTTTCTCTTTGGTTTTCTTTTAAGAGAAAAATTGTTTCAAAAACTGCCCATGTACTGGTAGTTCTTGCTCCTCACCTGACATGTTCTATAAGTGATAAGAATCCTCCCCTCCTTTGTCACTAATAACAAAGGGTCCGATCCATAAAGCCTTAAACTTCCCATGTTTGCCCTTTTCTTGATTTCTAGCATTCCACATAAGCACTATGTCACCTACCTCAAATTTTTTGACTTTAGTTTTTTTATCATATAGGTACTTCATCTGCATTTGCATTTTTTTATTCTGTTGCATTGCTTGTTCCCTTATTTCATACAATTCCATTAGTTGTTCTAGCCTCTCCTCCATCGATTCTGGGACATCCCAATCCTCTTGTAGGATAATCTTACACACTGACAGCAGATTGTGTATAGGGAGTCTAGCATGAGTTCCATACACTAGCTCAAATGGTGATTTTCCAATTGATTTCTTCACTATGATCCTATCAGCCCATAGTGCTAATCTCAACTTAGAATCCCAGGCTTTCTTGTTATTATCCAGCATTCTTTTTATAATCTTCAGGATACTTTTATTGCTAGACTCAGCTTGTCCATTACCCTGTGGGTGGTATGGAGAAGAATATGAAACCATAATACTATAAGATTTACAAAAACTTTTAAACTCATCATATCTAAAGCACATTCCATTGTTAGTTATGAGCCTCACTGGTACCCCAAATCTAGTTATAGGTTAATTATTTCTACAAAGTTTGGTATAAACCTTCTCACAAAGTTTATTTGTCCAAAGAATGATTGTATAGCCTTAACTGTCTTTGGGATAGGAACTTTATCTATTGTGTCTACTCTTTCGGGATCAATCCTAACTCCATCTTTGGCTACTATGTGCCCAAGCAATTTCCCCTCTGTGACTGCAAATTTGCATTTCTTAGGGTTCAAGGAAACACCATATTCTAGTGCTCTGATAAATATTTTCTCAAGATGATTCACATGATCTTCTGCCCTTTTCGAGTATGCAGTGAGGTCATCCTATTATACAACCATGATCTCATTTATTAAACCTGCAAAGGCAACATCCATTGCCCTATAGAATGTAGCTCCAACATTTGTAAGGCCAAATGACATCCTTACATATACATACATTCCCCATGGGGTTGTAAAGGCTATTTTATACTGTTCAGATTCTTTAACCTTCACCTGGTTATAACAAGAGAAACCATCCATCATGGATAACAATTCACAGCCAGTAACCCTCTGCAACAAGATTTCCATATTAGGCAAGGGATAATTATTTTTGAGAGAGGACATGTTTAAGTTTCTAAAGTCTACACAAATTCTAATATCCCCATTCTTCTTCCTAACAGGCACTAAATTTGAAACCCATGAAGAATGCCTAATTGGTTTTATGATGCCAACCTCCCTGAGTTTCATGAGTTCTTCGTGCATCTTCGGCTCTAACATAGGGCTAATAGGTCTTTGCTTTTGTCTATAAGGTTTAGCATTTGGCTTCAGTGGGATTTCGTGTTGGAACAAATCTTCCCTATAAGCTTTAAGATCATCATAGGACCAGGCGAATACATGTTTATATTTTCTCAATAATGTAATTGACATGCTTCTAATTGTAGGGGTTATCTTTTTTCCAATGTAGACCTTTTTAGGTGATAATTCAGTCCTCAAATTTATTTCTTCCACATCATCCTCTTTTATTGTTGCTTTTTTGGTAATGGGTCGATCATTCACATCAAAAACTCTCTCTAATGCTACTAAGCCCTTTGGAATTTTATTGGTTTTAAGTTGGACAATTTCCTTCCCAAACAAAGTCTCTTTGCCATCAATCTCCTCAACAAAAGCATTAAGATCAATCTCTTGATTCTCATACTGATCTATACAATGCAAAAATTTGAGTAAATTAGCATCACTATCAAAAACCTGCCAGTTATATATGTTGTTTGGGATAGTCAGTCTAGTCTTGAACTCAACTTCTGAAATACCTGTCAAGGTAATATCATCCCTTTTCAAAGTTATTTTTGCAAGGAATTTAACCATTATATTTTTTGACCTGTCTATCCAACTTATTGAAAAAGCATCAAATAATTCTATATCACCTAGAACTGCATTCTTGTATTGTTTTAATCTTCTATTTTTTGAGTAATATTTGCCCTTGATTTGTGAAATTATCAACTCAGAGTCTCCATATATGGCTAACAGTTTGATCTTGTGTTTCCTAGCAATGCTTAACCTAGTCAAGAGTGCTTCATATTCAGCTATATTGTTTGTACATTTAAAGGCCAAGAAAAATGAGTATTTGAATGTCTTTTCTGATGGTGATATAAAAAGTATCCCAGCTCCATTCCCAACCTTGTTGCACACACCATCAAAATACATGGTCCATACACCATTTTCATCAAGTTGGGATTCATGGTGAATTGGGTCAGTGTTGTGCAGTTCTGGATTGTTTTCTTCTATCCTGAACGTGCCAAGATCTATGTCATAGAAGCAGTTCATTTGGTTTGGATCAATTTTTCTATAATATTTTCAAACCGTGGTTCCCTATAGATCTTAATTGCCTGTGTTCCTACTGGGATAGTAGCATAAGATAAAGCTAATTGCACATTTCCCCCTACCATAGCAGTCCATTGTCTTGACAATAGCATTCCATAATAGGGTAGAGTATCTACCACAGTGATATCAATTTTATAAGCAGCTTCAGGGTGAGATGCCAATTTTATTTCAACATTTTTCATGACTCCTACAACTAGCACGGATCTATTATCCATTGTATAACATGTGCCAAATGTAGTATCTACCCACATTCCAAGCTCTCTCATGACAACCATAGGCATTATGTTCATTGCTGCTCTTGAATCAAGCATACAGTTCCTAACCAATTTGTTTCTTATTAGCAAAGTGATATAGAACAGATCTATTTGAGATGGATTCTTCATTAATGTATCACCTAGGTAAACCTCAGGGGTTTTGACAGGTTCTCATTGTACATTATTTATTTTATGGCTGGGTTGTTCCTGTCTTTTGTCTGATACATCTAAGATCATTTTCACCACTGTCCTCTTATACCTTTCTACCCTCATCATTTCTAGAAGTGGCACAGATATTTTCACTTGAGAAATAGCTTGAGCAATATCAAATGGGGGATTTATATTTTGCTTTGACCTTTCGACCTTCATTTGCCTTTTTTCCTCAGCTTGTGTGCTATCCTTCATTTTGTTTTGTGTGTCAACAGGAGGTGCTTTCTCAATTTTACTTTCATCATTTTTACCAGAGACTTGATTTTTGATAAACACACGTCTGGGAGTACCTTGTTCAGCATTGACTGCTCTATTTCTTAGGTTGTAACTACTCTTGGCTTGTGCTACCGTAGCCAACATTAAAGCTCTTCTCTCTTCCTTAGAAGGTTTTCACCAATGACAATTCTGTGTTGTATCAAGACCATATCCATAGTTCCCTAAATCTTCTTCATGGTCAGAAAATACTTCTTGTTTTCCCATGTTCACATTATACTTTTGAGTTCCCACATCATATTCATATCCCACTTCCTCATTGGATGAATAGTCTTCTTCAAAAGTGTGAGGTGTAGTACCCAGCATGTTTATAGTATGATTGTCCCTTTTAGAGTTATAAGATACCTCGTCCTTTTGTACTGATTGTGCTACCACACAATAATCATGAGAGTGTGGAAAATTACAGGGCATACACCATGGGTTGTCCTCTACCACATGGGCTCTATTTTTCTTTAAAGGGTCTGGGGTGCCTCTTCCATAATTATGTCTCCTGTTATTATCCATGGGCTTTCCATCTTTCCAGTTTGTATGGTATGGCATATCATGAAGTCTAGGCCTTTCATTTCTATATGAGTAATCTTGTTTGTTTGAAGGAGGATTAGGGTTTTGAGGGACTCTTATATTTTCTCTTTTTCTGATTATCCTAGCAACCTTTTTATTGTTTTCGATAGTGAGAACTATTTTATGTGCTTCTGCCAAGGTTCTAGGACTTTTATTCCTAAGTTCATAACCTGTCTTTGGGTCAAATGCTTTCAAGTATATGCTGAGGGCTACTTGGTTATTCAATTTGGATTCTTGTGGGATCTTGTTATACAACTTAGTGAATCTCAAATTAAAATCATACACTTGTTCATTTTGATACTTTTGAATAGTTATTAGTTCATGAAGAGCACATTCTGGGGCGCATTGATTTCCATATTGTTCCAGAAATTGGTTGTGGAAGTCTGTCATGGAGTATACTGAAGCATCGGGTAAACTATTTACCCAGTCTCTTGCTTCATCAGTAAGAGATATCATGAACAATTTCATCTTTATATCCTCGTATTCAATGTCAATGTCTTGTATAAAAGCATTGAATCGTCTGATATGTTCTTCTGCTGTCAATTCACTATTTCCTATAAACTTAGGTACAATGTTCCTCCAACTATTATCCATGGGGTATGGATATAAGTTGATATCTAGTCAGATCAAATTGTCTAGCCATACGCATAGGATTTGGAGGTGGCATGTTAGGGTATGGTGGATAATACTGGTATCCAAATGGAGGTCATGGATACATATTATGCTGGACATGATGTTGATGATACACATTTTGCTGTGGGGGAAGCTGTGGTTGTTGATTGTTAAGTCTATGCCCTGGCGGTGGATGCTGCTAGTGAACATTCCCAATATTTATAGGTGGAGGTCTTTGTATTTGCCTATTATGTTGAGGAGGATTATTGTGTGTATTATGGGGTACCCTAGTGTTTCCAACAACTATAGCATTCTAAGGCATTCTGTGCGGATTAATATTGTTATTATTTCTGTGTGGGGGCATATACTTAGATGAATTATGTGTCTGAAGATCTAAAAGAGCCATTTGTCTATCAATTTCTTGGGCTCTTTGTATCATTGTTGTCTATTTTTGAGTCTTTGTTCTTGGTATTCTAAATGTATAGCAAGTTCCTGATCAGTCATACAGTCATAGTCTATGATAACTTGATCACTTGTATGTTCATGATTTTCTTCACCCTAATTTTCTTTCTCATCTGTCCTTTGTGGCTATGCTTCCCGATTGAAAATATCATTATGATTATCTGTTGGTGTCATGGGATTCTCACCTTCAGTGTGGAATGGGGAAGTATATATTGTATGATTTTGGCCAGAAGGACTTGTATTCTCATGTGCCTGTTTAGGTGTTTCCTTATCTTTATCAGTATTGCCTTTAGTTTGAGGGGACCCATTTTTTGTTGTCAATTTCTATAGAGACCTCCTTCCATTCATGTTTGTAAAAATATTATTACTTTGGGATCTGTGACTGGAGTGGAGTCGCCACCTACTTCTTTCAAGTAGGAAAAGTAAAATTCTTTCCTTCCCAGCGGAGTCTTTTAATTAAAAATCGGGATTGACTCTATGACAAATGGATTTAGCTTTTAAGACAAACTGTCACCAATAGAGTCACCAATTTCTTGGGTCTCAAAAATACATGTTGTAGATTCTAAGAGGATGCCAGGTTCTATGATCAAATCTACAACATTTCTGAACCAACTAACGAAGTTAACCCTAATAGATGATTACTCCCTACACTTTAGGCTCCGTTAAACCTAGGTGGGTGAACCTTTAATTAATAAAACAGATTAAATGAATGTGCAACTTTGATTAATGCTAATTTATCTATTCACAGTGGCATAAAATGTGAAATAGATGGGAAATTACTAACTACTTTTATAAAGCAAATAATTTGGTATAAACTGTAATGTTAAAGGAAATTAAAGATTTACTAATGAATAAATGAAATAAATTTTTCATACTAGTGCCTCATTGGGTAACGGAGTCAAAAGAGATTCAGAAACAAATAACTTATGCTAGGTAATAATTCAAATTGTTTGGTACAGAGAAATGGTTTACAACTTGTGTAACCGTGAAAGGAAATAATTATTAATCCATACTTAATTAACCAAAGGACAGAATCATATTGATTGCAAAATATTCAAAAGAATTTAATTCTTCCTTGAAGGAACTAATTAAAAATTATGCAAAAATAATAGATTGCATCAACTTTGGAGATAGAATAATAATTCTAGTTAAATGATTCTACTTATAAATCCAAACAACATTTCTAGATTACTATAATTAATCAAAAGGATTTAATTCTTTTCAAAGAAAATAGTTAATCTAATTACACAGATACAACAAATGTGTTCTGACAAAATGAATATATGCTTGATATATCAAATTGAATAACCAGAAAATACTGAAATGGAGACAATCAAATAACTGAAATAAATCAACAAACAACTGACACCATCATGAAGTCGTTGAATCTGAAATCTTCCATTAACTGCTTTAGGATATTACATGCAACATAGTCATTCTGAAAATGAATATAGATATTCTATTCGCCTGTGTACAATGTTCTGATTGAAACCTAAAAAGTGTTTTTCTCTAACCTAAAGTTGTCTCTAAAATTTATCCTCTGTCCAATCCTTATTCTGGTCGTGGTCATCTCTTATAAAGAGAGGCAAACAAGCTTCAGACCCGATACAAAATTTGTGACGGTTGATAACTGATTGGACCTAATATGAAATGAAACAACATTATTTATTACATAAATTAAATAATTTTATTAAAAACATCAATGATCATTTAAGGCTGGGATAAAATATTTGATCTTCCAATATGATGAAATCGTTTAACTGTCAGCTGAGAACTGCTTCATTGCACTCAATGTAACCGTAATCCTACAAAGAAAACAAATCATCATCAGATAAATAATATATAAACATATATGCTTTGCATTGATGTGAACCTTAGGACCTGTGTTGTAAGGTATCATTTCCTTATTTCTGTCGTATATTTTCTTACTAACCTATATTTAGGGTTTTTTTATCACCGTGACAATGTATTTCATTTTATCATCAATTGTCACTTTGTCATACCCAAATGTTTAATAATAATTTTCTTCAATATCCCTTTTTAGGGCTCCAATAGTTTCAAAAAATCCTTTGGCATGACTTTTGGTTCAATTAATTGTTTTTAATATTGATCTTTTGCCGTCACAAAATAAAATATTCTTCAATGCTTCAATATCACCCTTTTCCCCATTCTGGCCTTTTCATGTGACATCTATTAGGGCATTAAATAATTTCTTTAGAATACTAATTTTCATATGGTAAACCTTAAATGTTTTCACCACAAAATTTGTCTTGGGCATATATACTTCTTCTCATAAAGTATCTTTCAACACTTTACCTTTTATTATATTTTTACTCCCTTGTTGAAAACACTCATAACTATGCCTTTTAAGAATTACTTGAATAATTAATTCTCCACAAAAAGTATTTTCTTTGAAATATGAAATTTTCACTTGACATAATCACATTAATCCTCTTCTTATTTTATTTTAATATATTAGGAAGATTTATTTTACCTCTACTAATATTTCCATAATTCCTTCTCATGATACTATTTATTTTAGTGAAAAATGATTTCCTCCTCCAACTTCTTTGGTGAGATCGTTTTACCAGTCCTCATACAAAAATATTCACCCACTCCGGGGGATTTCCTTTCCAAAAGCTTTTGTCACAGCATGCATCACCAGTTCCATTCGCTAGAATTGTATTTGTAGTATCTGGATTCTGATCATCTGCTACAAAAGTTCTTGGCAACTGAGAATCTGGCATATGCACTTACCTGTTCATCCAAACTCCCATAGATCTATAGACTCCCACCAAACATTTGATGGCTTCCAGTTTAAATGTAGCATCCTGTACTGGAGACAATGTAGTAGTAGCTCCTAGATGCACACCTTGAGCAGTTTTCAAGAGTCCATTGACCATCCTTTCAAAAATATTTGGAGATTCAACATCGTAGTCATAATTAACAAAAATGTCAACTAGAATTTGTGAATCTGTGCAAAGTTTATCCAAGAAACGAAGAGCTATCATCTTATGCTGATAGTTTGGCTGAGCAACATTTTCTAGGACACGGAGAATTAGCATTGGAAAAAAAAAAGACTCCAATCTTAGCCTTCAGTCCAGCTCTGAATCTTGATACCAAACTCATAAAGATGGTGCAATTAAGTTGAAAAATGTTTGTCAGTGACAATGTGCTATTTTTCAAAAGTGATAGACAGAGATACTATTTGATTGCACTAAGAAACCTCTTTCTTGTTTGGAAAACTGATCCAGCATTTTCAAGCAATATCTTCAGCAACTCCAGTAAAAGAACCTTCCCTCTCATTAACACTAGATCCATGGAACCATCTTCTTCTGATGTTGTCTTCATTGAAAGCTTACACAAAGCCCTGAATACTAAAAATGCATCACGCAGTAGTTTATTACTAATCTAAACTTCAAGATCTCCGCCATCTTTCTCTGCATCTCCATCTACCAATTGACCATTCCTTGCACTCTCAAAAATGCCAATCTCCCAATACTTAGCATCCAGTATATCTTTGTTGGACAATTGATCAGACAAATCTGCTGGATCTGCACTACCACCATTAGCAGAAGCCATGGCCTTAAATGCATCATCATCTTCATGCCCCAAGGACTTCAACAAAGTACTGGGATTTAACACCCCTTCAATGTCCTCAATTACTTTGCTAATAAAATTCTGTACAAAATGAAGCACATTAGTATAGTCAACTGGAGATGATTTTTCACTCGTTTCGATGAGATTTGCAACAACAATGGGCTGCATCAGAATAGTGGAAGAATCAGCCTCCATTCTACGAAATATAATAACAAGCATCTGTACCAGCGAAGCCTTAGCAATGACTTGATTGACAACATTCTTACTCCCCAAGTAAATGTTATAGCAAGTCCTCACAATTTGAAGCAAGATATCCCCATGAATGTGCAGTGACACTAATGTCACCGTAGAAAGTAAAGTCTTGAGCACAACAAGCTCCATGTTTTCATCTCCCAGATCAAGGCATTTACACACCGACTCAAAAATCTAAAACAATTTACTGTTTCTCCTTTCACTACTATCAACCTCACCACATAAATGCAAATGAATGATCAGTTTCTAAGTACAATTCACAGTAGGCTCAATTACCTTGATAGATCCGGTGTCACAGGCCTTTGTTTCTATCTAGCCCAACCGAGAATCTCCAATTTTGCATGAAATATGTTGTGCTCCTTTTTCAAGACATAACTATCTGGTTAGCATGACCTTCTCGATGACTGGTAGTGGTAAGGACATGATTAAACTTTGCGGATTTTAACTTTGGTTCCATTGTTTCCACCTTTTCATGACTGTTGTTTGTCACGACACTTTTATTCGATCACAAAGCTTAAGTCAATGCCAAGTCAACTCACTATATATCAAGACATTTCAAGATATCAACAACTATTCTATGAGATTTCAAGACATCATAATTTGGCAAAACTATTTTCAGCCCCATAATATAAGCATGGTCTAGATCTATTTTTCTACATTGGTGGAGGATTCTACATGTATGGGCTTGCTCCTAATTGGTGGTGTTTGTCATTTAAATAATATAGAACATTTATTCTTGGGTTTTACATATTTTGCTCATATTCTGCAGAGCTGCAAGATGATCTTGACTCTTTGGTTTAGCTTGTCTTTTTTCACTGAGTAATGAGACTATACCCTAAAATGAGGAGGGAACCTGGATCTTCTTCCTGTAAGGAAATCATCAATTCAACAAGGAACACCGCACAAAGATTTACCAACTTGGAATTTGTGGCAATAGTTGTGGGCTGAACTTCAGGAACTTGAAGGATGTGATTTTTTACTTGGAGTTGATGCTCGCTTAAGAAAGTCTGTCCATACATAGGGAGGCATCCCATAATGGGTGATTAGGCTAAAAATTTCACTGCAAGGTGAGTCCCATAGAAGATATAGAAAGGTGTAATAGGAAAAATAAGGATCCCATCTTGGATAAAATGATTGCCTAATCTTTCAACCCCAAAGTTTTAGTGGGGGACATTTGGTCAGGCTAGAACTTTCCAGCACCCACTTTCTAAATCTTTTGTACGACACCTGAAGGGCTAACTTCAAATTTCTCCATTCATGGGATCTATTGCAATCTTTTGAAGTATATCCTGCCTCACAAATTGAACAAGACTCCCACTGGTGGAATTGATCCATTGATCAAGCATATTAAAGGATGTTTGTAAATGACAGGCCTACAAACATTTAGACCTTCAATCTTCAAGCTTTATAGGCATTGTACCATGGAAGGAAAACATCTTTGACTACTACATAAACTCCATCTTTCTTAAATCTTAGTGGCTCTACTCTTTACAACAGGTGGATTTATAAGATAAAGCCTAAGTGCATCAGTTTCATAATCATCAACCACTTTAATTGGTGAGGGATAATTATTAAGTCGTTTGCTCATTTTCTTTTCACCCTCAGCTAGAACAAGGCCATTATAAATTAGATTCTTAAATGGTGGTTTATCAAATAATGCTATTGATAATGCCATCAGAGTATAAAACCATCCATGGGTCTAATCAAAGCCTTCTACAGGATTTTTTGTTGATGAGCTCAAAAGGTTAGGCACCAGACAGAGAAATGCAATCCCTAACTATCCCAGAAATTTTGCATTTAGTTGGGTAAACTGATCTCAAAGTGCATACAAGGTAAGCATTTTTTGAAAAAAATTGACTGGACATGTCAGTTCCAACAGGATCAAACTAGACTTTTCTCAGTGGTTGCAAGATCTTCTAAGGATCCCTCATTCCATTTGTGACCACCCCCTACATGCCTAACCCCCAAGCATTAGGACCTAGTGTGCACTACCACACAACATCACAATCACTTCTATACTTATCTATAATCCCTTTTCTCTCAAGTTTTTCATTACAACACTCTACTTGGGTTTGGTCCTCTCCTTACCACCAATAATTATGGTCCCTATAATGGAACCAAATGTTGACAAGAAACAAGAGACTAGAGATCTATGTTATTTCTATGTCAGTGTTGTGTTTTTATCCTAGTGTGATGGATAAGGAAGAGAAATTGAACAAGTGTAGTGGATTATAGAATAATGTGGTGAGTTATGAAATAATACAAAGAAAAATAAACATGCACAAATACACTTATACACCATTCATATGTATATCAGAATCCCATTAACTTCATATATTCATTACTCATAGATACAATGCATCATCTTAAGTCTCTTAGTCATCCATACAATTTTCTTTCCATTACAGTTCATCTACTTAACATATATATCTCTTTCTTCTTAACATATATGTGAATCTTTATCTTCTTTATACTTAGGGTGCCTTAATATCTTCTATAGCTATCTTTGTGCTCTTTTTTTTCTCTCTATCATATCTATTACATATGTAGTGTACATATATGTTCTTCCTTACATATAGGGATGTGTTACCATTCACATTCCTTCCTTGATGTGTCTCTCTAGAGTCATCTTAATTTGTCTATATGTGTCACATTGTTCTTCTCATGGTTTGTGGTAACTCTTACTAGCTCTCTTCTATTCACTAGTAGCCTTTGATGTCCTTGCAATTTTTCATCATTGGCCTCCATTAAGCTACCCTTTTAGGTTTCAATCTAATGGGTATGGCTCAACTTGTCCTTTCAACAGGTATAAGGTTTTTGTAATAATCTTGGATTGAGTGGCAAGCATATAAAGGATAGAGATGGTGAATGTTACAAGCTCTAAACTTGAGCTATGGAAGCTCAAGATGGATGATAATGTCATAGACAAAGATCTATGGGCAGTACTATTTGGATCCATACGCAATGCAATGTTGTAAGCTAATTGGGACATAATGGATAGAAAAGTGAAGGGCCTCATTAGCCTCTATTTGTCCCAAGAGAAATTGGTAAGCTAAGGAATCAAAAAATACTTATGCTTCTCTTCAACACCCTAGAGCTAAGTTCACAACCTTTGTATGATTCCATCTAGCTTTGTAGACCTCAAATGGCCATGAAGCAATCTACAAAAATGGTAATTTGAAGAGATAGACTCTAGAAAAAACCATCTAAACTTCAATATTTAAGGGGTAGACTATGTCAAAGAAAAGAACTAAGCAACAAAACTTCCAATGGAATTTAAGGATCACTTGTTTGCAGGTGTTGGTGAGGACATTATGAAAGGGGGAGATGCTTGAAAGAGCCATTTTACAAGACCAAGGCTATGGAAAGAATAGGGGAAGTAAGAAGAAAAAGGAAAGTAATAAATTATGAACATGTAGGTAGAGCTAGAAATCCTTGTCAACCAGTAGAAATCAAACCAAGCCCCCAAACCTCTCAAAGGAGGCAACAAAATTCCTAGGAAACATGATGGAAGCCTTGATGTCTATCACTGGAAGCCCACAAAAAATCTTGAAGGAGCTTCTCGAGCTTGAAATAAGAAGCCTTGGAAGGGACCCAACATGAAGAATAATACACATGAGTGGCCACCAAAATCTTAGAATAGATTTGAAATTTACTTGCCAAAGAATGAGGCTTAATGATCTAGTAATGAAGTTTCTTCTCAATTCTTGCAATCACGACTTGTCAAATCTCCGTAGGAGTGGCATGGAAAGCAACGACAATTCCCAAGAAGTAGAAAATTTCTCCATGATCAATCTATTCTCATCCAAACAAGTCAAGCTTTCCTGGTTTGGGAAGGAATGATTGTCTGTAACACAAAGTCTTTTGCCATTAAATGTTGGAACTAGAAGCCTAGAAAAAAAGTCCAGGCAATAGAGTGCCTATTTGATATTATTCTCCTCTTCAATAAGAGTGAGGAAAGAATCATCACCAAAGTGTCCATCCACCAGCTGCTGGGAAGAATTAGGAAAAGAAATCCTCTTAACATGAGACTGAGAGATGGCTTGTGCTAACAAGTATCCAAAACCTTCAACAACCAAAACATAAAGAGTCGAGTCGAGAGGGCAACCTTGCCAAATGGATTGAAAGAGCCCAAAAGAAGTGGATTGTTGGTTGGAGTTGGTAATGAATTTAGAAGCATCTGTGAAGATCATTTGAACCATTTGAATGAATCGAGAGCCAAAACCAAGAGCCTACAACATGGCTAGGATGAAGGGCCACTCGATACAATCATAAGTCTTAGCAAAATTGATCTTGATAAAGATGGAACGCAATGAACCCATTCCATTCCTTCCCAAACAACAATGATATTATCCAAAATAAATCTAGATTTAATGAATCTAAATTAATTATACTTATATAAAAATTATTACATTATTTTTAATTACACTTAATAAAATTATTTTCCTTTTAGCAATTTGTAGGATGTGTTTTATTTATTTCCCCTCACTTTGAAGAATGTTGAAAACATCATAAAACTTTGATATTTTTTAAAACTTGGTTAACGTATTTTTTATTTTTATTATATTTATATTTATTTATTTATTCTTTTTGAACTTTAATTTTTAGTTAGGCTGAAAGCCTTCCCTATGTGATCAACACATGATGAATTATATAGATGAAGGACTTAGATTAAAAAGACTACCATGAAATCAATCTTGTCCCTTGATTATTTTTCAAAAAGATCTAATTGCTTATCAATGTCTTGTCATTGTCTCTCTGTAGAGGGGTTCTTTCCTATTACAAATACGGCAGCTAGGGAAATCACTCCATTGTCTTCTTTCTGTGTCTACGTCCGCTTCCATCTCCACTAGAAATTGTTTACCCAACAACAAAAGGATAGATTCATTTGAGTGGTGCATCATGTTCTAGGGAACAAAATGGATAGAAGTGCACATACGCAATTAAACCATCAATGCACAATGCACAGTAGAGATGAAATAATGGTGATTGCAGTGGCCAACGAAGTAAAATCTTCAAAGAAAATCAAATCGACAGTAATATTTTATTTGACAGTAATATTTTTGATTTGACATCGAAATAATCTTAATGATTACATAAATTTCAATAACATTTGTTCATACACTCCACAAAATGTGTTAGCTTAAGTTCATTCATAAATAAAGAAAAACTAAATGTAAAAGTTTTTTTTAAGATCACATAGATACACAACAAACTCAGAAGTTGGTTCAAACACATATACCACACAAAGTGAATACCAAAATTATTTTTTAAAAATACACACCACAAAGTGAATGCCTAAATTAACTTTTCCACACACACACAATTTACATAAACAAAAAGTGAATATGCCAATGTTCAAACATAATGCATTCACACAAATTTAGTACAAGCATACATTAACACTTAAGTTCAAACATTCCAAACTCCAAACACACTCATAAAGTGGGTGCCAAATTTATAAAACACGGTAAAGTTCAAATACACACACTAGACAAAGTGAATGCCCAAATTAAATTTCATACACACAATTCACACAAAATGAATGTCAAAGTTAAAACACACACTTTACACATAGAAAGTGAATATGTGCCAAATTGTAAACATGCTTCATCCACAAAGTTAGTTCAATCACACACAAGTAAACACTCGAGTTCAAATATGCCAAAGAACAAACACACAAAGTGAATGCCAAAGTTAAAGCACACTCTTCACACAATGTTAGTTCAATCACTTCACACATAGTTGATTCAAACTCATACTTCATACATATATGTTTTTAAGTGTTATTTTGTGCAATGCTTGGTCGACAGGAAATTAATAACATGTATTTTTATTATCCTACATTATTTAGGTAGGTTCACCTAATCTCTTGATTGCTTAGAATTTATTTAGATCATTCACGATTTACGATTTAATTCATGTGCTTATTTATTTAATACCACTCAGTTATTTTTATTTGCAAATAAAATATTGAATTTCTTATTGTATTTATAGCCTTGTCTACCAATAACTACATGTAATGACAAGAATACGTGAAAAGTATTGATGTTTGTAAAGCTAGTAAGTGTGAAGAGATGACATTTACTACTTTCTGTCAAATTAAAAACTGTTGTAAAGGCATTAAGAGCAAAGAGGTGAATTTTACTATTAAATACAGGAATATTAATAGATGGTATATTTATAATTAATAACTGGTATATGACATAAGTTGAGATATCAAGCTATTTATAATTATTATATTTTATATTCAAAATTATGATATAATCTATTATTATTATATAATTATAGATATATCCGTACATGGTTTTATTATAATTTTCTACTAATAGGTTTTTATAAAATTTAATTTTTGAGATGAACCATAATAATTATAAACATTTTTCTTCATTTTATTTAATTATTTTATGGTTTATCTTATTTTCCACCCATCTTCCACATTATATAATTTTGCAATAGTATGAGTTTGAGTTAAAATAAATAAATCTCTTATAGCAAGTATTAATCATTAATATTTTTATTTTATATTGTTGTAATGTTTTATATGAAAATAAATAAATCTCTTATAGCAAGTATTAATCATTAATATTTTTATTTTATATTGTTGTAATGTTTTATATGAATGCCACATAATTGTTTTTCTTCTTCATTATTGAGTTATAATGAGTTTTAGAAGAACATATTATTATTCTTTTTTCTATTACTCCACGTAAGTTAATGCCTATAACAATATTTTTTAATGTTTGGTAATATTTTTATGGTATTATTATACTATGAATAATAATATGATATTACATACTAATATACTATTAATAATACAAAATATAATATATATAATAGTAATATAAATTAAAAAACCATAATATATGATATAGTTAGTTAGGGTAGTATTGTTGATTATATATTATGAAGTAGAGTATACTATTGATTATATTAAATACTAATATACTATTAATAATACATAATATATATAATAGTAATATAATATTAAAAAATCATAATATATGATATAGTTAGTTAGGGTAGTATTGTTGATTATATGTTGGAAGTATTCCTCTAATTTTTTTAATGTGATAGATATTATAAAAGTTCATATATCAAATACATACTTATAAGAATTTCCACTAGATGTATTATGAGCCATCTTAGTATGTATTTAATAGAAAAATATAATTATGCCTTATGTGCATAGTTTTAGATATAATTGATAAATCTATTGTACCCTCACATAATTATTTTCATTTGTTTCTATGGGGGATTATATAATTATGCCTTATGTGCATAATTTTAGATATAAGTTGATAAATCTATTGTACCCTCACATAATTATTTTCATTTGTTTCTATGGAGGATTATATAAAAATCATATATACAATATAGACAAATTACTTAGAAGGTGAACTATAATTTTCAACGTTATATTTTTTAAATGATCTAACAATTTTACTCAACTATGTTTGTTCATCTTAATATGTAATGTGATGAAATTTCAATAAGAATTGATAAAATAATTTAGTGGATTAAATAACTTATAAATTAATAAATAATAAAAAAATATCTAACAAATTCTATAATTTCTTCATATAGTTTTCAGCCTGCCTATTAAACCTATGGGTCCAATTGCTAGTTTTAAAATTTGGATAACATTTCATAAGGATTCAAATTATCATCTATTAAACACCACATAAATCTTACCCCTCGCGAAAATCTCGCACCCTACAAAGACAATTGTGGTGGCAGGGGCTGTGTGGAACAAATGGCCACAGAATATCAGAGCGTCATATTATTTTATGGATCATTTTCTATTTATCTTTGAAGTGTGCAAATTTTTCAAGGGTAGTTAATGTTTGGGGACCACATTTCGTGTCTTCATATTATAACATTGTCGTGCTTGACCAAACATTTTCTTACTCACCACAAAATATTTGTGGACAAAATGTGGTTAAGAAATTTCGTAGCAATGACCTAAACATTGTATTTCTTCTCATTTTCTTGGTTGTATGATTATTAAAAACTAGACTTTGGATGACCATTGAAATTGACAGAGACATACAAAAAGACACATGAATGAAATATCTTGGAAATTGTAACCCTGTAACTTCCTCTTTCTTTCTCCATTAACTTTTTCTTCAAATCTTCTATCACGTGGATTGATTTTTCCACATGTTTACCCTGCATTACACTTTGAATGGGCTATAAATGTGCCTCACCTTGCAATCCCATTTCAAACTGAGAAGCCTTTGGGATTTGCAAAATGAACTGCTCATTCTTTTCTGTCATAGTGAGATAATAGCTTTACCTTTTTCTATTTTTGGAAGGCAATAAAAATGGCTTTGAGAATTTGGGTGGTGTTGCTGTTGCTGCCGCCCATTATCAGCTGCTCTGCATGTTTAGAAGAGGAGAGAAATTCCCTATTGGATTTCAAGCGAGGCCTTAATTTCTCTTCCTCTTTGTACAAGTTGGATTCATGGAGAGGGTTCAACTGCTATGCTTGGGAAGGACTGGGTTGCCACCCACGCATTGGCCATGTGCTCACTTTGGATCTCAGTTCACTTGGCTATAGTTATTTCATTAAATGGAGCGAAATTCGAGGGAGCCTATTTCAACTGTTGCATTTGGAGCACTTGGATCTCAAATACAATTACTTCAATTCTCTTTCCATCCCTCCACAAGTTGCAAAGCTGAGGAGATTGAAGTATCTGAGCTTTTATGGATGTGGATTTATTAGTCGAGTTCTAAAAGATTTGATTAAACTACAACAATTGGAGCACTTGGACCTCAAGTGGAATGATCTCCTGGGTGCCATCCCAAGGGAAATCGGTAACATGTCCACCTTGAAATTCCTTGACCTCTCTTGGAATGATGGTTTGTAGAGCAGAAAGTTGGGTGAGTGGATAACACATTTGAGAGAGTTGGAGCATCTTGGACTGAGCAACATGAGTCTCACTATGGCAGAAGATACTTGGCTAGGAAGATACTTGGTTTCTCTCACTAATCTCACCACACTTGACATGTCCAATTGTACGCTATCAGGAGAAATTCCTCCCTTCTTTGCAAATCTCTCACGGCTTCGACAGTTGGACCTTTCAGAAAATGCATTTAGAGGTAAGATTCCTACCTTTCTTGGAGCTCTCCCTTTGTTATATCTTGTAATGCCCCAAGTTTTCACACAAGGCATTAGCCGAACAAACACCGAACCAACAAATTTTTCGCGTTTGCAAGTGCAACATTTACATGTCACATTGCACTCACGCACACACAAGGTGTTGCAACATGTACAACAACACCTAAAAAGACATCACCATTGCACAATGCAAGGTGGCACAAGCGGAAGACTTCACCCATTATGCGACAACTCACCACGATGACCAAGAGAGAGGTGGAGCTCACTCCATGACAAGGATCAGATACATGTCCACGACCTCGCTCCCTCGCGAACACATGGAGTAGGATGAGGGTGACATCCACCTCATTCTATTCCATGATGATACAAGACATCCCAAACACAAAGGGTAATGCTCACCCATGGGATAGTCCAACTAGGATGTACGATTCCTCAACCAACTAGAATGGTCACTAGTCAAACTCATGTAAAGGCACACTTCCCAATGCAAAGGAGGGAATAATCCAAGAGTGCATATCACATCATCGAAATGACACCAAAACACCTACGAGGCTAAAAATAGTAATAAACATTAAGCTATCGAACCAATTATGTCCACATGTCAAAAAGGATAAAAGCGATACAAAAGGCTATGCATGTTTGACACCAACGTCGACACATGCCAAAAGAAAAGATAGGATCCTCACCACCTATGTGGGATGAATACAATCCAACACAAAAATATCCATAAAAATCAAATACAACATCAAATAACTGAGTCTAAACATGCTAACATAGCTAGATTTTAACATGTAAAATCTATCAAAACATGTCAACGTCCTCAGAAATTGAGGCGTGGAAAAATACAAGACGATATCCAATTATTACAATATTCAAAGGGCTTCATCCTAAACATAGATGAATCATAGCCAACATCATAAATCAACTCAAAGCATTAATTACATCTTATTACAAGGGTCTCAAAAGACCTACATTACAAAGGTTACAATAATCAATAATAATAAAATACAAGTGCATAAACCACCCAAAACCAACATGCTCTCCAAGGTGCAACAAGGCACAAAGCACAAGGTAAACCACTTGCAAAAAGATCAAGGAATCCATCCAGCACCTGAAGATCATCATGAAGGACCAATGGGGAAATGTTGCTCACCTCCCAACCATATTGCCATTGTTGAGTGCAATAGATGTCTACACAACTCTAGGCAACCCCTGAGCTACGGAGAAGGTGATCATGGCAAACCTACTAAGAGCATCTCACATCCAGGGTATACAAGAAACATATGGAATACACGCCAATCTATTCACACAACACACATGACACAACTGCTAATACAATGCATATAAACAACACACGGTACAACTACCATCCAATTGCATTCAAGTAACATATGGCACACTTGCCAAAACATAATAGAAGGACATAACAACATTCAAGCATAAGGGAAATAACCACCTTCAATGCACACCAAACGAGGCATAAATCATAATCCATCATAGACACATACAAGCACAAATCAAGCATCACAATGCACATACAATCACATGGTAAACATCACATGTTGAGTCAAACTCCAATGGTGGAAGAAGGAAGAGAGACTTAGGTAGTTAGGACAAGGAGTGTCAAACGAGGGCAATACTCACCTCGCGGTAGAACATGAGGGGATAACCTCTTCATAGACACCGGACACTACACCAAAGATTGCTCTTTACACCGAAACCCAAGCAAGGTAGACACTTCACCAGCACATGCAGTTTGGTGTAGATGATCTTATTATTAAATTTTATTACCCAATGTGTTTAAATGTTATTCTTGATTAAAACTTCCATTTGATAAATTTAAATGACCTCTTTGGGCTGTGGCGCATGATGGAAGCCACTCCTTTCCTATCCCTAGACCTCTTCCTAAACACCCATAGTACCAATTTGACCAATTGGGCATGACACAGATGTCGAGGTGACAAAATCACAATTTTGACAAAAACACAACATATTCTCAAAAGACGCAAAATACTATTCTAATTGGGAGACAACTCATCCCACAAACTAAAACATCAAGGAAATGCATACAAAGCAATTTTTAGGTTTTCAAAAATAGAGAAATAAGTGGCACGAATTCAAATGCACCAAAATGTCTCGAACAATAACATAGTCTCACAAGATGTAGAATCACATAATATGGAGTCAACTCATCCCTCAAAGCAAATCATAAAGGAAATGCATAGAATTTAGTTTTCATGTTTTCTAAAAGTGCAAAATAACCATAAGGCCCTAAAAACTCCATTGGAGCTCTCTTTGGCACCTTGACCAAAGTTTGACCAATTTTCTAACTTTTGTTTTTCAATAGCTATGGATGATCTGACAACTACCCATTATAGATAACATGCCCAACAACCAATATATGCAATAAAAATGAGTTGGGGATTTCCACAAAAAAATTGCTAGGGTTTTGTCTGTATTTCTATGTTTCCAAAATGGAAAATACATGATATAAATAAATAAGCAGCTGAAATACTTTTTCAAAGTTTCCTACAACTACGCAAAGCCATCTTCAACCATTCTAGATGGTGTGGCATGAAAGAAACATAATAAAATAATTTAAATGAGAAGATTGGAGAAACCTACCTTCCAATACAAGGAAAATCCAAGGAAAAGAATGAGGTTGAATGTCAAATTCGATCCACACATAGCAAGCAAACACCAAGCTCTTGAATCCAATCCAAACTCCAAGCAATTCCAAGCAAAACTCCCTTCTAAGCAATCAGATATCCATTTTTCAAGCAAGAGGGTTTCAAACAAAGGAGAGCAAATTTTGGAGAGAAAAAGAATAATGAAAAATACATGTCTTTTTCCTTTTATTCCTCCAAAGACACTATTCATTTTTTGGTAATAAATTAATCCTTTTAGTGATTTAATAAATCAAATCAAAATTATAGAATTTACACCATTAAACTATTCAATTCAACAATTAAATAATTGAATGTCTCTTCAGCAAATCAAATAGGCATATAAAATAACACATTAGTAATTCCATTTCACTAAAAATGTCCAATTAATTCACTCAAAGCAACAGGGAAATAGTTAGTCAAACAAACTCAACTATTCCAAATAGGTTATTGCCATATAACTTAGTCTCATTCCAAAAAGTACAAACACGCCATACTGGGCATTCAATTTTCTCATTTAATGCAATTTCTACCTTTTTACGGAAAAATATCAAATTTCAGAATTAAACCGAAATGACTCAAATATGTTCCACAAGCATATAATGATGTAACAAAAATTTTTGCTAAAGAAAAAATAGCAATTTCCAAATTAAAATCATTAATTTAATCTGAAAACATGCTTTTCAAAACATTTTAAAATAAAGTACAAGAATGCTAAGGAAACACATGCAAATGATACCAAACACACATCAAGGGTTTCCACAACACAAGGATAAGGGTGATATGGCTTAGTGTCCCATGTCAACCTTCTCCACATTTCCCACATTAGTTAACACCTGTAATTACCTGCGCACTCAAATAAACCATTAGGCATACTTGCTCCATACATAAAATAGCTGAAGCACATCACAATACCCAACTTGGCATAATATTGCATAACCATCATAAACATGGGTCGACAATCAATTGACATCATAAAATCATATATGCATAAATTAACTAACACAATCATCCTGAAGACATCACATCCATCCAACATATTACACAATTGAAAATAATGAAGCTGAAGCACTACAATAATCTAACACACATGAACACAACGTATGCAATCCATAATGCATAGTTGGAAAGCCAAATAATAAAGCAAAATGCCATTGGAAACACCTTAATGGTCATGTAGAATACACCCTCAGAACCCCTCTATGGCACCATAGACCTCATCGACAAGTTCAATGCAATGCATCAAAGCATAATAATCACATAATATAATGATAAACACTCAGAACAACATATAACACATGAATCAAAAGCACACAAGGCACACACTAGGGTGGGTATTACATATCTTGATCTTTCTCGGAACAATTTGGAAGGTTCTATTCCCTCCTCTTGAGTGGTATGTCCAAGCTGGAGTCTCTTTATCTCAGTTCAAACAAATTAAATGGCAGCATTCCATCTACTCTAGCGAATCTTTCCAAATTGAAGTATCTGGTTCTTAGTTCAAACCAATTAAATGGTTGCATTCCATCTACTCTAGGGAATATTTCCAAACTGGAGTATCTTGATCTCAGATCAAACAAATTAAATGGCAGCATTCCATCCACTCTAAGGAATCTTCCCAAGTTGGAGTATCTTGATCTCAGTTCAAACAAATTAAATGGCAGCATTCCATCTACTCTAGGTAATCTCTCAGCCCTCAGTGACCTTGAACTGCAGAATAACTCTTTGAGTGGTCTGATCCCAACTTCCTTTACTAAGCTATCCAAGCTAACATGGCTTGATCTGTCCAAAAACAACTTAAATGGAACTTTTTCATTTTTTATTTTGAACAATTGCCCCAAACTTTATTTTTTGGATCTCTCGAGCAATATATTGACCGTAAAAGTCAATGCCTCCTCCATTCCCAAATTTTAGCTTGGATACTTAGCTTTACAAGAGTCTAATATTAGACGAAACTTCCCTGCATTTATTTCAACTCAATATGATATTAGATATTTAGATTTGTCAAACAACTCTCTTAGTGGCTTTATTCCAAATTGGCTTTGGGAACTCACATCAATTGAGTACATTGATCTGTCAGATAATTTATTTGAGGGATCAATTCCAAAATCATTTAGTAAATATGCACAATATCTTTGGTTTCTTTCATTAGCTAGAAATAATCTTAGTGGTTCTATTTCAAATTCTATCTTTAAATTGGAGAGTTTGAATATCTTAGACTTGTCAAATAATAAGTTGAGCGGTAGGATTCCCCAATGTCTAAAGAATTGCTCCATGTTGTCTGTCTTAAATCTGGAGAAGAATAACTTAAAAGGGATGATACCAAATATATGTAAGGGAATGAATTCTCTTGAGACATTGAAATTAGGAGACAATGCACTTGAAGGAGATATTCCATCATCCCTTGGAACATGTAGGAATTTGCAAATCCTTGATTTGAGAAACAATAGTTTGCAAGGGAACATTTCAAATTGGGTTAAAAGCTTGCACAATCTCCAAATTTTGATATTAAAAGATAATAATTTTAAGGGTAGAATCCCATTGCAATTAATGAAACTACAAAATCTTCAAATTTTGGATATGTCAAAAAATAATTTTTCAGGGGTTATTCCAAATCACTTTATGAAGTTAACTGCAATGGCAAATCAATCGGAAAACATAGAAATCCTTGAACATGTATCTAGTAGGAGTAATGTATTAAGATATTTAATAGATGAAATAACAATTAACAATAAAGGACATGATATGGAGTTTGAGAAAATTTTGAGATTAGTAAAATGTCTCGTTCTCTCCAGCAATAGTTTGTCAGGTAGCATTCCTCAGATAATTGGATCCCTCAAAGGTTTGATTATTCTCAACATTTCAAGAAATCATTTCAGTGGCGAGATTCCTAAATCTATTGGAGAGATGACACTACTTGAATCTCTTGATGTTTCAAAAAATAAACTATCAGGGGCCTATTCTTACAGAGCTGCAACTTCTCACATCCTTAAGTTACTTTAATGTGTCCTATAATAACCTATCAGGGGTGATACCACAAGGGGGACAGATGATGACATTTGATTCTACATACTTTTCCAACAATTCAGGTCTATGTGGCCTACAAATCTATGTGCCATGCTCAAGTAGCCCTCCTAATTCTCCAACGGTACATGACGAAAATAATGAAGATTCAGAGGATGATATATGGTGGGATATAGGAATGGCAACAGGGTATGCAGTTGGATTTTTAATTGTAATGGGAATGTTATGGCTCAACAAAACATGGAGTATCATGTGCTTCAAATTCATGGATGGCATTATTATCTCTCTATTTGAAACATTGAGAGAGCATTTGTATTCTATAGAGTAGGATCATTTTGTTAGGTTTGTGGTCCAAATAACTTATATTTTATAATATAAGTTTTATTATAATAAAATGGGGCATGCATCTCATTTAGATGAGACACCCCCTTTAATGTTAATAATGTTAATTAGTGTTAGTAGGATAGTTGAATGTCAATTTTCTCATATATAATAATTGTATTGTGAGTCTTTATAGAAACCTTTGAAATCAATGTAAACCAATCTTTGCATAATATAATTTCAATATATTTATTTATATTAATTCTAATGTAACTTTTGTTTTACTTCAATGAAAATGAACTGCTAAGAAATAGATAATGGATGAAAGATTGAGCCATTAAAGAGAGTCCTTCATTTATTTATTTTCAATCATAGTGTAAAATCAAATTTTCAGCACATATTCCAACATTCCAATCTACGAGAGGACACTGCAAAGCATGTGAAAACTAGTTCTAGGGGTGAGAAAGGAAGAAAGGCGTTGGAGTTTTGTTCAATAGACATTGGATTAACGTAAAGAATACGTTGAAATTTGTCATCAAATGCTGGAGTCTTTTGTTTACTGGCATTGGAAATCTGCTCAAATTTAGTACCCAAGTTTATTTCAAATTGATCATTCAAATTGAAATCTGCTGAAATCTGATACGGCATTCAAATTGATCATTAAAATGCAGTGAAATATAATACTTTGTTTAAAGCACTATCATCATTGGTTGAAATGAAGCGTGCGTGGACTGTTGAAAACACAGTATTATCATCTGAAAAGTCTGCTGTTTTATTTTTATTTTTTAACGACGACGTGATTTTTACCTTGTGAAGGCATTTCAAATCTCATTAAAAGAGTATAAATCGGCAAAGGTATGGCAAACAATGGCGTGTTAGAACACTGGTAAATATTTTTTAAAATAAAAAAATTGGACGCCAAGTGCATGTCCATTATTTAGGTTACATAGAGGATCAGTCGTTGGCTATCAAAGTGATTGTTAAGGGTTACAGGGGTCACAAGATTAAAGCTTAATATTACTCTTTTGTATGAAGTATATATTGTGAAGAATATATTTTGTTTGAGAAAACTTGTGCATGCATGGTTGAAGTGGTCAAATGAGATTGTAAAAGTATGTATGTATCTATCATTGGCAAATTTCAACTTTATCAAATACATGTGAGAGTATGAATTCTCTCACACATTAAAATTAGGAGACAATGTGTTTAAAGGGCAAATCTTTGATTTGAGAAACAATATTTTGTAAGGGAACATTTCAAATTGGGAGCTTGCACAATATCTAAATTTTATTATTAAAACATAATAGTTTTAATGGTAATAATTAATGAAACTATAATATCTTTAAATTTTGGATATGAAACATCATTTTTGAGGGTTATTCCAAATGACTTTATGATGTTAATTGTAATGGAAAATTAATCAAAAAACATAGAAATCCATGTGTCTAATAATATCTATGAATACAATTTTTATATAGATGAAATTTAACAATTAAAAATAAAGGACAAGATATGGAGTTTGTGAGAAATTTGAGATTAGTAAAATGTCTTGACCTCTCCAACAATAGTATATCAAGTAATATTCCTTGGAATATTTGATCCCTAAAAGGTTTGATTATTCCCAACATTTCAAGAAATCGTTTCAATGGCGAGATTTCTAAATCTATTGGACATATGACACTACTTGAACCACTTGATCTTTCACAAAATAAACTATCTAGGGGTATTCCTACTGAGTTGCAACTTCTCACATCCTTAAGTTATTTTAATGTGTCCTATAATAACCTATCAATGATGATACCACAAGGAGGACAAATGACATTTTATTCTACATACTTCTCCAAGGCCTATTGTAGCTCTCCTTTTTCTCTAAAGACACATGAAAAAATAATAAAAATTTAAAGGATGGTATATGGTGGGACATGTGAATGGAAACAAACTATGTAGTTGGATTTTCAATTGCAATGGGAATGTTGTGGCACAACAAAATATGGAGTATCATGTACTTCAAATTCATGGATGACATTATTATCTCTCTATTTCAAACATTGAGAGAGCAATTGTATTCTACAAGGTAGGATCATTTTGTTAGGTTTGGGATCTAAATAGCTTATACTTTTATCATTTAGGATGTTTTTGTTGAATTCAATGTGCTTGTGGAAGTCTCTAGATCGTGTGACTACTATGTTGGAGATCTACATTGAAGACTGAGCTCGTTTGTGAAGATTTCCTTATTGGTGTTGTTGTTCTTCCCAGTCTTGGCCGACCGGATGATTCAAGCATGTTGCGGATGATCTAAGAGCAATTCTCTGGAGTGAGACATGTTGTTCAAGGAAGATTCAAGTCTCAACTATGTTTGGCCAACAGTATTGTGATCTGTGTTAAGACAAGCTGACCTTGATGTTCATTCCAAGGTTGATAAACCATATAAATATTTGTGGATGAGTTGCAAAATGTTGTCCTTGTGCGAAAATAATAAAATCCTAAGAAAGGTACAGAAGCAGAGCAGAGAGGAAGAAGTGCAGAGGAACAAGAGCAGTAAAGGATGAAGATATAGAGAAGAAGTGTTTGGGGAATAGAGTAGAAATTTGTGAGCTTTCAAAGGGACTGAACCAGGCATGAAGAAGATGCTATTTCTCAGTTCATTATCTCTATGTTAAACATAATTTCCTATAGGTAGTGAGCCTCCTGTAGGCAGTGAGCCTCTTTTGAGCAGTGAGCTCTGGGCAGTGCGCCCGAAGGCATACATGCCTTCTCTTTTTCTAAGTACTTTTAATAGGGTACAAATCTTGTGGGCTAACCCCCACCGTGGTTTTCCCTTAACCAAGTTTCCATGTTAAAAATTTTGGTGTTATGTGTGTTCATTTGTTTCTTCTCATGTGTAAATGATTCATGCTTTAATTTTTACATCATTAATCAGTTTTAAGTGGTAAAGAAGAATTAATTGCTACAAGTGATAAAGTTTTGGGACAACTGATTCACCCCCCCTCTCAGTTGTTAGGCCTAATTCCAACAATTGGTATTAGAGCCGGTTCCTCTAAAAGAAGATTAATCACTCGAGGAGATCCAGGATGTCAACTTACAAGAAGGATAGTCTGAGATTTGATGGAATAAATTACTCTCTCTGGAAGAGTCGCATGGAGTATCATTTGTAATGCATGCATGATGCTTATTGGTTGATAACTAAGGATGAGTATAAACCTCCGCAGAAAGGTCCTTCAACTCCAGATGAACTCAAAGATGCTAAAAATAACATTCGAGCTGAAGAAGCCTTGTTGAGTGCCCTGACTGATACAAAAATGACAAATGTCTTTGGACTGAAAACTGCTCATGAAATTTAGAAGAAGTTGGAAAATCTTTATGAAGGTGATGAATATGTCAAATGTGCCAAGCTACAAAGTTTGAGAGGAAGATATGAAAATTTGAGGATGAGTGAAGATGAAAACATTACGACTTATATGCAAAAGATAAATGAACTTGTGTATGGTATCAAGTGTGCTAGTGGAACTTTGGAAGTCAAAGATTGTTGCAAAAGTGCTTAGATCCTTACCTGATTCATACAAACATAAGGTTGTTGCTATAGAAGAGATCAGGACTATCTCAAAAGTTACAAGAGATCAGTTGGTTGGCAAAATTTTAGCTTTTGAATTGAGTGACTTTAGTGATTCCCTTCCTAAATTAGAATCTGCATTCAAGGCCAGTGTTTATGGAAAACAAAGATTTGATCCAACTGAAAGTTCTTCAAAAAGATCAACCAGATTTGAAAAAGCAAGAAAGGAACTTGAAGAAGATGAATCTGGAATTGAACAACTTGAATCCCTTATTGCTAAAAGATTACTAAGAGGCACAGGTAAGTATAAAGGAATGTTGCCTCTCAAATGTTTTGCTTGCAATAAAATTGGTCATTTTGCTTCAAGATGTCCGAAGAGGTTTTCAAAACTAAATCCTAACAGACCTAGGAGTTAGAAGAAATGGTACTATGTCTAAGAAACTGAAGGAGTCACAGATGATGAATCTGATAAAGGGAGTATGATTGGGTGTTCATTGCCATCAAGGAAGAAGATCCAGTGTCTACTGAATCTACTGGCTATGTAAATGTGGAAAGTGCTTTAGCTACTTAGATTGAAGAAAAATATGAATGGGTGATTGACAGTGGATGTTCTCATCATATGACTAGTGATAAAAGCAAGTTTGTTAGTTTGGAAAGATATGAAGGTGGAATTGTGAAGTTTGGAGACAACTCAGCTGGTAGAAGCCATGGCAAGGGATCCATCTCTTTTGATGGTAAGAATAACACTAATGATGTTTTGTATGTGGAAGGATTGAAGCACAATCTTCTCAGTGTTGGACAGTTGGTTGACAAGGGTTATGATCTTCGATTCAAGGATGGAAAATGCAGAATCTTGGAAAGATTCGAAACTAAAATTGCATTTGGTACTCAGACTAGAGGTAACATCTTTCATTTAAGTAGTTCTTGTAAGAGTTGCTTGATTGCTCAGATTGATCAGAGTTGGTTATGGCATAGGAGAATGTGTCATGTGAATTTTGATAACGTTGTCAAGATAAGCTCTACTCAGGCTATGAGAGACCTTCCAAAAATTGTAAAACCTGCTGATAGCATGTGTAGAGAATGTCAGTTGGGTAAACAGAGTAGAACTACATTTAAGAGCAAAGAACAAAATTCAAATGGATTGTTGGAACTTGTGCATACTGATCTTTGTGGTCTTGCTAGAATTAGGAGTGTGCAAGGAGACATATATTTTATGTTGTTGATTGATGATTACTCCTGGATGATATGGGTAACCTTCTTGAAAGAAAAGTCAAAAGCTCTTGACAAATTCAAAGTGTTCAAGGTTATGGTGGAGAATGAGATTGGTGTGAAGACAATGTGTCTGAGATCTGACAGAGGTGGAGATTTTATCTCTGATGAGTTTGATTCATTCTTTGAAAAGCAAGGGATAAAAAGATAGTTATCTACTCCTAGGACTCCTCAACAGAATGGAGTTGTGGAGAGAAAGAACCGGACCATTCAAGAAGCTACTTGGACCATGATGATGAAGCAAATGTTCCACAAGTCTATTGGAGAGAAGTTGTGAGTACTGTTGTCTACACTCTTAACCGGGTGTAGATCAAAGGCAATTCTGGTAAGACTCCTTATGAACTATGGTTTGGTCATCCTCTTACTGTGAAGTATTTCAAAGTTTTTGGTAGTAAATGCTATCTCAAAAGAGATGAGGATTGTTACATCCCTCTTTTTGGAATTGATAACGCTATTTACTTTTCTTGCAAATTTTAGTTATATAATATGTTGTGGACGACATGGAAACTAGTGATATATTTAGACAAAGTTAGTTCTATGAAATTTTGGAATCTATTGATTATGATCAATGTGATATTATAAACTAAAATGTCTTTTTGTTAGGAGAAAAATGATGTTTGGATATATTATGCTTTGATTTGGAATATTGGTGCTTTGACCACAAAGTTGTATGTGAGACTGTCATTGCAGGAACAGGTGGACCATGTTCGACAAGAAGAGAAAGTATCTTTGAAAGAGAGTATAGACTCTGGAAATTAACCATGGGTGTTTGTTACTGACAACGCCAAGAAGGTAGATAAACCTTGAAGCCATCAATTTAGTCATGTTTACGACTGAGATAGTTTGAGACTAGATGTCGACGTCTGAAGATGAGGTTTAACACCTTTTCGTAAGTCGTCATATAGAATTTTGGAAATCAACGTTGTTGTCGCAAGTCCTCCAAAACAAGTCATCTTATATAGATGATTAATATTTTGTTTGTAGGTAAATAAATAAACCTATTTGTGGCAGATTTGTGAATCACATCTTATAGTCGAAAGGTGTGAGAAGTCGTTTTGTGCGTCAAACGATTTAGAAAACTTGTTTTGCGTTACGCCCAATCCGTCGTGATTGCCGTAAAAATGCGTTGATCATGTGTTGTGAATTTATTCCTTTTTGAAAATCGATAGAAGTCGAATGTGAAGTCGAGATAAGCTATAACTGTTTTGGTCGTTATTTGGAAGGATATTCCAAAATCACCTTAGTCATAACTTGGTTAACGGGAGGTATTTTCATTAGTTTGCTTGATGTCAGTTTTCTCGTCAAGTCAAGTTGGTTTATGCCCAAGTTCTGTCGTTTTGGACATCTTCCTTTACAAATGTCTTTTCTCTTCGAGCTTAAGACTTGAGTTATCATAAATCAAACCTATACTTTCTTTATGTAGTCGGTCTTGATTCTTTCTCTCTTTTCGACCTTGGAGACACTTTGTGCATTTATTATTTATCACCTTGTAAGAGTTTTATTCCTCTAAGTGGTGTTAGTTGCATTTTCAGAGGTTAGAAGCCTTCTTGTGGAGGAAGTGGACGAGGTTGTTGTGCCACATCGCCATTAAGAAGCCTCCATCTTGTAGTGGTCGCTGCAAGTAAGGAGTCAGGTAGCATATAGTTATATCAACCTCCTTGTGTATAGGCATGTAACGGCAGTAGTTTAATGCCTTATATTCCATCGTCGTGGGCAGTCAAGTGGGTGGTTTTTTTATTGTTAAGAAAGTGTAACCGTGAGATAAAGGCCCAAGAATCTTGTACGTTGTGCGCGGCTTAAGGAGGAGTTTTCGGTTTAGAAGAAATGGAAACTGACAAAGTTAAAGGCCATTATGCCACATCGTCGTAGGCACTTTTGGAGGCATGAGCTTTCTGTTGCTAAGAAATTGGAAAACTGGAGTGAGAGGCCATTCTTCTTATTCATTTTTGTGTGGCCTGAGCATTGGTTTTCGGTGGTTAAGATACTAAAACCAGAGGAGGACACGGGAGGAGAGTGCTGTGAGTCTAGAGTCGGAGGAAGATCCTTTGGGGACGTCACTGAGAGCTCGGTGAGGATGAGCTAGCAACAGCAGACCTCTTAGTTCATCGATAGGTTCCTATTCTCTCACTTTTCGCAGCCTATGAATAATATGTGTGTCTTATTCTGCAATGAAAGTGTAGGAATCATACAACGTAGAGGATAACGATAGTGTATGCCTCAGTTTCTTTCATGATTCGATGTAGTTTATGAATGTTAGACAGCCTGTGTGTTATATTACTGGGCAGTGGTGTAGAGGATTAAACTAGTATAAGATCATACAACGAAAAGGATATGCAAATAACTTCATCTTACTGTAAGCTCAGAATGTGGGTTGTTTACAAGGAATGCGTATTATTGTTACCTTCTCAGAAAACAAAACCATGCTGTCTTCTTAGGAAATGATATCATTAAATATCATGAAACAGACCATAATAATCATAGAACACAATTTTCAAATGTATTTATACACCAATGCTAATAAATGCATGATGCAAGTTGTGAACGAGATTTTACTAGGTGTCGGTAAGGATGTATGCATTGAGTTGTTTCTATATGATTGTATTACTAGCTCAAACCAGAGAAGGATAAGATTTTAAAACATCTCTCTGTCCAAATAGATAAAGATTCTGAAAACAAGACTTTGAATGTCGACAAAAGAAATGAGCTAGTATCTTATTTCGAGTTTAGACCTTTAGTTAGAGGTCGACAAATGTGTTGGATCATCTCTAGAGTCTAAAGTTAGTTTCTAAGTCTTTTTAATATCTTATTTTATTACTCTTACCTCATTGAACCATATGAAACTATTTGATTTGGAAGGAGGTGTAGAGTTGAAGTATAAGTATTCATTCTTGGTCGAAAACTGTCATGCTTTTGAAATGAAAAGATAAGGGTGGGAAATCCGCATTTTGTGTCTTAATTAAGTTGCATGCGATGATTCTTGTGTCACTATTACCTTGTAGACCATTATGAGTCTAAAAATTTAAATTTCAGGCTTACGGGAAATGGTGTTATATACTTGAGTATGTTGTATAAACTTATGGAAACTGTATAGCCAAGTTAGAGACCACTTAGGAGTGGATATTTATAAATGATGTTTTATATGATTATGGGATTAATATTGCATTACAAATGCTATCCATATAAACAATGAAATAGAAAACCCTTTACACATCGTGTAAACGGAGATGAATCCATAAACTTGGGAATAGAGTAAACATTTGCGCCATGCGCTATTGCATGAGGAAATTCAAATACCTTGAGGTCATCGAGGTCAACATTTATACAAACCTTATAAATAGGAAAACTGTAGGGTTGCGATCAATTCAAGTCGAGTAGGGTGGGTGAACTATGTTCATGCATTCATACAACGCTATTTAAATATAAATCCTTTGGCCAAGGTGATGCACGATCCTCAAGTGCATTGAATGTTCACTGTGACTGGATGGCGTATCTTGTGGAGAGTCATGCATGACTAGAGGGTATCTAGGGATCTACATGATAACAAGACACGTAAGTTACAACACCAGAGCTCAGATGGCAAACACAAATGGTTATCCTAAGTCTATCCTCTTGAGTAGGGTAGGGCCACTTCCGGTTAGGAAGGAGTGCAGGAGACCGACGGTCTGTGGTTGGAGGTTAAGCTCCTTGAAGATACTTTCTCTTCCAAATATTGAGGATTGCCGAGTCTTGAATGTGATGGGTCGACAATCGAGATGCAGTGATAATGGTATGTTTCTAATATTGCTTTTGTTTAAAAAAATATTTCAGATTGTGAGAAAACAAAATGTTTATGGTTATCTATTCTTTCTGTTTTTTGAAAAATGAAATCATGTTTATAGTTAAAGTGAAAAATGTTATACTTGATAGTAGTCAATTATATTTGATTACAAAAAAAATATATATATACCTATGTTAAAACCTAGTTTTCAATTTAAATCAAATATGGATGTTACATATGGTATCAGAGCTAACCAGGTTCAACACTAGGGTTGATGAGTCCACTAACCTGATTAGGAAATCAACATTATGTGGGTAGCTAATGATTTGATTTACTGTGTCAGGATGGTACACATCAAGAAAACTGTAAGAAAATCCTTCGTGGGTAAGGAACATTATCTGCAAGCTAAGCAGAAACGGCTTGCGATGATCAAGACCATTGAGAAGACTAATGACGAAAATGAAATTTGGCTTGATGATGTGGAAACCTTTGCCAATGCCTTGTCATGACTTAAACGAATGAGAAGAGAACTCCTAGAGGTAGATGACGGCAGCTCAAATCATGATCAATTGCTGCCCCATTATTGTACCTAATAGTGTACCTGTTAGTATACCAGTGAGTGTACCTATTAGTATACCAATGATCACTAGGGATCCTCGTATAGAGCCTAGAGATGAGATCATTGAGCTATCATTTGATAGTGAGTCTGAGGGGTATACACCTCGTGATTATGTGTCAGACAATGAATCTGAAGGTTACACCCCACTTGATAATACTAAGAAAAAACATGAGATATGTCTATCTCTAATGATGTTGGAACAATTTTGCAAATTGAATAAAGACAAATTTTTGGTTTGAGAACAATTATGATTATGATCAATTGTTGTTTTCTTTTGATGATATATAATATGATAAGAATAAAACTGATTAGTATATGTTTAATCAGGTGAGAAACTAAACTATCATGGACCAATTAGAGTTTAACGAGGGGGAAGATCGGGAAGGTCATAACTCTTGGGAAAACTCCACTGACAAGTTGGATAGGATTCTAAATATGCTTACTGAAACCAAGGAAAGGTTGAACAAACTGGAAAAGAAAATGGATGAAACTGGGAACACAGAGGGTGAAAATGAGAACTCACATAATACAAGCAAAAGTAAACATTGGGAAAATGGCACGTCAAGTGAAAATCCTGACGACAGTGAAGTTCAAAGAAAAACCAAAGATAAACTTGCATTAGAGTTATCTAAGGATATGAAGAAGGTTAACCCTCCTAAGTTCGATGGAACGAAAACTGAACATGCAGTAGAAGCATGGTTAACAGAGATGGAGAAATACTTTGAGATCAGAAATTACTCTAAGGTTACTAAAGCAATGTGGGGAGCATATCAGCTTTCTGGGGAAGCGTCCACTTGGTGGATGAATAAGAAAATGGAGCTGGAATTAAGTCCCTTGAAGGTGACATGGAACGAGTTCGTGGAACTATTCTAAAAATAGTGGTTACCTCAGTTATATTTTGATCAGAAGTTAACAGATTTCCAAAACCTCAGGCAAGGTGAACTATTTGTGGTTGAGTATGCAAAAAAATTCACTAGACTACTGAAGTATGTTCCTCAATACCAAAAGGATGAAAGATTTTGAATCAGAAAATTCATCATGGGACTCAATCCTCAGATTGGCGGTGAGGTGGAGGTGCATGGTCCAAGCACAATGGATCAAGTATATGAGAAGGCAATTAAGCAGGAGCAGAAGATCAAATCTATCTCTGCTTACCGTGATAAGAAATGTAAGAAGTTTGATAAGAACTACAACGATCAGTCATATAAAAGGAAGAATGAGAAGGGATATGGAAACAAGAGGTTTGATAAAGGAAATCGAAAGAATCAAGGGGGATTTGGTAATGAGCGAAGAGGTGAAGATTATAAGAGAAATGTTAATTTTAAGAAGAATGATGATTCTGCAAGTAGGCCATCTGAGAAGCGAGGACCTATAGGAGGATGCCTTTCTTGTGGAGGAGATCATTATGCCAACCGTTGCCCTAACAAGAAGCAGAATGGGAAGCTTAGGAACACGAAACTTCCTTTGCAACAGGAAGCATTTCAGCAAAGGATTCATGCCGCTCTTGACAATCGACAAGCGGAGTATCAGATCACCCCTATTGAGATGACAGGTACCTTATTTGGAGTTCCTGTTTCTATTCTATTTGATACTGGTGCAACAGAAAATTTTGTGTCACCTAGAGTCTTAAGTAAATTTTCTAGAAAAGTTGGTTTTATGTCAAACCCATGGACAGTTGAGTATGCAAATAACTCAAAGGCTCAGGTAGAGCAATGTTTGTTCGAAGCTAAGATTGATATTTCTAACTTCACCACTGAGGCAAATTTATACATAGCGCCTTTAGGGTCCTACAATGTCATCTTAGGAATGAATTGGTTGTGGAAACATCGAGCCAAGGTAGATTGTTTTCATAAAACAATTGAGTGTCTGGATGAGAAGGGCAATTCAGTAAATCTTCAAGGAATTCAAAGGGAAATAAGGATTAGATCCATTTCTTCAAAACAATTAAAATGGGCTAGGTGAAAGGGATGTCAACTTTTTGTAGTCAAAATGGACCTAGTAGAGGAAACCTTGGAGAAACAAACATTTGAGGAAAAATATCCATATCTTTGCAATTTCAGGGATGTATTTCTCGAGGAGTTACCAGGCTTGCCTCCAAAAAGAACATTTGACTTTGGCATAGATATTAAACCAGGATCGGAGCCAATCTCTAAAGCTCCGTATCGTATGACCACCACTAAACTTATGGAATTAAAAGCTCAATTGCAGGAGCTATTGTCTAAGAATCTAATCAGGCCAAGTGTATCACCATGAGGAGCCCCGGTTATATTTGTCAAGAAGAAAGATGGAACTCTAAGGCTGTGTATAGATTATAGGATGCTTAATAAGGCGACAATAAAGAACAAGTATCCCTTGCCATGTATTGATGATCTATTTGACCAAATGAGTGGTGCATCAGTCTTTTCTAAGATAGATTTGAGATCTGGATACCATCAGTTAAGGTTGAAAGATAAAGATATTCCCAAGACAACATTTAGAACGAGATATGGTCATTATGAGTTCACGGTGTTGCTGTTTGGATTGACCAATGCACCTGCTGCTTTCATGAATCTCATGAATAGTGTTTTCAGAGATTGTCTTGATAAGTTTGTGCTAGTTTTCATTGATGATATTCTGATTTGTTCCAAAAATGAAGAGGAGCATAGACAACATCTTCAAATAGTCTTGCAACGATTAAGAGAACACAAATTCTATGTGAAACTCTCAAAGTGCACCTTCTTTCAGAAAGAAGTGCAGTATCTGGGGCATATAATATTAGCTGATGGGATATCAGTTGATCCGGCCAAAATAAAAGCTATTATGGAATGGTCTGAACCTTCCAATGTTTCAGAGGTACGAAGTTTTATGGGGTTGGTAGGTTATTACAGGAAATTTGTGTTGAACTTCTCAAGCATTGCTAGCCCAATTACCTCCTTGCAAAGAAAAGGAAAAAGGTTTATTTGGACGGAAGAATGTCAAAAGACTTTTGACTTGTTACAAGAAAAATTAACAACTGCTCCAATTCTAAAAGTTCCTGATCCTGAGGGAGATTTTGAGGTTATTACTGATGCCTCGGGGGAAGGATTAGGAGGTGTGCTTATGCAAGATGGCAGCGTAGTAGCCTATGAATCAAGGAAGTTGAAAAACTATGAGCAGAACTATGCTCCTCATGACTTAGAAATGGCATCAGTGATTCACACCCTTCAGATGTGGCAACATTATTTGTTGGGAAAGACTTTTATACTAAAATCCGATCATCAAAGTCTTCGCTACATATTCACACAACCCAATCTCAATGCAAGGCAAAGGAGATGGTTGGAATTAATATCAGATTATGACTTTGAGATTTCTTATATCAAAGGCAAGGAAAACTGAGTAGCTGATGCCTTAAGCAGAAGAAGACACATAGCTTCTATAATCTCCTCACATGCTAACTTTAAAGATTTAGTAATGCAAAACTTATCTGGAGATGAGTATTATGAGCAAGTGAAACAAGCTCTCCACTTAAACCCTAAGGACCCAAGATATGACGGATTTAGTTTTGAATCGAATGGATTGATGAGATTCAAGGGTAGAATCTACGTTCCTGATTCAGTAGAACTTAGAAACCTTGTGTGGAAGGAAGTTCATTGTGCTCCTTACTCTGGACACCCTGGTGTAACAAAACTGTTAGCGGATGTCAAGCCGTTATATTTCTGGAAGGGAATGAAAAGCGATGCTGCAAGGTTTGTAGCTAGTTGTTTGGAGTGTCAGAGAGTTAAGGCAGAACACCAACATCCTGCTGGATTGTTATACCCGCATGATATTCCAGAATGGAAATGGCAAGTTGTTAGTATGGATTTTGTCTAGGGGTTACCAATGTCTAAGAATAGGCATGATGCAATATTGGTTGTTGTGGATAAACTAACCAAGGTTGCACATTTCATACTGGGAAATTTGATGGATGGAGCTCATCTTTTGGCTCAGAAATTTGTGCAAGAAATTTTTAGATTGCATGGTGTACCTGAAAAGATTATATCTAATAGAGATGCTTGGATAACATCACGGTTTTGGCAAACCTTATTTTCTACATTAGGGACTAAACTAAATGTGAGTACTGCTTATCATCCTAAAACTGATGGACAAATAGAAAGAGTGAATCAGGTATTAGAAGACCTTTTGAGAATATATCGCATGGATTAGCAATACAGATGGGAGGAATATCTACCTCTTGTAGAATTTGTTTATAACAACTCCTATCATTCTGCCACTAAGATGGTGCCATTTGAAGCATTATATGGAAGGAAATGCAGAACTCCTATAAGCTGGGATAAGCTGGAAGATAGGATAAGCATTGGACCTGAAATGCTTGCTGATATGGAAGAAAAAGTGAAAATGATTAGGAAGAGGTTGGCAGAAGCCAATGATAGGCAAAAGAGTTATGTAGATTGCAAACGAGTGCCTAGACATTTCTCTATTGGTGAGAAAGTGCTTTTGCGAGTGAAACCCCAAAAGAGTTCAATAAAATTTGGTAAATCATCGAAATTGGCTCTTCATTATGTCAGACCTTTCGAAGTTCTTGAGATTCTCAATCCAGTTGCCTACAAAGTTGCTCTACCTCCAACCTTGTCCAAGATGCATAATGTTTTTCATGTTTCATATTTAAAGAAATATTTTGTGGGAAATAACCACATCCTTAACTAGAATTCCTTACAGATGCAAGAACCCGGGGTGGTTGTGATCGAGCCACTCAAGGTGCTCGAAATGCGTAAACTTCGTTTACGTAATCAAGAAGTTTTGCAATGCAAAATTCAGTGGGACCAATATGGCGAGGATAGCGCCACTTGGGAAGACTATAAAGACATTTACCAAAGATTTCCTAAACTTTTCAAAGACATTAATGTTGAACTATAAAAAGTTTGTTTTAAGTTTAATTTTTGTTTGATAAACTCAATCATCGGGGACGATGATTTTTAAAGGGGAAGGATATGTTACATCCCTCTTTTTGGAATTGATAACGCTATTTACTTTTCTTGCAAATTTTAGTTATATAATATGATGTGGATGACATGGAAACTGGTGATATATTTAGACAAAGTTAGTTCTATGAAATTTTGGAATCTGTTGATTATGATCAATGTGATATTATAAACTAAAATGTCTTTTTGTTAGGAGAAAAATGATGTTTGGATATATTATGCTTTGATTTGGAATATTGGTGCTTTGACCACAAAGTTGTATGTGAGACAGTCGTTGCAGGAACAGGTGGACCATGTTCGACAGGAAGAGAAAGTATCTTTGAGAGAGAGTATAGACTCTGGAAATTAACCATGGGTGTTTGTTACTGAAAACGCCAAGCAGGTAGATAAACCTTGAAGCCATCAATTTAGTCATGTTTACAACTGAGATAGTTTGAGACTAGATGTCGATGTTTGAAGATGAGGTTTAACACCTTTTTGTAAGTCGTCATATAGAATTTTGGAAATCGACGTTGTTGTCACAAGTCCTCCAAAACGAGTCGTCTTATATAGATGATTAATATTTTGTTTGTAGGTAAATAAATAAACCTATTTGTGGTGGATTTGTGAATCACGTCTCGTAGTCGAAAGGTGCGAGAAGTCATTTTGTGCGTCAAATGATTTTGAAAACTTGTTTTGCGTTATGCCCAATCCATCGTGATTGCCGTAAAAAAACGTTGATCATGTGTTGTGAATTTATTCCTTTTTGAAAATCGACGGAAGTCGAATGTGAAGTCGAGATAAGCTATAACTGTTTTGGTCGTTATTTGGAAGGATATTCCAAAATCGCCTTAGTCATAACTTGGTTAACAGGAGGTATTTTCATTAGTTTGCTTGATGTCGGTTTTCTCGTCAAGTCAAGGTTGTTTACGCCCAAGTTCTATTGTTTTGGACGTCTTCCTTTGCGAATACATCTTTTCTCTTCAAGCTTAAGACTTGAGTTATCATAAATCAAACCTATACTTTCTTTATGTAGTCGGTCTTGATTCTTTCTCTCTTTTCGACCTTGGAGACACTTTGTGCATTTATTATTTATCACCTTGTAAGAGTTTTATTCCTCTAAGTGGTGTTAGTTGCATTTTTAGAGGTTAGAAGCCTTCTTGTGGAGGAAGTGGATGAGGTTGTTGTGCCGCCTCACCATTAAGAAGCCTCCATCTTGTAGTGGTCGCTGCAAGTAAGGAGTCGGGTAGCATATAGTTATATTGACCTCCTTGTGTATAGGCATGTAACGACAGTAGTTTAATGCCTTATCTTCCATCGCCATGGGCAGTTGAGTGGGTGGTTTTTCTATTGTTAAGAAAGTGTAACCGTGAGATAAAGGCCCGAGAATCTTGTACGCTGTGCGCGGCTTGAGGAGGAGTTTTCAATTTAGAAGAAATGGAAACTGACAGAGTTAAAGGCCATTATGCCACATCGTCGTAGGCGCTTTTGGAGGCATGAGCTTTCTGTTGTTAAGAAATTGGAAAACCGGAGTGAGAGGCCATTCTTGTTATTCATTTTTGCGCGGCCTGAGCATTGGTTTTCGGTGGTTAAGATACTAAAACTAGATGAGGACATGGGAGGAGAGTGCTATGAGTCTAGAGTCGGAGGAAGATCCTTTGCGGACGTTGCTAAGAGCTCGGTGAGGACGAGCTAGCGACAGCAGACCTCTTAGTTCATCGACAGGTTCCTATTCTCTCACTTTGCGTAGTCTATGAATAATATGTGTGTCTTATTCTGTAATGAAAGTGTAGGAATCATACAACATAGAGGATAATGATAGTGTATGCCTCAGTTTCTTTCATGATTCAACGTAGTTTATGAATGTCAGACAGCCTATGTGTTATATTACTGGGTAGTGGTGTAGAGGATTAAACTAGTATAAGATCATACAATGAAAAGGATATGCAAATAACTTCATCTTACTGTAAGCTCAGAATGTGGGTTGTTTACAAGGAATGCGTATTATTGTTACCTTCTCAGAAAATGAAACCATGCTGTCTTCTTAGGAAATGATATCATTAAATATCATGAAACAGACCATAATAATCATAGAACACAGTTTTTAAATGTATTTATACACCAATGCTGATAAATGCATGATGCAAGTTGTGAACGAGATTTTACTAGGTGTCGGTAAGGATGTATGCATTGAGTTGTTTCTATATGACTGTATTACCAGCTCAAACTAGAGAAGGATAAGATTTTAAAACATCTCTTTGTCCAAATAGATAAAGATTCCGAAAACAAGACTTTGAATGTCGACAAAAGAAATGAGCTAGTATCTTATTTCGGGTTTAGACCTTTAGTTAGAGGTTGACAAATGTGTTGGATCATCTCTAGAGTCTAAAGTTAGTTTCTAAGTCTTTTTAATATCTTATTTTATTACTCTTACCTCATTGAACCATATGAAACTATTTGATTTGGAAGGAGGTGTAGAGTTGAAGTATAAGTATTCATTCTTGGTCAAAAACTGTCATGCTTTTGAAATGAAAAGATAAGGGTGGGAAATCCGCATTTTGTGTCTTAATTAAGTTGCATGCGATGATTCTTGTGTCACTATTACCTTGTAGACCATTATGAGTCTAAAAATTTAAATTTCAGGCTTATGGGAAACGGTTTCATATACTTGAGTATGTTGTATAAACTTACGGAAACCGTATAGCCAAGTTAGAGACCACTTAGGAGTGGATATTTATAAATGATGTTTTATGTGATTATGGGATTAATATTGCATTACAAATGCTATCCATATAAATAATGAAATAGAAAACCCTTTACACATCGTGTAAACGGAGATGAATCTATAAACTCAGGAATAGAGTAAACATTTGCGCCATGCACTATTGCATGAGGAAATTCAAATACCTTGAGGTCATCGAGGTCAACATTTATACAAACCTTATAAATAGGAAAACTGTAGGGTTGCGATCAATTCAAGTCGAGTAGGGTGGGTGAACTGTGTTCATGCGTTCATACACTGCTATTTAAATATAAATCCTTTGGCCAAGGTGATGCACGATCCTCAAGTGCATTGAATGTTCACTGTGACTGGATGGCGTATCTTGTAGAGAGTCATGCATGACTAGAGGGTATCTAGGGATCTGCATGATAACAAGACACGTAAGTTACAACACCAGAGCTCAGATGGCAAACACTGATGGTTATCCTAAGTCTATCCTCTTGAGTAGGGTAGGGCCACTTCCAGTTAGGAAGGAGTGCGGGAGACCGATGGTCTGTGGTTGGAGGTTAAGCTCCTTGAAGATACTTTCTCTTCCAAATATTGAGGATTGCTGAGTCTTGAATGTGATGGGTCGACAATCGAGATGCGGTGATAATGGTATGTTTCTAATATTGCTTTTGTTTAAAAGAATATTTCAGATTGTGAGAAAACAAAATGTTTATGGTTATCTATTCTTTCTGCTTTGTGAAAAATGAAATCATGTTTATAGTTAAAGTGAAAAATGTTATACTTGATAGCAGTGAATTATATTTGATTACAAAAAAAATATATATATATACCTATGTTAAAACCTAGTTTTCAAGTTAAATCAGATATGCATGTTACAAGGATCTAGGCAAGTTTGATGCAAGAAGTGATGAAGGAATATTTCTGGGTTACTCAACCCAAAGCAAGGCATACCGGTGTTTTAACAAGAGATTGAAAAGGATTGTTGAAAGTACTAATGTTAGAGTTGATGAAAGAAAGGAGAGACCTTCCAGGTCTTGCAGATAATATTCAGATGATCAAGATGAAAGTCAAAATCAAGTAAGGCAAGTTCAAACCTAGATTCAGATCCAGATTGATCTGCAAAATTCAGTGACTCAAGAGGATAGTGCAAATGTTGAGGAACAAGCTCAAGAAATAGAAGTTCAAGCAAATCCCAAAACTCCCAGGTATGTAAGTATGAATCATCTTGAAGATCAAATCATAGGAGATAGAGACAAATGTGTTTGAACTAGGAGAAGAATCACTGAAGATCAAGAGGAGATTTGTTTGATTTCAAAGATTGAACCAAAATCAGTAAGTGAAGCTTGAAATGATGAAAATTGGGTAAAAGCAATGGAAGAAGAATTAATGCAAATTGAAAAGATTCACACTTGGGATCTTGTTCCTAGACCTAAAGACAAAAATGTGATTAGAACTAAATGGGTATTCTGGAATAAACTAAATGAAGATGGTGAAGTTGTAAGAAACAAAGCAAGGTTGGTATGTAAAGGATATTCTCAAGTGGAAGGAATTGATTTTGAAGAAACGTTTGCTCCGGTGGCAAGAATAGAAGCAATTAGATTATTTATTGCTTTTGTTGCTTATAAAGATTTCAAGGTAAATCAGATGGATGTCAAGTGACCAGCATTCCTGAATGGAGAGTTGGAAGAAGTCTACATTGAGCAACCGAAATGATTTCAGTTGTCTGATCAAAATGATATGGTCCGCAGATTGAGGAAAGAACTGTATGGACTCAAACAAGCCCCAAGAGCCTAGTATGCAAGATTAGATAAGTATCTACTAAAATTAGGTTTTAGCAAAGGCACTGCTGATAGTAATCTTTACTTCAAGATTGATCATGAGCACATCCTGATTGTTGAGGTATTTGTTGATGATATCATTTTTGGTGGAAATGAGAGTATGTGCAAGACATTTGTTGATCAAATGCAAAGTGAATTTGAAATGTCAATGTTTGGTGAAATAAATTTCTTCTTAGGTCTGCAAATCACTCAGTTAGATAAAGGTATCTTCATATCTCAATCTAAGTATATGAGAGAATTGTTGAAAAAGTTTGGAATGGAAGATTCAAAGCCAGTGGGTACACCTATGGTAATCGGGTGCAAGTTGAGTAAAGATGATGACTCCCCTAAGGAAAATTAGAAAAGGTATAGATCAATGATTAGAGGACTGCTCTATCTGACTCGGACCAGACCTAATATCATGAATACAGTTGGACTTGTTGCTAGATTTCAAGTTGATCCTAGAGAATCCCATGTGGTAGCAGTCAAGAGAATTTTCAAATATCTCAAAGGGACACTTGACTATGGCTTGTGGTATCCAAAGGACAATGACTTCACTCTTCATGCATATACTGATGCTAATTGGGCAGGAGATGTGGATGACAGGAAAAGTAGTAGTGGTGGTGCATTCTTCTTGGGAAGAAGATTGGTTTCTTGGCTGAGCAAAAAGCAAGAGGTAATATTTCTATCTACTACAGAGGTAGAGTACATAGCAGCAACAAGCAATTGTACTCAAGTTTTGTGGATGAAGCAAATGTTGAAGGATATTAAAATTGTGTTTGAGGAACTTGTTACAATCTTCTGTGATAATTCAAGTGCAATAAACATCTCCAAGAATCTGGTGTTTCATTCAAAGACAAAGCACATAACCATCAAGTTTCATTTCTTGAGAGAGAAGGTAAATGAGAATGAAGTCAGATTGGAGTTTGTTTCTTCAAAGGATCAGATTGCAGACATATTTACCAAGCCTCTGCCTAAGGATAATTTTGAGTATCTCAGAGAGTAGTTAGGGCTCATTACCCCTCCTAATTAGAACTAAGATGCACTAAGGTGCATCAGTCCGATGGAACTCATAGTCGTATCTTATGATCCTGATTGATGTTAAGGAGATACTACTCAGGGGGAGTAGTCAATATACAAATTATTGGAGACCAATCTGGAACAAAGGGGGAGAGAAGTCATGCGAAAAACTAGTTGCTAATGAAAGGGGGAGCAATGAAGAAAGTGGTTGTAGAAGTAATAAGAGAAAGGGGGAGAAGTTCTTGTCTTGATGGTTGAATCAATTTTTCACATCATATGTTGCCATCAATGACAAAGGGGGAGATTGTTACAAATATGTGCCTAAACGGTGTTGTCATTGATGTCAACATATCCTTGTTGCATTGATGTCAACTGTATCCTATTTTGTTGCCTGGCTAGAAGACTAGAATGTTGAGGATATTGAGAAAATTAATAAAGATCAATGTATGCGGACCATATGGCTGAGTAGAGGATTGTCTGAAGTAGCTCTAGTTAAGAGTTGAGAGGTCTGCATGAAGATCTGAAGAAGCTATGGCCATCTGAGTAGAACTGGGTTTTGCAGTGTTTAGAAGAAACAAAGTGATAGGAAATGGGTCTAGATTGCTCCGCAAATGAAAAATTATGATTTGTGAATCTAGAGGCATGTTGGGGAAGTCAGTGTGTATCCTCAACTCAAGTGGTTAGTGGTTTGGAGGTCCACAAGCAATCTTTCTAAGTTGACAGTCATGGAAGACAATGTTCTTGAGGTTCTGGAAGCAGATGCAAGTGATTCTGATGATTTGGAGGAGTGTGGATATTTTTGTTGAATTCAATGTGCTTTTGGAAGTCTCTAGATCATGTGACTGCTATGTTGGAGATCTGTATTGAAGACTGAGCTCATTTGTGAAGATTTCCTTATTGGTGTTGCTGTTCTTCCCAGTCTTGGCTGATCGGATGATTCAAGCGTGTTGTGGATGATCTAAGAGCAATTCTCTAGAGTGAGACATGTTGTTCAAGGAAGTTTCAAGTCTTAGCTATGTTTGGCTGACAATATTGTGATCCACGTTAAGACAAGATGACCTTGATGTTCATTCCAGGGTTGATAAAGCATATAAATATTTGTGGATGAGTTGCAGAATGTTGTCCTTGTGCGAAAATGATAAAATCCTAGGAAAGGTATAGAAGCAGAGCAGAGAGGAAGAAGTGCAGAGGAACAAGAGCAGTAAAGGATGAAGATATAGTGAAGAAGTGTTTGGGGAACAGAGCAGAAATTTGTGAGCTTTCAAAGGGACTGAACCAGGCATGAAGAAGATGTTATTTCTCAGTTCATTATCTCTGTGTTAAACATAATTTCTTATAGGTAGTGAGCCTCCTATGGGCAGTGAGCCTCTTTTGAGTAGTGAGCTCTGGGAAGTGCGCCCGAAGGCATGTGCCTTCTCTTCTTCTAAGTACTTTTAACAAGGTACAAATCTTGTGGGCTAACCCCCAACGTGGTTTTCCCTTAACTGGGTTTCCACATTAAAAATTCTAGTGTTATGTGTGTTCATTTGTTTCTGTTCATGTGTAAATGATTCATGCTTTAATGTTTACATCATTAATCAGTTTTAAGTGGTAAAGAAGAATTAATTGCTGCAAGAGATAAAATTTTGGAACAATTGATTCACCCGCCCTCTCAGTTGTCCGGCCTAATTCCAACACTCCTTTGTTATCATTATGCTGAATTTTGTTGCCTTCTTATGAATAGTCACATTTGTAGCTTGTGGATGGTCTCTCATCTTGGATCTATGGCATCACATGTTATATTTTGTTGATTGTTCTTTAGTTATATCTTCATTACGATTGGTAATAACCACGATCTCGAGTATGGAAGGATCTTTATGTCAATCCTTTTGATCTTTCCATTCCTCTATGGATGGGCTCATTACCCTCAACATCTATGACCATACCAAGGCTCACTTTCTTCTCTTACCTAGAACACTAGTGATGGGTAGTCATTAGTTTCATGCTTGTTCCATTCACCAAAAATCCCACAATCTACACTCTTCAACATCCTAGGTGGCTCTACAATATCTTCTCTTAATGTGCACCAAACTATTTCCTTCCTTCTAATACTCTAGAGGCACTCATTTTGCAAGTGACATTCATTTGAACAATAAGTACACCATATTTTCTTTCTACAGAGGGATGATGTTTCCCTATGGTTTTCTCCTTTTTCTAAAATCTCCAATTTAACCTTTAATTGCTCTAGTTGTAATTTTAATTTTTCTATTTCCTCACTCTCACTTTTCTCAGTTTCTTTTCTTCAAGGTTGCACTTCATTTATAGAAGCTAACTTCACTATCTTTTTTTATGAGTTAAAAAATCATCCATCTAATGATGCTCTAATCCTAGGTAGTGGTCTAGAAATAAACATGTTCAATTCTTTATTTTTAAGTAAGGGGCTCTTCAAAATTCCTGACTACTCCCTTAATTATTTAATCAAATTCTATTATAGTCTACCCTTTCCTTTGTATCATTTCCCTCATCTTACTAACATTTTCTAAGGGTGCCTCTAGAGATTGAAAGTTGTTTAAAAATTCCTCTTTAAGTTTGTCCGTTCTTTATTGTGCAAGGGGCATTCCTTCATATACCATTTGAGTGCTTCATCCCTTAATGTCCCAAGAAACTCATAGATATTTGTGGATTTATCTCTTACTCCATTCCTCCTCTAAGAAAACTCTAGTTACAAATATATGTTAAGTTGCTTCTTTGGTGTCTTTTCCAAAGATACATGGTTTGGTCTAATTGTTTTCCATTTTGAAGTTTTAGGTTCCTTTAATTTATCATTATTTCTTGAGGTTTCTCCTTTATTCCCTTTTTCGTCTTCTTCTTCTTCTGTTCTTTGTTCGTTAGGCCTTTTCTCCCTCAAATTTCTAGTGCACTTTTACCGCACTTGACAACCTCTTGTTATTTAACTAATTTTCTTCCTCTACCCTTATCTCATGGTAATCCAATATCAAAGAAATATTCTCCTACAATTTTCTCACACAATATCACAAACTCTCTTCTTGTTGCCTCTTCATCCATATAGAAGCATCCACTAACTAAATCCTTAAGAGAAGCTCTTCTCACTTTAGATGGCACGAGGGTAGATTCTTGATGTGCTAACAAGTATCCAAAACCTTCAGCAACCAAAACATAAAGAGTCAGGCCGAGAGGGCAACCTTGCCAAATGAAAGAAGTGGATTGCTGGTTGGAGATGGTAATGAATGTAGAAGCATCTGTGAAGATCATTTGAACCAGTTGAATGAATCGAGAGCCAAAACCAAGAGCTTACAACATGGCTAAGATGAAGGACCACTCGATGCAATAAAAAATCGTAGCAAAATCGATCTTGTTAAAGACTACATGCAACGAACCCATTCCATTCCTTCCCAAACAACAATGGTATTATCCAAAATAAATATAGATTTAATGAATCTAAATTAATTATACATATATAAAGATTATTACATTCTTTTTAATTACACTTAATAAAATTATTTTCCTTTAACAATTTGTAGGACGTGTTTTATTTATTTCCCCTCTCTTTAAAGAATGTTTAAAACATCATAAAACTTTGATATTTTTTAAACTTGGTTAACATATTTTTATTTTTATGATTTATTTATATATATTTATTTATTCTTTTTGAACTTTAATTTTTTTAAAACTTGGATATCAAATTATCATCTATTCAACGCCAGAAATCTTACCCCTTGCGAAAATCTCGCACCCTACAAAGACATTTGTGGTGGCGGGGGCTGCGTTGAACAAATGGCCATAGAAAATCAGAGGGTCGTAATATTTGATGGATCGTTTTCTATTCATCTTTGAAGTGTTCAATTTGGGGACCACATTTCGTGTCTTCGTATTATATTGCCGTGCATGACCAAACATTTTCTTACTCACCACAAAATATTCGTGGACAAAATGTGGCTAAGAAATTTCGTAGCAACTACCTAAGCATTGTATCTTTTCATTTTCTTAGTTGTATGATTATTAAAAACTAGACTTTTGGTTGACCATTGAAATTGACAGACATACGAAAAGACATATGAAGGAATTATCTTGGAAAATTGTAACCCTGTAACTTCCTCTTTCTTTCTCCATTAACTTTTTCTTCAAATCTTCTATCTCGTGGATGGATTTTTCCACATGTTTACCCTGCATTACACTTTGAATGGGCTATAAATGTGCCTCACCTTGCAAACCCATTTCAAACTGAGAAGCCTTTGGGATTTGCAAATTGAGCTGCTCATTCTCTTCTGTCATAGTGAGATAATAGCTTTGCCTTTTTCTATTTTTGGAAGGCAATAAAAATGGCTTTGAGAATTTGGGTGGTGTTGCTGCTGTTGCCGCCCATTATCTGCTGCTCTGCATGTTTGGAAGAGGAGAGAAATTCCCTGTTGGATTTCAAGCGAGGCCTTAATTTCTCTTCCTCTTCGTACAAGTTGGAATCATGGAGAGGGTTCAACTGCTGTGCATGGGAAGGACTGGGCTGCCACCCACGCACTGGCCATGTGCTCACTTTGGATCTCAGTTCACTTGGCTATAGTTATTTCATTCAATGGAGCGAAATTCGAGGGAGCCTATTTCAACTGCTGCATTTGGAGCACTTGGACCTCTGCTGGAATTACTTCAACTCTCTTTCCATCCCTCCACAAATTGGAAAGCTGAGGAGATTGAAGTATCTGAGCTTTTCTGAATGTACATTTATTGGTCAAATTCCAAGAGAATTGGCTAAATTGCAGCAATTGGAGCACTTGGACCTCAGTGGCAATTATCTCCAAGGTGCGATTCCAAGGGAATTGACTAAACTGCAGCAATTGGAGCACTTGGACCTCTGGGGGAATGATCTCCTGGGTGCCATTCCAAGGGATATCGGTAACATGTCCACCTTGAAATTCCTTGACCTCTCTTGGAATGATGGTTTGCAGAGCAGCAAGTCAAGTGAGTGGATAACACATTTGAGAGAGTTGGAGTATCTTGGACTGGGCAGCATAAATCTCACCATGGCAGAAGATACTTGGCTGGGAGGATACTTGGTTTCTCTCACCAATCTCACCACACTTCTCATGTCCAATTGTACGCTGTCAGGAGAAATTCCTCCCTTCTTTGCAAATCTCTCACGGCTTCGACACTTGGACCTTTCAAAAAATTCATTTAGAGGTAAGATTCCTACCTTTCTTGGAACACTCACTCTGTTATATCTTGATCTTTCTGGGAACAATTTGGAAGGTTTTACTCCCTCCTCTTTGAGTGGTCTGCCCAAGCTGGAGTATCTTTATCTCAGTTCAAACAAATTAAATGGCAGTATTCCGTCTACTCTAGGGAATCTTTCCAAATTGAAGCATCTTGTTCTCAGTTCAAACCAATTAAATGGTTGCATTCCCTCTACTCTAGGGAATCTTTCCAAACTGGAGTATCTTGATCTCAGTTCAAACAAATTAAATGGCAGCATTCCATCCACTCTAGGTAATCTCTTGGCCCTGAGTGACCTTAAACTGCAGAATAATTCTTTGAGTGGTCCAATCCCAACTTTCTTTACTAACCTATCCAAGCTAACACGGCTTGATCTGTCCAAAAATAACTTAAATGGAACTTTCTCATTTTTTATTTTGAACAATTGCCCCAAACTTTATTTTTTGGATCTCTCAAGCAATATGTTAACTGTAAAAGTCAGCGCCTCCACCATTCCCAAATTTCAGCTTCACTACTTAGCTTTACATGAGTGTAATATTAGAGGAAATTTCCCGGCATTTATTTCAACTCAATATTTCATTGAATACTTAGATTTGTCCAACAACTCTCTTAGCGGTTTTGTTCCAAATTGGCTTTGGGAACTCCCATGGATTGGGTACATTGATCTGTCAAATAATTTATTTCATGGATCAATTCCAAAATCAATTAGCAAATATGCACGATATCTTAGGTTTCTTTCAATAGCTAGAAATGATCTTAGCGGTTCTATTTCCAATTCTATCTTTAAATTGGAGAGTTTGAATATCTTAGACTTGTCAAATAATAAGTTGAGCGGTAGGATTCCCCAATGTCTAAAGAATTGCTCCATGTTGTCTGTCTTAAATCTAGAGAAGAATAACTTAGAAGGGATGATACCAAATATATGTAAGGGAATGAATTCTCTTGAGACATTGAAATTAGGAGACAATGCACTTGAAGGAGATATTCCATCATCACTTGGAAAATGTAGCAAGCTGAAAATTCTTGATTTGAGAAACAATAGTTTGCAAGGGAACATTTCAAATTGGGTTAAAAGCTTGCACAATCTCCAAATTTTGATATTAAAAGATAATAATTTTAAGGGTAGAATCCCATTGCAAATAACGAAACTACAAAATCTTCAAATTTTGGATATGTCAAAAAACAATTTTTCAGGGGTTATTCCAAATGACTTTATGAATTTAACTACAATGGCAAATCAATCAGAAAACATAGAAATCCTTGAACATCAATCTAATAATAATTATGTATCAAAATATTATATAGATGAAATAACAGTTAACAATAAAGGACATGATATGGAGTTTGAGAAAATTTTGAGATTAGTAAAATGTCTCGACCTCTCTAGCAATAGTTTGTCAGGTAACATTCCTCAGAATATTGGATCCCTCAAAGGTTTGATTATTCTCAACATTTCAAGAAATCATTTCAGTGGTGAGATTCCTAAATCTATTGGAGAGATGACACTACTTGAGTCACTTGATCTTTCACAAAATAAACTATCTGGGCCTATTCTTATGGAGCTGCAACTTCTCACATCCTTAAGTTACTTTAATGTGTCCTATAATAACCTATCAGGGATGATACCACAAGGGGGACAAATGATGACATTTGATTCTACATACTTCTCCAACAATTCAGGTCTATGTGGCCTACAAATCTATGTGCCATGCTCAAGTAGCCCTCCTAATTCTCCAATGGTACATGAAGAAAATAATGAAGATTCAGATGATGATATATGGTGGGATATAGGAATGGCAACAGGGTATGCAGTTGGATTTTCAATTGTAATGGGAATGTTATGGCTCAACAAAACATGGAGTATCCCGTGCTTCAAATTCATGGATGGCATTATTATCTCTCTATTTGAAATATTGAGAGAGCATTTGTATTCTACAAGGTAGGATCAGTTTGTAAGGTTTGTGGTCCAAATAGCTTATATTTTATATTAATATAGGTTGTGTTATAATAGAGTGGGGCATGCATCTCATTTACATGAGACACCCCCTTTAATGTTAATAATGTTAATTAGTGTTGGTATGTTAGTTGTTCTCGAGGATAGTTGAATGTGAAGTTTCTCATATATGATAATTTTATTTTAAGCCTTTATAAAAACTTTTGAAATCAATGTAAATCAATATTTGCACAATATGATTTCAATGTATTTGTTTATATTGATTGCAATGTAGCTTATGTTCTACTTCAATAAAAATGAACTCTGAAGAAATAGAAAGTGGGTGAAAGATTGAGCCATTAAGGGATTTTCATTTTAAAGAGAGTGTTCAATTTATTTATTTTCAATCATAAAGTAGAATCAATTTTTCAGTATACATTCCAATTGCAAAGCGTGAGAAAAGGAAAGAAATGCGTTGGAGTTTTGTTCAGTAGACATTGGAATATGGTAAAGAATACGTTGAAATCTGTCATCAAATGCTGGAGTCTTTTGTGGCATTGGAAATTGCTCAAATTTAGCACCCAAGTTTATTTGAAACCTCTTGAAATCTGATTAAAATGCAGTGAAATTTAATATTGTGTTTAAGGCGCTATCATCATTGGTTGAAATATTATCATCTGAAAAGTCTGAGCTGTTTCATTTTGTGTTTTTAACAACGACGTGATTTCTACCTTGTGAAGGCATTTCAATCTCATTAAAAGTATTTATTCAGCAAAGGTATGGCAAACAATGGTGTGTGGAGCCCATGTTAGAACACTGGTAAAATCTTTTTAAAATAAAAAAAATTGGACACCAAGTGCATATCGATTATTTAGGTTACATAGAGGATCGGGAATTGGCTATCAAAGTGATTGTTAAGGGTTACAAAGGGTCACAAGATTAAAGCTTAATATTACTCTTTTGTATGAAGTATATATTGTGAAAAATATATTTTGTTTTGAGAAAATTTGTGTATGTATTTAATATTACTCTTTTGTATGAAGTATATATTGTAAAAAATATATTTTGTTTTGAGAAAACTTGTGTATGTATGACCCCAGTGGGCATTGCAAGGACTGCCACCACTAGCAAGTAACACCTCCTTTGACAATCTGCCACCTTCACCCACCAAAGCTCCACTTCAACCAACCCCACTCTCTAGCCACCGTCAGCTTGCTCAGTAGACAACATTGCCCTTTGGTCATCCAATAGTGGAGGGACCTTAATTTTTTTTCCCTAAAGAAGCTATTTTTTCGATGGGGCATAAATTTTCCCAACAAAGTCAATTTTTTGAGTTCTTATAGTCATTGAAAATTTATAACAAGCCATATCTTGTGCCCATAGTGTCTGATTTTGGACTTCTTATAGGCATTGAATGGGTATTTATGAGCATTATAGATCCATCCATGTAATTTTTTCAGATTTTACCTTAGGTTTCAAAATTTTAGTTTGAAGTCATTTCATGTACTTTGGCTCACTTCTTGGGAAAATTATTGAAATTGGTGGTTGTTTTTGTTTGGAGGCTTCAATTTCAATATTGATTCATATTTGGGAGCTTCCATAATTATTGTAAATTGTTTATTTTGTTTAATTGGTGGTTTTTTCTCTAATGGTATATTCTAATTGATTTGAGATCCTCACTCCTAATAACCATCACACAAGGAAAATAAAGATGCAACAATTGCCCCTATCTAAGGGTTTATGGTCTACATTGGGTGATGATCAACTTGATTTAACTAGGGAGTATAAGAGACTTGATTATAGGAACAAACTTGATGAGGCTATGGGTTTGATTGTTTTACATGTTTCTGATAGCTTGATGCTCCATATTAAGGATTGTACAACACCTAAGTAGGTATGAGATGAATACAAAGACCTATTTGGTAAAGTTAGTAAATTTTATGCTTTATAAATAGAGGCACAAGGTATATGCACAAAGATGAGGGACCAAAAAGTTACCACATGACTTTTTGCTCCCATGTACAGCAAAACGCAAGCATGTTATAATGTACTCGCATTATAAGGCGCTTGTGTTTTAGGTGCTCATGTTTTAGGCTTAGTAACCAAGCCTAAAATGTGAGCATGTTATAATGTGCTCACATTATTTTTTTCTTTAAACTGCAAAAAAATAGTCATTTGCCTCATTACCCATGGCCAAAAGACTGAGTTTGGAGAAAAAATAGACACTATAGTGCGAGCGCGTTCAAGGAAGGTGAAACCAAGCAAGTGCAAGATAGAAATTGACATTTTCATGATGCCACCTCACCAAACCCGCTATTGAAGATGTTGTGAAGCAAATTTCCAGGGTCTAGTAGTCGAAGAAGGTAGGGTTTGATTAATTTTTGTGAGTTTGAAAAGAATTTTGACTTTTGCAATGTTTGATTAGTTTTTTATATTGCATTTACAGTTAATGGGGAAGGAGAAAACACAAATCCAACTGAGGGTCAAAACAACCCCCAAAACCCTCCAAACCCTCAAAACCCACCTTCACGTCCTCACAATGTAAAAGATACTCAAGAAAACTACTTAGGGAAAATAGAAGAAAACAAAAGACATCTTCAAACCCTTATTGAAATGTTAAACAATCCAAGTGCAAGCACCGATTGTAGGAGAGTGCTTGTGAAGTCATTAAAGATGATTGTTTCCCACACTGAAATGGTGACAAAACAAATCATCGAAGTTCATGACTATAGGGATCTAGAGGTGTTGGCAATACTATGCCAACAAATTGTCTTATGAACAAGTGAAGAATGAAAAAATTATAAAATCTGCATTATGTGCACACTTTATTAATCCTAAAACTGGCCAAAGATTATAAGAAACTTGCAAACGGTTCCCTATTCATTAGTGTAGGAATCAAGATATATCCTAAAACTTTTGGGATAGATGGTACATGGTCTTCGATGAGTACCCATGCAACAAAAATGAGGTGCCACAATATTTCTTAAGGAAACTCCATTGTGAGTTCATCCTCAAGAAGATTCCTAATTATTTTAACGTTTGAGAGTTCTAGGGCAGAGGTGGTGGCTCTTCCCAAGATAGAGAGGGAGCTGAGTGAGACCAAAACCATGTACCTAGACCCCTATTGAGGCTAGAACGTGTGTCACTCCCTTCGACTTTGAAGGAGAGTGTGAGGTAGAGACATTACATTCATTGACTACTCTCACATAGTCTCTAGCACAGCACACTGTTGATCTCACCCAAGCTGATGAGGATGAGAGCAGTAGGCATCATTTGTCCCCACATTTGTGTAGTTCATGTGGGAACCTATGTGATTATGGGATGCAGGACTCACAACATGACTCTCGGTAGGATGCTGTGATGTAGGGGCAGCATCTAATGATGGACACATCCATATTGCATGATATTGTTCTCACCGATGATGTCTTACAAAATACATTTGGTATTGACTCTCAAGTAATTTTTTACAATTTTCATCTTGATTTAATATGTTCTTATTTAAAATTTGTAATTAATTTTATATGACTATCTATATTATAAGTAAAAAATAATGTATATAATTATCTGCGCAATGAAATTCCAGAGTCAGAGTCTTCATCCTACCTTTGTTAACTGTCTATTGGCAGGTTATGAGAGGAGGTCAAGTCAGCAGGTATGTAATTTATCACATGATCGTAATTATTGTACATATATCAATGGTAATATTATTTTGTGACAATTTGATGATTTCAACAGGGAGCTTCACCAGCACCTTCATGGTTTCCTTGGTCTGTTGGATGCAAAACCATTTAGATGGAGGTAAATTTAACCATTTCTAATCATTATGCATTTAAATAATGTTATGTATTTATTTTGGTCAAATAATCTTGAACTCTATTTTTAGATGCTGAATATGGAGACTCCTCCTCATCTTCGTGAGTTAGCATAGGTAGGCATTGCTACAGCCATGATGTCTTCAAATCCTTTGACTGAGGTATGAGTCAATAATATGAAAATGTTATTTTGTATTTCTTGTTTTATCTCATGTCATTTGATGTACATAAATGATATTTATGTTTAGTCAATTTTGCTTCTTAATGCTTCTCACAGGAGGTCACAACTCCAACCCGTCCAACTATGGATGAAGAGAGAGAAAAGATGATTGAGAGTGATCATCGGATAGCGGTAAGAATTTGATTACATATGTGATGTTATATATTTCATGTTTTCTATATTAATGTGCATATTGTTTGATTGTATTAACAGGTGGAGTTGCACAAATCTTTGTCGAGGAGGTCTACTCGATGGGAGAGAGAGGATGAGTCACTGATTGGCTCTCCATCTTTAGAGCCAAGCAAGGGTCATCGATCATTTGATCAAAGTCCACAGGAAACTAGTTTTTGAGACATTTTTTGTATGCCTAGATGGCTTTGTATACATACTTTTATATGTTACTGATGTATGTTTTTGTAAATGCCTGTATGGCTTTGTTTGGATGTATGCCTATATGGCTTTGTATATAGACTAGATGTTATGATCATGACATTATGCATATGACAGTTTATATTAAATACTTAATATGATGATCAATTATCGTTATAGAAATTTGGTTTTACACATGCTAATTGCATTTTCTTGAAATTTTATAAATCATTTTCAAATAATCCATTTTGTGCATATCTTGCAATCATTGCATTCCATGAGACTGTGCATTTCTTTGAGGCATCATGTCAAACAGTTCACACACCTTGTCTATGCTTTCACACTTTCCATACATGTCTAAAAGGGTAGCTGCAAATACAATATGTGACAAAATTCCTATATCCTTTATGCTTTGATGGTTGTCCACACCATGTTCCCCAGATCCCATTTTGGCATAAGCAAAGAGGATGTTGGATAAGGTTGTGCAATTTAGTTTTAGATGTGCCAATTGCATTTGGTTGAAATTTTCTTTTGTGCATTTGCTTGAAAGTATGTAAAACCTTATGAAAAATCCATTTCATGCATATCTTGCAATCATTGCATTCCATGAGACAACATTTATTTGAGGCATCATGTCAAACAGTTCATTTTCCTTGTATATGCTTTCACACTTTGCATACATGTCTCATAGGGTAGTTGCAACTACAACATTTGACAAAATTCCTATATCCTTTATGCTTTGATGGATATCTATATCACGTTCCAAAGATACCATTTCTAAGGTTTTGGAATTTGGCTTTACACCCGCTAATTGCATTTTCTTGAATGTTTCTAAAGCCTTATCAAAAAATCTATTTTGTTCATATCTTGCAATCATTGCATTCCATGAGGCATCATTTCTTTAAGGCATCATGCCAAACAGTTCACGTGCCTTGTCTATGCTTCCACGCTTTGCATACATGTCTCTGAGGGTAGTTGCAACTACAACATCTAACAAAATTCCCATATCTTTTATCCTTTGATGGATGTCCATTTTGGCATAGGCAAGGAGAATACTGGCTAAGGTTGTGGAATTATGTCAAATAGTTCACGTACCTTGTCTATGCTTCCACTTTGCATGCATATCTCACAGGGTAGTTGCAAATTCAACATTTGATAAAATTCCTATATCCTTTATGCTTTGATGGATGTCCATATCGTGTTACCATTTCTAAGGTTTTGGAATTTAGATTTACACCCACCAATTGCATTTGCTTGAAAGTTTCTAAAGCCTTATCAAAAAATCCATTTTGTTCATATCTTGAAATCATTGCATTCCATGAGGTGACATTTCTTTGAGGTATCATTCCAAATAGTTCACATGCCTTGTCTATGCTTCCACACTTTGCATACATGTCTCCAAGGGCAGATGCAACTACAACATCTAACAAAATTTCCATATCTTTTATCGTTTGATGGATGCCCATTTTGGTATAGGCAAGGACGATACTGGCTAAGGTTGTAGAATTTGGCTTTACACCCGCCAATTATATTTTCTTGAAAGTTTATAAAGCCTTATCAAAAGAATCCTTTTTTTCATATCTTGCCATCATTCAATTCCTTGAAATGGCATTTCATTTCAAGGCATCATGTCAAACAGTTCACATACCTTGTCTATGCTTCCACACTTTGCATACATGTCTACTAGGGTAGTTGCCACTAGAAGATTTGACAAAATTCCCATATCCTTTATGCTTTGATGGATGTCCATACCATGTTCCAAAGATCACATTTTGCCATATGAAGGGAGGATGTTGGCTAAGGTTGTGGAATTTGTCTTTACATCCTCTAATTTCATTTACTTGAAAGTTTCTAAAGCCTTATAAAAGCATTCCATTTTTTTCATATCTTGCAATCATTACATTCAATATGACGACATTTCTTTGAGGCATCATGCCAAACAGTTCATGTGCGTTGTCTATGCTTCCACACTTTGCATACATGTCTTCGAGGGCAGTTGCAACTACAACAACTAACAAAATTTCCATATCTTTTATGCTTTGATGGACGTCCATATCATGTTGCAAAGATCCCATTTTGGCATAGGCAAAGTGGACACTAGCTAAGGTTGTGGAATTTGGCTTTACACATGCCAATTGTATTTTATTGAAAGTTTATAAAGCCTTATCAAAAGATCCTTTTTTGCATATCTTGCAATCATTGCATTCCATGAAATGGCATTTCATTGAGGCATCATGTTAAATAATTCACGTACCTTGTCTATGCTTCCACACTTTGCATACATGTCTCACAGGGTAGTTGCAACTACAACAATTTATAAAATTCCTATATCCTTTATGCTTTGATGGATGTCTATACCATGTTCCAAAGATACCATTTCTAAGGTTTTGGAATTTGGCTTTACACCCGCAAATTGCATTTGCTTGAAAGTTTCTAAAGCCTTATCAAAAAATCCATTTTGTTCATATCTTGCAATCATTGCATTCCACGAGGTGACATTTCTTTGAGGCATCATTCCAAATAGTTCATGTGCCTTGTCTATGCTTCCACACTTTGTACACATGTCTCCAAGGGTAGTTGAAACTACAACATCTAACAAAATTCCCATATCTTTTATCCTTTGATGGATGTCCATTTTGGCATAGGCAATGAGGATATTGGCTAAGGTTGTGGAATTTGGCTTTACACCCGCCAATTGTATTTTCTTGAAAGTTTATAAAGCCTTATCAAAAAAATCCTTTGTTTCATATCTTGCCATCATTGCATTCCATGAAATGGCATTTCGTTTCAAGGCGTCATGTCAAATAGTTCATGTACCTTGTCTATGCTTCCACACTTTGCATACATGTCTACTAGAGTAGTTGCAACTTGAAGATCTGACAAAATTCCCTTATCCTTTATGCTTTGATGCATGTCCATACCATGTTCCAAAGATCACATTTTTCCATATGAAGGGAGGATGTTGGCTAAGGTTGTGGAATTTGTCTTTACACTTGCCAATTTCATTTTCTTGAAAGTTTCTAAAGCCTTATAAAAAAATCCATTTTTTTCATATCTTGCAATCATTGCATTCCACGAGATGACATATCTTTGAGGCATCATTCCAAATAGTTCACGTGCCTTGTCTATGCTTCCACACTTTGCATACATGTCTCCAAGGGCAGTTGAAACTACAACATCTAACAAAATTCCCATATCTTTTATCCTTTGATGGATGTCCATTTTGGCATAGGCAAGGAGGATACTGGCTAAGGTTGTGGAATTTGGCTTTACACCCACCAATTGTATTTTCTTGAAAGTTTATAAAGCCTTATCAAAAGAATCCTTTGTTTCATATCTTGCCATCATTGCATTCCATGAAATGGCATTTCATTTCAAGGTGTCATGTCAAACAGTTCATGTACCTTGTCTATGCTTCCACACTTTGCATACATGTCTACTAGGGTAGTTGCAACTAGAAGATCTGACAAAATTCCCATACCCTTTATGCTTTGATGCATGTCCATACCATGTTCCAAAGATCACATTTTGCCATATGAAGGGAGGATGTTGGCTAAGGTTGTGGAATTTGTCTTTACACCTGCCAATTTCATTTTCTTGAAAGTTTCTAAAGCCTTATAAAAAAATCCATTTTTTTCATATCTTGCAATCATTGCATTCCATGTGATGACATTTCTTTGAGGCATCATGCCAAATAGTTCATGTGCATTGTCTATGCTTCCACACTTTTCATACATGTCTTCGAGGGCAGTCGCAACTACAACATCTAAGAAAATTTCCATATCTTTTATGCTTTGATGGATGTCCATGCCATGTTGCAAAGATCCCATTTTGGCATAGGCAAGGAGGCTACTGGCTAAGGTTGTGGAATTTGGCTTTACACCTGCCAATTGTATTTTCTTGAAAGTTTATAAATCCTTATCAAAAAAATCCTTTTTTGCATATCTTGCAATCACTGCATTCCATGAAATGGCATTTCATTGAGGCATCATGTCAAACAGTTCACGTACCTTGTCTATGCTTCCACACTTTGCATACATGTCTCACAGGGTAGTTGCAACTACAACATTTGATTAAATTCCTATATCCTTTATGCTTTCATGGATGTCTATACTATGTTCCAAAGATACCGTTTCTAAGGTTTTGGAATTTGGCTTTACACCCACCAATTGCATTTGCTTGAAAGTTTCTAAAGCCTTATCAAAAAATACATTTTGTTCATATCTTGCAATCATTTCTTTCCACGAGGTGACATTTCTTTGAGGAATCATGCCAAATAGTTCACGTGCCTTGTCTATGCTTCCACACTTTGCATACATGTCTCCAATGGCAGTTGCAACTACAACATCTAAAAAATTCCCATATCTTTTATCCTTTGATGGATGTCCATTTTGGCATAGGCAAGGAGGATAGTGGCTAAGGTTGTGGAATTTGGCTTTACACACGCCAATTGTATTTTCTTGAAAGTTTATAAAGCCTTATCAAAAGAATCCTTTTTTTCATATCTTGCCATCATTACATTCCATGAAATGGCATTTCATTTCAAAGCGTCATGTCAAACAGTTCACGTACCTTGTCTATGCTTCAACACTTTGCATACATGTCTACTAGGGTAGTTGTAACTAGAAGATCTAACAAAATTCTCATATCCTTTATGCTTCGATGGATGTCCATACCATGTTCCAAAGATCACATTTTGCCATATGAAGGGAGGATGTTGTCTAAGGTTGTGGAATTTGTCTTTACACCCGCCAATCTCATTTTCTTGAAAGTTTCTAAAGCCTTATAAAAAAATATATTTTTTCATATCTTGCAATCATTGCATTCCATGTGATGACATTTCTTTGAGGCATCATGCGAAACAGTTCATTTGCATTGTCTATGCTTCCACACTTTGCATACATGTCTTCAAGGGTAGTTACAACTACAACAACTAACAAAATTTCCATATAATTTATGCTTTGATGGATGCCCATACCATGTTGCAAAAATCCCATTTTTGGCATAGGCAAGGAGGACACTGGCTAAGGTTGTGGAATTTGTCTTTACACCCGCCAATTGTATTTTCTTGAAAATTTATAAAGCCTTATCAAAAAAATCCTTTTTTTGCATATCTTGCAATCATTGTATTCCATGAAATGGCATTTCATTGAGGCATCATGTCAAATAGTTCACGTACCTTGTCTATGCTTCCACACTTTACATACATGTCTCACAGGGTAGTTGTAACTACAACATTTGATAAAATTCCTATATCCTTTATGCTTTGATGGATGTCTATACCGTGTTCCAAAGATACCATTTCTAAGGTTTTGGAATTTGGCTTTACACCCACCAATTGCATTTGCTTGAAAGTTTCTAAAGCCTCTATCAAAAAATCCATTTTTTTCATATATTGCAATCATTGCCTTCCATGAGGTGACATTTCTTTGAGGCATCATGCCAAATAGTTCACGTGCCTTGTCTATGCTTCCACACCTTGCATACATGTCTCTAAGGGTAGTTGAAACTACAACATCTAACAAAATTCCCATATCTTTTGTCCTTTGATGGTTGTCCATTTTGGCATAGGCAAGGAGGATACTAGATAAGGTTGTGGAATTTGGCTTTACACCCACCAATTGTATTTTCTTGAGAGTTTATAAAGCCTTATCAAAAGAATCCTTTTTTTCATATCTTGCCATCATTACATTCCACGAAATAGTTTGCGTACCTTGTCAAATAGTTCACGTACCTTGTCTATGCTTCCACACTTTGCATACATGTCTACTAGGGTAGTTGCAACTAGAAGATCTGACAAAATTCCCATATCCTTTATGCTTTGATGGATGTCCATACCATGTTCCGAAGATCACATTTTTCTATATGAAGGGAGGATGTTGGCTAAGGTTGTGGAATTTGTCTTTACACCCACCAATTTCATTTGCTTGAAAGTTTCTAAAGCCTTGTAGAAAAATCCATTTTTTTCATATCTTGCAATCATTGCATTCCATGTGATGACACTTCTTTGAGGCATTATGCCAAACAATTCATGTGCGTTGTCTATGCTTCGACACTTTGTATACATGTCTTCGAGGGCAGTTGCAACTACAACATCTAACAAAATTTCCATATCTTTTATGCTTTGATGGATGTCCATGCCATGTTGCAAAGATCCCATTTTGGCATAGGCAAGGAGGCTACTGGCTAAGGTTGTGGAATTTGGCTTTACACCTGCCAATTGTATTTTCTTGAAAGTTTATAAATCCTTATCAAAAAAATCCTTTTTTGCATATCTTGCAATCACTGCATTCCATGAAATGGCATTTCATTGAGGCATCATGTCAAATAGTTCACGTACCTTGTCTATGCTTCCACACTTTGCATACATGTCTCACAGGGTAGTTGCAACTACAACATTTGATTAAATTCCTATATCCTTTATGCTTTCATGGATGTCTATACTATGTTCCAAAGATACCGTTTCTAAGGTTTTGGAATTTGGCTTTACACCCACCAATTGCATTTGCTTGAAAGTTTCTAAAGCCTTATCAAAAAATCTATTTTGTTAGTATCTTGCAATCATTGCATTCCATAAGGTGACATTTCTTTGAGGCATCATGCCAAATAGTTCACGTGCCTTGTCTATGCTTTCACACTTTGCATACATGTCTCCAAGGGCAGTTGCAACTACAACATCTAACAAAATTCCCATATCTTTTATCCTTTGATGGATGTCTATTTTGGCATAGGCAAGGAGGATATTGGCTAAGGTTGTGGAATTTGGCTTTACACCCGCCAATCGTATGTTCTTGAAAGTTTATAAAGCCTTATCAAAAGAATCCTTTTTTTCATATCTTGCCATCATTGCATTCCATGAAATGGCATTTCATTTCAAGGCATCATGTTAAACAGTTCACGTACCTTGTCTATGCTTCCACACTTTGCATACATGTCTACTAGGGTAGTTGCAAGTAGAAGATCTGACAAAATTCCCATATCCTTTATGCTTTGATGGATGTCCATACCATGTTCCAAAGATCACATTTTGCTATATGAAGGGAGGATGTTGGCTAAGGTTGTGGAATTTGTCTTTACACCCGCCAATTTCATTTGCTTGAAAGTTTCTAAAGCCTTATAAAAAAATTAATTTTTTCATATCTTGCAATCATTGCATTCCATACGACGACATTTCTTGAGGCATCATGCCAACCAATTCATGTGCATTGTCTATGCTTCCACACTTTGCATACATGTCTTCGAGGGCAGTTGCAGCTACAACATCTAACAAAATTTCCATATCTTTTATGCTTTAATGGATGTCCATACCATGTTGCAAAGATCCCATTTTGGCATAGGCAAGGAGGATACTAACTAAGGTTGTGGAACTTCTCTTTACACCCGCCAATTGTATTTTCTTGAAAGTTTATAAAGCGTTATGAAAAAAATCCATTTTTTGCATATCTTGCAATCATTGCATTCCATTAGATGGCATTTCATGGAGGCATCACATCAAAGAGTTCATGTATCTTGTCTATGCTTCCATAATTTGCATACATGTCTACTAGGACAGTTGCAACTACAAGATCTGACAAAATTCCCATATCCTTTATGGTTTGATGGATGTCCATACCATGTTCCAAAGATCACATTTTGCAATATGAAGGCAGGATGTTGGCTAAGGTTGTGGAATTTGTCTTTACACTTGCCAATTGCATTTTATTGAAGTTTCTAAAGCCTTATCAAAAAATCTATTTTTTTCATATCTTGCAATCATTGCATTCTATGTGATGACATTTTATTGAGGCATCATGCCAAACAGTTCACGTGCGTTGTCTATGGTTCCACACTTTGCATACATGTCTCTAAGGGTAGTTGCAACTATAACATCTAACAAAATTTACACATCTTTTATGTTTTGATGGATGTCCATTTTGGTATAGGCAAGGAGGATACTGGCTAAGGTTGTGGAATTTGGCTTTACAACCACCAATTGTATTTTCTTGAAAGTTTATAAAGTGTTATCAAAAAAACCCATTTTTTTTAATATCTTGCAATCATTGCATTCCATGAGATGGCATTTCATTGAGGCATCATGTCAAAGAGTTCACATATCTTGTCTCTGCTTCCAGAATTTGTATACATGTCACTGGAGTCATTCCTCAGACCTGCTTAATCACCAATTTAGAATCTCTGAACACTTTCTATTGTCTGATTCCTAGTTTCTCGGCCAGGATTAAACCATGGACTAGTGCTTCATACTCAACATCATTGTTTGTATAATTAAACTGGAATCAAAAAGATCTAAGAACCTCTTCTCCTTTGGGTGATATGAGACATACTCCGGCCCCTGACCCATTTCTACATTTGGCACCATCGAAATGTAAGGTCTATAGGGTGGAATCTTCTTCTTTCATTTTCTTTTCTTTTCTAGACGTTTTAGTGATCTCTGGGATTACAAAATCCTCCTCAATAATCACATATGTTCCCATACCAGTGGAATCATAATTCCCAAAAGGATCGTTTTGGATAGCTTCCATCAAAAGAAATTCTTCTTCTTCATTCTTGTTGCTTAGCATGTTTTCCTCGTCGAGCATTTCCATATCAAGCCTCTCATATCTAGTGATCATAGCATGTGTTTCTTCTAAATTTGCCATTACTTCCTCTAAAATATGTTCCTTATGTAATGTCTCTGACAAAACTTTCATCTTGGAACCATACTTGGTCCTTAGAGTCAGATGTGACCAATCTAAAGAGAGATAATCTTTGATTTTGGTTGTAAAATCTCTTGATAAATAAATGCCAAAGACTAGGGAAATATCTATCACAAAACCTCTTGTAACATAGTGATGTTTGGGCATGCATACAATGTGAGTGGAAGTTCCTTGAGGAAACCCACCATTTGTACTTTCTTCCCATCCAATTGCATTACTCCCTTTTCCATGGGTTCATAGTTTATCTTAAAAGCATATGCTATTTGTTTAGGCATCATAGTGGTTCTTGTGCCTGAGTCTATCATGGAATTGTACAGTAGTCTCTTTCCTACTATGAGAGTTAAATAAAAAGGAGTAGGTTTAGCTTTACCTCCTTCTACCTTCAAAATCACCAAGGAAGCTATCAGATTTTGCGGAGGATCCTTTGGTTGTTCTTCGGTCACCCCTTTGTTCCTGCCAGTGTATCCTATGTGCAATGTGGCCACTGGTGTTTTCTATTTATTTAGTGCCTCTTGAAGCAAATTCTTCTATTCTGGGATTGATAAAACATCCCATAATGAAACATTAGCGGGTGATCTTTTCAATTTCTCCACTACATATAATGGGCCTAGTGATTGAAATTTCTAGATAACATCGGGATACTTGCCCTTCTTAGTTGGTTGACTCGCAACACTATTATTCAACACCATAGTGGCCATATCCTGCCTTTGTATTTGTGGGTGAGTAGCCTGAATCATGGGATTTTCCCTAAAAATGTCTTTGGTGTGTGGCGTCCTCACTGGGGCTTCAATTATCTTTCTTTTAGACCAGGTGTAGTAGTCAGATCATACCTAAGGTGTCTTCAAAGTTGAAGCCTCATTTGTAAACACTACCTCCTCTTCTTCTACCCATGAGAAAAGTGCATGCTTTGGAGCAATTTCAACTTCCTACTCAATAAACATTCCTTGCATCCGAGCTACTAGGACCACATTTTGCATATCGGGTGATTGGTATCGATACAATGTTGGTTAAGCCTCTGTTTGCATCATTGTCTCATTTGCTTTGTCACTTTTTGCTACAAATTTCCCCTGGGGCAATCTTTAGGCATATGAGTGTTATTAGAAGGAAAACACCAGGCATTTGACTCTTCAACCAAGTTGTTCTAGCCAACAACTAACTCTCAGTGAGAGTTAGGCACAATGGCATGTAATGGTGTCTGGACTAGAATGATCTGATTCTATGGTTGCAACAGACCTAACCTTTGATTCCCTTGGTAGTGATTAGACTGATAAGATGTCTTGGTTCCTTGGAAACCTTGGTAAGGAGGTCTCGAATAAGTGGTATGTTACCTTTTTAGGTTTATTATTTCATTTGAAAAACTTTGCAGGATGTTTTTCATGTCCTCCATTTTAGATGTCGAGGTGCTGGTGCTGAGATTGGTGAGGCTTGAGATGTTGGATATATGTACATGGAAGGGCTAGGTAGTAGCGAACTAGGCAGTTCTAATGGCGGGTATGTACAATTCAGGGAATACTAGCATAGGAGGCCTTGGAGGAAGTTTCCCAACATCTATCAAATTATTCTTAGCCCTTATAACTAAGTCATATGCACCTGGAAGAGTCTGTCCTCCCAATGATTGAATCATGACTGCTATGTCAGAATTAAAAGCCTTTAGATAGAAAACAATTGCCATACCTACTAGGGGTCGGGCTACTACTGGAATCCTTTTCCATGTCTTCTAGAATCTTGAATTGAAGTTTGTTATACCCTCTTCAGGAGCTCTTCTAATGGTAATCAATTGTTGTAATAAGGATGATCTATCTCCTTTCTCATTGAATTTGTTAAAGAATAGATCTCCTAATTGGTCCTAGGCATTGATAGAATTCAGCTGGAGAGACCAATACCAATCTAAAGCTTTCCCTTTAAATGATGCTGCAAGCAATCGTAGAGCCACATTCTACTCCGTCACATGGTGCACGGTACACACATCTGCAACATCCTGCAAATATTTTGCTGGAGTCTTGTAATCTTCTCCCATAAATTTTGGGAGTGCTTTTAAAGCATTTGTCGGGATAGGATCCTATGTATCTAGAGGTGTTGGGGGAATCAATGTGTTGGATTTAGGATAGACAATTGAGAGGGGGGGTGAATCAGTTGTCACCAAAATTTTGTTCCTTATTCACTTAAAACCTCCTTATATTTCAACATCATATCAATGATTCAATCATGAAAGCATAATGCAATAATTTAAGAGCATAAACAAATTCAACACATATAAAACCAAGATTTTAACATGGAAAACCCGGTTAAGGGAAAAACCACAGGGTGACTAACCCAAGATTGTATTCTCTGTTAAAAGAATAAGAAGTATAAAATGGCACTTGCCAGTTAGGGCTCACTGCCCAAGCACACTGCCTACAAGAGACACACTATCTACAGAAGAATATGAGTATTACATACTTGAACTAGAGATTAGCATCTTCACTATGCTTGAGTCAATTTCATTTAAGCTCAACACCTCTTCTCTACTTTTCTCTCCTCTTCACTACCACCTTCTCATCATGACCACACAGATACATTTGAATGACTTCACAACTCTTATTTATACATGACATCGACTTTGGAATGATCATCAAAGTTGGCACAACATATACTTGTTTTATTACAGAGCAATTACAAAAATATAACTTGATTTATTACAAAAACTTCATGCGCATCACTACACTATCGGCCACACATAGTTGGGACTTCAATCTTCTTCGAGGAACACGTCATGCTTCGCAAAACATCTTCAAGATCATCCGCAACATGCGCAAATCATCCAGTTGGCCAAGACTAGGAAGAACACCATCCCCTGAAGGTAAATCTTCAATCACGAGCTCAATCTTCAATGCAAACCGCCAACACAAATTGGACACAATCTAGAGACCCCCATAAGCTTGCTTGAATCACCAAGAACATCCGCACCACTTCTACTTACTGTAATCATTCGCATCTTCATCCAGAACCTCAAGAACACAGTCGGCCATCATTGCCACATTAGAAGGATTGCTTGTGGACCTCCAAACCATGAACCAATTAAGTTGTCAATTCACATTAGCCTTCCAAACATGCCACCAGATCTGCAGAACATGATATTGTATTTCTGGATCTCATCAGACCTATTTATGTCACTTTGTCACCTCTGAACAGTTGCCAGAACTAGTTTTACTCTCATGGCCATAACTCCTCCACATTTTCATGCGGACCTCTCAAATCTTGACTGGATCATCTTCAAATGCATATTTACAAACCCTTTGATGCGCATACTCTGATCTTTATCTAGTTGGGATCTTCACTTCATAGAGCTTCACTGTCTTTGATGTTCTTCTCTATTTCTAATAGGACTAATTTTCTCAATATCCTCAGCACACTACTCATCCAATCTTTGACATCAATGCAACAGGAGTATGTTGACATCAATGACAACACCGGTTAGGTCCATACTTGCAACAATCACCCCCTTTGTCATTGATGGCAACATATGATGTGAAAAACCGTTTTAACCATCAAGACAAGAAATTCTCCTCACTGACTGACATAGCTCCCCCTATCAACAACAACCATTCACATGTCTTCTCTTTCTTTACTACTCCCCCTTTGATCAGCAACCACTTTTTGTTTTTCACATGTCTTCTCTCCCCCTTTGACATCAATGGTAAAGGGCACATACTTGCAACCACTTCTCATACTTCAGAATCATATTGATTGTTCCCCCTAAGTAGCAGCCTCCTAACGTCAATCTGGATCACAAGATATGACTGTGGGATCCACTGGACTGATGCACATTAGTGCACCTTAATTCATAACCGAAGGGGTAATAACCCCTAACTTCTCCCTGAGATACTCAAAAGTGTCCTTAGGTAGAGATTTGGTAAAAATGTTTGCAATTTGATCCTTTGAGGGCACAAACTCCAATCTGACTTCATTCTTGTTCACCTACTCTCTCAAAAAGTGGAACTTGATGGATATATGTTTTGTCTTTGAATGAAACACCAAATTTTTTGATATGTTTATTACACTTGAATTATCACAGAAGATTGTGATAGGTTCTTCATACTCCACTCTGATATCTCTTAGCATTTGCTTCATCCACAATACTTGAGTGCAACTACCTGTTGCTGCAATATACTCTACTTCTGTAGTGGACAAAGATATTGCCTCTTGTTTCTTGCTTAGCCAAGAAACCAATCTTTTGCCCAAAAAGAATGCACCACCACTGGTACTCTTCCTGTCATCCACATCTCCTGCCCAATCAGGATCTATATATGCATGAAGAGAGAAATCATGATCCTTAGGATACCATAATCCATACTCAACTGTTCCCTTAAAATATTTGAGAATTCTCTTGATTGCCATGACATGAGACTCTCTGGGATTAGCTTGGAATCTGGCAACAAGACCAACAACATTCATAATATCAAGTCTAGTTTGAGTAAGGTAGAGCAGTCCTCCAATCATTGACTTGTACTTTTTTTGATCAGCCTTAGGAGATTCGTCATCTTTACTCAGCTTACATCCGGTTTCCATGGGAGTATTCATTGCCTTTGAATCTCCCATCCCAAATTTCTTCAACAATTCTTTCACATATTTGGTCCATGATATGAAGATTCCTTTCTTTGTTTGAGTGATTTGCAAACCCAAGAAGAAATTCATTTCCCCAAACATAGACATCTCAAATTCACTTTGCATTTAATTTGCAAAAGTCTTGCACATACTATCTTTCCCTCCAAAAATGATATCATCAACAAATACTTCAACAATCAAGATATTTTCATGATCAATCTTAAAATATAGATTACTGTCGGTAGTACCTTTGTTGAAACCAATCTTCAAAATATGTTTATCCAATCTTTCATACTAGCCTCTTGGGGCTTATTTGAGTCCATGCAACACCTTCTTCAATTTGCAGACCATATCTCCATGATCTGATAATTGAAATCCATCCGGTTGCTCAATGTATACCTCTTCTTCCAAATCACCATTTAGGAAAGCAGACTTGACATCCATCTGATATACCTTGAAATCTCTGAAGGCAACAAAGGCAAGAAGTAATCTGACTGCTTCAATTCTTGCCACCAGAGCAAAAGTTTCTTCAAAGTCAACTCCTACTTGAGAATAGCCCTTTCAGACCAATCTAGCTTTGTTTCTTACTACTTCACCATCTTCATTTAGTTTATTCCGGAAGACCCACTTAGTCCCAATCACATTTTTGTCCTTAGGTCTGGGAACAAGATCCCAAGTGTGATTCTTTTGAATCTGCATCAATTCTTCCTCCATTGCTTTAACCCAGTTTTCATCATTACATGCTTCACTTACTGTTTTTGGTTCAATCTTTGAAATCAAACAATACTTCACTAAATCTTGAGCAATTTTTCTTCTTGTTTGAACACATTTGCTTCTACTCCTATGATTTGATCTTCAGAATGATTCAAACTTACATGCCTGGGAGTTTTGGGATTCTATGGCACTTCTAATTCTTGGACAGGTTCATCCAAACCTGTCTCTTCTTCTTGTATTTCTGGATTCTCTGGATTAGTCTGACTTTGAACTAGAGTTGGGACTTGTTCTTCTTGGTCTGAGATATCATTCTGATCATCTGCTTCATACTCATAATACCTTGAGGGACTTTCCATGCCTTCATCAACCTTCACATTTGTACTTTCTACAATCTTTCTCAATCTCTTGTTATAACACCGGTATGCTTTGCTTTGAGTAGAATATCCCAAGAATATTCCTTCATCACTTCTAGCATCAAACTTGCCAAGGTCTTCATCTCTTTTGATATAGAATTTACTACCAAAGGCTCTGAAATACTAATGCCAAACCAAAGTTCATAAGGAGTCTTACCAGTATTGCCTCTGATTTGTACCTGATTAAGAGTATAGACAACAATGCTTACAACTTCTCTCCAATAGATCTAAGGAACATTTGCTTCCATCATCATGGTCCTAGATGCTTCCTGGATGGTTCAGTTCTTTCTCTCCACTACTCCATTCTGTTGTGGAGTCCTTGGAGGAGATAATTCTCTCTTTATCCCATGTTTCTCATAGAATGTTATGAACTCTCCGGATGTAAATTCTACACCTTTATCAGACCTGAGGCATTTTATGTTTATGCTAGTTTCATTCTCTACCAGAGCCTTGAATATTTTGAACTTCTCAAGTGCTTCAGATTTCTCTTTCAAGAAAGTCACCCACATCATCTAGGAGTGGTCATCAATCAGCAACATGAAATATATATCTCCTTGTAGACTCCTAGTTCTTGCTAGACCACATAGATCAGTGTGCACTAAATCTAACAATCTAGTTGAAGATTGTTCCTTACTTTTGAATGTGACTCTGTTCTACTTACCGAACTAACATTCTTTGCACAAACTGTTAGCAGGTTTCACTAGTCTTGGAAGATCTCTTAAGCCTGAGTGTTGCTTATCTTGATGATATTATCAAAATTCATATGAAACATTCTCCTATACCACAACCAACTCTAATCAATTTGAACAAATAAACAACTTTTGCCAGTACCAAGCAAGTGAAAGATGTTACCTTTTGTTTATGTACCCGATGCAATCTCAGTTCCAGAGCTTTCAAAGATCTTGCATTTTCTATTTTTGAATCGGAGATCATAGCCTTTGTCCACCAGCTATCCAACATTGAGAAGATTATGCTTCAGACCTTCAACATACAGAACATCACTAGTTTTGTTCTTTCCATCAAAAGAAATGGTTCCTCTTGTGATAGGTGAAAGTCAGGTGTGGAAGATCAGACATAGTCATGAAACCCTAACCCTACCATCATCAAGGAATCTAATCTAAATGAAATCAAAAGAACAATGCAATGCAAGAATAACATCACCTAGACCGTGTGATTCCTTGTTTGAGAAAGAGATGTGGACTGCTTCTTCAACAATAAGCAATTACAAAGCTGAAAGCTGCCATTGATGGATGATAAAAGCTCAAATGCTCAAGATGATAATGGAGTTGCTATATGATTGCTGGATTGCTGGATACTATATGATTTCTGGATGTCTCATATGGAGTGAGAGGCTGTTTATATAGGACTCAACCAAGATCAATCAATGGTGGAGATTCAGAGGCTATGTGAATGGCTAAGATTGAAAGTTACTAAATTTAGGTCCAATTAGTTGTGCATGTGAAAGATTTTAAATGAAAGTTGTCTTACAACACATGATAAATGGGAAATGGACAAGTGTTAGAATGTGATAAATGATAAAGGCTTAATTCAAATAAAGTATTTGAATTAGTTGGGATATGAGTTGGAAATTAATTAAATAAATAAAATTTATTTAATTAATAGGATAAATGCATAAAATGGGATAAGACATGATGTGGAATTAATTAAATAAATACAATTTATTTAATTAATTGGCTAAGTGAATGAGAATGGGATTTTAATTAAATAAATAAAATTTATTTAATTAATTGGATAATGGATTAGTGATTTAACAAGGTGTCGCTAGACATGGACAAATTTGGGTGTCTACATTTTGCCCCTCTTTGATACAATGTTCGATAGAACGTTGTGTCAAAGAAGATGTGAGATGTGTTCGATAAACAAGTTATGCCCCAGTGTAACTGGCAGGTGATGCCCCCTCGAGAGGTAAGCCAGGTGAACCAGGAAGGATTGGGTTGGCTCTTGATAGAAGAAAAGGCAGAAAAGAGGGCAGACGCGAAGGAAAAGGGGGTTGCATGGAAGAAAATAGGCTGTGGTATAGAAGAATTAGGGTTTGGAGAAGGGCTATAAGTAGGGGCTGCAAGGGCAAATAGGCTCATTTGTGCTCATTTGTGCTTAGAAACCTAGAGAAATCCAGAGCTCCTGAGAGTGAGAGTGGCAGAGCTAGCAGGATGGTGATTCCGCGCAGAGATCATCGTGCGGAGCGAGTGAGGACACATGGACGACCAGAGGGAGCAGGCGCACCGGTATGTCTCAAAACTTTTCCCAAAAGCGTGCATTTAATAGCCTAGAAGCGTAATTAATTCACACATGTCACCAAAAGCGACGAGTTTAGGACATGGCACATATAGGTCGCTTATGTAGGAGTAGAGGTCGCTTAGAGTAATTCAGGTCGCTTATAGGCGCGGGTAGGTCGCTTAGGAAAAAAGTGGTCGCATCCGGTCGGTGGGAAAAAAGCAGCGGAAATGCGCGTATGGAGGGAAACTAGTCGCTTATGAGCAGATAGTAGTCGCATAGGGTAGTTTAGCTCGCATAGGACTAGAAACAGATCGCATATGGTAGATAGCGCGCGTATAGGGCGAAAATGGTTGCTTAGTGTGAGCTGGCTCGCTTATGATGAGAAAATAGGCGCATATAGGAACAGGGCTCGCGTTTAGGGTCAAAAGACTCGCACATAGGATATGGCTCGCATATAAAGTAAGGATGAACGCATATGGTAATAGTGTCGCTTATAGGAAAATAGTGAGCGCATATGTAAAAGAAGTCGCGTTTGGTCAAAACAGAGGCACATGTAGTAACATGGGTCGCTAGTGAGCAGGAAAAGGTCGCATGTGGTAAAGTGAACCGCATATGGTAGGTGTAGGATAAAATAGCAGATAGATAGGCAGATTTTGATAGGAATGATTAACGAGATGGACTGACAAGGGTAAATGGATGATGCAGGATGTACTACCGCCGTTACTATCACGGGAGCCCCATCCGAGAGATTTGCGGCTAGTGAGACGGTTGGATGCAGAGGAGCTGCTGGTGTTAGAGATCCTAGGTTTGGAGCATGTGTCACGATTAGAGCCAGTGCAGGCACATCGAGGGCTGATGACTGCGATGGTGGAGCGATGGATGAGCGAGCACAGTTCATTCTTGTTACCGACAGGTGAGGCGACCATCACCTTAGAGGATGTGTTCCGGATCTTGAGGATTCCGATAGATGGGGATCGTGTAGATTATGATCTGGAGATGGGCCCAGCTGCCTTCAGGAGATTATTTGGGACACCAGACATCGGAGCAGAGGGTTCAGAGATACCGATGGGGAGGATGGAGGAGCTCTGTGACAGGTTGCAGCGAGTGGTAGTGGCTATCATTAGATGGCTAGTGGGTGACAGGAGAGCGAGAGGGTTTCCTGTAGGATGGGGGACAGTGATGGAGGGCATGTTCTCCTATGGCACGAGATATGCATGGGCAGAGTGCGTGTTGGGGCAGCTCTATCATTACCTGCATGATTGCGCATATATGTTTGGAGCGAGCATGTCAGCAGGAGTGACAGTGTTGCACGTATGGGCTTATGAGCACATTCCGGTGACGAGACCAGAGGGATGGGTGGCTAGAGCAGCAGGAGAGCCATTTGCACGGATGTATAGAGGAGCCTTGACGTATCGACAGCGCCGAGGAGTGGTATACTGGCGGCAGAGGTTGGATGAGATAGACAGGTTTGTATGGAGTAGTGGGAGGAGGAGGATGCCGAGCTTGCTTATGCTAGACAGGCGAGGTACATTTTTGGACGCGGTGTGTACATTATAGAGCGGTATTTGCCAGAGAGAGCCCTAAGACAGTGCGGAGAGGCACAGGCAGTACCTATAGGTGATGCCATTTTTGGGAGGACGAGGTAGGAGGTATTTGATTGGGGTCCAGAGGTTGTGGTCGACACAGCCTTGGCAGAGAGAGATGGACTGCAGCTAGTAGCATGGTAGTGGAGACAGGGTCCTGCAGATCCAGGCACATTACCAGAGTACGATGTATACTGGGCGACAGTTAGGCCGACTCGGTTGACATGAGATGGAGAGATTGGGGAGATTGGGATGGAGAGACCAGTTCGGAGGCGACGACGACAGGCTCCACCAGCACAGGCAGTAGTGCCAGCTGCACCAGGGATACAGATGCCAGGGCAGGTGCCAGGTCAGCCTGCTATAATAGCACAGCCACAGGCACAGATCGGAGCAGGGGATGATGTGGGTATTCAGCAGCTGCGGAGACGGATCAGAGAGGAGATGGAGGCAACAGGCACAGATGAGGCTGAGGAGAGTGGAGATGGATAGGCATCAGGCCGTGATCAGTCTGAGGCATGCTAGAGCACAGGCACAGGCTTATCAGGCTCAGCTACAGTTGGGAGCTCAGAGAGGAGATGGACAGGATGATGGTGCGCTCGCGAGAGTTACAGGAGAGAGGGATACAGCTAGGCAGCATGAGCAGATGATGAGGCTTGAGCGAGATACTGCAGTACAGCAGGAGCAGGCTATGAGAGCAGAGAGAGATGGTCTGCGAGCGGAGAGAGATAGGGCAGTACAGCAGCTGTAGGTTATGACTAGTGAGCGGGATAGAGCAGTGATTGCCTTGGGGACGGATGGAGCTACCATGTACTTAGCCACACAGTTGACAGCAGTACAGGCCGAGCTTCGGAGAGTGCAGGGTGAGGCCAAGTATTATAGAGGCTTATATTATGGAGCTGTGCCGGCAGAGCAGAGACAGCCTAGCTTCAGGAGCAGGTCAGGGGCTTCGAGCTCACGGAGGTCAGGTGGATCTCAGTCAGTAGCTTCAGTGATGGGGCCACCGAGAGATGGAGGACCAGGTACAGGACCTGTTGGTGGTGGTGGTCAGGGCGAGGGAGCTGGCAGTAGTCGCTAGGGCATACCTTGTTGACATTGTATCATGATGAGGCCTAGAGCCATTGTTGTATATTCATTCTTTTCAGGGCTCAGCTTGTATTGTAGACACTTGTATTTTGACACACATGTATAGATATATATGGCAGTTTTGGCGATCTATATGATGTTATAATGGTTGTGATGTTGATATTATGATGGCTATGCATGTTATGTGTATGGATTATATATGGATTATGGATGGATGTTGATGCAAATGGTAATAGAATAGAAAATGTTTGAATATGTAAAGGGTAATGATATGAATAAATGTATGCATATAGGTAGACGGTAATGAAAGATATAGACTTATGTATGGCTAACACTTGTTTTGCAGGAGCGGGAATAGGGACAAAGGATGATGGAGCTGATTGATCTTGGCTGAGGATGATGGAACGAATGGATAGATAGAATGAATAAGATAGGATGATGATGGGCAGCTTTCAAGTAATTGCTCGAAATGAAAAGAAATGCAGTCCTTATGTTTGATATAGCATATGGATGTTATGCACCAGGGTATAAGAGACCAAGGTGTCGAGGTATCCAATGCGCAACTAGCGTGTTACAATCTTGTCTGAACGCATGTGGTCAAGATGTTGAGCCAATATGCACAAGATATGAATAACAGCTAGTGTTGGACTTTGACGCTACAAACAATGGTTTGAGCTTATCTCCACTACACATAATGATAGCTTGCTGGTTATATGTATGGAGTTAGTCTTAACATAGAATAGTCTCTAATGCATAAGAGACTGTTTAGCTTCTCAGATGCTAGAGATATTGATATGTAAGATGCTAATCCCAACACGTACAAGATACCAAGACGCATAGGAAGAGAATAAGATCATCCCGCAAACACGGCATACGAAAGCTATATGACCATGCCCCAGTCCTTACTTCATCGCAACATACCAAGATATAAAGAGATCATGGCAGTCTTGACTAGGTATAGAAAAGGGACAAAAGATAAATCAAAAGATAAAACAAAAGATACTGTCATCACGTTCTCTTGCCAAATTTGGGTGCTCTTGGATAGATTAAGCTGGCGCCTTATTAAGAGGAAAGCTACATCCTGTTGAAGGCTAAAGTTGTTGATAAACTGCTATAGCAAATGTTGGCTCAAGGCATGCAGACAAATAGCTTCTGGCTTACCTGTGATTGGTTAAAGTGCTAGAGCTTGCAATAGACACATGGATTGCTTCCTGTTTGAGCTGATCAAAGAGAAGAAGATGGATGATGCATGAAGATGAAGAAGATGGGGGGGTCATCGGTGCTTGAGTGCTGGAAACTTCCTTCGTATTCCAGACTGCCTACATACCCTGTATCCACGGGATCAAAGCACATTTACGATGAAGATGAGACATGATGAATATGTAGTTCTGGGTTTTATTGATGATGTAAGTGATGAAAGATAGAAGAATGTGAGCTGAAAGATTGAAGGATGTATAGAAGAAAAGATGACAGATGACTGATGAAAGGGGCTATCGTTTTAGCCTGAATCAGAGTGCTTCCTTCGCATCTCAGATTGCCTACATACCCTGTATCCACGGGATCAAGGCGTCAACGATAGAGCTGGATGTAGTTCTTATTGATGTGGCTAATCGATTGGATGTTTGATCAAGCGATGTTTGTTGCGAGTGTTGGATGAATGTGGATGGAGTTGTAAAGGTATGAGTCCTGGTTGCAAGTCATTAGGTCGTATTTGTCGATGGACATGTGCCATGGTTGAAGTTGATAAGGTGTGCTGTGTTGTAAGCTGAGTTGTTTGATGTGTTATAAGCTAGAGATAACAGGATCCACTTCCAAATAAGACTCAACAAATGCCCCCAGTGTGGGATGAGGTTTATTATGCAGAAGCGACAAGGCAGAAAAGATGTGGCCAAGATGCTAAGGTGCCAAAAGATATAGATATCACGACAATGTCTCAAGTATGATAGCTAGCATTGGCAAAGGATGAAGAGGAAAGGCGATGTGTGAGGTTGCGATAGGGCTTATGAGGATGGCTTATACAAAAGGCAATGGCGAAAATGATCAAACGAACCAAACAAATGAGGGAAGCTGGTCACTACACATAGCGCCTGTTTGCCAGGTTTTCACTATGGTACTTATCCAAGGCGCCTGTGTTACCAGGTTTTCACCAGAGGACGGATTATTTATTGGATGTTGTTTTTTTTTTTTTGGCTTCTTTTTTTTTTTTGTGGGATAGCTGAGATTCATGGATAAAACTTCTTGAGATAAACGCTGTTGACGGGTTCATCCAAGGGAATGCCTTCAGGTGTTGACAAAGTGTATGCACCGGATCCATAGACTGCGGTGATAATGAAAGGACCAAGCCAATTTGGTTCAAACTTGCCCTGTTTCTCTCGATGCTGTTGATTCCTTTGGTTTTCTTTAAGGACAAGGTCGCCAACCTGAAATCTGCGTTCTCTGATCTTTTTGTTGTAGCTGCGGCGTAGCCGGTTTTGATAGACTTGAAGATGGTTCAATGCTGTAAGGCGGCGTTCATCTAAGAGCTCAAGATCATGGAGTCGGGACACTCGATATTCTTCATCTGAGATAGTATGTTGCAAGGATATGCGCAAAGAGGGGATCTCAACCTCGATAGGCAAAATAGCTTCAGTGCCATAGACTAGAGCATAGGGTGTGGCGCCAGTAGGAGTTCTGACACTTGTTCTATATGCCCACAAAGCAGGATGCAGTTGTAGATGCCAATCTCGACCAGTTTCGTTAACAGTCTTTTTAAGGATCTTGATGATTGTCTTATTAGAGGCTTCAGCTTGACCATTGCTCTGAGGATAATAAGGCGTAGAGAACCTATGTTGAATATGAAACTTGTTGCAAAGATCTCTAACCTCTTGGTTCTTGAAAGGCCGGCCATTATCTGTGACAATAGCTTGAGGAACTCCATAACGGCAGATGATGTAATGTAGGATGAATTTAGCTATTTGTTTACCTGTGATGTAGGTCATTGGTATGGCTTCTACCCACTTTGTAAAATACTCAGTGGCAGTGATAATAAACTTATGACCATTTGATGAAGTAGGATGGATTTTACCCACAAGATCAAGTCCCCATTGCGAAAAAGGCCATGGAGTGACAATAGGCTGAAGCTCATGTGCTGGTGCATGTATTAGATCTCCATGTTTCTGACATTGTAGACATCGCTTTGCAAATTGTTGGGCATCTTTTTCCATAGTTGGCCAATAGTATCCTGCTCGCAGAAGTTTCTTAACAAGGCCAGGGCCAGCGGAATGCGAACCGCAGACACCTTCATGTACTTCACGTAAGGCCGTTTTTGCTTCCTTGGAGTCAAGACATCTAAGAAGGATACCATCAAGACTCCGGCGATAAAGGGTGTCTCCTAAGATAGTATAACGAGAGGCTCGACAGATAAAAGTTTTACGCTGGGTGTTGGATAGTTGAAGAGGCAAGGTGTGATTACGGAGATACTCGTATATATCTTTGTACCACAATGAGTTGGGACCAACAATCTCACATAGGAGCTCAGACTGTGGAACTTCAAATGCGGGGATCAAAAGCTGTTCGACCAAGAATTCACATTTATGGGTGTTAGATGGCATGTCTAAAAGAGATCCAATCATAGCCATGGCATCGGCTGCTTTGTTTTGTAGTCTTGGAATTTGCTCGAAGGTAATGTCCTCAAAATATTGCTTGAAATCGTCCACCATTAGCTTGTATGGAAGAAGCTTCTCGTCTTTTGTTTGATATTCATCTAAGACCTGTTTGATAACCAGCTGAGAATCGCCAAAGACTCGTAACTGTTTGATAGCCCATTGTACTGCCATGCGCAAACCTGTGATTAAAGCTTCATACTCTGCTATGTTGTTGGTACATGGGAATGCTATTCTGTATGATTTAGGTATGCAGTCTCCTTGGGGAGTGACAAACAAGATACCTGCTCCAGATCCGTGTTGAGTGTATGATCCATCAAAGTATAGCTGCCATCGTGCTGGAGAGCTTAAAGTAAACAATCCTTCATCAGGGAATTCAGGATATATTAGCTGAATGTCTGTGATAGGCGCTGCAGCTAATTGATCAGCAATGACTTGTCCTTTGATAGCTTTACGGTTCACATATTGTATGTCAAATTCACTCAAGATCATAACCCATTTTGCTAATCTCCCTGTGAGAAGTGCTTTTGAAAGGAGATACTTGAGGGGATCTACATTAGAGATGAGCTTTGTTGTTTGGTTCAGCATATAATGTCGCAACTTTTGGGAAGCAAACACTAATGCTAAACAAGCTTTTTCCATGAATGAGTAATTGAGTTCATATCCCACAAGAGTTCTGCTAATGTAGTAGATAGCTTGTTCTTTTCCTGAATCATCATGTTGAGCTAGAAGTGCACCCAATGCTGCGGTTGTTGATGATATATAAAGCAGTAATGGACGATCAAGTACAGGAGGTATTAACACAGGAGGTGTTGCCAAGTATTCTTTTATCTTATCAAAAGCCTGTTGACACTTTTCATCCCACTTAAAAGGTTCACCTTTGCGAAGAAGATGCTGAAAAGGATGACATTTATCTGCGAGTTGTGAGATAAATCTGCGGATAGATTGTAGCCTACCCTGTAAACTGCGGAGCTGTTTGAGATTCGTTGGTGGAGGCATTTCTATGATAGCTTTTACCTTAGCTGGGTCCACTTCTATTCCTCGTCGAGACACAATATATCCCAATAGTTTTCCTGATGTTACACCAAATACACACTTCTTTGGGTTTAGTCTAACTTGGTATTTTTCTAATCGATCAAAAATTTGTGACAATACTTGTAGATGTCCTTCCCTTGTCTTCGATTTTCCCAGGATGTCATCAACATAGTCTTCCATGATAGTATGAAAAAGGTCATGAAAAATAACTATCATGGCTCGTTGATATGTAGCTCCAGCGTTTTTGAGACCAAAAGGCATTACGACCCAGCAATATGTGCCCCATGGACAAATAAAAGACGTTTTATCTTGGTCTTCCTCTGCTATTCTGATTTGATTATAACCAGAAAATCCATCCATCAAAGATAGCATTTCATGTCCTGCTGTAAGATCAACAATGTTGTCTATGCTTGGTAATGGAAAATCGTCTTTAGGACATGCTTTGTTAAGATCTCTAAAGTCTGTGCAGCAGCGGACTCGTCCATCTGGTTTTGCTACAGGTACTAAGTTTGAAACCCATTCTGGATAATCAATAGGCTTTATGAACTTTGCTTCTAACAGTTTCTGAATTTCTGCTTTGACCAATAAGGCAACTTGTGGATGCATTTTGCGCAATTTTTGTTTGACAGGCTTTGCATCAGGGAATACTGCTAAATGATGTACCACAAGTGAAGGATCTAGTCCAGGCATGTCTGCATAAGTCCATGCAAAATTTATAGCTCTTCTCAGAAAAAATGCTGTGAAGTTCTTTCGTTCTTGCTCTGATAGTGATGCTGCCAAAAAAGTGATCTTCGGATTCTGTTCTGTTCCCAAGTTCATTTCTTGTGATTTTTCAACTAGCACAGTTGATTTCTCATGGTAATCAGCGGCAACAGGAAGATCAAATCCCTCATCCTCAGGCGCCTCAGAGAGGTTTTCACCTTCGGATACGTCCTTTATTTTTACTTTTTCACGGTCAAGAGGCGCCTTGCGGTTTTCACCTAGTGACCTATTTTGTTGAATTTTGTTTATTTCACTTTTGCGACTGAAGGATTTGATACTTCCGCCAAAATATGCTAGTTTAGGTAATTCCATCATGAAACCTGCTTTATGATCACCCAATGGGATACCTTGTCTCAAACCCATGAATTCTGCAATGGCTTCGTCATTTTCAAATGTATCTAATATCGGTGCCCCCTGTTGGTCCCAATCGATGAGGTCAGGATATACGAGTGAGAGGCTAATGGAGGGATTGTGATGGCTAGAAGAGGTTGCGGAAAACATGAAGATGGAATGTTCTCGAAAAAGGTTGGTGATATGAAGGGAGGAGTCATCGATGGTATCCGAGTTAGAAGTCTCTCCTACCGAAGAAGGTCCAACGTCAATATCGGAAATACACTTAATGTCTTTGGGTCGCAGTACCTCCGGTTGGTAACCAAGACCTTGCTTATTAAACTTCTTAGACACAATAAGGGGCTCAAGAGGTCCTTGTTCCTGTGATCCCAAGCCGCCATGTCCTTTATAGCCCATGTTTTTTATGATACGAAACCCGTTGTTGTATCGCTCTACTTCAAGTTGGACTTGGTCATTTTCATCAAAGAATATCCAAGAGTCGATGTCCTCAATGTCTTCGTCATCCAAGAAACCACCTTTAATGAATACGGTAGGGGGAGCTTTGATAACAGCGGAGGATGAAGTGGGCTTAGATGTAGAGGGCTTACCGTGGGATTTAGGAGATAATGGAAGGGTGCCAACGCAACAGGATTCTTGCAATTTGTATTCACCGGGTCCATGTTCGGTATATTTGATATGGAGGTTGGAAGCGGCTTTGCTAGATGAGGGCTTGAGAAGATTGGATGGGTCTACATAGGAGGATGACGGATATGCCTCAGTGTTGAGAGGGATACAGTTTGGACTCTGATATTTAGCTTGAAAGGCACGGCAAAACTCAAATGGATTAGGATCAGCTTGAATGGTAACTTCAACACCCTTATGTGGAAATTTAAGGCATTGGTGATATGTAGATGGAACTGCTTTAAGGGTATGGATCCAAGGGCGTCCAAGGATGATGTTGTAAGGCAGATCAATATCAAGGACTTGACAGCGAGTTTCGGTAATGACCGGTCCAACTTGAATAGGCAATAAGATGATCCCTTCAGTATCTCTTTCAGCGTCATCATATGCTCTGATGGTAATAACCTTGGAGGTATCTACATTTTTCTCAGAATATCCCAATTGTTTGATAAGTTTCAAAGAACATATATTTAGACCAGCGCCCCCATCTATCAAGACTCGTTTGATACGGCGTTGGTTAACAAATACTTCAATATGGAGGGCCTCATTGTGTGACGGATGAATGGAGGGTTGAAGATCTTTGTCGGAAAAGGTTAAATGACAAGGGGCTGCAATGCTAGCGACCATGGATTGAAATTGTGTGATATTAATATTATTAGGCACCGAAGACTCTTGTAAGGCCTTATCAAGGATAGCTTTATGTGCGGGGGATATGCGGAGCAGCTCAAGGATAGATATGTGTGCGGGTGTTTTACCAAGGTGATCCAAGAGGTTATAGTCAGAGAGAGGTCGAGGAGAATGAGGAGGTGCTCCTTGAATGGTAACTCGACCTCTTCCCGTGGTTACGGCACATTCAGGTGCTCCTTGGACGGTAATGGTAGAAATGCGAGCGTGGTCAATGCGGCCAATGGTAGATGATGCATAGCTATAGGGAATAGCATTTCCAGCTTGAAGGTTATTTGTCTGATCATGAGATGGAAGTGGATTCTTGAAAGTCTCTAGATCATAGTTTGATGTGGATTGTTGAGCAGGTTGAGCTGTTGAAGGTGTGATGTTGATTAGACCTTGATCAATGCAGTCTTGGATAACATGCTTTAAGCGCATACAACCATTTGTTTTGTGTCCTTTAACTCGATGGTAATCACAATACTCATTCTCTCTGTACCAAGGAGCTCGAAAGAGTGGTTCGCCATTTGGTGGTGCATCGGGTAGAATAACGTCTCCGGCTTGAAGTAGCTTTCGAAGAATAACTTCCATGGGTTCCACTAATGGTGTAAATTGTCGGCGTGGATTAGAAGTTTGGCGTTGGTTTCTTCGTTGTGGAAAGGACTATCTTGGTGGAGAGGCTGCTTGAATGTTGATAGGAGCTCTCATAGTTTGGATATTCTTTGTATCAACAATACCGTCATTGACAACATTCTTGTTCTTGTTCCAAAAACGAGACTTATCATTGGAATTTTGGGGAGAATCTTTGTTATCACGAAAGATCTTGATAGTTCCTTTGGCAATTAAGGCTCGTTCAATAATAACTCCTTTGGAAACTAGTTCGTCAAAGGTGCTAGCACTTTGCAATTGTAGTTGGAATGATAGCTCAGGATGAAGATTTTGAACAAAGATGTCAAGCTGTTGTTTCTCAGGGATTTCCCATGATAATTTGCTAGCCATATTACGCCATCGTTGGGTAAATGAGGAAAAGGTTTCACCATTGCGTTGTTTGTTGTTGACAAGGTCATTCATGTTTACCTCATGTTCAATGTTGAAGGCAAAATGTGATCGAAACTTGGTTGCCAATTCGGGAAAAGTCTTAATTCCTGGAGGTAAATGGGAAAACCATTCGAGAGCTTGTCCTGCTAAGCTTCGAGGAAATAGTCTCAAGAGATATGTATCATCATAGGCAACATCGAGACATGCCATGAAAAAGGCTCGAAGATGGTCGTCCGGATTTCCTTTCCCTTTGTACTTATCAAATTGTGGGATTTCAAAGTGTGGTGGAAAAGGTATCATATTAAGAGACTTGTCAAATGGATAAGCGCATATGTTTTCGAGAGAGAAAGGTTTCTTGCCTTGTCCTACCCTTTCATCGATCATCTGTTGGATATCGGCTGAGGATAACTGCTGTTGTTGCGAAGGAGGTGGAGTGTGATATGAGACATATTGTGGTTGCAGTTGTGGTATATGTGGAGTTGTGACTGTTTGTTGTGGTTGTGGGATGTACGAAGCTGTGACTGTTTGTTGAGGTTGTGTACCCACAATGTATGTCAAAGGAGTGGTATGTGACATGTACGTGTTAGAGGATTGCTGTCCTTGAGACACAAGTGGCAAGTGGGTGTGCATCACATGAGAAGTGGACGTTGGATTGATAGTAGCAGATGGTTGGGAAGTTGGGATTGAATTCATGACATGGTAAGTGACGGAGGGAGTGGTAGATATGACAGAAGGGTGAACATTGGGATTGGTATTTTGGACAATATGAGGATTGGTATATGTCATGTGTTGGGTGATATTAGAGAAGCCTTGGGTAGCATAAGATGGATTGATGGTGTGTGAAGGATTGGAAGAAGAGGACAGCATGGATGTAAGCTGATCTACATAAGCGATCTTATTGTTTGGATTGGCTTGAGAAATGAGGGAATCACTCATGTCAATAAGGCTAACGTTGGGATTATAGGATAACAAGGATGAATTAGCAGTTTTTGTATGAGATGTGGTAGATTGCAATGGTTGTGAAGCATGGACAACATGTGTTGTTGGAATGGTTTGAGAGGTATGCACACCGTAAGATATGGGAATTGCTTGTGACGCTTGAAGTGTTTGCGCTTGTGTTGCATGGACAGCTTGTGTTACTTGAGGCATGGAAACAGTCATGGTAGAAGGAGAGATATGTTGAGGGACATGGAAAGGTGGGATGTTGAGATTTTGTGACATGAGAGGAAGCACATTGGTGGGCACTATCAATGGTTCTAAGGTATGCTCTGATCGTGGTAACTCAAATGAAGCAACAATAGGAAATGAGGATGGTGTTTGCGAGGTAGTAGAAGATGATGTGACTATAGTGGATGGTCTATTCGCAACAACAACAGTAGTGTTGGGATCTTGCTCTCTAATAGTGGATATATCAAAGTCTTTAGGTAGTTTAGCACCCATGCGAGCATGTTGGAGAAAACAGTGATCAGGCTCAGATATCATGAGTTTCTCAACTTGGTCCCATAGATAGGTATCTTGGAATTCTGATGAGTCGTCTTGAGATTGTTCTTCGAAAGTTTCTAAGGATGGTGGAGGGTGCATTTGTTGTGAAGATGATTCGCCCCTAGTGTACCCTTGAGGTATAAACATATGAGAAGGCATACCAGTTGTGAATTGAGTTGCGTCCTTAAGAGGTGTTGTGAATTGTTTCATCTCAGCTTGCAATTTGGCATCCATTTCAGCTTTCAATTTGGCTTCTATTTCAGCTCGATATTGACTCCTGGTTTGAGGCATGATGTTGATGATGAAGTTGAGCTTGTCAAAGTTTTGAGACCCAAAAGGTGATAGTTGGTTGATTGGTTGTTGTTTTGGTTTGCTGGTTTGGCTAAGTTGCGTGGTTGATTTGGTTTGGCTGAGTTGTTGTTGGTTGTCCCTAGAGGTAGCTTAATCACTCAAGGGAAAGATTGTTTGCTGTGGATGTTTGTAGGAGCTAAAGCTAAAAGAGATTGTTTGCTGAAGCTAAAGTTGAAGGATGTTTGTTAGCTGAAGCTAAAACTGAAGATTGTTTGTTGATTGAAATGATTGGATTGATGTCTGATTTGCTGGTTGGGGTCTCAAAAGATGGAAAAGCTCATGAGTTATGATTGATTGATAAGCTCAAAATAGGAGACAAAGGCCAGGTATTTGCTGTTGACCAAAAAGGAGTCTGAAAGCTGATGTTTGAGGTTCAAGCAAGCTGGTCCTGAGGCTAATTCAGCTGATGCACTGAGATTTGCAGGAATTTTAGCTACAGGCGACTGATGATAGCTCAAAGACGACTTAAAGGATGCTAAAGGCGATTAATGATAGCTCAGATGCGACCTAGTTTAGATGTGACAGGAAAATGACAGTGCTAACCAGAAGCGAATGCTATGCCAGAGGCGATGACTGTTGGTTCAAAGGCGATTACTGTTAGTTCAGAGGCGACTCAGATATCCCTAAAGGCGATAGTCTGTTGTTCAGAGGCGAGCTTGTTCAGGAATCAGGTGAATAACTGCGGCTTAAAAGTGACTTGGCTCAGACAATATGCGACTGGTCATGACTCAGATGCGACTTGGTTCAGGCAGTAGGTGATCAGCTGTGGTTCAAAAGCGATTCTGTTCAAGCAAAAGGTGATCAACTGCGGTTTAAAAGTGACTCTGTTTAGGCAATATGCGGGCAATTGTTGTTTAAAGGCGATGCAGTTCAGGCAGTATGCGAATCATTACAGTTCAGAAGCGATGTCGATGGTCTGTGCGAGCAGTTTAGGTTCAAAAGCGACTGTGTTTGTGTAACAGTGGTCTGATTTTGTAGTTTTTCCAGCAAGAAAACAATGATAACAGTCACTCACACTCACAACAATCACAAACTGATACAACCTAGGCTAGGATAGGATAGTATCTGTTGAATCCCCTAGCTGCGCCTATTCAAAGCGGGTAGCTCCAGGATCTTGGTAGCACCGGCTCCTCCTTACATTTGCACACACTTCTCACGCATACCAAGATCCAGGATTCTTATAAGGCTTGACCCTCTCCAAACCTTTAGATTGTCCCTGCTACCTCGGCTAAGAACCGCATGAATCGGGGCCGCTTCAAGGGTTTTGCCCTCTGCGTCAACAAATAGAAGGTTTTTGGCTACTACACAAAGTTGCTAATAAGGGCATCCGTTCGGGTGGCTATACGTGCGGCAGCGCTACTCTCCGTTATGGAGTCTCCCAGCCTCCAAGGGTTGCGCCTTGGAGGGTTTTGGGGGAGGTTAGCTGTCGGTATAACACAACTGCACCCGTTGTTTGTGGCTTTCGACACAAACACTTTTCTTATATAGCAGTTCGGAAGGACTTGGCTTTAGCCCATTACCGCTTGGGTCGTATCCCTTCTCACAACGGGAAGGCAGGCCCTCTAAAGATAATGACAAGTTCTCATACACCCAAGATCCATTTGATAGGCAAGGGGAGAGGATACTTTTGTCATTAAATTTGGGTTACAATCAGGCACATGCAAGCAATCAAAAAGATAAATCAAGCACGGAGCAAACAATAGTTCATTTTAAGCACCAAGCCCAAATATGCCTAATTTTAGTGAAAAAAACCACAAATCTTGGACCGATCGAACCTGCAACAGATATATCAGTAGTTTGATAACCTCCTTTCTTAGACAGATCGATAAGATGCTGCGCAAATACCCAGTTAATAGCCAAAAATCAAACTGGAACTGAAACAGGCTTGAAAACCACAGAGCTTTACCAGATGCGACCCACTGTTGATCAAAGGCGACCTCTATTATGTTAGAGGTGAAATACTGCAGATCATATGCGACGCGTTAAAACACAGGATGCGACACCTGTTAGCTCATAAGCGATGCATATTTTCCATAAGCGATCGGTTGAGGGCTGGATGCGACCTGTTTCTGCAAAAACACAGCCGATAAACAAAAACCCTAGCCTAACAGGCGAACAATATTAGTCCATAAGCGACACAAACGAATGCAAAAGCGGCTTCTGTCATGTCATATGCGATCCCGATATACCAGAAGCGGCCTGTTGTAAGTCGAAGGCGACCTGTCTCTGCAAAACAAAAATCTAAACCCTAACCTGCACAGGCGAACATTATTAGCTCATAAGCGTCTCGGATCAGAATAAAAGCGCGCACTGTTAGATCAAAAGCGATGCGAAATTGTGCAAAGGCGGCCCCTGTTATGTTAAAAGCGATCTGATTATGCGCAAAAGCGGCGGATGTTAGGTCAAAAGCGGCAAATACATTGAACACAGTCCCATACACTAGAGGCGATCATTTTAATGATAAAAGCGATTCGTTTTACCTGAAGCGTTGACTGTTCGGTCAAAGGCGATCCAGAGAGGAATATGCGGCCTGTTCCAGCTCAAAAGCGACGCAGAAATCCTGAAGCAGCGGATTTTCGTTCAAAAGCGACTGGAATTTTCTGCGAGCACCTGCAAAATCTGATCTTCAAAGAAACAACTCCAAAAAACGAAGTTAATCAGGGACGTGAGTCCCACCGGGCGTGCCAAAATGTGATAGGTGAAAGTCAGGTGTGGAAGATCAGACATAGTCATGAAACCCTAACCCTACCACCATCAAGGAATCTAATCTAAATGAAATCAAAAGAACAATGCAATGCAAGCATAACATCACCTAGACCGTGCGATTCCTTGTTTGAGAAAGAGATGTGGACTGCTTCTTCAACAATAAGCAATTACAAAGCTGAAAGCTGCCATTGATGGATGATAAAAGCTCAAATGCTCAAGATGATAATGGAGTTGCTATATGATTGCTGGATTGTTGGATACTATATGATTTCTGGATGTCTCATATGGAGTGAGAGGCTGTTTATATAGGACTCAACCAAGATCAATCAACGGTGGAGATTCAGAGGCTATGTGAATGGCTAAGATTGAAAGTTACTAAATTTAGGTCCAATTAGTTGTGCATGTGAAAGATTTTAAATGAAAGTTGTCTTACAACACATGATAAATGGGAAATGGACAAGTGTTAGAATGTGATAAATGATAAAGGCTTAATTCAAATAAAGTATTTGAATTAGTTGGGATATGAGTTGGAAATTAATTAAATAAATAAAATTTATTTAATTAATAGGATAAATGCATAAAATGGGATAAGACATGATGTGGAATTAATTAAATAAATACAATTTATTTAATTAATTGGCTAAGTGAATGAGAATGGGATTTTAATTAAATAAATAAAATTTATTTAATTAATTGGATAATGGATTAGTGATTTAACAAGGTGTCGCTAGACATGGACAAATTTGGGTGTCTACACCTCTACCTCTAATTCTACCAACAAAATTATCTCCAAACTTCACAACTCCACCTTTACATCTTTCCAAGCTTATGAACTTACTCTTGTCACCAGTCATATGGTGAGAGCATCCACTGTCAATAACCCATTCATCCTTTTCTTCAACCTGAGAAGCCAAAGTACTTTTTATCACCTTATGATTGGCAGATTCAATAGGCATTGGATCTTCTTCTTTGATGGCAATAAACACCCAGTGACTTCTGAGTTTGTTTCCTATCTTAGATTCATCATCTGTCACTCCTTCGTCATCATCTTCTTGAACATAGTAACACTTCTTCTAAAACCTTGATCTATTAGGGTTTGGCCTTGAAAATCTTTCCGAACATCTTGAGGAAAAATGACCAATCTTATTGCAGGTAAAATATTTGAAAGGTAATTTTCCTTCATACTTACCGGATCCTCTTGGCAGTCTCCTTGCAATAAGGGCTTCAAGTTGTTCAGCTTCTAACTCATCTTCTTCCAGATCTTTCCTTGCTTTATCATACCATGTTAATTTCCTCGAGGAACTTTCTCTTGGATAATATCTCTGTTTGCCTTTTGTAGAGGCACTAGCATTGAATGCAAATTCAGTCTTGGGAAGTGCATCACCAAACTCAGCCAACTCAAATGTAGATATTTTACCAACCAATTGATCCCTTGTAATAGGTCTTAAAGATCTGATTTCCTCAATAGCAGCAACTTTGTGTTTGTAAGTAGGAGGTAAAGATCTGAGAACTTTGGCAACAATCTCATCTTCATCCAATATTCCACCAGCACATCTAATGCCACATACAAGCTCATTTACTTTTGGCATAAATAAAGTGATATTCTCATCTTCACTCATCTTCAAGTTTTCAAACTTTCCTTTCATACTTTGCAGCTTGGCACACTTAATATATTTGTCACCTTCATATAGAGTTTCCAGCTTTATCCAAATTTCATAAGCAGTCTTCAATCCCGTAACATTTGTCAACTTTGAATCAGTCAAGGCACTCAGTAGGGATTCTTTAGCTCAAAGATTATTCTCTGCATCTCTGACTTCATCTAGAGTTGTTGGACCATTTTTTGGGGGAACATATTTAGTTGTAGTTATGTTCCAATACTGATCTCCCATGCATTATAAGTGACATTCCATGTAGCTCTTCCAAAGAGTGTAGTTTGCTCCATCAAACCTTGGACTGTCCTTCTTGTAGGTCGACATCTTGGATCTCCTCAAGCGGTTAAGCTTCTTCTAGAGAAACTTAGCTCTGATACCAACTGTTGGATTTAGGACAGACAACTGAGAGGGGGGGGTGAATTAGTTGTCACCAAAATTATATTCCTTATTCACTTAAAACCTTCTTATATTTCAATAGCATATCAATGATTCAATCATGAAAGCATAATGCAATAATTCAAGAGCGGAAATAAATTCAATACATATAACTCCAAGATTTTAATGTGGAAAATCCAGTTAAGGGAAAAACCACAGGGTGACTAACCCAAGATTGTATTCTTTTTTAAAAGAACAAGAAGTATAAAATGGCACTTGCCAATTAGGGCTCACTGCCCGAGCACACTACTCACAAGAGGCCCACTGCCTACAAGAGACACATTGTCTATAAAAGAATATGAGTATTACATACTTGAATTGGAGATCGGCATCTTCATTATGCTTGAGTTAGTTCCATTTAAGCTCAACACCTCTGCTCTGCTTTTCACTCCTCTTCACTACCACCTTCTCATCATGACCACATGGATACATTTGAATGACTTTGCAACTCTTATTTATACATGACATCAACTTTGGAATGATCATCAAAGTTAGCACAACATACACTTATTTTATTACAGAGCAATTACAAAAATACAACTTGACTTATTAAAAAAACTTCATGCGCATCACTACACTATCGGCCACACATAGTTGGGACTTCAATCTTCTTCGAGGAACATGTCATGCTTTGCAAAACATCTTCAAGATCATCCGTAACATGCACAAATCATCCGGTCAGCCAAGACTAGGAAGAACACCATCACCCAAAGGTAAATCTTCAATCACGAGCTCAATCTTCAATGCGGACCACCAACACAAACTGGACACAATCTAGAGACCCCCACAAGCTTGCTTGAATCACCAAGAACATCTGCACCACTTCTTCTTACTGTAATCATTCGCATCTTCATCCAGAACCTCAAGAACACAGTCGGCCATCACTATCACATTAGAAGGATTGCTTGTGGACCTCCAAACCACGAACCAATTGAGTTGTCAATTTACATTACCCTTCCAAACATGCCACCAGATCCACAGAACATGATATTGTATTTCCGGATCTCACCGGACCTATTTATGTGACTCTGTCACCTCTGAACAGTTGCTAGAACCGGTTTTAGTCTCATGGCCATAACTTCTCCACATTTTCATGCGGACCTCTCAAATCTTGACTGGATCATCTTCAAACACATATCTACAAACCCTTTGATGTGCATACTTTGATCTTTATCTGGTTGGGATCTTCACTTCATAGAGCTTCATTGTCTTCGTTGTTCTTCTCTGTTTCTGATAGGACTAATTTTCTCAATATCCTCAGCACACAACTCGTCCAATCCTTGACATCAATGCAATAGGAGTATGTTGACATCAATGACAACACCGGTTAGGCCCATACTTGCAACACAATGGACTACCATGTTCCAATTAACAAAATTTTTAGGGGGTTCCAGTTGAGCCATCCATGCTGTTGATGTGCCTTCTCTGTCCTTCTTCGAGTGACAGTCACTAATGGTGAAACTAGAAGTCCCAGGTTACTTGTGAAATGACTCCTCATGATAGGTCCTTGGTGCATGCAATGAAGTCTCTAATCTAGAGACTAAAGTAGTCCCATTAGGCGTGCCAAAAACTATTGATGATAAAGTTTACACTAAACCAACAAAAATGGGAAATCTCATAATGTGGGACTCAATCCTAAGATGACCTCCGGACTTTATAGAAGTTGACTCTTCTTCTGAATCTTTGATGTATGAGAAAAGAGAAAGGATAATGAATCTAAATAAATGTAAATTAAACCTAGAATCTGGCGATGTGCCAGAGTGGATTCAAATTTTAGAAAGGAAAGAACTCACTATTAATAACAATAGAATGAACCATAGCTTTTCAAAGAGCATCTATGCATGATTTCACAGAAGATCCTAGATGTTATTACTAACAATGAATCACATAAGCCACAATATTCCAAATATAATAGATCATAACTTTACATAGATTAGCACATAACATTATTTCTCTTCATTGTGAATGGAGAACAAAGCATACAAGGCTTGAAACGTCACAGATACACAATACTTGATCCTTTCTGAGAAACACCCATTAAAGATTTTTTAGTCTTCACTATTGTATTGAATATTTTTTCATGCTTGTAACAATTACAAATCTCACTTTTAAACTAAACCCTGAGCGGAGACTTCTAAGGAAACTGACAACTAACTAAAGATTAATACATAGAAACTACCAACTACAATTGAGAATGTAGCTTAAAGACTCATGAACTTGCATGAATCATGGGAATTTGCATGAAGAAAATCAACCAATAGTGCAATAGGAAACTCTGTCAGAAAACTTTCCTCCTAAAGGCATGCGGTGAAGCCACATGTCCCTCTTCTTTCTTTCCTCCATTAGGTCCACAAAAATGTTTCTTGGAGCTTGACACGTCGCAGATCCAAAAGGGGCCCACCAAAATGTACGTTGGTCCCAACTCTAATCTAATATTATGTGTGGTGAAGCCGTGTGTCGTCTTTGAACAAATGGTGCAATAAAAGGTTGTGTCAGAACTGCTAACTTCAAAAACATGTGGGAGCACGACACGTGGATTCCACTTTTTGGTCTACTTTGAATAGTGCAAAAGAAACTCTACCAACACCTGCCAGTCCAGAAAGATGTGTAATGATGTCGTGTGTTATGCTTTTAGCCAATAGTGCAAAAGGCAAACCCTAAACAAAACATCTCTGGAATGTGTCGCTGCGACATGTGGATTCCACTTTCTACTGACTTAGATAGAAACATTTGATGAGAAAGAAATCATCACAAATTATTACACATCGATACTCCCTTACTTGACTTTATTTATTGTTTTTATTGATGCCTCTGTTCTCTTCAATCAAAACTAAATCTATTCTTGAATCAAAATCTGAATCTCAAATCACAACTCATTTCACTTCCTTAACAACAAAAGCATATAATCAAAATGTATGGCTTTTTGCTCTACAGGGACAACAACGCATAATAGATAAGTTTACTTTTTATGCCATAGGGATTTTCTTATAACCCTGGTGGAATATAAGAATTAGGGTTTTAACATGCTCTGGTAGCAATATGGATATATGTAGTAGCATAGATAGAAGTATAGTATAAAGAATGGTAGTTCTCATAGGGTTTTTGGCTTTGCCCTGTTTTGTTGTAGCTCAAGCATTCAGGCTGAGCAAAACTATTAAAACTTTGTTAAATTTTGTTAAAACTTAATATAAAGGGATTAGTCCCCATGACTGCAGTCTGCGTATCAAAAAAATATAAATTTAAAAAATTAAAAGCTAACTTATTAAAAATATAAAAAATGTAACCTAAAAATACAAAATTGAATTTATTAAAAATATAAAAAAATAATCTAAAAATTTAAAATCTAATTTATTAAAAATGAAAAATCCAATCCAAAAACTTAAAGATCTAATGTATGAAAATTTTGAAAATCAAACTATTAAATTTTTTTTAAAAAAATCTAAATTAACTATAAATCCAAAATTAATACTATTAATAATCTAAAATCTAAAAATTGAAGAAATTAAATTATTTTAAAAAATTAACTAATAGACTATTAAATTAACAAATAACAAATATGAGTGCATTTTCTATAAAAAAATTGTATTTTGTTTAGTAAAAAAATTACCAGGTCTGAATGTACAGGGGGAAAAGTCTAAGCTAAAAATGCAAAATGCAAGTTAATACACTACCTCTAGCTCGTATTGGAGCATGAAATAAAGGGAAACTAAAGTAATGCAAACTAAACAAAACTAAACTTAATACCTTTCCTTGATATGAATGATGTCTCCTAATGATGAAGTGCTTGATGATGGTTTGTTATGTTGAGTTGCTCTAATTGACTCCTCAATATGACAACATGTACTTTCAAATGTTTCTTGATTATTCCTTGGATCAGAGAGGAGGCCTAGATTTGAGATAGAGGAATGGAGGTTTAGGATTCATTTGGATTGGATGGCTAGGATTGAATGAGACAAATTAGGGCAAGAATAGAAGTTTCTAGTAAATTCAATAGGGATACATGGTTGAGATTAAATATAAGTGGATGGATAAGATTGAATGAGACAAGATTATGGCAAGTTAGAAGTTTCTAGGAAATTCTATAAGGATGGATGATTGAGATTAAAGATAAATGGATGGATAAGATTGAGTGAGAGGAATTAGGGCATGGATGGAAGCTTGTAGGGTTTATCCTTATGTGCATGGCTAGGATTAAAAGATGTAGTATGGAAATGAGTGGTGGAGATATAAAGTTAGTTTGACTTTTGTGGGAGTGTCTAGTTTCAATGAATTGGGATAACCATTAGTTAGTCATGTGACTTCTTGAATTTTTAATTCATTTATTTAAGGATAATGGATAAGGATGAGATTTAATGGGGATTTAGAATATGATTTAAGATTTTTAGACTAATTAATTAAATAATAAAATTATTTAATTAATTAGTAGAGTGGGATGTGGGAAAACTAGATTAATTAAATATAATTAATTAATTAATTAATTTGATGATGGAATGAATGTTAAATGGAATAATCCCTAATTAATTAAATAAATATTAGTATTAAGATTTATGTGGTTAGGATGAAATTAGGACGGTGTTGAAAAGTGTTAGAGCAAAGCATCCAAGAGCATTTGCAAACCAAGAGAAAAACCTTCATGAATGAGAGAAGCAACCCAAGAAGAAGCTATTTCACCAAGAGTGAAGAATATACATCAGGCATGAGATAAAATACAAATGTACAACCCAGAAATAAATAGTCAGGTGAGATGACGTATGGGAACAACCAACCCCCAACTACCTCAACGGTGAAAAATAAAAAGTGCACCTAACATTATTAAAATATCTAATAATGTAAATGTTAAAGTAGCCTAAGTAAACTTAAGCGTACTCTAACACCCCCTCTTAAGTGCAACTTAGGGAGATTATTATGCAATATGAGGTGCAAAATGGGTCCCGACAACAAGGCCATGTTAGGTACCCATGTACAACTACAATGCAATGAAATGCAATCTCTCACAGTTGGAGAAAAGGAGAAAACCCCTGTGGGAAAAAACTCCTCTCCAAAAGAGAGAAAAATAGAAAATGTTGAAAAGAAAAAAGTGAAAGGAAGGAGGACTCCTCAAGACCCCCCAAGGAAAGCTTCCTTCACCCCTAACATCGATCACAACAAAAGATAGCAAGGAAATGCCAAAGGTTTAGTGAAGATGTCTACAACCTGCTGCTCCGTAGGAAAATACTCCAAACTGAGAACACCATCTTGAATGAGCTGCCTAATGAAGTGCATGTGGATCTCAATATGCTTAGTGCACTGATGCTCCACTGGGTTGTGAGAAATATGAATGGCACTTTGATTTTCACACCAAAGAGTAGTGGGATGATTAGTAGGAAAGCCAAACTCAGCCATCAACTGTCGAAGCCAAAGAAACTCCTGACTAGCCAAGACTGCTCCTTGATACTCAGCCTCAGTTGATGATAATGTAATAGCAGTTTGCTTCTTGAAAGACCAAGCAACCAGACCAGAACTAAGACAAAAGACAAAACCAAAAGTGGACTTCTAATCATTAACATCACTAGCCCAATCTGAGTTAGTGAAGCCCACAATCTCAGTAGCTCCTATGTATAGTGAATGCCAAACTATTTAGTGCCTTGAATGTATTGCAAGATATGTTTGGCTGCCTTCCAATCACTCTCATGAGGATCTTGAAAGAAACAGGAGACAAGACCAACTAGAAAGAAAATATCAAGATGACTATGTGTCAAGTACAGAAGGTTGCCAACCAACTACCGATACAAGGTAGCATCAACTGATAGAGTAGTGCAAGTGGTATACAACACAACACCTGACTGAAAAGGAGTGGGGGCTGGCTTGTTGGAAACCATCCCAAATCTCTAAAGCAAATCAAGAGCATACTTCTACTGAAATATAGAAATATTGGTAGAAGACTGATGAATCTGAAGACCAAGGAAGTAATGCAACAGACCAAAGTCAGTCATATCGAAACACTTCATCAAAGCTCCCCGAGTATCCTTAATCATGGCAGGAGAACTCCCTGTGAGAATCAAGTCATCCACATAAAGAACAAGAATGAGAAGATCCCCCTGTGTCTCTTAATATAAATTGTAGGATCGGATTGACATCTAGTGAATCCAGAAGAAATAAAAAAACTATCCATCTTCTCATACCAAGCCTAAGGAGCTTGTTTGAGACCATACAATGAATGCCTCAACCTACAAACAAGTGAAGGGTCCTACACAAAGCCTGGTGGCTGCTCCATATAGATCTCCTCCTGAAGATCATCATGCATGAAGGCACTCTTCACATCCATTTGATACATTGGCCAACCCTGAGATGTAGCAATAGAAAGTACAAGATGAACAGAATCCATCTTGGCTACAGGAGAAAAAGTCTTAGACTAGTCAATACCTTCAACCTGAGAGAAGCCCTTAGCCACTAGATGATCCTTATACTTATCAATAGAACCATTAACTACATACTTGGTATGATACACCCACTTGCATCGAACCAACTTTCTTCCATTAGGAAGAGGAACTTAATCCCAAGTATGATTCTTCATTAAAGAAGAATACTCCTCAATCATAGCACATTCCCATTCTAGAACATCTGAAGCATCTAAAAACCATTGAAACACCTTAAGCTTCGATACCATGTTAGAGCAAAGCATCCAGTGTAATGCCCCGCCATGCAACCCTAGAGATAAGTCAACAAAAGTAATAAAAAAAAGGTAGATTTTTTTTAAAAAAAAAGAAGTAATGATAACAAAATATAACATAGTTTGATACAAACAAGTTAACTAACATCTCTAGGGATAACATGATTGCATTATTGAAATTAAGCAATATCCATCAACATACATAACTCACTCAAATTATGTTTAACTACATGACTACAATACTAGTTACTAACATGATCTAACTAACAGCCATGGTTTGTTCTAAATCCAAATGCACCAAATGAATACACACACACAAATAATGAACTTAATAGGATGATGAGATATCAAGATCCTATAGCAGAAGGGTGATGGAAGCCCACACCATTTGAAGAGGAATTAAGTTTTAGTGACAGTTGACATTTGGGCAGGTAGAGACTAGATGGGTCAGCCTTGAAGATAGTGCCTTAATGAATAGAGAGAGGGCACAAAGGGTGGGGAATGGAACAACAGACCCTCATGCCATTAGTGCCTCCAAAAGAAGAGAGTGCAAGGGAAGGCACCCCTGCACAAAATAATGGTGAAAACCAGTTCTAATAGATAAAAAGAACCCACTTTACAAAGCAATCGCCATAACTGTTCTGAGCTTGTGCCAACAAATATTTCAAACAACTTCCTAGAGAGAATGGGCATGGTGAGAGTACAACTTGTAGAAACAAAGAGGACAAACATAGAAAGTGTAAGGCACATTTTGTGTGCAAACAATAGCCTTGCTATCATATTCCAACTAATGGGCACCGCCAGCTCTGTTATGCCATCATCATTGTCAGTGGCATCAACAGAGTCATGGACATCAACAAAATCGGTTGGCAGAGAAATGTAGGAAGCGACTTGAATCAAATATTTAGGTGTAGCTATTTTAACCCAAAAGGGTAAAGGGAGTAGGGCCAACTCCTTTATACCTCAATTTAGAGCTGGACCTCCACCTACATCCTACAAGTGAAGGAGGCGAGGAAATTGAAACAAGGCGAGAAGTAGCTGATACCGATGGCAGTGCCATTGCTAATGTCATTGCCCTTGCCACGCTTGTCTTTTGGTTGAATGGGTTGCTTGCCCACACCACCAGCCTCAAGAAAGGCTATGATATTAGGATATGAACAAATGGATAAGAAAGATTATAAGTTTCTAGGAGAAAAGTATTGAAAAGTACACACAGACTGATTAGATAACCAATGGACACCCAGTCAAAAGAAAACATATCATACAAGGCAATGGTTTATCTTCAAACCCTTGTTATTATGTGACAGAATAATTCTATGATCAATTGAATCTCTTTTTCAAAACCTAACATTGTATTGGCATCTCAACTGTATTAAAAATATATTTATGTCAAGAATAATAGGTTAACATACCAATATATTGATGTATTCACTTCAAACTTGTAGAGCCTCTGCCTTACCCATGCCTCCTTCCTCTTTCTCTCCCCTTTTCCTCTCCCTTCCTATGATCTCCTCCTCCTGTCAATTTCTATTTTCTCCTCCCTCTCTTGCAAGATGGAAGAATAATAAATAAAATCTACCACTCCTCCATTAACTCCCACTAACTTAATTTATTATAGTATTTGCTAAAAAAATAGATTTTATGACAACATAAATGCTACCTATTTTATTTGCCACTCAACACAATATTTAATAATAATAATAATATATTTATTTATTAACTTAACTACTAATATAATATATATATATATACATATTCAATAAACCAAATTTACATAAAGGCATTGATATTTATTTAATTATCAAAAATGTCTTTATGAATAATAATATTATTTTAATGCCATGATTAACCAAAGCATCAAATAACAATCCAAACCAAATAACCAAATGCCAAACATACCTCACACATCCAAAGTGAAAACAGAGGGGCACTACATCCTCCCCCCCTAAAACTCGACTTACTCTTGGAAGTCGCAAATTAGGGTAGAAACATAACACGTTAGTACCAACATCAAAGATGATTCATCTCATAAGAATAATATACACTAGTTTGCCTATGGAAAGAGGTTTATCTTATATACTCCATTTCAAACATACTTTACCCTTCTACTTCCAATGTCACAATAGTAACACAAACAAGTCTTGTATTTCAAAAATGATTTCATAATACATAAATCACCAAAAATTCTTACATGTTAGTGTTAACACCCATTAGTTTCTCTCAGGACAAAGAAAACATTGCACTTTTTTTTTAATCCTAACTAGAAGAATTTTCATATCATAAACATATAAGGTATCCAATTTCGAATACACCACCATTAAAATTCCTCTTTCAATTCGCTGTTAAGAAATCAATACCTCAGAATGCTACATTTTCACAAAATAACAACATAACTATACACATAAAGTACACACTTTCCATTAAATATCCATCATTTATAAACAAGACTCTTTAATTATTTTACAACACTAAATCTCATAACATATTCAACAAAAGATCATGATTTTTACATCCTTTTTGAAGTATACAAACACAATTTATCAAACATTCTTCACATACACACAAATTCACATTACTGGGAATCACATCACAAGGCTACACAAGGGTCCATCTGGATACTGGAAGACAGTATACTAATCCATGATACATAATCCATGAGCCAAGAGCCAAATCCATCTCACATAATCCATACCTCACACTTAGTGACTTGTTGGTGCTAGGCCACACTCACAGGGTGAGACCATCCAAATAAGCCACAATGACCTCTCTCTTGTTGTATAAGGTGGTTAGCCTCCAAGAGATGGTCATCACACATAGGTGGGTAGTGGGTCCTAGTTGTATAACAACCTCACATACCCCCATCCTCAAGTTTTCATGCATCTGCTTCCTCGTATACACTCACCAAGTTTGCCTCATACGTCCTTGGAGAGGAATCACAATACAACACATGGCCGACATCAAAAATAATAAGGATAAACTAGTTTAGCCACCAAAGTCATAAAGAAAGATTTAATAAAAATTCAATTTCAACAATAAGGCAAGAAATGCGCGCAATTTCAACACTAAATCAAATGTAACCATGAGGGTTACTTGCAAATAAGATCACAAAGTGTGGCTAAACCATCACAATCAAATGCAAACAAAGTGTTGGCCTTCACAATCAATAGAAAATCATCAATAACCATAAAGAAAGTCCACAATCTTCAAAATTGCACTGTACAACACTATGTGACTAGATACTAGCCACCAAATGAGGAAGAAGGGAACAACATCAGGCTATAGCAGTAGCCCTCATGTGGTGCAGAATGAGTATGCCATCCACATGTCTCAAAGTGTACTCCTTGGCTACAACTTGCATTGCGTCATCACGTGGCATGGACTAGCCAAGTGGCCCTCACACTCCTTGGTTGCCTGCATGGAATGTGCACTGAGCATCCCGCATTGCATCTCAACGGGACATGATCATACACCAGCCGAAGGCCGTATACGGCATGGCAGTGTGTCTGTGGCTCTTCAAAATTAGGCACGTGTAGAACACACCTTGCATAATGACACCTCATGGAAAAGGCACACACAGGTACTCACCATAGCCAGAGGTATACATGGCTAGGACATACCCATATGCTAATCGACCTAAACACTGTCAAAAGCAAACATGAGTATCCCTCTACTAGTGTGTGAGGCCCCATTACACTCATCACACAAGTGGGCTATAACACAATCTCATAGTGCACCTTCACGTGTCTAAGCACATGGCATCGTGTCTTCAAGCCCAGCTCACTACCATCATCACCAACACTGCATCAGAACATCAGTGAGGTGTGGCATCGTACCTACTGCATCATGTCAGAACATGTGCAGATACAGAATCTATCTTACATGGTAACAAACCTCCCTCCACATGCTGGACCTCAAAATACACATGGGGCACATGGTCTCACTTGGGTTATCCATGCAGATCCCTTTCACTCTAGATCTCAGCCCCCAAATGACGACACATGTCATCACATAGTTCCAGTTGGGTTGTCCATGTAGGTCCTAGACCACGGCCCCTAACTGACAACTCATGTGGCATATCATACCTTTCATGAAGACAAGGTAGATGATCATCCAAGAAATACCATCTAGATGCTCAAGAACTGTGGGGATTAGGTTAGCAAATATGGATCAAGTACCCTGATCCATCATAAGGGAAAGTAGTGAGTATGTTTCCTCAGGTTCGGTTGAGAGAGGGACCACTCTGTGTCGTCATATGTGTACGCTACACACTTCACCCAAGGAACTTTGTGGCTGCTACTACCCCTTCACTGATTGAGGGGCTAGAAAACCAAAAGAAGAGAATTTATGAATCTAACTTTTGGCTACTCTTCTATATATTTTTTCAACCACACATGGGTTAGCCCTTAATCAGGTAACAAACATACAAACACACATAATAGTATGGTTAGTTCCACACCTAAAATACACACATTTCCCATGGATGGGTACCTAGTATCACCATCCCATGGCACACAAATCAAGTATGGGGTATTCACAACACTCAACCAATGCACAGTTACTGGTTTCTCACATTTACAGGGGAAAATTACATTTACATACACAACCAATGTAATTCCCCTTGCAAAATTCATAACTTTACTTGTTATACACTTCCCTTTTCCATTTTCCTTACACTCTGCTTTTTCTACATATCACATGATGCTAAGCGTCAATATCATGATCATCTATCCAACACATCAAGCTGGGTGTTTAAATCATAACATGGTATCCAACACAAGAGTTCCTATCACAAGCATTAGAAGAATTATTATAACTAGACATGGGCGACAACATTAACCAGAGATCCTAGTGCTGCAACTTGGCTCTGATACCAAATGTAATGCCCCGCCATGCAACCCTAGAGATAAGTCAACAAAAGCAATAAAAAAAGGTAGATTTTTTTAAAAAAATAGAAGTAATGATAAGAAAATATAACATAGTCTGATACAAACAATTTAACTAACATCTCTAGGGATAACATGATTGCATTATTGAAATTAAGCAATATTCATCAACATACATAACTCATTCAAATTATGTTTAACTACATGACTGCAATACTAGTTACTAACATGATCTAACTAACAGCCATAGTTTGTTCTAAATCCAAATGCACCAACTGAATACACATACACAAATACTGAACTCAATAGGATGATAAGATATCAATTTACAAAATAACAATAATGAACTCAACAGGATGATAAGATATCAATTTACAAAATTTATCTTAGTAAATCAACATTCATCAAAATTGAGATGTAAGATACAAATGTTTCAATAAGTTTATACACATTATACACCTTTACCAATACTGCCAGATAGCCATCTATTCACCAAGTGGAAAGGTACCTCCTTAGCTCCAGAGTCCTGCATGGCTTATAGATCTTAAACTGCACATCTAAAGAAATATTAGTTCTACATAATCATTAATTACACAATACACTTATCTATTGCACAAAATGACAACCTAAGGCCCTAAGGGGCTGACCTAATGCCTGGGGAACTCATAATGGCCTTGCCTACGTATGCGTAGTGCAGAGACTTCATAGTTCAGGGCCTTGAATTTGCATCCACATGATGGTTTCAAACAAATCAAATTCTCTAAATTGTTATCACACGATAACAACTTCTTAATCTTAGATACACCTTCGTATTTTAAATCCATACTTGAGGAAAATAAAAGGTCAAGGTTTACCTATCTCACAATATTCTCATAAATTATAAATAATCTTCATCAAACCGGTATACAAGTTACTACTATGATCATTCAAGAATAACATTAGATCTTCTTTTCAATGTAAACCATACTTATTTCTCCAAGCTAATATAATAATCAAACATAGTATAAATGAAGATTTAAAAGAGCTTTGATCAATATAGCAATATAGCAATAGATTCTTTTTAAATAACATTATCAAGTTAAAGTTCTCGAATCAAATAATATTTATATAAATTACTTTTACTAAATAATTGAAATTTTCAATTATATGTAAATATACCAAGATTCTAGACAAATCATAAGGATTTAGTTTGTAATATAATTTTGATTAAAAGAGAAACAAAGAAGAAATTATATTCTCACTACGACTAGAAATGGTACTAATAATTTTAACACTTACAAGACCCAAAAAGAAGATTTACATTATATGCATATATACTTAATTGTCCAAGACTAAACTTTAAATTTTAAAAACTAATTAAAAACTAGATTGAATCTATAATCTTCTTCATTCATTATAATTTACATATTCAAATTATAACATGGAATATTATCTATTAACAAGGTAAACTATTAATTTTATTATGATTTTCTTTAAAAAACTTATCAAAATCTAGCTTTACGATAATGAAGATAATTTCTCTAGAACAAAAAACGCATGACTTTATTTGAAAGAATAAACTTATATAACAATTAAATTATAAAATAGAAATTAAGGAAAGAAGCCTAAATCTATTAGAACACATAGCATTTATTTGATATGATTACTATGAATCATTTAAGATGCCATTCTAATGTACTTATCTTTATGTGGCATAGAATCATTAAATTAAAAGTATGAGGATGTTTCGAAAAAGTCAAGTTTGTATGTCCCTTTGTAAAACTAAAAATAATGAACTCTTATTACAAATATATATCTACCTGACTTAATTTATGAGCCTAGACTGGTTCAAAAGTAATTCTAGTCTACAATAGTAGTTGATCTAAATGGTGATTTCAATTTGAAGAATCTGTAAATCAAGCTGCATGGAATAAAAAACCACTTTGCCATACAGAAAAGAACTTCAATTTTATGTTTTGATAAGTGTGAAATGGAGGCAACATCCACAGGAAAGCCAGGGCACATTGAGGAAAGATCTCGAAGGCTTGAGATAAGAATGCTAAGTATCTTGAGAAAGTCATGATAGGTTAAATTTTAATATTAAAACAAATGATGAGGTGAGAAAGATCTAGATGAATAAAGAAGTTTCTATTTATAGGATTTTGGTTCTTAAAGTTATAGCATGCCTCACCATTATATATATACTCTAAATATACCTCAGGCTCAAAGGTATTAAACAGAGGTAACATAAAACCGACCCATGACCATCTAGATGCTATAGGCATGGGTGCAGTTTATGGTAACAAGCACACAACCAACTAGCGCTAAGCCCAAGTGTCAAGAAGATGAATGATCGAAGTATATGCATTAAGAAAGGATTGAGATAGATTAGGGAATTGTAAAAATATTTAGAAACTTTCTAGCGAATGCAATGGCTATAGGATATGGACATAATTGGTTTGACATCATAATTTTAGAGACTTTCAAGCAACTGCAATCCGCAGGTTTGACTTAGAGTCCTTAGCCTTTTCCAGTACCTAAAACAAAAACTTCAAACAACATAATTAATAATGAAGTTTGTTGATGTGACACCCTAAAATGAAGATATGGAATAAGAGCACATTCATCGCCCATAAACTGCTTGCTCCATTCTATGAACACGTTGTTTCTTTAAAACTATGTGTTTGTAATGGTGAAGCCCCTTCTAAGGTGATGAGGAAGAGTCAATAAGAGTCACTAAAATTCTACGCAGATGTATATACAGTTAAAAAAAACTATCCAACAATGCTTAACGAATTAACCATATGCGGCCACAGGTATACGATTTATAACATCTAGATCCATGGCTAGTCTATTTTATGCTACAAATTTCATAATGTAAAAGCTACAGATTAAGATACCATATAGGGTATATGGCTAGCATAGAGAGTAAAGGAATTCTATTGGAAGTTAAAGTTTTAGGAATATCAAATGCCTATACATGGCAAATTTATCTTTCCATCCTAAGTGCCAAATTGCCAATATTTGGCCAATTAATCTTACTATTATATGTACCATAAAAAACAACCCAACATTCTAAAGCATCAAAATGGGAGATTTGGAACCGGATACAGTCACCCATCAGAGGAGGATTTAAGCCAGAAGATTTTCTAAACTCATCAACTATTCTCATGCTGGAAATAAAATCGTGAGAGAAGATTTTTTTTCTAAACTCATCGGCTATTCTTAACACAATCCTGAAGTAACACGTGGATGAAGCATACTGAGAAACTATAAAATGAGTTTAATACATTTGGAATCAACAAGCTTTAGAGGACAGAATAATAAACTTTTGAGATAACAGTAACTTATAATAGTCATTTGTCTAAGCGTAATGGAAGGAGATTTTGTTAGATATTATAGTTGGAAATACTCTAGAAGACATACGTGCAAATAAAAGGGAGTGCTGACAAGGCACAATCAGACAATGTGGACACAAAATGCAACACAATGCTTGGTGGCACTTCGACTCTAGGTGTAGAAACTAAATGAGGGATGAAGTCATTTGATCCTATAGCAGAAGGGTGATGGAAGCCCACACCATTTGAAGAGGAATTAAGTTTTAGTGACAGTTGACATTTAAGCAGGTAGAGACTGGATGGGTTAGCCTCAGATAGCGCCTTAATGAAGAGAGAGAAGGCACAAAGGGTGGGGAAGGGAGCAACAGACCCTCTTGCCATTAGTGCCTCCAAAAGAAGAGAGTGCAAGGGAAGGCACCCCTACACAAAATAATGGTGAAAACTGGTTCTAATAGATAAAGAGAACCCACTTTACAAAGCAATCGCCATAACTGTTCTGAGCTTGTGCCAACAAATATCTCAAACAACTTCCTAGAGAGAATGGGCATGGTGAGAGTACAACCCGTAGAAACAAAGAGGACAAACACAGAAAGTGCAAGACGCATTTTGTGTGCTATCACATTCCAGCTAATGGGCACCGCCGGCTCTGTTATGCCATCATCATTGTCAGTGGCATCAACAGAGTCGTGGACATCAACAAAATCAGCCGGCGGAGAAATGTAGGAAGTGGCCTGAATCAGATATTTAGGTGCAATTATTTTAACCCAAAAGGGTAAAGGGAGTAGGGGTAAAGGGAGTAGGGCCAACTCCTTTATACCTCAATTCAGAGCTAGACCTCCACCTGCATCCCGCAAGTGAAGGAGGCGAGGAAATTGAAACAAGGCCAGAAGTAGCCGATACCGATGGTAGTGCCATTGCCAATGTCATTGCCCTTGCCACGCTTGTCTTTTGGTTGAATGGGTTGCTTGCCCACACCACCGGCCTCAAGAAAGGCTATGATATCAGGCTATGAACAAATGGATAAGAAAGATTATAAGTTTCTAGTAGAATAGTATTGAAAAGTACACACAGATTGATTAGATAACCAATGGACACCCCGTCAAGAGACAACATATCATACAGTGCAATGATTTATCTTCAAACCCTTGTTATTATGTGACAAGTAATTCTATGATCAATTGAATCTCTTTTTCAAAACCTAACATTGTATTGGCATCTCAACTGTATTAAAAATATATTACTATCAAGAATAATAGGTTAACATACTAATATATTGATGTATTCAATTCAAACTTTTAGAGCCTCTACCTTACCCACGCCTCCTTCCTCTTTCTCTCCTCTTTTCCTCTCCCTTCCTATGATCTTCTCCTCCTGTCAATTTCCATTTTCTCTTCCCTCTCTTTCAAGATGGAAGAATAATAAATAAAATCTACCACTCCTCCAATAACTCCCACTAACTTAATTTATTATAGTATTTGCTAAAAAATAGATTTTATGACAACACATAAATGCTACCTATTTTATTTGCCACTCAACACAACATTTATTAATAATAATAATAATAATAATAATAATATATTTATTTATTTACTTAACTACTAATATAATATATATATATACATATTTAATAAACCAAATTTACATAAAGGCATTGATATTTATTTAATTATCAAAAATTTATTTATGACTAATAATATTATTTTAATGCCATGATTAACCAAAGCATCAAATAACAATCCAAACCAATTAACCAAATGCCAAACATACCTGAAACATCCAAAGTGAAAATGGAGGGGCACTACATCTAGGAGCATTTGCAAACTAATAGAAAAACCTTCACGAATGAGAGAAGCAACACAAGGAGAAGATATTTCACCAGGAGTGAAGAATATACATTGGGCATGAGATAAAATACAAATGTACAACCTAGAAATAAATAGCTGGGTGAGATGAGGTATGGAAACAACCAACCCCCAACTAACTACTCAATGGTGAAAAATAAAAAGTGCACCTAACATTATTAGAATATCTAATAATGTAAATGTTAAAGTAGCCTAAGTAAACTTAAGCGCACTCTAACAAAAAGTGTTGAAAGTGATGTTAGATGTGTTGTTAAGACATGGTCAATTTTAGGTGTCTGCAAGGAGAATGAGGAAATCATATATCACTTACTTTTAACTTCAAATTATTAGAAACATGATGGAAAAATGTTCTTGGAAAGTTAAATTGGGCTAGCCCCTTCCCCAAGACATCTGATCTCTATTTGTAGCTTGGCTAGTTCTTCATAAAAATGTTGCATTTTCTAGTATTTGGACTATTTGCCCCTCAGTGGTGACTTGGGAACTATGGAAAGAAAGGAGTAAGTGACTCTTCCAAAATAAAGAGATGACCTATGAAGTTTTCTTCAACAAGGTGGAAATGCCATTATGGAAGTGGTCAACAATGCAGCAAGAAACCAACCAATCAAGAAGAGTTTGTTTACAACATGGGATAATGAAATTTAGAAATTCTAGAGTGGGTTGGTGGTTCGTCTTGTTTATGGGAAAGCTAGGGTTCATTTGACACATAATAGCATATACAAGGTGGGTACCACCAGATGAAGATTGGAATAAACTAAAATTTGAAGGTGTGACTAGAGTCAACCTAGGTCTATCTGGGGCAAGATGCATAATAAGAAACCATAAAGGGGAGATGGTAAGTTTAGCAACAAAGAAACTCATAGAGGGAATGAACAATGAGGCCAAAGCTTGCAAAATGTTAGGATTATTGAAAATACATGTATAAGAATACTCCTAAATTATTGTCAATGCCATCAGAAAATGCTCATCCCCAAGTTGGAAGATCAATAATATTTTGAAACAACGTTGGATCTTATTAGAAGAGTTTCAAGAATAGAAAATAAACCATGTTTTTTGAGAGGCAAACTGTGAGGTAGATGTGACTGCCAACGTGGCAATCAACATGGTTGGGAGCTATTATATTGCTAACTCCTTGGGTTGGCATGACAAGATTTGGCATTGGATCCATTGGCCACTCTCATGCACATAAACTAGAAGTAAGAATTATGAGTAGTTAATAAGTTGAGGCTAGCTTGCTCCAATATAGAGGAGGATAATTTGGATGGGAAGTTGTAATGATGATGCCAACCAAGCAAAGTATAGAGGCAAAGGAAATATATAGCAATGTTTTGCTTGGCATTTGCAATAGTTTAGGAATTATGGACATAACAGTCTACCTTGGAGCTAGAAAGAGGCAAATCACCTTTATGGGATTTCATACTGTAGGTTGAAGAAAATCTTTAAAATAAAATCGGTAATTATTCTACATGCCATTTGCATGGTGTTGGGAGATAGATTTTTGTCTACATCTCATAGGTATAGGGTCAACACATATATTTCTTCAATGCTTGTTGTTTTCCTAGATTTAGGTGAAATAAAAGATGTAATTCATATGGTGGTAGAGACTTTGATAAAGTTGAGATGGCAGGGTGGTTTGAAAAAGATATTGGATGATGCCATTTTGGGACAAGGTTTCCTTCTAGGTAATGGAACTTGGCTTGTGATTTTTCAGCCTTATAGTGGTCAGTGGGCTCCATTCATTATCACAATTGTGCACCAGAACAAGGATGAACATAAACATAAGGCCAAATGGGGTGCAAAATTCCTAAAAGCTATTACTAGTGTAGCCCCTATGCAGAATGTCGACTGGTCATTTGTAATTGATACTAGGATCTTAGACTCAAGCAAGGAACGGGGTTGTGGTGGAGGATACAAATGTTTGAAGATTGGTGTGGTCTCATTGGTCAATACTATAAAAAAAATTTTAGAAAGTGAATATTTTTTTGAGACTAATCTATTGGAAACAATTTTGCACTACTGTTATAAAGTGCCATTTTTCATTCCAATTAGACTTGTTTAATGCACTATCATTATAAAGTGTCAAAATTTAGGTGGGGATAAAAATATTGAGTCACAGGGAAGTTTCTCAAACAATAAAATAATATTGGGATAAAAATAGTGAATTATGGGGGGTTCATAGAGGTGTGTAAAGAGCATTTTCAAGTTGTGCCAAGAGCACTTCCACAGAGATATGTCAAGATCACTTCCACTACTACTTCATCATTCTTCAACATTTTTTTCCCGCACTGTATTGAGATGTGTCACAAACACTTCCACTACAACATCACTATCATTGAATGCTACAAGTGCTTCTAGAGATGATTCTTCAAGGACTTCTAGAGATTCATCACAACAAAAAATTGATACCAGTTCATTTGCTTCTATAAATTTTAGAGTTGCTTCACAAAAGGCTTCCACAGAATCTTCAAAGCAAGACTTCACATTTGGATTTGAATTGTATCCATATAGCATGCAATTGCATTCCACACATAGATCTTGCAAGTATTGTAGGACTATTACTTTCTTATTTTCTCTTTTTTGGAGGAAAGTTTTTTCCCACATGGTTTTCTTTCTTTCTTCACTTTATGAGAGATACATTTGTACATGGGTACCTGATTAGGCCTAGTTGTTGGGAGTGCCCACCTAAGTTGTGCTTAAGGGGGGTGTTAGTGTAGGAATATTAACAATATTACTTATTATTTAAATAAGTAATTATGTGTATATTCCCCACATGGCTTTAAGCCACCTTAGGTAGTTAGGTGTTGACTTGGAGAGTCCAACATAACTCTCCAAGACACTTGTCGACACTCTTTCTTCCACCTTTAGTTGAGTGTTGAAGTCGGCTCCTAAGTTGACTCAACCTCTCTACTTTATATGTACAACTACCTTCTTCATATTCAATTTACTCCAATTTGTAATCAACAATGCATCAATCAATCTTGTTTCTAACAACTTCATCATTGTAATGACATCTCTCATCACCACTCCATCATTCCCATAACGTCTCCTACCACCACTTAAAACAATCCATTATCTATTGTTTTATTTTTTAAATTTCAACAAGACTATTATTCTCACATAATAAATTGTTGATGAATTCATTTATTGTTTATAGTACATTTTCTATTAAAATAAAATTATTCCAAAAATTATTAAGCCAAAAGATTAATTGCTCATCTAAATAAACATTGTTTTTTACATTATATCCTAAAAAATTGAAAGCGTTCTCACAAACTTATTTGAATGCTTTCCATCCCATTAAAAAAAATGTTTATTATAATCTTTTTTTTCAAATATTTATCACTAAAAGTTATTTAAATTTTTTATAATTGAATCATTGTATTTTAATATCTAAATATTTAAATTGGAAAAATGAGATATACATAATTATGTACATATAATTTAGTAATGGTACTATAAATAATTAGTTATAATCTATTATTTAATATTTATTGAAATTATATTAATTAATAAAAAAAATTAATGAGTGAATTTGGAGAGAGGGGGCCATTCCTATAAAAGAAATCAACCAAAAAATATTAACTAGTTGCTCAATTTTGCCTCTGTGGGTGAAAGTTACGACAAAATGTTTAAAGCCCCTCTTTACACACACTGATGCAAGATTAGGGTCTTTTGGGGCAATTTTTTTTTACAAATGCAATTTTTTTTTTTCTGAATAATTTCTTAGCATAAAATGTCAATTTTGGTGGTTTTTTGACCACTAATTGTTACATTTACGTATAATCTTGGCAATTAACTTTTGTTTGGCACCATGGTAGTCTATCCTGACATAAAGGTTAACCTTGGCAATTTACTGAACCACTAGTGGTTACAGTTAATGTTGATGGTTAAGGGATTATACTTTGTGTTAAGGTTACTATTGTCACTTGGATTTGCACCATGTGTTGGAGAGGTTTAATGATCTTCAACAATCCAGTGAAACATGGAGATGACCTCTAGGTGTGGGACCTTGCACTGAGACCAAATTTCCAGAGAGATTGGTTCCTTCGCTGAATGGGAGATTCAACTATTCCTAAGACTAAACCTAATCTATCCACCATTTAGGAAAAGGGAAAGAGGGATAAAACTAGGAATTAATGGAGGTGATACACCAGGTAGCTCTTACTAAACTGAAAATGCACAAAATAAAGAGATACAACTGATCAACTTACACAGATCTAGATGATTCTAACAAAGGTAAGAAGCATAACAGAATTGTAAGGAACAAAGCATTCACATACAAATCAATCCTAATTTACACAGTGCTAAAAAAATAGCACAAAGAGGTAAAGCATGGTGTATATTTCACCAAGAAGGCATGGTTACAGCATGGGGCTCTATTTAAAAATATAGAAGAATCAAGAAATTCAACTATCTTCCAACTATTTTTCAACCCTGATTACATCTTACAAAAATGCATATATAGCAATGTAATTACATTGACCTCATCCATTTCATCAATAAATTAGCCCCATGGGCCTATTAGAAAATATCCCTACAAAGGGATGTCTGCCTGCCAGAATTCAATACAAAAAATATCTTGGATCATGGAGTACCTGGGAGATATTTTGCCTCTCAATGTACTAGCTGATTCATCACTTGCAACATAAATGCAAAAATATCTAAAATGGAGTAGTTGAGTAGATCATATCTGCATTAATGGTAGATGAGGAAAATCAAATGGATTTTCCCTCCAAAATCCTTTTATACAAAGCTTTTACAACACTTTAAATATCTACATTTAGATATTTAAAGTCTACAATATATTACAATTCTCTATTTTTCATTAATTTCTACATATTTTAGCCTATATTTTGCCTTGACAATAAAATTAGCTTCTTACAAACCATTCATTTCTGCTCTCTGCATCTTTCTATCTCTAGTAAGTAATTTTTTAGTTTTCTAAACTGTGGCTTATTTTTGTCTATTTTTTCCCTTTATCGGCAAAATTCCATTTTTCTAAACTAATTCTAACTCCATCTTCCTCATCTTTGTTTTGCCTTTTCGACAAAAGCTTCTTTTGTCGAACCTTTTGGGCTTGTCTCATCTTGCCTTAACCATTTGTCTTTTCCTTCCCTTTTGCCTTAGTCACTTTTTGAAGGAGTCTGCTTTCCTTTTGCCCTTTGTCGGTGATTTGTCTCATTGGTGAATCATGGAAAACTTGAACTTTATGAAAAGTTCGCTTCTCATTAACTTCATCGACAAACCTTCCTTTATCCCTCTTTTGCCCTAGACAATTTTTGAAAAAACTTTATACCCTCGCCCTTTGTTGGCAAACCATCGGGTCGACAAACTCGTGGATAACGAACTTTTGAAAAATTCACAGAAAGCAAACATTGCCGATAAAGGGGAAAGACTTCCCTTAGTCATTTTTTGAAAACTTCCTCCCTTTGTTGGTGAATCGGCCAGTCAGAGAAGTTGTGAAATTTTGAACTTATGAAAAGTTTAGGTTTTTTGAAATTTGCCAACAAGGGAAAGGGAAGCCTCATACCTTAGCCATTTTTGCGCTAGTTCAGGAATCTGAAACTTTACCAACAAAGGCCAAAAGGGGGACAAAATTTAAGGTAAAATCTTCAAAATTTATGGGTTTTTCTAGGTTTTTTTGGTTTTTTGCAAGGATTCTCCTGGTGAATTTTCAAGAATGTTTACAAGGAAAACACTGAGATTTGAAGGATTTTAGGCTTGCAGAATTAAGTTCTCAAGGGATTTCAACAAGACTTTGAAGTTGGGCTATTTGACTCTGGGCAGAGAAAAATAGTTCAACAGTTACATTAAATGTTAATGTTACAAATAACATAAATTGTTATAGTCATAACAAATGTTATATGTTAACTTAAAATGTTATATGAACTGTGAACTTGAATGTGAGTGTCTGGCAATTTGCAGGCTAACATAAGATGTTTATGTTGCATCTAACCACAATATCTCAGAAATGTTAACACAAAACAAAACTAAAATGTTAACCTCATACATAACCATAATAATATGAAATGTCAAATGCTACCATGAACTCTGTAACTGTGATCAATTGGTAACATAGGTGACCAAATGTGCAGAAGTGGCGACTAGATAGAGAGAGGCATCTGTGATGGAAAAAACCACAACCTCTCCAAAGTCAAATGATGCCCAAATCCTTCACAAAATGTCTCTAAAGCTATACTTCGGCCTAAAAAATGGTGAATGTATACACGACTGGGACTAAGTGATGAAGATTGGCGCACAAATATGACAAAGTTTGTAAGGGTTTGGAACCAGTCCAAAAAATAATGTGCAGAGGCCACAAAATCTACTAAAGAGAAACTTACAACAAGATGGTGAAACCGAAGAAACTCTCCTGGCTAAAATAGGATGAAAATCGCAAATACAAACAACAACCAAAAAAAACTTTGATGCATGGTGACCTCTGCAGGAGTTTGGATGCTTGACCAAGGCAAAAACCCTTAACTAGTGAAGACCGCTTCAGAGATCCACAAAAAATTCCAAAAAAAGTGAAACCCATGATGTAGAATCAGTGACCTTCTTGTGGTTTGGCAATGTGAATGAAGCTGCCACAATGGTGAATGAAATTGGCCAGGTTGGAACAAATTGATCTCAGTCTGCAACAAATGGCATCGATGATCCTCTGTAACCTCATCTTTGTGCAGGAAAAAATAATGGCCTAAAATGCATGTCAATTAGGGGGGCGAGTTGCAATGGAAGTAATGGCTCAAAGCGCCATAAAACATAAACTAATGGCCAAAAAACCTAGAGCACGATCTCAAATCTCAGCCATAAACCAAACCAGTGAGAACCCTTTGAGACCATACACAATAAAATAGGAATGAAGCCAATGACTTTGCAAGAGCAAGAGAACAAGAATCAATGCCTTCCAACAGATTAAAACCCTTGAACCAGAAAAACACAGGTCGAGAGGCCAAAAAATGAAACCCTTCAACTGGTGAAGTGAAATATTGCCTGAGAAATTTAAATCTCACCTCAAAATTTTGCCAGAAATCTACAAAATGTTGATTTTGCCAAAAAAAAAATTGCATTTTCAACAAAAATCTATGAACAAAAACTTGCAAAATGTCAAATTTCTAAAAATATTTGCATTTTTTACAAAAAAAAATTCTGTTTATGCCTCCAAACGAACCAACAAGCAAATTAGCATAGCTTTGATACCATGTTAGAAATAAGATTGACTAATGCATTGCTAATTACAAATTGAAGTAAATTGACTATGAACAAGGTAGTTGTACATATAGCGTAGAGAGGTTGAGTCGACTTCAACACTCAACTAGAGGTGGAAGAAAGAGTGTCGACAAGTGTCATGGAAAGTTGTGTTGGACTCTCCAAGTCGACACCTAACTACCTAAGGTGGCTTAAAGCCTTGTGGAGAATATACACACATAATTACTTATTTAAATAATAAGTAAGAGTGTTAATATTCCTACACTAATAGTTGGTACTCCATAATTCATTTCGCGACATGGTGGAGGTAGAGGAAGTTAGTATGTGGCATGGGTGAAGGACTCCTCAAGAACACATTGTTTGCATTCTTCTCGAGGATTTGCTATTGACTATGGTGTCTGCAGCCGATGCAAGGGGACTGGGTAGGAAGATGGTGGCTAAGTTGAAGGGGAAAGGTGTCATGGAGGAGAAAGCTAGTAAGAAAAGGAAGAGATGTGTCTCAGGGGAGGAGGCACTGGCCAATTTCATGGCTATGATGGAAAAGGATATTACAAACCCTGGTATACACGCCTAGTTGCAAAGAATGTGGGTCATGGCCAAGGACATGGATGTAACTTTGGGGGTTAGCATAGACAGGTGATGGTGAAACTTGTACTTGACCTAGGCTATTCCAGAGGATGTTGGAACACCTTCAATGTGACGCAGTCACTGGCTTGCACATCCATGTTATCTATGACAACAATTTCATTTCTTTTACATGATGATATAGGAGATGTCATGCATCATTTTGAGGTGCACTTTGATTGTTATTTGGAGCATTTGCATGCCATCAAATGAAGACAACTTTGTTTATAACAAGCAGTTGAGGAAATTGCATTGAGCCTGAAAATTACTCTCCTAGACAAGGCAATACTAATGGAATCCGAGTGCTATGAGGAAGAGGAAGCGAAGGACGAATATGATGCAGTGAAAGAGTTGAGTCCAGTGGAAGGAGAGAAGGTGACAAAGACTCCAGGTTTGGTAGTTCATTGTCATAAATGTGTATGTCCATTTGGGGGGGCCGTAAGGCCTGCACAATTTTCCTTGGCCCCCTATTTTTTATTTTTCCTTCAAACAGACAGTAAACCTTCTGCTAGTAGTATAAAAACTATATAAGATAGCATAGTAATAGGTGATAGTAGTAATACATTCTCGGGTTCAACAACTCATTGGACCTAGCTTTTGATGGCATGATGCCTATTTAGATTGGTTTTTTTGGTTCTTAGATCCCAAACTAGGTTATATATAAAAAGAAAGAAGAAGTTTAAAAAATAAAAATTTGCCATCAGAGACAATAATACAAACTTGTTAACAAAATTAAATAATAGACATCAGATTTCCATAGTCCATGATAATATAAATGAGTGCTTCTAGATTAAATTGTGTGAGTGTTTTTATCTAACGTTTCGAATCATACTCCATGATCCATCATTAGGAGAATAGAAAGCAAGAAAAGAGAACAATAATGGATAACAATGAAATTGCACATCGGAAGAAAATTAAATACCTAATTCTCTTACAAGAAGCTCTTCAAAAATCAATTCTTAAGGAACGACCTATGGAGGGTGGTTCCAAAATCTATTTTAATGGAGTTGGAGGCTTGATAAAATTAAAAAAATTGCTATAAGATAAATTAGAATTTTATTAAAAAAGAAGAGATTTTTTCCTTCATACTATAATGTATCTACAATTTTTACATTTTCACAAATAAACTTTAAAATCATTTTTAGATAGAATTTTTTTAAAACCATTTGTCGTCCCCTCATTTAAAAATCTACATGCGATCACCAACTTTTAAAGATTTCTAGACCACCTCCTTATAAAATACCCTTAAAATTCTCAACAGCCCCCTCTAAAATATTTTAGAAAGCCCCTTCCATAAAACCGCTACCTTATTATCTCCAAAACTTTTATTACAAATTTAATAATTAACAAATTCAATCTTCCATACTAGTCTGTTGATTTACAGAAATCCTCGACACTATTCAAAAAGAAGAATAAATAGGAATATACCATGTTCTTCATTTCTAAAAGCAGAAATAGGAAAGAAACAAGGAGAAACAACACTGGTGTAGGAGCACCCCTTCAACAAGTCAATTATACACATGAGGGAGAAGATTAAAGTCTTGATATGTCTTAGGCATATCTATATTTAATGTAATAAGGTATGTTTGACCAATATCTGTTATTGTAAGTTGCACCTAGGTTTCTATGCAAGTCCCTAGGACACTTGTCGATCTGTAATGACAAGGTTGTTAGTTAGTTAGAGTTTGTTAGTCAGTTGTATCTCCCAGCCACCTAGAATTGTCTCCCAGCCACTGGGAATCCAGTCAGTACTACTTACTATGAGTAGATAAATAGCTTAGATCTGATCGATTAAAGATATAGATCAGAGAGATTGATAGAGATAGAGATAGATCAGAGTAGTAGTTGTGCAGTTGAATTCTGGAACTGTGAAATCAGATATCTGTATTCATTCTTGAAAAGTAATAAAAAGATCCTATTTGTGATATTTTCCTAGACTCGAATTACTTGTGTAATCAATTTTCTAGTTTGTAGATGAGATGGGTTCTTAACCCATTCCACTGGTTGGATTACTTCGTAATCAGTGGAATGGTTGTACATATGTGTTTATGTTTTCATTTTGTTTTCCGGTTTGTTTGAGTTCACATTTGCAAGATCGGTTGCAGCATGCTTCGATGAACCCTAGCATCCGCATGTGCTAGGTTGGTGAATTGCAAAAGTTTGTTTATTTGCAGGAGAAATAGTTTGTGAAATCACAAGGGTTTCAGCAGACTAAATCAGCAACATTGAAGTGTTTATGTTTCTTGTGGTTGAACCAATTGCAATGGTTCAAAAGTTCATTGGTTCGATGAATGCATGTTTAGGAATCTAAGTATTGCTTCAAGTGAGAAAAGACCGTCGAAGGAACTTTGAGACGGCGGAAAGTGTTTGGTTGAACCTTTGAACCAGTTCAACGGTTCAAAGGGTTTAAAGGTTCAACGGGCGCTGTTGGTTCATCGGCGTAAGTTGTGCATCGACTGAAGGTCTTTGGGTTTGGCCGATAGTCTAAGTATTAGGCGAAGGAAAGCTTTTGGTTGAACTAATTGATGCAGAGAGCCAGCAGAAGCGGATGAAGATTTGACTATATCTTCCCTATCGGCAAGAGATCCTCCAGTGTTTCACCGAAGTCAAGGATGTCTTCGCTATCGAAAAGACATGAACTATCGGCTGCTCCTTATTCTTTTATCCCGATGGCCAAGTTCTCACCGATACTGTCGGGTACATCGGCCAGACCGATACTATCGGTATAACTTTCCTTTAGTTATCCGATATACAAACTCTTACCGATGTGCATTGCGTTGAACTTAATCGTCGGTAAGACCTCTTGCTTCGGCCAGACTTCTACTTAAGCTCCCGATAATGACTCTCACACTGATATGTCTCCTACTATCGGCATGACCTTCGCTCATTGGTGGGACTTCCAAGTCTTCTCCCGATGGTGCTTCCTCACACCGATACTCTTTATCGGCGGCACTCCGAAGATGTCTCACCAATCGGTGAAACCTTGTACCATCGGCTAAGTGTATTTTCCTTAGCCTGATTTCGTTTCTCTCACCGATGCGAACAATGATGGTATGTGTCTCCGACACTATACCAATCTTCGGTAAGATGGAGAGTATCTCACACCGATGGATCTCTAATTGTTCTGAGGCGCCGAACTCGGATTCCTTTCGACAGAACAATGGAATTTGGCCGATTCATATATCAACCCTCGATTACTTGTACCAATCTGATCCCACAGCAAAACTATCCAATTTCAATTCAATTTCCCGACTAGCCACATGACGATGTCTAGTCGAACTTGACTGAGTTCGCTGGCTTCCTGGGTAAGATTTCAACAACAACGTGAAAAGTCTTTCCCCCATCACACTAATACTATACAGGGTTTCAGTGGACAGAGGAAAGGGCCTCCATGTATGAACCAAAACCCTACTCCTAGGTTACGAACCAGTCACTGTGGAACCGTGGGTTTTACACCGTCTGCACACTACAGAGTCACTATGGATTGACAGATAGCATCCAGTTAGGGTTTCTATTTACAAAATCAGAATAAAGATATCAAATCACCAAGAACAACCAAGAGAAATCAACATAGATCATACCCAGAACTCTCTTTATTCAGTTATCAAAAGAACTTGTTGTAATACACACTTCTCTCTCTCTGCCCCGTGTGACATACAACCTGCCTCTAAAGAAGATGTAGAGACAGCAGTTATCCCCTCCAACCGTGCAAACTGATTTTCAAATCAGTTAGCCGTTAGTTTACCCTTCATGCAAGCAAACTACATGTGTTCCTTGCACAATTACATTCATGGAACCAAATTGACCCTTATTACAAAATGAAATGGCTTAAGAGCCTGATGAGAAAACAAAAGAAAAGATGACCCTACACTACAGAGAATGTGCTCCTGCACCATACTCCCCCTGCAGGAAAAACTCAAGTCCCTTGAGTTGCTAACTGCTGAAGTGTCTTCCCATGCTTTAGAATATCTGCTTCACTCATTCAGGTTGCCTCTGAATCAGGAAGATCCTGCCACTTGACCAAGTAGTCTTTGTATACCCCTTTTCTTGTCTTCTTGACAATTTTGGAATCCAAAATGCATTCCAATTGCAAAGGCTTACTTGGAGGTAAATCTCTGATCCAGTCTTCATCTTCAATCACAACATCTGAGCCATCTTCAGCATGTAATGGAGGTCTAAAAGGGAACAGGTCTGCAACATTGAAAATGGGAGAGATACCAAGGCCAGATGGTAATTCTATCTCATATGCATTTGGACCAAATTTATGCACTACCTTACACGGTCCTATCTTCTTCATCAACAATTTGGTTGGGTGCCCCTTAGATAATCTTTCCTTTCTGAGGTAGGCCATCACCAAATCTCCTACCTTGAACTGTACCTCCCTTCGCTTCAGATCTGCCCTATCCTTGTACTTGGAGACAGTTTTCTCCAACTGAAGCTTGACCTGATCATGTACTGTTTTCATGGTAGCAGCAAAGTCTTCTCCTAGAGAACTCCTTTTATCCCATCCTTGGAGGTCTTTGAGTTCAAGTGGTCCTCTTGGGTGGAAACCATAAACTATTTCAAAAGGGCTTTTCCCAGTACTTCTGTTTCTTGAATCATTATAAGCATATTCAGCTTGACTGATCACTAAATCCCATGCCAATCCATGCTGTTTGGTAAGGCATCTCAAAAGGTTTCCCAAGGACCTATTAACAACCTCAGTCTGACCATCAGTCTGGGGATGGTAGGCTGATGAAAAAGACAACTGAGTGCCCAATTTTCTCCATAGGGTCCTCCAAAAATGACCAACAAATTTGGAGTCTCTATCAGTAACAATTGATAGGGGTAAACCATGAATTCTGACCACCTCTCTGAAAAAGAGACCAGCAATATGAGATGCATCATTTGTGCATTTGCATGGCACAAAATGAGCCATCTTACTGAATCTATCCACAATGACAAAAACACTGTCTACACCCCTTGCTGTCCTAGGAAGACCAAGCACAAAATCCATACTAATGCTTTCCCAAGGTCTGGTGGGAATGGGCAGTGGTTGGTACAAACTAGCATTAGAAGACATACCTTTGGCCTTTTGACATATGGTACAGCTTGCAACATATCTCCTCACATCTGTCTGTACCTTGGGCCAATAATAGAACCTGGTGACTTGTTCCAAAGTCTTGTCCAACCCAAAATGTCCTCCTAAGGCTCCATTGTGCTTCTCCTTGATGATATTGTCCCTCATTGAACATTTAGGAACACACAACAAACTACCTTTAAATAGGAGTCCGTCTTGCAACACAAAATCAGAATACTCACCATGAAAAGTGTTAGCCAAACTTGCACACACTTCATAGGCAGCCTTGAAATCTGCATCATCCTTGTACAACTCCTTCAGACATTCTAGACCCATATGTTCCATTTGTGCTTCCTGTATGACCAGTATCCTTCTACTCAAAGCATCTGCCACTTTGTTGGCAACACCTTTCTTATGCTTAATAGTGAAGGTATAGGCCTGCAATTGTTCCATCCACTTGACGTGCCTATGATTCAACTTTTCTTGACTATTTAGGAAGCTAAGAGCATGGTTGTCAGTAAAAACAATGAACTCTTTTGGCAGTAAATAATGTCTCCATTTTTTCAGAGCTTGCACCATTGCATACAACTCTAGGTCATAGGTAGAAAACCTCTGTTTGGCCTCATTCAACTTCTCTGAAAAGAATGCTACTGGATGTCCTTCCTGACTAAGAACAGCACCTATAGCCTGTTGGCTTGCATCACATTCCACAACAAATACTTTGTCAAAATCAGGGAGTACCAACGTAGGTAACTCGGCCACTTTCTGTTTCAACAGTTCAAAACTATCATCTGCTTGTTTTGTCCATTGAAATTTACACTTCACTCCACCCTTGATGGTATTGAGAATAGGAGCACTTATGTGACTGAACCCTTTAATGAACTTCCTGTAAAAAGTTGCCAAACCATGAAAACTTCGTACATCTCCTACTGTCTTAAGAGTAGGCCAATTGAGAATAGCCTCAACTTTTGTAGGATCCATTTTCAAACAGCCATTGGAAATCACAAATCCAAGATACACTAGTTTAGTTTTCATAAAATCACATTTATCCAAGTTGATCATCAACTTACTCTCATGCAATTTCTTCAACACCTGTCCAAGATGCTTCACATGCTCTTCTTTGGTCCTGCTGAAAATCAATATGTCATCAAGATAAACAATAACAAATTTGCCAATAAATTCTACAAGTACCTCATTCATCAATCGCATGAATGTGCTTGGAGCATTACTGAGACCAAATGGCATGACAAGCCACTCATAGAGACCTTCATTTGTTTTGAAGGCAGTCTTCCATTCATCTCCCTGCCTTATTCTGATCTGGTGATAACCAGATTTCAAATCAATCTTGGAATAGTAACATGAACCACCAAGATAGTCCAACAGATCCTCAATTCTTGGCATAGGAAATCTATACCTTATGGTGATCTTATTGATAGCCCTTGAATCTGTGCATAATCTCCATTTGCCATCTTTCTTAGGAGCAAGTACACTAGGGACTGCACATGGACTAAGACTTTTCCTAATCAAACCTTTCTCCAAAAGTTCTTGAATCTGTCTACCTACTTCTTCATTCTGCTGTGGTGTCAACTTGTAGGCAGCTTTGTTGGGTAATGTGGCTCCAGGAATCAAGTCAATCTGATGACTTATGTCCCTCATAGGTGGTAAGGAGTTAGGAGTATCCTCTACCACAAGATCTTGGTACTTATCTAGTAATTGTTGCACTTCCAATGGAATCTCCTTCTGCTGTTTGCTTTGCTGATTGGATACAGGCTTCATCATCAGTGCATACCCTTGGGTATCCTTCTCCTTCATGAGTTGTAGGAACTCTTTGCCACTCACTAACATGACACTGTTGTCATTGCTCTTCTCTCCAACCTGCTCTGGTAAGGGATCCATCTGAAACTTCTTACCATTCTTGGTGATCATATATGTATTCTTTTCACCATCATGTTGTGCCTTCACATCATACTGCCAAGGTCGTCCAAGAAGAAGGTGACAAGCATCCATAGGAATAATTTCACATAGCACCTTATCCCTATAATCACCTAGTTCAAACTCTACCCAAGTTTGTTCTTCCACCAAATAGTTCTGATTCTTATTCAACCAAGATATTTTGTGAGGATTAAGATGGGGTAATCTTTTTAGTTTACACTTTTCTACCATTTCAGTAGACACTACATTTTCAGTAGAACCTGAATCAACAATGATTTTACAGAGCTTACCATATGCTATTCCTTGGGTTCTGAAGAGATTCTTCCTTTGTGGGGGCTCCTGCTTCAATGGCATCTTCACGAGGGTCCTCTTAATCATCATATTCTCTCCTTCAAGTACTGGTGCAGCACTACCAATTGGTGAGTTTACACTTTGACAATCATCCTCCTGCAATAGTTGGTTCCTTCTCCCACCATCATGAGAGCTAGATGCCTTCTCAGGGCACTTACTTGCAGTGTGGCCTACTTGATTGCAATTGTAACATCTTCCAGTGAAGACTCCACGTCCTCTGCCTGCACCACCACCTCTTCCTCTGCCATTAGGTCTTCTCCAACCTCCGAAACCACCACCTTTCTGTTCTGTGTCAGAACGTGATTCTTGTTGACTTGAACTTTCACCTTTGTTTGGCTGTCCTCTGCCAAAATTACCTCTTCCTCTATTGTTCCTGCCACCCCTTCCTCTATTATTTTGATCACCTCTCCTTTTCAGTTTATCCTCTGCCCTAGAGGCTAACTGAAAACATTCATCCACAGTCTTAGGAACCACCATACTGAACTCATCCTGTATATTGTACCTCAGACCATCCAGGTATCTGGCCACCATCTCTTTTTCTTCTTCTCTGTGATTGGCTCTCATGCTCAATCTGTGGAATTCTTCAGTGTATGTAGCCACGTCCATATCTTTCTGCCTGAGATGATTAAACTTTCTGATAGTCTGCAGTTCATAATCACATGGTAGAAATTTGGCTCTCAGCATGGCCACCATTCTGCTCCACTTGGTGATTGGACTCTTTCCAACCTTCTCCCTTTCGCATTGAGTGTAGTTCCACCAAACCAATGCAGAACCTCTCAGTCTGGTCTTTGCAAACTTTACTTTCTTACTGTCACTATACTCTTTGAAGTCAAAGTAATTACTTATGGCTTCAATCCAGTCCACAAGAGTATCTCCATCCAGTTTCCCATTGAACGTGGGAACATCCATTTTCGGATCACCACTATCTCCATGACCCTTGAGTGCGTTCAGGAATGCCTTTTGATCAGCAATCATACCTTCTCCTTGAGGATTCTCTCCAGTTTCTCCTTCTTCGTCCTCTTCTGACTCAGAAGTGCTTCCATCCTTCTCTTTGGATCTTTCTTCCTTCAGTCTCTCTTCGAGCATTTCTTCCACCATCTTCTGGATGGCTGCTTTGCTCATCGTCTTGGGAGGCATTGTGCTAGCCTCTGTTTCTATCTCCAATTCTTCGTCTGACATACACGGCTGTGATTCAGAATATTGGCTCTGATACCAATTTGATGCAGAGAGCCAGCAGAAGCGGATGAAGATTTGACTATATCTTCCCTATCGGCAAGAGATCCTCCAGTGTTTCACCGAAGTCAAGGATGTCTTCGCTATCGGAAAGACATGAACTATCGGCCGCTCCTTATTCTTTTATCCCGATGGCCAAGTTCTCACTGATACTGTCGGGTACATCGGCCAGACTGATACTATCGGTATAACTTTCCTTTAGTTATCCGATATACAAACTCTTACCGATGTGCATTGTGTTGAACTTAATCGTCGGTAAGACCTCTTGCTTCGGCCAGACTTCTACTTAAGCTCCCGATAATGACTCTCACACCGATATGTCTCCTACTATCGGCATGACCTTCGCTCATCGGTGGGACTTCCAAGTCTTCTCCCGATGGTGCTTCCTCACACCGATACTCTTTATCGGCGGCACTCCGAAGATGTCTCACCGATCGGTGAAACCTTGTACCGTCGGCTAAGTGTATTTTCCTTAGCCCGATTTCGTTTCTCTCGCCGATGCGAACAACGATGGTATGTGTCTCCGACACTATACCAATCTTCGGTAAGACGGAGAGTATCTCACACTGATGGATCTCTAATTGTTCTGAGGCGCCGAACTCGGATTCCTTTCGACAGAACAATGGAATTTGGCCGATTCATATATCAACCCTTGATTACTTGTAGCAATCTGATCCCACAGCAAAACTATCCAATTTCAATTCGATTTCCCGACTAGCCACATGACGATGTCTAGTCGAAATTGACTGAGTTCGCTGGCTTCCTGGGTAAGATTTCAACAACAACAAACGTGAAAAGTCTTTCCCCCATCACACTAATACTATACAGGGTTTCAGTGGACAGAGGAAAGGGCCTCCATGTATGAACCAAAACCCTACTCCTAGGTTACGAACCAGTCACTGTGGAACCGTGGGTTTTACACCATCTACACACTACAGAGTCACTATGGATTGACAGATAGCATCCAATTAGGGTTTCTATTTACAAAATCAGAATAAAGATATCAAATCACCAAGAACAACCAAGAGAAATCAACATAGATCATACCCAGAACTCTCTTTATTCAGTTATCAAAAGAACTTGTTGTAATACACACTTCTCTCTCTCTGCCCCGTGTGACATACAACCTGCCTCTAAAGAAGATGTAGAGACAGCAGTTATCCCCTCCAACCGTGCAAACTGATTTTCAAATCAGTTAGCCGTTGGTTTACCCTTCATACAAGAAAACTACATGTGTGCCTTGCACAATTACATTCATGGGACCAAATTGACCCTTATTACAAAATGAAATGGCTTAAGAGCCTGATGAGAAAACAAAAGAAAAGATGACCCTGCACTACAGAGAATGTGCTCCTGCACCACTAATGCTTGAACCGGTTCAAAGGTTCAACGGTTCAACCATTTATTTGGTTCAAACACTTAAGCCGGTACAGCAGAGATCATGTTAAGTGTTAGCAATAGTTGAACCAATGGTTGAACCGGTTCAACGGTTCACCGAGTTCAGCGGGCTCGAAGAGTTCAGCGAGGTACAAGCAGTTTAGCCGATGGTTGCCGACAGCGTTAAGGCTGGCGATGGAAGTATGTGAAGCTGATAGCGAAGGTTCAATGGTTCAGGCGGTTCAACGATTCAATAACGGCAGGTTGTGCAAGTGCAATTAGACCAAGTGGTTCATAGGTTCAACCACAACAACAACAGTCCACAGTTTTAAATTGTTTCCACCAGTCTGCTGCCCGCTTTGCGTCATAGTGGTATCAGAGCAAAGGAGTATCTTTTGGGAAGAAAAAAAGAAGACAAGATGTCAGACAGAGAGGGATCATAAGAGTTCCCAACAAGGATGACCAACACTGAGTTGGTTGTCCTAGTAAAGCAACAAATTACAGAGAGCAAAGAAGTTAGAGCTCAGAATCAGGCTTTAAAAGATGAGTTGAAGAAATTGAGGGACATAGTAGGTTCTGGTAAAGAAGATGACAGGGATGAAGAGGAGATCCCTAGGTGGGAAGAGATAGAGGTTCCTGCAGACCAGAGACCCTTACTGAATGCCCTCAAATCCATGGAGAGAAGGACCATGGATGTGAAACTTGACCTGCCAGTGTTGACAGGAAAGATGGATCCTGATTCGGTGATGGAGTGGATAGACTCCTTGAATAATTTCTTTGAAATAGAGGAAATACCAGAACATCAAAGGGTAAAGATGGCCTAGTCCAAAATGAAGGAGGCTGCATTGACTCAGTGGAATTTCATCCAAGATGACAGGGTGAAAGAAGGAAGGAACAGAGTTGCTACTTGGAAAAAGATGGTGGCTTTAGTGAAGGAAGCCTATGTTCCATTGGATTACAACATCCAGTTACATAAGAGGAGACAAAATCTGAAGCAGAAAGAGTTAGATGTCATTTCATACACTGAAGAATTCATGAAACTATGTATCAAGAAAAAGGTGAAGGAGAGTGAGGAGGAGAAGGTGGCAAGGTATCTTAATGGGTTGAGATTTGCCATCCAGGAAGATTTAAATCTGCATAATCTAGATACAATTCAGAAGTGCTACCAATTGGCACTGAAAGTGGAAGAAAAATTAAAGAGAAGACAAGAGCAGAATAGTAGAGGAAGAGGAAGACAATAAAGAGGGGGAAGAAGTCCTTTCAGAGCTAGAGGACATGGATTTGGATACCAAGGTGAATCCAATCAAGAGAGCAGCAAAGGAGACAACAGTCAAACTCAAGGAGGAAATTACAATAAAAAAGGAAACTTTAGGGGTAGAAGACCACCATTTAGAGGGAGATCTTAGGGTAGAGGACCTCTCAGATGTTACAATTGCAATCAAGAAGGCCACATAGCCAGCAGATGTCCAGAAAAAGCAACAAGTTCAATGGGATAAAGAAGGACAAATCTAATCCAAGAATCTGACTATCAAAATGTGACAAGCTCAAACACTTATCAAAGTGTAAAAGCTCCTGATGGTTATGGGTATCCTGAGACAAGAGAATCTTTGATTATTAGGAGAGCAATGACCACCATGAAGATGCCCGACAGAGAACCCCCACAATGAAAATCTCTTTTCAAAACTACTTACAAGGCAGAAGGAAAGGTATGTAGAGTTCTGATTGACTCTGGATCTACTAAAAATTTTGTGTCTGTTGAAATGGTAGAGAAGCTTCAGCTTAGAAGACTGCCACATCCTTACCCATACAAGATTTCATGGCTCACTCAAGGTCAGAAAACAGTTGTGGAAGAGCAGGCTTGGGTAGAGTTTCAAATTGGACCATATAATGACATGTTATTGTTTGACATAGCTTAGATGGATGCTTGTCATCTCCTATTTGGCAGACCATGGCAATATGACTTGGGAGCACAACATGATGGAGTTAGAAATACATATTCAATCACCAAGGATGGTAAGGTGATAGAGTTACTATTATTGATGGAGAAGGAGATAGAGTCAAAAGGGAAAGAAGTCAAGGTAATAATGGTAGAAGGCAAACAATTCATGAAAGAGATAGTAGAAGAAGGTGCAATTGTTTATGCCCTAATTCCATGCCTGAAAGTGAATAAGGAATAGCAAGAAGAAGTCAAGGGAGAGAAGAGACAGAGGTTCATAGATCCTGCTGTCCAAGAATTGTTGGATAAGTACAAAGGCATCATCTCTGATGGAATGCCAAGATCCCTACCACCTGTAAGGGACATCAGCCATTGCATAGATCTGATCCCAGGATCTACACTTCCAAACAAGGCAGCATACAAGCTTACCCTAGAGCAGAATGCAGAGGTAGCAAGATAGATTGAGGAATTGTTGGAAACAGGTCTAATTGGTAAAAGTTTAAGCCCATGTGCAGTACCGGCTATACTAGCACCAAAGAAGGAAGGCACTTGGAGGCTTTTTACTGATTCCAGAGCTATTAACAAGATAACAATTAGGTTTAGGTTCCTAATACCAAGGATAGAAGATTTGCTTGATTGGTTGGGAGGTGCCAAATATTTCACAAAAATAGATTTGAAGAGTGGCTATCATCAGATTAGGATTAGGCCAGGAGATGAATGGAAGACTGCATTTAAGACCAATGAGGGGTTATATGAGTGGAAGGTCATGCCTTTTGGTTTGTCCAATGCCCCCAGTACCTTTATGAGGCTGATGAATGAGGTCTTGAGAGAATTCATAGGCAAATTTGTCATAATCTATCTAGATGACATTCTGATTTTCAATAATACAAGGGAAGAGCATCTCAAACATATAGATTTGGTTCTCAAAAGGTTACATGAAGAGTAGCTAATGATCAACTTGGAGAAGTGTTTGTTCATGCAGGAGGAGATCACCAATTTGGGTTTTGTCATTTCACAGGGCAAACTGAAAATGGATCAAGAGAAGGTAAGTGCCATATTGTCTTGGCCAACTCCTAGAACCATGAATGATGTCAGAAGTTTCCATGGATTAGCAACCTTCTATAGGAAGTTTATAAAAGGGTTTAGTCATATCTGTGCACCCATGCTTGACACCATAAAAGGAGGACAGAAGTGCACATTCATTTGGACAAAGGAAGCAGATGATTCATTTGAAACATTGAAGAAGAAGGTGGCACAACAGCCAGTCCTTGCACTTCTAGATTTTAGCAATATTTTTCAAGTAGAATGTGATGCAAGCCACATGGCAATTGGAGCAGTACTCAGTTAAGAAGGTAAGCCTATTGCATTTTTCAGTGAGAAGCTAAATGGTGCAAAGAAGAGATACTCATCCTATGATTTGGAGATGTATGCTCTAGTCCAGTCACTCAAAAAGTGGAGGCATTACTTGATGCCAAAAGAATTCATAGTGTTCACAGATAATCAGGCCCTTAGTTTCATAAACAGTCAAGAGAAGCTGAACCACAGAAAAATGAAGTGGGTGGAGACTTTGCAAGCTTTCATCTTCACACTCAAGCACAAGAAAGGGGTCAAGAACAAGGTAGCAGATGCTTTGAGCAGGAGGGCTCTAACCATAAATCAAATTCAATTGGAGAGTGTTGGCATTGATTCCTTAAAGACTATGTATGATGCTGATGAAGACTTTGGGGAGATTTACAAAGTATGTACTTCTTTTGGAGACAAATATCATGCTGAGTTCTCTGAATTTCTAATCCAAGATGGATTACTTTTCAAAGGTGGACAGTTGTGTATTCCACGGTGTTCTATGAGGCTGAACATCATTAAGGAGAAACATTGTGGAGCCATGGCAGGACATTTTGGTCTGGATAAGACTCTTGATCTTGTCAGGAGACATTACTATAAGCCTAAGTTACAATCAGATGTAAGGAAATTTGTGGAGACATGTGTGATATGTCAGAAGGCAAAAGGAAGATCCACTAATGCAGGCTTATATCAGCCACTGCCCATTCCTTCTAGACCATGGGAAAGCATAAGCATGGATTTTGTGTTGGGTTTACCTAGAACAAGGAAGGGATATGATAGTGTTTTTGTTGTAGTAGACAAATTCAGTAAAATGGCACACTTCTTGCCATGCAAAACCACTTGTGATGCTTCATATGTTACAGATCTGTTTTTCAAAGAGATAGTGAGGATACATGGATTGCCATTGAGTATAGTGTTAGATAGAGATGTGAAATTTATTGGCCATTTTTGGAGGACTCTTTGGAAGAAGCTTGGTACCAATTTATCTTTCTCATCAGCTTATCACCCTCAAACAGATGGACAGACTGAAGTAGTTAACCATTCATTGGGCAATCTGCTAAGGTGTTTGACAAGACAACAAGGAGAGAAGTGGGATAACATCCTACCACAAGCAGAATTTTCTTATAATGATACCATCAATAGGAGTACAGGGAAATCACCTTTCCAGGTGGTATATGGTATTCATCCTAGAGGTATTTTGGAGTTAAGAGATCTACTTGCAGGAGAATCTATTAGTGCAAATGGAGAAGATTTTGCATCAGCCATTAAAGAGGTGCATGATCAAGTCAAGAACCAACTCCAACAAACTACTTTGAAGTACAAAGCATATGCTGATAAGAAGAAGAGAGATGTACAATTTGATGTTGGAGATTTGGTATGGGTTAATCTGAAGAAAGAAAGACTCCCAAAAGGAAAACATACCAAACTAATGTAGAGGAAGATTGGACCATGTTAGATTTTGAAAAAGTGTGGACATAATGCTTATGAGATCCAACTTCCTTCTGATCTTGGATTGTCACCCATATTCAATGTATGTGATTTAACTCCATACAAACATAATGCAGATGTAGAATAGGAACCATTGCAGGGTACAGCAGATGATGATATTCCTAAGCATGATCCACCAAAATTGAAGCAGATTTTAGACTCAAGAGTGACAAAGAAGACCAGGAACAAAGAGTATATGGAATACTTGGTAGCTTGGCAAGGGAAACCTGATTCAGAGGCAGTTTGGATGACTAAAGAGAAGATCATAAAATGGGGTGCAGATCTTCAAACTCTCATCTCAAGTGGACTTGAGATTTCTTCTCTCGGGGAGTATGGTGCAAGAGCACCCCTTCAACAAGTCAATTATACACCTGAGGGAGAAGATTAAAGTCTCGATATGTCTTAGGTATATTTATATTTAATGTAATGCACCTAGGTTTCTGTGCAAGTCCCTAGGACACTTGTCGATCTGTAATGACAAGGTTGTTAGTTAGAGTTTGTTAGTCAGTTGTATCTGCCAGCCACCTAGAATTGTCTCCCAGCCACTGGGAATCTAGTCAGTACTACTCACTATGAGTAGATAAATAGCCTAGATCTGATCGATTAAAGATATAGATCAGAGAGATTGATAGAGATAGAGATAGATCAAAGCAGTAGTTGTGCAGTTGAATTCTGGAACTGTGAAATTAGATATCTGTATTCATTCCTGAAAAGAAATAAAAAGATCCTGTTTGTGATATTTTCCTGGACTCGAATTACTTGTGTAATCGATTTTCTAGTTTGCAGACGAGATGGGTTCTTAACCCATTCCACTAGTTGGATTACTTCGTAACCAGTGGAATGGTTGTACATATGTGTTTATGTTTTCATTTTGTTTTCCAGTTTGTTTGAGTTCACATTTGCAGGATCAGTTGCAGCATGCTTCGATGAACCTTAGCATCCGCATGTGCTAGGTTGGCGAATTGCAAAAGTTTGTTTGTTTGCAGGAGAAATAGTCTGTGAAATCGCAAGGGTTTCAACAGACTAAATCGGTGACATTGAAGTGTTTATGTTTCCTGTGGTTGAACCAATTCCAATGGTTCAAAAGTTCATTGGTTTGACGAATGCATGTTTAAGAAGCTAAGTATTGCTTCGAGTGAGAAAAGACCGTCAAAGGAACTTTGAGATGGCAAAAAGTGTTTGGTTGAACCTTTGAACCGGTTCAAAGGGTTCAAAGGTTCAACAAGCGCCGTTGGTTCATCGGCGTAAGTGGTGCATCAGCCGAAGGTCTTTGGGTTTGGCTGATAGTCTAAGTATCGGGCGAAGGAAAGCTTTTGGTTGAACTAATGCTTGAACCGGTTCAAAGGTTCAATGGTTCAACCGTTCATTTGGTTCAAAGACTTAAGCCAGTACAACAGAGATTGTGTTAAGTGTTAGCAATAGTTGAACCAATGGTTGAACCGGTTCAACGGTTCAACGGTTCGGCTAGTTCAGTGGGCTTGAAGAGTTCAGCGAGGTACAAGCAGTTTAGCTGATGGTTGCCGATAGCGTTAAGGCTGGTGATGGAAGTATGTGAAGCCGATAGCAAAGGTTCAATGGTTCAAGCGATTCAACGGTTCAATAATTGCAGGTTGTGTAAGTGTAGTTAGACCAAGTGGTTCATAGGTTCAACCATAGCAACAATAGTCCACAATTTTAAACTGTTTCCACCAGTCCGCTACCCGCTCTGCGTCAAACACCATTGATGAATGAGAAAGTTTCCATGAATTCTCCACTACACCATTACATGCTATTGGAGCCCATGAACCCCTTCCCACCGCACTCTAACTTCATTGACAACGCTAACAACTTCTACCAGGTATGCCACACTCTTCTCTTCTCCCTCCTATGTTTCTTTTTTTCTTAAAATGTCATGCATGGGAATTGAACCCTGACATTTAGGTTTCCAACTGATCACAGAACAAAAATTTAACATACACTAGGTTTCAATCCCCAAACAATTGAGCCCTAGAAAAGGAACCCACATCTGCCAAAGTTTCTAATCAAAACAAAATTATAAAATCGAACATATATTACTTATTAAAAAAAACTAAGCCATAAGAATCGAACCCCGGTCTGCTAGGTTTTTAATGCCATGCACTAGGTATTTTTAAGGCATAATGTCGTAATTTAACCTCACCTGTAAGATTGCCAGAGTTAGTCAGAGTGCCAATCGAGCTTTGGTTCTTCTTTCGAGATACGCTACCATTGACCAAGGGCAATCTATGCTGTCAAAATCACTTGGGTTTTCCATCCTACTCTGATAATTTTTGACCCCAATTAATGTTAGGCATGTGTTGGTGTAGACGAAAATCACCCACACCCTGTTCCAACTATTTTTGACTTAAATTAACTCCAGGCTTGGATTTCTATTAGGTGTTCATTATCATGGGCAAAGGACAATTGGGGCTGTGATATTTACCTGCATCCTATTCTAACTATTTTTTATCCTAGCTGACATCGGGCAGACATTGCCATGGATGAATGATACTCTATTATGTGGAAATCATTTACACCTTTCTCTGGCCATTTTTGAGCTCTGGACAAGCCCAATCTATGCCACAAAGATCATGATTTTGATTCCTAGCAATGCCAGGTCTATCTGGCTGCAGGAGATCTTGCCTTGGTGGGGTTCAAACCCTGGCCTTCTTAGGTAATACTCCCATGGAAGGGTCCTTTTAAATTTTTTCAGAGGGTAACATGGACTTATGCCAATTGACAATCAATGCTTGGCTTCCCAATCTTTAGGAGAATGAGAACAAAAACTTCATTTTATAATTATAGGAGCAATTAGAAAAATAATTACACCGGTAAACAGCTGCTATTTGGCAGATGAATATCTAAAAATTTCTGTGCTTGTACATGTTGGCAAATTAGGATCTTAGATTTAGGTCATGATAATTATTTAAACATGAATGAATAATGAAGTAATACATCATATAGTTATTTAAATAGGAGTGAATAATGTATTGTAATGTAAAGAAACTCATAGAAGAAGTTGCAGAAAATAAATAATGTAGTACGCCAGAAATCTGGTGGTAAAAACTTTTTGGTAAAAAGGCCCACAAAACATCATTCAGTAATGAGAAAACTTACATCAAGTTTGTATAATTATAAACACGCAAACCTTGCTTACAGTATCTCCTTCCTCTCCTTCCTACAATGGCCTCACAATTACCACTCTGCCATATGCCTTGGTGAATACAATATTACATTTTGTAATGTTTTTCAATATTTTCATTACCCACATAGAGATCCCTGAAATATAGGGATTGGATAAACCACATTTGTTCATAAGGTTAGGTAACAACCTTCAACCAAATAACTATATTTGGTGTGTGATAATTTAATTAATAAATTATTAATAATTAATATTCATGTCATACCTTTCACCAAATAACTATATTTGGCGTGTGATAATTTAATTAATAAATTATTATTAATTAATTATCATCTTTAATTTATAAGGCTAAACCTTATAACATTTAGAACCTTTTAAAATGTTTATAGGACCACTAAAGTTAAATGTGGATCCCTAATAAACATTATGCTCTAATAGTAAGGGAAATTTCTGGCCCCTTCTTTAGCACCCACATAAGTCTTTCTCTTAAACAAATTGGCCAGCCTTATTTTTCAGGTGTAGATTTTAAATTTTTATGTTTTCCCAATATTAAACTTCCATGGAACCACCTGTACCCCTTACATGGGACCCCATCCTTAGTAAAATTGCTTCTTCTTTTCTATTAGGGTAGGATTGTGGAATCTAGGCTCTTTATTTTTCACAGTAAAAAAACATTGCCTTGAAGAATCAAACCCTGCCATTGAGGTGGCTATTTTTATAGGGTATTCCAAGTGTAGGTGGATTAGCACAGTTGGCATTGCTCCCAAGTTCGGTCATGAGGTTGAAACCTATGGAGTACAAGATGTTAAAAATATATAAGGTAAATTGAAAATCTTCTTGTTTAACCACGGGAGGTCTTATACGCCAAACTAGTGTGCTAGTGAGACTGTGACCTTAAAAATTACCTTTATCTTGTATACACATGCATGCATATATAATACATAAGTCTCTAAGAACGGAACCCTGGTGGGCAGGTTATGTTTTTTCACAGTACAGAAACCACTGACTCTGAGACTGGAACCTTGGAAACTAGGTTTCAAAATTTTCACAGTATAAACAAAAAATTTGCCATACAATCAAACCATAGCAGTCAAGTTTTTAATTTTTTCTCTTTCACTGTGTATATAAAACATTGACCCTGGAAGTTGAACCTAATAGCCAGGTTCCAATAATGAGATGGAGTTTAACGTGCTTTAGGCCAAAATGATTTTTACTCTTGTGCTTATGTGAGAGAACATATTTTTCTTTTAGAGCTTGACCTCCAAGATTCCCTACTATTATCAATCCTACTTTGAAACATTTAACTACAAAATCCTGATAAGACTCTCTTTCCCTATCGGTTGGCTGGATTGGATGATTTAAGTCTCAAGGTCTTCACAAGGCCTATCCAATTATCTTCACCTGTGTAGAAGACATTTCATATGGGTGTCTAGATTTAAAATAATTTATATTGGCTTAAATATTTATGTGCTAGGTTATAAATGCAAGTATCTGCTTAAGTGTGTGTAAATGTTCTCCATATTATTGTATAGTTGGTGAGTCAAGTGAAGTTTGTTATATTTTCTACTTCATTTAAGTTACACACCTTGAACTGTCTTTGGGTGGGTCCTACATCAAGTCTAGGACTTGAATCCTAGCAGTTGGGTTTGTATTTTTCTTAGACACGATTGGATGAATTTGGATGGGCTTGTGACAAAAAATGCTTGCATTCAAAGAGGCTTGCAACATCTATCAATTTTCTTTTTGTCTAAAATATTAGATCTGGGTGGTATTAGTTCTAAGATAAATTTCCCACACCTTTTTTAATTGCTTTGATTTAAGGTGTCATGTACTAGTTTATGAATACAAAGAACTTCATATGTATAGGGGCGAGTTGAAAGGAAACCTGTTTCATATGCTAGTCCCTTTAATTACACACATTACAAATTTTATGTTCCTAAGATGTCTTATTGTGGGTACTACATTATATCTGAGGATTGAACCCTAGCAGTCAAGTTTCTAATTTTCACAGTTGCTTCTGCAAATATCACAGAATTGCAAGAGGATGCATACTAATGTAGGATCTTTAGTTTTCTATGAGTCTTCTTCTGTGACTGCTACTAGTACCAGTACGTCTTTTATTGCACACAAATTTGTCAAATATCAGAAGGTGTGGTCACGTTCTTGATGCAGAGGAAGGACCTTCTTTAAGACAACAACTAAAAAGACAAAATGTTCTTACACATTTCTCAATCAGGCTCCTAGGTGCACTTCACTAGACCTCTAGCATTGACCTTATTTGGGGCTTTGAACCAACTTGTTTGAACAAATGCAGATGACATGGTAGACTTACCTTGGGGCTCAAAAGATCTTGAACATGATCTTGGACACTTCTATGTGGTAATGACCCAACCATACAACAACTCATTGGCTCAGAACTTCTTGTATTGCTGCTCCTAGTAGAGACAACTTCATTGGATTAAGAATCAACAAGAACAAATGGTTTTTAACACTTAACCACTGATGTGGGAACCCTTACACCTTGTATACAAGTGCTTTCAAGGTCTACACACACCAAAAAGGTTCACACTAGACTGGTCACGGTTTGAGGCTTCAATGTCTCATGCAACCTACTTGGGATAGTCATGACATTTTGTCAAATAATTGCCAAGAAAGCTCACAAACTCCTTGAACAGGTCTGTAAGACCTTCATACACATCCTCCACACCTCCTCCTATCACAAAACACTTCAACCTTGCTTTGATAGCATTCAAACTACCATTCACAACCCTCATAGTCTGATACATTCAAAGTATCATACTTATTATCCATTAGAAGCACGTGCCAATCTCAACTTGGGGCCCTGCAAGCTTGGAAGATGATAGAATACATTTACATAGGCCTCACCACCCATTGTGGAGATTTTTCACCAGTGGGAGACCAATTTACAACATATTTTTATGCTCACTGGTTACCCTAGGTAGGGTTTTACTAGTCTTCAATAAAAATACAATAACTTTTGTTAAGGGAAAATTGGAATGAATATCAAATATATCAATAATACCCAATAACTCAATGAAATAAGAAAGAAAGAAGATCAAACAAACAAAGAACTCAAAACCTTGCAAACCTCTTTACTCTGTGGCTTCCATTGGTCACCTATCTCAAATGATCTTGTGTATGAATATGGCCCTTAGAAGGTGCACTTCCTTGCTATTTTCCAAGATGTCAAGTGGGAATGGCTATGATAGGTTTGCAATGAAGAGATTCTTCAACACAATCGCAATGATAAAAGGGTGATCGCAAGCTTATGGAATGATTTGGTGCCAAAGGCGTGCTGTAATTCCTGCAGAGTAAGTGTATAATGAAAAATTTGGATTTATAAATGGAAATGATCAAACAATGAAATGCAATAACCTAAACCCAAATAATTCAATACCTCGAAGATGCAAGATGAGCTCGATTGATTGATTGCTTTGTTGTGTTGATTTCTCAATTCCGCAGCATAACATTGATAGGGAGATAGATGATAGATGGTTGATGGTTGATAGATGCAAGCTAGATAGATGAAAGATGATGGATAATGACTTGAGATGAAAATTTAGCAAAGTGAGGTTGCATGAAGAAGAATCCTGAATTCTCCCTTCTCCTCCCTAATGGCTCAAGAGAGGCTTGTTTTATAGGAAAGGCTTGGTTCCAATGGATGGCTAGGATCAATTAGGGCTTTAGATGAAATGGATGGATAGGATTAAGTTAGGTTTCCTTGCACATTAAAAAATTGTAGTCAATTGACATGTGTCAAGGAAAGATAAGGCTTAGGTGTGCTTGTGTAGATAAATACTAAAATTAGGTCCCAATAGTTGTGCATGTGAAAGATAAAAGTTGTAACACATGATTGACTGGACAAGTGTTGGAATGTGATGAAAGGTCATGTGACTTAATTCAAATAAAATATTTGAATTAGTTGGGATATAGTTAGAAATTAATTAAATAAATAAAATTTATTTAATTAATTGGATAAATGAATAGGATGGGATAAGATATGGAGGACTTAATTCAAATAAAATATTTGAATTAGTTGGGATATGAGTTGGAAATTAATTAAATAAATAAGATTTATTTAATTAATTTGAAATATGAATAGGATGGGATAAGATATGATTTGGAAATTAATTAAATAAATAAAATTTATTTAATTAATTGAGATGAGGATAGGATATAATTGGGATATGATGTGGAATTAATTAAATAAATAAAATTTATTTAATTAATTGGCTAAGTGGGATTAGGGAAATTAGGACAAAATACTACAAGATGTCTAGGATAATGTTTTTAACTAGGTGTTGCTAGACATGGACAAAGTTGGGACAATTTTGGGTGTCTACATTTTGCCCCTCTTTGAGATGATGTTTGAGATGATAAGATTTATGTTGAGTAACATCATTTCAAAGAAGCTAAGGATAGGGTGATGGAAAGGATAGGTTGATGATGGAAAGATGATGGGATGATGATGGAAAGATAGGATGATGATACCCCCTCGAAAGGATAGGCGGGTTGGACAAACACGGGTAGGCTCTCGAAAAGAAATGGCTTGGTCAAGAATGATAAGATAGGGAAATGGATAGAAGAAATGATGATGTGTTATGTTGCAATGAAAGTGAGCAACCATGATGTTTGATATAGCACTAGACATTATGCACCAAGGTATAAAGACCAAGGTGATGATGTGTCTTGTGCCCCAGCGTAATACGACCTTGTTTAACGTATGAAGAAGTAAACTTAGAGCATTAAAGTCCTAATGCACAAAAGATATGATATGACCTTAGATGCAAAGGATAGTGCAAAAAGCTATTCCAACATACACAAAATATGAATATTAGCTGGAATGATACCGATGTGATACAAATGCAAGATAAAATGATAGCACACACAAGCAAGCAAGCAAGCATGCACAAATGATACAAAAATAAACAAGGTATTGCCCCTGTCAAGCTATAAACCAATGATTAATTGTTGATTGATGATGATAGTTGAGAGTGTTATCATGGCAGGGGAAGCTATATCCCTAGATCAACACAAGGTTGTTTATTGAGTTGGATGGCTAGTTGGTTGGTTGATTTGGCTTACAATAAGGCTAGGATCAAGACCATTGATTGCAATGGATAACTTGGCTTGATTGATTAACTTGATTGGTATAGCTTTAAGGATGGGCTTACACGTGGATCATTGCTTGGAATGATTTGAAGATGATGAAATGATGGTTAGATTGATTTGGTTTCATGAAATTTTGATGATGGGATGATGTGTGGTGGATTGAGCTGCTTTTGATTTGTTGAAGTGATTGGATTTGTTCCGATTGGAGTTGGATGTGATTGAGTTGATTTGCTTTGGTGTTGATGCTGATGATTGATAGGATTTATTTTGATGATTGGCTTGATGTGATTTGGTTGTGATGTTTGCTATTGTTGGGTTGATTGTTTTGATGATTGGTGTAATGATTAGAGTCTCCACTCAATCTAAGCATAAGAAAGTGTTCTCAATGTGCTCAAAGGATGTAAAACAAACAAGGTATTGCCCTTGTCAAGTCATAAACCAATGATTGATTGTTTGATTGATGATGATAGTGTTGTCATTGTAGGGAAAGCTATATCCCTAGATCAACACAAGGATGTGGGAACGCTATATCCAATTGATGATGATTGATTTGGCTCATGACAAGATTAGGATCAAAAACTTGTTGATTTGATTGGATAATGTTCCTTGATTAACTAGCTTGCTTGATATGGATTAGTGTGACCTAGATTTAAGATCATTGCTTAGATTGATTTGATTGATATGATTGGAAAAAGTGATTGATCGAAATGGATGAATGAATGTTATTGATAAGAAGAATTGATGATGATGATGAGTTTGATTTTGATTTGATGTTGGAGTGGATTGTTTTGGATTGATTATTGAATTGATCTTATTGCTTGGATTTTTCGTTGGATATTTGATTTTTTTTGTGTTTTTTGAATATTTTGTTTTTTTGTGTGTTTTTGGGAGGTTTTGATTTTTTTGTTTTTTGTTTCAATGGATTTACAATTTGGGTAGCCTTTGTACTTGATACCAATGACAAGGGAGAAAACCAAGTCTAGGTGCAAGGGATGGAGAAAAGGATGGATGATAGTGGATAAGATGAAAGGCTGATGATAGTTGGATGGGATGGAAGGTTCATGAGAGTTAGATGGATAGATAAGAGGATAGGCCATAAAAGGGAAAGTTTGTGATAAATGGATAGGTAGGCTATAGTGGAAAGCTCATGATAAATAGATGGGGATAAGCTATAAGATGGAAAGCTCGTGATAAGGATACACCATAGTGGATGGATCATAAGGGAGCTAGGATGTGATCTCTAAAGGCTATGTTGCATAGGAAGAACTTGCCCCATTCTAGGTGGTAATGCTTAGGATTTTTACATGATAAGGCTCATGACAATGGGATGACATGATGGATTGGTTTGGATAAGATGGATAAATGGTCAATGGAGAGGACTTGGTTTGGAAAGAAGGTATGCCAAGAAAGATCCAAACATGTTTCGACATTTTGCCCCTATGTCTTCTTCAAAATCAAAAGGCGGAAGGATAGATAAATGGGTTCAATAGGATAGGCATGTTTATGTAATGGCTAAGGATGGTAGGATGAAAAGATAGGATAAGATAGGTTGGTATGATATAATGGGATAGATAGTTGGAAAATGGATAGGTTGGATGAGACAATGTGCCCCCAAGTGTAAGTGACATAGAAGATCAACCTACACATGACGCCTATTTGCTAGGTTTTCATCATGGTACTTATCCAAGGCACCTGTTTACCAGGTTTTCACCGTTGGATGAAGGGCTTTCTCTTTACTTTTTTGCTTTTTTTCTTTTTTTTTCTTTTTTGCTTTTAGATGGGTTGACAATTACACATGGCGCCTGTTTGCCAGGTTTTCACCCTGGTAATGGATAGGAGGGACTCAAGTGTTTAGTGCTATGAAGGCTGATAGTGTCCCTTTAGAGATTGATGATGTCTTCGCATGGACCATGTCAAGTGTGCTCATAGATGTTGATAAGCGATTGCATGGATGAGAGATGGATTAGGTAGATAGTGGATGAGGAAATGGATTATGAAAGGTTCATGCATGGAATGATAGGGGATAGTGGATTATGATGTGGATTATATAGGCTTATGGAATGAAGATGGATGAAAAGTTTATGCCAAAGCATGGACCATAGGGTTAGCATGGGGGAGATATGTAGGATAATGGATGGAAGATGGGGAGATGTAGTTATGTGGAGGCTCTGTGGAATGGAAGGGAACCATGACCAATGGTTGCACACATCGTGATAAACATTGAAGCTTTTGATGAGATGGTGATGTAGGAAGCAATGGAGATGTTTGCTTAGGAGATGGTTGATGTAAGCATTTAGGGACCCACATAGATTTAGTATTTTTAGTGCTTTTGTTTTACTTGTGGGATTTTTGAAGGGAATGAAAGTTTTGGATGGAAGTAGGCTTTTGGATGGATATAGGTGATTGGGATTCTTGAGATGTAGATGAGGATGCCTCATTCACTTTGCTAGCTGTTTGCTTAGGAACCCAAACCATTTTGCTTTTGGGCTTTGCTTTTGGAGGTATGGGCTTGGATAGCTTTATGAATGTACTTTGCTTAGAAGATGGATGATTTAGAGACTTTTCACATTGATACCCTAAGGCATGAGGGTCCTTAGGAGTTTTAGTTGGATTTTTGGCTTTATAGATAAAGGCATCAAAATTTTTGCTTTTGAATCCCATGGGGTTGGTGGAGTGGATGGAATGATTGGAAGCTTTATGCTTAAATGATGTGTGCATTTGTTGGCCATGATTAGGATTGTAAGGGTGCTTATGAATGATAGGTATGTTAGGTGTTGGAAGCAATGGTGGCAAGGTGGATGGAGGGATATTTGGAGTTGGTAAAAGTGGAGGCAAAGTGGATGGCGGAAGGTGTATGGTCACATGCTTTTGACATTTATAGGATGATGGAGGTAGAGTGGCAACATATGTTTTGGGTAGATGATGGGGGGTGTGATGGAAAGTGGTAGGTTTAGGATGCATGAAGGGATTACCAATATCTTTAGCTTGTTTACCTTGGGGTGTGTATCCAAGGCCATATGAGCATGGAGGGATCTTGACATGGTTTGGCTCCAAAATACCTTGTTCATAAAGGCCTAGACCTTTACCTTGGTAGTTCATATTTTGGAGTATGCGATGGACAATGGGACTAGGTGTGCTTTGAACATTAGACTTGAGCTCTTTATTGGATGGAGAAGATGAAGTGGAGGACAAAGGTTGTTGTTGTCCTAAGGAAGAACATTCATGGATGAATGTGGATAAACCCATTGGATATGGTGGTGGACTTGAAATGAGATCGATGGTAGATGGGGATGAAGGATCATTAGGATCTTGATTAGCATTGTGTTCATGAAGATCCAAGCTATTTGTTTGATCTTTTATGCTTACTTGGGGGACAAGTGTCTCATCATTGCAAGTGGATATTTGCTCATTATGGATAGGGCTAGATGGCATATGACTAGGACCAATTTGGATATCTTGCTCATGGATGGTTATGGGATTATGGATAGGATCAGGGTACTTTTTAATAGGTTCTTCATCATAGATATCATCTTGATCATGAGATAGATAAAGTTTTGTCAAATGGATCATGGTTTTCATGATCTTAGCTAGAACCTTGATAAAAAATATGAGCAAAAAGAGGATTAAGTGGGCTATAAAAGGGATAAATTTGCTCATGAATGAGGTCATGGTGATGGCTAATAGCTTGAGGGCAACCCATAAGTAGGTCATAGATAGGTGGAACTTAGAGGTGCTTTGATCTTGATTAAGATTAAGGTTCAATATTTCCACATGTTTAAGATTATGCTCTTGACATACCTCTTGACTTTGGATGGAAGCGGAAGGTTCTTGAGTGGACTTGATAGGTTCTTGAGGGTTATCGATATGAGAACATGATGACTCTTAACTTAGGCTTGTGGTTGGAGACTCTTGAATAAACTTGTTGGCTTGTAGGTCACATGATGGGCTCAAAGGGCTAGGTATGTTAATGGAAGGCTCTTGAAGAGGCTCAAGGATATGTGAACCACATGATGAGATTATAGGATTGGACATGACCTTTGGAAGTTGATTGGTAGGCTCATGAATGGGTGTTTGACATGGAGGTAGTTTATTCCTAGCTAGTAGCCAATGGATCACATCATTTGCAAGTGTATGAGTGGATGGGAAATATAATGGATGGATGATAATAGTATATGGCGTTGGAGTAGGATTAGGATTAGATGGAGGGATAATTGGATTGAGTGGATTAGGATTTGGACTAGATGGGGGTGACACCTAGGATTGGGATGATGTGGCATGATTTCCCATTATAGGTGGGTACACCTTATAAACAATTGGGACAAATATTGGGCATGTATTTGTATTATGGCCTTTGGTCCTATGGTATGCACAATAATCATGTTCATCATATGGACTTTCTTCACATGGTTTGACTTCAGGAAGTTCAATGAGTTTTTGTTCAAGCATTCTTTGTAAAACTATCTCAGCTGCATCCTTTGGTGAAGGATTAGAATGACATGGTGATGAAGGTAATGGAGGGCTTGGTGATTTGGAAGGTTGAGGGATTAATGGACTAGGAATGGGATCACATGGTGGTGTTGGGATAAGACTCTAGATTGGTATCTCCCTTGTCAAAGGTTATTAGATCTTGCATAGGATAACTTGGGCTTGTTTGATTTATGTACAAGGGACCACTTGGACTTGCATGTGCTTCTTGTTGTAAAGGTGGACTTAGGCTCACTTGTACTTGTTGTCAAGACCATTGATAGTCTTGGTGGTTGAGTGAAATGGTGGGATATGTAGATAAAAGGTCTTGGGTTTGGTATGAAGTTGAGATGGATGACACATAGGGTTGAGGTGGAATTTGTTGAGGTTGAGATGGTGTTTGTATTTGTGGTTGTGATATGATTTGTTGTTGTTGGAATTGTTGAATGAGTTGTTGTGATGGTTGAAATTGTTGAATTGATTGATGTTGTTGTAGTTGAATGTGTTGATGTGATGATGATGGAGGGGTTGCATAAGGTAATGGTTGTTGAGATGGAGATTGACATGGATACGGGCTAACATTAGAGGAAATGGAATAAGTTGGTATAGAATTGGGTTGATGAGAGGATAGATATGATGGGATAGGCGCTAGATAGGATGGTCGTTGTACTTTGCAAGTGGCCATGAGGTGTTGGATTTCTTCCAAGAGGCATTGTATGTGTGAGGATTGGTTCGTTTGACATATTTGAATTAGTTCTTGAATGCTTTGAAAGGTTCGCTACTCTAAAGGTGATTGGCTTGCATGCATGTGGCGAATCATATGAAGGAGCTTTTGGAGGTCCTCTAAGGTTGACATGATGTCACACAAGTGTTTAAGTCTTAAGTCCCTTTTGGCAAGTGCTTGGTTATGATTCAATGATGATGTGGATTGTTTGGATAAAAGTGATTAGATTTAGATGTTGTTTGAAGAATGTGTAGGATGACTTGTCTTTATGTGTTTTGGTGTTTAGAGCTTGATGTGGCAATTTTCAAACAAATGATTATGCATATACACACATGAATCACTCACACAAGACACATAAGCAAGTTATTAGTTTGGAAGAATGTGATGTTGGTTAAGCAAGCACATGAAGACAATTCAACAAGTCCTAGTAAAGGCAAGGCCACTATCACAAGGAGGTTCTAGTGAAAATCTGGGGGACTAGCACCCCACGAGCATCCAGCAAGCCACTTAAGACTTTAACTAACCCTACTAGGAGTTTTAATATACACAAAGGTACACCTCCTTTCGAGTTAGCACTGTATGGTGAGCACTAATACTGGTTAGACTTGGCTTTCACCTTATCCTCTAATTTTTATAGCGGACCGGATGAAAGTACTACTTGAGGTCGTTCCCTTGGGGTGGATACCAAGGCAGGCCTCTCTAAGGCTAAACAAAAGCAACACAAGTAAATGTTTTTGATCTCCAAGTTCGTGTTGGGACGTGAGGAGAGAGCATACACATTTACTTGGTCACACTCGCATGGGGTTTATTAACCTTAGAAATTCAATGTGTGGAAGACAATACAAGCACTTGTTTGTTTTAAAGTCCAAATCCAAATGTGATGAAAGACAATGGTTCGTTTTAGCCCAATTTTTGATGTGATAGCAAGCAATTTTCGTTTTAATCCCAAAGTCTAAATGTGTTTGCAAACAAGTTTAGAAGATAAGAGATGAAATGATTGCACCTGGTTAATTTGCCATCCAAATATGTTGTAGATGATAATGCCGTTGCTGCTCCAGCTTGTTAGATGCTCCTGAAAGTCACAAAAATTAAAAAAGACCAAGTAAACTTGCACAAGAAACTGTTTTGCAAAAAATGAAGAATCTGATAAAAAGTGATGAAGATGATCTGATACAGAAAAATAGATTACATAGACAGAAAGTTCAAGAGATTCTAAGAAATTTTAAAAAAAAGATTCGTTGAAAACCGATCAAAATTGCTCAAGTTATGCTCAAATGAAGTTTGCAATGAAGCTGAAATTTGACTGATAAAAAAGATTGTAAAATGATATATTCACCTAATAAAACCTACTCCACTGTGTAGTTCGTCCTCTCAGCTTTCCATCGAGTACTTGTTTGCACAATTTGGCCTCCGTATGTGAAAGTTATGATAGAAACACCAAGATGCACAATGACAGCTACCAAAAGCAAGTTACAGTCACCAAATGTGACTAACTGTTGATTAGAAGTGATCTAAATTTGTCTGCAGGTGATATGTTATGGCTCAGATGTGACTCCTATAGGCTTGTAAGCAATGTGAAAGATGGCAGAGGTGATCACTGCGTGTCCAGAAGCGATCTCATGTTTTACCATAGGTGAACCCTTGCAGATCAAATGCGACTCAGAAAACACCAGATGTGAATGCTATAGGCTTATAAGCGATACAGAAAAGCCCAAAGTGACCAATTTTGGCCTACAAGCGACCTGTATCTACAAAATGAAAGATGCGACAGAAACCCTAGTTCTCGAAGAAGGCGATTACTGTCAGACCAAAAGCGACTAGGTTAAAGACAAAAGCGATTACTGTTTAGATAAAAGTGATCAAAATATGAGAAAAAGTGATTACTATCTGACTAAAAGTGATCAAAATATGAGCAAAAGCGATTACTGTTAGCCCAAAAGTGATCTGAAAAGTTTCAGGTGAGAGATTGCAAATATTAACCATATGCGACCAAGTTTACCAGATGCGATCAGTTTTTGATCAAAAGCAAGTTGAATTTTGCCATAAGCGATCCATTTTTGATCAAAAATGAGCTGAATTTTACCATAAGCGATCAGTTTTTGATCAAAAGCGAGCTGAATTTTACCATAAGTGATTAGTTTTTGATCAAAAGCGAGCTGAATTTAACCATAAGTGATCAGTTTTTGATCAAAAGAGAGCTAAATTTTACCAAAAGCTACATAATGTTTGTTTAAAAGCAAGCTAAATTTGACCATAAGCGATTAGTCTTTGATCAAAGGTGAGCTGATTTAGCCCAGGTGACTACTGTTTGATCAAAGGCGACCTGAATTACCAGAGGCGGATTTCTGTAGACCGGTTGTTGTTTTCTTCACCAAATGCTCTATTTTTCATCAAATTTAGGTAAATTTGTACTCAAAATTTATGGAAATGGCCTCTCGAACGCAATGGTGAGGTTAGATTTGGGCTAAGAGATTATCTACATACATTTTTAGCCAAATATTTACATACTAGGGGTAGAAAAATATAAATTTTTGCTACAAAAACTTGCAAAAATGAAAGATTGGCGCTCCAAGAGATCTAAACTTCACAAAAACAACTCAAACAAGAGAGGTTAATTAAGGACGTGGGTCCCACCGGGCGTGCCAGAATGTATAATGAAAAATTTGGATTTATAAATGGAAATGATCAAACAATGAAATGCAATAACCTAAACCCAAATAATTTAATACCTTGAAGATGCAAGATGAGCTCGATTGATTGATCGCTTTGTTGTGTTGATTGCTCGATTTCGCACATAACATTGATAGGGAGATAGATGATAGATGGTTGATGGTTGATAGATGTAAGCTAGATAGATGAAAGATGATGGATAATGACTTGAGATGAAAATTCAGCAGAGTGAGGTTGCATGAAGAAGAATCCTGAATTCTCCCTTCTCCTCCCTAATGGCTCAAGAGAGGCTTGTTTTATAGGAAAGGCTTGGTTCCAATGGATGGCTAGGATCAATTAGGGCTTTAGATGAAATGGATGGATAGGATTAAGTTAGGTTTCCTTGCACATTAAGAAATTGTAGTCAATTGACATGTGTCAAGGAAAGATAAGGCTTAGGTGTGCTTGTGTAGATAAATACTAAAATTAGGTCCCAATAGTTGTGCATGTGAAAGATAAAAGTTGTAACACATGATTGACTGAACAAGTGTTGGAATGTGATGAAAGGTCATGTGACTTAATTCAAATAAAATATTTGAATTAGTTGGGATATAGTTAGAAATTAATTAAATAAATAAAATTTATTTAATTAATTGGATAAATGAATAGGATGGGATAAGATATGGAGGACTTAATTCAAATAAAATATTTGAATTAGTTGGGATATGAGTTGGAAATTAATTAAATAAATAAGATTTATTTAATTGATTTGAAATATGAATAGGATGGGATAAGATATGATGTGGAAATTAATTAAATAAATAAAATTTATTTAATTAATTGGGATGAGGATAGGATATGATTGGGATATGATGTGGAATTAATTAAATAAAAAAAATTTATTTAATTAATTGGCTAAGTGGGATTAGGGAAATTAGGACAAAATGCTACAAGATGTCTAGGATAATGTTTTTAACTAGGTGTTGCTAGACATGGACAAAGTTGGGACAATTTTGGGTGTCTACAGTAAGTTTACTAAAAGTTTGGATGAATGAAATGGAGGAATAGGGTTGTACTTATAGGCTTGAGAGAAAGAAGATCAACGGTATAGAAAGAACAAGAAGATCAACAGTAGAGAAGACTTGAGAAATGTGCGCGAATAGGAAGAGGACATGTGTCCTGCTCTATTTTACATGAGAGGAATTAATGAAATAGAAGAATGAGTTAAGTGAAGAGATTAATCAATTAACAAAACAGATAGAAAAGTTAACTGTTTAGAACTAGAGGATAAATATTGCATGAGGATGAGAAGATATTTTAGCTCAATTAAATATTTGGAATATTCAATTGCATGTGCACAAGGATTGAATTATATTTAGAGATAACTCAATTTTTAGAGGAAATGGACACTTTAAATAAATATTTGATTTATTTAAATTTAGAGAAGATATTATTGGAAGAAACAATTAAATAATTGGTATTATTTAATTTATAATGATTTTGAAAGAACTAATTAAATAATTGGTATTATTTAATTTGTTGGAGGATATTTAGAAGAATTTAATTAAACAAATGATTTTATTTAATTGTTGGAAGAATATGAATCAAATAAATAAATTTGTTTATTTATTTATTTATTTATTTATTTTAAAAAGGGGGTAAAAATTTTATTGAATCATAAAATCATTACAAAGTAGAAAGAAACACCCATAAGGGGCACAACCAAAATCAAGAATTAAGTAACACCCAACAAGCTCCTCATATCCTTCATAACCCAATCTTCAAGAACAGGGGCCAAATCACCAGGAAGATTGCCCCAATCATCCACATTCCAAGTCTCCATCTGCTGAGACGCCTACCTTGCCAAACCATCCGCCACCTTATTCCACTCCCATGACACATGACAAAGAGCAATAGAATCTAAAGCATTTCTCAGAGAAACAATTTGTTTGGCCACCACTGCAAGTTGCCAGTTCACCTCCTCAAAATGTCTCTTATTCAACATATCAATGACTATGTGAGAATCTGGTTCACAAATAAGCCGCCTCCAGCCAAGGGCACAAGCACGCTCTAGTGCTAGAAGAATAGCAAGAGCCTCCATGAGATTATTTGTATGCTGACCTTTATATATAGAGAAGAAAAAAATTACCACCCCCGTACTACCCCTGCCAATGCCACCAACTCCAGCATGGCCAGGATTACCTCTGGAAGATCCATCAGTATTGATTTTCAGCTCCCCCATAGCGGGAGGACACCAACAACCAGTACAATAGACCCTCGCTCTCCCATGCCTATGTTGAACCACCCTCAAATGTTTTTGTCCAACCCCAGAGAGACCTAGGATTTTAACCACATCACAGTCACCAGAAACAACAGGGACAGACAAATCACACTTAGTAGCCAAAATTTCTTGCAGACCCCCCATAATCCTCAACCAGAGCTGACCAACAAGTAGCTTCTTGTCCAGAAAAATTCTATGGTTGCACTCCAACCAAATATGCCAAATTATCAAACTGGGGCCAATGATCCAAGAAATGAGGAGAAAATAGGTCTTTATAGGGGGAGGCCCCAGACTGCTCCAAAAATCCTCTAAAGAAGAAGCATGTCTACACGGTATATGCCAGAGATTCCACTAGAAATGCCAAATAACTTTCACAAAGGAACACTGAAAGAAGACATGGGGGATGCACTCCTCATGCCCACCACATAGAATACACTTAGAGGGCCCCTGAAACCCACATTTCCAAAGGTTCTCCCAAGTAAGGCACCTCCCTTGAACAACTAACCATGAGAGGAAGTTACACTTAGGCCAAGCAAACTTATTCCAAACCTGTTTCCACCATGAGACCTCTAAGCTCCCAAACATTTGCTTATCAAGAACTTGATAACCTAAGGCAACAGTAAATTTGCCTTTTGGATCAGGACCCCAAGCCAACACATCACTCCCAGGAAGAGAAGTACAAACATGCCTTGATAGGATCCCAGCAAGCTCCTGATAATCCCTTACTGCCCCACTAGGAGGCCACTCCTGTGGAACCTTCCATCTATACACACTAACTTGTCCCAAATTATGAAGAGTTTTAAAATTAGCAACATGGCACCACCCAGCATCAATAAAATGCCTACACAAATTCTGTAAGTGGGGGTGGGTAGACAAAATGGAAGGATAACCATTCCAAGAATCATGCCAGAAGAGAGCATCTTGCCCCCCACTGCAAATCCAAAACAACCCCTACTTGACCAACTTGGTGCCCCTTTTGAGGGTACTCCAAATCATAGAACCCTTACCCTCCAAACTGAAGTGGGCAACATCCACACTCTCAACTACACCCAGATACTTTGAGGTAAGAATTTTTGCCCAAGATTGATGTTGCTGCGAACACCACCGCCAATACAGCTTAGCCGCTAAAGCTTGACCATTCAAATCAGTTCTACGCAGACCTAGACCACCAGCTTGCTTCGGCCTACAAATAGCTTCCCACTTGACCAAACTCCACTTCCTGTGAAGGAGGTTGCTAGACCAAAGGAACTGCCGAGACAAACTCTCAAAGTCTTTGATAAAGTTGGAAGGAGCAAAGAGAACAAAACATCTGTACAAAGGAAGAGCATGCACCACTGCCTTTAGAAGAGTCATCCTACCCGCAGAAGAGAGCCACCTGTTAGTCCAATGACTAACCAGATTTTTGAACTTATCCATAATCTCCTGCCAGAACAATTTAGGAAGCGAACAAATAGCAAGCGGAATACCAAGATACACAAAAGGGAGAGTGCCAATTCAGAAACGAAGGATACCAGCAATTCTCCTCTGAATAGCCTGCAGAGTATGAAAGAAGTAAATAAAAGACTTCCCCTCATTAATTTTCTGACCTGACGCAGCCAAATAACAATCCAGAATCCTGTGCCAACCAAAAGCCTCCTCAACCTTGGCTCTACCCATCAGAGTCGTGTCATCAACAAACTACAAATGTGACTGAGGGGGAATATTATTTCCAAAACTCTAACCCTTAATCAAACCGGTCACCACCTGGGATCTAATAAACCTCCCCAAACCCTCTGCCAATAAGATGAATATATAGGGGGATAAAGGGTCCCCTTGTCTGAGCCCCGTAGAGACACCAAACAACTTCGTCGGCTCACCATTAATCAGCACCAAAAAGGAAGGAGAAGTAACATAGATCTTCACCCACTCAATCCATTCACCAACAAAACTAAACACTCCAAGAATCTTAAATAAGAAGGCCCATTTAACCCGATCATAAGCTTTAGCCATATCCAACTTAATAAACATAGCTTTCTCTTTAGAACAATCCATAGAATGAATCGTCTCAGCTGCAATGATGACCCCGTCCATAATCTACCTACCAGCCACAAAACCCCCTTGCTCTTCAGAAATTAACCTACTTAGCTAGGGTTTCATCCGCTCAGCAATCAACTTAGTAATAATCTTATAAACCACATTACAAAAGGCAATGGGCCTAAAAAGATCTAGAGAATTAGCCCCATCCTTCTTTGGGATGAGAGAAAGGAAGGTAGAATTCATGGATTTTAGAATTTGTTTATTCATGAAAGATTTCTGAATGAGCTCCAACAAATCCAACTTAATCACTTCCCAGAACTCCTAGTAGAACTCAACTGGGAAACCATCAGGCCCAGGAGCTTTTCCCTTTTTCATCTGGAACACAATAGTTTCAAGCTCTGACAAAGAAATGGGATGAAGCAAAGAAGCATTCATTTCACTAGTGACTAAGGGCAGAATACTATTCAAAATATTAGCTTCATCCTCCTCTGTAGGAAGGGAATCCTTAGATAGTAGAATAGAAAAGAAATGAACAACTTTAGCAAAAATAGAAGCAGAGGAGAGAATGTCCCCATTTGAAGACCTGAGAGAAGAAATGACATTACCTTGTCTCCTATCTTTTACCGAATTGTGGAAGAAAGAGGTATTCCTGTCTCCCTCCTGAAGCCACTCAATTCGAGACTTTTGTTTCCAAAAAAATTCCTCACGTAATTCCCATTCCTCAACTTCCTTCACAGCAGCAGCTTCTAGCAAACCCAGATCCTTAGTAAGGTCCTGATCACGAATCTGCCTGGTGATTGAGTCCAAATGAGCTTGAGCAGACTGTTTAGCATAGAAAACATTACCAAAGTGTTGCCTATTCCACCGTTTCGACCTATATTTCACATATTGGAGCCTCTTAGAGAAGGAGTACATAGCGGTCCCATGTGACGACTTCCCCAAATTCCACCAACCAGGAAGAAGATCATGGAGGGAGTCATCTCTTAACGACATGAGCTAAAACTTAAAATACTGCTTTACATAATGCTGTGGAAGCTCAACAATAAGTTTGATTGGCCAATGATTAGAACCCCACCCATCCAAAACCTCAGAGCTAGTCAGCCACCTGTCCCCTAGCCAGAAACTAGACACCAAGAATCTATCCAGACATTCAGAAATAACAGCATCCCCACATCTCCTATTATTCCAAGTAAAGACCCCATTAACAGGCTTGATGTCAACCAAATTCAAGAGAGCCACATTAACCTGCAAGAGATCAGAAGAAGGCTCCAAGCGAGCAATGTCTCCCCTCTTCTCTTCTAAAGAAACAATGGCATTAAAATCCCCAGCTAAAATCCATGGGAGATAAGGATCCAAAGTCCTCACATATCTAACAAAACCCCACAACTTTACCTTGCCATGAAGGTTAGCTGGAGCATAGATGTTAGACAAGAGTATTCTCTCTCTAGACTCAAGATGAGAAGTAACACAAGAAATCAAACCTCTGCAGGAGTACCACCAAATTGGCCTGACTCTACGTGGGTCCCATAAGCATGCAACCCCACCAGAGCTACCAAGAGCACCAACACATTGACACTAACCATGACTCCAAATCTTCGAAGCCACACTCATCATACTATTAACTGATAACTTAGTTTCCTGAAGGAAAACCACATCAGGAGAATGAATACAAACCAAATCCTAAATAGCCTTTTGTCTAGGGATGTTATTCATACACCTCACATTCCAAGAGAGCACAATCATCCTTGAGGTTGGGAGAAGTGAGCATCAATGGTCCTCACCGAACCCAACTCAACCAATGTCTCACCAGCTAGCTTTACCTTTTCCAGGTCCTTTTTTCTACCAACCTTAAGAGGTTTCTGAGGAGCCCCTTTTTTGAGGGTTTTTGGTTGCAAACCCAAGGCTAGGGAAGGAGCCTTACTTTTTCCTAAGTCTAGAGTACCCCGCACTTCAGATAAAACACCACCAGCACTAGGAGAACCACAAGAAGCCTCTAGTACCAAATCTAACGCACCTTGAACAGGAGCCAATTCAGTGTCCATCTGAGTACCCTACTCACCAAGCTGATCTGAACTAGGAATCACATTAGGCTGATCCCCAGGAACAACCTCAGTAAAATATCCAACTGTTGCCTACAAGTCCGCCTGAAAACCTTCCTCCTAGACCAAATTCTCCAACATCTCAAATTGGTTGAAAGTTTCCTCCTCCTGCCTATCCTTGAGGGATCTCTTCAGGCGTCGACCACGATTACGAGACTTAACCAGAATAAAACCTTCTTTATCAGTCCCACCTCCCTGCATGGGGCCTTTACCCTTGTCTGCTTTCAAATCAGGCTGAGTAGGAGTATTACTTGAACCAGTTGCACTAGAAGCTCAAGGACACCTCTGCTAAAGATGACCATATTCATGACATAGCTGACACCTGAAAGGTAATGTCTCATAATCTAATGGTTGAGTCCAGGAGCAAGACCCAATAGTCATATCAATAGAGTCTAGAAGTGGCTGGCTCAAATCAATTTCAACACAAACCCTAGCATAAGAAAAAACTCTCTTATTTAAAGTTTCCTGAGAAGGACCAATAGGTTTTCCTAGCAACAGTGCAATTGACTGCAATATATCACTTCTCTAGCATTCAAGCGGTAGCTAAGGAAGACGAACCCAAACTAGGATTCTAGAAGGTAACTCCTCTATTGAGTTAAAGCCAGCATGCCATGGTTTGATGAAGAGACCCACTTGATTATAAAAATATGGACCCCCTTCGAAGGCTCTATTCTGATCTGAGACACATGAAAAATCCACCATAAAGAAGTTATTTGCAGCCATCAAAATATCAAAATCTCCTTCCAGGTTCCATGTCTTGCGAATCCATGTATCAAGAAATGGGGAGAAACCCTCATCCCCATGAACTTACAAATCAAAACATGATTGTAGTAGTAATTAATATCCTTAGCTACCGACTCCGATTGTATTACTAAAATCAGCCGCTCATGGGCCCTCTCCAAGCATCCATTCACCTTTGACAATTTAAGGGAACCATTTCAGACCACATCCGATCCAGAAGAAGACTGGATGGGAATACTGGCATCCTCTGCAGCCATGGAAGAAGCATGACCCGCCATATCCAAATGTACATTCAAAGCCATTTATACCAAATGAGTGAGGGCTCGAAATGCCCCCCCACACCATGCTGAATCCAAAGCAATGGCTCCAAACAGGTGCACCACCACAAGAGACAACACCTCAAAAGAAGAAAACCCCCCCAACGTGCAGCAAACACGAACTAGAGAGCACACAATAAAAGAGAACCCAGAGTTGGAAACCCTTGAACCCTGCACACCACCACCCACACCAAAGAATGCCTCATAGCCAGCTAGAACTAGAAAAAAAGAAGAAACAAAGAAGTAGACCCGGTCCCCTTGACCCCCTGCTGACATGCAAATCCCCTGCGCACAGAGAAAGCTCGAACCTGCAAGCTAGGGCTTGGGTGCCCTAGATTTCTCTCCCACACATGCTATCACCATCCTAATTTGTTGCTTTCATTTGTTTATTTATTTATTGATAGAGGAATTAGACTTAAATAAATATTAAGAATATTTATTTAGACAATCATGTCATTTTTAGCTGTATACATTTTGCCCCTCTTTGATGCAATGTGTTTTATCACGTTGTTTCAAAGAATAAGATTTTTCTAATAATGATACATGTCTCAGTTTGCCCCTGGTATAGGTTTAACGATGATAGGATGCCCCCTCAGGAGATTGGACGGAAAGAAGGTTCAAGGATGTGAGACAAACAATCTCATGAAGAGGAAGGTGAAAAAGAGTTAGGTTAGGGTGAAGAAAATAGGAGGACGTAAGATAAGGGATGAAGAAAGAGCTGAATGATACACTATGCAAGATAAAATGATAACACATACAAGCAAGTAAGCAAGTATGCACAAATGATATAAGAACAACAAGGTATTACCCTTGTCCAGCTGTAAACCAAAGATTAATCGATAACGATATATGATAGTGCTGTCATGGCAGGGAATGATAGATCCCTCGAGCAACACAAAGGATAGTGTTGTCATGGTAGGGAATGATATATCCCTAGAGCAACACAATAGGTGTGGGAAATGTGTATCCCACTGATACTTATGACTGATTGAGTTGGTTTACGACCAGACAAGGATCAAGACCACTAATTGTGATTGGATCATTTGACAAGATTGACTTGACTTGATTGGTATGGATTAAGGATGGACTTGCATTTGGATCACTGTGTGGACTAACAACTAGAACTATTGATGAGGGATACAAAGATAGATAGAAGACTGATTGACATAAGAAACACTTTGAAGAAATCACAAGCTTTTATTTGTAAACATTAATACTCTGCATAGGATTTTTATTGCATGGGATATGGATGCTTTTTGGATGCTTTCTGGATGCAAATGGTTTTGTCATCTTGATATTTCAAGTATTTTGAAGTGCTTATTTCATCATTGGTTTTTTTTGTTTTTTTGTGTTTTTGAAATGTTGTAAGAAAATACAAGCATCTAGGTATAATTAAACCAAGATGACCTGAGCATTGCTTACATGGATTTTGATTTAGCAACTTAATACAAGCATCTATGTATAATTGAACCAAGATGACCTGAGTATTTCATGCATATCAACAGACAAGGATTATACATGTTTCATGTTAGTCCTTTGATGTCCTCGATGATCATTTGAGTTGATCATGTCCTTAGACAAGGCTTCACATTACTAAAGATAAACCCTCAAGAAGCAAACATAGAAAAGAATCATGCCCCCATCATAGCATCTCTAGCTCTTGGCATCCTTGAGTAGCATAGGAAACATAACAAAAGTCAAGACTTTAAGACACAACTAATCGAAACAAAACATTCTTGCATTAGATGTATCTTTCTTGCCATAATTTAGATAGAATCATTTGGATCTTTTTGCTCTTGTTTTTGTTTTTCTTTGGATAGGTTGATGTCTTGTGTCAAAACTTCTATTTGGAAACAGGCATTGATTTGCACCTGCTTGCGTCTAGTGAAAGGTACCACAATCCTTATTGGGGAAACAGATCCTAAGGGACTGACCTAGTGCCTCGAGGGCACATTGACAATGGCCTTGCCTACGTGATGACGCAGAGGCAATGTAGTTCGGGACTTGGACAATGGATGCGAATGGACTAGAGGATAGACAACAAGATATGGGATGGATGGGAAGCCTTGGGGGTGCATTGATAATGGCCTTGCCTACGTGATGACGTAGAGGTAGCGTAGTTCGGGGTGACCCTATGATACTGACGACAAACGCTATGCTAGGTTGACACTGTGGATAGGATACTGGATAAGACCTTAGTTGATAAGGCGACAAAAAGAGACAGAGTATCAAGCCATGATAGGTTATCGTTAGGTGAGTTTGAAATGCTTTGGGATGATACTGCAGAAGAATTTTGGACAATCTTAATCCTAGATACTGACGACAAGGAAACACCACGGATAGGAAGATGGATGGTGATAGTAGATCAATGGTAGGGTAGGTAGAAGGAATAAAGGATGTGAACGCCAAGGACTAAGTCGCATAGGAATAACGTTCCCCATTGTAGGTAGAATATTTAGGATTTTTCATGACAAAGCTTATGATGATAGGCAGATGAGAGGATAATGAAGGATTGGTGTGGCTCAGAGGGATAAGGTATGTCAAGAGATATCTAAAACACTTGTCAACATTGTCCCCCCAATCTTATCACGATCAAAAATAGAGGAATGAAAGATTAGGATGGATAGATCAGACAGTATAGGTATGCAATGGATAGAAGGATAGGATAGGAAATGGTACGGAAGGAAACTGATAGGAGAAGAGTGATATGCCAATGAGACAAGGTGCCCCCAAGTGTAGGTGACGTAGAAGATCAACTTACACACAACACTTGTTTTCCAGGTTTTCATCATGGTACTTATCCAAGGTGCCTGTTTGCCAGATTTTCACCATTGGATGAAGGGATTTCTCTTTACTCTTTTGATTTTTTTTATAGGAGAAGGTGGATACGGAAGGGGGAGACTCAAGTATCTAGTTCCCTAAAAGGTGATAGTCCCGTTAGATGAATGTTGTCACACAGACTATGCCAAGTGTTCCCATAGATGTCGGTAGGGGATTGCATGAAAGTGAGATGAGGAAGGTAAATAGTGGATTATGGAGGGTCCGATAGTGGATGACGATGCATAATACGGAGGGAAGGCTTATGCAAAAGCATGGACCATGGGAGTAGGAGGGGGAAGATATGTAGGATAACAGTGGAAGGAAGGGGAGATGGAGGTCTATGGAAATGTTGTGGTATGGAAGGGAATCATGACCAATGGTTGCACATACCGTGATAAACATTGAAGCATATGATGGGAAAGTGGCATAGGAAGCAATGGAGATTTTTGCTTGGTGGATGAATGATTTAGGCATGTAGAGATCCACATAGACTTTGTATTGTTATGATTTTTGCTTGTCATGTGGGATGGAAGAATTTGAAACTTTTAGATGGAATGGGATTTTTGGATGAAAGAGGAAAAAGTGGGTGGTCGAGATTTGTGAGAGGTGGATGCCTTATTTGACTTGATGGCCTTTAGCTTAGGTACCCAAACCATTTTGCTTGCGGATTGTGAAGATATGGGCTTGGGTATAGGCAACTTTTGTGTAGCTTCGGATGTAATTACTTGTTGCTTGGGGACCCACACCCTTTTCAGTTTGGCATTGAGGTGTGTGGGTGTATTCAGCTCTTGAGAAGGATGTTTCTTTGATTCTTGGCTTTTGTATCCTAGGTCATTAGGACTCTTAGGAGTTTTGATTTTATAGGTAGAGGCATCCAAATTTTTGTTGTTGAATTCCCTTGGGATGGTGGAAGCTCTTTGTTTAGACAACATGTGCATTTGTTGGCCATGATTGGGATTATTAGAGGATTTATAGATGGATGGATAAGGTGTTGGAAGAAGTGGTGGTAAAATGCACAGAGGGGTGTTAGGAGTTGGGAGTAGTGGAGGTAGATTGGATGGTGGAAGGTGTATGGTCACATGCTTTTGGGATGTATATGATAAGGGAGGTGGAATGGCGACATATGTTTTGAGGATATGATAGAATGTACGATGGGAAGTGGAGGAAGTACCAACATCTTTGGATTGTTCACTTTGGGGTATGTATCCAAGGCCATACGAGCGAGGAGGGACATTGACATGGACAAGCTCCAAAATACCTTGTTCATGAAGGCCTAAGCCTTTACCTTGATAGTTCATATGTTGGAATATGCAGTGGACAATGGGATTATGGATGATATGGACACTAGATGCAAGCTCATTATTGGATGAGGAAGATGAAGCAGTAGATAATGGTTGTTTCTCTCCTAAGGAAAAACATTCATGGATGAAGGTAGTGAGACCAAGGGGATAGGATAATGAATTTGTAACTTAGTCGATAACAGATGGTGGGGGATCATTAGGATCTTGATTATCATTATGGTCAGTAGGATCCAAGTTATTGGTTTGATCATCTATGTGTACTTGGGAGGCAAGTGTCTCATCAAGGGAAGCAAAAGTTTTTGGATCATGGATAGGACTAGGTGGAGGATGGATAGCTGAGGCAATAAGCTCATGACCATGGAATGCATAAAGTTGGCTAAGAGGATCATCATGGTTCACTTGATCATAGATAGGCTCTGGATCATAGATGTGATCTTGAACATAGATAGGATTAAACGTGATGGGATTAATGTGCTCGGGTATAGGTTCTTCATCAACAATAATATCTTGATCATAGAAAAGATATAGGTTATGGAGAGGTTGGAATTGGATCTTTTTCTCATGTATAGGATCAAGTTGCTCATGGATAGCTTCTTTGTAGATAATATCTTGATCATAGAAAAGATGTAGGTTATGGATGGATTTGAATTGGATCTCTTGCTCATGCATAGGATCAAGTTGCTCATGGATAGATTCTTCATAGATAATATATTGATCATGGAAAAGATATAGATGGATTGGATGGGGGTTGTTTGATCTTGATTTAGATAAGGAGTTGATGTTTCCACATGCTCTAAAGTGTGCTCTTGGCATAACACTTGATGTGCTTGAATTGGAGTAGAGGTAGAGGACTCTTGGATAGGCTCTTGGTCAACAACGTGAAGGTGTGATGGGCCTTGACTTTGGTTCATGGTACGAGGTTCTTCAATATGCTCAAGGGGTTGCAGATTACATGACGAGGTTGGAGCAATGGACATGTTTGAAGGATCTTTGATAAGGTCAAGGGCTAGAATTTGGGGACATGGTTGACTTTTTGCTAGTAGCCCTTGGATCACATCCTTTGTAGGTGTATGGGTAGATGAATGAGGTAATGGATGAGTGGATTTGGATTTCTCCATAGCTTTTCTTTTGCTGCATAAATTTGGAAAAAGTCTTTGGAAAAAATCATTCGAGGATTCTTTGGTTGTCAGATTAGAGCTTGGGGGAACTTGGTGTCGGTGTTGGTGTAGGACTGTTATGCTCTGGGCTCTGCCTTCTAGGAGATGGTGAAGGAGGACTAGTAGATGGAGTGGTATATGATTTCTGACTGAAGGTGGTGCTTCCCTTGTCAAGAGTATCATTAAGATGGGAAAAGAATGTACGATCTTGGTGCGAGGCATAGCTAGTACTGTCATGCTCATGTTGGGAGGGATTTGGTATACGTGGATAATCTAGGAAGAGGACATGTGTCCTGCTCTATTTTGCATGAGAGGAATTAATGAAATAGAAGAATGAGTTAACTGAAGAGATTAATCAATTAACAAAATAGATAGAAGAGTTAAATGTTTAGAACTAGAGGATAAATATTGCATGAGGATGAGAAGATATTTTAGCTCAATTAAATATTTGGAATATTCAATTGCATGTGCACAAGGATTGAATTATATTTAGAGATAACTCAATTTTTAGAGGAAATGGACAACTTAAATAAATATTTGATTTATTTAAATTTAGAGAAGATATTATTGGAAGAAATAATTAAATAATTGGTATTATTTAATTTAGAATGATTTTGAAAGAACTAATTAAATAATTGGTATTATTTAATTTGTTAGAGGATATTTAGAAGAATTTAATTAAATAAATAATTTTATTTAATTGTTGGAAGAATATGAATCAAATAAATAAATTTGTTTATTTATTTATTGATAGAGGAATTAGACTTAAATAAATATTAAGAATATTTATTTAGACAGAGTCGTGTCATTTTTAGGTGTATACAACTTTCACTATACTAAACTAAAATTGTTGAAATCAAAAGAAAAATAAAGTAGATTTATAGCTTAACTAAATCCAATAGCTTTCAGATCATCACATGGGCCGTACAGGCCGTACACGGTAAAAGAACAAGACTGCAACGTTAGAAAACATAGGAAAAACTTGCTTCTATTCACCAAAAACTGCAAAATCATTTTTGCCAACTCCCCAATTGACTTTTGAAGGTGTCTTTTTCCATTTACAACTAATCCCAATGATTAGTAATAGTTTCTTGCTTGCATGTAACATTTTCTTCCCTTTTTGACAACTTGTCCAAGTTTCATGACAACTTTTAGCAACATTTGGCAACTTTTACACTTTTAAATCAAAAACCCAATTAACACACCAAAAATGAACCCATATGATTCTAAATGGTCATAAATGACCTTATGAGACTCCAAAACACTCTAACAAACCTTAAACCAAAAATGACAAAGAATATGCTTCTGAGGCCCTGATGCCCCTACACCATACACCCAAGGGGAAGAAAACTCAAGTCCCACTTGAGTGTAGGTCTGCAACAGTACAACCATCCTTAACAATATCATCCTCAGACATCCACGTAGCATCTTCCATGGGAAGACCCCTCTATTTGACCAAGTATTGAAAGTAGGTCTTGTTTCTTGTCTTCTTGAGTTCCCTTGTGTCAATAATGCACTCCCACTTCATGGGTTTGTTTGGTGGAAGCTCTTGGATCCATTCCTCATATGAACCTACTCCATTACCTGCAACAACATCCCCTTTGAAAGGGTACAGGTTAGTTACATTAAATATAGGGGAAATACCAAGCCCACTTGGTAACTCAATCTCATATGCATTGGGACCAAACTTGTAAATGACCCTACAAGGCCCTATCTTTTTCATCTGTAATTTGGAGTATTGTCCCTTGGGAAATCTCTTTTTTTCTGAGATGGGCTAGAACCAAATCACCTACTTTGAAAGTGACTTCTCTCCTATGTACATCAGCCCTTTGCTTATACTTGTCAACACTGCTTTATAGGTGATCCTTGACTTGTTGATGAATCTCCTTCATAGCCATAGCAAATTGCTCACCCTCAGCACTCATCCTCTCCATTCCACTGATATCCCTTAACTCAAAGACCCCTCTAGGCTGCAAACCATAAACAATTTCAAAAGGACTCTTACCCACACTTCTATTCACCGAATCATTGTATGCAAATTTGCCTGAGGCAAGATTAGATCCCATTGAGTAGAATGATCTTTGGTGAGACATCTTAAGAGGTTATCAATGCTTCTATTAACCACTTCAGTCTGCCTATTAGTTTGAGGGTGATAGGTAGAACTGAATCTAAGGTTAGTGCCAAGTTTCTTCCACAAAGTTCTCCAAAAATGCCCAACAAATTTAATATATCTATTTGAAACAATACTCAAAGGTAAACCTTGAATCCTTACCACTCCTTTGAAGAACAGACTAGTGGAATTAGGGCAGACAACTAAGAGGGGGGGTGAATCAGTTGTCTCAAAACTTTAATACTTGCTACAATTTTACCACTTAATAACAGATTAATGATTTAACCATGAAAAGTAAGAATCAATAACACATGAGCAGAAGCACAATAACACACTTAACACCAAGATCTTTAACATGGAAACCCGGTTAAGGGAAAAAACACAGTGGGGGTTAACCCACAAAGATTATACTCTGTTAAAAGTATTACAAATGGGAAGGCACATGCCTTCGGGGTCACTACCCAGAGTTCACTGCTCAAAAGAGGCTCACTGCCTACAAAATGATTATAAGAAGATTACAGATTGTTTGAGCTAATGAATAGCATTTGCCAATGCAAGAATTCAGTTTTGATTAGGCATAGAATACTGATCTTACACACTTCATCTTCACTCTGCCCTATTTACTGCTCTACCATGATCCGGACCTTAGATCTCTTTTCTTTCGCACTTCTACTGCCCTTTTTCACACTTACTCCATATTTGCATACCATACATATATCAATATGCTCGAATCCATTGGCCATATATATCCACCTCAAGATATTCAATCACCTTTTTATCAGCCTTATGAAGAACTTAAAAAACAATACAAGTACTCTATTCTTTCAATTGAATCCATGCACCAATATTGATGCGTACCAGAAATCACACTTGCAGGTCACCATATATGTCGGCCACTAACATTATATCCCATACACAACTCACCAAAACACTTCTACTAGATCCACACAAGGATCTAACACAAGTCGACCTGTTCTTCACTGAATTGTTCTGTCATATTAGAACCTGGTACTTAGATGCTCATAACTTTTAATCCCTTTATCACTGGAGGCTAAAATCTTGGATTTAGATTGTCTTGAAATTCCTCTACACTTCCTTGGATTCACAACACACAATGATTAACTGGAGAGATCTACTGACCAAAATACTGAACTCTGCCATATACCATGTTCCTATCTATCTAGACTGGACAAATCTTGGAACTGATTTCTGGTATGATCTGATACTACACTGTGGATGTGTGGAATGGACTTAGTTGCCATCAATGACAATGCATGACATGCCTTGCAGTGTCTCTTGCCAACAATCTCCCCCTTTGGCATTGATGGCAACACTTAGTGAAAAATGACTAAGTGTCATGATTGACTCCCCCTACTGTGTACACTTATATATTCTTCCATTGCTCCCCCTTTGATGGATTATTCATTTTCTTTCATTTTTCACTGTCTCTCACTCCCCCTTTGACATCAATGGCAAAGGGTGGGATCTGCAAACCAAAATTTACACAAGAAATCTGTATACAAGGCCGCATATGTACAAATAATCCATGTATTATATTTACATGAACTTGAGAATATCTGCAAAACTATTTTTCAATTGCACAAGTTCAAAGGCCCAACTTATTTTCATGCCATCCAAAATTGAGATGTGTCCACTTAGTAGGAATGCCTGTGTTTCTACTTTCTTCAGATCTGAAGGATCACCTGTCTGGACTGCAACTTGAGCTTTTGATAAAGTAGTAAACATTGTTTCTAACTTGGGGGAAATCAATCCCTGGAGGTCACACATTCTCTCCACAATATTGCTCTTTACTTTAACAAGTTTCTTTTTTCATCAATCAAGCTGATTGCTTGACATTCCTGACTTATCGAAGAAACTGTTAGATGATCAAAATTTTGAGATAGATTCAACAATTTTTGTTCACGCTCCTTTATCTTATTCTCAATATCCTCAATAACTTTGGGCCAAGATAGAAAACAATTGTATATATCACCTCTGTCATTAAGAACATTTTGAATACTCTTTATACTGATATCAAGTACCTTTCTGTCATTCCCTATTAGGCCCTTTAGCTCACTAAATCTCTTATCCAAAAATTCATTTTAGACTTTAATCTCTACAAACTTCTCAAAGGACTCAAAGTGTGTACTTACATAATTTACAAGGCTCTTTAGATTTTCAGAGGGAGAATCAGATGGATTCTTCTAGAAAGTTGGCATTATCTTCTCCAATATACCAAAGGCAAGGCCTAACAACTTACTATCCTCTATGTGAGATTTCAATATCTTTTCTCTTGCCTTGGCTTGTGTGAAAGATGCTATCTTCATCATTTGGACCAGAGAAAGAGTATCTAGGTTGAATGGTCCTTGAATCAGTTTTAGTTCATCAAACTCTAGCATCTCTTTACTCAGGAAATTCTTCACTGCATCTGCAGTGTCTCTTGCCACAATTTCTGGACCACCTTACTTTCCTTGAGTTTTCTCAGTGTCAGTTTCATGACTATTTTATTTGGGTGCATCAACATTTGCACCATCTTCTTCTGCTTTATCTTCCTTACCCTTGACTTCTTCTTCTTCCTTTTGTTGTGAGCCAACTTCAGTGGGAATTTCTATTTCCATGTTTACTTCTATGTTAACTCCATCTGTTTGATCTTGAGTATCGTTTTTGTCTTCACCCTCTTCTGATTTATGATCCTCATTCTTCTCATAGTCATCTTGAGTAGGACTTAGTGTCTCCACATAGGTTTTCTTCGGAGGATCTAGAGTATCATTTTGGTCATCATTTCCCTTTCCAGTCTCTTCTACTGAATTTTCTTGTTCCGAAACTGAAGGATTGCCTTCCTCAACTTGTTCCTCTGAAACAACATAATATTTATGTTTATCTAGGGCCTTCCTCAAAATTTCCTCTGTTTCCTTTACAACTTCCTCAGTTTTACCAAGCATTAGCTTGTTCATCCAAATCTTGCTTCTGAATTCCTCCTTTACTTCCTTGAGGATTTTAGTTGCTTCCCTTCTGGTCATTACTGGACACAAGGTGGAGAGGACATGTTCTCTGAGTTCTAGGTCTTTAGCCTTGGCGACTTCCTTCCTCATCTCTAGTATATTCCTTAAACTTTTAGGAATTCCTTGCAAAATTTCTAGTAGAGCTCTATTGAATTTATTCAAGTACAGGATGGTGGCATCCTCCAAGATTTTCTTATTTTCTTTATCAAAACTATCATAATATTCTCTGATAGGCCTTAGATTTCCATGAATAGTAATTGTTTTTACAATTTCATCAACTGTCATAGCAACCTTACCAGTCTCTTGCTTTTTACTTGCCTTTTTTCTTTCGGGAGGCTGGTCTTCAGAAGCCTTTGAAGTCTTGGCTCTCTTAGATCTTATTTCTTTAACTTCTTCATCTATCTCCATCTTCTCATCATCTTTTGTGCTCATATACATTCTTGTGGCCTTTGTTTTCTTTCTCTTTCTTCCTTCACCGGATGCTCTAGCTTCTAGTGTCTCAGTGGGAATGGACTTGGATTACTTAGAGATAGTTGAAGAACTTCTTGTTTTTCTTCATGAGCTAGGTGTGACTTTCGGAGTAGCTACTGGTTCACTTTCTGCCCTTTCTTTTGAAGCTTTCTCAGTTCTTCTCTTCATCTTTTCAACAACCTCTTTAGTCAGGCCAATACTTTCTACATATGCCTTAACTTGCTTCTGCACTTTTCTTTTGGTTTCAAGTTGCCTGAGCTCAACATGCAATTTCACACTTAGCTCCTCATATGTTCTGAATCTTTCAACAGAGGTGTCCTTTGATTTGCTTAAGATATGTTGAGCATACATGTCTAATACTTTTTTATCAACTTCATAGCCCATAGGCATAATCCAAATAGTTCTGGGCTCCACAGCTTCCATTAGGCACTGATCAATGTCTACTATAAAATAGATTTCATCCTTGTATTTCTCAACTACTGATTTAGGGATTCTTTCCCTTGAATGCATCATACTTTGAAAATTTTTGAAGTACCCCCAGATTGTAGTTTTCTGTGCACTAGAGTCTCCAATGCTATGTAGATGATTTCTTATTTGCATTGCAACTAGGCAGTCATTTGTCCAGTGCACACCTTGTACTCCAGGCACTTCATTCATGAAGTAAAAGAATAAACATATAATCAAGGAATCATATTTGAAGGTGTTTTTCTTATCCTTCTTGATTTTGCTCAAATTCTCAACCAGTTGGTTCTGTAACAGCTCACATAGGTCATAATCTGCATTCTCTTTCAAAATTTGATATGCTACATATATGGCAGTTTCAGAGATAGAGTTCTCCATGCTGGAGTGATAAATCTTGTAGCCAATTACCATAGAGGAAAAATTAACATCCGGTTCAATAATGTCATTTATGGTCATTGCCCTCTTGTTGAACTTGGCACCGGTTGCATCAGGAACAATCTAGTTTTTCACATATTTCAACATGGGTAATCCATTGGTTGAATTTAACCTAGTTAAGATTCTAATAACATCCTTTGTAATCTTGAAAGGTTTCAATAGCCAGATGAACTCATCATGCATTCGGCTCAAAATGTATCGAACCCACTCATTCTCATCAAATGTCAGAAATTCAATGACTTGTAGAAAATGTTTGCTCTCTAGGGTTTTGAATTCTAGTTTCAGATCATAATTATATGCCTTTAGATGGTTCTCAAACAATTCCATCAATCTCAGATTTCCAAATTCATCTATATTACAATAGATGTATCCCCTGATATCTTCAACATGCAGTACACCATATGGGAGACCAAAAAATGCACCTAACGGTTCAACTTCAACTGACTTGTATGGATGCTTCTTAAATTTTGGTCGGGGTCTTTCAATTATATCAACAACTAGAGGAGTAGCCATTGCAAAAGATTACAAATTCAAAGCTTCGCAAATAAATACCTTTTTCTTCCTTAGAGTTAGGGTTAGCAGACAAAATTGTTGATTGCACTTCAAATCCTTGAAATCTCAGCTCAGATGCTCTTCTTCTTGATTTCTTCTGATGCAAAGTGATTCAAATGAAGGATGAATGACCTTTTTATGCTCTACAAAGCCTAATTTTTCTTTGTAATAAATGCTCTGCCCTAACACATCTGGTTACATTGTTTCTGCATACAGTCGACCTTCAATTGCTCCACAAATTGTTAAATCCACTTCTTTTCTTCCAAAAATCCTTTTAAATGATCTGTAGTAACCTAAATTATCTTTTCTCATCGTGCTAGATTCAGGTACCTACTTACTGGCTGGGGAATTTGATCTCCAATGCAACTCCCCCTGAGCCAGAGCTCCTGATTTAATTCCCAGAGGAATTGTCAGCACCGGATTCTGGTGTGGACCCATTGTCAAAATTCATTTCACTTTTCTTTACCCATGTTTTATTCATCTCATTTTGGATCTTATTTACATCAATTTTGCCCTTGCCTTTGTCTTGTTTCTACTCACCCATTTTTTCTGTTTACCAGACCTCTTCTTTCATTGTTCCTGCTTCTCCAGAATCTTGCAATATGACCTAATTGGTTATAATTGAAGCACACAACATTTCTATGCCCATTTGATTGATTTTGTCTTGTTCTACACTGATTAGCCATATGTCCAAATCTAATGCATGCAAAGCACTTGCCATTGAAAGAATTTCCATTTTCTCTATTGTTAGAGTTATTCATTATCATACTTCTACATTCATTGGATCTATGACCATACCTCTTACACTTGAAGCATTGACTAGAGAAGGGTGAACCACTTTAATTTACTCTGCTTCTGCACTAAGTAGCTTTATGACCAATTTTTTTGCAATTGAAACAATTGCCATTGAAGGATGGATATCTTTGAGCATTAGGTTGTCTTACCGGAGGTCTTCTAGGTCTATTTCTCCCATTCCTTGGTTGAAAATTTCTTTGTCCGGATCCAGAGCTTTCACCTTTCTCATATCCAAGACCATGCTTGTCATCAGCCTTCTTCTAACTTTCAAACAATGCTTCAAGTTTAGTTGAGCTTATCTTGAACTTCTCCTTGTATTCATTTGCAACTTCTAAGTCATGTCTAAGAATGACAATTTGCCTTTCAAATTCTCTCTCATTGTCTCTGCTTTCTTGTAGATTAGACTCTAGATGGCCAACTATTCCATCCAATTTGCAACATTCTTTAGTTCTTTCTTTTAGAGTTTGATTCAGGTCTTCTTCAATTTTCTTCCAATCTTCAATTTCCTTGGTTAGCCTCATCACCCTAGATTCCATCTCATGTTTTAGGACAACAGCTTCTTTAGCTAACTTCTCACATTCCTTTGTCTTCTCTTTCAGGGCCTTATCCTTGTCATTGTCTTCATTAAGATTTCCTAGTTGAAGAAGTAGCTCCTTCCTCTTTTCATTGGATTTGCTCAATTTTTCTTTTAAAGTCTCAATGAACTCTTTAGCATCTTTAAGGTTCTCTTGCAATTCTTTGACATCTGCTCTCAACTGATCAAGATCTTCTAAAGCAAGTTTAAGTTGTTCTTGGAGGTTGTATGAATCTATTTTATCGCCTTCCTAGATCTTCCTCAAGTGGTTAAACTTTTTCAAAGGAACCTTTCTCTAATACCAATTGTTGGAATTAGGGTAGACAACCGAGAGGGGGAGGTGAATTAGTTGTCTCAAAACTTTAATACTTGGTAGAGTTTTACCACTTAATAATAGATTAATGATTTAACCATGAAGAGTAAGAGTCAATAACACATGAGTAGAAGCACAATAACACACTTGACACCAAGATTTTTAATGTGGAAACCCAGTTGAGGGAAAAACCATAGTGGGGGTTAACCCACAAAGATTATACTCTGTTCAAAGTATTACAAATGGGAAGGCACATACCTTCGGGCTCACTGCCTACAAATTGATTACAAGAAGATTACAAATTGTTTGAACTGATGAATAACATCTGCCAATGCAAGAATTCAGTTCTAGTTAGGCACAGAATACTGATCTTACACACTTCATCTTCACTCTGCCCTATTTACTACTCTACCATGATCTGAACCTTAGATCTCTTTTCTTTCGCACTTCTATCTACCCTTTTTCACACTTAATCCATATTCGCATACCATACATATATCAATACACTCAAATCCATCGACTATATATATCCACCTTAACAAATTCAATCACCTTTCTATCAGCCTTATGAAGAACTTAACAAACAATACAAGTACTTTGTTCTTTCGGCTGAATCTATACACCAATATTGATGTGTACCAGAAATAACACTTGTAGGTCACCATATATGTTGGCCACTAACATTATATCCCATACGCAACTCACCAAAACACTTCTACTAGATCCGCACAAGGATCTAACACAAGTCGGCGTGTTCTTCACTGAACTATTCGGTCATATTAGGACCCGATACTCAAATGCTCATAAATTTTAATCCCTTTGTCACTGGAGGCTGAAATCTTATATTTAGATTGTCTTGACATTCCTCTACACTCCCTTGAATTCGCAACACACAATGATTAACTGGAGAGATCTACTGACCAAAATATTGAACTCTGCCATATACCCTATTCCTATCTATCCGGATTGGACAAATCTTGGAACTAATTTATGGTATGATCTGATACTGTACTGTGGATGTGTGGAATGGACTTAGTTGCCATCAATGACAACACATGGCATGCCTTGCAGTGTCTCTTGCCAACACAAACTTGCAATATAAGAGGCATCATTTGTGCTCTTGCATGGGATGAAATGTGCCATCTTGGAGAACTAGTTACTACAACATAGATGGAATAAAAGCCTCTAGGTGTTTAGGTAAGCCCATTACAGAATCCATACTTATAGACTCTCAAGGCCTATTTGGAATAAGAAGAGGCTGATACAAGTTTGCATTTGTACTGCTTCTTTTTGTCTTTTGACAAATAACACATTTCTCAACAAATTTCCTTACATTAGTTTGCATCTTAGGCAAAAAATAATGCCTTCTTAGTTGCTCCAAGGTCTTATCAAGACCAAAATGACCTGCAAGGCTACCACTATGCTTCTCTTTTATCAAATTTTCTCTCATTGAACACTTAGGCACACAAAGTTGAGCCCCTTTGTATAGCAAACCATCTTGAATCAGAAAATTGGAACTGAACTCATGAAGAACACCAATAGATTGTTACAAGATGCATAAATCTCCTTGAAATCAACATCATCTATATACATACCTTATAGTGCTTCAACCCCTACACTTTTTAATTGGATCTATTGCAACATTAGTGTTTTTCTACTCAGTGCATCAACCACTTTGTTTGACTGCCCCTTCTTAAGTTTGATGGTGAAAGTAAAACCTTGCAAATATTCTACCCATTTAACATGCCTATGATTGAGTTTCTCTTGAGTCTTCAAGAATTGGAGAGCATGGTTATCAGTAAAGACTATAAACTCCTTTGGAAGTAGATAATGCCTCCATTTTTTCAAGGACTGAACCAAAGCATACATCTCTAGGTCATAGGAAGAGAATTTCTTCTTATCTTCATTAAGTTTTTCACTAAAGAAGGCTATGGATCTGCCCTCTTGACTTAAAACTGCCCCTATGGCATAGCCACTTGCATCACACTCAATAGTAAACACCTTATTAAAATCTAGTAAGGCTAATATGGGCTGCTTTGATACCCTCTTTTTCAAATACTCAAAACTCTTTTCAGCTTCACTAGTCCAAACAAACTTCTTTCTTGTATCCTCCTTTATGGTATCAATGATTGGAGAACAAACATGACTGAAACCCTTAATAAACATCCTATAAAAACTTGCCAAACCATGGAAACTTCTTACCTCAGCAACTGATTTGGGTGAAGGCCAACTTAGAATAGCTTCAACCTTGCTTGGATCCATTTTCAATGTGCCTTTTGTAATCACAAAACCAAGATATACCAACTTTGTCTTCATAAACTCACATTTCTTCAAATTAATCATTAGTTTCTCTTCATTCAATCTTCTTAAAACCAAATCCAAATGGTGCAAATGTTCTTCCTTAGTTTTACTAAAAATAAGAATGTCATCAAAATAAACCACTACAAACTTACCAATAAAAGGCTTGAGAACTTCATTCATCAACCTCATGAAGGTGCTGGGCGCATTTGAGAGACCAAAAGGCATCACAAGCCACTCATAAAGCCCTTCATTTGTCTTAAATGTTGTCTTCCATTCATTCCCTAGTCTGATCCTAATTTGGTGATACCCACTCTTGAGGTCTATTTTGGAAAAGTAGCATGCTCCACCTAGACAGTCCATCAAGTCTTCCATCCATGGAATGGGGAATCTATATCTGATTGTAATCTTATTGATGGCCCTAGAATCAATGCATATCATCTATTCACCTCCCTTTCTAGGTGCTAAGATAGCAGGAACTGAACAAGGACTAAGGCTTTCTTTTATTAGCCCCTTATTAAGCAATTCTTGGACTTGTCTCTTAATCTCTTCATTCTTCTATGGTGTCATCTTATATGTTGCCTTATTAGGCAAGCTAGCCCCTAGTATGAAGTCAATATGATGACTAATATCCCTCATTGGTGGTAGGGAGTTTGGGAGTTCATCAACCACAATGTCAACATCTAGTTCAACAAATCTTGGACCTCCATAGGCAAATCATTAAACTTTGTTGCTGTCATAAGAGACCTAGGCTTGGCTATGATGGCAAAACCCATATTTTCCTCTTCCATGGCCTTTATGAATTCCTTTTCTCCTACCAACATCACATTGGATTCTACTTGTGGTGTTTTATCTTCATCTTTCAATGGTGTTAGAGTATATGAGACTCCATTCTTCTCTATGACGTGTTCTTTCTACCATCATGTTTGGCATTTCTATCATATTGCCATGGTCTACCAAGAAGCACATGACAAACATCCATAGGGATGATGTCACACAAGAACTTGTCCTTATAACCCCCTATATGAAATTCTACCCAATTTTGTTCATTCACTAACACTTGATGCCCTTTGTTTAACTAAGAAACTTTGTATGGAGTGGCATGAGACAATCTTTTCAACTTTAACTTCTCTACCATTTCAACTGAAACTAAATTGTTAGTACTTCCAGAATCAATGACAACCTTACAACATTTACCTTGACATTTGCATATAGTCCTAAAGAGTGACTTTCTTTGAGGTGGTTCTTTCTCAATGGGCACTTTAATCAAGGTTCTTCTCATCAATAAGGACTCTCCAACTTCTGGTTCTGCATTTTGTGATGGTGAATTGACACTTTTAGCATCATATCCACCTTGTGTAATCTAATTTCTCCTTTCACCCTTAAAAGAAGTATATGGCTGCTACTCAGGTCACTACCATGCTTGATGGCCTGCAAATTTATTGCATTTGTAACACTTTCCAATGAATCCACTTGAGCCTCCTCTATTGCCAAATCTACCTCTAAAATTTGGTCTTCTTCCTCTAAAAGCTGCCCCTTGAATCTGATGTTTGTTCTTGTGAGTTACTTGTCTCTCCTTGAGACCTTTGGGACTTTTCTCTACTAGCAAAAGTCCCTCTTCCTCTGAAATTAGTCCTTCCCCTACCTCTACTTTACTTTTCTTGTCTCCTTCTCAACTCGTCTTCCGCCTTTATGGCTAGCTGATAGCACTCTTCTACTATTCTTGGGCTTGTAAGACTTAGTTCATCTTCTAGGCTATACTTTAGCCCATTCAAATACCTTGCAACTTTGTCAACATCTTGTTCATGTTGCCTGATCTTATGCTTAGTTTGTAGAACTCTTCTTTGTAGGTCTTCACATCCATGTCCTTTTGCTTTAAATTTTGCAACCTTCTATATAGTTGAGTGGCATAATCACTAGGTAGGAATTTACCTTTCAATTTTGCAACCATTCTATCCCAAGATGTAATTTTTGCTTTGCATTTCTTTTTCCTCTTTTCTTGTACATAATCCCACCATAGGGATGCATGTCCTTTTAGTTTTGTTCTTGCCAATTTCACTTACTGCCCCTCAGGTATCTCTTCAAACTCAAAATACTTATCTAATTCTCCTATCCAATCTAGGAGTTCTTCTCCATTTAGACTTCCTAAATATACTGGAAGTTCTATTTTTACCTTGGAACCATAATTCTTAACTACCTTTAGCAATTTCTCCAACCTCTTCTCATCAGCATCTCTTTATTCTTCAAGTTCTTCTTGTGGTGCATTTCCACCCACTTCTTCTTGGTCACTCAAATCTCTGGTGACCATTCCTCTTCTCTAGTTGGTCTCAATTGATGTGAGTCTTGCATCAAGGCTTTCCTTTATGGCTGTCAATTCCGGGGCAAGAGAGTCTCTCACCTCTTTGATTATTCTTTCCACATTCACCCTGTTGATATACCCCAGACAACTGAGAAGGGGGGGTGAATCAGTTGTCTTAAAAACTTAAACACTTTTGCAATTAAACATCAATCACTTATCCACAATTATTATGATTTAACAATGAAATCATGAAATCATAAGCTTAACCATAGATACAACATCAAACACACCGGGTTTGAGCCCTTCGCATGAAGATCTGAGTGAGTTGTGTTCACCAGAATGAAACCTACTTTTTTTGTAAATTCAGTTGGGATAGGGAGAAAGTATTCTTCTCTGTAATAAAGTATTTTGCTCTATGGTTCTAGAAGAAAATCTAGGATGATGATAAGTGCCTACAGTTGCAATGGTTCATGGTTTCGTGGTCCACAAGCTATCTTTCCTTTATGACAGTTGAAGACAGTAAAGTTCATGTGTTCCAGTGTGAAGATTCTTATGGGTAAAGTGGTTAAAGGTTGTACGGTTGCTCCTAATGATTATAACATGCTTGTGGATGTCTCATGATCATGTTCCTGTTTGGACTTTGGTCTGTGTTAAGAAATTGAGATTGTGTTTGAAGATTGTTCCTAGATAATGTAGCATGTAACCAATCTTAGCCGACTTGGTTAATCCCAGTGATTGCAGAGATCTCTTGAAGATTGTTGAAGCATGTTGAAGTGTGGAAGATCATGTTTGAGTCCCAGCTAAGGCATGGTGTGGTCTGCATATAATTTTACTTCATCCTCTTTGCATAATGTTGTAATAGGCCAAGACCTATTTTGTAAATGTTTGTAATGCCGACCTTGGAGATTGTTCCAATGGTTGATGATTGTGATGTCGACCTTGATGACCATTCCAAGGTTGTTGTAGTGTGTATACACCTAAAAATGACACGACTCTAGCTAAATAAATATTTTAAATATTTATTTCATTTTAAATTCCTCTATCAATAAATAAATAAATAAATTTATTTATTTGATTCATATTTCTCCAAACAATTAAATAAAATCATTTATTTAATTAAAGCATCCAAGTTCTTCTAAAATCATTCTAAAATTAAATAATACCAAATTATTTAATTAATTCTTCTCATTCTCTATATTTAAATAAATCCAAATATTTATTTAAATTGTCTATTTCCTCCAAAATTGAATTAATACCAAAAATAATTCAATTAATCCACATGCACATGTAATTAAATATTTTAATATTTAATTAACTAAATATCCCCTCACCCACATGTCTTATTTATCCTCCAGTCAAATCAGTTAACTCTTCAATCAATTCACTTAACTGATTAGTCTATTATGTTAACTAGTCAGTCATCTCAGTTAACTCCTCAATCTATTCTGTTAACTCCTTTGATGCATGAAGGAGCTAGACACTCGTCCTCTCCCTATTCGCACACATCCTCTCAAATTTCCTCAACCATTGATCTTCTCTCTCAAAAATCTATAAATGCAACCCCTATTCCTCCATTTCAATCATCCAAGCTTTTATAAACTTACTCTACAGGAATCACAACACACCTTTGGCACAATCACTCCATAGCTTGAGATCAATTATCACCATCATCATTGCATTTTGAAGACCCTCTTCATTACAAACATATCAACATCCATTCTCCATTGTCATCTTGGGAAAAAGAAAGGAAGTGCACCTTCTGAGGGCTCTATTCATACACAAGATCAATTTGAGATAGGCAACCAATGGAAGTCATGGAATAAAAGAGGTTTGTGAGGTATTGTGTTCTTTGTGTTTAATCTTATTTGTTGTAATTTCATTGAGTTATCAGATTATATTGATATACTGATATTATTCCCATTTTTTTGATAACATTTTTGGTGCCCACCGTGGCGCACTTGCCCCAATTTAACTTCAAAATTGAGTTTTTTTGTTAAAATCTATACATAAGACGTTTCTGTACATCCACTCACTGTTGCAGCACATCTACTCTCTATTTCTGTGCATCTGTCAGATCGGTACATCCGCTCACTGTTACGGTGCATCTACTCTTTATTTCTGTGCATCTATTAGATTGGTGCGTTCACTCACTGTTCCGACGCATTAATACTCTGTTACTACACATTTATTCTTTGTTATGACACATTTACTCTCTTTTACTACACGTCTGTCAAATCTGTACATTTGTTCTCTGTATCTGCGCATACATTTTCTATAACTGCGCATTTGTTTCTGCACATTCATTCTTTGTACCTGTGCATTTATTCTGCTAGGGTTTTTGAGCTATTTCTCAGGAAATTTCTAACACTAACATCATTTTAGGAATATTATCAGATCCATCTTGCAAGTTAAGAGTTGGTTAGTCATATAGTTGCATGGTTAACTCTCATCTAGATCTAAATAGCAAAGGAAGTAATTGAGCTTGTTCATGCAAATTTCACTTAGATCTAAATAGGAGGGAAGTAATTTGTACTTGTTGCATCACAACTTGAACATAGTCCCAACTAGGAGGATTAAAATTGAACCATTGCTTTCAAAGGCTTTTTCAAAGTTAAGAAATCTTGTGTGCCTGATAGAGTAACACATCTAGTTTTTCTCTTTTTAACTAGGAGGAAAGAACCAGTGTTTTTCGTGATTTTGGAATGATGATAGGACTATGCTCTCCCCTTAATTGGGTGACCAAAATACCAGAATCATCATTTCACATGTGTTGCCTTTAGAGAGGCCTGCCCTTGGAATTCCTTCCTTCCAAGTGGGACAACCTTAAGTGATAACGGCTAAAGCCAAGTACCTCCAAGTCACTATAAATAAATTGCATTTGTGATGAAAGTTGCAAGTGATGGGTGCCGTTGTATTACACTGACCACTGTTTCCCCCAAAACCCTGTGGAGCGTAACCTCTACAAGTTGGGAAGCCTTCTAATCGAAGTGAATGGCCACATGTGTAATCACCCAAACAGATGCCTTGATTAAAAACCTCTTGTTATAGTAAGCCAAAATTCCCTATTCGGTGACACAAGAGGAAAACATTCTCCAGAGCCATCTAACGTCATACACTCATTTAGTGTAGAGACAGAAAAGTTCAACTCTTCAGAGGAACTATAGTTTGGTATGCATGAGAAGTGACTGTCATGGAGGGGAGCTAGTGCTACCAAGCTATTAGTTGTCTGACTTTATGCAAGTGGCTGGTGTAAAAACCAAGTTGGAACTCATTGAATATTGTCCTTGCCTACCTTAGGATTGTGCTTGCATTATTCTCAAAAATCATAAAAATGCAAAAAAATCAAACAATCATGAAAATATTCTTTGTGTGTGATGTGTCTTCCTTGCCATAATTGGAGAAACAAATCAAAAAGAGCAACATTCAAACAAAGAACCCGAAAAACATTGAAAAATGTGCCTTTACCAAGTCAAAATTAGTCAAAACCAAACAAACAACACAAATCTATGCATTTACTTCATTCTATTGCGCATTTACTTCATTCTGCTGCGCATTTGCTTCATCCTGCTGTGCATCTATTTCTGCTGCGCATTTACACAGTTCTACTGCACTTTTATACTATTCTGTGGTGCATTTGTTTTTCACCAGACCTGCGCATATACTCCCTGAAGCTACACATTTATACTTTGTTCTAGTGCATCTACTTTTTACCAGACCTGCACTTTTGCTTCCTGTTGCTGCATATATACTCTTTGTTCCTGTGCATCTATCACAGTGAGTGCTTCCATACAGTTTGTTAGAAAAACAATTACCTTTTTGAGCACCCATTTCAGTCTTGTGTCATATTCTGAGACCAAATCAACCGTGTAGTCACTTCTCCCATTCATTTCCGCAACGTACCCTCTTTTCCGTCATTTGCCTCATCAAATTTTTGCAAAAACTTCCCAAATAAAAAACAAATCAAACTACCAAAACTAGGTTACTACAAGCCAATTTTTTATCATTATCATATTCCAACATCCCTAAAAAGTCTCCACTATCAGGATCTATCATCCTTCTCTCTCGGAACTTCACTAGTTTGTTTTCATGCAAGACTAGCCTCTACCAAGTAATTGGATTTCAACCACCCTGAGTTTTGGCTACCATTTTGTATCAACCGACTTGTTTGACATCAATGATCAAAGAAAACCTTTGTTCAAATCTTATCACCAAAAGTATCCCCTTCACTACAACCTCCAAACACATCTTACCAGAGCATCCAATTTCACCCCACCCCATTCCAAATCACATTGCATGGTACTAACTAGATCACATAAGCAAAAACAAATTGAAATGGTTGAAACATACGACAAACTTGTCCCCTCCCCTCACGATAGTGACAAGGAGATATCTCATGAAGACTTACAAGAAGCTCTCCAAGACAGAAAATTTCAATGAATGATGGACAAAGTACTCCACCAAGACCCTAAAAAGTTCTCCATCCACCTAGCAATCCAAGGAGTTAAGCTTCCCACTAACTTTGATGTCACAGTGTTGAAAGAAACTGAAGAAGAAAGAATTCATGAAGACAACACACATGAGGAAAGAACCCCTAGCACAGATGAAGGAAAGAAAACCACAGACTCAACCACTCCCTTAGACATGTTGACAAAACAAGTTCAAACCCTACAACGACAATTAGTGGACCTCCAAATAGGGACGTCCACTAAACACTATTCCTTGGAGGAGATATCACCGTATCCCTTTGATAAGTGCTTGAACATGATCCCCTTTCCCCTTAGATTTTAAGTTCCAAAATTTGACAAGTATAGAGGAAAGGGTGACCCTATAGACCATATCAGAGAATTCAGTGCCGCATGTTTAGAGGTTGCCCATAATGAAACTTTTCTCATGAGACTCTTCCCTAGATCTCTAGGAGGGCAAGCCATGGAGTGGTTCTCTCAACTTTCCCTGGGTATCTGTACTTTTGATGAGTTAGTGAAAAAATTTGCCACGCATTTCTCGTATAATATCAAACATGAGGTATCCATGCTTGACCTTTGCAACACAAAACAAAAGAGTGGTGAATCCTTCGCTACTTTCTTACAAAGGTGGAGGCAAATCACAAGCAAGTGCTCATAACATGTCCCAGAGAAATAGATGACAGAAATGTTTGTCCATAATCTCAATCCTGACCTAAGCTATCAAATTTAAAATTAATGCCCTACCTCATTCACAAAATTCATTGAGATGGGGTTATTCATGGAAAAATCTATGATCGTGAAAGGACAAATAAAACTATTCAAAGACACTCCTAACTCAAACTATGCCAAGGATAAGTCAAAATTCTGGACCAAAAACAAGAACATCGTCAATGATGGAGTGGTTGATGCTAAAGTAGCACCTCCTAAGCAACCAATTTTAAATCTCACAGGAGCATCAAACAATGCAACACCGAGCAAACCTTCATCAAATGAACCAAGACAATCATACAACTTTCCTCCTAGATGAAAATTTACACCACTGGGGGAGTCATATGAGTCCGCTTTGAGAAAGTTATTGGCAAACAATGAGATTACCCTTCCCACCACAAAAGATTATGAACCTCAAGTCAAACCTCCTTGGTGGAAAGATATCGATTTCTGTGAGTACCATAGAGGAAAAGCCCATAAAACTAATGACTGTATCCACTTGAAAAATGTCACACAAGACTTACTAGATCAAAATCATGTGGGCACAAAAGATCATCCCTCTAACGAATCACATGTGGCATTCAAAGATCCGCTCTTTAACCATGACAGATAGAACAATCATAACAACAACAATAACAACCGGCCAAATCCGAATAACAGGAACAATGATGCTAACTACACGAACGTACCATTCAAATACACCATTAATTACATATCAGAGCATATCCAACAAATCAATGTACTCACGTTTAACAAACAATCAGATTCCAACACCAAATCTGATTGCAATATCTCCACCCGCAGTGGGAAAGTCACCTTGTACACACTCCCTCCAAGGTCATCCTCCTCACCATCTACCCACCACAAGTACAACGTCATTGACCAAGTACAAAAGACTCTGGCCCATATCTCCATATTAGAGTTGTTGTGTCTATCGCCATCCCACAAAGAGATTCTTGAAAAAGCCCTAGTGGAAACCACTGTGCCCACCAACATGGCCCAAGAGAAGTTTCAAGCCATGGTAGGTGATCTTACCTCACCTAACATCCTATCATTCACTGAATAGGATGATCTATCCGTATCTCAACCCCATAACGCATCATTACATATTGAGGCCTTCATAAATAAACATCACATCAAAAGGGTTATCATTGATGGAGGAGCAGGTTTGAACATTTGTGTGCTAAAATTAATCCTTACATTGGGGTTCTCAAAAAATGCAGTAGATCCAAGAAAGAAGATCACAATAAAAGCCTATGATGAAGAAGAACAGACAACCAAAGGAACTATGGTGTTACCACTGCGAATTGGACCAGTGGAGAAAGAGGCTATTTTCCAAGTCCTTGATAGGGAGCTCACATATAACATTCTCCTAGGTAGACCTTGGATACATGCCATGAAAGCTATGCCTTCCACATATCATCAATGTATCAAGTTCCCTCACAACGGCTGAGAGATCACCATACAAGGTAACCCTGATCCTTTTCAACACTGTAACACTATCCAATCAAAGCTAGATTTCATTATCCCTAATAATAGAGCTTCCACATCTTCCACCTCTCAGCATGATCTTGGCTCCCAAGATTCCACATCAAAGGTCAAAGAGCATAAGTCAAGATTAAAGAAACAGCGGTAGGAGAATACTCCATCGAGCATACCTTTTGTTTAGCCAAAATACTTTTATCTTTAAAGTTCTTTGGACAACCTACACCCTTCCCAAAACCATCTACTCCTCCTGAACCTCCCAAGGCTCCTTTTGTCAAATGGGGCACCCTATCAGATGAGAGAGAAGAAAGAGATGTTCTGTAATGGCTCTACATAGATGAAGATGACACACCGCGAGACAAACAACCAAAGCTCCCAACTGAAATCTATGGGTGTGGTCAATCTATCTTACATAGAATGGGTTATGAAGGACAAGGTCCCATCAGCCTGAGAAAAGAAGGAATAACTGAACCCATTCAACCCTCTTCATCCTCATCAGCCTGAGACATAAGAGGGCTAGGATACAAAGACAACGGCAAAGGCAAAGCTAAGGCTACTACTTGTTTTGTGGAACAGATCCATAACCTCCAAGAAGATAGTGATACAGATTCTAACGAGTATGAATGGGATGAACTTTCATAACATTCCTACGAGGACAAAGGAATTGATACCATTCGCACCTATAGCCCCTACCGTGAGGGACAAACTCTAAGACATATACCAGTAGAGTGTGATTCGCCCATTCTGGAGAGAACAACTTACGAGGAAGGTCGGAGTTCTAATGAGATAGATAATCTTGAAGAGTGTACCATCACAGATCTTGTTCCTGTCACTCCCAATCCTGATCATATGTCCATCCTTACCATCATACCCATTGAATTAGATCAACCTATCGATCTCCTCCCCCTGGTACATCCCGAGCTTATCGATTGGGATCTACAAGGAACCCCCCAACTAGACATGTTCTAGAATGACGATGCCTACATTGATTACATGGAACTAAGAGACCACCTATCTCTGGGAGATCATAAAGCTAGCTTTGCCATAGAACTCAATACCGTAGCTTATTTTGGAGAGGGTTCCAAGCCTTCAAGCCACAAAAATATAAAGATCAAACATGGATCTGATGGTGAAAACCACCCTACGGTAGTGTCAGATCCCAAAAAAGTAAAAATAAATGATGCAACTGATGGTGAAAACCTCTCTGATGTGCCAGACGATGGAAGGCTTGATACTCTCCCCAACAACATGTATTAGGAGAAGTCACAATTCATGGTAGAACCTACAAAACCTATTGACATCGGCACAGAAGGTAACCCAAAGATCATACACTTTGCCAAGTCACTATCTCTGGCAAAAAAGATGAAATTTGTGTCCTTCTTCAAAAAGAAATAGGTCAACTTTGCTTGGTCATATGTAGATATGCCCGGGTTAGATCCAGACTTGATTTTACATCATCTACCACTAGATCCTAGAGTTAAACCTGTTAAACAAAAACTCAGGAAAATGCATCCACATATCGAATTACTAGTCAAAGAGGAACTCAAGAAGCTACTGGATTTAGGGTTCATCATGGCAATAGATTATCCAGAGTTGGTGTCAAACATTGTACCAGTATCAAAACCTGATGGAAGAGTCATATTGTGTAATGACTTCAGAGATCTCAACAAGGCCTGTCGCAAGGATGAATTCCCATTGCCCAACATTGACATCATCGTAGACTTGACAGCTGGACACACTATGCTCTCTCTTATGGATAGTTTCTCTGGATACAACCAAATCAAAATAGCACCAGAGGATTAGCATAAGATGGCATTCACATGTCCATGGGGCACCTTCTGCTGGAACGTCATGCCATTTGGGTTGAAGAATGCAAAAGCAACATACCAAAGGGTAATGACTACTATCTTCCATGACATGATGAACGTCACCATGGAAGACTATAAGGATGACATCCTTGCCAAGTCACTTACAACAAAATCTCACTTAGATGTCCTAGAGAAAATCTTTCAGCGGCTAGAACACTTCAAGGTCCAATTGAATCTAAAAAAGTGTGTGTTTGGAGTCATCTCTGATAAACTCTTGGGTTTCATAGTATCAGCCAATGGGATTGAGGTAGATCTTGCAAAGATAAAACCTATCATGGAGATGCCACCACCAAAGAACCTCACCCAACTGCGGTCTTTACAAGGAAAATTATAGGCAATTCATCAGTTTCTCATAGCTGGCAGACAAGTGTCAGCCTTTCACTCATCTCTTGCACAAGAAAATTCCATTTAAATGGGATGAGAAGTGTGAAGATGGATTTTGCTAATTGAAGGAGTATCTCATGAATCCACCTATCTTGATGCCACCTATCCAAGGCAAGACACTATATCTATACATATCTGCAACACCAACAGCTCTTAGAGCCCTTTTAGCACAATAAGACTATGAAGGCAAAGAACGCGCCATCTACTATATCAGTCGTACATTGGTGGGGTATGAATTTCAATATTCCCAAATCAAAAGATCTTGTCTTGTTGTGGTTTTTGCTTCCCAAAAACTATGCCGTTACATGCTTGCACATTCCATCAAGATAATTGCAAAGATCGATCCATTAAAATACTTGTTAAGCAAAGAATCTCTCACAGGCTGCCTAGCTAAATGAGTAATGCTACTAAGTGAGTATGACATAGAATATGTGGAAATAAAAGATATCAAAGGTCAGATCATCACGGATCAGTTGGCAGAGGCACCATTGCAAGATACTACTCTAATGACATTTGAGTTTCCCGATGAATCAGTTTTCAATATCACAACACATTCATGAAAACTCTACTTTGATGGGTCTTATACAAACCATGGATCGGGGGTAGGAATCTTATTAGTCGCTCCTCAAGGTGACACAATACCTAAGTCCTATCATTTGCTTTTTCCTTGCACAAACAACATAGCAGAGTATGAGGCCTTAGTCATTGGTCTTAAGATGGCAGCAGAGTGGAAAGTGAAAGAGCTACATGTCTATGGAGATTCGCAACTTGTCATCAATCAGGTAAATGATGACTGTTAGATGAAAGATGACAAGTTAATACCATACAAGCTTATGGTAGATGAATTTAAAGGATACTTTGTGATAATCACCTTTGAGTAGATTCCTCACATAGAGAACAAAGCAGTAGATGCCATGGCAATCATCACCTCACTTCTCAATATACAAGAGCATGAGTCACGTTTTGAGTTCTTGGTGGAGCCATTCGTACAACCATCTTATGATATCCCTGAAACACAATCCATTTTCCTCCTAATAGGCTCTGATTCTCCCTTGTATGGTAAAATTTACACTTACCTCAAGGATAACACCTTACCATCTAACTTATCCAATAACCAACGCTGAACCTTTATCCACCAAATATCCTGTTATACCATTATTGCTGATACCCCCTACTGTTGAGGTATGGATGGTACTCTACTCAGATGTCTTGAATGTGATGAATCTCAAACCACCTTACAAAAAGTACATGAAGGAATTTGTGGAACACACTTTAGTGGTCCTTCCTTAGCTAAGAAACTCATGTGTTTGGGATACTATCAGCTGAACATGGAGACAAATTCATATCACTTTGTCAAGAAATGCAAGCAGTGTCAGATTCATGGTAACCTCATCCATGCACCAACTCAAGAACGACGACCTTTAATGACACTGTGGCCCTTTGTCATTGGGGACTCGACCTTGTGGGAAAAATCCACCCTCCATCATACAATGGCCACAAGTTCATTATCACTGCAACTAAATATTTTACCAAGTGGATCAAAGCCATCCCACTTACCAATGTCACAAGCAAACAAATTGCCTCCTTCATCCTTAATTACCTAATTTTTTGATACAGAATTCCCTCATCCATAGTCACAGATAATGGAAGACCCTTCAAAAATCAAGAAGTCCAAGACTTCTATGACAAAGTCCAAATCCAACACCACTTCTCTACCCCATACTACCCATAAGGCAATGGTTAGGCAGAGGCATCCAACAAAACCATCTTGAAAATCCTCAAGAAAACCATCAACAACGCCAGTTGTGATTGGCACATGCAACTAAATCCTGCTCTGTGGACCTATCAAACTAGCATACACACTCCCATAGGTGCCACACCATATGCCCATGTCTATGGGTCTGAAGCCATTTTTCCCATTGAGGTCAAGTTACCAGCTTTGAGGGTGTCATTAAAAGGTCTTATAACTGATGAGGACTACAGAGTTTCTAGACTGCAAGAGTTAGAACTATTGGAGGAGAAATGACAGAATGCTTTCAACCATCTCAAAGCCTACTAATAAAGAATGTCTAGAAGCTACAATCATAAAGTCCATCCAAGGATCTTTAATGTTGGTGATCTAGTGCTCAAAGAAAATCCCCGCAAATCAGCAGGATTGGGAGAAGAAAGGAAAGTTTGAACCCAACTGGCTTGGTCCTTATGTAATCATTGTTGCCTATGGATCAAGAGCATACTAGTTAGCTACATCAGAAGGTGAGTTGTTTGATGACCCAATCAACAATATGCATCTTCGCCAGTTCTATACCTAGAGAACCCCAATGTAAGGGGGGCAAAAAATCAAAAAATGAAGAAATAACAAAAAAATCAAAAAATGAGAAAAGACAAAAATGTTGCAATAAAAGCAAAGTAGTGAAAACCTAGAAAATAGGTGCTCTTTACAATCCAAACTGCTTCCTCCATCTTTGGGAAATTATTGCCTTGCATCCATTGTCCATCATCTGATCATATCCACTTCACAAAGACATCTAACGATAACCTATCATGGCTTGATACTTTATCACCATTGTCGCCTTATCGCCTAAGGTTTATCCAATACCCTATCCATAGTGTCAGCTTGTCATAGTATCCATCGTCAGTATCTTATCATCTAGAACTACATCGCCTCTGCGTCTTCACGTAGGCAGGGCCATCTTGTATCGATGTGCCCCTGAGGCTCCTTCCCCATCCATTCCATCCATCCCATCCCTTTTTCCATCCAAATTCCCATCACCTAGTTCTTAGGTCCACATAGTCCACATCTCGAACTATGTTGCCCTATGTCGTCATGTAGGCAAGGCCATCTATCAATGAGCCCCCGAGGCACTAGGTCAGTCCCTTAGGGCCTGTTTCTTCATGTATGTTGTCCATTCTTCCATAATAAATTGATCCTTTATCTAACTAGGGGCAAGTCCTTGACCTGGTTACGGAATTGGATTCTTGAGTGCCATGTGTTCTAAGAGAGCACCAATAAGGATTGTGATACCTTTCACTAGACACACACATGCAACAAAGCATGCTTCCAAATAGAAATTTTGATGCAAGACATCAACCTATCCAAAGAAAAACAAACAAGTGCCTAAACACTCAAAATGATTTTATCTAAATTATGGAAAGAAGACACATCTAATGCAAGAAAGTTTGTTTAGATTGGTTGTTATGTACCAAGGTCTTGATTTTTGTTATTATGTCTTTCTATGCTACTCAAGGATGTCAAAAACTAGAGAAGCTATGATGGGCGCATAATTATTTTATTTTTTTGCTATTTGTGGATCAATCTTTAGTAATGTGATGACTTTTGTCTAACGACATGATCGATAAAAGATCATAGAGGATGCTAGAGGTCTGAACATGAAACAGATATAATCCTTGTCTATTGACATGCAATACTCAGGTCATCTAGATTCAATTTTGACTAGATGCTTGTATTCACTTGCTAAATCAAAATCAATGTAAGCAATACTCAAGTCATCTTGGTTTAATTATACCTAGATGCTTGTATTTTCTGACAACATTTTAAAACACCAAAACAACAAAAAAATCGCCCAATGTTGAAACAAAGCACTTCAAAATACTTGCAATCTCAAGATGACAAATATCTACATCCATAGGTATCCAATTACATTTCATATACTATCCATAAATAAATATTTTGTTCACAGTGCCAGTGTATACAAATAAATAAAAGCTTGTGATTCCTTCATTCGCATTTCTTCTATCAATCCAACTTCTATCTATCGTTGTGTCTATCATCGAGTCTCTTCTACATTGACTAAGTACACTTGGATGTAGCAATAACATATAGTCATTTTGCATTTCATATTAGGTGAGAGTCATTTCATTGATTAGATCATTTGCATACATATATGTGCATTAAATCATGCATATCATCATTTTTCATTTGATATTAGGTGAGATAGTCATTAACTTGATTAAATCATTTGCATACATATAGGTGCATTCAATCATCCATATACATTTGTAACAACATAGCATAGATGCATACATAGTATCTCATTAGAAAACCATAAAAAACATAGCTATCCATAATCATCTCATACCATTTTATTTGCATAATAGGGGTTGCACATTATACATTGTAACATTTGCATAAAACATAAACATAACAAATAGAGTGCATCCATGATCATCGCAAAATACAAACTACATGTAGGCCATTATAACTACATCATCATATATAATCGTAAAACATATAAAAAGTGTCCAAGTGTACAAAATTAGTTTGTCATCCATGAGTCAAATCACAAAAGGTGTATACATACATAAAAATAGCAATGATACATGTCTCAGTAGCTGTACAATAAGAGTGACATATACATAATCTAGCTATCCATGAGACATCCAAAAACTGTGTACAAAACAAAAATCTGAGCAAACTCGCCGCTAACCCTATTGTCGAGGGATGCTTCTCCCAGCACTATCCCCTCCCCCTCCTCCACCTCGGCATGTCCCAGACTGCTGTGGGCCCATGCTCGAAGCCACCGACCATGAACCACTTCCCTTCATGAGGACACAGCCACTGATTGGCTCCTGTAACTCAGTGCCTACTGATCTGCTGGCACCAACCCATGATATAACCCTCTGTAGTACCGTGCCTGAGCTTGAGCTGTAGCCAACTCTCCCATCACCTATGTAACCTGGGCCTAGGCCTATGTCAACTGTGTCACAAGCAGTACTATAGCTGCGTTAGTACCTAGGGTAGCTATGGCTGCATCCCTCTATCCTGTCAAAACCTATACCCTAGCCAGTGCAGCATCCCACTATGTAGTGATGCCAACTATGATCCCTGCCTCTCCCTCTATCCATGCCTCAGCGGCTCTCAACTATGGTCTCACCTGTCTTAGCTAGCCTTGTAATAACCCCACTGCATCCCCCTGCGCCTATTGCTATGGGTCAGGCTAATCACATGTCTACGGTACCTATGGGTCAGGCTAATCTATTGGGGTGGAGCTTGTCCCACTCTTTGTCATTGTCTCAGCCGCCCATTGACTCCTCCATCTCCTCCATCTCCCCCATCTCCCCCACCACCTCCACCTCCTCCTCCTCCTCCGTCTAAATCCATCATCCTCCTCCTCTGACTCAACCTCCTCTAGACGAGGAGCTAACTCTCCCAAACCTGAGTACCTAGGGAATGGGTGTGCAACAAACCAATCCTCAAAGTCCTGCATCAACCACCTCTCACCTCATCGGCCATGCTTGATAAGGAATCTACAAGAAGTCTACCCAAGCCTCCTCATAAAAAGCCACATGACCCTATCGCCGTCACTTTGCCCATGTCCTAGCAAACAGTGCCTACCCCTATGGCATACCTTGTATTTGTCCAAACTACCGGAAGACTCAAGTAACTACCTACCTCTCCATAATGTGTTGGGTCTGCCTAATCAACCACTGTGTGTGAAACACGTATGGTAGCTCATCATCCTCATTATCCCATACCTCACACTCCAAGTAAGGTCACCACACAGTTGCATCCACATTATCCAATAGATGGCACTAGTACTCCAACTTACCCAGCCTGTACTGAGTAAGTACACTAGTGTATCCATAACAGTATGGCTCATCCAGCTGCCGATGAAATGTGACAATAGGCTGTGTCACTCCAGTGTGCTCCCAAGCCTAGAATTGTAACAAAGAAACACCTGCAGACATACTCGAAGCTTCATGGTACACAACCTGATGCATATCATGACAGAGGTGGGCCAACACACAGACACCCCAAGAAAAGTGAGTGCCCTCAGTCATCATCCTCTCTAGGATCTGATCCCAGCCAACTACAAAACCATGTGATCTTTGATCGGGGCATACAACACCTCCAACCAGGCCAACTACAATCCTTGGGAAATAGTCATAGTAGTGATACATATCCTGCCAGCTAATCATTGATCCCTCTATGTCAGGATCGTCAAATATCCTCTTGTACTCAGCTAGCCCAATGTCACGTTGAGAGTCATACTCTACCAGCTCCCCTACTATAAGAAGTCTCAAGATCCTATAAACATCCTCCAAAGTCATGGTGATCTCACCGGTGGGGAGGTGGAATGTCCCATCCTCGTTGTGGAAGTGCTCTACCAAAGCAGTCAGTAGCCTGAGGTTCGCACGAACCTCAGGCATGAATCAGACATAGTACAATCCAATCGCTTCGAGCACTAGATGATCTGCCTCTGTGAGCATGTGTCATCGCCGCATTGTAACAGGGAACTGCTCTTGAGACATAAGACAATCAGAAATATCCTCCTACCATCAACAAAGCAAGGTGTCAACCATAAATATATCAATGCAAACATGCTCAACTATCAAACCTGTCTAGATTCTATCAATCTCAGAGATTGCTTATCAATTGTCGCATCAATCAAGATGTTAATTGAGTCAATTTTACTAAGTAATTGAGTATCCTAAGCAAATGCGTCGTTCCAGGTAGCATTTGCACAGTATTAGAGCAAATGCGCAGCTTCACAATGCATGTGCCACACAAAGGAGTATATAGACAGAACCTAAACAAATAAGCAGTCTCTAAACACATGCGCAGCAACCTAAAGTAAATGTGCTGAACAGTATAAATGTGCCGCAAGATGACAGACATGCACATTGACCTCTAGCAAATGCGTAACAAGGCAACTTAAATGCGCTGACACATAACAAATGCACAGTTTCAGGCCATAGATGCGCCAAAACTCAAAGTTGCGCATATACTCTAGTAACTTTGACATGCATTTATTGCACTAATAAATGTTCCTAGCCTAAAATTTTTGACATACGTATCGAGGGTCCTGCATCCGCTACCTGCCCGAATCGCTAAACCTGCTCGAAACAATGCTCCTCGACCAGAATATCCATCTCTCTACTGACTGCTCTAGCTCCTGCACTCTGCAAAGCTCCTACTAGCTCTCCCAAAATGCGAAGTGTGCAAATGACTAGGATTGTCGACCTAGCTTCTAAATATAGACATGTAACCCTAACTAGCTATGTGGTGACCTCGCCTGCTCTCTGCACCCTTTCCCCTTCGCTTTCTCAAGCCGCAACCTTTTTTCTTCCCCCTAACCTAATTGTTCCACCTTTCTCATCGTGAGATTGTCCATCTCACACCCTCCATTTTTTCTTCTCGTCCAAACTCCCGAGGGGGCATCCTACCATAGTTAAACCTGTACCAAGGGCAAACTGGGGCATGTATCATTATTAGAATTTTTTTCTTATTCTTTGAAACAACATGATAAAACACATTACATCAAAGAGGGGCAAAGTGTATACACCTAAAAATGACACGACTCTAGCTAAATAAATATTTTAAATATTTATTTCATTTTAAATTCCTCTATCAATAAATAAATAAATCAATTTATTTATTTGATTCATATTTCTCCAAAAAATTAAATAAAATCATTTATTTAACTAAAGCATCCAAGTTCTTCTAAAATCATTCTAAAATTAAATAATACCAAATTATTTAATTAATTCTTCTCATTCTCTATATTTAAATAAATCCAAATATTTATTTAAATTGTTTATTTCCTCCAAAATTGAATTAATACCAAAAATAATTCAGTTAATCCACATACACATGTAATTAAATATTTTAATATTTAATTAGCTAAATATCCCCTCACCCACATGTCTTATTTATCCTCTAGTCAAATCAGTTAACTCTTCAATCAATTCACTTAACTGATTAGTCTATTCTATTAACTAGTTAGTCATCTCAGTTAACTCCTCAATCTATTCTATTAACTCCTCTGATGCATGGAGCTGGACACTTGTCCTCTCCCTATTCATGCACATCCTCTCAAATTTCCTCAACTGTTGATCTTCTTATTCATTCTACACCATTGATCTTCTCTCTCAAAAATCTATAAATGTAACCCCTATTCCTCCATTTCAATCATCCAAGCTTTTATAAACTTACTCAGCAGGAATCACAGCGCGCCTTTGGCACAATCACTCCATAGCTTGAGATCAATTATCACCATCATCATTGCATTGTGAAGACCCTCTTCATTTCAAACCTATCAACAACCATTCTCCATTGTCATCTTGGAAAAAAGAAAGGAAGTACACCTTCTGAGGGCTCTATTCATACACAAGATCAATTTAAGATAGGTGACCAATGGAAGTCATGGAATAAAAGAGGTTTGCGAGGTATTGTGTTCTTTGTGTTTAATCTTATTTGTTCCAATTTCATTGAGTTATCGGATTATATTGATATACTGATATTATTCCCATTTTTTTGATAACATAGTGTATAAATGCTTGCAGTTGAGTCATGAAAAAGTTGTCCTTAAGCGGAATTGAAAAAATCTTAAGAAAGGTCCAAAAGGCAGAGCAGAGAAGAGGCAGAGGAAAGAAGAGGAAGAACATAATACAGGAAGAGTAGAGAAGAGGAATTATTGTACTTCAGTCATAAATATAGAAAGGTGTTGATCATGGCAGTGAGCCGCCAGTAGGGTTTAACAACCCTCAAGGTTTAATAGCCCTTATTGTATTCTTGCTAGGATTAGGGTTGAGGCAGTGAGCTTGCTAGACATAGTTGTTCTTCATGGCAATGAGCTAATATGTTTAGGCCCATGGAGTGACCAAGCCTGAACATCATTATTTCATGATTACAATATATATTGAGAGCTAATCCTCTCCGTGGTTTTCCCCACCTTGGGGTTTTCCACGTAAAATCTGATGTCTCTTGTGTTTGATGTTGTATATGTGGTTAAGTTTCTGATTTCATGTACTCATTGTTAAATCATAATAATTGTTGATAAGTGATGAATGTTTAATTGCAGAAAGTGTTTAGGTTTTTGGGACAACTGATTCACTCCCCCCCTCTCAGTTGTCCGGCACATATCAACAAAGTTTGCTCTACCACAATGAATGCTTTGAATGCTCTATAATCATAAGTTCACCAAAGTATCATAATCATCTTCTAGTTTACAAATGAAACCCTAAACATGCTTATATATGCATTCTCACTATAAATTTTGTAATGCATACTTAAGATGTTGACAAGGAAACCTTTTAACGGTCAGAAAACCAACATTCAAATTTGGGACCCCGCCAAAATAGGGCAAGGCAAGGGTGCAAGTGCCCAAGCTCCAAGACCTATTTTGGGGTAGGGTTAAGGCACAACAATGTCCCTCAAGCCCCATTTGACATGGGTTTTAGGTCATTTGTCTCAGGAGTTAAATCTAACATGCATGATGAAAAGCAAGGGACCCGAGAGCTAAACTTAGGAGGTAAAATTCCTAGGGGGACATTTTACGACATAACATCATGTTGTTGATTGATGATTACTCTAGAATAACTTGGGTAACTTTTTTTAAAGAAAAATCAGAAGCTCTAGATAAGTTTAAAGCATTCAAGCTTATGGTTGAAAATGAAATTGATTTGAAAATCAAGTGTTTGAGGTCTGACATACGTGGTGAGTTCACCTCCAATGAGTTTAACTGCATTTGTGAAGATTATGGAATAAAGAGGCATTTGTTAGCCCGTAGGATTCCTCAGCAAAATGAAGTGGTGGAAAGAAAGAACAAGATAGTTTAGGAAGTAGCAAGGACAATGTTGAAAGAAGCAAATTTATCAGATATCTATTGGAAAGGAGCTATTCACACTACACTCTACATACAAAATAGAGTGCAAGCAAGGGTCAATAGTTCAAAGACTACATATGAGCTTTGGTATGGAAGAACTCCTACTGTAAAATATTTTAGATTGTTTGGAAGCAGGTGCTACATTAGGAGAGATGAAGAAAACTTGGGAAAGTTTGATACAAGATCAAATGAAGGAATCTTCCTTGGATATTCTACAAAGAGAAAGGCTTATAGGTGCTACAAGAGACTAAAAAAATTAGTGGAAAGTGAAAATGTCAAAGTGGATGAAGAACCATATCAAAGTTTACTGGTAATTGAAGGATATGAATTTGATGAGACCCCTTGCAGAGAAGAAGAAAAGGAAAAGGAGAAGCAAGTTGATGAAGAAGATACTCCATAAAGGATTCCCAAGACCCCCAAGTATGTGTAGAAGAATCATTCTAAAGATTAGATTATTGGAGATAAGAACAAAGGTGTTTTAACAAGGAGAAATATTGCTATAGCAGATGAATAGCTAAATTTGTGCTTACTATTTAAAATAGAACCTAAAATGGTGACTGAAGCATGTAAAGATGAGCACTGGATCAAGGCTATAGAAGAAGAATTGATGCAGATTGAAAAGAATCAAACTTGGGAAGTTGTCCCAAGACCTACAGACATAAATCTAATAGGAACTAAATGGGTGTTTTGAAACAAGTTGAATGAGAATGGAGAAGTAGTTAGAAATAAGGCTAGGCTTGTGTGTAAAGGCTACTCACAAGTGGAAGGGATAGATTATGAGGAAATATTTTCTCCAATGGAAAGATTGGAGGCTATTAGAATGTTCTTGGATTTTGTAACTCACAAGGATTTCAAAGTCTATCATATGGATGTGAAATCTGCATTCTTGAATGGAGAATTGGACGAGGAAGTATACATTAAACAACTAGAGGGCTTTTAGTTATCAGATGATCCAAATATGATCTATAGATTGAAGAAGGTATTTTATGGACTTAAACATGCTCCTAGAGATTGGTAGGCAAGGTTGGATAGGTACCTACTACAATGTAAGGATTCAAAAAGGGCAGTACAGATAGCAATCTATATTTCAAAGTTGAAGAAAATCAAATCCTAATTGTGGAGGTATATGTTGATGATATAATCTTTGGAGGAAATGAAGGTATGTGGAAGAGATTTGTAGAAGAGATGGAGAAAGAAGTTGAAATGTCAATGTGTGGTGAAATTAATTTCTTCCTTGGGTTACAAATCAGTCAATAAAAAAAAGGTATTTTCTTTCATTTCATAGTCAAAGTATGCTAAGGAAATGTTGAAGAAGTTTGGAATGGAAGACTCCAAACCGGTGTGTACTTCCATGACTATTGGTTGTAAGTTAAGCAAAAATGATGAATCTCCTAAGGTTGATTAGAGCAAGTACAGATCAATGGTTGGTTGACTATTATAGCCGACTGCTACTAGGCTGGATATCATGCATGTAGTTTGCCTTGTGGCTAGATTTCAAGCAGATCCCAGAGAGTCACATGTTTTAGCAGTAAAGAGGATATTTAGATACTTGAAAGGCACTCCGGAGTTTGGCCTATGGTATCCCAAGGAGACTAATTTCTCCTTGAGTGTATATACAGACGTAGATTGGACAGGATATACAAATGATAGAACAAGTACAAGTGGTGGTGCTTTCTTTTTAGGAAGTAGACTTGTCTCATGGTTAAGTAGGAAGTAGGACTTAGTGTCATTATCTATTGCAGAGGTAGAGTACATTATAGCAGCATCTTGCTGCACACAAGTGTTATGGATGAAGTAGACATTGAAGGATATCAAAGTGTCATATGATGAACCTATTCCTATCTTATGTGATAATACAAGTGCTATAAACATTTCAAAGAATCTAGTAATGCATTCAAGGACAATGAATATTTCAATCCGATATCACTTCCTAAGAGAGAAGGTTGCAAAGAATGAGGTGAAATTGGAGTATGTACCTACCAAGGATCAAGTTGCAAACATATTTACAAAGGCTCTTCCTAAGGATACTTTTGAGTAACTCTCGCAAAAGTTAGGGGTTATTTCCCCTCCTTCTCTTAACTAGATGCACACGTGTGTGCATCTGTCCAGGAAGCATTTCAAGATATATTTTTGGTCCTAGACTGATGTTGAAGGCTACCTCTCAAGGGGAGTAGGCAGTGATACTATTGGTTGGTGCAGTCAGATGGAGCATATCTTATGACCCTAAGGGGGAGAGTGTAGAAAAATGAGAATAGTGGAGATAGAGCAGGTACTTGATGGTGTTGTAGTTATCGCCCTTTGCCATTGATGTCAAAGGGGGAGAGAGTTAGAGTGGCTGAAAAACCATAGTACAAGAAAGTGTGTGAAGAGTAAGAGTTGCTCCAGTCAGGGGGAGTACTATTGAGCTATTGATTTATTGCTTTAGGTCTTGATGGTTCTTTAGAAAATTTGGTGTTTCCATCAATGACAAAGGGGGAGATTATTGGAAACTTGTTGGTGTTTTCATTGATGTCAACCTCCAACAGATGGTTCACTTGGTTTCCAAGTTCTTTTGAGAAAATTTGAATAAAAAGGTGTGTAGTGTGATAGAGGTGTGTTCAGTGTTGTGCTTCGCATTTCTTCATAGTTGAAGATATGTTTGTGCAATTTGGAAATGTTGATCAGAGCTATTCAGAGGTATTATATCTAGAGTTTGAGGTTCTAGATTGAGCGAAAGTAGAATATGTGTTTGACAGAGTGTTTGACTATGTAGAAGGTTGTTTGGGAGAAATGAGAATGCTCTGCATTTCTCTACATCAAGGTCTCTTGTCTTACAGATTTGGGAAAGTGATTATATTATCTATATCTACCTTCCCTTGAAGTTTCTAGTATTGGGGTGCTCCACAAGTTCAATTCTTGTGTTGGTGATTACTAGCAATGTATCCTGATGTGCAAAATGAAGACATTCTTTATTTCAGGTGGTTTTGGCAGTATTGCAGAAGAATTTGATGATGTTGAATATTCTAGGAAGATGTGTGAATGTTGTGGAGTGTCTCTCTTTATTCTACATGATGTTTTTAGACTTGGAGAAGCATGGATGTGGTCATTATCTTAGGTTTGGCCAACTTGGATTACTAGCACTATTTACGGAGGTACCTTGTGGATTGTGGATGTGATGAGCATCTTGGTGATACAGAATTGAGTCCCAGTTAACCCTTGACATGGTCCACTTTTACTTCTTTCCACCGTGGAAGTGTTTAGTGCCAACCTAATTGGTGTTGCACATTTGAGGTGTACACGCTTTATTAGGACCAACCTAATTGAGATAGGTCTTGGTTGTAGATGGTATAAATGCAAGATGAAGTTAAGTGGAGCAATGTAGCGAAGATGATGCGAATGTGAATCAAGGACAGTGAATTGTGTGTGAGCTTAAATGCTTATGACTCTAGAATGTAGTGAGCAGAAGGAGTCTACATTTCAGTGTGCCTGAAGTTGTAGGTAGTGAGCCAAAGGTTGCGGATGGAAAGGAGTGGAAGTGGTGGATTTCTCTTGTTGCTTTGAGATAGTGAATCTCTCTATAATAGTCTTCTTCTTTCTTCTCTCTTCTAGGTAGTGATCCCTTGGCAGTGAGCCTTTCTTTTGGGAAGTGAGCCCTTAGTAGTGAGCCTATTTGATTTTAGTGTTGCTATTCATATATATGTGAGCTAATCCTCACCGTGGTTTTTCCCTTCTTGGGTTTTCCACATAAATCTAGTATTCTTATGTGTTTGAATGTGTTTGCATTGATGCTCTAGATGTTTACATTCTGCTAATGCATAATAAGAGGTTGATGTTTCGAATTGCTTTGAGGGTTTAATGTTTTAATACACAACTAATTCACCCCCCTCTCAGTTGTCTTGTGCATTCTAACAAAGAGGGGTCCTAACATACGACAACTTGAATTGTGGCTTTTCATTTTTGAACAAAAGCAATGAAGCAAGATTAGATAGTGAATAGCATCACCAAATGTGAGTCCATTTTTGCAAACATATAATTATTCTTTGAGGAGTTGGTAGTTGAAATTGCATTTTGAGGTGAGGATAACAATAATTGGGTTATATTAATTGTGCACAACAATATCTAGTGTAATTATTTTTTCTAGAGAATCAGGTGGAATTATTAGATGTAAATCAAAAATAAATTGTATGAGATGGTGTAAATGCACTTTGAGCTCTATCAAATTGACTTCAACCTCTCTAGATTGAATCTACATCTTTCACATTTGAAAATTGGTGCAACTTCAGTGAAAGCCAAATAAATGTGACTTAGGTTAGCTCTTGCATAAAATGGACCACAACCAAAATTTCAATGTCATGTAATGAAGGTAATGATCAATTAGATTTATTATTTTTTTGGAAAAAAGAATAAGTCATTTTTTTAATTTTTAAATTTGATGAATAAGTGTCCTTGTATGAAAATCATACCTTCTTAAAATGATCTTTGTGGATCTACGTGCATTCCTAACAATATCTCAATATAAAAAATGCCCCTTAAAACAAAAAAAAATAATAATTAAATTATTAAAAAAACATTTAAATTGATACTTACAAGCCATTGAATAAAACAACTAAATTCTAGTAAAATCTATCCATAAAAGCAAGGATTAAAATAAAATGTAAAACTAGCAATCGCACCTTGGTGTGCAATGGGTACACCAAAGAGTTGTAAAAGTTTGATTGCCATGTCTTTAAGTGAATAATGACTATCTTGTATTCCTAAATGGTATATGTAATCTTTTTGTTTTCTCGATTGTTGTGAATCAATTTGCATAATCATAATGGATTTCAAGATCCTTGTGTTTTTCTTAGTAGGTACATCAAATGTATGAGCTTTCATATTTGGTGTGTAGCCTCTATTTGCATGCATCTCCTTTCTAGATTCTTGTTCATGCATTGTACCTGGGTTCACTTGCATCTCTTTATCTCTCTCATCTCCCTCTTTCTCTCTATCCCTCTATCTCTATTTTTTCCTCTATGTTATGTTCTAATGTCATTATAGAAACACAATGCTAGCTCAACACACAAAGTGAATACGAAGAGGACAGATTGACACAAGGTACCTAAGTGATTGGTTCTACCTAAAGGAGAGAGAAGCAAGGGAACTAATCATGTAACACTTGGAGATAAATAGGATTCCTATACCTTGAGTTTTGGCCTATGGACATCTATGATCATAAATTTGTAGGTTCCTTAAGATTGACATAATTTGTATTAAAATGCCACCAAAACTATGGTTTATTGTTACAAAGTTTGCATTAATCTTGTAGTCAAATTTTTTTTTGTATAACTATTCAAGTATGTAACCTTTAGAATTAATTTTTTCTCTTAAAATCTTTATTTATATAAATTTATTTTCACTTGTTTATATTATCATTTCTCTAAACTTTTTCACAACATTTTTGGATGCTCATTTAATTGTTAAAAACTTTGATCTTGCGGGTGGAGAATTTCATCTCTTATGTGATATCAAAGGCACCATTTTAAATATTAAAGTCATACATTTTTTTATTTGAAGATATATTTCCTAAAATATAACATAGTGATAAAGTGAGAAAGAAAGAGATATAACATATATGTTTTTAAATAAAATCTATATACATTTGAAAAGAGTTTATTTGAATTTGACATATTTGAATATTTATACGAATAGTCTATTACCCATGAGAGAGAGAGAGAGAGAATATAAAACAAAGAAAAGATCGTGGGCAAATTAACTATGAGGGTTGATGATATTAAAGTACGATTGATAGAGATCTAGATAGATAGAGATAATCTAAAATAAAGAAAAGATCATGGGAAAATTAACTATGGGGGTTGATGATATTAAACCTCCATTTTGTGTATATCTTGCTATCATTGCAATTCATGAGACAACATATCTTTAGGTTATGTTTGACCAATATTATGGATTTTGACCACATCAATGCTAATATATGATGAAATACATCCACTTTTGGGGAAGAGGAAGTAGACTTTGATGGATGAAGTAGATTCAATAAGAAGGAAGAGAGAAATGCCACTCTTCAAAAAACATTACAAGGCATTGGAGAGACTTGATTTTCATATTTTTGGTCCATTGGTATAACAAGGGATATGTATTGGAAGAAGTGTTATTTATTTACAAAATACACAATGTGCATAGATATGTTGATACACTCAACAAAAATTTCTATGGACATTTGGTAGGTTTTGATTCTTGGTGTGCAATTGCATTGCTACCTTTTAAGGAGAGTTTGATGATTGGGTCAATTTGCATTTAATATTCTCATTCTTGTATCACATAAAACCACATGCAATATTGCCTTTCACTTGTTGAAATATATTTTGTAAGGTATTTTTGTGTACTAATGCTTTGTTTCCCTATAACAAAGAGTTTGTGGTGTTGGTACATAGGGAAGTGTTTGATAATAAAATGCCTTAAAAAAAAAACTTAGTGTCACTAGTTACATGCACATTCACAATGTGCAAACCTTTTAATTGCATAGAATACAATTACTTTTCTTAATTCGAAGCCTTCTTATTCTCAAAATGGTCTTCATTTTTCATCAAAATCTATATTATTATTATATATACATTTTATATATTTTAAATATGATATAGTATAAAATAATTGTATATTTAAACATTTTTAATTAAATAAATCTATACTATAATTATATTTATTAATATATTATATGTTAAAAAATATAAATTATTAAATATAAATATAATACAACAATATATATAACAAGATGCATTTTGTTATTATATTATATTTTAAATAATAATATAATATACAATAATAATAATAATAATAATTAGCATTTTTTAGGATGGAGAATAAAGGATGTCATCCGTGCCCAACTATCGATCTAACACAAGAGTGTGAAGAAGATACTGATATGGTAAAGAAAAGTGCGGTTATTTGTCATTTCATAGGATTGAAATTGAGCAGAAATCACATTAAAGACTGGGTTGAAAGCTCTTGGAAACCCCCTTGCGCACAAAATTTTTTACTGAAAGGGTTTTTCAATGCCATTTTTCTTGCTGAAGAAGATAGAGACTCAATCCTTAAAGGTAATTCTTGGAGCTGTGGCAAAATTTCTCTTTACATCTGCTAGTGGTCTCCTCTTTTCAACCCAACTGCCTATGTGCCATATGATGGCCCCAAATAGCTCTACCTCTACAATCTGCCTCTTAATTTTTGGTTAGAGAATTGCTTAAGAAAGATTGGTCACTCCTTAGCCACTCTAATCAATATGGATTTGGACAGGTTGGAACAGGACGCATACCTATATGCATGCATCCAAGTTGTGGCTATCCAAAGATTGTCCTTGGAGATCACCCTGTGCCATGCTCAAAAGACATAGACTCAATCAATGGAGATCAAGGAAAATAAAGTCTTCTACCTTTCCCGCGGTAGTTGTAGACACTCTGGCAATAATTGTCCCCAAAATGACACCGAGACGAATCCCCATATGGTTAATTCATATCATGGAATTTCTCCACCCGCTCAAGATGGCTCAACCCACCTCCCATCCACTTTGGAAGTGCACATTTCTATCCCACCACCTCCTACTAACATAGACCCTCCACCTAATTTTCCTACCTAAAAGGTTCTAAAGATCCCACTTGCTCTTTCGAAGTCAATCCACATCCAAAAGCATCTTACTCCCAAGCTTCTTCAACTGGTATACCAAATGTTCGAGCTCCACATCCAAAATCAGGAATAGCAATTCAGACAGGATTGAACATTCCAAAATTCTTGGCCTTGGCCATCTCGGGAAACAAGGGAACACCACCCCCAACTGAGAAATTCACCATTCAAGATATCCTAGCTAGGGCATGTGGAGGTAATGCCTCCGCCAACTCCTAATTCTCAACTTGTCAGACTGTGTCCTTTCTGGCATGGTCTTGTTGGTGCCCACACTGGTGCCAACATGGAATCATCATGTATCCTTGAATGCACTCAAGTTTTCTTTCTTTCTCTCCAGAAAGTGGTGTAAGCAATTTCTTCATTTACTGCCTCTGCCTCCCCATGCCAACTTCAAGGCAATCAATTATGAGATTGTCCCTCCCACACATGTGGCACCATCATCTTCCTAAGATAGCTCACTGAATCAACACTTCTGACACATTTAACATTTTGAATCAGAGGTGCATCATCATCATTCGCTCCAACAAACACACTCGGACAGGACTTTGCATTTATTTCTTTTTCAACCTGAGATTATAAAACTCCATGTTCCTTTCCAATTCCACACTGACGATTGCAGTGAGCTTCAAATTCTCTACTTCCCCATGTCTTTTGCACCGATTCATGGATATGATTTCCCATGTGATACCAATAATGTCTTGGTATAGATTCAACGAATGTTCATAATCCAAAATGAGGACACCTTGCGGGCTTTAGTTCAAATCATTGATCCACGAGTCCTTGCGGGTCTTCACCTCCATGACCACTTCTTTCTTGAGAGGTTCTTGTCCTAGTTTATTTTATCCCATGGCCATAAAGGCTTGACATGAATCACCATGAAGAGGGTGGTGGCCCCTCACTTACAATTGATTGAGCTGGTTGCGGCCTCTTCCTTCAACAATATACCTTTCTTCGAAAGCTAGGGTGGCTTAGACACTTGTAGGGGAATGATGAAATGAGATGGGTGATAAACTTGTTCTGAGAGGGAGTTATCAGACACAAAATGGAGACATGTGAATTTGTGATCAATTACTTAGATCCCCCATTAGCTGAGGATCACCAGAGGTGACTGGAGTAATTTGCCACAGGTACTTGGCACATTCTCCACCATATTCCAAAATAATGTTTCTCTATTATTTTTTATTTATCCCTTTTCATACTAGTCTTCCTTGTACTATAATTACCTATACACCCTTGTGACAACAAGGCATATTTTTTGTATAGGAGTGGTTCCCTTAACTACATTTATATATCAAAAAATAAAAATTAAAAATTAAATAAATAAATAGAATTATAATTTTGAATTTATATACAATAAATATATAATTTATCATAAATTTGAATGTGGAGCAGCTATCTACGATTAAGAGGGCTCCCCACGAGGTTATGTCCAACTTCAACCACCATTTTCAGAAGACGTGGGATAGAATCCCACCAATAGTAAGGCCTACTATTGATCATGCTTTCTTATATTATTTGAGATCTTTTAATAATGATCTTTCTGTTATGATTCAATCTATGGGAGGAGACTCCTTACCACAAGCTTATGCTATAGCCATAAGAGCTGAGAATAGCCTCATACAGGCTGGTAAAATTTCCCCTAGACCTCATTTACCAATATTCCTTGCTATTTAGCCACCAATACCAATACATGTGCCTCCTATAGCTCTTATACCCTGGTGCAGGAGCACCTACCTGACAGCTGGCCTTCATGAGGCAGTTGGTAGTTTTAGGAAATATGATGATGATGGCGAAGATGATGATGATGAGGTTGGTCTGCAGACATTCATGCTACATGCGAAGGTTATAGTGTGGATGCCTCTGCATCATAGTGGTATCAGAGCTCAGCAAAAGGTTTGGGCTGTTGTGTGTTGATTCTGTCATCGAAAGGGCAGAGGTAGAGATAGAGTTGAGTTGTGTGTTGATTGAGAGGTTGACAAAATGCCTCCTAAAGGTAGTGGTACTGCAAGGGAATTGCAGGAGATGAAGGAGAAACATGCTAGAGAGATGAGGTTGGTCTGCAGACATTCATGCTACATGCGAAGGTTATAGTGTGGATGCCTCTGCATCATAGTGGTATCAGAGCCAGGCCAGGCTAGGAGCCCCAAGCACACGAGAGGTGTGGCTTAAGGGGGGGTGTTGGTGTTGGAAATAAGCCACACCCGGACCGATGATGGACTGGTCCAAGAGGGGCCAGTAGCTCAGTGGTAGAGCACTCCAGCAGCGTATGGAAGGTCCTAGGTTCGAGTCCACATCCACACCCTTACAAGGCATCTTGGGTGAGTGATAGGCAATCACTTTTTGTCTCTGAACAGGCATATGTGGATTTCCAGATTGGACCATATCATGATAGAATTTTGTGTGATATATTGCCTATGGAATGTTGTCACCTACTGCTAGGTAGACCATGGCAATTTGACAGAAGGGTACTGTATGATGGGTATGCTAATACCTACACCATCAAGAAGGATGGGAAGATTATCAAGTTGATGCCATTACAGACAAAAGCTGCAGTACAGAAGGCAGCTCAAATCATTTTAATGGGAAAGAAGGAGTATGTGCAGCTGCCTAGAGGAGCAGGCATAAAGGCAGTTCAGGACACTGCAGAGAAAGGAGTTGTTACAGACAACAAGCTGAAGAAAGTTTCAGTTGTGACTGACAGAGGTCAGCAGCAGGTTCAGAAACAGGGGTGCAAACAGCAACCAGTTCAGAGGATTGACAAAGATGTTGTCATAGTTGGGACTATTGCTTGTCCTATGAAGATTGAAAGAAAGGTACAGTTGAACACCACAGAGGCAGTTCAGCCAGAGGTTCTGGTCAGCCAATCTGACAAACACAGAGACAACCTGAGAAGGGCCTACATCAACAGGCTTGAGGATTTACTTGCCAGAAAGCAAGTTCCAGTTCAGAAGTCTTGGAGCAGCCAAGAGACAGCAGCAGATAAAGCTGGAGCAGGTCAGCAGATTGACAAAGCAAAGTGTAGAGGTAGAAGACTTCCACATACTCAACTCATGGGACATGAGTTCTTTTCTGTTGGGGAGTATGGTGCAGGAGCACCTACCTGACAGCTGGCCTTCATGAGGCAGTTGGTAGTTTTAGGAAATATGATGATGATGGCGAAGATGATGATGATGAGGTTGGTCTGCAGACATTCATGCTACATGCGAAGGTTATAGTGTGGATGCCTCTGCATCATACCCGCTGCACCAGCATTACCGACAACTAATACTCATCCCAATAACTAGGAAAATGTTGTTGAAACTCAATCTTTTGAGTTACAGGAGATCAAAGGCCTATTACAATCTTTTGGTAATGAGATAGTGAACCTTAAGAGGTAGCAAGGTCAAAGTTTCAAACCTTATCGGCCCCCATTTCAGTCTAATTACAAGCAAAATTAGTCAAATAGACCACCTTATCAGCCAAATAATCAAGGTCCAAGGCAAGCCTTTAACTCTAGGCCTTATCAGGCTTACAACCCAAATGCTGCTAGTTCCTCGAAGGAAATTGTACCCACGCAAAACAATTTGTCTCAGGACTATGATTGGTGCTTTTCTTATAACCAACCCCATAACCAAAATACATGTGCCAATGGGGTGATTAACCAAGCTTTGATAGTTCAAAATAGTCCAGCAGTGCAATCTATTGTGCCTATAGAACCTCCTGTTCAGCAGCAAGAAGAATAGGTACATGAGACAACACTCCTAAACTGGCAAGGAGAGGAATTTTGTGGTATGAACCAAGTTGGTTCTTCAATTGCAGCTAATACACGTAGAAAGAAAAGGGCTATAGATGAAGGGCAACAATCTGGTAAAGTTCAAACTAATGAGCATCAAGTGCCAAACGTGGATCAAGGTGTTTCTAACCCATCAAATGCTGAGAAAATTTAGGTTTTATCAAAAAGTTAGCCTTTGGTAGGCAAGGAGCAGCTTAATCCACTAGTTCAGCTAGCTTGTACTCAAGGTGACGTGGCTGCCCCTAAACGCCAAGATAAATCAGGTACATATGCTTTCAATATCCTTGACCATATGAAAAAAAGTGAATGTACCCATGACTATGTGGGATTCCCTAAGTATCCCTGGCCAAAAAGACTTGCTTCAATCAGCCTTATCAAATTTAAGTTTGTCTCAAGTGCCTAATATAGATAAGGCTAAGGTTGTGTTGACAAATACAGTTGGAAATGATAAAGCATAGCAAGCTTCAAAGGTTAAACCCCCACCATTTTATGTGTCTTTGATCATAGGGGATCATTTAGTCCATAACTGCATGATTGACTCAGGTGCTAGCAGTTCTGTCATGCCCAAACAGATTGTTGACAAGTTAGGAATTGAATATGAGCCATTAGAGAAGGGAGTTGTTCAGATGGATGGAACTGATGTTAATATAGTGGGTATAATAAAGGGACCAAGTTTAACTCTCCATGCCTGTCTAAATTTCTCTATCCCACAGGATATCTATGTCATTGAGTTACCTCCTTATTTCGCTATTTGTTTGTCAAGGGATTTTACTGCAAAAATAGGAGGTTACTTGTCCTCAAATTGGTCTCATATGTTGTTTAGAATGAGGTACGGCACTAAGGTGACTATCAAGTCAAAACCCATTGCTAAAGACCATATTGAACCTTACACTCCACGGCCCATCAATGCTAACATGGTTGCAAGTGAACAAGAGGAGCAGCCCGCTGTTCAAGAAGGTAGTACACAAATTGAAGGTATACCAGAAGTTCTTCTTGATGAATGGGCAGAACAGACTCAAGTGGTTGATCTGTGTGAGTACCTAGAAGAGGTTGGTTTGGGTGTGTATATGATGCACAACGCTGATTTATTTCTGCCTAACATTAAAAAAAGTGCAGAACAACAAGATGGGCAGCAAGATAATGAGGTCTGGGAGCTATTTTTTGATGGCTCAAGGAGTAAAATGGGTGTTGGTGGTGGATGCATGCTTGTTTTCCCAAGGGATGAGAGGTACTATTCATCTTTTAGATTCTATTTCAGTTGTGCTAACTATTGGGACCTAAAATTTTCTACAAATTTTTGCAAAAAATTTTAGGTTCTCATGTGTGAAAGTCAATTACCAACACTAAAAAATGGACAACTAAGACAACTTACAATTCTGGATTTCATATGGAACAAGATAACTAGCACTGTCCCAAAGGCAATAAGAAATATAACAACTCTTAAACTCTTGCTCTTAGATGGAAACAACCTATCAGGTTCACTGCTGGAAGATATTGGTTATCTTTCCAACTTGGACATTTGATTGATGAGAATAACATATCAGGGCCTCTACCAAAGTTAATTGCTAATTGGAGTAGACTAAAGCATTTCCACATGAATAACAAATCAGCTCAGTGGTGTTGTACCAAATGGCTTTGGGTTAAAGATAGGGAAAGGTTCAATGCAGTGTTAAATCAGATAAAAATCAAACAACCTCAAGGAGGTATAGCTAAAAGTGATAAAGATGCCTTGACCATAGCAGAGTACATTAAATACCCTGTGGTTGTTAGACCATCTTATGTTTTAGGTGGCCATGCAATGGAAATTATCTACAGTGATGGCATGTATGTCTATATCTAGACATCAACACAGAGCCATCCTAAGGCTGTGTAAGCTGGTAGTATCTGGAGTATCAGATTTATAGGAGCAAGCAAAAATTATAAAACATGAAGCTAAATTCTACAAAAAATGCAAAAAATGGAGTTGTGATAATGTTTTAAAAACTCTCAAAAAAAATGCATATGGTAGGTATGAAACTAGACATCACAACCCCATCTTCCAAAATCTGAGGCTTGCAGATATCTTTGGTGGAAGGAGGGTGGTACTACTCCTATTCCTGCCAAATACTTTCCCATGCACCCAATTCTAGTCCTTCTTACACTCTACTGCCCTTTGCCATTTTCATTGGTTTTCATGCCCAGACACAGAAGAAGAAACCATGGCGAGCACTAAAGTGTTATATGGCCTTGAAAGCAAATGGTGGAAGTGTTAGACTCAGGGCATACAACTGAGAGGGGGGATGAATCAGTTGTGCAAAAACTTTCTCCAATTTACACACTTAAATCTTCTTAGTGATTAGCAGTATATTAAACATGAAACATAATGCATTCAAATCAAAAGTAGAAACTCATCAACAGATAAGACACCAAGATTTTGACATGGAAAACCTAGTTAAGGGAAAAAACCATGGGGTGATTAACCTAAGAATGTATTCTCTGTTAGAAGAATAGAAAGAATAAAATGGCACTTGCCAATTAGGGCTCACTGCCTGAGCACACTGCTCACAAGAGGCTCACTGCCTACAAGAGACACACTGTCTACAAAGAAATAAGTATCACCTTCATGAACTAGAGAATAGCATCTTCACCATGCTTGAATCAGTTCCATTTAAGCCCAATACTTCTGCTCTGCCTTTCACACTCCTCGCTACCACACACTCATCACCACAAGGCACACTTTGGAAAGACTTCACAATCCCTTATTTATACAAGGCATCGACTTAGGAATAATCGTCTAAGTTAGAAAACATCTACAAGAACATCCGCAAGATGTGTAATACATCCGGTTAGCTAGTCTCAAGAAGAATACCATCATCCAGTGGTTATTCTTCAAATGTGCACTCTAACTTCAATGCAGACCACCAACATGAACTGGACATGATCCAAGGATCACCACAACCTTTCCTGAATCACTTGAGAACATTCACACTTCATCTACTTGTTGGAACTCTCCTCTCCTTCATTCGGAGCTTTAAGAACACAGTCTATCATTACTGTCACAAAGGAATAGGTTCTTCTAGACCTTCAAATCATGAACCAATCGAGCTGACACTTCACACGGACATCCTCAACACTCCCTCAAATCCGTAGAATGGTATAGTGCATTACCGGATCTCACCGGACCTATCTGTATCACTCTGTCACCTCTGAACACCTGTTGGAGCTGGTTCTACTTGAGCGGCCATGACTTCTTCAGATCTTCATGCGGACCTTTGAAAACTTGATTGGATCATCTCAAGACTCATATCTACAAACCCTTTGAACCACAACCTATGATCTACATCTTAGCTGGGATCTCCACTTCACTGTCTTCATTGCTCCTCTCTGCTCATCCAATCCTTCTTATCAATGCAACATGAGTATGTTGACATCAATGACAACACCGGTTAGGCCCATACTTGCAACAATCTCCCCCTTTGTCATTGATGGCAACATATGATGTGAAAAACCATCAAGACACGAACTTCTCCTTACTGTCACAACTCCCCCTATCAGTAACAACCATTCACATGTCTTCCTTCCTTTACTACTCCCCCTTTGATCATCAGCCACTTGTTTTTCACATGTCTTCTCTCCCCCTTTGACATCAATGGCAAAGGGCTCATACTTGCAACTACAATACTTCAGAATCATACCTGCCACTCCCCCTGAGTAGTAGCTCCCATCAATCTGGATCACAAGATATGACTATGATATCCACCAGACTGATGCACCTTAGTGTACCTTAGTTCATCACTGGAGGGGCAATAACCCCTAACTTCTCCCTGAGATACTCAAAAGAGTCCTTAGGTAGAGGTTTAGTAAAGATATCTGCAATCTGATCCTTGGAGGGCACAAACTCCAATCTGACTTCATTCTTGTTCACTTGCTCTCTCAAAACGTGAAACTTGATAGATATATGCTTAGTCTTAGAATGCAACACCGGATTCTTAGATATATTTATTACACTTGAATTATCACAGAAGATTGTGATAGGATCCTCATACTCTACTTTGATATCTCTTAGCATCTGCTTCATCCACAAGACTTGAGTACAACTACCTGCTGCTGCAATGTATTCTGCTTCAGTTATGGACAGAGATATTGCCTCTTATTTCTTGCTTAGCCAAGAACCAATCTCTTTCCCAGAAAGAATGCTCCACCACTGGTACTCTTCCAGTCATCCACATCTCCTGCCCAATTTGCATCTGTATATGCATGAAGAGAGAAATCATGATCTCTAGGATACCACAAACCATACTCAACTGTTCCTTTTAGATATCTAAAAATCATTTTGATTGCCATGACATGAGATTCTCTGGGATCAGCCTAGAATCTCGCAACAAGACCAACAGCCTGCATTATATCTGGTCTAGTTTGAGTGAGATACAACAATCCTCCAATCATTGATCTGTACTTTGTCTGGTCTACCTTAGGAGAGTCATCATCTTTGCTCAACTTACATCTAGTTGCCATGGGAGTATTCATTGGCTTTGAATCTTCCATTCCAAATTTCCTCAACAATTCTTTCACATATTTGGTCTGAGAAATAAAGATTCCTTTCTTTATTTGAGTAATTTGCAGACCCAAGAAGAAATTCATTTCACCAAGTATAGACATCTCAAACTCACTTTTCATTTGATTTGCAAAAGTTTTACACATACTATCTCTTCCTCCAAAGATGATATCATCAACAAATACTTCAACAATCAAGATGTTTTCATGATCAATTTTGAAATATAAGTTATTGTCAGCAATACCTTTGTTGAAACCAATCTTCAAAAGATGTTTGTCCAATCTTTCATACCAGGCTCTTGGGGCTTGTTTTAGGCCATACAGTGCCTTCTTCAGCTTGCAGACCATATCACCATGCTTAGATAATTGGAATCCATCCGGTTGTTCAATGTACACTTCTTCTTCTAAGTCACCATTCAAGAAAGCAAACTTGACATCCATCTGATACACCTTGAAATCCTTGAAGGCAGCAAATGCAAGAAATAATCTGACTGCTTCAATTCTTGCTACCGGAGAAAAAGTTTATTCAAAATCAATTCCTTCTATTTGAGAATAGCCCTTGCAGACCAGTCTGGCTTTATTTTTGATTACTTCACCAACTTCATTTAGTTTGTTCCGGAAGACCCATTTGGTTCCAATCACATTCTTGTTTCTAGGCCTAGGAACAAGATCCCAAGTGTGATTTTTCTCAATTTGCATCAACTCTTCCTCCATTGCTTTGGTCCAGGTTTCATCATTGCAAGCTTCATTTATTGTCTTAGGTTCAATCTTTGAAATCAGACAATATTCTTCTAAATTTTGAGCAATTTTCCTTCTAGTTTGCACACCTTTTCTTTTATCACCTATGATATGATCTTTAGAGTGGTTTAGTCTTACATACCTTTGAACTTTGGGAGTTTCTTGCACTTCTACTTCTTGATCAGGCTCATTCAGACCTGTCTCTTCTTCCTAATTTACCAGATCAATTTGAATTTGACTTTTAGAAGAGGATTGAACTCCTTGAACCAGAACACCATTCTGATCATCTTCATCATATTCATAAAACCTTGAGGGTTTCTCTATTCCCTCATCAACCTTCACATTTGTACTTTCTATCATCTTTCTTAGTCTCTTGTTATAACACCGGTATGCTTTGCTTTGAGTAGAGTAACCCAAGAATATTCCTTCATCACTTCTAGCATCAAACTTGGCTAGATCTTCATCTCTTTTGATGTAATATTTGCTACCAAAGACTCTAAAATATCTTACAGTAGGAGTAATGTCAAACCAAAGTTCATAAGGGGTTTACTAGTATTGCTTCTGATTTGAACTCGATTGAGAGTATAAATTGCAGTGCTGACAACTTCTCTTCAATAGATCTGAGGAACATTTGCTTCCATCATCATGGTCCTAGATGCTTCCTGGATGATCCGGTTCTTTCTTTCCACTACATTCTGCTGTGGAGTCCTAGGAGCAAACAACTGTCTCTTAATTCCATGTTTCTCACAGAACTCTATGAACTCACCGGATGTGAATTCTCTACCTCTATCAGACCTCAAACATTTCAACTTTAATCCTATTTCATTCTCTACCATAGCCTTGAATATTTTGAATTTCTTAAGAGCTTCTGATTTCTCCTTTAGAAAGGTTACCCACATCATCCGGGAATAGTCATCAATTAGTAGCATGAATTATCTATCACCTTGAATACTCCTAGTTCTTACCGGACCACAAAGATCAGTGTGAACTAAGTCCAATAATCTAGTAGAAGATAGTTCCTTGCTTTTGAATGTGACTTTGCTCATCTTACCCAACTAACATTCCTTGCACAAGCTGTTAGTAGGTTTCACCAATTTTGGAAGATCTCTTACAGCCTGAGTATTGCTTATCTTGATGATATTATCAAAATTCACATGACACATCCTTCTATGCCATAACCAACTCTAATCAACTTGAACAAATAAGTAGCTTTTACCAGTACCAACCAAGTGGAAGATAGTACCTTTAGTTTGAGTACCGAATGCAATCTTTGTTCCAGAACTTTCAAAGATTTTGCATTTTCATCCTTGAATCGGAGATCATAGCCTTTGTCCACCAACTGTCCAACACTGAGAAGATTGTGCTTCAAACCTTCAACATACAGTACATTACCAGTTTTATTTCTTCCATCAAAAGAAATAGTTCCTCTTCCTCTGATTCTACCAGCAGAATTGTCACCAAACTTTACCACTCCTTCATACCTTTCCAAATCTACAAACTTATTTTTGTCACCTGTCATATGGTGAGAGCATCCACTGTCAATGACCCAATCATCCTTCTCTTCAATTTGGGCGGCCAGATCTCTTTCCACAGTCTTAAGATTGACAGATACAGAGGACATTGGATCTTTTTCCTTGATGGCAATGAACACCCATTCATTTTCAGATTTGTTTCCTATCTCTGATTCATCATCTGTTACTCCTTCATTATCATCATCTTCATGTACATAGTAATAGTTCTTTTGGAACCTTGGCTTGTTAGGATTTTGCCTTGAAAATCTTTCCAAACACCTTGAGGCAAAATGACCAATCTTATTGCAATTGAAACACTTAAAAGGTAATTTTCCTTCATACTTACCGGATCCTCTTGGCAGCCTCTTTGCAATAAGGGCTTCAAGTTGAGTAGTTTCTACTTCTTCTTCTTCTAGATCTTTTCTTGCTTTTTCATACCATGACAATTTTCTTGAAGAATTCTCTCCTGGATCAAACCTTTGTTTACCTTTAATAGAGGCACTGGCTTTGAATGCAGATTCAGCTTGGCGGGTTGTCTCCAAACTCTGTCATTTCAAATGCAGCCAATTTCCTAGCCAATTGACTCTTGTGACAATTGTATGGGCTCTGAATTATTTAATGGCAACAGCCTTGATTTTGTAAGAAGCAGGAAGGGATCTAAGAATTTTACCAACAATCTCATTTTCATCCAAGACTCCACCAACATTTCTAATTCCACAAACCAGCTCATTCACTCTTGGCATAAAAGTAGTAATATTTTCATCATCTCTCATCTTCAATTTTTCAAATTTCCCTTTTAGACTCTGTAACCTTACACATTTAACATACTGGTGTCCTTCATGCAAAAGTTCCAGTTTATTCCAAATCTCAAAGGTAGTTGGTAGGTCAATAACATTTGAGAGCTCTGAGTCAAATAATGCACTTAGAAGAGTCTCTTTGGTCCGCAGATTGTTTTCAGCATCTGTGATTTCATTTAGGGTTGTCAGACCACCCTGTGGAGGTACATACTATTTTGTAACCATGGACCAGTACGCCATTCCCATACACTGCAAGTGACATTTCATGCAATCTTTCTAAAGAGAAAAGTTGGTTCCATCAAACTTCAGACTATCCTTGTAAGACGACATCCTAGATCTCCTCAAGCGGTTAAGCTCCTTTTAGAGGAACTTGGCTCTAATACCAATTGTTAGACTTAGAGCACACAATTGAGAGGGGGGGTGAATCAGTTGTCCAAAAACTTTCTCCAATTTACACACTTAAATCTTCTTAGTGATTAGCAGTATATTAAACATGAAACATAATGCATTCAAATCAAAAGCAGAAACTCATCAACACATAAGACACCAAGATTTTGACGTGGAAAACTTGGTTAAGGGAAAAAACCATGGGGTGATTAACCCAAGAATGTATTCTTTGTTAGAAGAATAGAAAGAACAAAATGGCACTTGCCAATTAGGGCTCACTATCTGAGCACACTGCTCACAAGAGGCTCACTGCCTACAAGAGACACACTGTCTACAAAGAAATAAGTATCACCTTCATGAACTGGAGAATAGCATCTTCACCATGCTTGAATTAATTCCATTTAAGCCCAATACTTCTGCTCTTTCTTTCGCACTCCTCCTCGCTACCACACACTCATCACCGCAAGACACACTTTGGAAAGACTTCACAATCCCTTATTTATACAAGGCATCGACTTAGGAATAATCATCTCAGTCGGCAAACATCTACAAGAACATCTGCAAGACGTGTAATACATCTGGTCGGCCAGTCTCAGGAAGAATACCATCATTCAGTGGTTATTCTTCAAATGTGCACTCTAACTTCAATACGCACCACCAACATGAATTGGACATGATCCAAGGATCACCACAACCTTTCCTGAATCACTTGAGAACATTCACACTTCATCTGCTTGCTGGAATTCTCCTCTCCTTCATCCAAAGCTTTAAGAACACAGTCTGTCATTACTGTCACAAAGGAATAGGTTCTTCCAGACCTTCAAATAATGAACCAATCGAGTTGACACTTCACACGGATGTCCTCAACACTCCCTCAAATTCACAGAATGGGATAGTGCATTACCGGATCTCACTGGACCTATCTATGTCACTCTGTCACCTCTGAACATGGTGCAGGAGCACCTAAGGAAACATCTTGGAATCAGAAGACACCTATGATCATGAGAAGATCCTATGGAGATAACCAAATCAATTGGAGCATTTTAAAATCAGTTATGACAAGTGGTAATGGTCAAGGTGATATAATGATCAAATGTCCTGAGGGTCCTGGTAAGGACCCTAGGACCAAAAAGGATGTAATTTGGGCCAATAGTGTCTCTAGGGGCAGGGGCACCTAGATAATTTAGTCAGTTTCTATTTTTGTAGTCCTTAAGGTCTAAGAGACCAATTGTAAGACCTGAGGGCTATATGTGTGTTCAAATTAGTCATGTCTGGTAGTTAAAAGATGTTGTAATTGGCAAAAAATCTTGTATGTAACCGTGTCATGGACAGTTGCAGAGCAGTTGGCATTCCCACTGGTACAACTACCATCCACACAATGAAGCATAAAGCTAGTCTTGTGAGATTGAGAAAGTAGGTAGAGAGAGTAGTAGAGTAAATTGGAATCTGATTGCACAATAAACTAAGACATTCCTGGTATTTCCTTTCAGTTTGACAGTTCTGTATTGTTTTTGTTTTGACTGGTGCAAAGGATCACATATTGTTCTTATTCTGTTTTGAGGGTAATAATGTCATAATGGACCATTCCGTGAATGTAAGATTCTGATCCTCATGGAATGAGTCTTGTACAAATTGTATGATATAACCCTAACCCTAACTGTGTAAGAGGAGTACGAGTTCGAGTGGTGATCACCATCAAAATATAGAGTCGAGACCTCAGGAAGGAGGATTCAAGCGTGAAGCAGGGGAGTCTGCATGCCTGTGTTGGAGGAGAATGTGTATCGGTGTAAGGAGTGATGTCGGAAGAAGACTTAAAAGTCCCAGCGAACGGTGGATCACGTCGACAGGGAGCATATCGGAGAGAAGGTTAGGAAGTCTTACCGACGAATAACAGCATGAAGGAGATATTGGTGAGAGATAGGCGTCAGCGGAAGTAAAGAAAGTTTGGCCGAAGAGTAAAGTCTGATCGATGGGTCAAAGCTCATCAGAGTGAAGGGAGTCATCAGAAGATCTGAGTAAAGTTAGGCCAACCGAAGCATGTGTCGCCGATGAAAGAAGACCATGGGTTAAGTATATCAGAGAGAGATGGAAGATCGGAAGGCGAGGGAAAGCTTTGACCGATGGTCTAAGTCACAATGATGGTAAGCATTAGTGTGAGAGGGGACGTTGGGGTGAGAAAAGTGTGTTGGACCGATAGTGGGCACTTTCACCGATCGGGGTGACAACTGCAAGTGTCAGCGATGGCGAGTTTATCAATGTAACGGGAGTGCGTTGGTAGGAGTTTGCGAACGGTTGCCGATGGAGAGTGTGTGACCGATATGTCGGAGAGACAATAACCATCGGGGCAACATTTCTGAAGGAGGCCGATAACAAGTGTTAGGCCGATGAGCATAAGGGTTTCGGTGAGAGAGAAACCGTCAGGAAGAAAGAATGAGGGTAGGCTGACAAGGCAAGTCAGGCCGATAGGGATAAGGTTAGGATAGTTTCGGTGAGACATAAAGAGACTCTTGCCAATATTGGGAAAAAAAACAAACATTTAGTACGTTTCTGCTACGTACTCTACATCATATTGGTATCAGAGCAGTAAGTAGGATCTTGAGGGAGTAATAGGATCTGGTGAAAGAATTGAGGGTTGGTGATATTTGTGAAGATGGCTCCTAAGAATCAGATGGCTAGGGAGAACAATGAATTGAGAGAAGCCTTAGAGGCTAGAGAAAAAGAGTTGAGGGAAAGAAGAGAGCAAGATACTGGAAGGGAAAGAGAGTTGAGGCAAGTAAGAAGAGAGAATGCATCAATCTTGGCTAGATTGGAAGCATTGGAGAAGAATCCTAGAAGGGATGAACAAAATGATTCAGAAGGAGATGAGGAGGTAGATGAGAATCCTCCTGAGGATGAAGGATCCTGAAGAAAAGAAATTTGTGAGATTGCTGAAGGCAATCCAAGGAAGTGGAACAAAGGCAAACATAGAGTTACCTGTCTATCAGGGGAAGATGGATAGTGAAGAGGTCTTAGGGTGGATAGATGCCCTGGAAAAAAATTTTGAGTATGAGGAGATGAGTGATGAGAAGAAGATCAAATTTGCAAAAACAAAACTGAGAGGTACAACACTTACATGGTGGAGTAGTGTGCAAGCAGAAAGAGTGGCTAGAGGTGCATCAAGAATCACTTCTTGGGGTAGGATGAAGGATATGATGAAGGATCAATTCCTTCCATCTGATTACTCCATTTAGACAAAGAGGATGAGGTAGAATCTGAAATAGAAGGACATGGATGTTATGTCCTATACTGAGCAATTTCATAAGCTTAGTATTAGAGGAGGATTAGAAGATGAAGAAGAGAAGGTGGCAAGGTACCTTAATGGGCTTAGGTATAACTTACAGGATGAGATTGGTTTAACAATACCAAAATCACTTGGAGAATGTTTTCAGTTGGCCATCAGGGCTGAAGAGAAAGTGAAGAGGAAGCAAGAAAGACAAGGAGGTAGTGGAAGAGGATACAGAGGTAGGGGCAGACCTACTACTAAAGTTCAGAACAGTAATGAGAAGGGTAAGGAGATTTCTACAGATCAGAGAGGTGGATATAGAGGTGGAGGTAGATTTGGATCAGGAAGAGGAGTGTTTACAGGTAGATGTTACCATTGCAATGAGGTGGGACACACATCTTTCAACTGTCCTAAGAAGGATGGTGTTGACAAGCCCAAGGATAGAAGAGTTCACTTGGCACAAGAGGAGGAGAAGCAAGAAGAACCGGAATTGTTGTCAGCCTCTCCAATGATGGTTGGAAAAATGCTTATGGTGGAGAAAGGTAAAATGAAGCAACCACCATAGGTATCTATTTTCAGAACTAATTGTTTAATCCATGGAAAGATATGCAAGTTGATTGTAGATTCAGGTTCTCATGATAATCTAGTTTCTTGGGAAATGGTGAATAAGTTGGGATTGAAAACTTTTGATCATCCTAGTCCTTACCATGTCACTTGGGTGAGTCAAGAATAGCAAGTCAGGGTTACTAAGAAGGCATATGTTGATTTTTCCATTGGTCCATATCAGGATTATGTTTTGTGTGACGTCATTCCAATGACATGTGGGCATATTATTTTGGGTAGACCATGGCAGCATTTGAGAAGGATAGTTCATGATGGTTATACTAATAACTATTTGGTGCACAAAGATGGTAGAAAGTTCAAACTAGTGCCTTTACCTTGTGAGGAGAAGAAGGAACATGTTACTATCTGTTTTGGAGAGAAACTGCAGTCGAATGTGTAGGTTAAGGATGGTTGGAAGCAACATGAACAGTTGCAGCAGAAGAAGGTGGATGACAGTCCTAAAGAACAACAGGTTTGGGACTTAAATTGCATCAAGATTGGGGATATTGATTGTCCTACAGGGAGGCAGAAAAAGGAAGGCAGACAATAGACAGTACAGAGAGAAATAACTCAAAACTTTAAGATGGAGAGAGCAGAAGCATTGCAGCAGTAGGGTCCTAGGCAAGGACATCAGAACAAGTTTTATGGTATTAACACTTTTGGTAAGAGTCATGCAGGTTGGAGAAGGAGGAAGATAACCCTTGGAGAGTTCATGTTTCCTATCACCAGTCAGAGGAACATTCCAACAAGATGGAAGAATGGATGGAGTAGATCCCATAACTCTTGGGACAAGAGTTTTTATCATGCTGGGGAGTATGGTGCAGGAGCACCTAAGGAAACATCTTGGAATCAGAAGACACCTATGATCATGAGAAGATCCTATGGAGATAACCAAATCAATTGGAGCATTTTAAAATCAGTTATGACAAGTGGTAATGGTCAAGGTGATATAATGATCAAATGTCCTGAGGGTCCTGGTAAGGACCCTAGGACCAAAAAGGATGTAATTTGGGCCAATAGTGTCTCTAGGGGCAAGCACACCTAGATAATTTAGTTGGTTTCTATTTTTGTAGTCCATAAGGTCCAAGAGACCAATTGTAAGGCCTGAGGGCTGTATGTGTGTTCAAATTAGTCATGTCTGGTAGTTAAAAGATGTTGTAATTGGCAAAAGATCTTGTATGTAATCGTGTCATGGATAGTTGTAGAGCGGTTGGCATTCCCACCAGTACAACTGTCATCCACACAATGAAGCATAAAGCCAGTCTTGTGAGATCAAGAAAGTAGGTAGAGAGAGTAGTAGAGTAAATTGGAATCTGATTGCACAATAAACTAAGACATTCCTGGTATTTCCTTTCAGTTTGACAGTTCTGTATTGTTTTTGTTTTGACTGGTGCAAAGGATCACATATTGTTCTTATTCTATTTTGAGGGTAACAATGTCATAATGGACCATTGCGTGAATGTAAGATTCTGATCCTCATGGAATGAGTCCTGTACAAATTGTATGATATAACCCTAACCCTAACTATGTAAGAGGAGTGCGAGTTTGAGTGGTGATCACCATCAAAATATAGAGTCGAGACCTTGGGAAGGAGGATTCAAGTGTGAAGCAGGGGAGTCTACGTGCCTGTGTTGGAGGAGAATGTGTATTGGCGTAAGGAGTGATGTCAGAAGAAGACTTAAAAGTCCCAGCGAACGGTGGAGTCACGCCGACAAGGAGCATATCGGAGAGAAGGTTGGGAAGTCTTACCGATGAATAGCAGTGTGAAGGAGATATTGGCGAGAGATAGGCATCAGCGGAAGTAAAGAAAGTCTGGCCGAAGAGTAAAGTCTAACCGATGGGTCAAAGCTCATCGGAGTGAGGGGAATCATCAGAAGATCTGAGTAAAGTTAGGCCGACCGAAGCATGTGTTGCTGATGAAAGAAGACCGTGGGTTAAGTATATCGGAGAGAGATGGAAGATCAGAAGGCGAGGGAAAGCTTTCACCGATGGTCTAAGTCACAGCGATGGTAAGCATCAATGTGAGAGGGGACGTCAGGGTGAGAAAAGTGTGTTGGACTGACAGTGGGCACTTTCACCAATCGGGGTGACAACTGCAAGTGTCACCGATGGCGAGTTTATCGGTGTAACGGGAGTGCGTCAGTAGGAGTTTGCAAATGGTTGCTGATGGAGAGTGTGTGACTGATATGTCAGAGAGATAATAACCATTAGGGCAACATTTCTGAAGGAGGCCAATAACAAGTGTTAGGCTGATGAGCATAAGGGTTTCGGTGAGAGAGAAACCATTGGGAAGAAAGAACGAGGGTAGGTCGATAAGGCAAGTCAGGCTGATAGGGATAAGTTTAGGATAGTTTTGGTGAGACATAAGGAGACTCTTGCCGATATTGGCAAAAAGAACAAACATTTAGTACGTTTCTGCTACGTACTCTACATCAGAACACCTGCTAGAGCTAGTTCTACTTGAGCAGCCATAACTTCTTCAGATCTTCATGCGGACCTCTGAAAACTTGACTGGATCATCTCAAGACTCATATCTACAAACCCTTTGAACCGCAACCTATGATCTACATCTTAGCTGGGATCTCCACTTCACTGTCTTCATTGCTCCTCTCTACTCATCCAATCCTTCTCATCAATGCAACATGAGTATGTTGACATCAATGACAACACCGATTAGGCCCATACTTGCAACAGGAAGCTCTATGCAAACTCTTCGGAATATACATTGCCATCAACAGACATTCATACCATTTCTCTTCCAGAGATGACATTGATTCGCAATAGTCAAGCCCAATTGGAATGGAGTATTTGGATTGAACATGATTCTCAGCTAGAGAATATCAATTACATCATTCTTGATTGTGAGCAATGGGGGAAATTCTACAAGTGGTATAATGGAGGCCCTGTGATCAACCCCAAATCTAGCCGAGGGCTGCATTTCCAGTATGAAAAAAATCAAATTCACTTTAATGGCAATTTGGAAGACATACAACATTTGATCAATTAATTTTGTCCACAGGACGGTGGCAGGATTTGATCCACAGAAATCCTGAGAAGATTTCTTGACAGTAATGATGATGATATTATTCTGATGAAGGTGCACCACAAGGCATTTGGCCCAACGATATGGTAAATGCTATGCCCAATGTATGTGAGTTTGGATACCATGAGATGAGAGAAGATGGAAAGAGGTGGCGGCACAACATTTGCAAGAGGATCTTCTTCAGGAGTTCATGGAAGTGTGGAGGCTATTGCTCACAAACAATATTGCTAGGTGCAGAAGGCACATCAAAGCCCATTGAACTGACAGATGGGCTCATTCCAACACTATGGAGAGAATGGGTGTAGACTAGAGGCAGCACCGACTTTAATGTAGGGATAACAGAAGATTCTCAAGAATTTCTCTAGTTCATATTCCATAGAATTCTTGATCAATATTGCTCAGGGTTCTGCATGGAAACATTTGGCGTTATAGATTCCCAATCATTCCAGTGCCACAATTGTGGTAAAATAGTTCTGCTAAGTGAAAATCCCCACGATGGTCTTGTCTAGATGTTGGGACTTCCATTTCCATACCACCATAATAATACACAAACTTTTGAGTACACTTTTCTTGATTTACTGAGAATAAGAAGTTTGAGGAAAATGAACCAAAAGTTCCATCAAATAATGTATATATCCAAAACAAATATCCTACACTTCGAAAGAGGATGAGAATTTTTGTTATAGCTATGAACTGCTATGACGAATATGGTAAAATTTCTCCTCGTATGTGGGAAATATTTCAGGAAATGTACAGCCACAGGAGTTTGATGCTTTTATCTGCAATAGTGGTAGTGAAATCTACTACCCAACTACTCCAGGCTATCCCGATGATGGATCAGATAATAAAGTGTCTTTTGATACAAATAATAATTAACACATTAACTACCAAAGGGTGTGGCAAAGACTGTGACCAAACAAAGGGTTGAAAGTCATTTTGACTTGGAACTTAAAACACCTATCTTGCATGATGTTTTTGATACAATGCCTGAGCGTATAAAATAGAACAAAGCACTACACTTGTCACTTGAGCATGTAAAAAGTCACAGATCATTACATAACACTTTCTCAATGTTTAGGGATGGTCGCATTCGTTATGCAATAGAAAGGACTGAGATTCTATCATAAATGATGCCAATGTTGGAATGGGTTATGCAAAATTCACAACCAGTTCTTATATATATGTGAATGATCATTGAAGGTTGATTACTTGATCCTACTCATTCTGTACTGTACCTATTTCATAAATCCCCAAGCAGCGGTGAATTTGTCTACGATATGGAAGCTCATGATTACATTAAACATTGAATGCCATACTGGCAAGATATGTGTGGGAGGGGTTTGTTGAAAAGGACTATAGAACACTTCAAGAGAATGCCAAGATTGCAGATGTAAAGCCATGATCCACAACCTTCTCTCATACATGATAGCATGGGTGCTCCGATATAAAGCAAGGATATTCTTCAACACATAATGAAAGGTGGATTTACAGCTCTCTTGGTAGATCTACATACTAAGTATGGATACATAAACAAGTTGTATGAATTGCTAAGAAAGCATGCCCCCAAAGAAAAATAATGCCAATAAACGTTTAAATTCAATCCGGCATCCTCCTCACCTGTGCCCTATTGGTGCTCTAAAACATGGGATGAGCATTGACTAAATATGAAGGATAGAGAATTCACATGAAATATTGTGAATACAAAGGCTCCGATGGTCTTGTATGCCAGATGCTAAAGCATGTTTTTCATTAATTGCGATGATTGCATATATGCACAGAATGGATTTAGGGCACGATGGTGAAGCAAACCTAAAATGGGAAACCCTAAAAGTCATATATCAGAGAGATACTTAGGATCGGAGTAAATTTTTCAGATCTCTCTAATTATGTGTGTTATGCCGATGGGGTGGGCCACCAAAAATGCAACTAAGAAACGTTACGTGAAAAATATGAATTTATGCAGGACAACAAATGATATTTTAAAGCAGGCACCTTTCTGCAATATTTTCCTCAAGGAATTACTTGAATGCTAACTAAAAAATCAAGGCAGAAATAAAGATCAGCAAGACCAAGCAATTCAGAGTGAGAATTTTAAATCATGCCAATATCATGCATCATACCGATGAAAAACTCATCAGCAAGAATAGGCCAGTCAAAGTAAAAATCTCATATCACTCTGAGTTTGTATGTTTTTCTGATGGATACTCTTTTGGAGAGACAGTATGCTAGGGTCGGTGAGAAGAGACAATTATAAAAGAAAAGAAATAAGTATTTACCAAGGGTGCAAATAAAGATGACAGAGAGATTCAAATGTAATCAATTATTTTTCACCTAAGTAAAACCTCTATCAAACAAAGAGTGAAAATAAATATAAAGACATCATACAAATATTTGTAAAACCGAGCCTGAGGAATATTTTGCAGTGAAATATTTTCACCGAGGAAGAGAGAACGGGGTAATATTTTTACCCAAATGAATATTTTGGCAAAACAAAGGTGAAAGCACACAAAGTAAATGCAATAAGAAATATTTTTACCAGAGGAGTTAAAAGTGGGTAATTAAATATGGTAAAAATATATATGAGTAAAAATTGAGTTTGAAGTTTCCAAGAAGATTACCATTAAAATTAATTTTCAGGGAGATTACGAAAATGAAGTTTAATTAAAATATTTAATTTGCCAATGACAACTAATTAAATATTTTATTTTTCCGAAAACAATTGAATGAAGAGCTATACCAAAGGATGCACTAGAATGTAAAGGGTCATAACCTTAAGTTTGCAAAATATATAAGGGAGATACAAATCGGAAAAGGAAAAGGTAATCATCAGTAGATTAGAAAAGCATCATGATTAGAAGTAGAAGTTAGATAACTAGAGGGATTGATCAGTTGCCAAAATAAAACATTATGATGTATATTGTAAAATATTTTGAAATTGTATAATGGAGAAAAATGCATAAATTGGTGATTTAATATTGGTGTCTATTGTTTGTTGAGCTGAACAATTATTTGGCTGTCTCCACATTGTTATTTCTCTATTATTTGAACCTGAGTTTCCAAGTTGATATTTCAGTTTCATTGAGACACACTTGTTGTTTTTGTGTAATCAAATTAATTGGTTTCTATTAAAGAATTAAAATCCTTTTGATTGATTACAGTAACTTGGAAGTAACATTTGGATCAGTAAGAAGAGCCCTATAATTGACAAGATTGCCATAATGTCTCCAATTTGATATTATCTTGTTATTCAAATTAAGGATCTACTCCATTTGTCAATACACACTTGCTGTCATTGTGTGATTCTGTTGATTGGTTCCTTCAAAGAAGGATTAAAATCCTTTCAATAAGTCACAGTAACATGGTAGGATCAAGTGGATCAATAAGTAGAGTCTGTCAGTCACATCCTTGCATGTTTATACAAGGTATAAACAAACACAAATGCCAAACAATTAGAATTGTAACCAGTAAGTAAATCATATATCATATACACCTTGACTCCATTAGCCCAATAGAAATAGGCACTGGTCATACCAATTCCACTCTAGGATTCCATAAAATCTTATTCAAACAATTACATCTTAGATCTTAGTATTAAGATTAGAAGTAGTTTGCAAGCGTTCATCTATTCCACACTTTATGCCATTGTGAGTAGATACCTAAATTCATTTGAGTCATACATTCCTTTTATATGCTTTAGCTTTCAAGGTTCACCTGCCTAGGTTTAGCAGAGCCTAAAGTGTAGGGAGTCATCAACCATTTAGGTTAACTCCATTAGTTGGTTCAAAAATATTGCAAGTCTGATCATAGAGCCTGGCATCCTCTTAGGGTTTGTAACCTACATTTTTGAGACCTAACACTAACAACGTGGCTGAATATGAAGCTCTTATTCAAGGTTTGGAATGGGTAAGACAAAAGGGTATTGGTTGTCTAAAAGTTTATGGGGACAATGAATTGGTTATAAATCAGGTGACAAAACTTAACGTTACAACAAATGATCTGCTTAAGTCTTACAAGCATAGAGTATGGGACCTCTTGGAGGGATTTGACGCATTTAACTTGATATCCATACCTAGAAATTAGAATAAAAATGTTGATAGGCTAGCTGATGTGGGGGCTGAATATGACATTCCCAAAGAGATTAGTAGTGGTAAGACTAATCAACATATTAAGGTTGTTGTTAGGCCTATTGTACTAGATAATAACACACATTGGTAGGCATTTGAAAGTGATTAGAAGATTGTAAACTTCTTGAGAGAGGAAGTTGAATTATCTCATACTAACCAAGAGAGGCTACAACACTAGTATGGTGACCAAATCATTCAGCTCAAGAATAACAAGATGCCAAAGGGTTTGGTCACCGTAGAGTCCATTTTTAATACCGATGATGAAGCTACAAAACCCAAGTCCAGCATACAAGTTCAGTAAGATCACTATGAAGAGTTTGAGATCTTCAAGGGTAAGCTCCTTAAGCTGGGCAAGGTATGTACAACAAAAGAAAAGCATGCATTTATTCAACTTTTTCAAGAATTTAGTGGCATTTTTGCATGGGAGTATACTGATTTAAAAGGATTTGATCCCCATCTTGCTCAACATACTATTGAACTTGAGCCTAATGCCAAGCATGTCAGGCAGAAACAGAGGCCATTGAATCCTAAATTAAAGACTCTTATGAAAAAGGAATTGAACAAGTTGATTGAGAGTAGAATAATCTTTCCTATTAAGCACACCTCATGGGTTTCCAACCTTATGCTGGTTAGGAAGAAAAACGGAGAGATAAGGCTGTGTGTAGACTTTCATGACTTGAATAGAGCTTCCTTGAAAGATCGTCATCCTTTGCCTTCCATGGAACAAATACTCCAAGTAGTCTCAGGATCAGAGAGGTTTTCCTTACTAGACGGTTATTCTGGTTACAATCAAATATTAGTGAAAGAGGAAGACCAGTATAAAACAGCCTTCACCACCAAATGGGGAACTATGGCTTACAAGAAGATACCTTTCAGTTTGTCCAATGCTGGAGAAACCTTTCAAAAGGCTATGGATATGGCCTTTCAAGGTCTAATGTACAAGACCATCCTAGTCTACCTTGATGACATTACTGTTTTCTCTGAAGAGGCCAAGGATCATCTAAATCACTTAAGGAAGATTTTTGAGAGATGTAGGGAGTTTGGGATATCACTTAATCCTAAAAAGTGTGTGTTTGCTATCCATGAGGGAAGATTGCTTGGTTACGTGGTGTCAAAACAAGGTATCACCATTGAACTTGAAAGAATAAGTGTAATTTTGGCTCTCCTCTTACCAGCACACAAGAAAGACTTGCAGAGTTTCATTGGTAGGATCAACTTCATTAGGAGATTTATCCTTGATATTGTTGATTTGTTAAATCCACTAACTGCTACGTTGAGAAAGAATGTGTCATTCAGCTGGACCAGAGAAGGAAAATGAAGCTTTGAGCTTATTAAAGAGGCATTAGCAGCTACACCTACACTTCTAAATTCTAATTTTTCTAAAGATTTCACTTTGTATGCTTATGGTAATGTTGATTCTGTTTCTACTATGTTGATATAGAAGAATGATTTAGAAATGGAGTAGCCTTTAGCTTTTTTTAGTCAAGCATTGAAGGATTATGAGCTAAGGTACACCTTCGTTGAGAAACATGTGCTTGTTGTTATAAGGAGTTTAAAGAAATTTAAACACATGTTGTCAAGTGTTTAAGGTAAGATTTGGATTTGTTTTGTTTTAGTTTTTGAATCCTCCTTTCACCTTATACATTCAAGGACCTTTGGATCGAGTGGTAGAGCACTACAGGTCCTTGGTCACTTACAAATGTAGGGAAATTTGGATTAGGTTGTTTGATTATCAATTTTCCTTCTCTTATGCCCACTTATAAATCAAAACCCTAATTATGCAAATACGACAACAAACTAATGAATAACAGAAAATACTTCTACAGAAAGATATAAAATTACAAATTACTGTGTACCTATTTTCAAGGTTCCAAGGAAGAAAAGTCAGGGACAAAGGAGCGGGTGCCCAAGTCCAAGGCCCTGCTTTTGTCAGGATTTGGAACTCCTTTTGGCACTGATCAGCCTTGTAACTTTAGTTTCCTAAAAATCAGATGTGGAGGACACGGGAGCGAGCACCCAAGTCCTGGAAGTGCTCCAGTGTCCTACAACTCTTCAGATCTTGAATCCTTGATGTCTGCCAATCCTTTCTGCAACTCCACTTTTTCCAAATGTGACACCTGTAACCTGCAATCACAAGACTTGGTTTGGGGGTTGTGGTGTTTAGAGGCTTGCCTCATTCAAGCCCCGGAGGACTCTTAAGTCTCCGAACACCATTGTAAGATAAAGAGTACATGCCTAGGGAGGTAGAGGCAAAAATCCAAAGGAAATAATGATGAAAGAACAATATGATATCACCTTGTAGTGAATCTCTCATGGGAGGAAGATGCTCTTCATTCCATGAGGAAATTGATGCTCAAATCTACAAATATCAACACACAAAACATACAAGTCTGCTCTTGCAACACAATGAAAGCTTTAAATCACCTTGAGAACACAATGGCTTGCTAGTAATCATCTACTTGAAATCTAGTTTACAAATGAATGCATAAACATGCTTATATATGCAACTACAAGCACTCCCGTCAAGATATTTGAAATTCAAACTTACTGTGTTGGCAAAGGGACCTAATAACAATCACATACCGACACCCAAAAATTGGGGCTGCCCCAAAATAGGGCAGGACTAGGGCGCGAGTGCCCAAGTCCTCCTCCCTATTTTGGGCAAGGTATAGCTCAAGGGGACCACCTAGGTCCAATTTGCCATGGAACCTAGGTCTCATTCCATCGGGATGCCAAAATATGAACTAAAATGTCCTAAATGCATACTAAAGACCTAGGAGCTAAACCTTATGAGGGAAAAGCCCCCAAGGGGACATTTTCTGACGTTACATTTAGCCCCCACTTTAATGTATGTATAAACGCGAGGCCAATACATGCATTAAAGTAAGGTCACAAACACAGCAAACACATCAAGCACAGAGAAGATATGCCAATCACATAGAAAATAGTAATAGACACACAAAACATGAAGCAGATAGTTACTTTCACGTAGAACATAGAGAAGACAATCAATGCAGGGAAGACACATTAATGCATGGAAGACAAAAATAAAATCTTTTCTTTTCTTTTCTCATATATATGAAATGCAAATGTAAGTAGTGGAAAGCAAACAAACCTCCCATAATACATGATGCACTACCATAGGGCACAAGTCTCTATATATAGGGAAACACACACACAAGACACACAAAACCTCCCAAAATGTAGGAAGCACTACTCGAGGGCACTGGTCTCTACATATTGGGCAACAAACATGCCACACAAAACAAGCACGCCAAAATACACACACTTGAAGACACGGAGAAAACACGGCAGACAAGCGATGTAGTGTACCTATTTCTAGGTCCAACTCCATCTCAGGCACATTACAGGCACACATTGACAATTGGGCTTTGCCACAACAATCACCAAAGACATGTTTAAGGGTTGAGTTAGTCACAGAACCGCTCCTGCCTCTGTAAAGGACTTTTGAAAATGACAGGATGATGCAATTTTCTCTGAGAAATACACCATCCCACCTCTGCAGAGGGCTTAAGAAAAAGGATATACGTGATATCCTACCTCCACAGAGGGCTTACATGATTGATTGCAAACAAACTCAAGATGCATGATGCACTACCCTGGGGCACAAGTCTATGCATCTGAGGTCAAACACATTGCTAACATCTATAACAGACATCTTACCTTATATGCCCCCATCTTAAGGTGGTTGATATCAGTTATCGATATCAAGCACATTAAGGTAGGAAGAAAACACACAAGGGAACACCAACTTTCGCAAAGCCCATGCCCCCTGGAGGTGACATGTACTTTATGATTGTCAAATGTTCCCACAAACACATCCCTACAAGAAACATGTTAGTGTCTACAACATCGTGATAAACAACAACATCAATGCATATGATTAACCACTCAAAGAGCCAAGGTTATACAATGAATTCAAAGTTTGAGGATAATCGTGGGGCTATATCACGAAGCTCTCTAAATTGAGTACCACCAAGGCCAAATTCAAAAGCAAACAAAGGTGCATAGAGAAGCAGTATTGTTAAGGTTTGTAAATGTGATAGAAACATCATCAAATTCACTACGTGTAAAGCATGAGTGCTTCCACTAGCCAAGCGTCAAATAAGATATACAACCCCATCATCATATTAGGAACTAAGTCCATTTTTTGATTGCTCTTGAAAGGGACACTAGGTCCGCATCAGTATAAATGTTTGTCTTCATTCGCCCGCTACATCAAAATACTAGAGGAAGGGAAATAATAAATAAGAGAGGAGAAACAAGTGTCTTAGGGATAGTCACATAGGAGGGTTCCCCCAAGTCACCAACCACGACACTATGTCCGTGAGACACAATACATAATAATGAAATCAAAGAGAGGCAATATAGAAGAATGATGATACAAATAGGTCACAATAGAGGCGGTCTCCTGGTATCCCGAATCTTACGGGAGAATCTGAGGTCATCCCAGGAGGCCTAAATAACACAACACATCGCAGGGAAAGCACATCACAAGAGAGATAAAGGGTTAGAGATACTTACCTGTAGGGACCCTCGGGCTAGATGTTATCTATAAGTAAATCATCATTGCCATCTTCCCACTCCCTAATTGTGGAGGAAAGTGAGACATAAGGTACCATAGCCAAGTTCATATCTTGTTCATAATGTTGTTCATCATTAGGATCATCTTTGTTTGGTTGAATGTTAGGATTGATGTTTTCTTGTTGAGAGGCAAGGTTTATGGCATATTCTTGTCTTCTTTTTCATCTTTCTCTTGCTTTTCTATTTCTCTTTCTTCGACCACTTATCTCTTGTAAGACAAGGCCTTGCTCTTTAGAAGATGAAGCATCAGGATCAAGTCTCATATGTCATGGTGGAATATTCTATTGGTGACAATGACCTCCCGATCTGTGTAAGGATTTTAGGGGAGGAATCTCAGCATAGGAACCTTGTCCTTTTGGTCTAAAGTTCTCTTCACATGCGGGTTGTTTGTCTTTTGTCATTTCTTGTGTAGGAGGACTAGGTGCTGGATGTAATAGTTTCACTTGTAATTTATATAGCTAAAAAATGTGAAGTCTGTTCATAGCTCTAATTTGTCATTATTTTTGTTGCAAAAGTAATCCAATGTGAAGTGTTGTTGTGTAGTTGAAGGTTTGTATGTGTTTCGATGAATGAGATGTACTTGTCTATTTAAAGGAAATTTAACACATTTATAAATAGTTGAAGGGACCGCTTTCATAATCTTTAACCAAGGGATTCCAAGTTTTATGTCAAAGGTCTCAGAATCAGGGGTAATATCAAACCATTGTTCAACATGTTTCTCATATACAGTTACTAACAATGATATCTTACCTAGTGGTTTCTAATAGTTAGTAATAAGACTAATCTAATGGTTGCTCATCCGAGTGTGAAGGAATTTCTGTTAAGTAAGGATCTCAATGATAATAGAGCTAGCTGGGTGACTAAGGTAATGGAATATGATGTGGACATTAAGGTTACTAAGATGGACAGGGGTAAAGGGTTGTGCGAATAGCTTGTTGATGGTGTTATCAACAAAGAAGAACTTGACCAAGAAGTTGTTCTATCAATGCAAGATCAAGAGCAAACTGCTGTTTCAGTTCTTGTTACTGATTGGGTGCAAGAAATGGTTCATTTCCTATAGACTAGTGAGTGTCCTCAGGGCTTGGATAGAGCCAAACAAAGGTATTTTAGATTGCAGTCTATACCTTATGTACTCATTAATGGCTTGCTTTTTAGGAAAGATTTCAATGGAGTATTGCTGAGATGTATTGGACCTAACCAAGTTGAAAGAGTGTTGCATGAATTTCATGAGGAGTCAGCTGGAGGCCATTTTTCACCTAGAGAAACAACTCTTAAGGTGATGAAAGGTGGTTATTATTGTCCCAATTTGTTTAAGGATGCACACTTATGGGTCAGAAAATGCAAGGAATGTGCTCTGTTTGCCAGAAAAGAGAAGTTGGCAGCCTTACCTTTGCAACTAATTCAGGTTGAACAACCCTTTATGAGGTGGGGATTAAACTTTATTGGGGTTATAAACCCTCTATCTAGTGCTGGCCATAAGTGGGTTCTTACAGCCACTGATTATTTCACTAAGCGGACTAAGTAGTCGCACTTAAAGAGGCCAATGAGTCTGCTGTTTTGAATTTTTATGAAGAGCTGGTTATCAGATTTGGAGTCCCTGAGTCTATTATTTTATACAATGCCCTTTCGTTTGTCAGTTCCAGGATCTCTGATTCGGCTGTAAGAAATGGAATTTATCTCAATACATCCTCCAATTACTATCCACAAGGCAATGGCCAAGCGGAATCCACCAATAAGAACTTGATCAGAATTATAAAAGAGACCATGGAGGGTAACTAGAGAGCCTGGCATACATAGTTAAAGTCAACATTATGGGCTGACAGAATTGCTACAAAATGGTCAACAGGGTATTCACCTTTCATGTTGGTGTATGGAAAGGAAGCACGGCTTCCTATCACACTTGAGTTACCAGCACTTGATTTGGTGAATCAGCTGGACATGATAGAAGAAGGCCCTATGACAGTAAGGCTAGCTCAGCTAATCAAACTAGAAGAGACCAGGAATAATACCATGATGAACATAGAGCATCACCAATCTCAAATGAAGAGGTCATTTGACAAAAGAGCATCTCCAAGAATATTCCAAGAGGGTGTCATAGTTCTAAAATGGGATGTGTTGAAAAGCAAACCTGGAAAGCACTCTAAGTTTGATGCTTTTTGGAGTGGACCCTATATTGTTTCAAAATGCAAACAACATAATTCTTTCTAGTTGTCTAAACTAGATGGTGACATCGAGCCAATCCCAGTCAATAGGATTCACCTCAAGCATTGTTTCTAAGGTAGGATCTTGCATGTTTGTACATATTTCATGAAGTTTCTATTGTTAAATAAGTGTTGTTGCATAGTAGATTAGATGCAGATTTCATTTCCCTAAGTGCATTTCTGCATAGTTGTTAGTTGTTCCTAGGTCTGGGTGTGCACAAGGGTTAAAACTATTGTAATGTACTACAACTGTATGAATAGACAGCCATCATATGAGACAGTGAATACATCTATTCATTGTCACACATCACACCTATCTCCCTCATAGATCTATAATAAATTGCAGCAATTTGCTGAGGAGGTGTTCTTGTTGATTATCCCCTTCTAACCCATCAAGTAGATACATATCATTAATGATAGTGATTTTTGTTGGTTCACTATCATCAACCATACCCATGCACTTGATGGATTAGAAGAAGCTACAGTCCAAAGTAAGTTGCAGCAATGGAAATAAATGTTTTTCAAGTTTTGTCAAGTATGAGTGAGTCTTTGCCCAACAGATAGTTTTAGGCAGCTGGTCTGGGCACTTAGCAGGCAAGCACCACACATATGTCGCTAGAAATGTTACCCATTTTTATTTTTCAGCTCAATCAAGTGGGGCTGGTTAAGTTTTCTAGTTTTGAGGAGTGTGCATGTATATTAGTAAGTGTTTTGCCAAGAGAAAAATGCCATAAAAGAACTTCAATTAAATGTAGTTGTTTACAATCAAGAATAAAAGTATAACATTGCAGATTTTGGAAAGGCTTTTTCATTATTCATAAATGTCAAATAAGATGCTCCCACACAATCCGTAGGAGTAACTGAAATAGGCTACATAACAGTAAATTTTACTTTTGAAAAGAAACAAATTGCATAGGAAAAGAGAGGGGACTCGTCATTGCCTATGAATGAAGAATCCCATTGTCGATTTGGTTGTTGTCTTTCTCCATCCATTTGAGCTCTAGCGTACTTGGAAAATAGTTTTTGTTAATGCTCAGGGTCTCAAATCTTTTCATACAAAATCAAAACTTCAAAAGTACTATCTACTTTTATGTAGCAGCAGTATATCAGTAATCATATCGGCATAAGAAAAGTTAGAATGAGCAGACACAAATGCTATATCAGAAAGAGATAGTTCCATACAAGTAACCCCACATCATGAATCAAAGGTTGGTTTCATATGTTAACATGTTTTCTTCTTGTGTAGGTATATGAGAAATTAGTTTGTTGATTCATCTTTTATTAAATGACATGTGGAGAAAAAATGTGGCTCCCACAAGGGTAGAGCCTAGCATGTTTCATTCTTAACCATTCAAGAAGGATATCAAGATGCATAAACAGATAGGTACCATGCATAGAAACAACCATCATTGATGTAATCAAAGTGAAATCATAATAGAAAGTCAAAGGGGTAGTTGCTCCTATAAATTATACATCATCACAAGAGGAATCTATCTAGATCAGACAACAATGTGGTACTTAATCACTTTCATGTCACAGAATGAACAAATGCATCTATGCAAGAGAGGAATGGAGTGCAGATACAAAACTAAATTGATCAAAGAAATGTCACATCCAAGAGGTGTCAAGTGCAAGTACAAAAGGTACATTGATCAATAGAAGGTACTTTTCCATATCTTAGTTGCAAATGAAGTATGATTTTACTGTCCAGATATACCTTGAAGATAGAACAACTATATAATAAAACAACATGAAGAACAGTTTATCATTGAATAACATATGATACAATCTTTATTCAAAGTTAAGTCAAGGACAACCCTCATAAGGGAGTAATGCACCTCTGAATTAAGAAGAGTGCTATCTGAATACCAAGCATAAATGGGAGAAGATGGAATGACAGTCATCATAACAGGTTAACATCATGTTAGACCAACCTTAGGTATCATAAGAAATGCATCAAATGCATTAGGAGCAGCCTTGTGACAAATATAGAATTAACTATGTAAAGGACTGAAATAAGAATGTTGTGAAGAAGCCAACTATGTGAAGCAATCATATCAAGTGCACATGACTATACAAGCTACAGGTGCCATATTTGCATCATGCAATGCCATTATACTATCATAGTTTACCTTTTGAAGCATAGAAGAGTGCACAAATTATCAAATGCCATGAAGGATGACAACACAAGTGCCATAACGGAATACATTAAAAGAGACAGTTATAACAACAATGTATGAAGTGAAAGTCTTCTATTTGATATGCAAAAGATATAGGTTGATTGCTACAAAACTACATGAATGTTGAAAAAGTTATGCTACAACCATATGCATCTTTAAAGAATGACTGAATACCACAAAGCAATTGGATAGGTACTTATCATTTTGTTGTGAATGAAGAACATATATATGATACAGTCATGTAAGAGTGATATCCATGATAATGGACAATCCAGACTCAAAGAGTAACAATCATAGCATACAAGTATAGGAGACAAGTACAGGTATGATCAAATGATTACATCAGACAATGACATATTCCAACTAAGTCTCATGTACAAGACAAGAAGGATATGCATGCTACAGGAGCTATTTAAAGCATATGAATCATTTAAATGCATGCATTTATTTTCATCGTATAGATTAAATACCATGAACAACTGACAAGTGCAGCTACAGTACAAAGACATGCTACAAAAGTTCAAAGTATTCAGCCAAATGAAGATAAAATAAAATAGAATAATGCCTTTAAAGTGCCAAAATCTTGTATCATTTGATATAGTTAAAATTATAGAAGATATATGCATCATTAATTATGATCATATACAGAAAGAATAAAATGATGGAGCAGCAAGTATATTTGACTTATGCATCTACACAAAAGCCTCCTTTCTTGTTCATACACTTTCAAAAGATCAAGGTACAATCAAAGTGCCTGTGCCATCTAAATACCACATAAAGGAAATACCACACAAATGCCAAGAGGTACAGCTACAAGAGAAAGTAGTGGAACAACATAGAGAAGATATACAATTAGGTGGAATAGCTATAAGTCAAGGATATGCCACTCATGTGTCATCTGAATGTCATAAAAGAGCTACATCATACATATAACATACAAGGTGTAGTCAACATGGTTCTTCATGCAAGATGGAAATACAAAAATAGAAATTGGATCTCGTAACAACCTTTCAGATGAGGAAATATATCCAATTATGGATCTTGTTTTGCAATTTGTCAATTGAAAGAGTTTACAAATACATGACAGCACCTTGTGCTAATATAAAAATACATAGTATAGTGTCAACATGACACATTTCATTCAACAGATCATTTAAGTGCTTCCCCAATGAAAGAGCAGCATGGTAGTACAAATATGACAGTGAGACAACAAACATAACATGTGCAACAAAATTATTTATGTCTTCATGTTTGTGTGTATTTATCAGTTCATATCATCAACCTGTCAAAGAAATTTCATTGGAGTAGCCATGTTATGATAAGTTTCAAGTGCTCTATAAAGTATACAATTGTTCTCTTTTGTTTTGAATATAAGGTGCAGTCAAGGGTAAGAGACAAAAAATGAGTGTAGTCATCATGGATTCATACAATGAAAACATAAAAAAGATATACTTGTCAAGCACCTACAGATGGACAATATTCATTAGGAGAATGATAAGATTCACTATGAATGCAAAGGGAGTGCACAGAAATGTCATGAGGATTGTAGCATGAAATATAGAGGGTCCTTCACTTCTATAACCCATATGGGGTTTTGAAGGAAAAAAATTACAGTTCATCACTGTTGAAATATGCAAATATGTAGTTTCTGAAACCCTAAGGGAATGTCATAATTGTTGCAAGTATGGGCCTAATTGATGTTGTCATTGATGTCAACATACTCCTGTTGCATTGATAATAAAGATTGGATGAGCTGTATGCTAAGGATATTGAGAAAATTAGTCCTATCAGGAGCAAAGAAGAACAGTGAAGACAGTGAGGTAAAGATCCTAGATAAGATGAAGATCAGAGGATTCACTTCAAAGGGTTAGTAGATATGTGTCTTAAGATGATCCAGTAAAGATTTTAGAGGTGCGCATGAAGATCTGAAGAAGTTATGGCCACTTACGTAAAACTGGTTCTGGCAGATGTTTAGAGGTGACATGGTGACACAGATAGGTCCGGTGAGACCCAGAAATGCAATATCTTGTTCTGCGGATTTGGTGGAGTATTTAGGAAGTCAATGTGAATTGAAAACTCAATTGGTTCATGGTCTGGAGGTCCACAAGCATCTACTCCAATATGACAGTGATGACAGACTGTGTTCTTGAGGTTATGAATGAAGGAGAGGATGATTTCAGTAAGCAGAAGTAGTGTGGATGTTCTTAGTGATTTAGGCAAGCTTGTGGAGGTCTCTGGATTGTGTCTAACTTGTGTTGGTGGTTCGCATTGAAGATTGATCTCGTAATTGAAGAATTACTTCTGAATGATGATGTTCTTCCTAAGTCTGGCCGACCGGATGAGTTACACATTCTACGGATGATCTTAAAGATGTTCTGTGAAGAATGGCATGTCCCTAAAGGAAGATTGAAGTCTCAGATCTGTGTGGTCGACAGTGTGTTGATCTGCATGAAGTCTTTTTGTAATTATTCATGTTGTAGTTATGTATTTGCTCTATAATGTATGCCGACTTGGATGATTATCCCTAAGTCGATGTCTTGTATAAATAATGAGTTGTAAAGTCATTTCAAAAGCATCTTGGGGAGATGAGTATGTGGTAGAGAAAGGAGCAGAGCGAAAGGTAGAGTAGAAGTATTGTGCTTAAATGGAACTGACTCAAGCATGGTGACAATGCTATTCTTCAGTTCAAGTATGTAATACTTGTCATTTTGTAGATAGTGTGTCTCCTGTAGGCAGTGGGCCTCTTGTGAGTAGTGTGCTCGGGTAGTGAGCCCTAGTTGGCATGTGCCATTTTGTTCTTCCTTTTCTTTTAACAAAGAATACAATCTTGGGTTAGTCACCCCGTGGTTTTTCCCTTAACCAGGTTTTCCACATTAAAATCTTAGTGTCATATGTGTTAATGTGTTCCTACTCTTGAATTGTTGTATTATGTTTCCGTGATTGATTTATTATTATGCTACTAAATTAAGAAAAGGATTTAAGTGATTAATTGGAAGAAAGTTTTGGACAACTGATTCACCCCCCTCTCTCAGTTGTCTGTCCTAAATCTAACAATTGGTATCAGAGCTAAGTTCCTCTAAAAAGAGCTTAATTACTTGAGGAGATCCAGGATGTCATCCTACAAGAAGGATAGTCCGATGTTTGATGGAACCAATTTCACTCTTTGGAAAAGTCACATGGAATGCCACTTGCAATGTATGGGAACGCATTATTGGATCATGGCCTCAAAGAAGTATGTTCCTCCACAGAATGGTCTGAGTACCGTAGATGAAATCAAAGATACTGAAAACAATCTGCGAACTAAAGAAGCTCTTCTAAGTGCCTTATTTGACTCAGAGATGACAAATGTTATTGATCTAAAAACAACATATGAGATTTGGCAAAAACTGGAACTTCTACATGGAGATAAGTATGTCAAATGTGCCAAGCTACAAAGTCTAAAAGGAAAATTTAAAAACCTCAAGATGAGAGAAGATGAAAATATCACTACATTTATGCCAAGAGTAAATGAGCTTGTTTGTGGCATTAGATGTGCTAGTGGAGTCTTGGATGAAGATGAGATTACTGCCAAAATTCTTAGATCACTTCCTGATTCTTAAAAATACAAGGTTGCTACTATTGAAGAATTTAGATCCCTTTCAAATATCACAAGAGATCAATTGGTTGGTAAATTAGCTACATTTGAATTTTCTGAGTTTGGAGATGCACCCCCAAGATTGAATCTGCATTCAAAGCTAGTGCCTCTGTATAAGGTAAACAAAAGTTTGATCCAGGAGAGAACTCTTCAAAGAAACTATCATGGTATGAAAAAGCAAGAAAAGATCTGGAAGAAGATGAAGCAGAAACTGCTCAACTTGAAGCCCTTATTGCAAAAAGACTGCCAAGAGGATCTGGTAAGTATGAAGGGAAATTGCCTTTTAAATGTTTTAACTGCAATAAGATTGGTCATTTTGCCTCAAGGTGTCCAGAAAGATTTTCAAGACCAAATCCTAACAGATCAAGATTGCAAAAGAAATGTTACTATGTTCATGAAGATGATGATGATGAAGGAGTAATTGATGATGAATCAGAGATAGGAAACAAATCTGGAAGTGACTAGGTGTTTATTGCCATCAAGGAAGAAGATCCAATGCCCTTTGAATCTGTCAATCATAAAATTGTAGAAAGAGCTCTGGCTGCCCAAGTTGAAGAAAAGGATGATTGGGTCATTGATAGTAGACGCTCCCACCATATGATAGGTGACAAAAATAAGTTCATAGATTTGGAAAGGTATGAAGGAGGAGTGGTAAAATTTGGTGATAATTCTGTTGGCATAATCAAAGGTAGAGGAACTATTTATTTTGATGGAAAGAACAAAACCAATAATGTACTGTATGTTGAAGGCGTGAAGCACAATCTTCTTAGTGTTGGACAGTTGGTGGACAAAGGCTATGATCTCTGATTCTAAAATGGAAAATGCAAGATCTTTGAAAGTTCCAGAACAGAGATTGCATCGGGTACTCAAACTAAAGGTAATATCTTCCACTTGGTTGGTACTAGTAAAAGTTGCTTATTTGTTCAAATTGATCAGAGTTGGTTGTGGCATAGGAGAATGTGTCATGTGAATTCTGATAATATTATCAAGATAAGCAACACCCAGGCTGTGAGAGATCTTCCAAGACTAGTGAAACCTACTAATAGTTTGTGCAAACAATGTCAGTTGGGTAAGCAGAGCAGAGTCACATTCAAAAGTAAGGAACAATCTTCTACTAGATTATTGGACTTAGTTCATACTGATCTATGTGGTCTGGCAAGAATCAGGAGTGTGCAAGGTGATAGATACTTCATGCTATTAATTGATGATTACTCCCGGATGATGTGGGTGACTTTTCTGAAAGAGAAATCAGAGGCTCTTGAGAAATTCAAAATATTCAAGGATATGGTAGAGAATGAAACTGGATTGAACATAAAATGTCTGAGGCCTGATAGAGGTGGAGAATTCACATCCGGTGAGTTCATAGAATTCTGTGAGAAACATGGGATAAAAAGATAGTTGTCTGCTCCAAGGACTCCATAGTGGAATGGAGTAGTGGAGAGAAAGAACTGGACCATCCAGGAAGCATCTAGAACCATGATGATGGAAGCAAATGTTCCTCAGATCTATTGGAGAGAAGTTGTAAGCATTGCAGTCTATACTCTTAATCGAGTACAAATAAGAAGCAATACTGGTAAGACTCCTTATGAACTCTAGTTTGGCATCACTCCCACTGTGAAGTATTTCAGAGTCTTTGGCAGCAAATGTTACATGAAAAGAGATGAAGATCTAGGAAAATTTGATGCTAGAAGTGATGAAGGAATATTCTTGGGTTATTCTACTCAAAGCAAAGCATACCGATGTTATAACAAAAGATTGAGAAATATTATAGAAAGTACAAATGTGAAGGTTGATGAAGGTATTGAAAAACCCTAAGGGTTTTATGAATATGATGAAGATGATTAGAATGATGCTTTGATCCAAGGAGTCCAAGCCCCTTCTGAAATTTAGATTCAGACTGATCCAGTGAATCAGGAAGAAGAGATGAGTTTGAATGAACCTGTTCAAGAAATAGAAGTGCAAGAAAGTCCCAAAATTCCTAGGTATGTAAGACTGAATCACTCTGAAGATTAGATCATAGGTGATAAAAGTAAAGGTGTTCAAACAAGAATAAAGATTGCTCAAGACTCAAAAGAGTATTGTCTGATTTCAATGATTGAACCAAAGTCAGTAAATGAAGCATGCAATGATGAAAGCTGGACTAAAGCAATGGAGGAAGAGTTGATGCAAATTGAGAAAAAGCACTTGGGATCTTGTTCCCAAACCTAGAAACAAGAATGTAATTGGAACCAAATGGGTATTCTGGAATAAACAGAATGAAGATGGTGAAGTAGTCAGAAACAAAGCCAGATTGGTCTGCAAGGGTTACTCTCAAGTAGAAGGAGTTGATTTTGAAGAAACTTTTGCTTTGGTGGCAAGAATTGAAACAGTCAGATTATTTCTTGTGTTTGCTGCCTTCAAAGAATTCAAAGTATATCAAATGGATGTCAAGTCTGCCTTCCTGAATGGTGACTTGGAAGAAGAAGTATACATTGAGCAACCGGATGGATTTCAATTGTCTGATAATGGTGACATGGTTTGCAAGTTGAAGAAAGCACTGTATGGACTCAAACAAGCCCCAAGAGCCTAGTATGAAAGACTAGATAAGCATCTTTTGAAGATTGGTTTCAACAAAGGTACTGTTGATAGTAACTTGTAATTCAAAATTGATCATGAAAATATCTTGATTGTTGAAGTGTTTGTTGATGATATCATTTTTGGAGGAAGAGACAGTATGTGCAAAACTTTTGCAAATCAAATGAAAAGTGAATTTGAGATGTCCATGTTAGGGGAAATGAATTTCTTCTTGGGTCTGCAAATCATTCAAATAAAGAAAGGAATCTTCATTTCTCAGACCAAATATGTGAAAGAATTGTTGAATAAATTTGGGATGGAAGACTCAAAACCAATGAGTACTCCCATGGCAACTAGATGTAAATTGAGCAAAGATGATGACTCTCCTAAGGCTGATCAGAAAAAGTATAGGTCAATGATTGGAGGATTATTGTATCTCACTCAAACTAGACCTGACATTATGAATGTTGTTGGTCTTGTTGCTAGATTCCAAGCTGATCCTAGAGAATCTTGTGTCATGGCAATCAAGAGGATTTTTAGCCATCTAAAAGGGATAGTTGAGTATGTTTTGTGGTATCCTAGAGATCATGATTTCTCTCTTCATGCATATATAGATGAGGATTGGGTAGGAGATGTGGATGATCAAAAGAGTACTAGTGGTGGAGCATTCTTTTTGGGGAACAGATTAGTTTTTTGGTTGAGCAAGAAACAAGAGGCAATATCTCTGTCCACTATAGAAGCATAATATATTGTAGCAGTAGGTAGTTGCACTCAAGTATTGTGGATGAAGCAAATGCTAAGAGATATCAGTGGAGTATGAGGAACCTATCAAAATCTTCTATGATAATTCAAGTGCAATAAATATATCAAAGAATCCAGTGTTGCATTCAAAGACTAAACATAGATCCATCAAGTTTCACTTTTTGAGAGAGCAAGTGAACAAGAATGAAGTTAGATTGGAGTTTGTGCCTTCCAAGGATCAGATTGTAGATATTTTTACTAAACCTCTACCTAAGGACTCTTTTGAGTATCTTAGGGAGAAGTTAGGGGTTATTACCACTCCAGTTCTAAATTAAGGTGCACTAATGTGCATCACTTTGGTGGATCTCACAGTCATATCTTGTGGTCCAGATTGATGATGGGAAGCTGCTACTCAAGGGGAGCAACTGGTATGATTATGAAGTGATGCAAGTATGTGCCCTTTGCCATTGATGTCAAAGGGGGAGAGAAGACATGTGAAAAACAAGTAGTTGCTAATCAAAGGGGGAGCAGTAAAGGAAGAGAAGACATGTGAAAGGTTGTTGTTGATAGGGGGAGTTATGTTAGAGAGGAGAAGTTCTTATCTTGATGGTTAAAATAGTTTTTCACATCATATGTTTCCATCAATGACAAAGGGGGAGATTGTTGCAAGTATGGGCCTAACCGGTGTTGTCATTGATGTCAACATACTTCTGTTGCATTGATGATAAGGATTGGATGAGCTGTATGCTAAGGATATTGAGAAAATTAGTCATATTAGGAACAAAGAAGAATAGTGAAGATAGTGAGGTAAAGATCCCAGATAAGATGAAGATCAGAGGGTGCACTTCAAAGGGTTTGTAGATATGTGTCTTAAGATGACCAGTAAAGATTTCAGAGGTCCGCATGAAGATCTAAAGAATTTATAGCCACTTAAGTAAAACTAGTTCTGGCAGATGTTCAGAGGTGATAGGTTGACACAAATAGGTCCGATGAGATCCAGAAATGCAATATCTTGTTCTGCGGATTTGGTGGAGTATTTAGGAAGTCAATATGAACTGACAACTCAATTGGTTCATGGTCTGGAGGTACACAAGCATCTATTCCAATATGACAGTGATGATAGACTATGTTCTTGAGGTTCTGGATGAAGGAGAGGATGATTTCAGTAAGCAGAAGTAGTGTGGATGTTCTTGGTGATTCAGGCAAGCTTGTGGAGGTCTCTGGATTGTGTCCAACTCGTGTTGGTGGTCCGCATTGAAGATTGAGCTCGTAATTGAAGAATTACTTCCAGATGATGATGTTCTTCCTAAGTCAGCCAACTAAATGAGTTACACATCCTGCGGATGATCTTAAAGATGTTCTGTGAAGAATGGCATGTTCCTAAAGGAAGATTGAAGTCTCAGATCTGTGAGGCTGACAGTGTGTTGATCTGTGTGAAGTCTTTTTGTAATTAGTCATGTTGTAGTTATGTATTTACTCTATGATGTATGCTGACTTGGATGATTATCCCTAAGTTGATGTCTTGTATAAATAAGGAGTTGTAAAGTCATTTCAAAAGCATCTTGGGGAGATGAGTATGTGGTAGATAAAGGAGTAGAGCAAAAGGTAGAGCAGAAGTATTGGGCTTAAATGGAACTGACTTAAGCATGGTGAAGATGCTATTCTTCAATTCAAGTAGGTAATACTTATCATTTTGTAGATAGTGTGTCTCCTGTAGGCAGTGGGCCTCTTGTGAGCAGTGTGTTCAGGAAGTGAGCCCTAATTGGCATGTGTCATTTTGTTCTTCCTATTCGTTTAACAGAGAATACAATCTTGGGTTAGTCACCCCATGGTTTTTCCTTTAACCGGGGTTTCCACGTTAAAATCTTGGTGTCATATGTGTTAATGTGTTCCTACTCTTGAATTGTTGTATTATGTTTCCATGATTGATTTATTATTATGCTACTAAATTAAGAAAAGGATTTAAGTGATTAATTGGAAGAAAGTTTTGGACAACTGATTCACCCCCCCTCTCAATTGTCTGTCCTAAATCTAACAACAATGAGTTCTTATCAGCCTTCAGAGAGGATGTCTGTGTGTCTCTAGGCCATAGCCTATAACAAAATTCTATACCCATATGGGGTCAGAAGAAAGTTGCATGCATAGAACAATCAAGGTTTCCCATTTACCATATACTTTCTGACAGAAGAGCAAAAAAGAGCATGTTGGCTCAGAATCTTATATTACAAGGTTTCGACTGAGTAAGCAAGGTTATCGTCACCATTGAAAATATACAGGTTTTTCTTTGAGAAGATATCATGTCTATGGCTGCCTATAGAAGGTAAAAGTTACATATTTTCTATAAATCTTCTCAAAAGAAAATAGAAGGAACACATTTAGGGTTTTAGTCAAAAGCTTTCAGGTTCGACAGAGAAGAAAAGATAATCTATCTTTTGGCCACAACCTTCAAATGATTAAAATATATAACAAAGCTACAGAATGATGGAGAGACACCAAAGAATGAAGCAAGGTTGAAAGCTTTAACGAACTCACCTTGTCATATGGCAATAGAGCCATGAGATTTCCTTGTTTTTATTTTCAGTTTGCTTCCAAATAAACTTAGAATGGAACATTCATGGTGTCCAGAATACATGTGGTGACAGAAAACAAAGAAATACATCAAATACCAGTCTGAAACACAACCATGGAAGCCCAAAATCAGCCCAAAGTCAAACAACAAGATGTCAAAAATCTTGGCAACAACAACTTACCAAGTATTTCATGCAGAAAATCCACATGGAGGCTCTCAAAATCATAGAAGATCATAGAATTTTCTCTCCAAACCCCAGAGACATGGCAGCGGTTAAATGGAGCAATAGGGAAGAACAAAATGCAAATGGCATTTTAGGTTTGTTTTCCTCCTTTTAGGTCGCATGACCTAATTTGCATTCTCTCTCTTTTTGAATTGTTTAAAATAAATCATTACAATCCATTATGCACCATGGGAAAGACTTCATGTCTTTCAAACCTAATGATAACACCAGTTTGTGTGACAGGGGCCGTGAGACATCCATTTTTGCTTTGTATCATTTTCCAAAAAATTTAAAACATTATGAATATATGAGGAGGTCGAGTACATTATGTCTTGCTAGGCATGTCTTGGTATAGTCATAAGTTGAGTGTGATGATATAATTAAGACATGGTAATGTGTATGGGGAGGCATAAGGGTCATTTTTAAAATGTATTGCTTTGGACCTTGTAAGCATGACGAGATATGTATGCATGTATGAATGGCTAGGGATTATAAGGTATTTTGACAAGCCATGAGATGTGAGAGGTAATGCAAGTGTATGGAGAGTCATGTTTTTTTTGCCTAGGGATTACAAGGTGTTTTTTTGTCAATTTTGCATAATCTAGAGATAGATTAAATGTTGTAAACGAATGATAAAGTAATAAATTATGAATTACTTTATCATTTGTAATAAAAATGTAAAAGTCAATAATAGGCAAATTTATCACACATGGCAAAGTAAATCTCATAGATTACTTTGTCATTCTTTCACAATATTTAATTTGTCCCTAAACCATGCAAAATTAGGAAATTAAATATTTATGTCCTAAATGTCATTATTTTCTGCATAGGTTTGTAATAAATTTGGAATGTAAAACATTAACTAAGTGGTGTAATTATAAACCACTTAATCAATGTTAATTAGATGCAAAAAATAATTGTATGTATGTCATTTATTATGCAAATATCAGACATTTATGATGTTGCAGGGTGAGGTTGACAAACAGGGAGAAGAGTTATTGCACAGATTTGACTTGTTTTCAGTGGCCTTAAAGAGCATTTAAGTGCATTTTTTGGTGCTTTTATGTTTAGTGACGACATGCCCTAACCTTTTCTACATTGGGAACCCACTTTGGAGGACTTTAGGCAGATATTTTGAGGGCTTTTATGAGATGCACGAAAATGGAGGTTTCTCATCCTTATCTAGTTACAGCTGCTTGGAGGGTATATAGTCATTCATTTGACTCTTTGTAAAAGGAGTTATTTTCATTTAAATTTTGGAGTTAGAGATTTTTCTGTAATCCTTACTCAGTTTGAGCATGTATTTGTAACCCCTTTGAGATATGAAATACATAACAGACCTTGGATACCATTGATAGTCAGTTTTTGCCTTCTTGTTTATGTAGTACTGTGTATTACCAAGTATTTGATTAAGTCATTTGTGAGGTTAGTTTTATCTCCTTATGATATTTATCTCATGTTTCAAATACCTTTCTGCAAAAAGTGTGTTTATGCAGGTTGCAAACTGTGTCTTAAAGCTGTATATGCTTTTTTAACTATGAAGTTAGCTTCCTATTAAAAGGTTAATGCATTTAGGCCTCTTTGTGAAGTGTTTTTGCAAACCATATAGTAATAGGTCGTGTAGGTTTATTTTCTAATCTCTATGGCCAAGTGTATGCAAATCTAAGTTCCATAAATCATATCAAGTTTGGTGTATCACCCTTGTTCTTAGTTTACAGTTTTACTTTTTATTTCCTAAGCATTCCTTTTCCCTTTTCCTCTGCAAATCTAGTAGTTTCTAGGTGATAACTAGCTAGGAAGCTAGCCTTCTCCGGAGGTTCTTTCCATCACAGGTGACCTACAGGCCTCGAGAGATCCCATGTTTCTCTAGATTGCCAAGTTCTACAACTTAGCAAGGGTGCAAATCTGAGAGACAGCAACAATCATGGAATTACCAAGTTGGCCTCCATGAAGGACACATTCCATGATTGAGTGTGATTGGTGTAGGACCCATGAAGAGTAGCGTTAACCAAGGTGTGCAATGTAAGACCAATTAAACTATCATTTTAACCTTTACACAATGTGTAAAGAGGAAGGATAAGACATATGCCTCCCCAAACTAATTGCATATAAGGTTATGTGATCAATTTAAGTTAAGGAAATAGGGATTTTGAGAAAGGAAAATTCTAGATAGATCAATGTATTAGCCCAAAGTGTGTTTTTGTGTTTGAAATATGTGATCATTTAAGCCCAAAACATGGGGGAAAGAAAATGTTTCCCCCAATGTGAGGACATGTGTTGTGGAAGATAAAGCATTATCTAGTACAATATCATAAAATAAAAGTATCAAATAATTTTTCTTGTAGAGGGACATTTAGAAAACAATAGATTTAGTAAATAAAAGAGAAGTTGGTAATATAAGCATATTAAGAAATGTCTAGGCATGTCAAAGTTAATAGAAGTAAAAAATGACATTTAGGAAATCTAGCCTTAAGATAGTATGCTATTCATTTGATCATCAATAATTGTAATACTATATATGTCATCATGTAAGAAATTTCAAGAAAGAAATTAGGAGAGTAGTATATGTGTTCAAAAATGTTCTCATTGAAGCCTAAGAAGAGAAGCATGTTGTTTTTAAACTTGATAGTAAGAATGTGGCATAAGAGCTATAAAGTTATCCATATAAATAGTATTATCATTTTAAGACCAATGACATGTAGTAGATCCCAAGAAAAAGGAAAGAAATCATGAAAATTATATGACAAGACAGAGAAATGCCCTAAAGCAAGAAAGGCATATAGGCATGTAAAATGGAAAGTGTCACAATTATAGACAAAGAGAATGCGGTTCAATTTGGTGGTGTTTTAGGTTATTTGATAGGGGTCAAGAGAGCAACGTCTACCCATAAGAGTCTAATCATTCAAAGGTAAAAGAGAATAGAAATCATTGTGAGAAGCATAAAAAACACCTTAAGAATGAAAATTAGGTAGAGAATGTGCATTATAGTCTTGGTCATCCTATGTACATCATGATACTCCTTTTCATCATCATGGCTATAATAGGTGAAATGTATAGCATGTATTTTATTATATTCATCTATTGAATCAAAAATATCTTAAGAATATGTGAAGGGTGTGTCACTACAATCCATTAGATTCTCATCGTCAATGATAGGGGTAACTTGTTAATGTTCAAAAGATGTGTCATGTCTAGCATCAAAGTTATGATGGTACACTCATCAATGAGGGCATGCATTTTGTTTTTCAATGCTTGGTATTAATTGGTAGAATTACCTAGCATCTTATGAAATGCGCGAGAAGAAAGTGGTGTGTGGCCATGCTTATTAGATTTTTTATACTTGAGAGGAGGTATGGTGATCATCCTAGATTTCAATAAATGCTATAATAAATGTTCAAGAGGATTGTTTAATGGTGTGAAGATCCTTTATTTTTGTTTGTGTTAGGATACAAAAGTTTGGTTGCATGGAGAAGGCTCCTTATCATTGTCATTGTTGATTGGCTCAAATGTATGATGGTTGCCACCATGATGGAATTCAGGTTGAGTGGGGGAAGAAGGGTTATTGTAATTGAGGAGATTAAGTGCTAATAATTTTATTTGACCATAATAGTTGTCATAGATAAGTTATAAAAATAATAATACATTTTAAGCATGATTTTCTCTTGTATAATTGGCACAACATTTTCCATGAAAATAACATAAAGATGGTTATTAAGAACTATAAAACCCATTTTGACAACCAATGAATGGTATAAGATTCAACATATACTCAATTTTAATATATTTTCATTGAGATATACCTTAAGCTACTCAATTTTACACTTAAGTTACTCAATTTAATACTTAACATGTGTCTTAGGGATTTGAACTTGCATTTGAGTTCATCTGCACTTACTTATACATAAAAATATGGGGGAGGGAGAGTGTGTTGGCAAGAGACACTTTGGAGCTTCATGATTGTTGTCATTGATGGCAACAAAGGTTAACCCACACATCCGCAGGACATGATGAGTCTCTACTAGAAGGCAGATTGCAGAGTATTGTGATCTGGTAAGCAAGAACAGAGCATGTGACAAGGTCTGACAGTCAGGTCTGGATCTCTCAAAGGATGTATCTTGGTGAAGTGTGGATTTGGGGAAGTCAAGAGGACTACCTTGACTGATAGATTCCAAGGATTTAGCCTCCGGTGATAGATGAAGAAAAAGATATGAATACTTGAGTGTCAGGTTCCCGATTGGTAGTGTGGACAGAGGAAGAACTAACTAGCAGAACATTAGACATTATTCCGGATGTGTTACTGATGTTGGTAAAGGTTCTTAAGGCATAAGTTATGATTGGCTAACATGATTGATGACTTCTACAAGTATATCCTTGATCTGCATTACTTGGTAAGCAAGGATTTAGCCGACATATCAGAGTTCGTGGAAAATATTAACTATTCTGGATGCCAACTAGAAAGGTGATGAAATCACTTGTGCAGATATATATACAAGATGGATTTAGTTGTGATAGGTGTCATGGTTTTGGTGAAGTGTGAAGAAAAGTAGTAGAGAAGAGTGAAAGCATTAAGGCAGGTCTGGTATGTGAAAGGATAGCAGCACTAAGGAAGAGAAAGGATGAAGTGCAGCAGATCAGTGTACTAAGTTTAACTGGAACTGAACTCCAACATATGTAGATGCTCCTTATCAGTTCAAGTATTGTATTACACTCTTTATAAATTGTAGACAGTGAGTCTCTTGTAGGCAGTGGGCCTCTTGTGAGCAGTGTGCTCAGGCAGTGAGCCCTAATTGGCAAGTGCCATTTTGTAATTCTATTCTTCTAATAGAGAATACAATCTTGGGTTAATCACCCCGTGGTTTTCTCCCTTAACAAGGTTTCCACGTCAAAAATATTGTGTCATGTGTATTTCCATTTCATGGTTATGTTTGCTTGTTTGAATTGATGCTGGACTAATTATTAAGGAAGTTCATAAAGTTGAAATAATTAAGATAACTGATTCACCCCCCCTCTCAGTTATCAACATTTGGTATCAGAGCCATGTACCTCTTAACAAAGCCTAACAGCTTGAGGAAGATCTGGGAATTCAAATGGATGTATATGGTATAAGGGAGCAACTCAAGACTGCCCTTGATGATCTTGAGTAATCAAACTCTGAAGTCAATGAATTAAAGGAGAGACTCAAGCAGGCTGATGATTTCATAAAAGAACTAAAAGACAAATTGAGTCTCTCTATGAAAAAGAGAAAGGATCTACTTCAGCAACTGGCAAGTCAAGGTGAAGCCAATGATACAAATGGAGATCTGAAGGAGAAAACCAAGTTATGTGAAAAGTTATCAAAAGAAATCATTATGGTAAGACATGAAATGGAATCAGGAGTTATGAAGTTTACCCAAGAGGTTGAAGAGAAAAGAAAAACTGAAGATGATCTAAGACAATCTCTCAAGGAGAAATCAGAAGATTGCCACAAGATGGATAGAATTATCAGACATCTTGAATTTGATCTTGAAGATGCTAAAGATAATGAAGAAAAACTTGAGGATCAAATAGTCTCTCTTAAAAGGGATCTTCAAACAACAAATGAATATAAAGAGAAATTCAAGATAAGCTTTGCTCAACTTGAAGTTCTTCTTGAAAGCCAAAAGAGAGTAGATGACAAGTGTGGCCTGGGGTATGAAAAAGGTGAAAGCTCCGGATCTGGTCAGAAGAATTTTGGATCAGGAAATCCAACGAACAGGCCTAGAAGATCTCTGGTAAGGCAACCTAATGCTCAAAGATATCCATCCTTCAATGGATACTGCCACAACTGCAATAACTTTGGTCATAAAGCTAATCAGTGCAGAAAGAGAATGAATCAGACTAATACATCCTTCTCCGGACAGTGTTTCAACTACAAAAGGTATGGTCACAAATCTCATGAATGCAGAAATATGCAAATAAACAATTCATTCAATGGTAGATGCTTTGCATGCAATAGAATAGGTCATATGGCTAATCAATGTAGATCAAGACGATATCAATCAAATATGCAAAGAAATGTTGTTTGCCAAATTTGTAATAGATTTGGTCATATTACAAAATTCTGTAGAAGCAAGAATCAGGACAAAAGAGGTTTGGTATATCATAATCTGAATCAAGATAAGGGAAAACAAAAAGTGAATGTGGATGAAGTTCAAAGTGAGATGAACAAGATTTGGGTGAAGAAAAGTACAGAGAATGTAGAGGATGGATCCGTACCAGACTCTGGTGCTAATATTCCTTCCAGAAATTAAATAAGTGAGCTCTGGCTCAGGGGGAGACACAAAGAAAACCTTGTTCCCCCAGCCAGTCAATTAGTGTTGGAACTGGCACAAGAGGAGTTGCGGATTAAAGGGTTCATAAGAGAAACATCCAAATAAACTATGGTTAAGATTTGGAAGATCCGCAAGATGTTTAAGATCAAGATTGATCCAGTTCTTCAAGTCATCCGAATAAGGCAAACCGGAATGACTTAGGTCAAGCATTTATTGCAACTTGACATTAGGGTTTGCGGAGCAATATAAGGGTTTTCTCATTAAGCATTTATTCATTCTACATTCAAGAAGAAATGAAAAGAGAATCTCTGCAACAAAATTCCTCAAGCTCATCAAAGATCATTTACAGAAGTTAACTCATCCAGAAATTGATCCGGCTAACTCCATGAAACCGAAAGGCACAAAAGGTATTCTCCGTTATCAAATATCTCTCTGCAAATCTTTGAAAGATGACTACTCCAAATATAGTGAAGATTTCTGATAGGCCATGACCTAAATTTAAGAAGCATCCATATAAATCCCTAGAAGTTGATCCCATCGGTGCTTTTTCAAGCATTCTGCATGGGGTTCTACATGTAGAAGATGTTAGGGCATATATTCATACGAATATTGAAGAATTTGGGGAATCTAAGCTGACTGATATCTATCACAATCAGTTAATAGATGATTCTTTTGAGCTCAAACCTCAGTTCAAGGCCATCCAGGATAAGCATTTTGCACAGTGCATTCATTTCCCCTGTTTTGAAGAAGATGAATGGGTCCGGTATGTATTGAGCAGAGACCATTTAAGATCACCAAAGATGCAATTAGAGCAGTAACTGGTCTGCATTCATTTGGTGGGATACCTATTCTCAAATCTGTCAAGAATCAGATAATGAGTGATGCAACCGGATCAAAATTTGACAAGAGAGCTATGACAATTGAAGATATCACTGATCCAGATATCAAATTTGCATCCATGATAATTGGTTACAAAATTTATCACTCCAGTAGGGAAAATTCAGTACCGGGAACTACAGTTTATACAGCTTATCAGATGCTAAAAGAAAATGCTGACTATGATCTGTGTGAACTTCTTCTAAACCAACTATTGGAGAATCTACAGAAGATCAAGAAGGATAAGAAAAATTCCTTCAAGTATGGTGGGCTGATATTGTGTCTATTTTTCTACTTCATGAGTGAGCTGCCCGGATCAAGTGGTTGGGTTTGGCAGAATGACAGACCTATTGCAATCCAAATCAGAGACTATTTGCATGGGCTTGGAGATGCCAAGACAAGAAATACAGCTCTGTGGGGTTATTTCAAGAACTTCCAAAATTCGATGCAAGCAAGAGAGAGAATTCCCAAATCTCTAGTTGAAAAGTATAAGGATATAGTTTATTTTATGGTTGAAACTGATCAGTGCCAAATGGAAGCTGTGGAACCAAGGACAGTCTAGATCATGACGATGGGGTATGAGGTGGATGAGAAACTTGTGGAGTTGCATGTCCAACACATGCTTAGTCAACCCAAGGATCCCAAAGTAGAAAGATTTGGAACCTTTGTAGAATTGAGTATAAAAATTCATGTGGAACTCAGACAACCGAAAATAAAGAGGAAAGTGAGAAAAGAAGTTGAAGAAGTTGCCAAAGGCTTAGGCATCTCAAAGGAGGCACTTGATGCCAATAGGGAAAAGATGGAAAGGGCTGAGGAAGAGAAGAAAGAGGTAGAAAAGGGAAGTAAGGAAAGTGCTCCGGTAGAATCTTCCACCCGGATAAGATCATCAAAGAGATCTGTACCTACCACTGCTAAAAGCTCAAGGACATCAAAACCGGAAGCAAAATCATCTGGCAGAGGAGAGAAAAGAACTAAAACAAAGGCCACAAGGTCTTATGTCAATCAGAAGGATGATGAAGAAACTAAATCAGATGAGGAGATAAAGAAAATGAAGAAGGAGAAGAAGAAAACATCTGGTGAACCCTCTACCAGTCAAGGTGAAGAAGAAAAGGTAGAAGAATTTGTAGAAAAGCCCACTCTGTCTTTAGATGATGTCATCAAATCAGTCACTGTGGATGGAAACCTTCAGCCAATGGCTAAATTCTATGATGATTACAATGAAGCAGACCAAAAGATCTTGCAGGAAGTAGCAGTTAAGTATCTGAACATATATAACAATGCTCTTATTGAAATTATATCTCTTATTCCCAAAAGCCTAGAAAAAGAGTTAGAAATAAGAAAGAATACTGCCATGACAAAAGATCTTGAGATACGGGAACAGATAGCCATTCAGCTATATCCTTCAATCGATTCAAAGCAAATGAACATGATCTTCAAGGATTGCAAGGATGAATTTCGGAGCAAAGCCAGAATGAATCAGCTCATGCTTGGTGAGACTGACAAGATAGCCAAGGAAACATAAGAGATCTTCAGAAATGCTTTCAAAAGATTCAATCTTCCTGTTATAGAGGACTTGGGCATTGATCCTTTGGCCACAGGTGTTGAAAAGGAATCCACTGAGGAAATGACAGAAGAACTAATGGACATCGATGAAGATAAGGGCTTAGAATCCTCTGCTCCGGAAGAGGTGGCCCATGAACAAACAAACATCACTCCTTCGGTTTCCCCTGCTGACTCTAGATCCAAAGGAGAAGAAAGAATAGAGGAGAAAGAAGTAGAGGTGAAGGAAAAAGAAGACGACAGTACCAAGGTTGTAGAAGGAGAAAAAGCTCCAAGAGACAGTTCTGAGACTGCAGAAGAGAAAAAGAATCTGTCTCTGGCAAGAGACACTGTAGAAACTGTCAAAAAGTTCTTAGACAAAGAGACAATGGAAATTGATGAACCAAAACTTCTGCAAGGGCCATTTAATTTTGACTCTCTTTCTCCGGTACAAACAATGAAGATAGCTTCATTTGCTAATGCAAAGGCCAAAGAAAAACTCTTGAAGTCTCACATGGAAGACTATGATCTTATAGCAGCTACATCTGGAGTGTTAGAAAAGATCATGCCATCTTTTCAAAAGGATCCCTCAGCCTCCTCATCTGGTAATCTCAAATCTTTGATCAATAGTATTAGTACACATTTCAATTCTCTAGAGAAATCAGCTGAGGAGAAGGTCAGGAAAGAGTTTTTGGATAAGAGATTCTCTGAGTTGCAAGGGCTAATAGCAAATGACAGGAGAGTAATGGGTATTGGGATAAAGAGCTTGGAAAATGCTCTCAAGGATGGAGGAGATGTATACAAATTTTGTATATCCTGGTCTAAAGCAACTGTGGAGATTGAGAAGAAAGTGAAAGAACAGGAGGACAAACTAACAAAACTCTCTCAAAATTTGGATCCACTTACCACATCTATAATAAATCAAGAATGTCAGATGATTGCAGTTTTGAATGAAATTAAAAAACTTGAAGAAGAGAAGAAAAATAGAATCAGCAGGTTGAATGAACTTAGAGGAATAATTATCCCTAAGTTAGAGGCCATGCATGAGGCCATAAAAGAAGCCCAAATCATAGCCCAGACCAGTGATCTGATAGATCTAAAAAGGGCAGATGCGTTTGCATTCCTGTTAAGCGGTCATATATCAATTTTGGACAGAATGAAGCAAAGTTGGGCAACATAATTTGTCCAATTGAAGACAACTTTTGTAGACATTCTTCAGTATATGTAAGTATGCCATATGTATATACTTATGTGGTCAAGTATAGTTGAAATTTTGAAGATTTTGGTGTGCGGACCCCACCCTTTGCCATTGATGTCAAAGGGGGAGTGATGAGCAGTGAAAAATGTTGTATCTAGCTAAGGGGGAGCTCCAGAAAATGTACATAGAGACAGAGCATCAGCTAAGGTGGAGTATAGTATAACACTTAGTCATTTTTCACTAAGTGTTGCCATCAATGCCAAAGGGGGAGATTGTTGGCAAGAGACACTTTGGAGCTTCATGATTGTTGTCATTGATGGAAACAAAGGTTAACCCACACATCTACATGACATGATGAGTCTCTACCAGAAGGCAGATTGCAGAGTATTGTGATCTGGTAAGCAAGAACAGAGCAGGTGGTGAGGTCTGACAGTCAGGTCTGAATCTCTCAGAGGATATATCTTGGTGAAGTACAGATTTGGGGAAGTCAAGAGGACTACCTTAACTGATAGATTCCAAGGATTTAGCCTCTGGTGATAGATGAAGAAAAAGATATGAATACTTGAGTGTTGGGTTCCTGATTGGCAGTGTGGACAGAGGAAGAACTGACTGGTAGAACATCAGGCATTACTCCGGATGTGTTACTGATATTGGTAAAGGTTCTTAAGGCATAAGTTATGATTGGCTGACATGATTGGTGACTTCTACAAGTATATCCTTGATTTGCATTACTTGGTAAGCAAGGATTCAGCCGACAGATCAGAGTTCGTGGAAAATATTAACTATTCTGGATGCTGACTAGAAAGGTGATGAAATCACTTGTGCAGATATATATACAAGATGGATTTAGTTGTGAGAGGTGTCGTGGTTTTGGTGAAGTGCAAAAAAAAGCAGTAGAGAAGAGTGAAAGCAGTAAGGTAGGTCTGATATGTGAAAGGACAGCAGCACTAAGGAAGAGAAAGGATGAAGTGCAGCAGATCAGTGTACTAAGTTTAACTGGAACTGAACTCCAGCATATGTAGATGCTCCTTATCAGTTCAAGTATTGTATTACACTCTTTATAAATTGTAGACAGTGAGTCTCTTGTAGGCAGTGGGCCTCTTGTGAGCAGTGTGCTCGGGTAGTGAGCCCTAATTGGCAAGTGTCATTTTGTAATTCTATTCTTCTAACAGAGAATACAATCTTGGGTTAATCACCCCATGGTTTTCTCCCTTAACAGGGTTTCCATGTCAAAAATATTGTGTCATGTGTATTTCCATTTCATGGTTATGTTTGCTTGTTTGAATTGATACTGGACTAATTATTAAGAAAGTTTAGAAAGCTGAAATAATTAAGATAACTGATTCACCCCCCCCTCTCAATTATCAACAAAGTGATGCAGAAGCATCCAGGTTCACGAGAAATCCTCATCAACCAAAAAAATATTTGCTTTACTTTTTGTTGTTCGTTTTTCTATAGGAGTTGCTTCAGGAGTTAATTGATCAATTTTGAAGAATTTTCCTAAAGAAGTTGGCCAAGTGATGCGTTAATCTTGAAGAAGGCCCAAATGGGTATCTACATTTCAAATTTGGAGAGATCTGGTAAAAATTGAGCAGGATATGCATCAGCAGAGTTTTGGACTGTCACTAGATATTGTGCTAAAATCATCCTTCACCGCACTAAAATTAGGCTTCACCAGATGTTGTGCTGAAATTTCTCTTCACCAGACTTGGGCTAAAATCGGGCTCTACTGGATATGTCCGTTGAACCCCAAATTCCTTGCATATCATGTGAACTACATCTTGTACTACAACAATGATCTTACTTCTTAAGATGTAATGTCTAAATTTATTTACTACTCTGACTAAAGAAAGAGCTTGTATTTCAACATCCATATATCTAAGTTCAGCATCTTTGAATGGGCAGCTCATGAAAGCTATTGATTTTTCTTCTTTAGCTTCATTCCTCTGTGTCAAGACTGCTGCACATGTATGTTCTGAAGCAAATAAGTAAATGTAAAATTCTCTTGTGTAATCTGGGCTGATCAAGACAGGTGCATTTGATATGTCCTTGATGTCCTCAAATGCATCTTTTGCTTTAGGTGTCCATTTGATCTAGGCATATTTCTTAAGCATTGCATTCAATTGTCTGACAATCTTTGCAAACCTAGTGATGAACTTCCTAACAAAGTTTATCTTACCAAAATAAGATTTAAGCTCTTTCTTACTTCCAGGAAGTTGCAGCTTCATGATTGATTCTACTCTAGCAGGGTCAATGGTGATCCCATTTTCTGATATCAGGTGACCTAATAATTTACCTGTGGTTACTCCAAATATGCACTTCTTTGTATTGAGTGAGATACTATAATGCTCACATTTCTTGAGCACCTTTTTGAGGTCTTCTATGTGATCACCCCTCTTCTTTGAAAATATGGTCAAGTCATCCATGTATATGACTATGCATTTGCCAACTAGGCCTCTAAATGCTATGTCCATTGCACGCTGGAATGTGGCTCCAACATTAATCAAGCCAAAAGGCATGTGTCTATAAGCAAATATTCCCCACTTTGTGGTGAATGTTATTTTTAATCTGTCTACTTTATCCACCATCACCTAATTATATTCTGAGAAACCATCCAGAAAGGACATCATTTGAGCTCCATTCACTATCTGCAAGACTTCATCTAGTGTAGGTAAAGGATAATTATCCTTCTCAGAAGCTCTGTTCAGATTTTTGAAGTCTACACATAGGCATATATCTCTATTTTTCTTTCTTATAGGGACTAGATTGGCTACCCATGTTGAGTGTCTCACAAGAAATATGATCATGGCATTTAACAATTTCTTAACTTCTTCAAAGATGATAGGTTCCAATAAGGCATTAATAGGTCTTTTCTTTTTTCTGAAAGGCTTAGCATCTAGCTTCAATGGAATAGTATGAGTGTTGATTGATGTATCATATGTCTTTAACTCATCATAGGTCCAGGTGATAACATGGATGTAATCCTTCAAAGCTTGAGTTATCCCTGCATTTTCTTCTTCAGTACAAACTTTACCAATTAGGACATTCCTTACATCTTCTCTCTGTCCTGTATTGACTAGTAAGTATTCTCCTCCATCAGTCTTCGGAAGATATTTTTGTTTCAACATGTTATGCAAATCAAATACCTTTTCTAGTTCTGTCATACCTTTGGGAATCTTATTGCTTGGTAAATCCATGATCTCTTCTTCTTCCTAGATATGATCCTCTAAATTTCTTTCATCTAGGATTTGTGCATCAAATACATCTCTATTTTCTATGAAGTCCAAAATATGTTGACCATCATCAAACACTTGAAGATTGGTGACATTGTCTGATATGGAGGGCACTAATTTTAGTTCAACTAAAAATCTCTTTAATCCAAAAATGGACAAAGGCTCCAAAGTGCTGGCAGCTTGTACCAAGGCATCTGCTCTATGGTTTTGTTCCCAGGACATGAGTGATATTGAATGCATCAAACTCTTCTATCAAGTCCCAAACTCTATGTCTATAGTTGGACAACTTCTTGTAATTGCAAGCATAGATACTCCTCACTTGTCTTACTAACAATTCTGAGTCTCCATAGACATGCAAAATCTTAACTCTTTTCTTGAGAGCAAACAACAATCCATGAATTAAAGATTCATATTCTATCACATTATTGGTGTATGGGAATTACAATCTGTATGTTGCCAAATATGAATTTCCTATTGGGTCAATAAGATCTATACCTTCCCTAGCTCATTGCTTGGACTTAGATCCATCAAACCTAAGGATCCATGGTTTGTCTTTTGTTAATGGCTTATCAGGGCCTTCTCTTTTTTTTTTAGCTCTGGCAGTTACACCACCTGATATCCATTTTAATTTTTGTGACTCATTCTTTATCATTTTTAGTGGCTGATATGAACCTGATACCATTCCCCTTTTAACATCTGTGGTATCATCACTATCAGTATTTGATTTTGCTTCAATCTCTTTCTTCTCATCTCTTGGTATATCCTTGTTACTAGATAACTGATTCTTTGAATAAAGTTGCTCTTGCCTATTTAGTATATGCAAGCATAATGATCACGTGGTCTCTGAATGTGGTGATGCATGTAATCTGCACCATCCTTTAATTAAAGCATGATGTGGAGAGGTCTCTTGCAATACAAGCCTTTTAACTTTCTTAGATAAAAACTCTTTAAACTTTGTCAAGTTACTTCTCGTGTCTTCATCTGACACTTCATAATCTAATTCAATTAGACAATTAGTTCCAAGGGTGATATTATTTTCATCTTTGTATGTATCTTCACCATACATCAATATCTCTTCTGGGTTGTAAGTGTAACTTTCATCCTAATATGTCCTTTATTCTGTATTTGCAGATGACAAACAAGAATCAAAGTCATCATGACTATGTGTACTACTAACCTCGATTGAAGATGATTCCCTCTCACTATAAGCTCATTCCAGCTCCATCATATCCAGGCAAACCTGACAAGTTTTCTCTAAATGTGCTTCATCATGTAGCCTGCACTAGCCATCAATCAAAATATCTTGATCAGACATGCTTAGTGTCTGGCAACATTGTATTTCTCTAGACAAGTACAATTCAAAGTCTTTGAAATGATCTACTCTATCATCATCTCCTGAGTTATAATCAGATTCTATGATCACTCTGTTATCCTGATGAGTATCTTGATGAATATGTGTGTTATACATGAGAACTTCCTCTATCCTGACCATTTGAGGTCTGATTGTATAAACCCCTAGTTTGACATCTACAAATAATATATCCTTGGTCTTGTTGTACTCAGTGATCATGTGCTTCATCCTAGGCTCAGCTTCTACCCTAATTTGATTAGGAATCCCCTTCCAGGGTAACCACATGTGGCTAAAATAAGTAGACATATAACCATTAAGTGTTTTTGACCAATCCCTACTGAGAAAAATTCCATAGGTATCAGGGATATCTACCACTTGGATGTCAATATAATATTGAATCCTTGGATCTGATGCTACATGCATGTGTATATGTGTTAATTCTCCCACTATACTTAGTTCAATTTTGTCTAGCTGTGTCACCTTTTTGAGGGACTTGGTTGGATGTAACCCTAAGGCATTGCAAATAGATAGGGGCATCACATTGGTGGATGCACCTGAGTCTACTAAGCAGTTGTGTAAATTCTTACCAAACATCCTCGATGTGAGTAAGAATGGGGGTGACTTAGTCTTGTCTCTATAGAGAGTCATATGTGAGGTTTTAGCAACTTGAACAATGGCTAGTATTTTGTGTTTCACATTGTTTTCTCTAGTTGCATGATCTTTGTTCAAAATTTGACTTGGATTATGCACATGATTATCATCTTTTGGTGTGGATTCATCTAGAGATCTCATGAAAGCTCTCTTGATGATTGGAGTTTTTAGCAATTTTGACAATGATAAGCTGATTTTAACTCTCTTCATCTCCTCTGCTAAATATGTGACTGACTTGTCTAATTCTAGAGATTGATTACTAGCTTTTGACACTATATTTTGAGGTGCAAAATACTATGTACTAACCTTGGGAGGACAAGGATTATTTCTTGCTTTTGGATTTGGGGGAGTGTTGAAGTTATTAGGAGGCAAGGATGTGGTCAAAGGACCAGGCGGTCTATTTGGATTGCTCCTGAGGTTATAATTATGCCTACCCTGATATTAGTGTTGATAAGCATGAACTTCTTCATGTTCTACTGATGGTTCATTTTCATCCTCAAGGGAAACACATAATTTGTCTCAAATGCCATGGCAGATTCTTCACATGCTAATGTGTAGTTTTCACGAGCTGAGGCTATTTGGTGATGAGGCTGATTTACAAAACTCTCAAGTACAAGGGCAGAGTCATATCCACAAGGAACAATTTCATTTCCTTTAATGAAAGGAGGGTCACTTGTGGTATTAGACACTTCATCCTGAAAGATAGTGGCTGCTATTTTGAACTAAGGACAATCTAGCTCAACATGTGCATTGGTATTGTGTATTCTACACCAGTTTGTAAGTGTTGCTTCTGCTAGATTAACTCTAGTAGTCTACTTTGGTTCATTAGGGAGCTGATTATCAAAAGGTGATGGCAAAGAACCATTGTTTGGCCTAGTATTCCATACTCTAGGTTGCCTAGGTGCAACATTGTTATTGCCATTATTGTTGTTAAAGTTCCTATCATTGTTGTGTCCCATGTCAGGATATCTGGATCTATCATTGTTATATCCTCTATTTTGATTTGACTGGAAATAAAAGTTTTGAATCCTCAAGTGTGTGATCTCAGTTGTCAACTTTCTCAATTGTGCAGATATCTCTTTAATGTCTTCTTTCTCCTCCTGAACTTTGGCTACTACATTTTCTTGTTGAGGTTGAAAGAAAGAAGAAATGTTGCTACTATTCTGTCCTACATCCTGAGGTGTTTGGTCATGTCCTGGATATTGTATCATCTGACCATTCCCATTTGGAGGAGGCATGATACTAAGGGGAGGTACTTGTAATGGACCAAGCATTGCAACAAGAGGCATCATGTCTCTACTGGTTTGTGGTTGAGCATGATATTGTGGATATTGTGGATATGCTAAGTTAGGTGTTGTAGTAGGAATTAGTTGTTGATTTACTTTTATTGCCTCTTCAAAAGATTCTGTCAGAGTTGTGACACCAGGATGTACTCTCCTTATGAACATGGAGGTCAGGGGATCTAAGGCTGAATAATATATCAATCTAGCTGCCTCATCTCCTACATTGTATGGAGCTACCAACTTACAGTACATCTTCTAGAATCTAGCGTTGAAGTTGGAGATAGGTTCTCCTTCTACTCTTTTGATTGTAGCAAAAAGGTGATAAGTCATTGCAGGATCTATAGGTATCTTGAACCTATCCTTGAAAGCTCTTTCCAATGTAGCCCATGAGTCTATTGAACTTTGACCAAGGCTTATTGGTGCAATCATGATAGGAGGGTTCACAGAATGAATTGTCTGGACTGTGTAACAAGAGTAAACACAATGAAAACAACACAAGAATATAGAACATATGTAGATTTAGTCATTTAGTATATCAAATAATTCAAATATATTTAGGCTGGTAACATGCGGGCTTACAATTCAGCTCACAGGCTAGATTACATACATGCGCAAGATAAAGCTTTGAGGCTCCTTTACACAAAACTAAACTATCAAATATTTCTTATGTGAATAGCTATGAGAAATTTGTTACTAACTTCCCAAGGATCTATTAAATTATTATATATCATATCCAGACCAATAGATTCCTCCACATCGGCCACAAGAGGTTAAGAATCCCAATGAAGGGCTATAACGTGTTCATAGATAGGTCAGACCTAAATGCGTAGAACACGCCCTCAAGTGAATGGAAAAACATGTGAACCTTCGAAGAAGGTCGGCCATGAACCAAGGATCATTGAATGATGTTTCATTAAGATTTGCAAGTCTAAGGAATGATCTGCAAGCCTTCTCCTTCAACTAATTATCTGAGACTGTCAAGATGCTCTATTCTAAGAAAATAGTTGATCTTGTAATAGCGATAACTTTCCAATAACTGATCCAAATGCTCTAAATTCTTGATGTGGTGTAGATGCTAAGTCCAAATCTATAAGATGTGAAATGCCAAAACTGGACCACAAGTTGAAACTACTTCTGACTGAACTGCCTGAACTGAACTAGAAAATGAAAGAACTAAAATGCAAATCTTTTTGGTTGATGCAAGATTTCTCTTGAACCAAGGATGCTCTTGCATCAGACATCCAAGTTTATTGAAAAAGTGAGTCCCTCACTTTTCTAGGGCTAGGGGAGAACCAAGACTGTCCACCTCAGCCTGAGAAATCTAAGATGAATCTTCTTTTGGTCTACCTTTCCACTTCACAAGATATTCTTTGTAGTCTTCCTCTAGTGCTGCGCCTAACTTTGCTGTCGAAAATGTCTTCAATTTGTTCTAGTGCTTGTTGTGGTAACTATTTCTTCAAGTCTTCTTCCATGTTGTCACTGAACTCTGCTTCATGATACTGATATAGATCTGCAATGTTGAAAATAGGTGATATACCCAATGTCTTCGGTAGCTCTACTTCATATTCATTTCCTGAATCAAATTGTCTGAGTATCTTACAAGGTCCAAACTTCTTCATCTTCAACTTGTTATATGTCCCAACTAGAAATCTTTCTTTTCTCAAGTACACCATTACTTCATCTCCAACTTCAAATTCTTTGTCTTCTCTTCTCATCAGCCTTTTCCTTATACTTACTGTTCATATTCTCCATATGCTTCTTCACCTAATTATGCATTATCTTCATGTGATCTACAAATTCTTCTGCTTCTGTACTTCTCTTTGCCTCTATACTGATATCTCTTAGTTTTGTTACTCCTCTAGGATTCACTCTAGTTACAATCTCAAAAGGTGTTCTTCCGGTACTCCTGTTTACTAAATTATTGTATGCAAACTCTTCTTGTGAAAGAATTAAGTCCCAACTTTTGGTCTTCTCTCCAACCAAACATCTCAACAAGTTCCCCAAAATCCTATTCACTGCCTCTATCTGTCCATCAGTCTAGGGATGAAAAGTTGAACTAAACTTCAAATCTATCTTCATCTTCTTCCAAAGTGTCTTCCAAAAATATCCAACAAATTTTGTATCTCTGTCTAAAACTATACTCTTAGGTAATCCATGCAATCTCACAATCTCCTTGAAAAATAAGTCAGCTACGTGCACTACATCGGTTGTCTTCTTGCAAGGTATGAAATGAGCCATCTTTGAAAATTTGTCAACCACTACAACTATTGAATCATGTCCTCTTTGTGTCTTAGGTAATCCCATTACAAAATCCATGCATATGTCTTCCCAAGGTCTCTCGGTACTGTTAAAAGTTTATACAATTCAGTGTTCTGACTACTCCCTTTTACAACTTGACAAACTCTACAACTCTACACAAATCTCTGAACATCCTTATGTATCTAAGGCCAAAAGTAATTTTCACTCACCAAAGCCACTATCTTATCAATGCCAAAATGACTTGCCAATCCACCACTATGTTTCTTGTTGATCAAATTATCCCTCATTGAACTTCTAAGTATGCACAACTGACTTCCTTTGAACAACATATCTTCTTGAATAAAATAATCTAACCACTTACTCCAATCTGTCACAATAGGTTCCTTACATGCTTTCCAAGGTTCTGCAAAATTGGTGTCTCCCTCATACATGTTCTTGAATTCATCAAAACCCAACACTTCAACTCTCAGCTCTATCAACAAGTTTCTTCTCCTACTCAATGCATCAACAACTTTGTTTGATTTTCTACTTCTATGCTTCAACACAAATGTATAACTCTGCAGGAACTCTACCCATCTCATATGTCTCTAATTTAACTTACCTTGACTATTCAAATATTGCAAAGCTTGATGATTTGTATACAACACAAACTATTTAGGCAACAATTAATGTCTCCACTTCTTCAAGGCTTGAGTTATGGCATAGAACTCGTGATCATAAACTGAATATCTCCTTCTTGCATCATTCAACTTCTCACTAAAATATGCTACAGGTCTACCTTCTCGACTTAACACTGCTCCAATTGCATTTCCACTTGCATCACAATCAACTTGAAATACCTTATTGAAATCTGGTAATGCCAAAATAAGTTGTTCTATCACTTTCTACATCAATAGTTCAAAACTTTTATCTACTTCAGATGTCCACTTGAAATCTTTTCTGTTATGTCTCATTATCTCTGTCATAGGTTTACAAACTAAACTAAAATTTCTGATGAACTTTCGGTAGAAACTAGCCAATCCATGAAATGATCTAACCTCTCCAATGCTCTCCGGTGTAGGCCATTCAACAATTGCGCTCACTTTCTCAGGGTCCATCTTCAATCCTTTCATAGAAATCACAAATCCCAAATATACCAACTCTTCTTTCATGAAACTACACTTTTTGATGTTTATTAGCAATTTCTCTTCTCTCAACCTCTGCAAAACTTGTCTAATATGCCACAAATGTTCTTCTTTTGTCTTACTAAAAATCAGAATATCATCCAAGAATACAATCACAAACTTACCCAAGAATTTCTTCAAGACTTCATTCATCAATCTCATGAAAGTACTCAGTGCATTTGTCAATCCAAAATGCATCACTAACCACTCATACAATCCTTCATTTGTCTTAAAAGCAGTCTTCCATTCATCTCCTTCTCTGATTCTAATCTGATGGTATCCACTCTTCAAATCTATCTTTGTGAAATATTTTTCTCCACTCAAACAATCCATGATATCATCCATCCTAGGTAAAGGAAATCTATACTTAACTGTGATCTTGTTTATTGCTCTAGAATCAATACACATTCTCCATTCTCCATCCTTCTTTGGTGCCAATACTGCAGGTACTGCACAAGGGCTCAAACTGTCTCTAATCAAACCTTTCCTCAACAATTCTTGTATTTGTCTATTCAATTCCTCATTCTCTACTGGTGTCATCCCGTGTGCTGCTCTGTTAGGTAAACTTGCTCCAGGTATAAGATCCATGTGATGACTGATGCTCCTTATAGGTGGTAATCCTTCAGGCACATTATCTGATATGGTGTCCTCATACTCTATCAGCAAATCCTTTATCTCCTTCAGTTGTTCTTCTTCAGTCTCTTTCTTCAATGCTTCAGGCTTCTTAGGAATCAAGGCATAACACATATTCTCATGTCTCAAACCATCCAGAAATTTTATTCCATCTACCAAATGGATTCTAGCATTCCCACACACTTCACTCTTAGGATCATCCTCCAAAGGAATCAAAGTAATTCTCTTTCCATTAGCTATTATAGTATATGTATTCTTTCTCCCATCATGCATAGCTTTTCTATCATATTGCCAAGGTCTACCCAACAAGATATAACAAACATCCATAGGCATAATATCACACAAGACTTCATCATGATAAGATCCAATATGAAATTTCACCAAACATTGTTCACTCACCAGTACCCTATGATCATCCTGAATCCATGCTATCTAATAGGGCTTAGGGTGTTCAATCTTTACAACTTCAGCTTAGTCACCATCTCCTTCAAAACCAAGTTATCTGAACTACCACTATCAATTACAACTTTACAACACTTACCTCCTGATTTGCATCTTGTTCTGAACAGACTTTTCCTTTGTGATGGTTCTTCATTTGTCTCTACTTGAAATAGTGCTCTCCTCATCACTAATGATTCTCCTTTCTCCAGTTTTCCCATAGAACTAAGTGATCCAATGGGTCCTTCTTCAGCATAGGTTGCTCTTCCACTATTTTCTGTCTTCTTGTTTGTACTACCCTGATTACATTCAAATGCTCTATGTCCTTCACCTCCACACTTGAAACAAGTACCTCTAAATGTTCTCTTATCAAATCCTCTTCCTTCTCTTCTGTATCTTTCATTTAGGTATGCACTAGGGTTTCCTCTCCGGTAAATTTTTTTGTCATCTCTCTGATAAGCACTATTATCTCTGTCATCCTTCTTCAACGGGTTGTCAAACTTGTTCTGCTCCACAAATGATCTATCATATCCATAAAATGTTCTTCCTCTTTAAAATTTAACTCCTCTACCTCTCTGTCTCTGATCATGTTTCTTATTCAGCTTCTCTTCAAATTTCAGTGCAAATTGACATGCTTCCCCTAAAGATGTCATCCTCACCAAGGTTAGCTCTTCTTGAATATTCAATCTTAGTCCATTGATGTATCTAGCCACTTTATCCTTGCTTGCTTCACTATGTCCTATCCTAATGATCATTTTATGAAATTCTTTAGTGTACTCCTTCACAGATTTCTCCTTTTGTCTTAGGTTTTGCAATCTCTTCAACAATTCCAACTCATAGTCAGTAGGTATAAACTGATTCTTCAACTTCGTCACCATCTAGTCCCACTTTGTAATCTTTTCCTTCCCTCTTCTATTTCTTTCCAACTGAACTTCTTTCCACCATATAGCAGCATGTCCTTTCAATTTTGTCTTTGCAAATTTCATCTTCTCTGGATCTTCAATTTCTTCATATTCAAAATATTCTTCCATGTCATTTATCTAGTCAATCAACTCTTCCAGATTCAAATTACCCGTGTAGTTTGGCACATCAACTCTAGGTCTTTTCCTAATCTTTGAAATAGCTCGCAACATCTTTACTTGATCTGATTCTTCTTCTTCATCACCTCCTAGGGTTTTTCTAGTCAACAGATTGAAATTCTTCTTCATCATCACTTTCAACATTAGGTCTAGGTGTCAATCCTCTTTGTCTATCTTCTTCAACAACATCCAATTGAATTTGCATTGTTCTCATCAATTCCATCATCTCATCCATTCTATTATCCATTGTACCAATAGGAGGAACTTTTCACGGCGGCATCTTCCTAGGATCAAGTGTAAACTGCCTCAATTTCAGTGATCGGGCTACAAGCGACAACTACCTCTCAATCGGCGATCGGTTGCACACCAGTAACCTTCCTCAAATCAGCGATCTTCTCACAACAAGATCTTATAGAATTTGCTTTGCCAATTCACTCCAAAGAGTCAAACTTTCACTCTGATACCACTTGGTGCAGTCACGATAGGAGGGTTCATAGAATGAATTGTTCAAACCGTGTAGGAAGAGTAAACACAATGGAAGCAACACAAGAATATAGAACATATGTAGATTGCATCATTTAGTATATCAAATAATTCAAATATATTCTGGCTGACAACATGCGGGCTTACAATTCGTCTCACAGGCCTGATTACATACATGTGCAAGATAAAGCTTTGAGGCTCCTTCACACAAAACTAAACTATCAGATCTTTCTTATGTGAATAGCTATGAGAACTTTATAAATGCCTTCCTAATGATCTATTACATTATTATATATCATATCTGGACCAATGGATTCCTCTATGTTAGCCACAAGAGGTTAAGAATCCCGATAAAGGGTTGTAACGTTTTCACAGATAGGTTAGACCTAAATGCATATAACACACCCTCAAGTGAATGGACCAATGTGTGGACCTTCGAGGAAGGTCGTCCATGAACCAAGGATCATTGAATGATGTGTCATTAAGATCCGCAAGTCAAGGAATGATTCACATGCCTTCTCCTTCAGCTGATTATCTGAGACTGTCAGGATGCTCTGTTATGAGAAAACAGTTGATCTTCTGATAGTGATAACTTTCCATTAACTAATCCAAATGCTCTAAATTCTTGATATGATGTACATGAGTGGATGTAGATGCTAAGTCTAGATCTGTAAGATGTGAAATGCCAAAATCAGACCACAAGTTGAAACTGCTTCTGACTGAACTGGTTGAACTGAACTGGAAAATGAAAGAACTCAAATGCAAACAAACTGAAATGTAAATGTTTTTGGTTGATACAAGATTGCTCTTGAACTAGGGATGCTCTTGCATCACTGATGTACCAATTGTATGCTTCCTCTCCCAAGGAGTATGGAAACAACCTGCATACTACACCCTGATGTTCAATCCTTGCTCTAAAGCAAGTTTTCTTAAATGTCTGGATGTGATCATCCGCATCTTGATATGGATGATATTTAGGGCAAATTTTATCAGGATTCTTAGGCAAAGGATGATATGTAGTAAAGGTTAAGGGTGAATCAACAACAAAGTATGACATTGTGATTTTTTCTTGCTACACTTGAGGTATAATTGGTGATCTTGGAGGTGTCTAAGGTACGGATGGAGATACTGGAGGTGTTATAGTATGTCTAGAGGAAGACACTGATGCACTTGACTCAGGAGTATGATGAATATCAATAGTGCGAGCTCTGAGTCCATGAACAGGTAATTCCTCGAAGAGTCCACTGGATCTAGACTTGGTATTTGACCAGTGAGCCAGGATTCTAATAGCTTAGGACCAAATATGGATATTTTGACTGAATCCTTGCAAAGATCAGAGGGAATGATCTCCCAAGATGGATATTTATGGTCAAGACTTAGTAATGACTGGATACTTGATCGCAAAGGCAAGTTACTACAGGATATTTGTAGAAAAACCTGAGCAATAAGTCAGTATTTGAAGACTTCAAGCAAATGACTACAAATATCAAAGCATTTATGCATTACACTAAAATATTATGATCAATACGCTTGAAATAACCTGAAACAAGTGAATCTTTGCACAAATGTCCAAAGAATAACCAAATTTAATGAACTTTAACAAGATCACCTTGTAAACACGCATCAATTAGATATAGCTAGCCAATTCAAATAGAAATAGGGAACGGATGGCCCCCCTTCTAGTGCCAATTTATGTTGGTAATGATTGTTAGTCAAAACAACATGAATAAAAGTTTACACAACAAACCTTTATTATTTTGAAAAGTATGATCAATTTAGGATAAATTGATGACTCCAAGTCTATGTTGATCAGGCCATGATCATCTGATGTTACTCAGAGGTTGATGTGATATTTTGTTTTCCATTCAAGGGGCCTTATGTTGTTTTGCTATCAAGAACTAATGTCTTAACTATTGGCAAGAGACACTGTGTGGCTTCATAAGTGTTGTCATTGATGGCAACAAAGTCTATTCTACACATCTGTAGTACTTAATATGCCTATACTGGAAGTCAGAGTGAAGATTGTTTTGGTCCGGTGGACAAGAATAAAGTATGCAACATGATCCGACGATCAGGTCTAGATCTCTCAGATGGTGTAACTTAGTAAGCTGTAGACTTGGACAAGTCAAGAAGGGTATTATGACTAGTGTATTCCAGAGTTGGGTTCTCACTGAAAGTATGAAAGAACAACTTCAGTCTGCCCTAGATGATCTTGAACAATCCTTGTCTAAAGTCAATAATTTGAGAGAGTGACTTAAGGAGGCTGATGATTTCATCAATGAACTAAAGGAAAAACTCAATAATTCCATGAAAAAAAGAAAGGAACTTCTTCAGAAGCTAGAAAATCAAAGTGAAGCAAATAATACTAATGAAGATCTGGATGAAAAAACAAAGTTATGTGAGAAGATGTCAAAAGAAGTTGTTATGCTAAGACATGAAATGGAATTAGGGGTTATGAAATTTACTCAAGAAATTGAAGAAAAGAGAAAGACTGAAGAAAATCTAAATCAATCCCTCAAAGAGAAAATAGAAGACTGTTACAAAAAGGATAGAGTAATTAGACATCTTAAGTCTAAACTTGAAGAAGCCAAATACAATGAAGAACAGCTTGATAGATAGATTGACACTCTTAAACAAGATCTTGAAATTGCAAATGAATACAAAGAAAAATTCAAGATAAGCTTAGCCAAACTTGAAGTGCAACTTGAAAGTCAAAAGAAGGTAGACAATAAACATGGATTGGGATATGAGGAAGGTGAAAGTTTTGGATCTGGTCAAAGGAACTTTGGGTCAGGAAGACAAAGAAATAGGCCTAGAAAACCTCCAGTGAGACAACCTAATGCTCAAAGATATCCATCCTTCAATGGAAGTTGTTTCAACTGTAAAAGATTTGGTCACAAAGCAACTCAGTGCAGGAGAAAAATAAATCATTCCTTCTATGGTCAATGCTTCAATTGCAAAAGGTATGGTCACAAATCTCATGAATGTAGAAATATATAAATGAATAACTCTTTCAATGGTAGATGCTTTGCATGCAACAAAATGGGGCACATGACAAATTAGTGTAGATCAAAAGGATTTCAACCAAACAAGCAAAGAGATGTGGTGTGTTATAATTGCAATAAGTTCGGTCATATAGCCAAATTCTGCAGAAGCAGAAATCATGATAAAAGGGGTCCGGTTGAACTTAATCAGAAACAAGATAAAGGCAAGGGTAAAATAAATATGGATGAAGTTCAAAAGGAGATGAGTAAGATTTAGGTAAAGAAGAGTACAATGAATACTAGAGATGGATCCACACTGAAATCCGGTGCTAATAGTCCTTTTGAAAACTAAAAAGTGAGCTCTAGCTCAGGGGGAACTACAGAGAAAATCATTTTCCCCCAGCCAGTTAGTAAGTACCTAAATTTGGCACATTGAGTAAACATCTGACATTGTGGATTAAAGGGTTCCTAGAAAATCTTCCAAAGAACCTTCAGTCAGAATGTGAGAGGTCCACATGAAGTTTCACAAGGTTTATGTTCGCTTGAGTTGATCTGGTTCTGGCAACAATGTAGTATTAACAGAACAATACAAATTGATCTGGTATGATTTGCAAATACAATATTCTGATCTACAGATCTAGAGGAAAGTCTTTAAGATGCATGGGTGTTATCAACACACTAAGGTACTAGTTTTAAGATCTGCAAGGTGATTCATGAAAAGCTCTCTTGAGAAGCAAGGTAACCAGATGACTTAAAGGATTATGCATTTATTACAAAAGGGAATTAGGTTTTGTGCAAAGATAAAAGGGCTTTTTACTCATCATTCACATACTTGCACTCACGAAGAAGAAACAAGAGCTCAGAGAGGAAATCCTATAGCTCACTCCCGTTCAAGTTGAAGATCGAATTCATTCAGAAAATCACTCTGACATTTGCTTCAAACCCTAAGGCATGAAAAGGTATTTGCCTTCTACAAATTTTCTCTAGATTTCTTTGCTAGAATGGCTACTCCAATGGTTGTTAAAATCTCTGAAAGGCTGAGATCAAAATTCATGAAACACCCTTACAAGTCACTAGAACTTGATCCCTTGGGTGCATTTTCCAGTATTCCACACGGTGTCTTGCATGTAGAAGATGTTAGGGTTTATATCCATGCAAACATTGAAGATTTTGGAGACTCAAAATTGATCGACATCTATCAAAAATAGTTAATGGATGAGAATTTTGAACTCAGACCTGAATTCAAGATCCTAAGGGACAAACACTTCAAACATGTCTTTTGCAAAGGACGAATGGGTCTGGTATGTTCTAAGCAGGATGTATGATAATTTTATGTGGCTAATGAGGCCATTCAAGATAACCAAAGATGACATCAAGGCTGTGACCGGACTACATTCAACTGGTGGGTTACCTGCACTCAAATTTGTAAAGAACCAAACGGTAACTGAAGCCACCAAATCAAAATTTGACAAGAGAACAATGACTATAGATGACATCACAGATCTGGATGTCAAGTTTTTTTCAATGATAATTGGGTACAAAATCTACCACTCAAGTAGAGAAAATTTTGTGTCTGGTACATCAATCTATGTTGCATATCAGATGCTGAAAGAAAATGCAGATTATGATCTGTGTGAGCTTCTACTGAGTCAATTGATGGAAAACTTGCAGAAGATCAAGAAAGATAAGAAAAATTCTTCAAATATGGCAGTCTAATATTGTGTTTATTTTTCTATTATATGAATGAGCTACCTGGATCAAAGGGTTGGGTCTGGCAAAATGACAAACCCGTTGCAATTCAATTTAGAGATTACATGTATGGACTTGGTAATGCTCAAGCCCAAAACTCAGCTCTTTGGAGTTATTTCAAGAAATTCCAAAGCATGATGCATGCCAAAGAGAGAATACCACATTCAATAGTTGAGAAATACATAGACATAGTTTGCTTTATGGTTGACATTGATCAATGCTTGATGGAGGTAGTTGAGCCAAGAATTGTGTGAATAATGCCCATGGGATATGAGGTCGATGAAAACATTTTGGAGGTACATATTCAACACTTGCTGAGCCAACCTAAAGACACTAAAGCAGAAAGGTTTGGCACCTTTGAAGAGTTAAGCATAAAAGTACATGTTGAACTAAGGCAGCCTGAGATAAAGAGAAAAGTAAGAAAAGAAGTTGAAGAATTTGCCAAAAAATTTGGCATGTCAAAGGAGACAGTAGATGCCAATAGAGAAAAAATGGAAAAGGCAGATAAAGAAAGACAAGAAGAAAAGAAAGAAAGTGTTCTGGTGCAAGCCTCCTCCAAGACTAGATCTTCCAAGAACTCTGCTCCTGTCACTCCTAAAAGCTCAAGGACTACTAAACTAGAAGTCAAGCCATTTGGCAAAGGAGAAAAGAGAATGAAGACCAAATCCTCAAGAACTTATATGAGCCAAAAGGAGGATGAAGAGACTGAGTCAGACGAAGAAATCAGGAAAGTGAAGAAGAAAATAACATCCAGGAAGTCCTTTGGTAGTAGAAATGAGGAAGAGAAAATAGAGGAATTTGATGAAAAACCCACTCTATCAATTGAAGACATCATCAAAGCCATCACTATAGATGGAAACCTGTAGCCTGTGACAAAATTTTATGATGAATACAATGATGCAGATAAAAGAATACTTGAAGAGGCAACTGTCGGGTATTTGAACATCTACAACAAATCCTTCATTGAAATTATTTCATTAATTCCCAAGAGCTTAGAAAAAGTACTAGAGCTAAGAAAAGAGAATGCCAAGGCAAAAGACTTGGAGATCTGGGAGCAGATAGCAATACAGTTATGCCCTTCCATCACTCCAAAACAAATAAACATGGTTTTCAAGGATTGTAAAGATGAGTTTCAGAGCAAGGTAAGAATGAATCAGCTCATGCTTGGAGGAACTGACCAAGTAGCAAATGAAACAAAATAAATTCTCTAGAATACCTTGAAGAGAGCTAATCTTCCTATTGTAGAGGAAACAGATGAAGAACCTTCTACCATGGATGTTGAAGGATTAAAAGTAATCAATGAAAAATTCTCTGTCAAGGATGTCGAAGGATTAAAGAAAATAGATGAAGAGAAGTCTAAGGACTTAGACTCCTCTATTCTAGAAAAGGAAGTCCACAAAGCAGCAAACTCTGGTAATATCACTCCTCTGAATCTCACAGTTGCCAAGACAAATCTTCTGGGAACTGAAGAAGAAGGTGAAGGAAGAAGAGGAGAGAAGGAGATTCAAGAGAAAGGGGATAAGCCAAAAGAAGAAGAACAAGCAGAAAAGCTCTATAATGACACATCCAAACCAATCAGTCTTGATACTTCTAAAGGAAAGAAGTTTGAATCACCAGCAAGAGACACTGCAGAGACAGTGCAAAATTTCCTAGACAAAGAAATGATGGATTTGGATGAACCTGAGTTGATTAAAGGACCACTAAACTTGGACACTCTCTCTCCAATTTAGATAATGAAAATAGCATCTTTTTCTTAGGCCAAAGCAAAAGAAAAACTTCTAAAATCACACATGGAGGACAGTGAATTGTTGAATATTGTATCCAGTGTACTAGAGAAAATCATGCCTACATATCAAAAGGATGCATCTGCCTCTCCATTAGGTAACTTGAAAAACTTGGTTAATTCTATCAATTCTCACTTTAAATCACTAGAAAAATTGACAGAAACCAAGGTTCGGAAAGAGTTCTTTGAAAAGAGGTTTGGTGAGGTACAAGGACTAATTAACAATGACAAAAGAACCTTGGACATTGGAATAAAGAGCATTGAAAAAGCTCTTAAGGATGGAGGAGACATATAAATTTTGTTTATCTTGGCCTAAAGTTTCAGAAGACATAGAAAAGAAGATCAAAGAACAAGAAAAAAGTTGTTAAGCCTATCCTAGAATTTTGATCCTCTTACCATCTCTCTGGTAAACCAAGAATGTCAAGCAGTTGTTATCATAAATGAGATAAAGAAACTGGTCAAGGAGAAGAGGGATCTGATGGAAAGAATGGGTGAACTTAGGGGAATAATCCTCCCTAAGTTAGAGGTATTGGATGATACCTTAACAGATACTCAAAGTATAGCCTAGACCAGTAATCCAATAGATTTGAAGAGGGTAGTAGCATATGCATTTTTGTTAAGTGGACACATCTCCATTTTGGATAGAATGAAGAGGAGTTGGGCCACAAAGATTGAATAGTTGAAGACAACTTTTGCTGACATACTTAAGTATATGTAATTATAACATATGACTTGTATATATATATATATATATATATATATATATATATATATATATATATATGTAACCGTGTACATAATAGTTTTTGTACAATTTTGAATGTGGATTCCACCCTTTGCCCTTGATGTCAAAGGGGGAGTGAAGGGTAGTGAAAAATGGGGAATCTAGCAAAGGGGGAGCACTGGAAAAGTAGTATAAAGAAATAGAGCACAAGCAAAGGGGGAGCTACTGCGACACTTAGACATTTTTCACTAAGTGTTGCCATCAATGCCAAAGGGGGAAATTGTTGACAAGAGACACTGTGTGGCTTCATAAGTGTTGTGATGCAGCACACAACATACACTCAATACAATTTTGCCATTAATCATGTGAGAGCCAAAGATTTGAAGACTGGAACATAAAAAACTTCTATTCATCAACTCTGCTACTACAATGAGAGAAAAATCTCTTATATCCAAGTAAAACAAAAAAATCAAAAAATTACATTTTTTGGCAGATTTTGATAATTGTTAGATTTTGCCATTTTAGGTAATTTTACAATCATATCTTTAAAATCTTGTTTTTTCCCAAAAGATTTCTAAAACTAAGGTAGGATGAAATGCCAACTAATATTCTAAATTTGAAACATGAGTTTCGATTTATTACAAAAGCAACTTTTTAAAAATCTAGAAAAAAAAACTAAATTGCTATTTTGAGGGCCAAAATGAAAGTTTCAAGCCCTGAAAAAGTGCGAAGATGAGGTCCAACCCACTAGGGTCGGTTGTGAAACCACTTTCCACCTCATAACACATCCACCCATAAAATCTCGTAAAAAACCCACATCTAAGTCAAAAGTTATGATCTCTGGAAGTTCCTACATCATTCTCCTCTTGTTGAAAAGAACGCAGCTCTTACAAGTGAGTGTCTTCGAACTACTGCCACTTGACTGGATCCAACCTTTGTCCTTCATTCTTCTCTTTTTTTTTCTCTTTTTCCAGCATCTTTCCATAACAAGCTTCACTCTCCTTGAAAAAATACGCACTTCATTCTTCTCTCCTCTCGTAGATTTGCATCCACCAAATATTGTCTTCCTCTGCCAAATTATTTCCCCTCTCCTCTCCTTCTTCATGGGATCTTGAGTGTGTAGAGTATGCACTAGGACCGAGAGGAGTTTGTGAAGCAAATTATTTTCCTATGTGTTGAAGTATGAGAAATTTTTGTAATTGTAAAAAAAAATTGATTTTGTGAGATATATGTTCACTATCCTCTAGTAGAGATAAAATATGGGTAGAAGGTGTACAAACTTCTTCCATTGAAAGAAAGTGGGTAGAAGAGGTCTTGAAGAGGTGCATCTTCTAGAGTCTTTGTTGGGTAGAGGAGAGTTAAATTTGTGTGAGATATGTTGGTTGTGCTCCATCAAAGATAAAGCTAGGTAGAAGGTGTAGAGACTTATTCCATTGAGAGAAAGTGGGTAGAAGAGGTCTTGGAGAGGTGCATCTTCCAAAGCCTTTTGTTGGGTAGAGGATAGTTATGAGTGAGTTTTTTTTGTAGAGAGGACCTGTAACTGCAGAGAGCATTGGCTCTAAAGTGTTTATCTGTGCAGGTTGTAGAAATTGCATATTGAGAATGAGCGAAATGTTTTTGAAGAAGAGGATGAGATGGGTCATGAAGAGACCCATAATGATTTCATATATAGAAAAGTGGGAAAGAAAGTTTATGGATAGTCTTAATGAAGAGTTGATAAGACTTCATGATACAGTGGATCTATTAAAAGCTGAAATGAATAGAGGAAATGTTGATAATAAAAGGTGTGAGAAAGAATGTCATGAAAATGACATCAAAGAGAAAAAGCACATGGTTGCAACTGAAACATGTCTTTTCAAAGGCATGGATGAGATTGCAATAGAGAAGAGTGATAATGAAAACCTTGTTTTACCTAGCATTATTTTGTTTGCAGATAAAGAGGAACATAAAGACAAAGAAGTGGAAGTCCTCAAGAATAATGAAAAAGAAGAAAAGAATGAGTTTGCAGTAGGAACATGTCTATTAGAAAGCACAAATAGTGAGATAAAAAAGGTTGTAGAGGAAGCTACAAGAGAGATTTGGTGGAGGTGGTTGGTTAGTGGTGGGTTGGATCCCACAAAGAAGGAGAGGAGAGGGGAAATAATTTGGCAAAGGAAGACAATATTTGGTGGATGCAAATCTACGAGAGGAGAGAAGAATGAAGTACATATTTGTTTGAGGAGAGTGAAGCTTGTTCTGGAAAGATGATAGAAAAAGAGGGAAAAAAGAGAAGAATGAAGTGCAAGGTTGGATCCAGTCAAGTGGCAGCAGTTCGAAGACACTCACTTGCAGGAGCTGCATTCTTTTCAACAAGAGGAGAATGATGCAGGAACTTCCGGAGATCATAACTTTTGACTTAGATGTGGGTTTTCTATGAGATTTTATGGGTGGATGTGTTATGAGGTGGACAGTGATTTTGCAACTGACCTTAGTGGGTTGGACCTCGTCTTGGCACTTTTTCAGGGCTTGAAACTTTCATCTTGGCCCTCAAAATAGCAATTTAGTTTTTTTTTCTAGATTTTTAAAAAGTTGCTTTTGTAATAAATCGAAACTCATGTTTCAAATTTAGAATATTAGTTGGCATTTCATCCTACCTTAGTTTTAGGAAGTTTTTGGGAAAAAATAGGATTTTAAAGATATGATTGTAAAATTACCTAAAATGGCAAAATTTGACAATTGTCGAAATCTACCAAAAAAGGTAATTTTTTTGTTTTTTTGTTTTTCTTGGATATAAGAGAGTTTTCTCTCATTGTAGCAGCAGAGTTGATGAATAGAAGTTTTTTTATGTTCCAGTCTTCAAATCTTTGGCTCTCACATGATTAATGGCAAAATTGTATTGAGTGTATGTTGTGTGCTGCATCATGTTGTCATTGATGGCAACAAAGTCTATTCTACACATCCACAGTACTTAATATGCCTATACCAGAAGTTAGAGTGAAGATTGTTTTGGTTCGGTGGACAAGAACAGAGTATGCAACATGATCTGACAATTAGGTCCGGATCTCTCAGATGGTGTAACTCAGTAAGCTACAGACTTGGACAAGTCAAGAAGGGTATTATGATTAGTGTATTCCAGAGTTTTAGCCTCCGGTAATAAAACATGAAAAAGATATGAGCATCTGAGTGTTGGGTTCTGGTCGGACAGAGCAGATAGAGGAAGAACTGACCAACAAAGTATCAGACTTCAATCCGGATGTGTAAAAGGTGTTGATCAAGCAATTTGTGGCATTACACATCATTGGCTAACATGATTAATGACTTCTATGCCTAAGTTTTTGATGTGCATCATTAACTAAGCAAGGATTCAGCCGATAGGACAAAAACTTGCAAAATATCTCAAGTGTTCTTGTTGCCGACTATGAAGTTGTTGGAAATCCTTGTTGCGGATATATATACTTGATGGATTCAAGCTTGTATAGGTGATATGGATATGGGTAATGTGAAGAAAGTATAGAAAGAAGTGTGAAGACATAGATCTGAATCTGGAATGTGACTGAAGAATGATATTGAGCAGAGGAAGAATGAAATGTGCCAGATCAGTATACAGTGCCTAACCGAAACTGAATTCTTGCATTTATGGATGTTGCTCTTCAGTTCAAATACTTGGTATCATCTGTAAACATTTGTAGATAGTGAGTCTCTTGTAGGTAGTGGGCCTTTTGTGAGTAGTGTGCTCGGGTAGTGAGCCCTAATTGGCAAGTGCCAAAATTTGTACTCCTTATTCTTTTAACAGAGAATACAATCTTGGGTTAGTCACAACATGCTTTTTCCCTTAACAGGGTTTCCACGTAAAAATCCTTGTGTTGTGTGTCAATTTCATTTCTAGTTCTTATGGTTGCTTTTGCTTACATGTCTTGATAAATCATTAAATGTTAAGATAAGAAAAGAAAAGTAAATAGAAGAAAAGAGATAAGATAACTGATTCACCCCCCCTCTTAGTTATTTGCATTGTTTCCAACATGAACATCTGGTTCTACACCTGTCTTCTATAAATTTCTTCACAAACAAGGTTATTCTAACTATATTTAACAAATGATGATATTTTCTAATTTGATCAATTCTTCTAAACAATTGTCATGGATTAATCTTCACTTCTGCACTATGAGTTTATCTAAATAATGTGCCTTCAAGCTAATATTTGCATGATTACTGTTGATATTTATATGTATTTGCATGAGATTTTTTAATTATACATGCAGATTAACTCCAATATGCTAAGAATATTCAATTTCCTTTGGGATATCTACATATTTATGTGTATTTGTTTAGGATTATCTGTATATTTGCAATTGTGATGGTGATTGTAATGAAATTAAATAAATTATGTCAAATTATTTCTAATCTTTATTAAATTGAATGAATCTTCAGCTATTAGTCCACATACACTCTAGATACTATCATGAAAGGAAGAAAATCAAACCATAGGTTCACCAGGGTGTTCCACAACTAAGTATGGTTGATGCAAACTTCGATAGAAAAGAGATGAAGACATGTACAACATGAATTACACTCCAAGGGACGCAGAAAATCAAAGCACAAGCCAAGAATTCATCTACAGATTACTCAAAGTATATGATTGTATGTAATCTAGATCTTCACTTTCATTAAGTATGCAAAAGACGTGTACATCTACAATCAGCTTTGAAATTAGTCCTGAGAAACTTTAGCAATCTAACTTCAATTAAGTTTTGAATGAATCATATAATGTGTGCTCTAACTCCTTTTATAGGACAAAGAGAGGAGGTAATTACAAATAATCTAATGATCAAGATTTGTCAATCTAAATCAACAGTCCATATCTTCTTTTGACTTGGTCAATAGATATCAAACATGGCACAGGTTGCCAGATGGCAACCATCTGGTGGGACTTGGTTACTTCTTTGTCTCATTATGCATGTGACCTTGTCATTATGCATCCTTACTCACTCTTCTTCTTCATCATCTTCTTCATCAGTATGAGGATCATATCCTTTATGTGTGCTGATTATCTCCCTGATGGCTTCATACGCTTGTATTATTCATTCAATTTCTCCCCCATCCCGAACTCTAGCTTTTATCACAACATGCTTTTGGGAATGGAATTGTGTCTGTAAAGAAGTCCATTTTCTCTTGTCGTTGTTTAACATCTCATTATATCCTTCCACCTTGGCCTTTATTCTCATAGCCTTGTTGACTACATCCTCTGTCAAATGGTGGAGAGGGTCATTTGTTGCCTATTTGAAATTACTTTGGAAGGCTTCAATTGCAAAATCAACATCTTGATTTTTTATCTTTCCTTCTACATTGTCTTCTAGAGCTTCCAAGATATTTATCTCCTCAGCCATAAGATGATGTAGTTTAACACTGATATCCCTGAGCCTGGTGTTACATCTCTTTAGGATATCACTCTCGAACCTAGTATCCTCATACCATATGCTTAATAATTGTGCAGTATTGTTATCTAATACCTTATTATATATAAGCACCTTCATGACTATGCGCCTCATTTCAGCCAGGGCATCCAGATGTTTCTCTACTTTGATGGATCTCCATCTAACCTCTTTTTAAAATTTATCTACTTTGCTCCTCAATGTGCTGAGCAAGTTCCAATTGGAGAGGGAGGTCTTTATCACCTTCTCTACCTTAGAAATGAAAAGAGTAAACCAATTGTCCACCACAAAACAATGTCTAAACACAAGTCACTCCTCCAAAATAGTCAAAAGAGAAAAATTGTGCACTCAAGCATGCAAGTCTCCCGATGTAAGGGGGGTAAGCATATAAATCTATTCAATAAACATGGGTCTTTCAAGGACCTCAAGTCATCAAGATAGATCTTCACAAAATTAGAAAAACCATAAAAATTAGAAAGTTGAAAAAAACCTAAAAATTGTAAAACATAAAAAATCCTAAAAATTGAATATGTTCTTCAAAATATGCAATAAAAGGAGAATCCATTCTTCTCTCTAGCTTAGCATGTGTTTTATTTCCGTAGTGCTCTTGTACCCTTGTTTTACATGCTTGCACCCTTAAATGTCACCATTGACAAAGTAGACAACAATTTGAACTTGCGACACAACTCATGGTATGTTTACAATTCATTTGCAATTTCATTTTTTATCCTTAATATCTCAAATGTTGAAATAATACTAGTCTTTGCAAGTACAATTTCAACAAATTGATGATAGGTAAGGCCTATTTCGGGAACAATATCTACCTTTCATGTAGACTACCTTCCCTAAGGGGGAAAATATGTAAGAACTAAAAACATGCACAGGCTTGCACAAGGACCCCATGATGATATGTAATCCTAATCACGTACACACAAGTGTGAGTAATAACACCCTCTCAACAATACTCCTCTTGGTGACACATGTTGTTTGGTTTTCCCTTGTCGATTCTTCAATTTTCTAACCATTCTTCTTTTTCCCCTTTGTTGATTCCTCTTTTGTCACATTATTTTCCTTTCCTACATGCTTAGTTTTCACCTTTTCATGCTAATTCCACCTTTTGACACCCCATTCTGAAGGTCTCTAATCCTAGAAAGCACCTAGATGGCCTAACAAACCAAACCCATGTCTCTATTTTCACCCATCTTTCTTCATTTTTAGGTTGCCCCTATTAATGGTTGGATCTTCTTGGGTGACCCTATGTTTTTTCATCCTACAACATGACTCTTATGTCAGATCATGCTTTCAAACTTTCATTAAGCATACACAACTAATAAGCTCCACCCAGGTACAATCCTTTGTGGGTCACCTAGGGGTCACCCCGAGTGACTTGACTCTTATGCCAGATCACGCTTTCAAACTTTCATTAAGCATACACAACTGATAAGCTCCACCTAGGTACAATCCTTTGTGGGTCACCCCAAGTGACTTGACCTGGTAAAAGGGGTGACCCAGTGGTGACCCTTGCAAATTTTAAATGTGAGTTTCTCCTTCGATTTGAGCCAAAAAAGACTTCATTTTCACCCAGTTTGCATGCAATTTCAAGCTAAACATAGAGGAGGTCATAATTAAATCATTCAACACTCTCAATCAACTAAGTTTAGCCCATGTGATCTATTTTAACTTCCCTCTAACTCATCCTAACAACCATTCCTCCATGAGTGATAAGATTTTAAGCTCAGATCACTCTTCAATCAATTGAGTTCACAAGCAAATCAATTGAGTCTAATTGATCAACCAATCAAGTTAACTCTCCAATCATGAGAGCTAATTCCTCACTCATCCCCACCCCCTTGTGCCAATCCAACCTATAAATATCCCTCACCTCTCCATTATTTCTCAAGTTGGAGAATGCTCTTCCTTTCTTCACAAGCTTTTTCAAGCTTTTTTGCAGGCATTTGAGCCTCTTTCTTAGTTTCTTTCTTTAGTTTTTCAAAGCTTCAAAGCTTTCATATCATTAGTTTCATTAATTTCAAAGCTTCAAAGCTTTCCTATAGGAGACGAATTGAAGAATTGCAGCCATTCGTAGCTTTTTAGTTTGCTCTCCTTTAACATTTAGGTGCTCACACAAGACGCACGTGCCTTTTGTTTGCTATTGTTATGCCATTCAAGCTTTCAAAAGATTCATTAGAGTATTCTCATACTCTCATTTTTCCCATAGTCATAGCCATAGTGCTCAATTAGTGCTCTCATATCACTCGTAAGCTCGCAATTGAGCTCATCTCAATTTGAAAGCTTTCAAAAGCTTCATCATAGCAAATCCATTACTCTCTTCTCACTTGCTGCCAAGAGGAGGACCCCACTGCTACAAGAGGACGAGGAGGTTGCCAATGAAAAAGGATTTCTAAGGGTAGTCAAAGCTTGTGCACAAAGCTATTCCACGTTCCTTTCATGTTTTTGTAGTAATTAGATAATGAAAATTTGCTCTTGAGAAAAGTAACTTGTTATTTTGCTCTTGATAGGAATACATAGTTTGCTTTCATTTCATTGCAACAGATTAGAGAGTATTTATTTTTCATATGTGAGGCCTACCTTTTCTTTCCCTTATATTTGACTACTTTATTTTTACTATTGGTGATACTTACTAGACTTGTGGGACTATTGATCCTGAATTTCAGGACTATTAGACTTTATGCTTTATGTGGATTTATTATGTTTAGCAGGATTACGATGTGATTTGACCTTGATATTGATTCACTGATGAGGTTAGACATGTGATTTACATTATGATTTTATTTGGATACTATGCATGTGATTTTAATTAGGAATTTGTTATGTAATTATATCTGCGATGGATGTTCAAAATGTAAAATTTAGAATTTAGTTGTAATGTGATTTCCTTGATGCTTATATGAACATGTGATGTTGTATGTGCTTGTTTCACTTGCTTTGGCTATCATATACATGTCAGATTAACATTTCATTGGAGTGCACAGGTGTTTCTAATGAAACCACAGAAATTCAGAGATCATCCCACACACTGTGTTGTTTTCCCGTGTGAAGCCGATCTAGTTCCAAGAGGAACCAAGATCAACCATGTTGCATGATGAAATTTTGTAATGTTGTTGCATGGTGTTAGTTGGGTTAGGTCTACCCTTCTTTTATTTGATTTCTAATTGGTGTTGTAAGTTGTAGTGTCATTTGAATTTCATTTTTTGAGTTATAGTTTTTATGACCCCTTTCTATGTGTTTTTACTCAACCTTTGGTGCTCAAAATGGGTTAAACTTGACCCTGGGTTGTACCCCTAGGGTCTAGGGATCATTTGGGCTTGTGTAACCTTGGGTAAACTCCTATTTGGTCACTTTAACTTCACCCTGAAGTAAAGTGACGAAAATGGAAGCTTGGGAGGGAGAGGATGAGTGGGTCAAACACTCAACCTCTTCCTTTCCTCTTCCATAGGTTGGGGGAGTCTTCAAGACCCCTTAATTGTGGAGGACTTTACTCCAAGTCTCTCCCACAATTGGTGAGAGTACTTTGGGGTTGAGTGGTCCTTCTTAGGAGGAGAGGATTGGGGCACATGTGGCACCCACTCCTTCTTTGGCTCCACCTTTCTCTCCCACATAATCAAGAGAGGACAAGTGGATGGGTGAAAGGCTTAGTGGGGTGGGTGAATGACATGTGTCACCACCCCATTCCAAGAGTCTTGCTAGTAGTTGGGAGGAGGAGTGAGGAGATGAGATTGTTTGCACCAGATATAGATTTTATTGAAAAGACTTTACAATTAAAACCCTAAAACCTAATATCAAATGCAACAGGAAGATAATGATAAATTATTGAAACCACATAAAATAAATGTTACCGAATTCATTTAAATGTGGTTGCTCACGATTTCTGCATAACTCCACTGTAAATGTTGTCGGGGGGTAAATGAGAAACAAAGTTGATTTTATAAAGTTTTGAGATAGGTAGTTGAACGGATTTTGGTTAAGTAAACGGTAAAAGGTAGTTAGGGTTATGGTAGGTATTTTACGGGTTTTAGTTTAAAATAATAAATTAAGTTTATTTAATTTATTATTTTCGGGAGGTTATTAGCTCATAGGTAAATAATAAATTAATTTTAATTTATTATTTACGAGATATGTTAAAATGAAGGATTTAATGGGATATTTAAGGATTATTAAGGATAATTATGGATTTATGGATAATGAAAGATTCGGTCAATTTTTTGTCTACATTTTGCCCCTCTTTGAGACGATGTTGCGAAGCAATGTCATTTCAAAGAAGATTAAAAACATAGGTTTTGGATTCGGATTTTGGGTAGGCTTACATGGGGCTCATAAAAATGAAGGATAAAAATGAAGGATTGGATCAGACAAGTGATGCCCCCTCAAGAGGATATGCAAGGACAAAGGAGATGGATAGGCTCTTGAAAAAGAAAAGGAAGGAAAGGAGATGGATTTATGCTGAGTAAACTTTGAGCAACCTGATGTTTGATATAGCACCTGACGTTATGCACCAAGGTATAATGACCATGGTGATGATGTGTCATGTGCCCTAGCGTAATACAACTTGTCTAACGTATGAGGAAGTAAACTTAAAGCATTAAGTCTGAAAGCACAAAAGGTATGATATGACCTTAGATGCAAAAGATAATGCAAAAAGCTATTCCAACATACACAAGATATGAATATTAGCTGGAATGATATGGATGTGAGTCAAATGCAAGATAGAAAGATAACACACACAAGCAAGCAAGCAGGCACAAATAATTCAAAAACAAACAAGGTATTGCCCCTGTCGAGCTAAAAACTAATGATAAATTGGATTGATTGATGTTGATAATGATGATGATTGATTGATAGCGTTGTTGATGTGGGAACGATTTATCTCGAGAACAACGCGAGGATTGGGTTGTTGATATGGGAATGATATATCCCATTGATGATGAGGATTAATCGATCAGGTTCACAACCAGGCTAGGAACCAAGACTATGGATGCAATTGGATAATTTGACCTGATGGATTGACATTGATTGGTATGGAAGGATACTTGCATGTGATTGATTTGATTGGTTGAGTTGGATTGATTGATTTGATGATTGGAGAATTGATTTTTTTTTTGTATTTTGGAAACATTGTGATTTTTTTGGCTTATCAAATGTTATGATTTTTTTAGATTTTTGCCATGGGATTGTGTGTAGATAGCCTTTGGATAGATACCAATGACAAGGGAAAACCAAACCACAAGGTAAGGATCAATACTGAATGGGGATGAACAATAGTGAATACGATAGATAAAAGGATTGGATGAATGGGTACGAGGATCGGTGATAGGATAAAGGTAGGAGTATGGATGGATAAAAGAATTGGCAATAGGATAAAGGTAAGGATATGTATGGATAATAGGATTGGTGATAGAAGGACAATAAATGGGAAATATATGATAGATGGATGAAAGGAACCGAATATGGATGAAAGGAACTGAAGATGTGATCTCAAAGGATTATATCATATAGGAATAACCTGCCCCCTTCTCTATATTATGCCTTAGGATTCAGTGGGATGATGCTGATTAGGATGCATGATAGGGATAATGGTTGAAAGGGATGAATGGAATTAGTAGTGGATGGATGCACGGAGGATATTTTTGGAAACATATGGATGGAATTTAGAGTATGACAAGAGGTGTCCAAAAGCATTTTTTAACATTTTGCCCCTATCCTCATCAAGATCAAAAAGGAGGAAGGGAAGATGGATGGTGCAGTTAAGGAAGGTACAACAGATATGATGGGTAAGGATGTCAAGATAAGATGGAAAATGAAAGGATAGGATATGCGATGGGTAGATAGGATATGAGATGGGATAGATGTGACAACATGCCCCCAAGTGTAAAGCACATAGATAATCACCTACACATGACGCATGTTTGCCAGGTTTTCATCATGGTACTTATCCAAGGCGCCTGTTTACCAGGTTTTCACCATTGGACAAAAATGGTTTCTCTTTACTATTTTAAATTATTTTTTTTATTTATTTTTTTTATGGGATAGTTGGATGGAACAGATGGGGGACTCCAAAGTTTGTTCCCATAGAAATGTCCCAAGATGGAAAACTCACAGACCATGTCAAATGTCGTTATGCTCATAGATGTTGGTAGGGAATGGCATGAGAGGGAATGGATTTTGACATGGATTATGAAAGGTTCAGGCAAGGAATGATAGGGGATAGGAGAGTATGATGTGGACGATGGTGGAATGAGATGGTGGAATGATAGTGGATGAGGATGGAGATAAATAGATAGATATGAAGGACTTATGCTAAAGCATGGACCATAGGATTATGATGGAAGAGATAAGTAGGATAGTACATGGGAGATGGGGAGATGGAGGTATGTTGAACTATTGTGGAGTGGAAGGGAACCAAGACCAATGGTTGCACACACCGAAATGGATTTTGAAGCTTGGAAGGGGGATTTGGGAGTAATGGAGATGTTATCTTAGGGATTTGCCTATTTAGGTCTTTCGAAACCCAAATGGATGTATGAATCTTAAGATTTTGTGATAGGGAGTGAAATGTTTGGGATTTTAGCATTGTGGATGCTCCATTTGAACTAGGTACCTTTTGCTTGGGGATCCAAACCATTTTGGTTTTGAAATTATCTTTTTGAGATGTGGACTTGGGTAGCATTTTTGAATTTTGATTTTGCTTTGATTTTTCACATTTATGCCATATGGCATGAGAATTATTGGGATTTTTGGCTTTATGGGTGGAGGCATCCAAATTTTTATTTTTGAATCCCATAGGGGTGTTTAGGATAGCCCCATGTTTATTCAATGTGTGCATTTGTTGATCATGATTAGGAATTGTAGGGGATTTATGGGAATGGGATGTATGAATGGATTTGTGGTTAAAGTGATAAGGAGATTGGAGGATGGGAATATTAGGAGTTGGAAGGAGTGAAAGTAAAGTGGATGGAGGGATGTTAGGAGTTGGTAGAAGTGGAGGTAAAGTGGATGGAGGAAGATGAATGGTCACATGCTTTTGACGCTTGTAGGATAATGGAGGAGGAATGGAAACATATGTATTATGGGTACAATGAGGTGCACGTAGTTTGGGCTTAGATGGAGTGGATTTAGGAGGCAGAAATGTGGTACCAACATCTTGATATTACTTACCTTGGGGTGTATAACCAATACCATATGAGCGTGGAGGGATCTTGACATGGATGGGTTCCATATTACCTTGCTCGTGAAGGCCTAAGCCTTTACCTTGATAATTCATGTTTTGGAACATACGATGCGCAATGGGATGCTTATTTTTGAGGATACAAGACATGGGTTCCTTATTGGATGAGGAGGGTGAGGTGGCAGATATAGGTTGTTGTTCTCCTAGGGAAGAACATTCATTTAGGAATGTAGTAAGAATAATAGGACATGATGGTGGATTTGAAATGGTATCATTATGAGATGGTGAAGGAGAAATAGGATCTTGATTATGCTCATGAAGATTTAATGTATTTGTTTGATTATCTATGTGCTTGTGGGGACCAAGTGTCTCATCAAGGGAAGTGGATATTATGGGATGATGGATGTGAGTGGTGGAGGTTTCTTGAACATGGATAGTATTGGGACCGTGAATGGAGGAAGTGAGAAGCTCTTGATCATAGATAATATCTTGATCATAGAAAAGATATAGGTTATGAATAGGTTGAAAGGAAGAGCTTTGATCTTGATTTGGTAAGGAGCAAGGATGATCATGCTTTAGAGTTGACTCTTGACATAAATCTTGAGTTTGGATAGGAATGGAGGTTTCTTGGATAGATTCAACGTATGGTGGAGAATGAATTGGGCTTATAATAAGTGGATCTTCGAGAACATTTGAAGGTTCTTGCATACTTTCAAGGATAGGCATTTGATGGCATGAGGGTGGTAGTTGATTCCTTGCTAGTATCCAATGGATCGCATCCTTCATTAGTACATGGGTGGATGGACAATATAATGGATGGAGAATAATGGTAGATGGTGTAGGTTTAGAATGTAATGGGAGGATAATGGGATTAGATGTGATAGGAGTGGGATTAGGATCGGGTGGATGGACAAGAGGATTGGATATAATAGGATTGGGATCTGGGTTAGCTGGGGAGATGATATGATTGGCTATGATAGGATCAAGACTTGGATTGGGCTTAGGTTGATAGATCATGGGATTGGGCTCAAGTTCCATAGGGATGGATGGATGAGGAGGACTAGTGGGAGGATTGGTGTACAATTCCAAACTTGAGATGGTGTCTCCCTTGTCAAGAGTATCATTAAGAAGATTTGTGAATTCATGCTCATGTTGTGGAGGATTTTGAGATGGATATTGAAGAATATTCATGAGATTGGTTGATGTGGAGGGACTAGGTTAGCATGATGATGGGGGTGACTCATAGAGTTTAGGTTGAATTTGTTGATGTTGTATGGATGATGGTGGTGAAGGTAACGAAGGGATTGATGGATGAGGAGGACTAGTGAATGGATTGGAATTGAAATTAGACAGAATTTGTTGTTGTTGCATGGATAAAGGTATGATGGATGATGTGTTAAATGAAGGTTGTGGTTTTTGGGCTAAGATTTGTTGTTGTTGAAGGAGGGCTTTTTTTTTTGGCTTTGTTGTTGAAGATATAAGGTGAGGGTACTTGGTATGTGTGAAGATGAAGCATGGGTAAGGATCTGGACCTGTGAAGTTTGAGGTAAAGTTATTGCTGAATAGGTTTGAGGTATGGATGTGTTGGGTTGATATGAGTGGTAGATTGGTTGTGATAAATATTTGTATGAGGTGGATGGAGATGACTCATAGAGTTGGGGTGTTGATGTGGTAGGATGTTGAAATTGTGAAGATAATTGTGATCGTTGTGCTAATTGAAATCTAAGATCTGCCTCTTGTTGTAGTGATTGAGCAAGTTATTGTTGTAACTGAAGGACTTTGGGATTAATGGATGTCAAGGTTGAGACCTGGGTAGGATTATAATTTTGTGAGGTTGAGGGCATGGAAGGAAAATCTTGGGTTGTGCTGTGATGATAAGAATGTTCTTGTGGATAATGATCATCATAGATATGTCGAGGCTCTTGCATTTCCTCATATTCTTGGGATGATAGTGATGTTGGTGGAGGCCAAAATGGGGAGATATATGGTTCATGGGTATCGAAATATGCATCATGATCTACCAAATTCTCATCATTATTATATCTAGGAGGGCCTCCGTGAAGTGTAAGTTTTGGTTTTTGATTTGTCCTAGATTTGTTGATGGTCAAAACCATTTTGATGAATAAGGATTGGACCAGGTGGGAAATGGGTGGATCAGTTGAAAGAGCTTCTTAGGATTCAAAGTGACAAGGTTCCACTTGAGATGTGACACGGAAGGATGATAGGTTCCCGATTCTGAAAGCCAAGTTGATGATATAGGAGACAAGTTGTAGTGATGATGATGATCAGGCACACACAATCATATAAGACACACAACAATTTGATTGGTTTTTATGACACCTTGATGTTTTACAAACACTTGTAAACATGCACGATCCTAGGCTTGGAAAGGACAATACTTGTTGAGTTCCCACTTGGTTTTACCCAATCGCGCCTACTTATGGTGTATAACTCCAGGAACTTGGGGCACGGGCTCCTCCTTACAGTGCACTCACTTCTCAGGCACACCAAGTTCCAGGTCCTAGGACGCGCAGATCCTGAGGTACCTCGCTATCTCTGCCATAAGCTGCAAAAATGTGGGATGGCTATCAAAGTTTCCTCTTGTATCAACAAGTAGAGAGTTTTTGGCCACTAAACAAAAGGGTTCTAGTGAATATCCGGGGGACTGGCACCTTACGAGCATCTAGCAAGCCACTAAAGGCTTTGACTAACCCTACTAGGAGTTTAATATACACAAAGGTACGCCTCCTTTCAAGCTAGCACTGTACGGTAAGCGCTAATATCGGTTAGACTTGGCTTTCGCCTTATCCTTAATTTATATAGCGGACTAGACAAAAGTACCGCTTGGGGTCGCAAATGAGTTCTCCTTGCAGATGTGTCTCAAGAGCAGGCCCACTCTAAGGATGACAAAAGCAAGGAAACACGTTGTTTTTGATCTCCCAGATCGCACGAAACACAAGGAGAGAGCATACACAATGCCTTTGCCTCACACTCGCATGGGGTTCATTTTAATTCCAAATCCAAATGTGTGGGTGGTTATACAAAATGTCAAAGAAAATGCTTTTGATTCTCAAGATCATCGAATGACACAAGAGAAGAGCATACGCATTCAATGACAAAATTGCAAGCCACAAGACATCGCAAACACTTGTTAATTTTAACCCATTTCTTATGATGTGATCTAATCTATAATTCTTTGAAAATCAATTGAATTTGCAACACACTGATTAGTAGTTTGAAATTTTTTGTCTTTGACAGGTGTATAACTGCAATGAAAATGCCAGGATAAGACAAATGAACTTGCAAAAACCCAAAAAATGTTAAATGTGTTGCGAGATGAAAAATGTTTGACAAAGTGAATGAATTTAAAACGATTATACCAGAAAATCTGAGATCAGTTTGAGAAAATAGCCTTCACTGTAATGTAGTTCTTTGAATCTACTTTCCAATGCCAAGTTATTGCAGTTTAAACAAACGGCTTTTTCCAGTCACATATGCATAAGGTGCAGTCTCCGCTAATGTTTTAGGAGGATATCAACAGTTTTTGACTACCATCAAACAGTTAAAACAAAAGCTATACGATGAAGGTTAAACCTATAAAACAATATTGACAAAAGTTACATCAACAATGATTTGATCACTAAGAATAAACCATTTACGGACAACAAACTCTATGATCAACCATCAAACAACTAGTCACCAATAGTCATCGATGTCTGAAGTTTAACAAAAATTAAAAGATTCTTAACCAAGCATTAGAAACACTGAAACCTGCACTTGAAAGTGACATCCAGATCCAAAAAGGCTACTAACATTCAAGATTGTCATAATATTTGAAGGCTTAACATTAGATTGGTGTTGGGCGTCAACAGTTCTTCAGGTTCTGTCATGGATTGGAGACAATTGACTTTCTTTTTAGCAATATTATCATTGTTTTTCAGCTTTCGAAGGTCTCTCTGAGCAATATTTGTTGGTCCTGATTGTCACTGGGCAATATTTGCTTACCACTGGCAGTGATTTTATTTGCGCTGGCCGTGGGCGGGGATATACTTACCAGAGGATTCAAGGAGTACACTGATATGAATAGTTAACAAGTCTAGAAGATTTTACTGCGTGAGACAGCAAAGAATAGATTCAAGGAATATGCCGATGAGAACAACCAACGTGTTCAGATAGAAACAACCAACGAGTTTAGGAATATTCTCTAGCGTGCAATCTTTGGCAATGTGGGACAAGCTTCAAAGCACTGAACTGAACTGAATTTTTCAACGTTGGACAAGTTTTCTCTGAATAACTACGTAAATAGGAACAATGGACGAGTGTAGAAGATTTTGTTTTGGCATAAATTCTTTGTTTGCATTCACAGGACGTTTGAGGAATACACTGATTGCAACAACCACCTAACATGAGACAATTTTCTAGGCACTATAAAACCATGCAAATAGAAACAACCAGCGAGTTTATAGGAACAACTAACTAATTTAGTAAATTTCCAACGAATTCTTTTTACGGTGTGTGATAATTGTCTGAGCACTATAATACTTACATACAAAAGCCTATCCGCTAAACAAAGTATTAAAGCTGTGTATAAACCACCTTCTAAAGCAATGACTACTGAGATCTAAATTGTGCATTGGACGTTTAATACATGAAGGATATCATCATTGGACGTTTAATACATAAAGGATATCAGCACTACGAGGTTTCAGTTTAGCATCTGGTCTGCCAAACCAAAAAAACGTTTTAACCATTGCTCGAAGGCAGTTAGGGTTAAAAAATAGTGATCGAATTTCTGCACAATAAACTTCAAACAACTTTTGCAAAAACCCGTGATGTAAATATTTTTGTTCGCCTGCAAGCAGCTCTGGGATCAGATGGAATTGGATTTGAGGATTTAAGGCCAGGAGTAACCTGCATAAACTCAACCAAAATGCTTGCAAAACAATTGACAAAGAAGGCGAAGTTTCACGTCGGGTTCACCATTGTTTGCACCAGATATAGATTTTATTGAAAAGACTTTACAATTAAAACCCTAAAACCTAATATCAAATGCAATAGGAAGATAATGATAAATTATTGAAACCACATAAAATAAATGTTACCGAATTCGTTTAAATGTGGTTGCTCACGATTTCTGCATAACTCCACTGTAAATGTTGTCGGGGGGTAAATGAGAAACAAAGTTGATTTTATAAAGTTTTGAGACAGGTAGTTGAACGGATTTTGGTTAAGTAAACGGTAAAAGGTAGTTAGGGTTATGGTAGGTATTTTACGGGTTTTAGATTAAAATAATAAATTAAGTTTATTTAATTTATTATTTTCGGGAGGTTATTAGCTCATAGGTAAATAATAAATTAATTTTAATTTATTATTTATGGGATATGTTAAAATGAAGGATTTAATGGGATATTTAAGGATTATTAAGGATAATTATGGATTTATGGATAATGAAAGATTCGGTCAATTTTTGATGTCTACAGAGATGTGTCACCTCCCCATTCCTCAGGGCTCATGAGAAGAGCCTATTTTAATCCCTCTTGGAGAAGGAGATGGGGTTGTTGAATTTTTGGCAATTTTATTGATTTTAATTATTTTGGGGAAAAAGTTAGAGGGAAATTGGTGGCTCAACTTGGAGAAGGAGTTAGAGGAGCTCTTCTCAACTACCTTCCATTTGGGATTTATAAGGTAGGTTTCAAGGCTAATGCCTTCCCTTATGCATTTTATTTACTTGTGTGATGTTATGTGTGAGTTTCCATTTTGAGTTTTTACTTATTGTTGTGGGAAAAATTATATGGGAGTTGTGAGAGCCTCTCCTACTTGGGAGAAGATGCTCAACATGTGTGGGGTGGGGGAGGAGTGAACCTCCTTGGGGTCACATCCTTGGTTTTGTAGAGTTGTAGCCTTAAGGGCAATATGTGTATATGTGCAATATGTGAAATGACTTGAGAGCCAAAAGAAAGCTTTGTGAAACTATGATTAAAAGTGTTGGCTTGAGGCCTTGAGAGGTATTTGTATTGGGAAGTTTTGGAGTGGCACTCTTGAGTTGAGTGATGTCCACTCCCCTACCCCATTAAACTCACTTTGAGTGAGTTTTGTGTTGTGATAGCCATGGGAGTAATTTGTTTTTGGGTGTTGAATGCATGTTGTGTTGTGGTTTGAGTTTTCCTAGTGTGAGGATGACCTCCTAGCTCGGGGGTGACTCATGAGTGAGTCAATGGTAGGGAGGAAAGCATGTTGTTGTGGTTTCTTCCCCTTTTGTGTCTTTGCAGGTTATTTGGAGCTATGTGAAGTTGAAGAAAATATCATTGTTCTTAAGAGTTGTTATCTTATTATTTTTTTTAGCTCTTGAGAGAGCATGGCCAAGTTAGGTTTTTGTATCATTTTTAGATTTCAAAAGAGGAGAACCTTGTTCTCTCTCTCATGTTGTAAAAGTATGTTTTTTTTCTTGTGTGTATGATACTATTTGCATTGCAATAGAAATTTTAATTTGCCGATTTCAATGCTTGTGATTCAACAAAAAAATAGAGTAATGAAAGAAAAATATGGTCTTATTACTATTTTATTTGTATGTTATTTTTTTTTTTAAATAAAGAAATAGGATAGTTGTTGTTTTATCTATGTGGGGTAGAATGAAAATTTTCACATTTTATTTCCTTAGAAAAAAAATAAGGAATTTAGTTGTTGCTATATGTTTGAAGTATTTAATTAAATGCATTTGCTTTTTAAAAAATATATATAATGAATAAATTCTTTTAAGAAATGATTATGTGGAAATATTTTTTTTTTAAAAAAGATATGTTCATTTGCCCTATATAAATCTGATAAAGAAAAATGTATCTTTTGCTTATTTGTTTAAAAAGAAAATCTGTGAGTTTTGAAGGAGAAATGTATATTTGAATATGTATATATATATATATATATATATATATACATATACGTATATATATACATACATATATGTATATATATATACATATATGTATATATATATATGTACGTATACATATATGTATATGTATATGTATATGTATATTGCTGTATATTGAATGTGGTCTCTTTTTTTTGTTTAAACAGTATATAAAAACAATTTATATTTAAATATATATAAATATATACATTGAAATATATATATATATATATATATATATATATATGATAGTATACAAAAAAATTGTGTTTTGAAATGAAATTGAGTTTGCTATGTATATATATATATAATACTCATAAAAAAAAGAACGTTGTGTAACAAAGAAAAGAGACTGTGTTTCATTTTATACTATCACAGATTTTAATAGGAAAAAAAAAAAGTGTTTGGTGGGGGGGTTTGAACCCCCCCACCGCTGTTGTTTTTTACATATGGGTGTGGGGAGGGGGTGGAGCCCCCACCCACACCCCATTGTGTGGGATGTGGGTGGGGACTCCGCCCCCTCCCCACACCCCCCGTCGCTGCCCTTAACCCCACGCAGAACCTTCCCCGCCGCTGCCGGTCCCTTTACCCTCCGCAGCCTCCGCTCTCCATCCCCTCTGCAGCTCCCTTGCTACCCACAGTCCACAGCCCTCCTCCACACAGCGCCACTCCCCACATTTCTGTGTGCCACAAAAAAAAACTTGGGAGTTTCAAACAATAAAAAATATATATTTATATTAATAAATTCACTGCTATATATATATATATATATATATATATATATATATATAACATGGGTTTATTAAATGGGAAAACCTCTGGTTTTGAATATCATCCATGGCTTCCCATCATTCAACCTACAACAAAAGCATAGAAGAAGGAAGAGAAATTCTTTTTGAGAAAAGAACAAAATGAGATTTGAGAAAATAGGGTTAGGGCTTTTTACCCTTAAGGAAATTGTTTTTATTATTTGAGTGGATTTTAGGGCTTAGCATTTAAAAAGTGCCCTTATTTTTTATTCCCACTCTTTTTATTATTTTTCTGTCATTTGTTTTAAAATTTGTTTTTAGAATGGAATTTTTTAGATAATTATAAAATGGGTAATCTTTATTTCATTTGGGAATGTTCTATTTATTTGTTAGTGGCATGGTAATATATAGATTAGATTATGATTAGAGGGATTATATATTTTATAGATTTTTAATTTGATTTATGAAAAAGATATTTTATTATTTTATTTAAATTTTACACCAATTTAATAAATTGAGATGTATTTACTTTAACAATTGGGTTAATCTTTGCTTTCAAACCTAATTCGACGAGGACAATATAAACTACATCGTTATTACTTTAATTAACCTAGAGCAATTTTATTAATTTAATGAAGATGTCGTTTTAATCCAACTTGGAAACCTAGTAAACTATCCAAATGAAGTTAGTATAACATGCTCCCGTAATCTGGTCTACCAAGAAATTAGAAGTAACGTAAAGGATGCAGTGATAACTCTAATTGATAGAAAATGTGAAGGAGAACAAATTTATCGAGCTTTGTTGAAAAATGTTTAATTAATCTATTTAACTGATCTACCAATTTAACTAGTGTAACGTAGGTAATTTAAAACCAACCTAGTAAACTTTCGATCAAAATTAGTTTTATTATAATAAACCCTAATCACGCCCGTGAGGCGTTATGCTACCGGATTTTTCTAGAATTTGGGGTTTAGCTAGGTTAGTGAAATTTAACCTTGCTTAGGATTAAATTATTGTTTTTGTCAGTTAATGACATTAGGTTTTGATAATAAATTATATTTTCTCATGCACTAGAGTTTGGCTTTTGATTTTGATTTACGTCAAAATCCCATCATTCACTTAGGTTAACCTAGGGTTTCGACTATTGATCCTAACCCTATAGGCGACGTTAACTGCATCGCATCGACCCCCTAGTTGGCCTTCATTGCGAATGGTATGCGCAAGTGAACGCATTACCCCGCCTTCAACTGTCATGTCTACACCTTACGCATAACGCCACCGAGCACACTTACGTGTGCGAGGGGGTTTCTAGGGAAGTGTGGTAAAAAATTTTATATTTCGTGTCATGACCACATGACAAATGTGGAAATGACACATGTGATGCGTGTCGTGACCGCATGGAAAATGTGGGCATGACATCATAGCTTAATTTATTTCCTTTCATTAGTTATATTTTTTCTTGCTTTCTTAGAGTAGATTCTAAAATCATAAAAAACATAGAATAGCATTTCATTCATACAAAATTATTTTAAATTCATTCAAGAAAAATAAAAAATATAGCTTGCATTTCATACATAAAAATACAAAAAGCATGAAAACATTAGGAAAACTCAAAAGCGTTCTAACTCTCGATCTCATCACGAGGTAGTTAGATTTACATTATAGGGACAACCCCTTGATAACATCACAAGGTAAAGGTTCAAGGAAACCAAAAGTCAACCCTAGGACAACTCTAAACCCTAGGTCAATCTTGGTCAAAGCGAGTCAACATACACCAACTCTCTTAGAACAAGCAAATGTACCCAATACTTAGAGGAGAGTGGGTCAAGGTAGTTCTAGAGGAACTAGAGGAATTAAACCCAAGACCGCAACTCACACAAGACCAACAACATATCATTAGAGTTGTATAACAAGACATATAGATTCAATAGTGCCTCGAGGACCACGAGGCTAGATTAAAATGTGCTAGGAACATAAACGAAGAAAATCAAAATCCATTTAGGTATTGGAATCTCAGAAACCCCAATAGAATATACACCAAGACATATCATCATTTCAACAATAACTGCCATAGAAAGAACAAAGCAAATCCAAAAAAATAATAGGCCCCAGATCAGGTCAGCTGCTCTTCATGAGGTTCTATTCCCAAGCGAACAAAACAACCCCTGGGTCTCACCTCCGCTTGATTGGATTTTGACACGAGAGTGAGAGTGACTTGGAGGTTTCTCAAAGCAAGAAGAGGAGGGTCCATTGGCTACGTCAGAACTAACTCATCTATAGTTGTGTCTATGTCATGTTTTGAAGAGTACAATACCTTTAACTTTTGAAGAAAAACAGTCTAGCAATTGCATTAGATTGCACACATCTTGGTTTGATGACAGATTAATTGTTATATTATAGAGTATGTATGCTTGTGTACACTAGACTATCAGAGTGAATGGCCTTACTTTTTAATGATGCTTACAACTGCATTCCCCATCTTTAGTTCCACCATTTTTGTTACTATAACTATGAAGTCTACTTTAACACATGTGAAGGGAAATGCAAGGTCTATCCCAGGTCTTACCTTGTTATAAAGTGCCTTGAATTTTGGCTCAAGTTTGGTAGAGATTGTCTTAAGTTTTATGAAGTCCTTCTACTGGTAGGAGTGCATTTGGAGTTGGAAGAGCAATTGGAACCTCTTAAGTGCAAAAGATTGGAAACTATAATAGACTTCAAATGAGAGAATCCTTTTGCAAATACATTGTAGCCCTTAGAGCTATGTTAAATGATAGCAAATAATTGTCCCATTACATACTCTTCTTATGAGAAATGCATAGATCATGGACTATTGTGTGATTAACTTTAATAGTTTGGCCATCAATTTGCAAAGGAAATGAAGTGAAAATGTGCAACTAACAACCTAAAGGCTTAAAAAATGATTACCAAATGTCACTAAAGAAGAGTGAATTGTAATATGAATGATTGGGAATAGTAGCTAGAAACTACTCAAAACATGTTTGAAGAATAAACCTTAAAATTGTGGATAATCAACTATAACATTAGAAACCTGCAAAAAAAAATATCCTACCCACTTCACTATTGGAAGGCCATTTTCCACCTTTCTTAACTAATGCAAGATTAATTTCCTTCCTAACAAAATTCATTCAATCCAATCACACATTTAGATTCTAACATTTTCTAAAAAAATAAATAAAACAAAAACAAAAACTTTACAAAACTAAGGTAACTTTCCTCTAAAGTAGAGTGAGACTACAGTTTTCTCCATGCTAACTTTTCTCCCATTTTCCACAACTTCCTTCCCTTTTTGTGTGGAATACAATTTTCTTAAAAAAAAAAAAAAAAAACCAAAAATTAAATTTGATGAATGAAATGAAGGAGGAAGTTCTCCCTATCAATGCTTACTTTGATCTTCACCCTTTCCCACTTGCATTTTCATTGTTGTCCCATTCACGGAGTTTGCACAACTGTCGTCTATTTCCATTGTCATTCGATGACGTGAGAGCTTGGAAAAAGTTCCGAATTAATCTAATAATCATAATTTTTAGGAACGCACTTTGACTGTCAATTTTTATATGCCTTCGCTTTTGTGGTATAAGTCTAATTGACTTGGTAAAAATACGAAAGTTTTCACACGGGTGCGGGGTGATTATATTTGTTTTCATAATGAAAGATAATCTTAGAATTTGAATTACTAAGGGATGATGATTAGAAATTTTCTCATAATTTTGTTAGGGTTGATTTTGTGCCACAAAATTGACTTGGATCAAAAACACAATGTTGAATTAATCTTTATTTCATAAATACAAAAATAACCTCGTAGTCTATGGACTTTTATACTTGCAAAACTCACCTTGATGTTTAGACTTGAAAAATAGAGATTGGGAGCATTGACAAACATCTTTGAGGAGATTGTTAAGTGAGAGTCATGTTTTCCTTAGTCAAACTCCTAACAAACCAATTCAATGAATTGTGAACAAGGATCGAAGATATTACACAACCATGCAATATGCATATTTGTTTTTAAGTATGCAAGTGTTGATGTGGCAATGAATGCTCAATTATACTCCTTGGATGATGATGCATGTAGTAAGTGAGAGCTCTAGATTTGTTAAAATGCGTTAGGGTTTGTCATTTTATACCACACCCTATAATACAATTTTAAACGTTTCACACTTCAAATAGGCACACAACAACTAGTTGGAGGGGGGTGACATGGATTCAATTTAATATTTAAAATTTATAAATCTTGGGGGATTCCATGCCACAAAATCAGACTAGATTCAATTTCGTGTCACAATTTCAAACTAAGTAGACAAATGGGTAAGCTAAGGATCAAGACTGGTCCTTGGGGTTATGTATAGGTAGAATCAAGCTAAGTTCAAGGAAAATGTCAAATCTTAGTGCATAAACATGCCACTTGTATGTTAGTTATAGTATAAAGGCTAACACAGTCAAAATGAATCCTAAAGATAATGGGAAAGTGTATGCTATGCAATTTCACCATTACAAATATAAACTAAAAATATATTAACTTAAGAAACTTAATCTATTTTAATCAAGATGTCGTTCTTTTAAACTTGGAATCTAAATTAATCTTAATGAACTATTTAAATAACATTTTAAATTCTAAATTAAGGAATGTAGAAGAGGTTGTTTATAAAATTGAAAATAAGAAGAGAGTTTAGAAGGGCTTATCATTTTGGTATTTAGTGAATAATTTAATAATTGTTGGAATGTAAGAGGAAGAATATAGATACTACATTAGAATCTTTGTTTTTATACTATTGACTTTTGTGCCTTCGAGATGCCATTTTGTGCAGTCCCATTCTTATGCAACCTTGCAACATATACCTATAATAAAAATGTTATGTCTAGGATGTGATGGGTGACTTGCCTCAGCGAAATCTCCAAATAGATTTGAAAGATTAGAGGTTGGAGCTTGGAAGGAATATAGAATGCCTAGATGAACAAGTGTAGTATTAGTGTAGGTGTGTGAATGGAGTGTTTCTCAAGCCTATGGCTTCTACTCTATGGGTGGTTATGTGTGGTGGTTGTGCTTTTCCTATAGATGCCTATTGTTGCTTCTAGGTGTACGAGTACTTTATTCAGGACTCTTGTGAGTCCATCCATCGATTCCTTATTTATAAAGCACAATATGACTGTTTATGACATTTTGGCCTCAAGATAAAATTGACATGTGAGTGAAATGGAAAAGCATGAGTCAAAATACAAAATAAAAATTGAATGCCACATACATGACCACATGTGATAGCATCCAAGGTGGCAGAATGGTAGGGAGTGAACATATAAGATGTTTAGGTATAGAAGGGGTTGGTTATGATATGGGGTGCAGGTTTAGGGATAATAAGTTCACCAAACATCTATACCTAATCATTATCATTTTTATTAAACAAGATGCTAAGATCAAGTGTTAAATGGGAATGAAAAGTACAAAGTAGGCACTTTTCATCTCCACATTTTAACCCCACTTTAGCATGTTTGTGAGATACAACAAATCAAACATGTAAGCTTGTATTTGATATACCTAACTTAAATGATACAAAAAAATTTCTTGATGTTATTTTTTCTATCTTTACTAGATCATTATCTTTAGATCTCCAAAACACACAAATGAAGGAATCAATTTACATAGTAAAGAGACCCTAATAAATAATTTACATAATTTTAAGAAATCCAATTTCATCTATCAAATCTAGAAGGGAGTCGTGGAGATGTAATTGAGTCAAAGTCCATGAAACCAAAAAATAGAGATTGGACAAGTAGAGGGGGATCTTGTTGAATGTGGCAGTCATGGAATTACCAGGGTAGCCTCCATGAAGGATACAATCCATGATTGAGTATGATTGGTGTAGGACCCATGAAGGGTAGCTTTAACCAAGGTGTGCAATGTAAGACCAATGAAGTTATCATTTTAACCATTACACAATGTGTAAAGAAGGGTAGGACATATGCCTCCCTAAATTAATTGCATCTAAGATTATGTGATCAATTTAAGGTAAGGACATAGGGATTTTGAGAATGGAAAATTCTAGATAGATCAATGTATTAACCCAAAGTGTATTTTTGTGTTTGAAAGATGTGATCATTTAAGCCCAAAACATGGGGGAAAGATGTAATCATTTAAGCCCAAAAGATTTGATCCATTTCAGAGATATCAACATACAAATGAAGCTCCAAAAGCAAAGATTCAATGCGCAAGCCATATAAAGTATGGTGCATAAGAAACAAATATGAAACAGATGCAACCTAGAAACATCTATATCGCAGGTTTATAAAAGGAACGGCTCCAGATGAATGCACAGGAACCCTGAGATAAAAGAAGATCAACGGCTCGCGCAACTTTGAGGAGTTGTCAGTAAAAAATGAGCGCTAAGGCTTCACGTGGCGAAGGAGGAAAAGAGTCAAAATCTTTTTTACATCGTTTCAAAAGAACTCATGGGAATGTATTTTATTTTAATCTTGAATCTTTTAAAAGATTAAGAGAGTCAATGTAATGTGAGTCTTTAAAACTGTGGTGGGGCCCTCACTAAATAAATCTAAAAGCTTTATTTAAAAAAAACATGCTTTAAAACTCACGGGAGATGAGATCACGACCTAAATTTAAGCATTTTTGCTTGAAATTTTAAAAAGATTGTATCATATGAAATGAGAGATTTTGGACATGCTGTCAAAATTTATATAGGATTATGATGATTTAGATATTTGATTTTTATTTTATTTTTATTTGATTTACTTATATAAGGTATGTCATGGTATTTGAAGGGCACTATTGAATAGATAATTGTCATAAAAAAATTGTTTGATAGGGAGAGTTGAATTTAAGCTCAGGGTGAGATAAGTAAAGTTTAAATAAAGAAACTTTATTAAAAGGAAACATGCATGCTACAATAGTAAATAAAGCAAGGCTTTTATTTTTTCTCACTTTAAAGAGAAAGAAACGGTACAGTAAAACTATAAGTGAGTTGCATGCAACAAAGGAGACCTTTTTTCCATGAGATAAAGATGGAATAGAAGGCAGAAAAACAAGGAGTTAAATGGGAAATCAAGCATGCAACAGAAAGGTAGATTTGGGGGATTTATTTTTCCTTTATAATTGGCGTTTTATGACAGCAGAAAGCAGAGAATTAGAAAATCAATGAGCAAATGAATTATCACAGGTGTGCAGATACAAAGAGGAAGATTCATCAACAATAGAGGATTTTACAGTTTTTTTGACGAGTTTTCTTTGAATCTAATGCATTGTGCTTTGGAGCCTTTCGTGTCTTCATTCTGATTCACCCATGAAAGGAAAATGGTCTTTCTATGCCATTGTTTTTTGTTGAAGTGTTTCTTATTTTCTTGTCTCAGATCTATGGCCTTCATTTATAAATCTGAGACTATCAAACCTTATGCAGTTGGATGATTATGTGTTTATCACTTTTCATAATTGTACTTGTGTTTATTTGTCTTGATTTTGAATCCTGTGCACATTAAATCTTTTGCAAGTTGGAAGTTGTGATTGGCGTATCGCCATGTTAATTAGTTTCAATTTCAAGTTTTTCCTTCTCTTTTCTCCAAAAAATCAAAAAACAAGTTTATTAAAAACCTTACAAAGAGCCAGCTTCTAAAACCCTAGAGGTCATCTCACAAGCCGTGTCCCAAATTTGTGAGATTTCCCATTGTTGTTAGTTTGATGCAAATTTTACTATCAATAGTTTTTGGCACGCCCGGTGGGACTTGGGACTTGAATCAGAGACTTCAGTCTATGTTTCATTGATCTTTGTTCTATATTTTGTGATTTTGGTGGAAAATCACAAAAGAATTTGCTTGTAGGAGCATGATGAATATTCTAGTAAGAAACTTACCATTTGTGACTTGGGATTTAAGTGGTCCTCTTATACTTTAGCAACAAGGTCAGGTTCCTAAAGTAGCCTTGAAAGCATTACCCCATTTTTATGGAGATGGCTATGTTTGTCTTGCTTATCATATCTAAGATATTACAAATTTGTGCATTATTCACCATGTCACAACTGAAAATGTAGCTCTTCTGTTACTTGCATTCTCTCTTAGAGGCAAAGCACGAGAATGGTATAGAAATCTGCAACTTGGTTCAATCACAAGATGGGATCAACTTGGGGAGCTCCTTTAAAATCAATTTCAAGAGAAGGTGGATGTTAGTTCCCTCATTCAAAATCTTGTCATAATTAAGAGGTATCCCGCAGAGTGCATGATGGTTTCAATGCAAGATTTAATAAGGTATGGAAAAAAATTTCAGTAGGTGTGAGGCCTCCTCTAGGTTTTGCATTCATATATTATTTGAAAGCTTTAGATCCTGAGATTTCAATTATGATACAAGTTTTAGGAGCAAAAACTTTGCCTCAATCTTATGATCTCACCATTAGAGCCAAAATGAACCTCATGAAGCTGGTAAATTGTCTCATTTGCCTTCAAAACCATTGCTTCCTCATGAAAGTATCTCATCCCAAGCTCTCACATATAGCCAAATGCAAATTTGTTCTAATCCACCCACCCTCCCTACTATTTTGATAAATCATAAGGAGATGTTTGAAATAAAAGGGCTTCTAGAATCCTTCACCCATGAGCTCAATGAGCTAAGATATATGAGCATGTATCAGGCTGATCCAAATTTTATGTCTTAAAGCTCTCATGAACAACTATATGAATGCAATCAGTTTGTAGAAGAGTTTCTTCCTCATGCACGAAAGATACCCAATTATTTTGAAAATTGTGCTTTTCAATCTTTTGTCGTTTCAAAGCCAAAATTTCATCCTATAGAAGTAGCAGAGCAAGTATTTTGTTACTTTGATATCAAAGGAGAATGTAACAAGATTTCAGTATCAAGATTCAAAATGCAAGAAAAGAGGTTGTTCTTGTTTATCCAGTGCTTTCAATTGATTTTGGGCATCATGCACATATGGCAAGTTTTGATTTCGAGATACAGTCAAGTGAAGAAGAGGATGAGAATGATGATAATGGCTCGATTCATTTTGAAGCTGAAAAGTACTGGGCAAAGAATGATACAAAATCTTTACCTCGGCTTGAAGAAGAACAAAAAGACAATCCTGCTTTGGAGGCTAGTGAGATTGTCTTGCATGAAACTACCTATTAAGTTGCACAAGTTTTCAAATCAGAACTTATGTTTCAAAGAGATGATATTTATGTTTCATCAAACCTTTAGGAAGGTTTCTATGAATCTAAGGTAAGTCCTCTTGTGCAAAAAAATAAAGAAGAGCTTGAAAATGACTCTTTTTGGGATGAGCTAAAAGTTTTTTGTTCAAATTTAGATGATCATGACGAAAGCATGAGTAAGACCCATTGTCATGATACATCAAGAGACATTTGTAGTAGTGAAGAGTTGCATAAAGAATACAATTATACTCCATTCTTCATTCAAGAAGAGATGTCGATCAGATTCAGAACTGTCATGGTAGCTTAGCCACTTTCAAATCTATTTTTGATGTTATCTTGGATCATGGTCATGTAGAGGAACATGCAAGAGAAGTTGCCAATGAGATCAAGTTAACATATGCTTCTGCATGAAAGCAAGAGCATGAGTGCCAATGCTTGGTATTCCCTTCCCACCCTTCACTCAATCAATAACAATATGCAGATCAGTATGAATGGTATTCCAATGCCAAAGGAGAGTCTTCGGAATGTAGAAAAGAAAAGAGGTACAAGTTTTTGCTATATTTCTTCATGTATTTTATTTGGTGTATTGTCAATTCAATGTGGATCACATGGAGAAACATCATCCAACATGGAAATTATTTTGCCATTCCTATGAATGGGCACATTCCTATCAATTCCATTTGTAAATAGTTTAGTTTTAGTGTTTCGAAATAAGTTGTAGCTGCAACATTAGTTTCAATTTTCAATTTGTCTTTTCAATAAAGTTTAGTTGTTGTAGAGGTTTGAAGTATGATCAACAATCAATCACTTGGTATCTAAGTTGCAGAATGTGTTAATGGTTAATCAATGTTTTAGTTTTAGTCACGGAGGATTTTCTTGGCAGTATGAATCAGTTTCGTTGTGTGGGTTTTGGTTGCATTTTGTTGTTGTTTCAGTGTAAATCTTCATAAATGTGCTTAGTTTGTTTGTTGTTCACTGAGTGTTTTTGACTCTGATGCCCAATGGAATCAAGGCATTTTCTTTTGGAGTTTGACGTGTGCAGGCACACTTTCTTAGCAAGTCACGAAGAAATATTGAGAATTCTTCACACCATTTCAAATATTTAGTGCGCAACTGTGGTAAATGGCTTACAGTCTGATATACACTAATTTCACCAAATCAAAACTTATGCTGCAAAGAGATGAACTTGATGTTTAATCAAACCTTCAGGAAGTTTGCTAAGAGGAACTTCCTACAACAATATAATGAAAAATGTATGAAATAATAGAAATAGTAGAAACACAGAAGGAATTTATTGATCACAGGCCACTTTGAGGGGGCAACCTCCTTTGAGCAAGCTCAATACAATAAATTTGTAGATGTCTTCATTGGCCTCAACACGTACTTATATACTAAGTCTAATCTAAACAACTATTCCTTCCCATGAATGTGGGATAATACAATATACTCATGGGATGACTTACAAAGCATATGCGTCCAAATGTAATATACTAGAACAAAGTAAAGAGAAGGGTTAAACACAGGTTCCTAACAACCCCTCCCTCTTAAAAAAGCTTTGTCCTCAAAGCGTAAGATGTGGAAATTGTTGCAGAATCTCAAGGAGTGGTTTCCATGTAGCAATCTCTGGGTGCATTCCATGCCACTGAATTAATACCTCTATGATGGATTTGTTGGATCTAGGGCATACAACTGAGAGGGGGGGGGGGTGAATCAGTTGTATAGAACTTGTTCTCTTTCAAACACTTAATTCTCTGTTGTTAGTTAGCAGCATATCAAATAATCATTCATGGAAGCACAATACATAAACACAAGAGCAGATAAGCATCAACACATTGAACACCAAGATTTTGACGTGGAAAACCCGGTTAAGGGAAAAACCACGGGGTGATTAACCCAAGAATTATTCTCTGTTAGAAGAATAAGGAAAAATGAATGGCACATGCCAATAAGGGCTCACTGCCCGAGCACACTGCTCACAAAGAGGCCCACTGCCTACAAGGAGACACACTGTCTACAAAGTGATAAAAATCACAGTCTTGAACTGGAGAATGACATCTCTACTATGTCCGGATCAGTTCCAATTAAGCCCAACAATCTCTGCTCTGCCTTTCGCACCTTTCTTCGCTATATCCTACTCATCCACATGCCACACCCTGAAATGAATTCACAAATCATTATTTATACAAGACATCGACTTAGGAACAAGCATCTAAGTCGGCAAACAACCATAGGAGTATCCGCAAGATGAATAACACATCCGGTCGGCTATCACAAGAACATTCGCAGGATGAACAACTCATCCGGTCGGCTAAACAGAGCAATAACTTTATCCGGAAGAATAACTTCAATTCCGGGCTCTACCATCAATGCGGACCAACAACACAACCTAAACATGATTCAAGAACCTTCACAAATCTGTCTGAATGTCCGGATACATCCGCACTTCCTCTGCTTACTGGGATCTCTTGTCTTCCTCATCCGGAACTTCAAGAACACAGTCTGTCGCCACTGTCATAATGCAAGAGGTACTTCCGGACCTCCAAATCACACACAAATCAGGATGACACATCACAAGGACATCTCAAACACTCCTTCCAATCCGCAGATTATGATAATACAATTCCGGACCTCACCGGACCTTTTTGTGGTCCTCTGTCACCTCCGGATACTTGCCGGACCCGGTTCTATACCGGCAGCCATAACTCCTTCAGATCTTCATGCGGACCTCTGAAATCTTAACTGTAGCATCTCAAGATTCATATCTACTAACCCTTTAATCCGCATCCTCCGGTTCTCATCCTATACAGTATATTTACCTTCTTCTCATCACTGTTCTTCACTGTTCCTGACTGAGGCTAATTTTCTCAATATCCTCAGCACAAAGCTCATCAAATCCTTCTTGTCAGTGCAGTATGAGTATGTTGACATCAATGACAACACTGGCTCACCTCATACTTGCCAACAATCTCCCCCTTTGTCATTGATGGCAACATATGATGTGAAAAACCATTAAGACAAGAACTTCTCTTTTCTGTCACAGCTCCCCCTATCAACAACAACTCTTCACATGTCTTCCTTTGCTGCTCCTCCTTTGATCATCAACCACTTGTTTTTCACATGTCTTCTCTCCCCCTTTGACATCAATGGCAAAGGGCTCATACTTGCAACTCTCATGCATCAGAATAATACCAGCTGCTCCCCCTTAGTTGCAGCTCCCCATTAGTCCGGATCACAAGATATGACTGTGATAGCCACCGGACTGATGCACATCAGTGCATCTTAGTTCATTACCGGAGGGGCCATGACCCCTAACTTCTCCCGGAGATATTCAAAAGAGTCCTTGGGAAGAGGTTTTGTAAAGATATCTGCAATCTGATCCTTGGAGGGAACATACTCCAATCTGACTTCTTCCTTGTTTACTTGTTCTCTCAAAAAGTGAAATTTGATAGATATGTGCTTAGTCTTAGAATGCAATACCGGATTCTTGGAAATATTAATTGCACTTGAATTATCACAGAAAATTGTAATAGGCTCCTCATATTCAACTTTGATGTCTCTTAGCATCTGCTTCATCCACAAGATTTGAGTGCAACTACCTGCTGCTGCAATGTATTCTGCTTCAGTTGTAGACAGAGATATTGCATCTTGTTTCTTGCTTAGCCAAGAAACCAATCTCTTCCCCAAAAAGAATGCTCCACCACTAGTGCTCTTCCGGTCATCCACATCTCCTGCCCAATCTGCATCTGTGTAAGCATGAAGAGAGAAATCCGGATCTCTAGGATACCATAGACCATACTCAACTGTCCCTTTCAAGTATCTAAAAATTCTTTTGATTGCCATAACATGAGATTCTCTAGGATCAGCCTGGAATCTTGCCACAAGACCAACAGCTTGCATTATATCTGGTCTAGTTTGAGTGAGATACAACAATCCACCAATCATTGATCTATACTTTGTCTGATCTGCCTTTGGAGAATCATCATCTTTGCTTAACTTACATCCGGTTGCCATAGGAGTGTTCATAGGCTTTGAGTCTTCCATACCAAATTTTTTTAACAATTCTTTCACATATTTGGTCTGAGAGATGAAGATCCCTTCTTTTGTTTGAGTAATTTGCAGACCCAAGAAGAAATTCATTTCACCAAGCATAGACATTTCAAACTCACTTTTCATCTGATTTGCAAAAGTTTTACACATACTATCTCTTCCTCCAAAAATGATGTCATCCACAAACACTTCAACAATCAGAATGTTTTCATGATCAATTTTGAAATATAAGTTGCTGTCAGCAGTACCTTTGTTGAATCCAATCTGCACAAGATGCTTATCCAACCTTTCATACCATGCTCTTGGGGCTTGCTTCAATCCATACAAAGCTTTCTTCAACTTGCAGACCATATCATTATTATCAGACAATTGAAATCCATCCGGTTGTTCAATGTAGACTTCTTCTTCCAGATCACCATTTAGGAAGGCAGACTTGACATCCATCTGATATACCTTGAAATCTTTGAAGGCAGCAAATGCAAGAAGTAATCTGACTGCTTCAATTCTTGCTACCGGAGCAAAAGTCTCTTCAAAGTCAATTCCTTCTATTTGAGAGTAGCCTTTGCAGACCAATCTAGCTTTGTTTCTGATTACTTCACCAGCTTCATTTAGTTTGTTCCGGAAGACCCACTTGGTTCCAATTACATTCCTGTCTCTAGGTCTGGGAACAAGATCCCAAGTATGATTTTTCTCAATTTGCATCAGTTCATCTTCCATTGCTTTGGTCCAATTTTCATCATTGCAGGCTTCATTTATTGTTTTAGGTTCAATCTTTGAAATCAGACAACATTCATTCTGATCTTGAGCAATATTCCTTCTAGTTTGTACACCTTTGCTTCTGTCACCTATGATCTGATCTTCAGAGTGATTCAGTTTTACATACCTTGGAATTTTGGGAGTATCCAGTACTGCTGTTTCTTGATCAAGCTCATTCAAACCTAACTCTTCTTCCTGATTTACCGGATCAGGCTGACTCTGTTTCACCGGAGAGGATTGAGTTCCTTGAACACTATCTTGGTCATCTTCATCAAATTCATAAAATCTTGAAGGCTTCTCAATTCCTTCATCAACCTTTACATTGGTACTTTCTATCATCTTCCTCAATCTCTTATTGTAACACCGGTATGCTTTGCTTTGAGTGGAGTAGCCCAAGAAAATTCCTTCATCACTTCTAGCATCAAACTTTCCTAGATCTTCATCTCTTTTAATATAACACTTGCTACCAAATACCCTGAAATATTTCACAGTAGGAGTGATGCCAAACCAAAGTTCATAGGGGGTCTTACCGGTGTTGTTTCTGATTTGAACTCGATTGAGAGTGTAGACTGCAGTGCTGATAGCTTCTTTCCAAAACATTTGAGGAACATTTGCTTCCAACATCATTGTCCTAGCAGCTTCCTGGATGGTCCGGTTCTTTCTCTCAACTACTCCATTCTGCTGTGGAGTCTTAGGAGCAGACAACTGTCTCCTTATACCCTGTTTCTCACAAAAGTCAATGAATTCACCAGATGTAAATTCACCACCTCTATCAGACCTTAGACACTTTAGTTTCAATCCGGTTTGATTCTCCACCATAGCTTTGAAGATTTTGAACTTCTCAAAAGCTTCTGATTTTTCTTTTAGAAAGGTAACCCACATCATCCGGGAATGATCATCAATTAACAACATGAAATATCTATCACCTTGCAGACTCTTGATTCTTGTCGGACCACATAGATCAGTATGTACTAATTCCAACAATCCGGTAGAAGACTGATCTTTGCTTTTAAAAGAGACTCTGCTTTGTTTGCCTAACTGACATTCTTTACACACACTGTTTGTAGGTTTTATCAACTTTGGAAGATCTCTCACAGCCTGAGTATTGCTTATTTTGATGATGTTATCAAAATTTACATGACACATTCTTCTATGCCATAACCAACTCTGATCAATTTGAACAAACAAACAACTTTTATTTGAACCAACCAGATGAAAGATGTTACCTCTTGTCTAAGTACCGGATGCAATTTCAGTTCCGGAGCTTGTAAAGATTCTGCATTTTCCATTCTTGAACCGGAGATCATAGCCTTTGTCCACTAACTGACCAACACTGAGAAGATTGTGCTTCAATCCTTCAACATATAGTACATTACCTGTTTTGCTCTTACCATCAAAGGAAATAGTTCCCCTACCTCTGATTCTGCCAGCAGAATTGTCACCAAACTTTACCATTCCTCCTTCATATCTTTCCAAGTCTAAGAACTTATTCTTGTCACCAGTCATATGGTGAGAGCATCCACTGTCAATAACCCAATCATCCTTTTCTTCCACTTGAGCAGCCAAGGCTTTTTCAACAACTTTGTGATTGGCAGATTCAGAGAGCAAGGAATCTTCTTCCTTGATGGCTATAAACACCCACTCATTTCCGGATTTGCTTCCTGGATCTGATTCATCATCTGTTACTCCTTCATTGTCATCTTCTTCATGAACATAATAGCAATTCTTTTGAAACCTTTGTCTGTGAGTATTAGATCTTGCAGATCTCTCCGGACATCTTGAGGCAAAATGACCAATCTTATTGCAGTTAAAACACTTAAAGGGTAGTTTTCCTTCATACTTACCGGATCCTCTTGGCAGTCTCTTTGCAATGAGGGCTTCAAGTTGAGCTGTTTCTGCTTCTTCTTCTTCCATGTCTCTTCTTGCTTGATCATACCATGACATTTTCCTTGATGAGTTTTCACCCGGATCAAATCTCTGTTTGCCTTTCACATAGGCACTGGCTTTGAAAGCAGATTCAGTCTTGGGAGGATCATCTCCAAACTCGGTCATTTCAAATGCAGCTAGTTTTGCCGGCCAGTTGTTCTCTTGTGACTGTTGTGTGGGCTCTGAATTCATCAATGGCAGCAACTTTGATTTTGTAGGCAGCAGGAAGGGATCTTAGGATTTTGCAGACAATCTCATTTTCATCTAGAGTTCCACCAGCATTTCTGATTCCACATACCAACTCATTTACTCTTGGCATAAAGGTAGTAATGTTTTCATCATCTCTCATTTTCAATCTTTCAAATTTCCCTTTCAGACTTTGCAACCTTGCACTTTTGACAAACTCATCTCCTTCATACAGAAGTTCCAGTTTAGTTAGTATCTCATATGCAGTTGGTAGGTCAATGACATTCGAGAGATCTGAGTCATTCAATGCGCTTAGAAGAGCTTCCTTGGTCCGCAGATTGTTTTTAGCTTCTGTGGTTTCATCTGGAGTTGTCAGACCACCTTGTGGGGGTATATATGGTTTTGAAATCATAGCCAAGTATGCTTTTCCCATACATTCCAAATGACACTTCATGCGACCTTTCCAGAGAGTGAAGTTGGTTCCATCGAACTTCGGACTATCCTTCTTGTATGACGACATCCTGGATCACCTCAAGCGGTTAAGCTCCTATCAGAGGAACTTAGCTCTGATACCAATTGTTGGATCTAGGGCATACAACTGAGAGGGGGGGGGTGAATCAGTTGTATAGAACTTGTTCTCTTTCAAACACTTAATTCTCTGTTGTTAGTTAGCAGCATATCAAATAATCATTCATGGAAGCACAATACATAAACACAAGAGCAGATAAGCATCAACACATTGAACACCAAGATTTTGACGTGGAAAACCCGGTTAAGGGAAAAACCACGGGGTGATTAACCCAAGAATTATTCTCTGTTAGAAGAATAAGGAAAAATGAATGGCACATGCCAATAAGGGCTCACTGCCCGAGCACACTGCTCACAAAGAGGCCCACTGCCTACAAGGAGACACACTGTCTACAAAGTGATAAAAATCACAGTCTTGAACTGGAGAATGACATCTCTACTATGTCCGGATCAGTTCCAATTAAGCCCAACAATCTCTGCTCTGCCTTTCGCACCTTTCTTCGCTATATCCTACTCATCCACATGCCACACCCTGAAATGAATTCACAAATCATTATTTATACAAGACATCGACTTAGGAACAAGCATCTAAGTCGGCAAACAACCATAGGAGTATCCGCAAGATGAATAACACATCCGGTCGGCTATCACAAGAACATTCGCAGGATGAACAACTCATCCGGTCGGCTAAACAGAGCAATAACTTTATCCGGAAGAATAACTTCAATTCCGGGCTCTACCATCAATGCGGACCAACAACACAACCTAAACATGATTCAAGAACCTTCACAAATCTGTCTGAATGTCCGGATACATCCGCACTTCCTCTGCTTACTGGGATCTCTTGTCTTCCTCATCCGGAACTTCAAGAACACAGTCTGTCGCCACTGTCATAATGCAAGAGGTACTTCCGGACCTCCAAATCACACACAAATCAGGATGACACATCACAAGGACATCTCAAACACTCCTTCCAATCCGCAGATTATGATAATACAATTCCGGACCTCACCGGACCTTTTTGTGATCCTCTGTCACCTCCGGATACTTGCCGGACCCGGTTCTATACCGGCAGCCATAACTCCTTCAGATCTTCATGCGGACCTCTGAAATCTTAACTGTAGCATCTCAAGATTCATATCTACTAACCCTTTAATCCGCATCCTCCGGTTCTCATCCTATACAGTATATTTACCTTCTTCTCATCACTGTTCTTCACTGTTCCTGACTGAGGCTAATTTTCTCAATATCCTCAGCACAAAGCTCATCAAATCCTTCTTGTCAGTGCAGTATGAGTATGTTGACATCAATGACAACACTGGCTCACCTCATACTTGCCAACAGGATTGGGAGTGAAGATGATGAGAGCGCCTATTCAGGATTACCTCTAGCTCTAAAAGGATGGATCCTTCATTATCCAGTTGTGGTAAAACAGTTTGTGTTTTGTCATTGGTGCCAAGAAATTTATTTAGACAAGAGACATGAAATATTGGATGAACGCGGGAAGGAGCCAGCTTATGATGCCCAATCTGATTCTGGGTGCAGAGAACCATGTGGACTACCTATACTCATGAACTACTGGGGGAGTATGGAAGGAGCGTTGGCGGTGCCTGACCATAGATTGCTTCATATGGAGTCATGTTAGATGTAGTGTGGTAGGAGGTATTGTACCATCATTCAGTGAGAGGGAGCCACTTTGCCCACTGATGCTGTTGTTCTGAGGTGAAGCAACGAAGATAAGTGTCGAAACATTTGTTGATAATTTTAGTCAGACCATCTGTTTGTGGGTGATACCCAGAACTCATCTTCAGTTTGGTGCCAGTGTGGCGAAATAGTTCTATCCAAAAATGACTGATGAAAGTTGCATCATGATCTGAGACAATGGAAGAAGGGATGCCATGAAGACTGAAGATCTGGTCCATGAAAATTTGTACGATTGAGGAGGCTATATAGGGATGGCTAAGGGCAAAAACAACTAAGATCGCTGTCTTCCCTCCAAATTTAGGAAGCCCCTCAATGAAATCCATAGAAATATCTGTCCAAATCCATGTAGGGATGGGCAAGGGTTCGAGCAATCCAACAAGTGTCATTTCACCCTTGTTGTGTTGGTAGGTATCACATGCAGCCACAATCTGTTTAATTGCCCCATTCATTCCCTTCCAAAAGAAGTGATGTCATGCCTGCGCATAAGTTTTGAGGAATCCAGATTGCCCTATTGATGGAGAAACATAGAGTTCATAGAAGACAGCCTGTTGGACAGATTCCAACCAATTTTGAACAGGCATAGAAATAGTTGAAAGAGAAGCTTGGTCATCACATGTGCGAGAAAGAGAATCTGCCACAATATTGTCCTTACCCTTCTTGTAAGTGATCTCATAGTCATAACCCATGAGTTTGTTGATCCATTTCTGTTGTGCTAGGGAGGAGACCCATTGTTCCAGGAAATATTTCAGGCTCTGGTGAGTAGCCATGATGCAAAAATGATTCCCTAGTAGGTCTGGCCGCCACTTCTGTACTGCATGCAAAATAACCATCATTCATTGTAGAGCTGAAGGAGTAGTGGAGACCACAGATGGTTGCATCTAAATGGAGTGAAGCTGAACGATGACACCATGTGAATTCTTCTTAAGAAGCTTTTCCATGCGATGTGAACTTATGATGCTGAGAGACCCCAGTTGTAAGCCCTTCAATGTGTGTTTGTGCCATTGTCTGAAAATTGTATCCAAAGTTCAGCAAAATCCCATAAGATGGGTCCAAGTGTGCGTAACCATTGGGCGCCCAAAATCACATCACCTCTGCCTAAGGGCAAGGCAAACATGTTGAAGCGCAGGTTATAATCTCCAATAGAGATACACACATTGCAACACTTCCCTTTGCACGGTAATGTGCCCCCATTGGCAATCATGAATTCAAAGTTCGAGCAAGGATGAACAAAACAATTAGCCTGTTTAGCTATTCAAGGGTCAATGAAGTTATGAGTGCTACCAGAATCAATGAGTATTGTAAGAGGGAGCTTCTTGAAGTAACCCTTGACCTACATGGTTTGTGGGGTGGTGACTCCTGCTACGACATGGAGAGAGATCTCTGGGTGGTCTTCCTAAGAAGTAGGGTCAACAGGCGACTACTGAGTTTCAACCTGATCAGCTACTGTATCCTGAGCATATGCATAAACTTCAATTTCAGGCAGAGAATCCACATCCAAGAGATAGGGCTTTTTCTCAACACATCTTTGTCCCCGAGTGAATTTGTCATCACAATTATAACAAAGCCCTTTTTCTCTACATGCCCACATCTCTGCTTCTGTCAAATGCTTGATAGGAGTTGTTCTAGGAGCTGGCATTATTTGAGGGCTTTAGGAATCCATATTTCTGAATGGAACAAAATTGGATTTGGAGTGTTGTTGAGCTGTGATCTTGTCCTCTGCCAACTAAGCCAACCCTAAGGCTTCCATCATTGTGCTTGGATAGAAAATTTTAACCTCAGAGCAAATTGTATCCTTCAAACCACTGACAAAACAACTCCTGAAGAATTCATCAGTCAATCCATCTATGTGATTGGCTAGTTTTTCAAATTCTGTCTGATATTCTCTCATAGTGCCTGTTTGGCACAGTTTTGTGAGTGCTCCTGTGAAGTCATCAAAAGAACTAGGGCCAAATCGTTGCAAAATGAGTGCAAAAATCTATCCATTTTGGCTCTTCATGAGCCTTGATGTACCAACGGAACCATTGAAGGGCTTCATGTTCCAAATGAAAGGATGTAAGTGTGACTTTGTTGGTATCAAAAGTATTATGTAGACTGAAATATTGTTTTGCCTGGTATATCCATCCAGTCGGATCATCACTATTGAAGCGAGGAAAATCAAACTTCGATCCACGAAAATTGCCGGAAGAAGAAAACCTTTTATTTGCAGAAGACTCTGGCTGCCATTTATTGTTCATGGCTGAATGCTAAAGATTGAGCCCAATAATTTTTTCATCTAGATCTTGGAGTTTGGTCTTGAGGGCTACAAGTTCCTCCTCCATGTTTTTTGCTCTTGCGCAGGCAACAACCATAATCAGGATTTTTTTTTTTGGCAATGGGTAGAAAAAGTAAAATTGAAAATTTTTCTGGAAACGATTTGCAAACTACTTTGGACAGATTCAATCTGCGATTTGTCGGCTGTCAATAGATATGGGCCCCAAGTATGTTCGGCTTCTTAAAGGTTCAGGGGATTCACTTGGCTACCAATGCTATCTAACGGCTTGTGTATTGGGGCAGTACCCCTCACTCCACGGCTCAGGTAAAATTGATAACCACTTTGCCACAAACGACAGCTCTTGGTTTACCTCATTGATGGGAACTAGTCAATCAGGTAGGGGTCATTTCCCTTTTCACTGGTAGGTCCTCTCAATGGGCTAGCTACTTTGAGGTTCCTATGGTACTCCTCACAATGAGTTTTAGGGCTATGCCCAAGCACTTCCCACAGTTAAGCAGATAGGGATTATTCCCTGATCCAAACCTACAATTGAAATGAACAATATAGATGCAAAAAAAAGAACTACTGCAATAATCATAGCGCCTGGAGGCCATTGCGGAAAAAAAAATTTAGCAGAAATTCCACCCAGTGAGCCCAAGAAAGCGCTCTGATACCAAATGAGAGGAACCTCTTGCAACAATATAATGAAAAATGCATGAAATAATAGAAATAACAGAAACACAGAAGGAATTTATTGATCGCAAGCCACTTCGAGGGGGCAACCTCCTTTAAACAAGCTCAATACAATAAATTCGTGGATGCCTTCATTGGTCTCAACACGTACTTATATACTAAGTCTAATCTAAACAACTATTACTTCCCATGAATGTGGGATAATAGAATATACTCACGAGACGACTTACAAAGCATATGCGTCCAAATGTAATATACTAATAAAGTAAAGAGAAGGGTTAAACATGGGTTCCTAACATCTGCTATGAATCTAAAGTATAACCTCTTGAGCAAAAAAGTAAAGAAGAGCTTGAAAATGACTCTTTTTAGAATGAGCTACAAGTTTTTTGTTCAAGCTTAGATGATCATGGCGAAAGCATGAGTAAGTCACATTGTTATGATGCATCAAGGGATATTTTTGGTAATGGAGAGTTGCCTCATACTCCATTCTCCATTCAAGAAGAGATGTCAATCAGATTCAGAATAGTTATGGGAAGCTCCATCACCTACAAACTAGATTTTGGTGCTATCTTGGGTTTTGATCATACTAAGGAACATGAAAAAGAGATCACTAATGAGGTCATGTTAACAGATGCCTCTGCATGCAAGCAAGAATGTGAGTTTCAATTCTTGGCACTCCCTTCCCACCCTTCACTAAGTGAAGAACAGTATGTAGATCAACATGAATGGTGTTTCAATGCCAACGAGAAGTCTTTGGAATATAGAAAAGTCAAGAGGTACAAGTTTTTTCTCTATTTCTTCATGCAATTTATTTGGTCTATTATTAGTTCAATGTGAATCACATGGAGCAACATCATTTGGCATGGGAGTTATTTTTCCATTCCTGTGAATGGGCACATTCTTGTCAGTTTCATTTATAGGTAGTTTAGTTTCAATGATTCAGAAATAAGTTGCAGCTACAACAATAGTTTCAATTTTTAGTTTGTTTTTTTAAATAAGGCTCAGTGGCAGTAGATGTTTGCACATATGGTTAGAAGTCATTAGTTTGTGAGGTTGCAGAATGGGTCATGGTTGTGCAGTGTTTCAATTTAGATCAGTCAGATATGCTGGACAGTTTTGTATCATTTTATTTATGTACATTGTTTTTTTCTGAGTGTTTTTGACTTTGATGCTCAATGGATTCAAGGCATTTTCTTTTGGAGTTCGTTGTGTGCAAGCACACTCACCCAACAAGTCACCAAGAATGTTGTGCATTTTTTGCACACCGTTTCAAAAGTTTTAGTCTCAATAAGTGATCATGATCCAGTTAGTTTCTAAATGAAGCATTTAACCAGATTGAAATATGACGCACATTATATGACATGGAGGCTTAACCATACAGAGACAAAGGAACAACTATTAACATTTTGGGCAGCACAATGCAAAGCAAAGTACATTCATATATTAGGCACAACCTAAATGAACGCCACATCAAAACCAAAACAAATGATGCGCAAGCCTTAGAAGTAAGGCACTACCTATTTAAACATGGCGCGACCTATTAAGGGAGAAGTGCGGTCCACTACAAAGCACCAACCATTCAAATAAAGATTCAAAGTGCAAGCTATAAAAATGTATGGCGCTGCCCTAGAAAGTGATGTCCAAGTGCTCATAAGAATCAAGGCACGCATCATATGTTACTTGGTGCATCCATATAAAATCCAATGTTGTATATAAACAAGAACAACTATGAAATGGTAACACATCATTCTATAACAAGGCACATACGAAAGAATGTGGCATAATCTAAAATGAAGCAGAGTCATCTAAATGGTGTAGCCATTTTAGAATCATGGCACATGAAATATAATGTATGGCGCACAAGTTAGAAATAGGCGCAAGCCATAGTATGGAGCAGCCAAGTCAATGAAAGGTGTTGCGACTTCATGTAATGGCACAAGATAAAAAGATGATGGCACTGGTTCTACATATAGGCACGACCTCTAATGAAGAGACATAGTTATATGAGGCACAACCTCCATATCAAAGCTAGCCACTTCAAAATTCATGTGCAAGCCTGAATGTGTCACAACCACTATGAAGTCATAAGTAAAGGTACAGGTTAAATGATAGAGGTGCGGCCTCTGAAACAGAGATTCTCCCATGTATAAAGGCTCGGCCTTTTTATTTGAAGTGCAAGGTCTCAAGTATGGCACATGTAGAATGAGGGTGCAAGTATAAATAGGTGTGCAAAGGTACGCAAGCATAAAGTAATGAAGTCATCATGCAAATGAAAACTCATCCAAAGAAACATGCCACAAGAACCATCGTTTCAAGCAACATCAATGGTCAGTGCAATTTCTAGAAGTCAGAAATGTTTCTCAAGAATGAGCGCCACTATGGCACGTGTCAGAGGGACCTCACGGGAGAATTAAAATTTCCTTCTAATCTTTATTAAAAATCTTTTAAAGATTTTATAAAGTGAGTCAAATGTAATGTGAGTCTTTAAACTATGGAACTGGACCCATGCTAATTAAAACTAAAGCTTTAATTATTAGAATATCACATGCTTTAAAGCTTATGGGGAGATAAATAAAGTACAGTTTTAATAAAAATAAACTTCTTTAAAAGAAACATGCATGCTACAAGCAAAAATAAAAAGCGAGGCTTTTATTTTTTCATGCTGTGTAAAAGGAAGAAAAGATACAATAAAACTATAATTGAGATAAACATGCAGCCATAGGATATTTTTGGCATGAGATAAGAGGTCTTTGCATGGAATTAAAGGCAGAAAAATAGAGAGTTAACTGGAAAATCAAACAAAAAGGCAGATTCAGAGGAGAGATTGGACGAATTCTATTTCCTTTATAATATGAGTTTTAACATAACAGAGAAAGAATTAATTAGAAATCAATGAACAGAGGATTTATCACGTGTGCAGATATCGAGAAGAAGGTTTTACCAACAACATAAGATTTTTTCCAGGCCTTTTATGGTGGGTTTTCTCTGGATCAAATGAATCTGATGCTTTGTGCCTTCAAGGCCTTTTGTGTCTTCGTTTTTATTTACCAATGAAGGGAAAATGGTCTTTTTGTGCCATTGTTTTCTATTGAAGTGTTTTTTTATTTTTTGTCTCAGATCTGTGGTCTTCATCTGTAAATCTAAGACTATCAAACCTTATGCATCTAAATGATTATGTGTTTATCACTTTTCATAATCGTATTTGTGTTTATCTTGTCTCTTGTTTTGAATCCTGTGCACAATTAATCCTTTGCAAGTTGGAAGTAGTGATTGGCGTATCCCCATGTTAATTAGTTTCATTTTCAAGTTTTCCTTCTTCTCTTTTCTCCAAAAATCTGAAAACAAGTTTATTTAAAACCTTACGAAGAGTCAGCTTGTAAAACCTGAGAGGTCATCCTACAATCCACATCCCATGTTTGCGAGATTTCCCATTGTTTTTAGTTTAATGCAAATTTTACTATCAACATTATCCATATGAATAGTATTATCATTTTAAGACCAATGGCATGTATCCTAAGAAAGAGGAAAGAAAGCATGGAAATTATATGACAAGATAGAGAAATGCCCTAAAACAAGAAAGGCATAGAAACATGTAAAATGGAAAGTGTCACAATTATAGACAAAGAAAATGCAATTCAATTTGGTTGTGCTTTAGGTTATTTTATAGGTGGGTCAAGAGAGCAGTGTCTACCCATAAGAGTCTAATCATTCAAAGGTAAAAGAAGATAGAAATCATTGTGAGAAGCATAAAGAACACCTTAAGAATGAAAAGTAGGTAGAGAATGTGCATTATAGTCTTGGTCATCCTATGTACATCATGATACTCCTTTTCATCATCATGGCTATAATAGGTGAAATGTATAGCATGTGTTTTCTTATATTCATCTGTTGAATCAACAATATCTTAAGAATATGTGAAGGGTGTGTCATTACAATCCATTAGATTCTCATTCTCAATGATAGGGGTAACTTGTTCGTGTTCCAAAGACGTGTCATGTCTAGCATCAAACATGATGGTACACTCATCAATGAGGGCATGTATTTTGTTTTAATGCTTGGTATTAATTGGTAGAATGACCTAGCATCCTATGATACACACAAGAAGAAAGTGGTGTGTGGCCATGCTTATTAGATTTTTTATACTTGAGAGGAGGTAGGGCGGTCATCCTAGATTTAAATAAATGATATAATAAATGTTGAAGATGATTTTCTAATGGTGTGAAGGTCTTTTCTTTTTGTTTGTGTTAGGATACAAAAGTTTGGTTGCATGGAGAAGGCTCATTATCATTGTCATTGTTGATTGGCTCAAATGTATGATAGTTGCCACCATGATGGAATTTAGGTTGAGTGGGGGAAGAAGGGTTCCTATAGTTGAGGAGATTAAGTGCTCACCATTTTATTTCACCATAATAGTTGTCATAGATAAGTTAGAAAAGGAATGATACATTTTAAGCATGGTTTTCTCTTCTATAATTGGCATAATATTTTCCATGAAACTAGCATAAAGATGGTTATTAGAAACTGTAAAATCCATTTTGACAACTAATGAATGGTATAAGCTTCAACATATACTCAATTTTAATATATTTTCATTGAGACATATCTTAAGCTACTTAATTTTACACTTAATTTACTCAATTTAATACTTAACATGTGTCTTAGGGATTTGAACTTGCATCTTATATATTGAAGTTTTTTGTTTATGATTGAGTTCATCTAAACTTACTTATCTATAAAGAGATGAGAGAGAGAGAGAGAGAGAGAGAGAGAGAGAGAGAGAGAGAGAGAGAGAGAGAGAGAGAGAGAGAGAGAGAGAGAGAGAGAGAGAGCAAAAAAGATATAGAGAAATGGAGAGGGAGAGGAGAGAGAGAGAGAGAGAGAGAGAGAGAGAGAGAGAGAGAGAGAGAGAGAGAGAGAGAGAGAGAGAGAGAGAGAGCAATTATAAAGAGGGATAGAAAGGAAGGGATAGTGAGAAAGAGAAAGAGAAAGAGAGGAAGAGAGAAGTAGAGAAAGATCTAGATAGAAACATAGGGATACAGAGAGAGGGAGAGATATACAAAGATAAATGGGTACTTAGTATTGAACAACTCCCCTCGCCTTTTTAAATATAGCATGCTTATATATATTTTTTTATTTCACAAGATACAAATTTGAGGACATTGATATTTTTATTTAATACATTTTATTCTTTCTCTATAGGTATTTGTCAAAAATGGCATGCATTCTATGTCATGTTCCTTTTACAAAAGTTTTTCTAGAACAAGATTGAACAAAATGGGCTCCCATGACATAGAATTCATGCCATTTTTGAGGTCTCCGGATCATTCCCATATCATCTACAAATTTAAACAAATCAAAATTTTTTCTCTTGAAATTTAATATTTTTAGACAATTAGGAATTCTCAATCTAAAATTATAGCATGTCTAAATTTAATATTAATCCATTTGAGCTTTAAACTATGCAAAGGTGTCAAATTATAAAAGAAATGAGGGTCACTAAGTTTGAGAGGATGCATGATGGTAGGCTTGATGACAAATAAACATGATGTAGATGGTGACCATTCTTATATTTGTAAGAGAATACATATTAAATGTACGTGTCAAGATGTGAAATATGAGGCTTGTGATAATCACACATACATACTTCAAATAATATGCATAGGTGATGACTAATGGAGTACAAGTGAACCTAGGTGTAGTGCATGAATAAGAATATAGAAAGGAGATGCATGCAAATAGAGACTACACACCAAATAGGAAAGCTCACACATTTGAAGTAGCTACTAAGAAAAACACAGGTATCTTCGAATCCATTAAGATTATGCAAATTAATTAATGACACTCAATAAAACAAAAAAATAGTGTGGGTCATAGGGATACAAGATAATCATTATTCACATAAAGAAAATAATTGAACTCCCACAACTCTTTAGCATACCCATTGCACATAGATGAGAGAGAGAGAGACTAGGGAAGAGAGATAGTGATTAGATGAAATAAAAAGATCAAGTAAATATATAAAAACACATTCAACATAATCTTGCCTTGGGATATATGCATAATGATGAAGGGGGTAAATCATAAAACACACAACAAAAAATTGCACACAGAAAATAAGAATGTTCTTTTATTGATTTGGACAACACATTACATTACAAAAGCTCAAATACAATTAGAGGATGAATCCTCCATAGGCTGCAACACATTACAGCTTCCTATCTCTAGACTCTAGAACCTTTTTCCTTCTATAGCCCCAAATCTACTAGGGTTTTTGTTTTCCCACCTTTTCTTGACTCTACACTTTCCCCCTTATCTCTACTACTGCTAAGGGTTCCCAAAAATGGTTATAAATAGCCCTTTTTTAGCGGCCTCTGGCCAAATTTTAAATTTTACATCTCCCTCCAAAAATAGGTCAACTTCCAGGAGCCATAACTTTTGATCCAGGCGTTTGATTTATGAATCATTTGAAAAACTAGAAATCTCACAGAGTACTCTATGCGTTAAGAATTTTCTTTGCTAATTCTTCCCATTTTTGGGGCCGTAAGGGGCAGTTTAGTGCCTCAAACTTGACTTTGAAACTTTTTTCAGGGTTTTTTCGGGAAACAGAAACTTTAATATCTTTCAGCTCATAAATGATCTTTTCTTGATTCATTTGCCAAAGGTATTATTTTTAAATTATGAAGCTTCCTATAAATTTTCACTTCCATATGTGCCCAAATGCAAACTTTCCAAAAATAGCAGTTTGGAAAAACTTAAGGTTCTACATCATTATTCAAGCTATTATGGAACCAAAAATACTAATTTTGAAAAGAAATGAAAACAACATCAACAATTTTGAATCATCATCTTTTTTTGGGTGATACAAGATTGTCCTTAGACCACTGGATGCTCCTACATCAGACACCCAGGGTAATTTGAGAAGTGACCTTGTCACATCTCAAATGTTTATTTGAGGAAAACTCAAATGGTCAACCTTTGCCTTAGACAACCAGGAAGAATCTTCAACAGACATTCCTTTCCACTTCACTAGATATTCCTCATATTGCCTATTTTGAGTACTCCTTCCCACACAAATATCCAAGATCTCTTCTATCTCATCCTTTTCTAAAGTAGGTGCTAGAATATTCCACTATTCTTCTATTGGTCCATCCTCTGTTCCACCTTCATGATATTCTGTTAAATCAACAATGTTGAGTACAAGGGAAATGTTGATCCCATTTAGAAGCTCTACATCATATGCATTTCCTGAATCATGCTTCTTCAGAATCCTACATGGTCCAAATTTCTTCATTTTTAACTTATTATATATTCCAACTGGAAACCTTTCTTTTCTCAAGTGAACCATGACTTCATCTCCTACCTTAAATTCCTTATATCTCCTCTTTTGATCTGCCTTAGTCTTGTACTGAATATTCATCTTATTAATGTGTTTTCTCACCTCTTCATGCAAATTCTTCAGGTGTTCTGCAAAGTCTTCAGCTTTGGCACTTGTCTTTTCTCCCTTGTTGATCTTCCTTAACTGTAAAGCATTTCTTGGACTACTCCCATAAATAATCTGGAATGGTGATTTATCTATACTCGTATTCACATAATTGTTGTAAGCAAATTCTGCCTGTGGTAAAATCAAATCCCATCCCTTGGGCTTATCTCCTACTAAGCATCGTAGCAGGTTACCCAAACTCCTATTCACTTCTGTCTCTCCATCAGTCTGTGGATGGTGTGCATAACTAAACTTTAAATCCATCTTCAACTTCTTCCACAATGTCCTCCAGAAATAACCAACAAACTTGGTATCTCGATCTAAAACTATGCTCTTAGGTAGACCATGTAGTCTCACCACCTCTCTAAAACATAACTTTGCAATATGAACAACATCATTAGTCTTCTTACAAGGAATAAAATGTGCCATCTTTGAGAATCTATCCACCACCCAAAATATGGAATCATGTCCTCTTTGTATCCTTGGTAAACCAAGAACAAAATCCATACTAATATTTGTTGGGAATTAAGGTGTCTCAACCTTGATAATTCCTTGTATTTATTAATTGTAATGTATTTATTTTATTAGCCTATGATGTAATTAAGTTGGACATCCTGTTTTGTCATTTAGTGTGAAGTGGCACGATGAGTTGTCACTCCACTTGTAAGGTGACTAAGATGGTCAACTCACTCCATGTGGAGATAGGCATCCCATATTGTGGTAGAGGTTTTCTACCATGTGTGGACATATTGAATAGTGTGTAAGGGAATCATGACTGAAACGGTTATGATAGATTTCTATGATAGAATCTATGACATGTAAGAGTTGGAAATAGAAGATCCTATGACAGGTGAGGACATGTGTTGAAGAGCATCTTTGAGGAAGGCATCTTTGGGCCCCCAATTGGGTAATGATGTGTTGTAAGTGGAATATGCTATTTTTAGTCAGTGTATGATAGATTCTCTTACAACTGTAAGTGTTGTTAGTTATGACAGATTCTATGACAGCTGTAAGGTGCATAAGAGCATCTGTCATTGCCTATCTTGGGACTAGGCGCCCATATTGGGATGGGGTGTTGTGACAAGTGTTAGGACCATGTTGCATTGTTGGACAAGTGTCCCAAGGTGTGGGTTTTGGGCCATGAGGCCAAGTTGGACACCCATTCCAAGAAGGTTCCATTTTTTTCATTGAAACTTCTTTATAAATAAGTGCTTGGAGAGGAGATGAATAGTTGTTTTGACAGGTATTGTTATGATGCTGAAATATCTCCAGATACGTGTGTCGAAGACTCTTGAGAAGACTTGCATTGCAAGTGTGTTGTAAACATTGTTGTTTTGATAATACATTGTGCAAGTTTTGGAGTGTGGGGTTTTTCTCCCGTAAGGGTTTTACCCATGTTATATCCTCTCTCTCTCTCTCTCTCTCTCTCTCTCTCTCTCTCTCTCTTTTGTCTGCATTCTATGTGTATGTGTATTGCTGCAATATCTTGATTAATGTGTTAATAACTCTATAACTGTAAAGGTTAAAACAAATTTGCACACATCTCTCCTCATTAGATTAGTGTAGGAAGCATTTTCCGCACACCTAGCTTCCTTTCAGTTGGTATCAGAGCCCGATCACCTTAGGTCCTAATTGTTGGGTAGGGGTTTTTTGAGATGATCTTAGATTGAGTGGGAGTTTGTGCAGAGTATTCTGTAATGTTGTTGTAGGAAGGAGATGGCATGCACATCCAGAAGAGTAGAGGTGGAGAAGTTTAACGATACCAATTTTGAGTTGTGTAAACTTAAGATGGGAGATATGCTTGTTGATTGTGACCTATGGGAAACCATTAGCAGTACAAAACTTACGGCAACTCCACAAGCTAAGTAGGACCTCAAAGATCAGAAGGCTAAGGGTTTCATAAGACTCTGTCTAGATGACTTTATCCTATTGAATGTCCATGAGGAGAAGATCATGAAAGAACTTTGGAAGAAGTTGAGAGATGTTTATCAGGCCAAGTCCTTGGTGAACAAGCTTTTTCTGAAAAAGAAGATGTTTGCTCTAAAGATAGAAGACAAAGGATCTATTGTGAACCATATGAATGCTGTCAACATGATTGTTGCTCAGTTTACATCCGTGGGTGTGAAAATGGAGGATCGATATATGACCCTGCTTCGTTATTTGTTGGATTCATGGGATCATCTTGTCATGGCCATCGGAAGCACTACAACCACCTTCAAGATGGATGAGGTAGTGTCTTCGCTGTTATTTGAAGAAATGTGAAGAAAGATATCCAAGTTAGCCAAAGAGGCTCTTGCGGTTCATGGAAAACCCAAGGAGAAAGGGGAAAAGAAGGACAAGAAAGCTAAGAAGGGTAGATCCAACTCTCCTAGAAAGTCCAAGGCTCTCTATTGGAAATGTGGAAAAACTGGGCATTTTTGAAAGGAATGCAAAGAGGAGAAAAAGAAGAAAAAGAATGTCCCAGAATCAGATTCTGACAAGTCACAAGATGATGGTGATGCCTTCATCACAACCCTAGCCACCCATGCATCTGATGATGTGTGGTTGATTGATTCTGGTGCATCATTCCACATGACCTTGCATCGAGACTAATTTACGAAATATGAAGAGTTCGATGATGGAAGAGTGTACCTGGGTGATGACTCTCATCTAAAAATTGTTGGTCATTGAAGAGTCTCAATCTGATTCCCTGATGGATGAGTGAAGGGGATCTCTAGGGTCATGCACATCCCAAACTTGGCATGGAACCTACTTTCTATAAGTAAATTGAATGATGCAGATGTGTAGGTTGTCTTTTCAAAAGAAGGATGCCTGATGACTAGAGGATCTATGGTGCTTGCAAAGGGTACTTACAAAGGTACTCTATTTCAGCTAGAGGCATGCACTTCATAGTGCAATAGTTCTTCTAACTTGAAGAAAAGAGTTGCAGTCACTTCATCCCCACCATTGGAACCAGAAACTAAAAGATTTGTTGTATCAAATTTTGATGGTAGTGCATTTTGGGTGCCTAAGGGTGATCATGCTTTGGAAGCCAAGCTTCTTGCTGAGAAGACAATGTTATGGCATAAGAGATTTGGCCACATTGGTGAGAAGGGTCTTAGAACCCTAAAAAATAAAAACCTCGTTGAGGGGTTAGATGATTGTAATCTCAATTTTGACTTTTGTGAACATTGTATATATGGAAAGCAAAACCGTGTTTAGTTTTACTCAAGTTATCATAAGTCTTTTGGTGTGTTGGATCTTATTCATTCTAATGTGTTTGGTCCAGTTAGTGTTCCTTTGATTTCTAAATCTATATACTTTGTATCTTTCATAGATGACTATAGTAGATGGACATGGGTTTATTTCATTAGAAGCAAGTTTGAAGTCTTTAGTCAGTTCAAAGATTTTAAAAATTTTGTTGAGAATCAGACTAGTAAAAAGATTAAGTGTTTGAGGACTGATAACGGTGGTGAGTTTTGTTCCATAGAATTTGATAAGTTCTACAAAGAGCTTGGGATTGAAAGACATAAGACAGCTCCATACACCTTGCAGCAAAATGGAGTTGCAGAGAGGATGAACAAGACAATGATGGAGAAGGCTAGGAGTATGCTTAGTGAAGCAAGCCTCGAACAAAAGTTTTGGGCTGAAGCTATAGCCACTGCTTGCTACCTGGTAAATAGGTCTCCTACATCAGCTCTTGTTGGTAAGACACCCATGGAGGTGTGGTCTGGTAAGAAGCCTTCTATTAGACATCTTCGTGTTTTTGGTTGTGAGGCATATGCTCATGTGCCTAGGGAGAAGAGGTCAAAATTAGAGAACAAGGCTGTTAAGTGTATCTTCATTGGCTATGGTGTTGGTATGAAAGGGTACAAGATTTGGGATCTTGTGGCCGAAAAAGTGTTGTATAGCAGAAGTGTTATTTTTAGAGAGCTAACACCTTCTTCCATTGTTCTATAGCTAGAAGAGAAAGAAAAGAAAGAGGATGTGGCTTAGTTTCCTTCTACCCCTGAGAAGATTGAACCGATAGACCCTATGAGACTTGATGATGAGGAGAGCTCTAGTAGCTCTGAAAGCTCAAAAGAAGAATCAGAACCTCAACCTCAGCCCTTGAGGAGGTCCACACAAATAAAGAAGCAACCTAATAGGTTTGGTTATTCACTGCTTGATTCTAGTTGTGCTTTTGCCTTGCTTACTAATAATGATGAGCCTAGAACTATGACAAAGGCTATGGACATGAAAGATGCAGGTTCCTAGAAGGAGGCCATGGAAGATGAGATGGCTTCTTTGGAGAAGAATAAAATTTGGGACTTGGTGCCTTTGCCTAAAGGATAGAAACCCATTGGCTTTAAATAGGTGTTTAAGAAGAAATTTGGTGCAGATGGTAGTGTTGAGAAGTACAAGGCCAGACTGGTTGTGAAGGGGTACTCACAAGTGGAGGGAATTGATTGTGGTGAAATTTTCTCTCCCATTACAAAGCTAACATATATTCAGTTCTTGTTATCTCTTGTAGCAGCTTATGACTTAGAGGTGGAGCAGATGGATGTGAATAAAACATTCCTTCATGATGATTTGGAGGAAGAGATTTACATGTCACAGCCAAAGCATTACATAGAAAAGGTAAAGAAAATTTGGTTTGCAAGCTGAAGAAGTCTTTGTATGGTTTGAAGCAATCTCCTAGGATTTGGTATATCAAATTTGGTGCCTTTGTGTTGTTGATTAGAGTTCTGAGGTTGAAATTAGATCATTGTGTGTATTACAAATTTGACAATGATCATATTCTCATTACTGCATTGTATGTTGATGATATGTTGTTAATTGGGAATGGTATGAATATGATTTCTGATTTGAAGTCTCAGTTGTCAGCACAGTTTGAAATGAAAAACTTAGGGGCAGCCAGGTACATTTTGGGAATGGAAATTAGCAGATACAAAGCTAACATAAAACTTTGGTTAAGCCAGGGTAAGTATGTGAAGGCCATTTTGGATAGATTCAGCATGGAAAATTGTAGACCATTGAGTGTTCTTGTTTCTTTGGGGACCAAGTTATCTATTAATGATTGTCTAAAATCTCCTTCTAAGGTGGAGGACATGAGAAGAGTACCTTATGCTAGTGTTGTTAGCAGTTTGATGTATGCTATGGTCTGCACAAGACTAGACATTGCCCAAGCAGTGGAAGTCCTTAGTCAATTTATGGCCAACCCTGGACGGGTACATTAGGATGCAGTAAAGAGAGTGTTCAGATATTTGAGGGGTACTTCCGAGTATTCCCTATGTTATCATGGTAATCCTACAAGACCTCCACATTCTATGTGTATTCATGGATTTGTGGATTTTGATTGGGCAGGTGACATTGACAGCAAGAGATCCACCAGTGCTTACATGTTTACTATGTTCGATGGTGCAATTAGTTGGATGAGTAAGAGACAACTTGTGGTTGCTTTGTCCATGATAGAAGCTGAGTTTATGGAAGCTACTCATGCTTGAAAGGAAGCCATTTGGCTTAAGAGATTGTGTTCAAATATTGGTGTTAATGCAAGACAGATTACTATCTTTTGTGACAGTCAGAGTGCGATTTTCCTTGCAAAGAATCCAACTTTCCATGCCAGAACAAAGCATATTAATGTACAGTTTCATTTTGTGTGAGACATGGTAGAGGATGGGAAGGTGAATTTGGAGAAGGTAGACACTTTAAAGAATGTTGTAGATGCATTGACGAAACTAGTGGGCACAAACAAGTTCAGATGGTGTTCGGAGTCTATGGGCCTCAGCCTATAGCAGTTAAAATCTTGTTATTTTTATTGGCTCTTACAAGGTGTTCAACAAGTGGGAGAATGCTTGGAATTAAGCTGTCTCAAACTTGGTAATTCCTTGTATTTATTAATTGTAATGTATTTATTTTATTAGCCTATTATGTAATTAAGTTGCACATCCTGTTTTGTCATTTAGTGTGAAGTGGCACGATGAGTTTGATGGAGACAGGTTGTCATTGATGTCAAAAAGGTGTCCTCAGTTTGTTTGATGTCATCAGGATAAGTGTAGTCAGATATGCAAATATGGTTAGAGATGAGATGTTTCTATTTGATCATGATATTTCAAGTTTGCCTCAGGATGGATTCTAATGTTCTTAGTGTTGGTTTATGATGTTTATCATTGATCACAGGACTTGTTTGATCAGGTTTGGCCTTCATGGTGTTTTTGAAGTTGATCAAGATGCAATTTTTCATATTATGTTCTCAAGAGAACTTACAATGTGTCTTCATATGTGAGGTCACAAGGTGATTTGTTTGGGGTTGTCAAGTGTTGACAAATGTTCATCATCCATGGTTATGCAGTGTGAAATGATGACCTTCATAGTAAGTGTGTTTGTACTTCAGATGTTCCAAATCATATCAGGTATGCTTCATTTATTTCTTCCTCATCAGGACTTTGGTTTGTCATCAGAACTATTGGTATGATGTTGTATTGGTTTGGTAAAGAATGTTTGGTTACAATGTGGGTTTTCATGCTTCTACCTCAGTTGGTGCTTCATGGTTGGTGATCTTAGGATAGTCTTGTGCTTCAGATGTTGATCATACAGGAATTCACATGGTTCACATGCATGATGCATGTTTTTGTTCAAGCAATGATGGTGCAGTCCACATGCTCTTGCCTCATACTTCATGTCATGGTGATATCATTGGGTGAACTATTAGTTGAGTTGGTACATGAAAGAGATGTTGATCATACTTGATGTTATATGGATATAAGGTGGTTATTAATCCTTAAGAAATTATATACTTTGTGCTCATAAAAGATGTCAAATATTTGTATAGGGTTGGTTGGTGGCAGAGAGCTAAGCTCTGTAATGAAGTGTTTTGAATTTCTTAAATTCTAACACATTTCTAAATATCCTAATTATCTATTTCTCTGCCCATCTAATGTGAATTACACTTTTCTTATAAATTGTAAGTGACTTGCTGCAAAAGGTCACTTCACTTAAGAGTTACCTGCTAGAGGGTTGTTTCACAACTTATCACCAGCCCCTGCTTCATCTTAAAACAACCAAAACATGTGAAGGTTTTATTTGATCTTTGGGCACTTTTAGGAGAGCATATAGAATTAAATGTTTTATTTAAGTATCTTCGAAGACCCTTTGGAGAGAATGATTCGTTATAAAAATCATGACATGGTTCATATAAAGTATATTCAATTCTTTAGTAAAATGAAGGGGGCACAAATATACGTTGGCATGAATTTGTATGAGTTTTATAAAGATTTGAAAGTTTTTTTAAAAAGTATGTTGCAATACTGAGACATATTGTCAACACTGAGCGCGTAAGGCTACGGCTACAAATGATAGTTTTTCACACCTTTAAAATGGGCCTCACCACCCCGATGACTTGGCTAAGGGAAGGAAGGAAGGAAGGCCAACGGGAAGGAAATACGAGCAGGTACGGAAGGCCAACGAGAAGGAAGGAAGGAAATACAAGCAGGTACAGAAGGAAGGAAGGAAGGAAGGAAGGAAGGAAGGCCAACGGGAAGGAAGGGAAATATGGCTAAGGGAGGGTACCTTTTTCCGAATGGGAAAATATGGATAGGGGACCTTTTCAGAAATATGGAACCTTTAAAAGGCCTATTTGTTGAGCAACTTCACAAGATATATTATGGGAAAATATGGATAGGGGACCTTTTCAGAAATATGGCATCTTTAAAAGGCCTATTTGTCAAGCAACTTCACAAGATATATTATTTAACTTTGTTGTCACCCATTTCTACTACCCACCATACCCACCATTTTGAAGATATATTATTTAACTTTATTGTCACCCATTTCTACTACCCACCATACCCACCAACCATAGACAGAGGAAACCACCCATGCATGTTACGTATAGAATGGAATCACATTCCCACCACCCCACCCAGACTTTCCATCTCCAACCTGTAACCCCCACCATCCCTGCCCTCATACTCATACTAATGCTCCACCTAACACCCACCCCTACTCTATTACACTTAGAACCCCAACAGCACCTCTAACCACCCATCTACAATCAACTCTAATGAGGGCATCAAATCTTTTGATTTGCCCCTCTCTAGTGTGATGAAATCTGCATAAAATCTTTTGACCTGGTGGACACACGAAATCTTTTTAGTATTAGAATTGTCTAGTCCTCCACTGCTTGAAGCGTCTACTTATTAACATCGGCATGGTCACAGCGGCCCTATTGTTTCTTTAGGCAACGACAAAAGTGAATGGGGGTGAGTGAAGTGGGGGTTTTGCGGGGGTATTTAGCATTGGAAATGGCAGTGAGTGGAGTTGCATTTGTAGTGGAGAATATCCGATGTTGCGCTGTAAGTGGTCAATTGCCCCTGTGTGGATTGGTGGGGTTGACCATTCTTATCGCCCTTCGGTCTGATCCCCCTATAACCCTGTAAGGTATATGCGTTGTTGCGTTGTTCATCGACAGGTGCCCCTGTCAGCATTGGTGGTTATGAAAGGCTGGCAATTGTCCCCCTATAACCCTAGGTAAGGTATATGCACTGTTGCGCTATAAGTGTAGAAGTAGGGTGGAGTACTGGTTAATGGAGTGAAGGTGTTTTGTGTTGATTGTAGATGGGCGGTTAGAGGTGCTGTTGGGGTTCTAAGTGTAATACAGTAGGGGTGGGTGTTAGGTGGAGCATTAGTATGAGTATGAGGGCAGGGATGGTGGGGGTTACGGGTTGGAGATGGAAAGTCTAGGTGGGGTGGTGGAAATGTGATTCTATTCTATACGTAACATGCATGGGTGGTTTCCTCTGTCTGTGGTTGGTGGGTATGGTGGGTAGTAGAAATGGGTGACAACAAAGTTAAATAATATATCTTGTGAAGTTGCTCGACAAATAGGCCTTTTAAAGGTGCCATATTTCTGAAAAGGTCCCCTATCCATATTTTCCCATAATATATCTTGTGAAGTTGCTCAACAAATAGGCCTTTTAAAGGTGCCATATTTCTGAAAAGGTCCCCTATCCATATTTTCCCATTCGGAAAAAGGTACCCTCCCTTAGCCATATTTCCCTTCCTTCCTGTTGGCCTTCCTTCCTTCCTTCCTTCCTTCTATACCTGCTCGTATTTCCTTCCTTCCTTCCCGTTGGCCTTCCGTACCTGCTAATGGCCTCAGTAGAGAGAGAGGGGCAAGTCAAAAGATTTCAAATCTAATCATACGCATGCAAACCACCTGGTTAGGACAATAACAACCGAACGTGGAAACGAAGGATGAAGGAAGCAAGTAGGGAAGGATGCACACCAAGCATTGATCCATGCAGGGAAGCACCGAAGCAAGGAATCCAACAAGGATGATCGAAGGATGGAGGGAAGCAGGGAATGAAGGAAATGAAGAACGAGGGATGGAAACAAGCAGGGAAGGAAGCACAACCACCAATACTCATCTTACCTACCTTAACACCACCTACAATTACACCTACACTTGCACCTGCATTTACACCTACACTTGCACCTACACAACTATTTCTATTTAAGCAACTCATCAAGCAGCTGTAATACTGAGACATATTGTCAACACTAAGCATGTAAGGCTACGACTGTGAATGATAGTTTTTCACACCTTTAAAATGGGCCTCACCACCCCGATGACTTGGCTAAGGGAAGGAAGGAAGGAAGAAAGGAAGGAAGGCCAACAGGAAGGAAATACGAGTAGGTACGGAAGGCCAACGGGAAGGAAGGAAGGAAGGAAGGCCAACGGGAAGGAAGGGAAATATGGCTAAGGGAGGGTACCTTTTTCCGAATGGGAAAATATGGATAGGGGACCTTTTCAAAAATATGGCACCTTTAAAAGGCCTATTTATCGAGCAACTTCACAAGATATATTATGGGAAAATATGGATAGGGGACCTTTTCAGAAATATGGCACCTTTAAAAGGCCTATTTGTCGAGCAACTTCACAAGATATATTATTTAACTTTGTTGTCACCCATTTCTACTACCCACCATACCCACCATTTTGAAGATATATTATTTAGCTTTTTTGTCACCCATTTCTACTACCCACCATACCCACCAACCACAGACAGAGGAAACCACCCATGCATGTTACGTATAGAATAGATTCACATTCCCACCACCCCACCCAGACTTTCCATCTCCAACCCGTAACCCCCACCATCCCTGCCCTCATACTCATACTAATGCTCCACCTAACACCCACCCCTACTCTATTACACTTAGAACTCCAACAACACCTCTAACCACCCATCTACAATCAACACAAAACACCTTCACTCCATTAACCAGTACTCCACCCTACATCTACACTTACAGCACAACAGCGCATATACCTTACCCAAGGTTATAGGGGGATAATTGCCAGCCTTTCATAATCACCAATGCTGATAGGGGCACTTGTCGATGAATAGCGCAACAACGCATATACCTTACAGGGTTATAGGGGGATCAGACTGGAGGGCGATAAGAACGGTCAACCCCACCAATCCACACAGGGGCAACTGACCACTTACAGCACAACATCAGATATTCTCCACTACAAATGCAACTCCACTCATTGCCATTTCCAAAGCTAAATACCTCCGCAAAACCCCCACTTCACTCACCCCCATTCTTTTAAGTTTCTATTTTCTTTGCTTTTTAAAAGGCATGAGATCTAATATGGGAAGTATATGAGTTTTTTAAAGAGTTTTTCAAGGAGCTTTTAAAGGAGATGGTTGATGCTTTTTAAAGGCAATTTTTTTTAGGAAAATCCTTTCTATTTTCTCTCCCATACCATTAAAGAAATTAGTGAAGATTTTTTGTGAGAAATTTATTGAAAAGAAGATGAGAAGTTTTTTTTTAGAGCAGAGGAAGAGATTTTTCACAGAGAGGACAATGAAAGATCAAGGGTTGAAGGATATTTGGTGACAAGGAATTTGATTTAATGTTTTGATTGAATTTTTTTTTCTCTTTATATGTTGTATGTAGGGTAGAATGAATTTATTAAAGATTTACTTTGTTGAGAAGATGAAGAGATTTTTATATTATGAGAAAAGGAAAATGGATCTAAAAAAAAGAAGAATATGAATGGCAGAGGAATTTAATATTTTTTTTTTCAGGTTCTTTATTCATAAAAGAAATATATGCAAAGTTGAATATGAGGATTGTGAAGGATGTGAAAGGACATTTTTGTATTTCTTATATGTATATTGGTTTTGTAGATGCATTATGTGTGTGGATGTTATGCAGATCAATGATGGAGATAATTTGATGATACATATGAATGGTTGAGTGAACTAATTTGTAGAGTAAAAGACACTTGCAGAGGTTTGTAATGTTTTTGATTGCAAGGAATCAAGCTTTGGTTGCAGTGATTGATGAAAGATTGATAGAGACAATTTGCAGAGATAATTGTTTACAGAGATTTGTAAGAGGAGCTTGTTTGCAAAAGTGTGTAAAAGAAGATGGTCTTGATTTGAAAATCAAACAAGAAGTATAAGGTTGTATGATGAAACACAGATTATACAATGGTGCAAATCAGATTGAATGGCAATCATGTCTTTGCACACAAAGTTTGATGTTTTTGATAATGGTGATTGTGTTTGCCAGTGAGGCACAGTACGCCAGCGAGGCTTGTGGTCAATGAGACCTTCCTATGCCAGTAAGGCAAATTTTAGCCAGTGAGGCTTGTATGGTTAGTGAGACCTATTTGTATGTATTAGGGGTTGGTGCTCCTTGAAGTTGGTGCTTCTAAACATTGTAACCAGTGAGGTTTTTGCTTAAGCCAGTGAGGCAATTTTGAGAGGTTTTTGTACCCCTGGAGGGTTTTCCTCTTGTATAATATTTTGTGTCTTGGTCTCATATCTTGTGTGTCTTCATGTATTTCATGCCTTCAACATTATAATTGTGCATATGTATGTTAATGTCTTTCTCTCTCTTTATCCTGTAAGTCAAAAGGTGTAAAAATTGTAAAATTTATACAACACTGATTTACCCCCCCTCTCAGTGTTGTCCTAGACTCCAACAGAGTTGTCACTCCACTTGTAAGGTGACTAGGATGGTCAACTCACTAGATGTGGAGATAGGTGTCCCATATTGTGGTAGAGGTTTTCTACCATGTGTCGGCATCTTGAATAGTGTGTAAGGGAATCATGACCGAAATGGTTATGACAGATTCATATGATAGAATCTATGACGTGTAAGAGTCAGAAATAGAAGATCTTATGACAGGTGAGGACATGTGTCGAAGAGCATCTTTGAGGAAGGCATATTTGGGCCCCCAAGGTGGGTAATGATGTGTTGTAAGTGGAATATGCTATTTTTAGTTATTGTATGATTGATTCTCTTATAGCTATAAGTGTTGTCAGTTATAACGGATTCTATGACAACCATAAGGTGCGTAAGAGCATCTGTCATTGCCTATCTTGGGACTAGGCACCCATATTGGGATGGGGTGTTGTGACAAGTATTAGGACCATGCTGCAGTGTTGGACAAGTGTCCCTAGGTGTGGGTTTTGGGCCATGAGGCCAAGTTGGACGCCCATTCCAAGAAGGTTTTATTTATTCCTTTAAACTTCTTTATAAACAGGTGCTTGGAGAGGAGACGCGTAGTTGTTTTGACAGGTATTGTTATGCTACCAGAATATCTCCAGATACAAGTGTTGAAGACTCTTAAGAAGACTTGCATTGCAAGTGTGTTGTAAACATTGTTATTTTGATAATACATTGTGCAGGTTTTGGAGTGTGGGGTTTTTCTCCCATAAGGGTTTTCCCCATGTTATATCTTGTCTCTCTTTTCTGTCTACATTCTGTGTGTATGTGTATTGTTGTAATATCTCTTTTAATGTGTTAATAACTTTGTAACTGTAAAGGTTAAAATGAGTTTGCACACATCTCTCCTCATTACATTAGTGAAGGAAGCGTTTTCCACACACCTAGCTTTCTTTCAATATCATCCCATGGCCTCTTTGGTATAGGCAATGGCTTATATAGCCCTATATTCTGACTTTCTCCTTTTGCTATCTGACACACTCTGCACAAATTTTCTCACATCCTTTTGCAACTATTGTTGCAAGTATGAGGTGAACCAGTGTTGTCATTAATGTCAACATACTCATATTGCATTAACAAGAAGGATTCGATGACCAGTGTGCTGAGGATATTGAGAAAATTAGCCTCAGTCAGGAACAGTGAAGAACAGTGATGAGAAGAAGACAAATGTATGGTATAGGATGTGAACCGGAGGATGCAGATTAAAGGGTTTGTAGATATGAGTCTTGAGATGCTTCAGTTAAGATTTCAGAGGTCCGCATGAAGATCGGAAGGAGTTGTGGCTATCGGTGTGGAACCGATTCCGGCAAGTGTTCAGAGGTGACAAATGATCACAGAAAGGTTTGGTGAGGTCTGAAATTGTATAATCCTAATTTGCGGATTGGAAGGAGTGTTTGGGATGTCCTTGTGATGTGTCATCTCAAGCTGTGTATGATTTGGAGGTCCGGAAGTACCTTTTGCATTGTGACAGTGGCGACAGACTGTGTTCTTGAAGTTCCAGATTAGGAAGAGAAGAGATTCCAGTACGTAGAGAAAGTACGGATGTACCTAGTCATTCAGGTAGGCTTGTGAAGGTTCTTGGATCATGTTGATGTTGTGTTGTTGGTCCGCATTGATAGTAGAGCCTGGAATTGAAGATATTCTTCTGGATGAAGTTCTTGTTCTGACTAGCCGACCAGATGAGTTGTTCATCCTGCGAATGTTCTTATGGTGGCTGACCGGACGTGTTATTCATCTTGCGGATATTCTTATGGTTGATTGCCGACTTAGATGATTGTTCCTAAGTCGATGTCTTGTATAAATAAAGGTTTGTGAGTTCATTTTGAAGTGTGGATTGTGTGGATGAGAGTGGTGTAGCGAAGAGAAGTGCGAAAGGCAGAGCAGAGGTTTTGGGCTTAAAGGGAACTGATCTAGACATGGTAAAGATGTCATTCTCAGGTTCAAGACTGTGATTCTTATCACTTTGTAGACAGTGTGTCTCCTTGTAGGCAGTGGGCCTCTTTGTGAGCAGTGAGCTCGGGTAGTGAGCCCTAATTGGCAAGTGCCATTCCTTTTCTTATTCTTTTAACAGAGAATAATCCTTGGGTTAATCACCCCGTGGTTTTTTTCCCTTAATCGGGTTTTCCACGTCAAAATCTTGGTGTTCAATGTGTTGATGTTTATCTGCTCTTGAGCTTGTGCGTTTTACTTTCATGGATGATTAATTGATATGCTGTTAACTAACAAGACGAATCAAGTGTTTGAAAAAGATAAGCAAGATTTTATACAACTGATTCACCCCCCCCCTCTCAGTTGTATGCCCTAGAGTCAACAATTGGTATCAGAGCCAAGTTCCTCTAAAAGGAGCTTAACCACTTGAGGAGATCAAGGATAGTCTGAAGTTTGATGGAACCAATTTCACTCTCTGGAAGGGTCGCATGAAATGTCACTTGGAATGTATGGGAAAAGCATACTTGGCCATGGTTTCAAAACCATATGTACCTCCACAAGGTGGTCTGACAACTCTGAATGAAATCACAGATGCTGAAAACAATCTACGGACCAAGAAAGCTCTTCTAAGCGCATTGAATGACTCAGATCTCTCAAATGTTATTGACCTACCAACTGCATATGAGATCCTGACTAAACTGGAACTTCTGTATGAGGGAGATGAGTTTGTCAATAGTGCAAGGTTGCAAAGTCTGAAAGGGAAATTTGAAAGATTGAAGATGAGAGATGATGAAAACATCACTACTTTTATGCCAAGAGTGAATGAACTTGTGTGTGGAATTAGAAATGCTGGTGGAACTCTAGATGAAAATGAGATTGTTTGCAAAATCCTCAGATCCCTTCCTGCTGCCTACAAAATCAAGGTTGTTGCAATTGATGAATTCAGAGCCCACACAACTGTCACAAGAGAACAATTGGCTAGCAAGCTAGCTGCATTTGAAATGACCGAGTTTGGAGATGATCCTCCCAAGACTGAATCTACTTTCAAAGCCAGTGCCTATGTGAAAGGCAAACAAAGATTTGATCTGGGAGAAAACTCTTCAAGGAAGATGTCATGGTATGATCAAGCAAGAAGAGACATGGAAGAAGAAGAAGCAGAAACAGCTCAACTTGAAGCCCTCATTGCAAAAAGACTACCAAGAGGATCTGGTAAGTATGAAGGAAAACTGCCCTTTAAGTGCTTTAAATGCAATAAGATTGGTCATTTTGCTTCAAGATGTCTGGAAAGATCTGCAAGGACTAATACTAACAGACAAAGGCTTCAAAAGAATAGCTATTATGTTCATGAAGAAGATGACAATGAAAGAGTAACAGATGATGAATCAGAACTAGGAAGCAAATCCAGAAATGAATGGGTGTTTATTGCCATCAAGGAAGAAGATTCAATACTCTCTGAATCTGTCAATCACAAAGTTGTTGAAAAAGCTTTGGCTACTCAAGTGGAAGAAAAGGATGATTGGGTTATTGACAGTGGATGTTCTCACCATATGACTGGTGACAAGGATAAGTTCTTGGATTTGGAAAGGTATGAAGGAGGAATGGTAAAGTTTGGTGACAATTCTGCTGGCAGAATCAGAGGTAGGGGAACTATTTCCTTTGATGGAAAGAGCAAAACAGGTAATGTACTATATGTTGAAGGATTAAAGCACAATCTTCTCAGTGTTGGTCAGTTAGTAGACAAAGGCTATCATCTCCAGTTTAAGAATGGAAAATGCAGAATCTTTACAAGCTCCGGAACTGAAATTGCATCCGGTACTCAGACAAAAGGTAATATCTTTCATCTGGTTGGTTCAAATAAAAGTTGTCTGTTTGTTCAAATTGATCAGAGTTGGTTATGGCATAGAAGAATGTGTCATGTAAATTTTGATAACATCATCAAGATAAGCAATACTCAGGCTGTAAGAGATCTTCCAAAATTGATGAAACCTACAAATAGTTTGTGCAAAGAATGTCAGCTAGGTAAACAAAGCAGAGTCTCCTTCAAAAGCAAAGATCAGTCCTCTACCGGATTGTTAGAATTGATACATACTGATCTCTGTGGTCTGATAAGAATCAAGAGTCTGCAAGGTGATAGATATTTCATGTTGTTAATTGATGACCATTCCCGGATGATGTGGGTTACCTTCCTAAAAGAAAAATCAGAAGCATTTGAGAAGTTCAAAATCTTCAAAGCTATGGTAGAGAATCAAACCGGATTGAAACTAAAGTGTCTAAGGTCTGATAGAGGTGGAGAATTTACATCTGGTGAGTTCATTGACTTTTGTGAGAAGCAGGGTATAAGGAGACAATTGTCTGCTCCTAGGACTCCACAGCAAAATGGAGTAGTTAAAAGAAAGAACCGGACCATCCAGGAAGCTGCCAGGACAATGATGTTGGAAGCAAATGTTCCTCAGATGTTCTGGAAAGAAGCTATCAGCACTGCAGTCTACACTCTAAATCAAGTTCAAATCAGAAACAATACCGGTAAGACCCCCTATGAACTCTGGTTTGGCATCACTCCTACTATGAAATACTTCAGAGTATTTGGTAGCAAGTGTTATATTAAAAGAGATGAAGATCTAGGAAAGTTTGATGCTAGAAGTGATGAAGGAATTTTCTTGGGTTACTCCACTCAAAGTAAAGCATACCGGTGTTACAATAAGAGACTGAGGAAGATGATAGAAAGCACTAATGTGAAAGTTGATGAAGGAATTGAGAAGCCCTCAAGATTTTATGAATTTGATGAAGATGACCAAGACGGTGTTCAGGTTCAAGGAACTCAATCCTCTCCGGTAAGTCAGAGTCAGCCTGATTCGGTAAATCAGGAAGAAGAGATAGGTTTGAATGAGCCTGATCAAGAAGCAGCAGTGCAGGATACTCCCAAAATTCCTAGGTATGTAACACTGAACCACTCTGAAGATCAGATCATAAGTGACAGAAGCAAAGGTGTGCAAACTAGAAGGAATGTTGCTCAATATTAGGATGAATGTTGTCTGATTTCAAAGATTGAACCTAAAACAGTAAATGAAGCCTGCAATTATGAAAACTGGAACAAAGCAATGAAAGATGAATTAATACAAATTGAGAAAAATCATACTTGGGATCTTGTTCCCAGACCTAGAGACAGGAATGTGATTGGAACCAAATGGGTCTTCCGGAACAAATTAAATGAAGCTGGTGAAGTAATCAAAAACAAAGCTAGATTGGTCTGCAAAGGCTACTCTCAAATAGAAGGAATTTATTTTGAAGAGACCTTTGCTCCGATGGCAAGCATTGAAGCAGTCAGATTATTTCTTGCATTTACTGCCTTTAAAGACTTCAAGGTATATCAGATGGATGTCAAGTCTGCCTTCCTAAATGGTGATCTGGTAGAAGAAGTTTACATTGAACAACCGGATGGATTTCAATTGTCTGACAATGATGATATGGTCTGCAAGTTAAAAAAAAGCATTGTATGGATTAAAACAAGCCCCAAGAGCTTGGTATGAAAGGTTGGATAAGCATCTTGTGCAGATTGGATTCAGCAAAGGTACTGCTGACAATAACTTATATTTCAAAATTGATCATGAAAATATTTTGATTGTTGAAGTGTTTGTGGATGATATCATTTTTGGAGGAAGAGATAGTATGTGCAAAACTTTTGCAAATCAGATGAAAAGTGAGTTTGAAATGTCTATGCTTGGTGAAATGAATTTCTTCTTGGGTCTGCAAATTACTCAAACAAAGAAAGGGATCTTCATTTCTCAAACCAAATATGTGAAAGAATTGTTAAGGAAATTTGGTATGGAAGATTCAAAGCCAATGAACACTCCCATGGCAACTGGATGTAAGTTGAGCAAAGATGATGACTCTCCAAAGGTAGATCAGACAAAGTATAGATCAATGATTGGTGGATTGTTGTATCTCACTCAGACCAGACCAGATATAATGCAGGCTATTGGTCTTGTGGCAAGATTTCAGACTGATCCTAGAGAATCTCATGTTATGGCAATCAAAAGAATTTTTAGGTACTTGAAAGGAATAGCTGAGTATGGTCTATGGTACCCTAGAGATCCAGATTTCTCTCTTCATGCTTACACAGATGCAAATTGGGCAGGAGATGTGGATGACCGGAAGAGCACCAGTGGTGGAGCATTCTTTTTGGGGAAGAGATTGGTCTCTTGGCTAAGCAAGAAACAAGATACAATATCTCTATCTACAACTGAAGCAGAATACATTGCAGTAGCAGGTAGTTGCACTCAAATCTTATGGATGAAGCAGATGCTAAGAGACATTAAAGTTGAAAATGAGGAGCCTATCACAATTTTCTGTGATAATTCAAGTGTAATTAATATTTCTAAGAATCTGGTATTGCAATCTAAGACTAAGCACATATCTATCAAATTTCACTTTTTGAGAGAACAAGTGAACAAGGAAGAAGTCAGGTTGGAGTATGTTCCCTCCAAGGATCAGATTGCAGATATCTTTACTAAACCTCTTCCCAAGGACTCTTTTGAATATCTCCGGGAGAAGTTAGGGGTCATGGCCCCTCCGGTGATGAACTAGGATGCACTGATGTGCATCAGTTCGGTGGATATCACAGTCATATCTTGTGATCCGGATTGATGATGGGGAGCTGCTACTAAGGGGGAGTAGCTGGTATGACTCTGATGTGTTAAAATTGCAAGTATGAGCCCTTTGCTATTAATGTCAAAGGGGGAGAGAAGACATGTGAAAAACAAGTAGCTGATGTTCAAAGGGGGAGCAGTAAATGAGGAGAAGACATGTTGCTGATAGGGGGAGCTGTGACAGAAAGGAGAAGTTCTTGTCTTGATGGTTTTTCACATCATATGTTGCCATCAATGACAAAGGGGGAGATTGTTGCAAGTATGAGGTGAACCAGTGTTGTCATTGATGTCAACATACTCATATTGCATTAACAAGAAGGATTCGATGACCAGTGTGCTGAGGATATTGAGAAAATTAGCCTCAGTCAGGAACAGTGAAGAACAGTGATGAGAAGAAGACAAATGTATGGTATAGGATGTGAACCGGAGGATGTAGATTAAAGGGTTTGTAGATATGAGTCTTGAGATGCTTCAGTTAAGATTTCAGAGGTCCACATGAAGATCGGAAGGAGTTGTGGCTGTCGGTGGGGAACCGGTTTCGACAAGTGTTCAGAGGTGACAGAGGATCATAGAAAGGTCCGGTGAGGTCTGAAATTGTATAATCCTAATCTATGGATTGGAAGGAGTGTTTGGGATGTCCTTGTGATGTGTCATCTCAAGCTGTGTATGATTTGGAGGTCCAGAAGTACCTTTTGCATTGTGACAGTGGCGACAGACTGTGTTCTTGAAGTTCCGGATCAAGAAGAGAAGAGATTCCAATACGTAGAGAAAGTGCGGATGTACCTGGTCATTCAGGCAGGCTTGTGAAGGTTCTTGGATCATGTTGAGGTTGTTTTGTTGGTCTGCATTGATAGTAGAGCCCAGAATTGAAGATATTCTTCCAGATGAAGTTCTTGTTTCGACTAGCCGATCAGATGAGTTGTTCATCCTGCGAATGTTCTTGTGGTGGCTGACCGGATGTGTTATTCATCTTGCAGATATTCTTATGGTTGATTGCCGACTTAGATGATTGTTCCTAAGTTGATGTCTTGTATAAATAAAGGTTTGTGAGTTCATTTTGAAGTGTAGATTGTGTGGATGAGAGTGGTGTAGCGAAGAGAAGTGCAAAAGGCAGAGCAGAGGCTTTGGGCTTAAATGGAACTGATCTAGACATGGTAAAGATGTCATTCTCAGGTTCAAGACTGTGATTCTTATCACTTTGTAGATAGTGTGTCTCCTTGTAGGCAATGGGCCTCTTTGTGAGCAGTGTGCTCGAGTAGTGAGCCCTAATTGGCAAGTGCCATTCCTTTTCTTATTCTTTTAACAGAGAATAATCCTTGGGTTAATCACCCCGTAGTTTTTTTCCCTTAACCGGGTTTTTCACATCAAAATCTTGGTGTTCAATGTGTTGATGTTTATCTGCTCTTAAGCTTGTGCATTTTACTTTCATGGATGATTAATTGATATGCTGTTAACTAACAAGACGAATCAAGTGTTTGAAAAAGATAAGCAAGATTTTATACAACTGATTCACCCCCCCTCTCAGTTGTATGCCCTAGAGTCAACAACTATGGCCAATAATAATTCTCACTAACAATAGCAATGGTCTTATCTTAGCCAAAGTGTCCATCTAATCTCCCACTATGCTTCTCCTTAATTAGGTTCTATCTCATGGAACTCCTTGGAATGCACAACTGGCTCCCTCTAAACAACATACCATCTTGGATTATGAAATCCAACCATTTTGTCCTATCCAAAGTAATAGGTTCCAAACAAGCTTTCCAAGACTGCAAAATTTAGATGTTCAAGATATAAACTTTTGAGCCCATCGAACCCAACAACCTCTATCTTCATTTCTGTCAACAAATTTTGCCTTCTGCTTAAGGCATCTGCAACTCTTTTGGACTTCCCACTCCCATGCTTCAAAACAAAAGTATAACTCTGCAAAAACTCAACCCATTTTAAGTGCCTTTGAATTAACTTTCCTTAACTATTAAGATACTACAAAGCCTAATGATCAGTATATAAAAAAAACTCTTTTGGCAACAAATAATGTCTCCATTGCTTCAAAGCCTGAACTATAGCATAAAACTCTTGATCATAAACATAATACTTTTTCTTGGCATCATTAAGCTTGTCACTAAAATAGGCAATGGGCTTACCTTCTTAGCTCCAAACAACTCTTATAACAGTACCACTAGCATCACAATCTACCTGAAATACCTTATTGAAATCTAGAAGTGCTGAAATAGGTTGCTCTATGACTTTCTACTTCAATGTATCAAAGCTCTTGGCTACTCCTGTAGTCCATTTAAACTCTTTTCTATCCCCTCTCATTGTTTTAGTTAGGGGTGCACAAATGCTACTAAAATTCCTGATAAATTTTTTGTAAAGACTTCCCAGACCATAAAAAGATCATACCTCTATGGCACTTATTAGCCTAGGCCATTCAATGATAGCTCTCACCTTCTCTTGGTCCATCTTAAGACCTTCCTCTGAGACAACAAATCCCAGGTATACCAACTCCTTCTTTGCAAAACTACATTTCTTCAGATTAATCAACAACTTTTCCTCCCTCAGCCTTTCTAAAACTCTTCTAATATGCATCAGATGCTCATCCCAAGTCTTACTAAAAATCAAAATTTTATCTAAATAAATAATAACAAAATTTTCCAAAAACTCTTTCAATACCTCATTCATGAGTTGCATGAATGTGCTCGGTGTATTGGTTAGCCCAAATGGCATGACTAGCCATTCTTGCAAACCTTTCTTTGTCTTGAAAGTTGTCTTCCATTCATCTCCTTCTCTGATTCAGATATGGTGATACCCACTCTTTAGATCAATCTTCCTAAAGTACTTGGCTCCACTCAAACAATCTATTAAGTCATCCATTCTGGGTAATGGAGATATGTACTTGATCGTGATCTTGTTGATGGCTCAAGAATCTATACACATTCTCCACTCTCCATCTTTCTCTGGTGCTAGTATTGTAGGTATTGCACATGGACTTAGGCTCTCTCTTATTAGTCCCTTCCTTAACAACTCATGAACTTGTCTATTCATCTCTTCATTCTCTGCAGGAGTCATTCTATGGGCTGTCTTATTTGACAAACTAGCTCCTGGTATCAAATCCATTTGGTGACTTATCTTCCTCATCGATGGTAAACCTTCTGGTACATTATCAAAGACAATCTCATGAAATTCTTCCAATAGATCTGAGATTTATGCTGGTACATCTTCACATTTCTCCTGACTGATCTTAGGAATTAATGCAAAGCAATGATACTCATGCTTCATACCCTCCAAAAATTTCCTACCATCTACCAAGCAAATTTTGACACTACTACATATCTTTTCTTCTACCTCCTTCAAGGGCTTCAACTTATGAAGAACTCCATCCTTTGTTAGAGAATATGTGTTTGCATGGCCATCATGGATAGCACACCTATCATACTGCCACGACATTCCTAATAGCATATGACATGCATCCATTGGTATGATGTCATGCAGTACCTCATCATGGTAATCTCCAATCTTGAACTTGACTAAACACTGCTCATTGACCAAAGCTTTGTGGTCCTACAGCCATGCAATCCGATATGGATGTGGATACTTTCTTAGATTACCAACTTTAACTGTTGATAAATGAGAGGGGGCTGAATCAATTATCTTAATTATTTCAACTTTATGATCTTCCTTGACAATTAATGCAGCATCAAATCAAATAAGCAAATATAACCATGAAATGAAAATGACATCAATACACATGACATAATGATTTTGACGTGGAAAACCCTGTTAAGGGAAAAACCATGAGGTGACTAACCCAAGATTGTATTCTCTGTTAAAAGAATAAGATGATACAAAATGGCACTTGCCAATTAGGGCTCACTACCCGAGCACACTGCTCACAAGAGGCTCACTACCTACAATAGTTTATACAAGAAAACTAGATACTTGAACTAATGAGAAGCATCCACACATGCTGAGATTCAGTTCCGGTTAGGCTCAATACACTGATCTACTACACTTCATTCTTCCTCTTCTTTGGTGTTGCTGTCTTGTCACATACCGGACATGTATTACTGTTGTTATTCTGCTCCTCTACTTTTCTTCACACAACACAACACACAACACACTCATTCACATCTAAAACCATCTGGTATATATATCCGTACAAGTGATTTCAACACTTTTCTAGTCGGCATCCGAAATAGTCAATATTTTCCCAAACTTTGATCTGTCGGTTGAATCCTTGTATACCAAGTGATGCAGATCAAGGAGATGCTTATAGAAGTCATCAATCATGTTGGCCAATCATGAATGATACCCCAAGAAACTTAATCACCATCAATATCTCATCTGGATTTAGGTCTGATGCTCTACCGGTCAGTTCTTCCTCTATCTACTCTGCCAAACAGGAACCCAACACTCAAGTGCTCATATCACTTCACTCTTCCATCACCGGAGGCTCAATCCTTGGAATCTATCAGTTAGGGTACTCCTCTTGACTTCCCCAAATCCGCACTTTACTAAGATACTTCCTCTGAGAGATCTGGATCTGACTTTCGGACCTTGCTGCCTACTCTGTTCTTGCTTACCAGACCACAACACTTCTTCAATCTGACTTCCAGTAAAGACACACCATGTCCTGCGAATGGGTGGGATGAACTTTGTTTCCATCAATGACAACAATCATGAAGCCATACAGTGTCTCTTGCCAACAATCTCCCCCTTTGGCATTGATGGCAACACTTAGTGAAAAATGACTAAGTGTCACACTGCACTCCCCCTTGGCTAATGCTCTGTTCTAATGTACACTTTTATCAGAGCTCCCCCTTAGCTAGATTCCTCATTTTTCACTACTCCTCACTCCCCCTTTGACATCAATGGTAAAGGGTGGGGTCCGCACTATTAGATTTAAGGCATACAACTGAGAGGGGGGGTGAATCAGTTGTATAAAACTTCTTGTTCTTTCAAACACTTGATTCTTCGTTGTTAGTTAACAGCATATCAATTAATCATCCATGAAAGCATAATACATAAACACAAGAGCAGATAAACATCAACACATTGAACACCAAGATTTTGATGTGGAAAACCCGGTTAAGGGAAAAACCACGGGGTGATTAACCCAAGGATTATTCTCTGTTAGAAGAATAAGAAAAAGAATGGCACTTGCCAATTAGGGCTCACTGCCCGAGCACACTGCTCACAAAGAGGCCCACTGCCTACAAGGAGACACACTGTCTACAAAGTGATAAGAATCACAATCTTGAACTAGAGAATGACATCTCTACCATGTCCGGATCAGTTCCATTTAAGCCCAAAAACCTCTGCTCTGCCTTTCGCACTTCTCTTCGCTATGCCACACTCATCCACACAATCCACACTTCGAAATGAACTCACAAACCATTATTTATACAAGACATCGACTTAGGAACAAACATCTAAGTCGGCAAACAACCATAAGAGTATCCGCAAGATGAATAACACATCCAGTCAGCCACCACAAGAACATTCGCAGGATGAACAACTCATCCGGTCGGCTAAACAAAGCAAGAACTTCATCCGGAAGAATATCTTCAATTCCGGGCTCTACTATCAATGCGGACCAACAACACAACCTCAACATGATCCAAGAACCTTCACAAGCCTGCCTGAATGACCAGGTACGTCCGCATTTCCTTTACTTACTGAAATCTCTTATCCTCCTTATCCGGAACTTCAAGAACACTGTCTGTCGCCACTGTCATAATGCAGGAGGTACTTTCGAACCTCCAAATTATACACAACTCGAGATGGCACATCACAAGGACATCCCAAAGACTCCTTCCAATCCACAGATTAGGATTATACAGTTCCGGACCTCACCAGACCTTTTTGTGATCCTCTGTCACCTCTGAATACTTGCCGGAACCGGTTCTACACCGACAGCCACAACTCCTTCAGATCTTCATGCGGACCTCTGAAATCTTAACTGAAGCATCTCAAGACTCATATCTACAAACCCTTTAATCCGCATCCTCCGGTTCACATCCTATACAGTACATTTGCCTTCTTCTCATCACTGTTCTTTACTGTTCCTGACTGAGGCTAATTTTCTCAATATCCTCAGCACACTGCTCATTGAATCCTTCTTGTCAAAGCAATATGAGTATGTTGACATCAATGACAACACTGGTTTACCTCATACTTCCAACAATCTCCCCCTTTGTCATTGATGGCAACATATGATGTGAAGAACCATCAAGACAAGAAACTTCTCCTTTTTGTCACTTCTCCCCCTATCAGCAACATGTCTTCTCCTCATTTACTGCTCCCCTTTTGATCATCAGCTACTTTTTTTTCACATGTCTTCTCTCCCCCTTTGACATCAATGGCAAAGGGCTCATACTTGCAATTTTAACACATCAGAATCATACCAGCTGCTCCCCCTTAGTAGCAGCTCCCCATCATCAATCCAGATCACAAGATATGACTATGATATCCACCGGACTGATGCACATCAGTGCATCCTAGTTCATCACCGGAGGGGCCATGACCCCTAACTTCTCCCGGAGATATTCAAAAGATTCCTTGGGAAGAGGTTTAGTAAAGATATTTGCAATCTGATCCTTTGAGGGAACATACTCCAATCTGACTTCTTCCTTGTTCACTTGTTCTCTCAAAAAGTGAAACTTGATAGATATGTGCTTAGTCTTAGAATGCAATACCGGATTCTTAGAAATATTAATTGCACTTGAATTATCATAGAAAATTGTGATAGGCTCCTCATATTCAACTTTAATGTCTCTTAGCATCTGCTTCATCCATAAGATTTGAGTGCAACTACCCGCTGCTGCAATGTATTCTGCTTTAGTTGTAGACAGAGATATTGCATCTTGTTTCTTGCTTAGCCAAGAAACCAATCTCTTCCCCAAAAAGAATGCTCCACCACTAGTGCTCTTTCGGTCATCCACATCTCCTGCCCAATCTGCATCTGTGTAAGCATGAAGAGAGAAATCTGGATCTCTAGGGTACCATAGACCATACTCAACTGTTCCTTTCAGGTACCTAAAAATTCTTTTGATTGCCATAACATGAGATTCTCTAGGATCAGCCTGGAATCTTGCCACAAGACCAACAGCCTGCATTATATCTGGTCTGGTCAGAGTGAGATACAACAGTCCACCAATCATTGATCTATACATTGTCTGATCTGCCTTTGGGGAGTCATCATCTTTGCTCAACTTACATCCGGTTGCCATGGGAGTGTTCATTGGTTTTGAATCTTCCATACCAAATTTCCTTAACAATTCTTTCACATATTTGGTCTGAGAAATGAAGATTCCTTTCTTTGTTTGAGTAATTTGCAGACCCAAGAAGAAATTCATTTCACCAAGCATAGACATTTCAAACTCACATTTCATCTGATTTGCAAAAGTTTTGCACATACTATCTCTTCCTCCAAAAATGATATCATCCACAAACACTTCAACAATCAAAATGTTTTCATGAACAATTTTGAAATATAAGTTACTGTCAGCAGTACCTTTGTTGAATCCAATCTGCACAAGATGCTTATCCAACCTTTCATACCATGCTCTTGGGGCTTGCTTTAGTCCATACAATGCTTTCTTCAACTTGCAAACCATATCATCATTATCAGACAATTGAAATCCATCCGGTTGTTCAATGTAAACTTCTTCTTCCAGATCACCATTTAGGAAGGCAGACTTGACGTCCATCTGATATACCTTGAAGTCTTTGAAGGCAGCAAATGCAAGAAATAATCTGACTGCTTCAATTCTTGCCACCAGAGCAAAGGTCTCTTCAAAATCAATTCCTTCTATTTGAGAGTAGCCTTTGCAGACCAATCTAGCTTTGTTTCTGATAACTTCACCAGCTTCATTCAGTTTGTTCCGGAAGACCCATTTGGTTCCAATCACATTCCTATCTCTAGGTCTGGGAACAAGATCCCAAGTATGATTTTTCTCAATTTGCATTAATTCATCTTTCATTGCTTTAGTCCAGTTTTTATCATTGCAGGCTTCATTTACTGTTTTAGGTTCAATCTTTGAAATCAGACAACATTCATCTTGATTTTGAGCAACATTCCTTCTAGTTTGCACACCTTTGCTTCTGTCACCTATGATCTGATCTTCAGAGTGGTTTAGTGTTACATACCTTAGAATTTTGGGAGTATCCTGCACTGCTGCTTCTTGATCAGGCTCATTCAAACCTATCTCTTCTTCCTGATTTACCGGATCAGGCTGACTCTGTCTTACCGGAGAGGATTGAGTTCCTTGAATCTGAACACCGTCTTGGTCATCTTCATCAAATTCATAAAATCTTGAGGGCTTCTCAATTCCTTCATCAACTTTCACATTAGTGCTTTCTATCATCTTCCTCAGTCTCTTATTGTAACACCGGTATGCTTTGCTTTGAGTGGAGTAACCCAAGAAAATTCCTTCATCACTTCTAGCATCAAACTTTCCTAGATCTTCATCTCTTTTGATATAACACTTGCTACCAAATACTCTGAAATATTTCACAGTAGGAGTGATGCCAAACCAGAGTTCGTAGGGGGTCTTACCGGTATTGTTTCTGATTTGAACTCGATTTAGAGTGTAGACTGCAGTGCTGATAGCTTCTTTCCAGAACATCTGAGGAACATTTGCTTCCAACATCATTGTCCTGGCAGCTTCCTGGATGGTTCGGTTCTTTCTTTCAACTACTCCATTCTGCTGTGGAGTCCTAGGAGCAGACAATTGTCTCCTTATACCCTGCTTCTCACAAAAGTCAATGAACTCACCAGATGTAAATTCACCACCTCTATCAGACCTTAGACACTTTAGTTTCAATCCGGTTTGATTCTCTACCATAGCTTTGAAGATTTTGAACTTCTCAAATGCTTCTGATTTTTCTTTTAGAAAGGTAACCCACATCATCTGGGAATGATCATCAATTAACAACATGAAATATCTATCACCTTGTAGACTCTTGATTCTTGTCGGACCACAGAGATCAGTATGTACTAATTCCAACAGTCCGGTAGAAGACTGATCTTTGCTTTTGAAAGAGACTCTGCTTTGTTTACCTAGCTGACATTCTTTGCACAAACTATTTGTAGGTTTCATCAATTTTGGAAGATCTCTTACAACCTGAGTATTGCTTATCTTGATGATGTTATCAAAATTTACATGACACATTCTTCTATGCCATAACCAACTCTGATTAATTTGAACAAACAAACAACTTTTATTTGAACCAACCAGATGAAAGATATTACCTTTTGACTGAGTACCGGATGCAATTTCAGTTCCGGAGCTTGTAAAGATTTTGCATTTTCCATTCTTAAACCGAAGATCATAGCCTTTGTCTACTAACTGACCAACACTGAGAAGATTGTGCTTCAATCCTTCAACATATAGTACATTACCTGTTTTGCTCTTTCCATCAAAGGAAATAGTTCCCCTGCCTCTGATTCTGCCAGCAGAATTGTCACCAAACTTTACCATTCCTCCTTCATACCTTTCCAAATTCAAGAACTTATTCTTGTCACCAGTCATATGGTGAGAACATCCACTGTCAATAACCCAATCATCCTTTTCTTCCACTTGAGCAGCCAAAGCTTTTTCAACAACTTTGTGATTGACAGATTCAGAGAGTATTGAATCTTCTTCCTTGATGGCAATAAACACCCACTCATTTTCGGATTTGCTTCCTAGTTCTGATTCATCATCTGTTACTCCTTCATTGTCATCTTCTTCATGAACATAATAGCAATTCTTTTGAAACCTTTGTCTGTTAGTATTAGACCTTGCAGATCTTTCCGGACATCTTGAAGCAAAATGACCAATCTTATTGCAGTTGAAGCACTTAAAGGGTAGTTTTCCTTCATACTTACCGGATCCTCTTGGTAGTCTTTTTGCAATGAGGGCTTCAAGTTGAGCTGTTTCTACTTCTTCTTCTTCCATGTCTCTTCTTGCTTGATCATACCATGTCATCTTCCTTGAAGAGTTTTCTCCTGGATCAATTCTCTGTTTGCCTTTCACATAGGCACTAGCTTTGAAAGCAGATTCAGTCTTGGGAAGATCATCTCCAAACTCAGTCATTTCAAATGCAGCTAGCTTGCCAGCCAATTGTTCTCTTGTGACAGTTGTGTGGGCTCTGAATTCATCAATTGCAGCAACCTTGATTTTGTAGGCAGCAGGAAGGGATCTAAGGATTTTGCAAACGATCTCATTTTCATCCAGAGTTCCACCAGCATTTCTAATTCCACACACTAGTTCATTCACTCTTGGCATAAAAGTAGTGATGTTTTCATCATCCCTCATCTTCAATCTTTCGAATTTCCCTTTCAGACTTTGCAACCTTGCACTTTTGACAAACTCATCTCCTTCATACAGAAGTTCCAGTTTAGTCAGGATCTCATATGTAGTTGGTAGGTCAATAACATTTGAGAGATCTGAGTCATTCAATGCGCTTAGAAGAGCTTCCTTGGTCCGCAGATTGTTTTCAGCTTCTGTGATTTCATTCTGAGTTGTCGGACCACCTTGTGGAGGTACATATGGTTTTGAAACCATGGCCAAGTATGCTTTTCCCATACATTCCAGGTGACATCTCATGCGACCCTTCCAGAGAGTAAAATTGGTTCCATCAAACTTCGGACTATCCTTTTTGTATGACGACATCCTAGATCTCCTCAAGCGGTTAAGCTTCTTTCAGAGGAACTTGGCTCTGATACCAATTGTTGGATTTAAGGCATACAACTGAGAGGGGGGGGTGAATCAGTTGTATAAAACTTCTTGTTCTTCAAACACTTGATTCTTCGTTGTTAGTTAACAGCATATCAATTAATCATCCATGAAAGCATAATACATAAACACAAGAGCAGATAAACATCAACACATTGAACACCAAGATTTTGACATGGAAAACCCGGTTAAGAGAAAAACCACGGGGTGATTAACCCAAGGATTATTCTCTGTTAGAAGAATAAGAAAAAGAATGGCACTTGCCAATTAGGGCTCACTGCCCGAGCACACTGCTCACAAAGAGGCCCACTGCCTACAAGGAGACACACTGTCTACAAAGTGATAAGAATCACAATCTTGAACTGGAGAATGACATCTCTACCATGTTCGGATCAGTTCCATTTAAGCCCAAAAACCTCTGCTCTGCCTTTCGCACTTCTCTTCGCTATGCCACACTCATCCACACAATCCACACTTCGAAATGAACTCACAAACTGTTATTTATACAAGACATCGACTTAGGAACAAACATCTAAGTCGGAAAACAACCATAAGAGTATCCGCAAGATGAATAACACATCCGGTCGGCCACCACAAGAACATTCGCAGGATGAACAACTCATCCGGTCGGCTAAACAGAGCAAGAACTTCATCCGGAAGAATATCTTCAATTCCGGGCTCTACTATCAATGCAGACCAACAACACAACCTCAACATGATCCAAGAACCTTCACAAGCCTGCCTAAATGACTAGGTACGTCCGCATTTCCTTTACTTACTAAAATCTCTTATCCTCCTTATCCGAAACTTCAAGAACACTGTCTGTCGCCACTGTCATAATGCAGGAGGTACTTCTGAACCTCCAAATTATACACAACTCGAGATGGCACATCACAAGGACATCCCAAAGACTCCTTCCAATCCGCAGATTAGGATTATACAGTTCCAGACCTCACCAGACCTTTTTGTGATCCTCTGTCACCTCTGAATACTTGCCAGAACCGGTTCTACACCGACAGCCACAACTCCTTCAGATCTTCATGCGGACCTCTGAAATCTTAACTGAAGCATCTCAAGACTCATATCTACAAACCCTTTAATCTGCATCCTCCGGTTCGCATCCTATACAGTACATTTGCCTTCTTCTCATCACTGTTCTTTACTGTTCCTGACTGAGGCTAATTTTCTCAATATCCTCAGCACACTGCTCATTGAATCCTTCTTGTCAAAGCAATATGAGTATGTTGACATCAATGACAACACTGGTTTACCTCATACTTGCAACACGCACACCAAAATTTGTAAAAGTCAATCTATACTTAGCCGCATAAGTATATAAACAGGTTATACTTACATACACTTAAGTATGTCCGCAAAGGTATTCTTCAACTGTATAACCTCTGCCGCCCAACTCTGCTTCATCCTGTCCGAAATTGAGATGTGACCACTCAACAGGAATGCAAAAGCTTCTACCTTTTTGAGATCTATCAGATCACTTGTCCGGGCTGTGGCCTGTGCATCAATTAGAGCCTCATGCATGGCTTCTAACTTAGGGATAATGATCTCTCTAAGTTCACTCAACCTACTTATTCTATTTTTCTTCTCCATCTCAAGCTTCTTAATTTCATTCAAGACTGCAATAGTCTAACATTCTTGATTTATTATGGAAGTGGTAAGAGGGTCAAAACTTTGAGACAAACTTAGCAGTTTATCCTCTTGCTCTTTTACTTTCTTCTCAATATCCTTGGTTACTATAGACCAAGATAAAAAAAAATTATATATATCTCCCCCATCTTTGAGAGCATTTTCTAGGCTCTTTATTCGATATCCATAACTCTCCTATCATTGGTTATTAGCCCTTGTACCTCTGATAATCTTTTTACCAAAAACTCCTTCCAGACCTTATCTTCTACTAACTTCTCTAATGAATCAAAATGTGTGCTAACACTATTAACTAGAGATTTGAGATTATTGGATGAGGAGGCTGAGGGATCCTTCTGAAAAGATGGCATGATCTTTTCTAGTACACCGGATGCTATTTCTATGAGCTTGCAGTCCTCTATGTGACACTTCATAAGTTTTTCTTTTGCCTTTGCTGAAGTAAAGGATGCTAGCTTCATGGTTTGAACCGGAGAGAGGGAGTCAAAATTGAACAGTCCTTGAAGAAGTTCCAGCTCATCAAATTCCATCATCTCCTTGGTTAAGAATTCCTTGACTGCTTCTGCTATGTCTCTTGCCGGTGACAGGGTTTTCTCCCCTTCTGCAACCTTACCACTGTCATTTGTGGCCTTCTCTGTTGGAGTTTTCTCTCCTTCTGCAGCCTTACTACTGTCATCTTCTTTTTCTTTCTCCTTTGCTTCTTCTTTGGATCCGAAGTCTGCAGGGGAAACTAGAGGAGTGATGTTTGCTTGTTCATGGACCTCCTCTTACAGAGCAGAGGATTTAAAGTCCTTATCTTACTCTTCCCTTATTTCCTTAACCTCTTCTGCTACTGTCTCAGTAGATTCTTCTTCAATAGCTGTAGCCAAGGGATCATCACCTAAGTCCTCTATAATAGGAATATTGAATCTTTTGTATGTATTTTGGAGGATGTCTTCTATTTCTTTTGCTACCTTGTCAGTTTCTCCAAGCATGAGTTGATTCATTCTAGCTTTGCTCCGGAACTCATCCTTACAGTCTTTGAAGATCATATTCTTCTACTTAGGAGTGATGGAGGGATAGAGCTGAATGGCTATCTGTTCCCAGATCTCCATATCCTTTTCTTTGGCATTATTCTTTCTCATTTCAAGTTCCTTCTCAAGGCTTTTAGGAATTAAAGATATGATCTCAATGAAAGCTTTATTGTAGATATTCAGATACTTAACTGTGGCATCCTGCAGGATCTTTTGGTCAGCTTCACTACATTCATCATAGAATTTTGTTAATGTTTTTAGGTTCCCATCCATAGTAATTGCCTTGATGATATCGTCAAGAGTAGGCTTCTCAACACTTTTATCTGTCTTTTCTTCTTCCTTGTCTAGACCGGTAGAGGGTTCACCAGATGTTTTCTTCTTCTTCTTCATTTTCTTGACCTCTTCATCAGATTCTATCTCTTCTTCATCCTTTTGGCTTGAGTAAGACCTTGTTGTCTTTTTCTTGGTTCTCTTCTCTCCTTCTCTAGATGTCTAAGCTTCCGGTTTTTATGCCTTTGAGCTTTTAGGAGCAGAGCTCTTAGAGGATCTGGTCCAGGAGGGGGTTTTCACTGGAGTATCTTCTTTCTCTACTTTTTCTTTCTCTTTCTTTGCCCTTTCTATCTTTTCTCTATTTGCATCAAGAGCCTCCTTTGAAATTCCATGCTTCTTGGCAAACTCTTCTACTTCCCTCCTCACTTTTCTTTTTATTTCCAGTTGTCTTAGCTCCACATGGATCTTCACACTTAATTCTTCAAAGGTTCCAAACCTTTCTGCTTTAGGATCCTTGGGTTGACTAAGCATGTGTTGAACATGTAGCTCAACAATTTTCTCATCTACTTCATACCCCATTGGCATGATCCAGACTATTCTTGGCTCTACTGCCTCCATAAGGCACTGATCAGTTTCTACCATGAAGCAAACTGTATCCTTATACTTTTCAATTAGAGCTTGGGGGATTCTCTCTCTTGCTTGCATCATGCTCTGAAAATTCTTGAAATAGCCCCATAGTGATGTATTTTGTGCCTTGGCATCACCAAGCCCATGTATATAATCTCTTATTTGGATGGCTACTGGTCTATCATTCTGCCACACCCAATTACTGGATCCAGGAAGCTCATTCATGATGTAGAAGAACAAACACGGTATCAGCCCACCATACTTGAAAGAGTTCTTCTTGTCCTTCTTGATCTTTTGTAGGTTTTCCATCAGTTGGCTCAGAAGGAGTTCACAAAGATCATAATCTGCATTTTTTCTCAACATTTCATAAGCAGTGTAGATTGCAGTTCCGGGTATTGAATTTTCCCTGCTAGAATGATATATCTTATAATCGATGATCATGGAGGCAAACTTGACATCCAAATCAGTGATGTCTTCTATTGTCATTGCTCTTTTGTCAAATTTTGATCCGGTAGCCTCACTCACAGTTTAATTTTTAACTGATTTGAGAACAGGAGTCCTACCAGATGAGTGCAATCCAGTAACTACCCTAATGGCATCATTGGTTATCTTAAATGGCCTCATTAACCATATAAAGTTATCATGCATTCTACTTAGAACATACTGGATCCATTCATCTTCTGTAAAATAGGGGAAATGAATGCACTGTGCAAAATGTTTGTCCTGAATAGCCTTATACTGAGGTTTGAGTTCAAATGAGTCATCTATTAACTGATTTTGATAGATATCTACTAGCTTGGATTCTCCAAATTCTTCTATGTTCACATGAATGTATGCCCTAACGTCTTCAACATGCAGAACCCCGTGAGGAATGCTGGAAAATGCGCCTAAGGGATCCACTTCTAGAGATTTGTAGGGATGTTTCTTAAATTTAGGGCGCAGCCTATCATAAATCTTCACAACATTCAGAGTAGCCATCTTAAAGATTCAGAGAGAGTTTGATCAAGAGCGGAAAATACCTTTTTACGCTTCACTGAATGAGATGGATCAGATTGCTGGAAGAATTAACTTCTGTGATTGTTCTTTGAGAGGCTTTAGACAAATTGTTTGCAGAGCTCCTTTTCTTCTTCTTCTCGAATGTAGAATGAGCAAATGTTCAATAGGAGAACCCTTATATTTCTGTGCAAACCCTAATTCTTCATTGTAATAAATGTGCAACTTAGGTCATTCCAGATGCCTTGTTTTCCTTGTTCAGAGAGGGAGAAACTTATCCGGATCATTGTGATGCACTTAGGATTGATGTTAGAGATGAATTATAATGACTTCCTTTTCCTCAGATCGTCCCATTTGTCTGCAGATCAAGATGTTTCAATTTAGAATCACACCGGACCAAACTGTGAAAAACCTATTTTTACCAGAAGACTATTAAACTAGATCAATCTTGATAGATTAGACTCTTCAAATCTTCTTGCGGATCTTCCAAATTTTAACCAAGCCTTCTTTTGATGTTTCTTTGAAAACCCTTTAATCCACAACCTTTCATGTCCCAATTTTAGGCACCTAAAGACTGGCTGGGGGAATTTGTTTTTCTTAGTGACTCCCCTTGAGCCAGAGTTGATCTATTCAATTTTTGGAAGGATTATCAGCACCAGATTCTGGTGCGGATCCATCCCCAACATTCTCTATGCTTCTCTTTACCCAAATCTTATTCATCTCCCTTTGAATTTCATCCACGTTCACTTTTCCTTTTCCTTTGTCTAGGTTATGATCATGCTATTTCGGATCCCTTTTGTCTTGATTCCTACTTCTACAGAATTTGGCAATATGACCGGATCTATTGCAATTGTAGCAAACAACATTTCTTTGCATATTTGACTGATATCCTCTTGATCTACACTGATTAGAGATATGTCCAACTCTATTGCATGCAAAGCATCTACCATTGAATGATTTGTTCATTTGCATGTTTCTACACTCATGGGATTTGTGACCATACCTTTTACAATTGAAGCACTGTCTAGAGAAGGATGTATTAGTCTGGTTCATTCTTCTTCTGCACTGATTTGCTTTGTGACCAAAGTTATTGTAGTTGTGGCAGTATCCATTGAAAGATGGATATCTTTGAGCATTTGGTTGCCTTATCGGAGGTCTTCTAGGCCTATTTCTTGGATTTTCTGATCTGGAGTTCTTCTAACCAGATCCGGAGCTTTCACCTTTTTCATACCCCAAGCCTTGCTTGCCATCTACCCTCTTTTGGCTTTGAAGAAGAACTTCAAGTTGAGCAGAGCTTATCTTGAATTTCTCTTTGTATTCATTTGTTGTTTGAAGATCCCTTTTAAGAGTATCAATTTGATTCTCAAGTTGTTCTTCATTTTCTCTAGCTTCTTCAAGATCAGATTCTAGATGCCTGATTATTCTATCCATTTTGTGGAAATCTTCTGACTTCTCCTTGAGAGATTGTCTTAGATCATCTTTAGTTTTTCTTTTCTCTTCAATTTCTTGGGTGAATTTCATAACTCCTGATTCCATTTCATGTCTTACCATAATGACCTCTTTTGATAACTTTTCACATAACTTGGTTTTCTCCTTCAGATCTTCATTTGTATCATTTGCTTCACTTTGACTTGCCAATTGTTGAAGTAGTTCCTTTCTCTTTTTCATAGAGATACTTAGTTTCTCTTTTAGCCATTTATGAAATCATCAACCTGTTTGAGTCTATCCTTCAAGTTGTTGACTTCAAAGTGAGATTGCTCAAGATCATCTAGGGCAGACTGAAGTTGTTCCCTCATACCATACACATCCATTGAGATTCCCAGATCTTCCTCAAGTTGTTAGGCTCTGTTGGGAGGAACTTGGCTCTGATACCAATTGTTGATAACTGAGAGGGGGGGTGAATCAGTTATCTTAATTATTTCAGCTTTCTGATCTTCCTTGACAATTAATGCAGCATCAAATCAAATAAGAAAATATAACCATGAAATAAAAATGACATCAATACACATGACACAATGATTTTGATGTGGAAAACCCTATTAAGGGAAAAACCACGGGGTGACTAACCCAAGATTATATTCTCTGTTAAAAGAATAAGATGATACAAAATGGCACTTGCCAATTAGGGCTCACTGCCTGAGCACACTGCTCACAAGAGGCTCACTGCCTACAATAGTTTATACAAGAAAACTAGATACTTGAACTGATGAGAAGCATCCACACATGTTGAGATTTAGTTCTAGTTAGGCTCAATACACTGATCTACTACACTTCATTCTTCTTCTTCTTTGGTGCTGCTATCCTGTCACATACTGGACCTATATTACTGCTGTTATTCTGCTCCTCTACTTTTCTTTGCACAACACAACACACAACACACTCATTCACATCTAAAACCATCTAGTATATATATCCGCACAAGTGATTTCAACACTTTTCTAGTCGGCATCCGGAATAGTCAATATTTTCCCAAACTCTGATCTGTCGGCTGAATCCTTGCATACCAAGTGATGTGGATCAAGGAGATGCTTATAGAAGTCATCAATCATGTTGTCCAATCATGAATGATACCTCAAGAAACTTAATCACCATCAATATCTCATCCGGATTTAGGTCTGATGCTCTACCGGTTAGTTCTTCCTCTATCTATTCTACCAAACAGGAACCCAACACTCAAGTGCTCATATCACTTCACTCTTCCATCAACGAAGGCTCAATCCTTAGAATCTATCAGTCAGGGTACTTCTCTTGACTTCCCCAAATCTGCACTTTACTAAGATACTTCATCTGAGAGATCCGGATCTGACTTTCAGACCTTGCTGCCTGCTCTGTTCTTGCTTACTAGACCACAACACTTCTTCAATCTGACTTCTGGTAAAGACACACCATGTCCTGCAGATGGGTGGGATGAACTTTGTTTCCATCAATGACAACAATCATAAAGCCATATAGTGTCTCTTGCCAACATTAACTTGTTAACCATCTCCTCTAAAACAAGATTGTCAGTGCTTCCACTATCAATAATAATATCAAAACACTTACCTTCACATTTGCACCTTGTGTGGAATAAACTCTTCCTCTGATCTAGCTCTTTCTCCTCATTCAACAAGGTTCTTCTGACAAATAGGCTTTCTCCTCTTTCAGCATCTTCAAAATGCTCAGACTATGCATCTTCATCTATATGTGCAACTCATGCATTACCTTCAGGTCTTTTATTTGTCCTTCCTTGATGTTGTAGACACTTGTATGCTCGATGCCCTTCTTCTCCACATTGGAAACAAGTTCCTTTGAAACCTCCTCTTCTAGATCCTTGTCCAGGTTGGCCTCTTCCTCTTCCTCTATGCTCACCATTGTTTTGGTCACGAGGATGGTAGGCATTATCTCCTTTCTGATTTCAAATGGTGCCTGCTTCTTCACTTTTCTTTTGATCTTCATTTCAGTCTCCATAGGATCTTCCATTAGTACTTCCACCTTGACCTCTTCTTCTTTGCTTTCTTTCAAATCTTTTATTCAGCTTGTCCTCCACCTTCAGAAAAACCTGGTATGTATCTTCTATGGTGGTCATTCTAACCAGGCTCAACTCCTCTTGAATACTTGGCCTCAACTCATTAATGTAATGGGCTACCTTCTCCTTGTTGGCCTCTACATGGCCTGTCTTAATAGTAATCTTATAAAACTCTTTTGTGTACTCCTTGACAGACTTGTTACCTTACTTCAATCCTTGCAGCTTCTTCAATAACTCCAACTTATAGTCCACAAGAATGAACTTCTTCTTTAGTTTTTCCACCATTTGATCCCATTTGGTAATATTTCCTTTTCCTCTTCTATTTATCTCTAACTAGACCTTCTTCCACCAAATATTGGCATGGCCCTTCAACTTTATTTTTGCAAACTTGACCCGTTCTAGATCTTCCACATCTTAATACTCAAAATATTCTTCCATATAATTGATCCAATCAATAAGCTCTTTCGAGTTCATATTCCCAGAATAGGTAGAGACTTCAATCCTTGGTCTCTTTCCAATCTTTGAAATATCCCTCAACAACCTAACTTCTACAAGATCTCCTGCAGCATCTTGTTCTTCCTCAGATAGCTCTTCTTCAGCTTTATCTTCACTTTCTTCTTTTGTTCTCTGCTCAAACCCTCTTTGTAGCTTATCTTGCAATGCATCAATTTTCCTTTGCAAGGCTCTAAAACCCTCTTCTATCAAAGCATTTCTCCCACCATGGTTTCTTCATAGAGGCATTTTGATCTTTGCAGCAAACCCACAACCTCAGGTCTTGGTGCAAACTGCCTTACGATCAACGATTTGTCTACACACTTAGGAACCCATGCTCTAATACCACTTGATGAAGGGGGTAAATCATAAAACATGTAACAACAAAAATTGCACATATAAAATAGGAATGTTCTTTTATTGATTTGGACAACACATTACATTATAGAAGCTCAAATACAATCAGAGGATGAATCCTCTACAAGCTGCAACACATTACAACTTCGTATCTCCAGACTCTGAAACCTTCTGCCTTCTGTAGCCCCAAATCTGCTAGGGTTTTTGTTTTCCCACCTTTTCTTGACTCTACACTTTCCCCCTTATCTATAATACTGCCAAGAGTTCCCAAAAATGGTTATAAATAGCCCTTTTTTTGGCGGCCTCCAGTCAAATTTTGAATTTTGCATCTCCCTCCAAAAATAGGTCAACTTCTGAGAGCCATAACATTTGATCTAGGTGGCTGATTGACAAATTGTTTGAAGTGCCAGAAAGCTCATGAAGTTCTCTAAGAATCTCCTCTATCAATTCTACCCATTTTCAGGGCCATACAGGGCCGTTTAGTGCCTCAAATGTGACTTTGAAACTTTTTCAGGGGTTTTTTAGGAAACAAAAACTTTAATATCTTTTAGCTGACAAATGATCTTTGCCTGATTCCTTCACCAAAGGTCTTATTTTTCAATTACAAAGATTCCTGTAAATTGTGACTTCCATATATGCCCAAATGCAAACTTTCCAAAAATAACATATTGCTACTTTTTGCAATTTGGAAAAACTAAAGGTTCTACATCATTATTCAAGCGATTATGGAACTAGAAATACTAATTTTGAAAAGAAATAAAAACAACATCAACAATTTTGAAGCATCATATTTTTTGGGTGATGCAAGATTGCCCTTACACCACTGGATGCTCCTACATCACATAATGTTTTTATTTACCATATAATAATTTATGCACTTGTCATGTTTTCTTTTATCATGTGATTTTTCATAATGTTGTATGGGTAGAGAGATGGGACGACACCAATGACAAATGGTCTGATTTGTCTTCAAAGAAGCTACACAGCTCCTCTCCCAAACAATCCCATGAATCTATGGAGTTGACTAGCAAACTTCTGAACCACTGCAAAGCCTTCCCTTTGAGGGAAGCTACTAACAATCTAATTGTAACATTTTCTTGTGTCACATGATGGACAACACATAGGTTTGCAACATATTTTATATACTCAGCTGGAGTAGTCTGAGCTTCACCATTAAAATATGGTAAACTTTTCAAGGTAGCTACAAGAATGTCATCATGCTGAGCTAAATTTAGTGGGATGTCTTGGTTGAATGCAACAAATGGTTCATTTCTAGCTGTAGGAGTCATTGTAACTGGGATTCTTGGGGCAGTATGAGTTCTAACAACAGGAGTAGACTTGAGTCTCCTAGAATAGACACAAGTTTTCTTGGGTTTCTCAGCTATTATCCCTCTTCTCCTAGGTGGGGATAATAGTAAATACTCAAAAGACGAAGAACTGCTTCTGGTTTGCATCATTTTCATAAGCTAAAATACACTAATTTTGCTAAACCAAAGCTCAGAGTCACCAGATATACATATTTTAACCTCTTACAGGTCTAAAAATCACTGGATGCACATCAAAAGCGGTAATAAAATGTAATATTTGAACTATTTTAATTCCAATAGTCCCACCGAGCGTGCCAAAAATTGTTCTCTCAGATTTGCACCATTGCTAAGTTGCAGAACTTGGCAATTTGGAGAAACATGGGATCTTTCCATGCCTGTGGGTCACCTGTGATGGAAAGAATCTTGGGAGAAGGCTAGCTTCCTAGCTGGCTATCACCTAGAAACTATTGGATTTGCAGAGGAAAAGGGAAAAGGAATGCTTAGGAAATCAAAAGTAAAACTGTAAATTGAGAACAAGGGTGATACACCAAACTTGATATGATTTATGGAACTCAGATCTACATACACTTGGCCATAGAGATCAGAAAATAAACCTGCACAACCTATTACTACATGCTTTGCAAAAACACTTCACAATGAGGCCAATATGCATTAACCTTTTAAGAGGAAGCTAACTTCACGGTTAAAAAAGCATATACAACTTTAAGACACAGTTTGCAACCCGCATGTTAGTATTTAAATATGTATATATAGGCCCCTTCCAAAAAATTCAAAAATTCTATCACTTTCAGCCTCTGCAGTTGTAAAAGATGCAAAAATATGTTGTATGCAAGTGTCTTTGTATATACAAAGAGGTTTGTATATGCGTGCGGTCAAAAATATGTGTTGGCGGGTCAAAAATCTCTATCGGCCTCCAAAAAATTGATAAAAATTGAGTTATATGCATTTTAGATGCATATCGGGTTACATATACAATGGGGGAATCTTTCGCAAATTCCTGGGAATATTGCCGCTTTGTATATCGGGTTACATGCAAAGCAAAATATACAAGAAGGTGCAAATATACATTTGCTACAGTGCAGCGGAGGTGATACATGTGGTAGGGCCCACAGGTATATACAAACAAGTTTGTATATTTGGTATACAGGAGAAGCAGATGCAAGGTTGAATGTATGTTAGACATACATTGGCGACATACAAGAGAGAATCTACATCACATATCCTAGAAGATTCCTTGCTTGTATGTTAGGGGGGTTTGTATGTTTGCACATACAACCCGATATACAATGAGGTTGCATACAATCTGGATGCGATGGAGGAATAAAATGCAGTGAATAAATATTTCAGGTCCATGGGTTGTATAAAGCGCTTGTATATACTGATATACAAGCTGATATACAATGAAAAAGATACAAGTTAAACTTCAAAGGGAGGTACATTCCGATACATAATGGTTTGAAGTCTGCGGCGTGCATGTATGTGGTGTTTGTACATGCCGATATACAAAGGGGTAAGATACAAGCCGGATTTGAACCGATTCTCAAATTGTTCTAATAAAATTTGAAGTCCGACTTGTATATAAGGAGCTTGTCTATGCATTTTACATATACAAAGGGGTTTTAAAGGGAAAAAGCAGGTGATTGTATATGCATTTGGGCATGCATATACAAGGGCAAAAAGGCAAAATGGTGAAGGCGAAAAGTCGGCGATAGAGGAGTGAGGTGCTGACATGGCACGATATTATTCGTTTGCAACTTTTCAAGGGTGTTTTGAGCCGTTTATCTCAGTGATGGAATCAAAATCGATGGCTATCTTTCAATTTTGCTGCAACAATGGGTTTCTTTGTATCTACGACCACGTTTGGGCAGGAAAAACTCTGATGACATGCCACTGAGGATCTGCGGGTAGCTGAGCAATAATGGCGGCATTTGCAGGATTTGGGTCGACGATGGACAGGTCAACCACCGATTTTATGAAAGAAAACCTTCAGGCAGTGGCCCAGATCCCGAGCCTACCTGCTCTCTCCTCTATTTTCTCAGGCAGCATTGATGATTTTGAGCGCCATTTTCTCATGCACTGTATCTGGCAAATTTTTGCAGTGCCTTGTAATTAATTTTGCTGAGTTTACAGTTTTGGTATAAAAAGCCAAACTGTATTACTCTTTGTTGTTGTTGAAGACTTTGGCAATTTTTGTGTAAATAATGAAAAATAGAGCATTTCTTGGTGGTTGTATCTCTTTCTGGAGTTTATGAGTTGCATTTTGAATGCATTTTGCACATTCTTTTCAGTTTCATGTCAATTTTATATGAGAAATGCTTATTTGCATGTGTTTTAGTTGTCTGTCTCCATTTGTTGTATGCATTTCCTTCTTCTGAATCTGGTTGCTAAGGGTTACTTGGATTCTAGGGTATAGTTTTCTATACCACATGCTTGATCTTTTGACTTCCATTCAAGGAGTGGATTAAATTGTTTTAGGTCAATCATGGGGAAGTATGTATGTCAACCAGGATATCTATAAGTATGGGTAGCTAAAATACCCATTCCTGGGTGGTATTTGTAAGGCGAATACCAGCTTTGACCCCCTGAAACTTGAATGCAGTTGCAAACCATTCACTTGTATATGTCTATTTGACTCCTTGCCCTGAGATAGGCACTGGTCTGCTCTTGTTTAGTACTTATGATCCAAAAACCCCCTGTCTTGCATCCAAAGTATAAATCAACCATTTCAATACTTCCAATCTGTTAGTGTAGGAGTAGGAATTAGGAACCCCCTGCATGCTCTCATCCTTAACCAGTCATATATGTCCAAGAAAGTTGCCAACTTGTGATCTATCATTTAGATCTTGGTCCACACATGAGAGTATTATGCCTCTTATCACAAAGTTAAATCTTTCTATCATTTGGAGAGTAAATGTTACATCTTTATCAAATAAGGACACCCCCCTTGGTGTGGCAGAACTAGAAGTGAAGGGGAGGTAGCCCACACAACCTCCCGTTTCTGTTGGCCAAATCTGCTCGTGCATAGGAACTGGCAAACCCTCTACCGATCCGAGAAAAATTACCAACATAATTGGTGACTCCCCTGGGGAGTTAAAAAAAAGTATCTATGTGCCCATCCGAGTCACCAATAGAATTGGTGACTCTGCTGGGGAGGGATTGATGAAAAAAGAATTGTTATATTTTATCCATCCAAGTCACCAATAGAATTGGCGACTCCGCTGGGGAAAAAAGTCAAATAGTGTGAAATCATTGCTGCATATCCAGTTCTTTCATGTGAATATGGTGCTCTGCTGGTGGAATGAACTTAGAAAATTTTTTGTTCTATGATGAGCTTTCAGTTTTTTGAAGGTTTTATCCTCTTTGAAGAGGTGGCGACTCTGCAAAAAATTTTAGTGCACATGAAAGACTAATGTATGTTATTGTGATCTAAGAATGTTATGTTCAAGATTTCAGCATTTGGATGAGAAAAGGTACCTAGTTTCTTCCCACTTTCATTTGTTTGATTGCATCAGTTAAATTCCAAGGGGAAGCCTTAGGTCTTAGATAGATATAAGATGTCTAACGGTAAAGTTAACATGAATCCAAATATATATTCACCCATACTCAATCAAGAGGGGGATGAAATGTTGTGTAAAAAAATTGAAGAGATAAAGAATAGGTTGATATCCTTAGAGGCTAGGCAAGCTCAGTTAAATAGTAACCCTGTTGTGTCTACCAGTCAAAATGCTAAACCTCTTGTTAGTTCTTTTGATCCTTTGTATGACCAATTAGATTTGTCATGGGTTGATTATCAAGTTGAAAGAATGCCTGCTAAAATTTACAATCAGATGCCTAGATTTAATGGACACAATGTGTGTGATGGGGGTGCACATATCCAAAACTTTCATTAATTCATGGAGAGACATTCATTTAGGGTTGAGGATATGTGGATGAGGTTTTTTGTTAGATCCTTTGGTGCTAGAGCCAGAGATTGGTATTTGAGCTTTCCAAAGAAATTCTTTGCCTGTTGGGATGAACTTGATGACTGTTTTAGAAAAGAATTTGCAAGAGAACCTGCTGATCTTGTTGCAAGATTAATGGAAATTAGAAGACAAGATAAAGAGCCCGCTATTGATTTCAGTCATAGATTTCCAGTTGCCCTTTCACAAATCCCTAAAGGCTTCAGACCTGATACTTCACCCTGTGTTGGCATATATTTTGAAGCTTTCGAGGAGGGCTCTAGTGCATTGTTGAGGGAATTCAAGATAACAAGTATACAGATGGCATACAAATTTTTAGAAAATATAGAAAAAATTAGAAATGAGCATATGCAAAATTCCCTGTCCATAGGCTTTGGTGTGAATAACAGTTGTATGGCTGCAAATGAGCAACTAATCATGGCATCATGTGAGGATAAATGTGAAAGTGAAAGCATAGAAGTTGAGACTACTGTATTTGAACATAATGCTGACAACAATGCTCAACTAGATTGTTCACCAATGAATGATGCCAATGAAAGGATCAATGTTAACTCCCATTGCAAAGTTGAGGTGTTTGGTTCAGAAAATAATGATGAGGTTATGGACAATAGCGAATATTTGTTTGAGTGGGTTTGTGGAGATAATTGTGAGTATTGTGCACAAGATAGAGAAGAAATCAACAAACAGAAGAGCAGTTCCATGTTTGAATCATTGCCTTTTATTCAGACACATGGAAATGATGAAGAGTAATCAGAAATTGAAACAAGTGCTAATGCTGAGCATGATTGTTCTTTATTTGATTATAGTTTTGTCTATGACACAAAGGCTAATACTCTTCCACAAAGAGAATTCACTGATAATGAAAATGCATGTTTTGCTGCCCATGAACTAGTAGCATACTATAATGAAATTGAAACACTTGGATCAATTTTTTCTGACACATATAGTGAGGAGGATCTGTTTGAGTATGGTGAGGATCTAAGAAATACAATTGATATGGGTTCTAATTTTCCTCTTGATGAAAGAGCAACCAACATATATCATGAAGATTGTTGCAGGGAGGTGCCAGAATCTAAGTTTTTTCTATTCAGTGCAGCTGAAAGTTGTGTGCATGAAATGCACAAATATGGATTTGAGAGCTTCTCCTTTGATATGCTGGCTTATAATAGAATGATATCTGATGTTCCTAGCTGTATGGTGGACTATGAATGTTTTCAGTTTTCAGTCCAGTTGGGAGATCATTTTACAATGCATATTGCTGATGTAGATGATAATATGTGTCATGTTTCATATGAGAATGTATTATTTGACAAATATGCATTGTTTATGTTGGTTAATGCTGAGGGTTATGTGCATAAGGTTGACAAGGATAAGCTCAGTGAGATGTTTGAATATGCAAATGACAAGGGTTGTTTGTGGGTAAATCATGGCAGCATCTTCAGGCCTGACCCAGTGAGATCAGAAGAAAATCAAGTGTTTGACAGAGGAAAATTCTAGTTTTTCCTTTTTGGTGGCCCTGCGCCACCAAGTAAATTTTAATGAATGTGTTTCGTGATGTAGGTTGGTGCGTGTTTGACTCTGTTGCCCAATGGATAAGGCCCAATCTACGAAACTAGAGATTCTGAGGTCCTCGCCATGCCTGCAAGAGGCATGCATCCCCAGACAGAGCCTATGTTAGTATTTAAATATGTATATACATGCCCCTTCCCAAAAATCCAAAAAATCTATCACTTTCAGCCTCTACAGTTGTAAAAGATGCAAAAATCTATTGTATGCAAGTGTCTTTGTATACACAAAGCAGTTTGTATATGTGTGCAGTCAAAAATATGTGTTGGCAGGTCAAAAATCTCTATCGGCCTCCAAAAAATTGATAAAAATTGAGTTATATGCATTCTAGATGCATATCGGTTGCATATACAAAGGAGGAATCTTTCGTAGATTCTCAAGAATATTCCCACTTTGTATATCGGGTTACATGCAAAGCAAAATATACAAGAAGGTACAAATATACATTTGCTACAGTGCAGCGGAGGTGATACATGTGGTAGGGCCCGCAGGTATATACAAACAAGTTTGTATATTCGGTATACAGGAGAAGCAGATGCAAGGTTGAATGTATGTTAGACATACATTGGCAACATACAAGAGAGAATCTACATCACATATCCTAGAAGATTCCTTGCTTGTATGTTAGGGGGTTTGTATGTTTGCACATACAACCCGATATACAATGAGGTTGCATACAATCCGGACGTGATGGAGGAATAAAATGCAGTGAATAAATATTTCAGGTCCATGGGTTGTATAAACCGCTTGTATATACTAATATACAAGCCGATATGCAATGAAAAAGATACAAACCGGACTTCAAAGGGAGGTACATTCTGATACATAATGGTTTGAAGTCCGTGGCGTGCATGTATGTGGTGTTTGTGCATGCCGATATACAAAGGGGTAAGATACAAGCTAGATTTGAACCGATTCTCAAATTGTTCTAATAAAATTTGAGGTCCGACTTGTATATAAGGTGCTTGTATATGCATTTTGCATATACAAAGGGGTTTTAAAGGGAAAAGTAGGCAATTGTAGATGCATTTGGGCATGCATATACAAGGGCAAAAAGGCAAAATGGTGAAGGCGAAAAGTCGGCGATAGAGGAGTGAGGTGCTAACGTGGCACGATATCATTGGTTCGTGACTTTTCAAGGGTGTTTTGAGCCGTTTATCTCAGTGATGGAATCAAAATCGATGGCTATCTTTCAATTTTGCTGCAGCGATGGGTTTCTTTGTATCTACGACCGCATTTGGGCGGGAAAAACTTTGATGACACGCCACTGAGGATCTACAGGTAGCTGAGCAATAATGGTGGCATTTGCAGGATTTGGGTCAACGATGGACAGGTCAACCACCGATTTTATGAAAGAAAACCTTCAGGCAGCGGCCCAAATCCTAAGCCTACCTGCTCTCTCCTCTATTTTCTTGGGCAGCATTGATGATTTTGAGCGCCATTTTCTCATGCACTGTATCTGGCAAATTTTTACAGTGCCTTGTAATTAATTTTGTTGAGTTTACAGTTTTGGTATAAAAAGCCAAACTGTATTACTCTTTGTTGTTGTTGAAGACTTGGGCAATTTTTGTGTAAATAATGAAAAACAGAGCATTTCCTGGCGGTTGTATCTCTTTCTAGAGTTTATGAGTTACATTTCGAATGCATTTTGCACATTCTTTTCAGTTTCATGTCAATTTTATATGAGAAATGCTTATTTGCATGTGTTTTAGTTGTCTGTCTCTATTTGTTGTATGCATTTCCTTCTTTTGAATCTGGTTGCTAAGGGTTACTTGGATTCTAGGATATAGTTTTCTGTACCACATGCTTGATCTTTTGACTTCCATTCAAGGAGTGGATTAAATTGTTTTAGGTCAATCATGGGGAAGTATGTATGTCAACCAGGATATCTATAAGTATGGGCAGCTAAAATACCCATTCCTGGGTGTTATTTGTAAGGCAAATACCAGCTTTGACCCCCTGAAACTTGAATGCAGTTGCAAGCCGTTCACCTGTATATGTCTATTTGACTCCTTGCCCTGAGATAGGCACTGGTCTGCTCTTGTTTAGTACTTATGATCCAAAAACCCCCTGTCTTGCATCCAAAGTATAAATCAAACATTTTAATACTTCCAATCTGTTAGTGTAGGAGTAGGAATTAGGAACCCCCTGCATGCTCTCATCCTTAACTAGTCATATATGTCCAAGAAAGTTGCCAACTTGTGATCTATCATTTAGATCTTGGTCCACGCATGAGAGTATTCTGCCTCTTATCACAAAGTTAAATCTTTCTATCATTTGGATAGTAAATGTTACATCTTTATCAAATAGGGACACCCCCCTTGGTGTGGCAGAACCAGAAATGAAGGGGAGGTAGCTCACGTAACCTCTCGTATCTGTTGGCCAAATCTGCCTGTGCATTGGAACTGGCAAACCCTCTGCCGATTCGGAGAAAATTACCAACACCGCATAAACACACCTTTTGCATAAAGGTATTTGAAACATGAGATAAATATCATAAGGAGATAAAACTAACCTCACACATGACTTAATCAAATACTTGGTAATACACAGTACTGCATAAACAAGAAGGCAAAAACTGACTATCAATGGTATCCAAGGTCTGTTATGTATTTCATATCTTAAAGGGGTTACAAAAACATGCTCAAACTGAGTAAGGATTACAAAAAAATCTCTAACTCCAAAATTTACATGAAAATAACTCCTTTTACAAAGTGTCAAATGAATGACTATATACCCTCCAAGCAGCTACAACCAGATAAGGATGAGAAACCTCCATTTTTCGTGCATCTTATAAAAGCCCTCAAAATATCTGCCTAAAGTCCTCCAAAGTGGGTTCCCAATGCAGAAAAAGTCTGGGCATGTCATCACTAAACATAAAAGCACCAGAAAATGCCCTTAAATGCTCTTTAAGGCCACTAAAAATAAGTCAAATCTATGCAATAACTCTTCTCCCTGTTTGTCAACTTCACCCTGCAACATCATAAATGTCTGATATTTGCATAATAAATGACATAAATACAATTATTTTTTGCATCTATTTAACATTGATTAAGTGGTTTATAATTACACCACTTAGTTAATGTTTTACATTCCAAATTTATTACAAACCTATGCAGAAAATAATGGCATTTAGGACATAAATATTTAATTTCTAGATTTTGCATGGTTTAGGGACAAATTAAATATTGTGAAAGAATGACAAAGTAATCTACGAGACTTACTTTGCCATGTGTGATAAATTTGCCTATTATTGCCTTTTGCATTTTTATTACAAATGATAAAGTAATTAATAATTTATTACTTTATCGTTCGTTTACAACATTTATTCTATCTCTAGATTATGCAAAATCGACATAAAAACACCTTGTAATCCCTAGGCAAAAAACCACAACTCTCCATACAGCTGCATTACCTCTCGCATCTCATGGCTTGTCAAAATAACTTATAATCCCTAGCCATTCATACATGTATACATATCTTGTCATGCTTACAAGGTCCAAAGCAATACATTTTCAAAATGACCCTTATGCCTCCCTATACACATTACCATGTCTTAATTATATCATCACACTCACCTTATGACTATACCAAGACATGCCTAGCAAGACATAATGTACTCGACCTCCTCATATATTTATAATGTTTTGACTTTTTTGGAAAATGATACAAAGCAAAAATGGATGTCTCATGGCCCCTGTCGCACAAATTGGTGTTATCATTAGGTTTGAAAGACACAAAGTCTTTCCCACAATGCATAATGGATTGCAATGATTTCTTTTAAACAAGTTAAAAAAAGAGAGAAAGCAAATTAGGTCGTTCGACCTAAAAGGAGGAAAACAAACCTAAAATGCCATTTGCATTTTGTTCTTCCCTATTGCCAAGATTTTTGACCTCTTATTGTTTGACTTTGGGCCGATTTTGGGCTTCCATGGCTACGTTTCAGACTAGTATTTGATGTATTTCTTTGTTTTCTGTCACCACATGTATTCTAGATGCCATGAATTATCCATTCTGAGTTTCTTTGGAAGCAAAATGAAAACAAAAACAAGGAAATCTCATGGCTCTATTGACATATGACAAGGTGAGTTCGTTAAAGCTTCGAACCTTGCTTCATTCTTTGGTGTCTCTCCATCATTCTATAACTTTGTTATATATTTTAATCATTTGAAGGCCACATCCAAAACATAGATTATCTTTTCTTCTCTGTTGAACCTAAAATCTTTTGACTGAAACCCTAAATGTGTTCCTTCTATTTGCTTTTGAAAAGATTTATAGCAAATATGTAACTTTTTCCTTCTACAGGCAGCCATAGACATGATATCTTTTTAAAGCAAAACCTGTATACGTTCAATGGTGATGATAACCTTGCTTACTCAGTCAAAACCTTGTAATACGAGATTCTAAGCCAACATGATCTCTTTTGCTCTTCTGTCAGAAAGTCTATGGTAAATGGGAAACCTTGATTGTTCTGTGCATGCAACTTTCTTCTAACCCCATATGGGTATAGAATTTTCTTATAGGCTGTGGCCTAGAGACATACAGACGTCCTCTCTGAAGGCTGATAAGAACTCATTGTGACATTCCCTTAGGGTTTCAGAAGATTATGAAAGATGTGTTGTTTTGCCTCTGAATACATATTATGCTAAGGTTCCAAGAATCTATATATTTGCATATTTCAATAGTGATGAACTGTAATTTTTTGCCTTCAAAACCCCATATGTGTTATAGAAGTGAAGGACCCTTTGTATTTCATGCTACAGTCCTCATGACATTTATGTGCACTCCCTTTGCATTCATAGTGAATCTTATCATTCTCCTGATGAATATTGTCCATCTGCAGGTGCTTGACAAATATATCTTGTTTGTGCTTTCATTGTATGAATCCATGATGACTACACTCATTTTTTGTCTCTTACCCTTGATTGCACCTTATATTCAAAACAAAAGAGATCATTTGTATACTTTATAGAGCACCTCAAACTTATCATAACATGGATTCTCTAATGAAATTTCTTTGACAAGATGATGATATGAACTCATAAATACACACAAACATGAAGACATAAATAATTTTGTTGCACCTATTATGTTTTTGTCTCACTATCATATTTGTATTACCATGCTGCTCTTTCATTGGGGAAGCACTTAAATGATCTATTGAATGAAATGTGTCATGTTGACACTGTACTATGTATTTTTATACTAGCACAAGGTGTTGTCATGTATTTGTAAACTCTTTCAATTGACAAATGGCAAAACAAAATCCATAATTGGATATATTTCCTCATCTAAAAGGTTGTTACGAGATCCAATTTATGTTTCTGCATTTCCATCTTGCATGAAGAACCATGTTGATTGCACCTTGTATGTTATTGCATATATGTATGATGTAGCTCTTTTATGACATTCAAATGACACATGAGTGGCATATCCTTGACTTATAGCTATTCCACATAACTGTATATCTTCTCTATGCTGTTCCATCACTTTCTCTTGTAACTATACCTCTTGGCATTTGTGTGGTATTTACATGGCACAGGCACTTTGATTGTACCTTGATCTTTTGAAAGTGTATGAACAAGAAAGGAGGCTTTTCTGTAGCTGCATAAGTCAAATATACTTGTTGCTCCATCATTTTATTCTTTCTGTATATGATCATAATTAATGATGCATATATCTTCTGTAATTTCAACTATATCAAATGATACAAGCTTTGCATCTTTAATGACTCTAAGGTATCAAATGATACAAGATTTTGGCACTTTAAAGGCATTATTCTATTTTCTTTTATCTTCGTTTGGCTGAATACTTTGAACTTCTGTAGCATGTCTTTGTACTGTAACTGTACTTGTCAGTTGTTCATGGTATTTCATCATATAAGATGAAAATAAATACATGCATTTAAATGATTCATGTGCTTCAAATAGCTCCTATAGCATGTGTATCCTTCTTGTCCTATACATGAGACTTAGTTGGCATATGTCCTTGTCTGATGTAATCATTTGATCATACCTGTACTTGTATGCTATGATTGTTACTCTTTGAGTTTGGACTGTCCATTATCATGGCTGTCACTCTTACATGATTGTATCATATATATGTTCTTCATTCACAACAAAATGATAAGTACTTGTCCAATTGCTTTGTGGTATTCAGTCATTCTTTAAGGATGCATATGGCTGTAGCATGACTTTTTCAACATTCATGTAGTTTTGTAGCAATCAACCTATATCTTTTGCATATCAAACAAAAGACTGTCACTTCATACATTGTTGTTATAATTGTCTCTTTTAATGTATTACTATTATGGCACTTGTGTTGTCATCCTTCATGACATTTGATAAATTTTGCACTCTTCCATGCTTCAAAAGGTAAACTATGACAGTATAATGGCATTGCATGATGAAAATATGGCTCTTGTAGCTTGTATATTCATGTGCACTTGATATGATTGCTTCACACAAATGGCTACTTCACAACATTCTTATTTTAGTCCTTTACATAGCTAATTCTATATTTGTCACAAGGCTGCTCCTAATTTATCTGATGCATTTCTTATGATACCTAAGGTTAGTCTAACATGATGTTAACCTGTTATGATGACTGTCATTCCATCTTCTCTCATTTATGCTTGGTATTCAGATAACACTCTTCTTAATTCAGAGGTGCATTACTCCCTTATGAGGGTTGTCCTCGACTGAACTTTGAATAAAGACTATCATATGTTATTCAATGATAAACTGTTCTTCATGATATTCTATTATATAGTTGTTCTATCTTCAAGGTATATCTGGACTGTAAAATCATACTTCAATCACAACTAAGAGATGGAAAAGTACCTTCTATTCATCACTGTACCTTTTGTATTTGCACTTGACACCTCTTGGATGTGACATTTCTTTGATCAATTCAGTTTTGTATCTGCACTCCATTCCTCTCTTGCATCAATGCATTGTTCATTCTATGACATGAAATTGATTAAGTACCACATAGTTGTTTGATCTAGATAGATTCCTCTTGTGATGATACATAGTTTATAAGAGCAACTGCCCCTTTGACTTTCTATTATGATTTCACTTTGACTGTATTAGTGATGGTTGTTTCTATGCATGGTACCTATCTGTTTATGCATCTTGATATCCTTTTTGAATGGTTAGGAATGAAACATGATGGGCTCTACCCTTGTGGGAGCCATATTTTTTCTCCACATGTCATTTAGTAAAATATGAATCAACAAACTAATTTCTCATATACTTGCACAAGAAGCAAACATGTTAACATATGAAACAGACCTTTGATTCATGATGTGGGGTTACTTTTATGGAACTATCTCTTTTTTATATAGCACTTGTGTCTTCTCATTCTAACTTTTCTTATGCTGATATGATTACTGATATACTGCTGCTACATAAAAGTAGATAGTACTTTTGAAGTTTTGATTGTGTATAAAAATATTTGAGACCCTGAGCATTAACAAAAACTATTTTCCAGGTATGTTGGAGCTCAAACAGATGGAGGAAGACAACAGTTGGATTGACAACAGGATTCGTCATTCGCAGGCAATAACGGGTCCCCTCTCTTTTCCTATGCAATTTGTTTCTTTTCAAAAGTAAAATTTGTTGTTATGTAGACTATTTCAGTTACTCCTACGGCTTGTGTGGGAGCATCTTATTTGACATTTATGAATAATGAAAAATCCTTTCCAAAATCTGCAATGTTGTATTTTTCTTCTTGATTGTAAACAATTGCATTTAATTGAAGTTCTTTTATGGCATTTTTCTCTTGGCAAAACACTTACTAATAACATACATGCATCCCTCAAAACTAGAAAACTTAATTAGCCCCACTTGATTGAGTTGAAAAATAAAAATGGGTAACAACTGCCACATACAACATGATCCCCCTCTACTTGTCCAATCTCTATTTTTGGGTTTCATGGACTTTGACTCAATTACATCTCCATGACTCCCTTCTAGATTTGATAGATGCAATTAGATTTCTTAAAATTATGTAAATTATTTATTAGGGTATCTTTACTATGTAAATTGATTCCATCATTTGTGTGTTTTGGAGATCTAAAGATAACGATCTAGTAAAGATAGAAAAAACAACATCAAGAAAAACTTTTGTATCATTTAAGTTAGGTATATCAAACACAAGCTTACATATTTGATTTGTTGTATCCCACAAACATGCTAAAGTGGGGTTAAAATGCAGAGATGAAAAGTGCCTACTATGTACTTTTCTTTCCCATTTAAGACTTGATTTTAGCATCTTGTTTAATAAACATGATAATGATTAGGTATAGATGTTTGGTGAACTTATTATCTCTAAACCTACACCCCATATCATAATCAACACCTTCTAGACCTAAACATCTTATATGTACACTCCCTACCATTATACCACCTTGGGTGCTATCACATGTGGTCATGTATGTGGCATTCAATTTTTATTTTGCATTTTGACTCATTCTTTTCCATTTCACTCCACATGTCAATTTTATCTTGAGCCCAAAATACCATAAATAGTCATATTATGCTTGATAAATAAGGACTCGAGGGATGGAATCACAAGAGGAAGAAAGTACTCGTACACCTAGAAGCAACAATAGGCATCTATAGGAAAAGCACAAATACCACACATAACCGCCCACATAGTAGAAGCCATCTAGGTTTGAGAAACAAGTTCCATTCACACACCCACACTAATACTACACTTGGTCATCTAGGCATTCTACTTTTCTTCCAAGCTCCAACCTCTAATCTTTCAAATCTATTTGGAGATTTGGTCGAGGCAAGTCACCCACCGCATCCTAGACATAACATTTTTATTATAGGTATAGGTTGCAAGGTTGCATAAGATAGTACCACAACCATACATGATAATTCTACATCCAAAGAATGGGACCGCATAAAATGTCATCTCGAAGGCACAAAAGTCAAGAGTATAAAAACAAAGATTCTAATGTAGTATTTATATTCTTCCTCTTACATTCCAACAATTAAATTATTCACTAAATACCAAAAAGATAAGCCATTCTAAACTCTCTTCTTTTTATTTTCATTTTTATAAACAACCTCTTCTACCTTCTTTAATTTAGAATTTAAAATGTTATTTAAATAGTTCATTAAGATTAATTTAGGTTCCAAGTTTAAAAGATCGACCTCTTAATTAAAATAGATTAAGTTTCTTAAGTTAATATATTTTTAGTTTACACTTGTAATGGTGAAAATTGCATAGCCTACACTTTCCCATTAGTTTTAGGATTCATTTTGACTATGTTGGCCTTTATACTATAACTAACATACAAGTGGCATGTTTCTACACTAAGATTTGGCATTTTCCTTGAACTTAGCTTGATTATGCCTATACATAACCCCAAGGACTAGTCTTGATCCTTAGCTTACCCATTCTCCTACTTAGTTTGAAATTGTGACACAAAATTGAACCTAGTTTGATTTTGTGGCATGGAATCCCCCAACCTTTATAAATTTTAAATTTTAAATTGAGCTCATGTCATCCCCCTCCGACTAGTTGTTGTGTGCCTATTTGAAGTGTGAAACATTTAAAATTGTATTCCAGGGTGTGGTATAAAATGACAAACCCTAACTCATTTTAATAAATCTAGTGCTCTTACTTACTACTTGCATCATCATCCAAGGAGTATAATTGAGCATTCATTGCCACAACAACACTTGCATACTTAAAAAAAATAGGCATATTGCATGGTTGAGTAATATCTTCGATCTTTGTTCACAATTCATTGAATTGGTTTGTTAAGGGTTTGACTAAGGAGAACATGACTCTCACTTAACAATCTCCTCCAAGACGTTTGTCAATGCTTCCAATCTCTATTTTTCAAGTCTAGACATCAAGGTGAGTTTTGCAAGTATAAAAGTCCATATACTACGAGATCATTTTCTTACACTCTAAATCGATTTTATGAAACCAAAGTTAATTCAAATTCTAAGATTATCTTTCATTATAAAAACAAATATAATCACCGCCACCCGTGTGAAATCTTTTGTATTTTGACCAAGTGAATTAGATTTATACCACAAAAGCAAAGGCATAGAAAAATTGACACTCAAAGTGCGTTCCAAAAAATTATGATCATTAGATTAATTCGGAACATTTTCCAGGCTCTCACAGCCTTGTGAGAAGCAATAACGTCATTGAAAGCGGACACGAGCTTCTTGAATCCCGGGTCCATAACAATGACAATGGAAACAGACGAAAGTTTTGCAAACTCCGTGAATGGGATGACAATGAAAATGCAAGTGGGAAAGGGTGAAGATTAAAGTAAGCATTGATAGAGAGACTTCATCCTATATTTCATTCATCAAATTTAATTTTTGTTTTTTTGGGAGAAAATTGTATTCCACACAAAAAGGGAAGGTTGTGGAAAATGGGAGGAAAGTTAGCATAGAGAAAACTGTACTCTCACTCTACTTTGGAGGAAAGTTAGCTCACTTTTGTAAAGTTTTTGTTTTTGTTTTATTTATTTTTTAAAGAAAATGTTAGAATTTAAATGTGTGATTGGATTGAATGAATTTTGTTAGGAAGGAAATTAATCTTACATTAATTAATAAAAGGTGGAAAATGGCCTTCTAATAGTGAAGTGGGTAGGATATTTATTTTTGTTGGTTTCTAATGTTATATTTGATGATCCACAAGTTTAAGGTTTATTCTTCAAACATGTTTTGAGAAGTTTCTAGCTACTATTCCCAATCATTCATATTGCAATTCACTCTTCTTTAGTGACATTTGGTTATCATTTTTTAAGCCTTTAGGTTGTTAGTTGCACATTTTCACTTCATTTCCTTTGCAAATTGATGGCCAAACTATTAAAGTTAATCACACCATAATCCATGATCTATGCATTTCTCATAAGAAGAGTATGTAATGGGACAATTATTTGCTATCATTCAACATAGCTCCAAGGGCTACAGTGTATTTGCAAAAGGATTCTCTCATTTGAAATCTATTATGGTTTCCAATCTTTTACAATTAAGAGGTTCCAATTGCTCTTACAATTCCAAATGTACTCCTACTAGTAGAAGGATTTCATAAAATTTCATAGACTTAGGATAGACCTTGCATTTCCCTTCACATGTGTTAAAGTAGACTTCATAGATATAGTAACAAAAATGGTGGAACTAAAGATGGGGAATGCAGTTATAAGCATCATTAAAAAGTAGGGCCATTCACTCTGATAGTCTAGTGTACATAAGCATACATACTCTATAATATAACAATTAATTTGACAACAAACCTAGATGTGTGCAATCTAATATAGTAGTTGGGCTAATTTTCTTCAAATGATAAAGGTACTGTACTCTTCGAAACATGACACAAGCACAACTATGGATGAGTCAGCTCTGACGTAGCACATGGACCCTCTCCTTGCTTCGAGTGACCTCCAAGTCACTCTCGTTGTCATGCCAAAAGCCAATCAAGTGGAGGCGAGACCTAGGGGTTGTTTCGTTTGCTTGGGAGCAAAACCTCACGAAGAGCAGTTGGCTTGATATGGGGCCTATTGTTGTTTTGGATTTGCCTTGTTCTTTCTATGGCAGTTGAATTGTTGAAATGATGATATGACCCAAAGGGTCACTTGTGGTTTGCCTCCTATTGGGGTTTTTGAGATTCCAACACCTAAATGGGTTTTGATTTTTTGCATTTATGTTCCTAGCACATTGTAATCTAGCCTTGTGGTCCTTGAGGCATTATTAAATCTATATGTCTTGTTCTACAACTCTAATGATGTGTTGTTGCTCTCGCGTGAGTTGCGGTCTTGGGTTTAATTCCTCTAGTTCCTCTAGAACTACCTTGACCCACTCTCCTCTGAGTCTTGGGTACATTCGCTTGTTGTTCTAAGAGAGTTGGTGTATGTTGACTTGCTTTGACCAAGATTGACCTAGGGTTTAGAGTTGACCTAGGGATGACTTTTGGTTGCCTTGAATGTTTACCTTGTGATGTTATCAAGGGGTTTTCTCTAATGTAAATGTAAGTACCTCATGATGAGATCGAGAGTTTGAATGCTTTTAATTTTTCCTAATGTTTTTGTTCTTTTTGTATTTTTATGTATGAAATCCAACTATATAAAATGCAAGATATATTTTCTATTTTTCTTGAATGAATAAAATAATTATGTATGAATGCAATGCTATTCTATTTTTTTTATGATTTTGGAATCTACTCTAAGAAAGAAAGAAAACATTTAACTAATGAAAGTAAATGAATTAAGCTATGAAAAATAAATACTCTCTAATCTATTGCAATGAAATGAAAGCAAACTATGTATTCCTATCAAGAGAAAAATAACAAGTTACTTTTCTCAAGAGCAAATTTTCATCATCTAATTACTACAAAGATATGAAAGGAACCTGGAATAGCTTGGTGCACGAGCTTTGACTACCCTTAGAAATCCTTTTTCATTGCAACCTCCTTGTCCTCTTGCAGTAGTGGGGTCCTCCTCTTGGTAGCAAGTGAGAAAGAGAGTAATGGATTTGCTATGATAAAGCTTTTGAAAGCTTGGATTGAGATGAGCTTGATTGCAAGTTTACGAGTGCTATGAGAGAACTAATTGATCACTATGGCTATGGCTATGGCTATGGGAAAATGAGAGAATTAGAATAGTCTAATGAAGCTTTTGAAAGCTTGAATGGCATGACAATGGCAAGAAAAAGGCACATGCATCCTATGTGAGCACCTAAATGCTAATGGAGAGCAAACTAAAAACCTATGAATGGCTACAATTCTTCAATTTGCCTCCTATAGGAAATCTTTGAAGCTTTGAAATTAATAAAACTAATAATATGAAATCTTTGAAGCTTTGAAAAACTAAAGAAAGAAAGTAAGAAAGGCACTCAAAGGCCTGTGAAGAAGCTTGAAAATCTTGTGAAGAAGGGAAAAGCATTCTCCAACTTGAGAATTAATGGAAAGCTGAGGGGTATTTATAAATTGGATTGGCACAAGGGGGTGGGAATGATTGAGGAATTAGCTCTTATGATTAGAGAGTTAACTTGCATTGTTGATCAGTCATACTCAATTAATTTGCTTGTGAACTCAATTGATTGAAGAGTGATCTAAGCTTAAATGATTATCACTCATGGAGGAATGGTTGTTAAGATGAGTTAGAGGGAAGTTAAAATATATCACATGGGCTAAACTTAGTTGATTAAGAGTGTTTAATGAGTTAATTATGGCATCCTCTATGTTTATCTCAAAATTGCATACAAACTAGGTGAAAATGAAGTCTTTTTTGGCTCAAATCAAAGGAGAAACTTGCATTTAAAATCTGCAAGAGTCACCACTAGGTCATCCCTTTTATCAAGTTAGGTCACTCAGGGTGACCCTATTGATGGTTTTTTTAGCACATCAACTCCAAGAACTAATGACATTCTACTTCTCTTGAAAGGTTACCTAATGATGTTGTGATTACCCCAAGGTCCCTGTTTAGCTAGGTCACAACAGTATTGGAGTAGCTAAGTGGACAATATAGTTGTTTGTTGAAGGGGCCTGTGTTGGTAATGTGATCTATGAAGTCAAAATGAAAGCCCAAAACACCAATCAAATGCAAAAACAAATGATATACCTTCACATGTGACCCACAAATCCAAGATAGGGTGGAAGGAGTTGCACCCAAACTCCTTAGATTTACCCAAGTAGATGAAGAATGTGGATTGCTCCTTGATTGCTCAACACAATAGGATGAGAGATAATGGATTTAGATAGAGATTGAGATTGAGATGAGGATGAGAGATGGAGAAGATAGAAATTTTGGCATAGTGTTGATGCAAGAAGAAGTTGTTGAAAATGGCTTAGAGAAGGGTCTCATTTATAGATTTTTAGAAAATGGATGAAAGGTGAGAATTAAAAGATGAGATCAAGTGCTAGAAATGCTTGAGAGTTAGGGTTTGGATTGAAGTCATAGCCTTGTGACAAGTGTCACAAGGGGAGTGGATGAGAGAGATCAAGGGTTGAGATTTGGTCAATGGATTTGGAGGGCTCTCATTATTTGTGAATTTTAAATTCACATTGGGAAGAGGTGTGGAGGATAGAAATGAATTAAAAATTTATTTTTGGGAAGAGTGGATATGACAAGTGAATTAAAAATTCAACTCATGGGGGAGTGTGAATTAAAAATTTATTTTTATGTGGAGATGTGAAGGTTGAAGGACACATGTACACTTACATGTGTAAGAGGGTGATAAATGAGTTGTAAGGAGGATTTGACCCTTTGAATAAAAAATCAATTTTTATTCTAAGGTTTGTGGGAGGATGGGATAAGTAAGGTTAATTAAGTGTTAAGCTTAATTAATTTAGGTCTAGGGGATATGTAGGCTAGGGTAGCTAATTAAATAATTGATATTTAATTAACTAGGATAGGGATAGGTTGATTAATAGGCTAGATTAATTAGATAAGCATGATTTATCTAATTAACAAGGATTAGGGAGATGGACAAATTAACTAAATAAATATTGTGAATATTTATTTAATCAATGAGGATATAGTTATAAGGTAAAGTGATAAATTAAGTGAATTAATTGATCACAAAGGATGTGTAAATGGTCAAGGTAGATGATGAGGGATAAATTAATTAAATAAAATGAATTTATTTAATTAATAGGGGGGATAATTGGTGGTGTAGAGACATGGGAAATTGGTTTGTGAAGCAAGTCAATTTTAGGTGTCTACATTTGCCCCTCTTTGAAATGGTGTTGCGGCTAAGTAACATTATTTCAAAGAAGTTAAAACATAGAGTTGGATTGTGTAATGATGCTAAAATCTTACTTATTAAAATTAGGAACTCAAAAGAAAATGCAATTCTAAATTTGGAAAGAAAAATGATTCAATACTCAAATATTCATAGTTGCATAAAGATAGCAAGTTCCAATAATGAAGTACAAATTTAATCAATCAATAAATTACATTTCCATATACTTTCACCAAAAAGGGTGTTTTCAAGACATTTGATTCCATGTTACAAGAGATTGTATCAATATTTCAGTTACTTCAATAAAAGTACAATTATAATTGGCCTTGAGCAAGCCATACAAAATTAATACAAGTATATCCATATGAATCATATATATAAAAGAATCCTTTGATCTCAACCGCCATGACCCCAATGGTCTTCCGCAAGTTGAGGTCAAGAATGTGGTCAAGGTGCTTTTTCCACCCAGCCACGAAGTACTAGACTTCCCCAGTTTCCTTCCTAACTCGAAGGAAGCATCGACCCTACAAGAGGAGCCTAGCAACCCGAAATGGTAAAGGCAGGAGGGAGCTCTCGATGCATGCCTAGTGCCTGTATGCATTCCTAAACTATACTAGAAATGACATAACTCTCGCAATAGGATGTGGCAGAGACATATATATAATTCTAGGCTTTTCAAATCCATCTTTTTCAATGGTCTATCAGCTTGGCCAAGCTTAACAAAACAAAATGGTAATCTAGAAAAAGTAGATTACCGTCTCTGGAGCCCACATTCGGCATCCTGTCCCGGAAGTAAAGTAACTCACAAAACATACTATAGACCCAGAAAGAAGGTGTAATTCATAGTCCAAAGTTAAAATAGTGATTTGTCCAAGAGAGATTTATTCATTTGCATGTTATCTAAATTTTCAAATTTGGATGGTTTATAATGATCTGTCGAAAAGAGAGGTTTTCTAATTGGGTAATAATAAATTGATTCTATGAGTTTACTTCAGTTCTAGTCTATTTTCATCCTATCGGTTTTGGCAATTTTTACAGATAAAAAGCTAGACAATGATGATCACATTAAATCATGTTTTTCTACAGAAACTAATATAGAAAGTTTGAAATCAATTAAAGACCTTATTTGTCCAATTTGAAAGAATAATAAATTTAATTTATATTCAAACTATAGACTACAACTTGTTTATAAGATAATATATATCTATATACAATTATATATTCATTTATATTAAATTATATAAACCTAACTCAACAATTATATTTCTGCCAGAAGTTAAAGTAAGCTGAACATAGATATATAAATATATATATAATAATTTAATTCCATGTATATTAATAACTATATATATATATATCAAAGAGATCGAGAATATATATACATCCGACGGACTTTAAGCACAGCGTAAGTTAAACTTCAACAAAATGCCTTTAAATAAATAGCAGATGTTATAAATTTTAATGGTGATTGAAATTCACGTGAAAAACTTACACACGAATCTAAATGAAAAATAAAATAAAATAACACATATCTTGGTTTGTTTATTTAAATTTTTATTCATACTACCAATAAACTTTAAATGCTGCATCCAATGGTTATTCCATTTTCACAGAGATTTTTAATATATGATTCGTATATTACCACATATATATATATATACCGTTTATATATATAATTTATAATTTATTAATATAATAATCTAATTTATAATACAGTCACCATTAAATATATATAACTGAGAAATATGCATTCTGGGTAATTTCATAATTATATGGCAAAATACCAAAATATACAGCAGCAATTTTAAGAGGTAAATACATATATAATTTTAAAATACCAATTAATAAATGCAATGGATTTAATATTTCCCATAAATAATCAAATATTGGCAAAATGGATGTGCATAGAACCTAGTAATGCTTTCTGTTGTTGATCTTTTTTTTTTTTCTTGTTCTTCTTTCCTATGTAATTCCTACTCTTCTTTGTTCTCTCTTTTTACACTAATTTTCCCTTTGGCTTCCAAATTCCTGTGCCTATTTTCTGTGTCTGAATAATGAGAGTTAAATCTTTTTTTTAAATTACTTTATTTCTTCTTTTCCCAAATACTTTCCATTTTCACTTTCTAATTTTTGTCAGGATTTTATCTTTTTCTATTTTGAATCTTTTTAGATTTCTATTTTTTTTTAATTTTCTTTTTCTAAGTTCTTAGTTTCTAATTCTAGCATAAAGCAGATTTTTCTAATTTTAAAACTGCTTTGTCATTACTTCTTGGAAATAAAAGAAAATAATAATTTTAGTTCCAAAAAGACATAAGCTTAATATCTAATATGATTTTAATAATAAATTTAGCACCTAACTTATTTCTAAAATAATAATAATTATTATTATTATTATTATTTTCCCACATACAATTTAAATAAAATATATAAATATATGTCTATATAATTATATAATTTAATTTACTTTATAATTCACATATTATTTAAAATAAAATATGTAAATATATATCTATAAAAATATATAATTTAATTTTACTTTATAATATTTTTAATATAAATAAAATAATAACTAAAAAAATATAAAGAATCTTTTCTAATAAAATACTAAGGAACAACATTTTATTAAAGCAACACTAATGCATCTACATGCCATCTACATGTGTGTGTGTGTATTCAAGAGTATCCCCTTCATCCTAACCCTGCCAGGGAGCTAACCACCTCAACCTTGACCACACCCTTGTCTTCGACAACCTGCAACTCATGAAACTCAAATTTCCATTAATAGGTTAGTGACCAATAGCCGAAGCATAACCGAAGCATAACAATTTATTTAATAAAATAATATTCACTTTATCATTTCAAATAATATTCACTTATTCCATCTTTCAAATTAAAATAAAATACCATCTAGTTAATTCAAATCAACATAAACTAAGTGTCTATCTATTTAATTCAAGTCCATTAACTAACATTTATTTAATCCACACATAATTATCCATAAATAGTTCTAAATATAGTAAGTTCATACTGTATCAGAATTTGAGACGTGACAGATTGGATAGAAAAAGGTTTTGGCTTAGAAGGATAGGATAAGGTCTAGGGATGATTGGTAAGGGTGATGCCCCCTCGAGAGGATAGGCAGGTTGCAAGGACACGGGTCTCCTCTCGAAATGGATGGAACAGATTGGGAGAAGTGGTTGTAGGATAAGGGGTGAGATGAGAGAATGATGATGGATTCTTGATTGGATGATAGAGGGATTGGAAAATGGATGATCATTGTGTTGAACATGATTTAGAGCAATCCTAGGTTTGATATAGCAAAGTGGATATTTTCACCAAGGTATAGAAGGCCAGGGTGATGATGTTTATCCAACATTTGCATGGATTAGACATGCAAACAAGAGGGTGATCCCATGCATGCCCAAGATAGTACAACCTTGTCTAGATGAGGGAAGGGGACTCATAGCATAATTCCTAAATACACAAAAGGTATGATGAACCTTAGATGCACAAGGAAATCAATATGCTAGAACCAACCGTACGACCCACAAGATATGAATACTAGCTTGGAGTAATGAAACCAACCCACAAGCACAACATACAAAAGCAAGACTATGCCCCATTTTAGATGTTTTCGCTACATACCATGATATAGTGAGATCAAGGTAGTTTTGATGTGATCTTCGAATAGGACAAAAGATAAAAATAAAAAATGAAAAGACCAACGAACCAAACAAGTAGCCATTGTATCTCTTGCCAAGATGGATGATGATTGATGGATTCTTCCTATCACAGGAATGATATATCCTAAGGCAGGAATCGATAGATGATGTTGTTGGATTGGCGCAAGATATGATGGCGATAAGTTGTGGTTGATGATGCTTTGATAATTGATGATTTTTGTTAAGGTATGATTGCTTTGATAGGCAATGCAATGTGTGGATCTAGTGTAAGCTCAGGGGCTAGGGGCCATCCAAGTGGGTTGGATGGGTGCATCTTATGTACCTGAGTACTGGAAACTTACTTCGTGTTCCAGACTGCCTACATACCCTATATCCACAGGATCAAGGCACATTAAGATGTGGATGGTGATGATATGTAGTTCTGATTTGTGATAATGATGTGGGATGACTGAGGATAGATGTGATGATGTTGGAAGATGATGTGTTATTGTGAGGGTGTTGGAATATGATGAGATGTTGATGGAATGATGTTGATTTTGTGAGGGGTATTTTATGGTTTTTTTTATTTTTTTTTATTTTTGAGATTTTGGAAAGGGCATGGTTTATTATGATGGTTGCATTGGATTGCATTTGGATAGCCTTTGCGCTAGATACCAATGACAAGGGAACATTGAGTTTAGAGGTGGAGGTGATGGGGTTAGGTTAGGGGATTGGCAATGAAAGGATAAAAGATAGGAGATTTTGATAAATGGATAGATACATGCGGATAAGGGGTAGGATGGGGGATAAAGGATCTAGTAGGGATACATGATAAGTAGATGGAGGGATTGTCAATGGAAGGAGATTGAGAGGAGATTCATGATAGATGGATTGTAAGATAGATGGATGAGAGATGGTTCTTGATTTATGATAGGAGATTGTTGAAGAGGTTTGGTGGATGTTGGATTGCATGAGGGTGTTTGATTCCTTGCTAATAGCCAATGGATGGTATCCTTCATGAGTGTATGGGTTGAAGAATAATGTAATGGATGGATAATGATGGTGGATGGTGTAGGATTAGGATTGGGATTGGATAGGTGGGTGATAGGATTAGGTAATGATGGTTCTTGGATGGGTTCAAGGATAGGTGTGGGATTAGATGGTGGTGTTGGAGGGATGGGGGAGGTGAAGGACTCTATAGCTTTGCTTGGTGATGTTCTTTGGAGGAAATCCCACAAGGATTCTTTGGATGTTGTGGGCTTAGGATTTGGAAGATTTGATGGTGGATTAGAAGGTGTATATGTAATAGGGGTTGGTGGATTGGGAGATACATAAGGTGATGGATTAAGGTTAATAAGGTTGGAGGGATATTGTGATGGGAGGATTGGAGGATGGGGATTAGGGGATGGGGGATTTGCATGGGGAAATGGTTGTTGATATAAGATTTGGATTTTGGAGATAAGGTGTGATAGATTGGTGTTCCCTTGATCAAAGTTAGCATGACAAAGGTTGGGGGATGGATAAGTTGGAGGTATTGATTGGTGGGGTAGGTATGATGGCATGGATGTATAAGGGGATGAAGATTGACATGAGGGTAAAGGTTGAAATGATGAAGGTTGATATGATGTGGATGGGGGTGAAATGTAAGATGTTTGTTGATATGATGAAGGTTGAAAGGATGAAGATTGATATGATGTGGATGGGGATGATATGTGGGGTGTTTGTTGATATGATGAAGGTTGGGTAAGGGCTTGGGATTCCCCAATGATGAGGTGTGCTAAGGGTATATCTATAATGTCATTTTTGCATTTTTCCTTAGCATTAGGATCCATGTTCTCATAAATTTTTCTAAGTCTTTGTAATTGTTGCATTGCTACATAAGGATCCATGTTGTTGGAGAGGTATGGGATGAAATGGACGATTGCGATGTTGGGGATCAAATTCAAGACCTTAGGATGATTTGATTTGCTTCAAAGGATGGATGATTCTCTATACTTAAGGTGGACTAATGACACTTAAGTAATAGAGTTGATTTGGGTTGATTAGATTGGATGATCAATTAAGGTCTTGATTTTTGGTTGGGTTGATTTGGATTTGGAGTTTGATAATGATGTTGGTGGATTTGGATAATGATTGGGATCGATGTTGATTTTGGATTGGATTTGGACTATGGTTTGGAAGATTATGGATTGATGTTGGTTGGGTTTTGGATGTGATTTGGATGAGATTGGTCAAGTGGATGAGGGAAATGGGGTTTAAAATGATGGTGATGAATTGGATTAAGGATGATGAGGGTGATTGAGATAATATTGGATTGAATGATTTGGATGATGATGTGGATAAGTTAGGTGGTTAGGATGATTAGGATAGATGGGTGATTGGATTAAGATGAAGTGGATAAGAATAATTATAATGATGAAGATAGATTATGACTAGAGAGGAAGTGGATTATGATGAATTTTGATTAAGCTCAAATAAAGGGATTGGATAATCTCAATTGATGGGATTCTTGGCAAGCATGCAAACACTTCACACAAGAGAATATAATGGCCAAAGGTTTGATTTATGAAAATGTGATAATCAAGCATGTACAACCTAAGGTGAAGCAAGGACAATACTTGTGGAGCAAGTAGAGGGATTTGGGCCACTAAAACAAAGGTTCCTAGTGGGGGAACATCTGGGGGATTGACACGATACGAGCATCCCATAAACCACTTAAGGTTTTTACTAGCTCTACTAGGGGTCTCATATACACAAGGTACTACTCCCTTTCAAGATAGTATCGAATGGTATACACTAATACCAATTTTGACTCAGCTTTCACCTTATCCTATTTTGTATAGTGGACCAGATGAAAGTACCGCTTGGGGTCACCAATGAGTTCTCTGAACAGATGTGTCTCAAGGGCAGGCCCATGTCCTAAAAACAAAAATAGAATAGAACCATTTCTCTTCACCCAAGATCCCTTTGAAGTCAAGGGGAGTGGATGCTTTGATTCTACCCTATGGGATAACACAAATGTGCAAGTGCACAAGACACAACAAACAAAAGCTAATGTTTGTTTTAAGCCCAAATTGAAATGTGCCTAAAGTTGTTTGTTGCAAGCAATGATTAATTTTAGTTGCACCAAAATCAAATGTTCTTTATACTAAGGCATACAAAGATTCTTTTTAGGTGCACCAAGATAAAATGTTTGATTGTAGATTGTTTGCAGATAAAATGTTTGATTGTAGATTGTTTGCAAGCAAGATTAATTTTATGCACCAAATTTAAGTGTTTTCTAAGCTAAGGACACAAGGATTCTTTTCAGGTGCACCAAGATAAAGTGTTCTCTATGCTAAGAAATCCCTGCAAAAGATGTTAGTAGTTTCAAGATGATGGTCTTGGATGAACTGAAATATCCTGCAAAAAAGGGGCCGAACCTTGCATAGATCCTTAAGCTAGTACAGAAAAATAGAGCCAATCTAGAGGCAAGATAGCACCTATATACAATATAGCGCTAATACACAAGATAGCACCAATATACAAGATAGCACTAATACACAAGATAGCGCTAGTACAGAGGCAATATAGTGCCAATATGAAAGATAGCGCTAATACAGACACAAGATAGCACCAATATACAAGATAGCGCCAATATACAAGATAGCGCCAATACAGAGGCAAGATAGCACTAAACTGTATTTTTGCCTTAGTTTAACTTCTGCAGTGAGAAAGATAGTGTTGAACTGGGTGAGTTTAGCACCAAAACGATGCAGAGATGGTTAAGGGTATGATTTTAGGAAAAAATTGACATAGTCTCCCCCTGTCCCTACATAAAATCCTGCAAAATAGTGAGCAAAAGAAACAAAAGATGCTGAAAAGGTAAAAAAACACAAAATATGTGAGTCCAAATGATCAAGCAATGTCGTGGTAAGAAGGTGCCACCACAGTCTGAAAATAGCACCAAAATGCGGGTAAAATAGTGCTACTGCGTAGGAAGATATCACTAATCTGCAAAAAACACGTCTTAACAACAAAAAAATCACAAGATTGTTAGATTGAGACCTTGTGGGTCCCACCGGGTGTGCCAATGTGATCTATGAAGTCAAAATGAAAGCCAAAAACACCAATCAAATGCAAAAACAAATGATATACCTTCACATGTGACCCACAAATCCAAAATAGGGTGGAAGGAGTTGCACCCAAACTCCTTAGATTTACCCAAGTAGATGAAGAATGTGGATTGCTCCTTGCTTGCTCAACACAATAGGATGAGAGATAATGGATTTAGATAGAGATGGAGATGGAGATGAGGATGAGAGATGGAGAAGATAGAAATTTTGGCATAGTTTTGATGCAAGAAGAAGTTGTTGAAAATGGCTTAGAGAAGGGTCTCATTTATAGATTTTTGGAAAATGGATGGAGGGTGAGGATTAAAAGATGTGATCAAGGGCCAAAAATTCTTAAGAGTTAGGGTTTGGATTGAAGTCATAGCCTTGTGACAAGTGTCACAAGAGGAGTGGATGAGAGAGATCAAGGGTTGAGATTTGGTCAATGGATTTGGAGGGCTCTCATTATTTGTGAATTTTAAATTCACATTAGGAAGAGGTGTGGAGGATAGAAATGAATTAAAAATTTATTTTTGGGAAGAGTGGATATGACAAATGAATTAAAAATTCAACTCATGGGGGAGTGTGAATAAAAAATTCATTTTTATGTGGAGATGTAAAGGTTGAAGGACACGTATACTTACATGTGTAAGAGGGTGATAAATGAGTTGTAAGGAGGATTTGGCCCTTTGAATAAAGAATTGATTTTTATTCAAAGGTGTGTGGGAGGATGGGATAAGCAAGGTTAATTAAGTGTTAAGCTTAATTAATTTAGGTCTAGGGGATAGATAGGCTAGGGTAGCTAATTAAATAATTAATATTTAATTAACTAGGATAGTGATAGGTTGATTAATAGGCTAGATTAATTAGATAAACATGATTTATCTGATTAACAAGGATTAGGGAGATGGACAAATTAACTAAATAAATATTGTGAATATTTATTTAATCAATGATGATATAGTTATAAGGTAAAGTGATAAATTAAGTGAATTAATTGATCACAAAGGATGGGTAAATGGTCAAGGCAGATGATGAGGGATAAATTAATTAAATAAAATGAATTTATTTAACTAATAGGGGGGATAATTGGTGGTGTAGAGACATGAGAAATTGGTTTGTGAAGCAAGTCAATTTTAGGTGTCTACAGGTAATATCGATCTAGATGCTTGATAACCTCTAATAGGTAGATGTTCTTTGGAGTTCTAGATCCTAAAAACTATTGCTAATTATGTGTGTATAAAAAAGGGAAAAGAGGTTGAGTTTAGAGTTTAGGAAGAAAAGAAATGAAAATGATTGGACGGCCTTTGTACCTAGCTTTTCACTTCACATGACAAAGTTAATGAGATCAAATTGAATAAGCAATAGATGACCAATATTTCACACAATCATGTTCATTGCAAGTGCAAAATTCTAAGTAAAGAGAGAAGAATAATAGGAATATGAAAGCACCATATTACATGCACAAAATTCAAACCCTATTCAACCACTAAGTTGAAGATTTAGCAATCAAGAACAAGATTCATCAACACAAATCATGTGCAAGGAAAAGAAAACATAGATACATTACCACTAATGGACAAAAATATAGGAATGGTCAAGATGTATTCTTATTAAGTGGTAATATCATGGTAGATTATGAATGAATAGGATTCCCACACCCTAAATCCATATCAAATGTGCCCCTTACATGCCATCAGAATCACAAAATTACTTGCACAAGTAAGAGTATTCTATGTTTCCCCCCTTATAAATGACACAGCTTCCGTTTATTTATAGGGAGCCTCTCAAAATTACAATAGGAAATATATATGGGTTGGCTAAGAATCCCTTGGGTGGGTCAACCTGAAAAACATAACATTATTTATTACTAAAAAATTAGTTTCTTGTCAACCCATGAGTTTGGAAGATCTGAATAGTAGTAGTGACCTCTCTTGTATTGGGTCCTTGGTGGTACTTATCTTTCATCATTATGGAAAGATGATATTTCTTTACCTTGTCCTATAGTTTCACCATCTCAGCTAACTGGTCCTAGAATCTTAAAAACAAAGTCTTCATCTTCATCAAATCATCAATTCCTTGCTCAGTGAGAGGTCGTTGCAATAACTCCTAGAACTGCTTGATCAAGTGGGAAGCAGGAAAAACAATAGTAGAGGAGTCCTTGAGAGTGCAAGAGATGGATGAAATCAATGATTCCACCCCAACCAATTCCTCCTTTACTTCTATCTTGGTCTTTAGTTTCTCCTTGCACCTTCTTAGCACCTTGGCCCTGAGTTTTCCTGCAAGCATCCATTCATTGGGCAACCCTATAGTATTACTATTGATTACTCTCATATGGATGAATTGCATTGAAGCAATGCGTTGCATTTTCTGTAAGATGGAGAGTTGTTGTTCCCACATGACTAATTCATTATTGATGGAGCTCTTTAACACCACCATTTCTTCTTTTTGAGCATTTAAGGTGTGGTAGACCTTCATGGCCTTCTTGATAGTCTCCACTTTAAGGGTCTCAAATGAAGTTTTCTATGTTGTGGCTATAGGGAGGATCAATAGGTTGATGGTCCTTGTTAAGCACCTCCAACAAGGCTGGTGCAGAGGGTCTTGAATCAGTTGTCCCAACCAAGTGTTTGATATAGGTGGTTAGGTGAGTAATTTGTCCTCAAAGTTCTTCTTTTGTATCTTCATCTTTCTTCATCCTAGCCAGGATGGTCGAGATAGACTCTGTGAGTGCATTTTTTTGCTCCTTGGTTTTGATCTGAAAAACTTTAGAATGTGCTTACTCAACTAAGTTCTTCATTTACCAGATTCAAAATTAGTTACTTAACTTACTTAATCTCAAATCCGTGCCAAGATCTTTAATTAATGGTTTGAATCCAATATGCAAACTCAATCCATCAATTTACTAAGCTCATTGATTATTCTTTGTACAGAATTAAAACATAAGCCATCATCAAGAACAAACCAAAAGACCAGGACACATTTGATTATGGAGTTGACCTCTCTGGGCTACGTCTCTGGATCCACTTAATAAGCATGATCAAATTGCCATTAATGTTGCCACCTGTAAATTGTTTACAACATCATCTGTTCTTTTGACTGCATATACAAAGCTGTCATTGCCATGAAGTTTCAAGCCCTACAAGCACTTCCTAAATCCACACTGAACAAGTGCTTCCAACAATAACAAGAAATCAGTCCTAGTTCTTAAAGCATTAATTGAATGCAAACTAGGGGTAGCTTGTCTCACTTACATACATGATTCAGACAATACTGAATTCACCGTTCCAAAATAAAGTCAAGTATTAAAATACTCTAATTATACCTAACACTGGATTCACAAATGCAATGATCTTCTACAACATTGCAAGAGAGAAGTCTTCCAAATAGAACTCAAGCAATACTCCTTCAAGTGCAAATTCCATAGTCTTCCGATGTATCTGCACAGAGTTTTAGAATCACAATTCTCCTCTCAGATCGTTCTGTAAAATCCTGTCACTTAGATTTTAGACTGGATGCTTGATATGAATGAATTAAATCAAAAATGGATGCTTAATGCCTTCCTTGCATTCTCCTTTTATACTTGAAATTGGACCATTTGGTTGAAACCATAAATTTGGCCTTTTTCCCCTTTTAATGTGAGATTAAACTAATCTCCCTTATTACAAATAAAAACAATAACCCTTTCCATTAAAAAAATAACCTTTGAAGGTGGCACAATAGTTGTAGATGCTTTTGGATGGTGGAAGGTCACGAGTTCAACCCCCACTGTTCGCTATTTTTAAAACCAAATTCAAACTTGGCAATGATAAAACAAATCAGCACCATTTATAGGTAACGAGCTCCCGTGCGGGTGTAACGATGAGGGCGGTGCACTGCAAGGTGGAGGTTGAGGGTTAGACCCCCCTGAAACTATTTTGGTAAATAGTTCACTTGACCGCTGGTGTGAAGGGTGCCACGTGGCACATAGAGAAGATGCCACGTGTCATAATGTCATTCGCTGATAAAACACGTCCCCTGCCATGTCACCTGACTCGTCATTTCTGCCATGTCACCAGATTGATTATGATGTTGATTGTGCATATAGATGCCACATGTCACTCTCTGACTGGTCCAATTTAGCATCCATATCATACAGCCTACCACGTCAGCATCCGTACGACCTAGTCAACCCTAAAAGTTGCCAACTTTGACCGGCAATATCTTCTACATACGGACTCAGATTTCAGTGAAACAAGCGGTGATTTCAGTGAAACAAGTGGTGTTGGGTTCATGGCAATGAGCTCTTTGGTTTGACATTGATTTTGACCAATTTTGAGTTGATCATTTTTTCACCTTTTTCAAGGGCCATAGGTCCTTGTTTGACCAAACTTTGAATGGCCATAACTTGCATGTACGAGCTCCTTTTGACCCCGTTCAAGTTGTGTTGGATTTAGATTTCTGAGCACTTCCACATGGTACTATTTTCAAGGACAATTGAAATACTTGAATTTTTAGGGTTTTGAGATCCACCTAGATCAAGTTTGGTGCCCCAAAGTCACCTGTTGTATGCTATAGTTAGTTAGGGTCATGGTTGTTTCTTCCTTATTCGTCACAGGTGTGACTACATGGGTTATCCTTACTCCTTGCTGATCCATTGTGATGTGGGACAACACCCTTGCCTTTTCCTTCTTTGATTGCTCTTGGAAGACCTTGACAACAGTGGCCAAGTCCTTGTCTTCTGTGTATACCTTCTTCCTCTTTACTACTACTGCATTCAACCAAGTGGAGAGGCTTGGACTTGTATTGTCAATTGGTGGTTGAGATGATACATGTGGTGGAGACCTTGTTGGTGATGGTGTTAACACCACTGTCTTCACTAAATCCTCAGAGGATTCACCCTATAAAGGAGAAGAGATGGCTATGTTGACAATCTTGTCTGGATTTAGTGTGCCTTGTGATCCTGCTTCCTCCTGTAAGGATGGAGATGATGCCTTTGTCTCACCACTATTTTGTGTCTTTGGTGATGCAACTAAGGTGGCTGGTGGTCCTTTGGGATGAGCAATTGCAGAAGGAAGAGGTGAAGTTTGTTGAGTATTTGGTTGAGGAGTGGTTTGCCTTACTATAGGGGTAGAAGTAATTGTCACTCCTTCAACGGAGGGTGGAGGTCCATTTCTCATATTTCATACCAAGGGAATATGATCATCCTCTTCTATGTCACTAGAGTCCACCAACACCACTTTGGCCTTCTCTTTCTCCTCAATAGCAACATCAACTTTGGTATCTCTTTTCTCTTCAAGGCTACAAGAACCACCTTGGGTTTCTTGGTTTCCTATGATGATTCACCTTGACTTATCTTTTTGGACTTGTCCTTCTTCTTGGAAGGTGTTAATATATAGATTTGTCACTAAACTCTATTTTCTCATGCCCATATATCATGACAAACATACTAACAGTTGAGTTCATTTGCATTTGTATTTGTAATGACTTTGTATTTTTTACAAGGAGCAGCTACCTTTGAAAGATTCAAAATGAATGAAAAATAGGGTATGCTTTTAACTAGAAAGCATAAAGGTGGTTCTTTTAACTAGAAAGTACGAAAGGCATTTAATCCAAAGAATACTTTAAGAAAAGTGGAGTGTGCAAAGACTCCTTTTAATAACATTCACAACTCCAATATTTTTAATAACATAATCACCATTAGAATTCTTAACCAAAAGATAAATAATTTACAACAATGAGCCTTAAATAGAGATTTCTAATTCTTTTAATATAAAGCTATAATCCAAAGAGCTAACAAATTCAACATAAGAAGAATGTAACATACATTCACTGTAACACAAAGTTTACAATATCTGTCTGTAACTCCTCAAACTTTATTCATATATTGAAATAACTAAAATAAAGTAAAAACATAAAGTGACAATTCAACAACACAAAGTTTACCAAGAGATCCTACTAACATCGAAAGGCCCCATATATAGCCTTGTCTTAAAATAAATTGTCTTTAAAATAGCATAAAGGCTTCTTGAAATTAGCCGATTAAAACATAATTAAAGATTAAACAATCTTTAAATATCAAGTTTCAAAGCCTTAAACAAAGAGCATAAAACAAAGAAATAGTAATCATGTGGCAACATCATGATCCTCCTCTCGAACCACTTCATCTCCTTTCTCTTGTTCCTTAGCACCTGATGAACCCACCTATGGCCTAATCATCACCTTGTAACTCCTAAACATAGAAATGATTGGAGTAAGGATCTTCCCACTTAGGCTAAGGGTGATGTGTATTTGAATTTTCCACATATTGATTACTCTTTCTACATCCACCATCCTTTTGTTGACATCATCAATTTCATTCCTGAAAGTCTTGAGATATAATACCATGTGACCAAGTTTTTCCAAAGAAGTGTTGTTTATGTTATCAATACCAGTTAACTCTTCACTAAGCAATTTTTTGAAATGTTGTTTAACCTCCTTCACATCGAGCAAATTCTCTCTGCCTTCATCAAGAATTTCAGCCTCTAAAATAATACAATTATTCTTAATGTCCATCAAGTTACCATGATATTGATTCAAAATCCTTCTTATTTCACCTATAAATTGTTTAAACACAGACAACTTCCACTCAACAACATCTAGCCAAGAGATTGAAGCATTCTCCTTAGGTTCATTCAAGACATTTTCAACCACTAGAATGTTGGTATCTATCTTAATCATTTCCTACATTTTCTTAGATAGCATTAGCAAAGCACTCTAATCCTTTTTGAAAGTTTATAATTCTACAATCAGCTCCTTCCTTTTGTTGGAGATATAAGCATACAATTTCATTGCTTCCTCAATATATAACAAATTGCCAATAGTGACCTTTTCAATCCATTGTTTAGTGGCTTTGGCCATACTTTCGTACTTTTTAATTTGCTATAATATTTTGGGATTCACTCCATCGATGGGAACACCTAGAGCTATGTCAGGAGGCTAAGAAGTAACATTTACAATTGACTGGATAAATGAGGTCAAAGCATCCACCTGGGTTTGTAGTCTCACATTTTCTTGTTTTTCTTCTTTAACTCTTTTAGCCAACATTCCAACTAAATATCTCCTTCTATAGTTGGGGGACCCATATCAACTTTACTCATATTAAAATCATCTTCTGTAACATTGTGTTCATCTTCATCCCTAATAGGGTAAAAAATTTCAAGAATTTGGTGCCCAGAAGAAGAATCCATGACTACCCTTGACATTCTCTTACTCTTTTTAGGTTGAGGGCTAGTTTTTAATAGTTTAGCTACAATATCCAATCATTTTACAAAAAACTACCTTCTCTTTCATTGTGATCCTTTAGACATCACAAAGAAATTGTAAAATTGCAAGCTTTACAAATGGCATTATCCCATAGCACTCATCATCCATAATTTTCAGATTAGCAATCTTCCACCTAAACCTTCAATCAGTCCCCTGCATTAGAAGATATTCTGCTAGATAAAGTAGCCATGTTACTGCATCTTATCACTGTTTAGACCTGTTAACATTATCTTTTCTTGTTGTTGACGACTATTCCTTGACTATGAGCAAACCTCCATTATCTATGAACATTGTAGACCATTGTTTTGTGGCTCTTACAACCTTCATAGGCAAGGTTTAGTAACTTTATACTCACCTAGATCATCCAATAAACTTATACAGACTTCTTACAAGTTTCTCCTATATTGTTTATCATCAAATATTCCTAAATGTAATGTCTTTTAACTCTGCATTTGATCACTTAGGTGCAGAAGACTATATTTGTTTCTCCCTTAGACTATCATAGGGAACTCATTCACTGGTCTAGTTTGTTCAAATAAAAAGTTGTAGCAATGAAACTCTCCATAATCAATGGAACCACTGTTGTCAACACTTTCCCTATCCCTATGAGCACTAAGATCTAAAGAAAAAATAGTGAGGACATACTCATACCTTCTTCTGTCACAGAACTTCATGGTGTTGAAGGATGGAGTGACCCTATTGAAACCAAATACCTTGTTACTCTTATCTCTGCGCTATCCTTTTAGGAGGGAGAAGAAGTGTCACTCAATCATATGGCATTTTAAGGCATTTATTCCCATAAGACAAGAAAGTAGAAGATGGACATCCTTATCCATAATTCACCCCCACAGCTCATAGAGTAGATATGTACATTGAAAATCTGTATGATCTTGTCCATATTTTTAAAACTCTATAGGACATCTATTGTTCAACTTGCTAAGTTTTATTATTGCCAACATGCAAACTTTTATAAATAATTTGTGATGAGATCTTCCTTTCTCAGGGTTTGGGCATGTACCGGTCCCTCATTGTCTTGTCACATGACCCCTCATGTTTCATCCTTGATTGACTTCAAGTAAGCCCACATTTCTCCTACACCCCTACCAATTTTTTCTTGCCATGATCCCAAGTTACTTTTCATGCCTATTTTGATTCTCTGACTGAGAAGAATATCTATTCCCTTTAGAATTTTCTCTCAGCTCATTTGACTAATTTGAACAACCATTCTCATTGATATTGTTAGTAAATGAGTTTCTCTCTCTTCTACCTACATTACTAGCATAGTGTGATGCATGGTTATCTGCCCTTTCTCTTCTAGGTTCAGCAATTTCAAAAATAGGCATTCTTACTCTATTCCTCTCTTAGTTACGTCTTAACAATAAAAATAGCCTCATGATCACCATTTTATATGAACTGAAAAGCCTATTCTTCTCTTTGAGTCACCCAAACAAAACCCTTACGCAAATCTCCATCTTCACTTTCAAAGTAGCTCTATCTCTCTTTGTTTTAAATCTTTTTAAACCTGCAGAGATATTAAATGACATGAAAGACCCTTTTGCATTATCATACAATTCAACCATGATCCTTACACTATTCTTTAAACCTCTGAAAAACCCTATACAAACCTCTTGTGGACTTCTAGGGCTGTTAAAAGCATCTAATGTGCTTTCTCCATGAGATAGAACCTTCAAAGCAACTCCAAAACCCTAAAAGAGAGGACAAATAGGAGAAAACGACTGAACCCAAGGTCAAACCTGCCAACCTAACCCTGACCCTAGACCTTTGAAATTAGCTCAACAACAAGTCAAGCCAACCTGGTTTAGGAAGGGATGATTGTCTGTAACACAAAGTCTTTTTCCATTGAATGGTAGAGCTGGAAGTCTGGCAAAAAATGTCCAAGCAATGGATTGCTTGTTTGAAATTATTCTTCTCTTTAATAAGAATGAGGAAAGAATTATTAGCAAAGTGTCCATTCACCAACTACTAGGAAGAATTAGAAAGGGAAATCCCTTAACATGAGACTAAGAGATGACTTGTGCTAACAAGTATCCAAAAATTTTAGTAGCCAAAACATAAAGATCTAAGGTGAGAGGGCAACCTTGATGAATGGATCGAAAGAGCCTAAAAGAAGTGGATTGCTAGCTAAAGATGGTAATGAATGTAGAAGCATCTACAAAGAGCATTTGAACAATTCAAATGAGTCAAGAGCCAAAACCAAGATCTTGCAACATGGCTAGGATGAAGGGCCACTCAATGCGATCATAAACCTTACCAAAATCGATCTTGATAAATATTGCATGTTGTTGAGAGTGGCGAACCCATTTCATTTCTTCCCAAAAGCAATGATTGTTGATATGTGCCAGACAACTGAGAGGAGGGTGAATCAATTGTCACAAAAAGTTAGTCACTTCTAACTTAAATATTAATCACTTATCCACAATTATTATGATTTAAAAATGAATGCATGAAATGAGAAACTTAACCATAGATACAATATCAAACACAAGAGACACCAGATTTTATGTGGAAAAACCCAAGGTGGGGAAAAACCACGAAGAGGATTAGCTCTCAAAATATATTGCAATATTTGAAAAATGATGTTCAAGCTAGGTCACTCCACAGGCCTAGAACATACTGGATCACAGCCATGAAGTACGACTAGGTCTAGCAGGCTCACTGCCTCAACCCTAAATCTAGAAAGATCACAATGAGGGTTGTTAAACCTTGAGGGTTGTTAAACCCTGCTGGTGGCTTATTGCTAGGCTCACTGCCATGATCAACATCTTCTTTATGTCTATGATTGAAGTACAACAATTCCTCTACTCTTCTCTACCTCTACTTTGCTCAACCTTTGCTCTGCCTCTTAGGACTTTTTCCTTATCTTTCCATCTTTGCTCAAGGACATGTTTTCCATGACTCAACTACAAGTATTTATACACTTCAACAACCTTAGAATGATCATCAAGGTCAGCATTACAACCATCAACCATTGGAACAATCTCCAAGGTCAACATTACAAACATTTACAAAATAGATCTTGACCTATTACAACATTATGCAAGGGAGATGAAGTAAAAGTGTATGTGGATCACACCACGCCTTAGCTAGGGCTCAAACACGATCTTCCACACAACAACATGCTTTCACAATCTTCAAGGGATCTCTGTAACCACTGAAATTAACCAAGTTGTCTAAGACTAGTTACACACTATGTTATCTGGGAACAATCGTCAAACATGATCTCAATTCTTTAACGTGGACCAATGTCAAGATAGGAACATGATCAAGAGGCATCCACAAGCACGTTGTAATTATCAGGAGAAACTGTACAAACCTTAACCATCTTGTTGGCAAGAGACACTACTTCACATTGACAGGTGTTGTCATTGATGGCAACCAAGACCATTCCAATAATCCACACAACACAATTTGTTCATACCAGAAGTCAGAATCAGAATTTGCCTAAGTCTAGGTAGTTAGGAACAGAGCAGGTGACATGGTCTGGTATCTTGGTTTGGATCTCTTTGGTAGAAGGGCATGGTCTGCTGTGGATCTGAGGTAGTTGTAAGCATTGTCAAGACACTCTAAATCCATAGTTTTATCCTCCAGTGATGAAGGACTCAAAAGACATTAGCTTATGAGTATCAGGTTTCAGTTTGACAGAGCAGACAGAAGAAGAATAGGCCGACCTTGTGAATGATCTTAATTCTGGATGTATAGAAGTTGCTTATTGGGCAATTGGTGATGATTAGTGATGGTAGCCAACATGACTAATTATTTGTAAGTTCATGTTGTGGTGCGCATCTCATATTTTGTATAGATCTAGCCAATAGAGTTAGGAGTGTGTGTGTTGCAATCATGAAGTAAATGTGAAAGAAGCAAAAATCTAAGGTTCGAATGAAGGCAGAGATGTAAGAAGAGAAAAGTAAAAATGAAATGTGTAAGATCTGTATTTGCACTTAACTAGAACTGAACTCTTGCATTTGTAGATGCTTCTTATCAATTCAAAATATCTGTTATTTTCTTGTAATACTTTATGTAGGCAATGAGCCTCCATTTGAGCAGTGAGTTCTAGGTAGTGAGCCCGAATGCTTGTGCATTCCCATTTGTAAAACAATACTTTTAATAGGGTATTAATTTTTGTGGGTTAAATCCCACCACGGTTTTTCCCTTAACCGGGTTTCTACGTTAAAAATCTTGGTGTCAAGTGTGTTATTTTGTTGCTGCTCTTACATTTATAATTGTTGTTTTCATGGTTAAGTTATTAAATTATTATTAAGTGATAAAAGGAAGAATTAGCTGTAGAAAGTTCCAAAATTTTAAGACAACTTACTCACCCCCCCTCTCAGTTGTTTGTCTTATTCCAACAATTGGTATCAGAGAAAGTTCCTTTGAAAAAGTTTAACAGCTTAAGATCTGGGAAGGCAACAAAATGGGTGAATATAATCTTCAAGGACAACTCAATCTTGCTTTAGAAGATCTTGAGAAGTCTAGAACAGAAGTTGAAGAGCTAAAAGAGGACCTTAAGAAGGCTAAAGAATTCATTGAGCTTTTAAAATAAAAATTAAGCAAATCCAATGAAAAGAAAAAGGAACAATCTCTTCAACTAGGAAATCATTGTGAAGATAAAGCCCTAAAAGAGAAGACAAAGGAATGTGAGAAGTTAGCTAAAAAAATTATTGTCCTAAAACATGAGATGGAATTTGGGGTGATGAGGCTAACCAAGGAAATTAAACACAGAAAGAAAACTGAAGAGCTAAGTCAAAATCTAAAAGAGATAACTGAAGAATGTTGCAGATTGGATGGAATAGCTGGTCTCCTAGAGTCTAATCTACAAGAAAGAAGAAACAATGAGAGAGAACTTGAGAGACAAATTACCACTCTCAGGCATGACCTAGAAGTTGCAAACGAATACAAAGAAAAGTTCAAGATGAGCTTAGCTAATCTTGAAGCACTGCTTGAAGGACAAAAAGGGGTTGATGACAAGCATGGTCTTGGATATGAGAAAGGTGAAACCTCTATATTTGGACAAAGAAATTCTCAATCAAGATATGAAAGAAATAGACCTAGAAGACCTCTGGTAAGACATCCAAATGCTCAAAGATATCCATCCTTCAATGGAAATTGTTTCAACTACAATAAATTTGGCCATAAAGCTACTCAGTGTAGAAGCAAAGTAAATCAAAATGGTCCATCCTTCTCCGGATAATGTTTCAAATGCAAGAGGTATGGTCATAAATCAAATGAATGTAGAAGTATGACAATGAATAACTCTAATGGATATTCTTTCAATGGCTACTATTTTGCTTGCAATAGATTTGGACACATGGATAAATAGTGCAGATCAAGAGAAAATCAAGTATATAAACAAAGAAATGTTGTTTGTGTTAGTGTAGGTTTTTTATTTCGTAGTTGGGTTATTTATTTTTTCCTATATTCCTAGGTTTTTCCTACACTTCTATTAATCTTGCTTAGGTTAATAAAGCTTGTCTTATTAGGTGAGTGGTTGCGAGGTGTCACCTTCCTACATGTGAGCATCCATTAGCTATCTTGGGAAGATACTTTGCTATCTTTAGTTTGATAGATGGTTGCTCTTGATTGGTTGATGTTGCCACCTCCTCCCTCTTCCTAGTCTACATAAGCATGCTACATGGCTTGTATTTTGTATCTCTTGCTTTTGCATCTTCTTAATGCAATTTTACTTCTAGCATTTGCATTACTCTCTTGGAGACTAACTCTGTGTTGCTATTTTGATTTCGTATCATTTTCATTCATAGTTTAGATATCTATTTTTTGCACTAGTTTTCTGGGTTAATAATCTTTTCAGATTATAACATGGTATTAGAGTTATTCTATGTGCAAGAGTAGATTTTAGTTTTCATATTTGAGAGATTCGAGGGGGCTAATAAATCTTATTGCAGTTTTTTGAAAAACCTAGTATGCTCTTCTCTTGCATCTTCGGATGATCTTGAGAATCAAAAAAGTTTGACGAAAACTTTTTTAATCTCTAGGTTTTGCACATGTGTTTTATGAAATCTGGGTAATTGTAGCATTTCTGGTTATACTGGCAGCATTTCTGGCTGTTCCAACATATCCAGGAGGCTTGAGAAAGTTAGATTTGGCTTTCGTTTCATCAAAATCAAAGATCGTCATACACAGTTGCGGAACTCGGGTTTTAAACTCAAATCTGACAACTAGCTTGCATATTTGGTGTTTTCAATCAATATTGTAAGTTCTAGCATGCCATTGCTTGTCTTAGCTAGCTGATTCAGCCTTTACATGTCATTTTTTGGTTGCTGGGGTCATTTTTTGTAGTTAAAGGCATTTTGTTTACACTAGATCAACATCTTCTGTACATCAGCAAGAAAAACATCTTCTGGGTTTTGTTCGCAGCACAGAAAAACCATCTGGGTATCTTTTCGTTTTTGCATGAAGTCTGTATATTTTGCAGAAACATGATAAGAAAGCTACAATAGGACCCCTCTCCATTAGCAATTGCAGTTTTGAAGGCAGTTTTCAAATGCTCCGTTCTTGCTCATACGGACTCCTTTTCCCATGAATTTTTTTTTTTATTTTGGCTATTTTTTTGTGCTCTATGCACTAGTGTAGACATTTTTTTTATTTTGATGCCAAGATTTTTTAGAAATTGCAGATTCTCAATTGTGACATTGCATACTTCTCATTTTGGTAACTTCAGAGGATCATAATTTTCACATATGACCTCGTATTGAGGCAATTCTTTTTTTGGAAGTGCATGATTTTTTGAGTAGATCGCAGTGGTGCTGTTTATTTCTTTGAGTATTGTGCCAAAGGTGTATTTTTAGCATATGCTCTTCGTGAGGGTTTTGTAATTCATTGAAATCAAGACCACTTAGTATTTCTTGCTAGTGGTAGTTGTAAACGCACTAATATAAAGTGCCAAATCATATTTTCTTAGGGGGTTTCTTTGATTGAGTGAAAAGGGGGGGTTGTCTTGGTTGTGTTCTCTTCTTTTTGACATTTCTTCTATGCATTTCTTCATCATGGACCAAAAAAATCTGCCCATCCTAACTCCATATAATTACTTTGAGTGGAAATCACGCATGACAATTCACTTAAGGAAAGATGAATTAAATAGGATAACTATGGGACTTGAAACTAAACCTGCTAAAGATAAAGATAAGCCTAAGTGGTTTAACAAATGTGATGAAGCATATGGAACATTATGTTTGTCTATTTCTCCTGATTTGCTCTTTTACATTGAGTCTTTGAATACGCCAAATGAAATCTAGACAAAGCTAGAAACACTATTTGGCACACAAGATTCAATGAGGGGTCATATGTTGGAAAATGAACTAATTAGTTTAAGTCCAGGCAATTTCAACACAATCCAGGATTTCTTCACTAAATTGAAATCACTAAGGCTGCAGTTAAAACAATGTGGAATTGAAAAGAAAGATGAACAACTAATTCTTAGTATTCTCTCTAAGCTAAGTTTAGAATATTCTATGTTTGTTTCTACTTTCTATGCTATAAGGGTGCACTTGGTACTCAATTCACCATGCCATCTTTAGATAATTTTGTTGTCAATCTCACTCAGGAACAGGACAAGCTAATCCAGATGGGCACTCTTAAGTCCTCTAAGTCACATGCCTTGGCTGCCAACCAAGGCACAAAAGAACAAAAAGGACAAAGTAGTAGCAACAATAGTAAGGATAAGAAACAGAAGAATAGCAAGGAGAAGGATCAGATACCGGTTGCTTCAAAAGAAACTAATGAGACCTAATCTTCCAAGGGTGACAAGCCTAAGAAAGAGAGGGTCCAATGTACCTATTGTAAAAGACCTGGTCATGATGAACATAAATGTCTGAAGAAACAAATTGATCACTTGACACACATTCTTGAGAAGAATAATATCAGTGTTCCTGATTCTATCAAACAGAGTTCTAATGAGGGGTCTAATAACAAGGCAAAAGAAAATAGCAAGGGGAAAGGAAAGGGCAAGGCCCTTGTTGCAGTTGCTTCTTCACCATCCACTTGGGTTCTTGATTCGGGTGCTTGGGAAAGGAAAGGGCAAGGCCCTTGTTGCAGTTGCTTCTTCACCATCCACTTGGGTTCTTGATTTGGGTGCTTCGCACCACATGGCTTCATCTAAGGAAGAACTTGCATCTTTGGAGCCGTGTACTATGCCTTCTATTTTGATGGGTGATGACACTCCTGTTGAGGTGTGTGGGAGAGGGTCTATTGATGTGGGGGATGGCACATTCCATGATGTTCTTTGTGTGCCCTCATTATCAACTAATCTCCTATCGGTATACCAGATCACTCACACATGTTCAGGCAAGCGGGTTGAGTTCACTCCTGATTCAGTGGAGATTCGTGAGTTGCACAGTGGTTCTACAGTTGCAGCTGGGAGAGTAGATCATCAGTCATGGCTCTATCTATTTTCTCACTTTGTTCCTGATCCTCCTTCGACTATTTTGTTCACTCATTCTAATGATGTGAGTAGATTATGGCATGAGCAGTTTGGCCATCTTAACTTCCGCTACTTGCAGCAGCTCAACTAGCAAAGCATGGTCATAGGGTTGCCTTCAGTTCAGTTTTTAGGTGGTGTTTGCCAAGGTTACATTCTTGGTAAGCATCCTAAGGAAAAGTTTGACAAAGGTAAGGCATGGAGAACTTCACAAATACTAGAGTTAGTTCACAGTGATTTGGTTGGTCCATTTCAGTATCCTTCTTTCAGCAGAGCTAGATATGTCCTCACATTCATTGATGACTTTTCTCGATACACTTGGGTATACTTTCTCAAATAGAAGTCTGAGGTATTTGATCACTTTCAGGACTTCAAGACTTTTGTAGAGAAGAAATCTGGGAAAGCCATCAAAGTTTTGCGCATTGACAATGGTGGTGAGTATGTCAACCATCAATTTGAGAAATTTTGCACTTCAGAGGGGATTGATTTGCAGCATTCAGTTCCATAGAATCCTCAACAGAATGGTGTTGTAGAATAGAAGAATAGGTCCTTAAAGGAAATGGTGAACTACATGATTCACTCCAGATCTCTTGCACCACAGTGTTGGGCAGAGGCCATTAACTGTGCTTGTTATATCCAGAACTGTGTTCCTCACTGAGCCTTGAAGGGAGTCACTCCTTTTGAAGCTTGGAGCGGTAAAAAACCATCAGTTAAGCAGTTTCAAGTTTTTGGTTCTCCTACATGGGCCCACATTCCTGTAGAGAAATGCAAGGCCTTGGATCCGCAGAGCAGACCTTGCATATTTGTAGGTTATCCTAATGGTGTGAAGGGTTATCAATTGCTCCACCCTACTACACATGAGTTGTTCATTGAGAGGAGTGTTCAGTTTGAGGAGGGCTCTTCAAGATCACTTTCTATCACTTCTCCAACTCCTACTTTGAGATTACAGTCACTTGGGATACATGACAGATCTTCTGATGAGTCGGATTCACCTGAGTAGTCTTCTACCTCCACTTCTGATGCAGAGAGTGATTTAGAGGACTCACCTCCTTCCTCTCCTAGTCATCATTTAGAGGTTGATGATTCTCCTCCAGATTCTCCATCTTTTGGTCCACTTTGGGCTAGACAGACCTTGCAGTCTGCAGGTGATTGGGTTGGGGATCCATCAGACACCAGGCAGACTCCTTCACAGTTTCAGGATGCTCCACATGTCTTCATTGCTACTATCTCAGATCCACAGTCTTTTCATGAGGCTTCTGGTATTCCTAAGTGGGATACATCTATGCAGGAGGAGTATAGTTCCTTGATGAGGAACCACACTTGGGATCTTGTACCTCTTCCTAAGGGAAGGAAACTTGTTCGATGTAAGTGGATCTATCAGACAAAATTTGCAGTAGATGGGTTGGTTGACAAGCATAAGGCTCACTTGGTTGCCAAAGGATTCTCCTAGGTTCCTGGGATTGACTACTTTGAGACTTTTGCGCCAGTTGCCTGAATGAATTCCATTTGATTTGTTCTTGCCATTGTTGCAGCTAATCATTGGGAAGTACACTAGATGGATGTGAAGAGTGCTTTTCTTCACGGTGACCTTCAGGAGGAGATCTACATGGAGCAGCCATAGGGGTTCCTTCAGGATTCTTCACTTGTGTGCCATCTTCAAAAGTCTCTCTATGGCCTCAAACAAGCTCCTTAGGCCTGGTATACCAAGATAGACTCCTTCCTTCTATCAGTTGGGTTCACTCGGTGCCATTCTGATCCCAATGTCTACATTCTGTAGCAGGATGATTCACTCCTATTTCTGGTTCTGTATGTTGATGATTTGCTGATCACAGGGAGTTCTTCATCCACCATTGGGGCTATCAAACCTACCCTTCATGACAGGTTTTTGATGACTGACTTGGACTTGTTGCATTACTTTCTCGGGATTGAGATCTTTCAGTCTTCTTCCAGGATCACCATCACACAGTCCAAGTATGCTCTAGATTTGCTCTCGAGGTTTCATATGGCTAACTGTAAGCCTACTCTGACTCCCTTTCTTTCTGGACTCAAACTTGAGGCTCAGTGTTCTTCTCCACTTGTTGATGGCACTTTATACCGATAGCTTGTTGGGAGTCTCATTTATCTGACTCATATGAGACTCGACATTTCATATGTTGTAGGCATGGTCTCTCGATTCATGCAGGAGCCTCATGAGCTACACTGGAAAGCAGCCAAGCGGATCCTTCACTACATTCATTCTCACAGTTTTGGGATTCACTACGCAGCGGGCATTGAGCTTGACTTGGTGGGCTACACAGATTCAAATTGGGTGGGAGATTCTCAGGATCGTAAGTCTACTTTAGGTTAAAGCTTCTCACTTGGTTCAGATCCTATTTGTTGGTCGAGCAAGAAGCAGTCTGCTATTGCTCTATCTTCTACTGAGGCTAAGTATCGGGGGCTATGAATACCGCCACTGAGGCCATTTGGCTTTAAAATTTTCTCACTGAGTTTGGTATTCAAATCAGACGGCCATCAGTCATATTTTGTGACAACCAGAGTGCCATTCAGATCTCACAGAATCTGGTCCATCATCAGCAAACCAAACACATAGAGGTCCACATGCACTACATCCGGGAGCTCATCCATGTCCACATCATCGACCTTCACTACTGTCTGACTTCTGAGCAGGTTGCTGATATCTTCACCAAACCCTTCACTGAGAGCAAGTTCCTTCATTTGCGAGCTTTGTTGGGGGTGCAGGATGCTTCATCTTTTGGGGGGCTTCTTCCTCTCACTCGGAGTCCTGACTCTCTCTACTTTGGGGGGGTCTCTTCTCTCTCCATTTTGGGGGGAATTTTATGTACATGGGTACCTCATAAGGCTTGATTTGCCAGGACCTATTTCTACATCCACCTGAGCTTTGCTTATGGGGGGGTGTTAGTGTAGGTTTTTTATTTCCTAGTTGGGTTATTTATTTTTCCCTATATTCCCAGGTTTTTCCTACACTTCTATTAATCTTGCTTAGGTTAATAAAGCATGTCGTATTAGGTGAGTGGTTGCGAGGTGTCACCTTCCTACATGTGAGCATCCATTAGCTATCTTGGGAAGATACTTTGCTATCTTTAGTCCGATAGATGGTTGCTCTTGATTGGTCGGTGTTGCCACCTCCTCTCTCTTCCTAGTCTATATAAGCATGCTACCTGGCTTGTATTTTGTATCTCTTGCTTTTGCATCCTCTTAATGCTATTTTGCTTCTAGCATTTGCATTACTCTCTTGGAGACTAACTCTGTGTTGCTATTTTGATTTCGTATCATTTGCATTCATAGTTTATATATCTATTCTTTGCACTAGTTTTCTGGGTTAATAATCTTTTCAGATTCTAATAGTTTGCTTTAATTGCAATAAATCTGGTCATATGACAAGATTCTATAGAAGTAGGAATAATGAAAGAAGTGGTTCGGTAAACAGAAAACCAAATGAGCAGAGACTAGACAAAGACAAAAGAAAAATTGATGTAAATGAGATACAAAGTAAAATGAGCAAGACTTGGCTCAAGAAAACAACTGAAAATAATAGTAATGAATCCGCACCAAAATCTGGTACTGAAGATTCCTCCAGGAATTGAATTAGGAGCTTTGGCTCATGGGGAGCACGATTGAAAATCAAACTTCCCCAGCCAATAAGTGAGTGCCTGAATCTAGCACAATGTGAAAAAGGTACCTTGGATTGATTCAAAACATTTGGAAAGATTTCCAGAAGTAAGGAAGTGATTACAGCAAAGAGCAGAGATTCATGAGAAGACTACTCAAAACAGAGCAAAAGGATGTACTACAGTAGAGCATTTATTACAAAGACAAATTAGGTGCTATGGAGCTTAAAAAGGTCATTCATTCCTCATTTGGATCACTTTGCATCAGGAGAAAATAAGAAGATAGAAGTATAGGAGCTTACAACTAAGAATTCTCAAGATTCGGAAGCGAGAAAAGGGTTTCCAACCAAAAACCCTAATCTGCAAAACAAGGTATTTTCTATTCTCTGTGAAATATTTTGAATTCTCAATCTCTACAAATGACCACTCCACTAGTTATAGATATCATTGAGAGACCTCGTCCCAAGTTTAAAAAGCATCCCCACAAATCTATTCAAATTGAGCCACTAGGTGCATACTCTGGAGTTCTGCATGGGGTTTACACGTCGAAGACATTAAGGCTTATATCCACTGCAATATAGAAGAGTTTGGGAATCTAAAATTGTTGGAATTATTTGAGAACCACCTGAAGGATGACAATTATCAATTAAAACCTGAATATGAAACCGTAGAAAGAAAACACTTCCTGCAAGTAATTGAATTCCTATCTTTTGATGAAAGCGAATGGGTTAGGTATGTGTTGAGCCGAATGCATGATGAGTTCATATGGCTAGTGAAGCCATTCAAGATCACCAAAGATGTAATTAGAATTGTGATTGGGCTAAATGCAACCGGTGATTTACCTACTTTGAAAGCTGTTAAGAATCAAACTATTACTGAGGCAACCAAAGCAAAGAATGACAAAAGAGCAATGACAATTAATGACATAATAGAACTGGATGTCAAATTTGCCTCCATGGTCATTGGATACAAAATCTATCACTCCAGCAGAGAGAATTCAGTTTCTGGGACTGCAATATATGCAACCTATAAGATGTTAAAGGAGAATGCGGATTATGATTTCTGTGGATTACTATAGAGTTAGCTAATAGAGAACTTGAGCAAAATAAAAAAGGACAAGAAAAATTCCTTCAAGTATGGTTCCTTGGTGATATGCATATTTCTCTATTTCATGAATGAAGTGCTTGGAGTTCCGAGTGTGCATTGGACAACTGATAGGCCAGTGGCATGGTAAATAAGAGATCACCTAATCAGCCTTGGTGATACCCAAGCACAAAAGATAGCCATCTGGGGTTACTTCAAAAACTTCCAGAATTTAATGCATGCAAGGCAAAGAATCCCTAAGTCAGTTGTAGATAAATATGAGAATGACATATGTTTCGTTGTTGATACTGACCAATGCCTGATGGAAGCTATTAAACCAAGGACAGTTTGGATAATGCCTATGGGATATGAGGTGGATGTAAGAGTTCTGGACATGTATGCTTAGCATCTTTTGAACCAACCCAAAGACACCTTTGTAGAAAGATTTGGAACATACAAGGAATTAAGCATAAAGCTGCATGTGGAGCTTAGCCAACTAGAAAGAAAAAGAAAAGTGTAGAAGTAGGTGGAGATGTATGTAGAGAGCATAGAAATCACAAAGGAAAAAGTAAGAAAAATTTGGGAAAGGATAGAAAATATGATGAAAAGCACTGAGAAAAATTCAGAGGCAAGAGCAGAAGGTGAACAAGCAACTGTTCCGGAAGCTCCACCTAGTTCTTCAAGAAAAACAAGAAGCTCTGCAACTCCTCCTGAGTAGTCTGAATCTACTCCCACCAAGTCTAAGGAAGCCACTTCATCCGGCAAAGGAGGGAAAAGAAAGGAAACAAAAGCCACAAGAGCCTACAAAAGCACCAAAGCTAATGAGGAAGAAACTGACTCTGATGTTGAAGTAAAGGAACTCAAAGCCACTGGAACAAAAGTAGCAAAAGTATCCAAAGAAAAGCCCTCTGAAAGAAGGACTAGTAAAAGGCAGAAGACTGAAGTATATGAGGAATATGTTGAGAAGCCAGCATTTACCCTGGAAGATGTGATGAAATCTGTCACTGTGGATGGAAATCTAAAGCCCATGATTGAGCTCTATGATGAATATAGTGATGCTGACAAGAGGCTGTTAGAGGAAGCAACTGTGAGGTACCTCAACATCTACAACAAGGCCTTGCTTGAAATAATCTCTGAGTTACCAAAAAGCCTTGCAAATATTCTAGAGTTGAGAAAAGAAAATGCAAAGATCAAGGACATGGAGATTAGAGAGCATGAGCTAATAAATTTCTGTCATCATATCACACCTAATCAAATAGACAAAATATTCAAAGAAGTCAAGGTTGACTTTAGGACCAAGAAAAGAATGAATAAACTTATGCTTGGTGAAACAAGTGAGATTGCCAAGGAAACTTGAGAAATTCTTTTGAAAGCATTGAAAAAGTACATTCTTCCTATTATTACAGAGGCAATTGATGATAGGATTGATCCATCAGCTCCGGGGACTGAAGAAGTGAGCATAAGTGAATAGCAAATTGAACTGGGTGAAGCCTCCGCTCCAGAAGAGGAATAAACAAATTAGGAGGATACAGAAATGATAAATAGAGCAGATGATACAAAAGATACTTCCACTCCACCTGATCAATCTGGAAAAGGAGACAATATTTCTACTACATAGAGCCCTCCAGATCAGGCAATAAGTGGTAAAGACACAGAAAATATTTCTCCTGCAGATAAGGTAGAAAAAGATAAAATATAGGAAGAAAAGGAAGAGAACCAAGAAGACAAAGCAGAAGAAGATGGTGCAAATGTTGAGGCACCTAAGCAATATACTTTTGATGCAGATACTGAGAAAGCTCAAGAACAGAAGAGTGGCCTTGAAGTTGTTGCAAGAGACACTGCAGATGCAGTGAAAAGTCTTCTTGGAAAAGAGGTGGATGAGCTTGATGAGCCTGAACTACTCAAAAGTCTAACCAATCCAGATGCTCTCTCTCCAATTCAATTGATGAAAATAGCATCATTCACCTAGGTAAAAGCTAGAGAAAAGATGTTAAAGTCCCACATGGACGACAATAAGCTACTGGGGCTTGCAACCAGAATTTTGGAGAAGATAATTCCTTCCTACCAGAAGAGTCCATCTGATTCCCCCTCTGGACATCTGAAAAGTCTAGTAAGTTCTGTAAATACTCATTTTGAGTCCCTTGAGAAGTCTGCAGAGACAAAAGTTAGAAATGAGTTTTTGGATAAGAGATTTAATGAAATTAAGAGTCTAATAGGATATGATAGGACTATACTTGCTATTAGTATAAAGAGTGTTCAAAATGTCCTAAGTGATGGAAGTGATATGTATAGATTTTGTCTATCCTGGCCCAAAGTAAGTGAGGATATTAAGAAGAAGATAAAGGAATAAGAACTGAAATTATCAAATCTATCCAATAATTTTGATCCTCTAACTATTTCACCCATAAGTTAAGAATGTCAAGCAATTAGCTTGACTAATGAGATAAAAAGACTTGTTAAAGAGAAAGGCAACATTATGAAGAGAATGTGTGAACTCCGGGGATTGATTGCACAACATTATGAAGAGAATGTGTGAACTTCAGGGATTGATTTCCCCTAAGTTAGAGACAATGTATAATGCCCTATCTGAAGCTCAGACTGCAGTTCAGACTAGTGATCCATCGAATCTATCAAGGGAAGAAGCATATTCATTTTTGTTGAGTGGGCATATCTCAATTTTGGATGGAATGAAGACTACTTGGGCCTCTGAACTTGTGCAAATAAAAACCAGTTTTGTAGACATTTTCAAGTTTATGTAAATAGAACTTAATGATTAGTTATACACATGTGGCAGTATATACAGAATTGTTGGAAATTTTGGCTTGTAGACCCCACCCTTTTCCATTGATGTCAAAGCGGGAGTGAAGAGTAGTGAAAAATGAGGAATCCAGCAAAGGGGGAGCATCGGAGTAAGTGGAAAGCACAGGTGTACAGTGCAAGGGGGAGCTACAGTAGACACTTAGTCATTTTTCACCGAGTGTTGCCATCAATGCCAAAGGGGGAGATTGTTGGCAAGAGAGACTACTTCACATTGATAGGTGTTATCATTTATGGCAACCAAGACCATTCCAATCATGACACAACATAATTTGTTCATACCGGAAGTCAGAATCAGAATTTGCCTAAGTCCAGGCAGTTAGGAACAAAGTAGGTGACAGGGTCCGATATCTTGGTCCGGATCTTTCTGGTAGAAGGGCATGGTCTGCTACAGATTTGAGGTAGTTGTAAGCATTTTCAAGACACTCTAAATCTAGAGTTTTATCCTCCGGTGATGAAGGACTCAAAAGATATTAGCTTCTGAGTATTAGGTTTCAATTTGACAGAGCAGACATAAGAAGAACAGGTCGACCTTGTGAATGATCTTAATTTCGGATGTATAGAAGTTGCTTATTGGGAAATTGGTGATGATCAGTGATGGTAGCCAACATGACTAATGATTTTTAAGTTCAAGTTGTGGTTTGCATCTCATATTTTGTATAGATCTAGCCGACAGAGTAGAGTATTCAACAAAGTTCTAAGTGTTCTTGAAGCTGACTGGTAAAATGATAATAAATCATGTTGCAGATATATATAGCCAATGGAATTGGTTGATTTAGGAGTGTGTGTGTTGTGATCATGAAGTAAATGAGAAAAAAGTAGAAATCTAAGGTCTGAATGAAGGTAGATCTATAAGAAGAGTAGAGTAAAAATGAAATGTGTAAGATTTGTATTTGCACTTAACCGGAACTGAACTCTTGCATTTGTAGATGCTTCTTATCAGTTCAAAATCTTTGTTATTTTCTTGTAATACTTTCTGTAGGTAGTGAGCCCAAATGCATGTGCATTCTCATTTGTAAAACAATACTTTTAACAGGGTATTGATTTTTGTGGGTTAACTCCCAACGTGGTTTTTCCCTTAACCGGGTTTCCACGTTAAAAATCTTGGTGTCAAGTGTGTTATTTTGTTATTGCTCTTACATTTATAATTGTTGTTTTCATGGTTATGTTATTAAATTATTATTAAGTGATAAAAAGAAGAATTAGCTGCAAAAAGTTCCAAAATTTTAAGACAACTGATTCACCCCCTCTCTTAGTTGTCTGTCTTATTTCCAATACATCTTAACAATAGGATCTTCACATTGAAACACATGAACTTTACTATCTTCAATTGTCATAAAAGAAAGATAGCTTGCGAACCACCAAAACATGAACCAATACAATTGTAGGCACTTATCATCATCTCATACTTCCCTCTAGAACTGTAGAGCAAAATACTTTATTGTGGAGAAATGCAGAGCATAATACTTTCTTCCTGTCCCAACTAAACTTACAAAAAAAGCAAGTTTTACTCTTGTGAATGCAACTCTCTCAATTCTTCACACTGGAGGCTCAAACTTAGGATTTAGTATCTTCAAACATTCCTTTAAGTAACTTCCAATTCGTAGACCAAGATCTTCATCCAACAAGAAATGCAGAGCAATCTACCAGACTGTTCTTTCAACATACAACTCACTGTTTATACTGTACTTCACTGGTACTTGTTTCTTCCAGAGAGGCTAATTTTCTCAATATCCTCAACATACAAAGCTTCTAAAAAAGTAATAGAATAAGATACAGTTGACACCAATGACAATAAAGATATGTTGACATCAATGACAACACTGATTAGGCACATACTTGCAATAATGTCCCCCTTTGTCATTGATGGCAACATATGATGTGAAAAACTAGAATAGTCATCAAGACAAGATTCTCCCCCTTTCTCTTTACACACTTGCACTCTTTCTTTCTACAAGATTCTCCCCCTTTCTCTTTACACATCTGCACTCTTTGTCTATCAAAGTTTTTCACATGACTTCTCTCCCCCTTTGACATCAATGGAAAAGGGCACATACTTGCACTCTTCTACTCTAATATAATCTCTCTTCTGAACTCTTTGACTACTCCCCCTAAGAAGTAGCCCTAAAAAGCATCAATTTGGATCTCTAAGCACCTCTGGACTGATGCACTATTGTGCATCTTAGTTTAGAGTAGGAGGGGTGATGACCCCTAACTTTTCTCTGAGATACTCAAAGGTATCCTTAGGTAGAGGGTTGGTGAAAATGTTTGCAATCTAATATTTGGTAGAAACATACTCCAAATTGACTCATTCTCTGACACATTTTCTCTCAGAAAGTGATACCGAATGGATATGTGCTTTTTCCTTGAATGTATTACTGGATTCTTAGATATGTTTATAGCATTTGTGTTGTCACAAAAGATTGCAATTGGATCTTCATACACAACTCTAATGTACTTCAAAGTCTGCTTCGTCCATAACACTTGAGTGCAACTACATGCTGTTGCAATGTATTCTGCTTCTACAGTAGACAGGGATATTGAATCCTTTTTCATGCTCAACCAAGATACCAACCTTTTTCCCAAGAAGAATGCACCTCCACTTGTACTTTTTCTGTCATCCACATCTCCGACCCAATCTGCATCAGTATATGCACTAAGAGTAAAGTCATTGTCCTTAAGGTACCACAAACCATAATCCATTGTACCTTTAAGTATCTCAAAATTCTCTTAACTGCCATCACATGTGATTCCTTGGGTTCTGCTTGAAATCTTGCTACAAGACATACTACATGCATTATGTCAGGTCTGGTATGAGTTAGATAAAGTAATCCTCCAATCATAGATCTATACCTTTTCTGGTCTACCATGGGTGAGTTATTATCTTTACTCAACTTACAACCAATTATCATAGGTGTACAAAATGGTTTAGAGTCTTCCATCCCAAATTTCTTTAACAACTCTTTCACATACTTAGACTGAGAAATGAAAATACCTTTATCTGATTGATTTATTTGTAGACCCAAAAATAAGTTCATCTCACCAAACATGGACATTTCAAATTCACTTTGCATTTATCTAGAAAAAGCTGAGCACATACTTTCATTGCCTCCAAAAATAATATAATCAACAAAGACTGCAACAATTAGGATTTGTTCATCATTGATCTTGAAGTAGAGATTGTTGTTTGTAGCACCTTTACTGAACCCTATCTGTATCAAGTACCTGCCCAACCATGCATACCATGCCCTAGGGGCTTGTTTTAATCCATACAAAGATTTCTTCAATCTGTATACCATGTCACCCTGATCTAATGACTAGAACCCTTTCGGTTGTTCAATATAAACTTCTTCTTCCAATTCTCCATTTAAAAAAGTAGACTTCACATCCATTTAGTATACCTTAAAATATTTGTAGACTGTAGAAGCCAAAAACATTCTTATTGCTTCAATCCTTGCCACTGGAGCAAATATTTCTTCAAAGTCTATTCCTTCAACTTGAGACTATCTTTTGCATACCAATCTTGCTTTGTTTCTTACCACTTCACCATTCTCATTCATCTTGTTTCTAAAGACCCACTTTGTGCCAATTATATTTTATCTACTGGTCTAGGAACAAGATCCCAAGTCTGACTCTTCTCTATTTGAATCAATTCCTCTTTCATAGCCTTTACCCAATTCTCATCTTTGTAGGCTTCATTCATAGTCTTAGGTTCAATCTTGGAAATCAAACAGAAATCTGCTTGTTCTTTTGCAGCTCTTCTTCTGGTTAGGATTCCTTTACTCTTATCTACTATGATTTGATCCTTAGAATGATTAAGTTTTACATACCTTGGTGTCTTGGTAGCACTCTCCGGAGCTTGATCCTCTTCATCTAAGTTGTCTTCATGTTGCACCACTTCTAAAACATCTGGTTTATCTGATTCGTATCCACTTAGTTCTTGAGACTTTTCCTTGCTTTCATCAACTTTGACATTTGTACTCTAAATGATCTTGTTCAGCCTCTTATTACAGCACTGGTATGCCTTGCTCTTGGTGGAATAACCAAGGAAGATTCCTTCATCACACCTAGCATCAAACTTGCCTAGATATTCTTCTCTTTTGATATAACATTTGCTACCAAAAACTTTGAGATATTTTACAGTAGGAACTTTACCATACCACAATTCATATGGGGTCTTAGAACTATTACCTTTAACTTGAACCCTATTTAGGATATATACAACAATGTGAATAGCCTCTCTCCAATATACTTCTAGAAGATCAGCTTCTTTCATCATGGTTCTAGCAGCTTCTTGAACTGTTCTATTTTTCCTTTCAACAACTCCATTTTGTTGTGGAGTTTTAGGTGCAGATAATTGTCTCTTTATCCCATGTTCTTCACAAAAGAAATTGAATTCATTTGATGTAAACTCTCCTCCTCTATCAGACCTTAAACATTTGATCTTCAAATCCATCTCATTTTAAATCATTGTCTTGAATGCCTTGAACTTGTCTAGAGCTACTGCTTTTTCTTTCAAGAAAGTAACCCAAGTCATTCTAGAGTAATCATCAATGAGTAACATAAAATACATGTCTCCTTGCATACTTCTTACTCTAGTAGGTCCACATAAATCTATAGACACTAGCTCAAATAGTCTATCAACTAATTGGTCCTTGCTTTTGAAACTTGTTCTTGTTTGTTTCCCAAATTGACACTCCTTGCAAATAGGATTAGCAGACTTCACAAGCTTAGGAAAATCTCTAATAGCCTGTGCAGTACTTATCTTTATAATGTTATCAAAATTTATGTGACACAACCTTCTATGCCATAATCAACTCTCATCAGTCTGAGCCAACAAACAATAGTTATCAATTCCTTTCAAGTGATAGATATTACATTTTGTCTTTTTACCAGTTGTAATGACTGTTCCAGAGCTTTCCTTGATCTTGCATCCATTGTCCTTAAAGCTTAAATCATAACCTTTGTCACACATCTGACTCGCACTCAAAATATTGTGCTTTAATCATTTAACATACAAGACATCTTCAGTATTATGCTTACCATCAAAAGAAATAGATCCTTTTCCACAAATCTTACCAGTTGTATCATCTCCAAACCTAACTAGTCCACCATCATATCTTTCCAAACTCACAAACTTACTTTTGTCACCGGTGATGTGGTGAGAGTAGCCACTATCAATAACCCATTCATCCTTGTCCTTAATGACCTGAGCAGCCAAAGCACTTTCCACTAGTTTTTCTTCCTTCACACAACTAGTAGAATTACTAGACATAGGATCTTCCTTAATAGCAATAAACAAGCATTCTTTTCCAGAAGACTAGCATTATCTAGATCACCATTATCTGATACTCCTTCATCATCATCAAAAATATAATAACACTTATTTTGGGTCTTAGGCCTATTCTCATATCTTTTTTTATTTCTTTCAATTCTCTCAAGACATCTGGAAGCAAAATGACCTACTTTACCGCAATAAAAACATTTGAAAGGTAACTTGCCTTTATACTTACCAGATCCTCTTTGCAGTCTATCCACAAAGTTGGCCTCAACTTCATCAAACTCATCATCAGATTCTACCTTGTACTTTTCTAATTTGGAAGTTCTTCCAAAAGTATTAGCATTGAAAGCGGTCTCAACTTTCGGCAGAGCATCACCAAACTCTCTCATTTCAAAGGTAGTAAGCTTACCAAGTAGCTAATCTCTGTTAGTTTCTTTTACTCGCATAAATTCTTCAATTACAGCTACTTTGTGACTGTAGGACATTGGTAGAGATCTGAGAATTTTCATCACTATTTCCTTATCACCAAGAGTTCCCCCCATGCCTTTTATCCCTGTGACAAGTTCATATTGACTCTTTGCATAAAGGCTGTTATGTTTTCATCTTCATTCATCTTCAAACTTTCATATTTCATTTTCAGACTTTGTAGCTTGGCTTCCTTCATAGAATCATCTCCTCATACAGATTTTTCAACTTTTCCCATACCTCATTTGTAGTTTCAAGATCCACAATTTTTGTCAGTATTGAGTCATTTAATGAGCTTAGCAGAGCATCTTTTGCTTTAACATCCATCTCATATTCTTTGATTTCTTCTTCAGTTGTCAGACCATTTTGAGGCATGGTGTATTTTGTTTCTACGACTTTCCATACTTTGTAACCAAGATAAAGAAGATGGCTTTTCATTTGAGCTTTCTAGAGAGCATAATTCATTCCATCAAAATGCAGTGCTTCCTTCTTGTAAGACATTTTGGATCTTCCTCAAGTTGTTAAACTTTCTTCAGAGGAACCTTGCTCTGATACCAATTATTGATATGCATTGGATAACTAAGAGGGGGGGTGAATCAGTTGTCACAAAAACGTAGTCACTTCTGCACTTAAACATTAATCACTTATCCACAATTATTATGATTTAACAATGAATGCATGAAATCATAAACTTAACCATAGATACAACATCAAACACAAGAGACACCAAATTTTACGTGGAAAACCCCCAGGTGTGGAAAAACCACATAGAGGATTAGCTCTCAAAATATATTGCAATCTTTGAAAAATGATGTTCAGGCTTGGTCACTCCACAGGCCTAGAACATATTGGCTCACTGCCATGAAGTACAACTAGGTCTAGCAGGTTCACTACCTCAACCCTAAACCTAGAAAGATTATAATAAGGGTTGTTAAACCCTACTGGTGGCTCACTGCCAGGTTCACTGCCACAATCAACATCTTCTTTATGTCTATGATTGAATTACAACAATTCCTCTGCTCTTCTCTTAATCTACTTTGCTCAGCCTCTGCTCTGCTTAGCTTCTGCTCTACTTTGCCTCTGCCTTGCTCTGCCTCTTGGACCTTTTTCCTTATCTTTCCATATTCACTCAAGGACATGTTTTCCATGACTCAACTACAAGTATTTATACACTTCAACAACCTTGGAATGATCATCAAGGTCATCATTACAATCATCAACCATTGGAACAATCTCCAAGGTCAGAATTACAAAAATTTATAAAATAGATCTTGACCTATTACAACATTATGCAAGGGAGATGAAGTAAAAGTGTACAGGGATCATGCCATGCCTTAGTTGGGGCTCAACCATGATCTTCCACACAACAACACACTTTTACAATCTTCAAGGGATCTCTACAACCACTGAAATTAACCAAGTCAACTAAGACTGATTACACACTACGTTATCTGGGAACAATCTTCAAACATGATCTCAATTCCTTAATGCAAACCAATGTCATGATAGGAACATGATCAAGAGGCATCCACAAGCACATTGTAATTATCAGGAGCAACCGCACAAACCTTAACCATCTTAACAATAGGATCTTCACACCAGAACACATGAACTTTATTGTCTTCAACTATCATAAAAGAAAGATAGCTTGCGGACCACCAAAACATGAACCACTACAATTGTAAGCACTTATCATCATCCTATACTTCCCTCTAGAACTGTAGAGCAAAATACTTTATTGTAGACAAATGTGGAGCAGAATACTTTCTCCTTGTCCGAACTGAACTTACAGAAAAAATAGGTTTTACTCTGGTGAATGCAACTCTCTCAATTCTTCACACCGAAGGCTCAAAATCAAGATTTAGCATCTCTAGACATTCCTTTAAGTAACTTCCAATCCACAAACCAAGATCTTCATCCAACAAGAAATGTGGAGCAATCTACTAGACTATTCTTTCAACATACAACTCACTATCTATACTGCACTTCACTATAACTCACTTATTTCTTTTGGAGAGGCTAATTTTCTCAATATCCTCAACATATAAAGCTTCTAAAAAAGTAATAGAATAAGATACAATTGACACCAATGACAACAAAGATATGTTGACATCAATGACAACACCGATTAGGCACATACTTGCAACAATGATATTATCCAAAATGAATATAGATTTAATGAATCTAAATTAATTAGTCAATAGGCTTATATGTTGGAGATTTTTCTCTAGCTAAATTATCAGATGCCGACCTTTTTTTCCGTCATTTGGTCATTATTGCAAAAAATTGGTGGATTCTCGAAAAGTGTTTGACCACGTGAAAGAATGAGGTAGTGTCTCATGGAATACATTATTGCAGTGTATAGAAGATGTGTGTATCCTCATGAGGTAGTCACACTGTTTTACCAAATGCAACAAATAGGTCTCCAACATGATCAATCCATATTTTCTAGTGTACTCCTAGCCTATGCTAAAATGGGATTTTCAAAAGAGGGTTTGGACATCCATCAAAGCATAAAAGAGAAGAATTTTGATAGATGTTGTAGTTGCAACAACCCTAGTAGACATGTATGCAAAATGTGGAAGCATAGAGAAGGCACGTGAACTGTTTGATAAAATGGCTCAAAGAATTGTGGTTTCATGGAATACAATGGCTACAGGATATGCACAAAATGGATTTGTTGAAAAATCTTTAGGAATTTTCAAGAAAATGCAAATGGCAGGTGTAAAGCCAGACTCCACAACCTTTGCAAGCATCTACCCTGCCTATGCCAAAATAGGAACATTGGAACATGGTGTGGACCTCTATCAAAGTATAAAGAAACATGGATTTTGTTGGGATAAGGTGCCATTAACCTTGTAAATCCCAATATTGTATTTATTCTATTTATTATATGTAATTTGTAATTATCCATGAGGAGATGTACTAGTTTCACTAGCAGGGGTAATTTCAGAGTCATCGGAAGTTATTACGGAGTGACTTTTACTATTGGCAAATGTAAAAACTCATGGTAAATGAGGATAGACATGCTCCCTTGAGTAATATACTATTTTTTGGCATGTATGACAATTGTCATAATGTTTGGTGAGTGAATCTATGATAGTTGCAATTTGTCATAAGATTCTGTGATTCTATGATGCATATGACGGATATGTTAGTTGTATACTTGCTATATTTAGCCCAAGGTTCCTATCTTGGAAAGATAATCTTTTGTTGGAATCTATGATGGTTATGACACGTCATAAGATGTTGTAAGAGGCCAAATTTAGTCTTGGGCACCCAACCTTTGCATGGTTGTTTTTGGACAAGTGGAAGGTACTTGTAAGATGGCATTTAATATTTGTATGTTGGGGAATCTCATGAGAGAGAAGGTGAATGCCTAAGATGAGTTAGAAAATGTTTCTATAAGTATTTTCCATGTATTAGTTTCTGTAATATAGATTTTAGGTACTCAGGTGCTGCCGGAATGCTGTCAGATTGAAGACTGGTGGAGAGAGTTGAAGTGTTGTTGTATTGTCAATCATTTTCAGATTAATACAAACATTGGGCCTCTTCCTGTGTGGAGTTTTTTTACCCAAAAGGGTTTTCTCCATGTTAAACATTGTGTTATGTGTTCATATTTCTGATTTTGCATTTCTATGAAGCATAGTTTTGTTTCTATGTTACAATCTCCATTAATAATACACAGTTAAAGATTGCAAAAATTTATATTGAATCAGATTTCCATTGAAGTAGTGTTGCTTTCATTTCTAATAGATTTTTGTCTGATACTATAGTTGAAAATAATCTAGTAGACATGTATGCAAAATGTGGAAGCATAGAAAAGCTGGTGAATTGTTTGACAAAATGCCTCAAAGAGATGTAATCTCATGGAATGCAATGATTACAAGATATTCACAAAATGGATTTGTTAAAAGTGCTTTCAAAACATTCAAGTAAATGCAATTGGCATATCTAAAGCCAAATTCTACAACCTTTTACAGCATCCTCCTAGCCTATGCCAAAATAGGAGCTTTGCAACAGGGTATAGAAATCCATCAAAGCATAAAGGATAGAGAAATTTTGTCAAATGTTGTAGTGGCAACTATCCTGGTTGAAATGTATGAAAAATGTGGAAACATAGACAAAGAACGTGAACTATTTGACAAAATGCCTCAAAGAAATGTGGTCTCATGGATGACAATGATTGTAGGATATGCACAAATTGAACTTTTTGAGAAGACTTTAGAAACTTTCAAGAAAATACAATTGGCAGGTGCAAAGCTAGACTCCACAACTTTTGCTAGCATCCTCCCTGCCTATGCCAAAATGGGAGCTTTGGAATAGGGTATGGACATCCATCAAAGCATGAAGGATAGAGGAATTTTGTTAGATGTTGTAGTTGCAACTACCCTAGTAGACATGCATGCAAAATGTGGAACCATGGATAAGGCACATGAACTGTTTGATAGAATGCCTCAAAAATTTATAGTCTCATGGACTGCAATGATTGCAAGATATGCACAAATTGGATTTTTTGACAAATCTCTAGAAACTTTCAAGCAAATGCAATTGGCATGTTAAAGCCAGACTGCACAACCTTTGCCAACATCCTCCCTACTTGTTCCAAAATGAAAGCTTTGGAACAAAGAATGGGCATCCATCAAAGCATAATGGAAAGGGGATTTTTGTTAGATATTATAGGTTCAAGACAAAATACCTCAAAGAGATGTCATCTCTTGTACTGCAATTATTCTTAGATATGCACAAAATGGATTTGTTGAAAAGGCTTTATAATCCTTCAAGAAAATGCAATTGGCAGGTGTGAAGCCAAATTCCACAACCTTTGCTAGCATCCTTCCTGCCTACACCAAAATGGGACCATTGGAACAAGGTATGGACATCCATCAAAAGGTAATGGATGGAGGAATTTTGTTAGATGTTGTAGTTTGAACTACCCTAGTAGACATGTATGCAAAATGTGGAAGCATTGACAAGGCTTGTGAACTATTTGGCAGAATGCCTCAAAGAGATGCCATCTCATGGAATGCAATGATTGTAGGATATGCACAAAATAGATTTGTTGAAAAGGCTTTAGAAATTTTCAAGCAAATGCAATTAGTAGGTGTAAATCCAAATTCGATAACCTTTTCCAGCATCCTCCCTACCTATGCCAAAATGAGAGCTTTGGAATAGGGTATGGACATCCATCATAGCATAATGGAAGGGGGATTTTTGTTAGATATTATAGTTGGAAATGCTCTGGTAGACATATATGCAAATGTGGAAGTATAGATAAGGCACGTGAACTATTTGATGGAATGGCTCAAAGAGATGTCATCTCTTGGAATGCAATGATTGTAAGATATGCATAAAATAGATTTTGCAAGGATGCTCTCAAAATATTTGAATTAATGAAGCACTCTTGAACATATCTTAATATTGTAAGCTTTGCTTGTGTTCTATGTCCATTCAGCCATGCAGGTTTAGTGGATGAGGGTTGTACATACTTCAATTAGATTAGTAACCCTTATTCTATTACACCTACAATTGATCATTATGTGTGCATGGTTGAACTTCTTGCTCGTGCTGGCTATCTTGAAGACACTCTAAACTATATCATTAAGATGTCATTTAAACATGTTGTGGTTGTCTAGATGTGTTTTCTTGGTGCTTGTAGATCACATATGAATGTAGGGTTAGGAGTATTTACAGTGATGTTACTTTTTTATTTGGATCCTAAAAATGCTGCGACTTATGTTCTTATCTCAAACATCTATGTAGAAGTGGACAGGTGGGGGTGAGGTTCAAATGTTAAGAAGATTGATGAAAGATAGAGAAGTTAAAAAGATTCTTAGATGTAGTCGGATTGAAAGCCATAAAATGGTAAATTCCTTTTGTGTGGGAGACAGATCACATCCACAGACATGGGATCTATACAAAGATAGAGAAATTGGCTTGGGAGATGAAGACAAGAGGGCATTTTCTAGATTTAGGACATTTACTAAATGATGTGGAGGAAGAAAAATAATTATCTCTGCCACCATAGTGAAAAGTTGGCAGTCGCATTTGGCTTGTTAAACACACCCCCTAGAACAACTATTAGAGTTGTAAGAACTTTCAAGTATGTGTTGATTGCCACGCTACAAAATTTATCTCCAAGTTTATTGCAAGAGAAATTGTTGTGATAGATGCAAACTATTTCCATCATTTTAAATAGGGACAATGTTCTTGAGGAGATGATTGGTGATGCTAAATGAAGCAATCTAAAAGATAGGCTTGCAATATAATAATGTGCATGAAGGGACAATGTTTTATTTTCAATTTCTAGAAAGTTTTTTTTTTTTAAAATTTTACGAGTATTTGGCAATCTAGACCATGCTTTGGCTTTGTAAAATTATATGCATAGAGTCATAGAGTGCAATGGAGGTAATTGCTTATACACCTTGTTGGGATATTTGTCAAAGACCTATTTTATGGTAACAAGGACATTTCATTGAATTGTTTTTAGGGAACATGTATATGTATGAAATGAAAAGTTATAGGAGGTGGAAAATGGAGAAAAAACAAAAGGTGAGGAGCACTACAAGTAAATAGAAAGTCCCATGATCAATAGAAAATGGGAGAGGAGGTCTCACAATCTACCCTAGCCATGTTGTATAGTTCTTTTATTTGGATTAATTGTATTATCTTTTGCTTATGTTATCTTGATCATTTGAGATTTAACTACACATGCCATATTAGGTATGTAGTTTTATGTAAGTGGATGTAGATTTTGTTTCATTTATGGTTAGATATTTCTAATGTTGCTTCACATGCCTTGCTTAGTGAGATGGTTAATAGATTTTTAAATTCACAAATACCTTTTAATGTAATTGGATTTCACTCTATTTGATTTTACTTAGAAATGAAGTATTATAATTTATCTATGAAGAAGTAAAAAGTTACTATTATATTTATGTTGTAATTAGCTGATATGCATGGCACTTGAAAAACTTAGAATGAGGATTGTAAATTGATGTTAGAAAGAAGAGAATAATATTCTTATATGTAAAAATAATATCACAGTTTATATCGCATTGTAATTGCAAACTAATGGTATTACAAAATTATGCATGATGAGATTTATAAGTTTATATGAATGAGAATGAGGGTTTGAAAATGGTAGGGAGCGAGCTAAAAAGGGAGAGAACTGTGGTTTCATGGAATGCATGGCTGCAGGATATACACAAAATGGATTTGTTAAAAAATCTTTAGAAATTTTCAAGCAAATACAAATGGTAGGTGTGAAGCCAGACTCCACAACCTTTGCCAGCATCCTTCCTGCCTATGCCAAAATGGGAACATTGGAACATGGTATGGACCTCTATCAAAGCATAATGAAATGGGGATTTTTGTCTGATGCTATAGTTGGAAATACTCTGGTACACATGTATGTAAAATGTGGAAGCATAGAAAAAGCTCATGAACTGTTTGATAGAATGCCTCAAAGAGATGTAATGTAATGGAATGCAATGATTATAGGATATTCACAAAATGGATTTGTTGAAAGGGCTTTCAAAACTGTCAAGCAAATGCAATTGGCAAGTCTAAATCCAAATTCTACAACCTTTGCCAGTATCCTCCCAGCCTGTGCCAAAATGGGAGCTTTGCAACAGGGTATAGAAATCCATCAAAGCATAAAGGATAGAGAAATTTTTTTCAAATGTTTTAGTGGCAACTACCTTGGTAGACATGTATGCAAAATGTGGAAACATAGACAAAATGCCTCAAAGAAATGTGGTCTCATGGACTGCAATGATTGTAGGATATGTATAAATTGAACTTTTTGAGAAGTCTTTAGAAACTTTCAAGCAAATGTTGTAATTGGCAAGTGTAAAGCCAGACTCCACAACCTTTTCCAGCATCCTCCCTACCTATGCCAAAATGGGAGCTTTGGAACAAGGTATGGACATCCATCAAAGCATGAAGGATAGAGGAATTTTGTCAAATATTGTAGTTGCAACTGCCCTAGTAGACATGAATGCAAAATGTGGAAGCATGGACAAGGCACATGAACTGTTTGATAGAATGCCTCAAAAAATGTGGTGTGATCTCATGGACTGCAATGATTGCATGATACACACAAATTGGATTTTTTGAAAAATCTCTAGAAACTTTCAAGCAAATGCAATTGGCAGGTGTAAAGCCAAACTACACAACCTTTGCCAGCATGCTCCCTGCCTATTCTAAAATGGAAGCTTTGGAACAGGGAATAGGCATCCATCAAAGCATAATGGAAGGGGGATTTTTGTCAGATATTATAGTTGGACAGATTGCCTCAAAGAGATTTCATCTCTTAAACTGCAATTATTGATGGATGTGCACAAAATGGATTTATTGAAAAGGCTTTACAAACTTTCAAACAAATGCAATTGGTAGGTGTAAAGCCAAATTCCACAACCTTTGCAAACATCCTTCCTACATACACTAAAATGGGGGCATTGGAACAAGGTATGGACATCCATCAAAAAGTAATGGATAGAGAAACTTTGTCAGATGTTGTAGTTTCAACTTCTCTAGTAGACATGTATGCAAATTATGGAAGCATTGACAAGGCATGTGAACTATTTGGCAGAATGCCTCAAAGAGATGTCATCTCATGGAATGAAATGATTGCGGGATATGCACAAAATGGATTTGTTGAAAAGGATTTAGAAACTTTCAAGAAAATGCAATTAGTAGGTGTAAATCTTAATTTGGCAACCTTTGGGCCAACATCCTCCCTACCTGTGCCAAAATGGGAGCTTTGGAACAAGGTATGGACATTCATCATAGCATAATGGAAGGGGGATTTTTGTTAGATATTATAGTTGGAAATGCTCTGGTAGACATGTATGAAAAATGTGGAAGTATAGATAAGGCACGTGAACTGTTTGATGGAATGGCTCAAAGAAATGCCATATCTTGGAATGTAATGATTGCAAGATATGCACAAAATGGATTTTGCAAGGATGCTCATAAAATGTTTGAATTAATCAAGCACTCTGGAACATATCCTAACATTGAAAGCTTTGCTTGTGTTCTATGTGCATGTAGCCATGTAGGTTTAGAGGATGAGGGCTGTAGATTCTTCAATCAGATTAGTAACCCTTATTGCATTACACCTACAATTGATCATTAAGTGTGCATGGTTGACCTTCTTGCTCATGTTGACTATCTTGAGGACACTCTAAACTATATCATTAAGATGTCATTTAAACCTATCATGGTTATGTGGATGTGTTTTCTTGGTGCCTATAGATATCATATGATTGTAGGGTTAGAAGTATTTACAATGACGCTGCTTTTTTATTTGGATCCTAAAAATGCCACGACTTATGTTCTTCTCTCAAACATCTATGCAGAATTGGGCAAGTGGGGTGAGGTTCAAATGTTAAGAAGATAGATGAAAGATAGAGGAGTTAAAAAGTTTCCTGGATGTAGTTGGATTGAAGGCCATAAAATGGTAAATTCCTTTTGTCTGGGAGATAGATCACATCCATAGACGTGGGATCTATGCAAAGTTGGAGAAATTAGCTTGGTAGATGAAGACAAGAGAGCATTTTCTAGATTTAGGACATTTACTAAATGATGTGGAAGAGGAGGAAAAATAATTATCTTTGCCACTATAGTGAAAAGTTGGCAGTTGCATTTGGCTTGTTAAACACACCCCCTAGAACAACTACTAGAGTTGTAAGAACTTTCAAGTATGTGTTGATTGCCACACTACAAAATTTATCTCCAAGTTTGTTGCAAAAGAAATTGTTGTGATAGATGCAAATTGTTTCCATGATTTTAAATAGGGACAATGTTCTTGAGGAGATGATTGGTGATGCTAAATGAAGCAATCTAAAAAGTAAGCTTGCAATATAATAATGTGCATGAAGGGACAATGTTTTATTTTCAGTTTCTAGAAAGTTTTATTTATTTTTTATTTTGCTAATATTTGGCAATCTTATTTGGAAATCTAGACAATGTTGTTGGCTTTGTAAAATTAGATGCATAGAGTGCAATGGAGGTCATTTCATATACACATTGTTGGGATATTTGTCAAAGACCTATTTTACAATAACAAGGACATTGACATTGAATTATTTTTAGGGAACCTATATATGTATGAAATGAAAAGTTGTAGGAGGTGGAAAATGGGGAAAAAATAAAGGTGAGGAGCAGTACAAGTAAATGGAAAGTCCCATGATTAGAAAAAAAAATGGGACAGGAAGTCTCACAAACTACCCTAGCCATGTTGTATAGTTCTTTTGTTTGGATTAATTGTATTATCTTTTGCCTATGTTAGCTTGATCATTTGAGATTAAATTACATGTCATATTAGGTATGTAGTTTTATGTAAGTGGATGTAGATTTTGTTTCATGTATGGTTACATATTTATAATGTTGCTTCACATGCCTTGCTTAGTGAGATGGTTAATAGATTTGTAAATTCACAAATACATTTTAATGTAATTAGATTTCACTCTATTTGATTTTACTTAGAAATGAATTGTTATAATTTATATATGAAGAAGTAAAAAATTTACAATTATATTTATGTTGTAATTAGCATATATGCATTACACTTGAAAAACTTAGAATGAGGAGTGTAAATTGATGTTAGAAAGAAGAGAATAATATTCTTATATGTAAAAATAAAATCACAATTTATATTGCATTGTAATTGTAAACTAATGGTATTATAAAATTGTGCATGATGAGATTTATGAGTTGATACAAATGAGATGAGGGTTTTAAAATGGTAGGGAGAGAGCTAATAAGGGTGTTTTATAAGTTTTTGGAGTGTCAATAGGTTTAAAACAACCAAAAAATCAAAAGGATCAAGTCTATAAATTTTTTAAAGAAACACAATGGGATACATCCATAGGATTACAAAGAATATTAGAATTATATTCATAATATGGTCAAGTAGACCACTTTATCTACATGTGACAAACTAAACAAATAGAAGTAAAGATTACATTCCATTTGGTAAGATAAGAATTGAATGATTTTGCATTAGTTGCATACCTAGCAAATGCTAGTGAAAATTAAATTTCATTTGTTTACAATCTTTAATCACAACTACATTAAGAATTTTGAATGCTTATATTTATTTCATGTCAAAATGATATAATAGGGGATTCAAATTCGTAATGTTTAAAGACTTATGAGTCATGTGTGTTGGGACTTTGGTGATATTCACTTGCAAAGAGTTCTTATAGGAAGAGCTTCTAGAATAAAATGCAATGAAATGAGATGAGTTATAGATGTTATGGTACATACATGTTGGTTCATATGTGGTGATGTTGTGGTAATAAGATGCAATATAACATACATGTGGTGATGTTGTGGTAGTAATATGTGGTGCAACATACGTGTTAGTTTACATGTGGTTATGTTGTCATAGTAACCACATGTCATTTGAAGAACTCACAACCACATATGAAAAAAATGTCACTAGAAGCACGAATGAGGATGCAAGAGCACTTGTGGTAGAGCTAGAGTTCATGTAGCATAATCTTAGAGCAGTATACTATTCTGTAAGATGGCACAAGGTAGTACAAGCAATTTGATCAGAAAGTGATGTTATGTTTATATGTGTTATTACAAGCATGGAAAATCCAAAAGGCTACCAAAGCCCATGCCGCCAATACAAAAAAGAAATTTAAACAAAAATGGTATGGGTACCCAAACAAAAAGCAATGCATCCAAATCCCAAGGCAACCCCAAATCCTAGACATCTCGCTTCCCATTTAAAAATCCCACAACTCCTAAGTTTATTTGAGTCCCTAAATCCCCAAATTGACAATCCCCATTACTCTCCACATCCCCCTCCCAATCAAAAGCTTCAAAATATAATTCGGTGTGTGCAACCATTGGTCATGGTTACCCTCCACCCCATGGCATTCCCTCATGCATCCATCTCTCTATCATATATCCCCTATCACGCATATCTCCCCCATCATATCCGTATGGTCCATGCTTTTGCATAATCCACAACATAATCCAGATCATAATCCATCTCATAATCAACATCATAATCCACTATCCTCCATTTTCATCTCATGCAATCGTCTACCAACATCCATGTGCATAATGACACCCAACATGGTCCATGTGCAGGAAACATCCAACATGGGGCATTATCCTTATTGCTATGGAAATAGATGTTCAAGTCCCCATCCCATCCAAAAAACAAAAAAACAAAAAAATAAAAAAAAACAACAAAAAATGAAAAAAATGAAAAAATAGCATAGAAAAAAATCCATCCAATGGTGAAAACCACTCCTTGTAATGCCTTGGGAAAGTACCATGATGAAAACCTCTTGTGGGTGTCATGCATAGTCCCTTTTCCATCCATTCGTATACTGTATTTGGGGGCAAATCATGCCTTTCCTCCATCCATCCATAACATCCTTTTATCCAATCCATTATGTATCCTTATCTTATCATATTCCTACCCACCATCTCTCTATCTATCCTATCATCTCCCATCCATCCTATCCATTGTATCTTCCTTCCAACCGTCTTGTGATTCCCTAAAGCATGCTTTAAACACCTCTTAACATACTACGAAGTCCACCTATCTCTTCCAAGAATTCTCCCTGTCGTGCATTCTCCTAAATATCACCTCACCTTATCATCACATTTTAAACCCCTCTACCCATTCATTGCATCCATTATCACCTATCTTTTTATCCTTTCAGGTTAGTCTCCTCATAATTTAGCGCACGTTTTTCCTAGATTCTTGGGTATACATGGGGAGATAGAGGTATGGTTAGGAGAGGTATGATAGGGTGGGTCTAAGGGAGCTAATAGCAATCTAGGGAGAAAAAAACATTATTAGAAATTGGAAATGAGAGGATGATGGTACCTATGGGGCATCAAGCATGTCCCACGTGGATGAGAGATTTTATATTTCATGACCTAGATGACCAAGAGAGAGCTGATCTCATACATTTGGTTGCACTTGAAAGTAAGGAATTTCTATCTATTGTTGCCATGCCCTCTTAGCATCTTGTTTTTAAAAAAATTATAGAAATTGGCACTAACATTTTCATAAGTATCCTTGTTCATTTGGTTCATAGTTTATCATGATTGTGAAAGGAATGTACCAAGATACAACAAATTTAGAAGAAATATGCTCATGGTTCCACTTACAAAGTGGCAAGACCTTACTAATGATAAAGAAGCCATTCAATTTCTTCACGAGGTTTATAATAATGATGTTGAAAATCTAGACTTGTTGGTTGAACAAATGATAGAAAAAAGATTATCAAAAATTGGAAATGAGGGGATGATGGTATCTATGGGGCATCAAGCCTATCCCACATAGATGAGAGATCTTATATTTCAAGACCCAAGTGGCCAAGAGAGAGCTGATCCCAAAGATTTGGCTACACTTGAAAGTAAGAAATTTCTACCTATAGTTGTCATGCCCTCTTAGCGTCCCATTTTTTAAAAAAATATACAAATTGGCACTAACATTTTCATAAGTATTCTTGTTCATTTGGTTCATAGTTTATCATGATTGTGAAATGAGTGTACCAAGATACAATAAATTTAGAAGAAATATGCTCACGGTTCCAATTACAAAGTGGCAAGACCTTACTGATGATAAATAAGCCATTAAGTTTCTTCATGAGGTTTATGGTAATGATGTTGAAAATCTAGACTTGCTAGTTGAACAAATGGCAACAAGGTTAATTACTAATCTCAACTCTTTAGCTTTCTGGTCGTGTGATACTTCATATTTTGTGCTTGATATATTTATATTAATGTAGGCATGGGTTTAATATAGAACTAATTCAACTTAATTTTATTTTAAATGGTCTGACTTGTTTATGATATGTTTAAATTTTATTCTTAATGAGTCAATATCTATTTGCACATATTGTTGAATAGTTCTTGTTCTTCAAACACTCCTATTATGGCTATTTATTTTTCAAGGAAATTTTGTCAATCCATAAGATTTCTTCTCTCTGTGCATTCCCAAATAATAATTGTACAGAGATCAAATTGTTTCCAATATATTTGAGGTATGACACCAATTGAAATTTGAGCAACAAACCCAATGTTATCTTTCCATAATTCTGGTTCCATGTTACCATTTTTACGCACATCAAGTTAATAGAATAAGCATTTACAGTCTCGAATGCTTTGTTTGGAAGTTCTATAAATTTGTTCAACAATCCATTCGGTGTGTCCAATTTTGGGTCAAAGTTTGTCATAGTAGTAGTATGTAGTTACTCAAACTATTACATAGCTATTTATCACACAACATTATGTAGTTGAAAAATTGTATTTCTGAATTACAAAAGATAGCATGACAACTGGGACCAATTGAATTCTAAGCAATTTTTAATTGACATTTGTGGAGCAAACCTAATATTAGCTTTTCATAATTCTAGTTCCATCATACCATTTTTACATAGGGCAAGTTAATAGAATAACGATTTATAGTTTCGAATGCTTTGTTTGGAAGTTCCAAAAACCTGTTCAACTATCCACTTGGTGCATCCAATTTTGTGTCAAAGTTTGTCATAGTAGTAGTATGTAGTCACTCAAACTGTTACATAGTTGTTTATTACACAACATAATGTAGTTGAAAAACCATATTTCTAAATTGCAAAACATAGCATGACAACTGATGCCATAGACAATTTCAAGAAGGATGCAGCAAAAAACTAACTACATAATATATGTAGGAGGAGCCACTATATTATGAGAATTGATATTCCCTTGTAATGCCTATAAATCACAAATTACACTACCTTCCTCAAACAATGCAATGTCAACAAGTCATAAAACACAAACACTTCTCAAAAAACATTTACTTTACAAATAGATACTCCCTTGCAATGCCTATAAATCATAAATTACACTAGCTTCCTTAAACAATACAATGCCAACAAGTCATGAAACACTTTACAAATAGTCTATATGCAAAACCGTTGCACATTCACCCCTACAACTAGTTACACCGAGAAGCGGGCAGCGCATGAGCGTGTTAAGAAAAACAACTTTTGAAAAATAAAAATAAAAATAGCTGACAAAATTCTCCTAAAATAACCAAAAATAAAATCACTAATTACAAAGCCACAAGTAGAAAATAAAAACAAGAAGCCATACAATAAAAAATGAACAAAAATCAAATTTTATGAATTTGTGGAATAATGGTGTTAATCTCATATTACTACAATATTAACAAATTCAAATTCATTGCTAAAATATCAAAAAAATAAATCGTGCATTTCATTTTGTTTTTTGTATTGTGTTGTATAATATGTAATTTAATTTAGTTAGGGTTTGAATTTTTAATATAAATTAAGACTTTTTTATTTTAAAAATATATGTAAACAACTAACCAAAGTTTGTATTTGCATTAATACATATAAAATATTATTTTAGGGCACTATATTAAACCCTATATTATTTACTTATGCTTTAAAAAAAATCTAAGATAACTAACTGTGAAAGAAAACAAAAAATATATTACCATAAATTTATGGCACTATAATTTATTAGGTTTAGAATTCACTCAACTATATATGTTTAGAATTCATGGTCCTCACTTTTAACCAAACTTTTCCTTAAAACCACACTCTATTTTTATAAAGTATGAACCACTGAAAAAGAAATAAATTAAATTTTATTATGTAGAAAATAAAATAAAATTCATAGTAAAAATTTATAAAATATAACTTCTCTTATTTTGAATATATTTTGCTCCTTTATATGATATAAATTAAATTTAAATTAATTTTTATTAAACTATATTTTATTAGGATTTTATTACATGAAATAAAAAGGAGCAAAGTATATTCAACAATCTTATTCAGTGCAATATATTTTATAGTTTTTACTATATAGTTATCAGTTTAAATATCCTTCTTAGGCGCCCATTCTAAATTGATTAAAAAATAGGTGCCTCCAGAAAGAAAATATAGATATGCTAGTTATACTTATATAAAGATTATTAAACTAGCATACCTATATTTAAAAAAATATATCTAAAGTATGCCGAGAGATATCCTTCTCGAGGCGCCTATTTCCACCTATGTGTAGTAAATTGATTAAAAAAATAGGTGCTTCGAGAAGGATATCTCTCGACGTACTTTAGATATATTTTTTTAAATATAGGTATGCTAGTAGCATCGGCAGTGGCAAGCCCAATTCTAACTATATTATATAATTATAAGAATATATTATAATTATAATTATATTAATTATATAATATAATATATAATTATAATTATACATCTAACCTATATTATAATATCAAGGTTATGGTTTTAATCTAATTAAATTTATGGTTATGTTCATAGAAATATATGTTAAGTGTAATGTTAGCACAACTTGTCATATTTGTATCAATAACGATACCCTAATTCTATCCTAAATTTGAAATGTAACTCTAACTCTAATTCTACCCTATATTTGACATGTAATCCTAACCCTAATTGTATCACTAACCTTAATTTTATGCTTAACCCTAATCATAATTTAACTCTAACCCTAGTTCTAACTCTAGTGTTTTTGCCTTATATATTTGCCCTAATTATAACCAAACCCATAACCCTAATTTTATACATAAACCTAACCCACACCCTAATTCTATCCCTCAACCTAATTGTAAACACAAACCTTTGGTTATATATATGCCCTGATTGTAACCCTAAACCTCATTCTATTGAGGACCTTAATTTTATGATCCTTAACCGTAACCCTAATTTAACTCTAACCCTAATTCTAGTTCTATTGTCTTTTTACTTATATATTTTCCCTAATTATAACTAAACCCATAACACTAATTCTTTAACCCTAAACCTAACCCTAATTTTATCTCTAACCCTAATCCTAACCTAATCATAATTTTGATCCTAAGACTAACCCCAACCCTAATCGTAATTCTAGCCCTAACCCTAACTAAATTTATAACCCCTACCCTAATTATATTCATAACCCTAATTTTGAACTTGGTAATAATTCTATCCATAACCTAGCCCTAATTCTAATTCTAACCCTAACCCTAATTCTAACTCCAACCCTAACAATTTTTTTGTTATAAATATTTTCCCTAGTTGTAAACCTAATTCTAATCATAACCCTAACTGTCATTCTATCCCAAACCGTATTTCTTTCATTATCGCTAACTCTGTCCCTAATCCTAACCCTAATTCTAACTATAATTATAACCAACCCCATAATTCTAGATCCCTAAACCTAATTATAAACCCAACCCTTTAGTTATATATGCCATGATTGTAAGCATAATTTGAACTATAACCCTAAACCTCATTCTATTAGTAATCTTAATTTTATCGTTAACCCTAACCCTAACCCTAATTTAACTCTAACCCTATTTCTAGTTCTATTATTTTTTACTTATATATTTTCCTTAATTATAACTAAACCCATAACTCTAATTCTATCTATAAACCTAAACCTAACCCTAAGACTAACCCCAACCCTAATCCTAATTCTAATCCTAACCCTTATTCTGACCCTAACCCTAACTAAATTTCTAACCCCTACTCTAATTATATCCTTAACCCTAATTTAACTCTAACTCTATTATTTTTTACTTATATATTTTCCCTAATTATAACTAAACGTGCATAAATCTAATTCTATCTGTAAACCTAAACCTAACCCTAAGACTAACCCCAACCCTTTAATCCTAATTCTAACCCTAACCCTAACTAAATTTCTAACCCCTACTCTAATTATATCCATAACCCTAATTTTGAACCTGGTCGTAATTCTATACCTAACCCTAAACCTCATTCTATCAGTAACCTTAATTTTATCCTTAACCCTAACCCTAATTTAACTCTAACCCTAGAGTTCTAGTTCTATTATTTTTTACTTATATATTTGCGCTAATTATAAATAAACCTATAACCCTAATTCTATCCCTAAACCTATAACCCTAATTCTATCCCTAAACCTATAACCCTAATTTATCCCTAACCCTAATTCTAACCCTAACCCTAATTCTAACCCTAAGAATAACCCCAACCCTAATCCTAATTCTAAACCTAACCCTAACTAAATTTCTAACCCCTACCCTAAAATATTCATAACCCTAATTTTGAACCTGGTCATAATTCTATTCCTAACCCTAACCCTAATTCTAACTCTAATCCTAACAATTTCTTTTGTTATAAATATTTTCCCTAACTGTAATTATATCCCAAACCTTATTTCTTTCACTATCCCTAATTCTATCCCTAACCCTAACCCTAATTTTAACTATAATTATAACTAAACCCATAATTCTATCCCTAAACCTAATTTTACACCCAACCCTTTGGTTATATATATACCATGATTATAACCCTAATTTGAATTATCACCCTAAACCTCACTCCATCGGTAAGCTTAATTTTATCCTTAACCCTAACCCTAATTTAACTCTAACCCTAGTTCTAGTTCTATTGTTTTTTACTTATATTTTTGTCCTAAGTATAAGTAAACCCATAACCCTAAACCTAACCCTAACCCTAATTTTATCCCTAGCCCTAATTGTAACCCTAACCCTAATTCTAATCATAACCCTAAATATAATTCTATCCCAAACCTTATTTATTTCACTATCCCTAATTCTATCCCTAACCCCAACTGTAATTCTAACTATAACCCTAACTTTTTTGTTTTATATATTTTCCCTAATTGTACCACTAATTCTCATCATAACCCTACCCTTAATTGTAGTCCTAACCCTAACCATGATTCTACTGCCAACCCTTTGTTTATATATATTAGCCCTAATTCTAACATAAATTTGATTTGTAACTCTAACCGTAATTGTATCACTAACCTTAATTCTATCCTTAACCCTAACCCTAATTATAACCCTAATTCTATTCCTAACTATAACTATAATTCTAACTGTAACCCATACAATTTCCTAGTTATAAATATTTTCCCTTTAACTATATCCTAATTCCAATCATAATCTAACTGTAATTGTATCCCTAACCCTAACCCTTTAATTCTAACCCTAATATTTTTAGATATATATTTGCCTTAATTGTAACTCTAATTCTAATTGTAATTCTAACCCTAAATGTAGCCCTAACCGTAATCGTAATTCTAATCCCAACACTTTGGTTATATATATTTGCCCTGATTCTATCCTAAATTTGAATTGTAACCCTAACCCTAATTCTATCCTAATTCTAACCCTAACCCTAATTGTATCGCTAACCTTAATTCTATGCTTAACCCTAACCCTAATTTAACTCTAACTCTAGCTCTAATTTTAATTTTTTATTCTAATTCTAATTGTAACCCCAATTATAACCATAATCCTAACCCTAACCCTAACCCTAACCTTAATTCTAACTCTAATTATAAACCTAATCCTAACGTAATTCTAACCCAACCCTAACCTTAACAATAATTTTAATCCTAACCCTTACCCTATTTATAAAATTGATATATGCAAATTATTTGTGAAGACTTCCCCTTGACACACTTTCCAAAGTGGACCTAGAAGAGGCAATAATTAATTAATTTAATTATATAAGTCCATAATATTAAGTCTAAGAAAATCATGCAATTTAATTAAAACTAATAAATTCTACAAATTAAAACTTAATTTTAAGAGCATGTAAATAATTTAAAAGTAAATAAATTCATAAAATTAAATTTAAATTTAAAATGCATGTTTGTTTTTTCTAAAATTAAAACAATTGTTATAATGACTTGGATAAGTCATCTATTTTTTTTTAGTAAACTACAAAAACCAATTAATTTAAGTTACCAATTAAATTAAAAAACAAAAGCAAAAACAAAAACTTAATATTAGTAGAGATATCTAACATAGATTAATAAGTTTGAATATTTGAAACTTATCATTCAAAATAATTTAACTCAATTCATAAATTCATTTAATAATTTCATGATTTTAATAAATTAACACTATTGGTGCTCATAATTTAAAAAATAATTAAATTTCTAAATATTTATTATACATTCCTAAATAAATTCTTAAAAAATATAGCATTTGTTGGATAACCGTACCACAAGTTACCATATAGCAAATTAATCCACCACTTTATTTGAAATAATTGAAATATAAAAGTTAGAGAAATGAAATAATAAAACTAAATAATATTATAAAATTATTTTTAATTTTTAAATGTGCATGAAAGTAATTAAAACTCACAAATTAAATGTAAATTTAAATAGCATTTTTTTCAAATATAATGAGACATAACTATAAATTTAAAATAAATATTGTATACTTTAATATTAAATTTATTATTATCATTTTAACATATTATATGTAACAATTCTAATAACATAACTTATACTTTTAAAATATAGTTTAAAACTTATACTATAGAAAACCTCATATTAAATTTGATATATATTATACACACCATAATATTAATTTAACTAAGTGATGCTATAAACCATTTGACTTTAACCACTAGAGATTAATTTAATTTTAAATTCACAATTATAAAACCAATTTGTATTTTAAACATCATACAAGATTTTCCCTAAAATTATAATTTAACTACTGCACATTAATTTAATTTTGAATGAGATCACTTAGAAAATAGGGAGTTGTGGAGCTCTAATTTTAGTAAATATTAAAACTTACAAAATGATATAAAAAACATATAAAAACTCTAGTTTTACACTACCTTGTTTTAATTTTCTCCATTATTGTTTTTTTTTCAGGAGACTCAAATTTTTTTTGGTCTGCATGGAGGGTTGCCCTCAAATTTCTTCTTCTTGGTCTGCATGGAGGGTTGCACAATGAAAGAATTTGGAATGGAGGTGTTTTACAAATTATTTTAACTATTTTATCAATTTAGTTGTGCAGCTGCAGGATTCACTGGGAAAATGGTATGCATGTAGGTTAAGAGGAAGGAAAATGAGATATTTAGTTAGAGTTTGATTGCAGGTACAGAAGATTGCAAAAAATTCTAGATCAAAAACCTAGTTTTCTTAGTGGGTTTACACCTATAATCTATATATGATTGGGTTTCAATTATTTTAGGTCTATCATTTTAAAAATAGTATAATATACCAAGTATACCCAATTAATAATATGATGTATTAAAATTGAACAAAATATATTAATCTATATGCTGGTAGGATAAGGAAGTACAGAGTTAAATTATCAAAACAGATTTAATAAATTACAGGGGAGGGTGTATGTATATGTGTGTATATATATATTTACTGTATGCTATCTTTTTAAAAAATTAAAATACTCTTTATAAAAATACAAAAACATTGATTTTTTAAACTATTTTTATTCTATGTTGTATTTTAAAAAAATAAAATGTAGAGTATTAAAGTCCATTGTAATTGCTATTTTGACACTTTAAGATAACATTATAATATTATAATATGATATAATATTATAATATATTATTATTTTTATTTAAAATAGAATGTAAAGTCTTTTAAAAAATTAAAATACTTTTAAAAAAACAAAAGCATTGATTTTTTAAACTATTTTTATTGTATGTTGTGTTTTTAAATAATAGAATGTAGAGTAAAGTACATTGCTATTTTGACACTTTAAGATGACATTATAATATTATAATATGATATAATATTATAATATAGTATTATATTATAATATGATACAATATTATAATATATTATATAATATTATAATATATTATTATAAAATAATATGATATATTATAATATAATGTGATACGCCTTTGATCAATTTCTGCAATTCTATTCTATTCCTATAGGCCTTTGATCAATTTCTTCTGCAATGCTATTCTTTTATGTGAATATGTGTCCTTTCATATGCCATTTGTGTAACGTTTCTTTTCATGTTAGTGGATATGCCATTCTGTCCATCCGATAATATATTTTAAATTAGGGAATCTTAATTGGTATTTTTAATTTTTTTTACATCAATTTTGTTTTATGATTTTTGTTTACAGAATCTTAATTGTTTACGGGAATCTGAATCTTTCAGCCCTTACTGTGAGTGTAGAACGCCTTTCCACATAATTATTTAACATTACACTTAATAAAATTATTAAATTATTTTCTATTTCCCCTCACTTTCAAGATTGTTGAAAAGATCATAGAACTTTAATATTTTTTAAACTGGTTAACATTTTATTTATTTATTTTTTTGAACTTTATTCTCTATAAAACTGGGATAATATTTCATAAGGATTCAAATTATCATCTATTAAACGCCACAGAAATCTTCCCACTCGCGAAAATCTCGCACCCTACAATGACATTTGTGGTGGCTGTAGAAAATCAGAGGTCGTAATGCTTGTGATGGCCGTAAAAATGACGGAAATCGTTTTCTATCCAAATTACTTTATTTTTCCCCAGAGATGTGCAAAGTTTTCAAGGGTGGTTAATGTTTGGGGACCACATAAGATGTCTTCATATTTTATTGCCGTGCTTGACCAAACATTTTCTTACTCACCACAAAATATTTTTGGACAAAATGTGGTTAAGAAATTTCGTAGCATCTAAGCAGTGCATTTCTTCTCATTTTCTTGGTTGTATGATTATTAAAAACTGGACTTTTGGATGACCATTGAAATTGACAGAGACATACGAAAAGATATATGAAGGAAATATCTGGAAAATTGTAACCCTGTAACTTCCTCTTTCTTTTTCCTTTAACTTTTCGTGGATGGATTTTTCCACATGTTTACTCTGCATTACACTTTGAATGGGCTATAAATGTGCCTCACCTTGCAATCCCATTTCAAACTGAGAAGCCTTTGGGATTTGCAAACTGAGCTGCTGATTCTATTCTGTCATAGTGAGATAATAGCTTTGCCTTTTTCTGTTTTTGGTAGGCAATAAAAATGGCTTTGGGCATTTGGGTGTTGCTGCTGCTGCCGCCCATTATCTGCTGCTCTGCATGTTTGGAAGAGGAGAGAAATTATCTCTTGGATTTCAAGCAAGGCCTTAACTTCACCTATTTCAGAGGACACAAGTTAAGCACGCTGAAATCGTGGAGAGGGTTCAACTGCTGCGCTTGGGAAGGAGTGAGTTGCCACCCGCGCACTGGCCATGTGATAACCTTGGATCTCAACTCTGGCTTTCCCTACGCTTTTCAATGGAGTGAACTTCGAGGGAGCCTATTCCAATTGCTGCATTTGGAGCACTTGGACCTCAGTTACAATTACTTCAACTCTCTTTCCATCCCTCCACAAGTTGGAAAGCTGACAAGATTGAAGTATCGGAGCTTTTACATCTGTGGATTTATTGGTCGAGTTCCAAGAGAATTGGCTAAACTGCAGCAATTGGGGCACTTGGACCTCAGTTACAATAATCTCCAAGGTGCCATTCCAAGAAAATTGACTAAACTGCAGCAATTGGAGCACTTGGACCTCACTGTCAATAATCTCCAGGGTGCCATTCCAAGGGAGATCGGTAACATGTCCACCTTGAAATTCCTTGACCTCTCTTGGAATGATGGTTTGCAGAGCAGCAAGTCAAGTGAGTGGATAACACATTTGAGAGGGTTGGAGCATCTTGGACTGAACAGCATAAATCTCACTATGGCAGAAGATACTTGGCTGGGAGGATCCTTCGTTTCTCTCACCAATCTCACCACACTTGACATGTCCAATTGTATGCTGTCAGGAGAAATTCCTCCCTTCTTTGCAAATCTCTCACGGCTTCGACAGTTGGACCTTTCAGAAAATTCATTTAGAGGTAAGATTCCTACCTTTCTTGGAGCTCTCTCTCTGTTAGATCTTGATCTTTCTTGGAACAATTTGGAAGGTTTTACTCCCTCCTCTTTGAGTGGCCTGCCCAAGCTGGAGTATCTTTATCTCAGTTCCAACAAATTAACTGGCAGAATTCCATCTACTCTAGGGAAGCTTTCCAAACTGAAGTATCTTTATCTCAGTTCAAACAAATTAAACGGCAGCGTTCCATCTACTCTAGGCAATCTCTCCAAACTGAGCTTTCTTGGACTGCAGAATAACTCTTTGAGTGGTCCAATCCCGACTTCCTTTTCCAAGCTATCCAAGCTAGAGGGGCTTGATCTGGCCAACAACAACTTAAATGGAACATTGTCATTTTTTATTTGGAATAATTGCCCCGAACTTTTTTTTTGGATCTCTCGAGCAATATGTTGACTGTAAAAGTCAATGCCTCCACCATTCCCAAATTTCAGTTTGAATATTTAGCTTTACATGAATGTAATATTAGAGGAAACTTCCCTGCATTTGTTTCAACTCAATATGATATCAGATATTTAGATTTGTCCAACAACTCTCTTAGCGGCTTTATTCCAAATTAGCTTTGGGAACTCACATTAATTGAGTACATAGATCTGTCAGATAATTTATTTGATGGATCAATTTCAAAATCATTTAGCAAATATGCACAATATCTTTGGTTTCTTTCATTAGCTAGAAATAATCTTAGTGGTTCTATTTCAAATTCTATCTTTAAATTGGAGAGTTTGAATATCTTAGACTTGTCAAATAATAAGTTGAGTGGTAGGATTCCCCAATGCCTAAAGAATTGCTCCATATTGTCTGTCTTAAATCTAGAGAATAATAACTTAAAAGGGATGATACCAAATATATGTAAGGGAATGAATTCTCTTGAGACATTGAAATTAGGAGACAATGCACTTGAAGGGCATATTCCACCATCCCTTGGAACATGTAGGAACCTACAAATCCTTGATTTGAGAAACAATAGTTTGCAAGGGAACATTTTAAATTGGGTTAAAAGCTTGCACAATCTCCAAATTTTGATATTAAAAGATAATAATTTTAAGGGTAGAATCCCATTGCAATTAACAAAACTACAAAAGCTTCAAATTTTGGATATGTCAAAAACCAAAATTTTCAGGGGTTATTCCAAATGACTTTATGAAATTAACTACAATGGAAAATCAATCAGAAAACATAGAAATCCTTGAACATCTATCTAATAAAAATTATGTATCAAAATATTGTGTAGATGAAATAACAATTAACAATAAAGGATATGATATGGAGTTTGAGAAAATTTTGAGATTAGTAAAATGTCTCGACCTCTCTAGCAATAGTTTGTCAGGTAACATTCCTCAAAATATTGGATCCCTCAAAGGTTTGATTATTCTCAACATTTCAAGAAATCATTTCAGTGGTGAGATTCCTAAATCTATTGGAGAGATGACACTACTTCAATCACTTGATCTTTCACAAAATAAACTATCTTGGCCTATTCTTACTGAGCTGCAACTTCTCACATCCTTAAGTTACTTTGATGTGTCCTATAATAACCTATCAGGGATGATACCACAAGGGGGACAGATGATGACATTTGATTCTACATACTTCTCCAACAATTCAGCTCTATGTGGCCTACAAATCTATGTGCCATGTTCAAGTAGCCCTCCTAATTCTCCAATGGTACATGAAGAAAATAATGAAGATTCAGAGGATGATATGTGGTGGGATATAGGAATGGCAACAGGGTATGCAGTTGGATTTTCAATTGTAATGGGAATGTTATGGCTAAACAAAACTTGGAGTATCCCGTGCTTCAAATTCATGGATGGCATTATTATCTCTCTATTTGAAATATTAAGAGAGCATTTGTATTCTACAAGGTAGGATCATTTTGTAAGGTTTGTGGCCCAAATAACTTATATTTTATATTAATATAGGTTGTGTTATAATAAAATGGGGCATGCATCTCATTTACATGAGACACCCCCTTAGTGTTAATAATGTTAATTAATGTTGGTATGTTAATTGTTCTAAGGGTAGTTAAATGTAAATTTCTCATATATAATAATTGTATTGTGAATCTTTATAGAAACCTTTGAAATCAATGTAAACCAATCTTTACACAATATAATTCAATATAATTCCAATATATTTGTTCATATTGATTGCAATGTAGCTTTTGTTCTACCTCAATGAAAATGAACTAGGAAGAAATAAGAAGTCCGTGAAAGATTGAGCCATTAAGAGATTTTGATTTTAAAGAGTGTCCAATTAATTTATTTTCATTCAGAGTGTAGAATCAATTTTTCAGTATACATTCCAACATTCCAATCTACTAGAGGACATTGCAAAGCGTGAGAAAAGGAAAGAAATGTGTTGGAGTTTTGTTCAGTAGACGTTGGAATATGGTAAAGAATACGTTGAAATCTGTCATCAAATGCTGGAGTCTTTTGTGGCATTGGAAATTGCTCAAATTTAGTACCCAAGTTTATTTCAAACCTCTTGAAATATAATACTTTGTTTGAAATGAAGCGTGCGTGGAGTTGGACTGTTGAAAACACAGTATTATCATCTGAAAAGTCTGCTGTTTCATTTTGTTTTTTAACGACGACGTGATTTTTACCTTGTGAAGGCATTTCAATCTCATTAAAAGAGTTTATTCAGCAAAGGTATGGCAAACAATGGTGTGTGGAGCCCATGTTAGAACACTGGTAAAATCTTTTTAAAATAAAAAAAATTAGACGCCAAGTGCATATCGATTATTTAGGTTACATAGAGGATCAGGAATTGGCTATCAAAGTGATTGTTAAGGGTTACAGGGGTCACAAGATTAAAGCTTAATATTACTCTTTTGTATGAAGTATATATTATTACTCTTTTGTATGAAGTATATATTGTGAAAAATATATTTTGTTTTGAGAAAACTTGTGTATGTATGATAGATGTGGTCAAATGAGGTTGTAAAAGTATGTATCTACTATTCACAAATTTCAGCTTTACCAAATATATGTTAAGAGTACCAATTCTCTGGACATTAAAATTAGGAGACAATGTGCTCAAAGGGCATATTCTATCATCACTTGGAAAATGTAAGAATTTGCAAATCTTTGATTTGAGAAACAATACTTTGCAAGGGAACATATAAAATTGGGTTAAAAGTTTTCACAATCTCTATATTTTATTATTAAAACATAATAATTTTAAGAATAAAATCCCATTACAATTAACAAAACTACAATATCTTTGTGACAAGTGGATCTCTCTTCAACCAGACATAAGACTTTGTCAGCGAATGGATCTCTAGGCCCCTTGGGTCGGGAGGTTGTCCTCTGGTGGACACCGAGAACCTAAGATCAGATTAGGGGTGATTTCGTTATACTGGTGGGCAATGACTACTTCCTAAGTGGACCTAACCCCCACCCGTCTACGTGAGTCTGAGTCCCTAGAATGCACCTGCTTCCATAGCACCCATCTGCCAGCAAGAAGAGGTGTGAATCCCCATTTATTTATGGCTCACACGTACCCCATTCAAGGTCACTATGTACTCCTACCTATCTCCCCTATCTCTGGGGAGGATGTTTCCGTTGGCAAGCCAGTAAGCTTTTAATACTGTTGGGTGGTGAAGCCTAACTGTTACAGCCGCCTCATTCATTTCTCTGCCATCTCTACGGTTACTCTACCACCGTTTCCACTTCCTTCATTTATTAAACGGTTTTCCCTTTTTTAAGTATATTCGCTGCTATATCTGGTGGTGTGAGTGTTGGCTATAAATTAGCTTCAAATGCTGAATACTGCTATATGAAGATAACTGATAATAAAGATATTCCTCTGCTTTGAGAGTGGATGTAGCCTTTATGGTGAACCATTATAAATCTGTGTTCTATGTCTTGATCTTGTTCTTCAGATTGTTTTATTTGCTCTTTTTATTTAACAATTGGTATCAGAGCTTGGTTAGAACCAAGGAGTTGTGAAGAAAGTTGAGCAGATATGGAAGAGAGCCCCAACTTGGATGATTAGGTTTAAGCTCTCATGTCTATGTCCCATGGCTCTAGAGAGAGTTTTGATGAAGTGGGAGCTATTCATATAGATGATGATGAAGATTTTTGGGCTTCTCAGAAGAAGCCTTTGGATCAGTTAGATGATGAAGCTGATTCTATTATTGAGGAGTTTCTTAGTATGTTGGAACCTGGCAGTGACATGGAGTAGATGCAAGAAATAAAAAGTGTTGTTGGAGAAGAGGGAGAGGTAGAAGAAATATTTTATTTTGCTGATAGTGAAGTTTTTCTTCTCAAGTTGCAGATTCAAACATAATGTGTTCAAGGAATGGTTATAGTACTCTGTCTGTAGGGAAAAAGGTTAGATTTGATTTGCTAATGGAAATACATGATGCTCCTGTCTATTTGGCTGCTAAAGTTCTTATGAGTGACTGTGATCTTGATTCCCCGAGCACTACACAGGCGAGATCTGTGTGGGAAAGGGCCCCAAGTCAGTCTGTTAATGGCCCTCGATTTGTATGACAGTCTGGAAATGATCTACAGTGCAGAGAGCAGTTTGGCGGTGGCATAGAGTCTATGAGTCAGTTTGATCGTGATCCTCTCTCTCAACAATTGGTAGAGGATTTGCATGTTTTGGTAGAAGCTGAGAATCAGGATGCTTTGGTAGATGAGGGTTTGAATGTCTTGTGTAGGATTTGTGGGGACGGTGGGCATCCCACAATTGATTGCCCTATGAAGGGATCTGGGAAGAAAATGGATGATGAATATCAAAAAAATTTGGCTAGTCAAAATCAGAACTTTGGTGGATTGAACATGGGGCTTGTTGGTTCCTTTAATCCTTTCCTGGTGGCGTCCTTGAATACGTCTTCACTGGGCTTTGGCAGTGGTTATGGAACTCACCCAAGTTTTGGGGCTATGGCGCTAGAAGGAGGGAAATGGTGAGGAATAACATATGGCCTCGCTTAGTCGCTTGTAGGTCTTTCCTCTTGTTGGTGAGATTGATTAAGTGTGCCCATGTTTTGGAGGTTATTCAAACTGACGTGCTTTGGAGGAGATTCATCCGGAGCTTTGTTGAACAGAATTTGACGAAGCTAAAATCTTCGTTAGGGCTGATGTAACATTACAAGTGGAAATGTAGGAGATATCTTGGCAGCACTGGTTGGACTTCAAGTGGGAGATTGTTGGGCAGTGAAGTCCAACCGTTACAGCCGCCTCATTTATTTCTCTGCCATCTCTACAGTTATTCTGCCACCATTTCCACTTCCTTCATTTATTAAACAATTTTCCCTTTTTTAGATATATTCGCTACTATATCTGGTGCTGTGAGTGTTGGCTATATATTAGCTTCAAATGTTGAATGCTGTTGTATGAAGATAACTGATAATAAAGATATTCCCCTGCTTTGAAAGTGGATGTAGCCTTCATGGTGAACCACTATAAATCTGTGTTCTGTGTCTGATCTTGTTCTTCAGATTGTTTTATTTGCTCTTTTTATTTAACAAATACAGATATGACAAGCTTCAGCTCTCCTAGAGGCTCCCACTTGGATCCTTTCTGGATCATACTTCTTCTTGATTTCCCATCTCATTGCTGCACTTGGAAAAGACAGGTTTTTATTTCATCGGCTGGCGCTTGGCTTTTCGTAGATAGCACAAGTGACGTGCGTTATTATCACATTTGGGCTCATTTAATGTCAGGCGCTCCCTGGTTCTTTATAGGGACATTGACATTTTAACTTCTTCATATTATATTTATCTTTGTCTCTCTGTAATTCCTTTGCCTTCCTCCCATGGTCATGGTATTGTTTTGGTTTTCCAGTGCAGGTGTGCAGGTTCCATGGAGGGTGAAGTTGTGAATTTTAGGTTCTTCTTTCAGCCCTACGACTAGGAACCGACGATTAGGGGCATATTTCTATCCTGGACCTAAACAAAATTTTCGAGATTGATTGTCTGCTTACCCAGTTTTCGGTCAGACACATCTGCAACCAAAGGTGGCTAGATGGTCAGCCTGAAAGAGAGGTGAGGTGGTCGAATGTGGTTTCTGTCTTCCTGTCCAATCTCTTGGATACTACCCTAGACGCCAGCTACGTTTTACCCATAGCTATGGGGATGATCAACAAAAAGTTGTTCAGTGTTGACCGTTGGAATGGTGCTCTCCAAAACTATGATATCATGGTTGGCGACGCGTGGGTTAGTGGACTCTTTCCAATACACAAACTCCGTTCTTCCAAGGCCATGGAATGTCTATATAGGACAATGCAAAGAGGACTGGTGTGTGGATGCATTAATGAGATCGAGAGAGCAATTAAGGGCCATTCCTTCTCTGTGCCAAAGTGGATAAGAGTGAGATGCAAAGAACTATTCGTGGCTATAAGTTTTTTGCGTCTTCATGCTGCGGATCAGGCCCCACATCTTCCAAAGGTCCCGGAGGCAATTGATGCAGATTCAGACACCGAGGAAGAACCGAAGCAACCTGAGGATGGCGAGCCTACAGCTGAGGTGAGCGGGGTGGTCGGCCTTGTGGACATGGGTGATGGTTAAGCGGCTATTAGTTCTCCTATTTTTTGTTTTTTGGTTATTTTGCTCTGTACGTCCGACTCGTTAAGGATGACGCCGTGGGTTTACCGGCTATGTTGTCTCCTCTACTGTCTTTTGGGACTTGGTCCCCCCCTATGTAATTAGGTTTTTTTTTTTTTTTTTTTGCTTAATATAAGTCTGAGGGCTTCCACCCTCTTCCAAAAAAAAAAAAAAAACAATATTTTTAAAATTTGGATATGAAATAACATTTTTTAGGAGTTATTCTAAATGATTTTATGAAGATAACTGTAATGGAAAATTAATCAAAAAACATAGAAATACTTGAACATATGTCTAATAATATCTATGAATACAATTTTTATATGGATGAAAAAACAATTAAAAATAAAAGACAAGATATGGAGTTTGTGAGAAATTTGAAATTAGTAAAATGTCTTGACCTCTCCAACAATAGTTTGTCAAGTAACATCCCTTGAAATATTAGATCCCTAAAAGGTTGAATTATTTTCAATGTAACATACCATCTCATATTACTTGGAATTACTCAAACAATTTACTAAGAAAGTAAATGAATATGTGATGCAGGGGCATCTGGGCAGACTGGCGATCAACATCAACCAAAAAAATTGTTGGTTTGTTTTCTTTGAGTTTTGGTTTTTTGGGGTGTGTTTGGGATTTCAATTGGCATCTCTTTATGTTGGAAAAACTCTCCTATGGTTAAAATTGCAATTTTGGAGTTTCCACCGAATCAGGTTTTACAGAAATTTTAAAATCTTGGATTTTATAAAATCTGGAACGAAATGGCTTGGTGGGAAGCATAGTAGTGTCAATCTGCATGTATTGGCAAGTTTTTGCGTGAAGACGAGCTACTCGGTGAAAGTTATGCAAAAGTCAGTTTTTAGTAGTTTGAGCAACTTGTTGAAGTCACGAAAGTGTATTTTTCTCTCCATTTCTCTCTCTAATTTCATGAAGGCAAAATTAGAAGGCATTATATAGAATTTTCTAGCTACCATGGGTATTTCATTGTTTCTATTAGTCATAATTGTTTGATAAATTACCTTTCTGGCATTGAGAACACCATATTTTGAAAATCAAGATTATTTTCCTCCAATATTTATGAGAGGTTGCTAGCATGATAAAATATATAGTTAATTATAAATCAACTAACATTTCAACCCTATTCATAAGCTGGCATCACATATGGAATATAAAACAAAAAAACAAAAATAAATGAAGGCGTGGAAAATGGGAAGAGGAAGCGCTTGTTTTGGGAGAGGGAGAAAGTGAAAGCTGTAGGAATAAAAGAAAAGAGGGTTCCCACAGCGCCAAGGTGGGGGTGTGCTGTCAGAGAGTGTGGAAAGAAAAAACAGAAGTTTTGAAGCTGCCCAAAACAGAGGAAAGAAGGCAGCGAGGAAATTGAGGAGAGATTTTGAGAATAAGAAGAGTGGAGTGCAGATTTTGGGGAGTCCTCCAGTAGTAGCAGAGTGGTTTTTCTTTTTGAAGAAGGGAAAACTGAAAATAGAAGCATGTGCAATAAGAGAGAATTGATGTAGCAGTAGGAAAGCAAACAATACAAGTAATTGGGTTAAAAGCTTGCAATGTTGATATTAGAAGATAATAATTTTAAGGGTAAGACTCCCATTGCAATTAACGAAATTGTAAAATCTTCAAATTTTGGATATGTCAAAAAACAACTTTTTAGGAGCTATTCCAAATGACTTTATGAAGTTAACTGCAATGACAAATGAATCACAAAACTTAGAAATCCTTGAACATGAATCTAATAATTTTAACGTATTAAGATATTATATAGATAAAATAACAGTTAACAATAAAGGTCATAATATGGAGTATGAGAAAATTTTGACATTAGTAAAATGTCTCGACCTCTCCAGCAATAGTTTGTCAGGTAACATTCCTCAGAATATTGGATCCCTCAAAGGTTTGATTATTCTCAACATTTCAAGAAATCATTTCAGTGGTGAGATTCCTAACTCTTTTGGAGAGATGATACTACTTCAATCACTTGATCTTTCACAAAATAAACTATCTGGGCCTATTCTTACCGAGCTACAACTTCTCACATCCTTAAGTTACTTTGATGTGTCCTATAATAATCTATCAGGGATGATACCGCAAGGGGGACCGATGATGACATTTGATTCTACATACTTCTCCAACAATTCAGCTCTATGTGGCCTACAAATCTATGTGCCATGTTCAAGTAGCCCTCCTAATTCTCCAATGGTACATGAAGAAAATAATGAAGATTCAGAGGATGATATATGGTGGGATATAGGAATGGCAACAGGGTATGCAATTGGATTTTCAATCGTAATGGGAATGGTATGGCTCAACAAAACATGGAGTATCCCGTATTTCAAATTCATGGATGGCATTATTATCTCTCTATTTGAAATATTGAGAGAGCATTTGTATTCTACGGTAGGATCAGTTTGTCAGGTTTGTGGTCCAAATAACTTATATTTTATATTAATATAGGTTGTGTTATAATAAAATGGGACATGCATCTCATTTACATGAGACACCTCCTTTAGTGTTAATAATGTGAATTAATGTTGGTATGTTAATTGTTCTGAGGGTAGTTAAATATGAAATTTCTCATATATAATAATTGTATTGTGAATCTTTATAGAAACCTTTGAAATCAATGTAAACCAATCTTTACACAATAAATTCCAATATATTTGTTCATATTGAGTGCAATGTAGCTTTTGTTCTACCTCAATGAAAATGAACTAGGAAGAAATAGGAAGTCGGTGAAAGATTGAGCCATTAAGAGATTTTGATTTTAAAGAGTGTCCAATTTATTTATTTTTATTCAGAGTGTAGAATCAATTTTTCAGTATACATTCCAACATTCCAATCTAGAGGACATTGCAAAGCGTGAGAAAAGGAAAGAAATGCGTTGGAGTTTTGTTCAGTAGACGTTGGAATATGGTAAAGAATACGTTGAAATCTGTCATCAAATGCTGGAGTCTTTTGTGTCATTGGAAATTGCTCAAATTTAGCACCCAAGTTTATTTGAAACCTCTTGAAATCTGATTAAAATGCACTGAAATTTAATACTGTGTTTAAGGCGTTATCATAATTGGTTGAAATGAAGCGTATGTGGGCTGTTGAAAACACAGTATTATCATCTGAAAAGTCTGTTGTTAGTCCCTGCCCTGCGGCATGGTGACTGTTGTTTTCACCGCGATAGCATTTCTTTGGGCGTTGGAATTTGTGCAAGTGTTATAATTGAAATTAGCCTAAGTTTTTTAGTCTATACATAGTATTATTTTGCCGTTGATATTTGTGCAATGACAATAAACAAAGTTAAACCTAGGGTGTTTTAGTTTTAATGAATATTAAGACAGTAATATTAGCTTCAGGTTTTTTCCCATTGGTTGGTTCTTTTTTTCCCCATTGGCAATTTGTCTTTAGTGTAGGCAAAAGGAACAACTGGATTGGGACCATCATCCTATGGAAGTGGTTGGACATTCCTCTATTCCTCGCTCTCACTTAAAGGAACCCTTACATCATCTTCATCCTCAGATTCGATTTTGTCTAATCAGTGATATTATCTGCTCACCAATACAATAGTACCCGATCCAGAATAGGTCACATCCAGACATTTCTAAAATATTCCTTCTCATCATGATACCAACAAATTCCTAAATACAATAGTTAAACCTTTAGTTCCAAGCCAATTTCTCCAATTTAACAAGGATCTCCTATGTCTATGGTTGTGATATGTCTTCTACATGAAAAACGTTTACCATTTTCATGGCCTTTAATCCAACTTCATCCAGGAATGTTTTTAATTCCTCTGTCTTTCATCAATCTCCTTACCATTTGAACCTCATTGCACCTGCCCACTCCTACACAAATGTTTGAGATAACATAAGTCTGCACCATTTTTAGGATCCAAATCAAAAAGCAACACTCCTAAGCCTATATTCATATGTGATCAACATGCACCAAGAAAACACATCCACCCAACCACCAGAGGATTGATTGCCATTTTAATGATAAAGTTTAGGGTGTCCTCAAGATAGCCGGCACTGTTAAAAAGTTCAACCCTGCACACATAACAATCCACTATAGTTGTAATGCAACAAATATTACTCATGTGATTGAAGTGTGTAGAGCTCTCATATACTAAACCTGCACGGCAGCCTGCATTTAGTGCTTGATGGTCATAGAAAGTTGTTTAGTATATTTGACCAAAAGAAGAACACAACTCTGAGGGAGGTTCTTGATCTATGTTGTCCATCACTATAATCTTATACATATTGGGAAGCATCTTACCTTGAAGTTGTTTACAACTAGCCATAGTTATCTATGTCATGATCGAATTGCGACAACCACTCAATTTAGAGTTTGACTTGATCTCTTAGTAGATTGTTACTCAACATTAAAACTATCTTCTGTTCTACCTCGGGCAATCCTTTTACTACTAATACTCTAATATTGGCAATGTATTTTTCTTCTTTGCTCTAAACCTGATGGGAATATAGTGAGAACTGTCTTGTGCAGAAGCTTGAAATGTCTTACTAACAAATAAGTGAGTTAAGAGAGCAATACTTGCATTTGGATTGCAATTGAAAATCTTAGTGGTGAAAGATAGGAAGATATTGAGAATGTGAGCAATTATGTGACCATTTTATATTCGAATGAGATGTTTGCTTTCTTGACAAACATAAATATATCATGTTTTTCTGTACATATTAATCTTGTCTATCAATGTTGTAGGTCTGGTAATGGCCTTTCATCAAAATGTAGGGGTGGCAATTTACGCTAGATAGCCATTTGAACCTCATTGCACCTGCCCACTTCTACACAAATGTTTGAGATAACATAAGTCTGCAACATTTTTAGGATCCAAATCAAAAAACAACACTCCCAAGCCTATATTCATATGTGATCAACATGCACCAAGAAAACACATCCACATAACCACCACAGGATTAATTGCCATTTTAATGATAAAGTTTAGGGTGTCCTCAAGATAGCCGACACTGTTAAAAAGTTCAACCCTGCACACATAACAATTCACTATAGTTGTAATGCAACAAATATTACTCATGTGATTGAAGTGTGTAGAGCTCTCATACACTAAACCTGCACGGCAGCCTGCATTTAGTGCTTGATGGTCATAGAAAGTTGTTTAGTATATTTGACCAAAAGAAGAACACAACTCTGAGGGAGGTTCTTGATCTATGTTGTCCATCACTATAATCCTATACATATTGGGAAGCATCAAACAAGGACACCCTCTACAAGGGGTGCTTTACTGGCCCTTCCCTTATCTAAACAGGCGTAAGTCGTGTATCTAATTTTGTGCCACATTTTTGAGTTTTCCAAAACTGAATGGTTACTTATTTTGGTATCTGTTTATGTTTTAAAACCTTTGTATATTTGTTTCAGGTAACTTGGATAAATAGATATTCTTTACCATGAAATGTTTTGAGTGTCCCCAGTTTTTAGAGTTTTTCCTTTCTAATCTACAGATGCATTTTCCAAGAGAGATTGTTAATGATTTTTGGGCTAGGTGAATAGGATGCCCTTTTGTTCTTGTTTTCCTTGTGTGTTGGGTCTCATTTAACATAGAAGTGTTTAATTTGTTAAATGGGAAAGCAATCTAATGATCAGCTGCTTAGCCATTTCTTCTACAAAAGAATCAGCTTCTATAATCGGTTTCTAGTTTCCATTATTTCTAATTGTAGACACTAAACCTGAGAAATATATTTTATTAAAATGAAGTTCTTGTTACATTAATAAGCCTCATTTCGTCATTTGAATTTTGAATTGCTTCTGTTTTCCATTGCAGTTCCCCTGTTGCAAAAATATTCAGAACCGTTACTCCCAATGGTGCAGTTGCAGCTATAGTGCCTTATTTCTCATCCAGAGGTCCAAGTCAAATTACACCAAGTTTACTCAAGGTAACGTTCTCAGCTAACCCAGATTGACAATCTAAAGCTTTTTGCCATAATTTATACTCCAAAGTTAAATTGTATATAATAGCATTCTGAACATTTTTGCTGATTAAAATTTTAGAGAAACTGTATGGCTATATTTAAACATTTTTTGTTGTAAAATACTATCCAGATTTTACAGAGCCTGTATCTCATTTAACAGGTATTTTAGGGTAGACTGATAGGTTAAAATTATGTAAGGTAAGGAAAAGCAGGTTATGAAGTTGGTTGTTCTACCTGCAGTGTTTTCTATAAAATTGTTTATTTTTGAGCCTGTAAGGTAGCATGAAGTTAAACAGTAAGATCTGACCTGTTTGAATATTCTTTTATTGATTAAAACTTAAGTTGTATGTTATCACTAAAAATAAAATTTGGTTCATAAATTTAATTTTGACTTGTAAAAGTTGATACCAGAGGCTCCACCCTGGATTATTTGGCAGGATATTCAATATTATCAAGCTCTAACAGAGGCCTTGGCAGAACCCCATTATCAGCTTTTCCTGCATTGGATCAAAATCAGCATCCAATTCCCCAGCTCTATAATCCTGCTAGGTACAGTGCACTGAACTTAGATCACCTACATGGAAAACCATTATTTTGCTTTTGATATCTCTAATACCGTTAAAAACAATGAACCTAAAGTTGAACAAGGGGGTGGTCTGAATCAGTTTTAGTTTTGTCCTGAGTTGATCTGGAAGTTAAAGACAGTTTTAAGCTGACAGTATCTGCTATATTCTTCCTAGAATGAAAAGAAAAAACTCCTCAGAATGAAACATAAATGTAAGAATGTCCTTGCAGGCTTATATCCTGGACGAAACAAATGAGGTATGAATTCAAAGGGGTTGTCCCAGTCTCAAGGATTAAGTCCATTTGGCAAGAAATATCAGACACAGATTTGGGACATGTCGACTTGGATGAGTTCAGACAGAGGATGTATGGACTTAATTATACTAGTAGAGCAGCAAGGATGGTAAAAAATGGGATTGCTCAAGCAGCTGGTTTCCCTGCTTCTGTGCAGTGCCCTGAACTAGTAATGCAATGTACAAAGCATTATTGCCCAAGATCTAGACAAATAATAACTGAGGATAATGTGGTGTTCGCTGATGTGTCTGCTGAAGCAATAGCAAAGACATTTGACATTCCTGTATATCCAATCATGGTTAAATTCACAATAGATTTGGGCCTGAATTATTACAATAAAGGACCTGGAATTTGCAAGAGGACCATTAACAATAGATGGATGAAAACTCCCAAGGTAGATGCCTCGAAACTGCCTGAGACACTGTTGAGGAGTGATTTTTCAATCGAGATAACTGATATGGTTACGTTGGTGAGTAGAATCATGGGCTTATGCACATCGTCAATTTTTCACCCTTGTATGTTCAAGTTCATCCATGCAGTCTTGGAAGATCAACAAATGGTTGATTGGGCTAGTATTATTAGTGATAATTTGAGCAGCCAATTGACCCAGGTTGGAATAACAAGGAAGTTCTTCATGACTTCATACTTGGTGTATATGTTGGCAGGAAATGGGTTTTATCCAGGGTTGATGAAGAAAGATGCCATAGGATGTTGTTTGGGGCAGTTAAAGGTTTATGATTGTTGTCCTCAATTGCAAATGGAACAATCACGAAGGCATTACATGAGAGTGAATGATGCGTTTGTAATGTATATTACCAGGCGTTTGGAAGGTGATTTGAGCAAAAGAATTTTTGTTGCTGCTACAAAGTTAATCCAAAGATATGGAAGTTGGTTTATCCAATTTTGTAACTTCACGTACATCAGAATCGAGGGGTTTACAGGAGCTATCTACAAGCTTCCCAAGTACCCCACTGATAAAATCATATTGTTGGAGCTAAGTAGGCAGATTTGTCAGCGTCAAGAACTTCTAGGTGAAAAGCATGGAACAGTGGTGCAATTTCCTCTCATTCTAGGAGATGGTATGTATACCTACCCTTCTTTATGTGCTGCCAAACAATCAAGTGCAGAGATTCAAATGTGCAATTTGCATTTGTACAATAGTAGACCGAATTTTGATCCCCTTCAGGTGATGGAACAACTGATGGGTAAGGAGTGCCATCATATTCCACATCCAGAAGATTTTTGGTCTGATTGTCATGATGAAGATGAGGTGAAGAGGAGAAGGTATTGCAGTTTTCCTCCATTTCATACCAAAGTGTTGAATATTTGTGTTCCTACCAAATTGTCATAGTCATATATACACATGGCAGTCAATCTTGTGAGCCAAACCTCAGGCAAAGAGCTTGAAATTTAATGGAATGGGCAAATATAGATGGAACATTAACCCCTTGTTACAAAGGGGCCAATATTCAGACACAAACCTCCAACCTCAGCCAAATTCCTCCAACCTGTCTACAACTAGGTCAAAAAACATATTCTCTACCTAGCATTTTGGATGCACATTCAACCGTATTTATTAATTTATTAAAATTTGAAAAAATTTACCAAGCCCCATCAGGTTGAGCTTAAAGAAACAATTTATAAAATTTATCTCGTTTTTTCCAATTATCTGTAGAGGAAACAAGTCACATAGTTCTGTATATAATCTATATTGCAAGGGTGAGTGTTTAAGTACTCACCAAATACATGACCAACTAAATCTCTGTATCTGATAAAGCATTGGCCATCAATAATATACAGATTCGCAAACAGCAAATTGGCATAGAGTGAGAAAGCACCTAGAACAACCATGCCAATAATTCCCAGACCAATCCTAGAGGCACTAGAATGAGGTTTGAGTATCCCAAAATGCACAGACAGTAGAAACTTGTAACTAATATCAGTTCTACTATTTGCCATGAATCTGAAAACCATCACAACAGCAAAAAAATTTGAAAATTCCTGTCTACAAAACATACCACATAAACCATATGTATGATAGCAGCTATCCACGCATTTAACAGTCTATAGAAGGCAAGGCAACTTAGTGAAATGTGCGTGGAAATGAAATGGAAGAAATTATATACCCTTGTCGATTTTGTGTGCAGACTTGTGCGTAGAAAAGCTAGTTTCTCCCTATTCCGTGGCCATAATGTCTGCAGTTATTTTTCTAATAAATATTTCTGCTCTTTCATTTTCTTCCATAATTTAAAACACCCTTACTTTCAGTGGATTCTTCTCCACCACTGAATAGCTGTCACTTAAATAGAATCAATGCTTTATAGTGTTTAACTTTACACACTTCCATATATAGAATTGGATTTTGCAAAAAACAGAGAGAGACATGAATATTTTTTAAAGATGAGTCATCATATATACAAGTACCACCATCAGTAAGATCATGCAAAACCTGTATTGCACAATCATATAACCAACCTGCTGTAAAACTTGTCAAAGTTGCTGTCACCGGTAGCTTTTTATCTGATATTTGTTTCTAGCTACCATTACATATCAGGCCTCAATGTTTGATGGACAATGACATTGCAGGCTAAAAAAATTGAATATAATATGGCATGCATAGATAAAGTTGACATTAAAGATGGATTAGTAGAAATGCTTAATTGAAGTATTGTAAGTCGTTTTAACAATTTTATTTGACAGCTTATCAAACTGACTGCCTTATAATTTGCTTGTTTGATGGACAATGGCATGTACAACTTGAAAAGATTGAATATACTATGGTGTGCACAGCTGAAGTTGACATTAATGATGGATTGTTTGCAGGTCCTGGAGAAGCTTGGCAAGGTATTTCCCAAGCGCATTGAAATCAGATTGCAGCAATTTCTGCATCCTATCAAGTAAGTCACTTCTTGTTTCCTTTGCTACAATAACTGCTCCAAGAGAAGGAACTTCTTGTAGAAATTGTCTGCCTTATATGATCTAAAGTTAATTTCCATTTCTGTGTGCACTGTAATAGCAAAGAAGATTGAAACAATAAAGCATATACTTTTAATGTCAAATCTTTTCTGAGCTCTTGATGTTTCTTATGTGGATGCAACTGTCTGTTTGTTGGAATGTACACATGCTAGTTCTAGTGGCGTAGAAAATTGTTATAGCATTCATAACTATAGATACAAGAGTTTCTGCATTGTGCACAAGTATAATATAGCATTAACATCTATGGTTGCATGTAATTCTGATAACAGAGAATACGGAAATATAATGCATACAAAGGCCAGCATGAAAACAACAGTATGGATTCACCTTGCCCATTGTGAACTGCATAAAGTAGATTCTACATGGGCTAATACATTAATAACTTTGACCTCCAAATGCAAAGCCATTTAGATTCATAATAAGAGAATAGAGTATAAAAGTCAACGATACCATATACAAGTAGTTGGGACTTTAGGTAATGTTCTCTCAATCTTGTTACTAAGATGAATATAAGAGAGGTGTACAGGTTCCATAACCTAACTTCAGTTGTAGATTTGAGCATCAAATTAATTCCCCTATAAGGAGTTTTTAGTGGGAGTAAAAGTTAGCATTCAACTAAACTGTATCCTGGTAAAGAACACTTAGAAAAATCAGCTGATTGCCATCTGTAGTAACTGCATACCCATCAGCTGACTGTCTGTTGGAAAAGGACAGTTTGATCCCAAGTATGAGTACCAGAGGTTGAAAGTTAAAAAACATTCCACAGAAAGAGAAAAAACAAAAATGAAGCCATGGCAAGTGGCGTTTTTTTGCATTGTTTTGCATTGAGTTCAATGCATGTTACATGTACATTGTCATGTTCAGTTTCCTGCACTTCAAAGCAGTTTTTTGTATTCGATAGCATCAGCGAAATTTTTTGCAATTTGCTCAATGCACCTTACATGTACATTTTTTATTTCCCCAGTTACTTAGAATATGCATATTCTACTTGCTAATAAGATTTTGAACATAGAATAAGTGTAATAAAAAAACCTTCAAAAGGCATTTGATATTTAGGTTTTCCAATGATGCAGAACAGCTCTAGAAATATAGCATGCTATATTGGCTGTCTATAGCCATTTAGTGTATGCTTGCAAATCGCATCGTGTGGAGACATAGGCAAGGATTGTATCTATTTGCCATTTCAAATGCTGTTGGCCCTAAACTTTTGCCAACAATGGTTGATCATCACGCCCATGTAACAACGAAGTCTTCTGAGGAGCTCATTTCAGTAGAAGGCTATAGACCTCAAGACAAAATCCATTTCCTTACAATTGATGATGCTCTTCGACATGGAAATTGCTTTCGGATTTCACAGTTTCATTATAATGTGGGGGATTGCTTGTTTGATACAGTTCATGTGCTGCTTCATTGTTGTTATACTCCAGATGAGCTTCGCAATGGCCTAGTAGACTATTTCCTAAATTGTCTTGCCAATGTATGCAATGAAGCTTTGTTTTTTTTTGCCCATGAACTGGACCCTATTGTACTCTATGATATGCACAGAATATCAGACCAAAATATTTACTTTCACAAGATGAGACTTTCAGCAGCAAAAAACAATGCAAATGGCGAGTGTGGGCTCTGGGGGGATACATTCTGTATTAAGTGGTTATCGAAATGGTTGAATATACCCATATATGTTTGGTCTATGACACATAAGACAATGTATTTAGAGTTTAACAACGACTCACCTAATGCACCAATATCAATTCTCTTCCATGATACAAACCCCACGAATGGTCACTATGAACCAGTGTTCTCAACAAAGACAGTTGGTTTGCCCTCATCGCATGTGCAATTAACGATGTCAACATGTGCCAATCTTGAATGTACTTGGTGTGTGGTTGAAAATCAATTAACTATGCATGGGCTTTCTAGAGCAACCAAATCCACAGGTGCTTGTGGTGAAAGTATGTTCTATAGCATAGCTTTCTTGGTCGGACAACAAATCGACCCTATTGCTTTGCGCTTGCTCATGATGCAATCCTTTTGTAATGCACTTGCAGAAGGAGACAAATTTGCATTGGCATGCCTCAATGGGCTTGTAAAAGTTCCACCGTTAGGAAATAATGAACATGTGTTGCTTCGTCAATTTGTTGTCAAGATTGGAATGCCATATACACAGAGCATGCTTGAAGGTTGTACTTTTTGTTTGCTGTGGCTTTCAAACATATTTAATGTTGCTGTGCATGTTTGGCTAGCATCTAATCTCTCCAAGGTCGAGGTATATTGCAATTGCAAAATTCCACAAGCAGTTTACAATTTGATTTTCTTTGAAACTAAAATAGGCCATTGCCATTATGAGCCTTTGATTCAGATAGAGACAAAGATTGATGCAGAGGTAAACGCAACGGGAGCTTACAAATGGGAAGGAGGAGTCAATAACACAACCAGCATGTTAAAATCCTATCGGCTTATCATCATCATCATATTTCTTGCTAACACAGACAGCATCATCATATTTCGAAGAGGCATGAAATATCCTCCTGATGACTACTGTTCACTTCCTATCGGTGAGACAATTACTATCGGCACCTTTGGAAAAAGGTCACGCCGATCCCCACATCACCCCGATAACTCTTTTCCTCGATCAGGTTGCCTATCGGCAACACTTCTTCTATCGGCCGAGCCGAAAAGGATCTTCCCGACGCTATTACTCCTACCGATGCCGAAACACTTAACGTCAGCAGGATAAACTTGCATAGGGTGATATTCGCAATATCCTGATGACGATGACGTCACATGCACCTGATGATGATGTCACCCGGATATAAGACTCTTACATCCTCCGCAGCATGATAATAAAATGTCGGGTGATATTATACATATCCTGATGATGACCTTTAAGATCCTGATGACGACTTTTAAGAACCTCCTGTCCTTAGTCAAAAAGATGATTTTTCCCTCCCGCATACGATAGCGATATGCGGATGATGGATACACATGAAAGATGATCCTGACGATGATATACACACTGAGTATATATCCAACCTATATCATCCTGATGCACTTGAAACATACAATCTTCGTCAGCTTCATAACCCGATCCGGTTAGCGATATACTCACGGATGTCGATGCGATTCACTCCGTCTGGAAAAGCACATGCAGATCCCTGTATATCCGTCAGCTGCATGCAAACTCACGAACCACACAATTTCACAAAGAAAATATGATGATCGGGCCGGATCACCTTCAGATCAAAACTTAACAGTTTATCTTCCTAAACCCTAGCACATGAGGATGCTAGGTTGATTCATAGCATGCTACCAATCGATCTCTCAAACAATGAAATGCATAAACAGAAAACTAAAATACAACCTAAACTAACATGCATGACCATTCCACCGATTCACGGAATCAACCGGTGGAAGGGTTGAAAGTATCCATTAACCTGTAATCAGAATAGAAATCAAAACATAAACAACTGATAAACCAGATAATGCAATTGATGAGATCTTATTTAGATGAAACACAAATGTCCTGTTTCTACAATGTTTCACAATGTCTGGACTGATCTCTGGATTTCACTCAATCACCAGTACAACATAGCATAACTACTACTCTCTCCTTCTACTCTCTGATATGATATCAAACCCTAACTGATCTGAGTTATTTATAGCAATATCCTACGAGTACTACCAACTCGATTCCCAGCGGCTGGGAGCTTCCAAACGGCTGGGAGAGGACAGCTCATACTACCTGATCACGAACTCTAACTGCCTGCACACTCTCCTAGGCTGATCTAATACATATGCATTGGTCCAATGGACCTTATTACATTATGAAGTCAAACATGCTAAAAATAGACTAATGTCCTGTCATGCGGACAATGAACCTATATCCTGTCTTGTAGGGGTGCTCCTGCACCAAAGATTGGTACAAGTAGATCAAGAAAATGCTCAAATGTATTACAATCATCACCTTTGTCAAAACCAAATGCAATTAGTAAAGCAAACATTGTACATACATGCATTCAACACATAGACATGATAGAGACACAAGGACAATTGAAAGAACAAGAGCCATTGTAGGATAATTTCTCAAGTGGACCTGTTGATGTTTGTTTTTATACAATTCAACAGAGTGAAATACTAGAGTATCTGACTCTCTCTTGAGCAAAGCCTCTCGAATGCTGAACGAAGTGATCAAACAAGATAACTCCAAGGTTCCTTTCTTATGATTTTGTAAGAGATAGCTCAGTGACTAAGTATGATTTTGCTGGTAAACACAAAGGGACTTACACAATTGTTCGACAAGTTGTTGATTCAATGAAGGAGAAGATAAACACTGGAATATCTAAGTACTACAACTTATGACGTATGATATTGCGATGATGTTCTTGATCCTAATCCTAACCAAATGGATAAAAAAAAACAAAAGATGAAAGGTTCAGTAATACTAATCTAATCCTAGATGCAAGGATAATTATTGCTCAGGTGAAATCAAACCAATTCTTGCTTCGCCAAGACAGACAACTATACAAGATTGATGCAATCTTCTAAGGTCTTACAAGATGTTTAAATCGCTTATGCTCATGAAAGATTCAACAAACATAAAGATTAAATTGAAGTTTAGTTTTGTTCAGACTAACCATACACTGCAATTTGCATGCCACAAACTACAAATGGTGTGAACTTATAGATTTCACCACAACAACAATGAAGCCTTCCACCAACTAACATAAACTTAAAGAAAACTTAATCTAACTTATTATGCGCTTGAAAATCCAAACTATGCAACACTTTGAAACATATATAGAGTCACCAAAACAATGAATCTTATATTATTTCAGAGAGCCTTTTGCAACGATTCTAGAGTCTTCAATCGTACAAATGAGAGCAACAAGAGCCTTTTTATAGACCTCAAAATGAATGAAGGGTCAAGATTGATCGGCCAAGCCAGTGGACTAGATCATGCCACATCACAAGTAGTTATAACAAACTCCTATTTTATTAAATGAAAGAGGCTATCTTTAGTAAAAGAAGGCAATGAAGACACGCTTTCCCAAAAAGATAAGGATAACATGTCATCAGCTTATGAGGAGTCTCCATGTGAATATCCATCACTAGAAGCTTGACATTCAATGAATCTGGACACTATATGCTTAACATCATCCAAAGGTACACTTGGTGCATTCTGAATGGTTCCTTCAGCTTCAAGTACATCATCTGAATAAAGGCCAAGTGTCTTTTCCCAATCGGTCATCCTCACTTTGTTGGCGCCAAGGTGGACAGTAAGTGAGAAAATACTATCAAGCTTCTCATCAGAAACATCATCTTCTTGAAAATAGAAATCTTGAACTTGTTCTTTCATGTTATCAAGAGTCATCTCTCCAAATGGGTTACATATCTTCATCAATGAGGCATGTATTCCATCTTGAATTCTTTGAAGTACACTTCTTACTCTTGACATATCTATTTCTATCTTATCCAACAACTGTCCTTTGATGCGAAAGCATAATACCAAGAAGAGAAGTCGTATGTCTTATTTTCTTCAATCACTTCAGCATGTATCAAATCATCAATAGATGTCTCCATTAAGCTCTTCAAGTGTGGCAAGTAATGTTCTTTGATGTCTTTGAATTCAACACAAACTGTCATCAATGCAAGTATCCTCTCTTTGAGATTAGCAATGTTATCATACACTTGCATGATATCCTCCAGATGTTTATATGTAACTTCCTTTGATCTTTTCATCCAATCTCTCATCCTGTGAGATGAAGTCTTCAACTCCTCTAAGTGTACAACTGTTTCAGGAGGAAGAAGAGACGGAGGTGTAGCAACTCTTTCCTGCTGATTAATAGGATGAACTTAATGTTGAATATACTGCTCTAAGGCCTGACACCTTTGCTCAGCTTTGATTCTACCTTCTGTCTCCTGCCTTATAATAGCTCGAGCATTATCAATTGAATCTTGAAGTTCTTCTACTTGCATTCCAGTCAATGGACCCAAATTGATTGTATTGATGTCATAATCATCAGGTGTTACGTCTTCTATATTCTTCTCAAGCCTTGGAACTGCTACATGAACTTTCCTTATACCTGTTTCATCTTTAGTGATCTTTGAAAGGATAGTGGCTTTCTTCTTTGGTTTTTCTTTTGACATGTCTAGAAGTAACTCATCAACTGGAAGAGGAGGATACTTCTCAACTTCATAATTTTCTCTAGTTCTTTCCTGTAGCCACTCTGGCAGTGATGAAAGATCTTGTACCTGTTGCATTTGTTTTCCTAGTGCAGGCAATGATTCTTCTTCAGCTTCATCCTTGTCTTCAGTGTTAGGTTCATCAATGATCTCAGTGTTATGTGGACTCGAAGGTACTTCTTCAACTGGAGCTTCTGGAACTGCATTCTCAACATGTACCACTATGTTTTGATTTAGTGGGGTATCACTTGGCTGTCTGGAAGAAGCAGTTTCAATACTTATCCTTTTCTTCTTCTTACTGGATTCTCCTTGTGCAGTTTCAAGTTGTTTTCTTTTCTTTACTTGACCTGAATCTCTTTCATTTTCTCTACTTTGTGAATCTTTGCTAGGTGCATTGTGTTGTTCTTGCTGATCAACTTCTCCCATTTTAGTATAGGTGAGTTTTTTTCCCTCATCAAGCAATGCTCGTACTTGCTCCTTTATTTGCTCTTCAATGATAACAATGATAGGTTTTATCAACCCTTCATCATCAATTCTTTCTCTATCAGCCCAATTGACATCATAAGACAGGTTCCGGATCTTATTGTATTCATCACCCAGAAGAGTTCTTTCACTATCTAATTGATCAGGAATCCTTAGTACCTTGGTAGCTCTTACTAAATCCCACCTCAACCTTGAACATTTTTGCATTCTGATATCATCGTCATCTATAGCATCAGCCCAATGATCTTCTAGTTGTTCATGTTGATAACTGAGAGGGGGGGGGTGAATCAGTTATCCTAATTATTTCCCTTATTAAACTTTCCTTTTAATTGAAGCAGCATAACATCAAACACAAAACATTAACCATGAAATAAGAAACACATGACACAGTATTTTTGACGTGGAAACCCTGTTAAGGGAGAAAACCACGGGGTGATTAACCCAAGAATTATTCTCTGTTAGAAGAATAGGAAATTACAAAAATGGCACTTGCCAATTAGGGCTCACTGCCCGAGCACACTGCTCACAAGAGGCTCACTGCCTACAAGAAGACACACTGTCTTACAAAGTGATAAGAATCACAGTCTTGAACTGATTGGAAGCATCTGCATATGCTGGAGTTCAGTTCCGGTTAGGTTCAGTATACTGATCTGCTGCACTTCATCTTTCCTCTGTTCTTTAGTCTGCTGTCCTTTCACATACCGGATCTTTCTTGTTTCTTTTACTCTATTCTGGACTTGTTCGCATATCCTCACACACACTTCACACCTTTTACCACTAAATCCATCCTCTATATATATCCGCACAAGTACTTTCATCATCTTTCTAGTCGGCATCCGGAACAGTCTAGTTTCTTACAAACTTAGTTCTGTCGGCTGAATCCTTGCTCACCAAGCAATGCGGATCAAGCATATACTTGTAGATATCATCAATTATGTCGGCCAAACATGATTCATGCCTCCGCAACCTTTATCATCATCTGTAACACATCTGGAAAGTAGTTTGATACTCAGTCAGTCAGTTCTTCCTCTGTTTTCACTGTCTCTCAGGAATCCGGTACTCAACTATTCATATCTTTTTCCTTGTCCATCTCCGGAGGCTAAATCCTTGGAATATACTACTCAAGATAGTCCTCTTGACTTCCCCAGATCCGCACTGCACCAAGACACTTCCTCTGAGAGATCCGGACCAATCTGTCGGACCTTGCCACATGCTCTGTTCTTGTTCACCGGACCACCACAATCTTCAATCTGACTTCCGGTAGAGACATATCATGACTTGCGGATATGTGGGATGACCTTTGTTGCCATCAATGACAACAACCATGAATCCATATAGTGTCTCTTGCCAACAATCTCCCCCTTTGGCATTGATGGCAACACTTAGTGAAAAATGACTAAGTGTTTACACTATGCTCCCCCTTTGCTGATGCTCTGTCTTTATATACAATTTCCGGAACTCCCCCTGAGTTGGATTCCTCATTTTTCACTGCTCCTCACTCCCCCTTTGACATCAATGGCAAAGGGTAGGGTCCGCACACCAAAATTTTCAAAAATTTTCTATATATAGCCGCATATTTACATACTCACATATACTGCAGAATGTCTGCAAAGGATGTCTGCAGTTGAACCATTTCAGTAGCCCAACTAAGCTTCATTCTGTCCAGGATTGAAATGTGACCACTCAGCAAAAATGCAAAAGCTTCTGCCCGCCTGAGATCTGTCGGATCTTTTGTATGGGCGGTGGTCTGGGCATCACTGATGGCCTCATGCATGGTTTCCAACTTAGGGACTATAATCCTTCTAAGTTCTCCCATCCGGTTGATAATGTTCTTCCTCTCCTTCTCAAGATTCTTTATTTCATTCAAGACTGCAATAGTCTGACATTCTTGATTTATTATAGAGGAAGAGAGAGGATCAAAACTTTGAGATAAGCTTTGAAGCTTGTCCTGTTCCTCTTTTATTTTCTTGTCAATTGCTGCTGTTGCCTTTGACCAAGATATACAAAATTTGTAGATGTCCCCGCCATCCTTAAGAGCATTTTCTAAGCTCTTTATTCCAATGCTTACAATCTTCCTATCCTTAGAGATTAAATCTAATATTTCAGAAAATCTCTTATCCAAAAATTCCTTCCGGACCTTGTCTTCAGCTGATTTTTCTAGAGAATTAAAATGTGTATCAATACTGCTGACTAAGGTTTTTAGATTACCGGAAGTGGAGGCTGTCGGATCTATTTGGATTGATGGCATGATCTTTACAAGTACTCCGGAAGCAGCCTCTATCAACTCACAGTCTTCCATATGAGACTTCAGGAGCTTTTCATTTGCCTTGGCATTTGCAAATGAAGCTATCTTCATTGTTTGTACCGGAGAGAGGGAGTCAAAATCAAATGGACCTTTTAGAAGCTCCGGTTCATCAATCTCTAGAGTTTCTTTGCTCAAAAATTGTTGAACAGTTTGTGCAGTGTCTCTTGCCGGAGACAGATGTTTCTTTTCTTCTGCAGTCTTAGAACTGTCAACCTCTTTGTCTGTCACCACTGCTTCCTTCTCCTGCAATTGCTCTTCTTCTTTGGATCCGGAGACTGTAGGGGACACCGGAGGAGAGATGCTTGCTTGTTCATGGGCCACTTCTTCTGGAGCAGAGGGTCCCAAGTCCTCACTTGTCTGTTCATGGCTCACTTCTTCCGGAACAGAAGATTCCAAATCAGCAGCTGTTTCTGCACCTAAGTCCTCTACAACAGGAAGATTGAACCTTTTGAAGGCCTTCCGGAGGATCTCTTCTGTCTCTTGTGCCACTTTGTCAGTCTCACCAAGCATGAGCTGATTCATCCTGGCTTTACTTCTGAACTCATCTCTGCAGTCCTTGAAGATCATGTTCATTGTCTTGGGATCAATTTGAGAATATAGCTGAATAGCTATCTGCTCCCGGATCTCAAGATCTTTGGCATGAGCATTATTTTTTCTTACTTCCATTTCCTTCTCTAGGCTTTTAGGAATGAGAGATATGATCTCAATGAAAGCCTTATTGTAAGTGTTCAGATATTTAACTGTGGCTTCCTGCAGAGTCTTTTGGTCTGCCTCACTGAAGTCATCATAGGATTCAGTCATTGGTTGAAGGTTTCCATCCACCGTGACCGACTTGATTATGCTCTCTAGTGACAGAGTGGGCTTTTCAACAGTTACCTCTGCCATTTCCTCCTTGTCTTGGCCTGTGGAGGGCTTACCGGATCCTTTCTTTTTCTGTTTCTTTACTTCTCTTACTCCTTCATCTGATTCTGTCTCCTCTTCATCCTTTTGGCTTTCATAAGCCCTTGATGCTTTTGTCTTGGATCTTTTACCGGATGCCTGGACTTCCGGTTTTGAGCTTTTGGTTGTGGAAGGTGCAGATCTCTTTGATGATCTGGTCCGGGTGGGGGTTTCAACCGGAGCACTTTCTTTGCTTTTCTCTTCTTCCTCAGCCTTTCTCCTCTTTTCCCGGCTGGCATCAAGTGCCTCTTTTGAGATGCCTAGGCCTTGAGCAATGTGCTCTACTTCTTTTCTCACTTTTCTTTTAATCTCAGGTTCCCTGAGTTCTACATGTAATTTCACGCTCAGCTCCTCAAAGGTTCCAAACCTTTCTGCCTTAGGATCTTTGGGCTGACTTAGCATGTGTTGAACATGCAGCTCTACTATCTGTTCATCAACTTCATACCCCATGGGCATGATCCAGACAGTCCTTGGCTCCACTGCCTCCATTAGGCACTGATCAGTGTCAACCATAAAACATACTGAGTCCTTGTATTTCTCAATGAGTGACTGGGGAATTCTCTCTCTTGCTTGCATCATGCTCTGAAAGTTTTTGAAGTATCCCCATAGAGCTGTATTTCTCGCTTTTGCATCCCCAAGTCCATGCAAATAGTCTCTTATCTGGACTGCAACAGGTTTGTCATTCTGCCATACCCATCCACTTGTTCCGGGTAGCTCATTCATGAAGTAAAAGAATAGACATACAATGAGAGTACCATACTTAAAGGAGTTCTTCTTGTCTTTCTTGATTTTCTGTACATTTTCCATCAATTGGCTTAGTAGTAGTTCACAAAGATCATAATCTGCATTCTTTCTTAGCATTTCATATGCTGTGTATATTGCAGTTCCGGATACAGAATTCTCCCTGCTGGAGTGATAGATCTTGTATCCTATTATCATTGATGCATATTTGATATCCGGATCCGAAATATCTTCAATGGTCATTGCCCTCTTATCATATTTTGATCCGGTGGCCTCAGTTACAACGTTGTTCTTGACAGATTTGAGGATAGGTACCCCCCCGGAAGAGTATAGACCAGTTACTGCTCTAATTGCTTCTTTTGTGATCTTACAGGGTCTATCTAGCCAAAGGAAGTTGTCATGCATCCTGCTCAGTACATACCGGACCCATTCATCTTCTTCAAAGCTAGGGAAATGAATGAATTGCTCAAACTGTTTCTTCTGGATACCCTTATACTCTGGTTTGAGCTCAAAAGCATTATCTATCAGTTGTTTGTGATAGAGGTCTCTTAATTTGAATTCCCCAAATTCCTCAATGTTTGCGTGTATGTAAACCCTAATATCTTCAGTATGTAAGACTCCGTGGGGAACACTAGAGAAGGCTCCTAGTGGATCTACCTCCAACGATTTGTAGGGATGTTTCTTGAATGAGGGGCGAGGTCTATCAGAGATCTTAACTATGTTTGGAGTAGCCATTCTTCAAAGATTTGCAGTGAGGCAATGAAAAACGAAGAATACCTTATGCGCCTTCGGTTTGCACGGAGTGGTTGGATTGATTTCTTTATGCAATAGCTTCGGCAGGAGATCCTTGGTGTGCTTGATGAACCTTGTTGCAGAGCTCCACTATTCGCTTCTTCTCAAGTGTAGAATGAGCAGATAACTTTTGAGAAATCCCTTATATTGCTCCGCAAACCCTAATATCTGTCTGCAATAAATGCTTCACCTGCATTATTCCGGTTTACCATGTCTGGACAGCTTGGAGTATCCCGGATTAGTCCTGATCACTGAATATCATCCGAATCTTTAAATCATGAATAAATCTAGGTAACATATTACAAGAACATCCCAAACACTCTGTCCAATCCGCAAGACAAGATCGTGCACTTCCGGATCTCTCCGGACCTTTTAATCCTTTATCATACCGGAGCACCTCCCTGAACAGGTCTAACTTAATCGAACACAGCTTCTTCATAACTCCATGCGGACCTCTGAAAACTTGACTGAAGCATCTTAGGACTTATATCTACAAACCCTTTAATCCGCATCTTGTGCCACATCCGGCACAACTTGTTTGGCTGGGGGAACAGAATCTTCTTTGAGTCTCCCCCTGAGCCTGAGCTCACTTTTTAATTTCCGGAAGAAATATCAGCACCAGAATCTGGTGCGGATCCAACCTCTACATTCTCTGAGCTTTTCTTCACCCAAATCTTGCTCATCTGATTCCTAACTTCATCCGCATTCATCTTTTGTTTACCCTTGTCTTGATTCTGATTATACACCGGACCTCTTTTGTCCTGATTCTTGTTTCTGCAGACTTTAGCATTATGACCGGACCTATTGCAGATTTGACAAATAACATTTCTTTGCATATTTAACTGATATCCCCTTGATCTGCATTGATTAGCCATATGACCTACTCTATTGCATGTAAAGCATTTACCTTTGAATGATTTGTTTACTTGCATAATTCTGCATTCATGGGATTTGTGTCCATACCTTTTGCAGTTGAAGCACTGTCCGGAGAAGGATGAATTAATCTGATTCATTCTCATTCTGCACTGATTAGCTTTGTGACCAAAATGGTTGCAGCTGTGGCAGTATCCATTGAAGGATGGATATTTTTGAGCATTTGGCTGTCTTACCGGAGGTCTTCTAGGCCTGCTCCTTGGATTTTCTGATCCAAGATTCTTCTGACCGGATCCGGAGCTTTCTCCTTTCTCATATCCCAAGCCATACTTGTCATCTGTCCTCTTTTGACTTCCAAGAAGAACTTCAAGTTGAGCAGAACTTATCTTGAATTTCTCTTTATATTCATTTGCTGTTTGAAGGTCTCTTTTGAGAGAGGCAATTTGATCCTCAAGTTTTCCTTCATTATCTTTGGAATCTTCAAGATCAGATTCAAGGTGTCTGATAATCCTGTCCATCTGGTGGCATTCTTCTGATTTTTCTTTAAGAGATTGTCTTAGATTGTCTTCAGCCTTTCTTTTTTCTTTAATCTCTTGAGTAAACTTTATAGTTCCTGATTCCATTTCATGTCTTAACATAATGACTTCTTTTGATAACTTTTCACATAACTTGGTTTGCTCAGTCAATTCCTCACTTGTATTGCTTTCTTCACTTTGTCTTGCCAACTGTTGAAGCAGCTCCTTTCTCTTTTTCATAGAGAGACTTAATTTGTCTTTTAATTCTCTCATGAATTCATCAGCCTGTTTGAGTCTTTCCTTTAATTCACTGACTTCAGAATTTGACTGTTCAAGATCCTCAAGGGCAGTCTTGAGTTGCTCCCTTAAACCATATGCATCCATTTGAAATCCCAGATCTTCCTCAAGCTGTTAGGCTCTATTAGGAGGAACTTGGCTCTGATACCAATTGTTGATAACTGAGAGGGGGGGGTGAATCAGTTATCCTAATTATTTCCCTTATTAAACTTTCCTTTTAATTGAAGCAGCATAACATCAAACACAAAACATTAACCATGAAATAAGAAACACATGACACAGTATTTTTGACGTGGAAACCCTGTTAAGGGAGAAAACCACGGGGTGATTAACCCAAGAATTATTCTCTGTTAGAAGAATAGGAAATTACAAAAATGGCACTTGCCAATTAGGGCTCACTGCCCGAGCACACTGCTCACAAGAGGCTCACTGCCTACAAGAAGACACACTGTCTTACAAAGTGATAAGAATCACAGTCTTGAACTGATTGGAAGCATCTGCATATGCTGGAGTTCAGTTCCGGTTAGGTTCAGTATACTGATCTGCTGCACTTCATCTTTCCTCTGTTCTTTAGTCTGCTGTCCTTTCACATACCGGATCTTTCTTGTTTCTTTTACTCTATTCTGGACTTGTTCGCATATCCTCACACACACTTCACACCTTTTACCACTAAATCCATCCTCTATATATATCCGCACAAGTACTTTCATCATCTTTCTAGTCGGCATCCGGAACAGTCTAGTTTCTTACAAACTTAGTTCTGTCGGCTGAATCCTTGCTCACCAAGCAATGCGGATCAAGCATATACTTGTAGATATCATCAATTATGTCGGCCAAACATGATTCATGCCTCCGCAACCTTTATCATCATCTGTAACACATCCGGAAAGTAGTTTGATACTCAGTCAGTCAGTTCTTCCTCTGTTTTCACTGTCTCTCAGGAATCCGGTACTCAACTATTCATATCTTTTTCCTTGTCCATCTCCGGAGGCTAAATCCTTGGAATATACTACTCAAGATAGTCCTCTTGACTTCCCCAGATCCGCACTGCACCAAGACACTTCCTCTGAGAGATCCGGACCAATCTGTCGGACCTTGCCACATGCTCTGTTCTTGTTCACCGGACCACCACAATCTTCAATCTGACTTCCGGTAGAGACATATCATGACTTGCGGATATGTGGGATGACCTTTGTTGCCATCAATGACAACAACCATGAATCCATATAGTGTCTCTTGCCAACAGTTCAATATGCCTGTAGGAAGAATATGATTGCTTAATAGCTCCATGTGGATCAAAGTTTTCTCTCCTTGAATCATGCGAATGTAAATGATACGCTTGAAGCTCAACTTCTGAATGCTCAGCTGCTTGAAGTGATGGACAGGAGTAATATCTGCCAAGCTGGAGAGGAAACTGAACTCCGGCTTTCTTTCTTTCTTTCTGCATCTTATGGAACTCTAACAACTGTCTTAAAACCTCTAGCAACACCATCCTGTTCGAAGGATATCTAGGCAGTCTATATGGAAAGGATGTAAAACCTTGAATTCTGATATATGTGAACTTGTCATACTGGATGTAGTATCTTCCATATTGCTTGATGAAATTTCTAGCAGCACCTGTTAATCTTCTATGTGGTTCACCTCTCAATTTTCTTACTATGAACATAGCAAAAGCATCATTGAACCTTTTGTAGTGATTGATGTTCTTCAAATGAAGCTGAGGATAACACTGATGTGCAAGAATCTGTCCAGGCTTTGTACCTACTCCTCCTTTCGCTGTTAGTCCTCTATAAACTACATTTCTCGCTAAGATATAAAGCGCTTATCTAGAATGATCCTGAGTGATAAAGAACAAAAGAGCACCCTCCATATGCATTTTCTTGCTTCAAAGCACTTCAAACTTGTTCTAAATCCCTTGGACGCTATCATTTATATACTCAAACCTCAAAATACTCTAGGGCGCCAATATGGGTAAAAATCTACTTGAAGGGCGCCAAAAAAGAGGGGTAAGATGTGCCTAAAGTTAAAGTTTCAATCAAACACCACACATGTGCCTCACTCCTTCAAAGCGCCCAACTTCAATGACTTCAAAACACTCCTAATCACTTTTACTGATTAAGGCGCTCATTATGATGATTTTTTAACACTTAGGCTTCAAGGCACTAAAATGATGAACTTGCACAAGAAGAGCGCCTAAACTCTAAATGAGCTTCATGTGATTTCAAAGCTTTGGGAAGTGTTAGATATTTCATTCGCCCAAAATGCTCACTTGTTGGAGTTAATTCATGACTTCCTTCAAAGGCGCCACCTTGAGGTCTACTGAGAGGCAAAGTGTGCCTAAGGTCTTTTGACTTAAGTTTTCATTCCTCTAGGTGCACATTGAAGTCCCAACCTAAGGCACTCATAAAGATCTTTGCAAGTGGGAAAATGCGCCCAAGGTCTTCAAGCAAATTCGCGCCCAAAAATGTAAGTAACCAAGGTAAGGTATATTAAAAAATATATTTAAGTATAAGTTTAGAGATTGAATTTCTTATACTTTAAATATTTTCAATATATCTTTTAGGATGTTTGAGATAGGTCTCGAATCCACCGGATTTAACATATAGATTATAGAATTTGGAGGATCCACTAGATTTCAGACTTAGTCAATTTTCAGTGTTTTCAGGATATCAGGCTACCAGACTTAGTCTTTTCAGGATCTCAAACATACATCAGGATTGATCTCATGATTCCTCATTTGGATGGGATTTGATCAAGATTCTTGATTACTACAAGTTTATGTACCAGATGAGACCTCAAATTATAAAACAAAACCTCTTTCAACATCATCTGGAACCAGACAAAAGCATCAAAGCTCAAGAAAAGAGGGGGTCCCTATTCGAAATGGGGTGATGTGTGATTTGGTCACAACAGGACCTAGCAAAATGGAGTGCAAATGTGATTCGCAATTGCCTAGAACATTGCATTGCTTGAAAGATGCAACCCATGGTCAGGAGAAAGGTAGCGATGCAGAATGGGTTGTGACTCATTGCGGTTTGCAAACGTATGGGATGTGCTTAGACCCTCAGTGTGCATCATGCATGCCTGGCACTAAGTCAAATCCTCGTGAATCATTAAACTCTTTAAAGTCAAAAATCTGTGCTATAGGCCATGGACAAAGGACAAAGAACATAGCAATAGAAAATCAAAATATCAAAGTTGAAGGATCTGTTAAAGCATACTTGTTAGATACATGCATTGAAGACATAGACATAATGGGCAGACAAGACCAATTGAAAGAACAAAAGATGTGCTTAGTGCCTCGATGTGCATCATGCATCCCTGCCAGTAAGTCAAAGCCTCATGAATCAGTGCACTCGTTAAAGTCAAAAATCCGTGCTATAGGCCATGAGCAAAGGACAAAGAAGATAGCAATTGGAAATCAAAATAATGAAGCTAAAAGATCTATTAAAGCATACTTGTTAGATACATGCATTGAAGACAGAGACATGATGGGGAGACAAGAACAATTGAAAGAACAAAAGCGATCGCAGCAAAACTTCTCACGTGGCACCAACAAAATGCAGTGCAAATCTCATTCGCAATTGACTAGAACATTACATTCGTTCAAAGGTGCAACCCATGGTCAAGGGCAAGGCAGTGATGCAGCAGCAATAGTGGCTCTTCGTGGTTTACAAAGGTCCAGGATGTGCTTGGCGCCTCAACGTGCGTCATGCATACCTACTAGTGGCTCAAAGCCTCACAAATCACTGCACTCTTTGAAGTCAAAAATCCGTGCCATAGGCTCTAGGGATGCAAAAGAGGTAATGGCTCTTCATGGTCTACGAAGGTCTAGGGTGTGCTTAGAGCCTCGATGTGCGTCATGCACACCTACCAGTGAGTCAAAGCCTCATGAATCATTGCAGTCTTTGAAGTCAAAAATCCGTGCTATAGGCCATGAGCAAAGGGCAAAGAAAATAGCAATAGAAAATCAAAATAGCAAAGCTGAAAGATCCATTAAAGCATACTTGCAATGCATTAAATAGACACCTACTATAGCATGTGTTGTTTGTCAGTGTCTACATTTCCAAAAAAACATTTCTAGAATTGACAGAGCATTGGTCCATGCCTCCTCTCTAGTATTTCATCAACAATCGCAAAACCCACTTGTAATAGCGCAATGCATTTGCAACATATGTAGGAAAAGCATTTTGAATGGAGAAGTTCCCATTTTTTCAGTTCCTTTGAACATAAGACGAAATGAAAAAATAGAGTTTGTGCAAGACCTTAGCAGCCTAGAAGAAAGACTTGTGTCTTTGCGCATTGCATTTGCACAGACCAAGCAATTGGGATATAAAAGAGCACAGCTTGGGTTGCTTGGCACAATCATCAATGTTCCTATTGATTTTGATCGAGTGCAACAAGCACTTCCAAGACAAATAGATGAAACTGCAACAATTGCTATGAAGTTGAAGCGTAAGCTAGAATACAAGAATGCATATATCCAGGGCAATGTAAGGCCTACATGTGTGATTGCTGCTTTGGTTGCTCTTTCAAAAACACCATTGTATGTGAAAGAAAATGTGGACATCAATCATAGTTGGCAGCTTTTGTACGAAAAGAAACTAGAAGAGATGACAAAAGACATTGAAGTTAATGATGAAATAGATAATGATGCAGATCTAGGCCATGATGATGATGAAGCCCACTTAATCAAAGACCTTGACCATACTGTGATTGAGGTTGCGCCATCTAAAGGCTTTAAACCTCTTGGCATTTTCCAAGATAGCTTTTCAGAGGAAATAAACTTTCCAACTCTTTTTTTTGGATCTCCTTGGCCAACGGATGTGAGTAAAAGATTTAGCTTCCAAAAGATAGCAAAGTGGGAGCTTATGCATAAAAAGAATGACTTTGCAACACATATTACAAATCTGTTCTTCAAAGCTATCAAGATTATAATTCAACAGGTTTCCTCTGTTGCTTGGATATGCATACGAAAAGGCGAGTTGAAAGGCAGAGTATTGTGTGCCAAAGATGTTCACTCCCCAGTAGCTATTGAAAGAATTCTGAAATCTCCATTGGGGTACAGGTCATTAAAGAACATTCGAACTTCGCTGGACTACCTTGAAGATACTAGAAAGAAAATATTTGCAATGATAAGGCAATTAGGGCCCCCAACCTTTTTTGTCACATTGACGAGTGTTGAGCACTTTTGGACCAAGCTATGTTATGCATTACAACAAATAGTTGATAAACAACAATGCAAATATAGCGGAACCATTGAAGAAGAATCAATAGATTCTATTATTAGGAAAAATCCAGTGATATGTAACTGGTATTTTAATCATAGGGTCAATGCATTTAAGAAAATGGTTTTGCAAAATCATGCATTATTTGGGCAAGTTATGGACTACTTCTTTGTTACAGAATTCCAAAATAGAGGAAATGAACATGTTCATCTCATGCTTTGGGTGAAGAATGCCCCTATCTATGGATATTGTTCAAATATAGAAATTGAAACATTTGTCGACAAATACATTTCTTGTGACTCTGCATTGCTAGATGAGAGCCTTGTAAATATGCAGACACACCATCACACAAGCACTGGTAGAAAATACAAAAAATCAAGTTGCAGATTTGGCTTCCCTTTGGCCCCATTGGATAGAACAATGATATTGGATCCTTTGCCTGCTCCTGACCATGCATTGGAACAAAAAGCAAAGATTTTCTTCATAGAGTTAGAGAGTAAAAACTACACAAAAGAAACATCATTTGAAGCCTTGTTATAGAACCTCCAAATGAGTAGAACAAAGTATGTTGCAATGCTGAGATCAACACTCTCGCGTTTTGTTTTAATGTTGAAAAGACACCCAGCAGACATATGGGTAAATGCTTTTGCAAAGCAAGTTCCACAACTTTGGTATGCAAACACTGATGCACAATTCATACTAGATGCATATGCAACAGCAGTATACTGTAGCTCATAGATGACCAAACAAGATCGGACACTTTCTCGTGCATTTCGACAAGTGCATCAGCAATGTGGAGTTGGATATGAAAACAAAATGCAATTCATAAGAAAACTTGGTAATGCTTTGCTTAACTACCAACAAATGTCAAGTCGACACGCTGTGCATATTGCATTGTCATTGCCTTTGCAACGAAGCTCTAGAAAAGTTGTTTTAATAAATGCTTCTCCATTGGCAAATAGAACATTTATACTAAAAAGTGCCAAGTTGCTGGAAAAAGAATCTGATGATTCACAAAACATTATGTGCGCATCTGCAATAGACAAATATGTGGCACGGGCAAATGCATTGGAAGATGTTTGCTTGGCTGAATATATATAGCTAATTACAATGGAACACCTCGAAATATGGTCAGAAGGCGCAATGCACGTATCATACGCTATGTCAGATACAACCAGCACAAAGATCTTGAAAACTATTGTAGGGAGAAGATCATGCTATATGTCCCTTTTCGGGATAGTGAACAGTCATTGTTAGTTGGACATGAAACATGGATTGCAGCCCTTGATACCCATAAAATGCACATAGCAAGCATTGAATCAAAATTCACTCCTGCCTTTGGCACTAAGTGGGGGGACATTGATGTTGTTGTTGTGGAGCCATCTAGTCATGGCTGCCTTGATATTGAAACTGGCAGTGCAAATCAGTCTCACCGTGCCATAGAGACATATGACATTCAAGCTGATTTAAATCAGATGAGGATTGCAAAAGCTATAGACACTTCTTGTGGCTCTGCCTACTTGGAGACTAGTCATCCATTGCTACTTAGCAAAGAAGCCTATTTCAATTTGCAAAAACAATTGACCAAGGAACAACAAGCGATAGTGAAAGACATAGTCATGGCAAAAAGAATTGAACCTAAAAGACCATTGTATCTATTCTTGACCGGTGGTGCTGGTACATGCAAAACCTTTACAGCTAGAGCCATGTATGAAGCAATAATACGATTGTATGACAAACAACTTGATAGTGACCTATTGATGTGTTTTTCTTGCACATGCAAACTTGGAATAAAATACTAAGTATTCTATCCTCTCTTGAACAAAGTCTCTCGAATGCTAAACAATGTGATCAATCGAGACAACTCCAAGGTTCCTTATTCGTGTTTTGCTATGGATAGACTCAGTAGTTGATGTGATCATGCTGGTAATCACAAAGGGACTTATGCTGAATATGCTCCTTACTCCACTCAAATGTGTTACTTCTTCCTTATGAAATGGAACTTCTTCCTCATGAAATGGAACTTCTTCCGACTGGCTATGAAAAGAAAATGCAAAAGACAAAGGTTGAGAAAGCTAATCTAAGGACAATGAAGTGATGGATCATGTCAAGATAGATAAATTCCTCATATAACCCAACTCCGCTTCGCCATGAGGACCAACAACTACACAAAGTTCGGTGCAATCTTCTAAGGTAACTCAAGGATTTTCAAATTGCGAAGCATTCATCCAAACACCCACAGCTGGCGCAGCTTGAACAATCTTCACAACCGAACTAAAGCATGTAAAGGTTCAGGCTAACTTTGCAAAGTGAGTTGCCATCGACAATCCACAAAAAGTATGAACCATTAAGGAATTCATCAAATATCTTAACATATTGGCATCACATCAATGAACTTCTAATCTAACTCTACTTGGAAACATCTCTCCATCACATCCAAGGAATTAGAAACCATGTTAAAATTCTGCAACCACACAAAATCACCATGCAACAACCAACAATGAGCTTGTATTGATCTTGGAAGTATTTTGACAGCAATTTCAAAGTCTCTTTAATGACTTTAAGAAGTCTCCTCTACTCTACTCCTACTTGATCTCTACTTCTAATCTCTAATCTTCTATATCCTCCTTTACAAATGAGAGAAGTGAGCCTTATATAGACTCCAGAAATTACATGAAGGGCCAAGATTGATTTGACAATCAACGGCCGAGATTGAGACAACAAGGCAATTTGTTACAAAATTTACTATTTTTAGAACATGAAAGAGGCAATGAAGGCACAATTTCCAATGTGATAAGCATCTTTGGAGTATCTTTATGGTCGGCCCTCTTACATGGTAGAATGCGATTGGCTTGATGATGTGTACGTGCCACCTTGCATCTTTGAATGAACTATTGTGATTCACTTCATGTTCACTTTGCTTAGAATATTTTCTTCTTGTTGTCTTGATGTAACCCATGGATCACTTTGATGATCATGCTCATCTCTCATCTTGTGATGTTGTTGTGCTTGTGCAGGATCATGCCTCTGGACAGTTGCATGGACTCATGGAGTAGACTAGTGCCTGATGAGAGTTCTTCTTGTCTGGCACATGATATGTGAGCTTATGGATGATGACTTCCTTCAAGATGTGCATGGTGAAGTGACAACCTTCCACTAATCCTCGCCTCAAACGGATGATGCTCTTGATGATGAACTACACTTATAACCTTGATCATCTTAGACAAACTCCCCTTCGCATGGCGTTGATGTCTTCCTCATGCAGACATATGAAGTCTTCGAAGTAAGATAAACTTGATGTTGAAGCTCTCCTCCATGTGATGACGATGACAAATTTGAGCAACTTTCCTCCGCCTTCCAAACTTCTCATGTATGAGCTCTTGCCATTCACCTCCTTGGATCCTTCATCACCTACAAGAAGAAACACATCAAATTAAGACTTGATATGAAGGATTTTTAATAACAAATTACATTCATCTTATGCATGTGGGATAAAAAAAATGACATCTCGAAGCATCCATCACTTGTCAAAATTAAATTTGGAAAGCTATACTTTAAATTCACTCAACCATTCACCTCTCTTCTTGGCTGACCTGCCTGAGCGGGTTTGAAAGGCATGTCTGGACTGTGGAACGTGAAATTCCATGCTTGAGTGTCTAGGCCGACCTTCTTGGGCGGGTTTAGAGGTGATAGGCGGAAAGTGTTTTGTGAATGACATGACATTGTCCAGGCAACGTGCTCAAGACCGCCTAGCATGGGCGGGATTGGAGGTTGCATGTGGATTTTCATTACTTAAGCATTTTTTGGGCTTTACTTTGATAATCTAAACCCTCTTCACTTGTTTCAATGATGACTTGACCTCCTTGAATGAGATAGAAAACCTTAGAAGGATGGGCGGATTTGAAGGAATTGTATGGAGTGAATGATGTGGATATCCATGTTCTAGGCTCTAGGCTGCCTAAGCTGAGCGGCTTTGGAAGGGGTGTATGGAATATGCGTTGTGGAGGACATGTAATCCAAGAAAAGGGGTCAAAGCTGCCTAGGAAGGGCGGGCTGGAGGATGACACATGGAATTTTTAACTTAAACAACTTTGCACTTGCTCATTTCACCTTTGACATGTTCATCTTCATTATTACATTGATTTATGCTTGCAAATTTTGTGGTTTTCACCCTTGAGCGGCTTTAGGAATGTTGTTTGGAGGATGTCATGTGGAGGAGGTGGAGTTGTCCAAGTGTAGAGCTCAAGACTGCCCATGCTAGGGCGGGATTGTAGGTGTGGTGTGGATTTTCATAGGACTTAGCCAATTTTAGACTTCACTCTCTTTGAATGATCCTCTCAAGGATGTGAAGCATGATGATGAGCAATGTTTAGACACCATACGTCCGAGCTCACCTCTCTAGGCCGCCTAGGAAGGGCGGGTCTGAGAGGGTGATGTGGATTTTCAACACTTAGAAACTTCTTACCCTTGAACTTGACTATCTCCTCTCCTTGGTACCATCTTGATCAAACAAACTTAGCAATTTATGTTATCCCTCATCCTGAGTGGCTTTGGAGAGAGCGTTTGGAGATCTTCATGTGTTAGGTGATACAGTCCACAAGGGCCTCTTGAGGCTGCCCAAGTAGGGCGGGTTTAGGAGGATGATGTGGATTTCAACTTGAAACTCACTTGATGCTTCCAACTTTCATGTTTCTCTTAGAATTTCACCACCTTCTAGTGCTTTATGTTTGAAACACTTCAAAACTTGATCATTCTCTCCTAGGGCGGGATTGTAAGTACTGTCTGGACAAAGTCTCCTGAAACAAGGCAAAGTCCATGAATGCACCTTGAGGCCACCCAAGCTGGGCGGGTTGGGATACCACCCTTGGATTTTGTCTTGAACTCACTCAAAATCTCTTCTAAACTTTGAAAATTCTCTCCCTAAGGCAGATTTGGAGGCAGTGTATGGAGAAAGTGCGTGATCGCAACCTTGAATCCAAGACCCCATGCCAAGGCCGCCCAGGTAGGGCGGGTTTAGAAGGTGTGCTTGGAATGCAAGTCTTGTTGCCATATCGGAAATGTCCTGAATGGAAGTATATTGAAAATATGTTTAAGTATAAGTCAGATATTGATCTGACTTATACTTTAAATATTTATCAATATACTTCCAGGATGTTTGAGATGGGTCTCAGATCCATAGGATTTAACATGCAAATTCTAGATTTTGGAGGATCCACCAGATTTCAGACTTAGCCAATTTTCAGGATTTCAGGACATTAGGCTTAGTGATTTTTTATCATTCTTTCCAATTGATTCATCCTTGTTGGGAGGAGTTTGAGTAATGCTTGGTATCATCTTCATCATTCTCATCAGGTAAACTTGCAAATTATGCCACCTACATCCCTGAGCGGTCCTGGGAGTGTTGTCTGGAGAGTGTCGCCTGGTGGAGATGAGGACATCATCCATGACTTCATGCCAAAGCCGCCTAGGCAGGGTGGGTTGAGGAGTGACACTTGGAATGAACTTTGACTTCACTCAAACTCATAACCTTGCTTACTAATCATCATATCTCAGTGCTTTGTGCATGAAAACCTCAATACTTAACCATTTTTCTTCTAGGGCGGTTTTGAGGACAGTGTCTGGAGAGATCCTCCTGGTGAAGACATTGTCCATCACTCCCTTATGAGGCCGCCCAGGTTGGGTGGGTTGGGAGGTGATGCATGGATTCTCCTTTAAAATACACCCAAACTCTTCCAAATGGACTCTCCTTGTAGTTTCATCATCTTCTAAGTACTTGGAGCTCAAAACACTACAAACTTGGCAATTTATTCCTAAGGCGGGTTTAAGAGTGTTGTCTGGAGAGTGTCACCTGGAACAAGACACAGTCCTTGAATGCACCTTGAGGCCGCTTAGGAAGGGCAGGTTTGGAGGTGACCCATGGAACTTTGCTTGAAATGCCCTTGATTCTATCTAACTTGCAAACTTTCATTGGAATTTCATCATATCCTAGTGTCTTGTGCAAGAAAACCTTGAAAACTTAACCATTTTTGCTTGGGCGGATTTGTGGGTGTCATCTGGACTAACTCTCCTGGAGGTGAAGACAATGTCCAAGAGGACCTTGTGAGGCCGCCCATGCTGGGCGGACTAGGAAGGAGTGCTTGGATAGTATCATGTGAAGCCTTAGAATCACTCAGACTTATAAAATTTCTTTGAATTCTATCATCTCTGTCCTCAAAACCTTGTAAATTTGACAACTTTTCCCTTGGGCGGATTTGAGGGTGGTGTCTGGATAAATGCATGTGCAGGACATCAAATCCATGAGCTCATGCCAAGGCCGCCTAGGTAGGGCGGGTTTAGACATGGAGTGAGGAATTTCTTGCCTTAGTCAAATTTTGGATTTCTTGAATGGAAGTATATTGAAAATATGTTTAAGTATAAGAAGAGTTTTTTATACTTTAAATATTTATCAATATACTTCCAGGATGTTTGAGATAGGTCCTGGATCCATAGGATTTAGCATGCAGATTCTAGATTTCTGAGGCTCCACCAGATTTCAGACTTAGTCATTTTTTTAGGATTTTCAGGATATCAGATAGTCATTTTCAGGGTCTCAGTGAGATGCATCAGGATGAATGCGTATAGACCTCTTGGAAAGAAACTGTCGAGACATGGGCAAAACAACACTACCAAAACCCTACAAGCTCAGAGCAAAACTAAACTTTAAAGAAAAACGAAGTGAGAAAGAAAAAAAAAAGAGGAGGTCCCCATTTGCAATGGGGCGATGTGTGATTACATCACAACATGACCCGCTCAAAGTCAAAGGCGTTATCATTGCATCAACTGGAAAAGCAGCACACAATGCCGGTGGGGCTACTGCACATTCTATTTTCCATCTACCATACAAGTCCTCAAAAATGCTCCCTTTGGATTCAAACACTCTTGATAGTCTGAGCAAGAAGTATGAGCAATTGTAACTTTTGCTTCTTGATGAAGTGTATTTGGCTGGCTCTCGAATGATTTACAATATTGACACAAGACTCTGCCAAATCAAACATACTCCAACAAAACCATTCGGCAATTTGGATATCATATTTTGTGGTGATTTGTACCAGGCACAACCTGTACAAGACTCTTGGGTGTTTGAACAACCAAGAATACATACTGAAATAGTACGATACACATTTTGGGTTGACAATGTTAAGTGCTTCAATTTGCAAACTGTACTAAGGCAAAGAGACAAACAATTTATATCTATTCTAAACCGAATTAGATGTTGCCAACAAACTGAAGAGGATATTTGCTACTTGAATGCTAATTGTCATAGGGCTCCACCCAATGACCCAAGCTTCCCTTATTTGTTTCATAGGAATTCATATGTGAACGAGCATAATAACATAATGCTTGTTGTTTTTTGCCTAGATGTAATATCCTTGATGGATATTGGACTGAAATTTTAAAGCTCTGATACCACTGAAAAATCCCTAATGGATATTGGACTGAAATTTTGAATGCTCTGATACCACTGTAAAATACCCTTCTAGAAATGACTGAATTTTTTTGCAAATTTAGATAAGATTTCTTGCACACTTCAATTAAATAACTTCACCAAATGAATAAGGAATTGTAACACATCAAACTCACATCAACTTTGCACATATGAAAATGAAACATGAAATGTCAAGTGGCTGAAATTTATTTCAGTCCATGTCTGATTTTATATCAAACTTAATTACAAGTCAATTTGAAGCCCAAATACATCAAACTTTGCATACAAATATAGCCCAAAGCCTCTAGAATGATGATAGCTATTAAATGGACACAAAACACTCTTGAAAGAACTTCAATAAAATTCTGATGAAAACTTTCTGTATGCTGATCTGACTGCTGAAAGTGTACTTTTTGTCTAGCCAAGAGTTTACAATGAAATATCATGAAATAACCCTTCCAAATGCACTCTATGAATGCATAGGAATGTCTTCTATCAAGCACAACTCTTCAATCTTCAAACCTTTGATCACATTCACCTAAAAAGCCCTGAAATTCCAATGTAAAGTTGCTGTTATAAAAATCAGAACCCTGCTGTTGCAAAATCAGACCCTGCAAAATATGAAAATACCATCCAGAATGTGTTTCAAATTCACTCAACTACCTTGGTAGACAATCCTCTACACTAAGAGCTTCAAATAGATATCAATGTCACTTCCAAACTCTTCAAATAACCTGCAAATGTAATCCAATGATGAAATCTGTATAACAACATCTCACAAATGGTTATGGGATCATCACCACAACATTCAAGGGAACATCTCTTTGAAAAATAACTAGAAAATCGGAATTTTCAGTCATAAACAATAATAAAGAAAACATACCATAGCATCATTTATTGCAAATTGATGTTCAAGTCCTCTATTTAACTCCTCCATGGATAGGCGTCCATCTCCTTGGCAATTTTGAATTGAAATTTGAATTCCACCAATGAGAATCAACGAACTTGAACAATTGTAAATGAATTACAATCAAACTCTTTCATTTAAAACAATCTTCAACTATTTTAAATGAATTACAACTCCTTCAAATGGATTGACTCAATAGCAATGTACTCTCCTTGCATGGGCAGTGGCGGCTTGTGTGCAATCATTAAATATTTTGATTTTGCATTGAAAATCATTCCTTGCCTTAGACGACCACTAACCACTTCATAAAATGCATTAAATAAACCAATCTATCCAAATGCAAGCATTTAATATCCTTCAAAGCATTTAAAATCTTGATCCTTGACATAACCAACTTGGCATTCAATTTATGAACTTGCATTTAAAATGCTCCTCTATTCTTGCTTCAATCCACAACTACCTCATGTGCATGCATTAAATGATGATATTTGCATTTAATAAAAACCCTCAACCGCTCCAATGCAAATATTTAATAATAAAATTTGCATTTAAAATATTTTCAAAGCTCAATATCAAATTAAATGCAATCATTTAATTTCCACAAACCCAATCGACCTCATATTCCATCGATCCAATGCAATTATTTAATAAATAAATGTTGCATTTAATGTATCCTTCCTTCATGTTTGGCGGCCAGCTATGAATGATTTGCAATCATTAAAAATCAAAACCAACCTCATAATTGAAAATACAATTCCAATATTGCATTTCCCATGTAGCTCAAAAACACACTTAGCTCATAATTTGGGACATTACACTAGAGACACATGCTTGCTGAAAGCAATTGATGCACAAGTTGCACCTGTCGATGACAATACTCCTACAATACAAAAAATGACATTAGCTGAGATCATAACACTTAAGCAAGGCGTATTGGTTGAGCTGATTGCTGGAAACATTGACACACAAGATGGGCTAGTAAATGAAGCAGATGGTATCTTTAAGTTCTATGCAATTGAACAACAAATTGTCTGGATTCAGTTCAATGATCTTGGACTTGGCAAGGTTCGTCGTCAAAAGATGCAATCACTATATACAAATTACATATTGTCATCTTGGACACCTATAAAAAGAGTGGTGAAAAAGATAAGGGTGGAAAGACGAATATTGGTCCGTAGTCAATTCCCTTTGCAAGTTGCATGTGCACAAACTATTCATAGAGTACAAGGCTTGACAATGGATGGGCTTGCTTTTGACCCTTCTAGAGTCTATTGCCACGGTCTTGTTTACATAGCACTCTCACGTGTAAAAAGCATTGCATCTTTGTATTTGATTAACAAATTGGAACAACGTAACTTCAGGGTATCAGAGAAAGTGCAAGCTAAAATGATGCAGTTGCAGACATCAGCCCAATGGAAACTAGAACATAGCCTTGCCTCTATATGTTGTACTCGATTTATAATTTGTTCTTTGAACACCCGAAGCCTTGCATTGCATGCAGACAGTGTTGCACATGACCATGATTTGATGTCTGCAGATATTCTTTGCTTGCAAGAAACTAGAATAGAGCATTTCAAATGCATTGCATTGTTCAACACAAGATTCCATTGCCAATTCGCATTAGGTATACATGGACTTCTAACATGTTGCACCAAAAGCCTTTCATTGCTAAAGATAGACAAATTCGCAACCCAAAACCTAGAGACCATAACAATTGATTTATTGCATTTCAATACACCTTTGCGAATCACAAATATTTATGTTAGACCAGGTGCACCAATCATCCACATACTAGATTTCATAAAAGAAAATGTCAGCACACTATTACCTGACATCAAACTGGTGCTTGTTGGAGACTTCAATAATGACATGTTTAAAAAAAAAAGCACAAGCAAAGCTGCAAGCTTCTATGCGAGAATATAATCTTTCACTTGCAGTAAACAGTCCAATGACTCATGCAGGTACTTTAATAGATCATTTTTGGACAAACATGGACATTGATCAGATCAATGTCATTGACATGGATGCTTATTGGACAGATCATTTTGCAATTTCTATTGACTTTCCACTTTGACCCAAGCAGATCCATACAATCCACATATGTCAAAGCATTTATCAGAATTGTTTTTTTCTCAGCACAAAAGCTTGATACAAATTGCATTGCAGTTAAGTGTCTAGTGCATAGCTTGTATAGCAATGCAAACCACATAAAAAACAACACTCACGGTTAAGATTTTATGCTTCTTGCAAGGCACAAAGCAATACAATCCTCTGCTTTGAATGATAGAGCTGTGTTGGAAGATATGGCTAAAAATCTCAAATGGTACTTTCTCTAACATTACTTTTATCAATGTTTAATTCACTATTATTTGCATAGTAAGCATTCTTGGCAAAACATATTGCATTTTAACTTAATCTCGCTGCAATTCTTTGTGCTAATCTGCATCTTTTTTTACACATGTTCCTTAGTGATGTACAGACATTGCAAGAATCAGATCTCTGTGTTGATAAACAACCATTGCAGAAAAGGTATATTTAATGTGCCATCTGTGGCATTTTGTGTCCTTTGTTTTATTTGTTGCTTTCATGTTCAAAGCCCAAATCATGACTACAAATCTGTATTACAAGAATAGATCAAAGGGTCAAAGTCATGTCCACTTCTTAGTAGCAAAAAATGTGAAGCAAATATGCAAAAAAGATCGGCTTTCTGTCTATAAACTGTAAATCAATTTTCTATTCACTATTGTCTACATAATAAGCATTCTTGGCAAAAGAATTTGCCATTTCATCTATGCTGATAGCAAACATTATTTGTACTGATTCACAATCCTTTGTTGAGTGCGGTCCTTGGCAACTTACAGACATTGCAAGAATTAGAGGACCGTGTTGATGAAGAGCCATTGCAAAAAAGGTATATCTAACAAGGCATCTATGCCATTTTCTATGCTTTGTTTTGCTTGTTGCTCTGCTATCTGTCTATAAATTGTAAATCACTCTTCAATCCAGTCTTGTTTACATCATAACCATTCTTCGGAAAAATAATTGCATTTTCGCTTATGCTCATAGCAAGCATTCTTTGTGCTAATCTACAATTGTTTGTTGAGTCTGTTCTTTAGTGATGTGCAGACATTGCAAGAATCAAACGATGCTACTACTGAAGAGCCATTGAAAAAAAGGTATATTTAACATGACATGTGTGCCTTTTTGTGTGCTTTGTTTTACTTGCTATTTACATTCTCTAAATCAGATGCCAGAAAAACTAACCTTAGCTATAGCTAATTTGTGCATTTTCGAACTGTTATACAGAACTACACCTAATTGCATGGCATTCCCATTGCAGGCAAAAAATTGAAAAGCACACTGCCTCAACAATTCTATAGATTTACACAAACAAAATTGCCTCTATATTTGAAGGCGATGTTTTAGTTGCATATGGTCCTACATATTTTAAAAACTCTGTGGTTCAGCCTAAAGCACAAATTGTTCATATTGATTTGGTTGATAGCAACGGTCAAATGACAATCACCGTTAATCTGAATAATAAACTGATTGATACATTTTTGGAACAGCTATTGCCTGGCGCTAGTGTTCGTATCACAAACTTTATTGTAAAAGCTAAAACACAGTATGAAAGAGGAGACACAAGCCTCTGCTTGGCCTTGACTGCCAATAGCATTGTTCAAAGCATAGACAAAGTTTGTAAGCATCGTAGACTTATACTAGACACAACCATCTCAGATCTCATTGCAACAAACTGCCAATATTCAGTTGGGTCGTTCGGGGCTATTGTCACTGGACATCACCGTGCTCCAAATCAAATCGAACTACAAGTAAAAGATGGCAATTTGCCAATTGATTCAGCTACAGTAAGCAATGTTATGAGTTTATTCTCATTGCACTCAAATTGATCTTTGCATATCATGTTAACTGTCCTAGTTATAATTCTGAACACTTATATTGCTATGCAGGTTATAATTCTGAATGCCCATAGTGTTGCATACAGTACTGCAGAGCAAGTGCTAACATCTATGCAAATGCCAATGGTGCTCTTCAAAATTTTTGTCAGGGGTGGTGCAAAGGGCACGAATGTCATACGGTCAGCTCCATCTAGTTTTTTGGACATGTTATCTGATCACTCCACACAAGCTTCTCTAAACAGGTTGGCTCAGTGTAATATGTAGGTAACAACAATAATCATGGAGAAGCTGGCTTTGTGTTTTCTGTCCATTGCATTGTCATAAATGAACTTGCTGCAATATTTACAAAAAGTATGCATTGATTGCAGGTTAAAGGAATTCTTAGACCAAAGAACGTTTACTTGGCTCCATTCTAGCCTTAATGTAACTCGTGTCAGCAAATGGTGCTGCTGGCTGAGAATTCTGCAAAACAAAATGCTCAATGCAATAGTTGTGGCAACAATGCACTGTTTACATACTAACACTGTTTACAATGCACCATAGAAAAAGCGGATGGCAATCTTGATTGCTATCTGCAAAAGGACATTTTGAAACAACACTTTCCTAAGCTTGCAGCTATTACTTTACAAAACTATAAAAAAGACATATCAGCAGTTGTGTTCTTGTTGCGCAGGTTCAAAATAAAAGGCACATTCCAACTTTCACTGGACAATTCTATTATGAGTGTTACAAAAGAAAATGATATGTAACATAATTATGACACATGAACACACATAATATTCTCTAACATTTTGTGATCAGCACTAGTTGCATAGATAGAATATACATGATGAAACTACATGTTGTTGTTAAACATGTGTCTTTGCTTTGTTCCCTTTTTACACCTGCCTAGTTATTTTCTTACTCAACTTTCCTCCTTTGATACATAGCTTTTGCTACCGAGTATTAGCTTTAACTATTATGTGTACATGCATGTAATCTCATGCTTTGGGTATTGATGCTACGGCCCCAAATTGGACTAATATTTCATCACATCTTGGAAGCATCCTTGTTAACCCTAGACTTTCCATAGTTAATACTGACATTGGATTTTTCTTCTTTCTGTATATATGCATTCCAGTATCATATTGAAAACTTGACATTTACAATGCAAGGACGTTTCAAATATTCTCAGGTCATTTATTCACAGCTATTCGTTAGAAATATAATACAACTCTTATTCTTGTACTACATTTCGATTTGCATATTGATGCTAAAATAAATACAGCAAGCTATATCTCAGCAGTTTTTTTGCTTGTATAAACTTGTTCCTAATGCTAGCCATGATGGTACATCTCAAGCACTCGAAATATAATTTTGGTGGTCTAACAGATAATCGCATGAACATATGATGAAGGGGGGTAAATCATAAAACACACAATAACATAAATTGCACACAGAAAATAGAATGATATTTTATTAATATGGGCAAAACATTACATTACAGAAGCTCAAATACAATCAAAGGATGAATCCCCTATAGGCTGCAACACATTACAGCTCCCTCTCTCAAGACTCTGGAATCTTCAGCGTTCTATAATTCCCAATTCAACTAGAGTTTCTAATTTCCCCACCTTTCTTAACTCTACACCTTCCCCCTTAACTCTACTACCCTAAGGGTTCCCAAAAATGGTTATATATAGCCCTTTTTGGCAACCACCAACTTAATTTTGAAATTTGCATCTCCCTCCAAAAATAGGTCAACTTTGCAGGGCTATAACTTTCGATCCGACCGTTGGATTTTCAATTATAATACCTTTTCGAAAAGCTCTTGAAAAGACGATGGAGACAAGCAATACCAATAGGTAGACTACTTGGGTTTCCCACCAAATTTCAGGCCCATCCGGAGCCTCTAAGTGCCTTAAATTTGACTTTGAATATTTCAATAGGATTTTTGGAATTTGAAATTTTAATATCTCACAAATGACAATGATATTGAAGTGATTTCTTCACCTTTAGCTTCAATTCACCATTCTGGAGGTCTGTGTAAGATATTGTATCCAACCGTGCACAAATGCAAACTTACTAAAAATAGTAATCCTGCCAAATTCAGCCCTTATTGAAAAGAAACAACACATTTTTTTTTTTTTTTGGTTGATGCAAGATTGCTCTTACACCCTGGATTCTCCTGCATCAACATACCTAATACAAGCTTTTGTAATTACTTAAATGCATTGGTCTGCAAGTGGTGGTTGAGGTTAGTTCCAATCCAAAGACATTTTGCCAAGCCATTTAACATGGTGTTTGCCTTTTTCTGCTAATAGCTAGAATGCCTTCTTTTCTTTTTCATGTACTATTTTGTACATTGACAAAGTATTTTGAACTCTTTTGGTACAAGAGACATGTCTTCTAGGGCTTGTGAACCATGATTGTATATTTATTGAATATGTCTTCATAAAAATTACATTTTTAGAAGGTCCATTACTTCATGATACTATGTTCAACGACATCTTAATCTCAAGTGAGCACTTGGGATTTTCCCTTCGAAATGTAATTAAGGATCTGCCAATGCCTCTTATGTATAGTTCATTGAGTGTTGCAATATTTTGTGGTTTGCAGCTTTGAAAAGATCATACCCAAGTGATTGTCCATAATCCAAATGCATTGTTGTTTAAAGCTAAAATGTATTGCGTAGTGTTGATGGTTGTTTTTGGACAAGTCAACAATTAGAGTAAAATACTAAGTATCTGACTCTCTCTTGAGCAAAGCCTCTCGGATACTGAACTAGGTGATCAAATGAGATGACTCCAAGGTTCCTTCTGATGATTTCGGTAAGAGACAGCTCAGCGATTAAGTATGATTTTGCTGTTTACACACAAAGGGACTTACACAATTGTTCAAGTAACTTGTTGTTTCAAGGACTATGGAAGTGAATACTAGAGAATCTAAGTATTGCAATTGATGCGTATGATTTGGCAATGGAGGTTCTTTGGTTCTAATCCTAACTTGAATAAAAAAAGGGCAAAAGATATAGGGCTTAGAAACACTAATCTAATTCTAAATGCAAGGACGTTTACTACTTGAAGTGAAATCGAACCAGATCCTGTTTCGCCAAGATAAAACAACTACACAAGATAGGTGCAATCTTCAAAGGTGTACAAGATGTTTAAATCAATTATGCTCATGAAAAATTCAACAAGCATAAAGATCAAATTGACGTTCAATTGTTCAGACTAACCATGCACTGCAATCCACAAGCCGTAGACTACAAATGGTATAAACTTATAGACTTCACCACAAAGCAATAAAGCAACCTTTCATTAACTAACTTAAACTTAAAGAAAACTTATAACTTAACTTAATGTTCATTTGAAAATTGAAACCATGCAACACTCGGAAACATAAATAGAATCACCAAAGCAATGAATCCTTTATTATCTCAGAGAACTCTTACAACAATTTCAGAATTTCCAACCTCTTCAAATGAGAGCAATGAGAGCTCTTTTATAGACTTCAAAGGAAAGAAGGGTCAAGATCGATCGGCCGAATCAGCGGACCAGATCAAGCCACATCACAAGTAGTTGTAACAAACTATCCTTTATTAAATGAAGGAGGCTCACTTTATTAAATGAAAGAAGCTATGAAGGAGAGAACAAAGGCACGCTTTCCAAGAAGATAAGGAAGCCACATCATATGCCTTTTATGTAGTAGTACTATGAGATACAATGAATCTAGACACAATTTGAACAATATCGTCCATTGGTACACTTGTTGCCGCATTAATGGATCCTTCTGCCACTACCACATCTGACTCATAGACGCCAAGTGTCTTCTCCCAGTCGTTTATCTAAGACTTATTTTCTCCAAGACGATATGCAAGTGTGAATATACTATCCAGCTGACCTTCATCAAGTCCATCATATTGAAAGTAGAATGCCTTAACTTGTTGCTTCATATTTTCAATAGTAACATTTCCATAAGGATTACATATTGTTGTCAAAGCAGTGTATATATGATTCTCTGTTCTTAAAAGAACACTTCTTATTCTGGACATATCTACTTCAATTTTATCAACCAATTGCCCCTTGTTGTGAAAGGAGAAATACCAAGTGATGAAGTCATGTGGAGTATCTCTATCAATCACCTTATCATGAATTAGATCTTCTAATGGAGCTTCCATTAAACTCTTGAGCTGTGGCATGTATTGCTCTTTGATCGGTTTGAACTCAGCACAATTTCTTAATAAAGCTTGGACTCGATCTTTAAGCTTAATGACTCTATCATACACTTGCACAATTTCTTCAAGGTGAGTATATGTCTTCTCTTCTGTCCTTTCTATCCATCCTTTCATCATCTGAGATGAAGTTCTCATGTTTTCAACTTGGGATACTGTTTCTTTTGGAAGAATAGACGGAGGAATTGGAGTAGCTTCCTTCTGTTGGATAGGCTGCATGACTTGTTGGATGTAGTGCTTCAATGTATTGAAATCTTGTTCAACTTTCATCCTTGCTTCTCTTTCTTGCTTCAACATGCTTCTTACACTATTCACTGACTCTCTGGACACGGCAAAGCTGGCGGAAAACAAGCAGCTTCAATGGCTCCACTCCTCATGATGGCTCGAGCAAGACTACCTCCGTTGGGTTCCTCAAGGACTGACTTGATGTCTTCCAAGTTGCTGTTGCCCATATTCGTGTCTCCTACATTTGTCCACCTCGAGACGAGCTTTGATTCGGGAATCTTCCCCTTAGCATCCATCCGGATCTTCGCTTGTCGTTCTTTGGAAGTCATTGCCATGATCCTGCAAACTCGACGCGAATAAGTAATTGCAAACACAATCTAGACTTCACTTCAGCTACTTTAGTGGATTAAATTATGAAGTTTTCCTTTATAATTATGAAATATTGCTATCTAGACTCAAGGAATCTATCAAAATCCACTTATTCTTCTTCAGTTTTACCAATACTTGAACAATTTTAATGCATCTAATGAAGGAAAAAGAAGAAAATCAGATCAGAAAAAATTCAGATCAGACTTACTTGATAGGCTGCTTTGAATTTGATACCTTGAAATTTGATCCACCACTTGCTTGGATTGATAAAATCAAATTTGTACTATAAAACCTTCTTGTTGCTGCTCCTTGAAGACAAATCTGCTTTTGCAAAGTAATTTTGCTCTTTGAAAATGATAAAAATGAAAAGGAGATGAGGTATATATACATAATTTGCTTTAAAACTTTACCTCTTACCTAGGCCGACCTCCTTTATTATAGTGGAAAACATTTAATTTTGATTGATCTTCATTTAATAAATGCAATTTCCACATTTTTCAAGGCAAAATCATTAAATGTTTGAACTTTCCTTTGATTGGCGCATTAGATGGGGTCTTGACGATCTCCTTGAAATTTTGATACCTTCTTCTTCAAACGCATTGGATGAGGCATGGAAATCCTCTTGCCTTTTACATTTGATAACGTCTTCGAGGTCTTCTTCATATTCTTTGGATTCGTGTTTGATTTTCTCCTTGCATTTCGCATTGGATGAGTAGATTGAAACCTTCTTCTTTGAAATACCTTGATCTTTCTTCATAACCCTCTAGGTGCATTAGATCAAGGATTGAAATCCTCAAGCATTTCATTTTAAGACACCCTCAAAATCCTAATGTATGGCGCTTTGGATCAAGGTTTGAATTCCTCTTAGCATTTCGCATTAGATGAAGGATTGAAATCCTCTCAACACTTCGTATTAGATCAAGTTTTAAGACTCCTCTCAACGTTTCTTTAGTTTGAACTAGTTTTCACTTGCTTAAGGGAGTGGCGCATTGGTTAAAAGATTGAAATCCTCAAGTTCCTAGCGCATTAGATAGGCAAGTTGAGTTCTTCATGTGTGGCGCATTGGATGGGTAACTTAAGATCTTCAAAAATGAACTTCATTCTCCCTTCATATATGGCGCACTAGATCAAGGATTGAAATCCTCAAGTTCCTAGTGCATTAGATAGGTAGTTTGAAGTCTTCAAAACAAGCTTCATTCTCCCTTCATGTATGGCGCACTAGATGCCACTTTTGATTTCTTCATGTTTGAGCACTTTGATAAGGGTCTTGGAAGTGGCGCATCACTTCATTACGTTGAAATCTCCAAAACTTTGGTATATTGATGGCCTTTACCTTGAAGTGAATCATGCATGGTGTTGGCGCATTAGATGAGACATGGAGAATCCTCTAGAAACAAATCTCATTCTTCCTTATGTTGCGCATTGGATGACCTTGAAGTGGGCGCATTAGATCACCTTGTTGGAAGCTTTAAAACTTAGGAATATTCATGGAGTTGGCGCATTAGATAAAGCTTCAAAATCCTCTGAACTAAAACCTTGAAGGCTTGACCTTAGATGTCCACTTTCCTCCTTGTAGGGCGCATTGGTTCATGGATGGAGAATCCTCTGGAATACGCTTTGGATAAGGGTCTTTCAAACTTCACATTGAAACTACTTGGGCGCACTAGATCAACTTTTTGGGATCTCTGGAGTTTCCCCTCATGAGGTCGCATTAGATAAGGCATTGGAAGTCTTCTAGTTTTCGCCTTGGAGACTTGACATTGGATAGGCGCATTAGATCAAGGATTGAAATCCTCAAGCTTTTTCGCATTAGATAGGCTTTTTGAAATCCTCTCAAACTAGATCTTCCTTAATTCAAAAACCTTAAGACTTCTCCTTCCTTCTAGGTGGCGCATCAGTTGAGCTTTTCAAATCCTCTAGTCTCTCTAAAAATTTTAGATTTCGGAATCCATCCTTCTTCCTAGCGCATTGGTTGATGGTTTGAAATCCTCTGACACTTAACATTTTAATTTCCTCTAAAGATTCGTTCCAAGACTTGTCTTTTCATTTTCGCATTAGTTGAGTGTTTTAAATCCTCATCTTTTCCCTCAAAATGATCTTTTAGTTTGGGCGCAGTAGATCATTGATCGAAATCCTCATGCTTTTTCGCATTAGATCAAGGTTGTAGATGGGCGCATTGGTTCATCAAGTGGAGATCATCATCTTCAAGCGCCTTTTTCCTCGTGATTTTGCGCCACTTGGACATCCCGTCGCATTAGATCAGCTTTTTGAATCCTCTGGAATTGTCAGGCATTTTCAGGATCGCGAGGGTAAAGGTATATTGAATTTCTTATACTTTAAATATTTTTCAATATACCTTTCAGGATGTTTGAGATAGGTCCCGAATCCACCGGATTTAAGATGCAAAATATAGAATTTGGAGGATTCACCAGATTTCAGACTTAGCCATTTTTCAGGATTTTCAGAATTTCAGGCTCCAGACTTAGTCTTTTCAGGGTCTCAAACATTCTTCAGGATTGATCTCAACATTCATTATCTAGATGGGATTTAATCAAGATTCTTCATTATTGCAAGTTCATCTACCTCTAATCATGAACCAAAGATCGTAGAAGAGGGGAATCCTTACCGGGTCGGCAGAGGAAGATACTCAGGGTATCATTAAAATCTCATTGAAAACTCATTGAAAGCACAGAGCTCAAAAAAGGGGGGGGTCCCTATTCCTAATGGGGCGATGTGTGATTTGGTCACAACACGTAGAAATAGATGTTTTTTGTTATTCATTTCTAAAGAATGGCAGGATGATCTTGAACTGATCTGTAATTGTTCAGCTTCTCCCTTGCAATAAACACACCTCTATACTCCAAAATACAGTATATAAGAAAATAGCAGCAAAATAAAACTTTATAAAAGCTACCACTGCAAAGTAGTTTTGGCATACTGCTAATGCAAACTATTTTAGAATTGACTAGCAGCAAAATAAAACTTTATAAAAGCTATAAATTATCCAAATACAGATTGGGTTGCTGCTACTCCAACAACTGAGTGGATTAACAAAACCATGTCTAATTTGGTCATGTAAGATCCTTGCATACATTGCACTTGTACAGTGAAACTGAATACAATTGAAGAGTTAGTTTCCAAGCAAACCCAATTCACAGTTGCATATGAACAAGAAGAGGAGGACGTGAATAGGATGTTATAATTTTTATAAAATATTTCTTGCCCTATTAACTTCTTTAATGACCCTTTTCTTGCATAGAATTATGACTCTGTATATGCATTGCGTAGGTATGTTTGTGGGTATGACATGTTGCAGTGGGAACATGAAAGAAGCAGTGTGTCTACAAGTAATTCGGAGAAGCCTAGCCCTGTTGGATTAACTTTGAAAAAGACTCCTTTGGTAGAACTTATTCAATGGAGACTGTGTCAGAGAAGCTGCAATGATGGTTCAAAAGCAGAAGCAATCGATCAGCCAAGTGAGAATGCAAGAAGAACAAGAGATGAAAACACAATATCTCCATTTCAAATCTGCAGGTAATTCCTTTCTATATAACAACCGTACAATGATTTTTTTCCCCCTCTTGACCTATGTTCCATTTATTGTTGCTTGGCTCACAATTTAAGCTAATCGTTTTAGGTTTTGTCCATGTGCATAATCACAATCACATTCAGTTCAATCTTCAACTTACTTCATGAATGCATTTCTGCATATTTCCACACTAAACAAGGCATGGGACTGAAACTCTGGCCATTTTATATACGTATTAAAAAATCATTTCTACATAAATTATGGTTGCACATGCTAGAAACCAGGTGCTTGACTGAAAATAATGGCCAATTAATATTATATATAAAGCACACCAACTTATTGAATCTGTAATTGCACTTGTTAGGAACCAGCCACTGCAGATCCACTGGTTTTAACAACATGGGAATTGCTATCAATGGCTACCTTGAAATTCCAATCCAAAAGGATGACTTTGTTTTCTGAGGATTCTTTTGTAGATCCTTGGGCACCCAGATACATGTACTTCCATGGCCTTGTTCAGTAAATAAGAGCATTGAAATTCTGGATTTCTCAAAGGTCTAACAGCTTAAAAGTCTCTCGTAGATTGACAAAGTTTATGTTTCATTTCACTGCATTCTGTTATGAGTTAGCTTAAATATTGCAGCTTGGAAGAATGTGAGTAAAGTCATGGAAGAACATGGTACGTGAAGACACACTTGCATTTTGCAAGTTTGAGGACATGCATGTGTGCAATGTAAAGTCTGCGTGCTATTTTTTTTTGCCTTTATCTATATGGGAAATGAGACCTTCATTGTAATTTACAATATTTGCACAATTGCATAAGAACTCTACCTTTTTGATATATTAAAAGACTTTAATTTTCCCTTTCTATGCCTTGCTTTGCATAGTGGCAGGATTTGGGTTTCAAGGACACAAATGGATTTTATAATTTGCTTCATAGCTACACCACAAGTCTGCCCTTCTGCTCTTTGCACTAACTCTAGTAGGATTTTTAGATTGATCCCTTTGGACACTCTGCTCTTCAACACTATCTACTATCTGCTGAAGCTTGCAATTTTCCTTGTTGAGGTTTTGCTCCCATCAGCTCTATTTTCCTCTTTACACTATTATTATTTGCTTTATAATTGTAGACTTTCGTACTTGCAGGTTTCTTTCAACTAGCATACTACTATGCAGCACCATTGTGCAATGAATCAAGCTTTCGACATCAAAGAAAACAAAGCAAACAATCTATACAACAGGTAAAGATATGCTTGAGCTGTTTTCAATGCAATGAAGCTCTTTACTACTACAACAAAACTATACTTTCTCGCACAGACCTGTTCTCTATGCAATTGACCAAAGCATATTGTAGGATTGATAGTTGTTGTTTATGATCATTAACATCACTTCAGCATTCAAATGTCTGCAATCGTAAGAATAAATCTACATATTCTTTTGTTGACTTGCACTATTCAATTTTGTTTCTATTGGTTAATACTACAACCAGAACCCAAAACTCTGTTAAAAAAAAACATTCCATACAGAAAAAAACAAAAGAAGACAAGCACGTTGCATACAAAAACTAAAAAAATCACCTTCCAAATTCCACAGTGTGCTAAAGAAAGCCAACTGCTTCGAAACGGAATGTTAAATGGCATTCCCACAAACCCCTTCTTCTACATCTCTGTCTACAATGGAAAATGGGCCACACGCGTCCATGCTGGAACCCATCAGAACATGCAAATCTCAACGCTGCCACGAGTTGAAGCTGGAACAGATGTGGAGACCCTGCAAAAACAAACAAAACCCTAGGCAGAACCAAGCTAAAATATTAAAAATTCAAAAAAAACTATCTCAATTAAATTGCCAATGGGATAAATAAATTGCCAATGCGCTAAATAAAAAATGAACCAATGGGAAAAAAATTGAAGCTAATATTGCTGTCTCAATATTCATTAAAACTAAAACACCTTAGGTTTAACTTTCATTATTGCCATTGCACAAATATCAACGGGAAAATAATACCAAGTAGAGACTAAAAAACTTAGGCTAATTTTAATTATAGCAGTTGCACAACCAAAGGCACGGTAACTGTTGTTTTTGCTCCGTAATATTAAATTCACATTGAAATTTGTGCAATGACAAAAATCAGTCTTTTCCCTATACTGTTTTTATTATTCTGTTCAATTTTGAACCAAACCTTCAACTAAAATAATAGCATCTAAATGACAAAAGCATAATGCATAAAGCTATTTCCTTGAATAGCTCATTGATTATTCAGCCCATTTGCATATATTGTGCTTGTTCTTAAAATGGGCATGATTCAGGAGGAGATCCTCATAAACACTTGTCCAGCCACCCAATAAAATATATTTTTCAACTATAGGCAAAGTATTTGCCAATGAACTAAAAAAAGAACGGACCAATGGGGAAAAAAGGTCAAGCTAAAAACTTATGCATTATGCTTTTGTCACTTACATGCTTTTATTTTAGTCCCTGCCAAAGGCACAGTAACTGTTGTTTTCGCTCCTTAATATTAAATCACATTGAAATTTGTGCAATGACAAAAAAACAATCTTCTCCCTATACTATTTTTATTATTCTGTTCAATTTTGAAACAAACCTTCAACTAAAATAACAGCATCTAAATGACAAAAGCATAATGTATAAAGCTATTTCCTTGAATAGCTCATTGATTATTCAGCCCATTTGCATTTATTGTGCTTGTTCTTAAAATGGGCATAATTCAGGAGGACACCCTAATAAACACTTGTCCAGCCACCCAATAAAATAGATTTTTCACCTATACACAAAAATATTTGCCAATGAATTAAAAAAAGAACGGGCCAATGGGGAAAAAAGGTCAAGCTAATATAGTTGTCTCAATATCCATCAAAACTAAAACACCTTACGCTAAACGTTGATTATTGCCATTGCACAAAGTTCAACATGAAAATAATATCAAATAGGGGCTAAAAACTTAGGCTAGATTTGATTATTGCCATTGCACAGATTTCAATGACAAAAAAATACTTAGGGAGCGAAAAAAAAAGTTACCCCTATAGACCAGCTTTTGGCATTGCACATATATCAAGGCCCAATGACAAACAAGCATTGCAAAATCAACTGAAACCAACAAAAACAAAAGAACAATGCTTACCAAAAAAAAAAAAAAAATAGTGCAAAAAACAAAAACAAACTAAAGACGTCTCTTTGCGTTACAAATACTCTGGAATGCTCATTTCATTAAAAAATTGTTACTTGCTTTCATTTCATTGTTCGATAGTACAGAGTTGTATTGCAGCTAGAGAAGAAGAAGAACAATTCCTGAGATTGCCATTTCACATTCAGTTTGGAAGCAGTTGCCTCTCATCAGCGCAACGTGAGTTTGAAAGCTGATTTTTTTATAGCAATTGCAATGTGCCCTGTTTCTTTTGTTTGCAACCGAATGTGTTCCAGCTTCAACTCATGGCAGAATTGAAATTTGCAAGTGCCAATGGATTTGAGCATAGACACATGTGACCCATTTTCCACTGCAGACAGAGGTAGAAGAAGTGTTTGTGGAAATGCATCACATTATTCTAACATGCTACCAGCCTTGCTTGCATGGGGCTCTCAGAGCTCTCAGAGAAGATACAGCACATTCAGAAACATGCTCTTCTAAGGTCTATTATGACTCGGACAATTTTTCACCACCATTCTGTACAAGCAACTCTGCTGCTACAACTTCTGTGCTTAGATTGCCAGTGCCAGATACCAAGGCCCAATGAGAAACAAGCATTGCATCTTTCATAAGTATATAGTTCTAAGCGGCCCAGAAAATTGCTGAAAGAAACCAGCTACACCATGTTGTACGGGTGATTTGGCATTTGGAGGGTTTTTTAGCAGATTAGAAGCTGTGGCATTGGTATTTTAGTGCTTACCAAAAAAATGCTATAATCAAAATTAGCCTAAGTTTTTCACTCCCTACTTGGTATTATTTTCCCATTGATATTTGTGCAATGGCAATAATCAAAGTTAAACCTAAGGTGTTTTAGTTTTAATGAATATTGGGACAACATTATTAGCTTCAACTTTTTTCCCATTGGTCCATTCTTTATTTAGCCCATTGGCAATTTAGTTGAGATAGTTTTTTATTGATTTTTTATAATTTAACTTGGTTCTGCCTTCCCATGTCCTATGTACACCTATACTCTGTGTTGCATAGAGTCAAACGGTTCATCAGCCTCGTCTACACTTCCACAATTTACATTCATGGCAGCTAGGGAAGCCTACTCTACAACCTCTACCAATTGTATTTGCTTGACATTCTTAAAGCTTTTTCAACAAATCCATTTTGTCAATATATTTGTTTTAATAAAGTTGGCACCATGTTTCAAACTTCCAGCTGGACTGGACTGCAAATGGACTAAAAGCTCTATCATATGCATTCCAACCTCTCTGGAGTTTTTTTAACAGGATTGTGGCTTCACAATTCCCTGATTTCATTTCATTGTTCAATAGTATAGAGTTCTATTGCATAGCTAACTGTTCAAACATATCTTTATGAGTCATTGCTTTATGACTGATTTTTTAACACCTTTTATTTTGCAGTCTTCTTAATGACCATGCAGCACATTGGACAAAAATAGCAAAACTATACAATTCATCAAACTTTGAACATCAAAATACAAAGACCAAACAATCTATAGAACAGGTAAACAAATTAACTTCCTAACAGGTTTATCTTTGTCATTTTTTTGGATAGTGCAGAGTTGTATTGCATCGCCATCTGTTCAAACATATCTTCACCAGTCATTGCTTTAGCACTGATTTTAGAACCCCTTTTATTCTGCAGCACAAGAGACATTGCAACAACAATAGCAGAGTTGCCGACTTTCTGATGATGCAGGAGGAGAACAATTATCGGACTGCAATTTGAAAAATCTGTAGATGCAATTTTGCATACAGTATCTGTGTAATGCACACATAATGATGTTTTTTGCATAAATGAGCTATAAAATCCAAAATCTCTTATTTGGGTCAATACTATATTACTTATGAAATAAAACTGCCAACACAACTCTTTGTCTTCCACACTTGCATGTTAATATGCTATGACTATTCTTTAGATGGAAATAGATGATAGACAACTTCATTAGCTGCATATTTTCAAATTTCAGATTACTTCAGACTTTGATACACTCCTTGTCTGTAATCACCAAACTGCCTAACTCCAATATCTAAAATTTTCTGCATGCTTTCAAATTTTATATTCTCTTTCATCACAAAAGAAAAGAGCTAAAAACAAGCCAGCTGACCAGAATAAAAGCAATACAAAGTGCCTAAATAAAGTCTGTCGTTTGCCTAGGACTTAAAAAATAGTACCAAACATTGAGAAAAAAATCTGCTCTGCACATTCGTGTTCTGCTGCTGTGCCCAGCAACACCAAGCAACAAAATCCACACCCATGTGATCTTCCATCTTCTCTGTCAGCATTAGCTAGTAATGTTAGTGCTTGTGACAAACAAAAGGAATGGATATTGATATGGCAAGACCCAACTTATTATCACTTCCTTGATGTGGCTTTGCTGCATCTGTGTTTTCCAAGCATTTTGTTTTTCTAATTTTCCTTGAACCTGAGTATAGTTAAAGGGATAGTTAACTCACAAGCAAAGATCACTGTCAGTATTGTTTACTTGCCAAATTCCTGTCTTTTCTATTCTATAATTTCCATAATGTTGGCCTAATGCACTGAAAGAATCTGTAAGAACTCTGCGAAGTTGCTCAATTGGACTTACCGAACACCCAAGAACAACATGGATGCAGTTTTTGATCCAGCAAAATTGCTTTAAAATCAATGCCCTCTCAATTTGCTTGCAGCTTTAGGCAGGGACTGCAGCTGCAACACAGCCCTTGTTTCATTTTGTTTTTTAACCACGACGTGATGTTTACCTTGTGAAGGCTTTTCAATCTCATTCAAAGAGTTTATTCAGCAAAGGTATGGCAAACAATGGTGTGTGGAGCCCATGTAAGAACACTGGTAAAATCCTTTTAAAATAAAAAAAATTGGACGCCAAGTGCATATCAATTATTTAGGTTACATAGAGGATCGGGATTGGCTATCAAAGTGATTGTTAGGGGTTAAGAGGGGTCACAAGATTAAAGGTTAATATTACTCTTTTGTATGAAGTATTTATTGTGAAAAATATATTTTGTTTTTGAGAAAACTTGTGTATGTATGATTGAAGTGGTCAAATGAGGTTGTAAAAGTATGTATTTACTATTCACAAATTTTAGCTTTACCAAATATATGTAAGAGCATGAATTCTCTCGACATTAAAATTAGGAGACAATGTGCTCAAAGGGCATATTCCATCACCACTTGGAAAATGTAGGAATTTGCAAATCCTTGATTTGAGAAACAATACTTTGCAAGGGAACATTTAAAATTGGGTTAAAAGCTTGCACAATCTCTATATTTTATTATTAAAACATGATAATTTTAAGGGTAAAATCCCATTGCAATTAACAAAACTACAATATCTTTAAATTTTGGATATGAAACAACATTTTTTAGGGGTTATTCCAAATGACTTTATGAAGTTAACTGTAATGGAAAATTAATCAAAAAAACATAGAAATCCTTGAACAAGGTGCAAGGTACAATAAACGATGTTAGTTATTGACAACGATTTAAATTTGGAGTAGAGGCGGTCATAGGAGGTTGAATCCCTCAGTTCTACCTAACCTGTGGAGGCTAGACCCCAGTGAGCACTGCAAGGACTACCACCACTAGCAAGTATCACCTCCTCTGACAATCTACCACCTTCACCCACCAAAGCTCCACTTCAACCAACCCCACTCTCTAGCCACCATCAACTTGCTCAGTAGGCGACATTGCTCTTTGGTCATCCAATAGTGGAGGGGCCCTAATTGTTTTTCCCTAAAGAAGCTATTTTTCGATGGGGCATAACTTTTCCCAACGAAGTCAATTTTTTGAGTTCTTATAGCCATTGAAAATCTAGTTCTAAGAACTTCACAATGGTATAGGTTTTTCCTAGATTTTGTTGCAGGTACCTATTTTTCAATTTGAAGCTCGTATTTGCATGCATTTTTTAACAAGCCTTTATCTTGTGCCTGTAGTGTCCGATTTTGGACTTCTTATAGGCATTGAAAAGGTATTTATGAGCATTATAGATCCACCCATGTATTTTTTTTAGATTTTACCTCAGGTTTCAAAATTTTAGTTTGAAGTCATTTCATGTACTTTGGCTCACTTCTTGGGAAAATTATTGAAATTGGTGGTTGTTTTTGTTTGGGGGATTCAATTTCAATATTGATTCATATTTGGGAGCTTCCATAATTGTTGTAAATTGTTTATTTTGTTCTATTGGAATTTTTTTCTCTAATGGTATATTCTAATTGATTTCAGATCCTCACTCCTAATAACTATCACACAAGGAAAATAAAGATGCAACGATTGCCCCTATCTAAGGGTTTATGTCTACATTGGGTGATGATCAACTTGATTTAACTAGGGAGTATAAGAGATTTGATTATAGGAACAAACTTGATGAGGGTATGGGTTTGATTGTTTTACATGTTTCTGATAGCTTGTTGTTCCATATTAAGGATTGTACAACACCTAAGTAGGTATGTGATGCAAGAGCATCCCAGGTTACAGAGCAATCTTGCATCAACCAAAAATTTGCATTCCTTTTGTTTTATTTCATTTTTCAGTTTAGTTCAGTCAGTAGTAGTTTCAACATTTTGTACCGCATTTTGCCGCATTTGTATTTCAGAGCTCGCGAAGTAGGAATTAGCATCTAGACATCATTAGTTACATCATATCCAAAATTCATGTCATTTGGACTTGTCTGCTAAAAGTTATCACTATCAGAAGATCACATGCTTTCACAAAATAGAGCATTTAGACAATCAGCTGAAGGAGAAGATTTACGAAGCACTTCCGTGACTTGCATAGCTAAATGAAACATCATTCAAGGTACTTTGGGACTTGGCCAACCGTCCTTGAGATCCACACCTTGTTTCATTCATTTGCGGAGGAGTACCAGTTGCTTAAGGCTGACCTATTTGTTTCTACATGTTACATCTCTTTCATTGGAGTTTGTAACCTTCCTTGGCTGACGCAGAGGATCTCTTGAGTTAGGAAATGATATATATAGATCTCTAGGATGTATTAGGAAGTCAGTTAGCGATTTGGATAGATTAGAATGGATATTTTGTTCTGGGAGGCGCTTCATTGCCATATCTTCCAATATTTGTTGTAACTAGAGAATTAGGCCCTATAAGCCCTAATTTGTAGCCCGCATGTTGTCAGCTGTAACGTCAGAAAATGTCCCCTTGGGGCTTTTCCCTCTTTAGGTTTAACTCTCAGGTCGTTAGTGTGCATTTAGGACATCTTGCATCATAATTTGGCATCCCGATGGAATGAACCCTAGGTATCATGACAAATGGGGCCTAGGGGGACCCCTTGAACTTAACCCTGCCCAAAATAGGGGGAGAGGACTCAGGCACCCGTGCCCTAGTCCTACCCTATTTTGGGTCAGGCCCAAATTTCTAGTGTCAGTTTATGACCGTTATTTGGTCCCTAGGCCGACGCGGTAAGTTTGAATTTACAAAATCTTGGCAGGAATGTTTGTAGTTGAATATAAAAGTATGTTTAGGTATTCATTTGTAAACTAGATGGCTATTGTGAACTTTATGCATCCTAAAGGTGATTCAAGGCTTTGATTGTGTTGCAAGAGCAAATTTGTGTTGTCTATGTGTTTGTGTTTGCAGATTTGAGCATCCATTTCCTCATGGAATGAAGAGCTTCTTCCTCTCATGAGATCTTCACTACACGGTGACATTTATTGTGTTTGTGATCATTTATTCATTTGGATTTTGCCTCTGCCTCACAAGGGCACGCACTCTCTATCTGACAAAGGTGTTTGGAAGACTTAAGTGTCCTTCCGAGGCTTGACTGAGGCAAGCTCCTAAACACCACAACCCCCTCCCAAAGTTTTCATGGTTACATGTTACAGGTTGATGATGCAGACAAAGTGAAGTTGCAGGAGGGCATGTTGGAGTGTCAGAATTGTAGAACATCAGGAAAAAGAGCACCCTGGACTTGGTTGCCCGCTCACTAGTCCTCGAAGTTTCATGACGGGAAAATCTCTAAAACAATAGAAACAAGTTGCAGACCGAGTTTACAGATCCCAACAAAAAGCAAGGCCTCGGAATTGGGCACCTGCTCTTTTGTCCCTAACTTTTTTGCCTTAGAACCCCAAAAATAAGTGCACAGTCATTTGTTATTTTACAGCTTTTTGCAGAAGCATTTTCTGTTATTCATCTGTTTACTATTGTTTTCACATAATTAGGGTTTTTATGGATAATTAAGCATAAGAGAAGGAAAATTGATAATCAAATACCCTAATCCAAGTTTCCCTACATTTGTAAGTGACCAAGGCCCTGATAGTGCTCTACCACTTGATCCGAAGGTCCTTAAATGTAATTGGTGAAAGGAGGATTCAAACCAAAACTACACAATCCAAATTTTAACTTTTACATTTTCGTGAACCCATGTTTTAATTGAATTTGGCACCTTGCTAATTGTTTAACTTTAGATTTGGGTTGATTTCATTCATTCATATAGTCATTCATCTTATAGCATTGAAAAAATTTCAAACAAATTGAAAAATTTGAAAAAAAATTGCATTTTAGGGTTACTATTTTGCATCAATTCATTCTAATTTCTGATTTTTGCATTATATCTGAAATAAATTATAGAAAATTACAAAAAATCAATTAGTTGCATTGCATTTTCATCATACAATTGCTAGGGTTTTGTAGAAATTTTGACAATTTTCATATAACCTAGTAATTCCAAAATCGAGGGTTTGTAGGCAAAATCTTCTTTCAGATTTTTCTACTGATTTTATAGACTCATTCAAATTTTCATTTGGCTGTAGTCTTTTATCTTGGTGTAAATTTGCATTTAGATTTCAAATATTTGCATTTTTGCATAAAAAAGTTTAACTAAAAACTAGCAATTTTCACGCATTTTCATTAGAGTTGCACTTGCATTTTGCATCTTAGGATTTGAAAATTATTTTCAGATCTGAGTATATTTAATTTTCATTATAAATCAGATTTTAAAACATTCATATAGCATTTTGTGTCAACATCTCAAACCTAGAGCTTCAAAAACATTGATTTTCACTAGATTTGGCCTTATCAACCCCTTAGATTTGTACTATAGGTGTGTTGTGAAGAATATTTTTGCATTAATTTGTTGTTATCAAGGTAATTATTTTCTTCCCCTCCTAAAAAACTTCACAACACCCTTTTATTGGGCTCTTGTATTGAAAATTTGGTGAAAAATTACACATTTTTCTATTTTTGCCCTAAGGTTTGGCCTAGTTTGCACTCCAAGTGTGTTGTAACAAATTTTATGGATTGAGGTGACTAATATCATTACTATTATTTTCTGCACCTCCTAAAGTTCATTACAACACCCCTTTTGCTAGGCCTTGGAGTTGAAAAATCGTGAAAAAGTGCCTATTTTTGCTATATTTTCACTAGGGTTTGACCTTGAGTGGCATTACAAGTGTGTGGTGACGGATATTTTGGCATTAAGTGGCTATCATTACTAATATAATTTTCTTTCCATCATCACAACACCCTTTGTCATGCTCTTTTCCATTGAGATTTGGTGAAAAAATCGCATATTTTAGCATATTTTCACTATGTTTTGACTTGTCGTCATCTTAGATTTACATCAAGAGTGTGTTTTGAAGGATATTATTGTTGTATTGGACTGATATTAGACATATAATTTTCTGCCCCTAATCAAAATCCTTACAACACCTTTTGTTTCATTCATTTGCATTGAAAAAGTACAAAAAATCAAGCATGTTAGGCCATTTTTGCATATAGTTTTGAACTTGTCTTTGGCATACTTTCTAAAAACTTTTAAAATCTGATCTTGAATTGATTTGAAAACATATATCATGGCTACTTCTTTGGAAGCTTTATTTGTATACATAGTAGACATTGATCATTTCTCTAAATTCACTGATAAACATCCTCAAGTTCTGGAACAAATAGCATGCATACATGATGTTGATCTCTCTATGTGCTCCACATATGAAATCCTTTGTTATATATTTGATTTTGATAGCTTCACCACTTTCATGGGAATATACCCTTTGATATTAGATGTGTTGATAACTGAGAGGGGGGGTGAATCAGTTATCCTAATTATTTCTTCTTCTGAACTTTCTTATTAATCAATGCAGCATTGAATCAAACAAACGAACATTACCATGAAATGAAAAACACATGACACAGTATTTTTGACGTGGAAACCCTGTTAAGGGAGAAAACCACGGGGTGATTAACCCAAAGATTATTCTCTGTTAGAAGAATAAGGAATTACAAAATGGCACTTGCCAATTAGGGCTCACTACCCGAGCACACTGCTCACAAAGAGGCCCACTGCCTACAAGGAGACACACTATCTACAAAGTGATAAGAATCACAGTCTTGAACTGATTGAAAGCATCTACATATGCTGGAGTTCAGTTCCGGTTAGGCTCAGTACACTGATCTGCTGCACTTCATCTTTCCTCTGTTCTTTATTCTGCTATCCTTTCACATACCGGATCTTTCTTACTACTTCTGCTCTGTTATGCACTTATTCGCATATACCTTCACACAACTTCATATCTCACAACAAAATCCATCCTCTATATATATCCGCACAAGTAATTTCATCACCTTTCTAGTCGGCATCCGGAACAGTCTAGTTTCTTACAAACTATGTTCTGTTGGCTGAATCCTTGCTCACCAAGCAATGCGGATCAAGCATATACTTGTAGATATCATTAATCATGTCAGCCAAACATGATTCATGCCTTCACAACCTTTACCATCAACAGTAACACATCCAGAAAATAGTCTGATACTCTGTCAGTCAGTTCTTCCTCTGTTCTCACTGTCTCTCAGGAATCCGGTACTCAACTATTCATATCTTTTTCTTTGTTCATCACCGGAGGCTAAATCCTTGGAATATACTACTCAAGGTAGTCCTCTTGACTTCCCCAAATCCGCACTGCACCAAGACACTTCCTCTGAGAGATCTGGACCAATCTGTCGGACCTTGCCGCATGCTCTGTTCTTGTTCACCGGACCACAACAATCTTCATTCTGACTTCCGGTAGAGACACACCATGACTTGCGGATATGTGGGATGACCTTTGTTGCCATCAATGACAACAACCATGAATCCATATAGTGTCTCTTGCCAACAATCTCCCCCTTTGGCATTGATGGCAACACTTAGTGAAAAATGACTAAGTGTTTACGCTATGCTCCCCCTTGGCTGATGCTCTATCTTTATATACAATTTCTGGAACTCCCCCTTAGTTGGATTCCTCATTTTTCACTGCTCCTCACTCCCCCTTTGACATCAATGGCAAAGGGTAGGGTCCGCACACCAAAATTTTCAAAAATTTTCTATACATAGCCGCATATTTACATACTCACATGAACTGAAGAATGTCTGCAAAAGATGTCTTCAGTTGGATCAGTTCTGTAGCCCAACTTTGCTTCATTCTATCCAAAATTGAAATGTGACCACTCAACAAAAATGCAAAAGCTTCTGCCCTCTTGAGATCTGTCGGATCATTTGTTTGGGCGGTGGTCTGAGCATCACTGATGGCCTCATGCATAGTTTCTAACTTAGGGATTATAATCCTTCTAAGTTCTCCCATCCGGTTAGTGATATTCTTCCTTTCCTTCTCAAGGTTCTTTATTGCATTTGTGATTGCAATAGTTTGACATTCTTGATTTACTATGGAAGAGAGAGGATCAAAACTTTGAGACAAACTTTGTAGTTTGTCCTGTTCCGCTTTTATTTTCTTATCTATTTCTACTGTTGCCTTTGACCAGGAGATACAAAATTTGTAAATATCACCGCCATCCTTAAGAGCATTTTCTAAGCTCTTTATTCCAATACTCATATTTCTCCTATCGTTAGAGATTAATCCTAATACTTCTGAAAATCTTTTATCCAAAAATTCCTTCCGGACCTTTTCTTCAGCTGATTTTTCTAGAGAATCAAAATGTGTATCAACACTGCTGACTAAGGTTTTGAGATTACCGGAAGAGGAGGCTGTCGGATCTATCTAGATTGATGGCATAATCTTTACAAGCACTCCGGAAGCAGCCTCTATCAACTCACAGTCTTCCATATGAGACTTTAGGAGTTTTTCATTTGCCTTGGCATTTGCAAATGAAGCTATCTTCATTGTTTGTACCGGAGAGAGAGAGTCAAAGTTGAATGGGCCTTTTAGAAGCTCCGGTTCATCAATCTCTAAAGTTTCTTGGCTTAGAAACTTTTGAACAGTTTGTGCAGTGTCTCTTGCCGGAGACAGATGTTTCTTTTCTTCTGCAGTTTTGTCCTTAGGAGTCTTATCTCCTTCCACATTCTTACCACTTACAGTTGTGGTTTTCTCTGTTGGATTTTTCTCTTTTTCTGCATCCTTGGTGCTGTCAGCCTCTTTTTCTTTTTCTGCTGCTTCTTCCTCCTGTAATTTTTCTTCTTCTTGGGATCCGGAGACTGTAGGAGAAGCCAGAGAAGAGATGTTAGTCTGTTCTAGTGGCACTTCTTCCGGAGCAGATGATGCAACTGTTTCTGCACCTAAGTCCTCTGTAATAGGAATGTTGAACCTTTTGAATGTATTCCGGAGGATCTCTTCAGTGTCCTTGGCTACTTTGTCGGTTTCACCAAGCATAAGCTGATTCATCCTTGCTTTGCTTCTGAATTCATCCTTGCAGTCCTTGAATATCATGTTCATAGTTTTGTGATCAATTGAAGGATATAGCTGAATAGCTATCTGTTCCCTGATCTCAAGGTCTTTTGCCATGGCATTGTTCTTTCTTATCTCTAATTCCATTTCTAGGCTCTTTGGGATTTCAGAGATAATCTCAATAAAAGCTTTATTGTAGATGTTCAAGTACCTTATTATAGCTTCTTGCAGGATCTTTTGATCTGCCTCATTGTAGTCATCATAGAATTCAGCCACCAGTAGAAGGTTCCCATCCACAGTGACTGATTTGACTACACTGTCTAGAGATAGGGTGGGCTTTTCAGAAAATTCTTCTGTCATTTCTTCCTTGTCTCGGCCAAAAGAGGGTTTACCGGATCCTTTCTTTTTCTGTTTCTTTATTTCTTTCACTCCCTCATCTGACTCAGTTTCTTCTTCATCCTTTTGGCTTTGATAAGCTCTTGAGGCTTTTGACTTGGATCTCTTACTGGATCCCTGGACTTCCAGTTTTGAGCTTTTGGTTTTGATAGGTGTGGATCCTTTAGATGATCTGGTCCGGGTTGAGGATTCCACCGGAGCACTTTTCTTGCTTTTCTTTTCTGCCTCTTTCTTTTCTTCCTCAGATTTTCTTCTCTTTTCCCGGCTGGCATCAAGTGCCTCTTTTGAGATGCCTAGGCCTTGAGCAATGTGCTCTACTTTTTTCTCACCTTTCTCTTTATCTCAGGTTCCCTGAGTTCTACATGTATCTTTACACTCAGCTCCTCAAAGGTTCCAAACCTTTCTACCTTTGGATCTTTGGGCTGACTTAACATGTGTTGAACATGCAGCTCCACTATCTGTTCATCCACTTCATACCCCATGGGCATGATCCAGACAGTCCTTGGCTCCACTGCCTCCATTAGGCACTGATCAGTGTCCACCATAAAGCACACTGAGTCTTTGTATTTTTCAACAAGAGACTGGGGAATTCTCTCTCTTGCTTGCATCATGCTTTGGAAGTTTTTGAAGTATTCCCATAGGGCTATATTTCTTTCTTTGGCATCCCCAAGCCCATGTAAATAGTCTCTTATCTGGACTGCAACAGGTTTGTCATTCTGCCATGCACATCCACTTGATCCGGGCAGCTCATTCATGAAGTAGAAAAATAGACATAATATAAGAGTACCATACTTAAAGGAATTCTTTTTGTCCTTCTTGATTTTCTGTATATTTTCCATTAATTGGCTTAAGAGCAGTTCGCAGAGATCATATTCTGCATTCTTCCTTAGCATTTCATAGGCAGTATATACTGCAGTTCCGGATACAGAATTCTCCCTGCTGGAGTGATAGATCTTGTATCCTATTATCATGGACGCATACTTGATATCCGGATCAGAAATATCTTCAATGGTCATTGCCCTCTTATCAAATTTTGATCCGGTGGCCTCAGTTACAATGTTATTTTTGACAGATTTGAGGATAGGTATCCCTCCGGAAGAGTATAGACCAGTTACTGCTCTAATTGCCTCTTTTGTGATCTTGCAGGGTCTATCCAGCCATAGGAAGTTGTCATGCATCCTGCTCAGTACATACCGGACCCATTCATCTTCTTCAAAGTAGGGGAAATGAATGAATTGATCAAATTGTTTCTTCTGGATACCCTTATACTCTGGTTTAAGCTCAAAAGCATTGTCTATCAGTTGTTTGTGATAGAGATCTCTCAATTTGAATTCCCCAAATTCCTCAATGCTTGCATGTATGTAAACCCTAATGTCTTCTGTGTGTAAAACTCCATGAGGAACACTGGAAAATGCTCCTAAGGGATCTACCTCCAATGACTTGTATGGATGTTTCTTAAATTCAGGTCAGGGCCTATCTGAGATTTTTACTATATTTGGAGTAGCCATTTCTTCAAAAGATTTGTAGCAAGATATCGAAAGTGGAAAATACCTTTTGCGTCTTCGGTTGCACGGAGTAGCTGGATTGATTTCTGTATGTAATGACTTCGGCAGGAGATCTTCGGTAAACTTGATGAATTTTGTTGCAGAGCTCCGCTTTTCGCTTCTTCTTAGATGTGGAATGATCAAGTGATTGTTGAGAAATCCCTTATATCATTTCGCAAACCCTAATATCTGTTTGCAATAAATGCTCCACCTTCATTATTCCGGTTTGCCTTATCCGGATAGCTTGGAGTATCCTGAATCAGTCCTGATCTATGAACATCATGCGGATCTTTCAATCATGAATAAATCAAGATAACACATCACAAGGACATCCCAAATACTCTGTCCAATCCGCAGAATAAGACAATGCACTTCCGGATCTCTCCGGACCTTTTTGTAATCCTCTGTCATTCCGGAGCATCTCCCGGAACAGGTCTTACTTGATCGATCACAGCTTCTTCACATCTCCATGCGGACCTCTGAAATCTTATCTGGATCATCTCAAGACTTATATCTTTAAACCCTTTACTCCGCATCTTGTGCCACATCCGGCACCACTTGATTGGCTGGGGGAACAGGATTTTCTTTGAGTCTCCCCCTGAGCCAGAGCTCACTTTTTAATTTCTGGAAGAAATATCAGCACCAGAGTCTGGTGCGGATCCAACCTCTACATTCTCTGAACTTTTCTTCACCCAAATCTTGCTCATCTGATTCCTAACTTCATCCGCATTCATCTTTTGTTTACCCTTGTCTTGATTCTGATTATACACCGGACCTCTTTTGTCCTGATTCTTGCTTCTGCAGACTTTAGCATTATGACCGGACCTATTACAGATTTGGCAAATAACATTTCTTTGCATATTTGACTGATAACCTCTTGATCTGCATTGATTAGCCATATGACCTACTCTATTGCATGTAAAGCATCTACCTTTGAATGATTTGTTTACTTGCATATTTTTGCATTCATGGGATTTGTGTCCATACCTTTTGCAGTTAAAGCACTGTCCGGAGAAGGATGAATTAATCTGATTCATTCTCTTTCTGCACTGATTAGCTTTGTGACCAAAGTGGTTGCAGCTGTGGCAGTATCCATTGAAAGATGGATATCTTTGAGCATTGGGCTGTCTTACCGGAGGTCTTCTGGGCCTATTCCTTGGATTTTCTGATCCAAAATTCTTTTGACCGGATCTGGAGCTTTCTCCTTTCTCATATCCCAAACCATACTTGTCATCTGTCCTCTTTTGACTTCCAAGAAGTACTTCAAGTTGGGCAGAACTTATCTTGAATTTTTCTTTATATTCATTTGCTGTTTGAAGATCTCTTTTGAGAGAGGCAATTTGATCCTCAAGTTTTTCTTCATTATCTTTGGCATCTTCAAGATCAGATTCAAGATGTCTGATAATCCTGTCCATCTGGTGGCATTCTTCTGATTTTTCTTTAAGAGATTGTCTTAGATTGTCTTCAGCTTTTCTTTTTTCTTCAATCTCTTGAGTAAACTTTATAGTTCCTGATTCCATTTCATGTCTTAACATAATGACTTCTTTTGATAACTTTTCACATAACTTGGTTTGCTCAGTCAATTCTTCATTTGTATTGCTTTCTTCACTTTGTCTTGCCAATTGTTGGAGCAGCTCCTTTCTCTTTTTCATAGAGAGACTTAATTTGTCCTTTAATTCTCTCATGAATTCATCAGCCTGTTTGAGTCTTTCCTTTAATTCATTGACTTCAGAATTTGACTGTTCAAGATCCTCAAGGGCAGTCTTGAGTTGCTCCCTTAAACCATATGCATCCATTTGAACTCCCAGATCTTCCTCAAGCTGTTAGGCTCTATTAGGAGGAACCTTGCTCTGATACCAATTGTTGATAACTGAGAGGGGGGGTGAATCAGTTATCCTAATTATTTCTTCTTCTGAACTTTCTTATTAATCAATGCAGCATTGAATCAAACAAACAAACATTACCATGAAATGAAAAACACATGACACAGTATTTTTGACGTGGAAACCCTGTTAAGGGAGAAAACCACGGGGTGATTAACCCAAAGATTATTCTCTGTTAGAAGAATAAGGAATTACAAAATGGCACTTGCCAATTAGGGCTCACTTCCCGAGCACACTGCTCACAAAGAGGCCCACTGCCTACAAGGAGACACACTGTCTACAAAGTGATAAGAATCACAGTCTTGAACTGATTGGAAGCATCTACATATGCTGGAGTTCAGTTCCGGTTAGGCTCAGTACACTGATCTGCTGCACTTCATCTTTCCTCTGTTCTTTATTCTGCTATCCTTTCACATACCGGATCTTTCTTACTACTTCTGCTCTGTTCTGCACTTATTCGCATATACCTTCACACAACTTCATATCTCACAACAAAATCCATCCTCTATATATATCCGCACAAGTAATTTCATCACCTTTCTAGTCGGCATCCGGAACAGTCTAGTTTCTTACAAACTCTGTTCTGTCGGCTGAATCCTTGCTCACCAAGCAATGCGGATCAAGCATATACTTGTAGATATCATTAATCATGTCGGCCAAACATGATTCATGCCTTCACAACCTTTACCATCAACAGTAACACATCCGAAAAATAGTCTAATACTCTGTCAGTCAGTTCTTCCTCTGTTCTCACTGTCTCTCAGGAATCCGGTACTCAACTATTCATATCTTTTTCTTTGTTCATCACCGGAGGCTAAATCCTTGGAATATACTACTCAAGGTAGTCCTCTTGACTTCCCCAAATCCGCACTGCACCAAGACACTTCCTCTGAGAGATCCGGACCAATCTGTCGTACCTTGCCACATGCTCTGTTCTTGTTCACCGGACCACAACAATCTTCATTCTGACTTCCGGTAGAGACACACCATGACTTGCGGATATGTGGGATGACCTTTGTTGCCATCAATGACAACAACCATGAATCCATATAGTGTCTCTTGCCAACAAGATGATCTCACTAAATTCATGATCAATAACACATATACTAGTGATGACCTCAAAATGTTAGATGAAGCCTTAGACGACTTTCTGAAACATTCGACTATGGAACCTATTGATAAAACAAGTAATGATAACTGTGGTTTACCTTATGATCCCTCTCCCAAAGTTGCTCCTCCTCATGAGCATAATTTGATGCACGAGGATGATTTCATTGACACATGTCTTAACATCATACCACCAAATCTTCATTTTAATGCTCACTCTGGCCAAGATGAAGCATTAGCAAATAAAGAGCCACCACCAATTTGTCATTCCAATGCTCTCCCTGGCCAAGAGGAAGCATTAGTGAATGAAGAAATCCCCTCACCAAATAACATTCCGTGGGTAGATAATGAGCTTTCATCTAACAATAATACGAACTCTATCCCTATCGTAATGCATGAAACCTCTATGGATCATCCTACCAACCTTGTTCCTTTAATTGATTGTTCACACACCTTGGATATCACTAAGGAAGAGAAGACCTTTAATGTCCCTCCTTTGATTGAATATTCAAATCATTTTGACATCACTAAGGATGTAGCACTAGTCGATGAGGAAAAGTCTCTCACATTAAATCCCTCAAGGATGGATGTTGAGATCATTCAAAATAATTTGCTTTTCCCACCACCTAAGAGAATAGTGAATAACTATATTAGAGAACTTCAACAAGAAATATTCCACCTAACATTGAGTCAAACCAAGAAGATTTAAGAATGAACAAAAGAACAAAGACAAGAATTGGGCTATGGTACCTTATGTCCCTCTTTCCTCTAGCATTTGGGAGTGGGAAGATGACGATGATTTACTTGATGATGAGATTTAGCCCGAAAGATCCTACCAAGTAAGTATCTCTAACCTTTTTATCTCTCTCATGATGTGCTTCCCCCGTGATGTGTTATGTGTTGTTCAGGCCTCCTGGGATGACCCTTGATTCTCTTGTAACGTCTGGGATACCAATCTGCCTCTGTTGTGACCTTATTCTATTTGTATCATCATTCTTCTATATTGCCTCTCTCTGATTTCATCATTGTGTGTTGTGTCTTACGGACATAGCGTTGTGGTTGGTGACTTGGGGGAACCCTCCTATGTGACTGTCCCTAAGACACTTGTTTGTCCTCTCTTATTTATTGTTTCCCTTCCTCTAGTGTTTCTATCTAGCAGGCGGATGATGAAAAACATTTATACTGATGAAGACCTAGTGTCCCTTTTGAGAGCAATAAAAAAATGGACTTAGTTCCTAATATGACAATGGGGTTGTAATAAATTATCTAATGCTTGGCTAGTAGAAACACTCTGTGCTTTCTACGTAGTGATTTTGATGGTATGCTATCTCATTTACAAACCTTAACAATACTACTGCTCTGTACACCTTTGTTATCTTTGAATCTAGCCTTGATGGTACTTGAATCAGAGAGCTTCATGATATAGCACCACGGTTATCCTCAAACTCCGAATTCCTAGTATAACCTTGGCTCTTTATGTGGTTAATCATATTCATTGATGTTTTTTATCATGATGTTTTAGACACTAACATGTTTCTTGTAGGGATGTGTTTGTGGGGACATTTGGCAATCGTAAAGTACATGTCACCTCTAGGGGGCATGGGCTTTGCGAAAGTCTGTGTTCCCTTGTGTGTTTTCTTCCTACCTTAACATGCTTGATATAGATGCATGATATCAACCACCTTAAGGTGGGGGCATAGATAAGGTAAGCTTTATGTTATAGATGTTAGCAATGTGTTTGTCCTTAGGTGTAGTTTAAAGACCTGCGCGATGAGTGCATCTTGCATCCTGAGTTTGTTTGCAATCAATCATGGAAGCCCTCTGCGGAGGTGGGATATCGAGCATATCATTTTTCTTAAGCCCTCTACGGAGGCGGGGATGGAGTATTTCTTAGAGCAGATTGCATCATCCTGTCATTTTCAAAAGTCCTCTAGGGAGGCAGGGAGCGGTTATGTGACTAACTCAACCCTTAAGTGTGTCTTCGGTGATTGTTGTGGTGAAGCCCAATTGTCGGTGTGTGCTTGTAATGTGCCTGAGATGGTGTTGAGCCTAAAAATAGGAACACTCCATCACTTGTTTGTTGTGTCTTCAAGTGTGTGTGTTTGGCGTGCTTTCTTTGTGTGGCATGTTTGTTGCCCCATATGCAGTTTAAAGACCTGCACGATGAGTGCATCTTGCATTTTAGGAGGTTTTGCATGTCTTGCATGTGTGTTGCCCCATATATGCAGTTTAAAGACCTGTGTGATGAGTGCAACCTGCATTATGGGAGGTTTGTTTACTTTCCAGTACTTGCATCTGCATTTCATATATATGAGAAAAAGAAAAGAAAAGAATCATGCCTGTCTTCCATGCATTAATGTGTCTTCTATGCATTTGTTGTCTTCTCTATGTTTTGCGTGACTTTAACTGTCTTCTTCATCTTTTACGTGCCTGTTACTATTTTCTATGTGATTGGTGTGTCTTCTCCATGCTTGGTGTGTTTGTTGTGTTTGCGACCGTACTTTAATGCATGTATTGGCCTTGTGTTTAGACATACATTAAAATGGGGGCTAAATGTAATGTCAGAAAATGTCCCCTTGGGTGCTTTTCCCTCTTTAGATTTAGCTCTCGGGTCTTTAGTGTGCATTTAGGACATCTTGCATCATAATTTGGCATCTCGATGGAATGAACTCTAGGTATCATGACAAATGGGGCCTAGGGGGACACCTTGAACTTAACCCTGCCCAAAATAGGGGGGAGGACTCGGGCGCTCGTGCCCTATTTTGGGTCAGGCTTAAATATCTAGTGTCGGTTTATGACAGTTATTTGGTCCCTAGGCTGACACGGTAAGTTTGAATTTATAAAATCTTGGCAGGAATGTTTGTAGTTGCATATAAAAGCATGTTTAAGCATTCATTTGTAAACCAGATGGCTATTGTGAACTTTATGCATCATAAAGGTGATTCAAGGCTTTGATTGTGTTGCAAGACTGGATTTGTGTTGTCTATGTGTTTGTATTTGCAAATTTGAGCATCCATTTCCTCATGGAATGAAGAGCTTCTTCCTTTCATGAGATCTCCACTACAAGGTGACATTTATTGTGTTTGTGATCATTTATTCATTTGGATTTTGCCTCTGCCTCACAAGGGCACACACTCTCTATCTGACAAAGGTGTTTGGAAGACTTAAGTGTCCTTCCAGGGCTTGACTGAGGAAAGCTCCTAAACACCACAACCCCCTCCCAAAGTTTTCATGGTTGTAGGTTACAGGTTGATGATGCAGACAAAGTGAAGTTGCAGGAGGGCATGTTGGAGTGTTGGAATTGCAAAACAACAGGAAAAAGAGCACCCTAGACTTGGGCGCCCGCTCATTAGTCCTTGAAGTTCCGTTACGGGAAAATCTCTGAAATAGCAGAAATAAGTTACAAACTGAGTTTCCAGATCCTGACAAAAAGCAAGGCCTTGGACTTGGGCGCCTGCTCTTTTGTCCCTGACTTTTCCACCTCGGAACCTCGAAAACAGGTGCACAGTCATTTGTTATTTTACAGCTTTCTACAGAAGCATTTTCTGTTATTCATCTGTTTACTGTCGTTTTCACATAATTAAGGTTTTGATGGATAATTGAGCATAAGAGAAGGAAAATTGATAATCAAATACCCTAATCCAAGTTTCCCCACATTTGTAAGTGACCAAGGACCTGATAGTGCTCTGCCACTTGATTCGAAGGTCCTTGAATGTAATTGGCGAAAGGAGGGTAAAAGCACAAAGTTGTTAACAAAACAGTTCATAGCATGTCATTTTCATGTGTGTCAATCTGGGGACGAGATGGTTTCACCCAAAAAAATGTAGTTGTTGCGTGGCACATATGTGGCAAGCTACTTTCGGGTGAGTCAATCTGGGGGCGAGATGGTTTCGCCTGAAATCATCCAGTTAAAAACAAAAAAAAAGAAATGAAATTATGCAGTTAAAAACAAAAAAAATGATTTCACCGCCAAATGATTTCACCTGAAACTGTCTATGTGGCATCTTACTTGGCAACCACCTCCTCATTTTCTAGGGTTTTCTAAAATTCTCAACTTAAACTGAACATTTCTTTAATCAGAATGGATTATTTCAAAAATAAAAAAAATACCCTTTTGTAAAGCTCTAAGTTTAGAATCCAAATATGATTTTTTCTTAATATTTTGATTATTTTTAATTTTTTTTTAAATTATTGCAAGTAGGTTGTTAAAATCAGAGATGACACTGATTAGAAATTTAAAAAAAATATCAAAACACATCAAATTTTTTTCAAAATTATACGGTGCACTAGAGGAAAGAGTCCTCTCCAAAAGTGTATAATTGGTTTTGTGAAAATGATAAAAAAATTATACAAAAGTTGACATGGAATGGAAACTATTAGATTTTGTACAGTTTGACTTTAAAACAATATTACGAAGAAAATATGCATTGAAAACTAATTTTTTTCTCCATGCCCTAGATATTGAACTCCTCTATTTGGGAAAAAAAATTAGGGAAAAATAAGATTGTTTGCTCTTTTTTTTGTGACGTGGACTCAAAGTCACTTTTTCCTGAAATTTTCAGCAATTCAAAATATGCTCTTAAATTTATTAAAAAATGTCAATAATTTTTTTAAAAAAAATAAAAATTACAAGCATAACATTCATCAAGAGATCTACATTTCATTAGTTTACATCATTTTGAAATTCAAAACATAAATGCCACTTTTATGAGGTCGAAGTTCATAAATATTTTCATTGTTGGTCGATTCCTTTATAAAGTGTGACACAGGTTTGTGCTTTTACATAGGATTCAGACAAAAACTAAACAATCCAAATTTTAACCATTACACTGACATATAAGTATTCTGAATATATGATATATTGGGCATTTGAATCATTCATTGCATTCTATATTTGAGTTGTTTACATTGTGTTTACTCTTGTTGCACAGCCTAGACAGTTCATTCTGTGAACCCTTCGATCATGGTTGCACCAAGTGGTATCAGAGCGAAGTTTGAATCCTTTGGGAGTGAAGTTGTGAAGGCATTCCATAAGATCTTGTTGTGAATGGATCGCCGACCTAAAGTAGACTACCTATGTTGTCAACTGATCGCCGATTGTGAGGCAATTGTCACCTTGTAGCTCGATTGTTGAAATTGAGGTAGTTGCACCAGATGCTAGGAAGAGATGCCGTCGAGGAGAATACCTACTGTAGGCACTATGGCTAGAAGAATGGATGAGATGATGGAGATGATGACAATAATGAAAGTTCGATTGGATGTTGTTGAAGAAGATCGAAGAAGAGGACTAACACCTCGTCCTAATGTTGAAATTGATGACAAAGAATTTCAATCAGCTGATCAAAATGAAGAAACCCTAGAAGAAGACGAAGAAGAATCAGATTAGGTGAAGATGTTGAGAGCTATTTCAAAGATTGGAAAGAGACCTAGAGTGGAAGTACCGAATTACACTGGAAATTTAAATCTGGAAGAATTGATTGATTGGATAAATGATTTGGAAGAATACTTTGAATATGAAGAAATTGAAGATTCGGAGAAGGTGAGATTTGCGAAGACTAAGTTGAAAGGACATGCTGCTATATGGTGGAAAGAAGTGGAGTTGGATAGTAATAGAAGAGGAAAAGAAAAGATCATAAAGTGGAATAGAATGGTGACAAAGTTAAAGAATCAGTTTATACCTACTGACTATGAGTTTTGAAAAGATTGTAAAACTTGAAACAAAAGGAGAAATCTGTGAATGAGTATACTGAATAATTTCATAAGATAATCATTAGGACCAGACATAGTGAAGCAAGCAAAGAGTCTAAAGTGACAATATACATCAATGGATTGAGATTGAACATTCAAGAAGAACTGAGTTTGGTAAGGATGACAAAAATAGAAGAAGCATATCAGTTTGCCTTGACAGTTGAAGAAAAGTTGAACAAGAAGCATGAGCAATGATAGAGAGGAAGAGGAGGTAAATTTCAAAGAGGTAGAACATATTCTAGAGGAGATAGATCATATGTGGAGCAGAACAAATAAGATAGCCCATTCAAGAAGGAAGACAAAGATAGAAATCCATACCAAAGAGATGATATAACTTTCAACAAAAGGGGGAATCATAATTCTTACCAGAGTGAAGGATACAGGGGAGATGAAAGAGGATTTGATAAGAGAACATTCAGAGGAACCTATTTTAAGTGTGGAGGTGAAGGACATAGAGCGTTTGAATGTCATTAGGGAAGTACAAGCAAGAAGATAAAGAACAGTGGAAGAGTAGCTTATGTAGAAGAAGAACCTGTTGGATCACCTAATTCAATTGGAAAGCCAGAGAAAGGACAATCATTAGTCATAAGGAGAGAACTATTTCAAGCAGAGGCAACTGAGGAACCACCGCAGAGGAAAAGTTTGTTCCAGACTAGATGCAAATCAGGAGGTAAATGTTGTAAAGTAATCATTGATAGTGGTAGTATTGATAATTTAGTTTCAGAGGAGATGGTGACTAAGCTGAACCTGGAGAGATTGAAACACCCTAAGCCCTACAAGATAGCATGGATTTAGGATGAACACAAGGTACTGGTGAGTGAACAATGTTTGGTAAATTTCATATTAGATCTTATCATGATGAAGTATTGTGTGATATTCTGTCAATGGATGTATGTCATATATTGTTGGGTAGACAATGGCAGTATGATAGAAAGGCTATACATGATGGGAGAAAGAATACTTACACTATAGTATATAATGGAAAGAAAATTACCTTGATTCCTTTGGGAGATGAGCCTAAGAGTGAAGTATGTGAGAATGCTAGAATCTATTTGGTAGATGGAAGAAAATTTATGGATGGATTGAGACATGAGAATGTGTGTTATGCTTTGATTCCTAAGAAGCCAAAAACCATGAGTATAGAAACTAAAGAATCACAGCCAGAGGAGATAACTGAATTGTTGATAGAGTATGAAGACATCATATCAGATAATGTGTCTGAAGGATTGCCACCAATCAGAAGTATCAGTCATCATATGGATCTTATACCTAGAGCTAGTTTGCCTAACAAAGTAGCACACTAGATGACACCAATAGAGAATGTAGAATTGAACATATAGCTACAAGAATTGTTGAGGAAAGGTTTGATCATAGAAAGTTTGAGCCCTTATGCAGTACCTGCAGTGTTAGCACCGAAGAAGGATGGAGAATGGAGAATATGTACAGACTTTAGAGCAGTCAACAAGATCACAGTTAAGTATAGATTTCCATTGCCTAGGATAGATGACATTATGGATTGTTTGAGTGGAGCAAAGTATTTCACAAAGATAGACTTAAAGAGTTGATACCATCAGATCATAATTAGAGAAGGAGATGAATGAAAAACTGCTTTTAAGACAAATGAAGGATTGTATGAGCGGTTAGTAATGCCTTTTGGATTGACAAATGCATCAAGTACTTTCATGAGGTTGATGAATGAAGTTCTAAAGAAATTCTTGGGTAAGTTTGTTATTGTATACTTGGATGATATTCTAATTTTCAGTAAGACAAAACAAGAACATTTGTGGCACTTGAGACAAGTATTACAGAGACTAAGGGAAGAGAAATTGTTGATAAACATCAAGAAGTGTAGTTCCATGAAGGAAGAACTGGTATATTTGGGATTTGTGATTTCTGTGAAAGGATTAAAGATGGACCCTAAGAAAGAGCAATTGTTGAGTGGCCAACACCTGAGAGCATTGGAGAAGTCAGATCATTTCATGGATTAGCTAGCTTTTACTGGAAGTTCATTAGCAATTTTAGTTTAGTATGCACACCGATGACAAAGACAATGAGAGGTGATAGAAAGGACTTTAAGTGGACATCAGGAACAAATAAAAGTTTTGAATTGTTGAAGCAAAAAGTGACAGAGCAACTAGTGTTAGCATTACCAAATTTCAATAAGGTATTTCAAGTGGATTGTGATGCAAGTGGAAATGCAATATGAGTAGTGTTAAGTCAGGAAGGTAGACCAATATCATATTTCAGTGAGACGTTGAATGATGCAAGAAGAAGATATTTAGTTTATGATCAGGAATTCTATGCCATAATTCAAGCTCTAAAGAAGTGGAGACATTATTTTTTACCTAAGGAATTTGTGTTGTATACAGATCATCAAGATTTATAGTATCTGAATAGTCAAGGAAAGTTAAATCAGAGACATATGAGATGGATAGAGTTCATGTGCAGAGTTACACATTTGTATTGAAGAATAGGAGTGGGAAGTCAAATAAAGTTGCAGATGCATTGAGAAGAAGGAATTTGCTGATATAGATGAGAGTTGAAGTATTAGGTTTTGAAGAACTGAAGCACATGTATGAAGAAGATCTTGATTTTGCAGAACCATGGAAAGCATGTAAGGAACTTATTGTGATATATAGGAGTAAGTGGTTGGATTATTTCATTCAGGAGGATATGTTGTTCAAAGCAAATCAGTTGTGTATACCTAGGAGTTCAATGAGAGATAATTTGATTAAGAAGAAACACAATGGTGGATTGATAGGACATTTTGGAATTGACACGACAGTGGCTTTGATAAGTGAACATTACTTTTGGCCTCAAATATATAAGGATGTAAGGAAGTTTGTGCAAAGTTGCAGAGTTTGTCAAGTTGCAATAGGGAGTAGTCAGAATACTAAATTGTATAAATCTTTGACAATACCGAAGAGACCTCAGGAAGACATAAGCATGGATTTCATATTAGGATTGCAGAAAACATAGCGAGGACATGATTCTATATTTGTAGTGGTGGATAGATTTTCAAAGAATGCACATTTCATACCTTGTAAGAAGATAACTGATGCGGTGTATGTTACTGACCTATTTTTCAAGGACATTGTGAGATTGCATGGATTACCTAAGAGCATTATTTCAGACAGGGATACAAGATTCATTGGATACTTTTGGAGAACATTGTGGAAGAAAATGAAGACAAACCTAAAGTACAGTTCAACATTTCATCCTCAGATAGATGGATAGACGGAAGTGGTAAACATGAGTTTTGGAAACTTGTTGAGATGTTTGGTAGGAGAAAAGACAGGAAATTGGGATCTAATTCTATCACAGGCAGAGTTTGCATACAATAATTTAGTGAACATGAGTATAGGGAATACACCTTTTAAGATTGTAACCATAATAAACCCTAGAGTAGTTGCAGAGTTGAGAGACATTAGCATGGAGAATAAGAGAAGTACAAAAGCAGAAGAATTTGCTGGATATATGGAGATAGTACATAATCAGGTTAAGAAGCATTTGGGGGAGATGAACAGTAAGTATAAGGAGCAAGCAGATGAGAAGAGAAGACATAAAGAATTTACAGTTGGAGATGAAGTAATGGTATATCTCATAAAAGAGAGATTTCAAGTAGGGACATATAACAAATTGAAGATGAAGTTTGGACCATGTAAGATAATCAAGAAATTTGATTCAGGAAATGCATATGAAGTAAAGCTACCGAAGACACTAGGTATATCACCTATATTCAACATTACAGATCTATATCAGTATCATGAAGGAGAATTCAGTGACAACATTAAAGATGATTTGAATAAATAGTTACCATAGCAACAATCAGAGTAGATAGAGGACATCTTGGATAGCAGAGTTGGATGTAGTACCAGAGGCAAGCAATACAAGGAATATTTGGTAAAGTGGAAAGACAAACCGACAGAAGATTCATCTTAGATTTCTCAGGCTGAGGTGGACCGTATTGGTTTTCCTCTAGCCTCAGCAAAGTGAGGGACTCACTTTTTCAACAACCCCGGGTCTCTGATGTAGGAGCATCCCAGGTTGTAGAGCAATCTTGCATCAACCAAAAACATTTGCATTCCTTTTGTTTTCTTTCATTTTCCAGTTCAGTTCAATCGGTAGTAGTTTTAGAATTTTGGACTGCATTTTGTCGCATTTGTATTTCAGAGCTCATGAAGTACGATTTAGCATCTAGACATCATTAGCTACATCATATCCAAAATTTAGGTCATTTGGACTTGTCTGCTAAAAGTTATCGCTATCAGAAGATCGCCTACTTTCACAGAATAGAGCATTCAGACAATCAACTGAAGGAGAAGATTTCTAGAGCACTTTCATGACTTGTGGAGCTAAATGAAACATCATTCAAGGTACTTTGGGACCTGGCCAATCTTCCTTGAGATCCGCACCTTGGTTCATTTATTTGCGGAGGAGTACCAGCTGCTTAAGGCCGACCTATTTGTTTCTACACATTACATCTCTTTCATTAGAGTTTGTAACCTTCTTTGGATGATGCGGAGGATCTCTTGAGTTTGGAAATGATATATATAGATCTCTATGATGTATTAGGAAGTTAGTTAGTGATTTGGATAGATTAGAATGGATATTTTGTTCCAGGAGGTGGTTCATTGTCATATCTTGCAATATCTGTTGTAACTAGAGAATCAGGCATGTGAGCCCTAATTTGTATCATGTATGTTGTCAGCATATAAGTATTCTGCATATATGATATATTGAGCATTTGAGTCATTCATTGTATTCTATATTTGAGCTGTTTCTATTGTGTTTACTCTTGTTGCATGGCCTAGACAATTCATTATGTGAACCCTCCGATCGTGACTACACCAGTATGGGATGAATACAAAGACTTATTTGGTGAAGTTAGTGAATTTTATGCTTTATAAATAGAGGCACAATTGACTTCTCTTTCTTCTAATGTATTTCCTTCCATTAATGATTATTTGGTTATGTTCAAATCTTTGAGATCTCAATTGGCTAGTTGTGGGAAAGATAAATCTGATAAGGAATCTATATTCTTGATTTTTCTAAGTTAAAAGGATCATTTGGAACCTTTTCTTCTACCTTTTCTTCTAGTTGTCTTGTTCAATTTTAAAGCACCAAATGGAAATGTGAAATTTGTTGGTCAATTTTAGAGCACCAAAACGAAGTGTTTGATTTGTCTTGTTCAATTTTAAGGCACCAAAAACAAAGTGTGAAAGTTGTCTTGTTCAATTTTAAAGCACCAAATTGAAGTGTGAAATTTGTCTTGTTCAATTTTAAAGCCCCAAATTGAAGTGTGAAATTTGTTGTGTTCAATTTTTAAAGCACCAAATGAAATGTGTACTTTGTTTGTTCAGTTTTTAATGCCTTAAAATCAAATTTTTGTAGTTTCCTGATGCCACATGCTGCACAAACATTAGCTAAAAAAGAGTTTGATTATTTAGAGACATTTTTGACCTGAAAAATAAAAACTCAAAGAAGAGACCCCTACTATTTTTTTTAGAGCTTTGCAGAAATATAAAGAAGACAGAAAAATTCCTTGATTTGAGCCCAAAAATGTGGATTTATGAAAGACCTATAGTAGACAAAGATATGATAATTTTGTATCTTATATTACTTCAAAATTAAATCTGTAAAAACTAGACCCCCATTAAAATTTCATGAGCATTCCAGAAATGTTAATATTTCTAAAAAATTCGTTGATTTGGGCCCAGAAATGTGAATTTATGAAAAAACATAAAATCATGATAACGCATGTAAAAATGAAGATAAACATGCAATTTTTTTGCTGTATTTTCCTTAGATGATGAGAAAACTTCTGTAAAGATCTTGTAGAAAAATTCACAGTCATTTGGAAGATATGATGGAAGCTTTAAAACCTAAGGTTTTGTCCAAAAATGACATAAACCTACAACAAAAAGTTAATAAAACCTACAAAAAGTAAGCTAGATTTGCAAATTTAAGCACAAAAACCTCCAAAAAGTAAGGGTTAGAGCCACGGGCGTGCCAAAATGTGTACGTGAAAATTGATCAAAAGAAAACAAAAGATAAATGCAAAGGCACAAAACCACCTCCTCTAATAAAATCAACACACTTCGATTGATAGAATGATTGATATGTTGGTTGCTCGTGATTCTTGCAGCATAACTTTACTTTATTGTGTGATCAAAATGGCTTGGATTGAGGCCATATTTATAGATTTTCAATGATGAAGGGAAGAAGATTTGATAGAGATTTGATTTTTTTCTTTTTTGATCAAAGAGGAAATAAAACAAGATAAGATAGGATTTCAAAAGATAGAAAGATTTGATTTTAGTTGAAAAGGAAATAAATCTTTGAAAAAAGATGGGAGGATAATTGATGAAATATCTAATTAAATAAATTAATTAGATACACATGAGTTCAATTTTGGAAAGAAATCAAGAAGAAGATAAGATTTGATTTAATTAAATAAATATTTCATTTATTTAATTAATATTGGATTTCATTAATTAAATAAATATTTGATTTATTTAATTAGTGTTGGATTTATGATTTAATTAATTAAATAATATAAATTATTTAGATAACATTAGAAGAAAGAAGAGATTAATTAAATAATTGTAAATTATTTAATTAATGTTAGGAAGTGGAGAAAATTAACTTAATTAAATAATTAATAATTATTTAATTAATGTGGCAGAATAAGGTATAGTGAGTGATGGTGAAATTGGAGTCAATTTTAGGTGTCTACAGAAACCAAAGCCTAAGATAGAATCAAATTTAGTTAATGAGCCTCCCACCTCTTCTAAAGAGAACACACATAAGAAGGAGAGACCCAAATGTGCTTATTGTAAAAAATTGGGCATGATGAACATAATTGTTACAAAAAATAGATTGATGAATTGAAGCACCTTCTTTAGAAGAACAATATCAAATTGCCTTCAACAATGTCATCTAGTTCTTCTTCTTCTACACCATCATCATCTACATAGTCAAGGACAACTGGATTGGCTAATGGGATAGAAAAGATGAAGGACAATGTACTTTTTACATCTATAAGTGTTGAGTTAGGGAGATAGCTTCTTGATTCTTGAGCTTCCCATCATATGGCTTCTCATAGGGTATGTTCTCTTCATTTGAGCCTTGTACTCTACCACACATTCTAATGGTGAACAATTCACATATATGAGTATTTATGGAAAAGGATCTATTGACATGGGAGAAGGTCCTTTTGATGATGTACTTTGTGTTCCATCCTTGTCATCCAATCTCCTTTCCATCTACTAGATTACATCAAGTGAGGTAAGAAAAAGTGTTGAGTTAACACTTAATTCAATGATTATTAGAGACTTGGAGAGTAGAGATATCATTGTTGTTGGGATGGTTGATCATGCATCAAGCTCTTGTACACCTTTTCACATTTTTCCCTTGATGATATGGCAATTCCTTTAACTGATATTCACACTCACGCATCTAGTATGGATTGTATTCCTAAGGATAGGTTTGGTCACTTTAATCTTGGTGTTATTTCATCTACTTCAATTCTTGAGACCTGTGCTCAACTTCCATCTCCTCCACCTCCTAGTTCTTCAAAGCTAAGTGTTGCTATGGCTTCTAGTACTTGAATTCAATACGATGTTTCTTGTCTTTTAGATTCATCTTTGTAGGATGACCTTTTGACAAGTATTTCAGATTTGTTTTGTGAGTCCCATATTATATATTTGACAAACACACTTTAGGATATCCATTTCCTCTTTGATGATAATTATGGCATGGTTGTTATCATGACATCTTTATCTTTGGAGATTGTTGTTCATGAGTTTGCACATTATCTTGGATTGTCACACTCTTTGATTAGGCTTGGACCTCTTGATTTTATTGTGGTGTATTTAGTACTAGCAAGGTGACACTTGAGAAGTTTTTAGAGACACACATCATGAGCCTTCTTCCCTCATCTCTCTTCTTGGAGATGGAGTTTCTTCTACATACAACATGATGAGTGTCAAGTAGTACTCATCAAAACATGATTTTATGTCCCCATTTTCTATCCTAAACGCCATTCCATCTACTGATTTGTACTTTAAGATTGTTAAAACCTTGTTTAGTTATGTTAAATTGAAATGGGATGTTGCAGTAATAGTTATGGTTAAAAAGTCTCATGTTTTGAGTTTGAGCTAACAAAATATGCAGAAATATCTCTTTTTAATGATAGAAACCCATTCATTTCAGATAGAAAGGTTTTTGAAGACTCCGAAGAAGCTTTTGCCATCTCTAGTGCTGTGTAGAATGAATATTGTGAGGTTTCCAAAATTTTGTAGAAGACATATTGAAGGACCTCTAGAGTTGTGTTCTATGGAGTTGTGTAGACATACTGACGGCATAGTCTAATGCAGAGCCACACAACAAAAGCTTACAAACAGGGTGAAAAACCCATTAAACCCACTAAATAGCTAAAATCCTGACATACAGCATGTATGTCTAAAACCTGTCAGCATCATCATATTTTCTCTGTCTACCGATATCCTCCTGTAGACAAACCTTCAATCTTTCGCCTGTCAGCATCATCATCATATTTAGCGAACACAATTATCCTCCTGATGATCACTATTCACCTTACTGCAAAATTCTATCTACAGCATCATGATGTTCAGCATCAGCAGGATATAAAATATCAGGTTCCTCCAAATATCCTAATGACGACAACCTCATGCACCTCTCTTCGGATGCTTACGTCACCCCGATATTCGACCAACTTACACAACTAGCATCAGGATGTAACTTATCGGGTTATATTGACACATCCTGATGACGATACTCCACTTTGTGCACACGACAAATATTCCACCGAATATTCCTCCCATCGGCAAACACTTCACACCGATCACCCCGATATCCTGCGCCTATGCCAAACACTTATCATTGGCAGGATAAACTTTTATCGGGTGATATTTGGAATGTCCTGATGACGATGACATCACATGCACCCGATGTCGATGTCACCCAGATGTAAGACTTACTTACATACTCCGCAGCATGATATGAATTGTCAGGTTATACTCTAATATCCTGATGATGATCTAGATGATCCTCGGCTACCTGATACTCAAACAAAAGATGATCCTCCTCCTTTCTTTGGAAAATGTGACTTTGACTCACCGTTGACCCGTTTACTTGTACCTCCACCCGCATGTATGTTCCAGCATACAACCATGACATGCAAATGATGGATACCCACAAAATGATGATCCTGACAATGATATATACAAGAAATATATATATCCAACCTATATCATTCTGATGCACTCAAAACATGCATTTTCCCTAAGTTTCAAGACCTGATCTGGATAATGATATACACATAGATGCTGATGCGATATACACAGTCTGTAATGTCGCATGCAAATGCTGTATATCCATCAAATGCATAAAAACTCTCAGAACTTCACAACTTCACATAGCAAACATGATGATCAGGCTAGATCATCTCCTGATCAATTCAAACTTAGAAATTTTATCCTCCAAACCCTAGCACATGAGGATGCTAGGATAACTCACAGCATGCTACAAATTGATCCCACAAACATGAAATGCATAAACATGAAAACAGAAAAGAAAACTAAACTACTATACATGACCATTCCACCGATTCAGAGAATCAACCGGTGGAAGGGTTGAATGAATCCATCTGCCTGTAACCAAAAGAAATCAATACACAGATATCTTGTAAACCAGATAAATGAAACTGATGGGATCTCTTACTTTCAATAACAGAAATGCATACAAGATTCACAGTATCACTGTATCACAAATGTCTTGCTTCTGCAATGCTAAAAACTCACTAAAACATTAATTTCTCCACTGTCTAGACTACTCTGTATCTACCCGCTCTAAAACAAATTGATCTAGGGCATAAATAGGAATCCCTCACAAGTACTACCAACTCGATTCCTAGCGGCTGGGAGCTTCCAAGCGGCTGGGAGGAGAGAACTACGACAGCTGGCATAACAAACTCCTAATGAGCTACACATCCTCCTAGGTTGATCTAATACATATGCATTGGTCCATTGGACCTTATTACATCATGAAGTCAAACATACTAAAAATAGACTTATGTTTTGACATGCTAAAAATAGACTTATGTCCTATTTTGCAAGGGTGCTCCTGCACCATACTCCCCAGAAGAAGAAATCTCAAGTCCACTTGAGATGAGAGTATGTATATCGGTACCATGTTTCTGGATCTGCTCTTTAGTCATCCACACTATTTCTGAATCAGGTCTTCCTTGCCAAGACACCAAATACTCCAAATAGTTTTTGTTCCGGGTCTTCTTGATCACTCTTGTGTCCAAAACCTTCTACAACTATGGTGGATCATGTTTTGGAATGTCATCAGCGGCTGTATCCTGTAGGAATTCCTGTTCTTCATCTAGATTATGCTTGTATGGAGTTGAATCACATACATTGAATATGGGTGATAAACCAAGATCTGGAGGGAGTTGTATCTCATAAGCATTTTGTCCATGCTTTCTCAAAATCTAACATGGTCCAATCTTCCTCTTCATGAGTTTAGTATATTTACCCTTAGGAAGTCTTTCCTTCTTCAAATGAACCCATACTAAATCTCCAACATCAAATTGTATATCCTTCTTCTTTTTATCAGCATATGCTTTATATTTCAAGGTAGTGTGATGTAGCTGGGTCTTTACTTGATCATGGACCTCTTTTATAGCTTCTACAAAAGCTTCTCCCTCTGCACTAATAGGGTCTGTTGTAGGTAGATCTCTCAATTCCAAAATTCCTCTTGGATGCATACCATACACTATCTAAAAAGGTGATTTCCCTATACTCCTATTGACAGTATCATTATAGGAAAATTCAGCCTGAGATAGGATATTATCCCACTTTTCTCCATGTTGTTTTGTCAAACATCTGAGTAAATTCCCCAAGGAACGATTAACTACTTCAGTCTGTCCATCTGTTTGAGGATGATATGCAGATGAGAAAGACAAATTTGTTCCAAGTTTCTTCCAAAGAGTCCTCCAGAAATGACCAATGAGTTTCACATCTTTGTCTGATACAATGCTTAGTGGCAATCCATGAATTCTTACTATTTCCTTGAAAAACAAATCTGCAATGTATGAAGCATCAGCAGTGGTTTTGCATGGCAAGAAATGTGCCATTTTACTGAATCTATCCACTACAACAAAAACACTGTCAAATCCTTTCCTTGTCCTTGGTAAACCCAAGACAAAATCCATACTTATGCTTTCCCATGGTCTGGAAGGAATGGGTAAAGGCTGATATAAACCTGCATTAGTTGATCTCCCTTTTTCTTTCTGACATATCACACATGTCTCTACAAATTTTTTGACATTTGATTGTAACTTAGGCCAAAAATAATGTCTTCTAATAAGATCAAGAGTCTTATCCAAACCAAAATGACCTGCCATAGCTCCACAATGTTTCTCCTTAATGATGTTCAACCTCATAGAACACCTTGGAATACACAACTGTCCACCTTTGAACAGCAATCCATTCTGGGTCAGAAATTCAGAGAAATCAGCATGATATTTATCTCCAAAAGAAGTACATACCTAATATATCTCTCCAAAATCTTCATCAGCATCATACATGGTCTTCAATGAATCAATTCCAACACTCTCCAACTGAATCTGGTTGATTGTTAGAGCTCTCCTGCTCAAGGCATTTGCTACCTTATTCTTGACTCCTTTCTTATGCTTCAATGTAAAAGTGAAAGCTTGTAAAGTTTCTACCCATTTCATATGCCTATGATTTAGTTTTTCCTGGCTGTTTATGAAACTCAAAGCCTGATTATCTATGAATACTATGAATTCTTTTGGCATTAAGTAATGTCTCCATTTCTTGAGTGACTGGACTAAAGCATACATTTCCAGATCATATGATGAATACCTCTTTTTAGCATCATTGAGCTTCTCACTAAAAAATGCAATTGGCCTACCTTCTTGGCTGAGTACTGCTCCAATGGCCATGTGACTGGCATCACATTCTACCTGAAAGATCTTGTTAAAGTCTGGAAGTGCAAGGACTGGCTGTTGTGCCACCTGCTTCTTCAATGTTTCAAAAGAATCATCTGCTTCCTTAGTCCAAGCAAATCTGCACTTCTGTCCTCCTTTTATAGTATCAAGCATGGGTGCACAAATATGACTAAACCCTCTTATAAACTTTCTATAGAAGGTTGCTAACCCATGGAAACTTTTGACATCATTCATTGTCCTTGGAGTTGGCCAAGACAATATGGCACTTACCTTCTCCTGATCCATTTGCAGCTTGCCTTGTGAAATGACAAAACCCAAATATGTGATCTCCTCTTGCATGAACAAACACTTGTCCAAATTTATCATTAGCTGCTCTTCATGTAACCTCTTGAGAACCAAATCTATATGTCTGAGATGTTCTTCCTTTGTGTTGCTAAAAATCAAAATGTCATCTAGATATACTATGAGAAACTTACCCATGAATTCTATCAAAACCTCATTCATCAACCTCATAAAAGTACTAGGTGCATTAGACAACCCAAAAGGCATAACTTTCCACTCATACAACCCTTCATTAGTTTTGAATGCTATTTTCCATTCATCTCCTGGCCTAATCCTAATCTGATGATAACCACTCTTCAAATCTATTTTTGTAAAATACTGAGCACCTCCCAAACAGTCAAGTAAATCCTCTATCCTAGGTATTAGAAACCTATACCTGATTGTGATCTTATTAATAGCTCTGGAATCTATGCAAAGCTTCCAAGTGCCTTCTTTCTTTGGTGCTAGTATAGCTGGTACTGCACATGGACTTAAACTTTTACCAATCAGACCTGTGTCTATCAATTCTTCAATTTGTCTTGCTACTTCTACATTTTGTTCTGGAGTTAGCTTATATGCTACTTTGTTTGGAAGTGTAGATCCTGGGATTAGATCTATGCAATGGCTGATATCCCTTACAGGTGGTAGGGATCTTGGTATTCCATTAGAGATGATACCTTTATATTTATCCAATAGCTCTTGGACAGCTGGGTCTATGAACCTCTGCTTCTTCTCTTTCTTGACTTCTTGCTACTGTCCTTTATTCACTGCCATACATGGAATTAGGGCATATGCAACTGCACCTTTTGCTGCTACTTCTTTCATGAACTGTTTTCCTTCCATCAGCATTACCTTCACCTCTTTTCCTTTGGATTTCTCCTCCTTCTCTGTTAATGGTAGTAACTCTATCACCTTACCATCCTTGGTGATTGTATAGGTGTTTCTAACACCATCATGGTGTGCCTTCAAGTCATACTGCCATGGTCTACCAAATAAAAGATGGCAAGCATCCATCTTGGTAATGTCAAACAACAACCTGTCTTTATATGCTCCAATCTGAAATTCTACCCAAGCCTGTTCTTCTACAACTGTTTGCTGACCTTGGGTAAGCCATGAGACCTTATATGGGGATGGGTGAGGCAATCTCCTAAGTTTAAGCTTTGTTACCATTTCATCAGATACAAAATTTTCAGTAGAACCAGAATCAAATAAAACTTTACATGCCTTACCTCCTGCTTTGCAAATGGTTCTGAAAAGAGACTTTCTTTGTGGGGGTTCTTTGTCAGGTACCTTTATGGTAGTCATTGTTCTCCTCATCATTAGAGATTCTCCACTCTTTGGATATCCATAGTTGTTAGGAGCATTCACACTTTGAAAAGTGTGTGAACTTGTTGCACTTTGACTATCAGGTTCTTGGATTAGATTTGTTCTCCTTTCTCCTATTGAGCTTGTTGCCTTTTCTAGACATCTACTGGCTATATGGCCTTCTTTGTTATACTTATAACATCTGATAGATCCTCTACCCTGGGATCTTCCTCTGAAAGGTCTTCTGCCTCTGAAGTTTCCTTGCTGACTGTAACTTTCTCTTTGGTTTTGACTGTTATTCCCCTTGCTATTGTCATGACTGTATTCTCCCTGATATCCATGTCCATGTCCTCTGCCTCTAAAAAGACCTCTTCCACCTCTTTGCTATTTTCCTCTTCCTCTACTATTTTGTTCTTGTCTTCTCTTTAACTTCTCTTCTACTTTCAATGCCAACTGAAAACATTTCTAGACTGTATCTGGATTATGCAGATTCAAGTCTTTCTGAATGTTGAACCTCAATCCATTAAGGTATCTAGCTACCTTTTCTTCCTCACTTTTGTTTGCCTTTGTCTTCACACAAAGTTTCATGAATTCCTCTATATATGAGCTGACATCTAGCTGCTTCTGCTTTAGGTTTTGCTTCCTCTTGTGTAATTGGATACTGTAATCCAATGGAACATAGGCTTCCTTCACTAAAGCCATCATCTTCTTCCATGTGGCAACTCTATGCTTTCCTTCTTGTATTCTGTCATCTTGGACAAAATTCCACCATGTCAATGCAGCTTCTTTCATCTTTGATTGGGCTATCTTCACTCTATTGTTCTGGTATCTCCTCTGTCTCAAATAAATTGTTTAGGGAGTCTATCCACTCCATCACTGAATCAGGTTCCATCTTTCCTGTAAACACTGGCAAATCTAGTTTCACATCCATGGTTCTCCTCTCCATGGCTTTGAGGGCATTCAATAGTGGCCTCTGGTCTGCAGGAACGACCTCCTCGTTCCACCTAGGGATCTCTTCTTCTTCCCTATCTTCTTCTCTACCAGAACCTACTCTGTCCCTCAGCTTCTCTAACTCATCCTTCAATTCCTAATTCTGAGCCTTCATAGCCTTGCTCTCGGCAATCTGTTTCTTTACTAGAACTGCCAACTCAGCGTTGGTCATCCTTGCCAGAATCTCTGATGTTCCTTCTCCATCTGACATCTTACTATCTTCTTATCTTTTCCAGAAGATCCTTCCTTTGCTCTGATACCACTATGATGCAGAGCCACACAACAACAGCTTACAAATAGGGTGAAAAACCCATTAAACCCACTAAATAGCTAAAATCCTGACATACAGCATGTATGTCTAAAACCTGTCAGCATCATCATATTTTCTTTGTCTATCGATATCCTCCTACAGACAAACCTTCGATCTTTCGCTTGTCAGCAACATCATCATATTCAGCGAACACAATTATCCTCCTGATGATCACTATTCACCTTACTGCAAAATTCTATCTATAGCATCATGATGTTTGGCATCAGCAGGATATAAAATATCAGGTTCCTCCAAATATCTTGACGACGACAACCTCATGCACCTCTCTTCGGATGCTTATGTCACCCTGATATTCGACCAACTTACACAACCAGCATCAGGATGTAACTTATCAGGTTATATTGACACATCCTGATGACGATACTCCACTTTATGCACACGACGAATATTCCACCGAATATTCCTCCCGTTGGCGAACACTTCGCACCGATCACCCCAATATCCTACGACTATGCCAAACACTTATCATCGGCAAGATAAACTTTTATCGGGTGATATTTGGAATGTCCTGATGACAATGACATCACATGCACCCGATGTTGATGTCACCCAGATGTAAGACTTACTTACATACTCCGCAGCATGATATGAATTGTTGGGTTATACTCTAATATCCTAATGATGATCTAGATGATCCTCAGCTACCCGATACTCAAACAAAAGATGATCCTCCTCCTTTCTTTGGCAAAAGTGACTTTGACTCACCATTGACCTGTTTACTTGTACCTTCACCCGCATGTATGTTCCAGTATACAACCACGACATGTAGATGATGGATACCCACAAAATGATGATCCTGATGATGATATATACAGGAAATATATATATCCAACCTATATCATTCTGATGCACTCAAAACATGCATTTTCCCTAAGTTTCAAGACCTGATCTAGATAGCGATATACACATAGATGCCGATGCGATATATAGTCTGTAATGTTGCATGCAGATGTTGTATATCCGTCAAATGCATAAAAACTCTCAGAACTTCACAACTTCACATAGAAAACATGATGATCGGGCCGGATCGTCTCCTGATCAATTCAAACTTAGAAATTTTATCCTCCAAACCCTAGCACATGAGGATACTAGGATAACTCACAGCATGCTACAAACTGATCCCACAAACATGAAATGCATAAACATGAAAACAGAAAAGAAAACTAAACTACTATACATGACCATTCCATCGATTCAGAGAATCAACTGGTGGAAGGGTTGAATGAATCCATCTGCCTGTAACCAAAAGAAATCAATACACAAATATCATGTAAACCAGATAAATGAAACTGATGGGATCTCTTACTTTCAATAACAGAAATGCATACAAGATTCACAGTCTCACTGTATCACAAATGTCCTGCTTCTGCAATGCTAAAAACTCACTAAAACATCAATTTCTCCACTATCTAGACTACTCTGTATCTATCCCCTCTAAAACAAATTGATCTAGGGCATAAATAGGAATCCCTTGCGAGTACTACCAACTTGATTCCCAGCGGCTGGGAGCTTCCAAGCGGCTAGGAGGAGACAACTACGACAGCTGGCATAACAAACTCCTAACGAATTGCACATCCTCCTAGGTTGATCTAATACATACGCATTGGTCCATTGGACCTTATTACATCATGAAGTCAAACATACTAAAAATAGACTTATGTTCTGACATGCTAAAAATAGACTTATGTCCTGTTTTGCAGGGGTGCTCCTGCACCATAGTCTCTAGAGCTGTGTTCCACATAGTTGTAGCAATTAGGTTGTTGCAGACATCTTCAAAGCTGTTCTTTGTGAATCTGTCCAGACAAACTGTACAGAATCTCTAGAGTAGTTTCAGGAGTATCTCTGGGGTTCTGCATGAAGGCACTAGAGATTTTGGGGGAAGACTATAGTATTGGTTCAGTTGAAGGACACCAACTATTTTTGCATGGATTAAGAACTTTTGTTAAAAGATTGTTTAAAGTTATTTCCTTTTCTTTATCAGTGGCCTAATTGAACTTAGGCTAAACTCTTGATTTAAGGGACACCTCCAGTGTCACTTTAAATATCTTATTTTTGCATGATGCTCCTTTTGAATGGATAGTTGCATGCTTAGAATAGGGAATAAAGATCTTTGTGTCTAAATAGAAAACTGGGAGTGAAATAATAAACTCCAGAGATATTGTATCAGCAGAATAACACTTGATATATATTGTATGGAAGCAATAGAATAGTTTTTAGAAGAAACAATATATACTCTTTTCTACTTTGTTTTTAGATATACTCTATTTTTGAATAATCTAGAATAAAAGAAGGCAGTTTTGTATACTCAAAAACATGACTCGGTGGCCTGGGACGATCGAGTCAGCTTTGGTGCATACATGGACCCCTCTCCTTGCCATAGGCAAAACCTCCACATCACTCTCACTCTTGTGGAAGTAGGCAGTTGGGAGGAGAGACATGGAGGCGGTATGGGTCGCTTGAGAGCTGGACTTCGTGGAGAGTGGTCGGCCTGTCCTAGTGCCTTTTTTGTGCATTGATTCTAATCTAGTGTTCTGTGACCATTGTTAAAATAACTATATGACTTGAAGGGTCACTAATCACCATTCTTCTATTTGGATTTCTAAGGTTCCAAGGTTGTGTAGGTTGACTATTATTTTCCTTAATACTTCTATCGATTTGGCATTGTTGTTCAAACTGTTGGATGATAACCTATGTTGTGAATGTCCTCAACCTTTGTTGTTGTTGTTGAATTGTTTTCTAGTCTTGTTGTGGTCTAGAGTGGATCTCCTCTATCTCATCGAGGATTTCCCTCACCCACTCACCTCTAAGCCTAGGGCACATTCATGAGCCCAAACCAAGAGAGAGGTAGTTAAAGATAACCTTGATTTGACCTAGGGTTTGACTTAGGGTTTGTTTTGTTAGACACACATGTATATTGAGAGGGGGGGTGAATCAATATACAACCATATTTCACTTTAAACAAATTCAACCTTTCCAAAGTAGATTAAACCTTAAGCATTACAACATTAACATGAGCATGAAAGAATAACACAATGCACATCAACACATAACACCATATATACATGGAAAACCCTAGAAGGGAAAAACCATGGTGAGGATTAACTCACAATATATATGAAGCTCAAACAGTAACTTTGTTTTAGAGGCTTCAACCCATGGAAGCTGCTACTCCCTAAGTAACTTTGATTTAGGGTCACTCCCAAGGAAGTTTCTACTCCCTGCAAACTTTGTTTTAGGGGTACAACCCAAGGAAGCAACTACTCCCTAATCAGAGAACACACTTACAAAAGATTATAGCATGCTAATCTTTCAATTATCTAAAAATTGACTTTGAAGCTCATTCATTTGATGATTGCACTTCTACCTCCTCACACTTTCTTTTGAAGATATGATCAATCAAGCACACTCTATACTTGATCACTATCACAAATAAGTCTTCAAAATAAATTTGGACAGCATCAACATCATTTTCTCTTTCTCTCACAGTCGCACACCCACAATGTATATATTATGTTTTTATCAACTTATGAATCCTTTCTATCAACTTACAATCACACCTTTTGCACTCAACTTGATTTCCTATTTATACATGATATTATATTGAATACATAGCTTTTCAGCCAGATACAACATGAAAAATACATTTACAAGTCAACTAGACAACACACATTATGAAATGTGTAGAAGATAGGTCCTAATTGAAATAACACGTTACATCAGCAAATGATTTAGGCCTTACAGACCCCAACACTTGCTTATGTAGGTCCAAAACATCCTTCACAACTTCAAACATCAAGGCAATGGCTTCACACACTCTGCTGAATTGAAATTAGGATAGCTTTAAGAACACTTGAAAATATGAAGTGCAATAGCCACAACAACTTGAAAACCTTGTACGGTACTGGAAACAAAATAGATCTTCATGAAACTTATCTAGATGAGTCTACAGGACTCATACAACATCCTCAAACACTCCTTTACCTCTTCACATCAAAGATTAAGAGATGCACACCTTCAAACATGAACCCGGAGAAGACTTTGTCATCCATAACACACTACAACATGTTGTCATTTGGAAAACTGAGCTGCGGACCACAATGAACCTTGAAACTAAGAAGAGGCATGAAATACACATCCAAGAACATATCCATATAACTACAAGGGCAATAAATCAATTTCAGAGGAATGCAGAGCATTCCAATGGGTCTTCATCACTTCTTCATTCTACTAGAGCACATTCTGATATTCTATCATATATAACTTTCTCAGCAGAGGGAGATATGATTTGAAACTTTGGAAACAACCCCTTTTCTATCCTCTTAACACAATTCTAGAACCACATAGCCAAATCTGTAACTATGAAGGAATGTAGAGCATTACATCACCCTGCTAGGAATACCTTCACAAAACCAACACTGTCTATAAGCTATCAACAAAAGCACAACCTTCCGATGATCAGAAACTCATAAAACTTGGAAAATACATAATGTGACACTGTATGAAGCTATGTTCCAAACCACAGAAGATAAACATCAGTATGATGAAAATGTAGAGCAATCTCCCGGAGAGTCTTCAAAGAATAGTCATCCTAAAACAGAGACAATCACCAACTTTCGGAGGCCAAAACTTCTTTGTATCAACACATGCAACTCAGGTATAGTAAGATAGCTCATATAACTTGCAAGAACACATCCTCACCTCTTAGTACTTCTAATTCCCATATTAATAAGGATTCAAACTCAACTCTGCACTAATTAGGGCATGACATCCAACCATCGTCTTTAGGAACATGACATCCAACCATCTTCTTTAGGAACATGACATCTCTTGAGAATCTTCATGACAACCTTAGCAATCTTTCTCATCTAGCCTCAGCAACCTTTCTCATCCTTATGACAGTGTTCACATCAATGAAAACAACCTTAGGCACCATATGTGTAACAATCTCCCACTTTGGCATTAATGGCAACACATTCCTGACCACTCTCCCCCTTTGACATCAAGGACAAAGGGAACCAATACCTGCCCATTCTCCTCCTTTGATCAACAATCATATATCTGCAACCCTTTTCTTGCAAACTCCCCTATCATTAGTCACCACTACCTGCTCCCCTGAGAGGTAGCCATCATTAGTCCAAGATAAAGATATAGCATTAACTCCCCCTGGACAGATGCACCACTATGCATCTTTAGCAAGAAGAGGGAGGGGAAATTACCCCTAACCTCTGCCGGAGATCCTCAAATGTGTCCTTTGCAAGAGCCTTTATGAAAATGTCTACAATCTCATCCTTAGTTGGACCATATTCCAACTTCACTTCCTTGTTTGCAACTTTCTCTCTCAAAAAGTGATACCTGATTGCTATGTGCTTGGTTCTAGAATGCATTACTAGATTCTTGGAAATATTGATAGCAGTTTTATTGTCGCATAAAATGGGAATGGACTCATCATACAATACCTTGATATCCTTTAGAGTTTGATTCATCCACAACACTTGTGTACAATAGGAGGCTGTTGCAATATACTTTGCCTCTGCAGTAGATAGAGATACCGAATCTTACTTCTTACTCTGCCATGAAACCAATCTACTTCCTAGAAAGAAAGCACCACCACTTGTACTTCTATCATCAACACAACCAGCCCAACCAACATCAGTGTATGCACTCAATTTTGGATACCATAGCCCATAATCAAGAGTTCCTTTCAAGTATCTAAATATCCTTTTAACTGCCTTCTCATGTGTTTTCTTAGGATTGGCTTGATATCTGGCAACCACACATACTGCATGCATAATGTCAGGTCTAGAAGCAGTTAAGTACAATAGTACTCCAATCATAGACCTAAAGGCATACTGATCTACCTCTGGAGACTCATCATCTTTACTCAAGTGACATCTAGTGACAATGGGAGTTCTCATTGGTTTTGAATCTTCCATACCAAACTTCTTCAACAACTCTTTGACATACTTAGCTTGAGAAATAAATATACCACCATCTAGTTGAGCAATTTGAAGACCAAGGAAGAAAGACATCTCACCAATCATGGATATCTCAAACTCTTTTTGCATCTCCTCTGCAAACTTCTTACACATGTCATCATCTCCATCAAAGATTATGTCATCAACATATACTGCAACTATCAATATCATACCTCCTTCTTCCTTGATGTAAAGATTCCTATCAGTAGTACTTTTCTTGAAGCCCTGCTAAAGTAAGTACTTATCCAACCTAGCATACTAGGTTCTAGGTGTTTGCTTGAGCCCATACAAAGCCTTCTTAAGTCTGCATACCATGTCTAGATCTTCTGATATCTGGAAACCATATGGTTGCTCAATATAAACCTCTTCCTCTAGCTCACCATTCAGAAATGTTGACTTGACATCCATCTGATATACCTTGAAGTTCTTGTGAGAAGCAAGAGAAAGGAACATTCTGATTGCCTCCATCCTTACTACCGAAGTAGAAGTCTCCTCAAATTCAATGCATTCTACTTGAGTGTATCCTTTGTATATTAGTCTTGCTTTGTTCCTTACAACTTCACCTTCTTCATTCAGTTTGTTCCAGAACACCCATTTTGTTCCTATAACGTTCTTGTTTGCTCATGTATCTTAGCAAACCTTCTCCTTGTATACACTCCTTCATTCTTGTCTCCAATGATCTGATCTGCTGAATTATTTTTCTAAGCATACTTTACTGGAGTCTTGGGCAATTGCTCTAGTTCTTTTTCCTTTACTTCTTCTTCTTCATCTTCAATGATCTATTCTACTAAATGATTCTTCTAGACATACTTTGCTAGAGTCTTACGCAACTGCTCTAGTTCTTGTTCTTTTTCCTCTTTCACTTCTTCTTCTTTATCTTCAATGCAAGGGAAGATATCAAATCCGGTGTCTTCTAAATCTTGTGAGAATTGATACAAGTCTTCATCTACTTTGAAATTTGAGATTTCAATCATTTTTCCCAACCTTTTGTTGTAGCATCTATAGGCCTTGCTTCTGGTTGAGTAGCCAAGAAAGATTCCTTCATCACATCTTGAATCAAATTTTCCTAGGTCTTCTTCATCTATTCTAATATAGCATTTACTACCAAAGATCCTGAAGTATCTAATAGAGGGAGGTCTTCCATACCACAACTCATAAGGGGTCTTGGTGCTATTGACCCTTAACTGTACTCTGTTGGTTAGATAGACAACAGTGTGGACTACTTCCTTCTAGTATGTATTAGGTAGATTTGCATCTTTCAACATTGCCCTAGACATTTATTGCATAGTCCTGTTCTTTCTTTCCACTACCCCATTTTATTAAGGGGTTCTAGGAGTAGAAAAATGCCTCCTAATACCATTATCTTCACAAAAAAATTCAAATTCATTTGAAGTAAACTCACCTTCTCTATTTGACCTTGAACATTTGGTCTTAGTATCCATTTCATTTTCAACCAAAGATTTGAAAACTTTAAACTTATCAAGAGCATTAGATTTTTCTCTTAAGAAAGTGACCCAAGCCATTCTATAATAATCATCAATGAGCAACATAAAATACCTTTCACCTTGTTGACTCCTTACTCTTTTGGGTCCACATAGGTCTGTGTGAATGAGCTCCAATGGTTTTGAAGAAGAGTACTCACTTTTAAAAATTGTCTTTGTCTACTTTCCCATTTGACTTTCCTTGTAATTAGTGTTTGCAGGCTTGATTATCTTAGGCATATCTCTCACTGCATGAGTAGAGATGATTCTTACCATATTATCAAATTCATTGTGTCCCATTCTTTTGTGCCACAACCAACACTAACTGGATTGAGTCAACAGACATGTTCTTCCATGTGCTTCTTTCAAGTGATAAATGTCACCACATGTCTTGATACCTTCTGCAACTAGCTTTCTAAATTTTGCCTTCCTGATTTCACAAACATCAGCATGAAAAGTAATATTGTAACCTTTCTTGCACATCTGACTGACACTGAGGAGATTATGTTGTAGACCTTTGACATAAAGCACATCCTCAGTCCTATTCTTTCCATCAATAGATATGACATCTTTTCTGTAGATTTGAGCCGACTCATCACCTCCAAATTTAACATCTCCACCATCCCACTTCTTTAGGCTGATATGATTTGAACAACCACTATCAATAACCAAAGCTTTGGTTTCTTCTTTTGCATGAAAGGAAGTCTATACAACCATTGATTTTTCATTATTTTGAATTGTTTGCAAGGTATCACATTTTCCAACCTCATTCTTTTTTTCACCAACACTCGTGGCCAAGAAAAGTGTTTCATCATTTGAATCATCATGATCCTCATCATCTAAAGAACAATTATCCTCTATGCAAAATATGCTCCTCTTGAATTTACTATTTTTTCTACTTTTCTTATATTCTTTAGAAGGACATTTAGAAGCAAAGTGACCAACCTTTCCACAATTGAGACATTTGAATGGTAACTTACCTTTTGTATTTCTTAGAGCCTTTCTTTAGTGTTCTTACCAAATTTGCTTCAGCATCATCAAAACTTTTAGCTTCATCTGCAGACTCATCCTTTATCTTTTTACTGGCTTTGAAGGCAACTTCTTTCTTTGGAACATCATTGTCAAATTCTCTCATTTCAAAATTAATAAGGGTCCCAAACATTTGGTCTAAGGAGTATTTATCCAAGTCCGCAGTCTCCTCAATAGCAGATACCTTATGACTATAAGATTTGGGAAGAGATCTCAGAACCTTCTTCACAATTTCATCCTCTTTTATTTCACCACCAAGACCTTTGATGCTGTAAACACCTAAAAATGTCTTCATCATCAAACCGACTCCCAACATCCCTAAGAATACCAATTTCCCTTCTAATTAATTAATTAAATTTTTATTTAATTAATTATCCCTTCATCACCTAATTTTTCATCATTTTACCCCCTACAATCAGATTAATTTAATTAATTCAATAGTTCAACCTTACCCAATTAATTAAATAAATATGCAATATTTATTTGGTTAATTTCCTCCTTCTCACTAAACCCAATTAATTAGTTAAATCATGTTTAAGTATTTAATTCGGCCTATTAATTAACCTATCCCTACCCTAGGTGATTAAATACTCATTATTTAATTACCTACGCTAGCCTACATCATCCTAGCCTTAAGATTAATTAAGTAAATCATTAATTAATTAATCTTATCCCCTCATTAATCCATTTGCTAATTTATTTCATCCATATTAATTAGGCTTATCACCTCAATTAATTTGGTCAAACCCTCATTAACACTTCTCCCCACATCCCATGAATAAAAAATGGATTTCCATGTGTGAGGGGGAGAATCAGAGTTAGTTTCAAATGAATAAAAACACAACAAAAACCCAAACATCAATAGAATGTGAAAGCAAATGGAGAATCAAACCAAACAAGTAGAAATACTTACAGAACCCATTTACTTATCGTTTTCCATTGTTGCCTATCTTGCTTTGATCTTGATTGAAGCCCTCAGAAGCTCTTTCTTAGCTTGCTTGCTTGTTTGAAGATGCCAAAGTAAGAATGGCTATTGATACCTTGTGTGGTTGAAGATGAGCTTCAACACACAATAATGGAGGTTACTTAGAGAGTGGAATGGTGTGAGAATTTGAATATAGATTTGATGCAATAATGAATCCCCCTAATGGCTTAGAAGAGGGTTCTATTTATAAATTTTCTAAAAATAGAATGGAGGGTGAGGATCAATTGATGAGATCAATGGCTAGAAATAAAAGTGAATCTTTAATTCATAATGGGTGAATTAAAAATCTTTTATTTGAAAATAGTGGATTATGACAATTGAATTAAATATTCAATTGGTGAAGAGGAGTGGGGAACATTGAATTAAATATTCAATAGTGGGAGACAGTGGATTATGACAATTGAATTAAATATTCAATTGGTGAAGGCTAGTGGGGAACATTGAATAAAATATTCAATTAGAGGATAGGAGTGGGGAACATTGAATAAAATATTCAATTTGTGGAGGATAATTGATTTTAAGATTTATTTTGGAAAATGGAGGATATTAGCTAATTAAATATTAAGAATATTTAATTATATGTGCAACATGGTGAGGTGGAAGAGATGAGGTGGATTGATGAGGTGGATTGGTGAGGTGGATTTATGGAATTTAGGACTTAGGATAGAGGAATTTATGATTAATTAAATAATGTAAGATTATTTAATTATGTGAGACATTAGAAGAATTTAGGGAATTTAATTAAATAAAATGACTTTATTTAATTATGGGATAATCAGCCAATTAACTAAATGTATAACATTTATTTAACTGCCAGACGAAGATAAGAATTAAGATAAATATTAAATACTTACCTAATTCAACCCGAGCCAATTTTAGGTGTATACATTTTGCCTCTCTTTGAAGCAATGTGTTTTATCACGTTGTTTCAAAGAATAAGAATTTTTGACAGTGATACTTGCCCCAGTTTGTCCCTGGTACAAGTTTAATGACAGGATGCCCCCTCAGGAGATTGGAAGGGGAGAAGGCGGCAGGTGTGAGACGGACAATCTCACGATAAGAAGAAGGCGAAGAAATGGGTTAGAATGGAGAAGAACGGGGTATGGTTCGGAGAAACAGCCCTGGGAAGTAGTCCTAGAGTCATAAGGTCAGATATGGGTCACTTGCTATATATAGGAGTTGGGTCCACACAACCTATTCATTTGTACACTTGGCCATAGGTGATTTGTCTTCTGGAGAGCTTAGGAGAGCATGGCAGCCAGAGAGATGGATATTCTGCGTGAGCAGCATCAGTTTGAGCGGATTCGACGGTTTGATCGGCCAGCAGAGGCAGGACCCCCGGTATGTAGTTCTTCAAAACTTGTCGAAAGTCAATTTTTGTGCGTATTAATGGCTATGAAAACCAACAAGAATAAATGCGCAAAAACCCTAGTTTTGTGCATATGCGCTCCTAAATTGTGCATATGTTGCGAGATTGCGCATGCATGCTGCGAAATGGCACATTCATGTATTTTGTGCTTTTGTATCCGAACTGTGCGCATATGTATGTTTTGTGCATATGCGCTCCTAAATTGTGCATATGTTGCGAGATTGCGCATGCATGCTGCGAAATGGCACATTCATGTATTTTGTGCTTTTGTATCCGAACTGTGCGCATATGTATGTTTTGTGCATTTGCTTTAATAAGTTGCGCATTCGTTCAAAAGTTGCGCAAATGCATTGTGAGTTTGCGCATATGATTATCATTGCGCATTCCCGTTTAGTACATTGCGCATATGTATGGAAATTGCGCATTTGTGTGAATAGGTTGCGCATGTGCCAAAATGGCGCATACGTGACAGGGACTTGCGCCTTCATGGTGAAATTGCGCCTTTATTAGGATATTGCACATTTGCCGCCTATGTTTGCGCATTTGCATTTTAGGTAAATTAGTTGACTTTAACAAATTTAACCCAATTGGCATCTTGATCGATGCGTCAATTGATTAGCGATTTCTGAGATTGCTGAGAATCTAGTCAAGAGATGATATGCTGTTTTGATTAATTTGATATGTTGAGCCAATGATAGGGAAATGATGTATGTGCCACCTGTAGGTAAATCAGTTGTCTTAACAAAATTAACCCAATTGGCATCTTGATCGATGCGTCAATTGATTAGTGATCTCCGAGATTGCTGAGAATCTAGTCGAGAGATGATATGTTGTTTTGATTAATTTGATATGTTGAGCCAATGATAGAATAGCTTGATTGCTTGCAGGTTTTTGATATGGATTTTGATTTCACTGACGGTATGCGTTTCTTGGTTGCAGGAGGATATTCAGGACGTTCTGACGTCACGAGAGTTGTTCCCATTGCCGTTGTTACAGCGATATATGCTGACCGAGATGGATCGGGAGGCGCTAGGTGCTATGGGTTTGTATCATGTGACCTTCATGCCTGAGGTTCGCATGAACCGGGTGATGGTGACTGCAGCCACAGAGCGATTCCAGAGTGAGGATGAGACCTTCCATTTTCTAACGGGGGAGATGGCCATTACGCTGGAGGATGTTTATCGGATTCTACACCTCCCTATTCAGGGAGAGTTGGTTGAGTATGAGTCATAGCATGGCGCTGGGCTGGAGGAGTGCAGGCACGTTTTTGATGATCTTGAGTTGGCAGGGGAGGAGATCTCGTGGTAGGAGATGCATGACTGCTATGACTACTTCCTGGGCATAATGGTTGGACTGATCAGAGGCGTGGTTTGCCCTGATAGGAGAGCGCACGGCTTCCCCATTGGCTGGGGACGGGTGTTGGAGAGTATGATCACCGAGGGGACCTGGTATGCGTGGGGTGTGTGCATGCTTGCACACTTATACCAGGACCTGCATCAGGCAGTATACCACCGAGGCTCTGGCTTAGCGACAGGCGCGTCGCTCTTACACTTTTGGTTGTGGGAGCACATTGCCATCACATGTCTGATCTGTGTTTTTCAGAGGCAGAGGGGTGAGCCCTACAGTTACGGGTATGCAGGTGTGATTTCCCAGCATAGGTTGGGGAGGCTTGAGTACTGGAGACATGCTTTTGATGGGATAGATGCAGTAGTCTGGCGGCCATATATTGACTGCGAGGTATGGGATGATGAGGCAGCTGAGCTCCCTTATTGTTTCTAGACGAGATGGCTGATTGGTCAGACTCGGTTCATATTGGAGCGGCAGATTGTCAGCCGAGTGCAGAGACAGTTTGGCCGTGTATAGGGTAGACCATAGGGAGAGGCCCATTTTGCCAGGACATACGCCGAGCAGTATAGGTGGGGTCATGTGGCTTCTTATGAGGAGGCATTTGCCAATTTTTGGTAGATTCCATATGCAGCCTGGTTGATGTGGAGAGACATAGTGGATGTTGGCATGACGCTAGACTATGAGGAGTGGTTTGCAGCACATCCATTTCCTCGCTACTCAGGTCCTGGAGAGGTAGCGCCTCATATAGATGAGGGTGACTCAGACGGAGGCGGTGGAGGTGGTGGGGGGAGGGGTGGACGACGGAGGAGGAGGAGAGATTCGGGAGATGATGGGAGGCAGAGGTAGAGGCAGAGAGTCAGAGAGGGGCTCGTGGGGCAGCAGGCAGTTGCAAGACAGGCACAGGCTCAGGCAGAGGTGTCAGTGGCAGTGTCAGGGAAGATGCCGCCACCTCGGCAGGTGCCAGCACAGCAGGTGGTACAGGCTGCACAGGTACAGGTGCCAGCATAGCAGGTGGCACAGGCTGAGCAGGCTCCCCATCCTGATGTGCAGCAGCAGGTTCTGGTGTCGTTACAGACCTAGATTAGGCTGTTGAGGGCTCATCTGAGAGCTGCAGAGTCACAGCGAGATGCAGACATGACTCGGATATCTGAGTTGAGCAGGGAGAGAGATGCAACCTTAGCTAGTACGTGGGCTGCGATAGCAGAGTGAGATGTAGCCGTGATGGCCATGGGTATTGATGGACCACTAGCTTCTTGATGGCATAGGTACAGTAGGCACAAGCCCAGATAGCACAGTTACAGAGTGATCTTACTAGATCTCAGGCACAGACTCAGTATTACCAGGGCTTATATCACGGTGTTGTGCCAGCTAGTCAGAGAGCTGCGACCTTCCGGAGCCAGTCAGGGGCGGAGTAGAGAGCAGGTGGGTCTCGGTCTGTGGGCTCAGTGAGGGGTCCACTGCCTTCAGGGGGGATAGAGGGGTAGCCAGTGCTGGGAGTAGTGTCCGCGACAGCAGGGTTAGACAGGCCCCGACACTTGTACAAGTCTTTTGATCGCTTTGTAGTGCATTTTTGACAAATGGCTGAGATAGCCACCATATGTATTTATCATTTTCTGAGACATGTATCACCATTTGTTATATGTATACATTTATGGCATGGCTCTGGGTTTGGACAGAGATCTTTGATATATTGTACATTTGGACATGTGTTTATGTGATGATGTTGATATGCTATGGATGCATGCTATTTTATGGTCTACATGTATGTGTTCTGACATTTTATATGCTATGGATGCACTTGGATGTTATGATGTGTGTGTGTATGTTATGCAAACTAGATTGATGTTTAGAATGCTTTTGAGTTATGCAAATGTTAATGTGTATGGATGTGGTTATGCATTTTGATATGTATGTGACCTATGTTTTTGATTTTCTTTTGAGAAGATGTATGGATGCAAAATATATATGGATGATCTAAAATGTATGGAAATTTGATCTTAAGGATTTATTATGTATGCCAATGATGTACCTATCTCATGTGATGTGATATGCAACTTATATGTTATGTGTTTGATATGTCCAGATGTACTCAATCGACACAGAGATGATATAGAAGAGGGAAATAGAAGAAGACATGGAGAAAGACTGACTTTCATTTTTGATACATTGTAGGGTTTGCATGATTTTATGGATGATATGGAGTTATTGGATATGAGACGGGTACGGATACAGATTTGTCATCTTCGCAAGTCTTTTGCTTTCATCATCGGGCACTTTTTGAAATGTTGTAAGAAAAAACAAGCATCTTGGTATAATTGGACCGAGATGACCTGAGTATGTCTTACATGGATTGTGATATAGCAAGTTGATACAAGCATCTAGTCAAACTTGAATCTAGATAAGATGAATACTTCTTGTGTTTCAACAGACAAGGATTGCCCCTTTTCATGTTTAGACCTCGGAGTCCTCGATGATCTTTTGCTGATCATGTTGTTAGACAAAAATTCATTACATTACTAAAGTTTAATCCACAAGCAGCAGTCAAAAAATAATCATGCCCGCCATCCTAGCATCTCTAGCTTTTGGCATCCTTGAGTAGCATAGGAAGACAATAATTGACAAAAAATTCAAGACCTTGTAAGTTAACCTGTTGACAAAACATTCTTGTATTAGATGTGTCTTTTGCCATAATTGATATAGATTTGTTTGAAGTGTTTTGGTATGGTATTCTGCTGTGGACAGGTTGATGTTTTTGAGTCAAGATGTTTGCTGTTTGGGTAGTTTTCTATTGCCACTTTTGCCTAGTGAAGGTATCGCAAATCCGTTATTGGTATCCTCATTGGAACAGTGGCATTCAAGAATCCAAATCTGTAACTAGGTCGAGGAGTTGCCCCCAGTTGAGACAAGGATCAACTTATTATGGGCGATAGGACAACAGACATGGATAGATGGACCCTAAGGGACTAACCTAGTGCCTTGGGGGCTCATTGCTAAATGGCCTTGCCTATGTGACGACGCAGAGGCAATGTAGTTCAGGGCGAACCATGATGGACCTAAGACCTAGGTGACGGTGAAAATGCAGAACTGGTACGGACCCAAACAGACAGAAGGACGAGACATGGAGTGGATGGGACAGTGGAGCCTCGGGGGCGCATGGATAATGGCCTTGCCTATGTGATAGCTCAGAGGTGACATAGTTTGTGAGACGGTACAAAGGATTGGTTCAAAGTGAACAATATGATAGTCACAAGAGATATGAAGTTGACACCGATGGAGGAAGTGGTTTGTCGCAGACAACACCTGTTTACCAGGTTTTCACCACTTACTTTTATCTGCACTTGTAGCCAAAAGTACACCTGACACCTGTTTGCGAGGTTTTTGTCATGGTACCTATCCTCTTGGTACTTTTCCATTTTTTTTGATATTTTTGTTTTGTTTTTGATCATTTTTTCAATTTTATTTTTATTTTTTTAGGACTCCCTTACATCGAGGTTTTCAGGTATAGAATCTGCGAAGATGCATGCTGTTGATAGGATCATCAAATAGGTCACCCTCAGATGTAGCCAATTGATATGCCCCTGACCCATAAGCTATAATGACGACATAGGGACCCAGCCAGTTAGGTTTAAATTTTCCTTTCTTTTCACGATCTTGCTGATTTCTTGGATTTTCTCTTAGGACTAGGTCACCAACCTGGAAGATACAGGGCTTTACTTTATGATTATAGCTTTGGGACATGTGCTGCTGATATGCTTTCAGGTGATTAAAGGCCTGTTGCCTTTGCTCTTCGAGCAGCTCTAACTCTTGGAGTCTAGTTACTTTGTACTCTTCATCTGTTATGAGGCCTTTTAATGAGACTCTCAGTGATGGGATCTCGACTTCAATGGGAAAGATAGCTTTGGATCCATATACCAGGGAGTATGGGGTTGCACCTGTGGGTGTGCGGATGCTTGTGCAGTAGGCCCACAGCGTGAGATTCAGTTGGACATGCCAGTCCCGGCCAGCATCATTGACAGTCTTTTTTAGGATTTTTAGAATGGTTTTATTAGATGCCTCGGCTTGGCCGTTACCTTGTGGGTAGTAAGGAGTTGAGAAGCGGTGCTGGATATGGAATTTGTCGCATAGTTCCTTGACATCCTGGTTCTTGAAAGGTCATCCATTATCTGTGATAATTGACAAAGGGACACCATAATGGCAAATGATATAGTTTAGGATGAACGAGGCAATCTGTTTGCCTATTATGTTGGCGAGAGGTACGGCTTCAATCCACTTTGTGAAATACTCTGTGGCAGTGATAATGAATTTATGGCCGCTTGAGGAAGGAGGATGGATCTTGCCCACTAAGTCGAGTCCCCACTGACAAAAAGGCCAAGGAGTCGTCAACGGCTGAAGTTCTTGCGCTGGCGCATGTATCAGGTTCCCATGGATTTGACACTTTGTGCATTTCTTTACAAACTGATAGGAGTCTTGTTCCATTGTTGGCCAATAGTATCCCATGCGTATGAGTTTCTTGGCTAGAGTAGGGCCACTAGAGTGAGCTCCGCATATTCCATCGTGTATTTCGCTTAGATCAATTTGATATTCCTCTCTATCTAGACACCTAAGGAGAGTACCATCGAGACCTCGGCGATACAGGGTGTTAGCAACAATGGCATACTGGGATGCCTGCCGAATGAAGGTTCTTTTCTGGTTATGGGATAAGGCGGGTGGGAGTGTATTCTCCTTTAGATAGGCAAATATTTTACCATAGAGAGGAGAATTGGTTCCTACGATGTGGCATATGATATGGGAATCTGGAGTGTCATGAGCAGGACAAGAGACTGGCTCTACTAAGAACTCATATCGTGTTTGATTGCCTGGAATGTCGAGAAGAGATGCGATTGTAGCCATTGCATCTGTAACTTTATTCTTGATCCTTGGCATCTGTTCAAATGATATCTAGACGAAATACTCCTTGAAGTCATCTACCATGCGTTTATAAGGAATCAGTTTCTCATCCTTCGTTTGGTAGTCATCATTTACTTGGTTGATGACCAGTTGGGAGTCACCATAGACTTGAAGCTCCTTGATATTCCACTCAACTGCTAGCTTGATACCGATGACCAGAGCCTCGTATTCTGCTACATTGTTAGTGCAAGGGAACATCAATCTGTATGACTTTGGAATAGTATCACCATTAGGCGTGATCAACAAGATACCTGCCCCCGATCCATGCTGAGTGTAGGAGCCATCAAAGTACATTTTCTAGTTTGCTGTGTTGACATGGAAGATAGACTCATCTGGAAATTCAAGGCATAGGGGGTTATCATCCGTTAAAGGTGCCTCTGCTAGTTGATCTGTGAGCACTTGTCCTTTTATCGCTTTTCTATCCACATATTCTATGTCAAACTCACTGAGAAGCATGACCCATTTTGATAATCTACCTATTAAGGCCACCTTGTTGAGTAAGTATTTCAGTGGGTCAATCTTTGCCACCAATTTAACAGAGTGCGACAGCATGTAATGTCTCCATTTTTGCAAGGCAAATACAACAGCTAGACATGCTCTTTCTATTGGTGTGTATTGCAGCTCGTATCCAACAAGTGTTCGGCTAATGTAGTAGATAGCCTGTTCCTTTCTGTCATAGTTCTATTGAGCAAGGAGAGCTCCTAGAGCCGTTGGTGTAGATAAGATATATAGTAACAGAGGCTTGCCTTGAATTGGTGGCATTAATACTGGTGGCTTCATTAGGTATTCCTTTAGCTGTTGAAAAGCCTGCTCGCATGACTCGTTCCATTTGAAAGATACATTTTTGTGCAGCAAATGAGAGAATGGGTGGCACTTATCTGCTAGTTGGGAAATGAACCATCTAATAGACTAAAGTTTGCCCTGTAGGGATCTTAATTGAGTGAAATTTTTACGAGGTGGCATCTCCATTATGGCCTTCACCTTAGCAGGATCAACTTCGATACCATTAGCAGATACTATGTAGCCTAGTAGTTTTCCTGATGTAACCCCGAACACACACTTTTTTGGATTAAGTCGCACATTGAACTTCTCCAGTCTGTTAAAGATCTTGTCTAGTACCGCTAGATGCCCTTCTCTTGTGAGAGACTTTGCTAGAATGTCATCGACGTAGTCTTCCATGATATTATGCATCATATCATGGAAGATCGTCGTCATGGCTCTCTGATATGTTGCCCTAGCATTTTTCAGACCGAATGGCATGACGCACCAATAGTAGGTGCCCCAAGGACATGTAAATGCAGTTTTGTGCTGGTCTTCTAGTGCAATCTTTATCTGGTTATATCCTAAGAAACCGTCCATGAGTGATAGCATAGTATGCCCTGTTGTGAGATCTACAATCATGTCGATGTTGGGCAAGGGGAAGTCATCCTTCGGACAAGCTTTGTTTAGGTCCCTGAAGTCACTACAGATTCTGACCCTCCCGTCTAGTTTAGCCACTGGTATGATGTTTGAGACCCATTCAGGATAATCTATGGGTTTGATAAACCCGACATCTAGCAGTTTCTTCAGTTCTTCCTTCACCATGAGGGCCACCTGTGGATGCATCTTTCTGAGCTTTTGTTTAACAGGCTTAGCTCCTGGAGCTAAAGATAAGTGATGCATGATGAGATTTGGATCAAGCCCTGGCATGTCGGCATATGTCCATGCAAAGTTGATCTATTTTCTTCTGAAGAAATCTGTGAATGCTGGTTTTTCATGCTCTGTTAGCGCCTTTGCCATGTGGACCATTCTGGGATTATCACCTATGTTGACATTGACTGCTTCCGCTGGTTCTATCAAGATTGACAATCTTTCCTGATGTGTAAGATTAGGGAGAGGGTCAAGCCTTCCATCCTTTGGCACCTCAGAGAGGTTTTCACCATTGGATGTGTCTTTATTTTTACTGTTTTGATGATCTAACACTGCCACGGAGCAATTTTCACCATTAGATCATTCTTTTATTTGGATGTTTTTGTGACTGAAAGGCTTGGCTCTCTCTCCAAAATAGGTCTTCTCATTAAGTTTGATAGCGTAGCCAACTCTGTGGTCTCCTGCGGGTAGATGATCCCTAAGCTCAAGAAAATCTATGATGGCGTCATCATTTTCAAAAGTATCAAGATCAGGGGTGGTGCCTTCGAGGTCCCAGTCTATAAGTTCGGGGTGTACCAGAGGTAAGGGGTCATGAGGTTGGTTGGATTCAACAGAGTTGATGGTAAGGACAGAATTGTTGAGGGAATGAACAAAGTCTGCGATGGTACTCACTAGTAGGGGATCCATCGAGGGAGGTATCATTCTTTCCTCACGATTGTCACTATTGTTATTATGCGGAACGACCTCTAGCGGTCTAGCTCTTAGACCTTGTCTCTCATTCGCAGGGGTTGGGTCATACTCGTGGACAACATCAATATCTTTTTCATCACAAGACAGCTCAGAGAGGCTATCCCACTCGTATTCATTAGAATCTGTTTCACTCCTTAGTTGCATCCTCTGAATTTGCTCGACCATCATATTAGTGGCTACTTCTATTTGTTTTTCCTTATTTTTGTTGTTTCTTGGTGCTCCAGTGTAGCCTAGCCCTATAGTGTCTCTAGCTGTTAAGGTATGAGGTCGGATGGGTTCAGTGATGCCATCCTTTCTTGATCCAAGCGGATCGTGTCCTTCATATCCCATTTTCTGTAGTATTTGGTAGCCTTGCCCATACTGTTCTGTTGGTATAGTGGGATGTTCATGTTGTGTTGAGGAGCTAGCTTCATCTTTGTACAGCCATTGTAGGACATCTTTTTCATCACTTTCATCTTCTAGGCTTCCCCATTTTACAAATGGTCCCTTGGTAGGCTTCTCTGCTTTAGGTGTTTTTGGGATAGGTCTCCCATAGGATCTAGGAGATAGAGGCAGTTGTGCTAGACAGAGGGATTGAGATATCGTGTATTCACCCAAACCTCTATCTTTGAGTTTGAGTTTAGGTGGAGGTGCCCCTGAAGAAGAAGCTAGTGTAGCTAGGTCAACATGAGATGACGAGGATGCAGAAGCACGGTTGTTAGGGATTACGTCTGGTTTGGACTGAATGGAGTTACAGTACTGATAGGGGTTAGGATCATCAAGGATGGTGATCTCTTGTCCTTCATGCGTGAACTTGATGCATTGATGGTATGTAGAAGGTACTACTTTCAAAGCGTGTATCCATGGTCGTCCCAGAAGAATGTTGTATGCTAACTCCATGTCAAGGACTTGACAAGCCACATCTTTCACTATGGGGCCCACTCTGACTGGTAAGGTAACAATCCCTTTAGACGTTCTTTCTTCCTCATTATAGGCTTTTATGGTGATTTTTCTTTTTGGATCTATAGCTTTCTCTGAAAACCCCAATGTAAGGACTAGCTTCAACGTGCAGATATTCAAACCAGCCCCTCCATCGATTAGGACTCTTTTGATCTTATGCTTGTGTATGAAAGCTTCAATGTGAAGGGAGGCATTATGGGGTTGAGTGATGGACATATCATCCCTCTTAGTGAATGATAGGGAGTGTGGTGAGGTGATGTTACCGACCATGTTTTGGAATTGCTCCTCAGCTAGGTTCATGGGAACGGAGGCTTCCGCTAAGGCTTTGTCGAGTATGGACCTATGAGAAGGAGACAGACGCAGAAGTTCCAACATGGAGATGTGTGCTGGTGTTTTGTGGAGTTGATCCATGATATTGTATTGACTCGATGGAGGAGCGGAAGCTCCTCTTAGGGTGACTCTGTTACTACTGGTAGTAACATTGTAGTCTGGATTTTTGTTGATAGTGATCATATTAATGTGTGAGTCACTTTCATAGATATGGTTAACAACGTAGTCGTATCCGATATTCGTGTAATTTGCATTGTTAGAGCCATGGTTATTTCTGTTGGAAGGACCTCCTTGCTCGTAGTTAGGAAGAGGATCCTTGAATGCCTGATGATCATTGTTTGAGGTATGCCCCTTAACAAATATCTTTTTTTGATCTATTAAGTCTTGGACTATGTGTTTGAGTGCGATGCAATCATTGGTCTTGTGCCCCCTATTTCAGTGGTATCCACAAAAGTCATTGTCATTCCTCCAGTGGGGTTTGACCTTTGGTTTGTATTCTCGTGCCGAGGGAAGCGTTATGATATTGTCGGTGATTAGCTTCCGCAAGGCAGTTTCTAAAGTATCATCCAAAGGTGTGAACTTTCTCCTAGGACGAAAGTTGCCGAACCTAGATTCAGTATTTCTTGGTTTGTTTTGTAGGGATCATTTTGTGGTGTTGATAAATTGAAAATTGGTTGTTTAGGGGCCGTATTTTTGGCATCCACCACCCCGTCATTCACAATGTTCTTGTTTTTTGTCCAGAATCTAGGTTTGTCTTTGTTTGTGTTGGTATTGGGAGAGTCTTTGTAGATTTTGATTTGGCCTTTCGCGATGAGAGCTTTCTCTATGATGAGGCCCATTTAAATGACCTTGATAAAAGATGTAGGACATTGTATTTGGATCTGGTAACTTAAGTCCATTTGTAGGTTGTGGACAAACATCTCTAGCATCTGTTTCTCTGATATTTGGTGTGGGCACTTGCTTGCCAATTGTCTCCATCTCTGTAAGAAGGCAGCAAAAGATTCTCCTCCTTTCTGTTTGGTGTTATAGAGATCCAATATTGAGATGTCATTTTCAATATTGTATGAGAAGTAGGTGACAAATTGGTTGACAAGTTCATTGAATGTCTTAATACTAGGTGGCAATCTAGAGGACCAATCCATGGCTTATCCTCCCAAGCTCCGTGGAAATAGTCGCATAAGGTATGTGTTGTTATGTGCGACCTCTAGACACACAGCATTGAACTCTCTGATATGATCTCTTGGATTGCCCTTCCCTCGATACTTATCGAATTTAGGCACCTCAAATCTTGAGGGGAAAGGAATCATGATTAAGGACCTATCAAAAGGATACAGTGAAATATCCTTTAGGGTGTAGTTTTTGGTCGATGTTCCTGCTTTCATGTCTAAAATTTGTTGTTTGAGAGCTGCGACTTCTTGGCTTACTAGGCTTAGGGCATCTAAGGAGTCAATCATTGTTTTGCTCTTTTCTGTGAGTATTTCACCTTGTCTACTTCCTTCAGGGACTCTCTCTTCGTCAGCTTCTTTGAGAGCTTCCACATCGTAATCTTTAGGGAGTTTGGCTCCTATACTTGCTAGATATAAAAAGAATTTTGATGGGTCTTGGACAAGCACCCCTTCAAGTAGTCATTGAGATTTTGGGTCATGCTGCATGTGGAGGATCTCGTCCATGGAAGGTTCGTCGTCATTGTCAAAAATACTTTTCTCTGCCATTTCTAACTGCTTTTGTTTTTGTAATCTTGTCAAGACCATGCAAGGTGGTAAAGAGATGGGATGGAGTGAGATTGGAAGATTTTTGAGCAAGATGCTATGATGAAACAAGGTTTTAACAAGGTTCCTTCTTAGATCTAGATGGTGTCAACCAAGGTGGGTATACAAAAAGCGATAGTCTAAGTAGGGATGTTATAAATCTGCCTACTTGATATTGACTAGCCTTTGCACAAATCCACTAGTGGAGTTCCAAAAGAGAAGGATAAGTAATCCTTGATACTCGGAGGCTCACTAGGTCTTGTTTGAGATTTGATTTTGATCAAGAAAATTTGACTATAATCTTGTTGGAAACTTGGGAAAAGATTTGGCGAAGTTTTGGATGAGTAAGCAGCTATGGTGTGGATAAGAGAGAAATGGTAGATTTTGCAAGGTCTTTGATCAGATTCTAAAAACTAGAACAAGTTTAACCTAGTTTTTGAAAAGTATTTTGACAAATTCTCTTTGGAAGATACTGGATTTTTGCTCTTAGATTTAAATGCGCAACAAAAAGAGGTATATGCGCAACAAAAAGAGGTATATGAGCAACAGGTCATCACGTATGTGCAACACTGGTCTTTTCAAATGTGCAAAGACAAAGTTCAAATGCGCAATTATGACAGATGCACAAAACGTTGGTTCAAATGCGCAATTCTGGCTATTTTTTGTGTTTTTTCTCTGATTTTTGGAACTTTTGGATCGTTTTCAGGATTTTCAATGTTTTTTTGGTTTGGAAAATTTTGGTGTTTCTGATGAAGTTGATGTTTCAATTATGGCATAAACACAGCAAACACATAGAAGTTTTCCATGATTTTTATCTTTTTTAGATTTTTTTGTGTTTTTTGGACTATTATGACTCAAAACAAGTACAACTTAGGCAAGATGGGACAATATTTGTTGAATCCTTTGGCTGTGCAAACTAAAAACGTGTAGCTTCAGGATCTGGTAGCACCGGCTCCCCTCCACGATACTCACTTCTCATGCATACCAGATCTGGGTTTCCTTAGGCTCGTACCCACACCGAACCTTAGGATTGTCCCTACTACCTCTACTTAAAGCCACAAGAATCGAGGCCGCTTCAAGGGCTCCGCCCTTTGCATCAACAAATAGGGGTTTTTGGCTTGCTATACACTTGGTTCTTAGATAGGGCAACCGTTCAAGTGGTTACACATGCGGCGGCACTACTCTCCGTTATGGAGTCTCCCAGCCTCAAAGCGTTGCGCCTATAAGGGTTTTGGGGGAGGTTGGCCGTCAGTGTAACACAACAGCACTCGTTGCTTGAGGTTTTCACCCCAAGCACAATTTATTTTAAGTGGCTTGGTAGGGCTTGGTTTTAGCCTGTTACCACTCAGGGTCAATCCCACTTGGACAAGCGTGCATCCAAGGGCAGGCCCCCCTAAAGGTTTGACAAAAAGAATAACAAGTCTGGCACTTTGATCACCCAATTAAGGGGAGAGCATAAGCCTGTTGTCATTCGCAATCACAAAAAACACTTCTGAATCCAACCTAGTTAAAAGTAGAACAACTATATGAGTTAAGCTACTTGTGCACTCACATGATTGTTAACTTTGAAAAAGTGATTAATCATAGCATTATTCTTTTCCCGTTTGTTAACTTTGAAAGTGATTAATCATAGCATTGTTCATTTCGTTTGTTAACTTTGAAAGTGATTAATCATAGCATTGTTCTTTTCCCTTTGTTAACTTTGAAAGTGATTAATCATAGCATTATTCTTTTCCTATTTGTAGAAGATAGCAGTGATTAAACTAGAAAGTAAATTCACAATGCAAGATAGCAATTTAGTCCAATTACTTCCTTCCTACTTAGGGACTATGTGTAGTTTTGTCATGAAATGCACTTTGATTACTTCCCTAGTTAGGCTAAATGAACTTAGCAAAATAACTAGATGAACTAATCTAGCCACTACCCCTGCAAAACTGATGTTAGCTCAACATGCAAAGATCAAAAACCATACAACAGCAAAGTAGGAAACAGATGCGCAACACTGTAGCATGAATGCACAAAAATAGGGAGTGTATGTAACTATTAAATGAATGCATAAATACAGAGGATGAATGCGCAATCTGACGAGGTATATGCGCAAAAATAGAGGACAAATGCGCAACGTAATGGAGTGAATGCACAAATCTGACAGATGCGCAACAATACAGAGTATATGCGCAAATTAGGTCTAGTTTCTACAGTCAGGATTGGATGCACAACTGCAGAGTATGAATGCGCAACTTAGGAGTATGTGCAACTGCAGAAGGTGAATGCGCAACAGTATAGGTTAATTGAACAGAATGATCGTATGCGTAGCTGCAAAGGACAAATGCGCAACTTTGGAGCATGAATGCACAAAATGGATGTATGCACAACTGAGGAAGATGAATGCATAGCTGTGGAGGTTAAATGCGCAAATTGGTCGTATGCGCAGCTGCGGAAGACAAATGTGCAACTGGGGAGTGTGTATTCGCAAAACTGTTGTTGAAAACCTGTTCTTCACCTTTTCTCCTGCACGGACCTGCAAAAAGAAAACCTGCGCGAACCTGCAATTGAAACGCTCATTTTTTTATTAGTAGAGGGGCAAGGGCCCCACGGTGGGTGCCAAAATGTGAGGGGGAGAATGAGAGTTAGTTTCAAATGAATAAAAGCACAACAAAAACCCAAACATCAATAGAATGTGAAAGCAAATGGAGAATCAAACCAAACAAGTAGAAATACTTACAGAACCCATTTACTTATCATTTTCCATTGTTGCCTATCTTGCTTTGATCTTGATTGAAGCCCTCAGAAGCTCTTTCTTAGCTTGCTTGCTTGTTTGAAGATGCCAAAGTAAGAATGGCTATTGATACCTTGTGTGGTTGAAGATGAGCTTCAACACACAATAATGGAGGTTACTTAGAGAGTGGAATGGTGTGAGAATTTTGAGTATAGATTTGATGCAATAATGAATCCCCCTAATGGCTTAGAAGAGGGTTCTATTTATAGATTTTCTAAAAATAGAATGGAGGGTGAGGATCAATTGATGAGATCAATGGCTAGAAATAAAAGTGAATCTTTAATTCATAATGGGTGAATTAAAAATCTTTTATTTGAAAATAGTGGATTATGACAATTGAATTAAATATTCAATTGGTGAAGAGGATTGGGGAACATTGAATTAAATATTCAATAGTGGGAGACAGTGGATTATGACAATTGAATTAAATATTCAATTGGTGAAGGCTAGTGGGGAACATTGAATAAAATATTCAATTGGAGGATAGGAGTGGGGAACATTGAATAAAATATTCAATTTGTGGAGGATAATTGATTTTAAGATTTATTTTGGAAAATGGAGGATATTATCTAATTAAATATTAAGAATATTTAATTATATGTGCAACATGGTGAGGTGGAAGAGATGAGGTGGATTGGTGAGGTGGATTTATGGAATTTAGGACTTAGGATAGAGGAATTTATGATTAATTAAATAATGTAGGATTATTTAATTATGTGAGACATCAGAAGAATTTAGGGAATTTAATTAAATAAAATGACTTTATTTAATTATGGGATAATGAGCCAATTAACTAAATGTATAACATTTATTTAACTGCCAGAAGAAGATAAGAATTAAGATAAATATTAAATACTTACTTAATTCGACCCGAGCCAATTTTAGGTGTATACACCATGCCAAATAAATCAATTTTTAATAGACATTTGTCATAATCTTCATTAATACCTCTTACACCCCTTACACATGTCATAACTCATTAATATCCACTCTTCCCCAAATGAATTTTAAATTCATTTTACTCTTCTCCATGTGAATTTTTAATTCACAAATAATCCATCTCACCCAACTTCATTTATGGACCCCTCTTCCCTATGCCTAACAAAGAAGTTATTCCACGCATCTACGGGGTGCCCAAAATTCACAAGTCCAACATTCCTCTGAGACCAATTGTCGACACCACCCATTCCCCTACCTACAAACTTGCTGCTTATTTGGCAAAGCTTGTTTCCCCTCTTCTTGGGAAGTCTTCTTTTTTCATCAAAGACTTGACCCACTTTGTTGACTTCATTAAGAATAAGAAAGTCAACAATGATGACATTCTTGTTAGCTTTGACATTGTTTCCCTTTTCACCAAATTCCCTCTCCATGACTCCATTTTACTGGTTAAACAGAAGACCAATGAAGAAATTGCTTCACTGGTTGAACTTTGCTTAAAGTCCACGTTCTTCACTTTCCAAGGCTTGATTTATGAGCAATTTGATGGGGTCGCTATGGGATCTCCCTTATCCCCTGTCATTGCCAATCTTTACATGGAGCATTTCGAAGAGCTTGCCTTAAACTCTTTCCCTCTTAAACCAACTTGGTGGAAGCGCTACTTGGATGATACCAACATATGTTGGCCACATGGTCTTGAACAACTTGAAATCTTCCACAATCACCTCAACAATATTGCCCCTTGCATCAAGTTTACCAAAGAAATTGAAACCAATAACCAACTCCCTTTCCTTGACATCCTTCTCCTTAGAAAAGGGGATGGTTCCCTTGGATGTAGTGTCTTTAGGAAATCGACCCATACTGACCTCTATATTCTTGTTTCTTCACACCACCACCCCTACCACAAATCTAGTGTCCTAAAAACCTTGGCAACAAGGGCCTTCCGCATTTGTGATAATGATCACATTGACCAAGAGTTGTCCCACCTTACCAAAGTTTTTAAACTTAACAGGTATCAAAACAAATGCATTAAGAAAGCATTTAAGCAAGCCCAAACCAACCTTATAACCAAACCTAGCAGAAAAGACTCTGATATTGGTTTTAGTGCCACCCTACCTTTCATTGAAGGTATCTCCAATAAAATTGCCAAAATTCTCCGCAAGAAAGGGCTCAATTGTGCCTTCAGACCTTTTTCAACCATTAGAAACCTTACCCCTTCAACCAAAGACCCCATGGACATTCTCATGAACTCAGGTGTCTATAAAATAGAATACTCTTATGGTACCCCATACATTGGTGAGACTGGGCGATCCATCAACATGAGAATAAAGGAGCACAACGCAGATATTAGACATGAAAGGGTCACAAAATTGGCCCTTGCTGACCATTCTTCTAGCACTAAGCACCACATCCGCTTAGAGGATACCCAGGTTCTTGCCACAGAAGATAATTTCTTCAAGAGAAAACTCAAAGAGGCTATTTTCATCAAGAACCACCCTTCCAACCTAAATAGAGATGAGGGTTGGAGTCTAAGCCAAACTTGGAACCCTCTATTATTTTCCCTTAATTCTCACTATCCACCCTCCTGATCTTCTCAGGTCTCCTGCTGTCTCAACACTGACCACACCGTTACCTCAACCATTCTCCCCTTTCTTCTTCTTTTTCCTTTCCACCCTTTCTCCTTTGTCTCCTTCCTCCTCCTTTCTTTACCCTTGTCCTTGCAACCTCACTCATGTCTTTGACCTTCCTTTTCTCCCCCTTACTTTTCCTTGCCCTTCTTGCCTTTCCTCTCCTTCCCTATATCCCCTTGCTCTCATCTTTTCCCTCCTCTTCTTCTTGCCTCATCTTTTGTCTAATTTTCTTCAATCTCTCCCCTCGGTCTCGTTCATGGTATTCCTCTCCTCATGTTCTCTCACCCTCTTTTCTCTCCTTTGGTTGTCTTCATGCTTTTGTTCTTCATTTTTCTTTTCATTAGGTGCTTCTTCTCTACCTCTCTTCTTCTTTTCCTTTCTTTCTTGGTTATTTACTTCTTTACATATATATATGGATGCATAAGGCTCTTACATGCATTTTTTTACTTGTATATGGTCTGATATTTTGACACATTTATGTAATTTACAATATATCTATTGCCTTATTTACTTTATTCTATTCATGTTTCTATTTATATATATCTATATATCTATTCTCCTTTGCTTATAGTTAGATTATAGTCCCCCTTTCATTTGTCTTAGTTCTTTTCGATGGATCTTTTTCTTTTTTGGTTCGCTCTTTAGCAATTTATCTTGTTTTTATCTTTAGAAATATTTGGGTTTTTATTCTTCTAGCTAGATATATTTATAATTTATTCTCCTTGTCTTTGTACATCCAAATATGCATATTTTTTCTCTTATTTTCCCCTATTTTCTCACTACTTCCCCTCTTGTTCTTGGTTCTTCTGGTTTGTGCTTTTTCTTATTTAATAGTATTCCTACCTCGGTATTTTTCCCTCCTTGGCCCATGCATCTCTTCTTGCCTTCCATTTTTCTCTCTTTCTCAAATTTGATATTTTCCACACTTGAATCTTTTCTTCCTATTTTCCTCTCCCTTTACATTTCCTCTCCTTTGCATTTATCAGACGTAGATTCTTTTCCATCTCTAGTTATCTTCCCTTGTTGTCTTTCTATTTCCTTCTTGCTCTTTCATCTTTTCTCATTTCCTATCTTGTCCTTTCTTACCCCCTTGCACCTTATTTCTTTCTTACATTGTCTTTCACATTTACACTTCCTCTTTTTCATTTTCTTTCTTTCACTTTTGCATGTTTTTATATTCTTGTTTTCTCCTTTGCTTGTCTTCCCCCTCTTTTTATATATCCTCTTTTTATATATCCCTCTTCGTAATTTACATCTTATCCCTCCATCCATTTTATCACTCTTACTTCTCCTCTCTATCACACTTGCTTCCCCTTCGTTCCTTCCTCTCTTGTATTTTTCTATTTGTCTCTTTTTTGCTTTTGGATGTTTTGTTTTTTCTTTATTCTTCTTTTTTCCTTTATATTTTCTCTTAATCTTTTGGTTTCTTCTTTATTTTTGTTTATTTCTATATTTTACGTATTTATGCATATTGGTCTTCAATTATTTACTTATTAACTATTTTATATTTATGCTTACTTGCATCACGCCTGTAATTTACTTTCCTTTAGTTCTTATTCTTCTCTCTTTTCTCTTTACTTTTCTCTTAATCTTTTGGTTTCTTCTATATATTTGTATAATTCTATATTTAAAATATTTTTGCTTTCTTGTTTTTCAATTACTTACTTATAGATTGTTTTAGATTTTTGCTTGCTCTCTCCTTTAATTCAGATTTATTTACATTTATATACTTATATTTATATTTATATACATTTTTTCATATACTAGTAATTCTTTATCCCTGAATTTATATCTTTTCATTCTCATACATTTATGCTCCAATTTAATTTCTTTGTGACTCTATGCTTTCAATTCTTACCTTTCTTTTGCTCACTAATTCATTGGTATACATCTATATACATTTATTCATATACTAGATATATGATTATATAATCCTTATTATTTTTAGATTGTCTTTAGTTTATGATAGGACCTCTTTTTATATATTTTTTAGCTTTAATTTAAAACTCTTTTTTCTTTTCACCCTCTTTATCCTACTTAATTTTAACTTAACTTTCCATCTAAGCTATTCCTTTTCCCTCCCTCTAGGATCTCCTCTAGCTACTCTTGTCATCCATGCCAACCTCCTCTCTATCTTTTTAAGAAACCCTCTTTGCAACTCTATCTCATTTGTATTCTCTTCCTTTCCTCCTAATGATGGATCATGGAGTGTGATCCAAAACATTGAGATAAAAAAGCACACACAGTTTATTCCAGAAGCACTTAATTCTAACATCATGGACTGTGGAAATATCATGTCTACATTAAAAATTCATCTTTATTCTCATACCTTTATTTTTCAAGATTGAATCTAGGCGCTCCACATCATCTTCATCCTCCACCATTGATCTCTCAAATCAATCTCAACCGTTGGATCAAAATCTCTCCAAAAATCCTATAAATACACCATCTCTCAAGCTATTTGATCATCCACAATTTGAGTAGTGTTATTATGCTAAAATCTTGAGCTAGTGTAAGTGTGAGTTGGATAGTTTGAGAGAATTTCACACCTCATTTGAGCATCTTGGGTAAAGCTAGGAGCTCTTGGGTGTAAGGTCCTCCACCCTTTTTGGATTGGGTCTTCACATTTAGGTATGAATCTTTGTTTTGAATGCATTTGATTTATGTTTTACCTTGATTTGGATTCACTAATCATAGATTCCATTGACCACTTCATTCACTCGAAGAATATATCTAGCAATATTTTCATCCTCTATCATTTTTAGGGTTTCAAACCTGCTTTTGAGAATCTACATCTTAGCTTGCTTTACGTTCTTATCTCCATAAATGGTTTCAAGTTTCTCCCAAACCTCTTGAGCAGAGCCACACCCTATCACTTTGGAGAGTTTTGAATCAGTTAATCTACTCATGATAGCAAACTTTGCCTTGGCATTATTATCATACTTCTTGACTTCATCTGCATTTGAGGGAACATCTTTAGGGATAGTGTATCCTTTCTTGACAGAGTCCCAAACTCTGCACCCTAGTGAATTGATGCAGCCTTCCATTCTCACTTTCCAGAAAGCATAATTTGTAGCATCAAACCTTGGTATCTTACTAGATCCACCTGATGCCATCCTGAACCTTCCTCAAGTGGTTAATCTTCCTTCAGAGGAACTTGGCTCTAATACCGGATTGTTAGACACAAGTATACTGAGAGGGGGGGTGAATCAGTATACAACCAAATTTCACTTTCGACAAACTCAACCTTTCTGAAGCAGATTAAACCTTAAGCATTACATCATTAACATGAGCACAAAAGAATAACACAATGCACATCAACACATAACACCAAATATACATGGAAAACCCTAGAAGGGAAAAACCACGGTGAGGATTAACTCACAATATATATGAAGCTCAAACAGTAACTTTGTTTTAGGGGCTTTAACCCAAGGAAGCTGCTACTTCCTAAGTAAATTTGATTTAGGGTCACTCCCAAGGAAGCTTCTACTCCCTGCAAACTTTGTTTTAGGGCTACAAACCAAGGAAGCAACTACTCTCTAATCAAAGAACACACTTACAAAAGATTACAGCATGACAATCTTTCAATTGTCTGAAAACTTACTTTGAAGCTCATTCATTTGATGATTTCACTTCTACCTCCGCACACTTTCTTCTGAAGATCTGATCAATCAAGAACATTCTATACTTGATCACTATCACAAATAAGTCTTCAAAATGAATTCGGACAACATCAGCATCATCTGCTCTTTCTCCCATAGTCGCACAACCACAATGTATATATTTTGTTTTTTATCAACTTGCAAATCCTTTATATCAACTTGATTTCCTATGTACACATGATATTACATTGATACATATCTTGTCAGCCAGATACAACATGAAAAAAATATTTACAAGTCATCCAGACAATACACATTATGAAACGTGTAGAAGATAGGTCCTAATCGAAATAACACATTACATCAGCCAAAGATTCAGGCCTTGCGGACCCCAACACTTGCTTAGCTAGGTCCAAAACATCCTTCACAGCTTCAAACATCAAGGCAATGCCTCCACAAACTCCATTCAATTGAAATTAGGACATCTTTAAGAACATTTGAAAATATGAAGTACAACGGTCATAACAACTTGAAAACTTTGTGCGGTATTGGAAACAAGATAGATCTTCATGAAACTTATCCAGATGAGTCTATAAGACTCATACAACATCCTCAAACACTCCTTTACCTCTGCACATCAAAGATTAAGATCCACACACCTTCAAATATGAACTCTGAGAACACCTTGTCATCCGAAACACACTGCAACATGCTATGAATTGGAAAACTAAGCTACGCACTACAACAAACCTTAAAACTAAGAAGAGGCATGAAATACACATCTAAGAACATATCCATAGAACTGTAAGGGAAATAAATCACTTCTGGTGGAATCTTGAGCATTCCAGTGGGTCTTAATCACTGCTGCATTATGGTAGAGCACATACCGATATTCTATCTCATATAACTTTCTCAATGGAGGGAGATATGATCTGAAACTTTGGAACAACCCCTTTACTATCCTCTTAAGACAATTCTATAATTACATAGCCAAATCTGCAACTACGGAGAAATGTGAATCATTCAATCACCCTGTTGGGAATACCTTCATAAAACCAACACTATCTACAAGCTATCAACAAAAAAACAACCTTCCGGTGATTAGAAACTCATAAAACTTGGAACATACATAATGTGACACTATATGAAGCTATGTTTCAAACCACAGAAGCTAAACATCAATATGATGAAAATGTGGAGCAATCTCTCGAATAGTCTTCAAAGAATAGTCATCCTAAAATAGAGACAATCACCAACTTCCAGAGGCCAAAACTTCTTTGTATCAACACATGCAACTCAGGAATAGTAAGATAGATAATATAACATGCATGAACACATCCTCAACATCAACAACATATCTTGTCCTCTTAGTGCTTCTAATTCCCATATTAATAAGGTTTCAAACTCAACTCTGCACTGATTAGGGAATGACATCCAACCATCTTCTTTAGGAACATGACATCTCTTGACAATCTTCATGACAGCCTTAGCAACCTTTCTCATCCAGCCTCAGTAACCTTTCTCATCCTTATGATAGTGTTGATATTAATGACAACAACCTTAGGCACCATATGTGTAACATGTTTGACCTAAGATTTGACTTTGTGTTGACCTTGTGTTGGAATCAAGGGTTTTGCCTAATGTTGACCAAAGTTGACCTTGTATTGGAATCAAGGGTTTGTGAACATTCTATGATGTTGATGTTTTTGTTCTTTTCATTTTTTGGATGCATGCAAGCCTATATGAGTGCAAAACGGTATTTTCGTGTTTTTTTCTATTTATGGAAATGAAAGTGTTTTTTATATTCTAGTAATTAAAATATGTATGCAATCTAATATGAAGTTATCTAATGCAATTAATCTATGTTTTTGTTTTTTTTTCTGAATATGTGCAACAATTACTCTAGGAAAGGGAAATTGCTTTGAAATGAATCTAATCTATGAACTTTTGAAAGTAAACTATTTTAATAATGCAAGATCTACTTAGCCTATCAAGGAAAAAGCAACATGCATTTACTATTTCCAAGAGCAAATTGTGATTTTCTAATTACTATGAAATAAAAGCATGAAGGAACCTAGAATAAAGAGACACGTGAGCCTCCACTACCCTCATAAATCCTTGTATGACAACCTCTTATCCCCTTACAACAATAGGAAAATCCTCTTGGAAGCAATAAGAAAGGGATGCAAAAATAAGCTTTTGGAATCTTGAATGAGATCTCAATGCGAGCTTGTGAGCACTGTGGCTTGTGATGTGGGCAGTGTATCGATGCTAGATATAGCTTTTAGCAAAGATTGATAAGACAACAATAAAAAGAAAAATGCTCGAATGTCCTGTGTGAGCATATGTATACTAATTAGAGAGCAAAAACCTATAAGAATTATGTGCACAAATGAAATGCCTCCCTTTGTGCTTGAGGGGGGGGTATTTATGTTGGAGTACTTGACAACACTGAGAGGGGGGGGTGAATCAATGTTGTAGAAAACAAAACAATTTATTTTCTTTTATCTCAAACTTTAAAAAATAGAAGCAGTTGTTGATTTAGGCTTTATTAATGCAAGAGACTATGCATTAAAGAACTGAACAAACAAGTACAAAGGACAAATGAATCATGCAACAAATGAGACCATAAGACGAATATTTCAGGAGTGGAAAACCCTCATGGGGTAGAAAAACCACTTAGTAAATGCCTCACTGGCTTATTAAAAAATCATGCCTCACTGGCTACAGAAAAATGTCTCACTGACTTTTATCACTGCCTCACTGGCTTTTTTTTATCACTGCCTCACTGGCATATCTTTTCACTACATCACTGGCATCACAATCACCTGAATACAATAGAGAATCTAAAACAATACAGAGGGTTACTCTGTTCCTCTACATTCCAGTTCTTGACTGTCTCATTATTTGAGACTCAAGAATCAACTATGCACATCAACTCAAAATAGATCTTTCATCAACACTCTATTACAATTTCAATGATAGTGTAACCATACACACACATCAATATCATATAGGTGTTGTATAAATAATTTTACAATCTCTTCTTTTTTTCATGAAACAACTTGTATGAGTAGGTGAACTGTTTGAGGTAGTTTCCAATTGAAATAATAACTGTCAAAAGAGATTTTAATGCCTTTGAAGATGATATAGATTTTAATCAAATAATTCATATATTTTCAAACTAATTAGTGTAATTAGAAATGCCTTTCCAATCTATGGTTACCAGAGCTTAACCAAACCAGAACAGAGCATTGTCAAAAACTGCCTTCAAAAATTATTTGCATGAAGTGCCAAGTCATGTGGGTATGACCTTCCAAACCCTAACTACATAAAGAGTTTATTAACTGCTTATCATTCTTTAACTCATAACTATTCCTCAATAAAAGGTAAGTGAGCTAAATGACACAACAAATCCCATCTCAAGGTCAAAGATCTCATAACTGAAACCAAAGCTCAAAGTCAAAACAAAACTCTATAGATTTGGATTGCCACAGCCTCAGTGAATAAATCCTTTAAGCAAGATCTCAACTGAAGAACTTCGGCACAAGAATCAAACAAAGAAACCCATGTCTCAAAACAAATAAATCTTTCCTTTTTGCTTCACAAACTTTGCATGTTTAATTGACTGTAATATAAACTATTCCAAAGCTTCATGTAACCATTTTTCAATAGCTCAGGCACCCAAAAAGAAACTTCAAAATAAACTCTCAAAAAGAAAAGACATTACCTGAGACTGCCAAGAAATCAAAAGATTGTGCCAAAAATAACTAACAAGCTCACTTTTGACTTTGTTGTAGCTCATAGTGACCCGAGCTCTATCAAATCTTCAAGATCCGGCATCATGATTGTAAGTTCTTCATGCTTTTGGAAACTGTTATAACCCTAGGTCAAAAAACAAAGTTCAACCATATGAAAATGAGCTCAAAAACAATTTTTTTCATTGTATACACTGTCCATCAGGAGATCCAGTATGCCTTAGAAGGGCTGGTAGCAAATGATTTTCTAATACAACCTTTTACTTGTTGAACATGCCGACACCTGTTAGGCAGGTTATAACTTAAGTAACCCCAAAAAGATGCCTTTGTTCATTTGATTTTTGTATAAAACAAATCAATAACCTTTTACAAATGGAATGGGGATAATAATAGCCTCCTTTATACAACCGTAGCTTTGAAACAAGATAACCTTAATGACCTTGCAACATTATGTCTTTGTTTACATACAGGATCAAAAGAACCAATTAAGTACCTTGATCAACATAATACAATGAGTGACATTTGAATTTGTATCCCCTTTGAAAGTGATCAAGTGTAGAAAATCAAGTGCCTTATTCAATTCAGGTGAAACATGCTCTTGCACATGACACAACAAATGTCATAACTCCAATTGTAACACAATCATATTGCCAAGAGAATGCAAGTAAGGAGATCATGCCATAGGTTTGACATCTATGCCAACTGCCATAGGGGAAACAAACTCCCCCTTTGGCATTGATGTCAAACAAAGATAATGCATGCCAACTTAATCAAATATTTACCTTTACTGCTAGCATTTACCAACCACAAATCAACATTGTAGTCACTGTATAAGACCAAAACAATATCACTGTTAGTAAACATGAAAATATGAACATGAAAACCCCAAAAACTGCATTGTGTCCATCATTGTAAAATATCAACTGATAAAGCATCAATGAAACAAAGCATGAGGAATTAGGCATGTATTACAATATAAAAATTACTGTTAGCAAAACTGTTAAGGCACTATATACCACTGTATGATCAAACTAGAATCCACCGTATATCAATGACCAAAAATTAGGAATCAAGAACTGAAGGCATCATGAGAACATCTGGCATCAAGAAAAAACATCTATAACATCTATATAAAATACTATACGACTTGTATCATCTAATTTCTCCGTCTTTTGATAACAATGCCAAAGGTGAAGGAAGAGAAAATAGTACTAGCACCATCAAACTGATAATCACATCAAAATGCAAACTGCCATTATAAAGCCATGATACAATAACATGAGAAGAGTTCACAAGATGATGAAGTCTGTTAGTCTTAATGTATCAATTGACAACCTCAGGGATGAATAATATGCTAAGAAGCTCCTCCTAAGACCAAGATTAGAACTGTATCATTTTAGAGAATCAAGGGAGAGAACACCAAGTCTATGTTGAATACAATGAACACTAAGAGGGAGCGTGAGTCAGTGTTCTACAAAACCATTTATGCACTTGCTCTTTTATCCATTTACCAAATTCAATTATGTGAAAGCAGATTAAACAAATGAACAGCAACCACAAAGACATAACACATGAACACCAGGATTTTTACATAGAAAACCCTAAAAAGGGAAAAACCATGGTGGGGGTTAACCCACAAAATTTTATTTGTTATAGCAATACCGAATTACAAGAGGCTCACTGCCTAGAGCTCACTGCTCAAAAGAGGCTCACTACCTAAAGAAAAGAAAGAAGAAGAAGAAGAAGAAGAAGAAGGGTGGCTCACTGCCAAAGATGAACTATTGTTATTGCATCTACTTATGCATGATTACAGTTCCAATTAAGCTTATGAATACTGATTCAAAAATCTTCATTTCAGTTTGCCCATGTTTCTCTGCTCTGCTCTTATATATACTCAAGATCTCTCTTCAATTGTTGCGGCCACTCTATCTTCACATATTTCATATTTTCATACATCATCTCGCACACTCTTCCATGCAAACACCAAAATCCATCCTCTATTTATATCCACAAATAAATCTTTCTCATGATCAGGTCGGCAAGCAAACTGTGAAACATGTATACCAGATGTTATATCCTGTCGTCTTGTTTTTGTGTTAAATCTTTAATGCGGATCCAAATCATCATGTACATGTCTTCATATGTGTCAGCTCTATTCATACAACCACTTACCTTTATCATCCAACTCATATTTCTTCTCCGCATAAGGATTCAACCAGCCTGTCGGCTTGTTCCTTAATAACATATATGATAGGTTCCTCTGTCACATCATAACTCATGTTGCGGACCAAATGGGACTTCATGAATCATAATCAGCAAGCATTATTGATCTCTTAACATGTCTTCAATTTCGTAGAACAAAACATGCTGATGCGGAGGAATGCGGACCACTTCATTCTACACTGTTCACTATTCTTGTCTTACTTTTGCTGACCCAGACTTTGACTTTTCATCAAATGACTTCTAGAGAAAGTTATGACTTGATTATTGGAATATAAGAGAAATAAGTATCTATGAATATCATACCTAAACCACATCTTCACATCTTAGCTTGTGGAGGAGTACTGATTCATTTTCTGTCTTATACCTAAACATTTTCCATACTCAGCCATTTTTGCCAACCAGACCTGAATTCCAATATGACCTTCCGGAGTAGTGTCTTCTATTCATGTTGAAGGGATCTCTGAGCCTTGTTTCCATCAATGACAACATACAAGTCTATTCTAGAGTAGTGTCTCTTGCCAACAATCTCCCCCTTTGGCATTGATGGCAACACTTAGTGAAAAATGCTTCATTGTCAAAACCGCTCCACCTTACTATATACACTTCTATATTTGTTCTCCCTTTGAGATGTTTATCCATTTTTCACCGATCTTCTTCTCCCCCTTTGATATCAATGGTAAAGGGTGTGTTCTAGAACCAAAAATTTGTCAGGACTTCAAAAAAATTGATGTACTTTGCCGCATATTTACAAGTACAGTCTTCTACTTTATTTTACATATGCTGAAGAATGTCACTAAAGATGTTCTTCATTTTAGATATTTCAACAACCCAGCTCTTTTTAGCACCATCCAAAATTTGTTTATGTCCGCTAAGTAGAAAAACTAGAGTTTATGCCTTTTGCAGATCTGATGGTGTGGCAGTTTGTGCAATAGGCTATGCTTCAGCTACAAGCTTAGTCATTGAATCTAGTTTGGGACTGATCAGTCTTCTCAATTGTCCCATTCTACTCTTTATTTGATAGCTCTGATTTATTAGATCATTCAAGACATTGTGAATTCTGATGACTTGAGCTTCTTTGTTACTGATTGATTCATTTACCGGATCAAAAGACTTAGAGATGGTCATCAGTTTTTCTTCCAAGTCTTTAATCTTTTCTTCTGTCTTCTTTGTAACTTCTGGCCATGATAGACAAAATTTGTACATATCACCAGCTTCTACAATAGCAATTTGAATACTTTGTATCCCATTATCTAACTGAACCTTATCATGAGCTATCAACTTTGTCAACTCATCTAACCTTTTCTCATTAAACTCTTGTCTAACTTTTGTTTCAGCAGATTTTTCAAGGGATTCGAAGTGTGTACTTACAAAGTGTATGAGTCCCTTGAGTTGACTAGAAGCAGAAAGAGAGGTATCCTTTTAGTATGTTGGCACCATATTCTCCAAAATGATGGATGCTTCATTTATGAGTCCACTGTCCTCAATGTGGGACTTCAATATCTCTTTTCTTGCTTTGGCTTGAGCAACTGAAGCCAACTTGAGCATCTAAATAGGAGACATTGTATCCAGGTTTATCAAATCTTGGATTGACTCGGGCTCATCTAGAACTAGTTCCTCCTTTTCCAAGAATTCTTTTACTACCTCTACAGTGTCTCTTACTGCACCAGAGACATCATTTTTCTATTCCTGCTCCGAAGGATTAATGTCCATGGCCTTATTCATGTCCTCCTTCTATTCATCCACTATTAAATCCTTTTCAATCTAAAGTGTCGAAGAGGAACAAGTTTGTACAGTTGGTATTCCTTCTTCCGCAGTCTTCTCTCCAACAGTGTTGTCCATTGTTTGATGTTCCGGAGAGGCAAGAGTTTCCTTTTCTTCAGCTATTTGGTCAACTTTATCTATCTCCTTTTCAATGTTGACTTCCAGAATAGATGTATTATCTCCACCATTTGTTACTTCATTGTCATAGATGGTAGGGATATTGTACTTCTTTAGTATTTCCAAAATGATCTCCTCTATTTCCTTGACCACTTTATCAATTTCTCCTATCGTCAGTGTGTTCATTCTTTTCTTTGATCTAAACTCATTGTTAGGTGCTTTGGAGATTTTGGCCTTTTCTTCTGGAGTAATAATCAGACATAATTTTACCAATGTATGTTCTCTGAGTTTAATGTCCTTAGCCATAACAGATTCCTTTCTGACTAATAGAATACTACCCAAGGTATCTGGGAGATCACCAATGATCTCAATGAGAGCTCTAATGTATATGTTCAAATATTTTATGGTAGCTTCTTCCAAAATCCTTTTATCAGCATCATTGTAATCTCATAAAATTCAGCCACAAGTTTCAGATTTCCATCAATAGTGACAGACTTTAATACATCTTCAAGTGTTAATGTGGCTTGAGGCTCATCTACCTTCTATCTTTTGCTGGGTTTCTCCCTTCCGGAGGGCTTTTCCTTGCTACTTCCAGAGGCTTTAGTAGTCTCATCTTTCATTGTCTTGACATCTTCATCTGACACAGTATCTTCTTCATCTTTTTCACTTACACTTACATACATTCTTCTACCTTTTATTTTCTATCTTTTTGTTCCTCTATCAGTTGGCCTCTTTATAGATTCCTTTATGCCAGTGGATGTAGGATGGAAGAGGAGGTAGAGCTTTTGGTAGACCTCTTTGTTGCTTGAGGTTTTTCTTCCTTTTCTTTAGGTTCACCAAGAACCTTAACTATTTCACTTACTTTATTTTCCCTTGCTTCCCTTTCTGCTTGACCTTTTTCCCTTGCTTCTTTGACTTGTTCCTTAGTGAATCCATATCTTGCAACAATTTCTTCTACCTCTTTTCTCACCTTCTTGGTGGTTTCTGTTTGTCTGAGTTCAACATAGAGTTTCACAGATAACTCTTCATATATTCCAAACCTCTCTTCTTTAGTGTCTTTAGGTTTGCTAAGCAAGTGTTGGGCATAGTTTTCTAGTATTTGTCCATCTACATCATATCCCATGGACATTACCCATACAGTTCTGGGTTCCACAACTTCCATTAAGCATTGATCCTTAGTGACCATGAAACAAATTGTGTCCTTATACTTGTCAACAATTTTCTCAAGAATTATTTCTCTTGAGTGCATCATACTTTGAAAAAATTTGAAGTATCCCCATAGAGCTACTTTTTGCTCATCAATGCTTCCAATGCTATGTAAATGGTTTCTAATTTGGACAACTGCTGGTTTGCTAGTTAACTAGAGTAGATTCTCCATGCTTGGTAGCTCATTCTTAAAACAAAAGAATAGACAGAAAATCAATGCACTAAATTTGAAGGGATAGTTTTTGCTTTCCTTGATCTTCTTTAGATTCTCCAGCAGTTGGATTCTCAGCAACTCACATAGGTCATAAATGGCATTCTCTTTGACCATTTGATATGTGGTATAAATCGTAGTGCCAGAGACAGAGTTCTCCCAAATTGAGAAATAGATCTTGTATCCTATGACCATGGAAGCAAATCTTACAGCATGGTCTGTGATGTCATTTATGGTTAATGTCCTCTTATCAAATTGGGCTCCAGTCACCTCTGTAATAGTTTGATTCTTCATAGCTTTCAGCAAGGGCACACCTCTAGTGGAATTTAGCCCTGTTACTACCCTAATCGCATCCTTGGTGATTTTGAAAGGCTACCCTAACCGCATGAATTCATCGTGGATTTGACTTAGGATATACTGAACCCATTCATCCTCTGTGAATACAAGAAACTCTACATAGTGGATGAATTTCTTCTCCTTTAAGGCTTTGTATTCTTCCTTTAGGTCAAATTGATCATTACTTAAATGCTTCAAGAATAGCTCTGAGAATTTGTTGCCATTGAGCTCATCTAGGGAAACATGGATGTATGCCCTAACATCTTCCACATACATAACTTCGTATGGTATTTTTGAGAATGCACCCATTGGATCAACTTCGGTTGCTTTGAAAGGATGTTTCTTGAATTTAGGTCTTGGTAGCTTAGTAATATCAACAACTTGCGGGGTCACCATCTTAGAATTTTAACAGACACACAAATGGGGTTTGAATGAAAATACCTTGTTTCTCTAAGCTAGGGTTTCCTTTGTTTGAATCACTCTAGATTCTTCAAACCTTGGTTGATGTTGCTGAAGTTTCCCCTTAGTTTCTCCTGGATGTCTAATATCTTGAATGTAAAGTGATTTTGAAATCAAAACAAGTCCCCTTTTATTCTCTACATGAATTAACCTAAATCATCATAAATGCTTATTCCCAAAAGTCTGCATGTCCTTTTTGATAGATATAGTCAATCAAGATTGCTCTGTAATGTACCGCATTGACTTCTTTTCTTCCAGTTTTTCTTTCAAGAGATTTTTCATATCAGATTTCTTCATATACCTTCATGTCAGATTTTTGCACTAACTATCTAGTTCGGGGTTTTGAATTTTCAACACTGCTCCCCCTGAGCCAAAGCTCCCAATTCACTTCTCGGAGGAAGTATATGCACCAGAAGCTGGTGCGGATCCATTCTTGACTTCATTAGCATCTTTCCTAACCTAGATCTTGCTCATCTCATTCTTGGTTTCTACCAGATCAACCTTGTTCTTTCCCTTGTCATCTCTTTATTATGTTTTCCCCTTCTCTGTAGGATAGTCTCTTGTTACATTTCTGCTTCTGTAGAATTTGGCAAAGTGTCCGGGCTTGTTGCAATTGAAACAAACAACATTTCTTTGACCTTGATTTCTTCTGTATTTGGGAATTGGTCTTGATCTACACTGATTGGCCATATTCCCAAATCTATTTCATGCAAAACAATTTCCATTGAAGAATTAGATATTCCTTGGTTTACTTGGATTGTTTCTTGACACACTTCTGCACTCATTTACTTTATGACCAACTTTGTTGCAATTGAAACATTTATCAGAGAAGAATGGAGCATTTTGATTTATTCTACTTTTGCACTGAGTAGCCATATGACCATACTTATTACATTTGAAACACTAACCATTGAAAGATGGGTACCTTTGTGCATTTGGTTGCTTGAACAAAGGTCCTTTAGGTCTTCTTCTTTGATTCCTTACTAGATGGGTGTTGCCTCTTCCTTCTTTAGATCTTTCTTGCCCTAAATTTGAACTTTCTCCCTTTTCAAATCCCAAGCCTTGTTTATAATTTGGATACTTTTGACTGGCTAGCAACTCATCAAGTTTTGCATAACTTATTTTGAATTTTTCTTTGTAGTTGTTGGCTACTTCTAGATCAAACTTTAAGAGCAAAACTTCTTTCCCTAGTTTTTCACATTCCTCTAACTTGTTGTAAAGAAGATTTAGAGGATCAACAATCTACTAATCAAACATGTAGAGTAAATAAATAAATGATAAGAGAAATATACCGGCATGCACCAATGGAGACCAAGATTATGAAGGGGGAAAAACAAAGAAAAACCCCCTGTGTTATGCAAGTGGCAAGAAGCCTAAAAAAAGATTACAGAGGGATTAAAGAAGCTTCTCAATGAGAGAAATGAGAAGAGATGAAGAAGAAGAATAGAGGAAGATATCAGTGAAGAAGAATACATTAAAGAGAGAAGGAGACACCTCTTAAATAGAGGTGAGTAATGGAGTTATTCGTAACTCCCATATGCCATCTTGCATAAGGTGTGTGCCACATGTTTCCTCTTAAGGAGGAATCTACAGAAATAGATTATTCCTGTAGGAGGAATAAAAGAGGTGAATTATCTGACATGTGTGGGGATAATACACCAAATAATAAAATACAAAAAAAAATTTCAATCTTCACTAAGTAAAGATTAATTTCTAACACCTCCCCTTAAGCTTTACTTGGGGAGATTTACACGAAACCCATCAATGGGATATAGACCAAGAGATTTAGAATGATGAATAAGTTTGTCTTTACAAAGGGGTTTAGTGAGAATGTCTGTAACTTGATCTTCACCCTTGCAATATAGAAGAGAAATTTGTTTGTCTTCAGTTTGCTCTCTAATGAAGTGATGTTGAAGAGCAATATGCTTGGTACTTTTATGAAAAACTAGATTCTTTTCTAAGGCAATGGCACTTTGATTATCACAATACAAAGGAGTAGGGTCCTTTTGAGGTAGACCAAATTCTTCAAGCAATCTCCTTAACCATAAGGCTTCTTTAGATGCATTAGTACAACCTTTATATTTAGCTTTGGTAGAACCAAGAGAAGTGGATTGTTGCTTCTTACTATTCCATGATATGGCACCTGATCCAACAAAGAAACAATAACCACAAGTGGATCTCCCATTATTGGGATCACCTCCTAGGTCTGAATCAGTATAACCATATAAAGAAAAGGTACTATTTGCATTATAAAAGAGACCAAGATTAATGGAACCTTTAATATATCTTAAAATTCTTTTTGCAATTTTAAAATGAGTTTGTTGTGGTTTAGACATAAATCTAGAAACTAAGCCAACACTAAAAGAAATATCAAGTCTAGTTAGAGTTAAATAATTTAAACTTCCAACTAGTTGCCTATATAAAGTAGAATCAATATAAGGAGTTCCCATATCAATCATTAACTTTGTTCCTAATTCACAAGGAGTAGAAATAGGATTAGCATCATTCATTTTAAATCTATCTAAAAGGTTGTGAGCATATTTGTGTTGAGAAAGAAAAATACCATTAGGAGTTTGTCAAACTTCCATACCCAAAAAATAATGTAACAAACCTAAATCAGTCATTTGAAATTGATGATTTAGTTGTGACTTAGTATCACAAATCAAATTGTTAGAACTACCTGTAAGAATCAAATCATCAACATATAAAATAACTATTACAATATCATTTTCACTATGTTTGATATAAAGATTAGGATCATTTTGACTCCTAGTAAAACCTTTAGAAGTAAAGAAAGCATTAATTTTAGCATACCATTCTCTAGGTGATTGTTTTAGACCATAAATGGATTTCTTCAATTTGCATACAAGATGTTCTTTACCTTTTTGAACAAAATCCTTTGGTTGAGACATATAAATTTCTTCATGCAAATCACCATTTAAAAATGCACTTTTAACATCCATTTGATGAATAGGCCAATACATATGAGAAGCTAAAGCTAAAACTAATTTAATAGTTGACATTTTGGCCACAAGAGAAAAGGTTTCATTATAATCTAAGCCTTCTACTTGAGAGAAACCTCTAGCTACTAATCAACATGTCATATTCAACATGTAGAGGAACAAGCTCCCAAGTTTGATTGGTAATCAACATGTCATATTCATCTTGCATAGCTTTTTGCCAATGAGGTTGATGTTTAGCTTGCTCATAAGTTTGAGGATCATTAGTATCCATAATCTTAGACATTAAGGCATAGTTACAATAATTTGCTTTTCTAGCCTTAGATCTATCCATTCTAGTTAAAATATCATCACTTTCTTGAACAAGATTTTTAAACCATTTAGGCATTCTTTTAGATGTAGGAGTATCATCACTTGAAGAAGAATCATGATAAGAAGGTTTACTATCATCATAATCACTATCACTTTCACTAAGAGATGGATTAGGGGGTTTAAAGGAGGATTGAAGGAAGGAGGATCATCCTCAATAACATGAACATTCTTAAAAGAAGAATCATTATCAACTTTAGAACAATCATGAACCCCATTTTCAGCAATGCAAACATCTCTAGCAACTTCAACTTTATTTGTAACAAGATCATAAACTCTATATGCTTTAGATTATTCATCATACCTAACAAAAATTTGAGAAGAAGATTTAGAATCTAACTTTTGTCGTTTTTGTTTAGGTGTATGAGCAAAAGCAATAGAACCAAAAATTCTTAAATCTTTAAGATTGGGCTTTCTACCTGACCAAGCCTCTTCAAGTGTTATATCACTTAGGGCTTTGGTTGGATTTCTGTTAATAATATAAGTAGCACAATACATAGCTTCAGCCCAAAGTTTGTAAGGCATGTTTTTAGTATGAAACATGCATCTAGCTATTTCAACAATGGTTCTGTTGGGTCTTTCTCTCCGAATCGGCAATGGGTTTGCTAGTTCCAATGCACAGGCAGATTCAACCAACAAATATAGGAGGTTGCGTGAGCTGCCTCCCCTTCACTTCTGGTTCTACCGCACCAAGGGGGGTATCCCTATAGCTAAAGATTTAACTTTAACTCACCCTGACCTTATACTATTTGTATCATCATTCTTCTATATTGCCTCTCTTTGATTTCATCATTGTGTGTTGTGTCTTACGGACATAGCATTGCGGTTGGTGACTTGGGGGCACCCTCCTACGTGATTGTTCCTAAGACACTTGTTTCTCCTCTCTTATTTATTGTTTCCCTTTCTCTAGTGTTTCTATTTAGCGGGCGGATGACGAAAAACATTTATACTGATGTGTACCTAGTGTCCCTTTCACGAGAAATCAAAAATTGGACTTAGTTCCTAATATGACGATGGGGTTGTAATAAATTATCTGATGCTCAACTAGTGGAAGTACTCGTGCTTTCCACATAGTGATTTTGATGGTATGCTATCTCATTTACAAACCTTAACAATACTGCTACTCTATGTACCTTCGTTTGTCTTTGAATCTAGCCTTGGTGGTACTCAATTCGGAGAGCTTTGTGATATAGTCCCACGGTTATCCTCGAACTCCAAATTCATAGTATAACCTTGGCTCTTTGTGTGGTTAATCATATTCATTGATGTTGATGTTTATCATGATGTTGTAGACACTAACATGTTTCTTGCTGGGATATGTTTGTGGGAACATTTGGTGATTGTAAAGTACATGTCCCCTCCAGGGGGCATGGGCTTTGTGCAAATCTGTGTTCCCTTGTGTGTTTTCTTCCTACCTTAATGTGCTTGATATTGATGCATGATATCAACCACCTTAAGGCGGGGGCATATAAGGTAAGCTGTCTGTTGTAGATGTTAGGAATGTGTTTGTCCTCAGGTGCAGTTGAAAGACCTGCGTGATGAGTGCATCTTGCATCCTGAGTTTGTTTACAATTGATCAATCAATCATGTAAGCCCTCTGCAGAGGTGGGATATCAAGCATATCCTTTTTATTAAGCCCTTTGCAGAGGCAAGGATGGTGTAATTCTTAGAGCAGAATGCATCATCTTGTCATTTTCAAAAGTCCTCTACGGAGGCGGGGAGAGGGCCTGTGATTAACTCAACCCTTAAGCATGTCTTCGGTGATTGTTGTGGTGAAGCCCAATCATCGGTGTGTGCCTGTAATGTGCCTGATATGGTGTTAAGCCTAGAAATAGGAACACTCCATCGCTTGTTTGCTGTGTTTTCTCCATGTCTTCAAGTGTGTGTGTTTGGCGTGCTTGCTTTATGTGGCATGTTTGTTGCCCCATATGCAGTTTAAAGACCTGCGGGATGAGTGCATCTGCATTTTGGTAGGTTTTACGTTTCTTGCATGTGTGTTGCCCCATATATGCAGTTTAAAGACCTACGCGATGAGTGCATCCTGTATTATGAGAGGTTTGTCTACTTTCTTGTACTTGCATTTGCATTTCATATATATATATAAAAGAAACCATCTTTGTCTTCCATGCATTAATGTGTCTTCTATGCATTTGCTGTCTTCTCCGTGTTTTGTGTTCCTGTTACTATTTTCTATGTGATTGGTGTGTCTTCTCCATGTTTGGCATGTTTGTTGTGTTTGCGACCATACTTTAGTACATGTATTGGCCTTGCATTTATACATACATTAAAGTGGGGGCTAAATGTAACATCGGAAAATGTCTCCTTGGGGGCTTTTCCCTCTTTAGGTTTAGCTCCCGGGTCTTTAGTGTGCATTTAGGACATCTGGCATCATAATTTGGCATCCTGATGGAATGAACCCTAGGTATCATGGCAAATGGGGCCTAGGGGGACCCCTTGAACCTAACCCTGCCCAAAATAGTGGGGGGGAGGACTTGGGCGTCCACACCCTAGTCCTGCCCTGTTTTGGGTCAGTCCCAAATTTCTAGTGTCGGTTTATGACTGTTATTTGGTCCCTAGGCTGACACGGTAAGTTCAAATTTATGAAATCTTGGTGGGAGTGTTTGTAGTTGCATATAAAAGCATGTTTAGGCATTCATTTGTAAACTAGATGGCTATTGTGAACTTTATGCATCCTAAAGGTGATTCAAGGCTTTGATTGTGTTGCAAGAGCATATTTGTGTTGTCTATGTGTTTGTGTTTGCAGATTTGAGCATCCATTTCCTCATGGAATGAAGAGATTCTTCCTCTCATGAGATCTTCACTACAAGGTGACATTTATTATGTTTGTGATCATTTATTCATTTGGATTTTGTCTCTACCTCACAAGGGCATGCACTCTCTATCTGACAAAGGTGTTTGGAAGACTTAAGTGTCCTTCTGAGGCTTCATTGAGGTAATCTCCTAAACACCACAACCCCCTCCCAAAGTTTTCATGGTTGCAGGTTACAGGTTGATGATGCAGACAAAGTGAAGTTGTAGGAGGGCATGTTGGAGTGTCAAAATTGCAGAACAGCAGGAAAAAGAGCACCCTCGACTAGGGCACCCACTCATTAGTCCTCGAAGATCTATGACAGGAAAATCTCCAAAACAATAGAAACAAGTTGTAGACTAAGTTCCCAGATCCTAAAAAAAAGTAGGGCCTTGGACTTGGGCGCCTGCTCTTTTGTCCCTGACTTTTCCACTTTGGAACCCCAAAAATAGGTGCACAATTATTTGTTATTTTACATCTTTCTGCAGAAGCATTTTCTATTATTCATCTGTTTATTGTCATTTTCACATAATTAGGGTTTTGATGGATAATTGAGCATAAGAGAAGGAAAATTGATAATCAAATACCCTAATCCAAGTTTCCCTACATTTATAAGTGACCAAGAACCTGATAGTGCTATGCCACTCGATTTGAAGGTCCTTGAATGTAATTGGTGAAAGGAGGATTCAAACCAAAACTAAATAATCCAAATTTTAACCTTTACACTCCTTTTGCCAGTCTAGGTTGCCTGAGGGAAATCTGGCTGAACAACAAGATCACTTGGTGGAGATCTACCTGTGCAATAGGGTCACTTGGGGGAGATCCTGTTGTTCATCTAGGTCGCCTAGGGGAGATTCAGTCTGATGAAAGGCGCGACCTTGACAGATTGATTCTGACTAAAATTTAGTGTTTTCTAACATTTACTTCACTCTGTTTTGGTCTAATTTGAACATTGAATTCATCAATTTATTACAATTTTGAAGGTTTTATATGGTTTTTTTGTGAAATTTTCACAGATTATATAATTTTTAGGGATGTTTTTGAGTTGATGGGATCTAATCAAAAGTTCTTTTCTAATTGATAGGACATGCGCATTTGTTGGAATGCCTATTATGAGCAGTTATGACTCTCTTAGATGTATGATTGACTATCTTTTGATCATCTTGGTGTCCTGAAGATAGTAGGCTTGGTGAGGATTTACCATGTACAAGTTGTTCATCCTATTTTGAGCATCTTTTGTGACATTTTGACCTATTGGGATGCCGATAGGAACACTTTCAGGTTTCCTCAAGTTTCAGGGGAGTGGACTATTACTTTATATGATGTCTATTGCATTCTCGGAGTTCCTGTCACTTGTTTTACCTACTAGTGAGTCCTCCGAGGACAAGGCATCTTGGGCTTTGATTATGGGGGTGAGCCATCCTGAGGACCAAATTGGTGTTTGTCTTACTACCATACCACAACTGCACATTCCTCTCTTGAGGAAGTTCCTGATTGGATTGATTGTATTGAGGCTGTCTGGAGACAAGGCCTTGACACATCTGTGATGGTGTTAGGCACCCATTAACTAGGCCATTGAGCAAGGTACCATTTTTGTATGGGGTCCTGACATTCTTATGATGGTTTATAGAGACTTCTACATATTTCTCATCATGGGGCTCTTGTGTTTAGCAACTCCTCTCTGATCATGACCTAGATCTTTGAGCATATCAGGCCATATCAGAAGGAGATTCCTCTTCTTGATTGTAGGCTTCCGAGAGCGGCCAGATGGGCTCATGTTGGCCACTTCGATACTTCCTTGTGTGTTGTGGTCACTCTTACTAATGTAGATATGATTGTTGACCCTTATGTGGACATGGAGGGTGTATAGTCTCATGATAGGTAGACTCGAGATTACTACCGTAGCATTTCAAAAATTTCAAACCATAATGGTCTCATTGAGACTTGCCACATTGAGTGAGTTCTTCAGCAGCTATGTGATGATTTTCCTAAGGACTTGCCCCTAGTTCCTACATGCTATCAATATGTCCAAGAGATGGGCAAGGTTGGATAGAGGCCTGTAGTTTGGACTCCTTTGATTTCTAGGACCCTAAGAGGTGGACAGAGGGGACAGAGAGGAGCTCCTTCCCACAGACTTATTATTGTGGAGGATTTAAACTCTATCTATGGGGACTACATCCTTGATGGAGATGATTTGTCATATGATGGGATAGCTAGAGATGCTCAGGGGGCTAAATCTGATGAGGGGGAGATGCCAGAGGCTTCTTCTTTAGGGCCTAGACCTCCTCATTCTAATGAGGTGATGCGACACTTTGATCCTTCCTAGCTGCCTGGTGATCCTCGTAAGTTTGCTTTTGTTTTCAAATTTCACATTGTCCTTCTTTACTCAAAATTATGAATTGTCATTCCTTTTGTCTTTGTATTTCAAGTAGTGTCGAGGAGTGGAGAACTTTTGTTCATGAGGTTTCTATTGATTTGATTAGTCCCTTTATTGTCTTACCACAAGAGAGACTTCTAGTCAATCTTGGTGTGCCTACTAGAGTTGGCTAACACACTGACATCTTTGCTCTTGCATACCATGGGTGCAAGGAGAATGCTTCCTTGAGGTTAGAGACTCTCATCCTTAGGGGTGAGAATGTCATTCTTCGTAAGATGGCTCACCTCGAGATTCAATGTATAGAATCTAGCACAATGGGTCCTTCCCATTCTTGAACTCAGAGCAAGCTTCCTTGTTCCCATAGATCTCACTGAGACACTAGTGCCATTCAGAGTCAGAGGAGCAGAAGTCCTAATGGTTCAGTTGGAAGGGGCCATTCCTGAGGCTTTTGTCTATTTGTTTTGAAACCATGCCCCCTTGCATGGGGAGCCTTACTTTCCTTTCAAAGCATTTTGTCTTGGCTCTTCTACTCTTGTAAAACTTGAACCTTTGATTTATCTATGAAAAATCATCTCTTTATGGTTACTTGCTTATCATATGAATTCTCATCTCTTGTGTACTTTGGAATTTTTTTAGAATTTTTTGATTATGTTTAAAACTTCAACTCTAAGAATTCAAGTATGTGTTAGACACACTAGGATACTAAACGGGGGGTAAATCAGTATCTAAACAATTCTTCAAATTTAGAAATTACAACTTCTCTGAAGCAGATCAAAAATTAAGCATTACAACATTAACATGAAGATGAAAGATTAACACAATGCAGAGCAATGCATAACCCAGATATACGTGGAAAACCCTAGAAGGGAAAAACCACAATGAGGATTAACTCACAATATATGAAGCTCAAATAATAACTTTGGTTTAGGGTCTTTAACCCAAGGAAGCTACTACTCCCTACGTAACTTTGATTTATGGTCACTCCCAAGGAAGCTTCTACTCCCTGATGACTTTGTTTTAGGGGCTTTAACCCAAGGAAGCAACTACTCCCTAATCTGAGAACAAACTCAGAAATGATTACAGTATGACAATATTTCAACTGTCTGAAAACTGCCTTTGAAGCTCACACATGATGATTGCACTTGATATATACTTTCATTTAGCATAAGAAGCAACATAAAACTTTGTGTTTTTGTGGGTTTCTTCGTGATTCAAATATGTTGGTATTATTTTAGTTATTCTTTTGTGTAACTCAAATACATATTGGCTATTGTTGCTCCAAGATAGTAATTTGTAGTGATTGTATGACATAAGCTTTGTATTGTGAATTGTAAACATCTTTATCTGAAAAAAGAGAAATAGATGATATGGAAACATCCCGTGGCTAGTTTTAGTGTAAATACATCTAGTTAGTTACTACTTGATTTCAGTTAGCAATAAGAAGGGAGCCTCCCGTTTTTGAGAGGAGGGATTTAATCTCATCACACTATAGTTGATATAACCATTTTGTCTTTAGTGAGTTGACAACAAAATATTCACCCAACACAAGGTGAACAAATATGAAGAATAAACACCATTAAAAAGTGTTTAACAAGCTACATACCAAATTGTTTCAACAAGCACTAACATTTCCAAGATTGCATTGAAAATATAACTATTAATAAATTGGGTTTTGGTATGCAATTCAGTTGTATTGTGAAAATTCACACAACACAATATAAAATAGATTACAAATTGGAAAGAAATGCACCCAAATTATGGAAATATTTAGACTAAAAGCTTATTAGAATAGTTACTAGAATTTTTAATATATGAATTTTTTTGGCTTTTAAATAAGAAAAGTTTGAACCAAAAGAGTGTAATTTTGGGGTTAAAAAAGTAAGATCCTAAAACAAGGCTAAGAGATCCAAACAAAACATGAGTGATTTTTGGAACTCAAATGAAACAACCATGATATGAATGATTTGTGTAATTTTGAAAGGTATTTGCAAAGAAATAGATAAGAATATTATGTTGACAAATACTATTCTTATGTGTACAAGTACTAGGGTGGCAATGTACATGCATTGGAATAATTCATATTATATGTTTTGCTTGTCAAATGATGTCTTTAAACAATTACCCCATACCAAATGGTTTTATCTATTAATATAAATTTGGGGATTAATATTGTACCAATGAAATCATTTGAAATGACCCAATATTAACCCTAACACTAACTCTAGTGTTAGAATTAGGGTTAGGGTTAGAAATAGTGGTGTATTAAATATGAAAATGGAAACCTAATGGGATTGGAAAGGGTGGCTAGGGTTGGTAAAGGAGAGATCTCAACATGGCACAAAACTCTAAAAGAAAAGATATAATAATGGAATAATGATAAGTAAGAATACAATCACTCAAAAGATCTAAAAAATGATAATGCCATCATAAATCACATATCTAAGACCCTCAAAGTGATATATCTATTTTATAGGAAAAGGGGGATAGGTTGATTGTTGAGTTTCAAGGGTTTATTTGAAATCCTCCTTTCACACAAAACATTCCAAGGGCATATTAACCAAGTTGAACCTCTAATTTGTACAAGAGGATTTACCTATCAGGTTGGGATGCCACTTGAGAAGATGCAAAATATTGGATGTGCCAAACAATATCTCAATTTAATGCTCAATTTCAATTAAAACCCTAAACATGCAAAACAATAAGCAAATTATCGAATCACGACAAATCCTTTCAGACCAAAGTGAAGGACAGAGATATTTAACTCACTATTTTTTAAAATCTGGAAAGCAGAAAAGTCAAGGACACAAGGACTAGTACCCAAGTCCAAGGTACATTTTTCATCACAGAATCTAAAACTTCTCTTGACACTGATCTGCACTGCAACTATTGGTTCTGCCTCAGGAAAATTGGAGGACACAGGGACTAGTGCCCTACTCTAGGAATATTCACTGGATTCCTCTGCTTCTCAGATCCTAAAATTTTAATGTCTGCCACTCCCTTTCTGCAACTCCACTCCACGAAACTTGGTACCTGTAACCTGCAATCAAAAGGAGTGTGGGAGGGGATTGTGGTGTTTAAAGGCTTGCCTCGGTCAAACCCCAGAGAGACATTCAAGTCTTCTAAACACTATTGTCAGATAAGAGTGTGTATCCCAGCAGGATAGAGGCAAAAATCTAAAGGATAAATGATTGAAAACACAATAGATATCACCTTAAAGTGAAGATCTCATGGAAGGAAGATTCTCTTCCTGTCATGAGGAGATGAATGTCAAATCTACAAATACAAACAAAATAACAACAAAGTACTACTCTACAACACAATGAATGCCTTGAATCACTTCACATAAGCTTGTCAATCAAAATGTCCATCTAGTTTGCAAATGAAACCTAATCATGCTTTTATATGCTACTATAAAGATCCCCGCTAAGAATTTCGTAATTCAAACTTGAGATGTCGGCATAGGACCTAAATAACGATCACTAAACCGACATTTGAAATTAGGGTAGGACTAGGGCCCTAACACTCAAGTCCACCCTACCATATTTGTTTAGTGATCATTAAAATAGCACCCCTTAGGTCCTATTTGTCATAAGACTTCAAGGTTTTCTCATTGGGAATCAAAAATATCATGCAAGATACTCTAAATACAATTGAAGGACCCAGGAGCTAAACCTTAAGAGGGAAAAGTCCCCAAGGGGACATTTTTTGACATAACATTTAGCCCCCACTTTAATGTATGTATGAATGCAAGGCCAATACATGCATTAAAGTAAGGTCAATAAACACAACAAACACGCCAAGCACGGTGAAGACACGCCAAAAACTTTGAGTAGAGTAACAGGCATGCAAAACACGAAGAAGACAGTTACAATCATGCAAAACACAGAGAAGATAGCATTAAAGACATGCAAAACACAATGAATATAGTGAATATAGTGATTATTCTCTTTTTCTTTTTTTCATATATTAAATGCAGATGCAAGTACAAGGAAAGTAAACACACAACCCAAAATGCAGAAGAGACTCATCGCCACCAGTCTTTAAGGCTACACATGGGGGAACAGACATGCAATACAAATATCAGAGTGCAGGAGGGACTCATCGCCACTAGTCTTTAAGACTGCACTTGAGAACAAACACGCCATACAAATCAAGCATGTCATACAAATCCCAAAGCATAGGAGGGACTCATCACTGCTAGTCTTTAAGACTATTCTTGGGAACAAACATGCCATACACACACACACATAGAAGACACAGAGAAAACATGATAGACAAGTGATGGAAGAAACCTATTTCTAGGTTCGCAGCTATCATAGGCACATTACAGGCACACACCGATAATTGGTTTCACCACAACAATCACCGAAGACACACTTAAGGGTTAATATAGTCTCAGATCCACTCCTCACCTCCGCAAAGGACTTTTAGAAAATGATAGGATGTGCACTCTCCATGAGAAATACACCATCCCCACCTCCGTGGAGGGCTTAAGATAAAAAAGGATATACGCGATATCCCACCTTAGCAGAGGGCTTAAATGATTGCAATAGATTCAAGATTCACAAACACACTTGCTAGCATCTACATCAGACATCTTACCTTATATATGTCCCCACCTTAAGGTGGTTGATGTCGTGTACAGATATCAAGCACGTTAAGGTCGGAAGAAAACACACAAGGGAACATGAGCTCTTGCAAAGCCCATGCCTCCCAAAGGTGACATGTATTTTATGATCACCAAATGTTCCTAAAAACACACGATTTCCTACAAGAAAAGGTGTTAGCATCCATATAATCATGATAAACAACAATGCATATGATCATTCACATAGAGAACTAAGGAATACAAGATCCAAGATAGACAAAGTGCATGGAGCAGCAATATTGTTATGTTTTGTAAGTGTGATAAGACATCATCAATATCACATGGAGTGATTATACTAGCCAAGCATCAGATAATATATATCAACCCCATCGTCATGTATGGACTAGGTCCATTTTTTGATTACTCGCTAAAGGGACACTAGATCCACATCAGTATAATATGTTTTTCATCATCCACCCGCTAGATAGAACTACTAGAGGAAGGGAAACAATAAATCAAGAGAGGAGAAACAAGTACCTTAGGGACAGTCACGTAGGAGGGTGCCCCCAAGTCACCAACTGCAATGCTATGTCCATAAGACACAACACACAAAAATAAAAATAGAGGAGAAGCAATATAGAAGAATGATGATACAAATAGAAGAAGGGTCACAACAGAGGTGGTCTCCTAGTATCCTTGACCTTACAAGAGTATCAAGGGTCATCCTAGGAGGCCTAAACAACACATCACGAGGGAAGCACAACATGGAGGTAAAGGGTTAGAAATACTTACCTGTAGGGACAACCAAACTAAGGGTTGTCATCGAGCAAATCATCCTCTTCCCAATCTCGGATGCTAGGGGAAAGAGGCATGTAAGGTACCATAGCTCAACTTTTGTTCTTATCTTCCAATTGTTCAGTGTTAAGGTTTTCTATGTTTGATTCGATGTTAGGTTAAATGTTTTCTTGTTGAGCGGAAAGTCGTTGGACAAAACCTTGTCTTCTCCTCCTCCATTCTTTTGCTTGTCTATTCCTTCTTGTTTTACTACTTATTTCTTCAAAAGCATTGTCATGTTTTTCCATAGGGTTTTGCATGTTAGAGGAGGAAGCACCATGTTCAAATTTCATTGGTCTTGGTGGAATGTTTTGTTGTCAATGAAAACCTCCTGATCCTTGTAAGGATGATGGGGGAGGGACCTCAGCATAGATACCATCTCTCCATGGGCGAGGTGAGTTATGAAACTTTTCCTTACCCACATCTATCATGTCAATTATCTCATTGTATTCATAGTAGTCTTGTGTAATTCTTATGTCACTTTATCATTTTCCTTTTGTTCTAAGAGGATCTTTAAACACATGTTCTTCTTCCCTCATTGTTTGTAAAGGAGGCCTAGCCAATCTAGCTAGTTATTTTGCTTTGTATCATTTGTAATTTAGGAAGGATTGGTCTCTTCATGGCTCAGGTTTTGTTTCAGGTTGTGGCCAGAAGTAATCAAGGGTGAAATTCTTGCTCTTAGCCAAAGGTTGGTATGTATTACGATAGATAGTACAGATCTCTCCATGCAAAGGGAACTTTAAGCATTTGTGAATGGTTGAAGTGACGACATTCATAGCTTTGAGCCATGGATGTCCTAGTTTTACATGGAAGAGGTCGGATAAGGGGTAACATCAAATAACTGATCCATGACTTTATCATAAACTGAGACTAATATATTTATCAATCCAAATGTTTTTATCAAAGATCCATTATATGTTTTTATTCTCAAATCCAATGGGTCATAATAGTTTTGTGCCAAATCATGTTTAAGAAGGAAATCTTCTATAACCACATTAGTCATGCAATTAGGGTCTATGAGTGTTCCATCCACAGGTATTTCCATTATTTTCACTGTAATATAAAGAGGCCCTTTATTATCTACCATTTCTTTGTCATGAGGTGTAAATGTTATTTCAAGTTTAGGAGCTCTTCTTTTCAAATGAGGCCTAGGAGAAAGCCTAGAATTATTGTTGTATTTGAGAAGCCACGTGTATGTGTTCAAATGAGTGCCAAATCAGATTTTAAAGATTTTCAAAACTTATGCAAGAACAAATGCAAAAGTATGTATGAAAATGACCTAAAATGCTTGATTTTTCAACTTTTTTCAATGAAAATCACTAGGAGAAAAGGTGTTGTGAAAAATTTCAGGAGGGAAAGAAAATAATATGCCTAATAACCATCCAATGATGTAATAATATCTTTCACAACATGCTTTTGATGCAAACTTAGAGTGATGACAAGTCAAAACCTAGTAAAAATGTGCTACAACATGCAATTTTTCAACAATTCTCACTGCAAATGAATAAGAGAAAGGGTGTTCTGAGGAAAATTGTGATGGAAATCAGATTATAACAATAATATCAGTCACATAATGTAATAAAATCCATCACAACACGCCTATAGTGTCAATCTAAGTCAAACCCTAGTGAAAATATAGCTAAAGTATGCAAATTTTCACAAATTTTCAATGCAAAGGTCTAGTAGAAAGGGTGTTGTAAGGAATGTGAGGAGGGGAAGAAAATAAAAATCCTAATAAAATCTAATTAATGCATAAAAATCCCTTACAACACGCTTGTGATGCAAATCTATAGAGACGATAAGGCCAAATCTAGTGAAAATGCAAGGTTTTCAAACCCTAGACATGAAATTTTGCAAGAAGGACACTATGATGCAACACTACAATTGGGAAATAGTCCTAATGAGTGTTTGAAAAGGGTAGTAAAATCTGAAACACAATTTTGACTACAAACCTAGCTAATGCAAAACTAGGTTTTTATGAAAAATGCACAATATCAAGCAATTTTTATCAATTTAAGCACAAAAATGCAATGCAAGTGAATACTAAATGATGAATTTATGTAATTTAAATTAGATCTAATGAAAATGATAGAAATTTAATGAAATTAAATGCCAAATATGCCAATTTTTTTAATTTTTTCAAAAGTTTCAATTTTTTTGTAATTTTTCGAATGCAATAAGATGAATGAATGCAAATCTATCAAACAACACTCAGCAAGGTTCCAAAAAGTCCAAAAATATGGATTCACCAAAATGTTTTATAGGAAAAGGGGGATAGGTTGATTGTTGAGTTTCAAGGGTTTATTCAAAATCCTCCTTTCACACAAAACATTTCAAGGGCATATTAACCGAGTTGAACCTCCAATTTGTGCAAGAGGATTCACGTATCAGGTTGGGCTACCACTTGGGAAGATGCAAAATCTTGGATGTGTTAAATAATATCTCAATTTAAGGCTTAATTTCACTTAAAACCCTAAACATGCAAAATAGTAAGAAAATTATTAAATCATGACAAATCCTTTCAAACCAAGGTGAAGGACAGAGATATTTAACTCACTATTTTTTGAAATCTAGAAAGCAAAAAATTTGGGGACGCAAGGACTAGCACCCAAGTCCAAGGTACACTTTTCATCATGGAATCTAGAACTTCTCTCGACACTAATTTACACTGCAAATTCTATTTATGCCTTAGGAAAACTGGAGGACACAGGGACTAGCACCCTAGTCTAGGAATGTTCACCGGAGTCCTCTGCTTCTCAGATCCTGAATCGTTAATGTCTGCCACTCCCTTTCTGCAACTTCACTCTGTGAAACTTGATACCTGTAACCTGCAATCACAAGGAGTGTGGGAGGGGGTTGTGGTGTTTAGAGGCTTGCCTCGGTCAAGCACTGGAGAGACATTCAAGTCTTCTAAACACCATTGTCAGATAAGAGTACGTATCCCAATGGGATAGAGGAAAAAATCCAAATGATAAATGATTGAAAACACAATAGATATCACCTTGAAGTGTAGATTTCATGGAAGGAAGATGCTCTTCATGCCATGAGAAGATGGATGTCAAATCTACAAATACAAACAAAATAACAACAAAGTACTGCTTTGCAACACAATGAATGCCTTGAATCACTTTCACATAAGGTTGTCAATCAAAATCTCCATCTAGTTTGCAAATGAAACCTAATCATGCTTATATATGCTACTACAAAGATTCCCACTAAGAATTTCGTAATTCAAAATTGAGATGTTCGCATAGGACCTAAATAACGATCACAAATCTACAAATTTTAGTTCAACATCATACATAAATAAGGATATGGTTTTCCCATACACCCTTTCACATACTATGCACATATTCAAAGTAAAATTATGGTGGGCCTTGCCCAAACTCTTTAAGCTTCCACTACTGACCCACAAGGTGATCTAGAACTTAAAATACAACCAATCCTTTAACATGGTGTGGTAAACAAAAAATTAGATCTTTATTTTCTATAGACAAAGCTTTGGAAGACATACTTTCTAAGAGATTTATCTTCTGAAATGGTTTCCTTTGATGGGTTTCATAGTAATCATTTTCTAAATCTAAGTGCTTTCTTTTATGAAATTTGATTTTTTGCACATCCTCTAGGCTTTCATTCAATCCTTGCAAAAGGAAACCATGGTTAACATGACTAATCAAACTAATAACCCTGGGATTGCAATTGGCAACATCCAAGCTTGCAATTAGTCCCATGAGGATTGTGAAAATAAATTTACTCCATATAATAAAAATAATGTCCATAATTTTTAATATTTGTTTTTGCTAACCTCTTCAATTTGGGTCAACATGACTACATGAAAAAATAAGAGATTACTAATTTATTTAAGTGTAGACAAGTACAAAATAAATAATTCATTACCAAAATACCATACAGGTCTACAATTGGCATGCTAATTGTGCAAACAAATTTTCTACATAGAATCAAACTAATAATAATGTATGGATAATTTTCAATAGTTGTTTTTGGTAGCCTCTTCAATTTAGGCAGGAACTTGGATATGTTATAATTTATTGAAGTCTAGATTAGCACAAAATGAAGGTTCTATTATTCTTTCAAGTTACACTTGAATGCATTGCATGCCTTACATAATTCACAATCCATGGAAACTCATAGAAAATAGAGGAATGCTTCCCCTCCAGCCCATCCCTTGTGTCCATGTTGTTTCTTGAAAGATTATTATAGGGGCTTCCACCTATTATCAGATCAAAACCTCTAATTGAATTAATCATTTCATCAAGTCTTTCTTTTGTCAAATTTTACACATCTTTCACCTCAATCAATTTACCCTTTTGATGTGTTTTTCCACCCAACTTTTGAGGATAATCTTGTTTTCTTTACATTTTTTTGTAGATACAACATAATTGAGAGGTACACCCAAATTATGCAAAGTAACTTCTGCACCCTCAGTTCTAGAGAATAAATAAAATTAAGTGCAACAATTATTATGATCCACTAATCTCTCTCCATTTAAAGATCTTCATCCTTCAATTTCCACAACTCAAAATTTTACCTACTAAACTTCTCAATCTCAATTGTCAAGGTGTTGGCCATGACTTTTTATTTTCAAATCTCATTTCAAATTCACATGAATTATGCCACAACAACAATAGAAAGCAAAAAATAAATGTATTATATGTTAACACTTTAATAGCATGTTGATACTTAGACCTAAACTAAAACCTTACAAATCACTACAATACATATCAAATGATATAAAAACACTATGCCAAGGGTTATATCTATAAAAAATTTCCATCCTATAAACCACTTGTCATTTCGATAAAACCATGGGATAATTTTGACACTCCTCATGAGAAGTCAACAATCTATCTCTCCTACTCTATCTCTCTTTCTCTATTCCTCTCTCTATGTCACTATGAATTAAAAATATATGTATTTTTAATAGAGAGAAGAGAGAATAATAGAGAGGGAGATTGATATAGAGATGGGTATCTAGGGAGAGAGAGAGAGGGAGAAAGAGGTCAAGAGATAGAGAGGGATAAAGAGAGATGGTGAGATAGAAAGAGATGGACAAAGAGAGGGAGGGAGAAAAACCTAGAGAAGAGAGATAGAGTGATAGAGGAAGAGAGAATAATAGAGAGATGAGTAGAAAGAGGAGATAGAGGGGGATAGAGAGGGATAAAGAGACAATGGGAGAGAGAGGGAGGGATAGACATGGAGATAGATAGAGAGAGGGAGATTGATGGAGAGAGGAATTGAGATAAGTGATATAGAGGAAAAGAGAGATAGAGAAAAGAGAGAAAGAGATAGAGGAAGAGAGTGAGTGAGAGACACAATGAAGGTAGAAGAGAGAAATAGAGAGGGAGGGATATCAACAAAGAGAAAGAGGTCTAAAGAAAGAGAGATAGAGTAGGAGAGAAATATGGAGATAAGATATATAAAAGGAGAGAGAGAACATTATATGCTACAATTAGAATCAGCTGGTGCAGTTGGTGTATGGTGAAATAATCGTATTCCATGAGACGATGGCTTGCTCTTTCATGTTGTCAAATAGTTAATAGGCACTTATTATGAAAATTTGTGTGTTTCTTAAATCAATAGTTGAGAAGGATGCAAAAGGATGCAATATATTTGAATTAATCATTGCTACACCTATCTTAGTCTCCATGCACTTATTATGAAAAGATGTGTTTTTTTGAAAACAATAGTTGAGAAGGATGCAAAAGGATGCAAGACACTAGAATTAATCATCGTTGCACCTATTGTAGTTTCTCTCACGTTGACTATTTTATAGTTTTATTGGTGCTCTCGCTAAATTGGCAAGCAATGTCGTGTCGTGAAAATAAAGGAAATGACATCATATTTTTTTGACTTCTCATTTCTTTATGTGAAAATATTAAATGAGAAATAAATAATAATAGAAAATTTACAAGTTTGAGACACCTAATTTTTCAACAGTTAGGAACAATGTCTGAACCTTTTATCCTAGTATTAAGAATCAAAGAAATATAATCTTTGAGCTACAAAATAAAAAAAAAATGTAATTTTAGGGCTCTATAGGTTGATTTTAGTCGACCAAAAATGTTGAGACATGCCTTAACCAAAGCAAGATAGTTGCAACAAGATGGATCTCTTTGAGATCTTCAATTTAAAAAAAGGGGGCTCAATTTGCTTACCAAAATGAAAAGTTACGGCCTTCGAAAGTTAGGCCTCCCACTTTGGAAATATAAGAGCATCTATGACACATAAGAGAGTTGTAAGATGGAGTTACATTTGTTAATCAACTTATGACACATATTATGACATACCTTAAGACGTCTTTGAAAGGAGATAATAGAGTACCCAATTTGGTGAGTGGATCATGAGGAGCTTATGACAAGTGTAAGAAATATGTTATTTTTAGCATGTGGACTTAGCTTGGCATTTGGACATAATGATGCAGGGACTTCCGGAGGTCATAACTTTTGACTCAAATGTGGGTTTGGGCTGAAATTTTATAGGTGGATGTGTTATGAGGTGGCATGTGGATTCCCAACCCATCCTAGTCGGTTGTACCTCGTTTTGGCACTTTTTCAGGGCTTGAAATTTTCATCTTGGCCCTCAAAATGGTAATTTAGTGTTTTTTCCTAGTTTTTTTAAAAGTTGTTTTTATTAATAACTCAAAACTCATGTTTCGAATTTAGGATGTTAGTTGGCATTTCGTCCTACCTTAGTTTTAGGAAGTTTTTGGGAAAAAACTAGATTCTCAAGATATGCATGTAAAATTACCTAAAATGGCAAAATCTGACAATTGTCAAAATCTACCAAAAAAGGTAATTTTTTTATTTTTTTGTTTTCTTGGATATAAGAGAGTTTTCTCTCATTGTAGCAGTAGAGTTGGTGAATAGAAGTTTTTTTTATTTTCCATTTTTTTCAAATCTTTGGCTCTCACACATGATTAATGGCACAATTATATTGAGTGTATGTTGTTGGCTACATCATCTGGTATCAGAGCAGGAAGATGGCTTAGAGAGGAAGAGGAAGAGGCAGTCTTGCCCAAATGCATAAAGAAATGCATAATCTGCAAAGGTAAGTAGCAGAACTTACAACACGGATGGAAAACCAAAGACTGGGTAGGGGAGGAGATGAATCTGATGAAGTGATAGGTCAAGGAGGTGCAGATCAAGATACAAAACATGAAGAAGAAGAATTAGAAGGCATGAGTTTTGAAGAGAGGATGCTCAGGGCCTTAGAAGGGAAAAATGAAGGGGTCAAGGTAGATGTTTCAGATTATGCAGGTAGTTTTAAACTAGAGGAGTTGATAGAATGGTTGAATAACATGAGAAATTTTTTTGAATGGAAATCCATGATAGAAGAAAAGAAGGTGAAATTTGCATGCACCAAATTAAAGGGTCATGCAATGATTTGGTGGGATCATCTTCAAAAGGAATGAACAAGGAAAAACAAGGATAAGATCAAGACATGGAATAAAATGAAGAAGAAGTTGAGAGAAAAACATTTGCCCATACATTATGCGCAAACCCTTTTTCATAGGTTTCAAAATTTAAAGCATAACCTCTCTTCTGTGCAAGATTATACAAATGACTTTTATACGCTAGCAATACATATAGAGCATCAAGAAACTGATGAACAGATGGTTGCTAGATATGTGAACAGCCTAAAATTCTCTATTCAAGATGAATTGAGCATGCATCAACTCAACAGTATGGAAGAGGCTTACCAATTGGCTCTAAAGGCTGAAGAAAAACAAAACAGACAATACCATCAGAGGAATAGAGGAGGAAGAAGGAGTACATCGACCCCATTTTGAGGAGGTTTGAATTATGGCAGGGGAGAGTCATCCCATGGATTGGAAAAACAAGTAGACACTCGACAAGATCCTTTGAATCAAGAACAAGGAAGGGGATTTCAAAGAGGTAGAGGTTATGGTAGCGACAGAGGATGGGAAAACCAGAGAAGGCCTTTTACTTGTTTCAAATGTGGACAAGAAGGTCATAGGGCATTTGAATGCTCAAATTTTAACATGTAAGAAAGAAATCAAGGAGCAACCTAGGGTGAACCTGATTCAAACACAACATGCAGTGGAAGGGATGGAACTAGAGGTTCCACCAGATGTGGGAGAAAGTCTCATGATGAGAAGAGCAATGGTGATTCTAGAGAAGGAGAAAACACAAGCCAAAAGATCTGATGGTTCATGGCTTCAAACCAATATCTTCAGAACCAGATGCACTTCAGGTGGCAAGGTATGTCAAGTTATTGTTATGGAGGTAGTTGTGAAAATATGGTTTCTAAAGAAATGGTAGAAAAATTGAATTTACACTGTGAAAAACATCCTCATCCATACCGCATTACATGGTTTAAAAAGGGAAATGAAGTCACTATTGATAAAAGATGCCTAATTAAGTTTAGCATAGGGAAGATCTATCAGGATAAAATATGGTGTGATGTTGTCCCAATGGATGCCTATCATGTGTTATTGGGAAGGCCATGGCAGTATGATAGAAAAGTTATGCATGATGGAGAGAAAAACACATACACCTTTTGGAAAGATGGCTCTAAGGTGATTTTGTTGCCTCTCAAGGATGAAGGAAAAGGTGAGACCATGTTGTCTGAAAGAGATCTTGTTAAAGAAATGAAGGTGACAGGGTGTTGTTATGAATTAGTAGTGAAAAAAGGTGAAGAGGAAGACATTTTAGTTCCCCCAAATGTAGTAGAGCTATTGAAAGAATTTGTTGATGTTGTGCCTGATGAATTACCTGATGGTCTACTGCCAAAGAGAGATATTCAGCATCATATTGATTTGATTCTAGGAGCAACTCTACCCAACCAAGCAGCTTATAGGATGAATCCAACACAGCATGTAGAGTTGAATAAGCAAGTAACAGAACTCATAAGTAAAGGTATGGTGAGAGAGAGCATGAGCCCATGTGTTGTACCTGCATTGTTGACCCTAAAAAAAGATGGAACATGGAGGATGTGAACTGATAGCAGAGCAATTAATAAGATTACCATCAAGTATCAGTTTCATATCCCTCGTATGGAGAACATGATGGATGTCCTTGCAAGGGCCAAATATTTAAGCAAGATCGACCTACGAAGTGGCTACCACCAAATCTAGATCCGAGAAGGGGATGAGTGGAAGACAACCTTTAAGACTAGAGACAGATTATATGAGTGGATGGTTATGCCATTCGGGTTATCAAATGCACCTAACACATTTATGAGATTGATGAACACTATACTACGACGTTACATTGGTAAGTTTGTGGTAGTTTATTTTGATGATATTTTGGTATTTAGTAACAGCAAAGAAGATCACCTACAACACTTGAGGATCATCTTTGGTGTGTTAAGGAAGGAGAAGCTCTATGCCAATTTGAAGAAGTGTAGGTTCATGCAAGACAATTTCATTTTTTAGGCTTTGTCATTTCTAAAGATGGTGTCAAAATGGATCCAGAAAAGGTCAGGGCAATTCTAGAATGGCCTAGTCCAAGCAGCATCACAGAGGTAAAAAGTTTTCATGGCTTGGCCACTTTTTATCAAAAGTTCATTGGAAATTTCAGTAGTATTGTAGCTCCTATAATAGATTGCACCAAAGGAAAGGAGTTTGTATGGACCAAGGATGTTGAGGAGAGCTTTAAGTATTTGAAGCAAAAGGTAACAGAAGCACGTATACTTGCATTGCCAAATTTTGTTAAGGTATTCGAAGTAGAATGTGATGCCTCCCATGTGGGAATAGGTGATGTGCTTAGTCAAGATGGAAAACCTATAGCTTTCTTTAGTGAAAAGATGAATGAAGTGAGAAAGAATTATTCTACTTATGATTTGGAATTTTATGCAATTGTTCAAGCATTGAGGCATTGGAGACATTATCTAGTTCCCCAGGAGTTTGTATTGTTTACAGATCATATTGCATTGAGATACTTGAACACACAGAAAAAGTTGAATAGTAGGCATGCCAATTGGGTCTCTTTCTTGTAGGGTTACAATTTTGTGTTGAAGCATAAGTCTAGAAAACAAAATCAGGTTGCAGATGTGTTAAGTAGGCATGTTGCACTTTTGACCATAATGGAAACTGAGGTGATTGGTTTTGATGCCATCAAAAATTTGTATGAGTTTGATGATGATTTTTGGGAGATTGTGGAACAATTGAAGGCACCAGTATCTGGTAACTTGGATCACTTTAGGGGTGAATATTTTATGCAAGATGGGTATCTATTTAAGAAAAAACAACTATGCATACTAGTTGGCTCTATGAGGGAAAATATTTTTAGAGAATTTCATAGTAGTGGGTTGGCTGGACATTTTGGCAAGGACAAGAGAATAGCCTTGATAGAAGATAAATATTACTGGCCAAAGATGAAAAGGGATATAACTAGGTATGTAACAAGGTGTAGGATCTACCAAGTGGCTAAAAGACATTCACAAAATACAGGGTTGTATATGCCATTACCAGTACCAATTGCACCATGGATAGATTTGAGCATGGACTTTGTCTTGGGACTTCCACATACTCAACGAGGTAATGACTCCATTTTTGTACTTGTTGATAGGTTCTCTAAGATGGTTCATTTTATTGCCTGTAAGAAAACCAATGATGCAATGGGGGTAGCAGAGTTATTTTTTTCAGAAGTTGTTCGACTACATGGTGTTCCAAAGACTATTAGCTCTGATAGGGATACCAAATTCCTCAGTCATTTATGGGGGACTTTATGGAAGAAGATGAGGACCAAGTTACAATTTAGCAGTGCCTATCATCCTCAAACAGATGGGCAAACAGAGGTAGTCAATCAGAGTCTGGGAAATTTGTTGAGGTGTATTGTTGGAGAAAAGCCAAAACAATGGGACATGGCATTACCCCAGGCCGAATTTGCCTATAATAGTTCTGTTAACAGATCAATGGGAAAGTCCCCTTTCCAGATTGTGTATGGTAGAAATCCTAAGGGTGTTCTAGATTTGGTATAGCTACCAATGAAAGATAGGGTCAATGATGATGGGGAAGCATTTGTAGAACACCTTCAATAGTTGCAAAAAGATGAGAGGTACAAGAATACAGTGGATGCTAGTAGGTGACATCAGACATTCAATGAAGGTGACTTAGTGATGGTATATTTGAGGAAAGAGTGGTTTCCTACTAGAACATACCACAAGTTGAAGTACAGGAAAATTGGTCCTTGCAAAATTACAAAGAAGATCAATGATAATGCATATGAGGTCAATTTACCAGATGATCTTGATATTTCTCCTGTGTTTAATATTTCTGATTTATATGCATTCCATGGTGAGGATGATGCTGAAGATAGTCAACCAGAAGTGGCATGGCACCACCACATTCCCTATAAGAAGAAGGAAAAGATTGCACAGGTTCTTGATAAGAAAACTATCTACACTCGGCAAGAGCATCACAACAAGTATTTAGTACAGTGGGAAGGATTACCACCAACAGATAGCATGTGGATTATAGAGTGGGAAGTGCAGAGGTTGGATCTAGTCAAGTGGTAGCAGTTCGAAGACACTCACTTGTAGGAGCTGCGTTCTTTTCAACCAGAGGAGAATGATGCAAGGACTTCCAGAGGTCATAACTTTTGACTCAGATGTGGGTTTGGGCTGAAATTTTACAGGTGGATGTGTTATGAGGTGGCATGTGGATTCCCAACTCATCCTAGTCGGTTGGACCCCATTTTGACACTTTTTCAAGGCTTGAAACTTTTATCTTGGCCCTTAAAATGGCAATTTAGTGTTTTTTTCCTAGTTTTTTAAAAGTTGTTTTTGTTAATAACTTGAAACTCACGTTTCAAATTTAGGACTTTAGTTGGCATTTCGTCCTACTTTATTTTTAGGAAGTTTTTGGGAAAAAACTAGATTCTCAAGATATGCATGTAAAATTACCTAAAGTGGCAAAATCTGACAATTGTCGAAATATGCCAAAAAAGGTAATTTTTTTTGTTTTTTTGTTTTCTTGGATATAAGAGAGTTTTCTCTCATTGTAGCAACAGAGTTGGTGAATAGAAGTTTTTTTATTTTCTAGTTTTTTCAAATCTTTGGCTCTCACACATGATTAATGGCACAATTCTATTAAGTGTATGTTGTTGGCTACATCAATTTTTACTAGGGATTTGGGTGCCACATGTTTTGGGTGGTTTTAGCTCATGCTTTCCTAATTACCATTTGATGGTTTGATGAATTACTTCTCCTATTTATTGGGTACTTGGGATGTTTTTCCACTTGTACAACACACCAATATTTCATTAGAACATTGGGGCCTTATTTTGATCTTTGGGCTATGATTTCATGATGCCTTGTGTTCTCTTGTGTCCTAGGTTAATTTTTGTTTTCTCAGGTCTCATGAATCAAATTACACGATCTTAATGGACTTCCAGATCTTTTGTTTTTCTTGGTAGCTACTTCAAATGTGTGAGATTTCATGTTTGACATTTAGTTTGTATTTATATACATGTTCCTTGGTTAAAATCTTATTCACATATAAGATCCCATTAGTCATCACCCATGTGTATGATTTGAGGTGTCTCTGTTTGTTCATCACAAGCTTCATATTTCACATCTCGACACCTATGTTTAACTTGACTTCTCTTGCAACAAGTATGGCCATCACTTACATCACATCTAATTGTCATCTAATCCACCATCATGCATCCCCTCATGGGCAATTGAGAGTTCAATTAGATTAAAGTTAAAATTTTGACATATTATAATTTTAGGTTGAAAATGTCTAATTGTCTAAAAATATCAAATTTTTAGGGAATAACTGTTGATTTGGTTGAATTTGCAAAAGATATGGAATGATCCCAAACTCATAAAAATGACATGCATTCTATGACGTAGGAGTCTATTGTGTTTGATCCTGCTTTGGTTAATTCTTCTAAAAGGAGCACAATTCTTAGTTGAAAAAATGACTCATCATTCAAGGGAGGACCCTCTAGTAGAAGGAAAATACATACCTTTATGGAAAAAAAAATAGAATAATAAAGAGAGAAAAAGAGAGAAAGCTAGAGAAGAAAGGATAATAGAGAGGCAGATTGATTTAGAGAGGGGAAGATCGATATTGAGAATAAATGATGTGAAGCCCTGGGTGGAAGAGGTGGTTGATGCTAGTCATGCTTTCCCTCTAGCTTAAGAGTTTTTGGGGACAGTCTAAGGTATTGTTTGTTTATATCTTGGTCAATGGGCACATGTCTAGTCAGTATGCGGTCTAAATATTGGTTCACCTTGCCTTGTACAATAATTAGACTTGCACTATTGATGAACATCCCTTTGAAGATTGACAAAAAAGCTTTCAATAATGTTGATTGCACTAGAATATTTCTCATACCTCTTAAGCACCATTACCAAACTCTTACAAGCTCAAGAAAATTCCTACCCACAAAATTCCCACAATTCATAATTAGATATAATCATAGGGCAAAATTGAAGCAACTAATTTGTACTATTAACTATATAATAATTTAATATAATTTATAATGCAACAATCATATTAAATGAGTTATATATTTTTTTTTTGCTACGTAATTAGAGATATTATTATATTTATCAAAAAAGAGATACAATCATTAGCCCTTCCATGGCTGGCAAAAAAGTTTCAAACCATTTCCCAGCTAGCCTAAAAACTTCTACCATATGACCACACAGGGTCGGGGATATAGATAAGTATGCAGACTATCACCATACACTGAATCCACATTTATACCCTACAAACTACCAGTATCAACAAAACAAAGGGAAGCCATACTACTATATCCACTATGTGACTTAACTGGCATACTCTACCAGCTTCCTCCTGAACTCTTCCATCCATTGGAAGTTCACGGTCTCCACCAGCCCCAGCAGCCTCCTGATGAACTCCACTGTAGTCATAGCCTGGTCCTTCAACACGATCAGGTCAAAGCCCTTGACATCCAGGATGAAGGGATAAACTTTGATGACTGCCCCAGGATCCGCCATGAGTTTCTAGTCCTTAGGGCAAGGAACACCAACACCCGAGCGAGCAAACTGCAGAGTTCCCCAATTCTCCAAGGTGCTCAGGATAGAATAGTGCTCGCATTATTGATTCCACCTCTACCTTCGCCAATTGCAGCTCCATCAGCATAGCCAGGACCCGCAAGGAGATGTCCATGTCTACACGGTATCGCTCATCATTTTCTAGGAATGCCTTCCCCAGTACCATTTTCACCGCTTCCACCAGCAACCCATCGGACCGTCTCAACATCCTCTGCAAGCGAAGATTAGTTATGCCATCCAGGAACGCCATTTGTTGCTTGGTACTGACCAGATGAATGGGGGTGTCCATCCCTCCACAGCATATGGTAAAGGCAGAGATGATCACGGAAAAGTGAGACGGCATTTGCAGAAAACGGAGATAGAGTTTGCAGAACTCAAGAACCCGCCTTCCTTAATATCTTACCACCAAAGGATCTTGAAGGCGTTCCCCAAAATGATGATCCTACTACGCTAAATGCCATCCCTGCGGGCTATTAACTGCCAACTCCCGTCGGCTCGTGTCGTCGCGGATCGGCACTCTTTAATGAGTGCCTCGGCCTTGCCACCCATGATGGTGTGGCAAGGCTCCCTCCCTACCACCCACATTAAATGAGTTATATATTATTTATATAACTATTATAATATTATTTATGGTAATATATTAATTACTAATATAATAAAATAATTATCAGTAATAATATATACTATTATGAAAATAAATTAATAATTACTAATATATTAATTAATATTATAATTAGTAATAAATTAATAAATTATAATATATATTAATTATCATAATATTATTATGAAAATATATTAATGGTTGCTATTTTATTATATTATACATTATATTAATTATATATGGGAGCATATTTACTAATCTAATATAAAGGTTATAAATTAATTAATTAATTAGCATTATACATTATTATATTAAATTAGAGTACACCCAATGTTTATTATTATTTATAAAACAAAACTATAGATAGCATATAGAATAAATTATATGGTACATAGCTAAGTTATTTGCTTTCAACTGTTTTCCCTTTCCTTTTCCTTTGAAAAAAAAGTGTTACATCCCTCCTTTTGAAAACAATTATGCTATTTACTTTCTTACAAATTTCAGTAAATTACTATGTTGTGAATGACATGAAAACTGACAATTTATCTTACAAAGTTGTTATATGAAATTGCGGAATCTATTGATTACGATCAAGGTGATATGTAGACTAAATGTCTTTATAATAAATGCAATGATGTTTGAATATATTATATTTGGATCATAGATGCTTTGACCACAAAATTGTATCCGAGTCTGTCGATGCAGGAACAGGTGGACCGTGTTCGACGGGAAGAGAAAGTATCTTCGAGAGGGAGTATAGACTCTGGAAATTAACCATGGGTGTTTGTTACTGAGATCGCTAAACAAATAGATAAACCTTGGAACCAACAAGTAAGTTATGTTTGTCAGTTGGGTTAGTTAATTAGATGTCGACTTCAAAGGATAAAGTATAACATCCTAGTCGAAAGTCGTCTTGTAGAATCTTGGAGTCGTCAATGGCATCTTAAGTCCATAATAGTAAGTCGACTTAGTAGACGTATGCTATTTCCGTTTATATGTATTTATTGAACCATCTTGTGGCGAAATCGTAAATCATGTTTCATAGTCGAAAGAAGCGAGAAGTTGTTTTGTGAGTGAAAACGATTTGTAAACCTTGTGAGGCGTTACGACCAATCCATCGTGATTGTCGTCAAACGCGTCGAACTTGTGTTGTGAAGTTATTCTTTTCGCAAAGATCGACGAATGTCGATTTGTAGCCATAACGTGAAATAGTTTGTTATGGTCGTCGTTCAGCTTGAGTCATTTCCTTGAGCTTCAATCGCGAGTTATTTTAGTCTGATCTTAAGTCTCTTATCTAGAGTGGCCTTTATCTCCTTTTCTTATTTCAACCATTGAGATGCCTTATGCATTTGTTTAACCGCCACCTTGTTGTGATTAACTCCTCGATTTAAATCTTTAAGTTGGTCTTGGAATAATTAGATGCCTTTTGTTTTAATAAGGACAGAGTCGTATGTCCTTTAATAAGCCATCATCGAAGGAATTTAAACCCTCTTGTGGTCTTAGTAAGCTTTGAGGTTGGTTTTGCTGAGTTAAAACAACTTCCCTGAGTATGGCAGTTTCGGTGGTATTTTAATATTTTTACCACTCTAACCATAGGCGAGAGAGAGAGGGATGGACGTTGGAGTGGTGAGAAACTGCAGTTAATGGCAGAGGCCCATCATCAAGGTGGGCGCAAAGGTATAGGAGTGGTGGTTGTGAAGGAAGAGAGAGAACGCAGGCATCGAGTGGCGGTTGAGGGAAAAAAGGTAAGGAATCTTAGTAGGGAGAGTCTTGTGCTGCACGGTGGTAGGAGTGGGAACGTCTGTTGTAGCAAAAGGGAGCGACAGATAGTAGTTAGAGAAAGAAGAGGCGACGGAATGGGATACTCCCGTCGAGGGATGGAGAGATAATAGGAAGTCGTTTTTGGAGAGAAGGAAAAACTGTGAGGTGGAGAGGAATTGGTAGCTGCTGTTGGTTAGAGACTTTAAACAGAGAGAGGGAGAAGGTAGTTTGGGGGGCCGTCTTTTGGAGAGGAGAGGAGGAAACTAGAGGCAATGGGAGTTAAGTAGAAAGTTCAACTGGAGGAAGAGAGGAGGTTGAAGGCTTCTTAGCGCACAGCAGAGAGGAAGTGCGGGTAGTCTTTGTTTGGATACGGGAGGTAGGAGATTACGCGTGGGTCGCCAAGAGCACCATCAGGTTTATAACTCTTCTTTAAGATTGTATTTTGTTTTAGTAGGGTGTCAAATCTATGCCCAATTCCTTTGTCATGCGGAGAATCGATTAATAATCATTATATGAAGCAAACATACAACTGTTTTGATGGCCATTCCATTGTATCATCTGTTTATTTCAGTTTTGATTACTTGTGACTGGAAATGATGGCAGAGTTCTTTTGTTATAATCTTGTTTCATGACACACATAGGCCGTTAGAAGAACGTTCATCTTGAAAGATGGGAGCCTCGTTTTGGAGCTAGGAGTCTTAGTTCCAATGTTTAGCTTAAGGATTAGTACCTTGTGGATTTCCCGTGGGTGAAAGGAAGACAGTTTGTCCAAATGTAAATATATTAAGACTTTAAAAACTATTGTATAGGACCCCGTTGACTGTGTTAAAGACAAAAACTTTCTCTTGTTTGAGAGTTGTCTAATATAGTAAATAAGGGTTCGAAATGAATGAACTTACCTTGCTTTGTATAGAGTATTTGATTTAAATCTTCTTGAGGACTGTTTTGGAATATTGTAGCCATTCATGGAATCATAGGAGTTAAGAATCTCAACTTATAATGATATCGACTGTGTCTTGTTTAGAACCAAGAGTGTTATTTATACAATGGACAGCAATGATGTTGTATTAAATTATGAAATCCACTATGTATAAGTTCTAGTATACCTTTATGACTAAGTTACCAACATCAAAATGTTTTTAATGCACTGGAAAAGATAGCTCCATAGTGAGAAGATACATTGTTCCACGTACATGTGTGTAGGAGTTAAAAGCCTCAAATTTAAAACATGTTCTGACGTAAACCTTCAGGTGTATGAGAGCTGATGATGTAATTATAACCAGCTAGAGTCATTTCGGCTTATATTCCTAGTTAGAAGTCATGTGAAACAATTGACTTGGAAAAGCGAAGTAGGAAGTCAATGTACTCGTGTCGAAAACCGTCATGGTTTCGTAACAAGCATGTAGAGTGGGAAAACCTGCAATTTGAATCCAGACTATGTTGCATGCGACAATGCTTGTATCGTTTTGTAGGCCTTATGAGTATAGAACCCTTGAATTTCAGAATAGCGGGAAGTTGGTGTAGTTACTTGAGTGTGTTGTGCAAACACGGAAACTGATTAAACAAGTGCGAAACCACTTAGGAGTGGGTGTTTTTTTTATTCAAGGATTTTACATGTATACAAGTTCATGAAATTATGAACTCGGCAATATAGCAAAAGTTGCACTATGCGCTATATAGGAGGATATCCTAAACCCTTGAGGTCATCAAGGTTGTCAATTATTTTCAAAATTATACAAATAGGAAACTGTAGGATTTCGATCAATTCAAGTCGAGTAGGGTGGGTGAACCATGTTCATGCGTTCTTAGAGTGCTAATTAGAAACAAATCCTTTGGCCAAGGTGGTGTACTATCCTCAAGTGCATCGAACGTTCACCGTAACTAGATGGCGTTTCTTGTGGAGTGTCGTGCATGACTAGAGGGTATCTAGAGATCTGTACGATAACAAGACACGTAGGTTACAACACCAGAGCTCAGATGGCAAACACCAATGGTTATCCTAAGTCTATCCTCTTGAGTAGGGTAGGGCCACTTCCGGTTAGGAAGGAGTGCGGGAGACCGACGGTCTATGGTTGGAGGTTAAACTCCTCGAAGATACTTTCTCTTCCAAGCCTTGAGGAATGCCGAGTCTTGAATGTGATGGGTCGACAATCGAGATGCATGATAATGGTATGTTTCCAATATTTGTTGTTTCAAGAAAATTTCATTTGTTAGAAAATAATGTGTTTAGCATATATCATTTCTTTCAGCTTTATGAAAATGAGATCATGTTTATGTTAAAATGAAAGATGTTGTTTTGGATTATGGATGAGTTACTTTTGTATTTGATTACTAGTAAAAAAAAAATTACCGTCTTGAAAACTTATTTACTTCTTGTCATTTTGGTTTTGGTTGTTACATATGGTATCAGAGCTAGCCAGGTTCAGCACTAGGGCTGATGAGTCCACTAACCTGATTAGGAAATCATCATTAAGCGGGTAGCTAATGATTTGGTTTATTGTGCCAGGATGGCATACACCAAGAGAACCGCAAGAAAATCCTTCGCGGGTAAGAAGCGTTATCTGCAAGCTAAGCAGAAACGACTTGCGATGGTCAAGACCATAGAGAAAACCAATGACGAGAATGCCATTTGGCTTGATGATGTGGAAACCTTAGCCAATGCAATGTCACGACTTAAGCGAGTTAGGAGAGAACTCCTAGAGGGAGCAGAGATGGCGGTTTGAACCATGATCAACCGTTGCTCCTAGATTGAAACTGATAGTGTACCTATTAGTGTACCTGAGATTGTACCTAGTACTATACCCATGATCACTAGAGATCCACGTGTAGTGCCTAGAGCTGAGATTATTGAGTTATCTTTTGATAGTGAGTCTGAGGGGTATACACCTCGTGATTATGTGTCGGACAATGAATCCGAAGGTTACACTCCACTAGATAACACTATGTAGAAACATGAGATTTGTCTATCTCTTATGTTGTTGAAACAATTTTGCAAAATGAAAAAAGACAAAATTTTGGCTTGAGAACAATTATGAATATGATCAAATGTTGTGTTCTTTTGATGGTGTTTAATTTAATAAGCGAAAAACTGATTAGTATATGTTTAAATAGGTGTGAAACTAAAATATCATGGACCAATCAGGGTTTAACGAGGGGGAGGATCGGGAAGGTCATAACTCTCAGGAAAATTCCACTGACAAGTTGGATAGGATCCTCAACATGCTCACTGAAACCAAGGAAAGATTGAACAAACTAGAGAGGAAAATAGATGAAACTGGTAACACAGAGGATGGAAACGAGAACTCTCACTTCACAAGCAAGAGTAAACATTGGGAAAATGGCACGTCAAGTGAACATCATGATGACAGTGAAGCCCAAAGAAGAACCAAGGATAAACTTGCCTTAGAGCTATCTAAGGATATGAAGAAGGTTAATCCTCCAAAGTTTGATGGAACAAAAACTGGAGACGCAGCTGAAGCATGGTTGTCGGAGATGGAGAAATATTTTGAGATCAGAAACTACTCTGAGGTTACTAAAGCCGTGTGGGGAGCCTATCAGCTGTCTGGGGAAGCATCCACTTGGTGGATGAATAAGAAAATGGAGTTGGAACTAAGTCCCTTGAAGGTGACATGGGACGAGTTCGTGGAACTATTCCGTAAACGGTGGTTACCACAGTTGTATTTTGATCAGAAGTTAACAGACTTCCAAAACCTCAGGCAAGGTGAGCTATCTGTAGTCGAGTACGCGGAAAAATTCACTAGGCTACTAAAGTATGTACCCCAATATCAAAAGGACGAAAGGTTCCGAATCAGAAAGTTCATCATGGGACTCAATCCTCAGATCGGCGGTGAGGTGGAGGTGCATGGTCCAAGCACAATGGATCAAGTTTATGAAAAGGCAATAAAACAGGAGCAGAAGATTAAGTCTATCTCCGCATACCGTGACAAGAAACGCAAGAAGTTTGACAAGAACTACAATGATCAGTCTTTTAAAAGGAAAAACGATAAGGGATTTGGAAACAGGAGGTTTGATAGGGGAAATCGAAAGAATCAAGGAGGATTTGGTAATGACCGCAGGGGTGAAGATTTTAAGAGAAATGCAAATTTTAAGAAGAATGGTGATTCTGCAAGTAGGCCATCTGAGAAGCGAGGACCTATAGGAGGATGTTTTTCGTGTGGAGGTGATCATTATGCCAACCGTTGCCCCAACAAGAAGCCGAATGGGAGGCCTAGGAACACGGAGCTTCCTTCACAACAGGAAGCCTTTCAGCAAAGGATTCATGCCGCTCTCGACAATCGGCAAGCAGAGTATCAGATCACTCCTATTGAGATGACAGGTACCTTATTTGGAGTTCCTGTTTCTATTCTATTTGATACTAGTGCAACAGAAAATTTTGTGTCACCTAGAGTTCTAAGTAAATTTTCTAGAAAAGCTGGCTTTATGTCAAAACCTTGGACAGTAGAGTATGCAAATAATTCAAAGGCTCAGGTAGAGCAATGTTTGTTCGAAGCTAGGATTGATGTTTCTAACTTCACCACTGAGGCAAACTTGTACGTAGCGCCTTTAGGGTCCTACGACGTCATCCTAGGAATGAGCTGGTTGTGGAAACATCGAGCCAAAGTAGATTGTTTTCATAAAACCATTGAGTGTCTGGATGAGTTGGGCAAAACTGTAAATCTCCAAGGAATTCAGAGGGAAATAAAGGTTAGATCCATTTCTTCAAAACAACTGAAGCGAGCTAGGCGAAAGGGGTGTCAACTTTTTGCAGTTAAGATGGACCTAGTAGAGGAAACCTCGGAGAAGCAATCTTTTGAGGAAAAATATCCATTTCTGTGCAACTTCAAAGACGTATTTCCTGAGGAGTTACCTGGCTTGCCTCCGAAGAGAACATTTGACTTTGGTATAGATATTAAACCAGGATTGGAGCCAATCTCTAAAGCTCCGTATCGTATGACTACCACTGAACTTATGGAATTAAAAGCTCAATTGCAGGAGCTTTTGTCTAAGAATTTGATTAGGCCAAGTGTATCACCATGGGGAGCTCTGGTTATCTTTGTCAAAAAGAAAGATGGAACTCTCAGGTTGTGTTTAGACTATAGAATGCTTAATAAGGCAACTATAAAGAACAAGTATCCTTTGCCACGAATTGATGATCTATTTGACCAAATGCATGGCACATCGGTCTTTTCCAAGATAGATCTAAGATCTGGGTACCATCAGTTAAGGCTAAAAGATGAAGACATTCCCAAAACAGCTTTTAGAACGAGGTATGGTCATTATGAGTTCACGGTGTTACCGTTTGGATTGACCAACGCACCTGCTGCTTTCATGAATCTCATGAATAGCGTATTCAGAGATTGTCTCGATAAGTTTGTACTAGTCTTCATTGATGATATTCTGATCTATTCCAAGGATGAAGAGGAGCATGCACGACATCTTCAAATAGTCTTGCAGCGATTAAGGGAGCATAGGCTGTATGCGAAACTCTCCAAGTGCACTTTCTTTCAGAAGGAGGTATAGTATTTAGGGCACATAATATCAGTTGATCCGGCCAAAATAAAAGCTATTATGGAATGGCCTGAACCTACCAATGTGTCAGAGGTACGAAGTTTCATGGGTTTGGCAAGGTATTACAGGAAATTTGTGTTGAATTTCTCAAGCATTGCTAGTCCGATTACCTCTTTACAGAGAAAAGGAAAAAGGTTTGTTTGGACGGTTGAATGTCAAAAGGCATTTGACTTGTTAAAAGAAAAATTAACAACCGCTCCAATTCTGAAAGTCCCTGACCCTGAGGGAGAGTTTGAGGTTATCACTGATGCCTCGGGGGAAGGATTGGGAGGCGTACTTATGCAAGATGGTAGAGTAGTAGCCTATGAGTCAAGGAAGCTAAAAAATTATGAGCAGAACTATGCTCCTCATGACTTAGAGATGGCAGCAGTGGTTCACGCCCTTCAGATGTGGCGACATTACTTGTTGGGAAGTACTTTTATTTTAAAATCTAATCACCAAAGCCTTCGCTACATATTCACACAACCTAATCTCAATGCAAGGCAAAGGAGATGGCTGGAACTCATATCAGATTATGACTTTGAAATTTCTTATATCAAGGGCAAGGAAAACCGAGTAGCAGATGCCCTAAGTAGAAGAAGGCACATAGCCTCTATAATCTCCATACATGCTAACTTTAAAGATTTAGTATTGCAAAACTTATCTGGGGATGAGTATTATGAACAAGTGAAACAGGCTCTGCACCTAAACCCTAAGAATCCAAGATATGACGGATTCAGTTTTGAATCTGATGGATTGCTGAGATTTAAGGGAAGAATTTATGTTCCTGATTTAGTAGAACTTAGAAACCTTGTGTGGAAGGAAGTTCACTATGCTCCTTACTCGGGACACCCTGGTGTGACAAAACTATTAGCTGATGTCAAGCAGTTATATTTCTGGAAAGGAATGAAAAGCGATGCTACAAAGTTTGTAGCTAGTTGTTTGGAGTGTCAGAGAGTGAAGGCAGAACACCAACATCCTGCTGGGTTGTTGTACCCACATGAGATTCCAGAATGGAAATGGCAAGTTATCAGTATGGATTTTGTCCAGGGGTTGCCAATGTCTAAGAATAGGCATGATGCAATATTGGTTGTTGTGGATAAACTAACCAAGGTTGCACATTTTATACCGGGAAATTTGACAGATGGAGCACATCTTTTGGTTCGAAAATTTGTGCAAGAGATCTTCAGATTGCATGGGGTACCTGAAAAGATAATATCTGATAGAGATGCTCGGATAACTTCACGATTTTGGCAAACCTTATTTTTTGCATTAGGGACTAAACTGAATGTAAGTACTGCATATCATCCCGAAACTGATGGTCAAACAGAAAGAGTGAACCAGGTATTAGAAGACCTTTTGAGAATGTATTGCATGGATCAGAATATAGATGGGAGGAATATCTACCTCTTGTCGAGTTTGCCTATAACAACTCCTATCATTCTGCCATTAAGATGGCGCCATTTGAAGCATTATATGGAAGGAAATGTAGAACTCCTATAAGCTGGGATAAGCTGGAAGATAGGATAAGCATTGGACCTGAAATGCTTGCTGATATGGAAGAAAAAGTTAAAGTGATTAGGAAGAGGTTGGCAGAAGCCAATGACAGGCAAAAGAGTTATGCTGATCGCAAATGAGTGCCTAGACACTTCTCTGTTGGCAAGAAGGTGCTTTTGCGGGTGAAACCCCAAAAGAGTTCTATCAAGTTTGGTAAATCTTTGAAATTGGCTCCTCGTTATGTCGGACCTTTCAAAGTACTAGAGATTATCAATCCGGTTGCCTACAAAGTTGCTCTACCTCCAGCCTTGTCTAAGATGCATAATGTTTTTCATGTTTCATATTTAAAGAAATATTTTGTAGGTAATAACCACATCCTTAACTGGAATTCCTTACAGATGCAAGAACCCGGGGTGGTTGTGATCGAACCACTCAAGGTGCTCGAAATGCGTAAACTTCGTTTACGTAATCGAGAAGTTTTGCAATGCAAAATACAGTGGGACCAATATGGCGAGGATAGCGCCACTTGGGAAGACTACAAAGACATTTATCAAAGATTTCCAAAACTTTTTAAAGACATTAATGTTGCATTATAAAAAGTTTGCTTTAAGTTTAAATTTTTGCTTGATAAACTTAATCATTGGGGACGATGATTTTTAAAGGGGAAGGATATGTTACATCCCTCCTTTTGAAAACAATTATTCTATTTACTTTCTTACAAATTTCAATAAATTACTATGTTGTGAACGACATGAAAACTGACAATTTATCTTACAAAGTTATTATATGAAATTGCGGAATCTATTGATTACGATCAAGGTGATATGTAGACTAAATGTCTTTATAATAAATGCAATGATGTTTGAATATATTATATTTGGATCATAGATGCTTTGACCACAAAATTGTATGCGAGTCTGTCGATGTAGGAACAGGTGGACCGTGTTCGACGGGAAGAGAAAGTATCTTCGAGAGGGAGTATAGACTCTAGAAATTAACCATGGGTGTTTGTTACTGAGATCGCCAAACAGATAGATAAACCTTGGAACCAACAAGTAAGTCTTGTTTGTCGGTTGGGTTAGTTAATTAGATGTCGACGTCAAAGGATAAAGTATAACATCCTAGTCGAAAGTCGTCTTGTAGAATCTTGGAGTCATCAATGGCATCTTAAGTCCATAATAGTAAGTCGACTTAGTAGACGTATGCTATTTCCGTTTATATGTATTTATTGAACCATCTTGTGGCGAAATCGTAAATCATGTTTCGTAGTCGAAAGAAGCGAGAAGTTGTTTTGTGAGTGAAAACGATTTGTAAACCTTGTGAGGCGTTACGACCAATCCGTCGTGATTGTCGTCAAACGCATCGAACTTGTGTTGTGAAGTTATTCTTTTCACAAAGATCGATGAATGTCGATTTGTAGCCATAACGTGAAATAGTTTGTTATGGTCGTCGTTCAGCTTGAGTCATTTCCTTTAGCTTCGATCGCGAGTTATTTTAGTCTGATCTTAAGTCTCTTATCTAGAGTGGCCTTTATCTCCTTTTCTTATTTCAACCATTGAGATGCCTTATGCATTTGTTTAACCGCCACCTTGTTGTGATTAACTCCTCGATTTAAATCTTTAAGTTGGTCTTGGAATAATTAGATGCCTTTTGTTTTAATAAGGACAGAGTCGTATGTCCTTTAATAAGCCATCATCAAAGGAATTTAAACCCTCTTGTGGTCTTAGTAAGCTTTGAGGTCGGTTTTGCTGAGTTAAAGCAACTTCCCTGAGTATGGCAGTTTCGGTGGTATTTTAATATTTTTACCACTCTAACCAAAGGCGAGAGAGAGAGGGATGGACGTTGGAGTGGTGAGAAACTACAGTTAATGGAAGAGGCCCATCATCAAGGTGGGCGCAAAGGTATAGGAGTGGTGGTTGTGAAGGAAGAGAGAGAACGCAGGCATCGAGTGGCGGTTGAGGGAAAAAAGGTAAGGAATCTCAGTAGGGAGAGTCTTGTGCTGCGCGGTGGTAGGAGTGGGAACATCTGTTGTAGCAAAAGGGAGCGACAGATAGTAGTTAGAGAAAGAAGAGGCGACGGAATGGGATACTCCCGTCGAGGGATGAAGAGATAATAGGAAGTCGTTTTTGGAGAGAAGGAAAAACTGTGAGGTGGAGAGGAATTGGTAGTTGCTGTTGGTTAGAGACTTTGAACAGAGAGAGGGAGAAGGTAGTTCGGGGGGCCGTCTTTTGGAGAGGAGAGGAGGAAACTAGAGGCAATGGGAATTAAGTAGAAAGTTCAATTGGAGGAAGAGAGGAGGTTGAAGGCTTCTTAGCGCACAACAGAGAGGAAGTGCGGGCAGTCTTTGTTTGGATATAGGAGGTAGGAGATTACGCGTGGGTCGCCAAGAGCACCATTAGGTTTATAACTCTTCTTTAAGATTGTATTTTGTTTTAGTAGGGTGTCAAATCTATGCCCAATTCCTTTGCCATGCGGAGAATCGATTAATAATCATTATATGAAGCAAACATACAACTGTTTTGATGGCCATTCCATTGTATCATCTGTTTATTTCAGTTTTGATTACTTGTGACTGGAAATGATGGCGGAGTTCTTTTGTTATAATCTTGTTTCATGACACACATAGGCCGTTAGAAGAACGTTCATCTTGAAAGATGGGAGCCTCGTTTTGGAGCTAGGAGTCTTAGTTCCAATGTTTAGCTTAAGGATTAGTACCTTGTGGATTTCCCGCGGGTGAAAGGAAGACAGTTTGTCCAAATGTAAATATATTAAGACTTTAAAAACTATTGTATAGGACCCCGTTGACTGTGTTAAAGATAGAAACTTTCTCTTGTTTGAGAGTTGTCTAATATAGTAAATAAGGGTTCGAAATGAATGAACTTACCTTGCTTTGTATAGAGTATTTGATTTAAATCTTCTTGAGGACTGTTTTGGAATATTGTAGCCATTCATGGAATCATAGGAGTTAAGAATCTCAACTTATAACGATATCGACTGTGTCTTGTTTAGAACCAAGAGTGTTATTTATACAATGGACAGCAATGATGTTGTATTAAATTATGAAATCCACTATGTATAAGTTCTAGTATACCTTTATGACTGAGTTACCAACATCAAAATGTTTTTAATGCACTGGAAAAGATAGCTCCATAGTGAGAAGATACATTGTTCCACATACATGTGTGTAGGAGTTAAAAGCCTCAAATTTAAAACATGTTCTGACGTAAACCTTCAGGTGTATGAGAGATGATGATGTAATTATAACCAGCTAGAGTCATTTCGGCTTATATTCCTAGTTAGAAGTCATGTGAAACAATTGACTTGGAAAAGCGAAGTAGGGAGTCAATGTACTCGTGTCGAAAACCGTCATGGTTTCGTAACAAGCATGTAGAGTGGGAAAACCCGCAATTTGAATCCAGACTATGTTGCATGCGACGATGCTTGTATCATTTTGTAGGCCTTATGAGTATAGAACCCTTGAATTTCAGAATAGCGGGAAGTTGGTGTAGTTACTTGAGTGTGTTGTGCAAACACGGAAACTGATTAAACAAGTGCGAAACCACTTAGGAGTGGGTGTTTTTTTTATTCAAGGATTTTACATGTATACGAGTTCATGAAATTATGAACTCGGCAATATAGCAAAAGTTGCACTATGCGCTATATAGGAGGATATCCTAAACCCTTGAGGTCATCAAGGTTGTCAATTATTTTCAAAATTATACAAATAGGAAACTGTAGGATTTCGATCAATTCAAGTCGAGTAGGGTGGGTGAACCATGTTCATGCATTCTTAGAGCGCTAATTAGAAACAAATCCTTTGGCCAAGGTGGTGTACTATCCTCAAGTGCATCGAACGTTCACCGTAACTGGATGGCGTTTCTTGTGGAGTGTCGTGCATGACTAGAGGGTATCTAGAGATCTGTACGATAACAAGACACGTAGGTTACAACACCAGAGCTCAGATGGCAAACACCAATGGTTATCCTAAGTCTATCCTCTTGAGTAGGGTAGGGCCACTTCCGGTTAGGAAGGAGTGCGGGAGACCGACGGTCTATGGTTGGAGGTTAAACTCCTCGAAGATACTTTCTCTTCCAAGCCTTGAGGAATGCTGAGTCTTGAATGTGATGGGTCGACAATCGAGATGCATGATAATGGTATGTTTCCAATATTTGTTGTTTCAAGAAAATTTCATTTGTTAGAAAACAAAGTGTTTAGCATATATCATTTCTTTCAGCTTTATGAAAATGAGATCATGTTTATGTTAAAATGAAAGATGTTGTTTTGGATTATGGATGAGTTACTTTTGTATTTGATTACTAGTAAAAAAAAAAATTACCGTCTTGAAAACTTATTTACTTCTTGTCATTTTGGTTTTGGTTGTTACAAAAAGAAATCCCAATGTATCAAGTCTGGACATTTAAACCACATGAAACTTCTTCTGAGATGATTTTTTCTAGCATGAGAACAACCGATGAGTTTAGAAAATTTCCTGGCGTAAAGTTCCCTTGATCAAGCATGGATAAATTTTGAGTTTTGCACGTCTACGAGAGCATTTCCAACTCTAATATCTAACAAAAATCTCCCTTCTATTGTTGCATACGAAACCGCGGGGAGAAAGAAATACACGACAGACAGAGAGGGAGGACAACCACATATTAAACATTTTTCAGGTGGTTTGTTATTTTATTTCAGTGGTCGAAAATATTTGTCAACAAATGGAAAACAGTGCAAACAAAAATCGACGACGAGAAATTGACAAACGACTTTGATCATTTGAATTATCTTGCACCCTTGTATGCTATCGTCAATTGTTGATCGCTGAATTTGGGTCTTTTGTATACCAAAGGGAATGCCTTCAGCATAATTAACTATGAACTTTTTAAAATATGAATTAGTAAAAATCTAAACCTAAAAAAAAATAAACTATAGAAAATTGAAAGTAATTTATCTAAAACTATTAAAACTAAACTAAACTATTAAAAATTTAAAATCTAAGTATTAAAACATTTTAAAAGTTTAATTGAAAAAAATGAACAATGAATTGATTTAAAAATTTAATTTTCATGTTAATGTGAGTAAGGGTGTTGAGGCTCGAAGGAGAAGATTGGAGGCTAGATGGATTCCCCAGTCTGAAGAATGGGCTAAGATTAATTTTGATGGAGGTTCTAGGGGCAGCCCTGGAGCTTCCGGGACAGGGTGTATTGTGAGAGATTGGAAGGGAGCGGTGCTTGGGAAAGTGGCAAAAAAACTTTCCTTCAGTTCTAATAATGAAGCAGAGCTCCAAGCTTTATTCTTAGGCCTACAGATGTGTCAAAGCCTTAAATTGGAAAAGGTGATGGTAGAAGGGGACTCATAGATAATTGTTAATGCAATTAGGATTAAAATAATTTTAAATTGGAAACTTCAAGGCTTATTAATTGAGGCGTTGGGGGTTATTGCCAAATTTGAAGGGGTAGTGGTTAACCACATCTACCACAAGGCTAATGGAGCTCAACAGATAAACTGGTAAACCAAGTTATAGAATCTAGAAAAAACTTTTTTGGGAGGTACCGAACAATGATGAATATTTATGATAGAGAGGACGTCAATTAACATCAAAGTTGTAGGGCGAGGCTGGTGAAGAGTGCAAGGGGAAATGGAGTTTGGGAGACTCAATCATTTTCCAGAATAGAAGTGAATTATAACTATTGCTTTAGACATTGCATCTCATCCACAGAGACGATTGACAACGAGAACGGAGACTCCCATTAGGCTATTGAGTAGGAAGAGGTAAATGTCCTTCTTGGGGGAGATCACAGAGAATAGACTGAGTAAGGTGTTTAAACTGAAATGTGGTCTCGTGTTGTATGCAATAGAGGGTTTTAGGGGAGGATTTCATGCTCAGTGAAAATAGGTATAGGGTGAATAGCAACCTCGCCTCAATGTTTATGGTAGTGTTATTAGACCTAGGTGAAGAGAAGAATTTGATTAAGGTGCTAATGGAGATGTTTGTGGAGGCAAATTTTAGATAGGGCTTTAGTGAATTGCTATGAATTGCAAGAATTGGGATTGGCATTCCATTGCTAAAGGACTTCCATAGAATCAACTGTGCAAGACAATTGGTTAACTGGACGCCTTTCGTAATAGATACAAAAGTGGAGAAAATTGTAGCAAGGAGGATGAAGGCGGCTTAGGGAGTGTAGTTTCTAAAAAAGTTGGCAGGGTTAGATGCGGAGGACGATGGGCTATAGGAGCTCCTCAACAGTTTCTATGATGGGAACAACACATAATAGATAAGTTTAGTTTTTATGCCATAGGGATTTTGTTATAACCCTAGTGGAATATAAGAATCAAGGTTTTAGCATGCTTTAGTAGCAATATGGATAGATTTAGTAGCATAGACAGAAGTATAGTATAAAGAATGGTAGTTCTCACATGGATTTTGGCTTTGCACTATTTTTTTGTAGCTCAAGCATTCAGGGTGGGAAAAATTGTTAAAACTTTGTTAAGTTTTGTTAAAACTTAATATAAAGGGAGCAATCCCCATGACTGCAGTTTGCATATAAAAAAAATTAAAAACATAAAAGATAACTTATTAAAAATATAAAAATATATAATCTAAAAATACAAAATCAAATTTATTAAAAATTTAAAAACTTAATCTAAAAATTTAAAATCTAATTTATTAAAAATGAAAAATCTAATCCAAAAATTTAAAGATCTAATGTATGAAAATTTTGAAAATCAAACTATTAAAAAGTTAAAAAAATCTAAACTAACTATAAATCTAAAATTTAAACTATTAATAATCTAAAATCTAAAAAATTAAGAAACTAAATTATTTTAAAAAATTAACTAATAGAATATTAAACTAATAAATAACAAAAATGAGTGCATTTTCTATATAATTTTTTTTTGTATTTTGTTTAGTAAAAAATTTACTGGGTCAAAATGTAGAGGGGAAAAAGTCTAAGCTAAAAATGCAAAATGCAAGCTAATAGACTACCTCTATCTCGAATTGAAGCATGAAAGAAAAGGAAACTAAAGTAATGCAAACTAAACAAAACTTAATACCTTTCCTTGATATGAATGATGGCTCCTAATGATGAAGTGCTTGATGATGGTTTGTTCTGTTGAGTTGTTCTAATGGACTCCTCGATATGACAACATGTACCTGCAAATGTTTCTTGATTATTCATTGGATCAGAGAGAATAACTAGATTTATAGATTTGAGATAGAGGAATGGAGGGTTAGGATTCATTTGGATTAGATGGCTAGGATTGAATGAGACAAATTAGGGCAAGATTAGAAGTTTCTGGTAAATTCTATAAGGATGAATCGTTGAGATTAAATATAAATGGATGGCTAGGATTGAATGAGACAAGCTTATGGCAAGTTAGAAGTTCCTAGGAAATTCTATAAGGATGGATGATTGAGATTAAACATAAATGAATGGATAAGATTGAGTGAGAGTAATTAGGGCATGGATGGAAGCTTCTAGGGTTTATCCTTATGTGTACGAATAGTATTAAAAGATGTAGTATGGAAATGAGTGGTGGAGATATAAAGTTAGTTTGACTTTTGTGGGTGTGTCTAGTTTCAATGAATCTAGATAACCATTAGTTAGTCATGTGACTTCTTGAATTTTTAATTCATTTATTTATGGATAATGGATAAGGATGAGATTTAATAGGGATTTAGAATATGATTTAAGATTTTTAGACTAATTAATTAAATAATAAAATTATTAAATTAATTAGTAGAGTGGGATGTGGGAAAATTAGTTTAATTAAATAAATATAATTAATTAATTAATTTGATGATGGAATAAATGTTAAATAGAATAATCTTAATTAATTAAATAAATATTAGTATTAAGATATATGTGGTTAGGATGAAATTAGGATGGTGTTGAAAAGTGTTGAAAGTGTCGAAAGTGATGTTAGATGTGTCATTAAGACATGGTCAATTTTAGGTGTCTACAAGGAGAATGAGGACAACATATATCACTTACTTTTAACTTCAAATTTGTAGAAACATGATGGGAAAATGTTCTTGGAAAGTTAAATTGGGCTAGCTCTCCCCCAAGACATCTGATCTCTATTTGTAGCTTGTCTATTTCTTCATAAAAGTGTTGCATTTCTTAGTATTTGGACTATTTGCCCCTCAGTGGTGATTTGGGAACTATGGAAAGAAAGGAATAAGTGACTCTTCGAAGACAAAGAGATGAACTATGAAGTTTTCTTCAACAAGGTAGAAAATGCCATTATGGAAGTGCTCAACAATGCAACAAGAAACCAACCAACCACGAAGAGTTTGTTTATAACTTGATATAATGAAATTTAGAAATCCTGGAGTGGGTTGGTGGTTCTTCTTGTTTATGGGAAAGGTAGGGTTCATCTAACACATAACCCAAGAGCATATGCAAGGTGGGTATTGCTAGATGAAGATTGGCATAAACTAAATTTTGATGGTGTGACTATAAGCACAAAAATCATGCACAACCTCCACGAGGACCCCTATGATGAGCTATAATCCTTGTTATGTATATGTAAGCATGAAATAACATCCTCTCAGTAGCAATCCTCTTGGTGATGTGTCATTTATTTCATCTTGTATTGTTTCCCCTTTGTCATTTTCTCTCTTTCTCTGTTGTCGACGCTTTTCGACACTTGTCAATTTGCATTTTTTGAGCTTGTGACCCTATTCCTAAGCCTTGTATGCATCTTGTAGGTGAGTTTTCACCCTTCCCTAATGTTTTTCATCTTCTCCACCCCCTAGAAGCCTTTTAGAGGTCCCCTCTAGCCATCTCCCACTTTTGGTTTTCAGTTTCACGCAACCAATCCAAATCTCCCCCTATTATTTCCAGATATTCCACGAGGAGATCCCACTTTACAAGTGGAGATTTAGATTCTTGCACATGACTGACCTATTTCCAGAGGCATAACCCCTTATTTTCTCCTCCTCTTCCATCTCCCATCCAGAACTTCAACCCAGGTGCTCTCCTTAGTGTGTTGCTCATGGGTCGCCCCTGGGCGACTGAGACTAGTGAAAGGGGTGACCCCTGGGTGACCCTGTTGTGTTTCTAGCCACATAAAAACTTGAGTTTCTAACTTGAAAAAGCTCCTTTTTCACCTATTTTTCTTCATGTTTAAATGGATTTTCGAGCCTAATATGGAGTTAACTATTTTATGCACCCACACATGCATAATTAGCTCCATTTCATCTAAAAATAACAACTCATGCATTCTCATGCATTCCCATGCACTCTTTCTTCTTCACTTCTTCTTGAGTGATAAGCTTTTACTAGGCAAATCACTCTAATTTTAACCCAAATCACTGTTGAATCCTCTGTGTTAACTCTCCAATCTAATTGAATTAACTCTCCTTCTTCCTCACCTCTCATCCCTTCTTCTAACCTATAAATACCCCCTCCCTCAAGCACAAAGGGAGGCAATTTCATTGTGCACTCAGCTGTTGCAAGTTATTACTATCTACATTCAGCATTCTTGTGCTCATACAGGACATAGGAGCCTTTTGTTTTGTTTGTTACTTATCAAGCTTTCACATAAATCTCATCACGTGTCCATACCTTGCTCAAATCAAGCCATCGTGCTCATCAATAACTCTCATTGAGCTCTCTTTGCAAAGCTTCTAAAGCTTCTTTCGCTTCTTTTGTCATCTTGTCGCCAAGAGGATTCCCTGCTACTACAAGAGGATACAAGGTTGACACACAAGGAAATTTGAGGGTAGTGGAGGCTCACAAGTCTTCTTTATTTCAGGTTCCTCTATCCTTTCTGTCAATTGGTAGTAATTAGATAACTAAAATTGCTCTTGGGATCAGTAATCTTATTGCTTTTTCCTTGAAAGGATAATTAAATCTTACATTCTTAGAGTAATTTCCTTTCATAGTTTAAATTAGTTACATGCAATTTCCTTTCTTATATTAAATCATTCCAAATATTCAAAAAAACCCCAAAAACATACACTAGTGTAGAAACAACAATATATTACTAAAAAAAACTACTAAAAACTACTTATAAATGACCAAACATGTTCACGTGACCATTAGTAGTTTATTGCCAGTCATTTATAACATGATCAAATTGATTACTAAACCTTTTTTAGTCATTTATTGGTTGTTTTGATTGATCGATTTGGTAGTATATTTAGTCATTGATTTAGTCATTGATTGTTGTAATCTGGTCACTTATTTAGACGTTTTATATTCACTAATATATTTAGTCGTTAATTTAGTCATTGATTGTTGTTAACTGGTCACTTATTTAGTCATTTTTATTCACTAATTTCTGTCCATTGGTAGTATATTTAGTCATTAATTTTAATCAACATTTTGATCAATTTGGTAGTATATTTAGTCATATTTATTCATTTGGTCACTGATTTTTGTTAATTGGTAGTATATTTAGTCAATTTAAATATTGATTGATGTCAATTAGTAGTATATTTAGTCATTTTGAAGCTTGCATTTAATCATTAGCATATTTAGTAGTATATTTTGAAGCTTGCACAATGAAACAACTTCGAGAAGGTTAAAAAAACTTATTTTATTGATAAAAAAATGCTTACAAACAACATATAGATTTGAAAATAAGTTACAATGCTTTCTCTTTGCTAAAAAAACCTTCATGATTAAAATACATAGCTCAAAGAATGAGCAAGAAACTAATTTTCTGAGTATCACTGATTTTCTGAGTATACTTTGATGGTTATTTCACTTGACACTATCATGGTAGCTTCACCCTTTGCCTTTGATCCTTTGTCTTTTCAAGAACCATTGTGGACTATCATCAAAGCTCCTACTCTCTACCTTGCAACACTTATCCTTTTATGCCACTCAAGATCTTAAAAACACTTATCCTTTTATGCTCTGGAAGTCACTATGATAGTCTAGGATCAATGTGTTGCAATTCAAAAATATAGTCTTGTCTTACCCATTGAGATTGTGCATGCTGAGATTCCATAGCTGTCTTACCCACTGTCCATGCTCTCTTTTACTCACTGTGAACTTTGCTTACTCTGTTATGCACTGTAGGTTCTATTTTTTCTGAGTCTGTCTCCTTGAGAAGAACTTTGTTCTTGTAAAATACAATTGAATGTAACACTCTATTTACATCATAAATTTCCAAATTCAGTTGAGATTTGATGTCATCAAAACTAAGTTTTTCAGCTTCATTGAACAACATTAATAAAGTGGATTGTAGTTGATTCCATAACAGATTTAGAGTTAATTAATATTGCACACAAAGCAGAATCATATTTTTCAGAAATGCATCTCAATTTCAAATAAATGTTTCAGAATACAACTTTGTTTACTTCTAATAGAAACTCTAAGTAGGCTTGCAAATAATAAATTTCTCACAAATGGCAACTGATATTCAAAAACTAGTCACTTGGTAAGTCGATAATACCATCTTTGTTGTGTTGCCATCAAAACTGCCTTTCATGGCGTAGGTCCCAAGAGAATATATCCATGTAAGTTTACACTGCTTATTTTCCTTAGAATAGAATTGTTTATATATATATATACATTTAGCCTGCATCAAAAAGGTAAGAATAAACAACTAAGACTAGATGTATTTTTTGATTAATGAAATTACAAATAAGTAACAAATAAGTTTTACTAGCTCAATAGAAAGATTGATATAAGGGGACTTCTAGGCTAGCCAATATCCAATAGTAAGGACTTTAACACTCAAATCCATTCCAACATGAATGTCTTCTCTGACAAGATGAGCGAAGTGTGGAAACATAGACAAAGCACATAAACTATTTGACAAAATGCCTCAAAGAAATGTGGTCTCATGGACTGCAATGATTGCAGGATATGCACAAATTGAACTTTTTGAGAAGACTTTAGAAACTTTCAAGCAAATGCAATTGGCAGGTGTAAAGATAAACTCCACAACCTTTACTAGCATCCTCCCTGCCTGTGCCAAAATGGGAGCTTTGGAATAGGGTATGGACATCCATCAAAGCATGAAGGATAGAGGAATTTTGTCAGATGTTGTAGTTGCAATTGCCCTGGTAGACATGAATGCAAAATGTGGAAATATAGACAAAGCACGTGAACTATTTAACAAAATGACTCAAAGAAATGTGGTCTCATGGACTACAATGGTTGCAGGATATGCACAAATTAAACTTTTTGAGAAGACTTTAGAAACTTTCAAGGAAATGCAATTGGCAGGTGTAAAGCTAGACTCCACAACCTTTGCCAGCATACTCCCTACTTGTGCCAAAATGGGAGCTTTGGAACAGGGTATTGACATCCATCAAAGCATGAAGGATAGAGGAATTTTGGCTCTTCCCACATCACCGCAGGAGCTATCAAGAGTCAATGCGAAAGTGCGGGAAGCTTCCTGCACTCCCGCACTGACTCCTGATAGCTCCCGCGATGATGCAGGAAGAGCCTACACTGCATCTACCATATGCAAAATGTAGAAGCATTAACAAGGCATGCGAACTATTTGGCAAAATGCCTCAAAGAGATGTCATCTCATGGAATGCATTGGTTACAGGATATGCACAAAATGGATTTGTTGAAAAGGCTTTAGAAACTTTCAAGCAAATGCAATTAGCAGGTGTAAATCCAAACTCGGCACCCTTTGCCAACATACTCCCTACCTGTGCCAAAATGGGAGGGTTTGGAACACGGTATGGACATCCATCAAAGCATCAAGGATAGAGGAATTTTGTCATTTGTTGTCGTTGCAACTACCCTGGTAGACATGTATGCAAAATATGGAAGCATTGACAAGGCATGTGAACTATTTGGCAAAATGCCTCAAAGAGATGTCATCTCATGGAATGCAATGGTTGTGAGATATGCACAAAATGGATTTGTTGAAAAGGCTTTAGAAAATTTCAAGTAAATGCAATTGGTAGGTGTAAATATAGACTCCACAACCTTTGCTAGCATCCTCCCTACCTGTGCCAAAATGGGAGCTTTGGAACAGGGTATGGACATCCATCAAAGCATGAAGGATAGAGGAATTTTGGCTCTTCCTGCATCATGGGAGCTATCAAGAGTTAGTATGGGAGTGCGGGAAGCTTCCCGCACTCTTCTATTGACTCATGATAGCTCCCATGATGATGTGGGAAGAGCTTGCACTACATCTACCGTATGCAAAAAGTGGAAGCATTGACAAGGAATGTGAACTGTTTGGCAGAATGCCTCAAAGAGATGTCATCTCATGGAATGTAATGGTTTCAGAATATACACAAAATGGATTTGTTGAAAAGGCTTTAGAAACTTTCAAGCAAATGCAATTAGCAGGTGTAAAGCCAAATTCGGCAACCTTTGCCAGCATACTCCCTACCTGTGCCAAAATGGGAGGGTTTGGAACATGGTATGGACATCCATCAAAGCATGAAGGATATAGGAATTTTGTCATTTGTTGTAGTTGCAATTGCCCTAGTAGACATGTATGCAAAATGTGGAAGCATTGATAAGGCATGTGAACTATTTGGCAGAATTCCTCAAAGAGATGTCATCTCATGGAATGCAATGGTTCCAGGATATGCACAAAATGGATTTGTTGAAAAGGCTTTAGAAACTTTCAAGCAAATGTAATTAGCTAGTGTAAAGCCAAATTTGACAACCTTTTCCAACATCCTCCCTGCTTGTGTCAAAATTGGAGCTTTGCAATAGGGTATGGACATCCATCAAAACATAAAGTATAGAGGAATTTTGTTAGATGTTGTAGTTGCAACTGCACTATTAGACATGTATGCAAAATGTGGAAGCATAGACAAGGCACGTGAACTGTTTGACTGAATGCCTCAAGAATGCCTCAAAGAAATGTGGTCTCATGGACTACAATGATTGCAGGATATGCACAAAATGGATTTGTTGAAAAGGCTTTAGAAATTTTTAGAGGAAAACATGGAACAAAGCCCATAAAGTAGTTAAATTTTTGTCAAAGAATCATTGTATTCCCAATCAATTCCAGAAGCAAAGCTTCCATATAATGCAATTGGCCAAGAAAGTTCATAAGTCACAGGGATTCCATAGATGGAACTCCATCAATTAAAGGCAAAGCTTCTATGCACTGTAACTGGGATTTAAATGTTATAAAGTCAATGTTGTCTCATAGGTGACATGATTTCAATTACTTAAAAGACATCACCAAACAAAACAAATTGTTACTGATCAGCTAACATGGCTTGTATAAGTATGATTCCAAAACCTTCAAACCTTAATAGGTGAGACTTATGTATTCGAATCTATACATATTTTAGCCATAAATTGAGCAATACAACCAATGCTCGTTATCAGGTAGCAAATCCAAGCTGCTAGATATGATCTATGCCTCCATATTTGAAAGAAATTACTATTCTCTCAATATAAGTAAAATCCATTAGGATCATGAAATTAGAAACATACAAACAATGCCAGGGAAACTGGATATTTAAAAATAAGATAATTCACAGTTTGACTATTTTTGTTTTCCCTACTTATGGACCATGATATGAGTTACAAAGCAAGTAAAGCAAAATCGGCATGGTGAACAATCTTACTCTTAAAAAATTGTAGCCTTCATCAATAAGCTACCATAAAGAGAAAATGACATTAAAAGGTGAAAACTGGATCCATTTTCAAAATGAACAACCTAAAGTCTTCAAAAGCAGGTTCAATTTCTAATATTGTGCCTACAACAAAAGTATTGATGATAAATCACATACAAAATGTATAGCAGCATCATAGTGTTGTTTCAAGAGAACTCAAGATGAAACACTACAATGAATTAGTTTCATGATTGCATCCTAATTTTTCTAGTGGCATGGGCATATGATATGAAGATCGGTTCTAAATTGTCATAATGCAAAATGTTCTAGAACAGTTCAGTGTAATACCAATGCGCTCCCTCTAATAAGATTTGACCATAAATCGTGCTTAATACAATACATGTACATCCTATAGTGGGTTATTGGGCACATTACTGACATGAACAATAGGGTTGACTTTGATAAAAGATCCTAGCATGAGACCATTAGATAGTTGTTGGTGGTTAATGATCACAAAAGGAACTTGACATGCTATTGGTTGTGAACTTAATGATTCAAACCTAGACAAACATAGGATTTTCATAATTCTCAATCCAATCAATATGTTAGAAATTTTGTATACAAATTACTGTGCAGACCTGACACATAACTCTTGAATTTCCTAGCATGTGCACCATGCCAGCTGGTACATACATTTATATCTATCTCTTTGCATTTATATGTGTGCATTTTGGAATATAAGCAAAATAGGCCTTTGCTAAAATACATTTTGGCATGTGGATGTCATTCCAGGTAGCAGAACATAGATTTTCATCTTTACTTTTTCTTTAGTCATCACATATGCAGAATTAGACTTGGGGATATAATCATGCTGGCATCCCACAACAACGTTCCAATAGCATATCCATAACTTACGCTCTCAATCATATTGAAATTTGAAACTCCTTTCCCTATTTTGTAACTAAAAATTGAGTGCTCTATATTTTTCTTTAATTCTAGGGGCAACACATAAATTTAGAGAACTCTTTAGACAAACACACCTTACAATTTAGAACATGTAAAGCAAAATTGCAAATCCAAATATTCCTTTATTTTACCCCACGGCATTGCATGATGATCTTAAATTTCCTTACAGTCTTCTAATCGAGCAATGCACTACTATATTTTAACTCTTAAAATACAAGCTATTTATAATGCTACTTTCTCAAAAGTTAATACTGAGGAAACACACCTTGAGATTCCCAGGAATTTTTGAGGCTAGTGCCTCTGCATAATCTGCTATAGCATGATGCAAGTATATTGTTGTAGCATGTTGCAGTAGTTTAGTTTGATTCATAATAACCTCTACAACATCTGGATGACAATGTCCACAGGAAACTGTAACAATGCCTCCAAAAGCATCAAGATATCGATGCCCATCCTCATTAAATAAGTATTGCATCTTACCCTCAACAATGTTCAACTGCAAAAGGAAGTAAAGACAACAAGAGAAAATTGTTAGCATTCCTTTATTCTTTTACAAAACAAACCCTACAGAACCAACTGTGATGAAATAAAATTCATTAAAATAAAATGCCAAAGGAACAAGAATTTTTATTTATGACTACATGTATGGAGTGTCAAGTAAATCATTTTCTTGCGTGCAGCTCACAAAGAAATTCTCTAATTTTTTACCCCCATAATTTTTCAACTACAAAGAAAGTCAATCTAACTTTATGTGAAAACATTTGGAAAGCTAGAATTTACCACATGTAAGACTTGATTTCGGAACAAATTTAGTCAAAAAAACATCTCAACTATAGTGTAACAATCAAATATAATGATATCTAAAAGTATTAATTTGCAGCATACATATAGATCAAATAATCACAAATATAAGTTTTAACAAAATGTCTGAAAAAATTCACAATTAGATAACTTTTGAACTTATGTACACAATCACTTTTTTCCATCTATGCCATAAAGAGGCAATTTTGATGAAATACAAGGTCAATCATTCTTTTTACTTTAGAGGGAAGAATGAATGGATTCTCTCACATGTTCATTCTGACGCTGAGATGCTTGATAAAGGGACCTCACAATATGTCCCTGAAGGTCCATAGAATTACTTATTGCAACAATAAGAGTATGGCAGACTTCATCTATCACATAACTCCCAACCTGAAAACATGAAAATTGAAGAATGTAAAATAAATTGCTTAGAACCCATCTCATGCATTTCAACAAGATCAAATACTAAATATAAATGAACATAAGTATCAACATCTCATTAAATGGAGAAGAATATATACTCAGCAGTGGATGAACTTTCTACTGTCATGGGTCAGAAACTACTATGCCAAGATTGAAAACATTTTCTCATCAAATATTGGGGATGTGAAAGACAGAACCAATTTATCACTGCATATTTCATCTAATACTAATAGCACACTTTAAAACCTTGAATACATTATCTTAAAAACACACACATGAAGCTATGCTTATGATCAAATCCTCTATTAGCATCTTACCATGATCTGGAGCCAGGTACATGATTGACTATGTCCAGGGAAACATGGTTGTGCTGTATATTCGTTTGTAGACAGGTTTGGTGTATGTAGAGGGTAAAAGGCTAGTTTTACAATTATGTATTTTACATTTGAAAAGCCTTTTTGATCCAAGAGAATTTAATTTTGATCAACATGTGCCATCCTATGGGTTCACCAAACATCATGTGATAGACAGTGTTGGCTTCATCATGGTTCCTAGCACTCATGGTTAAAACTGCAGAGCCTAACTCCCATTACATAGCACCAACAAACACTAACAGTGACAACACAACCTTTGACACTAATAGCAGAATAATAGTGGAAAATGACAAACTACGAATTTAAATTGACAAAGGTGAAACTATAGCTCTTCTTGTAATCATCCATCCTATCTTTATCCTCTAAACCTAGATTAGCTATAAATATGTTGTTAGAATTAGCCAGTAGAAGATATCAATTAAATACAAATAAAGATTAAGTAGAGGAATGAAAATACATAGAAATAATAACATCGAGAGACAAGTTTTAACATGGTTCACCCAAACTTGGGCTACATCCACCAATAGAGAGTCCAATATTATTATCCACTAAATCAAACTAATTACAACCAGCAATCCCTGCAACTCAATACTATTGCAAAATGCTACAATACAATATGAATGGAAACCCTAACCCTTAGCCATTTTTATCATGACTTCCCCTTGACCCCGTCTTGGGGGCGCTGCCCCAAACCCTTGCAAGGGGCACTGCCCCTTGACCCCGTAGGAATTTGGGGGGAAATTGCGCCGATAAAAGTAGGGAAAATTTAACCTCCTAATCTGATTAGGCTCCATATAACAACACATGTTATATGGCTACTCATAAAATAGATCTCTAGTTTTGTAGTTCATGTTTTTCATTTCTTGAGGCATATCCAACCTTTTGGGTTCTATACAGAACTTGCAGGTTTATGAATTAATATATTCTATCATTACAATTATAATATGTTGCTTTACAGGTTTCTTGTTAGCGCATTCATTTGTAGCCTATTTCATGGCACTCTGATTATTGTTTAGAAAAAGAAATACTAATTCCTAAACCATTAGATCTTGACCAGAAGCAAAATAACAATGTTAAATAAACTCCCGAACCAGAAGATAGCCATACAGATTTAAAACTTGTCTGTTCCAGATCAGAATGAAACTTAAAAAAATAAAAATTTGGGGAAAAGATTTAATTTTAGGAGTCTTCAAAAGAAATAGAAGGTGGGAAAATATATAAACCCTAAGCCCTAAACCATAATGCAAATCTATTATGCGAAAAGATGAGATAAATTTTGCAAAAATGCAATGAAAGAAGGAATGAAGAGAATAAAAATACCATGGAAGCCTGTCTGTTTTGGTTCACTAATTAAAACAAGCTACATCGCTTGGCTCTGTTAAATCTCGTCGCTCACAACCTCCCCTCAAGATAATCAATAACATCCCCAAACATGGTAACTCACCCGCATTCCCACAAATAAACCCTAAGAATAGTGCAGTGTTGCGGTCTGCCATTCTCGGCAATAGAGATTTGCTGACCGACCCTAGCCGACCTTGGAGCAAATGAATCATGAACACAAGAAAAAGATTGAAAAGTGGTATTGAATGGTGGACCATCATCGATAGCTGCACCAACAACAAAGGGTTCAGACGAGCCCTCTTCATATTCATCGTATTTTAGTGAAATGGATTTCACTTTTGGCCCCCATCCTTTTCACTTTTGGTGCTCATTTTTTTAAGTCTAATTTTTATTTGTTTATTTGTGTGACTAATTATTTAGTCATTTATAGTTGTGATTTTACTTAAAGATCAAATTAATCATTTATTTAGTCATTTATAGTTGTGTTGCAAAAAATTACTAGAATTTAGTCATTTTTATTTGTTGTGACTAAAAGTTTTAGTCACGTATTCATTTATTTGCCCAAATTCTACTAGTGATAGTTAAATTGCATTAGGTAAAATTCATTTTAGCTTGCATTCACTCTTTGATTCCTAGATTAAAAGGCATATTTATTTCCAAAATATCAAAAAAAGCACAAAAACAAGTTTTTCATTTCATATAGTTGCATTCATAAAAATATAAAAAAGAACAAAAACATTAGACACTTAGAAAATTTGCAAACCCTTAATTCTATCACAAGGTCAACCATAGTCAAAATATTGGTCAAAACCCTTGATTCCATCACAAGGTCATTCAAAGTCAATGCACAATCAAACCTTAGGTCAAATCAAACCCTAAGTCAAACCCTAGGTCGAGTTAAGGCTAGCTCACAAACACCTATCTGTTGTCTCAGCTCACGAATGTGCCCAGGATTAAGAGGTGAGTGGGTGAGGGCGATCCTCAATGAGATAGAGGAAATCCATCTAAGACCACAATAGGACCCACTTGTATTACAACTACAAGAAGAACATAGGTAGTTCCTAGTACAACAAGCATTCATCCAATACTTTGAAAGACAACAAGCCATCAATGAGAACAATAACTTACCCACATAAAGGTGGACTATCAAAAACCCTAACAGGAGAAGAGTGACTAGTGACCCTTCGGGACATATGGTTGCCTCTACAACAATGTTCATTGAATGACACATCTACACTAGCGCACAACAACATAGGCCTCAAGATGTGCCAACCCCTCTCTACAAAGTCCAGCTCTCCAACAAGCCAGACCACCATGTGTCTCGTCTCCTCTTGATTGGCTACTTCCATGAGAGCAAGAGTGACATGGCGGTTCACCCTGTGGCAAGGAGGGAAGGGTCTGTGTACACACCGAAATCTGACTCAATAGCCCCAGGCAATTGAGGTCACAATTTTGAGCATACAATGACTAGAGGCAACCTAGGTCTATTAGGGGCAAAATGAATAATAAGAAACCATAAAGGGGAGATGGTAAGTTTAGCAACAAAGAAACTCATAGAGGGAATGAACAATAAGGCCAAAGCTTGCAAAATGTTAGGATTATTGAAAATACATGTAGAAGAATACTCTAAAATTATTGTCAATGCCATCAGAAAATGCTCATCCCCAAATTGGAAGATCAATAATATTTTGAAACATTGTTGGATCTTATTAGAAGAGTTTCAAGAATACAAAATAAACCATGTTTTTCAAGAGGCAAACTATGAGGTAGATGTGATTGCCAACGTGGTAATCAAAATGGTTGGGAGCTATTATATTGCCAACTCCCCGGAGGCATGGCAAGATTTGGCATTGGATCTGTCGGCCACCCTCATGCGTATAAACTAGAAGTAAGAATTATGAGTAGTTAATAAGTTGAGGCTAGCTTGCTCCATTGTAGAGGAGGATAATTTGGATGAGAAGTTGTAATAATGGTGCCAACCAAGCAAAGTATAGAGGCGAAGGAAATATATGGCAATGTTTTGCTTGGCTTTTGTAACAGTTTGGGAATTATGGACATAACAGTCTACCTTAGAGATAGAAAGAGGCAAATCACCTTCATGGGATTTCATACTGTAGGTTGAAGAAAATCTTTAAAATAAAATTGGTAATTATTTTGCATGCCATCCGCATGGTGTTGGGAGACACATTGTTGTCTACATCTCATAGGTATAGGGTCAATACATATATTTCTTCAATGCTTGTTGTTTTTTCCTAGATTTAGGTGAAACAAAGAATGTAATTCATATGGTGGCAAAGTCTTTGATAAAGTTGAGATGGCAGGGTGGTATGGAAAAGATATTGGATGATGTCATTTTGGGACTGTAATATACACCTTATTTTTGTAGGTTTTTTGAGACCAAGTTTTTTGCCAGTTTGGTTTTTGCTCACTGATGTGTGCTTTGATTATTTTTGTGTTTTTGCATATGATGTTTAAAGAAACAGTAATGAAATACAAGACATGCAAAGATACCCAGATGGAAATATAGTAGAAATACATAAAACTACGAATACCTAGATGAATAAATAGCTCAAATATCAATACGGTAACTGTTGGCAAAAAAGTCAACATTCCCCTTCGAGATTCATGACATGGCTTAACCACCTCCTACTAGTCCTTATCTAGGATGGTAGTGGTTTCCTAATAGGTGCACCTTTTGGGAGAAATAGCTATCTCAACACCCTACAAGTGGTATCAGAGCTGGGTCAGAGGTTCAAATCCCCTTAGGTAACACTAAGGGGGGATTGTTGGCAAAAAAGTCAGCATCCCCCTTTGGGATTTGTGACATGGCTTAATCCCCTCCCACTGGTCCTTATTTGGGATGGTAGCAGTTTCTTGATAGGTGCGCCTTTTGGGAGAAACAACCAGCTCAACACCCTACAGTAACATACCCATTTCTATTTCTTCAAAGTTGCAAGTCTGATATACATAAACCAAAAAGGTGGTCACATTCAACTGCTCAAAAATCTCAACAATGGATGTTCTCCCTTCGTTAAATGTTTACAATGCAAAATATAACCCTAGACGCCACTGTCATGTGCAAAATTTGCTCCAAATAGTAGACGTTTTCTCTTTAGGAAAGCTCACATCCCTATGTAGGCTGTATGACCCTGCTGGGAGTTAATATCAACAAATAAACATCTCAGAAACCTTCCCAAATTTGTATTCCTTCCATGGAAATTTGATATTTCATGTGCAGATAATTCCCACGCCAACACAAGGGAGAAAGAGTTCTAAAAACCCCACAAATTTGCTTCAACAAGGTACAGCCAAGCTGTAGAAAGGTATGGCTAGCAAGGTGTGTAGAATCAGTCCCCAATTACACTCCAAAAACTCCTAAATCTGCAACTCAAATATTCAATGGATGCTCACAAATAAAACTAAATATAATCCTTCAAAAAACTCCATCAAAACTATCAATCCAAGCACAAGCATAATCTCTAGATGAGACTACCAACATACCCTCTTGATGATGTCTTTCAATCATGAAGAGAGTGTGATCTATAGAGGATTCCATCCCTGCAAACCCTTGTTTTCCAGCTCAAAGCTAAAGCTCCAAGAATGCACGATAATATTGAGTGAATGAATGAATGAGAGAATGACTTCTCTTTTTTTCTTTTGTTCTCCTCATTTCCCAATGCCCAAGATGAATATTTTATTTTTAGCATTTAATATTTTAATCCCCTTATATTTCCATGAGTTGGGCATCCCCACACAAGCCTAACACATTCACTTTTTAAAAATGACTTATGACTCCCTTTTTAAAAAGTGACTATAATATAAAGCAACTTCATATTTAAACAATATAAGTTAAATATTTAATTTAAATTATTACTTCAACATTTAATATATCATTCCTTGGTTGTTTTGAAAGCCAAGCAATAAATGCTAGCTACTCCAACCGAGAATACTGAATATGGAAATATCAAACAAACTCCACCGGTAACCCTTGCCTGACTTACTATAAATATAAGTCCTAGAAAAATGTGTCCAAGACACCCTCGGGAAGGAAAATGAACTCAACCCATCATCCAATTGTACTAGAGCTGCTAGAAATCCTCCACAAAAGTTCCCTAACCAACCTCCATTAGCCTGTACGGGAACCTTAGAATAGGCTAACTGCTCCCACCTGTCGAACTAGCTAAGAAGGGGGCATTACAGTCTGCCCTCCCCAAAATTGCTTGTCCTCAAGCAATCTCAACTCAGGATGCTGTAATATCTGCTTACTCTCCCATGTTGCATCCTCCACTAGCAAGTTCTTCCATTTGACCAGGTACTCCTTGATGATCCTCTTCCTGAGATTCCTCTCATGAGTGTCAATGATAGCCTCTGGAATCAAGATTAGCTTCCCTTCCTCATCCAATGGTGGTGACTCATATGAGGGAACAACATTGTGCCCAAGTGCTTTCTTGATCCCAGATACATGAAATACATTATGTACTTTGTTGTTGGTTGGTAGCTCAAGCTCATATGCAACTTCTCCCACTCTCCTGGACACTCTGAATGGACCATAAAACCTAGGTTTTAACTTCTCTGCTCCACTCCTTTTGAGAGTGGACTGCCTGTAAGGTTGGAGCCTTAGGTAGACCATGTCCCCAACCTCAAAACTCTGTTCTACTTGGTGCTGGTCTACATACAATTTATTTGACTTTGTGCTTGTTGCAGATTCTCCTTGAGCTCTTTCATGATATTTTGACTTTATTGCAATAAGTCTTTTGCCTTTGGTACCCTATTGTCACCAAGTAGCAAATCCATGAAACTAGGGGCATCATACCCATATAAATCCATAAATGGTGTCATCCTGATTGACATATGATATGTTGTGTTGTAACAGTACTCCCCAAGGTGCAACCATTTGATCCATGCCCTCTGCTGCCCCAAAACATAGTTTCTGAGATACCCTTCCACCCATTTGTTCATTATTTCTATTTGCCCATCTATTTGTGAGTGGTGAATGGTACTAGGAGTGAGCTCGATGCCACACAACCTGAACAACTCCTGCCAAAAGGGACTTAGGAACTTGTTGTCCCTATCACTCACAATCCCCTTGGGTATCCCGTGTAACCTGAAGATCTCCCTAAAAAATAAATCAACCACATGTACCACTGTGTATGTCACTGATATAGTGAAGAAGTGTGCAAAGTTAGTTAGTTTGTCGACCACTACAAATATGCAATCCTTCCTTTGTACCTTCGGTAGCCCAGTGATGAAGTCCATGGAGATGTATTCCTATTTTTGATTTGGAATGGGCAAGGGCTGAAGTAGTCCAGCTGGATAAGTATGTTCATTCTTATCCTGCTGGCAAATAAGGCACTCCTTAACATACTTAAGGACTTCATTCTTGAGTCCCTTCCATGTGAAATGCTCCTGAACCTACCTGTATGTCTTGAAGAATCTAGAATGACCAGCCATAGGTGTGTCATGGAAGGTCCTCAAAATCTTGCCCTTAAATTGTGAGTTAGGCACTCGGAAAATCCTCTCCTTATAAATAGTCAAGTCATTGACCACTACGTACCTGTCATCCTGCACTGTGCCCTTTATGATTCTTGTTTCCCAAGAATCCATAGCATACTCTGCTGAAATTGACTCTCTCCAATAAGTAGAGATCTCACCTAACAAACATAAGTGAGGTCTCCTAGATAATGCATCTGCCACTATGTTCTTCTTTCCTTTGACATATTCTATGTCAAACTCATATGCTTGTAGCCTACTCACCCACTTCTGTTGACGATCATTCAGGTCCTTCTAGTTCATGAAGTACTTAATGTTGTTATGATCTGTCTTGATAATGAAGTTGCCTCCAACCAGGTAAGGTCTAAATTTGGCCAATGCATGCATTATGGCCAATATCTCTTTGTCATACACTGAATAACTCTTATCCACACCCCTGAGCTTCCTACTCTCAAATGCTATGGGGTGTTTCTCCTACATCAATACTGTCCCAATCCCCTCTCCAAAAGTCTCACACTCCAACCCAAAGGGCTTGGAGAAATCTGGAATTGCCAACATAGGGCAAGTGGACATCAACTGCTTGAAGTGTTCAAAACAATTCTGTGCTGAATCTGACCATATAAAGGCTCCCTTCTTGGTCAAGTCTGTAAGTGGAGCTGCAGTCAGTGAGAAGCCCTTAACAAACCTCCTATAGAAACCACATAACCCAAAGAATCCCTTGAGCTGAGAGAGATTCATAGGTTAGGCCATTCTATGATAGCCCTTATCTTCTCTGGATCAACCCTCACTCCCTCTACACTGAGATGAGTTTTCATCATTGTTGTCCTCCTTATTAGATTGCTGATCTAATTTTTTAGAATCGGTTTCTTCAATAGAAAAGTACTTAATTTGTTTTTCCTTTGCCTTGTTAAGGCATCTATGAGTTGGATCATATGGCTCTCTACAATGGAAATAAAGTTTCTTCCTCCTATACTCATTCAACTAGTCATTACTCAACCGATTGGTCTTTTCTCTTGGCTAGTTTATATCACGCTGAAAAGTCTTCTTATCCTTGTCCTTTTTGTATCGAAACCCTTGGTCTAAAATTTTCTTTTAGAGGTAGAAGACTCCATGTCCCTAGATTTTTTCATAGCTTTATGTAGAGAAGGTAGATTAAGGCCCTTGATCTAGCCTCTTAGTGGATCGATGAGTCCATCTATAAAGAGGACCATCATTCTACATTTTGAGATATCAGTCACCATCACTGATAGCTTTTGGAACTCAGATATGTAGCTATCTACTGAACCCCATTGTTTCAAATTGTGCCAGTTCCTTAAATTATAACTCTGTGTCCTTCTTGTCAAATCTGTCAATCAACCATCCCGTGAACTCTGCATATGATGTGATTTGATCATGTCCTAGAGTGGTCTTCCCATGGTGCCACCACTCATGGGCAATGTCATCAAGATGTAAAGTAGCATAGGTGATTACCTCATCTTCTAGCATAGGGCTAAGCTGAAGGAAGCTATCTAGCTTCTATACCCACGCTCTCACTATTGTCTTCCCTAACCCATCAAAATATGGAATGTTCAATTTGTTCACCTTCTTATGTAGCTCATAATTCTACTGTCTACCACCCCTGTTGGGTCTGTGTTTCATCCTCAAATTTGAATATTAACGAAAATACATCTTAGCTCAAAAATCCTCACTAGAAGCCCATCAATCCTAATAATCACATCCTGAAACTCAAGATATATGGGCTCAGGATATGGTGTATTGTTTCATGGGGTGAAAGTAGGTATGCCAAGTCTATCATAAGTTGTATGTTGGTTAACTCCTTTGTTATTAACAGATACTTCTCCATCATTTCTTCTATCCTCATCATCTTTGTACCTGTTCCTGTCACCATTGTTGTCTCCATCGTTGTTCATATTCTTGTTATTGTTGTTTTTATTGTTATTGTTATTGTTTCCAGCATTCCCAATGGCTTGGTGCACTATAAGGTCTAGAAGACGATTAAATTTATTCTATAACTCTCATTGTCCCATGGCCAAATCATTTTGAATTTCTCTGGTACTAGGTTCTTCATGATCTTTGTCACCCATACCTATTTCTACTCTATCAACACCTGCGAATGGGTCAATATGCGAAGGTACTTCCAAGTTCGGCTATGACTTGTTCCTTTTAAGGTAGTATTGGGTTACATTACTCAATACATACTCTGCATGTTTCTGTCTGACCTCACAGGATAGCAAGATGAGCTATGCTCTGATACCACTGTAATATACACCTTGCTTCTAAGATAGTATTGATGTGTATTGGGCTGCATTACTCAATACATACTCTGCATGTTTCTATCTGACTTCATAGGATAGCAAGATGAGCTGTGCTCTGATACCACTATAATATACACCCTATTTTTGTAGGTTTTTTCAGACCAAGTTTTTTGCCAGTTTGATTTTTGCTCACTGTCGTGCATTTTGATTGTTTTTGTGTTTTTGCATATGATGTTTAAAGAAACAATAATGAAATACAAGACATGCAAAGATACCCTGGTGGAAATAGAGCAAAAATACAGAAAACCATGAATACCTAGATGAATAAATAGCTCAAATATCAATACGGTAACATACCCATTTCTATTTCTTCAAAGTTGCAAGTCTGATATACATAAACCAACAAGGTGGTCACATTCAAATTCTCACAATGCTCAATAATAGATGTTCTCCCTCCATCAAATGTTTACAATGCAAAATATAACCCTAGACACCACTGTCACATGCAAAATCTGCTTCAAATGGTAGGCATTTTCTCCTTAGGAAAGCTCACGTCCTTATGTAGGTTGTATGGCCCTACTAGGAGTTAATATCATCAAATAAACATGTCAGAAACCTTCCCAAATCTACATTCCTGCCATGGCAATTTGATATTTCATGTGCACATATTTCCCACACCAACACAAGGGAGAAAGAGCTCTATAAAGCCCACAAATTTGCTTCAACAAGGTACGGCCAGGATGTGGAAAGGTACGACCAACAAGGTGTGTAGAATTAATCCCCAAAAACACTCCAAAAACTCCTAAATCTACAACTCAAATCTTCAATGGCTGCTCATAGATAAAACTGAATATAATCTTTCAAAAAACTCCATCAAAACTATCAATCCAAGCACAAGCTTAATCTCTGGATGAGACTACCAGCAAACCCTCTTGATGATGTATTTCAATCATGAAGAGAGTGTGATCTACAGAGGATTCCATCCTTGCAAACCCTTGTTTTTTAGCTCAAAGCTAAAGCTCCAAGAATGCACGACAATATTGAGTGAGTGAATGAATGACAGAACGACTTCTCTTTTTTTCTTTTTTTCTCCTCATTTCCCAACGTCCAAGGTGAATATTTTTATTTTTAATATTTAATACTTTAAGCCCCTTATATTTCCAAGAGTTGGGTGTCCCCACACAAGCCTAGCACATTCACTTTTTAAAAAACGACTTATGACTCCCTTTTTAAAAAGTGACTTTATAATATAAAGCAACTTCATATTTAAACAATATAAGTTAAATCTTTAATTTAAATCATTACTTCGACATTTACTATATCATTCCTTGGTTGTTTCGAAAGCCAAGTAATAAGTACTAGCTACTCCAACTGACAATACTAAATATGGAAATATCGAACAAACTCCACTGGTGACCCCTGCCTGACTTACTATAAATAGCAAGTCCTAGAAAAATGTGTCCAAAACACCCTCCATAAGGAAAATGAACTCAACCCATCATCCAATTATACTAGAGATTCTAGAAATCCTCCATAGAAGTTCCCTAACCAACCTCCATTAACCTACAGAAACCCTAGAATAGGCTAACTGCTCCCACCTGTCAAACTAGCTAAGAAGGGGACATTATAGGGACTAGGTTTACTTCCGAGTAATGGAACTTGGCTTGTGATTCTTCAGCCTTACAATGGTTAGTGGGCTCCATTCATTATCACAATTGTGGGCCAGAATGAGGATGAACGCAAACATAAGGCCAAATGGGGTCCAAAATTCCTAAAAACTATTACTAGTGTAGCCCCTATGTAGGATGTCGACTGGTCATTTTCAATCGATACTAGGATCTCAGACTCAAGTGAGGAATAAGATTGTGGTGGAGTACACAAATGTTTGAAGATTGGTGCAATCTTATTGGTCAATACTATAAACAAATGAAAATAGAATATGTGATAGAAGGATATATACTTGTATTTTCTATAAAAAAAAGTTAGAAAAATTAAATTGTAATCTCTTATAGTTTTTTGTAACTGAAACTTTATAGAAATATAGTATTCCCAAAAGGAATTATGACAGTGGCCCTCCATTGGAGCATCTAGTTAATATTTTTTGGTTGATTTCTTTTATAGGAATGGCCCTCTCTCTCCAAATTTACTCATTAAATTTTTTTATTAATTAATATAACTTTAATAAATATTAAATAATACATTATAACTAATTATTTGCAGTACCATTACTAAATTATATGTACATAATTATGCATATCTCATTTTTCCAATTTAAATATTTAGATATTAAAATACAATGGCTCAATTATAAAAAATTTAAATAACTTTGAGTGATAAATATTTGAAAAAAAAGATTATAATAAACATTTTTTGTTTTAATGGGGTGGAAAGCATTCAAATAAGTTTGTGAGAAGGCTTTCAAGTTTATAGCATATAATGTAAAAAATAATGTTTATTTAGATGAGCGATTAATCTTTTGGCTTAAAATTGTTTGGAACAATTTTGTTTTAATAGAAAATGTACTATAAACAATAAATATGTGAGAATAATAGTCTTGTTGAAATTTAAAAAATAAAACAATCGATAATGGGTTGTTTTAAACCAGGTAGGAGATGTCGTAGGAATGATGGAGTGGTGACGAGAGATGTCATTACAATGATGAAGTTGGTACTCCATCATTCATTTCATGACATGGTGGAGGTAGAGGACGTTAGTACGTGGCATGGGCGAAGGACTCCTCAACAACACATTGTTTGCATTCTTCTCAAGGATTTGCTATCAACTATGGCGTCTGCAGCCGATGCAAGGGGACTAGGTAGGAAGATGGCAGTTAAGTTGAAGGGGAAAACTATCATGGAGGATAAAGCTAGTAAGAAAAGGAAGAGACGTGTCTCAAGGGAGGAGGCGCTGGTCGATTTCATGGCTATGATGGAAAAGGATATTACAAACCCTGGTATACGCCTCTGGTTGCAAAGAATGTGGGTCATGGCCAAGGACATGGATGGAACTCCAGGGGTTAGCATAGATAGGCGATGGTGAAACTTCTACTTGACCTAGGCTATACCAGAGGATGTTGGAACACCTTCGATGCAACACAATCATTGAGTTGCACATCCATGTTATTTATGACAACGATTTCATTTCTTTTACATGATGATATAGGAGATGTCATGCATCATTCTAAGGTGCACTTTGATTGTTATTTAGAGCCTTTGCATGCCATCAAATGAAGACAACTTTGTTTACAACGAGTGGTTGAGGAAATTGCCTTGAGCCTAAAAATTACTCTCCTAGACAGGGAAATACCAATGGAATCCGAGTGCTATGAAGAAGAGGAAGCAAAGGACGAATATGATGTAGTGAAAGAGTCGAGTCCACTAGAAGGGGAGAAGGTGACAAACTCCAGGTTTGGTAGTTCATTGTCATAAATGTATATGTCCATCTGGGGTGCCATAAGGCCTGCGTAATTTTCCTTGGCCCCCTATTTTTTATTTTTCCTTCAAACAGGAAATAAACCTTCTGCTAGCAGTATAAAGACTATATAAGATAGTATAGTAATAGATGACAGTAGTAATACATTCTCAGGTTCAACAGCTCGTTAGACCTGGTTTTTGATGGCATGATGCATGTTCAAATTGGTTTTTTTGGTTCTTAGATCCCAAACCAGGATATATATAAAAAGAAAGAAGAAATTAAAAAAAAAAAAAATTTGCCACCAGAGACAAATATACAAAGTTGTTAACAAAACTAAATACCTAATTCTCTTACAAGAAGCTCTTCAAAAATTAATTCTTAAGAAGTGACCCATGGAGGGGGGCTCCAAAAAAAATTTTAATGGAGTTGGAGGTCCCATGAAATAAAAAATAATTTTCTATAAGATAAATTAGAATTTTATTCAAAAAAGAAGAGATTTTTTTGCTTCATATTATACATCTACAATTTTTACATTTTCACAAATAAACTATAAAATCATTTTTAGAGGGAATTTTTACCCCCAGAGGCAATGAGCATGTAAGAAAAACAAATTTAAAAAATAATTAAATAGTCGAGATATTAAAATAAATAATCATAAACATTAAAAAAATATAGCCCACAAATACAACATTAATAATTAAAACATATATAAAACATAAATGTTTGAAAGTCTCCAAAATTTAGAGATCCCAAAATAAAATCAAGAAGGGCAAAAAAATTAAAATCTAAGAATCAAAGAAAATCACAGATATTTAGAATAATGGTGTTAATCATGGATGCATAAATCATTTCATATTGTTGGAATATTAAAAAAATAAATTCATTTAAATCCCCATTTACTTTTAATATTCTTTTAATCCCCTATGTGAATTTAGTTTCTTTTTAAAAATATTTTATGTAAGAAGAAGCACAAAATAAAAATCAAGAAGCATAAAAAAAATTAAAATAACTATTGATAAAAATTTAAATAATCTCTCAAAATTATTTTGGCTTGCTATTAATTTGTATGCTTTAGCATGGTGTTAATGGTGTATGCATACATTATTTCATATTGCTAAATATTAAAAAAATTAAAATAAATATTTTTCATAATATTTTTACATTTTATAATTTACAAACATCTTAATATATATTACCAAAAAAACATGACACATGACATGGGGTCAATTGAACACCTTAAAATCCTTGATTATATGAATTTACTTTTTCTTTTTAAAAATATTTTATACAAGCCCACAAAATGCCTATTTTATTTTATTTCATAAATTTGCTAAGTGTTATATTAAAAGTTAAAATAGTATTCATTACTTATCTTAGAGTTTTTAGTGATGAAGTAAAAAATAAATATATAAAACTAATTAACATTATTCATGAGCCTTTATAATAACTACTACAACCACTTTTGGAAAAAAACTAAATATAAGCAATGTATATAGTAAAAGCAATATATAGCCTATATTAGTATCTAGCATATTAAAATAGTATTCATTACTTATCTTAGAGTCTTTGGTGATGAAGTAAAAATTAAATATATAAAACTAATTAATTACATTATTTATGAGCCTTTATTACGCCGATAGGCGTTCCCTTAGTGAGCAACACTATCTGAAATATATAGATCATTGGTTCAGATTAAAAGGACTACTATGAAAGAGATCTTAGCCATTGGTTTTTTCAAACAAATAATAAATGGTAGAAAACAAAAAAATTGATCACTCCAAAACAAATAAAGCCACCCCACTTGGATTTCCACCACCAGCTTGACAATAAATAACCCATTAAATTCGTTTGAATTTTTCATCACGTATACAACTCTTGTAGGACCATTCCGACCCTTGAGCGATGTGTTCCACTCCTCCTAGAACCGCGTGCTGAAGACTCGAATGCTCAACATTCTATCCTTCTTGTGCGACTCGAATGCTCAACATCTACCCTTATTACGTGCATGTGCAGTCCAATGACATCTTCCCACTCAACTACACGCTTTTCCACTCTCTTCCAGCCGACAAAGAAGCCGTCGACTCCAAGTTTCCAACACGCTGCTTCGCTACGCCATGGCCTCCATGAACTTCACCGACATTCCCGTGGTCGTGACCACTCGACATAAATGTCAAACAATCAATAGGAATTTTACACCTCATTCACAACAAAAAGTGGTAAATAATTGTCCTATTTTTATTAGCCAAAATTGACCTTTGACTGTTGAAGTGGATGATATTTAAGAACAACCGTCCGCAATGCTCTATGTAAATGTCATCCACTTTCAGAGTTGAACCGGTCAAACAGCCAATAGCATTTTTCTATTTCATTCACAACAAAAAGTGTTAAATATAGGAAAACTTTTCATTGGCCAGAATTTACCATTAAATATTGAAGTGGATGACATTTAAGATCAACCTTTGCGGACCATGCCTCTTATGCCTTCAACAGCTATTATCACAAGATGGGCATGTTATCTGGGTCTCGTTCTTTCAACAGGGTTTCCATGATCACTCCTACTGATCTCAGTAAGTTGGGGAATTCCTTTTTAAAAATTTTAGACTAAGGTTTTCTTCGTAGGTTTTAAGCTCCTTCTGTCTAGCAAAATGAACTTAATGGGTGCAATCTGTTTTCTTCTCTTGCAGGTCACGATTCTTTTAATTTCACCATCAGGTAATAATGATTACAACTAACTAATAGACATTAACTTATAAAATTTCCTTATTAATATGACTACTGCTATAAATTGACAACATTAGATTCTTGAATGAATATAGACTAAGCGTTTTTGTAGCATGTTGTTTTGTAGGCCATTCATACTCTGTTGAAGTCCATTTGGCAGTCCTTTAAGTATATGATATATTATGTAGCTTAGTTTTCTAGATTTTCTTTCTTTTCATTCTATTTATATCTAGGCGTATCTTCGATTTAAAAATTTTAACTACCCAAAAAAATATTGTTCGATTTGTCAACAATTTTACTGAATAGTGTCCGATGAATTTTCAGATGACAGAGCTCTGTAGTAGGGCAAACTGTTTTCTGATATTGTTGACTGTTTAGGTATTTGAAAAATCCCTTGGATCTAGAATGCCTTTTTCTCTATTTGTCCCCATTATTTATTTGTATTTCTTTTACTATTCTTGGCAGAGGATTCATTATATTCCTTTTTTAGTGCTCGGTAAGTGGTATAATGCCAGACCTACAACCCTCCCTATTTGTGGGAACTGTTGCTAAATTCTGCACTCGGACATGGTATTTTATAAATGTGGTTCCGATCAATTGTGCATTTGGGACAAATCCTACCCAAGGGCAAAATTGCCATCATTTTCTGGGTTAAAAATGAAATGCCACTGTCATGAGATACTTGTTAGAGGCTTTCTCATGGATTCCTTGTCTATAAATTGAGCGGATCTAATGCCAACAGAAAGTTAGAGCAAACTATTCTTCCATATGAATGCTGCCTTCATGTCATTTTGTGGTTCATTTGTAGTTAGATTATAGTGCACTAAGGATCTGTGGTTGTTGAGGAACAGTCTTACCCCACTCACATGCCTTTGGAAGTGACTATAGATATTAATAGGGGTTTGCACCCACCGTTACCAACTTAAAGTGCCAATGTAACTTTTAGATATTTCTCCCCACTTTGCTTGAAACTAGAAGCTGCCTTCCTTTCTTCTACATGTAGGTTTGACAAATTCTTTTTCTGCTTTTATTTTGCCTTGTTGGCTTTTTCAGTGCCTGTCAACTTGCAGGACCTGTCTTTCCCAAGGATGGTAATGAGTAATCGACCATCATGGTAGTGATCTGCATACTCACGGACCTTATTTTTGGTACTGTATGAATATCCTTACTTCAGTCTCTTTGAACTGGAATTATGGAAGGTTAGTCTTTTATTTGATAGGATCTTTGTAGTCATTACTTCATGTGATATTGGCCACTGTTAAGTTTGCTTCCCAGTTATGTAAATCTGATCTATTAGTTTATTTAAGGTTACATTAAGAAAAGATAGAGAATCCATTATTAGAAGACTTTGTGATCTCTATTATGACAATTTTTTCTATTTGTTTGGCAGCATTAGCACTAATGGAACCATTGGCACAGGTAATGCGACATCCACTCTGGGTGGTATTAGTAATTCTACCTCAAATTCTGGCCATCATCGTCAATTCCAAATCCATCCCATTATTTACCCTGTGGTTGCCCTTCCCATTCTGCTCTGGAATCTGCCAGTTTTGTAGCACCAAAACTATTATTGATGGATTATTTAGAAGAGTATTGAAGGGGCTTATTCTTTTCTTCTACAACCTGTTGGTTATTTTATAGATTTTTTTTTCAAATGTCACTATATTTTATTTTTTAATGTACATTAGTTTGGGACTATTTTATTTGTAGTTATTTTAACATATGCTTACATAACACTCCTTGATGTTGCTGCAAAACGCCTCTCAATGTAATAATAAATCGTGTGCATACAAAAGTAAAATATTGCATTTTACATAACACGAATAAAATGAGTACAAAACTATTAATTATTAGAATTAGCTGCTTTGAAAAGGCAACCTCAAAAAGTATTTTAAGACGAAAAAAATTGAAATGTGATGATCAACTACTTATTACCCCTTATATTCAACTTCGTGCTAGATTCAACATACTCTTAAAGGTGATGATATATTTGAGATAAAGGTGGTTTTTCCAACCTCCACTACTTAGTTTATTTTGTGTTTTACATGATTTTGTTTGTTAAATATGATTCTTAGTTGTTCTTCCCAAGATAAGGAGACTAAAAATCAAATTTTAAAGGTTAGGCTCTTTAAATCCCTTGATGGAAGAGTTGGTGGATTGGGTGGTGTAGCAATTAGAATATAGTAAATACTATGAGTGCATCTAAGGGGTGCAGTTATTTCATCGCAAAGATAATAGCTCTCAATTTATTTCTACCACTTAATATTGACCATCCGATATTCCTTCACACTCTGTTTCACCATCATGTATAGGTATAAAAGTTTTGCAATGTCTCTAGCACACATCTATCTTGCCATACCATTGCCTCCAACTCTACTTGAGCTTGGCCTTGTATTTCTTCATATAATACCCTTCATATTATGCTATAATTTTTGTAATGTATATTTGTAATGAGTTCCAACATATATTAAGATGGACTTGATATTGATTTGGTTACTTTGGATTAAAGTAACCTTGGATTAAACAAAGTTAGGTTTTCTGTGGTATAAGAACAAGCCCAATTCCCTATATTGCATTTGACATTAAAATTTGTCATCTTGGCAATGATTAACTAAAGTGATGTGAATTGTGGAAAACAAAATTAGACCATTGTAACTTCTAAATAATTTGGAAAATAGAGATTGGAAGAGTTAATGGATGAACCTTTAAAAGAAAATTTTGAAGAAATTAAAAGTGATAAAATAATTACTAAACTCATTATTCCCTATGTGGAACAAGATCAATGTCCCTTCAAGGCTGTGGCAGAGTATATCATGCTCAAGCCGTGATTCCTCTCAAGAGATGAGAGTGTTTTAATAACAATTCATTAAAGATTGCATACCATAGTGGCAGTGCCTTAATCTCAAAGAATATACGGAGATTCCAAGTTCATGCGTGAACCTTACAACAATCAGAGAATTCTTCTAGCAGCAACCAGTCTTAGTCTTTATTTATCACACAAAGAAATAACTAAATCATTCCACTCATCCTGCAAGATTATTGAGTGCATCCACTAATGGATCCAAAGTGCATTCAAACCACAAAAAGAATGGAGAAGACAAATGTTTGGCTGTTTCACACAATATTGATATAAAAGATTTGATGTGAATATATGGAATATAAATTACAGACTCAACCTCACTAGAAGCATCGATTAATGTTACATTGAATTAGGAATCGGGACTCTAGGATTATATAAACTCAGAAACTACTCGTGTGCTGGTGGCATGACAGATAGTAAGCATTAATGCATTTAGATATGGCGCGACAACTATGACAACAATACCGAATCCCAACTTAATGCATTTAGGCATTTTTACCATAAAATTCAATCAATTTCTTTAAATGATTGTAGGTATCGCACAAAAGGAGATATTTCAGACGAACTTTCCAAATTTATATAGAATTATGTTGGAATATATTTAATTTATATTAAGACATATCATAAAAACAAGGCGCTTTAGAATCAATAACTGTTTCAAAAATTTGTTTCATCGTCAATTTTAGGGCTTCTTTTAAAATACTTAATTATTTAATTATATATATATATATATATATATATATATATAGTTTTATTGTAAAAAAATAGTTAATTATTATAATGATTATTGCACTTTTAATTTTTTGTGTTATAAAATTTTACCACATTAAGGGTGAATTATAATTTTCAAAATTATATTTTTTAAATGATCTATAGAGAATAAGTGAATGTAAAGAAAAGATAACATAATTTAGTAGATTAAAAATAACTTGAAATTTATAAATAAGAAAAAAATATTTCACAATTTCTATAATTTCTTCTAAAAACTATGAGAAAATAATATCTTTTACAATTTCTTTTGAAAACCTATTGTTGTGCATTTTTATTCTTTGTGAAAACTAAATAAAGTGGGAAAGCCAAAGTACACATGAAAAGATTACTTGGATTGAAATTGAGTTTTTACTGAGATAGGGTATCTTAACTATGCTTGTTTTGTAAGGGCAAGATGCAAGCAAAAGGGACTATTTATCTGGGAAGAAATTGACATAGCCGTGAATGAATTAGGACTTCGTCCCAACTGAAATTTACTAATATAAGTGAAAGAAGACAACTTTTAATGTGATGGAATTTCAATAAGAATTGACAAAATAATTTAGTGGATTAAATAACCTATAAATTAATAAATAATAAAAAATTATCTAAAAAATAATCTAGTGGATTAAATAACCATTGATGCATCTATTTCATCTAGTGCTCCTCACTAAGGGAGCAATTCTTAGGTTAGCACCATGCTAGCTAAACATGTTCTTACTAAATGTAAAGACCCCTCTCACTATTGTGCATGGTCCACAATTCTACTCTATATATGCTTCCAATGATATTAAGGGCAGAGAGTCCCTTTGGATTTGGATAAATTTGAATCTTCCAACAATTGAATGGACTCTCATGGGAAGTTCAAAATAACTAAACATCACAATGACTACAATTAGAATTGTCTAGCCAAATTATCTAAAAAATCATCATCATCAAATGTAAACAATCAAAATGGATGACTACCTAGTAGTTCCAAGATTTTGAGACATTTAATAAATGTAAATATTGTACAATTAAATATTAAATGATACATTTTTTTTAATGTTCTTTGGACGAGATTTTTGTAAATTTTTATACTCTTTTTTACTATTATGAGTATCACAAACATTGGTAAATAATTAATTGAATAAAATTTTATAGCAACTTATTTCTTTCACCGATTGATAAATGATTTATAGTTTGCAACTTGTTGCAAAGAAAATAAAATCTTTACATAAATTATTTAGATTAATTAAATAAATACATTCAATTACCTAGCAAACAATTAATCTATAGAATAGAGTTGGGTCCGATAATAGAATTGAAATAAATGTAATAATTGAATAAGAGAATAAGGGGGTTTAACTTTAGGATTGATGATAGATAAATGATATTCATGATATTTTGGAATGATTTCTTTCTATCGTAATTTCTGCCTCAATCTAATGAACATTTGAGAGTTTGAACTAAAACTAAAATTAATGTGCTAATTAAACAAGAGGATAAGGGGCTTATCTCTAGGATCGATGATAGATACATTATGTTGATGTTGTTTTGGAATGATAATTTTACTTTTGTCACAAAATTATTCACCATGGTTTGATGAATAGTTCAAGATTTGAACAGGTAAAGAAACACGTGCATATCAATTTCATGTATTGCAGGATCAATCTTGACTACTATGAACTTGATCTTGATGTGTCAAATTTTAATGAGTTGGTAATTATTGTGAAGCTTGACATGTGGTTGAACATATGTAGTGAGGAAAATAATTGGGGGCACCTATAGAATAGTTGTACAAACAAAACTTTAGTAGAACAATTATGTTTTATAAGTATTCTAGAATTGATTTGATTGGGAGGATGATAGTTTAAGTGTTGTTATGATAATCGATAATAATAAACTATTTTCATAGACATTGTGTCTTTGTGGACTTTAGTGGAATATTCCTTTGTTAAGCTATAATCATGAAGTATTTGGTTTTTACATGGATTTTATTCTATTATTTCTCTTCTACTTTTGTGATAAGGATTTCATTTGTTTCTACTGCTTTTGTGAAAAGGATTGCATTTGTTTCTACTACTTTTGTGAAAAGGATTACATTTGTTTCTACAGGGGATTATATAAAAATCAATAAAGGATTCAACTAATGTACTGCATATATAGATTATAGACAAGTTATTTATAGTTTTATTGCAAAAATAGTTAATTATTGTACTAATTCTTATTGTACAAGTAAACAATTTAAAAATTTGCATTAAATTTTGTAACATCTTCCATGTGATTAAGAATTTGACTATGGGAAATGCATCCATCCCTAAGAAAATTTTAGGATGATAAAAAATTATCGGCGTACCCATTGAACCTATGGGTCCAATTGTTAGTAATAACTACTACAACCACTTTTGAAAAAAAAAACTAAATATAAGCAATGTATATAGTAAAAGAAATATATAGCCTATATTAGTATCTAGCATATCTAGCCTATTCCACCTATGTGTGGTAAAAATAGATGCCTCCATAAGGATATCTCTTGATGTATTTTAGATATATTTTTTAAATATAAATATTTTTAAAACCATTTGTCCTCCCCTCATTTAAAAATCTGCATGCCATCGTGGGAGGTAGGGAGGGGGCCCTACACATTATTAATGTGTAGGGCTAGATTAACAATATGTGATCAGTGGCTCCTGGGTCTGTTTTGTTTTGCTTATCCCACAGTTCCTTCCAAAAATTTTGGTGTTCAGTGCTATGTCTTTTGCGGTCAAGCTGGTGCAGGAGCACCTACAAAATCATGTTTTCGTTTGTAATAAGGTCTATTTGACCAATGCATTTTCATTTCAATTTTTAGCTAGGTGGGTAAAAGCACAAACTTGTGTCACACTTTGAGCTAATAGAGGAATTTTGGTCGAGTGGGTTTAGGTCGAGTAGTATTCGGTCAAGTAGGTTTCGATTGAATCGACTCGTCATTGACGTGGGATGCATTTGGTGCCGATGTGGATGCATTTACTCGGTCGAGTGGTATTCAGCCGAGTACCATTCGATCGAATCCATCAACCATAAAAAGCAAAAAATAAAGCTGTGTCGGTCATTTGTTGTGTTTTCGGTCGAGTGGTTTACGACTGGAGGAGATTCTGCCGAACACCTGGAACCTACAAAGCCCGCGTAAGAGTCTTTTTGTTCTCATAACCAGGTACATGAACTGCGTTCTTAGTTTACAACTTTTTTTGCTCTGTTGTGCAGTTTATTTCAGTTATTAAATTGTTAGGGTTTTATTGCATTTGTTTATTTTGTAAATTGGAAAGATATTTACATGTTAGGGTTTTTATTGTTTTTGTGAAGCACCATTGTGTATGTGCTTGTGAACATATTTTTCTGTTTTAATTAAATTTATTTAAAACCCTAGTCGGGCCATGATGATGGCACATTTTTCACAAACAAGCTCCTTTTATGCTTGTTTACCACTGCTAGCCAAGCCATTGGGTGGTTTATCATGTACCATCAATTCATACAAAATAGTGTTATCATCAGCCTTCATTCCCCACTTCCTTGCAGATGCAACCAAAACTTGAGCAAATCTTGTGAATGGACTGCCAGTAGGATCCCTTAATCTATAATAAGGAGTTCCACACAGAAAAACAAGTATAGAAACCAACGTGGCTCCTGCAGGAATACCAAATCCCCACACCCATCCATACTTGTTTTGAACATACACCATCACTGTTATGCCTAACAGTTGACCGACATTAATGCTAAAGTAAAACCAGTTGAAGAAGGAATATTTTCCTCTTCTTTCCTTGTCATCTGTTTCGTCAAACTGACTTGCTCCGAAGGAGGAGACACAAGGCTTGATTCCCCCTGTGCTGATTGCAATGATGTAGAGAGCAAAGTACAAGAAACAAGCTCCTTTTATAGATTGTAGAGTGTTCCATCAATTCTGCCTTTGAACTATGTAAATAGCCCACAGCTTGTTTGATATTTTGGGGCTTTGACTCAAAAATGCATGATTGATTTGAATGAGTCAAATCTATATATAGGTTTACTTGGTAAGTTAATTGGTTAAACCCAAAGTTTGAGGTTCACCTTATAAAAGCATGATTTTGTTGTTGAGTAGCCATAACACATAAAAGTTGGTCCAATATATGTGCATAATGTCATTTTTTGTGTCCATTTGGCAGATCATATAATTTATTGTTATTTTGATACGGCTTGTTCAAAAGGGAAATCTCATTTAATTTTTAGTATTGAAAAGTCACCACTAATGACTTTTAAGTATAACTAATAGTTCTAAAAGTAAAAAAGAAATGGTCTTTTACATAAGAAATTACATTGGAACTTGCCCAGCCACTGGGTTTTGTCTTCTGGATCTCTAGGCTAGTATTGCAACTTTGTTTGTGTTTTGTCATGGATAATTGTAGCACTAGTATACAGTGTTATTTTAGTTGGAACCTGCCCAACCACTGGGTGCTCTGCCCTAGATCTCTAGGGTAGTTGTTACGCCACATCTATTGCAACTTTGTGTTTTGTCATGGGTAATACCAACATTAGGATACAGTGTTACTTGAGCAGTTTTTCTATATTCTGGAATTATCAATGTCGCATTTTAAGTAAATGGCATCACTGGCCTCAGAGGATATAGCAATTTGAGCTCAAAAAATCTAAATACATCAGTTATTGGCAGCTGCATGGAGGAGAAAAATAATGAATTGTCTGAAAAATAGGTTATGTAACTAAACATACATAAATCTGGTCTTTATGCATTGTGTAGATAATCATAGATTGGTCATTACAAATCATTTTAATAATAATTTGCCCATGTATACGTCTACTTTTAGTTGCCTCTAGTAGTATCAGGGTAGGGTGGTTATGGGTGAATATATAAGCATCTATTACTGTTTTCATGGCAGAGATTTGTGGCATTTAGTGGTAAGGTAATCAAAATCTGCTCATGTGTACATCTACTTCTAGTTGCCTCTAGTAGAATCAGGGTAGGGCGGTTATGGGTGTATATATATAAGGTGTATATAAGCATCTCTTGTTGTTTTGGTGACTTTCGGTGGTAAGGTAGATGACAATTGCAAAATATGCTATCTTATGCTTTCATATGGAAACTGCACATTATTGTATTTTGTTATGGCATACAACAGGCATGAAGTTAGGGTGCTCAATTTGGGTCCTCTCCCCTACAAGAGTTGAGGCAAATGAGATTTCGATTCTTACCACTGATATTTGATAACTTAAATATTCCAATTGCATTATTCACTACCACATTTGCCTGAACTTCATTAATTAAGAAATTTAATATGGTGCTCAGCCAATACTTGGGACTGAAATAAAATATATAAATGCTAATCTATGACTACCTGTTATTATCATGTATGTACAACCCTGCCAATTAAGACTTGATAATGACTTACCTTTTAATATGATTCCAATCTGGGTGTAAATTCCATATGATATTGAACATTGTGAAATACCTTCAAGAAACTACTTCTTACATTGAAAGTTACTATCTCTATGTTCTTCATTGCATGTTTAAATTAGAATAAAAATTAGTACAAGGTATATGGGAAATAATATACACAAGCAGACAACCACTAAATCTTTGGGATCAACAACAAACATGGATGATAGTAATAAACAATTGTACCTTATTATGAGATCGGAAGGTTTTTCATGAAGCAATATTATCTTGCATGCTTCCAGTATTTATCAAGGTCATTATATACTTATGAAAAGTTGAATCTTGTAAGTTGTCCAAGCTTATCTTTGAATCCTTTTCCTTTGCATGCAAATCTAAACTTTGTGTTTATTTAGATGATCTACATGTTGCATTTTTATATTTTTGTATGCTTAAAAGAAAAATGCTTGTACATATTTAATTTTTTTTTTTTAATTAAATGTAGATCTCTTTACATAGTTTTATCTAGAGATATGGCTGATGATCAGGCATCTCACCATTCCACGTAGTCTCAGCGCGAAGCTGAGGCTAGGAATAATTTTTACAATGGCAACATTTCTAGATTAGATAATGCTTTGAAATGTTTGGATCAAACTATACAGAACCCCCAAAATTTGGCTAATAGAGATAGATTAGTTAATATTCAGTGCAAGATTAGACATATGATTGAGACAATAAAATCATACAATCCATATGATGATATTAGCACTGAGGAGTTTTATAGGTCCCTTGCTAGGACTGTTACTAGCACTGAGAATATCAAAACTATTTCTGATAGAGTTTCATTACATAATGTGCATACTATGTTCCCTTTTTATATTGGGAAAGACAATGTTAGAGGTTATACTGTTACCAGGTGTACAGATCCACTAGTTGGTCCATTTATATATCCTAGATTTTTGGTAGCCAATCATAGATGGCCTCATAATGACGAGTTGCCACTATATTCTTGCAAACAATTATATGCTGAGTTTCATTTAGGATTATCTGTGGATTACACATCTATGCCTGCACACGCTGGATAGGGCAAGGGGAGGTTTGCTAATAAACCTCAATTTAGACGTCCAGATTTGCCACCACCTCAAAATAAGAGGGCATTAGTTGGTCCAAACCTTTTGGTTCTTCCAAAACGTTTGGAATTAGCAGTAGCATGAGATGCAGCAATCGCACCGACTAGATCCAGGCTTTTTGACAGGATGACCACCATTGCTACTCAAGTTGATCAGATGTCATCTGATCGTGTAGGGAGATACTTACTACGTCCACAAATTGGCCTTCCTCCCACTGAGGCTACATCTGCAAATTATGACCCCTACATTCATGTCGATCTACCATCCCCATCAGATGTGACCCATATGAGTGACACCATTGTACGTAATGTTGCTTCAACTTTCATTCTTGATTTACTATCAGCATACCAGTTTATCAGTGATGAGTATGGTATTCCTTTGGATGCTGTATCGACTCATATTAGACGACATACTAGTAGACAGACGGGTCAGGGTGAGGCAGCTTCAGAGGACCAGAATATTCTAGATCAGCCTACAGCCCCCACACAGCACTAGAATATTCTAGATCAACCTACAGCCCCCACACAGCATCAGGGTGCACCTAATGTACATGGCACATATAGCACACTTCTTTTTGGCACTGGTCCTTTACCTTCAGATATAGGTGTTCCTAATTTTACCATTCATTCATCTGAGATTAGTGGGATTGGTAGAGTGCTCCAGGATGTGCAGGTACTTGACAAATTTCTATATTTTGCGTTCTACAAATTCACATGTGTATATATTAAATAAACTTTACTTAAAAGTAGCTCTCACTATTCATTGAAATCTTGTATTTGAAAATTTATAGCAACAAGGGGATAATTTGTCGCGCTTCAGAGATCTAGAGCATGCAGAGGATCCCGTGCACGATACATTTGAGGTACATTTATAATATATATATAAATTACATGATAAATTCACACATGTTGAAAGTACAAAACTTTAATATGATTTTACATATATATACACATGTACATTAAATTAAATTATGTACTTCCTTGTGCAGGGAGGTGCATCAGGTCATGGATCAGCTTCCGGAGAGAGATCGAGGCATGCATCCACACATGGATCAGGATCCAGAGAGAGATCGAGGCATGGATCAGGATCCGGAGAGAGATCGAGGCATGGATCAAGATCCGGAGAGAGATCAAGGCATGGATCCACACATGGATTGGCAGATTGATCTAGATCTTATTATGTTTGACATTATCCAGTTTGACATTTGACATTATGGTTTGACATTTTATAATATGGTTTGAACATTATATACTCTAATTAGACATCACTACACTAGGATTATGGTAAATAATAAATTTGTTTCATGAGAAAATTAGCAAATCATAAATGATTCTTGTTTAATCCTTGCATGCCAAGAAATACATTAGATTTAAATAAATAATTGGAAAAGACATTCATTGTATTCTTGATCATAGGGATTAAATATCACTAGAAATAGGAATTTGTAATATCTATAATGATAAAAAATGTAAAATGGATGATATATGCTTCCAAATTAGAGCAGACATTCATTTACTTATTTGTAATTGGCTTGAGTCATGCCAACCCCAAAGCTTAATGAGTCTTGTTTGTATAAGTCTCTAGCTAAATCATGCATTATACAAATAGAATCATAAGTTGAATATCTAATTAGTAGCCAAGTGATCACCTAAGCACATTTTTCCTTTTGTGTTTTGTTGTGGGTTTTGAAGAGTGAAGTGATTGTGTAGCATGGGATATGTAAATCATTGATCTTCAATGCACCATTCTTTTGGGTTTTGGAAAGATTTATATTTCCTTTCATGGAATATTGATATTTGATTTGTGTAATTGATGATGGCTGGTTGGACTTGAGATTATGATTTTGGAATTTATTGGAAACTTCATGAAAATTCTTAAAGATTTGATGAAATTAATATTTGTTGATTGATACCTTGAGGCAATTATTTCTTGTTGAGACTTTCGTAGTTTTGTTAGTGGGTTATTTTGTGTTCACTTGAACCCTTTTATGAACTTTTTCTAAAATTATGTTGATTTGTGAGAATTTTTCCTTGATAAAAGACTCAAATTACAAAGTGTGACACAAACTTGTAGCATCCCACCAATTTTGGAAGGTTAAAGTCTCTTGTACATAGTTAATTTATTTTTTCCAAACAAAACAATTTCATTATGTGCATTGTTCACTATTCTTAGTGAAAATAAAAAAACTCAAAGAAATAAAAGTAGCAAATTTAAATAGTTTTTTAATTGAAAGTATGTATGGTAAATGACATATAAATATCACTATTTACAACTAGAATTAGAAAGTAGATACAAAACATAATGGTACCTCAATTTAAGTAGAAAGAAGATTTTTCTGCCATGTTTTAGAGTTGATAAATATTTCAAACATAAAGAATTATTGCTGACTATAGTAAGGTTATGTAGGGAGCACCTAATGATAAAAATTACACTTTACAAACAAAGGGTAACATTGCCAATTGTGAGAGGACAAATTTTAGATGTCATTCTGTATAGGAAACATTATGAGGTAAGGACCATCCCATTACTAAAGAAAGGAATCATCTATGTTCAATATCATAATTATATTTTTACCAACAAAATTATATCAAAATATAGCAAACCAAAGGCTCTCAGTGCATGCTTTTGATAAAGCATATTTTTTGCTAAACTATGGATTTAAATTATAGTTTTATCTAAAGGAAAACATGAACTGAAAAGTTTGGTTTGAGCATTGTCAAATGTTATGCTCCAAGCAAATGTGAATCAAAACACAACATGCTTTTTGAAAATGTTTTTAGGTATCTAATCATTGTTAAAGTCAAGATCTTCAAGGTGAAATTGAGAAATAATAATGTTAATGAACAAGCTCTTATGCCACCTTACATATGTATTCTCGACTAGACTTATTTCTAGCTATTTTAGAAAAAGAAATTGAAACTAACACAATTTCAACACTATGAACTAAGCTTCAAAAAAAATGATTGACTTTGAAAACCCTCATGCACATGAAAAACTTTATTGGTGAATCGGCCAATGTTACAAGCGACCACCAATGGAATGCGTCTCTCCAAGGGTAAATGCCATCAGGGCATTGGTGGAAAGGTGAGAAACTTGGCCGATGGAGTTAAATCTGTGGCTCATCAGTTGTTAGTTCGTTGACTGCAAAAAATTTAGGGCATCAGTCTGGTATCCGCTGTGCGCTCCCCATCACAAGCTCTACTCTATTTGTCCTAATCTCAGGCTAGGTGATTGGTTCGATGGTTTTGCCAGGGCTTTTGATTTTTTTGCCCTGTTGGTGCAATTTCCCTGCTAAAGCTCATTGGCCTATAGGTCAGTTTTGGTTTCACAATGATAAATGTAATGGAATAGCTAGCAATAGGATTGTGGCAGGCCTTACTTGGCCAATTTTTCCACTAATGGCGACCCTGCGAGGTCATAGAGCCATCTACTTAGAAAGAAATGGAGGAAATTTGCAACATAGACTGTGATGTAAATATTTTATTTTCAATATCAATATAAATCAACTCTTACGGATAAAAAATAAATAAAAATAAATCTTACATGCCATCACCAACTTTTAAAGATTTATGGACCACCTCCTTATAAAATACCCGTGAAATTCTCAACAGCGCCCTCCAAAATATTCTAGAAAGCCCCTTCCCTAAAACCGCTCCCTTATTATCCCCAAATCTTTTATTACAAATTTAATAATTAACAAATTCAATCTTCCATACTAGTCTGTTGACTTATAGAAATCCTCGACGCCATTCAAAAAGAAGAAGAAACAGGAATATACCACGTTCTCCATTTCAAAAAGAAGAAAAAAGAAAGAAACAGGGAGAGGACAACACCATTGATAAATGAGAAAGTTTCCATGTGTTCTCCGCTACACCATTGTATTGGAGCCCATGAGCCCCTTCCCACCGCGCTCTAACTTCACCGACAACGGTAACAACTTCTACCAGGTATGTTTTTTTCTTCTCTTCTCCATCCTACGTTTCTTTTTTTCTTAAAACGTCACGCATGGGAATTGAACCCTGACATTCAGGTTTCTGACTTCTCACAGAACAAAAAATTAACATACACTAGGTTTCAATCCCCCAAAAATTGAGCCCTGGAAAAGAACCCCAATCTGCCAAGTTTCTAATCAGATTAGAACTATAAAATCGAACATATATTACTTATTCAAAAAAACTGAGCCAATCTATGCTGTCAAAATCACTTGGGTCTTCCATCCTACTCTGATCATTTTTGAACCCAATTAATGTTAGGCATGTGCTGGTGTAGACGAAAATTACCTGCACCCTGTTCCAACTATTTTTGACCTGAATTAACTCCAGGTTTGGATTTCTATTAGGTGTTCATTGTCATGGGCAAAGGGCAATTGAGGCTGTGATATTTACCTGCACCCTACTCAGACCATTTTTTATCCTAGCTGACGTTGGCCATGGATGAATGACTATATTATGTGGAAATCATTCACACCTTTCACTGACCATTTTTGAGCTCTGGCCAAGCCCAATCTATTCCACAAAGATTATGATTTTGATCCCTAGCAATGCCAGGTCTGTCTGGCTGCAGGAGATCTTGCCTTGGTGGGGTTCAAACCCTGGCCTTCTTAGGTAATACTTCCATCGAAGGGGCCTTTTAAATTTTTTCAGCGGGTAAAATGGACTTATGCCGATTGAAAATCAATGCTTGGCTTCCCAATTTTTAGGAGAATGAGAACAAAAAGCTTCATTTTATAATTATAGGAGCAATAAGAAAAATAATTACACTAGTAAATAGAAGCTATTCGACAGCTGAATATCTGAATATTTCTATGCTTGTACATGTTGGCAAATTAGGATCTTAGATTTAGGTCATGATAATTATTTAAACAGGAATGAATAATTAAGTAATACATCATATAGTTATTTAAATAGGAGTGAATAATGTTGAAGATAAATTGCAGCTAAATTAAAATCTAAAACAGATAAATAATCAAAGACATAGATAAAATCAGAGACACGAATTTAACGTGGTTCACCATCAAGATGGCTACATCCACCAAGGAAAGTAGGACACACTATTCCATTAATCAATCCAATTACAATAGTCTTCATCTCTGTCAAAAAGAGAATGAGAAGGAAATTATATAGACTCTTCAGGCAAGTGAAGAGACATGGGAAGAGGAAAAGGAAAGGCCAGTGACGGTTGGGCTTCATTTCCAACAATCTCCCACTAAAGTCCAAACCGCACTATTGTCCCCACTTTCCTTGAAACTTATGGTTACTTAACTACAGTACCAAGTAACCACTCCATTGGCTGACCAATCCCAGTGAGAATTCCAACCAACTCAACCAAACTGACATCATGTTCACCTTTAATCCTCTGTCTATCACTAACAATTAATCCTTCTTTGCTGCCTGATGAGAGCTTTCCTCCAGCTGTTCCTTGTAAATCTAAACCAGAGAGTGAATACATTACACCTTTATGGGAAGTGTATTTCTAGGAATCAGAACCCCTTGATTTTCTCTTGCCAAGCTCAAAATCTGTACCCACGTTGATGATGGTGCTAGTTTGTCATTGATGTCAAAAGGTATTGAGAGAGTTGAGTTGTTGTGCATCTTCACAAGTTGTTCACTTATGGCAGGAATCATCATTCAATTAGGATAAGTGTGTTGATCATGTATCCACAAGATGCCTGGTGTCTTCACAAGATACTTGTTCAAGCAAGGATATTATCTTCATTCATGGTTTACTTGGTTCATACAATTAGTTGGTCTTCACAATGTCACAATTTATCAGTGGAAATGGCATATTCTTGGTAGGCATGTTTCAGGAGTGGTCTTCACAAGGTTGATGATATCAGTTGTTGGTATACAAAGTTATTGGGTTGTTGGTATGATCTTATGGTCTTCATAGTCTGCATTCTTCATTATGGTTCAAGCTGAAGAGGGTTCATGTGTGTTGTTACTATACTTAATGCTAGAGCAATACAGATCTGGTATTTATGTTGGTGTGCTTTCAAATATGGTGCATTTGGTAGGTTGAGATCTATAGATATAAGTTATGTCAAATACAAGACTCATGGTTATGATAGTCTTGTTTGATCTGCTTGTTTTGCTCACATATTATGGATAGGTGATATCAAAGGTTGAGAGGATCTTGATTGGATCTCAATTGAACAATATATGATGCTATATGTCATAATTGTTAGTAATGTGTTGAGGATAGTCTTGTGCTTTGAATGTTGATCATACAAGAATTCAATGACTCATATTACAGAGAAGATACAATGTCTAAAATGCATCATAGTGAGGAGTCATGTTTTCTATTTCGTATTAGAATGTGTATGAATCATACTCATCATCAGGGGTTGTTTCATTTATTGGTGTTGCTATAAGAATCAGGTCCTCATAGTGTGTGGTTGGTGTTGGATTGAGTTGACTGCAGGTTGTCATCATCTTCAAGAATCTTCATCAGGAGGATAGATGTTGTGCATTGCATATGATAGTGGTATGAAGGGTTGATCATGACAAATGGTAGAGTATTTCAGAGATGTTATGTTGTTTTGATGATTCACATATATTTATGTGATCAAAGGTTTTGAATGGAGTTTAAAAATACTAAATCCTAACATGGCTACCTCTTTACTCTCTCCTATCCCAAACAAATAGCATTTTTTGTTATAGAAGGAGGTTGACCTATATTTGCAAGTAAAAGTACTTGAGTGACTTTCTAAAAGGTTAAAATGTCGTGAAGAAACCGGCCTCTTCTCTTCCATTTACCAAGTGGTTTTTTATTAATTGAATTGCAGCCAAAAAGCCTTAAAAGAATCTATTTTGTATGTTTTGGGTGCAAATTTAGAATGTCATAAAAAGTGCTAATAAGTCACATATGACTTAAAACTCGTTCCTCCTTATGTGCTTTGAGATTTTCTTTGAGTGGCAGCCCGATATCTTTGGTTCCTTTGTTTACATTAGAAACTTTATTGTTTCTAAATCTTATTTCTATTGTGAACTTCAACTAAAGCCTTTTTACATGGAGTTTTAAAAGGAAAAAAGGCTAAAATGCAGATTTGTTTCCATTTTATGTGACAATGAAGACCAAGGACTTTTGAAGATAGAAGATGATTTTTGTTTTTTGATTTTCACAAATTGAAAATTGTTTTTGAAGAAGATTTATTGATTATGCAAGGGAAGATGAACAGGGCAATTTGGATTTTTTTTTTTGGATGATATGAGAAGCTTAAAAGTTTTTTTTGCAGGTGGATTTATAGAAACAAAGTTTGAAGGAACAAAATGTTTTTTTATTAATCATTTATTTTGTGAGCAGAGAATTTTTTTGTGAAAAAGGCATTGGATGAAGATATTAGTTTTTGAAGATAATATTTACAGAGGAGAGAGTATGAAAATATTTACTTGAAGAAATTGAAGAAATGAAGAGGATACAAATAAAAGAGATTTTATTTTCTCCTACAAATGGATTTTAGTGAAGACAATTTTGTTTGGTTTGAAATGTCATGAAGGCAAAAATAATATATTGAAGATCATTGAATATATGAAAGGTTTTATGCTCAGAGAATTTGAAAAGAGAATTTGAAGAGACCGTTTTTACAGATGCAAGAATATCAAAGAGAAGACAAAATATGAAAAGTCTTTTGATGCAGATGAAGGTGAATGGATTACAAGATCAGTTTTTTGCAGAGCAAGAGGAAGATGAATGATCATCTGATATTTATTGGGCTTACAGGTGCTTTGATAAGTGTGTTGAAGTGCAGAGCATCATACAATTATGAAGATAACTTTATTAATATTCTTTTAAAAATAAAACACAGAAGAATGTATGCATGAGCTAATTTGCAGTAGGATCAGGCGATTTCAAAATGATATGCAGAGGAAAATATTGAAATTGATTTGTAGAGATAAGATTGTTGAAAACTTGTTCACAGGAGTTTGTTTTCAGAGAGGTGTAAAAAGATTTATCTATATGGTCTTGACTTGAAAATCAAACAGGAGAAATTAGAGTGTATGATGAAACACAGAGTGTAATTGGTGCAAATCAGATTGATTGGCAATCAATTCTTGCACACAGAGTTTTATGTTTTAATGATGGCAATTTTCTATGCCAGTGAGGCTTATAGGTTAGTGTGACCTTAACATTTGTCAGTGAGACACATATTGTAGCCAGTGAGGCAGTTTTTGAGTGGTTTTTCTACCCAGAAGAAGGGTTTTGCACTCGTGAAAAGCATGTGTTAAGTTTCATGGTGTCTTCATCTATATGTGTGTATATTAGTGCTTTACTTATTAAGTTTTGTTCACATCCTTCATTATTAATCTTGTGCACAAATCATTAATGTATTCCTCTCTATTTGTTCTGTAAGAGAAAGTTTGCAAAAAGTTTTAAAATATTTGAAAATTCACACAACATTGATTCACCCCCCCTCTCAGTATTGTCCTTGACTCCTACAATTGGTATCAGAGCATAGGTTCCCTGTTTGAAGTCTAATAGGCTCGGGTAGGTCAAGGTAGTGGAGTTCAATGGGTAAGTGCAGAAGAAATAAGAACAAAAGAAATGTCACGCTTCATTCTGGTCAAAAGACACAAAAGACATCATCCATACCAGATGTTGATATAAAGTCAGTTGAAAAAGATGTTCCCCAAGTTGATTCTGATATTGTATTAGAAGAAAAATTTTCAGGAGTTCCTCAGTTTAATGGTTCAAATTTTTTAGTTTGGTATGTTAGAATGCAAGTGTATTTATCCTCTTTAGGATATGATGTTTTAATGTCAGTTGAGAATTGTTATTGTATTACTGATAACAAAGAAGCTATTGAAAATAATCATATTGCAAAGAAGGCCATATTGTCTGCTCTATCTAATGATGTTACTTGTAAAGTTATGGATTGTGTTACAGCTCAGGATATGTGGAGGATATTGAAAAGAATTTATCAAGATAATGATAAAGAGGAGGACACTCTGGTGTGTGAAGAAAGTGACAATGAAAGGAGACTTTCAAATAAAGGAGTTGAAGTTCAATCAAAATCAGATTCAGAAGAAGCTAGCATCACAAGTGATGATCAGGATTATGATGGACAAGATTGTGAGATTGATTTGGAAGGAGAGCTCATATATGCTCTGAGTGAGCTCAAGAATTATAAGAAAGAGAACCGGAAATTAATGGTGCAATTGCAACAAGAAAGAGAAGCTAAAGACAATGTACTTTCAGAACTTGAAATCGTATCTACAGATCTTGAAGAGGCCAGATGTCAAATTATAAGTTTAAAGACATATATTGATGATTCAGACAAATTAATTACTAGATTAAAAATAGAAGTTGAGGAAGCTAAGAGGATAGCAGATGTTTCAATATCTGACCTTGAAGTTAGAAGGATTGAGAATCTGAAATTAGAGGGTGATATTATCAACCTGAGAAAAGAGTATGATGGTCTCAAGGCTTTATCTAAGAAATATCAAGTGTTTGAAGATAGCTCAAACAAGTTGCATGAGATGTTGGGCAAACAAAAGCATCATCAGGACACTACTGGTTTAGGATTTGAAGGAGAGTGTTCAAAAGTCAAGGAGACTCCCAGAAAGAAGATTGATTTGAATGCTGCCACTGATCAAAGAAGAAGAAATGCTCCTCTAAGACAAGCATACATGTACAGGTATAACTATTCTTTTAAAGGTTATTGTTATACTTGTAATCAATTTGGGCACAAACCAGTTAATTATAGAAGGAATACTAATATTGTTTGTTATAAGTGCAATAATGTTGGACACATTCAAAGAAATTGCAAAATGAATAGAGTGTATGATCCTGCATGGAAGCATAACATAATTGCTCAGGAGATGTCAAAAAGGTACTATCAGTCATTTGGTTATGATTATAACATAGTTTGTTATAATTGCAATTCTTTTGGTCATAAGGCTCATAGTTGCAAAAAAGCATCATCTAATTTGATAGGTTGGAAATGGAAAGAAATAGAAAAGGTTTGGAGAAAGAAAGCACCTGTGAAAATTTGGAAGCAGAAAGAAAGTAAAAAGAAGTCAGAATCTAAACTTGTGCATCTTGCACAAGTTACATCATCAGTTGAATAATGGATAGCATGATGTGAGGGGGAGTTATTCTTGTACTATCTTTTATCCCTGAGAAGTTACAGGAGGAAATCAGTTGATGTTTATCAATGTGATGAACTTGTTTTGTTTATCATGCTTGTTTGATAATATTTGTATGTGACAGTGATGGTGGTGATCAGAGGTTTGTGATGTCATATTGTAGATAAGTTTTTCAAGGGTTCAAAGCACAAAGATTTTGATAATGTTGAGAGTTTTGGTTTATAAATGATCCTATTCATATTTTGTTCATAGCATGTTGTTACTGACAATGGTTGAGTTGTTATGATGTTGCAGTCCAATGGGATCTTGTTATTGAAAAGTATTGGCAAAGAGCTTTAATTGTTTCAAAGAGCTCTTATTAGATATTTGTCTATGTTGGCTAAATGAAAGAAGTCAATTCATAACACTTTTCTCTGCATTTGGTTTTTGCAAAGTGTTGTTTTAGGAAGAGCTTGATGGTGAAGGTTGTGCAATCTTGATAGGCTGATTTGTATAATGGATCTTGAGAATACTTCAGATGTTATCATGTGTTTGTTGATTGAAGATTGAAGTATGTTTTAGATGTGGTGATGTATATATCAGATTTGATAGTGTGTTGTAAAAAGATGTGCAGGAACAATAGGATAGTATTCATTTATTTAGATGGTCTTCATTCTTTTCATGTCAAAAAGGATGTACAAGAATAGATTGGTTGTTCATTTAGAAGTGATCATTGGTATAATAATTTGACGTGTTCTTTCTCATTAATATGGTTCAGAAAGGTATGTCAAAATTGTGTGCCTCTTGTTTTTGAAGTGGTAAGGTATGTGTGTCATGCTGTAACATCTTTCAGTGGAGTTGTTCTCAGGGGGAGTTACTTCAGGCTTTGTCATCAGATGTCAAAAAGGTGGAGAAAGAAAAAATGTTTTATGGTGTTTTGCCATCAATGACAAAGGGGGAGATTGATGGTGTAATATCCCTTGCTATTTCAGACCTTATTTTGCTGATTTGAACTTCAAGGAATATTGTCAAACACTTCTGACGTAAACCCAATGCTTGCTGGTCTATGTTTTCAGTTTGATATTTTTGCTTGATAATGATAGCTGAATACTCTAAATGCTCATAAATCCAAACTACAATGTCTAAGCATTAATCTAGATGCATATATGACTTCTTTTTTTTTATATTTTCGATGCATATACATGAAAATTAGACATGAAATGCATACCTACAGCCAATTGACATTTTGTCAAACACTTGGCATGCATACTATTATGCTAATCATGATGGATATTAATATGCACATTACATCAAATAGATGGCCTACAACTTATCACTCCTTTATTGAGATATATTGTCTAATACAATGCTGATATGAATGGCCAAGACTCTTGGCTCTACAATTTTATGCAACTCCTAAAATGACAACTATGAAACAATGCTGATATAAATATGCTAACTCATGAAAGAACCTAGAAATGTAAGTTGCTGTGAATCGATGACGAAGATGAAGGATTGGCAGCCTCAAAACAGCTCATAAACATCCCTCTCAAGCCCCAATCGTGCCTCTCAAGTGTAGCACCCAGCCTTCTCATCAACCAAGGAAAGTAGTCCCTTCCAAACTCAAATTGAAACCCTCTCCTAGCTTCCCCATACTGTAGCGTTACTGTTCACAGCACTGTAGCAACACTGTAGCGTACTGTAGCAAATCACTGTAGTGCGCACTATAGCAAATCACTGTAGCGTGCACTGTAGCAATCACTGTAGCAACTAATAGAAAAAACTTCTGATATGCAAATTAATACCTCCAAACCCTTAGTTAATACTGCAGATTTAAGCACAAATGAAAGGACTGTAATATCCCTTCCAATTTGCAACCCTTCGGAGGATATTTCACCACCTTAGTTATGCTAATCTATGGGAGTTTTCATTCCCAAAGACCAAATATGCAGAAACCCTTGGCTCCACAAAACTCATCAAATGCAAATGTCAATAATCGGATGCCTGGAAGCTTGCCTTGCCCCTTCTTTTATACATTTTTTAATCCCACTTCAAGAGGCTTTTAGAAAAATCTTATTATTTCATTTTAGTGACTTTAATGATATAATATTAATTTTAAGTCACTATATTAAATTAATTAAATATAAGGTTACCTTTTGATTAAAAATTAAGTAATAACCTTATAAAATAATTAATTTAATAATATGTCCCTTATTTCATCAATTAGCCTTCAGGAGATAAAGGCTAAGTTACTCATCATGAAAGTCGCCTAGGAAGGGGACATTAAAGTCCGCCCCTCCTGAAATTGCTTGTCCCCAAGCAATCTCAACTCTGGATGCTGAAGAATCTCCTCGCCTTCCCAAGTGGCATCCTCAACTGGTAAATCCCTCCATTTGATCAAATACTCTCTGATGACCCGTCTCCGTAACTGCCTCTCCCGAACATCCAAAATAGCCTCAAGCACCAAAATCAACTTCCCCTCATCATCCAAGGGTGGTAAGGTAGCAAAAGGAACCACGTGATGACCTAATGCCTTCTTGAGGCGGGACACATGGAAAACATTGTGTACTCTGCTATCTATCGGTAATTCTAACTCATAAGCCACATCACCAATTCACCGGATAATCCTGAAAGGGCCATAATAACGCGGCTTGAGCTTCTCTGCACCACTCTTCTTGAGAGTGGATTGTCGATAGGGCTGTAACATCAGATACACCATATCCCCAACCTCAAATGACCGCTCAACTCTCTTCTGATCAGCATACTGTTTCTGCTGATTCTGTGCCTTTTAGATATTTTCCCGAAGAGTTCTCACAATATCCTAGTTCTCCTGTAACATATCTCCTGCACTAGGCACTCTACTGTCACTCATCAGCAAGTCAAGGAAGCTGGGCGCTTCATAACCATACAAGGCCATAAATGGTGTCATCTGAATCGAAAGATGGTAAGTGGTATTGTAACAATACTCACAAAGGTATATCCACTTAACCCAACCCTTCTGTTGCCCTGCAATGTAGTTCCTGAGATATCCCTCCACCCACTTATTCATAATTTCTATCTGGCCATCTGTCTGTGGGTGGTATCTGGTACTCGGGGTAAGCTCTGTCCCACATAGTCTAAATAAATCCTGCCAAAAATGACTCAAGAACCGACTATCCCTGTCACTAACAATGCTCCGAGGTAACCCATGCAACCTGAATATCTCATGAAAGAAGAGTTCTGCTACCTGTGCAGCTGAGTATGTAGCTGTGATTGGAAAGAAATGAGCATATTTTGTTAATCAATCAACAACCACATAGATACAATCTCGTCCCTGGGTTTTTGGTAAACTGGTAATAAAATCCATGGATAAACACTCCCACTTTCTGTCAGGAATCGGAAGTGGCTGAAGTAAACCTGCAGGGTATGTATGTTCCTGTTTATTCTGCTGGCAAACAGGACACTCTCTGACATACCGAAGAACATTTGTCTTGAGCCCTTTCCAAGTAAAGCGCTCTTGAACCTGCTTGTAAGTCTTGAAGTACTCGGGATGTCCTACCATAGCTGTATCATGAAAAGACCTCATCACTGTGTTCTTCATCACTGATCCTGGGTTTAAGAATATCCTACCTTTGTAAATGATAAGATCATTTAGAACTGAGTACCTGTCATCCTGAACTGACCCCTCAATTATGCTAGAAGTCCATGAGTCTTTGGCATACTCTGCCACAATCAAGTGTCTCCAATCCTCTGAAATCTCCACCATAGAGCTCAAATGGGGACGGCGAGACAAAGCATCAGCAACTACGTTATGAGTTCCCTTGACATAAGTAATGTCAAAGTCATATGATTGCAATTTACTCACCCACTTTTGCTGACGATCATTAAGATCTCGCTGTCCTAGGAAATGCCTCAAGCTGTTATGGTCTGTCTTAATGCAAAACTTGCTGCCCACAAGGTATTGCCTGAATTTGGCCAATGCATGCATAATTGCCAACATCTCCTTATCATAAATACTATAGCTCCTCTCTGGACCCCGTAACTTCCTGCTCTCAAAAGCTATCGAATGTTTGTCTTGCATAAGAACTGCACCAATCCCCTCACCCGAAGCAACACACTGTAGCTCAAAGGGTCTAGTAAAATCTAGCAAGGCAAGAACTGGGCAAGTAGTCATCAACTGTTTAAATTTCTCAAAACATACCTGTGCCTCAAGTGTCCAAACAAATGCCCCTTTCTTCATTAAATCTGTAAGTGGTGCTGCATGTCATGAATATCCACTGACAAATCTGCGGTAGAAGCCACACAAACCCAAAAATCCCCTAAGCTGAGTAAGATTCTCAGGTGTAGGCCACTCAATAATAGCTCTGACTTTGTCAGGGTCCATATGCACACCTTCTACGCTGATGATATGGCCTAAGTATAGCAACTTTGTCATGCCTAGATCACATTTGGATTCTTTGGCATACAAGGACTCCTTGCTAAGAATTCCCAACACTGTATCCAAATGGGCGATATGCTCCTCCCAAGTTCTGCTATACACCAAAATGTCATCAAAGAAGACTAATACAAACTTTCTCAGCTGTGATTGAAAAACCCTGTTCATAGTGGACTGAAACGTAGCAGGAGCATTGGTTAGCCCAAATGGCATAACCACAAACTCAAAATGTCCACAATGGCACCTAAATGCTGTCTTCTCGATGTCCTGCTCTCTGACCCTAATCTGGTGATAACCTGATCTCAAATCTATTTTTGAGAAATAGCGAGCACCATGAAGCTCATCGATCAACTCGTCAATACGGGGAATAGGGTACCGATTCTTAATTGTCCTCTTGTTCAACACCCTGTAATCGATGCACATCCGAAGGGTGCCATCCTTTTTCCTGACCAAGACTACTGCTGAAGCAAAAGGTGATTTGCTTGGCCTAATGTGCCCCATAGCCAGCAACTCCTTAATTATTTTTTCAATCTCATCTTTTAGCCGCTTGGGGTGTCTATAAGGAGTGATCATCACGGGTTTAGCACCCTCCTCCAATTCTATTATGTGCTCAATCCCTCTGTCTGGAGGCCTGCCTGGTGGAATATCACTAAACACTTTGGAGTGCTTGATCTTCAACTCCTGTATATCTGGGTGATAGGTTGGTTTTTGTTTCTCTTCCTGTGTTGGCATTAGAATACACCCTGTTGCCCACTCAACCATGTCATGGCGCATAAGTCTCTCCATTTTTCTGAAAGATATCATCCTACAGCTGGTATCCCTAATGGATTTTAGCACATGAGTCTTCCCATCCACCTTAAACCTCATCTCCATTTCCCTAAGGTTAATGGTAAACTCCCCAATATCATGAAGCCGTTTCATTCCTAAAACCATGTCAGTTTCTCCCATGTTTACCACATAAAAATCTGCCTTAAACTCAAAGTTATTCAATCACATGGGAAGACCTGGAATCATCTTGTCACACTTAAGTGTATACCCATCAGTAACCTTTACTCTTATACCCTCAAATTCCTCTGTTCGAATTTTGCGCCTTTCAACCAACCTAGCATCAATGAAGTTATGTGTGGCACCTGTATCGAGCAAGGTAATGATCTTCTGTCCGGCTAAAACCCCACGCATCTTGAATGAGCCCTCTTGTTGTATGCTAGTAAGGCGTGCTTCTTGAAAATTTGCTTCTTCAACATTTTCAGCCTCAATTTCATGCTTATCTGTCTCATCATCAGGTTTTTCCTCATTAGATTCCTCTTGATCAGATTGCTAGTCCGACTCTGAATCCTCATAGAATGCCCACATAATCCTGTTTGCTTTGCCCTTAGGTCTTAAAGGACAGTCATGGTTTGCATCATAGGGACCTTTGCAATAAAAACACAACTTTTTCCTTCGCAAGTCATTAAATGTCTCATGATCTAATGGTGCTACTGATTTTCCCTTTGAGTCTGAAAATTTTTTTTTTCTTAGGAAATGTCTTGTTGTCCCGGTAAGAAGAAGATCCCTTAGATGAGTACTTACTTTGAGGGGCTGCAAGTTCCATACTCCTAGCTTTTTTCATTGCCTCCTGTAGTGTCGAAGGATCAAAAGCCTTTATCCATCCTCTTAACGGTTCCAATAAGCCATCCATGAATAGCACTACCAATCTCCTTTCAGATATATTGGAGACCATGACTAATAATATCTAAAATTCACTAATGTAACTCTCCAAACTCCCAGTCTGCTTAAGTTGTGCCAAGTCTCTAAAATATGTCTCTGGATCTCTCTTATCAAAGCGTTCCACCAATCTATCAACAAACTCCTGATATGAAGTGATACTATTATGATGCAATGTCTCTAATCCATGATACCACCAATCGTGGGCTGCTCCCTCCAAGTGAAAAGTAGCATATTTTATTGCATCCCTTTCTGTCATGGGTCTAAGAGTCAAGAGGGTGTCTAGCTTATGAATCCAAGCCTGAGCCGTGACCTTCCCACTACCATCAAACATGGGCAATGTAACTCTGCTGGCGGCATACATCAAATCATTATTTTGATTTTTTGGTCTCTTTTCTTGCTTTCCCCTGTAGTGTTCTCTTCTTTGACTTACAAACCTATCAAAGCTCATGCGCTCCCTGACCTGTGGTGTCAACAACTCCCATTCATCATTAGCTGCCATAAGAGTATCTGCAAACATTTCTTCTCCTTCTTCTTCTGCATTTTCCTCTTCTTGTTCATTCCTCAAAAAAGTAGGACGTGTAGGCCTATCTGACATGTGAGAAGATGCTTGTGCTCTAGGTGTCCCAACCACACTCCTATTATCATCCGGTTCATAGTTTCATCTTCTCTGAGGGTTCATTTGTTGTATCATTGTAGTAAGTGCCCGCACAGCATCTGCCACCTACTGCTGCCCCGTAGCCATTTGTCTAAAGAGTTCACGTGTTTCTTGTTCTTCATCATTTCTTCCCCTGTTTCTGATAGGGCTACCTTCACCTCTTTCACCCATAGTGCTGAATGAACCAACCTCTCGCTATTTTGCTACTAAAGTAGCTGATAAAGTATCTTGTTCAAGTGGTTGTGGCCACTGTTTTTGCTTCCTTTCTTCTCTAGCTGTATACCTCTTGTCCCTATCACTTTGTTGCATTTAATGAGCCGATTTCAAACCGAAAGGATGGCAGGAAACTGCTCTGATACCACTGTAATATCCCTTGCTATTTTGGACCTTATTTTGCTGATTTGAACTTCAAGGAATATTGTCAAACACTTCTGACGTAAACCCAATGCTTGCTGGTTTGTGTTTTTAGTCTGATATTTTTGCTTGATAATGATAGCTGAATACTCTAAATGCTCATAAATCCAAACTACAATGTCTAAGCATTTATCTAGATGCATATATGACTTCTTTTTTTTGATATTTTTGATGCATATACATAAAAATTAGACATGAAATGCATACCTACAGCTAATTGACATTTTGTCAAACACTTGGCATGCATACTATTATGCTAATCATGATGGATATTAATGTGCACATTACATCAAATAGATGGCCTACAACTTATCACTCCTTTATTGAGATATATTGTCTAATACAATGCTGATATGAATGGCCAAGACTCTTGGCTCTACAATTTTATGCAACTCCTAAAATGACAACTATGAAACAATGCTGATATAAATATGCTAACTCATGAAAGAACTTGGAAATGTAAGTTGTTGTGAATCGATGACAAAAATGAAGGATTGGCAGCCTCAAAACAGCTCATAAACATCCCTCTCAAGCCCCAATCATGCCTCTCAAGTGTAGCACCCAGCCTTCTCATCAACCAAGGAAAGGAGTCCCTTCCAAACCCAAAGTGAAACCCTCTCCTAGTTGTCCCGTACTGTAGTGTTACTGTTCACAACACTGTAGCGTACTGTAGCAAATCACTGTAGCGCACATTGTAGCAAATCACTGTAGCGCACATTGTAGCAATCACTGTAGCAACTAATAGAAAAAACTTCTGATATGCAAATTAATACCTCCAAACCCTTAGTTAATACTGTAGATTTAAGCACAAATGAAAGGACTGTAATATCCCTTCCAATTTGCAACCCTTCGGAGGATATTTCACCACCTTAGTTATGCTAATCTATGGGAGTTTTCGTTCCCAAAGACCAAATATGCAGAAACCCTTGGCTCCACAAAACTCATCAAATGTAAATGTCAATAATCGGATGCCTGGAAGCTTGCCTTGCCCCTTCTTTTATACATTTTTTAATCCCACTTCAAGAGGCTTCTAGAAAAATCTTATTATTTCATTTTAGTGACTTTAATGATATAATATTAATTTTAATTCACTATATTAAATTAATTAAATATAAGGTTACCTTTTGATTAAAAATTAAGTAATAACTTTATAAAATAATTAATTTAATAATATGTCCCTTATTTCATCAATTAGCCTTCAGGAGATAAATGCCAAGTTACTCATCATGAAAGTCGCCTAGGAAGGGGACATTACAGATGGTGCTAGTTTGTCATTGATGTCAAAAGGTATTAAGAGAGTTGAGTTGTTGTGCATCTTCACAAGTTGTTCACTTATGGCAGGAATCATCATTCAATCGGGATACGTGTGTTGATCATGTATCCACAAGATGCTTGGTGTCTTCACAAGATACTTGTTCAAGCAAGGATATTATCTTCATTCATGGTTTACTTGGTTCATACAATTAGTTGGTCTTCACAATGTCACGATTTATCAGTGGAAATGGCATATTCTTGGTATGCATGTTTTAGGAGTGGTCTTCACAAGGTTGATGATATCAGTTGTTGGTATACAAAGTTATTAGGTTGTTGGTATGATCTTATGGTCTTCATAATCTGCATACAAAGTTATTGGGTTGTTGGTATGATCTTATGGTCTTCATAGTCTGCATTCTTCATTATGGTTCAAGCTGAAGAGGGTTCATGTGTGTTGTTACTATACTTAATGCTAGAGCAATATAGATCTGGTATTTATGTTGGTGTGCTTTCAAATATGGTGCATTTGGCAGGTTGAGATCTATAGATATAAGTTATGTCAAATACAAGACTCATGGTTATGATAGTCTTGTTTGATCTGCTTGTTTTGCTCACATATTATGGACAGGTGATATCAAAGGTTGAGAGGATCTTGATTGGATCTCAATTGAACAATATATGATGCTATATGTCATAATTGTCAGTAATGTTGAGGATAGTCTTGTGCTTCGAATGTTGATCATACAAGAATTCAATGACTCATATTACAGAGAAGATACAATGTCTAAAATGCATCATAGTGAGGAATCATGTTTTCTATTTCGTATTAGAATGTGTATGAATCATGCTCATCATGAGGGGTTGTTTCATTTATTGGTGTTGCTATAAGAATCAGGTCCTCATAGTGTGTGGTTGGTGTTGGATTGAGTTGACTGCAAGTTGTCATCATCTTCAAGAATCTTCATCAGGAGGATAGATGTTGTGCATTGCATATGATAGTGGTATGAAGGGTTGATCATGACAAATGGTAGAGTATTTCAGAGATGTTATATTGTTTTGATGATTCACATATATTTATGTGATCAAAGGTTTTGAATGGAGTTTAAAAAATACTAAATCCTAACATGGCTACCTCTTTACTTTCTCCTATCCCAAACAAATAGCATTTTTTTTTATAAAAGGAGGTTGACCTATAGTTGCTAGTAAAAGTCACTTGAGTGACTTTCTAAAAGGTTTAAATGTCATGAAGAAACTGGCCTCTTCTTTTCCATTTACCAAGTGGTTTTTTATTAATTTAATTGCAGCCAAAAAGCCTTAAAAGAATCTATTTTGTATGTTTTGGGTGCAAATTTAGAATGTCATAAAAAGTGCTAATAAGTCACATATGACTTAAAACTCGTTCCTCCTTATGTGCTTCGAGTTTTTCTTTGAGTGGCAGCCCGATATCTTTGGTTCCTTTGTTTACATTAGAAACTTTATTGTTTCTAAATCTTATTTCTATTGTGAACTTCAACTAAAGCCTTTTTACATGGAGTTTTTAAAGGAAAAAAGGCTAAAATGCAGATTTGTTTCCATTTTATGTGACAACGAAGACCAAGGACTTTTGAAGATAGAAGATGATTTTTGTTTTTTGATTTTCACAAATTGAAAATTGTTTTTGAAGAAGATTTATTGATTATGCAAGGGAAGATGAACAGGGCAGTTTGGATTTTTTTTTTTTGGGATGATATGAGAAGCTTAAAAGTTTTTTTTGCAGGTGGATTTATATGAACAAAGTTTGAAGGAACAAAATGTTTTTTTATTAATCATTTATTTTGTGAGCAGAGAATTTTTATGTGAAAAATGCATTGGATGAAGATATTAGTTTTTGGAGATAATATTTACAAAGGAGAGAATATGAAAAGATTTACTTGAAGAAATTGAAGAAATGAAGAGGATACAAATAAAAGAGATTTTATTTTCTCCTACAAATGGATTTTATTGAAGACAATTTTGTTTGGTTTGAAATGTCATGAAGGCAAAAATAATATATTGAAGATCATTGAATATATGAAAGGTTTTATGCTCAGAGAATTTGAAAAGAGAATTTGAAGAGACCGTTTTTACAGATGCAAGAATATCAAAGAGAAGACAAAATATGAAAAGTCTTTTGATGCAGATGAAGGTAAATGGATTACAATATCAGTTTTTTGCAGAGCAAGAGGAAGATGAATGATCATCTGATATTTATTGGGCTTACAGGTGCTTTGATAAGTGTGTTGAAGTGCAGAGCATCATACAATTATGAAGATAACTTTATTAATATTCTTTTAAAAATAAAACACAGAAGAATGTATGCATGAGCTAATTTGCAGTAGGATCAGGTGATTTCAAAATGACATGCAGAGGAAAATATTGAAATTGATTTGTAGAGATAAGAGTGTTGAAAACTTGTTCACAGGAGTTTGTTTTCAGAGAGATGTGTAAAAGGAATTATCTGTATGGTCTTTACTTGAAAATCAAATAGGAGAAATTAGATTGTATGGTGAAACACAGAGTGTAATTGGTGCAAATTAGATTGATTGGCAATCAATTCTTGCACACAGAGTTTTATGTTTTAATGATGGTAATTGTCTATGCCAGCGAGGCACAGTATGCCAGTGAGGCTTATAGGTTAGTGTGACCTTAACATTTGTCAGTGAGACACATATTGTAGCCAGTGAGGCAGTTTTTGAGTGGTTTTTCTAGCCAGAAGAAGGGTTTTCCACTCATGAAAAGCATGTGGTAAGTTTCATGGTGTCTTCATCTATATGTGTGTATATTAGTTCTTTACTTATTAAGTTTTGTTCACATCCTTCATTATTAATCTTGTGCACAAATCATTAATATATTCCTCTCTATTTGTTCTGTAAGAGAAAGTTTGCAAAAAGTTTTAAAATATTTGAAAATTCACACAACACTGATTCACCCCCCCTCTCAGTGTTGTCCTTGACTCCTACAGTTGATCAATGATACATCCAGCCAGCTCAAGTATTGTGTCATCATGATAGCCCGCCTTTTCCAATCTTGGGTTTATAGACCATCTGTACAAATACTCGCAGAGGAGCTGGACATACATCATGTGGATTAAAATCAAAGAACACATTGGTGGGATATGCAAACAGCTTTGCATCATCACCCCCTAAAATCAGCATTGGAACTCTTCGAACAACCCATTTATGATAATCCAACCCCAATGGCCTCCGAAAATCCCATTCCTTATTAATTGGTTCACCACGAAACTCACCCTTTTCAAATATCAAAGGTGCAGCAACAGGCAATGCCCTTACATCATGTGTGTGCACCCATTTGCCATTCTGATTCCATTTGACAGAGAGGACGGTATTCTTATGACAATGTAGACTGCATAGAACCCGTCCTGTCTTTGCATCCCACAGTTTTATTTGATTGTCCTTACCGCTAGAAACAAGCAAAGATTTCATTGGATGCCAGTCAACACTCTTTACATCCCAACCATGACCTTCCAAGGAGCATTCTTCCTGACATCAAGCAAAATCCCAAACTTTAACAATTGCGTCATGAGAACAGGAGCAAAATTTCAAATCTGTCCTACAGAAACTCAGATCACGTACATCCTCTCTGTGTGCAGATTTGTTTACTTTCACATTGTTCATATTAGTTTGCCAGTATTTGAAACCACCAACTAGCTACACAAGATCCCAAAGAGAACCACTGACTTCGCTGAGCTTGGAGTCAATGGTAGGAGATTCCATGGTAGCAAGTTTTTCACCATGTCCCATTATTGTCTGTAAGGTATGCCTCTACCTCTTTTGAAGTTCATTATGGTAGTTGGACACAGCTAGAAATTGCTGATGATGGCGTTGCTTCTCTAATAGCTGGGAAGATATTGCAGCCATAATTACCATATTTGCTCCTCTGCTTGTTGTCCACTGTTTTGCAAGTGTGTCAACAATTGCTTTACTTGCATGGGTAAATACATTCATTTCCCCTTCCCTTTCAAATGCTCTCGCTTGATGAAGCTTTTCAAATGCTCCTTTAGTTTCTCGAGAGTTCAGAAATTTTTTTGAATAGGCACACAATTAAGGCTTCTGTTTCCTCGTCTTGTGCATTACGATGGCTAATTCCTCTTGGTATTTCGCTTTCTCCGCTATCTTGTGTTTCCAATGCCTCAGAGCCTTGCCTTCGAAGAGAAAAATTTCCTCCATATGCTAGGCTCTATTTTTCTCCGTCTATAGCTTCTTTGGCTACCATCTGCCAGATTGATCCTCCAAAGGATTCTAAAATTGTCTTTTGCTCTGAGGAACAGAGGTCCCATTCAGAAATGGTTCCATCTAAAGAAGCTGAAAATAAACGACCAGGCGCAGAGGTCCCCAAGCTTGAACTACACAAAACAAGTGATGAAATTACATAGTCTGGTCTTTTACAACTCTAGTTTTGTTGGCGGTGGTGATAATGTTTGGCACCGCTCAGCTTCAACTTACACCTTTTCACCTAGCACCCCTGCTGCATCCCAGTCCGCTGTTTCTTCAGCGTTGGACTAATTGATGGCAAGGGCGATGCGGCCTCAAAATAAGTTCGCTTTCCCAACTTTAACCAGATTACTGACTGTAAGCAACTAGGACCCATGGGTGACCTTTCGCCTCCAAGACTCTTCATCTTCTTGCGCTAGTGATGTTGCTTCCAAGAATAAATATCCCTCTCTCTCTTGCGCTTGGGCTTCCTTCCAGATCTTCGCAGGCTGTCACAATTTTCTTCACAAGATTTAACATTTTCATAAGGCTCCCATTCCATAGCTTCTATCTTTTTAATTTCTGTATTTTCTACAGAGGCTCTTGCACTTTCTTTCACAAACATTTGATCAAATTCCAATAGGTTAAGAAATTCATCAATGACAGAATCAACTACATCATCTAACCTATCCATTTCACATGAAGCAAGAGTTTCTACACCATACAGGGTGTCTACTTTGCTACCTTGAGCAATTACCAAGGTTCCTTTAGTGACTTTCCATCTATTCAATTCAAAATCGACTTTACATCCTTGTGAAAACAACTGTCCAGCTGAAATTAGATTTTGTTTGAGCTGAGGGATATATATAACATTTTGCAACAGCCAACTATTTCCATTTTTTAATTTTAACAAAACATCCCCTTTGCCAATAACATCACAAGATTCATTATTGCCAAGAAGAACCTTACCAAAGTCACCGCTTTGTAGATTTTTGAAGTACTCCTTGCACGGAGTGGCATGAAACAATGCTCTCGAACCGAGCACCCAAACATCTGGTGATATTTCTTCTGAAGCTGAAATAAGAACACCAATTGTTGCACCGGCATCCTCTTTATTTTTCCAGCCATCCCACCAATGTACATGGTATTTCATTTTAGCAACATCCATTGCTGCTAAATCCTCTGTTTCGTTCAGCCTCTGTAGGCTCTCCGATTCTTCTAGCATGTCAAAATCCTCACCTCCCAAATCCTGCGGAGGCCTTTCCCACACATAGCTCACCTGGGCAGTGCTCGGGGAATCAGGATCAACATCATCCATAATAACATCAGTGGCAAGATCAGCAGCCAAATAGAGAGGAGATTCATCTACTTCCATAGGTACAATTTCATCTAGCTCCAAGTCACTGTCCGCAGCTCCCACTTCATCAAAACTCACTCCAGAGCCACATGACCAAGACATGAGAGCTAGAACCCAATCATCCAAAGCTGCTACATCCATTTTCCTGGAAACTCTTCACGATTTCCAAAACAACTTTTCCACCATTGGCTCTGATACCAATTGTTGAAGATAAATTGCAACTAAACTAAAAACTAAAACAGATAAATAATCAAAGACACAGAGATAAAATCAGAGACATGAATTTAACGTGGTTCACCATTAAGATGGCTACATCCACCAAGGAAAGTAGGACACACTATTCCATTAATCAATCCAATTACAACAGTCTTCATCTCTGCCAAAAAGAGAATGAGAAGGAAATTATATAGACTCTTCAGGCAAGTGAAGAGACATGGGAAGAGGAAGATGAAAGGGTAGTGACGGTTGGGCTTCATTGGTGCAGGGGCACCCCTTCAACTGGATCAACATACACAAGAGGGAGAAGAAGAAGACTAATATAGTTTTTGACATTTATTATATTACCTTATAGCATCTTCAAAAATGTAACATTCTCTATTAGCATTTCATGTTGGTAAACTCCAAACTTGACACTTCTTGACAGTTTGGATTAAGGGAAAGATAATCAAGGTGTCTTAGCACTAAGAGTTTTGCTGTCTTATGCAAAACAGATGTCCTTTGTAATAGATTAGGGGTTTCCACCTATAATTTTGGAAAATTCAAATCCCAAAAACAGAGGGGAATGTCAGCCCCGCACATTGGGAAAGATAAAAAGGGGAAAACCTTTTGTAGCAGGGACGGTGGTATGTGTTTTAGTTTTTTTTGAGAAAGGAACAGTTGAATGTAATTCAAAAACATTAAGGAGGAATAGGAGTTCTGGAAATTGCTTTCTTTTTAGATTCTGAATGCTGTGTAGATACCCTGTATAGAAATTCATTCTGTGTAGAAATTGTATATAATTTAGTTTTGTGCCTCTGTGGTCGAATTGAATGGATAAATCCATTCCACTGGTAGATTTTTGAGAAATCAGTGGAATGGACCTGTAGATTAATTTCTCCATTTTTGTTTATTCATTTTAGGTATGGAAGGTTAGGAATTGCAGGAATCCCTCCAGAGAGAATCGTCATTTAGTATGTGTATACATTGCATTTGCAGGGTGAATATTGTGTGTGTATCCATCAGTTGAACTGTAAGTGCATCGCTGAACAGTTTGGGTGTCTAACAAGCCTGAAATGAATGTTTTGGAGGCATCGGCATGAGTTCCATCTGTGTGATCGACGAAGAAGCCATCAGCGTAAGAATTGATATCGGCGTGCCGAAATTAGGTTCATTCGATGGTGAAAGTCTCATCGATAGTAGTCTTGACCGAAGACATCGGCGAGAGTCAGGGCATCGGTGAAATAAAATTGCAAAGGTCTGATAACGAAAGTCTCACCAATGGTTCTATCATTGGTGAGAGGAAGAAGGAAGTCTGGCCAAAAGGGGTTGGTCGTAGGTCTATCGGCCTGACTAAGGGCATCGGCGGAAGGAAAATCATCTTCGCCGATGAGTGTAAGTCGTGGCAACAAGGTGCTTGGCATCGGTGAGAGTGGAGAGGAGTCTGGCCGATAGGTTGATATCGGAGTGACACAAGAATTGGAGTGACAAACTGAAGGGTCGCCGATAGCTAGATGTCTCGCCGAAGGAGAGAAGAGTGAAGGTTCATCGGTGTGAACAAAGGCGCCAGCATAACATTTTTGGGGGTTGCCGATGAGACTTGTGTTGCCGATGGAAGGGTGCATGGAACATTTCGGTGAGATTTCTTATTTATCCTTCCAATAGGCACATAATCGAAGTCACCCATCGGTGTGAGATTGACATCAGTGGGAGTGTTAAGGTGGTTGCCGATAGGCTTCTTCTTGCCGATAGGAGAGTGGATGTATGTGTCGGTGGGACATTTCGATGGTCCTGCCGATGGAAGGCTCATCAGAGAGAGGTAAGGATCAGCGAAGGAGAATTTAGCTTGTCCAATAGAATAGTGTCTTGCTGATAGGCAAGAGAAGAACTACTTCGGTGAGACAAAGGAAATGTCTTGCCGATAGTAAGTAGAGCATGCATTTTCAGTCTCATTTGGACCTTGAGGAGAATTTGGAAAAGCCAATTAAGTAATCTATGGGTGAATGGGTATTGGAAACCCTATTTGTAAGCTTCTAGTGTGTGGGCTTTGCATCAAGTGGTATCAGAGCTAGAGAAAGCTCTGGGAAGGATTGGTGTGTAATTTGATTTTTTGAAGGTGTTTGTTCCATCTGGTAGTAGAAGGAGAAAGCAAAATGTTGGAAGGAGAAGCCTCAGACACTCTTCCAGTAAAGATGACCAATGCTGAATTGACAGCCTTGGTGAAGAAGCAAATAGCAGAGAGTAGAGCTGATAGAGCTTAGAATCAGGCATTGAAGGAAGAACTAGAGAAGTTGAGGGAAAGAGTAGAGAGAGGGGAAGAAAACTCTGGTGAACATGAAGATGGGGATGAAGAGGAGACCCCAGAGCAGGAAGAGCTAGAGGTTCCTGTAGACCAGAGACCCTTACTCAATGCCCTCAAGTCCATGGAAAGGATGACCATGGATGTGAAAATAGACCTGCCAGTATTTGCAGGAAAAATGGAACCTGATTCAGTAATGGAGTGGATAGACTCCTTGAATAATTTCTTTGAGACAGAAGAGATACCAGAACACCAAAGAGTGAAGATGGCTCAGTCCAAGATGAAAGGAGCTGCACTGACTTGGTGGAATTTCATCCAAGATGATAGGGTGAAAGAGGGAAAGAACAGAGTTACAACATGGAAGAGAATGATGGCATTGGTAAAAGAGGCCTATGTTCCATTGGATTACAACATCCAATTACATAAGAGGAAATAGAATTTGAAGTAGAAGGAGCTAGATGTCAGCTCATACACAGAAGAATTCATGAAACTGTGTGTAAAAACAAAGGTAAGGGAAGATGAGGAAGAGAAGGTAGCAAGATACCTCGATGGATTGAGATTTAACATCTAAGAAGACCTAAATCTGCATAATCCAGATACAGTTCAAAAGTGCTATCAATTAGCACTCAAAGTGGAAGAAAAACTAAAGAGAAGACATGAGCAGAACCATAGGGGTAGAGGAAGACAGCAGAGAGGAGGAAGAAGTCCTTTTAGAGGCAGAGGATTTGGATACCAGAGTGAATCCAACCAAGAGAACAGTAGAGGAGATAGCAGTCAGAACCAAGGAGGAAGTTACAATCAAAGGGGAAACTTCAGGGGTAGAAGACCACCATTCAGAGGAAGATCTCAAGGCAGAGGACCTATCAGATGTTACAATTGCAACTAAGAAGTCCATATAGCCAGCAGATGTCCAACAAAGGCCACAAGTTCAATAGGAGAAAAGAGGATAAATCTAATCCAAGAATCTGATTGTCAAAGTGTAGCAAGCTCAAGCACTATTCAAAGTGTGAATGCTCCTAGTAGTTATGGGTATCCTGAGAATGGAGAATCTTTGATGATTAGGAGAGCAATGACCACCATGAAGGTGCCTGGAAAAGAACCTCCACAAAGGAAGTCTCTCTTCAGAACTACTTGCAAGGCAGGAGGAAAGGTATGTAAAGTTTTGATTGACTCTAGATCTACTGAGAATTTTGTATCTATTGAGATGGTAGAAAAGCTTAAGCTTAGGAGACTGCCACATCCTTGCCCATATAAAATTTCATGGCTCACCCAAGGTCAACAAACAATTGTGGAAGAACAGGCTTGGGTAGAATTTCAAATTGGCCCATACAAGGATAGGTTGTTGTTTGACATTGCCAAGATGGATGCTTGCCATCTCCTGTTTGGAAAAACATGGCAATATGATTTAAAAGCATACCATGATGGAGTTAGGAACACCTATTCCATCACCAAGAATGGTAAGGTGATAGAATTGATACCATTAATGGAGACTGAGGTGGAGACAAAAGGAAAAGAGGTCAAAGTGATGATGGTAGAAGGAAGACAATTCATGAAAGAGATAGGAGAAGGAGCAGATACATATGCTCTAATTCCTTGCCTGAAGGTCAACAAGGAATAGCAGCAAGAAGTCAAGGGAGAAAAGGGACAAAAGTCCATAGACCCAGCTGTCCAAGAGCTATTGGACAAGTACAAAGGCATTATCTCTGATGGGATGCCAAGTTCCCTACCACCTATTAGGGACATTAGCCATTGTATAGATCTGATTCCAGGATCTACACTTCCAAACAAAGCAGCATATAAGCTCACTCTAGATCAGAATGCAGAGGTAGCAAGACAAATTGAAGAGTTGCTAAAGACAGGCCTAATTGGCAAAAGTTTAAGCCCATGTGCAGTACCGGCTGTATTAGCACCAAAGAAGGAAGGCACTTGGAGACTTTGCACTGATTCAAGGGCTATCAACAAGATAACAATCAGGTACAGGTTTCCAATCCCTAGGATAGAAGATTTACTTGATTGCTTAGGAGGTGCTAAATACTTCACCAAAATAGATTTAAAGAGTGGTTATCATCAGATTAGGATTAGACCTGGTGATGAGTGGAAAACTGCATTCAAGACAAATGAGGGGTTATATGAGTGGAAGGTCATGCCTTTTGGTTTGTCCAACGCCCCTAGTACCTTTATGAGGTTGATGAATGAGGTCTTGAAAGAGTTCATACGTAAATTTGTCATAGTGTATCTAGATGACATCCTGATTTTTAGCAATATGAGGGAAGAACACCTCATCCATATAGACTTGGTTCTCAAAAGGTTACATGAAGAGCAGCTAATGATAAACTTAGCAAAGCGTCTGTTTATGCAGGAAGAGATCATCTACTTGGGATTTGTTATCTCACATAACAAACTGAGAATGGATCTAGAAAAGGTAAGTGCCATATTGTCTTGGCCAACACCCAAAACTATGAATGATGTTAGAAGTTTCCATGGATTAGCAACCTTTTATAGGAAGTTTATAAAGGGATTTAGTCATATATGTGCACCCATGCTTGACACTATAAAGGGAGGACAGAAGTGCAAGTTTACATGGACAAAGGAGGCAGATAATTCTTTTGAAACGTTGAAGAAGAAGGTGGCAGAACAGCCAGTTCTTGCATTTCCTGATTTCAGCAAGATTTTTCAAGTAGAATGTGATGCAAGTCATATTGCAATTGGAGAAGTACTCAGCCAAGAAGGTAGGCCTATTGCATTCTTCAGTGAGAAATTAAATGATGCCAAGAAGAGATACTCATCCTATGATTTGGAGATGTATGCTCTAGTCCAGTCACTTAAGAAATGGAGGCATTACTTGATGCCCAAAGAATTCATAGTATTCACAGATAATCAGGCCCTCAGATTCTTAACCAGTCAAGAGACGCTGAACCATAGACACATGAAGTGGGTGGAAACTTTGCAAGCTTTCACTTTCACACTCAAGCACAAGAAAGGGGTTAAGAACAAAGTAGCAAATGCTTTGAGCAGGAGAGTTCTGACCATCCATTAGATCCAATTGGAGAGTGTTGGGATTGATTCTTTGAAGACAATGTATGCAGATGATGAAGACTTTGGAGAGATCTACAAGGTATGTTCTTCTGGACACAAATATCATGTTGAGTTTTCTGAATTTTTGATCCAAGATGGATTACTTTTCAAAGGTGGACAACTATGTATTCCCAGATGTTCTATGAGACTGAATATCATTCAGGAAAAACATTGTGGGGCTCTGTTAGGACATTTTGGTCTTGATAAAACTCTTGATCTTGTGAAGAGGCATTACTATTGGCCTAAGTTATAGTCAGATGTGAGAAAATTTGTGGAAGCATGTGTAATATGTCAGAAAGCCAAAGGAAGATCCACAAATGCAGGTTTGTATCAGCCATTACCCATTCCTTCTAGGCCATGGGAGAGCATAAGCATGGATTTTGTACTAGGTTTGCCTAAGACAAGGAAAGGATATGATAGTGTTTTTGTGGTAGTAGACAGATTCAGTAAAATGGCACATTTCTTGCCATGTAAAACCACTTGTGATGCTTCATATGTTGCTGATTTATTTTTCAAAGAGATAGTGAGAATACATGGTTTACCATTGAACATAGTATTAGACAGAGATGTGAAGTTTATTGGCCACTTCTGGAGAACTCTTTGGAAAAAGTTGGGAACAAATTTGTCCTTCTCATCAGCCTACCATCCTCAAACAGATGGGTAGACTGAAGTTGTTAACTATTCATTGGGTAATCTACTTAGGTGTTTAACCAGGCAGCATGGAGAGAAATGGGATAATATCCTCCCACAGGCAGAATTTTCCTATAATGACACCATCAATAGGAGTACAGGAAAGTCACCGTATCAAATAGTGTATGGAATTCATCCAAGGGGTATTCTGGAGCTAAGAGATCTACCTATAGGAGAGCCTATTAGTGCAGATGGTGAAGCTTTTGCTTCAACTATTAAAGAAGTGCATGATCAGGTCAAAAACCAACTCCAACAAGCTACAATGAAGTACAAAACACATGCTGACGAGAAGAAAAGAGATTTACAGTTTGAAGTCAGAGATTTGGTTTGGGTAAATCTGAAGAAGGAAAGGCTCCCCAAAGGTAAGTATACTAAGCTAATGCAGAGGAAGATTAGACCATGTCAAATTTTAAAGAAGTGTGGACAGAATGCATATGAGATCCAACTTCCTCCTGATCTTGGATTGTCACCAATTTTCAATGTCTGTGATTTGACTCCATACAAGCCAAATGCAGATATAGAACAAGAACCATTACAGGCAACAGATGATGATATTCTGAAGCATGATCCGCCAAAGTTGAAGCACATCTTAGACTCACGAGTGATCAAGAAGACTAGAAACAAAGAATACTTGGAGTATTTGGTGGCCTGGCAAGGACAACCAGATTCAGAGGTAGTTTGGATGACTGCTGATCAGATTTCAAATCATGGTGCAGACCTACAAACTCTGATCTCAAAGGGGCTTGAGATCTCTTCTCCTAGGGAGTATGGTGCAGGGGCACCCCTTCAACTGGATCAACATACACAAGAGGGAGAAGAAGAAGACTAATATAGTTTTTGACATTTATTATGTTACCTTATAGCATCTTCAAAAATGTAACATTCTCTATTAGCATTTCATGTTGGTAAACTCCAAACTTGGCACTTCTTGACAGTTTGGATTAAGGGAAAGATAATCAAGGTGTCTTAGCACTAAGAGGTTTGATGTCTTATGCAAAACAGATGTCCTTTGTAATAGATTAGGGGTTTCCACCTATAATTTTGGAAAATTCAAATCCCAGAAACAGAGGGGAATGTCAGCCCCGCACATTGGGAAAGATAAAAAGGGGAAAACCTTTTGTAGCAGGGACGGTGGTATGTGTTTTAGTTTTTTTTGAGAAAGGAACAGTTGAATGTAATTCAAAAACATTAAGGAGGAATAGGAGTTCTAGAAATTGCTTTCTTTTTAGATTCTGAATGCTGTGTAGATACCCTGTATAGAAATTCATTCTGTGTAGAAATTGTATATAATTTAGTTTTGTGCCTCTGTGGTCGAATTGAATGGATAAATTCATTCCACTAGCAGATTTTTGGGAAATCAGTGGAATGGACCTGTAGATTAATTTCTCCATTTTTGTTTATTCATTTTAGGTATGGAAGGTTAGGAATTGTAGGAATCCCTCCAGAGAGAATCGTCATTTAGTATGTGTATACACTGCATTTGCAGGGTGAATATTGTGTGTGTATCCGTCAATTGAACTGTAAGTGCATCGCTGAACAGTACGGGTGTCTAACAAGCCTGAAATGAATGTTTTGGAGGCATCGGCGTGAGTTCCATTTGTGTGACCGACGGAGAAGCCATCGGCGTAAGAATTGATATCGGCATGCCGAAATTAGGTTCATCCGATGGTGAAAGTCTCACTGATAGTAGTCTTGACCGAAGACATCAGCAAGAGTCAGGGCATCGGTGAAAGAAAATTGCAAAGGTCCGATAACGAAAGTCTCACCAATGGTTCTATCATTGGTGAGAGGAAGAAGGAAGTCTGGCCGAAAGGAGTTGGCCGTAGGTCTATCGGCCTGACTAAGGGCATCAGCGAAGGAAAATCATCTTTGCCGATGAGTGTAAGTCATGGCAACAAGGTGCTTGGCGTCGGTGAGAGTGGAGAGTAGTTTGGCCGATAGGTTGATATCGGAGTGACACAAGAATCAGAGTGACAAATTGAAGGGTCGCCGATAGCTAGATGTCTCGCCGAAGGAGAGAAGAGTGAATGTTCATCGGCGTGAACAAAGGCGCCGGCATAACATTTTTGGGGGTTGCCGATGAGACTTGTGTTGCCGATGGAAGGGTGCATGGAATATTTCGGTGAGATTTCTTATTTATCCTTCCGATAGGCACATAATCGAAGTCACCCATCGGCGTGAGATTGACATCGGCGGGAGTGTTAAGGTGGTTGCCGATAGGCTTCTTCTTGTCGATAGGAGAGCGGATGTATGTGTCGATGGGACATTTTGATGGTCTTGCCGATGGAAGGCTCATCGGAGAGGTAAGGATCGGCGAAGGAGAATTTAGCTTGTCTGATAGAATAGTGTCTTGCCGATAGGAAAGAGAAGAACTACTTCGGTGAGACAAAGGAAATGTCTTGCCGATAGTAAGCAGAGCGTGCATTTTCAGTCTCATTTGGACCTTGAGGAGAATTTGGAAAAGCCAATTAAGTAATCTGTGGGTTAATGGGTATTGGACACCCTATTTGTAAGCTTCTAGTACGCGGGCTCTGCATCATTCATTTCCAACAAATAATTTATTGTAATGTAAACAAACTCATAGAAGAAGTTGTAGAAAAATAAATAATGTAGTACGCCAGAAATTTGGTGATAAAAACTTTTTGGTAAAAAGGCCCACAAAACTTCATTCAGTAATGAGAAAACTTACATCAAGTCTATCTAATTATAAACACAAGAATCTGGCTTACAATATCTCCTTCCTCTCCTTCCCACAATGGCCTCACAACTACCACTCTGCCATATGCCTTCTATGAATACAATATTACATTTTTTAATGTTTTTCAATATTTGCATTACCCACACAAAGATCCCTGAAATATAGGGATTGGATAAACCACATTTGTTCATAAAGTTAGGTAACAACCTTCAACCAAATAACTATATTTGGCGTGTGATAATTTAATTAATAAATTATTAATAATTAATATTCATGTCTTACCTTTCACCAAATAACTATATTTGGCATGAGATAATTTAATTAATAAATTATTATTAATTAATTATGATCTTCCCTAATAATATGGCCGAGTCATATTAATAATTTAATTTATAAGGCTAAACCTTATAACATTTAGAGCCTTTTAAAATGTTTATAGTACCACTAAAGTTAAATGTGGATCCCTAATAAAGATTATGCTCTAATAGTAAGGGAAATTCCCATCCCCTTCTCAGCACCCACATAAGTCTTTCTCTTAAAAAATTTGGCCAGTCCTATTTTTCAGGTGCAGATTTTAAATTTTTATGTTTGCCCAATATTACACTTCCATGGAACCACCTATACCCCTTACATGGGACCCCATCCTTAGTAAAACTGCTTCTTCTTTTCTATTAGGGTAGGCTTGTGGAAATTATGCATCTAGGCTCTTTATTTTTCACAATAAAAAACATTACCATGAAGAATCAAACCATGCCATTGAGGTGGCTATTTTTACAGACTATTCCAAGTGTAGGTGGATTAGCACAGCTGGCATTGCTCCTGAGTTCAGTCATGAGGTTGAAACCTATGGAGTACAAGATGTTAAAAATATGTAAGGTAAATTGAAAATCTCCTTGTTTACCCATGGGAGGTCTTATACGCCAAACTAGTGTGCTATTGAGACTGTGACCTTAAAAATTACTTTTATCTTGTATACACATGCATGCATATATAATACATAAGGCTCTAAGAACTGAACCCTAGTGGGCAGGTTATGTTTTTCACAGTACAGAAACCACTGGCTCTGAGACTGGAACCTTGGAAACTAGGTTTCTAATTTTTCACAGTATAAACAAAAAATTTGCCATACAATCAAACCGCAGCAGTCAGGTTTTTAATCTTTTCTCACTCACTGTGCATATAAAACATTGACCGTGGAAGTTGAACCTAACAGCCAGGCTCCAATAATGAGATGGAGCTTAACATGCTTTAGGCCAACATGATCTTTTACTCTTGTGCTTATGTGAGAGAACATATTTTTCTTTTAGAGCTTGACCTCCAAGATTCCCTACTATTATCAATCCTACTTTGCAACATTTAACTACAAAAGCCTGATAAGACTCCCTTTCCCTATCGGTTGGCTGGATTGGGTGATTTGTCTCAAGCTCTTCACAGGGCCTATCCGATTATAGTCACCTGGGTAGAAGACATTTCATATGGGTGTCTAGATTTAAAATGAATTATCTTGGCTTAAAAATTTATGTGATAGGTTAATGAAGTATCTTCTTAAGTGTGTGTACATGTTCTCCATATTGTTGTATAGTTGGTGAGTCAAGTGAAGTTTGTTATATTTTCTACTTCATTTAAGTTACACACCTTGAACTGTCTTTGGGTGGGTCCTACATCAATTCTGGGACTTGAATCGTAGCAGTTGGGTTCGTATTTTTTCCCAACACGATTAGATGAATTTGAATGGGGTTGTGACCAAAAAGGCTTGCAGCATCTATCAATTTTCTTTTTGTCTAAAATATTGGATCTGGGTGGTATTTAGTTCTAAGATAAATTTCCCACACCTTTTTTAATTGCTTTGATTTAAGGTGTCATGTAGTAGTTTATGAATACAAAGATCTTCATGTGTATAGGGGCGAGTTAAAAGGAAACCTGTTCCATCTGCTATTCCCTTCAAGTACACACATTACAAATTTTTTGTTCCTAAGGTGTCTTATTGTGGGTACTACATTAAATCTAAGGATTGAACCCTAACAGTCAGGTTTCTATTTTTTCACAGTTGCTTCTACAAATATCACAGAACTACGAGAGGATGCATACTAATGTAGAATCATTAGTTTTCCATGAGTCTTTTTCTGTGATTGCTACCAGTGCCAATACATCTTTTGTTGCACACAAATCTGTCAAATATCAGAAGGTGTGGTCACGTTCTTCACAACAAGAAGGTAGTGAAGTTGAGTATATAACTGCTATCGAATCCTCCTTATCCTCAAGAAAGCACAAAGCAAGATCAATATCGCGCCTAGGTGAAGGTGAAGGTCTTAGCTGCGTGAGGGTTGGGCGGCCCAATATATCCCTTCTACATCCTCTGCCTTCTCATTAGTTTTTTCTTTTTTCTTTAGGTTTAATTTTTTTAAATAAAATTTAATGTATTTTTATTTATATTATATATGTATTTTAAATAAATTTTATTATTTATAATATATATTTTTGTTTTTATTTATGAACTTATATGTTTTTTTAAATAAAATTTAATTTAGTATATTTAATTTATATGTTTTTTAAATAAAATTTATTATTTATAATATTTTTATTTTGTTTTTGAATTAAAAATAAAAACTTAATATATATTTTTGATCATTTTGTGGATATACTATTTATATTCTTAATAAATCAAATTTATATAAGGCGAATTTAATGACATTTTTTTTTCATTTTCTTTCCCCTTCTAAACTTCATACAAATTTTATCGTTGCCCAACACGAACGCAAACCTTGTGACTTAGCCTGGCACCGCCAAATCCAATGTCTTCTGCAAATTCCCTTGCCAATTTGCTTGGATAAATGCCTTCACTCGGCAAGACTTTTATACCCTCATGAAATTCTAGAATGGAAATGGCAAATCATTAGCATGGATTTTGTGCAAGGACTTCCTATGTCAAGGAATAAGCACAATGCTATTCTAGTTGTGGCAGATAGACTCACCAAGGCAGCACATTTTATACCTAGGAATTTGACAAATGGAACACCAGTCATAGTCTGCAAATTTGTGCAAGAAATTTTTAGGTTGCATGGTATTCCTGAGAAGATTATCTCAGATAGGGACGCCCGTATGACATCGAGGTTCAGGCAAACCTTATTTTCCTCACTTGGAACCCAATTGAATATAAGCTCTTCTTATCATCCCGAGACGAATGACCAAACTGAAAAGGTAGACCATGTGTTGGAAGATTTGTTGAGAATGTATTGCATGGATCAACAATACAAATGGGAAGATTACCTTCCTCTTGTAGACTTTGCCTATAATAATTCCTATCATTCTGTGATTAAGATGACTCCATTTGAAGCATTATATGGAAGAAAGTGCCAAACTTCTATAAGCTGGGATAAGCTAGAAAATAGGATCAGACTTGGTCTAGAAATGCTATTAGAAATGGAAGAGCAAGTCCATCTGATTAAGAAAAGGCTAGCAGAAGCCAATAATAGGCAAAAAAGTTATGTGAATGCTAAACACATTGCAAGACATTTCTCATTGGGAGAAAAAGTCCTTCTAAGGGTCAAACCCCAAAAGAGCTCCATTAAGTTTGGAAAGACATCCAAATTAGCTCCTAGATATGTGGGTCCCTTCGAAGTTCTCGAAGAAGTCAACCCAATTGCATATAGGATTACTCTGCTGCCAGCTCTTTCCATGATGCATAATGTTTTCCATGTTTCCTATTTGAAAAAGTTTGTTTCAGGAGATAATCATATTCCTATTCTTGATTGGAATGTCATACAGGTGAAGGACCTAAGGGTGGTAGTGATCGAGCCCACCAAGGTGCTCAAAACATGTAAGCTATGCTTATGTAATAAAGAGATAACTCAATGCAAGGTCCAGTGGGACCAGTATGCAAAAGAGAATGCCACCTATGAGAACTATGAGGATATTTATCAAAGATATTCCCATCTCTTTTAAAAAAATTTTATTATGATGAGTAAAAACTTTCTTTTTATGTTGATTTGACCTTTGGAAGCATTAAATCATTGGGGATGATGATTCTTATAGGGGAAGAGGTTTTAACATGTGATATTATCTATTAGGCTACTTGAGGAATTATTTGACATGTGATTTTCAAGAATTGCATATCATATTGTCAAAAGTATTGCCACTTGTGGAAAATAACTTAAGAAAGGTCACTACTAATGAAAAGAATGAGATGTAGTTTAGGCCATGGGTATCAAACCAACTATGATCATAGTCTTTCAATGCTTTTGAAAATAGAAACATTAATGTTTGTTTGTTGTGTTTTTTATGTTGAATTCTCATTAGGAATTTGACTAGGTGGTATCTAGGGTCACCATTTCCATCATGGTATTCTTAAGAATTGTTTGTGCTAAAGGCATCGTGATCATCCTGATCTATGAGGTCAAATGTTGAGTGAGTGAAACCTATTGATGATTATAGAGAGGATAGTGGACAGGGTTGAGCTTGTAAAGGTTGTGGTTAACTATGGGATGAATAAAACTAGTTGAGGTAGAAAATTGGATATGAGGTAGAGAAGAATCAAAAGGAATGGATAAGGGTGAATAAGGTGGACTATATATGGGGGAAGATTGGATAGGGAAGGGATAGGAACATGGGAATAGGATGAGTTATGGTTAGGTGATCAGGTATGGTTGGGAAGAGATAATGAGGAATAAGGGGAACTAGGCACAAGTGATGGAATTGGATTAGGAGGGGAAGCAGGGGATAATGGACTATAGAGTGAACTAGGAAGGGATAATGGGATATATGTGTAAGGAGGTGTCCAAGGTTTTTCTATAAGATGTGAAATGGGCACAAGGTGTGTAAAAGCAATAGAAGATGGATTTGATCCATAATGAGTGAAAGGAAAGGGTTCTTGTGAGAGAAAGTGTGTAGGATGAAAGGTGGAGGGAAGTGGTGTAATATGGGAAGGTGGCACCAAATATTTGGTTGTAGGATTTGAAGTGGTCATAGGCTATGTGATAATAGTTGTAGACACCTAAAGTTGACCACATCCTAACACCAATATCTATTTTATTCTAACATTAATTGAATAAATTACTTATTTAATTAAACCATTTGATCATCTTCCTAACATTAATTAAATAAATTTCTTCACTTAATTAATTGATCATTTCAACACTTCTTCTAATGTTTCAATATTTAACTAAATAAATAAGTATTTATGTGGGTGCTGCCACAATAATGAGTTACACTTTCTGGGACATCCCCATTTTTGCCGAAATCACATATTTTTAGAAAATATTGAAGCTTTGAAAGGTTCCATTTAAAGGATTTTAATTGAAGAGGGTTTGATCAAACCCCCTTGGATAGAACCCCGCTAGTTTTAAACCATACATATAATGGAGTCTCCTCTACACCTATCAAAATGTTGATAAAAAACCACTTTTGATTTACCTTTTGAGGGATCAAATGAATTCATTTAAAATTTATCTTTTGTAAGCATTTAGTCCTTATTATAAGCTTCCCAAAAAGTAAAATTTTAAATATATTTAATTATATTATTATATTTATTTTTTATTTCTTATGAATGTAGGTTTCTCACCTAACATCAAGTTCTTTGTTCTACACACATGGAAAATTAGTAAATTAGTGAAAAAAATTCTAGAAATATCTATGCCCTAGGTATTGATGTCCTTGTTTCAACAAAAGAAAAAAAAATTGAATTTCAATACATATAGAAAAAGTTATGTTTTATGGAATACACCTATGTCTAAATTATAATTCGTTTGACTTCAAAACTTAATTGAAAAAAATATATTCAACAAAACATTATGAAACCAAATGCATGACCAATATATTGGTGTTACCAATCTAAATTCAAAAGAATCAGAATTTTATCCTTTGTAGAAAAAAAAGTTATGTGCTATAGAATACACATCACTTTTAAAAAATGTTGTCTACTATTAAAATCTAGTTATCAAAGGAGACGCAAAACATTTTACAATTTAACTCCAAATTTTTTTTAAAAAATATATTTAGAATCTACAAACAAAATCTCACAAATCACTAGTTTGTGTCATCTTCAAATTCCTAACGGTTTAGCAACTATAGGTGTTAGAAAGTGAAGATTTAGTTCAAAATGTTGACTTCAACGTCAAGTTTGGCCAAAAAGTCTAACCCATTATTGTGGGATGACCCATGTAATTAAGCATCAATTCTTATGTCTATTCCTCCAAAAACTGAATAAATACCCAACATTTATTTAATTCATCTATTTTTATCCCTCATCAATAATTAAATAAACTAATCATGTTTATTTGACTAATTAATCACTTGCACATGGCTGTATAAATCCACACCATCAATCCTAACCTAAATCAACTTTCAATCTTGTTGTTACATCCCCAACTTATGATTTAGCTTAATCTTTCTTGTGTGGTAAACAGGATGACCAATCATAGTTTAATGATTTGATGTTTGTGGAAAATATCAAATAGAATCATTGAATTAAATGAATATTGATTAATGTTTAGTTTAGTTATGTGATTACATGATGATACGATTGTTTAATTATAATGATTTGTGAATCAAATGATGATACACTAATCATGGTTATATGGTTGTGAGTATAATCTAGAAAATAATCTTCCTCTAAGGACGGAAGGAGAGTATCATCTGGGAGGAGATAGATGCTGGGAAAATGTACGATTGACATCTAAGTATCAAAGTTAATCATGGTGAACCCATGCAAGGTAGAGTGAGTTTACGTCCTACCCTAGTTAGTCATTTTCAATTCAATTAGTGTCGTCTTAACAAGATGAGATATCTCGACATCTTTAACGTCAATTCTATTAGACGATGTTCTTAAAACGTCAATTCTAGTCAATGGGTGATCTCGTTGGGTTGTCGAGTTTTCCCCCGTTTCCATAACTATTTCCCTATTTAGGTTTTGTGATTAGCGTTATATATATATGTTGAAAATAAGGGCAGACAAATGAGAGGGGGGGTGAATCAGTTGTCTCAAAACTTTAACTCTTGCTACATTTAATCTTATTTATCACTTATTAACAGATTAATGATTTAACCATGAGAGCATAAATCAACAACACATGAGCAGAAACATGATCAACACACATAACACCAATATTTTTACATGGATACCTGGTTAAGGGAAAACCACAGTGGGCGTTAACCCACAAGATTTATTCTCTATTAAAAGAATAGAAAATGGGAAGGAACTTGCCTTCAGGCTGCCCAGAGCTCACTGCTCTAAGAGACTCATTGTCTACAAAACATTCACAAGATTAACACACAAAGGTTGAATTGAGAAATAGCATCTTCTCCATGCTAGGGTTTAGTTCCATTGAACCTCACAACACCTTTTCTCTACTCACAAAACACTTCTTCACTACCTCTGCCTCATCACTATTTTTCTTCTTCTGCTCTTCCTCTTCTCTGATTTGCCTTTTTACCTTTCTTAGTATTTTAACATTTTCGTTCAAGGACAAGTTTTCAATGACTCAACTACAAGTATTGATACACTACATCAACCTTGGAATGAATCATCAAGGTCAGCATTACATTCATCAACCATTGGAACAATCTCCAAGGTCGGCATTACAAACATTTACAAAAAGACTTGACTCAATGCAAAATACTACATGCGGATTACTACATTGTCAGCCAAACATAATTGGGACTCAAATATTCCTCGAACAACATGCCACACTTCATATAACTTCTCTTAGCTCATCTACAACACACATGAAACATCCAGTCGGCCAAGACTGGAAAGAACAACACCCAAGGAGAAGTCTTCAACTATGAGCTCAATCTTTAATAGGGACCACCAACACAATAGGAAGACGATCCAGAGACCTCCTCAAGCAAAATGAAATCAACAAGAACAACCACACCACTTTAAAACACTAGAATCACTTGCATCTTCACACAGGAACTTAAGAGCACTAATTGTCATGACTATCATGCTAGAAAGATTGCTTGTGGACCTCCAAACCATGAACCACTTGAGTTGAGGATACACACCAACATCCCAAACATACCTCTAGAACCACAGACCATAATATTTCAATGCGAAGCAATCCAGACCAAATTCTTGTCACTCTGTTACCTCTAAACAACAACAAAAACCTGGTTCTACTCAAAGGGCCATAACTTCACCAACACTTCATGCGGACCTCTCAAATCTTGATTGGAGCAACTTCAGACAATCCTTTACAAACCCTTTAGTTTGCAGACTCTAATCTTCATTTCAATGGAAATGTGGAGCAATCTACTCTATTGATCTGCATTGTCTTCACTATCTTTGACAAGGAGATATGTTGACATCAATGACAACACATCATAAGCACACATTTGCAATAATCTCCCCCTTTGTCATTGATGGCAACATATGATGTGAAAAACTGATTCAGCCATCAAGACAAGAACTTCTCCCCCTTTCTCTTCTCACACCTGCAACCAATTTTCTTCATTGCTCCCCCTTTCATCAGCAACTACTTACTTCTGAGTTTTTCACATGACTTCTCTCCCCCTTTGACATTAATGGCAAATGGCACATATTTGCAATCATCTCTTTCCCCTTTTGTTTCTGAACTCTAGAATTAACATACTGACTACTCCCCCTGAGTAGCATCTCCTTCACATCAATCCGGATCACAAGATATGACTGTGAGTTCCACCGGACTGATGCACACTAGTGCACCTTAGTTTTAAACAGGAGGGGTAATAACCCCTACATCTCTCGGAGATACTCAAAAGTGTCCTTAGGTAGAGGCTTAGTGAAGATATCCACAATCTAATCCTTTGAAGAAACAAACTCCAATATGACTTTATTATCATTTACCTTCTCTCTCAAAAAGTGGAACTTAATGGATATGTGCTTTGTTTTTGAATGCAACACTAGATTCTTTGAAATGTTTATTGCAATTGAATAATCATAGAAGATTGTAACAAGTTCTTCAAACATAATTCTAATATCCTTCAACATCTACTTCATCCACAAAACTTGAGTACAATTACTTGTTGCTACTATATACTCTACCTCAGCAGTAGACAGAGATACTACCTCCTTTTTGCTCAACCAAGAAACCAATCTCTTTCCTAAGAAAAATGAACAACCATTAGTACTCTTTTTGTCATCCACATCTCTTGCCCAATCGATGTCTGTATATGCATGGAGAGTGAAATCATCATCTTTAGGATACCATAATCCATAATTAGATGTTCCCTTCATATATCTAAAGATTCTTTTGACTGCTACAACATGAGATTCTCTAGGATCAACTTGAAATCTAGCAACAAGGCCAAATGTATTCATAATATCAGGTCTGGTATGAGTAACATAAAGCAGTCTTCCAATCATTGATCTATACCTTTTCTAATTTGCCTTAGGGGAGTCATCATTTTTACTCAACTTTCATCTGGTTATCATAGGAGTACTCACTAGTTTTGAATCCTCCATTCCAAACTTTTTCAAGAACTCTTTCACATACTTAGACTGAGATATAAATATGCCCTTATCTGACTAAATGATTTGCAGACCTAAAAAGAAATTCATTTCACCAAGCATGGATATCTCAAATTCACTTTGCATTTGATCAATAATTTTTTTACACATGCTCTCATTTCCACCGAAAATGATGCAATCAACAAAGACCTCAACAATCAGGATTTATTCATGATCAATTTTGAAGTAAAGATTATTGTCAGCTATGCCTTTGCTAAAACCTAACTTTAGAAAATACTTATCTAATCTTGTATAACTGGCTCTTGGGGCTTGTTTAAGTCCATACAATGCTTTCCTCAATCTACAGACCATATCTCCTTGATCAGACAACTGGAATCCTTCTAGTTGCTCAATGTAGACTTCTTCTTCCAAATCTCCATTTAGAAATGTTGACTTGACATCCATCTGGTAAACTTTGAAATCTTTGTAAGTAGAAAAGGCAAGAAATAGTCTGACTACTTCTATTCTTGCCACTAGAGCAAAGGTTTCTTCAAAGTCAATTCCCTCTACCTAAGAGTATCCTTTGCACACCAATCTTGTTTTGTTTCTCACAACTGCACCATCTTCATTCAATTTATTCCAGAAGACCCATTTAGTTCCAATTACATTTTTATTTTCAGGTCTAGGAACAATATCCCAAGTATGATTATTTTCAATTTGCATTAATTTTTCTTCCATTGCTTTTACCCAACTTTCATCATTACAAGCTTCATTTACTAATTTGGTTCAATCTTTGAAATCAAACAATACTCCACTTGTTCATCAACAATTTTTCTCCTAGTTTGAACACCTTTATTTCTATCTCCTATGATCTGATCTTCAGAATGATTCAACCTTACATACCTGGGAGTTTTGGGATTTTCTTGAACTTCTGATTCTTGAACTTATTCTTCAACATTTGCACTGACTTCTTGAGTTACTGGTTTCTCCAAAGCACTCTGAATCTGAGTTTGAGTTTGAACTTGCTTTTTTTCATTTGGATCTTCATTTTGATCATCTAAATCATATCCACAAGACCTGGAAGGTCTTTACTTGCTTTCATCAACCTTGATATTAGCACTTTCAACAATCCTTTTCAATCTCTTGTTGAAGCACCGGTATGCTTTGCTTTGGTTAGAATAACCCAGAAATATTCCTTCATCACATCTTGCATCAAACTTGCCTAATTCTTCATCTCTTTTGATATAGCATTTACTACCAAAAGCTCTGAAGTATTTGACAGTAGGAGCATTACCAAACCACAGTTCATAAGGTGTTTTACCAGTATTACCTTTGATATGCATTCGATTAAGAGTGTAGACAACAATACTTATAGCTTCTCTCCAATAAGCATATGGAACATTTGCCTCCATCATCATGGTTCTAGAAACCTCTTGAATAGTCCAATTTTTCCTTTCCACAACTCCATTCTACTGAGGAGTCCTAGGAGCAGATAACTGTCTTCTTATTCCATGCTTTTCACAAAATTCATTGAACTCATCGAAGGTAAACTCTCCACCTCTGTCAAATCTTAGACATTTTATCTTTACACCAATCTCATTCTCCACCTTAGCCTTGAACACCTTGAATCTATCAAGAGCCTTTGATTTTTCTTTCAAGAAAGCGACCCACATCATCTGGGAGTAATCATCAATTAGCAACATAAAGTATCTGTCTCCTTGCAAACTGCTAACTCTGGCAGGACCACACAAATCAATGTGCACAAGTTCCACTAATCCACTTGAAAATTGTTCTTTACTTTTGAATGTAGCTCTGCTCTATTTGCCCAATTAACATTCCTTACACATGCTATTACCAGGTTTTACAAGATTTGGAAGATCTCTTATAGCCTAAGTATCTTGACAATGTTGTCAAAGTTTACATGACACATTCTCCTATGTCATAACCAACTCTGATAAGTCTGAGCAATCAAACAACTTTTACCAGCACTACTTAAATGAAAGATATTACCTCTAGTCTATGTACCATATGTAATCTCACTTCCGGAGCTTTCAAAAATTCTGTATTTTCCATCCTTGAATCAGAGATCATACCCTTTGTCAACCAACTATCCAACATTGAGAAGATTATGCTTCAATCCTTCTACATACAAAACATCACTAGTGTTGTTCTTACCATCTAGAGAGATGGATCCTCTCTCACGGATTCTACTAGCTGAATTGTCTCCAAACTTCACAATTTCACCTTCATATTTTTCTAAACTTATAAACTTACTTTTATCACCAGTCATATGATGAGAACATCCATTGTCAATCACCCACTCATCCTTTTCTTCAACTTGAGCAACTAAGGCACTTTCCACATTCACACAGCTAGTAGATTCAGTAGGAACCAGATCTTCTTCTTGGATAGCAATGAACACCCAATTATTTCCAAAGGTGCTTCCCATATCAGATTCACCATATGTGACTCCTTCATCAGCAGCTTCTTGGACATAATAGCATTTCTTCTGAACCCTAGGTCTATTAGGGTTTGGCTTCGAAATCCTCTCCGGACATCTTGAAGCAAAATGACCAATCTTATTGCAAGCAAACCATGTGAAAGGAAACTTTCCTTCATACTTACCGGATCCTCTTGGTAATCTCTTGGCAATAAGGGCTTCAAGTTCTTCAAGCTCAGATTCATCTTCTTCAAGTTCCTCGCCTTCTCATATCTGGTTAGTCTTCTTGAAGAGCTTTCACCTGGAACAAATCTTTTCTTTCCGGAAACACTGGCCTTAAATGCAGATTTTGATTTAGGAAGAGAATCACCAAACTCACTCATTTCAAATGCTGAAATCTTGCCAACTGACTAATCTCTTGTAACTGTTGTCACAGTCCTAATCTCCTCAATAGCAAAAACTTTATGCTTGTATGCAGCGGGTAAGGATCTGAGTACATTGGCAACAATCTTTGATTCTTCTAGTACTCCACCAGCACTCCTAATACTGCTCACAAGTTCATTCACCTTCTGCATATAAGAAGTGATGTTTTCATCTTCACTCATCCTTAAACTTTCGTATCTACCCTTCACACTCTGTAGCTTAGCACACTTGACATATGCATCACCTTCATATAGAGTTTCCAAATTCTTCCAGATTTCATGAGCAATTTGCAATTCTAGGAGATTTGTCATTTATGTATCAATCAGGGCACTCAACAATGCTTCTTTAGTTTAAATGTTGTATTCAGCATCGTTGAGTTCATCTAGAGTTGAAGGGCCTTTCTCTGGAGGCTTATACGCATCCTTAGTTATCAACCAATAATGATCACCCATGCATTACAAATGACACTTCATCCATTTCTTCCAAAGAGAGTAATTTGTTCCATCAAATCTCAGACTGTCCTTCTTGTATGTCGACATCCTAGATCTCCTCATGCAGTCAATATTATTTTAGAGGAACCTGCTATGATACCAATTGTTGAAAATAAGGGCAGACAACTGAGAGGGGGGTGAATCAGTTGTCTCAAAACTTTAACTCTTGTTGCATTTAATCTTCTTTATCACTTATTAACAGATTAATTATTTAACCATGAGAGCATAAATCAACAACACATGAGCAGAAACATGATCAACACGCATAACACTAAGATTTTTATGTGGAAACCTAGTTAAGGGAAAACCACGGTGGGGGTTAAACCACAAGATTTATTCTTTGTTAAAAGAAAAGAAAATGGGAAGGCACTTGCCTTCGGGCGCACTACCCAGAGCTCACTGCTCCAAGAGACTCACTGTCTACAAAACATTCACAAGATTAACACGGAAAGGTTGAAATGAGAAATAGCATCTTCTCACAACACCTTTGCTCTTCTCACAAACGCTTCTTCGCTACCTCTATATCATCACTATTTTTCTTCTTCTGCTCTTCCTCTTCTCTACTCTGCCTTTTTACCTTTCTTAGGATTTTATCATTTTTGCTCAAGGACAAGTTTTCAATGACTCAACTATGAGTATTTATACGCTACATCAACCTTGGAATGAATCATCAAGGTCAACATTACATTCATCATCCATTGGAACAATCTCCAAGGTCGGCATTACAAACATTTACAAAAAGACCTGACTCAATGCAAAATACTACATGCGGATCACTACACTATCAACCAAACATAAGTAGGACTCAAATATTCCTCGAACAACACACCACGCTTCATAGAAATTCTCTTAGATCATCTACAACACGCATGAAACATCCAGTCGGCCAAGACTGGAAAGAACAACACCACCCAAGGAGAAATCTTCAACTACGAGCTCAATCTTCAATGTGGACCACCAAGACAATAGGCACATGTTCTAGAGACCTCCACAAGCACAATGAAATCAACAAGAACAACTGCACCACCTTAAATCACCAGAATCACTTGCATCTTCACACAAGAACTTAAGAGTACTAACTGTCACACTAGAAAGATTGCTCGCGGACCTCCAAACCATGAACCACTTGAGTTGAGGATACACACCAACATCCCAGACATACCTATAGAACCACAGACCATAATATTTCAATGCGGAGCAATCTAGACCAAATTCCTGTCACTTTGTTACCTCTGGACAACAACAAAAACCAGTTCTACTCAGATGGCCATAACTTCACCAATACTTCATGCGGACCTCTCAAATCTTGACTAGAGCAACTTCAATCAATCCTCTACAAACCCTTTAGTCTGTAGACTCTGATCTTGATTTCATTGGAAATGTGGATCAATCTACTCTACTGATTTGCACTATCTTCACTATCTCTGACAAGGAGATATGTTGACATCAATGACAACACATCATAAACACACATTTGCAAATATATATACACACCTAAAAATTACTCGAGATAAATTAAATAAATATTTTAATTTATTTATTTGATTCACATTTATACTATTCTTCCAATAATTAAATAAAATTAATTTATTTAATTAAATATCTTAATTCTTCTAAAGTCATCTCTAATTAAATAATCCTAATTATTTAATTATTCTTCTAAGACAAAGTCATATTCCTAAAATCCACATCATTCGTCCACATCATTTGACACCTTACCTCCACGTTGCACCATAAATTAAATATTAATAATATTTAATTAAACATTTATCCTCAACACATGTCCTATTTCCTCTCAACCATCCCTACTTTGTAGAAGTTGGTTTCTCCACATCATCATGTGGTCAAAGTTGACTATAAGACACTTGTCTCATGAGCCCTATATTCCCTCCAACATCCCAACAAACATAGACTTCTTCTTCCATCCTTCTCTCATGGTCTTTGTGAGCATCTTGCCATGTGGCTCCTTGTCCCACATATCTCTCCATCTTGTCAATGTAGTAGGAACATCCTCCTTCTATATCTCCCTTCATCCAACCAATTCAATCTTGATCATACATGTCACAAGAACAATTCCTCAACCATGGATCTTTTGTCACTTGGATCTAAGCCATCCTTTGCCTATAAAAGGAAGCCTCTTATCCTCATTTTACACATCACAAGGGAAATCATACTTACATGTTGCATATCAAGTCATATCAAGTATCCAAGTGTGCCTTTGGCCCCCATTTGCATATCATTATCATTAATCAATCTCCATTGTTGCATTACCATTCAGCTTCATAATATCTTAGGTTTCATAGCATTATCCTCATCTCATCATTATCATTAGTATTGCATTAGCTTCATCAAGATCATTACCATAGTCTTGCATTATAGGATTATTTACATTGCATAAAATCCACCACAAGTCCATTCATCTTAGAGTCATCTTGAAACATCGAAGTGCAATTCTGAGAACACCATCACAATTAGCAAAATCAAGATCTCAAGAAGATAGGACACAATGGAACACGAAGGAGAAATCTAAGTTTTGAAGGTATAAATCATTTTTATGTCAAATTCTATATTTTTCTTAGTTTCATTGGTGATTTTGTTTTAAGTAAAAATTTAGAGTTTTGTGGTAGCTTATTAGGTTTTTACATTTGTTTCCAAATAATCAATCACATTTTTGGCACCCACCATGGGGTCTTGCCCTGAATTTAACATCAAAATTTGAGTTTTTATGTGTTTACAGTTGTAACAGAGCGTTCCTATGCATTTGTGTTCTAGTCTTGTGCATCAGTACTAGAAAATAATTCCTATAGGAGGAAAACTGTATTTCTGTGCATATAACCACTATTTCTATGCATATGACCATTCTTCTTGGGCATATGTTATTTCTGCATATTTGACCTCTGTTGATGTGCATTTGTTCTTTATTCCTACGCATTTACACTAGTCACTATTTGGTTCATGTTTATGGATTAACTTGCTTACTAACATGTGGTGCAACTATTATCGAATGTCCAAGACTGTATGTTAAAACTACTAACAATTGTTTTTGTAGGTTTCTTGTCTTTGTTAAATCATCATTGTTGCATTCATTCTTGCATTTGTAATTAGTAGCATTTAGATTAAAATGGGGAAAGTAATCTTACACATCTAATCTTGCATACAATCAAAACATAGTCTAATCTAGGGGGTTAATTTGACTTTCTTTTCTTTTCTTTGATCATACAAATATTGCATCTTGTGTGGTTAGATTAGTTGCACTTAGTTTAATCTAGGGGTTAAATAAACAAGTGTATTATGTGTTTGTGAGGTGATAGGTCTATGCTCTCCCCTTGTGAAAAACTTGGGTGATCAAAAACCAGGTCATCTCTTTTTATTTTCTGTTTATCCCTAATAAAATCACTAGAAAGTATCCTTTTATTCACTTTGTGGATTATGGATATGATCTTTTGGTCTTGTTCTTAGAAGGGTCTGCCTTTTGGATTGCATTTCATCCAAGAGGGGACAACCTTAAGTGAATTTTTCATTTGGGCCACTGTATAAATTGGTCAAGGCGAAAGCTAAGTCCTTACCAACATTAGCCTTTTCCATACGGTGCCAATTTGAAAAGAGACGTACTAACACTTTTGTGAAGAAATTCCTATTTATGTAAGGTATATTACACTCTTAGTAAAGTTGGTTAAAGTTTTTAGTGGCTTGCTAGATGCTTGCAAGGCGTTGGTCCCCCAAATAGAAACTAGAAACCTCATAGTTAGAGACCACCTGATCTACCTCTGAACATTGTGATAATTTTCAGTGTAAGGGTACTTCACCCCCAAGATTACTCACCATAAGGCTCTCTTGAGATGAGACAAAAATCCCCAGCTTATCATAAGCTACTTGTAGCTTTCTAGGGAAAGGGTGATTGGGTCATCCTTCTAGTGCTGGAGGTCCCTATCTGTCCTCTCTCACAAAGATGAAAAAGTATACACATCCATATTAGGTGTGATGACACTTGAATCGATGGAGATTCCAAGTGTGGGCTGATGTATCATAATGAAGTCGTGTCCTTAGGAATAGAAAGTGCTTGATTTGTTTTCAAATTATGTTATACCTATGAAAACTTGGGCTTTTTAATGAGCCTTGAACATACACTAATTATTACTAATAGCCATTGTGTTGTATTATCTATTATGTTTTCTTGTCTAAAATAGAGAAAAATCATCCCAAAAACAATAGGTTACCTAGAAAAATGAACCAAAAACAAATAAAATTGATCAAACATAGTCATTTACACAGAATTGCACATTTACTCTATATTCCTGTGCATACAAACAATGTTCCTATGCATGTGATCTATGTTTCTACGCATTTGAATCTGTGCATATAAACTCTGTTCTTGCACATATAAACACTGTTTCGACGTATTTAAATCTGCACATCCGTAACTAGATCACTTTCATAGGTCTTGAGCAAACAAACACAACACATCTAGAGACCCTTTTCCTTGTAGAATTCATTTTAGAAGTTATTTAAACCATACAGATACATCTTACATCTGAAAGGAAGCTAGGTGTGCGGAAAATGCTTCCTACACTAATCTAATGAGGAGAGGGCTATGCAAATTCAAAACTATCCTAACTATTACAGCAATGTTAAATCATTAACATGAGATATTGCAGTAAAACACAAGAACCAGAAAGATGACAGAAGAAGAGAGACAAGATATACGTGGGGAAAACCCTTACAGGTGAAAAACCCCACACTCCAAAACACAGCTCAAATGTATTACAATAAACAATAACATATTACAATATAGTTTCAGAGCCAATGCTCTTTCAAGAGTCTTCAAATGTCAAATTTGGAGATATTCCGGCAGCATAATAGTACTCATACCAAAGTTATCTATCTCCCATCCAAGCACCTATTTATATAGAGTTTATAAGGCAAATATGGAACCTTCTAGAGATGGGCGTCCATCTTGGACTCATGCCCCAAAACCCACGCCTAAGGACAGTTGTCCAACATCCCATCCTGAAGTGGGCGCTTGGTCCCAAGATAGGTTACGACAGATGCTCTTACGCACCTTATAGCTGCAAGAGAATCTGTCATACATTGACTAAAAATATCATATTCCTCTTACATGTCATAACCTCCCTTGACTGCCCAAAGATGCCTTTCTCTCGTGCAGAGATACTCACTGACACTTGTCATTAATTAAAAGTTGTTTGAGGTTTCGGGGGCGTTGCCCCCGAGCCCCCACGAGGGCGTTGCCCCTGGACCCCGCAAGGGGCTACATCCCTTGACCCCATCTTGGGGGCACTACCCCCAAACCCCCGTTAATTATTCAAGGGGGAAACTGCGGCTGCCAAAGTCACCAAAATTTACCCTGCTGCATATACACAAGGTGCTGACTATGCCAACTCAACATGAGATAAATAAATACAACATTAGGAATTTGCAAAGGTTGAGACACCTTAATTCCCAACAACATCCATTTTAAAACATTCCACTTACCACTCATACTTAGCCTTCCAAAACAAACAAAACAAGGTTTTCACAAAGTGCCTTTGAGATCTTATCATTTCAAAAACAATTTAGTTAGTCTCCCCCTATCAAGATTTATCATCCTTTATCTAGGAGCTATACTTAAAATCTTGACAAATTTAGTCTCCATGATCCCTATTTAACTTACTTTGGATCACACTTTGATAGCTATTTACCATAGCTCAAGATCACTATTTAAAACAAGATAAAAAACAACACTTTAGAAAATCTTACCATCAACACATTCAATCTAATCATATCCTCTTTCACCCAAACTACACCTCATCAAAGCCAACACTTATATCTACACATCTTACATCCAACATCATTCATATAAACTTTGAATGATTGAGACTACGTCTCAAAAGAAAAGACAAGAAGAAATGAGTTCCTTCAATGGTAGCCAAGGTCATTCTAGTGATGAAGAAGAAGAAATCCCCCAAGAAGAAATTCTTAGTGCTCTACAAGACCCAAAGTTTCAAAAACTAATGGACAAAGTCATAGCAACGGATGCCCTTCATTGAGCTGTCCTAATGATTTAATATTTAATCAATTAAAAAAAAATAAAAGATTCTTTATTTTGTCAAAACATGCTTTCATTTTATCAAAAGATGCTTTCTTTTTGTCAAAAGATGTTTTCTTTTAGTTTCTAAAAAATAATACATTTTAACAACCTTGCAAGTTTGTGGAAAAAGTTGGATTAAATGTCAGTTAAATATTATTAAAATATAATTAAAATATTTAAATTTTTATAGTAAATTAGAGTGAGAGAATGAATTTTTCTTTTTATTTTTTTAAACTTTACTTCAGTTTGTTTTTTAATTAATTAATTTATAATAATTATAATAGAAACAAAAAGTAAAAAGTAAAAAAACAAACAAAAAATTGAAGTAGAGTCTAAAAAATAAAAGAAAGTCCATATTATAAAATAAAATAAATAATATATATTAATATATTATTATATGTGCACATATATTAATATAAAAAAATTAAAAAATAATAATTGCAACTTTTAATTTTCATTTATGTTTATTATAAAATAAATCAAATAATTAAATAATATATATTAATGTATGTATGCATGTATATATTAATATAGAAAATTAAAGATGTAATTACAAATTTTAAATTTTTATTTATGTTTATTATAAAATAAAATAAAGGAATAAATAATATATATTAATGTATGTATGTATGTACATTAATATAATTTAAAAAAAAAAATAGTAATTATAACTTTTTAATTTTTATTTAGGTTTATCATAAAATAAAATAAATGAATAAACTATATATGTATATGCATGTATATTAAAATAAAAAATTAAAGGAATAATTGTAATTTTTTAATTTTTATTTATTTTATATGGGTATTTATAAAAAAATTAAAAAATTATTTTAATTTATTTTAATTTAACTTTTATTTATTTTTATATGTCATGTTAATTTTATTTATTTACATGGTAGCTTTTTTAATATATAATATGCAAAAATTAAAAAATTGAAAAATCATCTTTACATTTTGTATTAAAAACGTTCTAAAAAAATCTAATTAAAAAGTTTTTAAAAAAATTAGAAACATTTAATATAACTCAACTTCAAGAAACAAAAAAAATAGAAACATTTATTTCATATAACTCAACTTTAAAAAAATAAATTAACTTGGGTTAGCTTTTGAGTGTTTTTAGTTATTGTCTTTTTAAAATTTTTAGAGAGAACATGTGCATACTTTAATGAAATATATATATTTTTAATTTATTTAAAATCTTAATTTACTTTTCTCAAATAGGAGAGATTTTGGGGGTGGAAAAACCTTATGTTCTTCAAACAAACCAACCAATAATGAACCTAGACCAACAAACTTCAACCTCCTCGTAGAAGATTTACACCATTAGGAGAATCCATTCATTTTGCCTTAAGGAAGCTCATTGCAAATAATCTCATAACACTTCCTATAGCAAGAGAATATGAACCCAAATTTAAACCTTCATGGTGGAAAGATTCTAATTATTGTGAGTTTCATAGAAGCAAAGGTCACAAAACAAATGACTGTCAAAGGTTGAAAAATGCAATTCAAGACTTAATAGACATAGGAGATATATCAATTGATGATCATGTAATGCCCCAAGCTTTCACACAGGACATTAGCCAAACAAACACCAAACCAACAATTTTTTTGCATTTGCAAGTGTGACGTTTACATGTCGCATTACACTCACGCACACACAAGGTGTTGCAACAAGTGTACAACAACACCTAAAAAGACATCACCATTGCACAATGCAAGGTGGCACAAGCAGAAGACATCACCCATCATGAGACAACTCACCACGATGAACAAGAGAGGGGTGGAACTCACTCTGAGATGAAGGTCAGATATACATTCACGACCTCACTCCCTCATGAACACACAGAGTAGTATGAGGGTGACATCCACCTCAGTCTATTCCATGATGACACAAGACATCCCAAACACAAGGGTAATGCTCACCCACGGGATAGTCCAACTAGGAGATACGATTCCTCAACCGACTAGAATGGTCACTAGTCAAACTCATGTAAATGCACACTTCCCAATGCAAAGGAGGGAATAATCCAAGAGTGCTATCACATCATGGAAATGACACCAAAACACCTACGAGGCTAAAAACAATAATCAATGCCAAAGATGATTCATTTTAACCAAAAACACTAAACTATCGAACCAATTATGTCCACATGTCAAAAAGGACAAAAGCGATACAAAAGGCTATTCATGTTCGACACCAACGTCGACACATGCCAAAAGAAAAGATAGGATCCTCACCACCTATGTGGGATGAATACGATCCAACACAAACATATACATAAACATCAAATAACTAAGTCTAAACATGCTAACATAGCTAGATTCTAATATGTAAAATCTATCAAAACATACCAACGTCCTCACAAACTGAGGCATGGAAAAATACAAGACAATATCCAATAATTACAATATTCGAAGGGCTTCATCCTAAACATAGATGAATCATAGCCAACATCATAAATCAACTCTACACATTAATTACACCTTATTACAAGGGTCTCAAAAGACCTACATTACAAAGGTTATAATATTCAATAATGATAATATACAAGTGCATAAACCACCCAAAACCAACACGCTCTCCAAGGTGCAACAAGGCACAAAGCACAAGCTAAACCACCTGCAAAAAGATCAAGGAAACCATCCAACACTTGAAGATCATCATGAAGGACCAATGGGGAAATGTTGCTCACCTCCCAACCATATTGCCATCGTTGAGTGCAATAGATGTCTACACAACTCTAGGCAACCCCCAAGCTATGGAGAAGGTGATCATGGCAAACCCGCTAAGAGCATCTCACACATCCAGGGTATACAAGCAACATATGGCATACATGCCAATCAATGCACACAACACACATGGCACAACTGCTAATACAATGCATATAAACAACACATAGTACAACTACCATCCAATTGCATTCAAGTGACATATGACACACTTGCCAAAGAATAATAGAATGACATCACAACATTCAAGCATAAGGGAAATAATCACACCTTTAATGCACCTCAAATGAGGCATAAATCATAGTCCATCATAGACACATACAAGCATGAATCAAGCATCACAATGCACATGCAATCACATGGTAAACATCACATGTCAAGTTAAACTCGGACGGTGGAAGAAAGAAGAGAGACCTAGGTAGTTAGGACAAGGAGTGTCAAACGAGGGCAATACTCACCTCGCGGTAGAACATGAGGGCATAACCTCCTCATAGCAACTGGACACTACATGAAATATTGCTCTTTACACCCAAACCCAAGCAAAGTGGACACTTCACCGACACATGCAGTTTGGTGTAGATGATCTTATTATTAAATTTTATTACCCAATGTGTTTAAATGTTATTCTTGATTAAAACCTCCATTCGATAAATTCCAACGACCTCTTTGGGTCATGGAGCATGATGGAAGCCACTCCTTTCCTACCCCTAGACCTCTATCTAAACACCCATAGCACCAATTTGACCAATTGGGCATGACACAGATTTTGAGGTGACAAAATCACAATTTTAACAAAAACACAACATATTCTCAAAAGATGCAAAATACCATTATAATTGGGAGCCAACTCATCCCACAAACTAAAACATCAAGGAAATGCATATAAAGCAATTTTATGTTTTTAAAAATAGAGAAATAAATGGCATGGATTTCAATGCACCAAAATGTCTCAAAAAATAACACAGTCTCACAAGATGTAGAATCACATAATACGAAGGAGTCAACTCATCCTTTAAAAAAAATCATAAAGGAAATGCATAGAATTCAATTTTCATGTTTTCGAAAAGTGCAAAATAACCATAAGGCCCTAAAAACTCCGTTGGAGCTCTCTTTGGCACCTTGACCAAAGTTTGACCAAATTTCTAACTTTTGTTTTTCAATAGCTATGGATGATCTGACAACTACCCATCATAGATAACATGCCTAACAACCAATACATGCAATAAAAATGAGTTAAGGATTTCCACAAAAAAATTGCTAGGGTTTTGTCTGTATTTCTATGTTTCCAAAAATAAAAATACATAAAAATAAAAGCATACACAGCTGAAATAAATTTTCTAAGCTTCCTACAACTAAGCAAAGCCATCTTCAACCATTCTAGATGGTGTGGCATGAAGGAAACAAAATAAAACAATTTAAATGAGAAGATTGGAGAAAATTACCTTCAAATACAAGCAAAATCCAAGGAAAAGAATGAGGTTGAACGTTAGATTCAATCCACACAACAAACAAACACCAAGCTCTTGAATCCAATCCAAACTCCAAGCAATTCCAAGCAAAAATCAGATATCCATTTTTTAAGCAAGAGGGTTCCAAACAAAGGAGAGCAAATTTTGGAGAGAAAAATAATAATGAAAAATACATGTCTTTTTCCTTTTATTCCTCCAAAGACACTATTCTTTTTTTGGCAATAAATTAATCCTTTAAATGATTTAATCAATCAATTCAAAATTATAGCCTTTGCACAACTAAATCATTTAATTCAACAATTAAATAATTGAATGTCTCTTTTGGAAATCAAATAGGCATTTCAAATAACACATTAATAAACCCTTTTTCCCTTAAAACAGCCAAATAATTCACTCAAATAGATAGGGAAATAGTTAGTCGAATGAACTCAACTATTCCAAATAGATGATTTCCATTTAACTTAATCTCAATCCAAAAAGTACAAACACACCATACTAGGCATTCAGATTTCTCGTTTAATGCAATTTCTACCTTATTACGGAAAAATATTAAATTTTGAAATTAAACAGAAATCACTCAAATTTGTTCCACAAGCATATAATGATGCAACAAACATTTTCACTAAAGTAGAAATAGCAATTTCCAAATTAAAATCATTAATTTAATCCAAAACCACAGAAAACACATTTTTCAAACTATTTTAAAATAAAGTGCAAAAATGCTAAGGAAACATATGCAAATGATTCCAAACACACATCATGGGTTTCCACAATACAAGGATAAGGGTGAGATGGCTTAGCGTCCCATGTCAACCTTCTCCACATTTCCCACATTAGTTAACACCTGTAATTACCTGCACACTCAAGTCAACCATCAGGCATACCTGCTCCACATATAATAGCTAAAGTAACATAATCCACTCCAACATGGTATAATCACATCCACTATAATCATCTATGACTAGCGTGATCCAGGAACATGATGCATAATGAAAACATTTCACAATGTGGGAATAATATGACAATCACAACTATAACAAGTATAGTAAAAATAGTGAAGCTGAAGCACTGGAATAATCTAACATGCACAATCACAACGTATGCATCCCATAATGCGTAGTTGAAAACCAAATAAAAAAGAACAACCCCATCAGAAATACCTCGATGTTCATGCAGAATACACCCTCAGAACCCATCGATGGCACCATAGACCTCATCGGCAAGTTTGGTGTAATGCATCAAAGCATAATTATCACATAATATATTGATACACAGTCAGAACATCATATAACACATGAATCGAAAAGCACACAAGGCATAAACTAGGGTGGGCATTACATCCTCCCCCACTAGCATTAGGCTTACTCCTAGAAGCCTACAAAAACACAAGAATGAAGTACTCTTAGTAGACAGTCCTTTACAACACAATAGATCTTAAAAGATCAGTCCTCCTAACCAAAACTAGGTTTAGGTCTAAAATAATAAAACAAAACTCCAAAGGTGCACCAACTAGGTCAAAACCAACCATCATGCATACAACTCCTCTAAGACTACACCACTCCATCCTCGAATTGTCATTCCAATGAGAAGAGGCTCTAGCCAAAAGGTGCAACAGACCACAAGCAAGTCAAGTCCATAAAACTTAGGACCACAACTATGTTGGGATAACCTCTCAAGCTCACAACTAAGTTTAAGGAAGATCACAAGGCTACCATATCCACTCTCAAGGAGAATTGCAAATGTAAGATTACTCTCAACAGTCATCCTCAGGCTCTACCCTTAACAAAAGAACTCAAAGATTAGGGAAAGCTAACTCAAAAAGGTTATAGGCACCACTACTGCACCTTCATCCTGACCAAAAGCATGCCTCATCTCCAGAAATGGTTCTATTACATGAGGTACTTCCTCACATTCCACTCCTAAAAGAGAGGGTTTCTCTAACACTCTAGCTCTACACCACCAAAACTAGGATCAACCAAAAAAGTTCTTAGAGGGAAGAATCTAAACCACATCCTCTAACAACATAAGCACTTCCATCAAGCAAGGCTTAGCAACCCGTTACTCACTAGGAGCACATCTAAGGCAGCCACAACACACCAACAATGTGCAAGACTACTTGCAACACCACTTCAACTCTTAACTAATCTAGACCAAAAAGGTTAAGCAACACAACATGATCACAAATTCATGATTGACTAGGCAACACAAGGCTTCCTCATGGACTAAACACCAAGAATCCATAAAATGGAATACATAGGATAGCAACTTCTTCATGCAGGAGTTGCTTCCCTTCCAGCATTATGCTAGGAAACCTCCAAAAAACTAAGGAGAACCTCCAGAAGCAACCAAATTCCCAAGGTTGGCAACTCAACAAGAGCAAGAAGATAACTATAATACCATAAATATATAAATAATATGTGCTCATGCACTAACTAAGTTTCCATCATACCCTACACTATGTCAAAACATAAGTGTAGTTATGGAACTCACATCAAAAGGACACAACATCATACACTCCACTAATGCTAAAACACTAGGAGCATGACATCACATCCAAGACTAATAGGAATGAGACAAGCAAGAAAAACCATAGTTGGTGGACTAAGTCAATACCCAACCAAAAGCAATCTACTAAAAAAAAGATTCAGTCCAAAATGAGTTCTCTATATATCTCATTCACATAGACACGGTCAAGAATCAACATTTAATCTCATACAAAAATTCAATTCACATCAAGATCCATAGCAGCACAACAATTTCAAAACTTTCTCAACATTTCACATAATATTCACTTGCGTCTAACAAAAAACCAAGGAATTCAATCTACCACAGTTCTAGTAACATGCACACCAAGAACTAGTACATTCTTCGTATTCTACTCCCTTATACAATCCATCAGAGTCCCATCATGGACATGATAGAGAACATAACATGATACATGACCAGCAATTAAAACATTCAAGTATAGCCACCAATAATAAATAAATAAAATAAGAAAGTGGAAGAAAAGTCAATTCCAACAATAAGGCATAAAATGAGCTCAATTTCAACAGTAAATCAAGTATGACCATAAAGATCACAATATAAATAAATTTCAAAATTTGATGGCTATACTCATTCATAAATGGGAATAAAATTCAATGCTGGCCCTTACAAAATCGAGTGAATTCACCAAAGTCAAATAAATAAAGTATCAAACTTCAAAAGTTCCACATTACATGAACTACGTGACTAATTCTAGCCACAAGAGAGGGAGTACAATGCTACACTAAACCTTGATTCCAAAATATGAGGCGAGTAAGAGAACACACTCAATCACACCAAACAAGTCTTCTAAGACTACAATCACGTCAAAACATGAGATCATTTCTACTTAACCACACAAACATCACTCAAGATGCCAAGCAACAAAGAGTTGCATCCCATTCAAGGGAATCACAAACACTATGCAATGATACACAAAGTCACACACTAGCAAACATCTAGTAACCAAGATTAAGCTAGGACAAAATTAGGTTCACAAACCAAGATGTCTAAACACATCACTCTCACAACAAGAGTGTTTAACATTTCTCACCAAACAAGGATCCACCAAGCATATGGATAATACATTAATGCAATATTCATATACAACACAAATCAAAACATGAGGGGGAATTAGGTTGGGGGTCAAGCACTTACCCAATGTTCCATTTACATGATGCTAAATTTCTCCACAACATGATGACAAGCATACTAAATGCTCACATTACAATAGGGGAAACATAACTCAGAAATAGAAGATGCAGGGTTTGGTACTTCACTCATGATTCTACACCTCAAACATCACAAGGACTATGCAAATGACCCTTTTCACAACCCATTTTCTCTTTAACTCTTTAAATTTTTAAATAATACAATGCAATAATTACACCCAAGTTCCCACATGAATCCTAGGGAAGAATGCATTTCGGGGACCTAAGTCATTACCCAAATGATCTATTCTAGCAATGCAATGCAACACTATCTTTCTTACAACTGTATAATTAATCCACACACAGGGATATGCTCTCAAGAAGACAATGCAATACGCATTTTTGGAAAGCATTTCCAATCACCATAAAGAGGCAATTAATAAACAAATATGACAAGCATTACGAGGGTATGCTACTCTTGCAACAAACATACACACAACAAGGTGCACAATGCAAGGTTCATTTAAACTAGCATTACCACAACAATATTCTTCACATATCATGCATATGATCAAAACATCATCTATTTCACATACAAATGCATAGCTCTTAAAAGAGTAAACTAGGTTCAATCACACTCAAGAAAAAGGTATTTCCTTTCACAAAAAGGTTCCCATAACTCCACTATCAAAAGTGGTCATAGAAGCACGGACATGACCCTACAAAGGTCACTCAAATAGACTCATACAAGGAAGACACATCGAAAGAAAGTACATGCTACTCACCACACGTAAACACACAAGGACCCCACACATGCTCGAACGAGTCAAGAAGAACACACCCCAGAGCTCCCAATGCTGCAACATGGGCTCTAATACCAAGTGTAATGCCCCAAGCTCTCAAACAGTTCATTAGCCAAACAAACACCAAACCAACAAATTTTTCGCTTTTGCAAGTGCGACATTTACATGTCACATTGTACTCACGCACACACAAGGTGTTGCAACAAGTGTACAACAACACCTAAAAAGACATCACCATTTCACAATGCAAGGTGGCACAAGTGGAAGACTTCACCCATCGTGAGACAACTCACCATGATGACCAAGAGAGGGGTGGAACTCACTTCAAGACAAAGGTCAGATATACATTCATGACCTCACTCCCTCATGAACACATGGAGTAGCATGAAGGTGACATCCACCTCAGTCTATTCCATGATGACACAAGACATCCCAAACATAAGGGTAACGCTCACCCATGGGATAGTCCAACTAGGAGGTACAATTCCTCAACCAACTAGAATGGTCACTAGTCAAACTCATGTAAAGGCACACTTCCCAATGCTAAGGAGGGAATAATCCAAGAGTGCATATCACATCATGGAAATGACACCAAAACACCTACAAGGCTAAAAACAATAATCAACACCAAAGATGATTCATTTTAACCAAAAACACTGAGTTGTTGAACCAATTATGTCCACATGTCAAAAAGGACAAAAGCGATACAAAAGGCTATGCATGTTCGACACCAACGTCGACACATGCCAAAAGAAAAGATAAGATCCTCACCACCTATGTGGGATGAATACAATCCAACACAAACATATCAATAAACATCAAATAACTAAGTCTAAACATGCTAACATAGCTAGATTCTAATATGTAAAATCTATCAAAACATGCCAACGTCTTCCTAAACTGAGGTGTGGAAAAATACAAGACGATATCCAATAATTACAATAATCGAAGGGCTTCATCCCAAACATAGATGAATCATAGACAACATCATAAATCAACTCAAAGCATTAATTACACCTTATTACAAGGGTCTCAAAAGACCTACATTACAAAGGTTACAATATTCAATAATGATAATATACAAGTGCATAAACCACCCAAAACCAACACACTCTCTAAGGTGCAACAAGGCACAAAGCACAAGGTAAACCACCTACAAAAAAATCAAGGAAACCATCCAACACCTGAAGATCATCATGAAGGACCAATGGGGAAATGTTGCTCACCTCCCAACCATATTGCCACTGTCGAGTGCAATAGATGTCTACACAACTCTAGGCAACCCCTGAGCTACAAAGAAGGTGATCATGGAAAACCCACTAAGAGCATCTCACACATCCAGGGTATACAAGCAACATATGGCATACACGCCAATCAATGTACACAACACACATGGCACAACTGCCAATACAATGCATATAAACAACACATAGTACAACTACCATCAATTGCATTCAAGTAACATATGACACACTTGCCAAAGAATAATAGAATGACATCACAACATTCAAGCAATAGGGAAATAATCACACCTTTAATGCACCTCAAATGAGGCATAAATCATAGTCCATCATAGATACATACAAGCATGAATCAGGCATCACAATGCACATGCAATCACATGGTAAACATCACACATCGAGTTAAACTCAGACGATGGAAGAAGGAAGAGAGACCTAGGTAGTTAGGACAAGGAGTGTCAAATGAGGGCAATACTCACCTCGCGGTAGAACATGAGGGCATAACCTCCTCATAGCAACCGGATACTACACCAAAGATTGCTCTTTACACCCAAACCCAAGCAAGGCAGACACTTCACCGGCACATGCAGTTTGGTGTAGATGATCTTATTATTAAATTTTATTACCCAATGTGTTTATATGTTATTTTTGATTAAAACTTCCATTCGATAAATTCCAATGACCTCTTTGGGCCATGGCGCACGATGGAAGCCACTCCTTTCCTACCCCTAGACCTCTATCTAAACACCCATAGCACCAATTTGACCAATTGGGCATGGCACAAATTTCGAGGTGAAAAAATCACAATTTTGACAAAAACACAACATATTCTTAAAAGATGCAAAATACCATTCTAATTGGGAGACAACTCATCCCACAAACTAAAACATCAAGGAAATGCATATAAAGCAATTTTTATGTTTTCAAAAATAGAGAAATAAGTGGCACGAATTTCAATGCACCAAAATGTCTCAAAAAATAGCATAGTCTCACAAGATGTAGAATCACATAATACGAAGGAGTCAACTCATCCCTTAAAAAAAATCATAAAGGAAATGCATAGAGTTCAATTTTCATGTTTTCTAAATGTGCAAAATAACTGTAAGGCCCTAAAAACTCCATTGGAGCTCTCTTTGGCACCTTGACCAAAGTTTGACCAATTTTCTAACTTTTGTTTTTCAATAGCTATGGATGATCTGACAACTACCCATCATAGATAACATGCCCAACAACCAATATATGCAATAAAAATGAGTTGGGGATTTCCATAGAAAATTTGCCAGGGTTTTGTCTGTATTTCTATGTTTCCAAAAATGAAAATACATAAAAATAAAAGTATACACAGTTGAATTAAATTTTCTAAGCTTCCTACAACTAAGCAAAGCCATCTTCGACCATTCTAGATGGTGTGGCATGAAGGAAACAAAATAAAACAATTTAAATGAGAAGATTGGAGAAAATTAGCTTCTAATACAAGCAAAATCCAAAGAAAATAATGAGGTTGAATGTCAGATTCAATCCACACACAACAAGCAAACACCAAGCTCTTAAATCCAATCCAAACTCCAAGCAATCAGATATCCATTTTTCAAGCAAGAGAGTTCCAAACAAAGGAGAGCAAATTTTGGAGAGAAAAAGAATAATGAAAAATACATGTCTTTTTCCTTTTATTCCTCCAAAGACACTATTCCTTTTTTGGTAATAAATTAATCCTTTAAGTGATTTAATCAATCAATTCAAAATTATAGCCTTTGCACAACTAAATCATTTAATTCAGCAATTAAATAATTGAATGTCTCTTTTGCAAATGAAATAGGCATTTCAAATAACACATTAATAAACCCTTTTTCACTTAAAACACCCAAATAATTCACTCAAATAGATAGGGAAATAGTTAGTCGAAATGAACTCAACTATTCCAAACAGGTTATTGCCATTTAACTCAATCTCATTCTGAAAAGTACAAACACGCCATACTAGGCATTTGGATTTTGCGTTTAATGCAATTTCTACCTTATCAAGGAAAAATATCAAATTTCAAAATTAAACAGAAATCACTCAAATTTGTTCCACAAGCATATAATGATGCAACAAACATTTTCACTAAAGTAGAAATAGCAATTTCCAAATTAAAATCATTAATTTAATCCAAAACCACAGAAAACACATTTTTTAAACTATTTTAAAATAAAGTGTAAAAATGCTAAGGAAACATATGCAAATGATTCCAAACACACAGCACAGGTTTCCACAATACAAGGATAAAGGTGAAATGTCTTAGCATCCCATGTCAACCTTCTCCACATTTCCCACATTAGTTAACACCTGTAATTACCTGCACACTCAAGTCAACCATCAGGCATACCTGCTTCACATATAATAGCTAAAGTAACATAATCCACTCCAACATAGTATAATCACACATGATATAAAATAATCACATCCACTATAATCATCTATGACTAGCGTGATCCAGGAACATGATGCATAATGAAAACATTTCATAATGCAGGAATAATATGACAATCACAACTATAACAAGTATAGTAAAAATAGTGAAGCTGAAGCATTAGAATAATCTAACATGCACAATCACAATGTATGCATCCCATAATGCATAGTTGGTATCCAAATAACAAAGTACAACCCCATCAGAAACACCTCGATGGTCATGCAGAATACACTCTTAGAATCCATCGATGGCACCATAGACCTTATTGGCAAGTTTAGTGCAATGCATCAAAGCATAATAATCACATAATATACTGATACACAATCAGAACATCATATAACACATGAATCAAAAAGCACACAAGGCACAAACTAGGGTGGGCATTACAGGTCATATATCTAATGAAGAACATGTGGCATTTAAGAATCCACTTCCTAACTATGAGAAGGGAAGTGCCTCAAACACAAACAATAATGGTGGTAATAGTGCTAATTATACAAAAGTATCTTATGAATACACTGTTAATCATATATATAAATGTGACTAAAATGTCAATGTGATTACCATTAATAACAAGCCTGATTGTAATGTTACTATCCATCGAGGAAAGATTACTCTTCAAGGAGCTCCACCCAAGCCATCTTCCATGTCAAACCAATACAATGTCTTGGACCAACTCAAAAAGACACATGCACACATATCCATATTAGAGCTTTTGCGTCTTTCACCATCTCCTTACCCATAAGAGTGGGACCAATTGAAAAAGATGTGGTTTGTCAAGTCCTTAACATGGATTTAGCCTATAACATTCTCCTTGGATACCCTTGGATTCATGCAATGAAAGCTATACCATCTACCTATCATTAATGTATAAAATTCCCATACAATGGTCAAGAGATCACAATCTAAGGTGATCTCGATCGCTTTCAATATTGCAATACCATCAAGCCTAAACCTGAAGTCATTATACCCACTAACCGTGCAACCTCATCATCTACATCCCATGTTGATATAAGTTCATTAGCCTCTACATCCAAATCTGTTGAAATGAAAGTCAAGCTCAAGGACAAAGGTGTTGGAGAGTATTCCATTGAACAATCCATTTGTATTGCACAATTACCCCTTTCACCTAAATCCCATGGAAAACCATCCATATCCAAACAACAATCATTGATGCACCTTGAAGGTCCTTTTATCAAATGGGGCAATCTATCAGAAGAAAGTGAAGAGAAAGACATCCTCCAATGGCTATACAAGGAAGAAGAAAGTGAACTCAAGCTAGAATAACAAAAACCACAATTACCAACTGAGCAATATGGCACGGGTTTCACTATTATGTAAAGAATGGGATATGATGGTCACAGTCCCATAGGTTTAAGAAAAGAAGGAATTATTGAACCCATACAACCTTCTTCATTGTTTCCTATTTTTTAGGTGAAAAAGTAGTTTTGCTTTTTGCTTTTTTAGAAATTGTGTTTTTAAGCCATTCTGAAAAAAGTTGTTTTATGCATTTTGCTTTTTCTCAAAAAGTTGTTTTTTGCTTTTTGTTGAGAAAAAGGAGTGCCACCTCAGTTGACCGTGGGTCTTGTTTAGCAGGTTTCTATTGCAAGAAGTTATCGTTTATGGCAAATCTTATCCTTATCTCTTTGAAGCACCCATGAAGAGGATATGATTTGTTTTTTGGAAATTTGGTTTGGAAAAGATTTTCAAGTTGGAAAATATTCCTCTTTGGGAAGTGGATGCCTAGGAAAGAAAACATAAGCTTTTCTAGATTTAAAATAGATTTTAAAGCAAATGCTTTGTATGCTTTTGCAAAGGAGTTGGTGGAAAAGGCTAAGCCAACTTTTTGAGGGCACTTTACTTTTGTAGCTCTTGCATTATGATGTATTCAATGTGTTTGAAGAGGTTGCTTTTATGCAGGGTTATGCTGTCAGTTTTCCTTCAGAGAAGCAAGATGTAAATCTCCATGTTAAGGCTTTGAGCCTGCAAGTGTATTGTAACATTGTTGTTGCAGATTAATACATTGGTTTGATGCTTTGGAGTGTGGGGTTTTTTACCCGAAAGGGTTTTCCCCACGTATATTGGTGTTTTTTCTTTTCTATCTATTTTCTTCTTTCATGATCTTAAAGTGTTAATTTACATGTTATGTTGCTGAAATTTTCTTAGATTTGTAATCTACATTATCTTTCCTCTAAGGGTTAATGTGATGGGAAATCAACTATGTCTATTTGCGCTTTAAGGGCATAGTAGTATGTGCTTGCATCAAGTTATTAAATATTTGTTTAAGTAAAATATAGGATGTTGTGAGGTGCATGCTGGGTTCTCTTCCCCTTTAGTATGGTTACTGATGATGAATAGAAGGATGTGTATGAATTTAAAATTATTGATACTCTTGTGTTAAACTCTTTTCCTTCTTTGCTTGGTTGGGTCATGAGTAATCCTATGGTGAATTATGCATTGGACCATGATATGTGTGCATTCATGTGTGGGTGTGCATTGAATTATACTAGTTATTTGATCCCTTAGTGTTGTGTTGGGTATGTGTGGAACCCATGTTTAACCTTGTGTGGATTACCTTAGACTGTTGTTGAGACCCTTATTTGTGTGAGATGGCTTGATCGTGATGTAGCTATGATCTTCTTCTTCATAGCTCGAGGGTTGCCTAGAGTGACATAGACATCTATTATGCTTGATGAATGCAATATGGTAGGGTAGTGGGTAATGTTTCCCCATTGATCCTACAAGAAGATGCCTTGGGAGCTTGAAGAGTTCCTTGTGTATTATTTACTTTATGAACATGTTGTATCTTGTCCCCATTAGAGCACTTTGGAGATTATGCATTAATGTTGTATCATTATTATTTGTGTAATTTAATTATTGGAGTGTGACCCTTCCATGTTTGGGAAGTAGCCTTTGTCAGGTTACAATTGTATTATGATTTCATTTGGTTGGGAAATACACCTCTTTTGAAAAGGAATTTATGATGTTCTAGTGTAGTTTCTTTGATGAAAATGGTTAAATCAAGATAATGGAGTCCTTTGTTTTATGTTTTAATGTTATCTTATGCTATGTTTATGATTTGGGTTATAATGTGCCCACATTATGATACATATATACATTATTGTATTTTATTGTCTCGACATTGGTGTCGAATGAGCGTGGCTTTCTATATCATTTTTCTCTTATTTGGCATGTGTATGTTAATTTGAACTGGGAATTGCATGTTACCTTTTTTGAATTGTTATCATGCCTTTGGTTAGTTAGAATGTGGATTTATGGTTAGTAATTGGATGCTATGTGTTGGATCCATGTTGGAAATTTTTGTCCTAAGGCTTCATGATCAAACCTCCCCTTTTCTTGTCAGTGATTGTCAACTTTGCTTGGGTTGTTGGCCATTTGTCGATGTTGATTGTCCTTGTCAAGTAGAGAAGTGTGTGTGTCCTTGTTTCCATTTTCTCTCTTGTGCCTTTAGTGCCATTGTGTGGTGGTTTTTTGTGCTTGAGTGTGCAATTGTGACATGTGAACTTGTTATAGTTGCATCATGGAAAATTTTGTTCGTCTTGTTTTTGTCCATTAATGTCCTAGTGTAAAAAATGGGGTTTTACACCATATACTCAACTCTAGCTATAAAAATGACTATATTCTATCACACACATCAAACTATCCACATCATAACACAAGGTAAACACATACTCGTTGGTAGAACTACTTTTATCGACATAACCTACTGATGCAGGAGCATCCAGTGGTGTAAGGGCAATCTTGCATCACTCAAAAAGAAGTTAATTCAAAACCATTGTAGTTGTTTTCATTTCTTCCCATAATTAGTGTTTTTGGTTCCATAATATCTAGAATAATAATGTAGGACTTTCAGTTTTTCCAAAACTGCTAAAAATAGTGACTGCCTATTTTGGAAAGTGTACCTGCTATTTTTAGAAAGTTTGCATTTGGGCACGTAATAAAGCAAAAACTTCTAGAAAGTTACATAACGGAAATATAAGACCTTTGGCAAAGGAATCGGGTAAAGAACATTTGTGAGCTTAAATATATTAAAGTTTTTGTTTTCCAAAAAGCCCCTGAAAATTTACGGAACGAGATATGAGGCACTAAAACTTCTCATAATGTCTCGAAAAGTTAACAAAAATCTATTTACAAATTTTTGGCATAATAGTTCACATCGCGAGCTTTCCAACGCTTAAAACGATTCATCAATCAGACACCCGGATCAAAAGTTATGCTTCTCGGAAGTTGACCTACCTTTGGAGGGAGTTGCAAATTTTGAAATTTAGTTGGAGGCTACCAAAAAGTACTATTTATGACTATTTTGGGAACCCTAGGTAGTAGTGGAGTTAAGGGGGCCAGTGTAGAGTCAAGAATAGGTGGGAAAATAGAAACCCTAGCTAATTTAAGGTTACAGAAGGCTGAAGATTCTAGAGTCTTGAGGTTGGGAAAGCTGTAATGTGTTGCAGCAAGTAGAGGATTCATCCTCTAATTGTAATTGAGCTTCTGTAATGTAATGAGTTACCTAGTTCAATAAAAAAAACTTCTATTTTCTGTGTACAATATCTGTTATTGTGTGTTTTGTGATTTACCCCTTCATCAAGTGGTATCAGAGCAAGGGTTCCTGAGTGTGTAGACAGATCACTGACCATGAGGCAGTTTGCACCAGGACCTGAGGTTGTGGGTTTGCTACGGAGATCAAGATGCCTCCATGAAGAAATTGTGTTGGGAGAAATGCTTTGATGGAAGAGGGTTTTAGAGCCCTACAAAGGCAAATCGATGCATTGCAAGAGGAGCTGCGAAGAGGGTTTGATCCGAGAACAAGAGAAGAAAGCGAAGATGAAGCTGAAGAGGAGCTATCTGAGGAAGAACAAGAAGCTGCAAGAGATACTGCAGAAGTTAGGTTGTTGAGGGCCATTTCGAAGATCGAAAAGAGGCCCAGAATCAAAGTTTCTACATATTCTGGAGATTTGAATCCAGAACAACTTATTGATTGGATCAATGACATGGAGGGGTATTTCAAGTATGAAGATGTGGAGGACCCAGATTGGGTCAAGTTTGCAAAAACAAAGTTGAAGGGCCACGCCAATATTTGGTGGAAGGAACTCCAATTAGAGAGGAATAGAAAAGGAAAAGGAAAGATCACTAGATGGGATCGGATGGTGGAAAAACTGAAGAAGCAGTTCATTCCTATGGACTATGAGATGGAGTTGTTAAAGAAGCTATAAGGACTAAAGCAACGTAACAAGTATGTCAAGGAGTATACAGAAGAGTTTTATAAGATTACTATTAGGACAGGCCATGCAGAGCCCAACAAGGAGAAGGTAGCCTGTTACATTAATGGGTTGAGGCTGAGTATTCAGGAGGAGCTGAGCCTGGTAAGAATGACCACTATAGAAGATGCATACCAGTTTTCCTTGAAGGTGGAAGAGAAGATGAATAAAAGATTTGACAGCAAGCAAAGGGGAAGAGGTCAAGGTGGAAGGACTAGTGGAAGACCCTATGGGGGCCAAAATGAAGATGCAAAGAAAAGTGAAGAAGCTGGCACCAGTCAAAATCAAAGAGGAGATAACACCTACCGCCCTCATGACCAGAACAATGGTGAGCAAAGAGGAAGAGGAAGAGGCAGACCTGGGCAAGGACCTAGAAGAGGAGGTTTTAGAAGAACCTATTTCCAATGTGGAGAAGAAGGGCATCGAGCATATGAGTGTCCGCAACATCAAGGAAGGACGAATAGAAGACCTGAAGGTAATGCACGAGTTGCACATGTAGATCAAGATGCACAGTCTGAGCGTTCTGAAGATGCTGAAAGGGGAGAAACCCTAGTTGTCAAAAGAACCTTGTTGAATGAGGAGAAAGAACCAAATCAGAGGAAGAGTTTATTTCGCACAAGGTGCAAATGTGAAGGTAAGTGTTGTGATATTATTATTGATAGTGGAAGCACTGATAATCTTGTTTCAGAGGAGATGATTGACAAGTTGAAGTTGACAAGAAGAAAGCATCCGCATCCATATCAGATTGCATGGTTGCAGAAAGACCATAGAGCTTTGGTCGATGAGCAGTGTTTAGTGAAGTTCAAGATTGGGGACTACCATGATGAGGTGTTGTGTGATATCATACCGATGGATGCATGTCATATGCTGTTGGGGAGGCTGTGGCAGTATGATAGGAGCGCTGTCCATGATGGCTGTGCAAACACATATTCCCTAACAAAAGATGGAGTTTGTCATAAATTGACGCCCTTGAAGGAGGTGGAAGAAAAGGTATGTAGTACTAACAGAATTTGCTTGGTAGATGGTAGGAAATTTTTGGAGGGTATGAAGCATGAGCGTCATTGCTTTGCATTGATTCCTAAGATTAGTCAAGAGAAATGTGAAGATGTACCAGCAAAAGTTTCAGATATGTTGGAAGAGTTCTAGGACATTATCTCTGATAATGTACTAGAAGGTTTACCACCAGTAAGGAAGATAAGTCATCAAATGGATTTGATACCAGGATCTAGTTTGCCAAACAAGGCAGCCCATAGAATGACCCCTACAGAGAATGAAGAGCTGAACAGACAAGTTCAGGAGTTGTTGAGGAAGGGATTGATAAGGGAGAGCCTAAGTCCATGTGCAGTACCTGCAGTACTAGCACAAAAAAAATAGAGAATGGAGGATGTGTACAGACTCTCGAGCCATCAATAAGATAACGATCAAGTATAGATTTCCATTGCCAAGAATGGATGACATCATGGATTATTTAAGTGGAGCCAAGTACTTCACGAAAATTGACCTAAAGAGTGGATATCACCAGATCCGTATCAAAGAAGGAGATGAATGGAAGACAGCTTTCAAGACAAAGGAAGGTTTGTATGAATGGTTAGTCATGCTGTTTGGGCTAACCAATGCACTGAGCACATTCATGCGGCTCATGAATGAGGTACTAAAAGAACTTTTGGGAAACTTTGTTATTGTTTATTTGGATGATATTTTAATTTTTAGTAAGACTTGGGATGAGTATCTGATGCATATTAGAAGAGTTCTAGAGAAGTCGAGGGAGGAGAAGTTGCTGATTAACCCGAAGAAATGTAGTTTTGCAAAGAAGGAGTTGGTATACCTAGGATTTGTTGTCTCAGAGGAAGGTCTTAAGATGGACCCAGAAAAAGTAAGGGCTATCATTGAATGGCCTACGCCACGGAGTGCAACGGAGGTAAGATCTTTTCATGGTTTGGCAGGTTTTTATAGAAAGTTTATTAGGGATTTTAGTAGCATTTGTGCACCCCTAACTGAGACAATGAGAGGGATAGAAAAGAGTTTAGATGGACTAAAGGAGCAGACAAGAGCTTTGATACATTGAAGCAGAAAGTCATAGAACAACCTATTCTGGCACTTCCATATTTTAATAAAGTATTTTAGGTAGATTGTGATGCTAGTGGTAGTGGTATAAGAGCTGTTTTGAGCCAAGAAGGTAAGCCCATTGCCTATTTTAGTGAGAAGCTTAATGATGCCAAGAAAAATTATTTTGTTTATGATAAGGAGTTTTATGCAATAGTTCAGGCTTTGAAGAAATGGAGACATTATTTGTTGCCAAAGGAGTTTGTTTTATATACTGATCATCAGGTTTTACAATATCTTAATTGTCAAGGAAAGTTAAATCAAAGGCACTTAAAATGGGTTGAGTTTTTGCAGAGCTATACTTTTGTTTTGAAGCACAAGAGTGGGAAGTCCAACAGAGTTGCAGATGCCTTGAGTAGAAGGAAAAACTTGTTGACAAAGATGAAGATAGAGTTTGTTGGGTTCGATGAGCTCAAAAGTTTGTATCCTGAAGATCCAAATTTTGCAGAGGCTTGGAAAGCTTGTTTGGAACCTGTTACTTTGGACAGGACAAAATGGTTGGATTTCATAATCCAAGATGGCATGTTGTTTAGAGGAAGCCAATTATGCATTCCAAGGAGTTCCATGAGAGAGAACTTGATTAAGGAGAAGCATAGTTGAGGATTGGCCGGACACTTTGGTCGAGATAAGACCATTGCTATTGTTGGTGAAAATTATTATTAGCCACAGTTGCAGTAGGATGTGAGGAAATTTGTACAGAGTTGCAGAGTATGTCAGATGTCAAAAGGAGCAAGTCAGAACACAAGTCTATATCAGCCATTACCTGTACCAGAGAAGCCATGGGATGATATCAGTATGGATTTTGTTCTTGCTTTACCAAAGACACAGAGAGGACATGATTCTATTTTTGTGGTGGTGGACAAATTCTCAAAAATGGCACATTTTATTCCTTGTAAGAAGACTAATGATGTTGTTCATATTGCAGAATTATTTTTCAGGGAAGTGGTGAGACTACATGGTCTACCAAAGAGCATAGTTTCAGACTGAGATACCAAGTTTGTTGGTTATTTCTGGAGGACATTGTGGAAGAAGTTGAAGACAAACTTGAAATTCAGTTCTGCACACCATCCATAGACTGATAGACAGACTGAAGTGGTGAATAGGAGTTTGGGTAACTTGCTACGATGCTTAGTAGGAGATAAACCCAAGGGATGGGATTTGATTTTACCACAGACAGAATTTACTTACAACAATTCTGTCAATAGGAGTACTGGTAAATCACCATTCCAGATTGTATATGGCAATAGCCCAAGAAATGCTTCTGAGTTAAGGAAGATAGACAACGGAGAAAAGACAAGTGCCGAAGTTGAAGACTTTGCAGAATATCTGAAGAATTTGCATGAAGAGGTGAGAAAGCACATTAATAAAATGAATATTCAGTACAAGGCTAAGGTAGATCAGAAAAGGAGATATAAGGAGTTCCATGTAGGAGATGAAGTCATGGTTCACTTAAGAAAAGAAAGGTTCCCAATTGGAACATACAATAAGCTGAAAATGAAGAAATTTGGACCATGCAGAATCCTGAAGAAGTATGATTTAGGAAATGCATATGAGGTAGAGCTACCAAGTGGGATCAATATTTCCCCTATTTTCAACATTGTTGATTTATCAGAATATCATGAAGGTGGAAAAGAGGATGGACCAATAGAAGTGCAGTGGAGTATTCCGGCATCTACTTCAATGGAGGAGATAGAAGAGATCTTGGATAGCCGTGTGGGAAGAAGTACTCAGAACAAGCAATATCAAGAATATCTGGTAAAATGGAAAGGAAGGCCTATTGAAGATTCTTCTTGGTTGTCTAAGGTAGAGGTTGACCATTTGGGTTTTCCTCATACAAACATCTGAGACGTGACAGGGTCACTTCTCAAATTACCTTGGGTGTCTGATGTAGGGGCATCTAGTGGTGTAAGGGCAATCTTGCATCACCCAAAAATAAGTTAATTCAAAACCATTGTAGTTATTTTCATTTCTTCCCATAATTAATGTTTTTGGTTCCATAATATCCAGAATAATAATGTAGGACTTTCATTTTTTCCAAAACTGCTAAAAATAGCAACCTGCCTGTTTTGGAAAGTGTACCTGCTATTTTTAGAAAGTTTGCATTTGGGCACGTAATGAAGAAAAAACTTTCAAAAAGTTACATAATGGAAATATAAGACCTTTGGCAAAGGAATCAGGCAAAGATCATTTGTGAGCTGAAAGATATTAAAGTTTTCGTTTTCCAAAAAGCCCCTGAAAATTTACGGAATGAGATATGAGGCACTAAAACTTCTCATAGCATCTCAAAAATTTGATGAAAATCCATTTATGGATTTTCATTGTGATAGTTCACATCGCGAGCTTTCCAGCGCTTAAAACGGTTCGTTAATCGGACACCCGGATCAAAAGTTATGCTTCCCGGAAGTTGACCTACCTTTGAAGGGATTTGCAAATTTCAAAATTTAGTTGGAGGCCACCAAAAAGTGTTATTTATGACTATTTTGGGAACCCTGGGCAGTAGTGGAGTTAAGGGGGCCAGTGTAGAGTCAAGAATAGGTGGGAAAATAAAAACCCTAGCTGATTTAGGGTTACAGAATGCTGAAGATTCTAGAGTCTTGAGGTTGGGAAAGCTGTAATGTGTTGTAGCCAGTAGAGGATTCATCCTCTGATTGTAATTGAGCTTTTGTAATGTAACGAGTTGCCCAGTTCAATAAAAGAAAGTTCTATTTGCTGTGTTCAATATCTGTTATTGTGTGTTTTGTGATTTACCCCCTTCATCACCTACCCAATCTACAACCACAAGTTCATGTATATCTAGTGTCTTAAGTGACCTATAACAACTCTACAAGTAATTGTAAAATACCTCCAAAGGCTCTATATTATTGTTCCGGATGAAGGTTGTCCAACATGGACATATATACATCACTAGGACTCCATTTCAAGGGGAATGCCTAGTTAAGTTTGTCCAACATGGACATATATAAATCCTCAAAGTATATGCACCATGAGTCCCCAAATATTAGAAAAGCAAAAGAAGCAAAGGCACATTAGGCAAAGCAATAAGTGGGAGTATACATATTACTTGATTATTTCCATAGGTGTAAGTATTTCTAGGAGTATGAACTTGACCCTAATCCTCAAGATTGACCCTCCAATATGCAAATAAAATATTTTGACTTCAAATTTCAATACTATATTATATTACATTTATTCTTTAATTACAAAACTAAATATATTTATTTTCATAATTTCAATTTTTTATATTCAAAATCCAATTACTTTCAAATATTTATCATTAATTAATCATACTTATATAAAATTTTTAAATAATCTAAAATTACACAATTAATTTATTTTTCTTCGACAATTTGTAGGATGTGCTTTATTTCCTTCACTTTCAAAGAACGTTGAAAAAATAATAGAAATTTAATATTTGTTTTTGACTTTGATAACATTTCATAAGGATTCAAATTGTCATTTATTAAACAATAGAGAAATCTTCCCCTCGAGAAAGACATTTGTAGTGGGAAAGTGAAAGCATCATGGCGCGGGGTTGAAGAAATGGGCGTAGAAAATGAGAGGGTCTTAATGCTCGTGATGGAATCGCTTTGTGGACGGGAATTGTTTGCACAATCATTTTCTATTCATACGTTTCGCAAATTTTGCAAGGGTGGTTAATGTTTGGGGACCACATTTCGTGTATTCATATTTTATTGCCGTGCTTGACCAAGCATTTTCTTACTCACCACAAAATATTTGTGGACAAAATTTAGTTAAGAAATTTTGTAGCAACTAAGCACTGCATTTCTTCTCATTTTCTTGGTTGTATGATTATTAAAAAGTATACTTTTGGATGACCATTGAAAATGACATAGACATACGAAAAGACATGAAGGAAATATCTTAGAAAATTGCAACTGTGTAACTTTCTCTTTGTTTCCCCATTAACTTTTTCGTCAAATCTTCCATCACGTGGATGGATTTTTCCACATGTTTACCCTGCATTGCACTTTGAATGGGCTATGAATGTGCCTCACCTTGCAATCCCATTTCAAACTGAGAAGCCTTTGGGATTTGCAAATTGAGTTGCTCATTCTGTTCTGTCATAGTGAGATAATAGCTTTGCCTTTTTCTATTTTTGGTAGGCAATCAAAAATGGCTTTGGGCATTTGGGTGGTGTTGCTGCTACTACCCATTATCTGCTGCTCTGCATGTTTGGAAGAGGAGAGAAATTCCCTCTTGGATTTCAAGCAAGGCCTTAATTTCTCTTCCTCTTCTTACAAGTTGGAATCATGGAAAGGGTTCAACTGCTGTGCTTGGAAAGGAGTGGGCTGCCACCCACGCACTGGCCATGTGCTCACTTTGGATCTCAGTTTACCTAGCGATGTGCTCACTTTGGATCTTAGTTATTTGATTCAATGGAGTGAAATTCGAGGGAGCCTATTTCAACTCCTGCATTTGGAGCACTTAGACCTCAGTCACAATTACTTCAACCCTCTTTCCATCCCTCCACAAGTTGGAAAGCTGAGGAGATTGAAGTATCTGATCTTTTCTGAATGTAGATTTATTGGCCAAATTCCAAGAGAACTGGCTAAACTGCAGCAATTGGAGCACTTGGACCTCAGTTACAATTATCTCCAAGGTGCTATTGCAAGGGAAATTGGTAACATGTCCAGCTTGAAATTCTTTGAGCTCTCTTGGAATGATGGTTTGCAGAACAGCAAGTTGGGTGAGTGGATAACACATTTGAGAGAGTTGGAACATCTTGGACTGAGTTATCTCACTATCGTAGAAGATACTTGGCTGGGAGGAATTCCTCCCTTCTTTGCAAATCTCTCACGGCTTCGACAGTTGGAACTTTCAGAAAATTCATTTAGAGGTAAGATTCCTACCTTTCTTGGAGCTCTCCCTTTGTTATATCTTGATCTTTCTGGGAACCATTTGGAAGGTTTTATTCCCTCCTCTTTGAGTGGTCTGTCCAAGCTGGAGTATCTTAATCTCAGGGCAAACAAATTAAATGGCAGCATTCCGTCTACTCTAGGGAATCTTTCCAAACTGAAGTCCCTTTCTCTTAGTTCAAACCAATTAAATGGTTGCATTCCGTCTACTCTAGGGAATCTTTCCAAACTGGAGTATCTTCATCTCAGTTCAAACAAATTAAATGGCAGCATTCCATCCACTCTAGGCAATCTCTCCAAACTGAACTAGCTTCGACTGCAGAATAACTCTCTTAGTGGTCCAATCCCTTGTTTTTTTGCTAAGCTATCCGAGCTAGAGCGGCTTGATCTGTCCAAAAACAGCTTAAATGGAACTTTCTCATTTTTTATTTTGAACAATTGCCAGAAACTTTATTTTTTGGATCTCTCAAGCAATATGTTGACCGTAAAAGTCAGTGCCTCCACCATTCCCAAATTTCAGCTTCATTACTTAGCTTTACATGAGTGTAATATTAGAGGAAACTTCCCTGCATTTATTTCAACTCAATATGATATTAGATATTTAGATTTGTCAAACAACTCTCTTAGCGGCTTTATTCCAAATTGGTTTTGGGAACTCACATCAATTGAGTACATAGATCTGTCAGATAATTTATTTGATGGATCAATTTCAAGATCAATTAGCAAATATGCACAATATCTTAGGTTTCTTTCATTAGCTAGAAATAATCTTAGTGGTTCTATTTCAAATTCTATCTTTAAATTGGAGAGTTCGAATATCTTAGAGTTGTCAAATAATAAGTTAAGCGGTAGGATTCCCCAATGTCTAAAGAATTGCTCCATGTTGTCTATCTTAAATCTAGAGAAGAATAACTTAAAAGGGATGATACCAAATATATGTAAGGGAATGAGTTCTCTTGAGACATTAAAATTAGGAGACAACGCACTTGAAGGAGATATTCCATCATCACTTGGAAAATGTAGCAATCTGCAAATCCTTGATTTGAGAAACAATAGTTTGCAAGGGAACATTTCAAATTGGGTTAAAAGCTTGCACAATCTCCAAATTTTGATATTAAAAGATAATAATTTTAAGAGTAGAATCCCATTGCAATTAACAAAACTACAAAATCTTCAAATTTTGGATATGTCAAAAACAATTTTTCAGGGGTTATTCCAAATGACTTTATGAAGTTAACTACAATGGCAAATCAATCAGAAAACATAGAAATCCTTGAACATCAATCTAATAATTATTATGTATCAAAATATTATATAGATGAAATAACAGTTAACAATTTAAAGGACATGATATGGAGTTTGAGAAAATTTTGAGATTAGTAAAATGTCTCGACCTCTCTAGCAATAGTTTGTCAGGTAACATTCCTCAGAATATTGGATCCCTCAAAGGTTTGATTATTCTCAACATTTCAAAAAATCATTTCAGTGGTGAGATTCCTAAATCTATTGGAGAGATGACACTACTTGAGTCACTTGATCTTTCACAAAATAAACTATCTGGGCATATTCTTATGGAGCTGCAACTTCTCACATCCTTAAGTTATTTTAATGTGTCCTATAATAACTTATTAGGGATGATACCACAAGGAGGACAGATGATGACATTTGATTCTACATACTTCTCCAACAATTTAGGTCTATGCGGCCTACAAATCTATGTCTCATGCTCAAGTAGTTCTCCTAGTTCTCCAATGGTACATGACAAAAATAATGAAGATTCAGAGGATGATATATGGTGGGATATAGGAATGGCAACAGGGTTTGTAGTTGGATTTTCACTTGTAATGGGAATGTTATGGCTCAACAAAACATGGAGTATCCCGTGCTTCAAAATCATGGATGGCATTATTATCTCTCTATTTAAAATATTGAGAGAGCATTTGTATTATACAAGGTAGGATCATTCTAATAGGTTTGTGGTCCAAATAACTTATATTTTAATATAGGTTCTATTATAATAAAATGGGGCATGCATCTCATTTATGAGACACCCCCTTTAGTCTTAATCATGTTAATTAGTGTTGCTATGTTAATTTTTCTCAAGGATAGTTGAATTTGAAGTTTCTCATATATGATAATTTTTTTTTTTTAACCAGAAAAAGGTGACGGAGTACCCATAGGAAATCTATTAATAAATAAGTTAAACATATACAAAAGTCTGAGAGGCATCAACCTAAATTCACCAAAAAGATTATACATATCATAAACCAATATAAGAGAAAATCTTGAATAATCCCCCCAAAAAGGTCTAATCAACCAGATTCAATAGAATTAACAGAATAAGAAGATAACAAAAAAATGAACCTGATGCCCAAGCCATCGAACACCAGACAGGGAGAAATCTCCTCACACTGCAATATCAGCCAAAACTCATCACTGGGCACCAACCAAAAAGGGACTCCACCCAACCGCTGCTAAACATCATCAGAAGGAACACCATACCATCCCAGACCTCCACCGACATCCAAAAACAATGGAAACACTTCTCGCCACCTCCACATCACGCTGTTGCACCCACTACAGGGAGATTCTACACATCTAAATCCACATCCGCAATTGGCTGAGCTTCCTCATTAGGATCCTCTAGCGCATATCAAGGAATGCATGGTGCTATGTCAGGGGCATGAACCCTTAAAAACCTAATAGCCGTGAAGACATCCTTGATCCTTTGAGCTTTTTTCTTGGAGATCAGAAAGCTATAGAAACACAATTCATTATCAATTTCATAGCTGCTTAGGGATTTGAGGCTGGATTGCAAGGCTCGATAGATTGCTTGTTGTGAAATAGAAGCACGTAGGGAAGAGAGATTAAACAGGCCATCGATTAGTGCCTCCCCCTTCTCCATATTATAAGCAGCCACCGTCGTTTCCCACCTGTCAACTATATAAATATTTTTATAAAACAAACTTGAAGCTAAAGCATGCACATAATCACCATCCAAGACCTCATATATGATAATTTTATTGCAAGTCTTTATAGAAACCTTTGAAATCAATGTAAATCAATATTTGCACAATATAATTTCAATATATTTGTTTATATTGATTGCAATGTAGCTTTTGTTCTACCTCAATGAAAATGAACTATGAAGAAACATAAAGTGGGTGAAAGATTGAGCCATTAAGAGATTTTGATTTTAAAGAGTGCTTAATTTATTTATTTTCAATCATAAAGTAGAATGAAATTTTTAGCATACATTCCAACATTCCAATCTACCAGAGGACATTGCAAAGCATGTGAAAGCTAGTGCTATGCGTGGGAAAGGAAGAAAAGCATTGGAGTTTTGTTTAATAGATGTTGGAATAAGTTGAAATTTGTCATCAAATGCTGGAAATTGCTAAGAAGGCATTGGAAATTGTTGTATTGAAATATGGTAGGGCAAAATGCAGACTGCTACACCATCATGGCACAACAATATCAAAACATAAAATAATATATTAATGTCATTCAGATGATTGTTATGATGTAGTACATTGGCTTTTAAAGCCACAATTATTCCCGTACAAACTTCCTATGGGAAATAACTTCCTAACTTCCCAAAACTAATTTATTACTAACATTTATTTATTTATATCTAACTATAAACTAACTATTGCTTTATTTACTAACAACCAATGTAATACCATTGTGACTATTATGCCAACATTCCCCCCTTATTACATTGTTCCTACAATAGTACCAAGGGACCCCCCCTTAATGCTAAAATACTCAACAAAGTTGATTACATAATATGAATACATATTTTATAGAAGATCTTCTCCCAAAGAACAAATCCTGAACCAAGCGGGGCTCCATCATACTGTCTCATCTACCCTTAGAAAGGCATAGCTTCGAGCTATGTTCTTGAGCTCTTTAGTCCCAAGCTCTCAAATCACAGAGTCTTGAATTATTCGACAATGAACCCTAAGAGATACAACAGATCTTTGTCATTGTCTAGTGACCGCGAAAGGGTATAATTCTCAATCATATACTCTTTGAAGCTCGTTGGACAACAATCCATATTGAGCTCAACACCAAATCCCAAACCTGTCTCCAAAACAAAATATTCACAAAATAGACATTCTTCAAATCCGTCAACATCAACAAAGAAAAGCAAAACAATCAAAACCAAAAACGCTTCTCATGTAAAGCATCATCTCAAAGCGAGAAGCTAACTTGAGATGATGGAAAATCCTCCATCCTCCGATGCTGCCTACCTCCAATATGACCCTGTTACACTTTAACCAACTGATGTCTCGAATGAGTCTTTGGAGGCCTCATCAGGAATAGAAAAGATGGCCTTGAAAGCATAAGCTATCTTTGACATATGTGCATTCATGATGATAATATCAATTTGATCCAATGATAGATCCGTACACTAATCAACCTTATATCTCCAAGATATTATCAAATTAAGCCTTCAACAATTTTTTACCTTATTACTCCAAATAAAAATTAACACACTTTCTCAAGATTTAAGATCCCTCATTGAATTTCTGACCACCACTTTAAGATATTCACGTGCCACTTCAAAAAAGAAACCAAAAGCAACTTTTTCTTACCTTATACCTTCACAAACTACTATTCAGATATAATTAAGGTGCAAATGATTAAAATAACTTGCATTTGAAGCTAATACAATTCCATGACACCAAACTCTTGAAAAAAGAAATTAACCTCTAATTTCTGCCCAAGAAAGAAAATAGAATAATCACACTAGACTAAAATCTTCACCAACTATCAAGGACGTAAGCTGATAAAACTTGTAATCCTCCCTTCACCAAATGTTCCACGCTGGAACCCTAATTTCTCACATCCATCCACTGCAAGGCACTAATATCTTCAATGCCAATGCAAACCAGAAGCAAGATAGAGGAAACCTAAAACTAGATGAAAGGATGACCAAATCTCCACGGTTCTCAAACACTATCAGGAAGATTTAGGTTTCAGCGCTGTCATTCAACACCTTCTAATTAAAAATAGATTAAATGCCTTCAAACTTCTCAATCACAGAGTATGGAAGAGGATTTTCATTGGGCAAGTTTATGCATGATTATGACATGCGAAATCCATATCATTAGATGACTGCACTATTCTTTGATATCAATGGTCAAATCTCCACACTAAATTTGCACTCAAAACATCCAAGAATGAATCTGCACCATTCGCCATAGTAGTTATGTGTGCTAGTCTTCAATAGAATGGGATGTGAATAATAATAAAAAAATAGTGCAATAATCTCAATGCTAAATCTGAACCAGCAATAGAGATACTTGAAGCTCTTCTTCTCTTCTACTTCAAGAAGAAATTAGGGTTACATGGTAGACTCCTTCCACATATCAACAGCAATGTTATCCTCAACCCTCCATAAGATCTTTGGACTGCTCTGATACCATATAGAATTATGGTAGGGCAAAATGCAGATTGCTTCACCATCATGGCACAACAATATTAAAACATAAATAATATATTAATGTCATTTAGATGATTGTTACAATGTAGTACATTAGCTTTTAAAGCCACAATTATTCCCATACAAACTTCCTAACTTCCCAAAACTAATTTTTTTTTTTTTTTGAAAAAGTGGTAAAACCACTAAAATTATATTAATTAGTAAGAGAGAAATACAAAATGCCAGATTTAAGGGGGCATACCGGTAGGAAAGAATCAGCAAAGAAAACCTCCGGTTGTAGCCCATTTTTGACAATTACATAACAAAATCGACTCAGAAAAATGAGTCAATCCAGAAATAACACTCTGTGTCTCAAACCTTAGCAGAATTCATTCTGAGATAAAATAGTAATTACACAGCATAAGCCTCATCTTCTGCTGGCTGAGGAGGAGGAGGTGGTGGAGGAGGAACATAATTCAGTAAGAAATGCAGAGCATTAAAGATTTTTGTAGTAGTATCTGCTAATTGATTCCCCAATTCTCGTCTATGGCAGTGAATGGAATCCTGGAAGGATATAACACAATTATTTTGAAGGCCATGCATAAACGCATTGAAGAGGCAGTGAAGCTCAGGACTGCGAAATAGAAACCTGCAATCAAACAACCCTCCCACAAGAGCAGCACCCTCATGCAAATCATAATCTTCTAAAGCATCATTGAAAGTGTTTACGGAAAAATGATCATTCTGAACAAACATTACACCCAAATTCCTTACCCTATCACAGCTTTGCAAAAGGTCCATAGCATTGGAAAGAAAATGTGAAACTGCTTGAGACAGATATATAGAAACTGGAGAATGTAAAACATGCAAACCACAAACCTGAGTGATAGCTCTTTCTACTGAATCCTCATAAATCTTAAATACTTCCTGCATTAAATTTGGATTAAGAAAACCAAGAAGGGGTCATTCCCAATTCTGGATAGACCAACGAATTCTGTTGTTTCGTTGGACGGAGCCCATGCTGAAGTTTGATAACTTGGGAGCTAACAGTTGCAAATAAAAGATATAATTGAAATAGGAGCGAGACTTACAACAGATTATAAGTATAATAAAAAGCAAAATACATCAAATAAATGAGATCAATCTTGCCAGATTCCCTTGTGCAAAATCTGCCACCCTACACCCAAGAAATACATCAAAGTACTACACACCAAATGAAGGTATACTTCAAAGCACTTAAAAATCGTCAGCTTGTCAGCACGGAATGTGTCATTAGAATAAGGATGAATGTAGCTAAAGATGATCAAAGAAAGTCACTAAAAATTACAACAAATGTTAGCCAAGTTAAACCTTTTTGTCCTTATCCAAGATATAACTAACTCCAGGGATCAATAGAAAGGAGTTAGAGTCCCATTCGATAGAAGAGTCGTTAATGCTAAATGCAAAATTGGCCAAAAAATCTGCTAATAGATTGCCTTCTCGGTATGTATATCTAATTTATTACTAACATTTATTTATTTATTTCTAACTATAAACTAACTATTGCTTTATTTACTAACAACCAATGTAATACCATTGTGACTATTATGCCAACATGTATTGGCATTGAAAATCTAATCAAATTTAGTACCAAGGTTTATTTGATAGGGCATTCAAATTGATCATTAAAATACATTGAAATATAATACTTTGTTTAAGGCACTATCATCATTGGTTGAAATGAAGTGTGCATGGACTGTTGAAAACGTGGTATTATCATCTTAAAAGTCTATTACATTTTTATTTCATTTTTTAACAATTGCATGACGTTTATCTTCTGAAGGCATTTCAAATCGTTTTCAATTTTTGGAAAAGGTTGGAGCAGATGCTGTTGGCATAATAGTCATATAGTATTACATTGTTAAATTTGCATTTATAGGTTAGTTTATGCATATTAAATAAATGTTAGTTTGTGGGAGTTACATTCCCGTATGGAGGTTATGTAGGTAGTTATTAAATAGTTAAAGGGAAGAGGCTTTTATAAAGCCAATGTAATGCAATGTAAAAATCATTTGAAGACGATAATATAATTATTCTATGTTTTATGTTTTGCTATGTTAAAATGATTTGATCTGGTTATTTAAATTTGTGCTCACCATATTTTAAACGTGGTATCAAAGAAATTGATATTTCTGTGCTTGTGAAATGACGAGTGAAGCTTCAGAGAAATGTCATTCTGCTGAAAAGAGAGCCCCTGCAAATGTTTTCATGGAGATGCATGTGCTTGTGAAAGGCATTTTCGGTAAAGTGGGAAGAAAAAGTAAAGGATTATGCATATTCAAATTTAGGGTTTAATGATCAAGATATTTGTTGATGCAAAATAATATTCTCCATACGCTATCAAACAACAATATTGAAGGTTGGCATTAAAATCTGCTAAAATTTGTGGCTACATTCTTTTGCTGGGCACAATAACTGCCTGAAAGTAGATTCATTCCCTAGAGCTTGGCGTGAAAGAGAGAAAGACCACATATCCAAGCATAGAAAATATACAGCGCAGAAGTTTGGTAACGTGTTTAACCATATGGAAGAATAAAGAAAGCACGTTAGTGAGCGCATGGAGGAGACATAATTTTTTAAAGGCTAAAACATGTGAGAAGTTTTAAAATGGTGAATTCCATCTTTATCTCAACTTTATTTTCTTTTCTAAAATTATGTTAAAATTTGAAAAGGGGGAGATTTTTATGTTTTAAAGGAGTATTACTTTAATAAAAAGGCCACGTGAATTTTTTTTAAGAATTTTGGAGAAAGTTAAGAAATATTAATGGAAAAAGTTAAGAAATATTAAAGAGAGAAATAAGGAAGAGATTATTTTGTGTTTTAGAGGAGTATTATGGAAGTGTTTTGCATAATTAAAAAAAAAAGAGGAGAGATGTGAAGAAAGAAAAGTGTTAGGGTATCTAATAAAAATCAAAAGGAGAGATAAGTAGTGGAATTTTTCTCAAAATATTTAAAGAATTTTGAAGTTTTTGGATGTTTAAATATGATGAGAATACAATTATGGGCCAAATATTGAAATAAAATTGTATGCATTGGAGTGATAAGGAAAATTATCTTGGAGATATAAGGTTGATTAGTGTATGGGTCTATCATTGGTTCAAATTGACATTATCATCTTTTAATCATGAATGCACATATGTCAAAGATCACTTATGCTTTCAGGGACATATTTTCTATTCTTGATGAGGCCTTGAAAGACTCATCCAAGACATCAGTTGGTTAAAAAGTAACAGGGTCATATTAGAGGCAGGTGGCATCGGAGGATGGAGGAATTTCCATCATCTCAAGTTAGCTTCTTGCTTTGAGATGATGCTTTGCATGAGAAGCATTTTTGGTTTTGGTTGTTTTTCTTTTTTTTGTTGATGCTGATGGATTTGAAGAATGTATGTTTTGTGAAGATTTTGTTTTGGAGACAGGTTTGGGATTTGGTGTTGAGCTCAATATGGATTTTTGTCCAACGAGCTTCAAGAGTATATGATCGAGAATTATACCCTTTCACAGTCACTAGACAATGGCAGAGATCTATCGTATCTCTTAGGGATCATTGTCGAATAATTCAAGACTCTTTGATTTGAGAGTTCAGGACAAAAGAGCTCAAGAGCACAGCTCAAAGCTACGCCTTTCCGAGGGTAGACGAGACAACGTGATGGAGCCCCGCTTGGTTCAGGATTTGTTCTTTGGGAGAAGATCTTCTATAAAATATGTATTCATATTATGTAATCAACTTTGTTAGCATTCAGAGGGTGTCCCTTGGTACTATTGTAGGAACAATGTAATAAGGGGGGAATGTTGGCATAATAGTCATATAGTATTACATTGTTAAATTTGCATTTATAGGTTAGTTTATGCATATTAAATAAATGTTACTTTGTGGGAGTTACATTCTCGTATGGAGGTTATGTAGGTAGTTATTATATAGTTAAAGGGAAGAGGCTTTTATAAGGCCAATGTAATGCAATGTAAAAAGCATCTGAAGATAATACTATATTATTCTATGTTTAATGTTTTGTTGTGTTAAAATGATTTGATTTGGTTATCTGAATTTGTGCTCACCATATTTTAAACAAATGCTACACTTCTATTTCTCATTAAAAGAGTCTATTTGGAAAGGTATGACAAAGAATGGCGTGTGGAGTCCATGTTAGAACACTAGTAAAAGTTTTTTTTAAATTAGACGCTAAGTACATATCGATTATTTAGACCTTTTAAAAATTGCATTGTAATGCTTTATATAGTGATTGTTAAGGGTTATCGGGATCAGAAGATTAAAGCTTAATGTCACTCTTTTGCATGAAATATATATATATATATATATATATATATATATATATATATATATATATATATATATATATATATATATATTGTTTTTGAGAAAATTTGTGTCAAGTGTATGCATGGTTGAAGTGGTCAAATGAGGTATATGAAGAAAATAACAAAAAATTCAAAGGATGATATATGATGGGGTATGTAAATGGAAAACAGACTATGTAGTTAGATTTTCAATTGCAATGGGAAGGGTCAACAAACCATGGAGTATCATGTGCTTCAAATTTATGGGTGACATTACTATCTCTCTATTTATGTTAGTTATTTGGGAGGGTAGATGAACATGAAATTTCCCATATGATAGGTTTGTTGTGAGCATTTATAATGACAGTTGAAATCAATGTAAATCAATCTCCGCATAATTAAAAAAAAAAATCAATCTCCACATAATATAATTTAAACATATTTGTTTATATTAATTGTAATGTATCTTTTATTTTACTTGTTTCACAAAATTTGGTGCTATATGTGCTAATATTTAAAGGAATTCAATTGCATTCATTTGATCATGTCCAAGAATATATTTAAATATAATTCAGATTAAGGGAAGGAAACAATTTAATTAGTGCAATAAAATGAATCTAGATTTACAAGATCATCTTAAGAGCATATTCATGATTGAAGAGTCTTGTCTTCAATCATTTACCTAAGGTTTTTGGGGGTTAACCTAGGAGAATGTGTCTCCTTGTGACACAATTACAATCCTCCAAATTTATTTTTAAATAGGTACACTAGTCTCCAAATATCAAAAAAGGTAGAATTATAGGAAAATTAGGTGAAGTAGAAAGCAAGAATGTATGTATTGATAGAACATTTACATCGATACAATTGAACTCAACCCTCCATTATGTAGATAGAATATCTTGATTTCATGATGAGTTACAAATTATCATGGTCCCTTCTAGATCCTTATGCATTTAGATTTCAACACCATACTGGATTGTGTTGGTTTAGGTCCAGACAATTGAGAGGGGAGGAGTCTGAATCAGTTGTCACACATTTTCAATCTTTTCTACCTTTAATCTTCCTTTGCAACTTATAATCAAATTAATGATATAAACATTGTAGCATCAATCAATAACATATGAGCAGAAAAACATAAATAACACACTTGGCACCAAGATTTTGACATGGAAACCCAATTAAGGGAAAAACCACGGTGGGGCTTAACCCACAAAAATTAATACCCTGTTAAAAGTATTGTTACAAAATGGGAATGTACATGCATTCGAGCTTACTGCCCAGAGCTCACTGCTCAAATGGAGGTTCACTACCTATGAAAATATTACAAGAGAAAGACAGAGATTTGAACTGATTAATAGCATTTGCTCATGCAAGAATTTTAGTTCCAGTTAAGTACAAAAACTGATCTTACACATTTCATCTTTACTCTGCTCTTCTTACTGTTCTGCCTTCATTCGTACTTTAGATTTATGCTCTTCTCACATACAACTTATTTGCACACCACATGCACTGAATCATCCAATTTCATCGACCATATATATCCGCAACATGATCTACAATCATTCTATCAGTCAGCTTAAACAACTTTTAGAACTTTTATGAGTGCTCTGTCGGCTAGATCTATGCATAAATTAAGGTACGGACCAAAAATTTCTCTTGAGAATCATCATTTATGTCTGCCACTATCATTGATCATCACCATTTGTCCAACAAACAACTTCTATACATCCGGAATCAAGATCTTCTGCAAGGTCGGCCTATTCTTCTATCTGTTCTGACAAATTGGAACCCAGTACTCAGAGGCTAATATCTTTTGAATCCTTTATCACTAGGGGACAAAAATGTGGATTTAGACTATCTTGAGAATGCATATGACTCCCCTAGATCCGTAGCTAATCATGACTTTCCACCGGAGAGATCCAGACCAAAATACCAGACCATGTTAGTGCTCTATTCATAACTGCCCAGACTTAGACAAATTCTGAATCTGACTTCCGGTATGAACAATTTGTGTTATGCAGATGATTGGGATGATCTTAGTTGCCATCAATGACAACACTTATCAATGCAAAGCAGTGTCTCTTTCCAACAATCTCCCCCTTTGGCATTGATGGCAACACTTAGTGAAAAATGACTAAGTGTCCAATGTAGCTCCCCCTTACTCTGTACACTTGTGCTTCTCTATTAATTCCGAAGCTCCCCCTTTGTTGGATTCTCATTTTTCACTACTCTTCACTCCCCCTTTGACATCAATGGAAAAGGGTGGGGGTCCATAAGCCAAAATTCTCCAAAAATTATGTGTATAATGCCGCATATATACAAGTAATCATTAAATTTCACATGAACTTGAGAATATCTGTAAAACTATTTTTCAATTGCACAAGTTAAGAGGACCAAGTATTCTTCATTCCATCCAAAATTGAGATGTACCTGCTTAACAAAAATGAATACGCTTCTTCCTTTGATAGATCTGATGGACCACTAGTTTGAAGTGCATTCTGAGCTTCTCATAGGGCATTAAACATGGCTTCTAACTTGGGGGCAATCAATCCCTGGAGTTCACACATCCTCTTAATAGTATTATTTTTCTCTTTTACAAGTCCCTTTATTTCATCTGTCAAGCTAATAACTTGACACTCCTGGCTTATAGGAGAGGCAGTTAAGGGATTAAAATTTTGAGATAGAACTAATATTTTATGTTCGTGTTCCTTTATCTTTTCCTCAATATTGTCATTGACTTTAGACCATGATAGGAAAAACTTATATATATCTCCTCCATTACTTAGAGCATTCTGAATGCTCTTTATGCTAATGCCCAGTATCAACCTATCACTCCTCATCAGATTCTTAACTTGACTGAATTTCTTATTCAAGAACTCTTTCTAAAATTTTGCCTCCCCAAACTTTTCAAAAGACTCAGTGTGAGTTTACTGAACTTACAAGATTTTTTAGATGTATACAGGGGGAATCATTTTGATTCTTCTGATAGGTTGGCATTAATTTCTTCAAAATTTTGGTTGCAAGCCCCAGTAGCTCATTGTCCTCCATGTGGGACTTTAATATATTTTCTTTAGCCTTTTCTTGGGTGAATGATGCTATTTTCATCAATTGAATTGGAGAGAGAGCATCTAGATTGGCTAGAGCTTGAAGCAGCTTAGGTCATCAAGTTTAATCATTTATTTTTCAAGAAGACTTTTTACTGCATCTACAGTGTCTCTTGCAACCTTTTTAGAGACATCCTTTTGTTCGCTTGATTTCTCTGTGTTTGCTTTAGGTGCTTCAACATTTACACCATCTTCTTCTACCTTATCCTTCTTCCCTTTTTCTTCTTCTTTCTCTGTTTTACTCTTCTCTGTGTTTTCTCCAGAGGGACTCTTTCATGTTTGCTCACCACTTGCTACCTGATCCAGAGGGCTCTATGTGATAGCAATATCCTCTTCTTTTCCAGAGTGATCAAGTGGAGGAGTTACCCTTGCATCAACTATTTTTTCTACCATTTCTGTGTCCTCCTAATTGACTTGTTTCTCTTTCTAAACTTCTCCAATATTTAGATTTGATGAATCAAGTCCATCATTGGTCTCCTCATAGATTAATTCTAGAGGATCTAGAGTGGTACTTTGGTCATTAATTCTCTTGTTAGTTTCTTCTTTAGGAGATTCTTGATCTGGAACAAGAGGATTGTCTTCTTCAACTTGTTTTTTGAAATAATATAGTATTTATTTTTGTCTAAAACCTTTCTCAAAATTTCCTCTGTTTCCTTTGCAATTTCCTCAGTCTCACCAAGCATTAGCTTGTTCATCCAGACTTTGCTTCTGAATTTTTCTTTAACTTCACTGAGGATTTTATCTGCTTCTTTTCTAGTCATCACAGGGCACAAAGTGGAGGGAACATACTCTTTGAGTTCTATGTGTTTATCCTTGGCTGCTTCTTTCTTCATTTCCATTACTTTCCTTAAACTTTTAGGAAGTTCTTGTAGAATTTCCAATAGGGCTCTATTGAATTTATTCAAATATATGATAATGGCATCTTCCAAAATTTTCTTATTTGTTTGATCAAGATTATCATAATAAACTTTGATAGGCTTTAAATTTCCATGAACAACGATTATTTTTACAATTTCATTAATAGACATAGCTACCTTACTAGTTGCTTTCCTTTTACTGGCTTTAATGCTTTCAGAAGGTTGGTCTTCAGAAGTCTTTGAAGTTCTAGCTTTCTTGAATCTTATTTCTTTTACTTATTCATCTGTTTCTATCTCCTCATCATCTTTTGTGCTTTTGTGGATTCTTGTGGCCTTGGTTTTCTTTCTTTTTTCTCCTTCACCGGATGGAGTGGCTTCGATTTTCTTGGTAGAAGTGGGCTTGGGTTGCTTAGTGAGATTTGCAGAACTCCTTGTCTTCCTTGAGGAGCTTGGAGGGACTTTCAGAGCGACCGTTGGCTTATTTTCTACTTTTTCTTCTAAAGTCTACTCAGTGCTCTTCTTTATTTTTTCAATCCTTTCTCTATTCTCTCTCACAACTTCTTTTGTAATCCCAATGCTTTTTGCATACATCTCCACTTGCTTGTACACTTTTCTTTTAGTTTCCAGCCATCTGAGTTCCACATGCAATTTTAAGCTTAGTTCCTTGTATGTTCCAACCTTTCAATAGAGGTGTCTTTAGGTTTTCTCAGAAGATGCTAAGCAAACATGTCTAGAATTTCCTCATCCACCTCATGACCCATTGGCATTATCCATATTGTTCTTGGTTTTACAACTTCCATCAAACATTGATCTATGTTGACCATAAAACATATCTCATTTTCATACTTTTGTAGAACTGAATTAGGGATTCTTTCCCTTGCATGCATCAAACTCTGAAAGATTTTAAAATATCCCTAGATTGTAGTCTTTTGTGCACCTGAATTTCCAAGACTATATAAATGGTCTCTTATCTGGATTGCCACTAGTCTGTCATTTGTCGAGTGCACACCTTGCACTCCAGGCACTTCATTCATGAAATAGAAAAATAGTCATATGATCAAGGAACCATATTTGAAAGAGTTTTTCTTGTCTCTTTTAATTTTGCTCAAATTCTCTACCAGCTGATTCTGTAGTAATTCACACAGATCATAGTCTGTATTCTCCTTTAACATCTCATAAGCTGCATATATTGCAGTCCCAGAAACTAAATTCTCCCTGCTGGAGTGATACATCTTATAGCCAATGACCATAGAAGCAAACTTGACATCCAATTCTATGATGTCAGTTATTGTCATTACTCTTTTGTCATACTTTGCTTCGGTTGCATCAGTAACAGTTTCATTCCTCACAGATTTTAAAGCAAGAAACTCACCTGTTGCATTCAGTCCAGTCGTAATTATGATAACATCTTTAGAGATCTTAAATGGTTTTAATAGCCAAACTCATCGTGCATCCAGCTCAACACATACTGAACCCATTCTTTTTCATCAAAAGATGAAAAGTCAATCATTTGCAAAAAAAGTTTGCTTTCAAGGGCTTCAAATTCTGGTTTCAATTGATAATTGTCATCTTTTAGATGGCTCTTAAACAACTCTAGTAGTTTTAGATTCCCAAATTCTTCTATATTACAATGAATGTATGCCCTAATGTCTTCAACATGTAAAACCCCATATGGAACACTCGAAAAGGCACCTAGCAGCTCGACTTCAATAGATTTATAGGGATGCTTCTTGAATTTAGGACGGGACCTCTCAGTGACATCAACAAGTAAAGGTGTAACCATTTGCAGAGATTGAGAATTCAAGAGGTTTCATAGAAAATAGAAATACCTTGGTCCGCAGATTAGGGTTTTACTTGAAGATCCTCTTCGTTCTTTAATTCTTGAGAATTTTCGGCTTTGAACTCGTTCGCTTCTCTTCTTCTTGCTTTCTTTTGATGCAAAGTGATCTAAATGAGGAAAGAATGACCTTTTTATTCTCCGCAACACCTAATTTGTCTTTGTAATAAATGCTCTTCCTTAATGCATCTGGTTGCTTTGTTTGTTTGAACAGTTTTTCATAAATTACTCTGCAATTTTCATATCCACTATTTTTCTTCCAGGAATTCTTCCAAATGATCTGAAACAATCCAAGGTATCTTTTCTTATTGTGCTAGATCCAGGCACTTAGTTATTGGCTAGGGGAATTTGATTTACAATGCTGCTCCCCCTGAGCCAAAGTTCATAATTCAATTCCTAGAGGAATTATCAGCATCAGATTCTGGTATGAACCCACTGCTATTGTTCATAGTTGTCTTCTTGACCCATGTCTTGCTTGTCTAATTCTGAATCTCATTCACATCAATTTTTCTTTTGCCTTTTTCTTGTCTCTACTCATTTGGTTTTCTATTTACTGGACCTCTTCTTCCATTGTTCCTACTCCTACAAAATCTTGCAATATGACCAGATTTATTACAATTAAAGCATACAACATTTCTTTGCTTATATACTTGATTTCCTCTTGATCTGCACTGGTTAGCCATGTGTTCATATCCATTGCAAGCAAAGTAGTAGCCATTGAAACAATTGCCATTTAAGTTATTCATTTTCATACTTCTACATTCATTGGATTTATGACCATACCTTTTGTATTTGAAGCATTGTCCGGAGAAGGAAGTACCATTTTGATTTACTCTGTTTCTGCACTGAGTAGCTCTATGACCAAATTTATTGCAATTGAAACAATTTTCATTGAATGATGGATATCTTTGAGCATTAGGCTATCTTACTGAAGGTTTTCTATTTCTATTTCTCCTATTCCTTGGTTAAAAAATTTTCTGTTCAGATCCAGAACTTTCACCTTTCTCATATCCAAGACAATGCTTGTCATCAACCTTTTTCTGATCTTCGAGCAGTGCTTCTAATTTTGATGAGCTTATCTTGAACTTCTCCTTATGTTCATCTGCAACTTCTAGGTCATGTCTGAGAATGACAATTTTCCTTTCAAGTTCTCTTTCATTTTCTTAGCTTTCTTGTAGATCAGACTCTAGATGGTTAGCTATTCTATCCAATTTGCAACATTCTTCAGTTCTTTCTTTTAGTCTTTGATTCAAATCTTCTTCAATTTTCTTCCTATCTTCACTTTCTTTGGTTTGCCTCATCACCCCAGATTCTATTTCAATTTTTAGAATAACAACTTCTTTTGATAGCTTCTCACATTCTTTTGTCTTTTCTTCCAAAGCTTCATTCATGCCATTTTCTTCTGGTAAGCTAGATAGCTGCAGAAGTAGCTCCTTTTTCCTTTGCATATATTTCTTTAATTTATCTTTTAACATTTCAATGGTATCATCAACATCTTTAAGTTCACCTCTCAGATTACTAATTTCTGCTTTAGACTAAACAAGTTCTTCTAGGGCCAACTGAAGTTGATCTTTGAGTGAACCCATTAAAAACTTCTTCCAAGATCTTTCCTCAAGTTGTTAGGCTTCTCAAAGGAACCTTTCTCTAATACCAATTGTTGGTTTAGGTCTGGACAACTAAGAGGGGGGGGGGGTGAATCAGTTGTCACACATTTTCAATCTTTTCTACCTTTAATCTTCCTTTGCAACTTATAATCAAATTAATGATATAAACATTGTAGCATCAATCAATAACATATAAGTAGCAAAACATAAATAACACACTTGACACCAATATTTTGACGTGGAAACTCGGTTAAGGGAAAAACCATGGTGGGGGTTAACCCACAAAAATTAATACCCTGTTAAAAGTATTGTTACAAAATGGGATTGCACATGCATTCAAGCTTACTACCCAGAGCTTACTGCTCAAATGGAGGCTCACTGCCTATGAAAATATTACAAGAGAAAGATAGAGATTTGAACTAATTAATAGCATCTTCTTATGCAAGAATTTCAGTTCTGATTAAGTCCAAAAAATGATCTTACACATTTCATCTTTGCTCTGCTCTTCTTACTTTTATGCCTTCATTCGCACTTTAGATTTCTGCTCTTCTCACATGCACCTTATTCACACATCACACACACTGAATCATCCAATTTCATCGACCATATATATCCGCAACATGATCTACAATCATTCTATCAGTCGGCTTCAACAACTTTTAGAACTTTTATGAGTGCTCTGCTCTGTCGGCTAGATCTATGCATAACATAAGGTGTGGACCAAAACTTGCTCTTGAAAATCATCACTCATGTCGGTCACTATCACTGATCATCACCATTTGTCCAACAAACAACTTTTATACATCTGGAATCAAGATCTTCTGCAAGGTCAGCCTATTCTTCTTCTATCTGTTCTGACAAACTAGAACCCAGTACTTAGAGGCTAATATCTTTTGAATCCTTTATCACTGGAGGACAAAAATGTGGATTTAGACTGTCTTGATAATGCATATGACTCCCTTAGATTCGTAACTAATCATGACTTTCCACCGGAGAGATCTGGACCAAAATACCGGACCCTGTTACTGCTCTGTTCCTAACTGCCCAGAATTAGACAAATTTTGAATCCGACTTCCGGTATGAACAATTTGTGTTATGTGGATGATTGGGATGATCTTAGTTGCCATCAATGACAACACTTATCAATGCAAAGCAGTGTCTCTTGCCAACAGATTGTACTCATTATTTAATCAAATAGTTGAGTATTTATTCTCTATATTTATTTCCATACTTTTATCATTTATTATTTATAAAATTCACATGTCCTTAGATATTTTGTGTTAATTAATCTAGATTAATTATGCTTATGTGTATGCATGTTATTGGATTAGAATAGACTATACTTATGGAAAGTTTATTTTCCTTTACATTTATGATGAAGCACAACTCAAATCCTCAAATGCAAAATATGCAACAAATATAAATGCTCATTTTATTGAATTCAAACTTGTAAAAACTTACATAAATCTACAACATTACAAAAAAAATAAACTTATTACATTTGGCCTTCCATGGCTTCTCATACAAGAATCTCTCTCTTTCCTTATGCTCTCAAATTTTTATTTATTTTTCCATTCTCTCTCATCCACAAATTTCTTCCTCTCAAAACTCCTTTTCTTTCCCCTCTTTTCCTCCTTTTAAACTGCAGCTGAAACCTCTATTTAAAACCTCTAAAATCCGCATTCTAAAACTTACAATAACATTCCAAAATTGGACAAGACTTTCAACTTTGGAAACTTTCTTTCTTCCAACATAGACACTTAATTTAGAAAGTGAGGAGTTTCTTTAATGACTCTTGTTATAATTAGAATCCACCTCTTTCATTCTAAATATTTCTCTTAATGCAAGGCAATTACTATTTTATATTTGATTTTTCCATATTCTTGCCTCATTCGAAGCGGTTACATATAAAATCAATTATTAAAACTGAAGATTCTCTGCCTCCACCCATATTAATATTTGAATACCTTAAATAATATCTTTAGAATCTTATTAAATAAATTTAGAGAAGAAATTTTTACTTAGTGACTTCAACACTATGCACTGGGATGTCTGAAAATTGACTTTTTCCATAACTTTTTAATGGAAGCTCCTTTTTGTATGAAAAATTACCAAGATGTGCATAATGACATTTCAAACCTTTCCACAAAGTCATTTTTGTCCAACTTTCATAAAACTTGATATTTTAATTTTCCCGTAAAACCACAATCGCAAACTTCTGGCATTAAAATCTCCTAAATGGTGAAAGATATGACTTGGATTCTTTTTGAATATTTAGTGAAATGTCTTAATGAATATTCCTCTCAAAGGATTTTACTCCAGCCTTCATAAAAATCTAAATTTTAAATTTTTCGTAAATTGTCAACTCATATTTACAAACTTTCGGCATTAAAATTTATCAAACCATGAAAGATATTGATCTGATTCTTTTTGAACATTTTACATAGTACCTCCAAGAATATCCTTGCAAAAGGATTATACTCCAGCTCTTACATATTTTTGGGAATAAATTTTTAAAAACTGCTCGTGGAGCTTTTGAAACAGCGAACTGGTGAAAAATTGAAAAGTGCAATTTTGATCAAATGAGAGATTTCAAGATGTTGAGAGATGTCAACGAAGCCACACACACACTCCAAAAATAAGAAAAACAAAAGAATTTTTTTTGGTTGATGTGGGATAGCCCATTCACCTGGATGCTCTTGCATCAATTTATGTGAACCCATCTAATCTTACATGACCTTGCTTCCTCCTAGGGTTTCTCTTTGCCATTATTTTTTAGATGTGCATTTGTCTAATCTTTCCTCTTATTTTTAGATCTGATCTCCCTTCATTTTTATGCTTCATTGATATATCCTCATTTTAGGTTTTAATGCCTATTTACTCATCTTGTCATTTACCCACCTTACCCACTATCATTTGAGCTTTAGGTTTTATATTTTACACTTGTTTTCAGATTTGATATACCTTTAATTTCATGATATTGTATGTTACATCCGCAACTTATGATTTAGCCTAATCTTATTTTTATGTGATAAATAGGGTGATTAATCTTAGATTAATGACTTGATGTTTGCAGAAAATATCAACTAGAATCATTGATTACATAGATATCAAATTATGTTCTATTAAGCATGAGATTATTTATTGTTAAGATTATTTTAATCATAATATTTTATGAATCAAATGATGATACACTAATCATGGTTATATGGTTGTGAGTGTAATTAAGAAAAGAATCTTCCTCCAAGGATGGAAAGAGAGTATCACCTAGGAGGAGGAGATAGATGTTGGGAAAAGGTCAGACTACCATCTGAGTATCGAAGTTAATCATTAGTGAGCCCATGCAAAATAGGGTGAGTATAAGTCTTTTCCTAGTTAAGTCGATTTCACTTTGACCAGTGTTGGCGAGATGATTTAGGTTCTCTCAACATTGATACGTCGATTCGACTAGATAATGTTCTCAGAGCATTTATTTAGTTAATAAGTAATCTTGTTTGGTTTTCAAGATTACTTTTTTTACTTATCTACTTTTGTATTAGATTTCATGATTATCGTTTAAATATTTTATTTTGGCCTAATATGGCAAAGAGGGGGAGTGAAACTCGACCCCATAATCACATATTATTGATGCCACCCTAACAATGATATTATATTTTCATGATACCTTGGATTATTTTGATAACCCTATAACATCATATAAATGTAAAAGTTTCTATGTATGATATAATGATCCATTATTCTTATAATGGTCGAGCACTTTCTTATTATAACATATATGCCTTTTGTTATCAGCCAAACCACTATCCACAATGAGTGGAGTGAGTGGATGCTGAGATGAAGCTTATTACAAGCTTAATCATCACCACACACTCCTAAATGGGAGGTATGGACCTTAAGGTAACTTGATACCCATAGGGTGGCGAAGTTATTGCAACTATTTTCACCCATGTTCTTGGTAAGGTGGCAGGTATGATGTTGCATGCGAGGGATAATGCATGTAGAGAATTTTTGGATACGGGTTCTTGTTTTTGAGTCTTAGGAGACTATGTCCATATTGTTGTTATCATAGCTCTAAGTAGATAACGAAGGGAGAATAGCTATAGATGTAGTAGATTTTGGAGAACGGTGAGCTCGTGGGATAGAGTTACTATCAACCACGGTAGCTATCATCTCCAGTCAGTCGATATTTGATTGCATTGCATTCTTACACATAGGTATGAACAAGAGACACTATCATGTGCTCTGAACTTTGCATATAAACATTGGAATTACTGTTGGAATCTTTATGTCCAAACTTAAAAATGATTGAGTTAATCATTTGCTAGCCTTCTTGTTGTGGGTTAATACTTGAAGAGGCCTTCGAGGCCAATCATTAAAGAACACTGTGTTTGTTTTATGAAAGCTTTGTTATAGTCTTTCAACCCTATCGAGGTCATTCATTAAAGGATACTGTGTTTGTTTCATGAAAGATTTGTTATGGTCTTTCGACCCTGTCGAGGCCATAAGGCCGAATATAATGATGTTGTTGTAGCACTCATGAGCCCTTGAATGCTGATAGGGAAGTACAACTTGTGGTATATCCTTTGATAACCTATGATATCTTTTTTATCATTCATTCGAGACTAATAAGTCTAAACTGAAATACTAAATAAAGATGATAACTGTATTGTTGAATAAGAAAGATGTGGATTGTGTAGGTCGACAACCTTGCACAAGATAATGATAATTCTATCTTATTTTTATTATCTTCGACCATGCCAAAGGCACTAAGTCTGTCAAAGGAAGAATGGTACATGACTATTTGGTAATCGATAATGTTGCCAAGGCTGCAATGAATACATGCCAAACCCTGATTATTAGAAAGTAAAACCTTGAGTGATATTTAATTTCCTCATAGGAAAGAAAATGATAATGAGAGTGATGACTCTTTTGTTTAATTGCATTTGGATACTATTTCTTTCTTCTTGGTAGTGCTTTGTGGATGAAGCCTAGGGTTTTAAGAATCCTTTTTAAACTCTTTTGATTAAAGTCTTTTTTTTAATATTATTGAATTAATAGTACTATTGACTATGATAGAATGTGTTATAGTTGATAGGAAAATTTGATGTAAACCTTGAGACAAGGTACACATAGAGACTTAGACCAGGGATGGTCATCAATACTGAAACCATGAACATATAAACTTGCAAAAGAAAGAATAGGAATAGGGTGACATGGAGTCACAGGTTCCCTCTTGCATAGACAGCAAGACAAATAATGAATGTGCTCATGGAATCAGAGTCAAAGGTCCAAGTAAATGGACTAAGGCTGTTATGAACCTAACCTTTCTGTGACCTAGAAGGGTCAAACTATGATTACTATAGGTTGAGACAGCTTCTAAGTTGAGTTGAGGTGTGTGAACAATCAACTACGTTCATTGCAAAACGTATATGTATATAATTTTTTGGCCAAAGTAATGCATCTGTCTCTGCATGCATTAGTCGATTCACTGTGCTCCAAATGGCATAATACTTCTAGTAGTGTCATACATAGTTAGAGTGGATCTATAGTTGTATGACCGTGAAGTATTATGAAGGACACAAGACTAGATACTTAGATGGAAAACCTAATGGTTCCTTATATCTATACCCTCCATGAAGGGTAGGGCCGCTTCCAAGAAGGAAGTTGTGTGGGGGACCGTCAGTCTGTTGTTGGAGGAAAAGCACTCGGGTGATGCTGTCCTTCCCAAGTAGATGAAGACATATGTCAAAGTTCTAGATATAGTACATACCTCTATATGACTTGTTAGTCAAATTTTACGTGTAAAATTATCTTTGATGCTATGAGCAAACATTGTAAATGCAAAGTGAAAGGAATTCACTAGAATTTTATCTTTGGAATGTTGTAAACTTTAATTTTGAAATATTCAGAAAAGATATGCATTTTGAATTTTCTAATGATAAGTATTATTATTTTACTCATTCATGATTATGTTAATCATGACCATGTACTTAATTGTTATTAAGTTGATTAACTTGGTTAATTTGGATTATGAGATTTTGGCTTGTTACACTCTAAGCACCATAATCATGCACAGCCTCCACAAGGACCCCTATGATGAGTCCCAATCCTTGTCACATTCATGTAAGCCTGAAATAACATCCTCTCAGCAATAATTATTTCAAGGTGATGTGTCTTTTCTTCCTCTTTGTGTTGTTTCTCATTTCTCATTTTGTCTTTCTCTTCACTTTTGACACTTTTTCAACACTTGTCGATTTGCATTTCATGTGCTTGTGACCTTGTTCCTAAGCCTTGTATGCATCTTGTAGGTGTGTTTTCACCTTTCCCTAGTGTTTTTCATCAATTCCCACCGCTAGAGGCCTTCTAGAGGTCCTCCCAAGCCATCTCCTACTTTTGGTTTTCAGTTTCACTCAACCAATCCAAATCTCCCCCTATTATTTCCAGATCTCCCCTCATGAGATCCTACTTTGCAAGTGGAGATTTGGATTTCCACATATGATTGACCTATTTCCAGAGGCAGTTCCCCTCCTTTTCATCTCCTCTCCCATCTCCCACCATGGACTTTCACCCAAGTGCCCTCCTTTGAGGGTCGCCCATGGGTTGCCCCCTAGGCGACCCTGACTGGTGAAAGGGGTGACCCATGGGCGACCCTGTTGTGTTTCCAACCGCGAGTTCAATTGAGTTTCTAGATCAAAATAGCTTTGTTTTTTCTTGTTTTTCTTCCTATTTGCATGGAATTTTGTGCCAAAGATAGAGCTAACTATTTCATGTGCTCACGCATGCATATTTAACTTTTTTCATCTTTAGGTATCAATTCATGCATTCTCATATATTTATTTTTCTTCACTTCTTGAGTGATAAGCTATTACTGGGTAGATCACTCCAATTTTAGCCCAGATGACTCTTGTGTCTTCTAAGTTAACTCTCCAATCAAATTTAGTTAACTCTTCTTCTTCTTCACCTCTCATCCTTTCTTCTAACCTATAAATACCCCCCTCCCCTCTTCATTATTCTCCAAGTTGGAGTATGCTCTTCCCTTCTTCACAAGCTTTTGCAAGCTTCTTCACAGGCCTTTGAGTCTCTTTCTTCGTTTCTTTCTTTAGTTTTCCAAAGCTTCAAAGATTTCATTGTTGCATAGCTTCAAAGCTCCCCCTTTTGGGAGGTAATTTCATTTGTGCACACAGTTCTTGCAAGTTATTGCTCTCCAAATCAAGCATTCACATGCTCATATAGGACATAGGAGCCTTTTTCTTTTATTTGTTATCTCATCAAATTTTCATAGAAGCTCGTTTCACGTCCATACACTGTTCACATCACAAGACAGTGCTCATCAAGCTCTCATTGAGCTCTTTTCAAAGCTTCAAAGCTTCTTTTGCTTCTCTTTTCTTGTTGTCGCCAAGAGGATCACCCCACTGCTACACGAGGATTAGAGGTTTCCAATACAAGGATTTCTAAGGGTAGTGGAAGCTCACGTATCTCCAGGTTCCTTCATACTTTTTTTCATTTCACGGTAATTAGATAATCAAAATTTTGCTCTTGGGAATAGTAAAATACATGTTTGCTTTTTCCTTGATAGGCTAAGTTGATTTTCCTTGTTAAAGTAGTTTCCCTTTCCAAAGTTCATATATTAAAAGCAATTTCCTTTCTTAGATTAGATTGATCCACATATTTAGAAAACAAGCAAAAACATAGATTACATTGCATTAGATATCTTGCATAATTTTTTAAATCCTAGATTAATAAAAAAGTACTTTGATTTCCAAAAACATAAAAAAGCACAAAAAGATGTTTTGCATTCATATAGTCTTGCATGCATATAAAATCCAAAAAGAACAAAAATATTAGTAGTGTAGGAGAATTGCAAACCCTTGGTCCCAACACAAGGTCAAGATCAATCAACGTGAGTCAAAACCCTTGGTTTCATCACAAGGTCAAACAAAATTCAACAAAGTCAAACCTTAGGTTGTACAAACCATAAGTCGAACCCCTAGGTTAAGTCAAGGTTAGCATAAACCACCTCTCTCTTGTTTAGGATCATGAATGTGCCCTAGACTTAGAGGTGAGTGGGTGAAGGCAATCCTTGATGAGATAGAGGAGATCCACCCTAGACAACAACAAGACCAACTAGTCATTCAACAACAACAAGAAAGACTCAAAGAACTTCAAGTACAACAAGCATTCATCCAATAGTTTGAAAGACAACGCCAACTTGAACAAAGCATCAACAAGAATAATAGTCAACCCACACAATGTTGGAACATTAGAAACCCAAATAGGAGAACAATGACTAGTGACCCCTAAAGTCATATAGTTATCTTTACAACTATGGTCACAGAACACCACATTCAAACAAACGCACAATAACATAGGCCCTAGGACTGGCTGACTCCTCTCCGCAAAGTCCAACTCTCCAATAAGCCAGACCACCCTCGTGTCTTGACTCCTCTTGACTAGCTACTTCTAAGAGAGAGAGAGTGACATGGTGGTTTGCCCCATTGCAAGGAGAGAGGGTCGGTATGCGCGTCAAAGCTAACTTAACCACCCAGGCTTCTGAGTTATGATTTGAGCGTACATATTTTTGTGAACTCGATGGGAAGAGCAAAAACCTTTTGGTTGATCTTTTTGCATTTCACTGCAAGATCCCACTTTCATCATCATTCAACAAATCCTTTTGGGATATCTATTCTTTCACATTTTTACGCATTTCATAGTGTTTCATGCAAATGTCCAAGGGAATTTCCCCTCGAGTAAAATTACAAATCCAAAAGAGATCCAACAAAATCCCCACAAATTTGACCAAATCAAAATACAACATGTGAACATTCAATCTAAGATCCATCAAGATGGTCAACCCATAACAATCCATAGGAAAATGGCCACCTAAATGGACAATGAAGTATGTTGTTAAGAAAAGAACTTACAAGACGTTCAGGAGCTACAAAAATCACTCCAGATAGTACATCAAGATAAAAAGTCCACAACATGTGAAATGTCATCAGAAAGAACAAATAGGGTCACTCAAACCCCAATGCAAAGCAATCCATCGCAAGGAGGAAAAACTCAAAGAATAGACAAAGCCTCACTCACAAACCTTATAGAAAGTTTGGTCCAATGAATCAAGACCCTCGAGGCTAGGAGTGTTGAAAAATCTCACCGAAACAACATTATTGAAAAACCTAGAGCACAGGGAAATTGTTTCATTCAAAATATCAAATCAAACCCTGAGGCAACACAAAATTCTCCTCATCTAAACTTCCATTCATAGGACACACATAATGAAGAATTCAGGCCTCCCTTACCCTCACAATGCAACATGACAAGTCTCAATCAAATAGGTGGGATTCCTATTATGCAAAATCAACCACAAACAATCCCACCTAATCTTCAAAACATAAACATGACACCATCTAGCCATCCCAAAATTTTAGGATATCAACAATCTAGCATACCCTTTCAACAAGTGCAACATGTTGGAACTTATGAAAATCCTATCGTCCTGGGTCTAACTTCCCCCATTTCTGAGTTTCTATTTGGTTTATATGAGTTGGGGTTTATCCAAGCGATATTTAGGGTTTATCAAAACATATGAACCATAAAAAATGCTAGTTTTTGGTCATCAACCCCAAGAGTTCTTTCCTTTGTTGACAGGTCCTTTATGTCTTGATGTTGCAATCTTGTCCCTTGATGTCAAATTCATGTTAACTATTCGACTTGCGAATTATTTGATTGTGTATACTAAGACCTAGTTGAATATGTTTTATGAAGTGCCTTGTGTCCATGTTACCTAGTGTGGTCCCTTTTTTAAGACATCTTTCGAGCATGTGTGCATATGTTGCAACTTAAGTTCCCCCATCGCACAATTCCTTTACATCGTATTTGTGGTTCCAAAGCTTCATGACAAAAGTGCGATGTGTAATACTCTTTCTTTACAGATGTTTGCTTCATGTTGCATCATACAAGTTATTTGCATCACAGTTTGATATGTTCATGAGTGGAAACAAGGCACGATGTGCACTGGTGTTCATGTCTTTGCCACATGTCATGGTCCTAGTTCATCGCATGAACTCTTTATATCCCCAAAGGCTTAGGGAGATCCTATTTAGAAACTGTGATATACGATGAGCCTATGATAGGCATTGTTAAGTCTTTTTACCTGTCAGGTGTCAGGAGGTGCAAGGCATCGCCATAGTCTTCTGCATCATTGTTTCTAATTTGCCAGTGTTACCATTAAGTGTGATGGGTGATGATCGTCCATCTTGTTTCAGACCCACGGTATTGATGATTGATTTTCAAACTAAATATAAGGTACAGGGTGGTGGCACGTAGTGATCTGCATGCCACCGCAGTTGGTGGTTTTTTCAAACGTGTGATGATTTTTTACTCACCACCACTGCACAAGGAAAATACTTGTGAGGAGATTGATGGGATGCAGACTGGCCTTTGGGGATCTACATCCATTCTTGATGGGACCTTCTTCTCGCATTGTAGCAAGATATGAATTGGATTGGTGGTTCAAATGGGGAGTTGTCATAATCGAGGGGCCAGTCTTGATTATCTCATATTGGAAATTGACAGTTCCAAACTGTGAGAGATCAACATATTGTAGAGTACTTCTTCCATTCCCTTTTCTAGCATTGTTAGTAGGTTGTTTAAAGGTTTCTACTTAAGGCTAGAATGCAGTGGTACTCATCAAAATAATTGATAAGGCGGATCGACAGATTGTGGTTATCTAGAGTGTGGAATCTTTTTCAATCTCATTATAAACAGACACTCTTGTTATCACATCTTGTGCCATTTCTTTCTGTGCAAATAAATATGGAGGTTTATTTTTTGGGTATGCTTATCTTACTATCCTATTCCCTTGGATTTTCTTATCTATTCTCATGGTTGGTGATATGTTCTTATAAGATTAAGAGATTAGAGGTCATGTCCTAAGGGATGGGAGGATCTGGTAAGATTGAGGGAGCAAAAAAGCATCTATTGAATCACTGCAAACTCTTCCCTTTTCCTTATTTCCATCTGATTGTGGGCTTCAAGTTTCAATCTGCTAACTCTGGTGATTTCTTGTTCTTGTGGGTCCCTAGATTTTGCTTGAAGGAAGAGAGCCAATGTTTCTCTCTCTTCCCCTCCCTCAGTATATTAGGTTCTAGCAGAACTTAGGCAACAATGGAGGGAGTGTTGTCCTCCTAGATGGGGCAATTGGAAGTGGAAGTGGAAAATATGAAAGCTGTTGCTTCCTCTTTACTTGGATTATTGGTGTTGCCAACACCAAGTATGAGTGGCTTCCTCCAGTTTCTGTCTGGATGGGGTGGTTAGAAACCTCCCATTGAAAGATGAGGAGTCACTTGCCTATGCCTAGGACTGGGCTTAATGGCAGGATTCCCCAGATCTTGTGCTTCCTTCAATGACTATCCCTGGCAGGTATTCTTACTCCTTTGTGTGTGGCTAGAAAGGCAAGGCAAAGGATGCTTGTATTGTGAGCAAGTATCTGGAAGGCCAAGGTGGTGGAAGTTGGAAGAGCATATGAAGAGACACCACCTATCATATCCTAATTTGTCCCTGCACAAAAGGTAAGAAAGCATACAAGACAAAATTAGTTGCTCATGTTTGCCTAAAGTAATGATTTGTTGCAGAGGATGTGATTTAGTGGAATAGAGGCAGTTACTCTGGCACTATATTATATTTAGGTTGTCAAATGAAAATGTGACATCTGTCATGTCCAAAATAGCCCGTTGCTTGTTGTTCCCTTATGTTATAAAAGGGATTTCAATGCTATTTTACAGAGAGGGGGGGTCTTTGTTTAGTCTCTTGGAAAAATGGAAATCTCCATGCAGTGAAGAAGAAGTCCTACTTATTTCTAATGTATAGAGTTTTAAGTCATATGTTTTCAGTTAGCTATTAGTCAGCATCAGTATCTATATGAGATGCATATGATAAATTTCTAAGAATAGTTGTCTCCTAATGTATGGTTTGTGCAAGTTGTGAACTGAATATATCAAAGATGGTTTAGTTTGTCTCCATAAAAGTTTCTTATGGATGTATTTTTTTGTGAATGGCTCTTGTTCAAAGAATGGGTTAAATGCCTTAACAAAAACATTGATTTGTATGAATATGTGTAAGGATAATCTAAGTATGATTGTTTCTTAGAAGATATTTGATGTGATATTGTAAGGCAATGTCATAAAGATTTGAGATGCTTGAGTTAAATACTGACTGTAGTTTTCAATTGCATTTATTTTTTACTTTGTACCCTTTGGATATGGCACTGATTTCCCTTTTCCTGTGTGTGCTCTTTAGTACCAAGGTCAGGCAGACCCAACACCCAATATTAAAATCGATCCTTATTGTGTTTAAAGTAATGTTTTACCATGTTCTATGGTTTGAGGTGTGTTAAAGGTTTGAAAGATTTAGAGCCAGGTCTTCATATTTTAATATCCTGAAACACTTTAACGTAGAACTTATCTGCTATTCCAGTACTTGTAGTAAATTGATTTAAGAGATAAATAAGTACTGTAAAGGGATCACCCTCCCAGGTTTTGCAGAGCCTGAAGCAAAGAGGGAAAGTTCTTTCTAAACTTTCACCTATGTGTTGGCTAGTCCCTCATAATAGCTGAACATTGATAGTGGCTAAGTCATAGATTATTTTGTGAGACAAGGTTGGGATTTAAAACAACCAACAAAATGGCGACTCTGCTAGGGATATATTGAAAATTATCGAAGATTAGTTCCAGTAGTTTGTCATGGGTATTTAAAGTTTGCATATGAACAAAGTATTAGCATTCCCTTTAGAGGGTGGAAAATCTACTTGCTTTTGAACCATTTAATCAAAAGGAAAATTGGTTGTGTATGAGAAAATGTATGTTGTTCTACTTTTGGAGAACCCAAATTGAAAGTATGCTTTAAGGATTTTTATGCTACTTGAAGATCAATCCTTTGTGAAAGAGGTGGTGGCTCTGTGAAGAAAGAACATGATCAAAGTGTGAAAAGGATTCCAACACTCATACATTCTAATTAGAAGAGAAATCTGCAATAGTTATTACACCTCCAGGTATTTTACATATTCTTTTCTCTATGAAAGATTGTACTATGTTTGCAGATATCTTTTGAAAGGCCTTGGAAACAATTTGGTTCCTTATTAAGTGAATGTTAAAGAACTAAGAGAAAGGAAAGTGTAGTCAAATGTTTTCATACTTCTGAGTCACTTGATTACAACTTGTATTTTGAGATGAAGTATGCATATTTGTGAAGAAACTCATTTAAAGGATCTTAGGCAAGCTGTGGTAGAAATTTGCACTATTAAAGGCTTAGGATCACGGATTCAAGTGTCACAATGCAAAGTTCATAGTAACAACAGTCATGTCCTCATAGAAGGGTCTTCTCTATTTAAAGATATAGAGCATTGGATTTTAATGGTATCCAAAACTATCCAAATTCTATTCCTGATGGCGTTAGAGAGCATCTACCAAAGTTTAGTGGTGATAAATCTGAATCAGCTAATAAGCATCTATAGGTTTTCATTAATGTAATAGATGATTATGAAGTAGATTTTGAAGATGTTGTCATGAGATTATTTGTTCAATCTCTAAAAGGAGATGCAAGAGATTGGTTCTCTTATTTACCAGCATGCTCTGCCTATTCTTGGGATGAATTCAAAGTAGTTTTCATGGAGTAGTTTGGTGAGAGAATTAATGCAAGTTCAATGATCAGTAGGTTTATGAACATCCAGAAGGCTGAGGATGAGCTAGTTCCAACGTTTAATCTTAGATTTACAAAAGCATTGAGGAATATGCCTGAAGCTATGAGACCAAATGATTTAACGAGTCTAGTTGTTTACTTGGGAGCTTTTGATAAGAAGATGAGTTACCAGTTGAGAAGCAAGGATCCTACAACTCTGCATTAGGCTTATGAAGCTACCATGAACATTGAAAATAATTAGAAATATAGAATGTACAAGGGCTACTTATCTATGCGTTTTGTGACCCTAAAATACCTTATGCTGATGAAAAGTGTAAGCCAGAAATTAAAAATGAATGTCAGAGCACTAACACCCCTATTGTTCCATCGTATACATCATTCCATAATGTTGATCACATAGAGTCCCAAACAAATTTTCAGGAAGCTGCATGCATTTGTGATTCTATGGTCTTGGTTTAGGCTCTCTATGACATGAGGAGACAAGAGGGAGAGTCAGGATACTCTTTATTTTCTAGAATCTTGGACACCTATATAAAAATCTCTGTCAGTTTCAGGCCTTGAAAGTCTGTGTGTATTGATCTATTTTGTGAGCTGTATGGGTCAGGTCTGAGTTCATTACCTCAAAGGGTGAAGCCAAGTAGTCTTACTCAGATGGCTAATTGGATAGACATGGTAGAGAATGCTAAGATTCATGATGATAAAAATGGTAAGATTCACATTGCTAATCACATTAACCCTATTGCTAGATGTGAATCAAACAATGATGTAGTAAATGTGAGTGGAACACATTAGAGAGAAAATGAAGATGCCTATTATAGTGAGGAAGCTAGAATATGCAAGGACTTGCTTCATGATGGTTTTATGAATTAGATAGTAAGTGCATCCTCAGATTTTTAATTTGATGAATCAGTCCAAGTCAGTCAGAATGATGATGTAGTGTGTGTAGACAACTAATCTAGAGATCCAGAATTTGAGAACGTATGTGGTGTTATCCCAGGTTCTAATCCTTTTGAGGAATTCAATAGCATTAGTCTATTTGCTACAGACAGCTGCACACAAAAGGATGAGATGAATTGCTATGAGTTTGTTATCTGTCAGGATGATGAAAACAATGTTGTAAACACTCTTGTGTGGTCTATTGATGATGTTATTGAACGCAAGAGTCTATGTAATCAGTTTGAAGAACCTGAACCTAGTTTTAACATTGATAAGTTTCTTTTCTATGTTAGTTACGATAATAGTGAGTATGGTCATTCCTTTGATAATTATGATTGCACTTATGAAGTGGAAAAGGAATGCATTACTTCAGATAAAGAATGTGCTGATATGAATGATACTGAGAGTTTATCTAACTGTTCTTTTGAAGACTATGATAACGTGGAATGTGTTGATGCTAATAGATATTTGAATCCTCATACTGAAGAGGTAGAAGTGTAGACACCCAAAATTGTCCCAACTTTGTTCATGTCTTGCAACACCTTGATAAAAACATCACTTAGACATCATGTAGCATTTTGTCCTAAATCCCACTCTTAACCCCACTTATTCCATTAGCCAATTAATTAAATAAATTTTATTTATTTAATTAAAATCCCATTCAATCCCACTTTCCAATTAATTAAATAAATTTTATTTATTTAATTAATTTCCCAATCATAGCCTAAGCCGACTTTCCAATTAATTAAATAAATTTTATTTATTTAATTAATATCCAACTCATATCCCAACTAATTCAAATATTTTAATTGAATTAAGTTCTCATCATAAGCCGACTTTCCAATTAATTAAATAAATTTTATTTATTTAATTAATTTATCTTATCATTTAGCCGACATGTGTGCCTCTTTCATTTAAAAAAGATAAGTGGTACTACAGCCTTTTATTTAATATCTTTTATATGTAGTACTTTTTATGTACACAAGCACACATGAGCCCTATTCTCCTTGACACTTGTCAAATGACTACAACTCCCTTGAAGAGTGGGATAACCGAATCAATCCTAGCCGTCCACATCAATCAATTAGCTTTTTAATCTCAACCGTCCATTGGAACCAAGCCTTTCCTATAAATCAAACCCCTCATAAGCCATTAGCATGCATTGAGCTTCAAGTAACATTATTCTGCCAAATTATCATTAGCATGCATTGATCCTCAAGTACCATTATTCTGTCAAAATATCATTAGAGCCTTTCCATCCTTCAGCTATCATCTTCATCTTAATGTTATGCTGCAGAAATGAGCACCCAACATTCTTCCAACAATAATCCTTCAAAATCTTGCATGCTCATGCGAGGTGGAGAAGAGCAATGGAGATAAATCAAGCATAGCGTGGAGATCGGTTTGCATTTACATTTCTTATTTTGATTTTCATGTTGTCTTGTGCTTCATTGTGCATTGCTAGGGTTTTATCATTGTTGATTCTTCATTTATCCTATTTGCAATTTTACCCTAACTACATTTGGCACGCCCGGTGGGACCCACTTTGCTTGATCTTTTTTGCAGGTTTTTGTAGTAAAAATTTGCATTCATATAACCCCCATTGTTGAGTTTTGCAGGTTTAATTAACTTTTTGTTGCAGATCTGCTACTTTTTGGACAAAACCCTAGGTTTTAAATATTTCATCATATCTTCCAAACGGCTATGAATTTTTCTACAAGATTTTAGCAGAAGTTTATCCACAATATAAGGAAGCTACAGCAGAAAAATTTCGCGTTTATCGCGATTTTTGCGGGATTTATCACGTTTTTATGTTTTTTCATAAAATCACAATTTTGGGCGCAAATCAGTGAATTGTTCAGAAATTTTTATATTTTTGGAAAGCTCTTGAAATTCTAATGGGGGTCTATGTTTTGCAGATTTAATTTAGAGGTCGTTTACAGTGCAAAAAAATCAGATCTTTGCCGACTGTACCATTTTCATAAATCCACATTTCTGGGCGCAAATCAGGGAATTTTTCGGATTTCTTTACATTTTCGGAAAGCTCTTTGAAAATTAATGGGGGTCTCTTCTTTGATTTTTTAATTTTCAAACCAAAAATCTATCAAAATAATCAAATCTAATTCGGCTATGCATCTAAAATTACAATTTTCCTTGCCTGATGAGCCTATTTTTATGCCTGCATTATAATATCATTTTTTTTTATGTTGTAGGTGATCATAAGGAGCTGGAGTAACATTGACATCAACATCTACAGCAATTTGGACAGCGAATAATCAGGTGCAATCATTTCATTTCTCATCTTTTCATCATTGTTTGCAAACACATTTGGATTTTGGGCATAAAATAAACAATTGTTTGCAAATTCACATCAAAACATTGGGCTAAAATAAACCATTGTCTTTCATCACATTTGGATTTGGGATTTAAAACAAACAAGTGCTTGCATTGTCTTCCACACATAGAATTTCTAAGGTTAATGAACCCCATGCGAGTGTGACCAAGTAAATGTGTATGCTCTCTCCTCGCGTCCCAACACGAACTTGGAGATCAAAAACATTTACTTGTGTTGCTTTTGTTTAGCCTTAGAGAGGCCTGCCTTGGTATCCACCCCAAGGGAACGACCTCAAGCGGTACTTTCATCCGGTCCGCTATAAAAATCAGAGGATAAGGCGAAAGCCAAGTCTAACCGGTATTAGCGCTCACCATACAGTGCTAACTCGAAAGGAGGTGTACCTTTGTGTATATTAAAACTCCTAGTAGGGTTAGTTAAAGTCTTAAGTGGTTTGCTGGATGCTCGTGGGGTGCCGGTCCCCCGGATTTTCATTAGAACCTCCTTGTGATAGTGGCCTTGCCTTAACTAAGATTTGTTGAATTGTCTTCACGTGCTTGCTTAACCATCATCACATTATTCTAAACTAAAACTTGCTTATGTGTCTTGTGTGAGTGATTCATGTGTGTGTACGCATAATCATTTGTTTGAATATTGCCACATCAAGCTCTAAACACCCAAACACATAAAGACAAGTCATCCTACACATTCTTCCAATAACATTCAAACCCAATCAAAATATTCTCACAAATCCAAAAAAAATCAAATAGCCAACAAAATCCAAGCAATAAAACCAATCACATCATCCAAATACATCCACTTCAACATTCAATCAAAATCAAATCATCATCATCAATTCTTCTTATCAATAACATTTGTTCATCCATTTCAATCAATCACTTCTTCCAATCATATCAATCAAATCAATCTAAGCAATGATCTTAAATCCAAGTCACATTAATCCATATCAAGCAAGCCAATCAATCAAGGAACATTATCCAAATCAAATCAATAGGTTTTGATCCTAATCTTGTCATGAGCCCAATCAATCATCATCAATCATCATCAATGGGATATAGCGTTCCCACATCCTTGTGTTGATCTAGGGATATAGCTTTCCCCGCAATGACAACACTATCATCATCCAACAAACAATCAATTATTGGTTTATGACTTGACAAGGGCAATACCTTGTTTATTTTGCATCCTTTGAGCATACTGAGAACACTTGCTTATGCTTAGATTGAGTGGACACTCTAATCATCACACCATCATCATCATCATTTAAAACAATCCAATCATCAAAACAATCAACCCAGCAATAGCAAACATCATCACCAAAGCACATAAAGCCAACCATCAAAAACCAAATCCTATCAATCATCAGCTTCAACACCAAAGCAAATCAACTCAATCACATCAACTCCAATCAAAACAAATCCAATCACTTCAGCAAATCAAAAGCAGCTCAATCCACCACAAATCATCCATCCTTCATCAAATCAATCTAATCAGCATTTCATCATCTTCTAACCATTCCAAGCAATGATCCACATGCAAGTCATCATAAAACTACACCAATCAAGTTAATCAATCAAGCCAAGTTATCCAAGCACAATCAATGTTCTTGATCCTAGCCTTGTTGTAAGCCAAAGTAATCAGTCAATTAGCCAACCAATTCAACAAACAACCTTGTGTTGATCTAGGGATATAGCTTTCCCTGCAATGACAACACTCTCAACTATCAACAATCAACAATTAATCATTGGTTTACAGCTTGATAGGGGCAATACCTTGTTTGTTTTTGTATCATTTGTGCATGCTTGCTTGCTTGCTTGTGTGTGTTATTATTTTATCTTGCATTTGCATCATATCAGTATCAATCCAGCTAATATTCATATCTTGTATCCAGACAAGGTTGTATTACGCTGGGGCACGAGACTCAACATCACCTTGGTCCTTATACCTTGGTGCATAACGTCTAGTGCTATATCAAACATCATGATTGCTCACTTTCCATTGCAGCATAACACATCCTTCATTTCTTCTATCTATCCCCTTATCTTTCTTTTGTAGCCAAGCCATTTCTTTTCGAGAGCATACCCGTGTTTGTCCAACCCACCTATCCTCTCGAGGGGGCATCACCAACCTATTCTTTCTATCATCATCAGCATCAGCAGCAGCATCCCTATCAATTATCCATACCTTAACTTCTTTGAAATGATGTTACTTGACACAAAGCTTATCATCTCAAACATCATCTCAAAGAGGGGCAAAATGTAGACACCCAAAATTGTCCCAACTTTGTTCATGTCTTGCAACACCTTGATAAAAACATCACTTAGACATCATGTAGCATTTTGTCCTAAATCCCACTCTTAACCCCACTTATTCCATTAGCCAATTAATTAAATAAATTTTATTTATTTAATTAAAATCCCATTCAATCCCACTTTCCAATTAATTAAATAAATTTTATTTATTTAATTAATTTCCCAATCATAGCCTAAGCCGACTTTCCAATTAATTAAATAAATTTTATTTATTTAATTAATATCCAACTCATATCCCAACTAATTCAAATATTTTAATTGAATTAAGTTCTCATCATAAGCCGACTTTCCAATTAATTAAATAAATTTTATTTATTTAATTAATTTATCTTATCATTTAGCCGACATGTGTGCCTCTTTCATTTAAAAAAGATAAGTGGTACTACAGCCTTTTATTTAATATCTTTTATATGTAGTACTTTTTATGTACACAAGCACACATGAGCCCTATTCTCCTTGACACTTGTCAAATGACTACAACTCCCTTGAAGAGTGGGATAACCGAATCAATCCTAGCCGTCCACATCAATCAATTAGCTTTTTAATCTCAACCGTCCATTGGAACCAAGCCTTTCCTATAAATCAAACCCCTCATAAGCCATTAGCATGCATTGAGCTTCAAGTAACATTATTCTGCCAAATTATCATTAGCATGCATTGATCCTCAAGTACCATTATTCTGTCAAAATATCATTAGAGCCTTTGCATCCTTCAGCTATCATCTTCATCTTAATGTTATGCTGCAGAAATGAGCACCCAACATTCTTCCAACAATAATCCTTCAAAATCTTGCATGCTCATGCGAGGTGGAGAAGAGCAATGGAGATAAATCAAGCATAGCGTGGAGATCGGTTTGCATTTACATTTCTTATTTTGATTTTCATGTTGTCTTGTGCTTCATTGTGCATTGCTAGGGTTTTATCATTGTTGATTCTTCATTTATCCTATTTGCAATTTTACCCTAACTACAAGAAGTATCTATGACATGGATGAACATGAGCTATAACTCTCTTTATGATGAACCTGTGGTTCCATCAGAGATGAGAAATGATAATCCTTATTGGTGCAGGGGTAATCCTATCTTTGTGGAGGACCCTGAGTATGAAGAATGTGAGGTGGAGCAATCCCAAAGGTCTGATGTATGCAGAAGCAATGTTGAAGCTGTTCAGCCCTATGAAGATGATGATTTGAGCTTTGAAAAGAGTCTTGTTACATTTGAAGATGAGCTCAGGACATCAGGATGCATGATAGAATTGGTGAGCCACTTGATTTGAAGGAACACAGCTCCTTATCAATTCAAGTTGAAGGACTACCTATGGATGTGCATTTTCTATCATATGAAGGATAGAATTTAGATAATCACTCTACTGATGTATTTCAGTTTTTTACCTTTGATCAGTGTGATCCATTAAACTTGGAGTTGGAGTATGACTGTAATAAGCCAAAGCAACAACATGTTGAGGTAATCTAAGAAGGTGTTACTTGTGAATGCTTCAGGTTTGATATAAATGTGGCATGTGAAGAAAATGTTACTAATGTTGTTCACACATTGGAGTATGAGTATTTTCACTTCTCTACTCAATTTGAAAAAAATTTAAGTGTCCAGGAAACTGACCATGTAGATTATTATGTTAACTGGCATGATATTTTGGACCAGTGTGCTATTCTCATGTTTTATGAAGATACATCTCAATTAGGATTTAAGTGTACAAATCAGAGAGTCACAAGATAGTTTAGAGATGACACATTCAATAGTCTAAATGAACAAACATTCTAGGGAAGCATTTCAAATTTTTGCTTGAAGTGGTCATCTAAGAACAAGGTATTTGATAGAGGAAGGTTTTACTTCTTCATTTTTTGGGGGACTGGGGCCACCAAATAATGTTTGAAAATTGTGAGTTAGTGCTTTGCAAGCTGGAACATTTTTTAGAGCCACCCAATAGAGTAGGCACCTAGTCTACATCCTAGAGAAGTTTAGATTCTCTCCATTCCCGTAAGAGGCATGTGTCCCCGAACAAGAGAGACTATTGGCACTTGTTTTTAAGCCTCATTTTCTAAGAAAAGCAACCTTTAGAATGGTGGTAATATGCTCTTTTTGGATCCTGGAGTAGTAGGCTAGCCCAAAATTTTTGGCATTAAAGTCTATGAGTCTAGATCTTGTCTCTAAAAAATATTTGGCAGAGGTTCACGAGTATGCATAGGCTACCTCCAATTCTCATTTCATGTTGATCGGATGAATTCTAAGCTAAATTTTAATGTTTTGGCATTTCCAAGTGGGTGTATTAAACAAGGGCCAAATGATTTTGTTATTCAATCCTAGTGAATTAATGAGTTTTGACATTGCATTAGGATCTTCCATCTTTAGTTTCAAATCATTCAGGTAAGTTTTGTGGTCGTAGTGTAAAAACAAAGAAAATATTAAAAATGGCCTGCCAGCTGGCCCTGGTTACAAAGGAAGTCCTTGGAAGTCTCGTTGTTAATCAATTCCATCAGTTGCACAATGTTCTCTAGCATATTTTATTTCCCTATGCAAGTTTTCATGGCTTCCGGATTAGTCTCAACCTGTGGTACAATTTCTGTCATTCCGGTAGCAGTGTTTAAACATCGGCAATAAAAGGTGAAATTAAAATTAAAACAATTTTTAATTGTTTTAATGTGGGCATTGTAGTAATATTTTATTACTTTATATTAATATTTTATTACTTTACAAATGGGCTAAAGTGAGGGAGATTTAATTTAAAAAAAACTTCCCGTGAAAGTTTCAAGTGAGAAAATATTTTAATTGTTTTCCTCTCCCCATTGAACATCGCATATTTGAAAGCCCATACATTATTGAAAGCTGCGATGCATATATTTCATGTGATGGACTAAGGTCAAAGGGAGGTAATAATTAAAATATTGATTTAAGTCTTCATCGCATAGCGTAGTTTGAAGGCAAGTCCTTTGATTTAAAAATGTGATGAAGGAGGTGTGTGTGATGAAATTGAAATCTGCCACATGGAGGAGGTTCTAGGGAGATTTTATGGTTTTTCCTTGCATTTTATTGTTGTTTTAACATCTATAGCCTTTCCCTAACATTTCCTCACGTCCCTGTAACATTCTGGGACTATTCATCATGGTTTTTACTACTCTCCATAGATAAAAACGGGCCAAAAGTGAGAAAAAAGACCCAGCATGTGCAAAAATGCCCCAACATGGTAAGTAATATCTCCAAGCAAGTGGAAAATGCCTTGGCTTAGTTAAAATTGCTTCTAGTATGGCAAAAACACCTCTCGTATGAATGAAAATGCCTAGGCAAGTTTTAAATGCTCCTGCAAATTTTTTAAATGTTCTGGCAGATGTGAAAAATACCTTGCACAAAGGAAAAATGTCCCAGCACCATGAAAACACCCAGCAATGAAGTTGAAATGCCCTTGCAGATGAAAAATGTCCAAACAACTATTAGTTTTATCACATATCACAGGTTGTTAGGAACCCGTGTTAACCCTTCTCTTTACTTTGTTAGTATATTGCTATTGGACGCATATGCTTTGTAAGTCATCCCATGAGTATATTGTATTATCCCACATTCATGGGAAGTAATAGTTGTTTAGATTAGACTTAGTATATAAGTACGTGTTGAGGCCAATGAAGGCATCCACGAATTTATTGTATTGAGCTTGCTCAAAGGAGGTTGCCCCCTTGAAGTGGCCTACAATCAATAAATTCCTTCTGTGTTTCTTCTATTCATATCTATTTCTGTTATTCAAGCATTTTTCATTATATTGTTGTAGGAGGTTCCTCTCATCTAGTATCTGAGTGCTTTCTTGGGCTCACTGGGTGGAATTTCTGCCAATTTTTTTTTTTGCAGTGGCCTCCAGGCGCTCTAATTATTGCAGTAATTCTTCTTTTGCATCAGTATTGTTCATTTCAATTGCAGGTTCAAATCAAGGAATAATCTCTATCTGCTTAACTACGGGAAGTGTCTGGGCATAGCCCTAAAACTCATTGTGAGGAGTACCACAGGAACCCCAAAGTAGCTGGCCCATTGAGAGGACCTGCCAGTGAAAAGGGCAACGACCCCTACTTGATTGATTAGTTCCCATCCATGAGGTAAACCAAGAGCTATCATTTGTGGCAAAGCGGTAATCAATTTTACCTGAGCCGTGGAGTGAGGGGTATTGCCCCAATACAAAAGCTATTAGACAGCATTGGTAGCTGAGTGAATCCCCTGAACCTTTAGGAAGATGAACATACCTGGGGCCTAGATCTATTGACAGCTGGAAAATCACATATTGAATCTGTCCAGAGCCATTTCAGATCCCGTTGCAAATCATTTCCAGAAAAAAAAATTCCTGGTTATGGTTGTCACCCATGTAGGAGCAAAAAACATGGAGGAGGAACTTACAGCTCTCAAGACCAAACTCCAAGATCTAGATGTAAAAATCCTTGGCCTTAATCTTCAGCATTCAACCATGAACAATAGACGGCAGCCAGAATCTTCTGCAGATACTGGGTTCTCTTCTTCTAGCAATTTTCATGGGCCGAAGCTTGATTTTCCTTGCTTCAATGGTGATGATCCAATTGGATGGATATACTGAGTAGAACAATATTTTAGTCTGCATAATACTTTTGAGGTAAATAAAGTCCCCCTTGCATCCTTTCATTTGGAACATGAAGCCCTTCAATGGTTCTATTGGTACATCAAGGCTCATGAAGAACCAAAATGGATAGATTTTTGCAAACTCATTTTGCAACAATTTAGCCCTAGTGCTTTTGATGACTTCATAGGAGCACTCACTAAACTACACCAAATAGGCACTGTGAGAATATCAAATAGGTTTTAAAAATTGGCCAATCACACAGAGGGATTGTCTGATGATTTCTTTAGGAGTTGTTTTGTTAGTGGTCTAAAGGATGCAATTCGCTTTGAGGTTAAAATGTTTTGTCCAAGCACAATGATGGAAGCCTTAGGGTTGGTAAAGTTGGTGGAGGACAAGATCATAGCTCAACAGTGCTCAAAATCTAATTTTGTTCCATTCAAAAATATGGCTTCCCAACAACCTCAAATAATGCCAGCTCCTAGAACAACTCCTATCAAGCAATTGACTGAAGCAGAGATGCAGACACGTAGAGAAAAAGGGCTTTGTTATAATTGTGATGAGAAATTCACTAGGGGACATAGATGTGTTGAGCCAAAGCTCTATCTCTTGGATGTGGATTCTCTGCCTGAAACTAAAGTTTGTACAGATGCTCATGATATAGTGGATGATCAGGTTCATACTCAGCAGCCACTTGTTGACCCTGCTTCTCAGGATGACCACCCAAAGATCTCTCTCCATGCTTTAGCAGGAGTCATCACCCCACAAACCATGTGGGTCAAGGGTTACTTCAAGAAGCTCCCTCTTACAATTCTCATTGATTCTAGTAGCACTCACAACTTCATTGACCTTTGGATGGCCAAACAAGTTGATTGTTTTGTCTATCCTTGCTCTAGATTTGAAGTCATGATTGCCAATGGGGGCACATTACCTTACAAAGGGAAATGTCGCAATGTGCGTATCTCTATTGGAGATTATAACCTATGCTCCAACATGTTTGCCTTGCCCTTAGGTGGATGTGATGTGGTTTTGGGCACTCAATAGTTACGCACACTTGGACCCATCTTATGGGATTTTGCTAAACTTTGGATGCAGTTTTCAGACAATGGGCAAAAACACACATTGAAAGGCTTACAACCAGGGTCTCTTAGCACCATCAGTTCACATCGCATGGAAAATCTCCTCAAGAATAATTCACATGGTGTCATCGCTCAACTCCATTCCATTCAGATACAACCATCAGTGGTCTCCACTACTCCTTCAGATCTACAACAAATTTTGGATAGATATGCATGTGTCTTTGCCAAACCAGTGGGATTGCCACCTTCACGACTAGAGGACCATCATATTTAGCTCCTTCTTGGAAGTATTCCTCCCAACATTAGGCCCTACTGCTACCCATTTCACCAAAAGACAGAGATTGAGATGCTCGTTTGGGACTTACTGAAGCAAAGTATTATTCGTCCTAGTACCAGTTCTTTTTCTTCACTAGTTCTTCTTGTCCGAAAAATAGATGGGTCATGGCGCCTGTGCATTGACTTTCAAGCACTTAATCACATCACAATCAAGGATAAGTTCTGATTCCTATTGTTGATGAGCTTCTTGATGAGCTTCATGGTGTTCATTTTTTCTCCAAGTTGGATCTTCATTCTGGGTATCACCAAATTCGGGTTCATGAGGATGATATCCCTAAATAGCTTTTCGCACGCATGATGGCCACTATGAGTTTTTTGTCATGCCTTTTGGCCTCACTAATGCTCCTTCCACATTCCAGGCATTGATGAATAAAATATTTTGGCCCTACTTGTGGAAATTCATTCTGGTCTTCTTTGATGATCTCCTTATCTATAGTAAAACATGGGCTGAGCATCTGCAACATCTGGATCTTGTTCTGCAACTTCTCTCTAATCATCATCTCTATGTAAAATAGTCTAAATGTGTGTTTGGGTAGGAGGAAGTGGAGTCTCTCGGGCATATTGTTTCAACCCAAGGGGTTCGAGTGGATCCTGCCAAAATAGATGCCATGAAAAATTGGCCTCATCCTTAGACACTCAAAAGTCTCCGTGGTTTTCTAGGACTGACTGGCTACTATTGCAAGTTTGTCAAGGACTATGGGAAGATTGCAGCTCCATTGATAGCTCTATTGAAAAAGGATGCTTTTACATGGACACATGCTGCTGAGTGTGCATTTGAAAAATTGAAACAAGCTATGTGTACTACACCTGTTCTAGCTATGCCAGATTTTTCTAAGACATTCACTATTAAGAGTGATGCTTGTGGCAATGGACTTGGTGCTATTATCCTTCAAGATGAACATCCCATTGCATTCACCAGCAAAGCCCTTTCTGGTAAGCATTTAGTACTCTCTACATATGAGAAGGAAATATGGCTATTTTGCATGTCGTACAGAAGTGGCAGCCATACCTACTAGGGAATCATTTCTGCATCAAGACTGATCACCAGAGTCTGAAATATTTCCTTGAAGAATGGGTCTCCTCCCCAGCACAACAAAAATGGGTTAGCAAACTCATGGGTTATGACTATGAGATCACATAAAAGAAGGGTAAGGACAATATTGTGGCAGATGCTCTTTCTCGCACATTTGATGATCAAGCTTCTCTTTCATCTTTTTCTATGCCTATTCCAAATTGGTTGGAATCTGTCCAACAGGGCTATGTCAATGACTCTTCATTATCTCAAATGATCCAGTAGTTGGCCAATAACCCTTCTGTTGTACCACATTACTCTTGGGATGGTGCTTCTCTAAGATACAAGGGTCGTCCGGTGCTTCCCCAAAGCACGGATCTTCACCAAGCTGTCTTCTATGAACTTCATGCTTCTCCATCAGTAGGGCACTCTGGGTTCCTTAAAACTTATGAGCGAGCACGGCATAACTTCTATTGGAAGGGAATGAAAAGGGCAATTCAACAGATGGTGGATGAATGTGATACCTACCAATGCAACAAGGGTGAAACAACACTCCTTCCTGGATTGCTCAAACCCTTACCCATCCCTACACGGATTTGGATAGATATTTCTATGGATTTCATTGAGGGGCTCCCTAAATCTGGAGGGAAGATAGTGATCTTGGTTGTGGTTGATCTCCTTTCCAAATATAGTCATTTTTGTGCCCTCAGCCATCCCTATACTGCCTCCTCAGTCGCACAAATTTTCATGGACCAAATCTTTCGTCTTCATGGCATCCCTTCTTCCATTGTCTTAGATCGTGATGCAACTTTCACCAGTCATTTTTGGACAGAACTATTTCAACACACTGGCACCAAACTAAAGATGAGTTTAGGGTATCACCCACAAATAGATGGTCAAACTAAAATTGTCAACAAATGTTTGCAAACTTATCTTTGTTGTTTCACTTCAAAACAACAGCATTAGTGGGCAAAGTGGCTTCCGCTCGCTGAATGGTTGTACAATACCTCCTACCACAATGCATCTAAAATGACTCCATATGAAGAAGTCTATGGTCAGGTACCACTAGTGCTCCTTCCATACACTCCCAACAATTCACTAGTTTAGGCAGTAGACACGGTTCTCTGAACCCGGGATCAGATTCTTCGCATATTGTAGGACAATCTTCACATGGCTCAAAATTGAATGAAACAACAAGCTGATCAACACCATTCTTAGCGCACTTTTCAAGTAGGCGATATGGTTTTTCTACATCTATAGCCATACAAGCAATCATCCCTGAAACTCAAAGGGCATCATAAGCTAGCTCCAAAGTTCTATGGGCCATATAAGGTTCTTCAGAAGATTGGGTCAGTTGCTTATAAATTGGAGCTTCCTCCTTCCCGCGTTCATCCAGTATTTCATGTCTCTTCTCTAAAGAAAGTTCTTGGCACCAACATCAAAGCGCAAACTATTTTACTAGAATTGGATAACGAAGATCCATCATTTTGGAGCCGGAGGCAATCCCCAATAGGTGCACTCGTCAGCTTCGCTCTCAATCCATCACAGAGGTATTAATTCAGTGGCATGGAATGCAACCAGAGGATGCTACATGGGAACCACTCCTTCAGATTCAACAACAATTTCCACATCTTAAGCTTTGAGGACAAATCTTTTCTAAGAGGGAGGGGATGTTAGGAACCTGTGTTAACCCTTCTCTTTACTTTGTTAGTATATTGCTATTGGACGCATATGCTTTGTAAGTCATCCTGTGAGTATATTGTATTATCCCACATTCATGGGAAGTAATAGTTGTTTTAGACTTAGTATATAAGTACGTGTTGAGGCCAATGAAGGCATCCACAAATTTATTGTATTGAACTTGCTCAAAGGAGGTTGCCCCCTCAAAGTGGCCTGAGATCAATAAATTCCTTCTATGTTTCTGCTATTCATATCTATTTCTGTTATTCAAGCATTTTTCATTACATTGTTGTAGGAGGTTCCTCTCATAGGTTTGTCAATCTTGAAATGTGTGAATGTTGTGATGGTGAAATTCTTTGTGATGGACCAACAGTAAAAGGAAATACAACATAGGAAGTAAATTTGATTTATCTTCCTATGCAAATGAAGGGTAAAATAAAGTTTATTATTAATTATGTGCCACGTGGATGCATTTTATTGCATTGCTTGCCCCCTTCACAGCGCATGCTCCCCATTTCTCTCTCTTCTCCACTCTGCAATGGTTTATTCCCATGCGGTGGAGATGAATAAAGGGATTTTCATTATTTTAATATTTCCAAGCATTAGGCAAGGGAGGTTTTCAACTATTTTATAAGGTTTCAAGTAAGTTGTATGCCACTGTGGCAGGGGAGATAATTAAAAAGTATAAGAGGTACTTACTATAGGTAGGGACGCCTCCATGAATGGTGTTTGATCATTTAAACCTACAAAAATACTAGTAATGGAAGTCATAAGAAATGCAGGTAGGGAAGGTGTCATTGGATTGTATTATTAAGCATTTAATCTAGCATATTATTAACAATATTGCAAATCTTTCATGAAGTAAACAACAACAACATTTACCATTAAAGGTGCAGAAATACTTACCAATGGTTATCTATTGTGAGGGGCTTTCAACTTCTAGGTGAAGGTGTCTACAAGTATCAGAAAGGAAGTGGCATGAATGTGAATGTGGGTAGAAATATGAAGGTAAAATGGTTGCACACAAACTATTTGATGAAATATCCAGTTGATTGCAGCGACAAATAGTGAAGTTCTGAGGGGTAGAATACACCAATAAAATTAATATTTTACTTACCAGTGATGGGGTATAAACTTGGGGGTTATTTTCTTTACTCACCAAGTGAAAATGTAGCTGGGAAATCACTTTTACGGTTGGGTAAAAAATGTGGATGTGAATATAGAATTTGGGGAAAATGCATATTCAGTTGTCAGATAAAGACAAAATAAGGAGGAAGTTTGAAGATGATGTGACATATTCCTCATGCTAGTCAATTACAAAATCAAGGGGTTTAATTGTGCCATGTGTCATGCCTCAATTGAATCTAGGGTTTCTCTTCTTCTTCCCTCTTTCTTAAATGTAACTTTTGTATCATTTTGGGGGGTTCCAACTTTTCTAGGTCTTTGAATGTTAGGAACCCTTGCTTAACCCTTCTCTTTACTTTGTTATATATTACATTTGGGTGCATATGCTTTGTAAGTTGTCCCGTGAATATATTGTATTATCCCACATTCATGGGAAATAATAGTTGTTTAGATTAGACTTAATATATAAGTACGTGTTGAGGCCAATGAAGGCATCCACAAATTTATTATATTGAGCTTGCTCAAAGGAGGTTGGCCCCTCGAAGTGGCTTGCGATCAATAAATTCCTTCTATGTTTCTATTATTTATATATTTCTGCTATTTTCGTGCATTTTTCATTATATTGTTGCAGGAGTTTCCTCTCATCTGGTATCAGAATGCTTTCTTTGGTTCGCTGGGTGGAATTTCTACCAAAATGTTTTTCCCAGTTGCCTCCAGGTGCTGTGATTATTGCAGTAGTTATTTTTTTGCATCTATATTGTTCATTTCAATTGTAGGTTCAGATCAGGGAATAATCCCTATCCGCTTAACTATAGGAAGTACCTAGGCATAGCCCTAAAACTCATTGTGAGGAGTACCATAGGAACCCCAAAGTAGTTGGCCCATTGAGAGGACCTGCCAGCGAAAAGGGCAACAGCCCCTACCTGATTGACTAGTTCCCATCCATGAGGTAAACCAAGAGTTGTTGTTTGTGGCAAAGCAATTATTAGTTTTACTTGAGTCATGGAGTGAGGGGTATTGCCCCAATACGCAATCTGTTAGACAGCATTGGTAGCTGAGTGAATCCCCTGAACCTTTAGGAAGCCAAACATACCCAGGGCCCATATCTATTGACAGCCGGCAAATCCATTTTTTCACCATATCTTCCTTGCTTTAGCTCCATTTCCTCTCAAAATTCACTGGAACCCCTAGAATTTCATTCTGCATATTTCCTTCCTTGAGGACCTGACCCCAAATTCCACTTATCGAAGATAGAAATCCCACATTTGTCTATTTTTAGGGTTTGCCATAACTTCTTCAATTCTCACCCAATAGCCTTCAAATTTTGCCACAGTATTCATTTCCTATTTCTGCTCCTTTGTCCCTCTTGGACAAATTTTCCCATTCTTTCACTCTGGTTCTGAAATCCCCATTTTTTGCTTCCGTATCCCTCAGAAAGTGTCCAAAACCTAGTCAAACCCCAATTACCAATCAAAGTTTTTCCCAAATCCAAATTTTCCTTTACTAAAAATGTTTCTATTTTTATTTTTCTACCCATTCCAAAAAAAAATTCCTAGTTATGGCTATCACCCGTGTAGGAGCAAAAAACATGGAGGAGGAACTTGTAGCCCTCAAGACCAAACTACAAGATTTGGATGAAAAAATTATCAGGATCAATCTTCAGCATTCAACAATGAACAATAAACGGTAGCTAGAGTCTTTTGCAGATATAGGGTTTTCTTCTTCTGGCAATTTTCTTGGACTGAAGCTTGATTTTCCTCACTTCAATGGTGATGATCCAACTGGATGGATATATTGGATAGAACAATATTCCAATCTGCATAATACTTTTGATGTCAACAAAGTCCCACTTGCCTCCTTTCATTTGGAACATGAAGCCCTTCAATGGTCTCGTTGGTACATCAAGGCTCATGAAGAGCCAAAATGGATAGATTTTTGCAAACTCATTTTGCAATGATTTAGCCCTAGTGCTTTTGCTGACTTCACAGGAGCACTCACAAAACTGTACCAAACAAGCATTGTGAGAGAATATCATACATAATTTGAAAAACTAGCCAATCACACAAAGGGATTATCTGATGAATTCTTTAGGAGTTGTTTTGTCAGTGGTTTGAAGGATGCAATTTGTTCTGAGATTAAAATGTTTTGTCCAAGCACAATGATGGAAGCCTTCAGGTTGGATAAGTTGGCAGAGGACAAGATTGTAACTCAACAACGCTCCAAATCCAATTTTGTTCCATTCAAAAATATGGATTCCCAAAGCCCTCAAATAATGCCAACTCCTAGAACAACTCCTATCAAGCATTTGACTGAAGCAGAGATGCGGGCACGTAGAGAAAAAGGGCTTTGTTATAATTGTGATAACAAATTCACTCGGGGACATAGATGTGTTTAGCAAAAGCTCTATCTCTTGGATGTGGATTCTCCACCTGAAACTAAATTTTATGCAAATGCTTAGGATACATTAGCTGATCAGGTTGAAACTCAATAGTCAACTATTGACCCGACTTCTTAGGAAGACCTAGAGATCTCTATCCATGTTGTAGCAGGAGTCACCACCCCACAAACTATGTGGGTCAAGGGTTACTTCAAGAAGATCCCTCTTACAATACTCATTGATTCTGGTAGCACTCACAACTTCATTGACCCTCGAATAGCCAAACAAGCTGATTGTTTTGTTCATCCTTGCTCAAACTTTGAAGTCATGATTGCCAATGGGGGCACATTGCCTTGCAAAGGGAAGTGTCACAATGTGCGTATCTCTATTGGAGATTATAACCTATGCTTTTACATGTTTGTCTTTCCCTTAGGTGGATGTGATGTGGTTTTGGGCACCCAATGGTTACGCACACTTGGACCCATCTTATGGGATTTTGATGAACTTTGGATGTAGTTTTCAGACAATGGGCACAAACACACATTGAAGGGCTTACAACCGGGGTCTCTCACCATCATAAGTTCACATCACATAGAAAAATTTCTTAAGAAGAATTCACATGGTGTCATCACTTAGCTTCACTCCATTCAGATGCAACCATCCGTGGTTTCCACTACTCCATCTCTACAACGAATGATGGCTATTTTGCATGCAGTACAGAAGTGGTGGCCATACCTACTATGGAATCATTTTTGCATCAGGGCTACTCACCAGAGCCTGAAATATTTGCTGGAACAATGGGTCTCCTCCCCAGCACAACAGAATGGATCATCAAATTCATGGGTTATGACTATGAGATCACTTACAAGAAGGGTAAGGACAATATTGTGGCAGATTCTCTTTCTCACACATGTGATAACCAAGCTTCTCTTTCAGCTATTTCTATGCCTGTTCCATATTGGGTGGAATATGTCCAGTAGGCTGTCTTCTATGAACTCTATGTTTCTCCATCAGTAGGGCACTCTGGGTTCCTCAAAACTTATGAGCAGGTACGATGTCACTTCTTTTGGAAGAGAATGAACAGGGCAATTCAATAGATTGTGGCTGCATGTGATACCTACCAACGCAACAAGGGTGAAATGACACTCGTTGGATTGTTCAAACCCTTGCCCATTCCTACACAGATTTGGATAGATATTTCTATGGATTTCATTGAGGGGCTCCCTAAATTTAGAGGGAAGACAGTGATCTTAGTTGGGGGTGATTGCCTCTCAAAATATAGTCATTTTTGTGCCCTCAGCCATCCCTATACCTCCTCCTGAGTTGCACAAATTTTCATGGACCAGATCTTCTGTCTTCATGGCATCCCTTCTTCTATTGTCTTTGATCGTGATACAACTTTCATCAATCATTTTTGGACACAACTATTTCGCCACACTGGTACCAAACTGAAGATGAGTTCTGGGTATCACCCATAAACAGATGGTCTGACTGAAATTATCAACAAATGTTTGGACACTTATCTTCATTGCTTCACCTCAAAACAATAGGATTAGATTGGGCATCATAAGTTAGCTCCTTCCCGCGTTCATCCAATATTTCATGTCTCTTGTCTAAAGAAATTTCTTGGCACCAACAATAGAGCACAAACTATTTTACCACAACTGGATAATGAAGGATCCTCGATAGGTGTACTCGTCATCTTCACTCTCGATCCATCACAGAGGTATTAATTCAGTGGCATGGAATGCACCCAAAGATTGCTACATGGGAACCACTCCTTCAGATTTAGCAACAATTTTCACATCTTACGCGTTGAGGACAAAGCTTTTCTAAGAGGGAGGGGATGTTAGGAACCCATGTTTAACTCTTCTCTTTACTTTATTAGTATATTACATTTGGACACATATGCTTTGTAAGTCGTCTTGTGAGTATATTGCATTATCCCACATTCATGGGAAGTAATAGTTGTTTAGATTAGACTTAGTATATAAGTACATGTTGAGGCTAATGAAGGCATCCACAAATTTATTGTATTGATCTTTCTCAAAGGAGGTTACCCCCTTGAAGTGGCCTGCAACCAATAAAATCCTTCTGTGTTTTTGCTATTTATATATTTCTGCTATTTTCGTGTATTTTTCATTATATTGTTGCAGGAGGTTCCTCTCATTGAATGTTGTAATTTTGTACAAGGTTTCTTCTTAGGCTTTAGGAGTTCTTCAAATTTTAGTTTTTAAATACTGTAATCATATGTTTAGATAATGGCAAGCATTTCAGTTTGCAGCCAGAATTCAAATATGTCATGCAGTAATGTCTCCTAGAATGTATGCTTTATTTCTTCAATCAGAGTAATCAAAGATTATAATAATTTTTGTTGCACATTTGCTACAATAATGTTTGGTCGATGGCTCTTGTTCAAAGAGCAAGTTAATTATGATTTTAATCAAATATTGGGGATAATGTGTTATATTCATGATTACTAAGAATGTTTTCTACATGTCCATGAGATGCCCCATTATTGTAAGGCAATAATGGTCTAATGGTCACTGATTTTACATTTCATGCTATTATCTGATGGGTTATTATATCTTGACTCTATAAATGGATAATGCTTAGGTCTAGTGTGTTTCTTATATGCAAACATTGGAGGGAATCACCAACTTTAAAATCTAATGAATCTTTCCTTTCATGTTTATTTATTTTCTAGTTTTTTGTATCTTCATGGAGATTGATAGATGCAGGGGTTATACTTTGAAATGATAAAGTTTTAACCCCTTCTTATTTGAGATGAAGATACTCCTATTTAATCAATTCTCAGTGTTTATTTAAGGTATAAAGGGATCATGCCTAGAGACGAGTAATTGTGTAAACACCCCTTATTCATTTGCCTAAGAACTATCCACATTTTAAGGGCCTATAGTGAGTTGCCTAGTGCAAGTTTTATCATATATCCAGGCCCAAGATAGGTACACCCGCTTGAGTCTTGTAGAGCTCAAGGAGCAGAAGGCTATGTTTAGCCTTATTCATTGGCCTTTCTTGTTGTCAATTAGATGATAGTTTAGGATCTTTGCCTTAGCCCATTGATCCCTTGGTTTAGGTATTGTGATTTTCCTTAGGATTGGGGGTTGCAAGAAAAGAGACCAACACAAAAAGCTACACCTAAAGTGTTAATGTTTGGAGGAACAAATCCCTCTACACATAACCCCCTCTTAGGAACATACATCGAGTATCTAAAGAAGCCTCTTGACTACAACATTCATCAAGTCATACTACCACAGCCTCTCCTTGAGCTTCAAAAATTTAAAGGAGAGGGTGATCCCAACTTTCATATCAAGCCTTACATCATGGTAGTGTGAGAACTCCTTCCTTGGGATGGGGTGGTAGCAAAGATTTTTCTAAAGACTTTGGAGGGTATCACTCTGGATTGGTAAGTTATCAACTTCTAGAATCATCAATCCACTCTTTTAGGAAACTGATCGATCAATGTTTGGCTGCCTTCGATATAAACAAACTGGTCAAGACAAGAATACGAGAATTTTTAACAATAAAACAAGAATACAATGAGTCAGTTGCACATTTTATCACATGATGGAGGAAAGTTCCTTATTCTTCAACTAGCACACCAAACATAGATCATAAGGAACTTTGTGATCTCTTCTTACATGCTCTAAATAATGACATAGGAGAGGAGTTCAAAAAATCCCTTACAAATCATATAAAGAAGCACTCAAAAGTGCCCTTAGACTCGACCAAGCCACCATTGATAGTGGAAGAAGGGAGTATGATGCCAATGGAAGGTTGATAATCCATGATACAAATAAAAAATCCTTGACCAATGATCAAGACATAGATGGGTCAACAAACACTTCAACATCTAGAAACAACAATAATTGTGACTGCAATAATCATACAAATTTGGGAAATGAAAATGCCAATAACTATCCTTGAGAATCAACAAGCAGTCATATAATAATTGTCATAACCTCAAGAACACAATCATGATGAATATTGCTCATTTCACAAGAGAAGGGGGCATGAGATCAAGTCATGTTGGGGGTACCATCGCTTCATATCAAACCTCCCAAAACGTCAACAAAAAGCATTCATGGAAACATTCTCACAAGATGAAGAACTTAGTCCCAACACCTTTGATCAAAACACCTTAGGCTTGTGGAATTAGATAAAGATCATGAAATTTGTGTCACCCAAGGACCAAAACAACCAGATGACACCTCCAAAAAATCATTTTTTTCTCACATGCTAGACCTTATCAAGAGTTCTCCTACACACAAGATGCCTTAGATCTAGGCCATCTAGTTCAAAACACTCCAAGTGAAAAGTGTTCTTCAACATTTTATTTTGAAAGTTTATCCTCAGACAATGACATAGCTAAATAGGGTGATCTCCCCCTCCATCTGATAGTCCAAGTTCAAGACTATTCCATTAAATGTGTAATGATAGATGATGTGTCTACAATCAACATAGTCTCTTTCTCTCTTCTTCAAAGAATGGGTTATGATGAAACTCAAATCACAAAACAATCTTCCATCCTTAAAATTCATGATAACTCAAACATTAAAACCATGGGTAAGGTCAATCTTCAAATCACATTGGGTCTCGAAACCCTCCCAACTTAATTTTATGTCATCAATGAAGAAACCACTTACAACATGATCCTAGGAAGACCTTGGATCCATAGGGTGAGGGTTGTTTCCTCGACACTATTTCAAGAAATACACTTCTCGCATATGTAACAAAACCACATCATCAAAGGAGATCCTGATCCTTTTAGCCTGTATAGAGTTGAATAAATCAAAAAGAAGGGAAAGACCACGGAAACCACTAGTAACACAAAAATCAACACTTTTAAAAAAGCAGAGACATCAAAACAAATTTCAAATGTTGTTAAGACCTCAAAATGTATAGGAAAAGGGGCAATAGGAAAATTCCCCTTAGATCCCCACTCAACAAAGTCTTATGCTCCATTCAACTTAGTAGTCATTCCAATTAATCCAGACATAAACATTCATATGATTGAAATCATGACTAAAGAAGAAGAACTGGAACCCATACAGAAACTAGGAGAGTCAACACCAACCTCATTTGCCCCTCAAAAGTTCAAAACAAGCAATGAAACTATACAAGAATAGAAAATGATAAAGATAGGGGGAAATCATCAAACAATGGAACATGTGAGTACACAAAACTCCTCATTGAATACAAAGACATTTTCACACCAAGTCTTTGAGTGTCCTTGCAAAGACATTCAAGGAAAGTTTAGACCAAATTGGATAGGTTCATATGTAGTTAAGGAAGATGTCAGAAACAATGCTACCTCTTTTGCATTATGGTAGGAGAAGAGTTCAACATCTCAAAACATTGTAAAATCCCAAAAAATACCAAAAAAATCAAATATTCCAAAAATACAAAAAAATACAAAATCAAAAAAATGACAAAAAGAGTTTTGTTTCTTGCATGTCAGTATCATTTTTTTCTTCTTGTATTACAGTGAATGACTCACTCTTATATTATTTTCATTTCAGTAAGGAGTCTAAGGTTGCCTAGGTATGTGTGATCCTTTTAAGTCCCGAGATTCCCCATTTTCAAAATTGTCATTTTCGCCTTTCATTCCCAGTGTTTCTAATAAAAGCCTAGATCTTAGCTTTACATGATCCCAGTCTTAATGAGTCAAGATATTAGGTCTAAGAAAAGTTAGTATTCAAACCCAGATTGTTCAAAGGAAGCTTGCAAGTACACCTTCCAAATTCTTCCCTAGTAGAAGAGAAGTCTAACTGGACTGTAAAAACGTTTGGTGGCGCTCAACCCCTTATCTTCCCTAGCCAAAAAAGTTAGGAGGATGAAAACTCTGAAGGAAGCAATCTAAAATATGAGTGAATAAAAAAATGAGTGATCAAAATAAGAGTGTTGAGAAAAGTGAGAATTGAGAAATCAAATTATTGCATATCCAAAGTTCCAAAAGAATTCAATTCATAAAAGTCAAAAATCCAAAAAAATGAGAAAAACAAGTGAGGCATTCCAAAAATTACAAAAAAAGAGTTACAAAAAAAGAGTGATGGAGAAGATTGTTGAATGTCCATACCCTTGGGTGGAGATTAGTCTAAGCTCTAAGCTTCAAGGGTGACATTCTACAAGAGGAAATAAGAGAGAAAGGTACAAGGCACGCACATGCACTAGCTAAGCAAATCCAAGAGTCTAGTAGTCTTTAGGATCTTTTTCTATTTAGGGACCATGGTTCTTTCCCATTTATCTGTTACCTTGGGTCTATCTTGCTTGTCATCTATGATCTAAGTCTAGTGAACATCAATAAAATTTGTTACTTGTCTCAGTTGAAAGCTTGTCAGATTGTCTTACCTAGATAAGGTTAAGTGTTTAGCCTTTAGCAAAGCCCAAATTTAGAAGCACTCCATTTCACTCCCACTCCCCACTTGAGTTCTAAATTCCTAATTTCACATACTTGAATAGGTCTCTTATACCAAAATAACTTGCAATCCCTTGGATTGAAAATCATATTAAAGAGCAGTCATATTGTTTGTTCCACAGTGCATTCATACCAAAATTAGAACAAGAGTTCCAAAGAAATAAAGTCAATTTCATAACTCATGGCATTCCATTGAAGTAAAAGTTTCATTTCAGCATCGCTTGTGTTCTTGCATATGCATATTGTCACCTGCATTCATATATATTCCAAAAAACATAAAAACAAATTGCATCATCCATATGTGATCATCTTAGGTATGCATTCTCGTAAGACAAATAAAATCTCTAGCCAACCATATGCACAAGAGGGAAAGTTAAGTACAATATGTCAATTGAAGCTATGTATAGATCTCATCTAATCAAGTCTTGTAACAATAAGTGCAAACAATGTCTGAGTACAAGTCACTCCTTCAACAAGTCAAAAGAACAAAACTGTGCACTCAAGTGTGCAAGTCTCCCCATGCAAGGGGGCAAGGGTATAGATCATTTCAATAAATATAGGTCTTCCAAAGACCTCAAGGAGTGTCAAATCAAACCTTTGCAAAATCTTCACAAAAACCATAAAAATTCAAAATTCAAAAAAACCTAAAAAAATGTAAAACATCAAAAATCCCTAAATTGGATATGTTCTTCAAAATATGCAATAACAGAAGAATTTGTTCTCCTCTCTAGCTTAGTATGTGTTCTATTTCTTTTATGCATCTTTCATGCTCTCTTTTTGCATGCTTTCATCCCTATAGGTCTCTCCTACAAAGGTAAACAACTAGTTGAACTCAAATGATCTATGGTATTTTTTTCATTTTAGTTTTCATTACTCATTTTGATATATTTAGATTCCAAACTAATACTAGTTATTGTAGGTACAATTGTGAGAAAATCAACAATCGGTAAGGCCTAGTTCGAGAATGGTACCTACCTTTCATGTAGACTACCATCCTTGAGGGGTCAAATATGTAAGCACCAAAATCATGCATAGCCTCCATGAGGACCCCTATGATGAGTCACAATCCGTGTCATGTATATGTAAGCATGAAATAACATCCTCTCAACAACAATTTTCTTGGTGATGTGTGTTTTCTTCCTATTTGTGTTGTTTCCCCTTTGTTGTTTATAATGATACTTTGTTTTTAGATAAGATGGTAGAAGAAGAGAGATGAGATGGTAGGGAGAGATGGATAGATAACAAAGGTATGTTGTAGATGCTACATATTTGCTTCTAGAGATTGTGGAGGATGATGCAGGTGGATTTTGGTGGAGTTGGTCAATTTTTGGTGGGTTGGATCCCACAAAGGAGGAGAGGAGAGGAGAGAGCCTTTGGCGTAGGAGAATGATACATGGTGGATGCAAATCCATGAGAGGAGATAAGAGTGGTGAATGGAGTTGTGGGAGAAGGATGATGCTTGTGCCAGTGAAGTGTTGGAAAAAGAGGAAGAAGAAATAACCCTGTGCACATTTCACAGCAATGGAGATCGCTACAGGTTGGTTGTAATCTAAAAGGGAAGTTCGACTACTCAACTCCACTTTTGTGGGCCTATGCTCACAAACATTCTACCCAGTGTGTTTGATGCAGGAGCACCTAGGTGCACATGCAATTAGCATCACCCAAAAAATGATTTGCAGTTACTTATTTCAGTTTTGGTTTGCTTAGGTTTTGTTTTGGCCTCTCATAGCGTTGGTGACACATGGTGTGGTCAGATTAGCAGGAAACTAGTTTTCATCGGTTGTCAGTTTTAATGCATAATAGGTAGCTTTCATGAGAATGATTGTTTTTGTGAATCAACTAAGTTTTGGGACAAACCCTCTTATGAGCATATTGTTGACCTTGCCCTAGATTTGATGCCGAATATTTCATCATCATATGCTTTATAGTTTTGGAGATGTAATTATTTTGTGACCTTTGTTGATAGATTGGTGAAACTTTAAAATTTCACATTCTATAAGGTCTGAGACAAAACAACTTGGTGGGGACCTTAGGAATGATGAAATGCACTCCTCTGTAAGATTTTGTGAGATTATGAGCTTCTAAAAGGAAGTTCTATCAAAAGTCAATTTCAGCTCCATGTTGTAATTTGGCAATTTGATCTTTCTACAATTTTGAGTCCATTTTGTCTGTTGAAGGTTTTGTCACGATTACACATGGATCTCCTTCAGTTAGTCAAGTAGCTTCACAAGGAATAAATGTAGGTTATAGATCCATTGGATGAATTCCATAAAAACCAAATGAGATTTAGGCTATGGATCTATGTTACCCATGCTAGCAAGGTAAAGAAATGTTTATCATTTGGGTAGGATTGTGGTCTGTTGTAATCCAAGTTCATACTAGATGTGTGGTGCAGGAGCTTCAGTTTTAGTCATTTTTTTGACTATAACATTTTGTGACTTTGTTAATTTTGTTTTTTCCTAAGGCTTTGAAAGCCATTTTCTTAGTTTGTAATAAAGACTTAGTCTTTTGATTGACTAGTCAAATATGGAGTTAACTTAGGCCTATTTTATAGGAATGCTCTTATAGAAACTTGTTTTTTTATGAAAAATAGCCACTTCCATCGGTTCACTGCCTTTCTTGGGCAGTTGTACAGACTGTTGGGAAGTGGAAACATTTGGGAAAGTTTCCTATAAAATTTAGTTTGCTAACATGCCAAAAAATGAATAGAGAGGAGGAGTCTTTTAAGAAAAAATTGTGTTTTCTACATTTTTTATTGAAACAACCATTATGTACGGCCTGGTACGGATTACTCATGAGTTGAAATGTTGGAAATTTATTAGGTTTGCAAAATACCTTTCATTTGCATCTATTTTGAGCTCTTGACACTCCTGTAGAAGGTAGAAAATATCTAGTTTGCAAAAATTGTTCTGAAACCCTCTTAGCTAGGGTTTGTGACCAAAAATGGTGAATTCTTCCTCTATCCTCTGAAAGTTTCAACCATTTTCAGAAGGATGGGGAAGATTAGGTTAGGTTTTATTGTTTTCTATGGTTTGCAGGTTGAAGACTCCTTTTCCAAGTGTTTGGCATGACCCTAGCTAGTCCAAAATAGTGACTAGTTAGCAGGAAACAATGGCAGCGTTGTAAATGCTGATGACAGTCATGAAGAAAAGTTAATGCTTTCTTGTTGTTCTTGTCCTTTGAAGATACATGTGGATTTTGATGTTTAGACCCTTCATGGTAGAGGAGTTAATCCTAGTTTTTTGTTCTAATAGGCTACAAGATATAACTGTCATTTTAGTACTGTCATAGGACAGTCAAGCTACTATTACTGTCCTCTGTCCTGCATAACACAGTATGGCTAATGCATGTGAGTAAATGGTTGTTGTTTAAATGGAGTATTTAGTATGCATTGAGTGTTGAGGGTCATTTGAGGCCTTAAGAAGTCGAGTGAACCAATTCTACAAGATCTAAGCCTTCGTCAAACACTGTTCTAGGACAGTCCTACTGTTATTGCTGTCCATTGCCTTAGAGAATGTAGAAACTAGTCTTTTGGTTAGAGACCTTGTTATCCTCCATTTCTTAAACAATCATATGTCAAATTGTGTATGGAGATCCTGCTAGCAAAGGTGTTAGGAGTGGAATGTTGTCCTTGAAGGTTTATGTGTTGATTGTTTGGGTAGAGTAGTGACTCCCTAAGGTGAGTGTTGAGCAGCCTGTGTGGTGGACCTAGGCTAGATCAATCAACTAAACAAAGCCTTGTGTAGGCTTATAGACAATCCACCTTTGGAAACATTAAGAACAAAGATTGGACAACCAAGTTCATTGAGTAAACTTCTACAACCACTACCAATACCTCTGCATCATATTGGTATCAGAGCCAATATTCTGATTGGAAGCAAGTGTATGTCAGAAGAGGAAATTGAAACAGAGGCTAGTACAATGCCTCCCAAGACAATGAGTCAAGATGCCATCAAGAAGTTGGTGGAAGAGATGGTTGAAGCAAGACTGCAAGAAGCAAGATTGCAAGAAGCAAAGTTGCAAGAAGAGAAGAAGTCTAAGGGCAAGACCAAAGAAGAGGGAAGTTCTTCAGACACAAATGAAGAAATAGAGGCAGAAGAGGATCCTCTAGAGTAGGATATGTCTGCAGATCAAAAAGCCTTCTTGAATGCACTTAAGGGTGCTCATGGAGACAGTGGTGATCCCAAGATGGATGTGCCTACTTTTCATGGCAAGTTGGATGGAGATATTCTCACCGACTGGATAGAAGCTATGTGCAACTTCTTTGATTACAAGGAGTTCAATGACAGCAAAAAGGTCAAGTTTGCCAAGACAAGGCTAAGAGGTTATGCACTTGTATGGTGGAACTATATGTAGAGTGAGAGGGAGAAGATTGGGAAAAGTCCCATCACTAAATGGAGCAGAATGGTGGCTATGCTTAGAAGCAAGTTCATGCCACCTGACTATGAGATTCAAATCATAAGGAGATTTTAGAATTTGAGACAAAAAGACATGGATGTGGCTGCCTACATAGAAGAATTTCATAGACTCAGTATGAGGGCCAATCATAATGAAGATGAAAAAGGGATGGTGGCTAGATACCTGAATGGACTGAAATACAATCTGCAAGATGAGATAAGTTTGGTGTTACCAAAGACAGTGGATGAATGTTTCTTATTGGCCTCCAGAGTAGAGGAAAAGCTGAGAAGGAAGGGTGAACAAAGTGCCAGAGGTAGAGGTGGCAGAAACCAAAGAGGAAGAGGTAATTTTGGCCGTGGACAATTCAACAAAATTGAAAATAACAGTCAGTAAGAAACACAATCAGAAACAGAGCATAGAGGAGGTTTCAGAGGATAGAGAAGTCATAATGGTAGAGGCAGAAATGGTGGAGGAGGTAGAGGACTGGGAGTCTTCATTGGAAGATGTTATGGCTGCAACCAAGTTGGCCATACAATGAGCAAATGCCCAAGGAAAGCCAGCAACTCTCATGACAGTGGGAAGGGAAATCAGTTAGTGAAAGATGATGACTATGAAAGTGTGAATTCACCAATGGGAAGTGCTGCACCTGTTCTAGATGGAGAGAGTATGATGATAAAAAGGTCTATGTTGAAGATGCCATTGAAGCAAGAGCCCCCTCACAGAAAGAATCTTTTCAGAACCCAAGGCCTAGCCTATGGGAAACTTTGCAAAATCATAGTGGATTTAGGGTCTACTGAGAATGTGGTATCCACTGAGATGGTTGAGAAGTGCAAATTGAAGAGGCTGCCTCATATCAGTCCTCACAAGATTTCTTGGTTAAACAAGAACCAAAGTTTCATGGTGGAGGAACAAACTTGGGTTGAATTTACAATTGGTGACTACAAGGACAAAGTGCTATGTGAAATCATCCCTATGGATGCATGTCACCTGCTTCTTGGCCGCCCATGGCAGTATGATGTTAAAGCTCAGCATGATGGTGAGAAGAACACTTATGTCATCACCAAGAATGGAAGAGCATTCAAAATGGATCCTTTGTTGGAGTAGCCCAGGGGAAAGGAAAATAATAGCAGTGTCATGTTGGTGAATGGTAATGAGTTCCTAAACATCTTGAAGGAGAATGACAATCAGGGGTATGCCTTGGTCATGAAGCCCAAGAGTGGAACAGACGAGCAAGAACAAAAACAGAAGGAGATTCCATTGGAAGTACAACAACTTCTGGATAAGTATCAAGACCTTGTGGTAGAGGAAGTTCCCAACTCCTTACCACCCATGAGGGATATTAGTCATCAAATTGACTTAATACCTAGTGCTACATTGCCTAACAAGGCTACATATAAACTGACACCAAAGCAAAATGAAGAGGTAGCAAGGCAAATTCAAGATCTCCTAGAGAAAGGGCTGATTAGGAAGAGTCTAAGTCCTTGTGCAGTTCCAAGTGTACTTGCTCCTAAGAAGGATGGAAAGTGGAGGCTATGCACAGATTCTAGGGCCATAAACAAGATCACCATAAGATACAGATTTCCAATGCCAAGGATTGAAGATCTCTTGGATTACCTGGGAGGATCATGCTATTACTCAAAGATTGATTTGAAATCTGGATATTATCAAATTTGGATCAGACAGGGAGATGAATGGAAGACTACTTTCAAGACCAATGAAGGTCTTTATGAATGGCTTGTTATGCCATTTGGTCTTAGCAATGTGCCAAGTACATTTATGCGCCTGATGAATGAGGTATTAGTTGAATTCATTGGTAAATTTGTTATTGTTTATCTTGATGACATACTAATCTTCAATAGGACAAGGGAAGACCATGTGAAGCATGTTGGTCAGGTTTTGGAGAAGCTACATGAGCACAAGTTGATGATCAACTTAGACAAATGTGAGTTCATGAAAACTAAACTTGTATACCTAGGATTTGTCATTTCTAAGGGTTGTTTGGAGATGGATCCCTCTAAGGTCGAGGCTATTCTCAGTGGGCCTACCCCAAAAATAGTGGGAGATGTGAGAAGTTTCCATGGATTGGCAACTTTCTATAGGAAGTTTATCAGAGGTTTCAGTCACATTAGTGCTCCCATCCTCAACACAATCAAGGGTGGAGTCAAATGTAGATTTCAGTGGACAAAGGAAGCTGATGATAGTTTTGAGTTGTTGAAAACAAAGGTGGCTGAGTTACCTACCTTAGTACTCCCTAATTTTGACAAGGTATTTGTTGTTGAGTGTGATGTAAGTTAGCAAGCTATTGGTGTTGTTCTCAGCCAAGAAGGACATCCAGTGGCATTCTTTTTAGAAAAGTTGAATGAAGCCAAGCAAAGGTATTCTACATATGACTTAGAACTCTATGCAATGGTGCAAGCTCTTAAGAAATGGAGACATTATTTGCTGCCCAAAGAATTTATTGTGTTTACTGACGATCATGCTTTATGCTTTCTTAATAGTCAAGAAAAATTGAACCATAGACATGTTAAATGGATGGAACAACTACAAGTTTATACCTTCACAATTAAGCACAAAAGAGGTGTCTCTAATAAGGTGGCTAATGCATTGTGTAGGAGGTTGCTTCTTATTCATGAAATTCAGTTAGAAAGCATGGGTATTGACTGTTTAAAGGAGTTGTATAAAGAAGATTCTAATTTCAAAGAGGCTTATGATGTTTGTGTGAACTTGCCTAACACATTCCATGGAGAGTATGCAGATTTTGTTTTGCAGGAAGGCCTCTTGTTTAAGGGCAATTTGCTATGTGTCCTTAAGTGCTTCATGTGGGACAACATCATCAAGGAGAAGTATAATGGTTCTTTAAGAGGACATTTTGTCTTAGACAAGACACTAGAACAAGTCACAAGGTTCTATTTTTGGCCAAAGGTGCAGTCAAATGTGAGAAAATATGTAGCTAGTTGTGCAATCTGTCAAAGAGCCAAAGGTGTGTCTTCAAATGCAGGTCTATACTAGCCCCTTCCCATTCCCAACAGACCTTGGGAAAGTATCAACATGGATTTTGTGCTTGGGTTACCTAGGACAGCCAGAGGGGTGGATAGTGTGTTTGTCATTGTTGATAGGTTTAGCAAGATGGCTCATTTTGTGCCATGTAAATGCACAAATGATGCATCTCATGTTGCAGGTCTATTTTTCAGAGAGGTAGTAAGGATACATGGTTTACCATTGTCCATTGTAACTGACAGAGATTCTAAGTTTGTAGGTCATTTCTGGAGGACCTTGTGGAAGAAGCTGGGCACACAGTTGTCCTTTTCATCAGCCTACCATCCACAAACTGATGGTCAGACTAAGGTGGTTAATAGATCACTTGGAAACCTTCTAAGGTGCCTTACAGCATGGTTTGGCATGGGACTTGGTTATTAGTCAGGCTGAATATGCCTACAATGATTCAAGGAATAGGAGCACTGGTAAAAGTCCTTTTGAGATAGTTTATGGCTTTCATCCAAGAGGGCCACTTGAGTTGAAGGATCTCCAAGGTTGGGATAGAAGGAGTGCACTTGGTGAAGAGTTTGCTGCCTCCATGAAAATAGTCCATGATCAAGTCAAGTTACAACTAGAAAAATCAGTCACAAAGTACAAGGAAAAGGTAGATTTGAAGAAAAGAGAAGTACAGTTTAAAGTTGGTGACTTAGTTATGGCATATCTAAGGAAAGAAAGGTTGCCAATGGGTCAGCCAACTAAACTCCTGATGAAGAAGATTGGACCATGCAAAATACTGCACAAATTCGGTCCAAATGCATATGAGATTGAGCTACCAGATGGCCTTGGTATCTCTCCAATTTTCAATGTTTGTGATCTTTTTCCTTTCAGACCTCCATTACCTGATGAAAGTGGATTAGATGTGGTGGCTGAAGATGCTGATTGGATCAAGCATTTGCCTCCAAGCAAACCTTTACAGTTGGATTGCATTCTAGATTCCAAAGTTATCAAGAAGACTCAGAGAGGTGTCTATAAGGACTACTTGGTGAAATGGAAGGATCTCCCTGAATCAGAGGCCACTTGGATGACTAAAGCAGATATCTTGAAGTATGGCATGACACTTCAACAATTGGCAACTCAAGGGACTTGAGTTTTTCCCACAGGGGGAGTATGGTGCAGGAGCTTCAGTTTTAGTCATTTTTTTGACTATAACATTTTGTGACCTTGTTAATTTTGTTTATTCCTAAGGCTTTGAAAGCCATTTTCTTGGTTTGTAATAAAGACTTAGTCATTTGATTGACTAGTCAAATATGGAGTTAACTTAGGCCTATTTTATAGGAATGCTCTTATAGAAACTTGTTTTTTTTATGAAAAATAGCCACTTCCATCGGTTCACTGCCTTTCTTGGGTAGTTGTACGGACTGTTGGGAAGTGGAAATGTTTGGGAAAGTTTCCTATAAACTTTAGTTTTCTAAACATGCCAAAAAATGAATAGAGAGGAGGAGTCTTTTAAGAAAAAACTATGTTTTCTGCATTTTTTATTGAAATAGCCATTCTGTACGGCCTGGTACGGATTGCTCATGAGTTGAAATGTTGGAAATTTATTAGGTTTGCAAAACACCTTTCATTTGCATCTATTTGGAGCTCTTGACACTCCTATAGAAGGTAGAAACAATCTAGTTTGCAAAAACTGTTCTGAAACCCTCTTAGCTAGGGTTTGTGACCAAAAATGGTGAATTCTTCCTCTATCCTCTGAAAGTTTCAACCATTTTCAAAAGGATGGGGAAGATTAGGTTAGGTTTTATTGTTTTCTATGGTTTGCAGGTTGAAGACTCCTTTTCCAAGTGTTTGGCATGACCCTAGCTAGTCCAAAACAGTGACTAGTTAGCAGGAAACAATGGCAGCGTTGTAAATGCTGATGACAGTCATGAAGAAAAGTTAATACATGGTGAATTTGATGTCTTGTGGTGAGGACAAGACAATATGACTATTTGGCATGTCTGGTATATGAAAGTTTGATACATTTCTCTCTCACAATCTTCAAGAATAGGCCTTTTTCATGGAAAAGAACAATTTGCTGTTACTCTAGCCTATGACAGAGTACGGTTCTGCAGCTGGAAGGACAGTTGAAAGTTCATAATGTAGTTTGGAAAGGGTAAGGTATGTTGAATTCCTTTTGAAGGTCTAAGGAAACATCTTGGTGTAGTCATTCTCAAGGCTACAAGAGAATAGTCTACTTTTTGGTACTGTTTCAAGACAACTAATGGTAATTGCTGTCCACAGTCCTATTTAGTGCAGAGTTTTGATCATTTTGTCAACAATTTCTTGTTGTTCCTATCCTCTGAAGATACATGTGGAGTTTGATGTTTAGACCCTTCATGGTAGAGGAGTTAATGCTAGTTTGTTGTTCTTATAGGCTACAAGATATAACTGTCATTTTAGTACTGTCATAGGACAGTCAAGTTGCTATCACTGTCCTCTGTCCTGCATAACACAGTATGGCTAATGCATGTGAGTAAATGGTTGTTTTTTAAATGGAGTATTTAGTATGCATTGAGTGTTGAGGGTCATGTGAGGCCTTAAGAAGTCGAGTGAACCAATTCTACAAGATCTAACCCTTCTTCAAACACTATTCTAGGACAGTCCTACTGTTATTGCTGTCCATTGCCTTAGAGAATGTAGAAACTAGTCTTTTGGTCAAAGACCTTGTTATCCTCTATGTCTTAAACAATCCTATGTCAAATTATGTATGGAGATCCTGCTAGCAAAGGTGTTAGGAGTGGAATGCTGTCCTTGAAGGTGAATGTGTTGATTGTTTGGGTAGAGTAGTGACTCCCCAAGGTGAGTGTTGAGCAACCTGTGTGGTGGACCTAGGTGTGGTCCTAGGCTAGATCAATCACTTGAACAAAGCCTTGTGTAGGCTTATAGACAATCCACCTTTGGAAACATTAAGAAGGAAGCTTTGACAACCAAGTTCATTGAGTAAACTTCTACAACCACTACCAATACCTCTGCATCAATGTGAATAGATGGAGAGCAGTCCATGTGGGAAATTAAATAAATATAAATTTGATAAGGTGCATGAGACATTATGATTCAACACCAACTTGGGTGACGGTGAATTAGAAGGATAAGTCATTAGTTATCTTGGTGAAATCTTCATCTTCCTTGCGTGGATAGGAAAAGATCAAAGGTCAATGGCTATTGTATTTAATATAAAACAAAAGGATGCCTTCAGAAATGCGGACCGGGGAAAACCAAAAGATAAACAAAATTGTTTAAATTATTTTATATCTAAATGGTTGCCTCACATCCCATAATGGAAGCTACTTTGGAGGGTGACACTTGTTGAACACCTAAAAAAAGTACTGAGAGGGGGGGTGAATCAATATTTTGTTAAACCATTTACATATCAAACATTTAATCCATTCAACGTATTTAACTGCACTAAGGGAAATTAAGCATAAAGCAAACAACCACAACACATAACACATAAACACCAGATTTATGTGGAAAACCCAAGAAGGGAAAAACCATGGTGAGGATTAGCTCACAATATAAAGTAGTATTAACACTAAATAACAAAAGGCTCACTGCTGGAGGACTCACTACCTAGAAGAAAGGCTCATTGCCAAAAGGGCTTACTGTCCAGAATGAAAGAAATAGGAGAGGTGGCTCATTGCCAAAGTTGAACTGTTAAAATTGTATCTAACATATGCATGGAGTACAATTCTAATGAAGCTCAATGTTCACCACAACATAAGCATCATCTCTGCAACATCACTAAAAAATTGTAAACACCTTTTGCTCACTATATCCAGTAGTCTAACACATGAAAACTTGTACTACACTAGACATTCATCCACTCTATTATTCACCTTATATCCATTACACGCGCACTTTGAACACGATCCATTGACACCTATTTATACTGTATCTAACCTTGAGAGCATTCTCCAAGGTTGGAAAATCACATCTACCTAGAAGATTCAAATTGGGTCTGGACCTAAACATTCCCGCGGTGGAAAGGAATGAAGGCAAACCAAAACACACCTTAGCTTGTGATGAAGGGGGTAAATCATAAAACACACAACAACAAAAATTGTACATAGAAAATAGAATGTTCTTTTATTGATTTGGACAACTCATTACATTACAGAATATCAAATAAATTAGACGATGAATCCTCTACAGGCTGCAACATAGGATAGCTTCCTATCTCAAGACTCTAGAATCTTCTGCCTTATGTAACCCCAAATTAGCTAGGGTTTCTATTTTCCCAACTATTCTTGACTCTACATTTTCCCCCTTATCTCCACTACTGCCAAAGGTTTCCAAAAATGTTTATTATAGCCTTTTTGGTGGCCTCCAGCCAAATTTTGAATTTTGCATCTCCCTCCAAAAATAGGTCAACTTCTGGGAGCCATAACTTTTGATTCGGGTGTCCGATTAATGAACTGTTTGAAGTGTTGGAAATATCACAGAGTTATCTATGCTCTAAGAACTTGCTCTACCAATTTTGTCCATTTTCAGGCCCGTATGGGGCCATTTAGTGCCTTAAACCTAAATTTGAATAATTTTCAAGCGTTTTTCAAGAAACAAAAACTTTAATATCTTTTAGCTCACAAATTATATTTGTGTGATTCCTTCACCAAAGGTCTTATTTTTCATTTACAAAGCTTCCTGTAAATTTTCGCTTCAATCCGTGCCCAAATGCAAACTTTCCAAAAATAGTAGTTTGTTATTTTTAGCAATTTGGAAAAACTTAAAGTTCTACTTCATAATTCAAGTGATTATGGAACCAGAAGTACTAATTTTAAAAAGAAATGAAAACAACATCAACAATTTTGAATCATATCTTTTTTTTGGGTGATCCAAGATTGCCCTTACACCACTGGATGCTCCTGCATTAGACACCCAAGGTAATTTTGAGAAGTGACCTTATCACATCTTAGGTGTTTGAGGAAAACCCCAAATGGTCAACTTTTTCTTAGATAACCAGGAAGAATCTTCAATAGGCCTTCCTTTCCACTTCACCATATATTCTTCATATTGCCTATTCCGAGTACTTCTTCCCACACAGATATCCAAGATTTCTTCTCTCTTCTTTGAAGTAGATGCCAGAATACTCCATTGTTCTTTTGTTGGTCCATCCTCTGTTCCACCTTCATGATATTATGTTAAATCAACAATGTTGAACACAGGGGAAATGTTGATCCCACTCAGCAGCTCTACCTCATATTCATTTCCTAATTCATTCTTTTTCAAGATTTTGCATGGTCCAAATTTCTTCATTTTCAACTTATTATATGTTCCAACCAGAAACCTCTCTTTTCTCAAGTGAACCATGACTTCATCTCCTACCTAAAATTCCTTATATCTCCTCTTCTAATCTACCTTAGCCTTGTACTGAATATTCATCTTATTAATGTGCTTTCTCACCTCTTCATGCAAACTCTTCAGGTGTTCTACAAAGTCTTCGGATTTGGCACTTGTCTTTTCTCCCTTGTCCAGCTTCCATAACTCTGAAGCATTTCTTGGACTACTCCCATAAACAATCTAGAATGGTGATTTACCTATGATCCTATTGACAAAATTGTTGTAAGCAAATTTTGCTTGTGGTAGAATCAAATCCCATCCCTTGGGCTTATCTCCTACTAAGCATCATAGCAGGTTACCCAAACTCCTATTCACCAGTTATGTCTGTCCATCAATTTGTGGATGGTGTGTGTTGTACCCATGCAAAATTTTATGTATATGTTCCCAGACACACCTCCCAAGCACCCTGTAGCCTTGTCATTACTACACTAACCCTGTAGGTACAAGACATATCAAAAGACAGTGATCCAAGGCTCAAATGGAGGGAGATTATAGCAAGTCAATCAGGCCTAGAGCTGTGAATGAACACCTAGAAATGATGGCCAAAGTGATGGATTGAAGGCCAAAATGACATAGAGGAACCAAGGGAAGCAATGCAAATACATTTGGCAAATCAAAATTCAATTTTGAAAATTTTGAAATTTTGGAAAATTTCAAAAAAAATTCTAAGACATTTTTTAGCGTCTTTGGCTAAAGTGTGCTCCATCTTGGAGTATACTTCATGGAGAAGAGGTTTCCATGAGAGCTTCATATCATATGAGCCTTATTTCCAAACTTCAAGACATTTTGTCACCAGATGAAGAAGTTACGACAAAAAGAAGCTCCGCAAGTAGAGGCAAATGACAGTGATCCAGGCAACCTTCGTCAAAATGTTCAAGGCTAATTTCAAAGTTTCTCAAGGTCAAAATTCATAGTGAATGAGCATGGAAATGATGAATCAATCACGAGGTTCTTGTAGAAATCTCAAGGCAAAGACCAAGAGTTTCCAAAGGCGACATGGGCAAAAAATCTCTAAGGCAAAATGCCTTGGCAAGGGCAGCTTTAGACACCTCCAAAAGGCACCCATTATGTCCTAAATCCACACCTTTTTGGCTTCTCCAAAAGGCACCCTTTCTGACCAAAAGCCACGCCTTTTGGCTTCTCTAAAAAGGTGCTCAAAATAGCTAAAACACATGCCTATTTGGTCTCTCCAAAAGGCGCTCTATTTCATGGTTTTGCATGCCTTGTATCACTTTGTAAAAGGCGCTCATTTTGAAGGAAACCCACGCCTTTTTCAAACTCCAAAAAGGCACTCATATTGGCCAAATCCTTGCTCAAACATGAATATTCCAAAGTTAGAGAGACACATTTGTGTTAGGTTTCACTTGAAGGTTTTAACCTGGAACCCTTAATAAGCTTAGACAATGTGGCTGCGAGGAACTTGAAGAATTCAAGGCTCATTCAAGCTGGTTCATTTTCCATAGCTGCTCATAGTATCAAATTTGTACTTTCATCCATCAAACACTATAATCCCGAGTCAAGAGAAATCAGATCAAAGGATGGAAGATTGATTGCTAGCCTGAAACCTAATGATATAGAGTATGCCCTCGGTATCCCACCATTCAAAGAATCACTTAGCCTTGACCTTGAAGAAAGTGACAAAGTGTGGAGCTCAAGTATTGATAAGTGTCAAAAGATAGCCTACAAATGGGTAAAGGAAAGAAGTGAAAATCTCTGAGGAAGAGCCCTTAAGGGTAACCCAAAAGAAGAAAATTCAGTCTCAAGCCCCAATGCAACAGCAACCAAGGGCAGTCCCTTTGCCATCAGCTGAGCCAAGTTCACCAACAACTTATATTTCAGCTTCTACCTCTTCTTCATCTTCATCTTCTTCAGAAGAGGGGAATTTACCTACATCACAGAGAATACCCGAGCCTCATCTGTTTCCCATAACCATCAATTCTACACCACTTAACTCGTCAGGAGTTGATGAGGCAAGAGAACCTGAAGTCGAGTAGTGAGTTGAACTAGATATAGTAATGGAGGTTGACCTAGGGTTCAAGCCTGATATAGTGTTGGAGTTTGATCCTAAGTTAGAGACACACTTTGCACCTCCTAAGGTTGAAGTTATGCTAGATCTGGAGGTTGAGAAGGAAAATCATCCAGAGCTAATGTTTCAGGAATCTACTTCAAACTGGCTTCATACGGCGATTAGTGAGAAAAATAAAAGACCATCTTACCAATTGGATTTTAGTGCTCTGGCCAAGACTTTCAAAGAGCCTTCAATAAAGAAGCTAAAAAAGTAGTCAAGGATTTTGAAGTCTAGTGAAGGCGAATTGATCCTAGAAACTGCTATTCCTCCTTAGGATAAAGCGACCAAAGAAGTTGAGCCTGATGATTATCACATTATCAAGACTAGCTTTGGTCATAGTACCTGACAAGCGGCAGTAAACATTTTGGAGGCTGCTACTGATACTGTGAAGAATAGGGTGTTGAAAGATGGAGAAGACAAGGCTACCCTCAAATCAGAAAACAAGTAGTTGCATCAGTATATTTCACAACTCCTACATTCACCTTCTCCACCTACACTCTTTTTGCCATAGGTAATAGAGTCTACTGATGAACAAAGGTAGTTAAGCTAGTTGGTGGTATATGGCAAACACACCAAGGATTGGGTGGAGCATTTCATAGTAAAAAGTGTTAACTTTCTAGCAAGGTTGACAGCAGTGGTGTCCAATTCTAAGGATATTCTCCTAGGAATTCAGAACATGATAGAATGCATGATAGAAATGGAGCCTGTTTATGATAGGTTGTTGGTTATATTGCAAGCACTCAACATGAGGCCTATAACGACAGAGCATAAATCTATTATTTTCTCATGGACTCATTAGTACTCCTTGATTTACACCCCGAAGAGTATAGCCATGGAGTTGGCTACGTGGAAAGAAAAATTTCTTAGCATTGAGAAGTATGCCATTGATTTTGTCCAAAACATTCCTTGTAGGTATTTCAGCAATGAAGGCGTAAATTCCCTTGTTCATAATTTGCAGGATGAGTTCATGTAGCTAATCCACATAAAGTTTTGTGGTGATCCCCATGTAGACAAGATGTATCTCCTGGTTGAAATAGCATCTAAGTTTGTCATGGTTGAAAAAGAATTTGAAGGTTTTACAAAAATCACTGAATATGTTGTCATCAACCTATAGATGAGGACAATCCATCTTGATTCAATCATTATACTAGATGAGGCCCGAGTTGATGAATTTGAGAGAAATCTCAATTCTTAGACTTAGCCAATTTTTCACTATCTATAGGAAGAATCTATTTTTGGCAGCGGGAGAGATTTCCAAAGCAGATTCTATTTTAAGAACTGACTTTGCTTTCTAGAGTTAAATCTATTTTTGGATTTTGCTTTTGGAGGTCATGCAAATTTTCTTTGAGTGGAGCTCATTGTGTAATAACAGGCAAGTTCAGTTAACGGAATTGCATGATAAGATATTTTTATTTTTAATTGCTAGTAAGCTTGCATGCTTCCCATGCAACATTAGATCTAGAGTGAAGAGTGTTAGTTAACTCTTCCTTTTATTCCCTTGCATCTTTGCTTTCTAGGGTATAAATAAGTGTATTCTACACACTTAAACTTCCTAATGGTAAATACGAAGACTAATTTTTTCTCGCATTTTATTGTTTAAAGCAATGTTATTTGTTTTTATTCTTTGGTTAATGAGAATATGCATCATTGTTTCTGAGATCTATCTTGTTATCAAAGGTTGAAAGAATTGTTCATGACTTTGTGCGTGAATGATTATTGTCAGATCTTCATTGTTCCTTTGTGTTGAAATCTCCAAGTTGTTTCTTCAATTTCTTTATGCTCTGGATTTACTTAAAGAAATGGGAAGTGTATTTTGATAAAGTTTAGTTATTTTCTTCTGCAATATTTTAGAAAAATCTTATAGCCTTGTAGAAGAGCTTTAATTGCCTTGTGCTCATGCTCTGAGAAACCAAAAAAGATAGGTTATTTTGTAAACGTCTTTTTTATTTCTTTGTTGAGGGAGCTTCCCCTCCAAATTTGAAGAACAGTCCTACTATACACACTATCCTTTTTTCTTTCACACCAAAAGGTGCAAAATTAAATGCTAATAGTGCGTAGAACTAAACTTTGAATCTATATTCAACTTCTTCCACAAAGTTCTCCAAAAGTAACCAACAAACTTAGTATCTCGGTACGAAACTATGCTCTTAGGTAGATCATGTAGTCTCACCACCTCATTGAAAAATAACTCTGAAAAATAACTCTGCAATATGGACATCATTAGTCTTCTTACAAGGACCCACTTAGGATAGTTGGTATTCGATAGATTTTCACCATAGGGTTTCACTCTTTCAAAATGAAGATGCATTTGTTGATGCCAATGGACCTACTTCAACATTGATTATGAGATAATCTATGCCTAAATTCTCTCTCTCTCTCTTCTATGTGGAGTCATTGATCTTGCTACACCCTTAATCCTACAATGTGTACAAGGTTATGAGTAGTCATCTTGTGGATACCTTAACTCTTATTTAAGTTATATAATCATTAATATAGTCTTATATAAGTAGTTGGGATGATCTAGGTGGAATTTGTCATGCTTTGCACACACACCCCATTTTAACTTGGAAAAATGAGGACCCCCTTTTTTTGTTTCCTTTGCTTGATTTGGGTTTGGTTTTAATTTTTTGCATATACTTTGATTTTACTATTTGTTGCTTTCTTAGAGTGTTGGGGTTTGTCAATTTGGCATGACAATTGTAGCATCGTAAATTATGTATGCTTACAATTTCATGTTGTGTTTGGCACTTGCTTTAGTGTCCATGCCCTTAGGATGTTTTAGGATCATTTTGAGCTTTGGTCTTACCCTTGACCCACGAGATGTGCCTTTATGCTGCTTTGACCCTTTCTACTTATCATATTTAAAAACCATAAAAGTGCCTAAATACTGGCTTTGTTCTAAGTTGACTAGACCTTTCAAGAACTAGAATTGCAGAGATTCTAGCACTTAGCATGGACCTCTGTGCAGTGCATTGACAACTTGAAAGCATTTGTTAGTCTTGCAATCATTTCTATAAGTTGTCTCTTAAATTGTGTGATAGGCTGAGATTTTCTTGATGCTTATCCATGCCCAAACAACTCGTTTCCCTAATTTTTTGCCTTTTCCCTCTCTATTTAAGCAAGTAGATTTTCCATTGCAAAGGATCAATTTTATTTCATAGTGAATCTCTACTGAAATTGAGAGCCACCATTTCTACAATTTGTTTTCTCAAGATTATATCATGCTCTTGCTCACAAGCTTGATTACAAGTGCCCTTGCAATTGAAGTGTTTTGAATCCTGAAGGATTTTGATTGGGACCATTGCCTATTGAGCAGATTTCACTTCCTCACTATGAGGTGATAATGTTTCAATTAATCCTCATTTTTGTACTTCATATTGCAATCCATTTTTGATATATCACTTATCTCTGTGGGTTGAATACATTTGCTACTTTTCCCTGTCATATAGAGATTGTTAAATGTGAATCCACTCTAAGTCACTGAATAGGGTTTTATTTGTCAATATTTCATTATTGCTTGTCACTACTCAAACAATTCTAGATACACTTAAAATTAGACCACACACTTTATTTATCAATCAATCAATATCTTTGGTTGTCATTGAGGTGAAAACACCAAAAATGGATTTTGACTAAGGCAAACTCCTACATAGTCCAACCCCTCTTTTCGATCTATGCATTTATAGATTTCATCAAGAAGTTCGAAAGCTGAAGGAATGGTTGAAAATATTGGCATGAGGATCAAGATCTTGAATCCGTATTGTGTCCATGTTCTACAAACTACAACATGGTGCATAGATGTCCTTGTGGCACATGTTGTCATCTTGGATAGTGAAGCTATCCACCTAGTGCTAGGTTCTCTATGATTTTGCATTTCCATTTATGTATTCCCTTTTGCAAGTAATTTTATCGGTTTCTATATTTTTCCAATTTTCTTCTATTATTATTAATTTTAGTTAGTTTTAGTTATCCATTTTTCATTCTAGTAGAAACAAAGGGATTTAACTCGAACCTTCTCAATCTTTGATATTGGATAGTAGCAAGATATATGTCTTCGTTGGCTAGTATCCTAATGTTTAGATAGAAAATTATTCTGATTATAAGTAGTTTAGTTATAATCAATTTTCTTATCAAACACCTTTGTATGCTTGCATGGGAATTTATCAACATGTTAGGGTTTGTCATTTTGGCATGAAAATAGAAGCTTCCTTGACATCCCAACATCTAGGGGTTAATGGTGGGCTTGTGTGTCACCCTTGTTGAAATTTTTGAGTTTTCCATTACAGCATGCCTATGAAGCTATCTTTGACATCTCGATTAGCAGGGATCTAACCCAACTCCAAGCTACCCTCAGCTCTGCATTTATTGTAATTTTCCCACATGCATGCAAAGAGGATATTTGTTTCTGCTTGACTTATTTTCTTTTCACTTTTTCTTTGGTGTTCTCATTCCCTGCACTCTAGAAATTTAGTCTTTCTATGAAACCCTTGTTGCAAGATTGAGGTTGCTAGTGTGTTCTCGGATGAGTTATCTGTTGGCCTCATTTTCTCCCAATAGGCTTTTGGAATTGTGCATGTAAATGTACTGCCACCTCCTCCATATGCCAAACAAAGAAGTGTATTCTATTATCGGAGGTTATGATTACTATCAAAAATGACATCAACCATCGATGAAGGGGAGTTTTAAAACTTTCGAAGTAGAGGACAAGGTTGTGAAATGATGTAAAAACACCGATGAAGAATGTAACTGAATTTATTGGCAATCTCATCAAGTTTTAAAACCACTCAAAACTGCTAATGACAAAATCAAGAGGTAGTTATGGTAACTACCCAAGAAACATAAAATGAGTCTTTGTTGAGGCATGGTGATAAAAACTTTCAAAGAAATGTAACTGGATATTATAAAGCCTTACCATGATTTGTGAGCCTTCTCTTGGTCTGCGAATAATGTGGAAGTTTAGACAAGGCACTGACATGTTTGATAGCATACATCAAGAAACTACAAATATTATAGGTATGTACAAAATGAATTCATCGAGATGCTATTGAGAACATAAGTTTGATGAAGATGGTTTCAATTGAATACAAAATGATTAGTGCAAAACCAATCTCTTCAACCCTCACCGATACTCTCACAACCTACGCCAAAAAGAAGAACTTGTAGCTTGGTATGGCCATCAAGAAAAGCATAATTGGAAGGGGATTTTTGTTACAAATTTTAGTCGCTACTGCCCTGGTAGACATACATGCAAGAGGTGGGTGCATAGACAAAGCACATGAACTTTTGATAGAATGCCTCAAAGGTTTAGCTGATGTACTTATATGTGAGAATTATAATACTCAGAAAATTGTCTCATGTTGTCAACTATTCCTATTGGCGTATTCCTTGAACCTCCTATGGGTGCAAGCGCTAGCTTTATTGGTGTAGGGTATACACAAAATGTATTTGTTAAAAAGACTCTAGAAACTTTAAAACAAATACATTTGGCAGATATAAAGACAAATTATGCAACCTATGCTAGCATTCTCACCTGCCTATGTGAAAATGTGAGCTCTTGAATAGGGTATGAATGTCCATGAATTTAGAATTGAAAGTGGATTGTTCTTAGATGTAACAGTTGTAAGTTCCTTGGTCGATAGATCGATTATGTGGAAGAAACAAGGAAGCACATGAACCGTTTGATAGAATACCCCAAAGAAATGAGGTTTTGTGAAATACAATGATTACAGTAGGCACAAAATGGGTTTATTGAAAAGACTTCAGAAACATTCAAGGAAATGCAGCTGGCAAGTGTGAAACAAGACTCGGTGACCTTTGCCAACCTTCTCCCAACCTATGCAAAATAACAGACTATGGACATCTATCAAAACACAATCCAAGGAGGAATTTTGTCAGATATTAGAAAATCTCCTAGATACATGTATACCAACATGGAAGGACAAACTTGAAAGAAGCTACCTACAAGAATTTAAAGCATAAACAGAGGTTCACAATAAATTTGTTGATCATTTCTTGGAGCTACTTATGGTAGGGTAGAAGTTGTGTCTAAAGTGGTATGAATTGGAAGATCAAAAGGAAATCTCTTATGTTGTCTAAATACTCCTTAAGGATAAGAAAACCCAAAAAGAAGACGAATCTGATTATGAATCTAACATTCAAGAAGGTGAATCTAAAGTAGAGTGCTCGCTTCACATTTTCCATGTTGATCTAAGTAAAGATAATGAATTTAGATTGGATTGCAAGGTGCATTGGAAATGCTATGATGAGAAAAATTAGTTGTCTGATGTGGATGTTTTTTATGGTGTTTTCCCAATTAGAGAGCTAGTGGCCTTAATAGATTCAGAAAATGTTCAAGCTTCTCTTGACGATTCTAAAAATCATCAGATGGTTGTATTCGTGGACATTATAAACTTCATACAACCTAGATATGTTTTGATGGAGAATGTTGTTGATTTTCTAAAGTCTTGTAATGGATTCCTAGTCGTTATTCCTTGATTTACCCATTTGAGAAACTCCCCCAAAATCTGCTACCAACACATGAAGCAGTTGTGAGAGGTAATGTTCCAAATGAATGGGAGTGCAACATGGTCACATATGATGAAAACTAACATTATAACCTTAAAAAGCACTTGTCCTTGAGAATACATGTCTACAATGATAGAATGAATCCTTAAGGTGGCTTGTGTATAGTATGAAGAAATTGTACGGTTTCCTTCAATTGACCTTCTCTACATAATGCTGTGAGATTGAGGGATACACGAGTCTAAGATTCAGGTATTTAAAAGATTTGTCAAGATCTGGCAAGGTTTGGTTGCCTAAATGGAGAAGACAGAGATGGAAAGTTTAACTTATCAAAGTTCATCACTCAAAAGTTGCAAGTTTCATGTTAACTTTTTGTAAACGTGACTTATGTTACATGTTGTAACTGAAAGTTAGAAATGAGCTTAGTTTCTAGTTAATTCTTAAGTGCCAAAATTGGGTGGTTACTCTAATTAACTATCTTTCTAAAAATAAATTCAGTTATTCTAAGTTGGTGCACTTAAAGAGTTAGTTATCCTAAGTGGATTAGCCAAGTAATTATTCTAAGTAGTTACAAAAGTGGTTAAGGTAGTTACCTTAAGTGGTTACTAACCTCACCTATAAATACAACATTGTAATTCAATCAAGGGGTTCTACTTTTTTGCAAGGCACTATGTAAAGGACTCGAATAGTATTATTCAAGCAAGAAAGCAATAAAGAAACATTTTGGATGTGTGTACAATTCAATTTCACATGTTGTTGTTGATATTCGTATGTTTAATCAATGATAACCATTTGCTTTCCTTTAAACATTGCATGTGGAAAAGATTATCATGTTAAGTTTTGATATCTCAACTTGAATATGTGGAACTTGAATCTATAAGATTATTTCTCATTTCTTCATTAGTTTTTGTTATTCGATTTGTTTTGTTCTTATAACAGCAGAAAATCAATATACCCCCGTCATACGAGGGAGCTACCCCTCTCAAACGCAGAGAGGAATCAACATAGTCCTACAATTCTTCAACTGTTGTGAGAAGGTTGTTGCTGATCCAAGGGCAAAACGGAGTTATTCACGAAGGTTATTTAAAAGCATCAAATCTATTTACCAATAGATTTTTGGTGACTCTGCTGGGGAAACGAGCTGAAGCGTTGGTGCCATTTATTCTTCAAAAATATACAGTTATCTCCCCAAGAAAAGAAGTTGGTGACTCTATCTGAAAGAAGAATCCTGAAAGATGGTTTGGTATCAAAGAACGCAGATGCATAACTTGTAGTTTCCTAAATCAGACAGTGACAGTGATGATGAAGATTATCCTTTTTCTGCATCCTCTGCTTAGTAAAATCAAGTTCTTGATGATCCTAAGCAAGTAGAATTTTTGAAGAGTTTCTATGGTGTCATGCAACTTGCTACTAATCAGGTTCATCCTTCTTTTCTTCAAACATTGTAGAAGATTGAAGAAAAGTATGGGAAGGAGATTCATTTTCTTGCTCTTGATCGCAACTCCCTATCAGAAGAAATTCATACACCTGAAGAGAAAAGAAACTATGTTGAGATATATCATTCACATGATGAGGACAACAATGAAGAAGAAGACCAAAAAGAAGTGATAGAGATAAAAGAAGAAGATTGTATGGAAACATGCAATGATGAAGAATAAATCTATCCAGATGATGACATGTTCTCAGTTTCTTTGAAGAATATCACTCCTCTTGTGACAACTTGCTCCAGTTCGACAACTATATCTTCTGAAGAAGGTTCCTATGACATGGTTAATGTTTAAGGGAACAGAAGAAATTTTGAACCAAAGTGAGAAAGATCATGAAGACAAGTTGCAAAACATTCTTTTGACACACATGCAATCTGACCAAGAGGAGAATGATCATGAAATAGACCACAAGATCTTTCTCATAAAGTTTCCATCACAAATTGGTGTCTCAAGACTCCTGATGATGTCTTTCTATATGGAAAATATATTCCTACATCACCAATCATTGAGGTGGAAAGATCCATTGATGAAATTAGAGGTATAACATGTATTGGACAACTTTGTACTACTATAACCAATGTAGAGGCAACCATAACTGAACCCTTGCAAATATCCTCCTTAGCTTTAGAAACGGAGACCTTTACTTTTAAAGATATTGGTAGAGTTTCAATTAGTGGTACAGTTAATACAAAAGTCAAAGATCAACTTCAAAATGAAGATGAATCATCAAGCATTCATTCTTTATCATACATGCAATTGGAGTATGAAGTTTTCAGATTTCATGAAGAGTTCCATGGAGAAGAATCATCGAGTCCAGAGAATATTGAGGAGGTCTTATTGAAAGCACAATCTTTGTCTTATGGACTATTTAAAGTTCAAAGCAATCCTCTTTTCAAATCTTTAGATCAAGAAGACACCCCTATTTCAGAGGATAGTTGTGGGAGTCATGCCAACAATGAAGCAAGGAATGAGGTAATGGATGTTCCAATGGAGGAATTCAATAAAGTTAACTCTCGTGATGTTTATATCTGAAGTTGGTGCTTGAAAGGTTTAAACAATGATTCCCTCTATAGCCAAGGTGTCTACTTCAATCCTTTATTTGTGAACGAGTGCATTTCCACAGATGATTCTCAAGTTGATACTCAAAAGCATGATTTGATGGGTGTGTCTACATGGGTTTCTTCACATCACAAATTGTATGAAGGTTGTCCAATTCGTGGGATAATTTGTTGCAAACCAGATTATCAGAAAGATCTTCAGATAGAGGATATTGGTGTGATCGGCATGATGTCGAAATATATGTTTTAAGCTACACAAGGCAACACTAGTATGATTTGGAAGGACTTAGATGCTTATGATGAGAAATGTTTGTTTGGTTTGCTATTCAAGGAGTCCTCATTTTTCATGTAGCTTATTTTTCTCATCACTTTGGAATGGTTATTGAGTTCACAGGCACCTCATCCGTGCTCATCTCTTTTTCGTAAAGGTGCCTATTTTTCTCAACCTGTCAATGGTTTTACATGATCATCCTAACCAGTTCTAAGGTAGGAGTCACCTACCATGTATATAGGTTAATTAGGTGTTTTGGTTGTGTCTACCTTGTTTCAGTTTTTGTTGGTTTTTGTTGTTTGTCTACCTTTCTTGAGTCTCCTTGTTCTCCTTGTACATCATGTTATCTCCTGACTCTACCTATCCAATGGATAAGGCACTATTCATTTCTGGAGATTCTAGGTTCATCCTACGTCCACAAGGTCCTTGTCCCCAATTAGAGCTAGTTGTTGGCCTCATTTTCTCCCGATAGGCTTTTGGAATTGTGCATGCAAATGTTACTGCCACCTCCTCCATACGCCAAACAAAGAAGTGTATTTTATTATTGGAGGTTATGATTACTTTCAAAAATGCCATCAACCATCGATGAAGGGAAGTTTTAAAAGTTTCAAAGTAGCGGACAAGGTTGTGAAATGATGTAAAAACGCCGATGAAGAATGTAACTAAATTTATTGGCAATCTCATCAAGTTTTAAAACTACTTAAAACCGCTGATGACAAAATCAAGAGGTAGTTATGGTAACTACCCAAGAAACATAAAATGAGTCTTTGTTGAGGTGTGGTGATAAAAACTTTCAAAGAAATGCAACCAACTGTTGTAAAGCCTAACCATGATCTATGAGCCTTCTCTCAGTCTATGAATAATGTGGAAGTTTAGACAAGGCACTGACATATTTGATAGCATACATCAAGAAACTACAAATATTGTAGGTATGTACAAAATGAATTCATCGAGACGCTATTAAGAACATAAGTCTGATGAAGTTGGTTTCAATTGAATACAAAATGATTAGTGCAAAACCAAACTCTTCAACCCTTGCTGATACTCTCACAACCTATGCCAAAAAGAAAAACTTGTAGCTGGGTATGGCCGTCAAGAAAAGCATAATTGGAAGGGGATTTTTGTTACAGATTTTAGTCGCTACTGCCCTAGTAGACATACATGCAAGAGGTGGGTGCATAGACAAAGCACATGAACTTTTGACAGAATGCCTTAAAGGTTTAGTTGATGTACTTATATGTGAGAATTATAATACTCAGAAAATTATCTCATGTTGTCGGCTACTCCTATCGGTGTATTCCTTGAACCTCCTGTGGGTGCAAGTGCTAGCTTTATTGGTGTACGGTATACAAAAAATGCATTTGTTAAAAAGACTCCAGAAAGTTTAAAACAAATACGTTTGGTAGATATAAAGACAAATTCTACAACCTATGTCAGCATTCTCACCTGCTCGTGTGAAAATGTGAGCTCTTGAACAGGGTATGAATGTTAGTGAATTTAGAATTAAAAATTGATTGTTCTCAGATGTAACAGTTGTAAGTGCCTTGGTCGATAGATCGATTATGTGGAAGAAACGAGGAAGCACGTGAACCGTTTGATAGAATGCCCCAAATAAATGAGGTTTTGTGAAATACAATGATTGCAGTAGGTACAAAATGTGTTTATTGAAAAGACTTTAGAAACATTCAAGGAAATGCAACTAGCAGGTGTAAAACAAGACTCGACGACCTTTGCCAACCTTCTCCCAACCTGTACGAAATAACAGACTATGGACATCTATCAAAACACAATCCAAGGAGGAATTTTGTCAGATATTAGAAAATCTCCCAGATACATGTATACTAACATGGAAGGACAGACTTGAAAGAAGCTACCAGCAAGAATTTAAAGCATAAACAGAGGTTCACAATAAATTTGCTGATCATTTCTTGGAGTTGCTTATGGTAGGGTAGAATTTGTGTCTAAAGTGGTATGAATTGGAAGATCAAAAGGAAATCTCTTATGTTGTCTACATACTCCTTAAGGATAAGAAAACCCAAAAAGAAGACGAATCTGATTATGAATCTAACATTCAAGAAGGTGAATCTAAAGTAGAATGCTCACTTCACATTTTCCATGTTGATCCAAGTAAAGATAATGAATTTAGATTGGATTGCAAGGTACAATGGAAAGGCTATGATGAGAAAAATTGGTTGTCTGATGTGGATGTTATTTATGGTGTTTTCCTAATTAAAGAGCTAGTGGCCTTAATAGATTTGGAAAATGTTCAAGCTTCTCTTGATGATTCTAAAAATCATCAGATGGTTGTATTCATGGACATTATAAACTTCATATGGCCTAGATATGTTTTTATGGAGAATGTTGTTGATATTCTAAAGTCTTGTCATGGATTCCTAGTTGCTATTCCTTGATTCGCCCATCTGAGAAACTCCCAAAAAATATGCTACCAACACATGAAGCAGTTGTGAGAGGTAATGTTCCAAATGAATGGGAGTGCAACATGGTCACATATGATGAAAACTAACATTACAACCTTAAAAGGCACTTGTTCTTGAGAATACAAGTCTACAATGATAGAATGAATCCTCAAGGTGGCTTGTGTATAGTATGAAGAAATTGCAGGGTTTCCTTCAATTGACCTTCTCTATATAATGTTGAGAGATTGAGGGATACAGGAGTCTAAGATTCAGGTATTCAGAAGATTTGTTAAGATTTGGCAAGGTTTGGTTGCCTAAATGGAGAAGACAAAGATGGAAAGTTTAACTTAGCAAAGTTCATCACTTGAAAGTTGCAAGTTTCATGTTAACTTTTTGTAAAAGTGACTTATGTCACATGTTGTAACTAAAAGTTAGAAATGAGCTTAGTTTCTAGTTATTTCTTAAGTGCCAAAATTGGGTAGTTACTCTAAGTAACTATCTTTATGAAAAGAAAGTTAGTTTTTCCAAGTTGGTGCACTTAAAGAGTTAGTTATCCTAAGTAGATTAGCTAGGTAGTTATTCTAAGTAGTTACAAAAGTGGTTAAGGTAGTTACCTTAAGTGGTTACTAACCTCACCTATAAATACAACATTGTAATTCAATCAAGGGGTTCCACTTTTTCGCAAGGCACTGTGTAAAGGACTCGAATAGTATTATTCAAGCAAGAAAGCAATAAAGAAATGTTTTGGATGTGTGTTCAATTTGATTTCACGTGTTGTTGTTGATATTCATATGTTTAATCAATGATATCCATTTGCTTTCCTTCAAACATTGCATGTGGAAAAGATTATCATGTTAAGTTTTGGTATCTCAACTTGAATATGTGGAACTTGAATCTATAAGATTATTTCTCATTTCTTTATTAGTTCTTGTTATTTGATTTGTTTTGTTCTTATAACCCCAGAAAATCAATATACCCCCATCATATGAGGGAGCTGCCCCTCTCAAATACAGAGAGGAATCGACATAGTCATGTGATTCTTCAATTATTGTGAGCAGGTTGTTGATGATCCAAGGGCGAAATGAAGTTATTCACGAAGGTTATTTAAAAGAAACAAATCTGTTTACCAACATGATCTTGGTGTACATTTGCTTGTGGTTGTTGTTTTCCTGTTTGACATTATTTTTAGGCAACTTTTCCACTAGGTAGGGTCTTTGTGAGCCATCTATGTACTTTGATGGCATTTTTATGAATTTGTTTGATCATCTCTTCCTTGTGTATGATTGTCATGTTTGATTTACCTTTGGGTTTATTTTATTTTTGATTTTCTTTTGACCATTGGTCTCATTTTGATTTCCTACATTTTGCTTCTTTCATCTTCCTTTATTCACCCATTTGAATCCTTTTGTTTGCTACACACCTTTCAAGGTTGTTTTGGTGAGGTAATGTTTAAACCTTTTGATCCTATGGAGTTTTTATGCTTCCATACCCTTTGGGCATGTAGTATGAGGTGTCCTTAATCCCTAATCACCAACATTATACACTTACTAAATCTTTTGGGATCAATGGATCGAGCCTCCCCATTTTTGACTATTTTCTAGGCACAGGTAAGAGGATTTGCCCAATCTTTGATTCTTGATGTTCTACACTTTTATATTATCTTGGGGTTGCAAGGTCGGGCCTGCTTAGTTTTGACTAACATTTTGGTAATAGTTTGATGGTTCTTTCAATTCTTTATATGTTCCACTCTTAGCTTTATCTATATTGGGGAATTGAGGTGCACTTTATTCATTTTCTATTTTGGCATGAGTAAGAAAATATGTTCGACTCCCAATCTCTGATAATTTTCACCTTACACTTTTGTGGGTTTGCGGTGTCAAGGTACTTTGTATTGGCTTGACTTTTGGGCATTGGTTTGAAGGTTTCCCTAATCCCCAATGTCTGATATTCGCTACATAGTTTTGTCCTTTGGGCAGGTATCAAGCCTCTAAGATCTCTGATACCTAGTAATGGATTATGACTAGTCTCTAAGACTTGTTTATTTGCCCCATTGCACACTTCAAGTTAATTTTTTTATGAAAATAGGTTTTAAACCATGGCATATATTAATCTTAATGGATCTAATGAGTATATCTTACAAATTGAATTATTTCAATGGTTTATAATGGATGGTTTGTGTGCATTATTGCAGAATTGCAGGCTGAACTCCCATGAAAAGAAATGAAGTACAAGTTCAAAGGCTACCATCCCCTATCCAAGATTCCCCGTGCCTAAAGATTAGAGATTCTAAATTGCGACATGTTAATTTCATCCAAGCATAATAGTAAAATCCCATCTCTATTTTTCCAGTAAAGATCCCCATTGATGAATACATACTTTGAAGCTTGCAGTTTGAGTGTCCTCCTTTTGTTATCATCATACCCTTCAGGACACTTCATATGTTTTAGATAATATATTACATCAACATACCAAGGAGTATGCTCAATACTGGTACTTGCATTATCAACATCATTAACACCACATATCTAGGAAGCTTCAAGATTACTTCCAGCCATCAACTTAGCAAGGCCTTGTCATCTCACTAGTTTAGTGATCTGGATTTCAATATTGAATTCCTGAATTCTATTGATCCACCTACATCTTCTACCAGTAACTTCGGTCTAGACCAATACATCCTTGACTGCAGCATTAGGTACATATGCTATGATTTTGGCTCCCACCAAGTATGGTCTAAAGGTTTTTACTGCTTTTACCAATGCATATGCCTATTTTTCAACAATGTCATATTTTAACTCTACATTCTGAAGGGATTTTCTAAAAAATGAGATAGGTTGTTGATATCCATCATTGTTTTTCTACAATAGCACTACTGCAACTGTATGGTAAGATGCAAATGAAAACAATTGGAATGGTTTATTGAAATCTGGGGATATCAAGACAGGAGCTTCTTTGATTGCTCTCTTAATAGTAGCAAATGATTCTATTATTTCTATTGTCCATTTTACTTCTGAGTTTTTCTTTAGCATCCTTGATATAGGGCAAACAATTTTTGCAAAATTAGATATAAACCTCCTAACAAAATTAATTTGTCCAAAAAATGACTATATGGCTTTCACATTCTTAGGAATAGGGACTTGGTCAATTGCTTTTACTCTCTCTGGATCTATTTTCACTCCATCCTTAGAAACTATATGGCCAAGTAATTTCCCTTCTGTCACTGCAAAATGGCACTTTTTAGGATTCAGTGAGATCCCATACTCTAGGGCCCTAATAAATATTTGCTCCAAGTGTGTGCAATGATCCTCTACCCTTTTAGAATATGCTGTCAGGTCATCTTGATACACTATCATGATTTTATTTATCAACTTAGAAAAAGCTACATCCATTGCTCTTTGAAAGGTTGCTCCAGCATTAGTGAGCCCAAATGGCATTCTCAAATATACATATGTTCCCCATGGAGTGGTGAATGTAGTCTTAAATTGCTCTGATTCTTTGACTTTCACCTGATTGTAACCTGAGAAGCCATCCATCATTAACAACAATTCACATCCAGTAACCCTTTGTAATACTGCTTCCATATTGGGGAGGGGATAGTTATCTTTAAGAGAAGACATGTTTAAGTTCCTGAAATCCACACATAATCTGATATCACCATTCTTTTTTCTAACAGGAACTAAATTAGATACCTAGGAGGAATGTTTGATAGGTTTAATGATAGCCCCATCCCTTAATTTTGTAAGTTATAACATTTTAGGGGCTAAGGTAGGGTTGATTGGCCTCTGTTTTTGCCTAAATGGTTTAGTATCTGGCTTTAGTGGTATTTCATGTTGAAACAGATCCTCTCTATATGCTTTTAAATCATCATATGACCAAGTAAATACATGCCTAAACTTCCTGAGTAAATTAATGATTCGGCTCCTAATTTTTGGGTTAAGATTTCTTCCAATATATACATTTTTTGGGGCTGCTTGTGTCCCCAAATTGATTTCTTCAAGGTCATTAGGTATCACTGGTATGTTTTTCTTTTTATATTTGTCATGTCCATCAAATGTCTTTTCTAATGCTATGAGTCCTTTAGGTATCTCATTCGTTTTCAACTGGACTATCTCTTGACCAAAAAGGGTTTCCTTCCCATTATGTTCCTCTACAAATGCATTGAAATCAATCTCTTGATTTTCATAATAATCAGTACAATGTAAGAAGTTGATTATATCTGCATCATTATCAAACACTTGCCAGTTATGTATATTATCTGGGATGGTAGGTCTAGTTTTGAATTCAACCTCTGTAATTCCTCCCAATGTGACATCATCCCTTTTCAATGCGATATTTTCTAAGAAATCTGCCATAATATTTTTAGACCTATCAACCCAATTGATTGAAAAGGCATCAAACAATTCAATATTATCCCAAACTGCATTTTTGTACTGTCTTAGCCTTTTGTTTTTTGATAGGTATTTTTCTCTTCCTTAGGAAATGACCAATTCAGAATCACCATAGACAACTAACTTTTTTATTTTATGCTTAATGGCTATGTTCAAACCAATGCACAAAGCTTCATACTCAGCTACATTATTCGTGCATTCAAATGTCAATAGAAAAGAGTATTTGAAAGTTTTACCTCCTAGTGAGATGAAAACTATTCCAGCCCCATTTCCTATTTTGTTGCATGCACCATCAAAGTACATCTTCCAAACATCATTTTCTTCTTTCATAGATTCAATGTGGATTGGATCAGTGTTACACAATTCTGGTATATTTTCTCCAACTTTGAAGACTCCTAAATCTGTATCACAAAAGAAATTTATTTGATGCTGATCTAATCTTTCTATAATATTGTCATACCTTGGCTCTCTACACAGCTTGATGTCTTTGCCTCCCACTGGTATGGTGGCATATGATAAGTCCAACTGAACATTTCCTCCTGCCATTGCAGCCCATTGCCTTGATAGAAGCATTCCATAATACGGTGGGATGTCAACTACAGTAATATCAATGTTATAAGTTGCTTCAGGGTGTGAGGCAAGTTTTATCTCCACATCCCTCACAATACCAACTACAAGGATAGATCTGTTATCCATTGCATAACACTGGCCAAATGTAGTATTAACCCACATTCCTAATTCCTTCATAACTGCTATAGGCATGATGTTCATGGCAGCACCTGAATCAATCATTCAATTTCTGACTATTCAGTTCTTGATTAATAGTGTAATGTAGAATGGGTCTACCTGTGAAGGATTTTTTGTTAGTGTATCACCAAGGTATACCTCAGGCATTTGGAATCTCTGTTGATGAACATTGTTTGTTGTGTTTTCATGTCCTTTATATTTTTGACTTAGTGTATCAGAAATCAACTTAACAACTATGCTCCTATATTTATCTATCTTCATCATCTCTAAGAGTGGAACTGATATTTTTACCTGAGACACTGCATGAGCAATGTCAAAAGAATGGGCCATGGTCTGGTCATTCTTTACTATTTTTGTGTTATCCTTTTCTTGATTTTGTAAATTTTCTTTCACTTTATCCTTACCACCTTTTTCTGGTTCTTTAGATGATGATTTTGTATTATTCTTTTTGTTATTCTGATCTTTTATAAACACACTCTCAGGAGTTCCTTGTTCAACATTAGTTGTTCTATTCCTTAAGTTGTAAGTGTTTCTAGCTTGAGCTACTGCAACTACTATAAGAGCTTCTCTTTCATCCTCAATTGGCTTTCTCCATTGACCGTATGGCTGATTGTTATAACAAATAGGTTGCTCACAACTATCTTCCTGATCTGAGAACACTTCTTGTTCTCCCATGTTGATATGATGCCTTTGGTTTGCTACATCATACTCATATCCTTCTTCCTCTAAAGAAGAGTAATCTTCAGTCACCACACATGGTGTATCCTGCATCATGTTTATGGTGTGGTTGTCTCTATTATAATTGTACAACATTTCCTCTTGTTGTACTGATTTAACTACCTCACAGTATTCAGGTAAATGTGGTAAATTACACACCAAACACCAAGGTTTATTTTCTACCATATGTGCCATGTTTCTTTTCAGGGGGTCAGGAGTATCCTTACCATACTGTTGCTTTCTGCTATTGTCAATGGGTCTCCAATCCTTCCAATTTGTATTGTAGGGCATATTGTACAATGTAGGCCTTTCATGCCTATGTTGACCCTCTGGTTTAGTTTGTTGAACATTTGGGTTCTGAGGATTTCTATGGCTGTCTCTCTTACTAACCATTCCCACAGCCTTCCTATTGTTTTCAATGGTTAGGGCCACTTTCTGTGCTTCTAATAGGGTTGCAGGACACCAATTTCTAATCTCGTACCCTGTTTTGGGGTCAAATGCTTTCATATAAATACTCAATGCTGCAGGATCAGATAGCTTGGCTCCATGTGGTACCTTATTATGCAATTTGGAAAATTTTAGGTTGAAATCATATATTGATTCATTTTGATACTTCTGTATACTTATCAATTCATGTAATGCAAACTCAGGGGCATATTGGTTACCATACTGGTCCTTAAACTGGTTATGGAAATTAATTATTGAACTGATTGAGGCGTCAGGTAGGCTGTTAAACCAATCTCTGGCATCTTCAGTGAGAGACATCATGAATAACCTCATTCTAATATCTTCCCAATCCATACCAATATCTTGCATGAAAGCATTGAAACTTTTGATATGATCTTCAGCTGATATTGCATTATTCCCTGTAAACTTGGGAACCATATTTCTCCAAGTACTATCCATAGGATATGGATACAATTGATATCCAGTTAAATTAAATTGGCTACATATATTTGCAAGGTTTTGAGGTGGAAAGTTCAAGGGTGGCGGATTGGGATAGTAATTATATCCACCTGGTGGCTGATGATATGCATATTGCTGCTGTTGGTTCATGTGAGGATTCATGTAGGGATTTTGTGGTCTATAATATTGTTGACCAGGGGGTGGGTAAGTATTTGCCATATGTTGAGATGCATTATTTATGGGAGGTGGTCTAGGGTTTCGGGGTATGGTATTTTGATGATTTCTAGATGCATGTGAATTTGAAATTCCACCTGTATTTTGCTGTAGAATTCTTGAATTGTTTCCTCTATATGGAGGTACATATTTTGGGGGGATTGTTTCAGCTTTATTTCTATTCTATTGATTTTCTTGCTGCAACAACCCTTTCTCTTCCAGTATCTTGTACCTTTTGAGTTCTTCCCAAAGCATGAGCATTTCCTGTTGCTCTTCACTCATACCTTTTAAATTCTCTGAATTGTTATTTATTTCCTGATTTTCTAGATTATCATTTATTCCTTGATTTGAGAATCCAAATCCTATCTCTTCTTCCTGATGTAGTGACATCTTGAAATCATGTTCAGCCTAATTTTGATCAATATCCCTCATGACCTGTGCATCATACTCGAGCTGTTCTTGAGGAGTTGGTCTATATCTTGCCAAAATATCATCAGTTGCTCCACTGAGATTCTCGTTTGAACCATGTAGATGTGTGAATTTGTTGTGAATTGGAATATTTTGCTCTGCATTATTCTCTTGAGTATCCAGATTATTATCTTGGTGAGAATAATTTAATGTTCCATTTCTTTTGGAAATGTTTCTAAGTGGTGGAGATGACTACAATTTCTTGCCTTCCATCTTGGATCTCCTACCATCCATTTGGTATTAAATTCTTATGTTATTACTGTAACTAGAGTCGCCACCTATTTAGTAAATAGGAAAATTTTGTGTTTTATCTTTAGGGGTTCTTGTTTCCAGTAGAGTTACCAAATCAAATTTTCTAAAAATGACTCTATAAAAGGAATGATTAGTTTCTAAGGTCTTTTATTTAAGTCCCCAGTAGAGTCACCAATTTGTTAGGTCTCAAAAATGCAAGTTGCTGATCCTAAGAGGATGCCAGGCCCTATGCTTAGATTTGCAACGTTTTTGAACTAACGTGACAAAATCAACCTTCAAGGTTTAGTGATTTTCTACACTTCAGGTCCTGCTACACCTAGGTGGGTGAGCCTTAAGAATTAAAGTAGACTAAATGTAAATGTATTGACTAATTAAATCTATCTACAATGGTAAAGTGTGTAGGATAGATGAAAAGCTTGCTATCTGATTATATCTAATGTCTAGTGAATGGTTTGGTAGAAATTGTATAAGTAATATCAAGGTAAAAAGGATTTTTAAATGATGAATTTAAAATAAGACCAGTGCTTTGTTGGGTAACAGAGTCGAATGAAGGACCGAGACTAGTGGCTTATAATGGGTAATAATTCTAATTGTTTGGCACAACTTTGGTTTATAACTTGTATAAATGTGCAAGGGAATGACTGACAAACTCTTCTTGATAATCCAACCAATATAATCAGATATCTTATAATTCACCAGAAGGTATTTTAATCCTTACTTGAAGGAACCAATTGAAATGAATGAGCAAGAATAACAAATAATATTGTCTTGGAGACAGAATGGCAATCCTAATTATATGGCTATACTTAGTAATCCAAACTTAATACTTCCAGGCTACTGTGACTGATCAGAAGGATTTAATTCCTCAAATGGAAACCAATTTACTCAACCACACGGATACAACAAATGTGTACTGACAAATTAAATATATGCTTGATATATTAATTTGAATAACAAGGAAATATAGAACTGGAGACAACCATAGAATTAAGTAACTATAACAAACAATTGATGCCAAGATGGAACCACTGAATCAGAGAACTTCAATCTACTACTTCAAATAAAACATGCAATATAGTCTTTCTAAAAACATTGTAAATTATATATATGTATATATATTCTATTGCTGATGATCTTTCAGCACCAATTGTTTGAACTTATATAGGTATTTCTATGAAGAGACATAACTCTTCAATAAGTCCTTTTGGGATTTTAACAAGACTAACACCTATTACATAACTATGATTAGGCTCTATTTAGCCATAAGTAAATTTTAGCCAGATGGTCCAAGTACTCTTGATCTCGATGGGAATCAGTAAGCTCAATGGCACTTCTTGTAATCATTTCAATTGTGACCATCTTTTCCAAGAGTTTGCAAGCTTCTCCAGATGTAGAATTCTCGTCTTTAAGAGCTCCCATAGCCTCGTGTAATATAGTTTGACAATCAACATTCCACTCTTCTTTGCTTTTTAGTTCTCCATGACTCTTAAACAAGGAGGGCACTCCTGCATTAGAGGCTTCAGCACCTTCCTTAGCATCATTTTTGAGTTGACTGTAGTATTTATGATGTTGCTCAATCAATGCTTTAGTATTGGAGATACCTGCATCGTCAAAAGCATCTTTTCTTTGTATCTCATTCAACTTCTCCTGCAGTCTCTGTTCGAGCCTTTCATGTTCAACACATTAGACACCAAGATTTTGATGTGGAAAACCTGGTTAAGGGAAAAACCATGGGGTGATTAACCCAAGGATTATTCTCTGTTAGAAGAATAAGAAAAAGATGGCACATGCCAATTAGGGCTCACTGCCCGAGCACACTGCTCACAAGAGGCACACTACCTACAAAGAGACACACTGTCTACAAAGTGATAAGAATCACAAACTTGAACTAGAGATTGACATCTTTACCATGCTTGGATCAGTTCCATTTAAGCCCACAAACTTTTGCTCTGCCTTTCGCTCTACTTCTTTGCTATACCACACTCATCCACACCACACTTCCAAAATGAATTCACAAACTCTTATTTATACAAGGCATCGACTTAGGAACAATCATCTATGTCAGAAAACACCTATAAGATCATTCACAAGACATGTAATACATCCGGTCGGCCAGTTTTAGGAAGAACACCAACAACCGGTGGTCAATACATCAAATCCAAACTCTAACTTCAATGCGGACCACCAATAAGAATTGTACATGATCCAAGGATCACCAAAACCTTTCCTAAGTCATCAAGAACATCCACACTTTATCAGCTTACTGGAATTCTTCTCTTCTTCATCCAGAACTTCAAGAACACAGTCTGTCACTACTATCATAATGAAAAAGGTTCTTCTAGACCTCCAAACCATGCACAAATCTAGTTGTCACTTCACACTGACTTCTTCAACACTATCTCTAATTTGCAGAGTGAGATAATTCAATTCCGGAGCTCACCGGACCTTCTGTGACCCTCTGTCACCTCTAAACATTTGCCAGAACTGGTTCTACACAAATAGCCATAACTTCTTCAGATCTTTATGCGGACCTCTGAAATCTTAACTAGAACATCTCAAGACTCATATCTTAAAACCCTTTAATCTGCATCCTCTGATCCTCAACCTATTGAGTACTTTTGCCTTCTTCTCATCACTATTCTTTACTGTTCCTGATGGAGACTAGTTTCCTCAATAACCTCAGCACACAGCTCATCCAATCCTTCTTATCAATGCAATATGAGTATGTTGACATCAATGACAACACTAGTTAACCTCATACTTGCAACACACCTAGGACGCCAGAGTCTCTCTGGGGTACCCTAGTCCCACAGGAGCACCAGTGTCCCTCTGAGGTGCCATAGTCTTCTTGGGGTGCCCTCGTCCATAGAGGACACAGGCCCTAGGCATAGGTACTTTATTCAATCTTTGATAGCATATTTTGTGGTGCAGGAGCACCAAGGCTCAATGCAGCCGTACATAGTTTTTGGTTTGTCAATTTTGAGTTTGCAGCTTGTGTTTTTGTTTTTGGAGTTTTTCGAGCATTTTGAAGGTGTTCGGCATTTTGTTCAACAGCTGAACCATCTGGTTGAACCCCACTGTTGAACCCGCGCCAAGGTTCAATGGTTCATTGGAATCATTGGTCACTTTGTTGATCGGCACTTGTTGATCGGTTGAACCTTGCTGTTGAACCATTTCATTGAACCTGCGGTTGAACCTCGCGCCAGGGTTCAACGGTTCAACAGTTTTATTTTTCTGTTTGGTGAAGTTAGAGTGTTGGTCCATTTGTTCAACGGTTGAACTGCGCCGTTGAACCTCTTCGTTGAACCTTTCGATTGAACCCACTGTTGAGGTTCAAAGGTTCAACGGGTTCATGCATAGAGGATGGTGGAGTTGAAAACACCGATCATTTTGTTGGAGGTTGAACCTCACGGTTGAACCTGGCGATTGAACCGCTGTTGTGGTTCAATGGTTCAGCGAAGGAGTATGTATCGTGGTGATAAAAGGCATCGGCACAAGCTTAAATTCTTGCGCCGACGATGTATTGTCACACCGACAGAGAGGAATGGAGGAAGCACATCGGCATACGGTAAAGTGTCAGAATGACTTGAAGAGCGCCGGCCGATAGACTAAGTCTTCCCGATGGTAAACAGATCAAAGTGTGCATTGGTGTAAGAATTAAGATCGGTGAGTAGAAAGGAAATTTCGCCGACGTTGGTAGCTCTTGCCGATGGGAGTCTACGGGATACAAAGGTCATCGGGATGAGGTGATATATTAGAAGAAGGGACTTAGGCCAGGCCAATAATCATCCGTTTTGCCGATACAATGTGTCAGAGAGACATCATGGTAAGTCTTGCCGACTGTCAAGAAAATGCAGAATTCAACCGGCAGTTAGAATACGAACCGTCTGGTAACTGAACCGTCCTATAACGGACATGGAATTCATATAAAATGTAACATTCTTCCTGTAGAGAGGGTAGGGAGGAGAAGAATCGAAGAAGGGAATTTTGATGTGTAAAGCATTTTGATGTAATTAGAATTTTAAAGAGAAATAAAGTACAGCAGTTCGATCATCTGTGTATTTTCTTTTCTGTTTTCAGTTTACCATTCTACAGTAGATTAGTCTTTCTGTTTCTGAAATTTTGTTTTCTTTTGCAAACCATGACTCTGTTTTGATGATTCTTCAAATCCCAATGTACAGTATGGAGATCATCAAACAGAGCCATGATTTTTGTTTGTTTTTCTTTTGTGGGGTGGTCGGATTGCCGACTAGAGGCAATGCATGCTTGTTCTAGGCGAGCTCAGTGAGGAGTCCGGCTAGAGAAACAAGTAGGAAAATAGATTTGCAGGGGTGGAAAAATAGAGAGAAGGAAAGTGAGTACCAAGCAGTCTAGACCCTTGAACAGAGTGAGAAGGGTGGGCAACAGGCTCAGAAAGTTATATGCCATTGAGGCAGTATCTTGGAAGCAGTGAGGACAAGGTATGTGTCCCACACCAAGCAGTGAAATAGAGTTTTCCATCTCTGCAAAGAGTTGAGGAATTTAGCTGACATTTTTGTGTAGAAAGATGTCTGTTAGCACTTTGAATTGGTAGGGAGGCTAGAGTTGTCAAATGGTCTTGTACACCTACAGGATGTAGAAGCAGGCAGCCTAGAGTCCTCCCTATCAAATTGGTATCAGAGCAGTAAGATTTGGGTTATTCCTAGGTTGGAATAGAAGAGTTGTATGTCATCACCGAGTTCAAGTGATTCTATTAGTTCATCCAAGAAAATGGTGTCTAATGCAGAGTTAGCAAAGAAGGTTGAAGATCAAGAAGAGGAGAATAGACTCCTACAAGAAAGACTAGCAGAAATGGAGAGTAAGCTAGGTGTAATGTTGCAAAAGACTGAAGAAGTCAGCCAGAGAGTTAAAAATTCTGAGAATAAGGGAAAAGGTGTATCTGTAGAAGATGAAGAGCCCACACCTGATCCTAAATTGGAAGAAGAACCATTCTTGAAAGCTTTGAAAGCAATGAGTGGTAAAACATTGGAAGGAGTACCACTTTTCAGTGGGAAAATGGACCCAGATTTGGTCATGGAGTGGATAGAAGGACTTGAAAATCACTTTGAATGTGATGGTGTAAGCGAGGCACAGAAAGTAAAGGTGGCCAAATCCAAACTCAGGGGAGCTGCCTTAACCTGGTGGAAATTTGTGCAAACTAAAAGAGCAAAAGAAGATAAGAAGCCCATAGCTACTTGGAACGGAATGGTAGCTAAAATCAAAGAAGCATATATGCCAGAAGATTATGAAATACAGCTGCACAGGAAGAGACAAAATCTGAGACAAAAGGAATTAGATGTCAGTGCATACACTGAAGAATTCCAAAAGCTATGCTTAAGGTCCAAAGTAATGGAGGATGAAAGAATAAAGGTAGCAAGGTACCTTAATGGTCTGAAGTGGAATATACAAGAAGAAATCAGTTTATTGTGCCCTACCACAGTGCAAAAATGCTATCAGCTAGCACTGAAAGTGGAGGAAAAGAATAAGAGGAAACAAGACTCAAATAGCAGAGGAAGAGGAAGAGGCAGAGATAACAGAGGACACAGAGGAGGTTTTGGTGGAAGAAATACTGACAATAGATCCCAAGAAGAATCCAAACTCATAGAGCAGAGTGGGGAGTCAAGTGGTAGAGGAAACCACAGAGGAAGAGGGTCTAACAGAGGAAGGTCAGGAGGATCAAGCAGAGGATCCTATTTCACCAACATGAAGTGTTACAACTGTGGCAATCTAGGTCATCCAGCATATAGGTGTCCAGAAAAGGCCACATCCTCTTCTCAAGGAGGTGATAAGAGAAATCACTATGTCCAAGATAATGCATCCAGCAGCCAGTCACCTGAGGTCAATCTGAACTCAGAAGATGGAGAGAACCTGATGATAAGGAGAACTTTGATGAAGGTACCAGTAAAGTCTGAACCAAGCCAGAGGAGAGCACTATTCAGAATCAAGTGCAAGATTTTGAATAAGGTATGTAAAATTATCATAGACTCAGGATCCACTGATAATATTATTTCTGATGAGGCAGTTAAGAAACTGAATTTGAAAAGAATTACTCATGCAAACCCATATAGAGTCACATGGTTGAATAAGGGTCAACATGTGGTAGTAAATGAACAAAGTTGGGTAGAGTTTAGTATAGGTGGCTACAAGGATAAGGTATTATGTGATATACTACCCATGGATGCATGCCATCTCTTATTGGGCAGACCATGGCAGTATGACCGAAAAGCAGTACATGATGGTGAGAAGAATGCCTATTCTTTTCAGAAGGATGGTGTCACCTATAAGATTCAGTCATTGGAGGATGAAGATGCAGTTCAGACAAAGAGTCCTAATATCTTGGTTGTGAGTGGAAAAGAGTTTCTGAATACTCTTAAGGAAGATGGTATTGGTTATGCCATCATAGTGAAACCAAAAGAAGGACAGCAGGGTAAGAAGACAGAGATTCCCAAAGAAGTGCAGCCTATACTGGAGAAGTATAAAGGCATAATCAGTGATAGTACACCAACCACATTACCTCCACAAAGAGCAATAAGCCATCAGATAGACCTGATTCCAGGAGCATCTTTGCCAAACAAGGCACCTTACAAGATGACTCCAGATCAGCACAAAGAGATTTCCAGGCAAGTGCAGGAATTGCTAGATCAAGGATTGATCAGGAAGAGTATTAGTCCTTGTGCAGTGCCCACAGTGTTGGCACCCAAGAAAGGAGGATCATGGAGATTGTGTACAGATGCCAGAGCCATAAACAAGATAACTATAAGGTATAGGTTCCCAATTCCCAGAATTGAAGATCTCATGGACTGTATTGGAAAAGCAAGTATTTCACCAAGATAGACCTGAAGAGTGGTTACCACCAAATAAGAATCAAGGAAGGTGACGAGTGGAAGACAGCCTTCAAGACCACAGAAGGACTGTATGAATGGCTTGTTATGCCATTTGGTCTATCAAATGCACCCATCACCTTTATGAGACTCATGAATGAAGTCCTAAAGGATTACATTGGTAAATTTGTTGTTGTTTTTCTAGATGATATTCTAATTTTTAGTCAGACCAAGGAAGAACATCTAGAACATGTAAATACTGTTTTGCAAAAATTACATGATGAACAACTAACCATCAATCTGGAGAAGTGTGAATTCATGAAGCAGGAATTGGTATACCTTGGTTTTGTGGTGTCCCAGGGAGAGTTAAAGATGGACAAGTCCAAAGTAGAAGCCATATTGAGCTGGCCTACTCCCAGAGCAGCCACAGAGGTGAGAAGTTTTCATGGCTTAGCCCAGTTTTACAGAAAGTTTATCAGAAATTTCAGTGGAATATGTGCACCTATGTTGGATACAATTAAGGGTGGAATGAAAGCAAAATTCAGATGGACACCAGCTGCAGATAGAAGTTTTGAAAGGTTGAAGAAAGAGGTAGCAACACAACCTATTTTGTTGTTGCCTAGTTTTGATAAGCTATTTACTATTGAATGTGATGCAAGTAATATAGCTGTAGGAGCAGTGCTAAATCAGGAAAACAGACCTGTAGCCTTTTTCAGTGAGAGGTTGAATGAAGCAAAGAGTAAGTACTCTTCATATGACTTAGAGTTGTATGCTCTAGTCCAAGCATTGAGGAAGTGGAGACATTATCTCCTACCTAAAGAATTTGTGGTCTACACAGATAACCAAGCTCTGAGTTTTCTAAACTCACAGGATAAGTTAAGCAGCAGGCATATCAAATGGATGGAGTACCTGCAGTCTTATACCTTTACAATTAAGCATAAGAAAGGGGCAGCTAAATAGAGTTGCAGATGCTTTGAGCAGAAGATTGCTCACAGTGCAAGAAGTGCAATTGAAGAGCATTGGGATTGAAGATTTCAAGAATCTTTACCAAGATGATGAAGATTTTGCTGAGGCATACAAGGTATGTCAAGATTTTGAGAATCACTTTCACAGTGAATTTGCAGATTTCACCTTACAGCAGGGATTTCTATTCAAAGGTGGACAATTATGTGTGCCAAGAGGATCTATGAGAGAAAATCTCATACAGGAGAAACATAATGGCAGTCTGAGCGGCCATTTTGGTCTGAACAAGACACTGGAGCTAGTCCAAAGGTTCTATCATTGGCCAAGGATGTACAGAGACATCAGAAGGTATGTAGAGCAGTGTACCGTATGTCAGAAGGCCAAGGGAACCACTTCTAATGCAAGACTGTACCAACCCTTACCCATTCCTTCCAGGCCATGGGAATGTGTAAGCATGGATTTTGTAGTTGGTTTGCCTAAGACTAAGACTGGTTATGATAGCATATATGTAGTAGTGGACAGGTTTAGCAAGATGAGCCATTTCATTCCCTGTAAAGTGACTCATGATGCCAGTCATATAGCACACTTGTTTTTTAGAGAAGTGATCAGAATTCATGGACTTCCAGCAAGCATTGTGTCTGACAGAGATGCTAAATTCATGGGGCATTTCTGGAAAACATTGTGGCAGAGATTGGGAACAAATTTGTCTTTCAGTTCAGCATATCACCCACAGACAGATGGTCAGACAGAGGTGGTAAACAAGACATTGGGCAACCTGTTAAGGTGTATAACCAAAGAATATGGATAGAGTTGGGATCTTGTCATTCATCAGGCAGAATTTGCCTATAATGACAGTGTGAATAGGACTACTGGTAAGAGTCCATTCGAAATAGTCTATGGAATGCATCCCAAAGGTATATGTGAGCTCAGAATTATGGGAAACATGGAGAACAGAAGTGGACATGCAGAGGATTTTGCACAATCCATGAAAGAAGTGCATGAGCAGGTGAAGAAAACCTTGACAGAGAACACACAGAAGATTAAGGACAGAGTAGATGCCCACAGAAGGGATATTCAGTTTGAGGTTGGTGATCTGGTTATGGTGCACTTGAACAAAGCCAGAATGCAGAAAGGAATGCCAACCAAACTGCAGATGAGGAGAATTGGTCCTTGCAGAATCCTGAACAAGTATGGAAATAATGCATACAGAATTGAATTACCAGAAGATTTGGCAATCTCACCAGTGTTTAATGTTCAAGACCTGGTGCAATACAGGGGTCCTCAGTCAGCAGCAGATGGATCCATTTCAGAGAAGGAACAGACAGAAATAGATGTGACTTTGCCACTCAAACCCAAACTACAGGCAGAGCGAATACTGGATTCCAGAGTACAGAAGCAAACTAGACATGGTGTCTACATGGAGCATTTGGTCAAGTGGAAGCAGTTGCCTGAAGCAGAAGCTACCTGGGTTGCAGAGTCAGAATTCAAAAAGAGGGGCATTGATTTTGCCTTATTGTCACCGGAGGTGACCTAGTTTCTTTCCGCACAGGGGGAGTATGGTGCAGGAGCACCAAGGCTCAATGTAGCCGTACATAGTTTTTGGTTTGTCAATTTTGAGTTTGCAGCTTGTGTTTTTATTTTTGGAGTTTTTTGAGCATTTTGAAGGTGTTCGGCATTTTGTTCAACAACTGAACCATCCGGTTGAACCCCACTGTTGAACCCGCGCCAAGGTTCAATGGTTCATTGGAATCATTGGTCACTTTGTTGATCGGCACTTGTTGATCGGTTGAACCTTGCTGTTGAACCATTTCGTTGAACCCGCGGTTGAACCTCGCGCCAGGGTTCAACGGTTCAACAGTTTTATTTTTCTGTTTGGTGAAGTTAGAGTGTTGGTCCATTTGTTCAACGGTTGAACCGCGCCGTTGAACCTCTTCGTTGAACCTTTCGATTGAACCCGCTGTTGAGGTTCAAAGGTTCAACGGGTTCATGCATAGAGGATGGTGGAGTTGAAAATGCCGATCATTTTGTTGGAGATTGAACCTCACGGTTGAACCTGGCGATTGAACCGCTATTGTGGTTCAATGGTTCAGCGAAGGAGTATGTATCGTGGTGATAAAAGGCATCGGCACAAGCTTAAATTCTTGTGCCGATGATGTATTGTCACACCGACAGAGAGGAATGGAGGAAGCACATCGGCATACGGTAAAGTGTCGGAATGACTTGAAGAGCGCCGGCCGATAGACTAAGTCTTCCCGATGGTAAACAGATCAAAGTGTGCATCGGTGTAAGAATTAAGATTGGTGAGTAGAAAGGAAATTTTGCCGACGTTGGTAGCTCTTGCCAATGGGAGTCTACGGGATACAAAGGTCATCGGGATGAGGTGATATATCGGAAGAAGGGACTTAGGCCAGGCCAATAATCATCCGTTTTGCCGATACAATGTGTCGGAGAGACATCATGGTAAGTCTTGCCGACTGTCAAGAAAATGTAGAAGTCAACCGGCAGTTAGAATACGAACCGTCTGGTAACTGAACCGTCCTGTAACGGACATGGAATTCATATAAAATGTAACATTCTTCCTGTAGAGAGGGTAGGGAGGAGAAGAATCGAAGAAGGGAATTTTGATGTGTAAAGCATTTTGATGTAATTAGAATTTTAAAGATAAATAAAGTACAGCAGTTCGATCATCTGTGTATTTTCTTTTCTATTTTTAGTTTACCATTCTACAGTAGATTAGTCTTTCTGTTTCTAAAATTTTGTTTTCTTTTGCAAACCATGACTCTGTTTTGATGATTCTTCAAATCCCAATGTACAGTATGGAGATCATCAAACAGAGCCATGATTTTTGTTTGTTTTTCTTTTGTGGGGTGATCGGATTGCCGGCTAGAGGCAATGCATGCTTGTTCTAGGCGAGCTCAGTGAGGAGTCCGGCTAGAGAAACAAGTAGGAAAATAGATTTGCAGGGGTGGAAAAATAGAGAGAAGGAAAGTGAGTACCAAGCAGTCCAGACCCTTGAACAGAGTGAGAAGGGTGGGCAACGGGCTCAGAAAGTTATATGCCATTGAGGCAGTATCTTGGAAGCAGTGAGGACAAGGTATGTGTCCCACACCAAGCAGTGAAATAGAGTTTTCCATCTCTGCAAAGAGTTGAGGAATTTAGCTGACATTTTTGTGTAGAAAGATGTCTGTTAGCACTTTGAATTGGTAGGGAGGCTAGAGTTGTCAAATGGTCTTGTACACCTATAGGATGCAGAAGTAGGCAGCCTAGAGTCCTCCCTATCATTTTGGTTTCTAGCAGGGATTCTGATACTCTTTCTTTCTTTCTAATCTATAGGATGTCCTTAATATGCGTGAGCACAAATGCGGTCGTCTGATGGCACTTCTACAAAAGCACGCTAGCGCTTTGATAGTCGTAGAGAGAGCACTTACAGACGATGGGCCTATGATGGGTGTTTGAGATGCCCACAATCAGATTCCACTGTGCAATGCTTATGGCACTGATGGAGAGATGGGATGCAGATACCTCCACCTTCCATTTACCGACTGGTGAGATTACTATCACACTGGAGGATGTATTTAGGATCCTTCAACTACCAATCCAAGGAGAGATAGTGAGGGTTGTTAGACATCGCTCAGAGGAGTATACCCAAGAGAGTAAGTTATATTGCTTGGGTTGCACTATTTCTCATGTAGAGCGAGGACATATATAGCTCTAGTTACTAGAGCAGGGATGCAGAGATATTCCCTTATTATGAAGGATCATGATTGTCATAGTCTCACTAGCCATCGCACTAGATGGACGAGGCACTCACCTTCCTGGGGGTCTCGTTCACACTATTAGAGCGATGGAGGAGCATCAGACTGTCTATGCATGGGGGCGCAATATATGATTGCACACCTATATCGTGACTTGGGGCAATATGTCCACTATGAGATGTGGAGTCTGATAGTCTGCACATTATTATAGGTTTGGGCCTTTGAGTATATCAGGTGCACACAGCTGATGGGTTATTCCATAGAGGTAGTGTTCACACATCTATGCGTCTAGGCCTACCCACTAGTCAGGTGTTGGAGGCACGACAATCTGTTACACTGGAGAGTGGTATTTGACATATTGTAGCCTAATGACATCATTTGGAGACCATATCATGGCTACATTAGATGGCCTGGTGAGTAGAGGTAGTTAGCGCGGATGCAAAGGGATTGGATGATGGTCAGCCGCCTTGATCATGCAAAAAATGTTTAGGGTAAAATTGGATTTTGTTAATCTTTTATTGCTTAGATGTTAAAATTTGCCTCTCCACTAAACATTAAAGGATCTAGGGTCGAATGGCGAGCATTATCATACCCTAGATCACTTTCAGATGTTGGGAAACTTGGATTAGGGAATTAATTATCAATTATTCCTTCTCTTATGTCCAATTAACCATTAAAACCCTAATTATGCAAATACAACAACAAATCAGTGAATTACAGAAAAACCTCTTACAAATGGGAACAAAATACAGAATTACAAAGTACCTATTTTCAGGGCTCTAAGGTAGAAAAATCAAGCACAAAAGAGTGGGCACCCAAGTCCAATGCCCTAGTTTTTGAACAAATCTGGTAACTCAGTCTGCAACTCTTTCCTATTATTCTAGAGATTTTCTCGTCACAGAATTTGGAGGACTAATGAGTGGACACCCAATTCTAGGGTACTATTTTTCTTCCTATTTTGCAATTCTGACACTTCAAGATGCTCTCCTGCAAATTCACTTTGTCCAACTCCTCAACCTATAACCTGCAATCATGAAGATTTGGTTTGGGGGTTATGGTGTTTAGAGGTTTGCCTCAGTCAAACCCCAGAGGACACTTAAGTCTCCAAACACCATTGTCAGATAGAGAGAGCATGCCCTTGTGAGGTAGAGGCCAAATCCAAATGAAATAATGATAGAAAATGCAATGATATTTCACCTTGTAGTGAAGCTTTCATTGAGGAAGATGATCTTCATGCCATGAAGGAATTGATGCTCAAATCTGTAAATATCAACACACAAAACATACAAGTCTACTCTTTCAACACAATAAAAAGACTTCAATCACCTTGAGAATGCAATGATCATCTAATAATTCTCTAGTCGTAATATAGTTTCTAAATGAACGCCTACACATGCTTATATATGTATCTACAAGCACTCCCGCCAAGAAATTAAAATTCAAACTTTGCCGTGTCAGCAAAATAACCAAATAACAGTCATAAACTAACACCTAGAAATTAGGGCTTCCCCAAAATAGGATAGGACTAGGGCACAGGCGCCCAAGTCCTCCCCCTATTTTACGTAGGGTACAACTCAAGGGGTCCTCTTAGGTCCTATTTGCCAAGGAACCTAGGTCTCATTCCATCAGGATGCCAAAATATGAACTAAAATGTCTTGAATGCACTTAAAAGACCCAAGAGCTAAACCTTATGAGGGAAAAGCGCCCAAGGGGACATTTTCTGATGTTACATTTAGCCCCCACTTTAATGTATGTATAAACGTGAGGCCAATACATGCATTAAAGTAAGGTCACAAACACAACAAACACATCAAACACGGAGAAGACACACCAATCACATAGAAGACAGTAATAGGCACATAAAACATGGAGAAGACAGTTACAATCACGTAGATCACAGAGCAGATAGTTAATGCATGGAAGACACATTAATGCATGGAAGACAGAAATGATATCTTTTCTTTTCTTTTTCTCATATATATGAAATGCAAATCCAAGTACTGGAAAGTAAATAAACCTCCCAAAATTTAGGAAGCACTACTTGATGGTGCTGGTCTCTACATATGGAGTAACACACACGCAATACACATAAAACTTCCCAAAATGCATGAAGCACTACTCAATGGCACTGGTCTATGCATATGGGGCAACAAACATGCCACACAAAACAAGCACGCCAAAACACACACACTTGAAGACACAGAGAAAACACGGTAGACAAGCGATGGAGTGTACCTATTTCTAGGTCCAACACCATCTTAGGCACATTACATGCACACACCAATGATTGTGCTTTGCCACAATAATTGCCAAAAACATGCTTAAGGGTTTAGTTAGTCACAGAACCGCTCCCTGCCTCCATAGAGGACTTTTGAAAATGATAGGATGATGCAATCTGCTCCAAGAAATACACCATCCCTGCCTCCATAGAGGGCTTAAGAAAAAGGATATGGTCAATACCCCGCCTCTGTAGAGGGCTTACATGATTGATTGATTGATTGCAAACAAACTCAGGATGCAAGATGCAATACTTTGGTGCAAGTCTTTGCATTTGAGGTCAAACACATTGCTAACATCTATAACAGACAACTTACCTTATATATGCCCCCACCTTAAGGTGGTTGATATCAGGTATCGATATCAAGCATGTTAAGGTAGGAAGAAAACACACAAGGGAACACTGACTTTTGCAAAGCCCATGCCCCCCGGAGGTGACATGTACTTTACGATCACCAAATGTTCCCACAAACACATCCCTGCAAGAAACATGTTAGTGTCTACAACATCATGATAAACAACAACATCAATGCATATGATTAACCACACAAAGAGCCAAGGTTATACAATGAATTCAGAGTTCAAGGATAACCATGGGGCTATATCACGAAGCTCTCCAAATCGAGTACCACCAAGGCCAGATTCAAAGGAAAATAAAGGTGCACAGAGCAGCAGTATTGTTAAGGTTTGTAAATGTGATAGAAACATCATCAAATTCACTATGCAGAAAGCACAAGTGCTTCCACTAGCCAAGCATCGAATAAGATATACAACCCCATCATCATATTAAGAACTTGTTGGTAAACAGATTTGTCACCATGAAATAATGTTTGGAAATGACTCGTTGCCCTTAGAGCGGTGACTAAATTGTCCCAATAGTTGGAGAGATCGTGACAGAGCAACGATCTTCCTCTACATTTGAGAGGGGCAGATCCCTTGTATGATAAGGGTTATTTGTGGGTTTTTGGGTACTTTTAACCTGAAAGTACATAAAGGATAAAACACAAAACTGGGAACAGATGACTAACAAAAACCCCAACAGTAGACATACGAAAACCAATTGAGACTCCACAACTAATAATGATGACAAAAGGGGTTATTACCAAAATGTGCAACGATGATGAAAGGAGTACAATAAACCTCAACATAAGAAGAGATAGGTCATACAAGCACATCCAAAAGAAGATACCAGGAGATGGGTGTGTTTCATCACTTCAATCACACAGAGAATCAATGTATTACACATGTGCTTAAAGGATTACCAATTCAACATATGAGAAATTAGTAATGATAACATAAGAACACATTTAGAGCATACGAACTAAACTGCATTTTTCATTATCTTTGAAATTATACAATTCCAAAATCCTTTTTATACATAGTGTAAACACAAAGCTTTTCGAGATATCTCTGACAATTTCTCTAGAGTTTCCTCTTTCCCAGAGTTCTCTCAAAAGAGTCCCCCCCCTTTTACATATGAAATAGCCTTGTATTTATAGGCTTCTCCCTAGTAACTACCTTGTAACTACCTGACAACTACTTTATAACTACCTTTTTGAAATACAATAATAAAAATAAGTTTTATTCTAGTTAGTTTTTGCTCAACTTTTCTAGAAATAAAACCTATTTTCTAACTTGTGAATTATAATAAGTGACATAAGTCACTTTTACAAAAAGGTATATTAGACTTGTAACTTTCGAGTGGTGAACTTCACTAAGTCATCTTCCATCTCCATTTGCTCCATTTCGGTGGTCATCTCTTCAATTGCTTCTCGACATCTTTTTCAAAGTGCTAGAAATGTGGTAGAAACATGATGAAATTGATGTACTAACTTTGCATAAAAAGTACCACGAAGATTCATATATGTGTTGGTGGGAATTCATCGAAATTGGTGGCTCTGTGTCTTCTAGAATACTCCTATCCTACTCAACATGATCACTACTCTCAATACTTGAAGATGTGAAAACATACATCTGACGGCTCTTTGAAACAACAACAACAAGATGTGTTCATTTTGACTCCATCATAGACAATTGTAAGTGAGACAAAAGGATGTCTTGAGCAATCTAGATGTTGCCTTACTTCTCATTGGTTGATCACCAACCTTCTAAGGAAAACCATCTCCCTCCTTCCCAAGATCAAGTATTTGAATCTTAAATTTTCGCCTTGATTACAATCATAAAATGCCATCACCATCCACTATTCATCTCAATTTCAAAGCATTATGTAGAGAGTGTTAGTTATATCTTTCTTCCTGACTTTGCTCTTCATTCAAATTTTATCTTTAGATGGTCGAACATACCTTTCAATGTTTTGTCCTTCAAAAACGATAGAATATCTTTGGAGCCTCATCTAGTACAATCATGAAGGGTTCAATTCCAGGCTCCTGTCTTTTCATACTTTTTACACAATCAATGGGATTCCTTCTTACATTGTTTCTTCCATCACTAAGAAAGATACCAACTGGTATTTTCATGTTTACTATTTGGTCTCTGGTTTCTTTTACCAATAGTTTTTCTGCACATTCCAAGCCTACTGAAAAAATGGTTGACCCATCAGGTTTATATGGAAGGAGATAATCTACAACACTTTCTTTCTATCTTGCATCTCTAGAGCTACAGTTGCTGATTTTTTGAATAGCACAACTGATATAGAGTCATCAATAACTCCTCAGATTTACACTGGTCATTGCATCTACTAAACTCTTGGCGCACTTCCTCTGTACAAGAATCAACAAATCCGACATCTTCCCAATAGGTGTCATGAGTCATCTCATCCTTGGGAACATTAATGTCAGGCCCATATTTGATGGTTGAGCATCTGGAATTATCGTGGAGGTTGTTGGTGCACATCATGTATCTTTGATTACTTTCCTTTTGGACAAGGAAGCAAATGGATATGACCTTAGCCCTATTTCCTGTAGAACATGTTACACATCTCAGCCTCCCCTTTCTCTTCCCATTTATACTTACAATCCTTAAAGTCGATATATTCCTCCTCTGAAATGAATCTTGCATTCCACATGTTTCCATGTATTGTATCATGCAGACCAGGGTGATCTAGTGGAAGACGACATAAGTAATCACAAGCTTCACATCTAGTGTCTCAGTAATGTACAACAAATGCATTTTTCGTGTGAACATGTGGGCCTTCATGAGTCCTTGGAAAGGGAGGAATAGGAATGCAACCGCCTTTGTGTTGTCCCTTTTGTTCTGAAGTGTTCATACTCAAATGAAACCCTTTGTCCTCTTACTAGCTGTGGAAATACTTCACATATTCCAGCAGTTTCACATTTCTTGGTGCATGTATGTTCATTTCCACACAAATGCTCAGCTTCATCTGCTTCATAGAATTGATCTTCCACTCCACATGTACCTGCCAAGCATCATAATAGTGGCTTGAGGATTGGGGCCTAGTGAAGAATTGAAGGTGGATCCATCAATGACTCTCAATGCATCCACTCTAAAAACATGGTAATTCTGATCTACTATATGTCCAACTTGACACCCTCCATGGTAATGCCAAATGGTTATCACTGTGTCCTTGCAGAACTGTTGCAACGAGGAGTTCGCATTACATATGCATTTTTGCCAGGGGACTGCAATTGAAACACCAAATAGAATGTATTGAGGAAGTAGCCACAAAAATCTCAATGGAATTGTCGCATGGGGCATGTCTATCAATCCATATTCCTTCACTGCTTGGAGCCTCTTCATTTCTATCATTGCTGCAACAATCATAGAAATGACGGAAATAAACATACCAACACCTATTCTCTGCAGCAGTGTTATACCTTGGTCATTTCCTGTTATGCTTTTGGCAAGGGGAACAAAGATTCGATCATACACAGGCACCAACACTAGAACCGACAGGCTAATAAAGCTTTGCAAGTTTGCAGGTGGGATTTTAAAGTCTCCAATGATCCTTCTATCCATTGTGCTGCCCTCTTCAACCGGTGTGATTGTGCATAGAATCCAATCAATATTTGTTTTGTGCTCATAGTCCAAATCAGTTGCAACAGTAGCTTTGTCAAGAAACCTGAATTGATTAGTGGGCAAAAGCCTTCTCAAGATAGCTAGCACGGCTAAGAAGATCAACCATGCACACATAATGTTCCATTGTAGGCATAATACAATAAGTATCACTTATGCCATTAAAGTATTTACATCCTTCGTCCACTAGACCTACATGGCTGCATTCATATAAAATACAAACAAAGCTTACACGGTCCGAGAATGTTCTAGAGTGCTGCATTAGTTCAAAGAGTTTGAGAGCATCCTTGCCATACGCATGCATAGCATATCTAAAATCATTGTAGTCCATGAGACCACTTTTCTCTGTGGCATTTTGTCAAACAGTTCCCATGCTTTACGTATGCATCCACACTTTGCATACGTGTCTATTAGAGCACTCAAAACTATGATGTCTGTCAAAAACCCACTTTGAATTATGCTTTGATGGATTTCTATACCATGTCCGTGGCTCCATTTTAGCATGGGCCGTTACACCAGAACATTACATTTTCTTGAAATTTTCTAAAGTCTTTTCAACAAACTCATTTTGTGTGAATCTTACATGCATTGCAGTCCATAATATATTTTTCTTCGAAGTGTCATCTTTTAAAACCTCCTTTTGGGAACTATTGGAGAAGATGCTGGCATAGATTGTGGAGGACAGTTGCGAATACTGTGGAATACAGTTTCAAACCTGCCAAGCATGCTCTTGAGAGATGTTAAATCTTCTTTTAAAACAAATTGATTTTGCGCGTATCTTACAGTCATTGTATTCCATCAAATTGGATTTCTGAGGTGGTTATTAAAACATCATGCGGCAAGTTTATGCTTCTACATTCTGCATGCCTATCTACCAGAGCATTTCAAATTATGCTGGCACTTGCACTCATAGGAGATTCAAAGAATATGCCGATAGGAACAACCAATGGGTTGAGAAAGTTTTCTGGTGTGAATATTTGTTTCATTCAGCGTCAGACAATTTTCTAAGAAGTATAATGCTCACATATAAGGTCTATCAGTGAAATGTCTTTGCGGCATTCTGTCAAACAGTTTGTGTGTCTTGCTCCATTTCTCATGCTTTGAAGTATGACAATATCTTTGAGACAGCCCCTCAAACAGTTCGTGTGCTTTGTCACTGGTTTCCAAGCTATACCGAGATTGTGGAAACTTACTGGCCGATTGCTCTTTGTTATGAGTTTCTATAACCTTTTCAACAAACACATTTATATATATTTTGCCATCCTTCGATTCTGTGAGACCATATTTCATTAAGGCGTTCACATTCTTGATACATGTCTAACCAAGCATTTGCAATTATGAACTCTTCTTCACAATTTGGCATGGGCTGGGAGGATGTCGGCAGAGGTCTTGGAATTTGGTTTTACACCTGCCAGTTGCATTTGCTTTAAATCTTCTAAGCCCTTTTCAAGAAATCCACCTTGTGAGTACACTGCAAATCATGCATTACATGAGACAATATCAGCAGCTGTCTATTGTCAATGCTTTTACATTTTTAAAACCCTCACTATGAATCCATTTTGTACATATTATTTTGTCATTGCAATCTACAAAACAACATTTCTTTTTAGGAATGCCGTTAAAGAGTTCCCACATCTTGTCTACCAGAGTACTTCCAGCTATATGGATGTTACTACTCTGAAGTTCCCATCTGTGTACGCAAGCGAAGAAAATGAAGCTCGGATAACTACTTTTCATTTTGGTATCGGTGGTTTGGGTGCTCTTCATAAGTTCCACTTCTCACAATTATTGAAGTTCAAACTCATATTTTTTTACCAACCTTCATTCCACATTTAAAAAGAGTTCCTCGGCCTTTCCGTACTTTCAATAAATTTGAAAACATATTAAAATGCCTGACACAATGCATTTTGGGAGTTGGAAGAGGTTTTTAAACTTTATTTCACAATTTAGTGAAACGTAGAAGTTAAAATAACTAACTCTTTGCACTCTTTTATTTTAACTTGTGAAAATTTCTAAGATGCTTCAAATTAGTTAAGCCAAATTCACAAGTTAGCGTAACTAACTTCTCCTCCTTTTAGTGCAAAGATGACAACATCGCCAAAACTAAAAGTGAATCCCCTTTTTCACCTTTTTGAAAGTTGCAGACAACTTAGCCAAAACCGAAAGTGGATGACAACTTAGGAAAAAGTGAAAGCGGATGATCTTACTTAGCCAAAAGCACAAGTTGACACATACTCGGCTAAAAGTAAAAGCGAATCCGAACTCATATTAACTTGCAAGTGTGAGAAACAATGCGAAGTGTATAACTTTCGGCTGGAGCATCGAATCTTTATAAAATTTTGACCAATTGTCCATGAAGATGATACGAGGCCGTAGAAAAAAAAGATCTCTCTTAAACTTCAATAGAATTGCCTCTTTAATTGTTTCTGCAATCCGCGTGCAGAAAAATTAAACTTTTAAAATCTCGCAAACTATGAAGCATATGGCTTTGAAACCTTGCCACATTTGGCGAAATGGACATAACAACACCCCTATAAGAGGATTTCCTCTCATCTACTTTAAATTTTCAGATTTTAATCATTTTTTGATTTTGCCATGTAACAGAACTGCTTCTTGGACCACAATTGAAGAGGTGAACAATTTCTCCTTCAAACTAGAAAGAAACTTGACACTTCAGGAGAATCAAAAGGAATTACTGACTAAGGATGACGTAACATAGTAACTTTGATGCAAAAAGTTTAAAATTTGGCAGTTGAGAACGAGGCCAACAGCTGGCTCTAACTGGGGACAAGGACCTTGCGGACATAGGATGAACCTAGAATCTCTGGTTATGAATAGTGCCTTATTCATTGGGCAAATAGAGTCAGGAGATAAAATGATATACAAGGGGAACAAGGAGACAAAGGGACAAACGACAAAGACAAACAGAAGCTGAAACAAGATAGACACAACCAAAAAACCTAGTTTAACCTATGTACATGGTAGGTGACTCCTACCTCAAAACTGCTTCCAGATGATCAAGTGAAGCCATTAACAGGTTGAGAAAAATAGGCACCTATACGAAAAAAAGAGGTGTATGGATGAGGTGCCTGTGAACTCAGTAACCATTCCAAAGTGACGAGAAAAATAAGCCGCATGAAAAATGAGGACTCCTTGAATAGTGCCCCAAACAACCAATTTTCATCATAAACTTCCGAGTCTTTTTGAATCATATTGGTATTGCCCTGTATTGTGTTGATCACCTCTTCTGGCATCATGTCGAGCATACCAATTTTCTCTATCTGAAGATTCTTTTCATAGTTTGAACCAAAGAAAGCTGAATCATGAACCAAGCATCCTTCATGTGAACCAATAAGTGAAGAAAACTTGATATTCTGTGACTGATCCTTCTCATGAATAATATCCTCCTCTATCATTAAATCATCACATGTAGAAGAAAATTTCTCCTTCTTTCTCATTACCAACTCAGGATATCCTTTGTCAGAGGATTCCATATGAGGGAGAGAAAACAATGAATATGCATTATGCATCTTTTCACCTTGAAAAGTCTCTTCTACAGTTGGTGAAGAACAAATAAGACGTAGCTGTCCATCAATCTTTTGAACACTTCCAATTTCATCCATGTTCCGACAAACATTAGAAAATTGATGTCCTTTATCACTATCATAACCATTACTCATACTGCCACTCTCTTCAACATTATTGTCAGTAGATAAAGGAATGGAGCATACAATGAAATCACTCAAACAAGGATATTCAGGAATAAATTCATTTTCATCCTCTCTTCGTGTCGATTCATACCCAGTATCCTCATAATCTTGTTACGCATTTGGAGTGGGAGTACTCAACGTTTCATCTTGAGTAGTACATTTAATTTCTATAGTCGAGTATTCTTCTTCAAAAGATGTTATAGGAGAAAGGATGAAATCTTCTTCACAAAGAAAATCATCTTCAGGAGTGTTGAGACACCAGTTTGTGATGGAAACTTTATGAGAAAGATCTTGCGGTATTATTTTGTCATCATTCTCCTCTTGTTCAGGCTGCATGCATGTCAAGAGAACACCTTGCAACTCATCTTTGTGATCTTTGTTCACACTTTAGTTTGAAATTTCTTCTGCATTCCCTCGATCATTAACCATGTCATAGAAATCCTTCTCAAATGTTGTAGTTGTGGAACCTGAGCAAGTTGTCAGAAGAGGCGTGCCGTTGTCTAGAAAAATTTCTTCTTCATTAGTGCATGTTTCCATTTGATCTTCTTCTTCTATCTCTATCACTTCTTCTTTTTCTTCCTGCTTCAGTGGAGATGTCCTATTATGAGGAAATGTAATAACTTCTTCTTCTCTAGTACGTGTATGTTCTGATGAGTCTCTTTCAACTCTTTGATCAGAAGATGTTGCATTAAATACAGGTTCATTTGCATGAAACACTTTCACCTCTTCATTGTTGTCCTCATTGTGCAAATGACAAATCTCGGCATAATCTATTTTACATTCTGGTGCATGAATCTCCTTTGATAGAGGCTTAAGATCACGAGCAAGAAAATGAGTTTCCTTCCCATCTTTTTCTTCAATCTTCTGCAATGTTTGAAACAAGAAAGGATGAACCTGGTTAGATGCAAATTGCATGCCACCATAGAAACTCTTCAAGAACTCCACTTGCTTGGGTTCATCAAGAACTTGATTTTGTTGAGAAGCAGAAAAAGAATAATATTCATCATCACTGTCACTGTCTGATTCAGGAAGTTGCAAGTTATGCATCTGGGTTCTTCGATACCAAACCATCTTTCAGGATTCTTCTTTCAGATAGAGTCGCCAATCTTCTTTTCTGGGGAGATACTTGAATATTCTTGAGGAATAAAAAGGCACCAACGCTTTAGCTCGTAGTTCCCCAGTAGAATCACCAAAAATCTGTTGGTAAACAGATTTGTCACTGTGAAATAATGTTTGGAAATGACTCATTGCCCTTAGAGTGGTGACTAAATTGTCCCAATAGTTGGAGAGATCGTGACAGAGCAACGATCTTCCTTTGCATTTGAGAGGGATAGCTCCCTCATATGATAGAGTTATTTGTGGGTTTTTGTGTACTTTTAACCTAAAAGTACATAAAGGATAAAACACAAAACTGGGAACAGATGACTAACAGAAACCCCAATAGTAGACATATGAAAACCAATTGAGATTCCACAACTAATAATGATGACAAAAGGGGTTATTACCAAAACATGCAACAATGATGAAAGGAGTACAATAAACCTCAACATAAGAAGAGATAGGTCATACAAGCACATCCAAAAGAAGATACCAGGAGATGGGTGTGTTTCATCACTTCAATCACACAGAGAATCAATGTATTACACATGTGCTTAAAGGATTACCAATTCAACATACGAGAAATTAGTAATGATAACATAAGAACACATTTAGAGCATACGAACTAAACTGCATTTTTCATTATCTTTGAAATTATACAATTCCAAAATCCTTTGTATACATAGTGTAAACACAAAGCTTTTTGAGATATCTCTGACAATTTCTCTAGAGATTCCCCTTTCCCAGAGTTCTCTCAAAAGAGTCCCCCACTTTTACATATGAAATAGCCTTGTATTTATAGGCTTCTCCCTAGTAACTACTTTATAACTACCTAACAACTACTTTATAACTACCTTTTTGAAATACAATAATAAAAATAAGTTTTATTCTAGTTAGTTTTTGCTCAACTTTTCTAGAAATAAAACCTATTTTCTAACTTGTGAATTATAATAAGTGACATAAGTCACTTTTACAAAAAGATATATTAGACTTGTAACTTTCGAGTGGTGAACTTCGCTAAGTCATCTTCCATCTCCATTTGCTCCATTTTGGTGGTCATCTCTTCAATTGCTTCTCGACATCTTTTTCAAAGTGCTAGAAATGCGGTAGACACATGATGAAATTGATGTACTAACTTTGCATAAAAAGTACCATGAAGATTCATATATGTGTTGGTGGGAATTCATCGAAATTGGTGGCTCTGTGTCTTCTAGAATACTCATATCCTACTCAACATGATCACTACTCTCAATACTTGAAGATGTGAAAACATACATCTGACGGCTCTTTGAAACAACAGCAACAAGATGTGTTCATTTTGACTCCATCATAGACAATTGTAAGTGAGACAAAAGGATGTCTTGAGCAATCTAGATGTTGCCTTACTTCTCATTGGTTGATCACCAACCTTCTAAGGAAAACCATCTCCCTCCTTCCCAAGATCAAGTATTTGAATCTTAAATTTTCGCCTTGATTACAATCATAAAATGCCATCACCATCCACTATTCATCTCAATTTCAAAGCATTATGTAGAGAGGGTTAGTTATATCTTTCTTCCTGACTTTTCTCTTCATTCAAATTTTATCTTTAGATGGTCGAACATACCTTTCAATGTTTTGTCCTTCAAAAATGATAGAATATCTTTGGAGCTGTTGATAACTGAGAGGGGGGGGTGAATCAGTTATCCTAATTATTTCCCTTATTGAACTTTCCTTTTAATTGAAGCAGCATAAAATCAAACACAAAACATTAACCATGAAATAAGAAACACATGACACAGTATTTTTGACGTGGAAACCCTGTTAAGGGAGAAAACCACGGGGTGATTAACCCAAGAATTATTCTCTGTTAGAAGAATAGGAAATTACAAAAATGGCACTTGCCAATTAGGGCTCACTGCCCGAGCACACTGCTCACAAGAGGCTCACTGCCTACAAGAAGACACACTGTCTTACAAAGTGATAAGAATCACAGTCTTGAACTGATTGGAAGCATCTGCATATGCTGGAGTTCAGTTCCGGTTAGGTTCAGTATACTGATCTGCTGCACTTCATCTTTCCTCTGTTCTTTAGTCTGCTATCCTTTCACATACCGGATCTTTCTTGCTACTTCTGCTCTACTCTGGACTTGTTCGCATATCCTTTCACACATTTTTCACACACTTTACAACTAAATCCATCCTCTATATATATCCGCACAAGTAATTTCATCACCTTTCTAGTCGGCATCCGGAACAATCTAGTTTCTTACAAACTTAGTTCTGTCGGCTGAATCCTTGCTCACCAAGCAATGCGGATCAAGCATATACTTGTAGATATCATCAATTATGTCGGCCAAACATTATTCATGCCTCCGCAACCTTTATCATCATCTGTAACACATCCGGAAAGTAGTCTGATACTCTGTCAGTCAGTTCTTCCTCTGTTTTCACTGTCTCTCAGGAATCCGGTACTCAACTATTCATATCTTTTTCCTTGTCCAACTCCGGAGGCTAAATCCTTGGAATATACCACTCAAGATAGTCCTCTTGACTTCCCCAGATCCGCACTGCACCAAGACACTTCCTCTGAGAGATCCGGACCAATCTGTCGGACCTTGCCACATGCTCTGTACTTGTTCACCGGACCACAACAATCTTCAATCTGACTTCCGGTAGAGACATATCATGACTTGCGGATATGTGGGATGACCTTTGTTGCCATCAATGACAACAACCATGAATCCATATAGTGTCTCTTGCCAACAGGAGCCTCATCTAGTACAATCATGAAGGGTTCAATTCCGGGCTCCTGTCTTTTCATACTTTTTACACAATCAATGGGATTCCTTCTGACATTGTTTCTGCCATCACTAAGAAAGATACCAACTGGTATTTTCATGTTTACTATTCGGTCTCTGGTTTCTTTTACCAATAGTTTTTCTGCACATTCCAAGCCTGCTGAAAAAAATGGTTGACCCATCAGGTTTATATGGAAGGAGACAATCTACAACACTTTCTTTCATATCTTGCATCTTTAGAGCTACGGTTGCCGATTTTTTGAATAGCACAACTAATATAGAGTCATCAATAACTCCTTAGATTTACACTGGTCATTGCATCTACTAAACTCTTGGTGCACGTCCTCTGTGCAAGAATCAACAAATCTGACATATTCCCAATAGGTGTCATGAGTCATCTCATCCTTGGGAACATTAATGTCAGGCCCATATTTGATGGTTGAGCATCTGGAATTATCGTGGCGGTTGTTGGTGCACATCATGTATCTTTGATTACTTTCCTTTTGGACAAGGAAGCAAATGGATATGACATTAGCCCTATTTCCTGTAGAACATGTTACACATCTCAGCCTCCCCTTTCTCTTCCCATTTATACTTACAATCCTCAAAGTCGATATATTTCTCCTTTGAAATGAATCTTGCATTCCACATGTTTCCATGTATTGTATCATGCAGACCAACGTGATCTAGTGGAAGACGACATAAGTAATCACAAGCTTCACATCTGGTGTCTCAGTAATGTACAACAAATGTATTTTTCGTGTGAACATGTGGGCCTTCATGAGTCCTTGGAAAGGGAGGAATAGGAATGCAACCGCCTTTGTGTTGTCCCTTTTGTTCTAAAGTGTTCATACTCAAATGAAACCCTTTGTCCTCTTACTAGCTGTGGAAATACTTCACATATTCCAGGAGTTTCACATTTCTTGGTGCATGTATGTTCATTTCCGCACAAATGCTCGGCTTCATCTACTTCATAGAATTGATCTTCCACTCCACATGTACCTACCAAGCATCATAATAGTGGCTTGAGGATTGGGGCCTGGTGAAGAATTGAAGGTGGATCCATCAATGACTCTCAATGCATCCACTCTAAAAACATGGTAATTCTAATCTATTATACGTCCAACTTGATACCCTCCATGGTAATGCCAAATGGTCATCACTGTGTCCTTGCAGAACTATTCGCATTACATATGCATTTTTGCCAGGGGACTGCAATTGAAACACCAAATAGAATGTATTGAGGAAGCAGCCACAAAAATCTTAGTGGAATTGTCGCAAGGGGCATGTCTATCAATCCATATTCCTTCACTGCTTGGAGCCTCTTCATTTCTGTCATTGCTGCAACAATCATAGAAATGACGGAAATAAAAATACCAACACCTATTCTCTACAGTAGTGTTATACCTCGGTCATTTCCTGTTATGCTTTTGGCAAGGGGAACAAAGATTCGATCATACACAGGCACCAGCACTAGAACCGATAGGCTAATAAAGCTTTGCAAGTTTGCAGGTGGGATTTTAAAGTCTCCAATGATCCTTCTATCCATTATGCTGCCCTCTTCAACCGGTGTGACTGTGCATAGCATCCAATCAATATTTGTTTTGTGCTCATAGTCCAAATTAGTTGCAACAGTAGCTTTGTCAAGAAACCTGAATTGATTAGTGGGCAAAAGCCTTCTCAAGATAGCTAGCACGACCAAGAAGATCAACCATGCACACATAATGTTCCATTGTAGGCATAATACAATAAGTATCACTTATGCCGTTGAAGTATTTACATCCTTCGTCCACTAGACCTACATGGCTGCATTCATATAAAATACAAACAAAGCTTACGCGGTCCGAGTATGTTCCAAAGTGCTGCATTAGTTCAAAGAGTTTAAGAGCATCCTTGCCATACGCATGCATAGCATATCTGAAATCATTGTAGTTCGTGAGACCACTTTTCTCTATGGCATTTTTCGAACAGTTCCCATGCTTTACATTTGCATCCACGCTTTGCATACGTGTCTATTAGAGCACTCAAAACTATGACGTCTGTCAAAAACCCACTTTGATTTATGCTTTGATGGATTTCTATACCCTGTCTGTGGCTCCATTTTAGCATGGGCCGTTACACTAGAACATTACATTTTCTTGAAATTTTCTAGAGTCTTTTCAACAAACTTATTTTGTGCGAATCTTGCATGCATTGCAGTCCATAATATATTTTTCTTTGAAGTGTCATCTTTTAAAAACCTCCTTTTGGGCACTATTGGAGAAGATGCTGGCGTAGATTGTGGAGGACAGTTACGAATACTATGGAATACAGTTTCACACTTGCTAAGCATGCTCTTGAGAGATGTTAAATCTTCTTTTAAAACAAATTGATTTAGCGTGTATCTTACAGTCATTGTATTCCATTAGATTGGATTTTTGAGGTGGTTATTAAAACATCATGCGTCAAGTTTATGCTTCTACATTCTGCATGGCTATCTACCAGAGCATTTCAAATTATACTGGCACTTGCACTTATAGGATATTCAAAGAATACGCTGATAGGAACAACCAATGGGTTGAGAAAGTTTTTTGGTGTGAATATTTGTTTCATTCAGCGTCAGACAATTTTTTGAGAAGTATAATGCTCACATATAAGGTCTGTCAGTGAAATGTCTTTGGGGCATTCTGTCAAACAGTTTGTGTGTCTTGCTCCATTTTTCATGCTTTTAGGGATGACAATATCTTTGAGACAGCCCCTTAGACAGTTCGTGTGCTTTGTCACTAGTTTCCAAGCTATGCCAAGATTGTGGAAACTTACTGGCCGATTGCTCTTTGTTATGAGTTTCTATAACCTTTTCAACAAACACATTTATATATATTTTGCCATCCTTCGATTCCGTGAAACCATATTTCATTAAGGCGTTCACATTCTTGATACATGTCTAACCAAGCATTTGCAATTATGAACTCTTCTTCACAATTTGGCACGGGCTGGGAGGATGTCAGCAGAGGTCTTGGAATTTGGTTTTACACCTGCCAGTTGCATTTGCTTTAAATCTTCTAAGCCCTTTTCAAGAAATACACCTTGTGAGTATACTGCAAATTGTGCATTCCATGAGACAATATCAGTGGCTATCTATTGTCAATGCTTTTACATTTTTAAAACCCTCACTACGAATCCATTCTGTACATATTATTTTGTCATTGCAATCTGCAAAACAACATTTCTTTTTATTCATGCCGTTAAAGAGTTCCCACATCTTGTCTACCAGAGTACTTCCAGCTATATGGATGTTACTGCTCTGAGGTTCCCATCTGTGTACGCAAGCGAAGAAAATGAAGCTCGGATAACTACTTTTCATTTTGGTATTGGTGGTTTGGGTGCTCTTCATAAGTTCCACTTCTCACAATTATTGAAGTTCAAACTCATATTTTTTACCAACCTTCATTCCACGTTTAAAAAGAGTTCCTTGGCCTTTCCGTACTTTCAATAAATTTGAAAACATATTAAAATGCCTGACACAATGCATTTTGGGAGTTGGAAGAGGTTTTTAAACTTTATTTCACAAGTTAGTGAAACGTAGAAGTTAAAATAACTAACTCTTTGCACTCTTTTATTTTAACTTGTGAAAATTTCTAAGATGCTTCAAATTAGTTAAGCCAAATTCACAAGTTACCGTAACTAACTTCTCCTCCTTTTAGTGCAAATATGACAACATCGCCAAAACTAAAAGTGAATCCCCTTTTTCACCTTTTTGAAAGTTGCAAACAACTTAGCCAAAACCGAAAGTGGATGACAACTTAGGAAAAAGTGAAAGCAGATGATCTTACTTAGCCAAAAGCACAAGTTGACGCGTACTCGGCTAAAAGTAAAAGCGAATCCAAACTCATATTAACTTGCAAGTGTGAGAAATAATGCGAAGTGTATAACTTTCGGCTGGAGCATCGAATCTTTATAAAATTTTGACCAATTGTCCATGAAGATGATACGAGGCCGTAGAAAAAAAAGATCTCTCTTGAACTTCAATAGAATTGCCTCTTTAATTGTTTGTGCAATCCACGTGCAGAAAAATTGAACTTTTAAAATCTCGCAAACTGTGAATCATATGGCTCTGAAACATTGCCACATTTGGCAAAATGGACATAGCAACACCCCTATAAGAGGATTTCCTCACATCTACTTTAAATTTTCAGATTTTAATCATTTTTTGATTTTGCCATGTAACAGAACTGCTTCTTGGACCACAATTGAAGAGGTGAACAATTTCTCCTTCAAACTAGAAAGAAACTTGACACTTCAGGAGAATCAAAAGGAATCACTGACTAAGGATGACTCAACATAGTAACTTTGATGCAAAAAGTTTAAAATTTGGTAGTTGAGAACAAGGCCAACAGAACTATAGTCCATTTTTTTATTGCTCTTGAAAGGGACACTAGGTCCGCATCAGTATAAATGTTTGTCATCATCCGCTCGCTAGATAGAAACACTAGAGGAAGGGAAATAGTAAATAAGAGAGGAGAAACAAGTGTCTTAGGGACAATCACGTAGGAAGGTGCCCCCAAGTCACCAACCACGATGCTATGTCCGTAAGACACAACACACAACAATGAAATCAGAGAGAGAGAGACAATATAGAAGAATGATGATACAAATAGAAGGTCACAATAGAGGCGGTCTTCTGGTATCCCAAACCTTACGAGAGAATCTAAGGTCATCCCAGGAGGCCTAAACAACACATAACACATCATGGGGGAAGCACATCACAAGAGAGATAAAGGGTTAGAGATACTTACCTGTAGGGTCTTCATATTATATGTTGGAGCTCACAAACCTCTTGGAGAGATTCAATCATATTTGTTGTAAATTTTGAGTGATTCTTATGAAAGTCTTGTTTGTTATCATATAATGATCATTCTTTAAATCCTTGTTTAAATGAGGCTTTTTGTTGCTTATGAGGGGGAGAGACTATTATTTCTGACTATTAATTGTTGTCTTGTTCTTTTCTAATTTTTGGTGAGTTTTCATTGGTAAATCTTTCTCGAATAGTAGTAGCATTTATCCTGTACCATCTTGCTCATCTATATTAGTTGTTGTTCTTTCTTTTCAAAGGTATTTTGATTATCTCCCAATCCATATAAGGATAATGAAGGAGGAATCTCAGCATAAATTCCATTTCTTCGTGGATGAGGTGGATTATCCACTTTAATCATTCCCACGATACTATCATAGTCCAAGTAATCATCCTTGTCTACTTCCACTAGACCTTGTTCCACCATATTATTTTCTGTATCCTTAGGAAAAGGATTAGTGAAGATTTGTAAATTTTGATTCGGCGGAGCAACTGACTTGTTTCCATTATTGTTCACACCCGATACCTAGATGACATTTGAATCAATAAGGTCTTGTATCTCATGTTTAAGATGCATACATCATTCACTGTCATGTCCTTGTGTCCGATGATAATGACAAAAGGCATTAGCATCAAAGTAAGGTCCTTGTTTACTAGGATCAATAGGCTTGATCAGGGGAAGCTTCAGAATATTATTACTCACATATTGATTCATGATAGAATGATAGGACTCAGATATCAAAGTAAATTTCCTTGGTTGATACGATTGTTTCTTTGGATTGTTTATAGCAAACACATTTGTATTTGGTCTGTTGATCTTGATGAAACCCCTGTTATTGTTCCTTTTAAAGTTATTTTGTGATGATCCACCCATGGATTGTTCAACTTGAGCCGATGAGTTTTGGTTTTCATACTGACTAGACAAAAGTTGATAATCACGAAGGGCAGTGCATAAATGTTGAAAGGAGTTGTACTTCATCAAGAGGATCTTATGACAAATTTTAGGTTGTAGATTTGTAATGAATATCTTCTGAACATCCTCATCTTTCATTTGATATTGAATCTGAGCATAAAGGCCTTGATACCGACTAATGAATTTAGTCAACTTTTCTTTTGGACCTTGTTTGCATTGAACCAAGTCAATAAGAGTGAATTGGGGTTTGATATTTTCTTGAAAATGTTGTAAAAATTGATCAATCAACTGTGAAAAAGGAGTGAATTAAATTCTGAGGCAAAGAGCAAAACCATTCTAAAGCAGTATCTTTGAGAGATCGCAGGAAAAGTTTTGCTAACAAATCCTCTTCAAAATAGAAATCACTACACATAGTTGTGAATGCTACCACATGGATATTAGGATCTCCTTTTCCACCATATTTTTCAAAGCGAGGAGTCTCAAACCTCCCAGGCATAGGGGTTCTCAAGATTGCATATGATAATGAGTTACGGGCATGATATGTCGGTAGACTAGGTTGGGAAGAATTTGTCAAGTTTGTTACCTGTTGTTGCAAAGCAGTCATGCCCTGTAAAAGTTGGTTTAGGATGGCATCATTTGGAGATGCGATTTGTTTTGAGGAATTGGAACTGAAGTGAAGAGGTGATTGAGTTTGAGCTACAATATGTGGAGGCTGAGAATATGTTAATGGTGGTTGGCCATAATGATAGGTGGAGTTAGGTAGCTGAAAATGAGTGGAATAGATAGGAGGTTGAGAATAATTATTCATAGAAGATGTCCCTTTAGGAATCAAATTCTGATAATTAAATCCCATAGCTTTGTAATTTGTGCCATTAGATACTCCATACTAGTGGTAGAATTACTACAAGTGTTCGCGTTATTTGTTAAGATCATTGATGTGAAGGTAGATATTCCCGTAGTCGGTATAGGTGCTGAAACTTGTGTATGAGATGGTGATAGAGTGTTCTTTATCACTTGTGCACATTCAATCACTGGCATAATGTTAGTTTGCATGATATGTGTTAGACCACGAAGTGCATTAACACCATCTTGTCCTTCTTTTATCAATTCTCTTATATTATGAATTGTAGGAACGGCTTCTTCAGCGATTCTCTCAGTTTCCTTAAATGATTGAAATTCGGCTAACTCTTTATCCAGTTTTTCTATTTTCTCATCTGATACATATCTTGTTGCCTCAATAGTATCATCAACATCATGAAAAGTCTATTCTTCCATTGTACTTGTAATAGGTGGAATGTCTTGTAATGTTTGGGTTTCTCCTTTTGTAAAGGTGTTCAAAGTACCAATTTCTTCAAGAGCACTAGATCCCATGTGTCTTATGCTTCTTCTTAAAGGAATATTTCTCTTAGGATAGTGAGTTATTAAACTCATGCAGCAATATGCTCACTCTCAACACACTCTTGATGTAATGCCAAGTCGATTTATAGTTAAAATATGTCAGAATAGTCACTTTTTTCACCAAAATTCAATGCAAGAGAGCATAACAAAGGGTGTTGTGAGGAAAATGATGATGGAACACAAATAATATCAGAAATAACAGCCACTTGGTGCTAAAATATCCAACACAACACACTTTCAGTGCCACTTAAGTTCAAACCCGAGTGAAAATATAGCAAAAGTAAGCTATTTTTCACAGTTTTTCCAACTCCAAGACCTAGAAAAAGGGGTGTTGTAAGAAATTTTAGGAGGGAAAGTGAATAATATCAGTCACCTCAATCCACAAAACTGATCACAACACACTTGGAGTGTGTTGGTTATTTTCCCAGACTGGATGCTTATTCCCAGTTATCCCTACAAGGTAGCCATTATTGATCAACAGGATCCCCGGGCCAGGGGCCAACAATATAGGAGATAGACTCTATAAATATCTCCTCTTCTTCTTTAGGCTCTGCAGAACCAAGGGGGGTATTCCCTACTCAACATCCATGAGATATAACTATGAAAGGACTGGGATGCTGACACAAAGCAGATAAATCCTCTATTATGTATACCAAAACTGTGAGATAAGTGCAGAAGGGCTAGCTTTGGGCCTATATTCAGTTGTGAGATAGAGGATTTTGGTCCTAAAACTACTTCTAAAGTCCTAATGGTTTGATTCAAAGTTTAAGTTTGATTTTATGTTTGGATGCAAAATTGATACTTTGGGTTGTAACCTCAATACAAGACTAGATCGGTGCCTATCCAGGGCTCGGAGTCAATAGACATACACATGTGAATGGCCAGCATGAACATATACCAAAGACTAGATATCAAGGGGAGTTCTAGTATCTACCTTACAGATACTTCCCAAAAATTAGGTGCTTAATCATTCATACTTAATGGTATCCCTGCTACAACACATTTTCTCAATGATTAACCTGAAACATTTAATTTGTTCCTTGAACAAAAGTAGGAGATTAAACATTCAATATAGAAAAGCTATATTCCTGAACCTTAACAACCCTTAGTTATTTTGATTCAAAAGAAGGTATGCCCACAACTTGGAGACAAATGATTAAACACATGCATAGAGGATTTCTCATATAAAACAGAATGAAACTAGTGAACTCATGCATGAAACATACAACATGAGACTCATAAACTTACAAGACATCAAGAACAAGGCCACTAATGAAGTTGTATTGTGTCACAGCACCAAAATTTGTCCAGTTTTCAAAAAACAATGGGTAACACAGTCTGGCTTTTATACCAAGACTGTGTACCTAGCAAAAATTAATTACAAGGCAAATCAAAAAACCCGCCAGATTCAATGTATGAGGAAAGGCGCTTAGAAAATATTCAATGCTGCAGAGAGACAGAGAGGAATGAGTAGGTGGAATTAGGATCTACACCGCCGCCTAAAGATTTTCTTTTAAATCTGGTAGTTCATCTATCATTTCATCCATCGATGCATCTAAAAAATGCCATCAACGCTCAACTACCCGCAGCCATTGCAGTTCCCCTTGCCTATGAAGCTTTTCCCGCACAAATTGGTGCAGAAACATAGAAAGTCCTTCCTTCGTCAAGCATTCAAAATAGGGCCGTCGATCTCCCCCCGTTGCTAAGATCCAACAGCTCAAAAACCTATAGAAAAGCCAAGAGCCAATGATATCATGCCACGTAGGTGGCTTTTTCCTCTATCGCTGACTTTTCCATTCACTATTTTGCCATTTCGCCCTTGTATATGCAAGAACGGATGCATATACAATCACCACTGTTCACCCTTCAAAAATCCCTTGTATATGCAAAATGCATATACATCTGTTTGATATACAAGGCGGACCCCAAACCTATTTAGAACAAATTGAAATTCAATTCGGGTCTGGCTTGTATCCTCTTTTCCTGCATATTTCCTTGTATATGTGCATGTACATTTGTCTCATACATACAAGGCGGATTTCAAATTTTAATGAGGCATGCTGAAGTTACTTTAAAATCTGGCTTGCACCTTAACCCTTGTATCTTTCAAATGTAAATTGGCATATACAAGCACCCAATATATGTGCTGCGGACCTGAAACATTATTCACTGCATTTAATTTTCAATCGGGTCCGGAATGTATATTTCCTCATTGTATATTGGCTTGTATGTCCAAACATACAAACGAATGCACACACAACTAGTGGGTCCCATCACTTGTGTCTCCCCTGCGGCACTGTAGCAAATGTATATTTGTACCTTTGTATGTGCCAATATACAAACACAAATATACAAACCCTCATATACAACTGTAGAATATGCAACGAAATATTCCAGGAATGCATCTAAATGCAAGCATACATTCGCTCCTGCATATACAAACAAGGAACCTTTCCTAGAATATGCCTGCAATGTATCTTTTCTTTATATGTTTGAAATGCATGCTGGTGGATTTGTATGTAGCTTGATATACAAGACCACTTGTACATCACACTGTAGCAGAAGCATGTCCGCCACCCTTGTACATTTTTCCTTTGTATCTCTACATGCAACCCAATATACAAAGTGGGAATATTCCCAAGAATTTGTGAAAGATTCCCCTTTGTATATGCACATTCCAAAGCCCGATATGCATATAAAATGCATATAATTGATTTTTTCAAAGGCCGATGGAGACAAAGACACTTGCACCTTAACTGACTTTTTGCATTTCTTCAACTGCAGAGGCCGAAAGTGTTAGAGTTTTTTGGATTTTTAGGAAGGTGCCTATATATCTAAATGCTTGAAACTTGAATACTTATGTAGGCACCACCAGTAGCTTGAGCCTAAAACCCTAAACATAAATGATTACTAACAAAGTGCAAACTAGGTCAAACCCTAGGGCAAAAATTATCAAAATATGTAGTTTTTCACCAAATTTTCACTACAAGAGCCCGTTAAAAGGGTGTTGTGAAGCTTTATATGAGGGCCATAAAATTATTACCCTGATAACAGCAAATTAATGCAAAATATCTTTCACAACACACTTATGGTGCAATTTTATGAAGTCGATAAGGCTAATTTTAGCGAAAATTGTCGTTTTTGAAGTCCTAGGTTTTAAATCTTGGGACAAAATGCAATCAGAATTGTTTGAAGTCTGATTTTTTATTTAAATTACATACTCTCAGATCTGAAAATAATTTTCAAGCTTAATCATGCAAAATTGCCATGCAAACTTAATGAAAATGCACCAAAATTGCTAGTTTTGTTGAAATTTTTAGTGCAAAAATGCAAATAATTTAAATTTAAATGCAAATTCACACTAAAATGAAATACTACAGCCAAATGCAATTTTGAATGAGCCTCTAAAATTAGTAGAAAAATCTGATAAAAGATTTTGCCTACAAACCCTAGATTTTGGAATTACTAGGTTATCTAAAAATTGACAAAACTTCCACAAAACCCTAGCAATTAAATGATGAAAATGCAAAACAAGATTTTGAATTTTTGTATTTTACTGTAGTTTATATCAGATCTGATGCAAAAATCATGAATTAAGAAAATTTAGGAAGAACTGACACAATTTAGTAAGCCCAACAATACAATTTTTTTGTATTTTTCCAAATTTTTTTTTTTTTTTGAAATTTTTCCAATGCAATAAAGTAAATGCCGATATGAATAAATGAAATCACACCAAATCTGTAGACAAACACTCAACAAGTTTCAATTTAAATCCAATAACATGGGTTCACCAAAATGTTTAGAGTAAAATTAGATTTTTTTAATCTTTTATTGCTTAGATGTTAAAATCTGCCTCTCCACTAAACATTGAAGGATCTAGGGTCTAATGGCGAGCATTATCAGACCCTAGATCACTTTCAGATGTTGGGAAACTTGGATTATGAAATTAATTATCAATTTTTCCTTCTCTTATGTCCAATTAACCATTAAAACCCTAACTATGCAAATACGACAACAAATTAGTGAATTACGAAAAAACCTCTTGCAGACAGGAACAAAATACAGAATTACAGAATACCTATTTTCAGGGCTCTAATGTGGAAAAGTTAGGGATAAAAGAGTGAGTGCCCAAGTCCAATGCCCTAATTTTTGTCTGGATCTAGAAACTCAATCTGCAACTCTTTCCTGTTGTTCTAGAGATTTTCCCATCACGAAAGTTAGAGGACTAATGAGTGGGTGCCCAATTCCAAGGTGTTGTTTTTCTTCCTGTTCTGCAATTCTGACACTTCAAGATGCCCTCCTGCAACTTCACTTTGTCTAGCTCAACCTGTAACTTGCAATCATGAAGACTTGGTTTGGGGGTTGTGGTGTTTAGAGGTTTGCCTCAGTCAAACCTTGGAGGACACTTAAGTCTTCGAACACCGTTGTCAGATAGAGAGAGCCTACCCTTGTGAGGCAGAGGCCAAATCCAAATGAAATAATGATAGAAAAAATAATGATATTTCACCTTGTAGTGAATCTTTCATGGAGGAAGATTCTCTTCATGCCATGAAGGAATTGATGCTCAAATCTACAAATATCAACACACAAAACATACAAGTCTTCTCTTGCAACACAATAAAAAGCCTTCAATCACCTTGAGAATGTAATGATCATCTAATAATGTTCTAGTTGTAATCTAGTTTCCAAATGAATGCCTACACATGCTTATATATGCATCTACAAGCACTTCTGCCAAGAAATTAAAATTCAAACTTTACCATGTCAGCAAAATAATCAAATAACTGTCATAAACTGACACCCAAAAATTGGGGAATAGGGCAAGACTAGGGCACGGGCGCCCAAGTCCTCCCCCCCTATTTTGGGCACGGTACAGCTCAAGGGGTCCTCCTAGGTCTCATTTCATCGGGATGCCAAAATATGAACTAAAATGTCCTAAATGTGCTTAAAAGACCCAGGAGCTAAACCTTATGAGGGAAAAGCCCCCAAGCGGACATTTTCTGACATTACAAATAGAATTAGGGTTATGACATCCTTCTTTAGAGTTAATGCTACAATTAGGGTTAGGGTTACTATTATTAGCGTTTGGGTTAGAATAAGGATTAGGTAATGGTTAAGGTTAGGGTTAGAATTAGGATTAGGGTTAGTATTAGGGTTAGGGTTATTCTAAATTTGAACCTAACCTTTAAAATAGGTACCCTAATCTTGACCTAAACACTAACTCTAACCCTAATTATTATATATTATAATTATAATTATTATATAATATTATATTATATATAATTATTATATAATATATTATAATAATATGTCTAATTATATTATAATATTATATTATATAATTATAATAATTCTTATAATTATATAATATAGTTAGAATTAGGCTGGTTGCTACGGATGCTACTAGTATACCTATATTTTAAAAAATATATCTAAAGTACGCCGAGAGATATCTTTCTTGAGGCACCTATTTTTTAATCAATTTACTACACATAGGTGAAAATAGGCACCTCGATAAGGATATCTCTCTGCGTACTATAGATATATTTTTTAAAATATAGGTATACTAGTTTACTTTATATTTGGGGACCACATTTCATGTCTTCATATTTTATTGTCGTACTTGACCAAACATTTTCTTACTCACCACAAAATATTTTTGGACAAAATGTGGTTGGGAAATTTCGTAGCAACTAAGCACTGCATTTCTTCTCATTAAAAACTAGACTTTTGGATAACCATTGAAATTCACATAGACATAGAAAAAGACATATGAAAAAAATATCTTGGAAAATTGTTACCCTATAACTTCTCTCTCTCCATTAACTTTTTCTTCAAACCTTCTATCTCATGGATGGATTTTTCCACAAGTTTACCCTGCATTACACTTTGAATGGGCTATAAATGTACCTCACCTTGCAAACCCATTTCAAACTGAGAATCCTTTGAGATTTGCAAACTGAGTTGTTGATTCTCTTCTGTCATGGTGAGATAATAGCTTTTCCTTTTTCTATTTTTGGAAGGCAATAAAAATGGCTTTGGGCATTTGGGTGGTGGTAGTGTTGTTGTCGCCCATTATCTGTTGCTCTGCATGTTTGGAAGAAGAGAGAAATTTCCTCTTGGATTTCAAGCAAGGCCTTGATTTCTCTTACTCTTCATACAAGTTGGAATCATGGAGAGGATTCAACTGCTATGCTTGGGAAGGACTGGGCTGCCACCCACACTCTACCCAAGTGCTCACTTTGGATCTTAGTTCACCTGACTTTAGTTATTTCTACCAATGGAGCGAAATTCGAGGGAGCCTATTTCAAGTACTACATTCGGAGCACTTGGACCTCAGTGACAATTACTTCAACTTTCTTTCCATCCCTCCACAAATTGGAAAGCTGAGGAAATTGAAGTATCTAAGCTTTTCCAAATGTGGATTTATTGGTCAAGCTCTAAAAGATTTGATTAAAGTGCAACAATTGGAGCATTTGGACCTTAGTTACAATAATCTCCAAGGTACCATTCCAAGGGAACTCAGTGTTGGCAAGAGACACTGCTTCGCATTGATAAGTGTTGTCATTGATGACAACTATGATCATCCCAATCATTTGCATAACACAATTTGTTTACACTGGAAGTCAGAATCAGAATTTGTCTAGTTCTGAGTAGTTAGGAACAGAGCAATTGACAGGGTTGGTATCTTGGTCTGGATCTCTCCGGTGGAAAGAAATGGTTTGCTATGGATCTAAGGTAGTTGTAAGCATTGTCAAGACACTCTAAAACTAGAGTTTTGTCCTTCGGTGATGAAGGACTCAAAAGATATTAGCTTTTGAGTATCAGGTTTCAATTTGATAGAGCAGACACAAGAAGAACACGCCGACCTTGTGAATGATCTTCATTCTAGATGTATAGAAGTTGTTTATTGGGCAATTGGTACTGACCAGTGATAGTAGCTAACATGATTAATGATTTGCAAGTACAAGTTTTGGTCTGCATCTCATAATATGTATGGATCTAGCCGACAAAGCAAAGTACTCAACAAAGTTCTAAATGTTCTTGAAGCCGACTAGTAAAATGATTGTAGATCATGTTGCAGATATTCATAGCCAATGGAATTGGATGATTTTGGTGTGTGTATGCGAATAAGATGAGAAGAGCAAAAAGCTAAGTTGCGAATGAAGGCAGAGCAGTAAGAAGAGCAGAGTAAAGATGAAATGTGTAATATCAGTTTTTGTACTTAACCAGAATTGAAATTCTTGCATGGGTAGATGCTATTTATTAGTTTAAAATCTCTGTTATGATTTTGTAATCTTTTCTGTAGGCAGTGAGCCTCCATTTGAGTAGTGAGCTCTAGGCAGTAAGCCTGAATGCATGTGCATTCCCATTTGTAAAAATATTTTTAACAGGGTATTAATTTTTGTGGGTTAACCCCCACCATGGTTTTTCCCTTAATTGAGTTTCCACGTCAAAAATCGTGGTGTCAAGTGTGTTATTTATGTTTTTGCTCATATGTTATTGATTAAATGTTTATGTCATTAATTTGATTAAAAGTAGTATGGGAAGATTAAAGGTAGTAAAGATTAAAATGTGTGACAACTGATTCACCCCCCCTCTCAATTGTTTGGACCTAATCCAACAATTGGTATCAGAGCAAGGTTCCTTTGAAAAGATTAATAGCTTAAGGAAGATCTGGGAAGGCAGTAAAAATGGATGAATATAACCTTCAAGGGCAACTTAATATCGCCCTAGATGATCTTGAGCAGTCCAAGGTAGAAGTCCAAGAGCTGCAAGATAACCTCAAAAGGCTGAAGACTTCATTAAGATTTTAAAAGAAAAATTGGGAAAATCCAATGCAAAAGGAAAGGAGAAACCTCTTCAATTGGAAGACAAGGCCCTGAAAGAGAAGACAAAGGAATGTGAAAAGTTAGCTAAAGAAGTTGTTGTCCTAAAACATGAGATGGAAGCTGGGGTGATGAGACTAATCAAGGAAATTGAAGATAGGAAGAAAACTAAAGAAGAGATGAAGCAAAATCTGAAAGAGAGAACTGAAGAATGATACAAATTAGATGGAATAGCTGGTCTCCTAGAATCTAATCTACAAGAAAGTAGAAACAATGAGAGAGAACTTGAGAGACAGATTATCACTCTCAAACATGATCTAGAAATTGCAAATAAGTATAAGGAGAAGTTTAAGATAAGCTTAGTTAAACTTGAAGCACTAATTGAAGAATAGAAAAAGGATGATGACAAGCATGATCTTAGATATGAGAAAGGTGAAAGCTCTGGATCCAGACAAAGAAATTTTCAACCAAGGAATAAAATGAACATAACTAGAAAACCTCTGGTAAGATAGCCTAATGCTCAAAGATATCCATCATTCAATGGAAACTATTTCAATTGCAATAAATTTGGTCATAGAGCTACTCAATGCAGAAGCAAAGAAAATCAAAATGGTCCATCCTTCTTCAGTCAATGCTTCAAATGCAAGAGGTATGGTCATAAATCCAATGAATGCAGAAGTATGATAATGAATAACTCTAATGGCAATTCTTTCAATGGCTACTGCTTTGGTTGCAATGGATTTGGACACATGGCTAATTAGTGTAGATCAAGAGGAAATCAAGTTCATAAGAAAAGAAATGCTGTGTGCTTTAACTACAATAAATCTAGTCACATTGCAAGATTCTGCAGAAATAGGAACAATGTAAGAAGAGGTCTGGTAAACAGAAAACCGAATGAGCAAAAACAAGACAAAGGCAAAAGGAAAATTGATGTGAATGAGATACGAAGCGAAATGAAAATGGGTAAAGAAAGATACAATAAACAATGGTGATGGGTTTGCACTGGAATCTTGTGCTGACAATTCCTTTGGGAATTAAGTTAGGAGCTCTAGCTTAGGGGGAGCTGCATTGAACATCAAATTCCCCCAGTCAGTAAGTGGGTGCCTGAATCTGGCACAATAAGAGAGAATATTTTGAATTGGTTTAGAACTTTTGGAAGGATTTTTGGAAGAAAAGATGTTGATATGAAAACTTGCGAAGTGATTCATGAAGAACTGTCAAAAATAGAGTAACCAAATATAGTTAGGGCAACACATTTATTACAATTCCAAATTAGGTTTTGCAAAAGATAAAAGGTCACTTGGTCACTGATTTGAATCACTTTGCATTTGGAGAAACAAGAAGAAGAGCATTTGAGCTGCAAATCCAGAGACAGAGGCACAAAGAGCGAATTCAACTAGAAATTGATCAACCCTAACCCCGCAAAAGAAAAAGGTACCTCTCTGTAAAGATTTCAATCTGTTGAGATGGCTACTTCCCATGTTGTTGACATTACTGAAAGGCCTCAACCCAAATTTAAGAAGCATCCTCACAAATCAATAGAAGTAGACCCATTAGGTGCCTTTTCAAGTGTTCCGTATGGTGTAATTCATGTTGAAGACATTAGGGTTTATATTCATACAAATATAGATGAATTTGGAGATTCAAGGTATGTAGACTTGTTTGAGAAACAACTCAAGGATGAAAATAATGAACTCAAACCCATGTATAAGGCACTACATGACAAACACTTTATTTAGATTATGGGGTTTCCAACATTTGATGAGGATGAATGGGTCTGATATGTTTTGAGTTGGATGCATGATGAATTCATTTGGTTGTTAAAACCATTCAAGATTACCAAGGATGCTATCAGAATTGTAACTGGGTTAGACTCAACCAGAGGATTGCCCATGCTGAAAGCTGCGAAAAACCAGACAGTGATTGATGCTACCGGTGCCAAGTTTGATAGAAGGGCAATGACCATTAATGATATTATAGAACCAGATGTCAAATTTGCCTCCATGGTGATTGGGTACAAGATTTACCACTTGAGAAAAGAAAATTCTATTTCCAGAACAATCATATATGCTACATATAAGATGCTAAAAGAAAATATTGACTATGACTTGTGTGAATTACTACAGAATCAATTGATTGAAAACTTTAACAAAATCAAGAAAGATAAGAAAAACACTTTCAAGTATCGTACATTGGTTCTACGTCTATTCTTTTACTATATGAATGAGGTACCTAGGATAAAAGGTATGCATTGGACTAAGATGAGCTAGTTGCCATTTAGATCAGAGATCATCTTCGTAGCATTGGTGATTTCAAAGCTTAGAAAACTACAATATGGGGTTACTTCAAGAATTTTTAGAGTATGATGCACTTAAGGGAAAGAATCCCTAAATCAATTGTTGAGAAGTACAAAAATGAAATATACTTCATGGTTGATACTGATTAGTGTCTAATGGAAGTAGTGGAACCCATAACTACTTGGATCATACCCATGGGGTATGAAGTAGATGAAAAAATCTTGAATATTTATGCTCAACATCTTCTAAGAGAGCCTAAAGACACAACCGTTGAAAGATTTGGAACTTATGAGGAGCTAAATCTAAAACTGCATACTAAGCTCAGAGAACCTGAAACCAATAAGAAAGTAAGAAAAGAAGTTGAGCAGTTAGCTAAAAATCTGGACCTACCTAAGGAGGTTGTGAGGAAATTCAAAGAAAGAAATGAAAAGGCTGAGGAAGAGAAACAAGATAAGAAACAAATAGGTGCTTTGGTGGAACTCTCTTCCACTTCAAGAACTATTAGGAGCTCTACTACTGTAAAATTAGAAGCAAAATCATCTGGAAAATGGGAGAAAAGGAAGAAAAAAAAGCATCCCGAACCTATGAAAGCATAAGAGAAGAAGAAGAAGATACAAATTCTAACATTGAAATCAAGGAACTAAAGGCCACCGGAACAAAAGTTGCAAAAGTAACCAAAGAGAAGTCCTCTGGAAGCAAAAGGGCTAGTAAAAAGCAAAAGATAGAAGCATATGAGGAATATGTTGAGAAGCCCACACTTTCCCTGGAGGATGTGATAAAGTCAGTCACTGTAGATGGTAATCTAAAACCCATGATTGAATTCTATGATGAATACAATGATGTGGATAAAAGGGTGTTGGAGGAAGCAACTATTAGATATCTCAACATCTACAACAAGGCACTAATAGAGATAACTTCTGAGTTGCCACAAAGTCTAGCAAATAATTTGGAGTTGAGAAAAGAAAATGCCAAGAGCAAGGACATGGAGATCATGGAACATGAGCTAATAAATTTGTGTCCTCAAATTTCACCTGATCAAATAAATATGATATTCAAGGAAGTCAAAGATGACTTTAGAAGAAAAAAGAGAATGAACAAACTCATGCTTGGAGAAACAAGTGAAATCATTGAAGAAACTCAAGAGATTCTTTTGAAAGCATTGAAAAAGCATAATTTTCCCATAGTCACAAAAGAAGTTCCAGATGGTGAAGAAGAGAACATCATTGAACAACAATCTGAGTTGGGTGAAGCCTCTGTTCCAGAAGTAGAATAAGCAAATTAGGAGGATACAGAAATGATGGATAAAGTAGTTGATGTAGGAGATACTCCTAATCCACCTGATACTTCAGGAAAAGAAGATAATATTACTACTTCACAGAGCCCTCCGAATACGGTAGCAAGTGGTGAACAAACAGGAAAGAGTCACTCTACAGAGAAGACAGGGAAAAGTAAAGAAAAGAAAGAGGAAGAAAAAGGAAAGAAAGATAAAGCAGAAGAAGATGGTGCAAATGTTGAAGCACCTAAAGTAGATACTAAGAAATTTGATGAACAAAAGGATGGTTCAAAAAATGTTGCAAGAGACACTATAGATGCAGTGAAAAGTCTTCTTGAAAAAGAGATGATTGAGCTTGATGAGCCTAAACTACTCCAAGGTTTAGCCAATCTAGATGCTCTCTCTCTAATTCAATTAATGAAAATAGCATCATTCACCCTAGTAAAGGCTAGAGAAAAGATGTTAAAGTTCCACATGGAGGACAATGAGCTATTGGGGCTCACAACTGGTATTTTGGAGAAGTTAATGCCTTCCTACCAAAAGATTCCATCTGATTCTCCCTTTGGACATTTGAAAAATTTGGTAAGTTTTGTAAATACTCATTTTGAGTCCTTTGAGAAGTCTGCAGAAACAAAAGTTATAAATGAGTTTTTGAATAAGAGATTTGGTGAAATTAAGAGTCTAATAGGGTATGATAGGACTATACTTTCTATCAGTATGAAGAGTCTTCAAAATGCTCTAAGTGATGGAAGTGATGTATATAAATTCTATCAATCCTAGCCCAAAGTAAGTGAGGATATTGAGAAGAAGATAAAAGAACTAGAACTAAAATTGTCAAATCTATCCAATAATTTTGATCCTCTAACTATCTCACCCATAAGTCAGGAATATCAAGTAATTGTCTTGACTGATGAGATAAAGAGACTTGTCAAAGAGAAAGGGAACATTATGAAGAGAATGTGTGAGCTCTGGGGATTGATTGCCCCTAAGTTAGAGATAATGTATAATGCCTTATCTGAAGCTCAGACTAATGATCCATCAGATCTATCAAAGGCACAAGCATATTATTTTTGTTGAGTGGGCACATCTCAATTTTGGATGGAATAAAAAGTACTTGGGCCTCTGAACTTGTGCAATTGAAAAATAGTTTTCTAGACATTCTCAAGTTCATGTAAATAAAATTTTATGATTTCTTGTACATATGTAGCATTATACACAGATTTTTTGGAGAATTTTGGCTTGCAAACCTTACCCTTTTCCATTGATGTCAAAGGGGGAGTGAAGAGTAGTGAAAAATGAGGAATCTAGCAAAGGGGGAGCATTAGAAAGAGGTATGAACAATAGTATGGAGCACAAGTGTACAGAGTAAGGGGGAGCTACTTTAGACACTTGGTCATTTTTCACTAAGTGTTGCCATCAATGCCAAAGAGGGAGATTGTTGGCAAGAGACACTGCTTCGCATTGATAAGTGTTGTCATTGATGGTAACTAAGATAATCCCAATCATCTACATAACACATTTTTTTTACACTGGAAGCCAGAATCAAAATTTGTCTAAGTCCGAGAAGTTAGGAACAAAGCAAGTGACAGGGTTCGGTATCTTGGTCCGGATCTCTCTGGTGGAAAGGCATGGTTTTCTGCAGATCTAAGGTAGTTGTAAGCATTGTCAAGACATTCTCAATATAGAGTTTTGTCCTCCATTGATGAAGGACTCAAAAGATATTAGCTTCTGAGTATCAGGTTTCGGTTTGACAGAGCAGACATAAGAAGAATAGGTTGACCTTGTGAATGATCTTAATTCTGGATATATAGAAGTTGTTTATTGGAAAATTGGTGATGACCAGTGATGGTAGCCGACATGATTGATGATTTGCAAGTATAATTTTTGGTTTGCATCTCATAATATGTATGGATCTAGCTGACAGAGCAAAGTACTCAACAAAGTTCCAAATGTTCTTGAAGCTCACTGGTAAAATAATTGTAGATCATGTTGCAGATATTTATAGCCGATGGAATTGCATGATTTTGGTGTGTGTATGCAAATAAGATGAGAATAGCAGAAAGCTAAGATGTGAATGAAGGCAGAGTAGTAAGAAGAGCAGAGTAAAGATGAAATGTGTAAGATCAGTTTTTGTACTTAACCGGAACTAAAATTCCTTCATGGGTAGATGCTATTTTGAGCAGCGAGCTCTAGACAGTGAGCCCGAATGCATGTGCATTCCCATTTGTAAACATACTTTTAACATGGTATTATTTTTTGTGGGTTAACCCCCACCGTGGTTTTTCTCTTAACTGGGTTTCCACGTCAAAAATCTTGGTCTCAAGTGTGTTATTTATGTTTTCGCTCATATGTTATTGATTAAATGCTTATGTCATTAATTTAATTAAAATCAATATGGGAAGATTAAAGGTAGTAAAGATTAAAATGTGTGACAACTGATTCATCCCCCCTCTCAGTTCTCTGGATGTAATCCAACACTCGGTAACACGTCCAACTTGAAATTCCTTGAACTCTCTTGGAATGATGGTTTGTAGAGAAGCAAGTCAAGTGAGTGGATAACACATTTGAGAGAGTTGGAGCATCTTGGACTGAGTAGCATAAATCTCACTATGGCAGTTTAGATACTTGGTTGGGAGGATACTTGGTTTCTCTCACCAATCTCACCACACTTTACATGTTTAATTGTAGGCTGTCAGGAGAAATTCCTCCCTTCTTTGCAAATCTCTCATGGCTTCGATAGTTGGGCCTTTCAGATAATTCATTTAGAGGTAAGATTCCTATGTTTCTTGGAGCTCTCCCTCTATTATATCTTGATCTTTCTTGGAACAATTTGGAAGGTTTTATTCCCTCCTCTTTGAGTGGTCTGTCCAAGCTGAAGTCTCTTTATCTTAGTTTAAACAAATTAAATGGCAGCATTCCATCTACTCTAGGTAATCTCTCAGCCCTGAGTGACCTTGAACTACAGAATAACTCTTTTAGTGGTCCAATCCCATGTTCCTTTGCTAAGATATCCAAGCTAAAGCAGCTTGATCTGTCCAAAAATAGCTTAAATGGAACTTTCTCATTTTTTATTTTGAAGAATTGTCCCAAACTTTATTTTTGGATCTCTCAAGCAATATATTGATCGTAAAAGTCAGTGCATCTACCATTCCAAAATTTCATCTTGAATACTTAGCTTTACGTGAGTGTAATATTAGAGGAAACTTCCCTGCATATATTTCAACTCAATATGATATTAGATACTTAGATTTGTCAAACAACTCTCATAGTGGCTTTATTCCAAATTGGTTTTGGGAACTCACATCAATTGAGTACATAGATTTGACAAATAATTTATTTGATGGATCAATTTCAAAATCAAATAGCAAATATGCACAATATCTTAGGTTTCTTTCATTAGCTAGAAATAATCTTAGTGGTTCTATTTCAAATTCTATCTTTAAATTGGAGAGGTTGAATATCTTAGACTTGTCAAATAATAAGTTGAGTGGGAGGATTCCCCAATGTATAAATAATTGCTCTATGTTGTTTGTCTTAAATCTAGAGAAGAATAACCTAAAAGGGATAATACCAAATATATGTAAGGGGATGAATTCTCTTGAGACATTGAAATTAGGAGATAGTGCACTTGAAGGAGATATTCCATGATCACTTGGAAAATGTAGGAATATGCAAATCCTTGATTTGAGAAACAATAGTTTGCAAGGGAACATTTCAAATTGGGTTAAAAGCTTGCACAGTCTCCAAATTTTGATATTAAAAGATAATAACTTTCAAGGTAGAATCCCATTGCAATTAATGAAATTGTAGAATCTTCAAATTTTGGATATGTCAAAAAACAACTTTTCACATGAGCTATTCCAAATGACTTTATGAAGTTAACTGCAATGGTAAATCAATCACAAAACATACAAATACTTGAAAATATATCTAATAATAATTATGTATTAAGATATTATATAGATAAAATAACAGTTAACAATACAGGTCATGATATGGAGTTTGAGAAAATTTTGAAATTAGTAAAATGTCTCAACCTCTCCAACAATAGTTTGTTAGGTAACATTCCTCAGAATATTAGATCCCTCAAAGGTTTGATTATTCTCAACATTTCAAGAAATCATTTTAGTGGTGAGATTCCTAAATCTATTGGAGAGATGACACTACTTCAATCACTTGATCTTTCACATAATAAACTATCTGGACCGATTCTTACTAAGCTGCAACTTCTCACATCCTTAAGTTACTTTAATGTGTCCTATAATAACCTATCAGGGATGATACCACAAGGAGGACAAATGATGACATTTGATTCTACATGCGTCTCCAACAATTTAGGTCTATGCGGCCTACAAATCTATCTCATGCTCAAGTAGTCCTCCTAGTTCTCCAATGGTACATAAAGAAAATAATGAAGATTCAGAGGATGATATATGGTGGGATATAGGAATGGCAATAGGGTTTGCAGTTGGATTTTCAATTGTAATGGGAATGTTATGGCTCAACAAAACATGGAGTATCCCATGCTTCAAATTCATGGATGGCATTATTATCTCTCTATTTGAGATATTGAGAGAGCATTTGTATTCTACAAGGTAGGATCATTTTGTTAGGTTTGTGGTCCAACTAACTTTTATTTTATAATATAGGTTTTTTTAATAATAAAATGGGGCACACATCTCGTTTATGAGACACCCCCTTTAGTCTTAATCATGTTAATTAGTGTTACTATGTTAGTTGTTTTCAAGGATAGTTAAATCTGAAGTTTCTCATATATGATAATTTCATTGTGAGTATTTATAGAAACCTTTGAAATCAACGTAAATCAATATTTGCACAATATAATTTCAATATATTTGTTTATATTGATTGCAATGTAGCTTTTGTTCTACCTCAATGAAAATGAACTATGAAGAAACGGAAAGTGGGTGAAAGATTGAGCCATTAAGATTTTAAAGAGAGTGTTCAATTTATTTATTTTCAATCATAAAGTAGAATCAATTTTTTAGCATACATTTTAACCTACACTCCAACATCCCAATCTACCAGAGGACACTGCAAAGCATGTGAAAACTATAGTTAGGCATGAAAAAGGAAGAAAGGCATTGGAGTTTTGTTCAATAGACATTAGAATATGTTAAAAAATGTCATCAAATGCTGAAGTCTTTTGTTGCATTGGAAATTGCTAAGAAGGCATTGGAAATTGTTGTACTAGCATTGAAAATTTGCTCGAATTTAGTACCCAAGTTTATCTAACAGGGCCTTCAAATTGATCATTAAAATAGATTGAGATATAATACTTAGATTAAGTCGCTATCATCATTGGTTGAAATGAAGTGTGTGGATTGTTTTATCATCTGAAAAGCCTATTGTTTTATTTCATTTTTTAATAATGGCATGATTTTTACCTTGTTAAGGCATTTCAAATCTTTTTCAAATTTTGGAAAAGGTTGGAGCAGATGTTACGCCTCTATTTCTCATTAAAAGAGTTTATTCAACAAAGGTATGACAAAGAATGGTGTGTGGAACCAATGTTAGAACATTGGTAAAAGATTTTTTTTTAATTGGATGCCAAGTACATATCGATTATTTAGAACTTTTAAAAATTGCATTGTAATAGGTTATATAGTGATAGTTAAGGATTACAGGGATCATAAGATTTAAGCAAGTAATGTTACTCTTTTGCATGAAGTATATATATTGTTAAAAATATATTTTGTTTTTGAGAAAACTTGTGTGAAGTGCATGCATGGTTCAAGTGGTCAAATGAGGTGTATGAAAAATGAGGATGATATATGGTGGGATATGTCAATGAAAAATAGACTATGTAGTTGTATCTTCAATTGTAATGGGAAGGATCAACAAAACATGGAGTATCATGTGCTTCAAATTCATGAGTGACATTATTATCTCTCTATATCAAACATTGAGAGAGCAATTGTATTCTACAAGGTAGGATCATTTTGTTAGGTTTGAGATCTAAATAGCTTATATTATATAATTTAGGTTTTGTTTTAATAAAATGGAGCATGCAACTCATTTATGGGACACCTGCATTAGTGTTAGTACTGTTAACTAATGTTGATATGTTTGTTATTTGGGAGGATAATTGAACATGAAGTTTCCCATATGATAGTTTTGTTGTGAGCCTTTATAATGACATTTGAAATCAATGTAAATCAATCTCCACATAATATAATTTCAACATATTTGTTTATATTAATTTCAATGTATGTTTTATTCTAATACTGGTATTAGATCCCTCAATGAAAATGGGTTGTGAAGAAATAGAAGGATTGTGAAAGATTGAACCATTAGGAGACTTTGATTTTAAAGAGAGTGTTCATTTTTATCTACTTTTAATCATGGTGTCGAATCAAATTTTCAGCATATGTTCTAAGATCCCAATCTAATGGAGCACATTAAAAAGCATTTGAAAACTATTATTGGGCATGATAAAGGAAGAAAGGTGATGGTGTTTTGTTTAATGAGCATTTGAATATGCTAAAGAATATGTTCAAATCTGTTGGGTGAGTGAAAGATCACGATGGGCCAAACAATGGCAATGGGATGGCTTGCATGGACTTTAACATAGAAGTAATTTCTATTGGTTGAATTGAAGGTTGCATAGGTATCTTTTGTAGGACTTGTTGAAGAATGTTTTGCTGAATAGTAGGAGCAGTTCAATGTATCATAGTGGTTTTGTTTGAGGATGGAAGTCGTAATGAGGTTTTCAATCACTAGAAATATGGTATGCTTATAAGGTTCATTTTTGTTACTTTGGGGAACAAGTTCATTTACATATTGTTGGCTAACGAATTTGTCCTTATTCTGAAAATAATTTATTCCGACTCTATACCCCTCTTTTAAAGAACAAATGAGTTAAACAACAAATGGGTGAACATTTCAAATTAGTTCCCCTCTGAATTTAGGTACAGGTCCCTTTAAGATTTTCAGTGAATTTAACCTATTCAACTAACCAAATGCATTTTTAACCAGAAAATGCTTAAGGCAAACTAACATTCATACATAACCATGTCATGAACGCGATAAATTTATACAGTAACAGGATAGAATGCACAGATTCTACTTTGATACGTTCAAATACATGAATACATTCATACAAACTTGCTGAACCAATAAAGAACAGAACACATATGACGAATTGTCCAAATAAAGAGCAATTACCAGATGAAAGGTGATTTTACACAGAAAATCTAATTCCACACATTTAGATGCACAGATCCAAAATAGGCAGTAAGTGTTTCTTCTTTTCATTCACAGATGAAAATTACTCAAACAATTATCACATAATGTCAAAAAAATATCAACCATTCAGTCCCAAAAACTTTCTTCTTCTTTTCTTATCTTCAAACTCCCCCCTTTCAAAATTATAAAAACATATAAATATGAATGTCTTAACCCATGTCCTTGAGCAAAGTAAACCCAGAGTTAACATACTCTGACCCATATGGGATTTAGTTTTTTTTTTAACAACTGATTATAAAAGAACAAGATTGCTGGAAATAATAGAAATAAGAACTGAAAGAGAACGAGCCAATGAAATTATGACTGGGGCGACGAGTCAGCATCTCCTGATTTGTTATCGGTAGCCTGGGGAGCATGTTGGGTCTTCCACTCCTGAAAGGCAGCAACGAACTCCTGAATTTTAGGGAAGTTTGGTATACCTATATGCTTCATCCTTGATTTCCAGACTTCTTTTTCCCTCCGCATTTTCCTAAACTTTTCCTTGTGTTCAGGGAGTGCATCAATGCAGAGATAGAGCAGTGACTCGACTTTGGAAATCCTGGAGAAATCCTCAATCAAAATATTATCATTTTCTTTAACAAAGTTGATTTTATCTCTAAAAGATTGAACCACTGCTTCAACATCTTCCACAGGCTTTCCGTCATCTTTTAAGTATTTAACCTCGATACATTGCAAATCATGTTGCAGTGATTGGGTGAATTCCGCTATCTCTTTAATTAGCTTTGTGAGCTCAAAGCGTCCTTGTCGAGATATGGAGTTCCTCCATTCAATATTCTTCTTGTTCACATATAACAAATCCTCGTCCACACCAGTCAAGTTCTTTTCTGCCAAAAACTTCTCCAGCCCATATTTCTGAACCTCCTCTATTTGGTTTATTACACTTGTCCACTTACCTTCGTCCTTAGCCCAGACAGCAACCGGTGCTTTAAGATCTTCAATGGTGGCAGCAGTCAGGTCATATATGCCTTTGAATTCATGAATATATTCAATTCCTTTTTGTTTGATGCTATCTAACCAATTGTCAAATGTTTTTGAGACCATTTTGCTTCTATGAACTTGATCTAACATTTTTTGATTGACAGGTGATTTCGGGTCGAAAGACAAAGGGACCTGTGAGATCGGCTGTGGGTTAGGATTGTTAATGGCCTCAATGTACTCTGCCATTGAATGCAGAGCTTGTTTCAACTCTCTTTTGTCCTTCTCATCTTTCATTGTTTGACTGACCATTCTCTTAGTGGAAGCTTCAAGGTGGTGCACATCTGCAGCTCTAGAGGCAGTACCAAGATCTATCCTCTCCACAGTGAAATCATGCACTGTAGGATCTTGAACCTCTTCTTCAGTCACTGGCTTCACTATTTCTGCACTCCAGTTACCAGTGTTTGGGTCAATATTTATTCTGGACGTTGTTTTGAGTCTCTTGGACTTGGGGGTCTTCCCCAGACATTTACTAACCATGTTCTCTAGAGGGACAACAAAAGGAATCACTTTCTTCTTATCAGAGATTGAACTTTCCAGCCACTTTGGTGCAGGGGCTGAGATTGTTTTCCTGAGGTTCTCTCCATCTGAGGGTTCATTTGAGATCATTAACATCTCAGGAGTCTCCAGAATGGCCCCTAACTGTGACTCAGTGTCAATTACCTCTGTTTTGTTTGGGCTTGTCTCTTTGTCACCCATAGGCTCTTCTGCTTCTTCCTCTGAATTTAAATCAACAATTATTGTCTCAGAAGTCTGCTTCTTTCTTTTCCCTTTAGTTCTCAACCTGGTGACACGAGATGGCAGAACATCTGTGTGGACTCTTCTGGATCTCTTGGTGACAGGGCTTCTCTCAATTGATGGCTTGGAAGCACCTTCAGGATATTTGAACTCACTGCGAAAACTTGAATAACGAGAGCCTTACACTTCCAGCGCTATCCTTCTCCGCATTGCACAGTATGTTTTCTTGCTAAAATTAGCTTGTTCTTGGTTAATAATGGCACTTACCAGAATGAATAATTATCGCCCAGAACAATACATGCCAAAAATATTTGAAAAGACGTGAACTCTAATTTCTTCATTAATAACAAGTAATGTTCGTGCGCCATCATGAAGTACAATGATTATCCATAGTCACCGCTAAATTAGAGCTCTTGGTTTCATGATGAGTTTCTGACAAATTTTCCTCCAACTTTCCTGCTAAATTTGACTTAGAAAGCTGCGGGAGCAAACGGGACCAAAATTACCAAATCTTCGAACTTATTGAACCATTGAACCTTTAGGACATGGTTCAACGTGGTGGTTCAATGTGATGGTTCAAACATGCCAACTGGACTTTATAGGTAGGCAAAAGATTGACTTGCTGAAACAAGGACTTGACTCATGAACCGTTGAACTTGTGAAGACATGGTTCAATACGAAGGTTCAACGACGCAAGGGTTAAGTAGACCAACAAAAAGTTACGCGGCTTTGGTAAAAGGTTTCCAATTATAAAACAGTGAACTATTGAACCTTGAACCATTGAACCCCGCGGCAGGGTACAAGCGGAAGGTTCAACGATATATTAGTAGACAAGGAAACTGCGTGACCCGACTCATAAGAAGACAATGAGTGCTGAACCTTAAGACCGTTGAACCATTGAACCTTGAACCCCACTATAGAGTACGCGCGGAAGGTTCAAGTTCAACCTGAAAGTACAAAGACGCTTAAGACAAGCAAAAAGGCAGCTTGCTTTATATGACACTTCAGACATATTGAACCATTGAATTTTGAACTTTGAGAATGGTTCAGGTTCAAAGGTTCAAATCTTTTATACAAAGACGAGACACGGGTAAAAATTGAAGGACTAAGAGTCGATTTACAAAGCAAAGGTACGACCAAAAATATAGTACGGTAAACTGACTCTTGCTTAAGAAATATTACCGATACATAAATAAACAAGGGTGACTCAAAAGGTAACACATATCATATGCATGATTCAAGTTCCAATGTAGTTTGACAGAGTTTTTTAGTTTTGGACTAAAGCGATTTTGTCATGCTTATGATTGGTGCAATTGATGCCTAAATAGTTGATTGTTGGCCTCAAATTCTTTGGTACAGAATTTGTGCTACATACCTTCAAATTCTTGCTTTTGGACAAGCTATTGTCTTAATGGAGATGTTTTCTTCTTGTGCGTAGAGATGTCAGTTTGAAATATGTAAGTGAAGTGAAAACGGTGACATGCCTTTCATTATTACAAAAAAAATTATGTATTTCTTTGTGCTTTTTGCATTACTACATTTATACAACTACTAATTTCCAAATTAATCAAGGGTTACATTCATTGCAAATACCTATCGACATGCCCATTGCACATTAAGTGTGATTGTTGGTTATTAATAATTTAAAAAATATACTAAACAAAAAGGAAAGGTGCTAAGTAGGCACTTAACATTCTCTACACATGGTAAGTTAGGAGTGTGGGAACATGCAACACACTTGACATCATCTTCTTAACTTATTATTTGGTTTCATGTCTTTAGCTTTAGCTTTTTCCATTATTCAACATGATGCAGGAGCATCCTATTAGATCTAGGGCACACAACTGAGATGGGGGGGTGAATCAGTTGTACAAAAACTTGCTTCTACTTGAAACACTTGATTCTTCTTTATTAGTTAACAGCATATCAATTAACCATTCATGAAAGCAGAAAGCATAAACACCAGAGCAGATAAACATCAACACATTAGACACCAAGATTTTTGACATGGAAAACCCGGTTAAGGGAAAAACCATGGGGTGATTAACCCAAGGATTATTCTCTGTTAGAAGAATAAGATAAAATGAATGGCACATGCCAATTAAGGCTCACTACCTGAGCACACTGCTCACAAGGAGGCACACTGCCTACAAAGAGACACACTATCTACAAGATCATAAGGATCACAACCTTGAACTGGAGAATGACGTCTTCACTATGTCTGGATCAGTTCCATTTAAGCTCGAAACACTTCTGCTCTACCTTTCGCTCTTTCGCTATACCACACTCATCTGCACCACAATACCCCCTTTGAAATGAACTCACAAACCTTTATTTATACAAGACATCAGCTTAGGAACAATCATCTAAGTCGGTAATCAACCATAAGAACATTCGCAGGATGAATAACACATCCAGTCAGCCACCACAAGAACATTTGCAAGATGAACAACTCATCCGGTCAGCTAGTCTGAACAAGAACTTCATCCGGAAGAATATTTTCAATTCTGGGCTCTACCACCAATGCGGATCAACAACACAACCTCAACACGATCCAAGAACCTTCACAAGCCTACCTGAATGACCAGGTACATCCGCACTTCCTCTACTCACCAAAATCTCTTCTCTTCCTCATCTAGAACTTCAAGAACACAGTCTATCACCACTGTCATACTGCCAAAGGTGCTTCCGGACCTCCAAACCACATACCAATCGAGATGACACATTACAAGGACCTCCCAAACACTGTCCAATCCGCAGAATAGGACAATGCACTTCCAGATCTCACCGGACCTTTTTGTAACACTCTGTCACTCCAGAGCATCTCCCGGAACCGGTTCTACTTGATCGATCACAACTTTTTCACCTCTTCATACGGACCTCTGAAATCTTAACTAGATCATCTCAAGACTCATATCTACAAACCATTTAATTCGCATCCTCTGAATCTCAACCTATTGAGTACTTTTTCTTTCTTCTCATCACTATTCTTCACTGTTCCTGATTGAGACTAATTTTCTCAATATCCTCAGTACACAGCTCATCCAATCCTTCTTGTCAATGCAATATGAGTATGTTGACATCAATGACAACATTGGTTCACCTCATACTTGCAACAATCTCCCCCTTTGTCATTGATGGCAACATATGATGTGAAAAACCATCAAGACAAGAACTTCTCCTTTCTGTCACAGCTCCCCCTATCAACAACAACTCCTCACATGTCTTCTCTTCCTTTACTGCTCCCCCTTTGATCATCAACCACTTGTTTTTCACATGTCTTATCTCCCCCTTTGACATCAATGGCAAAGGGCTCATACTTGCAATTCTAACACATCAGAATCATACCAGCTGCTCCCCCTTAGTAGTAGCTCCCCATCATCAATCCGGATCACAAGATATGACTGTGATATCCATCGGACTGATGCACATCAGTGCATCCTAGTTCATCACCGGAGGGGCCATGACCCCTAACTTCTCCCAGAGATACTCAAAAGAGTCCTTGGGAAGAGGTTTAGTAAAGATATCTACAATCTGATCCTTGGAGGGTACATACTCCAATCTGACTTCTTCCTTGTTCACTTGTTCTCTCAAAAAGTGAAACTTGATAGATATGTGCTTAGTCTTAGAATGCAATACCGGATTCTTAGAAATATTAATTGCACTTGAATTATCATAGAAAATTTTGATAGGCTCCTCATATTCAACTTTAATGTCTCTTAGCATCTGCTTCATCGATAAGATTTGAGTGCAACTACCTGCTGCAGCAATGTATTCTGCTTCAGTTGTAGATAGAGATATTGCATCTTGTTTCTTGCTTAGCCAAGAAACCAATCTCTTTCCCAAAAAGAATGCTCCACCACTAGTGCTCTTCCGGTCATCCACATCTTCTGTCCAATTTGCATCTGTGTAAGCATGAAGAGAGAAATCATGATCTCTAGGATACCACAAACCATACTCCACTGTCCCTTTTAGATATCTAAAAATTCTCCTGATTGCCATAACATGAGATTCTCTAGGATCAGCCTGAAATCTTGCCACAAGACCAACAGCCTGCATTATATCTGGTCTAGTCTGAGTGAGATACAACAATCCACCAATCATTGATCTATACTTTGTCTGATCTGCCTTTGGAGAGTCATCATCTTTGCTCAACTTACATTCGGTTGCCATACAAGTGTTCATTGGCTTTGAATCTTCCATACCAAATTTCCTCAACAATTCTTTCACATATTTGGTCTGAGAAATGAAGATCCCTTTCTTTGTTTGAGTAATTTGTAGACCCAAGAAGAAATTCATTTCACCAAGCATAGACATTTCAAACTCACTTTTCATCTTATTTGCAAAAGTTTTGCACATACTATCTCTTCCTCCAAAAATGATATCATCCACAAACACTTCAACAATCAAAATGTTTTCATGATCAATTTTGAAATATAAGTTACTGTCAGCAGTACCTTTGTTGAATCCAATCTGCACAAGATGCTTATCCAACCTTTCATACCATGCTCTTGGGGCTTGCTTCAATCCATACAATGCTTTCTTCAACTTGCAGACCATATCATCATTATCAGACAACTGAAATTCATCCGATTGTTCTATGTAAACTTCTTCTTCCAGATCACCATTTAGGAAGGCAGACTTGACATCCATCTGATATACCTTGAAGTCTTTGAAGGCAGCAAATGCAAGAAATAATCTGACTGCTTCAATTCTTGCCACCGGAGCAAAGGTCTCTTCAAAATCAATTCCTTCTATTTGAGAGTAGCCTTTGCAGACCAATCTAGCTTTATTTCTGATTACTTCACCAACTTCATTCAGTTTGTTCCGGAAGACCCATTTGGTTCCAATCACATTCTTGTCTCTAGGTCTGGGAACAAGATCCCAAGTATGATTTTTCTCAATTCACATCAATTCTTCCTCCATTGCTTTGATCCAGTTTTCATCATTGCAGGCTTCATTAACTGTCTTAGGTTCAATCTTTGAAATCAGACAGTATTCATTTGAATCTTGAGCAATTCTTCTCCTTGTTTGTACCCATTTACTTTTGTCACCTATGATCTGATCTTCAGAGTGATTTAGAGTTACATACCTTGGAACTTTGGGAGTGTCTTGCACTACTAATTCTTGATCAAGCTCATTCAGACAAACTTCTTCTTCCTGATTTACCAGATCAGTCTAGATCTAAATTTCAGAGGAGGATGGAGCTCCTTGCACCAGAGGATCATTCTGATCATCTTCATCATATTCATAGAATCTTGAGGGCTTCTCCATTCCTTCATCAACCTTCACATTTGTACTTTCTATCATCTTTCTCAATCTCTTATTGTAACACCGGTATGCTTTTCTTTGAGTGGAGTAACCCAAGAAAATTCCTTCATCATTTCTATCATCAAACTTTCCTAAATCTTCATCTCTTTTGATATAACATTTGCTACCAAATACTCTGAAGTATCTCACAGTAGGAGTTACACCAAACCAAAGTTCATAAGGAGTCTTACCGGTGTTGCTTCTGATTTGAACTCGGTTAAGAGTGTAGATTGCAGTGCTGACAGCTTCTCTCCAAAACATCTGAGGAACATTTGCTTCCATCACCATTGTCCTGGAAGCTTCCTGGATGGTCCGGTTCTTTCTCTCAACTACTCCATTCTGCTGTGGAGTCCTAGGAGCAGACAACTGTCTCTTTATGCCATGCTTCTCACAAAAGTCTATGAATTCACCGGATGTGAATTCACTACCTCTATCAGACCTTAGACACTTCAGTTTCAATCCGGTTTGATTCTCTACCATAGCTTTGAAGATTTTAAACTTCTCAAGGGCTTCTGATTTCTCTTTTAGGAAGGTAACCCATATCATCCGGGAATGGTCATCAATTAGCAACATGAAATATCTATCACCTTGCATACTCTTGATTCTTGTCAAACCACAGAGATCAGTATGTACTAATTCCAATAATCCAGTGGTGGACTGATCCTTGCTTTTGAAAGAGACTCTGTTCTGTTTACCTAGCTGACATTCTTTGCATAAACTATTTGTAGGTTTCACCAATTTAGGAAGATCTCTTACAGCCTGAGTATTGCTTATCTTGATGATGTTATCAAAATTCACATGGCACATCCTTCTATGCCATAACCAACTGTGATCAACTTGAACAAACAGACAACTTTTATTAGAACCAACTAGATGGAAGATATTACCTTTTGTTTGAGTACCAGATGCAATTTCAGTTCCGGAGCTTGTAAAGATTCTGCATCCTCCATTCTTGAACTAGAGATCATAGCCTTTGTCCACTAACTGACCAACACTGAGAAGATTGTGCTTCAATCCTTCAACATATAGTACATTACCGGTTTTGCTCTTTCCATCAAAAGAAATAGTTCCCCTACCTCTGATTCTGCCAGCAGAATTGTCACCAAACTTTACCATTCCTCCTTCATAATTTTCAAATCTAAGAACTTGTTCTTGTCACCAGTCATATGGTGAGAGCATCCACTGTCAATAACCCAATCGTCCTTTTCTTCAATTTGGGCAGCCAAAGCTCTTTCTACAACCTTATGATTGACAGATTTAGAGGATATTGAATCTTCTTCCTTGATGGCAATAAACAACCATTCATTTCTGGATTTGCTTCCTATTTCTGATTCATCATCTGTTACTCCTTCATTATCATCTTCTTCATGAACATAATAGCAGTTCTTTTGAAACCTTTATCTGTTAGTATTTGACTTTGCAGATCTTTCTGAACATCTTGAAGCAAAATGACCAATCTTATTGCAGTTGAAGCACTTAAAGGGTAGTTTTCCTTCATACTTACCGGATCCTCTTGACAGTCTCTTTGCAATGAGGGCTTCAAGTTTAGCTGTTTCTGCTTCTTCCTCTTCCATGTCTTTCCTTACTTGATCATACCATGACAGCTTCCTTGAAGAATTCTCTCCTAGATCAAATCTTTGTTTGCCTTTCACACAGGCACTGGCCTTGAATGCAGATTCAGTGTTGGGGTGATCATCTCCAAACTCAGTCATTTCAAATGTAGCCAGTTTGCTAGCCAATTGCTCTCTTGTGACAGTTGTATGGGCTATGAATTCATCAATGGCAGCAACCTTGATTTTGTAGGCAGCAGGAAGGAATCTGAGAATTTTGCAAACAATTTCATTTTCATCCAGAACTCCACCAGCATTCCTAATTCCACACACTAGCTCATTCACTCTTGGCATAAAGGTAGTGATATTTTCATCATCTTTTATCTTCAATCTTTCAAATTTCCCTTTCAGACTTTGCAACCTTGCACTCTTGACAAACTCATCTCCTTCATACAGAAGTTCCAGTTTAGTCCAGATCTCATATGCAGTTGGTAGGTCAATAATATTTAAGAGATCTGAGTCATTCAATGCGCTTAGAAGAGCTTCCTTGGTCCGCAAATTGTTTTCAGCATCTGTGATTTCATTCAGAGTTGTCGGACCACCTTGTGGAGGTACATATGGTTTTGAGACCATGGCCAAGTATGCTTTTCCCATACACTCCAAGTGACATTTCATGCGACCTTTCCAGAGAGTGAAGTTGGTTCCATCGAACTTCAGACTATCCTTCTTATATGACGACATCCTGGATCTCCTCAAGCGGTTAAGCTCCTTTTAGAGGAACTTAGCTCTGATACCAATTGTTAGATCTAGGGCACACAACTGAGAGGGGGGGTGAATCAATTGTACAAAAACTTGCTTCTACTTGAAACACTTGATTCTTCTTTATTAGTTAATAGCATATCAATTAACCATTCATGAAAGTAGAAAGCATAAACACTAGAGCAGATAAACATCAACACATTAGACACCAAGATTTTTGACGTGGAAAACCCGGTTAAGGGAAAAACCATGGGATGATTAACCCAAGGATTATTCTCTGTTAGAAGAATAAGATAAATGAATAGCACATGCCAATTAGGGCTCACTGCCCGAGCACACTACTCACAAGGAGGCACACTGCCTACAAAGAGACACACTGTCTACAAGATCATAAGGATCACAACCTTGAATTGGAGAATGACATCTTCACCATGTCTGGATCAGTTCCATTTAAGCCCAAAACACTTCTGCTCTGCCTTTCGCTCTTTCGCTATACCACACTCATTTGCACCACAATACCCCCTTTGAAATGAACTCACAAACCTTTATTTATACAAGACATCAGCTTAGGAACAATCATCTAAGTCATCAATCAACCATAAGAACATTCGCAGGATGAATAACACATCCGGTCGGCCACCACAAGAACATTTGCAAGATGAACAACTCATCCAGTCGGCTAGTCTGAACAAGAACTTCATCTGGAAGAATATCTTCAATTTCGGGCTCTACCACCATTGTGGATCAACAACACAACCTCAACATGATCCAAGAACCTTCACAAGCCTGCCCGAATGACCAAGTACATCCACACTTCCTCTACTCACTGGAATCTCTTCTCTTCCTCATCTGGAACTTCAAGAACACAGTCTATCGCCACTGTCATACTACCAGAGGTGCTTCCGGACCTCCAAACCACATACCAATCAAGATGACACATTACAAAGACCTCCCAAACACTCTGTCCAATTTGCAGAATAGGACAATGCACTTCCGGATCTCATCGGACCTTTTTGTAACACTCTGTCACTCCAGAGCATCTCCCAAAACTGGTTCTACTTGATCGATCACAACTTCTTCACCTCTTCTTGCAGACCTCTAAAATCTTAACTGGATCATCTCAAGACTCATATCTACAAACCTTTTAATCTGCATCCTCTAAATCTCAACCTATTGAGTACTTTTGCCTTCTTCTCATCACTGTTCTTCACTGTTCCTGATTGAGACTAATTTTCTCAATATCCTCAGCACACAGCTCATCCAATCCTTCTTGTCAATGCAATATGAGTATGTTGACATCAATGACAACACTGGTTCACCTCATACTTGCAACACATCCTTGATTCAAGAGAAATCTTGCATCAACCAAAAAATATTTGTATTTCAGTTGTTTGCAGTTCAGTTTGTTTCTTTTCATTTTCTAGTTCAGTTTAGGCAGTTCAGTCAGTAGTAGTTTCTATATTTTGGTCTGCATTCTACCACAATTGTATTTCAGACCCTGTGGAGCTAGACTTAGCATCTAGATTCATTTATCTACATCATATCCAAAATTTAGAACATTTGGATCAACTACTGGAAAGATATCACTATCAAAAGATCGACTATTTTTCTCAGAACAGAGCATCTTGACAGTCTTAGACAATCAACTAAAGGAGAAGACCTACGGAGCATTTCCCAACTTGTGGGACCTAATGACACATTATTCAATGATCTTTGGTTTGTGACTGACCTTCCCCAAGATCCACACATCATTCCATTCATTTACAGAGGAATTCTTCTTGTTTAGGTCCGACCTATAGGTGTACACATGTTATAGCTCTTCATTGGAGTTTGTGATCTTCCTTGGCTGACACAGAGGAATATTTTGTACTGGAGATGATATATAAGGATGCAATAGATCCCTAGGAAGGCATATCACAACAATTAGAATTTGATTCATAGTGGATAGTCTAGATTTTGTGTGAAGGTGCTTCAAAGCTCTATCTTTTATATATTCTGTAATTAGGCATGTGAGCCCTATTGTAAGCCCGCATGATGCCAGCCAATCTATATTTGAATTCTTTGATATATTGAATGATTGAATCTTTATTTACTTCATATCTTTGAGTTTTTTCTATTGTGTTTACTCTTGTTGCATGGTTTGGACAGTTCATTCTGTGAACCCTCCTACCATGATTGCACCAAGTGGTATCAGAGCGAAAGTTCAAATCTTTGGGAGTGAAATTGAGTGAAGTTGGCAAAGGAATTCTGTAAGATCTTATTGTGGATAGATTTCTGAATTGAGGTAGGTTACTTGTGTCACAACTGATCACCGATTGTGAGGTAGGTGTCACCTTGTATCCTGATCGCTGAACTTGAGGTAGTTTACACTTGATCCTAGGAAGATGCTATCGAGGAGAGTTGTTGTTGTTGGAATAATGGCTAGTTGGATGGATGAGATGATGTAAATGATGAAAACAATAAGAATTTGATTGGATGTTGTTGAGAAAGATAGGTGAAGAGGATTGACACCTAGACCTAATGTTGAAAGTGACGATGAAGAGGAATTTCAATATGTTGAACAAATTGGTGAAACCCTAGGAGATAATGAAGAAGAAGAATTAGATCAAGTAAGAATGTTGCGAGCTATTTTGAAGATTGGAAAGAGACCTAGAGTGGATGTATTGAATTAAACTGGCAATTTGAACCCTGAAGAGTTGATTGACTGGATAAATGAAATTGAACAATATTTTTAATATGAAGAAGTTGAAGATTCGGAGAAGGTAAAATTTGCAAAGACAAAATTGAAAGGACATGCTGCTATATGGTGGAAAGAAGTTTAATTGGATAGAAATAGAAGAGGAAAAGAAAAGATTACAAAGTGGGATAGGATGGTGACAAAATTGAAGAATTAATTCATACCTACTGACTACGAGTTGGAACTTTTGAAAAGATTGCAAAACCTAAGACAAAAGAAGAAATATGTGAAGGAGTATACTGAAGAATTTCATAAGATAATCATAAGAACAGGACATAGTGAAGAAAGCAAGGAGAAAGTGGCTAGATACATCAATGGATTGATATTGAACATTCAAGAAGAACTAAGCTTGGTAAGGATGGCATCTTTGGAGGAAGCATAGATCAGTTTGCCTTGAAAGTTGAAGAGAAGCTGAATAAGAGGCATGATCAGAGATAGAGAGGAAGAGGAGGTAAATTTTAGAGAGGTAGAACATTTTCCAAAGGAGACAGATCACATCTGGAGCAGAACAAGCCTAACAACCCATTCAAGAAGGAGGACAGAGATGGCAATACCTGTTGGAACAATGACAAAAATTCTCATCACAGAGGCAACTATAATTCACACTGGAATGAAGAATACGGAAGAGAAAGAAGAGGACCTGATAGGAGAACATTCAGAGGCACTTTTTTCAAGTGTGGAGTTGAAGGACATAGAGCATTTGAATGTAATCAGGGTAGTACAAGCAAGAGGATAGAGAACAATGGAAGAGTAGCCTATGTTGAAGAAGAACTTGTTAGATCACCTAGTTCAATTGGTAAACCAGAGAAAGGACAATCACTGGTGATGATGTAGTGCCCCTCATCTCGTCGTCTATCAGATTGATGTTTGCTTAGACTTTATGATAGTGTCTTAGATCGTAGATGATGGATCTCTTGTTATCTTGTTACTTCATTATGGACCTAATTGTGATGATAACAGTTGTTGATGTTGGATTCTATTATTTTATGCTTTAGAATCTGATAAATAAACTAGATGTTACAGATGTTTGATGTTAATTGTGATATTGGATTGAATGTTTTATGTTGTTGATTAATATCGGATACTTTGTTTAACACAGTTAATCGTTTATTCATAAACGTGAATGGAACAGTGTCGTATTACTCGCTCTCGAGTACCCTACCTCACTGCGATTTCCATTCACTATAGGACTGTATGTGGATTTATATTTTGAATGTTTAACCGTGCGTTGTTGCAGGAATGCAGGTACTAGGCATCGACTCCACCTGATTACAGGTCTGAGCGTGCCTTCGCCAATGGATTAGTTGTTTGGAGTTAACTTGAGGTCTCATGTCAGGGTTGTCTGGTTATCAGTTTATTCCTTTTGGTCATTGTCTGTCATTCGATCATGATTTGCGGACAGGTAATATTGCTCCTTGGAGTCTAACTAGGTTAGAAAGTGTCTAACTGTGCAAGGTGTCGTTGTGCTTTTATTAGAATCATATTACGGAAATTATAATGTTGATAATTAAATGTATTGATAAAAGATAATATTGAGTCGATAGTTGTTAATTATTGTTGTAAATAAATTATTATTTTAATAGAAGTATTATTGTTAAATAAAGATTGTAAGAGATTTTGTATTATTTAATATAATATTATTTACAATAAATATTTAAATAAATATAATAATTGTAAGTTATGTTGTAATTAGTGATTTACAACTAAATTAATAAAATAAATTAATATATAGTTGTAATATTATAATTTTATTAAATGCAATATGGTTGGTCGGCTCTAAAGTAATTAAATGTGGTCGGGATTGTGTGTTAATATTTAAAAAGAGTAACCTCTTGGGATTATGAAATTAAATAAAAGTATATTTTTAGAAGGAGATGCATGGGTTTACGTGCCGAGTCCCTTGGAAGAAGGAAGGGGCTGTGTTATAAAAGGGAAGCTCGTAGAGGCAAGAGGGGGGCATGACAAGTGAAAGAAGAGAGAAGAAGCTGGGATCTGGAAGCAGTAGCAAATCTTCTACCCCGTCAAGCGAAGAAGTCCAGGTTCCTTCGTTCTGAATTTTTGCCTCAACTTCTTTGAAGCGAATATGAGAATTAAGATCACTATATGGATTTGATTTTATTGCATTTCTATTGTTTATTGTTGTTGAGTGTCTCTGAAGCCATACCAATAGATCCATTTATAAACCCTTTTGTACACCTTGCACATATATATATATATTATTATTTCATTTGATATTGCTAAAGTTCTTCACAAGTACATGGTAAATGTGTAATGATGGAAATGATCCGCATCTCTCAAACAATTTCTCTTGTGTCAATCCTGGCATCTTTCTGAGGCATCTTTCAATTCGTTGCTTCTTGTCTATGATTTTCGCTTACTAGAGGCTTCTCCCAACCTTGGTACCTGATTGAACTGCGGGTTCTATTATGTTTCAGCGGACGTTTTTAAACTGTTCCAAAACTCCCAATCTGGTGCAGAGTCTAGTTTTACCTGCCAATCGCCTTGTCTATTAATTTTTCAAAAGTCTTTTTTAACAAATCCATTTTGTAGTTATTCTGCCAACCATTGTTGGCTGTGAGGAGACAAAAAAATCTGACTTTTATCAGACATATATTATCAGACTTTTATTAAGTTCTGAAATCTCCATAGAATGAAATCACTGTAGGGGTTTTGAAAAGAACTTGCAGTCTGTAATTATAGTAGCACTTTTGTGAAAGAAGAGAATGGTCAGCCTCTGCAGCCAGAAGTGTGTAATGTGGAGAAACTGGCAGAAACAGTTGCCGTGGTCATTGAAGAAGAGAATTATCGATGTGAAGAGGATAGGATGGACAAGTGTATAAAGGAAGAAGCAGCAAGCTGCTCCAATAAACCTATTGAGCCTGTTGGTGGATAATAGAGTCCAGAACCTGGAGAGGCAAGTAGTCAGAAGCAAGCAGGCGTGAAAAGGAAACGATCATCTCTAGATCTTCTTAAAACCAATGACTGTAGAATAAGATCATCGAAGAGTAGCAGGACATCTGTCCAAGTTAGAAAATGCATCAACTGCTTTGATTATATAGTGCAAGAAATGGACGCCCTTCCCAAGCAATTACTACCATCTATAACAGAATTTATATGTGCAAATACGGACTCAATTGACGGCCCAGATGACGGGCATGAGCTCAGACTTTTGCCTAGGGTTTTGAGGTTTATTTTTTTGACGCCTGAGGTTAAAGTTCCGGCTCAGGATGTGGACGAGATGGTGAGCACGGGCTCAGAGTACGCAGAATTTGTTATAAAGTGGATATTGCATGCAAAATGGTCCAATATAACGCTGACCAGAATGGTGAGTCTACTGCGTGAAATGCAATTGGACAAGTCCCACATAGAGGGGTTTTTGAATAAGATCTTTGGCTGCATGAAGAGAATGGATCCACAGGATCTTCCTTCATTTGTTTACACAACATCCAGTACCATTAAACGCAGACTTAAACCACATATATATGTGACTTTTCGCTATGAACTCATTAACTGTTCGTCTGATGAAAATGAGGTGATTGGGCAGTACCGAGTCAATGCAGATGACAAGATGGAAATAGTATCCATGCATTTCAATCAACACAAATCCTGCCGCCAGTGAAATGGAAAGCCCTAACATGGAATTGAATGCTCTGCATGAAGAAAATGATGAAGGGGACTGTTCACGTACTCCACTGGTGTAAACATTGAATTATGTTTGCAAAAGCTGTTCTGGACCCTATAATTCGGGAAAGTACCTAGGAAATGGAGAGTGAATATACAGGAATGATAATAGGAATTTCCATAGGTGTGATCGTTGGAGTGCTGTTAGCTGTTTTCTCCCTGCTCTTTATTAGGTTTCGGAGGAAACATGCCCAAGTCCATCGTAGTAGTAGTGAACAAAGTGGCGTGACCATTCCCATTCGTGTCAATGGTGTTGATTCAGGTATAATAATGTCAGAATCCACTGTTGGTCATGAGTCACCTCCAGCAGCTAGACACAGTGGTCTTTCCTTGTGGTGGGAAGGACACACCAAGAACATGGTAGCATCAGCTTCTGGGATTCTAAGATATCCATACAAGCGTTATTTGCTGGGATTATTTGGCATAGAAGACATGTCCACTAGTGTGAGTAATGTAGATTCCAGTGTGATTGACCTGAGCAGTGACGACAAGGATTCACTTCAGGAGAAAACTCCAACAGAAATACCTTTGCAATTGTCTATGGGAAATTTAAAATGAGTGCTCTGAAAATTTGTGTGATACACAAATAGAACAGCCAATTTGTGCCCAGACAGTTCAACATGCTGCATTTTCAAGATCAGCTGATCATGAATTCGACTGGTATTTCAAAGATACCAAACCTAACCTTGACAATAGGATTCAAAGAAGCCCTTCTATGAGGCCTTATAAACCCACCTCAGGCAGAAAATCTAGGCTTGATAACAAAGTCTAGAGGAGAATACTTGAAAGGTCAGCAAATTATATTTGGTATAATAGTTATTTATTGAATGTTTGATAATATACCTAACCTGTAATGATGTATAAATGTGACATTCATAGTCAATAGATAAACCTCATTCCCTTGCCTCTTCGTGGTGTTGTTTCTCCAACTTTAATTGAAAGCTTCATACCATACACTGTTAGAGCTTCACAGTGCGCATTTGTAAGCATGGTACAAGATCGAGGGTAGACCCTAAGGAATATCTAGTATAGAAAGATGTGTCTGAATAGAAATACTTTCATCTTTCTACTTTCATCCTACTTTTGTACCTTTTAAAACTAAATGTGGATGATGACAAATAGGTTACAAAGTTTATGCATGATTTTAAAGCCAGCCATTTATGCATTGATGGAGATGTTTAAAAAACCCGTCATTGTTAATCTAGGTTAGTCGTGCTTCCTTGTATGCATTTCATTGACTGGCTTAAATTAACCCTAAGGAATGTTATTATTATTATTATTATATAATTATTATTATTATCATTATTGTTAGTATTATGATTATAATGATGATTATTATTACTATTACTATTATTATCATTATTAATATTATTATTTCAAAAGTATGGTTGATTGTTTTAAAGCCAAATGAAATTGGGAATTTAGAATAATGTTGTCGTTATGTGTTTAAAGAAAACCGTTGTGATTTTATATATTATGGTTAATGAAATTTAATTGAGATTGACATCAGTTTTAATATGTTTTTTTTCATTTTGTTAAGATAATGGATTAAGGACTAGGTATATGATTATTGTATTGGAAATTTGATTAAAGGTATTGGATAAATAGTTAGTGTGAATTGATATTGTTTGAAATGGTCAAAGTGTAAGTTGTCAAGGGTTCATTTCCAAAGGCCAAGGTGGTTGTGTTTCGACTTCATGTAATGTGTTGATAAGTGTCTTGAGTTATTGAAGTCGTGTCGCCTTTTGTTATGTATAAGGAATTTGGTTTGGTATTGTGAAAGAATGTAAATATTCTAAATGCATCATGATGTGTAGAAAGGCTCTTCGTGAATGTTGTGTTTGATTTATTTGTTTGTTTGGGATGTTGTATTGGATTAGACAATGGGGAGACGTCGGTATTCATGAAAAAGTATCTTTCTTATGAGTTAATTCATTGGAAGCCATGGAAAATGTATTAAGAGTATGTCCTTGTAATTGAGATGATATGCAAGAAGGTAAATGCCTTGCATTATTACATGTATATGTTCATATCAGAATAATGGTTATGCAAGATGGTTAATGCCTTGCATGGTTTATGAATCATTGTCGTCATGATGACGTTTGCTATGTTTGTTGAGTAGGGTCTTCTAGATGCAGGTAGGGGAGTGGCTTTCAACGTGGGGCCGGCGCCCAAAGTGGCAGTCAGGATAACCCGTTGGAAGTAGATTAATCAAGTGATAACCTAAATAATGAATCTGGGGGTTGGGTAGTTAGGCACACTAAACAAGATAAGTGGATGCCTCACTCATGGCTCAAGTGCTTGTTTAGGCTTGAGATGAGATGAGAAGGCCTGGTTGGCAAGATCAACTTCCTTGTCCTCATGAAAGGAAGGTTGATTCCGCATGTGTCACCCTATGGGGCCGGCGCCTAGTGAGAGGTTGTCAGGATAACCATAGATGGGGGCCGGCGCCTAGTGAGAGGCTGTCAGGATAACCCATGTTAGGACCATGTGATGACACTCTCCCTACTGCAGCCTAGCATTCCCTAGTTGTTCTCTCCCCCATTTGTCTTGTGTTGCCTCTGGAAGTTCAGTTCAGTTAAGTTGTGTTGTGTTGTTTATGTTATTGCCATGTGTTGTATTGGCGTTTGGTTGTCCTTTGTTCATGTTTAGTCTTGTCTACCTGACTGCTATTGTTTGGGACCTCATGTTAACTCCTAGCTCGGGGGGTGGACCTTAGGGTTCCACATGGTCGGGTGGAAGAGCTATTTTATCCATTGGTTATCCTTTGTCAAGTTCATATGCAGAAAAGATTTATTCCAGTTTTTAGACAATTGTACGTGTACCAGTTGATGAAGATGTATGTGTATTATTTTGTACCAGATTTGTGTAACAGATCAATCATAATGTATGAGACTCTGATGTAGTCTGAAAATGGCAATGTAATAATGTCATGATGTACTTATGTGTAATAAAAGCATTTCAGTTATGTATTTAATCATGTAGATTGTATTATCTGACGATATGTAATGGATATGAATCAGTTATTCAATTATGCAATGGATTTAGATCAGTTACTGATGAATGTTAAATTATGTTAGTTGGTTTGTAAAGTAATGCAGCCTTGTATCCTTAGAGGATATGTCGTAGTTAGTTATGCAAACATTATTTGTTATCTTAATCATTTAAAAAAAAAAAAATGTTCCTGTTTCATTTAGCATAAATGTGTATTTCTTTGAGGTGTACAAGGCGGGCGTTACAGATGAGGAGAGCACGATTTCAAGTAGAGACAAATGAGGAACCACCGCGGAGGAAGAGTTTGTTCAGGACAAGATGCAAATCACGAGGTAAGTGTTGCAAAATTGTAATTGATAGTGGTAGTTCTAATAATCTAGTTTCATAAGAGATGGTGACTAAGCTGTAGTTGGAAAGATTGAAACACCCTAATCCCTATCAGATAGCATGGATTTAGGATGATCATAAGGTACTAGCAAGTGAACAATGTTTGGTGAAATTTCATATTGGATCTTATCATGATGAAGTCTTGTGCACGATATTATGCCTATGGATGTATATCATATTTTGTTGGGTAGACCTTGGCAGTATGATAGAAAAGCTATACATGATGGAAGAAAGAATACATACACTATAACATCAAATGGAAAGAGAATTACTTTGATTCCTTTGGAAGATGATCCTAAGAGTGAAGTATGTGGGAATGCTAGAATCTGTTTGGTAGATGGAAGAAAATTTCTGGATGGTTTGAGACATGAGAATATGTGTTATGCTTTGATTCCTAAGAAGCCTAAAACATTCCTAAGAAGCCTAAAACATTGCAGAAGGAGATGGAAGAATCACAACTGGCGGAGATAAAGGAGTTGCTGACAGAATATGAAGACATCATATCAGACAATGTACCTGAAGGATCACCACCAGTCAGGAGTATCAGTCATCACATGAATCTTATACCAGGAGCAAGTTTGCCTAACAAAGTAGCACACAGAATGACACCGGTAGAGAATGAAGAACTGAATAGGTAGATACATGAGTTGTTAAGAAAAGGCTTGATCAGAGAAAGTTTGAGTCATTGTGCAGTACCTGTAATGTTAGCACCAAAGAAAGATGGAGAATGGAGAATGTGTACAAACTCTAGAGCAATAAACAAGATCACAATTAAGTATAGATTTCCTTTACCTAGGATGGATGATATCATGGATTGTTTGAGTGGAGCAAGATATTTCACAAAGATAGATTTGAAAAAGTGGATACCATCAGATCAAAATTAGAGGAGATAAATTGAAAAACATGTATGAGGGAGACACTAATTTTGCAGAACCTTGGAAAGCATATAAGGAACCTGTTGTGACAGATAGGATTAAGTGGTTGGACTATTTCATTCAAGAAGATATGTTGTTCAAAGGAAGTCAATTATGCATACCTAGAAGTTCAATGAGAGATAATTTGATCAAGGAGAAACACAGTGGTGGATTGGCAAGACATTTTGGGATTGACAAGACAGTGGCTTTGGTGAGTGAAAACTATTTTTGGCCTTAGATACATAAGGATGTTAGAAAATTTGTGCAAAGTTGTAGAGTATGCCAAATTGCAAAAGGGAACAATCAGAACATTGGATTGTATAAACCTTTGACGGTACTAGAGAGACCTTGGGAAGACATAAGTATAGATTTCCTAATAGGATTGACGAAGACACAGAGAGGAAATGATTCAATATTTGTAGTGGTGGACAAATTTTTAAAGATGGCACATTTCATACCTTGTAAGAAGACAACTGATGCAGTACATGTAGCTAAACTATTTTTTAGAGAGATTGTGAGACTGCATGGATTACCTAAGAGTATAACTGCAGACAGAGACACCAGATTTCTTGGATACTTTTGGAAGACACTTTGGAAGAAGATAAAGACAGATTTGAAATTTAGTTCATCATTTCATCCACAGACTGATGGACAGATAGAGGTAGTGAATAGGAGTTTGGGAAACTTGTTGAGATGTTTGGTTGGAGAGAAAGCAAGAATTTGGGATTTGATTCTTTCACAAGCAGAGTTTGCATACAATAATTTAGTGAATAGGAGTACCGAAAGAGCACCTTTTGATATTTTTTACCAGAGTAAACCCTAAGGGAGTTACAAAATTGAGGGATATCAGTGTAGAAGAAAAGAGAAGTGTAAAAGCTAAAGAATTTGCAGATCATATGAAGGTAGTGCATGATCAGGTTAAGAAGCATTTAGAGGACATGAAAAGTAAGTATAAGGAAAAGGTAGATGAGAAGAGAAGACAAGGAATTTACAGTTGGAGATGAAGTGATGGCATATTTGAGAAAAGAAAGATTTCCTGTTGGCACATATAACAAGTTGAAGATGAAGAAGTTTGGACCTTGTAAGATACTCATGAAATGCCTATGAAGTGGAATTACAAGAGACATTGGGCATATCACTTATTTTCAACATTGCAGACCTATATCAGTATCATGAAGCAAAGTTCAGTGACAAAATTGAAGAAGACTTGAAGAAGTGGTTACCACAACAAGCACCTGAGCAGATTGAAGACATCTTGGACAACAGAGTTGGGAGTAGCACCAGAGGAAGAGAATACAAAGAATATCTTGTGAAATGGAAAGGTAGACCGGAAGAAGATTCATCATGGATTTCTCAGGTTGAGGTGGACCATCTTGGTTCTCCCTTAGCCCCAGAAAAGTGAGGGACTCACTTTTTCAATAACCCTAGATGTCTGATGTAGGAGCATCCTTGTTTCAAGAGTAAACTTGCCTCAACCAAAAAAACATTTGCATTTCAGTTGTTTGTAGTTCATTTTGTTTCTTTTCATTTTCCATTTCAATTCAGTTTAGGCAGTTCAATCAGTAGCAATTTCTATATTTTGGTTCGTATTCTACCACAGTTGCATTTTAGACCTTGCGAAGCTGGACTTAGCATCTAGATTCATTTGTCTACATCATATCTAGAATTTAGAACATTTGGATCAACTACCGGAAAGATATCACAATCAGAAGATCAACAATTTTCTCAGAATAGAGCATCCTAATAGTCTCAAACAATCAGCTAAAAGAGAAGACTTGCAGAGCATTTCTCGACTTGTGGAGCCTAATGACACATCATTCAATGATCTTTAGTTCATGGCCAACCTTCCTCAAGATCCGCACATCATTCCATTCATTTGCAGAGGAATTCTTCTTGTTTAGGTCCGACCTATCCGTGTACACATGTTATGGCTCTTCATTGGAGTTCATGATCTTCCTTGGCCAATGCAGAGGAATCTTTTGTACCAAAGATGATATATAAGGATGTAATAGATCCCTAGGAAGGTAGATCTCAACAATTAGAATTTGATTCATAGTGGTTAGTCTAGATTTTTGTGAAGGTGCTTCAAATCTATATCTTGTGTATATTCTATAATCAGGCCTGTCAGCCTTATTGTAAGCCCGCATGATGCTAGCTGATCTGTATTTGAATTCTTTGATATATTGAATGACTAAATCTGCATTTGCTTCATATCTTTGAGTTGTTTCCATTGTGTTTACTCTTGTTGCACGGTTTGGATAGTTCATTCTGTGAACCCTCCTACCGTGACTACACCACAACAAAAGAAAGTGCCTTGCACATGATTTATTTGATCTACTATAATTGTGCTCCATTTCAAATCCTATATATTCTATTATTTTCCTCATGTAAATTTTGGAGTGCATACTTTCACAGTAATTGTTTGTTTTTAAAATTGTAGTGCGTGGGAAAATCATCTTTTCTGGTATTACTCTTCTCCTACTAAGAAACCAACACTACTTGAAAATATCTATCAGCATGCCCATTGCACATTTTGTGTGATTGTTATATTTATAACAATATTTATTTGGAACTCATAACGCTTATTTCATGAAGTCATGTATAACAATATTTATTTGGAAATCATAGCGCTCATTTCCTTGCACATTTTTGTGAATTCATGTATTACTCTTCTTCTTCTAAGAAACCAACACTACTTGAAAATATATATCATCATGCCCATTGCACATTTTGTGTGATTGCTATATTTATAACAATATTTATTTGGAACTCAGCACTCATTTTGTGAAGTCATGTATCATTTTGGTTTTTATCTTTCTCCAAATGGTGTTGCAATGTTTAACAGCAATGCATCCATCATCCATGCCACCCTCTACATATCATTGAAAGAGATGAACCCGCTTGAAGGGTAGGAATTAGCAACATTTCCTAAAGTCATGTATTACTCTTCTCCTTCTAGAAACCAACACTACTTGAAAATATCTATCGGCATGCCCATTGCACATTTCATGCGATTGCTATATTTATAACAATATTTATTTTGTGAAGTCATGTATTACTCTGATCCTATAAATATTGTTATAAATATTGGCTATAGATATTTATAACAATATTTATTTAGAACTCATAGCGCTCATTTCATGAAGTCATGTATCATTCTGGTTTTTATCTACTAAATATTTACTAATTATAAATCTTATTATAAATAATTATGTAATGTAGGTTTGGTTTTGTTTGAGATTGTGTATTTCAATTTTCAAAACTAATTTGTATAGAAGTTTCATGAGTATTAAAGTAGATATTAATTGCACTTGGTTCATAAATATCAAATGTCATTTTGGTTTTTATCTACTATGACAACATTTTTATAGTACATCAATGGTCAAAATCTTGTAGCCTTGTTAGACATGAATTGGACATTTGTAAAGTGTTTCCATTGAAGAACCTAAAATCAAACATAAGTACATCATGAACTACAAGAAAAAATGAGTTCTTTGCATAGTCAACTTAAGAAACACCCCATTACATTTATTCATCTTACATGGTGGCCAAGGCATCCTTGTCAGAAATATTAGAATTCATATTACAATTTGTAATTTAATTATTGAAGTTTGTCTTGGTACACTTTATTTGCTTTTGTAACTTGATATACTTATGATTCTCTCCCATGGACCTAATTTGGACATTTTGGGTGTTTTATAATATCTTTCTTCTTTCTTTCATTTGTTGATTAATTCTTTCTTTTTCCTTGTGTGTTTAGTTTAGAGTCTTCAACACTAGTATGGCCTCTCCATTTTTCATGGTGGCCAATGCATGCTACTCAGAAATATCATACTTCATAATGTCATTTGTTAATCATTAAAATAAGTTCCTTTGATGTATAGGCTTTAGATTGTTGTCACTCACAAGGGATTATCCATCATGATGTTAAACACTATAATCTCATGATAGACCATGAATCATAGAAGATTCACCTCATAGATTGGGGTCTTGCAGAATTTTATCATCCAGGAAAGGAGTACAATGTTTGTGTGTCATCAGAGTAGACTACGCCTCAAATGCTCTCTAAAAGAAAATAAATATGCATGTTTTAGTTTTATCCAAAAGTTCAATAGATACCTTGTTTTCTACAACCTACATTATATGTGTTAAATTTATAATATCTTCACATACTTCAGCAATATAATCTATTTAGTATGGTTGAAAGTTGTTTTACTTTTTCATTCTTTATTGGAAACAATTAAATGCACACAGTTAAATTCTAAAGACTAAAATTTTGAAGTTGGAACAAAAATAAAACTTGCATTAAATAATTAGTATGATTTTTAGATAGTGAAAATGTTGTAATAATAGATAAAAACCAGAATGACATCTGAGCTTTATGAACGAAATGTAATTATTATCTACTTTAGTATTTATGAAACTTTTATACAAATTAGTTTTGAAAACTAAAATGCTAAAGTTGGAACAAAACCAAACTTGCATTACATAATTAATTATAATAAGATTTTTTATTAGTAAAATATTTTGTAGAAAAAAACCAAAATGGCACATGACTTCTTCAAAATGAATGCTGAGTTCCAAACAAATATTGTTCTAAATATCTATATTAGTGCACCACATTACATAATTAGTATGATTTTACACAGTGAAAATGTTTTCATAGTAGATAAAAACCAGAATGACATCTCATCTCTATGAACCAAACGTAATTACTATCTACTTTAATACTCATGAAACTTCTATATAGATTAGTTTTAAAAACTGAAATACACATCCTCAAACAAAACCAAACTTGCATTACATAATTATTTATATTAATATTTGTAATTAGTAAAATATTTAATAGATAAAAACCAGAATGATACATGACTTCACAAAATGAGTGCTATGAGTTCCAAATAAATATTCTTATAAATATCTATAGCCAAAGCACCTACATTAATGCACCACCATCTAGCATGACATCAAATCAATTTGAAGGCCTAAAATTTAAAAACTAAATCCAATGGACTGTCTGATCCAAATAATGGGTTACACTTTTTGGCCAAACTTGACATTGAAATCAACATTTTGAACTAAATCTTCACTTTCTGACACCTATAGCCGCTAAACCGTTAGGAATTTGAAGATGATGCAAACTAGTGATTTGTGAGATTTTGTCTCTAGATTCTAAAAATATATTTTTAAAAAAAATTAGAGTTAAATTGTAAAAAAATTTGTGTCTCCTTTGATAACTAATTTTTTTAATAGTAAACAACATTTTTTAAAAGTGACATGTATTCCATCGCGCATAAATTTTTTTACAAAGCATAAAATTTTGATTATTTTGAATTTAGATTGGTAACATCGATATCTAGAGGATGCATTTGGTTTGATAATGTTTTGTTGAATTCTTTTTTAATTAAGTTTTGAAGTCAAACCAATTATAATTTAGACATAGGTGTATTCCGTTGAACATAAATTTTTCTATATGTATCGAAATTCAATTTTTTTTGTTGAAACAAGGACATCAATACCTAGGGCATAGATATTTTTCAAAAAAAATTTCACTAATTTACTAGTTTTCCACATGTTTAGAACAAAGAACTTGATGTTCGGTGAAAAACTTATATTTAGAAAAACTAAAAAAAATCATAAAAAATCAAAATATATCAAAACTATACTTGTTGGAAAGCTTGTTTCGAGGATTATGATCCTCTAAATTGGTTTGGCAAGGTGATTTCATTTGGACCTTCAACCGGACTTTGAAATCCAGAATTTTGTAGAAGAGGAGGGAAGGGAAGGAGGGAAGGTGGCTAGTAAGGGTCATCATTCAAAGACCCCTTCTAGAGAAGGTAGGTGACGTACTTCTCTCGAAGTGGATCGACCTTCGTTTGAAGACCCAAACATGGTGCTAAGAATGTCATAACTACCACCTTCAAATGAAGGTTCCTTGTATTAAAAAACAATAAAAAAATCTAATTGTTGACCTTCGTTCAAAGGTGCAACTGACTTTTGTTTTTTCAAATGTTTTAATTTTTTCCTATTGCATATCAATAGGATGTTTTTTTTCATTTTTTTAAATCAACATAACAAGGTAAATTTACATTTTTGTTCTACAAGGGAGGAGAAAATCTTTGAGAGAAGAATTTTCAAGTCATATTTTACAAAGGAGATGGGAAACAAAAAGACAAGACAAAATAAGAGTGCATGAAAGCATTCCATAGAAAAGACACAAAGATTAAATGAAGAAAGATTGCAAAAATATTATAAACTAAAACAAGGTATGCATCTTTTCTTTTCTATTTAATCTAGGTAATTTGATTTATGCTTAAATATATACACATTCATGAATCAAGTAGTAGGATGACATTTAATCTAGGTCACTTGATTTATGCTTAAATATATACACATTGATTTCATGTGTATATAGTCCTTTTGATTATCTTCATTTAATCTAGGTCACAAGAACTGCAATTACATAGTGTTTCATGATGATTTTGTAGTGAGGATAATGGCTTCATTAGGATACCTTTCACCTAGATTGCCCAGAGGAATCCTAGAAGTATTGAGGCCTCTTGCTTTGAAGCCAGAATAAGGCCACATGCATAACTTTGCTGATTTTGGTTTTTTCTTCCTGATCATATTGTAATCAAAGTTTATGGGTGTACCCAACCACCTCATGCTTTGCCCAAATTTGTGCTTGATAGATTGACATTCTTGGAATTCATGTGGCAAAGACTCTGTATGGAAAAGGATGTTATGAAAAAACATAAGAAGGGCACATTCCTGCCAAATTCAACTATGTTTGGTGAATTTTCAGTTGGTTTAGATACCTTGGAGGAATTGCAAGCATATTTGAAAGAAAAATATTCCGTAAAGTCAAAGATAGAAAGGGTTTGTGATCTAGAAGGACACATGAATTTTATTAGACAAGTCATTCTCACTAAGGCCGAGATATTCCATCAAATTAATTTTGATGAGGATGTGATCAGAAATTACGTCACTGCTAAGAAGGTAAATGATAGAAAATGAAAGTGGGAGATTTTGAAAGGAATTGAAGATGATAAGAAGAAGAAAACCCTAGCTTTTTGGAAATTTTTATTGAAGAAAATGACCCATTGAAAAGAATAAACTTGATCATTGACAATTTTGAAATAATATATCGAAAAGCAGAGGGTCAACCTACAAAGGCTTCCAAGCTCCCAATAAAGAGGTCAGCTGGAGGTGTGATTGCAGAACCTGCTCCTAATGCCATGTCAGTACAAGAACGTCTATCTCTTGAACAGCCTAGAGTGAAGAGACAAAAAGTTGATGATATGCCTCCATTAGTGCCATATGAAATAACTTAAGGAATAGGTGATACTGATGAAGTGGAAAATATTTTGAGGCACATGGGAGATGATGAAGAGGTTTATTGAACCCCTTGTTGGTCAGGAGATAGAAGCACACAAACCTAAGGCAAGGATGGATGCACAGGCACAAGGTGAGCCTAAGATGAATGAAGATGAAAAAATTGTGGCTTCTTTGAGATTTATGGATGATGATGATGATTTCATCAACACTCCAGAATTCAAGGATTTTTGGTTAAAGATGAAAATGAAAGAATTTGAAGAGAAATTCAAGATAAATAAAATGGGTACAAATGAGTCTCAGCATGATCAAATTGTGACTGAAACATTCAAAAATATGAAGATTGATGAAATAAATGTTAGTCCTGAAGAGGCTCAACAAGTGGTCATGAAAACCAAATTGTTGATCATCCCTGGCATGGGATTGAAGAAAATGTTTTTTTTGGATCAAGTAAGAAGCCAAGATGATCCAATGATGGTTTCTAAATTTGATTTGAGGATGGTGTAAGTGGTGTTGGGTATAACCCAAAAACTGAGACATTGGCACTGTGGGCCACTTAAAATAGCACAAACAAGCTAAGGTTGTTAGATGTGAGCCAAGAGTTGAGAAGAACAAAAATGGTGAAGACACTAAAGGATACATCAACTTTGGAGGCAGCTACATTGACTATGCATTTTGCTATGTTACCCAGGCTGCTGTGAGAAACATGCAACTCAAAATGAGTGAGTATGAGAAGAATTAGATTGAAATGAATGATGAGGTAAATAAATAGTATTTGGAAAATGTGAGACTCAAGCAACAATTGAAAGGTATTGGTACTTCTCAGAGCAAAGCAATTGTGCCTTATCAACCCCTTATGTCACAAGAAGCTAGTGATAATATTGTTCCTATTGAACAATTAAATGACATGAAAAAGAGATTGAGAAGCTAAAACAAACAAATGAGGCCACCAAGCAGGAGACCAAGTCAAAGATTTTTGGTATAATTGAAAATATTCTAGAATATAGGGTCAAACTGTTGTTGGATAAGATTGGGGATGTGCATAGTTGTTATTCTTCTTTGTCCCAAGCCCTAGTGGAGATGAATGCCAATATTCCCATACTATACCCTTTACTGAAGAAATGGCAGCTAGTTCACACTCTGATCACTCTGTGAAAAGTGTTGCAAAGAAATCTGAATGCCCCTGTTGCCTTAAGACCAACAGAGAAAATGGTCAAACTGATCATTGAAGAGTATGCTTCATGAGAGCCAGAAAATGAAATCAAAGATGGAGCCTTTTGGAACCTTCAAGCATCAGTTCATACCAGGTATCCTCCATGAAGATAGCTAGCTCAAGAAATTTGAAAAATGGAAGAATGAATGTGAACAAATGGTTTCTCTCATCGTTGAGCACTTGCAGAAAGATAAAGACCTGAATGTCCTTAGTTTCAATCCGATCTTGGATCGAATAATTGCTCTGGACACTGGTTATGCAAAGTTCATCTCAGACAGCAGAGGTCTCCTCAATAAAAGATGGAAGGATCATTAGGCTAATCTGCTTCAAATTCAAGAGTATAAACACCCCAGTGACTACACCATGTATAAATGGGAACAATAGTATCTTTCAACAGAAGATTGAGCAAGCTAAGCATGCAATGGAGCAATTGAACATTAGGCCGGCATCATCAGTCATCAAGTCTTCATCAATGAAACATGGATGCTCTTCTTTTGTCTCTTTCTTGTCTTTTATGCTTTTCAAATGTATTTAAATATTTGGCAGTCTTATTACGACTTGCTAAAATTAAATGTTGTAATATGTCATAGTAAGGGGTGGGAATATGAAAAATCATTTTTGAATGTGAACGGTCTGAAGCTTGTTGCTTCCTTCACTCCTATAAGAACCAAGACCATGGAGAAATCTCTCTGGAAACTTGATTTTGGAAAGAGACATTGTAAAGGCTTGTTCTTTGAAACACATCAATGAAAAAATTGCATTACTCTGGTGCATAAATCCTAGTTATCAATTACTTGTTAAATGTTATTGATGATTTTTATTTGGTTATCTCCATTTTGCTTTCTCCTTATTATTTAAATTAGCATATCAAGCATATGTCTAGTTTATCAAAACACAATTCATGTTTTGTGTGATTTGCTCATAGGGTTTCTTCAAGTAGGAATTAAATTCTTGTAAATAGGTCACAGTAATCTGGAGGATTCAAGTGGATAAATAAAAAGAACCCAATAAAAGATAATTTTGCACATTTATGCAAGTCATAAACAATCTTATGCCGAGTAATTCAAGTTATAACTAGGAGGAAGACACAAATCTATCTACTTATAGACTCTGTTACCCAATTGAAGAAAAGGCACCGATCAACTCTTTTCCAAAATCACTCCTTGTATAATATTCTAAAATTCAATTTTAATTTTCTATTTGTAGGAGTAGGAGTATTAGTTAGTATAGTTTTGAATTTTCTATTTCAGACATCATGACAATTTGGGGTAGATTAAGTTGAAGAAGTTGTACAAATTTGTATAAGTTTTGAATCTGCTCAATCATCACCAATCAGTTTTGAGGAGTTCATATTTAGTGGTGAACACAAGGTAATACCCACCTAGGCATAGCAAAGCCTGAAGTGTAGGGAATTCCAATCATTTTGATTGATTCCGTTCGTTGGCCAATTCACTTGTAAATCCTAATTATAAAGATTGGCATGGTTTATGGGTTTTACATTTGTTGATTTGGGAACCAATAGAGCCTACAAGTGTATTGTAACATTGTTGTTACAGATTAATACATTGGTTCGATGCTTTGGAGTGTGGGGTTTTTTACCAGAAAGGGTTTTCCCCACATATATTGGTGTTTCTTCTTTTTTGTCTATGTCTATGTGATGGGAAATCAACTATGTTTGTTTCTACTTTAAGGGCATAGTAGTATCTGCTTGCATCAAGTTATTGAATATTTGTTTAAGTAAAATATAGGATGCTGTGAGGTGTATGATGGGTTCTCTTTCCCCTTTAGTATGGTTAGTGATGATGAATAGAAGGATGTGTATGAATTTAAAATTATTGATGCTCTTGTGTTAAACTATTTCCCTTCTTTGCTTGGTTGGGTCATGAGTAACCCTATATGGTGAATTATGCATTGGACTGTGATATGTGTGCATTCATGTGTGTGTGTGTGTGCATTGAATTATACTAGTTATTTGATGCCTTGGTGTTGTGTTGGGTATGTGTGGAACCCATGTTTAACCTTGTGTGGATTACTTTTGATTGTTGTTGAGACCCTTGTTTGTGTGAGATGGCTTTATAGTGACGTAGCTATGATCTTCTTCTTCATAGCTCAGGGGTTGCCTAGAGTGGCATAGAGATCTATTGTGTTCGATGAATGCAATATGGTAGGGTGGTGGGTAATGTTTCCCCATTGATCCTACAAGAAGATGTCTTAGGAGCTTGAAGAGTTCCTTGTGTATTATTTACTTTATGAACATGTTGTATCTTATCCCTATTAGAGCACTTTGGAGGTTATTCATTAATGTTGCATCATTATTATTTATGTAATTTAATTATTGGAGTGTGACCCTTCCATGTTTGGGAAGTAGCCTTTGTCATGTAATTGTATTATGGTTTCATTTGTTTGGGAAATAAACCTATTTTTGAAAAGGAATTTATGATGTTCTAGTGTAGTTTCTTTGATGGAAATGGCTAAATCAGGATGATGGAGTCTGTTGTTTTATGTTTTGATGTGATCTTATGCTATGTTTATGATTCAAGTTATAATGTGCCCACATTACGATACAAATACACATTATTGTATTTGATTGTCTCGATTGTGGTGTCCAACGAGCGTGGCTTTCCATATCATTTTTCTCTTATTTGGCATGTATGTTAATTTGAATTGGGAATTGCATGTTACCTTTATTTGAATTGTTAGTTAGCATGTGGATTTATGGTTAGTAATTGGATGTTGTGCTGGATCCATGTTGGAAATTTTTGTCCTAAGGCTTCATGATCGAACCTCCCAGGTTTTTTTGTCGGTGATTGTCGACTTTGCTTGGATTGTTGGCCATTTGTCAATGTCGATTATCCTTGTCAAGTAGAGAAGTGTGTGTGTCCTTGTTTCCATTTTCTCTCTTGTGCCTTTAGTGCCATTGTGTGGTGGTTTTTTGTGCTTAAGTGTGTAATTGTGACATGTGAACTTGTTATAGTTGCATTGTGAAAAAATTTGTCTGTCATGTTTTTGTCCATTAATGTCCTAGTGTGACCATATTCTATTACACATATTAAACTATCCACATCATAAAACAAGGTAATCACATACCCGTTGATAGAACTCCTTCTATCAACATAACCTACCCAATCTACAACCACAAGTTCATGTATATCTAGTGTCTTACATAAAGTTTTCTCTAGTACCACTACATATGTGATGCATGTGACCCATAGAACCTACAAGTGAGTTGCATGTGACCTATAACAACTCTACAAGTAATTGTAAAATACCTCCAAAGACTATATTATTGTCCCGGATGAAGGTTGTCCAACATGGACATGTATATACATCGCTAGGACTCCATTGCAAGGGGAATGCCTAGTTAAGTTTGTCCAACATGGATATATATAAATTCTAGAAGCATATGCACCATGAGTCCCCAAATATTAGAAAAACAAAAGAAGCAAAGGCACATTAGGCAAAGCAATAAGTGGGAGTATACATATTACTTGATTATTTGTGCAAGTATGAACTCGACCCTAATCCTCAAACTTGACCTCCAATATGCAAATAAAATATTTTGACTTCAAATTTCAATACCATACTATATTATTTATTTTTTAATTACAAAATTAAATATATTTATTTTCATAATTTCAACTTTTTTATATTCAAAATCCAATTACTTTCAAATATTTATCATTAATTAATCTTAATTAATCATACTTATATACAAATTATTAAATATTCTAAAATTACACTTAATTAAAATATTTTTCTTCAACAATTTGTAAGGTGTTTCTTTATTTCCCTTCACTTTCAAGAATGTCGAAAAAATAATAGAACTTCAATATTTTTTTAACTTTGATAACATTTCATAAGGATTCAAATTGTCATTTATTTTATTGAACACGAAATCCTCCCCTCGAGAAAGGCATTTGTAGTGGAAAATGGGCGTAGAAAATGAGAGGGTCTTAATGCTCGTGATGGACTCGCTTTGTGGACGGGAATTGTTTGCAAAATCGTTTTCTATTCATACATTTACCTAATTTACTTTATATTTGGCAAATTTTTCAAGGGTAGTTAATGTTTGGGGACCACATTTCGTGTCTTCATATTTTAGTGCCGTGCTTGACCAAACATTTTCTTTCGTACCACAAAATATTTGTGGACAAAATGTGGTTAAGAAATTTCGTAGCAACTAAGTACTGCATTTCTTCTCATTTTCTTGGCGTAGTTTGGTTGTATGATTATTAAAAACTAGACTTTTGGATGACCATTGAAACTGACAGTCATACGAAAAGACATATGAATGAAATATCTTGGAAAATTGTAACCCTGTAACTTCCTCCTTCTTTCTCCATTAGCATTTTCTTCTATCTCGTGGATGGATTTTTCCACATGTTTACCCTTTGAATGGGCTATAAATGTGCCTCACCTTGCAAACCCATTTCAAACTGAGAAGCCTTTGGGATTTGCAAATTGAGCACCTGATTCTGTGCGGTCATAGTGAGATAATAGCTTTGTTTTTTTATATTTTTGGAAGGCAATAAAAATGGCTTTGGGCATTTGGGTGGTGTTGCTGCTGCTGCCCATTATCTGCTGCTCTGCATGTTTGGAAGAGGAGAGAAATTCCCTCTTGGATTTCAAGCAAGGCCTTAACTTCACCTATTTCAGAGAACACAAGTTAAGCACGCTGAAATCGTGGAGAGGGTTCAACTGCTGCGTTTGGGAAGGAGTGAGTTGCCACCCGTGCACTGGCCATGTGATAACCTTGGATCTCAACTCTGGCTTTCCCTACGTCTTTCAATGGAGTGAACTTCGAGGGAGCCTATTCCAATTGCTACATTTGGAGCACTTGGACCTCAATTACAATTACTTCAACTCTCTTTCCATCCGTCCACAAGTTGGAGAGCTGACGAGATTGAAGTATCTAAGTTTTATGTACTGTAGATTTATTGGCCGAATTCCAAGAGAATTGGCTAAACTGCAGCAATTGGAGTACTTGGACCTCAGTGACAATAATCTCCAAGGTGCCATTCCAAGAGAATTGACTAAACTGCAGCAATTGGAGCACTTGGACCTCAGTTACAATAATCTCCTGGGTGCCATTCCAAGGGAAATCCGCAACATGTCCACCTTGAAATTCCTTGACCTCTCTTGGAATGATGGTTTGCAGAGCAACAAGTTGGGTGAGTGGATAACACATTTGAGAGGGTTGGAGCATCTTGGACTGAGCAACATGAGTCTCACTATGGCAGAAGATACTTGGCAGGGAGGATTCTTGGTTTCTCTCATCAATCTCACCACACTTCACATTTCCAATTGTACACTGTCGGGAGAAATTCCTCCTTTCTTTGCAAATCTCTCACGGCTTCGACAGTTGGACCTTTCAAGAAATTCATTTAGAGGTAAGATTCCCACCTTTCTTGGAGCTCTCCCTCTGTCAAGTCTTTATCTTTCTAGGAACAATTTGGAAGGTTTTATTCCCTCCTCTTTGAGTGGTCTGTCCAAGATTGAGTATCTTGATCTCAGTTCAAACAAATTAAATGGCAACATTCCGTATACTCTAGGGAATCTTTCCAAATTGAAGTATCTTGATCTCAGTTCAAACAAATTAAATGGCAGCATTCCATCTACTCTAGGAAATCTCTCAGCCCTGAGTGAGCTTGAAGTGCAGGATAACTCTTTGAGTGGTCCAATCCCAACTTCCCTTGCTAAGCTATCCAAGTTATATTTGCTTGATTTGGCCAACAACAAGTTTAATGGAACTTTCTCATTTTTTATTTTAAATAATTGCCCTGAACTTTATTTTTTGGATCTCTCAAGCAACATGTTGACCGTAAAAGTCAGTGCCTCTACCATTCCCAAATTTCATCTTGGCTACTTACTTTTACATGAGTGTAATATTATAGGAAACTTCCCTCCATTTATTTCAACTCAATATGATATTAGATATTTAGATTTGTCAAACAACTTTCTTAGCGGCTTTATTCCACATTGGCTTTGGGAACTCACATCAATTGAGTACATTGATCTATCAGATAACTTATTTGATGGATCAATACAAAAAACAAATAGCAAATATACACAATCTATTCAGTTTCTTTCATTGACAAGAAATAATCTTAGCGGCTTTATTTCAAATTATATCTGTAAACTAGAAAATTTGTATATTTTAGATTTGTCACATAATAGGTTCAATGGTAGGATTCCCCAATGTCTAAAGAATTGTTCTAATTTGTTAACTTTGAACCTAGAGAAGAATAATTTAAAAGGAATGATACCAAATATATTTAAGAGAATGAATTCTCTCCACACATTGAAATTAGGAGACAATGCACTTGAAGGACATGTGCCACCATTACTTGGAAAATGTAGGAATTTGAAAATCCTTGATTTGGGAAATAATAATTTTACTGGTAAAATTCCATTGCAATTAATGAAACTACAAAATCTTCAAATTTTGAATATGTCAAACAACAATTTTTCAGGGGATATTCCAAATGACCTTACAAAGTTGATTGCAATGGCAAGTCAATCAGAATTTAATGTGAAAATTCTTGACCAGAAATATGGTTATATCTATTCATCTACAACTAAAGAAGATAAATATAAAAAACTAGTTAAGAATACAAAACAAGATATGGATTTTGTGGGAACTTTGGGACCAGGAAAACTTATTGACCTCTCCAACAATAATTTATCAGGGAACATTCCCTTGAATATTGGATCACTCAAAGGTTTGATTATTCTCAACATTTCAAGAAATCATTTCAGTTGTGAGATTCCTAAATCTATTGGAAATATGACACAATTGCAATTCCTTGATCTTTCACAAAATAAACTATCTGGGGTTATTCCTACTGAATTGCAATTTCTCCTATTCTTGAAATATTTTGATGTGTCATATAATAACCTATCAGGAATGATACCACAAGGAGGACAAATGGAGGCATTTGATGCTACACACTTCTCCAACAATCCACACCTATGCGGCCTGCAAATACTTGTGCCATGCTTAAGTAGCTCTCTGAATTCTCCAAATGTACCTGAAGAAAATAATGAAGATTTAGAGGGTGATATATGGTGGGATGTGGGAATGGCAACAAGCTATGTAGTTGGCTTTTCAATTGTAATGGGGATGTTGTGGCTCAACAAAACATGTAGTGTCTTGTGCTTCGAATTCATGGATGGCATTATTATCTCTCTATTTCAAACATTGAGAGATTGGTTGTATTCTACAAGATAGGATCATTTATGTTCTATTTTTATCAATAAGCTAATCATGCAATATGTATTATAATATTTTCATGTTTTAGAATGAAAGCTACATTTTGTAATACTTATTATGCAATGTACAATAAAAAACTAAGATGCATATTGTGTGTCAAATTTCATAATATTTAAATAGAAGTTGTTCAAGTATTTATATTTTATAATTTGAGATATAGTAATGTTTTCAGGTAGGATTCAATTGGGATTTATGTTGATCATATATCCTTTCTTGTAGTGCCATTATCTGGTGGCAATATTAGATTTGAAAGGAAGTTAGTAGATATTCTTTTTTTATTATTTGTATGTAATAATACATTTTTGTTTGGTCTTTCTACTTTCTCCTGGAAATATTAATATAAGAGAATGAATTCTCTTGAGACATTGAAATTAGGAGACAATGCACTTGAAGGGCATATTCCATCATTGTTTTGAAAGTGTAGGACTCTGAAAATCCTTGATTTGAGAAACAATAATTTACAAGGCAGCATTGCAAATTGGGTTAAAAGCTTAAATAGTCTCCAAAATTTAATACTAAAATATTATAAACGTAAGGGTAAAATCCCATTGCAATTAGTGAAATTGTAAAATCTTCAAATTGGATATGTCCAACAATAATTTTTCAAGGGTTATTCCTGTATACGTCTAAAAATGACACAAATCATCCTAAATAAATATTCTAAATATTTATTCTATTCTTCTACCAATTAAATAAATATTCTAAATTTATTTAATCGATTCACTGTTCCATAATTAAATAAATTCAATTTATTTAATTAAAATTCTTCTAAATGTCCTACACAATTAAATAATCATAAATTATTTAATTAATCCAAATTCCTCTATCCTAAGTTCTAAATTCAAAAATCCACCTCACCTTTACACCTCACCTTTCCACCTCACCTTGTCCACCTCATCAGGTTGCACATGTAATTAAATATATTAAATATTTGATTACCTATTTTTCTCTCACCCACATGGCCTATTTCTTCTCAAATCAGAAGTTAGTTAACTAATCAATCAAATCTGTTAACTAATTAGTCATTTGAGTTCACTGGTCAATCTATTCTGTTGACTCCTCAATCAACCCAGTTCACTGGTCAATCAATTCAGTCAATCCCATAATCCACTCTTCTAACTGATCAATCAAGTTTGTTAACTGATTAGTCAATGGAGTTAACTCTCTAATCAGTTTTGTCAAAACCCCTCTTTCATGATGGAGCTGGGACACTTGTCACATTTCTACTGGTTGCACATTCCTCAACCATTCTCAGCCGTTGATCTTCATATCTCCTCTCAACCGTTGATTCTCATTCTTCTAAGTCTATAAATGAAGCTTCATCCCTCCATTCTATTCATCCAAGCTATCTATATTGTTACTCTGCAGAAATTCACCAGCGCGCCTTTGGCACCCCATTTCCATTCATTAGCTTGAGATCACATACTTGCTTTGAAGCTCATCTTCATTGCATATCACAACAGCCATTTACCATCGACTTCCTCAAACACAGCTAAAGGAGTGCAGCCTCTGAGGGCCTACTTCATCAGCAAAAGGACGGTTGTAATAGGCGAACAACAGAAGCATCGATTCAGGGAAAGTTTGCTTTGTGTTATTCATTGCTTTTCATTCAATCTTTCTTGCTCTCATTTATTCTGTTGATGTCTGGGTCTTATATGATTCAATTTGATTGATCCACATTTTACCATACATTTTTAGCGCCCACCGTGATCTAACCCATTTAATTTGTGAGTGTTTGTTTTAGAGGTTTTGTTGTTGCAGATTCAGGTGTGTTTCAAGTAAAACTTTGGGAATCGACTTTCACAAACAACCTCCTACGCATAAACTGAGCTCACCGTTGAGTCCAAAAGGCCTTGGAGGTAAGAAATAACATATAATTTGTCTAGTTTTCATTACGTAAAATTTTTTGAAATTTTTTTTACTTTTTAGCGTATTAATAGAAAAAAAAAATTAAAAATAAAAAAAAAACAGAAATTTTTTATTTAAAAAACAACAAACATTTTTTGAGATCATTTTTTTTAATTATTAGATTGCAAAAAAAAAACCAAAAAAAAATTACATTGTGTTTTATTTATTTATTATTTTGACATTTTCATTTTAAAAAAAAAAAAAAAAAATTTACACAGAAAAATAAAAAATAAAAAATTACACAGCAAATCAAAAAAACAAAAATAGAAAATAAAACAAATTTTTTTAAAAAAATTAACAAAAAAAAAAAAACAAAGCAAATTTTGCAGGGCTGCGTGCCCTGCACACAGCGCCGCCCACTCCCCCGTCCCCCCCTGCGCGCCACCTGCGTGCCACCATTCCCCCAAACACCCCCGCAGCCCTCCCTAACCTCCTGCCACCCCTTCCCAACCACCTGCCCTCCCCCTCCTTTCCCCACCCCTCCCCGATCCCCTGTCCCCCATTCCCGCTACCCCTACCCCTGCGCTGCCCGCCCAAAACCCGCCTCCCGTTCCCCCCGACCCCGCAGCCCCATCTCCCGCCACTCCCTCCACTACTCCCCTCCACCTGTGAAACCCACCTCCCTGCCCTACGGATCCCGCCGCCACCGCCCACCTGCGCCCTGCTGCTTCCCACGCTACCGCTCCCTGCACTGCCCCTCCACCACTACTCCACCCAGCCACCACCTGTAAACCCTACACACACCACAAAACAGCAAAACAAAAAAAATAAAACAAAAAACAGTGTTTAATATTAAAACAGTAAACAAAAAAAATAAAAATAAAAAAATTTTAGGGTTAGGTTATAATCAGCATTAAAAAAATACAAAAACAAAATAAAATAAAAAATAAAAAATAAAAAAATTCTTTTGTTTATTTAAGTTTTATTTTTCATTTTTATTTTTTATTTTTTATTTTTTTTAAAGTGCTAATGAGGGCAAAATAGGGGCATTTTTTTTTCTTTTTTGCATAACTTTTTGCAGGAGAATCAAATTTTTGTAAAATTACAGTCGTTGGAAAGGGAATTCGACAAACTTCGCAGTGGTGAAGGTATTTTTAGCCCATTTGATCAACTTCATCAGGTAAAATCAGTCAAACCTCCCATTTACCTTGCAAACATCAATCGACCATAACTTTAGCATTTTTTATCGAATTTTCATGAATTTTTTTTAAAACAGCATAGAATTTCGTGAAGATTCTGACTCTCATATCTATTTTGCTGTCAAAATTTATATTTTCATGAAATTTTCCAGATTATATGTTTTTCATCTAACCATTTGATTTGCAAACTTCTTGATTCATTTTTGTTTTTGTGGACTACAGGTGGATATCAGGAGACTGTTAATCCAGTTTGGTGCAAAACGTCCACTGAAGACAATCATTTTTCACTAAGTGTTGAATAGGACTGATTTAGGCATTCTCATACAACTTACATACAATTTTCATCTAGTTCTAATTAGGAAGGAGTAACCCATTGTTCATGCAACTTGCATACAATTCTCATCTAGTTCTAATTAGGAAGGAGTAACTCATTGTTCATGCAACTTGCATACAATTTTCATCTAGTTCTAATTAGGAAGGAGTAACCCATTGTTCATGCAACATGCATACAATTTTAATCCAACTCTAATTAGGTAAGTAACAACATGCATGTCAATCTCACATAGTTTCTAATTAGGAGGGTGATAACTGAATTATTGCAATCTTGGTTTCATTGATCATTGCTATATGGATATCTCTTTCAGTTAAGAATATTGCTATCTTGCAAAGGAAAGAATCATTGCTATCTCCTAATCACTTCAAAGTTAACAACTGTGTGAGTGCACAAGTAGAGTAGCCCATTTAGTTTTTCTAATTTTAACTAGGTTGGATTAACCAGTGTATTTTGTGCTTGCAAATGACAATAGGCTTATGCTCTCCCCTTTTCTAGGTGATCAGAGTGCCAGACTTGTCATTCTATTTGTTTAACCTTTAGGAGGGGCCTGCCCTCGGATGCACGCTTGTCTAAGTGGGAATGACCCTGAGTGGTAACAGGCTAAAGCCAAGCCCTACCAAGCCACTTAAAATAAATTGTGCTTGAGGTGAAAACTTCCTGCAACAAGTGCTGTTATGTTACACCGACGGCCAACCTCCCCTAAAACCCTCTAAGGCGCAACCCTTTGAGGCTGGGAGACTCCACAATGGAGAGTAGTGCCGCCGCATGTGTAACCACTTGAACGGTTGTCTGCATTAAATACCTCTTGTTCTAGTGGCCCAAAACCCTTGTAATCCATTTCTCACCTAGGATCTTTGTGCTTGCCTTTGTTCAGTTTAGTCCAAAATAGAGTCAAAAAAATTGCAAAAACAATGAAAAACTATAAAATATTCTTTGTGCTTGCTGTGTTTTCTTACTGTTAATTCATAAAATCAGACCAAGAAAGCCTTGTTCCAGCCAAAAATACCAAAAACAACTGAAAAATCCAAAATTTTGACAAAAAAATCAAAGTTGCGCACGCACCCATTTTAGCCTAGCTTCACTTTCTGAGATCAGATTCAACCTTGCAGTCAGTCTTCATCCGTTTCACCCAGGTCTCTCTCTTTCATCAATCGTCCCATTTGCTTTCTGTCCAAACACTTCTTGTCCCAAAGTCAGATTATCCCATACCGGTTCGACATAGGTCCCTTTTCGTGTCATTAGTGAATTCACGTAAGCCTAGTAGGTCACAGTACCTTTGCTAGTAGTCTTGTTGAACGACTAGTCCATATATAGTAAGACGGGTATCAACTACCCTTACTAGTGGCTACCATCTTGTGTCAACCATCTTACTTGAAGTCATTGAGTGAGAAAGTCCTTTGTTCGAGTCTCATCCCAGATATCCTATCCACTGCAGTCTCCGTCGACACCTTGCCAAAATTTCTAGTCCTAGTCCCCTCCATCCCGCGTCACCTTGCATGGTTCTTACTCGATCCCAGTACAACAAGCAAATTGAAATGGCCAGCTCATCCAATCACCTCGTCCCACCACGTGATGGTGACGAAGAAATTTCTCATGAAGAATTAGTAGCGCACATCCAAGATAGAAAATTCCAACGCCTAGTAGAGAAGGTGCTCCTTGAAGACCCCCATAAATACTTCCATCATCTTGCTAGTCTCGAAATCAAACTCCCCGCAGACTTTGACATAAGCTCCATCATGGAGAATGTAGACAATGATCATGAGAGGAGGTGTGATGATCATGAGAGGGGCACGAATGACACAGTCCCGCATGTAAATGAGAGGGGTACAAATGACATAGTCCCGCATGCAAATGATAGAGGAAAGAATCCCATAGATCAAAATGCTCCTATGGAAGAAATGAGAAAATGACTCGAGAGCCTCACACAAGAAATATCAAACCTTAAGACGGGTACAAGTACCAAGAACTACTCCTTGGAAGATATAGCACCGTACCCCTTTGACAAAAATTTGGTCATGAAACCATTCCCCTTTCAGTTCGGAGTTTCAAAATTTGACAAATATAAAGGGAAGGGGGACCCTAGAGATCATATCAGGGAATTCACTGCAGCATGTTTAGAAGTAGCTCACAACGAGACTTACTTGATGAGACTATTCCCAAGATCTTTAGGTGGTCAAGCTATGGAGTAGTTCTCGTGCCTCCCACCAGGAATCAAAACTTTTGATAAACTTGTCAATAAATTTATAACGCACTTCTCTTACAACATAGAACACGAGGTATCTATGTTAGATATATGCAACACCAAACAAAAGAGTGGTGAGTCATTCGCCACCTTCTTACAACGATGGAGACAGCTAGCTAGTAAGTGTTCTTATGATATGCCTGAGAAGCAGCTACTGGAGATGTTTGTCCACAACCTAAACACTGATCTTAGCTATCAGATACAGATACAATGCCCTACATCTTTCTCAAAAGTCATTTAAATGGGCTTATTCATCGAAAAGGCCATGATCACTAAAGGAGCTATCAAGATCTACAAGGACACACCTACTTCCAATTACACAATGGATAAATCAAAGTTTTGGACCAAGAACAAAAATGTGGTCAACGATGGGGTAGTGGATGCCAAGGCGGCAGCTCCCAAGCAACAACCCATATTCACTCTGAAAGGAGAAACAAACAATGGTACACTCAACAAAACACCTTCTTGGGAGCCCAGACCTTGGTACAGTTCACATCCAAGGAGAAAATTCACACCATTCGGTGAGTCTCAAGAGTCTGCACTAAGGAAGTTGTTGTCAAACAACGAAATTTCTCTACCGCCAACAAGTGACTACGAGCCTATAGTCAAACCTCCCTACTGGAAGGACACAGACTATTGTGAATATTATCGAGGAAGGGGGCATACAACTAACAACTGCATCCACCTCAAAAATGTCATACAAGATGTACTAGATCAGAACCAAGGAGGGACACAACAACATACCTCTGATGAAACTCATGTGGCCTACAAGGATCCACTTCTAAATCACAATAGGCCGTATACCTACAACAACAACAACACCGATGGCCACAACAACAACGGCAACAACAGTAATAAAAACAACAATAATCGCAACCGGCCAAATCAGAACAGCGGGACTAGTAATGCCAACTATGCAAGTGTGCCATTTGACTACACCATAAACTGCATTTCCGAGCAAATCCCACAGGTCAATGTCATCTCACCCAACCAACAACTAGGACCTAACATAACTAGTTGTAGTATAATTACCCACAGTGGTAAAGTCACGCTCAATACCGCCCCTCCAAGGTCGCCGCCGTCTTCATCCAATTTTCGTCAGTACAATGTCATCGACCAGTTACAGAAAACTCTGGCTCACATTTCTATATTGGAGCTCTTGTGTCTATCTCCTCATAAGGCGATTCTTGAGAAAGCCTTAGTGGAAACCACTGTCCCCACTAATTTGGCCCAAGAAAAGTTTCAGACCATGGTAGGCAATCTGACATCTTCCAACTCCATATCTCTTACTGAGCAAGATGACCTCTCTGTCTCCCAACCTCATAACACCCCTCTGCACATTGTCGCATTCATACACAAGCACCGCATCAAGAGGGTTCTCATTGATGGAGGTGTTGGTTTAAATATTTGCACATTAAAGCTAGTCCTTGCACTGGGGTTCTCCGAACAGGCAATTGATCCAAGGAGGAAAATTACCATCAAAGCATATGACGAGGAAGAACGAACCACAAAGGGAACAGTTGTCCTACCCATTCAAGTGGGACCAGTAATAAAAGATGTGGTGTGTCAAGTCCTTGATCAGGAGCTTGCTTGTAATATCCTACTCAAGAGACCATGGATTCACGCCATGAAGGCTGTCCCCTCAACCTATCATCAATGCATTAAATTCCCGCACAATGGCAAGCAAGTCACCATTCAAGGTGACCCTGACCCCTACCAACACTGCAATTCTTTCCATGCAAAACCCGAGTGTGTCATACCCAACAACAGAGCATACATTTCCCCTGCCCCGCACCAGGACCATACCGCTGAAGCTTCCTCCTCAAGACCCAAAGCGCAAAAAGTTACCATAAAAGAAACTGCAGTGGGAGAGTACTCAATTGAGCACAGTCTCAATCTTGCCAAATTACCCTTGTCTCCTAGATCTTTTGGCCGACCCAAACATTTTCCAAAGCCATCTGCTCCTCCTGTAGCTCCTGCAACTCCCTTTGTAAAATGGGGGACCTTATCTGATGAAACAGAGGAGCGAGATCTCCTGCAATGGCTTTATGCTGAAGAAGAAAACACACCCCAAGATCCGCCTAGACTCCCAACAGAACTCTATGGGTGAGGTGAGACTATTTTGCACAGGATGGGGTACGAAGGACAAGGCCCCATCGGCCTCAGAAAAGAAGGAATCATTGAACCTATACAACCTTCTTCATCCTCATCGGCTAGAAACACAAGTGGCCTAGGATACAAAGGCAAGGGCAAAGCCAAGGAAAATGCTTTCCTTGTGGAAACAATCCAAACACTCCAAGTGGACAGTGACACAGATTCAGATGATTCAAATGAGTATGAGTGGGATGAGCTAACAGAGCACTCCTACGACGACAAAGAGGTCGACACCATCCAAACTTTTAGCCCCTACCGTGAGGGACAAACACAACGAGACAGACCACTGGAGTCTGATTTGCCCATCCCTGAGATTATAGCTTTCGAGGAAAGTTTAAATTCCATTGCAATAAACAACTTGGAGGAAAGTACCACTCGGAACACTACCCCGACCAATGCTCCTAACATTTCCATTCACACCATCAATGAATCAGGTCTATCATCTGACTCCCTTCCCCTCTTGCACCCTGAGCTTATTGACTGGGATCTGCAAGGAACTCCCCAACTAGATATGTTCCAAAACGACGATGCTTACATCAATTATATGGAACTTAGGGACCACTTACCCAAGGGAGATCATAAAGTTGGTTTTGCTATCGAACTGAATACTGTGGCTTACTTTGAGGAGGGTGCCAAGCCTTCTAGTCACAAAAATATCAAGATCAAAAATAGATCTGACAGTGAAAACCGCCTTGCGGCAGTGTCAGATCACAAAACAGTAAAAAGAAAGGACGCATCCGAAGGTGAAAACCCAACTGTGGCATCGGACAATGGAAAGCTTGACACTCTCCCTAGTGATATGTACCAGGAAAGGTCACAGATTGTTGTAGAACCGATAGAGCCTGTGAATATTGGAACAGAAGAACAGCCCAAGATTATCCACTTTGCCAAATCTCTTACACCACCAAAGCAAACTAGGTTTGTACTGTTCTTTAAGCAGAAGAGAGGCAACTTTGCTTGGTCATATACAAACATGCCAGGCCTAGACCCAAACTTAATCCTACATCATCTGCCATTGGATCCAGGAGTGAGACCAATAAAGCAAAAGCTGAGAAAGATGCATCCTCACATAGCCCTCTTGGTCAAAGAAGAACTCAAGAAATTGCTAGATGTGGGGTTCATTAGAGCCATAGATTACCCAGAATGGATATCCAATATTGTGCTAGTGTCTAAACCAGATGGCCGAGTTTGACTATGCAATGATTTTCAAGACTTAAACAAAGCATGCCGCAAGGATGAATTTCCATTGCCAAACATCGATATCATAGTCGACCTAACTGTAGGACATATAATGCTATCACTCATGGACGGATTCTCAGGGTATAATCAAATCAAAATAGCACCAGAGGACCAACACAAGACAACTTTCACTTGCCCATGGGGTACCTTTTGCTGGAATGTCATGCCATTTGGGCTGAAAAATGCAGGTGCCACATATCAAAGAGCTATGACTACTATATTTCATGACATGATGCATGTAACTATGGAAGATTATGTCGACGATATCCTAGCAAAGTCTCTTACAAGGGATTCACATCTGAATATACTAGAAAAAGTTTTTCAAAGGTTGGACCAATTCCAAGTCAAGTTGAACCCAAAGAAATGTGTGTTTGGGGTAACTTCAGGCAAGCTGCTAGGCTTCATCGTGTCGGCAAATGGAATAGAGGTAGACCCGGCCAAGGTCAAAGCTATAATGGACATGCCACCACCCAAGACTCTAACTCAGTTGAGATCCTTACAGGGCAAGCTGTAGGCCATTCGCAGATTCACATCACAGCTGGCAGACAAGTGCCAACCTTTCAGCCATCTCCTGCATAAGAACATTCCATTTAGGTGGGATGAAAGGTGTGAAGAAGCATTCAACAAGCTAAGGGAGTACCTTATGAATCCACCCATTCTAATGCCGCCGATCCAAGGAAAACCTCTAATTCTCTACATATCTACTACACCTACTGCTCTGGGGGCACTTCTAGCACAACAGGATTACGAGAACAAGGAAAGAGTTGTATACTACATCAGTCCAACCTTAGTGGGCTATGAGTTGCAATACTCACAAGTAGAAAGATCATGTCTCGTAGTCATTTTTGCTTCACAAAAACTCTGACATTACATGCTTGCACATCTAGTTAAGCTCATTGCAAAAATAGACCCATTGAAGTACCTTCTCAGCAAAGCTGCTCTCACAAGTCGCCTAGCAAAATGGGTAATGCTTCTCAGTGAGTATGACATCGAATATGTGGACAAAAAAGCCATCACGGGACAAATCATAGCTGACCAACTAGCAGATGCACCATTACAAGACAACAAGCCCATGCAGTTTGAGTTTCCTGATGAGTCCTTATTCACTATATCAACATCTTCTTGGAAACTCTACTTCGACGAGTCTTACACAAACCATGGATCGGGGGCAGGCATCCTGTTTATAACTCCCCAAGGCGACACAATTCCAAAGTCTTACCGTTTGTTATTCCCATGCACCAATAAGATAGAGGAGTATGAAGCCTTGGTAATTGGTCTTAAGATGGCAACTGAGTGGAAAATCCAAGAACTACATGTCTACGGTGATTCTTAGTTTATCATCAATCAGGTCAACGATGAGTATCAAACCAAAGACAAAAAGCTCATCCCCTACAAAAGAATGGTCGATGACTTTAAAGAACACTTTGGGACCATCTCCTTTAAGAAAATACCTAGGATCGAGAACAAAGCAGCAGATGCAATGGCTACCATCGCCTCTCTTCTAGAAATACCTGAAAATGAGTTATGGTATGAGTTCTTAGTGGAAACTATCCGGCAACCAGCTTATGATCTTCTTGAGACCCATTCCATATGCCTCCTAGTTGGATCTGATTCACCTTGGTATGGTAAGACTTACACTTACCTCAAGGACAACATTCTCCCACCTGACCTCTCTTCCAACCAAAAATGAACTTTTATACGACAAACCTCTCGTTACACCATCATAGCCGATACCCTTTACCGACGTGGTCTGGATGGTACTTTACTCTGTTGTTTAGAACAAGAAGAATCCATAACTGCCTTGCGAGACGTACACGAAGGGATCTACAGAACACACTCTAGCGGTCCCTCCTTAGCCAAGAAACTCATGCGTTTGGGCTATTACTGGCCAAACATGGAAATGGATTCATATTAGTTCGTCAAAAAGTGCAAACAGTGCCAAATACACGGGAACCTGATCCATGCACCTGCTCAAGAGTTGAGACCTTTAACGACACCCTGGCCCTTTTGCTAGTGGGGACTTGACCTTGTGGGAAAGATTCATCCACCCTCTTCCAATGGCCACAAATTCATCATAACCGCTACTGAGTATTTCACAAAGTGGATTGAGGCCGTTCCCCTAACCACCGTCACAGGTAAGCAAATTTCATCTTTCATTCTGAATTACATTATCTGTAGATATGGCATTCCTTCATCCATTATTACGGATAATGGAAGACCATTCAAAAATCAGGATGTCCAAGAACTCTGTGACCATTTCAAAATCCAACATCGTTTCTCCACTCTATACTACCCCCAAGGTAACGGCCAAGCTAAGGCATCAAATAAAACCATTCTGAAAATCCTAAAGAAGACTGTCAACGATGCTGGCCGTGATTGGCATGTCCAACTCAATCCCGCTCTGTGGGCCTACAGAACCAGTATACGCACTCCCATAGGTGCTACACCCTATGCCCTTGTCTATGGTTCAGAAGCCATCCTCCCCATTGAGGTCGAACTACCATCTCTCAGGGTGTCGTTGAAAGGTCTCATATCAGACGAAGAATACAGAGTCTCCAGGTTACAAGAACTAGAGCTGCTAGAAGAAAGGTGCCAGAAAGCCTTTGATCATCTCAAAGCATATCAACAGATGATGTCAAGAAGCTATAACCACAAGGTTCGCCCAAGATGCTTTAAGGTTGGGGACCTAGTTCTCAAAGAGAATCCTCGCAATCAACAAGATAGAGAAAAGAAAGGCAAGTTCGAACCTAACTGGCTTGGGCCCTATGTGATTGTAGCTGCTTACGGATCGGGGGCATATCAGTTGGCCACATCAGAGGGTGAGTTGTTTGATGATCCAATCAACAGCATGCACCTTCGCCGGTTCTATACCTAGGAGAACCCCAATGCAAGGGGGCACAATAAAATCAAAAAATCAAAAAAAAAAAAAAATTGAAAAGAGAAAATACAAAAAAATCATAAAAAAATAGAAAGCATACAAAAACTCATCCTTTGGTGAAAACCTGGCAAACAGGCGCCTTGGATAGGTATCATGATGAAAACCTGGCAAACAGGTGTCATGTTTACTTCCTAGCTTCTTGTGCAAATAAAAGCAAGTGATGAAAACCTGGTAAACAGGCTTTACTTGTGATAAACCGCCTTCTCCATCTTTGGGAATCCAATCACCTTGAGTCCATTCTTTCTCCATTTGCCCCATTCGACCCATATCTATCCCACAAATAAACACTTGACAGTTGCCTATCATGGCTTGATACTCTCCTTGTGGCCTTGTCAACCAAGGTTTTGTCCCATACCGTCTCCTCAATGTGAGCCTAACATAGTGTCTCTTGTCAGTGTCCATGGTCCAAAGTCCATGAACTACGTTGCCTCTGCGCCATCACGTAGGCAAGGCCATTATTCTAATGCACCCCCGAGGCTTCCATTTCTTCCATTTTTCCCATTCATCCCCTCTCTTGTCTTCATTCTTGTCATCTTTCTTCTAGTCCATCCATGGTCCATTAGGGTTTACCCCGAACTACGTTGCCTCTGCGTCGTCATGTAGGCAAGGCCATTTAGCAATGAGCCCCCGAGGCACTAGCTCAGTCCCTTAGGGTCTGTCTCCCCAATAAGGATTGTGCAATCTTCTCACCAAACAAGCAAATGCAAGTAAAAACCCGCACCTCCAGCAGAAATCTTGACCATGAGCATCTTAACCTATCCAATGCAAAGCAAATACCCAAGGTCTTCTACATGATTTTATTCAACTTACAGCAAGAAATAAACACATCTAATGGCAAGAATGCTTTGTAGATCGGAAACATGGTTAACATTTTGAGTCCTAATTTTTGCTATCATACCTTCCTATGCTACTCGAGGATGTCAAAAGATAGAGATGCTATAATGGGGGCATGATTACTTTCTTTGTTTGTTGTTTGTGGATTAAACTTTAGTAATGTGACACCTTGTCTACGGACATGATCGGCAAAAGATCATCGAGGACATCAAAGGTCTAACATGAACGGGGGCAATCTTTGTTTGTTGAAACGCAAGGAACACTCAGGTCATCTAGATTCAATTTTGACTAGATGCTTGTATTAACTTGCTAAATCACAATCCATGTAAGTGGTACTCAAGTCATCTCGGTTCAATTATACCTTGATGCTTGTATTCACTTACAACATTTCAGAAAAGTACCCAAAAAAAAAATAAAAATAAAAAAAAATGCCCAATGATGAAATAAGGCACTCCAATAGCAAAGCATCCATCCTATATCCATTTATACATTCATACCATACCCCATGCAATAAAGATCCAACAATGCAGAGTATCAATACAAATAAAAGCTTGTGAGTCCTTCTATCGAGTCTTTCTTCTATCAATTAGATTTCTATCTATCATCATATCTTTCATCCTTGTCCAGTCAGTCTGAGCAATGATCCAAATGCAAGGTCCATCCTTAATCCATACCAATCAAGTCAAGTCAATCTTGCACAAATGATCCAGTCACAATCAGTGGTCTTGATCCTTGTCTGGTCATAAACCAACTTGATCAGTTAATCAATCAATTGTCTTATATAGGATGTTGCATTGTCAAAATCAAACCAATACACGCGTCTTACACAACATGCTTCATTTTCTGAAACCAGACACTATCCTTCATGTTGCTCTAGGGATCTATCATTCCCCGCCATGACAACACGCCTAGTGTGTTGGTCTAGGGATATATCATTCCCCACCATGACAACATTGTCGTATATCGTTATTAGTATATCGTTGGTTTACTGCTTGACAGGGGCAATACCTTGTTTGTTCTTGTATCATTTGTGCATACTTGCTCGCTTACTTGTGTGTGTCATCATTCTTCTTGCATCACGTATCATTCGACTCTTTTCTTCATCCCTTTTCCTCCAACCTATCCTAATCCCTTCGTCTTCGTGAGATTGTCCGTCTCCGAATCTTTCACCCTTTTCTCATCCAATCTCCCGAGGGGGCATCCTGTCGTCATTAAACCTGTACCAGGGGCAAACTGGGGCATGTATCACTATCAGACTATCAACTTCTTTGAAGCAACGCTGTAAACTGCATTGCATCAAAGAGGGACAAAATGTATACGTCTAAAAATGACACAAATCATCCTAAATAAATATTCTAAATATTTATTCTATTCTTCTACCAATTAAATAAATATTCTAAATTTATTTAATCGATTCACTGTTCCATAATTAAATAAATTTAATTTATTTAATTAAAATTCTTCTAAATGTCCTACACAATTAAATAATCATAAATTATTTAATTAATCCAAATTCCTCTATCCTAAGTTCTAAATTTAAAAATCCACCTCACCTTTACACCTCACCTTTCCACCTCACCTTGTCCACCTCATCAGGTTGCACATGTAATTAAATATATTAAATATTTAATTACCTATTTTTCTCTCACCCACATGGCCTATTTCTTCTCAAATCAGAAGTTAGTTAACTAATCAATCAAATCTATTAACTAATTAGTCATTTGAGTTCACTGGTCAATCTATTCTATTGACTCCTCAATCAACCCAGTTCATCGGTCAATCAATTCAATCAATCCCATAATCCACTCTTCTAACTGATCAATCAAGTTTGTTAACTAATCAATCAATGGAGTTAAATCTCTAATCAATTTTGTCAAATCCCCTCTTTCATGATGGAGCTGGGACACTTGTCACATTTCTACTGGTTGCACATTCCTCAACCATTCTCAGCCGTTGATCTTCATATCTCCTCTCAACCGTTGATTCTCATTCTTCTAAGTCTATAAATGAAGCTTCATCCCTCCATTCTATTCATCTAAGCTATCTATATTGTTACTCTGCAGAAATTCACCAGCGCACCTTTGGCACCCCATTTCCATTCACTAGCTTGAGATCACATACTTGCTTTGAAGCTCATCTTCATTGCATATCACAACAGCCATTTACCATCAACTTCCTCGAACACAGCTAAAGGAGTGCACTCTCTGAGGACCTACTTCATCAGCAAAAGGACGGTTGTAACAGGCGAACAACAGAAGCATCGATTCAGGGAAGGTTTGCTTTGTGTTATTCATTGCTTTTCATTCAATCTTTCTTGCTCTCATTTATTCTGTTGATGTCTGGGTTTTATATGATTCAATTTGATTGATCCACATTTTACCATACAATTCCAAAAAAACTTATGAAGTTGATTGCAATGAAAAAACAATGAGAAAACATAGAAATCTTTGAACATATATATAAATATAGCCATTTCTTCTCAAATAGAATCAAAATCTATCTAGAGAGACAAGGTATAGAGTTTGTGAAAATTTTGAGATTAGTAAAATGTTTCAACTTCTCCAACTATAGTCTGTCATGTAATATTCCTTAGAATATTGCATACCTGAGAGGTTTGATTATTCTCAACATTTATTTAGAAATCATTTTAATGGTGAGATTCCTAAATCTATTTGAGACATGACCTACCACAATAACTTGATATTTCACAAAATAAACTATTTGGAGCTATTCCTACAAAGTTGCAACTTATCATATACTTAAGTTACTTTAGCCTATTAGGATGATACCACAAGGAGGATAGGTGATGGTGTAGATCAAAATTTGAGGGTTTTATCAAACCACCAAATTAAGCAGCTAAAACTTAAACTCAAAATTTTTTATTCAATTCAGGAGTACGAATTCTACAACATACAAACATTAAATCTAATGAATTTCACAAAAAATATATAAGAAGTTGTTTCTTATTTGTTTTACCAAATTTCTATAGAACATTCACTTACATTCTTAAAATTGAACTAAAAAATTCTCGAACACTCCTTTATTCTTAGTCAATCTCGTGTCACTGGTTTTTTGTTTTACCAAATTAATGGCTGCCAAATAGCGGCTGAATGGCTACCTCTACAACTGGAGGTTTCAATTCCTTCACAACACTTTCTTTGCCTGAACTCCACACACCTTTTTGCCTGGTGCCATAAAATTTTCTGTTTTCAACTCTCCACCTCTTTTCCTCTAAGTCCACACACATTCTCTTCTCTCCTAGGCAGCTGGAAAAATTCTCTAACCTTTTTAATTTCCAATGCTTCATCATATTTTTCTCCAACATTTCTGCCTTTGGATATGTGCATCCCAAGTATTTAGCTCTCTAAATTCATTGCAGTGTTTGCTTGATTATTTGTGCTCACGTTGCCTTGAGATTTCTTATAGTTCCAACAATTTTTCTTATTGTGTCCAGGTTTTCCAAAAAACCAACACGAACCGGTTCTGCCCCTAGACTTTGATCATGGACCAGATTGTGACCTTCTCTGGTTGTTGTATCTACCTCTATCATGGTTTCTTCCCCTATTGTTTATACTTACAGCTGTTAGAGCATCGCTGGATGAGGGTTCCTAATGTTTCCTTCTCATATCTTCGCTGAGAAGAGTAGTTGCAACTTCATCAAAAACCATTGTAGTCTTGGCTGCTACAGAAGTGCTCACAACCATGACAACACCTTCCCAGCTATTTGGTAAGGAACACAATAGCATAATTGCTTTAATCTCATAATCTAACTTGATACTCACTGAAGCTAATTGAGAGACTAAGGTGTTAAATTCATTCAGATGATTGGACATAACCCCATCTTCTCTCATTTTCAGGTTATATAATTTCTTCATAATAAATACCTTATTTGAAGCTGAAGCAATCGCATACATGTTGGAGAGCTTGTCCCAAAGCTCTTTCGTAGTACTCTCATTTGAGACATTAAACAATACATTGCTAAACAATGAGAGAAATATTGTTGCCTTCGCTTTCGAATCTAATTTTTCCCAGTCTTCATCTTTCATAGAATCTTGTCCTTTCGCTTTCCCCAGTAAGGCAATTGACAAGTCCTGTTTGATGAGAAGAGACTCCATATGCACTTTCCAAAGACCAAAGTTTTGGCCTGTGAATTTGTCTATTTTCCATTTCTCAGATTCATCCATTTTGATTGCTATTGTTGTGTAGGTTCCCAAAAGAAATTTTAGTCTCCTGGACCGAGCTACACACAGAGCTCTGATACCAATTGTAAATTCTAAAACATAAATGCAAAACATCAAGAACAGAATGAATGCTCAGAATAAAGAAAAAGAAAAACAACGCACATAGAGGAACAAACAGTTTTAACGTGGTTCACCATATCAGGCTACATCCACAACGAAGGGCAATCTTATTAATCTCAAATACATCTCTATACATCACTGTGTATTAACATCAGCAATTCATGTCCTTCTGTATACTATCACCAACTTCCTCATACGTTTCCCTCTATAGACAAATAGGTCCAACCGTTGCCAAGAAGATGGCAGTTATAACAGTGGTTGCCAGAAGGGAAAGACTAGGACTGCAGGAGAATCCTGTAGGGCAGTTACATTGGGCTTCAACAGCCACATGCCCAACATTGGGCTTTTTTAACAGGCAACCATTTCTAGCAACATTTTTTCTTAAATGAAAATCACATTTTCTGCTTTTGTGGCGTCCTAATTTCTTCCTTATAAAAACAAAAGGTTTTGTCTTCTTTTTAAATTGAATTGCTTCATTTCTCTTCTTTGTTTTTCAGCATTGATAAAAGGATCCTTGGTTTCTCTCACCAATCTCACCGCACTTGACATGTCCAATTGTATGCTGTCAGGAGAAATTCCTCCCTTTTGCAAATCTCTCACGGCTTCGACAATTGGACCTTTCAGAAAATTTATTTAGAGGTAAGATTCTTAATCTTGATCTTTCTTGGAACAATTCTGAAGGTTTTACTCCCTCCTCTTTGAGTGGTCTGCCCAAGATGGAGTATCTTGATCTTAGTTCAAACAAATTAAATGGTAGCATTACATCTACTCTAGGCAATCTCTCCAAACTAAATTGGCTTGAACTGCAGAATAACTCTATTAGTGGTCCAATCCAATGTTCCTTTGGGAAGCTATCCAAGCTAGAGAGGCTTGATTTATCCAAAAATAGCTTAAATGGAATTTTCGCATTTTTTATTTTGAACAATTGTTCCACACATTTTTTTTTTGAACTCTCAAGCAATATATTGAGACTAAAAGTTAGTGCCTCCACCATTTCCAAATTTCAGCTTTACTACTTAGCTTTACATGAGTTTAATATTAGAGGAAACTTCCCCGCCTTTATTTTAACTCAATAATTCATTGAATATTTAAATTTGTCGAACAATTCTCTAAGCGGTTTTATTCCAAATTAGTTTTGGGAACTTGTTAGGCCTAGATGAAATGGCAGAATAAAATGATAAAATTGTATTAATGTTCAAAAGAATATTACAATATGATTTATAGGCAAGCAGAAATGGTTAAACTGTCAAAATAGAGAAACTAAATGTAAAATTGAAAACTAATTACATTGTATTAACCCTAAGGATTAACACGGTAACGTCCCCCCTTAATCTAAAGGGGTTAAACCAATCATGAACACCCCCCCTTAATGTGAAGGGGTTATCAGGAAACCAAGCAGTATATTGAACTTCTCTCGGCTAGGCACTTTTAAGAGATTATATGCTGGCTGATTTGAAGCTCCTTGAAAAAAATCTGCCACTATGATAGGTCTTAGATTGAGACTGAGCTTGTTTGGTGTAGAGCGAAAACACAATGGAAACACACACAAAATAATTCCTTCAGTCATTATCGGCAAGAACATATAGATGTCTCACCAAAATCTTCTATACATCGACCACATCTTATACCATCGGTACACTCAAGAATTCTCCCACCAATGCACCACTCACACCGATGACTTATCACTATTGCTCAGATTTCCTACCATCGGCATAGCTTTCTTCTCATCTTCCTATGATAAGACTCATACCGATAAGCTCTTTATCAGTGACACTTTCAGTTGTCACCCCAATTGGCAAGAACATATGCTGTCGGCTTCACAATATTTCGTTCACCCAATGCTTTTCTTACGTCGATGTGCTTTCTATCGGTGACACTCTGCCTTCGCTGTGACTCCCAATACTTTTCCCAATGGGTTCTCCTCACAGCGATGACTTCGGCTTATATATGAAATTCCTGACCTTCTACCACCAGTCTCCCATTGCATCTTCATTTACTTTGACCGTCACAGCCAGTCACCCATTGTGTCTTTCAAAATGTATGTTTTAATGTATCTTCTGACATACATTCTTTGGCATACATTTATTGGCTTTCTTTTCCTGGTGGACTAAAAGGTTCTTACCTGCTACGGCTGGTTAACACTTGTATCACAAACCCTTGTCATGCAATTGACAACTCCCTGTCGCCAGTCCTCCTTTTTATCTTATGCAATGTATATCTTCATCACATCTTCTCAACATACAACAGCGATATGCAATTGCAGTATACTCTCAAACTGACACTCGCATATGATAGCAATATACACACACACACTGTCTATGATATAGAATTGACGTATACACAGGAAATGTATTTCCTCAGACAATCTCGACATACATAAGATTTAATACAGAATGTGCTTTAGTGATATACACAGGTGACAAACCTCTACATGCAATTGCAAGATACACACAGAATATGCTTAGGTACATTAGCGATATATACATTATTTGTATATTTTAGTAAACAAACATCAACTTACCCGAATGGACTCTAACATGCACATTTTGTCACACGATATACACAAAATGATACTTAGATGCAACATCGATATACACAGAGAAAATACTTGCATACATTTGCGATATATACAGGAAATGTATATTCGACGAACAACACAAACTTGACCCAAACAAGACTTTTGTACATACTACCTTCCACCGCATATACACAGGATGAGGCTCGCATGCAAATGCGATATATTCATAGATTGCCTACAGCATACAATTTATGTATATACTTCAAATGTATATTTGAATTTTCTCGCCGATGATCTTCTCTGGAACAGATTCAGCAATTTCTATACTTCCATGTTTATCAAATAGAAGAATGAAACAAAAATGGAAAACTATTTTACAAGTCCATTCCATTGATTTCACAGAAATCCACTAGTGGAATGGATTTAAACGTGCATCACGGCAATAGAGAAACTAAGCTAAATATGAAACGGTTCTATATAGATAATATACAGAACAATTCGTTATACAAAGATTTCACACGGGATTCAAAATTTTTAAAATACAATTTACAGAATCTCTATTCCTTCATTCCAACTTCTTACATTTGGTCATTTCCAGAAAAGAAAAATGGAAGAACTCTCCCCTTCGACCATTTCTCCCCATCTTTGTTAACGACCCCTTCCTCTGTTTGCGGGATTTTGATTTAACCAAGGTTATTAGCAGAAACCCTAATTAATCCCATGACATCTGTTTTGCATAAGACAGCAAAACACCTAATGATAAGACACATTGGTTTAACCCTTCACATAACCCAACATGTCTAAAATGTTACTTTATCATGCTTGAGTCTAAGATATTCTTCAACTTTGGTGGATCATGCTTAGGAATATCATCATTTGTTGCATCTTGTAATGGTTCCTGTTCTACATCTGCTTGCTGCTTGTATGGTGTTAGATCACATACATTGAAAATAGATGATAATCCAAGATCAGAAGGAAGTTGGATCTGATATGCATTCTGTCCACACTTCTTTAAAATCTGACATGGTCCTATCTTCCTCTGCATGAGCTTGGTATATTTACCTTTGGGGAGCCTCTCCTTCTTCAGATTTACCCACACCAAATCTCCAACATCAAACTGTAAATCCCTCTTCTTCTTGTCAGCATATGTTTTGTACTTTAATGTAGTTTGGTGAAGTTGGTTCTCGACCTGATCATGTACTTCTTTGATGGCTGAAGAAAAAGCTTCACCATCTGCACTAATAGGCTCTCCTGTAGGTAGATCTCTTAGTTCTAGGATACCCCTTGGATGAATTCCATATACCACCTGAAAAGGTGATTTCCCTATACTCCTATTGATAGTGTCATTATAGGAAAATTCAGCTTGTGGTAGGATGTTATCCCACTTCTCTCCATGCTGCCTGGTCAAACATCTGAGTAGGTTACCCAATGAATGGTTAACTACTTCAGTCTGCCCATCTATTTGAGGATGGTAGGCTAATGAGAAGGACAAGTTGGTTCCAAGCTTTTTCCAAAGAGTCCTCCAGAAGTGGCCAATAAACTTCACATCTCTATCAGATACTATGTTCAAAGGCAAACCATGTATCCTTACTATTTCCTTGAAAAACAAATCAGCAACATATGAAGCATCAAAAGTGGTTTTACATGGTAAGAAGTGTGCCATTTTACTAAATCTGTTGATGACCACAAAAACACTATCATATCCTTTTCTTGTTCTAGGCAAACCTAATACAAAATCCATGCTTATGCTCTCCCATGGCCTAGAAGGAATGGGTAAGGGCTGATATAAACTTGCATTTGTGGATCTTCCTTTTGCTTTCTGACATATTACACATGCCTTCACAAATCTTCTCACATCTGACTGCAGCTTAGGCCAATAGTAATGCCTCTTCACAAGATCAAGAGTTTTATCAAGACCAAAGTGTCCTGCCATGGCCCCACAATGTTTCTCCTGAATAATATTCAGTCTCATAGAACACCTTGGAATACATAATTGTCCACCCTTGAAAAGTAATCCATCTTGGATTAGGAATTCAGAGAACTCAGCATGATATTTGTCTCCAAAAGAAGTACATACCTTGTAGATCTCGCCAAAGTCTTCATCATCATCATACATGTCCTTCAAAGAATCAATGCCAACACTTTCCAGTTGAATCTGATTTATGGTTAGAACCCTTCTGCTCAAAGCATCTGCTACTTTGTTCTTGACCCCTTTCTTGTGTTTGAGTGTGAAAGTGAAATCTTGCAAAGTTTCCACCCACTTCATATGCCTATGGTTCAGCTTTTCTTGACTGTTTATAAAACTGAGGGCCTAATTGTCTGTGAACACTATGAATTCTTTTGGCATCAAGTAATGCCTCCATTTCTTGAGTGACTGGACTAGAGCATAAATCTCCAAATCATAGGATGAGTATCTCTTCTTGGCATCATTTAATTTCTCATTGAAGAATGCTATAGGCCTACCTTCTTGGCTAAGTACTACTCCAATTGCAATATGACTTGCATCACATTCTACTTGAAAAATCTTGTTGAAGTCAGGAAATGTAAGAATTGGCTGCTCTGCCACCTTCTTCTTCAATGTTTCAAAGGAAACATTTGCCTCCTTTGTCCAAGTAAACCTGCACTTCTGTCCCCCTTTGATGGTGTCAAGCATGGGTGCACAAACATGACTAAATCCCTTTATAAACTTCCTATAAAAAGTTGCTAACCCATGGAAACTTCTAACATCATTCAAGGTTTTGGGAGTTGGCCAAGACAATATGGCACTTACCTTTTTTTGATCCATTTTCAGTTGGTTATGTGAGATAAAAAATCCCAAGTAGATGATCTCTTCCTACATAAACAGACACTTTGCTAAATTGATCATTAGGTGCTCTTTATATAACCTTTTGAGGACTAAGTCAATATGATTGAGGTGTTCTTCCCTTGTATTGCTGAAAATCAGAATGTCATCTAGATATACTATGACAAATTTACCGATGAATTCCCTCAAGACCTCATTCATCAATCTCATAAAGGTACTAGGGGCGTTGGACAAACCAAAAGGCATGACCTTCCACTCATATAACCCCTCATTGGTCTTAAATGCAGTTTTCCATTCATCACCTGGCCTAATCCTAATCTGATGATAGCCACTCTTTAAATCTATTTTGGTGAAATATTTAGCACCCCTCAAGCAATCTAGTAAATCTTCTATCCTAGGGATTGGAAACCTATACCTGATTGTTATCTTGTTGATAGCCCTTGAATTAGTGCAAAGTCTCCAGGTGCCTTCCTTCTTTGGTGCTAGTACAGCCGGTACTACACATGGGCTTAAACTCTTACCAATTACGCCTATCTCCAACAACTCTTCAATTTGCCTTGCTACCTCTGCATTCTGTTCTGGAGTGAGCTTATATGCTGCTTTGTTTGGAAGTGTAGATCCTGGGATTAGATCTATGCAATGGTTGATGTCCCTTATAGGTGGTAGGGAACTTGGCATTCCATCAGAGATAATGCCTTTGTACTTGTCCAATAGCTCTTGGACAGCTAGGTCTATGAATTTTTGTCTCTTCTCTCCCTTGACTTGTTGTTGCCATTCCTTGTTCACCTTTAGGCATGGAATTAGAGCATATGCAACTGCTCCTTCTCCTACTATCCCTTTCATGAATTGTTTGCCTTCTACCATCATCACCTTAACTTCTTTTCCTTTTGACTCCACCCCATTCTCCGTTAATGGTAGCAACTCTATCACCTTACCATTCTTGGTGATTGAATATGTGTTTCTGACTCCATCATGGTATGCTTTCAAATCATACTGCCATGGTCTTCCAAATAGGAGATGGTAAGCATCCATTTTGGCAATGTCAAACAATAATATATCCTTATATGGTCCAATTTGAAATTCTACCCAAGCCTATTCTTCCACAATTGTTTGTTGTCCTTGGTGGAGCCACAAGATTTTGTATGGACAAGGATGTGGCAGTCTTCTAAGCTTAAGCTTTTCTACCATCTCAATGGACACAAAATTCTCAGTAGATCCAGAGTCAATCAGAACTTTACATACCTTTCCTCTTGCTTTGCAAGTAGTTCTGAAGAGAGACTTCCTTTGTGGGGGTTCTTTGTTGGGCACCTTCATGGTGGTCATTGCTTTTCTAATCATCAAAGATTCTCCTCTCTCAGGATATCCATAACTGTCAAGAGCATTCACACTTTGATTCGTGCTTGAGCTTGCTACACTTTGACAATCGGATTCTTGGATCAAATTTATCCTCTTTTCTCCCATTGAACTCGTTGCCTTTGCTGGACATCTACTGGCTATATGGCCTTCTTGATTGCAGTTATAACATCTGATAGGTCCTCTGCCCTACGATCTTCCTCTAAATGGTGGTCTTCTGTTCTGGAAGTTTCCTCTTTGATTGTAGCTTCCCCCTTGGTTCTGACTGTTATCTCCTCTACTGTTCTCTTGGTTGGATTCACTTGGGTATCCAAATCCTCTGCCTCTAAAAGGACTTCTTCCTCCTCTTTTCTATCTCCCTCTACCTCTATTGTTCTTCTCATGCCTTCTTTTTAATTTTTCTTCCACCTTGAGTGCTAACTGATAGCACTTTTGAATTGTCTCTGGGTTATGCATACTTATGTCTTCTTGGATATTAAACCTCAATCCATTGAGGTACCTCGCTACCTTTTCTTCCTCACCTTCCTTTACCTTTGTTTTTACACATAGTTTCATGAACTCTTCTGTGTATGAGTTGACATCTAGCTCCTTTTGCTTCAAATTTTGTTTCCTCTTATGTAATTGGGTGTTGTAATCCAATGGTACATAGGCTTCCTTTACTAATGCCATCATCCTCTTCCAAGTAGTAACTCTACTTTTTCCTTCTTTCACCCTACAATCTTGGATGAAATTCCACCAAGTCAGTGTAGCTCCTTTCATTTTGGACTGAGCCATCTTCACTCTTTGGTGTTCTGGTATTTCTTTGGTCTCAAAGAAATTATTTAAGGAGTCTATCCACTCCATTACCGAATTAGGTTCCATTTTTCCTGCAAACACTAGCAGGTCTATTTTCATATCCATGGTTCTTCTCTCCATCGATTTGAGGGCATTAAGTAAGGGTCTTTGGTCTACAGGAACCTCTATCTCTTCCTGCTTTGGGATCTCCTCTTCATCCCAATCTTCTCGTTTACCAGAACCTTCTTCCCCTTTCTCTACTCTATCCCTCAACTTCTCTAGTTCTTCTTTCAATGCCTGATTCTGATCTCGATCTGCTCTGCTCTCTGCCATTTGCTTTCTTACTAAGGCCATCAACTCAGCGTTGGTCATCTTTGCTAGGTATGTTTCTGACCCTTCTCCTTCTGACATCTTGCCTTCTTCTTCTAGCCAAAGAATACTCCTTCACTTTGATACCACTATGATGCAAAGCGAAAACACGGCAAAAACACACACAAAATAATTCCTTCAGTCATTATCAGCAAGAACATACAAATGTCTCACCGAAATATTCTATAAATCAGCCACACCTCATACCATCGGTACACTCAAGAATTCTCCCACCGATGCACCAATCACACCGATGACTTATCACTATCACTCAGAATTCCTACCATCGGCGTAGCTTTCTTCTAATCTTCCGATGATAAGACTCATACCGATAAACTCTCTATTAGTGACACTTTCAGTTGTCACCCCGATCGACAAGAACATATGCTGTCGGCTTCACAATATTTTGTTCACCCGATGCTTTTCTTATGCTAATGTGCTTTCTATCAGTGACACTCTGCCTTCGCTGTGACTCCCAATACTTTTCCTGATGGGTTCTCCTCACACCGATGACTTCGGCTTATATATGCAATTCCTGACCTTCTACCGCCGGTCTCCCATTGCATCTTCATTTACTTTGACCGTCACAGCCAGTCACCCATTGTATCTTTCAAAATGTATGTTTTAATGTATCTTCTGACATACATTCTTCGGCATACATTTATTGACTTGTTTTTCCTAGTGGACTGAAAGGTTCTTACCTGCTGTGGCCAGTTAACACTTGTATCACAAACCCTTGTCAGGCAATTGACAACTCCCTATCTTCGGTCCTCCTTTGTATCTTATGTAATGTATATCTTCATCGCATCTTCTCAACATACAACAGTGATATGCAATTGCAGTATACTGTCAAACTGACACTCGCATACGATAGCGATATACACACACACTGTCTGCGACATACAATTGATGTATACATAGGAAATGTATTTCCTCAGACAATCTCGACATACACAAGATTTAATACAGAATGTGCTTTAGCAATATACACAGGCGACGGACCTCTACATGCAATTGCAGGATACACACAGAATATGCTTAGGTACATTAGCGATATATACATTATTTGTATATTTTAGCAAACAAACATCAACTTACCTGAATGGACTCTGACATGCACATTTTGTCACACGATATACACAAAATGATACTCAGATGTAACAGCGATGTACATAGAGAAAATACCTACATACATTTGCAATATATATAGGAAATGTATATTCGACGAACAACACAAACTTGACCCAAACAAGACTTTTGTACATACTACCTTCCACCGCATATACACAGGATGAGGCTCGCATGCAAATGCAATATAATCATAGACTGTCTACAGCATACAATTTATGTATATACTTCAAATGTATATTTGAATTTTCCCGCCAATGATCTTCTCTAGAACAGATTCTACAATTTCTATACTTCCATGTTTATCAAACAAAAGAATGAAACAAAAATGGAAAACTATTTTACAAGTCCATTCCACTGATTTCACAGAAATCCACTAGTGGAATGGATTTAAAATTGCATCACGGCAACAGAGAAACTAAGCTAAATATGAAACAGTTCTATATAGATAATATACAGAACAATTCGTTATACAAAGATTTCACATGGGATTCAGAATTTTTAAAATACAATTTGCAGAATCTCTATTCCTTCATTCCGACTTCTTACATTTGGTCATTTCCAGAAAAGAAAAATGAAAGAACTCTCCCCTTCGACCATTTCTCCCCGTCTTTGTTAACGACCCCTTCCTCTATTTGTGAGATTTTGATTTAACCAAGATTATTAGCAGAAACCCTAATTAATCCCATGACATCTATTTTGCATAAGACAACAAAACACCTAATGATAAGACACATTGGTTCAACCCTTCACATAACCCAACATGTCTAAAATGTTAAATTTGATGTTTACAAACATGGAAAGCCAACACAAAATGTTACATTTGACTTAGACATAAAAATGCTACATAGTAACATGAAATGTCTAAAACACAGTAAAACCTTATTCTTCTCCCTCTTGTACATATTTATCCTGTTGAAGGGGTGCTCCTACACCATTGTTTCTTTGACATGTCTCAAACTTGTTTGAACTAACACTATTACCTTGACAGGGTTCAAACTAGAATATTGAGCCCGTTGCTTTAACATATCTCAAAAAAATTTATTGGAATTGAGCATGTTACTTTGATAGGTCTTAAATTAGGACTTGTTTTATCCATATTGAAAATAATGAGCCTATTGCTTTGATAGGTCTCAAATTGGGACTTGTTTTGTCCATACTACAAATAGTGAGCTTGTTGCTTTGACAAGTGTCAAATTGGGACTTGATTTGCCTATACTGCTAATAATATCAACAATCTTTGAATTGAATTCTCCGCTCAAATTCTGGCATACACATTATCCACTCAAATTTGGTATACACACAAGTTTCCCCCTTAGCAGATGAGAAAGGGAAATGCCAAGAACTTGGTCTCCTTGATGGAGTACATTATAACCAATAAATGTCAACTTCATTGTAATAAAAATCATCAAAAGCATGGTGACCATAATGGGAATCCATAACACTTTGAAGATGAGCATAATCAATTTTGTCATCATCAATAACATTGACATCACCAAAAACTTTGTTACCACCAATAGGAGCTTCAACAACATTTAACATAGTTGTATTTGGAGTAACTATTTCAAAGGTGGCACAACTGCAGTATTTAAAGAAGCATTTGATGTCTCCCCTAAAACTAATTCAAACAAAGGATTTGTAACACAAGAAATAGGTTTTTGCACCTTCTTTTAAAAACAATGAGAACAATAGGGGTGTAGATCAAAACAAGAAACTGATGTATGACCATGAGACCATAGTATTTCCATTAATTGTCAATACTCTTCTTGTGCCAACATCGTACTTGCTTGCAACAAGTTTGATCAATTCCACATCTACAATTACATTTGGGACTACAACCTTGTCCATATCCAAATTCCATGTGTTGCTCAATGGAGACCTGACACTCCTCTTTCTATGTCAATGTTGAAACAAGGACCATATTGTAACAGGGGTAAATGCATCCCTGACTTCCCCAAAATCATCCACAAATTTATCATCTTTATTCCTTCTAGGGAGATTCAGGTCTCGTTTGGATGAGCATGGACACTGAATGAGCAAGTCTTATTCAAAGATTATCTTCTCTGATGGACTAGCCATTCTTCTTCACATAGGATTTTTCTATCTAGACTAGGGTTTATGTAAAATGGAGCCACCCAACAATTCACCCTACTGTTCTTACGAATTGAACCTTTGCAACTATTTCATAATGAAATCGATAAAATTTGGAAGCAAATGGATTGATATGCGAGTAAATTCACACTTACTTGTTGGCCATAAGAGAAAACCTCACCTCTTCAATTGTGCCTTGATCTACTTGATTTTTGTCGGAATTCCAGTTACCAATGGTTGTACTTATAAAAACAATCAATTTTATGCATTTACTTCACATACTGGGCATGATTCTGGCTGATTTTCTATCAAATCATCATTAATGCGATCATGTGTTAGTGTGTAGGCTAAGACTAGTTGTTCTCCGTGTTTGAATGTGCACCGTTGATCTCAATCAGTAAACGGGAGAATCAACGGTCTTGATTTGAAACTTCCATCATTGAATGTCCCTTCACATGCTTAGAATAACACAAACCAATCATAATTCACTAGCTCAGTAGAAACTTTCCATTCTGGATCCATATCAACTCATTGCAGCAGCGTAGGCCCAGGTGGGATCCACACTACTGCCCTCGCGTTAGTGCACTGAGCTCTAGCTTTAATGTACTTTGACTGGACATGACCTATATGACATGTGTCACTGTGTCATAGCATCGCAAAGCATATTCCTTGGCATCTGCTAGCCACGTGCTCATGTGATCCATTAAGGAGCAAGCACGACATAGGCTTCAAATTGATGTGGCTTTTGGGCCCACCTGCTTGGAAATATATAGTCAGTGCATCAACGCGGCTCTGACAGATTTGACAGATCTGGAGCCCACAATACCGCGATAACCATTTATTCAATCTCAAGAACCTTTGACTTAGATTTAGGAAATATTAAATATTATGGACCAACCAGTAACTAGGCTCGAGAGGCCAGTTTCGAATGGAAAACGAGACATGAAGTCATAACTTAAACTCAAGGTGACTGCTAACAACAAGTCAACTCAAAAATACGATGTAGGCTTGAATGAAAAAGACTAAGGGTTTAGGGTTTAAGCCACTTATACTCAAACTTAGCCAATTTCAAAGGCATCATGCAAGGGAATAAGGAAATCACATAAGAGTTCCACCAGGTTGCAGGTTTAAGAGACTGAAACGTGAAGGGATCAGTTGGAGTCATCATGGAGAGATGAAAACCTAGAGACACCTTATTGTCCCAGCCATGGACAAATGTAATTTTCATGCCCAGGTCACTGTTGCACCTATAAAATGAAGCCAATATGATGTCAAGGATGATGAATACAAACCCTAGGAGCTATATCAACACAAAAATCAGACCTTTAAGTACTATTGTACATGCACATTTGGAGCCTAAAAGAGTGGAAAATGAAGGGAACAATGACATGCATCTATTGGAAGATGGATTGTGCTGCCTTATACCTGATTTGCAATCTCAAACATGACTGATACAACCTTCTGTAAGTGCCCAACTTGTTGTTCTAGGTCTGAGAGGGAGGTTTGAGGTGGAAAAATGGAGAAATCATGAAGTATGAAGGCTAGAAATGCATTTTTTATGATAGATTTGGTCACCTACAGTTGGATATTGTTGCTTGCACATAGAAAATAGATAGATACAACCAACCATGATGAATAAAATGACTTTCTATAGTTGCTTATGTATTTTTTATTAATATTTGTCTTACTGCAACAACTTGTCGAAGATGTAGTTACAAATATTTTAATATTTTTAGCTTCCAAATGTTACTTTTGTCATATTTGGAAAACTTAGTAACAAAAGCAAATAAAAAATTATTTTTTGATACTAAAGGAAGCTTGATGAGGAAGTTACATGGGATGAAGTGAAATATTCCTTGCCACCAAAAGTGACTTTTGTGTTGGAGCATCAAATGTGAGCCATTGGATCAAATTGAGCATAGTGATTGGATTTTAGGGCAAAAAAACTTAGTATGGAAAAATGATCTGAATATGTATACAACTGAAACTCATTATAAGAGGTTAGAATTGTGAGAAGTGAGAATTGGTGAAGACCAATTGGTTCTTGTTGGTGTTTTGGAAAAAACTCATTGAAACTCATTGGAAATCAATTGTACTATTGGGATTTGAGGGCAAATACATAGTATTTTCTGATTTTTCATGAAATTTTTATGGTTTTCTCTACACCAAGTTTAGGAATTGTTGATGTTTATCAATATTTTGAGCTTAATACAAGTTTACTTCATGGTTTCTAGTCAAGCTTGTGAATGGAAATTGTTTAGATTTGTTGAATTTGTCATCATACAAAGTTTGTTTCATGGTTTCTAAACACCAAGATGAAGTATTTCTTTCATTTTCATCTGAAGATTCATGGATATTTGATGAGTTTGCAAAGTGTTCATACCATTAGTAATTTTTTGATTGTAATTTACCTTGTGTGGTTAGCATGAACACCTAAATTCATCATTTAAGATTGCACCTCCTTGAAACTTGATTGTTGGGTTTTCATGATCAAATCGAGGATGGTTAAATGTATTTATAGACTTGTCTATCCATTTTTGAAGTTGAAATGATTGAATAGGTTTGTATTTTAGTTATTTTTCTTAGTATCTTTTCTCTGTCTTGCCTTGCTTTTGCATTTTTTTTAATCAAATCTGGTTAGTTTAGAGTTAGAATAGGGTTTTCAAACTTGTATGTTGTTGTTATAGAGTTGGTAATTCATAAATGCAAGTTAGTATATTGTTGGTTATGAGCTGAAATGATACATTTTATGGCAATATATGTTCATATAAGTTTGTATATTCATTGCTAAATTTGAAAACTGGTTTGTTTATATGCCTTTAACCTTCTTTGTTGAAGTATGTCCAAAGGCCCCTTGATAGGAACAACAAAAGATGTATCATACAACTAAGTTATCTTGTGAAGGCCAAGACCTGCCAGTATAGACCTTGGGGTAATCATTTTCCATATCATTGGGATTTGATTTCTTTCAGGAGAGATAAGACACTTGGTACACTTGGTATTTTATCTAAGTTGTGTACAAAAACACCCATCAATAGATATCCATTATTGTATTTGGCTGTCTCGACATTGGTGTCAAACGAGCGTAGCTTTCCATATCATTTTTCTCTTATTTGGCATGTATGTTAACTTGAATTGGGAATTGCATGTCACCTTTATTTGAATTGTTATCATGCCTTTGGTTAGTTAGCATGTGGATTTATAGTTATTAATTGGATGCTATGTGTTGGATCCATGTTGGATGTTTTGTCCTTGTGAGGCTTCGTGATTGAACCTCCTCTTGTCTTATCGGTGATTTTTGACTTTGCTTGGATTGTTGGCCATTCATTGATGTCGGTTGCCCTTGTCAAGTAGAGAAGTGTGTGTCATTGTTTCCATTTTCTCTCTTGTGCCTTTAGTGTCATTGTGTTGTGGTTTTTTGTGCTTGAGTGTGCAATTGTGACATGTGAGTGTTGTAGTTGTATTGTGAAAAAAATGCTCATCCTATTTTTGTCCATTAATATGCTAGTGTAAAAGCTAAGGCAGTACACCATATACTCAACTCTAGCTATAAAAATGACCATAGTCTATCACACACATCGAATCATCCATATCATAACACAAGGTAAGCACTTACCCGTTGGTAGAACTCCTTCTATCAACATATCCTACCCAATCTACAACCACAAGTTCATGTATATCCAGTGTCTTCCATATTTTTTTCTCTAGTACCACTACATATGTGATACAGGTGACCCATAGAACCTACAAGTGAGTTGCAAGTGGCCTATAACAACTCTACAAGTAATTGTAAAATACCTCCAAAGACTCTATATTATTGTCCAATGAAGGTAGTCCAACATGGACATATATACATCACTAGGACTCCCATTGCTTGAGGGGAATGCCTAGTTCAGTTTCTCCAACATGGACATATATAAATCCTATAAGCATATACATGGATCAAGAATTGTCTTCGATCATTTACTTAAATTTTTTAGGGGACAAGTTCAGAGAATGTATCCCATTGTGTCACTGGCAATCCTCTAATGTTATTTTTAAATGTACGATGAGTCCCCAAATATTCTAAAAGCAAAAGAAGCAAGGGCTCATTAGGCAAATCTATAAGTGGAAGTATACATATTACTTGATTATTTCCATAGGCTTAGGTATTTCTATGAATATGAACTCAACCCTAATCCTCAATCTTGACCCCTCCAATATGCAAATATTTAATATTTTGATTCCAAGACTAAATATAGATTATTATGATTCCTTCAAATTTCAATACTATACTATATTACATTTATTCTTTAATTATAAAACTAAACATATTTATTTTCATAATTTTAACTTTTTTATATTCAAAATACAATTACTTTCAAATATTTACCAAATTAATTAATCTAAATTAATTATACTTATAAAAGATTATTAAATTATCTAAAATTACACTTAATCAAATTATTTTATTTCAACAATTCGTATGCCTGCTTTATTTCCCTACACTTTCAAGAATGTTGAAAAAATCATAGAACTTTAATATTTTTTAACTTTGATAACATTTCATAAGGATTGAAATTGTCATTTATTAAATGCTAGAGAAATCTTCCCCTCACTAAAGACATTTGTGGTGGAAAAGTCAATGTATTATGGCGTTGAAGAAATGGGCATAGAAAATGAGGCCTCTACTAAACATCATCCACTTCAATGGTCAAATAGTCAATAGTAATTTTACACCTCACCCATAAAAAAGTGGTAATTATTTGTCCTATTTTTATTGGCCAAAATTAACTTTTGACTCTTCAAGTAGATGATGTTTAAAAACAACCGAAAATAAAAGGCTCTTACTGCTAGTGATGGACTTTCTTTGTGGACGGGATTTATTTTTACAATCATTTTCTATTCATACATTTACCTAATTTACTTTATATTTGGCAAAAATTTCAAGGGTAGTTAATGTTTGGGGACCACATTTCGTGTCTCCACATTTTATTGTCATGCTTGACCAAACATTTTCTTAGTCACAACAAAATATCCACCTTGAAATTCCTTGACCTCTCTTGGAATAAAGGCTTGCAGAGCAACAAGTCAAGTGAGTGGATAACACATTTCAGAGAGTTGGAGCATCTTGGACTAAGTTGGATAAATCTCACTATGGAAGAAGATACTTGGCTGGGAGGATCCTTCATTTCTCTCACCAATCTCACCACATTTCACATGTCCAATTGTACCCTGTCAGGAGAAATTCAGGCTCCCTTCTTTGTAAATCTCTCACAACTTCAACAGTTGGACCTTTCAAGAAATTCATTTAGAGGTAAGATTCCTACCTTTCTTGGAGCCCTCCCTCTATTATATCTTGATCATTTTGGGAACAATTTGGAAGGTTTTATTCCCTCCTCTTTGAGTGGTCTACCCAAGCTAGAGTATCTTGATCTCAATTCAAACAAATTAAATGGTAACATTCCATCCACTCTAGGTAATCTCTCAGCCCTAAGTGACCTTGATTTGCAAGATTACTCTTTTAGTGTTCCAATCCCAACTTCCTTTGCTAAGCTATCCAAGCTAAAGTGCTTGATCTGTCCAAAAACAACTTAAACGGAAATTTCTCATTTTTTATTTTGAATAATTGCCCCAAACTTTATTTTTTAGATCTCTCAAGTAATATATTGACTGCAAAAGTCAATGCTTCCACCATTCCCAAATTTCATCTTGGATACTTAGCTTTACATGAGTGTAATATTAGAGGAAACTTCCCTGCATTTATTTCAACTCAATATGATATTAGATACTTAGATTTGTCAAACAACTCTCTTAGCAACTTTATTCCAAATTGGCTTTGGGAACTCACATCAATTGAGTACATTGATTTATCAGATAATTTTTTTGATGGATCAATTTCAAAATCAATTAGCAATTATGCACAATATCTTAGGTTTCTTTAATTAGCTAGAAAAAATCTTAGTGGTTCTATTTCAAATTCTATCTTTAAATTAGAGAGTTTTCAAGTATCTTAGACTTGTCAAATAATAAGTTAAGCGGTAGGATTCCCCAATGTCTAAAGAATTGCTCCATGTTGTCTATATTAAATCTAGAGAAGAATAACTTAAAAGGGATGATACCAAATATATGCAAGGGAATGAATTCTCTTGAGACACTAAAATTAGGAGACAATGCACTTGAAGGAGATATTCCATCATCACTTGGAAAATGTAGGAATTTGCAAATCCTTAATTTTAGAAACAATAGTTTGCAAGGGAACATTTCAAATTTGGTTAAAAGCTTGCACAATCTCCAAATTTTGATATAAAAAGATAATAATTTTAAGGGTAGAATCCCATTGTAATTAACGAAACTACAAAATCTTCAAATTTTGGATATGTCAAAAAATAATTTTTTAGGGGTTATTCCAAATGACTTTATGAAGTTAACTACAATGGCAAATCAATCAGAAAACATAGAAATCCTTGAACATAAATATAATAATTATTATGTATCAAAATATTATAGAGATGAAATATTTAATAGTTAACAATAAAGGGCATGATATGGAGTTTGTGAAAAATTTGAGATTAGTAAAATGTCTCGACCTCTCCAGCAATAGTTTGTCAGGTAACATTCCTGAGAATATTGGATCCCTCAAAGGTTTGATTATTCTCAACATTTCAAGAAATCATTTCAGTGGTGACATTCCTAAATCTATTGGAGAGATGACACTACTTGAATCACTTGATCTTTCAAAAAATAAACTATCTGGGCCTATTCTTACCGAGCTGCAACTTCTCACATCCTTCAATTACTTTAATGTGTCCTATAATAACCTATCAGGGATGATACCACAAGGGGGACAGATGATGACATTTGATTCTACATACTTCTCTAACAATTTAGGTCTATGTGGCCTACAAATCTATATACCATGCTCAAGTAGCCCTCCTAATTCTCCAATGGTACATGAAGAAAATAATGAAGATTCAGAGGATGATATATGGTGGGATATGGGAATGACAATAGGGCATGCAATTGGATTTTCAATTGTAATAGGAATGTTATGGCTCAACAAAACATCTAGAGTATCGCGTGCTTCAAATTCATGGATGGCATTATTATCTCTCTATTTGAAATATTGAGAGGGCATTTGTATTTTACAAGGTAGGAACATTTTGTTAGGTTTGTGGTCCAAATAACTTATATTTTATAATATAGGTTATGTTGTAATAAAATGGGACATGCATCTCATTTATGAGACACCCCCTTTAGTGTTAATAATGTTAATTAGTGTTGGTATGTTAGTTGTTCTCGATGATAGTTGAATGTAAAGTTTCTCATATATATGATAATTTTATTGTGAGTCTTTATAAAAACCTTTGAAATCAGTGTAAATCAATATTTACACAATATAATTTCAATATATTTGTTTATATTGATTGCAATGTAGATTTTGTTCTACCTCAATGAAAATGAAGAAAGATCCCTGTGAAAGGTTGAGCCATTAAGAGATTTTGATTTTAAAGAGAGTGTTCAATTTATTTATTTTCAATCATAAAGTAGAATCAATTCTTCAGCATACATTCCAATCTACTAGAGGACATTGCAAAGCATGTGAAAACTAGTGCTAGGCGTGAAAACGGAAGAAAGGCATTGGAGTTTTGTTCAATAGACATTGGAATATGTTGAAATTTGTCATCAAATGTTGGAGTCTTTTGTGGCATTGGAAATTGTTGTACTGGCATTAAAAATTTGCTCAAATTTAGTACCCAAGTTTATTTGATAGGGCATTTAAATTGATCATTAAAATACATTGAAATATAATACTTTGTTTAAGGTGTTTTCATCATTGTTTGAAATGAAGCATGCATGGACTATTGAAAACATAGTATTATCATCTGAAAAGTTGGTTGTGTTATTTTATTTTTTAACAATGGTGTGATTTTTACCTTGTGAAAGCATTTCAAATCTTTTTCAATTTTTGGAGCAAATGCTACGCCTCTATTTCTCATTAAAAGAGTTTATTCGGCAAAGGTATGACAAAGAATGGTGTGTGGATCCCATGTTAGAGCACTGGTAAAACCTTTTTTTTAAATTGGATGCCAAGTACATATCGATTATTTAGAACTTTTAAAAATCACATTGTAATAGGTTACAAGGGGATCACAAGATTAAAGCTTAATATTACTCTTTTGCATGAAGTATATATTATGAAAAATATTTTTTATTTTTCAAAAAAATTGTGTCAAGTGCATGTATGGTTGAAGTGGTCAAATGAGGCATATGAAGAAAATAACAAAAATTCAAAGGATGATATATGTTAGGATACGTGAATGGCAAACAAATTATGTAGGTAGATTTTCAATTGTGATAGGAAGGCTCAACAAAAAACATGGAGTATCATGTGCTTCAAATTCATGGGTGACATTATTATCACTCTATTTCAAACATTGAGAGAGCAATTGTATTCTATAAGGTAGGATCATTTTGTTTGAGATCTAAATAGCTTATATTTTATAATTTAGGTTTTGTTATAATAAAATGGGGTATGCATCTCATTTATGAGACACCCGCAATAGTGTTAGTAATGTTAACTAATGTTGATATGTTAGTTATTTGGGAGGGTAGTTGAACATGAAGTTTCCTATATGATAGTTTTGTTGTGAGCCTTTATAATGACATTTGAAATCAATGTAAATCAATCTCCACATAATATAATTTCAAATTAATTGTTTATATTAATTGTAATGTATTTTTTATTCTAATACTGGTATTAGAGCCCTCAATGAAAATGGGTTGTGAAGAAATAGAAGATTGGTGAAAGATTGAGCCATTAGGAGACTTTGATTTTAAAGAGTGTTCATTTTTATTTATTTTTAATTAAGGTTTAGAATCAATTTTTCAACATATATTCTAATATATTCCAATCTAATGGAGGACATTGAAAAGCATGTGAAAACTATTGTTGGGCATGATAAAGGAAGAAAGGTGTTGGAGTTTTGTTTGATGAGCATTCATATATGCTAAAGAATACATTTAAATCTATTAGGTGAGTGCAAGATTAGGATGGACCAAACAATGGCAATGAGATGGTTTAAGCATGGACTTTAAAATAGAAGCTATTTCTATTGGTTGAATTGAAGGTTGCATAGACATCTTTTGCAGGGCTTGTTGAAGAATTTTATGATGAATAGTAGAAGATTGTAACAAATCAAAAAATATTTTTTTGCCTTTGTATCAAGTGAAGTTCAAGAATGTCATATCTTTTGTTTCCTTTAGAAGTGGGGTAAGTGCAAAAATATGGGGGGCCAAAAAGTGGCCAAATTAATTTTAAAAAAAAATTAAGTCATAACATGCTCGCGTTATGGCTTGGTAATGACGAGCCTAAGGCTCATCAAAACCAAGCCATAATGCGAGCACATTATAATGCACTCGCGTTATGACTTTCTATAAATAAAAGAAAGGGTTTCTAATCTCATTTCATTTCTTCTTCTCCTCTATGTCTGCAGCCTGCAAACCCTAGAAAGCGCGCTCGCATTTTGCAAAACTCCATTCAACACAAAAATCTTATCAATTCATCGCCAAAATGCCGCCACGATGTCGAGCACGCCAAAGGAGTGAGTTATATTTGTTTTTTTGTTTGAATTTATTTTAAATAGGTAGGTTTTAGTTGATTTTTGATGTATATTTCATTAATTGTCAGGAAATGTTAATGCACCTCCTCCTCCTCCTCCTCCTCCTCAAAATCCACAAAATCCTGAGGAAATACCTACAGAACAATAACCTCCTCCATCCATTCCTCGCCATGCCCCTGGAACACAAGAAAATATAATGGGGCAAATTGAAAACAATAAAAAAGAAATTGAAGATATAATTGCAAGGTTGAAAGATCCTTCCACTTCAACCTTGGATAGGTCCACGCTTGCTAAATCTCTTGAATCTATGTTATCAAATGTAGATTCAATTAGCAAGCAAATAACTAGTTGGATGGATAAGAGGAGAGAGTTTAAAGATTATTATGCAGACAAGCTGTCATACCAAGATGTGAAAAAATTACAAATCACAAAATTAGACTTCTGTTCCATTTTCACAAACCCACAAACAAATCAACCTCCACCCATTACATGCAAGAGGTTCCCTATCCATTGGTGCAACAACCACGCAATAAGGGACAATTTTGGGCAGAGGTGGTGGATGGTTTTTGACCATCCTCCATGCAATAATAATGAGGTCCTGCAATACTTTTTGAGGAAACTCTACTGCGAGTTTGTCCTCAATAAAGTGCTAAACTATTTTGATATGCGGGACTTCCAGGGTAGAGGTGGGGGGTGAGCACAAGATAGACCAGGGGCACATCTTGACGCATAGTGGGTAGTGAGACGAGTAATCAACAGACTAGCCCACGAACATGTTTCTATCCCTTCCATTGTGAAGGAGAGTGTTGAGGTCGATACACTTTAGTCCATTAGTGCCTTGACCCAGAGCATCATAGAGCATGCCGGTCCTGCAACACAGAGTGGGTTGGGAGATAGTGCGAGGAGTAGGGTCCCACCCCATACTTGTTAGGCTTGCGGGTCAACCTGTGGTTATGACCCCATGGATAGTCAGGATGCAGGTGCATAGGCTACATCTGCAACTGAGTAGATGGTGATGACAGATACCCTCATGAGTGAGAGTTTCAGCCTTGATACTCAGGTAAATATTAGCAAGTTTATTGAATTTAATTTATTAAATTTCATTTTTGAAATGCAAGATTAACTAATTTAAATTGATGATTTTAATGAAATTTCAGGGTCATAGCATCGATGCAATTTTCAGTGGTTCTCCACCTGCATTTTACACTAGATCATCTACTGTCGGGGTATGTAACTAGTAAACAATTATAAATATTACATGTGAATAGCATCATTATATGAATGGTATTCTAATATCTGATTTTGGATGTTGAATAGGTTAATACTGTAGATTTCACGGCAACACCTGCCAGTGGTGGTGGACTTCAAAGCTTTATGGAGGTAGTAAAATAAATAGTTTAATGAATGAATTGTACTTACTAGATTTTTGTATGTGACTTGTGTGCTTTATTGTGTGTACTTCCATGTTTAGATGAACGTGTGTGTATGTTAGGAGCCATGATTTGCATCACTATTATAGTTTTTGTAATTGAATAATATTGTTTTATTTCCAGATGATGCAGGCTGCGGAGACACCTCCCCATGTTCATAGGGAAATGGAGCAGGGTGTGGCCTCTGCGATTCATAGCTCCATGGCATTGACAGGGGTATGAGGTAGATTAGTAAATTTCAATTTACATTCATTGTTATAGTTGTCTATTTTTGAAAAATCAAAAGATTATTGATTTGAAGTTTAATTTCTATCTAGATGGTTTCTATAGGACATGACATCACCAGGGCCTATTCTTGCTACTGAGGCAAGTGAGGAGACATATTATATGTTAGTGGTAAGTGATTATTTTGTTAAATGTTTCATTTTTTATAACATGTAATTTCTATATATTAATGTCTATACTTTTTATTGTAACAGCTAAAGATGCAGGAAGAACTAAATAGGAGGAGCAGCCCTTGGGTTCGTAGTAGACCACAAACGTGCGCGTCTCCATCCCCTAGAAGATCAAAGGCTGCTCGTGATCTATTCTCTTCACCAGCCAGAGGGGAATGAATTTTTATTGTGTTCCTTTGTTGTATGCCTATATGGCATTTGTGGACATATATTTTGTATTGTATATAGTTGACATCGTATGCTTATATGGCATTCTTGTAAGCCTATATGGCTATTTTGTATATATGTTATACTTATATTGATAGATATTGATGTATGCCTATATGGATATTTGGTTAATACAAATCTTTTTTATTGATGGCGTCCATACTTGCATTATAAATCCACGTTTGAATGGATATTTGTAGATAGCTACTTAAAATATTTAAAGTCCAATTGTATTACATAGGATGTTTGATGATCCAATAAGATAGCTATTGTTATTCAAGTATCACCTAAACCTCATTTTGGAACTAAAAGATAAAAGTTGTATTTTAAAAAAAAATGAATCATCATGTTGAACAGAAAATATTAATATTCTTTATGAGTAGCATAGAATGTCAACTATATGCAATACAAAAAAATGAATCATCATGTTATTCTTTATGTTTGAGATCCTGAAAATGACTAAGTCTGGTAGCCTGATATCCTGAAACACTAGGATGAATATCCAAGTCATTAGGATGATTGTGCCTTGAGAAAAAGTCATTAAGATGAGCGCCTAAAGGAGACTTTCTTAAACATTCAAACATTGAGCAACAAGCATGAAGGGTTAAGGTGCAATTTGCAACTCATAAAGCCTCAAAAGGGCACCCAACTTAAAGAGAGCATTCATTTAAGACAAGGCACCCATTGACACCTATTCCACCAGCCTCTAGTAAGTGAAGCACACCTATTGTCTAAACCACTTCATTATGGCACCCTAGCATGAGGAGGAGTATATAAGTCAATAGGAAATGGCACCTAGAATGCAAATGAAGGACTAAGTGGCATTTTCAATAAGCATCAATTCACCTTGAGCTTTCAATAAATGCATCAATTGAGCCCCATAAGCCTAGGCACCCTTTGCCTCCAAAAGAACTTTGTATCGACGTCATGAGTTGGTCATATCGGCATATCGGCAAACCTTGGTTGGGCTTCACCGATAGTGGTCTGTCTTGCCGACGAGTGTGGTTCAAAGTCGAAGACATCGGTGTATCGGAAGATAATCCCATCGGTGCATCAGAAGAGCAATTAAGAGATTTACCGATGAAGGGGGTCACACCGACAGTCGAAATCCATCGGTGTATCAGCCCAATGAGATTAGAGTTCACCGATGTTTGGAGTCTCACCAACGGGTGTGGTCCAAAGGTTGTCATTGGTGAGATCGGTGTGTCGGCAGAAGAGTTTTTGAGTGTGCCGATGGTATTAAGTCCTACCGATAGGCGAGGGACTTAGAGTCTCATATCAGAGTGACTTGACACAGATCCTAAAACCACCTATTGGACCAATAGGATCCTAGGCGCTCACTTCATACATTATGATTTCTAGGCGCCAGTTTGATGCTCCATCACAAGGAAAGTGCACCCACACTTGCAAGTGTTTTTCTTTAGGATCTAGGTGCCAGTTGAAGGTTGTAGTTGCCAAGAAGAGCACCTAGCAAGAGGAAGTCTTTTGGAGTCTCCAAAACACATCAAACACTTGACTAACAACAAGATAACTTTTTCCTAAGTTAGGCACTTCAAGAGGGAAGTTAAAACATGAATAAGCACCAACTTGTCTAGGCACAAACTCAAGCTTGTTGAGGATACACATGGCGCCCAACATTCCTTGGTGATTTCACGAACTTCAAACGCTCAGAACTATTCAAGGAATGCCCAATGCCCCTTCTTGATGATAGGCACCAAAGTGAGGGTGGAATTGCGCCTTGATGGCATTAGGCGCTATCTAGAGTATGCTACTCCATGGAAATGTGCCTTCTTGCTTAGAGTAATTCAAACACTCCAAGGTCTTCAATGATCAATTCCCCAACTTATTAAATGTCCTCCTTCATTTTAAAACACATTGTAATGCTCCAGAGAGATGACTATACATAGGCATCAATCTGGGTTAGAAATGCCTCCAAAGTGTGCCTTCTCTTTCAGAATGCAAAACAAGGTCCAAAGGTGCTAATAAACTAAAGCGCTTCTTTGGAAAAGCCTCAGAGGTTAAGATGTGCCTTGTCTTAATGAGGTAAGAAAGCTTGTAAAGTACGCCTAACTTAGTGAAGAGGTTGATAACTTCTAAACCCTTCCTAGAACTTAGATTGCTTCAACTGAAGATCATCTTGCACCAATACATCACCAAACTTTCAATCACAAGATTAATTCAAACTTAGGCACTCATTAAGAATATTGCCAATGTTGGCGCATCTGAGAGGTTGAACTGGCAAGAGATGGCACCTAGCTTCCTAGACCTTGTTTCAATATGTTTGAGTTCCGAAGTTTACTCAATGGTATCAAGATGGCACCATAGAGTCTTTGGACTAGTTCCTTAGAGTTTCAAAAACATTCTAGCTCCTTGAAAATTCCTCCTACATGCTTGGGCGCCATTTCAAGGTCCTGGAACCATGATGTAGTGCCTTATTGCTCTAGGCACCCATTCATGATTGTGCAACTTGAGATTGGCACCTAGAGTGAATAGGCTTTCATCCTGACTTAATACACTGCCTCCTTCTGACGATTTTTGGGGCAGCGAAAAACCTTTCACCACAGGCAAATGTCTCAGAGATATAAAAAATCAAGATAGGTTATTGTAGAGGCACTCTACGTGATCGCGTTGCCTCAAATGGAATGTTTCTAAGTGACATGGTTTTTGAGTAACATCTCATCAAAGATTGCTGCCTTTTTGCACTTTGGACTCTTTAGGGATATTGTCGGTACAATGTAGCTCGGACTGTTTCGACTTGTTTGGCTAAAAAATAGGACCATGCCTAGCGTAAATGTACCCATCTGGATGCGTTGGAATAGTCAGTTTGGTCGCATCAGGAGTAGGACAAAAGTTACACCCCTTTGCAACTTTACACTGCCTCCTTCTGACGATTTTTGGGGCAACAGAAAAGCTTTCAACACAGGCAAATGTCTTAGAGATATAAAAAACTGAGAGAGGTTATTGTAGAGGCACTCTACATAATTGCCTTGCCTTAGATGGAATGTTTCTAAGTGACATAGTTTTTGAGTAACATCTCGTCAAAGATTGCTGCCTTTTTGCACTTTGGACTCTTTAGGGATATCGTCGGTACAATGTAGCTCGGACTATTTCGACATGTTTGGGTGAAAAACAAGACCATGCCTAGTGTAAATGTACCCATCTGAATGCATTGGAATAGTCACTTTGGTCACATCAGGAGCAAGACGAAAGTTACACCCCTTTGCAACTTTACAATGCCTTCTTCTGACGATTTTTGGGGCAGCAAAAAACATTTCACCATGGGCAAATGCCTTAGAGATATAAAAATCAAGAGAGGTTATTATAGAGGCACTCTATGTGATCACATTTCCTCAGACAAAATATTTCTAAGTGACACAGTTTTCAAGTAACATCTCATCAAAGATTGCTGCCTTTTTGCACTTTGGACTCTTCAGGGATATCGTCAGTACAATGTAGCTCGGACTGTTTCGACATGTTTGGGTGAAAAAAGGGACCATACCTAGCGTAAATACACCCATCCGGATGCGTTGGAATAGTCAGTTTGGTTGCATCAGGAGCAGGACGAAAGTTACACCCCTTTGCAACTTTACACTGCCTCCTAACAATTTTTGGGGCAGCAGAAAAGCTTTCACCACGGGCAAATGTATCAGAGATATAAAAAACTGAGAGAGGTTATTGTAGAGGCACTCTACATGATCGTGTTGCCTTAGATGAAATATTTCTAAATGACACAATTTTTGAGTAACATCTCATCAAAAATTGCTGCCTTTTTGCACTTTGGACTGGATATCGTCAGTACAATGTAGCTCGGACTGTTTCGACATGTTTGGGTGAAAAACAGGACCATGCCTAGTGTAAATGTACCCATCTGGACGTGTTGGAACAGTCAGTTTGGTCACATCAGGAGCAGGACGAAAGTTACACCCCTTTGCAACTTTACACTGCCTCGTTCTGACGATTTTTGGGGCAGCAGAAAACCTTTCACCACAGGAAAATGCTTCAGAGATATAAAAAACCGAGAGAGGTTATTGTAGAGGCACTCTATGTGATCATGTTTCCTCAGATAAAATGTTTCTAAGTGACATATTTTTTGAGTAACATCTCATCAAAGATTGTTGCCTTTTTGCACTTTGGACTCTTCAGGGATATCGTTGGTACAATGTAGCTCGGATTGTTTCAACATGTTTGGGTGAAAAAAAGGACCATGCCTAGAGTCAATGTACCCATCTAGATGCATTGGAACAGTCAGTTTGGTCACATCACGATCAGGACACCAAAAATGCAAAAGTTGTTTTGTGCAACTTGACAACATTGACACTTTTTTACAACATGACTCAAAGACTCAAACTGCCCCCAAATGACTCAAAGTGACTTAAAATCACCTTGATTTTGGTGCCCAATGTACATTATAGAGGTCGAGGTGCTCCTTATCATTCAAACATCTTAGATGAGCGCATAGGAAAGGAAAAAGCTCTAAGTTTCATCATCATGAGCGCCTAATATCAAGAGACCTTAATGGCTCAAACCTTAGCATGGAGTCCTAAGGCACATTTCATGTCTCCTTTCATCCATTTTGGCACCCTTATGTAGATTTTTCAACTTGATTTGGCACCCTGTATGTGAAGGAAGATCTAAAGGCATGAAAGTGGATGTCATTTTGCAAGAGTTTGGATCATCAAAATTGAAATAAATAAGTCTATTAAGCTTGGGTGCCCTTGGTCTTCTTTTCATTCATTATGAGCACCTTGGGAGAATGGTATATAGGTCATCATCATGATTGGGGCCCTGAATCTAGAGTGTTGGAGAGATCATCAAATGGTGTCTAGAGGAAGTAGGGTGAGTTATGAGTTTGGTCGCATCAGGAGCAGGACACCAAAAATGCATAACATGATGATGTAAAAATGTGTATATGTGTAAAAATGCAGGAGGAAATAAAAAAAAAGAAAAACCTTACAAATTAATGTGCATACTCACAACTCAATGTAACATGACTTTACAAAATCAATGTGAATACTTACAAATTATTCTAATGAACCATCCGGGTCTGCTCTACTCTTTATTGTGTCAAGTATTGCTTCATGATCAGACTCACGCACCTTACACAAGATTTTGTTCAAAGGTCTACCCTGATACTTTATCAAATGAACATTGGATGCCACGACAAGGTTCGAGTAATGAAGAATCTTCCGATGCGTGTCAAAGTCCTAAAATAGCCAAATATTAACACTCTTATGTGGGTACCTTTTAAGCCATGTTCCAGTAATAACCACTGAGCCTATAGGGTATTCGATGTTTTCTCCATCTGTAATAGGGGCCTCCAATTTCTTTTTGGCCTCAACACAACAACATAAGTAATAATTTGTTCCCTCTTCATTATCTTCATCTGTAATAACTGCATATACATGCCCTACATTGATATGTGTAGCAAATTAGATGAAATTAGTCAACATTACAAAAACACTACAAAGTAAGATGACATTACCTGATTGAACTAGATGAAATTAGATGCATATACGTTCCCTATATTACCTGGTTGAACTAAATCTGATATGTGGTCAAAGTCGACTGATGATTCCATCTATATTAGTTCCAATGCCGTTGGGGGTCGATACGTGTCAAGTGGGCTAAGATAACTTAACTGCCATTCGTCAACCCACTCCTTCGACTCGCACTCATCCCAGACTTGAATTGTACAGGAAGATCAAAAGCATGACATCTTTCGTGTATGGATACTCCATGAACCTGCAATTGAGCTTCTGAAAGAGTGCATCTCATTTGATCCTGTCAGTGTACAACAGTCCTCATATGGTGCAATGTTAGTATCATCTATCAACCAAAAAAATCTACGAACTGAAGACTTACCTTCATTACCTGGACCCATGGAAGTGGAAGCATTACACCACTCGACAATCAATTTTGCATCAGTCAACTTTGCATTGTCTTTATACTTTAACTCTTCTCGTATTATGGCTCTTTTGATACATGCTCCTACACCATCATGCTCCCCCTTTCCATGCCCGGCCTCACAAAAGTTCCACATATGCTAAATACCTATAAAATTATGCCTCCTACTCATCCAATAGAAATTCCATGAGTTCTTGAATTGTGATGCACAGTTATCTGACCATATGATATGCTAACTGAACGATATGCCCCTTCTAGCCAAATCATTGTAGAACACCTGCAAAGAAACCTTACACGAACTCCGTAGAATGTGTGTGATCATCACTAAGATATAAATTATACTCCCTTATGATCTTCCTGTCATCCTCTGTACTATCATTCGCATGAATGAATGCGATGTGCACAAATATAGAAACCTGTGTGGAGTTGTAATATTGTGATTGCACCTCACGCTGTGGCTGTAGACTGTAGTTCTATGCAAAGTTGACGACTGAAACAATGCTACCAACTAAAAATGTGCCGTTGCATAACTTGAATTGCAAGTCCAACCATTGAGCTCTATGGGCATGTCTTGCATACTCATACACTATGCTGTCACGAAATATAGGCATAGACTGATACACTGGAATCTTTTCAATAACCAATTCACACCTCTTTGCTTCTTTACCATCTTTTGTATTGTATGCCACTGTTTTATACTTGCCAAACTCTACTAGTTCATTTCCAACCACATGTGTTTTTTCTATATGTTCACATATTAGCAAATGTTGCAAGCCACTGCAATGATGACATGTGCCATCCAAGCATAATTTCTTGTAGAATATTTGACCTTCCTCTCTTTCACATAAAATTCTTGATATGAAGTCTCTTGAAGATGTTGATGGGGCACATATGGTACAACCCTGCAAATCATTGTTAGTATGCATATCTAAACATATAGACATATAAGCATCAAAATGGTTAGAAAGTTCAATATGTAATCTACAACAAGTAGTGCGTGTGTGATTTATCTTAACATAGAAAGGTTTTAGCATTTCAAAATATCTTTGACAAATTTTAATTTGAGGATACTTCTCTAGAAATTTACCATAAAATTGTATTTGAGTCTCATCCAAAAAATGCTTTGGATGTGGCTCATGGTTCTAACTACCAATTCTTCTTCTTACCACATCCCTTTGATTCGGAGATACGCTTGTGTAATTCTTCCAAAAGTCTTCAATTAGTGATCTCAATGCTTCAACAATTGGTTTATCTTTTCGTGGTAGTCTCCCTAAGAACGCCCATAATTCATTGGCATTAGTGTCCTCAATTCTTTGGCGTCTTCTAATGGCTCTTGATAAAGTTTTCCTATTAATTCTCAATTGTTGACTCATCTTTCTAATGAGACGAGCTTTCCTCGTTTGACTACTTACTATAGTCGATGTAATCACACGCCATGTTGCATTACTATCTTTTGTGCATGAGGTGTTACCCACACTCTCATACGCACTCATTAGATTCTTAACAATAGATTTTTCACTTGAAGCCTCTGATGTTCTAAACCCAAGAATCTTCATGATAGACCTATACTTTATACTTCGCATCATTTCAACAAATAGTTGACATCTTGCAGTCTCATTTAACTTTTAAAAGAATAATCTCCAAATCTTATTAGCATATCTTCTACAAGTGCGTTTTGGAATCTTACCTTCCATTGGCTGCAAAATATTCTCATCAATATCAATCAAATACTTTGGCTTTCTATGCAAAATTCTAGGTGGTTTTAAGTTAAATAAATTCATCTCAACATTAGGAATTTCATCAATATTTAAATGAGATGGGTTAGATGGCATACCTTCAATCGAAGATGGAATAGATGACATACCTTGAGGTTGAGGTGGGAATGATGGCGTACCTCCTTCATCACTTTTGAGTGATGATGTACTCTCAACTTGAGATGTGGTAGATGGTGTCCCTACATGTTGACTTGCGATAGAGGACGTGTCTCCAACTATGGTATTCAAATCTCTTGTACCATGAAGTTTTTGCATTCATTCTCTTTGTGCCACCAATACCATATCTCTCTGTGATGGTTGTGGTTCCTCTTCAATTGGTATGTCTTCATTTATCGTGTCCAATTTCCTCTTCTCATGAAGTTCCCTCATAGCCACTGCTTTCTTTGCATTCTTATCTTCTATCTCTTCCTATGTTGGTTTAATTCTTGATCGTTTCCTTGGCATGACAGAGAATTTGTCTGTAGTATGATAAAGAGACCAATATTAATTCCTAAGAAATGAATACAAGATAATAGTGGGATTGTATTTTTATTATGTTGTAAGGATTTATTCTTGTATAGTTTGACATCATTATATGTTAAGGTCTGTTTATTACACATAATTATTAAAGAGCCCAAGTGTAGAAAATATACATGGCATCATGTGAGATTGTAGGTTGCTTTCTTGATTGGGAATGTGTCTATTTTAAACATGTATGATAAAGCATGATAAAGTAATTCAATCCAAAATAAGGAAAATATAAAGAACATGCATGTAAAGACTTGACATACCTAAAAAATGAAGATTCGAATGGAGAGAGTACCCAATTATGTAGTGTTTTTTTCTTCTTGCATCAAACTCCTCAACAATTTGAGTTTTTCACCACTTGCTTCCTTTTCAATGTTAAATTGAATAACACTCAAATATAATTACTAACAACAATACTATTAACCAATCTATAATGTTAAATTCCTAAAATTGAATCACAATTAACATTGCAACACTACAAAAATTGAAATTTGAATAGATATATATCAAACTTGGTGTGAAAACTATGTTATTTCCTCCTTCTCAAGTTGGCAAAGCAGAAAAGGTGGTGGAAAGATCATGCAAAGGTGGTACAATGTGTCAAATGTGCATGTGAACTTCCCAACAACATGGAAGCACTTCTTTTTTGTCAGAGCACGCACAGAATCAATAAGAAAACAGAGCATGTGGGCCTAGATCATGGGGGTCAACACTTTTTTACCGTTTCTGTGAGGCCTACCTTTGTACATCACTGTTCATCAGACTAATTACAGTGCTTTTGTTATTCTGTTATGTGAAGAGACTTGTAATTCTGGATTATTGAACATATGTGATTTTTTTTTGGTTGATTTAAGCAAATGATTGTGCGATGATATTAGATGTTGTTTGGAAGAAAATGAAGGAATGGATATGGAACTGGAATATGTTTTCAGTATGATATAAGATTTCATGTTTAAGATGCATGTATTTAATTTTGCTTCGGCTATGGTATTTATATGAGATATTGACTTCGAGTTTGAGTGTGCAGGTATTTCTAACAAACCACTATTACAGGAGACCATCTCACACCTTTGTTGTTTCCCTTGTGATCCGATCCAGTTCAATGAGAAACTGAGATCAACCCCTTGTGTTGGAACAGTTAGGTACTATCGTAATGTGTTCTTTTTGCAGAAGGTTAAGGGATGTTTGTATCTTATTTTCATTTTTCTTATGTTGATCATTTTCATGTGAAGAGTTAACCCTAAGAGTCTAAACTAGGTTGAAAAATAACCTAGGGTTGTACCCCTTGGGATTAGGTACCTTTTTGGCTAGGTTAACCTTGGGTTAACTACCATAGGGTCACCTTAATCCAGGGGTAAGGTCAAATGACGAAAAAGGGAAGTGGGGTGGGAGACATGGGATGAGTGGATTCCCCACTCATGCCCACTTCCTAATCATGGAGCATGCCACCCCCTCTTTTAGGTGGGCTTGTCTCCCATGTGCCCATTTTTGGTAAGATTCCTTGTGGGTGGGTGTGGTGTCACCCACTTTGATATTATTTTAAATTATCTTTTTAAATTTTTTAATCCTAGTGGGTTTGAATGGGAAACCCTTGGGAGTAGGGTTGGAATGTGACATTTTTCATTTTTGAGAAATTCAGAAATTAAGATGAAAATGAGTTTTAAAACTAAGGAAGAGAAGAAGAGAAAGGTGTGGATTCATTGTGAGAGGAAGGCAATTTTGAGAAGGAGGGGAAGAAGAGAAAGGTGTGGATTCATGGTGAGAGGAAGGCAATTTTGAGAAGGAGGGAAGAGGAGCTCTACTTCACCTCTCATTCCTTTTTGGGCTTGTAAGGTTTGATCTTCCATTTCTCTTCTCTATGTAAATGTTGCTTGAAATATTTGTTGTCTTGATGCATGAGTTGAATGACAGTCTTCTTGAGTTTGTTGTTTGTTTTTCGGATCTTTGTTGTTTTGGGTGTGTTGATAGAGCACCTTCAAGATTGGAAGGAAAGGCTTATCTAGTATAGGAAGGGGAGGTGTGACCCTCCCCAGGTGTCATATTGTTCTTTTTATATCCCATGTCATGAAAGCCTGTTGGATTCATTTATAGCCTAGAAGGCTTTTGGCCATGTGTGCCTAATGAGATATCCCTGTGTTTGGGTTGGTTAGAAGGCTGGGGGTTAGTGTTGTCTACTTCCCTACCCTTTTTGTTCTCACCTAAGCTGAGACTATGTTTTGTGAGTAAACCATGGGATTTTGTATAAATATTGTTTGGTCATTGAATTCTTGTTGTCAAAGTGTAGTTTTGTGTGGTATACCCTGGTGTGAAGATGGTCTCCCTAGCTCGGGGGTGTCCCTCTTGTGGGACGATGGTAGGGAGGAGAGCTAGATGGTTGCCAATTTTTCCCTTGTTGTTTTGCAGGTTACGGATGGAGCATGTCATAAGGTTTCGAAGATAGACTTACCTTGTTTAGAAAATGTTATATCTTCCTGTATGTAAAGAAAGTTTGGTCTTTTAATGATTCATTGTGTAATAGTTTAGAGGGACAATTCTCTCTGGGAATTGTTGCTAAATTTGTAGCCTTGTAAGTGGAGGATTTAACCTCCTTAAGTGTGTAATTGAGTTGTGGAATTGTTTAATTATTTGTTATCTATTGGTTTTATTACTATTGTAAGGTTGGGTGAATGGACTTGAAATTTTGGGCATGACAGTTTCAATAGCAAGACAAAACACAAGCGCGTTATAACGCACTCACGTTTTGTCCTGCTATAGATTGATCACATCCTTTGCATTGATCACATCTCTTTCCAAACCTTTCCCTTCAGACTTGAATGACCACAAGGTTTTTGAGGTAGAACTTTTCCTGTTTCCTGCAAGAGCTTGCCAGATGCTCTGCCATATGATAGGCATAACAATGAAGGGGCAAGCCCTCATAATCAAGTTCTTGATAGAAAATGCCCATCGAGGAAGAAAGATAGATCTTCTTTGGAAGCAGAAGTTCTAGTTTGTGACAAATCCTTATCCAAGCATAAATAGCAGGGGTTCTATCAAGTGATTTCCAATCCACTTCCATAAAGTCTCCTGAAGACTTCCTGATTGATTCCAAAACATCCACACCCCAAAACTGGAGAGGCAATCAATATAATCGAACCCATAAATCTACATTTGACGAAAGAAACCCTCAACACTATACCTTAAACTCTAATCCCTCAACCCTAAACCTTATCCCTAAACCCTAATCCCTCAACCCTCAACCCTAATCCATCATCCCTCAACTCTAATCCCTCATCCTTAAACCCTAAATGCTATCCCTATTCCTAAACCCTCAACATACTCGATACTATACCTTAAACCCTAATCCCTCTACCCTCGACACTCTTAGTTAACCCTAATACCTTAACCATTAACCCTATCCCTCAACCTCAACCCTCAAGCCTCAACTCTCAACCCTCAACTCTCACTATTAAACCCTAATTCATCAACCCTAAACCCTAATCCCTCAAACCTAAACCCTCAACATCAAATCCTAATCCCTCAACCCTTCACTCTTATCCCTCAACCCTAAACCTAATCCCTAAACCCTCAACACTATACTTTAAACCCTAATCCCTTATCCCTAAACCCTCCAACCCTATCCCTAATCCTTATACCCTCCACACTCTACTTTAACTCTGATCCCTTGACCCTCAACCCTATCCCTAAACCCTAAACCATAAACCCTCAACCCTCAACATCAAATCCTAATTCCTCAACCCTTCACTCTAATCCCTCAACCCTATCCCTAAACCCTCAACACTATACGTTAAACCCTAATCCCTCAACCCTCAACCCTAAACCTTATCCCTAAACCCTAATCCCTCAACCCTCAACCCTAATCCGTCATCCCTCAACTCTAATCCCTCATCCCTAAACCCTAAATACTATCCCTATTCCTAAATCCTCAACAGACTCGATACTATACCTTAAACCCTAATCCCTTATCCCTAAACCCTCCAACCCTATCCCTAATCCTTATATCCTCCACACTCTACTTTAACCCTAATCCCTTGACCCTAAACCCTTGACCCTCGAACCTCAACCCTCAACGTCAAACCCTAATCCCTCAACCCTTAACTCTGATCCCTTGATCCTCAATCCTATCCCTAAACCCTCAACCCTCAATGTCAAATCCTAATCCCTCAACCCTAATCCATCATCCCTCAACTCTATTCCCTCATCCCTAAACCTTAAATGCTATCCCTATTCCTAAACCCTCAATAGACTCGATACTATACCTTAAACCCTAATCCCTTATCCCTAAACCCTCCAACCCTATCCCTAATCCTTATACCCTCCACACTCTACTTTAACCCTAATCCCTCAACCCTCAACCCTATCCCTAAACCCTTGACCCTCAAACCTCAACCCTCAATGTCAAACCCTAATCCCTCAACCCTTGACTTTGATCCCTTGACCCTCAACCCTATCCCTAAACCCTAATCCCTCAACCCTCAACCCTAATCCGTCATCCCTCAACTCTAATCCCTCATCCCTAAACCCTAAATGCTATCCCTATTCCTGAACCCTCAACAGACTCGATACTATACCTTAAACCCTAATCCCTTATCCCTAAACCCTCCAACCCTATCCCTAATCCTTATACCCTCCACACTCTACTTTAACCCTAATCCCTCGACCCTCAACCCTATCCCTAAACCCTTGACCATCGAACCTCAACCCTCAACCCTCAACATCAAACCCTAATCCCTCAACCCTTAACTCTGATCCCTCGACCCTCAACCCTATCCCTAAACCCTAAACCCTAAACCCTAATCCCTCAACCCTCAATGTCAAATCCTAATCCCTTAACCCTTCACTCTAATCCCTCAACCCTAATCCCTATCCCTAAACCCTCAACACTATACCTTAAACCCTAATCCCTCAACCCTAACCCTAAACCCTAATCCCTCAACTCTAATCCCTCATCCCTAAACCCTAAATGCTATCCCTATTCCTAGACCCTCAACGGGCTCGATACTATACCTTAAACCCTAATCCCTTATCCCTAAACCCTCCAACCCTATCCCTTAACCCTAATCCTTCAACCCTCAACCCTATCCTGAAACCCTTAACCCTCGAACCTTAATGTACTCAACCCTCAATGTCAAACCCTAATCCCTCAACCCTTAACTCTGATCCCTCGACCTTTAACCCTTAAAACTTAAACCCTAAAACTTATCCCTACACACTCGACACTCGACACTATATCTTAAACCCTAATCCCTTAACCCTCATCCCTAAAGCCTCAACCCTAAATCATTAAACTTCAACCCTAAACCCTATCCCTAATCCCTCTACCCTCGACACTCTACCTTAAACCTAATCCCTCGACCCTTAACCCTAAATGCTATCCCTAAAGCCTCAACCCTAAACCCTAATCCCTCTACCCTCAACACTCTACCTTAACCCTAATCCCTCGACCCTCAACCCTATCCGGAAACCCTTAACCCTCAAACCTCAATGTACTCAACCCTCAACGTCAAACCCTAATCCCTCAACCCTTAACTCTGATCCCTCGACCCTTAACCCTTAAAACTTGAACCCTAAAACCTATCCCTACATGCTCGACACTCGACACTATATCTTAAACCCTAATCCCTTAACCCTCATCCCTAAAGCATCAACCCTAAATCATTAAACCTTCAACCCTAAACCCTATCCCTAATCCCTCTACCCTCAACACTCTACCTTAAACCTAATCCCTCGACCCTTAACCCTAAACGCTATCCCTAAAGCCTCAACCCTAAACCCTAATCCCTAATCCCTCTACCCTCAACACTCTACCTTAAACCTAATCCCTTAACCCTTAGCCCTAAATGCTGTCCCTAAAGCCACAACCCTAAACCCTAATCCCTCAAGGTCCTAAACTCTAATCCCTTATCCCTAAACTCTAAATTGTATCCCTAAACGCTCAACCCTCAACCTTAAACCTTAATCACTCAATCCTTATCCACCCCTCTCCTCCCCTATCTGGCTCACTCCCATCTCTACCCTCCTCTACCCTCGACACTATACATACATACATATAGGCATACATAGATAGATACATACATACATATTGGCATACATAGATACATACATATATACATATAGGCATACATAGATACATACATACATATAGGCATACATACATACATACATACATGATTAATAGCCTTGAAGATAAAAAAAATTAAGGGGAACATAACGCGAGCGCGTTATAACGCACTCGCGTTATGTCAAACATGACAAACAACAGACTTGCGGAAAAGGAAAAATGCAAAGCAAAACATAACATGAGCGCGTTATAACACACTCGTGTTATGTCTTGCTTTGGGAATCCCAACCTTGGGCTTGGGATTTGCTTTGGATTTCCAACCCAAAGGCTTGGAGTGCCTTTTGAACAGTCACAAACGTGTTTTTCCAGATTCTTCAACATTTCACATAATTTTGTTCGTGCTAACACTCAGATTTGCATGTGTTACAATACCGAACAAATCAAACACCTGGGTAATGTTAGGCTTTCTCTTAGCTATTTGACGATGTGATTTTTTTCACATTTTAACAATGTTAAGCCTTTCATCTTTAATTTCTTTTGTTTGTGTGTCCGTTTTTGGGCAAAAACCACTGTTTGGTCTTTTTTTCATTGTAAATTAACTATTCATTGAAATTTCAAAAAAAATACATATTTAGAAACTAGACTCCATTCTACAAATATTAAAAAAAGAAAAAAATAATTTTCAATTAGTTTTCAAAATTTATAGGGGTAGCACAGCCAAAATTCTATTTTTTAGGATGTGTCCACTTTGAAAATTAGTAAAAAATCAAATATTCATCAAAAAATTATCGAAAAAATTAGGCATAAACTGCATGCTATTAGCTAATTTCTCACTAAAGCGATTTTAAAAATACCAAAAAAAAGTTGACCTTTTGAGGGAGCCACAAAACATGCTATGTTATGTTTTTTTGACAGAAACAACACCAATTTATGTGGCTCCCTCTTTGAACCCCTTAATCTATGCCATTTTAAAAAAAAATAATAGTTTAGAAAGTAGACTCGAAGCACTATGAACATTGTTTTGGTTGCATCTCCAAATTTTGAGTGTAACTATGCTCAATTTCTCATCCAATGCCAATATTTCCTAATTTCAGAAAAAAAAAGTGGCCACTTAAGACCCCTTTTTGGGCCCCCATCTTCTTGCACTTACCCAGTGATACATTGGAAAGGGGGAATGTTACTTGTGGTGGATGGAAGATTGGTGGGGCCTGCAACATTCCTTCAGTTTTGAGTATTATAAGTATTTTCTACCATTCAATACTTATTTTAGGGAGGGGCTCCTTGGACAACAATTGGCTTAGTGTTTTAGGGAGCTCCTTGGATAATGAGATGAGGTATGAGACTAGAAACATTGGAATTAATATGGGTGGGAGTTTTATGGTTGGGGATAAATGTTGGAAGAGGTTTTAACATGTGATATTGTCTATTAAGCTACTTGAGGAATCGTTTGACATGCAATTTTCAAGGCATGCATATCATATAGTCAAAAGTATTGCCACTTGGGGAAAAGAACTTAATAAAGGCCACTACTAATGAAAAGAATGAGGTGTAGTTTAGGTCGTGAGTATCAAACCAACTATGAGCATAGTATTTCAATGTTTTTGAAAATAGAAACATTAATGTTTGATCATTGTGTTTTTTTTGTTGAATTCTCATTAGGAATTTAACTAGGTGGTTTCTAGGGTCACCATTTCTATCATAGTATTCTTGAGAATTATTTGTCCTAAAGGCATATTGATCGTCGTGACTTATGTTGTCTAGGTCAAATGCTAAGTGAGTGAAATCTATTGATGATTGTGGGGAGGATGGTGGATAGGGTTAAGGTTGCAAAGGTTGTGGTTAAACAATGGGACGGATATAACTATCTGAGGTAGAAAAATGGATATGAGGTAGAGAAATATCAAAAGGAATAGATAAGGGTGAATAAGGTGGACTAGATATGGGGGGAAGATTAGATAAGGGAGGGATAGGATGAGTTATGGCTAGGTGATCAGGTGTGGTTGAGAAGAGATAATGTGGAATAAGGGTAACTAGGCATAGGTGATGGAATCATATTTGGAGGGGAAGGAGGGGATAATGGGATATAATTAATCCAGGAGAAAGAACTAGGAGGGGATAAGAGAAAATAGTGTGAATTAGGAAGGGATAATGGGATATATGTGTAAGGAGGTGTCCAAGATTTGTCTATAGGATGTGAAGTGGGCACAAGGTGTGTAGTAGTAATAAAAGATGGAATTGGTCCATAATGAGTGAAAGGTAAGGGTTCTTGTGAGGGAAAGTGTGTAGGATGAAAGGTGGAGGGAAGTGCTGTAATATGGGAGGGTGGTGTCAAAGGTCTGGTTTTAGGATTTGAATTGGGAATAGGCTATGTGATAGTAGTAATGGAAGAAGGAGGTGGATGGTTCAAATGGTAAGTTATAGTAAAAATTTTAGATTAATTAGATTTGTTTTGTGTGATTTATTCCAAAATTGTTTTTCTTCCCATCATGGTTGGGCCTACAAAAAAAGGCAAAAGGAATGTTGCCACACCTAGAAAATCTCCAGGAAATGAGGATGTGGAAAATGATGATGTTGTTCATAAAGAAAATGAATATATATTTGAACATTTATAAAGAAACCAATGAGATGAAGGATGAAGTGATATTAGATAATAGTGCACTATTACAATAAATGTAAGTCATTAATCATAGACAACTTGAATTGTTGCTAGTCATTTTTGAACAAAAATGATGAAACAAGACTAGATAGTGAATAGAGCATCGCCAAGTGTGTGAATCCATTTTTACAAACAAATAATTATAATTTGAGGAGTTGGTAGTTGAAATTGCATTTTGAGGTGAGGATAGCAATAATTGGGTTGTATTAATTGTGCACAACTATATTTAATGTAAGTCTTTTTTCTAGAGAATAAGTGAATTAGGTAGAATTATTAGATATAAGTTAGAAATGTTATAGGGGATGATATAAATCTAGATTAGATATAAGTTAGATAAAAGAATAGATTATTTTTAAAAAAATGATGAATAATTATCCTTATGTGAAAAAATACCTGCTTAGAATGATCATTGTGGATTTACATGCATACCTAACAATATCTCAATATAAAAAAATGTCACATAGCACCAAAAATAAATTGTTAAAAAACACATATAAATTGATACTATAAACCATTGAATAAAACATGTAATTTTTATTAAAATCAACTCATAAAAATAGGATTATAATAAAATTTAAAATAAACCATACTTATGAAAGGAAGCTAGGTGTGCAAAAATTGCTTCCTACACTAATCTAATGAGGGGAGAAGAGTGCAAATTCAATTTTATCCTTACTATTACAGCAATTTTAAACCACTAACAGAGATATTGCAGTAAACACATACACAAGAAATTGAGACAGAAGAAGAGAGACACAAGATATACGTGAGGAAAACCCTTATCGGGTGAAAAACCCCACACTCCAAAACCTACACAATGTATTATCAAAACTGAAATGATTTACAATACACTTGCAATGCAAGCTCTTAGGAGTCTTCAACACTTGCATCTGGAGACAAACAAGTAGCATAACAGTACCTGTCAAACCTGTAATACATCTCCTCTCAAAAGCACTTGTTTATATATCAAATACAAGGCAAATATGGCTCCATATAGGGATGGGCGTCCAACATAGCCTCAAGGCCCAAAACCCATGCCTATGGACACTTGTCCAACTCTGTAGGATTCTCCTGACACTTGTCAAGTCACCCCATCCCAAGGAGGTGATAGTGATAGATTGTCATTGATGTCAAAAGTGTGTTGAGTTGATGTTGCAAAGTTGTCATAGTTGTTGCAAGACATCAGGAGGAGATGGTTAATGAGGCATTCATCATGAACTTAATATGGTTGAGGTAAATTCAGATGTGTTTTTCAATTAGGTTCAATTTGCATTTGATAGGTCAAGGTTCTATCAGGAGCTTTGCATCATAATGATATCTTTATATCATTTTGCTTACATATGATGGAGTGTTGTTGGATCATCTTGGATCATGTGAAATCAGATATAGGATCCTATTTAGGATGCATGTTCATTTTGTCTTCTATGGATCTTCAGTGTGTAACTAAAGTGAAGGACTTGTTTGTTCAGTAGTACTTGTAGAGAATATTTCCGGATGTGATCATCTCATGACAGTTGTTTGTAATATGAATAGTGGCAGCATGACAAGGTTGACATTGTTGATAGGTTGAATATGATGTGGTGTATTGGTTGAAGTGTTGGAATAGCTTGCATGATATATATTGATCTTTATCTTATCAGTATGGTTTTGATTCATCTAGTGATACATACTCATCTCCATGAAGGTTAAACAAGAACATCAGTAAATCAACTCACTCTCAAGGAGTGCTTCATTGGTATAATGTTGGTTTGGTGTTCATATTGTATTGATGACAAAAGGTGTTGTGCATTGATCTGAGAGAGGTTTTCAAGATGGATTGGTGTTATTCATTCTTTGCATGGGTTCATGATATAAGATTGATGTAAAAAATCTATCAACAAGGTTTTATGATATAGGAAGGATTAGGTTGGTACAATGTTGAGAAATTTACAGTGTTATGGAATATGTCAATGATTTTTAGTGTACCACAGCTGCAAAGATATCTAATCATATTTGTTAAGAATGATTTATCTTTTGAGACATCTATGCTTATATTTTTTGATAACCCCAAAGTTTCTTAATAAATTCTAAAATCTTGACTTACTTGTCATTGCAAAAGGGGTGCTTTTGTTCTAATTTGAAAATGACTGGTCGAGCAGGTGAAAGAACTTAAGTTGTAAACTTAAGTCATTAAATTCCATAGGGCAACCGGCCCCTTTCTTCCTTTTTACCAATAGAGCAAGTCTTCCAAATAGGCGGGCTTTCAATGTGTTTGCATTTAAACTTACCACCACCAAAAGTCAAGAGGGCACGGGTTTATGCATTAAGGAAAAGGCTTTTAGTCTTCCTTGAAACTTTGAGAAGAGTTTAGAATCTTTTTTTTGAAGCCCGAAATCAAAGATAGATAGTTTCCTTTTTAAAAAAACTTACTAATTTCCTTTTTGGTTGGTCCCTTATAAATGTAAGGAGTTTCTTTTATAAGGAGATTTTTTATTGTTTTTTTCTAAATGAGAAAAATCCTTATGAAGAAATTTTTGTATATTGGATGTTAGAAAAAGATAAACATCAAAAATTTCTTAAGGAGATTTTTTTTGAAGGAAAGTATTTATGGAGGATTGGAGATTTTTTAATGAAGATTTATTTTCTGTGTGGGAAGAATTTGAATAGTTTTTGAAGACAAAGATGATTTTGTTTGAGAAGGTGAAAATATTTATACAGAGGAATATGAAAAATCTTTTGCAGGTGAATCAATTTGTGAAGGCTCTTCATTTTTGACGTGAAAAATTGAAGCAATCCAGTGATTTTTTAAATGGATATGAAGGATCATGCAATGAAGATGAAAGTGAATGCACAAAGGAATTTGAAGAGTTATTGTTTTATTTTTGACAGGGGCAAAATGATTGAATTTAATTGAAGTTGTTTTTGGAGATATATTTTTGCTAAATGTTTTATGCAGGGATAATATTGAATACAGAAATTGTCCAAATTGAAATGTCAAAGAATATGAAGGATCATGTACAGAGAAGAGGAAGATCAAAAGATTTTTTTTAATGCATAGAATTGACGTATATTTTTTTAAGGGAAGATATTTTGTTTATCAAAATAGAGAAGAGAATATGAAGGGTTATTGAAAGTGCATTGTGATGGGTTGTGAAAGTATATTCAGATTTTATTTAATGACATTATAGATGCTTTGATTATAGAGTTGTGTGGATTAATAAGATGATGTGAGTGATGTTGTGCAGATCAGTGATGAACTGACAGGGATCAAATACAGATACAGAAATTGACAAGGTGATCAGAAAGACAATATGCAATTGCAATGATAATCAGGTGCATGAATCATGAATTTGATTGAACAAAGAGATTCAAACTAGTAAGACAGAGATGAAACATACAGAGTATGCAGTGTGGTTAAGAGGATCCGGATGTAAGATTAATTTTGAACAGAATGACCATTTGAAAGACATATGTTTTGTATTGAATGGAAACAGAGTATCCCTCTGATTTGTTTATTACATCTATTGGTGATTTGGTTTGCCAGTGAGGCACAGAATGCCAGTGAGGCCTTGTATTAGCCAGTGAGGTTTGTTGGTCAGTGAGACCTATTTGTTTACTAGTGAGGTATATCAGTGTTGGAAGTGGGTGCTTCTGTTTGGTATTGGAGTTGGTGCTCCATAAGGAGTTGGTGCTCCTAGATACATATTGTAGCCAGTGAGGCATGTTTTCAAGTTAAGCCAGTGAGGCAGTTTTGAGTGGTTTTTCTACCCAGAGAGGGTTTTCCACTCCAGTAATTCTTGTGTCAATGATATGCTTCTATATGTGTTCTTGCATCTATGTGAAGATTTATCTCTATGTGATCCTGCTCATAATTTTCATTATTAAACTTATACATATATGTGTAATAGTTCATTGATGATTTTCTCTTTCTAAGTCTTGTAAATTAAAAGTTATAATAAGTTGCAAAAATCTACACAACATTGATTCACCCCCCCTCTTAGTGTTGTCCGGACTCCTACAATTGGTATCAGAGCCAGGTTCCCTGTTGCAGCTTAATCAGCTTGGGTAGGTCCTGTGTGTGGAGTTGAATGGGTAAGTGCAGGAGAAATAAGAACATGAGAAATGTTAAGATAATGAAAAAGAAGGGGACACTCTGGTGTGTGAAGAAAGTAGCAATGAAAAGAGACTTTCAAATGAAGGAGTTGAAGTTCAATCCCAATCAAATTCAAAAGAAGCTAGCATCACAAGTGATGATGATCAGGATTATAATGAACAAGATTGTGAGATTGATTTGGAAGGAGAGCTCATATATGCTTTGAGTGAGCTCAAGAATTATAAGAAGGAGAACAATAAATTAATGATGTAGTTACAGCAAGAAAGAGAATCTAAAGATAATGTACTTTCAAAACTTGAAATTGTATCTACAGATCTTGATAAGGCCAGATGTCAAATTATAAGTTTAAAGACATATATTGATGATTCAGATAAACTAGTTGCTAGATTAAAGACAGAAATTGAAGAAGCTAAGAGGATAGCAGATGTTTCAATATCTGACCTTGAAGTTAGAAGGATTGAGAATCTAAAACTGGAAGGTGAAATTATCAAACTCAGAAATGATTATGATGGTCTCAAGGCTTTATCTAAGAAGTATAAGGAATTTGAAGAAAGTACAAGCAAGCTACATGAGATGTTTGGTAAACAAAAACTTTATGGAGACACTACTGGACTTGGCTATGAGAAGGGAGAATGTTCAAAAGCTAGAGAGACTCTTAGAAAGAAGATTGATTTGAATGTTACCACTGAAAACAAAATACATAATCAAAGCAGAAGAAATTTCAGAAAAAGTGCTCCTGTTAGACAAGCATACATGTATAGGTATAACTATTCATTTAATGGTTATTGTTATACTTGTAATCAATTTGGACACAAATCAGTTAATTGCAGAAGGAATACTAACATCATTTGTTACAAGTGCAATCATGTTGGACATATACAAAGAAATTGTAAAAGGTATGATTCTGCATGGAAGTCTAACATAAGTTCTCAAAGGTACTATCAGTCATTTGATTATAACATAGTTTGTTATAATTGCAATTATGTTGGTCATAAAGCTCATAGTTGCAGAAAAGCATCATCTAATTTGATAAGGAAAGAAACAGAAAAGGTTTGGAGAAAGAAAGCACCTGTGAAAATTTGGAAGCAGAAAGAAAGCAAAGAGAAGTCAGAATCTAAGCTTGTGCATCTTGCACAAGTCATTTCATCTGTTGCATAACATAGCATGAAGTAAGGGGGAGGTATCAAATGTTCTATCAGTTAACCCCAAGAAGTTTCAGGAAGAAGATCATTTGATATGATGATCTTGTCTGTCTATCATTCTTACCATGCTTTGAAATTATTGATGATGATGTTGATTGATTTTTAGTATGTGACAATGATACAGGTGATCTTTAGTTCAGTATGCATACAAGATGCTAAAAGGATGGTCAGCGGTTCAAAACACAAAGAGTTTGATAATGTTGAGAGTTTTGATTTATAAATGATCCTATTCATATTTTGTCCATAGCATGTTGTTACTGACAATGGTTGAGTTGTTATGGTGTTGCAGTTCTGTGTGATCTTGCTTGTCAGGGCAAAGAGCTTAAGATGCTCTCAAGAAGCTCTTATCAGAAATTAGCATGTGTTGGCTAAGGTGGCTGAAAATGAAAATTCAATTCATAGCAATTATCTCTGTTTTTGATTTGTGCAAAGTGTTGTTACAGGAAGAATTTGTTCATGCAGTTTGTTTGGTGTTATTTGAATGACAAAATCAAGAGGCAGGAGTTCTTGTTGGTTGCAGGATGTAGTTATGTATATATCAGGTTTGGTAGTGTGTTGTAAAAGGTATCTTGTGCAGAAGGATGATCTTTATTCTTGTTTGTAGAATGAATGTCATCTAGAAGTGATCACTGGTGTAATACTTTCTGCTGAGAGCTTACATTGATACAAGAAAAGTTGATTGTGATGTCAAAAGGTGTTTGATGGTGACATGATTTTTCTTAACATGGTTGGTTTGATGTCAGTAATTGGATGGTTTACTTTAGGGCTAAGTCAAGAAGTGTATCAGTGCTGGATTGAATTGAGTTATGTTGGTTATTCTTGTCAGTATTTACTAATGGTATTTCTGAGCAGTGATTTGTTTGTGAACTTTAACACATGGGAAATCTTGGAGATTTGTTATTTCAGGTCAAAAAGTGTTGTTTCAGGAGTTTGTTAAAGGAAGTAATCAGAGGATCTTATTGATGTCAATGTTTCATCTTCATCTACAAATTTGTGTTGTGATTAGAAGTGGTATAGTACAGTCTATGGGCAGCTTGTAACAGTGGTTTGGTGCTTGGTTTGATATGTCTTACATGATTGTTTGATGTTTTGTTGCTCTCAGGTTTTTATGGTTGTTCAATATGCAGATGAACATGGAAAGAGCTCAGAGCAAATTGCAAAAATAATCAGTGCCTTAAGTGGTATTTCAATTCTTGGTTGGTATGAAGGATGATAAGGTGAGTAATAGTGCTTGTGATTCAAGAAATGAGAATTGATTGATATTGGCATACTTTGCTAGTCTCTTGCTGATTTCTCTCAAGGGGAGATAATAGTCTTTGTCATCAGATGTCAAAAAGGGGAAGAATGAAAAATTGCTTCAGATGGTTTTGCCATCAATGACAAAGGGGGAGATTGATAGTGATAGATTGTCATTGATGTCAAAAGTGTGTTAAGTTGATGTTGCAAAGTTGCAAAGTTGTCATAGTTGTTGCAGGACATTAGGAGGATATGGTTAATGAGGCATTCATCATGAACTTAATATGGTTGAGGTAAATTCAGATGTGTTTTTCAATCAGGTTCAATTTGCATTTGATAGGTCAAGGTTCTATCAGGAGTTTTGCATCATAATGATATCTTTCTATCATTTTGCTTACATATGATGGAGTGTTGTTGGATCATCTTGGATCATGTGAAATCAGATATAGGATCCTATTTAGGATGCATGTTCATTTTGTCTTCTGTGGATCTTCAGTGTGTAACTAAAGTGAAGGACTTGTTTGTTCAGTAGTACTCGTAGAGAATATTTCCGGATGTGATCATCTCATGACAGTTGTTTGTAATATGAATAGTGGCAGCATGACAAGGTTGACATTGTTGATAGGTTGAATATGATGTGGTGTATTGGTTGAAGTGTTGGAATAGCTTGCATGATATATATTGATCCTTGCATGATATTTATTGATCTTTATCTTATCAAGATGGTTTTGATTCATCTAGTGATACATACTCATCTCCATGAAGGTTAAACAAGAACATCAGTAAATCAACTCACTCTCAAGGAGTGCTTCATTGGCATAATGTTGGTTTGGTGTTCATATTGTATTGATGACAAAAGGTGTTGTGCATTGATCTGAGAGAGGTTTTCAAGATGGATTGGTGTTATTCATTCTTTGCATGGGTTCATGATATAAGATTGATGTCAAAAATCTATCAACAAGGTTTTATGATACAGGAAGGATTAGGTTGGTACAATGTTGAGAAATTCACAGTGTTATGGAATATGTCAATGATTTTTAGTGTGCCACAGCTGCAAAGATATCTAATCATATTTGTTAAGAATGATTTATCTTTTGAGACATCTATGCTTATATTTTTTGATAACCCCAAAGTTTCTTAATAAATTCTAAAATCTTGACTTACTTGTCATTGCAAAAGGGGTGCTTTGTTTCTAATTTGAAAATGACTGGTCAAGCAGGTGAAAGAAATTAAGTTGTAAACTTAAGTCATTAAATTCCATAGGGCAACTGGCTCCTTTTTTCCTTTTTACCGATAGAGCAAGTCTTCCAAATAGGTGGGCTTTCAATGTGTTTGAATTTAAACTTACCACCGCCAAAAGTCAAGAGGGCACGGGTTTATGCATTAAGGAAAAGGCTTTTAGTCTTCCTTGAAACTTTGAGAAGAGTTTAGAATCTTTTTTTTGAAGCCCGAAATCAAAGATAGATAGTTTCCTTTTTAAAAAAACTTACTAATTTCCTTTTTGGTCGGTCCCTTATAAATGTAAGGAGTTTCTTTTATAAGGAGATTTTTTATTGTTTTTTTCTAAATGAGAAAAATCCTTATGAAGAAATTTTTGTATATTGGATGTTAGAAAAAGATAAACATCAAAATTTCTTAAGGAGATTTTTTTTTAAGGAATATATTTATGGAGGATTGGAGATTTTTTAATGAAGATTTATTTTCTGTGTGGGAAGAATTTGAATAGTTTTTGAAGACAAAGATGATTTTGTTTGAGAAGGTGAAAATATTTATACAGAGGAATATGAAAAATCTTTTGCAGGTGAATCAATTTGTGAAGGCTCTTCATTTTTGACGTGAAAAATTGAAGCAATCCAGTGATTTTTTAAATGGATATGAAGGATCATGCAATGAAGATGAAAGTGAATGCACAAAGGAATTTGAAGATTTATTGTTTTATTTTTGACAGGGGTAAAATGATTGAATTTAATTGAAGTTGTTTTTGGAGATATATTTTTGCTAAATTTTTTATGCAGGGATAATATTGAATACAGAAATTGTCCAAATTGAAATGTCAAAGATTATGAAGGATCATGTACAGAGAAGAGGAAGATCAAAAGATTTTTTTTAATGCATAGAATTGACGTATATTTTTTTAAGGGAAGATATTTTGTTTATCAAAATAGAGAAGAGAATATGAAGGGTTATTGAAAGTGCATTGTGATGGGTTGTGAAAGTATATTCAGATTTTATTTAATGACATTACAGATGCTTTGATTATAGAGTTGTGTGGATTAATAAGATGATGTGAGTGATGTTGTGCAGATCAGTGATGAACTGACAGGGATCAAATACAGATACAGAAATTGACAAGGTGAACAGAAAGACAATATGCAATTGCAATGATAATTAGGTGCATGAATCATGAATTTGATTGAACAAAGAGATTAAAACTAGTAAGACAGAGATGAAACATACAGAGTATGCAGTGTGGTTGAGAGGATCCGGATGTAAGATTAATTTTGAACAGAATGACCATTTGACAGACATATGTTTTGTATTGAATGGAAACAGAGTATCCCTCTAATTTGTTTATTACATCTGTTGGTGATTTGGTTTGCCAGTGAGGCACAGAATGCCAGTGAGGCCTTGTATTAGCCAGCAAGGTTTGTTGGTCAGTGAGACCTATTTGTTTACCAGTGAGGTATATCAGTGTTGGAAGTGGGTGCTTCTATTTGGTATTGGAGTTGGTGCTCCTAGATACATATTGTAGCCAGTGAGGCATGTTTTCAAGTTAAGCCAGTGAGGCAGTTTTGAGTGGTTTTTCTACCTAGAGAGGGTTTTCCACTCTAGTAATTCTTGTGTTAATGATATGCTTCTATGTGTGTTCTTGCTTCTATGTTAATATTTATCTCTATGTGATCTTGCTCATAATTTTCATTATTAAACTTATACATATATGTGTAATAGTTCATTAATGATTTTCTCTTTCTGAGTCTTGTAAATTAAAAGTTATAATAAGTTGCAAAAATCTACACAACACTGATTCACCCCCCCTCTCAGTGTTGTCCAGACTCCTACAATTGGTATCAGAGCCAGGTTCCCTGTTGCAGCTTAATCAACTTGGGTAGGTCTTGTGTGTGGAGTTGAATGGGTAAGTGCAGGAGAAATAAGAACATGAGAAATGTTAAGATTCATTCTTGTCAAAAGACACAAAAGACATCATTCATATCAAATCCAGATGTTGATATAAAGTCAGTTGATAAAGATGTTCTCCATGTTGAGTCTGATATTATCTTAAAAGAAAAGGTTTCAGATGTTCCTCAGTTTGATGGTTCAAATTTTTCAGTTTGGTATGTTAGAATGCAAGTATATTTATCCTCCTTAGGATATGATGTATTAATGTCAGTTGAGAATGGTAATTTTGCAAATAACAAAGAAGTTCTTGAATATAATGATATTGCAAAGAAGGCTATATTATCTGCTCTGTCTAATGGTGTTATTTGTAAAATTATGGATTTTGTTACAGCTCAGGATATGTGGAGGAGATTGAAAAGAATTTATCAAGATAATGATAAAGAAGGGGACACTCTGGTGTGTGAAGAAAGTAGCAATGAAAAGAGACTTTCAAATGAAGGAGTTGAAGTTCAATCCCAATCAAATTCAGAAGAAGCTAGCATCACAAGTGATGATGATCAGGATTATAATGAACAAGATTGTGAGATTGATTTGGAAGGAGAGCTCATATATGCTTTGAGTGAGCTCAAGAATTATAAGAAGGAGAACAATAAATTAATGATGCAGTTACAGCAAGAAAGAGAATCTAAAGATAATGTACTTTCAAAACTTGAAATTGTATCTACAGATCTTGATAAGGCTAGATGTCAAATTATAAGTTTAAAGACATATATTGATGATTCAGATAAACTAGTTGCTAGATTAAAGACAGAAATTGAAGAAGCTAAAAGGATAGCAGATGTTTCAATATCTGACCTTGAAGTTAGAAGGATTGAGAATCTAAAACTGGAAGGTGAAATTATCAAACTCAGAAAACATTATGATGGTCTCAGGGCTTTGTCTAAGAAGTATAAGGAATTTGAAGAAAGTACAAGCAAGCTACATGAGATGTTTGGTAAACAAAAACTTTATGGAGACACTACTGGACTTGGCTATGAGAAGGGAGAATGTTCAAAAGCTAGAGAGACTCTTAGAAAGAAGATTGATTTGAATGTTACCACTGAAAACAAAATACATAATCAAAGCAGAAGAAATTTTAGAAAAAGTGCTCCTGTTAGACAAGCATACATTTACAAGTATAACTATTCATTTAATGGTTATTGTTATACTTGTAATCAATTTGGACACAAATCGTTTAATTGCAGAAGGAATACTAACATCATTTGTTACAAGTGCAATCATGTTGGACATATACAAAGAAATTGTAAAAGGTATGATTCTGCATGGAAGTCTAACATAAGTTCTCAAAGGTACTATCAGTCATTTGATTATAACATAGTTTGTTATAATTGCAATTATGTTGGTCATAAAGCTCATAGTTGCAGAAAAGCATCATCTAATTTGATAAGGAAAGAAACAGAAAAGGTTTGGAGAAAGAAAGCACCTGTGAAAATTTGGAAGCAGAAAGAAAGCAAAGAGAAGTCAGAATCTAAGCTTGTGCATCTTGCACAAGTCATTTCATCTGTTGCATAACATAGCATGAAGTAAGGGGGAGGTATCAAATGTTCTATCAGTTAACCCCAAGAAGTTTCAGGAAGAAGATCATTTGATATGATGATCTTGTCTGTCTATCATTCTTACCATGCTTTGAAATTATTGATGATGATGTTGATTGATTTTCAGTATGTGACAATGATATAGGTGATCTTTAGTTCAGTATGCATACAAGATGCTAAAAGGATGGTCAGGGGTTCAGAACACAAAGAGTTTGATAATGTTGAGAGTTTTGATTTATAAATGATCCTATTCATATTTTGTTCATAGCATGTTGTTACTAACAATGGTTGAGTTGTTATGGTGTTGCAGTTCTGTGTGATCTTGCTTGTTAGGGCAAAGAGCTTAAGATGCTCTCAAGAACCTCTTATCAGAAATTAGCATGTGTTGGCTAAGGTGGCTGAAAATGAAAATTCAAGTCATAGCAATTATCTTTGTTTTTGTTTTGTGCAAAGTGTTGTTACAGGAAGAATTTGTTCATGCAGTTTGTTTGGTGTTATTTGAATGACAAAATCAAGAGGCAGGAGTTCTTGTTGGTTGCAGGATGTAGTTATGTATGAAGGATGATAAGGTGAGTAATAGTGCTTGTGATTCAAGAAATGAGAATTGATTGATATTGGCATACTTTGCTAGTCTCTTGCTGATTTTTCTCAGGGTGAGATAATAGTCTTTGTCATCAAATGTCAAAAAGGAGGAGAATGAAAAATTGCTTCAGATGGTTTTGCCATCAATGACAAAGGGGGAGATTGATAGTGATAGATTGTCATTGATGTCAAAAGTGTGTTGAGTTGATGTTGCAAAGTTGCAAAGTTGTCATAGTTGTTGAAAGACATTAGGAGGATATGGTTAATGAGGCATTCATCATGAACTTAATATGGTTGATGTAAATTCAGATGTGTTTTTCAATCAGGTTCAATTTGCATTTGATAGGTCAAGGTTCTATCAGGAGTTTTGCATCATAATGATATCTTTATATCATTTTGCTTACATATGATGGAGTGTTGTTGGATCATCTTGGATCATGTGAAATCAGATATAGGATCCTATTTAGGATGCATGTTCATTTTGTCTTCTGTGGATCTTCAGTGTGTAACTAAAGTGAAGGACTTGTTTGTTCAGTAGTACTTGTAGAGAATATTTCCGGATGTGATCATCTCATGACAGTTGTTTGTAATATGAAGAGTGGCAGCATGACAAGGTTGACATTATTGATAGGTTGAATATGATGTGGTGTATTGGTTGAAGTGTTGGAATAGCTTGCATGATATATATTGATCCTTGCATGATATTTATTGATCTTTATCTTATCAAGATGGTTTTGATTCATCTAGTGATACATACTCATCTCCATGAAGGTTAAACAAGAACATCAGTAAATCAACTCACTCTCAAGGAGTGCTTCATTGGCATAATGTTGGTTTGGTGTTCATACTGTATTGATGACAAAAGGTGTTGTGCATTTATCTGAGAGAGGTTTTCAAGATGGATTGGTGTTATTCATTCTTTGCATGGGTTCATGATATAAGATTTATGTCAAAAATCTATCAACAAGGTTTTATGATACAGGAAGGATTAGGTTGGTACAATGTTGAGAAATTCATAATGTTATGGAATATGTCAATGATTTTTAGTGTGCCACAGCTGTAAAGATATCTAATCATATTTGTTAAGAATGATTTATCTTTTGAGACATCTATGCTTATATTTTTTGATAACCCCAAAGTTTCTTAATAAATTCTAAAATCTTGACTTACTTGTCATTGCAAAAGGGGTGCTTTTGTTCTAATTTGAAAATGACTAGTCGAGCAGGTGAAAGAACTTAAGTTGTAAACCTAAGTATAGGGCAATCGGCCCCTTTCTTCCTTTTTACCGATAGAGCAAGTCTTCCAAGTAGGCAGGCTTTCAATGTGTTTGAATTTAAACTTACCACCACCAAAAGTCAAGAGGGCACGGGTTTATGCATTAAGGAAAAGGCTTTTAGTCTTCCTTGAAACTTTGAGAAGAGTTTAGAATCTTTTTTTTGAAGCCCGAAATCAAAGATAGATAGTTTCCTTTTTAAAAAAACTTACTAATTTCCTTTTTGGTCGGTCCCTTATAAATGTAAGGAGTTTCTTTTATAAAGAGATTTTTTATTGTTTTTTTCTAAATGAGAAAAATCCTTATGAAGAAATTTTTGTATATTGGATGTTAGAAAAAGATAAACATCAAAAATTTCTTAAGGAGATTTTTTTTGAAGGAAAATATTTATGGAGGATTGGAGATTTTTTAATGAAGATTTATTTTCTGTGTGGGAAGAATTTGAATAGTTTTTGAAGACAAAGATGATTTTGTTTGAGAAGGTGAAAATATTTATACAGAGGAATATGAAAAATCTTTTGCAGGTGAATCAATTTGTGAAGGCTCTTCATTTTTTACATGAAAAATTGAAACAATCCAGTGATTTTTTAAATGGATATGAAGGATCATGCAATGAAGATGAAAGTGAATGCACAAAGGAATTTGAAGAGTTATTGTTTTATTTTTGATAGGGGCAAAATGATTGAATTTAATTGAAGTTGTTTTTGGAGATATATTTTTGCTAAATGTTTTATGCAGGGATAATATTGAATACAGAAATTGTCCAAATTGAAATGTCAAAGAATATGAAGGATCATGTACAAAGAAGAGGAAGATCAAAAGATTTTTTTTAATGCATAGAATTGATGTATATTTTTTTAAGGGAAGATATTTTGTTTATCAAAATAGAGAAGAGAATATGAAGGGTTATTGAAAGTGCATTGTGATGGGTTGTGAAAGTATATTCAGATTTTATTTAATGACATTACAGATGCTTTGATTATAGAGTTGTGTGGATTAATAAGATGATGTGAGTGATGTTGTGCAGATCAATGATGAACTGACAGGGATCAAATATAGATACAAAAATTGACAAGGTGATCAGAAAGACAATATGCAATTGCAATGATAATTAGGTGCATGAATCATGAATTTGATTGAACAAAGACATTAAAACTAGTAAGATAGAGATGAAACATACAGAGTATGCAGTGTGGTTGAGAGGATCCGGATGTAAGATTAATTTTGAATAGAATGACCATTTGACAGACATATGTTTTGTATTGAATTTAAACAGAGTATCCCTCTGATTTGTTTATTACATCTATTGGTGATTTGGTTTGCCAGTGAGGCCTTGTATTAGCCAGCAAGTTTTGTTGGTCAGTGAGACCTATTTGTTTACCAGTGAGGTATATCAGTGTTGGAAGTGGGTGCTTCTATTTGGTATTGGAGTTGGTGCTCCTAAATACATATTGTAGCCAATGAGGCATGTTTTCAAGTTAAGCCAGTGAGGCAATTTTGATTGGTTTTTCTACCCAGAGAGGGTTTTCCACTCCAGTAATTCTTGTGTTAATGATATGCTTCTATGTGTGTTCTTGCTTCTATGTTAAGATTTATCTCTATGTGATCTTGCTCATAATTTTCATTATTAAACTTATACATATATGTGTAATAGTTCATTGATGATTTTCTCTTTCTGAGTCTTGTAAATTAAAAGTTATAATAAGTTGCAAAAATCTACACAACACTGATTCACCCCCCCTCTCAGTGTTGTCCGGACTCCTATAGAAGGTCGCCTATTTCCAAAATGGGCTATGACAGATGTTCTTATGACTCTTACAACCGTCATAGAATCTGTCATAGCTGTCATAACTTATAGCTGTAAGAGGATCTATCATACACATGTTATAAATAGCATATTCTCTTACAACATGTCATAGTCCACCTTGGGGCGCCCAAAGATGCCTTTTTCAAAGATGCTCTTTAACACATGTCTTCACTTTTCATAGAATCTCCTATTTCTGACTCTTACATGTCATAACTTCGTCATAGGAATCTGTCATGACCGTTACGGGCAATATTCCCTTACACAACATCCAAGATGCTGACACATGGAAAAATATTCCTACCACTAATTGGGATGCCTATCTCCTCATGCGAGGACAAAAATACATGTGGTCATATGCCATGTAGGATGACACATCACCGTGCCAACTCCCATAATATGACAACATAGGATTTGCATCTAATTAATACAATAGGCAATTAATAAATAAATACAATGTAAAAAATTCAAGGAATTACCAAGGTTGAGACACCTTATTTCCCAACATTCTCCCACTTGTTGAACACGTTGTAAGAGCCAATAGAATCAACAGGATTTAACTACTATAGGCCAAGAGGCCCATAGACTCTGAACACCATCTGAACTTATTTATGCCCACTGGTTTCGTCAATGTATCTGCAACATTCTTTAAAGTATCTACCTTCTCCAAATTTACCTTCCCATCCTCTACCATGTCTTGCATGAAATTGAAACTGAACATCAATATGCTTTGTTCTGGCATGGAAAGTTGGATTCTTCGCAAGGCAAATCACACTCTGACTGTCACAACTGATCATAATTTGTCCTGCATCAACACCAATATCTGAACACAATCTCTTAAGCCAAATGGCTTCCTCATAAGCATGAGTTGCATCCATGTACTCAGCTTTTGTAGTGGATAAAGTAACCACAGGTTGTTGCTTACTCATCCAACTAATGCACCACCAAACATAGTGAACACATAGGCACTGGTCGATCTCCTGCTGTCAATGTCACCTGCCCAATCAAAATCTACAAATCTATGAATACAAACTGAATGCAGAGGTCCTGTAGCATTGTCATGATAGCAAATGGAATACTCAGAAGTACCCCTCAAATATCTAAACACTCATTTAACTACATCCCAATGTACCCGTCCAGGATTAGCCATAAATTGACTAAGGGCTCCCACTACTTAGGCAATGTTTGGTCTTGTGCAGACCATAGCATACATCAAACTACCAACAATACTAGCATAAGGTACTCTGCTCATATCCTCCACCTCACTAGGAGATTTTGGACAATCATTAATAGACAACTTTGTCTCCAAAGAAACATGAACACACAATGGTCTACAATCTGCCATGTTGAACTTATCCAACATGGTCTTCACATACTCTGGCTTAACCAAAGTTTTATGTTAGCTCTATCTCTTCTAATTTCCATCCCTAGAATGTACCTGGCTACCCCAAGATTTTTCATCTCAAACTGTGCTAACAACTGAGGCTTCAAATCAGAAATCATATTCTTACCACTCCCAATCAACAACATATCATCAACATACAATGCAATAATGAGAATGCGATCATTGTCAAATTTGTAATACACACAATGATCTGATTTCGATCTCAGATATCCAATCGACAACATAAAGGCATCAAACTTCAAGTACCACATCCTAGGAGATTGCTTCAAACCATACAAAGACTTCTTTAACTTGCAAACCAAATTTTCTTTACCTTTCTCTATGTAATGGTCTAGCTGTGACATGTAGATTTCTTCCTCCAAATCACCATGAAGTAAAGTTGTCTTCACATCCATCTGTTCTACCTCTAAGTCATAAGCAGCTGCAAGAGATAACAAGAATCAAATGGATGTCAGCTTTGCAATGAGAGAGAAAATTTCAACATAATCAATTCCCTCTACTTGTGAATACCCCTTCGCAACCAATTTAGACTTGTACCTTTCAACATTGCCATCTGCACCAAATTTCTTCTTGAACACCCATTTGCATCCAACGGGTTTCCGTCCATCAGGCAAAGGCACCAAGTCCCATGTTTTATTCTTTTCCAAAGAAGTCATCTCATCTTCCATGGTCTCCTTCCAGGAACCTACATCTTTGATGGCCATAGCCTCTTTCACAGTTCTAGGCTCATCAATGTTAGTAAGTAAGCCAAAAGCACAACTATAATCAAGTAATGAATAACCAAACCTATCAGGTTGTTTTCTTTTTTGTGTAGACCTCCTCAATGGTTGAGGTTGAGGTTCTTCTTCTTCTAAGCTATTAGAGCTGCTAGAGCTCTCCTCATCATCAGGTCTCACAGGGTCTGTCTATTTAGTCTTCTCAGGGGTAGAAGGAAACTGAACCACATCCTCTTTCTTTTCTATCTGTTCTGGCTGTAGAACAATGGAAGAAGGTGTTAGCTCTCTGAAGATAACACTTCTTCTATACAACACTTTTTCAGCCACAGGATCCCAAAGCTTGTATCCTTTCACACCGACACCATAGCCAATAAAGATACACTTAACAGCCTTGTTTTCTAATTTAGAACTTTTCTCCCTAGGCACATGTGCATATGCCTCACAACTAAAAACACGAAGATGTCTAACTGAAGGCTTATTACCAGACCACACCTCCATAGGTGTCTTACCAACAAGAGTTGATGTAGGAGATCTGTTTACCAGATAGCAAGCAGTGGCTATAGCTTCAGCCCAAAACTTTTGTTTGAGGCTTGCTCCACTAAGCATACTCCTAGCCTTCTCCATCAGTGTCATGGTCATCCTCTCTGCAACTTCATTTTGCTATGGGGTGTATGGAGTTGTCTTATGCCTTTCAATCCCTTGCTCTTTGTAGAACTTATCGAACTCTGTCAAACAAAACTCACCACTGTTGTCAGTTCTCAAACACTTGATCTTTTTACTAGTCTGATTTTCAGCAAAGGCTTTAAACTCCTTAAACTGACTAAAGACTTCAGTCTTGCTTCTGATAAAATAAACCCATGTCCTTCTACTGTAATCATCTATAAAAGATACAAAATATATATATTTTGAAATCGAATGAACATTAACAGGACCAAACACATCAGAATGAATAAGATCCAATACACTAGAAAACTTGTGAAAACTAGAGTAAAACATAACACAGTTTTGCTTTCCATAAATGCAATGTTCGTAAAAGTCAAACTTGAGACTACAATCATTTAACCCCTCAATGAGGTTTTTATTTTTCAGGGTACGTAGACCCTTCTCACCAATGTGGCCATATCTCAAATGCCATGTAACATAGTCTTTTCAACAGGAAGTTTAACTTCCAAAGCATGTGCACTACCATCAGAACTAGTTACAACAGCTTTCTTCACTGCTCGTTCAGATGGTGGGGATGAAGTGACTACAGCTCTTTTCTTCGAGTCAGAAGAACTATTGCACTATGAAGTGCATGTCTCCAATTGAAACAGAGTACCTCTCCAAGTACCCTTCACAAGAACCATAGATCCTCTAGTCATCTTGCATCCATCCTTTGAAAAGACAACTTGCACACCTGCATCATTCAACATATTTACAGAAAGCAGGTTCCATGTAAGGCCTGGAATGTGCATAACTTTAGTGATCCCCTTCACTCATACATCAAGGAGTCAGATTGAGACTCTTCCATGGCCAACAATCTTCATATGAGAGTCATCACCCAGGTACACTCTTCCACCATCAAACTCTTCATACTTTATGAACTAGTCTCGATGTGAGGTCATGTGGAATGATGCACCAGAATCAATCAACCACACATCATCAGATGCATGGGTGGCCAAGGCTATGATGAAGGCATCACCATCATCTTGTGACTTGTCAGAATCTGAATCAGGAGCTTTCTTCTTCTTTTTCTTCTCCTCTTTGTATTCCTTTCAGAAATGCCCAGTTTTGCCACATTTCCAACAAAAAGCCTTGGACTTTCTAGGAGATTTGGATCTCCCACGGGATTTAGATATGCCCTTATCACCTTTCTTGTCCTTCTTCTTCCCTTTCTCTTTGGGTCTTCCATGAACCGCAAGAGCCTCTTTGGCTACCTCAGAAGACTTCCTCCACATTTCTTCAGATAATAGCTAGGACACCACATCTTCCATCTTGAAGGTGGTAGTAGTGCTTCTGATAGCCATGACAAGATGATCCCATGAATCTGGTAAAGAACAAAGTAGGGTCATGCATCGATCCTCCTCCTCCATTTTCACACCCACAGATGTTAATTGTGCAACAATCATGTTAAAAGCATTCATGTGATCTGCAACAGATCCTCTGTCTTCCATCTTCAGAGTAAACAATTTCTTTTTCAGGAAAAGTTTGTTTACCAAGGACTTGGCCTGATAAACATCACCCAACTTCTTCCAAAGATCTTTCGTGCTCTTCTCCTCATGGACATTCAACAGGACAGAGTTAGCTAAACAGAGTCTTATGAGACCCTTAGCCTTCTGATCTTTGAGGTCCCAATCAACTTGTGACATTGTTGTAGGTTTCACACTGGATACAGTTTCCCATAGGTCATGATCAATAAGTAGGTTCTCCATCTTGAGTTTCCACAACTTGAAATTAGTGCCATTGAATTTCTCAACCTCTAACCTTCCGGATGTGGTTGCCATCTCCTTGCTGCAACAAGATACAGAATACTCTACACAACTCCCACTCAACCTAATATTAGCTCAAAAAACCCCTACCTAGCAGCTAGAACCAAAACTGGCCAGACTCTAATACCAACTAAAAGGAAGCTAGGTGTGCAGAAATTGCTTCCTACACTAATCTAATGAGGGGAGTAGAGTGCAAATTTAATTTTATCCTTACTATTACAACAATGTTAAACCACTAACATAGATATTATAGCAAACACATACACAAGAAAGTGAGATAGAAGAAGAGAGACACAAGATATATGTGGGGAAAACCCTTATCGGGTGAAAAACCCCACACTCCAAAACCTGCACAATGTATTATCAAAACTGAAATGGTTCAATACACTTGCAATGCAAGCTCTTAGGAGTCTTTGACACTTGTATCTAGAGACAAACTGGTAGCATAATAGTACCTGTCAAACCTGTAATACATCTCCTCTCAAAAGCACCTATTTATATATCAAATACAAGGCAAATATGGCTCCACATAGGGATGGGCATCCAACATGGTCTCATGGGCCAAAACCCACACATATGCACACTTGTCCAACTCTGTAGGATGCTCCTGACACTTGTTAAGTCACCCCATGCCAAGGAGGTTGCCTATTTCCAAAATGGGCTATGACAGATGCTCTTACAACTCTTACAACCGTCATAGAATTTGTCATAGTTGTCATAACTTACAGCTGTAAGAGAATCTGTCATACACAGGCTATAAATAGCATATTCTCTTACAACATGTCATAGTCCACCTTGGGGCACCCAAAGATGCCTTTTTCAAAGATGCTCTTCGACACATGTCTTCACTTGTCATAGAATCTCCTATTTCTGACTCTTACATGTCATAACTTTGTCATAGGAATCTTTATGACCGTTACGGTCAATATTCCCTTACACAACATCCAAGATGCTGACACATGGAAAATATTCCTACCACTAAGTGGGGCGCCTATCTCCTCATATGACAAAAATACATGTGGTCATATGCCATGTAGGATGACACATCACTGTGCCAACTCCCATAATATGACAACATAGGATTTGCATCCAATTAATACAATAGGAAATTAATAAATAAATACAATGTAAAAAATACAAGGAATTACTAGGGTTGAGACACCTTAATTCCCAACAACTTGAGCATTGACAAATCTAAAATTTCTAATCACCATACATCGAGTCATTCAAAGTGAAGGTTATCTTGCAATATAGAAACAAATATAATCACCCCATGTGGAAATAATGTAGGGGATGATGTAAATCTAGATTAGATATAAGTTAGATAAAAGAATGGGATATTTTTTTAAAAAAATGATGAATAATTATCCTTATGTGAAAAAATACCTTCTTAGAATGATCATTGTGGATTTACATGCATACCTAACAATATCTCAATATAAAAAATGTCACATAGCACCAAAAATAAATTATTAAAAAACACATATAAATTGATACTTATAAACCATTGAATAAAACATGTATTCTATTAAAATCAACTTATAAAAATAGGATTATAATAAAATGCAAAATAAACCATACTTAAGCATTGACAAATCTAAAATTTCTAATCACCATACATCAAGTAATTCAAAGTGAAGGTTATCTTGCAATATAGAAACAAATATAGTCACCTCGTGTGGAAGACCGAGTCAATTAGATGATGTACAATTGGCTTTTTTCATGAGAAGCAATCACGCCATCAAAAGAGGACATCAGCTTCCCCTTGTCCATAGGCAGAGCAGTCAACAATCTCCACTCATTACGCTAGTCAAGGTAACGACTCTTCTCCCATGTAAAAGAAAGGAGAGATGTGCACCTCATCTTCAACATTTATTTAATTCATCAAATTTTATCTTTGGTCAATTTTGATTTCATCTATTTCCAATAGACTATTTTCCAACATGTATTCGACACAGAAATGGAAGTAAGTTGTGGAAAGTTAGCATGGAGAAAATTGTAATGTCACCTACTTTTACTTTGTGGGTAGTAGGATACCTAAGTTTCGTCTCATGCCTAAATAACTAATCACCAATATTATTTTGTATTATCACCTAATACACATTTTTTTATTCAAAGTCTTATCAGAAGATGTTAATATTGATCCTATGATTGTTCATGTCAAAGTTTTCTAAATGATGAACTTGTTATCTTGACCTAATTTACATAGTGGAATATATTAGTTTGATATTATAATTATCTAAGAATTAGGATATGAGAGGAGAATTTAATTATGATAATAGAAATGGATTAGTTTATCTTTTAATTCATTTTTAATGGGTGATTAATTATGAAAAGTTAATTGTTTTATTTATTTTTGTTGAAAAATGTTAAAATCTAAATGTGTGATTGGATTGATTGAATTTTGCTAGCGAGGAAATTAATTTTGTATTAGTTAAAAAGGACAAAAAATGCCCATCTAATGGTGAAGCGGAAAGCTATTTTTTATGTGAATTTCTAATGTGATAGTTGGTGATCCACAAGTTTTAGGTTTGTTCTTCAAATATGTTTTGAGTAGTTTCTAGTTGATACTCCCAAACATTCATATTTAAAGAGACCTAATGTCTTAAGTTACTGCTTAGAACCTCATTCATTCCTTGTTCATCGGCCACACTGGAGCATCAACAGACTTTGTTAATGTTACACCAATCGCTTTGCTCTCACCGTTGGTAGTGAGCCATCCGGTAGACTTTTTGTATTGGCGAGAGTGAGGAGTCTTTGGGTGATTTGCAAGGTTTCACTGACGAAGGGCTAGCTATCGGGCTGACTTTCACTATCGGCATGGTCTTGGGTTGCTTCTCTGATCGATATGTGTCATACTGATGTGATATGTCTATCGGCATAAGGTTGGCCATTGGCTGAGCCTGTGGTAGTTACTCCAACGGTCTTTTGTTACTCTGATGAAAGATGAAGGCTTGGGTATCGGTGGGACAAGGAACCATCGGTGTGAATGGTGGAGTGGTCTCTGATGGCTTGGGCTATTCCGATGAGGCTTAGACTGGCATCGTCGGCAACAAAATTGCTGACGATAGTCTTATTGAGTGTACGTGTATATAAACTGGGATGTCAAACTCAAACTGGTGAATGTGGGACTAAAGGTCTCACATGAATATGAATAGTTATGCGATAGTTGGAAGATAGCGATGCTGGGTTAGTTGGAACGAAGAGTTAGGGCAAAAGTTCATAACGGTTTTGCTCTTGAAGACTGTGATAACATATATAGATCTAGTGAGGTCGTCTGAAGTTTGATGATGAGATTCGATCAAATTGTTCATTCTGTTAATGTACAAAGGAAGTGAACTGTGTATATGATTTGAGAATCGATACCTGAGCGAGAAGGCTGGGATCTTTATTGTAACCTTTCTAAGCTTACTGTAAATAAAGATTGTCTATCTTGTGGTGGTGGATTTTCCCACGTACATCTGGTGTCGTTCTCTGTTATCTTGTATGTTTATTCTATATTTTTTTCTGGTGTGTTTATCTTTGTATTTGAATTAAACGTTACCTATCTGCATTATCCCCTTTGAATTGACATTAGGGAAGCTATATTCCACACCTGTGCTTTCCTTACAAGTGGTATCAGAGCCTGGCCAGTTGTGTTATCCTTGTTGGTAGGTTGGGTTTTTTGTGTTAGTTCTGTGAGTGGGAGTTCTTTAGAGGTCTATTTGTTAAATAAGATGGAAAGTACATCAGGAAAAATAGACATTGAAAAGTTCAATGGTACAAACTTTGAGTTGTGGAAGCTTAAGGTTGAAGATTTGCTGGTTGATAGAGATCTTTGGGTTGCTGTGTCTGGGACTAAACCTTCAAGCATGAAGCAAGAAGACTGGGACCTGGTAGATAGGAAAGCCAGAGGACTGATAAGATTAAGTTTAGTGGATTCTATCCTATTGAACGTCCATGAGGAGAAGAATGCAAACGCTTTGTGGAAGAAGTTGGGAGATATTTATCAGGGAAAGTCCTTGGTGAATAAGCTTTTCCTCAGAAAGAAGTTGTACTCTCTAAAGATGGATGAAGGAGCATCTATAGCAGACCATCTGAACTCATTTAATATGGTTGTTGCACAGTTGACTTCTGTAGGTGTAAAAGTAGAAGAGGAGGACCGTTGTATGCTTCTGTTGTGTTCCTTACCCGACTCATGGGATCATCTTGTGATGGCTATTAGAAGTACAACAACCACATTTAAAATTGAAGAAGCTATTGCCTTGCTGTTATCTGAAGAGATGCGGAGGAAAGCTTCTCAGATGGCCAAAGAGGCCCTGTCCGTTCGAGGTAGATCAAAGGAAAGAGGCAAGAAGAAAGACAAGACGTCTAAGTCCAAATCAGAGGGGAGATCAAAATCTCTTGGAAAAAAGTCCAAGGTGAAGTGCTAGAATTGTGGGTAGAAAGGACACATCAGAAAAGACTACAAAGAGGAGAAAAAGAAGAAGAACTTATCTGACACCGATTCTTCTCAGAGTGATGCTGATGCCTTCATTGCTGCCTTGGCAACACCTGCATCTGAAGATGTATGGCTAGTGGATTCAGGAGCATCTTTTCATATGACATCTCACAGAGAATGGTTCACTAAGTATGAACCGTATGCTGGTGGGAAGGTGTTCTTGGCAAGTGATTTGACACTAGAAATTGTTGGCCGAGGAAGAGTCAGAATCCAGTTCTCGGATGGCAGAATAAAGGGAATGAATGGAGTATTACACATACCAGGTCTGGCTCCAAATTTACTTTATGTTAGTAAACTTAATGATGTTGGAGTGCAAGTTACTTTTGTGAATGGTGGTTGTAAGATGACTAAAGGTTCTATTGTACTGGTAAAGGGTGAATGCATTGGAACTTTGTATAGGTTAGATGCTAAACCAGTGTGCTGTAATAGTGTCTTTGTAAAATCTAAAAAAGTTACTATTGTAACACATGATGCAAACTCTATGGACGTTAAACTTCCTGCAGAGAAAATAATGCTCTGGCATCATAGACTTGGTCACATAGGTGAAAAAGGTTTAAAAACCTTGAAAAACAAAAACCTGGTAGATGGGCTGATTGATTGTAATCTAAAGTTTGATTTCTATGAACATTGCATATATGGAAAATAGAACCATGTTTCTTTTTACTCTAGTTCTCATAATTTTTTTGGTGTTCTGGACTATGTACATTCTGATGTTTTTGGTCTAGTTGATGTTCCTTATCTGTCTAAATCAAGATACTATGTATCGTTTATTGATGATTGTTCAAGGAGGACATTTGTAAATTTTTTGAAAAATAAATTAGAAGTGTTCAGTCGGTTTAAAGAATTTAAAACTTTTGTGGAAAATTAGACTAGTAGAAAAATAAAATGTTTGAGAACGGATAACGGTGGTGAATATTGCAATGCAGATTTTGATAAATATTGTATTGATCATGGAATAAAAAGGCATAAGACTACACCTTATACTCCACAGCAAAATGGAGTTGCTGAAAGGTTGAATTGATCATTGATGGAGAAAGCAAGAAGTATGTTGAGTTATGCTGGTCTTGAACAAAGGTTCTGGGCTGAGGCAGTTGCTACAGCTTGTTACTTGCTGAATTGTTCTCCTACTTCAGCACTGGTTGATAAGACGCCTATGGAAGCATGGTCTGGAAAGAAGCCCTCTCTAAGACATCTTCATGTCTTTGGCTATGAGTCATATGCTCATATTCCTAAGGTAAAAAGATCTAAGCTAGATTACAAGGTAGTCAAATGTATCTTTATTGGCTATAGAGTTAGTGTTAAAGGGTACAAGCTTTGGAATCTTGAAACTGAAAAAGTAATTTACAGCAGGAATGTAATTTTCAGAGAGCTGAAACCTTTGGTTATTGATCCTCAGCCAGAGAAGACAGAAGAGAAGAAAGAAAAGAGTGTTGTTAATATTCCTCTGACCCCTATAAAAGAGGAACAACAAGCACCAAGTGTAGATGATTTAGAAGTGAGTTTGAGTAGCTCTGAAGATTTAGATCCAGAGCAAGAACCTAAACCTGCACCTCAGCTGTTGAGGAGGTCTACACGTGAAAGAAGACAATCAGATAGGTATGGATTTTTAGTACTTGATTCAAGTTGTGCCTATGCTTTGCTTACTGATACTGATGAATCTAGGACTGTGAAAGAAGCTATTAGTTTACCTGATTCAGATTCTTGGTTGGAAGCCATGGATAATGAAATGTCATCATTAGAGAAAAATGGAACCTGGGATCTGGTGCCCTTGCCTAAAGGTAGAAAACCTGTGGGCTGTAAGTGGGTATTTAAAAAGAAATATGGTCCAGATGGTAGTATTGAAAAGTACAAGGCAAGACTGGTTGCTAAGGGGTATTCTCAAAAGGAAGGTATAGTTTATGGAGAAATCTTTTCTCCTGTAGCTAAGCCAACATCCATTAGATTTTTGTTGTCACTTGCAGCAACATATGACTTTGAAATTGAGCAGATGGATGTGACAACAACATTTCTTCATGTGGACCTTGAAGAAGAAATTTATATGTCCCAGCTAGAGCATTTTGTGGTAAAAGGTAAAGAACATCTAGTATGTAAACTTAAAAAGTCTCTTTATGGCTTGAAGTAATCTCCCAAAATGTGGTATCAAAAATTTGATACGTATGTTTTATCTTTGGGATATGTGAGATCTAAATCTGATCATTGTGTCTATTATCAAATTGATGGTGATCAGATTCTTATAATTGCACTATATGTGGATGACATGTTATTCATTGGCAATGGTAAGGGAATGATCTCAGATTTAAAATCTCAGTTGTCCTTGAAATTTGAAATGAAGAATCTAGGGGCAGCAAAGTACATTCTGGGAATGGAAATCAAAAGGGATAGATCTAGTAGAAAGCTTTGGCTCAGCCAGAGCAAGTATATTACCAATGTTATTAATAAATTTAATATGTCTGATTGCAAATAGTTAGTTGTTCCAGTTTTGCAGGGAACAAAACTATCTGTTGAAGATTGTCCTGAATCTTCGAATGAAATTGACGACATGAAAAAATGTCTTATGCAAGTGTTGTTGGTAGTTTAATGTATGCAATGGTCTGTACTAGACCAGAAATTGCCCAGGAAGTGGGAGCTTTGAGCCGATTTATGGAAAATCTTGGTAAATCACATTGGGATGCTGTGAAGAGAGTTATGAGGTATTTGAAGGGAACTTCTAACTATGCTATTTGCTATCATGGAAACTCAGTTGGATCTCAGAAATCTATCAGCATTCAGGGATATGTTGATTCTAATTGGGCAGGGGACATTGACAGTAGAAGATCCACCAGTGGATATGTATTCACGTTGAATGGTGGTGCTATCAGTTGGATGAGCAAGCAGCAGGCTATAGTCGCTTTGTCCACAATAGAGGCAGAGTACATGGCAGCTACTTGTTCATGCCAAGAAGTTGTTTGGTTGAAGAGGTTGTGTTCTGATGTCGATTTTGATGCAGGGCAAATACAAATTCATTGTGACAGTCAAAGTGCTATCTGTTTGGCAAAAAATCCTACTTTTCACTCTAGGACAAAACATATTGATGTCTAATATCACTTTGTTCGTGATATGGTGGAAGACAAAAAGGTACTTTGGATAATGTTGTAGATGCCTTGACTAAACCAGTGAGCATGGCCAAGTTTAAATGGTGTTAAGATGAAATGGGTCTTCGGGCCCATAATTCTCAGTAATCGTATGAGGATTAAGAGGTAGCAGTAATCTCTTCGACAAGTGGGAGATTGAAGAGACCTAATGTCTCAAGTTACTGCTTGGAACCTCATTCATTCCTTGGTCATCGGCCACATTGGAGCATCGACAGACTTTGTTAATGTTACACCGATCGCTTTGCTCTCACCGATGGTAGTGAGCCATCGGGTAGATTTTCTGTATCAGTGAGAGTGAAGAGTTTTTGGGTGATCTGCAAGGTTTTACCAATGAAGGGCTAGCTATCAGGTTGACTTTCACTATCTGCATGGTCTTGGGTTGCTTCTCTGATCGATATGTGTCATATCGATGTGATATGTCTATCAGCATAAGGTTGGCCATCGGCTGAGCCTGTGGTAGTTACTCTGACGGTCTTCTATTACTCTGATGAAGGATGAAGGCTTGGGTATCGATGGGACAAGGAACCATCGGTGTGAATGGTGGAGTGGTCTTTGATGGCTTGGGCTATTCTGATGAGGCTTAGATTGGCATCGTCGGCAACAAAATTGCTAACGATAGTCTTACTGAGTGTTCATGTATATAAACCGAGATGCCAAACTCAAATTGGTGAATGTGGGACTAAAGGTCTCACAAGAATATGAACAGTTATGCGATGGTTGGAAGATAGCGATCCTGGGTCAGTTGGAACGAACAATTAGGGTAGAAGTTCATAACTGTTTTGCTCTTGAAGACTATGATAACATATATAGATCTGTTGAGGTCGTCTGAAGTTTGATGATGAGATTCGATCAAATTGTTCATTTCTGTTGATGTACAGAGGAAGTGAACTGTGTATATGATTTGAGAATCGATACCTAAGCGAGAAGGCTGGGATCTTTATTGTAACCTTTCTAAGCTTACTGTTAATAAAGATTGTCTCTCTTGTGGTGGTGGGTTTTTTACCTAAAAGGGTTTTCTCACGTACATCTGGTGTCATTATCTATTATCTTGTATGTTTATCCTGTATTTTTTTCTAGTGTGTTTATCTTTGTATTTGAATTAAACGTTACCTGTCTGAATTATCCCCTTTGAATTGACATTAGGGAAGCTTTATTCCGCACCTATGCTTTCCTTACAATATTGCAATTCACTCTTCTTTAGTGACAGTTTGTTGGCAAGAGACACTATATGGATTCATGAATGTTGTCATTAATGGCAACAAAGGTTATCCCACACATCCATAATGCATGATAAGTCCTCACCGGAAGTCAAATTGAAGAAGTGTTGAGGTCCGGTAAGCAAGAACAGAGCAGTCAGTAAGGTCTGACAGACATGTTCAGATCTCTTAGTAGAAGTATCTCAGTGAAGTGCAGATTTGGGGAAGTCAAGAGGAGTATCTTGATTGATAGATTCCAAGGTTTGAGCCTCCGGTGTAGAAAGGATAAAGAGATATGAATGCTTGAGTGTCGGGTTCTCAAGTGACAGTGTGAACAGAGGAAGAACTGACTGGCAGAACATCAGACATTATTTCGGATGTGTTACTGATGTTGGTAAAGGTTATGAAGGCATAAATTATGGTTGGACGACATGATTGATGATTTCCACAAGTATATCCTTGATCTGCATTACTTGGTAAGCAAGGATTCAGCCGACAGATCAGAGTTTAGGTAAAATATTGACTATTCCGAGTTAGACTAGAAAGGTGATGAAATCACTTGTGCGGATATATATATACAAGATAGATTTAGTTATGAGAAGTGTTGAGGTTGTAAGCAATGTGTGAAGAAAAGCAGTAGAGCTGACTAAAAGCAGAAAGGAAGATCTAGTATGTGAAAGAAGAGCAGCATAAAAGAAGAGGAAAGATGAAGTGCAGCAGATCAGTGTACAAAGCCTAACTGGAACTAAACTCCAGCATATGTTGATGCTCCTTATCAGTTCAAGTATTGTATTACACTCTTTATAAATTGTAGATAGTGTGTCTCTTGTAGGCAATGTGCCTCTTGTGAGCAGTGTGCTCGGGCAGTGAGCCCTAATTGGCAAGTGTCATTTTGTACTTCCATTCTTCTAACAGAGAATACAATCTTGGGTTAATCACCCCATGGTTTTCTCCCTTAATAGGGTTTCCACGTCAAAAATATTGTGTCATGTGTATTTCCATTTCATGGTTATGTTTGCTTGTTTGATGTTGCACTAATTATTAAGAAAGTTCAAAAAGTAGAAATAATTAAGATAACTGATTCACCCCCCTCTCAGTTATCAACAATTGGTATTAGAGCCAAGTTCCTCCTAAACAAAGTCTAACAGCTTGAGGAAGATCTGGGAATCCAAATGGATGCATATGGTTTAAGGGAGCAACTCAAGACTACCCTTGATGATCTTGAGCAGTCAAACTCTAAAGTCAATGAATTAAAGGAAAGACTCAAACAGGCTGATGATTTCATGAGAGAACTAAAAGACAAATTAAGTCTCTCTATGAAAAAGAGAAAGGAGCTACTTCAGCAATTGGTAAGTCAAGGTGAAGCAAATGATGCAAATGAAGATCTAAAGGAGAAAACCAAGTTATGTGAAAAGTTATCAAAAGAAATCATTATGGTAAGACATGAAATGGAATCAGGAGTTATGAAGTTTACCCAAGAAGTTGAAGAGAAAAGAAAAACTAAAGATAATCTAAGACAATCTCTCAAGGAGAAATCAGAAGATTGCCACAAGATGGATAGAATTATCAGACATCTTGAATCTGATCTTGAAGATGCTAAAGATAATGAAGAAAAACTTGAGGATCAAATTGTCTCTCTCAAAAGGGATCTTCAAACAGCAAATGAATATAAAGAAAAATTCAAGATAAGTTCTGCCCAACTTGAAGTTCTTCTTCAAAGCCAAAAGAGGGTAGACGACAAGTGTGGTTTGGGATATGAGAAAGGAGAAAGCTCCAGATCCGGTAAGAAGAATTTTAGATCAGAAAATCCAAGGAACAGGCCTAGAAGTCCTCCGGTAAGGCAGCCTAATGCTCAAAGATATCCATCCTTCAATGGATACTGCCACAACTGTAATAACTTTGGTCATAAAGCTAATCAGTGTAGAAGGATAATGAATTAGACTAATACATCCTTCTCCGGATAGTGCTTCAACTGCAAAAGGTATGGTCACAAATCTCATGAATGCAGAAATATGCAAATGAATAATTCATTCAATGGTAGATGCTTTGCATGCAATAGAATGGGTCATATGGCTAATCAATGCAGATCAAGAGGATATCAATCAAATATGCAAAGAAATGTTGTTTGCCAAATTTGCAATAGATCCGGTCATATAGCAAAATTCTGTAGAAGCAAGAATCAGGATAAAAGAGGTCCGGTATATTATAATCAGAATCAAGATAAGGGAAAACAAAAAGTAAATGTGGATGAAGTTCAAAGTGAGATGAACAAGATTTGGGTGAAGAAAAGTACAGAGAATGTAGGGGATGGATCTGCACCAGACTCTGGTGCTGATATTCCTTCCAGAAATTAAAAAGTGAGCTCTGGCTCAGGGGGAGACATAAAGAAAACCTTGTTCCCCCAGCCAGTCAATTGGTTCCAGAACTAGCACAAGGAGAGCTGCAGATTAAAAGGGGTCATACAAGAAACATCTAAAAGGGGTATGGTAAAGATTTGAGAGATCTGGAAGAAGATTTGAAGAATCTAATCCTACCAGAATTAATCCGGTAAAATAGTCTTCCGGTAAAAATAGATTCCTTACAAGTTTGGTCTAGTAAGATTCAAACTATGGTGTCTTGATCTGTAAATAGATCAAATGACTAATGAAAGGAAGATAGATTATCACTACTCTCCTAGAATAACTTCAAAATCTGTCTCAGTGATCCTGAAAGGTTTTATCTCTAAATAAGACAAACAAGGCAAACTGGAATGAATTAGGTTGCGCATTTATTGCAGAATGAAAATTAGGGCTTCTCAAAAATAAAAGAGTTCATTCGCTCATCATTTGTACACTCACATTTGAAGAAAAGAGAAAAGGAGCTCTGCAACTACTTCTCCCAAAGATCAAGATGATTCTTCATACAGCTCAATCCAGATTTCATCGTGTGTGCCCTAAACAGTGTAAAAGGTATTCTTCGTTCTTGATATCTCTCAGTAAGATTCCTTGATGATGGCTACTCTGAATATAGTAAAGATTTCTGATAGACCTCGCCCCATATTTAAGAAGCATCCATACAAATCCTTGGAGGTAGATCCCCTAGGAGCCTTCTCTAGTGTTCCGCACGGTGTTTTGCACACAGAAGATATTAGGGTTTACATACACGCAAATGTTGAAGAGTTTGGCGAATTCAAACTAAGAGATATCTATCACAAACAATTGATAGACGATGCTTTTGAGCTTAAACCAGAATATAAGGGCATCCAGGAGAAACATTTTGATCAGTTCATTCATTTCCCCTGCTTTGAAGAAGATGAATGGGTCCGGTATGTGTTGAGTAGGGTACATGACAACTTTCTATGGCTTAACAGACCTTGTAAAATCACCAAGGAAGCAATTAGGGCAGTAACTGGTTTACACTCTTCTGGAGGAATACCTATCCTCAAATCTGTCAAAAACAACATTGTAACTGAGGCCACCAGATCAAAATTTGATAAGAAGGCAATGACCATTGAAGATATTACTGACCCAGATATCAAGTTTGCATCTATGATAATAGGATACAAGATATATCACTCCAGTAGGGAGAATTCAATATCCAGAACTGTAGTATATACTGCCTATGAGATGCTGAGAAAGAATGTAGAATATGATCTCTATGAACATCTTTTGAGCCAATTAATGGAAAACATACAGAAGATCATAAAGGACAAGAAGAACTCCTTTAAATATGGTGGACTAATATTATGCCTATTTTTCTACTTCATGAATGAACTGCCCGGATCAAATGGATGGGTATGGCAAAATGACAAACCGGTAGCAATTCAGATCAGAGATTACTTGCATGAACTTGGGGATGCTAAAGCAAGAAATACAGCCCTGTGGGGATATTTCAAGAATTTTTAGAACATGATGCAATCAAGAGAAAGGATTCCCCAGTCCCTTGTTGAGAAATACAAAGACACAATATGTTTTATGGTAGAGACTGATCAATGCCTAATGGAGGCAGTAGAACCAAGAACTGTATGGATCATGCCCATGGGGTATGAAGTTGATGAACAAATTGTGGAGCTGCATGTTCAACACATGCTAAGTCAGCCAAAGGATCCAAAGGCAGAAAGGTTTGGAACCTTTAAGGAGCTGAGTGTAAAGATTCATGTGGAACTCAGACAACCAGAGATCAAGAGGAAGGTAAGAAAAGAAGTTGAAGATGTTGCAAAAGGATTGGGCATATCAAAGGAGGCACTTGATGCCATCAGGGAAAAGATGGAAAGGGCTGAGGAAGAGAAGAAGAAGGCAGAAAAGATAAATGAGGAAAGGGCTCTGGCAAAACCTTCCACCTGGACAAGATCATCAAAGAGATCTACACCTACCATTGCCAAAGGCTCAAGGACATCAGAACTGGAAGCACAATCATCCGGCAAAGGAGAGAAAAGAACAAAGACAAAAGCTACAAGAGCTTATGCTAGTCAAAGGGATGAAGAGGAGACTGAATCTGATGAAGAAATTAGGAAAATGAAGAAAAAGAAGAAAACATCCAGTCAACCCTCTACTGGACAAAAGAAAGAAGAAAAGACAGAGGAATATGTTGAAAAACCCACTCTTCACATTGATGACATAATCAAATCAGTCACAGTGGATGGAAATCTTCAACCAATGGTTGAGTTCTATGATGATTATGGTGAAGCAGATCAGAAGATATTACAAGATGCCACAGTCAGGTACCTAAATATCTACAACAAAGCATTCATTGAAATGATATCTCTGATCCCCAAAATCTTGGAGAAGGAACTAGAAATAAGAAAGAACAATGCCCAAGCCAAAGACCTAGAAATCTGGGAACAGATAGCAATTCAGCTATATCCTTGAATCGACCCAAAGATAATGAATATGGTATTCAAAGATTGTAAGGATGAGTTTAGAAGCAAAGCAAGGATGAATCAACTTATGCTTGGTGAGACTGACAAGGTAGCCAAGGACATAGAAGAGATCCTTCGGAAGGCCTTCAAAAGATTTAATCTTCCTATTATAGAGGACTTGGGTACTGACCCCTCGACCACAAGTGTTGCATGAAGAGTCTACTGAGAAAATAACAGAAGAGGTAATGAATACCGGTGCAGAAACAGCTAAGGACTTGGAATCCTCTGCTCCGGAAGAGGTGGCCCATGAACAGACCAACATCACTCCTCCGGTTTCCCCTGCTGACTCCGGATCCAAAGGAGAAGAAAGAATAAAGGAAAAATAAGTAGAGGTGAAGGGAAAAGAAGATATCAGTACAAAGGTTGTGGAAGGGGAGGAAACTCCAAGAGACAGTTCTAAGAATGTAGAAGAAAAGAAAAATCTGTCTCTGGTAAGAGACACTGCAAAAACTATCCAAGAATTCCTGAACAAAGAAACAATGGAGATTGATGAACTGGAGCTTCTACAAGGACCATTTAATTTTGATTCTCTTTCTCTGGTACAGACAATGAAGATAGCTTCATTTGCTAATGCAAAGGTTAAAGAAAAACTCCTGAAGTCTCACATGGAAGACTGTGAGTTGATAGAAGCTGCTTCCAGAGTGCTTGAAAAGATTATGCCATCATTTCAGAAAGATCCCACAGCCTCCACTTCCGGTAATCTCAAAACTCTAGTCAACAGTGTTAGCACACATTTTGATTCTCTAGAGAAGTCAGCTGAAGAAAAGGTCCGGAAGGAGTTTTTGGATAAGAGATTCTCTGAAGTACAGGGTCTGATAACAAATGATAGGAAAGTTATGGATATTGGGATAAAGAGCTTGGAAAATGCTCTTAAAGATGGCGGAAATATGTACAAATTTTTCTTATTTTGGCCCACAGTGACCAAAGATATTGAGCGGAAAGTAAAAGAACAAGAGGATAAACTATTAAGTCTGTCTCAAAGTTTTGATCCTCTCTCATCCTTCATAGTAAATCAAGAGTGTCAGACTATTGCAATCACAAATGCAATAAAGAATTTTGAGAAGGAAAGGAAGAACATAATTAGCTAGATGGGTGAACTTAGAAGGATCATTATCCCTAAGTTAGAGGCCATGCATGAGGCCATAAGTGAAGCTCAAATCATAGCCTAGACCAATGATCCAACAGATCTAAAAAGGGCAGATGCGTTTGCATTCTTGTTGAGCGGTCATATATCAATTTTGGATAGAATGAAGCAAAGTTGGGCTACAAAATTTATTCAATTGAAAACAACTTTTGCAGACATACTTCAGTATATGTAAGTATTCCTTATGTATTTACTTATGCGGACAAAATTTTGAGAATTTTGGTATGCGAACCCTACCCTTTGCCATTGATGTCAAAGGGGGAGTGAAGAGTAGTGAAAAATGAGGAATCCAACTAAGGGGGAGTTCCGGAAAATGTATATAAAAATAGAGCATCAGCCAAGGGGGAGCATAGTGTAAACACTTAGTCATTTTTCACTAAGTGTTGCCATCAATGCCAAAGGGGGAGATTGTTGGCAAGAGACACTATATGGATTCATGAATGTTGTCATTGATGGCAATAAAGGTTATCCCACACATCTGTAATGCATGATAAGTCCTCACCGGAAGTCAGATTGAAGAAGTGTTGAGGTCCGGTAAGCAAGAACAGAGTAGTCAGTAAGGTCCGACAGACAGGTCCGGATCTCTTAGTAGAAGTATCTCAGTGAAGTGTAGATTTGGGGAAGTCAAGAGGAGTATCTTGACTGATAGATTCCAAGGTTTGAGCCTCCGGTGTGGAAAGGATAAAGAGATATGAATGCTTGAGTGTCGGGTTCCCAAGTGACAGTGTGAACAGAGGAAGAACTGACTGGCAGAACATCAGACATTATTCCGGATGTGTTATTGATGTTGGTAAAGGTTATGAAGGCATAAATTATGGTTGGATGACATGATTGATGATTTCCACAAGTATATCCTTGATCCGCATTACTTGGTAAGCAAGGATTCAGCCGACAGATCAGAGTTTAGGTAAAATATTGACTATTCCGGGTGCCGACTAGAAAGGTGATGAAATCACTTGTGCGGATATATATATACAAGATAGATTTAGTTATGAGAAGTGTTGAGGTTGTAAGTAATGTGCGAAGAAAAGCAGCAAAGCTGAATAAAAGCAGAAAGGAAGATCTAGTATGTGAAAAAAGAGCAGCATAAAAGAAGAGGAAAGATGAAGTGCAGCAGATCAGTGTACAGAGCCTAACTGGAACTAAACTCTAGCATATGTTGATGCTCCTTATCAGTTCAAGTATTGTATTACACTCTTTATAAATTGTAGACAGTGTGTCTCTTGTAGGCAGTGTGCCTCTTGTGAGCAGTGTGCTCGGGCAGTGAGCCCTAATTGGCAAGTGCCATTTTGTACTTCCATTCTTCTAACAGAGAATACAATCTTGGGTTAATCACCCCGTGGTTTTCTCCCTTAACAAGGTTTCCACGTCAAAAATATTGTGTCATGTGTATTTCCATTTCATGGTTATGTTTGCTTGTTTGATGCTACACTAATTATTAAGAAAGTTCAGAAAGTAGAAATAATTAAGATAATTGATTCACCCCCCCCCCCTCTTAGTTATCAACACAGTTGGTAATCATTTTGGAAGCTTTTGGGTTGTTAGTGGTGCATTTTCATTTCATTTCCTTTGCAAACTAATTGCTAGACTATTGTAGTTAATCACATAATAGTCCATTATCTCTGCATTTCTCTTAAGAAGAGTGTGTAATGGGACAATTATTTGCATGCCATTTAGCATAGCTACAAGGGCTGCAATGTATGTGCTAAATAATTCTCTAATTTTAAAGTCTATTATAGTTGCCAATATTTTATACTTTAAGAAATTCCAATTACTCTTCCAACTCTAAATACACTAGTACTAGAAGAAGGAAGATGATAAAAAAAAAATTGCTTGTGCAAAATTTGGCCAAACTTCATAAAACTTAGGACATTCTCTAGTAAAACATGAGCCAAAATTTAGGGCACTTTATTACAAGGGAATACCTAGGATAAACCTTGCATAATTTCCCTTCACATGTGTTAAAGTAGACTTCATAGTTATAGTAACAACAATGTTGGAACTAAAGATGGGGAATGTAGATGCACACTGTAGAGTGTCAAATACTCTACATTTTGTTTCAGTCGCAGCTTAGTCTGCGGGTTTTAAATGTTGCTCCGTGGGTCTTATTTTGGTTGCTATGTGAGTTTCTAATGCTTCATGCAGAATCTGCCAAGTGTCAAGCCACAGTTAAAGCCGCAACAATATTTTGAATATTAAGTTTTGTGCGGAGCGTGCCACGTAGCAGATAGTTTCAATGTTTCAAGTTTCAGCAATGCTACAGGTGTTGCCACGTGTAGCTTGCAGAAGCAGTCCCTTAAGTTTCTATGTTTTGTGTGGAGGGCGCCATGTGTCTTTTAAGTCTATTGTGGATGATGCCGCGTGTTTCTTTCCATATCATGTCAATGCTAGTATAAAGATGGTGGGCCACAGTAATGTTTCAGTTTCAAGCCTGCGGAGGATGCCACGTGGTGGTCGTGGAAGGAGTTACTTTGTTTATGACCCTTTCAGCGAGAAACTTAAAGCTTCTACAGTTTTGTATGGGTTGCGCCAAGTGTCAGCTTCCGCAGGGAGTTTCAAAAGTTTTATTTGTTTCAAGCAGTATTGCGGAGGTTGCCACGTGTTAGTTAGCATGCATGCAGAAGTTGCCATCTATCCTAGATTTCTCCCTTTGAAGGTAGTGAGTGCTGAGGTTGTGGGTCCCATCATTAATGTGTCTCATATTATAAATGAAGCGGTTTGCAACAAATGTCATTAAAGGAGGTCACCCGATCATAAAGACACATATCAGGTTGTGAAGGCTGCGGAATGCGACAAGTGTCATTTTCTTGTTCATTTCTAAAAAGTAAAAGGAGTTTCTGGGTTGATGCGGACGCTGCCATCTGTCATATTTTGTTTCAATTATAAGCACGCAGGTCTCACCATGTGTCTATGTCTCAGTGAAGGAGTTATGCCACATATATTTTGTCACAACCAATGAGCGTTAAGGAGGGAGGACAGTTGTTGATTCAGAGGATCGTAACCGTCTGGAACTTCCAATTATCTTCAGTTCTGTTGGGCTGTTGAGGATTTGGTTGTTGCAGGCGATCTAGGGTCAGATCTATGATTATAAATATACAGTATTTGTAATAGATCTGAGACAAAGACATAGACATAGTCATAGAGATATACTTTTGATAAGTTTTGTCAGAGCTTAAAAGAGAAGTGGGAGACTTTACTGTGACCAGTTTATGTCATTTTTCCTTTATTTTGTTATTCTTGATAAGAAAGTTAATGTATCTATGCATGTATCTATGCCTTTTATGTTGTTGGAAGATTAATGAGAAGAACTCTATTTTGTGCCTTGGTTGATATTATTTGTGTCATTGCAAAGTGTCTAATTGTGAGCCTTTGATTATATTCATTCTATCTGTTTATGTTAATCATGCAGTATCTGCTCTTTAATATAACTGAATCTTGAAAATAGTTTCATTATGCTTAAATTGAAGAGATACTTTCATTCAGGCACATCACCATAGTTAGATTTGCTTAATTGTGTCTGTAATCCTGTTAATTTCTTACCCTTTGCTCAAAACCCATTTAAAATAGAGAAGAGCCAGCTTCTTTAAAATTTGGAGGTTGTTTCAAGTAGCAAGTTCCACATTCTTGAAACTTCCCATGTTAGTGTTAGAACCCGTGCAATTTTATACATCCACAATTTTGGGCACGCCTGGTGGGACCTTTCTTGAAGTTTCTGTCAAGATCGTATGAGCCAAAGAGTAACAAGGAGCCAGAGCTGTGGATCTACAACAAGAGCTCAGTCTGCTGTTAATCTGGGCATTCTTTTACCATTATTAGCTACTCCAAGGAGAAGAGTGAATCAGGTTGCAGTAGCACAAAGAATAAATATGGGAGCACCTATACCTCTAGGGAACTATGCAAATTGGAATACTGGTAGCCCTCTCATCCTCCTAGTTCCACCAACAACTTGGGATGCTATTCCAGCTAATGTTTTGAAGGCTCTACCTAAGTTCAGTGGAGAAGATTTCAAGACACCTAGGGAGCATCTACAAGATGTATCTGATGTGTGTGCAGTACATGTTTTTACTCAACAGAATGTGGCCATAAGACTGCTAGCAGCTTCTTTCAAAGGAAAGGCTCTGGACTGGTATAGATCTCTCACTCCAAACACAATATCTACATGGGATTAGCTTGGTGATGCTTTCTTTGCAAGATTTAAAGAGAAAGGTGATAAATCTTCCTTGCTGCAACAATTGATCACTATTAAAAGGGCACCACAAGAAGCCATGACTGATTTCAACTCAAGATTTCAAAAGACCTGGGACAGAATTCCTGTTACAACAAGACCATTATCAGGTATGGCTATTGTGTTTTACCTCAAAGCTTTAAACTCTACCTTTGCCACAAGAAGCTCCTAATCTTATAGCCCCACCTATGTCCATGTATTCATTTCTAGTACCTCAACAACCTGCTAGGGCAACCACCTCTGCTCAACCATCTGAAATGGATGATGTCAAGAACATTCTAAGGACATTCTCAAATGAGATAATTAATCTAAAGAGACAACAAAATCCCTATCCAAAGCCCCCTTATCAAGGTTACCAAGGAAATAGACCTCCCTTTCAGCCAAATCAATATCAAGGCCCTCAAAGGAAAACTAATCCTCATCCTTCAAACCAGATGGTTTCGGTCCCTACACCTTTACAAATTGTTCCTCATAATCCCAATAGGGAAATAGTTCCAGGGAAAAATAACTTAGCAGATGACACAAATGCTTGGTGCTTTCCCTGCAACAATGCCCATATGCCCAAAGATTGTCCCAGAGGTAATTTGCAGCAAAAGATAGCATAATAGAGAGGGTTAGAAGGACAACTTTCAACTTCTAAAACTCCACCATATCAGTCCCCTGGTGTTCAAAATGTAGTAATGGTGGCCCAGATGCAAGGGATGTCCATACAACAAGAAGAGGAAATAGCCCCCGAACATGCCTTATTTTCATGGATTGAAGAGGAAGATTCAGTGTTCTTGAATGAGGCATCTACTTCAAAGAAACCATTGGTGTAGTCAAACTATTATACCAGATCAAAGAGGAGAATGATGGAGCAACCTGAAGTCACTAATAATGAGATCATGGGAACTCCTCCATTTCAAAATCATCACAACACAGTCTCTAGGCTGGACATGCCTCAGCCTGTGCAGAATCAAGTAGCCTCAGGATAAGTTATAGAAAAGACAAGGTACCCTTATTATTCAAAGACCCAAGCATTAGGACCTGTAAATGTGGTGGATTAGCTGAAAAGAACTCCAGCACATGTATCAATCTGGGATATGTTAGCTATTCCTGAGTAGAAGACACTGTTACAGGAAGCTCTGCAAGGTCAAGAAGCCTCTAAACACACTGGTACTAAGGGAGGAGTTATTGATAAAGGGAAACTTCAGCTCAAAGATACTATACCTCTACAGACAACAGCTATGTTGAACAATGCACCTGAGGTAGGTAAATCTAAACCAGGTCCTTTTTATTTGACTCTAATAGTTGGGAAAAAACTACTGCATAATGCAATGATAGATTCTAGGCCTAGTACTACAGTAATGCCAAAGCAGATAGCAGATGCTTTAAAGATAAAATATGAACCACTTACAAGAGGGGTCATGCAGTTGAATGTGAAATTTGTTCAAACAATAGGAAAAATAAAATAACTTCCATTACAACTATATACTTGCCCCAATATAATTGTTAATCAGGATGTGGTAGTCATAGATATTCCCCCTGTATTTGGTTTATGCTTGTCTAGAGATTTCACAGCCAAAATAGGAGGTTACATGTCACTAGATTGGTCACACCTCATCCTGAGAACCAAATATGGGACAAAGATGAAAATATTGTCTGAGCCATTATCCAAAGACCATATCACAAACAAACCAACCCCAAAATTAGAAGCATCCCATGCCATGATGAATAAAGAGGAGAGAATCTTTGTTGAAGAGTTAGGTGACTGGACTGAACATGGCCAACATGAAGAAGAGAATAATCAGTTATTGACTATGATACAGAGTGATCCCTATGGAAACTATGACTCTACTGGTCTTGGCACTTATGTCATTTTTGAAGAAGACCAAGAAATCCCTAATATTATAAGGAAAGAAATACCAGATCAAGGTGGAGAGGCTGAAAGAAACTCATAAATCTGGACCCTAAATTTTGATGGGGCTAGGAGTAAAAATGGTGCCAGAGCAGGAATTTGCCTTACTTCCCCAAATGGTGAGAAAATTCTAAGAGCCATTCGATTTCAGTTTGCCTATACCAATAATGATGCTGAATATGAATCTTTGGTGCATGGACTCATGTTGGCAAAGAAAAAAGAAATAAAGAATCTGATAGTAAGAGGAGATTCAGAACTGGTGGTAAAACAAATCAGAGAAAAGGCAATAGCCAAAAATGTAAGAATGAGATCCTATAGGCACAGAATTTGGGACCTGATTGATAGTTTTGAGGCTTTCAATATTGAGGTAGTTCCCAGAGCCCAAAATTCTGAAGCAGATAGAATGGCACAGATTGGTTCGTAGTTTGACCCAGCAAGTGATCTATTAGTTAACAATGAGTCAGTCAAGGTTATAGTAAGACCAACAATTCCAAACAATGACCAAAATTGGCAAGTTTTTTACAATGACCTTCAAGTACTTGCATTCTTACAACAATCAGGTGAATTTGCCGATCAGTTACACCCCAAAATCAAGGAAGCATATGGTGACCAAATAATCCAACTAAAATCAAATAAACTTCCTAAAGGGATCATTACTCTAGAGAATTTGTTTGATCCAGAAGATGCAAGCCTAGAGAAGAGGAGGTTTCAGGCAAATAAGGAAGATTATTCTGAGATTCAAGTCAGTGAAGGAAGAAAGTTGAAAATTGGTAATTCTACAACCCAAGAGGAAAAGGAAAGGTTGATTGCTTTATGTGACAAATATGATAGGGTGATTGCTTGGACCTATGAGGACCTCCATGGCTATAATAGAGATATCATCCAACACACCATAGAGCTTACTAAGGGATCTAAACTAGTTTGATAGAAACAAAGGCCAATGAATCGTAGAATTGAACCTTTAATGGTGGATGAGCTGCAAAAGCTCCTGGAATCAAAGATCATTTTTCCAATTAAGCATTCAATCTGGGTTTTAAACCTAGTGCCTGTAAGAAAGAAGAATGGTGACATAAGACTTTGTGTAGATTTCAGGGATCTGAATAGAGCATCTTTGAAAGATCATTATCCCCTACCTTCTATGGAACAAATTTTATAGACTGTGGCTGGATTAGAGAGGTTTTCCTTGCTGGATGGTTTCTCTGGATACAATCAGATTTGGTTAGTAGATGAAAATCAGCATAAGACTGCATTCACTACAAAGTGGGGAACATTTGCATATGCTAAAATGCCTTTTGGCCTTTCAAATACTGGGGCTACTTTTCAGCGTGCAATGGATGTGGCATTCGGAGAACTTATAAATAAGGTTATCCTGATCTATCTAGATGACTTCACTATCTTTTCTAAGAATGCCAAAGATCACTTTGACCATTTAGAGGTTGTTTTCAAGAAATGTCAAGAGTTTGGAATATCTCTGAATCCCAAGAAATGCATCTTTGTGTACCTCAGGGTAAACTTCTAGGGCATATAGTGTCAAAGGAAGTGGTCTCCATTGATCCAAAAAGGGTCACAGCCATAATGAACCCATCTCTACCAGTCAACAAGAAAGCAATTCAATCCTTTCTAGGGAAAATAAACTTTGTTAGCCGATTCATATCTAATTTTGCAGGTCTAATTAGACCAATGACACTGTTGCTTAAAAAAGATCTGGTTTTCAAATGGACTACAGAAGGAAGACAGGCTTTTGAAGAAGTCAAGAGAGCCATTTCAACAGCCCCAGTACTCAGAAATCTAGATTTTTCTAAGGCTTTTATAATGTATGTGTATGGGGGATAATTCAGTGTAGCTGCTGTTCTAACTCAGAAAGATGATCAATAGGAAGGAGAGCATCCAATAGTTTTTTTCTCCAGAACTCTCAGGGAATATGAGTCTAGATATAATTTTGTGGAGAAACAAGCATATGCCATGGTGAAAGCCCTTAAAAAGTTTAGACATTTGGTAACAGGAAATAAGATTCTGATATTAGTGGCCCACCCCAGTGTAAGAGAATATATTATGGAGGGTGAGATCACTGAGAAAAGAGCCAATTGGATAACAAAGATTCTGGAATATGATGTAGAAGTAAGACCCACCAAGTTAGTTAGAGGCAAAGGATTGTGCCAATACATGACCCAAGACATGGAAAGAATAGTGATTGAAGAAGCAGAAAGTGAAAATGTATTGAAACTCCAAAAGGTTGACTAAGACTCTTGGGTCAAAGACAGGATACAATTTATCAGGTATGGTATTTTCCCAAATGAGCTCTCCCATGATAAGAGAAGGTACTATAGGTAGCAAGGGGCCCATTTTGTACTAATTGATCATATTTTATTCAGAAGGAATGTTGATGGTATACTCTTGAGATGTATAGAAAAGGATGAAGCCCAAAGAATACTACATGAATTACACCATGGAGTTTCAAGTGGGCATTTTTCAGCAAGGACCACTGCAATCAAAGTAACACAAGCAAGATATTTCTAGCCCACTTTGTTTACAGATTGCCATCAGTTGGTTAAAGAATGCCAGGCTTGTTATTTTTATATAGGCAAAAGGAGAAATGCAGCAATGCCTCTAAGTCCCATAATTGTGGATGAACCCTTTACTCAATGGGGTCTGGATTTTATTGGTATGATCAATCTAGTGTCAAGTATGGGACACAAATGGATTCCCATAGCAACAGATTACTTTACCAGGTGGAGCGAAGCAATACCACTCAAAGAGGCAACAAAAAAGGTCATATTAGAATTTCTAGAAGGCATAACTGCTCGGTTTGGTCCTCCTCATACCATCATATCAGATAATGCTAAAGCATTTTTGGGGGCTAAATTATCTAAGTTTTCATTCAGGAATGGGATTTATTTGAAGACTTCTTCAAACTATTACCCTCAAGGTAATGGTCTGGCAAAGTCCACTAACAAGAACCCTATTAGAATCATAAAAAGGATAGAGACCAATTATCACAGAGAGTGGCATAAGTTAATTAATACAGGACAGTGGGCTAACAGGATCACACCAAAGCAAGTGACTAAAATGTCTCCCTATGAATTGGTTTATGGTAAACCAGTAGTAATGCCACTGAGCTTAGAGATCCCTACTTTGCAATTGTTAAAACAGATAGAAATTGAAGAGAATGGCCCCATGCAAGTCAGACTTGCTGAACTGTTGGAAGTTCAAGAGAAAAGAGAAAAGGCACATGAGTCACTAATGAAACATCAGAAAATGGTTAAGGATTGTTTTGATAAGAAGACTTCAAATCCCATTTTTGAGGTTGGCTCTCTAGTATTGAAATGGGATGAAAGAGCTGTCAAGCCAGGTTGACACAACAAATTTGAATCATTATGGATGGGTCCATATAAAATTCATTCCTGTAAGCAACAAAATTCATTTGAGCTAGAGACCATGGATGGAGAACCCGAAGAGATTCCGGTAAATGGGATCTTTCTGAAGCATTTCAATTAAGGAGGGGCTCATAATGTATCATAGTTAGTTTTCTTTCCTTTTCTCGCTTTCTTGTTTTCCCGCTTTCTTTTTCAAATAAGTGTTCGATGAACATGTGTCAGCATCGCAAAGCCCCTTCTCTTTTGGTCTAGTATTTATTAAGGTTGTTCGGCAATCCCTAAAATTCCCCAGAAGTACACGCTTTTTCAGAAAGATAGCCACTCCCATAACATATCTGACACTCTATTCCATGCGGATTTCAAAAGGATACACTAGTTGTTTCTTGGCATTAATGCCATTAATAAGATAAGATGTGTCATTTATTATCTCCATAAACCCCCAATGAGTTAGTGTTAAATCCTAAGTGTAGACATCATTTCCTTCTATCTTTCTTCTTTGAATCACTGTTACATCTGAATTCTGTCCATAGCGAGTGCCTTTCAGCTAAGTATCACTCTGGTTAAACAGTGTCATTCTTTTCTGTGTCAAAGCTTCTCACATTCTCCTCACAAAGATACAGATATGTCTGAGACACAGTCACCACAAGAGGGACTTGGAATTTATGAGTCAATAGATAAACTATTGAACATCAAATCATATGCTTCGGCACCTGCGCAACCAAGGAAAACCTATCCAATAACAAGGGTTCCTAAAGTAGGGTATTCCGTCGACCCAGAACAGGTGAAAGATTATGCAGATGGCATATATGACACGCCCCTTCAAAAGAACACCAAGGCTCTCTGGGAGGGGGCACATCAAAGGTGTATTCTCTGAGCAAACAGTGGGCAGTCCAAGACTTTTGGTATGAGGATATGGATCTCTCAATTAGCATAGTTCCCGGTCCCTAATGTCCACCTATGTCCTGAGCTAATCGAGTTATGTGCAGAACTATTTCATGCACCATCAAATACCATCCAATAGGGCCCTTTCATAGTGCATATTATGCCTAAGGCCATAAGAGACATGTTGGCCCTGCAGCATGATAGAACAACCACATTTCCAATTGTTGCCAAAATGCAAAACACATGGGCAAATATAATTAACAAAGTGAAGTTCCTGAATTCAGAGATGCAATTGGGAGATGATAATACTCATGTGCCCACACTACCCATTGGGTGGGCACAATTTAGTCAAAATGCTCAAGAGGCACTTTCAATGATAGCTTTCATTTTTGGAATGAGGGAGGATAACACAATCCATGACTGGCAGTTGGCAATCATTTTCAAATTGAAAACTATGGATAAATCACAAGAGTACCGGATGGATTTTTCGGAACAAATCACTAACACCATGATTGATCAGCTCTCAAATTTCAAGACAAGGCGAGTTTTCAGGTATTCTGCTTTCCTGTTCCATCTTATGTTGTATTAGAACTATATTCTTTTTGCACAACATATGCATTTAAATATGTATGATCTAGATTTTGGTCAAAATAAAACCATCCATGTGTCCGCATGGACACATGTGTTATCTGAAATCTCTGACCCTTATGAGTTTTGAGAACATTTTTTCAACCCTTCTTTTTGCCAGTTAAGCCCTGAGCCTATAGAACATAGGATGACACAGAGTATAAGGGGTTTTATAACCAATTGCCCAATTCCCTGTGACTATTTCTTTGGGGCACATAATACAATAATCAGAGTCCATGGTTTCAGTGGGGAACCCGTGCTATTACCTAAAGCATTGACCCCTAGGGTTGTATTCTTAGAGGTGACCCGACAGGTATCTATGGTTGATAATGACTTTGGCCACAAGAAAAAAAGGAAGAAAATGTATGATGTCCCATGGGTCAGAAAAAACATGACACTTGAAGTTAGAAGTGCAGAAAACCTCTTGTTAAGGAAGTTAGTTGCCCTTGGTTTCCTCATCATTGAGGATAAATGGAAATATGACCCAGATAGTTTTCTAGCCTCTTGGATTATGAATAACAAGGTTCATGCCAAGATGGTACATGAGGGTCATCCATTCTGGGAGGACAGGAGGAATCTGAAAGAAGATAACCTAGATTTGTATGTTGAATTAACTGATTTTCCCTATGAAGGGCCTAGGCCATGGGAAACCTTTTATGTCAAAGAGAGGGAATATGACCCTAAAACAAAAAATGACTACTGGTCTGAGGAAAGCATTAAAAGCCCAAGATTGGAGAACAGAAAAGATTGAAGCCTATTGGAAATATAGGTAAGAAATTTCAGAGTTCACACATTCATTTGGGAATGTTGACAGTGATGAAAAATGGGAATCAATCTAGGATGAGTGGCATCCCTCCCCAGTCTCAAGTCCAGACATAAGAAAAATTTAGAGGAAAGGTGAGGAGATAGAAGAAGAAATAGAGTTAGCCCAAATTATGCAAGAAACGGGACAGTCCTCATCTGTTGCTCTTGCATCTTCATGGCCTCAATCCCTCAGCACCTTAGAGAAGCAAAAAGGTGTGGTGTCATCACCAACTCTAGGGACTCAAACAACTTCAGCATCTGGGGTTTCTATAGTTGTTCCTTTGCAACCACTAGTGGTGGTAAATGTTGAAGAGAAAGAAACAGAGGAAACAAGTGAGAGGCCTAGGAAACATAGGAAATTGTACCTGTAAGAAGAAGAGGAGGAAGAAACAGAACCACAACAGCAACAACTGCCAGACACCTCTTCTATCGCTCAAGTAAGTGTTTCTTCTCCCTTTTCTCTTGTATCTCTTTCTTCTACTATAGGAGTGGCAATCCCAATTAGCTAGGCATTTATTACCCCTGTCACTTCTGTTGTGCTTACATCAACCCTCGCCACAACTGCCAGTTCATAGGCCATGTCTTCACAGGCCATTTCATTACCATTATTTTCTCCATCTGTGCCTAAACGTACCCCTCCTCAAGTTTCTCCTAGCCAGCAATTATTGGCTATTCCCTATGGCCTGCCTCAAGGTCACCCCTTTGCTGGAGGTTGCATTACATCCCCTCCTACATTCCAAACTTAAGAAAACACAACAAAAAGGGCTAGAGAGGCCAGGATGGACAAAAAGAGGAAAAAGGAAAACAAGAGCCTTGTTGTGGCACACATGAGGTTACTTTATGACCCCATTCAACAATCATTGACAGTTACACATTTGTCTCCAAATGTGGTGAAACCTAATGAACAGATGCAGCCCCAGGATTATGCTATGAATGTTGTGGCTATGGATATATCTCTTTTTAGGCCATAGGATAGGGTTGAGCTACTAAATGAAGCTGCATCTACTGTAGCAACTGACTATCTGAAAGTGTCCAAGAAGTTGCAGAAAGTAGAAAATGATTTGGCTCAAGAGAAAGTGAATAGTAGCAACCTTGTTGGGGAGATTCAATCTAAGAAGAATGAGATTGATAATCTGAACAAACAGTTGCAAAATATTGTTTCTTTGCAGATACATCAGGCTACACAAACCCAGCATGCTTCTCTTAAGTCTGAGCTAGCACAAGAAAAGGCTGCAGTGACTGTTTTGAGATAGGAGAAAGCCACTTTGGAGAAGAAATATCAAGAGAAGTTGCAACAGGCCACACACTTACAACAGAAGTTATTGAATGAGCAAAATGCTAATGGTGCAATTCAGGCACAACTCCTAGCTAAGCAACAAAGAACAAAGCAGCTGACAATTGAGTTGGCTAATAGGCCACAAAATGCTAAAGTTCTTAATTTGGTAAAAGAGCTATATGTTTCAGTATGGAAGAGAATCTCTAAGGAGATTATCCAACTAAGGTCATCTTTAACATTTCTGTTAAATGCTTAGTAGCTGTGTGAGAAAGTAGAAACTTCGGTGCAGGCTACCTTGTCTACTATTTTATTGAGGGTTTCTGACTCTCAACTTTTAATGAAGAAGTTGTATGACACAACAAATGAGACATTATCAGCAACAGGTATCAATGACATAATGGTTGCTGCTAAGAAGGTCAATGAGGTTTTGAGTTGTAACTCTGCAGCCACAAATTGTCAGGAGCTCCTGGATACAGTAAAAAGAGTGAAAAATATGAAGAAACATATAGAAGATTTGGTGCAACTGGGGCTTCCTTTACCTTTCCCAGATAGTAACACAGTGTTGATGATTGATGACATCAAGACACTCCTCTTGACTAAGCAAGATGATCAGACAATTTTCCAGGGGTTAAGTGATTCATCATCAGTCAAGGAGGTTGAAGCTATGTTAATACCTATGGCCCAGCTGGAATTTCAATTAAAGGCTATGGTACAAATTTTGCAAACTTTTTCTCATAAAGATATAATTAATCTTGATTTTGCTTTTCAAGATTTACACAGTAGATAGGGGCTCTCCTATTCAGAATGGTCTGTTTATCAGACAGCATTGCAAAATTTATGACTCTAAGTTGTATTTTCAATACATATATTTTGTCATTTTTGGGTTCTTTCGGAGCAGGCTCAGAAGTCTTGTTGGTCACCAAGAACTATAGAGTGTCAAATACTCTACATTTTGTTTCAGTCGCTGCTTAGTCCGTAGGTTTTAAACGTTGCTCCGCGGGTCTCATTTTGGTTGCTGTGTGAGTTTCTAATGCTTTGTGTGGAATCCACCAAGTGTCAAGCCACAGTTAAAGCCACAACAATGTTTTGAATATTAAGTTTTGTGCAGAGCGTGCCACGTAGTAGATAGTTTCAATGTTTCAAGTTTCAGTAGTGCTGCAGGTGTCGCGACGTGTAGCTTGCGGAAGCAGTCCCTAAAGTTTCTATGTTTTGTGCGGAGGGCACCGTGTGTCTTTTACGTCTGCTGCGGACGATGCCACGTGTTTCTTTCCATATCATGTCAATGCTAGTATAAAGATGGTAGGCCACAATAATGTTTCAGTTGCTAGTAAGTGTTTCTTCTCCCTTTTCTCTTGTATCTCTTTCTTCTACTATAGGAATGGCAATCCCAAGTAGCTAGGCATTTATTACCCCTGCCACTTCTGTTGTGCTTACATCAACCCTCACCAAAACTGCCAGTTCATAGGCCATGTCTTCACAGGCCATTTCATTGCCATTATTTTCTCCATCTGTGCCTAAACGTACCCCTCCTCAAGTTTCTCCTAGCCAGCAATTATTGGCTATTCCCTATGGCCTGCCTCAAGGTCACCCCTTTGCTGGAGGTTACATTACATCCCCTCCTACATTCCAAACTCAAGAAAACACAACAAAAAGGGCATCTTTATACTAGCATTGTGGAAGAAGTTGCTTTGTTTATGACCCTTTCAGCAAGAAGCTTAAAGCTTCTACAGTTTTGTGCGGGTTGTGCCAAGTGTCAGCTTCCGCGGGGAGTTTCAAATTTTTTTTTGTTTCAAGCAATATTGCGGAGGTTGCCACGTGTTAGTTAGCGTGTGCATGGAAGCTGCCATTTGTCCCAGTTTTCTCCCTTTGAATGTAGTGAGCACCAAGGTTGTGGGTCCCATCATTAACGTGTCTCATATTATAAATGAAGCAGCTTGCGACAGATGTCATTAAAGGAGGTCACCCAAACATAAAGAAACGTATCAAGTTTTGAAGGCTGCGGAATGCGACAAGTGTCATTTTCTTATTCATTTTTGAAAAGTAAAAGGAGTTTCTGGGTTGATGCGGACGCTGCCATCTATAGTATTTTGTTTCAGTTATAAGTGCGCGGGTCTCGCCATGTGTCTGTGTTTCAGTGAAGGATTTGTACCACATATATTTTGCCCCAGCCAATGAGCGTTAAGGAGGGAAGACCATTGCTGATTCAGAGGATCGTAACCATCCGAAACTTCCAGTTATCTTCAGTTTCGTTGGGCCGTTGAGGATTCGGTTGTTGCAGGCAATCTAGGGTCAGATCTATGATTATAAATATACAATATTTGTAATAGATCTGAGACATAGACATAGAGATATACTTTTGATAAGTTTTGTCAGAGTTTAAAAGAGAAGTGGCTGGAAGATTAATGAGAAGAACTTTGTTCTGTGCCTTGGTTGATATTATCTATGTCATTGCAAAGTGTCTAATTGTGAGCCTTTGATTATATTTATTCTATCTGTTTATGTTAATCATGCAGTATCTGCTCTTTAATATAACTAAATTTTAAAAATAGTTTCACTGTGCTTAAATTGAAGAGATACTTTCATTCGGGTGCATTGCCATAGTTAGATTTGCTTAATTGTATCTGTAATCCTGTTAATTTCTTACCCTTTGCTCAAAACCCATTTAAAATAGAGAAGAGACAACTTCTTTAAAATCTGGAGGTTGTTTCAAGTAGCAAGTTCCACATTCTTGAAACTTCTCATGTTGGTGTTAGAACCTGCGCAATTTTATACATCAACACATGCATCATCAAAAAATAGGGTCATTCACTCTAATAGTCTAGTGTACACAAACATACATACTCTATAATACAACAATTAATTTGACAATAAACCAAGATGTGTGCAATCTAATGCAATAGCTAGAGTGATTTTCTTCAAAAGATAAGTGAACCTATAACAAGTTTCTTCAGAAGTTGAAACAACCTACAAAATACAATGATAATGTAAGGTTCGACCCACTATGTGAGAATTCCAATACAAAAGTTGGACCAATCTTCTTTATAAGGTAACATACCTAGTCCAAAATTTGCTACATAAGGTAAAGTGACTTACAAAATATGATAAAATGGTAATGATGTTAGGCTCACTTTGATAGTGTCCAAACAAAATCTTCCTTAAAAGAACATTCAAAACAAGATTCAAATGAAGCATTCAATTCTTGTAGAGAAACTAACTCTTTAGAAGAAAAAGCATATAAAACCAAATATTCATTTTGTATGTATATTTCAACAAAAAGTTTTATCAATGATCAATGAACATGAACCTCAATAGTTCTTAATAAGTTAGTAGAGTCGCACCTACCTCGTACCATATGCAACAAGAAACTAGAAGGAAATTCAAATCTTATCCACACAATATAAGCTACAAAAAAAGTTTATCACAATTTAAAATTATTGAAGAGAGATTTTGTGTATAATTTCTTGTGAGGGTTGTGGTGATAGAAGTGGCACTTGCAACTACTACATCTTACAAAAATCCACTTTCATTTATGCTTTGATGGATTCTCATACCCTCTTCCAAAGCTCCAATTTAAGTATAGATAGGGAAGATGTTGGAAAAGGTGTATTTGTTTGAACATTTATAATATCTTTTCAACAAATCCATTTTAAACATATTCTACAACCATGGCATTATGTAAGACCATATTTCTTTGAAACATTTTGTGAACCAATTCACATTCCTTATATATGCTTCTACATTTTTCTTACATGTCTACTAGGGTACTTGCAATAACAATATTTGATAAATATACCTCTTACATGTTATGCTTTGATGGATGTCCATACTCCATTCTAAAGCTCCCATTTTTGGAGAGACTATGAGGATGCTAGCAAAAGATGTAGAGTCTAGTTGTACACTTGCAATTGCATTTGCTTGAAGGTTTCTAAAACCTTTGCAACAAATCTATTTTGTGTGTGTTGGTTAACAGATTTGTCACTTACAATTTATACTCCTTGCCCAGAGGAATGACAAATGGACCAACACTTGAGACACTTGCAATGGATAGTTGCAAGTGCTCTCTGCTTATTTTACAAGGTATAGCTACCTTGGAATAGTTTGCAATGAATTGAAATACTTGACAGGAAAGCAGAAAAGGTAAACTACCATCTACCCATAGCCATGAAATAGATGTGATTAGTTAATTTCAGAATAAAGTGAATGCAAATGAATAACCCAAAGTCTACTCATCCCACATCCACAAATGATATCTAGGAAAAGGAAGAACAGCAGATGCCTTTCAACAAATGAATTTCTCCGAATTCAAAACTCCAGAATAACACATATAAGTCCATTATAACAGAAATGACAATGAAGAATAATTACAAAGAAATACAGTTTATTGTAATCAAAAGACAACATTAATAAATTCAAAGACTCAAAAATGCTTTCTTTATTCCTCCAATGTCAACATGGGAGTCCACAAACTCAACACCCTGAACAATAGAACTGTGAAGGGAGAAAACTGAATTGCTCCTCCGTCCCCCAAATAGCTGGAAAAAGATCCCCTCCTCTTGGCCTTCCGTGAGTTTATAAAGACTTTCCCTTCTTCCCTCGCAACCGATTCTTTTTCTTTCCTATCCCCAAGGAGTAACTGTTTTTTTTTCTCTTCTTTTTAACTGCTTCTTGAAAGTCAATTATAATGAAAATTTGTTCATTCCCATAACAGTTTCTTTTTAACTCACTTTAATTTATCTCTCATTACATTTAAAGATTATTCACATAACTTAAATTGTCAACAAGGAAAGAAATGTATTATTTTCTTGACACTTTATCTTATTAACCCCGAGCACTTCATCCTCCATCTTTGCTTGTGTCTATTTACCTTTTTAATAGCAATTTCTTCTCTGAATTGTGAAGAACAGTATGGTACATCTGTTTTCTGTAAATATTCAACATCATGTTGTTTTTCATTCGCCAGAAATCTGACTATCCAAGGTGACCACCGGGTCACTCTGCTGTTGAATGGCCTATCTTTGGCTAATAGCAATTCCTCTTTAGCTTCTTTAAAAGCCTCTATGTCAACTCCCACTGAATCACATAATGTATCAAATGAGAGTTTACAATCATCTGCTTTATTTGAGCTTGCATCATTCTTATCTTAAACTTCTCCATGAAGTCCTCCTTTCGCTGCCTACTGCCCAATCATTGCACTTGAATGAGGCCATGGTGTATTCCTTCTCAAACCGTAAAGTTGCCTTTCTTTGGAACAAATGCATATCTTATGCTTTTTGCAAGCAAACATTGCTATTGTCATAAACGAGCCGCCGCTTTGGAGGAATATGACATTACATGTGTCATTTGCATCGACTGGAAAGTTTCTAAGATCGTTTAAACAAATCCATTTTGTGTATATCCCGTGGGCAATGATTTCAATGGATTCGTGTTACATTTCCTGCCGTTATTGCATTCCCTTAACCACTACCTTAATGTTTTAGCTGTTTACCTGCATGAAAATTCGGGCATTTCCAACTGCAGCATCCTGCAAAAATCTGTTGTATTGCATTATTCGTGGCATGGCACGTCTGATGCTTTTTTAATAGATTATTTCTATGTCTATCCAGCTATCATTGCATTGGAGTGAATTATATTTCTAACTTTAAAACGTCACATCCTCGTTTATGCCTCCAGCATGCACATTCACTATAGTATTCCCAATTATAATTTCAGAAAATATTTGCATTATACTTCTGCGACTCCTATGCAAAGAGAATAGAATGCTTCCCTGGTGTGAGAACAGGCCCAATAAACATTAAAAGACAGGGCAAAACATAACAGCAATAAACATAGCAAACACAGGGCAAAACAGAGTTAGATAACTCAGAAATATATATTCATTTAACTTGCATTACATCCAAATGCCATGTATCTAGCAGCAATCCAGATGTTGTATCTAACAGCTATCTGGATGCTATATCTAGCAACCATCCAAAGGCTCTATATACAACAACTCTCTCCAATCACATATATATAGTTATAGAACCTTTGAAGCCTGGAAGCTTCTAGCTTTCTAGAAAACTCTTAAACCTGGAATGTTCTTTTTCTTACAATATTCTTTTCTAGAACAGCTCCAGGAATGCCAATAAACACTAAAAGACAGGGCAAAACATAACAGCAATGAACATAGCAAACACAAGGCAAAACAGAGTTAGATAACTCAGAAATATATATTCATCTAACTTGCATTACATCCAAATGCCATGTATCTAGCAGCAATCCAGATGCTGTATCTAAAGCTATCTGGATGCTATATCCAGCAACCATCCAAAGGCTCTATATACAACAACTCTCTCCAATCACATATATATAGTTATAGAACTTTTGAAGCCTGGAAGCTTCTAGCTTTTTAGAAAACTCTTAAACCTGGAATGTTCTTTTCTAGAACATATCTTACAATATTCTTTTCTAGAACAACTCCAAGAATGTTCTAGTTGTGGAAGGCTCTAGAATCATTCTACAACTTTCTAGACAATCTTAATCCTTAACATCCCCCCTTAAGATTGGCTAGAATAATGCAGAAAAAATACAAATGAGAGAGGAACATTATATTACTATCCCCCCTTAATGTTCACCTCTAGCATACCAAGCATTCTTCGATCATAATCCTATTTCATGGCTTGCTCCCATTCTTTCTTTCCTCTAACTTGCTCATATGAGATTGAAACTTTAAGCCTTCAATACTCATTATCTTTTGTCTAGCTGAAAAGTCATCTTCTCCATCATCACTACCAACAATACCTTTAGCTTGTTCCAACTTGCATTTCCAACAATAGCCCTGCAAACAAAAATCACTCTAGCAATATATCAGCCCTGCAAACAAATCACTCCAGCAATATCTCTGCCCTGCAAACAAATCACTCCGGCAATACACTTCTAATTGAACCTCTAGCTGAACCGAAAAATATTCTAGTTGAACTTCTTGATGGTCCTCTAGCTGAACCTGGAAAACATTCTAGCTAAACTAGGAAAACATTTTAGTTGAACCTGGTTGAAACTCTAGCTGAACTTGGGCTGATCCTCTAGCTGAATCTTTTTTTTTCCAACAATCCCATCAGCTTTACCCAAGGGGATTCAAACCCATAACCCCGCTCTAATACCATGTGAGAACAGCTCTGATATCATGTGAGAACAGGCCCAATAAACACCAAAAGACAGAGCAAAACATAACAGCAATGAACATAGCAAACACAGGGCAAAACAGAGTTAGATAACTCAGAAATATATATTCATCTAACTTACATTACATCCAAATGCCATGTATCTAGCAACAATCCAGATGCTGTATCTAACAGCTATCTGGATGCTATATCTAGCAACCATCCAAAGGCTCTATATACAACAACTCTCTCCAATCACATATATATAGTTATAGAACTTTTGAAGCCTGAAAGGCTGTATCTAACAGCTATCTGGATGCTATATCCAGCAACCATCCAAAGGCTCTATATACAACAACTATCTCCAATCACATATATATAGTTATAGAACTTTTGAAGCCTGGAAGCTTCTAGCTTTCTAGAAAACTCTTAAACCTGGAATGTTCTTTTCTAGAACATATCTTATAATATTCTTTTCTAGAACAGCTCCAGGAATGTTCTAGTTGTGGAAGGCTCTAGAATCATTCTACAACTTTCTAGACAATTTTAATCCTTAACACCTGGTGCAGGTATGGTAGACACTGGGAAAAGGTTGCAGAGTCTAGTTTTTCACCTGCCAATCGCATTTTGCTTACAAGTTTCTGAAGTTGAACCATCAAATCCATCTTGCGTATATCCCACGATCATTGAGCCTCATGAGACCGCGGTCCTTTGAAACATTCTGTCAAACTGCTCCTATGCGCCTTCACATTTCGCAGCGACGTCTATCTAACTAGAACTATCATTTCAATGTACTTTGGTGGATGTCCATTACTCATTTTGAAGGCTCGCATTTGAAAACACTCACCAAGTTCTTGTGTCTTGTTGTAGATAAAAATGAAGTGTCCATTCAATCAGGCTACCATGTCGCCATGAGTTTCTGTCTGGGATAGAAATATCATCTGTCTTCATGGTCCCGATCCACACCAACTCTTCATTTTGCTTAAGAGTTTGTAATGTATTACAAATCCGTTCGATGCATTTCCAAGAGATCACGTTCCCTTGAGGCAATTTGTCTACCGGAGCAACTATGATAATAATATATGACAAAAATGCCATTCCACGATTTTGCAAGTGTGTCCTCCACGGCACTTGCGAATGCAACATCAGACAAAAATCCGTTTTTGGTTATGTTCGGATGGATGTCCATACACTGGAACCAATTGCATTTGCTTTGAAAGTTTGTAAAACCATTTCAACAAATCTGTTTGTGCAGAAACTTGCAATCATTGCATTGCTTTGATACTCCAGGTGTTTACATGCATATATCCATAGGAGCATTTCCATCTATAATATTTCTAATTTTAGCAATGGACAGAGGGTTTGCTGGAGAGGCTCGCGGGATTGGGCGTCACACCTTCCAATTGCATTTACTTGACAGTTTCTAAAATCTTCCTACTTAAGCTCGAGCCTGATGCTTTTGTCATTTTGCATGCAAATACACCCATGCTGTTTCTATTTGAGGCTGGCAGTGTGCTAGCAAAAGACGTAGAATCTGATATTACAACCACTAATTACTTTTGTTCGAAAATTTAGATCCTTTTTTACAATTCCAATTTGTTTGCAGCATGCCACGCGTTGTTTTCAGACATATTCTGAGTAGCATCTATTTTGCGCTGCCAAATCCTGCACATTATGTATTGAACTTATAATCAAAACACTTAGTATTATTTCAAATAATTCAGGCCGCGACTTTCCTAGGTGTTTCTCATCTTGCATGCATATTATAATGTTTCTCTTTGGCCTCTTAACAACTCACGACTTCCGGATGGCACGATTGCATTGAAGCAATCTAGTAAACCGACTGCGCTATTACAATTACACCTGCTTGATAGTTTTTAGCCGTTACACGAATCCATGTTGTCGAATGATATTCCATGCTTCCACATTTTGCATATATGTCGACTCCACTTGAACATTTCAGTTATAGCAATCTGACAGAAATCAATTGCATTATACTTCCCATGCGCGGTCAAGTCTAATAGGAGAAAGAGTAGGCTGCACTGAAGATAATAAGTTGCTATCTGAATTACTAACCAAATCATGATGTTTATTTAATAAAGTTCCTTTATGAGCTACTGACAAAGTCGGCCTCAGATCACACGGCTCGCACACAATTTGCTTTCCATATTACCAGAGATCAACCATGTAAGAAAACTCTTTTGATTCTTTGCATGTTCGTTCTTCAATGATATGTTTGTACATGATCAATTCCTGATGCAGAGAAATGTGGTTCAATGATTTGATTGCCAGAATAAATCTATCATCTTCTCTTCTTTTTGGAGAATCTTCATTGGCAAGGAAATAGGGAATCATCATCTCCAATTCAATCCAACCTTTGGCAGCCTTGTTCATCATAAATTGCAGCATCTAATTACTTTGTTTCAACCTCTTTTGCAGGCATGGGAATATTACTCAAAAATATAGTAGCTATTCCTAACCAAGGATGTAATATCTGCTCTCTCGATATCTTTAAATACATATTTGTGGGAAGCCATTCTCATCCAATCATGCTACATTTACATGTGAAATACTGCCTGAGACAGATCATGGGAATGTCTGACAAGCTTGGACCAACCATATTAAATGTTTTCTTGAGAGTAATGCTTTTCATGCTCAGACAAAACTTTAGTGTGCTTCACAACCAAGGAGAACGTAAAGATAAAATCCTTTATATGGTGCCATGGAGGATACTATATTCATAATTTGACTGAGCTAATGTGGAGGATGGATCATATACAACTTAAGGAGACAAACAACATAGGAGGGATCTCAATCTGACAAAGCACGATAGCTCAAAATGAAGGAAAAGTTTAAATTTTTCAAGGTTTCAAAATTCTATGTAACAATTGGCTCTAATTGGGGACTGCATTCCTTTGCGGAAAGCAGAGAATCCAGAATCTCAAGGGAAGACCAGTGCTAATCCATGGGCAAATAGAGTCAAGGGGAAACAAAGGAGACAACAAGAGACTTGAATAAAAACCCAAAATTGAAACCGACACAACAACAACAAGAAATGGTAACAAATTAAGACACCTATGTACCTGGACTAGGTACAACACATCACTAGTGTCCCCAAAGACTATGTAAAACCATTAACTGGCTCGGAAAAATATATGCCAGTGTGAAACAGAGATGTATATTCATGGAGCACTTGCAAAATCGGCAGCCTGTTGAGGACCATGAATGAAAAAGTGAGATTCATGAAGGACAAAAGCTCACAGAAATGTATGCCAAATAGCCATCTTTCATCAAAAACTTCTGGTGAACTTTTGTTGTCCACATTTTTAAACCTTAAAAATTTCAAACTTTTCGCCATTTTTGATCCTTCACATATCATAACTCCCACTTATTCGGTCCTGACTATAAGTGAGAACCAACTCCTATATGTTATACAAGAGTGTCGAGCCTACAAAACTACTTCATATGTAGATTTTCCTGATAAATGTTCTAGTGTTCTTGGAGAGATTCTATTGTAGGTCTGTGTCATAAATAATAGCATTGATGTTTTGACTGTCTACATGATCTTTATGGAGAATGTGACCTCTAGCATATCAGCAAATGACTTTATGATGGGAAGTTTTTACAATTATAATGGTGTTGATCTATGTCCTTATAATGATCATCTCTTCACAAATAGGAGCTACCAGAAGAAAGATTTCTTTAATCTGAGCATCAAATATGAGAAAACAATAGTAACCTTGTGAGAACTTCAAGTTTTGAGAATTGCACTTGAATTTTAAACTATGGAGGCTCTTATGAAAGAACTTGCAGAAGTCGTAGGATTGTTGTTTTCTTTGCATGGGAGATACTTCCAGCCCACTTTGGATTTATGGACTTCTTCAGCTTTGGTAGTAGCTACTTTCTCACATGACATGAGTGTTGGGCCCTCTAAACAACTACTACAGTTTCTACAGTTGTGACTTATGGCATCAGAGGAACTTCAAATAGATTGAAGTCACAGGTGCAGGAAAATGTCCCCCAGTAGGAGCACCTTCTTCATCAACAAGCTAGAAGTCTAGAGTATCAACTACCACAAGATCAATTCATGCAACAAATGTTCTACATTCCAAATGTTCTTTGTGCATTGCCGCATACAAATATTGAATACTATTTCAGCATTGAAGGATATTATTGTAGTTGACTGGGATGTTATGGGTAGTATATGGGATAATGCTTTTTGAGAATGGTTGCGAAACAATTATAAGAAACATCTTATGCTATTATCAAAACAATAATCTGCCTCGATTTGGCTTACAGTTTCCCCCGAAGTGCTGATAAAAGAAGTTCCAACACATTCTCAATAGAGTTATGGATGTTGAAGACTCGGCCTTTGTGTCATTTCTTTCTTTTTGTTTTCTATCCCTCTCAGCTAGACAAGAAATATAAAGTGAAGCTGATTTACACATAGAAAATGAAAATGTGAAAAGAGCACTTTGATGGTAACAATTCTTAGTCTGCAAATCTTGGAAGGCCGCAGCTTGTTTTAGTAAAAGGTGGAGCATTCTAATATACAATGGTTGCAGAGTTGTGTAGTCTTTGAAAAGCCAACATTTGTATGGGCCAACAATCTCTTGAAAGTTGTCTGATGCCTCTTTAGCTATTGTTAATAAAAGACAACATGGATCCATTGTAAAGGCTTTAGAAACATCTTGAGCAAATACAATCAATTGGTCGCGGCATTGTAGAAGTCGATACATGCAAATGGATTTGTCAGAAGAGCTTTAGAAAGCTTCCAGTAAATGTAGTTGGCAGATGTAACATATTATTTATTTTCTTTACCAGCGCAACAGTGAAAAATAAAAGCAATGGACATGTATGCAAAATGTTGAAAAAGCCATAGATAACGACTGCAAACTCAAGAAGGAAACAATACATATTGGAAGGCAATCATTGAAACGGGTTCGTTGAAAAGGATTTAAAAGCAGTTGTAATGCCCAAATCCCGTGAAATCTCCAACTCACTTCCAGCCTGTGCCGAATTGGAAATGGAATTAGAAACAATGAATAACCAAGGTATTATAAAGCATGCTTTTGCCAAATACTATCGTTGGAAAAGCTCAGGTGGATAGGCAATGCAAACCGTAAAAAGCACAGACAAAGCTGTGGCCTTTCTGAGTGGATTTGTTAAAAAAAATTTAGAAACTTCCAACCAAATACAATTGGTAGCTATCATGCCAAACGTTGCAATATTCACCAATACCCTCTAGTCGTGACAGAGCTGAAACTAAAAGGCAGATTTTGTCAGATATCGTAGTTGGAAATTACTTTGTTAGCATGCATACGAGATCTAGAAACATAGATGAGACCATGGCTAGAATATAAAAAGAGAGATCAAGCATTATGAAGGAGTGTAGTTGAAAAACTAAAGAAAGATTGTGTCACTGAGGAATACACTTGAGAGCAGTGGCAGGGCAATAATTCCCAGCGAAGCAATGTGGAAGCAACACATTTGGTGTTTGAGGGAATAGATATGAACATGATAACATCAAAGATGAGGAAATCTATTTCTGAAGGAGTGCAACACCAAAAAGTACGCTCTCACAATGGAAGCCGCAACATGGATGGAATAGGCTGAATCCTGCAATATCTGTTGGCAGAGTGTAACAGGGGATGGGCAAAAAGATGTCCAAAAAAAAAGTGCTACAGCAAAACAAATACACAGAGGAGAGAGAGAACACACAAATGACAGCAACAATATTTTATATATATATTCCTTCTGCTGGAAATTTACATTCAAACTTCTTACAAATTACAATGCAAAGTTGCTTCTCTGTTTTTCTATTCTTCCCCAATCTCTGGAGCTGCACACTATTTGTCTGGAGCTGCCTATAGGAACTCTGTAGCTGTCTGTGTGTATCTGTTGTTGCTGCACACAGAAACTTCTATTCTCTGTTGTTCTCTTTCTTCACATTCCTTCTGCTGCTGTAGGATAACTCTTACTCTACTCATCTGTCGACGGTCAACTTACTTTCCCTCTCTTTTGTCTCTTCCTTCCTTGCTAGAAAAACTGGCGCTCAACACACTTTTAAATTCAAATTAACCTACCGAATTAATTGCATGGGGCTGATTTGGGAGATCCCCAGGTTCTGACGCGGGGGCAAGTGCATTAAATGGTCTGATGGAAGATTAATTAATCCAACACTCCCCCTTAATCTGAAGTCAGACGTCATTCAACAATTTTCTTTCCGGAACTGATCTCTGGAGTTATACCTATGTCTTTGCCTTTCCCGAGCTAATCTCTGGAGCTATTTCTACCATTTTGCATCATCTCCAGAGCACCTTGTTTGCATCTCCGAAGCTTACTCCCAACATCTCCGGAGTTCTATTTTTGCATCTCTGAAACACACTGTCTGCATCTCCAGAATTGACTTCCTCCAGAGTTCTTTTTCTGTATCTCTGGAGCATCTTCGGAGCTGGCTTCCTGCATCTCCGGAGTTCTGTTAGGAAAATCTCCGGAGCTAGCTTCCTGCATCTCCGGAGCTGCACATACATTCTAGATTTGAATCTCTGGAGCTTTCCTGCTGTCTTTCCAAATCTGAATCTCCGGAGTTGTCCTCTTTCCGGGTCTGCACACCTCCGGAGCTCTCAACAATGCCTAGCCTATCTCTTAGGCATTCAAAAGAATCTTTTGGCAATGCCTTTGTAAAAATGTCAGCGAGTTGTTGCTCAAATCTGCAATACTACAACTCAATCTCTCCTCATTCTACCAACTCCCTTATGAAGTGATAATGGATCTCAATGTGCTTGCTTCGTCCGTGAAAGACTGGATTTTTTGTTAGGGCTATTGATGAAACATTGTCACAATGAATGGTTGTACCATCTTCTTGTTGCTCATTCAAGTCTGCAAGGATCCTTCTCAACCAAATAGCCTGACATGCTACTGTATTTGTTGCAATGTTCTCAGCTTCTACTATGGAGAGAGAAACAATGGGCTGCTTCTTTGATGCCCATGATATCACACCTGAACCCATGTGAAATACATAGTCGGATGTGCTCTTCCAATCATCTACATTTCCTGCCCAATCACTATCCGTGAAACCAGCTAACAAAAACTCATCAAAAACATCATACAAGATGCCATAACCTGTTGTGCCATTCACATACCTCAGGATCCTTTTTCCTGCTTGCCAATGTGTGTCCTTAGGCTTCTCCATGAACCTAGAAATCAGGCTTACAACATACATCAAGTCAGGCCTAGTGGCTGTCAAGTACATGAGGCTTCCAACCATGCTCTTGTAGAGGGTTGGGTTTACTTCCTTGCTGCTGTCCTCTTTACTCAATTTTAGACCTGTCGCTGTTGGTGTAGGGGCAGGTTTACTATTCTCCATTTTAAATCTCTTCATAATCTGTTTGGCATAGTTAGTTTGGAAATAAATATGTCATGCTCTGTTTACTTGACTTTAATGCCAAGAAAATACTTCAGCAGACCTAGGTCTGTCATCTCAAACTCATTCTTCATTGCCTCTTTGAAATCAACAATGAAAAGATCACTATTGCTAGTAAAAATTAGATCATCTACATACAAAACAACAATCAAAATTTTACCTTCAGTTGCTTTGATGTAAAGAGTGGGCTCACTGCTTCTTTTGCTAAAGCTATTACTCACCAGATATGAGTCTATTCTGCTATACTATGCCCTAGGTGCTTGTTTCAGCCCATAGAGGGCTTTTCGGAGCCTGTATACCTTGTCCTCTTCCCCTGGGACTTCATAGTCAGGTGGTTGCTCCACATACACTTCCTCTTTCAACAATCTGTTCAAGAAGGTTGACTTTACATCCATTTGAAACACCTTCCACTTGTGTTGGGCTGCTATTGCTATGACTGCCCAAACTGTTTCCAGCCTTGCAACTGGTGCATATGTCTCGTCATAGTCTCTTCCAGGCTATTGTTTGTATCCTTTGACAACTAACCTTGCCTTAGGTCTTTCAATCTTTCCTTCAGTAGTAGACTTGGTCTTATAGACACACTTAACTCCAATCACTTGTTTACTCTTGGGTAAATCAGTTAGGTGCCATGTGTCATTCCTTTCTGTGGCATCTAATTCTTCATCCATGGCTTTACATCATTTCTCTTCTTTCATGGCTTCTTCAAAGTGGATTGGATCACTAGAAGAAAATAATGCAAAATTCAAATCCTCATCATCATCAGCATACCTTGTGCTGTCATAAATCTCCTTCACACTCCTTGTCCTCCATGGAATCAATGATGCGAGTGTGGGATCTGAAATACCTCTAGAGCTGTTGCTTTTCTGACCTCCGGAGCCGCTGTTCTGACGATCTCCGGAGCTACTACACATACCTCCGAAGCTACTGTTCTAACGACCTCCGGAGCTGCTGATCTCCGGAGTTGCAGACCTCCAGAGCTGTTGATCTCCGGAGTTGCTATGCTGCTGTCCACCTCTGGAGCTGCTTTGCTAAACACCTCTGAAGCTGCTGCTCTCTAATTCTCTACATTAGTTTCTCCCTGAGCTGCTGCTCTCCGTAGTTCCTCAAGAGTTGCTGACCTCTGGAGCTTCTTCATCTTCAAGGGGTATTGTGACTGAAATACCTATGGTGCTGTCCACTATTCCATCCCATGCTTCATTCTTAATGAACTCAACATCCCTACTAATCACAATCTTTTTGGTGATGGGATTATACAATATGTAGGCTTGTGATTCTTCACTATAGCCGGTGAAGATACATTTATCACCTTTATCATCAAATTTCTACCTCTTCTCTTTAGGCACAAATGCATATGCCACACACCCGAAGATTCTTAGGTGTTCAACACTCCATTTGTTGTTTGTCCACGCCTCTTATGGAATCCTATCATGAACGGCCTTTGTAGGACATATTCAATAGGTAAGCCGATGTTGCTACAACCTCACCCCAATAATCATTTGACAGTCCCTTTGCCTTTAGCGTGCTTGCTGCCATCTCTGTGATGGTTCTATTTTTCCTTTCAACTACTCCATTTTGTTGTGGAGTATACCTTGTTGTGAACTATTTATGTATGCCTTCATACTTGCAGAAATTTAGAAATTGTTTAGAGATATACTCTCCCCCTCTATCTATTCTTAGGGCTTTGATATAGCAGCCGCTTTGCTTTTCAGCCAATGCCTTAAACTCCTTAAACTTCTCAAGGGCTTCTGATTTGTTCTTTAGAAAATAAATCTAGATTTTTCTACTGTAATCATCAATGAAGGTCATGAAATATACATTCCCACCTAATGTGGGAGTCTTCATAGGGCCACATAAATCTGAATGCACCAATTCCAATGGTGCTCTTGCCCTTCTAGAATACCCTGATTGAAAGGGTTGCTTGTGCTTCTTTCCTAAAATGCAAGCTTCAAATTTTCTATTGGGCTCTACAATGTTCAGTAGCCCTCTAACCATGCCTTTCTTGGACAATAAACTCAAGCCAGAAAAACTTAAGTGCCCATACCTCAAATGCCATAGTTTGGATGGGTCTTTGATGACTGTCCTAAAGGCTGTTTGTTGTCCCACTGCTATGAGAGTCATAGATAGTGCTGGAAACTATGCCATAGATAGCGCCAGAGATAGCACCAGAGATGGCACTGGAGACTCTACGTGTATCCTAAGAGGAAACATTATGTTCCTCGTCATCTGCACTGCTGCAATCACTTTCTTACTGCATCCTTTATCAAATATTGTGCACTCTCCATTTTCCATCAGAATTCTATAACCGTTTTGGACCATCTGTACAATGCTCAAGAGGTTATGTTTTATGCCTGGGGCATAATATACATCCTGGATTTGCATTTTCTCACCTTGCTTGCTAAGGACTGTGATGATGCCTCTACCTATGATAGGAACCTTTTGACTATTCCCCATCATGATCTTAGACTTGACATTTCTGTCAATGGAGGTAAACAAATTTTTATTACCACTCATGTGGTTGCTACACCTGCTGTCCAAATACCAGACTTCAAGGCTGCTCTTCTCAGCAAAGTTGCACACAATAAACACCTTAGACTGATTTTCATTTTCAGCCTTGTTCTCATTAGCTACATTAGCATTTTGGCCTCCATGATCACGTTGTTTCTTTCTACACTCACTAGCATAATGGCGAAACTTATGACAGTAATAGCATTGAATATTACTTTTGTCATACCTTTGATTAGAATTGTTGTTCTTCTTCCTTTCTTGATAGCTTGGCTGTGAGGTGCTTGCCTCTTCTTGGCTATTTGAAACTCCTCTTCCAGAGTTGCTTCTTCCTCTAACTTTTTGACCTCTACTTCTACTGTTTCTTCCTCTTACCCTACCTCTTGCATAGGTTTGAGCCTTGAAGGCTTGGTCAAGGGAAGGAGTGGATCTATTCAACCATTGCTCATGGATTTGTAGAGAGCTCATCAACTCATCCACTGTCATCTTGGACAGGTCCTTTGTCTCTTCAATGGTTATGACAATAGGGTCAAGTCTAGAAGGTAGACTCCTTAGGATTTTCTCAACAATTCTTTGATCATCCATGGTTTCTCCATTTATCCTTAGCTGATTTAGCATGGTAGAAACTCTAGTGTGAAAGTCTGAAATAGACTCACTCTCCTTCATCTGAAGCATCTCAAAATCTCTTCTAAATAGTCGGAGCTTGACTGACCTCACCTTGTCAGTTCCCTTTGTAGTTGTTCTGCACTATTTCCCATGCCTGTTTTGAGTAGTTTGTTGCTGCAATGCGGGGGAAAATAGCCTCTATCAAAACTACCTCAATTAGACTGAGGGATTTTCCATCCTTCATTCTTGTTTCCTTCAACTAGTTTCTTTGAGCATTAGTTAGGGTTGCATAGGCTGCTGGGTCTGTGGTGTCTGTGAATCCATTGGTGACCAAATCCCATAGGTCATTTGCAACTAGTATTGTCTTCATCTTCTTAGCCCAAATATCATAGTTCTACCCATCAAATGTAGGTAGTTGATGCCATCCTTTGCTGTCCCCACCTGCCATGAATGCCTAGACAAACTAGGGCTTATATAGAACACCCACAAAAATCTAACTGCCCAGAAAATAGGACTCTGATACCACTTGTTGGCAGAGTGTAATAGGGGATGGGCAGAAAGATGTCCAAAAAAAAGTGCTACAACAAATATAGAACAGTATAAAACAAATACATAGAGAAGAGAGAGAACACACAAATGACAGCAACAATATTTTATATATATTTTCCTTCTGCTGGAAATACATTCAAACTTCTTACAAATTACAATGCAGAGCTGCTGCTCTATTTTTCTATTCTGCCCCAATCATTGGAGCTGCACACTATTTGTCTAGAGCTGCTTGTAAGAACTCCGTAGCTGTCTATGCGTATCTATTGCTGCTGCAGATAGAAACTTCTATTCTCTGCTATTCTCCTTCTATTGTTCTGTGTTGTTCTCTTTCTTCACATTCCTTCTGCTGCTGCAGGATAACTCTTACTCTACTCATCCGTCGATGGTCAACTTACTTTCCCTCTCTTTTGTCTCTTCCTTCCTTGCTAGAAAAATTGGCACTCAACACACTTTCAAATTCAAATTGACCTACCGAATTAATTGTAGGCAGGCCAACGGTACTGGGGCTGATTTGCGAGATCTCCAGGTTCTGACGTGGGGGCAAGTGCATTAAATGGTCTGACGAAATATTAATTCTTCCAACAATATCAACAATTCAAAGAAGTTATCTGTTTAACAAGAAATCCAAATGAATGTAAAAGGTTGTGGGCATGATAGGAGATAAGGTACTAGGAAGGCTCCAGATATATCCAAGGATGGCGAGGAATTGGATTTGGCTATAGAAAGGAACAAAAAAAATCAACAATGTGAGAGCATAGACAAGGACGCAGATCCCAAATAGATGAAGCATCTCAAGAGAAAATATTCAACAAGCTAAGACCGCAATCACTTCCTCGCTCCGAGACAATGATGATAATGGTCGCGGATCACTGAATCACTTTGTTGATGAGGCTTTAAAAAGTTTCACGCAAATGTTGTTTGCAGATGAAGGCCATGGCAATGTTAAGATGATTGTAGAATATTGGGTCTCCATTAAAAGAACAATAAAATGATATTCTGGTGAAATTATGGTGTTTGAATAATCCTGTGTTGAAATTTGTAGGAACATCTATTGAAGATGATTGACATGGCTCAGTAAGCTACATGAAGCCGATTTTGTTAGAGATTTAATAGATGGAAGTGCTCCGACAGGCATGCACAACAAGATGCGAAAGCACAAATGTAGGTTGTTTGAAATCAAAGACTACTTTGTGGAGAGAGGCTGACGAACCCTATGAAGCATCTTTGAAGCTCTCTTTGTTGAGATATATCAGATGGCTTCATAGACAAAGAAATGAAATGTTTGTGATATGCAACAGATTCTCAGAAGAATATATGAGAGCATAAAATCTGACATGCAGATTTCCAAGCTAAATGTGGTGATGGAGAATATGCAATCCGAGAAAGTACATCCAAGATTAAAATTCTCAGTAAACATTTCAGGAAAGAAGTTAAGTCTTGCAACAAGTTTCTCATTCTTTGTGCAAATATTCTTGATGTAATATCAATCTTGGTATCTGATGACAATGGCAACCATAAAACATTCTTGTCAAAGGATCTTGTTTTGTTACTTGTCTTTTATGCAAGAGTTATGGTCTAAGGTCCAAGAACAGAATCAAAAACATATGCAAAAAGTATGTTTCTCCCATGACCCTTTCATATTTTTACCTGCTTGTATGGGAGCCTTTCTAGAAGAAACTATATTTTCATGTGGTAGCCAACAAGACAACACAGTATCAGAATGTTGCTTGCCTAATGTGACACTTTGTTACAGGAAACTTGCAATGTCAGGATCCAAGATGTTTCAAGATTGGTTCTATGTAGAAGAGTTTCTTTCCCAGATTGTAGAGTCAGAAGTCAGTGGAAAATAGAGATGACTCGTTGAACTGATAATGAAAGAGAAGATATGAAGTTGGATTCCACATAGACAAAGGGGCAGTTTGAAAATTGAAAAGAATGTAGCGCACGATGAAATAGAGAACAAATTGAAGTAGAATATCAAGAGGCATCTGCAACTCTTGAGTTTCTTTTTATATTTTTGTATTATTTTCTTTGGGAGGGGTGGCTCTTGGTATTCCTTGAACAAAGGCAATCTTTAAAAGGGGGTTTACAGTCTTTGTACAAGGATCTTTTTGTTGTTCAACCGGGAGCTCCTGTGAGAGCTGTGGGGAGGGTAGTGACTAGATGCTTATTTATGTTTACTATATTTATTTGGCTGACCAGATTTCTGATCCCCCTTGCACTCTAGTGCACGAGTGAGACTTGATCAATCTAGAAGGTGTTTTGTTATTTCATTTTCCTATAGAATTGCGAGGGAGGAATAAGGAGGCTTTGTACTTCTTTCATCTGGAAATATAGAAGAGTTGTTGTTCTTATGTATGCAATTTCTTCTCATGGGCTAGTTACTCCTATGTTCAATTAGTTCTCTTTTCATGATTATATGCTCTTTTACTCAGCTCTTGATATGTAGGTGTTTTGGAAGGACTTTGTGCCTTGCTGTTGTTAGTATTTACTTCTTCATTGTGAGAATTTGTGTTGTGTGCCTATGTTCACAGGGCAGATTTCTTCTCATTTCCTTTCATCTTTTCTTCTTTCTTCTTGCTACCTTTTTGTACCTTCTGGTTAAAGGTACTCAAAAATCCAAAAACCCCCATCATACGAGGGAGATGCCCCTCTCAAACATAGAGGATAATCATTGCAATCACAACTTTTAGTCCATTTGTTGGTGTCTTTTTGTCACTGCCTTTTGGGTGAATCAGGGTGTTTTTGCAGTGACAAAACTGTTAACCAACAATTTTTTGCAACTCTGCTGGAAAAGAATCGAAGTGCCAGTGTCTACTTTCCTCATAAATTTAATGGTACCTCCACTGGAAGGAGGGTTGGTGACTCTATTGTATTTGAAGAGCTCAGAAAATGGTTCAATGGAAGGTAAGCCAAAGAAGTCATCCCAAGGCCAAAGGAAGATCGATGCCAACTATTGAAGAGATATTAGCTGAAGATGATGAAATACTTCTTTCATTATGCAGCAGTCTTTAGGCTAGCATCTCTATAGATGAAAGGAAAAGGCTACATCCATCAATAGATTACAAATCTACATCATTTCTCAGAAGTTTGCATGCCAGGTTTTATTCTCTGAAAGACCTTGAACAAAGGGTTCATCAGGCAGCTAGAGAAAGATTAAAATTTCCCAAAAGAGAACCTGAGAAAGAGGATCAAGTTTCTTACAACTTTTCTATTCTTGGTGAACAAGATTCTCTGCAAACATTGGTTGAACCCAGAGATTTGTTAGTGCCATGGGATCACAGTCAACAACAAGAAAGAGTTTTGAACTAGGCTGAAAGTAAAAGATCAGAATCTTCCTCAATATGCATACAAAGGAGTGGGATTAAACAATCATCTGCATTTGCTGAAGAGAATAATGAAAAGGTATTATTAGAAGAACCCCATGTCACTCTCATTCCAAAATGGTTCCTAGAAGGATCAAATAATGAATTTTTATGTGGGGTTCTGGACAAAGATGGTCACATAACTGAAGTTGAAATGACTGCAACCACCGATGTCTCCTATGATATGAAAGAAGGTATGAATGGCTCTACATCTTCTCCTGAATTAGAGATCTTTAATTGTGAGATTGATGAAAAAGATCAAGTGATAGTAAGTATTACTCATCAGGTTGAAAAAGAGTTTTTAAATCATAGTTCAGACATGGAAGTTTTCATCTTTAATACTATTGATTTAGCTTTTGATAAAGTAGACAAAGGAGAGCCTAGTGAGGGAATGAATAAGTTGCAATATGCTTATCCTCTCAATGACAATTTTCTTTGTGCAAGAGGAGAAGAGGTCCTATCTATCAAACTTGATCCCATGCTTGAAGAATGTGATAGTCAAAAATTACAATCTAAAGTCACACTTCCAGAGATTGATTCATCATGCAATTTGCAGAAAGAATGCTTCATTCTGGGTGTTTTCTCTTCAAGTTTTGGTATTGATAATAAAGAGTTGATTGATACACAGCCAGAGTATATGGTTTTCAAGTTTCATGAAGAAAATGATAAAGGAGAAATATTGCATCCAAAGGTTGATGAAGGTTTGCAGCCTCAAAAATTTTTAGAAGCTTCAGAGGATGACCTTCTTTGTGAAGAAGATGTTGTGCTCTCTCCTATACCATGTGTTGAAGAAGAATGCTCTGTTGCTGAACATTCAAAGATGGATAGTCTAATAACTCCCATTGCAGCCAATGAATAAATTTTTAATGAGGAGGATAGCTGGAATGATACATGGGAGATATTTTTGAATAATCTGCAACTGGAATGTGAAACTGTTGAAGTTCCCACATCAAATCATGAAGAGGCAAAGCTGCAAGAAAAGGTTAGCAATGTTTTTCTTTTTGAATCACTTCATTTTGAATTTGATTTTGAAGTTGTGAAACATGGGATAAAGAATGATGGTATGAACAACTATGGAGAAGATAATGCTGATTTGGTGAATGACGACATTCAACCTCATGTTGCTTGCTTTCCAAAGTGGTGCTTAGAAGATGATTTTCTATGTAGAGCAAAAGTGGTTGTGCCTCTCTTGTAGGTTGTGGAGAAAGATGGCTTGGTTAACCAATCTAAAAACTCAGAGTTGCCACTAGAAAAGCATGAATTAGATTCTGAAAGTGAATGGGAAATTGCATTCAATCCCAACGAGGCTACTGTTCATGGTATGAATTTTTAGTTTCTTTTAGAAAAAGTTTATTCAGATCTGAGTCCAATTGAGGACATAGATGAAATGCAAATGAGTTCACCAAAAGTTACATAAATTTTTTATGAAAGATGGTTGTTTGGTACACATTTCGGTGAGCTCTTGTTCTTCAAAAATCTTAGTTTTGCACTCATGGTTCTCAATAGGTTGCTAAATTTGCAAGTGCTTCATAGATATTCACCTCTTCTTCACACTGGGATATATTTCTCTCAGCTAGTTAATGGCTTTGCATAGCCTTTGGGGCAGCAGTGGTGTGTTGTACCTAGTCCAAGTACATAGGTGTAATAGTTTACTTTATGTTTCTTGTTGTTGTTGTTTTGTTCCATTTTTGGCTTTGTTCTCAGTCTCCTGTCGTTTCCCCTTGACTCTATTGGCCCAATGGATAAACACTGGTCTTCAGCTAAGATTCTGGGGTTCTCTGCGTCCCTCACGGTCCTTGTCCCCAATTAGAGCCTATTGTTGTCCACATTTTTAAACCTTAAAAATTTCAAACATTTCTCCATTTTTTATCCTTCACATATCATAACTCCCACTTATTCGGTCCTGACTATAAGTGAGAACCAACTCCTATATGTTATACATGAGTGTCGAGCCTACAAAACTACTTCATATGTAGATTTTCCTGATAAATGTTCTACTGTTCTTGGAAAGATTCTATTGTAGGTATGTGTCATAAATAATAGCATTGATGTTTTGACTGTCTACATGATCTTTATGGATAATGTTGCCTCTAGCATATCAGCAAATGATTTTATGATGGGAAGTTTTCACAATTATAATGGTGTTGATATGTGTCCTTATAATGATCATCTCTTCACAAATAGGAGCTACCAGAAGAAAGATTTCTTTAACCTGAAAATCAAATATGAGAAAATAATAGTAACCTTGTGAGAACTTCAAGTTTTGAGAATTTCACTTGAATTTTAAACTATGGAGGCTCTTATGAAAGAACTTGCAGAAGTCGTAGGATTGTTGTTTTCTTTGCATGGGAGATACTTCCAACCCACTTTGGATTTATGGACTTCTTCAGCTTTGGCAGTAGCTACTTTCTTACATGACATGAGTGTTGGGCCCTCTAAACAACTACTACAGTTTCTACATTTGTGACTTATGGCATCAGAGGAACTTCAAATAGATTGAAGTCACAGGGGTAGGAAAATGCCACCCGGTCGGAGCACCTTCTTCATTAGCAAGCTAGAAGTCTAGAGTATCAACTGCCACAAGATCAATTCCTGCAACAAATATTCTACATTCCAAATGTTCTTTGTGCATTGCTGCATACAAATATTGAAGACTATTTCAGCATTGAAGCATATTATTGTGGTTGATTGGGATGTTGTGGGTAGTATATGGGATAATGCTTTTTGAGAATGGTTGCGAAACGATTATAAGAAACATCTTATGCTATTATCAAAACTATAATCTGCCTCGATTTGGCTTACAGTTTCCCCCAAAGGGCTGATAAAAGAAGTTCCAACACATTCTCAATAGAGTTATGGATGTTGAAGACTCGGCCTTTGTGTCATTTCTTCCTTTTGGTTTTCTATCCCTCTCAGCTAGACAAGAAATATAAAGTGAAGCTGATTTACACACAGAAAATGAAAATGTGAAAAGAGCACTTTGTTGGTAACAATTCTTAGTCTGCAAATCTTGGAAGGCCGCAGCTTGTTTTAGTAAAAGGTGGAGCATTCTAATATACAATGGTTGCAGAGTTGTGTAGTCTTTGAAAAGCCAACATTTGTATGGGCCAACAATCTCTTGAAAGTTGTCCGATGCCTCTTTAGCTATTGTTAATAAAAGACAACATGAATCCATTGTAAAGGCTTTAGAAACATCTTGAGCAAATACAATCAATTGGTCGCGGCATTGTAGAAGTCGATACATGCAAATGGATTTGTCAGAAAAAATTTAGAAACCTTCCAGTAAATGTAGTTGGCGGATGTGACATATTATTTATTTTCTTTACCAGCGCAACAGTGAAAAATAAAAGCAATGGACATGTATGCAAAATGTTGAAAAAGCCATAGATAACAACTGCCACCTCAGGAAGGAAACAATACATATCAAAAGGCAATCGTTGAAATGGGTTCGTTGAAAAGGATTTAGAAGCGGTTGTAATGCCCAAAATCCTGTGAAATTTGCAACTCACTTCCAGCCTGTGCCGAATTGGAAATGGAATTAGAAGAAATGAATAACAAAGGCATTACAAAGCATGCTTTTGCCAAATATTATCATTGGAAAAGCTCAGGTGGATAGGCAATACAAACCGTAAAAAGCACAAACAAAGTTGTGGCCTTTCTGAGTGGATTTGTTAAAAAGGTTTTAGAAACTTCCAACCAAATACAATTGGTAGCTATCAGGCCAAACTTGCAATATTCACCAATACCCTCTGGCCATGACAGAGCAGAAACTAAAAGGTAGATTTTGTCAGATATCATAGTTGGAAATTACTTTGTTAGCATGCATACGAGATCTGGAAGTACAGATGAGACCATGGCTAGAATATGAAAAGAGAGATTGAGCATTATGAAGGAGTGCAATTGAAAAACTAAAGAAAGATTGTGTCACTGAGGAATACACTTGAAAGTAGTGGTAGGGCAATAATTCCCAGCGAAGCAATGTGGAAGCAGCACATTAGGTGTTTGAGGGAATAGATATGAACATGATAACATCAAAGATGAGGCGATCTATTTCTGAAGGAGTGCAACGCCAAAAAGTATGCTCTCACAATGGAAGCTGCAACATGGATGGAATAGGCTTAATATTGCAATATCAACAATTCAAAGAAGTTATTTGTTTAACAAGAAATCCAAAGGAATGTAAAAGGTTGCAGGCATGATAGGAGATAAGGTACTAGGAAGGCTCCAGATATATCCAAGGATGGCGAGGAATTGGATTTGTCTATAGAAAGGAACAAAAGAAAATCAATTGTGTGAGAGCATAGACAAGGATGCGGATCCCAAATAGATAAACCATCTCAAGAGAAATTATTCATCAAGCTAAGACCGCAGTCACTTCCTCGCTTCGGGACGATGATGATAAAGGTCGTGGATCACTGAATGACTTTGTTGATGAGGTTTTAAAAACTTTCACGCAAATGTTGTTTGCAGATGAAGGTCGTCGCAATGTTAAGATGATCGCAGAATATTGGGCCTCCATTAAAAGAACAATAAAATGATATTCTGGTGAAATTATGGTGTTTGAAGCATCCCGTGTTGAAATTTGCATGAACATCTATTGAAGGTGATTGGCATGACTCAGTAAGCTAAATGAAGCCGATTTTGTTAGAGATTCAACAGATGGAAGTGCTCCGACAGGCATGCACAACAAGATGTGAAAGCACAAATGTGGGTTGTTTGAAATAAAAGATTGCTTCATGGAGAGAGGCCGAGGAACCCTATGAAGCATCTTTGAAGCTCTCTTTGTTGAGATATATCAGATGGCTTCACAGACAAAGAAATGAAATGTTTGTGAGATGCAACAGATTCTCAGAAGAATATATGAGAGCATAAAATATGACATGTAGATTTCCAAGCTAAATGTGGTGATGGAGAATATGCAGTCTGAGAAAGTACATCCAAGATTAAAATTCTCGGTAAACATTTCAGGAAAGAAGTTAAGTCTTGCAACAAGTTTCTCATTCTTTGTGCAAAGATTCTTGATGTAATATCAATCCTAGTATCTGATGACAATGGCAACCATACAACATTCTTGTCAAAGGATCTTGTTTTGTTACTTGTCTTTTATGCAAGAGTTGTGGTCTAAGGTCCAAGAATAGAATCAGAAACATATGTAGAAAGTATGTTTCTCCCATGACCATTTCATATTTTTACATGCTTGTATGGGAGCCTTTCAAGAAGAAACTACATTTTCATGTGGTAGCCAACAAGACAACTCAGTATCAAAATGTTGCTTGCCTAATGTGACACTTTGTTACAGGAAACTTGCAATGTCAGCATCCAAGATGTTTCAAGATTTGTTCTATGTAGAAGAGTTTCTTTCCCGGATTGTAGAGTCATAAGACATAGTGGAAAATAGAGATGACTCGTTGAACTGATAATAAAAGAGAAGATATGAAGTTGGATTCCACATAGGCAAACGGGCAGTTTGAAAAATGAAAAGGATGCAGAGCACGATGAAATAGAGAGAACAAGTTGAAGTAGAATATCAAGAGGCATCTTAAACTCTTGAGTTTCTTTTATCTTTTTGTATTATTTTCTTTGGGAGGGGTGGCTCTTGGTATTCCTTGAACAAAGGCAATCTTTAAAAGGGGGTTTATAGTCTTTGTACAGGGATCTTTTTGCTGTTCAACTAGGAGCTCCTGTGAGAGCTGTGGGGAGGGTAGTGACTAGATGGTTATTTATGTTTACTGTATTTGTTTGGCTGACCAGATTTCTGATCCCCCTTGCACTTTGGTGCATGAGTGAGACTCGATCAATCTGGAAGGTGTTTTGTTATTTCATTTTCCTGTAGAATTGGGAGTTTTGTAAGGGAGGAATAAGGAGGCTTTGTACTTCTTTCATCTGGAAATATAGAAGAGTTGTTGTTCTTATGTCTACAATTTCTTCTCATGGGCTAGTTATTCCTATGTTCAATTAGTTCTCTTTTAATGATTATATGCTCTTTTACTCAGCTCTTGATATGCAGGTGTTTCAAAAGGACTTTGTGCCTTTCTATTGTTAGTATTTATTTCTTCATTGTGGGAATTTGTATTGTGTGCCTATGTTCACAAGGCAGATTTCTTCTCATTTCCTTTCATCTTTTCTTCTTTCTTCTTGCTACCTTTTTGTACCTTCTGGTTAAAGGTACTCAAAAATCCAGAAACCCCCATTGTACGAGGGAGTTGCCCCTCTCAAACGCAGAGGATAATCATTGCAATCACAATGGTTACTCCATTTGTTGGTGTCTTTTTGTTGCTGCCTATTGGACGAATCAGGTTGTTCTTCGAGTGACAAAACTATTAATCGACAGTGTGTATCCTACAATCATTACATTCCATGAGGCATTTCTTGAGAACTCCTTAAAGTTACACAAATTTTCAGAGCCATAGCATTATATTGAAAAAGGTAAAGTAAATTTGGTTTGTAAGTTGAAAAAATCTTTACATGGTCTTAAGCAATCTACTAGGATGTGGTACCAAAAGTTCAATTCTTTTGTGTTGGGATTGGGATTTTTGATATCCAAACCAGATCATTAAATTTATTATAAGATGGATGGTGATCATTTCCTTGCTATCACAAATATATATATTTTGATAATGGTAAGGACATGGTTTATGAATTGAAGTCTCAAATTTCAACATAGTTTGAGATAAAAGAGTTGGGGTCTATCAAGTTCATTTTGGGGATGGAGATTTAAAGAGAGAGAAAATAAAAATATTTGGCTGGGCCAAAGAAATAATGTGAACTCAATGTTGGGAGATTAAACATGGAAACTTGCAAACCATTTTGTGTTCATATTTTAGTGGAGACTAAGTTATTAGTAGAGTATTGTCTAACTTCTCCTAGTGAGATGTGGGATATGGGTTAAGTACCTTATGCCAATCTTATTGGGATCTTAATGTATGGTATGGTTTGTACTAGACCATACATCATCTAAGTAGGAGTCTTGAGTCATTTCGTGGCTAATATTGAATGAGTACATTGGGATGTAGTGAAGAGGGTCTTCAAATATTTAAGAGGTACCTTAGAGTACTATGTTTATTATCATGGTGATTATATAGGATACTAGAATTTAATTGATATTTGTGAGTTTATGGATTTAGATTAGGTAGGGGAGGTTAAAAATAAGAGATCCATTAGTGGATATGTTTTCACTATGGTTGGTGGTGCTATAAGTTAGATGAGAATTAAGTGACAGGCCTTAGTCACTTTGTTCACTAAAGAAGAAAAGTACATGGTAGCTACTCATACTTGTAAGGAATCCATCTAACTTAAGTGATTGTGTTTAGATGTGGGGCTAAATCCAAGAGCTATTACATCTCTATGTGATAGTCAAAGTGCCATATGTTTGTTAAAGAACTTCATCTTTCATGCAAGGATTAAGCACATTTATGTCTAGTACCATTTTGTTCTAACATAGTAGAGGTTAGGAGGGTGATTTCCTCACAACCCCTAGTAGCTAGATTTTAGGGTTGGAATTTTCCCTTTTGCTCTTGCAATGTGTTCAACATGTGGGAGAATGTTGAGAAAAGGTATCTCAACCTTGCATTCCCAATGTTTGTATTTATTAATTATTTTGTATTAATTATATTTTATTTATTACTATGTCCCCACATGAGAATTTGGTGTCCCATTTGAGGTGGCACTACTTTGCCACATGTCAACATCTTGGAAGGTTTGCAAGACCATCTTGAGTCATCATGATGCGAGTTACTTATGATAGATTCATATGAACCATAAGAACATGTAAGGGGGAGGTTACATTGGAATATTGATGAATAATAATTATATTCTTATGATGAATGTTATAGAGCATATTTGAATGGAGAATGAAGACAAATTGGGGCTTTCAAGTTTAGGTGGTCAAATATGGCAATTATGACAAATGATAAGAGTGTAAGGAATAAGCTAAAAATAGCCTAGAAGACCAAGTCCAAGGGGGCATTGGAATTTTTGTCTTGACCATTTCATTATCATACCTCTTTGGGTTTGAAAATGGGTTTCCAAAACCATGTGATGGTTTCTAGTTTCTGCTTCATCTATTTATTGGTGCTTGGAGTGGAGTATGGTTTTGTTGATTTTATTTGTAGGTATTGTTATGCTACAAAAATTGTACTCTAGATTTATATGTTGGTGATACTTCAATAAGAGGCATATCCTACCAATTGTATTGTAACCATATTTCTTGCTGAATAATACAAGTTGTTCTACTTTTGGAGTGTGGGGTTTTTCTCTTGAAATGGTTTTCCCCCTTGTAAACCCTCATGTGCTATAATATTTTTATATTTAATGTGTTTCTATTTCTTGTAATTGTAAAGATCATTAAAATTTGCCTATACATCCTCTCAAATTATTAGTGTGGGAAGCATTTTTGTGTACCTTGATTCCTTTCCAGTACATCATCATAAGTCTCTTACTCATTCATCCATTCAATTTCCTTTCCATTACAATTCATCTACTTAACACATGCATCTCTATCTTCTTCACATATACATATCTCTCTTTTCTCTATACTTATGGTATCTCTCTATCTTCTATAGCTATCTCTATGTTCCTTTATCTTGTCTTCATCCTATGTATTACATATCCTTATGCAGTACATATATGTTCATCCTTACATATAGAGATGTATCCCTATTCACATTCCTTTCTTGTTGTACCTCTCTAGAGTTTCCACACATTATCTATATGTGCAGACTTATTGTTATCTTGGTATATGATAACTCTGTCTATCTTTATTCTACTCAAGGATATGCTCTCTTATTGCTAGCCTTTATTGTCCTTAAACAAGTTTTCACCATTAGCCTCCATTAGGTTTCCTTTTAAAATTTTCAACCTAATGTACATGGATTGGATTTGACCTAATAGCATCATCCCCTAGCTTAACACATGTCTTATCCTCAAGACATGTTAGCTTTGTTTGCCAATGTTTAGAAAGAAAAATATGAGGATTTTACTTGTCAAATTTTCCCCAAAATTTGTACCACTATAAAAAACCTATCCATAATTATTCCAACCACCTCTTGTGGAGGAATATTCTTATAAATGCTTTACAAGTGGTTATATGTGTTTTTCCATTAAAGGATGGCTTGGTGCAGGAAATAGAATTGTCCATTGACAATGATTAGTAGAACCTCACTTTCATTAATGGAAGAAGGAATCCCAATAGTGTCTATGAGTTGTCTCACATCCATTAAAATCCTTATCATTAGAGTTAGTTTAAATCTCACCAATTTCCTTAATTGCTTCATTTTCAAGATATGATATTGTTCCTTTGTTCTTACAAGTGGTGGTACTGAGCATGTGGATTCTTAATTTTCACCCTCATAGCTCCATCTAAATCTTTCATAGCATCATATAAATTAGATGCCTATAGTATATGTGCCTCCAATTTATCAATTTGGATTTTTAATACTTTTGATGAGATGGTCCATCCCATGCAATAATGATATAATGCATTAATTTCATTGCAAGGATCTTCCATTTTCTTAATTTCTTTGTTCAACTCTATATGTCACGCAACACATTTTGTCTTGACTATTTCCAAATGCCTTCTCTCATATTCTACTAATATCTCCTTAAAATTAAATTTCTATCCATCCAAAGTCCTTGTTTATACCAATAATCCACTGATCATTGTCCTCACTTGTTGTCCTAGAGATAAAGATGTATCCACCATGACTTGTGGCAATTATGCTTGAATTTTTACCATTATGTTCTTTAGGGACTCATTCGTAGTCATATATTGCACTAGAATATCTCCCTAGTGCTACTCTATTCTTTTTATTATATAATTTTATTAATTTCTTCCTTAATACCTCTTTTGCCTATTGATATTCCCTCTCCAACTATTCCTCATGAAAGATGTCTATCCTTTTTCCTCCCTATCCTGAACTTATGTCCTCTAACATCTTCTAGGCATTTGGGGGATTATCTTTTGGAAATCTTATTATTGCCTTTTCCCCTCTTAATTGTTACATCCCCAAACTTTGACTATGCTTTACTTTCACTTCCATGTGATTAAGTGGATAAGTTATCATGGACTAATGATTTGACATTTATGGAAATGTCAGGATAAATCATTAATTTTATGAATTATGATTAATGCATAGAATTAGACATGAGATTACATGTTATTGAGATTATTTAAGCATGATGTATAATGATTTATTTATGATACATTGATCATAGTTTGTATGACTATGAGTTTAACCAAGAAATAGATTTCCACCTCCAAGAATAGGAGAGCATCATCAGAGAGAAGGAAATAGATGTTTGGGAAGAGACAGGTTGCCATTTGAGTTTTAAGATGTATATTTAGTGAACCTTCTCGAGACGGGGTATGTATTAGTTAACTCTCCTTGTTGAGTTAATCTCAATTCGATCAATGTTGATTTGTCAATATGGAAAGGTTTCTGATTTCAAACTTCACTTGAATTGGTTGAGAGATATTCAGGAATTATTTAGAGGTTAGAGTTTAACCATTCTCCTTGTTAGGAATTTTTCCAACATATTTCATTATTTTGCTTGATGATTGACACTGACATCAGCATAAAGTTGCAAAGGGGGAGAAGACCTCAACCCCATTCTCGCAACTTGCCAAATGATTAGTATCAATGTCCATAGAAATGGTATTGTTACCATTAAGTTGATATCTTATATTTATTCAGTTGTGTATTATGATAATGTTAAGGAAATATGTTTCTTGTGTTATAAACACTTATCTATTTGAGATAAGTTTTTCTATGGTTTTGCAAACCACTTTGAGAACAAAGTGGTGCACATACTCCATATTCCCACGTAATGTGGAATGAGTGGGGAGTAACCCACGGTTGATGGGAACTATTTTCTGGCAAAAGGATGGCAGTTGTCTTATTGCATGCTCTTCTGAGGAGCTTTCTTAGGGAGCTTAATGTTTTCATTTCTGCAGTGTGGAGATACACATAGGGAGCGGAGGAAAATAATTATTATTCTAGTGGAAATCGTGCTTTTGCATGCACAGAAGACAATTAGTTGAGAATAGACGAAAAGCATAAGGATGAGAGAAAAGAATCATAGGGTGGAATTTGAACTTCGAGAGGAGGACTATGTTCAACCTTGAACATGTATACCTTAGTTATGGCTGAGGCTATGTTAAAAACAATATACATTATCTTTTCCTATTATTATATGTTTCTCTATAAGTGACTGCTATACGGCTTGGTAGGCTGATATTATACATGCTTTCTTAGAATAATTTTCTATACAGTATTAGAAGGCTAATAGTAATATGGTTTGAGCATACTTAGTAAAGTATACCATGTAGTTTCAACAAGCCGAAGGCTTTAAAACAAACAATATTATTCTTTTATCATTTAAAATAATATCTAGGAAAACCTTAACAGTCTTGTCTTGACTACATGTAATAAGTTGACTTCGACATCAACTGTTCTTGTTGATACTTCAAAAAAATTAACTCTTCTTGTGAGACCATCGTCATCTTTCAATGGTAGTGGGAGTTTGTTCTTCTTGGTCATTTTTATATAAGTCTTTGTTAACAAAGTTATTACCAGCCTTTGGTAAAATGTCTGTAGTAACGTATTAATAGAGCCTTGAGTTGAGTATGAAGTCTCCCTATACTTGGATGACATTCAGTAACTTTGGATTAAAGAAAATCATTCTTATATACTATCTATTCCTAAGCCTTGGTAAGGTTTTAAACCTGTATGCTTATCTTACTTGTGTTGAAATACACCAGACAACTGAGAGGGGGGATGAATCAGTTGTCACAAAAACTTAGCTTCATATGAACATCAAACCATCAATAACTTAATTGCTTATAATCAGATTTAACCATGAAAGCATGAAACCATAAACTTAATCACAAACAAACATCCAACACAGTAGACACTAAATTTTTACGTGGAAAACCCTAAAAGGGAAAAACCACAGTGGGTGTTAGCCCACATAAATATATGAGTTATAACAATACCAAAAATAGAGGCTCACTGCCCAAATTGCTCACTGCAAAGAATGGCTCACTGCCAAAGGGTGGCTCACTGCCAAGAGGTGGCTCACTGCCAAAGGGGTGAACTGATTAAGTAGCATCTACTCCATGCCAGGATTCACTTCCATTGAAGCACAATATAACTCATCTGCTCTTCTCTTTCGCACCTTCGCACTTATCTCTTCATATTCGCTCACTCTTACTTTTTCTCAACTCTATTACATGCTTTTATACAATTCATCAACCTTGGAATATACATCAAGGTCGGCATTACATTCATCAACCATTGGAACAATCTCCAAGGTTGACATTACAAAACATACACAGAAATAGGTCTAGACCTATTACAAAATTTAGCTAAGGAAAGTTGAAGAGAAGTATGATGAACACGCCACACCTTAGTTGGGACTCAAATGCAATCCTCCATGCCACAACACGCTTCTATAATCTTCAATGCATCTCTGCAAGTAGAGAAATCAACCAAGTCAGCCGAGATTGGAGATAACACTAGGTTTTATAAGAACATTCTTCTTTCATGATCCACACTTCTCTTTGTAGACCAATCCAAAGGTAGGAACATGATCAGGAGACATCCACAAGCACATTGTAATCACCAAGAACAACTACACGATCTGTAACCACTCTGTCAAGAAGTTTCTTCAAACCGGAGCAAAAGAACAACACTGTCAGCTATTGTCATAAAGAAAAGATAGCTTGCGGAATGCCAAATCACGAACCAATGGAGTTGGAGGCACTTAACATCATCTTAGACTTAACTCTAGAACTGCAGATCAAAATACTTCAATGCGGAGGAATACGGTGCATAACACTTTCTCCCTGTCTTTGCCAAACATACAGAAAAAGCTATTTTCACTCTGGTGAACATAACTCACTCAATTCTTCATACCAGAGGCTCAAAATCATAACATAGCATCTTCAGATGAACTTCTAAATAACTTCCAATCTGTAGACAAAGATATTCATTCTACATAAAATGCGGAGCATTCTTCTAGACTGTTCTTCTGTATGCAGTACACTATTTCCACTGCAGCTCACTATTTCTACCAGAGAAGCTAATTTTCTCAATATCCTCAACATCAAGATTAATTACATAAGTAAATACAAAGAATCTTACTCATTACAAGCAAACAACAAGATAGGAGCACAGTTGACACCAATGACAACACAGATAGGTTGACATCAATGACAACACTGATATGCTGACATCAATGACAACACCGATTAGGCGCATACTTGCAACAATCTCCCCCTTTGTCATTGATGGCAACATATGATGTGAAAAACTGTAAATACCATCAAGACATGATTCTCCCCCTTTCTCTTTACACATCTTCACTTTTTGAGTTTTTCACATGATGTCTCTCCCCCTTTGACAGCAATGGCAAAGGGAACATACTTGCATTCTATTTCTTTGATCCAATTGAACTATTATCAACACATCTAGCTACTCCCCCTAAGAGGTAGATTTTATTGGCCTAGGTAAAGCAATGACTTTTTCAATCACTTTTCACTTTCATTTTACTTACTTCTGAATACATTCTTGTCCGCAGTCATAAGAATATGTTCCCAAGCTGATTCTTCTTAGTATGTTCTTTAGTAACCCTTGTTCTTGTCAGACACTAATGATTTGATCTTCAATGTGATGCTCTTGCACAAATCCTACGGGTCTTAGAAATACTTTCTAGAGTTTCTTCATCCTGCACTTTTTTTCTTTTTTTTATTGCTTCATGGAGACACAACTGGTTCATATCCATTCTCCTCAGAGTTCATTAAGTACTGTCAATCAGCATGAAAACTTGCTCTGTGCAGGGAACAATGAACCCAAACCTTTTTGTACAATTCTTCTTTTATCCTTCTCAAATACAGTCTCAGTCCTAACTTAGACTTTGCTACTGATCCTTGACCTTGTCTTTTTATGCTGGGTTATTAGCATCAATCTTTTGGTCGAGGAGGAAAGATTTTCAATAAGACTCCCCTTGAGCCAGAGCTCCTAATTTACTTCCCAGAGGAAATATCTAAACTAGAAGCTAGTACAAATCCATCCTTGACTTCAATCACATCCGTCTTGATCTAGATCTTGCTGATTTCTTTCTTGGTTTCAACCGGATCAACTTTTTCCTTTCCCTTATCATTTCTCTACTCTATTTTCCTTTCTTCAGGATAGTAGTTTCTTTTCACATCCTTGCTTCTACTAAACTTTTCCATATGTCTAGGTTTGTTGCAATCATAGCACATAATACTTCCTTGTCCTTGATTTCTCCCTCTGAATGAATTTATCCTTGATCTGCATTGATTAGCCATGTGCCCAAGTCTATTGCAAGTAAAGCACTTTCCATTGAAAGATTGAGTTTTCCTTCCATTGTTGAAGCCATTTCTTGTCATACTCCTACATTCACTTGCTATGTAACCAGTTCTTTTGCAATTGAAACATTGACCAGAGAAAGATGGAACATCTTGATTCATTTTACTTCTACATTGAGTAGCCTTGTGACCAAGTTTACTACATGAGTAACATTAACCATTGAAAGAGAGATACCTTTGTGCATTTGGTTGCCTAACCAGAGATCTTCTTGATCTATTCATTTGGTCCTAAGTCGGTTTACCTTTGTCCTCCCTGACTTCAGAATTCTTTTCTTGATCTATTCTGGAACTTTTATCTTTCACAGGTCTCATATTATTTATGTCATCAAGATTTTTTTGACTTGCTTCAGCTATTAGTTTATCAAATCTGGCTACACTTATACTGAGTTTGTCTTGTTGAATCCATGCATGTTTTAGATTAGCTTTCAGATCCACAACTTCTTCTTCAAGCTTCAAGCAATCATTTGTTTTGTTTTTCAAGCATTCTTCAATTTTTGTTTTTTCTTCATTTGCTAACTTCAAGTCTTTGCATAAGCTCTTTGATTTTCCTTTTTAACTCTTTAATGCAATCATTTGCTTATGTTGTACTTACTTTCAAGTTTATGTTTTCTTCTTCAGGTTTCTCAAGATTTTCAAGAGCAATTTTGGATTCTTCAGTGGATAGATATTCATCTTGAGAGGAATTTATATTATTGCAAGCTTTAGACATAGATTTAGATTCAGCATTGGCAATCAAACACCAATTCATTTGTCCTTTTACTTCATACTAGCAACCTTTCTCCATTTTCTTCTATTTAGTATCATGCTCTTCTTTGGTTAATACCTTTTCCTTTCTTGTATTGTAAGACAACCTATTGATTTCTGAATACTTCTGTATGTCCTTATCAACCCTGACATTTGCACTCTCAATGATCTTTTTCAGTCTTTTATTGTAACACCCGTAGGCCTTAATCATAGTAGAGTATCCAAGGAAAGTTCATTCATCATACTTAGCATCAAACTTGCCTAGCTCTTCTTCTCTTTTGATATAACATTTTCTTCCAAAATCTTTGAAATATTTTACCAAAGGTATTCTTTCATACCACAATTCATAAGGAGTTTTAGTATCGTTACCTTTGACTTGAATTTTGTTTTGAATATAGATAATAGTATGTATAGCTTCCTTCCAATATGCTTCCAGTAGGTCAGCTTCCTCTAACATTGTCTTTGCAACTTCTTGAACAGACCTACTGATTATTTCCATTACTCTATTCTCTCTCGATAACTGTCATTTTATTACATGGGTCTCACACCACATATTGAATATATCAAAGGTAAACTCTTCACTTCTGTCAAACTTTAGACATCTGATTTTCACATTTAGTTCATCTTCAACCATTGTTTTGAAGACTTTAAATACATCTAGAGCTTCTGATCTTTCTTTGAGAAAACTAACCCAAGTCATTCTAGAATAATCATCAAGAAAGAACATAAAGTACATGTCATCATGGAGACTTTTTACTCTTGTAGGTCCACAAAGGTTTGTATGAACCAATTCAATCAGTTCAATTAAGGATCTTTCTTCATCCTGTGGACATCCTCTTGCTTGCTTCTCAACTTGACACTTATTGCAGGTGATGTTGCTAAAATGTATCCTTGCTGGCAGATATTTCACAACTTGTGCTAAGTTTATCCTTGCTAGATCATTAGGATTGATGTAACATAATTTTCTATGCCAAATCCAACTTTCATGATTCTAAATAATGTTGCCTTCTCTAAGATGAGAAAGATTTCCCTCTATCCTTTTTCCACCAGTTATTACAGCTCCAAATTTGTCTCTAATTTCAAAGGTATCATTCTGAAATATGAAACTGTATCCTTCTCAACACAATTGTCCAATGCTCAAGAGATTTTGTCTTATTAGGCTTTCGACATAGAGAACATTATCTATATGTTGTCTTCCATCAAAACAGATTGAACCTTTTCCACATATTTTAGCAGTAAGGTCATCTCCAAATCTAACTAATCCTTCTTCATTCTTCACAAGATTCATAAACTTGCCTTTATCACCAGTCATATCATTTTAATAGCTACTGTCAATAACGTAATAGTTTTTTATTTCTTCGTTGTCAATACTTACCTCTGGATCAAAATTTTCATCATCTTTACAATTGTCATTCTTTGAATTGAAACAATAGTCATCATCTTCAACATGATAAAAGGTTTTCTTGGATTTTCTATTTTTACCTTCTTTATCATAATTTTTTGTGTTTCTTTCTGGACATCCAAATGCATAGTGTCCAGCTTCACCACACTTGAAACAATTGAAAAATAATTCGTCCTGATGTGACATCCTGAATCAACCTCAAGTTGTTAGGCTTACCTCCGAGGAACCTTGCTCTGATACCAATTGTTGAAATACACCGAACAACTGAGAGGGGGGGGATCAGTTGTCACAAAAACTTAGCTTCATATGAACATCAAACCATCAATAACTTAATTGCTTATAATCAGATTTAACCATGAAAGCATGAAACCATAAACTTAATCCCTAAAAGGGAAAAACCACGGTGGGTGTTAGCTCACAGAAATATATGAGTTATAACAATACCAAAAAATAGAGGCTCATTGCCTACAGGGCTCACTGCCCAAATTGCTCACTGCAAAGAATGGCTTATTGCCAAAGGGTGGCTTACTACCAAGAGGTGGCTCATTGCCAAAGGGGTGAACTGATTAAGTAGCATCTACTCCATGCCAGGATTTAGTTCCATTGAAGCATAATATAACTCCTCTGCTCTGCTCTTTCACACCTTCACACTTATCTCTTCATATTCGCTCACTCCTACTTTTTCGCAACTCTATTACATTCTTTTATACAATTCATCAACATTGGAATGTACATCAAGGTCGGCATTACACTCATCAACCATTGGAACAATCTCCAAGGTCAGCATCACAAAACATACACATAAATAGGTCTAGACCTATTACAAAATTTACCTAAGGAAAGATGAAGAGAAGTATGATGAACACACCACGCCTTAGCTGGGACTCAAATGCAATCCTCCAGGCCACAACACACTTCTACAATCTTCAATGCATCTCCACAAGTAGTGAAATCAACCAAGTCAGCCAAGACTGGAGTTAACACTAGGTTTTCTAAGAACATTCTTCTTTCATGATCCACACTTCTCTTTGTGGACCAATCCAAAGGTAGAACATGATCAAGAGACATCCATAAGCACATTGTAATCACCAGGAACAACCACATTATCTCTAACCACTCTATCAAGAAGATTCTTCAAACTAGAGCACAAGAACATCACTGTCATCTACTGTCATAAAGAAAGGAGAACTTGCGAACTACCAAATCATGAACCATTGGAGTTGAAGGCACTTAACATCATCTCAGACTTAACTCTAGAACTGTTTATCAAAATACTTCAATGCAGAGGAATGCGAAGCATAACACTTTCTCCCTATCTTTGCCAAACATACAAAAAAGGCTATTTTCATTCTGGTGAACATAACTCACTCAATTCTTCATACTGGAGGCTCAAACTCGGAACATAGCATCTTCAGCTGAAATTCTAAATAACTTCCAATCCGCAGACAAAGATATTCATTCTACAGAAAATGTGGAACATTCTTTTGGACTGTTCTTCTTTATGCAGTACATTTTTTCCACTGCAGCTCACTGTTTCTACCAGAGAAGCTAATTTTCTCAATATCCTCAACATCAAGATTACTTACATAAGTGGATACAAAGCATCTTACTCATTACAAGCAAACAACAAGATAGGAGCACAGTTGACACCAACGACAACATAGATATGTTGACATCAATGACAACAGCGATTAGGCATATACTTGCAACAACTTGAAGGAAACCGACTGGTAACAATGAATAAGTTTACTATTGGATAGGCAGATGGAGTCGAGGTTTAGACTCCCAAGCCCCAATTGTTGAGAGAATGGACTCTTGAGCCCATATACTATTATATATTATTATCAACTCGAGAAATAATAATGATTATCAAGTTTATATATATTATTATTGTGATCAGTAGGATCTTTTGTGCCATCATAGTATGCATACAACCATCTTGATGATTAATTTGAAAAGGTATGTGGTCTATAAGAGCCATGTCATTCAATGACATCCACTTAGCTATGAATCGATAAGTGTTCTAATTGAAATTTAAGCTTAGAGTTTATTCATTTTTTGATGTATATCAAGAAACCCTTTTTAATTATGACAAGGGTTCTTAATTATTCATTTGTGTATGGAGGGATTAGAAAAGATGGTTTTCTAAGAATATCCCAAACATGCATAATGAACATATAAATCTTTTCACAAGTATGTGGTCAACTCAAAACAGATATTTTATTGTTGATTTTGATTAGACAAGAATCCATGAATCAAGTTAAGTATCTTGGACAAACTTATGATGATATTATAAAACTATTATTTATATCGATATTAGACACCAAAACCAAGAATGTTTATAAACTTTTGAAACAAGGAATAGAGTGACAGGGAGTCACAAATTCCATGTTGCATTTATAATAAGAAACTTCTTTGGAAGATTAAGACCTTAATTTGAACCATCTTGCACTCTAGAAATCATAGTTAATAACCTAAGTCAGGAGGACTATGGATGAGATTTATTAAGACATCCCATGACTAGAATTGTTCATGTGTTTTGTGAATGCGGATTCAAATAAAGCCAAGTGGTCTAGGAAAGACTGGTGGTATTTGATTCCATGTTATATTATATAGTTATGTTATTATTTTTTTTGGAAAACAAGGATGTTTGATATTTCCATGTATTGGGTTAGAGAAGTTAAACCCTAGTATTAAAACCAGAAGGGTTTAGAAAATTTATAACTCTTATGTCAGATATGACATTGTTTATATATATGTTGGTCAACAGTGGAAGGTCAAGTAAACCAAAGAGTAAGACAAAAAGAGTCTAAGTAGTACTTTAACAAATTCAAGGTGATTCTATGATAGAGTTGAAACTTGATATATTGCACAAGGATGTTTGATATTTGAGTTAGAGAGTAGAATGATAGGAGGTCATAGACCCTAGAATTGCAAGTATACAAAGAGGGACTCTTTGAAAGGTTGGTATTGTTAGATTTAGGACAAACAACTGAGAGCGGGGGGTGAATCAGTTGTCCAAAACTTTCTTACAATTAATCACTTAAATCCTTTTCTTAATTCAGCAGCATAATAATAAATCAATCATGAAAACATAATGCATCAATTCAAGAGTAGAAACACATTAACACATATGACACCAAGATTTTTAACGTGGAAAACCCAGTTAAGGGATAAACCACGGGGTGACTAACGCAAGATTGTATTCTCTATTAAAAGAATAGGAAGAACAAAATGGCACATGCTAATTAGGGCTCACTACCTGAGCACACTGGTCACAAGAGGCCCACTGCCTACAGGTGTAATGTCCCCTTCTCGTAAGCCAAAATTTTTCTTGACCTCTGACAATTTCAACTCACAAGAAGGAAAACATTAGAATTCCAAATTTTTCTCTTTCATATCATAATTAACATAGATCCATATTCTTTTATAATTCCATAATCACATAATTCATATTCATAGTCATATTCATACTTATATTCATATTCATATTTGTATTTGTATTCATATTCATACACTTCTCATGCACTCCTTGAGCGTATTCTTAGTTCCCTCTCATTAATCATTCTTACCTTCCATAGGAGTATAGTCGTATTAGGGCACAGTCCATCCCTACGGAGGCCCAAAGGTTTCTCCCAACATTTGGGGTTCTTCACCATTTGGCTCGATGGAACTTCACGTAACACCCGGTATTCTTCATCCCATCGAGAGTCACCTCACATTGGGCACATTTGTTATGAGCTCTGTGTATGAGGAAAATCGATTAAATCAAAAATACTAAAATTAAAAACCAATAACATAAAGAGAACCGATCTAAATAAAAGCCATTACTAATAAATCAATGAAATATAAAAGTTTTTACAGAGATTTGTATTGTTCCCTTTGGATGAATGTGGATTGCTCAATAGTGTTGTGAAACCATGGTTGCAACAAGCAAGTAGTGTGCTCAAAGATCAATGTTAAGAGATCGTGAAATTGCTCAATTGATGCGATGTATGGTCAAAGCGCTGTTAAGTATGCCTGAGAATAAGATCGAAAAGAGAGGTAATGAAGGAGATGAGGGGGGTTTATATAGGTTTCAAGGAAGATCGATCAACGGTCTAGATAATTCAGAAGAATCAACAGAGGAGAACAGTTGAGGAACGTGCAACGAATAAGAAGAAGACAAGTGTCACACAAAAACTGTTTTATTTGAGTTAAACACTTTCTTTTCTAAAGATAAGACATGCTTTTCATAAATTAGAAAGCTTTTTTTTCTAATTTAAGAGAAATTGATAAAAATAAGGTTGAGTGAATAGATAACTCAACTTTAGATTTGCTTTTGCATGATTTGAGAGAAATTAAATAATAAATTATTTAATTGTGTGTGTATGGAGAAGAAGACTTAATTTTAGAAGATTTGAAAGATATTTGTAGATAAAAAAGCAAATTAAATAAATAAATTTATTTAATTGTTGTGCATGATTTGGAAGAATAAATAAAATATTTGATTTATTTTATTTTTGGAGATTGAGAGGATTTAAATAAATTTGATTTGATTTATTCAAATTTGGAAGAATGAATTTGATTTAATTAAATAATTGAGAATTATTTAATTGTAGATAAGAGGGAATTTGTGATGAATTAATTAAATAATTGGATTTATTTAATTAATGGAGATTTAATTTTTGAAAGAGGATAATGATTTAATTAAATAATTAAAATTATTTAATTGTGGAAGAATAATAGAGGAATTTGATTTAATTAATTAAATAATGAGAATTTATTTAATTAATGTTGAAAGTATGTGATTTAGAAGAATTTGATGAAATTCATTAAATAATTACATTATTTAATTAATGTTGAAATGTAGGTGATGCTCCAAATTAAACGAAATGCAATTAGTGCGACGACTTGGTCATTTTAGGGTGTCTACATTTTGCCCCTCTTTAATGCAATGCAATTTATGGCATCGCGTCAAAGAAAATGATTGTTGAAGACATGATACAATTTTTGATGCCCCAATGTAGGTAGTTGCCCCAGCGCATGCTGGCATAGGGTGCCCCCTCGAGAGGAAAGATAGGGAAGTGACAGAAGAACTGTGTTGACGCTCGACTAGAAGATTTGTTGGAGATAGGCAAGGTTGAATAGAAGAAAGTGGAGATAGACTGTTGATCGATCATTGCTGATGAAAATGATATAAAGGATGTCATGAATGGATGGGTGAATGAATGAGCTTGTTGCAATGGTTTCACAAATGTTTATAAAGAGCAATCCTTATTTTTGATATAGCACGTGGATATTTTGCTACCAAGGTATAAAAGACCAAGGTGCAGTAATATCCGAGTGCGTGGATGTTGACTCTGCAAGAAAGCAATTTGAAATTAGATCCTTTAGACATAATATGACCTTGTTAGAATATGTGAATGAGCCCTAGTCTTGAACATAGAATAAACTTCAATACATGTAAATGCAAGAAGAATATTAATATGTAAGATGCTAGGTCGTAACACACACAAGATAAATATGATGTTAAGAAAGATACTAAAGATCATTCCTCAAACACGGCACACAAAAAGCAATGACTATGCCCCCAATCCGTACTACATCGCAACATACCAAGATTATAGATAAATCAAGGTAGCTTTGAATAGGTAAAGGAAAAAGGAACAAAAAGATAAACCAAAAAGTAAATTGACTGACTTACAAAGAAAACATACAACCAACATATTCTCTTGCCAAAGAGGTAGCTCAGGATAGATTGGATAGGAAAGATAACAGCCTTATCGTAGGAACGTTGTGTCCGTTAAAGGGGGCTATCTACCTAAAAAGACAATGTCTTGCTGCGGGAAATGCCACATGTTGTAGGAGACGCGTGTGTTGGTCTCGACAATGGAACACTCTGTAGAAGACAAGCTTGTTGATCTAGGGATTTGGTTAAGCGGGATTTAGTTGGTGTTGGCAATCGGTATGCAGGACAGTAGATGACTCTGGAAGGAAGCTACTTTGCTTCAGGTTTGTTAAAGACTTTTGCTTTGAAAGGATATGCTAGCTTGCTGCTTGAGTTAGTCAAGTCAGGGTGAATGGATTTTGGTAAATGGAAGACTAGAAAGATGACAGTGTTAATGGGTTGGAGTGGGTGGAGAAGGATGGATCATGTGTGCCTGAGTACTGGATACATGCTTCGTATTCTAGACTGCCTACATACCCTGTATCCACGGGATCAAGGCACATTACGAGGAAAGATGAACAATGATAATATGTAGTTCTGGATAGAGTGATGAGGTGGATCGAGGTGGAAGGGGGAGATCTTATGTACCTGAGTACTGGATACTTCCTTCGTATTCTAGACTGCCTACATACCCATATCCATGGGATCAAGGTACCTTAAGATTGAGATGAGATAATATGTAGTTCTGGTTGGTGTGATGATGTGGGAAAAGTGTTGAGAAGATAACAGCCTTATCGTAGGAGCAATGTGTCCATTAAAGGGTGTTACCTGTGAACAATGAGAAAGAGATTGAAGTATGCGTTGTAAACCATGAACAAGGAACCAATCCTAGACCTAAGTTAAGGAAAGAGTTGCCCCCATTCTGGTAGAGGAAACTGTATGGGTGACTGCCGAAGAAGACACCGAAAGCTTTGACCTAGGACAAGACAGTGTTAACTGTAGACACAGATCAAGATGTGGGATGACGACGAGGGACATTGACAAATTTCCAAGCTATACTAGATAGGGAGATGGAAATGCAAACAAGGTCAATGGTTTTATTATGGATGGATGGAAAGTGTGCTGCGAACTAGACATGGAGTGGACAGGACTCGATAGACGATGGATGCTGACTCTACACATAGCACCTGTTTGCCAGGTTTTCACTATGGTACTTATCCAAGGCACCTGTTTGCCAGGTTTTCACCAGAGGACAGATTTTTTTGGATTTTTTTTTTTTGGAATACTCTGAGGATCAGGCATAGAACTTCTTGAGATGGACACTGTTAAGTGGCTCATCTAGAGGAATGCCATCAGGTGTAGCTAAAGTATAAGCTCCTGATCCATATGTTGCTATCACAATAAAGGGGCCTAACCAATTAGGCTCAAACTTGCCCTTCTTTTCTCGATCTACTTGATTTCTCTGATTCTCTTTGAGTACAAGATCACCAACTTGAAACCGTCTTTCTTTGATCTTTTTGTTGTAATTACGCCGGAGGCAGTTTTGATAGACATGGAGATGATTAAGTGCGGCAAGGTGCCTCTCATCTAGTAGTTCAAGCTCAGCTAATCTGGAAGTGCGATACTCGTCTCCGTCGATCAGGTCCTGCATGGATACTCTGAGGGATGGGATCTCGACCTCTATAGGTAGGATGGCTTCAAAGCCATAGACCAAGGCATAGGGTGTGGCACCAGTTGGTGTTCTAATGCTGGTGCGGTAGGCCCATAGGGCGGGATTGAGTTGCAAGTGCCAATCATGACCAGCTTCATTGACTATTTTCTTGAGGATTTTGAGAATGGTTTTATTGGAAGCCTCAACTTGGCCATTACTCTGTAGATAGTAGGGAGTTGAAAAGCGATGTTGGATATTGTATTGTGTGCACAAGGCACGGACATCTTGGTTCTTGAATGGTCTCCCATTATCAGTGACAATGGCTTGGGGAATACCATACCGGCATATGAGGTAGTTTAGGATAAACTTGGCTATTTGCTTACCAGTGATATAGGTCATAGGAATGGCTTCCACCCACTTCGTGAAATACTCAGTGGCGGTAATGATAAACTTGTGTCCATTGGAGGAGGAAGGGTGGATTTGTCCTACGAGGTCGAGACCCCATTGAGAAAATGGCCATGGAGTTGTCACAGGTTGTAATTCATGAGCAAGTGTGTGAATCAAATCTCCATGCTGCTGGCATTGTAGACACTTCTTAGCAAACTGTGCAGCATCTTGCTCTATTGTAGGCTAGTAATAACCTATTCTGAGTATCTTCTTAGCAAGATTAGGACCGGTAGAATGTGTGCCATAGACACCTTTGTGTATGTCTCGTAAGGTAGCCTCAGCTTCTCCTGCGTTAAGACATCGTAAGAGGATACCATCGAGACTCTAGCGATATAGTGTATCACCCAAAATGATGTAACGGGAGGATCGATGGATAAAGGTTTTGCGTTGGGTGGATGATAGGTCAGGGGGAAAGGTTTTGATCTTGAGGTATTCATAGATATCTTCGTACCATGGGGAATTGGGACCAACAAGTTTGCAGATGATTTCAGTAACAGGAACATCGACGGCTGGTATCAACAATTGCTCGATCAAGAATTCACACTTCTGTGTATTTGCAGGCATGTCAATCAGTGACCCTACAGAAGCCATATAATCTGTAGCTTTGTTATGCTCTCTTGGAATTTGCTCAAATGTGATGCTAGAAAAGTGTGGTTTGTAGGCATCCACTAGTTGCTTGTAGGGGACCAACTTTTCATCCTTTGTTTGGTACTCATCCGTGACTTGGCGAATGACTAGCTATGAGTCTCCATATACTTGTATACTTGTAATTCTATGATGTCCCATTGAACTGCTGTATTAAGACCTATGAGGAGTGCTTCATACTCGGCTATGTTGTTGGTGCAAGGGAATGCAAGCTGATATGACTTTGGAATGTAGTCATTTTGAGGTGTGATGAACAAGATGTCGGCCCCTAATCCATGCTGTGTGTAGGAACCATCAAAGTATAACTACCACATTATGGATTTGGAAAGAGTGAATAGATTCTCATCCGGAAAGTCTACTACCATAGGGTGTGTATCTTGTATGGGTGCTTCTGCTAGTTGATCTGCTAGAGCTTGTCCTTTGATTGCTTTACGATTCACATATTCAATGTCGAACTCACTAAGGATCATGACCCATTTAGCTAGTCTGCCTGTAAGAGCTGCTTTTGCTAGTAAATACTTCAATGGATCAATTTTAGCTATAAGAATTGTGTGTTGGTTCAACATGTAATGCCGCAACTTTTGGGAGGTGAACACTACTGCTAAACAAGCTCTTTCCATCGGTGAATAATTGAGTTCATATCCCACCAAGGTTCTACTGATATAGTAAATTGCATGCTCTTTTCCTATTTCATCATGTTGTGCTAGCAAGGCCCCTAGGGCCGAAGTTGTAGTTGAGATGTATAATATCAAAGGTTTATCAGCAACTGGTGGAACCAATACAGGAGGTGTAGCCAGATACTCTTTAAGCTGATCAAATGCTGATTGACACTTATAATTCCATTGAAATGAGACATCCTTTCAGAGCAAGTGTTGAAATGGTTGACATTTATTTGCTAGTTGTGAGATAAAACGCCTGATGGATTGCAACCTTCCTTGGAGGCTCCTTAATGCTTTTAGGTTCTTTGGTGGAGGCATCTCTATTATAGCCTTTACTTTTGCTGGATCTACTTCGATACCTCGACGAGAAACAATGTAACCGAATAGCTTCCCTGATGTTACACCGAAGACACACTTCTTTGGATTGAGGCGCACTTGATATTTCTCGAGCCTGTCAAAGATCTGTCCTAGCACTTGTATGTGATCTGCCCTAGAAGATTTAGATCCACATAATCCTCCATGATGTGATGAAAGAGATCGTGGAATATCACTATCATAGCTCTCTGATAGGTTGCTCCTGCATTCTTTAGACCAAATGGCATGACACACCAACAATAGTTACCCCATAGACAAGTAAAGGTTGTTTTATGCTGATCTTCCTCTGCTATCCTTATCTGATTGTACCCAGAGAATCCGTCCATGAGAGAAAGCATCTCGTGACCTACTGTCAAGTCAACTATAATGTCAATGTTTGGTAATGGAAAGTCATCTTTGGGACATGCCTTATTAAGATCTCTGAAATCATTACACATGCAGATGCGCCCATTGGGTTTAGATACATGTACAATGTTGGAGACCCAATCTGAATAGTCAATAGGTCGTATGAACTTTGTGTCTAACAGCTTATGTATTTCCACTTTCACTAAGAGAGCTATCTGTGGGTGCATCTTCCTCAACTTTTGCTTGACTGGTTTAACCTTTGGATCAACTGTGAGATAGTGAACAACTAGCTTGGGGTCTAACCCTAGCATATTAGCATAGGTCCACGCAAAGTTGATGGTTCTCTATAAGAAGAATGTGTTAAGATTCTTGTGCTCTGTTTTTGATAATGATGCTGCTAGGAATGTGGTCTTTGGATTTTGCTCTGTGCCAAGGTTTATCTCTGTATAATCTTCCACTAGGAGAGCTAACTTCTCTTGATACTTAGATGGTAGGGGAAGGTCAAATCCTCCATCCTCAGGTGCCACAGTTGGGTTTTCACCTTTGGATACGTCCTTTGTTTTTACTATTTTGTGATCAAGAGGTGCCACAGTGTGGTTTTCACCTAGAGATCTTTCTTTATTTTTACTTTTGCGACTGGAGGATTTGGCATTCTCACCAAAATAAGTCGTTGGCTCTAGTTCCATTACAAAACCTGCTTTATGATTACCAAGAGGGATACCTTCCGGAAGTCCCATGAACTCAGCTAGAGCTTCGTCATTCTAAAATACATCTATTACGGGGGACCCTTGTTGGTCCCAATCGATAAGTTCAGGGTAGACAAGTGTTACATTCTGGGTGCTGGTAGTGGAGGTTAAGGATACGGAGGATAGCATAAAAATGGAGGATTCTGTGAATAGGTTGGTCATATGGAGGGAAGAGTCATCGATGACATCCTCTGTAGACGTCGAATCGACGGGAAAAGCATCAGCTACCTCATCGAGGATATACTCGATGTCCAAGGCGTGTGGTACCTTCCTTCCAAATCCTAATCCCTTCTTATCTAGTTTCTTTGTCACAACAATGGATTCCATAGTTCCTTGATTTTGTTTCCCAAGGCCACCTTTGCCTTTATAGCCCATGTTTTTTTACTATTCTTAAGCCATTGCCGTATTGCTTGACTAGTATTGTGACTGGTTCTTTCTCCTTATAGAGCCAAGAAGAAATATCCTCAATAGTTTCCTCTTCCAATAACCGTCCATGTTGGAATTGGGTTAGGAATGTTGGGGGAGGAATAGCTACTTTTCTGGTTACTTTGGCAATGGGTGGTTGGCCGTAAGATTTTGGAGATAAAGGCATCCGCCCTACACAACAAGATTTTGAGATATCATAAGATCCAAAGCCTATATCACGGATGTGGGCCTTGATCTCAGGTAGAGGATTTGGGTTACTTGTAGAGGTTGGCGTCAGAGTTTCAGGATCAACATATAGTGGGGATTTAAGGGCTTTTTCATTGTTAGGCACCTAGTTGCAATTCTTATAACTGCCTTGCAAGACACGATAGAATTCAAAAGGATTGGGGTCTCCTGGGATAGTGATCTCCGTACCATTGTATGGGAACTTTAGAGATTGATGATACGTGGAGGGAATAGCTTTCATTGCATGGATCAATGGGCGGCCTAGGATAATGTTGTAAGGTAGTTCAATATCAAGGACTTGACACCTGGTTTCAAGCATGACAAGGCCCAGTTGTATAGGCAAGTGGATAACACCTTCTGAACGGTGTTCTGCATCATCATATCCCTTGATTGTAATACTTTGATCATTGTTGACATGATCCTCAGAGTATCCCAATTGCTTAAGTAACTTTAAAGAACAGATGTTGAGACCAGCACCATCATCTATGAGTATACGTTTGATTTTGCACTTATGGATGAGCACTTCAATATGAAGGGCATCATTGTGACAAGGATCATGGGATGGGAGATCTTTCTCCGAGAAGACCACATTGTAGGGTGAAACAATGTTACCTACTATAGCTTGGAAATTCGTGACTACTATGTTGTTGGGAACCGAAGACTCTTGGAGGGCTTTTTCTAGCACTACTCTATGTGTAGGTGATGACCGTAGAAGGTCCAAAATAGAGATCTGTGCTGGTGTTTTCCCTAAATGTTTGAAAAGATTATAATCAGATTGAGCCGAAAGACTGGGTGTAGGACCACGAATGGTGACACGACCATGGCGAGTTGTAACAGCGCAATCCGTAGATTTGCCTTTAATTGTGAGGGTAGACACTCGACTCTCTTCAAAACGACCTACAATAGAATCAAAGGAAGTGGAAGCATGATTGATACCTTTACCTCTATCCTGAGGAGGAGGTGGACCATGATGAGGGAATGGTTCCTTGTACATATCAAGATCTTTGTTCGTGTGTTGAACTGGTGATTCATTCTCAAAAGTGATTTGGTTACCTTCGATGAGATTTTGGATTAGGTGCTTGAGCTTCATGCATGATGTGGTTCGATGCCCTTTGCTCCTATGGAATTCATAGTATTCATTTTCTCTATACTGCACAGTTTTGTAAATAGGTTCACCATATGGGGGAGCATCTGGTAAGGTGATGAGTCCTTTCTGTAAGATCTGTTGTAGGACTAACTCTATAGGCACTCCCAAGGGAGTGAATTGATGTCGCGGCGGGTAATCTTGCTGAGGTCACTCCTATTGTCATTGTTGTTGATTTTGATATGGTTGCTGCTGTTGTTGCTGTTGTTGAGGTGGAGCTTGACTTGGTTTGGAGAGCTGCAGCGGTGTTTGCAACATTTGGACATGTTTAGAATCAACCACCCCATCGTTGACCACGTGTTTGTTCTTGTTCCAAAACTTGGGTTTATCGTTCGATTGTTGATGAGGAGCGTTGTCTTTCATTTCTTTAAAGATTTTGACCACACCCTTAGCAATGAGGGCCTTTTCAATGTTGATACCCTTGTATGTGATTTCGTCAAAGGTTGTAGCACTAAGAATTTGCAAATGGAAACCTAACTCTTGGTTGAGGTTTTACACAAATATGCTAACAAGTTGTTTCTCCAAAATCTTGAAAGGGAATTTGCTAGCCATTTGTCTCCATCGTTGGAGGAAAGAAATGAAAGTTTCACCATTTTTCTATTTATTGTTGCATAGATCGGTCATGGAAATCTCATGCTCTGCGTTGTAAGAAAAATGGGTGGCAAATTTCTCTGCTAGCTCGTTGAAAGACTTGATACCCATAGGTAAGTGTGAGAACCATTCTATAGCTTGACCTCCAAGACTGCGAAGAAAGAGACGCACAAGATATGTGTCATTATGTGAGACCTCGAAGCAAGCAAGATAGAATTCCCTGAGATGGTCTTTTGGGTCACCTTTTCCTTTGTATTTATCGAACTTGGGAATAGTGAAATTTTGAGGAAAAGGGATCATTGGTAATGACCGATCAAAAGGATAAGGACACACTTCCTCTAAAGAGAAGGTCTTCTTGGTGTGGCCAAACGTAAGATCAGATAGCTGTTGTTGCACTTCTGCAATTTTTAGCTCCATCGTTGTGGGAGGAGTTGGAAGCATCTCCTGCTGTCCAAGAAGTGGTTGTTGATGCCCATATGGAAGATTGTGGTGTAAGCCATGAACATTAGTGTTATAAGGGTCGTAAGATTGGTTGGGGTCATATGCATTGTACGTTGGGTTGAGATTGGGTTGGAATTGGATGCTTTGATGAGGAGGAGGTGGGGGTGGCGCTAGGTAAGAATGTTGGCTTTGTGATGGTTGGAGAAAAGAATTAGGTGGAGGAAAGCTAAAGTGTGTTTGATTAGGTTGCAATGGCGGCACATAGCTTTGGGAAACTTGATGTTGGGAATGTTGACGGCGGCTAGGCAATGTGTGAAAGAAATTTAGCGAGGACGAACGTAACGGAGGAGGGACATAGGTAGAAGTGATTTGCGATGGTTGAGGTTGATTGAGGATGAGAGTAGAAGAATTTTGTGGGGGGGGCTGCATGACTCTAATTGGTTGAGAGACATGGAGGTTTGATGATATGGGAGGTGGTATGTGTTGAGACCCTTGTTACATGGCTACATAGTTGTTACCCGGATTGTAATTTGGTGGAAAACCTATTCGTGATGGGGTAACCAAGATTCCACTTGCAATTGGTGTGGACACTTTAGGAGGTGGTTACATATTCGATCGAGCTAAGGTGGCTTGCTTAGCTAACTCCGCTTGTCATTAGATAGTTTCTTGTTGATTTTTGTGGATCTCCATAGGAGTCAGAAGCGGTGAAGTGGTCCTCTTTCCTGTTGGGTTTTGAAAGAGGGGATTCTTATATTGTGAGCTTGGTTTCGGTAAAGGCGTGGTCACTGTTGACATGGTTTGAACTGCTTGTATGGTGTCTTGGTTGTTGTTAGGCTCGCTAAGCGTGGATAGATCAAAACCTTTAGGTAATTTGGCTCCTTGCTCTGCTAGCAAGCAAAAGAAATGATCTTGGTTCTCACTAAGGATTTTGTCAAAGGTGGCCAAGGCTTGAGGATCTTATATAAATTCATCAAGATCTTGCTCATCTTCTTGAGAGGATTGACCTATTTCAAAGTGTCACTCTTCTTGAGATGGGGCTAGATCTGCAGTATAGCCTTGTGGCACAAAATCCTGAGGCATGTCGGTAGTATAGTGAGGAATACTTACCAAAGGGACCCCTTCTTCCTGAGATGGTACTTGATCAATAGTATAACCTTCTAGAACAAAATCCTGAGGCATACCGGTGGTGTATTGGGGTGTACTTACCAAAGGGACCCTACCCTCATGAGTAGTGCTAGGGTGGTCAAGGTGTGGCATGCTGGGAGAGTTGGTAGATCTTTTCGCGGATGTCCTAGGAGTGACCTTGGGAAAAATGTTGAGATGGCCTGATTGCGGTGTGTGAGGAGGTGAGTTACGCTTCTTAGAGACAACTTGCTTGGACTTCATAGTTTGCTAGAGCCTAGTGGTTACCATGGAATACACTAGAAAAAAGGTAATGTTGAGATTCTGCTTGGTGTTTTTGAGAAAAAGGCAAAACTTTGATGCACAAGTAACTGGACCAAAGGCGCTATACTGTTTGACCAAGGGCGCAGGACTGTGCAACCAAAAGCATGCTACTGTTATACCAAAGGCAATGGACTGAGCTGCCAAAGGTGAGGTACTGCTATACCAAAGGTGAGCTACAAAAACCAAAAGTGAGCTATTGTACCACCAAAGGCGAGCTGCTATAATAAAAAAGGCACTGAAGTAGTGTCTGATGTAAAAAATTTCTATTTCTGATTGGATTTGGTTTTTTTGGCAAGAGAAAACATAGCAAACACAGTTGGCAACCAAAAATAGGACTGACACAACAGATAGTGTATGTTCGAGGCTCACAAAAAGCCCAATGTTTCCACAGGTATGAGACAGTTGCAAAAAATAATCAAGCACTTTTTATCCCTAGAGACAAGGTTTCATTGTAGTAGATCAGCTCACAGCTTAATACTCCGTCGATAAAAATATCATTCCATAAAGGTGTCAGATATTTTGTATCTTTGCGAGAGACGATAGGTAGGGATATCTCACCCTCCCCTTGGAAAGCTCAAGTAGGTCAAGGGAGCTTTACAGCCAAGGGAATACTATATCTTCTCAAGGGAGCCAATGGTGAGTGTCTTAAGGGCTTAAATCGATTCCCCTTGCACTGATGATTACTGCAATGTTCAGAGGTAGGTCGGGTAGTCACTATCTAAAATGGTTCTTAGTAACTTTGAGGGACCAACGCCTTACAAGCAATGCGATAAGCTACTAAAAGTTTTAACCAATCCTACTAAGAGTATCAAACACTTCGCTCAATGTGAAAATTGTTTCCACAAAGAACTAGTACACCTCTTTTCAGTTTGGCACCACAAGGTAAGGCTGACGTTGGTTAGGACTTAGCTTTCACCTTATCCCTCTTATATAGCGGTTCAAAGGAAAACTCCACTTAGGGTCGTCCCTTTTGAATGAAGCGCAATCCAAAAGCAGGCCCTTCTAAAGGAAGTACTGAAATGTAAGAGCAAGCACATCAAATAAAGGTTCAATTGTCCCGTTATAAGAAAAATAAGGTGCAACTAGATTAGGCACACACACGACTGTAGTTGTCAATTGTCCCTTATAAAATTGAAGTGTTTGGCATTCATGTCCATTGTCCCTTAGAAAATTGAAATATTTTTACATATATGTCCATTGTCCCTTAAGAAAGCAATATGTTCCTAAGACTTTAGATTGCCAAGATTTTGTTCAATTGTCCCTTAACAAAGCAATATGTTTCTAAGACTTAATGTGATAGATTTGTCAATTTCTTCAAAGCTCGTCCTGCATGAACATGTTAGAGAAACCTATTTTCTCTATTTGAGTGATAAGAGGTTGTAAAATGTTGATTAGTTCCACCAAAACTCAAATAGTTGGCCAAAAATAAATCAATTGACTAAAAGCGCTGAACTTGTTAGGTGAAAAAATAAGGAATATGAAAAAATCTAATAAGAATGATTAGGTATAGAAGATTGAATAATATGATCAGATTCTATATGAAATTCTATGCAATTTCAAAAAAAAGTTTGTAAAAATTGAGTAAATTTTGCACAAGTTATGACCATTTGAAGTTTGCAAAGAAGGATTGACTTTGACTGAGTGTACCTGATAAATCTGATAAAATTAGCTCAAAATTCTTTCACCATAGAAAAATTGGGAGAACTAGCTTTCCAACGCCACTGGTTTCGTGAAACTCTGACTCTATATGCAAAAGATATGCCCGATTTTGTGAAATTGTTAAAAATAGGCCAAAAAAAAGCAAGCATGGGCTAAAAATAGAGATGTGGATTGGGATCTATTTTTCTTGACATCGGTGCACTTTCTGCAAAAAATAAAAGATACCCAGATAGAATTTTGATGTTTTTGACAAAACCCAGAAATCTTTTAAGCTTAAGTTACACAGATGTGCCTGATTTCATAAAATCGCTAAAAATAAGCCACAAAAAAAAAAGCAAAAAGCAAAAAAAAACATAGTCTAAAAATAAAGACACGGATTGGGATCTATTTTTCTCAAAATCCGTGCACTTCCTGCAAAAAATAAGAGATACCCAGATAAGATTTTGATGTTTTTGACAAAACCCAGAAATCTTTTGAGCTAAAGTTACTCCATTTGAATGCTCAACGCCTATTCTCTCAAAGTAGTGAATAAAAATCTTTAGAATTTCTATATTATGATTGCGCTTTTCCGTACCTAGCTTCCAAAAAATTAAAATTTTCTAGAAAAAAAAGCAAGGTTAGTGGGTCCCACCGGGCGTGCCAAAATGTGTATGAGGAAAATCGATTAAATCAAAAATAATAAAATCAAAAACTAATAACATAAAGAGAACCGATCTAAATAAAAGCCATTACTAATAAATCAATGAAATATAAAAGCTTTTACTGAGATTTGTATTGTTCCCTTTGGATGAATGTGGATTGCTCAATAGTGCTGCGAAACCATGGTTGCAACAAGCAAGTAGTGTGCTCAAAGATCAATGTTAAGAGATCGTGAAGTTGCTCAATCAATGCGATGTATGCTCAAAGCGCTGTTAAGTATGCCTAAGAATAAGATCGAAGAGAGAGGTAATGAAGAAAATGAGGGGGGTTTATATAGGTTTCAAGGAAGATCGATCAATGGTCCAGATAATTTAGAATAATCAACAGAGGAGAACAGTTGAGGAACGTGCAACGAATAAGAAGAAGACAAGTGTCACACAAAAGCTGTTTTATTTGAGTTAAACACTTTCTTTTTTAAAGATAAGACATGTTTTTCATAAATTAGAAAGTTTTTTTTTTCTAATTTAAGAGAAATTGATAAAAACAAGGTTGAGTGAATAGATAACTCAACTTTAGATTTACTTTTGCATGATTTGAGAGAAATTAAATAATAAATTATTTAATTGTGTGTGCATGGAGAAGAAAACTTAATTTTAGAAGATTTAAAAGATATTTGTAGATAAAAAATAAATTAAATAAATAAATTTATTTAATTGTTGTGCATGATTTGGAAGAATAAATAAAATATTCGATTTATTTTATTTTTAGAGATTGAGAGGATTTAAATAAATTTAATTTGATTTATTCAAATTTGGAAGAATGAATTTGATTTAATTAAATAATTGGGAATTATTTAATTGTAGATAAGAGGGAATTTGTGATGAATTAATTAAATAATTAGATTTATTTAATTAATGGAGATTTGATTTTCGAAAGAGGATAATGATTTAATTAAATAATTAAAATTATTTAATTGTGGAAGAATAATAGAGGAATTTGATTTAATTAATTAAATAACGAGGATTTATTTAATTAATGTCGAAAGTATGTGATTTAGAAGAATTTGATAAAATTTATTAAATAATTAGATTATTTAATTAATGTTGAAATGTAGGTGATGCTCTAGATTAGACGAAATGCAAGTAGTGCGACGACTTGGTCATTTTAGGGTGTCTACAAGCTCATAACTACCATAGGCCCAAGAGCTTCACTCACACCCGGAGTTCTTCATCTCTTGGCTCAAGGGACTTCACACACACCAGGTGTTCTTCATCCACTTGAGGTACACCTAGGTCCAATATGACATCCCTAATTCAATTTCTACTTAGCTAGATGGTAAGATGATTAATGAGGAGGCTCAAACACCTCTCTCGATTAGATCATGAGTCGTGTCCCAAGGTTATCCAATGTTATCATTTTGTGGTCCCCCTTGGATCACAAGATGCCATGATCTTTCTTATTCCATAATGGAACCTATCATTATGCCTTCATGCATATCTTATGATCATTCACATAACTTTATTTTTCCATATATTTATATATATTCAGATTGTCTATTGTCCCTTTTGCATATTGAATATAGATGATGCTAATTTACATTGATGCATTTCTATTATTATTTCATCTATCTAGATCACATATCTAAGATCCATCTTTTATTTTATGTATATTTATCTTGTAAGTCTACCATATTAGAAATGTAAACGTTACTTCTAGTACATATATGAATTTATAATGTAATCAGCAAGTTCTATTTCTTTATTGTTATCTATACTCAGCATATGTTATTCAAAGCATAATGTAAATATCAAATTTGGCATTATCGGAAGTAAGAGCATTAATGCATACCTCTATGGTTGTTACACTAGGATCTTGTTTCCTTATTGCTGCTGTCGTTTATATGTTGCTGATGAATTTCAATGACTCGGTGATATTTGATGATTCAAGTGCATATGTTATGGTTGGATATTTGATGATTCAATGTTCATTTGAATGGTGATTCGATTCTCTAAGTGGTGTCCCTCCTTTCTTGCTCTCCCCGATTTATAAACCTAATCATGTGTCTTTCACCAAGAGACACCTCTTATGATATGACTTTTAGTTATCATTATTTACTGTTAGCACTCCTTCTAATCATCTAACATTATCATTTTATTCTCTTGATTATGGATCTTTATGAATTCATTGTCAATCTTTTGCTTGGTATTTAGATGTTTTATCATCTCTATTAGTGTGTAATTTATTGGCACTTAAGATCCCATCGAAGTTGGCCATATATTTATGCCTCCCTTTCGAAATACTATAAACGGAGAAGGATATGACAGGCCTCCCCTCTTGCGATTGCTTGTCCTCAAGCAATCCTTATTTCCTTGGGTCACTCCATCTTTAAGATCAATTTTCTCTCCTTCTTTTACTTGCAATTACATCACTTTCCTCTTCAGTCTCTTCATTGAGTATGACTTCTATATTGTGCGCTTGAACTCTTTTCCCACATTTATGCCCGATTTCCCATTTCTTATTACATTAAAACACGTGTTTCCCTTTGCGAAGTCTCTACACTTGTGTCCGGGTTTCCATGCTTCTTTGCAATTAAAACAAAGGCCCTTTTCCCTTAATTCATCTCTTTGGCACACATGACCTCGTTCCCAAGGTTCACCACATTTGCGACATGGATTGTTGTCTTTTCCTTCATTCTTTTGGTGCAAGGGGTTTTGGGCTTTATCCTTGATAGGGAGAGAATTGGTAGAGGGTTTAGTGAATGGTGGAGAGGGTTTGCTTTGCTCTAATTGAGTTGCCATTTCAATGGCATCATCCATAGTAGAAGGTCTAAGGGCTCCTACTAATCCTCTTTATTTTTCATCCAACCCTTAAATAAAAAGGAAGGTGAGCCCTTCATCACTCATCTCGGGAACTCGAAGAGCTATTTTCTCAAATTCACTCACGTACTCATCCACTGTCCCTCCCTGTCTTATCATGGTCAAATCTTTGAAATCTTGTTGCAAGTGCCTTCTATCAAACTTTTTGAGGAATCTCTTAGAAAACTCCATATAAGATGTGATGGATCCATGATCTTGAGTTCTTTTTCCATTGTGACACCATTCATAAGCAACCCCTTCTAGGTGTAGGATAGAAAATTGAAATGCATCTTTCTCTGTCATAGGGTTGAGTTGGAAATAGTCATTTAGCTTTTGAAGCCACACATGAGGGGTTATCTTTCTAGTCCCATCAAAATTTGGGAGGTTAACTTTATTTTCCTTTTGCTTGAGATCTTTATTTATTGGCCTTCTTTCCCTTTGTCCTCCATCTTTCCTCCTTGCATTAAAGTAATCATTGAATGAAACTACCCTTCTCACTTCGGGGTCTAAGTTGGCATAAGCTATAGCTATATCATCCACGCTCATGGAAGTTGATGTATTTTCTTCCTCGTTAGGAGCTTCTTCATTTGGGAGGAATGATGGCATGGGCACTCTTGGAGTGGACGAGGATTGGCTATTTTTAGTGTGGTTTGATCCCACTTCCTTTCCATTAGTTACTTGGGTCTTCAAACTCTCGATAGTGTTGTCCATATTTTGTAGTGCTTGACGGAGAGCTTGGTTTGTCTTGTTTTGTTCTGCTATGAATGCTCTTAGTGCCTCGTCCATTTGGTTGTTGTTGTTATTACGTGTGTTGTACCTTCTTGGGTAAGCTTGCATCAAATTTCCTCACAGGATGGCAGGTTGAATGCTTTGATACCACTTGTAATGTCCCCTTCTCGTAAGCCAAAATTTTTCTTGACCTTTGACAATTTTAGCTCACAAGAAGGAAAACATTAGTATTCCAAACTTTTCTCTTTCATATCATAATTAACATAGATCCATATTCTTTTATAATTCCATAATCACATAATTTATATTCATAGTCATATTCATACTTATATTCATATTCATATTCATATTCATATTTGTATTCATAGTCATATTCATATTCATATTCATACACTTCTCATGCACCCCTTGAGCGTATTCTTAGTCACCCTCTCATTAATCATTCTTACCTTCCATAGGAGTATAGTCATATTAGGGCATAGTCCATCCCTATGGAGGTCCAAAGGTTTCTCCCAACATTCGAGGTCCTTCACCATTTGGCTCAATGGAACTTCATGCAACACCCAGTATTCTTCATCCTATCGAGAGTCACCTCATGTTGGGCACATTTGTTATGTGCTCATAACTACCATAGGCCCAAGAGCTTCACTCACACCCGGAGTTCTTCATCTCTTGGCTCAAGGGACTTCACACACACCCGATGTTCTTCATCCACTTGAGGTACACCTAGGTCCAATAATACATCCCTAATTCAATTTCTACTTAGTTGGATGGTAAGATGATTAATGAGGAGGCTCGAACACCTCTCTTGGTTAGATCATCAATCGTGTCCCAAGGTTATCCAATTTTATCATTTTGTGGTCCCCCTTGGATCACAAGATGCCATGATCTTTCTTATTCCATAATGGAGCCTATCATTATGCCTTCATGCATATCTTATGATTATTCACATAACTTTATTTTTCCATATATTTATATATATTCAGATTGTCTATTGTCCCTTTTGCATATTGAATATAGATGATGCTAATTTACATTGATGCATTTCTACTATTCTTTCATCTATCTAGATCACATATCAAAGATCCATCTTTTATTTTATGTATATTTATCTATAAGTCTACCATATTAGAAATGTAAACGTTACTTCTAGTACATATATGAATTTATAATGTAATCAGCAAGTTCTATTTCTTTATTGTTATCTATACTCAGCATATGTTATTCAAAGCATAACGTAAATATCAGATTTGGCATTATCGGGAGTAAGAGCATTAATGCATACCTCTATGGCTGTTACACTAGGATCTTGTTTCCTTATTACTGCTGCCGTTTATATGTTGCTGATGAATTTCAATGATTCGGTGATATTTGATGATTCAAGTGCAGATGTTATGGTTGGATATTTGATGATTCAATGTTCGTTTGAATGGTGATTCGATTCTCTAAGTGATGTCCCTCCTTTCTTGCTCTCCCCAATTTATAAACCTAATCATGTGTCTTTCACCAAGAGACACCTCTTATGATATGACTTTTAGTTATCATTATTTACTGTTAGCGCTCCTAATCATCTAACATTATCATTTTATTCTCTTGATTATGGATCTTTATGAATTCATTGTTAATCTTTTTCTTGGTATTTAGATGTTTTATCATCTCTATTAGTGTGTGATTTATTGGCACTTAGGATCCCATCAAAGCTGGCCATATGTTTATGCCTCCCTTTTGAAATACTATAAACGGAGAAGGATATGACAACAGGAGACACACTGTCTACAGAATAATAAGTATTACATACTTGAACTGAAGAATAGCATCTTCACCATGCTTGAGTCAGTTCCATTAAAGCCCAATACTTTTGCTCTGCCTTTCGCTCTGCTCCTCTCTACCACACTCTCATCTCCACAAGATGCATTTGAAATGACTTTACAACTCCTTATTTATACAAGACATCGACTTAGGAATAATCATCCAAGTCGGCATACATTACAGAGCAAATACATAAATACAACATGACTTCTTACAAAAAGACTTCACGTGGATCAACACGCTGTCAGCCACATAGATCTGAGACTTCAATCTTTCTTTAGGAACATGCCATTCTTCACAGAACATCTTCAGGATCATTCGCAAGATGTGTAATTCATCCGGTCGACTAGACTTAGGAAGAACATCATCATCCGGAAGTAATTCTTCAATTACAAGCTCAATCTTCAATGCGGACCACCAACATGAACTGGACACAATCCAAAGACCTCCACAAGATTGCCTGAATCACCAAGAATATCCACACTACTTCTGCTTGCTGAAATCATCCTCTCCTTCATCTAGAACCTCAAGAACACAGTCTATCATCACTGTCATATTAGAATAGATGCTTGTGGACCTCCAGACCATGAACCAATTGAGTTGTCAATTCACATTGACTTCCTAAACACTCCACCAAATCCGCAGAACAAGATATTGCATATCTGGATCTTACCGAACCTATCTATGTCACTCTATCACCTCTGAGCATCTGCCAGAACTGGTTTTACTTAAGTGGCCATAACTTCTTGAAATCTTCATGCGAACCTCTAAAATCTTTATTGGATCATCTTAAGGCATATATCTACAAACCCTTTGATGTGCATCCTCTAATATTCATCTTAGCTGGGATCTTTACCTCACTATCTTCACTGTTCCTCTCTGTTCCTGATTAGGACTAATTTCTCGATATCCTCAGCACACAGCTCATCCAATCCTTATCATCAATGCAACAGGAGTATGTTGACATCAATGACAACACTGGTTAGGCCCATACTTGCAACAGGTATTACCGAAACCTATATATTACAAGTATATACTAGATTAAGGATTAAAAGTCAGATTGACTAGAATGGATTTTAGTACAGACAATTTTATGTCTAGAGTTATTGAGTGAAGAAAGTCACTGTAGGATGAGATAGTTTCTAAGTCAAGTTAGAAGTGTGCGAACAATAGACTACGGTCATTTTGAAATGTCTATTTATATTAAATCTTTGGCCAAAGTAATGCATCTGTCTCTACATGCATTAGTCAGTTCACTATGCTCTAAAATTGCATAACCATCCAATAGCATCATACTCAGTTAGAGGGAATCTATAGTTGTATGACCATGTTGGTTATGTAGGACACAACACTAGAAACTCAGATGGCAAAACCTGTTGGTTCTTTATATCTATTTCCTTCGTGAAGGGTAGAGCCACTTCTAAGAAGGAAGGTGTGCGGGGGACCGTCAGTCTGTGGTTGGAGGAAAAGCACTCAGGTGATGCTCTCCTTCCCAAGCAGATGACAAGCCAAGACTTATGAAGATAGATATCAAAACTCCAGATGCAGTACATTTATTATGATGACTTTGCAGTCAAATTTATGTACATTATTCTTATTTCCAAGAGCAAAATATTGTAAAATCAAAGTAAAAGGTTTCACTGAAATGGTGTCTTTGAATATGTTGTAATTTTTAGGTTTGAAAATGTTTAGAAAAGATATGCTTTTATTTACTTGATTATGGAAATGATTAAGATGTTAGCAAACAAATGCTTATGATAATTATGTTCATTTACTTTCTAGTAAATTCGGTGTGTAAATCCGGGTAATATGAGAAGACATGTTACATTGTTGCATTTGGCCTTGATAGTTATTTTATTTTTGTACGTGTTTGGCTATTCATATAGTATTGGGATACTCTACGACAGTTAAAAGAATCATGCACTTGATCTGGACATAAAACCCATAGTTTTTCTTCTTTTCATCCATACACTCATTTGTACATATTAACCCATTTCTCCACACTTAAAGCATGTGACATATTCTCTTTTCCTTTGGTTTGATCTCTTCCCCTATCATGTGTCCTTTGTTATCATTATGCTAACTTTTGTTGCCTTCTTGTGAATAGTCACTTTTGTAGCTTGTGGATGGTCTATCATCTTGGATATATGGCATCACATGTTATATTTTTTTAATTGTTCTTTAGTTATATCTTCATTACGATTGGTAATAACCATGATCTCGAGTACATGGAAGGATCCTTTTGCCAATCCTTTTGGTCTGTCCATTCCTCTATGGATGGGCTCATTACCCTCAACATCTATGACCATAACAAGTCTCACTTTCTTCTCTTACCTAGAACACTAGTGATGGGTAGTCGTTAGTTTCATGATTGTCCCATTCACTGAAAATCCCACAATCTACACTCTTCAACCTCCTAGGTGGCTCTACAATATATTCTCTTAATGTGCACCAACCTATTTCCTTCCTTCTAATACTCTAGAGGCACTCATTCTACAAGTGGAATTCATTTTAACAATAAGTACACCATGTTTTCTTTCTACAGAGGGATAATGTTTCCCTATGATTTTCTCCCTTTTCTAAAATGTCAAGTTTAACCTTTAATTGTTGTAGTTGTAATTTTAATTTTTCTATTTCCTCACTCTTACTTTTCTCAGTTTATTTTCTTCAAGGTTGTACTTCATTTATAGAAGCTAACTCCACTATCTTTTTTTATGAGTTAAAAATTCATCCATCTAATGATGCTCTAATCCTAGGTAGTGGTCTAGAAATAAACATGTTCAATTCTTTATTTTTAAGTAAGAGGATCTTCAAAATTCCTAACTACTCCCTTAAATATTTAGTCAAATTCTATTATAGTCTACCCTTTCCTTTGTATCATTCCCCTCATCTTACTAACATTTTCTAAGGGTGCCTCTAGAGATTGAAAGTTGTTTAAAAACTCCTCTTCAGATTTGTCCATTGTTTTTTGTGCAAGGGGCATTCTTTCATATAACATTTGAGTGCTTCATCCCTTAATGTTCCAAAAAACTCATAGATATTTGTCAAATTATCTCTTACTCCATTCCTCCTCTAAGAAAACTCTAGTTACAAATATATGTTAAGTTGCTTCTTTGGTGTCTTTACCAAAGATACATGGTTTGGTCTAATTGTAAAATCCATTTTGAAGTTTTAGGTTCCTTTAATTTATCATTATTCTTGAGGTTTCTCCTTTATTCCCTTTTTCATCATCTTCTTCTTCTTATGTTCTTGGTTCATTACGCCTTTTCTCCCTCGAATTTCTAGTGCACTTTTACTGCACTTGACAACCTCTTGTTATTTAACTAGTTTTCTTCCTCTACCCTTATCTCTAGGTAATCCAATATCAAAGAAATATTCTCCTACAATTTCCTCACACAATATCACAAACTCTCTTCTTATTGCCTCTTCATCCATATAGAAGGGTCCACTAACTAAATCCTTAAGAGAAGCTCTTCTCACTTTAGATGGCATGAGGCTAAACTCTTGATTTGAGGGGGTCACAAATTCATAGGGTCTTCTCATTTTAGGGGATGCATATTTTCATAACTTGTCATTAGTTAGTAGAATTTCATTAAATAATGATGAGTTATAACATCCTTCTTCAAATGATTCTATTGTATTGATGCTAGTTCCATATCATTGAATATTTATTTTAAATATTTATTTCCTTCACTTCTTTTCAATTCCTAAAGTTCTAGGGTTTTCAACATTTTCTCCTTTTATAGGAATACATTCCTTCTAACCACATTGTATAAATACTCTGCATTGAAATTTAGAGGTTTTATTCAGAAAATAGGATAATTAACCCCTCAAACCCTTCATTGATGATGACCTTTAGATTAGACAAATATATAGTAGAATTTAGTTCTTGAGTTAGAAAATCAAATCATCGAGCACCCCTGCTTCTAGGCCCTAGCAGGGCACTCTTGCTTCTAAGCCCTCCCTTGTCCAACCAAACCAGATTTTCATACTCCTTTAATTATTCTTTCATCCATGTTAGATTTCCTTTTTCTTTTCTAGTTAGGGTTATTGGTTTCCTTTATTTGTAAATGTTAGTGAGTGTCATCCTGTGTATTAAGCCTCTAATTTTGGACTTTCTGAATTCTTAGTAGTAGCCCTCCTAGCATTCTCTAATGAGGCTTCCCTATCCTTCTCAATCCTTCTATAGTATCTTTATTCTCTTTCCTAAATCTATTTCAACCTCCTTTCCTCATTAATGTTTATTTCAAATGCCATCTCAATCTCTTCAACAATCTCTCTCAATTTCTTGCAATCTCATTTAGTCATGGGTGTTTTTGATTTGGTATTACACTAATCATTTTATGCATCCTCAATGGATCAAACTAGACTTTTCTCAGTGATTCATCTTCTAAGGATCCCCCCATTCCATTTGTGACCAGCCCCTACGTGCCTAACCCCCAAGCATTAGGACCTAGTGTGCACTACCACACAACATCACAATCACTTCTATACTTATCTATAATCCCTTTTCTCTCAAGTTTTTCATTGCAACACTCTACTTGGGTTTGGTACTCTCCTTACAACCAATAATTAGGGTCCCTATAATGGAACCAAATGTTGACAAGAAACAAGAGAGTAGAGATCTATGCTATTTATATGTCAGTGTTGTGGTTTTATCCTAGTCTGATGGATAAGAAGAGAAATTGAACAAGTGTAGTGGATTATAGAATAATGTGGTGAGTTATGAAATAATACAAAGAAAAATAAACATATGCACATATATACTTATACACCATTCATACGTATATCAGAATCACATTAACTTCATATATTCATTACTCATAGATATAATGCATCATCTTAAGTCTCTTAGTCATCCATACAATTTTCTTTCCATTACAGTTCATCTACTTAACATATATATCTCTTTCTTCTTAACATATACATGAATCTTTATCTTCTTTATACTTAGGGTGTCTTCATATCTTCTATAGCTATCTCTATGCTCTTTTCTTTTTTCTCTCCATCATATCTATTACATATGTAGTCTACATATATGTTCTTCCTTACATATAGGGATGTGTTACTATCCACATTCCTTCCTTGATGTGTCTCTCTAGATTCATCTCAATATGTCTATATATGTCACATTTTTGTTCTCTTGGTTTGTGGTAACTCTTACTAGCTCTCTTCTACTCGCTACTAGCCTTTGATGTCCTTGCAAGTTTTCATCATTGGCCTCCATTAAGCTACCCTTTTGGGTTTCAACCTAATGGGTATGGCTCAACTTTGTCCTTTCAACAGGTATAAGCTTTTTGTAATAATCTTGGATTGAGTGGAAAGCATATAAAGGATAGAGATGGTTAATGTTACAAGCTCTAAACTTGAGCTATGGAAGCTCAAGATAGATGATAATGTCATAGACAAAGATCTATGGGTAGTAATACTTGGATCCAAATCCAATGCAATGTTGTAAGCTAATTGGGACATAATGGATAGAAAAGTGAAGGGCCTTGTTAGGCTTTGTTTGTCCCAAGAGAAATTGGTAAGCTAAGGAGTCTAAAAAAACTTATGCTTCTCTTCAACACCCTAGACCTAAGTTCACAACCTTTGTATAATTCCATCTAGCTTTGTAGACCTCAAATGGCCATGCAACAATCTACAAAAATGGTAATTTGAAGAGATATACTCTAGAAAAAACCATCAACTATGTCAAAGAAAACAAGCAACAAAACTTCCAATGGAATTTAAGGATCACTTGTTTGCAGGGGTTGGTGGGGACATTATGAAAGGGGGAGATGCTTGAAAGAGTCATTTTACAAGACCAAGGCTATGCAAAGAATGGGGGAAGTAAGAAGAAAAAGGAAAATCATAAATTATGAACATGTAGGTAGAGCTAGAAATCCTTGTCGGCAAGTGGAAATCAAACCAAGCCCCCTAGCCTCTCAAAGGAGGCAACAAAATTCCTAGGCAACACAGTGGAAGCCTTGATGTCTATCACTGGAAGCCCACAGAAAATATCCAAGGAGCTTCTCGAGCTTCAATAAGAAGCCTTGGAAGGGACCTGTTGTGACCTGATCACACATCGCCCCATTGCAAATGGGGACCCCCTATTTTTGAGCTCTGATGCTTTGCATTGAGTTTTGGATGATGTCTTAGGTTTATTTCATGATGAAGTCAGTGGTTGTTCTTTAATCTAAAGGGAGTTCTCTGTCAAGTTTCTATTCAAGAGTCATTTGCTTTCATTCTGGGATGTTCTAAGATCCTAAAAATGACAGTTCGATATCCTAATATCCTAAAAAATCCTGAAATCTTACTAAGTCTGAAATCTGGTGGATCCTCTAAATTCTAGAATCTGCATGTTAAATCCTATGGATCTAGGACCTATCTCAAACATACCGGAAGTATATTTCAAAAATATTTAAAGTATAGGAAATTCAATATCTGAGCATATACTTAAATATATGTTTTAAATATACTTCCACCCGGTAATACCGAAAAATGGCTAAGTACTCAAGAGAAGATCAAAATCTTGATCTAGTGCACCAAGACATGAGGGAAGATCAAAATTCTGATCCAATGCACCCTTATTTTGGGATATCATTCGAGCAAAGATCAAATTTGCCATCCAATGCACCAATTTTGAGTAACGTCTACTTCAAGTTTCAAGACATCTTTCAGATGAAGAACAAAATCTTGATCTGTTGCGCCTAGATAAAGAAGAGATCCAATTGATCATTCGATGTGCCCTTAAGACCTTTCAAACGAAGATCAAGATTTCCATCTAGTGTGCTTGGAATGAGGGAGTTAAATTGCAAGTTTCATGACACCTTTTTCAACCGGAGAACAAAACCTTGATCTAATGCACCCAAAGACGAAGGGATGAAGTATCTTGTTTCAAGTTTTAAGTGATCATTAAATCGGAGATCAAAATCTCCAACCAATGCACCACTTTGGGGGTAAGTATTTAGTTTAAGATTCAAGAGATCAATTAAGCAAAGAACCAAATGGTGATCCAATGCGCCAACTTGATGGGAGTTTTAAGTAAAGTCTTAAGATAAATTTCAATTGAAGATTAATATCCTCAACCAATGTGCCAAGATAGGGAAGTCTTTGTTGATCGTTTAAAGTAAGATTTTAATCGGAGGATGAAATCTTGATCCAATGCACTACTATTGATGTGGTTTGATTCAAGCTAAATGAAGAAATTCTACTGAAGGATGAAATTGTGATCTGGTGCGCCAGTCCCATGTGAGGTTGAATTGAAGTTTTATGAAGGTTTTTTAAGTGAAGAACAAAATCCTTAACCAATGCGCCCAAGATGGAGGAGGTTTGTTTTGATTGTTAAAGTGCAAATTTTATGAAATTTTAGGAGAAGGATAGAATTGCCATCTATTGTGCCACTATTGGAGTGTTGTTTAGTTCAAATTTTAGGATATCTTTTAAGCAAGGGATGAAATCATGAACCAATGTGCCAACATAAGGAGTTGGTTGCAATTTGCTAAAGTGAAGTTCCAACCGGAGGATGAAATTGGCATCTAATGCGCCACTTTTAGTGTGATGCTTAGTTTGAGTTTTATGATTGCTTTCAAGAAATCAACCAATTTGGCATCCAATGCGCTTAGGTTTGGAAGTGTTAGAAATTGTTTAATATTGATTATTTTGTGTTATAAAGCCAAGTGATTGATATTGTTTCTTTCTCTGTGTTGCAGGAGATTGATGGAGTTAAGGAGTCATCAAAGGAGCAAGCGCCTGGAACCACCTTCATGCAAGGAGTGAAGTGAAGATAGAAGATAGCCACTCCGAGTGAACACTACAAGATCATCCTACTAGAGCACTTCATCATTTGCATCATGGAAGATATTTATCCATCAAGCTTCGAGTTGTATCAATCTTCAAGTATCAAAGAGGTATCCTACTCCATGAAGCATCATCATCATCTACACTACTCTCTATGAAGATGTATCCAAAGAAGATCAATCTATATCCTGCAAGAGAAGAAGATTAATAAAGTTAGACAGATGAGCAACATATATCATACACATCCAGTTTACAAGAAGATGAACAAGGCAAGAACAACAAAGATACTTCCCAAACATTCAAGTTTATTCAAGCAATCACATCGAAGACATCACACAAGATGATGCAATTTGGGAATATGCTGAGATGGCACCCACGTGACAGATATACATCATCATTCAATCATAGTTCGCCACATCATTCAACAAGCAAGAAGCCAAAAGAGGATGCATATGTGGAAGATACTTTGAAGATTCCATTTTATCCTTATCTTCTTAGAAAATGTGCCTTCATTGCCTCTCTTATGTACTAAAAATAGCAATTTGTTGTAACTACCTACTGAGATGGCATGATCTGGGCCCTTCATTGTAATTGTGGGACTCTATATAAAGGCCTTGTTGCCTCATTTGTAAATGGAATGGTAGTTAGTAGGCAAGTAGAGTAGAAGAGACTCTCAAAATTCTCTAAGAGTACTTGAAGTTGTTGTAAATATTTCTCAAGAGTAATGCAAAGACATTGGAGCTTGTTTGGTGTTAAGTGTTATCTTGTGGAATGACATGGTTTCTTGTATCTTGATTGAATGGAGAGATGTTTCTAAGTAGATTAAAGTAGAGTAGCAGTTCATTGATGTAATGCATGTTGTATTGAATATTTGATCAACTCCTAGTTCATGCTTTTAACATTCATTGTTGGTGAAGTGTTGTGTAAATCTAGTCTAAGCTTCATTATAATTTGCTTAAGTTCGATTGTGGATGCTTGTTTGAGATGCGATGTCTAATGGGGTGCTTATATAAGCTTTCATGATTTGAAAACCTTTCGCTATCCTTAGGAGATTGCACCAACTTCATGTAATTGTAGGCATCCTTAGCGAAGTGGAGTTAGGTTGATTAAGGAGTTTGTCTATTCATGCATCATCATTGCTTCATTGACCTTAGATTAGTTTCTCTGAACCCTTATCTTTTTCCTTTTCTTTATCATTGAAGCATTGTACATATATTATCCACACTTAAAGGAGAAATAAGCTGAATGAAGTAAGAAGAAGTTTGCATAAGTCCTTTTGTGATTATCAGCAAGATCACATGTATTCACTGAGTTTATCCAACGCAAATCATGAATATGGAACCTTGAAGTTACTTCATTGGATCACATAGCTTAGCTTTTGAAGAACTTTATTCAAGAGAGAGTGGGATACTTAGTGTTTTACTCTATTGTTGACTTGTCTAAAAACAATCATCAACAAGACCCAACATGAAGAATAATACACATGAGTGGCTGCCAAAATCTTAGAATAGATTTAAAATTTACTTGTCAAAGAATGAGGTTGGTGATCTAGTAATGAAGTTTCTTCTCAATTCTCGCAATCACGGCCTGCCAAATCTCCATAGGAGTGGCATGGAAAGCAAAGACAATTCCCAAGAAGTGGAAAATTTCTCCATGATCAATCTATTTCCATCCAAACAAGTCAAGCCTTCCTAGTTTGGGAAGGAATGATCGTCTGTAACACAAAGTCTTTTGCCCTGGAAAAGAAGTCTAGGCAATAGAGTGCCTATTTGATATTATTCTCCTCTTCAATAAGAGTGAGGAAAGAATCATCACCAAAGTGTCCATTCACCGGGTGCTGGGAAGAATTAGGAAGAGAAATCCCCTTAACATGAGACTGAGAGATGGTTTGTGCTGACAAGTATCCAAAACCTCTAGCAACCAAAACATAAAGAGTCGGGCCCAAATGGATCGAAAGAGCCCAGAAGAAGTGGATTACTGGTTGGAGATGGTAATGAATGTAGAAGCATTTGTGAAGATCATTTGAACCATTTTGAATCGAGAGCCAAAACCAAGAGCCTACAACATGGCTAGGATGACGGGCCACTCCATGCGATCATAAGTCTTAGCAAAATTGATCTTGATAAAGACTGCACGCAGTGAACTCATTCCATTCCTTCCCAAACAACAATGATATTATCCAAAATAAATATGGATTTAATGAATCTAAATTAATTGTACTTATATAAAGATTATTACATTATTTTTAATTACACTTAAGAAAATTATTTTCGTTTAACAATTTGTAGGGGGTGTTTTATTTATTTCCCCACTTTGAAGAATGTTGAAAACATCATAAAACTTTGATATTTTTTAAACTTGGTTAACATATTTTTATTTTTATTATTATTTATATTTATTTATTTATTCTTTTTGAACTTTAATTTTTTTAAAACTTGGATATCAAATTATCATCTATTAAACGCAGAAATCTTACCCCTCACGAAAATCTCACACCCTACAAAGACATTTGTGGTGGCGGGGGCTGTGTGGAACAAATGGCCATAGAAAATCAGAGGGTCATAATATTTGATGGATCGTTTTCTATTCATCTTTGAAGTGTGCAATTTGGAGACCACATTTCATGTCTTCATATTATATTGCCGTGCTTAACCAAAAATTTTCTTACTCACCACAAAATATTTGTGGACAAAATGTGGTTAAGAAATTTCGTAGCAACTACCTAAGCATTGTATCTTTTCATTTTCTTAGTTGTATGATTATTAAAAACTAGACTTTTGGATGACCATTGAAATTGACATAGACATACGAAAAGACATATGAAGGAATTATCTTGGAAATTTGTAATCCTGTAACTTCTCTCTTTCTCCATTAACTTTTTTTTTCAAATCTTCTATCTCTTGGATGGATTTTTCAACATGTTTACCCTGCATTACACTTTGAATGAGCTATAAATGTGCCTCACCTTGCAAACCTATTTCAAACTAAGAAGCCTTTGGGATTTGCAAATTGAGCTGCTCATTCTGTTTTTTCATAGAGAGATAATAGCTTTGCCTTTTTCTATTTTTGGAAGGCAATAAAAATGGCTTTGGGCATTTGGGTGTTGTTGTTGCTGCTGCCCATTATTTGCTGCTCTGCATGTTTGGAAGAGGAGAGAAATTCCCTCTTGGATTTCAAGCAAGGCGTTAATTCAGCTCTGCATGTTTTCTCTGAGTACAAGGAAACATGGAGAGGGTTCAACTATTGTGCTTGCGAAGGATTGGGCTGCCACCCACGTACTGGCCATGTGCTCACTTTGGATGTCAGTTCACTTGCCTCTAAATATTTCATTCGATGGAGCGAAATTCGAGGGAGCCTATTTCAACTGCTGCATTTGGAGCACTTGGACCTCAATGACAATGACTTCTACCCTCTTTCCATCCCTCCACAAATTGGAAAGCTGAGGAGATTGAAGTATCTGAGCTTTTCCAACTGTGAATTCATTGATCGAGTTCCAAAAGAATTGGCTAAACTGCAGCAATTGGAGCACTTGGACCTCAGTGGCAATTATCTCCTGGGTGCCATTCCAAGGGAAATCGGTAACATGTCCACCTTGAAATTCCTTGACCTCTCTTTGAATTATGGTTTGCAGAGCAGCAAGTTGGGTGAGTGGACAACACATTTGAGAGAGTTGGAGCATCTTGGACTGAGCAGCATAAATCTCACTATGGCAGAAGATACTTGGCTGAGAGGATACTTGGTTTCTCTCACCAATCTCACCACACTTCACATGTTCAATTGTACGTTGTCGGGAGAAATTCCTCCCTCCTTTGCAAATCTCTCACGGCTTCGATGGTTGGACCTTTCAAAAAATTCATTTAGAGGTAAGATTCCTACCTTTCTTGGAGCTCTCCCTCTACTAAATCTTGATCTTTCTTAGAACAATTTGGAAGGTTTTATTCCCTCCTCTTTGAGTGGTCTGTCCAATATGGACTATCTTGATCTCAGTTCAAACAAATTAAATGGCAGCATTCCGTCTACTCTAGGGAATCTTTCCAAATTGGAGTATCTTGATCTCAGTTCAAACAAATTAAATGGTAGTATTCCATCTACTCTAGGTAATCTCTTAGCCCTGAGTGACCTTGAACTGCAGAATAACTCTTTGAGTGGTCCAATCCCAACTTCCTTTACTAACCTATCCAAGCTAATATTGCTTAATCTGTCCAAAAACAACTTAAACGGAACTTTCTCATTTTTTATTTTGAACAATTGCCCCAAACTTCATTCTTTGGATCTCTCAAGCAATATATTAACCGTAAAAGTCAGTGCCTCCACCATTCCCAAATTTCAGCTTGAATCCTTAGCTTTACATCAGTGTAATATTAGAGGAAACTTCCCTGCATTTATTTCAACTCAATATGATATTAAATACTTAGATTTGTCAAACAATTCTCTTAGCGGTTTTATTCCAAATTGGCTTTGGGAACTCACATTAATTGAGTACATTGATCTATCAGATAATTTATTTGATGGATCAATTTCAAAATCAATTAGTAAATATGCACAATATCTTAGGTTTCTTTCATTAGCTAGAAATAATCTTAGTGGTTCTATTTCAAATTCTATCTTTAAATTGGAGAGTTTGAATATCTTAGACTTGTCAAATAATAAGTTGAGTGGTAGGATTCCCCAATGTCTAAAGAATTGCTCCATATTGTCTGTCTTAAATCTAGAGAAGAATAACCTAAAAGGGATGATACCAAATATATGTAAGGGAATGAATTCTCTTGAGACATTGAAAATAGGAGACAATGCACTTGAAGGATATATTCCATCATCACTTGGAAAATGTAGGAATCTGCAAATCCTTGATTTGAGAAACAATAGTTTGCAAGGGAACATTTCAAATTGGGTTAAAACCTTGCACAATCTCCGCATTTTGATATTAAAAGATAATAATTTTAAAGGTAGAATCCCATTGCAATTAAAAAAATTACAAAATCTTCAAATTTTGGATATGTCAAAAAACAAAATTTTCAGGGGTTATTCCAAATGACTTTATGAAGTTAACTGCAATGACAGTTCAATCAGAAAAAATAGAAATCCTTGAACAACTATCTGAAAATGGTTATTGGTGCAAGAGCACCTACCTTACAGTGGCCTCCATGAGGCAGTTAGTTAGTTTTAAATCTTGTTGATGTTTCCAAGAAGGTCTTATAAGACCAATGCATGTAATAAGGTATGAGTTGACCATGCTTTGCTATTTTTAGGTAGTTTGTTGGACAGCTGTTAAGTTTGTTAGATTGGTTGGGTCTCCCAGCCGCTTGGAGGCAAAAATAGTACTACTGTGGTGAGTAGTTAAAATACCCTCAGATCGGGTCATTTTAAAAAAGGAGTGATATACTGTGAAGTTAGATTGTACTGTGGGTAAACAAAGTATTGTAATTGCATCGTTTGAAAGCAATAAAGAGATTCTGTTTGTGTCAATTCTCTATTTGATCTCACTGTGTAATCGAATTTCTGTTCTGGTGGGTGTATGGATTCGTTTATCCATTCCACCGATTGATTCGTAGAATCGATGGAATGGCTATGTATCATAGGTTAGGTTTTCATTTTGTGTTTCTGTTTGTTCACATGCATGTTTGCAAGATCGCAGTCGAGAGGTGTTGAGAACCCTAGCATGGGTATGTGCTAGACTGTGCAGGGTAAATCAGATCAGAGAAATCACCAGAAAAGCGAATGAGATCATTGCTGAAGGTTGACGGGTCAAGGTGGTAACCCACATGAAGGTTGGAGGAGTTTTGTTCTGCGCGACCGGCTGTAGAAGGTGAGGAGATGCATGTGTAAAGCTATCGGCGTGAGGAGTCATATCGGCGGAACAGTTAAAGGTTGGGCCGATAGTTGGAAGCCTTGCCGACAAAGGGTTTGAAGTTGGCGTCGGAGTGACAATCGGCGAGTGTTGCCGAAGGGAGTTCATTGGCGTGAAATGTATATCGGCATAAGATTTAGAAAGGAAGCCGATAGTGGTGTGTCACAGTGACAGCGTTAGCCGATAGGTGTTTCGGGGAGAGTTTGATTGTCGGGCGAAGGCAATGAAGTGTTACCGACAGTGAAGGTCTTGGCGATGGAAGTTGATGTTAGGTCCATCGGGGTGACTAACGCGGTCGGAGTAAGGAGTTTAGGTGGCGCCGATGGTATAAGGTGTTGCCGATAGGCAACCAAAGGCAAATATCAATCGGCGAGAGGATAACGGTCAGTAGGAGTGGTAAGGAATTCACCGATAAGAGAAGTCAGGCCGATAAGGGAGGAGAGGTCTACTTTGGTGAGACATTAGAGGTATCTGGCCGATAACAAAGCAAATGCATATTTTGACTTGGTATGGCCTTTAAGGAAAGGTGATCAAGTAAAACCCTAGGTATGTTAGGGTTGGGGTGGTGGATGCTCTGCATCAGTTATGTATATATAGATGAAATAACGGTTAACAATAAAGGACATGCTATGGAGTTTGTGAAACTTTTGAGATTAGTAAAATGTCTTGACCTCTCCAGCAATAGTTTGTCAGGTAACATTCCTTAGAATATTGGATCCCTCAAAGGTTTGATTATTCTCAACATTTCAAGAAATCATTTCAGTGGTGAGATTCCTAAATCTATTGGAGAGATGACACTACTTGAATCACTTGATCTTTCACAAAATAAACTATCTGGACCTATTCTTACCGAGTTGCAACTTCTCACATCCTTAAGTTACTTTGATATGTCCTATAATAACCTATCAGGGATGATACCACAGGGCGGATAGATGATGACATTTGATTCTACATACTTCTCCAACAATTCAGCTCTATGTGGCCTACAAATCTATGTGCCATGCTCAAGTAGCCCTCCTAATTCTCCAATGGTACATGAAGAAAATAATGAAAATTCAGGATGATATATGGTGGGATATAGGAATGGCAATAGGGTATGCAGTTGGATTTTCAATTGTAATGGGAATGTTATGGCTCAACAAAACATGGAGTATTCCGTGCTTCAAATTCATGGATGGCATTATTATCTCTCTATTTGAAATATTGAGAGAATTTGTATTCTACAAGATAGGATCAGTTTGTAAGTTTGTATCTCTCTATTTGAAATATTGAGAGAATTTGTATTCTACAAGGTAGGATCAGTTTGTAAGTTTGTATTCTATAAGTTTGTATTCTACAAGGTAGGATCTGAGGATAATTAAATGTGAAATTTCTCATTTATAATAATTGTATTGTGAATCTTTATGCAAACCCTTTGAAATATGAGGCACCTAACTATGCTTCAAATATGAGGCCTACATACCCTACCCCCTACAGGATTTGAACTTGTAATCTCTCTTTCAAGAAGGCAAGTTTTTCACCAACAGGCCAACTTAAGATGTATATTTGTTCATATATAATTCCAATATATTTGTTCATATTGATTGCAATGTAACTTTTATTCTACCTCAATGAAAATGAACTATGAAGAAATAGGAAGTGGTGAAAGATTGAGCCATTAAGAGATTTTGATTTTAAAGAGTGTCCAATTTATTTATTTTCATTTTATTTATTTTTATTCAGAGTGTAGAATCAATTTTTCAGTATACATTCCAAACATTCCAATCTACTAAAGGACATTGCAAAGCGTGAGAAAAGGAAAGAAATGCGTTGGAGTTTTGTTCAGTAGACGTTGGAATATGGTAAAGAATACGTTAAAATCTGTCATCAAATGCTGGAGTCTTTTGTGGCATTGGAAATTGCTCAAATTTAGCACCCAAGTTTATTTGAAACCTCTTGAAATCTGATTAAAATGCAGTGAAATTTAATACTGTGTTTAAGGCGTTATCATCATTGGTTGAAATGAAGCGTATGTGGACTGTTGAAAACACAGTATTATCATCTGAAAAGTCTGCTGTTTCATTTTGTTTTTTAACAACGACGTGATTTTGACCTTGTGAAGGCATTTCAATCTCATTAAAAGAGTTTATTCAGCAAAGGTATGGCAAACAATGGTGTGTGGAGCCCATGTTAGAACACTGATAAAATCTTTTTAAAATAAAAAAAATTGGACGCCAAGTGCATATCGATTATTTAGGTTACATAGAGGAATTCGCTATCAAAGTGATTGTTAAGGGGTTACAGGGGTCACAAGATTAAAGCTTAATATTACTTTTTTTTGTATGAAGTATATAGTGTAAAAAATTTTTTTTTTTTTTTAGAAAATTTGTGTATGTATGGTTGAAGTGGTCAAATGAGGTTGTAAAAGTAAGTATCTACTATTCACAAATTTTAATTTTACCAAATATATGTAAGAGTATGAATTCTCTCGAGAGTAAAATTAGGAGACAATGTGCTCAAAGGGCATATTCCATAATCACTTGGAAAATGTAGGAATTTGCAAATCCTTGATTTGGGAAACAATACTTTGTAAGGGAACATTTCAAATTGGGTTAAAAGCTTGCACACTCTCTATATTTTATTATTAAAGCATAATAATTTTAAGGGTAAAATCCCATTGCAATTAACTAAACTACAATATCTTTAAATTTTGGATATGAAACAACATTTTTTAGGGATTATTCCAAATGACTTTATGAAGTTAACTATAATGGAAATTAATCAAAAAAACATAGAAAACCTTGAACATGTGTCTAATAATATCTATAAATACAATTTTTAGATAGATGAAATAACAATTAAAAACAAAAGACAAGATATGGAGTCTGTGAGAAATTTGAGATTCGTAAAATGACTTAACATCGGGTAGGATCATGTGGTATGACATCATATTATTGGCAAGTAGTGCATCAACAGTTGTCAGTGTCAGGTGCAAAGTACAAAGAACGATGTTAGTTATTGACAACGATTTAAATTTGGAGTAGAGGTGGTCATAGGGGTTGAATCCCTTAGTTCTACCTAACCCATAGAAGCCAGACCCCAACAGACATTGCAAGGACTGCCACCACTAGCAAGTATCACCTCCTCTGACAATCTGCCATCTTCACCCACCAAAGCTCCACTTCAACCAACCCCACTCTCTAGCCACCGTCAGCCTACCTCAGTAGGCGACATTGCCCTTTGCTCATCCAATAGTGGAGGGGGCCTAATTTTTTCCCCTAAAGAGCAATTTTATGACGGGGCATAACTTTTCTTTTGTTTTGGGGTGCATTGTTTTTGTTTTGGAGTTTTGATTTGTGTTGTCTAGTTTTTGGTTTGCAAGTCTTGTGGTTTTTCCGGGTCATTGGACTCGATGTTTCTTTCTTATAGTCTTGTAGCCTTCGTGGCTTGTGGTTAGGTGTTTCGATTCAAAGGTCAATTCGAAATTTTGGAGTGGCAAGAGCTTACACATGTAGTTCTTATTATCCTCTTTCACCTCGCACCACACCTCCAGTGTTCTCGGTTAACTCCTTGTGCATATAGAAATATAACCTACCGATTTCCATGTATAGTTACACTTTTGCATGGTCGGGTGTTCCTCCATGGGAAAAGAAACAAAAATACTTTTTGAAAACAGTTTTGGTGGGGCACCGTTGAGAGATTTCGAAAAGGAGACTGTTAGTTAGCAGAGAGAACAAGAAAATATGAAAAGATAAGTTTCCACGGGCTATTTTTCTGTGTGGCAGTTTGGAGAAAGTGTGTTTTCCCATCGGGAAAGACAAACAAAACAGTGAGAAGTAAAAAACAAGTACAAACAATTAGCATGGGTCGGGAAAGCCAAAAATGGGAACAGAGATCATGGAGAGCGAAGGTTTCTGTCAGATTAAACAAGCAAATATAGAGCGTGTCCAAGGAATTCTTGTGAAGGCCAATAGTAATTGACAGTCCAAAACAGAGGAAAAAAATAAAAACCGAACAATAGAGAGGTTTTGTTTGGAAAGAATGAGTCAAAAGAACGACTGTTCTTAAATATCATCCACTTGAATAGTCAAAGGTCAATTTCGGCCAATAAAAATATGACAAATATTTACCACTTTTTGTTGTAAATGAGGTGCATAATTGATTTGGCTGTTTGACCATTGAAGTGGATGATATTTAAGTAGAGTGCAAGAGAACGGGGTCATGAGTCCGAAAAAATCGAAAGGCATATGAAGGCTCGAGGAACAAAGATATGCAAAGTTTGAAAGTGGTAGGACAGTCACTCTAGACTGTAATCTTATTTAATACTTTGGAATCAGAATGACTTTAGAAGATTGAAAATTCGTCCTTCTTGAACTGTATAATACCCTTAACGAGGGTTAATGTTTGTGAAAGAACAATCTTATTGTTGTGGTAAGAGCTTGTCGACTTGAAGAGTGTAATGTCCCCTTCTAGTAAGCCGAAATTTTTCACAACCTTGCACAATTTCAACTTAGTAAAAGAGAACATTAGTATTTGATTCATCTTTTATTTCAATATAAATTCATTAAGACTATAACACATTTGATCATATTCACATTATATTTCATATAATTCATTTCATCATCATGCATTATAACATTTCCAATTCATAAACATATTCACATATATGTTATTCATTTTCATCACTCGTTCATGATATGACTCGGGAGGGAGTTAAGGTAGACTCGAGCGTTAACCAGCTCTAAATCACCGAGTATGACTTCATTAGGGAGGTAGCCCAACCATCTCCTACGGAGGCCCAAAGGTTTCACTCACACCCAAAGTACCTCACCATTTGGCTCGTGGGATTTCACTCAAACCCAGAGTACCTCATCCAGACGAGGGTCACCTTCCATAGAGCAATTAACCTTGCAGGTTACTTCTAGGCCCAAGGATTTCACTCACACTCGGGGTGTAAATTCTGAAACAGTAAAACAGAACCAAAAAGGAATAACAGCAAACTCAAAACAATGCTCAGAAAGAAAGATAATGTAAACAGCATTCACAGAGGAACAAGAAGCATTTAACGTGGTTCGCCAATGTTGGCTACATCCACAACGAAGGGCAATCTTATTATTGTCTTAGTACATCTCTCTCTCTGGTTACAATACATCCAGTATATCACAGTCATAACAGCAGCGTTGGTTTTTTAACCTTTTTGTATTACCTACAACACACAGAAGCATAACTGTCCAGAACTATCGCATAAGCCAAATGCCTTTTGGCTTCCAAGACAACTCACTGCAGACTACTACCAGACACCTTTCATCTCATATCTGATGAGGCAGTAGCAGTTACATACCAAAATAGACCATCTGCAGGAGGAGGGGTTAGAAGGAACAAAAGACTCTTGAGTTGCCGTTTCATGTGGGCTTCACTTAGTCCACGTGCCCAACAATCTCCCACTTGAAGACCAATGGGAACGGCAATGAAGTTGCTCTGAGAGAGATCCCTTCGAGAAATTTAGTGTCACAGAGGCACAAGACCGAGAGAAGATCTACAGAATTTGAACTTCTCTCGAGGAACAATCTTTGTTAATGCATCCGCCGGATTAACCTTAGTGTCAATCTTTGTGACCTGCAACTTGCCATCGTCAATAAGATGGCAGATAAAATGGTAACGAAGGTCAATATGTTTTGTTCGACTGTGGAACGCTGCATTTCTTGACAAGTGAATAGCACTTTGGCTATCACAAAATAATGGAAATACTGTTTTCGGACAGCCCAGTTCCGTCAACAAACGCTCAAGCCATATCATTTATTTGGCTCCTTCTGAGAGCGCTATGTATTCAACCTCTGTTGATGATAGAGCTACAGTTTGTTGCAACCGAGAGACCCAAGTAATGGTTGCCCCTGCAAATGTAAAGACAGAACCAGTGGTAGACCGGCGTTTGTCTAAATCTCCGGCCATATCAGAATCTACATAACCACGAAGCTGAAAGTCAGTACCTCCAAAACATAAACAGAAATGTGAAGTACCTTTCAAGTACTGAAGAATCCACTGAACTGCCTGCCAGTGAAGTTTGCCCGGATTACTCATGAATCTGCTCACAACAGCAACAACTTGTGCTATGTCCGGACGAGTACACACCATTGCATACATGAGACTGCCGACTACAGATGTATATGGAATAGACCTCATCTGTTCTTCTTCTTCCTGATTTTTTGGACACATAGCTGAAGATAAGCGGAAGTGATCAGCCAAAGGAGTAGATACCGATTTAGCATGAGACATATTAAATCTGTCCAACACTTTGGCAATGTAGCTTGCTTGGGACAACCTGAGTTCTCTTTTATTTCTATTTCTGAATATGTGCATCCCAAGTATTCTTTTGGCTGGTTTGAGATCTTTCATGGCAAAACGAAGAGCCAACTGTTGCTTCAGCTGAGCAATAATCTAAACACTAGTACCAGCTACTAACATATCGTCAACATAGAGTAAAAGGATGACGAACTCACCAGTATGGAGCTTCTTGTAGTAAACACAAGGATCTAATTCGCACCGAATAAAGTGGTTATCAGTCATGAAGCGGTCAAATTTTAAATACCATTGTCTTGGAGCTTGCTTCAGCCCATACAAACTCCGCTTCAGCTTGCAAAATAAATGCTCCTTACCTGGTTGAGCAAAGCCTTTAGGCTGCTCCATGTATAAATCCTCATCAATATCTCCGTGTAAAAACGTTGTTTTCACATCGAGTTGCTCGAGTTCTAAATCCCAAATGGCTACCAATCCCAACACAGCACGGATAGTGTCCATTCTGACAACTAGAGAAAAAATTTCAAAAAAATCAATACCTTTTTGCTGATCACACCCCTTGACGACTAATCTGGCCCTATATCTTTTATTTCCTCCGTCTTCGTCTTTCAAGCGATAAATCCATTTGTTTTTGAGAGGCTTTCGATTTGGCGGAAGAGGAACCAAATCCTAGGTGTGATTAACTCTCAAAGACTCCATTTCTTCGTTCATGGCGGCCATCCAATTCTGTGCATTTTCATGCTTGCAGGCTTGTTTATAAGTGGCCGGCTCTGCATAATCAAAGAACAATAAATCATAGTCATTGTATTTTGCTGGTCTCCTCTTCGCACGGGTAGACCGCCTCAATTGTGTACCTTGCTCTGGCTGGATATTGGAGTCCAGATTGAGTCTCTATAATAAATGCTGAACATCATCAATCTCTGAGTGAAGAGGCCCTTGAGGAAAACTGCCCTATCTGTTTATATTGCTCTGTGCACCTATAGTGTTGGATTCATTCACACTGGCCTGTTCAGGCAATGATCCTTGTATCTGTTGAATAGAAACCTGTTCAGCTGTGGGAGGCTGCGTTGGACATAACACAGGCAACGTTGAATGTGAAGAAGGCAGCGTTGAGCATTGGGAGGGCAGCAAAGGCTACGTAGAACTTGAATTAGGTAGCGTTAAATCTTGTGAGGGCAACGAAGGCTGCATAGAACTTAAATTAGGCTGCGTGAGACTGTGTATAGGCAGCGTGGGATGTGTTGAAGGCTGCAAATGAAGTTCTGAAGGCAGTAAAGGCTGCGTTGAGCAGTCAATAGGTGGCATTGACCAAATTAATGGCTGCGTTGGCTGTTTAGGAAATAGCGATTCAACTAATGAGGGCAGCGGATGGTCATTGGAGGGCAGCGATGGAGAATTGGGATGCTGTGTTGAACAATCCACTGACTGTGTGGAAACAATGGAAGGCATCGAACCTGATGAAGGCTGAAGTGGGAATGTGCATCCAATTGAAGGTAAAGTAGCTGAAGTAATAGGAGCTCCAGACATATAAGAATGTATAGTAGTAACAAGTGGCTGGGAAAACGTAATGGTGGATTGCCGCACCTGACCATTATCGAACAAATCCACATCAATATATTCCGGCAGAGGTGAATTGCAAGAGTGCAAACCTGGAAACTCCCTCTCATTAAACACAACATCGCGGCTACGAATGATAGTCTTTGCAACAGGATCCCAAAGACGAAAACTAAACTAATCTTCACCATAGCCGAGAAAAACACACCGTTTTGACTTGAAGTCTAACTTAGTTCTCTGCTCTTTTGGAATGTGAACAAAAGCGGCACAGCCAAACACCCGCAAATGCTGATAGGAAATTCGCTTTCCGAGCCATGTCTCCTCAGGTATGTCAAAATCTAGCCTGGATGAAGGGGCTCGATTGATTAAATACATAGCAGTGTTACATGCCTCTGCCCAAAACTCTTTGCCCAATCCAGCATTAGAGAGCATACATCAAGCTCGCTCAAGTATCGTGCGATTGAGCCTTTCAGCTGCTCCATTTTCTTGAGGTGTATAAGGGACGGTTTTGATCCGTCGAATACCATGGTCTGCACAAAAAGAATCAAACTCTGAAGAGCAATATTCTCCACCATTGTCTGTTAGTAGGCATTTAATTTTATGCCCAATCTGGTTTTCAACTGAAGCTTTAAAAATCTTAAATTTTGAAAAAACTTCAGATTTTCTGTTCAACATATAAATCCAGATTTTGCGAGTGCAGTCATCTAAAAATGTGACAAAATAATTTGCTCCACCGAAAGAAGTTACCTGAGTTGGACCGAATACATCAGAATGAACAAGTTCCAACGGAGTGGTTTTCTTGTCATGCCTCGTTCTCACGAAACTGGTCCGGCACTGTTTGCCATAAAGGCAATGTTAACAGAATTCTAAATCAATGGAGTTGAGGCCTGGAAGCTAATTGCGCTGAAGCATAACTTGAAGACCTTTTTGGCTCATATGACCGAGCCTCTTGTGCCATATTTCAGACCCACTGTCCATAGCCAGCAAGGCAGCTCCCACTTCACCAAAACAGTCCAGAATGTATAGATTACCTTGCTTCTTTCCTCTTGCCATTACTAAGAGTCCTTTTGTAATTTTCCATGAGTCAAGAGAAAATTTAACATTTCATCCATTGCCTATAAGCTGACTGACAGAAATTAAATTTCTTTTTAACATAGGCACATATCTAACATCTGTCAAAGTTAGTTTGTCACCATTTTTCTGATTCAATATTACATCTCCTTTTCCTAAAATGTCACATTCTTTATTATCACCTAGAAACACCTTACCGAATGTGCCTTCTTGAAAATTTGTGAAAGCTTGACGGCATGAAGTTGCATGAAAAGAGGCACCAGAATCAAGGACCCACGAATCTACATTTGTATCACTTACTGATAGGACCAAAACACCATCACTTGCAGTGTTTGCTTGATTATTTGTGCTCACGTTGCCTTGAGCTTTCTTATAGTTCCAGCAATTTTTCTTATTGTGTCCAGGTTTTCCACAAAACCAACATGAACCGGTTCTGCCCCTAGACTTCGATCGTGGACCAGATTGTGACCTTCTCCGGTTGTTGAATCTACCTCTTTCATGGTTTCTTCCCCTATTGTTTATACTTACAGCTGTGAGAGCATCGCCAGATGAGGGTTCCTGATGTTTCCTTCTCATGTCTTCGCTGAGAAGAGTAGCGGCAACTTCATCAAAAACCAATGTACTCTTGGCTACTACAGAAGTGCTCACAGCCATGACAACACCTTCCCAGCTATGTGGTAAGGAACACAATAGCAGAATCGCTTTAATCTCAGGATCTAGTTTGATACCCACCGAAGCTAATTGAGAGACTAAGGTGTTAAACTCATTGAGATGATTAGACATAACCCCACCTTCTCTCATTTTCAGGTTATATAATTTCTTCATAATAAAAACCTTATTTGACACCGAAGCAATTGCATACATGCTAGAGAGCTTTTCCCAAAGCGCTTTCGTATTGATCTCATTTGAGACATTAAATAAAACATTGCTTGACAATGAGAGAAATATTGTTGCCTTCGCTTTCGAATCCAATTTTTCCCAGTCTTCATCCGTCATAGTACCTTGTCCTTTGGCTTTCCCTTGTAAGGCGAGAGACAAGTCCTGTTTGATGAGAAGAGACTCCATGTGCACTTTCCAAAGACCAAAGTTTTGGCCTGTAAACTTTTCTATTTTCCATTTCTCCGAGTCATCCATTCTGATTGCTGTGTAGGTTTCCAAAAAAAAATTTACAGTCTCCTGGACTGAGCTACACACAAGCTCTAATACCAATTGTAAATTCTGAAATAGTAAAACAGAACCAAAAAGGAATAACAGCAAACTCAAAACAATGCTCAGAAAGAAAGATAATGTAAACAGCATTCACAGAGGAACAGGAAGCATTTAACGTGGTTCGCCAATGTTGGCTACATCCACAATGAAGGGCAATCTTATTATTGTCTTAGTACATCTCTCTCTCTGGTTACAATACATCCAGTATATCACAGTCATAACAGCAGCATTGGTTTTTTAACCTTTTTGTATTACCTACAACACACAGAAGCATAACTGTCCAGAACTACCACATAAGCCAAATGCCTTTTGGCTTCCAAGACAACTCACTGCAGACTGCTACCAAACACCTTTCATCTCATATCTGATGAGGCAGTAGCAGTTACATACCAAAATAGACCATCTGCAGGAGGAGCGGTTAGAAGGAACAAAAGACTCTTGAGTTGCCGTTTCATGTGGGCTTCACTTAGTCCACGTGCCCAACACGGGGTACCTTATCACTTGGCTCAAGGGACTTCACTCGCATCCGGAGTACCTCGTCCAGTCAAGGGTTACCTAGGCTCATTCCAACTACTCCTAACTATGTCATATCCAAAAGGTGATAGAGCGGTTAATGGTAGAGTTCTAGTCAACTCCGAGCATATCATAAATTTGTATTTCCATTGATTACGTTATTCCTCATAAATAGCATATTTGTTCTCATTGACATTTTACACACGATGTCTTATAATAGGACATCTTGGCCTTATATCACAATTGGCCAATCATATTCCCACATGATCATATTTCATCATCATCATTGATTTCTTATACATAACTATGTTCATTTATCATAACAATCTATTCTTTCTATGCATGTTCATGATCACATATCTCAGATTAGTTTATTGTTCTATGTTCATTCAATTCATATCTAATAGCAATCATTAAGCATAAACATAATTATTTATTCTATTTCTAATGCATATAAGAATGGATATTACAGTTAGCAACATATATTTCTTTAACCCTTAGAATTCAACATAAGTTATTCCTAAAAACAATCAGAATTTGTATATTTGATTTCAATGTTATAAGAGGAATGAGCATTAGTGCATACCTTTAGATGGTTGTCACAATTCTATGTAATCGATCTATTGTGATGACTGGATAAGATAAATATAATTCTCCCTGATTGACGCTGGAAATATCATTGATGAGATTCGATGATTTTTGGGTGAGATTGATTTAAGTAGATTCATTGTGTGTTGTAATATGAATTCTTTTGCAGATCAACTTGTTTTCAGACTCAAGGCAAATCGAATGATTGTGTGTGATGATGGTGTTCGCTGATATCAGTGTGTTTAATAACAAGACTCTTCACTTCCTTGTTGCTTACACAGGAGGTGTTCTAATTTGTTGAGATGATTCCTGAGTTCTCAAGATGATATTGTCGATTCCTTGATAATGGATTGATTATATTTGAAATGAGATGATATTCCGTCGATGATAATGCCATACCCTTCTTCTTTCATCGATCTTTCTTTATACTTTGACCATTCATTTTTCCCAACAAAGGGACGTCTCCCTTCACATTAGTGTTGCCTTGTTAAATGCATTAATTGCAGTTGTTTATATTATAATTATATTCCTTTAAGTGTGATCATGGCTTAGTTATTTTAGGAAACTCCCAGCTTTGTCTTATATGCATTCGATTATCATATAGTTGAAGTTCATCCTTAATTAGTTCTAAGTCTTAAGAATCGATGTTAAGGCCTTCCATTAGGAGACAATATCGTTGTCTTCTATTTGTTACTCTTTTAAACATGATCGATGCCTTAGTATGGCTGGCTTGCTTAATAGGACAAGCTTATAATTTATATTATAATATAAATATTATTATATTACATGTAGTATATATACTAATGATTATAATTTATATTGATACTTATATAATTATATAATGATAATATTTTAAATAATATTTGGTTTATAATATACTATTTAATTCATAATATTGAATCAGTATATATATTATTTTAATTATTTAATGTCTGAATATTTGATTTATAATATTTGATATATAACTGATTCAATATAGGGACATGACAGAGAGTGAGATGCTTGTGAAAGAATAGTTTTCTATTTGTGGTCGCAGTATAAAGACTTTGGGAGCAAAGTTTCTGTTTATATATCTGCATTTAATTGAATGAAGTTTGGGAACGAAGTTTTTAGTTGAATGAAGTATGATTTAGTCTTGGTTGATAGATTCCTACATTTTATATACTTTTGAAATCTAACAGTTTGTCCTCCAGCTGAGTGTAGATAGCGGTGTAGACTGTCTTCTCTTTTTATCACTACCTCTATGTTTCCTAAACACAAAACGTAGTAGTTGTCATTTGTTAACTCAGTGTACTGTGAATGCATCACTGCAATTTTAGCAGAGTGTGGAACTGGATTGGTCCTAAGAGATTGAGACCACTTGTCATCAATTTTCCCAACAAAGTCAATTTTTTGAGTTCTTATAATCATTGAAAAGTTGGTTCTAAGCACTTCACAATGGTATAGGTTTTTTTTCTAGATTTTGTTGAAGGTACCTCTTTTTCAGTTTGAAGCTTATATTTGTATACATTTTTTAACAAGCCATATCTTGTGCCTGCAGTGTTCAATTTTGGATTTCTTATAGGCATTGAAAAGGTATTTATGAGCATTATAGATCCATCCATGTATTTTTTTTCATATTCTACCCCGGGTTTCAAAATTTTAGTTTGAAGTCATTTCATGTACTTTGGCTCATTTCTTGGGAAAATTATTTAAATTGGTGGTTGTTTTTGTTTGAGGGCTTCCATTTCAATATTGATTCATATTTGGGAGCTTCCATAATTGTTGTAAATTGTTTATTTTATTCTGTTGGTGTTTTTTTCTCTAATTGTCTATTCTAATTGATTTGAGATCCTCACTCCTAATAACTATCACACAAGGAAAATAAAGATGCAACGATTGCCCCTATCTAAGGGTTTATGGTCTACATTGGGTGATGACCAACTTGATTTAACTAGGGAGTATAAGAGATTTGATTATAGGGACAAACTTGATGAGGCTATTGGTTTGATTGTTTTACATGTTTTTGATAGCTTCTTGTTCCATATTAAGGAGTCTACAACACCTAAGTAGGTATGGGATGAATACAAAGACCTATTTAGTAAAGTTAGTGAATTTTATGCTTTATAAATAGAGGCACAATTGACTTTTCTTTCTTCTAACGCATTTCCTTCCATTGAGGATTATTTGGTTAAGTTCAAATCTTTGATATCTCAATTGGCTGGTTGTGGGAAAGATAAATCTGATAAGGAATATATATTCTTGATTTTGTCTAAGTAAAAAGGATCATTTGCAACATTTTCTTCTACCTTTTATTCCATAATGGTTTCCTTAGGTGATGAATTTACTATGCCTTATTTTGATTTATTTTGTAACCATTTGACTAGAGTGTTACACATATGGTTCCTAAGGTTGTCATTGATGTCAACACTATCACGGGGTTGTCATTGATGCCAATGCTATCTTGGATGTGTGATGGTGTTCATGGTTGGATGTCATGTTGTACATAATGTGGTTACTGAAGTTCATGGTTGGATGTCATACCTTGATCAGTGCAGAGTTGAGTATGCAGTCATATTAATATGGGAATTAGAAGCACTAAAATGATTAGATGTGTTGGTGATGTTATTTTTTGATCTCTCCTACTATTCCTAAGAATGCATATATTGATACCAAGAAGGTTTGGCCTCAAGAAGTTGGTGATTACTTCTACTACAAGATGACTACCTGTGAAGACTGTCTAGGAGATTGATCTGCATTCCTCTACATTACTAGCTATGGCTATGCAGTTCTAGAACTATGTTCAGGGAATAGTGAAGGTGATAATTCCAACATTTTAGATCATTTGTCCTTCTGCTGTGAAAGATATGCATGATAGAGTATCGGCATATGTTTTGGCAAAGTAAGGTGGTGTTGAAGGCCTATTAGGATGCTTCGCATTCCTTCGGATGTGAATTTTTTCCTTTGCCATTTTGTGGACATGTTTATGGATGTGCATTACATGCTTCCTTGCAGTTTCAAGGTTCTTGATGATCTGCAAGCTCAATTTCTCAATGACAGTACATGTTGTAATGAGTTATGGATAACTAGTTGTTCTTAGAGTTCATGGTTGAAGATGTGCAACACAAACGCTTTGTAGACTCATCTGGAAGAGTTTCATGAAGATCTTTCTTGTTTCCAATACCGCACAATGTTTTCAAGTTGTTGTGGCCATTATGCTTCAAGTTTCATCTATTTTGATTAAGACTGTCCTATTTTCAAATGAGTGGAGTATGCAGATGTAACTCCTTGGTGTTTGAATCTATGAAGGATGTTTTGGACCTAGTTAAGAAAGTGTTGATGTCTGCAAGGCACGAGTCTTCTATTGGTGGAGTGTGTGATTTTTCTTAGGACTTATCCTTTACACGTTTCATGTTATATGTTGTCTGGCCTACTTGTAAATGTATTTATCATATTGTCTCTGGTTGACAAGAAATGTAATCAATGTAATATCATGTATAAATTGTAAGTCAATTTGAGTTAGAAAAAGTTTGATTGCAAAAGGATTGATAAGGCTCGCAAGCAAAATAAGGAGCAGAATAGAAAGAGAAGAAGTTTTAGATGTTGTCCTAATTCATCTTAAAGATATTTCTGTGACAATGATCAAGCATAGAACGTGCCTAACTAATTAGATCATCAAAAGGAAGTGTGAAGAGGCAGAATTGCAATCATCAAAGGTGTGAGTTTCAATGTCAGTTTTGAGATAGTAGAAGGATTGTCATACTATAATCTTTCGTAAGTGTGTTCTCAATTCAGGGAGTAGTAGCTTCCTTAGGAGTGCCTCTAAAACAAAGTCAAGGATTAGTAGCTTCCTTGGGAGTGACCCTAAATCAAAGTTTTTAGGGAGTAGTAGCTTCCTTGGGTTGTAGCCCTAAAACAAAGTTGTTATTTTGAGCTTCATATATTGTGATTTAATCCTCACTGTGGTTTTTCACTTCTAGGGTTTTCCATGTATATTTGTTGTTATATGTTGATGTGCATTGTGTTAATCTTTCATGTTCATGTTAATGTTGTAATGCTTAAGTTTTAATCTGCTCCAGAGAAGTTGAAGTTTGTTTAGATACTGATTCACCCCCCTCAGTACCCTAGTGTGTTCAACATAGAGAGCATACTAATATTATTGAGTTATCGATGCACTTCCAAAGAGTCAAGAATTGGTAGCACAATTATCCAAAGGAAAAGGGAAGAAGAAACCAAAGCCTAAGATAGAATTAAATTTAGTTAATGAGCCTCCCACCTCTTCTAAAGAGAACACACATAAGAAGGAGAGACCCAGGAGAGACCCAGATGTGCTTATTGGAAAAAAAAATGGGCACAATGAACATAATTGTTGTTGGAAACAAGATAGATAACTGAGAGGGGGGGTGAATCAGTTATCTCAAATTTTCTTTAACTTCCTTTTCTTTTGTTAACTTAATAATCAGTGCAGCATCAAATTATATAAGCATATGTGATCATAAGAACAGAAATAAAATCAACACACATAACACAAGGATTTTTACATGGAAAACCTTGTTAAGGGAAAAATCATGGGGTGACTAACCTAAGATTGTATTCTCTATTAAAATAATGAGTACAAAATGGCACTTGCCAATTAGGGCTCACTGCCCGAGCACACTGCTCACAAGAGGCTCACTGCCTACAAGAGACTCACTATCTACAAAACTTACAGAAGGTAATCTGGTGTTTGAACTGATGAGAGGCATCTACAAATGCAAGAGTTCAGTTCTGGTTAGGCTCAATACACTGATCTGATGCACTTCATTCTTCCTCTGTTTTAGTGTTGTTGCTTTGTCACATACCGGACTTGAATTGCTGCTTTCACACTTATTTCTGCTTTTCTTCACACTTTATTTCATCCCTACTTTGCCACACACTCTTACATACTAGAATCCATCTGGTATATATATCTGCATAAAGGATTTCTATCAACTTGCTAGTCGGCATCAAGAACACTGCAAGTAATTACTCTGTCGGCTAAATCCATGCTTGATTTGTGATGCGTATCAAAAACATAGATAGAGAAGTCATTAATCATGTTGGCCAACAATGTATTATCCCACAAATTATTTGACCAACATCATTTACTCATCCAGATTGAATCTGACACTCTACCGGTCAGTTCTTCCTCTATCTGCTCTACCTAACTGGAACCCAATACTCAGATGCTCATATCTTTTCCATGCTTTACTACCAGAGGCTAAATCTTTGGAATACAGTAGTCATGATACCCTTCTTGACTTCCCAAGTCCGCAACTTACTGAGTTACACCATCTAAGAGATCCAGACCTGATTGTCGGACCTTGTTACATACTCTGTTCTTGTTCACCTAATCAAAACAATCTTCAATCTAACTTCCGGTATAGGCATACTATGTACTGCAGATGTGTGGGATAGACTTTGTTGCCATCAATGACAACACTCATGAAGCCACACAATGTCTCTTGCCAACAATCTCCCCCTTTGGCATTGATGGAAACACTTAGTGAAAAATGGCTAAGTGTCGCAGTAACTCCCCCTTGGCTGATGCTCTGTCTTTTGCAATGTTATACCAGAACTCCCCCTTAGCTGGATTCCACATTTCTCACTACTCTTCACTCCCCCTTTGACATCAATGGCAGAGGGCGGGATCTGCATACCAAAATTTGCAAAAATTATTCTATACATGGCTACATAAGTATATATGAATCATATGTTATACTTACATATACTTAAGTATATCCGCAAAGGTGGCCTTCAACTGTACAAACTCTGTGGCCCAGCTCTACTTCATCCTATATAGAATGGAGATGTGACCACTCAACAAAAATGCATATGCTTCTGCCCTTTTTAAATATGTCAGATCACTGGTCTGGGCTGTGGTCTGGGCATCTATCAAGGCCTCATGCATTGCCTCTAACTTAGGGATAATTATCCCTCTGAGTTCACTCATCCTGTTTATTATATCCTTCTTTTCTTTGTTTAGCCTCTTTATTTCATTTATGATGACAATCGCCTGGCATTCTTGATTCATTAAAGAGGTAATGAGGGGATCAAAATTCTAAGATAAACTTGATAGTTTACCTTCTTGTTCTTTCACTTTCTTCTCAATGTCCTCTGTTACTTTGGGCTAGGATAAACAAAATTTGTATATATCCCCACCATCTTTAAGAGCATTTTCAAGGCTCTTTATTCCAATGTCTAAGGTCCTCCTGTCGTTAGTAATCAGCCCTTGCACCTCAGAGAATCTTTTTCCCAAAAACTCCTTCCGGACCTTTGCTTCTACCGATTTCTCTAAAGATTCAAAATGAGTGCCAACAGAATTAACCAAAGATTTTAAGTTACCAGATGGAGAGGCCGAAGGATCCTTTTGGAAGGATGGCATGATCTTCTCCAGCATCCCGGATGCAATCTCCAATAGTTCACAATCCTCCATGTGAGATTTCAAGAGTTTTTCTTTAGCCTTGGCTTGGGCAAAAGATGTTATCTTCATCATCTGTACTGGAGAGAAAGAATCCAGATTTAGGGGCTCTTGAAACAACTCCAGTTCATCTAATTCCACCACCTCTTTGTCTAAGAAGTTCTTTACTGTCTCTACAGTGTCTCTTCCTGGAGATTGAGTCTTCTTTGAAATATTAGAAGAGTCATATGCTTGTTTTTCTTCTTTTCCCTTAACCTCTTCTTCTTGAGTCTTCTTCTCCTCTCTTCTACCTTCTCCTTCAGCTTTAGAGACTGGAATGTCAGTCACAACTGTATTGAGATCTGAACGAGAGATTGCATCTGAGTTTTCTGCTTCAAGAACTTCCTCTTCCAGAACTGAGGAGTCTAAGTTCTCATATATTTCTTCATTTATTTCCTTTAGTCCTTCTACATCCTTGTCAGAAGTTTCTTCATTGATTGCATTTAATCCTTCAACATCCATGGTAGAAGGTTCATCATCTATTTCTTCCACAATGGGAAGATTGAATCTCTTGAAGGCATTCTGGAGGATATCTTTTGTTTCACTTGTTATTTGGTTTGTTTCTCCAAGCATGAGTTTATTCATTCTTGCCTTACTCTGGAACTCATCCTTACAATCTTTAAAAATCATGTTTATTTGTTTTGGAGTGATGGAAGGATAAAGTTGAATTGCTATCTGCTCCCAAATCTCTAAGTCTTTTGCCTTCGCATTCTCTTTTCTCAGCTCAAGTACTTTTTCTAGACTCTTAGGAATTAGTGATATTATTTCAATGAAGTCTTTATTGTAAATGTTCAAGTACCTGACAGTAGCTTCTTCCAAAATTCTCTTGTCAGCATCACTGTATTCATCATATAATTCAATCACCGGCTGCAGGTTCCCATCCACAATGACTACCTTGATGATATCATCAATGGAAAGAGTGGGCTTTTCTACAAATTCCTCTGCCTTCTCTTCCTCCTTTTTGCTAGCAGAGAACTTCCCGGATGTTCTCTTCTTCTTTATTTCCTGGATTTCTTTATTTGATTATGTTGCCTCATCATCTTTATGGCTTGTATACTTCCTTGAGGCTTTGGTCTTCATCCTCTTTTCTCTTTTTCCAGATGTCTTGACTTCCAGTTTGGTAGACTTTGAGCTCTTGGAAGTGACAAGAGCAGAACTCTTGGAGGATCTAGTCCTAGAAGAGGTTTGTGCAGGGCACTTTCTTCCTTTTCTTCTTCTTTTTCTTGTTTCTACCTTCTCCATTTTCTCTTTGTTAGCATCAAGGGCCTCCTTTAATATGCCAAATCTTTTGGTAAATTCCTCTACTTCCCTTCTTACTTTCCTTTTTATCTCTGGTTGCCTTAACTCAACATGTATTTTTACACTTAGAGGTTCCAAACCTTTCTGCCTCAGGGTCCTTAGGCTAGCTCAATAGATGTTGAATATGTAGCTCCAAGATTTTCTCATCGACCTCGTATCCCATAGGCATTATCCACACTGTTTTGGGCTCAACTACCTCCATTAGGCATTGATCAGTGTCAACCATGAAGCACATTGTATCCTTGTATTTCTTAGCTATGGATTGAGGTATTCTCTCTGGCTTGCATTATGCTTTGGAAGTTCTTAAAGTAACCCCAGAGAGCTGTGCTCTGAGCTTTAGCATCACCAAGTCCATACATATAATCTCTAATCTGGATTGCAACTAGTTTATCATTTTGCCAAACCCAACCATTAGATCTGGGTAGCTCATTCATATAGTAGAAGAATAGACACAGTAGTAGACAACCATATTTGAAGGAATTCTTCTTATCCTTTTTGATCTTCTGCAAGTTTTCTAATAGTTGATTTAGGAGAAGATCACACAGGTCATAATCTGCATCTTCCCTTAACATCTGATATGTTGCATATATTGTAGTCCGGGACACAGAATTCTCCCTGCTAGAATGATAGATCTTATATCCAATTATCATTGACACAAACTTGACATCCAGATCTGTGATGTCATCTATGGTCATTGCCCTTTTGTCAAACTTAGATCTGGTGGCTTCAGTTACTGTCTGGTTCTTAATAGATTTAAGTGCAGGTAACCCACCAGAAGAATGCAGTCTAGTCACTACTCTGATGGCATCTTTTGTTATCTTGAAGGGCTTCATTAACCACATGAAATTATCATGCATCCTACTTAGGAAATACCAAACCCAATCATCTTCTGCAAAATAGGGAAAGTGTATGCAATGTCCAAAGTGTTTATTCCGGAGAGCCTTGAATTGAGGTTTGAGTTCAAAACTCTCATCTATTATTTGTTTGTGATAGATGTCCATCAATTTAGAGTCTCCAAATTCCTCAATGTTGGCATGGATATAGACCCTAACATCTTTTCCGTGCAATACCCCATGCAGAATGCTAGAAAATGGGCCTAAAGGATCAACTTCTAGAGATTTATAGGGGTGTTTCTTGAATTTAGGATGCAGCCTATCAGTGATCTTTACAACCATTGGAGTAGCCATCTTGCAAAAGATTCAAAGAGAGATTTTCATAATGGAAATACCTTTTTATGCTTTTAGGGTTTGAAATAGGAGCTGGAACAATATCCTGGTTGAATTCGATTTTCCAGTTGATCTTGAGTGAATTGTAGAAACCTTGTTGCAAAGCTCTTCTTTTCTTCTTCTCGAATGCAAATGTGCAAATAATGAGTGAATGACCCCTTTTATTCTTGCGCAAACCCTAATTTCCTTTTGTAATAAATGCACAACATAAGTTATCAGGTTGCCATGTTTTGAGAGAGATCTTCTCGAATCATTATGTTGAAATTAGAATCATTATCAGTGAGGATTGACAATGTATCTTCTTTTCTTCAATCATGCCATGGCTCTACAGATCAAAGTATTTTAATTCTGAATCATACCGGATCTGTCTATGAAAATCATGCTTTACCGAATGGCTGTCAAACTGGATCAACTTGAGCGGTTAAACTCTTGCAAAACTCCATGCAGATCTTTCATATTTTTACTGAGAGTTATATAGATATTTTTCAGAGAACCCTTTAATCCGTAGCATTCCATGTGCCGAATTTAGGCACTAATTGACTAGCTAGGGGAATTTGTTTTTCTCTGACTCCCCCTGAGCCAGAGCTCATCTGTTTAGTTTTCGGAAGGAATATCAGCACCAAATTCCGGTGCGGATCCATCTCCAATATATTTTGTACTCTTCTTCACCCAAATCTTTCTCATCTCCTTTTGAACTTCATCTACATTTACTTTACCTTTGCCCTTATCTTGTTTTTTATTATGTTGCACCAGACCCTTTTTATCCTGATTTTTACTTCTACAGAATTTGGCAATATGACCGAATCTATTGCAATTGTAGAAGATAACATTTCTTTGCATATTTGATTGATATCCTCTTGATCTACATTGATTAGCCATATGTCCCATTCTATTTCATGCAAAGCATCTACCATTGAATGAATTGTTTATTTGCATATTTCTGCATTCAAGAGATTTGTGACCATACCTTTTGTAGTTGAAACATTGTCCAGAGAAGGATGGATTAGTCTGATTCATTTTCCTTCTGCACTGAGTTGCTTGATGACCGAAATTGTTGCAATTGAAGCAATATCTATTGAAGGATGGATATCTGGGTAAGTGCAGGAAGATGGGGTGCCAAAAAGGGGTCTTAAGTGGCCACTTTTTTTCTGAAATCAGGAAATACTGGCCTTGGATGAGAAATTGAGCATAGTTACACTCAAAATTTGGAGATGCAACCAAAACAATGTTCGTAGTGCTCCGAGTCTACTTTCTAAACTACTATTTTGTTTTGAAAATAGCATAGATTAAGGGGTTCAAAAGAGGGAGCCACAGAAATTGGTGTTGTTTCTGTCAAAAAAACATAACATAGCATGTTTTGTGGCTCCCTCAAAAGGTCAACTTTTTTTTGGTATTTTTAAAATCGCTTTAGTAAGAAATTAGCTAATAGCATGTAGTTTATGCCTGATTTTTCTAATAATTTTTTGATGAATATTTGATTTTTTACTAATTTTTAAAGTGGACACATCCTAAAAAATAGAATTTTGGCCATGCTACCCCTATAAATTTTGAAAACTAATTGAAAATCATTTTTTTATTTTTTTAATATTTGTAGAATGGAGTCTAGTTTCTAAATATGTAATTTTTTTGAAATTTGAATGAATAGTTATTTTACAATGAAAAAAAGACCAAACAGTGGTTTTTGCCTAAAAACGGACACACAAACAAAAGAAATTAAAGATGAAAGACTTAACATTGTTAAAATGTGAAAAAAAATCACATCGTCAAATAGCTAAGAGAAAGCCTAACATTACCCATGTGTTTGATTTGTTCAACCTTGAAACACATGCAAATCTGAGGGTTAGCACGAACGAAATTATGTGAACTTTTGAAGAATATAGAAAAACACGTCTGTGACTGTTCATAAGGCACTCCAAGCCTTTGGGTTGGAAATCCAAAGCAAATCCCAAGCCCAAGGCTTGGGATTCCCAAAGCAATAAATAACGTGAGCGCGTTATGTTTTGCCTTGCATTTTTCTTTCCCGCAAGTCTGTCTTTTGTCATGTTTGACATAACGCGAGTGCGTTATAACGCGCTCGCGTTATGTCCCACTCAAATTTTTTTACGTTCAAGGCTATTAATCATGAAGGTTAAGGGATAAGGGATAGAGTTGGAGGGTTTAGGGATAAGGGATTAGCGTTTAAGGTATAGTATCGAGCCCGTTGAGGGTCTAGGAATAGGGATAGCGTTTAAGGTTTAGGGATGAGGGATGACAGATTACGGTTGAGGGTTTAGGGTTTAGGGATAAGGTTGAGGGTCGAGGGATCAAAGTTAAGGGTTGAGGGATTAGGGTTTGACATTAAGGGTTGAGGGTTGAGGTTCAAGGGTCAAGGGTTTAGGGATAGGGTTTAGGGTCGAGGGATTAGGGTTAAAGTAGAGTGTGGAGGGTGTAAGGATTAGGGATAGGGTTGGAGGGTTTAGGGATAAGGGATTAGGGTTTAAGGTATAGTATTGAGTATGTTGAGGGTTTAGGAATAGGGATAGCATTTAGGGATTAGGGATGAGGGATTATAGTTGAGGGATGATGGATTAGGGTTGAGGGTTGAGGGATTGGGGTTTAGGGATAAGGTTTAGGGTTGAGGGTTGAGGGATTAGGGTTTAAGGTATAGTGTTGAGGGTTGAGGGTTGAGGGTTTAGGATTAGGGTTTAGGGTTGACGGATTAGCATTTAATGTCGAGGTTAGGGTTAGAGTGTCGAGGGTAGAGGGATTAGGGATAGGGTTTAGGGTTGAAGGTTTAAGGATTGAGGGTTGAGGCTTTAGGGATGAGGGTTTAAGGCTTAAGATATAGTGTCAAGTGTTGAGGGTGTAGGGATAGGGTTTAAGTTTTAAGGGTTATGGGTTGAGGGATAGGGATTAGGGTTTAAGGTATAGTGTTGAGGGTCGAGGGATCAGAGTTAAGGGTTGAGGGATTAGGGTTTGACGTTGAGGGTTGAGGGTTGAGGTTCGAGGGTCAAGGGTTTAGGGATAGGGTTGAGGGTCGAGGAATTAGGGTTAAAGTAGAGTGTGGAGGGTATAAGGATTAGGGATAGGGTTTGAGGGTTTAGGGATAAGGGATCAGGGTTTAAGGTATAGTATCAATTCTATTGAGGGTGTAGGAATAGGGATAGCATTTAGGGTTTAGGGATGAGGGATTAGAGTTGAGGGATGACGGATTAGGGTTGAGGGTTGAGGGATTAGGGTTTAGGGATAAGGTTTAGGGTTGAGGGCTGAGGGATTAGGGTTTAAGGTATAGTGTTGAGGGTTTAGGGATAGGGTTTAGGGTTGAGGGATTAGGATTTGATGTTGAGGGTTAAGGGTTTAGGGTTTAGGGATTAGGGTTAGGGTTGAGAGATGAGGGATCAGAGTTAAGGGTTGAGGGAATAGGGTTTGACGTCGAGGGTTGAGGGTTGAGGTTCGAGGGTCAAGGGTTTAGGGATAGGGTTGAGGTTGAAGAGATTAGGGTTAAAGTAGAGTGTGGAGGGTGTAAGGATTAGGGATAGGGTTGGAGGGTTTAGGGATAAGGGATTAGAGTTTAAGGTATAGTAACGAGTTTGTTGAGGGTTTAGGAATAGGGATAGCATTTAGGGTTTAGGGATGAGGGATTAGAGTTGAGGGATGAGGGATTAGGGTTGAGGGTTGAGGGATTAGGGTTTAGGGATAAGGTTTAGGGTTGAGGGTTGAGGGATTAGGGTTTAAGGTATAGTGTTGAGGGTTGATGGTTTAGGGATAGGGTTTAGGTTTGAGGGATTAGGGTTTAGGGTTGATGAATTAGGGTTTAATGTTGAGAGTTGAGGGTTAAGGGTTGAGGGTTGAGGTTGAGGGATAGGGTTAATGGTCAAGGGATTAGGGTTAAATAAGAGTGTCGAGGGTAGAGGGATTAGGGTTTAAGGTATAGTATCAAGCCTGTTGAGGGTCTAGGAATAGGGATAGCGTTTAGGGTTTAGGAATGAGGGATTAGAGTTGAGGGATGACGGATGACAGATTAGGGTTGAGGGTTGAAGCATTAGGGTTTAGGGACAAGGTTTAGGGTTAGGGTTGAGGGATTAGGGTTTAAGGTATAGTGTTGAGGGTTTAGGGATAGGGTTTAGGGTTGAGGGATTAGAGTGAAGGGTTGAGGGATTAGAATTTGACGTTGAGGGTTTAGGGTTTAGGGTTAGGGTTGAAGGTCGAGGGATCATAGTTAAGGGTTGAGGGATTAGGGTTTGATGTTGAGGGTTGAGGGTTGAGGTTCGAGGGTCAAGGGTTTAGGGATAGGGTTGAGGGTCGAGGAATTAGGGTTAAAGTAGAGTGTGGAGGTTATAAGGATTAGGGATAGGGTTGGAGGGTTTAGGGATAAGGGATTAGAGTTTAAGGTATAGTATCGAGTCTGTTGAGGGTTTAGGAATAGGGATAGCATTTAGGGTTTAGGGATGAGGGATTAGAGTTGAGGGATGATGGATTGGGGTTGAGGGTTAAGGGATTAGGGTTTAGGGATAAGGTTTAGAATTGAGGGTTGAGGGTTTAAGGTATAGTGTTGAGGGTTGATGGTTTAGGGATAGGGTTTAGGTTTGAGGGATTAGGGTTTAGGGTTGATGAATTAGGGTTTAATGTTGAGAGTTGAGGGTTGAGGGTTGAGGGTTGAGGTTGAGGGATAGAGTTAATGGTCAAGGGATTAGGGTTAAATAAGAGTGTCGAGGGTAGAGGGATTAGGGTTTAAGGTATAGTATCGAGCCTGTTGAGGGTCTAGGAATAGGGATAGTGTTTAGGGTTTAGGAATGAGGGATTAGAGTTGAGGGATGACGGATGACAGATTAGGGTTGAGGGTTGAGGGATTAGGGTTTAGGGACAAGGTTTAGGGTTAGGGTTGAGGGATTAGGGTTTAAGGTATAGTGTTGAGGGTTTAGGGATAGGGTTTAGGGTTGAGGGATTAGAGTGAAGGGTTGAGGGATTAGAATTTGATGTTGAGGGTTTAGGGTTTATGGTTAGGGTTGAAGGTCGAGGGATCAGAGTTAAGGGTTGAGGGATTAGGGTTTAATGTTAAGGGTTGAGGGTTGAGGTTCGAGGGTCAAGGGTTTAGGGATAGGGTTGAGGGTCGAGGAATTAGGGTTAAAGTAGAGTGTGGAGGGTATAAGGATTAGGGATAGGGTTGGAGGGTTTAGGGATAAGGGATTAGAGTTTAAGGTATAGTATCGAGTCTGTTGAGGGTTTAGGAATAGAGATAGCATTTAGGGTTTAGCGATGAGGGATTAGAGTTGAGGGATGATGGATTAGGGTTGAGGGTTGAGGGATTAGGGTTTAGGGATAAGGTTTAGGGTTGAGGGTTGAGGGATTAGGGTTTAAGGTATAGTGTTGAGGGTTGAGGGTTTAGGATTAGGGTTTAGGGTTGACGGATTAGCATTTAATGTCGAGGTTAGGGTTAGAGTGTCAAGGGTAGAGGGATTAGGGATAGGGTTTAGGGTTGAAGGTTTAAGGATTGAGGGTTGAGGCTTTAGGGATGAGGGTTTAAGGCTTAAGATATAGTGTCAAGTGTTGAGGGTGTAGGGATAGGGTTTAAGTTTTAAGGGTTAAGGGTTGAGGGATAGGGATTAGGGTTTAAGGTATAGTATCGAGTCTGTTGAGGGTGTAGGATTAGGGATAGCATTTAGGGATTAGGGATAGGGTTGGAGGGTTTAGGGATAAGGGATTAGGGTTTAAGGTATAGTATTGATTCTATTCAGGGTGTAGGAATAGGGATAGCATTTAGGGTTTAGGGATGAGGGATTAGAGTTGAGGGATGACAGATTAGGGTTGAGGGTTGAGGGATTAGGGTTGAGGGATAAGGTTTAGGGTTGAGGGCTGAGGGATTAGGGTTTAAGGTATAGTGTTGAGGGTTTAGGGATAGGGTTTAGGGTTGAGGGATTAGAGTGAAGGGTTGAGGGATTAGGATTTGATGTTGAGGGTTGAGGGTTTAGGGTTAGGGTTGAGAGATGAGGGATCAGAGTTAAGGGTTGAGGGATTAGGGTTTGACGTCGAGGGTTGAGGGTTGAGGTTCGAGGGTCAAGGGTTTAGGGATAGGGTTGAGGTTGAAGGGATTAGGGTTTAAGGTATAGTGTTGAGGGTTGATGGATCAGAGTTAAGGGTTGAGGGATTAGGGTTGAGGGTTGTAAGGATTAGGGATAGGGTTGGAGGATTTAGGGATAAGGGATTAGAGTTTAAGGTATAGTATCGAGTCTGTTGAGGGTGTAGGATTAGGGATAGCATTTAGGGTTTAGGGATAGCATTTAGGGTTTAGGGATGATGGATTAGGGTTGAGGGATTAGGATTTGACGTTGAGGGATGACGGATTAGGGTTGAGGGATTAGGATTTGACGTTGAGGGTTGAGGGTTTAGGGATAGGGTTGACGGTTGAGGGATTAGGATTTGATGTTGAGGGTTGAGGGTTTAGGGATAGGGTTGAGGGTTGAGGGATTAGGATTTGACATTGAGGGTTGAGGGTCGAGGGATCAGAGTTGAGGGTTTAGGGATTAGGGTTTGACGTTGAGGGTTGAGAGCATTTTCTATCACGAACTTGATTATGAGGGCTTGCCCCTTCATTGTTATGCCTATCATATGGCAGAGCATATGGCAAGCCCTTGCAGGAAAAAGATGTGATCAATGCAAAGGATGTGATGAATCTATAGCAGGACAAAATGCAAGCGCGTTATAACGCGCTCGCGTTTTGTATTTCTATTGAAACGGTAAAAAAGTGGTTACCCCCGTGATCCAGGCCCACATGCTCTATTTTCTTACTGATTCTGCGTGTGCTCGGACAAAAAAGAAGTGCTTTCATGCTATTGGGAAGTTCACATGCACATTTGACACATTGTACCACCTTTGCATGATCTTTCCACCACCTTTTCGACTTTGCCAACTTGAGAAGGAGGAAATAACATAGTTTTCACACCAAGTTTGATATATATCTATTCAAGTTTCAATTTTTGTAGTGTTGCAATGTTAATTGTGATTCAATTTTAGGAATTTAACATTGAAAAGGAAGCAAGTGGTGAAAAACTCAAATTGTTGAGGAGTTTGATGCAAGAAGATAAAAACACTACATAATTGGGTACTCTCTCCATTCAAATCTTCATTTTTTAGGTATGTCAAGTCTTTACATGCATGTTCTTTACATTTTCCTTATTTCGGATTGAATTACTTTATCATGCTTTATCATACATGTTTAAAATAGACACATTCCCAATCAAGAAAGCAACCTACAATCTCACATGATGCCATGTATATTTTCTACACTTGGGCTCTTTAATAATTATGTGTAATAAAAAAACCTTAGTTCATACCATGATGTCAAACTATACAAGAATAAATCCTTACAACATAAAAAAAATACAATCCCACTATTATCATGTATTCATTTCTTAGGAACTAATATTGGTCTCTTTATCATGCTACAAACAAATTCTCCGTCATGCCGAGGAAACGATCAAGAATTAAACCAACACAGGAAGAGATAGAAGCTAAGAATGCAAAGAAAGCAATGACTATGAGGGAACTTCGTGAGAAGAGGAAATTGGACACGATAAATGAAGACATACCAATTGAAGAGGAACCACAACCATCACAAAGAGATATGGTATTGGCGGCACAAAGAGAACGAATGCAAAAACTTCGTGGTACGAGAGATTTGAATACCATAGTTGGAGACACATCCTTTACCACAAGTCAACATGTAGGGACACCATCTACCACATCTCAAGTTGAGAGTACATCATCACTCACATGTGATGAAGGAGGTACGCCATCGTTCCCACCTCAACCTCAAGGTATGTCATCTATTCCATCTTCGATCGAAGGTATGCCATCTAACCCATCTCATTTAAATATTGATGAAATTCCTAATGTTGAGATGAATTTACCTAACTTGACACCACCTAGAATTTTGCATAGGAAGCCAAAGTATTTGATTGATATTGATGAGAATATTTTGCAGCCAATGGAAGGTAAGATTCCAAAACGCACTTGTAGAAGATATGCTAATAAGATTTAGAGATTGTTCTTTGAAAAGTTAAATGAGACTGCAAGATGTCAACTATTCGTTGAAATGATGCGAAGTATAAAGTATAGGTCTATCATGAAGATTCTTGGGTTGAGAACATCAGAGGCTTCAAGTGAAAAATCTATTGTCAAGAATCTAATGAGTGCGTATGAGAGTGTGGGTAACACCTCATGCACAAAAGATAGTAATGCAACACGGCGTGTGATTACATCGACTATAGTAAGTAGTCAAATGAGGAAAGCTCGTCTCATTAGAAAGACAAGTCAAGAATTGAGAATTAATAGGAAAACTTTATCAAGAGCCGTTGGAAGATGCCAAAGAATTGAGGACACTAATGCCAATGAATTATGGGCGTTCTCGGGGAGACTACCACGAAAAGATAAACCAATTGTTGAAGCATTGAGATCACTAATTGAAGACTTTTAGAAGAATTACACAAGGGTATCTCCGAATCAAAGGGATGTGGTAAGAAGGAGAATCGGTAGTCAGAACCGCGAGCCACATCCAAAGCATTTTTTGGATGAGACTCAAACACGGTTTTATGGTAAATTTCTAGAGAAGTATCCTCAAATTAAAATTTGTCAAAGATATTTTTGAAATGCTAAAACCTTTCTATGTTAAGATAAATCACACACGCACTACTTGTTGTTGTAGATTACATATTGAATTTTCTAACCATTTTGATGCTTATAGGTCTATATGTTTAGATATGCATACTAACAATGATTTGCAGGGTTGTGCCATATGTGCCCCACCAACATCTTCAAGAGACTTCATATCAAGAATTTTATGTGAAAGAGAGGAAGGTCAAATATTCTACAAGAAATTATGCTTGGATGGCACATGTCATCGTTGCGGTGGCTTGCAACATTTGCCAATACATGAACATATGGAAATAACACATGCGGTTGGAAACGAACCAGTAGAGTTTGGCAAGTATAAAACAGTGGCATACAATACAAAAGATGGTAAAGAAGCAAAGAGGTGTGAATTAGTTATTGAAAAGATTCCAGTGTATCAGTTTATGCCTATATTTCGTGATAGCATAGTGTATGAGTATGCAAGACATGCCCATAGAGCTCGATGGTTGGACTTGCAATTCAAGTTATGCAAGGACACATTTCTAGTTGGTAGCATTGTTTCAATCGTCAACTTTGTAGAGAACTACAGTCTACAACCACAGCGTGAGGTGCAATCACAATATTACAACTCCACACAGGTTTCTATATTTGTGCACATCGCATTCATTCATGCGAATGATAGTACAGAGGATGACAGAAAGATCATAAGGGAGTATAATTTCTATATTAGTGATGATCGCACACATTCTACGGAGTTCGTGCAAGGTTGCTTTCAGGTGTTCTACAATGATTTGGCTAGAAGGGGCATATCGTTCAGTCAGCATATCATATGGTCGGATAATTGTGCATCACAATTCAAGAACTTGTGGAATTTCTATTGGCTGAGTAGGAGGCATAATTTTACAGGTATTCAACATATGTGGAACTTTTGTGAGGCCGGGCATGGAAAGGGGGAGCATGATGGTGTAGGAGCATGTATCAAAAGAGCCATAGCACGAGAAGAGTTAAAGTATAAAGACAATGCAAAGTTGACAGATGCAAAATTGATTGTCGAGTGGTGTAATGCTTCCATGGGTCCAGGTAATGAAGGTAAGTCTTTAGTTCGTAGATTTTTTTGGTTGATAGATGATACTAACATTGCACCATATGAGGATTGTTGTACACTGACAGGATCAAATGAGATGCACTCTTTCAGAAGCTCAATTGCAAGTTCATGGAGTATCCATACACGAAAGATGTCATGCTTTTGTTCTTCCTGTACAATTCAAGTCTGGGATGAGTGCGAGTCAAAGGAGTGGGTTGATGAATGGCAGTTAAGTTATCTTAGCCCACTTGACACATATCGACCCCTGATGGCACTAGAACTAACACAGATGGAATTGTCAATTGACTTTGACCACATATCAGATTTAGTTCAACCAGGTAATATAGGGCACGTATATGCATCTAATTTCATCTAGTTCAACCAGGTAATGTCATCTTACTTTGTAGTGTTTTTGTAATGTTGACTAATTTCATCTAATTTGCTACACATATCAATGTAGGGCACGTATATGCAGTTATTGCAGATGAAGATAATGAAGAGGGAACAGATTATTACTTATGTTGTTATGTTGAGGCCAAAAAGAAATTGGAGGCCCCTGTTACAGATGGAGAAAACATCGAATACCCTACAGGATCAGTGGTTATTACTGGAACATGGCTTAGAAGGTACCCACATAAGAGTGTTAATATTTGGCTATTTCAGGACTTTGACATGCATCGGAAGATTCTTCATTACTCGAACCTTGTCGTGGCATCCAATGTTCATTTGATAAAGTATCGGGGTAGACCTTTGAACAAAATATTGTGGAAGGTGCGTGAATCTGACCATGAAGCAATACTTGACACAATAAAGAGTAGAGCAGACCCAGATGGTTCATTGGATTAATTTGTAAGTATTCACATTGATTTTGTAAAGTTATGTTACATTGAGTTGTAAGTATGCACATTAATTTGTAAGGTTTGTCTTTTTTTATTTCCTCCTGCATTTTTACACATATGTACACATTTTTACATCATCATGTTATGCATTTTTGGTGTCCTGCTCCTGATGCGACCAAACTCATAACTCACCCTACTAGACACCATTTGATGATCTCTCCAACACTCTGGATCCAGGGCGCCCAATCATGATGATGACCTATATACCATTCTCCCAAGGTGCTCATAATGAATGAAAAGAAGACCAAGGGCACCCAAGCTTAATAGACTTATTTCTTTTAATTTTGATGATCCAAACTCTTGCAATATGACATCCACTTTCATGCCTTTAGATCTTCCTTCACATATAGGGTGCCAAATCAAGTTGAAAAATCTACATAAGGGCGCCAAACTGGATGAAAGGAGACATGAAATGCTCCTTAGGACTCCATGCTAAGGTTTGAGCCATTAAAGTCTCTTGATATTAGGCGCTCATGATGATGAAACTTAGAGCTTTTTCCTTTCCTATGTGCTCATCTAAGATGTTTGAATGATAAGGAGTGCCTCGACCTCTATAATGTACATTGGGCACCAAATCAAGGTGATTTTAAGTCACTTTGAGTCATTTAGGGTCAGTTTGAGTCTTTGAGTCATGTTGCAAAAAAGTGTCAATGTTGTCAAGTTGCACAAAGCAAATTTTGTATTTTTGGTGTCCTGCTCGTGATGTGACCAAACTGACTATTCCAACGCGTCCGGATGGGTACATTTACGCTAGGCATAGTCCTATTTTTCACCCAAACATGTCGAAACAGTCTAAGCTACATTGTACCAACGATATCCCTGAAGAGTCCAAAGTGCAAAAAGGTTGCAATCTTTGACGAGATGTTACTCAAAAATTGTGTCACTTAGAAACATTCCATCTAAGGTAACGCTATCACGTAGAGTGCCTCTACAATAACCTTTCTCAGTTTTTTATAGCTCTGAGGCATTTGCCCGTGGTGAAAGGTTTTCTGCTGCCCCAAAAATTGTCAGAAGGAGGTAGTGTAAAGTTGCAAAGGGGTGTAACTTTCGTCCTGCTCCTGATGCGACCAAACTGACTATTCCAACGCGTCTGAATGGGTACATTTACGCTAGGCATGGTCCTATTTTTCACCCAAACATGTCGAAACAGTTGGAGCTACATTGTACCGACGATATCCCTTAAGAGTCCAAAGTGCAAAAAGGCAGCAATCTTTGACGAGATGTTACTCGAAAGCCATGTCACTTAGAAACATTCCGTCTAAGGCAACGCTATCATGTAGAGTGCCTCTACAATAACCTGTCTCGATTTTTTATAGCTCTGAGGCATTTGCCCATGATGAAAGGTTTTCTGCTGCCCCAAAAATCGTCAGAAGGAGGCAGTGTAAAGTTGCAAAGGGGTGTAACTTTCGTCCTGCTCCTGATGCGACCAAACTAACTATTCCAACGCATCCGAATGGGTACATTTACGCTAGGCATGGTCCTATTTTTCACCCAAACATGTCGAAACAGTCGGAGCTACATTGTACCGACGATATCCCTAAAGAGTCCAAAGTGCAAAAAGGCAGCAATCTTTGACGAGATGTTACTCGAAAACTGTGCCACTTAGAAACATTCCATCTAAGGCAACGTGATCACATAGATGCCTCTACAATAACCTCTCTCAGTTTTTTATAGCTCTGAGGCATTTGCCCGTGGTGAAAGGTTTTCTGCTGCCCCAAAAATCGTCAGAAGGAGGCAGTGTAAAGTTGCAAAGGGGTGTAACTTTCGTCCTACTCCTGATGCGACCAAACTGACTGTTCCAATGCGTCCGAATGGGTACATTTACGCTAGGCATGGTCCTATTTTTCACCCAAACATGTTAAAACAGTCGGAGCTACATTGTACCGACGATATCCCTGAAGAGTCCAAAGTGCAAAAAGGCAGCAATCTTTGACAAGATGTTACTCAAAAACTGTGTCACTTAGAAACATTCCATCTAAGGCAACGGGATCATGTAGAGTGCCTCTACAATAACCTCTCTCAATTTTTTATAGCTCTAAGGCATTTGCTCGTGGTGAAAGGTTTTTTGCTGCCCCAAAAATTGTCAGAAGGAGGCATTGTAAAGTTGCAAAGGGGTGTAACTTTCATCCTGCTCCTGATGTGACCAAACTGACTATTCCAACGCGTCCGAATGGGTACATTTACGCTAGGCATGGTCCTATTTTTCACCCAAATATGTCAAAACAGTCAGAGCTACATTGTACCAATGATATCCCTGAAGAGTCCAAAGTGCAAAAAGGCAGCAATCTTTGACGAGATGTTACTCAAAAACCGTGTCACTTAGAAAAATTCCGTCTGAGGCAACGTGATCACGTAGAGTGCCTCTACAATAACCTCTCTCAATTTTTTATAGCTCTGAGGCATTTGCCCGTGGTGAAAGGTTTTCTGCTGCCCCAAAAATCGTCAGAAGGAGGCAGTGTATTAAGTCAGGATGAAAGCCTATTCACTCTAGGCGCCTGTTTTTTACCAAATCACACATACGCCTTGAACAAGTGATGCTACAAGTGGTGAACAAAATGGGCGCCTTGAAGAATTGAGCCCCCTCCAAGACATCTTGCAATTGCCTAAAAGTCCAAAATTTACATAAGTGAGTTAAGGTGCCATTTTCCATCTCCAGAGCCTCCTTTGAGCGCCTTAACATGGAGTGAATGTTTTAGTCTATGAAAGATTGCACCTAAAGAATATAACAACCCCTTGAGTCACTAGGATGAACTAAGTTAACAAAAGGAACTTCACTGAGGGAGGCGCACTTGTGCATCTAGACAACTCCAGTTTAGCGCCTGAGAAAAAGCATGTTTAGAGACACCCCTCGAATGAACCCTCTAGAACCAATAAGAATCTTCTCTAGGTCCATAATTAACTCACGCCCATATCCAAGTGAAAGTCTCCTCGGTCTTCCTGCTAAAACCTCTAAAGGGTAACCATCTCAACAAGTGTCTCTAATCCCAAGAGAACTCTAGCCTCACCCAAGTCTCGAAGTATGTATGAGAACCCACAACCAATCAATCCATGTTAAGCTCCAAATGCAACACCACATTATCATGAAGCTCCCAAGCACATGACCAATGTACTCAATACCAAGAGAACCAACAAGACCACTGTCAAAAATCCAACTACAAAATTAGGTATCCAAACATGACATCATGATCTAACATCTCCTCCTAGAAGATCACATGCACCAATATAGACATCCTAGTCTCAAGAGAACTTGTATCATGCTAATACTCTAATCTAGAATCAAGAGTCCACCAAGACACCCTACCAAACACCTCTAAACCAAGGATCAACATCTACAACCACATGAAGATAACCATTACACCCAACCACTATATAAGATCATCCATCACTAGGTGACGAATACACATCACTATCAAAGCAACATCCATCCTCTCATCCCAATGCAACATACCAATGCGCAAATGAGCATAGACAAGGAAAAATAACAAAGTCATCCCGTGGATATAGGCAATATGCATTCAAGTCATCCCACTACCTTGTCCGAGGCTCATGCAAAACCCAAAATGATTAGCCTAGTACCATGTGTCATGTCCCCGTTCCCGGCTTGATCATCAAGTGTATAATGGATTAGCCTATTCCTCATTCCCGGAGGATAATTCCAAATGATGAGGGAATGAATTGGTTTCAGACTAACTCTATCTGTTTATTTTGCAGGAACAAGGTCAGAACCCTAAAATTTGACTAAGTATGGAAGCTTGGGAGCCTAGGCACCCATTTCACTCTAGTTTTCCTTACTAAGTGCCTAGCACAAGGATCATCCAAATTAAGTGCCTAAGAACCTCAAGGTGCCTATACATGTTTCTAGGGATCTCCAATTGAGTGCCTAGCATAGATGGATGAAGATTGAAATTTTTCAAGTTAAAGATGTCCTTTGGGTGAACTCACAGCACTAGGCGCATGTGTTGGTTGGAACTCCTTGGATCTGGCACCTAGGATTGAAAGCCTTTGATGAGGAGAGAAGTCTCAAGGCCTGGTCTGGCACCCTCACTTGCCTACCCCACCCTCAGAATGCGCCTAACCTTCATAAGGCTTTAACACTCTATTTTGAGCGCCTAGCAGGGGGTAATGGATAGATTAAAGGCTTGGGAGCTAAGGAAAGTCACTTAGATGAATAATCAAGATTGAAATGAGAAACTCCTAGCCAAGGCACAAAATTCCTCAATTCTGGCATCTAGAAATCAAATCTAAGTAAGGCGCTCTTTCCATTTGCCAAAGGCTCTATTAGCGCCCTTGGTTGATGATCTCTTCAGACACCTGAAATGGCGCCCAGTGGATCTTTCAACTTGTATCAGGAAGAAGGGAAGCATTCTCAGTGTTGTTCAGATAATCTAAGTTGTAAAGTTAACAAGGAATAGAGCCAGAAGACAAGGCACACTTATTGGTCTCCATCACCTCAGAAATGCGCCTAATGCAGTTGGTGTCAACTTCCCTCTTTCTAGCCTCCAAATGGTGCCTAGAGTCAAAAAAGGATTTCACTGAATAATGTTAATGTTTTGAGCATCAAACTCTACTTAGCGCATACCTATGCTCTTGCAACCTCAAATTGGCACCTAGGGTTCAGTCATCCTCCTAAGGTGTGGTTCTGCTCCTCCATAACCCTGTTTTGGCGCCTAAACTTGGAAGTACCTTGAAGACTTGGATTAAGATGGAATTCACCTCCAAAATGTTAGGCGCTTGATAGAAGATAAAGGCGCTAGGGTAAAAGAGCTTCAAAAGTTTGATGTCAAGTGTGAATTGAGATAATAGGCGCTGATACCAGTTGACATTACTCCAAACATGCGCCTAAGAGAGATGCAAGTCCCCAAGACCAATTTTGGAACAAGGCGCTCCATCAGAGGGTAAGATGATAATCCTTGGAAGTCAAGTGTTTCAAAGATTCTTTGAGAAATTGACAAGTTGTAACCTAGGCACCAAAACCCTTGAGAATCCTCCTATCTGGCACCTAGTTAGAAGAACACTAATATTGCACCTAAGTGAATTTGAGTGTCAATATAGAGTCATCAAACCCCACCAGACGTTCATCCATGTCTCTACCACCTCAAGGAAGCGCCCAGCTTAGGATGGCGCCTAGTCTGGTCTCTACTACCTTCAGTTGGCGCCTAACCCTAAGAGTCTTGCAACTATGGCGTTCATCCATGCAACAAGCAAGGTGATGCTCCCTTGTGATATTGTGAGGTGTTGACATTCAGTTGACATCATTGAGTTTGATTGAGTTGATCAAGTGTAGACGCCATTGTAAACATCAAGGCTTCAAGGCCTTTCTTTTGTATCTCCATTGAATAAGTTGTAACTTCATGCTATTGAAAGCATTATCCATGTAATAAGACATTGCAAGTTGATTGAGTCAAATAACTAGACAAGTACCCAACTCTAAGGTTGATTCATTCAAGTAGTTATCTTTGATGTATATCTTTGTGTTGTTGAAGTAGTTGATGAATTGATAGCAAGTAAAATTGTTTAAGGAAAAATTTTCGTAGAACTAGTTGGGTATCTTACACCATGCCTATCCATCAAACATCACAATGCAATCAAAATCCTAACAACATGCCCATGATCCAAGATCAAGTGCAATCATGCAAAGATATTATCAATCACAAGCCTATTAAGAATAAACTAGAGTCTTCTAGTACCATACTTTTCCATCAAACACCATCATGTAATCCATGGCCTATCAAGCCTATCAAAGAAAATGCAAACATCCTATGTAATACAATCAGACTTTAAATATTTGAAGTAGTCATCTACAAATATCCATTCAAAAGTGGATTTATAATGCAAGTATGGACGCCATCAATAAAAAAGATTTGTATTAACCAAATATCCATATAGGCATACATCAATATCTGTCGATATAAGTATAACATATATACAAAATAGCCATATAGGCTTACAAGAATGCCATATAGGCATACAATGTCAACTATGTACAATACAAAATATATGTCCACAAATGCCATATAGGCATACAACAGAGGAACACAATAAAAAGTCATTCCCCTCTGGCTGGTGAAGAGAATAAATCACAAGCAGCCTTTGATCTTCTAGGGGATGGAGACATGCATATGGGTGGTCTACTACGAACCCGAGGGCTACTCCTCCTATTTAGTTCTTCCTGCACCTTTACCTGTTACAAAAAAAAGTATAGACATTAATATATAGAAATTACATGTTATAAAAAAATGAAACATTTAACAAAATAATCACTTACCGCTAACATATAATCTATCTCCTCGCTTGCCTCAGTAGCAGGAATAGGCCCTGGTGATGTCATGTCCTATAGAAACCATCCAGATAGAAATTAAACTTCAAATCAATAATCTTTTGATTTTTCAAAAATAGACAACTATAACAATGAATGTAAATTGAAATTTACTAATCTGCCTCATACCCCTGTCAATGCCATAGAGCTATGAATCGCAGAGGCCACACCCTGCTCCATTGCCCTATGAACATGGGGAGGTGTATCCGCAGCCTACATCATCTGGAAATAAAACAACATTATTCAATTACGAAAACTATAATAGTGATGCAAATCATGGCTCCTAACATACACACACGTTCATCTAAACATGGAAGTACACACAATAAAACACACAAATCACATACAAAAATTTAGTAAGTACAATTCATTCATTAAACTATTTATTTTATTACCTCCGTAAAGCTTTGAAGTCCACCACCGCTGGCAGGTGTTGCCATGAAATCTACAGTATTAACCTATTCAACATCCAAAATCAGAAATTAGAATACCATTCATATAACGATGCTATTCACATGTAATATTTATAATTGTTTACTAGTTACATACCTCGACAGTAGATGATCTAGTGAAAAATGTAGGTGGAGAACCACTGAAAACTGCATCGACGCTATGACCCTGAAATTTCATTAAAATCATCAATTTAAATTAGTTAATCTTGTATTTCAAAAATGAAATTTAATAAATTAAATTCAATAAACTTGCTAATATTTACCTAAGTATCAAGGCCGAAAGTCTCACTCAGGAGGGTATCTGTCATCACCATCTGCTCAGCTGCAGATGTAGCCTGTGCACCTGCGTCCTGACTGTCCATGGGGTCATAACCACAGGCTGACCCGCAAGCCTGGCAAGTATGCGGTGGGACCCTACTCCTCGCACTATCTCCCAACCCACTCTGTGTTGCAGGATCGGCATGCTCTATGATGCTCTGGGTCAAGGCACTAATCGACCTCAGTGTATCGACCTCAACACTCTTCTTCACAATGGAAGGGATAGAAACATGCTCGTGGGCTGGTCTACTGATTACTCATCTCACTACCCGCTGTGGCTCAAGACGTGCCCCTGGTCTATCCTGTGCTGAGCCCCCACCTCTACCCTGGAAGTCCCACATATCAAAATAATTTAGCACTTTATTGAGGACAAACTTGCAGTAGAGTTTCCTCAAAATGTATTGCGGGACCTCATTATTATTTCATGGAGGATGGTCAAAAACCATCCACCACCTCTGGCCGAAATTGTCCCTTATCGCTTGGTTGTTGCACCAATGGATAGGGAACCTCTTGCATGTAATGGGTGGAGGTTGATTTGTTTGTGGGTTTGTGAAAATTGAACACAAGTCTAATTTTGTAATTTGTAATTTTTTGACATCTTGGTATGACAATTTATCTGCATAGTAATCTCTAAACTCTCTCTTTTTATCGGTCCAACTAGTTATTTGCTTGCTAATTGAATTTACATTTGATAACATAGACTCAAGAGATTCGGCAAGCGTGGACCTATGCAAGGTTGAAGTGGAAGGATCTTTCAACCTTGCAATTATATCTTTAATTTGTTTTTTCTTATTTTCAATTTGCCCCATTATATTATCTTGTGTTCCAGGGGCATGTCGAGGAATGAATGGAGGAGGTTGTTGTTCTGCAGGTATTTTCTCCTCAGGATTTTGTGGATTTTGAGGAGGAGGAGGAGGAGGTGCATTAACATTTCCTGACAATTAACGAAATATACATCAAAAATCAACAAAAACCTACCTATTTAAAAAGAAATTCAAACAAAAAAACAAAGATAACTCACCCCTTTGGCGTGCTCGACGTCGCGGTGGCATTTTGGCGATGAATCGATAAGTTTTTTTGTGTTGATTGGCGTTTTGTAGAACGCGAGCGCATTTTTGAGGGTTTGGAAGCTGCAGGCAAAGGAGAAAATCAGAATGAAATGAAATGAAATTGCTTTTTTTTTAATTTATACTAGGTTATAATGTGAGCGCGTTATAACGCGCTCGCGTTATGGCTCGGTAATGACGAGCCTGAGGCTTGTCATTACCAAGCCATAACGCGAGCGCATTATGAATTAAATTTTTTTGAAATTTTTTTGGCCACTTTTTAGCCCCCCATCTTCTTGCACTTACCCATCTTTGAGCATTTGGTTGCCTTACCAGAGGTCTTCTAGGCCTGTTTCTTTGATTTCCTGATCCAAAGTTCTTCTGATCGGATCCAGAGCTTTCACCTTTCTCATATCCCAAGCCACACTTATCATCTACCCTCTTTTGGCTCTCAAGAAGAACTTCAAGTTGGGCTGAGCTTATCTTAAATTTATCTTTGTATTCATTTGTTGTTTGAAGATTTTGTTTAAGAGTGTCTATCTGATTTTCAAGTTGTTCTTCATTATCTCTAGCTTCTTCAAGATCAGATTCAAAATGCCTGATTATTCTGTCCATTTTGTGGCAGTCCTTTGTCTTCTCCTTGAGGGATTATTTTAGATTATCTTCACTTTTCCTTTTTTCTTCAATTTCTTGGGTGAATCTCATAACCCTTGATTCCATTTCATGCCTTACCATAATGACCTCTTTTGACAGCTTCTCACATAGCTTATTTTTCTCATTCAGATCTTCATTAGTATCATTGTCTTCACTCTGATTGGCTAATTTTTGAAGTAGTTCCTTTCTCTTTTTCATAGAGATACTAATTTTTTCTTTTAGCTCATTTATGAAATCATCAGCTTCTTTGAGTCTTTCTCTCAAATTATTGACTTCAGAATGAGATTGTTCAAGATCATCTAGGGCAGACTGAAGTTGTTCCTTCATACCATATATATCCATTGAGATTCCCAGATCTTCCTCAAGCTATTAGGCTTTGTTCAGAGGAACTTAGCTCTGATACCAATTGTTGGAAATAAGACAGATAACTGAGAGGGGGGGTGAATCAGTTATCTCAAAATTTCTTTAACTTTATTTTCTTTTGTTAACTTAATAATCAGTTTAGCATCAAATTATATAAGCATATGTGATCATAAGAACATAAATAAAATCAACACATGTAACACAAGGATTTTTACGTGGAAAACCCTGTCAAGGGAAAAACCACAGGGTGACTAACCCAAGATTGTATTCTCTGTTAAAAGAATAAGGAGTACAAAATGGCACTTGCTAATTAGGGCTCACTGCCCGAGCACACTGCTCACAAGAGGCTCACTCCTACAAGAGACTCACTGTCTACAAAACTTACAGAAGGTAATCTGGTGTTTGAACTTATGAGAGGCATCTACAAATGCAAGAGTTCAGTTCCAATTAGGCTCAATACACTGATCTAATGCACTTCATTCTTCCTCTATTTTAGTGTTGTTGCTTTGTCACATACCGGACTTGAATTACTGCTTTCACACTTATTCTTGCTTTTATTTGCACTTTATTTCATCCCTACTTTGCCACACACTCTTACATACTGTAATCCATCTGGTATATATATCCACATAAAGGATTTCTATCAACTTGCTAGTCGGCATTAAGAACACTGCAAGTAATTACTCTGTCGGTTGAATCCATGCTTAATTTGTGATGCGTATCAAAAACATAGATAGAGAAGTCATTAATCATGTTGGCCAACAATGTATGATCCCAAAAATTATTTGATCAACATCATTTACTCATCTGGATTGAAGTCTGACACTTTGTCGGTCAGTTCTTCCTCTGTCTGCTCTGCCTGACTAGATCCCAATACTCAGATGCTCATATCTTTTCCATGCTTTACTACCGGAGGCCAAATCTTTGGAATACAGTAGTCATGATACCCTTCTTGACTTTCCCAAGTTCGTAACTTACTAAGTTACACCATCTGAGAGATCCAGACCTGATTGTCAGACCTTGTTACATACTCTGTTCTTGTTTACCGGATCAAAACAATCTTCAATCTAACTTCTAGTATAGGCATACTATGTATTGCGTATGTGTGGGATAGACTTTGTTGCCATCAATGACAACACTCATTAAGCCACACAGTGTCTCTTGCCAACAATTGTTACAAAAAATAGATTGATGAATTGAAGCACCTTCTTCAAAAGAACAGTATCAAATTTCCTTCAACAATGTCATCCAGTTCTTCTTCTTCTACACCATCATCATCTACAGAGTCAAGGACAACTAGATTGGCTAATGGGATAGAAAAGATGAAGGACAATGTCCTTTTTACATCTACAAGTATTGAGTTAGGGAGATGGATTCTTGATTCTTGAGCTTCCCATCATATGGCTTCTCATGGGGTATGTTTGCTTCATTTGAGACTTGTACTCTACCACACATTCTAATGGTGAAGAAATCACGTATATGAGTATTTGTGGAAAAGGATCTATTGACATGGTAGAAGGTACTTTCAATGATGTACTTTGTGTTCCATCATTGTCATCCAATCTCCTTTCCATCTACTAGATTACATAGTGGGGCAAGGAAAAGTGTTGAGTTAATACCTAATTCAATGATTATTAGAGATTTGAAGAGTAGAGATATCATTGTTGTTAGGATGGTTGATCATGCATCAAGCTCTTGTATACATTTTCACATTTTTCCCTTGATGATATGGCTATTCCTTTAACTGATATTCACACTCATGCATCTAGTGTGGATTGTATTCCTAAGGATAGGTTTGGTCACTTTAACCTTGGTGTTATTTCATCCACTTCAATTCTTGAGACTTGTGCTCAGCTTCCATCTCCTCCACCTCCTAGTTCTTCAAAGCTAAGTGTTGCTATGGCTTCTAGCACTTCAATTCAATAGGATGTTTCTTGTCTTTTAGATTCATCTTTGTGGGTGTAATGTATGAAAAGAGGATTTGTTAATTTGATGGATAGTTTGATTAGGTCCTCCTTTCACTCAATACATTCTAACCGAGTTGAATCACGACTTCTACAAGAGGACTCAACTATTAGGTTGGTTGTCACTTGGAATGATAAGGAAATTTAGAATTTGTTGATTAATGTGTTAATTTTAGTCTGATTAAGCTCAAAACTATAATTATGCAAAATTATAAACAAACAGATGAAATAGGATAAATGCTTCTATAGAAAGACACTAAATATAGATCAGATACATACTAGATTTCATGTTTTAGAGAACAGAAAAAGTTGGGGTTGAAAGAGAGGGCACCCAAGCCCAAGGTGGCACTTTTTCTAAGGGCTTCAGGATCTTTTCTGCTACTAACTACAACCACTTCAGAGATTTTTGGTACTGTGAAATTGGGGGTCAAAAGAACGGGCACCCTTGACCTTTTTGCGTTATTTTCTACCTTTTTTCTCTAGATCCTGATTCCTTATGCTTTGCAACAATCCTCTACAACTTCTCTCTGCAATATTTGATGCCTGTCACCTACAATCAAAAGAGAGGGATTGGGGGTTGTGGTGTTTAGGACCTTGGCTCGGTCAAGCCCTAACATGGAATTCAAGCCTTCCAACATGATTGTTAGATAGAGAGTGTGTGTCCTTGCGAGATAGAGACAAAAACAATGATGAAATAGATAGATTGAATCACAAATAAATATCACCTTGGAAGTGTATCTCTCAAGGAGATGAATATCTTTCACACCATGAGAAGATGAAGCCAGATCTGCAATAACAACACAACAACAACACAATTCTGCTCTGCTACACAATGAATGCCTTGGATGCTCTATGATCATAAGTTTTCCTTGAAATCAAAAGTATCTTCTAGTTTGCAAATGAAGTCCTAAAAATGCTTATATATGCATTCCAACTTTAATTTCATAATTCAAACTCAAGAAGTCGACAAGGAACACCTTTAACGATAACTTTACCAACATATGAATTTGGGACCTCAACAAAATGGGCAAGGCAAGGGCGTGGGTGCCTAATCCGAAGGACCTATTTTGGGTCAGGATTAATCTCATAGATGTCCCCTAAGTCCCATTTGTCATGGGTTTCACGAAATTTTGTTTCAGGATTCATTTCTAGCATGCATGATTAAAATTAAGGGACCCAGGAGCCAATCTTAGAAGGTAAAAGTCCTAGGGGGACATTTTATGACATAACATTTAGCCCCCACTTTAATGTATGTATGTTCTTACAACTCATACATGCATTAAAGTATGATCAAAAACATAGCAAACACGCCAAGCACAAGAAGCTAAGGCGTACACCAAGATTGAGGAACTATTTCTAGCCCCCAGTCTCAGGTAAGCATTATAAAATACATAGCAGATATGCAAGAAACAATGAAGATAGTAAGCACACAAAACATGGAGAAGACAACATTGAAGACACATAAAACATGATGAAGACATGAGAGCAATCATGCAAAACACGATGAATACAGTGATATAAAATTTTCATTTTCATATATATATAAATGCATGGAAATAAAAATTGCAACACAAAACCTAGGAATGTAGGGGAGACTCTTCACCACACCCTTTACACTACACCAAGGGGAGAAAACACAGCATACAAAACCCAACCATAAGGGAGACTCGTTGCCACACCCATTACACTACGAGAAGGGGAAAACACACCATACAAAACCCAAATGTAGGGGAGACTCATTGCCACACCCTTTACACTACGCGAGGGGGAAAACACACCATAAAAACCCCAAGTGTAAGGGAGACTCATTGCCACACCATTTACACTATGTGAGGGGGAAAACACTGTAGCACATTTCACAGTTGAGTATATTGTCTTTTCATTGATGTCAAAATATCAGGAAATCAGGATGTTGCATTACACAGTTTTCACAAGATGCAGTTGACAGATGTGTTGATCACATTATATTTCAGAAGATGCAGTTGACAGATGTGTTGATCACATTATATTTCAGAAGGATTCTTCATAGGAAAGTTTAAGTTATGCTTTCAGTGAAAGTGGCTAAGGTTGGCATTATGAGTGGTCTTCATGCAATTATGACACACTTTTGAATGTGACTTGTTGTAATCACAGTGGTTTGATACCTTCTCAGTTTTCAAGTTGTAAAACTCTTACAAGTGGTCCTTCATGATAATGACATCAGTGACACATCAGTGTTGATTCTATGTGAGTTTGTTCTGACTTAGTCATTTCAGAAGATGACACTCATTTCATCAATATTGAATCAGGAGGAGGGCTTATGTCATTTAATAAAAGTTAACTTGCATCATATTAACTTGATGACAGTGGCAGATCAGTTGAAGCTTGGTTTACAAGGTTGAGGTTTAAATATGTGTTGAGGTGTGTTGAGGTTTAAATATGTGTTGAGGTGTGTTGAGGCTTAAATATGTGTTGAGGTGTGTTGAGGTTAACACTTAACAAGTCATAAACTTATGTTCAACATTACCTTATTGCCCGTCATGCACTTTATGTTATAAACTTAAACTGACCGGTCGAGAAGGTCATCGGGCCTTAAGTTGCAATGTAAGGGTATGAAGCTCGTCGGTTTTACCGGCCCCATTGCCTAGGGTGCCCGGTAACAAGTCAATGCATTGTGTGGTCCGCGGGAAACACAAAATCAACGGTTATATTTGAATCCACAGTTGGCGGGCACCGAAGATCGAAAGGTGGGTTTTTAAATGGAAAGTTTTGACAAACGGTCAGTTAGCCCGATTAAACTTGACGTCCTCCTTGTTCTAAAAGGCAGTAAAGCATCTATTTCTATCTTCTCTCACCGAAATTTAAGAGATTTTTGAATATAGAAATTTATGAAAAGGAGAGTGTAAGTTTTTTAGAAGGTTTCTAAATGATAAGAAGATGAAAAGGCAGAATTCTACGAAGGGATTTCATTTTTTTTGTTTTATGTTTTTTTGTTTTTGGTAAGAGAGAAGATGAGAAGTTTAAGAAGAAATGTAATGTTGAAGTTGAACCGGTTTTTGAAGATTTTGGTTTTTTTTTATTGAAATTCTTTTTGCATATAGTGATTTTGTTTGAATGGCAGATATAAGAGGAGTTGCAGATGAGAGATATGTAATGAGAATTTTTGAAGAAGTTCTTTTGGAGAATGGAATTGTTATATAATTTTTGTAGGAATGGAGAATCATTTTTCAGGGATTTATTTTGAGATTCTTCAATGATCATGATGGAGTAATGTTTGTTCAGAGAAAGTGAAGGTGTCAGAGAAAGTGAAGGTGATTAAAGACTATAATTTTTCAGAGAAGATAAATTGTTCAGTTTGCAGAGAGAGAAAGCTCAAAATGGTGAATTAGTTTGAAATGGTGTTGCAGAGGTATGAAATATATTGAAGATTAAAATTGATTGACTGTAGGAGTTGAAGACAGTTAAAGGTTGATTGAAAAATTTATTTTGTTTATCTTAAAAGGGAGAAATAAGGTTTTGGTTTTTATTGAAACAGGGAAATCCCCTGAGTTATAATTTTTCATTGAATGTTGATGATGTCAGTGAGACATGCAGAGAGATAAAATTTGCCAGTGAGGCAGAATTGTAATGTCAGTGAGACATTTGTAATCTGAATTTTGTGTTAAGCCAGTGAGGCAGTTGAGTGGTTTTTATACCCCAGGAGGGTTTTCCACTCGGGAAATTTCTTGTGTCAAATCTGTGTGTTGATACTCTGCATATTTACTTTGTTCCTTCTGAAGAATTCTAAATTGTGAAATTAGATTAATCAAAAGTTTTAAAAAGTGTTAAAATTGTTAACAACACTGATTCACCCCCCCTCTCAGTGTTGTGTGTATTCCTACAAACACACCATACAAAACTAAGCATAGGGGAGACTCATCATCACACCCTTTACACTATGCGAGGGGGAAAACACATGGAAGACACAAGCATCGTATAGCATGCCATAGACATACTATACGTCTTAAACATGACAAACAAGGTGATGGAAGGATCTTATTGCTAAGTCCCACCATCTCAAACACATTACAAACACACCTGATGGTTGGGCGTATGCCACAATAACTGCCAAAGGCACGCTTAAGAGAGGATAGTCTCAATATCCAACCTCGCCTCTGCAAAGGACTTTTTGAAATAAAAGATGTACAGTAGCTCAAGAGATACACCATCCCACCTCTGCAAAGGGATTTTGAATAAAAGGATACACACTAGCTCAAGATATACATTATCCTACCTTCATAGAGAGCTTCTTTGATTGAAATATAAATAAATATGTGCACTGGCATCGGAGATACAACATCCCACCTCCATAGAGGGCTCACAAGCATGATTCGTTAGTACCAATATTATCAGACAAATAACCTTAAATATATGTGCCCACCTTAAGGTGGTTGATGTCATGTACTGATATCAAGCACATTAAGGTACAGAGAAAACACACGAGAAGACAAGAGCTCTCACAAAGCCCATGCCCCCAAGGTGGCATGTGCTCATGATCACCGAATGTTCCCACAAACACATTGATTTGATAAGAGAACAAGAGAGGTTACAAATCTTACTCTAAGATAATAACCAAATCAAAACATGAAATCTATGCATGAACCATATATGAAATCACATCAAATAAACCAAGGCTATCCATACGAGTTTGATTCTGAGTATAGCCGTTGGGCTTATATTGCAGGTATCTTAGAACTGAGTGTAAAAAAAAGGTGAGATACAAGATAATCAAAGTGCATGGAGTAGATGTATTGTTATGATTTGTTAGAAAAGATAAGACAACATCAAATATCACATGAATTAATTCTACTAGCCAAGTGTCAGATATATAAATCAACCCCATCTTCATATATGGACTAGGTCCATTTTTGCTTTGCTTGCTGAAGGGACACATGGTTTGTATCAATTAGTTGTTTGTTTTTCGTCATCTGCCGACTAGATAGAATCACTAGAAGAAGGTAAACAATAAAATGAGAGAGGAGAACAAGTACCTTAGGAACACTACGTAGGAGGATGCCCCCAGGTCATCAACTACAATGCTATGGCCCCAAGGCATGACACATAACAATAAAAATAAAGGAGAGACCAGATAGAATAATGATGATACAAATAGAAGAATGATCACAGTAGAGGAGGTCTCTCGGTATCCTTGACCTTACAAGAGTATCAAGGGTCATCCTCGCAGGCCCAAACAACACATAACACATCACAAGGGAACACAACACAAGATGGAAGGCCACATAAATAAGAAAACTATGTGGTGCAGGAGCACCAACACCATCAATTGCAAATGTAATCATTTGAGGGTCTTGACAACATGATCAATAGTGCCCGGTCTAGGATGTTTTATGCAATTTGAGTCTTTTGGTCATATAAATAAGGTCTTTATAAACAAATTTCCTTGTAGAAAGGTCAAATGATGACCCTTGTGTATGCTGGAGTCATGTAATAGGTCTTTGAGTCATGTGTGAGTTGATAAAGCTCCAAAGTATAAGGGTTTAGGAATGTTATGTGAAAAGTTTCAATAAAACCATATGACTAGAAGTAGTAGAATGACCACATAAGGTGGTTTTTTAGTTGGAGAATGATTCAAACTACTTGAACAATGTATAAATGACTCTTAACATCCTGAGAATAAGGGTAGTATGAGTTTTGATGAAGAATAAACAACTAAAATTCTAATTTTCTGTTGTTAAAATGACTTTCTCTGCAATTCCTCTGTTTCAGGCCATAAGTTACTACCCTGTAAGGAACTGTCATGTCTTGAAACTCATCTGATGTGATAGAGGGTGGTGTTAACTTTCCTTTGCATTAGGTTTGAGGGTTTTTCATTGTGTTTAGTGGGAGATTAAATCAAATTTTTGAAACTATACAGTTAACTATCATAACAAGGGTTTTGAGGGCAGAAATGAGAAAATAGGGCATTCCACCCTTTGTGGTCATTGTTATTAGGTGGAATGACCCCCATTAGACATGTTATAGGTTACTTTATGTTTCCAAGGTAGAGAAGGTGGTTGGTAGGGTTTTAGGAGTATGCTCTTGTGTGTTTTGAAGTATTTTCTATGTGGGAAAGAGGAACCAAAGTGGGTAAATGGAAAAATACCAATGGAAATGTTTGTCTAATGGTTTTTTGAGTATATGTAAGTGTAACTAAGTGTGTTTGAAGCATTGGCCAAAGTGGTGGAGGCCTGGAGCATAGACTTCCAATAAACCCTAGGGTTCTTGGCCAAAAAGTGAGGGTTTTTAAGTTTGTTATCTAAATGATCATGTCACTTGAATGTGAGTGTGGATTTGGGAGTTTTATAACCTGTATGAGGATTGTTTATTGAGTTTATGGGTCTGTGGAAAGCTTAAAGACAAGTTCCTTTGTAATATAGGCCTAATTAGCCCTTTTTAGACAGTGAATAAGGTCAGTTTTGAGGCATATTGTTCAAAGGAGTCTATACTAAGTTCTATATATGTTATGCAACTTGGTAATGGGTATTCTAAACACTCATTGAAATTTGGGTTTGAAACCTTGTGGGGAAAATAAGTCAGAAAAACCTCTATGTTAGGGCTACAAGGCTTTTGAAGGCTTGGATAGACTTGTTGCTAATAGGGAATCTCAGGGATTTGAGAGAGGTCTAGTTGTGCTTGGTAGGTGAACTTAATATTGTTAGATGCCTTATTTAGCCCATGTGAAGGTTTGAACCATTCTTGCAAGTTGGAGACCTTAGAGACCTAGTTAAGGGAAGAGTCATTGTGAGAATTTGTAAAGCTAATCAAGAGCACATGATTGTGAAACTTTGTAAAACCAAGTTGTTGTCACCTTGTAGTGCATCAAAGTGGTAGCAGAGCTTAGGTTCTGATTTGTTTTTGGAAAGGTTGATATTCTTTTTTTGCAGGTTGAAGGAGTCAAGATGCCTCCTAAGGGAAGTGCAGTTGCAAGAAAGATTGACAAGCAGGCCAAAGAATTAGAAGCCTTGAAGAGAGAGATTGTTGCATTGAAGTCTAATGCTGGAGTCACCAAGGAAGAAAGTGACCAAGAGGAAGAAGATTCTAGTGAAGAGGAAGAGTTAGATCCAGAGGATTTGAGGATGACAATGCTTTTGAAGGCAGTGAAAAGTGATGGACATAGCAAAATGGATTTGCCTATGTATGGAGGTAAACTAGATGGTGAAGAGCTCTTAGAATGGATAGGAGCCATGGAGAACTACTTTGAAAGTGAAGATATAGATGACGATCACAAAGTGAAGAAGGCTAAAACCAAGTTGAAAGGACATGCTTTACTATGGTGGAACTTTGTACAAGAGGAAAGGTAGAAAGAAGGAAAGGCCAAGATCACTTCTTGGGAGAGAATGAAGACAAAACTGAAAGGTAAGTTCCTTCCTAGTGATTATATTGTTCAATTGTGTAGAATACTTCAAAATCTTAAGCAAAAGGACCTAGATGTACAAGAATATACTGAGGAGTTTTATAGGTTAAGTTTAAGGACAAGGCATGAGGAAGATGAGGAAGGAAAAGTGGCAAGGTATCTTAATGGACTACGGTATAATATCCAAAATGAGATGAGTATGACTACACCCAAAACAGTTGAAGAATGCTTTCAATTGGCTGTTAAGGTAGAAGAGAAACTCAAGAGGATGCAAGAGAAATTAGTTAGAGGCATAGGCAATATTTCAAGAGGTAGAGGGACTTTTCCTACACCAAAACAGTTCAATCAAGAACAAGAAGATGCTAGTAAAGGTAAGGAACAATTGGTTGAATCTAGAGGTGGATGGAGAGGTGGAAGAACAAGTTTTAGGGGCAGATATGCAGATCAAGGAAGAGGCTCTAATATGTTTTCTAGAAGGTGCTATACTTGTGGTGAGTTTGGTCATCCATCCTTCAAGTGCCCAGAAAAGTTTGGTGCTACTTCAAGTGGGGGTGAGAGAAGAGGTGAAAAGAAAGTTCAAATTATGTAAGAGGATGAGGAGAGTGTGACCTCACTTGTGGTGAATGTTACTTCAGAGGTAGGAGAAAGTTTGATGATCAGAAGGACATTGTTGCAAACACCTAAGGAAGAAGACATGAGTCAAAGGAGGAGCTTGTTCAAGACCACATGCAAATGTAGAGGTAAAGTATGCAAAATTATTATTGATTCAGGTTCACAAGATAACATGGTGTTTAGGGAGATGGTAGAAAAATTGAAACTAGATAAAGTGCCTCATGTAACACCATATAAATCCTCTTGGGTAAATGATAGTCAGACTCTTTTAGTGAATGAACAAGCCTATTTAGATTTTCAGATTGGTGAATACAAAGATAGGGTCCTATGTGATGTCTTACCTATGGATTGTTGTCATTTTCTATTAGGGAGACCATGGAAATTTGATAGGAATTCAATGTATGATGGTTGGGAGAACACCTACCTTATCAAGAAAGATGGAAAAACATTTAGGCTAACACCTTTGCAGGAGGATGAGAAAGGGAAAGGTAAAGCCAAGATTGTTATATTTGGTAAGAAAGAGGTTGTGGATGCCAAGCCTAAGCATTTGAAAGATGTTGTAGTGTTAGGAGATAAGGAAGAGGTTAAGAATGATAAGGTGATGATGTGTGAGAGAGAAGAACTTGCCCAAGTTGAACAAAAGGATAAGGAAGTTGTAGCAGCAGATGTGAAGATTAAATCAGGATCAAAGGATGATATGATAGTGGATTGGAATACAAATATTATGGTGGGGATAGTGGTATGTCCATTGCTTGAGAATAGGGCAAAAGAGCCAAATGAATCTATAGGTACAGAGGTCAGAAATGCTGATAAGACAATGCCTTTGACAAGGGTACAAAGACAAATAGAACAACAGGGACAAAGTCATGGAGGTAGAAAAGATATCTAGACAAAGCAAAAGAAAGTCACACATGTTAGAGAGGACAAAGGATGTTCAACCAATCCAGGGAAGCCTTCTCCAATTGTTCATGAGAATGGTATGCTCAAAGTCAGTTTTCAAACTTCACCAATCACTGTATTTTTTGTAGGTCAAGGAAATAAAGTTTTCAAAGGAGGAATAGTTACCATTTCACTTCCAAGAGACTTGGAACAATTTCAAGGTGGGGTGTATGGTGCAGGAGCACCAACACCATCAATTGCAAATGTGATCATTTGAGGGTCTTGACAACATGATCAATAGTGGGGTCTAGGATGTTTTATGCAATTTGAGTCTTTTGGTCATATAAATAAGGTCTTTATAGACCAATTTCCATGTAAAAAGGTCAAATGATGACCCTTGTGTATGTTGGAGTCATGTAATAGGTCTTTGAGTCATGTGTGAGTTGATAAAACTCCAAAGTATAAGGGTTTAGGAATATTATGTGAAAAGTTTCAATAAAACCATATGATTAGAAGTAATAGAACGACCACATAATGTGGTTTTTCAGTTGGAGAACAATTCAAAATACTTTAACAATGTATAAATGACTCTCAATACCCTGAGAACAGGGGTAGCATGAGTTTTGATGAAGAATAAACAACTAAAATTTTGATTTTCTGTTGTTAAAATGAGTTTCTCTACAATTCCTCTGTTTCAGGCTATAGTACTACCCGGTACAGAACTATCATGTCTTGAACTCATTTGATGTGATAGAGGGTAGTGTTAACTTTCCTTTGCATCAGGTTTGAGGGTTTTTCATTGTGTTTAGTGGGAGATTCAATCAAATTTCTGAAACTATATAGTTTACTGTCATAACAAGGGTTTTGAGGGTAGAAATGAAAAAATAGGGCATTCCACCCTCTGTGGTCACTGTTATTAGGTGGAATGACCCCGATTAGACATGTTATAGGTTACTTTTATGTTTCCAAGGCAGAGAAGGTGGTTGGTAGGGTTTTAGGAGTATGCTCTTGTGTGTTTTGAAGTATTTTCTATGTGGGAAAGAGGAACCAAAGTGTGTAAATGGAAAAATACCAATGGAAATGTTTATATAATGGTTTTGTGAGTATATTCAGGTGTAACTAAGTGTGTTTGAAGCATTGGCCAAAGTGGTGGAGGCCTAGAGCATAGACTTTCAATAAAACCTAGGGTTCTTGGCCAAAAAGTGAGGGTTTTTAAGTTTGCTATCTAAATGATCATGTCACTTGAATGTGAGTGTGGATTTGGGAGTTTTATAACCTGTATGAGGACTATTTACTAAGTTAAGGGGTTTGTGGAAAGTTTAAAGACAAGTTCCTTTGTAATGTAGGCCTAATTAGCCCTTTTTTGGACAGCAAATAAGGTCAGTTTTGAGGCATATTGTTCAAAGGAGTCTATACTAAGTTCTATATATGTTATGCAACTTTGTAATGGGTATTCTAAACACTCATTGAAATTTGGGTTTGAAACCTTATGGGAAAAATAAGTCAAAAAAACCTCTATGGTAGGGCTACAAGGCTTTTGAAGGCTTGGACAGACTTGTTGCTAATAGGGAATCTCAGGGATTTGAGATTGGTCTGGTTGTGCTTGGTAGGTGAACTTAATCTTGTTAGATTCCTTATTTAGCCCATGTGAAGGTCTGAACCATTGTTGCAAGTTGGAGACCTTAGAGACATAGTTAAGGGAAGAGTCATTGTGATAATTTGTAAAGCTAATCAAGAGCACAAGATTGTGAAACTTTGTAAAACCAAGTTGTTGTCACCTTGTAGTGCATTGCTATGCTATGACAAAGGTGGCCACCAAGTTTATAAATACTTATATGTTTCTAAGAAGTGATCAAACTTCTGAGCATCTTAGAGAGGTGCTCCATCAAGTTTTGTAAAAAGTGTAAGTGGTTCATATTTGTTTGATTTGTATTTCTAGGATGATCAAGCGGTATTTGTTTCTCAATCCGTTGTATATTCGAAATCTTCTATTGCTTGTGAGGAGAATCGTTACTATTGTTGCAAGTATGAGGATAACTGGTGTTGTCATTGATGTCAACATACTCATATTGCATTAATGAGAAGGATTGGATGAGCTGTGTGCTGAGGATATTTAGGAAATTAGTCTCAATCAGGAACAGTGAAGAATAGTGATGACATTAGGGTAAAAATCCAAGATAAGGTGAAGATCAGAGGATGCAGTTTAAAGGGTTTGTAGATATGAGTCTTGAGATGCTCCTGTCAAGTTTTTAGAGGTCCGTATGAAGATCGAAAGAAGTTATGGTTGCTCAAGTAGAACTGGTTCCGACAGATGTTCAGTGGTGACAGAGTGTCACAGATTGGTCTGGTGAGCTCCGAAATTGCATTATCTCATTCTGCGGATTGGAGAGAGTGTTGAAGAAGTCCGTGTGAGGTGACAACCAGATTTGTTCATGGTTTGGAGGTCCAGAAGAACCTTTTTCATTATGACAGTGATGACAGACTGTGTTCTTGAAGTTTCGGATGAAGAAGAGAAGAATTCCAGTAAGCTGATAAAGTGCGGATGTTCTTGATGACTCAGGAAAGGTTTTGGTGATCTTTGGATCGTGTATAATTCTTATTGGTGGTCCGCATTGAAGTTAGAGTTTGCTTTTGAAGAATAACCACGAATATTGGTGTTCTTCTTGAAACTGGCCGACCGGATGTATTACACGTCTTGTGAATGATCTTGTAGGTGTTTTCCGACTTAGATGATTGTTCCTAAGTCGATGTCTTGTATAAATAAGGGATTGTGAATTCATTTTGAAGTGTGTCTTGCAGTGATGAGTGTGGCATAGCGAAGAGAAGTGCGAAAGGCAGAGCAGGAGTTTTTGGGCTTAAATGGAACTGATCCAGGCATGGTAAAGATGTCAATCTCCAGTTCAAGTTTGTAATACTTGTTACTTTGTAGACAGTGTGTCTCTTGTAGGCAGTGTGCCTCTTGTGAGTAGTGTACTCGGGCAGTGAGCCCTAATTGGCATGTGCCATCTATTTTTCTTATTCTTCTAACAGAGAATAATCCTTGGGTTAATCACCCCATGGTTTTTCCCTTGACTGGGTTTTCCACGTCAAAATCTTGGTGTCTCATTTGTTGATGTGTATCTGCTCTAGTGTTTATGCTTTATGCTTTCATGAGTGATTAATTGATATGCTATTAAATAACAAAGAGGATTTAAGTGTTTGAATTAGAAGCAAGTTTTGAACAACTAATTCACCCCCCCTCTCAGTTGTGTGCCCTAAATCTAACAATTGGTATCAGAGCTAAGTTCCTCTAAAAAGAGCTTAACAGCTTGAGGAGATCCAGGATGTCATCATACAAGAAGGACAGTCTGAAGTTTGATGGAACCAGCTTCTCTCTTTGGAAAGGTCGCATGAAATGTCACTTGGAGTGTATGGGAAAGGCATACTTGTCCATGGTCACAAAAGCATATGCACCTCCACAAGGTGGTCCGACAACTCTAAATGAAATCACAGATGCTGAAAACAATCTGCGGACCAAAGAGGCTCTTCTAAGCACATTAACTGACTTAGAGCTCTCAAATGTTGTTGACCTACCAACTACCTATGAGATCTAGATTAAACTGGAACTTCTGCATGAAGGAGATGAGTATGTTAAGAGTGCAAGGTTGCAGAGTCTCAAAGGGAAATTTGAAAGACTGAAAATGAGAGATGATGAAAATATTACTACCTTTATGCCAAGAGTAAATGAGCTGGTGTGTGGAATTAGGAATGCTGGTGGAGTTTTGGATGAAAATGAGATTGTTGGCAAAATTCTCAGATCCCTTCTTGCTGCCTACAAAATCAAGGTTGCTGCCATTGATGAATTCAAAGCCCATACAATTGTCACAAGAGACCAATTGGCTGGCAAACTGGCTGCATTTGAAATGACTGAGTTTGGAGATGATCCCCCCAAGACTGAATCTGCATTCAAAGCCAGTGCCTCTGTGAAAGATAAACAAAGTTTTGATCCGGGAGAAAACTCTTCAAGGAAGCTGTCATGGTATGATCAAGCAAGAAGAGACATGGAAGTAGAAGAAGTAGAAACAGCTCAACTTGAAGCCCTCATTGCGAAGAGACTGCCAAGAGGATCTGGTAAGTATGAAAGAAAATTACCCTTTAAGTGCTTCAACTGCAATAAGATTGGTCATTTTGCCTCAAGATGTCTGGAAAGATCTACAAGGTCAAATTCTAACAGACAAAGGTTCCAAAAGAATTGTTATTATGTTCATGACGAAGATGATAATGAAGGAGTAATAGATGATGAATCAGAGATAGGAAACAAATCCAGAAATGAATGGGTGTTTATTGCCATCAAGGAAGAAGATCCAATATCCTCTGAATTTGTCAATCATAAGGTTGTAGAAAGAGCTTTGTCTGCCCAAGTTGAAAAGAAGGATGATTGGGTTATTAACAGTGGATGCTCTCACCATATGACAGGTGACAAGAACAAGTTCTTGTATTTTGAAAGGTATGAAGGAGGAATGGTAAAGTTTGGTGATAATTCTGCTAGTAGAATCAGAGGAAGAGGAACTATTTCTTTTAATGGAAGAAACAAAACTGGTAATGTGATGTATGTTGAAGGTTTGAAGCACAATCTTCTCAGTGTTGGACAGTTGGTGGACAAAGGCAATGATCTCCGATTCAAGGATGGAAAATGCAAAATCTTTGAAATATCCGGAACAGAGATTGCATCTGATACTCAAACTAAAGGTGATATCTTCCACTTGGTTGGTGCTGGTAAAAGTTGTCTGTTTGTTCAAGTAGATCAGAGTTGGTTATGGCATAGAAGGATGTGTCATGTAAATTTTGATAACATCATCAAGATAAGCAATACTCAGGCTGTAAGAGATCTTCCAAAATTGGTAAAACCTACAAACAGTTTGTGCAAAGAATGTCAGCTAGGTAAATAGAGCAGAGTCTAATTTAAAAGTAAGGATCAGTCCTCTACCAGATTATTGGAATTAGTTCATACTGATTTATGTGGTCCGACAAGAATCAAGAGTATGCAAGGTGATAGATATTTCATGTTACTGATTGATGACCATTCCCGGATGATGTGGGTTACCTTTCTGAAAGAGAAATCAGAAGCTTTTGAGAAGTTTAAAATCTTCAAGGCTATGGTAGAGAATCAAACTGGATTAAAACTGAAATGTCTGAGGTCTGATAGAGGTGGTGAATTCACATCCGGTGAATTCATAGATTTTTGTGAGAAGCATGGTATAAAGAGACAGTTATCTGCTCCTAGGACTCCATAGCAAAATGGAGTAGTTGAGAGAAAGAACCAGACCATCTAGGAAGCATCCAGGACAATGATGATGGAAGTAAATGTTCCCCAGATGTTTTGGAGAGAAGCTATCAGCACTGCAGTCTATACTCTCAATTGAGTTCAAATCAGAAGCAATACCGGTAAGACTCCTTATGAACTTTGGTTTGGCATCACTCCTACTATGAGATATTTTAGAGTATTTGGTAGCAAATGTTACATTAAAAGAGATGAAGATCTAGGAAAGTTTGATGCTAGAAGTGATGAAAGAATTTTCTTGGGTTACTCCACTCAAAGCAAAGCATACTGGTGTTATAACAAGAGACTAAGAAAAATGATAGAAAGTACAAATGTGAAGGTTGATGAGGGAATAGAGAAACCCTCAAGGTTTTATGAGTATGATGAAGATGATCAGAATGGTGTTCTGGTTCAAGGAGCTCAATCCTCTTCTGAAAGTCAGATTCAGACTGATTCGGTAAATCGGGAAGAAGAGATAGGTCTGAATGAACCTGATCAAGAAGCAGAAGTGCAAGAAACTCCCAAAGTTCCAAGGTATGTAAGACTAAACCACTATGAAGATCAGATCATAGGTGACAAAAGCAAAGGTGTGCAAACTAGAAGGAAAATTGCTCAAAATTTAGATGAATGTTGTCTGATTTCAAAGATTGAACCTACGACAATAAATGAAGCCTGCAATGATGAAAATTGGACCAAAGCAATGGAGGAAGAGTTGATGCAAATTGAGAAAAATCACACTTGGGATCTTGTTTCTAGACCTAGAAACAAGAATGTGATTGGAACCAAATGGGTCTTCCGGAACAAACTAAATGAAGTTGGTGAAGTAATCAGAAATAAAGCTAGATTAGTCTGCAAAGGCTACTCTCAAATAGAAGGGATTGATTTTGAGGAAACCTTTGCTCCGGTGGCAAGAATTGAAGCAGTCAAACTATTTCTTGCATTTGCTGCCTTCAAAGATTTCAAAGTGTATCAGATGGATGTCAAATCTGCTTTCCTGATGGGGACTTAGAAGAAGAGGTGTACATTGAACAACCGGATGAATTTCAGTTATCTGAGCATGGTGATATGGTCTGCAAATTAAAGAAGGCACTGTATGGTCTAAAGCAAGCCCCAAGAGCATGGTATGAGAGGCTAGACAAACATCTTTTGAAGATTGGTTTCAACAAAGGTACTGCTGATAGTAACCTATATTTCAAAATTGATCATGAAAACATCTTGATTGTTGAAGTATTTGTTGATGATATCATCTTTGGAGGAAGAGACAGTATGTGTAAAACCTTTGCAAATCAAATGAAAAGTGAGTTTGAAATATCAATGCTCGGTGAAATGAATTTCTTCTTAGGTCTGCAAATTACTCAGACAAAGAAAGGAATCTTTATCTCTCAAACCAAATATGTGAAAGAATTGTTGAGGAAATTTGGAATGGAAGATTCAAAGCCAATGAACACTCCCATGGCAACCAGATGTAAGTTGAGCAAAGATGATGACTCTCCTAAGACAGATCAGACCAAGTACAGATCAATGATTGGAGGATTATTGTACCTGACTCAAACTAGACCAGATATAATGCAGGCTGTTGGTCTTGTGGCAAGATTCCTGGCTAATCCCAGAGAATCTCATGTCATGGCAATCAAAAGAATTTTTAGGTACTTAAAAGGAACAGTTGAGTATGGTCTATGGTATCCTAGAGATCATAATTTTTCTCTTCATGCATATACAGATGCAGATTGGGCAGGAGACGTGGATGATAGGAAGAGTACAAGTGGAGGAGCATTCTTTTTAGGAAAAAGGTTGGTTTCTTGGCTAAGCAAGAAACAAGAGGCAATATCCCTGTCTACAACTGAAGCAGAATACATTGCAGCAGCAGGAAGTTGCACTCAACTTTTGTGGATGAAGTAGATGCTAAGAGATATTCAAGTAGAATATGAGGATCCTATCACAAATTTCTATGATAATTCAAGTGCAATAAATATTTCTAAGAATTTAGTATTGCATTCTAAGACCAAGCATATATCTATCAAGTTTCACTTTCTGAGAGAGCAAGTGAACAAGGGTGAAGTCAGATTGGAGTATGTGCCCTCCAAGGATCAGCTTGCAGATATTTTTACTAAACCTCTTCCCAAAGACTCTTTTGAGTATCTCAGGGAGAAGTTAGGGGTCATTGCCCCTCCGGTAATGAACTAGGATGCACTGATGTGCATCAGTCCGGTGGATATCATAGTCATATCTTGTGATCCGGATTGGTGATGGGGAGCTGTTACTCAGGGGGAGCAGCTGGTATGTTTTTGATGTGTTAAAGTTGCAAGTATTAGCCCTTTGCCATTGATGTCAAAGGGGGAGAGAAGACATGTGAAAAACAAGTGATTGATGATCAAAGGGGATCAGTAAAGAAAGAGAAGACATGTGAAGAGTTGTTGCTGACAGAAAGGAGAAGTTCTTGTCTTGATGGTTTTTCACATCATATGTTGCCATCAATGACAAAGGGGGAGATTGTTGCAAGTATGAGGATAACTGGTGTTGTCATTTATGTCAACATACTCATATTGCATTAATGAGAAGGATTGGATGAGCTGTGTGCTGAGGATATTGAGGAAATTAGTCTCAATCAGGAACAGTGAAGAACAGTGATGACATTAGGGTAAAAATCCAAGATAAGGTGAAGATCAGAGGATGGGGTTTAAAGGGTTTGTAGATATGAGTCTTGAGATGCTCCTGTCAAGTTTTCAGAGGTTCGCATGAAGATCGGAAGAAGTTATGGTCGCTCAAGTAGAACCAGTTCCGACAGATGTTCAGTGGTGACAGAGTGTCACAGATTGGTCCGGTGAGCTCCGGAATTGCATTATCTCATTCTGCGGATTGGAGAGAGTGTTGAAGAAGTCCGTGTGAGGTGACAACCAGATTTGTTCATGGTTTGGAGGTTCAAAAGAACCTTTTTCATTATGACAGTGATGACAGACTGTGTTCTTGAAGTTCCGGATGAAGAAGAGAAGAATTCCAGTAAGCTGATAAAGTGCGGATGTTCTTGATGAATCAGGAAAGGTTTTGGTGATCTTTGGATTGTGTACAATTCTTATTGGTGGTCCGCATTGAAGTTAGAGTTTGCTTTTGAAGAATAACCACGGATATTGGTGTTCTTCTTGAAACTGGCCGACCGGATGTATTACACATCTTGTGAATGATCTTGTAGGTGTTTGCCGACTTAGATGATTGTTCCTAAGTTGATGTCTTGTATAAATAAGGGATTGTGAATTCATTTTGAAGTGTGTCTTGCGGTGATGAGTGTGGCATAGCGAAGAGAAGTGAGAAAGGCAGAGCAGGAGTTTTTGGGCTTAAATGGAACTGATCCAGGCATGGTAAAGATGTCAATCTCCAGTTCAAGTTTGTAATACTTGTTACTTTGTAGACAGTGTGTCTCTTGTAGGCAGTGTGCTCAGGCAGTAAGCCCTAATTGGCATGTGCCATCTATTTTTCTTATTCTTCTAACAAAGAATAATCCTTGGGTTAATCACCCCGTGGTTTTTCCCTTGACCGGGTTTTCCACGTCAAAATCTTGGTGTCTCATTTGTTGATGTGTATCTGCTCTGGTGATTATGCTTTATGCTTTCATGAGTGATTAATTGATATGCTATTAAATAACAAAGATGATTTAAGTGTTTGAATTAGAAGCAAGTTTTGAACAACTGATTCACCCCCCCTCTCAGTTGTGTGCCCTAAATCTAACAACTATTTCCCACTAATGATAACTACCTTGTTCTTTTCTGATCCTTTGATTTCTTGTTAATCTTTTTGTGGCAAAATGGGTTATCTTCCACTGTGGCATCCTTTTCTTGTATCACATGTTATCGTGGTTGTTCAATTTGTATAACTTGTGCATCTTGGTTGACTCCTGATCCTTGAAGGGATAAAGGTGGAGGAACCTTAGCATAGATACCTTTTCCTCATGGACGAGGTGAATTTTCAATCTTCTCCTTATCCACTTCTCTCATACCAATTATTTCATCATAATCAAGATAGTCATCTTCTTGCTCTATTGTATTTTTCTCTACCATGTTGTTGTCTCTATGCTTAGGAAATGGATTAGTAAAGATCTATAAATTTTGATTTGTAGGGGCAACTGACTTATTTCCATTGTTATTCACCTAGATATTTGTATCACATTCAAGTCGATGAGGTCTTGAATTTCATGTTTAAGACACATACATCGTTCGATATCATGCCCTTGTTGCAGATGATAATGACAAAAAGCATTAGCATCAAAGTGAGGTCCTTGCATTCTATTACTATCCAATGCTTTGATCAAAGGGAGCTTCAAGAGATTATTACTCACTGCTTGATTCATGATAGAATCTAGACAGTCAAATATTGGAGTAAACTGTCTTTGTTGTTGTCAATACTAAAATGGTACCTATTTGGATTAGTGATAGCGAACACTTGTGAAAAGTTGTTTGAATTATGTCCATTAACCTTGATTAAACTCTTATTATTCCTCTTAAAGTTGTTCTATGAAGGTCCAGTTGTGGATTGACCAACTTGAGCTAATGAGTTTTGGTTTTCATACTGACTCGATGAAAGTTGGTAATCACAAAGGGCTATGCATAAATGTTGAAAAGAGTTATACTTCATCAAGAGGATCTTATCATGGATGTTGGGTTGTAGATTTATAATAAACACCTTCTAAACATCCTCATCATTCATCTAGTATTGAATTTGTGCATAAAGAGCTTGATATTGACTAATAAACTCAGTTAACTTATCTTTCGAACCTTGCTTGCAATGAACTAAATCAATCAAATAGACTTGAGGTCCAATGTTTTCTTGAAAATGTTGTAAATATTGATCAACTAGCTGAGAGAAAGAGTGTATTGAATTTGGAGGTAAAGAGTAGAACCATTCTAAAGTCGTGTCTTTGAGAGATCATGGGAAACATTTTTCCAACAAGTCCTCTTCAAAGAAGAAATCACTACACATTGTTGTGAATGCTGCCACATGAGTATTAGGATCACCCTTTCCACCATATTTTTCAAAATGAGGAGTCTCAAACTTGTCAGACATAGGAGTTCTTAAGATTGCAAAGGATAGAGGATTTTGAGCATGGTATGTTGGTATATTAGGTTGAGAAGAATTTTTTAAGCTTGTTACCTTTTGTTGTAAGGAAGTCATGCTTTGTAAGAGTTGGTTTAGGAGGGCATTATTAGAAGATGTGGTTTGGGAATTAGAAGTTGTGGTCATGAAATTTTGAGGTGATTTATTGTGAGTGGTAATGAAAGGTGGTTGAGAATAGGTGGAATGGTTAGGTGGTTGAGAGTGATTATTCATAAAAGAAGTCACCCTATGTGGCTAATTCTAATAGTTGAATCCTACAGCCTTGTAATTATGTGAATTAATGTCATTAGATACTCCAATACTAATGGTAGCATTAATACAATCATGTGCATTAGTAGTGAGAATTGATGAAGTAAAAGTAGACATCCTAGTGGTTGACCATATAGATGTCGATAGTTGTGTATGAGTTAGTGGTGACATATTATTAATAATGTTTGCACATTCAATCACAAGCATAGCATTATGATTCACTATATGTGTTAAGCCTCAGAGAATGTTAACACCATCTTGCCCTTCTTTTAACAACTCTCTTATGTTGTAAATTAAAGGCACATCTTCTTCCGCTATCCTTTCTTTTTCCACAAATGCTTGAAATTCAGCTAGTTCCTTATTGAGTTTGTTTATTTGCTCATCAGGTACATGTGTTACCACATCAATAGGATTATCGACATCATGAAATATTTGTTCTTCCATTGTAGTTATAGGAGACATGATATCTTGCAAAGTTTGTGTTTCTCCTTTTGTAAAGTATGTATTCAATGGATTTTCAGGTGTAGGAACACTGTTGGTTTTAGGAGTAGTAGAACCCATTAATCTAAGACTTCATGCAAAAGCATACAACAGTCAATGCACAAACTAATAGAACAAACCCTAGGAGGAAGGTATAGTTGTTGAAATACACAATGTTTAAATGCAATCTTTGAAATGTAAATGCAAAAACACTATGATGAGACACTACAGTTCAAAATCAGATTTGAAAGTGTTTAAAGGAGTAGTAATATCTCAAACAAGATTTTAGCTACAAACCTTGTTTTTAGAAAGACTGGGTTATATGAAAAATGCACAATTTTCAAGCAAACCCTAGAAAATGAAGCATGAAAAAGCAAGGTAAATGATTATGTAATGATCTAATGCTATAATTTATGTCAGGTCTGCTGTAAATATCAGATATTTAAATGAAATTCAATGAAAATAGTGTAAACTATGCCTAAATGCAAGCCTAGGATGCTTATTTTTCAAAATTTTCAATTTTTATACAAGATTTTCAAATGTATGATGATGACAATGAAATGTATGAATGCAAATCTGATTTACAATAGTCAATAAGATGCAATGTCCAGCAAAACACTAGTTCACCAAAATGTAATGTATGAAAAGAGGGTTTGTTAATTTGATGGATAGTTTGATTAGGTCCTCCTTTCACTCAATACATTCAAGGGCATTTAATTGAGTTGAATCACAACTTCTGCAAGAGGACTCAACTATTAGGTTGGCTGTCACTTGGAATGATAAGGAAATTTGGAATTTGCTAATTAATGTGTTGCTTTTAGTTTGATTAAGCTCAAAATCCTAATTATGCAAAATCGTAAACAAATAGATGAAACTAGATAAATGATTCTATAGAAAGACACTAAATACATATAAGATACTAGGTTTCAGGTTTTAGAGAACGAAAAAGTTAGGGTCGAAAGAGCGGGTGCCTAAGCCCAAGGTGGCACTTTTTCTAAGGGCTTCAAGATCTTTTCTACTACTGACTAAAACTACTTCAGAGATTTCTGGTACTATGAAACTGGGGGTCAAAAGAGTAGGCACCCTTGACCTTTTTGTGTTATTTTCTACCTTTTTCTAGATCCTAATTCCTTATGCTCTGCAACAATCCTTTGCAACTCCTCTTTGCAAGATATGATGCCTGTCACCTGCAATCACAAGAGAGGGGTTGGGGGTTGTGGTGTTTAGGAGCTTGCCTCAGTCAAGCCTTGAAATGGTATTCAAGCCTTCCAACACCGTTGTTAGATAGAGAGTGTGTGTCCTTGCAAGACAGAGGCAAAAACAATGATGAAATACATAGATTAAATCACAAGTAGATATCACCTCAGAGGTGTAGCTCTTAAGGAGATGAAGATCTTTCACACCATAAGAAGATGAAGCCAAATATGCAATAACAACACAACAACATAATTCTGGTCTGCAACACAATGAATGCCTTGAACACTCTATGATCATAAGTTCACCTTGAAATCAAAATCATCTTATAATTTGTAAATGAAGTCCTAAACATGCCTATATATGCATTATCACTTTAATTTCATAATTCAAACTTAAGATGCCGACAAGGAACACCTTTAATGGTAACTTTGCTAACATATGAAGTTGGGACCCTGACAAAATAGGGCAGAGCAAGGGTACAAGTGGCCAAGCCCAGGGACCTATTTTGGGTCAGGATTAAACTCAGAGATGTCCCCTAAGTCCCATTTGTCATGGGTTTCAAGGCATTTTGTTTTGGGATTCATTTCTAACATGCATGATTAAAATTAAGGGACCCAGGAGCTAAAATTAGGAGGTAAAAGTCCTAGGGGGACATTTTTGACTTAAAGTGGGATGACCTTTTGACAAGTATTTCAGATTTGTTTTGTGAGTTGCATATTATATATTTGATAGACACACTTGAGGATATCCATTTCCTCTTTGATGATAGTTATGGCATGGTTTTTATCACATCTTTATCTTTGGAGATTGTTGTTCATGACTTTGCACATTATCTTCGATTATCACACTCTTTGATTAGGCTTGGACCTCTTAATTTTTTTTGTGGTCTATTTTGGTACTAGCAAGTTGACAGTTGAGAAGTTTTTAGAGGCACACATCATGAGCCTTCTTCCCTCGTCTCTCTTCTTGGAGATGGAGTTTCTTCTACATACAACATGATGAGTGTTAGGTAGTACTCATCAAAACATGATTTTATGTCTCCCTTTCTAATCCTAAACACCATTCCATCTACTAATTTGTACTTTAAGATTGTTAAAACATTGTTTAGTTATGTTAAATTGAGATTGGATGTTGCAGTAACAATTGTGGTTAAAAGGTTCCATGTTTTGAGTTTGAGCTAACAAAATATACAAAACTATCTCATTTTGATGATAAGAACCCATTCATTCTAGATAGAAAGTTTTTTGAAGACTCTGGGAAAGCTTTTTCCATCTCTAGTGCTGTGCAGAATTAATATTGTGAGGTTTCTAGAATTTTGCATAAGACATATTAAAGGACTTCTAGAGTTGTGTTCCATGGAATTGTGAAGAAAAATTGAAGGACCTCTATAAATTATTTGCTACTCTCTAGAATTGTGGAGAGGGTTCAACTACTACGCTTGGGAAGGAGTGGTTTGCAACCTACACACTGGCCATGTGCTAACCTTGGATCTTAACTCTGGATTTCCTTATGTCTTTCAATGGAGTGAAATTCAAGGGAGTCTATTCCAATTGCTGCATTTAGAGCACTTAGACCTCAATTACAATTACTTCAACTCTCTTTCCATCCCTCCACAAATTGGAAAGCTGAGGAGATTGAACTATCTGAGCTTTTCCAGTTGTGGATTTATTGGTCAAGTTCCAAGAGAATCAGCTAAACTGCAGCGATTGGAACACTTGGACCTCAGTTACAATTATCTCCAAGGTGCCATACCAAGAGAATTGACTAAACTACAACAATTGAAGCACTTGGACCTCACTGCCAATAATCTCTAGGGTTCCATTCCAAGGGAGATTGGTAACATGTCCACCTTGAAATTCCTTGACCTCTCTTGGAATGATGGTTTGCAGAGCAGCAGGTTAAGTGAGTGGATAACACATGAGAGAGAGTTGGGGCATCTTGGACTAAGCAACATAAATCTCACTATGGCAAAAGATACTTGGCTAGGAGGATACTTAGTTTCTCTCACCAATCTCACCACACTTCACATGTCCACTTCTACATTGTCAAGAGAAATTCCTCCCATCTTTGCAAATCTCTCATGGCTTTAATATTTGGACCTTTCAGAAAATGCATTTAGAGGTAAGATTCCTACCTTTCTTAGGGTTCTCTCTCTATTATATCTTAATCTTCCTGGGAAAAATTTGGAAGGTTTTACTCCCTCCTCTTTGAGTGGTTTGCCCAAGCTGGAGTATCTTCATCTTAGTTCAAACAAATTAAATGGCAAGATTTCATCTACTCTAGGGAATCTTTCCAAATTGAATTATATTTTTCTCAGTTTAAACCAATTAAATGGTTGCATTACATCTACTCTAGGGAATATTTCCGAACTGGAGTATCTTGATCTCAGCTCAAACAGATTAAATGGCAGCATTCCATCCACTCTATGCAGTCTCTGCAAACTAAACCTTCTTGAATTGCAAAATAACTCTTTAAGTGGTCCAATCCCAACTTCCTTTGCTAAGCTATCCAAGATAAAGTGGCTTGATTTCTCCAAAAATAGCTTAAATGGAAATTTCTCATTTTTTATTTTGAACAATTGCCCCAAACTTTATTTTTTGGATCTCTCAAGCAATATATTGACCATAAAATTTAGTGCCTCCACCATTCCCAAATTTTAGCTTTACTGCTTATCTTTACATGATGCAATATTAGAGGAAATTTCCCTGCATTTATTTCAACTCAATATTTTATTAAATATTTAAATTTGTCGAACAACTCTTTTAGCGGTTTTATTCCAAACTGGAGTAGATGGTTGCATTTCATCTACTCTAGAGAATCTTTCCAAACTGGAGTATCTTGATCTCAGCTCAAATAGATTAAATGGCAGCATTCCATCCACTCTAGGTAGTCTCTCCAAACTGAACCTTCTTGAACTGCAAAATAATTCTTTAAGTGGTCCAATCCCAACTTCCTTTGCTAAGCTATCCAAGCTAAAGTGGCTTGATTTCTCCAAAAATAGCTTAAATGGAACTTTCTCATTTGAACAATTGCCCCAAACTTTATTTTTTGGATCTCTCAAGCAATATATTGACCATAAAAGTTAGTGCCTCCACCATTCCCAAATTTTAGCTTTACTGCTTATCTTTACATGAGTGCAATATTAGAGGAAATTTCCCTACATTTATTTCAACTCAATATTTTATTGAATATTTAAATTTGTCGAACAACTCTTTTAGCGGTTTTATTCCAAATTGGCTTTAGGAACTCAGATCAATTGAGTACATAGATCTGTTAGATAACTTATTTGATGAATCAATTAGCAAATATACACAATATCTTAGGTTTCTTACATTAGCTAGAAATAAACTTAGTGGTTCTATTTCAAATTCTATCTTTAAATTGGAGGGGTTGAATAACTTAGACTTGTCAAATAATAAGCTGAGTGGTAGGATTCCCCAATATATAAATAATTGCTCTATGTTGTTTGTCTTAAATATAGAGAAGAATAACCTAAAAGGCATGATTCCAAATATATGTAAGGGGATAAATTCTCTGTTAGCAAGAGACACTGCCTTGCTTGATAAGTGTTGTCATTGATGGCAACCAAGATCATTCCAATCATCCACATAACATAAATTGTCTATACTGGAAGTCAAATTCAGAATTTGTCTAAGTCTGGGTAGTTAGGAACAGAGCAGTAATAGGGTCTGGTATTTTGGTCTGGATCTCTTTGGTGGAAAGTCATGATTAGCTACGAATCTAGGGGAGTCATATGCATTGTCAAGATAGTCTCAATCCAGATTTCTGTCCTCCGGTGATGAAGTATTTAAAAGATATCAGCCTCCAAGTACCAGGTTCCAATTTGATAGAGCAGACAGAAGAAGAACAAGTTGACCTTGCAGAAGATATTGAATCCAGATGTATGGAAGTTGTTTGTTGGGAAAATTGTGATGATCAGTGATAGTGACTGACATGAGTGAGATTCTCAGGAGAAAGTTTTGGTCTGCTCTGAAAGTTATGAAAAGATCTAGTCGATAGAACAAAGCATTCATAAAAGTTCTAAGTGTTGTTGCAAGCCGACTGATAGAATGATTATAGATCTTGTTGCGGATATATATAGTCGATGGTATTGGATGATTTAGGGTGGTGTGTGTGCGAATAAGGTGTATGTGAGAAGAGCAAAAATCTAAGGTGTGAATGAGGGCAGAACAGTAAGAAGAGCAGAGTAAGGATGAAATGTGTAAGATCAGTTTTTGTACTCAACCGGAACTGAAATTTCTGCATGAGTAGATGCTATCAATCAATTCATATCTTTGTCTTTCTCTTGTAATATTGTCTTAGGCAGTGAGCCTTCAATTGAGCAATGAGCTCTGGGAAGTGAGCCCGAATGCATGTGCATTCTCATTTTGTAACAATGCTTTTAACAGGGTATTAATTTTGTGGGTTAACCCCCACCATGGTTTTTCCCTTAATCGGGTTTCCATGTCACAATTCTGGTGTCAAGTGTGTTATTGATGTTTTCTACTCATGTGTTATTGATTGATGATGAAATGTTTATATCACTAATTTGATTATAAGTTGCAAAAGAAAATCAAATGTAGGAAAGATGAAAATATATTACAACTGATTCACCCCCCCTCTCAGTTGTCTGGACCTAAACCAACAATTGTTATCAGAGCCAAGTTCCTTTGGAAAAGTTTAACAGCTTAAGTAAGATCTAGGAAAGCAGTAAAAATGGACGAATATGACCTTCAAGGACAACTTAATCTTTCTCTAGATGATCTTGAATAGTCCAAGGCAGAAGTCCTAGAGCTACAAGAAAACCTCAAAAAGGTTGAATACTTCATTGAGATCTTAAAAGAAAAGTTGAGAAAATCTAATACAAAAGGAAAGGAACAACCTCTTCAATTGGAAGACGAGGCCCTGAAAGAGAAGATAGAAGAATGTGAAAGGTTAGCTAAAGAAGTTGTTGTCCTAAAGCATGAGATGGAAACTGGGGTGATGAGACTAACCAAGGAGATTGAAAATAGGAAGAAAATTGAAGAAGAAATGAGGCAAATTCTAAAATAGAGAACTAGAGAATGTTGCAGATTGGATGGAATAGCTGGTCTCCTAAAATCTAATCTACAAGAAAGTGGAATCAGTGAGAGAGAACTTGAAAGACAGATTATCATTCTCAGACATGACCTAGAAATTGCAAGTGAGTATAAGGATAAGTTCAAAATAATTTCAGCCAAACTTGAAGCACTAATTGAAGAATAGAAAAAGGATGATGACAAGCACAATCTTAAATATGAAAAAGGAGAAAGATCTGGATCTGGACAAAGAAACTCTCAACTAAGGAATAGAACTAGAAAACCTCCAGTAAGACAGCCAAATGATCAAAGATATCCATCATTCGATAGAAATTGTTTCAATTGCAGAAAATTTGGTCACAGAGCCACTCAGTGTAGAAGTAGAGCAAATCAAAATGATCCATCCTTCTCCAATCAATGCTTCAAATGTAAGAGGTATGGTCATAAATCCAATGAATGTAGAAGTATGATAATGAATAACTCAAATGGCAATTCTTTCAATGGCTACTACTTCACTTGCAATGGATTTGGACACATGGCTAATCAGTGCAGATCAAGAAGAAATCAAGTGTACTTTAATTGCAATAAATCTGGTCATATTGCAAAAGTTTGCAGAAGAAGGAACAATGGGAGAAGAGGTCTGGTAAACAGAAAACTAGATGAACAGAGTCAAGACAAAGATAAAATAAAAATTGATGTGAATGAGATACAGAATGAAATGAACAAGAATTGGGTAAAGAAAGATACAATAAACAATTGTGATGGAGCCGCACCGGAATCCAGTGCTAAGAATTCCTACGGGAATTGATTTGGAGCCTTGGCTCAGGGGGAGCAGCATTGGAAATCAAATTCCCCCAGCCAAGAAGTAAGTGCTTGAATCTGGCACATTAAGAAATGAAATCATTGATTACTTTAGATTCCTTGGAAGGATTTCCAGAAGAAAAGATGTTGATGTGAAATCTTAAGGAGTGATCAATGAAGAACTATCTAAAATAGAGTAACCAGATACAGTTAGGGTAGCGCATTTATTACAATGCCAAAATTAGGTTTGGCAGAAGATAAAAAGGTCATTTGGTCACTCATTTGAATCACTTTGCACACAAAGAAAACAAGAAGAAGAGCAATTGAGCTGTGGATCCAGATACTAAGGCACAAAAGGTGAATTCAATCAGAATTTGATCAATCCTAACCCTGCGAAAGAAAAAGGTACCTCTCTGTAAAAGCTTTGAATTTGAAATCCATAGAAATGGCTACTCCTCATGTTGTAGATAAGATAACAAGAGAGGTTACAAATCTTACTCTAAGATAATAACCAAATAAAAACATGAAAGCTATGCATGGAAATAGTCACATCAAGGACCAAGGCTATATAGCGGGTTTGTAACTGAGTATAACCATTGGGCTATATTGCAGATACCTCAAAACTAAGTGTATCAACAAGGTGAGATACCAATCAAAGTGTACAAGAGCAGATTGAGTGGATTGTAAAATGTTAGTCACAAGAAATACCATAGGATGAAACATCACACAAAGTGATTTTACTAGTCAAGCGTCAGATACATATATGTATCAACCCCATCATCATGTATGGACTAGGTCCATTTTTTCTTTGCTTGCTGAAGGCACACATAGTTTGTATTAGTATTTATTTGTTTTCGTCATCCAACAACTAGGTAAAATCACTAGAAGAAGGTAAACAATAAAATAAGAGAGGAGAACAAGTGCCTTAGGAACACCATGTAGGAGGATGCCCCTAGGTCATCAACCGCAATGCTATGTGCCTAAGGCACAACACACAACAATAAAATAGAGGAGAGGAACAATAGAAGAATGATGAAACAAATAGAAGAATGGTCACAACAGAGGCGGTCTCCCAGTATCCATGACCTTATAAGAGTATCAAGGGTCATCCAAGGAGACCTAAACAACACATATAACACAACACGGGGGAACACAACATGATTCTAACAGCATATATATCTAGGAGGAGGCCACCTGGATTACATTCTAAATTATGCAATACAAATCACTCAAAGAAGTCAAGGTGTTCTAAATGTGCCACAGCATCCCATGGTTGCTCACACTTACAACACCCATAATAACAAGCAAAGTAAGAAAGCACCACATGTGCCTATCTCTCTTCCATGTTCTCAACCTATGCTCCTTCCACCACCTCATCTTACTCACAAAAGTCGTCAAGATTATGATCTTGTTGAGCAGCTTCATGCTACTCTGGCTAAGATCTCTCTTTGGGATTTGATACAAACATCGCCTACATACCATGGAATGCTCCAAGAAGCTCTACAAAAGGTGATTGTACCACCTACAGTAAAGTTGAATGATGTAGTAGCTCTATTAGATTGTATGCATGCGACAAAAATAGATATTTTATTTCAACAACATGAGTTGCCTTATATTGAAGTTCAAAATCAGTATGATCCTTTAATTATCTTCATTATAATAAATAAGAAACTGATCAAGCAAGTTATGATTGATAATGGATCGGTTCTTAATGTTTGTGGTATTAGGTTGTTACATAAGATTAAGGTTGATACCTCTTTGATTAAACTAGATAAAATTAGCATTCGTGGCTTTAAAAATGTTGGGAGACAATCCGTGGGTACAATATATTTACCAATAAAGGTTGGACCCATGATAGCATCTACCCTTTTTCATGTTATGCCTGGTTCGTTTTCATATAATATGATCCTTGGTAGACCATGATCCATGCCATGGGGGTAGTTCTGTCTACCCTTCGTCAATCATTAAAGTTCATTTATCAAAACAAGCTTTACACCATGGAAGCTGATCTTGAACCAGATAGTTATTTACATATGGAAACACAAAAACAAGTTAACAATCATACAAGTCTAAACAGCTTATGAGTTGATTCATTGATGCCTCCTGCCACAAATAATGTTGTGCAAGACTCTAAACCATCGAATGCCCTTTTTGGTGATGATTGGGGTTCATTAGATTTTACTCCTTCATGTATGGGGGAATAAAAACTTAATAACCCTGACACATCAAAAGTTACATCTCATCTAAGAAATATTTGGAAACACCTAAGAAACCTAAAGTCTCCTTGGTAGAAAATAAAGACAATACTCTTACTTATACTATAGATTATAACACCTACGAGACCTCGCCATCCTCTAAAGAGATGGACTCCCTCTATGGTTGTGGATTTCATATTTTGTACAAAAAATGTGACTATGCAGGTAATGGATGTGTAAATCAATAGGAAATCAAAGTACCTTTACAAGTTGCTAGAATTAACTACACAACCAGTATTGGATACCACTCTTTGAAGCCCACCAAAGCTCGTTGATCTGAACTTAATGTTAATGCAATATCAATGAAACCAAAACGACATGCAAGATATCCTGAGTTGATAGACAAGAATTGTTCCCCAAGAAATATTCCATTGAATCAAGTAAGTATTTTTCCCCTCTTTAGCCACACTTAAACCATAATCACCGATTTTTTATCACCTTGAACCGTAATCACTGGTTTTAAGCAAGAAGGTGCACTAGGTGCCCCATTCACAATCATCTTAGGAACATTAGTATACTTATTCACTATCCCTTAGTAGGTTGTAGAAGTTTATTAGTGATGATTGAATTTACATTGTTTTTACTATGATTAAGCTCAATATCTATCCCTAAAGGATTTAATGTGAGGGACCTTTCTTCATCCGCCAATGCTTCATCTTGGCTAGGGAGAGCATTTGAATGAAAGGAAGGTAAGGTGTTGTTGAGGGAATTGTCGATGATTGTATCTTTAGTGGTGTCTAAAGGACTTAACTTTTCAACCAAAGTAGAGCTATCCTTGGTATTCTCATCCAAGGTTCTCAAACATTCAACTATAGGAAGAATATGATAACTTATAGCATCATCATTATCATCATATATTTCAGTTATTAGTTCCAAAGCATTAAGAGGAAAAGAACTTTCATAATCTTTTTTCTCATGAGTGTTCATGGATATGAATTCGGTTAAATTTTCTAATACTAAAGGATGCTCACCCATGAGAGTTATGAATCTATGAAAATCAAGATATTTGACATATGTGTTCAAAGATACCAAATAAAAATGACATGAAGATGCCATATTAGAATTTCTTGAAAATCAATGTCCAATAAGATCTAGTAAGACGAGACATGCAAAGTTTTATGATACTTAATATACCCTAGATGTGAGACAATTTCATACCTAAAACACTTGTTTGAGGGAAATGGGTAAAAATACACATAGAACACAAAACACAAAGCAGATAAGAGAAAAGAGTACTACACAATAAGGCAAAGTTGATGTTTTTAAAGGTTTGCTCAAAGGATGTGAAAAAGGTGTGTAATCAAGTAGTGTTGAAATACACACTGTGTAATTAAGATTATGCCAATTTTCACACAATGAAATGAAATTATGAAAAATCTCCAAATGACAATAAAATATAAGAATGCAAGATCTAAAATGCAAGATATCTAAGATGAGTGCAATGAAACAACACCAAACTATGCTTGTTTATGCACTAAAAATGCTCAATTTTTTCACTTTTTTCAATGTAAACGTACAAAATATGTAATGAAATTAGGAGAATGATAAGGGGTAGAAAATTAAGACCTTTTAATTAGTCCAACACTGCAGCAAAATTTGTCACAACACACCAATCTTGCAATGCTAGGTGAAAGATTAGCCAAAATGTAGTGAAAAATGCAAGGATTTTTTAAACCCTAATGGTGAAATTAAGGTATGAAAATATGCAAAATGATGAATGAATGGGATCTAATCAGATTTGATATGCAAAATAACTCAAACCAGATTTGAAAATGATGCAAAGCTTCTACAATTCAAGGAGCAAGTGAAATTTTAAGGAAAAATGAATGAATGTGTTAATTTTTTTGTTGAAATACACAATGTGTGAATGCAAAATTTGAAATGTAAATTAAAAAATGCACTATGATGAAACACTAAAGTTGAAAATCATATTTTAAAGAGTGTGAAAATGAGTAATAAAATCTAAAATAAGATTTTAATTACAAACCCTAGCTTTTGGAATTATTAGGTTATATGAAAAATGCAAAAATTCAAGCAAACCCTAGCAAATGAGAGATGCGAATGCAAGGTAAATGATAATAGAAATACGAAATGCTGCAATTTATCTCAGATCTGATGTAAATATCAGAGTTTTGAATGATTTAGATGAGATGCAATGAAAACAGTGCAAACTATGCAAGCCAAAAATGCCTTTTTTATTTTTTATTTTTTTAATTTTTAATTTTTTTGTAAGATTTTCAAATGTATGATGATGAAAATGAAATGAATGAATGAAAATCTGATGTAAAACACTCAGCAAGGTGCAAAATTCAATAAAATCATGGGCTCACCAAAATGTAATGTACAAAAAGAGGGTATGTTGATTTGATTGGTAGTTGGATTAGATCATCCTTTCACTACATACATTCAAGGACATTAAACCGAGCTAAGTCACAAATTTTGCAAGAGGAATCAGCTATCAAGTCTTCTATCACTTGGAATGATAAGGAAATTTGGCATTTATTAATTGATTTGTAAAACCCTAGATCAACATTAGGCAAACCCCTAGTTCTATGATAAACATGGCATAATTTTCAAATCGTGATAGATATGGACAAACTGAAAGAAGCACCGAGATCGGTGAACAGAGGAGAACCTAATTCTATAAGTAGAGGTGTTGAAGGGCTAGGGTGCCCTCACCCAATCCATTGGGGTGAAAATATGCCAACAGTCAAAATTGAGAAAATCCTCCAGAGAGTTCCTAGATGATGTTTTCAAACCCTAATTTGTCGGGAGGCCAACTGGAGGTCAAAAGAGAAAGTTCGCTTGACCTTTTAGGGGTATTTCTTGCCTATTTATTTAGGTCTAAAATCCTTATACTCTGCAATGATCCTCTACAACTCCTCTCTGCAAGATCTAACACCTGTCACCTGTAATCACAAGGGAGGGGTTGGGGGTTGTGGTGTTTAGCAGCTTGCCTCGATCAAGCCTCGGAATGGCATTCAAGCCTTCCAACACCATTGTTAGATAGAGAGTGTGTGTCCTTGTAGGATAGAGGCAAAATCAATTATATGATAAATAATTGAAACACAAAGTAAATGTCAGCTCAGAGGTGAAGCTCTCACAGGGAGATGAAGATCTTTCATGCCATGAAGAGATGGATTGATGAAGACAAATCTACAAAAAACATAAACAAACACAACACAATACTGCTCTGCAACATAATCAAAGCCATGGATATCCTTAGCATAAGATCACAAGTTTGCATTATCCATCTAGTTGTAAAATGAAGTCCTAAACATGATTATATATGCATTCCCACTAAACATTCATAATTCAAATTGAATAGGCCGACAAAGGGAAACCTTTTAATGGTCACTTTGTGGACATTTTAAATTGGGACCCTGACAAAATAGGGCAGGACAAGGGTGCGGATGCCCTTGTTCAAGGACCTATTTTAGGGCCTGATTAAGATTTAGGATTCACCCCTAGGTCCCATTTAACATGGGTTTTGGGAGATTTTACTTTGGGATTCATTTTAAACATGCATGATTAATCCTAAGGGACCTAGGAGCTAAACATAGGAGGTAAAGGTCCTAGAGGGACATTTTACAACATGTTGGTGTCAAGCACCTCCCAGGAGCACAACCTGCAGGATAAACCTTCACAATACAAGAAATATTTCACCAAAATGAGAAAAATATAAATTAGATATGAGATGCAAAAATATTGTGCATAGCCTTGCTTATAAATGCAAGGAGAAAGTCGGTAAAAAGATAACCGACAAAAACTACCTAAACGATAAATGCACCTAATTAATGAATTATGTTGCCTAAGTAAACTTAAGCAAGGTAAATAGGTAAAAACCCATTTACTCCAACACCCCCCCTTAAGTGTGTTGGGATCAAATATTGGCTTCTTTTATGTTATTTCTTATGCTTTCAAACTTTATACCTGTGATATTTTAGATACTTTTCTAAGACATTACCACTATAATATGTTGTCTTTTATATATTCTACAAACCTTGAACCTATTCTGCCAATATGAAACATGGTGATAATATTTGTCAATTGAATGAGACATAAGTATGTATGCATATAAATGAGATTTTATAGTTCAATTATGAAGGCTATTTTGCATGCATAAGTTCTATGGATTAACCCAATGCAGCAGCGAGTATGTAGCATTGAGGAAAGGAGAATTTATAGCACATTGCAAAATAGGACATTAAAGGAAGTCACAGTTAAGCGCCAACTAAAGCCGAATGTGATCATCATGGAAGAATAAATACAGAACAAGAAGAAGACTTGTTCTAGGATTCTAATCGCAGCTTATGTGTTTCATCTATGAGATGTTGTATATGAATATCTCTTTGAATAGGACTTTGCTTCCTTTGTTTCAGCTAGATTAATAAATTGATCTCAAACCTGTACCCTGATATCTAGGGATGAATTGATTATCAAAGTTAGTTGGTAGTTACATAATACTCTCCCATTTTTGTATAAGTTAGGAGCGATGAGTTCGATGTCAAGTTAGATTTTTCCAAGTTACTTTATTTTATAGTTGGTCAACGATTACTCTGTTTTTCTATGTTGGAAGATCCAGACATGTTTTGTTGAATACAATCTGAAAAGATCATGTTTATGATATGAATCGAATACAACTATGTGTTATGAGAGTGCATGAGAGTCTAAAGTAGATTTAGTTTCCAGATTAAGTGAGATAGTTTCCTGAGCTGGCCACTCAAGGTACTAATCCTCACTTCATATATTTCCTTATTTATTTATGCATTCCTAGTTAAAATTATTTTTCTGCTATTTCATAAATTGCATTGTGAGACAAGTAAAATATCTTGATTACTATTTCTAGTAGTTGTGATTCATGAACAAGTGCATATTTTAAGTGCTTCGAAGGTTAGTGTTAGTTATTTTATCATTCTGAATATTTTGAGTTAACTCTGTAATTCCCTATTGAATATAGTTATCTTCATCTTATGCTGCAGGTGTCTGTAGCCACTGGGTTCTGTAGTTGTTTTTACTATTTTTGTATTTCTGAGATTTTTTGTACAATAGAATACTCTGAGTAGGTCTATATGAGTTAGTTTAGAATAGAAATGAGTCTTGAAGGCATATATAATGCAGGCATCATCATAAGCTTATGCTCCTTGGTCGATAATTCAATGTAGGAATGCAATGATAGAGTGGACTGTTCAGATAGGTTTAACCCTGAATTATATTCAAGTCTACAATGCGTTAGTTTTCCTCTACATTTTTGGCACCGTTACTGGGGATGGTGCTACCTTCATAGTCTCATTTGTTTTTATATGCTTTCATAGTTTAAATTTTGATTCTAGCATTAGAGTTAATAAATTCACTTTTCAGGAAAACATTAGACATTATACTAACATTGTGCAAGACTACTGAAATATAAAGCTCAATTTACCATATGCGAAAGCAGAGAGATCACCAAGGTAGATTCCTCCCTTCAACTTCTCAAGATAACGAGGACATAACTGAATTTATCAATTATACAGTAGAAAGTGCTGAAGAAGAATTTCCTCTTACATCTTCATCAACACCTTGTACATCTCCATCAACTTCTTCCATAGCTATAGAAAGGACTTTTAGAAGCATGGAAGATGTTGCAGTAAAGGATCCTCTAGGACAAGAAACATTTGAATTCCCTGTCCCAGACCAAGCATGGGCTGCTATTCTGAAAAATATACCACCTTCTGCATTGCATGTTTTCTATGGTTTGGTGATTGAAGATCCTGACACTTTCTTGTTTGAGTTTGATGTCTTGTGTAGGAGTTATGACTACACCACTGATCCTTACAGACTCAATCTATTCCCTGCCACACTAAAAGATGCTTCTTTAAGATGGTTTATGGGGTTGGGGAAAGACGTCATTCCAGACTGGGATACCATGAAGACAAAGTTCTTGGCAAAATATAAAGACTACTGCAGAGGGCATGATAGGAGGAGAGATGACATCTTTAGGATGTCACAGAAAGAGGATGAGCCACTGGAAGACTATGTTGAAAGATTCTAGTTTGCCTTGAAGAAAAACCCTCAAAATATATTGTCTGAAGAATCACTGAAGCTGGTCTTTTTGAGGCGGGTTAATGATGACTGCATGGATGCCCTCCATCTCATTGGAACAGGGGATATATCTCAACTTCCCTTTGAGGATGTCTACAGAGCTTGCAAAAATTATTCTAGAACCTTTTCCAGAAAACCAAGGCGAGAAAGAGCAGCCATCTCAGGCAAGGCAACCAATGGGGTTTCAAGAGTGGAGATTAGTAACTTGCTGAGCAACATGAAAGAGGACATTATTAGTCATATGGCTAGACAGCTGGACACTCTTCACATCAAGAAGAAACAGGAAGAGGCAGATGCAATGCTTACTGAATACTACTCCAATTGTAGGCAGAGGAAGGCCAATTGTAAATGCAAGAGGGTGTCTAGTATCTAGCAATAGAAGATTAAAAGGCCAGAATTATAGCCATTTGAAGGAGAGGATGGGCAATTGTTCTTCATAGCTCAAAAGAGACCTTGGCACCAACGACAAGGTATGCCCTCTGATCCACCTAATTTTAATTCCCCCTTTCCTGCTACAAACCAAAATTTCTCTGCTTGGAATACTCAACAGTGGCCTAGCAATCCAAATGCATGGCAAAACCCACAATGGCCTACTCCACAATGGCCTACCCCACAAACTGGTTGGAACTAACAACAGCCAAACCCATTGATGTAACCAAACTTCACAACATAAAATTCAACTCTATTATTACAAAAGAATACCCATAAAACTCAAAACTATTTTTTTAAATTTCTTCTCATTCCATCCCATCCTCCTACAACTAAATATAAACATCCAATTTATACAAAAACAAAAATTACCATTTTTTGGCAAATTTTCACAACTTTCTGAAATTGCCATTTTTGGTAACTTCACATCCTTATCCGTACGACAATGAAAGTTTCCAAATATTTGAAACTTACTAAAAATGACTAATAGTCAACTTTCTAATCTAATTGCGAGTAAATCTAGGAAAATATTTAGAAAAAATAACTCAAAAAATCTAAAAAAAACATTAAAACCTCATTTTGAGGCCCTAGATGATCGAAAAAGTGTCAAAACGGTGTCCTACCAAATTTACCAATTCGGTGGGTTTTTTATTAAACTCTTCAAGCCATATCTACCCACCAAATTTTAGCTCCAACGGACCTTCAGGTCAAAAGTTATGACCTCCGGAAGTTCCTGCATTACCCATGGCCTCAACAAAATTTCCAAGGCCCCAACTATAACCCCCAGTGGCCTACTCAGCAGCAATAATGGCAACCTCAATGGAACAAGGGCCAACAATGGCAACAAAATGCACCTTTTCAGCAACCAATGATTCCATCTCAACGACAATAGCCAACCATAATGCCGCCATCAACACCTCAAAATCCACCTCCTAGACCTACCCAAATCCTTGCCCAACCTACACCTAACCCTAATAGCAAGCCTATTCAACAGACTTATACTAACGATGTGATGCAATATCCCACCTATGGGGTGGAGGTGAGTATTGTCCACCTTCGGTCAGGGAAACAACTTTCAAGGCCTTCATCTCCCCAAATTATAAAACTTGAAGATGAAGAACCTACTGTTACCTAGATTTCACTACTAGCTCAATCAAGTAGAGCTTTCCAGTTTTTGAAAGAGGAAAAGGTACATATATTTCTGCTGTGTTAAACCCAAGCACATTTGATACAAATTTAGATAAAATTGTATTGTTGCATTCAGATGTATTTTCAGGACTTAAGAGATTGTACAAATCATCAATATGAATTGAAAAAAACAAGTGTATAAGTTCTCACACAAGCCGTGAGACTAGCTGTTTCATTGCAAAATGAAAAGACAAACTATACATTTATAAATAAACTAACAACTGAATATACATATGAGATAGGGTGACTCGTCATTGCCTGAATGACGAGCCTTCATGTTGTTGCCGTGCCCTGTGTCATCCTATCTTGTTTGCATTGTCCTATATCCAGCCGTTATCTCCTTGCTATCCCGTCATCTGCATAAAATTTTGGAAAGCCGATGTTAGAGCAATGGCGAGGCATCATACATCATATGATATACATCGATAAACGTATAATTTGTGTTTTCAGATTGCAGTAAACCAGTTAGCGTCACAAAAGCTTTTGAGAAGACAAATCCAGAATATCAGTTGCAAGCATGCATTTATTTTCTAACAAGTTTGCTTCATGTGCAGATACAGATGTAATGATGTTTCTGTTTGATTCATCAGTTACGTTATGAGTGGAGGAAATGTGGCTCCCATAAGGGTTGAGCCCAGCTTATAGACCTTACAGAACATTTCAGAAGCAATGAACAAATGCAAAAGGCATAGCTCAAGGAGCACAGCAGATACAGCTGTCAAGAGGTTTCAAACATGGTAGGACAGCAAACAATCAGGAAAGTCCAAGCAAAACAGGACAGCAAGGCACAATGGAGCAGCCAAGATCATATAGAATGGCAGATTGTTAGAATAAGGGGATAGCAATCATATCAGTCTGAATAGCAATAAGCAAGGTACAACCATGCCAAATGGAATGTGGTATTTTCATGCACAGAAAAATACAAGACTGTTATAGTGTGACAGTGTCCAAAACAGTGAAAACAACATGAGGGAACCAAGAATAAATTGTCTATGGTCACAATGTCTCTCACAAGGCCAATAACAAGGACAGGGGGTTAAATTGGTCTCAGTAAAGGATGCACATGTTTCAGTATTAACAATGTTATTCCTCCATCGAGAGCATGTACTGTATATTAGTTTCTGCATCACAATCTACCATTGCAGCTGGAGAAAATGGAAGCATGCAGGTATGGAATATGGACGTGAGTTGGAGCAAGTGTTTGGAGGAACTTGTTCTTGCAGTTTCTAACCATACAAGTTCAATATGGGAGTTATTGGTTGTCCCTCGTCTTTCACATCTTATAGTTGGCCATGATTACAGTAGGCTGTTATGTTTTTTGGGATATTTTGAGGTGTGTTATGCTTTCAAACTTCTGGAGTGTGGATTACAAAAAAATTTCAATCTATTACTTTGGGTTGTGTGACACAACATGGACATGATATAAAAGCTACTGAAAATTGCATGAGTCTCGACTCATTTCAGAATAAACACAACAGAAAGTACAGACATACAAGTAAAATACAGATTTTTAATAAATGTATGCTCAGTTCCTTCTATGTTAAACCCAGAAACAGCAAATATACAAAGAAAAGTACAGTTTTGCTGTTGTCCAAGTTCAAATGCTACAAAAACTCTGAATGAGGAACACCAAAAATGGAATCTCAAGAAAAAGCTACAGCCAGAACTGACAGAAATACAGTTTTCAACAAGCAGCAAGGCATAGATGTCATTCTTCCAAGTTTTTGTCTGAAATGGAGCTCTTTCGCAGCCCCAGGAGATGCAGATGTAAAGCAAAAATACAAGGTTTCAACTCAACTATAAAATACTCAGACAGCCCTTCAAGTAGCACAGCAGCGAGGCAGATATACTGGTAAAAGTTACAAAAAAAAATGAAGGTTTTTCAACTCTTTTCAAACTACATCCTCAGTTTTTTGATGAAATCGTGCCTTAGCACTGTCAGAACACAAAGTCTTCAACTCATTGCAAAGTTTAATGCTACAAAATGCTCAGAATCACGTGCTTCTGGTAGCAAAGATGCTAGCAAACTCAAAAAATGAAGGAATGCAACAAACAAACAGCAAGTTACCTCTGTTATCTGCCATTTTTGTGGCCAAAAACAATGACTTTTCTCCTCGAATGTCTTTCATACAATGACCTCACACAGCAGAGGGTCAGCCATACATCAAAACAGCAGAAAATCCATCCATGCACAGTCAAAACACAGCCAAAAATGAATGGAATCGGCCCAAAATCGACTTCAAAAGAGTCAAAGCCTCACAAAATGCAGCTTACCTCATATTTCCTCAGAGAATCGACCAAAAATTGCCCATAAGTCAACAAAAAATGGTACGTTTCTGCCTTCAAACCCTCACAGCGGCGGCCAGCTCGAACAGTGAAAAACGAAAATGAAAATGAGGGTACTTTTTAGGTTTCCCTTCTTTTTGTTCGATTGAGACCTAATTCCATTTTTATTTTTGACTTTCATTTTAAAAAAAAAACATCATTCTATTTTGTATGGGCGTGGGGATAAACTTCATAAGTTCGAACCTAGTGATGGTTCAAGGGGGGCCGTGGCATTTATGCCTTTTGCTTATGTTTCAAAGCCAACTCCAAATGTATGGTGGGAAACACAAGGCTAAATAGTGTATTTTGCTAAGACATGTGTGTTGGGAGTTATAAGGTGGGTGAATCAAATGTATGTCAGGAAATACAAAGTGGATGAAGTGTAGGAATCGGTGAATGGTGTTGAGCTCATAAAGTGGGAATGTTGTCTATTTGAAACATAGATGTAGGGGAGTCATAAGGGACACCTTATAATGTATTTCTTAGAGCCTTGTATCATGATGGTACATGTTGGGAAACATATGAGTGGCTAGGAGCTTATAAGGCGTTTTGACAGTCATATGATGCGAGATATGGTGCAGATGTGATGAGTCATGCTTTTCTGCCTAGGAGCTGAGGGTGTCTTCTTTGTCGTCTTTTACGACATTTAATTAAAACACCTAAATCATGCAAAAATCAGAGTTTTAGAATGTTATGTCATAATTTCTGCATAGGGTTGTGTAATTTTGAATTGTAAAACATTTACTAAGATGGTGCAATTATAAGCCTCTTAGTTAAATGTTATGTAAATGCAGAAAATGTGTCATTATGGTATTTTTAAATGCTGCAGAGGATGATGACACAGATCTGAAGCACTAGAGAGCACTAAAAGATATTCTATAATATTTTTAAGTGCCTTCATGATAGTGGATGACATGCCTCCACCATTTCTGCATTAGGACCCCTTTTTGGAGCACTTTAGGGGGATATTTTTTCACTATTCATGAGATGCACGGGAATGGAGCTAGTGGAGTTGGTGGAAGTTCATCTTTTTTGAGTGGAGAATGAGCTATTTACAGCTGTTTGAACTCTATTTAATCTTCTTTCTTGATCAGTTTTAAGAGGTTCTAGCTCTTCACAGCTCTGTACATTGTAATTTTATGAGTTCTTTTATAGAAGTGAAGAGTTTTGTAACCCATTTTCAGATATATGCAGCATTGTAACACCTCTTTGGCAGTAATAAGCAGTCTATACCTTCCCATTTTCTCCTGATATTGTGTGTCCTCAGTGTTAGTGCAGGTCTTTATGATGTTCTTTGTCCTTGGAGCTGCAGTGCACGTTGGAGCCTTTATGCAGGGGTTACATATTGTTTGCAGGTTGTGAGATGTGCAACGGATAATCATCAGTTTTTGGGTAGTGAGAAAACTTATTTCTCCTTAACAAGACTGTTGTTATTTGGCCTCCTCACAAAGTAATGATGCAAGGAATATGATTTGCTGGGTTGTGTAAGTAATCCTGATTATTACTGGTTTTGTAGTGTGTCGTTTTCTATGTATTTGCTGATGATCGTTTGGTGCATCACCTTAGACAGTAGGTTTCTTTTTATGCAAACCTTCTTACCCTTTTCTCTGCAAAGGCTTTAGTTTAGGTAGTTTAGGTGAAGTACCAAGAGGAAGCTGACCTTCTCCGAAGGTTCTTTCCGTCACAGGCCACCCACAGACCTAGGAAAGATCCCATGTTTCTCCAGATTGCCCAGTTTCACAACTCGGTGAGGGTGCAAATCTGAGAGACAACACCTACAGAGGAAGCCTCAGATACATCACATTTGGACCCTAAATCAACTCAAGGACCTCAGACCATTTCACATCCTAAGCCTCCTTTCCCTGAATGATTGGCTATCCAAAAACAACCAGCACAGTCTGAAAATGACCTCATAGGCCAGTTGCATCAAGCCATCAAAGATATTCCCATCTACACCAAGACTATCAGAGATCTCTGCATCAAGAAACCATGAAGAAAAAGAATAGACCCAAAGGCAGCACATGTTTTGGGCAACTTAGCTAACATAATGTTGGGGAACATAACTGTTCCCAGATATACAAATCTAGGTAGTCCAGTGGTGGATGTCAAAATAAATGGAATGTTGATTAAGAATACTTTGATAGATTTAGGTGCTGCAATTAATGTCATGACCAAGGAGACAATGTAGACACTCTAATTGAACAACCTTAGGCCTACCCAGATAGTCTTGCAATTAGATGATAGGTCTACAGTCAAACCTGAAGGAGTCATAGAGGATTTGGTCATTGCATTATAATCTTGGGAATACTCTGTTGATTTCATAGTCTTGCAGCCAAAGGTTAATCTTGTTGGTTATCCTCTTATACTAGGCAGACCATGGCTTGCCATTGTTGATGAATTTATAGGTTGTAGGTCTGGTAACATGATCATATCCAACAGGACTGTGACCAAGAAATTGGTTTTATACCCGCCAACCCAGCCATACCAAGAGCTTGAGCAGACCATTTGGCCTATCCTATAAGATGAGGACAGCTATTCCATGCAAACCTTGATGACTATTGAACGCAACCCCTTATTGGATATTCTAGATGAAGATGAGTTAATTGCTCACATTATACAAAATGACCATGGGAGGCACCCACAGTAGCAGGACTACCTCTCCTACTTATAAGACCCTTTGAGTAGCATAATACCTAGCAGTTCCTCAGAAGAGGTATCCCAAATATTTCATGCTTTATTACCTCAGCAATGCTTACCTGTATTACCTAGACTTGATTTGTCTTCTGTACAAGAACTGTCCAAAAAATTAGAAATTGAGCTAGGAAAGATGTTGAATATTAACAATGCATTGACTGATGAACAACAACAATCCATGCATGAAGTATTGCATACACACTCAGTAGCATTTGCCTGCGATTACAGTGACATGAAAGGCATTGATCCTGCCTTATGCATGCACAAAATATACTTTGATGATGGCTATCGACCCATCAGGCAGTAGTAGAGGTGCATGAACCCCGCCCTCAGAGATATTGTTAAAACTAAGCTCCAAAAGCTTTTGGACACAGGATTTATATACCCCATTTCAAACAATGAATGGGTTTCACCATTGGTCATAATGCCCAAAAAAGTGGCAAATGGAGAGTTTGTGTTGATTACAGAGAACTGAATACTGCTACCAGGAAGGATCACTTTCCATTGCCATTTATTGACCAAGTTCTTGACTCTTTGGCGGGCAAGAAATATTTTTCCTTTCTTGATGGCTTTAGTGGCTAAAACCAAATCAAGATTGCTCTAGAGGATTAGGATAAGACAACATTTACTTGTCGTTGGGTGACCTATGCATATTCTATCTTACCCTTTGGTTTATGCAATGCTCCAACTACATTTCAAAGAGCAGTCCTTAGTATTTTCTCTGATTTTGCCCATGACAACATGGAGATTTATATGGATGACTTCACCACATATGGTGAAACATATGATGAAGCTTTACACAACTTGGAGAAAGTTTTGAAGAGATGCACATAGCACAACTTTGAGTAATGAAAGGTGTTTTCTAATGATGACATAAGGAATAGTTTTGGGACATTTTATCTCAAGTGCAGGCATACAAGTTGACCCAAAGAAGATTGAAATTATTTCCACCCTACCTATTCCATAGAAACAAAAGGATGTATGGAGCTTCCTGGGACATGCAGGTTATTACAGGAGGTTCATTCAAGATTTTAGCAAGATTGCTACACCTTTGTTTACTCTATTAACAAAGGATAGTGAATTTGCATGGACACCAGATTGTCAGACTTCCTTTGAAAAGGTAAAATCATCCTTGACACAAGCCCCAGTTCTTAGAGGTCCAAATTGGACACTACCTGTTCACATCCACATAGATACATTAGACTTTGCCATTGGAGCAGTTCTAGGCCAACAAGAAGGAACTAAGGAATATGCAATATACTATGTAAGTAAAAATATGCAGGGACTAAGTTAAACTACACTGTGACAGAAAAAGAGATGTTGGCAGTTGTTTATGTCATAAACAAATTCAGACACTACATTACTAGTTATCAAGTATTCATACACATAGATCATGCAACAATTAGATATTGGATGAATAAGCCAATAGTGGGTGGCAGGTGTGTCAGATGGTTGTTGTTATTACAATAATTTGACATAAAAATAATTGACAAGCCAGGTAAGGTTAATGTAGTTGTTGATTTTCTGTCTAGACTACCTACACAATCAACAGAAGGAGTAGTTGATGACTCTTTTCCTAATGAGCATCTCTTTGATCTCAACATACACACTCCCTAGTGTTGTCATATGGAGCCTAATCATACTCAGAGGTTAAATTTACCCCACCTTTATCAGCGCAGTTTCCCCCCAAATATTTAATGGCATCAAGGGGCAGAGCCCCTTGCGGTGGTTTGGGGGTAGCACCCCCAAGATGGGGTCAAGGGGTAGCACCCCTTGCGGGGTCCAGGGGCAGCATCCCTGGCGCGCTCTTTGTCATGATACAGGGCGGGGTCAAGGAGCAACGCCCTCATGGGGGCTTGGGGGCAATGCCCTCGAAACCTCCACTGATTTTTTATCATTTTATAAAGGTGTTGGGAGTTATTTTTCTATTGGCCGACATAAAAAAACCCCTATTTTTGTAACCGACATAAGGCTTGATAAAAGCGGCTAAGGGTTAGGTTTTCCATCAATGTATTGTAGCATTTTACAGTGGTATTGAGTTGCAAGGATTGCTGGTTGTAATCAGTTTGATTTATTGGATAATAATATTGGACTCTCTATTGGTGGATGTAGCTCGAGTTTGGGTGAACCACGTTAAAACTTGTCTCTCGCTGTTATTATTTCTATGAAATTTTCATTCCTCTGTTTAATCTTTATTTGCATTTAATTGATATCTTCTACTGGCTAACCCTAACACCTGGTATGCATATATAGCTAATTATTTGGTTTCAGGGCAGATTCCAGGTTACTTTTCTCCAAGGGAGAAAAAGCAACTAGTTCACAAATGTTTTCCTTATTCTTGGATTTCTAGATTTCTATTCTATACTGGCCCAGATAATATTATGAGAAGATGTATCGGAGAGGATGAGATATTTGATATATTGAAGGCTTGTCATGATGAACCTTGTGGGGGACATTTTGTAGCTAAAAGGACAGCCTTCAAAATACTAACAACATGATATTACTGGCCAACACTTCATAAAGATGTTGTCAAGTATACCAGAAACTGTGATAGATGTCAGAGAATGGGAAGACCTACTAGAAGTGATGAGATGCCTTTGCAGCCACAAATCTCATTGGCCCCTTTTGATAAGTGGGGACTGGATTTTGTTGGTCCTATTTCTCCTATATCTAACAACAAGGAATATATCCTGGTATGTACTGATTACTTAACTAAATGGGTGGAAGTTAAATCTTTACAATTTGCCAAAGATGGCAATGTGGCCAAATTCTTGTATGAGGACATCTTCACTAGATATGGTGTGCCAAGGGAGATAATAACTAGTCAAGGACCACAATTTACATTTGATTTAATCATCAGACTAGTGGAGGAATATCATATTAGACAAAAGAAGTCCACTCCCTACCATCCTTAGGCTAATGGTCAGGTAGAAGTCACAAACAGAGAAATTGAGAACATCTTGACAAAGCCAGTACAACTTCACAAAAGAGATTGGGTTTCCAGGCTCCCAAAAGCTATTTGGGTATACAGAACTACCTAGAAGATAACTATCGGGTTTACACCTTATGAATTGGTCTATGTAAAGACAACGGTCCTGCCTATAGAATTTGAACACAAAACCCTAAGGACAACATTGGAACTAGGGATGGATTTAATAGTAGCTCAACAGGATAGGCTACAACATTTGAATGCTCTAGATGAAATCTGATTGGAAGCCATCAATCACACAGAGGTCATACAGAAACAAAGAGCCAAATGGCATGACAAGTACATTAAGACTAAAGAATTCACTGCTAGTGACAAGGCACTCCTCTATGATTCAAGATACAAGGACTTCAAGGGCAAGTTTCAGTCTTGTTGGTTAGGACTGTTAGATCTAGGGCACACAACTGAGAGGGGGGGTGAATCAGTTGTAAAAAACTTGCTTTTATTTCAAACACTTAAATCCTCTTTGTTATTTAATAGCATATCAATTAATCACTCATGAAAGTATAAAGCATAAACACCAGAGCAGATACACATCAACACATGAGACACCAAGATTTTGACGTGGAAAACTCGGTCAAGGGAAAAACCACAGGGTGATTAACCCAAGGATTATTCTCTATTAGAAGAATAAGAAAAATAGATGGCACATGCCAATTAGGGCTCACTACCCTAGCACACTGCTCACAAGAGGAACACTGCCTACAAGAGACACACTGTCTACAAAGTAACAAGTATTACAAACTTGAACTAGAGATTGACATCTTTACCATGCCTGGATCAGTTCCATGTAAGCCCAAAAACTCCTGCTCTGCCTTTCGCACTTCTCTTCTCTATACCACTCTCATCACCACAAGACACACATCAAAATGAAGTCACAATCCCTTATTTATACAAGGCATCGACTTAGGAACAATCATCTAAGTCGGAAAACATCTATATGATCATTCGCAAGATGTGTAATACATCCGGTCGGCCAGTCTCAAGAACACCAATATCCGTGGTTATTCTTCAAGTGCAAACTCTAACTTCAATGTGGACCACCAATAAGAATTGTACACAATCCAAAGATCACCAAAACCTTTCCTGAGTCATCAAGAACATCCGCACTTTATCAGCTTACTGGAATTCTTCTGTTCTTCATCCAAAACTTCAAGAACATAGTCTGTCATCACTGTCATAATGTAAAAGGTGCTTCCAGACCTCCAAACCATGAACAAATCTAGTTGTCACTTCACATGAACTTCTTCAACACTCTCTCCAATATGCAAAATGAGATAATGCAATTCCAGAGCTCACCGGACCAATTTGTGACACTCTGTCACCACTGAACACCTGCCGGAACTGGTTCTACTAGAGCGATCATAACTTCTTCAGATCTTCATGCGGACCTCTAAAATCTTGACTGGAACATCTCAAGACTCATATCTACAAACCCTTTAAACCGCATCCTCTGATCCTCAACCTATTGAGGACTTTTGCCTTCTTCTCATCACTGTTCTTCACTGTTCCTGACTGAGACTGATTTCCTCAATAACCTCAGCACACAACACATCCAATCCTTCTGATTAATGTAATATGAGTATGTTGACATCAATGACAACACTGGTTATCCTCATACTTGCAACAATCTCCCCCTTTGTCATTGATGACAACATATGATGTAAAAAACCATCAAGACAAGAACTTCTCCTCTCTGTCACAGCTCCCCCTATCAACAACAACTCTACACATGTCTTCTCTTCCTTTACTGCTCTCCCTTTGATCATCAACCACTTGTTTTTCACATGTCTTCTCTCCCCCTTTAACATCAATGGCAAAGGGCTCATACTTGCAATTCTAACACATCAGAATCATACCAGTTGCTCCCCCTTAGTAGCAGCTCCCCATCATCAATTCAAATCACAAGATATGACTGTGATATCCACCGGACTGATGCACTCCAATGCATCCTAGTTCATCACCAGAGGGGCCATGACCCCTAACTTCTCCCTGAGATACTCAAAAGAGTCCTTGGGAAGACGTTTAGTAAAAATATCTGCAAGCTGATCCTTGGAGGGCACATACTCCAATCTGACTTCACCCTTGTTCACTTGTTCTCTCAAAAAGTGAAATTTGATAGATATATGATTGGTCTTAGAATGCAATACCGGATTCTTAGAAATATTTATTGCACTTGAATTATCACAGAAAATTGTGATAGGCTCCTTATATTCTACTTGAATATCTCTTAGCATCTGCTTCATCCACAAAAGTTGAGTGCAACTACCTGCTGCTGCAATGTATTCTACTTCTGTTGTAGACAGGGATATTGCCTCTTGTTTCTTGCTTAGCCAAGAAACCAACCTTTTTCCCAAAAAGAATGCTCCTCCACTTGTACTCTTCCTATCATCCACATCTCCTACCCAATCTGCATCTGTATATGCATGAAGAGAAAAGTAATGATCTCTGGGATACCATAGGCCATACTTAGTTGTTCCTTTTAAGTACCTAAAAATTCTTTTGATTGCCATGACATGAGATTCTTTGGGATCAGCCTAGAATCTCGCCACAAGACCAACAACCTGCATTATATCTGGTCTAGTCTGAGTGAGATACAATAATCCTCCAATCATTGATCTATACTTGGTCTGATCCGTCTTAGGAGAGTCATCATCTTTGCTCAGCTTCATCCGGTTGCCATGGGAGTGTTCATTGGCTTTGAATCTTCCATTCCAAATTTCCTCAACAATTCTTTCACATATTTGGTCTGAGAGATAAAGATTCCTTTCTTGTCTGAGTAATTTGCAGACCCAAGAAGAAATTCATTTCACCGAGCATTGAATTTTCAAACTCACCTTTCATTTGATTTGCAAAGGTTTTACACATACTGTCTCTTCCTCCAAAGATGATATCATCAACAAATACTTCAACAATCAAGATGTTTTCATGATCAATTTTGAAATATAGGTTACTATCAGCAGTACCTTTATTGAAACCAATCTTCAAAAGATGTTTGTCCAGCCTCTCATACCATGCTCTTGGGGCTTGCTTTAGACCATACAGTGCCTTCTTTAATTTGCAGACCATATCACCATGCTCAGATAACTGAAATCCATCCGGTTGTTCAATGTACACTTCTTCTTCTAAGTCACCATTCAGGAAAGCAGATTTGACATCCATCTGATACACTTTGAAATCCTTGAAGGTAGCAAATGCAAGAAATAGTCTAACTGCTTCAATTCTTGCCACTGAAGCAAAGGTTTCCTAAAAATCAATCCCTTCTATTTGAGAGTAGCCTTTGCAGACTAATCTGGCTTTATTTCTGATTACTTTACCAACATCATTTAGTTTGTTCTGGAAGACCCATTTGGTTCCAATCACATTCTTGTTTCTAGGTCTAGAAACAAGATCCGAAGTGTGATTCTTCTCAATTTGTACTAACTCTTCTTCCATTGCTTTGGTCCAATTTTCATCATTGCAAGCTTCATTTATTGTCTTAGGTTCAATCTTTGAAATCAGACAACATTCATCTGAATATTGAGTAACATTCCTTCTAGTTTGCACACCTTTGCTTTTGTCACCTATGATCTTATCTTTAGAGTGGTTCAGTCTTACATACCTTGGAACTTTGGAAGTTTCTTGCACTTCTGCTTCTTGATCAGGCTCATTCAAACCTATCTCTTCTTCCTGATTTACCGGATCAGTCTGAATCTGATTTTCAGAAGAGGATTGAGTTCCTTGAACCAGAACACCATTCTAATCATCTTCATCATACTCATAGAATCTTGAGGGCTTCTCAATACCTTAATCAACCTTCACATTTGTACATTCTATCATCTTTCTCAGTCTCTTATTGTAGCACCGGTATGCTTTGCTTTGAGTAGAGTAACCCAAGAATATTCCTTCATCACTTCTAGCATCAAACTTTCCTAGATCTTCATCTCTTTTAATGTAACATTTGCTACCAAATACTCTGAAATATCTCATAGTAGGAGTGATGCCAAACTAAAGTTCATAAGGAGTCTTACCGGTATTGCTTCTGATTTGAACTCGATTTAGAGTATAGACTGCAGTGCTCACAGCTTCTCTCCAAAACATCTGGGGAACATTTGCTTCCATCATCATTGTCCTGGATGCTTCCTGGATGGTCCAGTTCTTTCTCTCTACTACTCCATTCTGCTGTGGAGTCCTAGGAGCAGATAATTGTCTCTTTATACCATGCTTCTCACAAAAGTTTGAATTCACCAGATGTGAATTCACCACCTCTATCAGACCTCAGACATTTCAGTCTTAATCCGGTTTGATTCTCTACCATAACCTTGAAGATTTTGAACTTTTCAAAAGCTTCTGATTTCTCTTTCAGAAAGGTAACCCACATCATCCGGGAATGGTCATCAATTAGTAACATGAAGTATCTATTACCTTGCATACTCTTGATTCTTGTCAGACCACATAGATCAGTATGAACTAATTCCAATAATCTGGTAGAGGACTGATCCTTGCTTTTGAATGAGACTCTGCTCTGTTTACCCAGCTGACATTCTTTACACAAACTATTTGTAGGTTTTACCAATTTTGGAAGATCTCTTACAGCCTAAGTATTGCTTATCTTGATGATGTTATCAAAATTTACATGACACATCCTTCTATGCCATAATCAACTCTGATCAACTTGAACAAATAGACAACTTTTATCAGCACCAACCAAGTGGAAGATATTACCTTTAGTTTGAGTACCAGATGCAATCTTTGTTCTGGATCTTTCAAGGATTTTGCATTTTCCATCCTTGAATCAGAGATCATAGCCTTTGTCCACCAGCTGTCCAACACTGAAAAGATTGTGCTTCAAGCCTTCAACATAGAGCACATTACCAGTTTTGTTTCTTCCATTAAAAGAAATAGTGCCTCTTCCTCTGATTCTACCAGCAGAATTATCACCAAACTTTACCACTCCTCCTTCATACTTTTCCAAATCTAAGAACTTGTTCTTGTCACCTGTCATATGGTGAGAGCATCCACTGTCAATAACCCAATCATCCTTTTCTTCAACTTGGGCAGCCAAAGCTCTTTCTACAAACTTATGATTGACAAATTCAGAGGATATTGAATCTTCTTCCTTGATGGCAATAAACACCCATTCACTTCCGGATTTGTCTCCTATCTCTGATTCATCATCTGTTACTCCTTCATTATTAGCTTCTTCATGAACATAATAACAATTCTTTTGGAACCTTTGTCTGTTAGAGTTTGACCTTGTAGATCTTTCCAGACATCTTGAGGCAAAGTGACCAATCTTATTGCAGTTGAAACACTTAAAGGGTAATTTTCCTTCATACTTACCGGATCCTCTTGGCAGTCTTTTTGCAAAGAGGGCTTCAAGTTAAGTTGTTTCTGCTTCTTCCTCTTCCATGTCTCTTCTTGCTTGATCATACCATGACAGCTTCCTTGAAGAGTTTTCTCCCGGATTAAATCTTTGTTTGCCTTTCATAGAGGCACTAGCTTTGAATGTAGATTCAGTCTTGGGGGGATCATCTCCAAACTCGGTCATTTCAAATACAGCCAGTTTGCCAGCCAATTGGTCTCTTGTGACAGTTGTATGGGCTCTGAATTCATTAATGGCAGCAACCTTGATTTTGTAGGCAGCAGGAAGGGATCTGAGAATTTTGCCAACAATCTCATTTGCATCCAAAACTCCACCAGCATTCCTAATTCCACACACCAGCTCATTTACTCTTGGCATAAAGGTAGTAATATTTTCATCATCTCTCATCTTCAATCTTTCAAATTTCCCTTTGAGACTCTGCAACCTTGCACTCTTAACATACTCATCTCCTTCATGCAAAAGTTCCAGTTTAATCCAGATCCCATAGGCAGTTGGTAGGTCAATAACATTTGAGAGATCTGAGTCAGTTAAAGCGCTTAAAAGAGCCTCTTTGGTCCCCAGATTGTTTTCAGCATCTGTGATTTCATTTAGAGTTGTCAGACCACTCTGTGGAGGTACATATGCTTTTGTGACCATAGACAAGTATGCTTTTCCCATACACTCCAAGTGACATTTCATGCAACCTTTCCAAAGAGAGAAGTTGGTTCCATCAAACTTCAGACTATCCTTCTTGTATGACGACATCCTGGATCTCCTCAAGCGGTTAAGCTCCTTTTAGAGGAACTTGGCTCTGATACCAATTGTTAGATCTAGGGCACACAACTGAGAGGGGGGGTGAATCAGTTGTACAAAACTTGCTTTTATTTCAAACACTTAAATCCTCTTTGTTATTTAATAGCATATCAATTAATCACTCATGAAAGTATAAAGCATAAACACCAGAGCAGATATACATCAACACATGAGACACCAAGATTTTGACGTGGAAAACCCGGTCAAGGGAAAAACCACGGGGTGATTAACCCAAGGATTATTCTCTGTTAGAAGAATAAGAAAAATAGATGGCACATGCCAATTAGGGCTCACTGCCAGAGCACACTGCTCACAAGAGGCACACTGCCTACAAGAGACACACTGTCTACAAAGTAACAAGTATTACAAACTTGAACTGGAGATTGACATCTTTACCATGCCTAGATCAGTTCCATGTAAGCCCAAAAACTCATGCTCTGCCTTTCGCACTTCTCTTCGCTATACCACTCTCATCACCACAAGACACAAATCAAAATGAATTCACAATCCCTTATTTATACAAGGCATCAACTTAGGAACAATCATCTAAGTCGACAAACATCTATAAGGTCATTCGCAAGACGTGTAATACATCCGGTCAGCCAGTTTCCAGAAGAACACCAATATCCGTGGTTATTCTTCAAGTGCAAACTCTAACTTCAATGCGGACCGCCAATAAGAATTATACACGATCCAAAGATCACCAAAACCTTTCCTGAGTCATCAAGAACATCCGCACTTTATCAGCTTACTGGAATTCTTCTGTTCTTCATCCAGAACTTCAAGAACACAGTCTGTCATCACTGTCATAATGTAAAAGGTGCTTTCAGACCTCCAAACCATGAACAAATCTAGTTGTCACTTCACATGAACTTCTTCAACACTCTCTCCAATCTGCAGAATGAGATAATGTAATTCCAGAGCTCACCGGACCAATCTGTGACACTCTGTCACCACTGAACACCTGTCAGAACCAATTCTACTAGAGCGATCATAACTTCTTCAGATCTTCATGCGGACCTCTGAAATCTTGACTGGAACATCTCAAGACTCATATCTACAAACCCTTTAAACCGCATCCTCTGATCCTCAACCTATTGAGGACTTTTACCTTCTTCTCATCATTGTTCTTCACTGTTCCTGATTGAGACTGATTTCCTCAATAACCTCAGCACACAACACATCCAATCCTTGTCATTAATGCAATATGAGTATGTTGACATCAATGACAACATTGGTTATCCTCATACTTGCAACAAGGACACTACGAGATTGTTGGGTGAATATTTTGTCTTCAACTAACTGAAGGCAAAATGGTTATATAAACCACAGTGTAATGAGATAAATCTCTCCTCTTAGCAAGAGGAGGTTCCCTATTAACTATTATGAACTTATTTATACTAAAAACTAATTTCGGGGTGAAACCATGTCATCCATTTCTCTTTTTTTAGAAATGATGTTTACAATATAAAATATCACTTTCACAATATGAATCAAAATAACCAAGAAACTCATGAGAGCACAAAGTCTATCATTGCTCCTTTTACTAATTTACAATTTAGAACCCAGTAGGATAAGATGCAACTCAAAGTCTTCACTGAATACTACAACAAAACATACGATCATAAAAGATAATAGTAGTTCAAAGCCTTTCCAATATCTTTTACTTTAAAACATCAAATCACAAGCTAAAGATAATTATTGTAGCACAAAGTCTCCACAATCAGCTTTAGAACATCTCCCAAATTATTCACACTCACACTACAATTTGATCAAGTAGATAAGATAGTATAAGGAAAAGGACATAAGAACAATTTCCAATACGCCACAAGTTATTCCAATGCAAAGATTGAAAGATCGCTTGCTTTTCTATTCACTTGATGAAATATGATTTACAGTTTGAACACAAAGTCTCAAAATGCTCTTCAATTTGGCAGAGTTTCACTTCAATAACTAAAAGATGATAATTACAATGGCGGTCCTCTTTATTTATAGGAGAAACCGAGAGCAAAAATAGGAAAATCCTAACTACTTTGACTTATTCAAACAAAAGAGTCATATTTGACTTGGGACTTCCTTTGTTTCACATGTAATTACATTTTGGAATATTACACATGAATATGTCCATAACAAAATTCAAATTACATATACAAGAATAAAATAAACTAAGGTATCAAAAGGAACTTCAGCTTTCTCCATCATTCTTCTTTAGAAAGTCCCGATACATGGCCTGTATAGATGCCATTTCACATGCATCTGGCTTTGTTGTATTTTCTGAGATAGTGCGGGCCTAGAGAACCGCATCTTTCACTGTCTTTATTGCCTTCTCGTGCTTGTCAAGATTGTCCTTCAGGTTCTCAAAAGTTGATTGTTGATCATAGAGGTTGTCCATAGAAAGTACTGAGGGCACTTCATCTTTGAATTTCTGTTGAACCATCTTTTCAAAGGAGCTTATCATTTCATCTGCTGGAAGGAACTTATGATCCTCACCTATGAGGGTGCATGGGAGTTCTTCCAATCTATGTAGAAGCATGACATCATTGTCTTCACTATTTTCACGAGCTTGGCATAAGTTATCAAGTAAGCCTTTTACTATATGGATACGATGAATAAGAGACTCCTTAGTCTTAAGATATGATTCCCAATTTGAGATGATCCCAATGGTAATCAAATTCTTTATCTTAATTTTTTTCATCTCTATCCATTCCTCCAAGCTCTCTTCCTAATCCTGCAGTTCTTGAGAAAGTAAGTCAACCATGTTATCAAGCTCAACTTTGGCTTTAACCATCTTTTCTTTTCTTTCTATAGTGGTCTTCAATAAAACTCACCCTTGGGCTAGTAAATGTTCCACAATATCTCCTACCACTCTTCCTCTAGCCTGAGCTTTTTCCACCTTCTAAATCAGAGGATCTTCTACAGTTACTGCCATGGGTTCCACAATTTTAGATGACTTTACTATTTTTTGAAGAACAATGGCAAGTTGATCTGCTTTAGCTTTATACTGTTCTTTCTCCTTCTTGACTTCATCATTTTTTTGAGCAAGGTGCTGGCAGTAGTTTGAAAATCTGCCTTAATGCCTTCATGAGTTAGCTTACCTAACTCAACCCTTGAGATGACATAATCATTCATATCAAAATTGTCGATAGTAGCATCCTCTCGTGGCTTGGCAATTTCTGCATATCTGATCCCCTTTTCATTGATAATCCTAGAAACAGTCTTAGGCTTTTTCTTCAGAGTTTTTGACTTCAAAGGTAACAGCTTCTCTATCAATTTCATCTGGTGAAATTGCTTTCTTTTTCCTTTTTGGGGTATATGTAGACAACTAAGGAGGAAGTACAGAAGCACCCACATTAGGAGAAGAATCAATCACTTGCTTTTTTGGGTCAATGTTTATTCCTGTTATTGTAACAATAGGACTGGTAGGAGTAAAAACAAAAGTAGTATCAACAACCTTTTCAGAACTATCTAGAAAATGTTCTAACACAGTTTATTCACCGATATCAAAAGACGGAGAAGACAAACTAGGAATGGACCTAGATGAATCAAACACTGTTCCAAAACTCATTCTTAAAGAAGGGGGAGTATTATTTGAGGAAACAACCAAAATAGGAGAAATAGGAGTATTTGAAACTGCAGGAAAAACACTAGAAACAGGGACATGAAGCTGAGATTTAGAAACTTGGGATTCTGATGGAAGGTCCTTCTGTGGGGAAAGTTGTGAATCACCAAGTTGTTCCTATTCTACATTCTCATCTTTACCATGTTCTATTTCATCTTCCTTGGCAGGCTTTTCAGATATTTCTACTTGATGGATATCCTTAGCTTTCTCAATATTTTATTGTTCAATTTCAACATCCTCAACCTCCATTTGCTCAACATTAGTGTCTTCAATACCAGATTTAGTAACATTAGAGGTCTCTATGATCTCCTTCTTCCCTCTCTTAGATACAAGCTTAATTTTTGGCTTACGTGTTTTGGAGGAAGAAGGGGTGTCACTCTTATTCTTGGTCCTGTTTTCCATTTTCTTACCTGTTTGCTCCTGAGTTTTAGTCTTTGACCCTGTAAGAAATTTTTTCAAGCTGGTCCCTTTGCTTTCCAACCATATGTTTGTGTTAGCCGAGATTGGATGAAATCTTTTCCTTATAGAAGTCTCCTCTTTGACTGACCATTTTACTTCTGGAAGAGGTGAGACTTCAACATTCTCAGTATTATATTTGGGATCTAGAACATCCCCATCATCTTCCATTCCATCTAGAATATCCGCAAGGCCCAACTCTTCTATCTGACTCAAATGAAGTCTGCAATAGTCTAACTTCCTAATCTCATTTTGTGTCTTGAGGTTAGCCCAAATATCTTCCACCATTGGCATGTGGAAAGTTGACTTCTTTTGATTTTATCTTGTACCCTCCTGAAGTCAAAACGGTCCCTTTTCTTGAAAGTTTTCATGGTGACCAGTTGCAATTTAGAATCAACTATTTTTGCCTTGGTAGCTGACTGAACTGAGTACCTTCTAATTTCTATAGGAAACTTTATCCCTGACTTTTTCAGCTCCATTTGTTTATTATGTACCATAATCAGCTGCCTACATAATTCCATGAGAACAATCCGGTCACTGGGATATCGTGGAAGTATATAAGGGTAACCAAGATAATACCCTACTCTAAGATATGTGAAAGTAGAAAACTGTAAGAACAAGCAGCCAAAAGAATTTACAACTTCCCAAGCTTCATCTGAAACCCTCTTCTGAACAAGCTCATTGTCCCATAAGCACATAAACTCTAAAAAGAAAGCATAATTAACCCTACAGAAATGATGAATTGATCCTTTTAGAGTGATTTGAGGATAATACTCATACACGAGAACCAACCTCTTGTCACCAACCTGAGTAAGACCAAGAAAACTTCTCATGCTCACGACAGCATATACAAGATATGAGGTCATATAAAATTTGAATGTTGTGTTGACTCTCACCAACTACTCATGCAAAGCATTACTAATCTGTTCTCCCCAGAAGATTTTCTGTGTGCCCCAGAGAATCACCTTGATGTATGTATATATCCATTCCTGAAACTTGGAGGAAGAAGGGAGTCCTCTAATACGACTCAAAAGTTTGATCAAGTCGCAGACCTCCTCTATAAAGTCACTCCTTGGGAGATCCTTCAACCATCTGGTCAGATTGCTCTAAGGAATCTTCAACTATTTACTGTTTATGTATCTTCTTGTGGCTTCCACATCTGCATCATAGTCTCTTTGCCCTTGAGCAAAATCAATTTGTCCAATATTTTCAATAGGACACATGAAGATTTTATCAATAAACTCTTCATCCAACCTCAAAATCACATTCCCTTGGGAATCTGTCACAACCCTAGTATCCCTGTTGTAATGACTGGACACCTGAAGAACAAACTCAGGGTTATGGGCAACAACTGGAAAGGAGGCAACCAAGTGGATGTTGTTGTCAATGATCTTCTGCATATGTCTGGAAGGATTTGTCTATTTAGTTCTGTCCACAAACTCTTTCATATCTACATGCCCTATCTCCGTATCAATGATTTCATCAACATTAGACTGTACTGAAGTGACAGGGAAGACCCCTTGGTATTTGTACTTCATGATTTTGGCTTTGGATGGAGACGACTCCGACATTAGTTTTGAAGAGGAAACTGGAAACAGCGTCTATCACATATGTCTGTCAAAAATTGCAAAAAGCCATGATCTCGCAGTTAGGGGAAAAATGGGTAAATTGGGTTTACTGCGATTCGATGATCATGAACAGGGAAGCATGTGTTGAAGGGCTTAAGTGCACGCAAATCAAGGTCAAAGGTGAAAGCTGGTTAACAAGCTTTGAAAGGCAAATTTTCCCCAGTGTTAGAAAAATTTAGGAAAATATGCATGGGCAGTCAAAATGACCGCTTCTGCACAAGGGATCATTCACTCATGTAAAGTCGGTCAATTTGACCGCTATCGCATGTGCTTAGAAAAGGTTTGGTTGTAATGCATGTGCAAGGTCGGTGAAAAGGACGGCCTTTGCATGTATTTGGGAAGATATATATGTTTTGATGTAGGGGCGGTCAATTTGACCGCCCTTACATGAGGGGATAAGCAAGCTTGATATGGTGTATGCACAAGCGGCAAAAATGCCCGCTAATGCATATTAGGAGGAAAATCTTAAAGTGTAGAGTCGATCAAAAAGACCACTATTTCATATGGGAAGACAAAAACCAAACATATGTATCGGCGGCGAAAAAGACCGTCAATACATATGAGGGAAATACTGGCAAAACTTAAGTTTTCACGGATATTATCTAAAATTTGTTGCTAGTGCTAAGACTAGGGCATGACGAATTTGCTGATAATGAATAGGGAGATGGCGAAGAAAAATACATAAACATTCTACTTAGGGTTTTTAAGATAAACTCAAACATGCAAAATGATGACTCAAATCAAACAAAAACATTTGCATGAATCACAAACAAGCATTCCTATTACAAACAAACCCTAATAGAAGGAGGAAAAACAATCAACAAAAGTAGGAGAAATGTCATCCTACCTAACAATAATAGAGAAAACCCTAGGCACAAAATCTACAAAATCCACGAGTTCTACGGTTCGATTGGCTTCCCAGAGGATTAAATGGCTTATTTTGAGAAGTCGAAAATAAAAATTAAAAAGAACAATGACCAAAATGCTCTAAAAAGGTTTAAAATAGTGTATTAATGGTGACTCAAGCGCCATTAATGACACTTGAGTTTAAGATTTGGCGAGATCATGATAAGGCAGTCAAAACGGTCGACCACGCATTAGCTGGATGCCTTATGCAAGTGGTACCTATGACCGTCATTACACATCAAACTATGACAAGGAACATGCATGGGTGGCTATTATTCAAAAACAAACATGCATGTAAAAGTGGCAAAATGGGCCTACATTACACTTTGAAACATCAAGGATATGCAAGGGCGATATTTTTAACCACTTGTGCAAATGAAGACTCAAAAACCTACTAACACCCTAAAATGATCAAAATTGATATTTTGATCGATTTGCAACCTAATCAATTCTCACGAATTTTGAAGAATCGAATTAAGGAAAATGTCGCAAACTATTCCAGGATATCAGATGACTTCGAGGCTAAGAAGACTTGTCTCGATTTGTGAACTTAGAGTGTAGACTATGAAATGGACAAGTTTCGTAGGGATTGTCTACAAAAATGAGCATGGCTAATTTTGGGAACAACAGCTGGCTCTAACTGGGGAACTTCCTTGAATCAAACTTTGAAACGATCAAAGGGAGAAGAATCTAGTCTCTAAGTGCCTTCATCCATGCCATTGGGCCATAGAGTCAAACTACCAAAAATAAAAAGACACAAAAGACTAAACAAAAACACAAAACTATACAAATGTACAAATGAACTTATCTGATACTTCAAGGATTGAAGTGCTTCAGATGTTGTCCACTGTGAGGCAGCAAGAATGGTGTTCCATCAAGATACTCCAACAAGAAGCTATTTTCACCACAAAGTTGATGAATGATGAACGGGCCTCTCCATAGGGAATCAAACTTCTCATGCATTCATTTTGGCTCTCTCCTCTTGTCCCATAACAAGACTTGATTTCCAATTTGAAAATCACGAGCCCTTGCCTTTTTGTCAAAGAGCTTCTTCACCTAACTTTGATGTTCAGCAATACGGTCTACTACCATAGCTCCTTGTTCTTCAAGTTCAGTGAGGTACATGATTCTTTTGTCAATAGAACTCTCAAAAGTTCTATCTTCTATTGCATTTGCCAACTTCAATGCCGGCAACTCCAAAGTAATAGGTATCTCTGCATTCAAACCGTACAGAAGTTGAAACGGTGACATACCTATCGCCCTTTTGAGGGTAATCATGTATGCCCATAAAGCATCAAACAACGCTTTATGCCAAGTTCTCTGATTATCTTCCACTAATTTCCTGATAATAGTAACCAGATTTTTGTTACTAGATTCTGTATGACCATTTCCTTGCAGATAATAGTCTGAAGAGTGAGAAAGAATGATCCTATGTTCATAACAAAAGCTAGTGATCTCGTTGGAAGAGAAACAAGTAGCATTATCTGCTACAACTTTGTTTGGAACTCCAAACCGGGAAATAATATTTTCCTTGAGAAAATTACATACCACTTCAGAAGTAGCGTGCTTTACTGGGATGGCTTCCACCCACTTGGTAAAATAATCAGTTGCGGTGAGAACAAAGTTGTGTCCCGCACTTGACGGTGGGTTCACAGCACCAATGAAGTCAATGCCCCATTGCTGAAAAGGTTCTTCAATTACAACTGGCTTGAGAGGTAATGCAGCTAACTTAGGCCTTCCAACGAATTGCTGACATAACTCACACCTACGTACCCAATTGTACGCATCCTGAAATAGTGTAGGCCAATAGTACCTAGCCCGCATAATCTTATGAGTCGTCATAGGTGCAGAAAAATGTCCTCCACAAGATAAATTGTGAAAAGACTCCAAAAGTCTATTTTTTTGTATTTTATCCACACAACGGAGAAAAACTCCATCAAGGCTTCTTTTATACAAACCATTGTCCCACAAGACATAGTTCGCAGCCTTCAATTTGATAGTTCTCTTTTCCTTATAGGATAGATGAGAAGGACACTCATCGTAGGTAACAAAATGAGCAATATCTGAATACCACTCATCTGTAGTAGTGACAAAAAGAACAATTGGCATATCCTTAACTTCTTCTTTTTCATCTCCTGTCTCTTTTGGTACATTGTCAGCAATCAACTAACACAAACCTCTACTACGCACAAGCTTGGTAGGTTTGATATCAAGATCAAACTCTCGGATCTTGGCAATCCAATTTCCTCTTTTGGTACCGAACTCCTATTGAGTCAGGATTGACTTCACTGTTGTGTCAGGCACCAAAATAACAGTATGTGAATTCAAAATATAAAACTAGAAATGCTTTACCGCCTTGAGCACGGCATAAGCATGTTTCTCCATATTTGAATATTTCAATTCATGAGCCTTCATAGGACAACTCATGAATGAAATGGGAGATTCCACACCTTCTTCATTCTGTTGAACAAGAATGGTTGAAAGCGTATGCTCAGAAGCATAACTATATACTATGAAATCCTTGGTATAATCAAGACAAACTAGAACCAGAGCATGAGCTATGGCTCTCTTGATGTCCTCGAATGTTGCTTTACCTTCTGCACTCCAACGGAAAGTAGTCTTACCCTTCATCATGTTGACAATGTGATGGGTTTTCTCTGCGAATTCTGGAATGAATCTCTGCAGAAAATTCACCTTTTCGAAGAAAGACTGAACTGCAATCTTACTAGTAGGCAGAGTAAGACTTTGGATGGACTTGACTCTTTCTGAGTCAATTTTAGTGCCTTCTCGGGACACAATGTGACTGAGAATTTTACCTTCTGTAACCCCAAAAATTGATTTCTTAGGGTTAAGAGAAATACCATTTTGTCGACATCTTTCCAGCACCTGTCGCAAATGATATGCATGATCTTGACGTTGTTTGGAGAAAATAGTCAAGTCATCAAGATATACCACAATGAATTTCCCCATCTCATCTCTGAAAGCAAGGTCCATTGCTCTCTTTAAAGTAGCGCCAGCATTGATCAAACCAAATGGCATCCTGTGATATGCAAACGTGCCCCAAGGTGTCGTGAAAGCAGTCTTGTACTGATCTGCTTCACTGATTTCTACTTGATTATATCCCAAGAAACCGTCTAGCATAGACAGCATCTTTGAACTAGTCACAATTTGCAACACTTAGTCCATGATGGGTAGGGGTAGTTATCCTTTAGAGAAGACTGCTTGAGATTCCTGAAATCAACGCAAATACAAATTTCTCTGTTCTTCTTTCCTACAGGAACAATATTCCCAATCCAGGTAGAATGATGAATCAGAAAGATTATTCTTGCATTCAACATTTTCTGAATCTCAGAAAGAATAGTACCTAATATTTTGGGATTATATTGCCTTTGTTTCTGCTTGTGAGGCAATGACCCAACTTTGAGAGGAATTTCATGTTGAATCTCCTTAGGCCTAAAAGACTTTAGATTATCATAAGAATATGCCAAGACATCAATGTAATGGCGAAGGAGTGTAGTGAATTTGAATTTCTTGTTGGCAGTGCAACACTTCCCAATGTTGACCATTTTGGGATCTGCCTCAGAACTCAAATTTACTTGCTCAAATTCCATAGATGAACTTGAATCAAGTTGTTGATGTTGTTTAATGTATTTGTCATGCTTATCAAATAGCTTTTCCAAGGAAACCAAACCTTTTGGAATCTTATTCCCTTTTAGTTGAAGAAACTCTTCACCAGTTTGTGAATCTACTTTGGAAACGTATTCCCATGGTGGAGATTCACTACCTTCAAAATAGAGCTCATCAAAGCTATCTGTCTTTTCCAAGAAAGCTATGATTTGATTATCACCATTGAACACCTGCCAATGGTCAGCATTATCTAGTACACTTGGTCAGAAAACCAACTCAATTGTGTACTTGTTACCTTTGAAATCCTTATGGGGAACCATGAGGGTGACGGAGATAGCTAATAAATCTACATGATCATTAAACTCTCTTGATACTGCAGAAATGTCGAAAGCATCAAAACCTTTGATGCAATCCCAAACATGGTTGCAATAATGCCTCAACCTTTCATTTTTGGTCTGATATAAATTTCTCACTTGGAAAACAACTAGTTCGGCATCTCCTTGAGAATGAAGATTTTTAACACCTTTAATATGAGCAACCTCCAATCTGGGAAACAATGACTCGTATTCAGCAATGTTATTGGTATTGTTGAATTGCAGCTTGTATGAGAAAGGAAAGATATCACCTTGTGGAGATATCAAAATAACTCTGGCTCTAGATCTAGTGGAAGAACAACTACCATCAAATTCTAAAATCCAAACATCATTTGAATTTCTTACTTTGATATTTTTGTTACCAGTAGATTCTTCTTCATCAAAAAGGGAAGATTCTGGCATCACTATGCTCTCATCTAAACTTTCATCTAATTTACTAGAAGTATCCTCTGATTCTGCATTTGAAATGTCAGAACTCTTGTCTAATGAACTAGAAGTATCTTCAGTAGACAAGAAATAATTACCCATTCCCGAAGACTCAAACAAAATTTGGGCTTTGGGATTTGTCATTTGGGTAACAATATATTTTTCTTCTTTCTCAGGAAGCAACTTTTGCATGATGCCTTTAACAGGTATCCTTGCTTCGAATAGGTCCATGTTCAATTCTCCACCCACATCTTTACAAAAATTACGCCCGACCAGGATGCCACAAGAGGCTGGAACATCAGCCACTAGAACAGTCATCTTGATTCTCTTGTCCGGAAATGCTACAAATGCAAATTGGGCATCTTTGATTTGGCCCAACAATGGAACTTGCTTATTTTCCATGGAGAAACATCTCCCAAAGGTCTTGGTCAAAGTAAGACCGAGGGCATCTGCCACTTTGGCAGGCATGACATTATCAGAGGCCCTAGAGTCTATTATGCAATTGCTCAACTTGTGACCATTTACCAATAGAGAAATATAGAAAGGTTCTATTTTCCCTAGGGCAACAAGGGGAGTAGTGACAAGATTATTTTGGGTGGATTTGTTCTTTGAGGAATCATGGGCAACTTTAGGAGAGTCTTGTCCTGTAGGGACAGTCTTGTTTTTAACGTATTAACTAACCTATCAAACTGTTTGAGATTAGCTTGTAAATACTCAACCTCAGACATTTGGATTTTGATTTTCCTAGCATGATCTATTATGTCAAATAGCTGAAATGAACTAGATACAGAGGAAGCAAATCCATCATTCTAAGTTTTATTAGGGGTAATATTGGTCTGAGGGACAGAAGCAAAAGACACAGGATTGTTAGATGTACTTACTTGCTTATCACCAATAGGGTCCTTTGACTGAAAAGGCAACAGTCCCTCGTTTGGCAATTGAGATCACTGGCTAAGGTTCTTCTCTTGCCTTTGCTTTATCAGCTTGTTGATTTGGCTGATTCTGGGACCTAGTAAAAACAACATATGCTCCATCATATACTTCTTCTCTTTCAGCTTCATCTTGGTAATTCAGAAAGCCAATGGTAGAGTCGCCAGCTAATTCTTCTTCTCCTTCTATAAAAAGATTAGCATCATTCTCCTGATCCAACTCAGGTTGGAAAGAATGGTCATGTTCTGCTTCATAATAGACAACTGTTGAGTTGACCAACGCTACTTCAATGGCAAGCTTCCCTTGTGTGGGTGGAAGACAATTTTGTTGCCCTTGACTTCTGGCAACATTGCCTTGATATGAATTGTTAGGAAATGTTATCCTTGGTATATCCCTATAAGAAGGAGGAGTGGACATACCTTGTGACATTTGCCTTTTCAAAGCCAGCAACTCATTTGCCAACTTCTGCACCATAGGATCTGTGGTGCCTGTGGAAGGATTATCAGTAGAGAATTGACCTCTATTCTTATTAGAATCTCTTCTTATCTTACCCGCATGGATAAGATCATCTTCAACTTCCGTAGCCAAAATTTGGGCTACGAGAAGATCTGTGGGGCCAGCCAGCCTTAGCAGAAAGCTTACCTCAGGAAGTTGAGTATTGATAAAGAAACACTTAAGATTCTCTGCTATTGGCTGAGTAGTTGTAGGAATCTTGTTTGTCAGCTTATTGAACTTAGCGATGAAGTCTCACATGGGTTCGTGTGGCTCTTTCTTCATCTGTGTTAGCAGTGCTAACAAGGCATGTGCATCTTCCACAGGTTTGAACCTGGCTTCAAACTTAGTCTTGAGAGTGTTCCAACTCATTATAGTTTGAGCTTGAAGATGGTAAAACCAATCTGTAGCAGCACCTTGCAGTGTTTCCACAAAAAGTCTTACTAGTACATCTTCATGTTCCACACCTAATACACTGCAAGCTATGCAGAAAGCTGCAATGTGTTCATCTGGGTGGACTTTCCCATCACCATAGAACTTAGGAAAATTCTTCCTCAAACTATGAGGTAGTTCATGCAATGGCGAAGTTAAATTCAAAGGACCAAAAGTGTTACCCCAAGGGCCTTGAGCTGCCATGGTGCGCTGATTAAAGGGTGGGATAACAAACCTTTGTGGAATATGAACAGACAAAACTCTGTTAGTACTAGAACTAGAAGCTTCACCTAGTATTGGAGACCTAGTGTTAGTAGGAGGAAAACTCCTAGTTCACTGAAGTCGAGGTTGTGGAGTCAAAAGACCAAAGTTATTTTGCTGCATCAACTCAAATACAGCATCAATAATACCTTGTCAGTAATACCTTGAGCTCTCTTGCTTCTTGTATACCGTGTGTCTTCCAGAATGCAATGTACTTAGCAAAATTTTGAAAACAGCTTGAAACAATGGAAAAGAATTGTAGTGCTTCAACTCATAGCGTGAGGCTTCAAGTTGCGCATTCTTTCCCAGTAGAATCGCCAAAAACTGTGGGGTGAATATTTTGTCTTCAACTAACTAAAGGTAAAATGGTTATATCAACCACAGTGTAATGAGATAAATCTCTCCTCTCAGCAAGGGGAGGTTCCCTATTAACTATTATGAACTTATTTATACTAAAAACTAATTTCAGGGTGAAACCATGTCATCCATTTCTCTTTTTTCAGAAATGATGTTTACAATATAAAATATCACTTTCACAATACGAATCAAAATAAACAAGAAAATCATGAGAGCACAAAGTCTATCATTGCTCCTTTTACTAATTTACAATCTAGAACCCAGAAGGATAAGGTGCAACTCAAAGTCTTCACTGAATACTACAACAAAACATACGATCATAAAAGATAATAGAAGTTCAAAGCCTTTCCAATATCTTTTACTTTAAAACATCAAATCACAAGCTAAAGATAATTGTTGTAGCACAAAGTCTCCACAATCAGCTTTAGAACATCTCCCAGATTATTCACACTCACACTACAATTTGATCAAGTAGATAAGATAGTATAAGGAAAAAGGACATAAGAACAATTTCCAATACACCACAAGTTATTCCATTGCAAAGACTGAAAGATCACTTGCTTTTCTATTCACTTGATGAAATATGATTTACAATTTGAACACAAAGTCTCAAAATGCTCTTCAATTTGGCAGAGTTTCGCTTCAATAACTAAAAGATGATAATTACAATGGGTGTCCTCTTTATTTATAGGAGAAACCGAGAGCAAAAATAGGAAAATCCTAACTACTTTGACTTATTCAAACAAAAGAGTCCTATTTGACTTGGGACTTCCTTTGTTTCACATGTAATTACATTTTGGAAAATTACACATGAATATGTCCATAACAAAATTCAAATTACATATACAAGAATAAAATAAACTAAGGTATCAAAAGGAACTTCAGCTTCCTCTATCATTCTTCTTTAGAAAGTCCTAATACATGGCCTGTATAGCTGCCATTTCACATGCATCTGGCTTTGCTATATTTTTTGAGATAGTGCGGGCACGGAGAACATCTTTCACTACCTTTATTGCCTTCTCATGCTTGTCAAGATTGTCCTTCAGGTTCTCAAAAGTTGAATGTTGATCATAGAAGTTGTCCATAGAAAGTACTGAGGGCACTTCATCTTCAAATTTTCGTTGAACCATCTTTTCAAAGGAGCTTATCATTTCATCTGCTGAAAGGAACTTATGATCTTCACCTGTGAGGGTGCATGGGAGTTCTTCCAATCTGTGTAGAAGCATGACATCACTGTCTTCACTATTTTCATGAGCTTGGCATAAGTTGTCAAGTAAGCCTTTTACTATATGGATACGATGAATAAGAGACTCCTTAGTCTTAAGATATGATTCTTGATTTGAGATGACCCCAATGGTAATCAAATTCTTTATCTTAATCTTTTTCATCTCTATCCATTCCTCCAAGCTCTCTTCATGATCCTGTAGTTCTTGAGAAAGTAAGTCAACCATGTTATCAAGCTCAACTTTGGCTTTATCCATCTTTTCTTTTCTTTCTACAGTGGTCTTCAATAAAACTTGCCCTTGGGCTAGTAAACGTTCCACAATATCTCCTACCACTCTTCCTCTGGTCTGAGCTTTTTCCACCTAAATCAGAGGATCTTCTACAGTTACTACCATGGGTTCCACAATTTCATATGACTTTACTATTTTTTGAAGAACAACGACAAGTTGTTCTTCTTTAGCTTTATACTGTTCTTTCTCCTTCTTGACTTCATCATATTTTTTGAGCAAGGTGCTGGCAGTAGTTTGAAAATCTGCCTTAATGCCTTCACGAGTTAGCTTACCTAACTCAACCCTTGAGATGACATAATCATTCATATCAAAATTGTCGATAGTAGCATCCTCTCATGGCTTGGCAATTTCTGCATATCTGATCCCCTTTTCATTGATAAGCCTAGAAATAGTCTTAGGCTTTTGCTTCAGATTTTTTGACTTCAAAGGCAATAGCTTCTCTATATCAATTTCATCTGGTGAAATTGCTTGCTTTTTCCTTTTCGGGGTATATGCATACAACCAAGGAGGAAGTACGAAAGCACCCACATTAGGAGAAGAATCAATCACTTGCTTTACCAGGTCAATGTTTATTCATGTTATTGTAACAATAGGACTGGTAGGAGTAAAAATAACAGTAGTATCAACAACCTTTTCAAAACTATCTAGAAAATGTTCTAACACAGTTTGTTCACCGATATCAAAAGATGAAGAAGACAAACTAGGCATGGACCCAGATGAATCAAACACTATTCCAAAACTCATTCTTAAAGAAGGGTGAGTATTATCTGAGGAAACAACCAAAATAGGAGAAATAGGAGTATTTGAAACTGCAGGAACATGAAGTTGAGATTTAGAAACTTGGGATTCTGATGGAAGGTCCTTCTGTGGGGAAAGTTGTGAATCACCAAGTTGTTCCTATTCTACATTCTCATCTTTACCTTGTTCTGTTTCATCTTCCTTGGCAGGCTTTTCAGATATTTCTGCTTGCTGGATATCCTTAGCTTTCTCAATATTTTGTTGTTCAATTTCAACATCCTCAACCTCCATTTGCTCAACATCGGTGTCTTTAATACCAGATTTAGTAACATTAGAGGTCTCTGTGATCTCCTTCTTCTTCCCTCCCTTAGATACAAAATTAATTTTTGGCTTACATGTTTTGGAGGAAGAAGGGGTGTCACTCTTATTCTTGGTCCTGTTTTCCACTTTCTTACCTGTTTGCTCTTGAGTTTCATTCTCTGACCCTGTAAGAAATTCTTTCAAGTTGATCCCTTTGCTTTCTAACCATATGTTTGTGTTAGCCAAGATCAGCTGAAATCTTTTCCTTATAGAAGTCTCCTCTTTGACTGACCATTTTACTTCTGGAAGAGGTGAGACTTCAACATTCTCAGTATTATATTTGGGATCTAGAACATCCCCATCATCTTCCATTCCATTTGGAATATCCGCAAGGCCCAGCTCTTCTATCTGACTCAAATGAAGTCTACAATAGTCTAACTTCCTAATCTCATTTTGTGTCCTGAGGTCAGCCGAAATATCTTCCACCATTGGCATGTGGAAAGTTGACTTTCTTTTGATTTTATCTTGTACCCTCTTGAAGTCAAAATGGTCCCTTTTCTTGAAAGTTTTCATGGTGACCAGTTGCAATTTAGAATCAATTGTTTTTGCCTTGGTAGCTGACTGAACTGAGTACCTTCCAATTTCTACAGGAAACTTTATCCCTGACTTTTTCAGCTCCATTTGTTTATTATGTACCACAATCAGCTGCCTACATAATTCCATGAGAACAATCCAGTCACTGGGATATCATGGAAGTATATAAGGGTAACCAGGATAATACCCTACTATAAGATATGTGAAAGTAGGAAACTGTAAGAACAAGCAGCCAAAAGAATATACAACTTCCTAAGCTTCATCATAAACCCTCTTCTGAATAAGCTCATTGTCCCATAAGCACATAAACACTAAAAAGAAAGCATCATTAACCCTATGGAAATGATGAATTTATCCTTTTAGAGTGATTTGAGGATAATACTCATACACGGGAACCAACCTCCTATCACCAACCTGAGTAAGAGCAAGAAAACTTCTCATGCTCACGGCAGCATATACAAGATATGAGGTCATATAAAATTTGAATGTTGTGTTGACTCTTACCAACTACTTGTTGATAACTGAGAGGGGGGGTGAATCAGTTATCTTAATTATTTCAGCTTTCTGAACTTTCTTAATAATTAGTGTAGCATCAATTCAAACAAACAAACATAACCATGAAATAGAAATACACATGACACAATATTTTTGACGTGGAAACCCTGTTAAGGGAGAAAACCACCGGGTGATTAACCCAAGATTGTATTCTCTATTAGAAGAATGGAAGTACAAAATGGCACTTGCCAATTAGGGCTCACTGCCCGAGCACACTGCTCACAAGGAGGCACACTGCCTACAAGAGACACACTGTCTACAAAAGAGTGTAATACAATACTTGAACTGATAAGGAGCATCAACATATGTTGGAGTTCAGTTCTGGTAAGGCTCTGTATACTGATCTGCTGCACTTCATCTTTCCTCTACTTTTATGCTGCTCTTCTTTCACATACCGGATCTTCCTTTCTGCTTTTATTCGGCTCTACTACTTTTCTTCGCACATTACTTCCAACCACAACACATCTCATAACTAAATCCATCTTTTATATATATCTGCACAAGTGATTTCATCACCTTTCTAGTCGGCACCAGGAATAGTCAATCTTTTCATAAACTCTAATCTATCAGTTGAATCCTTGCACATCAAGTAATGCGGATCAAGGATATACTTGTGGAAATCATTAATCATGTCGGCCAAACATAATTCATGCCTTCATAACCTTTACCAACATCAATAACACATCCGGAATAATGTCTGATGTTCTGCCAATCAGTTCTTCCTCTGTTCACACTATCACTTGGGAACCCGACACTCAAGCATTCATATCTCTTTATCCTTTCCACACCAGAGGCTCAAACCTTGGAATCTGTCAGTCAAGATACTCCTCTTGACTTCTCCAAATCCGCACTTTACTGAGATACTTCTGCTGAGAGATCCGGACCTGTCTGTCGGACCTTACTGACTACTCTGTTCTTGTTTACCGGACCACAACATTCTTCACTCTGACTTCCGGTATAGACATACCATGTCCTGCGGATGTGTGGGATGAACTTTGTTTCCATCAATGGCAACATTCATGAATCCATATAGTGTCTCTTGCCAACAATCTCCCCCTTTGGCATTGATGGCAACACTTAGTGAAAAATGACTAAGTGTTTACACTATGCTCCCCCTTGGCTGATGCTCTATTTTTATATACATTTTCCGGAGCTCCCCCTTAGTTGGATTCCTCATTTTTCACTGCTCTTCACTCCCCCTTTGACATCAATGGCAAAGGGTAGGGTCCGCATATCAAAACTTTCAAAAATTCAACTATACTTAGCCGCATAAGTATATACATATGGCATACTTACATATATTTAAGTATGTCTGCAAAAGTTGTCTTTAATTGAATAAGTTCTATAGTCCAACTTTGCTTCATTCTGTCCAAAATTAAAATATGACCGCTCAATAGGAACGCAAAAGCATCTACCCTTTTTAGAACTGTTGGATCATTGGTCTGGGCTGTGATTTGAGCTTCACTTATGGCCTCATGCATGGCCTCTAACTTAGGGATGATGATCCTTCTAAGTTCACCCATCCGGCTGATTATGTTCTTCCTTTCCTTCTCAAAATTCTTTATTGCATTTGTGATTGCAATAGTCTAACACTCTTGATTTACTATGGAGGATGAGAGAGGATCAAAACTTTGAGACAGACTTAATAGTTTATCCTCTTGTTCTTTTACTTTTCTCTCAATATCTTTGGTTACTGTGGGCCAAGATAAGCAAAATTTGTACATATTTCCGCCATCTTTAAGAGCATTTTCCAAGCTCTTTATCCCAATATCCATGATTTTCCTGTCATTTGTTATCAGACCCTGCACTTCGGAGAATCTCTTATCCAAAAACTCCTTCCGGACCTTTTCTTTAGCTGACTTCTCTAGAGAACCAAAATGTGTGCTAACATTGTTGACTAGAGTTTTGAGATTACCGGATGTGGAGGCTGTGGGATCTTTCTGAAACGATGGCATAATCTTTTCAGGCACTCTAGAAGCAGCTTCTATCAACTCACAGTCTTCCATGTGAGACTTTAGGAGTTTTTCTTTAACCTTTGCATTAGCAAATGAAGCTATCTTCATAGTCTATACCAGAGAGAGAGAATCAAAATTAAATGGTCCTTGTAGAAGCTCCGGTTCATCAATCTCCATTGTTTCTTTGTTCAAGAATTCTTGGACAGTTTTTGTAGTGTCTCTTGCCAGAGACAGATTTTTCTTTTCTTCTGCAGTCACAGAACTGTCTTTTGGAGCTTTCTCCCCTTCCACAACCTTACCACTAGCAGTTGTGGTCTTCTCTGTTGATGTCTTCTTTCCTTCTGCAGCCTTGGTACTATCATCTTCTTTTTCCTTCACCTCTGCTTCTTTTTCCTGTATTCTTTCTTCTCTTGTAGATTCAGAGACTGTAGGGGAAACCAGAGGAGAAATGTTGGTCTGTTCAAGGCCCACTTCGTCTGTCATTTTCTCAGTAGATTCTTCTGCAGCACTTGTAGTCGAGGGATCAGTACCTAAGTCCTCTATAATAGGAAGATTAAATCTTTTGAAGGCCTTTCGGAGGATCTCTTCTGTGTCCTTGGCTACCTTGTTAGTCTCACCAAGCATAAGTTGATTCATCCTTGCTTTGCTTCTGAACTCATCCTTACAATCTTTGAATACCATATTCATTGTCTTGGGGTCGATTGAAGGATATAGCTAAATTGCTATCTGTTCCTGGATTTCTAGGTATTTAGCTTGGGCATTGTTCTTTCTTGTTTCTAGTTCTTTTTCCAAGCTTTTAGGAATCAGAGATATAATTTCAATAAATGCTTTGTTGTAGATATTTAGGTACCTGACTATGGCATCTTGCAATATTTTCTGATCTGCTTCACCATAATCATCATAGAACTCAACCATTGGCTGAAGATTTCTGTCCACTGTGACTGATTTGATTATGTCATCAATGTGGAGAGTGGGTTTTTCAACATATTCCTCTGTCTTTTCTTCTTCCTGCTGTCTGGTAGAGGGTTGACCGGATGTTTTCTTCTTTTTCTTCATTTTCTTGATTTCTTCATCAGATTCAGTCTCCTCTTCATCCCTTTGACTGGCATAAGCTCTTGTAGCTTTTGTCTTTATTCTTTTCTCTCCTTTGTCAGATGATTTTTCTTCCAGTTCTGATGTCCTTGAGCCTTTGGCAGTGGTAGGTGCAGATCTCTTTGATGATCTGGTCCGGGTGGAAGGTTTTGCCGGAGCACTTTCCTCATTTTTCTTTTCTGCCTTCTTCTTCTCTTCCTCAGCGCTTTCCATCTTTTTCCTGTGAGCATCAAGTGCCTCCTTTGAGATGCCAAGGCCTTGGGCAACATTTTCTACTTCTTTTCTCACCTTCCTCTTGATCTCTGGTTCTCTGAGTTCCACATGAATCTTTATACTCAGCTCCTCAAAGGTTCCAAACCTTTCTGCCTTTTGATCCTTTGGCTGACTTAGCATGTGTTGAACATGTAGCTCCACAATTTGTTCATCAACTTCATACCCCATGGGCATGATCCATACAGTTCTTGGTTCTACTGCCTCCATTAGGCACTGATCAGTCTCAACCATAAAACATATTGTGTTTTTGTATTTCTCAACAAGAGACTGGGGTGTTGGCAAGAGACACTATATGGATTCATGGTTGTTGTCATTGATGGCAACAAAGGTCATCCCACATATCCGCAAGTCATGATATGTCTCTACCGGAAGTCAGATTGAAGATTGTGGTGGTCCGGTGAACAAGAACAGAGCATGTGGCAAGGTCCGACAGATTGGTCCGGATCTCTCAGAGGAAGTGTCTTGGTGCAGTGCGGATCTGGGGAAGTCAAGAGGACTATCTTGAGTAGTATATTCCAAGGATTTAGCCTCCGGAGATGGACAAGGAAAAAGATATGAATAGTTGAGTACCGGATTCCTGAGAGACAGTGAAAACAGAGGAAGAACTGACTGACTGAGTATCAAACTACTTTCCGGATGTGTTACAGATGATGATAAAGGTTGCGGAGGCATGAATCATGTTTGGCCGACATAATTGATGATATCTACAAGTATATGCTTGATCCGCATTGCTTGGTGAGCAAGGATTCAGCCGACAGAACTAAGTTTGTAAGAAACTAGACTGTTCCGGATGCCGACTAGAAAGATGATGAAATTACTTGTGCGGATATATATAGAGGATGGATTTAGTGGTAAAGTGTGTGAATGGATGTGAGGATATGCGAACAAGTCTAGAGTAGAGCAGAAGTAACAAGAAAGATCCGGTATGTGAAAGGACAGCAGACTAAAGAACAGAGGAAAGATGAAGTGCAGCAGATCAGTATACTGAACCTAACCGGAACTGAACTCCAGCATATGCAGATGCTTCCAATCAGTTCAAGACTGTGATTCTAATCACTTTGTAAGACAGTGTGTCTTCTTGTAGGCAGTGAGCCTCTTGTGAGCAGTGTGCTCGGGCAGTGAGCCCTAATTGGCAAGTGCCATTTTTGTAATTTCCTATTCTTCTAACAGAGAATAATTCTTGGGTTAATCACCCCGTGGTTTTCTCCCTTAACAGGGTTTCCACGTCAAAAATACTGTGTCATGTGTTTCTTATTTCATGGTTTATGTTTTGTGTTTGATTTTATGCTGCTTCAAATAAAAGGAAAGTCTAATAAGGGAAATAATTAGGATAACTGATTCACCCCCCCCCCTCTCAGTTATCAACAATTGGTATCAGAGCCAAGTTCCTCCTAATAGAGCCTAACAGCTTGAGGAAGATCTGGGATTTCAAATGGATGCATATGGTTTAAAGGAGCAACTCAAGACTGCCCTTGAGGATCTTGAACAGTCAAATTCTGAAGTCAGTGAATTAAGAGAAAGACTCAAACAGGCTGATGAATTCATGAGGGAATTAAAAGACAAATTAAGTCTCTCTATGAAAAAGAGAAAGGAGCTGCTCCAACAGTTGGCAAGACAAAGTGAAGAAAGCAATACAAATGAAGAATTGACTGAGCAAACCAAGTTATGTGAAAAGTTATCAAAAGAAGTCATTATGTTAAGACATGAAATGGAATCAGGAACTATAAAGTTCACTCAAGAGATTGAAGAAAAAAGAAAGGCTGAAGACAATCTAAAACAATCTCTCAAGGAAAAATCAGAAGAATGCCACCAGATGGACAGGATTATCAGACACCTTGAATCTGATCTTGAAGATTCCAAAGATAATGAAGGAAAACTTGAGGATCAAATTGCCTCTCTCAAAAGAGACCTTCAAACAGCAAATGAATATAAAGAGAAATTCAAGATAAGTTCTGCTCAACTTGAAGTTCTTCTTGGAAGTCAAAAGAGGACAGATGACAAATATGGCTTGGGATATGAGAAAGGAGAAAGCTCCGGATCCGGTCAGAAGAATCTTGGATCAGAAAATCCAAGGAGCAGGCCTAGAAGACCTCCGGTAAGACAGCCAAATGCTCAAAAATATCCATCCTTCAATGGATACTGCCACAGCTGCAACCATTTTGGTCACAAAGCTAATCAGTGCAGAATGAGAATGAATCAGATTAATTCATCCTTCTCCGGACAGTGCTTCAACTGCAAAAGGTATGGACACAAATCCCATGAATGCAGAATTATGCAAATAAACAAATCATTCAAAGGTAGATGCTTTACATGCAATAGAGTAGGTCATATGGCTAATCAATGCAGATCAAGGGGATATCAGTTAAATATGCAAAGAAATGTTATTTGTCAAATCTGCAATAGGTCCGGTCATAATGCTAAAGTCTGCAGAAACAAGAATCAGGACAAAAGAGGTCCGGTGTATAATCAGAATCAAGACAAGGGTAAACAAAAGATGAATGCGGATGAAGTTAGGAATCAGATGAGCAAGATTTGGGTGAAGAAAAGCTCAGAGAATGTAGAGGTTGGATCCGCACCAGATTCTGGTGCTGATATTTCTTCCGGAAATTAAAAAATGAGCTCAGGCTCAGGGGGAGACTCAAAGAAGATTCTGTTTCCCCAGCCAAACAAGTTGTGCCGGATGTGGCACAAGATGCGGATTAAAGGGTTTGTAGATATAAGTCCTGAGATGCCTCAGTCAAGTTTTCAGAGGTCCGCATGGAGTTATGAAGAAGCTGTGTTCGACTAAGTTAGACCTGTTCAGGGAGGTGCTCCGGTATGATAAAGGATTACAAAAAGGTCCGGAGAGATCCGGAAGTGCACGATCTTGTCTTGCGGATTGGACAGAGTGTTTGGGATGTTCTTGTAATATGTTACCTAGATTTATTCATGATTTAAAGATCCGGATGATATTCAGTGATCAGGACTAATCCGGGATACTCCAAGCTGTCCAGACATGGTAAACCGGAATAATGCAGGTGAAGCATTTATTGCAGACAGATATTAGGGTTTGCGGAGCAATATAAGGGATTTCTCAAAAGTTATCTGCTCATTCTACACTTGAGAAGAAGCGAATAGTGGAGCTCTGCAACAAGGTTCATCAAGCACACCAAGGATCTCCTGCCGAAGCTATTGCATAAAGAAATCAATCCAACCACTCCGTGCAAACCGAAGGCGCATAAGGTATTCTTCGTTTTTCATTGCCTCACTGCAAATCTTTGAAGAATGGCTACTCCAAACATAGTTAAGATCTCTGATAGACCTCGCCCCTCATTCAAGAAACATCCCTACAAATCTTTGGAGGTAGATCCACTAGGAGCCTTCTCTAGTGTTCCCCACGGAGTCTTACATACTGAAGATATTAGGGTTTACATACACGCAAACATTGAGGAATTTGGGGAATTCAAATTAAGAGACCTCTATCACAAGCAACTGATAGATAATGCTTTTGAGCTCAAACCAGAGTATAAGGGTATCCAGAAGAAACAGTTTGAGCAATTCATTCATTTCCCTAGCTTTGAAGAAGATGAATGGGTCCGGTATGTACTGAGCAGGATGCATGACAACTTCCTTTGGCTAGATAGACCCTGTAAGATCACAAAAGAAGCAATTAGAGCAGTAACTGGTCTATACTCTTCCGGGGGGGTACCTATCCTCAAATCTGTCAAGAACAACGTTGTAACTGAGGCCACCGGATCAAAATATGATAAGAGGGCAATGACCATTGAAGATATTTCGGATCCGGATATCAAATATGCATCAATGATAATAGGATACAAGATCTATCACTCCAGCAGGGAGAATTCTGTATCCGGAACTGCAATATACACAGCATATGAAATGCTAAGAAAGAATGCAGATTTTGATCTTTGTGAACTACTACTAAGCCAATTGATGGAAAATGTACAGAAAATCAAGAAAGACAAGAAGAACTCCTTTAAGTATGGTACTCTCATTGTATGTCTCTTCTTTTACTTCATGAATGAGCTACCCGGAACAAGTGGATGGGTATGGCAGAATGACACACCTGTTGCAGTCCAGATAAGAGACTATCTGCATGGACTTGGGGATGCAAAAGCGAGGAATACAGCTCTGTGGGGATACTTCAAAAACTTTCAGAGCATGATGCAAGCAAGAGAGAGAATTCCCCAGTCTCTCATCGAGAAATACAAGGACTCAGTATGTTTTATGGTTGACACTGATCAGTGCCTAATGGAGGCAGTGGAGCCAAGGACTGTCTGGATCATGCCCATGGGGTATGAAGTTGATGAACAGATAGTAGGGCTGCATGTTCAACACATGCTAAGTCAGCCCAAAGATCCTAAGGCAGAAAGGTTTGGAACCTTTGAGGAGCTGAGCGTGAAATTACATGTAGAACTCAGGGAACCTGAGATTAAGAGAAAAGTGAGAAAAGAAGTAGAGCACATTGCTCAAGGCCTAGGCATCTCAAAAGAGGCACTTGATGCCAGTCGGGAAAAGAGGAGAAAGGCTGAGGAAGAAGAGAAAAGCAAAGAAAGTGCTCCGGTTGAAACCCCCACCCGGACCAGATCATCAAAGAGATCTGCACCTTCCACAACCAAAAGCTCAAAACCGGAAGTCCAGGCATCCGGTAAAAGATCCAAGACAAAAGCATCAAGGGCTTATGAAAGCCAAAAGGATGAAGAGGAGACAGAATCAGATGAAGGAGTAAGAGAAGTAAAGAAACAGAAAAAGAAAGGATCCGGTAAGCCCTCCACAGGCCAAGACAAGGAGGAAATGGCAGAGGTAACTGTTGAAAAGCCCACTCTGTCACTAGAGAGCATAATCAAGTCGGTCACGGTGGATGGAAACCTTCAACCAATGACTGAATCCTATGATGACTTCAGTGAGGCAGACCAAAAGACTCTGCAGGAAGCCACAGTTAAATATCTGAACACATACAATAAGGCTTTCATTGAGATCATATCTCTCATTCCTAAAAGCCTAGAGAAGGAAATGGAAGTAAGAAAGAATAATGCTCATGCCAAAGATCTTGAGATCCGGGAGCAGATAGCTATTCAGCTATATCCTCAAATTGATCCCAAGACAATGAACATGATCTTCAAGGACTGCAGAGATGAGTTCAGAAGTAAAGCCAGGATGAATCAGCTCATGCTTGGTGAGACTGACAAAGTGGCACAAGAGACAGAAGAGATCCTCCGGAAGGCCTTCAAAAGGTTCAATCTTCCTGTTGTAGAGGACCTAGGTGCAGAAACAGCTGCTGATTTGGAATCTTCTGTTCCGGAAGAAGTGAGCCCTGAACAGACAAGTGAGGACTTGGGACCCTCTGCTCCAGAAGAAGTGGCCCATGAACAAGCAAGCATCTCTCCTCCGGTTTCCCCTACAGTCTCCGGATCCAAAGAAGAAGAGCAATTGCAGGAGAAGGAAGCAGTGGTGACAGACAAAGAGGTTGACAGTTCTAAGACTGCAGAAGAAAAGAAACATCTGTCTCCGGCAAGAGACACTGCACAAACTGTTCAACAATTTTTGAGCAAAGAAACTCTAGAGATTGATGAACCGGAGCTTCTAAAAGGTCCATTTGATTTTGACTCTCTCTCTCCGGTACAAACAATGAAGATAGCTTCATTTGCAAATGCCAAGGCAAATGAAAAGCTCCTGAAGTCTCATATGGAAGACTGTGAGTTGATAGAGGCTGCTTCCGGAGTACTTGTAAAGATCATGCCATCAATCCAAATAGATCCGACAGCCTCCACTTCCGGTAATCTAAAAACCTTAGTCAGCAGTATTGATACACATTTTAATTCTCTAGAAAAATCAGCTGAAGACAAGGTCCGGAAGGAATTTTTGGATAAGAGATTTTCTGAAATATTAGATTTAATCTCTAAGGATAGGAAGATTGTAAGCATTGGAATAAAGAGCTTAGAAAATGCTCTTAAGGATGGCGGTGACATCTACAAATTTTGTATATCTTGGTCAAAGGCAACAGCAGCAATTGACAAGAAAATAAAAGAGGAACAGGACAAGCTTCAAAGCTTATCTCAAAGTTTTGATCCTCTCTCTTCCTCTATAATAAATCAAGAATGTCAGACTATTGCAGTCTTGAATGAAATAAAGAATCTTGAGAAGGAGAGGAAGAACATTACCAACCGGATGGGAGAACTTAGAAGGATTATAGTCCCTAAGTTGGAAACGATGCATGAGGCCATCAGTGATGCCCAGACCACCGCCCATACAAAAGATCCGACAGATCTCAGGCGGGCAGAAGCTTTTGCATTTTTGTTGAGTGGTCACATTTCAATCTTGGACAGAATGAAGCTAAGTTGGGCTACTGAAATGGTTCAACTGCAGACATCCTTTGCAGACATTCTGCAGTATATGTGAGTATGTAAATATGCGGCTATATATAGAAAATTTTTGAAAATTTTGGTGTGCGGACCCTACCCTTTGCCATTGATGTCAAAGGGGGAGTGAGGAACAGTGAAAAATGAGGAATCCAACTCAGGGGGAGTTCCGGAAATTGTATATAAAGACAGAGCATCAGCAAAGGGGGAGCATAGTGTAAACACTTAGTCATTTTTCACTAAGTGTTGCCATCAATGCCAAAGGGGGAGATTGTTGGCAAGAGACACTATATGGATTCATGGTTGTTGTCATTGATGGCAACAAAGGTCATCCCACATATCCGCAAGTCATGATATGTCTCTACCGGAAGTCAGATTGAAGATTGTGGTGGTCCGGTGAACAAGAACAGAGCATGTGGCAAGGTCCGACAGATTGGTCCGGATCTCTCAGAGGAAGTGTCTTGGTGCAGTGCGGATCTGGGGAAGTCAAGAGGACTATCTTGAGTAGTATATTCCAAGGATTTAGCCTCCGGAGATGGACAAGGAAAAAGATATGAATAGTTGAGTACCGGATTCCTGAGAGACAGTGAAAACAGAGGAAGAACTGACTGACTGAGTATCAAACTACTTTCCGGATGTGTTACAGATGATGATAAAGGTTGCGGAGGCATGAATCATGTTTGGCCGACATAATTGATGATATCTACAAGTATATGCTTGATCCGCATTGCTTGGTGAGCAAGGATTCAGCCGACAGAACTAAGTTTGTAAGAAACTAGACTGTTCCGGATGCCGACTAGAAAGATGATGAAATTACTTGTGCGGATATATATAGAGGATGGATTTAGTGGTAAAGTGTGTGAATGGATGTGAGGATATGCGAACAAGTCTAGAGTAGAGCAGAAGTAACAAGAAAGATCCGGTATGTGAAAGGACAGCAGACTAAAGAACAGAGGAAAGATGAAGTGCAGCAGATCAGTATACTGAACCTAACCGGAACTGAACTCCAGCATATGCAGATGCTTCCAATCAGTTCAAGACTGTGATTCTAATCACTTTGTAAGACAGTGTGTCTTCTTGTAGGCAGTGAGCCTCTTGTGAGCAGTGTGCTCGGGCAGTGAGCCCTAATTGGCAAGTGCCATTTTTGTAATTTCCTATTCTTCTAACAGAGAATAATTCTTGGGTTAATCACCCCGTGGTTTTCTCCCTTAACAGGGTTTCCACGTCAAAAATACTGTGTCATGTGTTTCTTATTTCATGGTTTATGTTTTGTGTTTGATTTTATGCTGCTTCAAATAAAAGGAAAGTCTAATAAGGGAAATAATTAGGATAACTGATTCACCCCCCCCCCTCTCAGTTATCAACATGGGGAATCCTTTCTCTTGCTTGCATCATGTTCTGGAAATTCTTGAAGTATCCCCACAGGGCTGTATTTTGTGCTTTGACATCACCAAGTCCTTGCAAATAATCTCTGATTTGGATAGATACTGGTCTATCATTTTCCCACACCCAGCCACTAGATCTAGGAAGCTCATTCATAAAGTAGAAGAATAAGCACAATATTAATCCACCATACTTGAATGAATTCTTTTTATCTTTCTTTATTTTCTGCAGATTCTCCAAGAGTTGGTTCAAGAGAAGCTGACAAAGATCGTAGTCTGCATCCTTTCTTAGCATTTCATAAGCGGTGTAGATGGTTGTTCTAGGTACTAAATTTTCCCTACTAGAATGATATATTTTATATCTAATGATCATGGAGGCAAACTTGACATCCGGATCAGAGATGTCATCTACTATCATTGCTCTTTTGTCAAACTTGGATCCGGTAGCCTCACTCATAGTTTGATTCTTCACAGATTTAAGAACAGGAATCCCACCGGATGAGTGTAATCCGGTAACTGCCCTGATGGCATCTTTTGTGATTTTGAATGGTCCATTTACCCACATGAAGTTGTCATGTATTCTGCTCAAAATATACCTGACCCATTCATCCTCAATAAAATAGGGGAAATGTATGTATTGTGCAAAGTGCTTATTCCGGAGGCCCTTGTATTTTGAGCTCAAATGAATCATCTAACAGTTGTTTGTGATAGATATCTCTTAGTTTGAATTCACCAAAATCTTCAACATTTGCGTGTATGTAAACCCTAATATCTTCGGTGTGCAAAACACCATGTGGAACACTAGAGAAGGCTCCTAGGGGATCTACCTCCAAGGATTTGTATGGATGCTTCTTAAATATGGGGCGAGGTCTATCAGAAATCTTTACTATATTCAGAGTAGCCATCATCAAGGAATCTTACTGAGAGATATTAAGAACGAAGAATACCTTTTACGCTGTTTAGGGCACACACAATGAAATCCGGATTGAGCTGTATGAAGAATCGTCTTGATCTTTGGGAGAAGTAGTTGCAGAGCTCCTTTTCTCTTTTCTTCGAATGTGAATGTACAAATGATGAGAGAATGAACTCTTTTATTTCTGAGAAGCCTTAATTTTCATTCTGCAATAAATGCACAACCTAATTCGTTCCGGTTTGCCTTGGTTGTCTTATTCAGAGACAAAACCTTTTCGGATCACTGAGACAGATTTCGAAGTTATTCTAGGAGAGTAATGATAATCTATCTTCCTTTCATTAGTCATTTGATCTATTTGCAGATCAAGACACCATAGTTTGAATCATATCAGACCAAACTTGTAAGGAATCTATTTTACCGGAAGACTGTTTTACCGGATCAATTCTGGTAGGATTAGATTCTTCAAATCTTCTTGCGGATCTCTCAAATCTTTACCATACCCTTTTTAGATGTTTCTTGTATGACCCCTTTTAATCTGCAGCTCTCCTTGTGCCAATTCCAGCACCAATTGACTGGCTGGGGGAACAAGGTTTTCTTTGTGTCTCCCCCTGAGCTAGAGCTGACTCTTTAATTTCTGGAAGGAATATCAGCACCAGAGTCTGGTGCGGATTCATCCCCTACATTCTCTATACTTTTCTTCACCCAAATCTTGTTCATCTCACTTTGAACTTCATCTGCATTTACTTTTTGTTTCCCTTTATCTTGATTCTGATAATATACCGGACCTCTTTTATCCTGATTCTTGCTTCTGCAGAATTTTGCTATATGCCCGGATCTATTGCAAATTTGGCAAACAACATTTCTTTGCATATTTGATTGATATCCTCTTGATCTACATTGATTAGCCATATGACCCATTCTATTGCATGCAAAGCATCTACCATTGAATGAATTGTTCATTTGCATATTTCTGCATTCATGAGATTTGTGACCATACCTTTTGCAGTTGAAGCACTGTCCGGAGAAGGATGTATTAGTCTAATTCATTCTTCTTCTGCACTGATTAGCTTTATGACCAAAGTTATTGCAGTTGTGGCAGTAACCATTGAAGGATGGGTATCTTTGAGCATTAGGCTGCCTTACCGGAGGACTTCTAGGTCTGTTCCTTGGATTTTCTGATCTAAAATTCTTCTGACCGGATCCAAAACTTTCTCCTTTCTCATATCCCAAACCACACTTGTCATCTACCCTCTTTTGGCTTTGAAGAAGAACTTCAAGTTGGGCAGAACTTATCTTGAATTTCTCTTTATATTCATTTGTTGTTTGAAGATCCCTTTTGAGAGAGACAATTTGATCCTCAAGTTTTTCTTCATTATCTTTAGCATCTTCAAGATCAGATTCAAGATGTTTGATAATTCTATCCATCTCGTGGCAATCTTCTGATTTCTCCTTGAGAGATTGTCTTAGATTATCTTCAGTTTTTCTTTTCTCTTCAATCTCTTGGGTAAACTTTATAACTCCTGATTCTATTTCATGTCTTACCATAATGATTTCTTTTGATAGCTTTTCACATAACTTGGTTTTCTCCTTCAGATCTTCATTTGCATCATTTGCTTCACCTTGAATTGCCAATTGCTGAAGTAGCTCCTTTCTCTTTTTCATAGAGAGACTTAATTTGTCTTTTAGTTCTCTCATAAAATCATCAGCCTGTTTGAGTCTTTCCTTTAATTCATTGACTTCAGAGTTTGACTGCTCAAGATCATCAAGGGTAGTCTTGAGTTGCTCCCTTAAACCATATACATCCATTTGGATTCCCAAATCTTCCTCAAGCTGTTAGACTCTGTTTAGGAGGAACTTAGCTCTGATACCAATTGTTGATAACTGAGAGGGGGGTGAATCAGTTATCTTAATTATTTTAGCTTTCTGAACTTTCTTAATAATTAGTGCAGCATCAATTCAAACAAGCAAACATAACCATGAAATAGAAATACACATGACACAATATTTTTGACGTGGAAACCCTGTTAAGGGAGAAAACCACGAGGTGATTAACCCAAGATTGTATTCTCTATTAGAAGAATGGAAGTACAAAATGGCACTTGCCAATTAGGGCTCACTGCCCGAGCACACTGCTCACAAGGAGGCACACTGCCTACAAGAGACACACTGTCTACAAAAGAGTGTAATACAATACTTGAACTGATAAGGAGCATCAACATATGCTGGAGTTCAGTTCCGGTTAGGCTTTGTATACTGATCTGTTGCACTTCATCTTTCCTCTACTTTATGTTGCTCTTCTTTCACATACCGGATCTTCCTTTCTGCTTTTATTCAGCTCTACTGCTTTTCTTCACACATTACTTCCAACCACAACACATCTCATAACTAAATCCATCTTGTATATATATCCGCACAAGTGATTTCATCACCTTTCTAGTCGGCACCCGGAATAGTCAATCTTTTCACAAACTCTAATCTGTCGGCTGAATCCTTGCACATCAAGTAATGTGGATCAAGGATATACTTGTGGAAATCATTAATCATGTCGGCCAAACATAATTCATGCCTTCATAACCTTTACCAACATCAGTAACACATCCAGAATAATGTCTGATGTTCTGCCAGTCAGTTCTTCCTCTGTTCACACTGTCACTTGGGAGCACGACACTCAAGCATTCATATCTCTTTATCCTTTCCACACCGGAGGCTCAAACCTTGGAATCTGTCAGTCAAGATACTCCTCTTGACTTCCCCAAATCTGCACTTTACTGAGATACTGCTGTTGAGAGATCCAGACCTGTCTGTTGGACCTTACTGACTGCTCTGTTCTTGTTTACCGAACCACAACATTCTTCACTCTGACTTCCGGTATAGACATACCATGTCCTGCGGATGTGTGGGATGAACTTTGTTGCCATCAATGACAACATTCATGAATCCATATAGTGTCTCTTGCCAACACTACTCATGCAAAGCATTACAAATTTGTTCTCCCCAGAAGATTTTCTGTGTGCCCCAGAGAATCACCTTGATGTATGTATACATCCATTCCTGAAACTTGGAGGAAGTAGGGAGTCCTCTAATACGACTCAAAAGTGTGATCAAGTCACAGACCTCCTCTACAAAGTCACTCCTCGAGAGATCCTTTGGCCATCTGGTCAAATTGCTCCAAGGAATCTTCAACCATTTACTGTTTATGTATCTTCTTACGGCTTCCACATCTGCATCATAGTCTCTTTGCCCTTGAGCAAAATCAATTTGTCCAATATTTTTAATAGGAAGACACGTGAATATTTTATCAAGAAACTCTACATCCAACCTCAAAATCACATTCCCTTGGGAATCTGTCACAACCCTAGTATCCCTGTTGTAATGACTGGCCACCTGAAGAACAAACTTAGGGTTATGGGTAGCAACTAGAAAGGAGGCAACCAAGTGGATGTTGTTGTCAATGATCTTCTGCATATGTCTGGAAGGATTTGTCTATTTAGTTCTGTCCACAAACTCTGTCATAATTACATGCCCTATCTCTATATCTCTGATTTCATCAACATTAGATTGTACTAAAGTGACAAGAAAGACCCCTTGGTATTTGTACTTCATGATTCTAGCTTTGGATGGAGGCAGCTTCGACATCAGTTTTGAAGAGGAAATTGGAAACAACGTCTACCACAGATGTCTGTCAAAAATTGCAAAAAGCCATGATCTTGCAGTTAGGGGAAAAATGGGTAAATTGGGATTACTGTGGTTCGATGATCATGACTAGGGAAGCATGCGTTGAAGGGCTTGAGTGTGCACAAATCAAGGTACAAGGCAAAAGCAGGTTAACAGGCTTTGAAAGGCAAATTTTCCCCAGTGTCAGAAAAATTCAGGAAAATGTGCATGGGCGGTCAAAATGACTGCTTCTGCACAAGGGATCATTCACTCATGTAAAGTCAGTCAATTTGACCGCTATTGCATGTGCTCAGAAAAGGTTTGGTTGTAATGCATGTGCAAGGTCGGTGAAAAGGACTGCCTTTGCATGTATTTGGGAAGATATATATGTTTTGATGTAGGGGCAGTCAATTTGATCGCCCTTACATGAGGGGATAAGCAAGCTTGATATGGTGTATGCATAAGCGACAAAAATGCCCACTAATACATATGAGGAGGAAAAGCTTAAAGTGTAGAATCGGTCAAAAAGACTGCTATTTCATATGGGAAGACAAAAACCAAACATATGTATCGGCGGCGAAAAAGACCATCAATACATGAGGGAAATACTGGAAAAACTTAAGTTTTCACGAATATTATCTAAAATATGCCGCTAGCACTAAGACTAGGGCATGACAAATTCACTGATAATGAATAGGGAGACAGCGAAGAAAAATACATAAACATTCTACTTAGGGTTTTTAAGATAAAATCAAACATGTAAAATGATGACTCAAATCAAACAAAAACATTTGCATGAATCACAAACAAGCATTCCTATTACAAACAAACCCTAATAGAAGGAGGAAAAACAATCAACGAAAGTAGGAGAAACATCATCCTATCTAGCAATAATAGCGAAAACCCTAGGTGTGAATTCTATACAATCCACGAGTTCCGTGGTTCGATTGGCTTCACAGAGGATTAAATGGCTTATTTTGAGAAGTTGAGAATAAAAATTAAAAAGAACAATGACCAAAATGTTTTAAAAAGGTTTAAAACAGTGTATTAATGGCGACACAAGCGCCATTAATGACACTTGAGTTTAAGATTTGGTGAGATCATGATTAGGCGATGAAAACGACTAACCACGCATTAGTTGGATGCCTTATGCAAGAGTGGTACCTACGACTGCCGTTACACATCAAACTATGACAAGGAACATGCATGGAAGGCGATTTTCACCACCGATACATATTATTCAAAAACAAACATGCATGTAAAAGTGTCGAAATGGGCCGACATTACACTTTGAAACATCAAGGATATGCAAGAGCGGTATTTTTAACTGCTTATGCACATGAAGACTCAAAAACCTACTAACACCCTAAAATGATCAAAATTGATATTTTGATCGATTTGCAACCTAATCAATTCTCAAGAATTTTGAAGAATCGACTTAAGGAAAATGTCGGAAACTATTCCAGGATATCAGATGACTTCTCACGAGGCCAAGAAGGCTTGTCTCGATTTGTGAACTTAGAGTGTAGGCTACGAAATGGACAAGTTTCGTAGGGGTTGTCTACAAAAATGAGCGTGGCTGATTTTGGGAACAACAAAGATTAAACAAGTCTTTCCTAATGGTGCAGTTCAATTACAGACCATTGATGAAGTTTAGTTTTCATTGCTAATCAATGGACACATGTTGAAACTGTATAAAAAGCCACTTCAAAAGGATGACTTTCTTGTTTCTCTAGCTACTCAGTATGGTACTCTTGGCACTCTTGATGAAGGTTCTATAACACCAAATGATACACCATCAGATGCTGATCCACCAATCCTATCCAGTGATGCAGAGGTTGAGTTGCAATACTGAACCCCTGTCACTGAAACCTAATTTTTCATGCTTTATACATCACATGGACACACAACACTTTATTCATGATGACCACAGTCAATTTCAGAGGGACCTATTTTTCGCATGTCATAGGGACCTGTTATAGTTGGGCCCTGGTATACCTGTGTTGCAGGTGCTTGAAGCAACAAGTGTCTGCGGAGATTTTTAACACTTTGGCAACATTTCATTCTTCTTCCCGCACATTTCCTTGCTTCTACATGTGCTTCATCCATCTTGAATAATCCAACAGTTGTGGCATATTTGTTCAAATCACATTCACAAGCTGTTGCATCAACTATTGCAGTCTATCACATTACATCAATTCTGATGTACCTGCCACTCGCTCGTCTACTCTATGCATATCATTCCGCTCATGCCAAATAAATGCCAACATACGTGATCTCCTTTTCCAAGGCACACCACTCAATGCTCTCCATAATAGATGCACATAAGGTACCCTTTTAATGAATAAATTAAAATTTCTATTTATGTTCATTATTACTTACTGTTTATTTTATGCATGTGGCAATATATCACCATTTTCATGTAATCATTACTCTTTCATCCCTGCATATTCATTTGTGAAGTGTGGTCACTTCACCTTTTAGTTGGGGGGAGGCGTATATGGTCAATTTTTATTTTTATTTTGCCATCAAATTTTTAGAAGCTTTCAAGGTTTTCCTATGTCATTTTCCATGATAGTCGACCTTCCCTAAATTGTGAGCTTGTTATTTCCCTGTGAGTGAGCTGAAATTTCAAATTTTTAATATAAAGAGCTCTGAAAGCTACAGTTGGGGGGGAAGAATTGAAAGGCAGTTTTTTGAAGGTGGTAAAATTGAAATTAGGTAGAATTAAGAATTGATAAGAGTGCAGAATACAGGTGCAATGGGGGGTGATGTCATTAGAAGAGAGCCATAGATGCATAAGGAGATATTGGAAGATGTATTGGTTCTCCCACTCTTTAATAGATTGGGGTGGTTAGACTATTTTTTGAAATTAACGGAGTATGATAATGATATGACAAGGGATTTTGCAGCAACTTTGTAGTATGACGAAGTGACAATTAGGGGATTAGTCATGGATGCCTCTAAAACAACTATTGCCCAAGTCACCAGATTACCACGAATAGGGTCCGAGTATCCAGCCTGTGCTAATGCAGCTACAACAAGGGAGGAATTTTGTGAGCGTGTTGAGAACCTGAATTTGACCACACAAGGTACAAAAAGATTATCCCTTTCATTCTTTTGGGGGAAATGTGCTTCGTATATTATCAAATATATTACCTGTGATGGTTGACATAACCTATTGTATACTACACACTTTAAGTTGTTGAATCACCTGTGTCATGACAAACTGGTTAATGTTCCCAATTATCTGTATAATATGTTGAAGAGAATGGCATTTGAGTATCAGAAAAGGCAAACAAAGACTACATTATTTCATCATTGTTTGATAGCTCTACTAGTTAAAAGGAGTTTGAGAATCCAGCACCCACAGGTTGGCTGGGATGCTTTTAAACAATGCAAGGATATTTTAGAATTATTGGAAGTAGATGAATCTCAACAGGAGCCAAAACCAAAAGCTAAACCTGATGTTGAACTCAATGTTGAACCTAAAATTGAACTTGAACAGGAAGAGCCATAGGAGGAAATTCCTTTAGAAACTAGGCTAATGACAGTAGAAGAAACCTTAATTCCTAACCATAAACCTATGAGAGGAACTATGAGAAGTGATGCTTCTACTTCTTCTAAGAAGAAGAAGAGTAAGAAGAATGTAGAGTTCAACCTAAGGGCATTAAGAAAGAGAAGGATGCAAGGGAGAGGAAGAAGAGGGGAAGTAAGAAAAAGAGAAAAAGTGAAGAGAAGCCAAAAACTGTCACACCTAGGCGTTCAGGAAGGCTGAAGAGGCAGAATATGGGAAAAAGAGTTGATGAGGAACAAGGGGAAGTAGAAAAGCAAGAAGCACAGTAATAGCAAGATCCAACATTGTTGGACACATCTTTAGAAAAGAAAGGAAATGCCCTTGAGAATGCTCCTATTGATGCCAATATACCTCCTAAATGAAGAAGTTATATTTCTTCATCCTCTTCTTCTGATTCAGAGGATATTTTCATTGCAAAAAAGATGGGAAAATCCGTTCTGGCAGCCCTATTAGAGAAATTTTTGATGTTACTAAAAATAAGGATGAAAGTTTTCATTTTGAACAAGAAAAAGAGTTGTTAGAAGATAGAAATATAAGGCAAGAACTTTAGGAAGCCCTTAATAGAATAAAACAATTAGAAGAACAAGTGAAACAGTATAAGGAAAAGGATAGGGAAAAAGAGATAAAAATAAAAGAGTTGGAGGAGAAAATTCAGATCTATGGTCATGGCACCAATATGGATCTATTAGCAAAGTGGTTGAGAGTAAAATGGAAAATGAGGAAAGAGAAGCTTTGATCCTGTAGCCTCCTGTAATAAGACCTCCAAAATGCCTCATTGTTCTATTTATGGGTTTTGAATTGATGAAGTTCAATGATGAATTCAAGCAAGAAAATGAAAACTGGGAGAAGGAGAAACAAATTCTTAATGCATCATTAGAAATCAAAAATGCTAAGTTGAAAAGGTTGGAAGGGAAGTTGATAGAGGTAGTTGATAGGGAAATTCAAATCATAGAGTGCAGACCTCCACCAAGAGTTTATGCATTATTTCTCAAGGAAAAGTTTCTCAACTTTCAATTCAATAGATTCATCAATGATTGGCCTATTTCTATCTATTCAAGGCATAATTTTTCCAGTTATTTCAAGAAGTCAGTTTGGAAGAACAAGATCAGTTATGTGAAAATTGTTTGCACAATTATTTGATGGTAGAAGATACAAAGTGGAACCCCTTGATTTATGTTGGTGATTTTCAAGTTAGAGCACTGTTATCTTACTTCAGAAATGAGCAACCTAGAGGGGAACTGATGGATAAGTATGAAGAACAAGAAAAGAAAGTGCCACTATAGATTAGGAAAGAATCTCTAAATCCTGAAGTGATCCTGACCCAATGGTTAGCACTACTCTCTCATAAGGGTCCAGGTAAGGTAATTATGGATTTAAGACTCAGGGATTATAGAAGGATACGGAGGTTAGCAATGTATATTATTCAGAATTGCCAGAGGTATGTGCAGAACGGGTGGGCTAGTCTGACCCAAGAATTGTAGAAGAAAGAGCCCCACTCTTTCCACGACTTTATGAATATGTTTGAGAGATTGCGCAGGTATATCTAGATCTCAGAGCAAAAAGGAGTGGCATGGCTACCCCTCACTTATCACCCTCCTATTTTTCTTTATCCAGTACCAAACTAGGCAGGAGGAAGAAGTGATGAGTGTAGGCATGCTGAATCAATCAATATGGGGAGACTTGCATGCTATAATGGTTTTTACCTCAAGCAGGGACAGGGGGTCAGAGAATATATGGACCTAAGGCAGATAACTTTGCATTATAACCTTTTCCCCTAGGTTTTTTATTGAATATTTTGCTAGAGGAAAAGCAAAAGTCTAGTTGGGGGGAAATGATGGGTTCAAATATTGGTGTGATAGGTAAAAATCAGGTTGATAAGATCAAGCATAGCCATGAAAACCTAACCCTACCATCATCAAAGAATCTAATCTAAATGAAATCAAAAGCATGCAATTCAAGAACAATATCACCCAGATTGTATGATTCCTTGTTTATGATGTGGATTGCTTCTTCAACAATGAACAATTATAAAGATAAAAGCTGCCATGATAGATGGATGATAATGATAATAAGCTAGATGGATGCTAAAGTGCTCAATATGCTCAAGATGATAATGTGGACGCTATATGAATGCTGGATAGATGTAGTATGGAATGAGAGGGTTTTATATAGAACTCAACAAAAATCAATCAATGGTGGAGATTTGGTGGCTATGTGAATGGCTAAGATTAAAAGATAGTCATAGGTGAATGTGTAGATGACAAGTGGAGGGAAGACAAGGCTTATGTGTGACCGTGTACATAAAAAGTACTAAATGTGAAAGATATTAAATAAAAGATGTAGTACCACTTATCTTTTTAAATGAAAGAGGCACACATGTCAGCTCATGAAGATAAATAATAATAAGAATTAATTAAATAAATAAAATTTATTTAATTAATTAGAAAGTGGGTTTATGGATGGAATTTTAATTAAAATAGATAGAAGTAGATAATTAAAGATTGTTTAATTATAGCTTAGAGGAAATAGCCAATGAATTAATTAAATAAATATAAATTTATTTAATTAATAGAAGAAATAGATGATAGGGATATTGCTCAAGTGTGTTAGACAAATGTAGATGGTAGCTAATGTGATATTTGATGCTACTAAAAACTAAGTCAATTTTGGGTGTCTACATTTTGCCCCTCTTTGATACAATGTTCGTTAAAATGCTGTGTCAAAGAAGATACAATTTTTGCTTGATAAACAAGATGATGCCCTAGTGTAACTGGCAGGTGATGCCCCCTCGAGAGGTAAGCCAGGCTGACTAGGAAGGGCTGGGTTGACTCGCGATAGAGGAAAGACTAGAAAACAAGGTTGACACAAAAAAATGGGGGTTAGGAAGGGGAAAAACGGGATGGTATAATAGAATTAGGGTTTGGACAAGGGCTATAAGTAGGTTTTTCAAGGGCAAATAGGCTCATTTGTGTTCAGAAAGCTAGAGAGATCTAGAGCTCCTTAGAGTTGGTGTGTGACGAGAGTTGGAGAGCTATCAGGATGGTGATTCCATGTAGAGATCATCGTGCCAAGCGAGTGAGGACACATGGGCGACCAGAGGGAGTAGGCGCACTGGTATGTTTCAAAACTTTTGCTAAAAGCATGATTTAAATAGGCTAAAAGCGTCATAAATGTACACACGTCACCAGAAGCGACTAGGTTAGAGGCTAGGCAGTTCAGGTCACTTGCAGGCTAAAAGCGGTCGCTTAGGGTAGTTGAGGTTGCATATAGGCGCAGCTTAGTCGCTAATGGAGAAAGTGAGTCACTTTTGGTCGGCTAGAGGAAATAGATAGGCTAAATGCGCATATAGCTAGAATAGGTTGCTTATGGAGTAAAAATGGACGCATGTAGAAAAATGGCTTGCTTTTGAGGGATAGGCAGATACATGTGGCAAATAGGTCACTTATAGGCGAAGAGCATGTGCATGTAGATGTTTAGCTCGCTTGTAATCAACAAACAAGCGCATAAGGTAAAGCAATCACATGTAGGCCAAAAGCATGCACATGTAATAAATGGAATCGCTTAAGATCAACAGATGGTCACAGGTGAAAAAGTGAGTCGCTTATAGCAAAGGTAGTCAAGTATAGCATGCAAAAGGCAATTTTGATAGCACAAAAACTAATACGGTGAGCGAAATGATGCAGGATGTACTACCACCATTGTTATTGCGAGAGCCACATCCCAGAGATTTGTGGTTGGTGAGACTACTAGATGCAAAGAGAGCGGCTAGTGTTAGAGATCCTCAGGTTGGAGCATGTATCTAGATTGGAGCCGGTGCAGGACATCGAGTATTGATGACATCGATGGTGGAGCGATGGAGGAGCGAGCATAGTTCGTTCTTGTTGCCAACAGGAGAGGCCACGATCACACTAGAGGATGTGTTCCAAATTCTGTGTGTTCCTATTGATGGGGACCGAGTAGATTATGATCTTGATATGGGTCCAGCTGCATTTAGACGATTGTTCGGGACTCCAGATATTAGGCGGAGGGCTCAGAGATTATGTTGGAGAGGATGGAGGAGCTATGTGATAGGCTGCAGTGAGTAGTTGTGGCTATTATCAGATGGTTGGCTGGGGACAGGAGAGCTAGAGGATTCCCAGTAGGATGGGGGACAGTGATGGAGGGGATGTTCTCCTATGGGATGAGATATGCATGGGCGGAGTGTGTGCTGGGACAGCTCTATCATTATCTGCATGACTGTGCCTATATGTTTAGGGCTAGTATGTCTGATGGAGTCACAGTTTTGCATTTATGGGCCTATGAGCATATTCCAGTGACGAGGCCAGATGGATGGGTGGGCCTTATGTGAGGATGTATAGAGGAGCTTTTACATACCGACAGTGCAGAGGACTAGTATATTGGCAGAGGATATTAGATGAGGTGGATAGATTTATATGGAGGCCATGGCTAGGATGTGAGAGATGGGATGAGGAGGACAGAGAGCTTGTCTATGCTAGGCATGCAAGATATATTTTTGGACGCAGGATATATATTATAGAGCGCTATTTGCCTGAGAGGGTTTTGAGACAGTTCGGGTTGCCACAGGTAGTACCAGTTGGTGATGCCATTTTTGGGAGGACTTGACAGGAGGTTTTTGATTGGGGGCCGGAGGTAGTGGTTGACACGGCTTTGGCAGAGAGAGAGGGGCTACAACCAGTTGTATGGTAGTGGAGACAGGGTCCTGCAGATCTAGTCATGCTACCAGATTATGATGCATACTGGGTGATAGCGAGACTGACTTGGTTGACGAGGGTTGGAGAGATAGGAGAGATAGGGATGGAGAGACCAGTCAGGAGGAGATGATAATGGGCTCCACCAACACAGGTTGTAGTATCGGTAGCTCCAGGGATATAGGTACATGGACAGGCACAGGGGCAGCCTAGTTTCAGGAGCAAGTCAGGAGCTTCGGGTTCATGAAGGACAGGTGGATCTCGATATGTAGAGTCAGTGATGGGACCACAGAGAGATAGGGGGACAGGTGCAAGACCCAGTGGTGGTGGTCAGGGCGAGGGAGCTGCCAGTAGTCATTAGGGCTACATTATTTATGTATATTATGTTGTATCATGATGAGGCCTAGAGCCGATTGTACATACATTCTTTGATTGCTTAGCTTATACATTGACACTTGTATATTGACACGTTTATGTGTATATATATATATATGATAGCCTTGGTTCTATGTGATTATGGATGCACTTTGGTATTATGATGGTTATGCATTTTATATTTGTATTTTCATGGATTATATGGATGTTTATGCAAATGATATAGATATGCAAAATGGAAATGTATTAGGTTAATGATAATGCAAATAGAGAAATGGTAATGATGTGATATGTCTAACACACTTGATTTGCAGGATAAAAGATGTGGAAAAGGACAATGGAGGGAAAGGTTGATCTTGGTTGAGAACTACATAGGCATATGATGGAATGGATAAATAAAATGGCGGGTTTTTTAAAGTAATTGCTCAAGAATTTAAAAGAAATGCAATCCTTATGTTTGATATAGCATATGGATGTTATGCCCCAGGGTATAGAAGACCAAGGTGTCGAGATATCCAATGCATAACTAGCATACTACAATCTTGTCTGAACGTATGAGGTCAAGATGTTGAGCCAACATACACAAGATATGAATAGCAGCTAGTGTTCTGAGATGGACTTTGACGCTACAAGAAATGGTTTGAGCTTATCTCCACTACACATAGTGATACCTTGTTGGTTATATGTATGGAATTAGTCTTAACATAGAATAGTCTCAAGTGCATAAGAGATTGTTTATCTTCTCAAATGCTAGAGATATTGATATGTAAGATGCTAATCCCAACACGTACAAGATAGCAATACGCATAGGAAGAGAATAAGATCATCCCGTACACACGGCATACGAAAGCAATATGATCATGCCCCGGTCCTTACTTCATCGCAACATACCAAGATATGGTAGATCAAGGCAGTCTTGATTAGGCATAGGAAAGGGACAAAAGATAAATCAAAAGATAAGAAAAAAGATACTGTCATCATGTTCTCTTTCCAAATTGGAGTGCTCTTTGATGGGTTTAAGCTAGCACCTTGTTGAGAGGAAAGTTTCATCATGTTAAAGGCTAAAGATGTTGATAAAATGTTACAGCAAGTGTTGGCTTAAGGCATGCGGACAAATATCTTCTAGTTGATCCCTGACTGATTAAATTGCTTGAGCTTTTAGTATACAGATAGTCTGCTTCTTTCTTGAGCTGATCAAAGAGAAGAAGGTGAAAGACGAAGATGGGGTGGATCGTTTGTGCTTGAGTACCAAAAACTTCCTTCATATTCCAGACTGCCTACATACCCTGTGTCCACGGGATCAAAGCACATTTACTATGATGATGAGACATGATGAATATGTAGTTCTGGGTTTATTGATGACGTAAGTGATGAAAGATAGAAGGGAGATGAAAGATTGAAGGATGATTAGAAGAAAGATGAAAGATGGATGATGATGAGAAGGAGGCTATCGTCTTTGCCTGAATCAGAGTGCTTCCTTCGCATCTCAGATTGCCTACATACCTTGTATCCACGGGATCAAGGCTTTAACGATAGAGCTGGTGATGTAGTTCTTGCTTATTGTGTTGATGACTGATGTCAAAAGATTAACTTTATTGCTTGGATTTTTACGATGTTTTGATTTTTTTTATTTTTGATACGTTTTTTATGCTTAATTGAGTTGGGATTGATTGCTAAGATGTTGGTCCTGGTTCCAAATGTTGGCCACGTTTGAAGTTGGATGTGTGCTGTGTTTTAAGGTTGAAAGTTTGTAGTGTTATGAGCTAGAGCTACAGATATCCACTTCCAAATAAGGCTCAACAAGTGCCCCCAGTGTGGGATGATGGTTTGTTATGGAGAAGTTGCAAGACATGCGGTTGTGGGAACAAGACGCTAAGGTGCCAAATGATATAAGTATCTCAACAAACTCCAAACTGTGAAAGCTAGCAAGGCAGAGGGGAGGATGGAAAGCTATTTGTTAAGGGTGTATAAGGGACAATGACTTACAAGGTGAGATGTGGATTATGATATGGATTATATAAAGTAGATGGCGAAGTATGCTATGAAAAACTATTATCAAAACAAACTAAGCAGATGATGGGAGCTAGTCACTACACATAGCACCTATTTGCTAGGTTTTCACTATTGTACTTATCCAAGGCACCTGTTTGCTAGGTTTTCACTATGGTACTTATCCAAAGCGCCACAAAGTGGTTTTCACTATTGGATGGATTTTTATTTTTTGGGGGATAGCTGAGATTCATGGATAAAACTTCTTGAGATGAATGCTGTTGACTGGTTCATCCAAGGGAATACCCTCAGGCATTGAGAGAGTGTATGCACCTGATCCATAAACTGATGTGATGACAAAAGGACCAAGCCAATTAGGTTCAAACTTGCTTGATTTCTCACGGTTGTGCTAATTCTTTTGATTTGCTTTAAGAACAAGGTCTCCAACTTGAAATCTGTGTTCCCTGATTTTCTTGTTGTTGCTGTGGCATAAACGGTTCTGATAGACTTGGAGATGGTTGAGAGCTGAACGACATCGTTCATCTAATAGCTCAAGATCATGGAGTCTAGATACTCAATATTCTTCATCTGAAATAGTATGTTGTAAAGAAACTCGTAGTGAGGGGATCTCAACCTCAATAGGTAGGATAGCTTCAATCCCATACACAAGAGCATAGGGTGTAGCTCTAGTTCAAGTTATGATACTTGTTCGATAGGCCCATAATGTAGGATTGAGTTGTAAATGCCAATCACGACCAGCTTCATTAACTATCTTTTTGAGGATTTTGATGATTGTTTTATTAGAACCCTCGGCTTAGCCATTACTTTGGGGATAATAAGGTGTAGATAATCTATGTTGGATATGGAACTTGTTACAAAGATCTCTAACCTCTTGGTTCTTGAAAGGATGACCATTATCAGTGACAATGGCTTGAGGAACTCCATACCGACAAATGATGTAGTGGAGGATAAACTTAGATATTTGCTTGCCAGTAATATAGGTCATTGGTATTGCTTCCACCTACTTTGTGAAGTACTCAGTGGCGGTTATGATAAACTTATGACCGTTTGATAAAGTTGGATGAATTTTACCTATGAGATCAAGTCCCCACTGTGAGAATGGCCAAGGAGTGGCAATAGGCTGAAGTTCATGTGCTGGTGCATGTATTAAATCTCCATGTTTCTGATATTGTAGACATCTTTTTGCAAATTGTTGTGCATCTTTCTCCATAGTTAGCCAATAATATCCAGCTCGTAGAAGTTTCTTAACAAGGCCAGGGCCAACAGAATGCAATCCGTAGACACCTTCATGTCCTTCACGTAAGGCAACCTTTGCTTCCTTAGAATCAAGACATCTAAGAAGGATACGATCAAGACTCTGGCGATATAGGGTGTCTTCTAAGATAGTACAGCGAGAGGCTCGACAGATGAAGGTTTTGCGTTGGGTATTAGATAGTTGTAACGAAAGGTTTGATGGTAGAGATACTCATATATGTCCTCATACCAAGGTGAATTGGGACCAACAATCTCATAAATAAGGTCAGACTGTGGTACTTCAAATGCTAGGATCAAAAGTTGTTCAACCAGAAACTCACATTTATGTGTATTGGATGGCATATCTAGAAGAGATCCAATCATAGCCATGGCATTTGCTGCTTTATTATGTATCCTTGGAATTTGTTCAAAGGTGATAGTGTCAAAATATTTCTTGAAATTATCAACCATTAGATTGTAAGGAAGAAGCTTCTCATCTTTTGTTTGATATTCATCTAAAATCTATCTGATAACCAATTGAGAATCACCAAAGACCTGTAGCTATTTGATAGCCCATTGTACTTCCATGCATAATCCTGTGATTAAAGCTTCATATTCTACTATGTTGTTTGTACTGGAAATGCAATTCTGTATGGTTTCAGGATACGAATGCATCAAAATATAGTTGCCACAATGTTGGTGAAATTAGGTTGAACAATTCTTCATCAAGAAACTCTAGACAGATTGGTTGAATATCTCTAATAGGTGTTGCGGCTAACTAATCAGCAATAACTTGTCCTTTTATGGCCTTTCGATCCACATATTGTATGTCAAATTCACTTAGAATCATAACCCATTTTGCTAGTCTTCCCGTAAGGATTGCTTTGGAGAGAAGATATTTGAGTGGCTCAATATTAGATATGAGCTTTGTTGTTTGGTTCAACATTTAATGTCGCAACTTTTGGGAAGCGAACACCAATGCCAAACATGCTTTTTCCATAGGTGAATAATTAAGTTCATATCCCACAAGAGTTCTGTTGATGTAATAAATGGCTTGCTCCTTTCCTAAATCATCATGCTGAGCTAGAAGGGCACCTAATGCTGTTGTTGTTGAAGATATGTAGAGCAATAGTGGTCGATCAAGTACAAGAGGTACCAACACAGGAGGTGTTGCTAGATATTCTTTTATTTTTTCAAAGGCTTATTGACACTTCTCATCCCACTTAAATGGTTCACCCTTACGAAGAAGGTGTTGAAAAGGATGACACTTATCTGCTAGTTGTGAGATAAATCTACGGATAGATTGAAATCTTTCTTGTAGGCTTCAAAGTTGCTTGAGATTTGTAGGTAGAGACATCTCCATGATAGCTTTTACTTTGGCAAGATCCACTTTTATCCCTCGTCGAGACACAATGTATCCCAAAAGTTTTCTAGATGTTACACCAAATACACATTTCTTTGGGTTCAGCCTAACTCGATACTTCTCTAATCGATCAAAGATTTGTGCTAATACCTGTAGATGTCCTTCTCTTGTCTTGGATTTTCCTAGAATATCATCAACGTAATCTTCCATGATAGTGTGAAAAAGGTCATGGAAAATCTCTGTCATGGCTCATTGGTAAGTAGGTCCAGTGTTCTTGAGACCAAAAGGCATTACAACCCAACAGTATGTGCCCCATGGACAAATGAATGATGTCTTGTCTTGATCTTCCTCTGTTGTTCTGATTTGGTTATATCCTGAAAATCCATCCATCAAAGATAACATTTCATGTCCAACTATGAGATCTACAATGTTGTCTATACTTGGTAATGGAAAGTCATCTTTGGGACATGCTTTATTAAGATCTCTGAAATCTGTGCAACAACGAAGTCATCCATCAAGTTTTGCTATAGGCACCAAGTTTGAAACCCACTCTAGATAATCAATAGGCTTTATAAACTTTTCTTCTAAGAGCTTCTGAATTTCTACCTTAACCAATGGAGCTACTTGCAGATGCATTTTTTGCAATTTTTGTTTGACAGGTTTTGCATTAGGAGACACTACTAGATGATGTACCATGAGTGAATGATCTAGACCTAGCATGTCAGCATAGGTGCATGCAAAATTGATAGTTCTTTTTATAAAAATGTTGTGAAATCTCTTCTTTCCTACTCTGATAGTGATGCTGCCAAATATGTGATCTTTGGATTCTGTTATGTGCCCAAGTTCATGTCTTGTGATTTTTCTACTAGCACTGTTGATTTCTCATGATAGTCAGTGGAAACAGGAAGATCAAATCCTCCATCCTCGGGCACCTCAGAGAGGTTTTCACCCTCAGATACGTCCTTTATTTTTACTTTTTCACAGTCAAGAGGTGATTTTCAGTTTTCACCTAATGACCTCTCTTTTTTTATTTTATTTATTTCACTTTTGCGACTGAAGGATTTGATACTTCTGCCAAAATATGCTAGTTTAGGGAGATCCATCATGAAGCATGCTTTGTGATCACCTAATGGAATGCCTTGTCGTAATCCCATGAATTCGGCAATAGCTTTGTCATTTTGAAATGTATCCAATATCGGTGCCCCATGTTGGTCCCAATTGACGAGGTCAAGATATATGAGCGAAAGGGTAATAGACGAAGGGTGTCGGCTAGATGAAGTTGTAGAGATCATGAAGATGGAGTTTTCTTGAAAAAGGTCAGTGATATCAAGGGAGGAATCATCAATAGTATTCGTATTAGAAGCCTCTCCTACCGAGGAAGGTCCAACTTCCATATTGGAAATACACTTAATGTCTTTGAGAAGCGGTACCTCCGGCTAATAACTAAGGCCTTATTTATTAAACTTCTTAGACACAACAATGGGTTCAATAGGTCCTTGTTCCTATGATCCCAATCCACCATGTCCTTTGTAGCCCATGTTCTTAATGATGCGGAACCAATTGTTATATCTCTCTACTTCAAGTTGTACTTGGTCGTTCTCATCAAAGAATATCCAAGAGTTGATGTCATCAATGTCTTCATCGTCTAGGAATCCACCTTTAATGAATACTGTGGGTGGGGCTTTTATGACAGTTGCGGATGAAGATGGCTTAGATGTAGAAGGTTTGCCATGAGATTTGGGAGATAAGGGAAGAGTTCCAACACAACAAGATTCTTGCAATGTGTACTCACCCGGGCCATGTTCGGTGTACTTGATACGGAGATTAGAAGCGGCTTTGCTAGATGATGGCTTGAGTAGAATGGATGGATCTACATATGATGAGGATGGATATGCTTTAGTGTTGATAGGGATGCACATAGGGCTTTGATATTTAGCTTGAAATGCATGACAAAATTCAAATGGATTAGTATCAGCATGGATAGTAATTTCAACACCATTATGTGGAAACTTGAGACATTAATGGTATGTGGAAGGAACTGCTTTGAGAGCATGGATCCATGGATGACCAAGAATGATGTTATAAGGAAGCTCAATAACAAGGACTTGACATCGGGTGTCAGTAGTAACCGGCCCAACTTGAATAGGCAAGTGAATAATTCCTTCAGTATCTCTCTCGGCATCATCATATGCTTTGATAGTAATGACCTTGGAAGTGTCAACATCTTTCTTAGAATATCCCAATTGTTTTATTAATTTCAATGAACATATGTTCATACCAGCTCCACCATCCACTAAGATTCATGTGATACGGCGTTATTTGACAAACACTTCTATGTGGAGGGCTTCATTATGTGATGGGTTGATAGAGGGCTGAAGATCTTTGTCAAAAAAGGTGAGATGGCAAGGAGCTGCAATGCTAGCTATCATAGATTGGAATTGAGTGGTATCCATATCGTTGGGCACCAAAAATTCTTGTAAGGATTTATTAAGGATAGCTTTGTGGGCAGGGGATATGCGGAGCAACTTAAGAATGGAAATATGCGTAGGTGTTTTGCCAAGGTGATCAAGGATATTATAGCTAGACGATGGTCAAGGAGGATGGATAGATGCTTCTTGAATGGTAACGCAACCTCTTCGAGTAGTCATAGCACAGTCAGGTGCTTTGCCTTGGATGGTAATAGTAGAAATGTGAGCATGGTCAATGCGGCCAATAGTAGATGATTCATAGTTATATTGAATGGCATTCCCAACATGAGGGTTACTTGGTTTGTCATGAGATGGAAGTGGATTCTTGAAAGCATCTAGGTCATAATTCGATGTCGATTGTTGTGTAGGTTGGGTTGTTAGAGGTGTGATTTTGATTAAGCATTGATCGATGCAATCTTGAATATCATGCTTTAAGCGCATACAACCATTTGTCTTATGTCCCTTGACTCTATGGTAATCGCAATACTCATTTTCTTTGTACCTGTTAGTAATAATTTATGTTTGGGGTTTTGAGTCAGGTCTCCTCCCAAAAATCCAAAAGTCCTGACACATTTTGGCCTCTGCAGTTGTTAAAATTGCCAGAAATCAATTGAGGTGCAAGTCAAAATATGCAGTGGCGGGTCAGAAGAGACTATCGGCCCCTGAAAAACAATGAAAAAGTGGGTCAAATGCATAAGAATGCATATCAGGTCACTGTTACTGTGTCTGAATGTTTCCGAGAGTGGCTATGAGGGTTTCTTTTAAGTTCTAGCTTGAGCGTGGAGGGCGCCACATGTCAGCTTCCACCAAGGTTCCAACACAATTTCTTTTATGTTTCGAGAGTATCGTGGATGGCACCACATGGAGGCACCTGTGAGACACAAAGAAAGTAACTAAGGCCCCGCGGACGATGCCAAGTGGCAGCTTCTGCCAGTGTTTCTAATTGACCCTAATGGTTTCCGCCAAGTTTCTGATGGACCCTTAATGTTTCTCAAAGGTGGTGTGGATGGTGACAAGTGTCGCTCTCCGCAAAGTTTCTTAAAAGTTTCTAAGCAGGGGCAGAGCATGCCACGTGTCCCTTGTAGTTGCTACGGAAGTCGACAAGTGTCAGCTTCCGAGATAGTTTCTGCATGTTTCAAAGTATGGTGAAGCGTGGGTGGGTCCTGTTAGTGCCTGAATTGACTGGTAGTTTTTTGAGCAATTTTCATTCAGGCACTCTCCCTAAGTATCCAAAAAATGTTCTAAGTGTTGGACCTCCTCAGCAGTTTTCAGCTGCATCATCATATTTTCTTGAGGAGGAGGTCATCATCATCATGTTCTCCATCGACCGGTTTCTCATCGTCATCATCATATTGAAATATCGGGTGATGTTTGGTTTTTATCCTGATGATGCTGACGAGCTACAGTGCGCCCTGATCTGCTTGCGAGGGTGATTTTTCAAAGTCTCCGGTGATCTTCCATTTATCACCTTGCCCAAACATGATGATGATGTTGCCCCGATGTTCTGAAGGGGTTATTCTTTGAGTTGTTTCGACCTGACTTGTTCTTTCTTAAGGGTCGTCATCATCATCATATTTCCAGTTATCACCGTGTTGCTTGCGGGGGTCATCATATTATCTGCATCATGATATTTCACCGGGGTGATATCTTTATCATCGGGTGATCTTGGTTATGATCATCCTGATGATGTTGTTGAAGAGTTCTAAGTGTGACCCGATATTCACTGGGGTCATCATATTTTGAACGTCAGGATGATCTTAGTCAATATCATCCTGATGATGTTGTATCACCTCTTGTTCGATTGTTTTGTCATCCTGATGATGCTGACGTCATCCTTATATCAGGGTGATATCTTTGTTTCTGCCTATCTGCATCATGATATTTCCGAAGGAGGGGGTGATATTTTCATATCACTCGAGTATGTGTTTGTTCCAGCATCATGATGATGCTGATATCAAGGAGATATCTGCCTGCCGGCTTCGTGCATTATCTAGCGGGGGTGATCTTTTCAAGCATCATCATATTCAGTTATCGCCCCGATCTTATAGTGGAGCTACAGTGCAACATGATGTTTGTGCATCAGGATGATATTTCCAAATATCCGGTTGTCTTCCGAATATCATCCTGGTGTCGATATGCTGATGACGTCATCAAGGTCCGGGGGGGGTCATATTTCTAACATAGATCATCTTGTGGAGATCCCCCGATATTTGCAAACATGATGATGACATCATGAGGAGGTGCGCAGCAGGCAGATATGATGACGACGTCAGCAGGATATGATGATGACGTCATCAGGATGTTCATCGGCCAGACTTTTGGTATAGGCTCAGCAGGAGGATGTTCCTCCGATGGATCAGGTTGTGCCGATGAAGGTGATTATCATGCAAATTGTATTGCGATATGATGCTGACGTCAGGGTGATATTTCGGGCAACAGGATATCATGCTGCTGGAGGATGATGATGATGAAGTCTTATACTAGTGTCGCCAGGAGCAAAAGCACCGACATGATATATGCTCATGACCTAGTATATAAAGTGTTAATGAGGTTGCTGCGGGGTGCATGTGGGATAATGTTATCCTGCATATTCGAAATATCATGATGATGAATCTCGGTGGGAAATGGTTGCGATTAACTATCTGATGTTCTTCCCAAGGCCGCGGGTTGGTGCGCCATTAATGGCGATTGTTGCAGAGGTATGGGCGATGGCGTGGGCTGATCTAGTACACGGTTGAAGATCTGGATCCCGAGGCAGTGGCGCAGGGCTCGAGAAATCTTCCTGTCTCCTCCCCTACCTGCTGCATTCAAGTTTGGGCGCCAATCTGGTAGTGTTTGAGCGCCATTTTCCTGGTACTGTATATCTGGCGGGACTTTTGGTCAACCTGGTAGTTAATGCTGAATACACCCTCCTGCTATATAATGCAGACGGTGTTATTCATTCAAGGTTGTTGAAAGTTGTGGATTTTTGGCTCTGTAATCAAAAACCAGCTGATCTGGTTGCTCTGTACAGTCTATCTTGTGAGTTTATGTATCTCCTGTTGTACGACTTGGCATGAATCCACTGATTTCATGGTTGATCTTATATGAGTAATGCTATCTTAGCATGTGTTGTGTTAATTCTGTCTCCAGTATTGCATGTATTCTTCTTCTGGATCTGGATATCTGTGTAATGTTTAGATTCTAGAGCATAGAATTCCTATGTTGAATGTCTGATCTTTTAACTTCTGCTCAAGGGGTAGATTAAACTGTTTTCAGGTTGAACATTGGGAAGAGTATACTGCAGTAGGGATGCCATAAGTAGAGATAACTTAACACTCTTCATTGGGAGATATCTGTAAGGCAGATATCATGTGTATCCCCCTGAAATCCAGTTTTAGCTATTCATGCTGATCATTCATAGGTGTATGTCTACCGACTCCAAGCCCTGGATAGGCACCAATCATGCTGTGTTCTTGTGTTATACACCATGTCCGGCTTTGCATCCAAAATTCAAACTAAAACATTTCATACTTCCACCTGTTAGTTGTAGGAGTAGGATTAGGAACCCCCTGCATGCTCTCATACCCAACCAGACATCATGTCCAAGAATGTTGCCAGCCTTGTGATCTATCATGCAGATCTTGGTCCATACATGAGAGTATTCTGCCTGTTGTTGTCAAGTTAGATCCTTCTATCTTTGAGCTAGTCAAGATTACATCTTGAGTTATAGGGATACCCCCCTTGGTGCGGCAGAACCAGAAGTGAAGGGGAGGAGCTCACGCAACCTCCTGTATTCAGTTGGCTGAATCTGCCTGTGCATTAGAAGTGGCAAATCCTAATGCTGATTCAAAGAATGTCAACAGGTCCCAGTGAAGTGTCTCAAGTGATGCAGATGATGACATGTGTCAGCTTCCGCTGAAGTCTCAAAGAGGGGCCTTAAAAGTTTCTGAGTGTTTCGAGGAGGGGTCTTTATGTTTCAAGAGACCGCAGAAGGTGCCACGTGGTGGCTTCCGCAGGTGTTTCAAAAAGTTTCTAAATGTTTTAAGAGGTGCTGCAGAGCCCGACACGTGGCTGCTTCTGCGTAAGTTTCCGAATTGCTTCCTAATGTTTCTTCAGCGTTGCGGACGATGCCAGGTGTCGGCATCCGCGTGAGTCCCAGCTGTGTCTCTGTTGTTTCTGTGAGCGTGGAAGGCACCAAGTGTCATACAGCGGGGGCATTTTCTATATGTTGCAACGGGCGTGCGGAATGCACCATCTGTCCCTTGAGGTTGCCGCGGAAGCTGACAAGTGTCAGCTTCCGCGTTTGTTTCTTTTTGTTGCAATGGTCAGCGAAACATGGAGGTGGGCCCCGGTTTGAATTTTGATTGTGACGGAAAGCTCTATTGTTTCAAGGGGGATGTGGAAGGCGCCAGGTGTCATCTCCCGCGTGAGGTTCTAGCGATGGGCTTTAGGCGAAGGTTTATGGGTCGAGCGGGGAAAAAGCGCTTGACACTTAGTTTATACGCGACCTTGCTTTTAAATTGATAAAGTGGTCTCTGTGGGATGCATGTGGGACTATTCTTCCTGCATATTTTAAATTTTCAATAAAATATGTTTTGGCGGGAAGGTGTTATGGGCGCAGTTCCTGTGTTGTCCGTTGGCTGCGGGTAGGTGAGGCAGTAATGGCGATTGTTGCAGAGGTATGGGATGATGATGGATAGCTCAACCACCTTTTTTATGATGTATATCTGGAAATGGTGGCACATCTCCCGATTCTACCTGCTCCTTCCTCTTTGTCCCTCTGCTGCATTAACTATTTTGAGCGCCATTTTTCTGATGCATTGTATTTGGCAATTTTTGAGTCAACCATGTAATTAATGCTGAGTGCACCTTCCTCGCTGTATATAGGAGACTGTGTGACTCATTTTTTAGGTTGTTGAAAACTAGACATTTTGGCTCTGTAATAAGATACAACTAGTTTTGGTTGCTCTGTACAGGAGGTCTGGTGAGTTTATGTATCATTTGTTGTATGTCTCATGCATGAATCTACTGATTTCATGATTGGTTTTATATGAGTAATGCTATATTTGCATGTGTTCTGTTAATTCTGTCTCCAGTATTGCATGTGTTCTTCTTCTGAATCTAGATATCTAAGGGGTGTCTAGTTTTCTAGAATATAGAATTCCTGTATTGAATGCTTGATCTTTCAACTTCTGCTCAAGGGGTAGATTAAAGTGTTTTCAGATTGAGTATTGGGAAGGGTATAGTGCAATAGGGATGCCATAAGTAGAGATAACTTAACACTCTGTATTGGGAGGTATCTGTAAGGCAGATATCACACAAATCCCCTTGAAATCCAGTTTTATTGTGTTCATGTTGATCATTCACAGGTGTATGTCTACCGACTCCAAGCCCTGGATAGGCACCAATCTAGCTCTGTGTTGAGGTTATACACCAGGTCCAGGTTTGCATCCAAACATCAAATCAAATCATTTCATATCTTCCACCTGTTAGTTGTAGGAGTAGGATTAGGAACCCCCTACATACTCTCATACCCAACCAGACACATATGTCCAAGAATGTTGCCAACCTTGTGATCTATCATGCAGATCTTGGTCCATACATGAGAGTATTATGCCTGTTGTTATCAAGTTAGATCTTTCTATCTTTGAGCTAGTCAAGGTTACATCTTTAGTTATAGGGATACCCCCCTTGGTGCGGCAGAACCAGAAGTGAAGGGGAGGCAGCTCACGCAACCTCCCGTAATCTGTTGGCCGAATCCGCCCGTGCATTGGAACTGGCAAACCCTCTGCAGATTTGGTAACCAACAGTACCAAGGAGCTTTGAAGAGCGGTTCACCATTGGGTGGTGCATTCAGTAACATGATGTCTCCTACTTGGAGAAGCTTTCAAAAGATAACTTCCATGGGTTCTCCTAAGGGTGTAACTGGTCGTTGAGGATTGGAAGTTTGCCGTTGACGAGTTCATTGAAAAGGTTGATTTGTTGTAGATGTAGCTTGGATATTAATAGGAGCTTTCACTATTTGGATGTTCTTTGCGTCTACAACACTATCATTCACAACATTCTTGTTCTTGTTCCAAAAGCAAGATTTATCGTTGGAATTTTGCGGATTGTCTTTGTTATCTCTGAAAATCTTGATAGTGCCTTTAGCAATTAATGCTCGTTCAATAATGGTTCCTTTGGAAACAAGTTCATCAAAGGTGCTAGCACTTTACAATTATAGTTGGAATGAAAGCTCGAGATGAATATTTTGAACAAAGGTATTGAGTTGTTGTTTTTCAGGTATTTCCCATGATAATTTGCTAGCCATATTATGCCATCATTGAGTAAATGAAGAGAAAGCTTCACCATTGCATTGTTTATTGTTGACAAGATCATTCATGTTCACTCCATGTTCAATGTTGAAAGCGAAATGTGATCAGAATTTATTTGCAAGTTCTGCAAATGACTTAATGCCAGAGGTAAATGAGAGAACCATTCGAGAGCTTGTCCTACTAAGCTTTGGGGAAATAGTCTCAAAAGATATGTATCATCTTGAGCAACATCAAGACATGCGACAAAGAATGCTCTAAGATGGTTGTCCGGATTTCCTTTTCCTTTGTACTTGTCAAATTGTGGAATTTCAAAGTGTGGCAGAAAAGGTGTCATATGAAGTGACTTGTCAAACAGATAAGCGCATATGTCTTCTAAGGAAAATGTCTTCTTGCCTTGGCCTACTGCTTTGTTAATCATTTGTTGAACATCTGCTGAAGACAATTGCTGTTGTTGCAAAGGGGGTTGTTGATTCGGAGGTGCAGTGTAATATGATGTATATTGTGATTGTTGTTGCGGGATATATGAAGCCATGACCATTTGTTGAGGTTGCAAACTCACAATATATGTCATAGGATTCCTATGTGACACATATGTGTTTGAAGATTGTTGTCCATGAGACACAAGCGGTGGTTGAGTATATTGTGATGATTAGGACTAAGGTTTTGCATCACATGGGAAGTAGAGGATAGATTGGTGTTGGTTAATGGTTGTGAGTTCAAAGTTGGATTTGTGACATGGTAAGTGATGGAAGGATGGGTAGAGGTGGAAGAAGGATGAACATGCAGGTTTATATTTTGGACAACATGAGGATTGGTATATGTCACATATTGGGTGACGATGGGCAATCGTTGAGTGGTATAAGATGGATTGATGGCTTGTGAAGGGTTGTAAGAAGATGGTTGAAGTGATGTTGATCAACATAAGAGACTGTGGCACTAGGATTAGCTTGTGAAACAATAGGCAGGTTATTCATGTCAATAAGACTAACATTAGGATCGTATGGTGTGTTGGATGGATCTGTGGAAATCGTGGAGACCATATTAGCAGTGATAGGGATATGGGATGCGGTTTCCATATGTGATGCAATGGGGGCAGTGGATTGCAAAGGTTTTGAAACTTGGACAGCTTGTGTCATTTGGGTACCTTGGGAAACTTGTGGCATATGGGATATGGAGATAGCTCGTGATGTGTGAGGAATTTTCTCTTGGGCAACATGGACAGCTTGTGTTACTTAAGGCATGGATACAGTCATGGTAGGAGAAGGGGTATGTTGTGAGACATGAAAAGGTGGAATGTTCAGATTTTGTGAAAAGAAAGGGAGTACATTAGTTGGAGTTATCAAAGGTTCTAAAGTGTACTCTGAGTGTGGTGGGTCAAAGGAAGTAATAATGGGCAATGAAAGAGATGGGTTGGAAGATGGATTTTGCAGCATGGTATGCGATAGTGTGGCTATGGTAGATGGTCCCTTTGCAACAACAACAGGATTGCTTGGATCATGCTCTCTAATAGCGGATATGTTAAAATCTCTTCGTAATTTAGCTCCCATACGTGCTAATTGCAAGAAGTAGCGATTAGGATCGGATAAAACAGGTCTCTCGAATTGATCCCATACATGTGTATCTCTAAATTTTGTAAAGTCTTCTTGGGATTGTTCTTCATAAGTCTCCAAAAATGTTTGAGGTTGTACTTGTCGTGAGGATGACTCTCCAATGGTATATCCCTTAGGCACAAACATGTGAGGAGGCATGCCGATTGTAAATTCAGTCGCGTCTCTAAGAGGTGTTGATCTAGATTGTTGCATCTTGGCTTCCATCTTAGCTCGTAATTTTGCTTCCTTTTCAGTTCTATATTGGCTCCTAGTTTGAGGCATGATTATTGATGTTGAAAGTTGGACTTTGGTTTGCTAAGGTTGAGACCCAAAGGTAATGGTTTGCTGGTTGGTTGATTGGTTGTTGGTTTGCTTTGCTAGTTTGTTGTTTGCTTTGTTGTTGGGTTGCTTGGTTGATTGTTGATGTTGTTTGGTTAAGGATTGCTAGTTGTTGGATAGTTGATTAATAAACTTCCCTAGAGGATAGCTCACACACTCAAAGGGAAAAAAGCTGGTTGATGTTGTTGTTTGCTGATATTGCCAAGGCTAAAGCCGAAATATGTTTTGTTGATGTTGGATTGATTGTTGGATGTTTGGTTTGTTGATTTGAGGTCTCAAGAAGATAAAAAGTCCACAAAGTCCAATTGTTTGCTATACTCAAGATAGAAGACAAAGTCCAGGTGTCTATAAATGATCAGAAGCAGGTCTGAAAGCTAGTGTTGAAGCTAAGCAAGCTGAAAATGTAGCTGGTTTGGCTGAATTGCTGGCTTTTGCTGATATTTAGCTAGAGGTGACAAATAATAGCTTAGATGCGACATAGAAAAAGCCATAGGCGACTAATAATAGCTCAGAAGAGATCTAGTTTCAGTGCAAGTGATAGGTTACAGTATTAGCTAGAAGCGAGTTAGTTTGCTATAGGCGAGCAATTTTGGTTCAAAAATGATTTTCTGTAAATTAAATGTGACTCAGTTTGGGCCAAAGGCGAGCGACTGTTGTTCAAAAGCAACTGGATTTAAGCAGAAGGTGACTGAATGTTGTTTGAAAGTGATTTGGCTATCTATATGCAGGCAGTTAAGGCTCAAAAGCAATCTATGTCTATCAGGGAATATGTTTGAATTGTGTTTTTGACAAGAAAATAGTGATTTTAGTCACTCACACTCATAATAATCACAAACTTGTACAACCTAGGCTAAGAAAGGACTGTATTTGTTGAGTCCCCTGGCTGTGCTTATTCAAAGCGGATAGCTTCAAGATCTTGGTAGCACCGGCTCCTCTCCATGGCACACACTTCTCACGCATACCAAGATCTAGGTTTCCCAAGGCTTGTCCCCCACCAAACCTTAGGATTGTCCCCGCTATCTCTACTAAGATCCACGTGAATCAGGGTGGCTTCAAACATCCCACCTTTTGCGTCAACAAATAGAAGGTTTTTGGCTGCTACACAAGGTTACTAGTAAAGGCATCTGTTCGGATGGCTATACGTGCGACAGCGCTACTCTCCATTATGGAGTCTCCCAGCCTTCAAGGGTTATGCCTTGGAGGGTTTTGGGGAGGTTGGTTGTCGGTATAACACAACACCCGTTGTTTGTGGCTTTCGACACAAACACTTTTCTTATATAGTGGTTCGGAAGGACTTGGCTTTAGCCCGTTACCGCTTGGGTCGTATCCCTTCTCACACCGAGAAGGCAGGCCCTCTAAAGATAATAACAAGTTCTCATACACCCAAGATCTATTTGATAGGCAAGGGGAGAGGATACTTTTGTTATTAAATTTAGGTTACAAACATGCACATTCAAGCAATCAAGAAAGATAAATCAAGCACAAAGCAAACAATGATTCATTTTAAGCACCAAGCCTAAATGTTCCTAAATTAGTGGAAAAAAAAACACAAGTCTTAGACCGATTGGAGCTGCAACAGATATGTTAGTAGTTTGATAACCTCTTTTTCTTGGACAATCGATAAGATGCTGCACAAATACCTAATTAGTAACCAAGAAAACTAAATTGTAAAATGATACAGATAAAAAAGTGACAGTTACCAGAGGTGATCAGCTGTTGATCAGAAGCGACGTGTATTCTACCAAAAGTGAAATGTTACAGATCAGAGGTGACACCAGTAAAGCCAGGTACGAATTGATAAGGCTCATAAGCGATGCGAAAAGGCAACAGGCGATTGCTTACATATCATAAGCGATCCAGATATGTGAAAAAATAGAGTATGACAAAAAACCCTAGTTTTGCAGAAAGCGATCCAAATAGCTAAAAGTGGTCATTGTCAGATTAATAGCGATGCAAATAAGAACATAAGTGAACACTGTTAGCTTATAAGCGATGCAAAAAAGGTAATAAGCAACTACTGTTCGCTCAAAAGCGATCCAGAAAATACTGTAAGTAGCTGATTTTAGCTTAAAAGTGATGCAAATAATCAGACAACGACTGGTTTTCGCTCAAGAGTGACTGAAACTTGCCGTAAGCACTCAGAAAATCTGATCTTCACAAAACAACTTCAAATAACAAAGTTAATCAAAGACGTGGGTCCCACCGGGCGTGCCAAAATTTGATAGGTAAAAATCAGGTTGATAAGATCAAGCATAGCCATGAAAACCTAATGCTACCATCATCAAAGAATCTAATCTAAATGAAATCAAAAGCATGCAATTCAAGAACAATATCACCTAGATTGTATGATTTCTTGTTTATGATATGGATTGCTTCGTCAACAATGAACAATTATGAAGATAAAAGATGCCATGATAGATGGATGATAATGATAATAAGCTAGATGGATGCTAAAGTGCTCAATATGCTCAAGATGATAATGTGGACGCTATATGAATGCTGAATAGATGTAGTATAGAATGAGAGGGTGTTTATATAGAACTCAACCAAAATCAATCAACGATGGAGATTTGGTGGCTATGTGAATGGCTAAGATTAAAAGATAGTCATAGGTGAATGCATAGATGACAAGTGGAGGGAAGATAAGGCTTATGTGTGACCGTGTACATAAAAAGAACTACATGTGAAAGATATTAAATAAAAGATGTAGTACCACTTATTTTTTTAAATGAAAGAGACACACATGTCGGCTCATGAAGATAAATAATAAGAAGAATTAATTAAATAAATAAAATTTATTTAATTAATTAGAAAGTGGGTTTATGGATGGAATTTCAATTAAATAAATAAAATTTATTTAATTAAAATAGATAGAAGTAGATAATTAAATAATTAAAGATTGTTTAATTATAGCTTAGAGGAAATAGCTAATGAATTAATTAAATAAATATAAATTTATTTAATCAATAGAAGAAATAGATGATAGGGATATTGCTCAAGTGTGTTAGACAAATGTAGATGGTAGCTAATGTGATATTTGATGCTAATAATATCTAGGTCAATTTTGGGTGTCTACAATTGGCTTCTTTTATGTTATTCCTTATGCTTTCAGAATTTATACCTATGATATTTCAGATACTTTTCTAAGACATTACCACTATAATATATTGTCTTTTATATATTCTGCAAACCTTGAACCTATTCTGCCAATATGAAACTTGGTGATAATATTTGTCAATTGAATGAGTTAGACATAAGTATGTATGCATATAAATGAGATTTTATAGTTTAATTATAAAGGCTATTTTGCATGCATATGTTATATGGATTAACCCTGTGCAGCAGCAAGTATGTAGCATTGAGGAAAGGAGAATTCGCAACACATTGAAAAATAGGGCATTAAAGGAAGTCACAGTTAAGCGCCAACTGAAGTTGAACGTGACCATCATGGAAGAATAAATATAGAAGAAGAAGAAGACTTGTTCTAGGATTCTAATCGCAAGTTATTTGTTTCATCTATGAGCCATTATATAGGAATTTCTATTTGAATAGGACTTTGCTTCCTTTCTTTCAGCTAGATTAATAAATTGATCTCAAACCTGTACCTTGATATCTAGGGATGAATTAATGATCAAAGTTAGTTGGTAGTTACATAATACTCTCCCATTTCTGTATATGTTAGGAGGGACGAGTTCGATGTCAAGTTAGTTTTTTCCAAGTTACTTTATTTTATAGTTGCTCAATAGTTACTCTATTTTTCTATTTTGGAAGATCCATACATGTTTTATTGAATACAATCTAAAAAGGTCTTGTTTATGATATGAATTGAATACAACTGTGTTATGAGAATGCATGAAAGTCTGAAGTAGATTTGGTTTCCAGATTAAGTGAGATAGTTCCCTGAGCTGGCCACTTAAGGTACTAATCCTCACTTCATATATTTTCTTATTTATTTATGCATTCCTAGTTAATACTATTTTTCTACTATTTCATAAATTAGATTGTGAGACAAGTAAAATATCTTGATTACTATTTCTAGCAGTTGTGATTCACAAACAAGTGCATATTTTAAGTCCTCTAGAGGTTAGTGTTAGTTCTTTTATCATTCTAAATATTTTGAGTTAATTCTGTAATTCCCTGTTGAATATAGTTATCTTCAGCTTATGCTATAGGTACTTGTAGCCACTAGGTTCTATAGTTATTTTTACTATTTTTGTATTTCTGAGAATTTCAATCCAGTAGAATACTCTGAGTAGGTCTGTATGAGTTAGTTTAGAATATAAATGAGTCTTGGAGGCATCTATAACGTGGGCATCATCATAAGCTTACGCTCCTTGGTCGATAATTCAATGTAGGAATGCAATGATAGAGTAGACTATTTAGATAGGTTTAACCCTAAATTATATTAAAGTCTACAATGCATTAGTTTTCCTCTACGAAGTGCAAATTAGGGAGATTATTATCAATATGAGCAAGATGTAATATGTGTCCCAACTACAGAACCATGTTAGGTATCCATGTACAATGCAAAATGCAATGCAATGCAATCTCTCACAAGAGGAGAAAAGGAGAAAACCCTGTGGAACAAAACTCCTCTCCAAAATAGAGAAAAGAAAACAAGATGATGCATGGAGGACTCACTAGTACCCCCCAAGGACTACATACATCATGTATATACAATCAATGATCCCCCATAGGAAGGAAAAATAAAGACATTATATCCCCCCCATAATGAAGAAGCTCCAATGCCGATGAAGTATTCCTGGAAACAAAAGATGATACAATGCCTACAAGCAACACCTCTCCCCTTAGGAAGAAACAAGTCAACTGAATAATGAGGAAGCCACTCCATGTCCAATTGAAAGGAGGAAGGAAGTCTCCAAATAGAAGTCTCTGAAGACTAAGTAGGAGTCTCCAGACATGAATAATCCACCACATAATCATAAACAACCAAGAAATGTGATAAATCAAGTGAAGGAGAAAACTCATCAATGTCAATCTCCAAAGAAGATGTAGATGTATCAATAGCCATGCTAGAACTATAAGAAAAGAGGAGAGAAATCCCCTCAAACATGTCTCCCAAATCTACAAGATGAGATTCTACAAACAAGTCTGAAATACCTGCCAAATGCTCATCCAAGAAAGCAAGATCTGAAAAACTATGTTTGCTCAAGAGTAGAACTCAAATCTAAAGAAGCAGGAGGTGAAGGAGGAGGAAGCTCAACACTAGAACACCAAGATTCAAATGACCAATCTTATCCTCACAAACATGATTCACCCTTGATGGAAGGGTATGAACATCAGCCAAAGGAATATCATCACCGGGAGCAAAATGAGAAAAATAACACAAGTGAGATTCATGATCCACAACACTTGTAGCAATGATCTCTCTAGTCTCTATGTCTCTAATGTATACATGATCAGGAGTAAACTCAACTGTCTTACCTTGTGCACCATGAGTAATTTGATAAACTAAAAGGAGATTAGTGGTCAAGGAGGGTACACAAAGAACATCATTAAAACATCCTTCACCCATATCAATAGAACCTTTCCCACAAACCTTCATGTATGTATTGTTACCCATCAAAATATTAGATGAACTACGAGGCTCAAAGAAGAGAACATATCTATAGAAGATGCCATATGATGAGATGCACCTGAATCAAGAAGCCATCTCCCATTTTCAGGAATAGTAGAAGCCAAGAGTGATTTACCTTTCATCCCATTAGCAAATCCTACATTCCCTGACTGTGTAGATGAAGATGCTACCGATTAAGAAGCAGAAGAAGAATAAGAAGAAGGAGACTCTGATGAGGGTAGTGGGATGTTGTTCTTCTGAAGAAGGTGAGTAAGCTCATCGATCTTCTTAGTGTAAAACCTATGCTCATCATATCCAGATTTCTTGCAATAAGCACATTTGATCTCCTTCTTTTGTGATGGTTCCTCTTTAGAAGAGGTCTTAGTCTCAAGAGTAGGCTGTGAAGGAGGATCCTTAACTTTCTCTTTACACTTAGTCTAATTCTTAATCTTCTTCTTGTCCAAGTGCCACTTGAAGCCTTAGGATCTTTTGCAAGAAGTGCTTGAGCCTTCGTAAGTGTCAATGTGCCCATTTGTGCCAACTTTGCTTGTTCCCTTGAGAGTTGCACTGTAAAACCATCAAGAGAAGGCATTTTGTGTGCACTACCTAGAGCATCCATGGTAGCGTAAAATGTAAAAACAAATATAGAATAATCATGACCCAAATTAGAGAGAATAGATAGAATCAACTGCTCATCTTCTTTCTTAACCCCACATTCAAGCAACTACAATATGAGAGAATTAATCTTGGTAAAGAAGTCCTGGATATTGTCAAAATGTCTAGGATCTAGATTCATTAGTTCATTCTCCAAATGAAATTTCCTCATCTTATTTGGGTTACCAAAAATATTTTCTAAGGTAGTCCAAATATCATTAGGATGCTTATAAGATAACACATGATATCTCAAATCAGGAGAAATGGACATAATGAGAGTACCAATAGATTCATCTCTTCGATCAAACCATTTCCTATTTTCTACAGCACTAGCGGGTTCATGATTTTGGTCAAAAGTTATTCTTTGTAAATTCAATTTCAACAACAAAATTTCCATATCGGATTTCTATTTAAGATAATTTTTTGTAGTTAGAAGTTCTACTTTAGGCAAATCCATGATGAAACAAAAGAATGCAACAATTATTCTTCACAGTGTAAACAACCAACCCCTTATGTTCACAAGAATTGAGCAAAACAAATATAGAACTTCAGTGGATTAAAAGCACCATCAAACAATAAAATATGAGAGAAATACCTCAACTACTGCAACGGTGACAAAAATACCTTTATGTCGATATCTGGTTTGCGAAAATCGGCCTCTGTTTGCAAAAGTTATGCAAAAATAAAAAAAGGCCTATAAAAGGCACTTTGGAAACATTTGGAGCTCTTGGTCACTTCATATGACCACAAAAACACCCCCAACAAAAAAATAGCCCCTTACAATGATATTAGCAATGAATTGGTGGGAAAGTCGTGCCAAGCACCAAGCAATCTCCACCAAGCATACAAGTCTCCAATCTACACAAGAGAGAGTTTACACAACTTTCAATATCAAAATACAACATTACACTGTCAATGTGGGACTAAAGTCCCTCTAAAATGTTAAAATTTCATCCACAAAGGGGCCCACCACGTAGCAACAATAAAATACATTATTTGTTTCAACACAATAATGAATTGCCAACACCTTCATTCAAATTATTAATGAATTAGAAACCCTAATTTTATTGCAAAACTTTATAATATATAAAGTTTGATGCATATATATTTGTTGCAAACTTAAATATTTGAAATCAAAATATGTAACAGCCAATCGATCCACGTTCTTTCTGCTGTAAGCTCAGATTTCAAACTTTATAAAGTATGATCATATTTATATTACTACTCTTGTACAATGACGGCGGATGGAAGAAGAAATTTAGAAGCAATAACGAGCCTTTGATGGTTGTGCTTTAATTCTACCATTTCAAAATATCAACAAAATAAAAAAACTCCTTTGGCTGCATAATTTAATCTCTTATTGGTGCCATCTTGCCACAACAACAATAAACAAACTCCTTCAAATGGAGAACACCACCCTCACTGCTCCCTTCAAACCCTTCTACAAGTTCTGGTGATGACGTTTCAACATAGGCATTCCTTTCAAACATGGGAAAAACACCTTTCAGACAGGGATGGATTCTTATGCAAAGTAGGGGGCAAAACAAGCAATTTAGGCATAGGGCTGATCGAGGTGTTGAATGCAGCTCAAAACACCAAGAAAAGCCAGAAGTATCCTCAACCTAAGCCTCTGAATGACTATCAAAATCAGAGAATGTTGAATGAGTGTGCTGGATGGTGTATGTTCACGGATTCATAGACATCCTTCACCTTCCAAAACACCACATCAAATCTCCTATCCCCACATTTTAGAATACATTTGTACATATTTGAACCAAAAACATATATCACAAAGACGAAATAGAAATTTATAAAATTTCAAATGCCAAAATATTGTTCTACTGGAAAAATGTAGGCAAATAATAATGATCTCACCAAAATCTCAATTCACTAATGAAACCTCTCCAAACGGAAGGGAACACAAATAGTCGGCTCTGATACCATGTTGGTGTCAAGCACCTCCCAAGAGCACAACCTGCAGGATAAACCTTCACAATACGAGAAATATTTAACTAGAATGACTAAAATATAAATGAGATATGGGATGCAAAAATATTGTACATAGACTTGCTTATAAATGCAAGTTGAAAGCCGATAAAAAGATAACCAATAAAAACTACCTAAATGATAAATGCACCTAATTAATGAATTATGTTGCCTAAGTAAAGTTAAGCAAGGCAAATAGGTAAAAACTCATTTACTCCAACACAACATAACAGAGTTAAATTTTATTCTTTTAAACGTCCATTGGGAAGTTGAAAAGGAAGGTTGAGGATTTGTTTTAATTAGGAATTTTTATTCATTCTTGCTGCATGCATGGGTGGGTTTTGGGTTTTGGCTTCTCTTTTCCTCTCTTGAGCCGTGGAGAAACAAATTGGGAGTTTGCATTGGCTAGAAAAGAATTGTGGAGGAAGAAGGGTTTTGAAAGAGCTAGAAATTTTAATTTGAGAGGTTTTTGTTGTGATTGGAACCCATTTTCTTGGGCTGCTCCTAACCTGGACAACCAGGGTAGGGCTTGCAATTTTAATTTTGTTTTCAATATTGTGTATGCAAATCTGTGGATTTATGGAAGAGATTATTGTTTGTTTATCATTTTGGATTTGTGTGTGTGAAGAAGAATTTATTTTATTGCAATTTGTTGGCATTTTTTTGGTTGTGTGTATTTAGAGTTTAGGTGTTTAGGGAGCGGAACTCCTCTGAGGGATGAGAGCCTCCCTCGTGTGGGGTTGAGAGAGGTGTGGAGCCTCTCTTGGGAAAATTTGTTGTGTATTTTGTATCATGATGGATATGGTGTTTTGGTGGTTGGAAGGGTTGTGGAGTTGTGGTTGTGATGTGGCTTGTTGGAAGGGTTGTGGTGTTGTGGTGGTTTGTTGTCGTTTGAATGGAAGAGTTGTGGTGTGGGTATGTTGTGGTGTGAGGGTTTGAAGGGTTGTGGAGATGGTGTTTTTGGTGGTGATGTATGCATAAGGAGGTATATTCATTTTTGTGATTATTCCCCAAGAGGGAAGGGAATCCCTTCTCTCCCCCTTTGCAAGAATCTGAATTAAAAGGATTCTCTGTGTGTGAATCAGCCACTTGTAAATTTGGTTTTAATCTGTGTTTTATTTGTTGGTTTTTCAAATTTGGCACTTGACAATATCTCCCGCTCGGGGGTGGGCTTGTTAATCAAGCCCTATGGTTGGGAGGAGAGTGCGACTGGGTTGTTCATTTTGGATTGCAAGTTTCATTTTAGCCAACAAAAGGTTGAGCTAGCATGCTCTATATTAATAGATGATCTAATCCATCTTGGTTGTAAATCTTGTGTTCTTGGAATTTCATTGAATAAATAACCTATTGTGATTTTGGTATCACTGTGTAAATTTACTCTGTGTAGATTGAATTCTTGTAAGGAAGGAATGTTGTTCTCAACCAGTGTTATAATCTATGTATTTCTAACTTAAAATTATCTGTTTATAGTGGAAATATCCTTGATTTGGCACACAATATCCTTGATTTGTAAATATCTATTTATTTGAAACAATTATTATAGATTACCTCTATTTTATTATATTGATACATTTATTATCAATTACCTATTCAAAGATACGAGTTGCATTTGCTGTTGAAACTTGCACATGGTTATATATTTCAATTTTGATAAGGCAAAATTATTTAAAAAAAAACATTATCATTTCTTTTGTTTTTATAATGCTTTAAGCCTTGGAGGCGAACCATGGTAGCCATGGGGAACCACGACCCCCATGGCTAGACTGGTCGTGGCAAGGCCACGACCCTATTTACATAGCTACTCTCTATTAAATAAAAGAAATCGTTTGCTTGCTTTATACTCTGTTACTTATATATATATATATATATCCAAAATGTTATTTTCTCATACTATGGCTTCAACAAAAAGAAACACTTGTATGTATATATATATACATAAATTTGAAAATATATACATACAAGTGTTTCTTTTTGTTGAAGCCATAGTATATGAGAGATAACATTTCGGATATATATATATATATAATTTAAAATTGTTGCATTTTCTAGTATTTGGACTATTTGCCCCTCAGTGGTGATTTGGAAACTATGGAAATACACGAATAAGTGACTCTTCCAAGACAAAGAGATGACCTGTGAAGTTTTCTTCAACAAGGTGGAAAATGCCATTAGGGAAGTGGTCAACAATGCAACAAGAAACTAACCAATCAAGAAGAGTTTGTTTACAACTTCGGATAATGAAATTTAGAAATCTTTGAGTGGGTTGGTGGTTCTTCTTGTTTATGGGAAAGCTAGGGTTCATCTAACACATAATCCAAGAGCATATGCATGGTGGGTACCGCTAGATGAAGAGTAGCATAAACTAAATTTTTACATTGTGATCGGAGGTAACCTAGGTCTATTTGGGGCAAGATGCATAATAAGAAACCATAAAGGGGAGATGGCAAGTTTAGAAACAAAGAAACTCATAAAGGGAATGAACAATAAGGCCAAAGCTTACAAAAAGTTAGGATTATTGAAAATATATGTAGAAGAATACTCCTAAATTATTGTTAATGCCATCAGAAAATGCTCATCCCCAAATTGGAAGATCGATTTAATATTTTGAAACAATGTTGGATCTTATTAGAAGTGTTTTAAGAATACAAAATAAACCATGTTTTTCGAGAAGCAAATTGTGAGGTAGATGTGATTTCCAATGTGGCAATTAACATGGTTGGGAGCTATTATACTTCCAACTCCCTGGAGGCATGCCAAGATTTGGCATCGGATCTATCGGCCACCCTCACGTGCATAAACTAGAAGTAAGAATTATGAGTAGTTAATAAGTTGAGGCTAGCTTGCTCCAATACAGAGGAGGACAATTTGGATGGGAAGTTGTAATAATGATGTGAACCAAGCAAAGTATAGAGGCGAAGGAAAATATGGCAATGTTTTGCTTGGCATTTGTAATAGTTTGGGAATTATGGACATAATAGTCTACCTTAGAGATAGAAAGAGGAAAATCACCTTCATGGGATTTCATATTGTAGTTTGAAGAAAATCTTTAAAATAAAATTGATAATTATTCTGCATGCCATTTGCATGGTGTTGGTGTTGGAAACAAGGCAGATAACTGAGAGGGGGGGGGGTGAATCAGTTATCTTCAAACTTTTCTCACTTTTACTTTCTTAACATTTAGTGCTATATCAAAACATGAAAGCATAAGCAACCATAAAAATTGAAATGAAGTTAACACACATAACATAAGGATTTTTACGTGGAAACCCTATTAAGGGAAAAACCACGGGGTGACTAACCCAAGATTGTATTCTCTCTTAAAAGAATAGAAGAGTACCAAATGACACTTGCCAGTTAGGGCTCATTGCCTGAGCACACTACTCACAAGAGGCTCACTGCCTACTAGAGACATATAGGTGATACTAATGTGTTTGAACTGATGAATAGCATCTATGTATGCAAAAATTCAGTTCCGGTTAGGCTCAATAGATTGATCTAGCACATTTCATTCTTCTTCTACTTAGTGTCACTCTTCTATCATATTCTGAGCTTGGATTACTATCTTCTCACTTTTCTTCGCACTTTATCCAATCATACATCACTTCAGTCATTCATAAGCAAGAATCCATTGGGTATATATATTCGCATCAAGGATTTCTAACAACTTTCTAGTCGGCAACAAAAACACTTAGGATATTTGCAAGTTACTATTCTGTCAGCTAAATCCATACTTGATTGATGATGCGCACCAAAAACTTAGGCATAGAGGTCATTATCTATGCCAGCCAAAATCATATAACACTTCAAGCTATTTGATCAACACATTCTGCACATCTGGATTGGGGTCTGGTACTCTGTTGCTCAGTTCTTCCTCTGTCTACAGTATCTTACTAGAGTCCGACACTCAGATGCTCATATCTTTTGCATGCTTTGTCATCGGAGACTAAATCTCTAGAATACAATAGTTATAATGCCCCTCTTGACTTATCCAAATCTGCAACTCACTGAGTTACACCATCTGAGAGATCTGGACCTGATTGTCGGATCATGTTGCATACTCTGTTCTTGTCTACCGAACCAAGACAATCTTTAATTTGACTTCCGGTATAGGAATATTATGTATTGCGGATGTGTGGGATAGACTTTGTTTCCATCAATGACAACACTTATGAAGCCAAACAGTGTCTCTTGCCAACAATCTCCCCCTTTGGCATTGATGGCAACACTTAGTGAAAAATGACTAAGTGTCGCAGTAACTCCCCCTTTGCTTGTGCTCTGTTTCTTTACACTATTTTACTAGTGCTCCCCCTTTGCTAGATTCCTCATTTTTCATTACTCTTCACTCCCCCTTTAACATCAATGGAAAAGGGTGGGATTCACATACCAAAATTGTGCATAAACTATTATATACATGGTGGCATGTGTACATACAATTCATATGTTATACTTACATATACTTAAGTATATCCGCAAATGTTGTCTTCAACTGTACAATCTCTATGGCCCAACTCCTCTTCATTCTATCCAAAATGGAGACGTGTCCACTTAACAAAAATGCATATGCTTTTGCCCTCTTTAAATCTGTTGGATCACTGGTCCGGGCTGTACTTTGTCCATCTACCAAGGCATCATGCATTGCCTCTAACTTAGGGATGATTATCCCTCTAAGTTCACCCATTCTATCCATTATGTTCTTCTTCTCTTTAACCAGTTTCTTTATTTCATTTATTATAACAATAGCTCAGCATTCTTGATGTGCCAGAGAGATAGTAAGAGGATCAAAATTCTGAGATAGGTTTGTCAATTTTTCCTCTTGTTCTTTCATCTTCTTCTCAATGTCCTCTGCAAATCTAGGCCAAGATAAACAAAATTTATATATATCTCCTCCATCCTTAAGAGTGTTTTCAATGCTCTTTATGTTGCAAGTATGAGGTGAGCCAGTGTTGTCATTGATGTCAACATACTCATATTGCATTGACGAGAAGGATTGGATGAGCTGTGTGCTGAGGATATTGAGAAAATTAGCCTCAGTCAGGAACAGTGAAGAACAGTGATGAGAAGAAGGCAAATGTATTGTATAGGTTGAGAACCGGAGGATGCGGATTAAAGGGTTTGTAGATATGAGTCTTGAGATGCTTCAGTTAAGATTTCAGAGGTCCGCATGAAGATCTGAAGGAGTTGTGGCGGTCGGTGTAGAACCAGTTCCGGCAAGTATTCAGAGGTGACAGAGGACCACAAAAAGGTCCGGTGAGGTCCGGAACTGTATAATCCTAATCTGCGGATTGGAAGGAGCCTTTGGGATGTCCTTGTGATGTGCCATCTCAAGTTGTGTATGATTTGGAGGTTCGGAAGTACCTCTTGCATTATGACAGTGGCGACAGACAGTGTTCTTGAAGTTCCGGATAAGGAAGAGAAGAGATTCCAGTAAGTAAAGAAAGTGCGGATGTACCTAGTCATTCAGGCAGGCTTGTGAAGGTTCTTGGATCATGTTGAGGTTGTGTTGTTGGTCCGCATTGATAGTAGAGCCCGGAATTGAAGATATTCTTCTGGATGAAGTTCTTGCTCTGTTTAGCCGACCGGATGAGTTGTTCATCCTACGAATGTTCTTGTGGTGGCCGACTGGATGTGTTATTCATCTTGCGGATACTCTTATGGTTGTTTGCCGACTTAGATGTTTGTTCCTAAGTCGATGTCTTGTATAAATAACAGTTTGTGAGTTCATTTCGAAGTGTGGATTGTGTGGATGAGTGTGGCATAGCGAAGAGAAGTGCGAAAGGCAGAGCAGAGGTTTTTGGGCTTAAATGAAACTGATCCGGACATGGTAGAGATGTCATTCTGCAGTTCAAGATTGTGATTCTTATCACTTTGTAGACAGTGTGTCTCCTTGTAGGCAGTGGGCCTCTTTGTGAGCAGTGTGCTCGGGCAGTGAGCCCTAATTGGCAAGTGCCATTCTTTTTCTTATTCTTCTAACAGAGAATAATCCTTGGGTTAATCACCCCGTGGTTTTTCCCTTAACCGGGTTTTCCATGTCAAAATCTTGGTGTTCAATGTGTTGATGTTTATCTACTCTTGTGTTTATGTATTATGCTTTCATGGATGATTAATTGATATGCTGTTAACTAACAACGAAGAATCAAGTGTTTGAAAGAACAAGAAGTTTTATACAACTGATTCACCCCCCCCTCTCAGTTGTATGCCTTAAATCCAATAATTGGTATCAGAGCCAAGTTCCTCTGAAAGGAGCTTAACCGCTTGAGGAGATCCAGGATGTCGTCATACAAGAAGGATAGTCCGAAGTTCGATGGAACCAACTTCACTCTCTGGAAAGGTCGCATGAAGTGTCACTTGGAATGTATGGGAAAAGCACACTTGGCTATGGTCTCAAAACCATATGTACCTCCACAAGGTGGTCCGACAACTCTGAATGAAATCACAGATGCTGAAAATAATCTGCGGACCAAGGAAGCCCTACTAAGCGCATTGAATGATTCAGATCTCTCAAATGTTATTGACCTACCAACTGCATATGAGATCCTGACTAAACTGGAACTTCTGTATGAAGGAGATGAGTTTCTCAAAAGTGCAAGGTTGCAAAGTTTGAAAGGGAAATTTGAAAGATTGAAGATGAGAGATGAATCATCACTACCTTTATGCCAAGAGTGAATGAGCTGGTATGTGGAATTAGAAATGCTGGTGGAACTCTAGATGAAAATGAGATTGTCTGCAAAATCCTAAGATCCCTTCTTGCTGCCTACAAAATCAAGATTGCTGCCATTGATGAATTCAGAGCCCACACAACTGTCACAAGAGAACAACTGGCTGGCAAACTAGCTGCATTTGAAATGACCGAGTTTGGAGATGATCCTCCCAAGACTGAATCTGCTTTCAAAGCCAGTACCTATGTGAAAGGCAAACAGAGATTTGATCCGGGAGAAAACTCATCAAGGAAGATGTCATGGTATGATCAAGCAAGAAGAGATATGGAAGAAGAAGAAGCAGAAACAGCTCAACTTGAAGCCCTCATTGCAAAGAGACTGCCAAGAGGATCCGGTAAGTATGAAGGAAAACTACCCTTTAAGTGTTTCAACTGCAATAAGATTGGTCATTTTGCTTCAAGATGTCCAGAAAGATCTGCAAGGTCTAATACTAACAGACAAAGGTTTCAAAAGAACTGCTATTATGTTCATGAAGAAGATGACAATGAAGGAGTAACAGATGATGAATCAGAACTAGGAAGCAAATCCGGAAATGAGTGGGTGTTTATTGCCATCAAGGAAGAAGATTCAATACTCTCTGAATCTGTCAATCACAAAGTTGTTGAAAAAGCTTTGGCTGCTCAAGTGGAAGAAAAGGATGATTGGGTTATTGACAGTGGATGTTCTCACCATATGACTGGTGACAACAATAAGTTCTTGAATTTGGAAAGGTATGAAGGAGGAATGGTAAAGTTTGGTGACAATTCTGCTGGCAGAATCAGAGGCAGGGGAACTATTTCCTTTGATGGAAAGAGCAAAACAGGTAATGTACTATATATTGAAGGATTGAAGCACAATCTTCTCAGTGTTGGTCAGTTAGTGGACAAAGGCTATGATCTCCGGTTCAAGAATGGAAAATGCAGAATCTTTACAAGCTCCGGAACTGAAATTGCATCCGGTGCTCAAACAAAAGGTAATATCTTTCATCTGGTTGGTTCAAACAAAAGTTGTCTGTTTGCTCAAGTTGATCAGAGTTGGTTATGGCATAGAAGAATGTGTCATGTGAATTTTGATAACATCATCAAGATAAGCAATATTCAGGCTGTAAGAGACCTTCCAAAATTGGTGAAACCTACAAATAGTTTGTGCAAAGAATGTCAGCTAGGTAAACAGAGCAGAGTCTCTTTCAAAAGTAAAGATCAGTCCTCTACCGGATTGTTGGAATTAGTACATACTGATCTCTGTGGTCTGACAAGAATCAAGAGTCTGTAAGGTGATAGATATTTCATGTTGTTAATTGATGACCATTCCCGAATGATGTGGGTTACCTTCCTAAAAGAGAAATCAGAAGCCCTTGAAAAGTTCAAAATCTTCAAAGCTATGGTAGAGAATCAAACCGGATTGAAACTAAAGTGTCTAAGGTCTGATAGACGTGGTGAATTTACATCTGGTGAGTTCATTGACTTTTGTGAGAAGCAGGGTATAAGGAGACAATTGTCTGCTCCTAGGACTCCACAGCAGAATGGAGTAGTTAAAAGAAAGAACCGGACCATCCAGGAAGCTGCCAGGACAATGATGTTGGAAGCAAATGTTCCTCAGATGTTTTGGAAAGAAGCTATCAGCACTGCAGTCTACACTCTCAATCGAGTTCAAATCAGAAACAACACCGGTAAGACCCCCTATGAACTCTGGTTTGGCATCACTCCTACTGTGAAATATTTCAGAGTATTTGGTAGCAAGTGTTATATTAAAAGAGATGAAGATCTAGGAAAGTTTGATGCTAGAAGTGATGAAGGAATTTTCTTGGGCTACTCCACTCAAAGCAAAGCATACTGGTGTTACAATAAGAGATTGAGGAAGATGATAGAAAGCACCAATGTGAAAGTTGATGAAGGAATTGAGAAGCCTTCAAGATTTTATGAGTTTGATGAAGATGATCAAGATGGTGTTCAGGTTCAAGGGACTCAATCCCCTCCGGTAAGTCAGAATCAACTTGATCCAGTAAATCAGGAAGAAGAAATAGGTCAGAATGAACCTGATCAAGAAGCAACAGTGCAGGATACTCCCAAAATTCCAAGGTATGTAAGACAGAACCACTCAGAAGATCAGATCATAGGTGACAGAAACAAAGGTGTGCAAACTAGAAGGAATGTTGCTCAAAATCAGGATGAATGTTGTCTGATTTCAAAGATTGAACCTAAAACAATAAATGAGGCTCGCAATGATGAAAATTGGACCAAAGCAATGGAAGATGAATTAATGCAAATTGAGAAAAATCACACTTAGGATCTTGTTCCCAGACCTAAAGACAGGAATGTGATTGGAACCAAATGGGTCTTCCGGAACAAACTGAATGAAGCTGGTGAAGTTATCAGAAACAAAGCTAGATTGGTCTGCAAAGGCTACTCTCAAATAGAAGGAATTGATTTTGAAGAGACCTTTGCTCCGGTGGCAAGAATTGAAGCAGTCAGATTATTTCTTGCATTTGCTACCTTCAAAGACTTCAAGGTATATCAGATGGATGTCAAGTCTGCTTTCCTAAATGGTGATCTGGAAGAAGAAGTTTACATTGAACAACCAGATGGATTTCAATTGTCTGATAATGATGATATGGTCTGCAAGTTGAAGAAAGTATTGTATGGACTAAAGCAAGCCCCAAGAGCATGGTATGAAAGGTTGGATAAGCATCTTGTGCAGATTGGATTCAACAAAGGTACTGCTGACAGTAACTTATATTTCAAAATTGTTCATGAAAACATTTTGATTGTTGAAGTGTTTGTGGATGATATCATTTTTGGAGGAGGAGATAGTATGTGCAAAACTTTTGCAAATCAGATGAAAAGTGAGTTTGAAATGTCTATGCTTGGTGAAATGAATTTCTTCTTGGGTCTGCAAATTACTCAAACAAAGAAAGAAATCTTCATTTCTCAGACCAAATATGTGAAAGAATTGTTGAGGAAATTTGGTATGGAAGATGCAAAGCCAATGAACACTCCCATGGCAACCGGATGTAAGTTGAGCAAAGATGATGACTCCCCAAAGGCAGATCAAACAAAGTATAGATCAATGATTGGTGGATTGTTGTATCTCACTCAGACTAGACCAGATATAATGCAGGCTGTTGGTCTTGTGGCAAGATTCCAGGCTGATCCTAGAGAATCTCATGTTATGGCAATCAAAAGAATTTTTAGGTACCTGAAAGGAACAGTTGAGTATGGTCTATGGTACCCTAGAGATCCGGATTTCTCTCTTCATGCTTACACAGATGCAGATTGGGCAGGAGATGTGGATGACCGGAAGAGCACTAGTGGTGGAGCATTCTTTTTGGGGAAGAGATTGGTTTCTTGGCTAAGCAAGAAACAAGATGCAATATCTCTGTCTACAACTGAAGCAGAATACATTGCAGCAGCAGGTAGTTGCACTCAAATCTTATGGATGAAGCAGATGCTAAGAGACATTAAAGTTGAATATGAGGAGCCTATCACAATTTTCTGTGATAATTCAAGTGCAATTAATATTTCTAAGAATCTGGTATTGCATTCTAAGACTAAGCACATATCTATCAAGTTTCACTTTTTGAGAGAACAAGTGAACAAGGAAGAAGTTAGATTGGAGTATGTTCCCTCAAAGGATCAGATTGTAGATATCTTTACTAAACCTCTTCCCAAGGACTCTTTTGAATATCTCCGGGAGAAGTTAGGGGTCATGGCCCCTCCGGTGATGAACTAGGATGCACTGATGTGCATCAGTCCGGTGGATATCACAGTCATATCTTGTGATCCGGATTGATGATGGGGAGCTGCAACTAAGGGGGAGCAGCTGGTATGACTCTGATGTATGAGAATTGCAAGTATGAGCCCTTTGCCATTGATGTCAAAGGGGGAGAGAAGACATGTGAAAAACAAGTGGTTGATGATCAAAGGGGGAGCAGTAAAGGAAGAGAAGACATGTGAAAAGTTGTTGTTGATAGGGGGAGCTGTGACAGAAAGGAGTTCTTGTCTTGATGGTTTTTCACATCATATGTTGCCATCAATGACAAAGGGGGAGATTGTTGCAAGTATGAGGTGAGCCAGTGTTGTCATTGATGTCAACATACTCATATTGCATTGACAAGAAGGATTGGATGAGCTGTGTGCTGAGGATATTGAGAAAATTAGCCTCAGTCAAGAACAGTGAAGAACAGTGATGAGAAGAAGGCAAATGTATTGTATAGGTTGAGAACTAGAGGATGCGGATTAAAGGGTTTGTAGATATGAGTCTTGAGATGCTTCAGTTAAGATTTCAGAGGTCCGCATGAAGATCTGAAGGAGTTGTGGCTGTCGGTGTAGAACCGGTTCCGGCAAGTATTCAGAGGTGACAGAGGACCACAAAAAGGTCCGGTGAGGTCCGGAACTGTATAATCCTAATCTGCGGATTGGAAGGACCCTTTGGGATGTCCTTGTGATGTGCCATCTCAAGTTGTGTATGATTTGGAGGTCCGGAAGTACCTCTTTCATTATGACAATGGCGACAGACAGTGTTCTTGAAGTTCCGGATAAGGAAGAGAAGAGATTCCAGTAAGTAAAGAAAGTGCGGATGTACCTGGTCATTCAGGCAGGCTTGTGAAGGTTCTTGGATCATGTTGAGGTTGTGTTGTTGGTCCGCATTGATAGTAGAGCCCGGAATTGAAGATATTCTTCCGGATGAAGTTCTTGCTCTGTTTAGCCGACCGGATGAGTTGTTCATCCTGCAAATGTTCTTGTGGTGGCCGACCGGATGTGTTATTCATCTTGCGGATACTCTTATGGTTGTTTTCCGACTTAGATGTTTGTTCCTAAGTCGATGTCTTGTATAAATAATGGTTTGTGAGTTCATTTCGAAGTGTGGATTGTGTGGATGAGTGTGGCATAGCGAAGAAAAGTGCGAAAGGCAGAGCAGAGGTTTTTGGGCTTAAATGGAACTGATCCGGACATGGTAGAGATGTCATTCTCCAGTTCAAGATTGTGATTCTTATCACTTTGTAGACAGTGTGTCTCCTTGTAGGCAGTGGGCCTCTTTGTGAGCAGTGTGCTCGGGCAGTGAGCCCTAATTGGCAAGTGCCATTCTTTTTCTTATTCTTCTAACAGAGAATAATCCTTGGGTTAATCACCCCGTGGTTTTTCCCTTAACCAGGTTTTCCACGTCAAAATCTTGGTGTTCAATGTGTTGATGTTTATCTGCTCTTGTGTTTATGTATTATGCTTTCATGGATGATTAATTGATATGTTGTTAACTAACAACGAAGAATCAAGTGTTTGAAAGAACAAGAAGTTTTATACAACTGATTCACCCCCCCCCCCCCTCTCAGTTGTATGCCTTAAATCCAACACTTTATGCCAATGTCTACGGTTTTTCTGTCATTGTCAATTAGTCCTTGTACCTCACTGAATCTTTTTCCAAAGAACTCTTTCCAGACCTTAGTTTTTGCTGATTTTTCTAAAGATTCAAAGTGTGTATTGACAGAATTAACCAAGTTTTTCAAATTACCAGATGGAGAGGCTGATGGATCCTTCCAATAAGTGGGCATGATCTTCCCCAGCATTCCGGAAGCAATACTTAGCAACTCACTGTCCTCTATATGAGATTTCAAAATTGTTTCTTTAGCTTTGGCCTGAGCAAAAGTTACTATATTCATTATCTAAACTAGAGAGAGAGAGAGAGTCTATATTTAGTGGCCTTTGAATCAATTCAGGTTCATCTAACTCTACAACTTCCTTATCCAGGAAATTTTGTACAGCTTCTGCGGTGTCTCTTGTAGTCTCGACCTCCTTCTCTTTGGGGGCATCTGAACTAACTTGCTTATTGTCATCAATGGTATTTGTTTCTTCTTTCTGTCCTTCCTCTTCCGAAACAGAGGAGTCTAATGCCTCATATGGCTCTTCATCATTTTTATTTAATCCTTCGACATCCTTGTTAGAAAATGTTTCTTCTTTATGTCCTTCCTCTTCTGGAACAGAGGAGTCTAATGCCTCAGATGACTCTTCATCATTTTTCTTTAATCCTTCGACATCCTTGCCAGAAAATTCTTCATTGATTTCCTTTAATCCTTCAACATCCATGTTAGAAGGCTCTTCATTTGCTTCCTCTACAATGGGAAGATTAAACCTTTTCAAGGCTTTCTAGAGAATTTCTTTTGTTTCATCAGCTATTTGGTCAGTTTGTCCAAGCATAAGTTTATTCATTATGGACTTGTTCTAGAAATCATCTTTACTATCCTTGAAAACCATGTTCATTTGTTTTGGAGTGATAGAAGGACATAGCTGTATCACAATCTGCTCCCAAATCTCCAAATCTTTTGCCTTGCATTTTCTTTTCTTAGCTCTAGTACTTCTTCTAGGCTCTTAGGAATTAATGAGATTATTTCAATGAAGGCTTTGTTATAGATGTTCAAATACCAAACAGTTGCTTCCTCAAATATTCTCTTATCTGCAGCATTGTATTCATCATAGAATTCTATCACCGGTTGCAGGTTTCCATCCACAGTGACTGCTTTGATGATGTCTTCAATTGAGAGAGTGGGTTTCTCAACAAACTCTTCTGTCTTTTGCTTCTCATCTTTCTTTTCATCCTTGGAGAGTTTGTGCTTGGCTTTCTTTAATTCTCTGACCTCCATATCTGATTATGTTTCTTCATCGTCTTTGAGGCTCACATATGTTCTTGTGGCCTTAGTCTTCTTTCTCTTTTCAGTGGGTTTGGCTTTTGATTTTGTAGACTTTGAGCTTTCAGAGGTGACAGGGGCAGAACTTCTAGTAGATCTTATCCGGGTAGAGGCTTTCACCAGAATACTTTCTTTCTTTGCTCCTTCCCTTTCCCTTTTAGTTCTCTCTATTCTTTCTCTATTTGCAGCAACAACCTCCTTTGTTATGCCAAACATCCTAGCAAGCTCTTCAACCTCCCTTCTTACTTTCCTTTTTCTTTATGACTTCCTTAACTCAACATGCAATTTTATGTTTAGCTCATCAAAGGTGCCAAACCTCTCTACTTCAGTGTCCTTGGGTTGGCTTAACAAATGTTGAACATGTGCCTCTAATAGGTTTTCATTTGCTTCATAACCCATGGGCATCACCCATACAGTCCTTGGCTCAACTGCCTCCATTAGGCATTGGTTTGTATCAACCATGAAACAAACTGTGTCTTCATATTTATCAACTATTGATTTTGGTATTCTCTCTCTTGCATGAATTATGCCTTGAAAATTCTTGAAGTAACCCTAGAGAGATGCCTTCCGGGCTTGTGCATCACCAAGTGTATACAGATAATCCCTGATTTGAATGGCCACTGGTTTATCATTTGTCTAGATCAGACCTCTTGATCCTGGTAGCTCATTCATGAAGTAGAAGAATAAACACAATATCAAACTGCCATATTTGAAGGTATTTTTCTTATCTTTCTTGATCTTCTCCAGATTTTCCATCAGTTGATTCAGTAGAAGCTCACACATATCATAGTCTGTATTTTCTCTCAGCATTTGATATGCAACATAGATTGTTGTACTGGATACAAAATTCTCCCTGCTTGAGTGGTAAATTTTGTATCCAATTATGTGCAAACTTGATATCTGGATCAATGATATCATTTATAGTCATTACCGTCCTATCATATTTTGATCTGGTGGCTTCTATTACCATTTGATTATTCATAGCTTTGAGTGCAAGTAATCCACCAGTTGAGTGTAATCCGGTTACAGCCCTGATGGCATCTTTGGTTATCTTAAATGGACTCATTAACCACATAAAGTTATCATGTATCTTGCTCAAGACATATCAGACCCATCTGTCTTCTCCATATGATCAGAAATGTATTCAATGCACAAAGTGCTTATCCTTTAGGGCATTGAATTCCGTCTTGAGTTCAAAGTTTTCATTACTTAGTTGTTTGTGATACAATTCTACCAATTCTAGGTCTCCTAGTTCCTTAAGGTTTGCATGAAGGTAAACCCTAACATCTTCTACATGCAGAACACCATGCGAGATATGGGAAAATGCACCCAAGGGATCAACTTCTAGAGATTTGAATGGATGTTTCTTGAATTTCAGTCTTGGCCTCTCAGTGGCATTCACAACCATGGGAGTAGCCATTTTAGCAATGAAATCTAGATAATTTGCAGAAGGAAAATACCTTTTTACGCCTTAGGGTTTGAAGCAAATGTTGGAGCAAATTTCTGCTTGATTTTGATCTTCAACTTGAACTTGAGTAGTCTGCATGATCTCTTCTCAGGGCTCTTCTTTCTTCTTCATGAGTACAAAGTGTGTAAATGACGAGTGATAACACCTTTTATCCTTGCACAAAACCTAATTCCCTTTTGTAATAAATGTATATTTTAAAGTCATTCGGTAACCCTATTTTGAGTGAATTTCTCATGAATCACTATGTGGATCTTCAAGTCATCATCCAAGTGAATTGGAAACATATATTTATCCTTCCAAAACATGTCTCCAAATCCACATATCATAATCTTAGATTTTCATATCATACCGGATATGTTTGTGTAGTTTTATTTTTACCGGATGGCTACCAGAGTTGGATCTACTCATAATTTCTTCAAATCTTTATGCGGATTACTCAACCTTCAACTGAATGATTTTGATGAAGCCTTCAAGACCCCTTTTAATCCACAACCTCTGACTCTTACCCATTTTGCCGAATTCAGGCACTTACTAACTGATTGGGGTAATTTGATCTTCTTTGCAGCTCCCCTTGAGCCAGAGCTCACCTTTTAATTTCCAGAAGGATTATCAGCACCAAATTCTGGTGCAGACCCATCACCAATGTTCATCACATTCTTCTTTATCCAAATCTTGTTCATCTCCTTCTGAACCTCATCCGCATTCACTTTACCTTTGCCTTTGTCTTGTTTATGATCATGTTTCGCTAGACCTTTTCCATTATGATTTCTACTCCTGTAGAATCTAGCTATATGACCAGATCCATTGCAATTGTAACACACAACATTTCTTTGCTTATTTGAATGATATCCTCTTGATCTACACTCATTAGCCATATGGCCCATTCTATTGCATACAAATCATCTACCATTGAAAGAATGATTCATTTGCATATTTCTGCATTCATGAGATTTGTGACCATACCTTTTGCAATTGAAGCATTGACCAGAGAAGGATGGATTAATTTGATTTATTCTGCTCCTGCACTGAGTTTCTTTATGACCAAATTTGTTGCAGTTGAAGCAGCTTCCATTGAAAGATGGATATCTTTGAGTATTAGGTTGCCTTACCAGAGGTCTTCTAGGCTTGAATCTTTATTTTCTTGGCCCAAAGTTTTTTTTATCAGATCTAGAACTTTCACCTTTCTCATATCCCAAGCCATGCTTATCATCTACCTTCTTTTGACTTTCAAGAAGTACTTCAAGTTTGGCTGAGCTTATCTTGAATTTTTCTTTGTATTCATTTGCAACTTTAAGATCCCTTTTTAGAGTGTTAATCTGTCTCTCAAGCTATTCTTCATTGTATCTGGTTTCTTCAAGATCAAACTCAAGATGTCTAATTACTTTGTCCATTTTGTAGCAATCTTCTGATTTCTCTTTGAGGGATTGATTTAAGTTTTCTTCAGTCTTTCTCTTTTTTCAATTTCTTAAGTAAATTTCATAACCCCTGATTCCAATTCATGTCTTAGCATAACAATTTCTTTTGACAGTTTCTCACATAGCTTTGTTTTCTCATTCAAATCTTCATCAGTATTATTAGCTTCATTTTGATTTACTAACTTCTAAAGTAGTTCCTTTCTCTTTTTCACAGAGTTACTAAGTTTTCTTTCAGCTCATTGATGAAATCATTAGCCTCCTTAAGTCGCTCTCTCAAGTTATTGACTTCAGACTAGGATTGTTCAAGATCATCTAGGGCATACTAAAGTTGTTTTTTCATACCATAAGCATCCATTAAGATTCCCAGATCCTCCTCAAGCTATTAGGCTTTTTCTGAGGAACTTAGCTCTGATACCAATTGTTGGAAACAAGGCAAATAACTGAGAGGGGGGGTGAATCAATTATCTTCAAACTTTTCTCACTTTTACTTTCTTAACATTTAGTGCTATATCAAAACATGAAAGCATAAGCAACCATAAAAATGAAATGAAATTAACACACATAACACAAGGATTTTTACGTGGAAACCCTGTTAAGGGAAAAACACGGGGTGACTAACCCAAGATTGTATTCTCTGTTAAAAGAATAGAAGAGTACAAAATGGCACTTGCCAATTAGGGCTCACTGCCTGAGCACACTACTCACAAGAGGCTCACTGCCTACTAGAGACTTACAGATGATACCAATGTGTTTGAACTTATGAACATCATCTACATATGCAAAAATTTGGTTCCGATTAGGCTCAATATACTGATCTAGCACATTTCATTCTTCTTCTGCTTAGTGTCACTCTTATGTCATATCCCAAGCTTGGATTACTGTCTTCTCACTTTTCTTCTGCTTTTCTTCGCACTTTATCCAATCATACATCACTTCACTCATTCACAAGCAAGAATCCATCGGGTATATATATCTACATCAAGGATTTCCAACAACTTTCTAGTCGGCAACAAAAACACTTAAGATATTTGCAAGTTACTGTTCTATCGGTTGAATCCATACTTGATTGATGATGCGCATCAAAAAATTAGGCATAGAAGTCATTCTCTATGTCAGCCAAAATCATATAACACTTCAAGCTATTTGATCAACACCTTCTGTACATCCGGATTGGGGTCTGGTACACTGTTGCTCAGTTCTTCCTCTCTCTACACTGTCTTACTAGAGTCTGACACTCAGATGCTCATATCTTTTGCATGCTTTGTCACCAAAGACTAAATCTCTGGAATACAATAGTTATAATTCCCCTCATGACTTATCCAAATCCATAACTCACTGAGTTACACCATCTGAGAGATCTGGACCTGATTGTTAGATCATGTTGCATATTCTGTTCTTGTCTACCGGACCAAGACAATCTTCAAATTGACTTCTAGTAGAGGCATATTATGTACTACAGATGTGTGGGATAGACTTTGTTGCCATCAATGACAACACTTATGAAGCCAAACAGTGTCTCTTGCCAACAGTTGGGAGACACATTTTTGTCTACATCTCATAGCTCAACACATATATTTCTTCAATGCTTGTTGTTTTCCTAGATTTAGGTGAAACAAAGGGTGTAATTCATATGGTGGTAGAGTCTTTGATAAAGTTGAGATGGTAGGGTGGTATAAAAAGATATTGGATGATACCATTTTGGGACTAGGTTTCCTTCCGAGTAATGGAACTTGGCTTGTGATTCTTCAGCCTTACAATGGTCAGTGGGCTCCATTCATTATCACAATTGTGGGCCAAAACAAGGATGAACGCAAACATAAGGCCAAATGGGGTCCAAAATTCCTAAAAGCTATTACTAGTGTAGCCCCTATGTAGGATGTCAACCGGTCATTTTCAATCAATACTAGGATCTTAGACTCAAGCAAGGAATGGGGTTGTGGTGGAGGATACAAAGGTTTGAAGATTGGTGCGGTCTCATTTGTCAATACTATAAACAAATGCAAATAGAATATGTAATAAAAGGATATATACTTGTATTTTCTATAGAAAAGTTAGAAAAATTAAATTGTAATCTCTTATAGTTTTTTTGTAACTGAAACTTCATAGAAATATAGTATTCTCAAAAGGAATTATGACAATGGCCCTTCATTGGAGTAGCTAGTTAATATTTTTTGGTTGATTTCTTTTATATGAATGGCCCCCTCTCTCCAAATTCACTCATTAATTTTTTTTTATTAATATAATTTCAATAAATATTAAATAATACATCATACCTAATTATTTATAGTACCATTACTAAATTATATGTACATAATTATGTATATCTCATTTTTCCAATTTAACTATTTGGATATTAAAATACAATGATTCAATTATAAAAATTTTAAATAACTTTTAGTGATAATATTTTTAAAAAAAATTATAATAAACATTTTTTGTTTTAATGGGATGGAAATCATTCAAATAAGTTTGTGAGAATGTTTTCAAGTTTTTAGGATATAATGTAAAGAATAATGTTTATTTAGATGAGTGATTAATCTTTTGGCTTAAAATTTTTTGGAACAATTTTGTTATAATAGAAAATGTACTATAAACAATAAATGAATTCATCAATAATTTATTATGTGAGAATAATAGTCTTGTTGAAATTTAAAAAATAAAACAATCGATAATGGGTTGTTTTAAGTGGCGGTAGGAGACATCGTAGGAATGATGGAGTGGTGACGAGAGATGTCATTACAATGATGAAGTTGGTACTCCATTCATTTCACGACATGGTGGAGGTAGAGGAAGTTAGTACATGGCATGGGCGAAGGACTCCTCAACAACACATTGCTTGCATTCTTCTCGAGGATTTGCTATCGACTATGGCGTCTATAGTTGATGCAAGGGGACTAGGTAGGAAGATGGTGGTTAAGTTGAAGGGAAAAGGTGTCATGGAGGAGAAAGCTAGTAAGAAAAGGAAGAGACATGTCTTAGGGGAGGAGGTGCTGGTTGATTTCATGGCTATGATGGAAAAGGATATTACAAACTCTGGTATACGTCTTTGGTTGCAAAGAATGTGGCTCATGGCCAAGGACATGGATGGAACTTTGGGAGTTAGCATAGACGGGCAATGGTGAAACTTCTACTTGACCCAGGCTATACTAGAGGATGTTGGAACACCTTTGATGCAACACAATCATTGGCTTGCACATCCATGTTATCTATGACAATGATTTCATTTCTTTTACACGATGATATAGGAGATGTCATGCATCATCCTGAGGTGCACTTTGATTGTTATTTGGAGCATTTGCACACCATCAAATGAAGACAACTTTGTTTACAATGAGTAGTTAAAGAAATCGCCTTGAGCCTGAAAATTGCTCTCCTAGACAAGGCAATACCAATGGAATTCGAGTGCTATGAAGAAGAGGAAGCGGAGGACGAATATGATGCAGTGAAAGAGTCGAGTCTAATGGAAGGAGATAAGGTGACAAAGACTCTAGGTTTGGTAGTTCATTGTCATAAATGTGTATGTCCATCTGGGGGGGTGTAAGGCTTGCATAGTTTTCCTTGGCCCCCTATTTCTTGTTTTTCCTTGAAATAGACAATAAACCTTCTACTAGCAGTATAAAGACTATATAAGATAGTATACTAAAAGGTGATAGTAGTAATACATTCTCGGGTTCAACAAATCGTTGGATCTAGTTTTTGATGGCACGATGCTTGTTCAGATTGGTTTTTTTGGTTCTTAGATCCCAAACCAGGTTATATATAAAAAGAAAGAAGAAATTTTAAAAATAAAAATTTGCCACCAAAGACAAAAATACAAACTTGTTAACAAAATTAAATACCTAATTCTCTTACAAGAAACTCTTCAAAAGTTAATTCTTAAGAAGCGACCCATGGAGGGGGACTCTAAAATCTATTTTAATGGAGTTGGAGGTCCCATGAAATTAAAAAAAAGTTGCTATAAGATAAATTAGAATTTTATTAAAACTAATGCTATAAGATAAATTAGAATTTTATTAAAAAGGAAGAGATTTTTTTCTTCATATTATACATCTACAATTTTTACATTTTCACAAATAAACTTTAAAATCATTTTCACAAATAGACTTTAAAATCACCTTCATGGGATTTCATACTGTAGGTTGAAGAAAATCTGTAAAGTACTAGATTTTCACATTCACTCAAACTGATGCAATACATAATTATTGCAAGTAAAACAAAGTAAAGTACTAATTTCCATTTTCATTCAGTTGAAAAGTAAATTTTAACATTTCTAGAAATAAGTTAAAAGTAAGATTCATAAGTTTAAAATATAATCATGATTACAATATATATGTATACATCTGAAGTCGATTACAGAGTATGTCAAAATCAACAATATTACAAGTGTCAAATATTGGCATCAAGCCTCACAAATCTTTGAAACAATAGAAGTACAAGGTGATCAATATCATATAAATCTGACAAATAGTCTTCGACTGCCATCGACCAACCGGCCATCTACTGCGTCGAAGGACAAGACATTGGTTTAGGCACTTCTTCTGCCCAACCACGAAGCTTGCGCTTTCTCGGTATCCTTCAAATTGAAGGATGCCTGACCCTGCTCGAAGAGCCTAGCAAACCTGTAAACAAGTGCAGGGTGGAATCTGGTGTGTGTCTATCAATCTACATGCATTACTATCATAAATCCAACATCTCATCAATAGGATATGGCAGGGAAATATAAAAATGAATACTAGGCTATCAACCATTTTCTATAATAGTATACATGTTTATTTCAACATCTCATTAGCTTTGGCCAAAACATTAACCGTGTTACAGAGTATAGGGTTCGAAAAAGAAAACCTACTTCCTTGTTATTCCATACTTGATACCCGTCTTGGAAGGCAATCTTTCCAATAATACACAATAAAGAAAAATAAAACATAGGGAATGCAAACATTTATTTTCTTTCAATAATTTAGAAGTACAAGTTTCAATAATCAATTCTTTACTTTCCCAAAACATCCAATGCATGAAATATACTAAGAAGCAATCCACTAGTTCAGTCATTTAATTATTTCAATAATAAATTTAATTCTCAGATCTGCCTTCCTGTAATTTTTGTGACAAGGGGTTTATTTGAAACACAAATAATAAAAAACATACAACAGACTTCCTGTCGCTGTGGCGACAGGAACTGCTACAGGAACCCAAAACAGTGATAAAGAGCAAATAAATCATTCTTTTAACAACATTCAAGGAGTAAGGTATATAATTTATTGACTCTAATTTGCCAGTATGTTGTTTTATCAGTGTATCAGTTTTGATTAACATTCATTTCAATTCTGATAACATTCTAACAAGTTTATTAATTATTTTAACATAGCTATAAGATCTACTGATTTTGCTACAGGAAGGTAGTAGTTCCCAGTTTATATAATATACAAGGTTTACTGTCGTAAATAAAAGCTATATAACTAATTTTTCCACTCAGATTCAAAGATTACAATGAAGCTACTACAGGAAATACAAATTATCTAAGATCAGAGGTTTGTTGTTTAACAAAAGAGGTCAATTTTCTAGTTTTACTATTTATCTTAGCCAACATGCAAATGAAATACAGTCATGAGATCTTTTACCAGACACTTAAATAGTAATCTACAGGAGTTTAACTTAGTTTAAAATCTAGATCTTAGGGAATATAGAAACTACAGTCATGTCTGACGTCAGAAAATTAGAAGTTTTGGTGACAACGAGATGAGGGATTGATCTATATGGATCGATCAAGCATAGGTCAAAATCAGCCAACAAAGAATGGTAATCATCCTAGGAAAATAATTGAAGATGACCAGTCCATACAGGCGACCAAATCTAAGGCAAACGGCCATAAGGAAACGGCAACCATGTTAAAGATTTGGTAGTTTTGGTGGCAAGCGTTAGCTGGAGGATGACTTAGGAATGTCATTCGACCAACAAGGAAATAGCAGCCAGGAACCCAAAGACGACCATCATACGTAGATCAGTCTAGTTTTCAAGTTGCCTAGGTAGAAAATGAAGAGGACGACTCAGGGATTGGGACAACAACCAGGCAAAAACAATCTAATTCCTTTAGCAAGAGGCGGCTAGAAAGATAAGCAAAAAAAAGAAAAGAGATCAACTAGGCAACAAGATAGCCATCATAAGGGAAGGATGACCAGTTTAAAACATGGCTTGATTTAGCACAGAAGAGACACCAAAACCAAATGGAAGGAGATATATTTTTAAACTGCTAACATTTGTTTAATATGGTAAAAATAAAACCAGAGGAGAACTTGGAAAAAGATGGTGATGTGATGAAGATTTAGCTGGTGACATCTCTGCTGCTCTTTTCCTCCTATCACTTGCAATTCCTTCAAGTCTCTGTCGCACAAAACCCCCAGCTTCCCTCTGCCAAGTCGTGTTTTTTTTTCTCTGCAATTTATTGGTGATCCTTAATCCATTCGATCTCCCCCTTTTAACCATTTTCCTTCTCATATTTTGAACGATCAAAAATAAGTTTGGAAAACTCCACATGAGTTTCAGTTTGCATGGACTTTTCACCAACCAAATTTGAGAAATAAACTCTTTAAAATATCACAATAATATCTTTTATATCTTACTGTCGCATGGGTGACAAGGACTTATTTTATTGTTTTATTCAAAACTCTAAATATAATAAAGCTATTTTTAATATTATTTAACTATTTCATTTAAAACAATATTTAAATAATAAAAAAAATTAAAAATAAATTTAATACAATATTGCATAATATATATATATATATATATATATTACTATATTTATTTAATTTAAGGAGCATATTATCTTCCAAACATCTTTAGACAATATTTTTTTTTTTTGAAAATAGAACCACATACATTTTCTTATTTAAATACTAAACATCATTTGAAACATAATTCGAAAAGACTTTTAATTCAAGGATACACATCATGCATTTGAAAATGATTAACCATAAATTAATGAAATAAAACCCATTCAATTATGCATGTGCAACTACGTGATGTGTGTGAAAGAACCAGATAGAACCCAACACATGTTGCCAAAAAGCTAGGTCTCCTCTACCTGAGCCATACCCTTGTCCTTCAACAAGACCTGCAAACACTCAAACTCATCACACCATCAATAAGTTAGCCCAATATATAGCCAAGGCAACATAACATTAACCATTAACATATCATATCCAATGTAAATCTACTATTTTTCCATAATCTTACTTGTAATTAACTAATGAGGTAAATCTAAAAAGTTTAAGACGTGACAAAATCTTTAAAATAAAATTGGTAATTATTCAACATGCCATCCACATGGTGTTGGGAGACACATTTTTGTCTACATCTCATAGGTATAGGGTTAATACATATATTTCTTCAATGCTAATTGTTGTTTTCCTAGATTTAGGTGAAACAAATGATGTACTTCATATGGTGGCAGAGTCTCTGATAAAGTTGAGATGGCAAGGTGGTCTGAAAAAGATATTGGATTATACCATTTTGGGACTAGGCTTCCTTCCGGGTAATGGGACTTGGCTTGTGATTCTTCAACCTTACAATGGTCAGTGGGCTCCATTCATTATCACAATTGTGGGCCAGAATGAGGATGAATGTAAACATAAGGCCAAATGGGGTCCAAAATTCCTAAAAGCTATTACTAGTGTAGCCCCTATTTGGGATGCTGATTGGTTATTTGCAATCGATACTGGGATCTTGGACTCAAGTGAGGAATGGGGTTGTTGTGGAAGATACAAATTTTTGAAGATTGGTGCAGTCTCATTGGTCAATACTATAATAAAATGCAAATAGAATATGTAATAGAAGGATATATACTTGTATTTTCTATAGAAAAGTTAGAAAAATTAAATTGTAATCTCTTATAGATTTTTGTAATTTAAACGTCATAGAAATATAGTATTCCCAAAAGGGATTATGACAATGGCCCTCCATTGGAGCAGCGAGTTAATATTTTTTGGTTGATTTCTTTTATAGGAATGGCCCCCTCTCTCCAAATTCTCTCATTAAATTTTTTATTAATTAATATAATTTCAATAAATATTAAATAATACATTATAACAAATTATTTATAGTGCCATTGCTAAATTATATGTACATAATTATGTATATCTCATTTTTCCAATTTAAATATTTAGATATTAAAATACACTAATTCAATTGTAAAAATTTCAAATAACTTTTAATGATAAATATTTGAAAAAAAAATTATAATAAACATTTTTTGTTCTAATGGGATGGAAAGAATTCAAATAAGTTTGTGAGAATGCTTTCAAGTTTTTAGGATATAATGTAAAAAATAATGTTTATTTAGATGAGCGATTAATCTTTTGGCTTAAAATTTTTTGGAACAATTTTGTTTTAATAGAAAATGAACTATAAACAATAAATAAATTCATCAACAATTTATTATGTGAGAATAATAGTCTTGTTGAAATTTACAAAATAAAACAATCGATAATGGTTTGTTTTAAGTGGCGGTAAGAGATGCCGTAGGAATGATGGAGTGGTGATGAGAGATGTCATTACAATGATAAAGTTGCTACTCCATCATTCATTTCCCGACATGGTGGAGGTAAATGAAGTTAGTATGTGGCATGGGCGAAGGACTCCTGAACAACACATTGTTTGTGTTCTTCTCGAGGATTTGCTATCAACTATGGCATCTGTAGCTGATGCAAGGGGACTGTAGGAAGATGGTGGTTAAGTTGAAGGGGAAAGGTGTCATGGAGGAGAAAGCTAGTAAGAAAAAGAAGAGACATGTCTCATGGGAGGAGGCACTAGACGATTTCATGGCTATGATGGAAAAGGATATTACAAACACTGGTATATGCCTCTAGTTACAAACAATGTGGGTCATGGCCAAGGACATTGATGGAACTCCAGGGGTTGGCATAGATAGACGATGGTGAAACTTCTACTTGACCCAAGCTATACTAGAGGACGTTGGAACACCTTTGATGCAACATAGTCATAAGGCTAAGGTCGGTCATGCTGAGGTCACGGATCCAATTTTAGTGATATGATTGTATTGTTTTTTATTGGTGGCTTGGTACAATAGGATCTATTTTTTTGGTGCAATGCTAAATTTAGCAACAAATGATTATTCTCCCTTTTGGGACTGCCATTCATGTGCGAAGGGTTTTCAATCTGTACATTATTCTTTATTCCCTGCATTCACTTGTTGCGAATTAATTGTATGGGACTTCAGATGATTAATTAGCATTTATCACTCGCCTAAGCTTTGGCTACAAATATCGACTAACTCCTCATTTGTTTGCATCATGCTTTTGTAGCTAGTTTTGAGTTGGAATTTGGTCTCAGATTTCCTTGAGAGTGCTTTGATTAATGGGGTCTATTCAGTGTAGTAAGAGGCTTTATTTTCCAATTCAAAAATGGGAAAAACCCTTTCAAGGCCTTCTTCAACCAGATGATTTTGCTGAAGTCTTTAAGTTTTATGATAATGAGGTGCATAATGCAATCATTTCAGTTTGTGGTCGTGAAATGTTGGGTTTCTCCAGGCCTATTTATCCGTCGCAGGTAGTATCTCACTTCTTGTCTAATGCAATGGACCTCACTCAGAATGCGAATATGGTTAAAAATCTGGGTTTGCTTTTTGTTCATGAGTTGTTCTTTTCTCTTGACAAATTTAACTCTGCCCTAGAAGATTATGACTTGTTTTCAGGTATTGCTCCAATTGGTGGGCTTTTTATGCATAAGGATTTGAGGCGCTCCCCGGCTACTGAGTGTATTTACAAAGCCATTCTTCATGGCCTTCAAAACAACTACCAAGTTTCGATGCAGAATAGTTTAATCTGTCATTCGGAGGAGCTTGGTTCAGAATTTGTAGAAGCTATAAGGGAAGTTTATAATGCTCTATCATTCCTGGTTCGTTTTGTTCCTCCTCCCCCGCCACCTCCTCCTCTTGAAGACAATGATGCAGAAGTGGAACCTGTTCAGGGTTTCATTGTTGCATATCTTAATGCTGCTGCCTAAAGTTCATTTTTTGGAAAGTCCTAATTTTTTGGGTTAATTATTGTAATATTTGTATTGGCCCTGGATTGGCCTCGACATGTCTGTATTTGGTCTTCCATTTTGTAGATGTTTTTTGGCAGTGGATAGACTATTTTGATACTTAGGTGGTGTAGTCTTTGCAAGGTTGCCCATTTAGCAGTTTTGATGAAAAATCATGTTGTAGATCCCCATGTTTGGGTTGATGTTGTAATGATTTTGTTATCAAACTGGGCTATAATCGGAGGTTTTCTTATTGGTTCTTTCCTGCCAGTATGCCCTTTTGAACCAGTTTCTTTGTAATTAATCTTTTATAATATAATATATTTCAGTGGCTTGCCACTTTTGCCAAAAAAAACATAGTCATTGACTTGTGCATCCATTATTCTACGACAATGATTTCATTTCTTTTACATGATGATGTATAGGAGATGTCATGCATCATTCTTAGGTGCACTTTGATTGTTATTTGGAGCATTTGCACGCCATCAAATGAAGATAACTTTGTTTACAACGAGCGGTTGAGGAAATCACCTTAAGCCTGAAAATTACTCTCTTAGACCTTGCAACTACGAAAGGTTACTATTCTTCCCAGTTTTGGTCTTTTTGAATACCCTTGAAGAATGGTCTAAAACTTTTAGAGTTTCCAAAAAGAGCTAAAAATGGTAGGACTTACTATTTTTAGTAACTCTACATTTGAGCTCGGATGGACCCAAAATTTTCCCAAAAGGTGCAAAACTGTTAAGTAAACATATCGGGTGAGTTTCAACTCAAGATCATACCTAGATTGCGAGATATTAAAGTTTTTGTTTTTTGAAATTGTCATAAAAAAGTTCTGAACTCAGTTTTGAGGCACTTAGAGGTCCCTAAATGCCCCGAAAGTTGTTATAACTTGCAAAGTCAGTTATAGCTTGATAGATCTCTTCACGAGCTTTCTGACACATCAAATGATTCGTCAATCAAACACTTAGATCAAAAGTTATGGCCTCCGAAAGTTGGACCTCCTGTTTTTGGGAAATGTGAAAATGTTGGACACTTAAAAGGGTTGTAAAGGGGAGTGTTACACATGTTGGCGTGTGATTTGGCACATCACAAGGCATCTTTGATTGGAGATAATTTGGGTGCCACTTTTGGGTGGTTTTGGCTCATGATTTTGTAATTACCAATGATGGTTTACTATAGTGTATCTCTTATATATCAGGAGCTTGAGATGGAGGTTGTGTGTAAGAGTCTTATAGATATTGAGTTACCTCTGGGTCTCTGGTTGGTTATACTCTTGTGAAAGCTTGCTCTACAAGTATATTGTAATCTTCTTGATTCCTAAATAATACATTGGGTGACTTTGAAGTGTGGCATTTTTAATCAAAAGGGTTTTCCTCACGTATATCTTATGTTGTGAGTTTTATATTTGCATTTGGATTTTGTTACCTTTTTGTTAATGTGCATCTCATAATCTATAATTATAAAAGTTAAAATTTGCATAAATCTTTTCTTAGTAGATTAGTGTAGGAAGCGTTTCCATATACCTTGCTTCCTTTCAGATGCAAGGGGACTGGATAGGAAGATGGCGGTTAAGTTGAAAGGGAAAGGTGTCATGGAGGAGAAAGCTAGTAAGAAAAGGAAGAGATGTGTCTTAGGGGAGGAGGCGCTGGCCGATTTCATGGCTATGATGGAAAATGATATTACAAACCATGGTATATGCCTTTGGTTACAAAGAATGTGGGTCACAGCCAAGGGCATGGATGGAACTGCAGGGGTTAGCATAGACAGGCGACGGTGAAACTTCTACTTGACCTAGGCTATACCAGAGGATGTTGGAACACCTTTGATGCAACATAGTCAGTGGCTTGTGCATCCATGTTTTCTACGACAATGAATTCATTTCTTTTACATGATGATATAGGAGATGTCATGCATCATTTTGAGGTGCACATTGATTGTTATTTGGAGCATTTGAATGCCATCAAATCAAGATAACTTTGTTTACAACGAGCGGTTGAGGAAATCACCTTAAGCCTGAAAATTACTCTCCTAGACAAGGCAATACCAGTGGAATCTGAGTATTATGAAGAAGAGAAAGCGAAGGACAAATAGAATGCAGTGAAAGAGTCGAGTCCAGTGGAAGGAGAGAAGGTGACAAAGACTCCAAGTTTGATAGTTCATTATCATAAATGTGTATATCCATCTTGGGGGGCCGTAAGGCTTGGGTAATTTTCCTTGGCCACCTATTTTTTGTTTTTTCTTCAAACATACAATAAACCTTTTGCTATCAGTATAATGACTATATAAGATAATATAGTAATAGGTGATAGTAGTAATACATTCTGGGGTTCAACAACTCGTTGGAGCTAGTTTTTGATGGCATGATGCCTGTTCATATTGGTTTTTTGGGTTCTTAGATCCCAAACCAGGTTATATATAAAAAGAAAGAAGAAATTTTAAAAATAAAAATTTTCCACCAGAGACAAAAATACAAACTTGTCAACAAAATTAAATAATAGACATCAAATTTCCACAATCCATGATAATATAAATGAGTGCTGCTGGATTAAACTGTGTGAGTGTTTTTATCTAATGTTTTGGATCATACTCCATGATCCATCATCAGGAGAATAGAAAGCAAGAGAAGAGAACAATAATGGATAACATTAAAATTGCACATCGGAAGAAAATTAAATACCTAATTCTGTTACAAGAAGCTCTTCAAAAATCAATTCTTAAGAAGCGACCCATAGAAGGGGACTCCAAAATCTATTTTAATGGAGTTGGAAGTTGATGAAATAATTTTTTTTTGCTATAAGATAAATTAGAATTTTATTCAAAAAAGAAGAGATTTTTTTTCTTCATATTATAAAATCTACAATATTTACATTTTCACAAATAATCTTTAAAACCATTGTTTAAATGGACTTTTTTAAAACCATTTGTCGTCCCCTCATTTAAAAATTACATGCGATCACCAACTTATAAAGATTTCCGAACCACCTCCGTATAAAACACCCTAAAAATTCTCAACAGCGCCCTCTAAAATATTCCAGAAAGCCCCTTCCATAAAACCGCTACCTTATTATCTCCAAAACTTTTATTACAAATTTAATAATTAACAAATTCAATCTTCCATACTAGTCTGTTTTGACTTGTAGAAATCCTCGACAGAGTCGACACCATTCAGAAAGAAGAAGAAACAGGAATATACCACGTTCTCCATTTCAAAAAGCAGAAAAAAGAAAGAAAGAGGGAGAAGATAACACCATTGATGAATGAGAAAGTTTCCATGTATTCTCCACTACACCATTACATGATACTGGAGCCCATGAGCCCCTTCACACCGCGCTCTAACTTCACCGACAACGCCAAGAACTTCTACCAGGTATGTTTTTTTTTTCTTAAAACGTCACGCATGGGAATTGAACCCTGACATTCAGGTTTCCGACTTCTCACAGAACAAAAAATTAACATACACTAGGTTTCAATCCCCAAAAAATTGAGCCCTGGAAAAGAACCCCAATCTGCCAAGTTTCTAATCAGAATAAAATTATAAAATCGAACATATATTACTTATTCAAAAAAACTGAGCCATAGGAATCGAATCCCGGTCTGCTAGGTTTTTAATGCCATGCACTAGGTATTTTTAAGGCGTAATGCCGTAATTTAACCTCACCTGTAAGATCGCCAGAGTTAGTCAGAGTGCCAATCGAGCTCCGGTTCTTCTTTCGAGATACGCTGCCATTGACCAAGGGCAATCTGTGCTGTCAAAATCACTTCGGTTTTCATCCTACTCTGATCATTTTTGAACCCAATTAATGTCAGGCATGTGCTGGTGTAGACGCAAATCACCCGCACCCTGTTCCAACTATTTTTGACCTGAATTAACTCCAGGCTTGAATTTCCATTAGGTGTTCATTGTCATGGGCAAAGGGCAATTGAGGCTGTGATATTTACCTGCATCCTATTCTGACTGTTTTTGATCCTAGCTGACGTCGGGCAGACATTGCCATGGATGAATGACACTCTATTATGTGAAAATCATTTACACCTTTCTCTGACCATTTTTGAGCTCTGGACAAGCCCAATTTATGCCACGAAGATCATGATTTTGATCCCCAGCAATGCCGGGTCTGTCTGGCTGCAGGAGATCTTGCCTTGGTGGGGTTAAAACCCTGGCCTTCTTAGGTAATACTCTCATGGAAGGGGCCTTTTAAATTTTTTCAGCGGGTAAAATGGACTTATGCCAATTGAAAATCAATGCTTGGCTTCTCAATTTCTAGAAGAATGAGAACAAAAACTTCATTTTATAATTATAGGAGGAATTAGAAAAATAATTACACCAGTAAATAGCTGCTATTTGGCAGATGAGTATCTGAAAATTTCTATGCTTGTACATGTTGGCAAATTAGGATCTTAGATTTAGGTCATGATAATTATTTAAACATGAATGAATAATGAAGTAATACATCATATAGTTATTTAAATAGGAGTGAATAATGTATTGTAATGTAAACAAACTCATAGAAGAAGTTGCAGAAAAATAAATAATGTAGTACGCCAGAAATCTGGTGGTAAAAACTTTTTGGTAAAAAGGCCCACAAAACATCATTCAGTAATGAGAAAACTTACATCAAGTCTGTATAATTATAAACACAAGAACCTGGCTTACAGTATCTCCTTCCTCTCCTTCCCACAATGGCCTCACAATTACCACTCTGCCATATGCCTTCCGTGAATACAATTATACATTTTTAATGTTTTTCAATATTTTCATTACCCACACAGAGATCCCTGAAATATAGGGATTGGATAAACCACATTTGTTCATAATGTTAGGTAACAACCTTCAACCAAATAACTATATCTGATGTGTGATAATTTAATTAATAAATTATTAATAATTAACAGTCATGTCCTACCTTTCACCAAATAATTATATTTGGCGTGTGATAATTTAATTAATAAATTATTATTAAATAATTATCATCTCCCCTAATAATATGGCCGAGCCATATTAATAATTTAATTTATAAGGCTAAACCTTATAACATCAGAACCTTTAAAAATGTTTATAGGACCACTAAAGTTAAATGTGGATCCCAAATAAACATTATGCTCTAATAGTAAGGGAAATTTCCAGCCCCTTCTCCAGCACCCACATAAGTCTTTCTCTTAAAAAAATTGGCCAGTCCTATTTTTCAGGTGCAGATTTTAAATTTTTATGTTTGCCCAATATTACACTTCCATGGAACCATCTGTACCCCTTACATGGGACCCCATCCTTAGTAAAATTGCTTCTTCTTTTCTGTTAGGGTATGCTTGTGGAATCTAGGCTCTTTATTTTTCATAGTAAAAAAACATTACCCTGAAGAATCAAACCCTGCCATTGAGGTGGCTATTTTCACAGAGTATTCCAAGTGTAGGTGGATTAGCACAGCTGGCATTGCTCCTGAGTTCGGTCATGAAGTTGAAACCTATGGAGTACAAGATGTTAAAAATATATAAGGTAAATTGAAAATCTCCTTGTTTACCCATGGGAGGTCTTATACGCCAAATTAGTGTGCTAGTGAGACTGTGACCTTAAAAATTACCTTTATCTGGTGGGCAGGTTATGTTTTTCACAGTACAGAAACCACTGGCTCTGAGACTGGAACCTTGGAAACTAGGTTTCTAATTTTTCACAGTATTAACAAAAAATTTGCCATACAACCAAACCATAGCAGTCAGGTTTTTAATTTTTTCTCATTCACTATGCATATAACACATCGACCCTGGAAGTTGAACCTAACAGCCAGGTTCCAATAATGAGATGGAGTTTAACGTGCTTTAGGCCAAAATGATCTTTTACTCTTGTGCTTATGTGAGAGAACATATTTTTCTTTTAGAGCTTGACCTCCAAGATTCCCTACTATTATCAATCCTACTTTGCAACATTTAACTACAAAAGCCTGATAAGACTCCCTTTACCTATCGGTTGGCCAGATTGGGTGATTTAAGTCTCAAGGTCTTCACAGGGCCTATCCGATTATATTCACCTGTGTAGAAGACATTTCATATGGGTGTCTAGATTTAAAATAATTTATCTTGGCCTTAAAAATTTATGTGGTAGGTTATAAATGCAAGTATCTGCTTAAGTGTGTGTAAATGTTCTCCATATTGTTGTATAGTTGGTGAGTCAAGTGAAGTTTGTTGTATTTTCTACTTCATTTAAGTTACACACCTTGAACTGTCTTTGGGTGGGTCCTACATCAAGTCTGGGACTTGAATCCTAGCAGTTGGGTTCGTATTTTTCTCAGACACGATTGGATGAATTTGGATGGGCTTGTGACCAAAAAGGCTTGCAGCATCTATCAATTTTCTTTTTGTCTAAAATATTGGATCTGGGTGGTATTTAGTTCTAAGATAAATTTCCCACACCTTTTTTAATTGCTTTGATTTAAGGTGTCATGCACTAATTTATGAATACAAAGATCTTCATATGTATAGGGGCGAGTTAAAAGGAAACCTGTTTCATCTGCTAGTCCCTTTAAGTACACACATTACAGATTTTCTGTTCCTAAGGTGTCTTATTGTGGGCACTACATTAAATCTGAGGATTGAACCCTAGCAGTCAGGTTTCTAATTTTTCACAGTTGCTTCTGCAAATATCACAGAACTGCGAGAGGATGCATACTAATGTAGGATCTTCAGTTTTCCGTGAGTCTTCTTCTGTGACTGCTACCAGTGCCAGTACATCTTTTGTTGCACACAAATCTGTCAAATATCAGAAGGTGCGGTCACGTTCTTCACAGCAAGAAGGTAGTGAAGTTGAGACTATCACTGCTATTGAATCCTCCTTATCCTCAAGAAAGCACAAAGCAAGATCAAGAGAAGGAAGTTATCGCAAGTGGTTTCACTCTAAATTGCATTCACCTGAGGACTTTCAAGGTATGTCTGTGATTGTATCTTACCCTTCTTACTAATTTTTGTGGTCTGTATGTCTTTATAGTTATTAAATGCAACTAAGGTTGAGCTAGGGTTAGAAACATTGATCAGATTTGGAGGGCACTCTTTTAATGTAGCCTTTCAATAGTAAATGTTTGAGGAAAAAATCTCGCTCTTTATTTGAATTATGAAAATAAAAAAGGATGAATCAATTTGTTAGCAAGGTATCAACTTTCGTACGGAATGGTCTAGATGGTGGGCCACAAATATGGGAAAAAAACATGTACCCAAAAAATATAGCAGGTATTGAAAAAAAATTATTTGATTTTTTTTTTTGATTCATGAGTTAGGCTTGAGGGAGCCATATCCCGCTAAAAACCAGAGAGAAAAAATTGAACCAGGCTGCTCACCAAGGAGGGCCAAAATTATAGTAATAAGTATCTTTATTTATCACTATAGTCACTGTATACAGTCTATACCATTTACATTACAGTATATGAGATACCATATTATATATAACTATACTCCTGTTAAGCTAACCTCGGGCTTTTGTGCTTGCTGCTGCCTCCTCCGACGCCTCAGAGTGCTCCGTATCCACTTCGCCAACCCAGTCATAGCCTTCCCCATCTGCCAGTCCCGCCATCAACTTCAGGGAATTCACCCCCCACATTGCCTCATTTCTCCTCAAATCCTCGCAAACACCAATTGCAGGGACAATAAAAGGAACCCAAGGCCCATTGTAGGCTGGCCAAATGAGAGGCCAAGTTCCGTTTTCTGGCTGAAAGCCCAATGTGCCATCTAGGTCACCAGGTTTACCGAATTTCTGGTATGAAGTTCGAAATTCAGTGAACTTTTAAAGCTCATAAAAAATTCATTAAAATTTGCCATATAATTTGTCCGGGCAAGAGGTGCACTTTTAAAAAAAATATATATATATATTTATATTTAATGTGTTTTAGGCACAATTACCTGATACTCCACCCCCTCTCCCTTGGTACACGTATCGCTGTATCGGACACGAATACTCATAGGATACGGCTCGGATACGTCTTGGATACACCGTATCCAGCTGGACCAAAAAAAAACCCTATTTTTTTCCCTTGCCCGATGTGGCATTCTTATGATATTTGTGCCGTATCCCAAAAATATTAACCCTAGAATGTTAAAAATTGCCGCAAGCAACTGTTCCATGACTTGGCATGCTGATTTCTTGTTGCAGGGAACTAGTCTGGACCAGCACGCACACGATCGGAAATATGTATTTCTACATGATTGTATTTACTCAAATAATCGCATTCATTCTAAAGTGGAGATATAGTGTCAACAAGCAATGGAGGAAGAGGCAAATTTTATTATTTGGTGATATTTTTTTTAATTTTGGCTTTTTTGTTTTACTTTACATTGTAAACTTTTATTTATGAAGTTTAATACATTTAACTTTAATTTAAGTTTAATTTATTAATAATAAATATATAATATATTTGTTAAATATATATTATTTATATTAAATGTTTAAATTATATAATATTATTTATTGCTAATATATATATGTTGTATCTAGCCGTATCCATATTAGGGGTCTTGAAAAATAGCTGTATTCGTATCCGATACCGTATCCGTGTCCATGCAACTCTAGTTTTAGGGTTTATTTTCTAGGTTTTCTCTTTAAATGGAACACCTGCAATTTTTTTTTCCCACGGTTTCCTCAGTTGTGCGACGTGACTGGGAAAATGAGCTGAGAAATATTGCGCCAAGGTGAAGGTGATGGTCTTAGCTGCGTGAGGGAGTCACGTGAAGGTTGGGCAGCCTAATATATCTATTATCCCTTCTACATCCTTGGTCGTGCGACCAACCAGATTTCAGATTTCACTACCCTGGCCTATTTTTTGTTGGAAAACTCGCAATATCGGGCAGAGATATCAGCAACCAAGATTTTCCCGAGTTTGATCACAAAATTTCGGCCCAGATATCCCTTCTACATCCTCTGCCTTCTCATTAGTTTTTTTGTTTTTCTTTAGGTTTTGTTTTTTAAATAAAATTTAATGTATTTTTAATTATATCATAAATGTATTTTAAATAAAATTTAATTTAGTATATTTAGTTTATATGTTTTTAAATAATTTTTTTTATTTATAATATTTTTATTTTGTTTTTAAACTAAAAATAAAAATTTATTATATATTTTTGATAATTTTGTGGATATACTACTTATATTCTTAAAAAATCAAATTTATATAAGGCGAATTTAATGACGAATTTTTTCCCCTTGCCAAACTTAATACAAATTTTATCATTGCCAACACGAACACAAACCTTGTGACTTAGCTTGGCACAACCAAATCCAATGTCTTCTGCAAATTCCCTCACCAATCTGCCCGGATAAGTGCCTTCGCCATTTCCTTGATGGTGTCTTTGGTTTCCCTTAAGTCCAGCAAAACGCCCACGAACATTGAGGCGATATCCGCATTGACTCTATTTCTGTTGATGCTTCATAAAGGTGTCACCGAGGACCATCCCGATTGCGTGGAGATCAACTGGGGACATCACTTTGAATACCTTCTTTAACCCCCGCTCTGTAATTTCGCCATTAAAGGTCATCTGCCGTTTCCGCCCTGTAAGAACAACCGTGGTTTCCATCCTGTAGGTTATTTGAAAAAGAAATGTCATGGAGGAATGCCTTCAATGAAGCAGGTAAATAAAAGTTCTCACGCTCCGTCAGTCCCTGCAATACTCGTCTCCTTCCATGGCCACCAAAATCCATAATGGAAATTAATGGCATTAGTCCCTCATTGCCAGTTTGACACTACTACCGCTTGAAGCCTGCCCTCCCACTTGATTTTTGTAAAAGAGTAGTTTATAATAATATATACAGATTTTATACAGAGGAAATATGGCTCTTATGACTTACAGCTGCAGCAACACACATGCAGCTTTCCCACTCCTAGAACTGTTATTGCCATTTAGGTACAAGTTTTAGCATTAGTTTTTAGTTATGAGAATTTGTTTTTGTTTAGAAGTTTTGGCATTCAACTCAGTTTTTCCTTTATTAGTCAGTCAGGTGGATATGTGGCAAAGGAAATGGAAAAAAAGTTTGGTATGAGTTTCATTTATTGATATGATTTTTAATATGTTGATATTTCAATATTAAATATGGAAACTTTGTTTTCTACATTATTCAAGAATGTTTTGGATAACATCCATCAAGGAAGATATGTCTATATGAATATCAAGATATCAAATATTTCAAGAATTTTCATTTTTTTTACCTTTGATTTTGCTTATCTCTTAGAAACCAAGTTCCATGTTTGGAATCTGGATATTCTTTGGAGAAGATTTTCTGTACTTTTAGTTGGTTTTGCAAAAAACTGTCAATTTCTAATGGGAAGGCAACAAGAAAGTGAAGATTTTGTTGACATTTTGTGCATTTAAAGGTGGTATCTACATAATCATGACGTCACTGCCTCATCCATTTTAAGAGATTCTATGCAGACTTCATCTTCTTGACTATAGAATTCTTGGGAATATCAAATAGCTAATTATGAGTCTGAGAACTTCAAGGATAAGCTTACACGGAGCAATTTCCATGAGAATTAATAAATAACTCTATCAAGTTTGCTCATGGTTAAGTCAAAGCTAAAGTTAGGGAATTGAAACTACATCTCTGTGGTATCTATCAAGTTTGCTTTGCTGCATTGTAGGAAAAAATAAAATACAAAGGAACTCAAGCCTCATACTAGTTGAGAATGGAATTTCTTGATCTGAAATCACATTGTGAGGACTTAATGCTGGTTTACAGAGGAACTAGCAGGTTCTATATTTCACTGTGGTTGGTTGGTCTTGCTGAGAGAAATCAAAATAACTTCATTTTGAACCTGAAAACAATTATGGTAATTTGCCTTTTGAAACGGTATTGACTATGAAGTTGGAAAAGTAATATCAAAGGGTAGAAAACAACCATATAGAAAGCCAAAAACGATCAGTAGCAAAAAGGATTACCTAATACAATTCACAGCAATCAGAGAGGATGAGATGCTCCCAGATGGTCATTTTCAATACATGGTTGCAAGAGGGCTGGAAGAGTCACCAAACTGGTTCTACAAGAAGGAAACAAAAGTGGAAAAGCAAAATGACCTGCACATCTTCCTTCAATCTCAGCAACACCCAAGATTTAATTGCACTAAAACAACATAGGAAAGTTGGGGTGAAGAGAATGTTTCCCAGGGAACCCTGCTTCCCCAGCCCTAGACAAGGAGACAAAGCAGCACCTACTATTACAGATTAGGCTTACCAAGTGGAGAAGCCATCAGGAAGACTTGAATTGCCACCAAAGTAGGAAGGGAGACAAACTGACACTGCTGACGAGAAGCTAGAGCTGTTACACAGAACTAAAGGGGCAGAAAAAGTCATACAAAACAGAGGGCACATGAGGAGCTAAGAAGAGCCAAAACACCTTAGATTGTAGAGAATCAGTGTATGATAAATAGCGCAGGTGTAGGATGGAAAAATCCTCAACAAGAAGGTAAAATCTTAAATAAAACCCAAGCAGGGTCTGAAAATGAATGGGTAAGAGAGGACAGGAGCTCCTGCCACTTTTCTTTTCCATTGGGCGGTTTTGCTTTAGATATTATAGGGTTTTTATCTAGCTATTTAGATATTATAGTGTTTTTACCTAACTAGTCCATTCTAAATTAGAAATGTGCTTTGTATGTTTGTAGTTCATACAACTATTTGGTAGTATATTGTTAGTTTTAACTTTCAACTAATATGTGTTTACACCAAGGTTCATGTTATCTAGTCTTGGTATATATGAAATAAATGAAAAACGCTTTGTCAAGAAAGTGACATTTTTTTTCATCGACTTTCAACTAGTATGTGTATGCACCAAATCCATGTTATCTAATCTAGTCTTGGTATATATGAAATAAATGAAAAACGTGTTGTCAAGAAAGTGACAGTTTCTTTCAATCCATGAAAAAGCATTTGCCTTCAATGTGCTTGGGCAACAAGTTTTTCCCATATTTTGTACCATAAGAAAGTTCTTTGGCATTTGTCAGCAAGTAATACAATCTTTTTACTTGTTGCAAGGAACTAACACAAATGCACCAAAATTGCAATGTTTGTCTGGCAGATAAGTTTGTACTTGTATCATATAACATATTGGGAGATGAAAATGCTACACATCATAGTGACCTTTATCATCATATTCCTTCCCACCTTATGGATTGGAGCAGTCGAAGAAGGCTCATTTGTCAAGAGCTTGATATGTGGAAACCCAATGTAATATGTTTTCAGGCAAGTTGTTGAAATTTTAGTGTATTATTTGCTTTTGTGAAGTTTTGAGATTTTGGTAATATGAGATGGAAATTGGAAGTGCTTTCTGTGATTGTACTCAATTGCTATGAAAATTTGCAATATAATGAATTTTAAAAAGAAGTGAGGACTGATGGTTGAGAAGCTTGGCAGGAGGTTGATCATTTTGATGAACTGGCACAGGATTTTGGTAAAAAAGGCTATTCTGGTATTTTCAAGGTAACTTGTAACATTTTGGGATTTTGTTTGGATACATTTTCTTAATTTAGAGATAGGAGGAGGTAGGGAGTGGTGACAGATGACTGATTTATAGTGAAACATTGGAACTGATGTTGAAGGGGAGTGTTATCAATGATGCATCCGGAACATTGTGTATTTCTTTCGCCTCCATTGGTATTAAATGGTATTCCATTGTTTCAACCTATGGGAAGTGTTAGGTCGTGCTTGAATATTTACCTTGTGATGTTAAGTTTTTGAACAGATTTTTTTTGGGGGGGTTCTGTCTTGATTGATATGTGAAGCACCTTGAACTAATATCTGAAAATCACTTGCAGTTCCTTCAATGGTTATCCTCATTAATTTATAGCACTTCTTCAATGAACTGCTTTTGATCTTTCCTTCAGATTGATGTGTGGAATTTTTGTGATTATAGCTATTAATTGATAAATGGAATATTGCTCCTAGGATAATCTTATTCTTTGTCTAGGGGTTTTTAATTCTTCCCTTCTAGAAACTTTTATTCCATGGATTGCTGACTTTCCTTAGGTCTTGTTTTGAATGTAGACGGAAATTTTGACAATTGTGTCAATAGTGCTAGGATCTTAATACCTGTCACATCCATGAATGATTGTTTTATAATTAATCCACCAATTGCTGGTGCAAAGTTAAATGTTCTAGTTTTGTCCAATTCTATATCAAAGTTATCTATTGGTTCTGTATACGATTTCTAAATTTTGTGATCATCCTTCCTAATACACAACCACCTCTTGAAGGCCTACATAAATATGCTGTACATGCAGACACTATATGTTACAGTTAGTAGCAAGCTAGCTTTTGCAATTCTTCTGGCCGAGTCAAATCAAATCAAATGTTAACTTATGATAATGGGAATCCTTGCATATTTATATATGTTATTGAATCTTATTAGCATTGTTGGCTATTAAGGGGATGATAGACCATAATCTAAGCATCATTATTTATATAATGATGAATATTCTCACTGATTTTGTTTGTAACTGCTCCTAAAGGGTCGCACAGGACAAGCAAGAGATGGTTGTGCAATTTTTTGGAAAAATGATGTGTAAGACTTTGCCCGATGCATAAACTTGTTTTGCATGTTTTAGCTGGTTGATAAATGATGTGTGATGATATACTTTAATGATGGTGAAATGTTGAGAGCCTATTTGATCGCACTTGTGAAATCCCCCAAAATGGTGTGTTTTTGTTTCCTTATTGTAGTGGCATGCCTTTAAATGATATGTACTCTGATGTTTGTGGACAGATTTAGGATTTTGCAAGAATATAGTATAGAATTCAAGGAGCATGACCTTCGTGACAATGTTGCTCAGCTTTGTGTCTTTGAGGTGAGTATGCAGCATTTGTTTTTGATAGGATATTTAATTCTTTAGATGTGAAAATTAATTTATGTATATAATATATTGAACATAAAATAAATGTGCAATGAAGAAATTGAATGACACAGTTACATCAAAACCAAGATATATGGTGGGGAAAACAATAAAGGCAGAAAACCCCACAAACATCATTGATGAGAAAACTTACAATCTGTCTGTACAATTAAGACTGAGAACTTGGGCTTTGACAATCCCTTCCTCTCTTCACATTGGCCTCACACAAACCTCTCTCACGTAGAGTGAATATCCATATATTCACTGAATAATCAAATTCACTTTCTCCCAACGTCCCATAATAGAGATTTGATAAAATATAGGGTCAAAGGTAAGCCGCCCTTTTTGGGAGTTTATCAAGCCTTTTCATAAGACATGCTTAGTTAATTAATAAATTAATTAATATAAACATAAATCATTTGTATATTTATTAATTAATTAAATATCTTTATAATATGCCATATGCATATTTATATGATAAAGTATGCACCTTATATTTAAAGCCTTATAAATGTTATTTAAGTCCACTTATAAAAGTGTGGATCCCTAATAAACATTATGCTCTATTAGTTTTGTTAGGCAACATTTGTCACTTGGGAGGATTCTTATAAAAATTGTTTCCATTGTTTGTATTTTGCAGGAAATTGGTTGATACTGCTTTTATATATTTAACTTATTATCACTTCTCCAGAATAAAAGTAAAACCGTGGAAATCTTGGTTTTATATTGTGAGTTAGGCATACTGCATGCATGCTTATCTTTTTGTTGATTGCCACTTATGTGTTTTACTGTTTACAAATATAAACAACGTCAAGCGAGTCTTGTTTGTAAGGATGGCATGTTATGAGTTTTATTCTTAGCCTTTTTTGTGAATGATGTTTTCATGATTTTACTTGCATGAAAACTAGGGATTATGTTCATACCTTAATTTTTCTGGTTAAATACAGATTGGATAGATTGTCAAGAGGCTGAAATATTCTAAACTAATTACACACAAAGGGTAAACCCAAAAAAGATCTTAACAGCAGATATTTGTATATATATAAATATTTTCTTTTTCTGAAAATACATATACCTCAATAAAAACAGTACAACAATTTATACTACTTATAGTCACAGATCTCTCTGCATATTCCTTCTTGTTTCTTGCTACTGCTGAGTGCCCGGAAAAACCTTGTTGCAGTCCTGTAATACTGAGTGTCTTAGAGAGTTTCTGTCCTCAATAGATGCTAATATGAAAGAGCTGGAGGGTTTCGTCTCAAGCAAACCTGCTGCTGTAATAGCATCCAAGTTCTGAAACAGAATCAAGTTTGTTTGTGTTGTAATGATCAATTTTATGTCTTTTCTCTTCCCAGCACTACCTATATAATCCTCTAACTCCAGTGATCCACAATTAATGGAAGTTAATTCCTTTACTGGGGATACTATCTTATTCACTGATGGAGACTACAATTACATCCAGGCAATGGTAGTCAATTCCACCTTTGCTGGTGTCTAACTGAAACTAATAGGGTATCTAATTGAGAGTAACTCCCCCCTTAAATGTGGGCAATAACTAAATGCAACTTACTTAATTAGCTGGGATTCAAAAGTAAAGGTATATCCAGTTGTAGATCATTAGGTATCAACTGATTTAGCCCAGTTGGAGTCATTATACCCAGATTGCATGAAACTGACAGGGTGCTGATAAAGAATCCTTTGACATATCAAAGATTGCATTTTGCAGTTTGCCAATGTTCTTCTTGAGGCTTGGACATCAATTTGGAAAGGTAGGTTACTACTGTTAGTTGAGAGTTTTATCCCAACTTCCATATGTGTAGATGATGGGTTACTCTCACATATTTTGAACTTTTTTAGGACAGCTTTGACATATTTAGATTGTTACCAGAATATGTGAAACATATATTATTGAATGATTGATTAATTACAATGAGAGAGCGAATGCTCTTTATATAGAGAAATTACAAACTAAGAAAAGCCTGAAAACTTGTACAAAGCAAAAGGCAATAGCTAATAAAGCAGAATTGACAAAGATTATCTAAAGACGGAAAAAACCTATCTAATAGGAAAAAAAACAAGGAGAGTGACCATTAATCTAGATATTATCTTAATAGCCCCCCTTAATGGTCAATCCACTAACTAAAACAGAGTTGCTCCCCCCTAATGGTGACAACCGAAACTGAGAAAGACTGGTCCACAAGCAACTGAAATATCAGGCAGAAGAGTTGGCCTAGAAGGTGTAGAAAGCAGACTCCTGCTCAGTGTGCTCTGTGACATGGGCTGATGGTGCTGATTCTTCAGGCCTGGATTGTGCAGCAGCCAAGCGTTTCCGGCAATCCTTTTTCATATGGTCAAACTTATGGCAGTAATTGCACTGGATGTTGTACTTCTTGGACGGGTCTTGTGATTGACCCTGACTAAATGGCTGAGAAGGCTGATTGGGGCCCTGATTTTGCTGAAAGGACTTGGCAGTAAATGCCTGCTCGGAGGAGGAAGTAGCATTGCTACCGAACTGCTGTTTCCATCGATCTTGCTGCAAGAGTTTGTTGCAAAGATCTAAAAACTGTAGGGTAACATTAGTTGAAGTAATGTTAAGTGTCTCGATAAAGTGCTCGTAAGAGTGTGGTAGACTTTTCAGAGTGATAACTACCATATCTTCCTCGGTCGTGTCACGACCAATCGCCGTCAACTGATCACGGATGTCCTTGATTTTGGTGAGATCCTCCTGCAGAGACATCTGTTCATCCATCATGATTGAGAAAAGCATGTTCTTCAAAAAGAACGCACGGCTCTTGTCGGACGTTTCATGAAGATCCTTCAACAAATCCCAGATTTCTTTTGCTGATTTCCCAGACGGAACTTGAGGCAGCTGATCATTGGTGACTGATAACTTGATAAGCATCACCGCTTCACGATTTTGCTCATCAAATTTATCCTGATCTTTACCCGCCAATTGACGACGTGTAATTTTGCCCAGCACCAGTTGGTCAAGTCGCCGATACTTGAAGATTGTCATCATTCGTTGCTTCCAGGTGTTGTAATTTTTGCCGTTGAACTTTTGACTACTCTACAACAGGATGTTGGTCAAAGATGCCATACTTCACGTTTTTCCGAAACACGAAAAGAAACGAATTATAAGTGGATGGCTTAGATACCGAAGCAGATAGATAGCTTAGACAAGGAAAATAGAACCCTTAAACGGGTTATGGAGCACATATTCCGAAGACACAGAATAAAGCTGAAATACAGATACAGAGGCACGGATCTTGAGATAAATCCGAACACGGATTTCAAGATACTGATCTCGAGAATATGGAAGGCAGAGGTTCAGAACATCTGAACACGGACTTTGAGGCAAGATGAAAAAGAAGTCTGCATGTCTACTGGGCGCAAATCTCGAGACACAACACAACATAGATTCCAAGAATACTTTCCAAATGTAGCAACCAGAACATATACAAGATGCCGCTGAATACTGCCAATCAACAGAACTGCGAGCATATATCAAATGCACAGAAAAACTGGCGAACCAGTCACAAGATGTGAGCAGAAGACATGAACAGGAGCCAAATCGCGACTTCAGAGAAACTGGATACAAAATGGTGCCTCAAACAACTGACGGGAGTTTCAGAGATAAATCCATGAAAAATCGCGAGCAGAAACTCATGCTGGAAAATCACGATCACCTCACAAAGAAAAACGTGAGCAACACAAACTCGCTGATGAAATCTGCCAAAAACACTAGAGAAAAATCGTGCGGAAGAAAAAACGCGATCATGAACAGGGAAATCGTGATCATAAAGTGTCTTTTAGAAGCCCACGACTAGGGCACGATGCAGGAGAAACAAAAACGCGTCCGTCTGAGAAATGGACACAGCAACCAGAACGTCGCCAGAAGAAAATGCGACAAAGAATAGGCGCGACCACTTGCAGAAAGAACTCCACGAATATATTGGAGAGTACGTGCCAATAGATTTGCAAAAACGACCTTACAGGAAAATGCGAACCTCAAAAAATCGCGATGAAACACAAGAAAACGACGCCAGGAGAACAAATGCCGATTGGAAGAAATCACGATCTGGAGGAATATAAAGCAAATCCGTCGAAAAAAGCTTTCAAGGGCACAAAACTCGCCCATAAATGATGACTCCTTGATTGCGGCCCAGGAAAAAAAAAAACCCTTAGGAAAAAAATGTGAGTTTCATAGGTTATGGGCGCCAAATCCGTACGTCATACGGACATGTTCCATGAAAGGAACCGCTCTAATACCATGTTACCAGAATATGTGAAACATATATTATTGAATGATCGATTAATTACAATGAGAGAGCGAATGCTCTTTATATAGAGAAATTACAAACTAAGAAAAGCCTGAAAGCTTGTACAAAGCAAAAGGCAACAGCTAATAAAGCAGAACTGACAAAGATTATCTAAAGACGGAAAAAACCTATCTAATAGGAAAAAAAACAAGGAGAGTGACCATTAATCTAGATATTATCTTAATATAGATTGTGATATAAATATAGCATTCTTAAGTTGCCAAAACTCTACACCTTAAACAATAATAGAGGAGCTTGAGATCAGTCATTTAAAAAATGGAACAAAAGTCAGATTTTACCTTTTGAATTGACTGGGCTCTGCTGTTTGTAGTGACCAGATCATCAACAAAAACAACTAGTATCACAATGTCATTGCCAATGATATTTATATAGAGATTTGGGTCGGAATGGCTTCTTTTGAATCTTGAATCTTAAAGGTGATGATCAATTCTTATTTACCAAGCTCTAGGAGCTTGCTTAGGTCCGTACAAAGACTTAACCAACCTGCTAACCAAATGTTCTTTTTCTGAGATTTGGAACCCTTGCAGCTACACCATGTAGGCCTCTTATGCTAAATCTATGTTCAAGAAGGAACTTTTGATGTCCATTTGACAGACTTTCCATCCAAACTAAGTAGCAATAGAGATTACTTGTTGAAAGGGTTACGATATTTGCAGTAGGGGCAGATGTCTTCTCATATTCCACCCATCCTTGTTATGCATATCCTTTATACTTTTTAAAGAATCATTTGATTTACATTTGACTCTACACTCCCATTTGCAACCAATGGGCTTCTTCCCTTGGTTTAATTCATACAACACCCAAGTCTTATTCTGCATCAAGGCTTGAAATTCCACCTTCATGGCACTTTCATTTAGGTTTGCCCTTGGCTTCATCATATGTGCAAGGTTTGATACTTGCAAAACAATAGACATATGATCAAAATTGACTTTCTCACCACCAAGCACAAGTTGTTTTCCCAATCATGTAGACCGACCTTTCGTTTGGCATTTCATCTTCTTGAACATCCATGTTGGTCTTCTATGCTTGTTTTCTTGAGCTTGCTCTGAAGGCTGGATATCACCCTATTCATTATCCAATTATTCATCCTCCCAAACATCATACAAATTATTGTAATGCCATTTCGGTTAACTGTGTTGGCTTTCCTTTGAGTTTTTAGCGCCATCATCAAAACTCCACCCCTCTGCTGTACTGGGCTCCATGCTTTGTTCTAAGCCTTCCTCAATTTTGACACTAGATTTATCAGTAGCAGCTTCCCATACAAGACTATTTGTAGATTTACTATCATTTGAGAAGAAATACATCTTCTCATTTGCAACCACATCTCTAATAAGCACAATCTTGTTCATAGAGACATCAAGTAACATGTATGCCTTTGATTGCTTAGCATAACCAAGAAACATATACAGTTTATTTTTTGCATGTAATTTACTTCTACTCTGGCTTGGAATTAGTACAAAAGCAACAGAACTGAATATATTCAAGGTACTTACATTAGTCTCCTGGATCATGCTTCCTTGGGAATGATACTCTGCAATGCCTTATAAGGAATTTGGTCAAGGATGTAAACATCTATATTGATAGCTTCCTCTCAGTTTCAATATGGTACATTTCGGTTATGCACTGTGCGCCTTGCCATCTCCATAACTATCCCATTCCTCTATTCCACACTCCATTTTGCAATGGAGTGTTCAAAGTAGTATAGTGTCTGTGTATACCATTCTTTTTGTAGAATTCCTTAAACTGATTAGAGGCTAACTCTTGACCATTATCCGACCTCATTGACTTGATAGGTCTATCTGTTTGCTTTTCAACTATGGCTTGGAATGCTAGGAAATGAGTGGAACATTTAGACTTATTTTTCAAGAAGTAATCCTACATACATGGCTCTAGACACAATGAGTGTTTTCATTGGGCCACACAAATCAGCAAGAATCAAGTCCAAGGCTCCTATGGCCCTCAATGCTTTATTGGTATTGAATGGTTGTCGACTCTGTTTTCCCATTTGGCATCCTGTATACACATCTTGACATTCCTGTATGGGTGGAAGCCCATTCACCATATTAGACTTTCTTAGTAGAGACAAATACTGATAATTCAAGTGCCCATACCTTTCATGCCAAAGTATACTTCTATTTTCCACCATTGCTAGTGCATGTGACTCTTAACATTTCGAGATCAACAAGCTTGTACAATCCCTTCTCACTAGTATCAACTGCAATCACCTTGTCATCGTGGAAAGTGTTGACCATACATTTGATGCCTTGAAAGTTGATAGAAAGAGCAGGATTCTTAGTTATTTCATTGATAGAAACAAGATTCTTGTTTATGTCAGGAACAATTCAAACATTCTTGAATGGATAGACAACAATTTAACTTGTTCATTGCGACACAAATGTCACCATACCCTTCAACAAAATGAGTCCACCCATCTCCGTGATAAATTAACTTCTACTTTTATCCTCAGTAAAAGATACATATCAATCTTTGTGGCATGTATGGTGTCTTGATGCACCTGATTCAAAATACCTAGTTGTTGACTCCATAAATTGTTCATGAGATGCTAATGTGAATCCATCTTTGATCTCTGGCTCCTTCACTTCATGCTCGTTACTTTCAACAATATTTGGATGCTTTGATCTATTCAGGTTGCTCTTTCTCTCAGGGCAATTTTTTTGAAATTGCCTAGGCTTATTACAATAAAAACACTTCCCTCTTGATCCTCTAAGTGTGCTACTGCCTTTTGACGAGTCATTTTATGCACTTGTAGTGTTCTATCCGCCTTTGCCTCTCATCCGTGCTCTAAATGTACTTTTTGTAGATTTTTAAGTTGATGCTTATGGCTGATCCTGTCTCCTCTCCTTTTTGCCCTTTTCAAAATCAAGTGTTTGTGTCATTGCAATGAAGTGTAAGGATTCAACAAATGAATCATATGGTGATGGAAAGCTCTGTAAAACCAAAGCTACCACATCTTCATCATCCACCAGATTTTGGATTGCAGATAGTTGATCACTTAGATCCTTATAATGCAACAAGTATTCTACAAAAGATCTGCCCTTCTGCAACTTAGAAGAAAACAGTCGGTGCTTCAAATACAAGGCCTGACTAACCTTTGATGTTTGGTATTTGGTTTTTAGATTCTCACAAAGAGTAGGTGCATTAGTGGCATTTCAAACCATAGTTGAAAAACTTGGACTCGGCAAAAACTCGGGGAAAAACTCGGCAATAACTCGGCAAATTTATCGAACATTTAAAAATGCATAATTTTTTAAAAATATTCTTAAAAAACACACATTTCTGAAATTTCCTATATAAATTGTGACAGTTAGTCCAAAATCTCTCCTTTCATATGATAGTCTTTTTTAGTTTTTCTAAATTTAAAAACTATTAAATAATTTTAATTTTTTACTGTTACAATCGAAATTTTAAAATTTTGTATCATATGAAAGGAGAGATTTTAGACGAACTGTCAAAATTTATATACAATTATGATGATAGATTCATAAGAATATCATCATAATCGTATATAAATTTTGACAGTTCGTCCAAAATCTCTTCTTTCATATGATACAGTCGTTATAATATATATCATCATAATTGAATATAAATTTTGACAGTTCGTCCAAAATCTCTCCTTTCATATGATAGTCTTTTTATTTTTAAAATATATCATCATAATTGTTTATAATTTTTGACAGTTCGTCTAAAATCTCTCCTTTCATATGATACAACATTTTTAAAATTTCGATTTTGAATTTGCCTTTCGAATCAGATAGGGTTTCGTCGTGCGCTCCAGCTAGGGTTTCGTCGCCGCCGCGGGTTGTCGTCGTCGTCAGATAAGAAAATAAAAACGCGTTTTTACTTTTTAGGTTTCGTTTTATTATTTATACCTAATTTTGCCCGATTTTTCTCAGAAATACTCGCGTGGAATGGCGAGTTTTTGAGGTATTAAGCGCCGCGAGTTTTTGTAAAACTCGTGCTGAGTTTTTCTCAGAAAAACTCGCGGCAGATCCTGCATCGCGAGTACTCGCGAGTTAACCCGATTTTTTGGCGGGTTTTTCAACTATGTTTCAAACATTCAGAATCAATGCATCTACGACAGACAACTTCAAAAGCATTAAAACTTCCTCATGCCGCATCATAATCTTCTGGGTCATGATATGATCTTTCTTCCTTCAACATGATCTCATCAAGGTCATGATACTCACAAATGGTGAGTGTCTTAAGACTCTAGAGGCTGTAATTCTTTCCAGTCAAAGTTTTGAGAGTTGGGCAAGAGAAATGTTTGGATTGCTGCCATTTCAAAACACAATACTAGACTCTAGGTTTATAGAAACAATTAAATTGGGTGAACAAGACATGCTATAGAAAAATAAACTTTACAGATTAAATTGGATTGATGTTAGACACAAGTTAGCAAAGTTGCATTGTAAAATTCCCTCTTGGTCAAAATATATAAAATTTGGTTACCCTGTGAATTCACAACAAATGTAGAGGAGGCCACCTTAAACTTCTTCTCAAGCCTCAACTGCATCTCTTAATTCACATGCCATAGGCAGAGCTAAGATTGAAAGTACAGGCTGTCCACCATTACCTCTTGCTATGCACTGCTGGCACTGGTCCTCTCACAGCACCTTAACCCTCAAAATGCCCAGCCACTGACACACAAACAATCAAATGATCCCACTGATCTTCCAAACTTAGACCTACTGCATGCCTGGTATGGAATAGAAGACATCAGCCATCTCTTTGGCCTCTTTGCTGACCGCTGCGTGGGGCATAGAAGCTTGTTCTCCCTGACAGGTAGCTCATCGGGGTGACAGATGAGAGTGAGAACCTCACAGGTCGATTGGACTGTTCATTGGGGCTGAATTGAAATTTTAGGCTCATCTCCATCGAGTATGACATGAAGGTTTCTTCCAGGTGCCTGCTATTATTGAGGCCTTTTTGTTTGGTAACACCACAGCTGTGATCTCAACCGACAGAAATACCTCCAGAGAAGACCCTGTTCTGATTTCAACAGCATACATGCTATTAGAATTTTCCCAGCAGAATGTTAGCTATATTCCTACTCTTCAAATTTTGTAGGACTGGAAAGTTTAGTTCTGATAAAAATTTGAGCAATTGATTTTTAGTGGACACAAAGCCACAAAACAAGTGGTACAGTTGCATTGCAATTGTGTGGTGTGCCTATTAGATAGTCTTACAAAGGGAAGCCAAATTGGCTAGCCATGCAACAACCTACACTACTAAACAAGAAAGAAATCTCAACAAGGTGGTAACAATGTTCTTTATCTGAGTGCCAGTTGAAAACACTAACTCCATATATAATATATCAAATGCTAATATATCTTACATACTTAAGAATTTGATGTTCCCAGTTTATATGTAAGTGCCATATATTGAGAATTTAATGTTCACATTTCTGTATTAGTGCTTTGATTATAAATGTAAGTTTTCAGCTATTATTCTGTCAGTGAAACTGCAAGCTTATCTTGCACCTGATTTTTAATAATTTGTTGTGGTTTGTGTTCAGAAATGCTTTTGCCTAGTGATTTTGTATTGCACAAGTGTAGATTTATAATTTCCCTTCCATTCTTTTCAGCTGAATAATAATCTTGTGACCGTCCAGGGAGACACCAGTAAAAAGCAAGTGGAAGCAAAGTAAGTAGTGTACTGTTTCAATGCATGTGTGTATAGTACTTGTTTGCGATTTTTCATAGTTTCAGCTGTAGATATTGATCCTACTGGAACCAAATATGAGAGCACCTGACATTTTTGATCTTTGACAACCATGAGCAATGGGATTGTATCTGATCTTTATCAGTAGAAACAAATATTTTTTCTTTTTTTAATGGAATTTTTCATTTTGTAGCATTGAATTTTGGATTCTGTTAGTTCTTCACAGCAACACAGACTAGTGAATAATGTAGCACTGATCTTGTTTTATGTTATTGGTTAACCATTTAGGCTCTTCTTTTTTATGTTTAGCTTGATTAGACTCTACTTGGTGTTTACTATTTGTTATTCCTTAATATCGTTGAGGTATTATCTACATATAATATGGTATGTGGTTGCTGAATTGTTCTTTGATAAGGTCAACATATATGAACTTAACAGTTGTAAGGAAATTATTTCCAGTTTTTTAAAAAGACACATGATTTTTGAGTAGTTACCATACACACATGATTTTACACTAGTAAAAGTCATAGGTTGGCCTTAGTTCCAATCCATATTATTAATCTAGGATGTTGCATCTTGAAAATCTATTCCAATATGAGCAATAGTAAATGAACAAGAAATAAGTTTGAGGCAAGGGGGCACACTGCTACCTTCAAGTAGATTCTATGAGTGAAGTTATCATAAGATTTGTGGTTATGATTATCTGAGGAGATGCAGTAATTTATATATAAACTTATTGCGACTTTAATTAGAACTGTCTCTGATAATTGGCAAGTTTTGGCAGAATAGGTTGAATCTTGTTGAAGGCCATTGTGCTTCCTTAATCTCTTTTCCCTTGGGTTGGATCTTTTGAATGGATGGAACATTTATTTATGCTCTTTCATATCCTTTCTGATGGAACCATACCTTGTATTTCACACCTCTTTTCAAAAACTAGTGTATATGTCCCTGCTCTTAGTTTTATCTTCTAACTATGCTTTGAGTTGTAGGGAAAGATGTGAATTCCAAAGTCAGCACTAATCAAATTATTAGTAGGGTTTTATTGTGAATCTATAATTGCAAGGGTGACATTAGTGCAAAATGTTTTGTAGATAGGGTTAGGTGATTATCCTTTTCCTAATTTGTATGAGGTCATCTAAATTTCTAACAGTAATTCAAGTCCCATATTGTAAACAAAGTACTTAATTTCTATCATAGAAAACTGTGCACAATAGGAAGGAGGAGACCCTAGATTCAATTAAATGACTAGAGTGAAAAGGATATGTGGAATGAAAGCAAGCCATTCCAATTTGAGAAAGCTTTTCTCTATATAGCTGCCTGAGATTTATTTCAATTTAATTGTCATAAAACACCACTTATGGTTAATCTAAAAATAAACAATGCATGTAGATGTCCGACGTTCAAGTATTCTTTGGTGCCCCTCGTGTCATTTTCTTGGAGGGGTCATCAATATAACTATCATAGAGGATGAATATTAGTAGTACTGATATCGTTTGAACTGATCTTTCTTAGTTGTTTAGCCCCAAATTGGCTTAATGCGTTGAGGGTTTCTTATAGATTGTGGATGGCATTATCATTCAGTCTGACTACCTCTTGTATCATCTGTCACAAGACCTGAGGGTTACCATTTGCCTATTGATAGTTTGCTCCTATAAGTTATGGATTAAAACCAGCCACCATATTCTGCACAGTGATAGAATTTGTCATCTTTCCCCCCTTAAGCAAAGGAGTTTGAAGAGCACCTCATTTTCAGGTGCCTTATCTACTATGAGATTTGAGGGAGGTACCATTATTTGTACAATTTTTTTAGTGGTTCTCTATCAACTAGTATGATATCTTGATTCTAGGTGCATGGCTTTTTTTCTTTGAGAGGTTGTCGCTCTTAGATATAAATCCTTATCGAGGACTTGTAAAGCTATTGATTGAGTCCATCCTTCTTTTATCTCGTCACAAACATTGGGGGCATTCTTTTATCTCATTGCAAATGTGTTGGCACCAAGGTTTTCAGCCTCATTTGCACCATCTTGTCAAATTTCTCAAAATTTTCCTAAGGGGTCCCTGTGCCTTTACCTTGATGCATGTTGCTGAACTCCTAAATTTGGCTAAGTCTGAAACTTTGAAACCCTGAAAATTTGGGTAAGTTTGAAATTTGAGTGATCCTCCAAATTGTAGATTTTGCATTTTAACTCCTATGGATCCAAAACCACTCTCAAACATCCTGACAGTAGATACTTCTATTTCATATTTTATGTATATACTATCCTCAACCTCTGTCTGTTTCGGGCCCTTTTGTTCCTGTGGGATTTCGGGTCCCGCAGAGACTTTTGGACTAGGTTCCTGCGGGACTTCGTTACCCACCGGGACTATTGGACTTGTTCCGAAAGTTCCAAAATCCCTCTGCCACCTGCTAGAAAGTTAAAAATTTTTCCCGACCCCTTGTTTTTTCGATATGAATTTGGAGGTGCAAAAAATTGAATTTTCAAATAATTTTTTAAGGAAAGGGCTAAGTATTTTATGCAGTTTTGGGTTAAACTTTCAATTTTGACTTTCGCCACTTTTGGTTCCGGCGGGATTTCGAGACCCGTCTAGACTTTTGGACTTTTTCCAAAAGTCCCAGAGTTCTAGGTTCTCCCGCCGACTTGACACCCACCAAACGCCCAGAAACACGGGAAAACGTGCCGCCAACTCTCCAGATCGCCATTAATGCAAAGTGGGAGGTTGATTTGATGTTTTTATTGCAGTAGGTGGGGTTGGTGGGGTTTTCCCTCCCATTTTTCCATCCAATCCGAGTTGTGAAGGCTATAAATTAAAGATTGAAACTCTTTTGAAGGGTTGGTTCTTTGGTGGTGGCTAGAGGCTGTGTAGGTTCAATAATGTCTCTAGGGCTCCAAATCATGCCATGTCCAGTTGTAGAGAAGTAATGGGGTGGTGACACAGATGAAAGATAGTGTACTGCAGAGGTTGTGCAGATAATGTCTCCATGTTCGTTTGTATGTTTTTAGGGTTTTCCTCTTATCGCATTTGCTGATAAGTTTGTATTGGACATTTGAAAATGTGACGACATTTTAAATATATTACAATCTTTGTAATTGTCATTTGTTCTCTCCATTTGAATGCATGCAGTTCGTATTGGATAATTATGTTTGAAGCACAAAACTTGCAATCTGATACAACATATGCTTAGATCAATTTTCTTTGTTTCCTTTCCATTATTTTCTTTTCTGTCACCTGAGACTTTGTAGCCCAGTTGGATTGGCACCGGTCTTGGCTCCATCAGACCAATCTCATATCATTTAAAACAAACATTTACCAGTGGTTTCTGGGAAGGACCATCGTCCTTGTGCATGTATACTTGCACAATTTGTATCAACTATATAGGGGTTTTGTGACAGCCAATTGTTCTTGGTTTAGCAATAGCTTTGGGGTCAAGATAATGAGTTGGGTGTGGTTGTTCATTGGTTTTTAGTTATTCATTTGGTTTGAACTCAATACTTGTTATGGTATACCCCTTGGAATATTCCTCTAGAGCCGAGCTGAGCTCGAAGTGTAGAGGAGCGTACCCACTCCTGTAAGTTGGCCAAAGACCTCTTTCAATCACCTTGATGACATCCTTGGCCTAGGTGTTTGTGAAATGCTATAGGGTTTTGGGTTGTAGTAATTTTGGGAACCAACAAAATGTTTGGGGCATTAAGTGCCCCTTGAATATTGTCACTCAAATATTGCAGCCCCCTGATGCACAAGCCATGTGCACCTTATATCAGCGTCACATGGAGAGTGCAACAATGAGTAGTCTATGAATGCAAGACTTGATCCATAGAACAACCTCCATGATTGAAAGTCTAACTCTTTGTAAGATTTCAATTAGGCTCTCACTAATTGCATGTAGGAGAAAAAGGAAAAGAGAGAATGTATGAAAATAAAATCCTAATCTAAGAGAGGTGATGCAGCAAGATTAAGATGCTCTTTCTATCTATCGCTTGAAGATAAGAAGACACATGAATCAATAGTCTACAGACAACCATAATAAGCGCATTATTAGTAATATAGAAAACACATATTTATTCATATAATCATGAGTAGGACTGAAACAAAGTAGTCACAACTTCCTACATTAGTAATCCTAAAATGATACACATCTGTATACAAGAAAAGGCTTGAAGCCCTAGACACATTAAGCAAGGTTTGGACTCTAGACATAACATATAGAGAAGAAAAATTAAAGAATTTTACAATCAAGGCTAGATATTTAGCACGAGTATGTAAAATTCCATCTTGAACAATGAGCAAGAAATTCTTATTTTTACAAAAAGAGGGGAGAGGAAAGGGCTAGAGGGACGGAATTCAATACTCTATTAGTTGCCTCAGATTTCTTCTCCACAAATCCCAAGTGATTGAAGATTTGGCTTTGAACATATCCTTGATTAGGAGCACACAACCTCCACATTCATTTCTGCCTTTGCGTGCACTCTTGAACAATTGCGGGCTATTGAGTCGAGTAGATGCCTTCATTGTACTCCTTCCTACTCCATTGCAACTGGTCTTCGACTTCAAATATTGCGGGCCATTGATGATGGCTAATTGGATGGTTGGTGGACGCAAACACACTTTTTCCTTAGAACTCCCCTCAGCTCTTGTATTCTATTAGATTAGAAGATCTAATGGTTGGTGGACATGCACGTCAAAGCCCATCCTGTCGGCCAATCAATCCACTATGTTGTCACTTGGGAACCTTGTTGCTATGCACTGCATGGGCCAAACACTTACGGAGGAGGGTCCCATCACTTGAACAAAATTGACCAATGGCTAGCATTGGCATTGATGAAGCTCTACTTTCCTTCACACCTTGCGGACCATTAGATCTTTGAGATGGATGGTCAATAGAAGCTTTGGCATCAAAATAGAAAAATGAACCAAACTTCTGTGCGGACTCTTAGATCAATGAGATCAATGACGCACAAGAGCCCAAAACTTCTCCAAAAGAACTCTGCCTGTGCCAACTTTAAGCATGAAGAGCATGGCCATATACACCAAAATGAGGCAAAACTCCAAAACAACATGTATTGATTTCTCACTACAAAAGCTTTGCAAAATAGGCAAAAGGAAACCCTATATTCAATTAATTGACTATAGTGGAAAGGATATATGGAATGAAGTAATCCTGTAATGTCCCCATTTTGAGTAAGATATATTTGCTAGTTTGAGTTTGTTTCTATACATGGAGAACGGGAAAGTTGGTATATGTCTATACATGGAGAACCAGAAAGTTGGCTCAACTAGTATGTTATTTGGAAAATGCAATATTGAAATTGTATTTTCAATCATTTGGTTGATTTGTTAGATGATGGAATAAAAGGGAAAATGAAATCTTTAATTGCATTTTCTCTAATCTATTTTTATGAAGTTTTTGTGTGGAATAAGGAATTGCTCTAGGTGGGACCTATTTGTCATCAAGAGCCCATATGGGGGGAAGATAGGTCCAAGGTGTTCAAATATATTCAAATATTTCAAAATGCTTATTTCAAATGGATTGACTATCATGTGGATTGCAAAATCATTGAATATTGGTCCCTTGAATTATTAAGATATTCTTTTATACTTAGAATCTCCTATTTTTAGTTAATGGTCAGTTTCTTGTAACGGTATGTAATTATGACAAGATCGTGTGTCGATTTCTGGCAGTCTTTGGCAGTTTCTAAATATAGAAACTTGCTTTCTTTGTAATTACTTGTAACCTATTTAAGAGCCTTTGCTCTATGTGAATATCATCCAGCATTCTGCCATTTCCCTGTGTAATATGGTATCAGAGCTTGCTTCGACTTTGAAAACATAATTTCATTCGAAATTATTCAAGTTTTTTTTGAAATCTCGAATTTGTTTTGGGCTCTTTGGTTGGTTCTTATTTTTTTTGGTGAGGCCGGATTTTTTTTTTCTGCAGAATACCTGTTTTTCGAATTTGCTGAGTGCCTAGGGCACGGAAATTTTTCGTCTAGGGTTTTGACCCTCAAAAATTTGACGAATTTTTTTTTTGAAGACATATTCCTGGTGGGTTTTTCGAGCAGATTTCTGGGTCTTCGTCCGAATTTTTTTCTGGTTTTCTGAACTTTCTGAATGCCTAGGGCACAAAATTTTTTTGTCTAGGGTTTTGACCCTTAAAAATTTGACGAAATTTTTTTTCGAAGACATTCCTGGTGGGTTTTTCGAGCAGATTTTTTGGTCTTCGTCCTTTTTTTGGGTGCATCGTTTTCCGTGCACCATTTTTCGTGCAGCGTACCTGTTCCGAAATTTGTGCCTGTTCAGTTCTGTTCGGCCTACCTGCGGTGTTCTGTCCGGAATTTCAGTTCTCATCCACTTCTGTTCATCGTTTTTCGTGCCTTGAAAAGCGTGTGGAATGGCGAGCTTGTCCAATATTATGTTGGAAGGCAGTCAGCGGTTCAACGATTGCAACTACAACACTTGGAAGCAGCGAATGAGGACCATCTTTGAATATCGCTGCCTCACTCAGATCATTCTAGGCACTACCACTCGTCCAGCAACGGCGGGTAAAGACCAGGATAAGTTTGACAAACAAACCCGTGAAGCAGTCATGCTCATTAAGCTATCAGTCACAGATGATCAGCTACCTTAGATTCCGGCTGGAAAGACAGCAAAGGAGATTTGGGACCATCTGAAGGGTTTGCATGAAGCCTCCGACAAGATTCGTGCGTTCTTCCTGAAAAATATACTGTTTTCTATCATGATGGATGAGAAGACATCTTTGCAGACGCACCTGAACAAGATGCAGGAGATCAGAGATTAGCTGGAGGCTATTGGTCGAAAAATGGAGGAAGAAGACTTGGTTGTGATCACTTTGAAAAGTCTACCTAAGTCCTATGAACATTTCATTGAGACTCAACATTACATCAGCTAATGTTGATATGAAGTTTCCAGAACTCTGTACTATCCTCTTGCAGCAAGATCGCTGGAAACAATAGTTTGGTAGTAGTGCTTCTTCGTCCTCTTCAGAGCAGGCTTTTGCAGCCAAGTTTCAGGCTCAGAATAAAGGCAAAAGTCAGCCTCCACAGTGGAATCAGCCAGCGCCATCTTAGGACAGCGGTAAGAAGAAGAACATTCAATGTAACTACTGTCACAAGTTTGGACACATCAAGAAAGATTGTTGCGCACGTATCGCTTCTGAACAAAAGAAGCAGGGAGGGTCTCAGCAGAAGGCCAACAGTGCGGAGCACACTGAGCAGGACTCTGCGTTTTACGCCTTCATGCCTAAAAGATCTGCAGACCATGCAAAATCCTCTGCCTGGTACATTGATTCTGGTGCTTCGCGTCACTTCACTCATTGTCATGACTGGTTTACAGAACTCTCCCCTTTCAGTGATTCAGTGGTCTTTGGTGGTGAAGTGTACATAGTTGTCGGTAAGGGCACTGTTCAGCTTCAGTCTGGTGGGAGGAAAATCATATTCCTCAACGTATATTATGTTCCTGGTATGGAACTTAACTTGCTTTCAGTCAGCCAGATCATGAAACACTCTCCACAACTTGATGTGGTGTTCAGCGCTCACAAGTGCTCGATCATCGACCGGGAAACCAAATGTACTGTAGCTGTTGGCATTGAGGACCATGGTCTTTATCGACTTGTGGATTCGGATGGTCCTCCTGAATCAGCCCTAGCAGCTCGACACTCTTCGGTTACCAGTCTCTGGCATCAGTGGTATGGGCACCTGAATGTGCACTACCTGGCTCAGCTCTCCCGACAGCACCTGGTAGATGGGCTCCCTGAGATTCAGGCTCAGAACTTCGGTGTCTGCGGATCGTGTCAAGCTGGGAAACAACACCGCACGCCATTCCCGATTGGCGACTCCTGGCGCGCATCCAAGGTACTTCAGTTGGTTCATGTTGATGTTTGTGGCCCTATGAATACTCTTTCAGTTACTGGATGCAAATACTTTTTACTGTTTGTTGATGATTTTAGTAGGAAAATGTGGGTTTACTTTCTTAGACAGAAATCAGATGTGTTTTCAATTTTTCAGAAGTTTAAGGTCTTAGTAGAAAAAGAGTCTGGTTGTTCCATTGTAACTCTTAGGTCAGATAATGGGGGGGAATTTTGTTCAAATGCGTTCTCCAACTTCTGTGATACACATGGCATCAAACGCCAATTGACCACACCCTACACTCCTCAACAGAACAGTTTTGTAGAGCGGCGCAACCGCACTATAACTGAGTTAGCCCGTTCCATGATGGAGCACAGATGTGTTTCTAAGAAATTTTGGGCAGAAGCAGTTTTCACTGCAGTTTACCTTCTTAACCGGTCTTTGACCTATGCAGTTAAGGATAAAACTCCAGAAGAAGTCTGGACTGGCCGCAAGCCGCGGGTCAGTCATCTAAATTTTTTTGGCTCTCTTGCCTATGTTTGGATTCCCGATGCCAAGCGCTCTAAATTGGACTCCAAGAGTCAAAAATTAATGTTCACAGGATACAGTGATAACCACAAGGCCTGTTGGCTCATTGACATTGAGACAGACAGTTTTATCTTCAGTTGTGATGTGGTTTTTGATGAAGAGCGGGGACCCTTCTCTCCCTCTTCTGTGCAGCAATCCGAAGATCAGCCTTTGAACGCTCCTGACTTGGGTGTCCGTCTTCCATTAGGTCCACCTTATGGGAGGGATGCTGATAATTCTTCAGATTCCGATGATTCTCAGTTTGACATCCCTGAGGATGATCCTGAGTATCCTCCTGATGCACCTGTTCTACATGATGCACCTGTTCTACCTGTTGCACCTGTTCCAGAACCTCCTGCTGAATTTGACGTTGGCCCATCTACCCGTCGCCCCAAATGGTGGTCTTAGACGATTGCCGATCTTTATGATGATGAACTTGTTGAGGGTAGATCCTCCTGGAATAAGAGCAAACAACAGCATACAGTAAACTTTGCTCTCATGGCCAACCTGCACAGTGTCTATGAGCCTCAGACTCATTCAGAGGCTAAAGGTATTCCAGAGGCTAAAGGTATTCCAGAGTGGGATACGGCGATGGAATCAGAACTCCAGAGCCTTCAGAAGAAATTTGAAATGACAAATAATTATTTATCTTTAGAAAAAATTATTACTAAACCACAATATTAGATTAATTAAATTAATTAAAATCATGTTATCTAAAATACTTACTATTATTACTTAAACAAAAAATTAAGTGACTAAGATAAAATGAAATGATCTAAATATGAATATGTTATTGTTATTATTATATTATGGAATTATTCTTCAAACTTACAATATTTTAATGCATTTTACATTTTAATATGTTAGGTAGAGATTTCAAATCTCTCCACACCCAATTAGGGTTAGCATTCTACACATTTTATTTTATGAAATTACATTATTTTTGGGATTTCAATTTATTTACTCAAGAGTTAAAAATCTAAGATTTCAATTTTATTTAGTCAAAAGTTAAAAATCTATAGTATAACGATCGCCGTGTTATTACATTTTTTATTTTATTCTTCAAACTTACAATAATTTAATGCATTTTAAATTATAAAAGTATTAGTATTATTATATTTTAAGAAAATATTTGTGTTATTTAATAGACTTTGTAAAGTTTAGTTTTATAGTTAAGGAAATATTTTAGTCTTATTTTATTTTTACCAAATTAGATTATTTTTGAGATTTTAATTTTATTTACCCAAGACATTTCAACGCTCTTCAAAAATTAATTTTTCAATTATTGGAATGCAATTTGTCTATAGAAGGAATAGCTAATCAACAAAAAAATTACAACTAAACAAATACTATATACAACCAATAGTTAATCAACAAAAAAAATTAGAACTAAACAAATACTATAATAACAACACTACAAGCTAGGTACTGGCCACTTGTTCAATTTGCTTAGTTTAAATTAATACATCTATTCATAATATATGGTCTACTATAATTATTTATTTTAATTATATATGGTCTACTATAATTATTATTTTAACTATATGTGGTTACCATAGTTATAATAGACCATATATAGCTAAAATAATAATAATAATTTGTGAAAGTAATTTTGATTCTTTAATTTATTGTAAAAAATAATCTTGATGCTTTACTTCTTCCCATTCATAATCTCTTTTTTCAAGAAATTAAACTATTTTCCTTGTAAATGTTTGACCCTTCTTCTAATGGCAGCCACTATCCAGCCCCATGATCCCTGCCCCATCCATGGGCTGCCTGTTCCTACACTACTCCTGATAGGGAATTTACCCAAGCAAATGAAATCCTAAAAAAAATGCAATTGGGCATTGACTCTTTTTTATTGTTTCAAAATTCTCTTTTTCATTGCGTTGGTTTTTTAAAAGATATTTTGTAAAGACTTTTTGATATAATATTATTATATTTAATATTGTAATAATAATGCAAATATAATATTATATTATAATTATAATTAAAATATAATATTATAATAATATAATAATTATAATAAATTTATGATAATATAATAATTATAATAAATAGATAATAATATTATAATTATAATAAAATAATAATATAATAATAAAATCATTATTATTATTATTATTATTATAATTATAATATAATAATAAATAGAAATAACATAAGATAATATAATAATAATATAATATTAATTATAATATTATATAAGTATAATATAATACTAAATATTAAATATTAAATAAGGGCTTAGGGTTTGGGGTTTGGGGTTTTAGGGTATAAGGGTTTAGGGTTTGGGTTTACAGTTAGGGTTTAGGGTTTTAGGGATGTAGCAATCAGATGGACATGCCATCCTAATGGTTGCATACCAAGTTCCTATAAGGAATATAGTCTATGAATAGATGAATTAAATGCATAATATGTTTGTATTATATACTATCTAAAGTATGCAAAGAAATATCTTTTTGAGGCACCTATTTTTATTCAATTTACCTCACATAGGTGGAATAGGTATACTAGTTGTAATTGTAACCCTACATCTCACCCTAACCCTAATTGTAACACTAATTCTAGCCCTAATGATAACCCTAATTTTATTCCAAACGTTAATTATAACCTTAACCCTAATTCTACCCCTAGGTCTAGTTAATTTCCAATTCTAACCCCAACTCCAACCCTAATTCTAACCATAGTTGTAACCCTAATTCTAGACCTAATTGTAATAATAACTATAATCTCAATTCTAACTTGAACCTTCATCCTAACCCTAACCCTAACATTCAAGCCAATACTAACCCTAATTCTGCCCCTCCATCTAGTTAATTTCTAATTCTGTCCGTAATTCTAACCATAATTGTAACTACTATTTTATGTAGTGGGTACAATAGTTCAATCGTGACAGCACGTGGAGTACCACAAATACTAAACACTGTAATTTTAGTTTTGGAAAAAAAAAAACTTATATTTTCAAATATCTCTTACAAATAAAATTTTAAATAACTCTTAATTTAATATAATTCTAGAATGACTCTTAATTTTAATAAATTAGCTATTTAATAGGATTTGATTTCACATAAGTGAAATTAAATAATAGTTAATTAACTTAGCACGTTCCCCAAGAATCTTTCTTCCAAGGAGTTGATTTCACAAAACTAAATAAATGAATCTTAAAATAAATAAATTTAAATTTATTCACATATTTTTCTAACACAAACTTAAATAATAATTTAAAATAAGTTAACATCACATTACACATAGGTTTAAAATAATAATTTAAAATATATGGTCTACTATAATTATTTATTTTAACTATATATATGGTCTACTATAATTATTATTTTAACTATATGTGGTTGCCATAGTTATAGTAGACACTATATAGTGAAAATAATAAGAATAATTTGTGAAATTAATTTTGATTCTTTAATTTCTTGTAAAACATAATCTTGATGCTTTACTTCTTCCCATTAACAATCTCTTTTTTAGAAAATTTGTTTTAGTTTTGATCTTCACTCTTTTTATTTCCTACCCGACAATTTTTAAGTGAGTGTGGTCGTGATTTTTATAAATAAACCCAAAACTTTTAAATTTTAAATTAAAAAATATTTAGGTCCAACCTTACCCTTCCAATTAATTTCTAAGGGTTAATTTGAAGCACAAAACATTTCACTTACCACCTCTAAAGTTGTTGCTGCCCCTAATCAATTTTAACACTTCCAATCGTCTAGCACCTAAACATCTAAAACCCATTTAAAAAAATATTCATTTACATAATCAAAACCACAATACTATTATTACTTTTTATGTTTAAATACAATTATAATTATATCAAATTAATATAATATTATTTATTATTTAAAATTTTAATTAAAATAACACTTATTTTTTTAGGTTAATTATTAAATACAATGATAATTATATTAAATTAATATATTATTATTTATTATTTAAATTAATATATTCTTGATGAGATAATATTTAAATTAATTAAAATGAGTATAGATATTTTTAATACATCTATCTAAAAAATGCTAGAAGTAATTTTATTTAAGAGTTATTTTAGAACTAGTGTGTGTGGACACAAAATTTTAATTTGCTTAAAAATTTACTTAAAAGTTATTTTATTTATTACGTACATTTATGGACACTTAAATTTTAATTAACTTAAGAGTTATTTTATTTCATTGTAAATGTTTTACCTTTCTTCTAGGGACACTAATCACACAATAAGTTACTTAGAAAAATAGTTTAATTTCTTGAAAAGAGAGATTGTGAATGGGAAGAAGTAAAGCATCAAGATTATTTTTTACAAGAAATTAAAGAATCAAAATTACTTTCACAAATTATTATTATTATTTTAGCTGTATATGGTCTACTATAACTATGGTAACCACATATAGTTAAAATAATAATTATAGTAGACCATATATAATTAAAATAAATAATTATTGTAGACCATATATAGTTAAGATAAATAATTATAGTAGACCATATATTATGAATAGATGTATTAATTTAAACTAAGCAAATTGAACAAGTGGCTAGTACCTGCCTTGTAGTGTTGTTATTATAGTATTTGTTTAGTTCTAATTTTTTGTTGATTAGCTATTGGTTGTATATAGTATTTGTTTAGTTGTAATTTTTTTTGTTGATTAGGTATTCGTTGTATAGACAAATTGCATTCTAATAATTGAAAAATTAATTTTTGAAGAGTGTTGAAATGTCTTGCATAAATAAAATTAAAATCTCAAAAATAATCTAATTTGGTAAAAATAAAATAAGACTAAAATATTTCCTTAATTATAAAACTAAACTTTACAAAGTCTATTAAATAATACAAATATTTTCTTAAAATGTAATAATACTAATACTTTTATAATTTAAAATGCATTAAAATATTGAAGAATAAAATAAAAAATGTAATAACATAGCGATCGTGATACTGTAGAATTTTAACTTTTGTAAAATATTGTAAGTTTGAAGAATAATTACATAATATAATAATAACAATAACATATTCATATTTAGATCACTACAGTATTTTATGTTAGTCACTTAATTTTTTGTTTAAGTAATAATAAGTATTTTAGAGAACATGATTTTAATTAATCTAATATTGTGGTTTAGTAATAATTTTTAATGATAAATAATTGTTTGTCATTTCAAATTTTTTCCAAAACTAAATTTATAATGAAAAATTTATGTGAACTTGTTTTGAAATGTTTTCGGTAAATTGAAATCTCAAAAATAATTTAATTTGGTAAAAATAAATTACCTTAAAAAAGATTACAAGTGGATAGTCTTAACTTGCTATCAAAATAATTTAATTTAATTTGGATGATAGCAAGATAATTTAATTTGGTAAGTTAATTATTAAGCTATTTATTATTAAGTTAATTATTAAGCTATTTATAATAATCGAGAGAAGTAGAGGATGATAAAGTTAATAATAATATGGTAAGTTAATAATAGCAAGGTAATTTAGCTTAAGGTAATTTGGTAAGTTAATAATATGGTAAGTTAAAGTTAATAATAAATAGCTTAAAAAGTTAAACAAAAAAATTAAGAGGCAAATTTACAAACGCAGATTAAATTGGAACACATTCCATAGAGCTTGGGGTGCACGTAGGCTGCTAATAATTTTCATTTAAAAAAAATGATAGAGCAGGCAGTACTGCAACTGACAATGGCAGAGGACACAGAGGACACTGAAACTGACGTGCGCAGCAGAGTACATGAGTGGACAATGTATGATGGGCATGGCAGCGATCGGTGCATCCTGAAGGCCCCATAGACGCTGGCTTCAAAGACCACCATGATTGGAGAATAATTGGAGTTGAATTTGCAGGATCATACCCATCAACTTGCTGCATATTCAAACTTGAATCCAAGGTTGAGAAATCCATCTTCTAATTTTTTGTATTTTTGATTTTTTGCTTTTTTTGGATTTTTTGAAATTTCTATTTTTTTTGTATTTTTTGGAATATTCTACTTTTTTTGTATTTTTTGAAATTTAAGAGAGATCTTGAAATCTTGAATCTTTCCTTCAGAGCTCACTTCAAACTTCAATCCACCACTTCGGAGTATCTTGTTGCTCTACTTGAAATGAAGAATGTTTGTGTTTTCGCCCTCCTAGCGCCAAAAACGTTGATGATTGTTTTTAGACAAGTCAACAATAGAGTAAAATACTGAGTATCGAACTCTCTTTTGAATAAAGTCTCTCGAATGCTAAACAAAGTGATCAATCGAGACAACTCCAAGGTTCCTTTCTTATAACTTATGGTGGATTTCTTCTTCTTTCATTCAGTTTATTTCTCCCTTAAGTGTGGATGACATATGCACAAGGTCTCAATAATAAAGAAACGGAAAAAGATAAGGGTTTAGGAAAGCTAGTCTAAGGTCAATGAGGCAATGATGATGTAAGAATAGACAAACTCCTTGATAAACCTAACTCCACTTCGCCAAGGATGCCTACAACTACATGAAGTTGGTGCAATCTTCTAAGGTAAACGAATGGTTTTCAAATCATGAAGGCTTATATAAGCACCCATTGAACGACGCAGTTCAAACAAGCGTTCACAATCGAACTTAAGCAAATGAAAAGGCTCAGACTAGCTTTACACAACACTTCACCAGCGATGAATGTTAAAAGCATGAGCTAGGAGTTGATCAAATATTCCATACATACATGCATTACATCAAAGAGCTACTAATCTATTTCTAATCTAATTTGAAACGTCTCTCCACTTCATCAAGATACAAGAAACCATGTCATTCCACAAGACAACACTTAACACCAAACATGCTCCAATGTTTTTGTATTATCTTGAGAAATATGTACAACAACTTCAAGTCCTCTCAGAAAATTTCGAGAGTTTCTTTTATTCTATTCTTACTTTCCTACCAACTGAACTACTATCTAATGAATTTACAAATGAGGCAACAAGGCCTTTATATAGAGGTCCAGAGTTACAATGAATGGCTAGGATCATTTCACGTAGCCAAGGGCCTAGATCATGCCACCTTAGCAGGTAGTTACAACAAATTGCTATTTTTCGTACAGAAGAGAGGCAATGAAGGCACGTTTTCCAAGAAGATAAAATAAGATGGAATCTTTTAGAGCATCTTCCACATAGGCATCCCTTTAGCTTCCTTCTTGTCGAATGATGTGGCGAAATATGATTGGCTTGATGATGAGTGTTTGCCACGTAGGTGCCATCTTAGCAACTCTTATGGATTCCAACTGTTTATTCAATTTGTTTTGTGGGCATATTCCCAATTTGTATCCTCTGTATGATGTCTTCGAATGTAATCGCTTTGAACTTGTATGTTTGAGAATGCATCTTGTAGATCTCGCCTTGTTCATCTTCTTGTAAACTGGATGTGTGTGATAGATGTTGCTCATTTGTTTAACAATGTGATGTTTCTTCTTGCAGGATGTAGATTGATCTTCTTTGAATGATTCTTTGGAGAGTAGTAGTGTAGATATGATAATGATACTTGACATCATGATAACATGGAATAGGAGACCCTCGGAGACTTGAAGATTGAAGAGAACATGAAGCTAGATGAATGAAGTATCGTGGAATGTTTGATGATGAAATATAGTCCAATGGATGGATGCCTTCTAGATGATGATGTATACTTGAACTTGATGTGATCCTTTGGCAAAACATGCCTCCTTTGCAGTGATTGCCTTCCAACTTCACTTTACTCCTTGAATGAAGGCGATCTCAAGCGCTTGCTCCTTTGATGATTCCTTAACTCCTGCAACACAAACAAAGAAGCAATATCAATTCCTTGATCTTACAACACAAAATAATCATTGTAAATCAATTTCTAACCTTTCCACTCCTAAGTGCATTAGATGCCAAATTAGTTAATGCAATCATAAATTTTAAATTAAGTATCATATATGGATGAGGCATTAGATGCCAATTTCACTCCTTGCCTAGAAACCTTCATAAAACTTGAATTTAACCTCAATCCAAAGTGGCACACTAGATCAAAATTGCATCCTCTAGTTGAAATTCCACTTTTAAATCACTATATTTTCACTCCTTGATCTAGGCGCACTAGATGAGGATTCTGATTTCTTCTTGATTTTGGGCGCACTAGATGGACAGTTCACTTGCTCCTCAATGGCGCAACAGATCAGACTTTATGCTTCTCTGGAAATCAGACTTGAGACTTGAACTACACCTCCCTAGAAGTGGCCCATCACATCAGACTTTTGAATCCTCTTGCTCCTCAATGGCGCAGCAGATAGGAGTTTTGAATCCTTCTTGAAACTTGTCTAAAATTTGCAATCTATACCACTTCCTTCAAGTGCATTGGATAAGGATCTTAGACTTCTCTTAAATTTGCATCTTAAAACTTATTGCTGATTCCTAGATGAGGGCGCATCAGTTCTGTTGCAGCAGCTCATAATTTTGGATCCTCTTTTGAAAGCCTCTGAATTCTCAACAAGATTGCCACCTCCTTTGTCGCATTGAATGCTGATTTTGATCCTTCATTTGAAAGCCTCTTATAAAACTTGAATTCATCCTTCTCCAAATGTGGTGTAGCAGATCAGGCGCACTAGATCAGCATTTGAAATCTTCTTCTTGAATGATCTCTTTGTAGGCGCATTGTTGAAGGTTTTGTTCTCCGATAGAAACATGTTTTGAAGCTTGAGTTGAATCATCATCTCAAGGTAGCGCATTGAATTAGGAGTTTGATCTCTATTGAATTTGGTGCAGCAGATGGACAGTTCACTTTCCCCTTGGTCTTGACGCATAAGGATTTTAGACTTGGGTTGAATTCATCTTTTCATTTAATATAGATCCCTTATCATGGTGCACTGGATCAAGCGCAAGAGTTGAGCATTTTGATCTTTCTCTCAACATATCTTCGAAATCCATCCTACCTTGCCTTCGAAAATGGTGCAACAGTTGAGGGATTTGAATTCCTCATAAAATCTGCATTTTGATACTCAAAACAGCCTTCTTGCTTTGGCGCATTAGATCAGAGTTTTAGGCTTCTCTTGAAGTTGTCTTTAAAGGTTTGGCGCAGCAGATGGAAATTTTGGTCTTTCCTTAGAAATGGCGCAGCAGATGAGAATTTCAATCTCTTCCTTAAAACATGTTCAAACTTTACTTCCATCTTACCCAAGATTGGCATGTTGGATCAAAACTTGACTCCCTCTAGTGAAATTTCTTCATTTAACTTAACTTCATCCTCATACCAAGGTGGCGCAGCAGATCAGGTTTTTGAATCTTGGTTGAAATGCCTTCTAAAAGTCATCATTGGATCTGTCGCATTGGTTGAGTGTTTTGATTGCTTCTTGATCTTAACCACTTATCAACATCTTCACTTTACCTTTATGCATATGGCGCATGGGATCAAGCGCAGCAGTTCATGATTTTGGATCTCCGTAAATCATCATAGAATTTTCTCTTTACAAGGGTGCAGCAGATGGATATTTTAATCTCCCCTTAACATTGGCGCCTTGGATGAGGTTTTTGAATTCTCTTTTATGTCTTGTAAGATTTCATCAATCAATGGCGCACTTAGATGAAGATTTCAGTTCCTCTTGAAAATTGCAACTCCATCATTAAAATAAACTTCCTCACCTTAGTCGCATTCGATGGAGGTTTTAAATCCTCTTAACATTGGCGCATTGGATGAAGAACTTGATCTCCCTTTGATTTCCATCAAGGTGGCGCGCTAGATCCACATGTTGAATCCTCTTGATGGAATGTTTATAACACTTGACTTGATCATCATTTAATTGTGGCGCATTAGATTAGGCACACTAGTCAAGGATTTGATCTTTTCTCATAAGTCTCTTGAAATTCTACATTCTTATCCCTTGGCGCATTGGATTGAGGTTTTAGATCCTCTATTGAATGCTCTCAAAATCTTGATTTTATCATCTTTCATAAGGGCGCATTGGTTCAAGCGCATAAGATGAGGATTTTGGATCCTCTAGAAAGGTGCACTTCCATCCTCAAGATACACTTCTTCACTTTGGTCGCAATGGATCATGATGTTGATTTCCTCTTCAAATTGCACTTTAAACTACACTCCAACCTCATACAAGAATGGCGCAATGGATGGGTCGCATTGGATCCACATTTTGATCTTTGGTTGAAAGTGGCGCATTTCATCAAGATTTTGCGCTCCAGTTTTCCTTGGCGCACTGGATGGGAATTTTGAATCCTCTAGAGTACTTAGCCATTTTTCAGTGTCGTTCAGGGTAAGGTCTATTGAAAAATATATTTAAGTATAAGTTGGAAGATTTATACTTTAAATATTTTCAATATACCTTTCAGGATGTTTGAGATAGGTCTCGAATCCACCGGATTTAACATGCAAAATCTAGAATTTGGAGGATCCACCAGATTTCAGACTTAGTCAAATTTTCACGATTTTCAGGATATCAGGATACCAGACTTAGTCATTTTCAGGATCTCAAACATGCATCAGGATTGGTCTCAGAACGAAAGCAAATGACTCTTGAATAAAAACTAGACAGAGAACTCAAACAACCACTGACCTCATCATGCAATAAACTAAAGACATCATCCAAGACCTAATGCAAAGCATCAGAGTTCAAAAAAAGGGGGTCCCCATTTGCAATGGGGCGATGTGTGATTAGGTCACAACAGGCCCCTTTTAGGACAATGAAGAACAGAACGACCTGTAAGGCTAAACCTTTCTTCAAATTGGAAGGGGAAGCTCCCTTGTAATTGAACGCTAAACTAAAACCCTAGAACTCTAATTATGGAAACAACTTTTAGCTTTTTACAGTTTGCACAAAACAATCTTATGTTTTTTTCAGCATGCAATGCAAACAAACTACAAATGCTACCCTATCTTGTGGTTCTTTGATATGAAAACAATACTGCAACAACTCTTATACACACAGACGAGAAGATTTGTATTTTATGACCAACACTAGCAACTTACATATGACCACAAACACATACACATGCCTTCTAGCTAAGCAGTAGACACTAGAAACTATTAGTTTCAGACCATGTTAATCAGATTCTGCACTCAGAAAATTTAGTCCTAACTGCAAAGAGCTTAAAACTAAAAACTCCAATCAAAACAACAGATTTGAGTAAATTAATCTACAAACACATACTACTGAAAATATGAACAACAAATACTGACAGATCTGAACTCTCAATACTGCATCTATTGTCTTCTAAAACTGAAAAAGCTATGTTGCACTGGATTGAAAATTTAGAAAAGAGACTCTATGCATCATGATTAAAATTAGACTAGGAGCCTTTAAATAGACAAGTGCAATATGAATCTAAGAGAAACAAGATGAGGTGTCAAGCAAAGCTCCAAGTGAAGCTTTACAATTCACTGGAGTGACACTGAGTTTGACTGAACAATCAACTAGTTTGACTAATCAATCATACCTAGTCTAACAACTAATAACTCCTAATCAAAGTAGTTGAGATGAAGTTACATCCACAAATCACTCAAGTCTCAAATAGTAAATTGAGTGCTATTCTCAAAGAAGACTCCTTACATAGCTAGGCCTTATTTTCCAATATAACTATGTCCTCTCCATGTTGGTCTCTTAGTTGCACGCAGGTCTGGATCTGCTGCTGTCGTTGTTGTGCCAACACTATGAGAACACTAGTCGAGCAACTAAGGGTAAAATTTATTACACTCCCTCTTTGCGAGGAAAGCATTCTCCACCAATCCAAGTGACTCTTTCAACATCTCAAACTTCCCCTTAGCCAGGGGCTTTGTCAGAATATTTGCGACCTATGAATTTGAAGGAACATGTTACATAATTCTTGCTCACTTTTGAACTCTATCCTTGAGGAAATGGTATTGATTCATTGAATGTTTATATGCTTAGAGCTAATGTGTAAAACTAGATACTCAAAGAGCCTGATGCAATCCTGATTGTCACAGTACACAACTGTTGATTGCAACATTTGATCAATTACTTTTGCTATCAACTTTCAAATCTAAGATAACTTCACAACTAGCAGACGAGGCTTCCATTTACTGTGCCCCTGTTGAAATCAATGTGACTACCACTTGCTTCTTGCGTGACCCTAAGCTGAAACCAGAACCTGAAATGATTATCTTAGCATGAGCATCACCTGCCTAGTCTGAATCCACAAAGCCATGCAACATCAACTCTCTATCTTCAACATATCTCAACCCAAAGTGAAGTGTTCCTTTAAAGTATTGAAGCACATGCTTTCAACAAACCAATGAATTTTTCCTCAGCTTAACCATGAACTAGCTCCCTGTATTCATTGCAAAGCAAATATCAAGTCGAGCATTCACCAAATACATGAGGGGTCAACTGTTTGTACATAGAAGGATCAACCAAATCTGAATCTGAATTTATAGTCAATTTCAGATTCAGAACTGTGAGAGTAGACAAGGGTTTGCAATCCATCATTTCAAATCTCTACTTTGTAATTCCCTTGACCAGTGAAGACCTCGTGTACCTTGCCACACATCAAGTCTCAACAAATAGTCGATAAGGCTGATGTCCATATCAAACTTGAAGGTCAACTCCCTTGCACCATGCTATGAGCTTCTCATTGCTACCTGAAGGGATTAGGCCGTCCACATACAGGGCAAAAACTAATAGATCAGATTTATCAAATAGATAGTAGAGTTTAGGATTTGCAACACTTTTGGTGAATCCCAAATTTAACAAGTACTCATCAATCTGTGAGTACCAAGCATGTGGTGCTTTCTTCAGTTCATATAGGGCCTTCTTCAAGCTGCTTACACGAGTATCTCACTCATGCACTTCAAAACCCCTAGGTTTATTGAGACACACTTCTTGCTCTTTTTTGCCATTTAGAAAAGTAATCTTTACATCCATTTGATACAAAGACCAATCAAAATAAGATGCAAGAGACATAATTACCTTGATAGAAGAATATCTCGCAACTCGAGCAAAGATCTCGTTGTAGTCAACTCTCTTTCTGTAGGAGAACCCTTGTGCACTGAATATGGCCTTGTACTTCTCTATGCTCTCATCTATTGCTTGCTTCACCATGTACAACCACTTGGAATCAATCACTAACTTCTCTTCTATTCTTGGCACAAACTCTCAAACATCATTTTGCATTGTGGAGTGATACTCCTTTTTCATGGCATCTTGCCATACCTGATTTGAATTTGCCTCTACAAAAGTCAAAGGCTTTGCATCCACAATGGAAGACATATATGCGACATAACTTGGAATCTACTTAGGGGGATGACTCACCCAGGAAGAAGTCTTCAGTGTTCCTATTTGTTCCTATGCCTCTTGCAATGTCTAGTTAAGCCATCTAGTCTTCTTGGTTGTACTAAAAGGTAATGAAATATTTGTTTTTGCACTAGATCCTGGCTTAATTGCATTTGGTATTGCCGTACTCTATGGATCAGCACTTGGGACAACAATTTGTTCACCCTCCTCAACCTCCATAGGAGGGTCTTGAGACTTATAGGGCCAAGCATCCTCATTAAACTTCATGTCTTGGCTCACTACTATCTTTTGGTGTGATGAAACATTGACCTTGTAAACCTTGAAGGACTCGTATTCCACAAACACACCCTTCAAGTTGTAGGGTTCAAGCTTCATCGTTTTCTCCTTTGGCACATGATGCAGAAGCATTTGGGCTTACCTTTGTCTTAACAGTTTTGGCTTTATTTTTTTACCTTTGTGTTGCAGGTTCTAATTGCTGGTCTTCATTCTTTGTGTGATGATAATTCCTTGCCTTTGCCTAAGCTTGAATACCATCGATATTTTATGCTGGACGTAAATAAGTTTGATGCCGAGTAGATGGAATCCACAAGATCACGACTGCACCATTTTGGTACCAGAGTGAGTTAAGATCTTGGGTTAATATGAATTCTGTCTTGAAGAACCCTAAAGAGTTTGTTGTAGGGGGTGAAAGTGCTGCAATTATAGAGGGCGAAGAGGAGAAGATGGCTCACAACGATGTTGGATTAGTAGAGGCACTAATCGCAATAACAACAAGGTTGGAAGCTGTGGAAAGGACACAGAGAAGAGGTATACTGGTGGATAATGTAAGTGAAGTTGAAGGAGCAGCAAAAGAACTGGTTGAACAAGGAGAAGAATATATGAATGAGCCCTTCATAAGGGCTATATCTCTTATAGGAAATCGACCACGGATGGAGACTCCATACTACAAAGGGAGTTTGAACATAGAAGAATTGATTGGTTGGATCTTTGAGATGGAAAAATACTTTGAGTTTGAATCTGTAGAAGACTTGCAAAGGGTGAAGTTGGCAAGTACCAAGCTGAAGGGTCATGCATCCCTTTGGTGAGATCATGTGCAAATATATTGACAAAGAAAAGGGAAGGAGAAGATTCGGACATAGGACTAGATGGTAGCAAAGTTGAAATCAAAGTTTCTACCTATTGATTATCATTTCAATTTGCTGAGGCAATTGCAAAATCTAAGGCAAAGGGAACTGAGTGTCGAAGCATATACTGGAGAATTTTATTGGCTTAGCATAAGAGTTGATCTTAGTCAGGATGATGAGGAAAAAGTTGTAAGATATATTAATGGATTTCGTTTTGCTGTCCAAGATGAATTTAGTATGATTTGAGTGAGATCGGTAGAAGAAGCCTACCAGTGTGCTTGGAGAGTTGAAGAGAAATTGGCCAGGAAGCAACATAACAACTCAAGAGGAAGAGGACGATTTGGTGAAGACAAGAGACTGTAGAATAGTGAAGGGGATTCTAGGACTTCTCGTAATGAAAATTACAACCAAGACACTAGAGAAAGAAGGAACACCTTCAAAGGAAGAAGAGTTTTTGGAAGAGGAAGAGGTAGAAGTTTCATTTGTCTTCGATGTGGTGAAGAAGGCCATAGGGCCTATGAGTGTCCACAAGAAGCACAAGATAATAGAAGAAATCATGTTGTGGAAGCCAATGAAGAGTATGAAGCATTATCTCAACACACAGTGGAGCCTGAACAAGGAGAAGCCCTCATGATGAAGAGGGTTTTGCTGAAAATAGAAAGGAAGAACATGAGCCAATACAAAAAGAATTTGTTTCAGACTTATGCAAGTCCAAAGGTAAGTTTTGAAAAGTTGCGGTAGATAGTGGAAGCATGGGTAACCTGGTATCCAGTGAAATGGCGGAGAAGTTGAAGTTGAAAAGAATCAAACATCTGAGACCATACAAGGTATTGTGGTTGCAAAAAGAACACCAACTTTTGGCAAATGAGCAATGTTTAGTTGATTTTCATATTGGAGCATCTCAAGATGAAATTTCGTGTGACATCATGCTTATTGATGCTTGCCATGTTTTGCTTGGAAGACCTTGGCAATATGATAGGAAGGCTATTAATGATGGTGAGAAGAACACCTAGACCATCATCAAGGATCGAAAAGAGTACATTGAATCCATTCAAGGATAGAGGAGAAGTGGACAACAGTCAAAAGGTATGCTTAGTTTATGGAAAACAATTTCTAAATGAAATAAATGAAGATAGAATATATTTTGCAATTGTTCCTAAACCACAAAAGTAAAAACAAGCATAGAAGAAGAGGTGCCATCAGAAGTACAAAAGTTGCTTGATGAATATGCTGAAATTATGTCCCATGAGTTACCAAAGGGTTACCACTTATGGATTTGATCCCTCGAGCAAGTCTACCAAACAAAGCAACATATAGGGTGACACCTGTAGAGAATGAAGAGTTAAAAGAACAAGTCCAAGAATTGTTGGATAAGGGATTGATCAGAGAGAGCCTGAGTCCTTGTGTTGTACCGACAGTAAAGATGGAGAATGGTGTATGTGCACTGATTCTCGGGTTATAAACACGATCACAGTAAAGTATCGATTTCCACTAACACAGATGGATGACATGATGGATTGTTTGAATGGTGTAAGGTACTTTACAAATATTGATTTGAAGAGTGGATATCACAGATCCAAATCAAAAAAGGTTGACAAATGTACCTAGTACTTTCATGAGATTGATGAATGAGGTACTCAAGCCATATCTTGGTAAGTTTTTAATAGTTTATCTTAATGACAATTTAATTTTTAGCAAGACAAAAGAGGACCATTTGGAGCATATGGGATTAGTTTTACAAAGATTAAAGAAGAAAAATTGTTGATAAATCTAAAAAAGTGCAGTTTTTATGAAGGAAGAACTGGTGTACCTAGGCTTTGTTATTTCACAAGAATGGCTAAGAGTGGATCGAGAAAAGGTGAGAGCCATTGTAGATTGGCCATCACCAAAGAGTACTTTTGAGGCAATTTTTTTTCATGGTCTAGCAAGCTTCTAAAGGAAGTTTATAAGAAATTTCAGTGGCATATGTGCATCAATCACAAAAACTATGAAGGGAAATAGGTTTGATTTTCAGTGGACAACAACAGTACAAAGAAATTTTCAGCTCTTAAAAGAGAAGGTAACAACTCAACCTATATTAGCTTTACCAGATTTTAACAAAGTGTTTCAGGTGGATTATGATGTGAGTGGAATAGCAATAGGAGTCTTAAGTCAAGAAGGAAGACCCATAGCTTATTTTAGTGAGAAGCTAAATGAAGCCAAGAGAAAGTACTGAAATGAGAGTTGAAATCAAAGAAACAAAAATCGTGAAAAAATCGCGATTATATGCGATTAATGGCAGAACGACACACATTTTACGATTTTTTCCTTGTTAAAATCGAGATATTCAAATAAATCATTGATTGGTTATTTTGATCGATTTTAACCCCTTTTTTTGCGATTAAACACAATTTCAACGTTTTCTTCTGCGGGGAGGATTTACGCATGATGACAATGTTTTTTTTTTCGGATTTCAATGGTTTTTTTTTTGCGCAGGATAATTATCTGCGTGTTGTAGGGTTTGCGCGTGGTAGGGTTGATGCATACAATGTCAAAGGGTTTATATATTTCTATCCCACTTGATCATGGTGACTCAGTTTTAGGGCTTCTAGTTTCACTCCATCGCGATTCTTCGTTCGATAGCTCTTGTTCTTGCTCTTTCATCCCCTACAAAAATTGCTAGCTCTAGGAGGCAGATACAAAGTTCCAATTGATCCATTTACCCATCAGTAGAGGCTCTGGGACCACTATCTTATCATATTAGTGGTTGCCCCACGATTCTTGACTATAACTAGCCTTATTTTAATTTTTTAATTCATTTGAAAGAAATAAATTATAAGTATTTAAAACAAAATTCCAATTTTTTATATATTTTGTAAATTATATATATTTATGTATTTTTAATGTATATTTGTAAATTAATATATTTTTAATATATATATTAATATATAATATTAAAAATATTCATAATTTGTATATATATATATATATTAAAAATATATATACAAACCCAAACTCATACCTGAGGCCTCAAACCATACCTGTTCTCATACTAGGATTGGCAATTTATTTTTTTTCATTTTTGAAAAGTCATTTTACCTTGTTTGGAAACCTCTATTGACACTCGTCGATTTTAGGTACATGGAGTTTAAGATAAATTTTGTGTGAAGCATAATTGTGGGATTTAAATTTGTTTAGGGTTTCATCGACTTCAAATGCTTCGTTTGTAGGTTAAGTGTTAGGGTTTTAGGATTTTATCTGTTTCTAATAATATAATTGAAAGTCGTAATGATTTTATTATATTAATATTATAGAGTTATTAATTAAAATAGGAATAAAAAATTGACAATAGTCAAATCTAAAAGTGTGAAGGGGAAATGTTTTTTGAAAGGTTTAGAGGAGTCTTGGAGCTTGGTTAAAAGCTATAAAAAAATGAAAAATAGCATGCCCCATGAAGGTTTGTGTGGTTTCAAAGGCTTTAATTTGGGCTTGGTGGCGGGCGCTTGTAGCTCGACCCCACCCTATATCATGACAGGAAGCGTGCCAACGGTGCTACCTCTCAACCTTGCTGGGGTTACTACCCCAAGACCTCTGTGAGGGTGTAATGTCCCCTTTTGGGATCACCTTATACTTTGCCCTGAAATCATAATTCCAAATGAAACCAATAGCAGATTATAGCTAAAGATACAATTCCTTACTCAAAATGGAGATGATGTAAATCTGGTTATGGAGACCTGCAACCATGTTAGATGAATATGATATGAAATACATTTAATTCTAAGTCTAAGAAAGATTATATATAACAATGTAAAAAATCTCAAGGACTATGTGTGCTCAACCATAAAGAGGGGGACGTGATGAGGTGCCCCAAGTATCCTCTACCATAGGCCCAACAACAGGACCTTATCCTCCGTTGGCCTCATGTGGTCCTTAACCATTATCATGTGGTGGGCTACCTAGTGAGGGCTTTACACCGTTCCCCTCCATCATGCCAAACCTTCCTCTTATGATTGAAGATCCCCTTTTATTTATTTCAACAATTTATTCAAGTGGGGATAGTTCGGGAGGCTGCAGTAGGGTGTCCTAGATCCTCAACTCCAGGTCGAAGGATAGGACCTTATCCTCCTTGGCCTCATGTGGTCCTTAATCGATGGTCCCTAACCATCATCATGAGGTGGTCTCATGTGGTCCTTAACCGATGGTCCTTAACCATCATCATGAGATGCCACTCCTAGCGAGGAATCATTCACCGTTCCCCCTCCTTGCAGTCCTGCCTCATCCCTCCTTGACCAATCATTGCCAGAATCGGATCACTGTTCATAACATCAATAATATAGGCTATATTGGCATCAACTATCAGTGTTTTAATTGGTATAATTGTAAGTGTATATATATATATATATATATATATTTGTTCACATCTATATTCATCTATTAAATAAGCATAGACACACTTATCATTGCATACCACAGGGATAGGTTACTTTATTGTTCTGCTGCAATGGCGTATGTTTTCACTGGTATTGATGCCCAGATCTGTTCTTCTGTGCCTGGCTGCGAATGTACTTTTGGAGGATGTCTTTCTACCTTGCTGTCTAGGAGATGATGCTGCTTGCTTGAATGAATTCTATTATTTTTCCTTGCTTGGAAACACATATTCAGAAATATTTATATATATATATAATCTCAGTAATATATTCTTCCTTCTTTATACTCAAATATATTCTTGCTTCCCCTTTCTTATTACCATACTCTCACCTCTTATATCATCAAGGATCCAATGAATGATAACGTCTTTTGCCCAAAGGACACACCTCCATATACTTCGCATCTCTTCATAACATTAATAGCTGCTATCTAATTGCATTACTTTTATCATATACAAATCGCACCTCATGAATCCTGCCGTTCACTAATGCTTGATCGCTCCTCACTATGTATTAATCGCTGCCACTTTCTTATATTAATCACACCTTTGATTTTGCTTTGTTTACATCAAACCGTTGCCTTTACATGAATTGTACTACCTTTAATATTAATTTATTTAAACTTCCTTATATTCTTTTATAGAATATATTTGCTGCCTTCAGGTATAAATTGCACCTTTTTTTATATGTAAGTCGCTGCATTAATGTATCTTTAAATAAGACTTTTGTCTTAAATGAAGTCACTTTTATAATTGTAAATATATTTATTTTTATATTAGTTTTATATATATTTATATATTATATTATAATGATTATAATTATAATAATATTTAAATTGTTAATATTTATATTTATATTTATTTTTATATAATATCTTAATTATTATTAGTTTGTTAAATAAATATATTATATATTAAATTTTAATTATACTAAAAATATTTATATAATAATATTATTTAATACTATTTATTAAATATTATATATTAATAATATATGTTTATTTAATACATACACAATTATTACCAGAAGCACTCTCTATCATTCAAACTGACTATGACAAAAACCATATTTCAAGAAAGCAACTTCACCGTTTTATCATGACTTTTAAATCTTTAATTTAAACAATGCCTTAACATCGGGATATCATAGAGGGGCCCTACCCCTTGACCCCATTGTGGGCATTACCCCCAAACCCCCATGAGGGGCATTGCCCCTTGACCATGCTAGGGGCTGCCATGCTTGATCCTTGCTGTCATTTTTGTTCTCGCTATAGCTCTATGCTATTAAAATGCCTTCAAATTAAAAAATAGTAGGTTTTTCTTTCTTTTTTTTAATGTTTTTCTACATTTTTTGATAATCTGATTGTGGGTTGCCATTGAGGTATGTTGAAGATAGATAGTTGATCTTATACTTCATGCTTGATTCCAATGTGTCAACTCTTTTTGTAAGTTTGTCTTCAATTTCTTTGGTCATTTTCCTCTTTTTTTTTTGATCTCTAATTTTTAAGGCTTCAATTTGTCTTTCTTTGATATTGTCACTTTCATACAAACCAATCAAACATTATCCCTAATACACAAAGATTAAACTAGGTCTTATACCCATATGATTATAATCTGACGTTTACTACTTGTTGGAAATTACAGATGATAAGAACGTTTTACTTGAATTCATTGTTTCAAATGACAGATTTAGAATGCAATTTGTGCTAAAATCAATTTTCTTTAGTTGCTGGAAATAAAACAAATGTGAAAGAACAAGAAACTGATAAGCCACAACAAATTTGACACAAGAACTTTGTCTGAGAAACCCTAGTCTAAAAAAGATTAGTTGGAAGCAGCAGTAGCTCAACTTCCTCTCCTTACACTGACCAAAATATTTAGAGAGAGTCATGATAGAGATGATACAACTATCATTCTATGCTCAACAAACTACCTTCCACTCTACATTTATTTCTCTACAGCCAATTAAATTCACTAACTTCTCACCCTTACACTCCTGTCTGGAAATTTGATTTGTGTCTCTTATAGATGGAACATCTGGGAGAGTCCTTTCTTCCCTATATTAGCAGAGCTTGCTTCAACCGTGGTCATGAATTCTCATTCTTAAAAACAATATAAGAAGGATGTCTGCTCTATTCTGCAAGGGGCAATTTCTATCTTTTAGTACAAATCTCATCTCCAACTCATGGACTTTGAGCTGGATGCAGAAATGTCACTTGTCTTTTCCTCCCTTTTGGCCAAGGTTTGCATCCTGGTTGCTTCCAACTGGGAATGGCCCCCAACCTAAAGGATCTGCTGGACGGCCAGGGTTACTCCTGCATCAGATTGTGATCCTTTTGAGTAGGACTGATAAAAATTGCTGAGATTTTACAGTTGGGTGGTACCATTGCTGCCAAGACATCTCTTCCTCTTCATGCAAATCTTTCAAAATCTATGCAAAGTTATGGATGGATAAGTGTTGTTCAAGATGTTCGACATAGTTAAAGAGTCTTTTAGCTGGAACTCATATGTATTCTTTTGCAAAAGGAACATTGTTTCATAAATGGGCTCTACCAGGATGTCAAATTAAAGGTTAATACTTAATAGTTATATGATAGGAGATCTTTCATTGATATTCAGCATTTGTGTGCTCATCCATCACATATGTTTCTATAGGTCACCTGTGAGCCCCAATATAGGTACCTTAGCTCATTTTAAATTTAATGTTCACCAGTTCTCAATCAATTTAAATATCTTGTATTTTGATTTGTTTGGGAGGTCAAAAAAGTTTGGTAAACTTTCTATGGGAATTGAAAAGTCTGGATTGAACTAGATAAATCTGGTAAGTTCAAAAAATTCGGATTCGGCTCAAAAAATCCAAATCTGGTAACTGGTGTTTGTAGGCATTTATTATTTTATATATCTACTGACCCATAATATACAGATAACTGCAAAGGGCATACATGTTTTGCAATCTTTACAAAATTAAAGGCCTTCTATAGGTCACCTGTGAGCCCCAATATAGGTACCTTAGCTCATTTTAAATTTAATGTTCACCAGTTCTCAATCAATTTAAATATCTTGTATTTTGATTTTTTTGGGAGGTCAAAAAAATTTGGTAAACTCTAAGATACCTAGCTGGTTGTGACTGAAATTTTCACCACAGATTTATAGCCAAATAGACAAGTTTCAAATGCAAAACAACTCAAGCAATAAACAAGTAAATAGCTGAAACACAAATGCTTATATTATTGTCGTCAATTACATCAATTACAAAATGGAAGCTTGCTGTCCCTTATATCAGACCAAATCTGATTTATATCAGACCCACTTGCAGTGTACAAACGAGTAAGAAAATAACACATAGACTTCACCGATCAAATCCAAACAATGTCAGTCAAGACTCAATATGGGTGAATGATGATTGTAAAGCACTGCTGTTCCTCCAATATGTTTGCTGCCTTAACAGATGCTACTGTTGCACCTTCAACCTGCTCGCTGTTGTGAATGATTCTACTCCAATATATGCCCAAATGATGCTCCAATATGTAGCGAAGGAACCTAGGAAGGCCACGGTGTCCAGTCCAAATTCCAAAATGTCCTCAAACATATGACCTTCAGCTCTTTGAAATGTACTCTTCAAGTCTGATACGCAATCTCCAGCTCCTTCAAAGTCTTCAAATTACTGAAATCTGCTCCAAAGCTTCTATGAATTACCTGCAAATTGTCACAATGAAGAAATAAGTGGATGGGGTCATCACCATTCCACGGTTAAGGGGCCATCACCTTGACAAGCAACTGAAAATCGGAATTTCCAGCCAATACTAAACATGAAATCTTACCAAAAGGATCCAAAAGTTGCAAATTGAGGCTCCTTCATAGTATTTAAGCTTTTCCAAGTTCTAGAAGTTGGAATTGTAGTTTGAATTTGATGTCATGGCTCTAGAAGCTTCTTCTCCAAATTGGCGCTCCTCAAGGACCAATAATACGTGACTAGAGCTATCTCTTGAGTGGCGCTTAGTATAGGTCTTCATTAAATCGGTGGTCTCCATGTCTTTATTTTGATTGGTCTCCTTTGCACATGATCCAAAGCTTATAGCTCCATTGTGTACATTTTTATTGTCAACAAGGACCTATCCTTATAGCTCCATCGTGTACACAAAAATTTGGCTGATTGAGCTCCATCTCCTAGAAGCTTGGACCTATATGTGAAGCGTGTACACTTTTATTTCCACCGATTGGCTTGGACCTAAATTTCCACCGCTTACCTCATGACCACTTGTATACATTGTTTCCTTGAATGCTTGGCTAGGACTTATAAGTGAAACGTGTACATAGGACCATCCCTTTTCAACCGCTTGGCATAGAACAAGGATCACCGTGTACACAGACACTTGCTTGGCATGGACCTATAATGCAACCGATCACTCCATGTAAATCTTGCTTGATGATCAATGAGATACGACCTATCTTGGGTGACAAGCATCATCCATTATGGTCAATGGAATAGTTAGATGAAAATGCAATTAAAGATTGTCATTTTCCCTTAGCCGACATATCCTCCATGTCACCAATCAAGAAAACAATGAAAATACAAATTAAATATTGTATTTTCCATCAAGCCACCAACTCCATATTTTGGCTAAATAATTAATATGGCCAAATAAAACTTGGCCAAAAATAAAAAGCATGTCTAGCTCCAAAATGGGACATTACATAAACTTTCTATGGGAATTGAAAAGTTTACCATTATTATTTTATATATCTACTGACCCATAATATACAGATAACTGCAAAGGGCATACATGTTTTGCAATCTTTACAAAATTAAAGGCCTTCTATAGGTCACCTGTGAGCCCCAATATAGGTACCTTAGCTCATTTTAAATTTAATGTTCACCAGTTCTCAATCAATTTAAATATCTTGTATTTTGATTTGTTTGAGAGGTCAAAACAATTTGGTAAACTTTCTATGGGAATTGAAAAGTCTGGATTGAACTGGATAAATCTGGTAAGTTCAAAAAATTCAGATTCGGCTCAAAAAATCCAAATCTGGTAACTGGGATTTGTAGACATTTATTGTTTTATATATCTAATGACCCATAATATACAGATAACTGCAAAGGGCATACATGTTTTGCAATCTTTACAAAATTAAAGGCCTTCTAGTTGTTGTGGCACTTGTGAAGGGATTGCATATGAAGAGAAATTTTAGTTTTATGTATATAGAATTTTTTTGTACAGCTTTTTGTTGTCATTCTTACTCGTTAGTGGATTGAATGAAGGTCGTTGCAGGAATACAATTGCAAAAAGAGAAGAGTCATTGTTGGGAATATTCATGTGCTTTTCAACCCAAAACGTGGGGATATCAAATTGGGACAGGTAAAAAAAAGCACTAAACTAAACATGATAATTTTCTTATTCATTGTCCATAGTGAGGCACAAAGGACACTCTGCAACTGTCTTTATGCTCTGTCCATTCCAAGGCTTACTCTAAATTACTTCACATTTTACGTGCCTTATTGACATTATAGTTAGGAAGTATGCAATAGAGCCAGTGCATATGCTATTGATAGAACAACGACAAATGTGAGATACAATGACACAAAATGAAAGAGCTTAAATTTTTTGCAATGCATGACTTCCCTTAACTATTCTAATTTTCTAAATTGTTGTTTCCCCATATGCAGATTTTCGAATATAATTTTTGAATTTAAATGTTAAGAGAATTGTGTGTTTATACCGATAGCTTTATCTTCCATTCAGGGAAAAACTGGTCAGTTCCAGGGTTGGTGATTTTTACTGTCATCCCCATACTGCCTCAAATGGGAAAAAAGTGTCAGTGTGTAGCTTTTGATAATTGGATATGCTTAATGAAATGAAGCTCTTTTATTAGGGCTATTCAACAATAGATTTTACTTCGTAGGCAGTCTTCTTGAATGCAAGAGATACAGGCTATATGCTATCCAACAGTGGTCCTTCTCTGATTTCTTTATTTAGAGGCATGCAGGTTGTACTCAATTAATGAGAGAATATTTGTAAGGCATACAAATGATGTTCCAAAGGGTTGGGCAGATGAAGTAAATTGCTGGTAGATATTATGGTAGTTGGAGATGGAAAATAGAGACCTTTCATTGACTCTTTTTTCTTTTAATTTATTAATTTTTTACTTTTATTACTATATTTAGGATTTGGATTTATAGACTGAAACTGGACTAGAGTTGCTTTTTGCAGTCCTTTGCTTTGTGTATGTATATACTATATACTATTGCAAGTTGCAACAGTTACATCTGCTGCTTTTGGTCACTCGCATATCAGTTTTTTAATTTCTTGGTTTGTTCAATGACCTAATATGCGTTCAATGAATAGTGTTTGTACTAAAATATTATGAACTCAAAAACGGTTTATACTAGGTTGAAAAAGGATACAATCACTATATTATTTTGATTGAACTTGAAAATCGTACATGCTACTAATGTTCAAGATTCAAACTAATGATTTGCTATAAAAATTTAAAGATAAAGTTAAGTAAGGTTGGCAATTCAAATGGGTTTGGTCTTTAAACCTTATTCAAAGGGGTCTGATCCTTAAATCTTATATAGAGGTCAATTATGAATAGGACGTTTGATCCATAAGTGGATCAGTTTAGGTGGACAATGGTGTCTAGGTTGCCAGTTCATCTGCAACAGCTGATATTATACCCATAGCAAGGTTGCAAGTAACTTGCAAAGGCTTAGTGGGGCTGCATGTTCACTTGCAGCAGATGCCACAAGTGTCTGAGACTGCTGCCAAGTTGCCCACAGCAGTATGAGAATGATAGGTTTCAATTGCTCAGACCAAACATGTAGATGGTTGAAACAAGGAAAATGCAGATGGAGAGAATTGACACTCAGGTAAATACTATCATTCATCACATGGTGATGCTTGTAACGTCCCTTTTTACAGGATTTAAAAAACAAATCCACAAGCAATTAATAAATAGCATTATACAAGATTAAATTTAATCATTGATTGCCAATGCTGATTTTTTATCTAATTCTCTTAACACAATTAGGATTAGTTTACCATCTAGTCCATCCTATCGGGTTTTCTAGGCAATTTACTCATGCTTGACTTAATTTTGCAAGGATTAATCATCACTCACAGCAGTCATCTAGCAATTATCACACACAAGGAATTCCTAACCATTTTAGTTATGGAGATGATAGTTTTCAAAAGTTCTTTCATTTGTTATTTTATTCATCCTTCGCATGAAGATGTTCAAACAGTAAGAATGCATCAGCCAATTTAAAGGACCATGACCATTTTTTAAGAGAGACATTCCACATAAATTTAACCAATCAGCATAATTACTTCAGGAAGAATATAGCAGGGCAGATAATCCCATATAATATAAAAATATTTCTTCCCAACTTATATCTATGCACTGATATTATACTGCTGTCTTACATGCCGATATCACTATCTTATAACTACCATCATTCAGTATTTATTCCATTCCCTATAATGCAGATTCCTCTAGTTTTGCTAGTTTTCTTGAGTTTATAGAAAGGCCCATGAGGGTTCTATTGTACAAGTTTCACATTGTAAAGAAGGCACTGATGAGCATGTCATTCATAGTGGATTAGTCCTCTCCCCTAAGGTATATGAAACATAAATATTTCACCTATGCACTCAATGATGCCTCTTATTCACATGAAAGGTTCCCAAGATGTTTTATATATTTTCCATGGCTATACATGTCAACAAGACCTCATGTTTGTGCCTTATTTCACAAATGCCAACCTCGCTGTCAACACAACTGATATTACAGTTCTGTTAAGGTACAAATCTATTAGCATTGTTCAGACTTCTCTTTACTCCAGGCAAAATGTATTTCATACTGTTGATGATGTTTTTGTGACAGCAACAACAATAGAATAAAATACTGAGTATCCTATCCTCTCTTGAACAAAGCATCTCATATGCTGAACTTCGTGATCGAGTGAGATTGCTCCAAGGTTCCTTGAATGTCAGGTCTTGACGTGCACAGGGATAGACTCAGTGGAATGATGTGATTTTGCTGGTAATCACAAAGGGACTTACGTGAAATTGCTCCCTCTTCATGGACAAGGTTCACTCCTTACTTCTGGGATTTGTAAATGAATGGAACTTCTCAAACAGGGGAAAACTTGGAACCTACCGCTTCCTCCAACAGAGAGACTAGGATTTCACTATTTCTTCCAAGGAAAGACCTGGATTTCACTATCTCTTCCAAGGAAAACAAGGCGTAGGCTCTCAATTCTACTTCTGAATAGGGAATGATTTCTCAGTGAGGCTCCTTGCGGACTATACCTAACGAAGATCTAAAAGAAAATGCAAAAGGTGGGGTAAGGGTTCAGGGGTCTAACTGATGGATAGGATTATTGCTGAGAATGGAAACTGGAACCACGCTTCTGTTTCGTCATGAGGAAACAACTATGCAGAGATGGTGCGATCTTCTGGGGTGTAAGCAAGGATTAAGCAAGGATTTTCGTACTGCTTTGGCATGGAACATGGAACTGGAACATGCAGAAACAATCGAAGTTAAGCATAGAATAAGTTTAGACTAATCATACACTGTGATTTGCAAGCCACGGATCACAAATGGTATGAACTAACAGTTTTAATCATGCATCAACAATAATATTTTCCATCACTCTAACTAATGAAAGATGAAAGATAAAAGAAATGAAACAATCTAGAACTTGGAGCTTATGATTTGCTTCAAAGAAATCAGAAGACCATGCCACAATCCAAAGAATATCCAGAACACCAATCTTCAGTGTTCATATATTGATTCGAAAATGTGTTTCACAAGAATCTTACTGATATCTCAAAGTTCCTTGCTCTCAAAAATGGAGGATTACAGTAATGAACATCAACTGTTGTTCTCTTTCCTATCTTACTCCTCTACCCTCTAATGTCTTCTTCTTGAAAGTGAGGTATATGGGCCTTTATATAGGCATCCAAGAGTACAAAAAGGGGCAAGATCTGATTTCCTTGAAATTCGCGCTCGGGATTAGGTCAGACAGAAACCCTAAAAAGGTGGGGTAGGTGAGATTGCCACCCTTCTGACGAGTAGGAAAGTGCCACCTATCCTGGGCACCACCTGATTGGGACCTCCTGCAAGGCAAGGTCTAGTCATCTGCCACCTTGTCCTGTTCCTTGGAATTTTGTCTCTGTGCTGTGTACTTTGGAATTGGAATTCTGTCCTTGTACTGCCTTTCCCTTTGGATTCCTGCACTGGCACGGACTCTTGTTCTTGGATTTCCAAAGATTGATCCTCTTGTCCGGAACTGAAGTCCCTGATGTGGAACTTGAAGTATATCATTTTGTCCTTAATGCTAGTAGTCTCTGTGTCCTTGAAGTCTTGAAAGGACTTCTGGTCTTCCTTTATCCTTTATGCGAAGTCTCCCTGTCATTGAACTGGAATCCTTGATGTTGCCTTCCTTGTATCATTGAGATGTCTGAATCTTTCTTTTCTTCTTGTGGAATTCACATGTAGTCTCCTCGTATGGCGTTGGAACCCTTTGTATCCTCCTTGAAGGTTATGGATCAACGTCGAGCATCCTCCTCATGGACAGTGATCCTCGTCTTGGATTCCTACAAAACAAAGGAAACCTCGAATAGTCATGATGCACAAAATCCTTAAATGCAATGCAATACTAAGATAAACCATAGAATAAACTTGCATGATTGATCAATTTCATTCCAAATTCTTGGACTAACTTTTCCTTCATTCCAGGATTATCAGGCAGGAACTGGGCGGATTCAGGAGCTGGAGAGCATATTCTATGTCCATCCGGATTTTCTCTTGAAATTCCTTGTCGCAATTTTCTTAGTATCTTGAAATGATAAATTCTGTCTTTGGCGTGCAGAAATCTGCCCTTTTTTACTCACTTCTGCTTTGGATTTGATTGAATGTGCTCTGAAAAGGCTTGGGCGCCTCCCTTATATAGGTGCTCAAACCCTAGGGACACTTGGCTGACTGGGAATGGCCGACCTAGTGTCCTGACTTTGTCTTTTTCCTCTAACCGCCAAAGCCTGGCCGACTTGGAATTTTGTCCTTTTCTTCCTCACGCGGTGTTGCATTTTCAAGGTTGTCGGGGATTTCTTGTCATCAGGGAATCCTTCTCCTTGAGCGCAAATTCCAGACTGTCAAGGAATCCTGTTCCTTGGCGCAAATTCCACCTTGTCAAGGAATCCTGTTCCTTGGCACAAATTTGGGTGGGTCTTGGAATCTTCTCCTCTGGAATTCCTTCCTTGGACTTGGGCGCAAATTCCAGCTCCTCAGGGAATTTTCCTCCATAGCGCAAATTCATGGTCTCAGGGAATTTTCTTGCTGATGGAATTTTTATTATTTTGACAAGGATTCTTGAAATTTGACAAAGGATTGTCTATTTGCTTTGGACTTTCATGTTTCAGAGTCAGGAACTTAGGGAATTTCACACGGAAGGATGAGTTCTTGACAAGGTTTTGCCCAGGATTTTGCAAGGATGGAATCCAAGAACCCTAGCTCGGATATTTACTGAGCTAAGCCTTTGCTATCTTCGGAAGCTTTGAGTGAGACATTCCCTGTGGACTTCTATTCCCAGCGCATTTTTTTCCATGCCACCAAGGAATCCATCATCTGAATGCATATTCCATCCCTGACTTGAATCTTGACTTGTGGTGCATTTTCCAGTCTGTCTTGGATTTTCATCCTAAAGTGCATTTTTCCTGAGGGTTCAGGAATTCCTCCCTCTGGCGCAAATTCCAGATGGAACTGGAATCCACCCCTCTAGGTTGCATATTCTTGATGGTCTAGGAATCCTCTGTCTAGGTCGCATTTTCCTGATGGTCCAGGAATCCACTCACTCAGGTCGCATATTCCAGGAGGTCAGGGAATGATCATGCAGGTCACAAATTCCTGCTTGAACTGGAATTTCCTTCCAAAGCGCAAATTCCACTCTGTCCAGGAACCCTGACTCCAGGTCGCATTTTCCAATCTGTCTTGGAATCTAGTTCCTGTGGCACAATTTCACTTTGTTTAGGAATCTTTCATCCTGAGCGCATATTCTAGTCTGTCCAGGAATCTTCCTTGAGGACTACTTCCTCATTCATGTCGCAATTTCTACCTTGTCTTGGAATTAGAGTGGAGGACTCCAGGGATATATGGAATGATGGAAATTTGACAAGGATCTACCACATTGGCCAAGGAAACCCTTCATTTTGACTTGGAATTCTCAGATTGGAGGAGGAATTTTCCAAGTTTGAGTCAAGGAATTCCAACATTTGATAAGGATTAGCAAAACTTTGAAATGATTTCCAGGATTGGGCACATTTTCCACAGGCTCAGGGAATCCTTCATCCTAGACGCATTTCCACTGGTGTCCAGGAATCTTTCATTCAGGAATTCCTTCCAGACCAGGGTCGCATTTTAGGGTAGGTCTTGGAATTTTCAGTGTCAGGAATTCCTTCTAGACAGAAGGTCGCAATTTTCAGGGTGTCTTGGAATGATGAATTCTGGCGCAGATTCCAGAGGGTCAGGGAAGGATTATCCAGAGCGCACTTTTCAGTCCCTTAGGGAATTTCCTTCCAGAGCACATATTTCAGTCTGAACTGGAATTTTGAGTGTCAGGAATTCCTCCAAGACTAAGGGCGCATTTTCCACTCTGTCCAAGAATCCAGTTCCTGGTCACAAATTCCAGACTGTTTAGGAATCTAGTTCCTGGTCGCAAATTCCTGCTAGTCAAGGAATCTGTTATGCTGGAATTCCTTCCTGGAGCATGGGTCTTGGAACGATTCTTGAATTTTTACTAAGTCCCAAAACCTTCACTCATGGAATTCCCTCCGGATCGTGGATTTTCCTGAGTTGGAATTCCTGAGGCGTACATCCCCCATTTCCATGGATTTGGACTTAGCTTCTAATGGGGTTTTATCCGAGAACTTCCATTCTAGAGTCTAGATTTCGTGGTTTCGACAAGGTTTTTCCAAATTTTGCTAAGGATTTCCTGAAGTTGTGTTGTGGAATTCTCTGTGTTTTTGAGTTAGGAATTCAGGATTCTTCAATAGAATGATGAACTTCAACATGGAATGACAAGCTTTATCACATTCAGGACCTTAGATTGGAATTTGGGAACAGGAATTCGGATAGACCTTGGAATGGGAAACTGGATTGGACTTTTGGACTGGAGCTATGGATTGGAAATGTGGGCAGAGACTCCTAGATTGGAACTTTGGAACAGGATTCCTGGATTGGAACTCTTGGAACGGGATGCCTGGATTGGAACTTTGGAACAAGATAGCCTATTCATCACGGATTCTTGTGCTCAGAGTGAGGGACTTGGACATTTCCTATGGAATGATGGACTTATGCCATGGATTGGCCAGATTTGATCGAGGAATGATAGTTAGGGTTTCAATTATCCTCAGGAAAATCAATCTTTTACTTCACCACTTCAAGCACTCTTCATGTTCCCTGTAAGCTAAACGCTTGGAAATTCTTCCCTAGCCAAGTGGATTCGAGCAAGAAACTGCAAGATCAAAGCAAAACTTGGGCCGGGCCAAAAAAAGAGGGGGACCCCATTTGCAATGGGGCGATGTGTGAAAACGTCACAACACATACATTGGCTAATTGCCCCTTCACAAGCAGTCATAATGGAAACTCATTTGTTCGGTAAACATTTATTCCCAACCGTGGATGATTCTACTCGAGGTCTCCAGACTGATTTTCAAGAGTGTGTATTGATGTCTAGATATAGTGACCTATGACTTCTGTTACTAGGTTTGATTCACCCACAGCACAAGCAATATATTCACAAGGCTCAGTTACCAAGTAAGCAAGTCAAGAATATGCCAATTTCCAAAGGCTATTAGTGTTAACAGAAGTCTCGACAGTGTCAAGACAATAGAGTCATAACCACCAAACCTCCATATCAAGCACAATGGAAAGGATGCCATAAAGTCAAACTCTCAATAATGTCGCTGATATGGAATTTGCTTGCAAATCTAAATCATTCTCTGGCTGAAGCACAATCATGATCCTTGTGTAGAATTGTTCAGTTGGAGATGAAGGCTTTTGTCCATAAATCTGAAGTGATTCCAAGAGGGTTTTCGTCCTCCGGAAATTGCCAACCAAGGGTTTCCATCCTTGAGAGCTCTAATTTGAAATTCGAATTCGAAATGATGATAATGGATAATAGATGATTTGATGTGAGCTTTGACTTCTCTTTTATAGGTGCTTTACCTCGGACCCTTTATTTTATTTTTATTTATTTTGCTTTTTCCCTCCAAGTCTTAAAAAATACTTTTAAATTACATCCAAAGGCCCCTTTTTGAATTACATTTTGAATAAAGTATTAAAAGCACTTTTAAAATAATATTCAAGTGATTTTTTTGAAAATGAAGTGATCGGACCCACTTAAAATATTATTATTACTTTTAGTTCTGAAAAGGGGACATGACAAGTAGTTTTACATATGTCACAGAAAGTCACCCACAACAATTACACATTTGTTGTGATAGACCCTTTGCTACATTTACACAACTGTTGCAGAAAGTTCTTCCTAGTACTTACACGAGTGCTATATAAATCATTCACGACAGTTGAAGAAGCTGGAGTTGTTGTCACAGGCACAAATGCATCCAACTGGGTCTGTTGGCCATTGGGAGCATGAACAACATGCTGAGCAGTGAGCATGAAACAGAAAACTAAATTCATGCTTGTATTCGCTAGTTTCTGGAGATGAAAGGAGGATGCACTGTTGTAAGAGAATTTGAATTTTGAGAAACTGAACACGAATGACTCCTTGCAACTATTGAAGGGACAACAATTCCAGAACATTTTAGCCGCTGCACAGGTCGTGGTCTGCTGGTTGCAGCAGGTTGTTCACACGAATGGGGTTCTGTTTGACAAGTGCTATAACATGGGACTACCTGGTTCAGGATTGTTACTGGACAGTGATTTGATAAATTTTGCTGTTTTAAACAACCATTGTGATTATTTTGAAACACCATATAGATGGGGTGAGGATGAAAGGAATATTACAATTGTTCAGGTTCAACCTTACAACAGTAGTTACAGACTTTCAGGGTGATTTATTTTTATCTCTCCGTACAACTGAGCCATAAGGATCATGAAAAATGTAAATAGATTTTTGAACAATAAGATGAATTCATGGAAATATCGTCAACAAACAGAGTTTTGAGCTTGCAAGGTTGCATCCGACTATGCGGGACAAACCCGGAGCTGTAGTATTGACCACCATTTGTGCAAAACAGAATTCAAAATGAAAAGGCAACTTTTCCACCTCTAGCTTCCAGGGGATCCTTCTAGGGCCCAAGGAATACTCCAGCATGAACAACAATTATAAATAAAAGTGGGAAATATCAAATATGTTTTTAGAGATAGGAGAACAAATAAAATGTTGTATTGATTAAATAAGGAGAATTCAGTTGGTTCATTGGTGTAATAAAGGCTGAGAAAATTGTGAAATGCAATTAATGGAGCAAGAGGCAGCTTGCATCCATACCAACTCATGGTACTTGATAATCTTTTAATATTATTACGGTAGAAGAGCATTTGTTACTACCAAAGCTGGTTTTTCCCTCATTGAGTCTTTCCAAGGTAAACAAAATTCCCAAATTCATTGTGTGATTTCATTCACTGTCATTTGTTGGAGCAAGTAGAACAATATTTTTAATATTTGTGGTTCTTAAATTCTACAATAATTTGAGAGTTTACGGATCAACAATGCTCATAGAGAAAAAAGATGCACTTGGTGTCATCGTTTGGGACAGAAATTTGACAACAGTTTCATCAGTTAGATGCAAAGACATTGCTGCAGTTTCAATGTCAAGAACTGGAGGAGTGTGAAGAGTCATCATTTGGAAGCAAAGAGTCATAATATAGAAACAAGGAGTCCTTGTATGGAAGCGAAGAGTTAGTTAAAACAAGAAACGAAGTGTTGGAAAACCAATCCTTAAATTGGTTTTGGAATAATGAGAAAGATGGGTGGTGATCCACAATCAACTACAAAGCTATTATTTTGTAAATTAGTGGTCAAACACTTTTTAATCCATACTATGCTACTCGAATTTCAATTGAAATGATAGTGGAATTCTTCACAATTCGGAGTTAAGAGTATGCAATCAAATTGGAAAGATAACTAGAAATAATCAATACCCTAGAGAGATATATTTATCCTAGAAACCCTTCAGAAGAGGAAAACCAATTGGAAATGACAATTGCACACCTTTTGAACATTTCTCGGAATGAAAAGAATTACAAGTATGAAAAACTCACTCCATGTGTTTCCTATTGTTGTACCCCTATGAAATTTTTCTTCTCAAGTCTTTTTTTGTTTGTAAATATTGATCTTTCTTCTATATAGTACTTCATTTTCAAATACTTATGCCCTAAATTTGTTTATGCATATTTTGAAGCCAAGGTCCAAACCAATTTCATCTTATAGTTAGTGACAAGGGCTTTTTGACATTTCAATTGGGGTGAAAATTGGAGTCCAAACGAGAAAGTTATTGCAAAATGAAGAATAAAGCCAGAGGCGGTTGGGAAGTGTGATTTCAAACTAGAATTGGAAAAGGGCAAAATGGCAAAGAGGGTGACAAGTGCGATTTCTAACTAGAAGAGAAAAAGGCCAAAATGGTAGACAATGCAAAAGTGCATTTCTAACTAGAAGTAAAAGGGGCAAAACGGCATAGAGGGTGAAAAAGTGCAATTTCTAACTAGAAGTGAAAAAGGGAAAAAAGAAGAGAGGGTGAAAAAGTGTGATTTGTAACTAGAATGACTAAGTGAAAAGTGAAAAAGTGGATAGGGAGGCCAAAAAATGCATTTTTGGTCTAAAAAGTAAAAAAAGTACATAAGTGGAAAATGGAAAAGTTGTGGAGCCCAAAAAGTGCAATTTCTGACTAAGAAGTGAAAAAATACATAATTGTAAAGTGGCAAAAAGAGATAAAAAGGTACAATTTTGGTTTAAAAAGTTAAAACCTACAAAACTTAAAGGGACCAAAGAGGAGGCCAAAAATGCAATTTTGATTTAAAAAGTGAAAAAATACATAAGTGAAAAATGGAAAAGTGGTACTCGGGGTGGACCTTGGGTGAACTAGGCTATCTTGGCCCAGAGCCAAGACCAAGATCAAACTACCCAGGCATGGAAACATATATTACAGGACTTGGTAACATAAGATTTAATCCATTATGTCACAATTTTGTTCAAAATTCCCCTGTTAGCTCAATTTTTACTCTATCTCCCAATTCAAGTTTAAATTCAATGTCTTCAAGGTATTGTTCAATGCCTATGGTGAGCAAATAAGTTGATGTACTCATTTTATGTTCAACAACTATAGTCTTACTCATATTCAAACTTTCAAAGCAATGAACACCTCGATGAGATTGTTTGAAATTTCTCTAAGTTATCTCCATTTACCTAATCGACACAAAAAAACCAATCCATTCAGTTCTTGAATCTATGACCACAGTTCTCATTCGAGCTCATATTGTAAATATAGAAGGAACTTTTATGGCTTGAATGTATATTTATAATTTTATAGACCTTCCTCAAGCCGTCAATTTGCTTGCTTAGCATTTTTATGTTAATGGTTCTCTATGCATTTAAACTGGAATCCTCTATCAACTAGTTCCCCTTACTGATGCATTCACATGATAATTCAAACTCTCCTATTCACAAGTTAGTTGCACTCTCCAACTTATAATAGGAGAACAAGAACAACAGAGTTGTCTTTAATTTTCCTAGTTTCTCTTGAATTTACTCAAGCTCTCTGTGTAAACCCATTGCAATATAAGAACCAACCTGTTTTCTATTCAAAATTCATCACCTCCTAGTTCTCATGTCATTGCTTAAGTGTGCATTTATATTTGCTTTTCCATTCATCTGTAGCTTCAAGAATGAGCCTCTTGTCTAGACTCCACTCATAGCCTCTTGTCTAGACTCCACTCATAGTCATGATATATAGGTGTTTACATTTTGTTGAGAGGCAGACAAATGTAAGAAATGCACTTAGTGTTGTTTGTGACAGAGCTGTGAACATCTTCTATGAAGGTAGATTGTCAAGATTAATCACTCAAAGAATCTCAAACTAGACACTAATGTAGGATCAACTTGATTGTTCGGTGTAATCTATGAAAATCTAACAATTTGAGAAAGATTGCTTGAATGCACCTACATGACTTTCAACAAATTAGTTTACTCTAGAATCAACAGATGCACATGGTTTGAGCAACTTAAAGCTTAAGATACCTAAACACTACCACGAATTTGAAACATGTTGCTTGGTCAGAATTAATAAGTTTGTGTTTGCAAGTCACTCCAGAGGCAAGGACAAAATCATCCTCAGATGTGAAGAGGTGAATGTAGTCCAGCTTATTGGCCTTTTCAAATCCATAACATTTGGCTTCCTTGTCATTTAGACCTTGCAGATACTTCAGAGTTCAGACTCTAATATCAACCTATGAACATGAAACTTAATCGTTTTGTGAATCCCAAACTAGATACTAGGCTAGGGGCAAATCAACGGATTGGCAAAAAAACATAAAGATCTATTGGTTAGGAGCAAACCACACAAAACAAGTAGCATGACATTTAATAATGCTTTCCCCCAGAGCCAACATGTGTCCCTAGTCTCGAGTAACCCAAATACTTAAGTGCTCATTCTATATCTAGACATGAATTTACCACTCGACTTGATTTAACATGGATGTCTAGGTCCATAGACCCCCCTAACGTGAAACAAATGCATCTCTAGAGACGAAAAGGTGAGTATATTCTAGCCTAGCAGTACTTTGAAACTGCTGGTCAAACATGATATATAAGGATGCTCGGGTATGAAAAGTTTTAAGTTCATTTAAGTCTTGACTCGAGTAAGTGTTTGCAACCTTGTTTAACAGGGTTTTTGGGTTTGAAAGTAGATATGACTTCTAAAACATGGGACATTAATGGATCTAAAATATTTGGCCAAGTATAGTCTATACTAATAGGGGAGCTCAGGTTTGTGCTGATCTAAACTTGTTTACGGACTCAAAAACCAAGAAAACTATGACATTAAACAACTCCCAAATCTCCTAGAACATGATTTAAAACATGTTACAAGACACCAACTTGAACTTGAAATCTTATGCTAGTGTGGATGTGAGGAGGCTCTCTCAATTGAAATTAATAAATTCCTTGGATCCATACATCCCTTGGACTTGAAATCTCATGTCACTTGGGATGCAAGAGGCTGAGAAAATTAGGGGTTGTAGCCTGGCAGAAATGTAGACATTAAGGTCTTAGACTGTAGTTATTGACAAGGAACGCGACTCATGATTTTATATGCAAGGACTTTAGTAATTAAGGCAAAGCACATACTGAGAGAAAGATCATAGCCAAAGCTAGTACAAATTGAGACCTTAGACATATCAATAAATTAAAACCATGTTCATGGATATTTAGGCATGATCTAGTCAATATACGACACATTTTTAGTGAATGAATATTAATTGAAAGCTTCCAAAAGAAACATATATACACCTAGTTCACAATACACAAGGACCAAGCCTAAGCAATCATAGAGTGAAGTCAATTCAAACACACCTTGTATTGTCCCCTTTTAGGATATTCCTGATTTCTTTACTAGCATACAATAATAATCACTAGAAAGGGACATTAGAAATATTAAAGATCAATAAATTAGATAATTATTAATGAGATCAATACTTCATAACATAAATAATGAGATCAAATCATCATAGCACAATCAATATTTAGTTCAATACATATATTAACAAGCACAAAGTATACACATCATACACGAAGCATACATGTAATTCACAGAGCAGACATATAATAATTTCAGGGTTATTCCCAATGGTCAACCACATAATGAAATTCTATGAGAGAGCATATAGGGCGCTGAAAGTCTTATTGATGATGTTTTTGTGACAACACAACAATAGAATAAAATACAGAGTATCCTATCCTCTCTTGAACAAAGCATCTCATACGCCGAACTTCGTGATCGAGTGAGACTGCTCCAAGGTTCCTTGAATGTCAGGTCTTGACGTGCACAGGTATAAACTCAGTGAAATGATTTGATTCTGCTGGTAATCACAAAGGGACTTACATGAAATTGCTCCTTCATGGACATGGAATCCACTCCTTACTCCTTGGATTTGTGAATGAATGAGAACTTCCTCAAACAGGGGAAAACTTGGAATTTCCAAGTTCTACTCTTGAACAGGCGTATGATTTGACAATGAAGCTCTGGAAAACTAATCCTAGCGAAGATCTAAAAACAAAATGCAAAAGAAAGATAAGGGTTCAGGAATCTAATTGGTGGAGAGGACTACTGCTGAGGATAGAAACTGGAACCACGCTTCTGCTTCGTCATGAGGCAACAACTCAGGCAGAGATGGTGCTATCTTCTGAGGGGAAGTGAGGATTTTCAGACTGCTCCTGCAAGGGACATGGAACTGAGACGTGCAACAACAATCAAAGTTAGACTTTGAAATAAGTTCAGACCAACCATACACTGTGATTTGCAAGCCACATATCACAAATGGTGTGAACAGTCAGTTTCAATCATGCATCAACAGTAACAATCTCCACTATTCTAACTAATAAACCTAAAAGATAAAAGGAAATGAAACAACTTCAACACTTGGAGCTTAAGATTTGCTTTAAAGGAAACAGAAAAACCATGCCACGATCCAAAGAACTCTATAAACACCAATCCACAATGTTCATATTATTGATTTGGAAGATGTTTCTACAACAATCTTACTAATCCTTTCAAGTTTTCTACTCCAAGAATGGAGTGATACAAAAATAATACTAAGAAACTAGATGCTCAGAGCATGAAAAATGAGAGGAAAAAGGGACCCTTTGAAATGAGGTGCCCCAGCCTTTATATAGGCAACAAAAGTACATGGAGGGGGGAGGAAATCTGATTTCCTTGAAATTTGTGCCTATGGTAGAAACCCTAAAGGTGGTAGGTGGGGTCGCCACCTTGTATGAATAGATGACTGCCACCTGTCCTGGGCGCCCATGCTGACTAGGAATCCTAGACAGGACAGTCTAGTCCTCTGGAACTTCTTCCTGCTCCTTGGAATTCTGTCTCTGTGTTGTGTACTTTGGAATTGGAATTCCGTCCTTGTACTGCCTTTCCCTTTGGATTCCTACACTGGCACAGATTCTTGTTCCTGGATTTCCAAGGATTGATCCTCTTGTCTGGAACTGAAGTCCCTAATGTGGAACTTGAAGTGTATCATGTTGTCCTTGATGCTAGCATTCTCTATGTCGTTGAAGTCTTGAAAGGATTTTCATCTTCCTTTAGCATTCCTGCGAAGTCTCCTTGTCACAGAACTGGAATCCTTGATGTTCCCTTCCTTGTGCCACTCATGTTGAGTGTTAGGGGGAGAAAGGCGGGCACTGGAATGGAGTGACGTTTTGTTATGGATTTCTGAAGTCTCTTTGACGTAGGATAATCCCCTTCTCCGGCCTCTGAAGCTCTCTGCGTCTTGAATGTCTTGGATCAACGAGCACCTTCCTCATGGAACCGATCCTTGTCTTCAACATCTGCAAAAGAAAGAGAACTCTTGAATAGCAAAGGTGAATGAAATCCTTAATGCAACGTAATTTGAAATGAAACATGAATGATTTTGCAAGATTTAATAAATTTGATTTATGAACTACTAAATAAATAAAGGATTTTCCTCATTTTCTGGTATTCTTCACACTTGGACTATTTTTTCCTTCATTCCAGGGTTACCGGGCATGCACAGGAAGAGTTTCCAGGGCAAGGCGCATATGGAAGGTGGAGCAAGATTCCTTGGATAGGAATTCCTCAGCCAGGAATTCCAGGTCGCAAAATCCAAGAGGTCATGGGTTCTTTAGTCTTGGACTTTCACTCCATGGTCAAGATTTCCACTAAGTTATGGAATTTTCCAGTTGATGGATTCCTTCTGAGCGCAAATTCCATCTTCTTAGGGAAAGAATACCAAGAGCGCAAATTCCTGAGAGTCAAGGAAGGAATTTTCCAGGTTGCAAATTCCAGTTGCTTAGGGAATTCTGACCTTTGGCGCATATTCCAACTTGAATTGGAATTTCCCTCCAGAGCGCAAATTCCACCTTGGACAAGAATCTTCCTCCTAGGCGCATTTCTAGTTTGTTCAGGAAATCCAGTATCCGGAGAAAGGTCACAACTTTCTTAGTGGCATGGAATCTTTTACTTGGGAATGATTTTTTTTTGAATTCATTTGTTGAAATTTCACTAAGTCTTGGAATCTTCATTTGTGGAATTCCCTCTGGGAATTCCTCTTTGAGCAGTGGCGCACTTTTGGGGTGTTCAGGAACTTTGCAGTCATGGAATTTCCTATCCAGGAATTCCTCCAAGACAGAGGGTCGCATTTTCCACTAGGTCCTAGAATTTTCCTAGCCAGGAATTCCTTCCAGATAGAAGGTCGCATTTTCCAGGGTGTACTAGAATTTTGATTGTCAGGAATTCCTTCCAGATAGAAGGTCGCATTTTCCAGGGTGTACTGGAATTTTGACTGTCAGGAATTCCTTCCAGATAGGTCGCATTTTCCAGGGTGTATTGGAATTTTGACTGTTAGGAATTCCTTCCAGACAAAAGGTTGCATTTTCCAGGGTGTACTAGAATTTTGACTATCAGGAATTCATTCCAGACAGAAGGTCGCATTTTCCAGGGTGTACTGGAATTTTGACTGTCAGGAATTCCTTCCAGATAGAAGGTCACATTTTCCAGGGTGTACTGGAATTTTGACTGTCAGGAATTCCTTCCAGACAGAAGGTCGCATTTCTAGGGTGTACTGGAATTTTGACTGTCAGGAATTCCTGAGGCGTACATCCCCCATTTTCATGGATTTGGACTTAGCTTCTGATGGGGTTTTATCTGAGAACTTCCATTCCAGAGTCTAGATTTCGTGGTTTCGACAAGGATTTTCCAAAATTTTCTAAGGATTTCCTGAAGTCGTGTTGTGGAATTCTCCGTGTTTTTGAGTCAAGAATTAAAGATTCTTCAATGGAATGATGAACTTCGACATGGAATGACAAGCTTTGTTGCATTCAGGACCTTGGATTCAGAACTTTAGAACAGGAAGTAGGATGGAACTTGGAACAGGATTCCTGGATTGGAACTTTGGAACAGGATTCCTGGATAGGAACTTTGGAACAGGATTCCTTTGGACTGGGACTCGGACAGGGACTTTTGGATGGGAGTCTTGGAACAGGAACTTCTAGACTGGAGTCTTGGAACAAAATTCCTTATTCATCACGGAGTCTTATGCTGAGAGCAAAGGATTTAGACATTTCCTATGGAATGATAGATTTATGCCATGGAATGACAAGCTTTGATCAAGGAATGACAATTAGGGTTTCATTCATCCTCAGGAAAATCACTCTTTTCTTCACCACTTCAAGCACTCTTAATATTCCTTGTGAGCTAAGTGCTTGGAAATTCTTTCCTAGCTTCATGGATTCGGGCAAGAAACTGCAAGATCAAAGAAAAAAATGGAACCGGGTCAAAAAAAAGAGGGGGTCCCCATTTGCAATGGGGCGATGTGTGAAAACGTCACAACATCTAGCGCCACCTTCGAACAAATGTTCATGAACATTTCAAAGATAAAGATTCATTCTTAATCAAGAACCCTTGGGTAATCCCTTCTAACCTATCAGTCAACTAGGAGGCGCACTTGAAAGGGAAGAAGAACAATGAATTGGATCAAGACACTTAATCTTTTGATCATAGTGGTGTGTGTAATGCTTAACAAATACATTGATTCTGCAAAGTATTCACATGATAAACAAGAATCACAGAGTCGGACCCTTCTGCGTACACCCATGCGTTAGTTTGAACAAACATGAGCACATACTTCAGGGAATTGGAATCAAAAAGCTTATTACAACTATTCATAATTCAAAGACCCAAGTGTGTGCAGTTGCGTTTATTTCCATCCCTTAGAGATGAAGATCATCTGAGTTCGCTTGTATCAAGCTATGTAAGTTCATGGAGGGAGGATGAATGGAAGGGTATATAAATATATGAACAAAATGGATAAAACAGTTGGAATGGAATGGAATGACCTGAGACATTATGTCTCTACGCATGACGCCTGTTTGCCAGGTTTTCATCATGGTACTTATCCAGGATGCCACCAAAGGTGGTTTTTACCGATGGACGAAGGAATTTCTTTTTACTATATATTTTTTTTCTTCTCTTTTTTTTTTTTAAAACTTTTGCATGGGAGGAGGAAATATGAATGGAAGGGACTCGAGTGTCTAGTTCCATGAAAGGAATAGTCCATACAGAAACCGTGTCAAGCAATTATGTTTACTGATGTTGATAAGGAATGACGGATGATAATACTGTTTATTAAAACATAGGATGAATGGAAGATGGTATCCAAAGGCATAGACCTTGTGAGAGGTGGACTATGCAGGATAACAAGAGATAGGGGAGAATCGAGTTTATAGGATTGAATGCAATGAAATGAAACCATGATCAACGTCTGCATTTACCAAACTAAACCCCGAAGCTTACAGGCAGATGAGGTGTGTGAAGGAATGGGGGTGATAGCTGGTGAATGTATGAATGTTGACTTCTTGACCCACACAAACTTTAGGATTTTTTTCTTTTGATTCTATTTCGTGGGATCAAGTAACTTGGGAATTTTGGATTGAATGGAAATGGAGTGGAATGGATGGAAGATAGATTCTTGGATGCAGAAGCTTCTTTTGATTTGACTTCTTATGCTCAGGTACCCAGACCTTTTGCCTTTTATCTTGGAAATATGGAATGAAGTAGTTATCTGAATATGCCTTGCTTTGCTTTGTACTTTAAGGCATAAAGATCCTTAAGATTTCCTTTTCTCTTGGGTATGGGCATCTAGATATTTATTTCTTGAAATTCATGGATGGGTGGATGGGTGCAATCTTCTTGTTTAGACGATGCATGCATCTGTTGATCATGGCTAGGAAATGGATAGATGGATAAAAGGATTGGATGATGGAAGTTGGAAAAAGTGAAGATAAAACGGATGGCAGAAAGTGGATGAAATGTCAACAACTTGACCTTGCTTACCTTGGAATATATCCAAGGTTACATGAATAGACATTGACATGGATGAACTCCAAATATCTTGCTCATAAAGGACTTAAACCTTTACCTTGATATCTTTTGGAGTATGTGATGAACAACGGAACTAAATATGATTTGGACACCAGGCTTGAGTTTATTATTCAATGGAGAAGGTAAAGTGGATTGAGGCTTTTATTGTGTACATGAGGTGGTGAGTGGAATGCAAAGGTGGAAATATACGGGAATAATGCATAATGAGATGGAGTGAAACCATGAATTGCCTTCAGATGTTCACTTAATCCAAGGTCACAAAGACTTTCTCAGAAACTTCAGGATCATTAAGATATGTAAAATTATAAGATCTTTAAATACTTTAGGTCATGCTAAACAATGAATTCCTCTTCCAAGGACAAGTAGTCATGTTGTTCAACTCTAACCATGGAGTCCACAATAAACTTCCAATTCATGACTCAAGTTTCTCAGGAGAAAACTAAGAGAAAACCTTAAAACAATAACAAAAATATGTGTAATTGCAAGATATCAGTGTCAAGACACAATTAATGATTCCTTTCCGAGTCAAGTACAAATCCTATCCTGATAAAGCTGGAGAAAATCATCCTCTGATTCTAAAGAATTTCATGAATATTTATCCAAGAAATGAACTTTAACATATACCAGATTGTGTTTCTTGAAAGTTTCATCACCCTTTTCACAGGTTGGGAACCCCGAAAAACAACTAACTAAAGCAAACTATACACTAAACCTAGAGACATCTTCTCTATGGAAAGCAAACTTCTAAGGAAAGCAAAAGAACAAGAATTTAAACTAAAGCAACGGAAATGAAACCTATCTAACCAAGCAAAAAACAAACAAGACTTAAAAGACCTAAATATATACACGATCTAACATGATTTCTCAAAGTGAAAAGAAGCAATAATGCACAAGTGATAGTTCGAAATCTAGCGAATTCATCTTTGAACTCAGAGAAAAGATCTTGCACAATACACTTCTCATACTCAAGCAAACCTTCATGTAAAATTATCAATTGTGGCAATTCAAAAGGTCCATGATTTAACCACAAACAAGTTGTTTTTCTTAAGTTGCCATAATCAAATTTATACTTTTCACTTCTAAAAGCAAGGAAAGAAACAACTTGGTATACTTCGTTTCTAAGCGGATATTGTTTGCTTTCCATCAGTGCATCAGGAGGTCGCAATTGATGATGGATCATTCCTCTTGCAGCAACTCATTCCCCTTGGACTAACTTTGGTAAAAACTCTTCATGCGCTTCCTTCCTTGGATCTTCTAGCGCTCCTTCAAATTGTTCTGCATTCTTGGACTCAATAACTTGTACTTCTTCATTCAGCATATCCATAAGGTTGTCTTCCTTTCCAAGGATGCTTGAAATTTCTTGTGATTCATTCTCGATGACCTCCTCTTGTAGCATGGATGGGTGTTCATCAAGGATTTCCTCCTCTTGCAATGGACTTAAATCATTTCCTTCTTCGCCCGAGGGATGAACATCTTGTTCAACACTTGCATTCCTTTGGACATCTTCTATTACCTTTTCAACTTCTACTTCAGCAGGCTTTTTCTTTCTTGGAAGAAGATATGCAAATTGGCTCTCCACATTAGTACTCTGATTATCAAGGTCACTTGCACTCTCTTCATTATTGGATAAAATGGGAACGTCTCCTTTTTTGGATGGTGAATTGATTTCCACAAGTGGCAGGAACTCCCGTCCATCCAACTTGGGGTGGCCTACTTGATTAAGGGACCAGTGTTGCTGCCTGTCCGCTAATATGCATTTCTTATTTATTTATTTCTGAGTATGCCTTCTTTGCTGTTAACACTTGTTGTATAGCAGATATATATATGTACATACTTGATATATTTCCTTTTGCTTGATTTATATGACTTCCTTCCAATGAAGATAGCTTCCTTTGATTGCTAATTGATATCGCAGATATTCGCAGATTTGAGTGATTCCATAATAGAATTATAGAACGATAGAATGATAGAATAATAGAAGGATAGAATAATAGAAGGATAGAATAATCGAATGATGGAATGATAGAGTTATAGCATGATAGAATGGCTGCAATAAATAATTCTCTGCTGTTATCAATTATTGCATATATATATCACTGCTGCTGTATGCCTTGCAGATTTATCTTTGCCAAATATATTTACTTGCTGATTGATTATATATTCTATTTCTGCCTCTTAATTGGACTGATTTATCAAGATTTCTGCTCTTATATTCCAATTAGAATTCCTGTTCCATCTTTGCCGTATATATATATATATTCTCTTGCTGATCACTTCATGTCTTTCAATAAATAGTCTTCTGCTATATATATATATATTCTCTTGCTGATCACTTAATGTCTTTCAATAAATAGTCTTCTGCTATATATATATATATATTTCTGCTGTAATTCCTGTAATTTTTTATATATCTTTCTATCTTCAGATCTACTGTAAAATTGAATGATTTTCCTTCTATTTTTCTTGCTTTTCAACACACCACTTAACTCTCTTTTTATATTCCTTTGGTTGAAGGAGTTCTACTTCTTCATATGCACCTCTTGCCTCTTAAAAGAGTCACACCCCTCTAGAATACCTGCGCTGCCCTTTGGAATAAATTAATGATTTAATTACTTTTAATTAAACTTGTTATCCCAAATCGCTGGCACCTCAAGTATTTTCCTCCATCGCTTATGCGAGATGGGTACCATCTTAATCCCAGTCATCAAGAGGAGCCCACGAATAATTAAATAATGAATTTGCCGCTGCACTAGGAGGAGACAAGTCCTGACACCTTGTTTTGTTTGGTCTGCCACATGTATTAAAGAGTCTTCCCTGGTTTGTAGTTTTATCTTTAGAAAATGTTGGGAAGGATTCATTGGTGGATTGTGGGTCCTATTCATAGCACTTAAAAAACTAATCCCTGGTCGCATCCTTTGTGGGTCCTGTTGTGATGTAATCACACATCGCCCCATTGCAAATGGGGACCCCCTCTTTTTTTTTTGCTTTCTCGCTTCGTTTTGCTTTAAGGTTTAGTTTTTCTCTGAGCTTGTAGGTTTGGTTGTGTATCCAAGTCTCAACAGTTTCTTGCCAAGAGGTCTATATGCCTTCATCTTGATGCATGTCCCTAAGACCCTGAAAATGACGTTTGATATCCTGAAAATCCTGAAAAATGTCTAAGTCTGAAATCTGGTGGATCCTTAAAAATCTAGAATCTGCATGTCAAATCCTATGGATCTGAGACCTATCTCAAACATCGTGGAAGTATATTTCAAAATATTTAAAGTATATACTTAAATATATTTTGAAATATACTTGAATTTCAGAGACTGAAAAGTTGTCTAAGTGTGAAATTCCAAGCACACCTCCCAAGCTCGCCTGGCTTGGGCGGCCTGTTGATGTGCTCTTGGACTAGATGTCGTTCACATGAGTTTCTCCACACAAAGCCTCCAAACCCGCCCAGGAAAAGCCTTAGGAAAAGTTGCAAGTTAGGAGGAGTTAGGAGTTCATTTTGAGGCGAAAAAGAACAAGTTTTAGTGAAATTCCACACAACACTCCCAACCCCGCCCTTCCTAGGAGGCCTCACAAGGTCCCCTTGGACTCAGTCTCCTACACATGCACTTGTCCAGACAGAGCCCTCAAATCCGCCCAAGGGAAAAGTTGTCAAATTTACAAGGTTTTGAGCAAAAAAGACAGGGAAATGATGAAACTCCAAGGAAACTCATGAGTTTGAATAACTCTAAGGCAACACAAAGAGAATTCCATGCACTACTTCCCAACCCGCCCAGCCTGGGCGGCCTCACAAGGTCCTCTTGGACAGTGTCGTCACTTCCAGGAGAGTTTGTCCAGACAACACCCTCAACCCAGCCCAAGGATAAATTGGTTAAGTTTTCAAGGTTTTCTTGCACAAGGCATTGAGAAATGATGAATTTTAAGTAAAGTTTATAAGTTTGAAGGAAGTTAAGTGAATTTCAAGCAGCATTCCATGGGTCACCTCCAAATCTGCCCTACTTGGGCGGCCTCAAGAGGTGCTCATGGATTGTGTCTCCTCCCACATGAAACTCTCCAGACAACGCTCCCAGAACCACCCAGGGTGAGAACAATACACTTCGCAAGTAGAATTGATGAAGGTAATGAAGATGACACTTAGGAGATGAGATGACTAAGTTTAAAGGAGTGGAAAGTTTTCTAAGTACAAAAGTCCAAGGGACACTCTCAACCCCTCCCTGCCTAGGCGGCCTAGAGAGGTGAGCTTGGAGTCTGGTGTCTAATCACTCAAGATCACTCCTTAAACTCTTCCCAACAAGGATGAATCAATTGGAAAGAATAATAAAAAAATCACTAAGTCTTGCAAATGGAGAAGAGAAGAGTGTCAAGGTCAAGAAGTAAAAGGGGTTCACATTGCAAAATCCTTACAACCCCTCTAAATCCGCCCTTCCTAGGTGGGTTTCATCAGGACATGTGGACAAGATCATCACCTAACATTCAAGATGAGCCTTTCCACTTCACAAACATCTCAAAATTTCACTGAGTCTGGAGGTTGGAGAGAAAGGTCTTCATAAGGAAGGAAATGAGCATCGAGTGAAGTTTAAGTGAAGAAATCCATACACCACCTTCCAAGCTGCCCATGCTAGGCGGCCTTCAACATCTTCTTTGGACTGTGTCTCCTCCACAACACATTCTCCATACACACCCTCCAAAACCGCCTTGCCAAAGTGCCTTCCACCATCATGCATGGATCTTCACATCATACTCTCCATATACTTCCTTCAAATCCGTCCATCCTTCTAAAGTTTTCCATAGCATTCAAAGGAGGTTAAATCATCAATGAAGCAAGTGAGAGGCTCTTAGATTGTCAAAACCAAGTCAAAAAATGCCTAAGTTATGAAAATCCACATGCAACCTCCAATCTCGCCCATGCTAGGCGGCCTTGACCATTCCATCTGGACAAGGTCATGTCTTTCACAACACATCATCAGCCTATCATCTCCAAACCCGCCCAAGAAGGGCGTTCCTTGCATGAAGGTGTGGAATCTTCACAAAAACATTAATTTTCTTCTACACTAGGCCGACCACCCTTGCTGACCTACCCTTGAGACATGGCAGCGCTGGTATTACAGAAGGTTCAATCTTGCAAATTTTATCAAAAACAAATCAAATTTAATTCTGATCTGCAGCAGAGCAGACCTACTTCACCAAGGAGCAGCAGATTTTTCAAGAGGAGAAGTAAAAAATTCAAGTGTCTTTAGGAGTTAATTCTTCCCAAGTTCTGATTTTATTCATAAATTCTGATTTTTCTAAGGTATGTTGTTTTAAAATTCATTGTTTTTGTCCCACATGCATAAGAAGAATGTAATTTGTCATTGAAAATCTTTTTAAGTCCTAATTTGATGTGTTTCCTTGTGTAGGTAAGTGGTGGGAGTGCAAAGTAAGGAAGAGTGTTGTTCCGATCTCATGAGGAAGACATCAACGCCATGTGGAGGGGAGCTAGTCTAAGATGATCAAGGTTACAAGTGTAGTTCATCATCAAGAGCATCATCCGTACGAGGCGAGGATCAGTTGAAGGTTGTCACTTCACCATGCACATCTTAAAGGAGGTCATCATCCAGAAGCTCACATTTCATGCACTAGACAAGAACTCTCATCATGCACCGGTCTACTCCATGAGTCCATGCAACTGTCTAGAGTCAAAACCTTGCAAGAGTACATCACAAGATGAGAGATGAGCATGATCATCAAAGCGATCCATGAGTTACATCAAAGACAACAAGAAGAAAATATTCTAAGTAAAGTGAACATGAGGTGAACCAAACTAGTTCGTTTGAAGATGCTGAGGTGGCACGTACACATCATCAAGCCAATCACATTCTGCCATGTCATTCATTCAAGAGGGCCCACCATAAAGATGCTCCAAAGATGCTTATCACATTGGGAAACGTGCCTTCATTGCCTCTTTCATGTTCTAAAAATAGCAAATATTGTAACAAACTGCCTTGTTATCTCAATCTCGGCCGTTGATTGCTAAATCAATCTGAGCCATTCATTGTAATTCTTGAGCTCTATATAAGGCTCACTACTCTCATTTGTAAAGGAGGAGAATCATTAGAGGAAGATAGAGTAGGAGTAGATACTGTGGCAATAGGAGTAGAGTAGAAAGAACTCTTCGAAATCATTGAAGAGATATATGAGATTGTTGTAAACAAAACACTTCCTAAATCAATACAAGCTCATTGTTGTTGTTCGCGTGGTGATCTTGTACGATCAAGGAATGTTCGCATGGTTTCTTATTCTCCAAGATGGTTGAGATGTGGTTTCAAGTAGCTTAAATGATAAAGTAGATAGAGTTCATTGATGTAATGGATATATGCAATGATATTTGATAAATTCCGGTTGGTTCATACTTTTGAAGGCTTGTTGACGGTAAGTCATCATGTAAAGTTAGCCTGAACCACATCTTGCAAATAGTTCGATTGCTGATGCTCCTTCGAGTTGTGCTAGCTGTGGGTACTTTGGAGTGTGTCAACAATATGAAAATCCTTGGTTTATCCTTTAGAGATTGCACCTATTTCATGTAGTTGTTGCTTGTCATGGCGAAGTGAAATTTGGTTTCTAAGGGAATTTGTCTACCATAGCATCGCTCATCGCGTCATTGTCCTTAGAATAGCTTTCTTAACCCCTTCTCCTTTTTCATTTTCTTTTCATAGTTGATTAGAAGAAGTTCCATTTCACAAGGAAAGAGTACATATTTGAATGGAGTGATGAATAAATTCTACGTAAGTCCCTTTGTGTAAACAACATTATCACATCATACCACCGAGGCTATCCGTTGCAAATCACGTACAAGGAACTTTGGAGCGCTCTTGTTTGATCACGTAGTTTAGCATTCGAGACGTTTTGTTCAAGAGAGGATAGAGCACTTGGTGTTTTATTCTAATGTTGTTGTCAAGAAAACATCAACAGAATTGGTGCTAGAAGGAGGGCTGAACGGGGAAAGAACACATTGCTCCAGTCATCATTCATTTTATGCTCGCCTCTCCTCCTATCGCTCAACAGAATTGGCGCTAGGAGGGCCGAACAAAGATATTTCTCCATTCAAATACATTGCTCCATTCGTTGCATGCCCTTCTCCTCCTAACGCTCATCAATAGAATTGGCGCTAGGAGGGCTGAACAAGGAATTACATTGCTTTAAGCACGCGGACGAACTCTAAATTGTGGAATTGGAACCAAAGTGAGCTTTCAAGGAAGAATTCGAGATTTCAAGATTTCTCTTATGCCAAAAAATCCAAAAAAAATAAAAAAAAATGAGAAAAATAAAAAAATTGATATGGATTTCTCAAGATGTTCAAGGCAATTCAAGATAGATCATCCTCAAGTTGATATTTTATAGCTTTGGTGGTCTTTGAATGCACAACTTCATCCTAAGAGTTTAGATGACTTCGCATCAAGGAAGGGATGTAGAATTCACAACACCAATGGACACAAGGAGCTATATTGCCTAACATTTTTGTCAAGGATGGAATTAGCATTGCAAGGCAAAATTTCTTTTTCAGAGGTACATGAGCCGATTGTTTCTGCAAAGGTGGTGTCCGACGCCTTGTTTGACAAAAGAGAAGTCTTCGAAAGTTTCAGGGAGATGATCAAGAAGAGACTAAGCATTGAGAAGTGTTGATGATTGTTTTTAGACAAGTCAACAATAGAGTAAAACACCGAGTATCCCACTCTCTCTTGAGTAAAGTCCCTCAAAGGCTAAGCTATATGATCCAATGAAGTAACTTCAAGTTTCCTTTTCTTATGATTCGCAATGGATTAACTCAGTGACTTGATGTGATCTTGCCGGTAATCACAAAGGGACTTACACAGACTTCTTACTTCATTCAGCTTATTTCTCCTTTTAGTTTGGATGACATATGTACAATGCTTCAATAATAAATAAAAGGAAAAAGATAAGGGTTTTGAGAAACTAATCTAAGGTCAATGAAGCAATGATGATGTACGAATAGACAAACTCCTTAATCAACTTAACTCCACTTCGCCAAGAATGCCTACAACAACATGGAGTAGGTGCAATCTCCTAAGGATAGCGAAAGGTTTTCAAATTATTAAAGCTCATATAAGCACCCATTAAACTGCACAACTCAAACAAGCATCCACAATCAAACTTAAGCAAATGGAGCTCAGACTAGCTTTACACAACACTTCACCAACGATGAGTGTTAAAAGCATGAGCTAGGAGTTGATCAAATATTCAACACATACATAACATCAATGAGCTACTAATCTACTTCTAATCTACTTAGAAACATCTCTCGACTTCATCAAGACACAAGAAACCATGTTATTCCACAAAACAACACTTAACACCAAACAAGCTCCAATGTCTTTGCATTAATCTTGAAAAATGATTTACAACAACTTCAAGCACTCTCAGGAAATTTCGAGAGTCTCTTCTATTCTACTCTACTACTCTACTTGCCTACTAACTATTGACTTCTTAACTTCTCTACCAACTACTCTCTTTACAAATGAGGCAACAAGGCCTTTATATAGAGTTCCAGAATTACAATTAATGGCTTGGATCAATTCAAGTAGCCAAGGGTCCAGATCATGCCAACTCAGCAATTAGTTACAACAACTTGCTATTTTTAGTACATAAGAGAGGCAAAGAAGGCACGTTTCCCAAGAAGATAAGGATAAAAAGGAATCTTCAGACCATCTTCCACATGGGCGTCCTCTTTGGCTCCTTGCTTGTTGAATGACATGACGAATTGTGATTGAATGATAATGTATATCTGCCACGTAGGTGCCACCTTAGCATATTCCCAAATTGTATCATCTGTGTGATGTCTTCGAACATGATTGCTTTGAACTTGAACATTTGGGATGTATCCTTGTTGATCTTGCCTTGTTCTTTTGTAAGTAGGATATGTATGATACATGTTGCTCATTTGTGTAACTCTGTGATATCTTGTTCTCTTGGCAGGATGTAGGTTGATCTTCTTTGGATGCATCTTCATAAAGAGTAGTGTGGCCAAGGATGACATGAAGTAGGAGACCTCTCAGAGACTTGAAGACTGAGAGAACTTGAAGCTTGATGGATGGATGTTCTCCATGATGCAGATGATGAAGTGTACTTGCACAATGAACTTGATGTGATCCTTTGGAGTGGCTATCTTCTATCTTTACTTCACTCCTTGCATGAAGGTGGTTCCAAGCGCTTGCTCCTTGATTGACCTTTTAGCCCATTCTGCAACACAAATCAAGAAACAATATCAATCACTTGACTTTACAACACAAAATAATCATTTTAAACAATTAATATCCCTTCCAGGCCTAGGCGCATTAGATGCCAAATTAGTTGATCTCCTAAATGCTATCATAAAATTCAAATTAAGCATCATATACGAGTGGCGCATTGGATGCCAAATTAGTTGATTTCTTAAATGCAATCATAAAATTTAAATTAAGCATCATATATGAGTGGCGCATTGGATGCCAAATTCCAATCCTTGTCTGGAAACCTTCATAAAACTTGAATTTAACCTCAATCCAAGGTGGCGCACTAGATTATGATTTTGATCGTATCTTAAAATTTCACTTTAAATCACTATTTTTCACTCCTTGATGAGGGCGCATTGGTTGAAGGTTTTGCTCTCCGGTTGAAAGATGTTAAAAACTTAGACTGAACTATCACACCAAGGTGGCGCGTTCGATGGGAAATTTATCCTTCTCCTAAAATTTCATAAAATTTGCACTTTAACAAGCAAAACAAACTTCCTCCATCTTGGTGCACTGGATGAGGATTTCATCCTCTTCTTAAAAGGCTTCATAAAATTAAACATCATACTAAATGGGCGCATTGGATCCATGTTTTGATCGCTTCTTGAAATTTCACTTTTTGCAAACTACAATCAGCCTTTTTGATCTTGGCGCATTGGTTCAACATTTCAATCTCTCCTTGATCTTGGCGCATTAGATAGAGATTTCAATCTCTCCTTGAACTCTTTCACAAAAATTCCATTTGGCTTCATTCCAAGGTGGTCGCACTAGTTAAGAATTTTGATGCTTGGTTGAAATGTCTTCTAAAAATCATCATCATCTCCTCTTGACAAGGGCGCATTGGATCAAGGTTTTGAACTTCAGTTAAATGATCACCAAAAAGTTGAACTAGACTTCCCCTAGTAGTGGCGCATTGGTTCAATGTTTTGAATCCCGGTTGAATGAATGTCAAGAAACTCAAGTTAAACCATGCTTCAATGATAGCGCATTAGATAGGGAATTCGATCTCAACTTGAAATTGGCGCATTGGATCAAGGTTTGGATCTCTCCTCAAAATTTGTCAAAAACATTTCAATTCAAACTTATTCACAATTGGCGCATTGGTTGAGGCGCATTGGTTGAGCACTTTGGATCCTCTTAAAACTTAGCCATTTTTCATACTTCAATCACTTGATTCCAAGGCAGTGCACTAGATGGGAATTTTGGATCCTCTTTGAAATGTCTTCGTGAAAATTGAGGTACAATTACCTCATGCTTTGGCGCATAGGATCACAAATCTAACCTTTGTTCAAAATTTCACTTTAAATCATCATTGCTCATTCCTTGATGAGGGCGCATTGGTTATGGCGCAGCAAATCAACATTTTGATCTCTCCTTGAAAGTTACACTTCAACAATCAAATGAATAACTCTACCTTGGTCGCATTAGATGAGGATTTTGATGCTTTCTTAAATCCTTCACAAAATTTCCATTTAATCTTCATTCCAAGGTGGTCGCATTAGATGTGGCGCAACAGATCAACATTTCATTCCTTCTCAAGGGCACATTAGATGTGGCGCAGCAGATCAGCAGTTTGATCTTTGCTTGAGTACTTAGCCATTTTTCAGTATTCCTCTGGGTTAGGTATATTGAAAAATATATTTAATCAATATACCTTTTAGGATGTTTGAGATAGGTCTCGGATCCACCGGATTTAACATGTAGAATCTAGAATTTGGAGGATCCACCAGATATCAGACTTAGATTTCAGGATTTTTCAGGATATCAGGATATCAGACTTAGTCATTTTCAGGCTCTCAGAAACATCCCAGAACGAAAGAAAATGACTCTTGAATAGAAACTTGACAGAGAACTCCCCTTAGATTAAAGAACAACCACTGACTTCATCATGAAACAAACTTAAGACATCATCCAAGACTAAAGCAAATCATCGAAGCTCAAAAAAGGGGGGTCCCCATTTGCAATGGGGCGATGTGTGATTAGGTCACAACAAGAAGGACCTGCTTGCAGAAGACATGTTAATTCCTGATGGTTGGTGCAGAATACATAACGCAGTTCATTCAGAACTTACATGTTCTTCTTGTCAGGAAGCTATTCATCAAGTGGGGCAATTAAGGTCGGAAGAAGTACAACTAAGGCTGGATGACTTGTGGAACACGTCTTCGAGAAATCAATTCACCATCTAAAGGAGAAGAAGTTTCCATCCCATCCAATAGTGAAGACAATACAAGCAATCTCGATAATCAAGAAGGGAGCCAATATGCATATCTTCTTCCAAGTAAGAACGAGCCTGCTGAAGAAGTTCTAAAGAATGCAAGCATCGAAAAAGATGTTGATTCCTCCATCCAAGAAGAAAGTGACTCAAGTTCATTGCAAGAAGAAGAATTCCTTGCCAAATGTTCCTTCATGTTGCTAGAGGAAATCATTGAGAAGGAATTGCAAGAGATTTCAAGAGTCCTTGATAATGAAGGTGATCATGGAATTACACTACACGCTGCCACCTGCGGATCGCAAGCTGTTGTCCACAAGCCCGACAATGAAGAACTATTTGGAGGGGCGCTAGACACTCTTATGGATGACATACAACAAGAATTCCTGCCGAAGCTATGCCAAGATGAACAAGTTGAGGAAATGAAGATCAACTACGCAAAGCAATTCGAGTTGGTGCTAGGCTCTTTGTTGAGAATCCAAGATGAATTTACAGGTGAAATGTTCCATGTTTCTAAATTTGAATTGTGTTCACCTTTTCATTTCGATATGCCCACTATTAATTATAATGTTGATTTGCATGTTACGGACTCAAGTGGGATGATCCATCACCAACTTTGACCTCCAGACGTATTGGTAGATGACAAGCATGAATTTCCACCCGAGGATGAAGACCACCAGGTTGTATCTCTCCTCGCTATTAATTGGAAAGATTTTCAATTTGATGATTATGAATTTCCAGAGGATGAGCAGGAAGAATATGAATTTGATTATGGAAATTTAGGGAAAAGAACTTGTGTTTGGATAAACCATGGTCCTAATGAATTGCCACAATTGATAATCTTGTGTGAAATTTTGATTAAATATGATAATCATATTGTGCAAGATCTATTTTCCGAATTCAAGGATGAATTTGCTAGACTTCGAACTGTCACTTGCACATTGTTACTCATATTTATTTTGAGAAATCATTCGAGGTCATGTATATACTTAGGTCTTTTGAGGTGTGTCCGCTCTTTGTACATAGTTAGATATATTTCTTTTTGTTCTTTTGCTTTCGTTTGCTTTCCTTAGATTAGTTGTCTGTTGGCTTTAGTAGTTAGTTACTTGCCGGGGTTCCCAAGTTGTGAAAAGGCGATGAAGCTTCAAGAAACATAATCTGGTAGATGTTTAAGTTCATTTCTTTGATAAATATTCATGAAAGTCTTTAGAATCTAGGGATGATTTTCTCTAACTCTTTCACAAGGTTAGGATCCGTACTTGACTCGGAGTTGGACAAATTGACAGTTTTGGCTATTGACAGATGCATCCCATAAAGGAGAAAATAGGAAAATGAAGACTCTTCTATGGAGTTAAATTGATTCTTCCATTTATTTGCACATGAGACTTCCATTACCTCTTAGTCAACTTTGTACCCATCCTTTAGCATAAATACACACATTAGAGTATGTGGTAGTTTATTTTTTCCTTCATGGGAAAGCAAGCAATGATTGGAGAGTGTTGTACCCAATCAAAATTTTTGCTTCATTAAGGCATTTTGTGAGAGTCTAGAAATTTTTCGTCAAAAAAGGTCAAAAAGTCAAAATTTCTAAAAATAGAAATTTTTATTTTTAGAAAGTTTCTAAAAATAGACGTCAAATTAGGTTTTCTGGGTTTCTTGAGATACGGATGCTGGCAAAATTTTCTAAAAATAGAATCTCCGATTTAGGTGTCGTGTCTGGTTCTGATTGGCTGATTTTGCTTCACGATCAAGGTGGTCCAGACGAAATCTGCAAAAGGTCGTGTTTTCCCTTCTGGGTCAGTTCTACTTTTTCAGTTGGCGAAGCATGAGCTCCGGAGCCATCAATGAAGGAGTTTCATCTGCCAGTGATTAGTTTCAAGTTTTCTAAGTTGTTCAGCTAACGCAGAAAGGTCAAGCAGCTGTCAACTGATGAGGAATGATAAATGGAGCATGGTGAATTCGGAAAGTGTGAAAAAGTTAATCTTCAAAAGATGGTTAAGGCATGGATTTCCAAGCGCCCCAGGAGGCTGGGGGCACCCAACTTTAGCAGACTTAGTTTTTTCTTTGTGTTTTTCAGAAAATGCAAAAAATGCCTCTGTCGGTCAGTTTCGGGGTGGATAAAAGCAGTCATTTTGGTCAACAGATCCTGAAAAGATGGAAATCACCTTAGATATGCCCAGGCTATCCAGTCCATCCCTCATCCAGTGGCAGTTCACTGAAAAAACGACGAAATAGATAACAGGAAGCAATTGTCAGCACGTGAAACGGGGTAAATCGAAGAACGAGATGAAAAACCTCAAAATTGACTAAGGCATGAATTTTTAGGCGCCCCTAGAGGAAGAGGGCGCCCATCTTTTCCAGTGTTAGAATTTTTTTCGCATTTTTCAAGAAACGTCAAAAAGTCTCCATCAACCTGCTTCTAGGGGGTCAGAATCAGTCAAACTTAGTCAAAATGCTCGTAAAAGCTGGAAATTCATCTCAGGTATGTTCAGGCTACTCAGATCACCTCCCATCTTGCTTCAGCAGTCAACGAAACGACCAGAAACGAAGATCAAACAGGACCCGAGACACAGAAAATAGAGAAAAGTTATAAAAGTTGAAAAATTCAAGAACTTTTTTAAGGCATGAAATTCTGGGCACCCCAGGAGGCTGGGGGCACCCAAACTCTCCAGACTTAGAATATTTTTGAGATTTTTTGAAAAACGTGCAAAACCTCTTTTGTCAACCCGGTCAAGTTCATAGAAAATCAGTTTGGCACGATTTTTGAGGTAGGCAAAAGGTACAATCAACTTAGTTTTCATCAGGCTTACCTGTTTACCAGATCATCAATCTCAGTTTTGCTCCGTAAGGTGAATTTTGACATCCGAATAGGGGTCCACAGTCACCAGAACACGTGCAAAAGACAGAAAATTGACCAAGTTGAAAATTTCCAAGGCACAAAAAAACCAGGCGCCCCTGGAGGCTGGGGGCGCCCAACTTTTCAGGTGTCAGAAATTTTTCGTGCTTGACAGTGTTTTCTCGCGGCTGTTTTCGGTTCTTTGTTCGGCGACAGGTTTCAGAAGACAGATTTGCAGTTGAATGTTGTCAGAATGCAGGCTAGGGATGAAATCAGAATTGATAAATCTTCAAGGTGCCATGATCAGTCAGCTTTTTCAGTCAGGTGATGACAATTTGCCATCTTGTTGAAGTCAGAGGTAGGGCATACTGGAGTCAGAACGAGTGCAAAAGTTTCGAAAGGAAGGAAAAATTGGCTAACACTTTTGCAACCTCGCGTGTTTGATGACATCATCAAGCAAGATATTTTTTATCATCTCACACATGAAGCCATAGACAGCTATAAAATAGGGATTTTTCCTTTTTGAAGACATCTACTTGGATTTGTGCTTGAAAAGATGCTTTCTTCATGGATAAGATTCAAGCTTTGTGCTTTCACAAAGAAAGCTGCTTTTTTGCCCTAAAACAAGCTTTTGGCTTCCTTATTCATTACTTATGTAGGTTACATCCAGAGGAAGAAGACATATTTTTCTTCTCACGAAGATTTGAAAACCCAAACGAAGTGCTTTTTCAGTGTTCTTCATAGTTTTGAGATTGGGAAGCACAGAGGCACGCTTTTTTAAGGTCTTTTCTTCTAGGGCATCATTTTTCAGAAACAGGACCGGAGCTTTTTCAGTTTTCATCGAAATGGGTCCATCTAGAATTTCATCCTCTCGAAGATTGGAAATTTTTATTTTTTCGGAAATCTGCTTTTTCGGGTAATCCTTAGCTTTTTCAAAATCCGACGATCTGGGTTACTTCAAAGAGGGGTTATCTACAAAACCCACGTGCTAGCTTTTTCTCTCAAAATCTGCTTTTAAACAAAAATAGAATATCATATTAGTGGGTGATGTCATCAATGGGACAGCAATGAAGATGAGGATGAGACAAAAAGCAGCTTTAACACAGATGTTTTTTCTTTTAAAGCATTTGCTTTCATTCAAAGCTTATCCATCCTTAAAATAGTAAAAAGTCACTTTGTAATAGTTAGAGCTTTCTTTGCTTTAAAGCAGATTGTTTTAAAGCATTTGTTAGTTGTAATCTTTGTCTTAGAATAGAAATAAAGCTTGCGAGTTGGCAAGTTGGTTAGGTTAAATCAAGGAGATTTTAGGGTTCCCTACTCCTTTGATTTAGTATAAATAAGGGCAGCCTTGCCCATTGTAAGTAATTGTAATTGTGATAGCAAGTTTTGCTGTGTCTATTCTAGCCTGCAGAAATTGTTATTTCAAGTGCTCGTTCATTCTGTGATATCTGTTTTCCAGTGTTTGATCGCATATTGTATGCCTGCCTTTTGCTACAATATTGCTGGCCTGGAGTTGTATCAACTTTATGATATTGGGAATAGAAGTCTCATGCCTGCCATTTGCTTTGATTTTCTATTTCTGATCATCTAGTTTTGTCGTTAGATGTGTGGCTTGCGTAATCTTATTTCAGTTTTCATCTTAAAGTACAAGGAGTCTTCTGATGTGAATCTGGGGCAAGTTTATTAAAACTTTTATGTTAAAAACAAATCATTCCTTGTTAACTTTTAATCCCTTTGCTCTGAATTTACTTAGGTGATTAAAAGCATCATTTAGTTTAGGCCTAGCTGTAGTTAGAAGTTTTAAAAAGGAAAAACCTCTGCTGTAGTGATTAGAGTTTTATAACTTTGTGCTCGCAGTTGAGAATCAAAAAGAAGATAGGCAAATTTGTTTTATTTATCTTTCAAGCGAATATCAGCAAAAAGGGAACTCGCCCTCATAATAGGAGAGCAGTTTATCTGTGCATAGCTATTCGTTTCCAACTCGCATTCCAGAGGTGCGAATTGAAACGCCAATAGAGGGATAGAGTTCACTTGAGAATTGCATTTCAGTCATACAAGTCTTAGGGCTATTGACCATTATAGGTAGAAGTCCGTTGCCATGTTTCTTGAGATTGTATGATTGTATGTAGTCATTGGGGTTAACTAAATTAGGTGCAAGTGAGGATACTAGAGTGGTGTTCTTAGTGGTCCTTATCATGGTAGCAAGATTGTACAACCGATTTTGATGGTGGATTCTTTGCTAGAGTTTCTACCATATTGAGTTTCTCCTATATAAATGCGGTTTATTATTTTGCTTGTGTTGTTTTTATTTACTTGTTTCATGCTATATTGTAATGTCCCTTTTTGGATTATTCCTGATTTCTATGCCTGCAACAAGACTAATTACTCAAATCGAACGTTAGAGACATTAAAGATTACTAAATCATGATAATATTCAATACAACTCATCATATCACAATTAGTATTCAAATCAATATATTCAACAATGTAGATTAATACATCATAGCATAAACAATATTCAGTTCAATACATCGTAACATAATCCTTCAAGCTAATCACATAGTGAATTCTTTAGGAACTCTTGCAAGTAGCAATATTGAAAGTGGTCAGTCCACCTAACAATATTGCCGAGAGCATGAAAGGGGTTAGTCCACCCAACAGCTCCCAGTACACCTTGGAGGCTGGTCGTCCTCCTTGATCAAGCCCCATGAGTATGAAAGGGGTCAGTCCACCTAACAACTCCTAATGCACCTCTTGGCCTAACTTGGTAAGAGCATGAGAAGGGTCAGTCCACACTCGTGAACTTGGAAGGGCCATCCTTCCTACTTGAAAGGTATCTTTCTAAATTCAAACTGATTGCTTTGGGATTCGATAGAAGATTTACTATTAATACCTCTTGATGGGTTGACAAGTTCAGTCCAATTAACTGCAATATATACTTTGCTGTTATATATATTATACTTCTGCTGTCATCAACTATTGCATATATATAGATCACTGATGATATATTACTTGCAGATTTATCTCTGCCAAAGATATATTTCTTTCTGATCACTTATGCCTTCAAATGTCTTGATCGCTTCTTTTTATATCCTCCTTGGAATGGAGTCACACCTCTTACATACATCCTTTGCCTTTTCCCAAAGGGTCATACCCTTTTAGACATCACCATTGCCTTTTTTGTTTTTGATATTAGTAAGAAGGGATTTTGAAAGGGCCTAGACCCTTGTACAAGAGAGAGATAAAACAATGAAGCCCACAAAACTACATAGAACAAACACAAGACTCTAACAGCACAACAGCTGCACTACAACAGCAAGACTAACAAAAGGCAGAAACCCCCAAAAAAACAACGAACTTAAATTCAGGGTGGTTTGAATCCAAATTGTTCCAAAGAGTTTTGAGTGAGTTCACCCAGCTTGTTGAAGTTTTGCTCAAATCTTCCTTTCTTGGATGCCCCCTTTTTGCTTTGCACCTCCATCCAAGGTGTCTCTAACATAGCTTTTGGGTCCTTAGAATCCTTCTCCTTACTTCTCTCATCCTCATAAGAGGTCTTGCAAGCATTATCAGATGCTTGCACCTTTTTCCTCCACACAAGATGATTTGTGTTGAGGCTCAGACAAACAACTGCAGCATGGCTCACTTTGAGGCAACAATCGCATATAACTGGAGAATTCTCGAAAACAATCTGCTGCACCCAGTTTCCCAGCTTGAAAGAGTAATCTGAGAAGGGAGCACTCTATCAACTTCCACAAAAACACAAAATCTAGCAGCTACCAAACGTCTCTTCAATTTCGTAACAACATCAGCCGCACTACACCCGAAAGTATTAACAATGCTCATAAATATCTCCTCATCCCAGTATTCTAAAGGCAGCCTTGGTAACCTTACCCAAATCGGAAACATGTTGATGCACATTTCTCAGGGTTGAAGCCTAGACACCAATTTTTTAGGAAAAGACCATTTTGCCCAAGGAACCAGAGACCTCCCAAGAGGATCCTTGAACAATCTTCAGAGTTTGAAAATGAAAATAGTAAGAAATTGTTTGGTAAAGCCATTACCTCAACCTATCCCCTAATCTTCCATTTTCGAAGCACCCATCTTCTGACCACGTCAATATTAGGGCGGTTACCATTGAATCTCCCAACAAGAGAGCTCCAAATCCAAGCAACAGATCTATCAATAATAAAGTCTGGGATTCAAATGTGAGACTCCCTAGAATTAGCCCCATAAACTTGGGTCTCAGGTAGACTGTTGTAATTCAAGGCCCCTGGCAGATGGCCCAACATAGGAGACAGGATTGGGCCCTGACCCTCTTTGCCAAAACTTGAAACAAGGTTGAGATGAGGGGCGCCAAAAACCTTATCCACCCCATTCACAAGGGGGGGAACATAGGCGTTCCCAAATGAAGCCTCCGACTGTTGGGTAATGGAAAGCCCCTGGGCCTGTGGAGATACAAGCCCAGTAGAAGAATCTCCAGTAGCCGCGGTAGAATCGTCCCAAGCATGCACAAACGTCTCCATACCCACATCAGGCAGAGACTTAGAAGACACACCAGAAACTCCCACGTCCTGGCCAACCCTACCAGAGGGGAATCCTCCAAACGCACTTTCTTCAGGATTGCTGGGGATTTCTCCTCCAGGAAAACAATTGCAGACTGCACCAAACTTCTAGGGACAGAGCCTGCGGTAGGGAAGTCGAAAACTATCTGGCTGAAGAAGCCCCAAAGCCTGACTTGGGGGAGAGAAAACCTCGCTTAAGATCCTGGTAAAACACGCCATCACCAGCAGCGGGTAAAGATTTTGGCAGGCCTGTAGCTGTCGAATGAACCCGAGAAACTGAGTGCTGGGCCTCTAACGAAAGTTCCAAAATCTGCATAGCGTCATCATCATCACAGGATAGTTCCTAGTCTTCACGAAAAAACCCTTCGTCCTTGTCGTCACCACCATCTGATTGCTCCTGTTCCCCCCCAGAACAGAGTTTGAAACCCCGTTCTTCCTTTCGCTCCCGCTCCTGCTCATTGCTCTGTTTGTTGGTCAGTGAAATTTTACCGCTGCCTTTTTTGTTAACAGTAGTTAAAGTTTAAACTTTTGTCTTCTAGCGCTGACTTATCTTTGTCTTATAACGCTGACTTATCTTTGTCTTCTAGCGCTTGCCTTGTCTTTATTATGGATGGGTTTATTTTTATTCATTCTTTTGTCTAATTATAATCTTCCCTGGGGGCATGACATATATTCTTGCAAGTTGCAAACAACTAATACACAATTCGATATGGATAATGTAAATGTGTTCAATCTCCACTGATAGTATGATGTTTATGAAACAAACATAAAGCACAAGAAATTTATACTTTAAGCCTTCCATATTGTACAAGTAAAGCATATATCTTGTGAGCAGTGAACTAATGAATTTGACTTCAAAATCAGTGGCCGCTGGGAGGAGGGGCTATGGGGTGCTTGGGTTTGGAAAAAGAAGAAGAATAGAAATGGGAATAGAGGGAGGTAGGTATAGAAAAAAAAACGTAACTATGGGAGCTGGGGGTGAGAGGGGTAGTGGGAGTGTTGGGAGGGGTGTCAAAGATAACGAGGGGGGTGGGAAGGGTGATTGAGAGAGGTGAGGGGAGTCTATAAAGCCAAAAAAGGGGAAAAAAATACAATGGGTTATGTTGTGACCTAATCACTCATCGCCCCATTGCAAATGGGGACCCCCCCTTTTTTTTACAGTTCTGAGCTTGTAGGATCCTTGGGAAGTGTCATTGGATTAAGTTTCCTCTGCAAATCAAACAATGAGCCTCTCCGAGGAGGTTTTGCTTTAGAACTAGAAGTCTCACCTGGAACATGAACATGCAAATAATGAAGAGTCTTGATCAATCTCCATTCAAATGAGAAACCAGAAAGTCATCCGTCAAGGTGCAAATGAACACTAAAATCAATCCTGATGCATGTTTGAAGCCCTGAAATGGACTAAGTTTGATATCCTAAAATCTTGAAAAAATGACAGTCTGAAATCTAGTGGATCCTTAGAAATCTAGAATCTGCATGTTAAATCGCATGGATCCAAGACCTATCTCAAACATCTTGGAGGGTATATTTCAAAATACTTAAAGTATAGGAATATACTTAAATATATTTTGAAATATACCGGATCTTAGACACTGAAAAATGGCTAAGTGTTGGAATCAGGCTTCTCCCTTTGGCGCACTTTCAGAGGGTCCTTGCATTGTGAACTCTATACATGAATGCAAGAAAAGTCCGCCCAAACAGAGGCGCACTCTTGGGTGCCCTTTGTATAAATGGGGTTTATACAAACAAGGATGAAAAGGCCGCCTAGATCTTGGCGCACTTTTTGGATCGCTCTGCATTTCAAGTTTAATACATACAAGTCCAAAAATGCCGCCTAGACTTTAGCGCACATTTTAGCATACTTCGTATAAACTCCAACCAATACATAGTCATGCAAAATGGCCGCTCAAACTCTTGTCTAGCGGACTTTTGAGTGCCCTTCGCACAAATTTGATTTATACACAATTGCCCAAGAAGTTCGCTCAAAAATGTTTGGAGGATAACTGATGCAGGAGCATCCAGTGGTGTAAGGGCAATCTTGCATCACCCAAAAAGAAGTTAATTCAAAATCATTGTAGTTTTCATTTCTTTCCATAATTAGTGTTTCTGGTCCCATAATCCCCTGAATAATAATGTAGAACTTTCAGTTTTTCCAAACTGCGAAAAATAGTAAACTGCTATTTTTAGAAAGTTCGCATTTGGGCACGGAATGAAGTCAAAATTTACGGGAAGTTACATAACGGAAATATAAGACCTTTGGCGAAGGAATCATACGAAGATCATTTGCGAGCTGAAAAATATTAAAGTTTCTGTTACCCGAAAAATACCTGAAAATTATTCAAATTCAGGTTTGAGGCACTAAACGGCCCCGTACGGGCCCGAAAATGGCCGGAACCGGCAGAGCTGGTTTTTAGCACGTAGAGCACTCCGCGAGCTTTCCGACGCATAAAACGGTTCGTCAATCGGAGTCCCGGATCAAAAGTTATGGCTCCCGGAAGGACCTATTTTTGGAGGGAGATACAAAATTTGAAATTAGGTTGTTGGCCGCCAAAAAGGCTATTAATAACCATTTTTGGGAACCTTGGGAGGGGGAGAGTTAAGGGGGCAAGTGTAGAGTCAAGAATAGGCGGGAAAACAGAAACCCTAGCTGATTTGGGGGTTACAGAAGGCGGAAGATTCCAGAGCTTGGTGATGGTAGCTGTAGTGTGTTGCAGCTTGTAGATGACTGATTCCTCTGATTGTAATTAAGCTTCTGTAATGTAATGAGTTGCCCATATCAATAAAAGAAAGTTCTATTTTTTGTGTTCAATTTCTGCTGTTGTGTGTTTTGTGATTTACCCCCTTCATCAAGTGGTATCAGAGCGAAGGTTCCTGAGTGTGTAGACAGATCGCCGACCGTGAGGCAGTTTGCACCAGGATCTGAGGTTGTGGGTTTGCTGCGGAGACCAAGATGCCTCCACGAAAAAATCGTGTTGGGAGGAATGTTTTGACGGAAGGGGGTTTTAGAGCCCTGCAAAGGCAAATCGATGCATTGCAAGAGGAGCTACGAAGAGGGTTTGAGCCGAGGACAAGAGAAGAAAGTGAAGATGAAGTTGAAGAAGAGCTATCTGAGGAAGAACAAGAAGTTGCCGAAGATGCTGCAGAAGTAAGGCTATTGAGGGTCATTTCGAAGATCGAAAAGAGGCCCAGGATCGAAGTTTCTACATATTCTGGAGATTTGAATCCAGAACAGCTTATTGATTGGATCAATGATATGGAGGAGTATTTTGAGTACGAGGATGTGGAGGACCCAGATCGGGTTAAGTTTGCAAAAACAAAGTTGAAGGGCCACGCCAATATTTGGTGGAAGGAGGTCCAATTAGAGAGGAACAGAAGAGGAAAAGCAAAGATCACCAGATGGGATCGGATGGTGGAGAAACTGAAGAAGTAGTTCATTCCTGTGGACTATGAGATGGAGTTGTTGAAGAAGCTGCAAGGACTGAAGCAAGGTAACAAGTCTGTTAAGGAGTATACAGAAGAGTTTTATAAAATTACTATCAGGACAGGTCATGCAGAGCCCAACAAGGAGAAGGTAGCCCGTTACATTAATGGGTTGAGGCCGAGTATTCAAGAGGAGTTGAGCCTAGTCAGAATGACCACCATAGAAGATGTATACTAGTTTTCCCTGAAGGTGGAAGAGAAGCTGAATAAAAGATTTGACAGCAAGCAAAGGGGAAGAGGTCAAGGTGGAAGGACTGGTGGAAGACCCTATGGGGGCCGAAATGAAGATGCAAAGAAAAGTGAAGAAGCTGGTACCAGTCGAAATCAGAGAGGTGATAATACCTACCGCCCTCGTGAGCAGAACAATGGTGAGCAAAGAGGAAGAGGAAGAGGCAGACATGGGCAAGGACCTGGAAGAGGAGGTTTTAGAGGAACCTGTTTCCAATGTGGAGAAGAAGGGCATCGAGCATATGAGTGTCCGCAACATCAAGGAAGGACAAATAGAAGACCTGAAGGTAATGCACGAGTTGCACATGTAGATGAAGATGTACATTCTGAGCATTTTGAAGATGCTGAAAAGGGAGAAACCCTAGTTGTCAGAAGAACCTTGCTGAATGAGGAGAAAGAACCCAATCAGAGGAAGAGTTTATTCCGCACAAGGTGCAAATGTGAGGGTAAGTGTTGTGATATTATTATTGACAGTGGAAGCACTGATAATTTGGTTTCAGAAGAGATGGTTGACAAGTTGAAGTTGACAAGAAGAAAGCATCCACATCCATATCGGATTGCATGGTTGCAGAAGGACCATAGAGCTTGGGTCAATGAGCAGTGTTTAGTGAAGTTCAAGATTGGTGACTACCATGATGAGGTGCTGTGTGATATCATACCGATGGATGCATGTCATATGTTGTTGGGGAGGCCGTGGCAGTATGATAGGAGCGCTGTCCATGATGGCCGTGCAAACACATATTCCTTAACAAAGGATGGAGTTTGTCATAAGTTGAAGCCCCTGAAGGAGGTGGAAGAAAAGGTATGTAGTACTGCCAGAATTTGTTTGGTAGATGGTAGGAAATTTTTGGAGGGTATGAAGCATGAGCGTCATTGCTTTGCATTGATTCCTAAGATTAGTTAAGAGAACTGTGAAGATGTACCAGCAGAAGTTTCAGATATGTTGGAAGAGTTCCAGGACATTATCTCTGATAATGTACCAGAAGGTTTACCACCAGTAAGGAAGATAAGTCATCAAATGGATTTGATACCAGGAGCTAGTTTGCCAAACAAGGTAGCCCACAGAATGACTCCTGCAGAGAGTGAAGAGTTGAACAGACAAGTTCAGGAGTTGTTGAGGAAGGGATTGATAAGAGAAAGCCTAAGTCCATGTGCGGTACCTGCAGTACTAGCACCGAAGAAAGATGGAGAGTGGAGGATGTGTACAGATTCCCGAGCCATCAACAAGATCACAATCAAGTACAGATTTCCATTGCCGAGAATGGATGACATAATGGATTGTTTGAGTGGAGCCAAGTACTTCACGAAGATTGATCTGAAGAGTGGGTATCACCAGATTCGAATCAGAGAAGGAGATGAATGGAAGACAGCCTTCAAGACAAAGGAGGGTTTGTATGAGTGGTTAGTCATGCCATTTGGGCTAACCAATGCACTGAGCACATTCATGCGGCTCATGAACGAGGTACTAAAAGAATTTTTGGAAAGTTTTGTTATTGTTTATTTGGATGATATTTTGATTTTCAGTAAGACTTGGGATGAGCATTTGATGCATATTAGAAGAGTTTTAGAGAAGCTGAGGGAGGAGAAGCTGCTGATTAATCTGAAGAAATGTAGTTTTGCAAAGAAGGAGTTGGTATACCTGGGATTTGTTGTCTCAGAGGAAGGTCTTAAGATGGACCCAGAAAAAGTAAGGGCTCATTGAGTGGCCTACACCAAGGAGTGCAACGGAGGTAAGATCTTTTCATGGTTTGGCAAGTTTTTACAGAAAGTTTATCAGGAATTTCAGTAGCATTTGTGCACCTCTAACTGAGACAATGAGAGGGGATAGAAAAGAGTTTAGATGGACTAAGGGAGCAGATAAGAGCTTTGATACATTGAAGCAGAAAGTCGTAGAACAACCTGTTTTGGCACTTCCAGATTTCAATAAGGTATTTCAAGTAGATTGTGATGCTAGTGGTAGTGGTATAGGAGCTGTTTTGAGCCAAGAAGGTAAGCCCATTGCCTATTTTAGTGAGAAGCTTAATGATGCCAAGAAAAAGTACTGTTTATGATCAGGAATTTTATGCAATAGTTTAGGCTTTGAAGAAATGGAGACATTATTTGTTACCAAAAGAGTTTGTTTTATATACTGATCATCAGGCTTTGCAGTATCTTAATAGTCAAGGAAAGTTGAATCAAAGGCACTTAAAATGGGTTGAGTTTTTGCAGAGTTATACCTTTGTTTTGAAGCACAGGAGTGGGAAGTCCAACAGAGTTGCAGATGCCTTGAGCAGAAGGCAAAATTTGTTGACAGAAATGAAGATAGAGGTTGTTGGGTTCGATGAGCTCAAAAGTTTGTATCCTAAAGATCCAGATTTTGTAGAGGCTTGGAAAGCTTGTCTGGAGCCTGTTACTTTAGACAGGACAAGATGGTTGGATTTCATAATCCAAGATGGCATGTTGGTTTAGATGGTTGGATTTCCGAGGAGTTCCATGAGACAGAACCTAATTAAGGAGAAGCATAGTGGAGGATTGGCTGGACACTTTGGTCGAGATAAGACCATTTCTATTGTTGGTGAAAATTATTATTGGCCACAGTTGCAGCAAGATGTGAGGAAGTTTGTGCAGAGTTGCAGAGTATGTCAGATGGCAAAAGGAACAAGTCAAAATACAGGATTGTATCAACCATTATCTGTACCAGAGAAGCCATGGGATGATATTAGTATGGATTTTGTTCTTGGTTTACCAAGGACACAGAGAGGGCATGATTCTATTTTTGTGGTGGTGGACAGATTCTCAAAGATGACACATTTTATTCCTTGTAAGAAGACTAATGATGCTGTTCATATTGCAGAGTTATTTTTCAGGGAAGTGGTGAGACTACATGGTCTACCAAAGAGCATAGTTTCAGATCGAGATACCAAGTTTGTTGGTTATTTCTGGAGGACATTGTGGAAGAAGTTGAAGACAGATTTGAAGTTTAGTTCTGCACACTATCCACAGACTGATGGACAAACTGAAGTGGTGAATAGGAGTTTGGGTAACTTGCTACGATGCTTAGTAGGAGATAAGCCCAAGGGATGGGATTTGATTTTACCACAGGCAGAATTTGCTTACAACAATTCTGTCAATAGGAGTACTGGTAAATCACCATTCCAGATTGTATATGGCAATAGCCTAAGAAATGCTTCTGAGTTAAGGAAGCTGGACAATGGAGAAAAGACAAGTGTTGAAGCTGAAGACCTTGCAGAACATCTGAAGAATTTGCATGAAGAGGTGAGAAAGCACATTAATAAAATGAATATTCAGCACAAGGCTAAGGCAGATCAGAAGAGGAGATATAAGGAATTCCAGGTAGGAGATGAAGTCATGGTTCACTTGAGAAAAGAGAGGTTCCCAATTGGAACATACAATAAGTTGAAAATGAAGAAATTTGGACCATGCATAATTTTGAAGAAACATGATTCAGGAAATGCATATGAAGTAGAGCTGCCGAGTGGGATCAATATTTCTCCTATTTTTAACATTGCTGATTTATCAGAATATCATGAAGGTGGAACAGAGGATGGACCAACAAAAGTGCAGTGGAGTATTCCGGCATCTACTTCAATGGAGGAGATAGAAGAGATCTTGGATAGCCGTGTGGGAAGAAGAACTCGGAACAAGCAATATGAAGAATATCTGGTAAAATGGAAAGGAAGGCCTGTTGAAGATTCTTCTTGGTTGTCTAAGGCAGAGGTTGACCGTTTGGGTTTTCCTCACACAAACACATGAGACGTGACAGGGTCACTTCTCAAATTACCCTGGGTGTCTGATGCAGGAGCATCCAGTGGTGTAAGGGCAATCTTGCATCACCCAAAAAGAAGTTAATTCAAAATTATTGTAGTTGTTTTCATTTCTTTCCATAATTAGTGTTTCTGGTCCCATAATCGCCTGAATAATAATGTAGAACTTTCAGTTTTCCCAAACTGCTAAAAATAGTAAACTGCTATTTTTAGAAAGTTCGCATTTGGGCACAGAATGAAGTCAAAATTTACAGGAAGTTACATAACGGAAATATAAGACCTTTGGCGAAGGAATCATACGAAGATCATTTGCGAGCTGAAAAATATTAAAGTTTCTGTTTCTCGAAAAATGCCTGAAAATTATTCAAACTCAGGTTTGAGGCACTAAACGGCCCCGTACGGGCTCGAAAATGGCCAGAACCGGCAGAGCTGGTTCTTAGCACGTAGAGCACTCCGCGAGCTTTCCGACGCATAAAACGGTTCGTCAATCGGAGTCCCGGATCAAAAGTTATGGCTCCCGGAAGTTGACCTATTTTTGGAGGGAGATACAAAATTCGAAATTAGGTTGTTGGCCGCCAAAAAGGCTATTAATAACCATTTTTGAGAACCTTGGGAGGGGGAGAGTTAAGGGGGCAAGTGTAGAGTCAAGAATAGGCGGGAAAATAGAAACCCTAGCTGATTTGGGGGTTACAGAAGGCGGAAGATTCCAGAGCCTGGTGATGGTAGCTGTAGTGTGTTGCAGCTTGTAGAGGACTGATTCCTCTGATTGTAATTAAGCTTCTGTAATGTAATGAGTTGCCCATATCAATAAAAGAAAGTTCTATTTTCTGTGTTCAATTTCTGTTGTTGTGTGTTTTGTGATTTACCTCCTTCATCAATAACTTTGTAATCGGCGAGTTTGACATAATACATGAGCATTTGACATATACTCCAAGGCACATATTCTAAGGTGGTTTGCATTGTTTGGTTCATATGTGTTGACCTCAAATCAACGCTCATAGCTCCCTTAGCACACTTTTTAGGAGGTGTTTGTATTCGCATTTCTAAACACTAGGCATAGAGCAACAAAAGGTCCGCCTTAACACATATCCTCTCCAGCCTTGCAGTTCACATTAATCAGCTCATACATAGCGATGTAAAATGTCCACCTAGATGCAAGACAATGATCGATTTGCCAAGTCTAAAATTTAATTTATGCATAGACCTTTAAAATTCCCGCTCCAGCCTCGCAATTCACTTTCATACTTAATGATTTGAAAAGTCCGCTCTATGCATGACATGCCAAAATGCCCGCTTTTTCTCCTTGGCGTTTATTCCTCCAATCGTGCAATTTTCGTCACTCTTCTCACACGTAGCAGATTAGATTGTCCGCTCAGGTGCAATACAGTGATCGGTTTGCAAAAAGACGAATTTCAAATGATGCATAGAATATCTATAGGTCCGCCGAAACACATAATTGGAGACGTATGATAAATTTAGCATTATGCGTTGGATATTAAAAACCCACTCAAGGCGTATATCTAAAAAAATATTGCATTTTCTGAGTCTTCTAAGTAGACAGTGCAAAATCCGCATTGCCTGGCATCGTCTAAATTTAGCATCATACGGTAAAACTTGAAAAGGTCATTTGAGTGATGGTCTAGACTTTTGCTTTGCATAAAAGGAAAGAGAGTTCGCTTATCATTTAGCGCATGTTTAAATCACTCTCACATTATGGATGTTATCTATGGACATAGGAAAAGATCGCCAAGTATGTGTATGAGAAAGTCGTGTAATTTCCTCATTTCAAGTATTCATTTCCAAAACCAATTCAAGTGCAGAGAAAAGGCAGATTCTAAGCAGAAATTAAAGTGAAGGAATCAATTCGTTAAGAATCTTGTCAATTTTCCATTTTTGTAAATTTCATCATTTTTTGTCAAACTTGGCTTGATGATCAAGTGTCTTTGTATTGATAATTGTTTCTCTTATGTAGGTAATGGAAAGATAGTGGCGAAACGCTTGCACATGAGAAGTTCAAAGATAGAGGCAAGTTGTTCGAGTCCATGAAAGAGCATTTGAGGAAGTAGACATCATCACCACACGGAGGAATGCCTACGTCAAGATCATCATGCATCCAAGGCAACTTCATATGTCCGGAAGAAGAACATCACTACACCATACATAAGGAGTCATCATCCATTTCATGCGCCAGGCAGAAGAGATCTTCACCATATACAAATCTACTCCGTGAAGTCATAATCTAGAGTCCAGAGCCAGATTAAAAACATCCTTCGCAGGAATAACGTGAGAAGAGAAATGAGCATGTTCATCACAAATCTATGAATTACATTCAAAGCACAATTACATCAAGACAGCAAGAAGAAGTTCGAAATTCCCAATTTGCAAGCTCGAAATCGGCCAAGTTCCAAAAGTGAGAATTCGAAGATTTGAAGACTACTCCAAAGATGACATAATTTGGGAAAATATTCCGAGCAATGTGAACACGCTGAAGATCAAACCGGTTTGCTCAATGCTGAGGTGGCATGTGTACAGCATCAAGCCAATCATAGTCTGCCACATCATCCATTTGCATTCAATGTTCTAAAATAGTAATTTTTTGTAACAAACTGCCTTGTTGTCTCAATCTAGGCCATTGAATCTCAAATCAATCCTGGCCATTCATGTAATTTTGGAGCCTATATAAAGCCCATTTCTCTCATTTGTAAAGGAGATTATTAGAGGGAGAGATCAATCAAGAGTAGGAGTAGAGGCAGAATAGGAGTAAAGTAGAGGAGACTCTTTGAAATCATTGAAGAGACATGAAATTGTTGTAATCACTTCCAAAATCAATACAAGCTCATTGTTGGTTCTCATGGTGATTTTGTGTTATTGCGAAATGTTAGCATGGTTTCAAATTCTCGAGTATGATGGAGAAATGTTTCCAAGTAGCTTAGAAGTAGACTAGAAGTGCATTGATGTAATGTTTATATGTGAAGATATTTGATGAATTCCTTGGTTCATACTTTTTGTGGATTGCCGATGGTGATTTGCAGTGCAAAGTTAGCCTGAACCTCGACGTTTGCTTTATGTTCGGTTGTGGATGCTCGTTCAAACTGCGTCAGTAGTGGGTGTTTGAATGGAAGTTTACAACATGAAAATAATTGGGTTATCTTAGAAGATTGCACCTGCTTCGTGTAGTTGTTGGTCCTCATGGCGAAGCGAAGTTTGGTTTTATGAGGAGTTTGTCTATCTTAGCATGTTTCATTACTTCATTGTCCTTAGATTAGCCCTCTAAACCCTTATCTTTTACCTTTTCTTTCATAGCCGGTTTGAAGAGGTTCCAAAGAGAATAACATATTTAGAATGGAATAAGGAGTCAATTCAGCATAAGTCCCTTTGTGAGTTTTCAGCATTATCACATCAACTACTGAGTCTATCTATTGCGAGTCAAGACCTGACATCTGGAACCTTGGAGTTGTCTCATTGGATCACATTGTTTAGCCTTTGAGAGACTTTGTTCAAGAGAGGATAGAATACCTCGGTATTTTATTCCGAGTTTGCATGTGCATAAAAAACACATCAACAGGTTCCATAGGGGAGGGTTGCATTAGAAAAAGAGGGTGTCCTTAAGAAAGTTGAAATTTCTTGGTACTTAATAATTAAAAAATAAATAAATTGAACTAGTGATGTACAGGGCTCAAATGCTTGCACATGTTTATTAAGCTTCCGTGTTTGAACACTGATCACTAGGGAGGCTTTCTGAATTGCTAACGCAGATTGCCATCCCTAGGGTGTGCCACAGCGCTACTGCAGTGACCACTCTTGAGGTGGATGCAAACCTGCTGGCCCAAAACTTTCCAACCACAAACGAGAGTAGTGGATCAACAGCTATGGACAACCTACCTTCATCTGTGAACTATAAAAGTTCAATTCTGTCACCTTTGCATACTTGGAGAAAGGTTTTACCCTACTTGATTCGGCATCAGGCATTTTAGATCGCTGAGTAAACTTTATAGCTTGAACAGATTAATGAAAAGATTGCTTTACTCTCCCGAATGAGAATTAAAGTAGTTTTGTACAGGATAAAGTCTAGTATTCAGAAAAAGTTAAATAGTTATTTGCTGGGGGAAATTGTCAGTGTTTTATTTCAGTTTAAATATGTCAGAATTTTTCTTTTGCAGGTTCGTATACTTCTGGAAAAAGCTCGTGCACTTTCTAAAAAGTGGGACAGGGCACCTATTGTAATTGCTGGTGACTTTAACAGCACTCCTCAGGTATTTTTCTAAAATTTGAATTTCCTGCGAGTAAAATATCCATGTTGGATCTTTGTGTTTCTGATATCAGCATTGATAACCAAATTACTTTCATGAATTTACATTCCTTTTGTGTGCAGAGTGCACTGTATCAATTTCTTGCCTCTTCTAAGGTGAGTTTGTTAAACTATTTTACATTAGTCTTTGACATGGCTATACACAGCCAATATAACTTTCTCTGTTATTGATACTTTTTCTTGTCTCAGTTGGATCTTCTAGCACATGACCGTAGAGGAATTTCTGGTCAGATTGAAAATGTGCCTTGTCCAGACACTGGGACATTTAAACACACTACATTTAAACCAAACAGGTATCAATTACGTCTCAAAGCATTATATTGTATAAATCTTGGGGCTATAATGATGAAAGTGTCCACATTATAAGTATTCTAATGCTAGTGCTTAAAAGTTAAAAAGTAATTTGGCTTATATAACTATTCCCTAACCTTGGTCAGTGTTTATGTAACATTCTAATTTCTTTTTTATTTCTTATGTAGCCTTCCTAGCATAGCAGCACTACACTCCAAAAACCAACCACTTCATTTGCCGTGTCATTTCCCAAGTTTTTCAAAATGTGATTCTGAATTTTTTTATGTATACGTTTCCTTTTTTTGGCTCATTTTAACGCTTAGAGAAGAAAAATAAAAGAACAGGAAGAATGGAAATCTTCTAGTTTGGGATTAAGGCTAGGGCATTCTAACTTTTGAAGTTCAAATTTGAATAGATTCATTGTTGTTTTAAAATAACACTAGCGAGTGTGTTTCTTTTAATTACATCTTAACGAGGGTTTAGTACAAGACATTGGGTTGCCCCTAAAATAGTGGTTGTGTTTGATGATGATAGCACTTGCCTACTATTTAGGACCAACTGTATATTTTTTAACAAAAAGCCCCCTAGGTAAAGGTAAAATAATTGGTTTTAGAGATCCTTCTTGCTTTTTTTATAACTTGAATTTCTTTAATGTATTATGTTTATTTCTTATCTCCATGCACTATATTTGACATGAAATAATAAAATCAAAATCTTCTCTATTTTTATGAATATAATATTTTTTACTATTTAGTTACCCAAGTTTTTGCTGAACTGTTCCTATTTTAAATCAAAGCAGTTGAATTCCATTTACACTTTTGCCATGCCGTGTCAATACTGTGCAGATGGAACGCTTCTATGCTTCTTGGTATGAAATGGATTCTTCATTTATGATTTCTATTGATTTGTCCTTCAGATACAATTGGTATGGAGATGAGTTGAAAGCTGCAACTGGTAACTCAACTTGTACAAGGCTCAAGAACCCACTTAAGCTTTTCAGTGCATATGCATGTGTTCAGGTTAAATATTTCAAATCATTTACATAATTATACTTGAGCAAATGTTGCTGCTTGTTAAGCTCTTTCAAATCATTGTGCAATTTTGAAACTGAACAGGCGAGTCAGGGAAACTCTAGGATCAGAGATGAATGTGGGGAACCTTTGGCCACGACTTACCACTTGAAGTTCTTGGGCACTGTTGATTATATCTGGTATGAATTTCAGATTATGAGATGCTGCTTATGTTTTCATTTTTGTTTTTTCAATGGTTTACTAGTGATAAAAGAATTGTATGTTGATTGACACAGGTACTCAGAAGGGCTAATCCCATTAAGAGTTTTGGACACACTGCCCCTTGATGTGTTACGGAAAACACCTGGTCTTCCAACGCATGTATGCCTTCTGAAAGTTATTCGTTTTGGCTTGCCATATTTTTCCTTTTTCTACTTGTAGTATTTGTGTTCTATTGGACTATAGATTGTGGGGATAAAATAGTATGGAGCTGTTGCTTGTAGCCAAATTTGAATGTCTTTGCAGCTAACACCTGGTCTTCCAACACATTTATGCAGTCTAAAAGTTATCTGATTTCGCTTCCCATATTTTTCCTATTCCTACTTATAGGGTTTTTGTGTTCTATTGTGGTATAGATTGTGGGGATAAAATGGCATGGAACTGTTGCTCATAGCCAAATTTAAAATGTCTTTTCTGTTGCATTCTTTGTCATTTCCTATCCTTTCATTTACGCTAGAGTATTGTGACTTAATTGAATGCATCCTTTTACTCCAACTCTTTACATAGTCTAAAGCACCTGCAAAATCACTGGTTTTTGGGAGGTCGGCCTGCTCTACAACATGCTTGAGATTACAAACTGTGGTATAGAGTATTGTTGTGACGTTTTCACACATCGCCCCATTGCAAATGGGGACCCCTTTTTTTTCTCGCTTTCGCCGTTGTTTTTGCTTTGATCTTGCAGTTTCTTGCCCGAATCCATGAAGCTAGGAAAGAATGTCCAAGCAGTTAGCTCACAGGAAACATTAGGAATGCTTGAAATAGTGAATTTCTCCTGAGGATGAATAATGCCCTACCTATCATTCCTCGATTAAATTTGGCTAGTCCATGGAAGGAATCCATCATCCCATAGAAGAAGTCCAAATCCGTCGCTCTCAGCATAAGACTCCGTGATGAGTAAGGAATCTTGTTCCAAGACTCCAGTCCGGAAGTCCCTGTTCCAACACTCCAGTCCAGGAATCTTGTCCCGAAGTTCCTATCCAGGAATCCTATTCCAAAGTTCCTGTCTGGATTCTTGTCCCGAAGTTCCAATCTAGGGTCCTGAATTCAACAAGGCTTGTCATTTCCATGTCAAAATCCATCTTTCCACCTTAGAACCCTCTCCATTCCCGGCATGGAACTCAATTCTAATCTTGTTCCAAGACTCCATGTCCCACTCAGGAAGTCATTCCTGGACTCCAGTCCAGGAATCCAGCTCGGAGGTCCAGTCCGGAGTCTTGTTCGGAAGTGCCTATCCCAGAGTCTTGTTCAAGGAATTCCTGCCCGGAATCCTGTTCTAAGGTTTTATCCATATTCTTATCCTGACTACACCCAAAATTCAACAAGAACTGTCACTCCGTGGAATGATCATCCTTCAGCCATGGAACTCAGTTCCCGGCCCGACAGCTCTAGTCCGGAAGTTCAATCCAGGGGGTATCCTTCAGATCCCAATCCGGCACTCAACCTCATTTCACAAACCCGGAAGATTCTCAAATCAATAGGATTCTTCAGGAACTTAGAGCAATTTCAGAAAAAATCAGTATTCAAGAGTATCCCTCCGCAAAGCTGGAAATGCAACAGGACATTCCTGGTCGCATATTCCAGTACCTATTGGAATATGCGCCCAGGGAGGAAATTTATCCCTGGTTGCATAATCCAGCAGGTACTGGATTATGCGCCCAGGACAATTTTTTGTCCAGGTCGCAAAATCCAGTACCTACTGGATTTTGCGCCCTAGGACAGGAAGTGTCCAGTCCAGCCTCCTGACCTGTCCAATCAATCCTGGCTTGAAAATTCTTTCTCTGACTCCTCTGTGGATGCCTAAATCCTGGAATTCACAGTCAGGATGGAAGAAACGAACTCCGTATCCCGCCATAGAAATGAGAGATTCCTCGAGGATGGAAGAAACGGACATCCATCCTTCAGTCGTGGAGATAAGAAATTCCTTGAGGATGGAAGAAACGAACTCCTTATCTCTTCATGGAAACGAGAGATTCCCGAAGGATGGAAGAAATGAAGGATGGAAGAAACGAACATCCATGATGGAAGAAACGAGGATGGAAGAAACGAAGGATGGAACAAACGAACTTCGTGTCTTGCCATGGAAATCAGATTCCCGGAGGATGGAAGAAACGAAGGATGGAACAAACAAACTTCGTGTCTCGCCATGGAAATCAGATTCCCGGAGGATGGAAGAAACGAGGATGGAAGGAATGAACTCCGTATTTCTGATCCCGTGTCGACAACTGAACCTCCGTAAAAATAGCTAAGGTATACCTACTGCAAAACTGAAATACCACTCAAAATTGAAGAAAAGATATTTCCAAGGCCAAAATCCATGAAACTGGACAGGCAAGGTCAAAAGCATAGAATCCTGCATATGATGAAATGTGCGCTCCTGGACAAATTTTGTCCTTGGGTGCAAAATCCTTTACCTCTGGAAATGTGCGCCCTAGGACAATTTTTGTCCTTGGGCGCAAAATCCCTGACCAACTGAAATTTGCACTCAAGGACAATTTTTGTCCTTGGGCGCAAAATCCTTGACTAGTGGAAATTTGCGCTCCTGGGGAACTTAGCCATTTTTCAGTGTCTCTCAGGGTAAACGTATATTAAAAAATATATTTAAGTATAAGTTTTGAAATGTTTGAGATAGGTCTCGAATCCACCGGATTTAACATGCAAAATCTAGAATTTGGAGGATCCACCAGATTTCAGACTTAGTCAATTTTTCAGGATTTCAGGATTTCAGACTACCAGACTTAGCTGGATTTTAACAAAAATTCAAGGATCATTCTAAGGAAGAAAATCCAAAACCTCAGGAAATCCCCGACGTCGCAAAATCCTTGACCATCAGGATTATGCGCTCCAGGACAAATTTTGTCCTGGGCGCAAAATCCCTGACCTTCAGGAATTTGCGCTCCAGGACAAATTTTGTCCTGGGCGCAAAATCCCTGACTAGCAGGGATCTGCGCCCTAGGACATATCCCTCCAGTTTCTCAAACAGAAGACTTCAGTCCGTCATGGGGTGATTAAACTTAGAAATTCCTTCGGAATAATCCTCCTCGCCCAGTCACGAATGCAACTGAACAACTTGATCCGGGACCTGTAGGAAGACGTGCCAGGCAGATTCCAACTCCGTTCGGGAGTTTCAACTTGAATGAGCTCCTGTCCACAGAAAGCAAAAGCGCGCTCCAAGAAGTCTAGTCCACTCTGAAATACGCGACATGAAAAGATTCCTGTTCAAAGTGCAAAATTACAACCTTCCATCTGAGTAAGATTCCATAGGAGAAAATATTCCAAGACTTAGCTGGATTTTAACAAAAAGTTCAAGGATCATTCTAAGGAAGAAAATCCAAAACCTCAGGAAATCCCCGACGTCGCAAAATCCTAGACCTCAGGGATTCCCCGACATTGAAATATCCCCGACGTCGCAAAATTCCAGACCTCAGGAATTCCCCGACATTGCAAATTCCCCGACATGCCAAATTCCCCGACATTGCAAAATCCCCGACATTCATAAATCCCCAACCACCGACATGGGAGAAAAGGACAAAAAACTAAGTCGGCCAGTGATAAAGTTGGGCGGCTAAATTTCTTTTCCTCTAACCCAGGTCAGCGAAGTGGCAAAGAAGGACAACTTACCTATAAAAGGGGCAGCGCCCAAGTCATTTCTAATCATTCCAATTCAAATCCAAAGCAGAAAACTACATTCTAGGAGTAGAAATTCATTCCAAGGACAGATTTCATCAAGAGAAGGACAACTTTGTCCAAGGAGGATTCCAGATTTTAGTATTTCCAAGGGCAGATTCTTCATTAGGGCAGAAATTTCTGTAGGTTTAAAGCAGATTTCTGAACTTTCCAAGAGCAGAAATTCATTCTTCAAGGGCAGAAATTCATCCTCCAGGACAAGTGGAATTCCAGGATGGGCAGGAATCCTCGACTCCCAGGAATCCCCAACCACCTGAAATTTCTTCCTGTCCATGCCTGGTAACCTTGGAATGAAGGAAAAGTCAGTCGAGTATGAAGAATGCCGGAGAATGAGGGAAATCCTTTGTTTGTTCAGGAATTTATAAGTGAAATTGATCAAAACTTGCAAAATCATTCATGTTTCATTTCATATTGTATTGTATTTATGGATTTTGTGTATCATGACTATTCGAGGTTTCCCATGTTTTGCAGGTATCCAAGACGAGGATAAGTTCCATGAGGAGCATGAACAAGGATGATCCGGGGCAAGCAGGATGGATGCAGAGAGTTCAAGCGCCGGAAATGATGACCATTTCAAGGATCCAGGAGTTCCGACAATAAGAAGACTGCACATGCATACCGAGGGAAGGGAAGGCAACATCAAAGATTCCAGTTCGGCGACAGGGAGACTTCACACAAAGGGATAAGGAAGATCAAGATGTCCTTCCAAAGATTTCAAATGACAGAGAATGCATGCATCAAGGATGGCGGAATGGGAGAAATCACTCCAAGTCCAGTATCAGGAATTCCAGTTCCGGACAGGAGGATCAATCCTTGGAGAGCCAAGAACAAAAGTACAGTTCGCCATCCATCAGGAAGAACAGGAATCCACGCCAAGGATGAGGAATTCCAACCCAGGAATCCAGGACAGGGAATTCCAACTCAGGAAGGAATTCCATTCCAGGCCCCTAAGGAAAGTGCGCCCCTGCTCAAGGAAGGATTCCTCCACCTGAAAATCATGTTCACCCTGGAATCTGCGTTCAGGATAAAGGACTCCAGGGCATCATGGAATTTGCGACCAAGGAGGAGGACAGATAGGACAGCTGGAAGTTTTCCTTACACATTCTGACGACCAGGACAGGTGGCAGTCACCTACATGTGGATTCTGACGACCCCACTTGCTTTTCTAGGGTTTATGACCCAGGGCACATGTTTCAAGGAAATCTGATTTCCTTTTGCCCTAAGATATTTTTGAGAGCCTATATAAAGGTTGAGAGATGCCTCATTGTATCTCTCTTTTTCTGATTTTATCATTCTGATGCTCCTAGAGCACTTGTTCTTCCTGAGCTGAAACTCCAAAGATCAGTCAGATTGTTGTAATACAGACTTCTGAAGCAATAATATATGCATTGAAGAATGGTGTTCATATATTTCTTTAGATTTTTGGCATGGTCTTATTGATTTCTTGGAGCAAATCTGAAAGATATTGAAGTTATTTCTTACTTTCGTTAGATAGATGTGATGGAAATGTTCTTGTTGAATGATTGAAGTTGATTAGTTCATACCATTTGTGATTTGTGGCTTGCAAATCACTTTGTATGGTTAGTTTGAACGTAATCCATGCTTAACTTCGGCTGTCTCTGTATGATCAGTTCCATGTTCCATGACAGGACAGTGTGAAAACCTCTACCTCTACCCCAGAAGATTGCACCATCCCTGCCTAGTTGTTGTCTCATGGCGAAGCAGAGGACTGGTTCTAGTTTCATCTTCAACAGCAGTCATTTCCATTGATTAGATTCCTAAACCCTTACCTCATCTTTTGCATTTTCTTTTAGATTTTCACTAGGATTAGTTTTCTAGAAGCTTCATTGCCAAATCATCCGCCTAAACCAGAGAGTGGAACCTAGGAATTCCAAGCTGTCCATTTGTGAAAGAGTTCCATTCGCCCACAAGTCCGAGTCCCAGGAGTGAATTCCATGTCTACGAAGGAGTAAGCCCACGTAAGTCCCCCTCGTGATTACCAGCAAATCACATCATTCCATTGAGTCTATCCCTATGCACGTCAAGACCTGACACAAAAGGAACCTTGGAGCAGTCTCATTCGATCACGTAGTTCAGCGTCTGAGAAGCTTTATTCAAGAGAGGATAGGATACTCTGTGTTTTATTCTAATGTTGTTGTAGTCACAAAAACCTCATCAACAAGTATTTCTGAAGTTGATTTGTAGGTAGTTATAAACCTTGTATTTCAATCATTCAGAATGATTTTGCATAATTCTTGATGTGAGTAGAATATTATATGAGGGAAGAGCAATACGATGTCAAGTCCTGATGGCCATAACATTTTAACTTTGTATCATCCAAGATCAATTATTTCAATGTTTTATTGTAATCGGGAAAAGATTTCCAAAAACAATGGGGCATGAAGCAGGAGAAGGGGGATGATTCCACATGGAAATTGAAAATAGTTTTTCCTAGGGAGGTTGTGCAGGGTCATCATCCGTATCATTTACTGCTGCTGTATATACTATACTATATAGCATGGAAGATAGCTTCCCTTGCTTATAAAGGCTGGTTTTGACTTCAAAATCCCTTTCCTGAAACTCAGGTTTCAAAAGGTTTAGAGATCAATTGATACATTGTGATGTATAGGAAGCTTTTACGTAGGTTTAGAGACTGAAAGAAAAGATGAAGGCGGCAGGTTCTGCCTACCAGCATCTGCTTTAAGCATACATGCATTACAAGTATTTACCTGTACATGCATTACCTTGAACTTTGCTTACAAGAAGCTTATATGGTCAATGTTCAACCTGCATCTTGCTCAAATACTGATAGTCAATTGATCCATTACAATTTTGCATATTGCTTTCGTCTTGTGATTACTGGAGTATCATTTATTTGATTTTTAATGAATTATTTTATGTACAGTTTGCTTGTCAAGTATTTTCTGTAATTAGTTTCTCTTTAGGATAACTATTCTTAAGAATAGGAAATATTAATATTATCCTCGTTTTTGTATAAATTGGGATCTGGACTTTAGTATAATGTCTTCTAAGAGAAGCAGAGCTGTATGGTTCTCTTTTAGTAGCATTTCTGCAAAAGGTAATTTGCTCTGGTGGAAATTTAGATCGCTCTTTTATAAGCCAGAGAGAGAATATATATAATTTGATATTCATGCCATTTATTGGATCGAGATCCCATTTGATTGCCTTTTATTTATTTTGCTTTTTTTGTCTGTGTTGAACACTGCAGAAATGGGGCAGTGATCATCTTTCTTTAGCTTGTCAGTTTGCCTTTTCGGAAGATAAGAAGGTGGATAAGAGAAGTAGATGATTGCAACAGAAGATTAATGTTGTCGAGTATTGTTAATTGCCCTTCAAATCTTAAACTTTTTCACTCAGCACGTGTGCAGCTTGCACACCAATTGATATTTTGGCAACCTTCAGAGCCAGACTCACAAATGATCTCTACGATGATATTCAGTGATTTATAATGAAATTGGTTGGTCAGAAATAAGTATGCAGTTGCCGATTATAGCCTTGTTCCAGGAGTGTAATGCTAGAATATGGCTTTTGTATCATAGTTGAATTGACCTGTTGACAAGCCTAAGGTTGCAGCGCTGGACCTGCCAGAGATATTTATCCTGAGATTGATGCATATACCTGACAAATTTAAAGCAGATCCAAAACAAATTTATTTGTGGCATGGGGATTGTATGTGGTAGGTCATACCAAAAAAACGAGCTTCCTAATCTGCAGTATGAAATTAAATTATAAGGCCAGTTTGCTGACAAATCAAAATTGCAATCTTTTCATGTAGTTGGCATCATGGTTTTTCATAATTACATTTTCTCCTCATTATGCTTGTTCTGGCTGTTTTGGATTTTGGATAATCATTCCAAATTTTCCTTTTCTAGTTTTTGTAGCTTAAATTTGAAATTTGAATTCTATTTAGTTTTGTAGTTTGCGATTTGATATCTGAAATGTGAATGTTACTATGGACTGAATAGGAACTGTCAAATGAACGAGCCAACATCATAGAAAAATTTGAAAAGGATACCGACTGTTAATTTACAACTTCACAAGTAGTTTCTGATGATTTTGGAAGTTTAACAAATTGGATTCTCTTTATTTGGTAGAATACACAGACAGATTTGGAATGCTGGAAGTTTGCGAGAATGTGTGTGCATGTTGGTTAACACAATTGAAGTCGCATGAAACTGCCCTGATAATCCTAAATGTTCTGATTCAAGTCCTCACCCCAAATAGAACAAGTAGCCTGCATCAGTTTAAATGACTTCTAGTTGAAGAGGTAGATTCTTGAACTTTCATCTATAAGAAGGTTTGTATAATTGAAAATTTGTCCTACTTAAGGTTTCTAGTTTGGAATGTAGATTATCAAATCCTCATCTGCAAAAGTTCATAGAATCAATAATTTGTGCTCTACTTAAATTGCAATCTCCTATCATAGATTATGTGAAACCTTTATTTATAGGGCTTTTCCCTGAAAAAGTAAGAAGAAAATATATCTGAAGATATAGCCATATCCTGCAGATTGTCTATAGCTTGAATTGGAATAGTTCAAATCTGGCAAAGCTTGTTGTATAGAACAAAATATGCATGACTTCTTTTATGCATTGGCATAATTCAAAATGTCAGGAGATTTTATTGAAGTTCCAGCTTCCCTGTTTCTGACATTCAAGAGGATCTATGCTTGAAGGAGATAGGTTGCTATCCTTATAGTCATATGCAACTTGTGTTATTCAGGTAAAGAACAAATGATGTCAGAAAGATTATCAGTTATATCTGTTTTGGAGTTGTACATGGTTGTGAGAGTGCTGGAGTCTAAGGAACCTTGGAATTAAGGTAAAAATATAGTTTTTGTTTGCATTTATCATTTTTATTTATTTGGAAGTCATAAATTGCATTTGTAATAATGTAACTTGCACAATGAGGGATGACACCATAATTACATTGAGACAATAATTTCTCACAAATTTTACAATGAATACATTTCAAGGTTGTCACATTACATGGTCACTTTCACTAATAAAAGGACCCTAATATTTTTCTACAAGGTGATTCACATTTGCTTTGCTCCACATCTTGCAAATTTTGGGCTCCAAACATAGTAGTTTGGATTGTTTCAGTGTGTTATTATGACGACAAATTTATAATAGTTACTCAATAATTCATTATGTTACATGGGAATGCATCCCTCGCCCCCTCCAAACCTGCCTACCTGATCCTTGCCCTCCCTAGAATCCTTGGCACAATGGGATGGTAGGGGATTTCCCCTTGCTGCCCCTTGTCATCGGGGAAATTGGGGACATGTCTGTAGGATGGCGTCCATAGGGGCCTTGTGCCCTTGGGATGCCCCATCGTGCCTCCTCGTTGTCCCTTGTCATCAAGGAAATTTGGGACACATCCCTAGGATGGTGTCCATAGGGGCCTTGTGTACCTAGGATGTCCCACTATGCTTGAGATACCTAGGGATGTTTGGGGCTCCCCTCAACCGTCTTGGGGACTACCATACTCTCCTTCAACGATCTAAAATTTAAAATAAATAAGAATAAAATCTACTATACAAAGAGCCAATGTGCATGTTCATACAATTCTCAAAAGAGTGTAGAACTTTGGAATGATTACATATAGCTATAGAATGAAAGTGTACAACTGTTGAATGATCACACACAATTGTACAATTAAAGTGTAATGCTCTTTTCATCAATGGCAAATTGTAATGCAATCTTGGAAAGAAAATTTACATTTGTTGAATGATTGCATATGACTATGGAATGAAAACGTACACTCAATACCCTTCTCATCAATGGACAATTCTATGATTGCATAGAGTTGCAGGAGAGTAGATAATCATAACCTAAGAGTATATAGGTGTAGAATGAGCAAAAGTGCAAGGACATACAATTGAGGGATGTCTTAGATGTCCCTAGGTGTCCCAAGCATGATGAGACATCCCCTTGCAATGTTGTTGTACCTAGGAAATTAGGGACGCATCCCTAAGATGTCTTGCCATGCTTGGGGCATTTGGGGATGCTTGATACGTCCCTCAAAAATGTCTTGGGGATTGTTAGACTCTCTGTCGATGGTTTGAAATTATTAAAACAAAGATCTATACAAAGAGCAAATGTATGATTGCATATAATTGTCAAAAGAAAGTGTAGAACTTTGGATGATTGCATCCAAGTATAGAATGAAGAGTACAATTGTTGATGATTGCATACAATCGTAGAATGAAAGTGTAATCACAACATACATTTCTTACTCTTTTCATTAATGAGAAATTGTGTGAATGCTTGCAACTATGAAAAGAAAAATTACCTTTGTTGAATGACTACATATGACTATAGAGTGAAAAATTACTCATGTTGAATGACTATGTATGACTATGGAGTGAAAAATTACTCGTTGAATGGCATCATACAATTGTTACCCTTTTCATCAATGAGCAATTCAATGATTGCATATAATTGGAGAACAAACAATTGTAAAATGAGAGTATACATGTGTCAAATGGAGAAAAGTGTGAGAGCAAACACTTATAAAGTGAAATCATGCATATGTTGTTAGAATTAAGGTGTTATCAACCTTGTAAATTCTATATAATTAATTATTCCTAATATTGTTTGTAAATTTTATAAGGGAAGAATTATTCACCAAGTAGGAATCTTGTTTCAGTTGCATGTTTGACCTCGGTACTCGATGGATGTAGGTTATTTGGGGGGTTGAAAATGGGGGGTATCCCCCCCGTGGGGTTCAAGGGCATCGCCCCTGGAAGCCACATTATATATATATATATATATATATATATATATATATATATATATATATATATATATATATATATATATATATTTCTCATTGTAAATCTAGACAGTTCATCATTAGGCCACATATTTGATGATAGAGTTAATGTTGCCTTGTCTTGCTTTAGAAGGCAACCCTTTTATGAGGATATTGTATTACGACTGTGTTGTAGTTGAGAGTTGAGATTGGAAAAATAGATAACGTTGGATTGAAGGCTGAAGAGGATATTGATAGTGTTGTATTGCAAACTCTATTGAAGTTAATATAAATTGATGCATCTCTTCTTGTGTGGAGTTTTTTTTTTTCTTGAAAGAGTTTCTCTACGTAAACATTGTGTTATATGTTTGATATTCTGTTTCGTTATTTTTTTGTGTTGATTTTATACCATCTCCATTTTGGTTCTACACAGTTAAATATTTATATTACAGTTGTAATCAGTTTTCCATTGATAGTTGTTTACCTTTATTGCTAACATTTGGCATCAGAGCCTGACCAGTTCTGTGTCTTCGGTGGAAGTGCGAGAGTTTTTTGAGTTGTAGTGGGAGTTCTGTTGAACTTATTTTATAAATTTGTGTAGAAGTCATGGTTGCATCCTCATCCTAATTGGATATTGAAAAATTCAATGGAACTAGTTATGAGTTGTGCACGCTGAAAATAGAGGATTTACTTGAAGAAAGAGATCAATGGTTGGGTGCGACAAAAGAGAAGAAACCCGATACTATCAGTCAATATGAGTGGGACAAGATGGACAAGAAAACACAGGGTAGAATCCAGTTATGCCTTGCAGACTTTGTCCTATTAAATGTCTTTGTTGAGAAGATTGCACATGCTTTATGAAAGCGGTTGGGTGAAATCTATCAAGCCAAGAGCTTGGTAAATAAACTATATCTCAAAAGAAAGTTATTTTCCCCTAAAATAGAGGGTGATTTGATAGCTGAGCACTTGAATACCTTTAATTTGATTCTGAGTCAGTTAGCTTCTGTGGATGTTAAGATATATAAGGAAGATAAGTGTATTATGTTTCTTTGTTCTTTGCTTGAGTCTTGGGAGAATTTCATTCTTACTATCACTGCTAACCTCGAAGATCCAAAGATGGATGCCCTTGTTGCAATTTTGTTGTTACAAGAAATGAAGAAGGCTATGTATAGCTCGGTGGATGCTTTTAATGTTAGGGGGAGATCTAAGGAAAGAGGACCAAAAGGAGATCAGAAGGGGTCTATGGAATAAGGTTGGTCTAAAACTCTTAGGAAGAAGAAGTATTGGAACTGCGGTAAAAGGGGGCATGTGAAGAAAGAATGCAGAAACTCAAAGAAACAGTGGCATTCCTCTATTGAAAAGTTCTCAAATATAGGTGATGAAGTTTTACTTTCTGCATGTAATGTTATGCCTAATGAATAGTGGTTGATTGACTCAGGGTGCTCGTATCATACGACTCCTCATGAGGAATGGTTCTCCACATATGAGAAATATGATGGAGGTAATGCTTACCTTGGGGATAACTCTACATATCCGATTGTTGGCCATGGAAAGGTACAACTGTGTTTTAGTGATGGGAGGATTAAAACCCTCTTAGGTGTTTTACATATTCCTGGATTGGCTAGAAATCTTATCTCTGTTTCAAAGTTGAATGATTCAGGAATGCATGTAATATGTAATAAGCATGGCTGCAAATTGGTGAGAGGAAGCTTGGTGGTAGCTAGGGGAACACAAATGGGAACTTTGTTTAGGCTTGAGGCCACTACAATTTGTAGATCCACTAATGTAACTGAAACTGCTAAAAATACATGTGTTGTGGCACCGTAAATTGAGCCACACAAGTGAAGATGTTTAAAAATAATTATGAATAAAACATTGTTGGATGATTTCTCCTATTCTGATGAGTACTTTGATTTTTGTGAACATTATGTGTTTGGTAAACAAAACAAAAATTCTTTTCCTTTAAGAAGCAATAGAGTGAAGGAGAAACTAGAAAATATTCATTCAGATGTGTTTGGACCTGTGAATGATGATTTTATTGGAAAATCTCGTTATTTCGTTATCTTCATTGATGATGTATCCAGATTCACATGGATTTATTTTATGAAGTATAAATCTAAAGTTTTCACTAAATTTAAGGAGTAAAGTCTTAGTAGAGAACCAATTAGGACTTAAGATAAAAATATTAAGATGTGACAATGGAGGGGAATATTGCTCTAAAAAAATTGATGAGTTCTGTAAGCATGTAGGTATCATAAGACAAAAGACAACTTTATATACATCACAACAAAATGGTGTTGCAGAAAGGATAAATCAAACAATAATGGAAAGAGCGAGAAGTATGTTAAGTGATTCACAGTTGGATAAATGCTTTTGGACAAAAGTTGTGAGTACCACTTGTTACTTGTTAAACAAATCTTCTTTTTAGGCTCTTGATTTAACATCTTATGAAGTGTGGACAGTTAAGAAACCTTCTGTTTCACATTTAAGGGTTTTTGGCTGTGAGACTTTTGTTCATGTGCCTAAGGAAAATCAATCTAAGCTGGATCCAAAAGCAAAGAAATGCATTTTCATTGGATATGGTGAGAATGTAAAAGGTTATAAGCTTTGGGATCCTCTAATTAGAAAGATTATATTTTCTAGAGATGTGATTTTCAAGGAACTCAGAACTATTTTTGATCCTGTACAGTCAAAAGAAAAAGAAAGGAAGAGGATAGTGCATTTTGATTTACAACAGGAAAATGCACATTAGGAAGAACAAAATGATGGATTAGGGGATGGAGTGTTACCCATATGGTTCTTGAGGTTGTCATTAATGTCAACACTGTCATGGATGTGTGATAGCATTCATTGTTGATCCAACAGGAGAAGATATAGTTCGTGGTTGGATGTCATGATTGAATATAATGTGGTTATTGAAGTTCATGCCTTGATCAATGCAGAGTTGAGTATGAAGAGTTGAATATCAAGATAAATTAATATGAGAATTAGAAGCACTAAGATGATCAGATGTGTTGCTGATGTTGAGAAGGTGTTACTGTGGCCTAAAACATATTATATGATCTCTCTTACTGTTCCTAAGAATGCGTGTGTTGACACAAAGAAGGTTTGGCCTTCGGAAGTTGGTGACAATATTTGCTACATGATGACTGCCTTTGAAGGCTGTCTGGGAGATTGCTCCGCATTCCTCCACATTAGTAGTTATGGCTATGCGGTTCTGGAACTATGTTTAGGGTACAGTGAAGGTGATAATTCCAAAGTTTCAGATCATCTGTCCTTTCACTGTGAAAGTTATGTAAGAATCAATGTGATTCAGCAAGCGAGGATCACTTGCAATCAAGACAACCTTCTACACAAAGATAACAGAGAAGATGCTAAAACAATGGAGCAATGATTCTATACAAAGGTTATATGAAGCTGTATATAATACAATGAGTGAGCCTTGCTTATAAAGGCAATGTAAGAGCTAGAGGGGTGGAGTGGAAAGTGGAGACATTCCTACAACATGTGTCAATTAGTGGATGATAACTAATTGCACATGTGGAGGATAAGACAACTCACTCCAACTATCAACAACTCAACACACAACTAGACTCAACTAGACATCTAGAAGACTCACTAAGTCAACTTAACATGTGTGAATTATGTGTTCACACCAACACCCCCCTTTAAGTGCAACTTAGGGAGTAGTTGACTAAAACAAAGATGCACTGATGGATGGATCCTGGTTGCTAGGCCATGTTAGGTACCCATGTACAACATATCTCAAGTGGAGAAAAGGAGAAAACCGCATGGAACAAAACTCCTCGCCAAAAGTGAGAATGAAAAAAACAAATGAAATATGTGATGGAAGGACTCAAGACCCCCCAAGGACAACATCCAACACATGTACAATCAATTACCCCCCCATAGGAGAGCAAGTATGAGACTATAGGTCCCCCCCACAATGAAGTAGCTCCTGTGCTGATGGTGAATGCCTGAAGCTGAACACTGGAAAGTGTCATGTACCTACAAACAACATTCCTCCCCTTAGGAAGAAACAAGTCCAAAGGCTAATGTCGAAGAAACTCCATCTCAAGGTATGAGGGAAAAAGCCTCATAATGTATGACGTCTCTGAAAAATGCTCTAGTGTCCATTTGTCACAACCAAAAGATGTCACATAATCAGGTGTTGCATGCCTAATCAAAGAATGTGACAATCCAAGACAAGATGAAAACTCAAGATCATCAATCTCCAAAGACAAAGTATCCTCTGAATAATGCTCAAGATTCTCCAACTCAGTGCCAAACTGTGACAAGTGAAGAGGAGAAGATGATGCCTGCTCATCCAAAGTAGAAGATTCAACTCCTTCAAAGAGGAGATGAATGTCATCAATAATGTCCTCCAAGTCATCAAGATAGGACTCACGAAACAAGTCTGCAATACCTGTCAAGTACTCATCCCAAAAACTTGTATCTGGAAGACAAACAATATCCTGCTCAACTGAAGTGGATGAAGCTATGTTGATGCCGATCTCTGAAGAAGCAGGAGAAGGAGGAAGCTCAAAACTAGTCTCAGGAACTGAAGTAGATGCAAGAACACCAAGGTTCAAGTGACCAAACTTCTCCTTACAAATAAGATTCACACTTGATGCATGAGTGTGAATGTCAACCAATGGTTCTACATCATCATTAGAAGAAAAATGGGAGAAAGTATACAAGCGAGATGCATGATCAGCCATCCCAACAACAATGATATCTCTGCTCTCCAAGTCCTGTATGATCACAGAATCAGGAGTGAACTCAACTGTCTTCCCTGCACCACAATGCGTAATCTGGTAGATGGAAAGGAGATTGGTTGTCAAGGAAGGTACACACAACACATTGTTGAATGTATTCTGACCAACATCAATATTTCCTTTTCCAGTTGCATGCATGTATGTATTGTTACCCATCAAAATAGGTGGCGAAGTACATGACTGAAATGAAGAGAACATCCCCTGTGCAGATGCCATATGATGAGAAGCTCTTGAATCAAGAAGCCATCTCTCTGACTGAAGACTCGTTGATGCAAAGAGTGCCTGTCCTTTTCCTTTGTCTGTCCCATAAGCAATGCCTGTTGTCCCTGTAGATGTAGATGCAGATGGTGTCGAAGAAGAAGACTTGGGTAAGACTGTTGTTGATGGAGAATACTCAAGGTTATGTTTTTGAAGAAGTTGTGACATCTCTTCAAACTTTTTCTCATAACATTTAGTCTCATCATGACCCAATTTCTTACAATAAGAACACTTTGGCTTCTTCTTCTTATTGGACTCCTCTTTGGAAGAAGAGTTGGGGGTTTTATTTGATTCTTTTTCTTGCTTATTAGATTTTGAATCCTTTTGTTTCTTTCTCTTATTGTGTGAAGCCTTAGGATCTTTTGTGCTTTGTGTTGCAACTAGAGCCTATTTTCTAGGAGACTTCAATGTGCCCATGTGTAGTAGCTTGGCTTGTTCTCTTGTGAGTTGTGTAGCAAACTCCTCAAGTGAAGGCATTTTAAACTCACTACCAAAGGCATCCATTGTAGCATAAAAGGTAGAAACATAAATTGAATATGTAGGACCCAATTTTGCAAGAATAGATAGAATCAATTGTTCATCTTCTTTCTCAAAACCACATTGTTTGAGTTGCAACCTGAGAGACTTAAACTTGGTGAAGAAATCTTTGATTTGATCAAAATCTTGAGGATTAAGGGCAATTAGCTCATTCTCCAATTTGAACCTTCTTATTTTATCTTGCTTGCCAAATAGATTGTCTAGTGTTGTCCATATCTCATTTGGTGTTGTACAAGACTCAACATGAAATCTTAAATTTGGAGAAATAGCAAGACAAAGTGTGCCAAAAGCCTCATCTCTTCTGTCTAACCATTTTCTTCTCTTAGTAGCACCTGTGGGTTCAAGATCTGTGCCTAAAGTTATTCTATGTAACTTTTGTTTATACAACACAAACACCATGTTTTTCTTCCATTCAAGATAATTATATGGAGTTAAAAGTGGAAATTGAGGCACATCCATGATGAAAAAGAGAGACAACAAGACAACAACACCCCTTTACTATGTAAGAGATCCCCCCCAATTTGTTGTGGCACTTTATATTTAGTGTGATTTACAATTGTCCTCAAAGGACCAAAATTGGGAAAACAACAAAATCTCTTAAAAAAGAGATCCGAGTGGAATTACAATCACTCACAATGATGCATTACAATAAACAAATCATCTCAAAACAAATTTCACCCTCTTAAGTATCAAAATGCCCAAGTTATCACTCAAATGTCAAAAAATCGACAAATTGAATAAAATGCATCTGGAGCAAAATCTGAGAAAAGTGCATGGATGGCTGTGTAGAGCTCCTGAATACCTTTCCAATGCCGCTTGAATCGTGAAAATTGGAGATCGTGGCAAAAAGTTATGAGCTCGGAAGCCAAAAAAAGAGATCTGTCTTCAACCTACAATAAATGCTGTCAAACAGAAAAGTCTGTGAAAATGACTAATACCACTGCGAAGTGCTCTCTGTCAGCTTTCTGTCGATATCTTGTTTGTCCGATTTCGACACTATGGGCAAAAGTTGTGCAAAAAAGAAAAAAAACCCTACTTTAGGACTGTGAGGGCAAAACAAGCCCCCTTGACATAATATTCTCTTGCTGGGCAGAATATGCCAAAACAACTGTTGGATACAAAGTAAGACGCCAACTGCAAAGACTGCAATCACAATATGAAGATCGCTGGTATAATGGCTGCTGATGTAAGACAATTCAGAGCTGCCGAAATAGGATCTAAACTGTGTCGCCAAAACACCGACTACTGGAATTCAAACCGCCGGATTAAGAGATGGTCGACAAAATAGTTACCGTCACCAAAGATCTACCGTCGAAAAACACTGGACAACCTGCAGATAAAAAAAATGCCCGATGGTGGTCCAAGATGCTGCCGGAGATCACAACAAACGGTCGAAGTTATATGAAATGACCTCCGCTTAAAACAATAGATGCCGCCTGCCAATGGCTTATGGTCAAAGAATAATGACCTCCGTCAGAGACAAACACAAACGTCAGTGCCATTGACTACGGGATCAAACGTCGAGGATCAAATGCCGCTTGAGAAGTCTTAATCGTCGATTCATATTGCAAGATCTGTGAGCGTTGAGATCCGCTCAAGCCGCCGACTATGCTTATAACCACAAATGGTGGATCAACTGCTTGAAATAACTTGCGACTTGAGGATGGCATGGAAGGTACAAGGTACCTTGTTGTGCGCAGGGCTGTACTCGATAATAACAGCTCCCCACAAAACAAAAGATGCAGAATAAAATATTTAGCCTTCGAATGAACCAGTAGAAACAAAATTTACCAACACAGACAATACGACCCAGATCTAATGATGTAGTAGATGCAGACCCTGCACAGTGCTGACGCAATGACCGTATGGGGTATGGGTTTTTCGCCAAAAGTCCAGAGGCAAAAAAAATTTTGCCAAAATTTTTGATGATGAAATCTAGCGAATGAACAACCGATCTATACAGATTTGGGCCTCCTGATCGCAACCGTGATGTCCGTTTCTCTCTAGGATGCTCCTATGACGCTGCTCCAGGCAAAATCTCTCCAATGAGGGAAGGAAATTGTAGATTAGGCTCTGATACCATGTAAGAGTCAATGTGACTTAGCAAGCCAGGATCACTTGCAATCAAGACAACCTTCCACACAAAGATAACAGAGAAGATGCTAAAACAATGGAGCAATGATTTTATACAAAGATCATATGAAGCTGTATATAATATAATGAGTGAGCCTTGCTTATAAAGGCAAGGTAAGAGCTAGAAGGGTGGAGTGAAAGGTGGAGATATTCCTACAACATGTGTCAATTAATGGATGATAACTAATTGCACATGTGGAGGATAAGACAACTCACTCCAACTATCAACAACTCAACACACAACTAGACTCAACTAGACATCTAGAAGACTCACTAAGTCAGCTTAACATGTGTGAATTATGTGTTCACACCAACAAGTTATGCATGATAGAGTACCAACATGTGTTCTAACAGAGTGAGGAGGTGTTAAAGGCCTGTTGGAATGCTCTGCATTCCTCTGGAAGTGAATGGTTGCCTTTGCAGTTTTGTGGACATGTTTATGAATGTGCATTACATGCTTACTTGTAGTTTCAAGGTTCTTGGTGGTCCGCAAGCTCAATTTTTCAATGACAGTATGTTGTAGAGTATGTTGTAGGTGTGAGTTTCAATGCCAGTTTTTAGACAGTAGGACTATCATACTCTAATCTTTTGTTAGTTTGTTCTCATTTCAGGGGGTAGTAGCTTCCTTGGGAGTGACCCTAAAACAAAGTCTTTAGGGAGTAGTAGTTTCCTTGGGAGTGACCCTAAATCAAAGTTAGGTAGTAGCTTTCTTGGGTTGTAGCCCTAAAACAAAGTTATTATTTTTGAGCTTCATATATTTTGAGTTAATCCTCACCATGGTTTTTCCCTTCTATGGTTTTCCACATATATTTGGTGTTATTTGTTGATGTGGATTGTGTCAATCTTTCATGTTTATGTTGATGCTATAATTCTTAAGTTTTAATATGCTCCGGAGAAGTTGAAGTTTGTTTAGATACTGATTCACCTTCTCTCTCAGTATCCTGGTGTGTTCAATAATTGCTATCAGAGCCAAGTTCCTTTGAAGGAAGCTTAACCGCTTGAGTAAGGTCCGGGATGACACTTAATGGATCCAGCAAGATACCTAGGTTTGATGGAACAAATTATGCTTTTTGGAAGCTAAAGATGGAAGCCTATATCAATTCTCTAGGGTATGGTGTTTGAGACTCTGTCAAGTTTGGTTACAAAGTTCCTGCTACTATTCCTACAGACGTAGATGAAGTTAAGTTTTATGATAACAATGCCAATGAAAAGTTTGCTATCACGAGTGGGCTAGTTGATTCAGAACTTTCAAAGGTGATGAGTTGCAGTTTTGCTAAAGAAGTTTGGGTTAAACTTAAAACCATTTATGAAGGAGATAAGAAAGTAAAGCAAGCAAAGATGCAAATCTTCAAGAGCAAATTTGAGACCCTAAAAATGTCATAGGATGAAGACATTGCCTAGATATATGCTCCGGGTGAATGAAGTGGTCAATGACATCGCAAGTCTTGGTGGAGAAGTGAAAGAAGATGAGATTGTGAAGAAGGTTTTGAGATCTCTTCCCAATTATTACAGTCATAAGGTATCTGCTATTGAGGAGAATGTGGACTTGAATACATACATTGTAGACAAATTGTTTGGTTCCCTTACTGCATTTGAAATGAGAGAGTTTGGTAGTGATGCTCCAAAGAAAGAAGTTGTGATGTAGTCAACGTAGGAAGGTCCAATGAAGGACTGTCCAACCTTGCATCCTTAAACAATCAACACCATGATCATAACAAAGATGTACCAACAACATGCGGATAACAATAGATTAATAAGAGATACTCATAAGCACGACACAAGGTTTATCCTGGGAAAACCCTAAAAGAAAAAAAAACACAACCTTCAAAGATCACTTCTCATTATATTAAAACTCCAAATCTCATTACATATGTCTTTTAAGGCTTTTTAGGTGCTAGGCCGTAGCCACAAAAAATTCATACAATATCATTCTTCCATGTCTTCTTTCTCTTTCTCCTTCTCTATTCTCTGCTCTATATCTTCTTCTACCCTCTGCTCTGTCTTCTGCTTCTTCTCTGCTGCCTTCCAGGATCAAAACAATTCATCTTTTCACATCATGTCTTCACATACTTTCTTCACACACTTCGTCACTGCTTTGAAACAATCTTCTATCCTTCATTTATATCCTCCACAAGCCTTCAAAACATTATCTTGTCAGCCTAATTGTAATGTGTAATATGAAACGTGTAGGAAACAAGTAGGTTGGCCTACATCCCTTGGTAATGCTCCACAAATGAATGAAACTTGATGCGGTTCTCAACGAAGGTTTATCTGGACCCAATTTGCCTTGCATGATATTCCATTAGGCTCCGCAAGTCACAGAAGTGCTCCGCAAACCTTCTCCTTCAACTAACTGCCTGAATGTTATGCTCTGTGAAAGCTGATGATCTTATGATAGCGATAACTTTATGTAGGTGAATCCAAACCTCATGAAATATGAATATGATGTAGATGTCATGTCATAGAAACTAAATCCTGCTCTGCAAGCTGTGAACTGAAGATGCGGTAAAATGCAATAGGTTCCAATGTCTCCTCTGTTAACTAGTTACACAGTCTTGACTCAAACACTTCCAGATACATTTACGGTGATCCAAAACTTCTGAAACTCATATATGTTATGCCTCCAAATCTTATCTACATAACCTCCAATCCGTGAGACCATACACTCAAATGTAACATTCTTTCGATGTGACTCCATATTTTGAATTATTTCTGGATTTGGACATTTTGCTTCACTTGATTTGATTGGTCCATTTTTCTTTGGGACCCATATTGCTTTCATAATCTTCCCTAATTTTTGAATTTGTTTGCCTTTGATGCTTGATTTGGATCTTTTGCTTTGTATGCGTTACAATTTTGTTGGTCCCAATTGACAGGGTTAGGATGTAGAGGATAAAGCTTGATGGTATGGATAGTGGAGGTGGAAGGATTATTGGTAGCAGGCTTAATGTAGGGGCTACGAATGGTCCTTCTCTCAATGCTTTCATTAGATAAAGTTGCATCAGTAATCACTAAAGTATCACTAACACCATTAGATTGCTTAGGTAACTGATTTCCAATTGCTTGGACATGATTGAAGTGGATTGGGATAGGTTCTAGGATGCCCCACTCGTGAAGGTCCAATCCCCTTCCTTGATAATCCATGCTTTTACACATCTTGTTTGCAATATGATACTTATTTTTGAAACATGATGCTAGCTCATTAGTGTGCTGCTGAGAATAATTAGTAATTTTTACCGTCTCCTCTATAAGGATGCCTAATTCGATGAAGGTGGATGATCCTGGTGTATGGTTGTCATTGTGTTCACTTGTCATGCCTTCATCATTGTTTGTACTTTTTATACCTTGATCATTTGAATGCTCAACGGGATCCATTGCGACTTTCTTTTTCTCATGCTTGATGTGATTAAGATCTTGATTGCCACTATGCTCATTAGGATTATCCATGATATGATCAATGCCATTTAGTCGATTGTCTATGTGTTCCTGGGGACAAAGTGTTGCATGATGAATAGGATTGGTTTAGAATTATTGATTAGGGATAGTATAAAATTGGATGAGGGGATCAACTTGGTTCTCTTGATCATTGATAGGATCTTGATCATAGATGGGTGTGGCTTGGATAATTTGATCTTGAATAGCTTGGATAATTTGATCTTGAGGAGCTTGGATAGCCTAATTTTGATTTGGTTGGGTGCACGTTTCATCCTATTTTGGATTTTATTCTCAACATAGCTCTGGAGTTTGGACAAAGGTTTCTTGGATAAGTGTGATAGGATTTGATTGGTCAACAACATAGCCACATAATAGATTTGGACTTGGACTTATGGTAAAAGACTTTTTGATAGGCTGGATGGGCATGGGATTGCATGATGGTACTTGAGGAATAGACATGACACTAGGAGGCTCTTTCATAGGTACAAGAATAGGCATTGGATTGCATGATGGTATTTGATATTGGATGGGCATGTTGCTATAATTTGGATTGCATGGTTGTTGTCATGTCAGAAATTTCAGAAATCTTTCATTTGAGGTTGTTGACAATATTTCTTTTCTCTCAAATTTGTAGATTTGCTTGTATCTTCTTCAGTGGACAACAACCCATTGGATTTGGAGGCTTGTTGAAAAAAGCCCCATGAATTTCAGGTGATCAGAGGACAAAAACCCTTTTCTCATAGGGAGCAATCTCATCTAAAGTTTGCATTGGTGCTGAAAAGAATTAGAAGATTTGATATATTTTCCAGTTTGTGTGCATGATTGTTTAGTCTGCAGTTTCAGTGTGTTCATAGTAGTTTCTAGTGTTTCTTCATGTGTGCTACTATTAGTTGTTGTTCATCCATTCCAGGCATTAGGATCTAATCTTGCAAGTTTGGGAAGTGTTGGTTGTGTTTTGGCATTGTAGTGTTGATATATAGAGTGTATATTCAACATAACTTTGTGTAGTTTGTCTAGTAGATCTTGGAGATTTGTGTTGTAGTGGTTCGTTGTTGTTATTATCAATGCATCAGATCTGATTTCATGTTATTCCAATAAAAAATCAAATAAAATCAATTTGTGGTGTTTCTAGTAAATTTTGGCTTCATTGTTGTTAAGTAGTTTGTGGGTTTTTTCTCTATTTTTTCAAAATAATTTTAGGAGGGTTTGAAATAAAATATATCATTTCAGATTTGGTGTGTAATGCAAAATAATTTAATTTGAACTATTACAATGGTATCATAGCATGATCTTGCTAGCTTGAAGGGTTTGATGAATGTTTCCTAGTGACAGAGAATTCAGGTATAAAAGACGAGTACTCAGGATGTCCAAGGAAGAAGAATTAGATATGAAGGAAGTATGGAGGAAGAAGCTATGGCATAAAGAAGGAAATTGACCGAGGAGGAAAAATAATACAGATTTATAGAAGCTATAGAGAGCATAAAAGGATCTCAAGATATGGTACAAGAAACTTTTGCCAAAATGATGGAGCAGTTCAACAATATAAATGTCCAGAAGGGAGAAGTTTCTTCAAATAATGGTGCAATAAACAATGTCTCCTCAAGGGTATCAAAACCCATATCTTTACCTGAAGATGAACAAGGGCAAGTTGAATCGATGACCACTAGTACTTTCAATCCCGACAATATCGCAGATGCCATACATAATACAACTCCCTAAATGAAGATATCGAATCTCAAATGTCCTATGTAGAATATGTAGAATTTGCAAGGAAGAGTGAACCAAAGATACCAAAATAAAGAGTAGAAGAATAAAGTAGGGAAGCTAACAACTCCTTATTTTGATGGAAGTGATAAAATTTCAGCCAGGGCTTGGTTGCAAAAGGAGACTTATTTTGTACTCAACCCCATGAAAGAAAAAGATGCAATTTAGTTTTCCTCTTTGCATTTAGAAGGAGAAGCTTATGATTTGTGGTTCCATGGTCATTAAACTCAAGGTCATGATCTAATACATACCTTTGATGAATTCAAACAGAGGATCCTTGAAAAGTTTGACTTGAAAGATGAATAATAATATTTCAACAAATTATCTATGATCAAGTAACCGAACTCAATGAATGAGTACATAGTAGAGTTTCAAGAGATTGTGGTGATGGTTCTAGAAATTTTAGAAAAAAAGATTGTACATCTTTTCATAATGGACTCATTGGCCCACTCAGGGGTTTGTCAAATCTTTTGCACCTATTACCTTGTAGGAGGCCATCAAAAGGGTTCTAACCCTTGAGTCATCAATTCCAAAGAATGTTCTTTCTCATTCTTCCAAATCAAATACTTCATGGAATCATAAGAGAGGATTCCAGAAGAAGTCATACCAAGCACCTGCACCTACATAAAACAACAAAAGTACTAATGATACAAAGAAGATGGATGAAGACACCAAAAATGAGCTTAGGAGAAAAAAGTTCTATTTTCTTGCAGAGAACTTTGGGTCCCTAGACACAGATGTTTGGGTAAAGGACAAGTCCACTACATAGAATTTGTTTCAGATAAGGAATTGGATTTAGATGCACCTGAAGAGTTTCATGATGTTGAAGAATCAAAACTAGAAGTTGACTTGAGAAGAAGACTACAAAAGAAGCTTCATTTGCAACACTTTCTGGAGCTACAAAATATCATTCTTTCAGAGTTCGTGGAGTGTTAGCAAGACAATGGATGACTATTTTTATTGTTATTGGGGAAACCCACAATTTTATTGATGAGGGGCTAGTGGTTAAGAGAGGTTTGAAGACTAGACAATTTGAAGGATTCAATGTCACAGTTGCAGATGGATTCACTATGCCATGCACTAGAGTGATAATGCAACTGAATATAACTATGGGAGACTACAAGGTATGTGATAAATTTTATGTTGTTGGTATTGGTGAGACTGATGTTGTCTTGGGTGTTTTGTGGTTGCACTCTATTGGAGGATACTACCAAAACTATCAAACTATGGAGTTCAAGTTTCAGTTAGAAGGCAAGGAAATTGTACTCAAAGGACTTTCTAGTGGATCTCCAAGGGTTTTGATAGCAAAGAGGATGGAGAGAACTTTTCAAAGAGGACAAGTTTCTTGGGCAGAAACTTGCTTGATTCATCCTACAAGCTCTTCAAATGGGAAAGATAAATTTCATTTTGAAATTTAGGAAATTTTAGATAAGCATAGAGTAGTTTTCAATGATATACCTCTAGGGATACCTTCAGATAGTGGATTTCAACATGTTATAGTGTTAGAATAGGATGCTAGACTTGTTATAACTACTCCTTTCAAGTATCCAAGAGGATACAAGGAATAGATAGAGAAGATCATTAGAGAACTCTTGGATATGGGTTTCATTAGACTAAGTTCTAGTCCATTTGCATCATCAATAGTTCTTGTAAAAAAGAAGGATGGCACCTTGACGATGTGCATAGACTATAGAGCATTGAATAATAAGACCATTAAGAATAGGTATCCTATTCCAAGGATAGTTGAACTCATTGATGAGTTGCATGGAGCTGTTTACTTTTCCAAGATTGATTTGAGTTCGGGGTTCACCAAATCCGTATGAAAAACAAAGATGTTGAGAATACATCTTTTAAGTGTCACTATGGGCATTTTGAGTTCTTGTTCATTCCCTTTGGCATCACTAATGCACTAGAAGCCTTCCAATCATTCATGAACTAGGTATTCAGTAAGCAACTTAGAAAATTTGTTTTGGTTTTCTTTGATGACATTTTGATTTATAGTAAAACATGGAAGGACCATTTGGAGCATTTAGACACAAAATTGCGCATTTTGGAACATAAATATTTTTATACTAAGTTGTCCAAATGTGAGTTTGGATTGACTGCGATCCTTTACTTGGGTTATATCATAAGTGCCAAAGGTGTTTAGGTAGATCAACAAAAAGGTTCAGGCAATACTAGATTGTTCTCCACAAATCAAACTAACATAGTTGAAAGGATTCTTTGGGCTATGTTGCTATTATAGGAGGTTTGTAAAAAGTTTTTCTCAGCTTTCCATTCCATTGATTGATTTGACCAAGAAAGCAGATTTTTATTGATTTGAAGAAGCTCAAAAAACTTTTGACAAGTGTAAGGAGGTAATGAGTTCATGCCCAATCCTTGCTATTCTCGATTTTTCATTGCATTTTGTAGTTGAATGTGATGCTTCTAGTGAAGGTGTTGGGGCTGTTAGGTCTCAAAAACGTAGGTCATTAACCCTAAGAGGTTGCTAGGGTCTCTTGACGTTTTTGGCTAACTGACACAGGGTAGATATGGCTAAACCCTCTTCACTTCAGGCTCTGCCAGACCTAGGTGGGTAAACCTCTAATTAATAAAGCAGATAAAGAGATGATCACTACTTTGATCAGAATTAATCTAACTATTGATAATGGCACAAATTATAAAACAGATGAAAAGACAGCAAGTTAATTCTAAATGATCTAAATTGTAATGCTAGAACAATAATGTAATCTAATTAAGTAAATCTAAAGTGAATTTGTATAAGTGATAATGAAAACACTAGACCAGTGCCTTATTGGATATAGAGTCAGTATGATCATGAAATAAATGATTGTTTGTTTGGTAAAAACTTGAACTATCTGGCATGAAAGAATAGGTATGTAACTTGTACAACCCTGCAAGGAAATAGTTAATATTCCATACTTATATATATCCAATTGATAAAATCAAATTACCTGCATTCATCTAAAAGGATTTAATCCCTCTTTGAAGGAACCTATTAGAATAATACTGCAATTGTAAAAAGATTTATCAAAAAACTGGAGACAGAATACAAACCCTAACTATATGACTCTTCTTACAGATCCATGACAATGTCTTCACAGTTACTATGACAGATTTAAAGGATTTAATTCTGAAAGTAGAAACCAGTTAATCTTATCACACTATAACAACAAATGTGTATAGACAACTTGAAGATATACTTGATAACTCAAATTGAATAACAAAGAAAACTTTGAAAGGAGACAACCATATAATTGAATAAATTAAACAGATAGTTGATAGTGAAATCTGCAGTTACTGCTTCATGTTCACAGACTTGACTTCATCAGAGAATGCTTGCACATGGTCTACCAGAAATAAAATATATTAAAAGTGAATTAGCATTGCTGTTCAAATCTAATCTATAGTATCCCCTGTTCTATTATGTAATCTCTTCCTATTCTATCCCTATCTTTTTTCCTATCTTTTTTCCTATATCTCCTTTTGGTCTTAGTCATCTCTTATAAAGAGAGGCATACAAGCTTTAGACCAGTTACACTAGTTGTGACGGTTGATAACCGAACAATAGTATTTGTCTTAATAAAATAGATTCAGGAAAATTAATACTCGTCTTTAATCACCAAATGGATAACCATTTCAGGGTCAAACAAAACTCTTTAACTGTAGTTCTGCTTAATATCCTTCGAGGGTTTCTTTATTATCCCTAAAAAGACCAAATAAAACACAAATTAATCTCTGATCAAATGATTAAAACCAATTCATTTGAACATATGTATTTACTCAGCTAATTACTTCCCTTATCAATAATTTATCAGTTTCTCATGATCCTTTTGTGGGTGTTTTTATAACTTGATCCCCGCTGTGTATATCCTACAAAAAAACCCATATTTCAAATGTCAGAAGAATATCTTAACCATTCAGATTTTAATGTCATTTTTAGGGTTTCTGTATTTTGTATCGGCAAGACCTCCTACATCGCTTGAAGAATAACATTCTTCCCCGATCTATTTGGTGTCCCCGATATAATTATTGGTGAGAACCTTGTCGCTGAGACATCATGATATCGGAGACTCCTTAGTTTTTTATTCCGACACTCCTCTTCTGCCGACGACCACTAGTTTTGTTTCACGAGACATTCATACAAGACGCGGACCCCATCAGGTCTATGAAACAAACTGGAATTAATTACATATCTGGTCATGTATAAACTTGTTTATCCATTGGCGATGGGGCCCACGTGGTGTTTCGTGCACTTGTATATACATTTCCTTTGTATCTTGTATACATACAAGCATTAAACATACAAAGACTTTTCTAGACATCTGGCTTGTATCTTCGCTTGTACATCGACTTGTATCTTCGCTTGTACATCGACTTGTATATAGAAGATATACATTGTTATTATACAAGCCCAATGTGCAAGTGGTGGGACCCACTACTTGTATCCAACCTTCATATACAATGCTTGATACATACAAATTCAATTGTATCTCCTTTCCAAACTCCTTGCTATTATGAACCATGGTTCATTTATTTTTGACTCCGACTTGTATATGCATCCTCCGATATACATAAAGTCTCGATGCATCCCTTTAACCCGATTTAATTCTCTCCTGAGTTTCGCATTGTATATTACTATGTATCGGCATGAGTTTTGTATTGTTTCATCGAATGTACATTGCATACATATATCACAAAAGCATATCGAGAATGTATGTTGGGAATGTATCCTTCGTTAGATGCGAAGAGTGATTGGGAGAAACGGTAAAGAGAACCGGTGATAACAAGTCATGTCTTGTATATACAATAATTTAGCATATCGGCGAAGGTCATCGGTGTGAATTTATCAATCAGTGACTCTTAATATCTTCTCCCCGATGATCAGTCTCACGCTGATACTCATTTCCCTTTGCATATCTCTCGGAGCTCTGTCGGTGAGAGATGTAAGATCGATGTAGTTTAAATAATCTTTGCCGATACAATAATCCCACCAATATGCTATCTTTGACCTTGTTCAAAATCCTTTGACTTCTATTATCGGTGTGACCTACATAGTCGGAGAGACCTGAGAAACATACCCCGATCAAGTCATCTTACACCAATCGTTATGACTGGCAATTTCTCTGTCCGATGAAGGGTTAACGGTGTCATGTGTTTACGGTTCATCTTTAATGAGCACTTCAACCATGTTATATTAAGTCTTTAGGAATCAGAATAGATCAAATCCAAATATTTCTATCAACTCAATTGTTAATCTCTACTTGAAAACAACTGTGGATCTTTCCATATATGCTCACATACTGAAATTTTTGGATGATTGAAATTTAATATTTGCCAAAAAACAACCTGGGAATTTTAGTCCCAACAGGGGCTTCCCTAACTCAAAGATGACATACAATTGCTTTTGAAGCATAAAATCGAACAATTTAGAGAAGACATATTCCATCTGTGAGAAGGAAATGTTGGCAATTATGCATGCACTAGAAACATTTAGACAATATCTTGTTTGTGGGAAGTTTATTGTGAAGATTGATCATAATAGTTTGAATTATTTTATTGATAAAAAAGATTTGAATGGTCACCAACAAAGGAGGGTGAGTAAGCTGCAAGCATATGATTTTGAAATAGAATACATGAAGGGCAAGAGAAATGTGGTAGCTGATGCACTTTTTAGGAAGCCAACCTTGTGTTCACTATCTACTATTTCTGCATAATGGAAAGACTCTATCATTGCTGAATATGTTAAGACCACTTTTGCATCTAATGTGTTCGATGAATTAGTGGAGGATGATAGGTGTGATGGGTAAAATGGGAAGAATAAAACTAATTATAAAAACCAAAAACATCAATGGAATGTGCAGATAAATAAGGATTTAAAATAAGAGAGATACTCACAACCTTTTTACCTTGCGATTTCCATTGTTCGCCTATTCTTTCTTGATCTTTTGGTGATGAAGATGGCCCTCAGGAAGCTTGCTTCCTTGTTTCGATTCCTTAAGATGACAAGGAGAAACGGCTCGGATACTTGTTGTGTTGAAGATGAGCTTCAACACAATATGAAATAGATGATAGATGAAGTGTGAAAGTGGGGTGCCAATTGCGTGCTATGGATTCTGCAGCATAAGTTTACTTGAAAGTTGGATATGAAATGAAGAAGAAGAGGGTTGTATTTATAGAGTTGTGTGAGAGAGGATCAATGGTTGAAAAGAAATAAGAAGATCAACGGAGGAGAATGTTCGAGAGAATGTGTGCGGATAGAAGAAGGACATGTGTCATTCAAAAAGATGCTTTGTTGAGTTAACTGCTTTCTTGATGAGGATGAGTTTTCATTTCTTAAATTAGAATATATTTTTCTAATTTAAGAGCTTTGTTGATAGCTTTAAATCAGTTAACTCAGCGTTTGCTTTTGTATGACAAGAAGAATTTATTTTTAGAAGATATTGAAGATTTTTTAGAAGATAAGAAAGCATAATTAAATAAATAAATTTATATAATTACTTGTAGATAATTTGGAAGAATAAATAAAATATTTAAATATATTTTATTTTTTGGAGATTTTATTTAAATAAATTTGCATTTTATTTAAATTTGGAAGAATGAAAGATTTAATTAAATAATTAAAATTATTTAATTATTTAGAAGAATAAAGTTGATATAGATGAAATTAATTAAATAAATGGGAGGAAATGAATCAAATAAATAAATAAATTTATTTATTTATTGATAGAGGAATATGAAGATGAAATAAATATTTAAAATATTTATTTAAGTAGAGTCATGTCATTTTTAGGTGTATACATTTTGCCCCTCTTTGATGCAATGTGTTTTATCACGTTGTTTCAAAGAATAAGAATTTTTGACAATGATACATGCCCCAGTTTGCCCTTGGTACAAGTTTAATGACAGGATGCCCCCTTAGGAGATTGGACGGGAAGAAGGCAGAAAGCGTGAGACGAACAATCTCATGAAGAAGAAGGTGAAAAGCGGGTTAGGATGGAGAAAGATAGGACACGGTTTGGAGAAACAGATATGGGAAGTAGTCACAGTTGTCACACAGTTAGCTATGGTTCACTTGCTATATATAGGAGCTGGGTCCACAAGTCCTATTCATTTGCACACTTGTCCTTAGTTAATTGGTCTTTTAGATCTTAGGAGAGTATGGGAGCTAGAGCAGTCAACAGAGATATGGATATTCTACGCGAGGAGCACCAGTTTGAGAGAGTCTGACAGTTCGATCAGCCAGCCGAGGCATGACCACCAGTATGTAGTTCAATAAAACTTGCTAAAAGTCATTTATTAGGCTGATAAATGCTTAGCATCTGAGAGATCTTATGGCGCATTTGATAGTTGTGCGCATATAGGCTATGAATTAGCGCATCCATTGGGGAACGACGCATGTGACACTAGAAGCGGCACATGTGCTAGAACGACGCATACACGTCAAAAATTGGCGCATTCACGGTGAAGTGGCGCATATGATATGGATTGGTGCATTTGCCACCTGGATCGATGCATTTGCACTAGGATATTTAGTGGACTTAACGAAATTAACTCAATTGGCACCTTGATCAATGCGTCAATTGATAAGCGATCTCCAAGATTGCCGAGAATCTAGTCAAGAGATGATATGCTATTTTGATTAATTTGATATGTTAAGTCAATGATAGGATAGTTTGATTGTTTTGAGTAGGTTTGCTTGGATATGGATTTCTTTGACGCTATGCTTTGCTTGGTTGCAGGAGGATATCTGGGATATCTTGATGTCACAAGAGTAGTTCCCTTTGTCGTTGTTGCAGTGGTATATGCTGACAGAGATTGATCGTGAGGCTCTTGGTGCTATGGGTTTGCATTACATTTGCTTCATGCCTGAGGTTCGCGCGAACCGTGGGTTGTTGACTGCAGTGGTGGAGCGATTCCATGGCGAGGATGAGACATTCCATCTACCGACCGGGGAGATGGCGGTCACTCTAGAGGACGTGTATAGGATTCTGCACCTCCCTATTCAGGGAGAGTTGGTAGAGTACGAGTCACAGCGTGACGCTGGATTGGTTGAGTGCAGATGTGTGTTTAATGACCCAGAGTTGGTTGAGCAGGTGATTTCGTGGCAGGATATTTATGACTGCTATGACTACTTCCCGGGGATAGTGGCGAGACTGATCGGTGGCGTAGTATGCCCCGACAGGAGGTCACACGGGTTCCCGACTAGCTGGGGGAGGGTGTTAGAGAGTATGATTACGGATGGGACTCGGTATGCATGGGGTGTGTGCGTGCTACCACACTTATATAGGGATATGCACCAGGTTGTGTATCACAGAGGAGCCAGTTTGTCAGCAGGTGTGTCTCTTTTATAGTTTTGGTTATGGGAGCACATAGCTATCACACGGCCGATATGTCTTTTTCACAGGCAGAGAGGTGAGCCCTACAGCTATGGTTATGCAGGTGTGATTTCCCAGCACAAGCTGGAAAAGCTCGAGTATTAGAGACACGCGTTTGATAACATGGATCTAGTTATCTGGCGTCCATACCTAGACTGGGAGGTATGGGAGGATGAGGCGGATGAGCTTCCGTACTGCTTCTAGATTCAGTGGCTCATTGGCAGGACGCAGTACATATTAGAGCGGCAGATTGTTAGTAGGGTATAGAGGTAGTTTGACAGAGTGCAGGGCAGGCCACAGGGGCAGGCGGGATTCGCGAGGACCCATGTAGAGAGATATAGGTGGGGTCCCGTGGCATCATATGAGGAGGCCTTGGCAGATTTTCAGCAGATCCCCTACGTAGCATGGCCTATGAGGAGGGACATAGTGGATGTAGGCATGACACCAGATTATGAGGAGTGGTTCACTGCTCATCTATTTCCCAAATATTCAGGACCTGGAGAGTTGGCTCCCCGTATAGACAAGGAGAATTCAGAGGACGAGGGTGGAGCTGGCAGGAGGAGGGGGAGAGGAGGTTAGGGAGATGATGGTGGAGATGGAGGAGGAGGAGGAGATGGAGGAGTAGGTAGACCGAGACAGAGGAGGAGGTCTGGGAAGGGACCTTCAGGTCAGCAGGAGGTTGTGCAGCCGTAGGCTGCAGGGTAGGTGCAGGTGCCAGTACAACAAGTGGCACCACAGAGATAGATGTCGCCACCACAGCAGGTGGCACAGCAGCAGGTGCAGGGGCAGGTGCCAGTACAGCAAGGTCTGCAGCTTGACCTACAACAGCAGGCCATGGTTGCATTACAGGGTTAGGTTAGGCAGTTGAGGGCCCACCTGAGAGCAACAGAGTCTTGGAGAGATGCAGACGCAAGGTGGATAGCAGAGATATCCAAAGAGCGAGATGCAACCCTGGCGAGTGTGCGGGTGATGAGATCGGAGAGAGATGCAGTCGTGGTAGCTATGGGTATAGATGGTACTTCTAGCTTTTTGGTTTGACAGGTGCAGCAGGCACAGACACAGCTGGCCCAGGTATAGGGTGAGCTTGCCAAAGCGCAGGCTCAGGCTCAGTATTACAGGGGATTATATCATGGGGTAGTGGCGGCGGACCAGTGTGCGCCTAGCTACAGGAGTCAGTCTGGGGCATCACAGAGGGCAAGTGGATCCCGATCTGTGGCATCAGTGAGAGGTCCCCAACAGTTAGGGGAAGACAGAGGAGAGGGCAGCACAGGGAGCAGTGCTCCACGGCAGCAGGGTTAGCCAGACTTGGACACTTGTACCAATTTTTAATTTTGATGTACACATTTTTGATGGCTGAGGTAGCCTGTATATGTATTATTTTTGCCTCGAGACATGTATCATTGTCTTTTTGTACTTTGTATACCTTTTTATGACATGACTCTGAGAGATGGATAGATATTTTGATATATTGCACATTTGGACATGTTTTGATGCTTATATGATGATGCAGTTATTAATGTTCTACATGCATGTGTTCTATGTTTATATGCTATGGATACAATCTATCTTATGATGCTTTGTATATGTGATGCATACTAGATGGATTTGGGATGATTTTGATATGCAATGCAGATGCGACATGTTATTGACATGTTTATGCAGCTCTATATGTATTTTTCTATGTTTTTGATTTTTTGGTAAGATATATGGAAGTACATGTAATGACTTAATGTGCTTAATATGTATGCAAATGATTTAATTATGTAAATGACTATCTCATGTGATATGATATGCTATCTATGCTATGTTTTTGATATGTCCAAATGTACTCAATTGACATAGAGATGTTATAGATATGCGGAAGAGAAGAGATGAAGAAATACAGGCTTTTATTTGATACACTGCAGGATTTTCTTATTGCATGGTTGATATGGATTTTTGGATATGGGATGGATGTGGATATGTTGTCATCATTAGAGCGCAAGTACTTTGCTTTCATCGTTGGACACTTTTTGTTTCTTTTCTCTTTTTGAAATGTTGTAAGAAAATACAACCATCTAGGTATAATTAAACCGAGATGACCTAAGTATTACTTACATGGATTTTGATATAACAAGTTGATACAAACATTTAGTCAAACTTGAATCTAGATGATCTAAGTACTTCTTGCATTTCGACAGACAAGGATTGCCCTTTTTCATGTTTAGACCTCTGAAGTCCTCGATGATCTTTTGCTGATCATGTCTTTAGACAAAAGTCGTCACATTACTAAAGTTCGATTCACAAGAAGCAGACAAAGAAAAAGATTATGCCCCCATCATAGCATCTCTAACTTTTGGCGTCCTTGAGTAGCATAGGAAGACATAATGACAAAAATCCAAGACTTTGTAAGTTAACCTATTCACAAAACATTCTTGCATTAGATGTGTCTTTTTTGCCATAATTGATATAGAATTAGTCTGAGTTTTTCGGTACACGTTGGGTTTGCTTTGGACAGGTTGATGTCTCGTGTCAAGATTTTTTGCTTTGGGAAGCTTTCTTTGCTGCACGCGCTTGTCTAGTGAAAGGTATCACAATCCTTTATTGGTATCCTCTTAGAAAATGTGGCATTCAAGAATCCAAATCCAGAACCAGGTCAAAGAGTTGCCCTCAGTTTAGACAAAGGATCGACTTATTATGGGTGACATGACAAATAGACATGGAGAGACGGACCCTAAGGGAATGACCTAGTGCCTCGGGGGCTCATTGCTAAATGGCCTTGCCTACGTGACGACACAGAGGCAACGTAATTCGGGATGAACTTGATGGACCTAGGTGATGGCAAAGATGCAGAAATGGTACGGACAGAAGGACAGACGACACTTGATGGAATGGACAGAAAGGAAGGGGAGCGAAGCCTCGGGGGCGCATTGAGAATGGCCTTACCTACATGATAGCTCAGAGGCGACGTAGTTTGACAATGGTTCAACGGACTGGTTCAAGATGAACGATATGATGGACACAAGAGACATGAGGTCACAATAGATGGAGGAAGTGGTTTGTCGCAGATAGCGCCTGTTCACCAGGTTTTCACCACTTACTTTTATTTGCACGAAAGCTAAAACTACACATGATGCCTGTTTGTCAGGTTTTCATCATTGTACCTATCCCAGGCGCCTGTTTGCTAGGTTTTCACCAGAGGACAATTTTTTTTTGTTATTTTTCTATTTTTCTAATTTTTTTGTTTGTTTTTTTTTCACTTTTTTAATTTTTTTTGAATTTTTAAGGACTCCCTTGCATTGGGGTTTTAGGTGTAGAACTTGCGAAGATGCATGCTATTGACAGGATCATCAAAAAGTTCACCTTCAAATGTGGCCAATTGATATGCCCCTGACCCATAGGCTGCAATGATGACATAGGGACCCAGCCAGTTAGGTTCGAACTTGCCTTTCTTTTCTCGATCTTGCTAATTTCTGGGATTTTCTCTGAGGACTAGATCACCAACTTGGAATACTAGGGGTTTTACCCTATGGTTATGGCTTCTGGACATCCGTTGTTGATAAGATTTTAGGTGATTATAGGCCTATTGCCTCTCTCTTCGAGCAGCTCTAACTCTTGAAGTCTGGACACTCTGTACTCTTCATCAGATATGAGGCCTTTTAATGAAACTCACAAGGATGGGATCTCGACTTCAATGGGCAAGATAGCTTCAGATCCTTAGACCAGAGAGTATGGTGTTGCACCTGTAGGTGTGTGGATGCTTGTACGATAGGCCCACAATGCGGGATTTAGTTGGACATGCCAATCACGGCGACATCATTGACAGTCTTCTTTAGGATTTTCAAGATAGTTTTATTTGATGCCTCCACCTGGCCATTGCCTTGGGGATAATAGGGGGTTGAAAAGCGGTGCTGGATATGGAATTTGTCACATAGTTCGCTGACATCTTGATTTTTAAAGGGTTGTCCATTATCTGTGACAATGGATGAAGGGATACCATAGCGACAAATGATATAGTTCAAGATAAAAGAGGCAATTTGCTTGCCTGTGATATTGGCTAAGGGCATGGCTTCAATCCACTTCATAAAGTACTTGGTGGCGGTGATTATGAATTTATGGCCATTGGATGAAGAAGGGTGAATCTTGCCCACTAAGTTGAGTCTCCACTGACAGAAAGGCCAAGGAGTCGTTACTAGCTGCAGCTCCTGTGCTGGTGCATGTATCAGGTTCCCATGGATTTGACACTTTTTGTACTTCTTTACAAAATGATAGGAATCTTGTTCCATGGTTGGCCAGTAGTATCCCATGCGTATGAGTTTCTTGGCTAGGGTAGGGCCACTAGAGTGGGTCCCGCATATACCATCGTGTACTTCGTTCAGGGCAGTTTGATATTCCTCACTATCGAGACATCTAAGGAGAGTACCATCGAGACCTCTACGATATAGGGTATTGGTGACAATGGCATACTGGGATGCCTGACAGATGAAGGTTCATTTTTGGTTATTGGATAGATCGGGTGGGAGGGTATTCTCTTTAAGATAGGTAAATATTTTCCCATAGAGGGGGGAATCAGCTCCAACAATGTGGCAAATGATATGGGATTCGGGAGTGTCATATGTAGGACAGTACACTGGCTCTACCAAGAACTCATAACGTGATTGATTATTTGGAATATCGAGGAGAGATGCAATTGTTGTCATGGAATCTATAGCTTTGTTCTCAATCCTTGGTATCTTCTCAAAAGAGATCTTAACAAAGTATTCTTTAAAGTCATCTACCATTCGTTTGTAAGGGATTAATTTCTCATCTTTTGTCTGGTAGTCGTCATTTACTTGATTTATGACCAGCTGTGAGTCACCATATACCTGAAGTTCTTGGATATTCCATTCAACTGCTAGCTTGATGCCAATGACAAGGGCTTCATACTCTGCCACGTTGTTAGTGCAGGGAAATAGTAATCTGTATGATTTAAGAATGGTGTCGCCACTAGGGGTGATCAATAAGATACCTGCTCTCAATCCATGCTGAGTGTATTATCCATTGAAGTACATTTTCCAGGTTGTAGTTATGTGAAAGATAGATTCATCTGGAAATGCAAAGCTCAAAGGGCTATCATCTATTAGAGGTGCATCTGCCAGTTGATCTGCAAGTACTTGGCCTTTTATTGCTTTCTTGTCTATATGCTCAATGTCGAATTCACTGAGAAGCATGACCCATTTGGACAATCTACCTGTTAAGGCTGCTTTGTTGAGTAGGTACTTTAGTGGATCAATTTTTGCTACCAGTTTGACAGAATGTGACAACATGTGATATCTCCACTTTTGTGAGGCGAAGACCACGGTGAGACATGCTCTTTCAATTGGCGTGTATTGCAGTTCATACCCAACAAGTGTTCCGCTGATATAGTATATTGCTTGTTCTTTCCCTTCATAATTTTGTTGTGCAAGGAGAGCTCCTAGAGCTGTTGGTGTGGCTGAGATATATAGTAGAAAAGGTTTACCCTGAATCAGTGGCATCGATATAGGTGGCTTCATGAGATACTCTTTTAATTGCTAAAATGCTTGCTCACATGAATCATTCCATTTGAAAGGGACATTCTTATGTAGGAGGTGGGAAAATGGGTGGCACTTGTCTTCCAATTGAGAAATGAACCTTCTGATAGATTGTAGTTTTCCCTGTAGAGACCTTAGTTGAGTGAGATTCTTAGAAGGTGGCATTTCCATGATGGCCTTCACTTTAGCTGGGTCAACTTCAATTCCATTGGCGGACACTATGTATCCAAATAGCTTACCTAAGGTAACTCCAAACACACACTTCTTTGGATTGAGGCGCACATTAAACTGTTCTAGTCTTTTAAAGATTTTGTCAAGTACTGCCAGGTGTCCTCTTGTGAGTGATTTTGGCAGGATGTCATCAACATAGTCTTCCATTATAGTGTGCATCATGTCGTGGAAGATTGTGGTCATAGCTCTTTGATATGTTGCGCTGGCATTTTTCAAACTAAATGGCATGACACACCAACAATAGGTGCCCTAAGGACATGTGAATGGAGTCTTGTGTTGGTCTTCAGGTGCAATTTTTATCTGGTTGTATCTATTAGATTTAGAGCAGACAACTGAGAGGGGGGGGGTGAATCAGTTGTCCAAAACTTTCTTCCAATTAAACACTTAAATCCACTTTGTAATTCAGCAACATAATGATAAATCAATCATGAAAACATAATGCATTAAATCAAGAGCAGAAACACATTAACACATAGGACACCAAGATTTTGATGTGGAAAACCCGGTTAAGGGAAAAACCACAGGGTGATTAATCCAAGATTGTATTCTCTGTTAGAAGAATAGAAAGAACAAAATGGCACATGCCAATTAGGGCTCACTGCCCGAGCACACTGCTCACAAGAGGTCCACTGCTTACAAGAGACACACTGTCTACAAAATAATAAGTATTACATACATGAACTGGAGAATAGCATCTTCACCATGCTTGAATAAGTTCCATTTAAGTCCAATACTTCTGCTCTACCTTTCGCTCTCCTCCTTGCTACCGCACTCACATCTCCACAAGACACACCTTGAAATGACTTTACAATCCCTTATTTATACAAGACATTGACTTAGGAATAATCATCTAAGTTGGCAAACATCTACAAGAACATCCGCAGGATGTGTAACTCATCCGGTCGACCAGTCTCTGGAAGAACACCATCAACTGGAAGTTATTCTTCAATTTCGAGCTCAAACTCTAATGCGGACCATCAACACATACATGACATTATCCAAAGACCTCCAGAAGCTCACCTGAATTACCAAGAACATCCACACTACATCTGCTTGCTGAAATCCTTCTCTCCTTCATCCGGAACCTCAAGAACACAGTCTGTCATCATTGTCACAAAGGAATAGATGCTTGCGGACCTCCAGACCACGAACCAATCAAGTTGATACTTCACAAGGACTTCCTCAATACTCCACCAAATCCGCAGAACATGATAATGCATTTCCAGATCTCATCAGATCTGTCTGTGTCACTCTGTCACCTCTGAACACCTGTCGGAACTGGTTTTACTTGAGCGGCCACAACTTCTTTAGATCTTGATGCGGACCTCTGAAATCTTTACTGAATCACCTTAAGACATATATCTGCAAACCCTTTAAACCGCATCCTCTGATCCTCATTGTATCTTGGACTTTTACCTTACTGTCTTCACTATTCTTCACTGTTCCTGATATGATCAATTTTCTCAATATCCTCAGCAAATAGTTCATCCAATCCTTATCATTAATGCAACAGGAGTATGTTGACATCAATGACAACACCAGTTAGGCCCATACCTGCAACAGTCTCCCCCTTTGTCATTGATGGCAACATATGAGGTGAAAAACTGTTATGACCATCAAGACAAGAACTTCTCCTTACAGTCACAACTCCCCCTATCAGCAACAACCATTCACATGTCTTCAATTCCACCACTTCAGAATCATATCAGTTGCTCCCCCTGAGTAGAAGCTCTCCATCATCAATCCAGATCACAAGATATGACTGTGATATCCACCAGACTGATACACATTAGTGCATCTTAGTTCATCATCGGAGGGGCAATAACCCCTAACTTCTCCCTGAGATACTTAAAAGAGTCCTTAGGTAGAGGTTTAGTAAAGATGTTTGCAATTTGATCCTTGGATGACAGAAACTCCAATCTGACTTCATTCTTGTTCACTTGTTCTCTCAAGAAGTGAAACTTGATGGATATATGTTTAGTCTTTGAATGCAACACCGGATTCTTAGATATATTTATTGCACTTGAATTATCACAAAAGATTGTGATAGGCTCCTCGTACTCCACTCTTATGTCTCTTAGCATTTGCTTCATCCACAAAACTTGAGTGCAACTACTTGCTGCTGCAATATATTCTGCTTCTGTAGTGGACAGAGATATTGCCTCTTGTTTCTTGCTCAGCCAAGAAACCAATCCCTTCCCCAAAAAGAATGCCCCACCATTGGTACTCTTTCGGTCATCCACATCTCCTGCCCAATCCACATCTATATATGCATGAAGAGAGAAATCATGATCTCTGGGATACCACAATCCATACTCAGCTGTTCCTTTTAGATATCTAAAAATCCTCTTGATTGCCATGACATGAGATTCTCTAGGATTAGCTTGAATTCTAGTAACAAGACCCACAACATTCATAATGTCAGGTCTAGTTTGAGTGAGATACAACAATCCTCCAATCATTGACCTGTACTTTTTCTGATCAGCCTTAGGAGAGTCATCATCTTTACCCAATTTACATCCGGTTGCCATGGGAGTAGTCAATGGTTTTGAGTCTTCCATCCCAAATTTCTTCAACAATTCTTTCACATATTTGGTTTGAGAAATGAAGATTCCTTTCTTTGTTTGAGTGGTTTGTAGACCCAAGAAGAAATTCATTTCCCCAAGCATGGACATCTCAAATTCACTTTTCATTTGATTTGCAAAAGTTTTACACATACTATCTTTTCCTCCAAAAATGATATCATCAACAAACACTTCAACAATCAAGATGTTTTTGTGATCAAATTTTGAAATACAAATTACTGTCAGCAGTACCTTTGTTGAAACCAATCTTCAAAAGATGTTTATCCAATCTTTCATATCAGACTCTTGGGGCTTGCTTCAGTCCATACAGTGTTTTCTTCAACTTGCAGACCATATCACCATGATCACACAATTGAAATCCATCCGGTTGCTCAATGTATACTTCTTCTTCCAAGGCACCATTCAGGAAGGCAGACTTGACATCCATCTGATATACTTTGAAGTCCTTGAAGGCAGCAAAAGCAAGAAATAATCCGACTGCTTCAATTCTTGCCATCGGAGCAAAAGTTTCTTCAAAATCAACTCCTATTTGAGAGTAACCCTTGCAGACCAATCTGGCTTTATTTCTGATTACTTCACCAACTTCATTCAACTTGTTCCAGAAGACCCATTTTGTTCCAATCACATTCTTGTTTCTAGGTCTAGGAACAAGATCCCAAGTGTGATTTTTCTCAATTTGCATCAGCTCTTCCTCCATTGTTTTAGTCTAATTTTCATCATTGCAAGCTTTATTTACTGTCTTAGGTTCAATCTTTGAAATCAAACAATACTTATATGAATCTTGAGCAATTCTCCTTCTTGTTTGAACACCTTTGCTTTTATCACCTATGATATGATCTTCAGAGTGGTTCAGTCTTACATACCTGGGAACTTTGGGAGTTTCTTGCACTTCTGATTCTTGATCAGGCTCATTGAAACTTATCTCTTCTTCCTGATTTACTAATTCAATTTGAATTTAAATTTTAAAAGGGGCTTGGGCTCCTTGAATCAGAACACCATTTTGATCATCTTCATCATATTCATAAAACCTTGAGGGTTTTTCAATTCCTTCATCAACCTTCACATTTGTACTTTCTATAATCTTTCTCAGTCTCTTGTTATAACACCAGTATGCTTTGCTTTGAGTAAAGTAACCCAAGAATATTCCTTCATCACTTCTAGCATCAAACTTGCCTAGATCTTCATCTCTTTTGATGTAACATTTGCTACCAAAGACTCTGAAATACCTCACAGTAGGAGTGATGCCAAACCAGAGTTCATAAGAAGTCTTACCAGTATTGCTTCTGATTTTTACTCGATTGAGAGTATAGACTGCAGTGCTGACAGCTTCTCTCTAATAGATCTGAGGAATATTTGCTTCCATCATCATTGTCCTAGATGCTTCCTAGATGGTTCGGTTATTTCTCTCCACTACTCCATTCTACTGTGGAGTCCTATGAGCAGACAACTGTCTCTTTATTCCATGTTTCTCACAGAATTCTATGAACTCACCAGATTTGAATTCTCCACTTCTATTAGACCTCAAACACTTTAATTTTAATCTGGTTTCATTCTCTACCATAGCCTTGAATATTTTAAATTTCTCAAGAGCTTCTGATTTCTCTTTCAGAAAAGTTACCCACATCATCCAAGAGTAGTCATCAATTAGTAACATGAAGTATCTATCACCTTGCACACTCCTGATTCTTGCCGGACCACATAGATCAGTATGAACTAAGTCTAATAATCCGGTAGAAGATTGTTCCTTGCTTTTAAATGAGACTGCTTTGTTTTCCCAACTGACATTCTTTGCACAAACGATTTGTAGGTTTTATCAGTTTTGGAAGATCTCTTACTGCCTGAGTATTGCTTATCTTGATGATATTATCAAAATTCACATGACACATTCTCCTATGCCATAACCAACTCTGATCAATTGACACAAATAGACAACTTTTACCAGAACCAACTAAATGGAAGATATTACCTTTTGTTTGAGTACTGGATGCAATATCTGTTCTGGAACTTTCAAAGATCTTGCATTTTCCATTCTTGAATCAGAGATTATAGCCTTTGTCCACCAACTATTCAACACTAAGAAGATTATGCTTCAATCCTTCAACATATAGTACATTACTAGTTTTGTTCCTTTCATCAAAAGAAATAGTTCCTCTACCTCTAATTCTACCAGCAAAATTATCACCAAACTTTACCACTCCTTCATACCTTTCCAAATCTATGAACTTACTTTTGTCACCTGTCATATGGTGAGAGCATCCATTGTCAATGACCCAATCATCCTTTTCTTCAACTTGGGCAGCCAGAGCTCTTTCTATTGCAAGTATGAGGATAACCGGTGTGTCATTGATGTCAACATACTCATATTGCATTAATGAGAAGGATTGGATGAGCTGTGTGCTGAGGATATTGAGAGAATAAGTCTCAATCAGGAACAGTGAAGAATAGTGATGACAAGAAGGAAAAAGTCCTAAATAGGTTGAGGATCAGAGGATGTGGTTTAAAGGGTTTGTATATATGAGTCTTGAGATGTTCCAGTCAAGATTTCAGAGGTCCGCATGAAGATCTGAAGAAGTTATGGTCGCTCAAGTAGATCCGGTTCCGGCAGGTATTCAGAGGTGACAGAGGGTCACAGAAAGGTCCAGTGAGCTCTGGAATTGTATTATCTCACTCTGCGAATTGGAGGGAGTGTTGAAAAAGTCTGTGTGAAGTGAAAAATAGATTTGTTCATGGTTTGGAGGTCCGGAAGCACCTTTTTCATTATAACAGTGATGACAGACTGTGTTCTTGAAGTTCCGGATGAAGAAGAGAAGAATTCTAGTAAGCTGATAAAGTGCGGATGTTCTTGATGACTCAGGAAAGGTTTTGATGATCTTTGGATCATGTAAAATTCTTATTGGCAGTCCGCATTGAAGTTTGAGTTTGCATTTGAAGAATAACCACGGATATTGGTGTTCTTCCTATAACAGGCCGACCGGATGTATTACACGTCTTGCGAATGATCTTATAGGTGTTTGCCGACTTAGATGATTGTTCCTAAGTCGATGCCTTGTATAAATAAGGGATTGTGAATTCATTTTGAAGTGTGTCTTGGTGTGGATGAGTGTGGCATAGCGAAGAAGAAGAGCGAAAGACAGAGTAGGAGTTTTCGGGCTTAAATGGAACTGATCCAGACATGGTAAAGATGTCAATCTCCAGTTCAAGTTTGTAATACTTGTTACTTTGTAGACAGTGTGTCTCTTGTAGGCAATGTGCCTCTTGTGAGCAGTGTGCTCAGGCGGTGAGCCCTAATTGGCATGTGCCATCCATTTTTCTTCTTCGTCTAATAGAGAATAATCCTTGGTTAATCACCCCGTGGTTTTTCCCTTGACTGGGTTTTCCACGTCAAAATCTTGGTGTCTCATGTGTTGATGTGTATCTGCTCTGGTGTTTATGCTTTATGCTTTCATGAGTGATTAATTGATATGCTATTAAATAACAAAGATGATTTAAGTGTTTGAATTGGAAGCAAGTTTTTGTACAACTGATTCACCCCCCTCTCAGTTGTGTGCCCTAGATCTAACAATTGGTATCAGAGCCAAGTTCCTCTAAAAGGAGCTTAACTGCTTGAGGAGATCTAGGATGTCGTCATACAAGAAGGACAGTCTGAAGTTTGATGGAACCAACTTCTCTCTTTGGAAAGGTCGCATGAAATGTCACTTGGAGTGTATGGGAAAGGCGTACTTGTCCATGGTCACAAAATCATATACATCTCCACAGGGTGATCCGACAACTCTAAATGAAATCACAGATGCTGAAAATAATCTGCGGACCAAAGAGGCTCTTCTAAGCGCATTAACTGACTCAGAGCTCTCAAATGTTATTGACCTACCAATAGCCTATGAGATCTGGATTAAGCTGGAACTTCTGCATGAAGGAGATGAGTATGTTAAGAGTGCAAGGTTGCAGAGTCTTAAAGGGAAATTTGAAAGACTGAAAATGAGATATGATGAAAATATCACTACCTTTATGCCAAGAGTAAATGAGCTGGTGTGTGGAATTAGGAATGCTGGTGGACTTTTGGATGAAAATGAGATTGTTGGCCAAATTCTCAGATCCCTTCCTGCTGTCTACAAAATCAAGGTTGCTGCCATTGATGAATTCAGAGCCCATACAACTGTCACAAGAGACCAATTGGCTAGCAAACTGGCTGCATTTGAAATGACCGAGTATGGAGATGATCCCCCCAAGACTGAATCTACAATCAAAGCCAGTGCCTATGTGAAAGGTAAACAAAGTTTTGATCCAGGAGAAAACTCTTCAAGGAAGCTGTCATGGTATGATCAAACAAGAAGAGACATGGAAGTGGAAGAAGCAGAAACAGCTCAACTTGAAGCCCTCATTGCAAAGAGACTACCAAGAGGATCCGGTAAGTATGAAGGAAAATTACCCTTTAAGTGCTTCAACTGCAATAAGATTGGTCATTTTGCCTCAAGATGTCCGGAAAGATCTACAAGGTCAAATTCTAATAGACAAAGGTTCCAAAAGAATTGTTATTATGTTCATGAAGATGATAATGAAGGAGTAACAGATGATGAATTAGAGATAGGAAACAAATCCAGAAATGAATGGGTGTTTATTGCCATCAAGGAAGAAAGAGCTTTGGCTGCCCAAGTTGAAAAGAAGGATGATTGGGTTATTGACAGTGGATGCTCTCACCATATGACAGGTGACAAGAACAAGTTCTTAGATTTTTAAAGGTATGAAGGAGGAATGGTAAAGTTTGGTGATAATTCTGCTGGTAGAATCAGAGGAAGAGGAACTATTTCTTTTAATGGAAGAAACAAAATTGGTAATGTGCTGTATGTTGAAGGTTTGAAGCACAATCTTCTCAGTGTTGGACAGTTGGTGGACAAAGGCTACGATCTCTGATTCAAGGATGGAAAATGCAAAATCTTTGAAAGATCCGGAACAGAGATTGCATCCGGTACTCAAACAAAAGGTAATATCTTCCACTTGGTTGGTGCTGGTAAAAGTTGTCTGTTTGTTCAAATAGATCAGAGTTGGTTATGGCATAGAAGGATGTGTCATGTAAATTTTGATAACATCATCAAGATAAGTAATACTCAGGCTGTAAGAGATCTTCCAAAATTGGTAAAACCTGCAAACAGTTTGTGAAAAGAATGTCAGATGGGTAAACAGAGCAGAGTCTCATTCAAAAGCAAGGATCAGTCCTCTATCGGATTATTGGACTTAGTTCATACTGATCTATGTAGTCCGACAAGAATCAAGAGTATGCAAGGTGATAGATATTTCATGTTACTGATTGATGACCATTCCTGGATGATGTGGGTTACCTTTCTAAAAGAGAAATCAAAAGCTTTTGATAAGTTCAAAATCTTCAAGGCTATGGTAGAGAATCAAACTAGATTAAAACTGAAATGTCTGAGGTCTGATAGAGGTGGTGAATTCACATTCGGTGAATTCATAGACTTTTGTGAGAAGCATGGTGTAAAAATACAATTATCTGCTCCTAGGACTCTACAGCAGAATGGAGTAGTAGAGAGAAAGAACCAGACCATCCAAGAAGCATCCAGGACAATGATGATGGAAGCAAATGTTCCCCAGGTGTTTTGGAAAGAAGCTGTCAACACTGCAGTCTATACTCTCAATCGAGTTCAAATCAGAAGCAATACCGGTAAGACTCCTTATGAACTTTGGTTTGGCATCACTCCTACTATGAGATATTTCAGAGTATTTGGTAGCAAATGTTACATTAAAAGAGATGAAGATCTAGGAAAGTTTGATGCTAGAAGTGATGAAGGAATTTTTTTAGGTTACTCCACTCAAAGCAAAGCATACCGGTGTTACAATAAGAGACTGAGAAAGATGATAGAAATTACAAATGTGAAGGTTGATGAAGGTATTGAGAAGCCCTCAAGCTTTTATGAGTATGATGAAGATGATCAGAATGGTGTTCTGATTCAAGGAACTCAATCCTCTCCTGAAAGTCAGATTCAGACTAATCCGGTAAATCAGGAAGAAGAGATAGGTCTGAATGAGCCTGATCAAGAAGCAGAAGTGCAAGAAACTCCCAAAGTTCCAAGGTATGTAAGACTGAACCACTCTGAAGATCAGATCATAGGTGACAAAAGAAAAGGTGTGCAAACTAGAAGGAATGTTGCTCAAAATTTAGATGAATGTTGTCTGATTTCAAAGATTGAACCTAAGACAATAAATGAAGCTTGCAATGATAAAAATTAGACCAAAGCAATGGAGGAAGAGTTGATGCAAATTGAGAAAAATCACACTTGGGATCTTGTTTCTAGACCTAGAAACAAGAATGTGATTAGAACCAAATGGGTCTTCCGGAACAAACTAAATGAAGCTGGTGAAGTAATCAGAAATAACGCCGGATTAGTCTGCAAAGGCTACTATCAAATAAAAGGGATTGATTTTGAGGAAACCTTTGCTCTGGTGGCAAGAATTGAAGCAGTCAGACTATTTCTTACATTTGCTGCCTTCAAAGATTTCAAAGTGTATCAGATGGATGTCAAATTTGCTTTCCTGAATGGTGACTTAGAAGAAGAGGTGTACATTGAACAACCGGATGGATTTCAGTTATCTAAGCATGGTGATATGGTCTGCAAATTAAAAAAGGCACTATATGGTCTAAAGCAAGCTCCAAGAGCATGGTATGAAAGGCTGGACAAACATCTTTTGAAGATTGGTTTCAACAAAGGTACTGCTGATAGTAACCTATATTTCAAAATTGATCATAAAAACATCTTGATTGTTGAAGTATTTGTTGATGATATCATCTTTGGAGGAAGAGACAGTATGTGTAAAACCTTTGCAAATCAAATGAAAAGTGAGTTTGAAATGTCAATGCTCGGTGAAATGAATTTCTTCTTGGGTCTGCAAATTTCTCAATCAAAGAAAGGAATCTTTATTTCTCAGACCAAATATGTGAAAGAATTGTTGAGGAAATTTGGGATGGAAGATTCAAAGCCAATGAATACTCCCATGGCTACCGGATGTAAGTTGAGCAAAGATGATGACTCTCCTAAGACAGATCATACCAAGTACAGATCAATGATTGGAGGATTATTGTATCTTACTCAGACTAGACCAGATATAATGCAGGCTGTTGGTCTTGTGGTGAGATTCCAGGATGATCCCAGAGAATCTCATGTCATGGCAATCAAAAGAATTTTTAGGTACTTAAAAGGAACAGTTGAGTATGGTCTATGGTATCCTAGAGATCATAATTTTTCTTTTCATGCATATACAGATGCAGATTGGGCAGGAGATGTGGATGATAGGAAGAGTACAAGTGGAGGAGCATTCTTTTTGGGAAAAAGGTTGGTTTCTTGGCTAAGCAAGAAACAAGAGGCAATATCTGTCTACAAATGAAGCAGAATACATTGCAGCAGTAGGAAGTTGCACTCAACTTTTGTGGATGAAGCAAATGCTAAGAGATATTCAAGTAGAATATGAGGAGCCTATCACAATTTTCTGTGATAATTCAAGTGCAATAAATATTTCTAAGAATCCGGTGTTGCATTTTAAGACTAAGCATATATCTATCAAGTTTCACTTTCTGAGAGAGAAAGTGAACAAGGGTGAAGTCAGATTGGAGTATGTGCCCTCCAAGGATCAGCTTACAGATATTTTTACTAAACCTCTTCCCAAGGACTCTTTTGAGTATCTCAGGGAGAAGTTAGGGGTTATTGCCCCTCCGATGATGAACTAGGATGCACTGATGTGCATCAGTCCGGGGGATATCACATTCATATCTTGTGATCCGGATTGATGATGGGGAGCAGCTGGTATGATTTTGATGTGTTCAAGTTGCAAGTATGAGCCCTTTTCCATTGATGTCAAAGGGGGAGAGAAGACATGTGAAAAACAAGTGGTTGATGATCAAAGGGGGAGCAGTAAAGGAAGAGAAGACATGTGAAGGGTTGTTGCTGATAGGGGGAGCTATGACAGAAAAGAGAAGTTCTTGTCTTGATGGTTTTTCACATCATATGTTGCCATCAATGACAAAGGGGGAGATTGTTGCAAGTATGAGGATAACCGGTGTTGTCATTGATGTCAACATACTCATATTGCATTAATGAGAAGGATTGGATGAGCTGTGTGCTGAGGATATTGAGAGAATAAGTCTCAATCAGGAATAGTGAAGAACAGTGATGACAAGAAGAAAAAAGTCCTAAATAGGTTGAGGATCAGAGGATGTGGTTTAAAGGGTTTGTATATATGAGTCTTGAGATGTTCCAGTCAAGATTTCAGAGGTTCGCATGAAGATCTGAAGAAGTTATGGTCGCTCAAGTAGAACCGGTTCCAGCAGGTGTTCAGAGGTGACAGAGGGTCACAGAAAGGTCCGGTGAGCTCTGGAATTACATTATCTCACTCTGCGGATTGGAGGGAGTGTTGAAGAAGTCTGTGTGAAGTGAAAAATAGATTTGTTCATGGTTTGGAGGTCCGAAAGCACCTTTTTCATTATGACAGTGATGACAGACTGTGTTCTTGAAGTTCCAGATGAAGAAGAGAAGAATTCCAGTAAGCTGATAAGGTTGTAGAAAGAGCTTTGGCTGCCCAAGTTGAAGAGAAGGATGATTGGGTTATTGACAGTGGATGCTCTCACCATATGACAGGTGACAAAAACAAGTTCTTAGATTTTGAAAGGTATGAAGGAGGAATGGTAAAGTTTGGTGATAATTTTGCTGGTAGAATCAGAGGAAGAGGAACTATTTCTTTTAATGGAAGAAACAAAATTGGTAATGTGCTGTATGTTGAAGGTTTGAAGCACAATCTTCTCAGTGTTGGACAGTTGGTGGACAAAGGCTATGATCTCCGATTCAAGGATGGAAAATGCAAAATCTTTGAAAGATGCGGATTGGAGGGAGTGTTGAAGAAGTCTGTGTGAAGTGAAAAATAGATTTGTTCATGGTTTGGAGGTCCAGAAGCACCTTTTTCATTATGACAGTGATGACAGACTGTGTTCTTGAAGTTCCAGATGAAGAAGAGAAGAATTCCAGTAAGCTGATAAAGTGCAGATGTTCTTGATGACTCAGGAAAGGTTTTGATGATTTTTGGATCATGTAAAATTCTTATTGGCAGTCCGCATTGAAGTTTGAGTTTGCATTTGAAGAATAACCATGGATATTGGTGTTCTTCCTATAACAGGCCGACTGGATGTATTAGACATCTTGCGAATGATCTTATAGGTGTTTGCCGACTTAGATGATTGTTCCTAAGTCGATGCCTTATATAAATAAGGGATTGTGAATTCATTTTGAAGTGTGTCTTGGTGTGGATGAGTGTGGCATAGTGAAGAAGAAGAAGAGCGAAAGGCATAGAAAGAGTTTTCGGGCTTAAATGGAACTGATCCAGACATGGTAAAGATGTTAATCTCCAGTTCAAGTTTGTAATACTTGTTACTTTGCAGACAGTGTGTCTCTTGTAGGTAGTGTGCCTCTTGTGATCAGTGTGCTCAGGGAGTGAGCCCTAATTGGCATGTGCCATCCATTTTTCTTATTCTTCTAATAGAGAATAATCCTTGGGTTAATCACCTCGTGGTTTTTCCCTTGACCGGGTTTTCCATGTCAAAATCTTGGTGTCTCATGTGTTGATGTGTATCTGCTCTGGTGTTTATGCTTTATGCTTTCATGAGTGATTAATTGATATGCTATTAAATAACAAAGAGGATTTAAGTGTTTGAATTGGAAGCAAGTTTTTGTACAACTGATTCACCCCCCTTTCAGTTGTGTGTCCTAGATCTAACACTTTCTACAACTTTATGATTGACAGATTTAGAGGGCATTGGATCTTCTTCCTTGATGGCAATAAACACCCAATCACTTCTGGATTTGTTTCCTGTCTTTGATTAATCATCTGTTACTCCTTCATTATCATCTTCTTTATGCACATAGTAACAATTCTTTTAGAACCTTGATCTGTTAGGATTTGGCCTTGAAAATATTTCCGAACATCTTGAGGCAAAATGACCAATCTTATTGCAGTTAAAACACTTAAAAGGCAATTTTCTTTCATACTTACCGGATCCTCTTGGCAGTCTTTTTGCAATAAGGGCTTCAAGTTGAGCAGTTTCTGCTTCCTCTTCTTCCAGGTCCTTTCTTGCTTTTTCATACCATGATAGTTTCCTTGAAGAGTTCTCTCCCAGATCAAACCTTGTTTACCTTTTACAGAGGCACTAGCTTTGAATGTAGATTCAATCTTGGGAGGGGCATCTCCAAACTCGGTCATTTCAAATGCAACCAATCTACCAGCCAATTGATCTCTTGTGATAGTTGTATGGGCTCTGAATTCTTCAATGGCAACAACCTTGATTTTATAAGAAGCAGGAAGGGATCTGAGAATTTTGCCAACAATTTCATCTTCATCCAAGACTCCACCAGCACATCTAATTCCACAAACAAGCTCATTTACTCTTGGCATAAAAGTAGTGATATTTTCATCTTCTCTCATCTTCAGATTTTCAAATTTCCCATTCAGACTCTGTAGCCTTGCACATTTAACATACTTGTCTCCTTCATGCAGAATTTCCAGTTTTTCCCAAATCTCAAAAGTAGTTGGTAGGTCAACAACATTTGAAAGCTCTGAATCAGATAATGCACTTAGAAGAGCTTCTATAGCCCGCAGATTGTTTTCAGCATCTGTGATTTCATTTGGGGCTTTCGGGCCACCCTGTGGAGGAGTATACTTCGTTGAAGCCATGGTCCAGTACTGCATTCCCATACATTGCAAGTGACATTTCATGTGACTTTTCCAAAGATTAAAATTGGTTCCATCAAACTTCGGACTATCCTTCTTGTAGGACGACATCCTGGATCTCCTCAAGCGGTTAAGCTCTTTTAGAGGAACTTAGCTCTAATACCAATTGTTAGATTTAGAGAAGACAACTGAGAGGGGGGGCGTGAATCAGTTGTCCAAAACTTTCTTCCAATTAAACACTTAAATCCACTTTGTAATTCAGCAGCATAATGATAAATCAATCATGAAAACATAATGCATTAAATCAAGAGCAGAAACACATTAACACGCAGAACACCAAGATTTTGACGTGGAAAACCCAGTTAAGGGAAAAACCACAGGGTGATTAACCCAAGATTGTATTCTCTGCTAGAAGAATAGAAAGAACAAAATGGCACATGCCAATTAGGGCTCATTGCCCAAGCACATTGCTCACAAGAGGCCCACTGCCTACAAGAGACACACTGTCTCCAAAATAATAAGTATTACATACATGAACTGGAGAATAGCATCTTCACCATGCTTGAATCAGTTCCATTTAAGTCCAATACTTCTGCTATGCCTTTCGCTCTCCTCCTCGCTACCGCACTCACATCTCCACAAGACACACTTTGAAATGACTTTACAATCCCTTATTTATACAAGACATCGACTTAGGAATAATCATCTAAGTCGGCAAACATCTACAAGAACATCCGCAGGATGTGTAACTCATCCAGTCAGCCAGTCTCTGGAAGAACACCATCAACTGGAAGTTATTCTTCAATTTTGAGCTCAAACTCCAATGCAGACCATCAACACAAACAGGACACGATTCAAAGACTTCCACAAGCTCGTCTGAATCACCAAGAACATCCACACTACATCTGCTTGCTGAAATCCTTCTCTCCTTCATCTGGAACCTTAAGAACACAGTCTGTCATCACTGTCACAAAGGAATAGATGCTTGTGGACCTCTAGACCATGAACCAATCGAGTTGATACTTCACAAGGACTTCCTAAATACTCCACCAAATCCGTAGAATAGGATAATGCATTTTTGGATCTCATCGGACCTGTCTGTGTCACTCTGTCACCTTTGAACACCTGCCAGAACCAGTTTTACTTGAGCGGCCACTACTTCTTTAGATCTTCATGCGGATCTCTAAAATCTTTACTGGATCACCTTAAGACACATATCTGCAAACCCTTTAAACCACATCCTCTGATCCTCATCGTATCTTGGACTTTTATCTTACTGTCTTCACTGTTCTTCACTGTTCCTGATATGACCAATTTTTTCAATATCCTCAGCAAATAGTTCATCCAATCCTTATCATTAATGCAACAGGAGTATGTTGACATCAATGACAACATTGATTAGGCCCATACTTGCAACAGTATCCGGAAAAACCATCCATTAGTGACAACATGGTGTGCGCTACCGTGAGATCTACGATAATGTTAATGTTTGGCAGGGGGAAATCATCTTTTAGACAAACTTTGTTCAGGTCCCTGAAGTCATTAGATATTCAGACTCTGCCATCTAGTTTGGAAACTAGTACTATGTTTGAAATCCACTCAGGATAGTCTATTGGTCTGATGAATTTGACATCTAACAGTTTCTTCAGCTCTTCTTTCACCATGAGAGCCACATGTGGGTGCATCTTTCTGAGTTTTTACTTTACTGGTTTAGCTCCTAGAGCTAAAGATAAGTGATGCATTATGAGATTCGGATCTAGCTCTGGCATGTCTGCATATGTCCAAGCAAAGTTGATTTGTTTTCTTTTGAAGAAGTCAGTGAATGCTGGTTTTTTCTTGTGCTGTTAAAGACTGTCATGTGGATCATTATGGGATTATCACCTGTGCTGACATTGATCGGCTCTGCTGGTTCTATCAAGATTGAGGATCTCTCCTGATGTGTAAGATTGGGTTGAGGGTCAAGCCTTCCATCCTTCGGTGCCTCAGAGAGGTTTTCACCGTTGGATACGTCTATATTTTTACTTTTTTCATGATCTAACACTACCGCAGAGCGGTTTTCACCATTAGATCTTTCTTTCATTTTAACATTTTTGAGACTGAAAGGCTTGGCACTCTCTCCAAAGTAGGCCTTCTTGTTGAGTTCTATGGCATAACTAGCTCTGTGGTCCCCTGTGGGTATATGATCTCTAATCTCAAGATAGTCTATGATGGCTTCATCGTTCTGAAAGGTATCGAGCTCAAGGGTAGTACCTTGTAAGTCCCAATCTATGAGTTTAGGGTGTACCAAAGGCAAGGGATCATTGGGTTGGTTGGGTTCAATGGTATTGATGGTTAAGATAGAGTTGTTATAAGCATGAACAAAGTCTACGATGGTACTCTCTATTAGCGGATCTGTCAAGGGGGGTATCATTCTTTCCTCACGACTTTCACTATCGTTATTACACGGGTCGGACTCTAGTGGTCTAGCCCTTGAACCTTGTCTCTCATTTGCATGGGTTGGGTCATACTCATGGACAACATCGATGCCTTTTTCGTCACAAGATAGCTCCGAGAGACTCACTCATTCATTGGAATCAGTCTCACTACCCAGTTGCAGTTGCTAAATTTGATCAACCAGATTACTAGCAGTTGTTTCTGGTTGTTTGCCTTTATTCTTATTTGCTCTGTTGGTTCTTGATGTGCCAGTGTAACCTAGCCCTGTAGTGTCTCGGGCTATCAAGGTATGAGGTTGGATGGGTTTAGTGATACCATCTTTTCTTGAACCGAGTGGACCATGTCCTTCATACCCCATTCTTTGTAGCATTTGGAATCCTTGACCATATTGTTCAGTTTGTATAGTGTGATGGTCTTGTTGTGTTGATGAACCACCTTCATCCTTGTATAACCATTGCAGGATATCCTTTTCATCACTCTCATCTTCAAGGCTTCCCCATTTGATAAACAGACCTTTGGTAGTTTTTTCTGCTTTGGTTTGCTCAGAGTAGGTCTTCCATATGATCTGGGAGATAGTGGAGTTGTGCTAAACAGAGGGATTGGGAGATTGTGTACTCACCCAAGCCCTTATCTTTGAGTCTGAGGTCAGGTTGAGAAGCCTTTGAAGTGGAAGCAAGTGAAGCTGGGTCAACACGATAGGAAGATGAAGTAGAAGCATGGTTGTTAGGAATCACAACTTCAGGTTTAGATTGAATGGAGTTGCAATATTGAAATGGATTGGGGTTACCTTGTATGGTGATCTCTTGACCTTCGTAGGGGAATTTGATACACTGGTGGTATGTTGATGGTACTGCTTTCAGAGCATGTATCCATGGTCTCCCTAGAAGAATGCTATATTCTAGCTCCATATCAAGGACTTGGCAAGCCACATCTTTTCCTATATGTCCCACTCTGATTGGTAAAGTAACAATTCCTTTGGAAGTTCTCTCGTCCTCATCATAGGCTTTGATAGTGATTTTCTTTTTTGGATCTATAGCCTTTTCCGCAAATCCCAATGCAAGGATTAGCTTCAAGGTGCAAATATTCAAACCAACTCCTCCATCGATTAGGACCCTTTTTATCTTGTGTTTGTGGATGAAGGCTTCGATATGAAGAGAGGCATTATGAGGTTGGGTGATTGACATATCATCCTTTTCAGTGAATGATAGGGAGTGAGGTGAGGTAATGTGACCTACCATGGTTTGAAACTGTTCTTCAACGAGGTTTGTTGGAATGGAGGCTTCAGAAAGAGCTTTGTCAAGTATGGCCCTATGGGAAGGGGACAGACACAGAAGTTCCAGAATGGAGATATGTGCTGGTGTCTTATGGAGTTGATCCAAGATACTGTACTCATTAGCCAGAGGGATGGAGGCTCCCCTAAGAGTGACTCTATTACTGCGGGTGGTAACATTACAAGCCGGATCTTTGTTTATAGTGATCACATTGATGTGTGAATCACTTTCCGAGATGTGATTAACAACATAGTTAAAGGCGACGTTTGTGTAATTGGCGTTGTTTGTTCCACTGTTGTTTTGGTTGGAAGGCCCTCCCTGCTCATAGTTGGGAAGAGGATCCTTGAATGCCTGGTGATCATTATTAGAGGTATGCCCATCAAGTGACACTTTGTTTTGCTCGATCAAATCTTGGATAGTGTGTTTGAGCGCAATGAAGTCATTGGTTTTGTGCCCCTTATTTCGGTAGTACTCACAGAAATCATTGTCGTTCCACCAAGGAGGTTTGACTTTTGGTTCATATTCCCACGCTGTTGGAAGTGTTATGATCTTACTTGTGATTAACTTCCATAGGGCAGTTTCCAATGATTCTCGCAAAGGTGTGAATTTTCTCCTAGGTTGAAAATTTGTAAACCGTGATTCAGAGTTTTTTGGTTTGTTTTGCAGGGGGTTGTTTTGAGGAGTTGATAAGTTGAAGATTGGTTGTTTTGGTGCCGCATTCTTGGCATCTACCACCCCATCGTTCACAATGTTTTTGTTCTTTGTCCAGAACCTTGGTTTATCTACGTTGGTATTGGTACTAGGAGTGTCTTTATATAGCTTTATTTGACCTTTTACGATTAAAGCTTTTTCAATGATTAGACCCATCTCAATGACCTTGCTAAAGGAAGTAGGACATTGGACTTGTATCTGATAGCTTAGGTCGGTTTGTAAGTTATGGACAAACATTTCCAGCATTTATTTTTCAGGTATTTGATGTGGGTACTTACTTGCCAGCTGTCTCCATCTTTGTAGGAAGGCGGCGAAAGATTCTCCACCTTTTTGCTTGGTGTTACAAAGATCTAAGATTGAGGTGTCATGCTCAATATTGTAGGAGAAGTGTGTGACAAATTTGTCCACAAGTTCGTTAAATGTTCTAATGCCGGGTGGTAATCTAGAAAACCATTCCATGGCTTGTCCTCCCAAGATTCTTGGAAATAGTCGCATAAGATAAGTATCATTGTGTGCGACTTCAAGACATGCAGCGTTAAATTCCCTAATGTGGTCCCTTAGGTCACCCTTTCATTGATATTTATCAAATTTTGGCACCTCAAATTTAGAGGGGAAAGGTATCATGATCAAGGTTCTATCTGTTGGCAAGAGACACTGTGTGGCTTCATGAGTGTTGTCATTGATGGCAACAAAGTCCATCCCACTCATTTGCAGCACATAGTATGTCTATACCATAAGTCAGATTAAAGAGTGTTTTGGTCCGGTGAACAAGAACAAAGCATGCAGCAAGGTCTGACAATCAGGTCCAGATCTCTTAGAGGAACTATCTCAGCAAAGTATGGACTTGGGGAAGTCAGTAGGAGTACCATGACTACTACATTCCAAAGATTGAGCCTCCGGTGATGAAAGAGAGAAAATATATGAGCATCTAAGTGTTGGGTTCCTGACAGGCAGAGCAGACTGAGGAAGAACCAACTGGCAGAGCATCAGACTTTAATCTAGATGAGAAATTGGTGGTGATCAAGCTACTTGAGGGATCATTCATGGTTGGCCAACATGATTGATGAATTTTATGTCTATATCCTTGATACGCATCACATAGTAAGCATGGATTCAACCGACAGATCAGTATATTGGGAAAATCTTGAGTATTCCAGATGCCAACTAGAAAGATGTTGAGATCCTTGATGCGAATATATATACCAGATAGATTTCAGTATGAAGGTGTGTGTGGTATGTGGTGATATGCAAAGAAAGGTAGAGATAAGTGTGTAAGCAATAATACAAGTCCAGTATGTGACAGAACAACAACGCTAAAGTAGAGGAAGAATGAAGTGCAGTAGATCAGTTTATTGAGCCTAACTAGAACTGAACCTCAGCATATGTGGATGCCTATGATCAGTTCAAACACCTATTAATTTCTATATACCTTGTAGACAGTGAGTCTCTTGTAGGTAGTGAAGCTCTTGTGAGCAGTGTGCTCGGGTAGTGAGCCCTAATTGGCAAGTGCCATTTTATACTTCTTATTCTTCTAATAGAGAATACAATCTTGGGTTAGTCACCCTGTGGTTTTTCCTTTAACAGGGTTTTCCATGTCAAAATCATTGTGTTATGTGTGTTGAATTTATTTTTGCTCTCATGGTTATGCATGCTTATATGTTTTGATGTTGCACTAATTGTTAAAGAAGAACAAAAAATTAAAATATTCAAGATAACTGATTCGCCCCCCCTCTCAGTTATCTACCTTATTTCCAACAATTGGTATTAGAGCTAAGTTCCTCCTAACAGAGCCTAACAGCTTGAGGAAGATCCGGGAATCTCAATGGATATGTATTGTATGAGGGAACAACTTCAGTCTGCCCTAGATGATCTTGAGCAATCTCACTCTGAAGTCAATACCCTGAGGGAAAGACTCAAACAAGCTGATGATTTCATAAATGAACTCAAAGAAAAACTAAGTATCTTAGTGAAGAAAAGAAATGAACTACTTCAACAATTAGCAAGTCAAAGTGAAGCCAATGATACTAATGAAGATCTGAATGAGAAAAACAAGTTATGTGAGAAGCTATCAAAAGAGGTCATTATGGTAAGACATGAAATGGAATCAGAGGTTATGAAATTCACCCAAGAAATTGAAGAGAAAAGAAAAATGGAAGACAATCTCTCAAGGAGAAGTTAGAAGACTGCCATAAAATGGATAGAATAATCAGGCATCTGGAATCTGATCTTGAAGAAGCTAGAGATAATGAAGAACAACTTGAAAATTAGATAGACACTCTTAAAGGGGATCTTCAAACAACAAATGAATACAAAGAAAAATTCAAGATAATCTCTGCTCAACTTAAAGTTCTTCTTGAAAGCCAAAAGAGGGTAGATGACAAGCATGGCTTGGGATATGAAAAAGGTGAAAGCTCTGGATCCGGTCAGAAGAACTCTGGATCAGGAAATCTAAGGTACAAGCCTAGAAGACCTCTCGTAGGACAACCAAATGCTCAAAGATATCCATCCTTCAATGGATACTACTACAATTGCAATAACTTTGGTCATAAAGCAAATCAGTGCAGAAGAAGAATGAATCAGACTAATTCATCCTTCTCCGGATAGTGTTTTAACTGCAAAAGGTATGGTCACAAATCTTATGAATGTAGAAATATGCAAATAAACAATTCATTCAATGGTAGATGCTTTGCATGCAATAGAATGAGACATATGGCTAATTAATGCAGATCAAGAGGATATCAGTCAAATTTGCAAAGAAATTTTGTTTGCTACAATTGCAATAGATCTGGTCATATTGCCAAATTTTGCAGAAGTAAGAATTAGGATAAAAGGGGTCTGGTGCATCATAATCAAAATCAAGACAAAGGAAAAGGAAAAGTGAATGCGAATGAAGTTCAAAGGGAGATGAACAAGATTTGAGTGAAGCGAAATATAGAAAATGTTGGGGATGGATCCGCACCAAAATCTAGTGCTGATATTCCTTCCAGAAACTAAATTAGATGAGCTCTGGCTCAGGGGGAGTCACAAAGGAAAATAAATTCCCCCAGCTAGTCAATCGGTGCCATAAATTGGCACATGGAAAGTTGCGGATTAAAGGGTTCTCAGAGAAACATCCAAATAACCCTTGGTAAAAATATCAAAGACCGCAAGGAGTTTGAAGAGGTTAATCATCTAAGATTAATCCGGTTTGATAGTCATCCAACAAAAGTAGGATTCTCACAGTTAGATCCGGTATGATTCAAAATTGAATTATTTTGATCTGCAGATAAATGGAATGATTGGAGAAAGGAAGATACATTGTCAATTATCACCAAGAATAACTCTAAGTGCTTCTCAGTGATTAAGAAGGATCTCTCTCAGAACAAGGGAACCAGAATGACTTAAGGTATGCATTTATTGCAATGCGAAATTAGGGTTTGTGCAGAGATATAAGGATTCTTTTATTCATCATTTGCACATTTGCACTCGAGAAGAAGAAAGAAAAGGCTCTGCAAACAAGATTGCTTCAACCCTCTCAAAGATCAACCGCAAAATCTGATTCAACCAGCGATCTTTTCTAGCTCATATCGTGAACCCTAGAAGCGTAAAGAGGTATTTCCATTCTTGAATATCTCTCTCTGAATCTTTTTGCAAGATGGCTACTCCAAATTTTGTTAAGATCACTGATAGGCCGCATCCTAAGTTCAAGAAATATTCTTACAAATCCCTAGAAGTTGATCCCTTAGGCGTATTCTCCAGCATTCCGCATGGGGTTCTGCATGTAGAAGATGTTAGGGTATACATACACCCAAATATTAAGGAATTTGGGGAATCCAAGCTGATGGATATCTATCACAAGGAATTAATAGATGAAACATTTGAAATTAAACCCCAATACAAGGCCATTCGGGATAAGCATTTTGGACATTACATCCATTTCCCTTGTTTTGCAGAAGATGAATGGGTTTGGTATGTTCTAAGCAGAATGCATGACAACTTCATGTGGTTGATGAGGCCATTTAAGATCACAAAAGATGCCATTAGGGGGCGGTAATCAGATTGTATGCATCCGGTGGGTTGCCTACTCTCAAATCAGTCAAAAACTAAATTGTAAGTGAGGCTACCAGATCAAAATTTGACAAGAGGGCAATGACAATAGAAGACATCATAGATCCGGATATCAAATTTGCCTCTATGATAATTGGTTACAAAATCTACCACTCTAGCAAGGAGAATTTAGTATCCGAAACTGCTATATATACTGCATATGAAATGCTAAGGAAAAATGCTGACTAGGATCTTTGTGAGCTTCTCCTAAACCAACTATTAGAGAACTTACAAAAAATAAAGAAGGATAAGAAGAATTCATTTAAGTACAGTGGCTTGATATTATGTCTATTATTTTACTATATGAATGAGCTACCTGGATCTAATGGTTGGGTATGGCAAAATGACAGACCAATTGCCATACAAATCAGAGATTATATGTATGGGCTTGGTGATGCCAAGGCACAAAGTACATCATTCTGGGGTTACTTCAAAAACTTCCAAGGCATGATGCAAGCCAGAGAGAGAATCCCCCAATCTCTAGTTGAAAAGTACAAGGATACAGTGTGCTTCATGGTAGACACTGATCAATGCCTAAAGGAGGCAGTGGAACCTAGAACAGTCTGGATTATGCCAATGGGCTATGAGGTAGATGAGAAAATTTTGGAGCTACATGTTCAACATCTGCTAAGTGAACCAAAGGACCCTGAGGCAGAAAGGTTTGGAACCTTCCAAGAGTTGAGTGTAAAAATTCATGTTGAACTGAGACAGCCTGAGATCAAAAGAAAGGTGAGAAGGGAAGTAGAAGAAGTTGCCAAGAGATATGGGATATCAAAGGAGGCAGTTGATGCTAACAGAGAGAAAATAGAAAGAGTAGAGAAAGAGAGACAAGAAGCAGAAAAAGAAAGTGATCTAGTGCAAGCCCCCTCTCGGACTAGATCCTCCAAGAGCTCTGCACATGGCACTTCTAAGAGCCCAAAAGCCTCAAAACCGGAAGCAAAGACATCCAGAAAAGGAGAAAAGAGAACAAAGACAAAGGCCACAAAATCATACATAAGTCAAAAGGATGATGAAGAGACAGAGACTGATGAGGAGGTCAAGAAAATGAAGAAGAAAAAGAAAACATCCATGGAATCCTCTGTCGGTAAACATACAAAAGAAAAGGCAGAAGAATTTGTTGAAAGGCCTACTCTCTCCATTGATGATGTCATCAAGGTAGTCACTGTGGATGGAAATCTACAACCAATGACATAATTCTATGATGAATGTAGTGAAGTTGACCAGAAGATCTTGCAAGATGCTACATCCAGGTATCTAAACATCTATAATAAAGCATTCATTGCAATCATATCTCTAATTCCCAAAAGCTTAGAGAAGGAATTTGAAATGAGAAAGAACAATGCTAAGGCAAAGGACCTAGAGATCTAGGAACAATTTGCTATTCAACTCTATCCTTCCATTACCTCTCAATAAATGAACATGATCTTCAAGGCCTGCAAGGATGAGTTCTAGAGCAAAGCAAGAATGAACCAGCTTATGCTTGGAGAGACTGATAGGGTGGCAAAAGAAACTAAAGACATCCTTCGGAATGCCTTCATGAGATTCAATCTCCTTGTTATAGAGGACATAAATGAAGAATCCTCTACCATGGACGTTGAGGGATTAAGTACTTCAAAAGAAGAAACTTTTGAGAAAAATGTAGAAAGGCAAAAAGAGATGGATGAAGAAAAGACTAAGGACTTGGATTCCTCTATTCTAGAAGAGGAAGTCCATGAAGAAGTAAACATCTCTCTTCCGGATCCCCCAGCAGACTCTGGAACTGAAGGAGAAGAAAGAAAAGAAGATAAACTCAGTCAAGAAGAAGAGTAAAGGGAAGAGAAGAAGATCAAACAGAGAAGACCCTAGATGACAGTTCTGAGGCTGCAGAAGGAGAGAAGACTCTGTCTTCGGCAAGAGACACTGCAGAAGTAGTTAAAGACTTCCTGACCAAAGAAATGATGGAATTAGATGAACCAGAGCTATTCCAAGGACCACTCAATTTTGACTCTCTCTTCAGTCCAGACAATGAAGATAGCATCTTTTGCTCAAGCCAAAGCAAAAGAAAAGCTTCTGAAGTCTCACATGGAAGACTGTGAGTTGATAGAGATTGCATCTGGTGTGTTGGAGAAGATCATGCCATCCTTCCAGAAGGATCCTTCGGCCTCTTCATTCGGTAACTTAAAATCTCTTGTTAATTCTATTAGCACACATTTTGATTCTTTGGAGAAATCAGCAGAAGAGAAAGTCTAGAAAGAGTTTTTGGGTAAGAGATTCTCTGAAGTACAAGGACTCATAGCAAATGATAGGAGAAATCTGGATATTGGGATAAAGAGCCTAGAAAATGCTCTTAAAGATGGCGGAGAAATATACAAATTTTGTCTATCTTGGTCCACAGTGACAACAGACATTGCCAAGAAGGTGGAAGAACAAGAGGCTAAACTGTTAAGTTTATCTCAAAATTTTGATCCTCTCACCTCATCCATAATGAATCAAGAATTCTAGGCTATTGCCACTATGAATGAGATAAAGAGGCTTGATAAGGAGAAGAAGAATAGAATAAGCACAATGAGTGAACTAAGAGGGATAATTATCCCTAAGTTAGAGGCAATGCATGAGGCTCTAATTGATGCCCAGACTACAACCCGGACCAGTGATTCGGTAGACTTAAAAAGGGCAAAAGCTTTTGCATTTTTGTTGAGTGGCCACATTTCAATTTTGGACAGGATGAAGCAGAGTTGGGCAATAGAATTTGTCTAGTTGAAAACCACTTTTGTGGATATACTTAAGCATATGTAAGTATAACTTGTATATATACTTATGCAGCTATGTATAGGCTGATTTTTAGAAATTTTGGTGTGCGGATTCTACCCTTTGCCATTGATGTCAAAGGGGGAGTGAGGAGTAGTGAAAAATGTAGAATCCAGCTAAGGGGGAGCTTCGGAAAAAGTGTACATAAGATAGAGCATTAGCAAAGGGGGAGTTTGTTATAACACTTAGTCATTTTTCACTAAGTGTTGCCATCAATGCCAAAGGGGGAGATTGTTGGCAAGAGACACTGTGTGGCTTCATGAGTGTTGCCATTGATGGCAACAAAGTCCATCCCACTCATCCGCAGTACATAGTATGTCTATACCAGAAATTAGATTGAAGAGTGTTTTGGTCTGGTGAACAAGAACAGAGCATGCAACAAGGTCTGACAATCAGGTCCAGATCTCTCAGAGGAAGTATCTCAGCAAAGTGCAGACTTGGGGAAGTCAGTAGGAGTACCATGACTACTACATTCCATAGATTGAGCCTCCGGTGATGAAAGAGAGAAAAGATATGAGCATCTAAGTGTTGGATTCCTGACAGGCAAAGCAGACTGAGGAAGAACCAACCGACAAAGCATCAAACTTTAATCCAGATGAGAAATTGGTGGTGATCAAGCTACTTGAGGGATCATTCATGGTTGGCCGACATGATTGATGACTTTTCTATCTATATCCTTGATACGCATCACATAGTAAGCATGGATTCAGCCGACAAATCAGTATGTTGGGAAAATCTTGAGTATTCTGAATGCCAACTAGAAAGATGTTGAGATCCTTACTGCGGATATATATACCAGATAGATTTCGGTATGAAGGTGTGTGTGGTATGTGGTGATATGCGAAGAAAGGCAAAGATAAGTGTGGAAGCAATAATACAATTCCGGTATGTGACATAACAACAACACTAAAGCAGAGGAAGAATGAAGTGTAGTAGATCAGTTTATTGAGCCTAATCGGAACTGAACCTCAACATATGTGGATGCCTCTGATCAGTTCAAACACCTGGTTACTTTCTATATACCTTGTAGATAGTGAGTCTCTTGTAGGCAGTGAGCCTCCTGTGAGTAGTGTGCTCGGGTAGTGAGCTAATTAGCAAGTGCCATTTTGTACTTGTTATTCTTCTAACAGAGAATACAATCTTGGGTTAGTCACCCCATGGTTTTTCCCTTAACAGGGTTTTCCACGTCAAAATCATTGTGTTATGTGTGTTGAATTTATTTCTGCTCTCATGGTTATGCATGCTTATATGTTTTGATGTTGCACTAATTGTTAAAGAAGAACAAAAAGTTAAAATATTCAAGATAATTGATTCACCCCCCCTCTTAGTTATCTACCTTATTTCTAACACTATCAAAAGGACATGGTGTAATATCCTCTAGGGAATAATGTTTAGTTGATGGTCCTGTTTGCATGTCTGTGAATTGTTGTTGTAAAGCTTGGATCTGTTGGGTCATCAAGCTTAAGGCGTTTGTAGAATCAATGGTTGCTTTGCTTTTGTCTGTGGGTGTTTCCTCATGTGTGCTTTCCTCAGGGTGTCTTTCTTCCTCAAGTTCTTTTAGAGCTTCTACGTCAAAATCTTTAGGGAGCTTGACTCCTAGGTGTGCTAAGTGAAGAAAGAATTTAGTAGGGTCCTGGGCAAGCACCTTATCCATTATGCGTTGAAATCTTTGGTCTTGCTGTGTTTGGAGGACCTCTTCCATAGAAATTTCCTCATCACTGTCGTGAGAGGTTGGAGTAGTTTTCTCAACCATTTCAATTTGCTTTTGTTTTTGGGACCTCGTTAAGACCATGCAAGGTGACTAGAGAATGGGATGGAGCAAGTTTTGAAAGTTTTGAACAAGAGGTGCTAGAATGTGCCAAGGTTTGGGCAAGGTTCTCCTTAGATCTAATTGGTGTCAAACAAGTTGGGTGCACAAAATGATAGTCAAAGTAAGGATGATAGAAATCTATTTGCTTGATGTGGACTAGTTTTGTACAAGCCACTAGTAGAGTTCTGAGAGAGAAGGATAAGTGATCCTTGATAGTGGAGACTCACTAGGTTTGTTTGAGATTTTGATGCGATCAAGAATAGCTTGGTTCTTACCTTGTTGGATTTTGGAAGAATTTTGTGAGATTTTGGATGAGAAAAGAAGCTATGGTGTAGAAGAAGAGTGAAATGGTTGACTTGCATGATTTTAATAAGATCTTGGAACAATTGAGACATGTTTGAAATGGTTTATGAAAAGTTGACAGTTTTTCTCTCCTAGGAAGTACAGAATATTTCTATGGTTTGGATGCGTCGGAACAGAGTGTAAAAGCGCCACAGGTCGCAACAAATGTGCTAATCTGGTAATTTTCAAATGTGCCGCAACAGTGATCAAATGCACTATAAGTCTGAGCAAATGCGCCGCAGGTCGCAGCAAATGTGCCGTTCTGGTTTTCAGTTTGAAAATGCAGAGTTTTTGGAATGTTTTTAAAAAAATTTCTATTTTTGGGTGAAAACTTGGTCTTTTCTTGAATTTTGATTTTCAATTATGGCAAAAGACACAACAAGCGCATAGAAGTTTTCATGATTTTTATCTTTTGTTATTTTTTTGTATTTTTGGACTTTTTGACACAAAAACAATCACAACCTAGGCTGGAAAGGACAATATTTGTTGAATCCCCTAGCTGTGCATATTCAAAGTATGTAGCTCTAGGATCTGGTAGCACTGGCTCCCCTCCACGGTACTCACTTCTCACGCATACTAGACCCAGGTTTCCTTAGGCTCTTACCTCCACCGAACCTTAGGATTGTCCCTACTACCTCTACTAAGAATCACATGAATCAGGGCCGCTTCAAAGGTTCCACCTTTTGTGTCAACAAATAGGGGTTTTTGGTATACTAAAAAAATGGCTAAGTAGTCAAGGCAACCGTTTGAGTGGTTACATGTGCGGTAGTGCTACTCTTCGTTATGGAGTCTCCCAACCTCCAAGGGTTACACCTTGGAGGGTTTTGGAGGAGGTTGGTTGTCGGTGTAACACAACGGCACTCATTGCAGGAAACTTTCGTCTCAAGCACAATTTATTTAAAGTGGATCGGTAGGGCTTGACTTTAACCTGTTTCCACTCAGGGTCGTTCCCACTTGGACAGGTGGGCATCCAAGGGCAGGCCCCTCTAAAGGGTAAACACAAGGAATAACAAGTCTGGCGTTCTGGTCACCCAGTAAAGGGGAGAGCATAAGCCTGTTGTCATTCAACAGACACATAAGACAGTGGTTAATCCAATCCTAGTTAAAAGGAAAAAAACTAAATGTGCTATTTACTTGGGCACTCACACATTTGTTAACTTTGAAGTGGTTAAAAGATAGCAATGTTCTTTTCTCTTTGTGAGATAGCAATATTCTAACTAAGAAAGATAGCAATATGCAAATATAGCAGTGATGCAAAGATAATAGTGGTTCAGTTACTATCCTCCTAGTTAAGGACTACGTGAGATTTGCATGCATGTATTTTTTTTCTTTTTCCCCTAATTAATCTAAGATGAGTTAATTAGTGCAGCTAAATGATCTATCCAGCTTCTAATCCTGCAAGACAAATGTTAGAATCAACCTAAAAAAAATCACTAGAAACCCTAAAACCACAGTGAAGAACAGATGCGTCGCTTAACAGTTTGTATGCGTAGAAACAGAGAGTGTAAGCATCACTTTACATATGTGCTAAGACAGATGTCAAAAGTGCAGGAAGAATAGATAGAAGCATTGTTCCTATAGATGCGTCGCAAGAAAGTATGTAAGCACCGTGACGGAGGGTATATGCACCAGGATTATGCAGGTGCCAGAATAGGTGTATGCACCGTCTCAGAGGATGTATGCGCGGTAATTCTGCATACGCCGGAATAGAAGGTAAAAGCGCCGACTCAGATGTTGTTTGCACCGAAAGTTTATATGCGCCAGAATAGGTTTTAGATGCACCCCGGGATCGATCAAATGTGTCGACTGAACCTGCTTGAAGCCTATAAGACACCTGTACGGAACCTGTCACTCAGAAACTCAAATTTTTGGTTAGATTAGGGGCAAGGGCCCCACGGTGGGCACCAGAAATGTTATGGGTAAAATGGGAAGAATAAAACTAATTATAAAAACCCAAAACATCAATGGAATGTGCAGATAAATAAGGATTTAAAATAAGAGAGAGATACTCACAACCTTTTTACCTTGCGATTTCCATTGTTCGCCCATTCTTTCTTAATCTTTTGGTGATGAAGATGGCCCTTAGGAAGCTTGCTTCCTTGCTTCGATTCCTCAAGATGACAAGGAGAAACGGCTCAGATACTTGTGTTGAAGATGAGCTTCAACACAATATGAAATAGATGATAGATGAAGTGGTGTGAAAGTGGGGTGCCAGTGGCGCGCTATGGATTCTGCTGCAGAAGTTTACTTGAAAGTTGGACATGAAATGAAGAAGAAGAGGGTTGTATCTATAGAGTTGTGTGAGAGAGGATCAATGGTGGAAAAGAAATAAGAAGATCAACAGACAAGAATGTTTGAGAGAACATGCGCGAATAGAAGGACATGTGTCATTCAAAAAGATGCTTTGTTGAGTTAACTGCTTTCTTGATGAGGATGAGTTTTCATTTCTTAAATTAGAATATATTTTTCTAATTTAAGAGTTTTGTTGATAGCTTTAAATCAGTTAACCCAACTTTTGCTTTTGTATGACAAGAAGAACTTATTTTTAGAAGATATTGAAGATTTTTTAGAAGATAAGAAAGCATAATTAAATAAATAATTTATTTATTTACTTGTAGATAATTTGGAAGAATAAATAAAATATTTAAATATATTTTATTTTTTAGAGATTTTATTTAAATAAATTTGCATTTTATTTAAATTTGGAAAAATGAAAGATTTAATTAAATAATAAAAATTATTTAATTATTTAGAATAATAAAGTTGATATAGATGAAATTAATTAAATAAATGTAATTTATTTAATTAAATGGGAGGAAACGGATCAAATAAATAAATAAATTTATTTATTTATTGATAGAGGAATATGAAGATGAAATAAATACTTAAAATATTTATTTAAGTAGAGTCATGTCATTTTTAGGTGTATACAATAGGTATACAGTGATAGATGGGCTGATATACTACAAGAACATGAGCTTCCTAGTGCCAAAATAAAAAATCAAGGAGAAGATTTTAAGAGTTTTTCATGACACTCCCGTAGCTGGACATCAAGGATACTATAAAACATTCATGCAAATCTGAGAGAGATTTTCATGGAAGGGGATGAAAGAGGATGTCCACAAGCATATCAAAGAATGCATAACTTGCCAATGAAACAAAGGTGAACAATTTTTTCCTGCAGGTCTACTACAACCACTTCCAACATCTAAACAGAAGTGGGAGAGCATTTCTATGGACTTTATCATTAGACTTCCCAAGGTCCTAGGTAAGGATTGTATATATATATATATGTGGTGGTGAATAGATTAACAAAGCATGTTCATTTTTTCCCATCACTTTATAATTTAAAGCTTTCCAAGTGGTAGAGTTGTTTTTCAAGGAAGTTTTCAAGCTGGATGGTTTGCCAAAAACCATTGTTAGTGACAGAGATAACATAATCCTTAGCTCTTTTTAAAAGGAACTCTTTCACTTGACATGAACATAACTCACACCAAGCACAAGCTATCATTCACAAACAAATGGACAAACATAAATTGTTAACAAGTGGATAGAAGGGTACTTGAGAAATTATGTATCAAATCAAGAAACTACTTAGGTCAAATGATTACACCTGGGAGAGTATTGTTAGAATACATCACATCACATGTCAATTGGTATGCCTTCATTCTAAGATCTTTATGGTTATGATGCACTTTCTTTTTTTGATTTGTTATTTATAGATAGTAGAGTACCTACAACAAGTGATCTTATTAATCAAAGTCAAGAAATTTTGAGGTCACTAAAAGATAATCTGTAGCATGCACATAATCAACAAAAGATATATGCAAATAGGAAGAGAATAGAGAGATCTTTTGAGGTTGGATACTTGGTTTTTATGAGATTGCAACTATATAGATAGAGTTATTTAAAGAAGAGTGGGACCTAAAAATCATAAGCCTAAGTGCTTTGGGCCCTACAAAATTATTAAGAAGATTGGTGAGGTACTCTATGAATTGGAGCTTCCACATGATAGTAGAATTCATAATGTTTTTCATGTATCATGTTTGAAAAAGGTTCTTGGACCAAAAATTGTTCCCACAACAGAGTTACCACCTTTGGATGAGGAAGATAAATTGGTTTTCATTCTTGAAAAACTTTTGGATACCAAGGAGAAAAAGTTAAGAAACAAAAGTATTACAAAATATTTGGTCAAATGGGAGAAATTACCAATTGAAGATGCCACCTAGGAATGACCTGAAATACTTGAGCATCTAAATTTACATCACTTGAGGACAAGAAAATTATAGGAGGGAGGACTTTTCATGTCCCCTTTCTAAAAATAGTCAATTCAGAATTATTATTAATCCATCCTATTTTCTCTTGGGTTAATTGTCCAAAATAGGGAAAATAATTAATTTAATATTTGAATTTGTCCTAGTATAATTTATAATTTCTTAGAAAATTAAATATTAAATTAAATATTTATTTTCTCAATAGGGGCATGGGATTATGGAGCATCTTGGACATTAATTGCAAGTTTGAAATTGGCATCTTGGATTGCTATATTTGACAGAAGACATCTATGACAATTATGACAACTCTCTGACAATTGTCACAACCTATTTTAAGCACGAGCATATGGAATCTTCCCAAAGAAGGCATTGGAGTTTGGGCACCCATTTTTGGGCCTCTAACATATACAATTTAGAAATATTTCATTTGAGGTTGTTGACAATATTTCTATTCTCTCAAATTTGTAGATTTGCTTGTATCTTCTTCAGTGGACGTAAACCAATTGGAGTTGAAAGCTTGTGGATGAAAACCCATGAGTTTTAGGTGATTAGAGGATGAAAATCCTTTTCTCATAGGGAGCAATCTCATCCAGATTTTACATTGATGTCGAAAAGAATCAGAAGATTTGGTAGATTATGCTATTCATGGTTAATATTCATAACAAAATAAGGAATTAGATTTAGTGAATGTGAAAGTGATTTTGGTTTAAAGAAGTTAAAGTTTTGGATACAACTGATTCACCCCCCCTCTTAGTTGTCTTATGCCTTTCAAAATTGGTATAAGAGCCAAGTTCCTTTGAAGAAAGCCTAACAGCTTAAGGTAGATTCGGGATGGCACACAAGAAAGACATTCCTTGGTTTGATGGATTTGACTATTCCTACTAGAAGGTATGAATGCAAAATTATCTTATTTCTATTGGTTATCATGTTTGGGTAATGATCAAAGATAAGTACACAATACCTAAAGATGGTCCGAAGATTGAAGAAGAGATCAAGAATTTTGAGGCTAATCATAAAGCTAAAAATGCTCTATTGAATGCCTTGTCTAACACTGAAATGGCAAAAGTTGTGAATCTGGAAACTACCTATGAGATTTGGGACAAATTAAAGAAAATCTATGAAGGTGATGCATCTGTCAAGAAGGCCAAGTTGTAGAACTTGAAGACCACATATAAAACAATGTGAATGGTTGAAGATGAGAACATAACAATTTACTTATAGAAGATTGATGAAGTTATCAGCAGCATTAAGGGTCTTGGTGGAGAATTAAAGGATGAGGATGTTATAGATAAGATACTCAGAACTCTTCCCAAATCCTATAGTCACAAGGTATTTTCCATTGAAGAGTTGCTTGATATGGGAAAGCTTTCAAAAGATGAATGGCTTAGTAAATTGACTACTTTTGAGATGAGAGAGTTTGGTACTACTAATGGTCCTGTGAAAACTGAGACTGCTTTCAAGGCCAAGGAAAAAACTAAGACTACTAGATTAGAGAGATATGCCGTGGAATCAGATGATGAAGACTTTGTAGAGCTTGAAGCCAAATTTGTAAGCAGAATAAAGAGGGGCAATAGAGGAAAGTTCAAAGGTAAGTTACCTTTCAAATGCTTCAATTGTGGTAAAATTAGTCACTATGCTTCTAGACGTCATGACAGAGTCTTGAAAATTAATGAAAGAAAAGGAAAGATAGTAAGAAAGAGTTACTATGTTAGAGATGATGATGGTGTAACTGATGATGAATCTAATTTTGATGATGGAAATAGTAGTGAATGCTTGTTTATTGCACTTAGAGAAGAACTATCTCTGCTAATCTTACAAGTTGTGTGAAGGAAGGAAGTCCAGGAGAGTTGTCTACATTTCATGTTGAAAAGGAAGATGAATCGATCATTGATAGTGGATGTTCAAACCACATGATAGGAGATAAAAGTAAGTTTGTTAAGTTTGAAAAGTATGATGGAGGACTTGTTAGGTTTGGTGATGATGCAACTGGTAAGATTTGTGGCAAAGGATCTATTACTTTTGATGGCAAGCATAATACAGATGATGTTCTTTATGTCAAAGGCCTAAATATAATCTTGTGTTCAAGGACAATGGGTGTAAGATACATAATAGATCCGGAACCTTAATTGCTATTGGTAAGAAGACGCATGGTAATGTTTATCATTTGAAAGGTGCTAAAAATTCTTGCTGGTTGGCTAAGCCAGATGAAAGTTGGCTATGGCATAGGAGAATGTGTCACATTAATTTCAATAATCTGGTGAGAATAAGCACTATTCAAATTGTAAGAGATATGCCTAAGATTGTGAAGCCTACCAATGTTATATGCAAAGAATGTTAGTTTGGGAAGATGACAAAGACCGCTTTCAAAAGAAAAGAACAATCCTCTACTAGTTTGTTGGAGCTGGTGCATACAGACCTATGTGTTCCCACAAGAACAAGAATCCTACAAGGTGAAAGGTATTTCATGCTCCTTATTGATGATTTTTCAAGAATGACTTGGGTTACCTTCCTTAGAGAAAAAATAGAAGCTCTAAATAAGTTCAAGGCATTCAAAGCTCTGGTTGAAAATGAATTGGATTTGAGAATCAAATGCTTAAGGTCTGACAGAGGTGGTGAGTTCACTTCAAGTGAGTTCAATGCTTTTTGTGAAGAACATGGAATAAAGAGACATCTGTATGCTCCCTGGACTCCTCAACAAAATGGAGTGGTTGAAAGGAAGAATAGAACTATTCAAGAAGCTACTAGAGCAATGATCAAGGAAGAAGACCTATCGAAAGTGTACTAGAAAGAAGCAATACATACTGATGTCTACATTCAGAACAAAGTGCAAGTTAGAACAGAAGAAACAAAGACACCTTATGAATTGTGGTATGGTAGAGCTCCTACTGTCAAATACTTCAAAGTTTTTGGAAGCAAATGCTACATCAGAAGAGATGAAGGATTAGGGAAGTTTGATGCTAGATGTGATGAAGGCATATTCCTTAGGTACTCCACTAAGAGCAAGGCTTACAGGTGCTATAACAAAAGACTGAGAAAGATCATTGAAAGTGCAAATGTGAAGGTAGATGAAGATATTCAACCAGATGGATATGAGTTAGATGAACCTACTGATACAAAAAAGGTTGAACAAGGAAAATAAAAGGAAGTTTAGACTGAAGAACAAGCTACTCTAGAAGAAGAAGAATCACAAACTAAAGCTCCAGTAAGAACTCCTAAAACTCTGAGGTATGTACAAAGAGATCATTCTAAAGATCAAATTATTGGTGACAAAAGGAAAGGTGTGATGACAAGAAATAAGATTGTAGAGGAAACAAGTAAATCTCTGCCTACTTTCAAAGTTGGAACCTAAAACAGTAAATGAAGCATGTAATGATGAATATTTGGTTAAGGCAATGAAAGAAGAATTAATGTAAATTGAGAAGAACAAGACTTGGGAACTTGTCCCTAGACCTACAAACAAGAATGTGATTGGAACAAAGTAGGTTTTCTGAAACAAACTGAATGAAGTTGGAGGAGTTATGAGAAAGAAGGCAAGACTTGTGTGTAAAGGCTACTCTCAAGTTGAAGGAATTGATTATGAAAAGACCTATGCTCCATTGGCAAGAATGGAAGCTATCAAACTATTTTTGGCATTTGCAACACAAAGATTTCAAAGTATATCAGATGGATGTGAAATCTGCCTTCCTAAATGGTGAGTTAGAAGAAGAAGTTTACATAGAGTAACTGGATGGGTTCCATTTATCAAATAAATCAGACATGGTATGTGTTGAGTACTAGTGACTCAGATTACAGGTTCAATGTTTCTTCATCGGTTCAATGGTTTGGTTCAACTGGTTGGTTCAATGGTTCGTTGAACTGTTCATCGGTTCAATGGTTTGGTTCAACTGATTGGTTCAATGGTTTGGTGAACTATTCATCGGTTCAATGGTTTGGTTCAACCGATTGGTTCAATGGTTCGTTGAACTATTCATCGGTTCAATAGTTTGGTTCAACCGATTGGTTCAATGGTTCGGTTCATTGGCGTCGCGGAGTCATTGGTCGTCGGCATGGGTCACTCCGATGGAAGAACATCGGAGTGAGTATTGATATCGGCGTAGCTGGAAGATGTATCCCCGATACTTCATGTTATACCGATGAAGGGCTAGCTGTCGGCATGAGGTTTACTATCGACAGGAGTTCGGTGTCTTATGCCGATCTCCAAGGTCTTACCGATGTGTGATGTCCATCGGCATGAGGGTGGTCATCGGCGGAGCCTGTGGTTGTGTCTCTGATCGCTTGGTGTTACCCCGATGGAGTGGTAAAGGTTGGTGAATTCCATCGGCATGAGAATCACTATCGGTGAAGGATGTGGGTGTCACTCCGATATTAATTGTCTGTCCGATGAAGTGTTGCCGAGGTTTGTCATCGGTATGAGGCTTGCTATCGGCAATGGCTGTGAAAGTCACTCCGACAGCTATGTGTTACTTCGATGGAGTTGGACGTCGGTGAGAGGACATCTATCGGTCGAGCCTTGTGAAGTCTTCCTGATGGGAATGGTCTCACTGATGGTGGAGTCCTGATTGATTGGCGTAAGGATCACTGTCGGCCCAGCTTTGAAATGTTATTCCGACTGCTTGTGGTCACTCCGATGGATGTCTTTGGCTTGGGCGTCGGCGTGAGAACAACTGTCGGTCTAACGAAGAGAAGTTTTGCCGATGAAGTTGGTTACTCCGATGAGACTTAGACTGGAGTCGTTGGCGGCAAAGCGCCGACAGTTATCTTACATGTGTTCGGGCATTTAAACCCAGATGTCCAACTGGAACTAGTGCATGTGGGACTATTCTCACGAATGCGAAACGGTTTGGACAGTTGGATGTCAGCGATGCTGGGCAGTTGGAATGAACGGTCGTTTGCATGTGAATCGATTAGATTGCTAAAGCAATTTGGGATCGATGGGGGTTGGTGAGAGTGCTGGGAATGTGAGAGAGTTCTTCTCGAGAGAGAGCTCTAGTTTTTTCTCCTTCTGTGAAGTCTTTCTACTGTATGTTGTATGCAGCATGTGAATAGCATGTGAAGGGACTGAGAAGAGAATGAAAACAGAGTTCAGGTGAAAGTGTTCTGGCCGAGAAGATGAAGTTCTGTGCTGTGTGCTATTTGTGGCATGATCACAGTATGAAGAACCAACCAAGTTCTGGAGATCTTTGTGCAGAGTTACTGTCAGCTATTCTTCAGAAGGAGCAAGATGTAAATCTTCTATAAAGGCTTATTGCCAGTTTTGTATTGTAACTATTTTTCTGTTGCTGAATAATACAATGGTGATCTGGGCTTTTGGAGTGTGGGGTTTTTTACCCGTAAGGGTTTTCCCCACGTAAATCTGTGTTCTTGTTCTGTCTTTCATGTTTAATGTCTCTGCTGTTGAAACTAGATATTGTTCGCTTGTGTTTTCCTCTAAGGGTCAATGTAGGAAATGTTCTATGTCTGTTTCCGCTTTAAAGGCATAGTTGTGCGTGTTTTTGAAGCATTTGGAAAGAATTTAAATTCGTCGAAGACACCACTGTTCTTAGAAATTCGTTCTGAGATGCCCTCATTTCCTTACAGTATGCAAGTTGAAGAAGGCCTTGTATGGATTAAAGCAAGCTCCCAGAGCTTGGTATGCAAGACTAGATAAGTATCTGCTGCAACAAGGTTTTAGTAAAGGTTTTGCAAATAGCAATTTGTATATCAAGGTAAGCAAAGATTAAATCTTGATTATTGAAGTCTATGTAGATGATATCATATTTGGTGGAAATGAAGAGTTGTGGAAGAATTTTGCAAATGAAATGCAAAAAGAATTTGAAATGTCTATGTGTGGTGTGATGAATTTCTTTCTTGGACTGCAAATCAATCAGACAAACAAAGGTATTTTCATTTCTCAATCAAAATATGTCAGGGAATTGTTGAAGAAGTTTGGAATGGAGGACTCTAAATCAGTATGCACTCCTATGGTTACTGGTTGTAAATTGAGCAAGAATGATGAATCTCCTAAAGCTGGTCAAAGCAAGTACATATCAATGATGGGAGGACTGCTTTACCTGACTGCTACCAGACTAGATATCATGCATGTAGTCTATCTTGTGGCTAGATTTCAATCAGATCCTAGAGAATCACATGTGATGGCAGTAAAGAGGATATTCAGGTATTTTAAGGGCACTCCAGATCATGGCTTGAGGTATCCTAAGAATAATGTTTTTATTTAAGTGCCTATACAGATGCAGATTGGGCTAGATGTGCTGATGATAGGAAAAGCACAAGTGGAGGTGCATTATTTCTTGTAGATAGGGTAGTATCCTAGCATAGCAAGAAACAAGAATCAGTCTCCTTGTCTATTGCAGAAACAAAATATATTGTTGCAGTATCATGCTACACTCAGGTGCTCTAGATGAAATAGACCTTGAAGGATATCAAAGTTGAGTTTGATGGGCCAATTCCTATTCTTTGTGATAACACAAGCACCATAAATATTTTAAAGAATCTAGTGAGGCATTTAAAGACAAAGCACTTTTCAATCAAGTATCACTTCTTGAAGGAGAAAGTTGTAGAGAACGAGGTAAAGCTTGAGTATGTGCCTACAAAAGATCAAGTTGTTGATATATTCACTAAGGCTCTTCCAAAAGACACATTTGAGTATCTCTGAGAGAAATTAGGGGTTATTTCCCCTCCTTCCTTGAACTATATGTATAGGAAGGTGCATCAGTCCAGTGTGCTTCAAGGTACATTTCTCTTTTTTGGACTGATGTTGGAAGCTACCTCTCAGGGGGAGCGAGTAGTGGTTTGAGATGATTGTTGCATTCAGGGCCAGCAGTAAAGAATGATTTCAAATAGATCAGAGTAGGGCTGTGCAAGTATGTGTAGAAGAAGAGGTGTGATTCTCTTTTCCATTGATGTCAAAGGGGGAGACAGATCATGTGAAAAACGTAGGGGGAGTAAGAGTGCAGAGGTGTAAAAAGAAAGGGGGATTTCTGATGCAGAATTATGTCTTGATGTTGGAACATGTTTTTCACATCATATGTTGCCATCAATGACAAAGGGGGAGATTATTGCAAATATGTGCTAACTGGTGTTGTCATTGATGTCAACATGTTTGTGTTGTCATTGGTGCCAACTTTATCTTCTGATATTGTTGTTTGTTGATTGATTGAAGAACACTGTCTGAGTACTTTGTTCTGCATTTTCTCTGTAGTGATGACCTAAGTATGAGCTTTGGATATGATTTAGAGAAGTGTTTGAAGATACTAAATCTAGAATTTGGTGGTCTGGATCGCTATGCAGAAAAAGTTCTATTCACCAGTTTGAAGACTATGCCTAGCAAGGATTGTAGAGTGACAGGGAGAAAATGTTTTGCTTTGCATTTCTCCGTAGATTGGATTTTGGCTTTGCAGTTCTAGAATTAATATTATAAGGTCCTTAGTCATCTTCATTCCAAAGGATTTTTCATTTGGTACCCCGGAAGGCAAGTTAGTGATTAGCAGAGTTTGACAGTGTTTGATAAGAAGAAGTCTGTGATATGTTCTTCAAGTGATATATGTTGTGATCAAGTGAGATCTGTTGCGATTGGATTTGTCATTGTCCTTGGATGTCTCCATAATGTTTTGAAGGTAGGTGCTTGATTTGCAAGCTACAATGAAGATCTTGCAAGCATGTTTCTAAGTGTTCTTGATATGTGCATAAGTTCTGGACGACCTAATTTGCCACACTTGTTGTGGAGGTGATTCGTGGATTGTGGAAGCGTGTCTAAGCATGTGAGGATGTATTTGGGTCCAAGATAAGTCATGATGTGTTCATCCTTCATTAATTTACCCCACAAATTTGTTTAGGTCTAGTCCTAATTTGATTCATGTATGTATAGGTATAAATGTATGTAGTGAATTCATGATTGAGGTGTGATTGTGCAAAGATAAGTGTGAAGTCTAAAAAATAGAGCAGAGCAAAGGAAATATAGTGCACTTCAATGGAACTAAAATCAAGCATGGTTTATATGCTATTAAATTAGTTCACCCCGGCAGTGAGCCAACCCTGGCAGTGAGCCACCCTTTGGCAGTGAGCCATTTTTTTGGGCAGTGAGCCACCTTTTGATATTCAGTATTGTTACTACATTATATTGTGAGCTAACACTCATCATAGTTTTTCCCTATTTAGGGTTTTACATGTAAAAAAATTGGTGTTCATGTGTGTATGGTGTTGATGTGTTCATGTTTTGATTCTACTATTCATGGTTAATATTCATAACAAAATAAGGAATTAAATTTAGTGAATGTGAAAGTGATTTTGGTTTAATGAAGTTAAAGTTTTTGATACAACTAATTCACCCCCCCTCTCAGTTGTCTTGTGCCTTTCAACATAGACACTTAAAATTGACACATCCTAATCGACACCTTTAACATCATATTCTAATCAAAACATTCATCTAATTGCTAATTATCCTTTAACATTTTCCTCATCACGAAAATAATTAAATAAATTATATTTATTTAATTAAGCCAATTACCATGTTGACATTTCTTCATTATCTTACTAATTTCCCCTTTGTCGTAACCACCACTAGTTAATTAAATAATTCATATTATTAATTAGGCTAATACTAATTTCATTTAATCCAAAATAGATAAATCTATTTTCAGTTTTCTTCAAATTAATAATTCTAATTACCCACTCACATCCTATCATAACTCCCTCCAACATTCCTCGCTATTTTTAACTTGTGCACAATCAATTAGTCAAAATTTAAAAAATAAAAACAACTAATTTCCCTCACCCATTTTAGAGTCCACTAAAATTGCATCATAAACTCTCATCATTCCTTCTGACTATTCTTAGCCAGGGAAGATTCTCCACTCCCTCATTCAATCTCCACCATTCATACACTATCAAATCTTGATCATTCACATCCTCAATCAGACATCTATAAATCCCGCTCATCAATCAAGCTTCTATATGGATGTTTAAATCTCTAGATGCCTAAACTTTTTAACATTTTCAATAGCTATCCTATTTATCTTTTGTCATATCCATAAGTACTTTCTGCAAAAATCTTACACAAATCATTTAGCATCCACAATCGAAATCAATAGAGCAAATCCAAGTATCAAAGAGTCAGTATTTGGTAACTTTATTTGTGTTTGAATTCTATTATTTGCTTTCTCTCATCTGCTCTCTCTAAAGGTTTGTTTGAGTTTATGATAGGAATGCATTTCATTTGAATTTTTTTCTATTGACTTTTCAATTCCTGCATACATTCTGGCACGTTCGGTGGGACCTTGTCCCTTGTCTGATATTGTTTTTGCAAGATTTTTATTGCTTGATTTTGCATATTTTTCTTGTGATCTTTGGGTGCACATTTTATAGGTCACAAGGATTTAGAAGAATTTTCACATGAAATAGACCATGCCATGGTGTCTAGAAGGCATCAAAACATATAAATCGACTATCAAATTGCAAAAATTGGAGAAATTTGCAAGAAAAGGTAAAAAATAATTCCTGGAGAGGTCGTACAACTTTTGCATAGGCAAGGTACAGTGAGGAAAATAATAATTTTATTTAGTTTTAAAAGTTTTGTTTTTCAAAAATAAAAAATTTAAAAAATAAAATTATTTTTTTTTTAAAAGTTTGAAAAGCAAAAAAAAGTGTGGGCGTTTAATACACCTGCAAGCTGTAGGTACCTACCTCGTACCCTACCAGCTTTGTAGCGGTAGGGCTAAGGCCCCACAAGCCCCTGTTGGGATTTAAAGACTATTGGTGGGCAAGGCTTCCGACTACCAAAATATTAAAACCAACAGTCAAAATTTAAAAACAGTTTAAAAAACAATTTAAAAAACTTCGGCTTAAAATCCACGACCCCGTCATTCGCCTTTGTGCCATCAAATGACCCAGAAATAAAAATGAATTGGGCAAACATGAATTGGAGGCTGCTGTAGCATTTTCTCTATGGTTGGGTGTAGTCAAGGAGCTCATTTCACAGCATCGCATGCCCCATCCTATCTCCCATGTTCTAGTTTGCAACGGTGCGAAAAGGCAAAGGTTTGAAGAAAAGTTAGTGTCCAGTGGTTGCAAAATGAAGGTGGACAAGTCAAAAGGGGAAAATAAATTGGATTTTATTTATTTTTTGCCCTCTCCTCTTTTGTTTATAATTTGTCATTGTTCCCAATGCTCATTGGTGGCGGCTGGCAATGTAGAACTCACCTAACCACCGTATTGCAATAAATTTTTGGCACAATGTTCTTGCATCTATAAAAGAACTGGTAGAGTTACTTTGTAAAGGAGTTGAGAAGATTGGGAAGCTTTTGAGGAGTGAATAAAGACTCCATCTTTGACTGGTTGCCCTATTTTTGGTGCTGTAAGTTTCATTTTCTGTGTGTTGTATGCATTTTTATGAGCAGTTTATCAGTTTCAGATTGTGTTAAATCAATAATACTATCGCATGTATTTCTATTTGTTGTCTCCATTGTTATCTATGTTTCTCTTTTGAACTGAGTTGCTAAGGGTATCTAAGTTCTTGAATGCTCATTTTCTATATTGCATATTTGGTTTCTTACCTATGTTTAAGGAACAGATTAAAAGTTTTAAATCAAATATGGAGAGGAATGTTTGATAGCAAGGATGTTTGTAAGAAGAGTCAATAGAAATACTCATTCTTGGGTGTTATCTATAAGGCAGATGCAAGATAAATGCTCTGAAATCTATATGTGTGTTTTGTTCATGAGAAATACTCTACATGCTGAAGATTGACTCTGAACCCAAAGGTAGGCACCGGTCAATAGTTGGACAAATTTTATGATTCAAGCCCTAATCTTACAACCAAAAATATAAAAAACAAAATCAATACATCATTCGAAAACTTTAGGATTTTAGAAGTAGGATTTTAGGTTTTGAATCCTCTGACACATAATAATGGACTAATGCCGAAAGCTAGCCACTTTGTAATTATCATACAATTTTGGTCTACATAAAAGAGGATTTATCTACTTTTGTGTCAATACCTGGTTGAAGTCAAGGTTTATTAAATGGGTATTGAATAAGGGAATACCCCCTAGGTCCTGCAGAGCCTGAAGTGCAGAGGATATAGAGAGTTAGTCTCCTATTCATTGGCCACTGACCTGAGGATCATGTGGATGAAAGATGACTACTTTTTAGGGAAACTTAGACAATTAGTTGGGAACACCAACATATTGGTGACTCCGCTAGGGATCAGTGCATTATTTTTGTGAAAAGAGTAAGAAAATTGAAGGACCTGAATATTTGTTTCAGATATTAAAGGTTTTAGACCTGGACAAGTTTTGTTGCAACATATTTGAAGAAGTTTTAAGTGACTGCTATTGAGGAGAACCCAAAATAGAAAAAAGGTTGTAAGGAGATTCATGCTGCTTGAACATCAGTCCTCTGCTAAGAGGTGGCGACTCTGTTTCAAGGACCTGATAAAGAATATAAAGAAGTTCTAGCATTCATAAATTCCAATTAGAGGAGGGATAGTAGGTGCTGCAATTGCTCTTGTATAACCATGATAGGTGATTAGCCCCATCCATATAGTCAAAGAAATTTCAGCACTGAAAGGTACAGGGCTATAAATTTTGATGGCATTTGTGGTTTCCCAAATGTCATACCGTCTGAAATCAGAGATAAGTTACCAAAGTACGATGGTACAAAGAATGAGTCTGCAGACAAACACTTGCAAGAATTCAATAATCTAATGGATGACTATGAGGATGTGATCATGAGGCTAATTGTTCAGTCTTTGAAAGGAGATGCAAGAGACTGGTTCTCTTATTTACCGGCATGCTCTATCTATACTTGGGATGAGTTTAAGGGAAGTTTTCTTAAGCAATTTAGTGTGAGAATTGATGCAAGATCAACAATCAGTAATTTTATGGGCATTCAAAAAGAAAAAGATGAGTTAGTCCCAACATTTAACCTAAGATTTACAAAAACATTGAGGGACATGAACCTGAAGCTATTAGACCAAATGATACAATAAGTATGGTTGTTTATTTAGGGGCTTTTGATAGAAAAATGAGCTACCAATTAAGAGATAAAGGTCCTATGACTTTGCATCAAGCTTATGAAACTATCATGGATATTGAGAACTGGAAATATGGAATGTTCAAGAGCTTTTTATCTGCGAGTGTTTGTGACCCTAAAGCATTTTATGCTAATGAAAAGTGTAGATCAGAAAACAACAATGACCGTCAAAGCAACTGTATCCCTACTGTCCCAAATTATACATCAGTCCATAATGTTAATAATGTAGAGCCCCAAACAAATTGTCAGGAAGTTGTATGCAATAATGATCGTATGGTTTTGGTTCAGGCTCTCTTTGATATGAGAAGACATGAAGGAGAATTAGGGTATTCTTTTTTTTCTAGGATATTGAATACCTATATGGATATCCATGTGGATCTCAGGCGTGAAGAAGTTGCATGCATTGAGTTATTTTGTGAAATGTATGAATCGGGCTCAAGTTTGTTGCCTCAGGAATTGAAGCCAGGTAGTCTTGCCCGGATGGCTGATTGGATAGACATGGTAGTGAATGCTCATATTCATGATGATAAAAATGGTAAGCTTCATGTTGCTGATCACACTTGTCTTATGGCTATATATGATTCAAACAATGATGTAATGTTTGCAACTGAAGAAGACATGCTCCAAACCAAGACTATTTCTCATGATGATGAGGAACATATTGTCAAGCATCCAAGTGATGTGATTATACCCCATGTTCGATATCTGAATGATACATTATTACCATCATTTGGTAGTAGCCTTGTGGAACTTGAGGAGTTTTTTGACCGTGCTATTTCAGATTATGTGGATATGGAATAAATTTTAGATATGTGTGCTAAACAATCAGAGGATGAAATGGAAGATAGTATTGGCTGCTGTGATTTGAAGGCTGATTGTGATTAACCTATGAAGAAGATATTGACTATGGTGTTTCAGATTATAGTGATGTTGAGGAAGATTTGGAACTCTGTGTGGAGAAGGCAGAAACGTTTGTAGCAAAAATGAATATAACGCAAAACCCCTTATTTAATGAACCTTCTTTTTCATCAAATGATAGAAATGACAATCCTTATTGGTGTAGAAATAATCCTATCTTTGCAGATGACCAGGAGTATGAGGAATGTGAAGTGGAGCAACCCTAGAGGTCTGATGCATGCAGAAGCAATGTTGAAGCTGTTCAACCCTATGAGGATGATGATTTGAGCTTTGAAAAAAGTCTTATTACATTTGAAGATGAGCTTCCTCTGTAGGACATTAGGATGCATGATAGATTTGGTGAGCCACTTGATTTGAAGGAACACAACTCCTTGACAATTCAAGTTGAATGGTTACCTATGGATGTGCATTCCCTGTCATATGAAGGACAAAATTTAGATGATCACTCTATTGATGTATTTCAGTCTTTTACCTTTGATCAGTGTGATCCATCATACTCAAAGCTGGAGTATGACTATAATATGCCAAAGAAACATCATGTTGAGGTACTCCAAGAAGGTGTTACTCATGAATGCTTAAGGTTTGATATAAATGTGGCAGGTGAAGATAATGTTACTAATGCTGTTCATCTAGTGGACTATGAGTATTTTCACTTCTCTGCTCAGTTTGACAAAATTTTAAGTGTCGAAGAAGCTAACCATGCAGATTATTATATTAATTGGCATGATATTTTAGACCAATATGCTATTCTCATGTTTTATGAAGATATATCTCAATCAGAATTTAAGCGTACAAATCAGAGAGGCACAAGACAGTTTGAAGGTTACACATTCAACAGTTTGGATGAACAGACATTTTGGGGAAGCATTTCAAAAATTTTCTTGAAACAGTCTGATGAAAATAGGGTATATGACAGAGGGAAATACTTGTTTTTCATTTTTGGTGGCCTGGGGCCACCCAATGAAAATTTGTAGGTAGGTTTTTGATTGCAGATGGAGCATTTACACTGTAGCCCAATGGAGTAGGTACCTGGTCTACATCCCGGAGATAATTGGAATCTTGCCATGCCTGCAAGAGGCATATGTTCCTGAACATGAGCCATTGTTGGCACCCCCAAATTTTGCAAATTTGAAGCGCCTATCTCCTCTCGATGTGTCGACAGAGGCTAGGTCAACATGTTGCTCAATCTACCGCGCAACCCATCTTCGGCGATTAAAATCTTGCAATTCAGAGGTCATCTTGCAAATTCGTATGCTGGGAAGTTTTTTGGTACATATTGTAACATGCTTGTTTAGTTTTGCGCTTCTAGAATGAGTTTTGATAGGCTATTTAATGCTTTTCTAACTGCGACCAGGCTAGATTTGGTGTTTCAAAAAGTTGCAAATCTCACAATTTTGAGGGTGACCCATTTTTTGCTTTGGTCCAAAACATCTCCAGTTCTAGTTTCATCAAAATCAGAGACAATATGATGCAGTATTTTAATGTATTTTGATTGCAGCGAAGGCATCTGACAGGCCAGTTTACAAAGGAGGTCGTTAAAATTTTTTGGTGATGCAGATTTTGAGGAAATGGGTATGCTCTAAATAATTGATTACGGCCCTACACAATTTTTTCTGGCCTCTGGATATCTAGTGTGCTCGTAGTGGAGATGTGTCGTTTGCCTGAGGGAAGAAATTAAATAATTGTCATTTTTGTAAAGCTGAAAATGCAATTTTAAAATATATTGGCACATCTAATATTTTAAATTGATAAATATTATAAAGCATACATTATATTTTAATGCTTATGCTTTATAAGGATAAAAGGAAATGCATTTATTTGGTTTATCACATCATCGCCTGCTCTGCTTCTCTTTTAAATGGCTGTGACAGTGCGATATGCTCCCTTCTGCACAAAGTTTTGGTCTAAATTGCTTCTGGACAGGTAATGTTGGTCATCTATCCACAATGGAGGTGTTTATGGAGTTTTCTAGGCAGGATGTGAGCAGAGAATTTTGGCTGAGTGGTTGTTGTTCAAGTTTTTGGCTTTCTGGCAAATTTTTGGGAGTCCATTTGAGATCAGAATTGATGATTCGTGGTTTGAATTGACCCCTTGACCATTCCTATTGCCCAGGATGAATTTTGGATGCTTGCAGCCATAAAAACGCCTAACATTGTAAAAAACAACCCAGAAATAAAAATGAATTGGGCAAACATGAATTGGAGGCTGCTGCAACATTTTCTTTGTGGTTGGGTGTAGTCAAGGAGCTCATTTCACATCATCGCATGGCCCATCCTATCTCCCTTGTTCTGGTCTGCAACGATGCGAAAAGGCAAATGTTTGAAGAAAAGTTAGTGTCGGTGGTTGCAAAATGAAGGTGGACAAGTCAAAATGGGAAAATAAATTAGATTTTATTTATTTTTTCCCCTCCTCTTTTGTTTATAATTTGTCATTGTTCCCAATGCTCATTGGTGGTGGATGGAAATGTAGAACTCACCTAACCACCATATTGCAATTAATTTTTGGTGCCATGTTCTTGATCTATAAAAGAATTGGTAGAGTTACTTTGTAAAGGAGTTGAGAAGATTGAGAAGTGTTTTAGGAATGAATAAAGACTCCATCTTTGACTAGTTGCCTTAGTTTTGGTGCTGCAAGTTTCATTTTCTATGTGTTGTATGCATTTTTATGAGCAGTCTATTAGTTTCAGATTGTGTTAAATCAATAATACTGTGGCATGTATTTCTATTTGTTGTCTCTATTGTTATCTATGTTTCTCTTTTGAACTGAGTTACTAAGGGTATCTAAGTTCTTGAATGTTCATTTTCTGTATTGCATATTTGGTTTCTTACCTCTGTTTAAGGAATAGATTAAAAGTTTTAAATCAAATATAGAGAGGAATGTTTGATAGTAGGGATGTTTGTAAGAAGTGTCAATAGAAATACTCATTCTTGGGTGTTATCTGTAAGGCAGATGCTAGATAAACCCTCTAAAATCTGTATGTGTGTTCTATTCATGAGAAATACTCTGCATGCTGAAGATTGACTCTGAACCCAAAGGTAGGCATTGATAAATAGTTGGACAAATTTTATGATTCAAGCCCTAATTTTACAACCAAAAATATAAAAAACAAAATCAATACATCATTCAAAAACTTTAGGATTTTAGAAGTAGGATTTTAGGTTTTGAATCATTTGACACATAACAATGGACTAATGCTGAAAGCTAGCCACTTTGCAATTATCATACAGTTTTGGTCTACATAAAAGAGGATTTGTCTGCGTTAGTGTCCATACCTGGTTGAAGTCAAGGTTTATTATATAGGTATTGAATAAGGGAATACCCCTAGGTCTTAAAGAGCCTGAAGTGCAGAGGAGATAGAGAGTCGGTCTCCTGTTTGTTGGCCACTGACCTGAGGATCATGTGGATGAAAGATGGCTACTTTTTAGGGAAACTCAGACAATCTGTTGGGAACACCAACAAATTGGTGACTCTGCTGGGGATCAGTGCATTATTTTTACGAAAAGAGTCAGAAAATTGAAGGAACTAAATATTTGTTTAAGATATTGAAGGTTTTAGACCTGGACAAGTTTTGTTGCAACATATTTGAAGAAGTTTCAAGTGACTCTGCTGTTGAGGAGAACCCAGAATAGAAAAAAGGTTGTAAATAGCTTCGTGCTGCTTGAACATCAGTCCTCTACTAAGAGGTGGCGACTCTGTTTCAAGGCCCTGATAAAGAAGATAAAGAAATTCCAGCATTCATAAATTTCAATTAGAGGAGGGATAGCAGGTGCTACAATTGTTCTAGTATAACCATGACAGGTGATCAACCACATCCATATAGTCAAAGAAATTTCAGCACTGAAAGGTACATGGCTATAAATTTTGATGGCATTTGTAGTTTCCCAAATGTCATACCGTCTGAAATCAGATATAAGTTACCAAAGTACGATGGTACAAAGAATGAGTCTGTAGACAAACACTTGCAAGAATTCAATAATCTAATAGATGACTATGAGCTAGATCATGAGGATGTGATCATGAGGCTATTTGTTCAATCTTTGAAAGGAGATGCAAGAGACTGGTTCTCTTATTTACAGGCATGCTCTATCTATACTTGGGATGAGTTTAAGGCAAGTTTTTTGAAGCAGTTTAGTGAGAGAATTAATGCAAGATCAACAATCACTAATTTTATGGGCATTCAGAAAGAAAATGATGAGTTAGTCCCAACATTTAACCTAAGATTTACAAAAAACATTGAGGGACATTCCTGAAGCTACTAGACCAAATGATGCAATAAGTATGGTTATTTATTTAGGGGCTTTTGACAGAAAAATGAGCTACCAATTAAGAGATAAAAGTTCTATGACTTTGCATCAAGCTTATGAAACTGCCATGGATATTGAGAACAATTGGAAATATGGAATATTCAAGAGCTTTTTATCTGCGAGAGTTTGCGACCCTAAAGCATTTTATGCTGATGAAAAGTGTAGATCAAAAAATAGCAATGACTGTCAAAGCAACTATATCCCTGTCCCAAATTATACATCAGTCCATAATGTTAATAATGTAGAGCCCTGAACAAATTGTCAGCAAGATGTATGCAATAATGATCCTATGGTTTTGGTTCAGGCTCTCTTTGACATGAGAAGACATGAAGGAGAATCAGGGTATTCTTTATTTTCTAGGATACTGAATACCTATATGGATATCCCTGTGGATCTTAGGCCTGAAGAAGCTGCATGCATTGAGTTATTTTGTGAAATGTATGAACCGGGCTTAAGTTTGTTGCCTTAGGAATTGAAGCCAGGTAGTCTTGCTCGGATGGTTGATTGAATAGACATGGTAGAGAATGCTCATATTAATGATGATAAAAATGGTAAGCTTCATGTTGTTGATCACACTTGTCTTATGGCTATATATGATTCAAACAATGATGCAATGTTTGCAACTGAAGAAGACATGCTCCAAACTGAGACTATTTCTCATGATGATGAGGAAAATATTGTCAAGCATCCAAGAGATGTGATTATACCCCATGTTGGACATCTAAATGATACATTATTACCATCATCTGGTAGTAGCCTTGTGGAATTTGAGGAGTTTTCTAACCATGCTATCTCAGATTATGTGGATATGGCAGAAATTTTAGATATGTGTGTTAAACAATTAGAGGATGAAATGGAAGACAATATTGGCTACTATGATTTGAAGGTTGATTGTGATTATACTTGTGAAGAAGATATTGACTGTGGTGTTTCAGATTATAGTGATGCTGAGGAAGATTTGGAACTCTATGTGGAGGAGGCAGAAACATTTGTAGCAAAAATGAATATAAGGCAAAACCCCTTATTTAATGAACCTTCTTTTTCATCAAATGATAGAAATGACAATCCTTATTGGTGTAGAAATAATCCTATCTTTGCAGATGACCAGGAGTATGAGGAATGTGAAGTGGAGCAACCCTAGAGGTCTGATGCCTGCAGAAGAAAAGTTGAAGTTGTTCAGCCCTATGAGGATGATGATTTGAGCTTTGAAAAAAGTCTTATTACATTTGAAGATGAGCTTCCTCTACAGAATATTAAGATGCATGATAGATTTGGTCATCCACTTGATTTGAAGGAATGCAACTCCTTGACAATTCAAGTTGAAGGGTTACCTATGGATGTGCATTTCCTATCATATGAAGGACAAAATTTAGATGATCACTCTATTGATGTATTTCGGTCTTTTACCTTTGATCAGTGTGATCCATCAAAATCAAAGCTGGAGTATGACTCTAATATGCCAAAGAAACATCATGTTGAGGTACTCCAAGAAGGTGTTACTCATGAATGCTTCATGTTTGATATAAATGTGGCAGGTGAAGATAATGTTACTAATGCTGTTCATCTAGTGGACTATGAGTATTTTCACTTCTCTGCTCATTTTGACAAAATTTTAAGTGTCAAAGAAGCTAACCATGCATATTATTATGTCAATTAGCATGATATTTTAGACCAATATGCTATTCTCATGTTTTACAAAGATACATCTCAATTAGGATTTAAGTGTACAAATCATAGAGGCACAAGACAGTTTGAGGGTGACACATTCAACAATCTGGATGAATAGACATTTTGGGGAAGCATTTCAAATTTTTTTTTGAAACAGTTTGATGAAAATAGGGTATGTGACAGAGGGAAATACTGGTTTTTCATTTTTGGTGGCCTGGGGCCACCCAATGAAAATTTGTAGGTAGGTTTTTTATTATAGATGGAGCATTTACATTACAGCCCAATGGAGTAGGCACCTGGTCTACGTCCTGGAGATAACTAGAATCTTTCCATGCCTGCAAGAGGCATGCATCCTCAAGCATGAGCCACTATTGGCATCCCCAAATTTTGCAAATTTGAAGTGCATATCTCCTCTCGATGTGTCGATAGAGGCTAGGTCAACATGCTGCTCAATCTACCCTGAAGCCCATCTTTGGCGATTAAAATCTTGCAACTTAGAGGTCATCTTGCAAATCCGTATGGTAGGAAGTTTTTTGGTACATATTGTAACATGTCTGTTCAATTTCGTGCTTCCAGAATGAGTTTTGATGGGCTATTTAATACTTTTCTGACTGCAACCGGGCTAGATTTGGTGTTTTAGAAAGTTGCAAATCTCACAATTCTGAGGGTGACCCATTTTTTGTTTTAGTCTGAATCATCTCCAGTTTTAGTTTCATCAAACTTAGAGACCATATGATGCAATATTTTAATGTATTTTGATTGCATGGAAGGCATCCGACAGGCTAGTTTACAAAGGAGGTGCCTAAAATTTTTCGGCGATGCGGATTTTGAGGAAATGAGTATGCTCTAAATAATTGATTACAGCCCTATGCAAATTTTTACGGCTTTTGGATATCCAGTGTGCCTGCAGTTGAGATGCGTCGTTTGCCCGGGGGAAGAAATTAAATAATTGTCATTTTTATAAAGTTGAAAATGCATTTTTAAAATGTATTGGCACATCTAATGTTTTAAATTGATAAATATTATAAAGCATACATTATATTATAATGCTTATGCTTTATACAGATAAAAGGAAATGCATTTATTTGGTTTATCGCAGCATCACACAGCTTGCTCCACTCCTCTTTCAAATGGCTGCGACAGTGTGATATGCTCCCTCCTGCACAAATTTTTGGGCTAAATTGCTTATGGACAGGTAATGTTGGTTTGCTATCCACAATTGAGGTGTTTATGGAGTTTTTTGGGCAGGATTTGAGCAGAGAATTTTGGCTGAGTGGCTGCTGTTCACGTTTTTGGCTTTCTGGCAAATTTTTGGGGGTTCATTTGAGCTCAGAATTGATGATTCGTGGTCTGAATTCACCCCTTGACCATTCCTATTTCCTAGGAGGTGATTTTATTCATGTTTGGGATGAATTTTGGATGCTTGCAGCTGTGAAAATGCTCAGCATTGTCAAAAAATGACCCAGAAATAAAAATGAATTGGGCAAACATGAATTGGAGGCCGCGGCAACATTTTCTCTGTGGTTAGGTGTAGTCATGGAGCTCATTTCGTAGCATCGTATGGCCCATCCTATCTCCCCTATTCTGGTCTACGACGGTGCGAAAAGGCAAAGGTTTGAAGAAAAGTTAGTGTCCGGTGGTTGCAAAATGAAGGTGGACAAGTCAAAAGGGGAAAATAAATTGGATTTTATTTATTTTTTCCCCTCTCCTCTTTTGTTTATAATTTGTCATTGTTCCCAATGCTTATTGGAGGTGGCTGGAAATGTAGAACTCACCTAACCACCGTATTGCAATTAATTTTTGGTGCCATGTTCTTGCATCTATAAAAGAACTGGTACAGTTACTTTGTGAAGGAGTTGAGAAGATTAGGAAGCTTTTCAGGAGTGAATAAAGACTCCATCTTTGAGTGGTTGCCCTAGTTTTGGTCCTATAAGTTTCATTTTCTGTGTTGTATGCATTTTTATGAGCAGTTTATCAGTTTCAGATTGTGTTAAATGAATAATGCTATGGCATGTATTTCTATTTGTTGTCTCCAATGTTATCTATGTTTCTCTTTTGAACTGAGTTACTAAGGGTATCTAAGTTCTTGAATGCTCATTTGTTGTATTGCATATTTGGATTCTTACCTTTGTTTAAGGAACATATTAAAAGTTTTAAATCATATATGGAGAGGAATGTTTGATAGTAGGGATGTTTGTAAGAAGAGTCAATAGAAATACTCATTCTTGGGTGTTATCTGTAAGGTAGATGCAAGATAAACCCGCTGAAATCTGTATGTGTGTTCTGTTCATGAGAAATACTCTACATGCTGAAGATTGACTCTAAACCCAAAGGTAGGCACTGGTCAATAGTTGAACAAATCTTATGATTCAAGCCCTAATCTTACAACCAAAAATATAAAAAATAAAATCAATACATCATTCGAAAACTTTAGGATTTTAGAAGTAGGATTTTAGGTTTTGAATCCTCTGACACATAACAATGGACTAATGCCCAAAGCTAGCCACTTTGCAATTATCATACAGTTTTGGTCTACATAAAAGAAGATTTATCTGCTTTTGTGTCATTACCTGGTTGAAGTCAAGGTTTATTATATGGGTATTGAATAAGGGAATAGCCCCTAGGTCCTGCAGAGCCTAAAGTGTAGAGGAGACAGAGAGTCGGTCTCCTGTTCATTGGCCACTGACCTGAGGATCATGTGGATAAAAGATGGCTACTTTTTAGGGAAACTCAGACAATCAATTTGGAACACCAACACCCTCTACATGTTGGCTAGCTGTCTGTGCTGACTTGTCCATGGTCTGTGGTCATGATATGGTCTCCAAACGATGTCACTGGTCTACAACCTATCAAATATCACTCTTCAATATGAAAGATAACCATGTCTCCAGCATCTGATGAGCGAATAAGCATGTACATGTGGATAGGTCCACGTTGTCTCTATAGGGAAACCTGTAGGCCATGTACACTTGATATGATTGAATGCCTAGACTTGTAGCAAGGTGCACACCATCAGGGTCTGTGACTCATAATGGACATACTATCCCAAACCATGGTAGAGGTGTGCAAGCATGCTGTGTCCCCACGCGTATACTGGCCTATGCTCCTCCATCGATCTGATAGTATGAACTAGGCCCCCATGAAGGTGAGTGCCTTGTCCATCCCCTGCAACTGCCAATGGGACAGTAGAAATCATGATCCTCCTAACCAAGGGAATGTCAACACATCCCTGCTCTAATAGTCAGAGTTGAATATGTCCTCTCTCCGCCTGAGCAATAGTGCAACCTAAACAATACAACTGGCTCTCTCGAGTATACTCTATTGAGTGATGCTCTATGATCCTCACTATCTCTCCTCAGACAGGAAGTCACAGGATATGGTAGACATCCTCTAGTGTAACTGTCATCTCTCTTGTGGGAAGATGGAATGTAGATGTATCTACATCCCACCTCTCCATCAGTGTCATGAGCATGCTATAGTGAAATCTCATCGGGAAACATGTTGACATCAATGATAATAGCATGAAGAACACCCACCAAAGACCCACTGCCTGTAAGAGTCCCCTCTCCTCATCTGACATAGTGTCGATGTGGTCTTGAAGTAGCATCATTAGGTGACTACTTGTGTGCTTTCATGTCTCGGGAACGTCTTGTAGGTCAAACATTCAGAAATTGAATTAGTTCACATCATCAAATCATCAATAAGTATCTACAACATCAATTTGTGCCCTTTCCCCGAGGCCCTTGTCCTTCCTGGACTTGGGTGCCCTAGGACGACTTGGATGCCCAGGAAGACTAGGATGCCCAGAGAGGACACTGGCACCCTGAGTGGACTTGGGTGCCTTGGTTGGGAACCCTTGTGTGAAAAGGCCTATGTGGCATGCAAAATAAGAAACACAAAAGAAACAGGAAAGTATGATGATAGAAGCAAAGTTTAGGACCCTACCTCAGGCTCGAACTGTCTCTCTGCCACTCAGGCTCGGAGCATCTCTAGTCTCGGAAGCTAGTACGAACATCGACTCGACATGGCTGGTCTCTTTCTCCTTCTTCTCCTCTCCTCTACACAACACAAATAAGAATGAATGGTGAAAAGTGAAAACTCCCCTTACATATAGTAAGTGGATGAGAATTGCTATCACTATCTAGGAACAAAATTGAACAGTTTTACTCATAAGCCTCTATCTTGGGCTACCAAACTCAGATTTTTGCGTCGTTTGTTGCATTAAAATCTTGGTTCCGCTCTCCATCCAACCCAATGTGTTGTTCTTCAGTGTTGTTTGCAAAAATGACTCTCACAACACAATTCTCATCAAGTTTCTGCAAAATTGGTGCGCGTAGATAACCACCTTATTTCTCCTTTTCAGACTAAGAAAGCAGAAACAAGGGGGCATATATATATCCCTTGATTTCCTCCCTCATCATGTCTCATCACTCAACCCCCTTAGTGTTTTTGACTAACCTATTTGTGTGTTGGTTGGATGTTGATTTGGTTTTTTATTACCTGACAAGTGTTCCTTTGTAGGATGTGGTTCCTAACTTTGTGGTTTTGCAGGATCAAGGACTAGGGGCTTCTTCCTCTTGTGTGACAACACTTCGGCTTCCTCTACAATATCCTTTTGGGTATCCTTTTCATGATTGATGTATTTACTTTCCTTTAGTTGCATATGCACGTAGTGTCATATGGCCACTAAAGTGGGGGCTAAATGTTATGTTGAAAATTGTCTTCCTGCATGGAATGGTACAATTTCTCACAGTTTAGCTCCTTTCCTTTGGTGTCCTTTCAACCTATTTATTTTTGGTCTTCCTAAACCCTGATTGACCTATGTCTAACTGGAGAAATGTCGTACTCTGAAATAACTGATGACTGAACATGAAAAGAAACTTTGGATTCTATACATCCTAGACCTCCTTGATACAGATCTCATGGAGAAATCAGGAGCTAGACAAGGGAACCCGCACCCTTGTCCTGCCCTATTTTTTTAGGGTTTTGAATTTTGACAGGGTGTTGGCTCCTGCTGCGCACCTCGGGATTCTGAGTTCAAATTTTTAGTTTTTGTGCGATGTCGACATGTTATTTCAAATATTTGAAATTCTAAGGTTATATATTTAAAGATGATTGAAAATCATTTTAATACACACAATCTATATGCAAGCTTTCTATGCCAAAACTCTTCCATCTTTGCTATTGAAGATCAACAACTTGGTTAAGCTCCTTTAAAGATATTGAAGATTGCTATCATGGAGATATTCAATGGAGATTAGGAATCAAGATCTTGAGACCATCTTTCTCTTCCTAGGGTTTTTCAAACCTTTTGTATGATCAGGAGAAGGGTTGAAGCCTCCAACTTGAGCTTGGGAATCCTCCATAGATACGGCTGCCTCGCCTTCTTGTTCTACAAGTCTTCATTGCTCTCATCTCCTTGAGGTGATGTTATTGTTGTTTCCTTGAGTGAAGCAAGGTGTTGATCTTTCCTCGATGCTTGAGTCATCTAGGGTTTTACATTTCTGCATACACATTTGTTAGATGAGAACACACATCTACATATTTTTATCATTAGCTATTGTTGAGGTAGGAATACCAAAAATGGGGCTTGACTAAGGCAAGCTCCTATATAGCCACAACCATATTTCTCCTCCTTTTGTATGAGTAGATCGCATTCGAAAAGATCCAGCAGAAAGGAGTAGCAGAAAGATGGATATTGTGGATACAATCATCACATAACTTTAAATTTTAGCATTGTGAAACTTTTAGGTCGAAAGAGCCCTAGCCCAACTGAGCATTTTCTTCCAACAGAAGATTTCAACTGTCAGAAAATTGTGGGGCAAAAGAGCGGGCACCCTTGACCAATAGGCCCTCATTTTCTGGGTACACACTCTTTGTATCTTTTGCTTTGTGTTTCTGTGATCAGTTTTCCCATATCTCTATCTGACATCAATTTGTTATAGCATAATTGATAAATTTGGGTTTTATGCTTTGCGAATGTTATAAGCTTGTGAGAGCCTAATCAAAACATCTACTCAGTCATAGCTAGCATAAAATGGAGTCTAGGAAATCTGTAGCTTGATTCTTCATAGAGAGCAAGCTTGGTTTCTACTTCCCTAATGTTTAGCATGTGAAAGAGTGAGACTTGATTCAGTTTTGACAAACTATCCTTATCCCACTTTTTCCACTAAACAATGACTAGAATGTGGAGTGAGTTGGGATTCTAGGAGATGACTTGGAATGGAGAAGATCGATGCTTGGTTGATAATGTGATGATGTTGATTGTCGATTGGTGTTATGAGAAATATATAATTGAGAAGTGTGTGCATGGAGGCTGTACAATGGGTTTTTGTAGATTGAGAAAGACTACATAAAGAGACGATTGTATTGTATTTGGATTTTCTATTTATAGATTAATACAATTGTTGGCTCTATTTTGTTGTTGGATTTTTTCTTGAACGGATTTCCTAGGTTAAACCTTATGTCTCACATGTTTTGTAAATATTGTGTTTGAATCTCTTGTTCTTCCATAATATTTTGTAAATGAATTAATAACATCACAATAAAATTGTAATTTGATGACATAATCTAAAGTTCTAAGGCAATAAAGTTACCAAAATTTTCCACATTTGATATTAAAGTTGTAACATTTGAAATTAGAGCCATACATTTGAGGGTTTGATCCAAGAATGAGGGTTTTCCTGGGGGACTCACTTAGTAAACTTGTCCTACATTGCTTGCAATCATGGAATCTTGAATAATACCCCTAGGTTTCATTTCTATTTTTACATCTTGAAGTTTTATACCCCTTCTAAACAATTCCTATTATAATATCCCCTTTTTAGGTACCTATTTTTTAATGATATTTTTCTACCTCATAAGTTCAATTAAACATCTCATTTCCACCATTATAACACCCATCTCTAAATGAAAAATCTTGAATGAATTTTGATAGGAGATAATGAAAATAAAATGCATTAAAAATATTTATATACTATAACAATTTATCATTGATCCCTAATAAAAAATACAAGTGAAAACATGTAAGAGTAACTGTTTGGCGTGATTGCTTGGCCATTCTTATCTTTATTTACATGTTTGGATTGGGAAAATAAATTAATACTTATGTGTGGGTTAAACAAGAAACTAGAATTATAATTTTTCACCCATCAAAACTAGAAAATTCCTCTTTTGTGTTATCATGTTGCAACCTTTTAAATAATGTATCTATTAATTTCTTAAAAAGAATATTTAAAATGATTAAAAAGAGTTTCTTCCTTATTATTGTCAAGTGAGACACTAATTTGATTATGTGAACCTCTTGGTGGATGCCCACAAGGAGAGTCCTTTTACATTTACCTTATACATTGTCTTACAAGATGTACATAGGTCAAATCACTCTTTTTAAAACAAACTTGTATCTCCTATATAATGTAGAAACACAATCATTTCACCCACTTAGGACTAAACAAATATGTATGGAATCTCTATATAAGTAGCATAACCAATTATTCTTTGTGGTTTCATAAAATTTAAAATGTAAAGTGATAAAAATTTAAATTTATAATTCTTCACCCAACTTCCTACTCCTTAGATCCAACCACCAACCCTTCCACTCTCTTATTTTCAATACCTAAGAAAAAATATTAATATATTTATCTTATCTACTCCTAATAACTAGCAATATATCTATCTATTTTTTCAATATTAAATATCACATTATGAACTTACATGATATGATGTTGCTTATCTAATGGCACCTCTGAGAGGGTTTGTTGGATAGAAAGGGGAACATTTTTATGGTGTGTGTTTTCTGTTGTAACGAGAGCTTTTGATGATTATGTAAGAATTTAAGGATCATGTTGTTTAATTTATGATCTAATATTGAGAGATTTAATGGCCAAAATTATGAATTGTGGAAGTTGAAGGTTAATTATGTTTTTTTTTAATGAATACATTAGAAGAACCAAAACGAGAGCAACATAAGGAAATAAAGAGAACGCATCCTTTTTTATCTTTATATTCTTTTGTTGGAGGAGGCAACGTATGGTGTAAAGGGTTCAGAAGCAAGGAGTTGTCTAACTTCAACAACGGAGAAGCATAATTCTGTAAGGGGAGAATAGAATGTGCAACATCCATATTCCAATCACCACAGTTTGAGAATCTCTGTCAATTTGAATATGAACGCTGCAACCAATAAAGACAAATTTAGGAAGAGATGAGCAAGGTATTGTAGAGGAAATTTTGAAGGTTTCACATTGTGGCATCGTATCATTTTCAGTTTGAATATTGGGGAGCACCAGCCGAGAGTTGTTCCCTTTCAAGATCGATCCTCAACAAATTTTAGTGAGAGGAAGTTTGTTGTGGGTTCAAAGTTTATTCCTTTCAATAAGCTTGCAAGAGTTTAAATGAAGCCTTTCTACAGTGTTGGTATTTGGTGCAAACAAATAATAATCACTGGGTGCAAAGTATCACTGGGTGCAAAATATCACTGGGTGCAAAGCATTAAAGGGACGGACAAGGTTTGCCTAGGAGAGGAACGTATAAAACTTTAGTTTTCTTTTTGCTAGAAAGTAAGATTTATTCAAGGACTTTAGGGTGCATTTTTAATTTCCTACAAAAATCATTTTTAAAGACGAAAGGAAGTTTATTTACTTTACAATAAACAGTAATGGGTTGGTAAGTTGGTAAGGTTATTCATGTGGAGGTAAAAAGTTTTCAAAAGCATGACATAAGAAATTTTGAGATATATTTGTAATCTCTTGTAAGGAGAGAGATTTTTTTTTTTATATTTTGTAGTTGGAGATATAAGGGTGTAGAGGCATCTTTGAAATATTTTTAGTTGAAGACTTGTTTTTTTTGGAGACATAATATTTATATTTTTGTCACTTTAAAATGTATTTTGAATTAGAGTCATTTGTGTGAATTGGAGCCAATTGTGTAAAATGGATGCATTATTAGTTGAATTTGACACTCATATTTTTTTCCCATGGACACTTTTGTGCATGCAATACATTCATTGATGGTGTTGTTGGAGATTAAACTATTACATTTAGGCACTAAAGTTTAAGAGAGGTAAAAAAGGAGGCGATATAGGAGGTGTAGAGACTTGAAAATGTCTCAACCCCGCAAGCCACTTTCCTGCATCAACCACACTACTAATTACCCCTTTCACCAATTAATTAAATAAAAATAAAAATTATTTAATTAATTAACCCTAAGCCATCCCTAACCATTCACCTTTATCCATTTACCCCAAATTCATCCTTAGTAATAAATTAATTCAATTAATTTATTACTAAACCTTACAACTTCATCCACAATTAATTAAATAAATATTTCTAATATTATTTGGTTAATTTCTCCATCTCCTAATCCTGATTAATTAAATAAAACATGCTTATTTAATTAATCTACCCTAAGCCTATAACCTAAACCTAGCCTAATTAAATAAATACCTATTATTTAATTAGCTACCCTAACCTACCTAGCCCTTAGACCTAAATTAATTAAATAAATCATTAATAGACATCAGATTTCCACAGTCCATAATATTGTAATTGGGTGCTTTTGGATTAAATTGTGTGATAGTATTTTCTCTCAACGTTTTGGATCATACTACATGATCCATCATCAGGAGAAAAGAAAGCAAGAGAGGAGAAAAGAAAGCAAGATAGTATTTCTCCTCTCTTGCTTTCTTTTCTCCTGATGATGGATCATGTAGTATGATCCGAAATGTTGAGAGAAAATACTATCACACAGTTTAATCCAGAAGCACCCAATTACAATAAATAAATCATTATTTAATTAATTTTAACCACTAATTAATCCTCCCACTAATTTCCAACAGCTAGATTAATTAAATTAAAGACTTATTAATTTGATCAAAACTTGTTTAACACCTTCTCCCACACCCTTTGAATAAAAATATTCAAAGGGGTCACATGACCCTTACACCTCATCTTTCCTTTTGCATGTATTTTTCATGCAAAGAGCTCACACATGTCTTTGCAAAAAAAAAAAACATGTCTCACATGCATTCACACTCACCCATAAATCTTTATTTTTTATTCCACCCTATTCCAAGGAAATTAATTTTTTATTTCCTCATGTTTCTTAATCCTCATTAATGCTAACCCTTCCCAATGTGAATTTAAAATTCACAAATAACTTCAACCCTCCAATCTTGTTGATGAAATCTAAGCCCTCCATTTCATCCTCTCATCTCCACCATTAGATCTCAACTTTGAATCCTAGCCCTTGTGTTAGCAATGTGTGTTATCATTGATGTCAACTCAATATGTGTCAACCTGAGCTCAGAGGTAATGAAGCTGATGGACAATGGAAGATTTGAGAGAGACGATTTGAATCAGATCAACATGGTTAAGCTAGGCCATTCTGGAAGACCTAGTAGATGAAGGAAAACTATCTAAGTATGAGAAAGAATGATGATTAACCTGAGGTCTAAGTATGATGTGGAGGTGAGTACATATGTTCTAACATGTTCCCAACATGCCTACATTAATATCTTATTATTCTACTATACTGCACTTAGAAAAAGTTACAGAAGTTTGGCTAAGGCTTTCACATTGTATATCCTAAGGCACAATTACAGTATTTTGGTCTGCGTTCCTCCGTAGTGCAAGATCTAGTCTTGTGGTTCAGAAGATAATATTATCTAGATATTAACATGCTATATCCAAGATTTCAGCTTATTACACCTTCAACAAAGAAAGTTATCAATGACAGAGTTCCAAACTGTGACTTGATAGTGTAAGCAATGGTGGAGACCCGATGGAATGCTCCGCATTCCTTCAGAAGAGAAGTTGTGCCCATGCGGTTTTGTAAATATGTTTGGGGATGTTCAATGCACACTACCTTGCAATATTAGGCATTCTTATGGTCCGCAAGGTCAGTCTTCAAGTGATAGAAGTAATACATATAGTTTCAGATGTAGAAGTACTCTATAGAACACATGTTTGAGTACTTGTGGAAGATGGAAGGTATAGATTTGTTATATGAGTGTTTGCAGAGACTCTACATACTTCATAGTATCTTAGGTTTGAATTGCATGCAAGTTTCTCTTATTTATGGTACCACACAAGGTGTTCAAATCATTTTGAGTTATGTGTATACATGAATACTGATCATAGTGCAGCTGAGTCAAATGTCTCCGCATTCCTCCAGAAATGATAGATATGATTATGCATATCTAAGAATATGTTCATAATGTTGCACAATTTCATTCATAAGTATTTCAGTTGACTTGGTTATTCACAATGCAATATCCTATGTCTTGATGTGTTACAGTCAGTCTGGAATGCCCTATTTTCATCAGTTCAACTTGTTTCTTGTTTTGCGGATGCATATATTGATTAGATACTCTAGGAAATTGGTGTATGGATAGTGTTGAGAAGATACATGGTTGAAATCTTGGTCCACATATTGTTTTTGGCTTCTCCTCGGTGATGTGAAGATGATCAATTAGTAGTAGTATTGTTGTTTGGGCTGACAGTCCAGTTTCTTTCATGTGTAGTGGATCCTAATCAGTGGTTTTGAAATTAAAGGATGTGTTATGATGTAATTAACATTGTTGTTCTATGTGAAGTGACCCATAACTCAAAATGTATTTGTTCCAAGCCGACCCATACAGAATTACATGTTTCATGTTAAGGTCTTTTTGGTGCCGACCTAATTGAGGTTTTAAGTGGTTACGAAGGATATATATAGAAGAACTGTTATGTCAAAAATTGTCCACCTACATGGAATGGTATAATTTCCCCATGGTTTAGCTCCTCCTCTTTTGTGACCTTTTAACCTAGCTTTTACAGACCTTCCCCAACCTTAACTGACTTAGCCCTAACTGGAAGAATCTCATATTTCTAAATAACTGAAGATTGAACCAAAGAAACAAAGTTGGATTTGGAGTCCCCTAACCTCCCTAGGGCAGTCCTGTTTGAGAAATTAGGGCTTGGACTTGGGCACTAGCGCCCTTGTCCTCCCCGATTTCCTGGGGTCTTGAATTTCAGAGGGATGTTAGCTCTTGCCATGCATTCCAGGATTCCACTTTCAAATTTTTGTTTTTTGTGCGATGTCGACATCTTATTTCAAAATTTGAAATTCCTAAGGTTGGCTATAAAGAGACATTTGAAAATCACTTTATCACACACAATTCTTATGCAAGCTTGATGCCAAAACTCTGCCAAAATTGCTATTGAAGATTAGCGACTTGTTGAAGCTCTTGAAGTCCTTTTGATTTTTCTATCTTGGAGACAATGGATGGAGATTAGGAATCAAGATCTTGAGACTATCTTGCTCTTTCTAGGTTTTTTCACACCTTTTGCATGATCGGGAGAAGGGTTGAAGCCTCCAACATCGAGCTTGGAGATCCTCCGCGGACATTGCTGATTCGCCTTCTTATTCATGCAAGTCTTCATTGATTTCATCTCCTTAAGGTGAAGTTGTATTTGTGAGTTTATGCAAGTTATTGATCTTCCCTTGATTGAGGCATCTAGGGTTTATTATTTTCTGCATACACTTTGTTAGGGTTTGCACACACATCTGCAAATCTTTTTCTCTGGCTATTGTTAAGGTGGGAACACCAAAATGGGGCTTGACTGAGGCAAGCTCCTATATAGACACAAACATTTTCCCCCTCCTTTTGTAGATACGGGTTGCATTTGTCAAGATCCGATGAAAAGGAGTTGTAGGAATATTCATTTTGTGGACACAGTCGTGATAGAATTTGGATTTCAGAATTCTAAGACTTTTGGGACAACGGTAATGGTGCCCTAGTCCAACTAAGCAAAATCTCTAGGATCTGAGAGCCTTTGATCTTGACATTCAGAAACTTGTGGGACAATGTTGATGGCGCCCTAGTCTAACTGGTCCTCAATTTCTAGGTATCTCTGATCTGTTTACTCTGCATTTATGTATTTGTTTCGTAAATATCTATGTTAGAAATCAAGTTATTTCAGTCTGATATGAAAATTAGGGTTATAAGAGTACAGAGAGTAAACTAGCTTGTAAATCCTAATTTCAAACTGTCATACAATCATAATAAACAAGAAAAGGGAACATTGGTGAACAATAGTTGTAGACACCCAAAAATGTCCACCTTGTCGCAATGTTGCATCACTTAGGCATCTTCTATCATCTTTGCCCTAGATCCCCATGTCATCGCCTAATCTAGCATTTTCTTCTGACAAATTAAATAAATCCAATATTTATTTAATTTGTCCCCATCCCCTTAGCATCATTAAATAAATAAATTATATTTATTTATTTACCCATCTTTCCTCTTAAATTAAATAAAATAAATATTTTATTTTATTTAAATTTATCACTTTATTCCTTTTCCTCTTAAAATAAATAAATAATTTCATTTATTTATTTTAGTCCCCACATGCATCATAAATTAAATAATTTATTTTTTAGTTATTTAATTATGACTCACTCACTTACCATTTCCATCTCTCAACTCATCTCACCTACCTTCCAATTTCTTCTCCACTCATTTCTCTCACTTTCTATTTATCTCTCAAGTGAACTCTTCCACTTTCCTTTCCTTTTCCCAAGTTGCACAATGCAACTTTCCAATTTCATTGTCACTCATGAAATGGGAAACTTTATCCCTCCACTCTCTCATATTTGTCTATTTAAACCTAATTTTTCAAGCCATTCTCATGGATGAATCTTCTCAGCATTGTCACTCTATCGAATTTTCTTCCCAATCTCTCATCCATCAACTTCTACCTATCCTTCATCCATCAATATTTATCATCATTAAGCTGCAATATGTGAACAATCAACAATATAAAAGAAGGAATCTCACAAACTTGGTGACTTTGCTTTGATTTGCATGTATTTAGTTTAATTAGGGTTTTTTTTTCTTGAGTTTTGGGTTTATATCTGATCTCTATTGTTTGATCTTTGTTAAATTTTACCCAATACATTTCGGCACACCCAGTGGGACTCCTTGTCTAATTTAATTTTATGTTTTTGCAAGTTTTTATGGTAAATTTTTTTTGTTTGTTTCTAATCCCCATTGTCGAGTTTTGCAGAGCATCTATCACAAACGACCTCCAGGGCAGAAATCAACTGTGCCATCGCGTCCGGGAGGCCGATTCCGAGCTCCTAGACTATAAATTTGCATATATTTTGCCACTATAAATTTTTTGGAAAAAATTTGAAATTTTTTTTAGCCCATACAATACGGATCCGTGCCATACGGGCATGTCTCTCTGACCTCTGTGCTCTCTGGATGCAGGTTGTAATATCATATAGTATGCTGGATGTTTTGGCTGTGTTTGAATGCTTAGGTTGCAACTTGTAATTGGGTTGAAACCCTAGTTTTCCCTGTCATAGTTGATAATCCTCTGGTTGCTATTTGTTCAAACTCTAACCGTCTGCCAAAAAATTCTTGACCTTCACACTTTAATAGATCTCCACTGCCAGGTCAAACTGCCTATCTCCTGGTTGATCTCCCCCCAGACACATGTCGAACTCTTATTTAGACTCTATTGTGCCTTAAATCATCACCCGAGATCCACTCATACTGCTGCTTGATCTCTTGGCTGAGTCGAGATCCCTGTTGTTGTTGCCATTGTATGCATCGTCGACCCCCAAAAGCATTCTGTCAACCCCCAAAGCATCCTGTCACTGCCAAAAGAATGTAGACACCAATAAAAGAATGTTTGTATAAGAATCTTGAATCTTTTCTCAGTCGCTATCCGTCAACTCTTTGCAAGTTAATACTTGTCGCTACTAAAAGTCACTGTTGCCCCCAACACCATTGACCTCACCTTGCATTTGTATTTCGACCTCTCTAGTTGTCACTGGGTGAGTCAAAATCTAAGGTCGGCATTAAACAATGAAAAAGTTGGCATTCAAACTTTAAAGGACAGCATTTAAGTCCAAGTCGGCCTCCATCTTAGGTCAATGTCAACAAGTTTAAGGGTCGACAATAGAAACCCCTTAGGTCAGCATCCAAAAATCATAAAGTCACACTTTTCATCTTCCCAGTTGTAGGTCACTTAAACTTTTAATTTAGACCTAGCAATTCGGGCTTGGATATCATAGGTAATATCCTAGTTTTAGGGTTTTAATGCTTTGAGTCTGGGATCTTTAAAGGGGGGAGTTTTTCTTTTTCAAACTATCAACTGCCATCACAAACCACAAACAACATGTGTGACAGAGGGCAAATTTGCAAAAACTATCAAAAAATCCAAAAAGTCAACATTCCATAAAAAAGTCAAATGAGGTCAAATAAGTCAACCCTGTGCCTTTAAACATGCTGAAGGAGTCTATTTTTTTCTTTTTCTCATAACTTTGTCATACGGCATCAGATTTTTGCAAACAAACACTTGTCAGAAAGCTAACAGGGTGAATTTCACAGTTGTGAAGGTTTCAATAGGTAATTTCACCATTTCGTCAGGTAATTTCTCAAGTAAACTTCATCCTTCTTTCAAACTTCAATTGATCATATTTTGAGCAAAACACATCAAAATTTAGCGACTTTTTTTTAAAAATTACGTGGAATTGTCTAAATTTTCTATTTATGCACTCTGATTTTCTGTATCAGATTGTTTATTCTAGATTTTGAACAGATTACTTTTTCTGGAAACTAATGATTTATTTGTGTAGCTTGTCAAACCACGCTTGTCAAAAAATGGAGCAAACAAACTACTGATCTATCTTCTGTAGGTTTGAGTAGTCTAAGACAAACAATCTTTTTATCACTAAAGTAGGCACACTTTAGTTTGGTGCTTAAAATTAACACTGTCTACTTTGTGTCTGCTTTTCTTTTCTTTGTTTGCTTGTTTGAGTTTGATTGTCACCTAAGGTAGCAATACAGGTATCATCTCCCCCTACCTAACCAATGGATCTGGGGTGTACGATAACATGTTGCTAACTTTTAGGCAAGCCTTCCTTCCCATTATGAGAAGGGGACAACCCGGGTGGAAACAGGTCAAAGCCAGACCATTCCAATCCGCTTTATAAATAATGCATTTGTGCCGAAAGTCACAAATGACGGGTGTTGTTCCACTATATCGACAGCCAACCTCCCCCCAAAACCCATTGAGCGTAACCTCTTTGGGTTGGGAGACTCCATAACCGAGAGTAGTGCTGTTGCACATATAGCCACCTGAATGGAAACCCAAACTAAACACCATGTCTTAATGGCCAAAAACCCATATTTGTTGGTCCAGAAGGTGGGACCTTCGAAGCTGGTCTGATTCATGTGGTTCTTAGCTGAGGTAGCAGGGACAATCCTAAGGTTTGGTGGGGGGATGAGCCTTGGGAAACCCAGATCTTGGTATGCGTGAGAAGTGAGTTCCATGGAGAGGAGCCGGTGCTACCAAGATCCTGGAGCTACCCACTTTGAATAAGCACAGCTAGGTGATCCAACAAATATAGCCTTTGCCTAGCCTTAGGATGTAATGATTGAGCATGGCTTGTGTATGAGTGTCTTCCATCTTGTTTGCTTGCCATAAAATTGCCAAAAAAAAAAGCTGTCAAAACCAAAATCCTTGTCACAAAACAATCTCATACAATCTCATCCTAACCCGCATTCTAAGCCACATCATCCACGTCCTCTAATCCTAACCATCCTAGCCAAGTCATCATTCTAATTTCATCCTAATCACTTCATCCTAGTCATTACCTAGTCAACTTCATCCTCTTTCTAATCCAACCCATACCATCTTACACCATGCCGACCTTAGAGGACATAGCACATGACCTCATTGACCTACTTCACGAAGTTCAAGAAAGCCGATCACCTCTAAGCCAATCAATGATTCAACGTGTCCATAACTTGATTCAACAACTTCAACTTCAAGTAGGCCAATCACCTCACATGCAACATCTCATAGCACAGGCCCAACACCTCATAGCCATTTGCCAATCATAGACCCAACAAGTACATCATCATCCCTTATCCATTCAAAACCAACCAATTCTATTTCATTCCCATGTGGCATCCCCTTCTCCACCCACATTTCAAATTACTTCCACATCACCTTATCCCACATCCTTCCATAACACTTCCACATCACCTTATCTCACATCTTCCCATAACAATGCCACATCATCATCCCTACTTCTTCCAATACCACCTACCAAGCCTATCAGTGGCCCCCACAACATGAACATGCAAATCTGAGTGGCTCTTTGTACATAAATCAAGTGAACCCAAGTTCACTCTTGCCACAAGACCTAATAGACTTAAGTCCACCTATGCAACAAGACCCAATAACCTTTGACTCAAGTCTAAGTGACCCTTTGTACATAAACCAAGTACCCTTAAGTCAACGTATGCTACAAGACTTAATAGCCTTTGAAAAGGGAGACACCGACCTAGAGAAAGCATCCTACGAGTCACCTTCACTATCCAATCACATGCCAACACATGAGCCTACTAGTCCTATCCCCACACCACCATGTGATCCCATTCCTAGTCCATTGATCCCTCCACCTAATCCGTTAAGCACTTCATTACCTTCATCACCATGTTACTCTGACCCTCCATTAAATAAAAATGTTGAGTGGATTTTACAAGGGATGCTTGAAGCAAAACTCATTGAACTTCCTACAGTCAAACCATGTGAGGAAAGTACCTACAATAAAAATGACTATTGTGCATACCATAGGATCAAAGGTCATAATACAAATGTGTGCCCCATTTTTATGCCACTCCTCTACAAGATGTACATACAAAGCGTCCGTAAGCATGCCAAATCATCCCAATCTAGTCCAAGTCCTAATCTATCCAATCCTCCTATTCCTCCATCCAATCCTAATCCATCTGGCCTCACTATCCCTCCATCCTATCCAAATCCTACTTCTAAGCCTATACCTACCACTCCATCCACCATTATCATTCATCCCTTATATTGTCCATCTACCCATACCCTATTAGAGGATGTGATCCATTGGCTATTAGCAAGGAATAAATCATTGCCAGGTCATCAAAGTCCCATTCATGAGCCTATCACAGATTCTCCCAATGCCTTTCTTATTCCTCCAACTCCACCATGTGGCCTACAATCTGTTGAGCTTATTGAAAAGACTTCTCCCATGAGTCAACATCAAGGCTTATCATACCCTCATGTTGTCGACCAAAAGATTGTCCAAGAGTCATCCCCTTCCATCCAAGTAATCCAAGAACTATGTCAAGAGTATAATCCAACGCATATGGAAACACCAAGCCTTCATCCGAATCAAGGTCAAACCATCTCTAAGTTCAAACTATCCATGTCCTATATATTGCCTTTGATCAAGATATTACTTATGATCACAACCCTATTCATGAGCAAGTGTATCCCATTCATAGCCAAATTAATCCTATTTGTGCTCACATTTGTGATCAAGATTCTATATATGATCATAAAAACTACGATGAGTTTCTTAGCCTAACTTTATGCAACTCATGATAAAGAGGTTATCACTCCTCCTATCCTTCCTTCCATACCCATCCATGAGCAAGATATCCAAATTGCTCATATCCATTCTCCATCTAGCCCTACCCATGATCCCCAAACATGTTCTACCTGTCATGATGAGACACATGTCCCCCACATAAGCATAGAAGATCAAACAGCTATCTTGGATCATAATGAACACAGGAAAGATCCTAATGATCCTCCATCACCCATTATTGACCACATTTCAAATCCACCATCATATCCTATCGATCTATCCACCTTTATCCATGAGTGTTCCTCCCTAGGAACACAACAACCTTTATCTGCCACCTCAGCTTCTCCATTCAATAAAGGACTCATGTCTAGTGTTCCACCTACATCTAGTCCCATTGTCCATCTCATCCTCCAAAACATGAACTATCAAGGTAAGGGTCTAGGCCCTCTTGAACAAGGTATTTTGGAGCCCATCCATGTCAATGTTCCTCCGCGCTCATTTGGCCTTGGATACACTCCCCAAGGTCAACAATCTAACGATGTTGGCACTTCCTCGATGCCTCCTAAGTCCACTTTCCATCGCACATCCCATCATACTCCTAAGTCATATGTTTCCATTCCACCTCCATCATCCTACGAATTGCAAAAGCATGTGACCATATACACCTCTCGCCATCCACTTTGCCTCCGCTTCTTCTAACTCCTAATATCCCTCCATCGAACCTACCTCCACTACTTCCAACACCTTATCCATCCATCCATAAATCTTTTGCAAATCCCAATCATGACCAATAAATGCACACATTGTCTAAACAAGGAGCTTCCACCTATCCTTTTCCTTCCACTCACCCCATGGGATTCCAAAGAAAAAATTTGGATGCCTCTACCAAAGAATCAAAGAAAAATCCATCTCAAAAGCCGCCTACACCCACACACCTCAAAGCAAACATGAAAAAGGTGTGGGTCCCCAAGAAAGAAGCAATTACCTCAGAAGCTACACAAAAGCTGCATGCATCCAAACCCATACCTCCACAAGCAAAGTCAAAAACCAAAATGGTATGGGTCACTAAGCAACAAGCCATCAAGTCAAATGAGGCATCCACCTCTCATGAATCCCAACCATCTCCTTCCATCCATTCCATCCAAAAGCAGCAAAATCCTCCATCCCACATGAAAATCAAAAATCATAAAAACACTAAGTCTATGTGGGTCCCTAAATCACTTCATCACCCATCTCCTAAGAAAACAACACCTTTGCTTCCTAAACCTCCATCCCATCAAAAGCCTCACTTCCATCCCACAATTTCACATACCTCCATCTCCCCATCCTTCATCCATTATCCTACATATCTCCCTTATCAAATCCCTATGGTCCATGCTTTTGCATAAATGTTTCATCCATTATAATCCACTATGCCTCCATCTATAAGTCATCCATAATCCACATCATGATCTGCTATCGCACCTTTCATAATCCACTATCTACCTTCTCCATCTCACTTTCGTGCAATCCCTTATCAACATCTGATGAGCATACTTTGACATAGTCCATTCTGATGACATCCATCTAGTAGGACTACCATGGAACTAGACACTTGAGTCCCTTTCATCCATATCCACCTATCCCAGTCAAAAAGTCAAAAAAAATGAAAAAAGTAAAGAAAAATCCCTTCATCCAACGGTGAAAACCTAGAAAACAAGCACCCTAGATAAGTACCATGATGAAAACCTGGCAAACAGGTGACATGCGTAAGTTGATCTTCTATGTCACCTACACGTGGGGGCACCTTGTCTCATCAACACTATCATTCTCCATCCTCTCGTGTCTTATCTTGCTGTATCATATCCTACTGTCCTTATCTATTACATTTATACACCTACCCTATTGAGTCCATTCATCCTTCTTCCTTTTGATCTTGATAAAGATTAGGGGCAAAATGTTAAAACATGTGTTGGTTATCTCTTGATGTATCTCATCCATCCTATTGTCCTATTGTCATCCCATTGTCATAAGCATAATCCTAGCATGAGTCTTATCGTCCTGAGCGTTGTCATGAAAAATCCTAAGTATTGCACCTAGAATGGGGCATGTTATTCTGATGCAACATAGCCTTTGAGATCACATCCTAGCTCTCTTATGCATATGTCCAATGTTGCCTATCCTCTTATCCAACCATTTATCACAAGTCTTCCTTTCCATCCCCTATCGCCCATCCTTTCATCCATCCAAATCCTACATACCTACTTCCTGCCACCTAGACTTGGTTCTCTCCTCATCATTGGTATCTACTACAAATGCTATCAACATTGTAAATCCATTGACATTCAAAATATCCAAAAATACAAAAAAAATTGCAAAATGTCCTGAAAAAATACCAAAAAATCATAAAATGTCCTGAAAAATACCGAAAAATCACAAAATGTAATGAAAAAATCCCCAAAAAATCATAAAAAGTCCTAAAAAAAATCCAAAAAAATTATAAAATGTCCTAAAAAAATACAAAAAAAATTAAATATTCCCAAAAATACAAAAAAATCATAAAATCCAACAAAAAATCCAAACAATCATCAAAGTTAATCATCAAAATCAATCAAATCATTCAATCATCAAATCTAATCATCAAATTCAATCATCAAAGCAAATCAATCCAATCAATCAAATCAATCCCTCAACAATCATCATCTTTCATCTCCATCAATAAAACAAAATGAGAACTACATCTCATCTCTATCGGTAAGTGCCTTGATCCCGTGGATAGAGGGTATGTAGGCAGTTTGGAGTATGAAGGAAGTGCCCAGATTCAGGCACAGATGATATTCCTCTTTCTTCTCTCATCATTTTCTTCTATCATCTATCTTCATCAATTCATCAATCTTTCAAAACATTTCTTCTAATCAATTCTTCTTCAAATCTCTTCTTCAATCCATCACTTCTTCCAATCTTCATCCAATAAACTCAAATGCAAATTAACCCTTAAAACCATACCAACCAAGTTAATCAAGCTTGTCAAATTATCCAATCACATCCTTGGTCTTGATCCTAGCCTTTTTGTAAACCCAATCAATCGTTAATCAATCATCAGTCATCCTTGTGTTGCTCTAGGGATACATCTTTCCCCGCAATGACAACACTCTCATCATCAGTCAATCATTAGTTTATAGCTTGACAGGGGCAATACCTTGTTTTGTTTTTGAATCATTTGTGCATGCTTGCTTGCTTGCTTGTGTGTGTTATCATTTTTGCATTTGCATCTATATCTACCCAGCTAGTATTCATATCTTGTATCCAGACAAGGTTGTATTACACTGGGGCATGAGACACATCATCACCTTGGTCCTTATACCCTGGTGCATAACGTTTCTTGCTATATCAAACATATGGTTGCTCACTTTCATTGCAGCATAGCGCATCCTTCCTTTTCTTCTATCCATTTCCTTATATTTCTTCTTTGACCAATCACTTTCATTTAGAGAGCCTACCCGTGTCTGTCCAACCCACCTATCCTATTGAGGGGGCTGTTGAAACAAGGTAGATAACTGAGAGGGGGGGTGAATCAGTTATCTAAAAATTTCCTTATTTTTCTTTTCTTGTGTTATCTCTATATTCAATGATATATCAAAACATGAAAGCATATGCAACCATAAGAACATAAATAAAATTAACACACATGACACAAGTATTTTTACGTGGAAACCTTATTAAGGTAAAAACCACGGGATGACTAACCCAAGATTGTATTCTCTGTTAAAAGAATAAAGGAGTACAAAATGACACTTGCCAATTAGGGCTCACTACCCGGGCACACTGCTCACAAGAGGCCCACTGCCTACAAGAGACACACTGTCTACAGAACTTACATAAGATATCCAAGTATTTGACTGATGAGAAGCATCTACATATGCAAGAGTTCAGTTCTGGTTAGGCACAATATACTAATTTGTGGTGCAGAGGCACCTACCTAACAGCTGGCCTCCATGAGGCAGTTAGTTTGTTATAGGTCCGCATGATGACATACATGATCAGGATATAGGATAATGCACCCGTCCATGATCAGGATATAGGATAATTATCAGCATGATGACAGGATAGTCTATTTTTAGTAATGTTTGACTTTATCATGTAATAAGGTCCATTTGGACCGATGCTATGTATTAGATCAGCATAGGAGTATGTGTAGGCAGTTAGAGATCGGGATAAGGTTATCTGAGCTGTCCTCTCTCCCAGCCGCTTGGAAGCTCCCAGCCGCTGGGAAGTGAGTTGGTAGTACTCGAAGGATTTGTTATATATACCTTCGATCTGTTAGGGTTTAGACATATTGAGATTGAGATTGAGATTGATAGATGTATTGGTGTTGTGTTGAGTTGAGATTCAAGAGAGCAGTTCAGACATTGTGAAGCTGTATTCAGGATATTTGAATTTCAATTGAATAAGATCTCATCTTTGCATTATCTGATTGTATCAGTTGTATCTGTTTTGATTTCCTTTCCGTTTTGCAAGTTGATGGGTACTTTCAACCCTTCCACCGGTTGAACCTGCAAATCGGTGGAATGGTCCTGTATTATAGCTTAGTTTGCATTTGTGTTTTCTGTTTATGCATTGCATTGTTCAAGAGATCAGTTAGGAGCATGCTGTAAATCAGCCTAGCATCCTCATGTGCTAGGTATAGAAAGATAAGTTGTTAGATTTTGGTTTGAAGGCGATCCGGCCCGGTCGTCACATTATCTTTGGGTAATAGAGCGGTTCTGAGTGTTTACATGCAGTGGACGGATACACAGGAGTCTGCATGTGCGTTTCTAGCCGGAGCAAGCCGCATCGTCATCTGCGAATGCATCGCCATCAGGATCGGGTCGTGAAACTGTTGAAGTTTGCATGTTGCAAGTGCATCAGGATGTTTTGAGTTGGATATATACTCAGTGTATATATCGCAGTCAGGATCATCTCTCGGAGAAGCTCATCATCCGCGTATCGCTAGCAGATGCGGGTGTGAAAGTTCAGTTTTTGACTAAGTGTTGAAGAGTTCATTAGGATATTGTGTGACGTCATCGTCATCCGCATGTGACGTCATCGTCATCAGGATATTGAGATATTACTCTATGCGAGTTTATCCTGTCGTCGCTAAGGGTTTAGGTATCGGCGAAGGCTCTCGGCAGAAAGTTGTGAAACATCATCAGGAGGTGTATCGGCGTAGGCAGAAAGTTGTGAAACATCATCAGGAGGTTTCGAGGGAACCGGATAAATTAGATCATGATGCTGTTGCTTGTATCGTCGGGTAGTGGAGCATCGAAGGGAAGGTGTTAAGTTGTCGTCATCAGGATATTTGGAGCAACTGGATATTTGGATATCCTGCTGACGAAGGTGGTGTCGAATATCATGCTGATGCCGCTTGTGTTTGGCGCCCGATGAACAGTGCAACCGGAGGATGTTTGCGCCCGTTGATTATCATGATGATGATGATAGGCGACAGGCGGAGGAGGTGAATAGTAGTCGGCAGGAGGATAATTGTGCCCGACTGAAATATGATGATGCTGTTGGTGTTTTTAGGAAACATGATGATGATGCTGAGCCGATAGGGATTTTTATCAAGCTGTTTGTATATTTGGCTCCTCCTTCCTGTTAGTTAGCCTCCGTTGCGTTTCACTCTTTACTCCCCAAAAGAAAAGAACTCATGTCCCATGAGTTAGGATATGGAAGTCCTCCACCTTTACACTTTGCCTGTGCAATGTTCTGCCCTGTTCCAGCTTTGCCTGCTGCTGTCTCTTGGCTGCTCCAAGACTTCTGAACTGTAACTTGCTTTCTGGCAAGTAAATCCTCATGCCTGTTGATGTAGGCTTTTCTCTCACATACCTTGTGTTTGTCAGGTTGCCTGACCAGAACCTCTTTCTGAACTGCCTCTTGAACTGCTGCAATGTTCAACTCTATCTTCCTGTCAATCTTTATAGGACAAGCAATAGTCCCAACTATGACAACATCCCTGTCATTCTTCTGAACTGGTTGCTGTTTACCATCCTGTTTCTGAACCTGCTGCTGACCTCTGTCAGTCACAACTGAAACTTTCTTCATCTTGTTGTCTTTAACAACTCCTTTCCCTGCAGTGTCCTGAACTGCCTTTATGCCTGCTCCTCTAGGCATCTGCACAAATTCCTTCTTTCCCATTAAAATGACTTTGGCTGCCTTCTGTGCTGCAGCTGCTTCCTGTAATGGCATCAACTTAATAGTCTTTCCATCTTTCTGGATGGTGTAGGTATTAGCATACCCATCATACAGTACCCTCCTATCAAATTGCCATGGTCTACCCAACAGTAGATGACAACATTCCATGGGCAAAATATCACACAAAATTCTATCCTGATATGCTCCAATCTGGAAATCCACATATGCCTGTTCAGAGACAAAAAGTGAATGACTATCACTCACCCAAGATGCCTTGTAAGGGTGTGGATGTGGGATCCTTTCCAAATGCAGTTTATCCACCATCTCCTGAGATACCATGTTGTCTGTTGAACCAGTATCAATGACAACCTTACATACCTTACCTTTGCTCTTGCATGTGGTTTTGAAAAGAGCTCTTCTTTGCATCATATCCTTTGATGCCTGCAAACTAATTCTCCTTAGCATCAATGATTCTCCACTCTCTGGATATCCAACATTATCAGCCTCCTGATCCTTTTGATAAATGTTTGGACTCTGCACACTTTTCTCTTCTTTCTCTTCTTGCACAAGTTGTACTCTCTTGTCACTCGTTCTATCATTTCTGGATGATGAACCTTTGTTTTCTGGACATTTGAAAGATGGATGACCAAACTCACCACAGGTGTAACATTTCCCTGAAAATGTAGTAGAACCTCTACCACCTCCAAATCTTCCTCTATTACCTTTCCATCCACCTCTGAAATCAGACTGTCCCTGTCCTTTACCAGTGTCTTCTTGACTCTCATTGGTTTGCCTTGTTCTATGGGCTGATCCTCTTCCTCTATTGTTTTGTTCCTGTTTTCTCTTTAACTTCTCTTCCACTTTCAATGCCAACTGGAAACATTTCTGCACTGTATCTGGGTTATGCAGACTTAGATCATCCTGAATATTAAACCTCAATCCATTAAGGTATCTGGCTACCTTCTCTTCTTCACTTTCTTTCACCTTTGTCTTCATACAGAGTTTCATGAATTCTTCTGTATATGAGCTGACATCTAGCTCCTTCTGCTTCAGGTTTTGCTTCCTCTTGTGTAACTGGATACTGTAATCCAAAGGAATATAAGCTTCCTTTACCAATTCCATCATCTTCTTCCATGTGGCAACTCTACGTTTTCCTTCCTGTACTCTATCATCTTGAACAAAGTTCCACCATGTCAAGGCAGCTTCTTTCATCTTTGACTGTGCTATCTTCACTCTCTGTTGTTCTGGTATCTCCTCTGTTACAAAGAAATTGTTCAAACAGTCTATCCATTCCATCACTGAATCAGGGTCCATCTTACCTGTAAACACTGGCAAATCCAGTTTCACATCCATGGTTCTCCTCTCCATGGCCTTGAGGGCGTTCAACAGTGGCCTCTGGTCTGCAGGAACGACCTCCTCGCTCCAATTAGGGATCTCTTCTTCTTCCCTATCATCTTCTCTACCAGAACCTACTCTGCTCCTCAACTTTGCTAACTCATCTTTCAACTCCTGATTCTGAGCCTTCACGGCCTTGCTTTCTGCAATCTGTTTCTTCACCAGAACTGCCAACTCAGCGTTGGTCATCCTTGCTGGAACCTCAGATGTTCCTTCTCCGTCTGACATCCTGCTTATCTTTTCCAGAAGATCCTAACCTTTGCTCTGATACCACTATGATGCAGAGTGAAACGCAACGGAGGCTAACTAACAGGAAGGAGGAGCCAAATATACAAACAGCTTGATAAAAATCCCTATCGGCTCAGCATCATCATCATGTTTCCTAAAAACACCAACAGCATCATCATATTTCGGTCGGGCACAATTATCCTCCTGCCGACTACTATTCACCTCCTCCGCCTGTCGCCTATCATCATCATCATGATAATCAACGGGCGCAAACATCCTCCGTTGCACTGTTCATCGGGCGCCAAACACAAGCGGCATCAGCATGATATTCGACACCACCTTCGTCAGCAGGATATCCAAATATCCAGTTGCTCCAAATATCCTGATGACGACAACTTAACACCTTCCCTTCGATGCTCCACTACCCGACGATACAAGCAACAACATCATGATCTAATTTATCCGGTTCCCTCGAAACCTCCTGATGATGTTTCACAACTTTCTGCCTACGCCGATACACCTCCTGATGATGTTTCACAACTTTCTGCCGAGAGCCTTCGCCGATACCTAAACCCTTAGCGACGACAGGATAAACTCACATAGAGTAATATCTCAATATCCTGATGACGATGACGTCACATGCGGATGACGATGACGTCACACAATATCCTGATGAACTCTTCAACACTTAGTCAAAAACTGAACTTTCACACCCGCATCTGCTAGCGATACGCGGATGATGAGCTTCTCCGAGAGATGATCCTAACTGCGATATATACACTGAGTATATATCCAACTCAAAACATCCTGATGCACTTGCAACATGCAAACTTCAACAGTTTCACGACCCGATCCTGATGGCGATGCATTCGCAGATGACGATGCGGCTTGCTCCGGCTGGAAACGCACATGCAGACTCCTGTGTATCCGTCCACTGCATGTAAACACTCAGAACCGCTCTATTACCCAAAGATAATGTGACGACCGGGCCGGATCGCCTTCAAACCAAAATCTAACAACTTATCTTTCTATACCTAGCACATGAGGATGCTAGGCTGATTTACAGCATGCTCCTAACTGATCTCTTGAACAATGCAATGCATAAACAGAAAACACAAATGCAAACTAAGCTATAATACAGGACCATTCCACCGATTTGCAGGTTCAACCGGTGGAAGGGTTGAAAGTACCCATCAACTTGCAAAACAGAAAGGAAATCAAAACAGATACAACTGATACAATCAGATAATGCAAAGATGAGATCTTATTCAATTGAAATTCAAATATCCTGAATACAGCTTCACAATGTCTGAACTGCTCTCCTGAATCTCAACTCAACACAACACCAATACATCTATCAATCTCAATCTCAATCTCAATATGTCTAAACCCTAACAGATCGAAGGTATATATAACAAATCCTTCGAGTACTACCAACTCACTTCCCAGCGGCTGGGAGCTTCCAAGCGGCTGGGAGAGAGGACAGCTCAGATAACCTTATCCCGATCTCTAACTGCCTACACATACTCCTATGCTGATCTAATACATAGCATCGGTCCAAATGGACCTTATTACATGATAAAGTCAAACATTACTAAAAATAGACTATCCTGTCATCATGCTGATAATTATCCTATATCCTGATCATGGACGGGTGCATTATCCTATATCCTGATCATGTATGTCATCATGCGGACCTATAACAAACTAACTGCCTCATGGAGGCTAGCTGTTAGGTAGGTGCCTCTGCACCAATTTGACACACTTCATTCTTCCTCTGTTCAGTGTTGCTATTCTTTCACATTCTAGACTTGAATTACTGTTCACACACGTATCCCTTCTTTTCTTCACACCTTCTATCTAGACATATTTCTTACACACACTCACAAGCTTGAATCTATCGGATATATATATCCGCATTAAGAATTTCCTTCAACTTCTTAGTCGGCAACAGGAACACTTGAGATATTTGCAAATTATTGATCTGTCAGCTGAATCCATGTTTGATTAATGATGCGCATCAAAAACTTAGGCATAGAAGTCATTAATCATGTCAGACAATAATGTATAATGCCACAACTTGCTTGATCAACACCTTTTACACATCCGGATTGAAGTCTGATACTTTGTCGGTCAGTTCTTCCTTTGTCTGGTCTGCCTGACTGGAACCCAACACTCAAATGCTCATATATTTTTCATGCTTTATCACCAGAGGCTAAATATTTGGAATACAATAGTAATGATACCCCTCTTGACTTGTCCAAGTCCGCAGCTTACTGAGTTACACCATCTGAGAGATCCAGACCTGATTGTTAGACCACGTTACATACTCTGTTCTTGTCCACCAGACCAAAACAATCTTCAATCTGACTTCTAGTATAGGCATATTATGTACTGGGGATGTGTGGGATAGATTTTCTTGCCATCAATGACAACACTAATGAGTCCTAGCAGTGTCTCTTTCCAACAATCTCCCCCTTTGGCATTGATGGCAACACTTAGCGAAAGATGACTAAGTGTCGCAGTAACTCCCCCTTTGCTTGTGCTCTATTTCTTTACACTGCTTTATCGGAGCTCCCCCTTTGCTGGATTCCTCATTTTTCACTGCTCTTCACTCCCCCTTTGACATCAATGGCAAAGGGCGGGATCCGCATATCAAAATTGTGCAAAAATTATTATATACATGGCCGCATATGTATAAACAAGTCATACCTTATACTTACATATACTTAAATATATCCGCAAAGGTTGTTTTCAACTGTACAATTTATGTGGCCCAACTCCTCTTCATTCTATCCAAAATGGAGATGTGTCCACTTAATAAAAACGCATATGCTTCTGCCCTCTTTAAATGTATTGGATTACTGGTCTGGGCTGTACTTTAAGCATCTGTTAAAGCATCATGCAATACCTCTAACTTAGGGAGGATTATTCCCCTAAGTTCACCCATTCTATCCATTAGATTCCTCTTCTCCTTAACTAGTTTCTTTATCTCATTTATGATAACAACTGCTTGACATTCTTGGTTTACCAGAGAGATGGTAAGAGGATCAAAATTCTGGGATAGGCTTAACAACTTTTCTTCTTGTTCTTTCATCTTCTTTTCAATGTCCATTGAAACCTTAGGCCAGGATGAACAAAATTTATATATATCTCCTCCATCCTTAAGGGCATTTTCAATGCTCTTTATTCCAATGTCTAAGGTTCTTCTATCATTGTTAATTAGTCCTCGTACCTCACTAAACCTTTTGTCAAAGAACTCTTTCTGGATCTTAGTTTCTGCCAATTTTTCAAGAGATTCAAAGTGAGAATTGATAGAGTTAACTAAGTTTTTCAAGTTACTTGATGGAGAGGCAGATGCATCCTTTTGATATGTAGGCATGATCTTCTCTAGTACACTAGATGTAATATTCAACAGTTCACTGTCCTCCATGTGTGATTTTAGAAGTTTCTCTTTTGCTTTGGCCTGAGCAAAAGATGCTACTTTCATTATCTAAATCAGAGAGAGAGAGTCAAAATTTAGTGGCCCTTGAATCAACTCAGGTTCATCCAGCTCCATCATTTCTTTGTCCAGGAAATTCTGTATTGTCTTTGCACTATCTCTTGCTGGTGATTCAGACTTCTTTCCTTTAGAGATATCAGGACTGATCGGTTTGGATAAGTCATCACCAACCTTTTCTTCTTGTTCTTCTTCTTTTGCCTTACCCTCTTTCTCTTGATTCTCCTTCTCTTCTCTTCTTCCTTCCCCTTCTTCTTCAGTGCCAGGAGGATTTGTCTTGACAACTGTGGGATCTGGAGGAGTGACATTACCATAGTTTATTGTTTTGTGAACATCCTCTTCCAGAACAGAGGAGTCTAAGTCTTCAAAATTTTCTTCATCTATTTTCTTTAATCCTTCGACATCCTTGTCAGAGAATTATTCATTGATTATTTTTAATCCTTCAACATCCATGGTAGAAGGCTCTTCATTTGTTTCCTCTACAATAGGAAGATTAAATCTCTTCAAGGCTTTTTGGAGAATTTCTTTTGTTTCATCAGCTATTTGATCAGTTTCTCCAAGCATGAGTTTGTTCATTCTGGACTTGCTCTAGAAATCATCTTTACTACCTTTGAGAACCATGTTCATTTGCTTGGGAGTGATAGAAGGACATAGTTGTATCATTATCTGCTCCCGGATCTCCAAGTCTTTTTCTTTTGCATTCTCTTTTCTCAGCTCCAGTACTTTTTCTAGGCTTTTAGGAATTAATGAAATTATTTCAATGAAGGCTTTGTTATAGACATTCAAATACTTGATAGTTTCCTCCTCAAGTATTCTCTTGTTTACATCATTGTATTCATCATAAAATTCTATCACAGGCTACAGGTCTCCATCCATAGTGATTGCTTTGATGATATCTTCAATTGAGAGAGTAGGTTTTTCAACAAATTCCTTTGTTTTCTTTTCCTCACTTTTGCTGCCAGAGGACTTCCTAGAAGTTCTTTTCTTCTTCATTTTCCTGATTTCTTCATCTGATTCTGTCTCTACATCATCCTTTTGGCTCACATATGTTCTTGTGGCCTTTGACTTCATTATCTTTTCTCCTTTCCTGGATGGTTTGACTTCCGGTTTGGTAGTCTCTAAGCTTTTAGGAGGGACAAGAACAAAACTCTTGGAAGATCTAGTTTGGGAGGAGGCTTGCACTGGAATGCTTTCTTTCCTTGCTTCTTGTCTTTCTTTTTCTAACTTTTCTATTTTCTATCTATTTGCATCAACTGCTTCTTTAGATATGCCAAATCTTTTGGAAATTTCTTCAACTTCCTTTCTTACTTTTCTTTTCATCTCAGGTTGCCTTAACTCAACATGTATTTTTATGCTTATCTCTTCAAAGGTGCCAAACCTTTCTACTTCAGTGTCTTTAGGTTGGCTCAGCAAGTGTTGGACATGAATCTCCAAAATGTTTTCATCGATCTCATATCCCATGGGCATTATCCACACAGTTCTTGGCTCAATTGCCTCCATTAGACATTGATCAGTGTCAACCATAAAGCAAACTGTGTCCTTGTATTTCTCAACTATGGACTGTGGTATTCTCTCTCTGGTTTGCATCATGCTTTGGAAGTTTTTGAAGTAACCCCAGAGAGAAGAGTTTTGGGCTTGTGTATCACCAAGTCCATACATGTAATCTCTTATTTGAATTGCAACTGGTTTATCATTTTGCCAAACCCAACCCTTTGATCCAGGCAGCTCATTCATCTAGTAGAAAAACAAACACAATATTAGACTACCATATTTGAAAGAGTTTTTCTTATCTTTCTTGATCTTTTGCAGGTTTTCCATCAGTTGACTCAGTAGAAGCTCACACAGGTCATAATTTGCATCTTTCTTCAACATCTGATATGCAGCATAGATTGTTGTACCAGACACAGATTTTTCCCTAATTGAATTGTAGATTTTGTAGCCAATTATCATTGAGGCAAACTTGACATCTAGATCTATGATGTCATCTATAGTCATTGCTCTTTTGTCAAATTTGGATTCGGTGGCTTCAGTTATCATTTGGTTCTTTACAGATTTAAGTGCGGGTAACCCACCAATTGAATGCAGTCTGGTCACAGCCCTGATGACATCTTTGGTTATCTTGAATGGCCTCATCAGCCACATAAAATTGTCATGCATCCTACTTAGAACATACTAGACCCATTCGTCTTCTGCAAAAGATGGAAAATGTATGCAATTTTCGAAGTGTTTGTCTCTTAGGGTCTTGAATTCAGGTCTGAGTTCAAAATTCTCATCCATTAACTGATTTTGATAGATGTCGATCAATTTTAAGTCTCCAAAATCTTTGATGTTTGCATGGATATAAACCCTAACATCTTCAACATGCAAGACACCGTGAGGAATGCTGGAAAATGCGCATAAGGGATCAACTTCTAGTGACTTGTAAGGGTGTTTCTTGAATTTTGGTCTCGGTCTTTCAAAGATTTTAACAACCATTGGAGTAGCCATTCTAGCAAGAAAGAGAATTTGTAGAAGAAAAATACTTTTTCACGCGTTAGGGTTTGAAGAAAATGTCAGAGCAATTTTCTGTTTGGATTTGATCCTTAGCTTGAACTTGAGTAAACTGTAGAATCTCTTCTCAGAGCTCTTCTCTCATCTTCATTTTGAATGCAAAGTGTGATAAATGATGAGTGAAGACCCTTTTATTCTTCCGCTAAATCTAATTTATCATTGTAATAAATGCACAACCTTTTATGTCAACCGATTACCCTGTTTCTCAAGCGAGCTTTTCATAAATCACCTTACGAATCTTCAAACTTGTGCCTTAGTGTGTTGATAACACCCATGTGTCTTAAAGACTTTCTTCTGGATCTGTAGATCTGAATATTGCATTTCTAAATCATACCAGATCAATTTACATTGCTCTATTAACACTGAATGGTTGCCAGAACTGGATCTACTCAAGTGGTCATAAACTTTTTGAATCTTCATGCGGACCCCTCACAATTTGGCTAAAGGCTCTTTGGAGGATTCTCTAAGAACCCTTTAATCCACAACATCAGATGTTTACTCAATGTGCCAAATTTAGGCACTTCCTAACTGGCTGGGGGAATTTGATCTTCTTTGTAGCTCCCCCTGAGCCAGAGCTCATTTTTAATTTTCAGAGGGATTAAACACCAGATTCTGGTGTGGACCCATCACCAATGTTCATCACATTCTTCTTTGCCCAAGTCTTTCTCATTTCCTTCTGAATCTCATCTGCATTCACTTTACCTTTGCCTTTGTCTTGTTTCTGATCATGTTTCATCGGACCTTTTCCATCATGATTTCTGCTTCTGCAGAATCTAGCTATATGACCGGATTTATTGCAATTGTAACACACAACATTTCCTTTCTTATTTGATTGATATCCTCTTGATTTGCATTGATTAGCCATATGCCCCATTCTATTGCATGTAAAGCATCTACCATTGAAATAATTTCTCATTTGTATATTTCTACATTCATGAGATTTGTGACCATACCTTTTGCAATTAAAACATTGACCGGCAAAGGATGAATTGTTTTGATTCATTCTGTTCCTACACTGAGTTGCTTTATGACTGAAATTGTTGCAATTGAAATAGTATCCATTGAAAGATGGGTATCTTTGGGCATTTGGTTGCCTTACCGGAAGTCTTCTAGGACTGTTTCTTTGACCTCCTGATCCAAAGTTCTTTTGACCAGATCCAGAGCTTTCACTTTTCTCATATCCCAAGCCATGCTTATCATCTACCCTCTTTCCAGAAGAACTTCAAGTTGGGCTGAGCTTATCTTGAATTTTTCTTTGTATTGATTTGCAGATTGAAGGTATTATTTGAGAGTGTCAATCTAGCTCTCAAGTTGTTCTTCATTGTATCTGGCTTCTTCAAGATCAGATTCAAGATGTCCGATTATTCTATTCATTTTGTGGCAGTCCTCTATTTTCTCCTTGAGGGATTGTTTTAGGTTATCTTCTGTCTTTCTCTTTTCTTCAATTTCTTGGGTGAATTTCATAACCCTTGATTCCATTTCATGTCTTATCATAATGGCTTCTTTTGACAGCTTCTCACATAGCTTAGTTTTCTCATTTAGATCCTCATTAGTATTATTGGTTTCATTTTGTTCTGCCAATTTTTGAAGAAGTTCCTTCCTCTTTTTCATGGAGATACTGAGTTTTTCTTTTAGTTCATTGATGAAATCATCAGCCTCCTTAAGTCGTTCTCTCAAAGCATTGACTTCAGACTGGGATTTTTCAAGATCATCTAAGGTAGACTGTAGTTGTTCTTTCATACCATATTCATCCATTGAGATTCCCAAATCTTCCTCAAGCTGTTAGACTTTTCAGAGGAACTTGGCTCTGATACCAATTGTTGAAACAAGGTAGATAACTGAGAGGGGGGGGTGAATTAGTTATCTAAAAATTTCCTTATTTTTCTTTTCTTGTGTTATCTCTATATTCAGTGATATATCAAAACATGAAAGCATATGCAACCATAAGAATAGAAATAAAATTAACACACATGACACAAGTATTTTTACGTGGAAACCCTATTAAGGGAAAAACCACGGGGTGACTAACCCAAGATTGTATTATCTGTTAAAAGAATAAGGAGTACAAAATGGCACTTACCAATTAGGGCTCACTGCCCGAGCACACTACTCACAAGAGGCCCATTACCTACAAGAGACACACTATCTACAAAACTTACAGAAGATATCCAAGTATTTGAACTGGTGAGAAGCATCTACATATGCAAGAGTTCAGTTTCAGTTAGGCACAATATACTGATATGACGCACTTCATTCTTCCTATGTTTAGTGTTGCTTTTCTGTCACATTCCAGACTTGAATTGTTGTTCGCACACTTATCCCTGCTTTTCTTCACACCTTCTATCTTGACATATTTCTTGACAACAAAAATCTAATGGATGTCAGCTTAGCTACAGGAGAAAAGATTTCTCCATAATATATACCTTCCTTTTGAGAATACCCCTTAGCAACCAGTCTTGCCTTGTACTTATCAATACTACCATCTGGACCATATTTATTTTTAAATACCCACTTATAGCCCACAGGTTTTCTACCTTCAGGCAAGGGCACCAGATCCTAGGTTCCATTTTTCTCCAACGATGACATTTTGTTATCCATGGCTTCCAACCAAGAATCTGAATCAGGTAAACTAATAGCTTCTTTCACAGTCCTAGGTTCATCAGTATCAGTAAGCAAAGCATAGGCACAACTTGAATCAAGTACTGAAAATCCATACCTATTTGGTTGTCTTCTTTCACGTGTAGACTGCCTCAATGGCTGAGGTGCAGGTTCAGGTTCTTGCTCTGGATCTGAATCTTTGGAGCTACTCGAACTCACTTTTGAACCATCTACACTTGGTGCTTGTTGTTCCTCTTTTACAGGGGTCAGAGGAGTATTAACAACACTCTTTTCTTTCTTTTCTCCGGTCTTCTCCGACTGAGGATCAATAACCAAAGGTTTCAGTTCTCTGAAAATTACATTTCTGCTGTAAATTACTTTTTCAGTTTAAGGATTCCAAAGCTTGTATCCTTTAACACTGACTCCATAGCCAATAAAGATACATTTGACTACCTTGTAGTCCAGATTAGATCTTTTTACCTCAGGAATATGAGCATATGCCTCATAGCCAAAAACACGAAGATGTCTTAGAGAGGGCTTCTTTCTAAACCATGCTTCCATAGGCGTCTTATCAACCAATGTCGAAGTAGGAGAACGATTCAGTAAGTAACAAGTTGTAGCAACTGCCTCAACCCAAAACCTTTGTTCAAGACTAGCATAACTCAACATACTTCTTGCTTTCTCCATCAATGATCGATTCAATCTTTCAACAACTCCATTTTGCTGTGGAGTATAAGGTGTAGTCTTATGCCTTTTTATTCCATGATCAAGACAAAATTTATCAAAATCTACATTGCAGTATTCACCACCGTTATCCGTTCTCAAACATTTTATTTTTCTACCATTGTAATTTTCCACAAAAGTTTTAAATTCTTTAAACTGACTGAACACTTCTGATTTATTTTTCAAAAAATATACAAATGCCCTCCTTGAATAATCATCAATAAATGATACATAGTATCCTGATTTAGACAAAGAAGGAACATCAACTGGACCAAAAACATCAGAATGTACATAGTCCAAAACACCAGAAGATTTATGAGAACCAGAGTAAAAAGAAACACAGTTTTTTTTTCCATATATGTAATGTTCGCAGAAATCAAACTCCAGATTACAATCAATTAGCCCATCTACCAGGTTTTTGTTTTTCAAAGTTTTTAAACCTTTTTCACCATGTGACCAAGTCTATGATGCCAGAGCATTGTTTTCTCTGCATGAAGTTTAACTTCCATAGAGTTTGCATCATGTGTTACAATAGTAGCTTTTTTAGATTTTACAGAGACATTATTACAGCACACTGGTTTAGCATCTAACCTATAAAAAGTTCCAATGCATTCACCCTTTGCCAGTACAATAGAACCTCTAGTCATCTTACATCCACCATTCACAAAAGTAACTTGCACTCCGACATCATCAAGCTTACTAACAGAAAGTAAATTTCAAGCCAGACATGGTATGTGTAATACTCCATTCATTCCCTTTATTCTGCCATCCAGGAACTGGATTCTGACTCTTCCTCAGCCAACAATTTCCAGTGTCAAATCACTTGCCAGGAACACCTTCCCAGTAGCATATGGTTCATACTTAGTGAACCATTCTCTGTGAGATGTCATATGGAAAGACGCTCTTGAATCCACCAGCCATACATCTTCAGATGTAGGCATTGCCAAGGCAACAATGAAGGCATTTGCATCACTTTGAGAAGAATCAGTGTCAGAGAAGTTCTTCTTCTTCTTTTTCTCCTCTTTGCAGTCTTTTCTGATGTGTCCTTTCTGCCCACAATTCCAGCACTTCACCTTGGACTTTTTACCAAGAGATTTTGATCTCCCCTCTGATTTGGACCTAGACTTCTTGTCCTTCTTTTTGTCTCTTTCCTTTGATCTACCTCGAACGGACAGGGCCTCTTTGGCCATCTTAGAAGATTTCCTTCGCATCTCTTCAGATAATAGTGAGGCAACAACTGCTTCAATTGTAAACATAGTTGTTGTACTTCCAATAGCCATCACAAGATGATCCCATGAGTTAGGTAAGGAACACAACAGAAGCATACAGTGGTCCTCTTCTATTTTTACACCTACATACGTTAATTGTGCAACAATCATATTAAATGAGTTCAGATGGTTTGCTACAGATGCTCCTTCATCCATCTTCAGAGAGTACAACTTCTTTCTGAGGAAAAGTTTATTCACCAAGGACTTGCCCTGATAAATATCTCCCAACTTCTTCCACAAAAGGTTTGCAGTCTTCTCTTCATGGACATTTAATAGAACAAAGTCCGCTAAACTTAATCTTATCAGTCCTCTGGCTTTCCTATCTGCTAAGTCCCAATCTTCTTTCTTCATGGCTGAAGGTTTAGTTCCAAACACAGCAACCCAAAGATCTCTGTCGACCAGCATATCTTCAACCTTAAACTTCCACAACTCAAAGTTTGTGCCATTGAACTTTTCAATGTCTATCTTTCCTGATGTAGTTGCCATCTTATTTAATAAAATAGACCTCTACAGAACTCCCACTCACAGAACTAACACAAAAAACCCAACCTACCAACAAGGATAACACAACTGGCTAGGCTCTTATACCACTTGTAAGGAAAGCAGAGGTGCAGAACACAGCTTCCCTAATGTCAATTCAAAGGGAATAATGCAGACAGGTAACGTTTAATTCAAATACACAAATGAAGACACTAGAAAAAATAGAATAAACATGCAAGATAACAGAGAACAACACTAGATATACATGGAAAAACCCTTTCAGGTAAAAAACCCACCACCACAAGAGAGACAATCTTTATTTATAGTAAGCTTAGAAAGATTACAATTAAGATCCAAACCCTCTCACTTAGGTATCGATTCTCAAATCATACAAACAGTTCACTTCCATTGTACATCTACAAAATGAACAATATGATCGAATCTCTTCATCATCTTCATCGACATCACTAGATCTATATATATATTTTTCAGTCTTCAAGAGAAAAATAGTTTTTAACTTCTACCCTAACTATTCGTATCAACTGACCCAGTGTCGCTACCTTCCAACCGTCGTAACTGTTCACATTCATGTGAGAACTTTAGTCCCACATTCACAAGTTCGCGTTAGACATCCAGGGTTAAATACTCGGACACACTGTATGACTATCGTCAGCAATTTTGTTGCCAATGATGCTAGTCTAAGCTTCATTAGAATAGTTAAAACTATCAGCGACCACTTCATCATTCACAACGATGAGTCCTTGTCCCACCGATGCCCAAGTCTTCATGCATACATTAGAGTAACGAAGATAGTCAGAGTGACATTTGGAAACTGCACTGAAAGTTATGACCTTGCCAATCCAAGCTTTCATCAGAAAGACACAAGACTATCACGACATCTCAAGGCCGGGCCGATAGTGGTTCTCATGCTGACACCAACTCTTCGCCAACCCTTCATCGGAGTGATAGTAACTGTCAGATTAACTACCACAAGCTTTGCCGACGGTCAACCTTATGCCGATAGCCTTTGTTGGTGTAACCTTGCAGATCGGCCAAAGACTTCTCACTCCCACCGATAGTGAAAGTCTACTCGATAGTTCACTACCCTCAGTGAGACCTTGCAGATTGGTGTAGCATTAACAAAGTCTGTCGATGCTCTAGTGTGGCCAATGACCAAGGAATGAATGAGGTTCCAAGAAGTAACTTGAGACATTAGATCTCTTCATGATATACTGCTATTGAGAGGCATTGTTTAGCTTTAGTGTTTGCAACACAGAAGCTAAGACACTATCTATTAAATGCTGAAATACATGTCATGGTAAAATTTGACCCTTTAAAGCATCTCTTCACAAAAATTGATTTGTCAGGTTGTCTTGCTAAATGGGTTATGTTGTTAACTGAATTCAACCTTAAGTTCATCTCCTAGAAGGCGATTAAGGGACAAGCACTAGCAGACCATTTAGCTGATGCACCTTCTCCGTTTACTACTCAAAACAAGGATACATTCCTTGATGACCAAAAATTGACTATCGCTAAAGAAGATGAATGGGAATTGTACTTTGATGGATCAAGATGTTGAACTGGCTCCGGTACAGGTGTCATACTAATACCTCCTTCAGGAAAGTTGATGCCTATGTCTTATCGTGTCAACTTTTCATGCACAAATAACATCGCCAAGTACAAAGCCCTCATGGCAGGACTCCGTGTTGCTTTAGTGTTGAACATCAAGCATCTCACCATATACGGTGATTCACAACTCGTAATATGACAAATAAGTGGATCCTATCAAACTAAACAAGATAAATTGTCTCAATATCAAGATCTTGCTCTTTCTTTGTTGAAAATGTTAACATCTTTTACAATCAACACCAGTCCAAGAAAAGATAATCGACATGCAGATGCAATGGAAAGCTCAGCTTCCCTCATATCCCCTGATGATTCTTCTGGTGACTTTGTCTTTCATATTCAAAATCTCAAAATACCAGCTATGGAGGATGCTATCCTTACACCTTCAGAGCTCTGTGGAAATATAAATCAAGATGAATGGTTCTCCCATATATTCAATTACTTGTGTGATATAACTATTCATGATTCAACATCTAAGAACACCCGCATTCACCTACACAATCTTGTGGTGTGTTACATAATATTATCAAATGTCTTGTATAGATGAAGCTATAATGGTATTTTACTCTGATGCTTAAGTAAATTAGAGATTCTGATAGCTTTAGAAGAGGCTCACTCTGGTGCCTGTGGAGGGCATTTTGGAGGTAAGACACTTGTACAAAAGTTAATACGTATGGGATCCTATTGTCAGACCATGGAACGAGATTCCTTTGCTTACGTCAATAAGTGCCCGCAGTGTTAGCAACATCAACACTTAATCCAAGCACTTGCCTAGGAACTTTGTGCCCAAGTGTCACCTTGGCCATTTTCTGTTTGGGGCTTGGACTTAATTGGTAAGATATCTCCACCTTCTTCAGAAGGACACACTTTTATAATCATGACTACAGATTATTTCATGAAGTGGGTTGAGCTTGTTCCTTTGCGATGCATGACCGCGGAAATAATTTGTCAGATTTTATAAGATAACATTATATCTCGATTCGGCATACCTTCATCCTTTATTTCTGACAATGGCACACCATTCAAGAACAAGGAAGTGAAGGAAATTTTGGACAAATACCACATTCAATATCACTTCTCTACACCTTACTACCCTCAATCAAATGGTCAACTTGAGGCTTCAAATAAGGTTATCGGGGAAATTTTATGAAAAACTGTTAACAAACATCAAAAAGACTGGCATACTCAATTGACCTATGTATTATGGGCATATAGAATAAGCATCTGTATGGCTATGGGGACCACCTCGTATAATCTTGTCTACGGTGCTGACGTAGTAATGCCCTTGGAACTTGAAATCTCTTCCTTAAGAGTTTCCCTAAGGGATGTTCTTGATGATGACATAGAATGATAAAAATGATTGCAACAACTTGAAATACTGGATGAACAGTGTATCCATGCTCTCAAGCACCTTAAAGCACATCAAAAAAGCATACAATGATCCTATAATGAACATGTTATACACCGTTCATTTGACATTGTAGACTTGGTGTTGTATGAGAATCAACGCAATGTGAATGCACCTCCGAGAGAAAAAGGGAAGTTCAGTCCTAATTGGCTCGGACCGTATGTTGTTATTGAATCCTTTGGGTTAGGTACATATAAGATAGCTGATGAGCAAGGTATGCCGCTTAAAGAACACATTAATGCAGCGCACCTCAAAAAATTTTATGCTTAAGGTCATGTGTTAAATGTTACTTTAAAAGTTAAATTACTAGCTAATTTAGCTTCAATTTTGAAAAAATAATCTTTTTGTCCTAATTCATTTAACATATCATCTTTTTCAGTTAATTATGGTTGTATCTTGTTTAAATGTTTTAAGATCACCTCTAAATTAATTGTATTAAGCATAGAATATTCTACAAAGTAATGCATTTCACAAAAACCACATTTGATAACCAGAAACATCAATAAGAAAACATCATATCTATATATATATGCTCAGTTTTGATATACATTCGAGGTGACTATCCCGTATAGAAAAATGGGATGTCATAATACAAAATACATCTATCACATAGTGGAACCCCTGTCACCTGTACCTACAGAACCTTGTGGTGTATGTGCGACGAAAGGATGACCGTGTATGGATATAGATCGTGAATGACTTCTAGAGCCACTTCACGCTCGTAATCCCCTGATCATTCCCCTCAGTCCCAACACCTCGTCACGCATATCCTGGTACATCTGCTAATTCGGTTCCTCTCTATTGTGACTCTCTCTAGCTCTACCTAAATCCTATCCTTGTCAGCTCTTGTCTGATGTACCTCTACCGACAAAGCCTCACTGTTGATATGACCTCTCTCAGGCACAGTAGCTGCTACAATCTTCTCACGAAGTGCCTGTAGCTCCGCCTCTGCGTACTTGGCTCTCTGAGTGGACTGATCTATGATACCCTCCGCTGATAACCTATATCTCATGAAAGGCATAAAGATCTCTACATGCTGCCCTGCAGATGGATGTGGCGAATAACCTGCCTACACATGCTACTCGGCTGCATCAAATGGTACTATCTTTGCTATGACGTGACTCACAAAGTCATGCCATGCATTTGTCCCAACTGCAAAAATAGAAATAAAGTAGATATCATCACCTCATATAAACATAAATATAAATATAACTCAAAATACTCATAAGCTACTGCATATAAATACTCAAAATGTATCCTTCCAGGATCGCCATCTCACCAAGATGGATCTCGAATAGCTAACAGTATGATGAGCTTTGCAGTTGCTACTGCAGGTGGGGGCATACGCCTACTAGACTCTCCATCCTCGCGTTGACTCGATCTCCTCACACCCGCAGGTGAGGGAACCTGAGCACTCAACCGAGATTGAGTATCCTCTTCCTTGTTGATGTTTAACTCCTGCTGGTCTCGCCGTGTCCTCACTCTAAAAGTGAACCATGATGCGACCTCTCCCTTGTCGTCATCCTCATCCTCCTCATCACCATCTACATCATAGTGGCCTGCTAAGTCACATAAATCATCCTCCATCTCTGCGTCGATCCCCTTCCCAAGCGAAGGCTAAGGATCCCCGGTGTGGTGACTAGGTGGATAAATGTGAGCTGGTCGTACCGTCTGCCACCAAATCTCATATGCCCAAGTCACTCTGACATCATTTGCATTAGATACTAGCTCTGCATCCTCTAGACCATCATCATCACTCAATGTCACGTCTTCTATAGTTGGTCGTCAGGTATTGTCTGCCCTAACTATGCTGCACATAGAACGTGGATAGATTGGACGCATCTTGGGTACATCCTGTCGCTCTCCCAACTGGCGTGCTATCCGATCATAGTAGAAGCATGAGATGACATGATCGAGGTGACTGGCCAACAGCCAATCCCTCTGCATCCTGGATAATGGTCTCCGCTCACTAGGCCACGCTATACAATAGCGATAAGGTCTCCAAACAATGTCACTAGGCTGTAATCTGTCAAATATGATACTCCAGTAAAGAAAATCACCAAACCTCTAGCATTTGATCAGGGGATAGCCATGAGCACGTGGATAAGATAACTCTGGCACTATAGGAAAACCTACAGGCCATGTGCAGCTAATATGCTCAAAGGCCCACACCTGCAATAGTGTGCAACACATAACACCCTGCACCTCATAATGCACATATCGATCCAAATCACGATACAGGTGTGCAAGCATACTGCATCCCCATGCGTACACTATCCTGTGTTACTCCATTGCCCTGATTGTGTGTACAAGGCCAGCATGGAGGTGAGTATCATGACCATCAAGTGCGACTGCTAATGCTATTGTCACAATCATGATCCACTAAACTAGTGGAATATCCGTGCATCCCTGCTCTGATAGCCAAAGCTGTATATGCACACGCTCCGCATGAGCGATTGTGCGGCCCAAACAGTATATCTGACTCTACCGGGTATACTCTACTGAGCGGTGACCTGTGACTATCACTGTCTCTCCCTGTATAGGCAAACGCAGGATCCGGAAGACTTCCTCTAATGTAATGGTCATCTCTTCTAGTAGTGAGCTTTCTTTAGGGAGTAGTAGCTTCCTTGGGTTGTAGCCCTAAAATAAAGTCTACAGGGAGTTGTAGCTTCCTTGGGTTGTAGCCCTAAAATAATGTTTTAAACTTTTATAGTAGTGAGAATTATATTGTGAGTTAACACTCACTATGGTTTTTCCCAATTTTGGGTTTTCCACGTAAAAATCCTAGTGTCATTGTGTTGATGAATGTGTTGCATGTTTTACTTTCTGTTCTCTAAGTAAATGAATCTGATCTGCAAATAAAGTAGTTAAGTTTTAGTGTATGTTGATTCACCCCCTCCCTTAGCATCTCTGTGTGTTCAACACCTTGATCCCATTTCCCCTCCAATTTGCCTATAAATACAAGCTCTCACAAGTCATTTTCACATCCAAGTTTTAAGCAACCTTATCATGCCAAAATATCCTCTCATATCCCTCCATAGTGGTGGAGCCCCCATACATTTTCCTTGTTTGATTGCATGAAACCCTTAAATTGGTTAAGATTGTGTCTAAGAAGATAAAACCCTAAGCCCTTGTAGTATTTCAAAGCCCATGTTAAAATTTGTGTTGACTTTTGATAGGCAGTTGTCTCAGACTTAAGTTACAACATAATGTCATTAGATTCATTCATAACTAGCCCTATAAGCTTTGTCATCGGCTTTTCCTGTCAATGAGAAGTGCTTTCTAAGTAGAATGGATGGTTATCACATTGTCGCAGACCTTTGGTCTGTTAGATCTATTGGGTTTATGCGGATGCAATGGCCATTGATTTTGAGTTGGCAGACTTGGGACTTTAATATAACATGCTAGATTATGGTAGCACATTGTGAAGAGGTGCTATGGAATATTCTTTGTGCTATTGCAATATTGTGCCAACTGGAGGATGGGACTTGTTCCTATCTTAAAAATAAATGAAGCAACCACCTAGCATACTAGCATAGGGGTAGCAGTGTGGGTCCCTCCCGGGCTTGTGCTGGTGTGATGAGATGACATATGGTAGGACTACAACTTTTTCCGATTAAGAGACATTCTTCATTGGCATTTCCTAATTGGTTGCTAAATCTTTAATGGTCCTAATGGACTCTTTTTTAATTTTCAACCATTCATTTTGTATTGTTGTGTTTCAAAATCTATGGTCCAAATTCAAATTCTAGATTTCATCTAAGCATGCTAGCCTGGCAGCTTCAACCTCGATTTGTCGCTTAAGTATGCAAGAAGATGATTTGATAAATAACACATTTTTTCAACAATTTTTGATACATAGGTGGATATTGGTACATGAACCAAACCTTTGTTGTTCATGTGAAGATGCATTTGTAGTTAGGTGACATTAATTTGTGCCTCCATTTCATGCTTTGAAGATTGTGAGCAGATCATTGAGTATTTATAGATATAAACTCAAGTGTGTTGAGGCTGCGAACATCTGGAAATGTAATTAATGAAGGCATTGGAAAATGGAAATTGCTCGGGTAAAGCACTTTCATTCATTCTTTCTATAAATGGGAGTTTTTGCATGAATTGTTCACAATCAGTTACTGTCATGATTACTATATAGAGCACTTCCTTGCAATCTCTATCCATTGTTTCCTAGAGAAGTATGTCCCTGTTCTCTTGGTTACATATTTGCTCTTTCCAAATTAAGGAAAAGATAGATGCTGACCATTAGAATGGGAGGAATTTGAAAGAGTAGGAATTTTTGTTTGCAATAGTCTAGCCAGTTTCTTAGAACCATATTAGAATAATATCATTCTGGTGAGGAATTGGATAGACCATCAACACCATGGTTTGATGCCAGGGGTCATGGCGCAGAAGTAGGACTTTGTTCACAGAGTCAAAGAATTCCTGACCTAGGTAAGGATGATGTTTCTTGGTTCAACTACTAAGGATGTCTCAATTTTCCTAGCCCTTTTATCTCTAGTGGATGTGTTTTTAAGAGGTAAGGAGTTCACTTGCCTTCCCAGCAACCCTTCATATGAGCCTGAGTACTGTACAAAGAGGGGACATCTATTTTTAACTGCCCAGGAGGTCTTTTATCCAATTAGAACATCTTAGAACAAGGAATTGGCTAAAAGAAAGTGCCCACCAATTGGAGGAAAGATGTAATTTCCTAAGTGAAAATATTAAATGCATTGTAACTAAAAAGTTGTACTACAAAAATCTTATGCCGACATAGTTTGTCTATTTATAGGGTTTTAAGTGTTTTAGTATAGGAGCAGAGACAGTGATCAAGTGGATATAGAATAGAGAAGGGAATTCTATTCTAGGTTTTGGATACAATTTATCCACACTTTAGGGAGTATGTTTCTGTAATAGATTTGGTGCATTGTTAAGATTGTAGAGCAAAAATTTGCCTGCATATGAACAATTTCTTTTATGACAATTTTCAATCTAGATTGAATAATATGAGTAACACTATATGTGTGTGTTTTCTACAATTATCTCCTTGAATATATACATTTCTTTTGTGAATGAATGAATCAAGGGTTCTAGATTTCACTTATGTACACTTACCGTATTGAATGTTTTGGTTACTGCTTTTGGTCAAGGATTGGATTAAATATGATTTAAACAAAACATAGGAAGTGATGTATTGCATTGGGGATTATTGAAGAAGAGTTGTAGGAAATACTTTTTCTTGGGCATGTCATTGCAAGTCAGTGGTACATGTATACCCTCTGAATTTGGAGTTCTATTCTCATAAAAGTAACGTTTGCATGAATGAATGTTGACTCGGTTACCCTTGATAAGGCACCGATCAAGAAATTTACTTGCCCAAGGGTCTAGAATGAAGAATGGAATTATAAAGAAGAATCATTTTATGTTCATTTCAGTTCTACTAGTAGTATAGGGTTCTTAGCATTTTCTCAAAATAAAACAGTGAAGATAATCCAGGAATATTGTTGGTCTAGGATTAATCTTACAATTCTTGGTGCATACATGAGAACATTCTACCTGAATTAGTCAAAGACAAATATTTTGGTTGTAAATAAGGGAATACCCTCTTAGGTGTGATAAAAGATAAAGTGCGGGGGAGATAGGTTAAAAATCTCCCACTCTGTTGGCTAAGTCTCTTCTTGAAATCTGAGCATAAGAAGTGGCAAACCTTTAGGATTTAATGCATGCAAAATTGAGAACCAACAAAAATGGTGACTCTACTGGGGAACTAAAAGGGCTTATTCATTGTTTGAAAGAGTCAAGATATGTCACTAGGGTTAGACATTAAAGGTCTTTGTGTGTTCAATAGAAATGGTGACTCCGCTAAAAAAATTATGTTGTCTTGCAACAAAATTAGGGTTAGGGTTTATGCTCTAAGATCTAATTAATAGGATGGAGATTTGGTTGGAGGGGATGATCAATAAAGTTGATTAATAACTCTTTTCCTCTTTAAGAGGTGGTGACTCTGCGCTTGGTTAAAGCAACAACACATTCCAGGTACTCTATTATGTCTGATGTTAAAATGAATTACCTGATTACTAGAAAGATATAAGGCTTTGAATTTTTCTTGAATCCATGGATACCCAAATACTATCTATAGTGAAGTTAGAAAGCATTTGCAAAAAATTAGTGGAAGAGCATCTGAGCTAATGAATAAACATTTGCAAGATTTATGTGATTTAATGGCAGATTATGAAATTAAAAATTGAGGATGTTATTATGAAACTTTTTGTTTAATCATTCAAGGATGATGCTAGGGATTGGTTTTCAAGATTACCATTATGTTATATCTCATCTTGGCTTGTTTTTGAAGTTCCTTTTTTAGAACAGTTTGGTGAAAGAACCAATGTGATCTCATTGATTACACAGTTTATGAATATCTAAAAGGATTAGAATGAGCTTGTGCCAGCTTTCAATCTAAGGTTCTAAAAAATGCTCAATTATACTCAAGAATATATGAGGCTAAATGACACATTGTGTCTGGTAGTTCATCTAGCAGCATTTAATGAGGAAATGATTTATATGTTGAGGAATAAAGAACCTGTTACACTTTGCCAGGCATTTGCAAATGCAATAGACATAGAAATTAATCAGAAATATGGGATGATAAGAGGACAAGTGGGTCAAGGTGTAGGTTGATATAAAATATCTCATACATGAACACAAACAAAATTAGGTGGTGTTATGTAGGAAAAGTGGAATTAGGTTGATTTGATGATATGCCTAGATCCTCCTTTCACTACACACATTCAAGGACATTTAACTGAGTTGAATCTCAATTTTGCAAGAGAATTCACCCACAAGTTGTTTGCCACTTGTAATGATAGGCAAATTTGGAATTTACTGATTAATGTATTAATTTAATGCCCAATTATGCTCAAAACCCTAATTATGCGAAATCGTAAACAAATAGATGAATTCCAACAAATGCTCACACACAGAGGTATTAAATTTAGATTAGATACATATTATATTTTAGGATTCAAGATGTGGAAAAGTTAGGGGCTTCGGGGCGAGCACCCAAGCCCAGGGCAAGAATTTCTTCAGGGATTTCTGGAAGTTGTATGCTATTGTTCACCATTATCACAAAGGTTTTCTGCTTTGAAGATCCAGAGAGCTCTGGGGCAGGTGTCGAAGCCCAAGTACTACTTTTTCCTTCAGATTTGGGATTTCCACACTCTGTCACAGACCTCTACAACTACATTCCACAAGATACGATAGTTGTCACCTGCAATCACAAGGAATGGGGTTGGGGGTTGTGGTGTTTAGAAGCTTGCCTCAGTCAAGCCTCAGAATGGCATTCAAGCCTTCCAAAACCATTGTTTGATAAAGATTGTGTATCCCTGAGGGATAGAGGAAAAAATAAATTGATAAATGATTGATTCAACACAAATAGATATCACCTCGGAGGTGTAGCTCGCACGTATATGAATATCCTTCAACACATGAGAAGATGAAGCCAAATCTGCATAACAAACACAATAACAAGACAAGTCTACTCTACAACAATGAATACTTGGAATGCTCTAAAATCATAAGTTCTCCAAAGTATCATAATCATCTTCTAGTTTACAAATGAAACCCTAAACATGTTTATATATGCAATCTTGATACAAATTTCATAATTCAAACTTAATATGTCGGCAATGGAATCTTTTAATAGTCACATAACTGACATTCAAATTGTTAGAAATGAAAGAAACACTACTTCAATGGAAATCTGATTCAATATAAATTTTAGCAATCTTTAAGTGTACTTTAACAATGGAGATTGTAACAAAACATAAAACCCACTACAGAAAAAATGTCAAACATGAAGAACTCAACACAATGACACAATGTTTACATGGAGAAAACCCTTGTGGGTAAAAACCTCCACCAGGAAAGAGGCACAAGTTTGTATTAATCTTAACAAGATTGTACAATACATCAACTACACAACTCTCTCCACAAGTCTTCAATCCGACAACATTTCGGCAGCACCTAAGTACCTAAAATCTATATTGCAGCAACAAATACATGGAAAATACTTATAAAAACATTTTCCAACTCATCCTAGGCATTCACCTTCTCTCTCCTAAGATTCTTCAACCTGTAAACATTAATTACCATCCTACAAGCATCTTACACTTGTCCAAAAACATCCATGCAAAGGTTGGGGGCCCAAGACTAAATCGGGCCTCTTACAACATCTTATGACGCGTCATAACCGTCATAGATTCCAAAAAAGAGTATCTTTCCAAGATAAGAACCTTGGGCTAAATATAGCAAATATACAACTAACATATCTATCATATGCGTCATAGAATCTCAGAATCTTATTGATGCAGAGAGCACAGTGGAAGTCAAGCAATTGAAACCTCCTTCACAACAATGGGCTTCAATTCCAAATTATTGTTTATTCAGCTTTAGCAACCCTTCGCCAAGACCTACTCTATCAGCGTAACTTAAAACTCTTCCGCCGATCCACACCTCTTCTCGGTATGCTTAATACCGAGCTTTGTCTTCAGCCAAATAAGTTACTATTGGCAAAGCCTGGCTAAGGTCTGATACAAAGTTGGGGATCTAGTAATGGCATATCTGAAGAAAGAGAGACTTCCGAAGGGGCAACCCACGAAGCTTCTTATGAAGAAAATAGGTCCATTGAAGATTATACACAAGTTTGGGCCTAATGCATACAAAATTGAACTTCCTCCAGGTTTAGCAATATCACCCATTTTCAATGTGTCTGACCTATTTCCATTCAGAGGAGACAATGTTGCTGGTTCAGATGTGATAGAAGCAACGGATACAGAATGGATTTCTGATCTTCCACCGAGTCAGCCACTACAACTAGAATGTATTTTGGACACAAAGGTTCAGAAGAAGACTCGGCATAAGACCTACAAGCAGTTTCTGGTCAAATGGTGTGGTTTACCTGATAAAGATGCAACCTGGATGAGCGAGGAGGACATCATCAAACATGGGGTTACTGTTTCAGACTTGGTTCCTCAAGGGACTTGAGTTCTTTTGAGCCCCGGGAGTATGGTGCAGGGGCACCTAGTTACTTTAACTAATTTCATGTTCTTTTTGATATTTTAGTGTTGTATAAGGTCCAAGTGACCAATTGTAAGGCCTAGTGCCATGTGTGAGTCTGAGTGGAATAGGACAAGTCGTAGAGTCTGGTAGTGGAAGAGCAAATGCATTGTAATTGAATGGGTTGACAGTTGCAGAATAGTTGGCATTCCCACCGACGCAAACTGTCACGAACAAGAACATGTATAAATAGTTCAGTGAAGAGAAGGAAGAGAGTAGAGAAGAAGAGTAGTACAATAATTGTGTGGTTTTTTTGGTAGAACAATAGTGAGAAAATAGAAGAGTTGTTTTTAGTGCAAAAGTTCCCAAAATAAATAAAAGATCCTGTTTTGTTTTGTGTTCTTTCACCGTACCATTGTAATTAGTTTCCATTTTGTCATTCGGATGGATTACTGAGCCATTCCACTGACGAGATTTCTTCAAAATCGGTGGAATGGGTCTGTTTGTACAGTTTGTGTTTTTTTTGGTTTTTGTTTATGTTCAATGTTGGGATCAGGCATGGGATGTGCTAGTCGAGCCTAGCATTTCTATGTGCTAGGGCTTAGTCAAAAATTAGGCAAAGTGAAGTTTTGCCTAAGTGTTGGAGTATCATTGGCGAGACTGGGGGTTATCGGCAGAAGTAGTAGTCTGCCCGAAGAGTAGTCGGGGTGACCAAGTGCATCAACGTAGGATTTGTGTTGCTGCACCGAATATACATTTCATGTGTATCTCGCAAAAGTATGTTGAGTGTGTATATTGCAGAGGCATATTGAGAATGTATGTTGCGAATGTACATTGAGAAGATACATTGGGTCGGATACAAGGGGTGACCGGCCGTATCGGTGAAACCAGGTTGGAGATACATTAGATTACCGATGATAGCAGGTCAACTAATGCAGAACCTCGCCGATGATTAATGTCTCACCGAAGCGTCGGGAGGAAACAGGGTGTCAACAGACCTTAGCCAAGCTTCGCCGATAGTGACTTGTCTGGCTGAAGACAAAGATTAGTGTTAAGCATATCGGGAAGAGGTGCGGATTAGCGGAAGAGTTTTAAGTTACGCCAACATAGTAGGTCTTGGCAAAGGGTTGCTAAAGCTGACTAAACAATAATTTGGAATTGAAGCCCATTGTTGTGAAGGAAGTTTCAATTGCTTGACTTCCATTGTGCTCTCTGCATCACTTATGACAACTTGCAGCTGTCATAGATGCACTTATCAAACATTATGATAGTTGTCATACATGCCAAAAATAGTATATTCTCTAAGGGAGCATGCCTACCCTCATTTACTTTAAGTTTTTACATTTGCCAATAGTAAAAGTCATTCCGTAGTTACCTTTGATCACTCTAAAATTACCCCTTCTAGTAAAACTAGTACATCTCCTCATTGATAATTACAAATTACATATAATAAATGGAATAAATACAATATTGGGATTTACAAGATTAATGGCACCTTATCCCAACATTCTCCCACTTGACATTATACATTGTAAATCAACCCATAGGAAATCAAAATAATCAGGCACTAGAAACAAGGTCCATGGCCTCTCTGCACCACACGAACTTCTCTATGCTCACAGGCTTGGTCAATGAATCTACAACATTCTCCTGAGTGTCTATCTTCTTCAGCTCAATATCTCCATTTACAACCAACTCTCAAACAAAGTGATACTAAACATCAACATGCTTAGTCTGAGCATGATACATGGGATTCTTGGCCAAACAGATAGCACTCTAGCTATCACAACCAATCTGAATGATCCTGCAATCACAACCAATACCTGTACACAGTCTCATCAACCAAACTGCCTCCTTAGAGACATGAGTAGTAGCCATATACTCTACTTCTGTGGTGGACAAAGCAACTGTGGGCTGCCTCTTACTCATCCAACTCACTGCTCCTCCAAATAGAGTAAACACATAGCCACTAGTGGACCTTCGACTGTCTAAGTCACCTGCCCAATCTGCATCAACAAAACCTTGTATGTCCAAAGATTTTTCAACACTATCAGTACTAGAATAAACCAAACAATGATTAGGGGTACCTGCAAGATATTTAAACACCCTCTTCGCATAGTTCCAATGCTATCTATTAGGGTTAGACATAAATCTGCTCAAAACTCCCATTGCTTGGGCAATATCTGGTCTAGTGCAAACCATTGCATACATGAAACTCCCTACAACACTAGCATATAGCACATTAGACATATCATCAAGATCATCCTCAATCTTTGGACACATATCTAATGAAATCTTAGTACCAATGGGTAAAGGAACTCTAACTGGGTTACAAACCTATAAACTAAACCTCTGCAAAATAGTATTCACATACTTACTTTGTGACAACCAAAGCTTTCTTTTAACTCTATCCCTCCTAATCTCCATTCCCAAAATATACCTTGCAGCACCAAGATCCTTCATCTCAAATGCACCTAAAAGTTGGGCTTTAAGCTCACTGATCATACCCTTAGTATTGCTGAAAAACATGTCATCAACATACAAAGCAATAACCAGTATAGAATCATCAACACAATAAATGCTAACACGGTGATCCTCCTCGCTTATAACAAAACCCAATTTCAAAACAAATGAGTCAAACTTTTGATACCACATTCTAGGGGACTGTTTTAGACCATGAAGAGACCTCTTTAATCTGTAAACTGAATGTTTTTTCCTTTTACCTCAAAACCTGTAGGTTGTTGCATATAAATTTCTTCTTCAAGATCTCCATGCAAGAACGTAGTCTTAACATCCATTTGCTCAATCTCCCAATCATAAGCTGTAGCAATGGATAAGAGAAATCTAATAGAAGTCAATTTAGCAACAGGAGAGAATATCTCACCAAAATCAACTCCCTCTCTCTGGGAGTAGCCCTTGGCTACCAGTCTAGCCTTGTACTTTTCCAATGACCCGTTTGCTCCAAACTTCTTCTTGAAGACCCACTTACAACCTATGTTCTTTCTTCCTTTGGTTAAACGAATAGGATCCTAGGTGTTACAAGATTATAAAGCCATAATCTCCTCCTGCATGGCTAGCTGCCAAGACTCACTATCATCTACAGAAATAACTTCCCTGTAGGATCTAGGTTCATTGTTAGTACTCAATAAAGCATATACACAACAGAAATCTGGTGAGCTATACATGTCAACTAGATTTCGTTGTCTTGTGGATCTCCTTAAGGGTGGAGTAAGAGACTCTACTTGTCTTCTGCATGATCATATGTACCAACTTCTTCTATAACAAAAGACTCATCTTCATTAGAACTACTTGAATCTTCTTCTTCTTCACCCCCCAATCCATCATTTTGTTCTTCCTGAGGTGCATCTTGTTGCTCTAAATCAAAGTGCACCTTCTTTACCTTTTCTTCTTTCTCTTTTGACTGCTCAGGTTCAGAAATAGCTCTAAGTTCCCTAAAAATAATATCTCTAGAAAATATAATCTTGCGGGTTAATGGATTCCAAAGCTTATAACCTTTCACATTATCACCGTATCCAATGAATGTACACTTTTCAGCTTTTAGATCCAACTTAGATCACTTTTCCTTAGGCACATGAACAAAAGCCTCATAGCCAAAAACCCTTAAATGTGAAACATAAGGTTTCTTACCTGTCCACACTTCATAAGGTGTCAAATCAAGAGCCTTACAAGGAGATCTATTTATCAAGTAGCAAGCAGTACACAGCCTCTGCCCAAAAGTATTTATCCAACTATGCATCACTAAGCATACTTCTGGCTCTTTCCATAATTGTTTGGTTCATCCTTTTTGCAACACCATTTTGTTGTGGTGTATACAGAGTTGTCTTTTGTCTGATTATACCTGCATGCTTGCAAAACTCATCAAATTCCTTAAAGCAATATTCCCCTCCATTGTCAGATCTTAATATTTTTATCTTTAAACCTGATTGGTTCTCTACTAAGACTTTGAATTCCTTAAACTTAGTGAAAACTTTAGATTTATGCTTCATAAAATAAATCCATGTAAATCTGGATACATCATCAATGGAGGTTACAAAATAACTAGATTTTCTGATAGATTCATTATCCACAGGGCCAAACACATCCATATGAATAATTTCTAACTTCTCTTTTGCTCTATTGCTTCCTGAAGGAAATGATTTTCTATTTTGTTTACAAAACACACAATGCTCACAAAAATCAAAGTGCTCATCAAAATAGGAGAAACCATCCAACAAATTTTTATTCTTAATAGTTTTTAATACATTATTACTTCTGTGGCCCAATCTACGGTGCCACAACATACATGTATTTTTAGTAGTGGCCTCAGATACATAAGAGGCATTACAAACTGTAGTGGCTTCAAGCTTAAACAAGTTCCTGAATCTCTTCCCTTTCACTACCACCAAGTTCCCTCTCACCAATCTGCAACCATGCTTGTCAAATGTCACATGCATTCCCAAATCATTCAACTCCAAAATTGAAATCATATTTCTAGCTAATCCAGGAACATGCAAAACACCTGGGAGGGTTTTAATCCTCCCATCACTAAAACACAACAATACCTTTCCTTTCCTGACAATTGGATATGAAGAGTTGTCACCAAGGTAGATATTACCTCCATATTCTTCATATGTGGAGAACCATTCCTTATGTAGGGTCATATGAAATGAGCATCCTAAGTCAACCAACCAGTGATCATTAGAAACAAGATTATATGCAGAAAGTAAAACTTCTTCACCTGCATTCGAGGACTTATCCGAAGCACTCTCCCACTGTTTCTTGGGATTTCTGCACTCCTTCTTCACATGTCCCCTTTTACCGCAGTTCCAACACTTAACTCTGTTCTTTTTACCATGAGTCTTAGACCAGTCCTTGGACTTGTCCTTAGCCTCTTTCTGATCTCCCTTTGGTCCCCTTTCCTTAGACCTTCCCCTGTAACTAAGAGCATCCCCTGAACTATCTGAACTCTTCTTCCTCAATTCCTGTGACAGTAGCACTGAAACAAGAGCATCCAACTTTGGATCCGTAAGGTTAGCAGTGATAGCAAGGATAACATTCTCCCAAGACTCAGGTAAAGAACAAAGAAGTAAAATACATTTATCTTCCTCACTAACCTCAACATGTACTAAATCAAGCTGACTCAATAACAAATTAAAAGAGTTTAAATGCTCTGCAACTGATTCACCTTCTCGCATTTTCATGGAAAGCAATTTTCTTTTTAAATAAAGTTTATTTACCATACTCTTGGCTTGATAGATCTCACCCAACCGATTCCAGAACTTGTGTACGGTCTCCTCCTTTGCAACATTCAATAGGAAAGAGTCTGAAAGACACAGCAGGATGGTTCCCTGTGCCTTCTTATCCAGTCTATCCCACTCATCTTGAGAGACATCATCAGGTTTCTTCTCTTTTTGAACAACCAACCATCAGTTTCTTTCTTCCAACAAATCTTCCATTTTTAGCTTCCAAAACTCATACCCCATTCCGTTGAACTTCTCAATGTCCATTCGAGAGGTTGATGCAACGATGGATGCAACCATAATAAAAACACAAGATCTGCAAAACAAACACAACCAAATCTCCCACTACAGCTATAGCTTCCACACCACCACCCAAGAGTCAAAGTTGGCCAGGATCTAATACCAAATGTTAGAAATGAAAGCAACACTACTTCAATGGAAATCTTTAAGTGTGCTTTAACAATGGAGATTGTAACAAAACATAAAACCCACTATAGAAAAGATGTTAATCATGAAGAACTCAACACAATGACATAGTGTTTACGTGGAGAAAACCCTTGCAGGTAAAACACTCCATCGGGAAAGAGGCACAAGTATGTATTAATCTCAACAAGATTGTACAATACATCAAGTACACAACTCTCTCCACAAGTCTTCAATCCAACAGCATTCCGGCAGCACCTGAATACCTAAAATCTATATTGTAGCAACAAATACATGGCAAATACTTATAGAAACATTTTCCAACTCATTCTAGGCGTTCACCTTCTCTCTTGTAAGATTCTCAAACTTGTAAACATTAATTACCATCTTACAAGCATCTTACACTTGTCCAAAAACAACCATGCAAAGGTTGGGGGCCCAAGACTAAATCTGGCCTCTTACAACATCTTATGACGTGTCATAACCGTCATAGATTCCACAAAAGAGTATCTTTCCAAGATAGGAACCTTGGGCTAAATATAGCAAATATACAACTAACATATCTGTCATATGCGTCATAGAATCTCATAATCTTATGACAACTTGCAGCTGTCATAGATTCACTTATCAAACATTATGACAGTTGTCATACATGACAAAAATAGTATATTCTCCAAGGGAGCATGCCTACCCTCATTTACTTTAAGGTTTTACATTTGCCAATAGTAAAAGCCACTCTGTAATTACCTCTGGTTACTCTGAAATTACCCCTGCCAGTGAAACTAGTACATCTCCTCATGGATAATTACAAATTACATATAATAAATGGAATAAATACAATATTGGGATTTACAAGGTTAATGGCACCTTATCCCAACACAAATTTGGGATCCACCTAAAATAGGGTAGGACTAGGGCGTGAGTGCCCAAGCCCCATGATCCTATTTTAAGGTAGAGTCAAACTCATCAATGTCCCTCAAGCGCCATTTGACATGGGTTTCAGGCCATTTTGTCTTGAGAGTTAAATTTAACATGTAAGATGCAAAACAAAGGACCCAAGAGCTAAACTTAGGAGGTAAAAGTCCTAGGGGGACATTTTATGACATAACAGGTGGTATGTTTCCTATGCCTCAGAATATTACTAATGTCCCATCCAATAGTAATGATAGTCATGATTTTTCAACTGATGAGAATCAGGAAAAATTTGCCATGATGAGTAGAGATGAAAAGCTTATAGTACAACAAAGTAGTCAGGTTTTCCATAAAGGAAGTAGGCTAAAAAATGAACTTGAAAACAATAATTGCAGAAATATACATGAGGTCATCTTTTCTTGAAAATATTGTTGTTTAGAAGCCTCATAAAAATAGGTGTCATGCATGAAACTTCTATATCCAATTCAGAGGTTGATGAAATAGAGTTGGATGTATTCACTTATGTTGTCGAATGCACTAATGAATATCTTATCTTGTTAATAGTGGACAACTCTCAAATGAAGAGACATTTCTTGCTTGTGATGATGAAAGTATCTATTCTTTTGATTCTGAATATAGTGGTGTTGACAATAAAGTAGACATTCACATTGATAAGATATAAAATTTTAAGACATGGATGAACGTTCTTTATGATGAACCCTTGGCCCCACCAACAATGGGAAATGATAATCCATATTGGTGTAGGGATAATCCTATTTTTGTAGATGATGAAGAGTGCGATGAGATTGAGGAGCATCAACCTGAAATAAATGGATCTACTTGTTGACTAATAAAAATTGATTGGGCCTTGTACGCTAAAAAGTTTGACAAAAATGTCCAGCCTTGTGAAGGCCATGCTCCAAATTTAATTGAGTTTCCTTTACCAGACACCAAGGTGCATGATTTTTAGAATTTGAAGGAATATAATTTTGATGTAGGATAGGTTGAATATGAATCCTTTATCTTTTTTGATGAAGAGCCAACAAGTGAAAAATATAATGTACATCAGTAGTTATCAGAGGCATGTTATGAAGATTTCAAGTTTGATAAGTTTAATAGTGACAATCATTTGTAGGACTATGAGATATTCTATCTTCCAAATGACACATTCTTAAGGGTCTATGATGACATTGTGATTGACCAGAGGCAGTATAAACATATGAATGATGAATTTGATGTATATTTTTTTATCATGTGTTAATATTGTTCATTTAATGCGAGTTGATTTGAATGACAATGTGAGTGTATGGTTTCTTAAATTGAGCACATAATTGTATACTGGAAATAAGGTGTTTGATAGAGGAAAGCATTGATTTCTTGTTTTTTGGTGGCCTAAGGCCACCAGAATGGAGTTGCTGATTGAGTCGCCTTTGAATTAGTCATCAACTCCTAATTGAGGCAATTATAGGGCAAATCTCAATGGATTAGGCACATGGTTTGCACCCTGGAGTTCTGTGATGCTTACCATGACTAAGCCAGTCATGTGTCCCCAACCAGAGCCACTGGTGGAGCCCCCATACATTTTTCTTGTTTTATTGAATGAAACCCTAAAATTCATTAATCTTGTGTCTAAGAAGCTAAAACCCTAATCCATTGTAGTCTTTTCAAAGCCCATGTTATAATTTTTTGTTGACTTGTGATAGGTTGTTGTCTTAGACTTAAGTTATGACATAATGTCCTTAGCTTCATTCATAACTGGCCCAATAAGCTTTTTCATCAGCTTTCCCTATCTATGAGAAGTGATTTCTAAGTAGAATGGATGGTTATCGCATTGTCACGGACCTTTGGTCTATTAGATCTGGTGGGTTTCCATTGATGCGATGGCCATTGATTTTGAGTTGGTGGACCCAGGACTTTAATATAACATGTTGGATCACGGTAGCGCACTGTGAAGAGGTGCTATGGAATATTCTTTGTGCTATTGTGATATTGTGCCAACTGGAGGATGGGACTTGTTCTTGTCTTAAAAAGAAATGAAGAAAGCACCTAGCGCACAAAGCGTAGGGGTAGTAGTGTGAGTCCCTCCCATGCCTGCGCTGGTGCAATGAGATGACATATGGCAAGACTATGAGTTTTTTCAATTAAGAGGCATTCTTCATTGGCAAATTCCTAATTGGTTGTTGGCTCTTCAATGGTCCCAATGGACTCTTTTGTATTTTCAGTCATTCATTCTATACTGATGCATTTCAAAATCTATGGTCCAAATTCAAATTCTAGATTTCATTTGAGTGTGCTAGCTTGGCAGGTTCAATCTCAATTTGTCACTTAAGTATGCAAGAAGATGATTTGACAAATAACACATTTTTTCAGCAATTTCTAATAAACATGTGGATCTTGGTACATGAACCAAACTTTTGTTGTTCGTGTGAAGAGGCATTTGTAGTCAAGTGACATTAATCTGCACCTCTAGTTCATGCTTTGAAGATTCTGAGTAGATCATTAAGGATTTCCAGGTATGAACTCAAGTGTGTTGAGCCTGCAAACATCTGGAAAATGGAAATTGCTTAGGTAAAGCACTTTCGTTCATTCTTTCTATAAATGGGAGTGTTTGCATGAATTGTTTACAATTAGTTACCATCATGAGTACTATACAGAGCACTTCCTTACAGTCTCCATTCCTTATTTCGCAGAGAAGTATGTCCCTATTTTCTTGGTTACAGATTTTCTCTTTCTGAATTAAGGAAAAGGTAGATGCTGACCATAAGAATGGGAGGAATCAGAAAGAGTAGGAATTTTTGTCTGTAACAGTCTAGCCAGTTTCAGAGAACCATAGTAGAATAATGTCATTCTGGTGAGGAACTGGATAGACCATCCACACCATGGTTTGATGCTAGGGGTCACGGTGCAAAATTAGGACTTTGTTCACATAGTCAAAGAATTCTTGACCCAGGAAAGGATGATGTTTCCTAGTTCAACTGTTGAGGATGTCTCAATGTTTCCAGCCCTTTTATCTCCAATGGATGAGTTTTGAAGGGATGAGGAGTTTTCTTGCCTTCCCAACAACCCTTCATATGAGCCTGAGTACTGTATAAAGAGGGGGCATTTGTTTTTAATCACCCAGGAGGTCTTTTAGCCAATTAGAACATTCTAGAACAAGGAATTGGATAAAAGAAAGTGTCCATCAATCGAAGCAAAGATGTAATTTTTTAAGTGCAAATATTAAATGCATTGTAACTGAAAAGTTGGACTATGGAAATCTTAAGCCAACATAATCTATCTATTTATAGGGTTTCAAGTGTCATAATATAGGAGGAGAGACAGTGATCAGGTGGATATATAATAGAGAAGGGAATTCTATTATGGGTTTTGGATACAAGTTATCCACACTTTGGATAGTATGTTTCTATAATAGATTTGGTACATTGTTAAGATTGCATAGCAGAAATTTGCCTGCATATGAACAAATTCTTGTATGACAATTTTCAATTTAGATTGAATAATATGAGTAACACTATATGTGTGTATTTTTTGCAGTTGTCTCTGTAGACACCTAAAAATGTCTTCTACCATCTAACTGACTCCATACATCCCTAATCACACCAATTTCCCTTCTAACCAATTAATTAAATTTTTAATTGATTAATTACCCCTTTGATTTTCCAAATTCACACTATTTTATCCCCAAAATTGAATTAATTTCATTAATTCAATAGTCCAAACCTTAGCCAATTGAATTAATAAATATGAAATATTTATTCAATTTCCTCTTTTTTAACTAAATCCAATTAATTAGTTAAAACCTGTTAACTAATTAATTCAGCCTATTAATTAACCTATCCCTACCCTAGACAATTAAATAGCTATTATTTAATTGCCTACCCTAGCCTACCTCATCCTAGCCCTAGGATTAATTAAATAAAACTTATGTTAATTAATCCTAACCTCTCATTTGGGTTGTCAAACCTAGTTTAACACCCTTCCCCACATCCTCCAAATAAAAAATTGAAACATATCACACATCACATTTACTTCTCTTACAAACCCCTTACCACCCCCATACCTCATTTATCACCTCTTATCCCCAAATGAATTTTTAATTCATTTGCCATTCCCCATATGAATCTTTAATACATAAATATTCTTTCACACCCATACCTCATTTATCACCCCTTTCCCCAAAATGAATAAAAGATTTACTTTTATTCCTAGCCTTTGATCTCATCTTTTGATCCTCACCCTCCATCCTCATTTCCAAAACTCTATAAATAAGACCCCTCTCTAAACCATTAGGAGGGACTTCTTCATGCATCAAACCTCTGCCAAAATCTCTCCAAAATCCTCTTATCCTACCATCATAATGCCAAAATTATCCCTCATCTCCATCTAATCTATCAACCCCCATCTCATCTACATTGTGTTTCCTCTTATCCTACCATCATAATGCCAAAATTATCCCTCATCTCCATCTAATCTATCAACCCCCATCTCATCTACATTGTGTTGAAAGCATTGAGCAATCCACATACGTTCTAGTCTTGGGTAAAATCTAAGGAGCTCTATCGGGTGCAACTCCTTCCCTCTTGGATTTGTGAGTCAAAAAAAAGGTATAATCGTTTGTGTTTTGCATTTGATTTGTATTTAATCTTCATTTTGTTCTCATAGATCATAGTCTCCTTGAATGTATGCATTTCTTTTGTGAATGAATGAATCAAGGGTTCTGGATTTCACATATGCACACTTGCTATATCGAATGTTTTGGTTACTTCTTTTAGTCAAGGATTGGATTAAATATGCTTGAAACAAAACATAGGAAGTGATGTATTGCATTAGGGATTATTGAAGAAGAGTTGCAGGAAATACTTTTTCTCAGGTGTGTCATTGCAAGTCTGTGGTACAGGTATACCCTATGAATTTGGAATTCTATTTTCATAAAAGTAATGTTTGCATGAATGAATGTTGATTCTGTTACCCTTGATAAGGCACCAATCATGAAATTTATTGTTGAACACAATGAGCTGCTGAGAGGGGGGGTGAATCAACACATACTAAAACTTAACCAGATATCAACAAATTAAACTGAATAACATATAGAAAAGAAAGGAAATCATACAACACAAGAATCAACACATGACACTAGTATTTCTATGTGGAAAACCCTAAAACAGGGAAAAACCATGGTCAATGTTAGCTCACAATATAAAATGCTCATTGCAAAACTGTTACATCTTTGTTTTAGGGCTTCAACCCAAGGAAGCTACTACTCCCTATTTTACAACTTTGGTTTAGGGATACAACACAAGGAAGCTTCTACTCCCTCAATACTCAACTCACTTCTATTGGATTTACAATGATGATATAGATACAAGGACTGCTATGGAGAACACATCTGTTATATACTGATGGTGCAGTCTACTTTTTCTTTCTCTATACATATCTTCAAATTGATTTTACACACTTCATATCTTATCCTCTCTCTGCTATCTTCACATTCACCTTATTACTTTACAAACAAAAAATATCTTCTATAAATATTCTTTGCAACACATTAGAACATTGACTAGGTCAGCATCATGATCAACATTAGATGAAATGTGTAGCATAACACTGGTTAGCCTCAACACATACAAAATGATGAGAAAACTTGTTGTAAACCTCAGGGATTTATAAAAAGGATCAAGGCACATCTTTTCATACCTTCCATACTTTAGGAAACTAATCAGGAACCTCTGCATATTCTGATACTTAATTGGTTGGCCCAAACTGCTCAAGACAACTATTTGTTCATCTTTCTACTACCAGGGACAAGCCAAAAACTCAATGCAGACCAATGATTTATTCATACATGATCTACATCCAACTCATCTCAAACCATCCCACATCATCATCACAAATCAGAACTACATATCATCACCACCCACATCTTAATGTGTCTTGATCCAGTGGATACAGGGTATGTAGGTAGTCTGGAATATGAAGTATCCAATACTCAGGTGCATAAGATGTACCCATCGAACGCGCTTGGATGGTCCCTATCCCTTGAGATTACACTAGATCTAAATGCAATACACTCGCTAAACATACTACCAAAAGCATCATCCTTCACGCAAAAATCATCAATCATTAAATCAACTTCAATCACGACATATGGTCTATATCTTTTTGCCCAACTTTTGACTTTTATCCTAATCATCCAATTGATCCCTGCCTTAATAGATAAATCATTCCTACAATAGGAAAATCAATCAAATCCACACTTATCTTGGCAAGAGATACAATGGCTATTTGTTTTGGTCAGTTGGTCTTTTTGATTATTGATTTTATCTTTTGTCCCCTTCAAGGATCATTTCAAAGCTACCTTGATCTCATTATATCATGGTATGTGGCAAAACTCTTGGAATGGGGCATGGTCATTGTTTTTGTATGTTGTGTTGTGGGTTGGTCTCATTACTCCAATTTAGTATTCATATCTTGTGAAATGTAGGGTTGGTTCTAGCATATTGATCTCCTTTTGCATCTAAGGTTCATCATACCTTTTGTGTACTAAGGACTTATGCTATGAGTCCCCTTCCCTCATCTAGACAAGATTGTACTATCTTGGGCATGCATGGGATCATCCTATTATTTGCAGGTCTAGTCCACACAAAGGATGGATATACACCATCACCTTGGTTCTTCATACCTTGGTGAAAATATCCTTTTTGCTATAACAAACCTAGGATTGCTCTAAATCATATCAAAACAATAATCATCCCTTTCCAATCTATCCAATCCCCAAAATCTATCCAATCATCACCTATCCACATCCTCCCTCCCCCTTAACCAACATGTTCATCCATTTCGAGAGACCACCTGTGTTCTTGCAACCCGCCTGCCCTCTCAAGGGGGCATCACCTTCACCATCATCCCTAAACCTAATCCTATTCTCTTAAACCAAAATCCTTTTCTATCAAATCCAACACTATATCTTAAACTTCTTTGAAATAATGTTACTCAGAATATCATTTCAAAGAGGGGAAAAATGTAGACACCTAAAAATTACTTGCCCCCGCAAGCCACTTTCCCACATCCTCACATCACTAATTTACCCTTTACCAATTAATTAAATAAAATCAATTTATTTAATCAATTTATCCTAAACCATTTACCCCTAACCATTCATCTTATTCATCCCTTGTAATGAATTAATTTGTTACTAAACCTTAGAACATTATCCTCCAATTGATTAAATTATTTGATTAATTTCCCTCATCCCCTAATCTAGATTAATTAAATAAATCATACTTATTTAATTAATCCCCTTAGCCTATGACCTAAACCTAGCCTAATTAAATAAATGACAATTATTTAATTAGCTACCCTAACCTACCCAACGCCTAGACCCAAATTAATTAAGTAAACCATTACTTAATTAATTTTAACCTCTAATTAGCCTCTTCACTAATTTCCGATAGCCATATTAATATAGTTAAACACTTAATCAATATGGTCAAACCGTCATTAACCCTAATCCCCACACACTTTGAATAAAAAGTAATTTTTTATTCAAAGGGGTCACATGACCCTTCCACCTCACCTTTCCATTTCCATGTAAGAGCTCTTTTTTATGCAAAGAGCTCACACATGTGTTTTCCAAAAAGACACATGTGTCACATGTCTACTGTTGAATACAAAGAATACTGAGGGGGGGGGTGAATCAGTATTTTGAAAAACTTTTCATTCACACATTCATTAATCCATTTACCAAATTCAATAACATGAAAACAAAGTAAACACAAGAAGAGTAGCCACAAATTTATAACACATAGACACCAAGATTTTACGTGGAAAACCCAAAAAGGGAAAAACCACGGTGAGTGTTAGCTCACAATATATTATGATAGCAATACTAAATTACATGAAGGCTCACTACCTTAGGGGTCACTGCCCAAGGACTCACTATCTAAAGAAGTGCTCACTGCAATATGCTCACTGCCAAATAGAAGAGAAGATAATATATAAAGAAGTGGATCACTGCCAGGAAAGGACTGCTATAGGTGCATCTACAAAATGTTGTGGTGTAGTTTCAATTTGCTCAATATACAGATTCAAAGGACTTCATATTGTCTGCCCTGGTTTTCTGCTCTGCTTCACATATACTGTTGTCCTTTTCCTTTACTGTCCTTTTGCTAATCACAGAACTGCCTTAGGTTGTACATTCATGGAATTCACATTCTATTCACATATTTCCACTCACCCAACACCGAAATCCATTGAGTATATATATCCGCAACAAGATTCATCTCACAATCATGTCGGCAAGCCAAACATGAAATGTGTATATAATTGTTACACCTTGTCGGCTTGATTTTGTGCACAAATAGGAATGTGGACCCAAACAAACATACAATACTCTTCATATAGGTCAGCATTAATCATTCAACCACTTGGATTAATTCTTCAAACAATATATCCTCACCGCATATAGATCTAACTTGCCTATCATCTTATCCTTTAAGTACACACTTGACTAGTTCAACTATCATATCAAAACTTCCAATGCAGACCATATGAGACTTTGAAAATCATAGACAACATTCATTATGGACAACTTAGCATACCTTTAGAACCGCGGAGCATAATATTCTTTCATAGAGAAATGTGGATCTCAGAATTGTTGTTTTGTCACAGAGAAATACTGTTAAACTGGAAGCTGACACTGAAGAACTTGTCAAATATAATTTAGTGGACTTCAGGCTCTACAAATCTGAATTTAGATGCTTATGACATGTGTCTACATTGCCTTAGAATGAAAAATCAAAATACTCAACAGTGGAGGAATGCGGACCAAAATACTCAGATGCTTTACATTGTTTTAGGCTTAACTCTATTCATCTGAACTTAGACAATTCACCATATGACTTCCGGAGGAAGTTAGGACTTGAACACTGGAAAATGTGATCACCAAATATCAATGAACAACATACCTGAGCCGCATGTAATGATCTTCAACTACGGAGGCATACTGACCCAATCTCTGATACTCTATATCTTGCCCATTACTTAGCCATTTTAACTAAGTTAGTCTTCTAGACCTTTACCAAACCTTGTTGCCATCAATGACAACATTCTATCAACAGTGTCTCTTGACTATGTTGCCAACAATCTCCCCCTTTGGCATTGATGGCAACACTTAGTGAAAAATGCTTGTATGCGCCCCCTTACTATATGCACTCTATTTTTCTTCTCCCCCTTAGGTGTTTGCCCATTTTTTACTAGTTTTCTTCTCCCCCTTTGACATCAATGGCAAAGGTGTATGTACAAGAGTCAAAATTATGTTAAGATAGTTAAAACTACAAAAATTGACATACTCTGCCACATATGTACAAATACAATCTTCAACTTAATTTGATGAGGGTTGTAGGATGTCTTTGAAAATGGTATTTATTTGAACTAACTCTCCATCCCAACTCTTCTTTGCATTTTCTAAAATTTTAATATGGCCATTTATTAGGAAGACTAATTTCTTTGTCATTTGTACATCAGAGGGTGTGTCAATTATTGTACTTACATTTAGTGCTTCTGCTGCAAGATTTGACATTGAGTCTAGCTTAGGACTTATTAGTCCTCTCAACTGACACATTCTATTTTTCATTTGATCCCTCTTATTCATTAGATTAATTAAGTCATTATGAATATTGATAACTTGTATCTCTTTTCTGCTTACTGACTCAACTGCCGGATCAAACGACTTAGAGATATTTACCAGCTGTAGTTTTTGATCCTTGATCTTTTCTCCTAACTCTTTTGTGGCTTATGGTCATGATAAAAACAATTTGTACAAATCACAAGCTTCTTTAATGGCACTCTCTATACCTCTTATTCCATTATCTAACAAAGTTTTATCATTAACTAACATGGTCTTCAATTCAGCTAATCTCATCTCATCAAATTCTTTTTTGACTTTTGTCTCTGTAGATTTTTCAAAAGATTCAAAATGAGTGTTGATTGATTTTATCATAGCTTTAAGTTGATCAGTTGATGATAATGATGTATCTTTCTGGTATTTAGGCATCAACTTCTTCAACGCATCAGATGTTGCACCAATGAGCTCATTGTCATGTATATGTGTTTTCATCATCTCTTCTTGTGCCTTTGCTTGAACAATTGACACTAGTTTGAATTTTTGTATAGGAGATATTGAGGCCAAATTTATTGGTCCTTGTAGGAGCTTAGACTCATCCAAATCCTGTTGTCTCTCCAAAAGTTCCCTAGCAGCAGTGTCTCTTGTCATTTCTTCAGACACCTCTTTTTCTAGATTTTGTTCCGGAGGTTCCATGTCCATATTTTCTTATTGACCAATATTTTGCTTTGTTGTAGGGCTCATCTTATCTTGATCAAGTTCTTGATCATCAACCTTGATCTGTTCATCAATCTTCTCATTAGTTTGTCAATTTGGAGGACTTGTTTCAGTTTGGTCCCTTTTTGTAGTGTCTAGGTTTCCAGTAGTAGGGGGTTGATTTTCCTTTTTTTTCAATTCTTCATTATTTTTGTCTAACCCTTGGTCCATGCTGACATCCAGAACAGATGTGTCATCTCCAGCATTTGTTTCTTTATTATCATATATGGTTGGGAGATGAAATTCCTTCGACACTCTTAGGGTGATCTCCTCAATTTTTTTGACTACTTTCTCAATGTGATCTACCATTAGAGTGTTCATTCTCCTCTTTGTTCTAAATTCTTTATGAAGTGCTTTGGATATTTTTGCCTTTTCTTTTGGGGTGATTACAAGACATATTTTTATTAATGTATGCTCTCTAAGCTCAACATCCTTATCCATAGCAGCTTCTTTTCTTGCAAACATTATCCTTGCCAAGTTTTCTGGGAGATCAATAATTATTTCAATGAGAGATTTATTGTATATATTCAATTATTAGATGACAGCAACCTCAATGACCTTTTTATTTGCATCATCAAAGTCATCATATAGTTGGGCAATAGGTTTTAGATTTCCATCAACTGTGATGGCCTTCAATACTTCCTCTAGACTCATTGTAGTCTAGTCTTCCGTAGGTGCTTCAATCTTAGCCTTCTTTCTCCCTATATCCTTACCAGAGGTCTTCCTTTTTGTGGCACTAGAGGGTTTGTCTTGCTGAGAACTAGATGATGGTGCACTTTGTGCCTTCATCTTCTTCACCTCTTCATCGGTCTCAGTTTCCTCATCATCAACTATACCGACACTGACATACACTCTTTGACCTTTGGTTTTCTTTCTTTTGCCTATTTGTGCTTCTGCAGTTGTTGAGGAGGGAATACCAGAGGATTTAGATGTTCTAGAGGAACTTGCACCTCTTGTTATTCTCTTTAGTGTAGTAGGTGCCTCTTGTTGCACCTCTTGAACTTCCAGAGCTTGATTAGCCTCCTTCTCTTGCTCCTCTTTTTCTTTAGATGCTCTTTCTGCTTCAGCTCTAGCTCTTGTGGTTGATATTTGTTCTTTGGTGAATCCTTTGCTTTGTACATATTCTTCTGCCATTTTCTTAGCCTTTTTCTGGATTTCAGACTTCCTTAGTTCAACATGAACTTTTATAGATAGCTCTTCATATGTGTCAAACCTTTCTTCTGAGGTATCCCTAGGTTTTCTTAACATGTGTTGGGCATATCCATCTAACACATCAACTATTACTTTGTACCCTAATGCCATAATCTAGACTATTCTAGGCTCAACAACCTCCATCATGCACTGATCCTTGTTGACAATGAAGCATCTATCATTTTTATATTTTTCCACAATTGTCTTAGGGATCCTTTCCCTAGAATGCATTACCCTTTGGAAGTTCTTGAAATAGACCCATAGGGCTGTAGTCTTGCATCATGACTTCCTATACTACTTAGACATGATTTCTAATTTGCACTACAACCGGTTGACTATTTAACCAGACCAAATTCTTCATACTTGGTAATTCATGCATGAAATAGAAGAATAGGCAGATGGTCAACTTACCAAACTTGAAGGGGTATTTTTCATCCTTTGTCTTCTTCAGGTTTTCCATTAATTGTTGTTGTAGCAATTCACAGAGATCATAGTTTGCATTTTCTTTGATCATCTGATAAGTAGTGTATATAGCAGTACCAGAGAGAATTCTCCCAGTTTGTGAAGTAGATTTTGTAACCCAGAACCATGGATGCAAACCTTACAGTATGGTCTTCAATATCATTGATTGGCAATGCCCTTTTGTCAAATTTGGCTCTAGTGGCTGCTATCACTGTTTCATTCTTTACAAATTTTACTACTAGTACTGTACTGGTGGAGCTTAATCCAGTCACAACTCTTATTGCCTCCTTTGTGATCATGAATGCTCTCTCCAGCCACATGAATTCATCATGGATCCTCCTCAGAACATATCAGACCCATTTGTCCTCTGCAAATGTTGGGAAGTCTTTGTATTGAATGAATTTCTTCACTTCCAAAGCCTTATATTCTTCCTTCAACTCAAATTGGTCACCACTTAGATGTTTTAGATTTAAATCTGTGAATTTATTGTCACCATGTTCTTCTAGGGAAACATGAATATAATCCAGGTAACATCTTCCGCATGCATGACACCAAACATAATTTCTGAAAATGCACCATTTGGATCAACTTCTGTTGATTTAAATGGATGCTTCTTGAATTTGGGTCAGGCTCTCTCAGTTATATCAATCACTTGTGGTGTTACCATTTCTATAAACACTTAGACAAATTCACAATAGGGTTTCAATAAAAAAATACCTCTTTTGCTGAATTAGGGTTTCCTTTACTTGAATCGCTTTGTGTCACTTGAACCTCTAGAGATCGTTGAAATTGCTTGGAAATCACTTTCAATTTTTCTTGGACACTTGATAATTTCATTGCAAAGTGATTTGTATGCCAAATGAGTTCCTTTTTAACCCTTGATATGAAAACCTAAGTCGTCATAAATGTAGTCTTTCAAAAAGATGTCAAACACTTCTTTGTTAAGCTTAGTCAATCAAGATTGCTCTGCAATGTTCTGCATTTGATTCTTTTCTTGCAGAATTACTTTCAAAGGATTTATCATATGAAGCTTCACATCATATTATTGTGCTGGTTCCCAGCACTGATTATCTAGCCAGGGGATTTGGATTTTCAATATAGCTCCCCCTGAGCCAGAGCTCCCAATTTACTTTCCGGAGGAAGTATCTGCACCAGAGGCTGGTGCAGATCCACCCCTGACCTCATTAACATCCTTCTTAATCCAGACCTTGCTCATTTCCTTCTTGATTTCCATTAGATCAATCTTGTTATTACCTTTATCTTCTCTCTGCTCTGTTTTCCTCTTCTCTGCAGAATAGTTTCTTTTCTCATTCTTGTATCTACAGAATCTTGCAACATGTCTGAACTTATTGCAATTGTAGCATACCACATTCCTCTGTCCCTGACTCCTTCTATTGATTGGATTCATTCTTGTTCTGCATTGGTTAGCCATATGCCCAATTCTATTGCATGCATAACATTTTCCATTGAAGAATTGAGTATTCCTTGCATTGTCAAAATCATTCCTTACCAAACTTCTGCATTCATTGATTTATGACCAATTTTCTTGCAATTGAAACATTGACCAGAGAATGATGGAACATTCTGATACATTTTATTCCTACACTAAGTAGCCTTATGGTCAAACTTATTGCAATTAAAATAATGACCATTGAAAGATGGGTACCTTTGAGCATTTAGTTGCCTGACCAGAGTTCTTCTAGGTCTTCTTCTTTGATTCTAGAATTGGTTGCCTGTGTTTTTCTTCATTTCAATGTTTTCTTGACCTGGTCTAGAACTCTCTCCTTTTTCAAATCCCAAGCCTTTCTTGTCATCTGAACTCTTCTAACTTTCAATCAATTCCTCAAGCTTTGCATAGCTTATTTTGAATTTTTCTTTATAGCTATTAGCTACTTCCAGATCATATTTCAGAAGTAACACATTTTTTCCCAATTTTTCACATTCCTCAGACTTATCTTTCAACATTTGATTCAAATGTTTCTCATCTTTTTCTTTTTCTTCAACCAACCTTGATAAGTTATTTAAGATTTCATTTGCTTCAAACAATTGTTCATTTAGCTCTCTATTCCTATCCTTGGATCTATTAACTTGCTCTCTTAGCTTCAGGATGCATTCATCTGCATCTTTGATATTTTCTTTCAAATCCTGGATCTCTGCTTCATACTTATCAAGATCCTCAAGAGTTGTTTTTAATTCTTGCTCAATTGTCATTACTTGGAGCATGATACCTTCTAACTGCCATGAATATTCTTTCCCAGATCTTCCTCAAGATGTTAGACTTCTTCCAAGGAACCTTGCTCTGATACCAATTGTTGAATACAAAGAATACTGAGAGGGGGCTAAATCAGTATTCTAAAAAACTTTTCATTCACACATTCATTAATCCATTTACCAAATTCAATAACATGAAAGCAAAGTAAACACAAGAAGAGCAGCCACAAATTCATAACACATAGACACCAGGATTTTACGTGGAAAACCCAAAAAGGGAAAAACCATGGTGAGTGTTAGCTCACAATATATTATGATATCAATACCGAATTACATGAAGGCTCATTGCCTAAGGACTCACTATCCAAAGAAGTGCTCACTGCAATAGGCTCACTGCCAAATAGAAGAGAAGAGATTATAGAAAGAAGTGGCTCACTACCAGGAAAGGACTGCTATAGGTGCATCTACAAAATTCTATGGTGCAGTACCAATTTGCTCAGTATATAGATTCAAAGGACTTCATACTGTCTGCCCTGGTCTTCTGCTCTGCTTCACATATACTTATGTCCTTCTACCTTTACTGTCCTTTTGCTAATCATAGAACTACCTTAGGTCACACAATCATGGAATTCACATTATATTCACACACTTCCACTCACCCAACACTGAAATCCATCGAGTATATATATCCGCAACAAGATTCATCTCAGAATCAGGTCAGCAAGCCAGACATGAAACATGTATACAATTGTTATACCTTGTCAGCTTGATCTTGTGCACAAATAGGAATTCGGACCCAAACAAACATAAAATAGTATTCATATAGGTTGGCATCAATCATTCAACCACTTGGATTAATTCTTCAAACAATATCTAACTTGCATGTCGGCTTATCCTTTAAGTACACACTTGACCAGTTCAACTGTCATATCAAAGCTTCCAATGCGGACCATATGAGACTCTGAAAATCATAAGCAACATTCATTATGGACATCTTAGCATACCTTCAAAACTGTGGAGCATAATATTCTTTCATAGAGAAATGCGGATCTTAGAACTGTTGTTCTGTCACATAGAAATAGTGTCAGATTGGAAGCCGATACTGAAGAACTTGTCAAATATGATCTAGTGGACTTCAAGATTTACAAATTTGAATTTAGATGCTTATGACATGTGTCTACATTGCCTTAGAACCGCAAATCAAAATACTCAACAGCAAACGAATGTAAACCAAAATACTCAGATGCTTTACACTGTTTCAGGCTTAACTTTGTTCATCCAAACTTAGACAATTCACCATATGACTTTTGGAGGAAGTTTGAACTTGAAAACTAGAAAGTGTGATCACCAAATATCAATGAACAACATACCTGAACCGCACGTAATGATCTTCAACTGTGGAGGCATACTAAACCAATATCTAATACTCTGTAGCTTGCCCATTACTTAGCCATTTTGACTAAGTTAGTCTTCCAGACCTTTACCAAACCTTGTTGTCATCAATGACAACATTCTATCAGCAGTGTCTCTTGACTATGTTGCCAACATCCACACACTCACCAATAAACCTCAATTTTTTATTCACACCATCCCTCACAAAAATGAATTTTTAATTTATTGATAAGTCCACATCATCCTCACACTCTCCCATGGAAATGAATTTTTTATTCCTTCCTCATCCTTCCCAATGTGAATTTAAAATTCACAAATAATGGGAGCCATCCAATCTTGTTGATCAAATCCCAACCCTTCATCTCATCTTTGCATCTCCACCATTGATCTTAACTTTGAATCTCCACCATTGGATTCAAATCCCCTCCAATTTGCCTATAAATACAAGGCTCTCCCAAGCATTTTCACAACACTTCTCATTCCAATCTTATGCTGCCCAAATCTCTCCTTAGCCATCTCTCAAGCACCCTTACCATGTCAAAATGATCTCTCATCCCATCTCATTTCAATCTCATCCTATCTCATCTCTCAAATCTTATGCCAAATCCTTAACCAAATCATTCATTTGAATCCTTATTGTGTTGAACATCAAGAGCAATCCACATTCTCTACTTCATCTTGGGTAAAGCTAGGAGCTACTTGGGTGCAAGCTCCTCCACCTTATCAAGGAGTGAAGAATACGTGAAGACTTGTGAAGGTATAAACCACTTTATTTTGTGTTTTCTTTCATGTTTTTCTATCTTTCAAATCTTTTTCATCTTCACACATCAAAGTAGGGATAAAATTTAATGGTGAAATTAGCATGAACCCATTATATTTCCCTTGCATTAACATATCAACAAGTGGCATACTCTTGTGTTATTCTTGTCTCACAATCTAATACCTTTAAATCATTTTCATGTGATATGGGCTTGACCTAGATCAATCTTGAGGATTGTAGAAATGACTTCTAAAATTCAACTTATCAAATTTAAATTTCAATGTTCCTACCCCTTCTTAGTAGCCTAACCTAGCACATATTTCATGCAACGTGTTTCTATGTCATTATATTTAAAGACCTTCATTATGACAAAATGATGCAGAGGAGAATACTTAGAACACACTTCAATTCTAAGGGGAGATAAAGAAATCAAATTTACATCACCACATAGGTCATTTGCATGTCTATGAATGTTGTCTTTGATCTTTCTCATCGCTACTAATTTAGTCCACCAAGGGGTTCAACCTAGGAGAACCCATTCACATATCAAGTTGGCAATCTCCTCAATGGTGTCTCTAGACACCACCTTGATTTCTCAAATTTCAAGAAGGAAAATATGAGTTGATTCTAGGAGAGCATTAGGTGTTAGATCATTCCCACATGTCCAGGATCAGTTCCATATATTGGGGTCAAGTTCATAGTAGTTAGGATCAATTATGTAGGGCGTGACATCAATCCACAATGTTTTTTTGTGCCAATTTAGACTTCAATATATTTATCAAATTAGGAAAAATAATTTTATGATAGTGGCACACCATTCCAAAACAGCATCATTGTCATATGTCCACCATCATTCTTAGAGTTGAACACACCTATCCTCTTATTAATAGTCACATTTATTTTAATTCTATTACTTATTCTTGTGGTTGCAAAATCTAGACCAACAATGAGAGTTAAATGCATTCAAACAAAGAACTCAGTCCAAACTAGGCAAACACCTCTAGTTAGAGAAAATGAAGGAAACACACAACATGCAAATGTAACATAAACACCAACATTAAACCTTCATGATGTTTGTGATGTGCTCCAAGATGAGTTGTAATGCTATGCAATGGATGTTGGTTGCTCTCTTGCTTGAAGTTGCTAAATTTGGCAGCATGCACTTGCTTGAGAATGAAGGATTCCCATTGTCCTTTGGGTGAAGTTCCTTAAATAGACTCTCCACCATGGACACATGAAGGGCTAAGATTTGATTATAGGATGAAGGGTGAGGATTGTCTTTCATGAATGTGTAAGCTAGCCTTATGACAAGTGAAAGAGATTTTCTTAATTTGCATAGAGATGGGAGATGCAAGCATGTGGGAGAATGTGGAGGAGACAAATGGATGAAAGAGATTAAATCTTGAGATGGATGGTGAGGCTTGTCCCATGTTGCATGAGGATGGGGGATTTACACATGCGGGAGCATGAGGAGGTGAGAAGTGATGGAGAAGACGTGTGAAGATGAGTGGCCAAAATGCTTTTGAGTTTGAAATGGATGGTGAGGATTGGAGGGAATGTTCTTTTGAATTGTAGTGGAGGAGGGTTTTAATATTTAATTAGAAGAAAAATAAATGAGAGTTAGTCTAATTATTTAAAAAATCATGTTTTATTTAATTAATTAGTTGGATGAAGGTTAGTGTAGGTTAATTAAATAAAATAGTTTTAATAAACTAACCAGTAATGAGAATGGATTGGTGATTAAATAAATAAGAATTTAATTAATTAACACCAACAAGAAATTAGTTAGATTTTTGATGGGTTAGTTAGTTGTATCAATTAAACAATTAATTTGTGAAGGGGAGTGATTAGTCAAATTAATAGAGTAATTAACCAAATTAATTAAATACATAGTGGGAAAATGACATGAAAAATTCTGAGAAGAATTTGGTATGTCTACAATTGTAACTCTATTATCTAAATTAATGAGTTGCTAATTGATTACATTTAATTAACCTAAATAAATATTTACTCTATTATCTAAATTAATGAGTTGCTAATTAATTACATTTAATTAACCTAAATAAATATTTATGAACCTGTGATTAAAATCCTAAAAAAATATCTACGCCATGTTTGGTGGGGTGCTCCTCGTAGTTTTAATTATTCCAGTGCTTTCCTAGTTGTAATCTACATGATATTCGGTGAATGACTTCTTGTTGTTATTATTATTGTGGTGTTTTCTTAATTGTAAGATTGTATGGTATTTTGAGGGCGACCTGCCTTGTATATTAGTGGTTATTATATAGTTGGTGGCCTTCTTTATATTGATCAATCTCCCTTACATTCATAAATCATAAATCATGGTGAAGATGGGCCACAAAATTCGATGGTGGGTCAGGTGGGGCCATCCTAGAGTAATCTTGAGAATGAGTTAATTAGGGTTTGTATACCTATACACACAAGGCCATTAAAGACAAGAGGCAATCTCTGTCATTTCCTAAGAACATACATGAAGAGACATGTTAAGTGGGTTCCACCACATCATTAAAGCAACACACACAGTCATTTTGCAAATCATTGTCGAGAATGACAAGTCTTGAATAGACTATTATTGCCATGACAAATATTGACCTTAACGTTCCTCTTCAAAAAAGCATGCCTTGATTTTTGAGTCACATATCACCTTTCCCTTTGTTAGGTGAATCGAATTTTTGTTATGAAGCTAATAAAGTGAAATATATAGTATTTAAATTTGCATTGAAAATTGTTTAATCCTAATCACATATTGGTAGTTGGGCTATTCCTTAAAAGGTGCATAATGGTGTAAAATTTCTTGTCCTATTGTTTACTTACCATGTGATTAGTACAACCAACTGCTCCATATGTAAGGCTGATGTTTTGGTACGAAGAGGGAAATAAAATATTGGGGTATATTCACAATGATCATAAGAAATTGGAATATATACACAATAAATATCAATAAAGTCTATTAATATAAGCTTGGGCATATTGAGTAAGTCATTTGGGTGTATATACAAAGTCACAATCTGCAGTGAGTGGTGGGTACACACATTCTAGAAGCACCATGTCACAACTACCTTCCAAAGGCACACTTAAAAATGTCATCTACTCTCAAACATGATGGATGGCTCATGCATGGGGACTTTCAATCTAAATCTCTCACCAACTTTCCTAAAAAGTAATTAGGTCAACCTAGTCGTTGGATTATCACATGTATTCTTGTTATTTTTTAATTATAAACTTCCTCAATTGAAGCTCATATGTCACCACTTTATGCATTATTTTATGGGCAGATTAAAAGAATATGGAGACAAGATATGTGCAGATAAAAATGTTTGGTGAGCTGTTGCTTTCTGGCATCCTTTGGGAAAAACAATTCCTTGCATCTTTTCCAATGATTAAAAAAAATATATGCTAGTAATCAAACTAGTGACCACCTAATCCAACATAGGGATGTACATTTTGTTATCTAGTTATCAGCCACCTGCCCATGAGGTGCACATCTCTTTCAATGTCTTTGTAAGCTCACTTTCCCCACATTTTCTAGTCTAGAGATAAAAGCAACCAGTCATAGGTGTCCTTCTAGACACAAGGTTAAAACATATCATTTTAGGTGGTAAAGTGTGTAGGTGTGTTATAATTTTGTAAAAGGAAGTTGGTAGGCCATTATTTTGCATGGCTATTCTCCATCGCATCCAAATTAATATTAGTATCTCATCCCCAAGAGACCCCATTACCAAGTGTGGAGAAATGATTCTTTGCATTTATGTTGGATATGTTGTCACAATTCTTGATTTTGCCCTTAAGAACACTCAAACACTATGATAATGATAGGACAAAGATTTAGGGTTTTTAATTGGAGACTATGCATAAATGTATTGGCTAGCCGCTTTTTCTTGGTGAAGTGGGTTATATGTTTTAAGTTAAGTTTGTTTATTATTACGGATGTAGGTGCATTGGAAAATTGGGGTTTTACATCGGACTTGCTTGACTTAGGGTTGTTAACGTATTTTTGGGTATGTCCGTCAATTTTATTATTGAATGGAAAATGTGGGTGGCCTCATTCTTAAAATATAGATATTTAAGGTTTAAAAAATAATATAGTAATTAATGGAATTAGATTTTAATAATTATTAAGTCTGGATTGATAAATAATTAATATAGATATTTTAAATACATTTATCTTTAAAAATGCTCACAAAGAGTTATTTTATTTAGTTAAGAGGTATTTTATTTTATTTTAGTAAGATTTTATTTATTACATACATAAGCATATATATTTTAATTTTTAGTTAAGGATTATTTTATTTTATTTTATTTATATTGTTTATTTTGTTTTTATTTGAAAAGATATTTTACTTTTTGTATTTAACTTTTAATTTTACTTTTAGAAAAGCTACCATTCATTATTTTGGCAATTATTTTGTTTTGTTTTTACTTTGAAAAGTGTAGTAAATATTATATACTTATATGTTATTTTTTAATATACTTATATGTAGAGCTTCTGGAATAACTGTGTATTGTTTTTTTCCCGTCAACATTTCGGATCATACTCAATGATCCATCATCAGGGCAAAAAGAGGAGAATGAAATGGAGATAAAATTGCAGAGAAGGTTGCATAAAAGGAGAGAGGGTTGAGGGCACGAAGGACAAGGAGTAGAATTAAGGTATTAAAATAAAAATAAGTTAGGAGAAAAAGGGATGGGACAAATAAGAGGTTAAAGGAGAGAAAGGAAAAATAAGGTAAGAATGAGGAAGGAGAGGACGTAAAAGTAAACAGATCACAGAAAGATAATAGGCATAAACCCGAGAATACATAGACAAAGGTGACTATAAAAGAACATCAAGGTAATATATATGATTAGAGTAATAAAAGTGTATATATACTTTATACAAGAAATAGTTGTATATAGAAAAATATAATAGAAATAGTTGTTTATATGATATAAACAACTATTTCTATTATATTTTTCTATATACAACTATTTCTTGTATAAAGTATATATACACTTTTATTACTCTAATCATATATATTACCTTGATGTTCTTTTATAGTCACCTTTGTCTATGTATTCTCGGGTTTATGCCTATTATCTTTCTGTGATCTGTTTACTTTTACGTCCTCTCCTTCCTCATTCTTACCTTATTTTTCCTTTCTCTCCTTTAACCTCTTATTTGTCCCATCCCTTTTTCTCCTAACTTATTTTTATTTTAATACCTTAATTCTACTCCTTGTCCTTCGTGCCCTCAACCCTCTCTCCTTTTATGCAACCTTCTCTGCAATTTTATCTCCATTTCATTCTCCTCTTTTTGTCCTGATGATGGATCATTGAGTATGATCCGAAACGTTGACGGGAAAAAAGCAATACAAAGTGATTCCAGAAACTCTACATTCAATCATGGACTGTGGAAATATCATGTCTTTAATACTTATATGTTTTAAATATGTTGGCTATATTTTAAATTTTATAGTTTTAGTTTTTCTAATGTATGTCCATTGTTCTAGGGCATTGCAATTTCATTTAGATGATTGTTATAGACACATGAAACCTACATGCATGTGGATGATATCTAATTTCACATCAATGTGATGTTAATGACCACCTTTGAGAGTTAGTTATGCTAAAATTGAAGTGTAGAACTTCCTTAATCTTTAATCAAACCTTCTTATCGATATCATAAGATTGAAAACATGAAAGTCAAGATGTAGAATTCCTTTGGTGAAAAATCAAGTTGTATCCATACATGCAATCCTCGTGCTAGTTGATGATATGTTAATAATGCTTTTTCATCCCTTTCACATGTCCTTTCATTCATTCCATCCATGCTTTTAACAAAATGATTAGGATGAATTAGAGCCTACCTTAAAATCAATGTATGTTCACTTTTACTTCTAAATCCATGTATAGAGAGCTAATATATGAAATCTAGAATTGAATATGGTATTAAAGACCTAAGACAAATGAACCTTGGCATTTCTAGAGTTTGGGACAATCACATTGTGTTGTGGTCTGGTCCAAGTGACATGATTTTGTCCTAGGTTGCACGATTCCATCCTCGATTTAATTTTACCTTTAATATCTATAGAGAATCATTTCCTTGGTGATATTTCTATTCAGAAAACTAGGTGGTGTTAGGAAGCACCTTTGGAAGCCTCCTACGTATGGAGGGAAATATGAAACTTTCTTGATGAATGTTAGGCCCTTAGGATTGATTGAACATAGAAATACAGAATTTGGATGTTGATCTCTTAATGTAAAATTGTGTAAAATGTAAACCTAAATAGAGATGTGTGTAATCAAATTGTGAATAATGCTTTTCATAAGACTCTCTTGTATCTTTCAATTATTAAACTGAACTAGGACTATGTTTTTAAATACACAACTTTAGAAACACAACTTGAGACCTTTTAAAACCTAAAACCAATTTATAACATAAACATATATACAAAATAGTTGATTCTAATAAAACCCCTTTAAAATATAACCATATGTACAAAATAGGATAATGCATAGAAATAAAGGAATAAAATATGTAATTTTTTCATTTACAGTAATATAATATGATATAATATATTAATTCTAAATTTAAAATATTAATAACAAATTAAATTTATATTTCCTTAATTTGATTCTGTATTTAAAAAATATAATTCTTTCTCATAACTAATATTAAATTAAATTTACAAATTTTATAAAAATACTTTTTATTAATTTTTCTAATAATAAGAAGTTTATGATCAAATATTTTTCATAACTTAACCTTTATTAAATGATTTTTCAATTATAAGGTGAGAGATTAGACACTATTTAACTTTCTAATTAAAATTTATATAAAATGCACATTAATTTAATTATTTTAATTTTGGATGTAAACATCAATTCTAGATTATGTTGAAATGATCTATTTTAAAATTATTGTAACAGTAAAAATTATATATTCATGTTATTTTTATTTAAATTTTTGGGTCTACTTTGGTTAGGGTGTTTTAGTTATAATAATTAAATTTTAAGTAATATTTTTGGATGTAAATTTTTTCAATTGTGGGTGTGAATTTGACCTAAATTAGTTCTATAGTTATAGAAGTAATGCTTTCATTTCTAAAATTCAAATTTCTTGCTTGGTTAACTATTTCACCAGCCATTGAGAGTCGAGTCAATCTAACACATGTTATGTTGATTTGTGTGCTTGGTTATTGTATTTAAGGATGTTCCCTCATTCATTTGAAATCATTTAGGATCATCTAAAGGAACATGCCAAGTTTGATTGATAGAGCATTTATTAGAGCATCATAGAAGCATTATTAGAGCACATCATCCTATGTCCATGGTACACTTGCTTGTTATCTTCAAATCTTCATTCAAAATGATAAAGCCAACTCATCCAAGGGTTTCATTAAGGGGAACTTAACCCTTACAATTTGGCAAATTCCTAAAGGTGTTTATAAACATTGTCAATTCTTACAAGAATTCAAATTTCAAAGGTCAAAGTGAACATGTTGCAACAATATGTGAGATCATTTTTGTGAGTTATATGATCACTTTCACATAGAAGATTTCTTCCACACTCATGGAGATTAGTTACATAGATGCAAATTTAAACCATGGTCACAAACAATGAATTTTCTAAATTAGAAATTTTCATCTAAATTTTCTAAGCTAGAAATTTTCAACTAAGTCATCTAGAAATTATAGAGTATTGGCATTTGTTAACACATTTCCCATCATTAAAATCTAACTAAATATTATTTTCAATTTAATTTAGTTTTTACATTTACTTACATTTATAACAATACTCAACCTTAACCATAATTAATCTAAATTAATAATTACTTCTTATTTATATTTATTTAATTAATCTAAATTGTAAAATAAATATTATTCCACATTTTATAAAAAAAGAAGAGAAAAAGAAAACCTCATTTAAAAAAAAGTTATATCTTAAAAAAAGTACGAGAAAAAAAATCTCATTAAAAAGAGAAGTTAAATCTTTTTAAAAAAGTATTGCTTGTTTCTATCATATATGGGATCTAAAAGTATCATTCTGATATACTCTTTACTCTCTACACCTTAACTAAACACCATAAATTTGTTGAACATTATATATACTCAATTATGTGAGATGACCATTAGCTCTACTTGTTTATATGGGCTGGCCACCCCCAACAAATTTGAAATGTCATCGAATATAAGTGGAATAATTGTTGGTACTTGCCCTTATCCTTAAGTGGGGGAGGAGTTGAGATTGCAATTTTGTCTCTTTAATATAGAATCTTTGAATTGAAAAATTTTGGACTCTAATTTTGGGGTCTCTTGCATCATGTTATTATTTATTTGAAAATGAAATTATAATAACATAAAATAATTTTATTTATTTATTTGGTTCTATAAGATAATTCTTGGATGATTATTTTATATAAATTAATTGTTATGGTTTTATTTTTAGGTTTTAAAGATTTTTAATTTTCAAATTAGTATAATGTCTTTAAATATAACTTTTTATTGTTATTTTTTCTTATTTTTAATATATAAAATATTAATAAATAAATAAATTTTTAAATTGTACATAGAATAATAAATTTATTTAAAAGATTATATTAATTTGTATAAAAAAATCATTTTCTTTTAAAATGATTAAAAAAGCTTTTATAATAGTAAAAAAAATCAAAATATTAATATAGATTTTGTTATTTTAATTGAGATTAAAAACTAAAAAAAATAAAAAGAAATATGAAAATAAATTAGAATTTTAAAAACAAACAAACAATAAGGCCATGATAACTTTTAAAAAGCATTCCCATGATTTGTCAATGATGTCCAACCTATGTAAACTATTTACTCCTCCCTGCTCTCACTTAATAAATCAAAGCCATGTTTGGAAGGAAAGCTTAATAAAATGTTTATAGTTGGTACCAACTCTTTGTACCCATTCAAACTAAGTATATTCCACCTAAATATTTATGGCCTTTATCTGACATGTCTACATTCATAGACATTGAAGCAAATATTCAAATCTTCACGTGCATGGACATTTTAAGTACCTTCAAATCCTTTGAAAAATAATGCAGGAGAAGATAGAGATAGACATGTTATCCATTAATTATTAAAGAACTTTTATGGCATTTTTCACCTAATAAGTTATAGATCCTATTCTTCCAACTAACCAAATTTCTGGCTGGGCTACAAACAATTATCAAATTTTTTAAGGACTATCAATATTCTTGATGATAAGATATCCCTAACAAATATTGTAGCACAGTATTTTTTTCCCACATCTTTGCTTAACACAGAGAAATGATTATAAAGCCTTTTGGCCCTGGACATTCCACATATTTTACCTTTTCTTAATTATTTTGGTTGTCACTGTTCACATTTATTTTTATTTTCCTTTAGCTTAGATATCTTTTCTTCTAGTTGGATTGGTGGAAGTGGCAATAATTCTTTTGTATTCTGAAGTAGATTCCAGTAAGACGGGAGACAAAACAATGCATATAATAAGCAAGTCTGATATCACAAACTCCATATTCTCTGCACATAACAATAAGATACATTGAAAAAGAAAAGACATTGATGATAATATCCAAATATGGACACACTCCACTTGATATGGTGGGTTAAAGTTAAATTTACTCAACTACAAAAAAGTTGGTGCATCTTTCCATGGGTTACTTAATAGCATGTTTCCAAAACACATGGTCTGGTAGGTTTGTAAGTAATACCCCTTATTTTTATGATCTATTGAACCCTTTCCACACTACTACCCCTATTTTTACAAACAGATGACAAAATTTATGTGTACACTGGTATGCTGACGGGGTATTGAGCATGTACCAAGGATGGTGGCTGCATTAATCTCTCACACTAACCAGAACAGCAGCAGCAACTTCCACCAATAGTGTGCAGTCCTATGTGACAGCAAACAGACTCTTGCTTTGTAAAATTGCCATTTGATGATGTTGCCTCTCCATTGTAGAAGATTTCTTCATTACAAGAATTGAAGGTTAATGAAGATGCTGAGGCTGCATTACCACTGCCTTGGGCTGTATTGAGGGATGGTAATGTAATTGACAGTTCAAGATTTACATTATCATCTAGTACTGCAGTAGGATAGCTGGAAATTGCTGAAGAGGAGGTGGTCTGCTGCTGGAAAAAATCAGTAAATGTCTCTGCTGCTACAGGCCTGCTGGGCTTGCTTAAATGACATGGAGTGTTATCATTGGAGGAAGAGGAGTTTGATGCAGATGTGACAATGGGGCAATGGGTATAAGGATCCATTCCCTTCTCTAACAGCTTCTTCTTTATATGTGTGTTCCAGTAGTTCTTTATCTCATTATCAGTTCTTCCTGGTAGTTTCCCAGCAATTAAGGACCACCTGCAACATAAAACAACAAAATATTGTCACAATGATGGTCTGGGATCAACTTCAATTCAATATTAGATTGGAAGAGCTAACCCCACTAATGCTTTATCAAACTCTTAAATACTTAAAAACACAGACAAGTGACACATGACTGCATCAACAAGTTTTGATTTAAAGTTCTAATCCATAAACCTTGCACAACAAATTTGTTATCAGGTTAGTTACCCAACTAAATTGGACTTGTCAGGACAACCAACCAGTCAAAACATGAGAACAAGTTAAAGTCTCAAACAAACTATACCCAATAACATACTGGATATTATAAGTTGGGTGTATTGAATATGGCTTAAATCAGCATAAGAGGATAGTCCGGGATAAAATATCATCCCATTGACGTCAAACTAAGACTTCTCCAAAGGCCTTTGCAGAAGGAACTCACTTTTAACGACTTTGTACTTCAACCAAACCAGATGACCTAACTGTAACTCTGATATAAACTTGATCATGGATACTTCTTATTAAAGTCTAATTTTTCTTAGAGAAAAAAAATTGTGGTGAAGAAAGACAATGACAGATTACTCACTTGTTACCCAGAATGGAATGGAGCTTTATAATAAGCTCATCTTCTTCTGGGGTAAAATTTCCCCGTTTAAGATCAGGGCGAAGATAATTTATCCATCGAAGCCTGCAACTCTTCCCACAGCGCTGCAATCCTGCCAAAAAAAGAAAAAAAGAAAAAGAAAGAACAAATTCATACACTACTCAATCAGCTCTTAAGCTATAATGGTAGAAGCCTGCCTTAACGTGGTCCAACAAAAACCATATTCAATACAGATATAGATTATAGATTATGGAAACTTAATCCTTAGAAACACAGATTTTTCAGAATATTTTTCCTATAATGTTTGAACCCAGAAGAATATTTCAAATCAATACCCTGATAACAAACCAATTTTAAATCAAAGCTTATAGTAGTTAGAAACATCCATTTCCTTTCTCATGTACACAGTTTTCTTGACAAACTTTTCTCTGGATATCATAGATAGTGGAAGTTTAAATTTGCTAGAAACATATTCTTACTTTTTCCTCATACACAGTTTTTTTTTTTTCAGAAACTTTTCTTATTAAGTGCTTAGAAACATCTATTTCCAGTCTTTTCTGAAACGTTTTATGGTCTCTTCCTTGATTGAAAGACTTTTGACACCCAATTGGTATCTTATGTACATACAATCCATATTCTTTGACTTAATACGGAGGACTGAAGAATAAACATCAATCAGTTATAAGCTTGCTAGTTAGAAACATTCATTTGCTTTGTTAAAAAAAAAATTCCAAGTATTCTAGACCATAGAAGCTTAGAGCCTTTTAAAAAAATGAATTTTCTGCATGGAAACAGTTTTTCAGGAACTTTTTTCTAACAACATAGATTGCAGAAGTTTAAAGTCTGTAAACAGAATCAAGTGCGGTGTTTGTAAACCTGCTGCCTTTGGAAGAGTTCTCCAACAGCCTTCACCATGGGCCTGAATATATGCAATGAGAGTTTCATCCTCTTGTTTACTCCATGCCCCTTTGTTGGTGTGAGCTTTTTCACAGCAAGGAGATCTCCCCATGATAAATCTTCTCCTGTTGATCTGCTCTTCTTCACCATTAATCTGCTGTGCTCCTTATTAGGTGAACTATCAAGTATTCCATCAAATCAGATGATGGGTCTAAAAGGCCTGTTTGTTCGCTCAAAGTCAATGAGTAGAAGTTCTATCAATGCTTAAGCTAATCTTTTTGTTGGGTCGGCCAAGTCTTTTTCAGAATTTAGTGAAATCTTTAGGATGAGAGCACACACAAGGCTATCCTAGCGTTCAGGTTAGGCCTATAATTATTTTAATTGCGGGCCATCTCAACTTAGGCCTTGAATAAGATACTTACTCTTAAGTGAAATCAAAATTTGGATTTGGTAACAATATGAATTAATCCTTCACATTTGCTTAATTGTGTGCCTTAATTTTTTTAAATACATAAAGATAAAATTATATATTAATTACAAAACAATTCATTAAAATAGAAATTTCAAAGCTTAACATTACCCATTAAAAATAAAATATTAACTCTAAAGTTTAACATCATTTAATATTATTAATATTAAAATTAATTGATTTATAAATATTGTGTTTAAAAATAGAATTAGGTACCAATTAATATTGTCAACAATATTATTAAAATGTAATAAATGCCTTATGTACATTTAATTGTTAAACTAGATATCAAAAAAAAATTATTAATCATTTTTTTATAAAAGATGTAGTCAATTCAAAAGTCTAGGATTTATAATTGCTTTTACTGACATAATTTATCATCCTTTCACATCATAATCTTCATTAATAAGAGGAGTATCTTTACTTTGATATGTGCTTTTCTATATTACTTAGAATATGGGAGGCCGCCTCTTTTGTTACACAATTCATGTTCAATCACTACATGATTCATGTTTTAGAAAAAATGCATAGGCATTGGTAAACTTGATGTCCTAAAGGTCAACATTGCCTCCCTAAAATATCTTGGTGATGTATTCAATGTGGTTGATACTTGCATCTATTTAATCAAATCAAAATTTGAAGAACCTATATTTATTCTGTTGTTTCTTCTCCACCATTCCGAACTAGTCACATACCCTTCATACTTGTTGTGACAACATCTGTGCAATAAATTAGTTAGTACTATGATGATATTCCCTCCTACAATAGTGATTTGCCTATATCAAAATAGATACTTGTAAAATATTCGAAACAAGGTAACTGACTTATCTATTTCAATAATTAGTAAATGGATGAGAATATAAATGACAAACTATGAGTTGATGTGTGTTTGTCATATTGGTGCTTCAAATCATATTCTCAAAGTTGAATATGAGAGTGAACCTCATTAGTCTTGATTTAAAGTTTGTTTCAATAATGGTTATTTCTAACTCATGAATGTGCTGAAGTAATGATCAAGTGTAATTTCTTCTATAGATCATATGGAAAATTGATAGTTTATCTTCTATAAATTTGTATTAAGTCCTTATGGCATGTGGCACTTGTAAAAATTAGCTTATACATGTTATAATACTCCTCAAGTACCTATTTTAAAGCACCAATCACCTATGATTTAGGTATTTGATCTATAAAATTTCAAATAAAAGTATGCGATAAGCTCCTTGTATTACCTAGAAATTGGACAGTTAATAGAATGTGTGATCTTCATTCTAGCATTGGATTCCTATGATACACAACAAATAGTGTAAATGAAACATTAGATGTATCCTTGCATAATGGTCAAAGAATAATAGTGTGTCCCAATCTTGGTCCATAAGCAAAGGATAAGAAGCAAAATTCAAGCACAAACATGCAAGCATTGACTCATGTGGTAGGGTGTTTGATTTACCCCCCTTAAATAAATTTAAAAATTTCCTAATATTTTCTAATGCGAATTTAAACATGTGGTTAGATCTTGCCCTCTTAGTGTTAGGAAATGTGTCTCGACATTGCATCCTAATTTTAAGAACAAAAATAGGCTCAATCAGCTTCCCAAATGAAAATTTATGGCCTCTAAAAGTTGGGTCTCCCACATCACATATGTAAGAGCATTTATGATGCATAAGAAACTATAAGAGAGAGTTATACTTGTTGATCAACTTATGATGCATGTTATGACACATCATAATGCATCTTTGAATGGAGATAATGGAGCACCCAAGTTGGTGAGTGGATTATGACAAGCTTATGACAAATGTAAGGAGTATGTTATTTTTAGCTTGTGGACTCATCTTGAGATTTGGTTGTCGGATTTTGACTAGAGATTTGGGTGCCACATTTTGGGTGCTTTTAGCTCGTGGTTTTCTAATTATAATTCAATAGTTTCATGTATTTCTTCTCCTATTCATCTGGTGCTTGAGATGGAGGTTTCATAGTCTGTTTTGTAAGTATTATTATGTTTCCAGAATTACTCTAAACTCTTGTTGGTGATACTCTTATAAAGGCTTAGACTCTACAAGTGTATTGCGACTATTTGATTACTAAATAATACATTGAGTTGCTTTGGAGTGTAAGGTTTTTCTCCCAAAATGGTTTTACTCAAGTAAATCATGATGTTATGGTATATTGTTTTTTATGTTTATTTCCTTGTAACTATAAGATCAATTTAATTTTTGCACATACCTCCTCTTATATATTAGTTTAGGATGCATATTGTGTATCCCTGTTTCCTTACATTTGGTATTAGAGCTTGATCACCTTGGGTTTTAGGTGTTAGGGACAAGGTTTTTTGTTCTATTCTTAGTATGGGTGGGAGCTTGTGAAGAAGGACATCTTGTTGTAGAAAAATTACAAGCACATCAAGGGTAGAAATGGTGAGGTTCAATAGCAATAACTTTGATTGTGGAAGCTCAAGATGGAGGATATGCTTGTAGATAGAGATTTATGGGTTGTTGTATTTGGATCCAAACCCACTACAATGTCACAAGATTATTGAGATATATTAGACAAAAAGGCAAAGGGCCTCATTAGGATTTTCTTGGTGGATTCCACTATGTTGAATATACATGAAGAAGCCATTGGACAATCTCTTTGGAAAAATTTGGTAGACTTTTAATAGGCTAAAACCTTAGTTAACAAATTTTTTTTTAAGAAAGATGTATACCTTGATAATGGATGATGGTGGTTCTATGGATGAGCATTTGGATACATTCAATATGATTGTGAATCAATTGCACTTTGTTGGAGTGAAAATAAAGGAGGATCCTTGCATGATACTACTAAGTTCTTTGTAAAACTCATGGAATCACTTAGTGATGAAAATTGGGAGCACTACCTCAAAACTCAAAATGGATGAGGTAGTGGCTTTTTACTCTAGAAGGAGATGTGGCATAAAGATTTCAAATCTACTAAGGAGGCCCTAGATATTCATGGAAGATTGAAGGAAAAAGGTAATAAGGACAATAAGAAAGAAAAGTCTACATCTAAATCCCATGGGGGACCTAAATCTCTTAGAAAGTCCAAGGCTAAGTGTTGGAACTATGGAAAGACTGAGAACTTCCTTAGAGATTGCAAAGAAGAGAAAAAGAAAAAGAAAACTGATTTAGATGACAAGTGGATAGAAAAGATCTCTCATGATAGTGTAGATGCGTTTATCATGGCCTTGGTAACTCGTGCATTGGAAGATGCATGGTTGATAAACTTTGGGGCTTCCTTCCATATGACTTCCCATTTGGGTTGGTTTTCAAAGTATGAAGAATATGATGGTGGGAAGGTGTACCTTGGTGATGACTCTCACTTGAGCATAGTTGGTCATAGCACAATTTAGATTCAATTCCCTAATGGACAAGTGAAGGGGATCAATGGCATGCTACACATCCCTAGTTTGGCATAGAACCTATTATCAATTAACAAACTCAATGAGTGTAATTTGTTTTCTCTAGTGGAGGGTGTAAGATGGTGTGAGGACCTATGGTGCTCATTGAGGATGTTTGTGTGGGTACTTTGTTTTAATTGGATGCATGCACTATGCAGTGCAATATTTATTCTATTCTTATGGTGAAGGGATCTACAAAATCTACACCTTCACCATCAAAACCAAAAATAAAGAGGAGTGTTGTTTCTACTTCCAATGGTCACACTTTCTAGGTACCAAAGTGATCTCTTGATTTAGAGAGCAAGATATGTTGCAAGTATGGGCCTAACCAGTGTTGTCATTGATGTCAACATACTCATGTTGCATTAATGAGAAGGATTAGATGAGCTGTGTGCTGAGGATATTGAGAAAATTAGTCTCAATCAGGAATAGTGAAGAACAGTGATGACAAGAAGGTAAAAGTCCTCACTAGGTTGAGGATCAGAGGATGCAGTTTAAAGGGTTTGTAGATATAAGTCTTGAGATGCTCCAGTCAAGTTTTAGAGGTCTGCATGAAGATCTGAAGAAGTTATGGTCGCTCAAGTAGAACCGGTTCCGACAGGTGTTCAGAGGTGATAGAGTGTCACAGATAGGTCTGGTGAGATCCGAAAACTCATTATCTCGTTCTGCAGATTTGAGGGAATGTTGAGGACGTCCCTGTGAAGTATCAACTAGATTGGTTTGTGGTTTGAAGGTCCGGAAAAGCCTATTCATTTGTGACAGTGATGATAGACTGTGTTCTTGAAGCTCCGGATGAAGGAGAGAAGAATTCCAATAGGATGATGAAGTGCAGATGTTCTTGGTGATTCAGGGAAGGTTATGATGATCGTTGGATCATGTCCAGTTCATGTTGGTGATCTGCATTGAAGTTAGAGTTTGCATTTGAAGAATAACCACCAGATATTGGTGTTCTTCTTGAGACTGGCCGACCGGATGTATTACATGTCTTGCGGATGTTCTTGTAGGTGTTTGCCGACTTAGATGATTGTTCCTAAGTCGATGCCTTGTATAAATAAGGGATTGTGAATTCATTTTCAAGTGGGTCTTGCGGTGATGAGTGTGTGGTAGTGAAGATAAGTGCGAAAGGCAGATTAGAAGTATTGGGCTTAAATGGAACTGATTCAAGCATGGTGAAGATGCTATTCTCCAGTTCATGAAGGTGATACTTATTTCTTTGTAGACAATGTGTCTCTTGTAGGCAGTGAGCCTCTTGTGAGCAGTGTGCTTGGGCAGTGAGCCCTAATTGGCATGTGCCATTTTGTTCATTCTATTCTTCTAACAGAGAATACATCCTTGGGTTAATCACCCTGTGGTTTTTTCCCTTAACTGGGTTTTCCACATCAAAATCTTGGTGTCTTATGTGTTGATATGTTTATGCTTTTGATTTGAATGCATTATGGTTCATGATTAATAATCTGCTTATCACTTAAGAAGATTTAAGTGTTTAATTTGAGAAAGTTTTGCACAACTGATTCACCCCCCCTCTTAGTTGTGTGCCCTAAGTCTAACAATTGGTATCAGAGCTAAGTTCCTCTAAAAGGAGCTTAACCGCTTAAGGAGATCCAGGATGTCGTCATACAAGAAGGATAGTCCGAAGTTTGATGGAACCAACTTTGCTCTTTGGAAAGGTCACATGAAATGTCACTTGCAGTGTATGGGAATGGCATACTGGTCCATGGTCACAAAAATGTATGTACCTCCACAGGGTGGTCCGACAACTCTAAATGAAATCACATATGCTGAAAACAATCTGCGGACCAAAGAGGCTCTTCTAAGCACATTAACTGACTCAGAGCTCTCAAATGTTATTGACCTACCAATTGCCTATGAGATATGGATTAAACTGGAACTTTTGCATGAAGGAGACGAGTATGTTAAATGTGCAAGGTTATAGAGTCTAAAAGGGAAATTTGAAAAATTGAAGATGAGAGATGATGAAAATATTACCACTTTTATGCCAAGAGTGAATGAGCTGGTTTGTGGAATTAGAAATTCTAGTGGAGTCTTGGATGAAAATGAGATTGTTGGTAAAATTCTCAGATCACTTCCCGCCTCTTACAAAATCAACGTTGCTGCCATTGATGAATTCAGAGCCCATACAACTGTCACAAGAGACCAAATGGCTAGCAAACTGGCTATTTTTGAAATGACCGAGTTTGGAGATGATCCCCCCAAAACTAAATCTGCATTCAAAGCCAGTACCTCTGTGAAAGGTAAACAAGGATTTGATCTGAGAGAGAACTCATCAAGGAAACTGTCATGGTATGAAAAAGCAAGAAAAGACCTGGAAGAAGAAGAAGTAGAAACTGCTCAACTTGAAGCCCTCATTGCAAAGAGACTGCCAAGAGGATCCGGTAAGTATGAAGGAAAATTTCCTTTTAAGTGTTTTAACTACAATAAGATTGGTCATTTTGCCTCAAGATGTCCGGAAAGATTTTCAAAGCCAAATCCTAACAGATCAAGGTTCCAAAAGAACTGTTACTATGTTCATGAAGAAGATGATAATGAAGGAGTAACAGATGATGAATCAGAGATAGGAAACAAATCTGGAAGTGAATGGGTGTTTATTGCCATCAAGGAGGAAGAACCAATATCCTCTGTATCTATCAATCATAAAGTTGTAGAAAGAGCTCTGGCTGCCCAAGTTGAAGAAAAGAATGATTGGGTCATTGACAGTGGTTGCTCTCACCACATGACAGGTGACAAAAATAAGTTCATAGACTTGGAAAGGTATGAAGGAGGAGTGGTGAAGTTTGGTGATAATTTTGCTGGTAGAATCAGAGGAAGAGGAACTATTTCTTTTGATGGAAGAAACAAAAATGGTAATGTACTGTATGTTGAAGATTTGAAGCACAATCTTCTCAGTGTTGGACAGTTGGTGGACAAAGGCTATGATCTCCGATTCAAGGATGGAAAATGCAAAATCTTTGAAAGATCCGGAACAGAGATTGCATCCGGTGCTCAAACTAAAGGTAATATCTTCCACTTGGTTGGTACTGGTAAAAGCTGCTTATTTGTTCAAGTTGATCAGAGTTGGTTATGGCATAGAAGGATGTGTTATGTGAATTTTGATAATATCATCAAGATAAGCAATACTCAGGCTGTAAGAGATCTTCCAAAATTGGTGAAACCTACTAACAGCTTGTGCAAGGAATGTCAGTTGGGTAAGCTGAGCAGAGTCACATTCAAAAGCAAGGAACTATCTTCTACTAGATTATTGGACTTAGTTCACATTGATCTTTGTGGTCTGACAAGAACCAGAAGTATTCAAGGTGATAGATACTTCATGTTGCTAATAGATGACTATTCCCAGATGATGTGGGTAACCTTTCTAAAGGAGAAATCATAAGCTATTGAGAAATTCAAAATATTCAAGGCTATGGTAGAGAATGAAACAGGAATAAAGTTGAAATGTCTGAGGTCTGATAGAGGTGGAGAATTCACATCCGGTGAGTTCATAGAATTCTGTGAGAAACATGGAATTAAGAGATAGTTGTCTGCTCTGAGGACTCCACAGCAGAATGGAGTAGTGGAAAGAAAGAACCGGACCATCCAGGAAGCATCTAGGACCATGATGATGGAAGCAGATGTCCCTCAGATCTATTGGAGAGAAGTTGTCAACACTGCAGTCTATACTCTTAATCGAGTTCAAATCAAAAGCAATACCGGTAAGACCCCTTATGAACTCTGGTTTGGCATTACTCCTACTGTAAGATATTTCAGAGTCTTTGGTAGCAAATGCTACATCAAAAGAGATGAAGATTTAGGCAAGTTTGATGCTAGAAGTGATGAAGGAATATTCTTGGGTTACTCTACTCAAAGCAAATCATACTGGTGTTATAACAAGAGACTAAGAAAGATGATAGAAAGTACAAATGTGAAGGTTGATGAGGGAATAGAGAAACCCTCAAGGTTTTATGAATATGATGAAGATGATCAGAATGGTGTTCTGGTTCAAGGAGCTCAATCCTCTTCTGAAAGTCAGATTCAGACTGATCTGGTAAATCAGGAAGAAGAGATAGGTCTGAATGAGCCTGATCAAGAAGCAGAAGTGCAAGAAACTCCCAAAGTTTCAAGGTATGTAAGACTGAACCACTCTGAAGATTAGATCATAGGTGACAAAAGCAAAGGTGTGCAAACTAGAAGGAAAATTGCTCAAAATTCAGATGAATATTGTCTAATTTCAAAGATTGAACCTAAGACAATAAATAAAGCCTACAATGATGAAAACTGGACCAAACCAATGGAGGAAGAGTTGATGCAAATTGAGAAAAATCACACTTGGGATCTTGTTCCCAGACCTAGAAACAAGAATGTGATTGGAACCAAATGGGTCTTCTGGAACAAACTAAATGAAGTTGGTGAAGTAATCAGAAATAAAGCCAGATTGGTCTGCAAAGGCTACTCTCAAATAGAAGGAATTAATTTTGAAGAAACCTTTGCTCCAGTGGCAAGAATTGAAGCAGTCAGATTATTTCTTGCATTTGCTACCTTCAAGGATTTCAAGGTGTATCAGATGGATGTCAAATCTGCCTTCCTAAATGGTGACTTAGAAGAAGAAGTGTACATTGAACAACCGGATGGATTTCAATTATTTGAGCATGGTGATATGGTCTGCAAATTAAAGAAGGCACTGTATGGACTAAAGCAAGCCCCAAGAGCATGGTATGAAAGATTGGACAAACATCTTTTAAAGATTGGTTTCAACAAAGGTACTGCTGACAGTAACTTATATTTCAAAATTGACCATGAAAACATCTTGATTGTTGAAGTATTTGTTGATGATATCATCTTTGGAGGAAGAGACAGTATGTGTAAAACCTTTGCATATCAAATTAAAGTGAGTTTGGCGTGTCAATGCTTAGTGAAATGAATTTCTTCTTGGGTCTACAAATTACTCAGACAAAGAAAGGAATCTTTATTTCTCAGACCAAATATGTGAAAGAATTGTTGAGGAAATTTGGAATGGAAGATTCAAAGCCATTGAACACTCCCATGGCAACCGGATGTAAGTTGAGCAAAGATGATGACTCCCCTAAGGCAGATCAGACAAAGTACAGATCAATGATTGGAGGATTATTGTATCTCACTCGAACTAGACCAGATATAATGTAGGCTGTTGGTCTTGTTGCGAGATTCCAGGCTGATCCCAGAGAATCTCATTTCATGGCAATCAAAAGGATTTTTAGGTACCTAAAAGGAACAGTTGAGTATGGTCTATGGTATCCTAGAGATCATAATTTTTCCCTTCATGCATATACAGATGCAGATTGGGCAAGAGATGTGGATGACATGAAGAGTACCAGTGGTGGAGCATTCTTTTTGGGAAAAAGATTGGTTTCTTGGCTAAGCAAGAAACAAGAGGCAATATCCCTGTCTACAACTAAAGCAGAATACATTGCAGCAGCAGGTAGTTGCACTCAAGTTTTATGGATGAAGCAGATGCTAAGAGATATTAAAGTAGAATATGAGGAGCCTATCACAATTTTCTGTGATAATTCAAGTGCAATAAATATTTCTAAGAATCTAGTGTTGCATTCTAAGACTAAGCATATATATATCAAATTTCACTTTCTGAGAGAGCAAGTGAACAAGGATGAAGTCAGATTGGAATATGTGCCCTCTAAGGATCAGATTACAGATATCTTTACTAAACCTCTTCCCAAGGACTCTTTTGAGTATCTCAGGGAGAAGTTAGGGGTTATTGCCCCTCCGGTGATGAACTAGGATGCACTGATGTGCATCAATTTGGTGGATATTATAGTCATATCTTGTGATCTGGATTGATGATAGGGAGCTGCTACTCAGGGGGAGCAGCTGGTATGTTATGAAGTAATGGAGTTGCAAGTATGAGCCCTTTGCCATTGATGTCAAAGGGGGAGAGAAGACATGTGAAAAACAAGTGGTTGCTGATCAAAGCAGGAGCAATAAAGGAAGAGAAGACATGTGAATAGTTGTTGCTGTTAGGGGGAGTTGTGACAACAAGGAGAAGTTCTTGTCTTGATGGTTTTTCACATCATATGTTGCCATCAATGACAAAGGGGGAGATTGTTGCAAGTATGGGCCTAACCGGTGTTGTCATTGATGTCAACATACTCATGTTGCATTAATGAGAAGGATTAGATGAGCTGTGTGCTAAGGATATTGAGAAAATTAGTCTTAATCAGGAACAGTGAAGAACAGTGATGACAAGAAGGTAAAAGTCCTCAATAGGTTGAGGATCAGAGGATGCGGTTTAAAGGGTTTGTAGATATAAGTCTTGAGATTCTTCAGTCAAGTTTTCAGAGGTCCGCATGAAGATCTAAAGAAGTTATGGTCGCTCAAGTAGAACCGGTTCCGGCAGGTGTTCAAAGGTGACAAAGTGTCACAGATAGGTCTGGTGAGATCTGGAAACTCATTATCCCATTTTGTGGATTTGAGGGAGTGTTGAGGACGTCCCTGTGAAGTATCAACTAGATTGGTTCGTGGTTTGAAGGTCCAAAAAAGCCTATTCATTTGTGACAGTGATTACAGACTATGTTCTTGAAGCTCTGGATGAAGGAGAGAAGAATTCCAGTAGGATGATGAAGTGTGGATGTTCTTGGTGATTCAGGGAAGGTTATGATGATCGTTGGATCATGTCCAGTTCATGTTGGTGGTCTGCATTGAAGTTAGAGTTTGCATTTGAAGAATAACCACCGGATATTGGTGTTCTTGAGACTAGCTGACCAGATGTATTACACATCTTGCGGATGTTCTTGTAGGTGTTTTCTGACTTAGATGATTGTTCCTAAGTCGATGTCTTGTATAAATAAGGGTTTGTGAAGTCATTTTCAAGTGGGTCTTGTGGTGATGAGGGTGTGGTAGTGAAGAGAAGTGCAAAAGGTAGAGCAGAAGTATTGGGCTTAAATGGAACTGATTCAAGCATGGTGAAGATGCTATTCTCCAGTTCATGAAGGTGATACTTATTTCTTTGTAGACAGTGTGTCTCTTGTAGGTAGTGAGCCTCTTGTGAGTAGTGTGCTCGGGCAGTGGGCCCTAATTGGCATGTGCCATTTTGTTCTTTCTATTCTTCTAACAGAGAATACATCCTTGGGTTAATCACCCCATGGTTTTTTCCCTTAACCGGGTTTTCCACATCAAAATCTTGGTGTCTTATGTGTTGATATGTTTCTGCTTTTGATTTGAATGCATTATGGTTCATGATTAATATTCTACTAATCACTAAAGAAGATTTAAGTGTTTAATTTGAGAAAGTTTCACACAACTGATTCACCCCCCCTCTCAGTTGTGTGCCCTAAGTCTAACAAGATACTTGTAGAAAAGAAAAAATTATGCAACTAGAGAATAGACCATATAAGTGAGAAGGGTCTAAGGACCATAAAAAATAAAAATCTTGTTGAGGGGATAAATGATTGTGCTCTTGAAATTAATTTTTGTAAACATTGTGTATATAGAAAATAGAACCACATTTAGTTTTATTATAATTCTCACAAATCTTCTAGGGCATTAGGCTTGATTAATTTAGATGTGTTTGGTCCTATTAATGTTATTTTGATCTCTAAGTCTTTGTACTATGTATCTTTTATAGATGATTTTTCTAGGATTTCCTTAGAAGTAAATATGAAGTCTTTAGTCAATTTAAGAATTCTAAGGATCTTATTAAAAATAGACTAGTAGAAAGATTAAGGTTTTAAGTACTAACAATGGTGGAGTTTTATTCAATAGATTTTTCAAAAAATTATAAAGAGCATGAGATTTAGAGACATAAGACAACCCCATATACCCCTCAGAAAAATACAGCTGTAGAAAGTGTAGACACCTAAAAATGTCCAACACCTTGTCATTAGTATGTTTTGCCCTAGGTACCCATGTCATCACCTAATTAGTTAAATAATATTTTTTTTAAAAGTGGTAAAAAACCACTAAAATATATTAGTAAAAAAGAGAATACAAAATGCCAGATTCGGAAAGGCATACCAGCAGGAAAGAATTCGGCAAAAAAACCTCCGGTTATAGCCTGATTGTGAAAAGATAAAACAAAAATTGACTAAAAAAAGAGTCAATCTAGTAACAACATCTATAGCTTAATTCGGAACAAAGTTTATACAGTATTACATACAAAGCAGCTAAGTCGACCAATAGTCAGGACAAAAAACTATGAACTGAAAATAGAACAAAAAATGACTCAACGCCTGATCAATCTTCAATCTCAATGATCAGTAAAGCACGACCCGCTTCAGGACCATCCACATCTGCTTGCTGGGGAGGAGGAGGAGGCGGTGGGGGAGGGACGTAGTTCAGCAAGAAATGTAATGCATTAAAAACTTCTGTAGCCTTAGCTGCCATTTGATTCCCCAGCTCCCTCTGATGACAATGGATGCAATTTTGGAAGGAAATCACACAATTGTTTTGAAGCCCATGCATAAAAGCATTGAAGAGACAGTGGAGTGCAGGCGTTTGGAACAATAACCTGCCATCAAATAAACCTCCCACAAGAGCAGATCCTTCTTGCAAATCATAATCTACTAATGCAGTGTTATAAGAGTCAACAGAAAAATGCACATTCTGTATAAACGTAACACCCAAAAACCTTACCCTTTCGCCATTTTGCAAGAGGTCCATCGCATTAGAAAGAAAATGCGATGCAGCTTGAGAAGGATAAATAGCCACTGGAGGATAAAGGAAATTTGAATCACAAAACTGAACAATCGCTTTGCCAACAGAGGCCTCATAAACCTTAAAGACTTCTTGCAGAGAGTTTAGATTAGAAAGACCAAGGAGGGGTCGTTCCCAATTCCTAATTGGCCAAGAAATTCTAGAATTTCGCTGAACAGAGCCCATGCTAAAACTGCAGAAACTTGAAGATTGCCAAATGCAGCAAATAAAAGAAACTTTTGGAGCCAGAGCAGAGCTTAACATCGAAATACAAGGAGTAGATGAGTAAATAATGATCATAGCACAGGAATTAAAGAAAAAAATTGAAATGCCAGCTCCCTCGTGCAAACTCTACCATCTGCACTTGTAACACAAATCAAAGTACATCACATCCGACGAAAGGATAAGTGAAAATAAATACATGACGTCAGGTAGTACGCACGGAAAATTGGAAGAGTAAGAATAGAAAGATGATATATATCTAATAAAATCTGCCAAAATTGCTCAATACTAAGTCGAAATATCCTTCTCCAAAATAGCACTAACTCCAAGAATCCTAGCAAAAGATTCAAAATCCCATTCAAGAACGTCAACATTAGAACTAAAAGCAAGGTTAGCCAAAAAATTTGCTAAAACGTTACCTTCACGATAAATATGCATAATTTGAAAAGAATAAAAACATTTCAATAGATCCCTTCCAAAATTTAAAATGTAACCAATTTTCCAACTTGGAGAGGAGTTATTAGAAAAAGCTCTAACAATATTTAGGGAGTCACCTTCCACGATGAGGCTTGTGAAACCACATTTAAAAGCTAAATTCAAACCAGCGATTAAAGCCAAAGCCTCAGCCTCATTATTTGATATTATACCCAGCTTGACTGACAAAGCTCTGAGAACTACTCCTTGATGATTTCTAATAACACAACTAGCACTTGAATATCCTAGATTACCTCTACTTGCACCATCAAAATTAAGCTTAACAAATGATTTAGGTGGAGGGATCCATTTGACAGAAGAACGATCAATCTTAACATCAAACATAAAGCAATTAGAATTAGGCAACTTTAACTGTTTCCAATTTTTTAAAGTCATATCATCCCAATTTGTGAAGATTAAAGAGCCCTCCTTCTTTGAAAGAAAGGAAGCTAAAACCACTTCTGAAATGGATTTTTCAACTTTGCCCAAAATTACATGGAGAGGATTACTTATTTTCTTGAACAATCTGTTATTTCTTTCTAACCATAAAGACCAGATAATAATACTTGGTGAAACAACCCATAAGACAGAAAAAGTAGACTTGGGGAACAACAAAGGCCAACTTTGGAAAACTTGAAGTAAAGTACAAGGAAGTGGGCCCAACCAATTTAGTTTTGAAAGGAGCCAATACCAAACTTGAGAGGAGAAACTACAGTTCAATAACAAATGATCCACCGACTCCTCCACCTCAAGATAGAAAGGGCAGGAAAAAGAGTTTGTAATCCCAAGTTTAGATAGTCTATCACTTGTTAGAATACGGTAGTTCAGTGCTAACCAAGAAAAAGCTCCTGCTTTAGGGAGACAAGGCTCACTCCAGCATAGCTTATAGGGCCAACTAGAGTCTGAATTAGAGTCCTTACTAGTGAGACTTAAATAACCAAGTTTAACTGTGTAACGACCAGATTTTGAAGGAGCCCAGACCAATTTATCCTTTTCACCTGAGATAAAAAGACGTCTATCTTTCAAAATAGTCTTAAGCAGAGTCTTCTGCTCTTGAGGGACTAAGAAGTCATCAAAAATTTTCCATTTAGCTTTACTAATATTCACATTATTATCAAATTCAAAGTAATCTTTGACTTTTGTTCCCCAAACTTGACACAAAAAAGACTTGATCTCTTGAAGACCCTCTATATTAACGAGAGGAGGATAACTATTCCAAGAGTCATCCCAGAAAAGGGTAGACTATCCATCATGAATAACCCATGTTAAATAGGGTGAAATAACTTCACGACAACTAATCAAGAAATTCCACATGTGAGAACCCTCCTTTGGATTAAGTAATGTAAATATTCTTTCAGGAGAAAAAGAATCTAGATATTTTGCATACATTAATTTTCCCCATTTAGAATCTAATTTTTGATACAAATTCCAAACCAGTTTGGCTCCAAGAGCTTTATTTTGTGTTGCAATATTATGGATTCTAGCTCCCCCTAACTGTTTAGGAAGGCAAATTTTATCCCAAGATATTAAGGGAATTTTTCTCCTGTTGGAATTGGAACCGTTCCACAAAAAATTTCTTAGAATAGTCACAATATACCTCAAAATGGTTTTGTGGACCTTCAATACTGAAAGCAAATAGACTGGAATGGCTGATAGGACTGTTTTGATCATCAAGATTTTCCCTGCCAAAGTAAGCCATTTGTCTTTCCAAGAAGATATTTTAACTTTAATACTTGTAATTAGCTTATCCCAGAACAAATTTTTAATTGAACCCAAAAATAGAGGAATTCCCAAATACCTCGAGGGTAAGGTGTCAACTTGAAAACCTAGAAATTTAGCTATCCTTTGTTGCACCAACACAGAAGAAAAGAAAAAGAAAATTTTAGATTTACTATGATTCACTTTCTGACCCGAAACAAGACAATAACTATTTATAACTTCCTTCAAGACTTTGGCTTCCTTCATCACAGGCTATCCAAACAACATAGTGTCATCTGCAAACAAGGCATGTGTGATAGAAAAAGGTACTCTAGGAATATTTATCCCTTTCCAGAGGCCCATCAAATTCTTACTCATAATTAATCTACTTAAACCTTCAGCCATTAAGATAAAAAGAAAAGGGGAAAGAGGATCTCCTTGTCGAATTCCTTGTGAAGACTGAAAGAAATCAGATTGAGAGCCATTAATCAAGACTGAAAAACTAGCACCAGATAGACAAGAATAAATCCATTTGCACCATTTTGAGGAAAAACCAAATTTAAGAAGAACTTGTAACAAAAAGTCCCAGGACACTCGATCTTAAGCTTTTAACATATCCAGCTTAACCAACATAGCTGAGAGTTTATGTTGGTGTATTGAGTGTAGAACCTCATGTGCAACCAGAGCACCCTCTGAAGTTTCCTTTCCTGGGACAAAACCACCTTTTTCATCAGAAATAATTTTTGGGATTAGAGTAGCAAGTCTTGAAGTGATGGCTTTAGAAATGATTTTATAAAGAGTATTACAAAGTGATATGGGTCTGAAATCAGCATAGGAGGAAGGAGAAGCAACTTTTGGAATTAAAGCAATAAATGTAGAATTACTTTCTTTCAGAATACTTCTATTTCTCCTAGCTTCCTCTACAGCCAACTAAATATCCTTGCCCAGAAAATCCCAGCATTTTTGAAAAAAGAGAGGAGTGAAACCATCTAGATCTAGGGAGAAGACAACTGCCTTGATTTCTTCTAAGGTAAAATGCTTCATCAACGCTAGATTATCTTCTGGAGAAATTAATTTAGGAATGTTAGATAAGACTTCTGCAACAATTGAATTTGGGATGTGGTTTGAATCTTTAGATAAAAGTTTCTGAAATAAATTAATTCCTTCTTTTTGAATGAGGGATTCTTCTAGCAATATATTTCCCATAGAATCTTTAATGGAAACAATGGAATTCTTTTGCCTTCTAAGCATAGCCGAAACATGAAAAAACTTTGTGTTATGATCACCTTCCTTTAACCAAGTTTCCCTCGACTTCTGTCTCCAGAAAATTTCTTCTCGGGCTAAAATTTCCTCTAGATAAGATTGGAGAGATTTCATGTAATCAAAAGAGGCATTATCCATGCCTTTGTTAATAATAGTTTCATTTAACTGGAGCAATTGAGATTGAAGAGCTACTTTTTGGGAGAAAATGTTACCAAAAGAAGATTTATTCCATTCCAAGATTTTACGTTTCATATATTTCAACCTTTCATTGACCCAAAACATACAAGAGCCTTTAACATAAGGAGCATTTGACCACCAAAATTTTAGTAAGGATAAGAAGTTTTTATTTTGAAACCACATAGATTGAAACTTGAATGAGGCCCTGTGGATCTGCCTTCGAAAAGAAGTATGGATATGAATAGAAATAGGAAAATGATCTGAAGCAGTAAAAGGAAGAATAGAAGTACCAAGAATGTTAGACTCAAGACACCACTCTGAAGAGAAAAGAAATCTATCCAGACGTTCTATAATATTTAAAAAACCTTTTCTCCTATTAGACCAAGTAAAACTCCCATTCAATAAAGGACTGTCAATTAAAGCATTATCAGAAATAAAATCTTTAAAATCCTCTATTACCCTTTGAGGAGGGCAAATTCCTCCTGATTTTTTTGTTAAACAGGAAATGGCATTAAAGTCCCCTCCTAAAATAACTTTCTCACCAGATAACTGTTCTAAAAGAGCTGATAAAATATCCCAACATTGTTTTTTTTCTCTGGTTGCAGTAGGTCCATAAATATTGAAAAGCCAAAAGTTTAAACAGGAGGAAGTGATTTTAACCAAAAAGAAATTTGGGACAGAACAAACTAACTCTATTTCACAGACTTTACGATCCCACAAAATAGCCAGACCTCCTGAAGCCCCTTGAGAAGGGATGTGTATATATTTCCATTTTACCCAACTTGAAAAAATAATATCAGCTTGAGATATAGATAATTTTGATTCTTGAAGTAATACAATATCAGAACCTGAGGAATCTAACTGACGCTTAACCAAGCGTCACTTGTTAGGGGCATTGATGCCCCTAACATTCCAAGAAAGAATTTTATTTATTTGACTAATTTATTTTACCCCCTTTCAATCCCGTAATCCTATCTTCTATAATTAAATAAATTAAGATTTATTTAATTATTCATGGCCATTTATCCCCTCTAATTAAATAATTATTTTTAATTATTTAATTAGTCATTTATCTATTTTCTATAATTAAATAAATTTTATTTATTTAATTATCTTTCCACATCATCCCTCACCACAATCCAAATTAATTAAATAAATCAAATATTTATTTAATTAATAAAATCCTAATAAAAATCCTCTTGCTTTCTTTCTAAAAATGCAACTCATGTATATCTAATTAATTTATTTAATTAGATATTTCATCTATTATTCCTCTCATCTTTTTAGGATTTATTTCCTTTAAAACAAAAAATCAATATCTTTCCATCTTTTTAAAATCCTACCTCATCTTGTTTTATTTCCTCTTTTGTCTAATAAAGCAAAAATCCAATCCTTATTGAATCTTATCAAATCTTCTTCCCTCCACAAACCCTAGTTAGCCTTGCCTATAAATATGGCCTCTCACAAGCCATTTGGAGGCATGATTTTGAGTTTTATGTATCCTTATTCTGTCAAACTATTTTCACAACCGTTCATCATCTCCTATCAACGTTATGCTGCGATTGTGTGCAATCAACATCCAATCATCTACATCGATCATTTGAGGTATTCAGAAAGTTTGGGCATAGGTAATTGCATTTAATTTGTTTATCTTCTTTTGTTCAAATTTCTCGTTTACAGAAAGAATGAATAGGGTGTTGATGGAGAGGGATACAAATATTCTCAATAGAGCTTGCTTGGAATAGAAGTTTTGATAGAAGTGGTTGCTATGACTTGTTACTTGATTAACAAGTCTCCTACATTTTCTCTTGTTGATAAAACTCCTTTGGAGGCATGGATGGGTAAAAATTCCTCATTACAACATCTTAGAGTTCTTGGTTGCAAGGCACATGCACATGCGCCTAGGGAGAAGTGTTTAAAGCTATAAAAAGGCAATGAGATGTATCTTCATTACCAATGTTGCTAGTGTGAAGGGGTACAAGCTTTGGGACCTTGTGGATAAATTTATTTGTACAACATAAGTGCTATTTTTAGAGAGATTAAGCCTTCTTCTATGATATTACTACCAGATGAGGATGAAAAGAAAGATGTGTTTCAACTACCCCCAAAGATTGAGAAGGTTAAACTATAAGCTCATGAAGGATTTGAAGATGAGAACTCAAGTAATTTAGATAGTTTCAAAGAGGATTTAGAACCTCCACCTAAATTATTGAGGAGGCCCACTTAGTAGAGACAGTTCAACCATACAAGTATACTCTTGATTGGAGATGCATTTTTTCCTTTGATTACTAATATCAAGATGAACCTAGAAATCTAAAGGAGGCAATAGATGTGTAATTACATGGCCTAGAGAGAAGCTATGGGTGTGGAGATGGTTGTGTTGAAGAAGAATGACACATGGGACTTGGTACCATTCTCAGAAGGAGAAAGCCTATTGGATGTAAATGGGTATTAAAAGGAGGACCGATTCAGATGGTGGTATTGAAAATGACAAGGCATGATTGGTTGAAAAAGGATATTCCCAAGTTGAGGGAATGGATTTTGATGATATTTTTCCCTAGTTTCTAGGTTGACATCTATCAGGTTCCTATTATCTATAACAATAGATTTTGATTTAGAGATAGAATAGATGGGTGTGAATGCACAATTCATGCATAGTGACTTGGAGGAAGAGATCTACATGACATAGCATAACCATTACATGAAGATAGGTAAATAAACATTGGTTTGTAGAATATAATTTTTTTGTAAGGTCTCAAATAGTCTCCTAGGATATTGTACTAGAAATTTTATTCATTTGTGTTGAAATTGGGATTCTTGAGATCCAAATTAGATCATTGTATTATTATAAAATGGACAGTGATTGGTTCCTTGTTATCACATTATACATATGCTATAGTTTCTAAAAGACCAAACATTACCCAAGTAATGGGATTCCTTATCCAATTCATGGCTAATTCTAGATGAGATCATTTGGGATGCGATTAAGATGGTTTTCAAATATTTGTGAGGCACATTTGAGTACTATATATGCTATCATAGAACTTATATAGTGGACCAACTATGGATTCATGGATTCAAAATAGGTAGGAGATGTTGATGACAAAAGATCCACCAATGGATATATACAATGGATATATATCCAATTTATTTGGTGGTCTTCTTATTTGGATGAGTAAGTGGTAGGATATGGTTGATTTGTCCACTATAGAGGCTAAGTACATGGAAAATAATTATGCCTATAAGGAGGCCATATATATTAAGTTACTATGTTCAGATGTGGGGTTGAATTAGGGAGCTATTAGAGTTCTTTGTGATAGTCAAAGTACCATATATGTTTGGCAAAGAACCTAACTTTTCATGTGAGTATGAATCACAATGACGTCTAATACCATTTTGTTTATGACATGGTAGAGTTAGGAAGGTGATGTTGGAGAAATTTAACACTTTACAAAATATTATAGATGCATTGATGAAGCTAGTTAGCACAAAGAAGTTTAGGTGGTACAACAAGTCTATAGGCCTCTTGGACCCTAGTAGATAGTTGATAGTGTTGGTATTCCCTATGTTCTTTCTATTGGCAAGAGACACAGTGTAGCTTCATGAGTGTTGTCGTTGATGGCAACAGAGTTCATTCCACCCATCTGCAGGACATGGTGTGCCTATACCGGAAGTCAGATTGAAGAGTGTTGAGGTCCGGTAAGGAAGAACAGAGCATGTAGCAAGGTCTGACAGTCAGGTCCGGATCCCTCAGAGGAAGTATCTTAGTAAAGTACGGACTTGGGGAAGTCAAGAGGAGTATCTTGACTGATAGATTCCAGGGATTGAACCTCCAGTGAAGAAAGAGTGAAGAGATATGAGCACCTAAGTATTGGGTGCCTGTTTGGCAGAGTAGACTGAGGAAGAACTGACCGACAGAGCATCATATCTTAATCCGGATAAGATATTGATGGTGATCAAGCTTCCTGAGGTATCATTCATGATTGGCTAACATAATTGATGACTTCTACAAGCATCTCCTTGATACACATCACTTGGTAAGCAAGGATTCAGTTGACAAATCAGAGTTTGAGAAAATAGTGAAGTATTCCGGATGCCGACTAGAAAGTTGTTGAAATACTTTGTGTGGATATATATACCAGATGGATCTCGATGAGAAGGTGTGTGTGAAGTGTGAAGAAAAGAAGAGAGTAGAGTGGAAGCAGTAATACAGGTCCGGTATGTGACAAGATAGCAGCACTTAAGAAAAGGAAGAATGAAGTGCAGTAGATCAGTGTACTGAGCTTAACCGGAACTGAACTTTAGCATGTGTGGATGCTTCTCATCAGTTCAAGTGTCTTGTTACTCTCTTATGACTTGTAGACAGTGAGTCTCTTGTAGACAGTGAGCCTCTTGTGAGCAGTGTGCTCGGGCAGTAAGCCCTAATTGGCAAGTGCCATTTTGTACTACCTTATTCTTTTAACAGAGAATACAATCTTGGGTTAATCACCCCGTGGTTTTTCTCTTAACAGGGTTTTCCACGTCAAATCATTGTGTTATGTGTATTGAGTTTATTTATGCTTTCATGGTTATGCATGCTTACTTAATTTGATGTTGCACTAATTGTTAAGGAAGAACAGAAAGTTAAAATAATCTAGATAACTGATTCACCCCCCCTCTCAGTTATCAACGATTGGTATCAAAGCCAAGTTCCTCCTAACAGAGATTAACATCTTGAGGAAATCTAGGAATCTCAATATGTATGGTATGAGGGAACAACTTCAGTCTGCTTTAGATGATCTTGAGCAATCTCACTCTGAAGTCAATGAATTGAAGGAATGACTCAGACAAGTTGATGATTTCATAAATGAACTAAAAGAGAAACTGAGTACCTCTATGAAAAAGAGAAAGGAACTACTTCAACAATTAGCAAGTCAAAATGAAGCCAATGTTATTGATGAAGATCTGAATAAAAAGAACAAATTATGTGAGAAGCTATCAAAAGAGGTCATTATGATAAGACATGAAATGGAATCAGGTGTTATGAAATTCACTCAAGAAATTGAAGAGAAAAGAAAGACTGAAGAAAATTTAAAACAATCTCTTAAAGAAAAGTCAGAAGATTGCCACAAAATGGATAGAATAATCAAGCATTTGGAATCTGATCTTGAAGAAGCTAGAGATAATGAAGAACAACTTGAGAATCATATTGTCACTTTAAAAAGGGATCTCCAAACAACAAATGAATACAAAGAGAAATTCAAGATAAGCTCTGCTTAGCTTGAAGTTCTTCTTGAAAGCCAAAAGAGAGTAGATGACAAGCAAGGCTTGGGGTATGAGAAAGGTGAAAGCTCTGGATCAGGAAATCCAAGGAACATGCCTAGAAGACCTCTGGTAAGACAACCAAATGCTCAAAGATATCCATCCTTCAATGGATACTTCCATAATTGCAATAACTTTGGTCATAAAGCAAATCAATGCAGAAGAAGAATGAATCAAACTAATTCATCCTTCTCTGGATAGTGTTTTAACTGCAAAAGGTATGGTCACAAACCTCATGAGTGTAGAAATATGCAAATGAACAATTCATTCAATGGTAGATGCTTTACATGCAATAGAATGGGACATATGGCTAATCAGTACAGATCAAGAGGATATCAGTCAAGTATGCAAAGAAATGTTATTTTCTACAATTGCAATAGATCCGGTCATATTGTCAAATTCTACAGAAGTAAGAATCAGGACAAAAAGGGTCTGGTACATCATAATCAAAACCAAGACAAAGGAAAAGGAAAAGTAAATGCAGATGAAATTCAAAGGGAGATGAACAAGATTTGGGTGAAGAGGAGTACAGAAAATGTTGAGGATGGATCTGCACCAGAATCTAGTGCTGATGTTCCTTCCAAAAACTAAATAGATGAGCTCTGGCTCAGGGGGAGTTACAAAAGAAAACAATTTCCCCCTGCCAGTCAATTGATGCTTGAAATTGGCACATGGATGGTTGCGGATTAAATGGGTTCTCAGAGAAACATCTAAATAACCCTTGGGAAAGATATGAAAGATCCGCAAGGGATTTAAAGAGGTTAATCATCTAAGATTGATCTGGTTTAATAGTCATCCAATAAGAAGAAGGATTTTCACAGTTTGATATGGTGTGATTCCAAAATTGAAACTTCTTGATCTGTGGATAAAGGGGATGATTTGAGGAAAGCACAGACACTGAAATTAGTCACTAAGATCAGCTCTAAGCACATCTCAGTGATCCAGAAAAATCTCTCTCATAATAAGGCAACCAAAATAACTTAAGCTATGCATTTATTACAAAATGAAATTAGGGTTTGCTCAGAGATAAAAGGGTTCATTTTTTGCACATTTGCATTAGTGAAAGAGATAAGAAGAGCTTTGCAAACAAGTTTGCTTCATCTCTCTCAAGGATCAATCACAAAATTCAAGTCAACCGGTGATCTTTTCAACTCATTTCGTGAACCCTAAAAGCGTAAAAGGTATTTTCTGCTCTTGAAATCTCTCTCTGAATCTTTAAAGATGGCTACTCTAAATGTTGTGAAGATTATTGATAGGCCGTGCCCTAAATTTAAGAAACATCCCTACAAATCTCTAGAAGTGGATCCCTTAGGTGCATTTTCCAGCATTTTGCATGGGGTTTTGCATGTTGAAGACGTTAGGGCATACATTCATGCGAGCATTGAAGAATTTGGAGAATCCAAGCTGATAGATATCTACCACAAGCAGTTAATAGATGATTCATTTGAACTCAAACCTCAGTACAAAGCCATCCAGGATAAGCATTTCAGACAATGCATCCATTTCCCCTATTTTGAAGAAGATGAGTGGGTCCAGTACGTTTTGAGCAGAGTGCATGACAACTTCATGTGGTTGAATGAACCATTCAAGATCACAAAAGATGCTATTAGGGCGGTAACCAGTTTACACTCATCCTGAGGGTTACCTATTCTCAAATCCGTCAAAAACTAAATTGTGAGTGAGGCTACCAGATCAAAATTTGACAAGAGGGCAATGACAATTGAAGATATCACTGATCCAGATATCAAGTTTGTATCCATGATAATTGGTTACAAGATATGTCACTCCAGCAGGGAAAATTTAGTACTTGGAACTGCAATCTACATAGCTTATCAGATGCTAAAAGAAAATGCTGACTATGATCTTTGTGAGCTTCTCCTGAACTAACTTTTGGAGAATCTATAGAAGATAAAGGATAAGAAGAATTCCTTCAAATACGATGGCTTGATACTCTATTTGTTCTTTGATTACATGAATGAGCTACTTGGATCTAGTGGTTGGATGTGGCAAAATGACAGACCTGTTGCCATACAAATCACTGATTATTTGCATGGACTTGGTGATGCCAAGGCACAAAACACAACACTCTAGGGCTACTTCAAGAACTTTCAGAATATGATGCAAGCCAGAGAAAGAATCCCCCAATCTCTAGTTGAAAAGTATAAGGATACAGTTTTCTTTATGGTAGAAACTAATCAGTGCCTAATGGAGGCAGTAGAGCGAAGGATAGTCTGGATCATGCCAATGGGGTACGAAGTAGATAAGAAATTTGCAGAGCTACATGTTCAACACATGCTAAGTCAACCCAAGGCTCCTAAGGCAGAAAGATTTGGAACCTTTGAAGAGTTGAGTGTGAAGATTCATGTGGAGCTAAGACAACCGGAAATGAAAAGAAAAGTGAGGAGAGAAGTAGAAGAATTTGCCAAGAGACATGGAATTTCAAAGGAGGTACTTGATGCAAACAGAGAAAAGATGGAAAGGGCAGAAAAAGAAAGGCAAGAAGCAGAAAAAGAAAGTGCTCCGGTAGGAGCCCCCTCCTGGACCAGATCCTCTAAGAGCTCTGCACCTGCCATTGCTAAGAGCTCAAAGGCATCAAAACTGGAAGCAAAATCATCCAGTAAAGGAGAAAAGAGAACAAAGACAAAGGCTACAAGATCATACACAAGCCTCAAAGATGATGAAGAGACAGAGACAGATGAGGAAGTAAAGAAAATGAAGAAGAAGAAGAAATCAACTGGTGAACCCTCTACCGGTCAAGACAAAGAGGAGAAGGCAGAGGAATTTGTTGAAAAACCTACTCTCCACATTGATGATATCATCAAATCAGTTACTGTGGATGGGAACTTACAACCAATGGTTGAATTTTATGATGAATATAATGAAACTGATCAGAAGATATTGCAAGATGCCACAGTCAGGTATCTAAACATCTACAACAAAGCATTCATCAAAATTATATCTCTGATTCCCAAAAGCTTAGAGAAAGAACTTGAAATAAGGAAGAACAATGCCCAAGGAAAAGATCTAGAAATTCGGGAGCAGATTGCTATTCAGCTCTATCCGTCCATTACCCTTAAACAAATGAACATTATTTTCAAGGACTGCAAGGATGAGTTCCAAAGCAAAGCTAGAATGAATCAGCTTATGCTTGGTGAAACTGACAAAGTGGCAAAAGAAAGAGAAGATATTCTACGAAATGCTTTTAAAAGATTTAATCTTCCTATTATATAGGACTTAGGTAATGAACCCTCTGTCATGGATGACACATGAGAATCTACTGAGATAATGGCAAAAGAAGCTAAGGAGACAAGTGAAGAAAAAGCTAAGGACTTAGATTCCTCTGCTCCGGAAGAGGAAGTCCATGAAGAAGCACACATCTCTCCTCCAGTTTCCCCAGTAGCCTCTAGATCTAAAGGAGAAGAAAGATCAAAGGAGAAAACTAGTCAAGAAGAAGAAGTAAAGGAAAAAGAAAAAAGACCAAATAGAGAAGACTCCAGGAGACAGTTTTGAGACTGTAGAAGGGAAGAAGACTCTGTCTCCGGCAAGAGACATTGCAAAAACTGTCAAAGATTTCTTGACCAAAGAGATGATGGAATTTGATGAACCAGAACTACTTCAACGTCCATTCAATTTTGATTCCCTCTCCCTGGTTCAAACCATGAAGCTAGCATCCTTTACTCAAGCAAAGGCAAAAGAAAAACTTCTGAAGTCTCACATGGAAGATTGTGAGCTCATAGAAACTGCATCCAGTGTATTGGAGAAGATCATGCCATCCTTCCAAAAGGATCCTTTGGCCTCCACATCCAGTAATCTAAAGTCTCTTGTAAATTCTATTCATATGCATTTTGATTCCTTAGAGAAGTCAACAGAAGAAAAGGTCCAAAAGGAATTTTTGGATAAGAGATTCTCCGAAGTACAGGGTCTAATATCAAATGATAGGAGAGTAATGGATATTGCGATAAAGAGCTTAGAAAATGCTCTCAAAGATGGTGGAGATATATATAAATTTTGTTTATCCTAGCCTAAAGTGACCAAGGATATTGAGAAGAAAGCAAAGGAGCAAGAGGATAAACTGTTAAGTTTATCCCAAAGTTTTGATCCTCTCTCCTCTTCCATAGTAAATCAAGAATGTCAGACTATTGTAATCACTAATGAAATAAAGAAGCTTGAGAAGGAGAAGAAAAATAGAATAAACAAGTTAAGTGAACTTAGAGGGATCATTATCCCTAAGTTAGAGGTCGTGCATGAGGCCCTAACTGATCCTTAGGCCACAGCCTGGACAAATGATCTAACAGATCTTAAGAAGGCAGAAGCTTTTGCATTCCTGTTGAGTGGTCACATCTTAATTTTGGACAGGATGAAGCAGAGTTGGGCGACATAAGTTGTACAGTTGAAGAATACTTTTGTAGATATACTTAAGAATATGTAAGTACAACTTGTATATATACTTATGCAGATATGTATAGATCATTTTTCTGGAAAATTTTGGTGTGCGGACCCTACCCTTTGCCATTGATGTCAAAGGGGGAGTGAGGAGTAGTGAAAAATGTGGAATCCAGCTATACATTAGAACGGAGCATCAGCCAAGGGGGAGTGTAGTGTGACACTTAGTCATTTTTCACTAAGTGTTGCCATCAATGCCAAAGGGGGAGATTGTTGGCAAGAGACACAGTGTAGCTTCATGAGTGACAATCAGGTCTGGATCCCTCAGAGGAAGTATCTTAGTAAAGTGCGGACTTGGGGAAGTCAAGAGGAGTATCTTGACTGATAGATTCCAGGGATTGAACCTCTGATGAAGAAAGAGTGAAGAGATATGAGCACCTAAGTATTGGGTTCCTGTTTGGCAGAGTAGACTGAGGAAGAACTGACCGACAGAGCATCAGACCTTAATTTGGATAGGATATTGATGATGATCAAGCTTTTTGAGGTATCATTCATGATTAGCTGACATGATTGATGACTTCTACAAGCATCTCCTTGATATGCATCACTTGGTAAGCAAGGATTCAGCCGACATACCAGAGTTTGAGAAAATAGTGAAGTATTTCGGATGCTGACTAGAAAGTTGTTGAAATCCTTTGTGCGGATATATATACCAGATGGATCTTGATGAGAAGGTGTGTGTGAAGTGCGAAGAAAAGCAGAGAGTAGAGTGGAAACAGTAATACAGGTCTAGTATGTGACAGGACAACAACACCTAAGAAAAGGAAGAATGAAGTGCAATAGATCAGTGTACTAAGCTTAACCGGAACTAAACTTCAGCATGTTTGGATGCTTCTCATCAGGTCAAGTGTCTTGTTACTCTCTTATGACTTGTAGATAGTGAGTCTCTTGTAGGCAGTGAGCCTCTTGTGAGCAGTGTGCTTGGGCAGTAAGCCCTAATTAGCAAGTGCCATTTTGTACTACCTTATTCTTTTAACAGAGAATACAATCTTGGGTTAATCACCCTGTGGTTTTTCCCTTAACAGGGTTTTCCACATCAAAATCATTGTGTTATGTGTATTGAGTTTATTTCTGCTTTCATGGTTATGCATGCTTACTTAATTTGATGCTGCACTAATTGTTAAGGAAGAACAGAAAGTTAAAATAATCTAGATCTGATTCACCCCCCCTCTCAGTTATCAACACTTGCAAGGTGTTATAAAGTGGGAGAATCTTAGGAATGGTGTCTCAACCTTGCACCCTAGTCTTAATAACAAAAACAAGCTTAATTGTTTTCCAGGATAAAAAGTTATGGCCTCCAAAAGTTAGGCCTCCCACCTTAGAAATGCAAGAGCATCTATGACACATAAGAGAATTGTAAGAGGGAGTTACACTCATTGACTAACTTATGGTGCATGTTATGAAATATCATAAGACATATTTGAATGGAGATAATGGATTAAAAAGGAGCACCCAAGTTGGTGAGTGGATTATAACAAGCTTATGATAGGGTTAAGGAATATGTTAATTTTAGCTTGTGGACCCATCTTGTGATTTGAGCATTGGATTTTGAATAGAAATTTGGGTGCCATATTTTTAATGGTTTTAGCTCATGGTTCCCTAATTATCATTTAATGGTTTCATGTATTTCTTCTCCTATTTATTAGGTTCTTGAGATGGAGGTTTAATGGTGAGTTTTGGATGTATTGCTATGTTGCTAGAATTGTTCTAAACATCTTGTTGGTGATACTACTATAAAGGCTTAGACTCTGTAAGTGTATTGTACAACCATTTGATTATGAAATAATACATTGAGAATTACTTTGGAGTGTGAAGATATTGCTCTTGTGTTTATTCCCTTGTAACTATATGATCAATTTAATTTTTCACATACTTTCTCTCATAGATTAGTGTAGGAAGTATGTTCCACACCTTTTCTTCCTTTCCCTTAGATCGAGGAGGATTATAATGAACTCCCATTTTATTGAGACCCCTTATATGGCATCATTTCCCTCCAAGCCACATGGATCAATTTAATTGGACCAAACTTGCCACTTTGAACCCCATTTTTAAAAATGATGAAGTTTTACAAGTAAATAATATTTTTATTATATTTTATTTAAATATTACATTTTTCTATTTTCTAATAAACATGAGTTTATTACAAAATATAATGATATTTATTTGGGACATGTTAAAAAATGTCAAAAAAAACTTTGCACTTGATATTGGTGTCCTTGTATTCTTAAAAACTATATTTCAATTTGGGTATATATGCAAAGAGTTATACAATTAATAATAAATATTGAATTTAAAGCATATTAAAAAATATATTAACACTAAAAATATTTTGGATGAATTCCTAGACAACAACATATTTTCAAATATTGTAGGAATGGTGATGAAGAACAGAGACCGTTGGCCTTTCAGGGAGAGAGGTGGAAGAGGAAGGCATGGAGAAGTAGGTTTTTCGAGTAGATTCAGAGAAGATTATGAAAGCCAAAATAGAAATTTGGAAAGAGAATGGAGAGGACATTACAGTAATCAACATTTCAATGGGTCGAGGAAGGGAGATAACCCTATATGGCAACTAAAAGGGCAAGTGGAAAGGGAGCAGTCCAGACAAAGAGGACAAATCAAAGTGAAAAAAGGTAAGGAAATGTTCTTGTTTCAAAAATCCTCAGAAGAATTAGAGATTGAAAGGAATTTTGAGGATAAATTTTTGGAGTTTGTATCGGGTGTAAATAGAATATTGATAGGGGATAAAAAAGCCCAAAAAAATCTGAAGTTAACATATTCCAAAACCCTAGATTCTTCTGTAAAATCCTTAAAAGAAAAATCTTTCATTATTAAATGGGCAGATTTGTGGCATGTTTGGGTAAGAATAAGTAAATGGTGCAAATATAAATGGGGAGAATCGGTGATTGTTAGAAATCTACCTAAAGGTTTCTTTTTGGTTATATGTGAATCAAAAGGGAAAAAAGAAAGCATTATGCAGGGTGGACCATGGATAATGGATGGAGTTGGATTTTACATAAAAGAACGGGACCCAAAATTTGATCCCCTGAATTAAAACATTCAAATAACCCCAATGTGGGTTAGGCTATATAATCTCCCAATAGAATACTGGGTAGAAAATATCTTGAAAGAAATTGGGAATTGTTTAGGGGATTTCATCAAATTGGATGATTCCAATACTAAAATAGCCTTTGGAATCTATGCAAGAATATGTGTAAACATCAATTTAGCGTCTGTAATCCCAAATAGAATATATCTAGTTTTAGAGTTTGGGGATTGGGAACAAAAGATAGAGATTGAAGGACTGTCATAGCATTTGTCAAAGTATAGTTTAGAAAATTAAAGGATGATTAATCCCAATCTTTTGAAGATGAAAGTTCTCAAAAAAACTATAGAGTTGAAATAGAAAAGGAGGACAATGAGTTTTGTAGGGAAGAACTAGAGGAGGAGGAAGATGGAGAAATAATAGAGAAATGTAGGTTGGAAGAATCAGAAGACAAAGGGGTTGAATTAAAAGACAAAACGGAGGATGATACAAGAGAAGATATTATGAAGAATATAGAAAAAAGCTCTTTTGAATTGGCTCTAGAATTGTTTGGATTGGAATAAGAGAAAAAAAATTAGATTCCAATATTGGATTTGGAAGTGCAGAATGAAAATAAGGAGTTAGAAGAAGCATAAAAGAACACAGACACCTGATCAAATACAGATTGTGTACAAGAAACAAAATTTTCTATGGATATACAACATACACCTAAGGAGATCCCTTAGGTACATGAAAGTTTGTATCAAGAATAATTAGGGATTAGCCAGACAAAAAGTAAAAAGGATAAACCAAATGTTGGAGAGTCAGAGAAAAGGGAGATAATCAAATAAGGAGATATTGTTAAATGAAGGAGATGTTGAGGGTCAAATGAAAATAAATATGATGCTGAGATCTAGGAAGGGAGTTCCCCTTCCCAATGAGGCAAGAGAATACAATCTTAGAATTTTAGGGGCCTCAATGCCCTAACAAAAAGTGCTTCGTAAAGCGCCAGATAGAGATTTCAAGGGTAGATATTTTCATGATTCAAGAAATGAAAATGGATAATAGAGAAGGAAAAATAATGAAAAGAAAATTGAAATAATGGAATGGATAATTTGTGTTTTTGAAAGGAATATCTGGAGGATTGGCTACCCTTTGGCGTCTAGAAAACGTGACTCTTGACTTTCTTTGCAGTTCTAAATACTAGTTGGTAAGCAATGTCACTCTTCTAAAATCTAGTTAGAATTTCATTTTGATTAATGTCTATGGGCCTAACCTAGAAATGCAAAAGAAGAGAGTTTGGGCAGAAATAGATATACTATTAGAAACATTTACAGAAAAACACATAGTAATAGGGGTAGATTTCATTGCTATTTTGATAGATGAGGACAAAATGGGAGGGGTTAAGAAAAAGTCTCAATCCCAGATGGAGTTCGCAGAGTTTGTAAGCAAAAATAACTTGTTGGATATTCCCATGAAGAATGGAAAATACACATGGACTAGTCATCGCTGGGTTATAGTAATTCTTATCATTGGGAATTGCACCTGTATGCAAGGCTGGAAAAGTACTACAATTCCATGTAACATTAGACTAATTTCAGGATGTGGATGCCCTATAATGAAATTAGACCTCCAGATTGTGCGTTGGTTCCCTTAAAATATTCTATTTGAATGTATGATTTCTATTTTGGAAAAAGGGTAAGAATGAAACTATAAGTGAGATGAAAACTATGAAAAATTGGTGATGCACCTAAAATGGGTGAAAATATGCAATCTAGTTCACAATACAACTCAGAAATCTGACTCATACAATCCAATCTTGGCACAAATATCACAAAAATGATTCACAGGAAGGTTTGAAAATAGGCTTCTTATGAAGGAAAATGGATTTTTCACAACATAAAAGGATTATTTTCATTAACACAACTTGAGACCTGCAATAATACTATGCTTTATACTATAAACAAAAAGTGAGACAATAATTTTAAAGGTTTAATGGTTAAACACAATAAAATTTCATCAAATCACTTCAAACAACTAGCATTAAATGGAAAGGTAACTATTTAATTTCAAAAGAACAAAGGAAATATTGCAAAGGAGACAAAAATGAAACCTATAACTTGATGATCTCTTTATAAAACTATAAAAAATTAAGCTACAAAACCTTCTTCTCTTAAAGTGTATAAGAGCAAAAGGGCAAGAACTAGCAAAAACAAGCTTTTGCTTTACAATATATAGGATTTTCTCTCACAAGAGGCATGAAAAAATAGGAATTGCAGCTAGCTGCCTCTAAAAATAATCTCTCACAAGCAACCTTCAAAATCCTCAAAAATAGGGGCTCAAACTGCCACAAATCGAACAAAGATAGCTTCAATTTGGACTTCTCCATATGCTTGACCAAAAATTTGACCAAGAACCCTAAAAATACTCCTTAAATCATGCAAGAACCTCCTAGGTGGCCTAGCTAATTCAACTAATCAATTTGCATGATTTTGCTTTAGCAAAATTGATTGTGAGTAAATAATGAAGTAATAAAAATAATTACTGTATTATTGGTTACAACTTGTTCTAATTTGACTTTACAATTTGTGAAAAATAATAAAGTAATTGAAAATATTACTTTTATTATTTATTTACAATTGATTTATTTGTAAAATCATGCATGAAAAACTAACTCCTTATCACTCCAAATACACATGCCTAATTTGCATGATTTTAGCAAAAAATAGGACCTAGAGAAAAATAGAATTTCCTTATAACTCCTTGTGAGAGAATATACCTTCTTGCATGATACTATGCCCTAAGGAAAAAATATACCCTTATCTTTTCTTATACATTATCAAAAATGCATAAAAAACTTAGTCATAATATCACAAGTCCTTATGACTCCAATTTGTATCAAGGAGAAAATAAAAAGTCATCTCTGCCTTATCACTCCATCCACAATGCATTCACCCTACAAAACAAAACAATACTCCAAGTAGACCCTTGTCACCTTGTCATATTCATCATCATGCAAAACATACCTTCTTCCTTCTTATTATCTCCCTTATGCAAAAACTAATGATACTCCTTGCAATCTCTTTTTGACTTCATATAACTTCTTTCCTTTTTGACTTTAGATGATAAAATCATAAGGCATATAAATCATTCCTTTTGGCCATCCATTCGGTCATCCTGCATGTATCAATTATTATGATAGAATCTTTGATGAGACAAGGTATAGTTGCAACATGCAAGGTATAAGGATTTCTGACCATATGCATAGTTGACCGCAAGGTATAGAGGTTTGTTTGATTTGCATAAGGCATAACATTTACCTTTTCTAATGATATCAACATCATTTGACTTGGAGCTATGTGCAAGGAACACATATTTGTCAACCTCTTCTAGCAATGATGGTTAGGTATCTTTGATTTTTCAAGTCTTGACCCCCCTGGCACTCAGATAAGATAATGATGTCAATTTTTGACTTAACAAAGGCAAAAGAAAAATCACAAGCCATGAGCTAGGGAAAAATATCATGTAAAAGGAAAGACTTTCGAACTCTAACTCAAGTGTTTGTTATTTTCTTCTCATTACTTGAGTTCTTTGCTGATGAACTTCGAACGCTGCCATGCTGCTGTTTGGGCACTCCATCTGAAGGGTTTCCTCCTGTTCTCTGCAATCTGAGCATGTTTGATTGATTTCTTCATTGTATTTTTGGCAAAAGTGAAAGGTAAGCCTTGCTTTGACTTTTGACTGGTATTTTATTAGTTTCTATAGCATTTTTTCTTGTACCTATCACAGCTCTTCCACCATTTTGCATCTTGTATACTCTCTTCACCTGTATATTCTCTTGATTGTATGCAAATTTTGAAATGAGGGTTTCAAAAAGCTTATGATGAGGGTTTCTTTGTTCTCTTTGAAAAGGATAGCTTTTGTTCATTATTTCTGACAAACCCTACTAGGGTTGTATGGTTTTGTATTGAAAAAACCTGAAGGTTTTAATAGCTACTCTAGTTGTATATATGAGCTCTCTATCATATTTTGATTGTTCTTCTTATTTGGCACTGAGAAACTCTATGAAACTATGAATCAAGGTTTTTTATCTCATATCATTTTAACAGGAAAAGATGAGGCTTTACTTCTTCTCATAAACCCTCTCAAGGGTTTCCTTTGTAGACTATGAAGCACTTCCTCTGAAAGTTCCACTCTGTCAAAACATTCTTTACTATTGACTGCTCCCTTTGTGATCTCCATGCCAGAAACTTGATCACTTCCTCTTTTTGACTGTCTATGTTGATTTTACTTGAATATCATTCATTTCAATGATTTTTATTTCATGTTGGGACAGTCATGATCATGATTGATTTTCACACCTCACTCATAACCAAAGTGGTAAATATTTGTCCTATTTTTATTTGCCAAGCCAAACTTATGACTATTGAAGTGGATGATATTTAAGCATAATCATTTGTAATTCACTGCTGTCACCGTGACTATTTGTGAATTTGTTCTTGTTCAAAGGCTACCAAATCCCATGCTTGGCTCCAGCTGTCTCAGAACTATCTCTTAATGACTATCTTCTATTTGCCTGAATTCTATCATGTAAATTTGCTCCTCTCTCTTCATTGTTTGCTGATTGCCTTCCTTCACTTTCTCCCTTTTGACATCTCTGCCTACTATCTGCAAAATCTCTTTTCTCTTACACCGAGTTTGTTGATGACTGTAGATATCTAAATATTATCTTCTCTGTACTCTCCTTATTTGGCCAAAAAGAGTGAAACCTGCTATGGTGATGGTGGGCTCTTTGATGACAGTCTCACCATCTCCATATGACTATCAACAAAATTCTAGTATGACTGTCAACAAGGTTATTGTAAGACTCTCTTGAAAGTGTAATGTCATTGAAATTTGTCTTAAAACCTCAAAAGAATGATTTTAACTATGAATGTTCCCCTTCCCTGGCAGTTGGCTATCTTATGGATACCTTCTTAAGACTTGGTGACTTCTTCTCTACAGTTTTCAATGACTTTTTTTTTCATTTACCTTTCACATGACTACTTGACCTTTTGAGGACAGTCAAAATGTCTATGCCAGACCACGAGGAATACTATTATGCTCCTATCAATACTTTAAAACCCATATTAGGCCTAAAAAGTAGTTTGACTATATCTAATGTAGCTTTCCAAGGATTTCACAAATTCTCATACCTTCACTGTTGGTGGCCATCATAGTGCCTTGCATTCATGAAATATCCTTGTTGATCAAGAGTTTTATCTGTCTGTCCTGCATCTCTTACTTCTGTTCTTTGTAGATCCCACACACTATCTTTTCATATCTCATTGTGCTCAAAGATTATCATACATATACTGAAACCCTGACTAATCCTATTAACTGTGTAGTGAATTTAAGATGAAGTTTGAAAGATCCTGAGGGAGACAACACCGTTTTCTTTTCACTTCAATGACCATCTAGAATGCATGTAGATCTTCATGAGGTTTGTGGATCTCTTTAAATATCAGAGAATAAAATGAGAACCTACAGTGATGAGTGTTGTGTATCCTTCATGGGGGAAGACCTCTTGTCTTAGATTACTGGTAGATTATAGACTATTCCTTGATCATTCACTACCTACACCTGACTTTTGTGTGCTATTTATAACTCATCATTCATTGCATGACAATAGTGAAATTTTCTTTCATGATGGCTCTGTTCTTTTCATTGTGGCTACATAAGGACTTTTCTCACTTTTCTCTCACTATATAACTGTAGAAAACCTCTCATTTGTCTTTGCATGAAAGCTAGGAAGAGCCTCTTATTATTTTGGCAATAACATCATATTATTCTTATTAGATCTGTACTATTTGAATGTTAATTTCAGCATATCAGTGGCTTTAGATTTGGAATTTGTTGGCCAATTGATGAAGTGAAATAAGTTGTAATCATTTCTATATCATAATAACGAATAGAATATGTAATACATTTGTAAGTTTCTTTGATCATACTTGCATCTGCACCTCATCTTTCATCTGCATGAATATATTTGATTTATTATGTGCTATGAAGATGATCTAGTAGACTCCTCTTGTGATGGGGCATAGTGTATAGGAGCAACTGTCCCTTTTGTCTTTCTTTTATGACCTCTTGACTGCTTCAGTGATGGCTGCTCCTATGCATGATTACTCTATTTATGCAATCTGATGTCCTTGTTGAATGGATAAGAAGGGAGCACATTGGGCTCAACCCTTGTGGGAGCCACTTTTTTCTCCACATGCTTTGATGTCTTCAAATCAGCAACATTACTTTTCCTGTACTTGCACAGTGAACAAACAAGTTAGCATAAAAAATATACCTGATGGTATTGATTGATCCTCTTCATGATTTTTTCTGATTTGTAGCACTTATCTGATCTAATCTTTCATATGCAATGCATGATGTGATAAGAAGATATATCTTCTTGATAAAAGCATATGATAACCTTAAACATTTAGAGCGCTAATGGGGCTGTCCCCAATTTTTTGCAAGTTCAACTGATGATAGGAGTTGAATATAAAGACTGAAGACCAACACCTGCAAGATAACCTTCCTACTCAGGCAATGATGGATGTTTACTTTTGTCATGTGCTCATTTCATTTCTTTTATCAACCAGATGTATAGCTTGCATGTTTGTAATTGCTCAGTCTAGTTACTCCCACGGCTTGTATGGGACACATTTGAACACTTCTTTTAAACATAATCAGTTACTCTATCTTATGCACTTGATGTATGTGTATTTTTTTTTTCGTCAATGCATAGGATAAAGTAACAAATTTTGAATGTATGTTCAAAACATGACATGAAATAACAGTTCAAAACAAATTTCTTTCCTTCTTTCTTTGAAATCTGATTAACTGAATAATCAATCTAACTTATAACTCCTGAAAGATAACATTATGTTAAAACAACTGTATTTCTTGAATGATTGATACCTTGGCAACCTTATTCTCTTGTCATGATGACTCATCAGTCTTGATTAGATTGATGGCTTGTCCTATCAACTGAAGTCCATTTCTTCTATGTCAAGATATTAACTATTCAAAAATGTATAACTTCAAAATTTTCTTTTATTCCTTTTGAACAATTGCACTTAGGTAAAACTAAATTTAGTGTCAACAAAAAATTAGTAACATTTCTGGCAACCTCTCAGGGGTGTTTGCCTGCTAAACAACTTAGAACTAGTAGCCTTTGCAAATCCATTAGGCATAGTCTTTTCTGCCCTAAACCTTAAAAAATTTTGCAACTCAAAATTGACTGAGACACAGTAGCAGCAACAAAACTAAAAATTGAAACTAAGCTGACTTGCTTAAAACAAAGCCACTAACATGTGCAAAAGCACTTCTTGGAAATGAAATGTTGAACTGAAATACTACCTACCCTACACTAACCAACCAAAGGTGCCAGTCAAACAAATCCATTAATTGTTTGGTTAAAATAACTCCCCTTTCTGATTAAGGAAGGATGTTCTACAATGTGATCTGCTACTAAAATGATATGATCGATAAGGACATACCTTATAGAATGTTGCAAAACTTTCTGAAGAATGGAAACAAACTCACCAATTATCCAAACTTGATCATGCATATCCCTATCATGGGGTAAAAATATGATCTGGTTTTGCTTTTTTGAGGCTAAACATTGATCTGTGGGTACAATAGCAATCTATTTTTACTTCTTTAGCTCTTTGACAACCATGTCTCTAATTGGGCATCCTCTCATAATGATGTATTCTTGGCTAATGATTTTGATGTCTAGATTTGGATCTACTATCATATGATCACTTATACCACTTGTACTTTTAATCTGATTCAGAAAGGCTATTTCATATGAATGAGAAGTGTGAATACTTGTCTCCTTGATTTGATCTTGTTGATCATATACTACTGATTCACATGATATTAGATTTTCATTTATGTTAGAACAAAAATCCTCGATAATGCCTGAAAACAAGGTTTCATATGACTGAAAATCCTTTATTGGAATTATATGCTCATCATTTCCTGACCTAAGCTCTTGATCATTACAAGAATCTAGTAGATTGGCAAGCTCCCTACAGACTGAATAGTTGGGATCTTGACAATTAGAAACATAAATATCTGGAAAAGATTGCATTTCTTCAATTGATCTACCTAGTTGTTCTAAAAACAAATCAGATGTTCTATTCTTGTTGCATTTAGGATAGACAACTGAGAGGGGGGGGAGAATCAGTTTTCACCAAAATCTCTGTTCCTTTAAGCCTTCTTATATTTCAACAACATATCAAAGATTAATCAAGGAAGCATAATGCAATAATTCAAGAGTAGAAACAAACACATATAACACCAAGATTTTGACATGGAAAACCTGGTTAAGGGAAAAACCATGGGGTGATTAATCTAAGATTGTATTCTCTGTTAGAAGAATAAAGATGAATAAGATGACACTTGCCAATTAGGGCTTACAACCCGAGCACACTACTCACAAGAGGCCCACTACCTACAAGAGACACATTGTCTACAGAAGAATAAATATTACATACTTGAACTAGAGATTAGCATCTTCACTATGCTTGAGTCAGTTCCATTTAAGCTCAACACTTCTACTCTGCTTTTTGTTCATCTTCACTACCACCCTGTTTTTTCATCCTAAAAGACACATTTGAATGACTTCGCAACTCTTATTTATACATGACATCGACTTTGGAATGATCATCAAAGTTGACACAATATACACTTATTTAATTAAAGAGCAATTACAAAAAAATACAACTTGACTTATTTCAAAAACTTCATGCGTATTACTTCACTATCGGCCACACATAACTGGGACTTCAATCCTCTTCGAGGAACACGCCATGCTTCGTAAAATATCTTCAAGATCATCTGCAACATGCACAAGTCGTCTGGTCAGCCAAGATTAGGAAGAACACCATCACTAGAAGGTAAATCTTCAATTACGAGCTCTATCTTCAATGCGGACCGCCAACATGAACTGGACACAATCTAGAGACCCCCACAAGATTGCTTAAATCACCAAGAACATCCGTACCACTTCTGCTTACTGAAATCATTCGCATCTTCATTCGAAACCTCAAGAACACAGTTAGTCATTACTATCACATAAGAAGGATTTCTTGTGGACCTCCAAACCATGAACCAATTGAGTTGTTTATTCACATTAGCTTCCCAAACATGCCACCAAATCCACAAAATAAGATATTACATTTCTAAATCTCACCAGACCTATTTGTGTCACTCTGTCACCTCTGAACAGTTGCCAGAACTGGTTTTATTCTCATGGCCATAACTCCAAATTTTCATGCGAATCTCTCAATCTTGACTAGATCATTTTTAGATACATAGATACAAACCCTTTGATGCGCATTCTCTGATCTTCATCTATCTAGGATATTCACTTCATAGAGCTTCACTTTTTACACTAATTTTTTTTGTTTATGATAGGACTAATTTTCTCAATATCCTCAGCACACAACTCATCCAATCCTTGACATCAATGCAACAAGAGTATGTTGACATCAATGACAACACCAGTTAGGCCCATACTTGCAACAATCTCCCCCTTTGTCATTGATGGCAACATATAATGTGAAAAACTGTTATAACCATCAAGACAAGAACTTCTCCTTACTGACTGACATAGCTCCCCCTATCAATAGTTTCCATTCACATGTCTTCTCTTCCTTTTACTGCTTCCCCCTTTGATTAGAAACTAATTTTTTTTTTCACGTCTTTTCTCCCCCTTTGACATCAATGGCAAAGGGCACATACTTGCAACCACTTCTTATACTTCAGAATCATACTGACTGCTCCCCTTGAGTAGCAGCCTCTTAACATCAATCCGGATCACAAGATATGACTGTGGGATCCACCAGACTGATGCACTTTAGTGCACCTTAATTCAGAACCGGAGGGGTAATAACCCCTAGCTTCTACCTGAGATACTCAAAAGAGTCCTTAGGTAGAGGTTTAGTAAAAATGTCTGCAATCTGATCCTTTGAGGGCACAAACTCCAATCTGACTTCATTCTCAAAAAGTGAAACTTGATGGATATATGTTTTGTCTTTGAATGCAATACCAGATTTTTTGATATATTTATTACACTTGAGTTATCATAGAAAATTGTGATAGGTTCCTCATACTCTACTCTGATATCTCTTAGTATTTGCTTCATCCACAATACTTGAGTGCAACTACCTACTGCTGCAATATACTCTGCTTCTGCAGTGGACAGAGATATTGCCTCTTATTTCTTGCTTAGCCAAGAAACCAACCTTCTTCCCAAAAAGAATGCACCACCACTGGTACTCTTTCGGTCATCCACATCTCCTGGCCAATCAGCATCTGTATATGTATGAAGAGAGAAATCATGATCCTTAGGATACCATAATCCATACTCAACTGTTCCCTTTAGATATCTGAGAATTCTCTTGATTGCCATGACATGAGATTCTTTAGGATCAGCTTGGAATTTGGCAACAAGACCAACAACATTCATAATATCAGGTCTAGTTTGAGTAAGGTAGAGCAACCCTCCAATCATTGACCTGTACTTTTTCTGATCAATCTTAGGGGATTCATCATCTTTACTTAGCTTACATCTGATTGCCATGGGAGTATTCATTGCCTTTGAATCTTCCATCCCAATTTTTTTCAACAATTCTTTCACATATTTGGTCTGTGAAATGAAGATTCCTTTCTTTGTTTGAGTGATTTGCAGACCCAAGAAGAAATTCATTTCCCCAAACAGACATTTTAAATTCACTTTGCATTTGATTTGTAAAAGTCTTGCACATACTATCTTTCCCTCCAAAAATGATATCATCAACAAATACCTCCACAATCAAAATATTTTCATGATCAATCTTAAAATGTAGATTACTGTCAGCAGTGCCTTTGTTGAAACCAATCTTCAAAAGATGTTTGTCCAATCTTTCATACCAGGTTCTTGGAGCTTGTTTGAGTCCATACAATGCTTTCTTCAATTTGTAGACCATATCACAATGATCATGCAATTGGAATCCATCTGGTTGCTCAATGTATACCTCTTCTTCCAAATCACCATTTAGGAAGGAAAACTTGACATCCATTTGATATACTTTGAAGTCCTTGAAGGCAGCAAAGACAAGAAATAATCTAACTGCCTCACATCTTGCCATCAGAGCAAAAGTTTCTTCAAAGTCAACTCCTTCTACTTGAGAATAACCCTTACAGACCAATCTGGCTTTGCTTCTGACCACTTCACCATCTTCATTCAGTTTATTTCGGAAGACCCACTTAGTCCCAATCACAATTTTGTCCTTAGGTCTAGGAACAAGATCCCAAGTGTGATTCTTTTCAATCTGCATCAATTCTTCCTCCATTGCTTTAGCCCATCTTTCATCATTGCATGCTTCACTTATTGTTTTTGGTTTAATCTTTGAAATCAAACAATACTTTACTAAATCTTGAGCAATTTTCCTTTGCTTCTATCTCCTATGATCTGATCTTCAGAATGATTCAGTCTTACATACCTAGGAGTTTTGGGATTCTCTTGCACTTCTGATTCTTGGGCAGGTTCTTCCAAGCATGTCTCTTCCTCTTGTATATCAGGATTCTCTAGATTAGTCTGAATCTGAACTGGAGTGGGGACTAGTTCTCCTTGATTTGAGACATTATCCTGATCATCTGCTTCATATTCATAATACCTTGAGGGATTTTCCATGCCTTCGTCAACCTTCATATTTGTACTTTCTACAATCTTTCTCAATCTCTTGTTGTAACACTGGTATGCTTTGCTTTGAGTAGAATATCCCAAGAAAATTCCTTCATCACTTCTAGCATCAAACTTGCCAAGATCTTCATCTCTTTTGATATAGAATTTACTACCAAAGACTCTAAAATACTTCACAGTAGGAGTGATGCCAAACCACAGTTCATAAGGAGTCTTACCAGTATTGCCTCTGATTTGTACTTGATTAAGAGTATAGACAATAGTGCTTACAACTTCTCTCCAATAGATGTGAGGAACATTTGCTTCCATGATCATGGTTCTAGATGCTTCCTGGATGGTCTAGTTCTTTCTCTCCACAACCCCATTTTGCTATGGAGTCCTTGGAGTGGATAACTATCTCTTTATCCTATGCTTCTCACAGAATGATATGAACTCACCGGATGTGAATTCTCCACCTCTATCAGACCTGAGGCATTTTATGTTCATTCCAGTTTCGTTTTCTACCATAGCCTTGAATATTTTGAATTTCTCAAGTGCTTCAAATTTCTCCTTTAAGAAAGTTACCCACATCATCCAGGAGTGGCCATCAATTAGCAACATGAAATACCTATCTCCTTGCAGACTCCTGATTCTTGCTGGACCATAGAGATCAGTGTGTACCAAGTCTAACAATATGGTTGAAGATTGTTCCTTACTTTTGAATGTGACTCTATTCTATTTGCCCAACTGACATTCTTTACACAATCTGTTAGTAGGTTTCACCAGTCTTGGAAGATCTCTTACAGCCTGTGTCTGCTTATCTTGATGATACTATCAGAATTTACATGACACATTCTCCTATGCCATAACCAACTCTGATCAGTTTGAACAAATAAACAACTTTTACCAGTACCAACCAATTGGAAGATGCTACCTTTTGTCTATGTACTGGATGCAATCTCAGTTTCAGAGCTTTTAAAAATCTTGCATTTTCCATTTTTGAATTAGAGATCATAGCTTTTTGTCCACCAACTATCCAACACCGAGAAGATTATGCTTTAGACCTTCAACATACAGAACATCATTGGTTTTGTTCTTTCCATAAAAAGAAATAGTTCCTCTGCCTTTAATTCTGCCAGCAGAATTATCTCCAAACTTTACAACTCCACCTTCATATCTTTCCAAGCTTAAGAACTTAATCTTGTCACCAGTCATATGGTGAGAGCATCCACTGTCAATAACCCATTCATCTTTTTCTTCAACCTGGGCATCCAAAGAACTTTCCATCATCTTATGATTGACAGATTCAATAGGCATTAGATCTTCTTCTTTGATGGCAATAAATACCCAGTCACTTCCAGATTTGTTTCCTATCTTAGATTCATCATCTGTCACTCCATCATCATCTTCTTGAACATAGTAACACTTTTTCTAAAACCTTGATCTATTAGGGTTTAGCCTTGAAAACCTTTCTGGACATCTTGAGGCAAAATGACCAATCTTATTGCATGCAAAGCATTTAAAAGGTAATTTTCCTTCATACTTACCAGATCCTCTTGGCAGTCTCTTTGCAATGAGGGCCTCAAGTTGTTTAGCTTCTAATTCATCCTCTTCTAGATCTTTTCTTGCTTTCTCATACCAAGTTGATTTTCTTGAGGAACTTTCACCTGGATCATATCTCTGTTTGCCTTTTGTAGAGGCACTTGCTTTGAATGCAGATTCAGTCTTGGGAAGTGCATCACCAAACTCAGCCAACTCAAATGCATATCTTACCAACCAATTGATCCCTTGTGATAGTTGTCAAAGATCTGATTTCCTCAATGGCAACATCTTTGTGTTTATAAGTAGGGGGTAAAGATATGAGAACTTTAGCAACAATTTCATCTTCATCCAGTACTCCACCAGCACATCTGATGCCACAAACAAGCTTTTTGTCATAAAAGAAGTGATATTCTCATCTTCGCTCATCTTTAAGTTTTCAAACTTTCCTTTTAGACTTTGCAACTTGGCACACTTAACATATTTGTCTCCTTCATATAGATTTTCAAGCTTTGTCCAAATTTCATAGGCAGTCTTCAATCCCATAACATTTGTCAGCTCTAAATTAGACAAGGCACTCAGTAGGGCTTCTTTAGCTCGAAGATTATTCTTTGCATCTCTAATTTCATCTAGAGTTGTGGGGCCATTCCTTGGGGGAACATATTTAGTAGAGGTTATGTTCCAATACTGATATCCCATGCATTGTATGTGACATTCCATGCGGCTTTTCCAGGCAGTGAAGTTTGAACCATCAAACCTTGGACTGTCCTTCTTGTAGGTTGACATTCTGGATCTCCTCAAGCAGTTAAGCTTCTTCTAGAGGAACTCAGCTCTGATACCAATTGTTGGATTTAGGATAGACAACTGAGAGGGGGGGTGAATCAGTTGTTACCAAAATCTCTGTTACTTTAAGCCTTCTTATATTTCAACAGCATATCAAAGATTAATCAAGGAAGCATAATGCAATAATTCAAGAGTAGAAACAAACACATTTAATACCAAGATTTTGACATGTAAAACCTGGTTAAGGGAAAAACCACCAGGTGATTAACCCAAGATTGTATTCTCTGCTAGAAGAATAAAGATGAATAAGATGGCACTTGCCAATTAGGGCTTACAGCCTGAGCACACTGCTCACAAGAGGCCCATTGCCTACAAGAGACACACTGTCTACAGAAGAATAAATATTACATACTTGAATTGGAGATTAGCATCTTCATTATGCTTGAGTCAGTTCCATTTAAGCTCAACACCTCTTCTTTTCTTTTTGTTCCTCTTCACTACCACCCTTTTTTCATCCTAAAAGACACATTTGAATGACTTCACAACTCTTATTTAGGTGTTGTAAGGATTTTTTATCAGGGGCAGAAAATAATATGTCTAATATCAGTCAAATACAACAATAAAATCCTTCACAACACACTCTTGATGCAAATCTAAGATGATTATAGACCAAAACCTGGTGAAAGTACACTAAAATAGGTAGTTTTTCCACCAAATCTCAATGTAAAAGAGCATGACAAAGGGTGTTGTGAGGAAAAATATGATAGAAAGTGGATTATATCAGTAATAATAGCCACTTAATGCCAAATATCCATCACAACACACTTATAGTGCCACTCAAGGTCAAACCCTAGTGAAAATATAGCAAAAATAGGCAATTTGTCATAGTTTTTCAATTCCAAGACCTAGCCAAAGGGGTGTTGTAAATAATTTAAGGAGGTGAAGTAAATAATAGCAATTATATCAGTCACCTACAAGCATAAAATCTGTTACAAAATGCTTAGGGTGAAAACTAGGCCAAACCCTAGGGCACAAATAGCAAAAATAGGCAATTTTCACCAAATTTTCATTACAAGAGGACAATAACAAGGTGTTGTAAAGATTTTTAGGAGGGGAAGAAGATAATACCCCTGATATTAGATAATTAGTTCAAAATATACTTTACAACATGCCTATAGTTCAAGTTTAGAGAGTCGATAAGGCCAAATCTAGTGAAAATAATGTTTTTCAAGCCCTAGGTTTGAGATCTTGGTGTAAATTGCTATATGAATGTTTTTTAAGCTGATATATAATGAAAATTACATGCTCTCAGATCTAAAAATGATTTTCATGCTCTAACATGTAAAATGCAAGTGCAAATCTAATGAAAATGCTAGTTTTTGTTGAAATTTTCTATGCAAAAATGCAAATTTTTGAAATATAAATGCAAATTTATTCTAAAATGTAGGACTAAATCCAATTGAAATTTTGAATGAGTCTCTAAAATTAGTAGAAAAATCTGAAACAAGATTTCACCTACAAACTCTGGATTTTGGAATTACTAGGTTATATACAAAATTCACAAATTTTCAACAAAACCCTAGCAATTTTATGATAAAAATGCAATGTAAGCTATTGAATTTTTGTAATTTTATGTAATTTACATCATATCTAATGCAAAAAATAAAAAAAATTGATGAAATTCAAACTAATTGATGCAACATGCAAAACCCTAGCATGCAATTTTTTCCAATTTTTAAATTTTTTTAAAAGTTTTCCAATGCAATAAGATGAATGACTATATGAATGAATGAAATTAATGTAAATATGAAGTAAAACACTCAACAAGGTGCAAATAAGTCCAATAACATGGGTTCACCAAAATGTAAAGGGTAAAATTTGGATTGTTGAGTTTGGTTTGATTTGTGTGTGTATTCTCCTTTCACCCTTTCATTCAAGGACCTAGGGTCGAGTTGCAATGTACTATCCTACTCTAGGTCACTGTGAGATGTAGGGAAATTTGGATTTTCATGATTTGATTGCCAATTACCTTCTCTTATGCTCAATTGTACCTTAAAACCCTAATTATGCAAATACGATAGCAAACAAATGAATAACAGAAAATGCTGCTATAGAAAGATGTAAAATGACAAATAACTATGTACCTATTTTTGGGGTTCAGAGGAAGAAAAGTTAGGGACTAAAGAGCGAGAGACCAAGTCCAAGGTACCAGTTTCTTTACGGGATCCTAACCTCCTTCTGACACTGATCTGCACTGTAACTTCTGTTTCTAGAAATTCAACTGCAGAGGACACAAGGACTAGCGCCCAAGTCCCGAAAAGGCTTGAGAGTCCTGCTTCTTTCTAGATCTTGAATCCTTGATGTCTGCTGACCTTTCCTGCAACTCCACTTTTTCTAGATGCAACACCTGTAACTTGCAATACAAAACTTTGGGAGGGGGTTGTGGTGTTTAGAGGCTTGCCTCAATCAAGCCCCAGAGAGACATTCAAGTCTTCCGAACACCATTGTTAGAGAGTGCATCCTTAGGAGATAGAGGAAAAAATCAAATGATAAATGCTTACAAACACAAATGAATGTAACCTTGTAGTGAAGATCTCATGGAGGAAGAAGATCTTCATGCCATGAGGAGATGATTGCTCAAATCTATAAACACAAACACATATACAACACTAATCTGCTCTTGCAACACAATGAAAGCCTTGAATCACCTTTAGAACACAATATCTTGCTAGTAATCATTTAGTTTACAAATGAATGCCTAAACATGCTTTTATATGCAACTACAAACACTCCTACCAAGAATTTCATAATTCAAATTTACCGTGTCGGCATAGGACCCAAATAATAGTCACAAGCCAACACCCAAAAGTTGGGAGTGCCCCAAAATAGGGCAGAACTAGGGCATGGGTGCCCAAGTCCTCCCCCTATTTTGGGCAGGGGTTATCTCAAGTAGTCCCCCTAGGTCCTATTTGCCAAGACACTTAGGGGTTTTAACATCAGGATGTCAAATTATGATGTAATATGTCCTAAATGCAGCTAAGAGACCCAGGAGCTAAACCTTATGAGGGAAAAGCCCCCAAGGGGACATTTTCCAATGTTACACATACAAAGACTTCTTTAACTTGCCAACCAAATTTTCTTTACCTTTTTCTATGTAATGCTCTAGCTGTGACATATAAATCTCTTCCTCCAAGTCACCATGAAGGAAAGTTGTCTTCACATCCATTTGTTCCACTTCTAGATCATAAGTAGCTACAAGAGGTAATAGGAATTGAATAGATGTCATCTTTGCAACGGGAGAGAAAATTTCACCATAATCAATTCCCTCCACTTGTGAGTACCCCTTCGCAACTAATCTAGCTTTATACTTCTCAACACTGCCATCTGTACCAAATTTCTTCTTGAAAACCAATTTGCATCCAACAGGTTTCCAACCATTAGGCAAATGCACCAAGTTCCAAGTTTTATTCTTTTCCAAAGAAGCCATCTCATCTTCCATGGCCTCCTTCCAGGAACCTACATCTTTCATGCCCATAGCCTTTGTCACAGTTCTAGACTCATTAGCATTAGTACGCAAAGCAAAAGCACAACTAGAATCAAGCAATGTATAACCAAACCTCTCAAGTTGCTTCCTGATTCATGTGGACCTCCTCAAAGGCTGAGGTGGAGGTTCTACTTCATCTTCTAAAGTTTCAGAGCTGCCAGAGCTCTCCTCATCATCAGGTCCAACATGGTCAATTGGTTCAGTCTTCTCAGGGGTAGAAGGAAACTGAACCACATCCTCTTTCTTTTCTTTCTTTTCTGGTTGTAGAATAGTGGAAGAAGGTGTTAGCTCTGTGAAAATAACACTTTTGCTATACAACACTTTTTCAGCCATAGGATCCCAAAGCTTGTATCCTTTCACATCGACACCATAGCCAATGAAGATACACTTAACAGCCTTGTTCTCCAATTTTGACTGTTTCTCCCTAGGGACATGTGCATATGCCTCACAACCAAAAACACGAAGATGTCTAATTGAAGGCTTCTTACTAGACCACACCTCCATAGGTGTCTTACCAACAAGAGATTATGTAGGAGGCCTATTTACCAAGTAGCAAGTAGTGGTTGCAGCTTCAACCCAAAACTTTTGTTCGAGGCTTGCTCCACTAAGCATACTCCTAGCCTTCTCCATCAGTGTCCTGTTCATCTTCTCTGCAACTCCATTTTATTGCGGGGTGTATGGATTTGTCTTATGTCTTTCAATCCCTTGCTCTTTATAGAACTTATCAAACTCTGCCAAGCAAAACTCACCACCATTGTCAGTTCTCAAACACTTAATATTTTTACTAGTCTGATTTTCAACAAAGGCTTTAAACTCTTTAAACTAACTAAAGACTTCATATTTGCTTATAAGAAAATAAATCCATATCCTTCTACTGTAGTCATCTATGAAAGATACAAAATATACAGATTTAGAGATCAAAGGAACATTAACTAGACCAAACACATTAGAATGAATAAGATCCATTACACCAGAGGACTTGTGAGAACTCGAGTAAAATTGAACACGGTTTTGCTTTCCATATATACAATGTTTGCAAAAGTTGAACTCAAGATTACAATCATTTAACCCCTCAATGAGGTTTTTATTTTTAGGGTTCTAAGACCCTTCTCACCAATGTTACCAAATCTCTTATGCCATAACATTGTCTTTTCAGTAGGAAGTTTAACTTCCAGAGCATGAGCACCCTTGGATACTCAAAATGCACTACCATCAGAATTTGTTACAATAGACTTTTTCACTGCTGGTTTCAATGGTGCGGATGAAGTGACTACAACTCTTTTCTTTGAGTCAGAATAACTATTGTACTGTGAAGTGCATGCCTCTAGATGAAACAGAGTACCTCTCCGAGTACCCTTTGCAAGCACCATAGCTCCTCTACTCATCTTGTATCCTTCTTTCAAAACTTGCACACCTATATCATTGAATTTACTTACAGAGAGTAGGTTTCACGCCAAGCTTGGGATGTGCATAACCCTGGAGATCCCCTTCACTTGATCATCAGGGAATAAGATTGAGACTCTTCCACGACCAACAATCTTCAGTTGAGAGTCGTTACCTAGGTACACTCTTCCACCATTGAACTCTTCATACTTTGTGAACCAATCTTGATGCGAGATCATGCGGAAAGATGCACTAGAATCAATCAGCCACACATCATTAGATGCATGGGTGGCCAAGGCTGCAATGAAGGCATCACCATCATCTTGTGACTTGTCAGAATCTGAATCTGGGGCATTCTTCTTTTTCTTCTTTTTCTCCTCTTTGCATTCCTTTCAGAAATGCCTTAGAGTTTTCCCACAGTTCCAACACAACACCTTGGACTTTCCAGGAGATTTGGATCTACCCTTCTCAACTTTCTTGTTTTTCTTTTTCCCTTTCTCCTTGGGTCTTCCACAAACCACAAGAGCTTCTTTGGCCAACTCAGATGACTTTCTTTGCATCTCTTTAGACAACAACAAAGACACCACATCTTCCATTTTGAATGTGGATGTGGTACTCCCAATGGCCATAACAAGATGATCCCATGAATCTAGTAAAGAACAAAGCAGGGTCATACACTGATCCTCCTCCTCCATGTTCACACCAATGGATGTCAATTGTGCAACCAACATATTGAAGGCATTCATGTGATCAACAATAGATCCTCCATCTTCCATCCTCAGAGAATATAGCTTCTTCCATAGGAACAACTTGTTTACCAGGGATTTAGCCTAATAAACATCATCAAGTTTCTTCCACAGATCCTTCATAGTTTTCTCCTCATGAATATTTAACAAGACGAAATCAGCCAAACATAGTCTCACAAGACCATTGGCTTTATGATCGTTGAGATCCCTGTTGAAATTAGGGAAGACAACTGAGGGGGGGGGTGAATTAGTTGTCACAAAACTTTTATCTTTTGCTTCTTTTAATCTTCCTTACCACTTATTAATAGATTAATGATATAACCATGAAAGCACGAATCAGCAACACATAAGCAGAAACATAATCAACACACATAACACAAAGACTTTTACATGGAAACCTGGTTAAGGGAAAACCATGGTGGGGGTTAACCCACAAGATTTATTCTCTGTTAAAGGACTAGAAAAATGGGAAGGCACTTGCCTTCAGACGTACTACCCAGAGCTCATTGCTCAAAGGAGGCTCACTGCCTACAAGAACATTCACAATATTAACATTGAAAGGTTGAACTGAGAAACAACATCTTCTTCATGCAAGGTTTAGTTCCATTAAAGTGCACAATAGCTCTGCTCTTCCTCCACTCACTTCCTTGCTACATCCACATCTTTTCTCACACACCACACATTTCCACGACTTCAAAACACTTATTTATACATGACATCGACTTTGGAATGAACATCAAAGTCAGCCTTACAATCATCTATCTGGAACATTCTCCAAGATAGGCATTATAAGCAATTACAATCACAAGACTTAAAATGCTACATGAGAATCATTACATTGTCAGCCAAACATAGCTGGGACTCAAATCTTCCTTGATCAACACACCACACTCCATAGAACTCTTCTTATATTATCCACAACATGCACCAAGCATCCAGTCGGCTAGGACTGGAAAGAACAACACCCAAGGAGAAATCTTCAACCATGAGCTCAATCCTCAATGCGGACCACCAACACAATAAGCACATGATCCAGAGACCAGCACAAGCATAATGAAATCAACAAGAATAATCACATCACCTTAAATCACCAGAAACACTTGCATCTTCATTCAGGAACTTAAGAGCACTAACTGTCATGATTGTCACACTAGAAAGATTGCTTGTGGACCTCCAAACCACGAACCACTTGCGTTAAGGACACACACCTATTGCAAATAGGTGCCTAAGTGGTGTTGTCATTGATGTCAACATATCATTGTTGCCATTGATGTCAGCTATATCCTATTTTATTGCCTAGTTAGAAGACTGAAATATTGAGGATATTGAGAAAATTAATGAAGATCAAAGTATACGGACCATATGGCTGTGTAGAGGATTGTCTAAAGTAGCTCTAGTTAATATTTGATAGGTCTACATAAATATTTGAAGAAGTTATGGCCATCTGAGTAGAACTGGGTTTGCAATGTTTAGAAGAGACAGAGTGACAGGTAAATGGTCCGGATTGCTCCACAAATGAAACACTATGATCTATGGATCTAGAGACATGTTTGGGAAGTCAGTGTGTGTCATCAACTCAAGTGGTTCATGGTTTGGAGGAAAACAAGCAATCTTTCTAGTGTGATAGTTATGGAAGACAGTGTTCTTAAGGTACCAGATGAAGATGCAAGTGATTCTATTCATTTGGAGTAGTGCAGATGTTATTGCTGATTTCAATGTGCTTGTGGAGGGGTCTAGATCATGTGCCTACTATGTTGGAGGTCCGCATTGAAGATTGAGCTTGTTGTTGAAGTTTTCTTCCTTGGTGTTGTTTTCCCAATCTTGGCCGACCAAATGATTCAAGCATGTTGTGAATGATCTTAGAGCAATTCTTTGGAGCATGGCATATTGTTCGAGGAAGATTTAAGCCCTAGCCATGTTTGACTGACTGTATAGTGATCCGCATTAAGCCAAGTCGACCTTGATGTTCATTCCAAGGTTGATGAAGCGTATAAATACTTGTTGATGAGTTGTGGAAATGTGTCCTTGTGTGAAAATGATAAAATCATAAGAAAGGTACAAAGGCAGAGCAGAAGAGAGGAGAAGTAGAAGAACAAGAGTAGTAAAGGATGAAGAGATAGTGAAGAAGTGTTTGGGGGCAGAGCAAAAGTTTTTGTGATCTTTCAATAAGACTAAACCAGGCATGATGAAGATGCTATTTCTCAGTTAAATATTTCTGTATTAAACATAAATTCCTGTAGGCAGTGAGCCTCTTTGAGCAGTGAGCTCTGGGCAGTGCACCTGAAGGCAAGTGCCTTCCCATTTCTTTCAAGTACTTTTAACAGGGTACAAATATTGTGGGTTAACCCCCACCATGGTTTTCCCTTAACCGAGTTTCCACATTAAAAAACTTGGAGTCAAGTGTGTTCATTTTATTTCTACTCATGTGTTCTTGATTCATGCTTTAATGTTTACATCATTGATTTGTTTGTAAGTTGTGAAAGAAGATTAAAGTTAGAAATTTTTAAATTTGTGGGACAACTGATTCACCCCCCTCTTAGTTGTATGGCCTAATTCCAACAATTGTTATTAGAGTCAGTTCCTCTAAAATAAGCTTGACCTCTTGAGGAGATCCAAGATGTCGATTTACAAGAAGGAAAGTCTGAGATTTGATGGAACAAATTACTCAATTTGGAAGGTGCACATGCAGTGTCATTTGGCATGTATGGGTGATGCCTTTTGGTTGATAACTAAGAATGAGTATAAGATTCTAAATAATGGTCCTTCAACTCTAGACGAACTCAAGGATGCTGAATACAATATTTGAGCTAAAGAAGCATTGTTGAGTGTCCTGAATGATACAGAAATGGCAAATGTCCTAGAATTCAAAACTGCTCATGAAATCTGGAAAAAGTTGGAAATTCTATATGAAGCTAATAAATATGTCAAATGTGCTAAGCTACAGAGCCTGAAGGGTAAATACCAAAGGTTGATGATGAGTGAAGATGAAAACATTACTTCCTACATGCAGAAGGTAAATTAACTTGTGACTGGTATCCGGAGTGCTGGTGGAATTGTTACCTAATTTCACTACTAGCTCAATTAGGTAGAGCTTTTTAGTTTTTGAAGAAGAGAAGTGTACATTTTAATTTTTGCTACATTACATGCATGTACATAAATAGAATAGAAAAAGATTACATTGCACTAGATCACATTTATGCAAATGTAGATAACATAGAAAGGATTTCACAAATCTTTTTAGAAAGAGTAATCTTTATTGATAAAATAAATGTATAAGGTCTCACACAAGCCATGAGACTAACTGTTTCATTGCAAATGAAAAGAGAAACTATACATTTATAGAAAACTAAAGAGATAAATATGATTATGAGGTAGGGTGACTCATCATTGCCTGAATGACAAGTCTTGGTCTTGTTTGTCGTGTCTTGTGTCATCCTGCGTTGTCCACTTGTCATGCACTCAGTTACTGTCTCTCTGCTTCCCCTAGTTACCTACATAAAATTTTGAAAACTGATGTTAGAGCAATGATGAGGCATCATACGTCATATGATATACATCTACAAATATACAGTTTGACTTTCAGATCTAGTAAACCAGTTAATATCACATGGACCTTCGAGAAAGCAACAAGATAATCAAGAAATATCAATCACATGTCCATGATATTCCTAACATGTTTGTTTCATGTGCAGATACATGTGTCATTTAATACTCATTTCATTTTAGCATGTGGGGAAAATGTGGCTCCCACGAGGGTTGAGCCTGGCATGTCTAACAGAGAGCCATTAATGCTTTCAAATAGTATAAAAGAAAGAGATACAGGATATGCAATGCAAATCATTGCAGTCCTCACTGAATGAAGTCAGTACTGTGTGAGTACAGTCATAGTTAACAAGTTGATAGCTTATTTAAGGATAGTGATCATGCAATTAATTGTGATAGTCAGCTTAGGGTGATTGTCATAACAACCATGAAGAGTGGTGATAGTTAATATGACATTGCTTTCAAAATAACGAACAGTCCATCAACATTCAGATGGAAAAGAAGCATTGAAGGATAGAGATCACCATCAAAACATGAAGTTGTTTCTCAAACTAAGCATTGATAGTAAATAAAACAAAGGCATAGTGAGCTTTCACACTATGATGATTACATGCCAAAACCAATGTCACCAAGAAACAAATGCTTAGGCTACATAGTACTTCATTGACCAAATATAAAACAAATCTATTACTATCCATGAGAATGCATTAGTATGTTCTTATTCATTGGAAGGACACAATGATTTTTTATTGTCCAGGACTGGAAGAAATCAAAAGATAAGAATGATATATTGTTGTTATACAAAAGGAGACAGATGCATCATGTGAAAGTACTTTATACCATCAAGTAAACCTTTTATAGATCATATATGTGACTGTATATAAGATTTGTAGAAGTAGTGAGAGATCTGAATGATGATAGTCTTCATAGAATGACCAAAGGATAGTCATAAAAGATGATTGTCACATCATTTTGATATCAAGAAAAGAAGGTTGTAATGAGCAGAGAAATAAATAGTCGTAACAAAAGGGAGTCTGAGATATCTTCAAGAATAAGAAGCAGTCATTAGAGAACTCTACATCATTGCAAAAAGAGGAGTGTCAGTATCAAGAGGAACCTATATGGAGATAGAGATACTAAGAACAATAAATAGCTTAGTTGGGTGACAATAACAAGTGAAGAGTCTAAAATAGCAGTCACATCAATGACAAAGAATGCAATTAAGACAATCACCTACACCAGAGGTTGAAGAACAGTCAATAAAGAACAAGCCAAGAAGCCATTGGAGAAGCAATGAAGCTTAAGATAACTCTATTGGATGTTATGAAGAGCACAATGTCTTACCAAATATCTATGATCTATTAATAGTTGAGAAGCTTGTCAGACCTTATTGAATCCTACATATAAGAAAGTGAGGACAGTAACAGTAAATGAAGACAATGAAGTGTCATAAAGAGCTCAAACACTGCTCAGGCACATGTATGCAGCAGTAAACAGGATCAACCATAGCATAGTAATAATGCAAGTTTTCATTTTCTTGCATTTCTACTAGTTTATCAAAGAATATGAAGTACCCATACAACTATGGTGATTTTAAGAGCCATATAGAAAGAAGATCAATACAAGAGGATATACACAAAGAGAGGGTATGCAAATATATTGTGTAGGGTTTTGTAAACCAAACCCTAGCTGAAATCAAACCCTTGTTAATTAGCATTTTCCAACAGCAAAGGCCAAATATGTGATCAAATCATAAAGATATCATATACAGAAGAATATTTTTTACAGAAATGACAAATTCTTTTACTTCTGTAGCAATATGATGGAAAATGTAGGTTGAAAAGTACATTATGGTCATGGATGTGAATGAAACAAAACATTTATTAGTCTCTTCAGAATACAAGAGTATAAAATGACATGAAACTACAGTGTTAAGCTTCAAAAAATAAATCTATTTTGCTCACCTGAGGTTGTTCTAAGCCGTTCATCAAATCTATGTGCTAAATGTAGCAGAAAATCCTTCAAAACACAAAGAAGTATCTCCATATTCAAGCTACAGAGAGTTCCCATGGTAGCGAGTAGAAATGCAAAAATGCAAGAATGAAAAGTAAAGTTGAAATGTGCCTTTTTGTCTTTTTAGGGTTTGTACCCTAGAAACCTGATGGTTTTTTTTATTGCAATTTTAAAACTTTTGCATTTTTTTATAATGTAGTTCATGGTCAATACTTAGGGTATTTTGTGACTAGTATGTGGTTATTGCCTTGTGATATGCTATGATGTGGCATATAAGTCTTTTAAGACTTTTGTGTTACTTTATCCTTTATGCATTTGGACCAACACGTAGGTGCTTGGCTTTTTTGTTTCTTTTTTGCATAAATACCAGATGTAAAACATTTAAACTTAAATGGTGGAGTTATAAACCATTTAAAGTTTATTGTTACCCTTAAATGCAAAGAGGTGGTAAAGACAAATGCAAAGTATTAAGTGATCTTCTCATGCCTTGGAATATGCCAAGCATATAGGGGATTGGAGAAGGTGGATAGACACATGTGAAACTTATAGGAGGTAGTTGTTTGAGTTGCCCAACATTTGCAAGAGATTTAGGAGAAGATTTCATTGACTTTGAAGGGCAATTAGGAGCCTTTTGTGGACATCTTTATGTGCCATTATGTTATACTAAGTCATGTTGGACTTTTTCACTCATTGTGACCTCTTTTGGAGTAGTTTTAGGTGCTAGATTTGGGGCTTTTCTGTTGTATCCGACCCCAACTATTTTTAGTTCCTCTTTTGATGGATTTTAGGAAGGAGCTGATGGATATAGTCAATCTTTTGACTCATTTGTACTAAGTTCTAATTATGCAACTTTTGGAGACTTGTGATTTTGCAATCCTTGCTCAAATTTTGACAATTTGTAACTCATTTTACCAGTTTACTTGATATGGAATATAGTGGAGACCTTGAATGCCATTGATTGGAGTTTGTGCCTACTTATCTTATGCATCTTTGTGCTTATCAACTGATTTGATAGAGTTATCTATGAAGTAAGTTTTATTTCCTCTTAGCTTTTGTCTTAGGATTTAGAGCCTTTTATGCAGGAAATACTAATGCAGGTTGCAAGTTGTGTTTTAAGTGTGTTTTATCTTTAAGTGTGAAATCATATTTTCCTCTTAAGAATTCTGCATACATAAACTTGCTTGTGAAATATTTATGCAGAAGTATAAGTGATAGGTTGTGCAAGAAATCTTTCAGTCATTTTGACAAGTGTTTGAATCTGGTATTTTCATGTTCCTCATTAAGTTAGGTGTATCACCCTCTAGAGTTAATTTCAGTTTTAGTGCATATCTTTCTTACCCTTTTCCTTGTCAATACCATAGAGTAGTTAGTCTTAGGTGATACAAAGTTTAGGAAGTCAGCCTTTTCTAGATATTCACTCCAGTTTCTAGGTGACCCACAACCATAGGAGTGTTTCCATGTTCCTCTAGAGTACCAATTTTCTACAAATTGGTAGGGTGCAACTTTCAGAGATAACAAGAATATTGGAAGAATCAGATATTATTTCCAAAGTGCTCAGATCCTTACCTCCAGCATACAACCATAAAGTTGTTGCCATTGAAGAGATCAGGATTGTGACAACTGTTACAAGGGATCAGTTGGTTGGTAAGCTTTCAACATTTGAATTGAGTGAGTTTGGTGATTCTCTTCCTAAGTCTGAATTTGCATTTAAAGCCAATATTCATGGAAAACAAAGATATGATCTGGGTGACAATTATTCAAGAAGATCAAACAGATTCAACAAGACAAGGAAGGATCTTGAAGATGATGAAAATGAGTTCAATGAACTTGAAGCCCTTTTTGCCAAAAGATTGTCAAGAGGATCCAGTAAGTATGAAGGAAAGTTGCCATTCAAATGTTTTGCTTGTTATAAGATTGGTCATTTTTCCTAAAGGTGTCCAGAGAGGGGTTTAAAGCAGACCCCAACAATCCTAGAGTTCAGAAGAAATGCTACTATGTCCAAGAATCTGATCATGGAGGTTCCACTGAAAGTGATTGGGTGTTCATTGCTATCAAAGAAGAAGATCCGGTGCTCACTGAATCTGTTAGCTATGCAAATGTGGAAAGTGCCTTGGCTGCTCAAGTTGTAGAAAAAGATGAATGGGTAATTGACAGTGGATGTTCTCATCATATGACTGGTGATAAAAGTAAGTTTTTAAGATTTGAAAAATATGAAGGTGGAATTGTGAAATTTGGAGACAACTTAGCTGGTAGAATTCGTGGCAGAGGATCCATCTCTTTTGATGGTAAGAATAACACTAATGATGTTCTGTATGTGGAAGGATTGAAGCATAATCTTCTTAGTGTTGGACAGTTGGTTGACAAGGGTTATGATCTCCGATTCAAGGATGGAAAATGCAGAATCTTGGAAAGCTTCGAAACTAAAATTGCATCTGGTACTTAGACTAGAGGTAACATCTTTCATTTAAGTAGTTCTGGGAAAAGTTGTTTGATTGCTCAGATTGATCAGAGTTGGTTATGGCATAGGAGAATGTTTCATGTGAATTTTGATAACATTGCCAAGATAAGTTCTAGTCAAGATGTGAGAGATCTTCCAAAACTTGTGAAACCTGCTAATAGCATGTGTATAGAATGTCAATTAGGTAAATAGAATAAAACTTCATTTAAGAGTAAAGAACAATTTTCAAGTGGATGGCTGGAACTTGTGCATACTAATCTATGTGGTCTTGCTAGAATTAGGAGTGTGTAAGGAGACAAATATTTTATGTTGCTAATTGATGATTACTCTCGAATGATGTGGGTAACCTTCTTGAAAGAAAAATTAGAAGCTCTTGAAAAATTCAAGGTGTTCAAGGTTATAGTGGAAAATGAGATTGGTGAGAAAATAAAGTGTGTGAGATCTAACAGAGGTGAAGAATTTACCTATGGTGAGTTTGATACATTCGGTGAAAAGCATGGAATAAAAAGATAGATATTTGCTCCTAGGACTCCTCAACAGAATGGAGTTGTGGAAAGAAAGAACTGGACCATTCAAGAAGCTTCTAGGACCATGATGATAGAAGCAAATATTCCACAAGTCTATTGGAGAGAAGTTGTGAGTACTATTTTCTACACTCTTAAGCAGGTGTAGATCAAAGGCAATTCTGGTAAGACACCTTATGAATTATGGTTTGGTCATCCTCCTACTGTGAAATATTTTAGATTTTTTGGTAGTAAATGCTATATCAAAAGAGATGAGGATCTAGGGAAGTTTGATGCAAGAAGTGATGAAGGAATATTTCTAGGTTACTCTACTCAAAGAAAGGCATACCAGTGCTTTAACAAGAGATTGAAAAAGATTGTTGAAAGTGATAATGTCAGAGTTGATGAGAGAAAAGAGAGATCTTTCTAGTCTTGTGGATATGATTCAGATGATCAAGATGAAAGTTAAAATCAAGGAAGGCAAGTTCAAACTCAGACTCAGATCCAAATTGATCCAGAATATTTAGTAACTCAAGAAATTAGTGCATATTTTGAGGAACAAGCTCAAGAGTCAAAAGTTCAAACAAATCCCAAAATTCCCAAGTATGTAAGGTTGAATCATTCTGAAGATCAGATCTTAGGAGATAGAAACAAAGGTGTTCAAACTAGAAGAAGAATTGCTAAAGATTAAGAGGAGATTTGTTTGATTTCAAAGATTGAACCAAAATTAGTAAGTGAAGATTGTAATGATGAAAATTGGGTAAAAGCAATGGAAGAAGAATTAATGCAAATTGAAAAGAATCACACTTGGGATCTTGTTCCTAGACCTGAAGAAAAAAATGTGATTGGAACTAAATGGGTCTTCTAGAATAAACTAAATGAGGATGGTGAAGTTGTGAGAAACAAAGCAAGGTTGGTGTGTAAAGGATACTCTCAAGTGGAAGGAATTGATTTTGAAGAAACTTTTGCTCCAGTGGCAAGAATAGAAGTAGTCAGATTATTTCTTACATTTTCTACTTATAAAGATTTCAAGGTTTATTAGATGGATGTCAAGTTAGCATTCTTGAATGGAGAATTGGATGAAGAAGTCTACGTTGAGAAACTAGAAGGATTTCAATTGTCTGATCAAGGAGATATGGTTTGTAGATTGAGAAAAGCATTGTATGGACTCAAACAAGCCCCAAGAGCCTGGTATGCAAGACTAGATAAGTATCTGCTAAAATTAGGTTTTAGCAAAGGTATAGCAGACAGTAATCTTTATATCAAAATTGATCATGAACATATCTTGATTATTGAAGTATTTGTTGATGATATCATTTTTGGTGGAAATGAGAGTATGTGCAAAACATTTTCTGATTAGATGCAAAGTGAATTTGAGATGTCAATGTTTGGAGAAATGAATTTCTTCCTAGGTCTGCAAATCATTCAGTTAGATAAAGGTATCTTCATATCTTAGTCTAAGTATGTGAGAGAATTGTTGAAAAAGTTTGGAATGGAAGATTCAAAACCAGTGAGTACACCTATGGTAACCAAATGCAAGTTGAGTAAAGATGATGACTCCCCTAAGGCAAATCAGAAAAGGTATAGATCAATGATTGGAGGATTTCTCTATCTGACTTAAACTAGACCTGATATCATGAATGCAATTGGACTTGTTGCTAGATTTCAAGCTGATCCTAGAGAATCCCATGTTGTAGTAGTCAAAAGAATTTTTAGATATCTCAAAGGGACACTTGATTATGGCTTATGGTATCCAAAGGATAATAACTTCACTCTTCATGCATACATAGATGCTGATTGGGCAGCAGATGTGGATGATAGGAATAGTACTATTGGTGGTGCATTCTTTCTGGGAAGGAGATTGGTTTCTTGGATGAGCAAAAAGCAAGAGGCAATATCTCTATCTACTAAAGAGGTAGAGTATATAGCAGCAATAAACAATTGTACTCAAGTTCTATGGATGAAGCAAATGTTGATAGACATTAGAATTGTGTTTGAGGAGCCTATTATAATCTTCTGTGATAATTCAAGTGCAATAAGCATATAAAAGAATCTGGTGTTGCATTCAAATACAAAGCATATATCAATCAAGTTTCACTTCTTGAGAGAGAAGGTTAATGAGAATGAAGTCATATTGGAGTTTGTTTCTTCAAAGGATCAGATTGTGGATATTTTTACTAAGCCTCTACCCAAGGATACTTTTGAGTATCTCAAAGAGAAGTTAGGGGTTATCACCCCTCCTGATCAGAACTAAGATACACCAGGGTGCATCAGTGCGGTGGAATTCATAGTCATATCTTGTGATCTAGATTGATGTTAAGGAGATACTACTCAGGGAGAGTAGTCAATATGCAAATTTTGGAGATCAGTCTGAAACAAAAAGGGGAGAAATTATTGTAAATATGTGCCCTTTTCCATTGATGTCAAAGGGGGAGAGAAGTTATGTGAAAAACTAGCTGCTAATAAAAGGGGGAGTTGTAAAGAAAAATGGTTGCAGGTGTGATAAGAGAAAGGGGGAGAAGTTCTTGTCATGATGGTTAAATCAGTTTTTCACATCATATGTTTCCATCAATGACAAAGGGGGAGATTTTTGCAAATAGGTGCCTAAGTGGTATTGTCATTGATGTCAACATATCCTTGTTTCCATTGATGTCAACTATATCCTATTTTATTGCCTGGTTAGAAGACTAAAATGTTGAGGATATTGCAAAAATTAATGAAGATCTAAGCATGCAGACTATATGGCTATGTAGAGGATTGTCTGAAGTAGCTCCAGTTAAGATTTGAGAGGTCCACATAAAGATTTGAAGAAGTTATGGCCATCTGAGTAGAACCAGGTTTTGTAGTGTTCAAAAGAGATAGAGTGACGATAAATTGGTCCAAATTGCTCTGCAAATGAAACACTATGATCTGTAGATCTAGAGACATGTTTGGGAAGTCAGTGTGTGTCATCAAATCAAGTGGTTCATGGTTTGGAGGTCCACAAGCAATCTTTATAGTGTGATAGTCATGGCATATAGTGTTCTTAAGGTACCAGATGAAGATGGAAGTGATTCTGTTGATTTGGAGTAGTGTGGATGTTATTGCTGAATTTAATGTGCTTGTGGAGGTATCTAGATTGTGTGCCTGCTGTGTTGGAGGTCCGCATTGAAGATTGAGCTTGTTGTTGAAGTTTTCTTCCTTGATGTTGCTATTTTCCTAGTATTGGCCGACTAGATGATTCAAGCATGTTGCGAATGATCTTAGAGCAATTCTCTAGAGCATGGCATATTGTTCGAGGAAGATTTAAGCCCCACCCATGTCTGACCGATGGTATAGTGATCTGCATTAAGCCAAGCTGACCTTGATGTTCATTCCAAGATTGATGAAGTGTATAAATACTTGTTGATGAATTGTGGAAATGTGTCCTTGTGCAAAAATGATAAAATCATAATAAAGGTACAGAGGCAAGTAGAAGAGAGGAGAAGTAGAAGAACAAGAGGAGTAAGGATGAAGAGATAGTGAAGAAGCGTTTGGGGGCAGAGCACAAGTTTTTGTGAGCTTTCAATGAGACTGAACCAGGCATGATGAAGATGCTATTTCTCAATTAAATCTTTCTATATTAAACATAAATTCCTGTAGGCAGTGAGCCTCTTTGAGCAGTGAGCTCTAGGCAGTGCACCCGAAGGCAAGTGCCTTCCCATTTCTTTCAAGTACTTTTAATAGGGTACGAATCTTGTGGGTTAACCCCCACCATGGTTTTCCCTTAACTAGGTTTCCACATTAAAAATATTGGTGTCAAGTGTGTTCATTTTGTTTCTGCTCATGTGTTGTTAATTCATGCTTTAATGTTTACATCATTAATTTGTTTGTAAGTTGTGAAAGAAGATTAAAGTCAGAAATTGTTAAATTTGTGGACAACTAATTCAACCCCCCTCTCAGTTGTCTAGCCTAATTCCAACAACACCAACATACCAAACATACCTCTAGATCCACAGACCATAATACTCCAATGCAGAACAATTTGAACCAAAATCCTGTCACTCTGTCACCTCTGAACAACTGTAAAACCTGGTTCTACTCAGATGGCCATAACTTCACCAATTATCCATGCAGACCTCTCAAATCTTAACTGAAGCAACTTTAAACAATCCTCTACAAAACCCTTTGGTCCGCAGACTCTGATCTTCTTCTCACCAGAAATGTAGAGCAATCTACTTTACTGAACTACACTGTCTACACTGTCTCTGACAAAGAGATATGTTGACATCAATGACAACACATCATATGCACATATTTACAACAATCTCCCCCTTTGTCATTGATGGCAACATATGATGTGAAAAATTGATTCAACCATCAAGACAAGAACTTCTCCCCCTTTCTCTTATCACACCTGCAACCACTTTCTTCACTGCTCCCCCTTTCACCAACAACTACTCACTTCTATCCAAGTTTTTCACATGGCTTCTCTCCCCCTTTGACATCAATGGCAAAGGGCACATATTTGCAATCACCCTTTTTGTTTCTTAGAAAAGACCAAACTAAACTTAGAACATACTGACTACTCCCCCTGAGTAGCATCTCCTTACCACCAATTTGGATCACAAGATATGACTGTGAGTTCCACCAGACTGATGCACACTAGTGCAACTTAGTTATGAATAGGAGGGGTAATCACCCCTAGCTTCCCTCTGAGATACCAAAAAGTGTCCTTAGGTAGAGTCTTAGTGAAGATATCCACAATATGATCCTTTAAAGGATAAAACTCTAATCTAACTTCATTCTCATTTACCTTCTCTCTCAAAAAGTGAAACTTGATGGATATGTGCTTTGTCTTTGAATGCAACATCAGATTCTCTGAAATGTTTATTGCACTTGAATTATCACATAAGATTGTAACAGGCTCTTTAAACACAATTCTAACATCCTTCAACATTTGCTTCATCAACAAAACTTGAGTACAATTGCTTGCTGCTGCTATATACATTGCCTTTGCAGTAGATAGAGATATTGCCTCCTACTTTTTTCTCAATCAGGAAACCAATCTCTTTCCCAAGAAAAATGCACCACCACTAGTACTCTTCTTGTCATCCACATCTCCTACCCAATCATCATCTGTATATGCATGAAGAGTGAAATCATCATCCTTAGGATACCATAAGCCATAATCAGATGTTCCCTTTAGATATCTGAAAATTCTTTTGACTGCTACAACATGAGATTCTCTAGGATCAGCTTGAAATCTAGCAATAAGGCCAACTACATTCATAATATTAGGTCTGGTATGAGTCAGACCAAGCAGTCCTCCAATCATTAATCTATACCTTTTCTAGTCTACCTTAAAGGAATTATCATCTTTACTCAACTTACATCTGGTTATCATAGGAGTACTTACTGGTTTTGAATCCTCCATTCCAAACTTTTTCAACAACTCTTTTACATACTTAGATTGAGATATGAAGATGCCCTTATCTGACTGAATGATTTGCAGACCCAAGAAGAAATTCATTTCAACAAGCATAGACATCTCAAATTCACTTTGCATCTAATCAACAAATTTTTTACACATGCTTTCATTTCCACCAAAGATGATATCATCAACAAATACCTCAACAATCAAGATGTGTTCATGATCAATTTTGAAATAAAGATTACTGTCAGCTGTGTCTTTGTTAAAACCTAACTTTAATAGATACTTATCTAATCTTGCATACCAGGTTCTTGGGGCTTGTTTAAGTCCGTACAATACTTTCCTCAATCTACAGATCATATCTCCTTGATTAGACAACTGGAATCCTTCTGGTTGCTCAATGTAGACTTCTTCATCTAATTCTCCATTTAGGAATGCTGACTTGACATCCATCTAGTAAACTTTGAAATCTTTGAAAGAAGAAAAGGCAAGAAATAATCTGACTGTTTCGATTCTTGCCATCGGAGCAAAAGTTTTTTCAAAATCAATTCCCTCTACTTGAGAATATCCTTTGCACACCAATCTTGCTTTGTTTCTCACAACTTCACCATTTTCATTCAATTTATTCCAGAAGACCCATTTAGTTCCAATTACATTTTTCCTTTTAGGTCTAGGAACAAGATCCCAAGTATGATTCTTTTCAATTTGCATTAATTCTTCTTCCATTACTTTTACCCAACTTTCATCATTACAAGCTTCATTCACTGATTTTGGTTCAACCTTTGAAATTAAACAATACTCTTCTTGCTCTTCAACAATTTTTCTTCTAGTTTGAACACCTTTATTTCTATCTCCTATAATCTGATCTTCAGAATGATTCAACCTCACATACCTGGGAGTTTTGGGATTTTCTTGAACTTCTGATTCTTGAACCTATTCCTCAACATTTGCACTAGCTTCTCGAGTCACCAGATTCTCTAGAGCAATCTAAATCTAAGTTTGAGTTTGAACTTTCTTTCCTTTATTTGGACCTTTATTTTGATCATCTGATTCATATCCACAAGTCTTGGAAGGTCTCTCCTTGCTTTCATCAACCTTGACATTAGAACTTTCAACAATCCTTTTCAATTTCTTATTAAAGCACCGGTATGCCTTGCTTTGGTTAGAATAACCCAGAAATATTCCTTCACCACATCTTGCATCAAACTTGCCTAGATATTCATCTATTTTGATATAGAATTTACTACCAAAAACTCTGAAGTATTTCACAGTAGGAGCATTACCAAACCACAGTTCATAAGGAGGTAATACTTTACTAGTATTACCTTTGATCTGCACCTGATTAAGAGTGTAGACAGCAGTACTCACAGCCTCTCTCCAATAGACATGTGGAACATTTTCTTCCATCATCATGGTTCTAGTAGCCTCTTGAATAGTCTAGTTCTTCCTTTCCACAACTCCATTCTGCTAAGGATTCCTAGAAGTAGATAACTGTCTTCTTATTCCATGATTTTCACAAAATGCATTAAACTCATCAGAGGTAAACTCTCCACCTCTGTTAGATCTTAGACACTTTATCTTCACACCAATCTCATTCTCCACCCTAGACTTGAGCACCTTGAATATTTCAAGAGCCTCTGATTTCTCTCTCAAGAAAGTGACCCACATCATCTGGGAGTAATCATCAATTAGCAACATAAAATATCTGTCTCCTTGCAAACTCCTAACTTTGGCAGGACCACATAAATCAGTGTGTACAAGTTCCAACAATCCACTTGAAAATTGTTCTTTACTTTTGAATGTAGTTCTGCTCTGTTTGCCCAACTGACATTCCTTACACATGCTATTAGTAGGTTTTACAAGCTTTGGAAGTGTGATAGGTAAAAATTAGGTTAATAAGATCAAGCATTACAAATGAAAACCTAATCCTACCACCATCAAAGAATCGAATCCAAGTGAAATCAAAAGCATGCAATTCAAGAATAAGATCACCTAGATTGTATGATTCCTTGTTTTTGATGTAGATTTCTTCTTCAATAATGAACAATTATGAAGATCAAAGCTGCCATGATGGATGGACGATAATAATAAGCTAAATGGATGTTAAAAGGCTCAATATGCTCAAGATGATAATGTAGACGCTATATGAATGCTGGATAGATGTGGTATGAAATGAGAGGGTGTTTATATAGACCTCAACCAAAATCAATCAACGGTGGAGATTTGGTGGCTATGTGAACGACTAAGATGAAAGGATAGTCATAGGTGAATGTGTAAATAACAAGTGGAGGGAAGATAAGGCTCATGTGTGATTGTGTACATAAAAAAGTACTACATGTGAAAGATATTAAATAAAAGATGTAGCACCACATATGTTTTTTAAATAAAAGGGGCACACATGTTGGCTCATTAAGATAAATGATAAGATAAATTAATTAAATAAATAAAATTTATTTAATTAATTGGAAAGTGGGTTTATGAAGGGAATTTTAATTAAATAAATAAGATTTATTTAATTAAAATAGATAGAATAGAGATAATTAAACAATTAAAGATTATTATAGAGGAAATAGAAGAAATAGATAATGAATTAATTAAATAAATATAAATTTATTTAATTAATAGAAGAAATAGATGCGTTTGAGAAAATAGATAAATTGCTCAAGTGTGTTAGACAAATGTAGATGGTAGATAATGCAATATTTGATACTAATGATAATTAGGTCAATTTTGGGTGTCTACATTTTGCCCCTCTTTGATACAATGCTCATTAGAACATTGTGTCAAAGAAGATACAATAGTTCGTTTGATAAACAAGGTTATGCCCCAGTGTAACTGGCAGGTGATGGCCCCTCGAGAGGTAAGCTAGGTTAACCAGGAAGGGCTGGGTTGGCTCACGATAAGATGAACGACAAGAAGCAAAGTTGACATGAAGAAAACAAGGTTGGGTGGGAGAAAATGGGGATGGTGATGTAGAGGGGATTGTAATAAACAACTCTCACATGAAATCTCACACACACAGACTAAAATTAAACTTGCAACAATTGCCTGCAAATCTGGTTTGCAGCTTGCAACCAATTTTCATTCATTCATCCAATCTTAATAAAAGAAAATTACACCAATCCAAAAAGGATAATGGGGTTGCAACAAGCCCTTACAAATTTTTTAAAAAAATCAGATATAAAATAATTTTCTATAGCAAATCAAAGTTCTACCACATCACTCTTTCTAACTCCTACAACAACACAAAATCTCAACAAATAACTATGCAATTTGCATCTGCTATTCTTGAGCTTTCAATGGCTGTCCAAAAATCTTCAAACCTGCAACAACACAATTCAAAATCCCTCTTGGAGGTATGCCATGCCTCCCCTTTGTCTCCCCTACAATCTGAAAAAAAACTCTGCTAAAAAATGAATTACATTTTCTTTTTGTATCTCCTCTCATTTGTCTAAAAAAGTGTAATTTGCATTAATTTATGTGCATTTCAATTAATTTCCAGCCCACTCTCCAAAATGTAATGCTTCCTTTGGAAAAGCAAAATTTTATTTATTTTAATCAATTAATATTGACTAAAATAAGCCATTTCAATTTTGTGACTTGCCATGCTTTGTTGTGGGGCTATTTTTAGCATTCTTACTTTCATGTATTAAATAAAAATCTACTTTCCTTAACTTGGGCACCCACTCTCTCCAGCCCTATTTTTTAGGGATTTGGGAATCTTAAATTTTGTAATTTAAATAGAATTAGAAACCTCCAAAAAACCAACGCCCCCTTTTGCTTTTTCAAGATTTTGTGATTTTAAATCACAATTCCCACTATCTCCACTATCTTGCTTTTCTCAAGTTAACTCCAAATTCATATTTTAATTTTAAAATATGACATGACATCCAAATGCATAGAAAAATGAATTTCATAAAATTAAAATATGAAATTCAAACCTCTCAAAAAATGCAACATAAAAATTAAACATATTTTAGTTGACACGGGATTGCCACTATGCCATGGATACTCCTGCATCATACTCCCAGAGAAAAAAGAATTCAAGCCCCATTGAATTATTGTTTTCTTCCTGGTCTTCCAATTATTCTATACCTCATCCTTCATCTTTACAAACATCTCTGGTCCCTTCTTCCTATTCGTCTTCTTGTGCCTTCTTCTATCCAATATTCTCTCATCGTTTAGGCTCCAAAGCTCCAACTCTTGAGGATATAGCTCAATAGCTTCATGGATGTCTTCATCACACAATATAGAAGCATATTCACCTACATTATACTTTTGTAAACCTACACATACCTCATTAGCAAACAAAACTGCCTCATCCTCATTAGCAACTTCATTACCAACAATAACTTGATTATGAATATCAACATCAATTTTATCATCAGTAACTTGAGAATCAATACCAACAACTTTCTCTACTTGTTTATCAGCAACAATATCATCAACCATATCATTAGTCTCAACATCAATAACTTTATCAACAACTTCATCAACATCATGTTTCTCACCCTACACATCTTGAACATTAGATTCAAACTTTACCTCTTCCTCTATGGTTGCTTGCCTTGCTTGTCTTTTCCTTCTTTGCATAATCTTTCTAATGGGCCATACAACTTTCTTCTTTACTGCCAAATGCCAACTTATGGCTTGAGTATACATCTGCTCCATCTCAGTCTCAAATCTTTCTATCCTCATACTGATTTCCTCTAGTGCTTGCCTCAATTCTTGATCCTTCTTTTTCTTTATCTTTTCCTCTCTTTTTCTTCTTGCTTCTTTTTTTGTGAACCCCCAGTCTGCAGGTACCTTCTCAACAAATCCATCTTTTCTTCGAGCAAGTCCCTTTAACCTTGCTTCCTCTTGTCTTTGCCTCACCTAGGTCTCTTGTTTTCTTCACTACCTAGTCTCTTGGCATCCAGGTTCTTTCTTCAACTTGCAAAAAGACAACTCACAAACTCCAAAAAATTCCTTGCCTAGATATTTTTGGGCTCTAATACCAAATGATGTAGAGGGGATTGTAATAAACAAATCTCACATAAAATCTCACACACAGACTAAAATTAAACTTGCAACAATTGCCTGCAAATCTGGTTTGCAACTTACAACCAATTTTCATTCATTCATCCAATCTTAATAAAAGAAAATTACACCAATCCAAAAAGGATAATGGGGCTACAACAAGCCCTTACAAAACTTTAAAAAATTAGATATAAAATTATTTGCTACAACAAATCAAAGTTCTACCACATCACTCTTTCTAACTCTTGCAACAACACAAAAATCTCAACAAATAACTATGCAATTTGGATCTGCTCTTCTTGAGCTTTCAATGGCTGTCCAAATTTTTTTAAACCTGCAAGAACACAATCCAAAATCCCTCTTGGAGGTATGCCATGCCTCCCCTTTGTCTCCCCTACAATCTAAAAAAAACTCTGCTAAAAAATGAATTACATTTTCTTTTTGTATCTCCTCTCATTTGCCTAAAAAAATGTAATTTGCATTAATTTATGTGCATTTCAATTAATTTCTAGCCCACTCTCCAAAATCCAACGCCTCCTTTGGAAAAGCCAAATTTTATTTATTTTAATCAATTAATATTGACTAAAATAAGCCATTTCAATTTTGTGACTTGCCATGCTTTGTTGTGGGGCTATTTTTAGCATTCTTACTTTCATGTATTAAATAAAAAACTACTTTCCTTAACTTGGGCACCCACTCTCTCCAACCCTATTTTTTGGGGAGTTGGGAATCTTAAATTTTCTAATTTAAATAGAATTGGAAACCTCCAAAAAAGCAACACCCCCTTTTGCTTTTTAAAGATTTTGTGATTTAAATCACAATTCCCACTATCTCCACTATCTTGCTTTTCTCAAGTTAACTCCAAATTCATATTTTAATTTTAAAATATGACATGACATCCAAATGCATAGAAAAATAAATTTCATAAAATTAAAATATAAAATTCAAACCACTCCAAAAATGCAACATAAAAATTAAACATATTTTAGTTGACACAGGATTGCCACTATGCCATGGATGCTCCTGCATCATACTCCTAGAGAAAAAAGAATTCAAGCCCCATTGAATTATTGTTTTCTTCCTAGTCTTCTAGTTATTCTGCACCTCATCCTTCATCTTTACAAACATCTCTGGTCCCTTCCTCCTATTCTTCTTCTTGTACCTTCTTCTATCCAATATTCTCTCATTGTCTAGGCTCCAAAGCTCCAACTCTTGAGGATATAGCTCAACAGCTTCATGGATGTCTTCATCACACAATAAAGTAGCATATTCACCTGCATTATACTTTTGTAAACCTACACATACCTCATCCTCATTAGCAAATTCATTACCAACAACAACTTGATTATGAATATCAACATCAATTTTATCATCAGTAACTTGAGAATCAATACCAACAACTTTCTCTACTTGTTTATCAACAACAATATCATCAACCATATCATTAGTCTCAACATCAATAACTTTATCAAAAATTTGATCAACATCATGTTTCTCACCCTGCACATCTTGAATATTAGATTCAAACTTTACCTCTTCCTCTATGGCTGCTTGCCTTGCTTGTCTTTTCCTTCTTTGAATAATCTTTCTAATGGGCCATACAACTTTCTTCTTTACTGCCAAATGCCAACTGGTGGCTTGACTATACATCTGCTCTATCTCAGCCTCAAATCTTTCTATCCTCATACTGATATCCTCTAGTGCTTGCCTCAATTCTTGATCCTTCTTCTTTTGCTTTATCTTTTCCTCTCTTTTTCTTCTTGCTTCTTTTTTTGTGAACCCCCAGCCTGCAGGTACCTTCTCAACAAATCCATCTTTTCTTCGAGCAAGTTTCTTTAACCTTACTTCCTCTTGTCTTTGCCTCACCTAGGTCTCTTCTTTTCTTCACTACCCAGTCTCTTGGCATCCAGGTTCTTTCTTCAACCTGCAAAAAGACAACTCACAAACTCCAAAAACTTCCTTGCCTAGATCTTTTTGGGCTCTGATACCAATTGATGCAGAGGGGATTGTAATAAACAACTCTCACATGAAATCTCACACACACAGACTAAAATTAAACTTGCAACAATTGCCCGCAAATTTGGTTTGCAACTTGCAACCAATTTTCATTCATTCATCCAATCTTAATAAAGAAAATTACACCAATCCAAAAAGGATAATGGGGCTGCAACAAGCCCTTACAAAACTTTAAAAAAAATCAGATATAAAATGATTTGCTACAGCAAATCAAAGTTCTACCACATCACTCTTTCTAACTCCTGCAACAACACAAAAATCTCAACAAATAACTATGCAATTTGCATTTGCTCTTCTTGAGCTTTCAATGGCTGTCTAAAAATGTTCAAACTTACAACAACACAATCCAAAATCCCTCTTGGAGGTATGCCATGCCTCCCCTTTGTCTCCACTACAATCTGAAAAAAAAACTCTGCTAAAAAATGAATTGCATTTTCTTTTTGTATCTCCTCTCATTTGCCTAAAAAAATGTAATTTGCATTAATTTATGTGCATTTCAATTAATTTCTAGCCCACTCTCCAAAATGCAATGCCTCCTTTGGAAAAGCCAAATTTTATTTATTTTAATCAATTAATATTGACTAAAATAAGCCATTTCAATTTTGTGACTTGCCATGCTTTGTTGTGGGTCTATTTTTAGCATTCTTACTTTCAAGTATTAAATAAAAATCTACTTTCCTTAACTTGGGCAGCCACTCTCTCTAGCACTATTTTTTAGGGATTTGGGAATCTTAAATTTTCTAATTTAAATAGAATTGGAAACATCCAAAAAACCAACGCCCCCTTTTGCTTTTTCAAAATTTTGTGATTTTAAATCACAATTCTCACTATCTCCACTATCTTTCTTTTCCCAAGTTAACTCCAAATTCATATTTTAATTTTAAAATATGACATGACATCCAAATGCATAGAAAAATGAATTTCATAAAATTAAAATATGAAATTCAAACCACTCCAAAAATGCAACATAAAAATTAAACATATTTTAGTTGACATAGGATTGCCACTATGCCATGGATGCTCCTGCATTAGATGTGATAGAAGAAAATAGGTTGTGGTATAGAAGAATTAGGGTTTGGATAGGGGGGATAAAGAGGTCCCTCAAGGGAAAATAGGCTCATTTGTGCTCATTTGTGTTCAATAGCTATAGAGATCTAGAGCTCCCTAGAGTGTTGGTGCTTCAAGTGGTGGAGAGCTATTAGGATGGTGATTCCGCACAGAGATCATCATGCTGAGCGAGTGAGGACACATGGGTGACCAGTAGGAGCAGGCACAGTGGTATGTATCAATACTTTTGCTAAATGCATGATTTTAGTAGGCTAGAACCGTAATAAATGCACACACTTCACCAGAAGTGACTAGGTTTTAGGATAGGAAGTTCAGGTCACTTGTGTAGGAAAAGAGGTCACTTAGGGTAAAATAGGTCGCTTATAGGCTCAAAGTGACCCCGTATAGCAAAAATTGGTTGCTTCTGGTTGGCTATGGCAAATAGATAGGTGAAAGGCGCATAATGCCAATTCAGGTCACTTTTAGGCAGAAAGTGATCGCATATAGATATACAGCTCACTTGTGAGTGACAATAAGTCGCATATGGCAAATGAATTGCTTATAAATGAAACATTAGCGCATATAAGATTGAGGTCGCTTGCAACTAGCAGTATCTCACGTATGGAAAAGATATCGCATATGAGCAAAAACTATGCGCTTGCAGTAAGATAGCTTGCTTATGGTCAAAAGGCTAGCGCACATAGAAAAGTGAGTCACTTTTAGCAAACATAAGCAATGGCTAGGAGTCAAAAGTCAAAGTGTTTGTTGGTACCCATTTATGTTTAGGGTTCTAAAATTGAGTTTGTAGTTTTCTGTTTTTATCATTTCAAACCCTTTGTGCCTTAGGTTAGGTTGTTCCTTGACTCACATGCAATGTTTTACTGCCTGTTCCTGTCGCACGTGAGCAAAATGCTAGGTTTTTGTATGTGCAAGTGGTCATGTATGTTGGCGGGCTTGTGAAATCTTAGTTGGCTTTTGAAAAATGGTAAAAAATTGAGTTATATGTATTTTTTAATGCATATCAGGTTGCATATACATGAGGGGAATCTATTGCAGATTCTGGGAAGATTCCCAGAATGTATATCGGCTTTGCTTGTACATGTTTTGTTGTATGTCCAGATATACAATGTGAGGATACATTGCGGATCTCAAAAGGGATTAAATCAAGGCTAAAATAATGGTCGGGTCCACAGGTGTATGCAAGAAAGAATGAATATATATCCAATATACATTGGGTTTGTGCAATGAAAAATATACAAGGAGAAGCGAACATGTATTTTCTACAGTATAATATACAAGGGGCCTTTTATATTCGGTAACTTGCAAAGTAGTGGGAAATACATTTGGTGGGACCCGCAAGGTTATATATATGCATTCACTTGTAGGTTTGCACATACAAAGGGATTTGCATGTATGTTTAAGGGTATGTTCGCATATACAAAAGGCAGATGCAAAGCAGACGCAATGAGAAGGTTAATTGCATTGGTGAAATGGATGAAGTCCGCGGTTGTATGGTGGGCTTGTATGTTCCCAATGCACATTTGAACATACAAGCGGGAATGGTCAAAAGGTCAACAGTTTGAAATGCAAGGGGTGGGGTCCGCCAGTTACATTCAAAAGTGATTGAATGTTGGTGCATACAATTTGAATATCCAAGGCCCAGACCCGATGGATATTGCATTCTAGTTAATAAAAGGTTCATGTCTGGATTGTATATTTCATTTTGTATATCTACGTTGTATGTTTGTAATATACAAGTGCATATATACAAGGCTTGGACGTGAAGGGAGAATGTAATATGCTTCATGGAGGTTTGGAATCCGTGGATTGCATGTATGTTGGGTTCGTATATGTAATATACAACCCGATATACAAAGAAAAGACATGCAATTCGGACCCGAAGGAACAATCAAATTTAGCAAATTCATGGCAGGCGTCTGCCTTGTATGTATATTATGCTCGTATGTGCGTGACATACAAAGTGATAGGTGCAAAATGGAGATACAGTCCGAACCCTATGGAGTTTTCAAGCTGCTTCATACAAATTTGGGGTCCGCCTTGTATATAAGATGATTGTATATGCGTTTGCATATAAAAAAGTGGTAAAGGTAAAATGGAAGCGGGAAAAGTCAGCGATGACAAGGAAGCATCTGCATGGCACATTCTCATTGGCTAGTGACTTGCCTGTTTGTTTTGAACCATAGATTTGGGAGATGCAAAGAAGGATTGATGGCTGTGTTCAAATGTTCGATGGCGAGGGTTTTCCCATGCATATGCAGTGGCATTCTTGGTGGGAAAATTGTTTATGCATATGCTGTTGCATTTCCACGGTAGCTGCAAGTTGGTATGCCATTAATGGCAGGATTGTAGATAGGTATGGGCCGAAGGGACATGTCAGCTACCACTTTCAAGTGGAAAATCTTCTAGCGGCGGCACAGGGCTCAAGTTCAACTACTCCTCGCCCTTCTTCTGCTTCTTCCCATTTTGTCTTCTGCTGCATTGATTGATCTGGGTGCCATTCTTGGTGCATTGTAATTGGCAGAATTTTGATTTGACTTTTGTACGGTTTTGTTGAGGGCACACTTTGAGTATATCTGAGGTGTGTGCCTCATTGTTTTGGTTGTTGAAAATTGGACACGTTTTGGTGCTGTAATCGGGTACAATCTCATTGGTGGCTCTAGTCTGGGTATTTTGTGAGTTTATGAGTTGTATGTTAAATGTCTTATGCATAGAATTCATTAGTTTCATGTTGATTTAAATGAGTAATGCTTTATAGCATGTATTTTTGTTATTTGTCTCTAAACTGAATGTGTTCTTCTTCTGAATCTAAATAGCTAAGGGGTGTTTGGGATTCTAGAATATGGGTTCGCTATATTGAATGCTTAATCTTTTACTTCTGCTCAAGGAGTAGATTAAATGTTTTGGGTTAAGTGTTGGGAAGAATATATTGCAGTAAGGATGTTTGTAAGCAGAAATAACTAAATACTTAGTCTTGGGAGGTGTCTGTAAGGCAGACATTACGAAACCCCCTTGAAATTTGATTATTGTTTTAAGTCTGTGGTAAACATTCACATATATATGTCTACTGACTCCGAGCCCTGGATAGGCACCAATCTGGTCTTGTATTTAGGTTGCAACCCAAAGTCTCAGTTTTGCATCCTAACATAAAATCAAACTCAAACTTTTAAACCAAACCTTTAGGACATTAGAAGTAGTTTTAAGATCAAAATCCTCTACCTCACAACTGAGTATAGGACCAAAGCTAGCCCTTTTGCACTTCTTTTACAGTTTTGGTTTGCATAAAGGAGGATTTATCTACTTTGTATCAGCATCCCAGTTAGTTCATAGTCACATTTCATGGATGTTGAATAGGGAATACCCCCCTTGGTTCTGCAGAGCCTAAAGAAGAAGAGGAGATATTTATAGAGTCTATCTCCTGTATTGTTGGCCCATGGCTCGAGAATCCTGTTGATCAATGATGGCTACTTTGTAGGGATAACTGGGAACAAGCATCTAGTTTGGGAAAATAACCAACAGATTTGGCGACTTTGCTGGGGACTGCTATGTGAAAGAACCCTAATTTTAAAAGAAAACAATTCCTAGTTGTAGGTGGCAACTCCGAACAAATCTCTCAACCAGTAAAGTAAAATTTGTATGCAAGGGAGGAGATCCCTGCATAATCCTCTGTTTGAAGAGTTATCCATAAAACTGATGTACAGGAGAAAAGGGACTGTTCAAGCCAGTCGAGAGGGTTCTCCTAGAATTAATGATAATATTCAGGACAATCTAGGATCTTCAGAGCGGACAATACCCTATTTTTCAAACACTGAGGCTGAAATCTAGAATTTATATGAAAGGCAACAGGGTAGTGGATTGAGAATGAGGTCGGAAGTGTTTCAAGAATGCCCTTTCCTTGATTCCCCTAATAGATTTGAAGAAGCTGAATCCCCAAGGGATGATAATGATGATCAGAATGTAATGAAACCATCCACTTCTATGCCTAGAGAGGAGGAATTAGCTGAAGAAATCAGGAGCCTGAGAGCAGAATTAGAATATTTGTAGGCAGTAAAAATTAGAGATGACATGAGACAGAAAGTGCAAGCTCTGAGAACTGCTCAGAATGATTTAGTTCCCACCCTTGAGAATATAAATGTGTTGAGGAACCAGCACAGAAATGAAGTTCAGGATCAACATAATGATCAAAGATAGAATGCAAATAATGCTAGATTACCATTAAATAATGTAAGAAATTAGAATGCAAATAGAAATGTAAATGTCAATCAGTTTGATAGACAACCTATGCAGCTGGATAGATTCAGACAACTGGTTTTTGATGGCATTCTTGGTTACCCCAATCCTATTGACAAACATGTGAGGCCGCAAGTGCCAAAGTTTTCAAGAAATAATATTGTGTCAGAAGAAGACCACTTAAAAGCCTTTCAGAATATCATGGACAACTTTGAAGTTGAGCATGAGGATGTTTTTATGAAATTATTTATGCAATCCTTAGTTGATGAGGCAAGAGAATGGTACAAGGGTCTTCCTGACAGGAGTATTTCATCATGGGATGACTTCAGGAGGATATTCAAAGAACAATATGGTGACAAAACTGATCCAAGTTTCTTCATTAATGAATTCACTGGTATTACCAAAGGATCAAATGAACAGGTTATTGATTTCAATGCTAGATTCACTAAGGTATTGAACAAATTGCCACATCACCTGAGGCCTAATGAACCTATGTGCATAGTGTTGTACATAAATGCTTTTGATGCCAAAATAGCTTATGGGTTAAGGGATAAAGGTCCTGCTAGCCTCAAAGATGCTTTCAAAATAGCAACAAATATTGAAAATAATAGAAAAGCGTCTGGTAAGACAAACAGAAGAGATGATGTAAAATTTTTGCAAAATCCAAATACTAAATCTCAAAGTGTTCAAAGCATTGCATCTACTTTTGAGGATAAAATAGATAAATTGACAACTATTGTCAAGGACCTAAGTTATAGAATGGCTAAAAATGAAAAGGGGATAGGCCCTGACAGACAAGTTTATCAAAGGCAAGAAAGAAGACCATCATTACATGATATGCCATATAATACTAATTGGCATAATGGTAAACCCATTCTCCCAAACAACAACCCAAATCCAAGGAATCAAAGTGTTAAGGAAACACCTGACCCTTTGAAGAAGGCTATTAATATTGTTAATAACACCCCATGGTGCATAATATGTCAGATGCCTCACTCATAGTCACAATGTATGATTTCTTAGTCTCTATATAATAATGTTGTTGCCTGTGATGAATGCAATGAACCGCATTGCATGGAAGATGATAATGTCAATATGCTGTCTACAAATAGGGAGTATTCTTCTCATGATGTTGATGCAAGCACAAATGATAAGATTCAGGTCTGCCAGCAGTTTCCCTATGATGAAGATGATGAAGATAATTATGCTTATGCTCAGAGCTCACACATCTCCTTGAATAGCTTGAGGAGGCCTTCTGATGAAGAAATTAGAGCCTTCATAGTTGCGGCAGTAGCTCAAGTCAAAAGCAATTACAATCTCAGGGGTAAAACTCAGGTAAGTAACTCACACCAACCAGAGAATACTTTTGTGAACCAACCAGTGCATAGTCATAAAGGGAATGAACCACAAAAGAAACAATGGAGCAGTGATAAACAAAATTTTAAGCAAAAAATAGGCCATGATTCTCAAGGACCAGAAGATAGAGTTCCCTAGGTTGAGGATCAAAACAAAAAATTTTAGATCAAAGATGACAGTTAGAGAGCCACAAGAATTAAAGCTGGATCATACCAAGATAAAAATAAAACTGTAGATCAGGCCACAACTGTTATACAAAATTATGCTCTATTTGACATAACTCAGGTCTTGTCCCAAGTAAAGATCTCTATTCCATTGATGGAGTTGATGAAAGTTGAAGAATTCAGAAATAAAACATTGTCCCTAATTTCAGGAGTACCCTGTCAAGCTAATCAGAATATTGAGACTCAGGGTAAGAAACAAGCCATGTGTATTGATGAGGATAAGACTCCTAAAATATATCTGGTGGTGACCATGACAAAATGCCCTTCACAGGTTGAACCATTTTATATCTCCCTTGTCATCAATGGAAAAGTGATTAAGAATTGTATGCTTGACTTAGGAGCATCAACAAACATCATGCCTTTGGCTATTATGCAGCAAGCTGGGTTAAAGATAGATAAGGCATGTGGGAAATGCTATGCCATGGATGCTCGAGAAGTACCTGTCATTGGAATTATGAAAGATGTGGATTTCAGATTGGCAACATATCCTGAAAAGACCTACAAAATGAACATAACAGTTGTTGATATCAAGCCACAATATGGTATGTTATTGTCACGAAGATGGGCAGCATTGATTGGTGGGAGTATGCAATTAGACTTGTCATATGCTATTATCCCTATGAATGGTAAGGATGTCAAACTAATCAAAGAAGAAAGATCACTAGACACAGTTGAAGATCAAGAATTAGAGGAGCATATATGTTTTGTGGATATTGACTGTGATAATTTTAGAGTTGTCTCAGATGATCAAGGGGGTAAAGGCAGGGATGTTTGCATTTAAGAGCTGGACCAATAGGGTCTCTGGACCATGTTTTTTGATGGATCTTGTTCAAAGGAAGGCTCTGGTGCTGGAATTGTATTTCTGTCTCTAGCTGGTAAGCTTCTAAAATTCTCTTTCTTGTTGAAGTTTGCCTGTACAAATAATATTGCAGAGTATGAAGCTCTGTTATTAGGATTGAATGTTGCTTTGAAGCATGGGATCAAGATGCTCAAAGTATTTGGGGATTCAGAGTTAGTTGTTTCCCAAGTTAGAGATAAGTATGCATCAAAGAATAAGAGATTAAAATAGTATAAGCATGTTGTTTGGGATACAATTGAATTGTTCGATGCTTTTTCAATAAATTGGATTGAGAGATCAAAAAATGTCAGGGCATATTTTCTAGCTAATGTAGCAATAAGGCTAGATGACATCACTCTGTCAGATGTTACTGATGCAGAGTGCCAGCAGAAGCGGATGAAGATTTGCCTATATCTTCACTATCGGCAAGACCTTTTACTTTTCTCACCGAAGCAATCCCCCTCTTGCCTATCGGCAAGACATTATTCTATCGGCGAGCTCCTTGAATCTTCTGCCGACGCTATCGGTCACACCGATGAGTGTCTAACTCTCGCTTCTCCATCGGCAACACTTCATACATCGGCCGGTCCACCAGAAGTCTCCCCGACAAGGTTCCTCACACCGATACTCTTTATCGGCGATACTCCGAGGATGTCTCACCGATCGGCGAAACTATATACCGTCGGCTAAGTGTATTTTCCTTAGCCCGATATCGTTTCTCTCACCGATGCAAATAACAATGGTATGTGTCTCCGACACTATACCAATCTTTGGCGAGACGGGGAGCCTTTCACGCCGATGAAAAGTTTCATCGGATAGACATAGTCTATCGGGTGTCCTCCAAAAAAGTTATTCCGATGCTCGGTGTTACGCCGATGGACGCCAACTGTTCTATGATGCCGAGTCAGAATTCCTTTCGACCGAACAATGGAATTTGGCCGTTTCATATATCAAACCCTCGATCACTTGTAGTAATCTGATCCCACATCAAAACTATCCAATTTCACTCAGATTTCCCGACTAGCCACATGACGATGTCTAGTCGAACTTGACTGAGTTCGCTGGCTTCCTGGGTAAGAATTCAACAGCAACAAGCGTGAAAAGTCTTTCCCCCATCACACTGATACTATACAGGGTTTCAGTGGACAGAGGAAAGGGCCTCCATGTATGAATCAAAACCCTACTCCTAGGTTACAAACCAGCCTCTGTGGAATCGTTGGTTTTATACCGTCTACATGCTACAGAGTCACTATGGATTGACAGATAGCATCCGGTAAGGGTTTCTATTTACAAAATCAGGATAAAGATATCAAATCACTAAGAACAACCAAGAAAATCAACACAGATCATACCCAGAACTCTCTTTATTCAGTTATCAAAAAGAACTTGTTGTAATACACACTTCTCTCTCTGCTCCGTGTGACATACAACCTGCCTCTAAAGAAGATGTAGAGACAGCAGTTATTTCCCTCCAACCGTGCAAACTGATTTTCAAATCAGTTAGCCATTGGGTTACCCTTCATACAAGCAAATCACTTGTTTGCCTTACACATGTACATCCATGGGACCAAATTGACCCTTATTACAAAATGAAATGGCTTAAGAGCCTTATGAGAAAACAAAAGAAAAGATGACCCTACACTACAGAGAATGTGCTCCTGCACCAGTTACAAATGTCAAAGTCAAACTAAGACCTGCAGTACCAGATAACATATGCAGCTGGCAGGTGTTTGATGATGACAAAGATTTGCTGAGATTTCTACATTGCATTGATGAATATGAGAACCAGGAAGTGGAATTTTAGAATTTTGTAGAAGTTGTGGATGGGAAAGAAACTCTCTTAGGGAAGGAGGTAATTCAACTCAGGACAAATAAAATCCCTAGAGGGCTGGTTGCTTTAGAGAGAGCATTTGACAATAGGGACCAATTTGTTACAAAGGCATCTCCAACAAATAAGAATGATTTAGAAGAGATAAATTTGGGGACATCTCATGCCCCCAAGAGGGTATATATTGGCAAACAACTCAAACCACACATCAGGAACATATTGATTGCATTGTTGAGAAAATATAAGCATGTCTTTCCCTAGTCATATGAGGACCTAAAGGCTTATAGAGAAGACCTAGTCCAGCATGAGTTCCCATTGAAGCCTGGAGTTAAGCCATTCAGGCAAAAACAAAGACCTATTAATCCTATTCTAGCTCCAAAAATGCAGGAAGAACTCAAGAAGCTGAGGAAGGCTGGAATAATTGTACCTATCAGGCATTCAACTTGGGTGTCCAACCTTGTCCCAGTTAGAAAGAAGAATGGTGACATAAGACTTTGTGTGGACTTTAGAAATCTGAATGTATCCTCTTTAAAGGACAATTATCCTTTGCCGAACATGGAAGCCATGTTGCAGAAGGTGACTGGCTGTGAACTTTTATCCATGATGGATGGATTTTTAGGGTACAATCAAGTGAAAGTAAAAGAATCTGAACAATTCAAGACTGTTTTCACCACTCTATGGGGAACCTATGTATATGTGAGAATGCCATTTGGACTGACAAATGCAGGTGCTACATTTCAGAGGGCTATGGATGTTGCTTTCACAGGATTGATTGACTCAATCCTGGCTGTATATCAAGATGACTTGATAGCTTATTCAAAAAGGGAGGAGAAACCTTGCATGCACTTAGAGCATATCTTTATTAGAGCATTGGAATATGGCATCTCACTCAACCCAAAGAAATGTGCTTTTGGGGTAGTGGAAGGCAAATTGCTTGGACACATTGTTTCCAAGGATGGAGTCAAGATTGATCCTGAAAGGGTAGCTGCAATTGACAAAATTCAAATCCCTAGAACAGTCAAAGGTATTCAATCCTTCTTTGAGAAAATTAATTTTGTTAGAAGATTTGTTCCTAACTTTGTAGAGACCACGAAAGATATCTCTAAAATGTTGAAGAAAGGTGCAACTGTCAATTGGGAAGATGAAGCAACTAAATCATTTCAGAACATAAAAGAGGCTATAAAGATGGCTCCTGTGCTGAAATCTCCTAATTTTTCTAAGCCATTTTAGTTGTTCTCATTTGCTTCTTTCCATACTATTGCTGCATGCTTATTGCAGAAAAATGAAGAAGGTTTTGAACAACCTATAGCTTTCTTTAGCAGGACATTGCAAGCTGTTGAGTTGAAGTATGACATCATGGAGAAGCAAGCATATGTACTGGTTAGAGCAATCAAAAGCTTCAGACCATATTTGGTAGGCTCTCAGATAGTTGCATATGTGCCTCATGCAGCAGTTAAAGATATCTTTACTCAGCAGGAGGTAACTGGAAGAAGATGCAGATGGATAAACAAATTCAACATTGAAATGCAGATCACAAAATTGGTAAGGGGCAAGGTTTGGCAAAATTGATGACACAGTCAAATCTAGAAGCATGCCAAGTGAATGTAGTGCATAATGAAGTTATAAATGTGTCAGAGTCTAAATGGTATAAGGACATAGTACATTATTTGTAGAATTTGAACTGTCCTTCCCTTCTCAGATATAATTAGAAGAGGACCTTGAAGCTACATGCTATTAAATACATCATTGTTCAAGGAGAGTTGAATTGGAAAAATCTTGATGGCATGCTACTCAGGTGTGTAGATGAAAATCAGGCCAAGGATATTCTAAGTGACATGCACAATGGAGTGTGTGGTGGACATTATACTGCCCAGACAACAGCCCACAAAATTCTCAGAGCAAGCTACTAGTGGCCAACTCTTTTCTCAGATGCACAAAGAGTGATAAGAAAATGTGATCCTTGTCAAAGGTTCTCAGGAAAGCTAAAATATGAAGGTGCATTGCCCCTTAGGACTATAATTGTAGAAGCTCCATTTTAGCAATGGCGAATTGATTTTATAGGGGAAATCTTAGAAAAATCAAGTGGAGGACACAGTTGGAGTTTGGTAGCCACTGATTACTTCACTAAATGGATTGAGGCCATTCTAACTAAAAAGGCTACAAGCAAAGTGGTGATGGATTTCATTCTGGAAAATATTGTTATCAGATTTGGAGTACCAGCCAAAGTGGTAACAGATAATGCTATGTGCTTTAGGTCTGGTGAATTTATTGATTTTTGTAATAATTATGGAATTGATTTGTCTCATACATCACCATACCATCCACAAGGAAATGGTCAAGCAGAATCAAGCAACAAAATCCTCATGAAAATCATAAAAAGAATGTTAGATAAAAACAAAAGGGCTTGGGATTCAAAGCTGAAAATGGCATTGTGGGCTGACAGAGTGACAGTGAAGAAAACAACTGGAAGGTCGCCTTTTGAATTAGTGTATGGTGCAGTAGCTAAATTGCCTGTGAACAACCTCCTACCAGTTTATAAATTCATACAAGAAAATGAGAAGGAGATTGGGGACTCAATGACTGAAAGAATAAATCAGCTGGTTGCACTAAATGAAATAAGAAGGGAAGCACAGAAAACAAACATCAAGAAACAACAAAAAGTGAAGTATCTGTTTGATAAAAGGGCTACAGAGAGAAGGTTTTAGATAGGTGACTTGGTCCTTATGTGGAATGCAAGAAGCCAGGATAAGGGCAAGCATGGTAAATTTGAGCCCTTATGGATTGGCCCATATCAAATCGGCAATACCCATGAGGATGATTCTTACTTTCTCCAGGCCCTCAATGGTGAACTACTGGAATTCACTGTGCACGGTAAATTCCTTGAAGCTTTTTTCTCATAAGTGAATATCTGATGTGCACATTGTAAATTAGGTGTAATTTTTTTGTACATGCCTTGTATAGTCGGTCGCGTTTTGAGTTTTGCATTTTGTCTGGTTTGCCTCGGAGTAGTCTGGTCCTCGTTGCAGTCTTACACCTGTACGTCCCCAATCAGAGCCTATGTTGGTACCCATTTATGTTTAGGGTTCTAAAATTGAGTTTGCAAGTTTCTATTTTTATCATTTCAAACCCTTAGTGCCTTAGGTTAGGTTATTCCTCAACTCACATGCTACCTGTTCCTATCACACGTGAGCAAAATGATAGGTTTTTGTATGTGCAAGTGGTCATGTATGTTGGTGGGCTTGTGAAATCTCAGTCGGCTTTTAAAAAATGGTAAAAAATTGAGTTATATGCATTTTTTAATGCATAACGGGTTGCATATACATGAGGGGAATCTATTGCAGATTCTGGGAAGATTCCCCGAATGTATATCGGCTTTGTTTGTACATGTTTTGTTGTATGTCCAGATATACAATGCGAGAATACATTGCGGATCTCAAAAGGGATTAAATCAAGGCTAAAATAATGGTCGGGTCCACAGGTGTATGCAAGCAAGAATGAATGTATATCCAATATACATTGGGTTCGTACAATGAAAAATATACAAGGAGGAGCGAACATGTATTCGCTACAGTATAATATACAAGGGGCCTTGTATATTCGGCAACTTGCAAAGCAGTGGGAAATACATTTGGTGGGACCCGCAAGGTTATATATATGCATTCACTTGTAGGTTTGCACATACAAAGGGATTTGCATGTATGTTCAAGGGTATGTTCGCATATACAAAAGGCAGATGCAAAGCGGACGCAACGAGAAGGTTAATTGCATTGGTGAAATCGATGAAGTCCGTGGTTGTATGGTGGGCTTGTATGTTCCCAATGCACATTCGAACATACAAGCGGGAATGGTCAAAAGGTCAACAGTTTGAAATGCAAGGGGTGGGGTCTACCAATTACATTCAAAAGCGATTGAATGTTGGTGCATACAAATCGAATATGCAAGGCCCGGACCCGATGGATATTGCATTCTGGTTAATAAAAGGTTCAAGTCCGGATTGTATATTTCATTTTGTATATCTGTGTTGTATGTTTGTAATATACAAGTGCATATATACAAGGCCTGGACGTGAAGGGAGAATGTAATATGCTTCATGGAGGTTTGGAATCTGTGGATTGCATGTATGTTGGGTTTGTATATGTAATATACAACCCGATATACAAAGAAAAGACATGCAATTCAGACCCAAAGGAAGAATCAAATTCAGCAAATTCATGGTAGGTGTCTGCCTTGTATGTATATTGTGCTCATATGTGCACGACATACAAAGTGATAGGTACAAAATGGAGATACAGTCTGAACCCTATGGAGTTTTCAAGCTGCTTCATACAAATTTGGGGTCCGCCTTGTATATAAGATGATTGTATATGTGTTTGCATATACAAAAGCAGTAAAGGTAAAACGGAAGTGGGAAAAGTCAGTGATGACAAGGAAGCATCTACATGGCACATTCTTATTGGCCAGTGACTTGCCTGTTTGTTTTGAACCGTAGATTTGGGAGATGCAAAGAAGGATCGACGACTGTGTTCAAATGTTTGATGGCAAGGGTTTTCCCATATATATGCAGTGGCATTCTTGGCAGGAAAATCATTTATGCATCTGCTGCTGCATTTCCATGGTAGCTGCGAGTTGGTATGCCATTAATGGCAAAATTGCAGACAGGTATGGGCTGAAGGGACATGTCAGCTACCACTTTCAAGTGGAAAATCTTCTAGCCGCGGCACAGGGCTCGAGTTCAACTACTCCTCGCCCTTCTTCTGCTTCTTCCCATTTTGTCTTCTGCTGCATTGATTGATCTGGGCGCCATTCTTGGTGCATTGTAATTGGCCTAATTTTGATTTGACTTTTGTACAGTTCTGTTGAGGGCACACTTTGAGTATATCTGAGGTGTGTGCCTCATTATTTTGGTTGTTGAAAACTGGACAAGTTTTGGTGTTGTAATCAGGTACAATCTCATTGGTGGCTCTGTTCTAGGTATTTTGTGAGTTTATGAGTTGTATGTTAAATGTCTTATGCATAAAATTCATCAGTTTCATGTTGATTTAAATAAGTAATGCTTTATAGCATGTATTTTTGTTATTTGTCTCCAAACTGAATGTGTTCTTCTTCTGAATCTAAACAGCTAAGGGGTGTTTGGGATTCTAGAATATGGGTTTGCTATATTGAATGCTTAATCTTTTACTTCTGATCAAGGAGTAGATTAAATGTTTTGGGTTAAGTGTTGGGAAGAATATATTGCAATAAGGATGTTTGTAAGTAGAAATAACTAAATACTTAGTCTTGGGAGGTGTCTGTAAGGCAGACATTACGAAACCCCCTTGAAATTTGATTATTGTTTTAAGTCTGTGGTAAACATTCACATATATATGTCTATTGACTCTGAGCCCTGGATAGGCACTAATTTGGTCTTGTATTTAGGTTACAACCCAAAGTCTCAGTTTTGCATCCTAACATAAAATCAAACTCAAACTTTTAAACCAAACCTTTAGGACATTAGAAGTAGTTTTAGGATCAAAATCCTCTGCCTCACAACTGAGTATAGGCCCAAAGCTAGCCCTTTTGCACTTATTTTATAGTTTTGGTCTACATAAAGGAGGATTCATTTGCTTTGTATCAACATCCCAGTTAGTTCATAGTCACATTTCATGGATGTTGAATAGGGAATACCCCCCTTGGTTCTGCAGAGCCTAAAGAAGAAGAGGAGATATTTATAGAGTCTATCTCCTGTACTGTTGGCCCCTGGCCCAGGAATCCTGTTGATCAATGATGGCTACTTTGTAGGCATAACTAGGAACAAGCATCCAGTCTGGGAAAATAACCAACAGTGTTAATGCAAGAAACTGACAAGGTGTACTGAATGATGTAGGAGGTACTACCACCATTATTGTCTCAAGAGCCACATCCTAGGGACTTGTGATTAGTCAGGATATTGGATGCAGAGGATCAACTATTTTTAGATATTATCAGTTTGGAGCATGTGTCAAGATTAGAGCCAGTACAGACACATCGAGGACTGATGAGATCGATGGTTGAGTGATGGAGGAGCAAGCATAGTTTATTCTTGTTGCTAATAGGGGAGGCGACGATTACCTTAGAGGATGTGTTACAGATTCTGCGTATGTCGATTGATGGAGACAGAGTAGATTATGATCCTGAGATGGGTCCAGTTGTATTCAGGTGATTGTTCAGGACTCTAGACATTGGGGTGGAGGGATCAGAGATTCCTATGGCTAAGATGGAGGAGTTGTGTGATAGACTACAGTGGGTAGTGGTGGTGATCATCAAATGGCTGGTTGGAGATAGACGGGCTAGAGGTTTTCTAGCTGGATGGGGGATAATGATGGAGGGGATGTTCTCCTATGGGACTAGATATGCATGGGCTGAGTGTGTACTGGGATAGCTATATCATTATCTGCATGACTACGCATATATGTTTGGAGCTAATATGTCAACAAGAGTCACAGTGTTACATGTACGGGCATATGAGCACATTTCGGTGATGAGACCAGATGGATGGGTAGTGAGAGTAGTAGGAGAGCCATATGCAAGGATGTATAGGGGAGCTCTAACCTATCGACAGTGGTGAGGGATAGTTTATTGGAGACAGATATTGGATGAGACTGATAGGTTTATATAGAGGCCATGGCTATCATGTGAGAGATGGGAGGAGGATACTGAGCTCGTGTATGCTAGGCAGGTGAGATACATTTTTGGTTGTGACATATATATTATAGAGCGTTATTTTCCCAAGAGGGTGTTGAGGTAGTTCGGCATTCCACATGGAGTACTAGTAGGGGATGCTAATTTTGGGAGGACTCGGCAGGAGGTATTTGATTGGGGGCCAGAGATTGTGGTTGATACGGATTTGGCGGAGAGGGATGGACTACAGCTAGTAGTATGGCAGTGGAGACAGGGTCCTACAGATCCTAGGACACTTCCAAATTATGATGCATATTGGGTTATAGTTAGATCGACTCGACTAACTAGACCAAGGGAGATAGGAGAGGTTGGGATGGAGAAGCTGGTTAGGAGGAGGGCATGAGCTCCAGTAGCATAGGTAGTAGTGCTAGCAACTCTAGGTATTTAGGTACAGGGATAGGTGCCACCACAAGTGCTTGCATAGCCATAGGCACATGTGCTAGTTGTGATGATGTGGGGATGCAACAGCTAAGGCGGAGGATCAGAGAGGAGAGGAGATGGAGGTAGCAAGATCCGTTCAGGCTGAGGAGAGTTGAGATAGACAGACGTCATGCAGTGATAGGGTTGAGGCATGCTAAAGCTTAGGCTCAGACATACTAGGCACAACTGCAGGCTAGAGCATAGGGAGGAGATGGACAGGATGATGGGACACTGGCGAGAGTGACCGGGGAGAGATACAATAGTGCGAAGGGTACAAGTAGTGACAATTGAGAGAGATACTGCATTGTACCAGATATAGGCTATTAGAGATGAGAGAGATATAGCTGTACAGTAGGTGCAGGTAGTGAGGGCTGAGAGGGATATGGCTATGTAACAGTTACAGACTATGACTGTGGAGAGAGATAGAGTAGTAGCTACATTGGGGACAGATGGAGCCACGATGTACTTAGCTACTCATTTGACTCAGTCATAGGGAGAGCTGAGGAGAGCCTAGGGTGAGGCCGAGTATTGCAGAGGCTTGTATCATGGAGAAGTACTGGTAGAGCAGAGGCAACCTAGCTATAGGAGCAAGTCGGGGGCTTCAACTTCACAGAGGATAGGAGGATCTCGATCTATAGCTTTGGTGATGGGGCCTCCTAGGGATGGCAGACTAGGTATAGGAGCCAATATAGGTGGACAGGGTGAGGGGGTTGCCAGTAGTCATTGGGGCTACCTTGTTTTATTGTATATTATTGTATCATGATGAGGCCTATGAGCTGATTGTACATACATTCTTTTGATGGCTCATGGATAGCCCATGTTGTATTTGTAGACACTTGTATATTGACACATGTGATATATATATAGGATGGCTTTGGTTCTATGTGATGGTGTAATGATTATGGATGCACTTATGTTATGATGTTATGCATTTTTTGTATTTTCATGGTCTATATAGATGTTTATGCAAATGATATGAATATGCAAATAGAAATAATGGAAATGTATCATGCTAATGGTAATGTATGGTAATATATGATAATGCAAATATATAGATGATAATGATGATAATGAGATGGACCTATATATACCTAACACACTTGTTTTGCAGGACAAGGAATGTGGAAAAGGAAGATGGAGGGAAAGATTGATCTTGGTTGAGGACTATATAGGGAGAGGATGGAAAGTGAAATGATAGCTTTTTTAAAGTAATTGCTCAGAAGTAAAGAAATGCAATCCTTATGTTTGATATAGCATATGGATGTTATGCACCAAGGTATAGGAGACCAAGGTGTCGAGATATCCAATACATAACTAGCGTACTATAATCTTGTCTAAACGCATGAGGTCAAGATGTTGAACCCACATACACAAGATATGAATAGTAGCTAGTGTTTTGAGATGGACTTTGACACTACAAGCAAAGGATTGAGCTTATCTCCATTATGCATAATGACACCTTGCTGGTTATATGTATGGAGCTAGTCTTAGCATAGAATAGTCTCAAATGCATAAGAGATTGTTTAGCTTCTCAGATGCAAGAGATATTAATATGCAAGATGCCAATCCCAACACGTACAAGATGCCAATACACATAGGAAGAAAGTAAGATCATCCCACAGACACAACATATGAAAGCAATATGACCATGCCCCATTCCATACTTCATCGCAACATACCAATATATGATAGATCAAGGAAATCTTGATTAAGCATAGGAAAGGAACAAAAGATAAATCAAAAGATAAAATAAAAGATACTGTCATCATGTTCTCTTGCCAAATTTAATTGCTCTTGGATGTATTTAAGCTGGCACCTTGTTGAAAGGAAAGCTGCATCTTGTTGAAGGCTAAAGATGTTGATAAAATTCTATAGAAAATGTTGGCTTAAGGCATGTGGACAAATAGATTCTGGCTTATCCCTGATGGGTTAAAGTGCTTGAGCTTTCTCTAATATGCATAGTCTACTTCTTGCTTGAGCTAGTTAAAGAGAAGAAGATGGAAGATGAAAGAAGATGAAAGAGGGATGGATCGTCTGTGCTTGCATAATGGATACTTCCTTCATATTCCAGATTGCCTACATACCCTATGTCCACGGGATCAAAGCACATTATGATGGTGATGAGACATGATGAATATGTAGTTCTAGGTTTATTGATGATGCAAGTGATGAAAGATTGGAGAATGATTAGATGAAAGGATGAAAGATGGATGATAGAAGAGGAGATATTGTCTTTGCTTGAATCAGAGTGCTTCGTTTGCATCTCAGATTGATGACATACCCTGTATCCACAGGATCAAGGCTTTGAATGAAAGAGTTGTGATGTAGTTCTTGTTTATTGTGTTGATGGTTGACGACAAAGGATCAACTTTATTGCTTGGATTTTTGTGATGTTTTGATTTTTTTTTTTTGGGGGGGGGGGGATTTTTGATGTTTTTGATGTGTGTTGTGGTTGGTTTGGATGTATGCTATGTTTTGGTTGAAATGTTATGAGCTAGAGCTGCAAATATCCACTTCCAAATAAGTTTTGACAAGTGCCCCTAGTGTGGGATGAAGTTTTTTACGGGGAGGCTATGATGGTTGGTTTTCATGCAAATAGTGTGCTAAGGTGCCAAATGATATCTTAACCCCAACAAAGTCCAAACTATGAGAAACAACATGGCAGAGGCAAGGATGAAAAGGCTTTTTATTATGGATGGATAAGGGATAGTTGCTTGCAAGGTGTAGATAGGGACAATAGTGAATTATGATGTGGAATATGTAGGTAAGATAGTGGATAATGCTATGAAAAGTTGTGATCAAACAAAACTAAGTAAATGATGGAAGCTGGTCTCTACATATAGTGCTTGTTTGTGAGGTTTTCACTATGGTACTTATCCAAGGCACCTGTTTACCAGGTTTTCATCAGAGGATGAATTATTTATCTTGTACTATTTTTTTTGTCATCCAAAGCGCCACAAGGTGGTTTTCACTATTGGATTTGTTTTTTGGAATACACTAACAATTACACATGGCGCTTGTTTGCCAAGTTTTCACCATGATAATGGATAGGAGGGACTCAAGTGTCTAGTGCTATGAAAGGTGATAGTCCCATTAGAGATGAATGTTGTCGCATGGACCATGTCATTATGCTCATAGATGTTGGTAGGGATTTGCATAAGAGAGAGATGGATTAGGTGGATAGTGGATTATGAAAAGTTCATGCAAGAAGGATAGTGGATTATGTAAGGTTCACGCAAAGATGGATGTAAGCCTTTACTGCAAAAGTATGGACCATAAGGAAGTGATTGGGGAGATATGTAGGATAATGGATGAAAGGTGGGGAGATGGAGGTATGTGGGAATGTTGCGGAATGGAAGAGAATCATGACCAAGGGTTGCACACACCGTGATAAACATTGAAGCTTTTGATGGGAAGGTGGTATAGGGAGCAATGGTGATGTTTGTTTAGGAGATGGATGATGGAGTGATTTAGGAACCTACATAGACTTAATATTTTTGTGATTTTTGCTTTGCTTGTGGGAATTGTAGATGGAATTGGATGTTTGGATGGAATTGGAATGTGAGATAGAAGGAGACGATTGGGATTTTCTCGTTTGAGATATGGATAAGGATGCCTCATTTGGCTTTCTTAGGAACCCAAACCATTTTGGGTGTGGGCTCTTCTTATGGAGTTGTAGGCTCAGCTAGATTTTTAGATGTACTAGGCTGTGATTAATTGCATTGGTGCCCTAAGGCACGAGAATCTTTAGGATTCTTGGTAGGATTTTTGGCTTTTGAGGTAGAGGCATCCAAATTTTTATTTTTGAATCCCATGGATTTGATGGAAGCGGGGTTAGTGGAATGAGTGGAAGCTTTATGTTTAGACAATGTGTGCATATGTTGGTCATGATCAGGGTTATAATGGTGCTTATGGATAAAGGGATAATTAGGTGTTGGTAGTAATGGAGATAAGGAAAATGGAGGGATATTAGGAGTTGGAAGGAGTGGAGGTAAATCAAATGGTGGAAGATGTATGGTGACATGGTTTTGCAAGTTATAGGATGATGGAAGTGGAAGATATGGAGGTAAAGTTGATGGTGGGAGTTTAGGAGTTGGAAGAAGTGGAGGTAAATTGGATGGTGGAAGATGGATGGTCACATACTATTGGGGTATAGGATGAAGTTTTTGATAGGAAATAGTGGATGTAGGATGGATGGAGGAATTACCAACATCTTTAGCTTGGGGAGGCATGCGTTTGACACTAGGACTAGGAGTGTTTTGAGAACTAGACTTGAGTTCATCATTAGATGGAGGAGTGGTAGAAATCATGAAGATGGAGGATCCCATAAAAAGGTCGGTGATATGAAAGGAGGAGTCATCAATGGTATCCGAATTAGAAGTCTCTCCTACCAAAGAAGGTCTAGCTTCAGTATCAAAAATGGATGTGGATGAAGATTCTTGCAGTGTATATTCACCCGAAATGTGTTTAGTGTACTTGATATGGAGGTTTGGAGTGGCTTTGCTAGATGATGTCTTGAGTAAAGTAGATGGATCAACATAGGATGAAGATGGATAGGCTTCGATGTTGATAGGAATATGGTTAGGGCTTTGATATTTAGCTTGGAAAGCATGGAAAAACTCAAATGGATTGGGATCAACATGGATAACAACTTCAACATCGTTACATGGAAATTTGAGAGATTGATGGTATGTGGAAGGAACTTCTTTGAGAGCATGGATCCATGGATGGCCAAGGATAATGTTATAAGGAAGGTCAATATCAAGAACTTGACAACAGGTGTCAGTAGTGACAGGACCAACTTGGATAGGCAAATAGATAATTCCTTTGGTATCTCTCTCAGCATCATCATATGCTTTATAGTAATGACCTTGGAAGTGTCAATGTATTTCTCAGAGTATCCCAATTGTTTTATTAATTTTAAAGAACATATAGTAAGACTAGCTCCACCATCCACTAATATTCATTTGATACGGCATTGGTTTACAAACACTTCTATGTGGAGGGCTTTGTTATGTGATGGGTTGATGGATGGGCAAAGATATTTGTCAGAGAAGGTGAGATGGCAAGGGGCTACAATGCTAGCTACCATAGATTGGAATTGTGTGGTATCGATGCACCAAAGATTCTTGCAATGCTTGTCGATGATAGCTTTGTGGGTGGGGGATATACAAAGCAATTCTAGGATGGAGATATGTGCAGTTGTTTTGCTGAGGTGATCAAGGATATTATAGGTAGAAGACGATCAAGGAGGATTGATAGGTGCCCCCTGAATGGTAACACGACCTCTTCTAGTAGTTACAGTGCAATTAGGTGCTTTACCTTGGATTGTAATGGTAGAAATGTGAGCATGGTCGATGTAGCCAATCATGGATGAGTCATAGTTGTAATGGAGGCAGCCCCAGTATGGGGGTTACTTGTCTTATCATGAGATGGAAGCGGATTCTTGAAATAATCTAGGTCATAGTTCGATGTTGGTTGATGTTGTTGCAAATATGTGCCTAAGTGGGTTGTCATCGATGTCAACATATCCTTGTTGCCATTGGTGTCAACTATATCTTGCTTTGATGTCTACATAGAAGACTGGACTATTGGGGATATTGAGAAATTTAATGATAATCAATGCATGCAGATCATGTGGCTGTGTAGAGGATTATCAGAGCTTGCTCCAGTTAAGATTTGAGAAGTCCACATGAAGATTTGAAGGAGTTATGGTAATCTGAGTATAACCAGTTCCTGCAATTCTCAGGAAAGATAGAGTGACAAGAAAGAGGTCCAGATTGCTCCAGAAATATAAACTTATGATCTACGGATCTGAAGGCATGTTTGGGAAGTCAATGTGTATCATCAACATCAGTGGTTTGTGGATTGGAGGTCAACAAGCTATCCTTCTAGTTTGACAGTCATGGCAGAGAGTGTTCTTAAGGTTCTACAGGAAGATTCAAATGTTTCTAATAATTTGGTTTAGAATGGATGTTATTGGCAAATTAAATGTGCTTGTGGAGGTCTCTAGATTGTATGGCTACTATGTTAGAGGTCCGGATTGAAGTTTGAGCTTGTTGATTGAAGATTTCTTCTTGAGTTTGATGTTCTTCCCAGTCTTGGCCGACTAGATGTTCCTAGCCTATTGCAAATGCCTTAAAAACATTTTTATGAAGCGTGGAGTGGTTGTAGAATCAGATTCAAGTCTCAGTTGTGTTGGCTGACAGTGCGATGATCCGCATCAAGTTTATCTGACCTTGTTGATCATTCCAAGGTTGATGAAGTATATAAATACTTGTTGAAGAGGGATTAAAATCATCCTTGTGCAAAATAGATAAAATTTGAAGAAAGGATCAGGAGCAGAGTAGAGAAGAAAAGGAGTGAAAGCAGTGTAGAATGTCAAGAAGAGTTTGAGGGAAAGAAAAATTTCTTGAGCATTCATTAAAACTGAATCAGGCATGAAGTAGATGCTATTTTTAGTTAATTCTTTCTAAATAAATTCTGTAGGCAGTGAGCCTCTCTTTTGAGCAGTGAACTCTAGGCAGTGCGCCCGAAGGCATGCGCCTTCAATTTTACTAAGTACTTTTAATAGGGTACACATTTTGTGGGTTAACGCCCACCGTGGTTTTCCCCTTAACCAGGTTTCTATGTCAAAATCTTGGTGTCAAGTGTGTTGATTGTGTTTCTGCTCTTATGTTGTTGATTAATGCTTTAATGTTTACATCAATAATCTGATAGTAAGATAATAAAGAAGGTTAAAGGTAGAAAAGTTTTTGTGGGACAACTGATTCACCTCCCCTCTCAGTTGTCTAGTTCCAACAATTGGTATTAGAGCCATATCCTCTCATAAAAGCCTAACCGCTTGAGGAGATCCAGGATGTTGACCTACAAGAAGGATAGTCCAAGATTTGATGGAACAAATTATTCTGTTTAGAAAAATTGCATGGAGTGCCATTTGCAATGCATGGATGATGCCTATTGGGCAATAACCAGTATTGAGTATAAACCTCCAGAGAAAGGTCCTTCAACTCATAATCAAGTCAAAGATGCTGAAAATAATCTTCGAGATAAAGAAGCCTTGTTGAGTGCCCTAACTGATTTAGAGATGACAAATGTCTTTAGTCTAAAAACTACTTATGAAATCTAGAAAAAGTTGGAGTATCTGTATGAAGGTGATAAACATGTCAAATGTGCAAAGCTGCAAAGTCTGAGAGGAAAATTTGAAACTATGAGGATAAGCGAAGATGAAAACATCACAATCTACATGCAAAAGATAAATGAACTTGTGTGTGGCATCAGGTGTGCTGGTGGAACTTTGGAAGAATTAAAAATTGTATCAAAAGAACTTAGATCTTTACTGGATTCATATAAACATAAGGTTGCAGCTATAGAAGAGATCAAGATAGTCTCAGAGGTTACAAGAGATCATCTAGTTGGCAAAATTTTAGCTTTCAAATTAAGTGAGTTTGGTGATTCTCTTCCCAAGTCTGAATCTACATTTAAGGCCAGTGTGTATGGAAAACAAAGATATGATTCAGGTGAAAGATCCTCTACAAGATCAAACATATTTATGAAGACAAGAAAGGATCTTGAAGATGTTGAAATAGAAACAATAGATCTTGAGCTCTTATTGCTAGAAGAATGCCAAGAGGATCCGGTAAGTATTAAGGAAAATTACCACTCAAATCTTTTGCTTGTAATAAGATTGGTCATTTTGCCTCAAGATGTCTGGAAAGGTTTTCAAAACCAAACCCTAACAGGTATAAAGGTCAGAAGAAATGTTACTATGTCTAAGAAAATGGAGAAGAATGGGTAACAAATGATGAATACGATCATGGAGGCTCCTCTGAAAATGATTAGGTGTTTATTGTTATCAAAGAAGAAGATTTGGTGTCTACTAAATCTACTAGCTGTGAAAATATGGAAAGTACCTTGGCTGCTTAGGTTATTGAAAAAGATGAATGGGTGATTGATAGTGGATGTTCTCATCATATAACTGGTGACAAGAGTAAGTTTGTGAATTTTGAAAACTATGAAGGAGAACTTGTGAAATTTGGAGATAACTCAGCTGGTAGAATCCATGGCAGAGAATCCATCTCTTTTGATGGTAAGAACAACACCAATGATGTTTTGTATGTGGAAGGACTGAAACATAATCTTCTCAGTGTTGGACAGTTGGTTGACAAGGGTTATGATCTTTGGTTCAAGGATGGAAAATGCAGAATCTTGGAAAGCTCTAGAACTGAAATTGCATCCGGTACTCAAACCAGAGGTAACATATTTCACTTAAGTAGTTTTGGGAAAAGTTGTTTGATTGCTCAGACAGATCAAAGTTGGATATGGCATAGGAGGATGTGTCATGTGAATTTTGACAACATTGTCAAAATAAGTTCCACTGAAGCTATAAGAGATCTTCCAAGACTAGTGAAACCTAATAACATATGTAGAGAATGCCAATTGGGCAAATAGAACAAAATTTCATTCAAGAGTAATGAACAATGTTCAAGTGAGAGATTGGAACTAGTACATACTGATCTCTGTGGTCCTCCTAGAATTAGGAGTGTGCAAGGAGACAAATATTTTATGTTGCTAATTGATGATTACTCCCAGATGATGTGGGTAACTTTTCTAAGAGAAAAATTAGAAGCCCTTGACAAGTTTAAGGTGTTTAAGATGATGGTTGAAAATGAGATTGATTGGAAATTAAAGTGTCTGAGATCTAACAGAGGTGGAGAATTTACCTCCGGTGAGTTTGTTGCTTTCTGTGAAAAGCATGGAATAAAAAGACAGTTATCTACTCCTAGGACTCCTCAGCAAAATGGAGTTATGGAAAGAAAGAACCAGACCATTCAAGAAGCTTCCAGAACCATGATGATGGAAATAAATGTTCCTCAAGTTTATTTGAGAGAAGCCGTGAGTACTATTGTCTACACTCTTAACCAGGTGCAGATCAAAGGAAATTCTGGTAAGACTCCTTATGAACTTTGGTTTGGTCATCCTCCTACTATGAGATACTTCAGAGTTTTGGTAGTAAATGTTATATCAAAAGAGATGAGGACTTAGGTAATTTTGAGGCAAGAAGTGATGAAGGAATATTTTTTGGATACTCAACTCAAAGTAAGGCCTACCGATGCTTCAATAAAAGATTGAAGAAGATTGTTGAAAGTGCAAATGTTAAAGTTGATGAAAGCAAGGAAGGACATTCCAGGTACTCCAGATATGATTCAGATGATCAAGATGAAAGTCAAAATCAAGGAAGGAAAATTCAAGTTCAGACCCAGATTTAGTTTAAACTAGTGACTCTAGAGGTTAACACAGATGATGAGGAACAAGCTCAAGAAACAAAAGCTCAAACAATCTCCAAAACTCCCAGGTATGTAAGGTTAAATCATCTTGAAGATCAGATCATAGGAGATAAGAGTAAAGGTGTTCGAACTAGGAGAAAAATGTCTGAAGATCAAGAAGAGATTTGTTTGATTTCAAGGATTGAACCAAAATCACTAAGTGAAGCTTACAATGATGAAAACTGGGTCAAAGCAATGGAAGAGGAATTGATGCAAATTGAAAAGAATCACACATGGGATCTAGTTCCTAGACTTGAAGACAAAAACGTGATTGGAACCAAATGGTCTTCTGGAATAAACTGAATGAAGATGGTGAGGTGGTAAGGAATAAGGCAATGTTGGTATGTAAAGGCTACTCTCAAGTAGAAGGAATTAATTTTGAAGAAACTTTTGCTCTGGTGGCAAGGATAGACGCAATTAGATTATTTCTTGCATTTGCTGCTTTCAAAGATTTTAAAGTATATCAAATGGATGTAAAATCAACATTTTTAAATGGAGATTTGGAGGAAGAAGTCTACATTGAGCAACCAGAAGGATTTAGTTGTCTGATCAATGAGATATGGTTTGTGGATTAAGAAAAGCCTTGTATGGACTCAAACAAGCTCCAAGAGCCTGGTATGCTAGATTGGATAAGCATTTGCTTAAGCTAGGATTTAGCAAAGGTACTACTGATAGTAATCTCTACTTCAAAATTGATCATGAGGACATTCTAATTGTTGAAGTTTTTGTTGATGATATCATTTTTGGTGGAAATGAATGCATGTGTAAAGCATTTGCTGATCAGATGAAAAGTGTGTTTGAAATGTCAATGTTTGGTTAGATGAATTTCTTCCTAGGTCTGTAAATTGATCAATTAGATAAAGGTATCTTCATATCTCAGTTCAAGTATATAAAAGAATTGCTAAAGAAATTTGGAATGGAAGACTCAAAGCCAGTAGGTACACCTATGGTAACCAGATGCAAGCTAAGAAAAGATCATGGCTCTCCCAGGGCAAATCAGATAAGATATAGATCAATGATTGGAGGATTGCTTTATTTAACCCAGACCAGACCTGACATCATGAATGGAGATGGACTTGTTGCCAGATTTCAAGCTGATCCAAAAGAATCCCATGTTATGGAAGTCAAAAGAATTTTTAGATATCTCAAGGGGACAATTGATTATGGACTGTGGTATCCAAAGGACAATAACTTCACTCTTCATGCATATAGAGATGTTGAGGTAGGAGATGTGGATGATAGAAAAAGTACTAGTGGTGGTGCATTCTTCTTGGGGAGAAGATTGGTCTCTTAGATAAGCAAAAAGCAAGAGGCAATATCTTTGTCTACTGTAGAAGCAGAATACATAGAAGCAACAAATAATTGCACTTAGGTTTTATGGATGAAGAAAATGTTGAAGGACGTTAGAATTGTGATTGAGGAGCCAGTCACAATTTTCTGTGATAATTCTAGTGCAATAAGCATCTCAAAGAATCTGGTATTGCATTCAAAGATAAAACATATATCTATCAAGTTTCATTTCTTGAGAGAGAAAGTAAATGAGAATGAAGTCAAGTTGGAGTTTGTGCCTTCCAAAGATCAGATTGAAGACATCTTCACTAAGCCTCTTCCCAAGGATACTTTTGAGTATCTTAGAGAGAAGTTAGGAGTTATTACCCCTCAGCAGAACTAAGATGCACTAAGGTGCATCAGTCTGGTGGAATTCACATTCATATCTTGTGATCTGGATTGATGTTAAGGAGGTACTACTCAAAGGGGGAGTAGTCAATATGCAAATTTTGGGATCAATCTGAAGCAAAAAGGGAGAAAAGATAGCAAATATGTGCCCTTTGCCATTGATGTCAAAGGGGGAGAGAAGTCATGTGAAAAACTAGTTGCTGATGTAAGGGGGAGCAGTAAAGAAAGTAGTTGCAGAAGTGAGAAGAGAAAGGGGGAGAAGTTCTTATCTTGATGGTTAGATTAAGTTTTTCACATCATAGGTTTCCATCAATGACAAAGGGGGGGATTGTTGCAAATATGTTCCTAAGTGGGTTGTCATTGATGTCAACATATCCTTGTTGCCATTGGTGTCAACTGTATCCTATTTTGTTGTTTGTATAAAAGACCAGACTGTTGAGCATATTGAGAAAATTAATGATAATCAATGCATGTGGATCATGTGGCTATGTAGAGGATTGTTAGAGATTGCTCCAGTTAAGATTTGAGAAGTCTACATGAAGATTTGAAGGAGTTATGGCCATCTGAGTATAACCAGTTCCTACAATTCTTAGGAAAGAGTGACAGGAAAGAGGTTTGGATTGCTCCAGAAATATAAACTTATGATTTGCAGATCTGAAGTCATGTTTGGGAGGTCAATGTGTATCATCAACATCAGTGGTTAATGGATTGGAGGTCCGCAAGCTATCCTTCCAGTCTAACAGTCATGGCAGAGAACGTTCTTGAGGTTCTGGAGGAAGATTCGAATGTTTCTAATAATTTGGTTTAGAATGGATGTTATTGGTGAATTTAATGTGCTTGTGGAGGTCTCTGGATTGTAGGACTACTATGTTAGAGGCCCGCATTGAAGTTTGAGCTTGTTGATTGAAGATTTCTTCTTAAGGTTGATGTTCTTCCCAGTCTTGGCCGATCGGATGTTCCTAGCCTGTTGCGGATGCCTTAAATTTTTTTATGAAGCGTGGAGTGGTTGTAGAAGAAGATTCAAGTCTTAGTTGTGTTTGGCCAGTAGTGTGATGATCCACGTCAAGTTTAGCTGACCTTGTTGATCATTCCAAGGTTCATGAAGTATATAAATACTTGTTGAAGAGGTATTGAAATCATCCTTGTGCAAAATAGATAAAATCTGAAGAAAGGATCAAGAGCAAAGTAGAGAAGAAAAGGAGCAAGAGAAGTATAGAATGTGAAGAAGAGTTTGAGGCAAAGCAAAATTTCTTGAACATTCATTGAAACTGAATCAGGCATGAAGTAGATGCTATTTCTTAGTTAATTCTTTCTAAATAAATTCTGTAGGCAGTGAGCCTCTCTTTTGAGTAGTGAGCTCTGGGCAATGTGCCCAAAGGCATGTGCCTTCTATTTTACTAAGTGCTTTTAATAGGGTACGTATTTTGTGGGTTAACCCCCACCATGGTTTTTCCCTTAACTGGGTTTCCACGTCAAAATCTTGGTGTCAAGTGTGTTGATTATGTTTCTTCTCTTATGTTGTTGATTAATACTTTAATGTTTACATCAATAATTTGATAGTACGATAATAAAGAAGGTTAAAGATAGAAAAGTTTTTTTGGGACAACTGATTCACCCCCCTCTCAGTTGTCTAGTTCCAACAGATGTGCTAGTTGTGATGTTGGCGGTGTGATCTTGATTAGACCTTGATTGATGCAGTCTTGAATGACATATTTTAAGCGCATACCGTTAGACTTAGGGCACACAAATGAGAGGGGGGGTGAATCAGTTGTGCAAAACTTTCTCCAATTACACACTTAAATCCTTTTAGTGATTAGTAGTATATCAATCATAAAACATAATGCATTCAAATAAGAAGCAGAAACATATCAACACATAAGACACCAAGATTTTGACGTGGAAAACCTGGTTAAGGGAAAAACCACGGGGTGATTAACCCAAGATTGTATTCTCTATTAGAAGAATAGAAAGAACAAAATGGCACATGCCAATTAGGGCTCACTGCCCGAGCACACTACTCACAAGAGGCTCACTGCCTACAAGAGACACACTGTTTACAAAGAGATAAGTATCACATACATGAACTGGGGAATAGCATCTTCACTATGCTTGAATCAGTTCCATTTATGCCCAATACTTCTGCTCTGCCTTTCGTTCTCCTCCTCACTACAATATCCTCATCTCCACAAGAACAACTTTGAAATGACTTTGCAACCCCTTATTTATAGAAGACATCAACTTAGGAATAATCATCTAAGTCGGCAAACATCTACAAGAACATCCACAAGATGTGTAACTTATCCGGTCGGCCAGGCTCAGGAAGAACACCATCATCCGGAGGTTATTCTTCAATAGCGAGCTCCAACTCCAATGTGGACCACTAACACATGTTGAACACAATCTAAAGTCCTTCACAAGGTTTCTTAAATCACCAAGAACATCTGCACTTCATCTGCATACTGAAATCCTTCTCTCTTTCATCCGAAACCTCAAGAACATAGTCTGTCACCACTGTCACCAAAGAATGGATACTTCTGGACCCTCAATTCATGAACCAATCAATTTGACACCTCAAAAGGACTTCCTCAACACTCCCTCAAATCCACAGAGCAGGAAACTATACTTTTGGATCTCACCGAACCTATCTGTGTCACTCTGTTACCTCTGAACACCTACCGGAACCAGTTTTACTTGAGTGGCCACAACTTCTTCATATCTTCATGCAGACCTCTAACATTTCTATTAGATCACCTCAAGACACATATCTACAAACCCTTTAATCCGCATCCTCTGATCCTCATCCTATCTTAGACTTTTGCCTTATTGTCATCACTGTTCTTGATTGAGACTAATTTTCTCAATATCCTCAGCACACAGCTCATCCAATCCTTATCATTAATGCAAGAGGAGTATGTTGACATCAATGACAACAATGGTTAGGCTCATACTTGCAACAATATCCCCTTTGTCATTGATGGCAACATATGATGTGAAAAACTATTTTAACCATCAAGAGAAGAACTTCTCCTTACTGTCGCAACTCCCTCTATCAGCAAAAACTATTCACATGTCTTCTCTTCCTTTACTACTCCCCCTTTGATTAGCAACCACTTGTTTTTCACATGTCTTCTCTCCCCCTTTGACATTAATGGCAAAGGGCACATACTTGCAATTCCACCACTTCAAAATCATACCTGTTGCTCCCCCTGAGTAGCAGCTCCCAATCATCAATCCGGATCACAAGGTATGACTATGATATCCACCGGACTGATGCACCTTAGTGCACCTTAGTTCATCACTAGAGGGGCAATGACCCTAACTTCTCCTTGAGATACTCAAAAGAGTCCTTAGGTAGAGGTTTAGTAAAGATGTCTACAATCTGATCCTTGGAAGGCACAAACTCCAATCTGACTTCATTCTTGTTCACTTGCTCTCTCAAAAAGTGAAACTTGATGGATATGTGTTTAGTCTTTGAATGCAACACCGGATTCTTAGATATATTTATAGCACTTGAATTATCACAGAAGATTGTGATAGGTTCTTCATACTCCACTTTGATATCTCTTAGCATCTGCTTCATCCATAAAACTTGAGTGCAACTACTTGCTGCTGCAATATATTCTGCTTCAGTTGTAGATAGAGATATTGCCTCTTATTTCTTGCTTAGCCAAGAAACCAATCTCTTCCCCAAAAAGAATGCTCCACCACTGGTACTCTTCCGGTCATGCACATCTCCTACCCAGTCTGCATCAGTATATGCATGAAGAGAGAAATCATGATCTCTAGGATACCATAGACCATACTCAACTGTCCCTTTTAGATATCTTAAAATTTTCTTGATTGCCATGACATGAGATTCTCTAGGATCAGCCTGAAATCTAGCAACAAGACCAACAACCTGCATAATGTCTGGTCTAGTTTGAGTAAGATACAACAGTCCTCCAATCATTGACCTGTACTTTGTCTGATTAGCCTTAGGAGAATCATCATCTTTGCTCAATTTACATCCAGTTGTCATGGGAGTATTCATTGGTTTAGAGTCTTCTATCCCAAATTTCTTCAACAATTCTTTCACATATTTGGTCTGAGAAATGAAGATTCCTTTCTTTGTTTGAGTGATTTGCAGACCCAAGAAGAAATTCATTTCACCAAGCATGGACATCTCAAACTCACTTTTCATTTGATTTGCAAAGGTTTTACACATACTATCTCTTCCTCCAAAAATGATATCATCAACAAATACTTCAACAATCAAGATGTTTTCATGATCAATTTTGAAATACAAATTACTGTCAGCAGTAACTTTGTTGAAGCCCATCTTTAAAAGATGCTTATCCAATCTTTCATACCAGGCTCTTGGGGCTTGCTTCAGTCCATACAGAGCCTTCTTCAACTTGCAGACCATATCACCATGATCAGATAATTGAAAACCATCCGATTGTTCAATGTGCACTTCTTCTTCCAAGTCACCGTTCAGGAAGGTAGACTTGACATCCATCTGATATACCTTGAAATCCTTGAAGGTGGCAAAAGCAGGAAATAACCTGACTACTTCAATTCTTGCCACCAGAGCAAAAGTTTCTTCAAAATCAATTCATTCTATTTGAGAATAGCCCTTGCAGACCAATCTGGCTTTATTTTTTATTACTTCACCAACTTCATTCAGTTTGTTTCGGAAAACCCATTTTGTTCCAATCACATTCTTGTTTCTAGGTCTGGGAACAAGATCCCAAGTGTGATTTTTCTCAATTTGCACCAGCTTTTCCTCCATTGCCTTAGTCTAGTTTTCATCATTACAAGCTTCATTCATTGTCTTAGGTTCAATCTTTGAAATTAGACAATACTCTTCTGAATCTTGAGCAATTTTCCTTCTTGTTTGTACTCCTTTGCTTTTATCACCTATGATCTGATCTTCAGAGTGGTTCAATCTTACATACCTAAAAACTTTGGGAATTTCTTGCACTTCTGATTCTTGATCAGGCTCATTGAAACTCATCTTTTCTTCTTGGTTTACTGGATCAGTTTGAATCTGACTTTCAGAAGAGGCTTGGGCTCCTTGAATTGTAACACCATTCTGATCATCTTCATCATACTCATAAAACCTTGAGGGTTTCTCAATTCCCTCATCAACCTTCACATTTGTACTTTCTATCATCTTTCTCAGTCTCTTGTTATAACACCGGTATGCTTTGCTTTGAGTAGAGTAGCCCAAGAATATTCCTTCATCACTTCTAGCATCAAACTTGCCTAGATCTTCATCTCTTTTGATGTAGCATTTGCTACCAAAGACTCTGAAATATCTTACAGTAGGAGTAATGCCAAACCAAAGTTCATAAGGAGTCTTACCAATATTGCTTCTGATTTGAACTCGATTGAGAGTATAGACTGCAGTGCTGACAACTTCTCTCCAATAGATCTAATGAACATTTGCTTCCATCATCATGGTCTTAGATGCTTCCTGGATGGTCCAGTTCTTTCTCTCCACTACTCCATTCTACTGTGGAGTCCTAGGAGCAGACAACTGTCTCTTAATTCCATGTTTCTCACAGAACTCTATGAACCCACTGGATGTGAATTCTCCACCTCTATCAGACCTCAGACACTTCAATTTTAATCCGGTTTCATTCTCTACCATAGCCTTGAATATTTTGAATTTTTCAAGAGCTTCTAATTTCTCTTTTAGAAAGGTTACCCACATCATTCGGGAATAGTCATCAATTAGTAGCATGAAGTATCTATCACCTTGAATACTCCTGATTCTTGCTGGACCACAAAGATCAGTATGAACCAAGTCCAATAATCCGGTAGAAGATAGTTCCTTACTTTTGAATGTGACTTTTCTTAGCTTACCCAACTAACATTCCTTGCACAAGTTGTTAGTAGGTTTCACCAATTTTGGAAGATCTCTTACAGCCTGAGTATTGCTTATCTTGATGATATTATCAAAATTCACATGACACATCCTTCTATGCATAACCAACTTTGATCAACGTGAACAAATAAGCAACTTTTACCAGTACTAACCAAGTGGAAGATATTACCTTTAGTTTGAGTACTGGATGCAATCTCTATTCTAGAACTTTCAAAGATTTTGCATTTTCAATTCTTGAATCGGAGATCATAGCCTTTGTCCACCAACTGTCCAACACTGAGAAGATTGTGCTTCAAACCTTCAACATACAGTACATTACCAGTTTTGTTCCTTCCATCAAAAGAAATAGTTCCTCTTCCTCTAATTCTACCTGCAGAATTATCACCAAACTTTACCACTCCTCCTTCATACCTCTCCAAATCTATGAACTTATTTTTGTCACCTATCATATGGTGAGAGCATCCACTGTCAATGATCCAATCATCTTTCTCTTCAACTTGGGCAGCCAGAGCTCTTTCCACAGTCTTATGATTGACAACAGAGGACTTTGGATCTTCTTCCTTGATGGAAATGAACACCCATTCATTTCTAGATTTGTTTCCTAGCTCTGATTCATCATCTGTTACTCCTTCATTATCATCATCTTCATGTACATAGTAACAGTTCTTTTGGCACCTTGGCTTGATGGGATTTTGCCTTAAAAACCTTTCTAGACACCTTGAGGCAAAATGACCAATCTTATTGCAGTTAAAACACTTAAAAGGTAATTTTCCTTCATACTTACTGGATCCTCTTGGCAGCCTCTTTGCAATAAGGGCTTCAAGTTGAGTAGTTTCTACTTCTTCTTCCAAATCTTTTCTTGCTTTTTCATACCATGACAGCTTCCTTGATGAATTCTCTCTCGGATCAAACCTTTGTTTACCTTTAACAGAAGCACTGGCTTTGAATGCAGATTCAGTCTTGGGGGGTCATCTCCAAACTCTGTCATTTCAAATACAACCAATTTTCCAGCCAATTGATCTCTTGTGATAGTTGTATCAGCTCTAAATTCTTCAGTGGCAGCAACCTTAATTTTGTAAGAAGCAGGAAGGGATCTGAGAATTTTTGCCAACAATCTCATCTTCATCCAAGACTCCACCAGCATTTCTAATCCCACAAATAAGCTCATTTACTCTTGGCATAAAAGTAGTGTTGTTTTCATCTTCTCTCATCTTTAGATTTTCAAATTTTCCTTTCATACTTTGTAGCCTTGCACTTTTGACATACTTGTCTCCTTCATGTAGAAGTTCCAATTTTTGCCAAATCTCAAAAGCAGTTGGTAGGTCAATAACATTTGAGATCTCTGAATCATATAATGCGCTTAGAAGAGCCTCTATAGTCTGCAGATTGTTTTTAGCATCTGTGATTTCACTTTGGGTTTTTAGACCACCTTGTGGAGGTACATACTATGTTGTAGCCATGGTCTAGTACACCATTCCCATACATCTCAAGTGACATTTCATGCGACCCTTTCCAGAGATTAAAATAGGTTCCATCAAACTTCGGACTATCCTTCTTGTAAGACGACATCCTAGATCTCCTCAAGCAGTTAAGCTCCTTTTAGAGGAACTTGGCTCTGATACCAATTGTTAGACTTAGGGCACACAACTGAGAGGGGGGGTGAATCAGTTATGCAAAACTTTCTCCAATTACACACTTAAGTCCTTTTAGTGATTAGTAGTATATCAATCATAAAATATAATGCATTCAAATCAAAAGCAGAAACACATCAACACATAAGACACCAAGATTTTGACGTGGAAAACCCGGTTAAGGAAAAACCACGGGGTGATTAACCCAAGATTGTATTCTCTATTAGAAGAATAGAAAGAACAAAATGGCACATTCCAATAAGGGCTCACTGCTTGAGCACACTGCTCACAAGAGGATCACTGCCTACAAGAGACACACTGTCTACAAAGAGATAAGTATCACATACATGAACTGGGGAATAGCATCTTCACTATGCTTGAATCAGTTCCATTTACGCCCAATACTTCTGCTCTGCCTTTCATTCTCCTCCTCGCTACAATATCCTCATCTCCACAAGAACAACTTTGAAATGACTTTGCAACCCCTTATTTATACAACACATCAACTTAGGAATAATCATCTAAGTCGGCAAACATCTACAAGAACATCCACAAGATGTGTAACTTATCCAGTCGGCTAGGCTCAGGAAGAACACCATCATCTGGAGGTTATTCTTCAATAGCGAGCTCCAACTCCAATGCGGACAACTAACACATGCTGGACACAATCCAAAGTCCTTCACAAGGTTTCCTAAATCACCAAGAACATCCGCACTTCATCTGCATATTGAAATCCTTCTCTCTTTCATCCGAAACCTCAAGAACACAGTTTGTCACCACTGTCACCAAAGAATGAATACTTCCGGACCTTCAATTCATGAACCAATTGATTTGACACATCAAAAGGACTTCCTCAACACTCCCTCAAATCTGTAGAGTAGGAAACTGTACTTCCGGATCTCACCGGACCTGTCTGTGTCACTCTGTTACCTCTGAACACCTACCAGAACCTATTTTACTTGAGCGGCCACAAGTTCTTCATATCTTCATGCGAACCTCTGAAATCTCTACTGGATCACCTCAAGACACATATCTACAAACCCTTTAATCCACATCCTCTGATCCTCATCCTATCTTGGATTTTTGCCTTATTGTCATCACTGTTCCTGATTGAGACTAATTTTCTCAATATCCTCAGCACACAGCTCATCCAATCCTTATCATTAATGCAAGAGGAGTATGTTGACATCAATGACAACATTGGTTAGGCCCATACTTTCAACACATACAACTATTTATTTTATGTCCTTTAACCCTATGGTATTCACAATATTCATTTTCTTTGTACCAAGGAGCTTTAAAGAGTGGTGCGTCATTAGGTGGTGCTTTAGGCAATATGACATCTCCCACTTGGAGAAGCTTGTGAAAGATTATCTCCATGGGTTCCCCTAAGGGAGTAAATTGTCATCGAGGTGTTGAATTTGTTCTTGGTCAATTTCGTTGAAAAGGTTGATTTGTTGTAGATGCAGCTTGGATGTTAATAGGAGCTTTCACTGTTTGTATGTTCTTTGCATCTACAACACCATCATTAACAACATTTTTGTTCTTATTCCAAAAGCGGGTTTTATCATTTGACGATTGTGAATTGTTGTCTCTAAAAATATTGATAGTGCCCTTAGCAATTAAGCGTGTTCAATGGTGGTTCCTTTGGATATAAGCTCATCAGAGGTGCTAGCACTTTGCAATTGTAGTTGGAATGATAGCTCAGGATGAAGATTTTGGACAAAGATATCAAGCTGTTGTTTCTCAGGTATTTGCCATGATAGTTTGCTAGCCATGTTGCACCATAATTGGGTAAATGAAGAAAAAGATTCACCATTGCATTGTTTGTTATTGACAAGATCATTCATGTTCACTTCATGTTCAATGTTGAAAGCAAAATGGGATCAAAATTTGTTTTCTAGTTCCACAAAGGTCTTAATTCTTGGAGGTAAGTGAGAGAGCCATTCAAGAGCTTGTCCCACTAAGCTTTGGGGGAATAGTCTCAAGAGATATGTATCATCTTGAGCAACATCAAGACATGCAACATAGAATACTCTAAGATGGTTATCTAGATTTCCTTTTCCTTTGTATTTGTCAAATTGTGGAACTTCGAAATGCAGTAGAAAAGGTGTCATATGAAGTGACTTGTCAAATGGATATGTGCATATATCTCCCAAGGAAAATGTATTCTAAGTTTGTCCTACTACCTTGTTAATCATTTGTTCAACATCCGCTTGAGATAATTGCTGTTGTTGCAAAGGGGTTGATAGTTTGGAGGTGCAATGTAATATTGTGTATATTATGGTTGTTGTTGTGGAATGTATGTAGGTATGACCATTTGTTGAGGTTATGTGGTCACATTATATGTCAAAGGATTGGTATGTGACACATGTGTTTGCAATATTGTTGTCCTTGAGACACAAGTGGTGGTTGGGTATATTGCGATGGATTAGCTCCAAGATTTTGCATCACATGGGAAGTAGATGATGGATTGACGTTCATCGATGGTTGCGAATTGAAAGTTGGATTGGTATTATGGTAAGCAACAGAAGGATTGGTGGATGAAGAAGAATGGACACTTGGGTTGGTGTTTTGGATGACATGAGGATTGGTGGATGAAGACAGATGGACATTCGGGTTTGTGTTCTAGATGACATGAGGATTGGTGTATGTCATGTGTTGGGTAACAATGGGTAATCCTTGGGTTGCATAAGACAGATTGACGGTTTGTGAAGGATTATATGGGAAGTGATGTAAGTTGATCAACATAGGAGACAGGGGTGCTAGGAGTGGTTTGTGATATAATATTTGGATCAGTCATGTCAATGAGACTAACATTGGGATTATATGGTGTGTGGGATGGATTTGTGGAGATCATGGAGACCATATTAGAGGTGACAAGAATATGAGTGTGAGGTGTAGTTTCCACATGTGATACAATAGGAGTAGTAGTTTGCAATGGTTGTGAGACTTGTGTGGCTTATGGTGTTTGGATAGCTTGTGAAACTTGCAGAGTTTGCGATATAGGAATGGCTTGTGAAACTTGAGGAGTTTGGACTTGTGAAACATGGACAACTTGTGATACTTGAGGCATGGATATGGTCATGGTAGGGGCATGTGTGTGTTGTGAAACATGAAAGGTGGAATGCTCAAATTTTGTGAAAGAAAAAGAAGTACATTGGTTGGAGTTATCAAAGGTTCTAAAGTGTACTCTGAGCGTGGTGGGTTTGATGGTGTAACGGTAGATAATGAGGGAGATGGATTGGAAGGTGGATGTGAAGGTGTGGCTATAGTGGTTGGTCCCTTTGCAACAATAACAGGAGTATTGGGATCATGTTCTTGAATAGAGGATATGTCAAAATCACTTGGTAATTTGGCTCCCATGCAGGCAAGTTGCAAGAAGTAACGATTAGGATCAGATAAAACAAGCTTCTCAACTTGGTCCCATACATGCGTGTCCCAAAATTTAGATAGGTCCTCTTGGGATTGCTCTTCATAAGTTGCTGTGAATGGGTGAGGTTGCACTTGGTGTGAGAATGACAGACCAACGATGTATCCTTTGGGTACGAACATGTAAGAAGGCATACTAGTTGTGAATTGGGTTGCATCTTTAAGGGGTGTTGATCACGATTGTTGTATTTGGGCTTCCGTATCAACTCGCAATTTTGCTTCCATTTCAGCTCTATATTGGCTCCTAGTTTGAGGCATGATGGTTGATGTTGAAAGTTGGACTTAGCTTGTCAAGGTTGAGACCCAAAGGTGATGGTTGGCTGATTGTCTGGTGTTGGTTTGTTTTGCTAGTTTGTTGTTTGCTTTGTTCTCTAATGGGTTGCTTGGTTGCTATTGTTGGGTTGTTTTGTTGTTGTTGTTGGTTGCTTGGTTGTTGGATAAACTTACCTAGAGGAGAGCTCACACACTCAAGGGAAAAGTTGGTTTCTAATGTTGTTTGCTGATATTGCTAGGGCTAGGTAAAGCCAAAAGATTGATGCTTGGTTGTTGGTTTTGCTAGTTGGTTGTTGTTTTGGGGTCTCAAAAGCCCAATGGTTTGATAGGCCCGAGACAGGAGACAATGCTTAGGTGACTGTGGATGCTCAAAAGACTATCTAAAAGCTGATGACAGAGCTAAAGATGTCTAAAAGTGCTATTGATTGGCTTGGATGGCTACTAATTGCTGATATTAACAAGAAGCGATTGGTAATAGCTTAAAAGTGACTCAGATAAGGCTAAAAGCGACAGATAATAGCTCAAAAGTGATATGGTTTTGTTTTAGATGACAGACTGTAGGGTTGACCAGAGGCAAGCAGGTTTACTAGAGGCGATCAGTCACAGGTCATAAGTGATTCAGTGATGTTTAAAAGTGACGCAAATTTTCCAGAACTGAGTAGCTGTTGGTTAAAAGTGATCAAGTTTTTGCAAAAAGTGAACAACTGCTGTTTAAAAGTGATTTGGATGTCTAAAGGCGAGTAGTTAAGGTTCAATGGCAATCTATGTCTATCAGAGGATATGGTTGAATGATGTTTTTGACAAGAAAATAGTGATTTCAGTCACTCACACTCACAACAATCACAAACTTGTACAACCTAGGCTAGGAAAGGACTGCATTTGGTGAGTACCCTTGCCGTGCTTATTCAAAGCGGAGAGCTTTAGGATCTTGGTAGCATCGACTCCCCTCGATGACACTCACTTCTCACACATACCAAGATCTAGGTTTCCCAAGGCTTGTCCCCCCACCAAACCTTAGGATTGTCCCTGCTATCTCTACTAAGAACCACGAGAATCAGGGTGGCTTCAAAGGTCCCACCTTTTGCATCAACAAATAGAGGGTTTTTGGCTACTACACAAGGTTGCTAATAAGGGCAACCATTTAGGTGGCTATACGTGTGGCAACGCTACTCTCTATTATGGAGTCTCCCAGCCTTCAAGGGTTACGTAAGCCTTGGAGGGTTTTGGGGGAGGTTGGCTGTCGGTATAACACAACACCCATTGTTTGTGGCTTTCGACACAAATACTTTTCTTATTTAGCGGTTCAGAAGGACTTGGCTTTAGCCCATTACCGCTTCGGTTGTACCCCTTCTCACACTGGGAAGGCAGGCCCTCTAAAGATAATAACAAGTTCTCATGCTCCCAAGATCCATTTGATAGGCAAGGGGAGAGGATACTTTTGTTATTAAATTTAGGTTACAAACATGCACAACAAGCAATCCAAAAAAGGATAAATCAAGCATGGAGAAAATAATGATTCTTTTTAAGCACCAAGCCCAAATGTTCCTAAATTAGTGATAAAATGCAATGTATTGGACCGATCGAAGCTACAATAGATATGTTAGTAGTTTGATAACCTCCTTTTCTTGGGAAATCGATAAGATGTTGCAAAAGAAATGATTAATAGCCAAGAAAACTAGACTGTAAATGATAAAACTGAAAGTGACACAGTTACAAGAGGCGATCAACTATTGATCAAAAGTGATCTATATTCGTCTGAAAGTAAAATGTTACCAATCAGAAGTGATGTAGACCAACCCAGGTGTGAACTGTTAGGACTCAAAAGCGATGCAAAAAATCAAGATGCAAATTGTTAAGGCTCATCAGTGACCTAATTATGCCAAATGTGTAAAACTCCTTGCAAAACGTTAGATGTAAACAAGAAACCCTAATCTGCAGGAAGCAATCCAAACAGCCATAAGTGATTAGTTTCAGCTTAAAAGTGATGTAAATTATGATAGATGCGACCACTGTTTGCTCATAAGCAACTCGAAAAAGACTGGAAGCAACCACTGTTGGCTTAAAAGTGATCCAGAAAATGTTGAAAGTGGCAGATTTCGGCTTAAAAGTGATGCATATGTTCTGGAAGTGACTGGTTTTCTCTTAGAAGTGATTGAAACTTGCCGTAATTGCTTGGAAAATCTAATCTTCACAAAAAACAACTTCAAATAGCAAAGTTAATCAAGGACGTGAGTCCCATCGGGTGTGCCAAAATGTGATAGGTAAAAATTAGGTTAATAAGATCAAGCATTACAAATGAAAACCTAATATACCACCATCAAAGAATCTAATCTTTGATGCAATGTGTTTTATCATGTTTCAAAGAATAAGATTTTTTTACAATGATACATGCCCCAGTTTGCCCCTGGTACAAGTTTAACGACAGGATGCCCCCTCGAGAGATTGGATGAGAAGAAGGCTTAAAGCGTGAGACAGACAATCTCACGAAGAAGAAGGTGGAAAGTATGTTAGGTTGAAGAAAACAGGACATGGTTTGGAGGTACGCGAAGTAGTCACAATTGTCACACAGTCAGCTATGGTTCACTTGCTATATATAGGATCTAGGTCCACAAGTCCTATTCAATTGCACACTTGTCCTTAGTTGATTTGTCTTTGAGAGCTTAGGAGAGCAGAGGAGCTAGAGAAGTCAACAGAGATATAGATATTCTACTCAAGGAGCACTATTTTGAGTGAGTCTGATGGTTCGATCAGCCACCCAAGGCAAGACCACCAATATGTAGTTTGATAAAACTCGTTAAAAGTCATTTATTAGGCCAATAAATGCTTAGGAAAAATAGCTAGGATAGATGCGCCAAACTACAGTTCGGCGCATAGGCTCCCCGAAACGGTGCATATGCTGGGAAACTGTGCATCTGAGTAATCTTATGGTGCATATGATAAATGTGTGCATAGAGGCCAAGAATTAGCGCATCCACTGTGGAACCGCACATGTGACACAACAAGTAGCGCATATGCCAGAATGGTGCATATATGTCAAGGATCAGCTCATTCATGCTGAAGTGGCGCATCTGATATGAATTGATGCATTTACCACCTGGTTTAGCATTTTGCACTAGGATAGTCAGTTGACTTAATGAAATTAACCCATTGGCACCTTGATCGATGTGTCAATTGATAAGTGATCTCTGAGATTGCCGAGAATCTAGTCAAGAAAGATATGATGTTTTGATTAATTTTGACAAGTTAAGTTAGTGATAGGATAGTTTGATTGCTTTGAGTAGATTTTGCTTGGATATGGGTTATTTGCTTGACGCTATGCTTTCTTAGTTGCAGGAGGACATTCATGATACTCTGATGTCATGAGAGTGGTTCCCTTTACTGTTGTTGCACTAGTATATGCTGACAGAGATGGATTGTTAGGCTCTTAGCTCTATGGGTCTGCACTATATTTGTTTCATGTCCAAGGTTCACGCGAACTGCAGTTTGTTGACTGCAGCAGTGGAGCGATTCCACAACAAGGATGGGACATTCCATCTACTGACTGGGGAGATGGTGATCACTCTAGAGGACATACACAAGATTCTGCACCTCCCTATTCAAGGAGAGTTGGTAGAGTACGATCCACAACATGATGTGGGATTGGCTGAGTGCAGATGTGCTTTTGATGACCTAGATCTGGTTGAGCAGGTGATTTCATGGTAGGACATTCATGACTGTTATGACTACTTCCTAGGGATAGTGGTGGGATTGATCGACAACGTAGTATGCCCAGATAGGAGATCACATGGGTTCCCAATTGGCTGGGGGAGGGTGATGGAGAGCATGATTACCAGTGGGACTCGATACTTGTGGGGTGTGTGTATACTAGCACAATTGTACAGGGATATGCACTAGGTGGTGTACCATAGAGGGGCCAGCTTGTTAGTAGGTGTGTTTCTTTTGTAATTTTGGTTGTGGGAGCACATAGCCATCATGCGGCCAATATGTGTTTTTCATAGGTAGAGAGGGGAGCCATACAACTACGGATATGTAGGCATGATTTCCCAGCACAAGCTGGGAAAGCTTGAGTATTGGAGACATGCACTAGATAATGTGGATGCAATTATCTAGTTCCCATAGCTAGACTGTGAGGTATGAGAGGACGAGGACAATGAGTTGCCATATTATTTCTAGACTCAGAGGCTTATTGGCAGGACACGGTATATACTAGAGCGTCAGATTGTCAGTAGAGTACAGAGACAGTTTGGTAGAGTGCAGGGCAGGCTTGATTTGCAAGGACTCATGCAAAGAGGCTGAGGTGGGGCCCCATGGCATTGTATGAGGAGGCCTTGGTAGACTTTTGTTAGATTCCTTATGCAGCTTGGCCTATGAGGAGGGAGATAGTAGATGTGGGTATGATGCTAGACTATGAGGAGTGGTTCGCTGCTCATCCATTTCCAAGATATTTAGGACCTGGAGAGTTGGCTCATCGTATAGATGAGGAGGATTCAGATGACGAGGATGGGGCTGGCAGGAGGAGGAGGGGACAAAGGAGGGGTGGGGGGGTTTAAGGAGAGGGAGACACTGGTGGGGTTGGAGGAGATGGAGGAGGTAGACCGAGATGGAGGAGGTAGACCGAGATGGAGGAGGAGGTCCAGGGAGGGACCCTCGGGACAACAGTAGGTTGTGCAGCCATAGGCTACAGGGAAGGTACAGGTGCTGATACAACAGGTCACACATCAGCAGGTGCAGGGACAAGGAGAGCAGGTTCTGCAGCTTGATTTACATCAGTAGGCCATTGTTATGTTATAGGGTCAGGTGAGGCAGCTGAGGGCCCACATTAGAGTAGTAGAGTCTCAGAGAGAGGTAGATGTAGGATGGATATCAGAGATCTCTAGAGAGCAAGACTCAGCCTTGGCGAGGGTACAGGCAATCAGAGTGGAGAGAGATGTAGCAGTGGCAGCCCTGGGTATAGATAGTACTTCAAGTTTTCTAGTTACACAGGTGTAGCAGGCACAGACACAGTTGGCATAGGTACAGACACAACTAGCCTAGGTATAGGGTGAGCTTACTAGAGCATAAGCTCAGACTCAATTACATAGGGTTATACCACGGGGCAGTGACAGCAGACCAACGTGCACCTAGATATAGGAGTCAGTCTATGGCGTCACAGAGGGCAGGTGGATCTCGATTTGTTGCATCAGTGAGAGGCCCCCAACAATCAGAGGGTGATAGAGGAGAGGGCAGTGTAGGGAGAAGTGCTCCACAGCAGCAGGGTTAGCCAGTTTTTGACACTTGTACTAATTTTTGGCTTGATGTACACACATTTTTGATGGCTCAGATACCCTGATATGCATATATTTGTATTATTTTGTCCCGAGACATGTATCATTGTCTTTTTGTACTTTGTATACATTTCATGACATGACTCTGAGAGATGGACAAATATTTTGATATATTGTACATTTGTACATGTTTTATGCTTTACATGATGATGCAGTTATTGATGTTCTACATGCATTTGTTTCTATGTTTATATGCTATGGATGTAATCTATCTTATGATGCTTTATACATGTGATGCATATTTTGATTATGGGATGTTAATGCAGTTTTAGATGGATGGCGATGATCTAATATGCAAAATGTGAATGAATGTCTCATGTGATATGATATGCAATCCTATGCTATGTTTTTGGTATGTCCAAATGTATTCAATCGACACAGAGATGATATAGATAGGTGGAAGAAAAGGAATGAAAGGAATACATGCTTTTATTTGATGCTCTACAGGATTGCATGGATGATATGGATTTCTGGATATTAAATGGATGTGGATACTTTGTCGTCATTAGAGTGCAAGTACTTTGCTTTCATCATTGGGTGCTTTTTGTTTATTTTCTCTTTTTGAAATGTTGTAAGGAAATACAAGCATATAGGTATAATTAAACTGAGGTGACCTGAGTATTCCTTACATGGATTTTGATATAGCAAGTTGATACAAGCATCTAGTCAAACTTGAATCTAGATGACCTGAGTACCTCTTGCATTTCAACAGACAAGGATTGCCCCTTTTCATGTTTAGACCTCCGAAGTCCTCAATGATCTTTTGTTGATCATGTCGTTAGACAAAAGTCATCACATTAATAAAGTTTGATCCACAAATAGAAGACAAAGAAAAATATTATGCCCCATTCATGGCATCTCTAGCTTTTGGCATCCTTGAGTAGCATAGATAGACATAATGACAAAAATCCAAGACCTTGTAAGTTAACCTGTTCACAAAACATTCTTGCATTAGATGTGTCTTTTTGCCATAATTGATATAGAATTAGTCTGAGTGTTTCAGTACATGTTTGCTTTGGACAGGTTGATGCTTTTGTGCCAAGATTTTTGTTTTTGGAAGCTTTCTTTTCTACGCTCACTTGTCTAGTGAAATGTATCACAATCCTTATTGGTATTCTCTTAGAACATGTGGCATTCAAGAATCTGAATCTACAACCAGGTCGAGGAGTTACCCCTAATTTAGTCAAAAGATCAACTTATTATGGGTGACATGACAAACATACATGGAGAGATAGACCCTAAGGGACTGACCTATTGCCTCGGGGGCTCATTGCTAAATGGACTTGCCTACGTGACGACTTAGAGGCAACGTATTTTGGGGTGAACCTGATGGACCTAGGACCTAGGTGATGGCAAAGATGCAGAAATGGTATGGATAACAAAACATACGACACTTGACGGAATGGACATGAAAGAAGGGGAGCGGAGCCTTGGCGGCTCATTGAGAATGGCCTTGCCTACGTGATAACTCAAAGGCGACATAGTTCGACAACAGCTCAAGGATTGGTTCAAGATGAATGATACGATGGATACAAGAGAATTGAGGTCACAACAGATGGAGGAAGTGGTTTGTCATAGATAGCATCTGTTTACCAGGTTTTCACCACTTGCTTTTATTTGCACGAAATCTAAAAGTACACATGACGCCTGTTTGCCAGGTTTTCACCATTGGATGATTTTTTTGTTATTTTTCTATTTTTTTGATTGATTTTTTTGTTTGTTTGTTTTTTTACCACTTTTTCAATTTTTTTGTTATTTTTTAGACTCCCTTGCATTGGGGTTTAGGTATAGAACTTGAAAAGATGCATGTTGTTGATGGGGTCATCAAATAGTTTTCCTTCAGATGTAGCTAATTGATATGCTCCTGACCCATAGGCTTCAATGATGACATAGGGACCCAACCAGTTGGGTTCAAACTTGCCTTTATTTTCTTGATCTTGCTAATTTCTAGGATTTTCTTTGAGGACTAGATCACCAACTTGGAATACTGGGGGCTTTACCCTATGGTTATGGCTTCTGGACATCCATTGCAGCTCTAACTCTTGAAGTTTGGACACTCTGTACTCTTCGTCAGATATGAGACCTTTTAACAAAACTCACAAGGATGGGATCCCGACTTCAATGGGCAAGATGGCTTTAGATCCATAGACCATGGAGTATGGTGTTACACCTATGGGTGTGTGGATACTTGTATGATAGGCCCACAATGCTAGATTTAATTGGATATGCCAATCACGGCCGACATCATTGACAGTCTTTTTTAGGATTTTCAAAATAATTTTATTTGATGCCTCCACCTAGCCATTGCCTTGGGGGTAATAGGGGGTAGAAAAATGGTGCTGGATATGGAATTTGTCACATAGTTCCCTGACATCTTAATTTTTGAATGGCCATCCATTATCCATGATAATGGAGGAAGGGATACCATAGAAACAAATGATATAGTTCAAGATAAAGGAGGCAATCTGCTTGCCTGTGATATTGGCTAAGGGCACAACTTCAATCCACTTCGTAAAGTACTCAGTGGCAGTGATTATGAATTTATGGCCGCTAGATGGAGGGTGAATCTTACCCACTAAGTTGAGTCCCCACTAACAAAAAGGCCAAGGAGTCATTAATGGCTACAACTCCTGTGCTGGTGCATGTATCAGGTTCCCATGGATATGGCACTTCTTGCACTTCTTTACAAAATGATAGGAATCTTGTTCCATGGTTGGCTAGTAGTATCCCATGCGTATGAGTTTCTTGGTTAGGGTAGGGCCACTAGAGTGGGTCCCACATATACCGTCGTGCACTTCATTTAGGGCGGTTTGATATTCCTCACTATTGAGACACCTAAGGAGAGTACCATCGAGACCTCGACAATATAGGATATTGGCGACAATGGCATACTAGGATGCCTGACAGATGAAGGTTCATTTTTGGTTACTAGAGAGATCAAGTGGGAGGGTATTCTTTTTAAGATAGGCAAATATTTTTCCATAGAGGGGGGAATTAGTTCCAACAATGTGGCAAATGATATGGGATTCAGGAGTGTCATATGCAGGACGGGACGCTGGCTCTACCAAGAACTCACAACGTGATTGATTATTTGGAATATCAAGGAGAGATGCAATTGTTGCCATGGCATCTGCAGCTTTGTTCTCAATCCTTGGTATCTGCTCAAAAGAGATCTTGACAAAGTATTCTTTGAAGTCATCTACCATCCATTTGTAAGGGATTAATTTCTCATCCTTTGTCTAGTAGTTGTCATTTACTTGATTTATGACCAGCTGTGAGTTACCATACACCTGAAGTTCTTTGATATTCCATTCAACTGCTAGCTTGATGCCAATGACTAGGGCTTCATATTCTGCCACATTGTTGGTGCAGGGAAAGAGTAATCTGTATGATTTAGGAATGGTGTCACCACTAGGGGTGACCAACAAAATACCTGCTCCTGACCCATGCTGCGTATATGAGCCATCGAAGTACCTTTTCCAGGTTGTTGTGGTTATGTGGTAGATAGATTCATCTGGAAATTCGAAGCTCAAAGGGCTATCATCTGTTAGAGGTGCATCTGCCAGTTGATCTACAAGTACTTGGCCTTTTATTGCCTTCCTATCTACATATTTGATGTCGAACTCGCTAAGAAGCATGACCCATTTGGACAATCTACCTGTTAGGGCTGCTTTGTTAAGTACTTGAGTGGATCAATCTTTGCTACTAGTTTGACAGAATGTGACAACATGTAATGTCTCCACTTTTGTGACGCGAAGACCATTGTGAGACATGCTCTTTCAATTGGCATGTATTGCAGTTCATATCCAACAAGTGTTCAACTGATATAGTAGATTGCTTGTTCTTTCCCTTCATAATTTTATTGTGCGAGGAGAGCTCCCAGAGCTGTTGGTGTGGCCGAGATATACAATAGTAGAGCTTTACCCTAAATCAATGGCATCAATACAAGTGATTTCATGAGATATTCTTTTAGCTAATGAACTGCCTATTCAGATGAATCATTCCATTTGAAAGGGACATTCTTATGTAAAAGGTGGGAAAACAGAAAGGTGGGAAAACGGATGGCACTTGTCTGCCAATTGAGAAATGAATCTTCTGATAGATTGTAGTTTTCCTTGTAGAGATCTTAGTTGAGTGAGATTCTTAGGAGGTGACATTTCCATGATGGCCTTCACTTTAGCTGGGTTGACTTTGATTCCATTAGCAGACAATATGTATCCAAGTAGCTTGCCTAATGTAACTCCAAACACGCACTTCTTTAGATTGAGGCGCACATTAAACTGTTCTAGTCTTGTGAAGATTTTGTCTAGTACTGCCAGGTGTCCTTCTCTTGTGAGTGATTTTTCCAAGATGTCATCAACATAATCTTCCATTATAGTGTGCATCATGTCATGGAAGATTGTGGTCATAGCTCTTTGATATGTTGCACCAACATTTTTCAAACCAAATGGCATGACACACCAACAATAGGTGCCCCATGGACATGTGAACGTAGTCTTGTGTTGGTCTTCAGGTGTAATTTTGATCTGGTTGTATCTGGAGAAATCATCCATTAGTGATAGCATGGTGTGCCCTACCATGAGATCTACAATAATGTCAATGTTTGGCAGGGGGAAATCATCTTTTGGACAAGCTTTATTTAGGTCTCTAAAGTCATTACATATTTAGACTCTACCATTTGGTTTGGTAATTAGTACTATGTTTGAAATCCACTCAAGATAGTCTATTGGTCTGATGAATCCAACATCTAATAGTTCCTTCAGCTCTTCTTTCACCATGAGGGCCACATGTGGGTGCATCTTTCAAAGTTTTTGCTTTACTGGCTTAGCTCCTAGAGCTAAGGATAAGTGATGCATTATGAGATTTTGATCTAGCCTTGGCATATCCGCATATGTCCACACAAATTTGATTTGTTTCCTTTTGAAGAATTCAGTGAAGGGTGGATTTTCCTGTGTAGTTAAAGACTGTGCCATGTGAATCATTCTGGGACTGTCATCGGTGCTAACATTGATCGGTTCTACTAGTTCTATCAAGATTGAAGATCTCTCCTGATGTGTGAGATTTGGTAGAGGGTCAAACCTTCCATCCTTCGGCACCTCAAAGAGTTTTTTACTATTGGATATGTCTATATTTTTACTTTTTTCATGATCTAACACTACCGCAGAGCAGTTTTCACCATTAGATCTTTCTTTCATTTTGACATTTTTGAGACTGAAAGGCTTGGCACTCTCTCCTAAATAGGCCTTCTCATTGAGTTCTATGGCATAGCCAGCTCTATGGTCCCCTGCGGGTATATGATCTCTAAGCTCAAGATAGTCTATGATGGCTTCATCATTTTGAAAGGTATCGAGCTCAGGGGTAGTGTCTTGTAAGTCCCAATCTATGAGTTTGGGGTACAACAATGGTAAGGGGTCATTGGGTTGGTCTAGTTCGATGGTATTGATGGTCAAGATAGAGGTGTTATGGTCATCATTATAAGCATGGACAATGCCTGTGATGGTACTCTCCATTAGATGATCTGTCAAGGGGGGTATCATTCTTTCCTCATGACTTTCACTATTAGTATTATGTGGGTTAGACTCTAGCGATCTAGCCCTTGGACCTTGTCCCTCAGTTGCATGGGTTGGGTCATACTCATGGACAACATCGATATCTTTTTCATCACAAGATAGCTCAAAGAGGCTATCCCACTCATATTCATTGGAGTTAGTCTCACTCCCCATTTACAGTTGGTGAATTTGATCAACCAGATTAGTAGCAGATGTTTTTGTTTGTTTGCCTTTACACTTATTTGCTTTGTTGGTTCTGTTTGTGCCAGTGTAACCTAGCCCTGTAGTGTCTTGGGCTATCAAGGTGTGAGGTTGGATGGGTTTAGTGATACCATCCTTTCTTGAACCAAGTGGATCGTGTCCTTCATACCCCATTCTTTGTAGCATTTGGAATCCTTGACGGTATTGCTCAGTTTGTATCATGGAGTGATGGTCTTGTTGTGTTGATAGACTGACTTCATCCTTATATAACCATTGAAGGATATCTTTTTCATCGCTGTCATCTTCAAGGCTTCCCCATTTGATGAATGAACCTTTGGTAGGTTCGACTATCTTGGATTTGCTCATGGAAGGCCTTCCATAAGATTTGGGGGATAGAGGGAGTTGTGCTAAGCAAAAGGATTGGGAGATTGTGTATTCACCTAGGCCCTTATCTTTGAGTCTGAGGTCAGGTTGGGAAGGTTTTGATGTGGAAGTGAGTGAAGTTGGGTCAACCCGGGATGAAGATGAAGCAGAGGCACAGTTATGAGGAATCACAACTTTAGGTTTAAAGTGAATGGAGTTGCAATATTGAAATGGATTGGGGTCACCTTGGATGGTGATCTCTTGGCCTTCATAGGGGAATTTGATACATTGGTGATATGTAGATGACACTGCTTTCAGAGCATGTATCCATGGTCTCCCAAGAAGAATGTTAGACGCTAGCTCCATGTCAAGTACTTGGCATGCCACATCTTTTACTATAGGTCCCACTCTGATTGGTAAAATAACAGTTCCCTTGGAAGTTCTCTCCTCCTCATCATAGGTTTTGATAGTGATTTTCTTTTTTGGATCAATAGCTTTCTCTGCAAACCCCAATGCAAGGATTAGCTTCAAGGTGCAAATATTCAAACCGGCTCCTCCATCGATTAGAACCCCTTTTATCTTGTGTTTGTGGATGAAGGCTTTGATATGAAGAGAGGCGTTATAAGGTTGGGTAATTGACATATCATCCTTTTCAGTGAATGATAGGGAGTGAGGTGAGGTAATGTGACCTACCATGGTTTGAAACTATTCTTCGGCAAGGTTCATTGGAATGGAGGCTTCAGAAAGAGCATTGTCAAGTATGGCCCTATGGGACGAGGATAGATGCAAATGTTCTAGAATAGAGATATGTACTAGTGTCTTATGGAGTTGATCCAAGATACTGTATTGATTAGCCGGAGAAGCTGGGGCTCCTCTAAGAGTGACTCTATTACTGCGAGTGGTATCATTACAATCTGAGTCTTTGTTTATAGTGATCACATTGACGCATGGATCACTTTCCAAGATGTGGTTAACAACATAGTCAAATGACACTTTTGTGTAATTGGTGTTGTTAGTTCCATTGTTGTTTTGGTTGGAAGACCCTCCCTGCTCATAGTTGGGAAGCAAATCCTTGAATGCCTAGTGATCATTATTATAGGTATGTCTGTCAAGTGATACTTTGTTTTGCTCTATCAAATCTTGGATAGTGTGCTTGAGCGCAATGCAGTCATTGGTTTTGTGCCCCCTATTTCGATGGTACTTGCAGAAATCATTGTCATTCCACCAAGGAGGTTTGACTTTTGGTTCATATTCCCGCGCTGTTGGAAGTGTTATGATTAACTTCTGTAGGGCGGTTTCTAATGATTCTCCCAAAAGTGTAAGTTTTCTCCTAGGTTGAAAGCTTGTAAATCATGATTTAGGGTTTCTTGGTTTATTTTGCGGGGGTTTGTTTTGCGGGTTCAATAAGTTGAAGATTGGTTGTTTTGGTGCTGCATTCTTGGCATCTACCACCCCATCATTTACAATGTTTTTGTTCTTTGTCTAGAATCTTGGTTTATCTACATTGGTATTGGTACTAGGAGTGTCTTTATAAAGATTTATTTGACCTTTGGTGATTAAAGCCTTTTCGATGATTAGACCCATTTCAATGACCTTACTAAAGGAAGTAGGACATTGGATTTGTCTCTGATAGCTTAGGTCAGTTTGTAAGTTATGGACAAACATCTCCAGCAATTGTTTTTCAGGCATTTGATGTGGGCACTTACTTGCCAACTATCTCCATCTTTGTAGGAAGGCGGCAAAAGATTCTCCACCTTTTTGTTGTTACAAAGATCTAAGATTAAGGTGTCATGCTCAATATTGTAGGAGAAGTATGTGACAAATTTTTCCACAAGTTCATTAAAGGTTCTAATGCCGAGTGGTAGTCTAGAAAACCATTCCATGGCTTGTCCTCCTAAGCTTCTTAGAAATAGTTGCATATGATAAGTATCATTGTGGGCGACTTCAAGACACGCAATGTTAAATTCCCTAATGTGGTCCCTTGGATCACCCTTTCCTTGATATTTTTTAAATTTTGGCACCTCAAATTTAGAGGGGAAAGGTATCATGATCAAGGTCTTATCAAAAGGATATGGTGAAATGTCCTCTAGGGAACAATGCTTAGTTGATGTTCCTGTTTGCATGTCTATGAATTGTTGTTGTAAAGCTTGGATCTGTTGGGTCATTAAGCTTAGGGCATTCGTAGAATCAATGGTTGCTTTGCTTTTGTCTGTGGTTATTTCCTCTCATGTGCTTCCTTTAGGGTTTCTTTCTTCCTCAGGTTCTTTTAGAGCTTCCACATCAAAATCTTTAGGGAGTTTGAATCCTAGTTGTGCTAAGTGCAGAAAGAATCTAGTAGGCTCTTGAGCAAGTACCTTGTCCATTATGCATTGAAACCTTCGGTCTTGCTAAGTTTGTAGAATCTCTTCCTGAGATTTTTCCTCATCACTTTCATGAGGGGATGAAATAGTTTTGTCCGCCATTTCAATTTGTTTTTGTTTCTAGGACCTCGTTAAGACCATGCAAGGTGATTTGAGATGGGATGGAGTGAGTTTGAAAGATTTGAAAAAGAAGTGATAGAATGTGCCAAGGTTTGGACAAGATTCCTCTTAGACTATTGGTGTCAAACAAGTTAGTTGAAACAAAACAATAGTCAAAGTAAGGATGATAGAAATCCATTTACTTGATGTAGACTAGTTTTGCACAAGCCACTAGTGGAGTTCCGAGAGAAAAGGATGATTGACCCTTGATAGTGGAGACTCACTACGTTTGTTTGAGGGTGATGCCATTAAGAATAGCTTGGTACTAACCTAGTTTTTGGATATCCTATTTGATTTTTGGAAGAGTTTTGCAAAGTTTTTGGAATGATGTGAGTGTGGAAAAAGCAACTATGGTATGGAAAAAGAACGAGATGGTTGACTTGCATGATTTTAATCAGATCTTGGGAAAACTAAGACAAGTTTGAAATGGGTTATTGAAAAGTTGAAAGTTTTTTTTTCTCCTAGGAAGTACGGAACAGCTCTTTGGAATAGATGCGCAGCAGTACATGCGCCGGAATAGAAGACAAATGTGCCATAGGTCGAAGCACATGTGCAGATCTGGCAAATTTTAAATGCGCAACAACAGTAATCAAATGCGCAGTAGGTTGAAATGTATGCAAAGCAGGTCATAATGGATGCACCATTCTAGTTTTTTAGTTTGTTTTTGTAGAGTTTTTCAGCACATTTTTCAAAAAAATTTGTTTTTGGTTGAAAACTTGGTCTTTTTTTTTGAATTTTGACTTTCAATTATGGCAGATAAAGACACAACAAGTGCATAGAAGTTTTCATGATTTTTATCTTTTATTATTTTTTTTGTATTTTTGTGCACTTTTTGACACAAGAAGAATTACGACCTAGGCTGGAAAGGACAGTATTTATTGAGTCCCCTAGTTGTGCATATTCAAAGTGTGTAGCTCCAGGATCTGGTAGCACCGGCTCTCCTCCATGGTACTCACTTCTCATGCCTACCAGATCCAGGTTTCCTTAGGCTCGTCCCCCCATCGAACCTTAGGATTGTCCCTACTACCTCTACTAAGAATCACATGAATCGGGGCTACTTCAAAGGTCCCACCTTTTGCACCAACAAATAGAGGATTTTGGTATACTAGACAATGGCTAAATAGTCAAGGCAGCCATTTGAGTGGTTATACATGCGGCAACACTAGTCTCTATTATGGAGTCTCCTAGCCTGCAAGGGTTACGCCTTGGAGGGTTTTGGGGGAGGTTGGCTGTCGGTGTAACACAATGACACTCGTTGTAGGAGGCTTTCACCTCAAGCACAATTTATTTATAGTGGATTGGTAGGGCTTGGCTTTAGCCTGTTACCACTTAGGGTCGTCCCTACTTGGATATGCAGGCATCCAAGGGTAGGCCCCTCTAAAGGTTATACACAAAGAATGACAAGTCTAGCATTTTGGTCACCCAGTAAAGGGGAGAACATAAGCCTATTGTCATTTAGCAGACACAGTAAATAGTGGTTCTTTCACCCCTATTTAAAAAGAAAAAGACTATATGAGTTACACTACTTGGGCACACACACAGTTGTTAACTTTGAAGTGATTAAAGATAGCAATGTTCTAAACTAAAAGAGATAGCAATAATGCAAAGATAGCAATGATGTTCATTTACTACCCTCCTAATTAAGAACTATGTGAGATTGGCATGCACACATTGTTTTACTTTTCCTCCTAGTTAATCTATGATGTGTGTTTTAAGGAAAATAAAACTATCTAGCTCTTAACCCTACATGAAAATCAAAGAATCAATCTTGCAAGATAAATGTCAGTGTTAGAAAACCTGCAAGAAATTCCTAGGCAATTCCTAAAATCATATGCGCAGCTTAAGAGACTGAATAAGCATAAACAGTGCTCAAAAGCGCAACAATTACAAATGCATGGGAGAATGGGTTATAAGTGTAGAAAGAATGAATGTACGCATAAAATAATTAAAAGTTTTGAATCAGATATCAGATGCGTCAGATATTGGAATGGATGCGCCGAAGTATCGTATGTGCCAGAATAGGTTGTACATGTGCAGCCTTGGAGGATGTATGTGCCGAAAGGTTGCATGCACTGGAACAGTGATTAGATGCACCGTGGGATCAATCAGATGCACCAAATGAATTTATTTGAAGACTGCACATAGACTGTACAAAACTGTCACTCAAGAACTTAGTTTTTTTGTTAGATTTGGGGCAAAGGCCCCACGGTGGGCACCAGAAATGTTATCAGGAAAAATGGGATAATAATTTAAATGAATATAAAACCCAATAACTCAATGAAATGTGCAAGCAACAAAGAATAAAACTAAATAAACAACTTACAGTGCTTTGTTACTTGGCGGCTTCCATTGTTCGCCTATTCTCATTTGATCTTCGGCGATGAATGTAGCCCTGAGGAAGCTTGCTTCCTTGCTTTGATTCCAACAAATAGAAGATTTTGGTATACTAGACAATAGCTAAATAGTCAGGGCAACCATTTGAGTGGTTACACGTGCGGCAACACTACTCTCTATTATGGAGTCTCCTAGCCTGCAAGGGTTATGCCTTGGAGGGTTTTTGGGGAGGTTGGCTGTCAGTGTAACACAACGACACTCGTTGTAGGAAGATTTCACCTTGAGCACAATTTATTTATAGTGGATTGGTAGGGCTTGGCTTTAGCCTGTTACCACTTAGAGTCGTTCCCACTTGGATAGGCAGGCATCCAAGGGCAGGTCCCTCTAAAGGTTATACACAAAGAATGACAAGTTTGGCATTTTGGTCACCTAGTAAAGGGGAGAGAATAAGCCTATTGTCATTTAGCAGACATAGTATATAGTGGTTCTTTCACCCCTATGTAAAAAGAAAAAGACTATATGCATTACACTACTTGGGCACACACACAGTTGTTAACTTTGAAGTGATTAAAGATAGCAATGGTTCTTTCCTTTTGTAAGATAGCAATGTTCTAAACTAAAAGAGATAGCAATAATGCAAAGATAGCAATGATGTTCATTTACTACCCTCCTAATTAAGAACTATGTGAGATTGGCATGCACACATTGTTTTACTTTTCCTCCTAGTTAATCTATGATGTGTGTTTTAAGGAAAATAAAACTATCTAGCTCTTAACCCTACATGAGAATCAAAGAATCAATCCTGCAAGACAAATGTTAGTGTTAGAAAACCTGCAAGAAATTCCTAGGCAATTCCTAAAATCATATGCGCAACTTAAGAGACTGAATAAGCAGAAATAGTGCTCAAAAGTGCAACAATTACAAATGCACGAGAGAATGGGTTATAAGTGCAGAAAGAATGAATGTACGCATAGAATAATTAAAAGTTCTGAATCAAATATCAGATGCACCATATATTGGAATGGATGCGTCGAAGTATCGTATGTGCCAGAATAAGTTGTACATGCATATCCTTGGAGGATGTATGTGCCGAAAGGTTGCATGCACTGGAATAGTGATCAGATGCATTGTGGGATTGATCAGATGCGCCAAATGAACCTATTTGAAGACTGCATGGAGACTGTACAAAACTGTCACTTAAGAACTTAGTTTTTTTTGTTAGATTTGGGACAAAGGCCCCACGGTGGGTGCCATAAATGTTATCAGGAAAAATGGGATAATAATTTAAATGAATATAAAACCTAATAACTCAATGAAATGTGCAAGCAACAAAGAATAAAACTAAATAAATGACTTACAATACTTTGTTGCCTGGCGGCTTCCATTGTTCACCTATTGTCATTTGATCTTTGGTGATGAATGTAGCCCTCAGGAAGCTTACTTCCTTGCTTTGATTCCAACAAATAGAGGATTTTGGTATACTAGACAATGGCTAAATAGTCAGGGCAACCATTTGAGTGGTTACACATGCGGAAACACTACTCTCTATTATGGAGTCTCCTAGTCTGCAAGGGTTGCACCTTGGAGGGTGAGGTTGGCTGTCAGTGTAACACAATGGCACTCATTGCAGGAAGCTTTCACCTCAAGCACAATTTATTTATAGTGGATTGGTAGGGCTTGGCTTTAGCCTCTTACCACTTAGGGTCATTCCCACTTGGACAGGCAGGCATCCAAGGGCAGGACCCTCTAAAGGTTATACACAAAGAATGACAAGTCTGACATTTTGGTCACTTAGTAAAGGGGATAGCATAAGCCTATTGTCATTCAACAAACATAGTAAATAGTGGTTCTTTCACCCCTATTTAAAAATAAAAAGACTATATGCATTACACTACTTGGGCACACACACAGTTGTTAACTTTGAAGTGATTAAAGATAGCAATTGTTCTTTCCTTTTGTAAGATAGCAATGTTCTAAACTAAAAGAGATAGCAATAATGCAAAGATAGTAATGATGCTCATTTACTACCCTCCTAATTAAGAACTATATGAGATTGGCATGCACACATTATTTTACTTTTCCTCCTAGTTAATCTATGATGTGTGTTTTAAGGAAAATAAAACTATCTAGCTCTTAACCCTACATGAAAATGAAAGAATCAATCCTGCAAGACAAATGTGAGTGTTAGAAAACCTACAAGAAATTCCTAGGCAATTCCTAAAATCATATGCGCAGCTTAAGAGACTGAATGCATAGAAACACTGCTCAAAAGCGCAACAATTACAAATGCACGAGAGAATGGGTTATAAGTGTAGAAAGAATGAATGTACACTCAAAATAATTAAAAGTGTCGAATCAAATATCAGATGCATCGGATATTGGAATGGATGTGCCGAAGTATCGTATGCACCAAAATAGGTTGTACATGCGTAACCTTGGAGGATGTATGTGCCGAAAGGTTGCATGCGCTGGAACAGTGACCAAATGCATCGTGGGATCGATCAGATGCACCAAATGAACCTATTTGAAGACTGCATGGAGACTGTACAAAACTGTCACTCAAGAACTTAGTTTTTTTTGTTAGATTTGGGGCAAAGGCCCCACGGTGGGCGCCAGAAATGTTATCAGGAAAAATGGGATAATGATTTAAATGAATATAAAACCCAATAACTCAATGAAATGTGCAAGCAACAAAGAATAAAACTAAATAAATGACTTACAGTGCTTTGTTACCTGGCGGCTTCCATTGTTCGCCTATTCTCGTTTGATCTTTGGTGATGAATGTAGCCCTCAGGAAGCTTGCTTCCTTGCTTTGATTCCTCAAGATGACAAAGGAGAAATGGCTTGGATACTTGTTGTGTTGAAGATGAGCTTCAACACAATATAGGATGAATAGTGAATGATGCAAGAGTAGGGGTGCCAATGGCGCGCTATGGATTCAACAGAGTAATCTTACTTGAAAGCTTCATTCTGTGAAATGGAAGAATAGAGGAGTATTTATAAACTTTTGTGAGAGAAGATCAACAGTGTGAAAGAACTAAGAAGATTAATGGTTAAGAATGGTTGAGAGAACATGCACAAATAGAAAGAAAACATGTGTCATTCAAAAGGATGCTTTGTTGAGTTAACTGCTTTCTTGATGAGGATGAGCTTTTATTTCTTAAATTAGAATATATTTTTCTAATTTAAGAGTTAGTTGATAAAAACAAAGTTGCTTTAAATCAATTAACTCAACTTTTGCTTTTACATGATAAGGAAGATTTATTTTTAGAAGATTTGGAAGATAAGAAAATTAAATAAATAAATTTATTTAATTGTTTGTGCAAGATTTAGAAGAATAAATAAAATATTTGATTATATTTTATTTTTGGAGACTTGAGATTTAATTTAAATAAATTTGTATTTTATTTAAATTTGGAAGAATGAATGATTTAATTGTTTTAGAAGAATAAAGTTAATATTGATGAAATTAATTAAATAAATGTAATTTATTCAATTAATTGGAGGAAAATGAATCAAATAAATGAATTGATTTATTTATTTATTGATAGAGGAGTATTAAGATGAAATAAATATTTAAAATATTTATTTAGGTAGAGTCATGTCATTTTTAGGTGTATACACATGTCATTCTTACCATCAAGATAGATAGATCCTCTACCACAGATTCTACCATTTGAATTGTCTCCAAACTTCACAATTCCACCTTCATACCTTTCCATACTTACAAACTTACTCTTATCACCTGTCATATGATGAGAACATCCACTGTCAATCACCCATTCATCCTTTTCTTCAACCTGAGAAGCCAAGACACTTTCCACATTCACACAGCTAGCAAATTTAGTAGGCACCAGATCTTCTTCTTTGATAGCAATGAACACCCATTCATTTCTAGAGGTACATCCCTTATCAAATTCATCATTTGTAACTCCTTCCTCAATAGCTTCTTGGACATAGTAGCATTTCTTATGAAACCTAGGTCTGTTAGGGTTTGGATTTGAAACCCTCTCTAGACATCTTGAAGCAAAATGACGAATCTTATTGCAAGCAAAACATTTGAAAGGCAGCTTTCCTTCATACTTACCAAATCCTCTTGGTAATCTTTTGGCAATAAGGGATTCAAGTTCTTCAAGCTCGGATTCATCTTCTTCAAGTTCCTTCCTTGATTCTCATATCTGTTTAGTCTTCTTGAAGAGCTTTCACCTAGATCAAATCTTTGCTTCTCAGAAACACTAGCCTTAAAAGCAGATTCTGATTTAGGAAGAGAATCACCAAACTCACTCATTTCTAATGCTGAAAGCTTGCCAACCAATTGGTCCCTTGTAATAGTTGTCACATCCTAATCTCCTTAATAGCAGCAACTTTATGTTTGTATGAAGCAGGTAAGGATCTGAGTACTTTGACAACAATCTCTGATTCTTCCAGTGTTCCACTAGCACTCCTGATACTTCTCACAAGTTCATACACCTTCTCCATATAGGAAGTGATGTTTTCATCTTCACTCATCCTCAAACATTCATATCTACCCTTTAGGCTTTGTAACTTGGCACATTTGACATATGTATCACCTTCATACAGAGTTTCCAACTTCTTCTAGATTTCATGAGTAGTTTTCAATTCCAGGACATTTGTCATTTCTATATCAGTCAGGGCACTCAACAATGCTTCTTTATCTTGAATGTTGTATTCATCTTATTTGAGTTCATCTAGAGTTGAAGGGCCTTTCTCCAGAGGCTTATACTCATCCTTAGTTATCAACCAATAATGATCACCCATGCATTGAAAATGACACTCAATCCAATTCTTCCAAAGAGAGTAATTTGTTCCGTTAAATGTCAGACTATCCTTCTTGTATGTCGACATACTGGATCTCCTCAAGCGGTCAAGCTTCTTTTAGAGGAACTGGCTCTGATACCAATTGTTGAAATTAGGGAAGACAACTAAGAGGGGGGGTGAATCAATTGTCACAAAAACTTTATCATTTGCTGCTTTTATTCTTCCTTACCACTTATTAATAGATTAATGATATAACCATGAAAGCACGAATTAGAAACACATGAGCATAAACATAATCAACACACATAACACTAGGATTTTTACATGGTAACCCAGTTAAGGGAAAAACCACGGTGGGGGCTAACCCACAAGATTTATTCTTTGTTAAAAGAATAGAAAAATGGGAAGGCACTTGCCTTCGGGTGCACTACCCAGAGCTCAGTGCTCAAAGGAGGCTCACTACCTACAAGAACATTCACAATGTTAACACTGAAAGGTTGAACTAAGAAATAGCATCTTCTTCATGTAAGGTTCAGTTCCATTGAAGTGCAAAACACCTCTGCTCTGCCCCCACTCACTTCCTTGCTACATCCACATCTTATCTCACACACCACAAATTTCCATGACTTCACAACACTTATTTATACATGACATCAACTTTGGGATGAACATCAAAGTCGGCCTTACAATCATTTATTTGGAACATTCTCCAAGATAGGCATTACAAGCAATTACAATCACAAGACTTAAAATGCTACATGTGAATCATTACACTGTCGGCCAAACATAGCTGGGACTCAAATCTTCCTCGATCAACATGCCACGCTCCATAGAACTCTTCTTAGATATCTGCAACATGCACCAAGCATCCGATCGGCCAGGACTAGAAAGAACAACACCCAAGGAGAAATATTCAACCACGAGCTTAATACTCAGTGCGGACCACCAATACAATAGGCAAATGATCCAGAAACCACTAAAAGCACAATGAAATCAACAAGAACAACCGCATCACCTCAAATCACTAGAAACACTTGAATCTTCATCCGGGAACTTAAGAACACTAACTATGATGAATGCCACACTAGAAAGATTGCTTGCAGACCTCCAAACCATGAACCACTTGTGTTGAGGACACACACCAACATCTCAAACATACCTCTAGATCTGCAAACCATAATATTCCAATGCGGAGCAATCCAGACCAAATTCCTATCACTCTGTCACATCCGAACAACTACAAAACCTAATTCTACTCAGATAGCCATAACTTCACCAATTCTCCATGCGGACCTCTCAAATCTTAACTAGAGCAACTTCAGACATTCCTCTACAAAACTCTTTAGTCCACAGACTTTGATCTTCTTCTCACTAGAAATGTGGAGCAGTCTACTTTACTGAACTGCACTGTCTACACTATCTCTGACAAAGAGATATGTTGACATCAATGACAACATATCATATGCACATATTTGCAACAATCCCAATCATCTTGGGACATTGCTGATGTTTTACACTAGAAATTGCTTCCCTTAGGTCTCTATCAACAAGCATGTCTACCATTTTGTGTTTCCACAACTTGAAATTGCTACCATTAAACTTTTTAACCTCTATGCTTCCGGATGTACCTGCCATCTCCTTCCTGCAACAAGATTACAGAATACTCTGTACAAACTCCCACTCAATCAAAGATCAGTACAAAAAACCTCTACCCAGCAGCTAGGACCTGTTGGCAAGAGACACTGTGTGGCTTCATGAGTGTTGTCATTGATGGCAACAAAGTCCATCCCACACATCCGTAGGACATGGTATGTCTATACCAGATGTCAGATTGAAGAGTATTTTGGTCTGGTGAGCAAGAACAGAGCATGTAACAAGGTCCAACAATAAGGTCTGGATCTCTCAGAGGAAGTATCTCAGTAAAGTGTGGACTTGGGAAAGTCAAGAGGAGTACCATGACTGATACATTCCAGAGATTGAATCTCTGGTGATGAAAGAGTGAAAAGATATGAACACCTAAGTGTTAGGTTCCTGTTTGGCAGAGTAGACTGAGGAAGAACTGACCGGTAGAGGATCAGACCTTAATTCGGATGAGATATTGATGGTGATCAAGTTTCTTGAGGGATCATTCATGATTAGATGACATGATTGATGACTTCTATAAGTATCTCTTTGATACACATCACTTAGTAAGCAAGGATTCAGCTGATAGACCAGAGTTTGGGAAAATATTGAGTATTCCAAATGTCGACTAGAAAGATGTAGAAATCCTTGGTGCGGATATATATACCAGATGGATTTCAATGTGAAGGAGTGTGTGGTGTATTGAAAAGTGCAAAAAAAAATAGAGAGCAGTGTGGAAGTAGTAATACAGGTCTGGTATGTGACAGAACAGTAGCACTAAAACAGTGGAAGAATGAAGTGCAGTAGATCAATATATTGAGCCTAACCGAAACTAAACCTCAGCATATGTGGATGCTTCTCATCAGTTCAAATACTTGGTTTCTTTCTATAAACTATTGTAGGCAGTGAGCCTCTTGTGAGTAGTGTGCTCGAGCAGTGAGCCCTAATTGGCAAGTGCCATTTTGTACTACCTTATTCTTTTAATAGAGAATACAATCTTGGGTTAGTCACCTCGTGGTTTTTCCCTTAACAGGGTTTTCCATGTCAAAATCATTGTGTTATGTGTATTGATTTATTTCTGATTTCATGGTTAAGCATGCTTATATGATTTTGTGTTGCACTAGTTGTTAAAGAAGAACAGAAAGTTAAAATAATTAAGATAACTAATTCACCCCCCTCTTAGTTATCAACAATTGGTATCAGAGCTAAGTGCCTCCAAACAGAGCCTAACAGCTTGAGGAAGATTTGGGAATTCCAATGGACATGTATGGTATGAGGGATCAACTTCAGTCTACCCTAGATGATCTTGAGCAATCTCACTCTGAAGTCAATAACTTGAGGGAAAGAATCAAACAAGCTGATGATTTCATAAATGAACTAAAAGAGAAACTGAGTATCTCTATAAAAAAGAGAAAGGAGCTACTTCAACAATTAGGAAGTCAAAATGAAACCAATGATACTAATGAAGATATGAATGAGAAGAACAAGTTACGTGAGAAGCTATCAAAAGAGGTCATTATGGTAAGACATGAAATGGAATCAGGGGTTATGAAATTTACCCAAGAAATTGAAGATAATCTAAAATAATCCCTCAATGAAAAGTCAGAAGATTGCCACAAAATGGATAGAATAATCAGGCATCTGGAATCTGATCTCGAAGAAGGTAGAGATAATGAAGAACAACTTGAGAATCAGATTGACACACTTAAAAGGGATCTTCAAACAACAAATGAATACAAAGAGAAATTCAAGATAAGTTCTGCTCAACTAGAAGTTCTTCTTGAAAGCCTTGGTAAACAAATTCCCCCAGCCAGCCAATTGGTGCCTGAAATTGGCACATGGAAAGTTACGGATTAAAGGGTTCTTAGAGAAACACCTAAATAAGCCTTGGTAAAGATTTGGAAGATCCGCAAGAAGTTTTGAAGAGGTTAATCATCCAAGATTGATCCAGTTTAACAGTCATCCGGTAAGAGCAGGATTTTCACAGTTACATCCGGTATGATTCAAAATTGAGGTATCTTGATTTGCAGATAAATGGAATGATTGGAGAAAGGTAGATAGATTGTCAACATTCACCGAGAATAACTCTGAGTGCATCTCAATGATACGGAAAGATCTCTCAGGACAAGGAGAATAAGGCAACTGGAATAACTTTAGTTGTGCATTTATTGCAAAATCAAATTAGGGTTTCTGCAGAAATAAAAGGGTTCTTTTGTTCATCATTTGCACAATTGCATTCGAGAAGAAGGAAGAAAGAGCTCTACAACAAGATTGCTTCAACTTTCTCTCAAGGATCAACTGCAGAATTTGACTCAACTAGCGATCTTTTCAGCTCTTATCGTGAACCCTAGAATCGTAAAAGGTATTTTCCGCTCTTGAATCTCTCTTTGAATCCTTTGAAAGATGGCTACTCCAAATGTTGTTAAAATCACTGATAGACTGTGCCCTAAGTTCAAAAAACATCCCTACAAATCCCTAGAAGTTGATCCCCTAGGCGCATTCTCTAGCATTCCGCATGGGGTTTTGCATGTAGAAGATGTTAGTGTTGATAACTAAGAGGGGGGGTGAATCAGTTATCTTAATTATTTCTTCTTTCTGATCTTTCTTAGTAATCAATGTAGCATTAATTCAAACAAGCAAACATTACCATGAAATGGAAAAACACATGACACAGTATTTTTGATGTGGAAACCCTGCTAAGGGAGAAAACCACAGGGTGATTAACCCAAAGATTATTCTCTGTTAGAAGAATAAGGAATTACAAAATGGCACTTGCCAATTAGGGCTCACTGCCTGAGCACACTGTTCACAAAGGAGGCACACTGCTTACAAGGAGACACACTGTCTACAAAAGAATGTTATACAATACTTGAACTGATTGGAAGCATCCACATATGCTAGAGTTTAGTTCCGGTTAGGCTCAGTACACTGATCTGCTGCACTTCATCTTTCCTCTTCTCTTATGCTACTTTCCTTTTACATACCGAACCTTTCTTACTATTTTTGCTCTGCTCTGCTTTTATTCACATATCACATATCACCGCAACAATTCTCACAACTAAATCTATCCTATATATATATCCGCACAAGAGATTTCATTATCTTTCTAGTCGGCACCCGGAACAGTCAATCTTCTCACAAACTCTGTTCTGTCGGCTGAATCCTTACACATCAAGTAATGCAGATCAAGCATATACTTGTAGAAATCCTTAATCATGTCGGCCAAACATGATTCATGCCTTCATAACCTTTAACACCATCAGTAACACATCCAGAAGGTAGTCTGATGTTCTATCAGTTAGTTCTTCCTCTGTTCACACTGTCACTCAGGAATCCGGCACTCAACTATTCATATTTTTTTCCTCATCTATCACTAGAGGCTAAAGCCTTGGAATATACCACTCAAGGTAGTCCTCTTGACTTCCCCAAATCCACACTGCACCAAGATACTTCCTCTGAGAGATCTGGACCTGTCTGTCAGACCTTGCCACATGCTCTGTTCTTGTTTATCGGACCACAACATTCTTCACTCTGACTTCTGGTAGAGACACACCATGTCCTGCGGATGTGTGGGATGAACTTTGTTGCCATCAATGAAAACAATCATGAATCCATATAGTGTCTCTTGCCAACAGTTAGGACATACATTCATGTGAATTTTGAATAATTTGGGGAATCCAAGCTGATGGATATCTATCACAAGCAGTTAATTGATGAATCATTTGAACTCAAACCTCAGTACAAGGCCATCCGGGACAAGTATTTTGGACATTGCATCCATTTCCCCTATTTTGCTAAAGATGAATGGCTCTGGTATGTTCTGAGCAGAGTGCATGACAACTTCATGTGGTTGATAAGGCCATCTAAGATCACAAAAGATGCCATTAGGGCGGTAACCGGATTCCACTCATCCAGTGGGTTGCCTACTCTCAAATCAGTCAAAAACCAAACTGTAAGTGAGGCTACCAGATCAAAATTCAATAAAAGGGCTATGAGAATCAAAGACATTATAGATCCGGATATCAAATTTGCCTCTATGATAATTGGTTACAAAATCTATCACTCCAGTAGGGAAAACTCAGTATCCGGAACTTCCATATATACTACATATGAAATGCTAAGGAAAAATGCTAACTATGATCTATGTGAGCTTCTCCTGGACCAACTGTTAGAGAACTTATAGAAAATAAAGAAGGATAAGAAGAATTCATTTAAATACGGTGGCTTGATTCTATGTTTATTCTTTTACGACATGAATGATCTCCTCGGATCCAGTGGCTAGATATGGCAAAATGACAGATCGGTTGCCATACAAATCAGATACTATATGTATGGGCTTGGTGATGCCAAGGCACAAAACACACTCTCTGGGGTTACTTCAAAAACTTCCAAGGCATGATGCAGGATAGAGAAAGAATTCCCCAATCTCTAGTTGAAAAATACAAGGATATAGTGTGCTTCATGGCAGACACTGATCAATGCCTAATGGAGGTAGTGGAACCAAGAATAGTGTGGATTATGCCCATGGGGTATGAAGTAGATGAGAAAATCCTAGAGCCGCATATCCAACACTTGCTGAGTCAGCCTAAGGACCCTAAGGCAGAAAGGTTTGGAACCTTCCAAGAGTTAAGTGTAAAAGTTCATGTTGAACTGAGACAGTCTGAGATCAAGAGAAAAGTGAGAAGGGAAGTTGAAGAAGTTGCCAAGAGATATGGGATATCAAAGGAGGCAGTTGATGCCAACAGAGAGAAGATGGAAAGGGTAGAGAAAGAAAGGCAAGAAATAGAAAAAGAAAGTGCATCGGTGCAAGCCTCCTCCTCGACTAGATCCTCAAAGAGCTCTGGACCTACCACTACTAAGAGCCCAAAAGTCTCAAAACTGGAAGCAAAGACATCTGGTAAAGGAGAGAAGAGAACTAAGACAAAGGCCACAAGGTCATATATAAGTCAAAAGGATGATGAAGAGACAGAATCAAATGAGGAGATCAAGAAAATGAGGAAGAAGAAGAAAGCATCCGGTGAACCCTCTACCGATCATAACAAGGAAGAAGATGCAAAAGAATTCATTGAAGAAGATCTTGCAAGATGCTACAGTTAGGTATCTGAACATCTATAATAAAGAATTTATTGAAATCATATCTCTAATTCCCAAAAGCCTAGAGAAGGAACTTGAAATAAGAAAGAACAATGCTAAGGCAAAGGACCTGGAGATTCGGGAATAGATAGCTATTCAACTCTATCCTTCCATCACTTCTAAACAAATGAACATGATCTTCAAGGATTGCAAGGATGAGTTCTGGAGAAAAGCCAGAATGAACAAGCTTATGCTCAGAGAAACTGATCAAGTAGCAAAAGAAATAGAAGACATCCTCTGAAATGCATACAAAAGATTCAATATTCCTATCATAGAGGATATAAGTGATGAACCTGCAGCCATGGATGTCGAAGGATAAATTGTATCAAAGGAAGATCTTACTAAGAAAATTGTAGAAGAATCAAAGGACATAGGTGAGGAGAGGACTCAGGACTTGGATTCCTCTATTCTAGAAGAGGAAGTCCATGAAGAAGCAAATATCTCTCTTCCGGATCCCCTTGCTGAATTCAGAACTGAAGGAGAAGAAAGAAAAGATGAGAAAATTAGTCAAGAAGAAGAGGTCAAGGGAAGAGAAAAAGACCAAATTGAGAAGACTCCAGGAGACAATTCTGAGACTGCAGAAGGAAAGAAGACTCTATCTCTGGCAAGACACATGCAAAAACTGTTAAAGATTTCTTGACCAAAGAAATGATGGAGATTGATGAACCGAAATTGCTTCAAGGACCATTCAACTTTGATTCCCTCTCCCTGGTTCAGACAATGAAGATAGTATCCTTTGCCCAAGCAAAGGCAAAATAAAAACTTATGAAGTCTCACATGGAAGACTATGAGCTAATAGAGATTGCATCTGGTGAGTTGGAGAAGATCATGCCATCCTTCCAGAAGGATCCTTCAGCCTCTTCATCTGGTAACTTGAAATCTCTTGTTAATTCAATTAGCACACATTTTGATTCTTTGGAGAAGTCAGCAGAAGACAAAGTCTGGAAATAATTTTTGGGAAAGAGATTCTCTAAAGTATAAGGGCTAATAACAAATGATAGGAGAAATATGGATATTGGGATAAAGAGCTTAGAAAATGCTCTTAAAGATGGTGAATAAATATATAAATTTTGTTTTATCCTAGTCTAAAGTGACAATGGATATTGAGAAGAAAGTGAAAGAACAAGAGGGTAAACTGTCAAGTTTATCTCAGAATTTTGATCCTCTCACCACATCCATAATAAACCAAGAATGTCAGACTATTTCCATTCTAAATGAACTAAAGAAACTTGAAAAGGAAAGGAAGAATATAATAAGTAGGATGGGTGAACTTAGAGGGATAATTATCCCTAAGTTAGAGGCCATGCATGAGGCCCTAATTGATGCTCAGACCACAACCCAGACCAGTGATCCGACAAATCTAAAGAGGGCAGAAGCTTTTGCATTCCTTTTGAGTGGTCACATCTCAATTTTGGACAGGATGAAGCAGAGTTGGGCAACATAATTTGTCCAGTTGAAGACAACTTTTGCAGATATACTTAAGTATATGTAAGTATAACATGTATATATATTTATGCGGCCAAGTATAGATTATTTTTGGGAAATTTTGGTGTACGGATCCTACCCTTTGCCATTTATGTCAAAGGGGGAGTGACGAGTAGTGAAAAATGTGGAATCTAGCTAAAGGGGAGCTCTGGAAAAGTGTACATAAGAATAGAGCATCAGCCAAGGGGGAGTATGCTATAACACTTAGTCATTTTTCACTAAGTGTTGCCATCAATGCCAAAGGGGGAGATTGTTGGTAAGAGACACTGTGTGGCTTCATGAGTGTTGTCATTGATGGCAACAAAGTCCATCCCACACATCCGTAGGACATGGTATGTCTATACTGGAAGTCAGATTGAAGAGTATTTTGGTTTGGTGAGCAAGAACAGAGCATGCAGCAAGGTTCGACAATAAGGTTCAGATCTCTTAGAGGAAGTATCTCAACAAAGTGTGGACTTGGAGAAGTCAAGAGGAGTACCATGACTGATACATTCTAGAGATTGAGCCTCCGGTGATGAAAGAGTGAAAAGATATGAACACCTAAGTGTTGGGTTCTTGTTTGGCAGTGTAGACTGAGGAAGAACTGACCGATAGAGCATCAGACCTTAATCTGGATGAGATATTGATGGTGATCAAGTTTCTTGAGGTATCATTCATGATTGGCTGACATGATTTATGACTTCTATAAGTATCTCTTTGATACGCATCACTTAGTAAGCAAGGATTCAGCCGACAGACCAGAGTTTGGGAAAATATTGAGTATTCCGGATGCCGACTAGAAAGATGTTGAAATCCTTGGTGCAGATATATATACCAGATGGATTTTGATGTGAAGGAGTGTGTGGTGTGTTGAAAAGTGTGAAGAAAAGTAGAGAGCAGTGTGGAAGCAGTAATACAGGTCTAGTATGTGACAGAACAACAGCACTAAAACAGTGGAAGAATGAAGTACAGTAGATCAGTATATTGAGCCTAACCAAAACTGAACCTCAACATATGTGGATGCTTCTGATTAGTTCAAATACTTAGTTTCTTTCTATAAACTATTGTATGCAGTGAGCCTCTTGTGAGTAGTGTGCTCAGGTAGTGAGCCCTAATTGGCAAGTGCCATTTTGTACTACCTTATTCTTTTAATAGAGAATACAATCTTGGGTTAGTCACCCCGTAGCTTTTCCCTTAACAGGGTTTTCCACATTAAAATCATTGTGTTATGTGTATTGATTTATTTTTTCTTTCATGGTTAAGCATGCTTATATGATTTGATGTTGCACTAGTTGTTAAAGAAGAACAGAAAGTTAAAATAATTAAGATAACTAATTCACCCCCCCTCTCAGTTATCAACAGGACCAAAACTGTTCAGGTTCTGATACCAATTGAAAGGAAGCTAGGTGTGCATAAATTGCTTCCTAAACTAATCTAATGAGGGGAGAGGTATGCAAATTCTTTACAACTTTTACAATTGCAGAAATATGAAACTTATATCAGAGATATTATAGCATCAAACACAAAACAAGAATGTAGATAGAGAGAAGAAGACATAAGATATATGTGGGGAAAACCTTTTTCAGGTAAAAGATCCCACACTCTAAAACCTACACAATGTATTATCTGAAACAATGGGTGTTTACAATACAATTGCAATTCAAGTTCTTTCAACAATATTATCTGGAGCTTTTCTGGCCGAATAACAGTACCTGTAACAACACTATATAACTACAACTCCAAACTATGCAATATATAGGGATTACAAGGCAAATATTGAGAGCATCGTGGGGTAGGCATCCACCTTGGCCATATGGCCATTATCCCACATCAAAGGTGACTTGTCCTTGTTGCACATACATCCCTTACATCTATCATACATGGAAGATTTGACTTTCCCAACATAGGAGCACTCCATGCTAAAAATAGACTATGACAGATGCTCTTACGCATCTTACAGTTGTCATAGATTTTCCCAAGATAACAACCTTAAATGTTGCAAGAGAATCCATGATACAATGCTAAATATAGCATATTCCTCTTACAACATGTCATAGCCCAACTTGGGTGTCCAAATATGCCTTTCCCTCATGCAAAGATCCTCACCGACACTTGTCATCACTTATAAGAATCTTCAAACTTGGCTCTTATGCATCATAGATTTTGTCATATGGAATATTGTTTTCCACACACCACAAGATGCCAACACATGGCATATTAGTGCCACCTCAAATGGGACACCCAAATCCATGTAGGTTTGACTTGACCATCCAAGTCACATTCCAAGTAAGATGACATGTCATCGTGCCACCTCAACTAAGTGACCAAACTGAATGTACAAGTAATTACAACATTAGGCAATAAAATAATATACAAATAAATAAACAATGCTAGGAAATTTCAAAGGTTGAGACACCTTAATTCCCAACATGAAGCATTTATTCTTTCCAATGCATTGGATGTCTTTGATTCATACCCAATGGAATCCCAGTCACATGCAAGGAACATAGTTGCCCCAATCATTTCACCAAGACAAACCACAAACATAAATCAAAGAAAAGGTCCCACTCTATCCTTGCTTCTCTTCATCACTTAGGGACTTCCTTGAAAAGCATAAGAATGAGGCTACAAAACAAATAAGATAGATGAGACGCAGAGTCAACATCCATGTAGATCATTTGTTGAGTGTGTATGTGTTTGTCTGATTGGTTATGATAGATTGAATGATGTCTAGTTTCAAGATGGGAAGTATGTCGTATAAGACGTCAAGTCTGGTTTTGACAATGCCCCCACTTGTCTAAGGCAAGTGATAAGATTGTGACATCTCGTATAAGACAGCTGGTCTAGTTTCGAGAATGCCACAAGTTTCAAGATGATTGGCATGTGATGATTGATGATGTTTGAAAGATGAAACATGTCGGCAAAGGTGCAAAGCCTGGTTTCGACTATTCCCCATGTTGCTATAAGACATGTGGAAGTTGATGAAGATTGTCTATAGTGATGTTTGATTATCACTATGTGAGTGATTGGGGATGATTGCTTGGCTATTTTGATAAGTTGTCTTGTTGATGTTTGTGGTTGTTTTCCTTGTGGAAGACTAACTGCTTTAGTCTGATCAAAGTGTCCATCTCAGCAAAGGATGACTTATTATGATAGTTGACTTGACGTGCCCTAAGGGATTGATCTAATGTCTCGGGGGTTCATTGCAGATGGCCTTGCCTACGTGACAATGCAAAGACAATGTAGTTCAACTAGGTGGACTCTGTGTGACCTAAGACCTAAGGGGGAATGCCCCGAGGCTCATCAAAGATGGCCTTGCCTATGTGAAAGCTCAAAGGTGACGTAGTTCAACAAGGTGGTTTTGACATGGTTTATTACTTGGGATTTTGTTTGGTTATGTGATTTTTTTTGTGATTTTTGATGATATTCGATGTTTTTGGATTTTTGAGAATATTTGATGTTTTGGGGTTTTTGAGATATTTGATGTTTTTGGGTTTTTGAGATATTTGATGTTTTTCAATTTTTGAGATATTTCAATGTTTTTTGGGTTTTTGAGATATTTGAATGTTTTTGGATTTATGAGAATAAGGAAGGTGTCCTCCAATATCATTTTGTAGGATCAGGAGTTTTCCCCTAGACGAGATGGGATGGGATGATAACAAAGTATTTGGGAAAGATGGGAAAATGTTGAAAATCAACTTATTTCTATGCCATGAAAAGGACAATGTGTGATGTAGGAGCATCCCTGGTTCAAGAGCAATCTTGCATCAACTAAAAACATTTGCATTTCTGTTAGTTTGCATTTCAGTTTGTTTCTTTTATTTTCCAATTAAGTTCAGGCAGTTTAGTCAGTAGCAGTTTCAGTACTTTGGTCTGCATTCTACTGTAGTTGCATTTTAGATCTTGCGGAGATGGACTTAGCATCTACATTCATTCATGTACAACATATCAAACATTTAGAACACTTGGTTCAAGTAATGGAAAGTTATCGCTATTAGAAGATCAACTCTTCTCTCAGAATAGAGCATCTTGACAATCTCTGATAATCAGCTAAAGGAGAAGACTTGCGGAGCATCTCTCGACTTGCAGAGCTAAATGACACATTTTTCAATGTTCTATGGCTTGTGACCGACCTTCCCCAAGATCCGCACATCATTCCATTCATTTGTGAAGGAGTTCAATTCATTTAGGTTTGACCTATCCATATACACACATTACACCTCTTTATTGGAGTTTGTAACCTTCCTTAGCCGATGCGGAGGAATCTTTGGTTCTGGAGATGATATATAATGATGTAATAGATGCCTAGGAAAGTAGTTATGATCATTCATAGTTTAGATTCATTGCGAAGGAACTTCAAAGCTATATCTTGTGCATATTCTGATATTATGTAATCAAGCCTATGAGCCCTAATTGTAAGCCTGCATGTTCTCGGTAGATCTGTATTCGAATTCTATGATATACTGAATGATTCAACCTGCATTTGTTTCATATCTCTGAGTTGTTTCCACATGACTGCACTGAGTGGTATCACAGTGAAAAGTTTGAATCTTTAGGAGCGAATTGAGCGAAGTTAGTGGAGGAATTCTGTAAGATCTTGTTGTGGATAGATCACTGAATCTGAGGCAGGTTACTTGTGTCACAACAATTCACCGATTATGAGACAGTTGTCACCTTGTAGACCGATCGTCAAACTGGAGGAAGTTTGCACTTAATCCCAGAAAGAATGCCACCGAGGAGAATCCCTACTATTGGAAGAATGGCTGGTAGGATGGATGAGATGATGGAAATGATGAAAACAATGAGAATTTGATTGGATGTTGTTGAGGAAGATAGGCAAAGAGGATTGACACCGAGACCTAATGTTGAAAGTAATGATGAAGAAGAATTTCAATCTATTGAACAAATTGGTGAAACCCTAGGAGGTGATGAAGAAGAAGAATTAGATCAAGTCAAGATGTTGTGATCTATTTCAAAGATTGGGAAGAGACCTAGAGTTGATGTACCAAACTACACTGGCAATTTGAACCCTAAAGAGTTGATTGACTGGATAAATGAAATTGAAGAATACTTTGAATATGAAGAGGTTGAAGATCCAGAGAAGCTGAAATTTGCAAAGACAAAACTAAAAGGGCATGTTTCTATATGGTGGAAAGAAGTTCAGTTGGACAGAAATAGGAGAGGAAAATAAAAGATTACAAAATGGGATAGGATGGTGACAAAATTGAAGAATCAATTTGTACCTACTGACTATGAGTTGGAGCTGTTGAAAAGATTGTAGAACTTGAGACAAAAGGAGAAATATATGGAGTATACTGAAGAATTTCATAAGATGATTATAAGGATAGGACATAGTGAAGCAAGAAAGGAGAAAGTGGCTAGATACATCAATGGACTAAGATTAAACATTCAAGAGGAACTGAGTTTGGTGAGGATGACAACATTGGAAGAAGCTTATCAATTTACCCTAAAAGTTGAAGAAAAGTTGAATAAGAGGCATGATCAAAGATAGAGAGGTAGAGGAGGTAAAATTTAGAGAGGTAGAACATTTTCTAGAGGTGAGAGATCATTTGCAGAGCAGAATAGATAGGAGAACACATTTAAGGAGGATAGAGATAATAATGCATACCAGAGGGATGATAGAAACTTCTACCATAGAGGAAACCCTAGTTCACACTGGAATGAAGGATATAGAAGAGAGGGAAGAGGATTTGATAAGAGAACATTCAGAGGAACTTGTTTTAAGTGTGGAGGTGAAGGACATAGATCATTTGAATGTAATCAAGGGAGTACAAGCAAGAAGATAGAAAATAGTGGAAGAGTAGCCTATGTGGAAGAAGAACCTGTTGGATCACTTAGTTCAGTTGGAAAACTTGAAAAAGGAGAATCACTTGTGATGAGGAGAGCATGATTTTAAGTAGAGATAACTGAGGAACCACAGTAGAGGAAAAGTTTGTTCAGAACCAGATGCAAATCAGGAGGTAAATGTTGTAAAGTTGTAATTGATAGTGGTAGTTATAATAACCTAGTTTCAGAAGAGATGGTGACAGATGAAGTTGGAAAGATTGAAACACCCTAAGCCCTATCAGATAGCATGGATTTAGGATGATCATAAGGTACTGGTGAGTGAAAAATATTTGGTGAAATTTCATATTGGATCATATCATGATGAAGTCTTGTGTGATATTATGCCTATGGATGTTTGTCATATTTTGTTGGGTAAACCCTGGCAGTATGATAGAAAAGCTATACATGATGGGAAAAAGAATACATACACTATAACATCAAATGGAAAGAGAATTACCTTGATTCCTTTGGAAGATGATCCTAAGAGTGAAGTATGTGGGAATGCTAGAATCTGTTTGATAGATGGAAGAAATTTTTTGGATGGGTTGAGACATGAGAATATGTGTTATGCTTTGATCCCTAAGAAGCCTGAAACATTGAAGAAGGAGAATGAAGGAGTAACTGGAGGAGATAAAAGAGTTGTTGACAAAGTATGAAGACATCATATCAGATAATGTACTTGAAGACAAGTATTATAGAGGTTGAGAGAGGAGAAGTTGTTGATAAACATCAAGAAATGTAGTTTCATGAAGGAAGAACTAGTGTATTTGGGATTTGTGATTTCTATGGAAGGATTGAAAATGGACCTTGAGAAAGTGAGAGCAATTGTTGAATGGCCTACACTAGAGAGCATTGGAGAAGTTAGATCGTTTCATGGATTGGCTAGTTTCTACCGGAAGTTCATCAAAAATTTTAGTTCAGTTTGTAACCCTATGACAGAGACAATGAGAGGTGACAGAAAAGATTTCAAGTGGACATCAGGAGTAGATAAGAGTTTTGAGCTGTTGAAGCATAAGGTGACAGAGCAACCTATTTTAGCATTACCAGATTTCAATAAGGTATTTCAAGTAGACTGTGATGCAAGTGGGAATGCAATTGGAGCAGTGTTCAGTCAAGAAGGTAGACTTGTAGCATATTTCAGTGAGAAGTTGAATGATGCAAGGAGAAGATATTCAATTTATGATCAAGAGTTCTATGCCATAATTCAAGCCCTAGAGAAGTGGAGACATTACTTGTTGCCTAAGGAGTTTGTGATGTATACAAATCATTAATCTTTGCAATATTTGAACAGTCAAGGTAAGTTGAATTAGAGACATATGAGATGGGTAGAGGGAGAAGGAATTTGCTAAAAGAGATGAGAGTTGAAGTGATGGGATTTGAAGATTTGAAGAACATGTATGAGGGAGACACTAATTTTGCAAAACCTTGGAAAGCATGTAAGGAACCTATTGTGATAGATAGGAGTAAATGGTTGGACTATTTCATTTAGGAAGATATGTTTTTTAGAGGAAATCAATTGTGCATACCTAGAAGTTCAATGAGAGATAATTTGATCAAGGAGAAACATAGTGGAGGATTGGAAGGACATTTTAGCATTGACAAGATAGTGGCTTTGGTGAGTGAAAACTACTTTTGTCCTCAAATACATAAGGATGTAAGGAAATTTGTGTAGAGTTGTAGAGTTTTTCAAGTTGCAAAAGGAAGTAGTCAGAATACTGGATTGTATAAACCTTTGACAATACTAGAGAGACCTTGGGAAGACATAAACATGGATTTTGTAATGGGATTGCCTAAGAGACAGAGAGGACATGATTCAATATTTGTAATGGTGGATAGATTTTCAAAGATGGCACATTTCACACATTGTAAGAAGACAACTGATGCAGTGCATGTAGATGACCTATTTTTCAAGGAAATCATGAGATTGCATGGATTACCTAAGAGTATAATTTCAGACAGAGACACCAGATTTCTTAGATATTTTTGGAAGACACTTTGGAAGAAGATGAAGAGAAATTTGAAATTTAGTTCATCTTTTCATCCACAGACTAATGAACAAACAGAGGTAGTGAATAGGAGTTTGGGAAACGTGTTAAGATGTTTGGTGGGAGAAAAGATAGGAAGTTGGGATTTGATTCTTTCACAAGGAGAGATTGCATACAATAATTCAGTAAATAGGAATACCGGAAGAACACCTTTTGAGATTGTTACTGGAGTAAACCCCAGAGGAGTTGCAGAATTGAGAGATCTCAGTTTAGAAGAGAAGAGAAGTATAGAAGTAGAAAAATTTGTAGGACATATGGAGACAGTGCATAGTCAGGTAAAGAAGCATTTGGAAGAGATGGACAAAAATATAAAGAACAAGCAGATGAGAAGAAAAAACATAAAGAATTTGAAGTTGGAGATGAAGTGATGGTGTACTTGAGAAAAGAAAGATTTCCAGTTGGAACATATAACAAGTTGAAGATGAAGAAGTTTGGACCTTGTAGGATACTCATAAAATTTGATTCAGGAAATGCATATGAAGTGGAGCTACCAGAGACATTAGGTATTTCACCTATTTTCAACATTGCAGACCTATATTAGTATCATGAAGCAAAGTTCATTGACAACCTTGAAGAAGCAGTTACCACAATGAGCACTAGAGAAGATTGAAAACATTTTGGATAGCAAAGTTGGACGCAACACCAGAGGAATACAATACAAAGAATACCTTATGAAGTAGAAAGGCAGATCAGAAGAAGATTCATCTTGGATTTCTCAGGTTGAGGTGGACTGTCATGGTTTTCCTCTAGCCCCAGCAAAGTGAGGGACTCACTTTTTTCAATAACCCTAGATTTCTGATGCAGGAGCATCCTTGGTTCAAGAGCAATCTTGCATCAACCAAAAATATTTGCATTTCAGTTAGTTTGCATTTTAGTTTGTTTCTTTTATTTTCTAGTTCAGTTCAGGCAGTTTAGTTAATAGCAGTTTCAGTACTTTGCTCTGCATTCTACTGTAGTTATATTTTAGATCTTGCAGAGCTGGACTTAGCATCTACATTCATTCATGCACAATATATCCAAAATTTAGAGCATTTGGGTCAAGTAACAGAAAGTTATTGCTATCAGAAGATCAACTATTCTCTCAAAGCAGAGCATCTTGATAATCTCTGATAATCAGCTAAAGGAGAAGACTTGCAGAGCATCTCTCTACTTGTAGAGCTAAATGGCACATCTTTCAATGTTCTATGGTTCATGGCTGACCTTCCATGAGGTCCGCACATCATTCCATTCATATGTAGAGGAGTTTAATTCATTTAAGTCTAACCTATCCGTGTACACACATTACACCTCTTTATTGGAGTTTGTAACCTTCCTTGGCTGACGCGGAGGAATCTTTGGTTCTAAAGATGATATATAATGATGTAATAGATGCCTAGGAAAGTAGTTATGATCAATAGCATAAGTTTATAGTTTGGATTCATTGCGAAGGAACTTCAAAGCTATATCTTGTGAATAATTGTAAACCCGCATGTTGCTGACAGATCTGTATTTGAATTCTATGATATACTGAATGATTGAACCTGTATTTGCTTCATATCTCTAAGTTGTTTCCGTTGTGTTGACTCTTGCTGCATAGTCTAGACAGTTCATTATATGAACCCCCCTACCATGACTACACCACTATGGTTTATTATGGGTTATGACATGGATTATTATGTAGATTATGTAGGATTTATTTCGGAAAGCGAAAGACAAGATAGAGTAATGGTAGACAATGGAGCCAAAGTTAATTACACATGGTGCATGTTTGCCAGGTTTTCACCATGGTACTTATCCAAAGTGCCACCAAAGTGGTTTTCACTTTTGGATGAATTATTTCTCTTTACTGTTTTTAGCTTTTTTTAAATTTTTTTTTGCATTTTTTGTACTTTTTTGACTTAGGTATAATATCTTCGAAGGTGCATGTTGTTGATCGGTTCTGGTAGCGGTTCACCTTCGGGGGTAGCAAGTTGGTATGCTCCTAATCCATATGCAGTCGTGATGGTATAGGGACCCAACTAGTTTGGTTCAAACTTTCCCAGCTTCTCCCTTTCCATTTGATTCTTGGGGTTCTCTTTCAGGACCAAGTCTCCAATATTAAATTGTTCAACTCTAACCCTTTTGTTATAGCTGTGTCGGAGATAGTTTTGATACGCTTGCAAGTGTACCAGAGCGTTCTACCTTATTTCATCTAGTATCTTGAGCTCATGTAGTCTGGATACCCTATAGTCTTTATCATCCACAAATTGCTTCAGTGATACTCTCAGGGAAGGTAACTCAACCTCGAAGGCCAAGATGGCTTCAGAGCCATAGACAAGGAAGTATGGTGTGGCTCTAGTGGGAGTGTGGATGCTAGTGCGGTAGGCCCACAAGGGGGGATTGAGTTGTATGTGCCAGTCATGACCAACATCATTGACAGTCTTCTTGAGGATTTTTATGATGATTTTATTTGACGCCTTGGTTTGACCATTACCTTGGGGGTAATATGGAGTGGCGAAATGGTGTTGGATGTGGAATCATTCACATAGTTCACGGATGTCCTAATTTTTGAAAGGGTGACCATTGTCCATGACAATAGATTGAGAAACACTATACTGACACATGATGTAGTTGAGGATGAATTTGGCGATCTGTTTATCGGTAATGCAAGTCATGGCGATTGCCTCAATCCACTTTGTGAAATACTCATTGGCAGTGATGATGAATTTGTGGCTGTTGGTGAAGGTGGGATGGATTTTTCCCATGAGGTCGAGTCCCCATTGAGAGAATGGCAATAGGATGCCCCCTCAGGAGATTGGATAGGGAGAAGGTAGAAGGCGTGAGACGGACAATCTCACAATGAGATAGGTTGATAGGGGATGAAATGGGTGGATGCAGAAGAAGGGATGAATGATGGTAACACACACAAGCAAGTAAGCAAGTATGCACAAATGACACAAGCACAAGCAAGGTATTGCCCCTATCGAGCAGTAAACCAATGATATGGGTCGATGATGTCTAGTTTCAAGAATGAAATATGTCATATAAGACTCCGGGTCTGGTTTCGACAATATAACATCTTGTCTAAGACATTTGATACGACAGTGTTGTTATGGTGGGAAATGATATATCCCTAGAGCAACACGAAGGATAGTGTCTGGTTTCAGGAAATGAAGCATGTCATTTAAGACGCGTGTGTTGGTCTGATTTCGACAATGCAACATCCTGTATAAGACCATTGATTGATGAACTGATCGAGTTGGTTTACGACCGGACAAGGATCAAGACCACTGATTGTGATTGGATCATTTGACAAGATTGATTTGACTTGGTTGATATAGATTAAGGATAGACTTGCAATTGGATATGGTATGGATATGGATATGGATATGAGACGTAATTGGATATGGTATAGATATGGGATGTGATATGAATAGTTGTCACCTTGAGATAGCAAGTATTTTGAAGCACTTCCATCATTGGGCTTTTATTATGTTGTAAGAAAATATAAGCATCTAGGTATAATTGAACCGAGATGACCTAAATATTACTTACATGGATTTTGATTTAGCAAGTTAATACAAGCATCTAGCCAAAATTGAATCTACATGACCTGAGTACTTCTTGCATTTTTCAACAGACAGGGATTGCCCCTTTTCATGTTTAGACCTCGAAGTCCTCGATGATCTTTTGCCGATCATGTCGTTAGACAAAAATTGTCACATTACTAAAGTTTGATCCACAAGCAACAGACAAAGAAAATAATCATGCCCCCATCCTAGCATCTCGAGCTTTTGACATCCTCGAGTAGCATAGAAAAGCATGATAGCATAAATTAATACTCTTAATCTAACCAACACAAAACATTCTTGCATTTAGATGTGTCTTTTTGCCATAATTGATATGAGATTTAGCTTGAGTGTTTCAGTATGGTACTCTTGTTTTTCCTTGGACAGGTTGATGTTTTTCGTCAGGATTTTTGTTTGGAAGCAGGATTTTTTGCTCTTGTTTGTTTAGAGAAAGGTACAGACACGGATGGGTAGCGGGACGGATGACAAGACATGGGATGGATGGGAAAGTGGAGCAAACTCAGACAGATAGAACGAATAGACATGGAATGGATGGGAAAGTGGAGCCTCGGGGGCGCATTGATAATGGCCTTGCCTACGTGACAACGTAGAGGCAGCGTAGTTCGGGGCTTGGACCATGGATGGACTAGAGGATAGATGACAAGATATGAGATGGACATGGAAGCAGAGCCTTAGGGGTGCATTGAAAATGGCCTTGCCTACGTGATAGCTCAGAGGTGATGTAGTTCAGGGTGAACCCTAATGGACCTAAGATATGGATTGGATGAGATGTGATATGGAACCGATATGGATCAGACAGGACATGATATGGATCAGATATGGATCAGACAATACTGATGACAAGGAACCACCATGGATATGTAGATGTATGGGTGATAGTAGATATGGATGGTCAGGTAGAAGGAACCAAGGATGTGATCTCCAAGGACTATGTCGCATAGGAATAACGTGCCCCATTGTAGGTAGAATACTTCAGATTTTTCATGGCAATACTTAGGATGATAGGAGGATGAGAGGATAATGAAGGGTTTTCCTGGTGTGGAGGGATAAGGTATGTCAAGAGACATCTAGAACATTTGTCAACATTGTGCCCCCAATCTTTATCAAGACCAAATAATAGAGGAGAGGAAGATTGGATGGATAGATGGGACATGATAGGAAATGGTATGAAAGGAAACTGGTAGGAGAAGAGTGATATGCCGGACAAGGTGCTCCCAAGTGTAGGTGACATAGAAGATCAACTTTACATGTGACGCCTGTTTGCCAGGGTTTCATCACGATACTTATCCAAGGCACCTGTTTGCCAAGTTTTCACCATTGGACGAAGGGATTTCTCTTTACTTTTTTCATTTTTTGTTTTTTTTTTGTTTTGAATATTTCGATTGGAGAAGGTGGATATGGAAAGACTCAAGTATATGGTTCCTTGAAAGGTGATATTCCCGCTAGATAGATACTGTCGAATGGACCATGTTCAGTGTTCTCACAGATGTTGGTAGGGGATCGTATGAAAGTGATATGGCGTAGGTAGATAGTGGATTATGATGCAGAATATGGATTGCAACAGCATGGACCATAGGCATAGGATGAGGAAGATATGTAGGATAATAGTGGAAGGAAGTAAATCATGACCAACGGTTGCACATACCATGGTAAACATTGAAGCTGGTGATGGGAAAGTAGTGTAGGAAGCAACGGAGACTTTTGCTTATGGATGAATGATTTAGGAATTTATGGACCCACATAGACTTAGGATTTTTCTGAATTTTGTTTGCCATGTGGGATGGAAGAATTTTAGACTTATGGATGGAATGGGATAAAGTAGATGGTTGAGATTCTTGAGAGGTGGATGCCTCATGTAACTTTAGGGCGTTTTGCTTGGGTACCCAAACCATTTTGCTTTTAGATAGTACCTATGAAGGTAGGGGTTTGGGTGTATGCAGCTTTTGTGCAGTTGTTGGAATAATCATTTGTTGCTTGGGGACCTAAAACTTTTTCAATTTAGCATTGAGATGTATGGGTGTATGCAGCTTTTGATGTGGATAATGCTTTGATTCTTGGTTTTTATATCCTAGGTCATGAGGACTCTTAGGATTTTTTACTTTATAGGTAGAGGCATCCACATATTTGTCATTGAATCCCCGTGGGATGGTAGAAGTGAGGTTGGTGGAAGCTCTTTGTTTAGACACCATGTGCATTTGTTAGCCATGATTGGGATATTTAGAGGAGTTATAGATGTATGGATAAGGTGTTGGAAGCAGTGGTGGTAAATGGCATGGAGGAGTGTTAGGAGTTGAAAGTAGCGGAGGTAGATTGGATGGTGGGATATTAGGAGTTGGAAGTAGCGAAGGGAGTTTGGATGGTGGAATATTAGGAGTTGGAAGTAGCGGAGGCAGTTTGGATGGTGGAAGGTGTATGGTCACATGCTTTTGACAATTGCAGGATGATGGAGGTGGAATGGCGACATATGTTTTGGGGATATGATAGTGTTTACGATGGAAAGTGGTAGACTTAGGAGGAGTGGAGGAAGTACCAACATCTTGAGTTTGTGCAACTTGGGGTATGTATCCAAGGCCATATGAAGGTGGAGGAACATTGACATGGATGGGCTCCAAAATACCTTGTTCATTAAGGCCTAAGCCTTTACCCTGATAGTTCATCTTCTGGAGTATGCAGTGGACAGCGGGATTATGTGTAGGTGGAACACTAGACACAAGTTCTTTATTGGATGGAGAAGGCGAGATAGATGATGATGGTTGCTGGTGTCCTAAGAAAGAACATTCATGCATGAATGTAGTAAGACCAAGGATATATGGTTGAGGATTTGCAGCATGGTTGATAATGGATGGCAGAGGAGTATTACTAGTTTGATCTTCTACGCTTGCTTGGGAGGCAAGTGTCTCATCAGGGGAAGTGGAAGTTGTTGGATCTTGGGTAGGACTAGATGGGGTGCTAGGCTCAGGACCATGGAATACGTAAAGTGGGCTAAGAGGATCATCATGGTCTGCTTGATCATAGATAGGTTCTTCATCATAGATGGGATTTGGTCATAGATAGGATTTAGCATGATGGGATTAATGTTCTCTTGTCTAGGTTCGTCATCATAGATGGGATTTTGATCATAGGAGAGATATAGGTTATGCATGGTTGGAAACTGAACCTCTTGCTCATGTATAGGATCAAGTGGCTCCTGGAGAGGTTCATTATTATGAATATCATCTTGATCATAGAAAAGCCATTGGATCTCTAGTTCATGCATAGGATCAAGTTGCTCATGGATAGCTTCTTCATCAACACTAGTATCTTGATTAGGGAAAAGATATAGGTTATGGATGGGTTGCATGAAAGTGTTTTGATCTTGAGTTGGACTAGGGCTTAATGTTTCCACATGCTTAGGATTAAACTCTTGACATACCTCTTAGGTTGCTTGAATGGAAGTGGAAGGCTCTCGGATAGGCTCTTGGTCAACAATATGAGGGTGTGACGGACCTTAACTCTGGTGCATGGTAGAAGGCTCTTTGAGAAGCTCAAGGGGTGGCGGATGACATGAAGGAGTTGTAGGATTTGACATGGTATTGGAAGAATCTTTGGTAAGGTCAAGGACCAGACTTTGGGGACATGGTTGACTTTCTGCTAGTAGTCCTTGGATCACATCCTTCATAGGTGTATGGGTAGATGAATGAGGGGATGGATGAGTGGATTTGGCTTTCTCCCTAGCTTTGCTATTGTTGTATAAATGTGGAAAACATTTTTCCCACCACTCATCTAATTCTTTTTTGGTGTGCCATTTAAAATTTGAGGAACTAGATGGCGGTGTTGGCGTAGGACTGGTATATTTTGGGATATGTGTTTTAGGATATGGTGAAGGAGGATGAGTAGACGGGATGGTATATGATTTCCCTCTTGAGGTGGCGGTTGCCTTGTCAATAGTATCATTAAGACGGGAAAAGAAGGTATGATTTTGGGATGAGGCATAGCTAGTGCTAGCACGTTCAGCTTGCAAGTTTGTCAATTCTTGTCCTAAGATGTCGATTTGTTGAATAATTGCTATACAATCTTGGGGCGAGGGACCTAAGTTTATTTGCAATTTCAGAGATTGGAGTTTTTGATCAAAATATTCTAATTTGCTTGCCATTGACCCAAGACTAGAAAAGCTTACTAGTGTGGATGTGCAAAAACAAATGCGTCACAAGTTGAGACAAGTGTGCTTGGAAGAATGAGTTGAATGACTTGTCTTATGTGTTTGATGTTTAACTTGATTTTGGCAATATTTAGCAAATGATCACATGTACAAACAAGAAGCACTCACACAAGACACAAGCAACCTTGAATTTTGAATTGGAAGAATATGATAATGATTAACAAGCACATGTGTAAGACAAATCAACATGCCCTAATGTCTAGTTTGATGGGGTATGGCCAATTAGGGTTAGGCAATGTTTACACGAGGTTGACTAGGAATTTGAAAGCAAAATCTTGCCACACAGCCGGGAGAAGGGGGTAACCCACCCTTCACCTTCACTTTCCAAAGGTAGAAAGTTCTTTGGGGCTTAGCCAGGAGTGATAGGATTCTAATTTCAAAGAGGGTGTCTTTTGATTCAGCCTCGAATGAGGTCATCCCTAGGGGTGATGAAATCCCCTAGCAGGCCTCCTAGGATAGGGATTGACAAAATCAAATCAAGTGAGGTGTTTTTGATCTCCAAGATCACCTTGCAGGGTGAGGAGAGAGCATACACACACCCACTTGATTCACACTCACAGTTGATTAATTGACCCTTAGAAATTGAAATGTGATAACAAACAATTCAAACAATGGTTCTTTTTAGCCCAATTTCAAGGTGTGATTGAAGACACTGGTTCGTTTTAAGCCCAATTTCAATATGTGTTTGATCAAACAATGTTCATTTTATAGGCCCAAATTGAGATGTGTGATGAAAGCAAGATTATGAGATAAAGGATGAAACAAAGGCACCTGATAAAATTGTTGTCCAAATTGATGTGTTTTCTGCTCCTGATGTTGCTCCAGTCCTGAATGATCACCTGCAAGTCACAAAACCAAAAACGGAGCAAGTAGACTAGCCAAAAAGATTGTGATGCAAAAATTGATAATGTGAGAAAATTTGATGAAAAAAGAATTGATACACAAAATCTAATTGCATGAATAGATTCTTCAGGAGATTCTATGTGATTTGAGAAAAAAATCACTGAAAACTTATCAAAATTGCAAAAGATATGATGATTTGAAGTTTAAATGCAAGTTTGACTTTGAATGCAAAAAAAAGTGGGAAAAATGTACCATCACTTGATGAAAAGCTCACAAATACGAAGTACTCAAAGTCCTCTTTCCAACGACTATTCATTTGTGAAAATCTGTCTCCATTTGCAAAAGTTATGCAAATTTGAAACAATAGCCGATTTTGGCATGTAGGAGGCACTAGAGGTTGGTTTGACTGTTTGCAAAAAAGTTAATTGTTGGAAAGAGTCTGATCACATGCAGCAGTTTGTTCTGATTGTTTAGGTGACTATGCAGTTAGAGGCAAAATAGGCCCCTGGTCACTAATATGACCAGGGGCTAGATCCAACGAAAAATAAAAGAGAACCTTATTCCTTGCAGTAATACCAAGCAAGTTTAGGTTTTATTTTCGTTTGTTTGTGTTTATGCATTTAGGTTTTATACCAAGCAAGTGTAGGGATCGGGCGGCTATGGAGTAGGGAACCAGGCGACGGGGTATGGGCGGCACGGGGGACGCAGGGTTTGCAGGGAGGTGGCCGCGATGGCCGAGCGGGGGATGGGGATCGGAGCAGAGGGGAAGGTCTGCTACGGGAGTGGCGGGGGAGAGGAGTTGGGGGAGGCTGCGGTGGGGAAGGTAGGAGTTTGGAGGTAGCGGTGGATCGGCAGTGAAGGTTTAACAGGTGGCGGGGGTGTAGCGGTGGTGGCGATGGGAGGTGTTCTGGGTTGGTGGCGCGCGGGCCAAAACTTTCAAGACAACGAGATTAAACCTGTAAAGAAAATGATGCCCTGCAAACCTTCAACAAACCGATGATTATAGCAAACAAACCAGTGCACAGAACAATATGGTAGGGTACGGTACCGTATGGTATGGACTGTACCCTAAAAAATTTTGCCACCGGACATAGTCGAGTTTACTGTTAAAAAGCTCAGAAACAACATCCTGAGCACAAAAATGCAGTCTGTTTTTGCTCAAAATGAAACCTGTAACAGCTTATCACCAAAACTTGCAAAAACTGTTAGAAAAAGAAGATTTTGACCACAAAACCTGCATAAATTGATGATTGGATTCGATACGGTGGGTGCCAAAATGTTATGGGTGAAATGGGCTTGATCAATGAGGATAAATAATAACCCAAACAACAATGAAATATGCGAATAACAAGAATAGATAAATGAAAGCGTAAAACTTACAACCTTGTTACCCTGCGGCTTCCATTGGTTGCCTATTCTTTCTTGATCTTGATTGACGAAGGTGGCCCTCAGGGAGCTTGCTTCTTCGATTCCTCAAGATGACAAGGAGAAATGGCTATGATACTTTGTGTGATTGAAGATGAGCTTCAACACACTAATGATGGATGATGATATGAGAAGATTTGGGTAGAGGTTTGGTACCTGAAGTGGTCTCTCCTAATGGCTTAGAGAGGGGTCCTATTTATAGGATTTTGGAGATGAGGATCAAGGGTCAAGATTCACCTGATCAGATCAAGGGCTAGGAATAAAAGTGAATCTTTTATTCCTTAGTGGATGAATTAAAAATTCCCATTTTGGGAAGAGTGGAGGTGAGTGGGGGACATCTGAATTTAAAATTCAGTGAGTGGGAGACATCTGAATTTAAAATTCAGTGAGTGGGAGACATCTGAATATTAAATTCAGTGAGTGGATGAGTGGGGGACAAGGTTAATTAAGTGGCATCTTAATTAACTTAAGTCTAGGTTAATTAGATAATCAGGATTTATCTAATTAATCAGGGATTAGGGAAATGGATAAATCAATTAAATGAATATTAGGAATATTCATTCAATTAATAGGATAGGGTTGTAAGGTTAAATGGATCAATTAGGTGAATTAATTGATCACCAGGGGTATGTAGATTGGGGGAGTGGATTAGTGTAGAGGTACAGAAATTGGTTTTGCAGAGCAGTCCAATTTTTGGTGTCTACAGGTGCATGCACAAGATCTCCATGTATCTGATATTGTCTGCAGTTTTTGGCTAAGTGATAGGCATCCTTCTCCAAGGTGGGCCAATAGTATCCAGCTCTTATGATCTTTTTAGCTAGAGTACGACCACTAGAGTGAGCCCCGCATATACCTTTGTGTACTTTGCGTAGGGCCATTTGTGCTTCCTTAGTGTTGAGACATTGTAGGAGGGTATTGTTAAATCCGTGGTGGTAGAGGGTGTCACTGATCATGACATATTTGGTAGACTGGCATATGAAGGATTTGCATTGATTGGAGGATAGGTCAGGTGGGAGGATTTGGTCATGTACGTATGTATAGATGTCATGATACTAGGGAGATGTGGGACCAATAATTTCGCATACTAGCTCAGACTCAGGGACATCGAAGGCGAGGACTAGTAGTTGTTCCACCAAGAACTCAAATTGAGGAACATTTTTTAGAATATCGAGGAGAGACCCTATCATTGTCATTGCATCAGTTACTTTGTTATGAACCTTAAGAATCTGATCGAAGATCACCATGTCAAAATATATCCTGAAACTATCGACCATTCTCTTATATGGCTTGAGTTTTTCATATTTTGTGTCATATTCATTGTTGACCTGCTTGATGACTAGCTGTGAATCGCTGAAGACTTGTAATGTCTTTATTTTCCAGTTGATTGCCATTTGTAGTCCTGTGAGCAATGCTTCATATTCAAAAATATTATTTGTATAAGGAAAGGCTATCCAAAATGCTTTAGGGATGGCATCTCCTTGAGGAGTAATGAATAGAATGCCTGCACTTGAGCCATGATTTGTGCAAGAACCATCAAAGAATAATGTCCATGTTTTAGGAACTTCTATGGCAAAGATTGATTCACCTAGAAAATATGTGACCAAAGGATTATCCGCTGTGGCAGGTGCCTTTGCTAATTGGTCTATGCTCACTTGTCCCTTTATTGATTTGCGGTCATATCAAATTCGCTCAATATAGTAACCCATTTGGCCAATCATCATATCAAGGCAGCCTTGTTGAGTAAGTACTTCAATGGGCCAATCTTCGCAATAAGTTTTTTTTGATGATTCAACATATAATGTTGCAGCTTTTGGGTGGCAAAAACTATAGCAAGGCAAGCGTGCTCAATAGGGTTGTAGTTTATCTCGTATCCCACTAATGTCTTGTTGATATAATAGATTGTCCATTCTTTTCCTTCATCATTTTGTGCTAAAAGTGCCCCCAGTGCTGATGATGTTGTTGATATGTACAATAAAAGTGGATTTCCTAGTATTGGGGGCATAAGAACCAGTGGTAAAAGTAAATAATCTTTGATCTTTTGAAAAGTTTCCTGGCAATTTTTAGTCCATACAAAGGGTACCCCTTTGTGGAGTAAGTGTTGGAATGGTTTACATTTGTCAGCTAGTTGCACGATAAACCTCATGATTGATTGTGATTTACCTTGTAGACTACGTGGTTGTTTAAGACTTGTTGGTGGAGGCATATCCATGATGGATTTCACTTTAGTAGGATCAACTTCTATGCCTCGGTGAGAAACAATATAGCCCAGCAGTTTGCCTGATGTGACCCCAAACACACATTTCTTAGGATTTAATCTAACTTTGTACTCTTCCAGCCATTTAAAGATCTTATCTAACACATCTAGATGAGTGCTTCTTGTAACTGATTTGGCCAGTAAGTCGTCGACAAAATCTTCCATACATGTGTGCATATAGTCGTCAAAGATGGTTGTCATTGCTCTCTGGTATGTAGCTCTAGCATTTTTGAGGCCAAAGGGCATGACAATCCAACAGTATGTGCCCCATGGACATGTGAAAATAGTTTTGTGTTGTTCTTCTGGAGCTATCCTTATTTGATTATATCCTAAGAAATTGTCCATCAGTGAGAGTATTTCAAATACAGCGGTAAGGTCGACTATAATGTTTAAATTTTGCAATGGAAAATCATCTTTCAGACATGCCTTGTTTAGGTCCCAAAAGTCTTCACAGATTTTGATTTAGCCATTGGGTTTTGTGACTGGTATGAGGTTAGATACCCACTCTGGATAGTCTATTAGTTTGATGAAATCCACATCGAGTAGCTTTTTCAATTCTACCTTACTAAGAGTGCGATCTGTGGATGCATTTTTCTTAATTTCTGCTTCACTGGTTTGGCATTGGACAGTAGTGGTAAGTGATGTAGGACAAATTGTAGATCAATCCTAGGCATATTATCATATGACTAGGCAAAATTAACTTACCTTGCTGATAAGAAATCTTTGAATTCGGTCTTCTCTTTTTCTGTTAACGACTCATCAAAATGAATAATCCTAGAATCTTCTTCTGTATGGAAGTTGGTTTCAACAAATTTTTCCACCAACAGTGGTGATATCTCTTATGTGATAGGAAGCACTTCTAAACATCCATCCTTGGGTGCCTCAGAGAGGTTTTCACCCTCGGATATGTGCTTTATTTTTACTTTTTCACGATCAAGAGGTGCCTTTCAGTTTTCACCTAGAGACCATTTTTCTTTTTCTTTTTGACTTTTGCGACTAGAGGGTGGAGTGGATTCTTCAAAATAAGTAGTTGACAAGATCCATGATGTAGCCAACTTTGTGATCCCCTTGAGGTATTCCTTCACGAAGTCCCATGAACTTAGCAATAGCTTCACCATTCTTGAATAAATCCAAGCTAGGTGGAGTTTGTTGATCCTAGTCTATGAGTTCAGGATGGACTAATGGCAAGACATCATTGGTGTTCATATAGCTTATGGTTATGGGAGTCAGGGTGCAAACAAAAGTATTGTTAGGTTTCTAGAAGATACTAATCCAGGCTTCATCGTTAGGTAGGCAAGGTTGGGAAAATGCAGGCTCGAGTTCAGAAGGGTCCCTTAATGTCTCGACGTCCTTAGAAGTACTTGCGTCCCTACCCAAAAGTAACTTAGTACTAGGAGTACCCTATTTTCATGATGTATACCCTAGCCCCTTATTGTGAGGTCACATGGCTAGTTGGATGGGATTTGTTCTCCCATTTTTGTTAGGCCAAAGTCCAATATGCCTGTCGTATTCTTGTTGTTTTACAAATTCGTAGCCTTTTCCATATTGTTCCATGGGCAGCTATACGTGCTTGACCTCTTCTTCCTCCTTGTAGAGCCACTTAGAGACATCATCATCTACATCCTCTTTGCTTAGTTCTCCCCATTATGTGAAAGTAGTGGGGGTGGCAGAAATAGTCTCCTTAGGTTTGATCGGGCCAGGTTTTCTATGAGACCTGGGTGATGTCGGGAGCTTGCCGATGCAGTATGAGCCTTCTATCTTATATTCTCCACATCCTTTGTCTTGGATTTGAACTTTAGGGTTAAGCAGAGGAATGAAGGTGGTGGTGGATTTTGATAATGTGATGAGGTGGAAGGTGAAATTCCCCTATTTATGGGTACTTGATGTTGTGGAACTACTCTTAGATGACTGCAATATTGAAAGGCATCAGGATCATCAGGTATAGTGATTTTCGTGCCATTTTAAGGGAATTTAAAGCATTGGTGGTAAGTAGATGGAATGGCCCTCATGGCATGGATCCATGGTTGGTCGAGGATGAGATTGTAGGGAAGTTCAACATCCAATACATGAAATGCAGTATTGAGAGTGGCAGGCCCAACTCTTATGGGAAGTGAGATCACTCACTTGGAGGAATGTTTAGCATCATCATAGGCTTTGATGACAATTCTTTTGGCGGGGTCCACACAAGCTTCTGAGTATCCCAATATCATCACTAACTTTAAAGGACATATATTTAACCTAGTTTCATCATCCACCAAGACCTGTTTAATCTTCTACTTGTTAATGAAGACTTCAAGGTGCAATGGGTTAGTGTGATTAGGTCAATGTGAGGATACATCACATTTAGTTAAAGTGACATGGTTGGAGGTAACTAAATGTCCCACCATGGCCTGGAATTGATTGACATTTAGGTTTGTGGGGATGGAAGATTCCAACAAAGCCTTGTCCAGGATGGCCTTATGCTCTGGGGATAGGCGCAGTAGTTCAAAAATGGATATTTGCACCGGAGTCTGTTTCAAGTGGTCCAAGAGATTATATTGGTTCTTTGACTATGATTTAGGTGGATTGGAAGGATTAGATGGAGTGCCTTGCAGTGTTACCTTGGCCCTATGAGTGGTGACGGTACACTCAGGATGGGACTTGATCGTGATCATGGAGACATTATCATGGAAGGCACGGATATTATTAAAGGTGTATTCATAGGTGACGTTGCTATAATTGACATGGTCATGTGGCTTGGTTCCTAAGGTGGAGGCTTTTCCTGATCCGTGATTTTGTAAAGGGTCTTGAAAGATAGTGTGATCAGTATTAGAGGAATCTTGTGGATTATCTATAACGACATCTCCTCAGTCAATGAAATCTTGTATGATGTTCTTCAACTTATAACAATTGGATGTTTTTTGCCCCTTGATTTGGTGATAGTCACAAAATTCATTATCATTCCATGAAGGAGGTTTAAAAGATGGGACGTATGGTTTGACCTCTGGTAGTTGGATGAGGTTGGACTATAACAACTTCTTTAGGATTGCTTCAACGGGTTCTGTTAGGGGTATAAAGTTTCACTGAGGATTATTATTCTTTGGAGATGGTCTTCTTTTGTTGTTTTGAATTGCATTAAAGCCATTTGTTGTTGCAGTTGTGGTTGTTGTTGAACAGACGGTTGATTATTTTGTACTAGGGGTACTTTGAGTGTGAGAACGGGGCCAATCCTATTGATTGCCTTTGTGTCTACGACCCTATCATTAGTGACATTCTTGTTTTGAGACCAAAACTCGTTCTTGTCACAGGACGGGTTTTGAGTGTTTTGGTTCTTGTTGAAAATTTTGATTGTGCCCTTAGCTATGAGGGCTTTTTTGATGGTTGTTCCCTTTTCAACAACTTCTCTGAAGGAGGTGCAACAATGGATTTGTAGTTGGTGCATGAGTTCTTTGTTAAGGTTCTCCATGAAATTTGGTACCAATTGGTTCTCGAGAATATGACACAGACATTTTCTAGCTAGGCTCCTCTACCTTTGGAAGAAGGAGATGAATGTTTCCCCATCCTCTTGTCTTGTATGGCATAAGGTAGCAACATTTACATATATCTTGATGTTATAAGAAAAATGAGATATGAATTTGTCTGTGAGTTCAATCCATGTCATCCTCATGGGAAGGTGTGCGAACCACTCAAGTGCTTGACCTACGAGGCTCGTTGGGAATAATCTCATCAAATATATGTGCTCATATGCAATCTAAAGACATGTTGTGTGAAATTCTCGCACATGCTCCACGGGACCCCCTTTTCCCCTATACTTGTTGAAGTTAGGCACATTGTAGTTTGGTGGAAAAGGTGGCATGTAAATGTTTTTGTCGAAGGGATAAGGACATAAGTCTTCCATGGAATATCCTTTCTTTGTGGTAGAGACTTGCATGTTTCAGAAGCATTATTCTAGTGTCTGCATCTTGTGTGCCAAGGCTTCAAAGGAGTTCAACGACGTGTCTAAGCCATTTGCAGGTGCATTTTGATATGAGTTACCCATGTTTAATGCTGATATATACACCCAAAAATGGCGCGTGTGGAATTAAATAAATATTTTAATATTTATTTTATTCTTATCATCTATCAATTGAATAAATATCCTAATTTATTTAATTGGTTCATTATTCCAAGTAATTAAATAAAAATCAATTTATTTAATTATGTATCCTAATTTCCTCTAATGTCATATCTAATTAAATAATCTTAAATTATTTAATCATTTCCTCTAAGTCAAAGTCTTATGTCTAAATTCCACATCACTCATCCATGTCATTGTGTACCTCACCATGTTGCTCCAATAATTAAATATTTTTAATATTTAATTAAGTAATTATCCCCTCAATATGTGCCCTATTTCTTCTCCACATGTGGCCTATTATTTCTCAACCATCTCCATGGTCAAAGACACTTGTCATTGAAATCCTAGTTTATCTCTCACATTCCAACAACCAAGAGTCATCCTTCCACAATCTTCTCAAAGTCTTCCACTTTTAATTCACTGGTCTTTGTGAGCATCATGACATGTGGCTTATGGTTCCACATATTCCTCTATCTTGTAAACATAGTAGGAACATCTTCCATGTTTCTCTCCCTAATCCCAACTAATCAAATCTCCACCATACACCTTATATGACTCATTCCTCCACCGTGGATCTTATGACACTTGGATCTTGGCCTTCTCAAGCTTGTAAAAGCAAGTCCCTCACACTCATTTTCACACAATTCAAGCTTTAGCAAACTTATGCTACATAAATTCCACCATAGCTATCAATCATGCCTTTGGCTCCCCTCATTTGCATAGTAATCTCATTATCCTCATTGCATAATCAACATCCATGGCTTCATATCACTATCTTCATCATTCATCTTTGTATTGCATTGTTCACTTTGCATAATTCTCCACAAAGCCATTATCTCTTTGTCATCTTAAACAACAAGGAAGTACAACTTCTGAGAGCTCCATTATCATATATAAGATCAAGGAAGAGATAGGCAACAATGGAAGACACAAGGTAAATCAGTTTACAGGGTATAGCTTTGGTTTATTGCATTTATCTTATTTTCATTGGAGTATTGAATATTTAAGTAGATTCTACTATAGATCAGATTTTCAATCACATTTTGGTGCCCACCGTGGGGCCACTACCCCATTTTTAATCTCCATTTTGAGTTTTGGTGAAGTTGTGGTCGTGACAGGTCGTTCCGACGCATTCAATTTCTAGTCTTGTGCATCTGTGATGCAAAGAGTAGTCTTGCGCATATGAAACTTCTTTCTATGCTTTTATCCTTCCTATGCATTTAAGACTTCTTTCTACACATCTATATTTCTGCACATTTAATCTATCTTCCTGCGCATCCATAGTCTGTTTCAGTGCATATTATTCTTGTCAGAAATTTGTATTGCTTTTTGAAAAAAATTTAATACTAATTTGTGTTATAGGTATTATCAATCATCAATGAAGGCTATTGATAGAATGTTCTTGCAAGTTTAAGAACTGGTTTAGGAATTCTTAGTTGCATACTTGCATACAAATCTTCATCTAGTTTTTAATTAGGAGTAAATTACATTGTTGCATACAAATTTCACATAGTCCCAATGCTAGGAGGTTAAAATTGAACAAATCTTCCATTTAAATCTTGCACTACAAATCCACATCTAGCATAAGTAGGGGAAAGTAACTTGACCAAATCTTTAACAACAATCTTCACATAGTTTGTTTAGGAGGCTAAACTCAACTATCTTTTCATGTTTATACTATCTTGTCATTTTTGTGCTTGGTAGATTAAATCACATTTAGATTAACTATAGAAGGTGAATGAACCACTGTCTACTGTGTTTGTAAAATGGTGATAGGCCTATGATCTCCCCATCTTGGGTGACCAAAATGCCAAACCCATCATTTCATTTGTTTAACCATTAGAAGAGGCCTGCCCTTGGGATTGTGTTTCTTCCAAGTGGGATGACCTTGAGTAGTAACGGGCTAAAGCCAAGCCACTTTCAAGCCACTATAAATAAATGTGTTTGTCATGAAAGTCATAAACAACAGGTGTTGTTGTGTTATACCGATGAATGTTTCCCTTAGTACCCTTGTGGTGCGTTGAAACCTGTAGAGCTTAACCTCTATAGATTGGGAAGCCTCCTAAATGGAGTGAATCACCGCATGTATAACCACCTGAATGAATGCCCTTATTAAGAACCAACTATTTTTAGAAGCCCAAATCCTTCTATTTGTTGACGCAGGAAGTTGGAATATAAACTTTTGAATTCATCCAACATTTTCACTAATCATGTGTAGAGACAAAAAATTCAACTCTTCAGAGGAATTGTAACTTGGTATGCTGGAGAAGTGAGTGCCGAACAAGGGGGAGCCAATGCTACCAAGTTGCTAACTGTCCGCCTTGATTTAAGTGGCTAGAGAAATCCAAGCTAGGAAATTCAATAAATTTTGTTCTTGCCAACCATAGGAATTGTACTTGTTTGCAAAATGTTTATCAAAAATTTGTACAACACCATGAAATCTTCTTTTCTACAGTTTTTTCTTACAATAAACTGAAACAAAATCATCCACAAAAAAACACTTAGGTTTCTTAGAAAAATGTGCTTGAAAACAAGAAAAATTGATCAAACATTATAGAAAAATAGAACTACACATTTGAGACCTTTTGTAGTGCATCTAACAGTTCTTTCAGTGAAAATAAATCTTGCTACGCATGTAACTCTTTTTGTTGTGCATTGGAGAATTCTTTTAGTGCATACATAAAACTATGCATTTAAACAATAGAAGCTCACATTCAGAATTGCACATACAATTCATAGAAGTGCACATTTAAACTCTATTTTGGCACAAATAAACCTATGCACATGTAATAGTGGCTTGTTCCTGACATTTTGAGAGAAAAACAAAATCATTTTCAGGTACCCATTACTGCCTAAATTCAATTTGTGAAGTCAGTTAAACCATAAAAATTCATTCCATACCCGTTTCCAAAACATTTCACTTACCATAGCATACCTAGCCATCCAAAAATTTAAAAAAAACCAAGATTTCCACTAAGGTATCATTGAGATCCTCTAAATCAAACAAACTAGTTAGTTTTCTATCAGGATCAATCATCCTCTACCTTGAAACTACACTAGAACATCTTGATAAAGGTCTAGTCTACATGAATAGCATTTACCAATTATTCCTATTTGACTTCGTTTATATCAACACTTTGATAGCTATACCATCATAGCTCAAGACCACTTTGTTTGAAAAACAAACCTTAGGAAAACCTTTTCATCATCTACTCATTCAAAATCCAATCTTTAACCCAAATTACACCTATAAAAAATGTCACTTGTTTTCAAAAAATATTTCATCCAATTCCACCCACATCAAATCTTATGGTTCAAACTAGATCCCAAACCAACAAAAACAAAGAAATGGATACCTCAAACCATAGTGTTCACTCCTCTTCTTCTAGTGATGGAGAAGAAGAAATCCCACATGAAGAACTTGTTAGTGCTATGCAAGATTCAAAATTTCAAAGAGTGATGGACAAGGTCATAACCATGGACCCCAAAAAATATTTCCTTATGCTAGCACAACAAGGAGCTAAATTACCCGCTAATTTTGATATCTCACAATTGAGAACAAATGGCACTGATGCTCCCAAACATGACAAGGCTAAGGATATGTCAAACCCTTTGGACACACTAACGCAAAAAATCCAAGTCTTGCAACAACAACTTGTGTACATTCAAACTAGAACTTCCACAAAATACTACTCACTAGAGGATATCTCACCATATCCTTTTGACAAAAGTTTGGTCATGATACCTTTCCCCTCAAGATTTGAGGTTCCAAAATTTGATAAATATAGAGGCAAAGGTGACCCACATGACCACATAAGGGAATTTAGTATTGCATGCCTAGAAGTCACCCACAATGAAACATACCTTATGCAACTATCTCCATGTAGCTTAGGAGGACAAGCAATGGAATGTTTCTCCTGTTTAGCTCCTGACATCTAAACTTTTAATGAACTAGTGGATAAATTTCTGACCCATTTCTCCTACAACATTGAACATGAAAGTTCAATGTTGGATCTTTGTAACAACAAACAAAAGGGTGGATAATCCTTCACCTCTTTCTTATAAAGATGGAGACAACTTGCTAGTAAGTGTCCATACCATATCCCGAAGAAACAAATGATTAAGATGTTTGTCCACAACTTAAACACTGACTTGAGCTATCAAATACAAATACAATGTCCTACTTATTTTAGTAAGGTCATTGAAATGGGATTACTCATTGAGAAAGCCTTGGTAGCTAAGAGACAAATCAAACTCTACAAAGATATCCCTAGTTCAAGTAATAACACAGACAAATCAAGGTTTTGGACAAAGAACAAAAACATTGTAAATGATGAAGTTGTCGATGCTAAACATGTGGGACCAAAACAACCAATCTTTAATCTATCAAATCCACACAATAACACACCATCAAACAAACCTCAAAACAATGACCCAAGACCCACAAACGTTCCTCATAGAAAGTTCACACCACTAGGGGAATCACTTGAATCTTCCCTAAGGAAGCTAGTAGCAAGCAACCTCATCACACTTCCAAAGGTGTGAGATTATGAACCTAAATTTAAACCTTCCTAGTGGAAGGATTCAAACTTTTGTGAATTTCATAGAAGCAAGGGTCACAAGACAAATGATTGCCAACAACTAAAGAATACCATCCAAGACTTGATTGATCAAAAAGTAATATCAATTGATGGGCATACTTCTAACGATGAGCACATGGCATTCAAAAATCCTCTCCCTAACTATGAGAAGGGAGGATCATCTAATCAAAACAATAATGGTGCAAACAAAGCAAATTATACAAATGTATCATACGAGTACATCATTAACCATATTTCAGAAAGTGACTCACATGTAAATGTGATCACTATAAACAATAAACCCGATTGTAATGTAACCACTCATCATGGAAATATTACTCTCCAAGGGGCTCCATCCAAACCATCCTCCATGTCTAACCATTATAACATCCTTGACCAACTCCATAAAACACCTACACATATATCCATTTTGGAGATTTTGCATCTATCTCCATCTCAAAAATCCATCCTAGAAAAAGCTCTCTTGGACACTACCATTCCAACCAATCTAGCCCAAGAGCAATTTCAGGCCATGGTGGGTCATCTAACTACACCCCATTTCTTATCTTTCATAGAAAAAGATGATATGTCTATAACCCAACCACACAATGCATCCCTCCATATTGAAGCCCTCATCCATAAACATAGAATAAAATGGGTCCTAATAGATGGAGGGGCATGTTTAAATATCTGCACATTAAAATTAATCCTTGCATTGGGGTTTTCAGAGAAAGCCGTTAATCCTAAGAAGAAAATTACAATAAAGGCATACGATGAAGAAGAAAGAACATCAAAAGGAACTGTAGTGTTGCCCATAAGAGTTGGACAAGTGAAAAAAGATGTAGTTTGCCAAGTTCTAGACATCGAAATAGCATGCAATATTCTTCTTGGTTGACCTTGGATACATGCAATGAAGTTTGTGCCATCTACCTACCATTAATGTATCAAGTTTCCTCATAATAAATCACTATCCCAGGTGATCCTGATCCATTCTAATATTGCAATTTCATCCAATCCAAGCCCGAAGTTGTAATCCCCATCAACCGTGCAACTTCCTCCTCTTCATCCCATGTGGATCCAACCTCACTACCCTCTACATCCAAGACATCTGAACTCAAAGTCAAGCTCAAAGACAAGGGTGTAGGAGAATATACCATAGAGCAAACCTTCTGTCTAGCACAGCTACCCATATCTCCCAAGTCCTATGGAAAGTCATCCATGAACAAACAGAAGTCGTTGGAGACTCCTAAAGGTTCTTTTGTCAAATGGGGAAACCTATCAGATGAGAGTGATGAGAAGGATATTCTACAATGACTATATAAATATGAAGATAGTGAATCCAAACCACAAGACCATCAACCCCGATTGCAAACTGAACAATATGGTCAAGGTTTCTCTATCTTACAAAGAATGGGATATGATGGCCATAGTCCCATAGGATTAAGAAAAGAAGGCATCATCAAACCTATCCAACCTTCTTCTTTAACAATCTGAGACACTACAGGGCTAGGGTACAAAGGCAAAGAAAAGATCAAAGGTAAAGAAAATATTAAAGGAAAAATTTTGAAAGAAAGGGAAACAACTACTACTAACTTAGTAGAGGAGATCCACTGATTACAAGAAGGGAGTGAGACAAACTTAGATGAATATGAATGGGATAGTCTTTCTGAACTATCTTGTGAAGACAAAGGTGTTGATGTGGTTCAACAATATAGCTATACCCATACAACTCATTAGGGACAAAGCTCTAGGTCTAGACCTCTAGAGTTCAAGCCGCAAAATACTGAAAGAGAGTTTTGTGAGGAAGGTATGTTGTCACACTTGATAGATCAACTTGAGGAGAGTACCATCATAGACTTTGTAAATACTTCCACTAACCTAGACAACTCCTCCATCTTAACCATCACTAGCCTTGAATCGGACCAACCCGATGACCCATTACCATTGGTGCATCCTGAACTCATTAATTGGGATTTACAAGATGAACCCCTTGAGCTAGATACTTTCCAAAATGACGATGCCATCATTGACTATCTAGAACTAAGAGACCATCTACTCGCAGGAGACCATAAATCTGACTTTGCTATAGAACTCAATGACAGGGCTTATTTTGGAGAGAGTGTCAATACTTTTAGTCATAAAAATGTAAAAATCAAGAATAGTTCTAATGGTGAAAACCTCTCTGCGGCAATGTTAGATTGTGAAAAAAGTAAAAAAATAAAAGACAAATCTGATGGTGAAAACCTCTCTGAGGTGCCAAAGGATGAAAGGCTTGACACTCTCCCTAATATTACACATCCAAGACATCCGAACTCAAATTCAAGCTTAAAGACAAGGGTGTAGGAGAATATACCATAGAGCAAACCTTCTGTCTAGCACAGCTACCCATATCTCCCAAGTCCTATGGAAAGTCATCCATGAACAAACACAAGTCATTGGAGACTCCTAAAGGTTATTTTGTCAAATGGGGAAACCTATCAGATGAGAGTGATGAGAAGGATATTCTACAATGACTATATAAAGATGAAGATAGTGAATCCAAACCACAAGACCATCAACCCCGATTGCAAACTGAACAATATGGTCAAGGTTTCTCTATCTTACAAAGAATGGGATATGATGGCCATAGTCCCATAGGATTAAGAAAAGATGGCATCATCAAACCTATCCAACCTTCTTCTTTAACAACCCAAGAAACTACAGGGATAGGGTAAAAAGGCAAAGAAAAGATCAAAGGTAAAGAAAAGATTAAAGGAAAAATTTGGAAAGAAAGGGAAACAACTACTACTAACTTAGTAGAGCAGATTCACCGATTACAAGAAGGGAGTGAGACAAACTCAAATGAATATGAATGGGATAGTCTTTCTAAACTATCTTGTGAAGACAAAGGTGTTGATGTGGTTCAACAATATAGCTATACCCATAAAACTCATGAGGGACAAAGCTCTAGGTCTAGACCTCTAGAGTTTGAGTCGTAAAATATTGAAAGAGAGTTTCGCGAGGAAGGTATGTTGTCACACTTGATAGATCAACTTGAGGAGAGTACCATCATAGACTTTGTAAATACTTCCACTAACCTAGATAACTCCTCCATCTTAACCATCACTAGCCTCAAATCAGACCAACCCAATAACCCATTACCATTGGTGCATCCCAAACTCATTGATTGGGATTTACAAGATGAACCCCCTGAGCTAGATACTTGCTAAAATGATGATGCCATCATTGACTATCTAGAACTAAGAGACCATCTACCCGCAGGAGACCATAAATCTAGCTTTGCTATAGAACTCAATGACAGGGATTATTTTGGAGAGAGTGTCAATCCTTTCAGTCATAAAAATATAAAAATCAAGAATAGATCTAATGGTGAAAACTTCTCTATGGCAGTGTTAGATCGTGAAAAAAGTAAAAAAAATAAAAGACAAATCTGATGGTGAAAACCTCTCTGAGGTGCCAAAGGATGAAAGGCTTGACACTCTCCCCAATATTACACATTAGGAGAGGTCCTCCATTTTGATTGAACCAGTAGAACCTGTCAACATTGGAATAGAAGACAATCCAAGAATAATACATATGGTAGAATCTTTATTTGAACATGAAAAGCCAAAATTCATTAACTTCTTCAAGTTGTGAGATAATTTAACTTTTCTTGGTCCTATGTAAATATGCCTGGACTTGATCCAAATCTCATAATGCATCATTTATCACTATCTCCAGGAGGTAAACTAGTCAAACCAAAACTAAGGAAGATGCATCCACATATTGCATTGCTAGTAAAAGAATAATTGAAGAAGTTGCTAGACATTGGCTTTATCAGACCAATTGACTATCCGGAATGGATTTCAAATATTGTTCCTGTTTCAAAATTGGATGGAAGGATCAAAATTTACAATGATTTCAGAGACTTGAATAAATCTTGTCCAAAGGATGACTTTCCTTTGCCCAACATTGACATCATTGTAGATCTAACAACAGGGCACACTATGTTGTCACTAATGGACAGATTTTTTGTTGGAATTAGGCCAGACAACTAAGAGGGGGGGTGAATCATTTGTCTCACAAAATTAACCTTTTCCTCCTTTTAATCTTCTTTCACAACTTACAAATAGATTAATGATATAAACATTAAAGCATGAAACAATAACACATGAGAAGAAACACAATCAACACAATTGACACCAAGAGTTTTAACGTGGAAACCCGGTTAAGGGAAAACCACGGTGGGGGTTAACCCATAAGATTTGTACCCTTTTAAAAATACTTAAAATGGGAAGGCACTTGCCTTCGAGCACACTGCTCAAAAGAGGCTCACTGCCTATAGAAATTTATGTTTAATATAGAAATAATTAACTTAGAAATAACATCTTCATGCTTGGTTCAGTCTCATTGAATGCTCACAAAACTTCTACTCTTCTCCCAAATACTTCTTCACTATCACTTCATCCTTTACTATTCTTGTTCCTCTACTCCTCCTCTTCTATACTCTGCCTCTGATCCTTTCTTGGTATTTTATTATTTCACACAAGGATGATTTTCCACAACTCAACTGTACGCCTTTATATGCTTCATCATCCTTGGAATAAACATCAAGGTCGGCAAGTTCCATACATCTGACTTAATGCGAATCATGAAGTTGTCAAAAAAACATAACTAGGACTCAAATCTTCCTCGATCAACACACCATGCTTCATAGAATTGCTCTTAGATCATCTGCAACACGCTTGAATCATCCGGTCAGCCAAGACTGGGAAAAACAACAACACTAAAGAAGAAATCTTCAACAATGAGCTCAATATTCAATGCAAACCTCCAACACAACAATCACATGATCCAGAGACCTCCACAAGCTCATTAAATTCAACAATAACATTTGCACCAATCTAAAAATTAGAATCACTTGCATCTTCATTCAGAAGCTCAAGAACATTGTCTTCCATGACTGTCACACTAGAAAGATTTCTTGCGGACCTCCAAACCATGAACCACTTGAGTTGATGATACACACTAACTTCCCAAACATGCCTCTAGAACCACAGATCATGATATTTCAATGCGGAGCAATCCAGACCAATTTACTGTCACTCTGTCTTTTTTGAACACAAAAAAACCTGGTTCTACTCAAATGGTCATAGCTTCTTCAAATCTTCATGCGGACCTCTCAAAACTTAACTAGAGCTACTTCATACAATCCTCTACACAACCATATGGTCTACATACATTTGTCTTCTTTAATTTTTGCAATATCCTCAACATTCGAGTCTTCTAAACATGCAACAAAATAGGATATAATTGACTCTAATGGCAATAGGGATATGTTGATATCAATGACAACACCAATTAGGCACATATTTGCAATAATCTCCCCCTTTCTCATTGATGGCAACATATGATGTGAAAAAATAATTCAACCATCAAGACAAGAACTTCACCCCCCTTCTCTTATCACTTCTGTAATCACTTTCTTCACTGCTCCCCCTTTCATCAGCAACTAGTTTTTCACATGACTTCTCTCCCCCTTTGACATCAATGGCAAAGGGCACATATTTGCAACCTTTTCTCCCCCTATTTTTTTCAGACTGATCTCAAAATTTGCATACTGACTACACCCCTGAGTAGTATCTTCTTAACATCAATCTAGATCACAAGATATGACTATGAATTCCACCGGACTGATGTACCCTAGTGCATCTTAGTTCTGATCAGGAGGGGTAATAACCCCTAACTTTTCTCTGAGATACTCAAAAGTATCCTTGGGTAGAGGCTTAGTGAAAATATCTGCAATTTGATCCTTTGAAGAAACAAACTCCAATCTGACTTCATTCTCATTAACCTTCTCTCTCAAAAAGTGAAACTTGATTGATGTGTGCTTTGTCTTTGAATGAAACACTGAATTCTTTGAGATGCTTATTGCACTTGAATTATCATAGAAGATTGTGACAAGCTCCTCAAAAATAATTTTGATGTCCCTCAACATTTGCTTCATCCATAGAACTTCAGTACAATTCTTTGATGTTGCTATATACTCTGCCTTTGTTGTAGATAGGGATATTGCCTCCCACTTTTTGCTCAGCCAAGAAACCAATCTACTTCCCAAGAAGAATGCGCCACCACTAGTACTTTTTCTGTCATCCACATCTCCTGCCCAATCAGCATCTGTATATGCATGAAGAGTGAAATCATTATCTTTTGTATACCATAAGCCACAATCAAGTGTCCCTTTGAGATATCTAAAAATTCTCTTGACTTCTACAACATGGGATTCTCTAGGATCAGCTTGAAATCTAGCAACAAGTCCAACTGCATTCATGATATTAGGTTTGGTCTAAGTTAGATAGAGCAGTCCTCCAATCATTAATCTATACCTTTTTTGATTTGCCTTAGGAGATTCATCATCTTTACTCAGCTTACATCTGGTTACCATGGGTGTACCCACTAGTTTTGAATCTTCCATTACAAACTTTTTCAACAATTCTCACATACTTAGATTGAGATATGAAGATACCTTTATCCGACTAAATGATTTGCAGACCTAAGAAGAAATTCATTTCACCAAACATGGACATCTCAAATTCACTCCGCATCTGATCAGCAAATGTTTTGCACATACTCTCATTTCCACCAAAAATGATATCATCAACAAATACCTCAACAATTAGAATGTGCTCATGATCAATCTTGAAGTAAAGATTACTGTTAGTAGTGCCTTTGCTATATCCTAGCTTTAGAAGATACTTATCTAATCTTGCATATTAGGCTCTTGGGGCTTGTTTGAGTCCATACAATGCTTTCCTCAACCTGCAGACCATATCTCTCTAATCAGACAACTAAAATCCTTCCGGTTTCTCAATGTAGACTTCTTCTAATTCTCCATTTAAGAATGCTGACTTGAAATCCATTTGATAGACCTTGAAATATTTATAAGAAGCAAATACAAGAAACAATCTAACTACCTCTATTCTTGCCACTAGAACAAAAGTTTCTTCAAAATCAATTCCTTCCACTTGAGAATATCCTTTGCATACTAGCCTTGCTTTGTTTTTTACAACTTCACCATCTTCATTTAGTTTATTCCAGAAGACCCATTTAGTTCCAATCACATTTTTGTCTTCAGGTCTAGGAACAAGATCCCAAGTGTGATTCTTTTCAATTTGCATTAATTCTTCTTCCATGTCTTTTACCCAATTTTCATCATTGCAAGCTTCACTTACTGAATTTGGTTCAATCTTTGAAATCAAACAAATCTCCTCTTGATCTTCAGCAATTCTTTTCCTAGTTTGAACACCTTTATATCTATCTCCTATGATCAAATCTTCAAGATGATTTGGTCTTACATACCTAGGAGTTTTGGGATTTATTTGAACCTCTATTTCTTGAGCTTGTTCTTCAACATCTGCACTATTCTCTTGAGTCACTAGATTTTTAGGATCAATCTGAATCTAAATATGGGTTTGAACTTGTCTTCCTTGACTTTAACTTTCATCTTGATCATCTGATTCATATCCACAAGACCTAGAATGTCCTTCTCTTCTCTCATCAACTCTAACATTTGCACTTTCAACAATTTTTTCAATCTTTTGTTAAAGCACCGGTATGCCTTACTTTGAGTAGAGTAACCTAGAAATATCCCTTCATCACTTCTTGCTTCGAACTTACCTAGATCCTCATCTCTTTTGATATAGCAATTACTACCAAAAACTCTGAAGTATCTCATAGTAGGAGGATGACCAAACCATAGTTCATAAGGGGTCTTACTAGAATTGCCTTTGATCTGCACCCAGTTGAGAGTGTAGACAACAGTACTCACAGCTTCTCTCCAATAGACTTGTGGAATATTTGCTTCCATCGTCATTGTCCTGGCAGCTTCTTGAATGGTTTAGTTCTTTCTTTCCACAAATCCATTCTGTTGAGGAGCCCTAGGAGTAGATAACTATCTTTTTAATCCATGCTTTTCACAGAATGTATCAAACTCACCGAAGGTAAACTCTCCACCTCTATTAGATCTCAAACACTTTATTTTCTCGCCAATCTCATTTTCCACCATAACCTTGAACACCTTAAACTTGTCAAGAGCTTCTATTTTTTCTTTTAAGAAGGTTTCCCACATCATTCGGGAGTAATCATCAATCAACAACATAAAATATCTATCTCCTTGCACACTCCTAATTCTAGCAGGACCACATAGATCAGTATGCAGAAGTTCTAACCGTCGACTTGAAAATTGTTCTTTTCTCTTGAATGAAATATTGTTCTGTTTACCCAATTGACATTCTCTGCACATGCTATCAATAGGTTTCACAAGCTTTGGGAGATCTCTCATAGCCTGAGTGGAACTTATCTTGACAATGTTATCAAAATTTACATGACACATTCTCCTTTACCATAACCAACTCTGATCAATCTAAGCAATCAAACAACTTTTGCCAGAACTACTTAAATGAAAGATGTTACCTCTAGTCTAAGTACCAGATACAATTTGAGTTCTAGAGCTTTCCAATATTCTACATTTTCCATCTTTGAATTAGAGATCATAACCCTTGTCAACCAACTATCCAACACTAAGAAGATTATGCTTCAATCCTTTCACATACAAAACATCATTAGTGTTATTCTTACCATCAAAAGAGATGGATCCTCTGCCACAAATTCTACTAGATGAGTTGTCTCCAAATTTCACAATTCCACCTTCATATTTTTCAAAGCTTACAAACTTACTTTTATCACTAGTCATATGATGAGAACATCCACTGTCAATTACCCATTCATCTTTTTCTACAACTTGAGAAGCCAAGGCACTTTCCACATTTGTACAGCTAGTAGACTTAGTAGGCACTAGATCTTCTTCTTTGATAGCAATGAACACCCAATCATTTTTAGTGGAACCTTTATGATCAGACTCATCATCTATGACTCCTTCTTCACCAGCTTCTTAGACATAGTAGCATTTCTTCTAAACTCTAGATCTATTACGGTTTGACTTTGAACCCCTCTTTGGACATCTTGAGGCAAAATGACCAATCTTATTACAAGAAAAACATTTGAATGGCAACTTTCCTTCATACTTACCAGATCCTCTTGGACATCTTTTGGCAAAAAGGGCTTCAAGTTCATCGAACTCAGTTTCATCATCTTCAAGATCCTTCCTTGTCTTATCGAACCTATTTGATCTTCTTGAAGATCTTTCACCTGAATCATATCTTTGTTTTCCATGAATACTTGCTTTAAATGCAGATTCAGACTTAGGAAGGGAATCACCAAACTCACTCATTTCAAATGCTAAAAGTTTACCAACCAACCAATCCCTTGTAACAGTTGTCACAGTCCTGATTTCTTCAATGACAACAACTTTATGCTTGTAGGCCGAAGATAAGGATTTGAGCACTTTGGCAACAATTTCTGGTTCTTCCAATTTTCCACCAGCACACCTTATGCTACTCACATGTTCATTCACTTTTAGCATGTAGGAGGTAATATTTTCATCTTCACTCATCCTTAAGCTTTCATATCTACCCTTCAAGCTTTGTAGATTGGCACATTTGACATATTCATCACATTCAGGCAGGGTTTCCAACTTCTCCTAGATTTCATGTGCGATCTTCAATTCCAGTACATTTGTCATTTCTGTATCAAACAGGGCACTCAATAAGGCTTCTTTAGCTCAAATGTTGTTCTCAACATATTTGATTTCATTTGGAGTTGTAGGACCTTTTTCTAGAATCTTATACTCATTCTCAGTTATCAACCAATAGGCATCACCCATACATTGCAAATGACATTGTATGCCCATCTTCCACAGAGTGTAATTTGTTCCATCAAATCTTTGACTGGCTTTCCTGTAAGTCAACATTTTAGATCTCCTCAAGTAGTCAAGCTTCTTTCAAAGGAACTTGGCTTTGATACCAACTGTTGGAATTAGACCAGACAACTGAGAGGGGGGTGAATCAGTTGTCTCACAAAATTAACGTTTTCCTCCTTTTAATCTAATTTCACAACTTACAAATAGATTAATGATGTAAACATTAAAGCATGAAACAACAACACATGAGCAGAAACACAATCAACACACTTGACACTAAGATTTTTAATGTGGAAACCCAGTTAAGGGAAAACCACGGTGGGGGTTAACCCACAAGATTCGTACCGTGTTAAAAGTACTTAAAAATGGGAAGACACTTGCCTTCGGGCGCACTGCCCAGAGCTCACTGCTCAAAAGAGGCTCACTACCTATAGAAATTTATGTTTAATATAGAAAGAATTCACTGAGAAATAACATCTTCATGTCTGGTTTAGTCTCATTGAATGCTCACAAAACTTTTGCTCTTCTCCCAAATACTTCTTCACTACCACTTCATCCTTTACTATTGTTGTTCCTCTTCTCCTCCTCTTCTCTTCTCTGCCTCTGATCCTTTCTTAGTATTTTATTATTTTGCACAAAGATGATTTTCCACAACTCAATTGCACACCTTTATATGCTTCATCAACCTTGGAATAAACATCAAGGTTGGCACTCCAAACATCTGACTTAATGTGAATCACTAAGCTATCGGGCAAACATAATTGGGACTCAAATCTTCCTCGATCAACACACCATGCTTCATAGAATTGCTCTTAGATCATCCACAACATGCTTGAATCATTCAGTCAGCCAAGACAGGGAAAAACAACAACACTAAAGAAGAAATCTTCAACAATGAGCTCAATCTTCAATGTGGACCTCCAACACAATAGTCACACGATCCAGAGACCTCCATAAGCTCATTGAATTCAACAATAACATCCACACCAATCCAAAACATCAGAATCACTTGCATCTTCATCCAGAACCTTAAGAACATTGTCTGCCATGACTATCACACTAGAAAGATTACTTGTGGACCTCCAAACCATGAACCACTTGAGTTGATGATACACACTAACTTCCCAAACATGCCTCTAGAACCGCAGATCATGATATTTCAATGTGGAGCAATCCAGACCAATTTACTATCAATCTTTCTCTTCTGAACACAACAGAACCCGTGTTGATAGGAGACACTGCTAAGCATGATAGGTGTTGTCATTGATGGAAACTAAGACTATTCCACCCATCCGTATAACTCAATTTGTTCTTACTGAAAGTCAGAATCAAAATTTATCTAAGTCCAGGAAGTCAGAAATAGAGTAGGCGATAGGGTCTGATATCTTTGTCTGGATCTCTTCGATGGTAGATCATAGTTTGTTGCGAATCTGAGGGAGTCATAAGCATTGTCAGGATAATCTAAATCTAGAGTTTTTGTCTCTGATGATGAAGGATTCAATACTTATTAGCATCTGAGTATTGGGCTAACAATTTGACAGAGCAGACAAAAGAATAGGTCGACCTTGTAATTGATATTGGTTTTGGATGTATGGACATTGTTGGTTGGACAAGTTGTGATGATCAGTGATAGTAGCCAACCCGATTAATGATTTGTGAGTGCAATTTTTGGTTCGCGTTACAAGTGTACTTGGACTTAGTTGACAAAGCATAATTTTTAATAAAGTTCTAAGTGTTCTTAAAGCTGACTGAGAAGTGGTTGAAGATCAGGATGTGGATATATATAGCTGATGGATTTGAATGATTTTGGTGTGTGTGTGTGGTGACTATGGAATAAGTGCGAAAATGGTAGAGATCTAAGGTTTGGATGTTAGCAGAATAGTAAACAAAGCAGAGTAAGGATGAAGTGTATCAAGTTAGTATTTTGTGCTTAACCAGAACTGAACCCTTGCATTGGTAGATGCTATTATTAGTTCAAATTCATTGTAATCTTCTTTCTGTAAGTAGTGAGCCTTCTTTTGAGTAGTAGTAGTGAGCCCGAATGCATGTGCATTCCCCTTTTATAATACTTTTAACAAAATATCAATCTTTTGTGGGTTAACCCCCACTGTGGTTTTTCCCTTAACCGGATTTCCACGTAAAAAATCTTGGTGTTAAGTGTGTTACTGCTCATATGTTTATAATTCTTGTTTTCCATGGTTAAATTGTTGATCTATTGTTAAATGATAAAAGGAAGAATTAACTACAGAAAGAATTAAAGTTTTGTGACAACTGATTCACCCCCCTTAGTTTTCTACCCTAATTCCAATAATTGGTATCAAAGCAAGGTTCCTTGAAAGAAGCCTAACAGCTTGAGCAAAGATCTTGAAAGAAGTTTCAATGGGCTCACTCAAGGATCAACTTCGGTTGGCCCTAGAAGATCTTGGTCAGTCCAAAGCAAAAATATCTAATCTGAGAGATGAGCTTAAAGATGTTGATGATACCATTGAAATGTTAAAGATAAATTAAAGAAATCTATGGTAAAAAGAAAGAAGCTACTTCTAAAGTTATCTAGTTTAACTGAAGAAAATGGGATGAATGAAGCTTTGGAAGAAAAGACAAAGGAATGTGAAAAATTGTCAAAAAAAGTTGATGTTCTAAATATTGAGATGGAATCTGGGGTGATGAGGCAAACCAAAGAAATTGAAAATAGAAAGAAAACTGAAGAAGACCTAAATCAAAAACTAAAAGAAAGAATTGAAGAATGCTGCAGATTGGATGGAATAGCTAGCCATCTAGAGTCTAATCTACAAGAAAGTAGAGTCAATGAGAAAACTTGAAAGGCAAATTGTCATTCTCAGACATGACCTAGAAGTTGCAAATGAATATAAGGAGAAGTTCAAAATAATTTTAGGTAAACTTGAAGCACTGCTCGAAGGACAGCAAAAGGTTGATGACAAGCATGGTCTTGGATATGAGAAAGGTGAAAGCTCTGAATTTGTATAAAGAAATTCTAAATCAAGAAATGGAAGAAATAGACCTAGAAGACCTCCAGTAAGATAGCCAAATGCTCAAAGATATACATCCTTCAATGGAAATTGTTTCAATTGTAATAAATTTGGCCATAAAGCTACTCAGTGCAAAAGTAGAGCAAATCAAAATGGTCCATCCTTCTCCAGTCAATGCTTCAAGTGCAAGAGGTATGGTCATAGATCAAATGAATGTAGAAGTATGATAATGAATAACTCTAATGACAATTCTTTCAATGACTATTATTTTACTTGCAATCGATTTGGACACATGGATAATCAGTGCAGATCAAGAGGAAATCAAGTATATAAGCAAAGAAATGTTGTGTTCTTTAATTGCAATAAATCTGGTCATATTGCAAGATTTTGTAGAAGCAGGATCAATGAAAGAAGGGGTCTGATAAAAAAAAATTGGATGAGCAGAGACAAGATAAAGGCAAAGAAAAAATTGATGTGAATGAGATCTAAAATGAAATAAGCAAGACATGGGTCAAGAAAATAATTGTGAACAATAGTAATGGGTCCACATCAGAATCTGGTGCTGATAATTCCTTTGGGAATTGAATCAGGAGCTCTGGCTCAGGGGGAGCTACATTGAAAATCTAATTCCCCCAGCTAGTATGTGAGTGTTTGAATCTGGCACAATAAGTAAAGGTGCTATGGACTATTACAGATCTTTTGAAAAGATTTTCAGAAGAAAAGAACTAGATAAGAAGATTTGTGGAGTGATCCATGAGAATCTGTCTCAAGAAACAAGGTAACTAGATGACTCAAAGCAATGCATTTATTACAATAGCAAATTAGGTTTTGTGAAGGCATAAAAGGGTTTTTCATTCATCATTTGAAACACTTTGCATTCAAGAATGAAGAAGAGGAGTGAATTGTGAGAAAGAAATTGCAAAGAACCAAAAAGTGAAGATCAAATTCAAGCGAGAATCGCATCCAACAATTCAAGGCAAAACCCTAAACCGTGAAAGAGGTATTTTTCTGTAAAGCTTTCTGAATTTCATTGTTGAAGATGGCTACTCCATTGGTTGTAAATGTTACTAAGAGGCCACATCCAAAATTCAAGAAACATCTATACAAATCTATAGAAGTTGATCCGCTAGGTGCTTTTTTCAATGTTCCGTATGAAGTTCTGCATGTTGAAGATATTAGGGCATATATACATTGCAATGTAGAAGAATTTGGGAATCTGAAAGTACTTGAATTATTTGAAAATCATCTAAAAGATGATGATTATCAACTATAATCATAATTTGAAACCCTAGAGAGCAAACACTTTCTTCAAGTAATTGAATTCCTGACATTTGATGAAAGTGAATGAGTTTGATATATATTAAGTTGGATGCATGATGAGTTCATATGGCTACTGAAACCATTCAAAATCACCAAAAATGTCATTAGAATTGTGACTGGATTTAACTCAACCAGTGGATTACCCATGTTAAAATATGTGAAAAACCAAACTATCACTGATGCAACCGGTGCAAAGTTTGATAAAAGAGCAATGACAATCAATGACATCATAGAACGGGATGTTAAGTTTTCCTCCATGGTGATTGTCTACAAAGTATACCATTCCAACAGGGAAAATTCTATCTCTAGAACTGCAATATATGCAGCCTACCAAATGTTGAAGGAGATTGCTGATTATGACCTTTGTGAACCACTACAAAATTAGTTGATTGAGAATCTGAACAAAATAAAGAAAGACAAGAAAAACACCTTCAAGTATGGTTCCCTAATTATATGTTTATTCTTCTATTTTATGAATGAAGTGCTTGGAGTTCAAGGTGTGCACTAGACAAATGAAAGACCAGTAGCATGGCAAATAAGAGATCACCTAAGCAACCTTGGTGATTCCAAGCTTAGAAAATAGCTATTTGGGGTTATTTCAAAAAATTTCAAAGTATGATGCATGCAAGAGAAAGAATCCCTAAGTTAGTTGTAGAGAAATATGAAAATGAAATATGCTTTATGGTTGACACTGATCAGTGCCTGATGGGGGCTGTGGAACCTAGGATAGTATGGGTAATGCCTATGGGATATGAGGTTGATGATAGAGTCTTGGACATGTATTCTCAACATCTCCTAAGAAACTCAAGAGACACATCTGTTGAAAGATTTGGAACATACAAAGAGCTAAGTCTAAAACTGCATGTGGAGCTCAGACAGCCAGAGACTAAAAGGAAAGTGCAGAGGCAAGTTGAAATGTATGCTGAGAGTATTAGCATCACCAAAGAAGTAGTAAGAAAGAATAAAGAAAGGATTGAGGAGATGAAGAGAAGAGTTGAGCAAGCTTCAAAAGAAAGGACAAAAAGTGAGCCAATAGCTGCTCCAGAAGTCCCACCTAGCTCTTCAAGAAAAACAAGAAGCTATGCAACTATCTTAGAACAATCCAAGTCTATTCCCATTAAGATACTGGAAGCCACACCATCTAGTGAAGGAGGACAGAGGAATAAAACCAAGGCCACAAGAACCTACAAGAGCACAAAAGATGATGAGGAAATAGAAATATATGAAGAAATTAAAGAGATGAGATCAAAGAAAGCCAAGACTTCAAAGGCCTTTGAGAACCAACTCTCCGGAAGCAAAAAGGTAAGTAAAAGGCAAGAGACTGGTAAGGTTGCTATGACTGTTGACCAAATTGTAAAATCAATTACTGTTCATGGGAATCTAAAGCCTATCAGAATATATTATGATAGTTTTGATGAAGCAAATAAGAAAATCTTGGGGGATGCCACCATCCTGTACTTGAATAAATTCAGTAGATCTCTACTAGAAATTCTGTAAGAAATTCCCAAAAGTTTAAGGAAAATACTAGAAATAAGGAAGGAAGCCGCCAAGGACAAAGACATAGAACTCAAAGAATATGTTCTCCACCCTGTGTCTAGTAATGCTAGAAGAGAAGCTGATAAAATCCTCAAGGAAGTTAAGAAGAAATTCAGAAGCAAGATCTGGATGAACAAGTTAATGCTTGGTGAAACTGAGGAAGTTGTAAAGGAAATAGAAGAAATTTTGAGAAAATCCCTTGACAAAGATAAATACTATATTGTTTCAGAGGAACAAGTTGAGGAAGTCAATCCTTCAATTCCAGAACAAGAAGCTCTAGAAGAAGAGATTGAAAAAGGAAATGATGACCAAGGTAATACTCTAGATCCTCCGGAGCAAACCTATCAGGAGACAGATGATGGAATTGATTCATTGATTCTGGATGTTGAAAAAGTAAACATTAGTGAGCAAAAAACCAAAGTTGATGACTCCTCTATTCCAGAAGAGGAGCAAATAAGCATAGAAGATACAGGGATGTTAGACAAAACTAATGATGTAAGAGATTCTCTAACTCCACCTGATCAATTTGGAAAAGAAGATAATATTGCTACCACACAAATCCCTCTAGAACAAATAGCAAGTAGTGAAGACATAGGAAAGAGTCCCTCTATAGATAACACATAGAAAAGTAAAGAAGAGAAAGAGAAAGAAGAAGAAAAGAAAGATAAAACTGAAGAATATGGTGCAAATGTTGATGCATCCAAACAAAACAGTTGAGAGAAACCTCCTGCAACAATATAATAAAAAATACATGAAATAATAGAAATAGCAAAAACATAGAAGGAATTTATTGATCACAGGCCACTTCGAGGGGGCAATCTCCTTTGACCAAGCTCAATAAAATAAATTTGTGGATGCCTTCATTGGCCTCAACACAAACTTATATACTAAGTCTAATCTAAACAACTATTACTCCCCATGAATGTGGGATAATACAATATACTCACAGGACAACTTACAAAGCATATGCATCCAACAACAATATACTAACAAAGTAAAGAGAAGGGTTAAACACGGGTTCCTAAAATCCCGTCCCTCTTAGAAAAGCTTTGTCCTCAAAGATTAAGATGTGGAAATTGTTGCTGAATCTGAAGGAGTGGTTCCCATGTAGCATCCTCTGTTTGCATCCCGTGCCACTGAATTAATACCTTTGTGATGGATCAAGAGCGAAGTTGGTGAGTGTGCCTATCAAGGATTGCCTCTAGCTCCAGAATGATGGATCCTTTGTTATCCAGTTCTGGTGAAATAGTTTGTGCTCTGATGTTGGTGCCAAGAACTTTCTTTAGACAAGAGACATGAAATACGGGATGAATGCGGGAAGAAGGAGGAAGCTCCAATTTATAAGCAACTGACCCAATCTTTTGAAGAACCTTATATGGCCCATAGAACTTTGGAGCCAGCTTATGATGCCCTTTGATTTTTAGGGAGGATTGCTTGTATGGCTATAGACAAAGAAAAACCATATCACCTACTTGAAAAGTGTGCTCAGAACAGTGTTGATTAGCTTGTTGTTTCATACGATTTCTTGCCATGTGAAGATTGTCCTGCAAAATGTGAAGAATTGGATCTCGGGTTTGGAGAACCATGTAAACTACCTGAACTGGGGAACTGTTGGGGGTCTATGGAAGGAGCACTGGTGGTGCTTGACCATAGACTGCTTCGTATGGAGTCATTTTAGATGTAGTGTGGTAGGAGGTATTGTACCACCATTTAGTGAGAGGGGGCCACTTTGCTCACTGATGCTCTTGTTCTGAGGTGAAGCAACGAAGATAAGTTTCCAAATATTTGTTGATAATTTTAGTCTGACCATCTATTTGTGGGTGATACCATGAACTCATCTTCAGTTTGGTGCCAGTGTGTTGAAATAGTTCTGTCCAAAAATAACTGGTGAAAGTTGCATCACGATCTGAGATAATGGAAGAAGGGATTCCATGAAGACGGAAGATCTGGTCCATGAAAATTTGTGTGACTGAGGAGGCAGTATAGGGATGGATGAGGGCACAAAAATGACTATATTTGGAGAGGTGATCAACCACAACCAAGAACACTATCTTCCCTCTAGATTTAGGGAGCCCCTCAATGAAATCCATAGAAATATCTATCCAAATCCGTGTAGGGATCGGCAAGGGTTCAAGCAATCTAGGAAGGAGCATTGTTTCACCCTTATTGCGCTGGTAGGTATCACATTCAACCACTATCTATTGAATTGCCCTTTTCATTTCCTTCCAAAAAAAGTTATGCCATGCCTGCTCATAAGTTTTGAGGAACCCAGAGTGCCCTGCCGATGGAGAAGCATGGAGTTCATAGAAGACAACCTATTGAAGATCTGTGCTCTAGGGAAGCACCAGATGACCCTTGTATCTCAAAGAAGCACCATCCCAAGAGTAATGCGGTATAGTAGAAGGGTTATTGGCCAACTGTTGGATGATTTGAGATAATGAAGAGTCATTGACATAACCATGCTGGATAGATTCAAACCAATTTGGAACAGGCATAGAAATAGCTGAAAGAGAAGCTTGGTCATCAAATGTATGAGAAAGAGCATCTGCCACAATATTGTCCTTACCCTTCTTGTAAGTGATCTCATAGTCATAACCCATGAGTTTGCTAACCCATTTTTGTTGTGCTGGGGAGGAGAGCCATTGTTCTAGGAAATATTTCAGACTCTAGTGATCAGTCTTGATGCAGAAATGATTCCCTAATAGGTATGGTTGCCACTTCTATACTGCATGCAAAATAGCCATCATTTCCTTCTCATATGTAGAGAGTACTAAATTCTTACCTGAAAGGGCTTTGCTAGTGAATGCAATGTGATGTTCATCTTGAAGGAGAACACCACCAAGTCCATTGCCGCAAGCATCACTCTCAATAGTGAAGGTCTTGGAAAAATCTAGCATTGCTAGAACAGGTGTAGTACACATAGCTTGTTTCAATTTTTAAAATGCACACTCAGCAACATGTGTCCATGTAAAGGCATCCTTTTTCAACAGAGTTGTTAATGGAGCTGTAATCTTCCCGTAATCCTTGACAAACTTGTGGTAGTAGCCAGTCAGTCCCAAAAAACCACGGAGGCTCTTGAGTGTCTGAGGATGTGGCCAATTTTTCATGGCATCTATTTTGGCAGGATCCACTTGAACCCCTTGGGCTGAAACAATATGCCCTAGATACTCCACTTCCTCCTGCCCAAAAACAAATTTAGACTATTTTTCATAGAGATGATGAGTAGAGAGAAGTTCCAGTACAAGATTCAAATGTTGGAGATGCTCAGTCAATGTTTTACTATAGATGAGGATATCATCAAAGAAGACTAGAATGAATTTCCACAAGTAGGGCCAGAATATTTTATTCATCAATGCCTGGAATGTGGAAGGAGTGTTAGTGAGGCCAAAGGGCATGACCAAAAACTCATAGTGGCCATCATGCATGCAAAAAGTTGTTTAGGGATATCATCGTCATGAACCCAAATTTGGTGATACCCAGAACGAAGATCCAACGAAGATCCAACAACAGGAATCAAAAACTTATCCTTGATTGTGATGTGATTAAGTGCTCAGAAGTCAATGCAGAGGCACCATGACCCATCTTTTTTTTGGACAAGAAGAACTGGTGAAGAAAAGGAATTGGTACTAGGGTGAATAATACCTTGCTTCAGTAAGTCCTGAATGAGCATCTCAATCTCTGTCTTTTGGTGAAATGGGTAGTAGTAGGGCTTGATGTTGGGAGGAATGCTTCTAGGAAGGAGTGGAATATGATGGTCCTCTAGTTGTGAAGGTGGCAATCCCACTAGTTTAGGAAAGACATGCATATCTATCCAAAATTTGTTGTAGATCCAAAGGAGTAGTGGAGACCACTGATGGTTGCATCTAAATGGAATGGAGCTAAGCGATGACACCATGTGAATTCTTCTTAAGGAGCATTTTCATGTGATGTGAACTGATGATGCTGAGAGACCCTGGTTTTAAGCCCTTCAATGTGTTTTTTTGCCCATTGTCTAAAAACTGCATCTAAATTTCAGCAAAATCTCATCAAATGGGTCCAAGTGTGCATAACCATTGAGCACCCAAAACCACATCACATCCACCTAAGGGCAAGGCAAACATGTCAGAGCACAGGTTATAATCTCCAATAGAGATACGCACATTGCAACACTTCCTTTGCAAGGTAATGTGCCCCCATTGGCAATCATGACTTCAAAGCTGGAGCAAGGATGGAAAAAATAATCAGCCTGTTTGGTGATCCGAGGTTCAATGAAGTTATGAGTGCTACCAGAATCAATGAGTATTGTAAGAGGGAGCTTCTTGAAGTAACCCTTGACTTGCATGGTTTGTGGGGTGGTGACTCCTACTAAAGCATGAAGAGAGATCTCTGGGTGGTCTTCCTGAGAAGGAGGGTTAACAGGCGACTGTTGAATGTCAACCTGATCATCTACTGTATCCTGAGCATCTTCATAAACTTTAGTTGCAGGTGGAGAATCCACATCCAAGAGATAGAGCTTTTTCTCAACATATCTATGTCCCTGAGTGAATTTCTCATCACAATTATAACAAAGCCCTTTTTTCTCTACGTGCCCACATCTCTGCTTCAGACAAATTCTTGATAGGAGTTGTTCTAGGAGCTAGCGTGATTGGAGGTCTTTGGGAAACCATATTTTTGAATGGAACAAAAGTGGATTTGGAGCGCTTTTGAGCTATGATCTTGTACTCTGCCAACTTAGCCAACCGTAGGGCTTCCATAATTGTGCTGGGACGGAACATTTTAACCTTAGATCGGATTGCATCCTTTAGACCACTGAAAAAACAACTCCTGAAGAATTCATCAGACAATCCCTCTATGTGATTGGCTAGTTTCTCAAATTCTGTCAGATATTCTCTCACAGTGCTAGTTTGGCAAAGTTTAGTGAGTGCTCCTATGAAGTCATCAAAAGCACTTGGGCCAAATCGTTGCAAAATGAGTTTGCAAAAATCTATCCATTTTGGCTCTTCATGAGCCTTGATGTACCAATAGAACCATTGAAGGGCTTCATATTCCAAATGAAAGGATGCAAGTGGGTCTTTGTTGACATCAAAAGTATTATGCAGAATAAAATATTGTTTTGCCCAGTATATCCATCTAGTCAGATCATAACCATTGAAGTGAGGAAAATCAAGCTTTGACCACAAAAATTACTGAAAGAAGAGAACCCAGTGTCTACAGAAGACTTTGGCTGCCGTCTATTGTTTGGGGCTGAATGCTGAAGATTGAGGCCGAGAATTTTTTCATCTAGATCTTGGAGTTTGGTCTTGAGGGTTGCAAGTTCATCCTCCATGTTTTTTGCTCTTGCGTGGTGACAACCATAACCAGGAGTTTTTGTTTTGGGGAATGGGTAAAAAAAACAAAAACATAAACTTTTTTAGTAAAGAAAAATTTGGATTTGGGAAAAACTCTGATGGGTAATTGGGGTTTGACTAGGTTTTGGACACTTTCTAAGGGACAGGGAAATAGAAAATGGGGATTTTAGAAGCGGGGTGAAAGAATGGGAAAATTTGTCCAAGAGGGACAAAGGAGCAGAAATAGGAAATGAACAATGTGGCAAAATTTGAAGGCGATTGGGTGAGAATCGAAGAAGTTATGGAAAACCCTAAAAATAGACAAATGTGGGATTTCTAGCTTCGATAAGTGGAATTTGGGATAGGGTCCTCAAGGAAGGAGATATGCAGAATGGAATTTCAGGGGTTCCAGTGAATTTTCAGAGGAAATGGAGCTAAAGCAAGGAAGATATGGCGAAAAAATAGAATTTTTTTTTACTTTTTTTTTTAAAAACAATCTACAACGACATCTGCAAATAGCTCTGGATAGATTCAATCTGCGATTTGTCAGCTAGAAATAGATATGGGCCCCAGGTATGTTCAGCTTCCTAAAGGTTTAGGGGATTCACTCGGCTACCAATGTTGTCTAACGACCTGTGTATTGGGGCAGTACCCCTCACTCCATGACTTAGGTAAAACTGATAACCGCTTTGCCACAAACAACAGCTCTTGGTTTACCTCACGAATGGGAACTAGTCAATCAGGTAGGGGCTGTTGCCCTTTTCATTGGCAAGTCCTCTCGATGGGCCAGCTACTTCAGGGTTCCTATGGTACTCCTCACAATGAGTTTTAGGGATATGCCTAGGCACTTCCCACAGTTAAGCGGATAGGGATTATTCCCTGATCCGAACCTGCAATTGAAATGAACAATATAGATGCAAAGAAAAAAGAACTACTGCAATAATCACAGTGCTTGGAGGCCATTGCGAAAAAAAATTTGGCAAAAATTCCACCCAGCGAGCCCAAGAAAGTGCTCTGATACCAAATGAGAGAAACCTCCTGCAATAATATAATAAAAAATGTATGAAATAACATAAATAGCAGAAACATAGAAGGAATTTATTGATCGCAAGCCACCTCGAGGGGGCAACCTCCTTTGAGTAAGCTCAATACAATAAATTCGTGGATGCCTTCATTGGCCTCAACACGTACTTATATACTAAGTCTAATCTAAACAACTATTACTCCCCATGAATGTGGGATAATACAATATACTCACGGGATGACTTACAAAGCATATGCATCCAACAAAAATATACTAACAAAGTAAAAAGAAGGGTTAAACACGGGTTCCTAACAACAGTTCTGATACTACCACTAATAAAACTCAAAAGAAGGAAGGTGAGCTGGAAGTTGTGGCAAGAGACACTGTAGAGGTAGTAAAGAACTTTTTGAGTAAAGAAATGCTAGAGATTGATGAACCAGAACTGGTTCAAGGACCAATCCATCTAGCTAATCTCTCTCCAGTCCAAATGATGAAGGTAGCATCTTTCACTCAGGCCAAGGCAAGCGAGAAGATATTAAAGTATCACTTAGAAGAGAGTAAGCTTTTAAGTCTTTCATCTAGTGTACTAGAGAAGATAATACCTACCCTCCAGAAGAATCCATCTGACTCTCCCTCTGGACATCTAAAGAATCTTGTAAACTCTGTAAGTACACATTTTGGGTCTTTTGAGAAGTCTGCAGACATAAAGTTAGGAATGAATTTTTGGATAAGAGATTTAGTGAAATAAAGAGCCTAATAGGGTATGATATGATGATACTTGGTATCAGTATAAAGAGTATTCAAAATGCTCTAAATGATGGAAGTGATATATACAAGTTTTGTCTATCCTAGCCCAAAGTTAGTAAGGATATTGAGAAGAAGATAAAGGAGCAAGAACAAAAGTTGTCAAATCTATCTCAAAATTTTGATCCTCTAACAGTTTCTCCTATAAGTCAGGAATGTCAAGTAATCAAATTGATCGATGAGATAAAGAGGCTTGTTAAGGAAAAGGGTAATATTATGAAGAGAATGTGTGAGCTCTGGGGATTGATTGCCCCCAAGTTAGAGATAATGTATAATGCCTTATCAGAAGCTCAGACTACAGTTCAGACAAATGACCCTTCAAATCTAACAAAGGCATAAGCATATGCATTTTTACTAAGTGGACACATCTCAATTTTGGATGGCATGAAAAGAACTTGGGCCTTTGAACTTGAACAATTGAAAAATAGTTTTGTAGACATACTCAAGTTCATGTAAATATAACTTAAGGATTGGTTGTACATATGCGGCACTATATACAGATTTTTTTTAATTTTGGCCTATGGTTCCCATCCTTTGCCATTGATGTCAAAGGGGGAGTGAAGAACATTGAAAAATGAGGAATCCAACAAAGGGGGAGCTATGAAATCAGTGGAGAAGCATAAGAGTATAGAGTAAGGGGGAGTAAATGTGTAACACTTAGTCATTTTTCACTAAGTGTTGCCATCAATGCCAAAGGGGGAGATTGTAGGCAAGAGACACTGCTAAGCATGATAGGTGTTGTCATTGATGGAAACTAAGACTATTACACCCATCCGCATAACTCAATTTATTCTTACCGAAAGTCAGAATCAAAATTTATCAAAGTCCGGGAAGTCAGAAATAGAGCAGGCGACAGGGTCCAATATCTTGGTCCAGATTTCTCTGATGGTAGATCATAGTTTGCTGCAGATCTAAGGGAGTCATAAGCATTGTCAAGATAATCTAAATCTAGAGTTTTGGCCTCTATTGATGAAGGATTCAATACTTATTAGCATCTGAGTATCAGGTTAACAGTTTGACAGAGCAAACAAAAGAAGAACAGGCTGACCTTGTAATTGATCTTGGTTCCGGATGTATGGAAGTTGTTAGTTGGGCAAGTTGTGATGATCAGTGATAGTAGCCAACCTAATTAATGATTTGTGAGTGTAATTTTTGGTCCGTGTTACAAGTGTACATGGACTTAGCTGACATAGCAAAATTTTTAATAAAGTTCTAACTGTTCTTAAAGCTGACTGAGAAGTGGTTGAAGATCAGGATGCGAATATATATAGCCAATGGATTTGAATGATTTTGGTGTTTGTGTGTGGTGACTATGGAATAAGTGTGAAAAGGGTAGAGATCTAAGGTTCAGATGTTAGCAGAATAGTAAACAAAGAAAAGTAAGGATAAAGTGTATCAAGTTAGTATAATGTGCTTAACCAGAACTAAACCCTTGCATTAGTAGATGCTATTATCAGTTCAAATTCATTGTAATCTTCTTTCTGTAGGTAGTGAGCCTTCTTTTGAGTAGTGAGCTCTGGGCAGTGAGCCCAAATGGATGTGCATTCCCCTTTTGTAATACTTTTAATAGAGTATCAATCTTTTGTGGGTTAACCCCCACCGTGGTTTTTCCCTTAACCGGGTTTCCATGTAAAAAATCTTGGTGTCAAGTGTGTTACTGTGTTTCTTCATATGTTTATAATTCTTGTTTTCCATGGTTAAATTGTTGATCTATTGTTAAATGATAAAAGGAAGAATTAACTGTAGAAAGAAATTTTTTTTAGACAACTGATTCACCCCCCCCTCAGTTGTCTGCCCTAATTCCAACAACCTGGTTCTACTCAGATGGTCATAGCTTCTTCAAATCTTCATGTGGACCTCTCAAAACTTAACTAGAGCTACTTCAGACAATCCTCTACATAGCCATATGGTCCGCATACATTTTTCTTCATTATTTTTCTCAATATCCTCAACATTCTAGTCTTCTAAATAGGCAACAAAATAGGATACAGTTGACACTAATGGCAATAGGGATATGTTGACATCAATGACAACACCGATTAGGCACATATTTGCAACATTTTCCAGCTATAATAAAATCAAAATAGTGCTAGAAGATCAACATATTACATCTCTCCTTGATATACCTAAAAAACAGTCACATTATGAGTTCTTGGTAGAGCAAGTATCCCATCCTGCCTATGACATTCCCAAAACCTACATCATATGCCACATAGTAGGATCTGATTCTCCCTTGTATGGAAAAGTATATACCTATCTGAAAGAGAACACCCTACCACCTGATCTATCTAATAAACAAAAAAGAACCTTCATTTTCCAAGCCTCTCGTTATACCATAATCACTAACATCCTATATTGTCGAGGTCTAGATGGTACTCTCCTTAGGTGTCTCGACAGTGAGGAATATCAAACCACCCTAAGTGAAGTTCACAAAGGTATATGCAGAACCCACTCTAGTGGTCCTACCTTAGCTAAGAAACTCATATGTATGGGATACTATTGGCCAACTATGGAAATAGACTCCTATCATTTTGTAAAAAGGTGCACAAGGCCTGAAGAGCTGCAACCTTTAACGACTCCTTGGCCTTTCTATCAATGGGGACTTGACTTAGTGGGAAAGATACATCCCTCATCATCCAACAACCATAAATTCATAATCACTGCCACTGAGTACTTTACAAAGTGGATCAAAGCCATACCCCACTAGTAGAAATATGGCAAATAAATGACCAGGTGACTAAAACTTTTAGTCATGTGACCAAACTTTTAATCACGTGACTAAAACTTTTTGCAACACAACTATAAATGACTAATTTGGTCATCGGTTGAAATGACTAAATAAATGACCAAATAAATGACTAAATAAATGACTAGAACAATAATTCTTCTATTCTTTTTTCTTTCACTTTAGTTTTGGAGGGAAATAATGAAGGGATTGTACGTTTATGAATTTTGAACAAAAGGTGAAACCTATAAAGAAGCAAAGATTGTACATTTAGCAGGAGAAGATTGTGCATGGACACCAAGAATAGGATATGCAGAGTAGTCAAACAGGAGAAGATTATTCATGGCCTCCAAGAATAGGGTATGAGTAGTCAAACATGAGAAATTTGTTCATAGCCGCCAAGAATAGGGTATAAGTAGTCGAACAGGAGAAGATTGTTCATGGCCACAGTTCTTTGAGTTTGGAAATAGTTTTGAGATCATCGTGTGAATGAAAAAAGGAGGGAATTTGGGATTTCTAGCTATAGACGACAGCTATCAAAGGAGCAGATAGACGGTAGATAACAAATGGTTTTATGAAGCAGAGGTAGGGTTTTCCATGTACCTCTATTCTTCTCTTATCCTACTCTAAAGTTTTGTATCTTTGAAAGCTTGGTTCTCTGTCATTAATGATCATTCTATCTCTTTCAATGACTGTATTAAGAGGTCTCATGGTTCTTTACTGATAAAGTTCTACTTTTTCCATTCATGATTTATACTTAGAATACCTTAGCATGAAGGAATTTGATGGTCTTCAACCTGTGACTTAGACATTGCCCATGTGTGCGTGATTTAACCTTTGAAAGATCATTGTATTTTCAAAATGACTGTCACAATATAGAGAATGAAAGCTTGTTGTTGAGAAAGCAAGACTATTCCATGATTTGTTTCATTCCTTAAATCTGCTCTTCACTGTCTCTTACTGTTATCTTGACAGTAACCTTTGTCATGAAAACCTTGTTCATTCCTTCATACATGAACTAATCTTTGTTGTCCTATCACGATCTTGCCTACAAATTCCTTAGTACAAAGATATCATTGATGATGACTGTCCTTTGTATGCACAAATCTGTCACAGTCACATTCCCTTTGTCCACCTGCTGCTATGACTATCATATAGCTTATTAGCTTGATTTTGATAAACATGAAGATTCTATTCATAGACTTTTGACTGTAAAAAATCCTCTTTGTTGTACTTTTGCTATTGATATATGACATAGTTTTCACATAATTCACATTTGGATGCAAAAAGACTGTCAATATTCCACTGTCTTTTCTCTGCTGTTGTAGCCCACTTTGGTGACTGTGATTAGGGCATCTCTTTGAATGGATAGTGATCTCCTCTTTTCTTCTGTGGTGTTGTGCATTACTCTTTTTGATGATTGATTTCACTGTCAGTTTGATGACATGACTGTCATCACTTTCAAAGGCACTTGTGTCACTATTTTAGCATCTATATAATGACTATCTTTGCCTAATAAAATCTTTAAGGATCAGTTAACTAATTAGGTAAGGGTTTATATTTTGAAAAAAGTGTTTGACTTGCCGAAGATGGCATGGTTCGGTGATTAAGTCACTCGGTTGTAGTGGCGGCCACCAGAGTTCAAACCTCCGCTGGGCCAACGAGCTCACAAGGCTTTACGCCTTCGCTGGGCCAATGAGCTCATAGGTTTGAAGTGTTCTTCCTAGGGGATGAGGTCCCCTAGTTGTGGCCTCACCAGTTCATTGCTCCGGGCAAAAGCATTCGCGTGGAGATGGAGGGCGTGTCGCACCAACATCGCCGGTCACGTTAAAAAGTTTACCAGGTGCATTATCTTTAAAAAAAAAAAGAAAAAAGTGTTTGACTTCATGGATATTATATTTTCATCTTTTCAATGCTGCTATAGACTTTAATATCTGCCCCCTCCTTTGCAATCAAAGGCATGACTGTATTCTCTATGCTATTTTTCCTATTGTCATGATTGTCATTTGAAATGGTTGACATCTTGAGTCCTTTATTTGGTGACTTTCCATATGATTTTGGCAAGTGATTTGCTGCTATGAATACTTCATCAAAATAGTTATTAATTGGGGTTTTAAAGTGTAATCTTGATAAATTGTTTAGTATTTCTTCTAAATGCTATTTATCTATTGGTTTACATAGCTTGTCTATATTTCTAAGTCAGACAACTTGTAAAATCTATAATTGTCGGCATGGGAATGAAATTGAATTGCTGTTGATGTTTGTTATTCTCATGGATACGTATTGAAGCACTTACTCTATCTCATGCATGTACCTAAAAAATGTTTTAGGTGCATATAAGTGTAGCATCTACTTGCATGGGTGATAAATCTTGTTTGGAGAGGACTTGGAGACTTTTGAAAAGGCAGGCAAGGAATTTGGAGTTTGATGTCATGAATTTGAAGTTGGCGAGGCCCTTTGCAGCAAAGTCAAATTGGGGGACGCACTCTATAACAAATTCAAAGGTAATTCAAAACCCTCATTGCCAAAAGTGAACTAATATTTTCATGATATTTGGGGAAGCTTCTTGTGGGCCCCCCCCAGGAGATATTTTCATGATTGAAGCTTGAAAACTCAAAAGAAAATGTTATCTTCAGTATTTTTGAAGTTGATCCTTAACTGATCCTTGAACTCAAATAAAACCACACCTCTACTTTGCATGATCTACCTGCATGATGACTAGCCCAAATTGAAGGAAAGGTTATCCTAGCTTGACCATATGCATGATTGAAGGTTACCTTTTAAGATTTTATATTTAAAGGCCTTCTAGGCGTAGGATAGATTATTATACTAAATTAATACTTGAATGCACAATATTACAGATGGATTGGTGTTGAAGGTTGACTACAGATCAATATCATGCATATGATGAGAGAGTAGCCAAAGAGAGAGAAATAGAAAAATATCCATGTCCATGTAATGACTGTCTTGGTGGAGGGGTGAGAAAAAGAAATGTGATTTATCGACATATGATAAGATATGGGCATAGTGGTATAAGCGCTTGGGCTTACAATTATTATGAAGATCTGATAGAATTGTAGACTGTGAGAGATGAAGAGGCAACAAACATAGATGAAGTGGTACCAAACATAGATGAAGAGGTAGAAATGTTAGACGAAGGGTTTGAAGTTGAAATAATGTTGAATGAGGGTCTAAATGATGATTGGGCCAAGTCAATGGAGGATACTTTAAAGGCTGTGTATGCTAATTACAAGTTAAGTCATTTGACAACAATCCTTCAAATTCTTAACTTGCAAGTGGTGCATGGTTGGACAATTGAGGGTGTAGACCAGTTATTGGCATTATTAAGTTCGTTATTACTAGCTGACTCCACATTGCCAAAAAAATGAAGTCAATGTAAAAAGCATATTAGTAAGCTCGGCTTGGGGTATGAAAACATCCACACATGTGTTAATGGTTGTTTATTATTTCACAAAAATATTGCAAGTGAGAGTGAATGTCTGAAATGTCATGAGGCAAGGTATAGACAAGGGTTGAAATCAGCTATGGTTCCTAGAAAGATTCTTTGCCACTTTCTGATAATCCCATGATTATTCCAAATGTATAGGTGCAGAGACATTGCTGAACTTATGCAGTGGCATGCCCAAAATAAGAGAATTGATGGAAATCAATGACATGTGCCTAATTCTAAGATGTGGATGGAATTTGATAATAGATGGCCTGATTTTTCTCAAGATCCTCGTAATATAAGGTTGGGTTTGGCTCTAGATGGGGTGAACCCATTCTTAGATCAAAGTACTAAATGGTCAACTTGGCCAGTGTTTTTAATAAATTATAACTTGCCTCCATGGTTAGCAACTAAACCATTTTTCTTAATGCTATCATTGATTATACTAGGAAAGAAAAGTGACTTCAGATACAATAGATGCCTTTCTAGAGCCATTATATGATGAGCTAATGGAATTGTGGAAAGGAATTGAAGCAATTCAATCTTTAAGTGATGGTCATTCAATCAAATTCACTTTAAGAGCTTCCTTATTGGTTACAATTCATGATCTTCCTGCATATGGTACATTATTTGGTTTCACTGTTCATGGATACCATGGCTGCCCTACTTGCAACTTTATGGATTTTGCAAGGCACTCAAGAATTTTGTGTAAGTGCATTTATTGTGGACTTCGTGCTTACCTTAAAGTGGGTCATCCATATCATCAACAAAACACATGTTTCAATGGTCAAGAAGAGAATCGTGAAGCACCAAGTTGCTAATAACAGGTGATTACATTATTGAGAATGGATAAAAAAGAATGTCATTTATTGAAAATGGTGGGATTACTGGTAGTAGATATGATCCATGTAATGAAAGTGGTGTAAAACGGTTGTGTATATTCTATAAGTTGCCATACTTTAAGGATATAGCCATTAGGCATACTGTTGACTTTATGCATACTAAGAAAAATATAGCCTATGCTATTATAGAAACTCTTTTTGGTGCTTTTGATACTATTTCATCACATGAAGACTTTCGAGAACTAAAGATTCATCGAAATCTTTGGGTTGAAAAATATGATGATGTAAAATATAGAAAACCTAGTGCTCCTTATGTCTGGACAAAGGAACAACATGCACAATTCTTACAGTTGATGTCTCAGACTCGCTTTCCCACTAGATATGTATGTAGTACTATCAGAAGCCAAACTGACATTAATAGCTTAAGAGGCCTAAAGACCCATGACTATCATGTTATAATCGAAAATATTTTACCTATTGTGGTAAATATATCAGGTTTGGCAAAGGGGCCAAGATTGGCAATTATAAGGTTGGGCCTAATATTAAAGAGAATGAGTTTACATGTATTAGATCCTTTGAACTTTGATAGTTTGAGGGAGGAGGTTGTTGAAGTCCTTTGTCTATTGAAACAAGAATTTCCAGCAACAATCTTTAACATTTCTATGCATCTTTTGATACATCTTGAATATGAACTAGAGCATTGTGGTCCAGTAAGAATGAGATGGATGTATCCTATAGAATGATATATGAAGGTTTTGAAAAAAATTGTTCATACTAGGGCAACACCAGAAGGCAATATGTCTGAGGGATATTCAATGCAAGAGGCCATTGGATTTTGCACAGAATATATGAAGGATTTTAAAAATGTCAATTGACGTGTATGGGATGATGATGAAGATAAGAGAGTTGCAGGTGAAGTATTAGAAGGCAATGGATGTCGCTTCAAGCTATCACATCAAGAAAGAGTGTGATACATGCCTTTATTCTTCAAAACACATCTTCGTTCGATAAGTGGCACAGGTTAAAAAATTTACACAATTATTTATTTACACGTTTATATTATTAATCTTACTCAATTGCATTTACACATTTACATTATTAATCTTACAATTTGCACATTAATATTCTATGTAGAAAATATTATGAAGAGAATCAAAGTTGGATGCAACATCGACCTCAAAAGCGTAGACGCCATGATTTGGTTGGAGGTGATTCTTTTCCAAAATTTGAAGAATGGATTGCTAATGTAGTTAGTGATGCAAAAGAAGAAGGTCAAGATATAAAAATGGAGGAAAGTGAGCTTTCACCTCCACATTTATGGGCTATGCATTTTAGTGGAATGTGGGCCTATGGTAGCCATTTAAGAGTGGAGGAAAAAGACAAAGGAAAGACAAATTGTGATTGTGTTATAAGTGCTGAATTTCTTCACGAAACTGAGAAGAAATTCTATGCTGTCCAAGAAATTATTCAAGTGTATTTTGGTGAAAACAGTCCTATATTATTAAAATGTAAGTGGATTAGTACATTTTGATGAGTATGGATTTGTACGTGCAAATACAGGACAATTTTTATTAGAGAGGCATGAGCCCTATGTTTTCTCTTTTCAAATTAACCAATCATTTCTAATTAATGATGTAAGAAGCCCAGGATTGTTGTATTTCATTGAAACAAAGTCTCGTTTGAAACGAAAATTCATGGAAGCTGTTGATATAATGCCTGATGGGTAATATGTTAATTTACAAGAAACATTCGAAGTAGTGGATGAAGATGATGATGGAGTGTTTGGAGAAGATATTTTGATTACCAACAAAGATATTGGGAGAGAGAATGTATTGCATGACATAGATGAGGATGAGGAAGAAAATCAAGCAGATGCAGACATGAGCGATCAGGATTCTGATCTTATTGGCAATGTAGATGATTGGTGAAGGCATCAAGAAAACAGTGAGCTTGTAAAATGTAGTAGAGAAGCAACAAGATAAGAAAGGGCATTAGTGTACAGGAATTTCTTCCACTTTTTGTTTTTCAAGGTAATCTCGTGTTGAGCTCTATTTTTTGTTGTTTTTCTAGTTCTTTTCTTATTATAGGTCATGCATATAACTAGCTATATTTGTTCCAAAAATAAATTACTCATTTTTAAAGCACATATTGACTATTTTTGTTTACTTACATTTGTGTGTTCAGAATTTCAGCAGAATTATATAAGTAGAAATAATGAGGATTTTATAAGTAGAAATAATGAGGATTATATAAGTAGAAATAATGATGATTCACACTATCAGAAAGGCAATTAGTTTCTTCTCAAATGGAAGGATAAACAAATAGAGTTTCCTTTGGGTTTCAATCTGTGTGCCACATTTACTTACTAAATTTTTGCTCCTCCATATAATGCATCATATATGCTATCATCCTATGTCATGTCACTTGTCATAGACTATCTCCTCTAATTTCTAAGAATGCATCTTATATGCTATGTGAATGTATTTCATATGGGGACTGTCCTTATATACTGTATCATTCAAATGGAAATGAAATCCTTATATACTATGACTGCATTTGTTTATATGCTCTAGTTGACTGAAAATAATGGCTTTGTTTATATTCCACTCTTGTTCTACTGATTCAAGTTGCTGATTTATATATTATTGTTTATTTGGACTTCAAGGAATGAGGAAAAAGACTATGAGGCACAATTTAGATGATAGTTATCATGTTGTTGAAGTTCCATTAATAGATTATGAGTGCTTTTGTTAAGAACGTGTGACAAAGGATAGTGAATATTTACCACATCTTGGTTTGACAAACAAGCAAGTTGTAAATCCACTAAGTAGTATATTATTTGTTTAATTATGTTTATGAAATTTTATAGGCAAGAGGTTTATGTATATAAGACATAATATGATATTTTGTTGTTTTATAGGAAAGAAAAAGAGTGCAAAGAACATGCAGAGAGAAAACAAAAGGAAAGTAAAGATACAGTGACGCCAACTCATAGAAGCCAACACATTTGGAATTCAAGTACGAATGCAGTTGGTGAAAACAATAGTTGTGATGATGTGCAACGCGATATAACACATAGTGATGTGCAGCTTGAGATAGCACATGGTGATGTGCAGCCTAATATAGCACATGGTGATGTGCAACGTTGTGATGATCTCTTATCACAGAGTCTAAGAGAGATTATTGAAAACAATGAGAGGAAATGAACAGTAAGTGAGCTGCAGATGATTTATTCAAGATTAAAGGATGTGTTTGAAGTGAAATCTACAAAGACCAGTACTGATCTACCTACTCATGACACACCTGATGTGGCCAAGGATGATAAAGTTTCAGTTAATGAAAGTCATGAAGAGAGATCACTTGTTGGATCTAGGGCATACAACTGAGAGGGGGGGGGTGAATCAGTTGTATAGAACTTGTTCTCTTTCAAACACTTAATTCTCTGTTGTTAGTTAGCAGCATATCAAATAATCATTCATGGAAGCACAATACATAAACACAAGAACAGATAAGCATCAACACATTGAACACCAAGATTTTGACGTGGAAAACCCGGTTAAGGGAAAAACCACGGGGTGATTAACCCAAGAATTATTCTCTGTTAGAAGAATAAGGAAAAATGAATGGCACATGCCAATAAGGGCTCACTGCCCGAGCACACTGCTCACAAAGAGGCCCACTGCCTACAAGGAGACACACTGTCTACAGAGTGATAAAAATCACAGTCTTGAACTGGAGAATGACATCTCTACCATGTCCGGATCAGTTCCAATTAAGCCCAACAATCTCTGCTCTGCCTTTCGCACCTTTCTTCGCTACACCTTACACATCTCCATACTCCTGCACTGAAATGAATTCACAAATCATTATTTATACAAGACATCGACTTAGGAACAAGCATCTAAGTCGGCAAACAACCATAGGAGTATCCGCAAGATGAATAACACATCCGGTCGGCTATACAGAGCAATAACTTCATCCGGAAGAATAACTTCAATTCCGGGCTCTACCATCAATGCGGACCAACAACACAACCTAAACATGATTCAGGAACCTTCACAAGTCTGTCTGAATGTCCGGATACATCCGCACTTTCTCTGCTTACTGGGATCTCTTGTCTTCCTCATCCGGAACTTCAAGAACACAGTCTGTCGCCACTGTCATAATGCAGGAGGTACATCCGGACCTCCAAATTACACACAAATCAGGATGAAACATCACAAGGACATATAAAACACTCCTTCCAATCCGCAGATTATGATAATACAATTCCGGACCTCACCGGACCTTTTTGTGATCCTCTGTCACCTCCGGATACTTGCCGGACCCGGTTCTATACCGGCAGCCATAACTCCTTCAGATCTTCATGCGGACCTCTGAAATCTTAACTGTAGCATCTTAAGACTCATATCTACTAACCCTTTAATCCGCATCCTCCGGTTCTCATCCTATACAGTATATTTACCTTCTTCTCATCACTGTTCTTCACTGTTCCTGACTGAGGCTAATTTTCTCAATATCCTCAGCACAAAGCTCATCAAATCCTTCTTGTCAATGCAGTGTGAGTATGTTGACATCAATGACAACAATGGCTCACCTCATACTTGCAACAATCTCCCCCTTTGTCATTGATGGCAACATATGATGTGAAAAACCATCAAGACAAGAACTTCTCTTTTCTGTCACAGCTCCCCCTATCAACAACAACTCCTCACATGTCTTCCTTTGCTGCTCCCCCTTTGATCATCAACCACTTGTTTTTCACATGTCTTCTCTCCCCCTTTGACATCAATGGCAAAGGGCTCATACTTGCAACTCTCATGCATCAGAATAATACCAGCTGCTCCCCCTTAGTTGCAGCTCCCCATTAGTCCGGATCACAAGATATGACTGTGATAGCCACCGGACTGATGCACATCAGTGCATCTTAGTTCATCACCGGAGGGGCCATGACCCCTAACTTCTCCCGGAGATATTCAAAAGAGTCCTTGGGAAGAGGTTTTGTAAAGATATCTGCAATCTGATCCTTGGAGGGAACATACTCCAATCTGACTTCTTCCTTGTTTACTTGTTCTCTCAAAAAGTGAAATTTGATAGATATGTGCTTAGTCTTAGAATGCAATACCGGATTCTTGGAAATATTAATTGCACTTGAATTATCACAGAAAATTGTGATAGGCTCCTCATATTCAACTTGGATGTCTCTTAGCATCTGCTTCATCCACAAGATTTGAGTGCAACTACCTGCTGCTGCAATGTATTCTGCTTCAGTTGTAGACAGAGATATTGCATCTTGTTTCTTGCTTAGCCAAGAAACCAATCTCTTCCCCAAAAAGAATGCTCCACCACTAGTGCTCTTCCGGTCATCCACATCTCCTGCCCAATCTGCATCTGTGTAAGCATGAAGAGAAAAATCCGGATCTCTAGGATACCATAGACCATACTCAACTGTCCCTTTCAAGTATCTAAGAATTCTTTTGATTGCCATAACATGAGATTCTCTAGGATCAGCCTGGAATCTTGCCACAAGACCAACAGCTTGCATTATATCTGGTCTAGTTTGAGTGAGATACAACAATCCACCAATCATTGATCTATACTTTGTCTGATCTGCCTTTGGAGAATCATCATCTTTGCTTAACTTACATCCGGTTGCCATAGGAGTGTTCATAGGCTTTGAGTCTTCCATACCAAATTTCTTTAACAATTCTTTCACATATTTGGTCTGAGAAATGAAGATCCCTTCTTTTGTTTGAGTAATTTGCAGACCCAAGAAGAAATTCATTTCACCAAGCATAGACATTTCAAACTCACTTTTCATCTGATTTGCAAAAGTTTTACACATACTATCTCTTCCTCCAAAAATGATATCATCCACAAACACTTCAACAATCAGAATGTTTTCATGATCAATTTTGAAATATAAGTTGCTGTCAGCAGTACCTTTGTTGAATCCAATCTGCACAAGATGCTTATCCAACCTTTCATACCATGCTCTTGGGGCTTGCTTCAATCCATACAAAGCTTTCTTCAACTTGCAGACCATATCATTATTATCAGACAATTGAAATCCATCCGGTTGTTCAATGTAGACTTCTTCTTCCAGATCACCATTTAAGAAGGCAGACTTGACATCCATCTGATATACCTTGAAATCTTTGAAGGCAGCAAATGCAAGAAGTAATCTGACTGCTTCAATTCTTGCTACCGGAGCAAAAGTCTCTTCAAAGTCAATTCCTTCTATTTGAGAGTAGCCTTTGCAGACCAATCTAGCTTTGTTTCTGATTACTTCACCAGCTTCATTTAGTTTGTTCCGGAAGACCCACTTGGTTCCAATTACATTCCTATCTCTAGGTCTGGGAACAAGATCCCAAGTATGATTTTTCTCAATTTGCATCAGTTCATCTTCCATTGCTTTGGTCCAATTTTCATCATTGCAGGCTTCATTTATTGTTTTAGGTTCAATCCTTGAAATCAGACAACATTCATTCTGATCTTGAGCAATATTCCTTCTAGTTTGTACACCTTTGCTTCTGTCACCTATGATCTGATCTTCAGAGTGATTCAGTTTTACATATCTTGGAATTTTGGGAGTATCCAGTACTGCTGTTTCTTGATCAGGCTCATTTAAACCTAACTCTTCTTCCTGATTTACCGGATCAGGCTGACTCTGTTTCACCGGAGAGGATTGAGTTCCTTGAACACTATCTTGGTCATCTTCATCAAATTCATAAAATCTTGAAGGCTTCTCAATTCCTTCATCAACCTTTACATTGGTACTTTCTATCATCTTCCTCAATCTCTTATTGTAACACCGATATGCTTTGCTTTGAGTGGAGTAGCCCAAGAAAATTCCTTCATCACTTCTAGCATCAAACTTTCCTAGATCTTCATCTCTTTTAATATAACACTTGCTACCAAATACCCTGAAATATTTCACAGTAGGAGTGATGTCAAACCAAAGTTCATAGGGGGTCTTACCGGTGTTGTTTCTGATTTGAACTCGATTGAGAGTGTAGACTGCAGTGCTGATAGCTTCTTTCCAAAACATTTGAGGAACATTTGCTTCCAACATCATTGTCCTAGCAGCTTCCTGGATGGTCCGGTTCTTTCTCTCAACTACTCCATTCTGCTGTGGAGTCCTAGGAGCAGACAACTGTCTCCTTATACCCTGTTTCTCACAAAAGTCAATGAATTCACCAGATGTAAATTCACCACCTCTATCAGACCTTAGACACTTTAGTTTCAATCCGGTTTGATTCTCCACCATAGCTTTGAAGATTTTGAACTTCTCAAAAGCTTCTGATTTTTCTTTCAGAAAGGTAACCCACATCATCCGGGAATGATCATCAATTAACAACATGAAATATCTATCACCTTGCAGACTCTTGATTCTTGTCGGACCACATAGATCAGTATGTACTAATTCCAACAATCCGGTAGAAGACTGATCTTTGCTTTTAAAAGAGACTCTGCTTTGTTTGCCTAACTGACATTCTTTACACACACTGTTTGTAGGTTTTATCAACTTTGGAAGATCTCTCACAGCCTGAGTATTGCTTATTTTGATGATGTTATCAAAATTTACATGACACATTCTTCTATGCCATAACCAACTCTGATCAATTTGAACAAACAAACAACTTTTATTTGAACCAACCAGATGAAAGATGTTACCTCTTGTCTGAGTACCGGATGCAATTTCAGTTCCGGAGCTTGTAAAGATTCTGCATTTTCCATTCTTGAACCGGAGATCATAGCCTTTGTCCACTAACTGACCAACACTGAGAAGATTGTGCTTCAATCCTTCAACATATAGTACATTACCTGTTTTGCTCTTACCATCAAAGGAAATAGTTCCCCTACCTCTGATTCTGCCAGCAGAATTGTCACCAAACTTTACCATTCCTCCTTCATATCTTTCCAAATCTAAGAACTTATTCTTGTCACCAGTCATATGGTGAGAGCATCCACTGTCAATAACCCAATCATCCTTTTCTTCCACTTGAGCAGCCAAGGCTTTTTCAACAACTTTGTGATTGACAGATTCAGAGAGCAAGGAATCTTCTTCCTTGATGGCTATAAACACCCACTCATTTCCGGATTTGCTTCCTGGATCTGATTCATCATCTGTTACTCCTTCATTATCATCTTCTTCATGAACATAATAGCAATTCTTTTGAAACCTTTGTCTGTGAGTATTAGATCTTGCAGATCTCTCCGGACATCTTGAGGCAAAATGACCAATCTTATTGCAGTTAAAACACTTAAAGGGTAGTTTTCCTTCATACTTACCGGATCCTCTTGGCAGTCTCTTTGCAATGAGGGCTTCAAGTTGAGCTGTTTCTGCTTCTTCTTCTTCCATGTCTCTTCTTGCTTGATCATACCATGACATTTTCCTTGATGAGTTTTCACCCGGATCAAATCTCTGTTTGCCTTTCACATAGGCACTGGCTTTAAAAGCAGACTCAGTCTTGGGTGGATCATCTCCAAACTCGGTCATTTCAAATGCAGCTAGTTTGCCAGCCAATTGTTCTCTTGTGACAGTTGTGTGGGCTCTGAATTCATCAATGGCAGCAACTTTGATTTTGTAGGCAGCAGGAAGGGATCTTAGGATTTTGCAGACAATCTCATTTTCATCTAGAGTTCCACCAGCATTTCTGATTCCACATACTAGCTCATTTACTCTTGGCATAAAGGTAGTAATGTTTTCATCATCTCTCATTTTCAATCTTTCAAATTTCCCTTTCAGACTTTGCAACCTTGCACTTTTGACAAACTCATCTCCTTCATACAGAAGTTCCAGTTTAGTTAGGATCTCATATGCAGTTGGTAGGTCAATGACATTCGAGAGATCTGAGTCATTCAATGCGCTTAGAAGAGCTTCCTTGGTCCGCAGATTGTTTTCAGCTTCTGTGGTTTCATCAGGAGTTGTCGGACCACCTTGTGGGGGTATATATGGTTTTGAAATCATAGCCAAGTATGCTTTTCCCATACATTCCAAATGACACTTCATGCGACCTTTCCAGAGAGTGAAGTTGGTTCCATCGAACTTCGGACTATCCTTCTTGTATGACGACATCCTGGATCACCTCAAGCGGTTAAGCTCCTATCAGAGGAACTCAGCTCTGATACCAATTGTTGGATCTAGGGCATACAACTGAGAGGGGGGGGGTGAATCAGTTGTATAGAACTTGTTCTCTTTCAAACACTTAATTCTCTGTTGTTAGTTAGCAGCATATCAAATAATCATTCATGGAAGCACAATACATAAACACAAGAACAGATAAGCATCAACACATTGAACACCAAGATTTTGACGTGGAAAACCCGGTTAAGGGAAAAACCACGGGGTGATTAACCCAAGAATTATTCTCTGTTAGAAGAATAAGGAAAAATGAATGGCACATGCCAATAAGGGCTCACTGCCCGAGCACACTGCTCACAAAGAGGCCCACTGCCTACAAGGAGACACACTGTCTACAGAGTGATAAAAATCACAGTCTTGAACTGGAGAATGACATCTCTACCATGTCCGGATCAGTTCCAATTAAGCCCAACAATCTCTGCTCTGCCTTTCGCACCTTTCTTCGCTACACCTTACACATCTCCATACTCCTGCACTGAAATGAATTCACAAATCATTATTTATACAAGACATCGACTTAGGAACAAGCATCTAAGTCGGCAAACAACCATAGGAGTATCCGCAAGATGAATAACACATCCGGTCGGCTATACAGAGCAATAACTTCATCCGGAAGAATAACTTCAATTCCGGGCTCTACCATCAATGCGGACCAACAACACAACCTAAACATGATTCAGGAACCTTCACAAGTCTGTCTGAATGTCCGGATACATCCGCACTTTCTCTGCTTACTGGGATCTCTTGTCTTCCTCATCCGGAACTTCAAGAACACAGTCTGTCGCCACTGTCATAATGCAGGAGGTACATCCGGACCTCCAAATTACACACAAATCAGGATGAAACATCACAAGGACATATAAAACACTCCTTCCAATCCGCAGATTATGATAATACAATTCCGGACCTCACCGGACCTTTTTGTGATCCTCTGTCACCTCCGGATACTTGCCGGACCCGGTTCTATACCGGCAGCCATAACTCCTTCAGATCTTCATGCGGACCTCTGAAATCTTAACTGTAGCATCTTAAGACTCATATCTACTAACCCTTTAATCCGCATCCTCCGGTTCTCATCCTATACAGTATATTTACCTTCTTCTCATCACTGTTCTTCACTGTTCCTGACTGAGGCTAATTTTCTCAATATCCTCAGCACAAAGCTCATCAAATCCTTCTTGTCAATGCAGTGTGAGTATGTTGACATCAATGACAACAATGGCTCACCTCATACTTGCAACATCACTTGCATCTGATGTGCCTGCTACAACTTTTGATGGAACTAGTGGATCAGCCAAAAATATTGCTAGTGGTTTAATAGAAAATGTGCCTACTTTTTTCAAAAGAAAAAGATTGAGTCAAGATTTATACAGATCTACATAGAGGAATGCAAAACAAAGAAGATTGGAAGGCAAGAAGCCATTCTTGGTTGAGGTATCGAGAGATGGTGAGCCCATTGGGAAAAATGCTGCAAGGTGGGCCTCTGAGTTGGGTGTGAGATGTAGGGCCCATTTGTATATTTACAAATCAAATTTTGTAGAGAAAGATCCACAAAGTATGGAAAATGTTATACAAAAAATGGAAAATGCTTTTGAGACTACTGGTGGACAAATCTCTAGAAGATATTACAAGCAAAAGATGAGACTTTTGATGAACAATTATAGATACAATTGTAGAAAAATAATCTTGGAGGGAAAAGAGAGGTTAGAATCCCCTCTATCTCCCAAACAGTGGGAGGCATTGAAAGAAAATATGTGTTCTGAAGAATATTTGACAGAGTTATAAAGGAAAGAGGGCAAGAGATAATGTGGTAGCTGGATATACATTTGGCCGAGGTGGGTTGCAGGCCAAAATGGACAAACTTGGAGTAAGGGTATGGCTTTTTGGTTCAATTTACATTGGTTATTTATTTTAATTTTTTATTAAACTAACTATATGTTGATATTGGCATTGTATTTTAGGTGGAAAACAATAATAGAGAAGCATGTGTCGAAGATATGCTCGATTATATGGTAGCACTAGATCCTAGTGAATCTAACAGTAGTATGATGTGGAAATCTAGTTTGTCAATAGAGATTTCAGAGCCATATGTTAGATGCCTAGTAAGAGCCTCTGTAGATCATGTCAACTCAAATGAAGGGTACCAACATATAATGAGTTGCTTACACAGTCTCACTAAGAAATTATCACAGTTGGCTTCCTCCATTAAGCCTATAGTTTCTGCATGGAATGAGCATAATATTATGTATGCAGATGAGGTAAGAGGCTCTATTACACTATCCTTTCATTTTGTGTGCTTGTTATTGGGTAAACTTGTACCATGTTTTTGTTATACTTCCTTGTGATTACATTTTTTGGATACTTCAATAGTTATCATAGCTCTTGAATACTGTAAACAAAGAATGAACCTACCCTCAATGTGCAATACTGCAATTCTAGCCATTATAACCTTAGCATTGATGCTTTACATAAATGCATTATCACGAATTATCTCACTGTTCTACTTATAGAACCAAAAGAAACATGCAATACTGCAATTTTCTAGGTTCTACTTCAAACCATTTTGCTTGAGTAGTCACTTCATTATTGTTGTCCTTGTCATGTTTATGATATGCTCCTATGCTGCATTATGACATTTAACTCTATCATTCTAGACAGTCACTTTGAGTATGTCTTAGTAAAGCTCTTAATCATTGATCCTAAAGTCAAGGCTGTCATATTTGCTTTGTTGCTATCATTCCAAGGGTTCTTGGTCATTATCTAATGGTTTTGACAGTGCCTTTATCTCTTCTCTTTGTTTGGTGAAACCCTACTAGCTATTGCATCTCTTTATCTTCTCCTATACCTTCCATGCTATGGACTATCCTAAGACAGAGATATGGACTACCATCTTACAACTTTTACCATCTTCCTTATCATATGAAGGGATGGGACTGTGCCTTCTTGTTGAAAATTGTATGCTCATTACTATAAGAATCCTCCTATAAACTGGAATCTATTGCTTACAATAAAGGAAGAATCTCACAACATACCTTGACTTAGTCATTTAAGAGTAGAAGAAAAATGTTATTTTGAACAAAAAATTATAGTTTTTGCATTCTTTACTTGACTTATATTAATTTTTGCATGATGATTAAACCACATGCAGAGAAATTATATGAGAGCAGAATGAAAAGAAAAAGGCCCTGTCAATAAAGCTCTCTAAAAAGATGCACAACTTGAGGACAATGATGATAGTGATTATGTTGAATGTCTTGATGAGAATCTGCATGATATTTAGAGTAGTAGTAGTGGTGCTAGAATTAAGGTGAATGCTATTTATTATTTTTATGTCTTTCATGGTAGTCATTGTTGTTTTGACACACACATGCAAGTAAGTACTATTCAAGTAAATTGTTTTAATTCTATTTGAAGGAAAACCCACCAGTATGATTTACTTAAAAGGATTTAACTCTAGAGAGAGACCAATAAATGTAAGTCACTTAAAGGGAATTACATCAACTTCTAATAGAAATCAATTAAAAGCATCCACACAATGACAACAAATGTGCCTTGATAAATCTATTGATTTGAATAACTGGAAATAGCTAATATGGAGACAATCAAACAACTTATGAACTTGAATATTGTTGATCATGATGTTAGTCATAAACAAACATAGAATAAAAGTTACACAACAACCTTTACTCATCTTGAAAGATACAGTGAATTCATGATCCCAAGTCTCTGTGGATTAGTTCATAATCTACTGACGTTACTCAATGGTTGATGTGTGATGCTGCTAATCATTCAAGGGGCCTTACATTGATTGATCAGATTCTATTTCCTGTAAAGATGCTACACAGAAAGGTCACTCTACACAGTATATTTCTTCAAATAATGTGTCTGCACTTGGATCTTTGCATGACATTTATCAATTGAACATGCTTTAACTCTAAATATGCTATGTATTTTCAATTTTCTATGAGATATCAGCATATTTCATGTTATTTGCTTTTGATTATCTGTTATTTGCAATTATGATGATGGAATGCTATGAAATTGAAAGAAAATTAAAAGAATACTTCAAATTTTGGTGAATCTTAGCTATTGAACCACATACACGCTTGATTTAGTCATGAGGAGAAGAAATCAAACCATATTTTCACCAGGAAGTTCCACAACTAGATACAAATGATGCAAACTTCAAAGGATAATGAATGAAAACAATACATGTAGGCTGATGAGCACTCCAAGGGACGTAGCAAAACAAAGCATGTATCAAGAATTCAAACATAGACTACTCAAGATTTATGATGATTTGTAATCAAAATGGTCTCCTCTTTCATTAAGTATACAAAAACATGTATGTTTACAATAACTTTGAAATAAGTCCTGATGTTTCAAAAATCAAATTTTAATTAATCTTCTGAATGTTCAAAATAAGGCATCCCTACACCTTTTATAGAATAAGGTGAGGGAGCAGTTACAAATGACCTACGGTTAGGATGTGTCAATTAAGATCCACGGTGTACATTTACTTTTGACTTGGTCAACTTTCCTTATGGCACAGGTCGCCAGCTGGCAACCATCCAGGTTACTTATTTTCTTCTAAGTACCTGATGCATATGTTTCCCTTGTGGTGTATCTTCATTTACTCCTTAGGTTCCTCTTCTTCATCATCATGATCATCACTTTCCATGTCATCATCACCCTGATGAATATCACCTTGTATATGGACCTTTAATGCTGTCCTAAAATTTTCACAGGCTTCTACTATCTTATCAACCTCCCCGCCATCTTGAGTTTTGGCTTTACTGATGGCATGCTTATGGGCTTGAAATTTATCTCTGAGGGCCTCTAACTTACCCTTCCTCTTACTCAATGTTTCATTATAATTCTCCACCCTAACTTTGATCCTCATGATCTTATTCATTGCTTCTTCTGTCAGGTGGGTGAGAGGATCATTAGCCATCAGCTGAAAGTTATCATGCAGAGCTTTTATGGCAAAGTCTGTGTCTTGGTTTTCAATTTTCCCCTCTACTTTTCCCTCTAGGGCTTCCAGAACTTCTGCTTCATATGACATCATGTTGTGCAGTTTCACATTGATATCTCTTAGCTTACTACTGCACTTCTTTAGTACATCACATTCAAACCTAATGTCCTTATACCAAATATCCACTAGCATGGCAGTGTTATTATCCAATACCTGATTATTTATTAGGATCTAAGGATTAATCCTCTTTACTTCACTTAGAGCACCCAAGGCTATTTCTAACTGGAATGATCTTCTTCCGGTCTCATTTTGTATTTTATCAACTTTCTTCTTGGAGGTACTCAAAGAATTCCACCTCTACAAAGAGGCTCTCACTACTTCCTCAGCTCCCGTGAGTGTTGATAACATCCACTTCCTCATGATCACTGACTCATGCTTCATAAGGTCTAACTTATTAACCTCCTCTTGAGAGATTGCAGTCAATGGGACTGCCTGATCTGATGTACTGTCAGGGTTAATCAACCCTTTTATGTATGAGTACAGCTGAGCAATGTGCTCTTTATGCTGCTTATTCTTCTCCTTTTCTTTCTTCACCCTTTGGGTTAAAGAATCAATTATATCCTTCCCCTCTTGACCCTCCTGGTCTTCATTGGTAAACCCCAAGTCAATTGTGGTAATTTGGAATTCTTCCAGGGTGATCTTGCCTTTTTCCTTTTCAATAGTGGGAAGTGCTACTTGGGTGGTCCTTCTGCCTGTAGCAAGATCCCTTCTAATTGTAGATGTTAATCTGGCTTTCCTCTTGGGTTTCATAATGGTTTCTAAAAACAAGGTTGAAACATCAAATTCTTGAATTTCAAATCCTTGTTCCGTACCTATTTCTTTCTCAAGCCACTGAGGTACTTGATCTCTGGATCCTTGTTGTCTACTATCATAATCATGTCCACCCTGATTTCTAGTGTCTATCTCTATTCTCGATGGAAAGGGTGATTTTCTTATTTCTTCCTCATGATGTTCATCATGAGGGGAATCCTGTTGTATTTCTTCCTCATGAGGAACTTCTTCTTGTGGGGGAGGATCTTGCAGTGTATCTACATGCTAGTCCTGGATTTGATCCTGCACCACCTCTTTATATGTTTCATCCACTTTAGGAATTTCCTCATCTTGAGGTATATTTGTATCTGTGGATATCATTATGTTCGGCCTAGGTGCATCACCCTAATCTTGGGCTACATTTTGCTCCGCACTTGATGTATCTACCTCCTGGGTCTTAAGGTGATCATGACCTGATGTTTCTTTATCACCTGAGGTTTCTTGAGTCTAGGGGGCATCATCACCTAATGTGTCTTTATCATTTCCGCCCTTTTGCTGGACTTCTACTATTTTGGGCTCATCTGGTATTTCTTGTTGTTGCTGGTCCATATCTGGAATATGGCTCTCCACTTCTGTCAGCTTGACTTTTGGCATCTTTTCTATTTTATCAGGTGCACCTACTTTGTCTTTAGGATGTGTCACATCATCGCTATACGTTAGGTCTATCACTACAGGGCTAGTTACTTGATCAACTAACTTATCAAGCCTGATTTGTTGGGCTGCCCTTTATGGGCTACTTTCTTTTTCTAACTCTATTTGTTTCAACTCTTCTAATACCACCATCTATGCTGATGGGGTTCCATGTGGGGTCATGCAAGTGCTAAAAACAAGGGTCTCCATCTGCTGAGAAGCAACATTTTGTACCACCTCATCATCTGATAGGTCTACAGTTTCCTCCAATGAGAAATGACCACCTTGACCTATTTTAGTGTCTTCTTTTGCTTGTTCCTCGGCCTTCTCAATCTTAAACTGAATGATGGTAGGAAGTGGCACATCATGGTACAATTCTCTTATGAACACTTCACTGCCAGCTCCCCTCAATACTATGGGGTCATTTCTGATCTCACCCCTCATATGTGTTCTTGATTTCTTAGGTTGTGATATCATCGGCACCACTTTCCTCTTTCTGGTGACTATCATGGGGTCATCTCCTACAGGCTCCTTATTCACTGGCTCCTCCTCAAGAGAGATATCCTCTTCCACATTATGTTGTGAGGCTTAGCCTTCATCATGTACTCCAGTATTCTCTACAGCTGGCCTCATGATTCTTTTTATTCTTGGTTTATCCATTAAAGGCTGTGAGATGAGGCTGATGCCTGTCCTGATGCAGATGCACCTTCAGATGGTATGACAACTCTTTCAATTATCACCCCCTTAGGACTATCATCATTCCTCTTTCCTCTGGGGGGTCCTTTCTTTTGTTTCTAGGGTGGCAGCCTTTCTCCATTAGATTTTCTTTTCTCAACAAGAAAGTCATCATATTCCTCATCAGGAATCTCCTGCCTTTTTGTCTTGTTATCTATTGTGATGGCTACACCCTTCTTCTTTAGTGTATTTATTTGTTCATTTACCCTTGATTGGGTTAGCTGCAGTACCCCACCTATAAATTGATCTAATGAAATTTCTTCAGGTTGTGTTAGGTTAGGGCCTTAGATGGTGTCACTATACACCTTATTATCCTCATATTCATTTGACATAATCTTGCCATCATCTTTCTTTAACTATGCAGGCACTGAAATACAGTCAAATGTCCTTACCTGATTTAGGGTGAGCCTCTGATATTTCCTTCTTCTTACCTCTACCTCATCCTCACAATCAGTCCAAAAATCTTCTAAGTGCTTCTTATGTATAGGTTGGCCTATAATCTTTTGCATTCTTCCATAGGGGTCATATGATCTAGCCAATGGAAATGGCTGTAGGTTCATCAGGTTCAAACCCCCTATGACCTTCTTTATGCTTTCTGAATCAGGGCATATGTACCACCCTATAGTTATTGGAAACAATACTGGAGGTATTTTCTTATTTTCTTTGTATGCATCCAGTATAGAAGATATCTGTCTAAAAAACTCCATCGAGACTACCCCATCAGTAGGGTACCTAGGTAACATGAATGGCTATCCTTCAAAACCCTCTATTCTGATGTAGGAAAATGTGGCAAACTGGATGAACCAGGCACCATGCTTGTATATAACTTCTTGATATTCCATGCTCAATATTTTGGTTCTATCCTCCTCCATTGTTCTAACCAGATGCATGGAAAATGCATCATTCACCAATTTGTAGTTAAGGAGATAGTCTTTTCTCTGTAACTGAGGATAATGATCCCATCTATGGGCATCATCTATACTACAGCCAATCTTTCCAACTGTGGTCAATGCATCAAATGTCCCCTTGTAAGCACATGAATAAATAACATATGAAGTCATGTGAAATGAGCATTCTAGGCCTCCTAGGTTCATCATCTGTTCATCTAAGGCATCACTGATGATTTTAGCCCATAATGGCTTGTTATCTGTATAGAGGCACATTTGTATGATGCCAAACATCCAATTCTTGAAACTCTTAGCATTAGGCTGGCTTGTCATCCTGCTAAGCAAGGTTATCATATACTGATACTCATCATCAAAATCAAACTTATATAGATACACTAGCAACTTGGCAGAGGCAGTGTAAGTGCTATTTTTAGATCTCCACTGGTATATCCTCTTTCTTGTAGTCTTTTTATTATTTTCATATTCAGTTTCCAGTTTGTGCAGATCCATACTAACTACCTTCTTTCCAACTGGGAGATTGAAAGTAGATGTGATCCCTTTAATTGACAAATCTGCATAAACCGTTCCATGTTTCTCCACTCACCTTGTCTGAGGGTTGTAATTTCTGGTGCATTCAATTACTAGTTCAGGGGTTTCCATGGCATATGGAAATCTGGCCACATGCCACATTCCTGAAGCAAATATGTTGTCCAGTAGGGTATTATCTTTGTCATCATGCATCCTAGATGACCATGCTACTAAATTTGTTTCCCCCTAGTGAGTGTCATCAATGACACCATACTTGAATTGTATTCCTTCAGGTCTAACATACATGGGTTTAAGAAATTCCACTCCAGATTTGTTTCTCTTGTGGTCTACCATGGATTCCTGCAATAAACACGACTGGTCTTACCATAATATCCATATCCATTCATATACACTTACATCTACGGCAGCATGCATATTATGCCCTTTAATATTCATTACTTCATCATGATATGCCTACCTACAGAATCAAACCAACGAAAAATTCATACTACCTAAATATGCTGAATATGACAACAGGAGGGTTTTTAGATTACTTACCTGATAACGCTTATCTCCTGGATTAGGCTGATGATTACGGAAAAGGGGTCTCAAATGATGATAATCACATGTTCTATTTTGCTGCAAGCTATTATCCGTCTGCAGGTAGCTCGTATAAGGGTTTGACTCTCTACTTTGTAAATTTCTTATTTCTTCACAAGGTAAATGAAAAATGACTTTGTAAAGCTACCTTTAAATGCATTTATATGGCAAATTAGGGTAAAATCAGGTTAAATCGATCAACTTTGTTGATCTTCTGCCATGAATCTATGGACACTACCAAGTGTTTAAATCGTGTTCGCAATTGGCAAGCATCCACCTACTGCATTTATGTGCATTTAATGTCATGGGGCAAGATGAGGGGGTGATCTTTAGAAGATCAGGTGATATTCATAATATGACCCCCTCTGTGTAATATGATCCTCCGCGTTTGAGCAGCAAAACTGATGTCAATGAATTGGGTGATGTTGAGAATATCAGGCCATGATTTTAAGAACATGGGATATTTAAAATGTGACCCCTCAAAACTAAAGTGACCCCCTTTCGAAAGATCAGGATGACGTCACCATCATATTATTTGAAAAAGGTGATCAATGGATACATACCTCTGCGAGGTAAAAGGATGATGACGCCACCAGCAGGGTGACTTCATTCATCGGGGTTGGATGACATCATCGACATATTGGCATTGGGGTGATATTTTGTGATAGGGTGATATTTGAAAGATCGGGTCATATTCAAAAGATCAGGTGATATTTGAAATATGACCCCCGCAAAATATATGAAGACGTTTGACGGGCAAATAATGTTATCACTCAAAATTGATGTCCGGAGTTTGCGGACCAAATGATTATCAGGTGATATACTTGCATCAGGATGATCTAACATAAGGTAACTGATGTTAAGAAATATGACCCCCCCAGGAATATCAGGTTTGACCAGAACTTTGACTTACCATAACTTTCTCCCCTTAAGGAAGTTCGGGGTGATCCAAAAGGCAAACCTGCATGGAATTTTATGCACTTTCTAACTATGAGGTTATTGATATGAAATACTAACTTTGACAAACTAACCTCATCATGTGACTTATCCACCTCATTATGTAGGGTTACCTGCATGACTTGCTTTTACCAGACCGCCGAAAAGTAGGAAAACAACACAAGCCAAAGCAGCAAAAAGTTGGGTCCCTATTTTGTCAAGTCAAAATGGGGCGTATTGTGTAACCACACAACTTGCCACCAAAGAAAACAACAAAATTCCAATGATTCAAGTGAGGTGATCACATTCATATATAGTATTCTAACTCTTTGTAAGTATAAGCATTATAATCTTTCTGAATGATAAAGATTTTGATCATGGCAACAATGCTAAGAAAGAATCAGGTGTGTGCAAATGATTAATTATCCTCATCTTGAAAGAAAGTTGAAAACATGAGTAACTGATGTTAAGCTACATAGTTTGGGATCATCCCTCATAGCCAACCTGGATAGAGCCTTGCTACCAGCAGGCGTCCATAGCCTCGGCAAGGTTATCTATACAATCCCCCTAAGTAGAGCCCCACTGCCAGTAGGCATCTATAGCCCTGGTAGAGTTACTTAGATGGCCTAATTTTATTTCTTTTTCTGATTTTTCAATATTTTATACTCTATAAATCTGATGTCATCATGTAAGCTTAGTGTGCAAGGTATGGTTACTTGCTAATTTAGGTTGGAGATTGTATTGGTAACAAGGGAGTCCCTTTAGATTTTTCACTTAACAACTATACTTGTGTGTTCAACAAGCCCAAGGTTGTTAGGTGAGTTATTGTGAAAGAGTCACTTTGGTCAAGAAAAGGCACCCTAATGAAAAAAAATATCACAGACCTAATCACAAGTACTTCTCAGAATGAGTCATAACCTATATATGAATTTATTCTCATCACTTGAATCTTAACAATTTAGTTATTTTCTTAGGGTGATGAGTTGCATCATCTTGACTAACCAAAACAGAACTCAACGAGCAAACAAAACAACAAAACCAAAACAAAACTGTACAAACGGCTATACAAAATATACACACTATGATACACATGACTTACATGAAGTTGACTTAAGCTTGAAAATAATGTTTAAGGAACTATGCATTAATTGGTAATGGAACATCCTCACCTGTCAAGGTTTTAAGCCTATAAGTGTTGTCTCCTAAAATTTTTGAAATTTGAAAGGGACCTATCCAGAGTTTATCAAACTTACCATGATCTCCCTTACTCTCATGTGCTTTGTCCCACAAGAGGACTAGATCTAAAATTCTAAAAGATTTGACCCTGGCTCTTTTGTCAAACCAACGTTTGATAACAACCTGATGTTTGGCAAATTGATCAATTGTCTGACTTCTTTTTTCTTCTAGGTGCATCAATTGAAGCAACCAAACTTCTTGGTTATTATCTATGCCTAGGTATTCTTGTGCAAATTGCAATGTAGGAATCTTTAAGTTAACAGCGAGGATGGGATCCACCCCATATACTAAGTGAAAAGGTGAATTTCCTAATGCAGCTTTCATTCTAGTTTTGTCTACCCATAAGGCATACTTTAGTAGGGTGTTCCATTCCCTAGGGTTCTTTTCTATCAACTTTTTTATGATGTTCAGTAAATTTTTATTTGTGGATTCTGCTAATCCATTCCCTTGGGGATAGTAATTTGAGGAGAATTTTAATATGATCCCATAATCAAAAGTCCAACTAGATAATCTTGTTGAAGCAAAAGCAGACCCATTATCACATACCAAAGCATAGGGAACTCCATACTATTGATCATGATGTTAGTCATAAACAAACATAGAATAAAAGTTACACAACAACCTTTACTCATCTTGAAAGATACGATGAATTCAAAGAATTCATAATCCCAAGTCTCCATGGATTAGTTCATAATTTACTGACGTTACTCAGTGGTTGATGTGTGTTGTTGTTTTCCATTCAGGGGCCTTACATTTGTTGATTAGTAAATTTTGTTCCTGTAAGATGCTACACAGAAAGGTCATTCTACACAGTATATTGCTTCAAATAATGTGTCTATACTTGGATCTTTGTATGAGATTTATCAAAAAAACTTTAGATATGCTATGAATTTTTAGTTATCTATGAGATGTCTGTATATTTTATGTTATTTGCTTATGATTATCTATTATTTGTAATTGTGATGGTGAATTTATGAAATTAAAAGAAATCTAAAAGAATATTTTAAATTATGATGAATCTTCAACTATTGAGTCACATACACACTTGATACAGTCATGAGGAGAAGAAATCAAACCATATTTTCACCAGGATGTTCCACAGCTAGATACAGATGATGCAAACTTCAAAGGATAATGAATGAAGACAATACATGCAAACTGATGAGCACTCCAAGGGACACAACAAATCAAAGCATGTATCCATAATTCAAACATAGACTACTCAGGATTTACGATGATTTGTAATAAAAAATGGTCTTCTCTTTCATTAAGTATGTAAAAACATGTATGTTTACAATAACTTTGAAATAGGCCCTGATATTTTAGCAAACAAATTTCAATTAAGCTTTTGAATGTTTAAAACAAGGCATCCATGCACCTTTTCTAGAATAAGGTGAGGGAGTGGTTACAAATGACCTATGGTCAAGATTTATCAATTAAGATCAACGGTGGATATTCTCTCCTTTGACTTGGTCAACTTCTCTTGTGGCACAGGTTACCAGCTGGCAACCATCTAGGTAGCTTATTTTCTTCTAAGTACCTGATGCGTATATTTCCCTTGTGGCGCATCTTCATTTACTCCTCAGGTTCTTCTTCTTCATCATCATGATCATGATCATCACTTTCTGTGTCTTCATCACCTAGATGAATATCTCCTTGTATATGGACCTGCATTATCGTCCTGATATTTTCATGTGCTTCTACTATTTTAGCAACCTCCCCGCCATCCTGAGTCTTGGCTTTAGCAATGGCATGCTTATGGGCTTGAAATTTATCTCTGAGGGCCTCTAATTTACCCTTCCTGTTGCTTAATGTTTCATTATAGTTCTCCACCTTGACCTTGATCCTCATGATCTTGTCCATTGTTTCTTCTATTAGGTGGGTGAGAGGATCATCAGCCATTGGCTGGAAGTTATCATACAAAGCTTTTATGGCAAAGTCTGCATCTTGGTTTTCAATTTTCCCCTCTACTTTTCCCTCTAGGGCTTCCAAGACTTTTGCCTCATATGACATCATGCTGTGCAGTTTCACACTGATATCTCTTAATTTACAACTGCACTTCTTCAGTATATCACATTCAAATTTGATATCCCTATACCAAATATCCACCAGTATGGAAGTGTTTTTATCCAGTACCTGATTGTTTATGAGGATTTGAGGATTAATCCTTTTTATTTCACTTAGAGTATCCAAAGCCTTCTCTAACTAGAATGACCTTCTTCCGGTCTCGGTCTACACTTTATCAACCCTCCTCTTGGAGATACTCAAAGAATTCCACCTCTGCAAAGAGGCTCTCACTACTTCCTCAGCTCCTGTCAGTGCTGACAACATCCACTTTCTCATGATCACTGAATCATGCTTCGTAATTTCTAATTTATTAACCTCTTCTTGAGAGATTGCAATCAATGGGATTGCCTGATCTGATGATGTATCATCAGGGTTAATCAACCCTTTTATGTATGATTGTAGCTGAGCAATGTGCTCTTTATGCTGCTTATTCTTCTCCTTTTCCTTCTTCACCCTTTGGGTTAAAGAATCAATTATATCTTTCCCTTCTTGACCTTCTTGGACTTCATTGGAAAACCCCAAGTCAATTGTTGTAATTTGGAATTCTTCCAGTGTGATCTTGCCTTTCTCTTTTTCAACAATGGGAAGTGTTACCTGGGTGGTCCTTCTACCCGTAGCAGGATCTCTTCTGATGGCTGAGGTTAATCTAGCCTTCCTCTTGGGCTTCATGATGGTTTCTGAAAATAATGTTAAAACATCAAACTCCTGAATCTCAAAATATGATTCCGTACCTATTTCTTTCTCAAGCCATTGAGGTACTTGATCTCCAGATCCTTGGTGTCCATCATCATCATGTCCACCCTGGTCTCTACCTACTATCTCGGTTCTCGATGGAGAGGGTGATTTGCTTATCCCTTCCTCATGATGTTCTTCATGCGGGTGATCTTGTGATGTTTCTTTCTCCTGAGGTGCTTCTTCTTGGGGAGGAGGATCCTTTGGTGTGTCTACATGCTAGTCCTGGACTTGATCCTGTACTCCCTCCTTTTGTGTTTCATCCACTTTGGGAATTTCCTCATCTTGAGGTATATTTGTATCCGTGGATATCATTATGTTTGTACTAGGTGCATCAACTTGATCCTGGATCACATTCTACTCCACACCTGATGTATCTACCTCCTGAGTCTTTAGGTCATCATGACCTGATACATCCTTATCACCTAAGGTCTCTTGAGTCCTGGGGACATCATCTTCTGATGTTTCTTTATCCTTCCCACCCCTTTGTTGAACTTCAACAATTTTGGGCTCATCAGCTGGTATATCTTGTTATTGGCCCATGTCTGGAGTGTTGCTTTCTGTTTCTATCTGCTTTACTGCCTCAATATTTTCTATTTTATCTGGTGCACCTACTTGATGTTTGGGACTTACATCCTCCTTGTACATTAGGTCTATCATCGCAAGGTTGGTTACTTGATCAACTAACTTATCAAGCCCGATTTGTTGGGCTGCCCCCTATGGGCTATTTTCCTTTTCTTGCTCTGTTTGCTTCAACTCTTCTAATATCACCCTTTGTGCTAATGGAGTTCCATGTGGGGTCATGCGAGTGTTAGAAGCAAGGGTCTCCATTTGCTGAGAAGCTACATTTTGTACCACCTCATCATCTGATAGGTCCATAGTTTCCTCCAATGAGAAAGGACCACCTTGACCTGCTCTAGTGGCTTATTTTGTTTGCTCTTCAACCTTCTCAGTTTTAAACTATACAATAGTAGGTAGTGGCACATCATGTTGCATTTCTTTTCTAAATACTCCACTACTAGCTCCCCTTATTTATACTGAATCATTCTTAATTTCACCCCTCATATGTGTTCTTTGTTTTTTAGGGGTTGATGCTACCAAGGAAACTGCCTTCCTTTTTCTAGTAACCATCATGGGGTCATCTTCTATAGGCTCCTCTTCAATAAGGATGTCCTCCTCCACACTCTGTCGTGAGGTCTGGCCTTCATCCTAAATTTTTGCAGTTTCTATAACTGGCCTCAGGATCGCTTTGGTTTTTTGTTTATCTGCTAGAGGTGGTGCATATGATGCTGATGCTTGTCCTGATGTAGATGCATCTTCAACTGGTACATCAATTCTTTCAACTATTACCCCCTTAGGTTCATTATTAGTCTTCTTTTTCCCTCTAGGGGGTCATTTTCCTTGTTTTTGAGCAGGCAACCTGTCTCCATTAGACTTTCTCTTCTCTCCAAGGAACTCATCATATTCTTCATCAAAAATATCTTGTCTTTTCCTCTTGTTATCTACTATGATGGCCATGCCTTTTCTCTTCAGTATACTTATTTGTTTATCTACCCATGATTGGGTCAACTACAACACCCCACCTGTGAATTGATCTAATGAAATATCTTCAGGTTGCGTTAGGTCCGGGGCTGAGATGGTGTCATTATATACCTTATTATCCTCATATTCATTTGACATAATCCTGTTGTAATCTTTCTTTAGCTGCGCAGGTACTGGGATGATATCAAACGTCTTTATCTGATTGAGAGTGAGTCTTTGATATTTTCTCCTTCTGACCTCAGCGTCATCATCACAGTCTATCTAGAAATCTTTTAAGTGCTTCTGATGCACGGGCTTCCCCATTATCTTTTGCATTCTTTCATAGGGATCATAGGATCTAGCCAATGGAAATGGCTGTAAATTCATCAAGTTCAATCCTCCTATGGCCTTCTTTATGCCCTCTGAATCAGGGCAGATATACCACCCTATGGTTACTGGAAACAATACTGGAGGTATCTTATTATTTTCTTTATAGGCATCCAGTATAGTAGATATCTGTCTTAGAAACACCATCAGGACTACTCCATCAGTAGGCTACCTGGGTAACATGAGTGGCTATCCTTCAAAACCCTCTATCCTAATGTAAGAGAATGTGGCAAACTGGATGAACCAGGCACCATGCTTGTAAATCACTTCCTGAGTTTCCATGCTCAGTCTTTTGGTTCTATCCTCCTCCATTGTTCTAACTAGATGCATGGAAAATGCATCATTCACCAATTTGTAGTCAAGGAAATAGTCTTTCTTTTGCAACTGAGGGTAATGGCCCCATATGTGTGCATCATTAATATTGCCACCAATCTTTCCAATTGTGATAAGTGCATCAAATGTACCTTTATAAGCACATGAATATACAACATATAAAGTCATATAAAATGAACATTCCAGACCTCCTAGGTTCATCATCTGTTCATCTAGAGCATCACTGATGATCTTAGCCCATAACGACTTATTATTTTTATAAAGACACATCATGATGACTCCATACATCCAATCCTTGAAAACTCTAGCAGTAGGTTGGCCTATCACCCTGCTGAGCAGAGCAATCATATACTGATATTCATCATCAAAGTTAAACTTGTACATATGCATTGGCAATTTGGCAGATGTAGTATATGTGATGTTCTTAACTCTCCATTGATATATCCTCTTTCTTGCAGTCTTTTTATTGTTTTCATATTCAGTTTCCAGTTTGCGCAGATCCATACTGACTACTTTCCTTCCAACTAGGAGGTTTAAGGTAGCTGTAAGCCCTTTTATTGACAAATCTGCATAAATGCTACCATGTTTTTCCACCCTCCTCGTCTGAGGGTTGTAATTTCTGGCACACTCTACTATGAGCTCTGGGGTTTCCATGGCGTATGAAAATCCAGTCGCATGTCACATTCCTAATACAAAAATAGCATCCAGCAGGGTATTATCCTTGTCATCATGCATCTTGGATGACCATGCTACCAAATTTGTGCTTCCTTGATGAGTATCCCCAATGACTCCATACTTGAACTACACTCCCTCAGGTTGGGCAAACATAGGCTTAATAAATTCTGACTTAGACTTGTTCCTCTTGATGTCTACCATGGATTCCTACAACAAAACATGCCTGGTCTTACCATTTGACATTCCTATGCATTTATACAACATGTACGTTTATGGCATCATGCATACTATTACTTATTAATCTCTATTTCATTATGATATGCATAATTATAGAGCAAAACCATAAAAGAACTTAGTACTTGGATATTACAAAAAATGACAACATGAGGGTTCCTGATTACTTACCTGATAACACTTATCTCCTAGATTAAGTAGATGATTATAGAAAAGGGCGTCAGATACTAGTGATAATCACGTGTTCTGTTCGGCTGCAAGCTATTAGTCTGTCCGTAGGTAGCTCGTACGAGGGTTTGAATGTTTTATGCTCTGTAAATTCTTGTTTTATTGCAAGGTAAATGTAAAATGACCTTGGAAATTCACTTTATATCTCATTAGTAGGGGAAATTAGGGCAAAACCGGGTTAGATCGATCAGAACTTTTGATCTTCTGCCATGAATCTACGCATGTTGCCAGGTGTGTGGATTGTGTTCGTAATCGGCAGGAATCCACCTACTACATTTATGAGCATTAAATGTTATGAGGTAAGAAGAGGGGGGGTGATCTCCAGAAGATCAGGTGATATTTGTAATATGACCCCCCTGTGTAATATGGCCCTCCGCCTTTGAGCAGGAAGACTGATGTCAATAGATCGGGCGATGTTGAGAATATCGGGTGATATTTGAGATGTGACCCCTCAAAACCAAAGAGACCCCCTTTCGAAAGATCAGGATGACGTCACCATCATGTTATGGAAAAAGGGCGATCGCTGGAAATATACCTCCACGAGGTAAAAAGGATGATGACATCACCATCAGGGTGATTTTCTTTGTTCATCAGGATTGGATGACATCATTAGCATATTGGCACTGGGGTGATATTTTACGACAAGGTGATATTCAAAATATAACCCCTGCAAAATGAATGAAGCTGTTTGACGGGTAAACACAGTTTTCACTTAAGATTGACGTCCGGAGTTTTGCAGACCAAATGATTATTAGGTGATAAAATTGGATTGGGGTGATCTTACATAAGATGACTGATGTTAAGAAATATGACCCACCTCGGAATGTCAGGTTTGACCAAAACTTTGACTTGCAATAACTTTCATTCCCTAAGGAATATCAGGGTGATCCAAAAGGCAAACCTGCATGAAATTTTGTACTCTTTCCAACCATGAGGTTATTGATATGAAATACTAACTTTGACTAACTGACCTCATCATGTTGACTTACCCAGCCCCTTTATGTAGGGTCACCTGCATGACTTACTTTTATCAGACCACCAAAAGCAGAAAAACCAAAAACAAGCCAAGCAGAAAAGTTGGGTCCCTATTTTGTCAAGTCAAAATGGGGCGTGTTGTGTAACCACACAACAACTTGCCACCAAAGAAAACAACTAAATTCCAATGATTCAAGTGATGTGAACACAATCTAACATAGTATTCTAACCCTTTCTAAGTATGAGTACTTATAATCTTTCTGAATGATAAGGTTTTCATCATGGCAACAATGCTAACAAAGGATTCGGTGTGTGTAAATGATTAATTATCCTCATCTTGAAAGCAAGTTGAAAGCATGAGTAACTGATGTTAATCTACATAGTTTGGGAGCATCCCTCATAGCCAACTTGGATAGAGCCTTGCTGCTAGCAGGCATCCATAGCCCCGACAAGGTTATCTATACAATCCCCCTAAGTAGAGCCCCACTACCAGCAGACGTCTATAGCCCTGGTAGAGTTACTTAGATGGCATAATTTTAATATATTTTTTGAATTTTCAAAATTTCTATATATATTCATATGATGTCATTATGCAAGCTTAATGTGCAAGGTATGGTCACTTACTGATTTAGGTTGGAGATTGCATTGGTAGCAAGGGAGTCCCTTTAGATTTTTCCCTTAACATATATACTTGTGTGTTCAACAAACCCAAAGCTATTAGGTGAGTCATTGTGAAAGAGTCACTTTGGTCAAGAAAAGGCACCCTAATGAAAAGATATCACAGACCTGATCACTAGTACTTCTTAGGATGAATCATAACCTATATATAAATTTGTTCTCATCACTTGAATTCTAACAATTTAGTCATTTTCTATGGTGATGAGCTACATCATCTTGACTAACCAAAACAAAAACTCAACAAGAAAACAAAAATAAAAACCAAAACAAAACTATACAAACAACTATACAAATATACACTATGATACACATGACTGTCATGAAGAAAACTTAGGCTTGGAAATAATGTTTAAGGAACTATCCATTAACTAGTAATGGAACATCCTCACCTATCAAGTTTTTAAGCCTATAAGTGTTGTCTCCTAATATTTCAAAAATTTGGAAGGGACCTATCCAGGGTTTGTCAAACTTACCATGGTCTCCCTTCCTCTCATGTTCTTTGTCCCACATCAGGACTAAATCTGAGATCCTGAAGGCCTTAACCCTGGCTCTTTTGTCAAACTAGCATTTGACAACAGCCTGATGTTTGGCAAATTGATCAATTGCCTAACTTCTTTTCTCTTCCAGGTGCATCAATTGAAGCAACCTGACTTCTTGCTTATTGTCTATGCCTAGGTACTCTTGTGCAAACTATAGTGTAGGAATCTTTAGGTTAACAGGGAGGATGGGATCCACCCCATATACTAAGTGAAAAGGTGAGTTTCCTAATGCAACTTTATTCCTAGTTCTGTCTACCCACAAGGCATATTTCAGAAGGGTGTTCCACTCCCTAGGGTTCTTTTCTATTAACTTTTTTATGATGTTCAACAAATTTTTATTGGTGGATTCTACTAATCCGTTCCCTTGGGGATAGTAGTTTGAGGAGAACTTCAATATGATCCCATAATCAAAAGCCCATCTTGACAATTTGGTTGAAACAAAAGCAGATCCATTGTCACTTACCAAAGCATAGGGAATTCCATACCTGGTGACTATATTACTTTCCAGAAATCTGATGACATCTTCAGCATTGCAGGTCTTGCTACTGTCTACTTCAGTCCACCTGGTACAATAGTCATTAATAGTTAAGACATACATGTGGTCTGAGGATGATGGAGGATTAATTGGTCCTATGAAGTCCATTCCCCATTGTGCAAATGGGCACATCTCCATCACTGGCTGCAAAGGTTGAGCAGCATACCTCTCTCTGTTAGCAACAACCTGACATACATGATAGCATTTAATATGTTCAGCAATATCCTTAAAAATTGTGGGCCATTAGTATCCTGCCTTGAGGATAGCGTGAGTAGTGGCCAAGGATGACCCATGTGTTGTTCCAAACTTGTCATGTAACTCTAATAGCACTTTATCTATTTTTGGCCTTTCTAGGCATCTTAGGTATATCCCTTCATATTTTTTCTTGAAAAGGATTCCCCCTTTCATCATATACTTCTGTGACCTTATTTTTAGGGCTCTCCTTTGTGAGGCTTGCAGTCTTGGAGGACATCTTCCAGTAATCAGGATGTGCCTGATACCTGAGTACCACTCTCCATTGTCCTTTGCATTAATAACAAAATGAAGTAAAAACACAAACTAATTGCATAAAAACACAAAGTTATACCTCACATGTAGACCCAATCTCATCAAGAGAGGAGGAAGCTTGCACCCAAGAGCTCCTAGATTAGATAACCCTATTTGATTCAAATGTGGATTGCTCTTGCTTTCAACACAAATGTAGATGAAGGATTAGAGGATAGATAGATTAGAGATTTGAGAGAAATTTGAGCATGATTTTGATGAAAGAAGAAGTTGTTATGAATGGCTTGGGTGAGGGTTTCATTTATAGATTTTTGAAAAAGGAATGGAGGGTGAGGATTAAAAGTTGAGATCAAGGGCTCTCATTATTTGTGAATTTTAAAATCATAGTGGATGATTTAAAAATTCATTTTTAATAAGAGTGGATTATGAGAAATTAAATTTTTTAATTCAATTAGTGGAGGACAATTGAATTAAAAATTGAATTAGTGGAGGACAATTGAATTAAAAATTCAATTAGTGGAGGACTATTGAATTAAAAATTCAATTAATGGAGGAGTGGAGGATAATTGAATTAAAAATTCAATTAGTGGAGGACAATTGAATTAAAAATTCAATTAATGGAGGACAATTGAATTAAAAATTCAATTAGTGGAAGAGTGGAGGATAATTGAATTAAAAATTCAATTAGTGGAGGACCATTGAATTAAAAATTCAATTAGTGGATGACCATTGAATTAAAAATTCAATTAGTGGATGATAGTGGGGGACAATTAAATTTTAAATTCAATAGTGGATGATAGAGGATATTAGCTAATTAAATATTAAGAATATTTAATTATATGTGCAACATGGTGAGGTGGAAAAGATAAGGTGGATTGATGAGGTGGATTTTGTGAGGTGGATTTAGGACTTAGGATAGAGGGAAATTGAAATAATAAATATTGCATATTTATTAAATCAATTGGCTAAGGTTTTAGACTATTGAATTAATGAAATTAATTCAATTTTGGGGACAATATGATGGAAAATAGGGTAATGAAGGGATAATTAATTAAATAAAAATTTAATTAATTGGTTAGAGGGAAATTGACATGTTTAGGGATGTCAAGAGTCAGTTCGATGGTAGAAGCCATTTTTAGGTGTCTACATTTGCCCCTCTTTGAGATGGTGTTGCGGCTAAGTAACATCATTTCAAAGAAGTTAAAACATAGAGTTGGATTGGATAGAAAAAAGATTTTGGGTTAGAAGAATCGGGTAAGGTTTGGGGATAATTGGTAAGGATGATGCCCCCTCGAGAGGATAGGCGGGTTGCAAGAACACGATTGTGCTCGCGAAATGGATGGAACAGATTAGTAGATGTGGTTGGAGGATAAGAGGTGAGATGAAAGTGTGATAATGTGGGGAGATTGATTGGTGGATGATCATTGTGCTGAAAATGATTTAGAGCAATCCTAGGTTTGATATAGCAAAGTGGATGTTTTCACCAAGGTATAGAAGACCAGGGTGATGATGTTTATCCAACATTTGCATGGACTAGACACACAAACAAAGGGATGATCCCATGCATGCCCAAGATAGTACAACCTTGTCTAGACAAGGGAAGAGGACTCATAGCATAAGCCCTTAGTACACAAAAGGTATGATGAACCTTAGATGCATAAGGAGATCAATATGCTAGAACCGACCCTATGATCAATCAAGATATGAATACTAGCTTGGAGTAATGAGACCAACCCATAAGCACAGCATACAAAAGCAAGACTATGCCCCATTCTAGATGTTTTCGCCACATACCATGATATAGTAAGATCAAGGTAGCTTTGATGTGATCTTCGAATAGGACAAAAGATAAAAATCAAAAACCAAAAGACCAACGAACCAAACAAGTAGCCATTGTATCTCTTGCCAAGATGGATGATGATTTGATAGATTCTGCCTATTGTAGGAAAGATATATCCTAAGGCAGGAATTGATAGAGGATTGGAGGATGTTGTAAAATTGGCTCAAGATGTGATGGTGACAAGTTGTGATTGATGCTGATTTGATAGTTGAGGATTTTGATTAAGGACAATGCTTTGATAGGTGATGCGAAGCTTGGATCGAGTGTAAGCTTATTGAGGATAGATGTGATGATGATGTGGGATGATGATAAATGTGACAATGATGAGAGTGTGATGGAGCAAGTTTGATTTTTGTGATGAATAGATTATTTTGGGATTTTTTTATGTTTGTGATGTGTTTGGATTTTTTTGATTTTGTAGAAAGGGCATGATTTATTATGATGGTTTTCTGGTTGAATTTCAAAATTTTGAAGCAAATGATATTTATGGAAGCTGCAAGGAAGTGCCAATAACAGAGGAGGACTTAAATGTTGATGATCAGGAGTGTAAGATGAGTAAAATCCATACTCTAAGAACACAACCAGAGATCTGTAAAGAGTGCATAGAGGACAGAGAAAGCTGTGAATTTATGCGTAAATTGGACTATAGAAATGAGGAGATTCATATACATCTTTTTTGAGGTAAAGAACCTCCTAGGTCCATTTTAGCTTCCTCTAGGTCTTTATCTAATGTTGAATGGCACACATCAAAGAGGTCTCAGAAGACATCGACAAATGGTAGCTCAATTAACTGGAGAGTTTCTGGATGCACAACTGTGTATCAATTGAAGATGATGGTGTGGGAGTCCCTTGGTGTGGTGAAGGAAAATCAGAAGCTTCATAAAGGCAAATGGAACTGGTCAATGAATTGGCCACTTTAGCTGACTTGAATGTTTTCCCTGGGGATAGTCTGTGGGTTATGGATACTAAAGTTTATGAAAATCGAGATATTACTAAGGAGATATTAGAGCAGGAAATGGAAAATGAGCAATTGGAGGAAGGATTCAAAGGGACACGTTTGACATCAACTGTCCCTGCTCAAGTGGTTGCAATAGATGAATGGAGGATATACTTGGAAAGGAAGTATGCCAAGAGGTCTCCAAAGCATGTTGTTGATATTTTGCCCCTTGTATTTATCAAGATCTAAGGTGGGAGATATAGTGGATAAGAATATGATAGGATAAGGATAAGACAGTGGATAAGATGTGCAAGGATATTTTGGATGTGGATGAAGGATACGGTTTTGCCCCCAAGTGTAGGGATACAAAATAAACAGAGAAGGTATTACGCATGATGCCCACAAGGGGTTTTCATCATGGTACGTGCCCAAAGTGCCACAAGGAGTGGTTTTCACCATTGGACGGATTTTTTCTCTTTACTATTTTTTTGCATTTTTGATGGAATGGGGACTCTCGCGTCTGTTTCCATAGCAAGGATAAGATGGTCCCATGTTGGATAGCATTATGGATGATAAGTACATGGATGTGGGTAGATAGGAGAAGATGGAATGGATTATGGTGTGGATTATGTGGATTATGATGTGGACAATGCGGATTATGATGTGGATTATGCAAAAGCATGGACCATAGGGATGTGACGGGGAAGATATGTAGGATAGTGAACGAAAGATGGAGAGATGGAGGCATGTGGGAATTGCAAGTGATGGAGGGGAACCAAGACCAGTGGTTGCACACATCGTGATGTATTTGGAAGCTTGTACTTGGGATGTGGAGTTGGGAGTAATAGGGAATGGGATGGGGGATATTTGGATGGTCAATTTGGGGTTTTAGGGACCCAAATAGACTTAGACTTTGGGGGATTTTTAGATGGGGAGTGGGGTGTTTGGGATTTTGTGGTAGATTGGAATGTGGATGCCTCATTAGAGTTTTGTGCTTTTTTTTGGGGACCCACTCCATTTTTGTTTTTGCTTTTTCTTGTGATGATGGGGGATTTGATAGCTTTTGGATTGTTGATTTTTCTTGGAAGGGATAACATTGTTAGGATTTTGTGCTTTATGCATTGAGGCATTCAAATTATTACTTTTGAATCCCATGGATTTGGGGGAAGCTTCATGTTTGAAAGATGTGTCCTTTTGTTGGTCTTGATTGGGAAATTTAGGGGGTTTATGGGTGGAGGGGTTAAAAGTAAATTTTTGGATAAATGGATGAGGAGATTTGAGGATGGGGATATTAGGAGTTGGTAGGATAGGAGGTAAAGTGGACTTAATAGGGATATTTGGAGTTGGAAGTAGTGGAGGTAAATTTGATGGGGGAAGATGGATGGTTGCATGCTTTTGCAAATGATAGGATGATAGAGGAGGGATGGTGACATATGTTTTGGGAGTACGATGAGATGCACCATGTTTGGGATTGGATGAATGGATTTTAGAAGGTGTGTGGGTGGTACCAACATGTTCATTTTGTTTGTCTTGGGATGTATAGCTGAGGCCATGCGAAGATGGATGGAATGTGGTGTGGATGGGCTCCAAGATGCCTTGCTCATGTAGGCCTAATCCTATGCCTTGATAGTTCATATGTTGGAGTATGCGACATGCGATGGGATGTTTAGTGCTTTGGAAAAAAGACGCGAGTCTATTATTTGTTGGAGAAAGATAGGTGGTGGATGGAAGTTGTTCACCTCCTACAAGGGAGTCACCATGGATGAAAGTGCTTGTGCCAAGTAGATAAGGGGATGGATTTTGGATGGGATTGGTAGATGGAGGTGAAGGATTCATGGGGGATGGTGAAGGGGTGGTAGAAGATGGGGTGAGATCAATAATTTGATCAATAGATGGGAGGGGATCGTGTATGGGATTAGATGGGATGGTTAGATCTTGATTAGGAGAAGGGATTGATATTTCAACATGCTTTGAATTTGATTCTTGACATATCTCATGTGCTTGGATTGAAGTGGGAGTGACTTGTATATATGTGATGGGTGCTTGGATGGATGTGATAGGTGTTTGACTTATGTGTTCTTGAACATGACTGCATGATGGTTCTTGAGTTATGATAGGAGATTGTTCAAGAGGTTTGGTGGATGTTGGATTGCATGAGGGTGTTTGATTCCTTGCTAATAGCCAATGGATGGCATCCTTCATGAGTGTATGGGTTGAAGAGCAATATAATGGATAGATAATGATGGTGGTTGGTGTGGGATTAGGATTGGAATTAGATATGTGGGTGATGGGATTAGGTTGTGATGGTTCGTGGATGGGTTCAAGGATAGGTGTTGGACTAGATGGTGGTGTTGGAGGGTTTGGGGATTGGGGGGATTCCTTTACTTTGCTTTCATTTGTAGGTGTTCTTTGGAAGAAATCCCACAAGGATTCTTTGGATGTGATAGTGTTGGGACTTGGAAGGTTTGATGGTGGATTAGATGGTGGATGGGTGATAGGGATTGGTGGATTGGAAGATACATAAGGTGATGGATTAAGGTTGATAAGGTTGGAGGGATATTGTGATGGGGGGATTGGAGGATGGGGATTCGGAGATGGGGGATTTGGTTGTTGATATGAGGTTTGGATTTAAGATATCAGGTGTGCTAGATTGGTGTTCCCTTGATCAAAGTTAGCATGACAAAGGTTGGGGGATTGATAAGGTGGAGGTATGGATTGACTGGATAAGTATGATGGCATGGATGTGTAAGGGGATGGTGATTGATATGAAGGTAAAGGTTGATATGATGGAAGTTGGTATGAGGTTGAAGGTTGATATGAGGATGATGGAGGTTGATATGATGGAAGTTGATATGATGAAGGTTGATGGGAGGTTGATGGTGTGGATATGTAAGATGTAGATTGGTCTGAAGGTTGAAAGAATGATGATTGATATGATGTGGATGGGGATGATGTGTAGGGTGTTTGTTAATATGGTGGAGGTTGGTATGAGGTCCATGGTATGGATATGTAAGATGTTGAAGGTTGATATGATGAGGGTTGATATGATGAAGATGGGGGAGGGATTTGGGATTCACCAATGATGAAGTCTACTAAGGGTATATCTTTAATGTCATTTTTGAATTATTCCTTAGCATTAGGATCCATGCGCACATAGAATTTTCTAATTCTTTATACTTGTTGTATTGATTCATAAAGATCCATTTTGTGGGAGATAGTATGGGATGATGGGGGATGATTGTGATGTTGAGGATCAAATGGCAAGACCTTAGGATGAGTCGATTTGATTTGATGAATGGTTCTCTATGCTTAAGATAGACTAATGATCTTAAGCAAGAGGGTTGATGTGATCAAGTAAGGTCTTGATTTTTTTTGATTGGGGTTTTAGGATGTGGATTTGGGGTTTGATAATGATGTTGGGGGATTTGGATAATGATTGGGATCAATGTTGATGTGATGTGATGATGACTTGGATATGGTTAGGATTTGGTATGGAGTGATTAGGGATGATTAGGATAATGGTTAGGAGGATGTTGATAGAATGAGGATGAATGATGGAGATGTTACTAGGATGTGCTTAGGGATGACTTGGATTGAAGTTGATTTGATAAAAATGGAGATAATGATGATGTGTAATGGTTAGAATGATGTTGTTTGGATAATGATTTAGATAGAATGATAATGATTGATGATGTAGAGTGACAAGGATGTGATTAGGATTGAAAGTGTCAAAAGATGAGTGATTAGGATGAATGTGATTGGATTTGGATATGTTGGATGATTTGATTTTTCTTGGCAAGTAGACAAACAATCAAGCAAGAAAACACAATGGCTAAAGGTTTGATTTATGAAAATGTGATAATTAAGCATGCACAACCTAAGGTGAAGCAAGGACAATACTTGTGGAACAAGTAGAGGGATTTTGGCTTCTAGCACAATGGTTTGTAGTAAGTGCTTTCGTTCAGGTGGCTATACATGCGGCAGCGCTACTCTCCATTATGGAGTCTCCCAGCCTCCAAGGGTTACGCCTTGGAGGGTTTTGGGGGAGGTTGGCTGTCAGTATAACACAACAACACCTGTTGCTTGTGACTTTCATCACAAACACCTTATTTTATATAGCAGCTTGAAAGAGCTTGGCTTTAGCTTGTTGCTGCTTGGGTCGTTCCCACCTTTCGAAGTGGGGTGGCAGGCCCTCTAAGGATTAACAAAAGCAACAAAACCACAAAAATACTTTTGATCCCCAAGTTCATACAAAGATGCGAGGGGAAAGCATACGTATATTTTGTGCTTGCATCACACTAAACATGGTTCATTTTAGATCTTTGGATTATGTTGGGGGTGATTAATGCAAGTGTGGTGAGAAGCTTTTGATTCCCAAGGTCACCAAATGGTGTGAGGGAAGAGCATACACTTTTCACACTACAAGAATAGATCACGAAAACACTTCACATAAATTAGATTGATTTTCTTGATTATATGAGTGAATAATGCAGATTGTTGTTCTTTTTAATCCAATGATTTGATTGATGTAATTTGTGGTTCTTTTTAAAGCCCAAAATTGAAGTGTTTGGATATTTGTTTGTTGCAAGCAATGATTAATTTTAGTTGCACCAAAATTAAATGTTCTTTATACTAAGGCATACAAAGATTCCTTTTAGGTGCACCAAGATAAAGTATTTGATTGTAGATTGTTTGCAAGCAAGATTGATTTATGCACCAAATTTAATTGTTTTCTAAGCTAAGAAAATAAAGGTTCTTTTTAGTGCACCAAAAGAAGATGTGTCTTAATCTACTAAATCCCTGCAAAAGATGTTAGTAGCTTCGAGATGATGGTCTTGGATGACCTGCAGAAAAGAGACCCAACCCTGCACAAATCCTTAAGCTAGTACAGAAAAATAGCGCTAAAACAGAGGGAAGATAGCGCTAATACAGAAGATAGCACTAATACAAAAAATAGTGCCAATATGGCACAGAGCTGGTCAACAGATGATTTTAGAAAATTTTTGCCATAGTCTCCCCTTCTTCGTTCAAGATACCTGTAGAAATAGAGAGCAGATAGAATAGAAAGTCCAAGAAATAGAAGGAAGACAAAGAAAGCCGGACGGATTTGTGAGTGAAAGTTAGGAGAGAAAGTGCTCAGGACCTGCAAAAACAACACGTCTCCAAAACAAAAACTCACCAAAAAAAAGATTAGATATGGACCTTGTGGGTCCCACCGAACGTGCCAATGTAGATTAGAAAAACAAAGTGAAGTGAAAACACAAACTAATTGCATAAAAACACAAAGTTATACCTCACATGAAGACCCAATCTCATCAAGGGAGGAGGAAGCTTGCACCCAAGAGCTCCTAGATTAGATAACCCTATTTGATTCAAATGTGGTTTGCTCTTGCTTTCAACACAAATGTAGATGAAGGATTAGAGGATAGATAGATTAGAGATTTGAGAGAAATTTGAGCATGGTTTTGATGAAAGAAGAAGTTGTTATGAATGGCTTGGGTGAGGGTTTCATTTATAGATTTTTGAAAAAAGAATGGAGGGTGAGGATTAAAAGTTGAGATCAAGGGCTCTCATTATTTGTGAATTTTAAATTCATAGTGGATGATTTAAAAATTCATTTTTAATGAGAGTGGATTATGAGAAATTGAATTTTTTAATTCAATTAGTGGAGGACAATTGAATTAAAAATTCAATTAGTGGAGGAGTGGAGGATAATTGAATTAAAAATTTAATTAGTGGAGGACAATTGAATTAAAAATTCAATTAATGGAGGACAATTGAATTAAAAATTCAATTAGTGGAAGAGTGGAGGATAATTGAATTAAAAATTCAATTAGTGGAGGACAATTGAATTAAAAATTCAATAAGTGGATGACCATTGAATTAAAAATTCAATTAGTGGAGGACCATTGAATTAAAAATTCAATTAGTGGATGATAGTGGGGGACAATTGAATTTTAAATTCAATAGTGGATGATAGAGGATATTAGCTAATTAAATATTAAGAATATTTAATTATATGTGCAACATGGTGAGGTGGAAAAGATGAGGTGGATTTTGTGAGGTGGATTTAGGACTTAGGATAGAGGGAAATTGAAATAATAAATATTGCATATTTATTAAATCAATTGGCTAAGGTTTTAGACTATTGAATTAATGAAATTAATTCAATTTTGGGGATAATATGATGGAAAATAGGGTAATGAAGGGATAATTAATTAAATAAAAATTTAATTAATTGGTTAGGAGGGAAATTGACATGTTTAGGGATGTCAGGAGTCGGTTCGATGGTAGAAGCCATTTTTAGGTGTCTACAGTAAGATTTGAGCTCCTTTTTGCTTATAGGAAGCTGTATTTTCATGATGGATTCCACCCTGTTAGGATCAATGATAATTCCATTTTTAGTTATCAGGTGGCCCCGTAATTTTCCTGTTGTTACCCCAAATATTCATTTCTTGGGGTTCAGAGATATCCCATATTGTTCACATTTTTAAGCACATTTCTGAGATCTTCTACATGGTTTCCTCTATCTTTAGAGAACACTGTTAAGTCATCCATGTATATGACTATGCATTTTCCAATTAAGCCTCTGAAGGCTATGTCCATTGCTCGCTGGAAAGTTGCTCCAACGTTTATTAACCCAAACAGCATGTGCTTGTAAGTGAATATCCCCCACTTTGTAGTGAAGGTAGTTTTCAACCTGTCAATTTTATCCACCATCACCTGGTTATAGCCTAAGAAACCATCCAGAAATGACATCATTTTGGCACTGTTCACAATTTGTAGGACTTCATCTATGGAAGGCAAAGGATAATTATCCTTCTCAGACACTCTGTTTAAATTCCTGAAGTCCACGCATAATCTGATGTCTCCATTTTTCTTCCTCACTGGGACCAGGTTTGCTACCCAGGTGGAGTGCCTCACAGGAAATATGATCTTGGCATTTAACAATTTCTTAACCTCTTCAAAAATAATTGGTTCTAGCAAAGCATTGATAGGTCTTTGCTTCTATCTAAATGGCTTAGCATCCTGCTTCAAAGGTATGGTATGGGTGATGATTGATGTGTCATAGGTTTTCATCTCATCATACGTCCAGGCAATGACATGGATGTAATCCTTGAGAGATTGGGTTATTCCTTCTAACTCTTCTTTTGTGCAAACTTTCCCAATTAGGACATTTTTCTTTTCATCATTTTGTCCAATGTTAACTTGTGAATATTGTCCTCCATCAGCTTTTGGAAGATCCTTCTGTTTCAGCATGTTGTCCAGATCAAATGCTCTTTCTAACTCAATCATTCCCTTAAGAATCTTATTGCTAGGCAACTCTAAGATTTCTTCTTCTTCCCATACACGATCCTCTACGTTTTTCTCATCTATGATCTGTGCATCAAATATATCTCTATTGGAGATGAAGTCCAGGATATGTTGATCATCGTCAAATACTTGGAGGTTGGTCACATTGTCAGGCACAGAAGGTACTGATACCAACTCTACTAAAAATCTTTTCAGTCTAGAAATAGACAATGGCTCCAATGTACTGGCAGCCTGGGCTAAAGCATCTACCTTATGATTTTGTTCTTTGGGTACGTGGGTGATATTGAATGCATCAAAGTCTTTAATCAGGTCCCACACCCTGTGTCTGTAATTGGATAGTTTTTTATAATTGCAGGAATAAATTCCTCTTACCTGTCTCACGACTAATTCTAAGTCTTCATAGACATGCAGAATTTTCACTTTCTTCTTAAGGGAAAATAGTATCCCATGAATTAGAGCTTCATACTCTGTTACATTGTTGGTGCAGGGGAAATGTAGTCTGTATGCTGCTAAGTAGGATTTTCTAGATGGATTAACAAGATCTATCCCTACTCCAGCTCCTTGTTTTGACTTGGATCCATCAAATCTAAGGATCCATGGCTTATCTTCAGCCAAAGGCTTACTTGAGCCTTCTCTTTTCTTTACAGCTCTAGCAGCTGCACCACCTGATATCCATTTTACCTTTGGTATCTTGGCTTTCTTAGACTTCATCATTTCTGTCTTATGTGAAGCTAAGGGTTCTTCTTTCTTTTTATCACTGACAGGTAACTCCTCTGGACTAGGCAATATCTATCTTTTCAGAAGATGCAGACATAAAGAGCAAGCAGTCTCTGAATGAGGTGCTTCATGTAACTTGCACCAGCCTTCAATCAATGCTTCTTGTGGAGATTTCTACTGTTGTGTCATCTTCTGAATCTCTATTGCTAAAAACTCTTCAAATTTAGATAGATTGTTGCTTCCATCTTCATCAAATGACTCACAATCTGATTCTAGAAAATAATCACTCCCCAGGGTGATTTTCTTGTTACTTATAACATTATTCTGGTCACATACCAGCATCTCCTCTGTCATCTGAATATGACCTCCATCACATGTGGATTTTTCTATTCCTGCAGGAAATAAACAACAATCAGCATCACTATCATTGTCACTATCTGACGAACTTACCTCTGAGGATGATGATGCTGCTGATGCATCACTGCAGGCTTGTTCCATCTCCAACATGTCTATGTAGGCATCACAGGCCTTTTCAGAATGTGCATCATTATGCAACCTGCACCATCCATCGATTAGAATATCATGCACAAGTATTTCTAACAACTGACATCCATTTACCTCCCTGGACAAATGCATCTCAAAATTCTTGTAATGGTCTACCTCATTTTCATTCTCAGGGTTGCCATCAGATTTTACAACTATTTTGTCATCCTGAGGGTCATCGTGATAATGATGAACATCATACATTAGGATTTCTTTTATCCTAACAGTCTGTGGCATGATGGAGTAAACTCTAGGTTCTACATCCACGTACATGATCTTGTTAGTCTTATTATATTCAGTGATCATGTGCTTCATACGAGGCTCAACATCAATTCTTATTTGATTTGGTATCCCCTTCCAGGGTATCCACATATGACTGAAGTCGGTTGACATGTATCTGTTAAGAATTTTTGACCAGTCTCTGGTGAGTAACATCCCATAGGTATCAGGTATATCAACTACCTAATTGTTAATATAATATTGGATTTTGGAATCAGATGCTAGCTGCATGTGAATGTGTGTTAGTTGTCCTACCACACTCACCTCAGTTTTGTCCAGTTGTGTCACTTTTTTTAACAATTTAGCAGGATGTAAGCCTAAAGCATTGCATATGGACAGGGGCATCACATTGGTAGAGGCTCTTGAGTCTACTAAGTAGTTGTGCAAATTTTTACTGAACATCCTTATTGTAAGGAGGAAAGGAGGTGATTCACTTTTGTCTCTGTAAAAGGTCATGTGGGAGGTCTCTACAGCTTGAACAGTAGCTGGGACTTTATGTTTGACATTAGGATCCCTAGCAGCATGATCCTTGTTACCAAATTGACCTGAGGTATGACTATCCTCTTTAGGAGCAGGATCATTTAGTGATTTCATAAATGCTTTCTTGATGGTAGGAGTTTTGAGTAGCTCTGACAGTGACAGGCTGATCTTTATCTTCTTCATTTCATCTACCAGATAAGTAACCAGCTTATCAGATTCACGAGGTAGATTAACAGCTTTTGGTACATTATTCTGTGCTGCTAAATATTGGGCATTAACCTTGGGAAATCTAGGGTTATTACTTGCCTTGGGATATGGAGGTGTGTTAAAATTGTTCGGAGGCAAGGATGAGGTCAAAGGACCAGCAGGTCTGTTTGAACTATTCCTCAGGTTATAATTATGTTTGGTCTGATATTGCTGTTGATAGGCATGTACCTCCTCATGCTCATTTGAGGGCTCATTTTCATCCTCAAAGGGAAAAACATAATTTGACTCAAAGGCCATGGTTGATTCCTCACATGCCAGAGTGTAATCTTGGTGAGCAAGTATCATCTGCTGATGAGGATGATGAGTGTAGCTTTCTAGCACTAAGGCTGAGTCATATCCACAAGGGGCAATTTTGTTTCCTTCTACATGAGGTGGATTTCCTAAAGTATTGGACACTTCAGTCTGAAAAATACTAGCAGCAATCCTGAACTGAGGACAGTCAAGCTCTGCATGAGCATTGGTGTTGTGGATCCTACACCAATTAGTAAGGGCTTCTTTTGCAAGGTTAACTCTAGTAGTCTGTTTGGGCTCACCAAGAGGTAGATTGTCTAGGGGTGATGGCAAGGAACCATTATTTGGCCTAGTGTTCCACACTCTAAGCTATCTAGGAGGATTATTATTGCCATTGTTATTGTAGTTATTGTTGTACCCCCTATCAGGATAATTTGGTCTATCATTAGCATAACGTCTATTTTGATTAGGCTAAGAATAAAAGTTTTGACTCCTCAAGTGAGTAATCTTAGTAGTAAGTTTCCTTAACTGAGCTAATATTTCCTTAATCTCTTCTTTCTCTTCCTGAACTTTGGCCACTACATTTTCTGTCAAAGGCTTGAAAGAGGAAGATCCATTGTTGTTATTGGTCAGATCTACAACCTGAGGTGCTTGAGTTTTCCTTGGATACTATATCATCTGGCCATTTCCATTTGGAGGTGGCATGATACTCAGTGGAGTTACCTGCAAAGGACTTGGCATGATAGCTAGAGGTATCATGGCTCCATTAGGCTGTTGCAGGGCAGGATAAGTCAGATAACCAGGAAGTGTGGGAAAGGCAATGTTTGGTGTCGGAGCAGGAACTAGCTGCTGGCTAACTTTGATAGCCTCTTGGAAAGCCTGTGTCAAAGTTGTGACATTAGGATGTGCTCTCCTAATGAACATGGAAGTTAAAGGATCCAGGGCTGAATAATATATGCTCCTAGTAGCTTGATCTGCTACAACATAAGGTGCAACTAACTTGGATAGCATCTTCTGGAACCTAGCATTGAAGTTAGCAATAGGCTCTCCTTTAAATCATTTGATAGTGGCAAACAAATGATAGTTCATTGAAGGATCTATTGGAATTTTGAACCTATCAGTGAAAACTTTCTCTAAGACAACCCATGAACTGACAGAACCCTGACCAAGACTAATATACCAGTTATAAGCCTCTTCCCCTGAGTAAAAAGGAAATAACCGACATACAACGTTTTGATGCTCGATTCTAGCCCTACAATAGGCTTCCTTGACAGTTTTGATATGATCATCAGCATCCTGATATGGATGATACTTTGGATAGATTTTATCAGGATTCTTTGGCAAAGGATGATATGCATTAAAAGTCAAAGATGATTCTATTGCAAAGAAAGACATCGCAACCGGTGGAGGTTGAGCCTGAGGTATGACTGACTGAGGTTGAACCTCAGGTGTAACAAGTGATCCCGTAGGTGTTTTAAAGCCAATTGGAGTTATAGGAGGACGCTCTCATGATGCTCCTGACGCACTAGAATCGGGAGTGTGATGGATATCTACAGTTCTAGGTCTAAATCCTCTGATAGGTAATTCTTCAAAGATTCCAGTAGATCAGGACCTGGTATTTGGCCTGAAAGCCAGGATTTCTCAAATTTAAGGAAAATTGGCTGATTGATTGTAAAGATTGGTTGGAATTTACCAGCAAAGGCAATATTTATGGTCAGCAACAAGTGAGACTGACTAGATATTTATGGAATATTTGCAGAAATAATGCAAATATAGGCTGATATTGACACTCAGTGACACTTGCAATTGGATATCAGGTTTCTAAAGCAAATTACCTCAAAGCTTTGACAAATTTACCTAAAATGGAGCTCATCTTTGCAAATTCACAACAATTGGCCATAAAGCTTGCAATATTTATTATCAATTTTGATATCTTCACCACAGATTAGCGTGCACAAGCTTAAAACAACAAATCTCTGCATCTAACTAGAAATACAGAGGATCATGAGTGTTACCTTACTGTAAATCAGACAGAACCTACTGATGATGATTGTACCCTCCTTCTAGCACCAATTTATGTTGATCATGATGTTAGTCATAAATAAACATAGAATAAAAGTTACACAACAACCTTTACCCATCTTGAAAGATACGATGAATTCAGAGAATTCATGATCCCAAGTCTCCTTGGATTAGTTCATAATCTACTGACGTTACTCAATGGTTGATGTGTGTTGTTGTTTTCCATTTAGGGGCCTTACGTTTGTTAATCAGTAAATTTTGTTCCTATAAGATGCTACATAGAAAGGTCATTCTACATAGTATATTGCTTCAAATAATGTGTCTATACTTGGATCTTTGCATGAGATTTATCAAAAAAACTTCAGATATGCTATGAATTTTTAGTTATCTACGAGATGTCTGTATATTTTATGTTATTTGCTTCTGATTATCTATTATTTGCAATTGTGATGGTGAATTTATGAAATTAAAAGAAATCTAAAAGAATATTTCAAATTATGATGAATCTTCAGCTATTGAGTCACATACACACTCGATATAGTCATTAGGAGAAGAAATCAAACCATATTTTCACCAGGATGTTCCACAGCTAGATATAGATGATGCAAACTTCAAAGGATAATGAATGAATACAATACATGCAGACTGATGAGCACTCCCAGGGACGCAGAAAATCAAAGCATATATCCATAATTCAAACACAGACTACTCAGGATTTATGATGATTTGTAATAAAAAATGGTCTTCTCTTTCATTAAGTATACAAAAACATGTATGTTTACAATAACTTTTAAATAGGCCCTAATATTTCAGCAAACAAATTTCAATTAAGCTTCTAAATGTTTAAAACAAGACATCCCTGCACCTTTTATAGAATAAGGTGAGGAAGCAGTTACAAATGACCTACGGTAAAGATTTATCAATTAAGATCAATGGTGGATATTCTTTCCTTTGACTTGGTCAACTTCTCCTATGGCACAGGTTACTCACTGGCAACCATCTAGGTAGCTTATTTTCTTCTAAGTACCTGATGTGTATATTTCCCTTGTGGCGCATCTTCATTTACTCCTCAGGTTCTTCTTCTTCATCATCATGATCATGATCATGATCATGACTTTCTGTGTCATCATCACCCGGATGAATATCTCCTTGTATATGGACCTGCATTATCATCTTGATATTTTCATATGCTTCTACTATTTTAGCAACCTCCCCGCCATCCTGAGTCTTGGCTTTAGCAATGGCGTGCTTATGGGCTTGAAATTTATCTCTGAGGGCCTCTAATTTACCCTTCCTGTTGCTTAATGTTTCATTATAGTTCTCCACCTTGACCTTGATCCTCATGATCTTGTCCATTGTTTCTTCTATTAGGTGGGTGAGAGGATCATCAGCCATTGGCTGGAAGTTATCATACAAAGCTTTTATGGCAAAGTCTGCGTCTTGGTTTTTAATTTTCCCCTCTAATTTTCCCTCTAGGGCTTCCAAGACTTCTGCCTCATATGACATCATGCTGTGCAATTTCGCACTGATATCTCTTAATTTACTATTGCACTTCTTCAGTATATCACATTCAAATCTGATGTCCCTATACCAAATATCCACCAGTATGGAAGTGTTATTATCCAGTACTTGATTGTATTTTAGGATTTGAGGATTAATCCTATTTATTTCACTCAGAACGTCCAAAGCCTTCTCTAACTGGAATGACCTTCTTCCGGTCTCGGTCTGCACTTTATCAACCCTCCTCTTTGAGATACTCAAAGAATTTTACCTCTACAAAGAGGCTCTCACTACTTCCTCAGCTCCTGTGAGTGCTGACAGCATCCACTTTCTCATGATCACTGAATCACACTTCATAATTTCTAATTTATTAACCTCTTCTTGAGAGATTGCAGTCAATGGGATTGCCTGATCTAATGATGTATCATCAGGGTTAATCAACCCTTTTATGTATGAGTGCAGATGAGCAATGTGCTCTTTATGCTGCTTATTCTTCTCCTTTTCCTTCTTCACCCTTTGGGTTAAAGAATCAATTATATCTTTCCCTTCTTGACCTTCCTGGTCTTCATTGGCAAACCCCAAGTCAACTGTTGTAATCTGGAATTCTTCCAGTGTGATCTTGCCTTTCTCTTTTTCAACAATGGGAAGTGCTACCTGGGCGGTCCTTCTTCCCATAGTAGGATCTCTTCTGATGGCTGAGGTTAATCTGGCCTTCCTTTTGGGCTTCATGATGGTTTGTGAAAATAATGTTGAAACATCAAACTCCTGAATCTCAAAATCTAATTCTGTACCTATTTCTTTCTCAAGCCATTGAGGTACTTGATCTCCGAATCCTTGGTGTCCGTCATCATCATGTCCACATTGATCTCCAGCAACTATCTCGGTTCTCAATGGAGAGGGTGATTTACTTATCTCTTCCTCATGATGTTCTTCATGCGGGTGATCTTGTGATATTTCTTTCTCCTGAGGTGCTTCTTCTTGGGGAGGAGGATCCTTTGGTGTGTCTACATGCTAGTCCTAGCCTTGATCCTGTACTCCCTCCTTTTCTGTTTCATCCACTTTGGGAATTTCCTCATCTTAAGGTATATCTATACCCGTGGATATCATTATGTTTGTACTAGGTGCATCAACTTGATCTTGGATCACATTCTACTCCGCACCTGATGTATCTACCTCCTAAGTCTTTAGGTCATCATGACCTGATACATCCTTATCACCTGAGGTCTCTTGAGTCTTAGGGACATCATCTCCTGATGTTTCTTTATCCTTCCCACCCCTTTGTTGAACTTCAACAATTTTGGGCTCATCAGCTGGTATATCTTGTTGTTGGCCCATGTCTGGAGCACTGCTTTCTATTTCTATCTGCTTGACCGCCTCAATATTTTCTATTTTATCTGGTGTACCTTCTTGATGTTTGGGACTTACATCCTCCCTGTATGTTAGGTCTTGTTGGTTATTTCCTTGACAGGATGCTCATTCCCAGATTTCCCTACAAGGTAGCCATCAGTGATCAACAAGATCTCTGGGCTAGGGGCCAACAGTGTGGGAGATAGACTCTATTTTTATCTCCTCTTCTTCTTTAGGCTCTGTAAAACCTAGGGGGTATTCCCTATTCAACACCCATGAGAATATACTTGTGGGTTGGCTTGGGATGTTGACACAAAGCAGATAAATCCTTTTGTATGAAGACCAAAACTGTGGGATAAGTGCAAAGGGGCTAGCTTTGGGCTTATGTTCAGTTGTAGACAGAGGATTTGGGTCCTAAAACTACTTCTACATTCCTAATGGTTGTTTTGGAAGTTTGAGTTTGATTTTATGTTTGGATGCAAAACTAGGACCTAGTATGTAATTTCAATGCAGAGCTAGATTGGTGCCTATCTAGGGCTTGGAGTCAGTAGACATAAACCTGTGAGTGATCAATATGAACACAATAAAACTAGATTTCAAGGGGGTGTTGTAGTATCTGCCTTATAGATACCTCCCAATATAGAGTGTTAAGTTATCTCTACTTATGGCATCCCTATTGCAGTATATCCTTCCCAACACTTAATTTGAAAACACTTTAATCTACCCTTTGAGCAGAAGTTGAAAGATCAAACATTCAATATAGGAATTCTATATTCTAGAACACCAGACACCCCTTAGATATCTAGATTCAGAAGGACACATGCAATACTGGAGATAGAATTAACAAAACACATGCAAATACATCATTACTCATATAAAGTCAATCATGAAATCAGTAGATTCATGCATGAGACATACAACAAGAGATACATAAACTCACAAGATCTCCTATGCAGAGCAACCAAAACCAGTTGTATCTTATTACAGAGCCAGATATGTCCAGTTTTCAACAACCCACAAATGAGCAACACAGCCTGCTATATACAGCAGGAAGGTGCACTCAACATTAATTACATGGCACAAGTCAAAAATTTTCCAGATACAGTTCATTCTGAGGAAATGGTACTCAAACATTCAATGTAGTAGGTGGAAGAGGGGACAAGAGAGGTTCTCGAGCCGTGCGCTGCTGCCTGGGGATTCACATCTTTAGTTGGGTACTAAATCCATCCATGCCATCACCCATACCCTGTAACATCTGCCATTAACGGCTTCAACCACCTGTGGGCATTAGAAAATACAACAACTATGCCTCGCTGACCTTTCCCACCAAAATACCTCATCCTGATATTTCAAATCATGCAGGGTCAAATTATCCCACATGCACCCCGCGGCGACCTCCTCATCACCTTATATACTAGGTCATGAGCATATATGATCTCGGTGCTTTTGCTCCCGACGACACTAGTATAAGACCTTCATCATCATCATCCTTTAGCATGATATCTTGTTGCTTGAAATATCACCCTGACGTCAGCAGGCCTCAGCACCATATGTAAAAAATAACATCCTGATGACCAACCTCACCTTCATGATGATCACCTTCATCAGCACAACCTGATGTGTTAGAGAAAGATCCTCCTGCCTTGCTGATACCAAATGTCTGGCCAATGAAAATCCTGATGACGTTACCGTCATATCCTGCTGACGTCATCAACATATCTGCCTATCGTGCACCTCCTCATATCTGGATGATGTCATCATCATATTTGCAACATCGGGGAATCTCCATAAAATGACTGACATTAAAATATGACCCCCCGGACCTTGATGACATCGCCATCATGTCGGCATCAGGATGACATTCGGAAGATAACTGGATATTTGGAAATATCACCCTGATAGAAATATCGGGGTGCACTGTAGCTCCACTGCAAGATTAGGATGATATCTGAATGTCACCCGATATTGAAACATGATGACCCTGATGAAATATTCGGTCGATAGAATATCATGATGATGCTAACCACCTCCTAAGAGAAAATGATGCAGATGGACAAATATCGCCCCGATAAAAGAATGATGTCAGCAGCACCGGGCAATAAAGCAAACATGAAGTGATAAAGTAACATTAGGATGACCCGATGTTCAAATATGACGACCCCGATGCAAAACAGGTCATACTTAGAACCTTGCAGCAACATCATCAGGATGATCTTAAGTAAGATCACCTGATGTTAAAATATCACCCTGCAGAAGATCAGGCTGACAGAAAATATGATGACCCTTGCAAGCAACATCAGGGTGATGTCTAGAAACATGATGATGATGACCTCCTCTGAAGAAAATATGATGCTGAAGTTGAAAATTGCTGAGGAGGCTGAAGACTTAGGACTTCTTTGGATTTTTTGGGAAGGCGCCTGCATGATACCCCAAACATAAATTATTACTAATAGGTCTATCACCGTAGGGTTGGTTACTTGATCAACTAACTTATCAAACTCGATTTGTTGGGCTGCCCCCTCTGGGCTATTTTCCTTTTCTTGCTCTATTTGCTTCAAATCTTCTAATATCACCCTTTGTGTTGATGGAGTTCCATGCAGGTTCATGCGAGTGTTAGAAGCAAGGGTCTCCATTTGCTGAGAAGCTACGTTTTGTACCACCTCATCATCTGATAGGTCTACAGTTTCCTCCAATGAGATAGGACTACCTTGACCTGCTCTAGTGGTTTCTTTTGTTTGCTCTTCAACCTTCTTAGTTTTAAACTGCACAATAGTAGGTAGTGGCACATCATGTTGCATTTCTTTTCTGAATACTCCACTACCAGCTCCCCTTATTACTACTGAATCATTCTTAATTTCACCCCTCATATGTCTTCTTTGTTTTTTAGGGGTTGATGCTACCAAGGAAATTGCCTTCCTCTTTCTAGTAACCATCATGGGATCATATTCTGTAGGCTCCTCTTCAATAAGGATGTCCTCATCCACACTCTGTCATGAGGTCTGGCCTTCATCCTGAATTTCTTGAGTTTCTGTAACTAGCCTTAGGATCCCTTTGGTCTTTTGTTTATTTGCTAGAGGTGGTGTAGATGAGGCTGATGCTTGTCCTGATGCAGATGCATCCTCAACTGGTACATCAATTCTTTCAACTATTACCCCCTTAGGTTCATTATTCCAGCCATGAGGGAATTTGGTCTCCAGATCCTAGGTGCCCACCATCATGATGATGATCACCCTGATCTCCAGTAGCTGTATGTATTCTTGACGGAGATGGTGACTTTCTTATTTCTTCCTCATGATGTTTTTTATGAGGGTGATCTTCGGGTATATCCTCCTATTGAGGACCTTCTTTTTCTGGGGGGTGATCTTGCTTATCATCTGCATGTTTATCATGATCTTGATCTTTTACTTCCTCCCTGGGTATCTCATCCACTTTAGCATTTTCCTCATCTTGAGGTATAATTGTATCTATGGATATTATTTCATCTAACTTAGGTTTCTCCACCTGATCTACAGCTATAATCTGCTCTGTAGTTGTGATAATTACCTCTTGAGCATTTTGATCACCAAGACCTAATATTTCTTTATCTTCTTTGTCCTTTAGTGGAATTTCTACTACTTTGGGCTTAGCCGATGCATCCTGTTGTTGCTGACCCATATCTGGAGTTTTATCTTCCACTTCCATCTGTTTAACCTCTTCGACATTTTCTGTCCTTTCAGGTGTACCTGCTGTATCTTTAGGATCTACATCCTCTACATATGTCAAATCTATTGTTGTAGGACTTGTCACTTGATCAACTAATGCATCGAGTCCTAATTGTTGTGCAATCTTCTCTGGACTCTTTTCTTTTTCTTGCTCCATTTGCTTTAGCTCTTCTAACACCACTTGTACTGCTGGGGTTCCATGAGGATTTATTCGGGTATTAGCAGCAAGGGTTTCCATTTTTTGTGAAGCTACATCTTTCACTACCTCATCATCAGATAGGTCAATTGTTTCATCCAATGAGACTAGACCACTTTGCACTGCCTTAGAGGCCTCTTTCAATTGTTCTTCTGCTTGTTTGGTCTTGAACTTTACAATGGTGGGAAGTGGAACATTATGTTGCAGTTCCCTGTTGAATACTTCCCCACTTGCCCCTTTTAGCACTATTGGGGTTTGTTTTATTTCACCTCTCATTGAAGTTCTTAGTTTCTTAGGTGTAGTTGGTATCACCTGAGGTGCTTTTCTCTTTCTTGTGAAGGATATAGGACCCTCCTCTTCTTCAGGCTCTTCTTCTAGAGGGATATCCTTCTCTATATTCTTTTGTGATGTCTAACCCTCTTCATATATATCAGTAGGATGTGTAGCTGGCCTCTGGATTCCTTTAGCCTTTTGTTTATCCACGGGAGGTGATGCGGAAGATGCTGATATTTGTCTTGATCCTGATGCATCTTTAGCTGACATCTCTATTCTTTCAATTATAACCCCTTTGGGTCCAGGATTAGTCTTCTTACCTCTTGAAGATCTCTTGCTTTTTTCAGGAGGTGGTGCTTTCTCTCCTTTGGATTTCCTCTTCTCAACCAGGAAATCATCATATTCATCTTCAGGAACCTCCTGTCTCTTCTTCTTATTATCAATAGTAAGGGCTACTCCCTTCTTCTTCAGTGTATCTGTTTGTTCATTGACCCATGCCTAGGTCAGCTACAATATCCTTCCTGTGAATGGATCTAAAGAAATATCTTCAGGCATAGTAAGATCTGGCGTGGAGATTGTATCGTTATATATCTTTTTCTCTTCATACTCATTTGCCATTATATTACCATCATCCTTCTTCAATTGTGCAGGGACTGAAATGAGTCGAAGGTCCTGATCTGGTTAAGGGTCAATCTTTGATACCTTCTCCTTCTGGCCTTAGCCTCATCCTTGCAATCTGCCCAAAAATCTTCAAGATTCTTCTAATGGATAGGCTTCCCCATGATTTCCTACATCCTCCCATATGGATCATATGACCTAACCAAAGGGAATGACTGGAAATTCATCATTGTTAAACCAGTTATGGCTTTCTTAATGTTCTCAGAATCTGGGCACATATATCAGCCCATTGTTATTGGAAACAATACTAGTGGGAGTTTGTTACTTGCTTTGTAAGCATCCAGTATTGTAGCCACTTGCCTCATGAACTCCATTAAAACTACTGCATCAGTGGGGTATCTTGGGAGCATGAGGGGCTCCTCTTCAAAACCTTCTATTCTTATATAAGAGAATGTTGCAAATTGAATAAACTAGGCTCCATGCCTGTATATGACTTCCTGAGCTTCCATGCTCAGTCTTTTATTTTTGTCATCCTCCATTGTTCTTACCAGATGCATAGAGAACACATCATTCACTAATTTGTAATCTTGGAGGTAATTTACTCTTTGCAGTTGGGGATGGTGATCCCATACATGTGCATCATTTGTTGTGCACCAATTCGCCCATCTGTAGTTAATGCATCAAATGTACCCTTGTAGGCACATGAATAAACAATGTGTGAAGTCATGTAAAAGGAACAATCTGGACCTCCTAAATTCATTAGCTGCTCATTTAGAGCATCACTTATCATCTTAGCCCACATTGGCTTGTTATCTGTGTAAAGGCACATCAGGATGACTGCATACATCCAATCTTTAAAACTTCCAGCATCAGGCTGGCCTGTCACTCTATTGAGCAGGGCTATCAGGTATTGGTACTCATCATCAAAATCAAATTTATATAAATTAAACGGAAGTTTAGCTGCTGCAGGATAGGGACTATTGTTCGCCCTCCATTGGTACATTTTCTTCCTAGCAGCCTTCTTATTATTTTCATATTCTACTTCCGATTTCTTCAAATCTATGTTGGAAACCTTCTTGCCCAATGGCAAACTAAATGTAGCAGCAAGACCCTTGATTGACAGATCAGCATATACTCTGCCATGCTTCTCTACTTTCCTTGTTTGCGGGTTATAGTTTCTTGCACATTCAATGACTAGCTCAGGAGTTTCCATAGAATATGGGAAACCAGTTGCACTCCACATTTCAGATACAAAGACTGCATCCAGCAAGGTGCTGTTATTCTTCTCATCACTCATTTTAATTGACCAGGCAACCAGATCTGTATTCCCTTGGTGTGTGTCTGTGATGGCACCATATTTGAATTGGACGCCCTCAGGTTTAGCAAACATGGGCTTTAGAAATTCTACCTCTGACTTAGCTAACTGCTTATCTGCCATGGATGCCTGCAATTATCAAAACTGAGTCTTACAATTGATACTTATAAGCATGCATATACACTACATATTCATTATTTATCATGCATATTATACTCTTTCAATATTTCATTTATCTCGATATGTATAACCTAGAACTTCAAACCAGATGACACCATGATACCTGGATATGCAGAATATGACAACCAGAGGGTTTCAATTACTTACCTGATGTGTTTATCTTCCTAGTTACGTTGATATCTGCGAAAGGGACTCAATTACCAGCAGTGCTTCTTGTATCTCGTTCTGGTACAAGCTATATGCGTCCACATGTAGCCTTATGAGGATTTGTAAGATCAGAACTCTATAAAAACTTGTTTTATCACAAGATAAGTGTGAAATGAGTCTGTAAATCAGTTTTAACCCCCTTCACTAAGGCAAATTAGGGCAAATTAAATGCAACAGCCGATTTCGTTGTATGAAACTGCCGGATCTCACCAGGTGTATGTATCAGGTTCGTAATGAGCGGGAATCACCTACCACATCCGAGTGCATTTAATGCTATGGAAGCATGGTGCAGGTTGATCTTTGCAAGATAGGATGATATTCAAATATCGGGTGATGTTCAAATATGATCTCTTTTGGACTAAAATGATCTCCTGTCGAAATATCAGGATGACGTCATCAGGATAATGACTTAGTTCAGTGTTGTGGCTTTATGACGTCATTATCATGTTATGTAAGAAGGGTCGTGTTTGGAAATATACCTCCTTGAGGTAAAAAGAATGGTGACATCATCATCAGGTTTATTTCTTTGATTATCGAGTTTGGATGACGTCACCAGGACATTGGTTCAGGGTGATATTTTGCGACAGGCCGATATTCAAATATCGAGGTGATGTTCAAATATGACCTTCACGAAATATATGACGTTGTTCGACGGGTAAATGCCTCTATCACCTAAAATTGACGTCCAAACCTCCAGATAAATGATTTTATCGAGTGATAATATTAGATCAGGGTGATCTTTTGTAAGATGACTAATGTTAAGGAATATGATCCTCCCCTCAGAATATCAGGTTTGACTAGGACTTTGACTCACCATAACTCTTGTTTTCTAAGGGATATCAGGGTGATCCAAAAGGCAAACCTGCATGAAATTTTATACTCTATCGACCCATGAGGCTATTATCATGAAATGTTAACTTTGAAAAACTAACCTCATCATGATGACCTACCCAGTCCCCTTTATGTAGGATCATCTGTAATGACTTATTTTTACCAGACCGCCAGCAAGCAAAAAACACAAGCAAAGCCAAACAAAAGGTTGGGTCCCTATTTTGTCAAGTCAAAATGGGGCGTGTTGTGTAACCACACAACAAGAACCAATATGAAGACAACTCAAGAACTCCCTAATTTTCATGAGTTGACATAAAAAATCCTAATTTTGTAACTGACATAAGGCTTAATAAAAGTGGCAAAGGGTTAGGGTTTTGGTTGATATTGTATAGTAGTATTTGCAATGGTATTGAGTTGCATGGATTGCTGGTTATAATCGGTTTGGTTTACTGGATAATAATATTAAACTCTCTGTTGGTGGATGTAGCCTGAGTTTGGGTGAACCATGTTAAAACTTGTCTCTCACTGTTATTATTTCTGTGTATTTTTCATTCCTCTATTTAATCTTTATTTGATTTAATTGATATATTTTGTCAGCTAACCCTAACAAGTGGTATCAGAATGGGTTGTGTTCAATTATCATCTGCAGGAAGGTCTCATGGTTGAGTGGGAGCTATGGCGAATGAGGGTAAATTGAAGGTTGATAAATTTAATGGGCAGAACTATTAGTTATGGAAGATGTAGATGGAGGATTACATCTATCAGAAAGATTTATGGAGGCCATTGGAAGGAGTATCCAAGAAATCAGCAGGAATGACGGATGAGGATTGGAATCTTCTAGACAGAAAGGCACTGGAACCATTCGGTTGTGCTTGGCACCATCTGTGGCATTCAATATAACAGAAGCGGTGAAAATAGATGAATTGATGAAAGCTTTGGCTAAATTGTATGAAAAACCCTCAGCCTCAAATAAGGTATTTCTCATGAATTGTTTGTTTAATCTGAAAATGATTGAAGGTGGATCTGTGACAGATCATTTAAATGAGTTTAATATGATTGTCAGTTAGTTAACTTCTGTAAAAGTGAAATTTGATGAAGAGGTGAGAGCTCTCTTAGTTTTATGTTCTTTTCTAGAAAGCTGGAATAGCTTGGTAATGACTGTAACTCTATCTCTGGTTCAAACACTTTGAAATTTGATGATGTTCTTGGTGTTATCCTTAGCGAGGAAATGTGATGGAAAAGCTCAGGAGTGTCCACATCAGGTAGTGTTTTGAATGCAGAAAGTAGAGGTAGATCAAAGGAGAGAGGAAAAGGTTCTGGAGGTTATGGGAAGTCACGAGAAAAATCAAAGGATAAGAGGTCCCAAACTAGAGGACAAAAGGATTGCTGGTATTGTGGGAAACTAGGTCATCTAAAGAAAGATTGCTGGTCTCGAAAGAATAAAGAAGGAGACAAACAAGAAGGAAATAAGGAGGCAAATCTGGTAAGTAATAAATCTAAAGATGATGCTTTGATTCTTTCCCTAGATAATGCTGATGATTCATGGGTTTTAGATTCAAGGGCTTTATTTCATGCTATGCCCCATAGAAGTTATTTTCTTGATTATGTCCAAGGGGATTTTGGGCTGGTTTATTTGGGAGATAACGAACCCTATCAGATTGTTGGAAAGGAAAGAATCAAGATTAAGTTACAGAATGGGAATCATTGGTTACTACAAGAGGTAAGGCACGTTCTAAGGCTCAGTAGGAATTTAATTTCAGTAGGGCAGCTAGCTGAAGAAGGTTACATTGTTACATTTACTGATAAAAATTGGAAGGTTTCAAAAGGTGCCTTAATAGTAGCAAAAGGTGTGAAAGTAGGCACCTTATATCTTTGTACAAGTCATATTGTTCCTTCTACTTTAGCTGTTATAGAGAAAAAACAAATAGGTTCAGGAATAGTTGCTGCAGATTCCCAGGAAGAGACTAAAATAGTTGCTGTAGGTTCTGAGACAACACTGTGGCATAACAGACTTGGGCATATGAGTGAAAAAGGTATGAAGGTACTTCATTCTAAGAAAGTTTTACCAGGTCTGAAAATGTATTAATATGGATTTCTGTGAAAGTTGTGTGTATGGCAAACAAAAGAGTCTCAGTTTTCTCAAGGATGGGAAGCAAAAAAAAGATGAAAAGTTGGAGCTTGTGCATATCGATGTATGGGGACCGGCTCAGGTATCTTCTCTTGGTGGCTCTGGGTATTATGTTATATTCATAGATGATACAACTAGGAAGGTATGGATTTATTTCCTTAAGCAGAAATCTGATGTATTTGAAACACTTAAGAAATGGAGAAGCTTCGTTGAGAATGAGACGGGTAAAAGATTAAAATGTCTCATATCTGATAATGGTGGTGAGTATTGCAGCAAAGAATTTGAGGATTATTGTTCCTTTAATGGAATTCGTAGGCAGAAAATGGTTCTAGGGACTCCACAGGAGAATGGAGTGGCTGAACACATGAATAGGACAATAATGGAGCGTGCAAGGACCATGAGATTGGATGCTGGGCTGCCTTTAAACATGTGGGCAGAGGCTGTCAACACTGCTATATGTTTAATTAATAGAGGTCTTTCAGTTCCTTTGGGATGTGGTATTCCAAAGGAAGCATGGACAGGTAAGAAGGTGAGTTATTCTTTTCTGAAAACCTTCGGCTATGAAGCATTTGCACATGTAGTTTCTAAAAATAGAACCAAGGTGGATGTAAAATCAAAAAAATGTACTTTCATTGGATATGACATTGATGAATTTGGTTATAGGCTTTGGGATTTTGAAAATTAGAAACTTGTGAGAAGCAGGGATGTTATATTCAATGAGAAGGTGTTGTACAAAGATTAGTTGTAGCAGCATGAGAAGAAACAAAAGGATTATGTGGTGCTAGATGATACTCCAAATAGTGATGTTCCAATGGTCCATCATGCTCCATAATAGCAACAAGAAATACCACAAACTCCAGTGAATGTTAGATGGTCAACAAGGTTAAGTAGACTTCCTAAAAGGTTTTCTCCCTCTTTGTATTCTATTTTGTTAACAGATGTTGGTGAACTGCGTTAGATTCAAGATAGACAACTGAGAGGGGGGTGAATTAGTTGTCCCAAAACTTTCTTCCTATTAATCACTTTAATCCTCTTTGTAATTTAGTAGCATAATAATCAATTAATCATGGAAACATAATGCAACAATTCAAGAGCAGAAACACATTAACACATATGATACCAAGATTTTAACGTGGAAAACCTGGTTAAGGGAAAAACCATGGGGTGACTAACCCAAGATTGTATTCTCTATTAAAAGAATAAGAAGAAAAAAATGGCACATGCCAATTAGGGCTCATTGCCCAAGAACACTGCTCACAAGAGGCCCACTACCTATAGGAGACACACTGTCTATAGAATGATAAATATTACATACTTGAACTCAGGAATAGCATCTTCACCATGCTTGAGTTAGTTCCATTTAAGCCCAATACTTCTTCTCTGCCTTTTGCTTCTCTTCTCTCTGCCACACTCTCATCTCCACCAAGATGCTTTTGAAATGACTTCACAACTCTTATTTATACAAGACATTGACTTAGGGATAATCATCCAAGTTAGCACACTTTACAGAGCAAATACAACTTGATTAATTACAAAAGACTTCATGTGGATCATCACACTATCAACCACACAGATCTGAGACTTCAATCTTCTTTTAGGTACACGCCATGCTTCACAGAACATCTTCAAGATCATCCGCAGGATGTGTAACTCATCTGGTCGGCCAGACTTAGGAAGAACATCATGATCCGGAAGTAATTCTTCAATTACGAGCTTAGTCTTCAATGCGGACCACCAACATGAACTAGACACAATCCAAAGACCTCCACAAGCTTGCCTGAATCACCAAGAACATCCACACTACTTCTGCTTACTAAAATCATTCTCTCCTTCATCCAGAACCTCAAGAACACAGTCTGTCATCATTGTCATATTGGAATAGATGCTTGCAGACCTCCAAACCATGAACCAATTGAGTTGTCAATTCACATTGACTTTCTCAACACTCCACCAAATCCATAGAACAAGATATTGCATTTCTGGATCTCACCGGAACCTATTTGTGTCACTCTGTCACCTCTGAACATCTGCCAAAACCAATTTTACTCAAGTGGTCATAACTTCTTCAAATATTCATGCGGACCTCTCAAATCTTTACTGGATCATCTTAAGACACATATCTACAAACCCTTTGATGCACATCCTCTAATATTCATCTTAGCTAGGATTTTTACCTTACTGTCTTCACTGTTCCTGATGAGACTAATTTTCTCAATATCCTTAACATACAACTCATCCAATCCTTATCATCAATGCAATAGGAGTATGTTGACATCAATGACAACACCGGTTAGGCCCATACTTGCAACAAACTAGAAGGGTATGATGAAGCTATGCAGGTGGATACACAAGTTCAGTGGGAGCTTGCAATGAAAGAAGAAATGGACTGCTTGCTGAAAAATCAAATTTGGGAATTATGTAAGTTACCTAGAGGTAAAAAGGCTTTACCAAACAAATGGGTTTTTAGGCTAAAAGAGGAAGATGGAGGTAAGAAAAGATTTAAAGCGAGGTTAGTTTTAAAAGGATTTGCACAGAAAATGGGCATTGATTTTGATGAGATATTTTCTCCGGTTATCAAGATGACTTCTATTCGTACTATTTTAAGTATTGTGGTTGTTGAAGATTTGCATTTGGAACAACTAGATGTGAAAACTACCTTTCTCCATGGTGATTTGGAGGAGGATATATACATGGAACAACCCAAAGGATTTGAGGTCAAAAGTAAGGAGAAACTAGTGTGTAGATTGAAGAAGAGTTTGTATGGACTGAAACAAGCACCTCGGTAATAGTATTTGAAATTTGATAGTTTTATGGTTGAGCAAGGCTATAGTCGGTGTAATTCTGACCATTGTGTTTATTTTAAGAAGTTGGATAATGACAGCTACATTATTTTATGTTTATATGCTGATGACATGCTTGTAGCTGGGTCTAACATGGATCACATCAGAGTTAAAACAATAGTTAGTATAGTCATTTGCTATGAAGGATTTGGGGGCAGCAAAGCAAATCTTTGGTATGAAAATTGACTCTATCTTAGGATGATTCTGTTGAAAAGCTGTTGGAGAGATTCCATATGGAGAATGCAAAAGCTGTCAGCACACCTTTGCCTAGTCATTTGAAATTGACTAAGGAGATGTGCCCAAAGACATAAGAGGAGGAAGAAAAAATGTCCAAGGTACCATATGCTTCAGCTGTAGGAAGTTTAATGTATGCCATGGTATGCACAAGACTAGATATTGCACATGATGTAGGAGTCGTAAGCAGGTATATGAGTCATCCTGGATTGGAGCATTGGAATGCGGTAAAATGGATACTTAGATATTTGAGAGGTACATCCAATACACATTTATGTTTTGGGGGCTCTAATACTGATTTAGCAGGCTATGTAGACTTAGATTTCATAGGGGATATTGATACCAAGTGGAGTACTACAAGTTATGTCTTTACTGTAGGTGGGACAGCAGTGAGTTGGATCTCATGGTTGCAAAAGGTGGTTGATTTATCCACCATAGATGAAGAGTATGTAGCTGCAACAGAGGCAAGAAAAGAGATGATATGGCTGCAATCTTTCATGAAAGAATTGGGCAAACAATAGGCTAACAGTTCTTTGTATACAAATAGTCAGAGTGCCATACATCTTGCAAAGAATTCTGCCTTGCATTCAAAGACCAAACACATATAGTTGAGGTATCACTTTATTCGGTCGGTGTTGGATGATGGATAGTTAAAGCTGGAAAAGATACATACAAATGAAAATCCAGCAGATATGTTTACAAAGGTAGTGACAAGGGAGAAGCTGAGCTCCTCTTCAGCTTCGGTTGGTCTTCAAGACTGAAACAATAAAATTAGAACAACAGAGTCCAGGGTGCTTATTTCCAGTGGGAGCTGCATGCACAGCGGTGTCATCCAGGATCAGTCTCCAAGTGGGAGATTGTTTGGTGTGGAGCCTAATCAATCTCCAAGCGGGAGATTGTTGGTAGGTGGCAACTGATCATGCAAGTATTGTACACTAGTTATGTATCCTATTTTTATAACTGACATAAGGCTTAATAAAAGTAGCTAAGGGTTAGGGTTTTGGTTGATATTGTATTGTAGCATTTGCAACGATATTGAGTTGCAGGGATTGCTGGTTGTAATCGGTTTGGTTTACTGGATAATAATATTGGACTCTTTGTTGGTGGATGTAGTCCAATTTTGGGTGAACCACATTAAAACTTGTCTCTTGCTATTATTATTTCTATGTATTTTTCATTCCTCTGTTTAATCTTTATTTGTATTTAATTGATATCTTCTACCGGCTAACCCTAAAAATTAGATGTAGTTCAGAATGTCTCTGATGTGTCACAGAGAACAATGATGGTGTCGTACAAAGGAATGGATGTAGTTTATTGTTAGGGGAATGTGTTGCACGGGGTCTTAGATATGTCACACAAAATGGCGACTACATTTCATGAACTGGTGACAATGGTGTAAAAACCCTCAGATGTGTCGCTCTATGCCTGCAAATCAAAAACAACAAAAACTACCCAAATAACAGACAAAAAATAACACTTCAGTGATAAATGAGAAACCCTAGGGTTTTAGAGTTGTTTCCCTGATGCCAGAAAGATGAGAAACCTTCAGACATACATAGGGCATACTCAAATGATTAAACAAGTTTAAAACAACCTAAGTAAACCCTTGAAACATAAAACCCTAATGCTTTGAAAAACTCTAATGAAATGAACAACTGAACAAAGGGTCAATAAAGCAAATAAAGCATCAAAAAATATGATGAAACCCTACAAAACCAAATGGGTAAGCCAGATAAAGAAAACAAGGAGAGTCTATCCAATACAGAGCTGAATGCGTCACAGAACTCCTCTAATGTGTTACAGACTCTAGCTAATGCATTCGACCATACTGTGCATGCATCACCTAGACTAGCGGATGCATTGCATGGACCTGTAGATGCATCACACTATTCCTGCAAACCCTAAAATCACAAATTCGTAGAAAGTACAGATGATTCGCGCCAGGTTCACCATATGAATTTAGGGAAAAATATTCAAACACCTACAAATAGTATCATGCATGCCCTAACTACTTAATGGAGTACTAATAGCCTAAGACCAAGCAAATGCAAACACAAGACATGAAACCCTAGACCACTAGTGTCAATCCTCCATTATTTCTCCAAGATTTTGCAGTACTTTGCTCTTAGACTTGCAGACTTGCAAATACAATGAGAAGCTCAAGAGTATGTTAATGAAAAAATCAGAGAGATAGTGCTCAAATTATGCAAGTGGGAAGTGAGAAATGAAGTTGAGAGAGTGATTTTATAGAGTAGGCTTTGAATGAAAGGCTATGATTGCATGTTTGACTTTTGATGAGATGAAGAGTGTAGATTGATTAGGGTTTCCTAGTCACTAAAGGAAAAAGGACAATTTTTAATTTGAAGAAATGATGAGGTGTAAGGTATTTTTAAATTAAATAAATTGTGTCCATTTATTTAATTTATTTGAGAAGGGAATAATGTGAGAGGATTTAATTAAAATAGGTGGAACCTATTTAATTAGGGCAAGACCTATAATTTAAATAAATATTTATTTATTTAAATTAATAGGACAAAGGAGACATTGGAATAGTGAATAATTAAATAATTAATTTAATTATTTAATTATAGAAGAAATTCAGAAGAAAATAGCTAAGTAATTAAATAAATAAAATTTATTTAATTAGAAGCATAAGAGGAGAAGTGAATTAATTAAATAATTAAAAAAAAATTAATTAATAGTAGAATGTGGACTTAGGATGTGTCACGTCTCATTTTTATGAACAATATGAGTATTCTAGTTTAGTTAACAATTATTATGATTGACTTTACTTTAAGTAATTTTGCACACGTGGAGGTAATTATTATGAGTTATATTGATGAAAATTGGAAATCATTTTAAATATTAAGTAATATTGATGTAAATGCAATGATTTGCTTTGGCTATATTTTTGGAGACACTAACCTATTAACATAAAGTTGAGTGCAAATGGATGTAGGTACTCGTCAAAGATGAGAGCATGGCTGAGGTAGAGATGTTCTAGCGATTTGGAAAGAACTAATGGATGGATTACCCTGATGCAATCACACACATCACATAGTTGCATATGCATTATTGAATGGTTCTTATTGCATTAATGCATAATTTTTAATCATTTTCAAATGCATGATGTGATTACTTTAACTTAATATCTTTTCAAAATATATTCAAATGATGTATTGTGTGTTATTTAATAAATAATAAAATAATGTTTATAAGATGTTTGGAAGACAATATGTTCCTTATATATATATATATATATTGCATTTCTCTTTCGATTATTTAATTAGTTTTGTTTTAATAACAATAGTTAAATAATATTACAAATAGTAATATTATATTTAGAACAAGAATGAAAGAATTAATATATATATATATATATATATATATATTCCTGTCATCCATAAGACGGTAAGTTGCAAAGGATATTATTTTATTGTCTTAAATAACATTTTATTCTCTAATGTTATGAGTCGATTATTCATGCAAACAAGAATTCAAACTTCAGTTCTAGAAACCTAATTGGAGGGATCGCAAAAAAAATAAGGAAGGAGATTTTGGTTAAAAAGAAGCACTGGGTAGCAAAGAAGGCACCACGAATTCATTCAGAAAGATGGAGAGATTTTTGTGTGGAGAAGACTAATGAATTTGAAGGGACAAAGAGAGTAAGTTTTTGGGGGAATCATCAACAAGAGATAAAAGGCATCGGTGGCTAGCTTGGCAGATCGACTCCTCACTGTCAATTTCTCACGGGTATTTTCCTTATTTATATGCTTTTCAAAATGTTGGTCTAAATGATAAATCCATAATAGATCAGCCTGAGAATTATTCTTTTGCATGCTAAAAACCAAACTAACTATTCTTTCTTGGCCGCCTAGTTGTGTATGAGCTAGCTGTTCATTTACCTGGCCGTTGATTTATCTGGCCATTGTCTTTTTTTTTCTTTACCTTATTCTTTCTTCTGGATGCCATTTCTCCTTTTGGCCATGGAATTTCAGTAGCCAATTTGTCTTTTATTTCATTTGGATGTTTGCCTTCTTGGTTGCTTATAATACTTGCTAGCCTTTAAACTGTTGAAAATTTTTGTTAAAAACATACAGATCACTGAAAGAAATTACCGGTAAAAATATTATTTTGACTGATCTACTACCTTGTGTTGGCTAGAACTAATTTCAGATTAAAAAAGTCAACCCATTCATTTACACTTGTCATCTACTCTTATCCTTTGTCTGATCGACAAATTAGACACAGTATTTATCTTCCTTGTTAATTGCCTGAACCAGGGCGTCTTACCTTTGTATGTAAATCTTGTCAACCACCTTACCTAGATCTAGATCTTTACCACTGAAACAAACTATTGACCCAACCCCAGATATCACTAGAAAACTCCATGTCAAATAGAGATGACTGTTATCATCATATTGCGTTGAAGTTGAACTACCACTGAATTTCTTTTATCTTTATGTAGTTATAAAATAGTTCATGGAAAAATCAACCTCTTTGATAAAACTCAAACTCTTAAAAAATTTAGATGAAACTCCCGTAATTCCTATAGATACATTTCCTTGTGAAATTGTTGTTCAAAACTTTGTTGAAAACATTGTCAGTGGATGACAGTAGATTACTTATAAACTCAATTGATTATTTATTAGATTCTACCACAGTTCCTGTCACCATAGTGACAAGAAGGTTATAGAGAGATGTATGTGCTTAAAATGTATTCTTAATAGATTAGTTTCCTATCACTAGAATGACAGTGAGTTGGAACAACCTAAGAATGAGATTTTTATAGTGTTTTTATAACCAAAAATTAGATTAAACTATGTTCTGTGTTCTTTCTTTATTATTGCAATAGTTCCTATCACAGAAGCTATTGTAAATATGTGCCTATGATGTATTGTCATTGATATCAACATAGCTCTTTGTCAAAGATAGTGAAGATAGTGCAATTCAGTAAAGTAAAGTGCTCAACATTTCCAGTGAGATGAAGATCTGAGTCTGTGGACTAAAGGGTTGTGTAGAGGATTGTCTAAATTTTCTTCAGTTAAGATTTGAGAGGTTCGCATGGAGGATTGGTGAAGTTATGGCCATCTGAGTAGAACCAAGTTTTGCAGTTGTTCAGAGGTAACAAAGAGACAGGAGTTTGGTTCGGATTGCTCTGCATTGGAATATTATGGTTTGTGGTTCTAGAGGTATGATTGGGATGTTGGTGTGTATCCTCAACTCAAGTGGTTCATGGTTTGGAGGTCTGCAAGCAATCTTTCTAGTGTGACAATCATGACAGTTAGTGTTCTTAAGTTCCCGGATGAAGATGCAAGTGTTTCTAGTGATTTGAGGTGGTGTGGTTGTTCTTGTTGATTTCATTATGCTCGTGGTGGTCTATGGATTGTGTGCCTATTGTGTTGGTGGTCTGCATTGAGGATTGAGCTCGTGGTTGAAGATTTCTCCGTGGGTGTTGTTGTTCTTTCTAGTCTTGGTCGATCGGATGCTTGGTGTGTGTTGCAGATGATTTAAGAGAAGTTCTATGGGACGTGGCATGTTATTCAAGGAAGATTTGAGTCCCAGCTATGGTTGGCCAACAGAGGATTGGTTCGCATGTAGCATTTTATATTAAGTCAAGTCTTGTGATTGTAATTGATTGTAATGCCTATCTTGGAGAATGTTCAAGATAGATGATTGTTTGGCCGACTTTGATGTTCATTCCAAAGTTGATGTCATGTATAAATAAGTGTAATGAAGTCATGTAAATGTGCTGAATGTGAGTGAAGATGTGGAGGTAGTGAAGAAGTGTTTCGGGGTAGAGTAGAGGTGTTGTGAGCTTCAATGGAACTGACCCTTGCATGAAGAAGATGTTGTTTCTCAGTTCAACCTTTTAGTGTTAACCTTGTGAATCTTCTTGTAGGCAATGAGCCTCCTTTGAGTAGTGAGCTTTGGGCAGTGTGCTCGGAGGCAAGTGCCTTACCATTTTTCTATTCTTTTAACAGAGAATAAATCTTGTGGGTTAACCCCCATCATGGTTTTTCCCTTAACTGGGTTTCCACAAAAATCTTGGTGTTGTGTGTTGATTGTGTTTCTACTCATGTGTTGTCGATTCATGCTTTCATGGTTATATCATTAATCTGTTAATAAGTGTTAAAGAAGATTAAATGCAATAAAAGATAAAGTTTTTGTGACAACTAATTCATTCCCCCTCTCAGTTGTCTGCCCTAATTTCAACAATTGGTATCAGGGCGAGGTTTCTCTAAAAGAAGCTTGACCGCTTGAGGATATCTAGGATGTTGACTTATAATAAGGATAGTCTAAGATTTGATGGCATAATTACTGTCTTTAGAAGAATCACATGAAGTGTCAGTTGCAATGCATGGGTGATCCTTATTGGTTGATAACTAAGAATAAGTATACTCCTCCGAAGAATGGTCCTTCAACTCCAGATGAAATCAAAGAAGCATTGTTGAGTATCCTGACTTATACAAAAATGACAAATGTCTTGGAATTGCAAATTGCTCATGAAATCTGGAAGAAGTTGGAAACTCTGTATGAAGGTGATGCATATATCAAATGTGCTAAGCTACAGAGCCTGAAGGGTAGATACAAATTTTTGAGGATGAGTGAAGATGAAAACATCACTTCCTACATGCAGAAGGTGAATGAACTTTTGTCCAGTATCAAGTGTGCTGGTGGAATATTGGAAGAATCAGAGATTGTTACCAAGGTGCTCAGATCCTTACCTACTTTATACAAGCATAAAGTTGCTTCTATTGAGGAAATTAGGACTGTGACAAAGGTTACAAGGGATCAGTTGGTTGGCAAGCTTTTAGTATTTGAAATGAGTGAGTTTGGTGATTCTCTTCCTAAATTAGAATCTGCATTTAAGGCTAGTATTTCTGGAAAGCAAAGATTTGATCCAAGTGAAAGCTCTTCAAGAAGACTAACCAGATATGAGAAGGCAGGGAAGGAACTTGAAGAAGATGAATCTAAGCTTGAAGGACTTGAAGCCCTTATTTCTAGGAGATTACCAAGAGGATCCGTTAAGTATGAAGGAAAGTTGCCTTTCAAATGTTTTTCTTACAATAAGATTGGTCATTTTGCTTCAAGATGTCTAGAGAGGGTTTCAAAGCCAAACCCTAACAGACCTAGGGTTCAGAAGAAATGCTACTATGTCCAAGAAGTTGTTGATGAAGGAGTCACAGATGATGAATCTGATAAGGGAAGTACCTTTGGAAATGAATGGGTGTTCATTGTTATTAAAGAAGAAGATCTGGTGCCTACTAAATCTACTAGTTGTGTGAATGTGGAAAGTACCTTGGCTGATCAAGTTGAAGAAAAGGATGAATGGGTGATTGACAGTGGATGTTCTCATCATATGACAGGTGATAAGAGTAAGTTTGTAAGTATGGAAAGGTATGAAGGTGGAATTATGAAGTTTGCAGACAATTTAGTTGGTAGAATCCGTGGCAGAGGATCCATCTCTCTTGATGGTAAGAATAACACTAATGTTGTTTTGTATGTAGAAGGGTTGAAGCATAATCTTCTCAATGTTGGACAGTTGGTTGACAAAGGGTATGATCTCCAATTCAAGGATACAAAATGCAGAATTTTGAAAATCTCCAGAACTGAGATTGCGTTTGGTACACAAATTAGAGGTAATATCTTTCATTTAAGTGGTACTGATAAAAGTTGTTTGATTTCTTAGATTGATCAGAGTTGGTTGTGGCATAGGAGAATATGTCATGTAAACCTAGATAACATTGTCAAGATAAGTACTACTCAGGTTGTGAGAGATCTTCCAAAGCTTGTGAAACATGCTAATAGCATGTGTAAGGAATGTCAGTTGGGCAAATAGAAAAGAGCTACATTCAAAAGTAAAGAACAATTTTCAAGTGGATTGTTGGAACTTGTGCACACTAATTTGTGTGGTCCTGCCAGAGTTAGGAATTTGCAAGGAGACAGATATTTTATGTTGCTAATTGATGATTACTCCAGGATGATGTGGGTCACTTTCTTGAGAGATAAATTAGAGGCTCTTGACAGATTCAAGGTGTTTAAGGCTAGGTTAGAGAATGAGATTGGTGTGAAGATAAAGTGTCTAAGATCTAACAGAGGTGGAGAGTTTACCTCTGGTGAGTTTAATGCATTTTCTGAAAAGCATGGAATAAGAAGACAATTATCTGCTCCTAGGACTCCTCAGAAAAATGGAGATGTGGAAATGAAGAACTGGACTATTCAAGAGGCTTCTAGAACCATGATGATGGAGGCAAATGTTCCACATGTCTATTGGAGAGAGGCTGTGAGTACTGATGTCTACACTCTTAACCAGGTGCAGATCATAGGTAATACTGGTAAAGCACCTTATGAACTATGGTTTGGTAATGCTCCTACTATGAAATACTTCAGAGTTTTCAGTAGTAAATGCTATATCAAAAGAGATGAAGATCAGGCAAGTTTGATGCAAGATGTAATGAAGGAATATTTTTGGGATAGTCTAACCAAAGCAAGGCATACCAGTGCTTTAACAAGAGATTGAAAAGGATTGTTTAAAGTGCTAATGTCAAGGTTGATGAAGCAAGAAGAGACCTTCCAAGTCTTGCGGATATGAATTAGATGATCAAAATGAAAGTCCTCAAACTCAAATTCAGATTGCTCCGAAGAATCCAGTGACTCAAGAAGCTAGTGTAAATGCTGAGGAACAAGTTCAAGAATTAGAAGTTCAAGAAAATCCCAAAACTCCCAGGTCTATATGGTTGAATCATTCTGAAGATTAGATCATAGGAGATAAAAATAAATGTGTTCAAACTAGAAGAAAAATTGTTGAAGAACAAGAGGAGTATTGTCTGATTTCAAAGATTGAACCAAAATCAGTGAATAAATCTTGTAATGATGAAAGTTGGGTAAAAGCAATGGAAGAAGAATTAATGCAAATTGAAAAGAATCATATTGGGATCTTGTTCCTAGACCTGAAAACAAAAATTTTATTGGAACTAAATGGGTTTTCCAGAACAAATTGAATGAAGATGGTGAAGTTGTGAGAAACAAAGCAAGATTGGTGTGCAAAGGATATTCTCAGGTAGAGGGAATTGATTTTGAAGAAACTTTTGCTCCGGTAGCAAGAATCGAAGCAGTTAGATTATTTCTTGCCTTTGCTACTTACAAAGATTTCAAAGTTTACCAGATGGATGTCAAGTCAACATTTCTGAATGGAGAATTGGAAGAAGAAGTCTACATTGAGCAACCGGAAGGATTCTAGTTATTTGATCAAGGAGATATGGTTTGCAGATTGAGGAAAACATTGTATGGACTTAAACAAGCCCTAAGAGCCTGGTATGCAAGATTAGATAAGTATCTGCTAATGTTAGGTTTTAGTAAAGGCACAACTGACAGTAATCTTTATCTCAAAATTGATCATGAACACATCTTGATTGTTGAGGTATTTGTTGATGATATCATCTTTGGTGGAAATGAGAGCATGTGTAAAATATTTGCTGATCAAATGCAAAGTGAATTTGAGATGTCCATGTTTGGTGAAATTAATTTCTTCTTTGGTCTACAAATCACTCAGTCAGATAAGGGTACCTTCATATCTCAGTCTAAGTATGTGAAAGAGTTGTTGAAAAAGTTTAGAATGGAGGATTCAAAACCAGTAAGTACTCATATGATAACTAGATGCAAGTTGAGTAAAGATGATGATTACCCTAAGGCAGATCAGAAAAGGTATAGATCAATGATTGGAGGACCACTTTATCTGACTCAAACCAAACCTGATATTATGAATATAGTTGGCCTTGTTGCTAGATTTCAAGTTGATCCTAGAGAATCTCATGTTGTAGCAGTCAAGAGAATTTTTAGATATCTGAAGGGGACAACTGATTATGGCTTATGGTATCCTAAGGATGATGATTTCACTCTTCATGCATATAAAGATGCTGATTGGGCAGGAGATATGGATGCCAGGAAGAGTACTAGTGGTGGTGCTTTTTTCTTGGGAAAGAGATTGGTTTCTTGGTTAAGCAAAAAGTAGGAGGCAATATCTCTGTCTACTGCAGAGGTAGAGTATATAGCAGCAGCAATTAATTGTGCTCAAGTTTTGTGGATGAAACAAATGTTGAAGGAAATTAGAGTTATTTGAAGAGCCTATTACAATCTTCTGTGATAATTCAAGTGCAATAAACATCTCAAAGAATCTAGTGTTGCATTCAAAGACAAAGCACATATTCATCAAGTTTCACTTTTTGAGAGAGAAGGTAAATGAGAATGAAGTCAGATTGGAGTTTGTTTCTTCGAAGGATCAGATTGTGGATATCTTCACTAAGCCTCTACTTAAGGATACTTTTGAGTATCTCATAATGATGCTAGGGGTTTGGTGCAGGAGCACCAAGGGCTAAATGCAGGCCTATACATAGCAGCATGTTGTTTTGTTTTGAAGCTTTTTAGTTTTTTTTTTAATAAAGCCTTGGCGGGAAGTGTTTTCCTTTTCATCGGCCTAGGTCATGGAGCAATCCCACCGATAAAACAATATATCGGCAATATCCATCGGTGAGAGAAGCATTATCGGCCGAGGGAGTAAATGTTATGCCGAAGATAGAAGTCTTACTGACAATGAAGTGGTGTTAAGCATATTGGCGAAAGTATCATCATCAGAGGAAATGAAATCAGTTGGCCCGACGGTGAAAGTCTCACCGATGTTTGCTTTGACCTAAGGCATCAGGTTGAGAGGGAGTATCGGTGGAAGATACAAGGTGTTCACCGACGGACGACATCTTACTGATAGGCAAATAGATGAAAGCGGTTTGGAGTCTCATCGGAGTGACTAATGTGTCGGAGAGAGAAAGGGAGACACTACCGATAGAGGCAATCTTGCCGATGGAGTGTTTTGGGAGGACGATAGTAAAGTCTTGCCGATGAGTGAAGCCAAAGCCTAGCGTTGGATGATAGTCATCGATGTGACCAAACATATCGGAAGAAGGAAATAATGTGTGGCCGATAACACATGCTTTGCCGATGGAGGTAAAATGGAATCAAAGGTGATATCGGCAAAACTAACACTATCGGTAAATGAAGATAAAGACTCGCCGACAGGGTAGGGTCTTGCTGATGGGAAAACATATGTATGTTTCAGTGAGACATCTCTTTTATCTTGCTAATATTGGTGGAAAAGGTGTTAGGGACACGTCGGTATGAGACTAATGACAGTTATCTTGCTGATAGCACAGAGTTGAACAGAAGCAGTTGGAATACCAACAGTTCTGGTAGCTGAACCATCCTGTAACGGACATGAGCAACTACATAAAATGTAGCATTCTTTCTATAAAGGAGTTCAGCAGAAGAAACAAGAAAAAGATTTTGATTTGAGAAGCATCCTGATGTAAAGGCAATTTTTGAATAAAAATCAAATTCAGTAGTTCGATCAATCTGTGTATTTCTTTTCTGTTTTCAGTTTACTATTCTGTAGTAGATTAGTCATTTCTGTTTCTTCAATTTTGTTCTCTTTTGCAAACCATGACTCTGTTTTGATGATTCCTCAAGTTCCACTGTACAGTATGGAGGTCATCAAGCAGAGCCATGCTTTTTGTTTGTTTTTCTTTTGTGGGGTGGTCGGATTGCTGGCTAGAGACAATGCATGCTTGTTCTAGGCGAACTCAGTAAGGAGTCCGGCTAGATAGACAAGTAGGAAAATAGGACATTGCAAGGGTGGAAAACAAGAGGTTGCAGCCAGTGAGTGCCAAGCAGTCAAGACCCTGACCCAGAGAGGAGGGCTGACAACAGACTCTGAAAAACAAGTAGCCTTGATAGCATAAAATTTGGAGGTACTGGAGACAGATAGTGAGTCTCAGACCAAGTAGGGTGGTCTGTATTGAAATTGCAGACTAGTTGAGTTTTCCATCTCTGCAAGATGTCTGTTAGCACATTGAAGTGGTAGAGAGGCTAGTGTTGTCAAACAGTCTTGCACACCTACAGGATGCAGAGCAGGCAGCCTAGAGTCCTCCCTATCAAATTGGTATCAGAGCAGTAAGATTTGGGTTATTCCTAGATAGGAATAGAAGAGTTGTATATCATCACCGAGTTCAAGTGAGTCTGTTAGTTCATCCAAGAAAATGGTGACTAATGCAGAGTTAGCAAAGAAGGTTGAAGATCAAGAAGAGGAGAATAGACTCCTACAAGAAAGACTAGCAGAAATGGAGAGTAAGCTAGGCTTAATGTTGCAAAAGACTGAAGAAGTCAGCCAGAGAGTTAAGTATTCTGAGGATAAGGGGAAAGGTGTATCTGTAGAAGATGAAGAGCCCACACCTGATCCTAAGTTGGAAGAAGAACCATTCTTGAAAGCATTGAAAGCAATGAGTGGTAAAACATTGGAAGGAGTACCACTTTTCAGTGGGAAAATGGACCCAGATTTGGTCATGGAGTGGATAGAAGGACTTGAAAATCACTTTGAATGTGATGGTGTAAGCGAGGCACAGAAAGTAAAGGTGGCCAAATCCAGACTCAGGGGAGCTGCCTTAACCTGGTGGAAATTTGTGCAGACTGAAAGAGCAAAAGAAGACAAGAAGCCCATAGCTAATTGGAAGGGAATGGTAGCTAAAATCAAAGAAGCATATATGCCAGAAGATTATGAAATACAGCTACACATGAAGAGACAAAATCTGAGACAGAAGGAATTAGATGTCAGTGCATACACTGAAGAATTCCAAAAGCTATGCTTAAGGTCCAAAGTAATGGAGGATGAAAGCATAAAGGTAGCAAGGTACCTTAATGGTCTGAAGTGGAATATACAAGAAGAAATCAGTTTGTTGTGTCCTACAATAGTGCAAAAATGCTATCAGCTGGCACTGAAAGTGGAGGAAAAGAATAAGAGGAAACAAGACTCAAATAGTAGAGGAGAGGAAGAGGCAGAGATAACAGAGGCCATAGAGGAGGTTTTGGTGGAAGGAATACTGACAATAGATCCCAAGTAGAATCCAAACTCACAGAGCAGAGTGGGGAGTCAAGTGGTAGAGGAAACCACAGAGGGAGAGGATCTAACAGAGGAAGGTCAAGAGGATCAGGCAGAGGATCCTATTTCACCAACATGAAGTGTTACAACTGTGGCAATCTAGGTCATCCAGCATATAGGTGTCCAGAAAAGGCCACATCCTCTTCTCAAGGAGGTGATAAGAGAAATCACTATGTCCAAGATAATGCATCCAGCAGCCAGTTACCTGAGGTCAATCTGAACTCAAAAGATGGAGAGAACCTGATGATAAGGAGAACCTTGATGAAGGAACCAGTAAAGTCTGAACCAAGCCAGAGGAGAGCACTATTCAAAATCAAGTGCAAGATTTTGAATAAGGTATGTAAAATTATCATAGACTCGGGATCTACTGATAATATTATTTCTGATGAGGTAGTTTGAAAATTGAATTTGAAAAGAATTACTCATGCAAACCCATATAGAGTCACATGGTTGAATAAGGGTCAACATGTGGTAGTGAATGAACAAAGTTGGGTAGAGTTTAGTATAGGTGGCTATAAGGATAAGGTATTATGTGATATACTACCCATGGATGCATGCCATCTCTTATTGGGCAGACCATGGCAGTATGACCGAAAAGTAGTACATGATGGTGAGAAGAATGCCTATTCTTTTCAGAAAGATGGTGTCACCTATAAGATTTAGTCATTGGAGGATGAAGATGCAGTTTAGACAAAGAGTCCAAATATCTTGGTTGTGAGTGGAAAAGAGTTTCTAAATACTCTTAAGGAAGATGGTATTGGTTATGCCATCATAGTAAAACCAAAAGAAGGACAGCAGGATAAGAAGATAGAGATTCCCAAAGAGATGCAGCCTATACTGGAGAAGTATAAAGGCATAATCAGTGATGGCACACCAGCCACATTGCCTTCACAGAGAGCAATAAGCCATCAGATAGACCTGATTCTAGGGGCATCTTTGCCAAACAAGGCACCTTACAAGATGACTCTAGATCAGCACAAAGAGATTTCTAGGCAAGTACAGGAGTTGCTAGATCAAGGATTGATCAGAAAGAGTATTAGTCCTTGTGTAGTGCCCATAGTGTTGGCACCCAAGAAAGGAGGATCATGGAGATTGTGCACAGATGCCAGAGCCATAAACAAGATAACTATAAGGTATAGATTCCCAATTCCCAGAATTGAAGATCTCATGGACTGTATTGGAAAAGCAAAGTATTTCACCAAGATAGACCTAAAGAGTGGTTACCACCAAATAAGAATCAAGGAAGGTGATGAGTGGAAGACAGCCTTCAAGACCACAGAAGGACTGTATGAATGGCTTGTTATGCCATTTGGTCTATCAAATGCACCCAGTACCTTTATGAGACTCATGAATGAAGTCCTAAAGGATTACATTGGTAAATTTGTTGTTGTTTTTCTAGATGATATTCTAATTTTTAGTCAGACCAAGGAAGAACATCTAGAACATGTAAATACTGTTTTGCAAAAATTACATGATGAACAACTAACCATCAATCTGGAGAAGTGTGAATTCATGAAGCAGGAATTGGTATACCTTGGTTTTGTGGTGTCCCAGGGAGAGTTGAAGATGGACAAGTCCAAAGTAGAAGCCATATTGAGCTGGCCTACTCCCAGAGCAGCCACAGAGGTAAGAAGTTTCCATGGCTTAGCCCAATTTTATAGAAAGTTTATCAGAAATTTCAGTGGAATATGTGCACCCATGTTGGATACAATTAAGGGTGGAATGAAAGCAAAATTTAGATGGACACCAGCTGCAGATAGAAGTTTTGAAAAGTTGAAGAAAGAGGTAACAACACAACCTATTTTGTTGTTGCCCAGTTTTGATAATCTATTTACTATTGAATGTGATGCAAGTAATATAGCTGTAGGAGTAGTGCTAAATCAGGAAAACAGACCTGTAGCCTTTTTCAGTGAGAGGCTAAATGAAGCAAAGAGTAAGTACTCTTCGTATGACTTAGAGTTGTATGCTCTAGTCCAAGCACTGAGGAAGTGGAGACATTATCTCCTGCCTAAAGAATTTGTGGTCTACACAGATAACCAAGCTCTGAGTTTTCTAAACTCATAGGATAAGTTAAGCAGCAGGCATATCAAATGGATGGAGTACTTGCAATCTTATACCTTTACAATTAAGCATAAGAAGAGGCAGCTGAACAAAGTTGTAGATGCTTTGAGCAGAAGATTGCTCACAGTGCAGGAAGTGCAATTGAAGAGCATTAGAGTTGAAGATTTCAAGGATCTCTATAGAGATGATGAAGATTTTGCTGAGGCATACAAGGTATGTCAAGATTTTGAGAATCACTTTCACAGTGAATTTGCAGATATCACCTTACAGCAGGGATTGCTATTCAAAGGTGGACAATTATGTGTGCCAAGAGGATCTATGAGGGAAAATCTCATACAGGAGAAGCACAATGGCAGTCTGAGCAGCCATTTTGGTCTGAATAAGACACTAGAGCTAGTCCAAAGGTTCTATTATTGGCCAAGGATGCACAGAGACATCAGAAGGTATGTAGAGCAATGTATCGTATGTCAGAAGGCCAAGGGAACCACTTCAAATGTAGGACTGTACCAACCCTTACCCATTCCTTCCAGGCCATGGGAATGTGTAAGCATGGATTTTGTAGTTGGTTTGCCTAAGACTAAGACTGGTTATGATAGCATATATGTAGTTGTGGACAGGCTTAGCAAGATGAGTCATTTCATTCACTGTAAAGTGACTCATGATGCCAGTCATATAGCACACTTATTTTTCAGAGAAGTGATAAGGATTCATGGACTTCCAGCAAGTATTGTGTCTGACAGAGATGCTAAATTCATGGGGCATTTTTGGAAAACATTGTGGCAGAGATTGGGAACAAATTTGTCATTCAATTCAGCATATCACCCATAGATAGATGGTTAGACAGAGGTGGTAAACAAGACATTGGGCAACCTGTTAAGATGTATAACCAAAGAATATGGACAGAGTTGGGATCTTGTCATTCATCAGGCAGAATTTGCCTATAATGACAGTGTGAATAGGACTACTGGTAAGAGTCCATTTGAAATAGTCTATGGAATGCATCCCAGAGGTGTATGTGAGCTTAGGAATATGGGAAACAATGAGAACAGAAGTGGACATGCAGAGGATTTTGCACAATCCATGAAAGACGTGCATGAGCAGGTGAAGAAAACTTTGACAGAGAACACACAGAAGATCAGGGATAGAGTAGATGCCCACAGAAGGGATATTCAGTTTGAGGTTGGTGATCTGGTTATGGTGCACTTGAACAAAGCCAGACTACAGAAAGGAATGCCAACCAAACTGTAGATGAGGAGAATTGGTCCTTGCAGAATCCTGAACAAGTATGGAAATAATGCCTACAGAATTGAATTGCTAGAAGACTTGGCAATCTCACCAGTGTTTAATGTCCAAGACCTGGTGAAATACAGGGGTCCTCAATTAGCAGCAAACGGATCCATTTCAGAGAAGGAACAGACAGAAATAGATGTGACTTTGCCATTACAACCCAAACTATAGGCAGAAAGAATACTGGATTCAAGAGTACAGAAGCAAACCAGACATGGTGTCTACATGGAGCATTTGGTCAAGTGGAAGTAGTTTCCTGAAGCAGAAGCTACCTGGGTTGCAGAGTCAGAGTTCAAAAAGAGGGGCATTGATTTTGCCTCATTGTCACCAGAGGCGACTTGACTTCTTCTGCACAGGGGGAGTATGGTGCAGGAGCACCAAGGGCTAAATGCAGCCCTATACATAGCAGCATGTTGTTTTGCTTTGAGGCTTTTTAGTTTTTTTTTCAATAAAGCTTTGGCGGGAAGTGTTTTCCTTTTCATCGGCCTAGGTCATGGAGCAGTCCCACTGATAAAATAATATATCGGCAATATCCATCGGTGAGAGAAGCATTATCGGCCGAGGGAGTAAATGTTATGCCGAAGATAGAAGTCTTACCGATGGTGAAGTGGTGTTAAGCATATCGGCGAAAGTATCATCATCGGAGGAAACGAAATCAGTTGGCCTAACGGTGAAAGTCTCACCGATGTTTGCTTTGACCTAAGGCATCGAGTTGAGAGGGAGTATCGGTGGAAGATACAAGGTGTTCACCGACGGACGGCGTCTTACTGATAGGCAAATAGATGAAAGCAGTTTGGAGTCTCATCGGAGTGACTAATGTGTCGGAGAGAGAAAGGGAGACACTGCCGATAGAGGCAGTTTTGCCAATGGAGTGTTTCGGGAGGACGATAGTAAAGTCTTTCCAATGAGCGAAGCCAAAGCCTAGCGTTGGATGATAGTCATCGATGTGACCAAACATATCAGAAGAAGGAAATAATGTGTGGCCGATAACACATGCTTTGCCGATGGAGGTAAAACAGAATCAAAGGTGATATCGGCAAAACTAACACTATCGGTAAATGAAGATAAAGACTCGCCGACAAGGTAGGGTCTTGCCGATGGGAAAACATATGTATGTTTCGGTGAGACATCTCTTTTATCTTGCCGATATTGGCGGAAAAGGTGTTGGGGACACGTCGGTATGAGACTAATGACAGTTATCTTGCCGATAGCACAGAGTTGAATAGAAGCAGTTGGAATACCAACAGTTCTGGTAGCTGAATCATCCTGTAACAGACATGAGCAACTACATAAAATGTAGCATTCTTTCTGTAAAGGAGTTCAGTAGAAGAAACAAGAAAAAGATTTTGATTTGAGAAGCATCCTGATGTAAAGGCAATTTTTGAATAAAAATCAAATTCAGTAGTTCGATCAATCTGTGTATTTCTTTTCTATTTTTAGTTTACTATTCTGTAGTAGATTAGTCATTTCTGTTTCTACAATTTTGTTCTCTTTTGCAAACCATGACTCTGTTTTGATGATTCCTCAAGTTCCACTGTACAGTATGGAGGTCATCAAGCAGAGCCATGCTTTTTGTTTGTTTTTCTTTTGTGGGGTGGTCGGATTGCTGGCTAGAGACAATGCATTCTTGTTCTAGGTGAACTCAGTAAGGAGTCCGGCTAGATAGACAAGTAGGAAAATAGGACATTGCAGGGGTGGAAAACAAGAGGTTGCAGCCAGTGAGTGCCAAGCAGTCAAGACCCTGACCCAAAGAGGAGGGCTGACAACGGACTCTGAAAAACAAGTAGCCTTGATAGCATAAAATTTGGAGGTACTCGAGATAGATAGTGAGTCTTAGACCAAGTAGGGTGGTCTGTATTGAAATTGCAGACTAGTTGAGTCTTCCATCTCTGCAAGATGTCTGTTAGCACATTGAATTGGTAGAGAGGCTAGTGTTGTCAAACAGTCTTGCACACCTACAGGATGCAGAGCAGGCAGCCTAGAGTCCTCCCTATCAGGGTTATTACCCCTCTTGTTCAAAACTAAGGTGCACTAGTGTGTGTCAGTCCGGTGGAACTCATAGTCATATCTTGTGATCTGGATTGGTGTTAAGGGGATACTACTCAGGAGGAGTAGTCAGTATGTTAATTATGAAGTTTAGTTTGGTTTTATCTAAGAAACAAAAGGGGGAGAGATGATTGCAAATATGTGCCGTTTGCCATTGATGTCAAAGGGGGAGAGAAGTCATGTGAAAAACTTGGAAGTAAGTAGTTGCCGATGAAATGGGGAGCAGTGAAGAAAGTGGTTGCAAGTGTGTTAAGAGAAAGGGGGAGAAGTTCTTGTCTTGATGGTTGAATCAGTTTTTCACATCATATGTTGCCATCAATGAAAATTGGGGAGATTGTTGCAAATATGTGCCTATGATGTGTTGTCATTGATGTTAACATATCTCTTTGTTAGAGATAGTGAAGACAGTACAATTTAGTAAAGGAGATTGCTCAGCATTTCTAGTGAGACAAAGATCAGAGTCTATGGACTAAAGGGTTGTGTAGAGGATTGTCTGAAGTTGCTCCAATTAAGATTTGAGAGGTCTGCATGGAGGATTGTTGAAGTTATGGCCATCTAAGTAGAACTGGGTTTTGCAATTGTTTAGAGGTAACAGAGTAATAGGAGTTTGGTCCAAATTGCTCCGCATTAGAATATTATGGTCTGCAGTTCTAGAGGTATGATTGGGATGTTGGTTTGTATCCTCAACTCAAGTGGTTCATGGTTTGGAGGTCTGCAAGAAATCTTTCTAATGTGACAATCATGACAGTTAGTGTTCTTCAGTTCCCGAATGAAGATGCAAGTGTTTCTGGTGATTTGAGGTGGTGCGGTTGTTCTTGTTGATTTCATTGTGCTTGTGGTGGTTTCTGGATTGTGTGCCTATTGTGTTGGTGGTCTGCATTGAGGATTGAGCTCATGGTTGAAGATTTCTCCTTGGGTGTTGTTGTTCTTTCCAGTCTTGGCCGACTGGATGCTTGGTGCGTGTTGCAGATGATTTAAGAGAAGTTCTATGGAGCATGGCATGTTGTTCAAGGAAGATTTGAGTCCCAGCTATGTTTGGCTAATAGAGGAGTGGTTTGCATGTAGCATTTTGTATTAAGTCAATTCTTTTGATTGTAATTGCTTGTAATGCCTATCTTGGAGAATGTTCCAGATAGATGATTGTTTGGCTGACTTTGATGTTCATTCCAAAGTCGATGTCATGTATAAATAAGTGTAATGAAGTCATGTAAATGTGTCGAATGTGAATGAAGATGTGGATGTAGCAAAGAAGTGTTTGGCGGCATAGCAGAGGTGTTGTGAGCTTCAATGGAACTAAACCTTGCATGAAGAAGATGTTGTTTCTTAGTTCAACCTTTCAGTGTTAACCTTGTGAATGTTCTTGTAGGCAGTGAGCCTCCTTTGAGCAGTGACCTGAAGGCAAATGCCTTCCCATTTTTATATTCTTTTAATAGAGAATAAATCTTGTGGGTTAACCCCCACTGTGGTTTTTCCATTAACTGGGTTTCCACGTAAAAATCCTAGTGTTATGTGTGTTGATTGTGTTTCTGCTCATGTGTTGTTGATTCATGCTTTCATGGTTATATCATTAATCTATTAATAAGTGTTAAAGAAGATTAAATGAAATAAAAGATAAAGTTTTTGTGACAACTGATTCACCCCCCCTCTCAGTTGTCTGCCCTAATTTCAACAGCAGTGACATGAAGACTATTTTTATTGTTTTTAAAACTTCATGTCATAGAAATAACAACAAGATAGATTAATATCTTAGAATGATTATTATTGAAGACATTGTGATTGAAATACAAGATTAGAAACTATATCAATTGATAAACTTATGATTTCCATTGTATGTTCAAAAGATCAATTCTTTCTTGAAAGTGTATGTAATTTTTCCTTATTTAATGATTTGGGAAAAGGGATTGATTTGACTTATTGTAAATCTTGAATTTGTGATTCTTATTTTATTTCATTTCTTGCTTCTTGGGGAAAGAAGTAGTTTTTATCTAGGAATATTATTGGGTTACTTTTGGGATTGCGATGCCGAATGTGGATATTCAAAGATGGCTTTTCCTCTTTTCGGGAATTGACCAAGTTACTTAAATGATTAGATCTAATCAGAATAACATTGAAATAGATGCTTATTGTCTAGAAAACTTATTTATTGATATCTCTGCCACATCCTATTGTGAGACAATTTGCTTTTCATTACTTAGAACTGCACATTCAAACATTAGGGTTGCATCAGGTGTTCCCTCCTGTAGTTGTTACTAGGTAGGTAGACATTTTGTGTAGGGCTGGGTTTCCTTCATTTCAGGAAGGGATCTGGGGAAGTGTAAATACTTCATGGTTGGGTGAAAAAGCACCTGATCCATGTTCCCGTCTCTCTGTTTGCAGGTGGTGGACCACTTGGTTCATGCAACTAGAGAGTGTATTGATTTATTTATTATTGATGTACTCATTTATTATACCTATTTTGGATGTATTATGGCATGTTGCCAAAGGATTTATGTATATTATTTTATAGTGCTTGTTACCTGGATTCAACACATGATATGTAAGATTTATTGACATTGAGATTTATATTTATGAGATTATCTTTCATTTGAGATATTGTGATTAAGCAGATTAATTACATCTCTTATCTTTGAATGTTGTATTTAAGAGGATTATTTACATCTTTTATTTTTGGTTATTACGATGTTGTATTTAACTAGATTATTTACTTTATTTATTTTTGAGTTGCTTTAAATGCTTTTACATGTTTTGTGAGGCTTTATAGGATGAGTTAGGTGTCAAAATGGCGTTCATAGGCTTAGGACATTTTTAGGTGTCTACAAGCTCAAATGACAAGTGGCAAGTAAACATGCATGAGGTGTCTCAAAAGGATGATGACACATGTCTCTACCACATGAGGTGAGAGAAAGTCTAAAAATACCTATGTAAACTTAAGCTAAGTGTGAATAGGTCAATCTTAGAAAAGGTGATATCCTAACTAGATACAATATGACCTTATTTACACTAACACCCCCCTTAAGTGCAACTTAGGGAGAAGTGATACAAAGATGATGGGTCCTAGATACTAGGCCATGTTAGGTACCTATGTATAAATAATTTTTTTAAAAGTGGAGTAACGGAGAAAAACTAGTGGGAAAAACCCTTGTCCAAAAGAGAAATAATACAACAAAAAATATACAAGTGAAGAAGAAGAGAATAGAAAGAGGATGCAACATGAACCCCCAATGACTACTTCTAACACTAATGTACAACATTTGTTCCCCCCATATGAGAGAAAATACATGAGAAGATCAATGTGAGCCCCCCAAAAATGTCAAGGAATGAACTCCATGTGAAGAGATGCTTCCACCAAAAACTGATATGAGAAGAGAAACTGTTGATGACTGTTTTGATGCAATCATAACAATAAGTTAAAATTCACATGACATGAACTGTAACTATACTTGAAAGATGAGAAGGAATCATTTGGTGATTCAACTAATCCCAAGTCTACAATGGTTCGGTTGGTCAAGTTCAGTTGGTCAATGTGAAGCTGTAATGTTCAAGGGGCCTTACGTAGTTTAGGTTTGTTCTGTGGTTTACTGGCCTAAGAATATGCAGAAAGATCATGAGATATGTCAATACTCTTCATTCCTTTGCATAAAGGTGCTACTGTGCTGCAAGTTTCAGATGGTTTTCTTAGATTTTTTTGCAGCTTTCTTCTTGATCTGTTTATGAAAACTGTCTACTTATAGCTCTGTTATCATGCTTCTTCAGATTTGAGACAATTTCCTCTGGATTTCTACGTTTTCAGCTAAATATTTCAGATGGGTTGGGAAAAGTTAGAAAGATCTACTCTACACCTCACTTAATCTACCGAAGGATCTAATTGTTTCTGTTATGCACTATGTAAATACCACAGTAATTTGATCAAATCCACAGTAAAAACCCTAAATGTAAGTTCTGAGCATTTTCATAAACATACATTTAAAATTGCAAGCTCTCAAAGAAGATATTTCAAAACACAAAGAAGAGCAGGAGAACACTCAGAAGATAGATGCAGAACTCCAGATTCTATTGTATTAGAAACGAATAGCCATACATGATTTACAATGTAAGAATGACTCTTAGTTTCATTGATCATACTACAGAGAACTTACAAGCTTTACAGATACAGTAAGGCAGCCAGACATTCCACATGCACCTTACTGAAGACAAACAGGCGACCTCCTTCTTCTACTTCTAAACTATTCTAACTTGCTGTATGCTAAGCTAACTGTATTTTCCTAGAAATCCTGTTGCAGGCCCTAAAAATCCCTGTTGTAGCCCCTGTTGTCAAGTATTACAGTGTAGAGAGGCACAATATAAAGACATCCTGATTGTCCTCACTACAGCAAAAACCTAACTGAACCCCTGGTTTAAACCTCTGGTTACAGCAATAAATACAAGTGAACCAGTTCTCAAAAATATCTCTGAGCAGTGTCAAATCTGGGCGAAATATTGCCCCTTCTGAGAAGTTCCGGCAGCTGGGTAATAACTTATGTTTGTCTGTTGCATTAATGCCTCCAGCTGCAACTCTATCTTTCACTTGAATGGCCTTGACCTTTTGCATTTCATCTCTATCTTCTTGCTCCTGAGATCAGATCTTCTGCCTCCATGAGGTCACTGCACTAACTTTCCAGCTGCTTCCTCAACTGCAAGCCTGCAAGACAAGACAAGCAATAAGTTTCACATTTATCACATAAACAGCAGGAAAATAAAATAAGTGTTTAAATCAGGTGACGGTGCAAGATTGAGAAAATTGGATCCAGAAATCCGCTCAAAACGCGTCCAAAATGCGTTCAGACTGCCCAAAATTGATTAGGTCAACTATCGCTGACTGAAAAAAGCCAGAGGCGCCAAAAAAAACACTTTAAAATGTCCACCGCCTCATTTCCCGCCCATCGGCATGTATATCTCTGTCGGTGCGTCAAAAAACATGTTGGTCAATTACTTCATCATCATCATGATATTCGGCTTCTGCATATCGGGGAAAAGAAACAACATCATCATCATCATCATGCTGAAGAAGAATAGGAGGATGCGAATATGATCATGCTGCCGAGGAGAGGAAAATGATGGTGACGTCATCATGATATTCGGGCTTCATTGAAATGCTAAGGATGACGTCATCGTCATATCCGGCTAAGATCAGGGGGCTAACTGTGATATCGGGTCACCTAAGGAGCATGATCAGGATGATGAACATAATATGATCCTTTTGCGGCCAAGGCAACCCTCTCAAAAGATCAGGATGATGATGAGCATCATCACATTTGGGGCTTCTGTCGAACTTGGAATAAGACGTCATCATGATATTTCGGCAAACGGATCGTGCTTGAAAAAAAATATCCTGTTTGAAGGAAAAAATGTGATGATGATGAGCATCAGGATATTAGCTTCTTCGTTTATCAGATCGGGATGACGTCATCATGATATCCGGAGCCTTCGTAAACTTAAAACATGACGTCATCATGATATTTCGGCAACCGGATCATGTTTTGGAAAATATCTTGCTGAAGGGAAAATGTGATGATGATGATCATCAGGATACTTGCAAAAAGGTTGTATTTCATCGGCAGGAGGACTTTGCGAAATATCGGGCAAACAAACAAGATCATGATGATCTTGCCAATATGACAGGATAAAAATATGAGGATGACGTCATCATCATATTTCATTTTCGAAGCACAAGGATGAGTTGGTCATCATGATATTTGCGCTAGGGTGATATTGCAAAATATGATCATGCTGTTGAGGAATGCAATATCGACCACTTCTTAATAAATAGGGTGATCATCATGATATTCGCTAACCGGAAATCAGGAGGATATGAAGATGATGATCCTCTTCGTCGAATTATGATGATGATGTCTCCACTACTTAGCGAATTTCAGCGAATGACCCGTGAAAGATCAGGATGATATGAAGTTGTCATCATCATATTTCAAACTTCAGCAAATATCATGATGATGACCTTGCGATAGGATTATAACATGCGCATGCAAATATGCCGATGATGAATTTTCTAAGGGGTGATCAGCATGATATGATAAGATTTGAAATATCATGATGATGCTCGCTATACAAAGACCGCTCGACGGGGAAACTTACCTTGACTTAAAGCCGATATCATCATGATATTTGAACCTCAGGATATTATCGGGGGGGGGGGGGGGGGGGGGGGGTTTCAAATATGATGATGATGCATAATGCGCATAAGGCCATTTGACGGGTAAAGGACACTACCACCTAAGATTGACGTCCGGATGTTGCGACTGCATGATTTTTATCGGGTGATAGACCAAGATCATGATGACCCTGTCAACATGACTTAGGATATAAAAATAAATATGATGATCCTCCTGCGAATATCAGGTTTGACCAAAACTTTGACCGTGCATAACTTTCACATATGGAAAAATTTTCGAGTGAAGTAAAAGGCAAACCTGCATGGAATTTCAAGCTCTTTCTAAATATGAGGTCACAGCAACAAAATATGAACTTTGACAAACTGACCTCATGATGATGACCTACCAAAAAATATATCATGATGATGATGCACCTGACCTTCATTTTTGCCAAACCGCCAGAAAGCAAAAAAACACCAGCAGAAGCAAAAAGCAAACACAGCAGGGGTCCCCATTTTGCTAAGGAGCATAATGGGGCGTGTTGTGAACATCACAACAACTAGCAACCAAAAACAAAACAATTAAATTCAGAGTGTTCAAGGAAACTAGATGAAATGAACTCATAACTTCCTACTATCTTTTCCTGCAAATTACTATTCATCTTGAGACTCAAAGTATTCAATAAAGATGCATGAATTTCCATTTTCAGTTTAGTTGTGTGCATGTGATTAATTATCCTCATCTTGAAGATCGGTTGAACAAACCAGTGACTGACATTAGCCTACGTAGGTGAGGATATTCCCTCATAGACGACCGGATAGAGCCTTGCTGCCAGTGAGCGTCTATAGCCCCGGCAAGGTTATCGTTACAATTCTCCTAAGTAGAGCCCCACTGCCAGCGAGCGTCCATAGCCCCGGTAGAGTTACTTAGATGGCTTAATCTGGATTTTCAGTATAATCCGCTTTATTTATTTATTTATTTATATTTTTTTTTTGTTTTCTAATTTTGAAAGATTTCATAAGATATAGCAATTTGTAACTTCATGATGATGCAAGGAGTGGACACTTGCTGAAATTAAGCTGAGAATTGTAATGGTAGCAAGGGTGACCTCTGATTTTTCACCTAATATCTACACTGGTAGGTTCAACAAACCCAAGGATTTTAGGTGTGTCATCGTGAGAAACCTGCTTCGAATTCTCAATCACATTTATTGAATACGAAACTTCAGAAGATGAACAACTCTCTACATTCATGACAGTGACAGGTTATGTGTAAATTGTAAATGGTTAACCTGAATATCCTAAATTATATACTGTTTTGAATGGTTGCTAGTTTTGTTCCTTAATACTCTACAGTAAAATAAAGATCCCTGCTGAGGAGACAACAAACAAACCAAACAAACAGGCTGTACAAACAACAAAACAACAGAAAAAACTGTACAAACAGAAAGAAACAAAAGCAAAAACAAACAGAAGACAAACTATACAAACAACTAACCTAAAAAAGAACACAGCAAAAGAAAAACACAAAAACAAAAACAACTACCCCACCAGACTATATACAAGCCTCTCCAAGGCAAACTGAAACCCAGGAAAAGGACCCAAGAACACCCCTACTTGCATATTTATTTAGATTGTGCAGGAGTAATAGGGTACTGGTTATGGTTCTCATTCTAGCAGATTTATCTTTAAATTCTGAAAAAAATTCTGATATTCTAGATTCATTGTGTTTATCAGAATAGCTCTTAATAAGTAACTGAGGCTGCTCATCAGGTTTATGATTAATCCATATGCATGTCCTATCTCTTAAATTTCCATAATTAAAATAGCATTTGTCATTGTTTACTAAGGAAAGGAAAGAGACAACCTGATGTGCCTTTAGCTCTGTGGAACACTCTTGTTTATTAATAGCTGGCTCTTCATTTAGCTCTGCATTTTCATTGCCCAGCTCTATATCTAGTCCTTTTTCAAGTTGAAAGATGAATGACTCTAGATGTATCATTTCTTCATCTTCATCCAGCTTTGTTCCTTCATTCTGGATGTTCAGTTTATCCTCAAATTCAGCACACCTCTCAATGTTCTCATTAGTTTCCTGCACATCAGCACTTAAGTAAGTATCTTCATCATCATCTGATATACAGAAATTAATTATTTCTAAATCACTTGAGAGTAAAGGTGGGATGACATCTTTAGATCGACAGGAGTACTCCCTTGTTTTATTTTCAACATAGCATGAGGGTGATGTCTGATTGCGTACAACAGCTCTATGATCCTCTGTATTTTCTTCTTTCAAGAATTGTTCATCAGATGACTCACAATTGTCATTTAGTGAAGAGTCTAATCTTATTGACCTGCAACAATCTTGATTTTGATCATTTAGTTCCAAGAAGTCAGTCGTAACACTAGGATTTTCTTTCTTTTCTATGACTTCATTAGTTGCTGTAGTGGGAACTTCATCAGTTTTAATGCATTTTAATTTTGCCAATGCTTGTTTACATTTCTTTGCCAAATCATGTTCATTTAAACTATCCAAGTCAGATCCAGAGGTTTCTTCTTGACAAATATTCCTTAGTAGTTCTATATATTTATCAAATGTATCAAGATGAACCTCACTTGCCTTTTCTATTTCATTAAATCCTTTTTGCTTATTATCTAGAAAAGGGACATGAGCTGTGATTTCTTCTCGGCATTTTTTAGGATATTTATACCTTTCACTAACTTTAATCACAGCCGGATCCTGACGAAAAGACAGATTTTTTTTCTTACCATCACATGATTCCTGGAGAGAGATCTTACTATCCTTTATTCCTAGCATTGGTTCCATCTTTGTATCCTCTGCACATTTAATGACCTTTGATGCTGCATCCTCCTGTCGCTCAATAATCTCCTCACTTCCCTGCCAACTTTCAGCCTTATACACATCTGAGAGAGAGATTAGTCCTTTCAAATGTAAATCTAATCTTGTGAGGAAAGCTAGACAATTAAGCTCACCATGCTCTACGGACTTATGTATCCTACACTTTCCAAATAAACCATAGCTATATAGATTTTTAGGATAAAGCTGGTTATTCAAAGCTTTCTGAAATGAAGGGATGTCAACTTGAAAACTATCTCTATATGAGTCCATTGAAAATGGGACCCACTTTCAACCCTTTTAGGCCTTTGAAATTTTATGAGATCTAACATATCTCAGAATATAACATTTAAAACTCAGAATTTTAACCCTAAACCAAATCAAGCCCTCCTTCTAGCGCCAGAAAACTGTTGATGACTGTTTTGATGCAATCATAACAATAAGTTAAAATTCACATGACATGAACTGTAACTATACTTGAAAGATGAGAAGGAATCATTTGGTGATTCAACTAATCCCAAGTCTACAATGGTTCGGTTGGTCAAGTTCAGTTGGTCAATGTGAAGCTGTAATGTTCAAGGGGCCTTACGTAGTTTAGGTTTGTTCTGTGGTTTACTGGCCTAAGAATATGCAGAAAGATCATGAGATATGTCAATACTCTTCATTCCTTTGCATAAAGGTGCTACTGTGCTGCAAGTTTCAGATGGTTTTCTTGGATTTTTTTGCAGCTTTCTTCTTGATCTGTTTATGAAAACTGTCTACTTATAGCTCTGTTATCATGCTTCTTCAGATTTGAGACAATTTCCTCTGGATTTCTACGTTTTCAGCTAAATATTTCAGATGGGTTGGGAAAAGTTAGAAAGATCTACTCTACACCTCACTTAATCTACCGAAGGATCTAATTGTTTCTGTTATGCACTATGTAAATACCACAGTAATTTGATCAAATCCACAGTAAAAACCCTAAATGTAAGTTCTGAGCATTTTCACAAACATACATTTAAAATTGCAAGCTCTCAAAGAATATATTTCAAAACACAAAGAAGAGCAGGAGAACACTCAGAAGATAGATGCAGAACTCCAGATTCTATTGTATTAGAAACGAATAGCCATACATGATTTACAATGTAAGAATGACTCTTAGTTTCATTGATCATACTACAGAGAACTTACAAGCTTTACAGATACAGTAAGGCAGCCAGACATTCCACGCGCACCTTACTGCAGACAAACAGGCGACCTCCTTCTTCTACTTCTAAACTATTCTAACTTGCTGTATGCTAAGCTAACTGTATTTTCCTAGAAATCCTATTGCAGGCCCTAAAAATCCCTGTTGTAGCCCCTGTTGTCAAGTATTACAGTGTAGAGAGGCACAATATAAAGACATCCTGATTGTCCTCACTACAGCAAAAACCTAACTGAACCCCTGGTTCAAACCTCTGGTTACAGCAATAAATACAAGTGAACCAGTTCTCAAAAATATCTCTGAGCAGTGTCAAATCTGGGCGAAATATTGCCCCTTCTGAGAAGTTCCGGCAGCTGGGTAATAACTTCTGTTTGTCTGTTGCATTAATGCCTCCAGCTGCAACTCTATCTTTCACTTGAATGGCCTTGACCTTTTGCATTTCATCTCTATCTTCTTGCTCCTGAGATCAGATCTTCTGCCTCCATGAGGTCACTGCGCTGACTTTCCAGCTGCTTCCTCAACTGCAAGCCTGCAAGACAAGACAAGCAATAAGTTTCACATTTATCACATAAACAGCAGGAAAATAAAATAAGCGTTTAAATCAGGTGACGGTGCAAGATTGAGAAAATCGGATCCAGAAATCCGCTCAAAACGCGTCCAAAATGCGTTCAGACTGCCCAAAATTGATCAGGTCAACTATCGCTGACTAAAAAAAGCCAGAGGCGCCAAAAAAAACACTTTAAAATGTCCATCGCCTCATTTCCCGCCCATCGGCATGTATATCTCTGTCGGTGCGTCAAAAAACATGTTGGTCGATTACTTCATCATCATCATGATATTCGGCTTCTGCATATCGGGGAAAAGAAACAACATCATCATCATCATCATGCTGAAGAAGAATAGGAGGATGCGAATATGATCATGCTGCCGAGGAGAGGAAAATGATGGTGACGTCATCATGATATTCGGGCTTCATTGAAATGCTAAGGATGACGTCATCGTCATATCCGGCTAAGATCAGGGGGCTAACTGTGATATCGGGTCACCTAAGGAGCATGATCAGGATGATGAACATAATATGATCCTTTTGCGGCCAAGGCAACCCTCTCGAAAGATCAGGATGATGATGAGCATCATCACATTTGGGGCTTCTATCGAACTTGGAATAAGACGTCATCATGATATTTCGGCAAACGGATCGTGCTTGAAAAAAAATATCCTGTTTGAAGGAAAAAATGTGATGATGATGAGCATCAGGATATTAGCTTCTTCGTTTATCAGATCGGGATGACGTCATCATGATATCCGGAGCCTTCGTAAACTTAAAACATGACGTCATCATGATATTTCGGCAACCGGATCATGTTTTGGAAAATATCCTGCTGAAGGGAAAATGTGATGATGATGATCATCAGGATACTTGCAAAAAGGTTGTATTTCATCGGCAGGAGGACTTTGCGAAATATCGGGCGAACAAACAAGATCATGATGATCTTGCCAATATGACAGGATAAAAATATGAGGATGACGTCATCATCATATTTCGTTTTCGAAGCACAAGGATGAGTTGGTCATCATGATATTTGCGCTAGGGTGATATTGCAAAATATGATCATGCTGTTGAGGAATGCAATATCGACCACTTCTTAATAAATAGGGTGATCATCATGATATTCGCTAACCGGAGATCAAGAGGATATGAAGATGATGATCCTCTTCGTCGAATTATGATGATGATGTCTCCACTACTTAGCGAATTTCAGCGAATGACCCGTGAAAGATCAGGATGATATGAAGTCGTCATCATCATATTTCGAACTTCAGCAAATATCATGATGATGACCTTGCGATAGGATTATAACATGCGCATGCAAATATGCCGATGATGAATTTTCTAAGGGGTGATCAGCATGATATGATAAGATTTGAAATATCATGATGATGCTCGCTATACAAAGACCGCTCGACGGGGAAACTTACCTTGACTTAAAGCCGATATCATCATGATATTTGAACCTCAGGATATTATCGGGGGGGGGGGGGGGGGGGTTTCAAATATGATGATGATGCATAATGCGCATAAGGCCATTTGACGGGTAAAGGACACTACCACCTAAGATTGACGTTCGGATGTTGCGACTGCATGATTTTTATCGGGTGATAGACCAAGATCATGATGACCCTATCAACATGACTTAGGATATAAAAATAAATATGATGATCCTCCTGTGAATATTAGGTTTGACCAAAACTTTGACCGTGCATAACTTTCACATATGGAAAAATTTTCGAGTGAAGTAAAAGGCAAACCTGCATGGAATTTCAAGCTCTTTCTAAATATGAGGTCACAGCAACAAAATATGAACTTTGACAAACTGACCTCATGATGATGACCTACCAAAAAATATATCATGATGATGATGCACCTGACCTTCATTTTTGCCAAACCGCCAGAAAGCAGAAAAACACCAGCAGAAGCAAAAAGCAAACACAGCAGGGGTCCCCATTTTGCTAAGGAGCATAATGGGGCGTGTTGTGAACATCACAACAGAAACCATTCAACCTCCCCTCAAAATACCTCCTATAGTACTAGTAGAAGCTCAACACTAGATGATGAGTATGATCCATGAATGTTGAACCACATTTTTCCCCTCAGGAAGAAGAATAACCACAAACTTGTGCAAGTGGTCTTCTCATTCCAGATAGGGACATGTAGGAAGAAAGATGCAAGTCTCTAAATTATGCACATGGTCCAAATATGCAGAGATGCCCATGATCTCTTTATAGGATGATCAAGTATATCCAAGCCAATGTTGACGTGTGAAAAATACTGATACCACAAATTAGGTATCATAAAAGATTCATGAACAAGAACCATGGATGTATGGTGATAGTTGGACTAATGAGAATCTGATATTACTATAGAGGATGTCAAAATCAATGATGATGGAGTCAAATATGTGGACCCATGAATATCTACAAATCTATCACAATAGAAGTTGATGTAGGCAAATCAAGAGCAATCATATTCAAAGAATACAATGGTGATATAACTTCATTGAAGCTATCATCAAATATAAGACATATATCCAAGGTATTCTATTTGCGACATGATACTCATTTGAAACATGACAATGATGTTGTCATATCTTGAACCTGAACAGTCATATCTAGATATCCATATTCGGACCTCTTCTTACAGTTAGTGTTATGTTTAATCATCTAATTATTGAATGCAAATATTTGATTTCTCGTGTGTTTGTTGCAGGATACTGGAGATACATGGGGCTTTGATGATGTTATACATCACAAGAATAAAAGAGAAAGTGGGGTGATGTAAAGGAAAACTAACCGGACAAAGTTGCAGACAAACCCAAAATGAACCAGAACCAAATAAGTTACGACTGAATATGCTATCTACGTAAGTTGAAGATGCTAGAATATTCTTTGCCAGCTGTATGATTACCAACTAGCAACCACGTGCCTTCATTCTAAACCATTGGAACATTATGATTGGATCCTAACAATTGGACCGATGTAACTGTTTTCTAGCCTTTGTTCTATAAAAGGACCATGACCTGTCATTTAAGAAGGACGAGAATCATTTTCATATCTGCCAAAAAGAGGGCCAAATATTGTAGACTTGATTAGAGATCAGATTACTGAGACTAATGAAGAATGAATTGTTGAAATTATGCAAGGTTCTTTCTTCGGATCATTGTAAATGTACTTGTTCTAAAGCATAATGGATGGAGATGAAGTTGCAGATTACATCCTGATTATAAACTTTATGTAATCTTCAAGTTGATTTCTTGATATGTAATGGTGAAATGCTGTGTTCAATAAAGTGCTTTCATTTTATGGCATATTGTTGTCAACTTTTCCTTTGAAGATTTGCACTAGATCATGCGGATTTGTGGAATGTCCTAGTGAAGTATGATTTAGTTATGTGGATCAGTGATCTCAGTTAAGTAATCTTAGGAATCTCATTCTTTAAACTCTATTTTCTCATTTTAATTTCATTGAATAATAGCCATCACAACTACAAAATGCTGAAAATGATAAGCAGAACAGAGTAAATATGCAGGAAATCTGTAGACGCATGAACATCATATTCATATTTGAGCTAATTGCATGCAAAATTGAAAATATCATGCAAAGAATCACAAATAATGGTAAGAATCATGGAAATATCAGCTTATAGGCACAATATTTACATAAATTCATAGTGCATAAGTAAGAATAAGTAAAGATTAGTTCCGTTTCAAGCAAATTGAGATAGTTGCAAAAAGAACTAATCAGAAATCATTAAGGCCATTACAAATAATATTGATCAGAGTGGAGATGAACATAAATATACATAAACATTTGCATGAGCTAGTTAAATATTATAGGATTTAACATCATATGTTGAGAATTTATAGAGAACAGGTGAAAACAGAGCATATTCTTCAGACTAACACTTAAGGCCCCTGAATGGAAAATAACAACACACATCAACCTCTGAGTAACGTCAGATGATTGTGACCTGATCAACGGAGACCTGGAATCATCAATTTATCGTAAATTGATTGTACTTTTCAAGATAATAAAGGTTTGTTGTGTAAAATTTTATTCATGTTGTAATGACTAATAATCATCATCAACACTATCCTCTCGGGGGGGCATCTATTAGATTTAGAGTAGACAACTGAGAGGGGTGGGTGAATCAGTTGTGTAAAACTTTCTTCCAATTAAACACTTAACTTCACTTTGTAATTTAGTAGCATAATGATAAATCAATCATGAAAACATAATGCAATGAATTAAGAGCAGAAACACATTAACACTTGAGACACCAATATTTTGACGTGGAAAACTCAGTTAAGGGAAAAACCATGAGGTGATTAACCCAAGATTGTATTCGCTGTTAGAAGAATAGAAAGAACAAATGGCACATGCCAATTAGGGCTCACTGCCTGAGAACATTGCTCACAAGAGGCCCACTGCATACAAGAGACACACTGTCTACAAAGAAATAAGTATCACATACTTTGAACTGGAGAATAACATCTTCACCATGCTTGAATCAGTTCCATTTAAGCCCAATACTTCTTCTCTACCTTTCGCTCTCCTCCTTGCTACCACACACTCATCTGCATAAAGACACCACTGAAAATGACTTCACAATCCCTTATTTATACAAGACATCAACTTAGGAATGATCATCTAAGTCGGCAAACATCAACAAGAACATCTGCAGGACATGTAACTCATCCGGTCAACCAATCTCAAGAAGAACACCATCATCTGAAAGTTATTCTTCAATTGTGAGCTCCAACTTCAATGCTGACCACCAACATGAACTGGACATGATACAAAGACCTCTAAAAGCTTGCCTGAGTCACCAAGAACATCCACACTTCATCTACTTACTGAAATCCTTCTCCCCTTCATCTGGAACCTCAAGAACATAGTCTGTCATTACTATCATAAAGGAATAGATGCTTGCAGACATTCAAACCATGAACTAATCGAGTTGATACTTGAAAAAGACTTCCTCAACACTCCCTCAAATCCATAGAACAAGATACTGCATTTCTGGATCTCACCGGACCTATCTGTATTACTCTGTCACCACTGAACATCTTCCGGAACTAGTTTTACTTGAGTAGCCACAACTTCTTCCTATCTTCATGTGGACCTCTAAAATCTCTATTGGACCAGCTTAAGACACATATCTACAAACCCTTTAAACTGCATCCTCTGATCCTCATCCTATCTTGGATTTTTACCTTACTGTCATCACTATTCTTCACTGTTCTTGATTGAGACTAATTTTCTCAATATCCTCAGCACACAGCTCATCCAATCCTTATCATTAATGCAATAGGAGTATGTTGATATCAATGACAACACCGGTTAGGCCCATACTTGCAACAATCTTCCTCTTTGTCATTGATGACAACATATGATGTGAAAAATGTTGCAAGTATGAGGTTAACCAGTGTTGTCATTGATGTCAACATACTCATATTGCATTGATAAGAAGGATTGGATGAGCTGTGTGCTGAGGATATTGAGAAAATTAGTCTCAATTAGGAACAGTAAAGAATAGTGAGAAGAAGAAGGCAAAAGTACTCAATAGGTTGAGGATCAGAGGATGCGGATTAAAGGGTTTGTAGATATGAGTCTTGAGATGTTCCAGTTAAGATTTCAGAGGTTCACATGAAGATATGAAGAAGTTGTGATCAATCAAGTAGAACCGGTTCTGGGAGATGCTCCGGAGTGACAGAATGTTACAAAAAGGACTGGTGAGATCTGGAAGTGCATTGTCAGATTCTGCGGATTGGAAGGAGTGCTTGGGATGTCCTTGTAATGTGTCATCTCGGTTTGTACATAGTTTGGAGGTCCGGAAGAAACTGTTTCAGTTTGACAGTCGCGACAAACTGTGTTCTTGAAGTTTCAAATGAAGAGGAGAAGAGATTCTAGTAGAAAGAGGAAGTGCGGATGTACCTGGTCATTCAGGCAAGCTTGTGAAGGTTCTTGGATCATGTTGAGGTTGTGTTGTTGGTCCGCATGAGTGTTAGAGCCCGGAATTGAAGATATTCTTCTAGATGAAGATGTTCTTATTCAGACTGGCCGACCGGATGAGTTATTCATCTTTCGAATGTTCTTGTGGATGATTACCGACTTAGATGATAGTTCCTAAGTCGATGCCTTGTATAAATAAAGGTTTGTGAGTTCATTTCAAAGGTGTGTTGATGAGCCGATGAGTGTGGTATAGCGGAAGAGCAAAGGGCAAAGCAGAAGTATTTCGGGCTTAAATGGAACTGATCCAAACATGGTAAAGATGTCAATCTCCAGTTCAAGTTTGTAAAACTTATCACCTTGTAGACAGTGTATCTCTTGTAGGCAGTGTGCCTCCTTGTGAGCAATGTGCTCGGGCAGTGAGCCCTAATTGGCATGTGCCATTCATTTTTCTTATTCTTCTAACAGAGAATAATCCTTGGGTTAATCACCCCGTGGTTTTTCCTTTAACCAGGTTTTCCACGTCAAAATCTTGGTGTCCAATGTATTGATGTTTATCTGCTCCTGTGTTTATGCATTATGCTTTCATGAATGGTTAACTGATATACTATTAACTAACAAGAAGAATCAAGTTTTTGAAGTAGAAGCAAGTTTTTATACAACTAATTCACCCCCCCTCTCAGTTGTGTGCCCTAGATCTAACAATTGGTATCAGAGCTAAGTTCCTCTGAAAGGAGCTTAACTGCTTGAGGAGATCCAGGATGTCGTCATACAAGAAGGATAGTCCAAAGTTTGATGGAACAAACTTCTCTCTCTAGAAAGGCCGCATGAAATGTCACTTGGAGTGTATGGGAAAAGCATACTTGTCCATGGTCACAAAAGCATATGTTCCTCCACAAGGTGGTCTGACAACTCTAAATGAAATTACAGATGCTGAAAACAATCTGCGAACCAAAGAGGCTCTTCTAAGCGCATTGACTAACTTAGAACTCTCAAATGTTATTGATCTACTAACTACCTATGAGATCTAGGTTAAACTGGAACTTCTGCATGAAGGAGATGAGTTTGTTAAGAGTGCAAGGTTGCAAAGTCTCAAAGGAAAATTTGAAAGATTGAAGATGAGAGATGATGAAAATATCACTACTTTTATGCCAAGAGTAAATGAGCTAGTGTGTGGAATCAGGAATGTTGGTGGAGTTCTGGATGAAAATGAGATTGTTTACAAATTCTCAGATCCCTTCCTGCTGCCTACAAGATCAAGGTTGTTGCCATTGATGAATTCAGAGCCCATGCAACTGTCACAAGAGAGCAATTGGTTGGCAAACTAGTTGCATTTGAAATGACTGAGTTTGGAGATGATCCCCCCAAGATTGAATCTGCATTCAAAGCCAGTGCCTATGTGAAAGGTAAACAAAGATTTGATCCAGGAGAAAACTCTTCAAGGAAGCTGTCATGGTATGATCAAGCAAGGAAAGACATGGAAGAGGAAGAAGTAGAAACAGCTCATCTTGAAGCCCTCATTGCAAAGAGATTGCCAAGAGGATCCAGTAAGTATGAAGGAAAGTTACCTTTTAAGTGCTTCAACTGCAATAAGATTGGTCATTTTGCTTCAAGATGTCTGGAAAGATCTGCAAGGTCAAACTCTAACAGACAAAGGTTCCAAAAGAACTGTTATTATGTTCATGAAGAAGCTGATAATGAAGGAGTAAAAGATGATGAATCAGAGATAGGAGACAAATCTGGAAATGAATGGGTGTTTATTGCCATCAAGGAAGAAGAACCAATATCCTCTGAATCTGTCAATCATAAGGTTGTAGAAAGAGCTTTGGCTGCCCAAGTTGAAGAAAAGGATGATTGGGTTATTGACAGTGGATGCTCTCACCAGATGACAGGTGACAAGAACAAGTTCTTAGATTTGGAAAGGTGCGAAGGAGGAATGGTAAAGTTTGGTGACAATTTTGCAGGTAGAATCAGAGGTAGGGAAACTATTTCTTTTGATGGAAAGAGCAAAACTAGTAATGTACTGTATGTTGAAGGATTGAAGCACAATCTTCTTAGTGTTGGACAGTTAGTAGACAAAGGTTATGATCTCCAGTTTAAAAATGGAACATGCAGGATCTTTGAAAGCTCCGGAACTGAGATTGCATCCGGTACTCAAACAAAAGGTAATATCTTCCATCTAGTTGGTTCTAATAAAAGTTGTTTGTTTGTTCAAGTGGATCAGAGTTGGTTATGGCATAGAAGGATGTGTCATGTAAATTTCAATAACATCATCAAAATAAGCAATACTCAGGTTGTAAGAGATCTTCCAAAGTTGGTGAAACCTACAAATAGTTTGTGCAAAGAGTGTCAGCTAGTTAAATAGAGCAGAGTCTCTTTCAAAAGCAAGGATCAGTCCTCTACCAGATTGTTGGAATTAGTTCATACTGATCTATGTGGTCCGACAAGAATCAAAAGTATGCAAGGTGATAGATATTTCATGTTGCTGATTGATGACCATTCCCGGATGATGTGGGTTACCTTTCTAAAAGAGAAATCAGAAGCCTTTGAGAAGTTCAAAATCTTCAAAGCTATGGTAGAGAATCAAACCGGATTGAAACTGAAGTGTCTAAGGTTTGATAGAGGTGGTGAATTTACATCTGGTGAATTCATAGACTTCTATGAGAAGCATGGTATAAAGAGACAGTTGTCTGCTCCTAGGACTCCACAGCAGAATGGAGTAGTTGAGAGAAAGAACCGGACCATCCAGGAAGCTTCCAGGACAATGATGATGGAAGCAAATGTTCCTTAGATGTTTTGGAGAGAAGTTATCAGCACTGCAGTCTACACTCTTAACCGAGTTCAAATTAGAAGCAATACCGGTAAGACTCCTTATGAACTTTGGTTTGGTATAACTCTTATAGTGAGATATTTCAGAGTATTTGGTAGCAAGTGTTACATCAAAAGAGATGAAGATCTAGGAAAGTTTGATGCTAGAAGTGATGAAAGAATTTTCTTGGGTTACTCCACTCAAAGCAAAGCATACCGGTGTTACAATAAGAGACTAAGAAAGATGATAGAAAGTACAAATGTGAAGGTTGATGAAGGAATTGAGAAGCCCTCAAGGTTTTATGAATATGATGAAGATGATCAGGATGGTGTTCTGGTTCAAGGAACTCAATCCCTTCCTAAAAGTTAGATTCAGACTGATCCGGTAAATCAGGAAGAAGAGGTTTGTCTGAATGAACCTGATCAAGAAACAACAGTGCAAGAGACTCCCAAAGCTCCAAGGTATGTAACTCTAAATCACTCTGAAGATCAGGTCATAGGTGACAAAAGAAAAGGGGTACAAACAAGGAGGAGAATTGCTCAAAATTCAAATAAATACTGTCTGATTTTAAAGATTGAACCTAAGACAATAAATGAAGCGTGCAATGATGAAAACTAGACCAAAGCAATGGAGGAAGAGTTGATGCAAATTGAGAAATATCACACTTGGGATCTTGTTCCTAGACCTAGAAACAAGAATGTGATTGGAACCAAATGGGTCTTCCGGAACAAACTAAATGAAGTTGGTGAAGTAATCAGAAATAAAGCCAGATTGGTCTGCAAAGGCTACTCTCAAATAGAAGGAATTGATTTTGAAGAAACCTTTGCTCCGGTGGCAAGAATTGAAGCAGTCAGATTATTTCTTGCATATGCTGCCTTCAAAGACTTCAAGGTATATCAGATGGATGTCAAGTCTGCCTTCCTAAATGGTGATTTGGAAGAAGAAGTATACATTGAACAACCTGATGGATTTCAATTGTCTGATCATGATGATATGGTCTGCAAGTTGAAGAAAGAACTATATGGATTGAAGCAAGCTCTAAGAGCATGGTATGAAAGGTTGGATAAGCATCTTGTGTAGATTGGTTTCAACAAAGGTACTGCTAGTAGTAATCTATATTTCCAAATAGATAATGAAAACATCTTGATTGTTGAAGTATTTGTTGATGATATCATTTTTGGAGGAAGAGACAGTATGTGTAAAACCTTTGCAAATCAAATGAAAAGTGAGTTTGAAATGTCAATGCTTGGTGAAATGAATTTCTTCTTGGGTCTGCAAATTACTCAGACAAAGAAAGGTATCTTTATCTCTCAGACCAAATATGTGAAAGAATTGTTGAGGAAATTTGGAATGGAAGATTCAAAGCCAATGAACACTCCTATGGCAACCGGATGTAAGTTGAGCAAAGATGATGATTCTCCTAAAACAAATCAGACAAAGTACAGATCAATGATTGGAGGTTTATTGTATCTCACTCAGACTAGACCAGATATAATGGAGGCTATTGGTCTTGTGGCAAGATTCCAGGCTGATCCTAGAGAATCTCATGTTATGGCAATCAAAAGAATTTTTAGGTACTTGAAAGGAATAGTTGAGTATGGTCTATGGTATCCTAGAGATCAAGATTTTTCTCTTCATGCATATACAGATGCAGATTGGGTAGGAGATGTGGATGATAGGAAGAGTACAAGTGGAGGAGCCATCTTTTTAGGAAAAAGATTGGTTTCTTGGCTAAGCAAGAAACAAGAGGCAATTTCTCTGTCTACAACTGAAGCAGAATATATTGCAGTAGCAAGTAGTTGCACTCAAATTTTGTGGAGGAAACAAATGCTAAGAGACATTAAATTAGAATATGAGGAGCCTATCACAATTTTCTGTGATAGTTCAAGTGCAATAAATATTTCTAAGAATCCGGTGTTGCATTCTAAGACCAAGCACATATCTATCAAGTTTCACTTTCTGAGAGAACAAGTGAACAAGGATGAAGTCAGACTAGAGTATGTACCCTCCAAGGATCAGATTGCAGATATTTTTACTAAACCTCTTCCCAAGGACTCTTTTGAGTATCTCCAGGAGAAGTTAGGGGTCATGGCCCATCCGGTGATGAACTAGGATGCACTATTGTGCATCAGTCCGGTGGGTATCACAGTCATATCTTGTGATCCAGATTGATGAAGGGGAGCTGCTACTAAGGGGGAGCAGCTGGTATAATTCTAATGTGTTAGAATTGCAAGTATGAGCCCTCTGCCATTGATGTCAAAGGGGGAGAGAAGACATGTGAAAAACAAGTGGTTGATGATCAAAGGGGAAGTAGTAAAGGAAGAGAAGACATGTGAAGAGTTGTTGTTGATAGGGGGAGCTATGACAGAAAGGAGAAGTTCTTGTCTTGATGGTTTTTCACATCATATGTTGCCATCAATGACAAATGGGGAGATTGTTGCAGGTACGAGGTTAACCAGTGTTGTCATTGATGTCAACATACTCATATTGCATTGATAAGAAGGATTGGATGAGCTGTGTGCTAAGGATATTGAGAAAATTAGTCTCAATTAGCAACAGTAAAGAACAGTGATAAGAAGAAGGTAAAAGTACTCAATAAGTTGAGGATCAGAGGATGTGGATTAAAGGGTTTGTAGATATGAGTCTTGAGATGTTCCAGTTAAGATTTCAAAGGTCCACATGAAGATATGAAGAATTTGTGATCGATCAAGTAGAACCAATTCTGGGAGATGCTCCGAAGTGACAGAATGTTACAAAAAGGACTGGTGAGATCCAGAAGTGCATTGCCAGATTCTGTGGATTGGAAGGAGTGCTTGGGATGTCCTTGTAATGTGTCATCTCAATTTGTACATAGTTTGGAGGTCCAGAAGAACCTGTTTCAGTTTGACAGTCACGACAGACTATGTTCTTGAAGTTTCAGATGAAGAGGAGAAGAGATTCCAGTAGGAAGAGGAAGTGCGAATGTGCCTGGTCATTCAGACAAGCTTGTGAAGGTTCTTGGATCATGTTGAGGTTGTGTTGTCGGTTCGCATGAGTGTTAGAGCTCAGAATTGAAGATATTCTTCTAGATGAAGATGTTCTTATTCAGATTGGCTGACCGGATGAGTTATTCATCTTGCAAATGTTCTTGTGGATGATTGCTGACTTGGGAATGTTCTTGTGGATGATTGCCGACTTAGATGATAGTTCCTAAGTCGATGCCTTGTATAAATAAAGGTTTGTGAGTTCATTTCAAAGGTGTGTTGATGAGTGGATGAGTGTGGTATAGTGGAAGAGCAAAGGGCAGAGTAGAAGTATTTCAGGCTTAAATGGAACTGATCCAGACATGGTAAAGATGTCAATCTCCAGTTCAAGTTTGTAAAACTTATCATCTTGTAGACAGTGTGTCTCTTGTAGGCAGTGTTCCTCCTTGTGAGCAGTGTGCTCGAGCAGTGAGCCCTAATTGGCATGTGCCATTCATTTTTCTTATTCTTCTAATAGAGAATAATCATTGGGTTAATCACCCCATGGTTTTTCCCTTAACCGGGTTTTCCACGTCAAAATCTTGGTGTCCAATGTGTTGATGTTTATCTGCTCTTGTGTTTATGCATTATGCTTTCATGAATGGTTAATTGATATACTATTAAATAACAAGAAGAATCAAGTGTTTGAAGTAGAAGCAAGTTTTTATACAACTGATTCACCCCCCCTCTCAGTTGTGTGCCCTAGATCTAACAAAAAATTGTTTTAACCATCAAGACAAGAACTTCTCCTCACTTTCACAACTCCCCCTATCAGCAACAACCATTCACATGTCTTCTCTCCCTTTACTTCTCCCCTTTTGATCAGCAACCACTTGTTTTTCACGTGTCTTCTCTCCCCCTTTGACATCAATGGCAAAGGACACATACTTGCAATTCCACCACTTCAGAATCATACCTACTACTCCCCTTGAGTAGCATTTCCCCATCATCAACTCCCCATCATCAATCCGGACCACAAGATGTGACTATGATATCCATCAGACTGATGCACAATAGTGCACCTTAGTTCATCACCGGAGGGGCAATAACCCCTAACTTCTCCCTGAGATACTCAAAAGAGTCCTTAAGTAGAGGTTTAGTAAAGATGTCTGCAATCTGATCCTTGGAAGGCACAAACTCCAATCTAACTTCATTCTTGTTCCTTGCTCTCTCAAAAAGTGAAACTTGATGGATATGTGTTTAGTCTTTGAATGCAACACCAGATTCTTAGATATATTTATTGCACTTGAATTATCACAGAAGATTGTGATAGGTTCCTCATACTCCACTTTGATATATCTTAGCATCTGCTTCATCCACAAAACTTGAGTACAACTACCTACTGCTGCAATATATTCTGCTTTAGTTGTGGACAGAGATATTGCCTCTTGTTTCTTTCTTACCCAAGAAACCAATCTCTTCCCCAAAAAGAATGCTCCACCAATGGTACTCTTCTGGTCATCCACATCTCCTGCCCAATCCGCATCTGTATATGCATGAAGAGAGAAATCATGATCTCTAGGATACCACATACCATACTCAACTATCTCTTTTAGATATCTAAAAATTGTATTGATTTCCATGACATGAGATTCTCTAGGATCAGCCAGGAATCTAGCAACAAGACCAATAGCCTACATAATGTCTGGTCTAGTTTGAGTGAGATACAACAGCCCTCCAATCATTGACCTATATTTTGTCTGATCAACCTTAGGAGAGTCATCATCTTTGCTCAACTTACATCTAGTTGCCATGGGAGTATTCATTGGTTTTGAGTCTTCCATCCCAAATTTCTTCAACAATTCTTTCACATATTTGGTTTGAGAAATGAAGATTCCTTTCTTTGTTTAAGTGATTTGCAGACCCAAGAAGAAATTCATTTCACCAAGCATGGACATCTCAAACTCACTTTTCATTTGATTTGCAAAGGTTTTACCCATACTATCTCTTCCTCCAAAAATGATATCATCAACAAACACTTCAACAATCAATATGTTTTCATGATCAATTTTGAAATATAAATTACTGTTAGCAGTACCTTTGTTGAAACCAATCTTTCATACTAGGCTCTTGGGGCTTGCTTCAGTCCATACAGTGCTTTCTTTAACTTGCAGACCATATCACCATGATCAGACAATTGAAATCCATCCGGTTGCTCTATGTACACTTCTTCCAAGTCACCATTCAGGAAGGCAGATTTGACATCCATCTAATATACTTTGAAATCCTTGAAGGTAGCAAAGGCAAGAAATAATCTGACTACTTCAATTCTTGCCACTGGAGTAGAAGTTTCTTAAAAATCAACTCCTATTTGAGAGTAACCCTTGCAGACTAATCTGGCTTTATTTCTGGTTAATTCACCAACTTCATTTAGTTTTTTTTGGAAGACCCATTTTGTTCCAATCCCATTCTTGTTTCTAGGTCTGGGAACAAGATCCCAAGTGTGATTTTTCTCAATTTGCATCAGCTCTTCCTCCATTGCTTTAGTCTAGTTTTCGTCATTGCAAGCTTCATTCACTGTCTTAGGTTCGATCTTTGAAATCAGACAATACTCTTCTAAGTCTTGAGAAATTTTCCTTCTTGTTTGTACTCCTTTGCTTTTATCACCTATGATCTGATCTTCAGAGTGGTTCAATCTTACATACTTGGGAACTTTGGGAAATTCTTGCACTTCTGATTCTTGATCAGGCTCATTAAAACTCATCTCTTCTTCCTGATTTACCAGATTAGTTTGGATCTAACTTATAGAGGAGGCTTGGGCTCCTTGAATCAGAACACCATTCTGATCATCTTCATCATATTCATAAAACCTTGAGGGTTTTTCAATTCCCTCATCAACCTTCACATTTGTACTTTCTATCATCTTTCTCAGTCTCTTGTTATAACACCGGTATGCTTTGCTTTGAGTAGAGTAACCCAATAATATTCCTTCATCACTTCTAGCATCAAACTTTCCTAGATCTTCATCTCTTTTAATGTAACATTTGCTACCAAAAACTCTAAAATACCTCACAGTAGGAGTGATGCCAAACCAAAGTTCATAGGGAGTCTTACCGGTATTGCTTCTGATTTGAACTCGATTAAGAGTATAGGCTGCAGTGCTGGCAGCTTCTCTCCAATAGATCTGAGGAACATTTTCTTCCATCATCATATTCCTAGATGTTTCCTAGATGGTTTGGTTCTTTCTCTCAACTACTCCATTCTGATGTGGAGTCCTAGGAGCAGACAGTTGTCTCTTAATTCCATGTTTCTCATGGAAATCTATGAACTCACTGGATGTGAATTCTCCACTTCTATCAGACCTTAGACATTTCAATTTTAATCTGGTTTCATTCTCTACCATAGCCTTGAATATTTTGAATTTCTCAAGAGCTTCTGATTTCTCTTTCAGAAAGGTTACCCACATCATCCGGGAATAGTCATCAATTAGTAACATGAAGAATCTATCTCCTTGCACACTCCTGATTCTTGCCAGACCACAAAGATCAATATGAACTAAGTCCAATAATCTGGAGGAAGATTGTTCCTTGCTTTTGAATGAGACTCTGCTTTGTTTTCCCAACTAACATTCCTTGCACAAACTATTTGTAGGCTTCACCAATTTTGGAAGATCTCTTACAGCCTGAGTATTTCTTATCTTGATGATATTATCAAAATTCACGACACATTCTCCTATGTCATAACCAACTCTGATCAACTTGAACAAATAAACAACTTTTACTAGTACCAACTAAATGGAAGATGTTACCTTTTGTTTAGGTACCAGATGCAATCTCTATTCTGGAACTCTCAAAGATCTTGCATTTCCCATTCTTGAATGTAAGATCATAGCCTTTGTCCACCAACTGTCCAACACTAAGAAGATTGTGCTTCAATCCTTCAACATACAGTACATTACTAGTTTTGTTCCTTCCATCAAAAGAAATAGTTCCTCTACCTCTAATTCTACTAGCAAAATTATCACCAAATTTTACCACTCCTCCTTCATACCTTTCTAAATCTATGAACTTACTTTTGTCACCTATCATATGGTGAGAGCATCCACTATCAATGAACCAATCATCCTTTTCTTCAACTTGGGCAGCCAGAGATTTTTCTACAACTTTATGATTGACAGATTTAGAGGGTATTGGATCTTCTTCCTTGATGGCAATGAATAGCTAGTCACTTCTGGATTTGTCTCCTGTATCTGATTCATCATCTGTTACTCCTTCATTATCATCTTTCTCATGAACATAGTAACAGTTCTTTTGGAACCTTGAACTGTTAGGATTTGGCCTTGAAAATCTTTACGGACACTTTGAGGCAAAATGACCAATCTTATTGCAATTAAAACACTTAAAAGGCAATTTTCCTTCATACTTACCAGATCCTCTTGGTAGTCTTTTTGCAATAAGGGCTTCAAGTTGAGTAGTTTTTGCTTCCTTTTCTTCTAGGTCTTTTCTTTCTTTTCAATACCATGAGAGTTTCCTTGAAGAGTTCTCTCCCGATCAAACCTTTATTTACCTTTCAAAGAGGCACTAGCTTTGAATGCAGATTCAGTCTTAGGAGGGGCATCTCCAAAATTGGTCATTTCAAATGCAGCCAATTTACCAGCGAATTGTTTTCTTGTGACAGTTGTATGGGCTCTGAATTATTCAATGGCAGCAACCTTCATTTTGTAAGAAGCGGGAAGGGATCTGAGAATTTTGCCAACAATCTCATTTTCATCCAAGACTCCACCAGCATTTTTAATTCCACAAACAAGCTCATTTACTCTTGGCATAAAAGTAGTGATATTTTCATCTTCTCTCATCTTCAGATTTTTGAATTTTCCTTTCAAACTTTGTAACCTTGCACATTTAACATACTTGTCTCCTTCATGCAGAAGTTCCAATTTTTCCCAGATTTCAAAAGTAGTTGGCAGGTTAATAACATTTGAAAGCTTTGAATTAGATAATGCACTTAGAAGAGCTTCTATAGTCCATAGATTGTTTTCAGCATCTATGATTTCATTTGGGGTTTTTGGACCACCCTGTGGAGGTGTATACTTTGTTGTAACCATGGTCCAGTATGTCATTCCCATACATTGCAAGTGACATTTCATGCGACCTTTCCAAAGATTAAAATTGGTTCCATCAAACTTCGGACTATCCTTTTTGTAAGACGTCATTCTGGATCTCCTCAAGCGATTAAGCTCCTTTTAGAGGAACTTGGCTCTGATACCAATTGTTATATTTAGAGTAGACAACTGAGAGAGGGGGGTGAATCAGTTGTGCAAAACTTTCTTCCAATTAAACACTTAACTTCACTTTGTAATTTAGTAGCATAATGATAAATCAATCATGAAAACATAATGGAATGAATTAAGAGCAAAAACACATTAACACTTGAGACACCAAGATTTTGACATGGAAAACCTAGTTAAGGGAAAAACCACGGGGTGATTAACCCAAGATTGTATTCTCTATTAGAAGAATAGAAAGAACAAATGGCACATGCCAATTAGGGCTCACTGCCCGAGCACACTACTCAAAAGAGGCCCATTGCCTACAAGAGACACACTATCTACAAAGAAATAAGTATCACATACTTTGAACTAGAGAATAGCATCTTCACCATGCTTGAATCAGTTCCATTTAAGCCCAATACTTCTGCTCTGCCTTTCGCTCTCCTCCTTGCTACCACACACTCATCTCCACAAAGACACCACTGAAAATGACTTTGCAATCCCTTATTTATACAAGACATCAACTTAGGAATGATCATCTAAGTCAGCAAACATCAACAAGAACATCCGCAGGATGTGTAACTCATCCGGTCGACCAATCTCAAGAAGAACACCATCATCCAAAAGTTATTCTTCAATTGCAAGCTCCAACTTCAATGCAGACCACCAACATGAACTAGACATGATACAAAGACCTCCAAAAGCTTGCTTGAGTCACCAAGAACATCCACACTTCATCTACTTACTGAAATCCTTCTCCCCTTCATCTGGAACCTCAAGAACACAATCTGTCATTACTGTCATAAAGGAATAGATGCTTGCGGACCTTCAAACCATGAACTAATTGAGTTGATACTTCACAAAGACTTCCTCAACACTTCCTCAAATCTACAGAACAAGATACTGCATTTCTGGATCTCACCGGACCTATCTGTATTACTCTGTCACCACTGAACATCTACCGGAACTGGTTTTACTTGAGCGGCCACAACTTCTTCCTATCTTCATGCGGACCTCTGAAATCTCTACTAGACCATCTTAAGACACATATCTACAAACCCTTTAAACCACATCCTCTGATCCTCATCCTATCTTAGATTTTTACCTTACTGTCATCACTGTTCTTCACTGTTCCTGATTGAGACTAATTTTCTCAATATCCTCAGCACACAGCTCATCCAATCCTTATCATTAATGTAACAGGAGTATGTTGACATCAATGACAACACTAGTTAGGCCCATACTTGCAATAGCATCATCATCCCATCATTATCCTATCTTTGCATCCCATCCTTTTCTTCTGTCCATACCTTGGCTTCTTTGAAATGATGTTACTCGACACAAATCTCATCATCTCGAACATCATCTCAAAGGGGAAAAATGTAGACACCCCAAAATGTCCACTTGTCCTAACACTACATCAGTTAGGCATCTTGTAACATTTTTTCCCTAGATCCCCTTCGCCATCCTAACCTAACATCTTTCTCTAATAAATTAAATAAATATAACATTTATTTAATTTAACCACATCCCTCTTATTTATTTATTTATTTAATTCCTTTTCTTCTATGATTAAATAAATAATAATTATTTATTTAATTAATCATACCACTTAATTAATTAAAATTTTATTTTAATTAATTAAAATGACTTACGATTTCTATCTCTCAAATCAACTCAACTCATCTCTTCCACCTTCCAATTTCTTCTCCACTCATTTCTCTCACCTTATATTTCTCTCTTGAGATGACTCAACCACTTTCTAATTCATCTCTCTAATCACTCATCCACTTTTCTTTTCTTTTCTTTTCCCATGTTGCACAATGCAACTTTCCAATTCAATTGTCACTCATGAAATGAGAAACTTTATCCCTCCACTCTCTCATAATTGTCTATTTAAACCCAATTTTCAATCCATTTTGGCATGGATGAACTCTAAAAGCACCATCACTCTGCCAATTTTTCTTCTCAATCTCTCATCCATCAATCTTTTATTGTCGTTAACCTACAAAATGCGAGCAATCAACAATCCACAATCGAACCAAGGAATCGAAGCATCTAGGTGATCTCGTTGATGTTGCATGTTTTTTTAATCACTTAGGTTGGATTTCTTGAAGGTATTAGGGTTTTAATCTTGCATGCATTGTATAATATGCTAACTTGGATTTTTCTATGATGTACATTCTGGCATGCCCAGTGGGATGAATCATTAGTTTTTGTAGGTTTTTTGCTTTAAAAATTTGCTTTTACCTAACCCTCATTTGTGAGTTTTTTGCAAGAATCTACTGTAGGCAATCTCTGAGACAAAAATTGACTGCACCGTCGCATCTAGGAGGCCAATTCCGTGTTTGGTGACTATAAATTTGTCTACATTTCATGATTGTAAAATTTCTTGAAAAAATTTGAATTTTTTTTAACCTGGAAGCGGTACTGTATAGATCCATACAGATCCGTACATCACAGAACTGCCACTTGGGGTCTGTGTGGGTATTGGATTCTTCAAGGAAGCATATCTGTGGTTTGCAAGTTTTTTATCACGGGTTTCCCTTGGTGATTGTAGTTTTGTTCTTTGTCAACCCAGTTTGGAAGCTCCTGTCGACTATAAGTCTTAGTCTCCAGTCGTTGCTTCTAAATCTCCTATTGATCCATCATAAAACCCTGTCAAAAAACCTTCTCTCACATTCTCTATGTTGTTAAAACCTTTGTCACCATCAAAAAAGATAAACCCCTGTCTAAAATCTTAGTCTCCTGATGTGAAGTCCTAGTCGACCATTCCCTCTAACACTTTCATAAATCTCAAACCGCAGTAAAAGCATTCTCTATGTGTATGGTCACTGCCATTGGTATATAGTTAACCGTCATCAAAAAACACCGACTTAACTTTTACCTCCATCCAAAGGTCTGTCACCACCTGTGAAGCGGTAGTCACCATCGAAATCTTTGTTGTCGCTACTCCTAACTTCATTTCCTCCTTGTTGCATCGACACTAGCCAAAACTTTGACCTTGGCTTCCAAGCCTGACCGCTTGTGTTTGCATTCCACTCCTCATCACAGTCTTAAATGTCGGTCGCAGTCTGAAATCCATGTCATAGTCTCTCATAACGATCGCAGTCTTAGAGTATGGTTGTGGTCTGGTAGTTCCATTTCTTGTCTAGCGGGTGTCATTTGAATGTTTGGTAATCACCCTTTAAATCCATGGTTGACCCCATAACATTCTTCCTTAACCATGGTCGCCTATACTGTGGTTGACACCTTAACCTTCCACCAACCTTTAACCAAGCCTTAAAGCCTTGACCACTACATTTAATGTTATTTTATGTTTAGGTCACCATTCAACCATCATTCAAAACACAATCGCTATGCCCATTTTATGTTATTTTATGTGCATGTCTTTTGAGCTCGACCACATGTCAAATATTAAGTAGACTCAAGTTTCAATTTCTTTTAAGTCTAAAGAAATGGCTTTTGAGAGTTGAGTTCTTTAAAGAAGGTTGGGGTTTATTTTAAACTTTCAATACAAAACTATAATTAGACATAAAAAGGCACGGGTGGTCAAAGAAAAATATTGCAAACCCAACAAAAATCAAACAGTCAACCTATAGTCAATTGGTCAAAACCTGGTTTTCATATGCTTGCCAAAGGGCGAGTATTTTTTTTCTTTTTGCTATAACAGGAGCATACAATGTCCAAATCACATGAATAAATACTCATCGGAAAGATAAGAAGATGAACTTCACATTTGTGAAGGTTTTGGAAGGTAATTTCACCATTTTGGAAGGTAATTTCTTAGTCAAACATCAGTCTTCTTTCAAACTTAAAATGCACATAATTGGAGTAAAACATATCCTTTTTTGACAAAATTATTTTAAAAATTGCATGGAATTATCTGAACTTTTTGTTTTTACTGTCTTTTTGGCTATATTAGATCATCATTTGCAAATTTTTTTATCTAATCATATCTTTGTTATCTGACCATCTATCTGTGTAGCTTATCCTAATCGCTTGTCAAAGAGTGGAGAAAACAAACGACTGATCTATCTTCTATAGGTTCGAGCAGTTAAAGAACAATATTTTTATCACTAAAGTAGGCACACTTCAGTTTGGTGCTTAAAATTAACATTGTCTACTCTATGTCTTCTTTTCATTTCTTGAGCTTGCTTGTCTAGTCTGTGTGTTACCCAATTTGGCAATGAAAGTATCCTCTCCCCCTACCTAACCAACAGATCTGGGGTGCACAAGAAATCATTGCCAACTCTAGAGGGTCTGGCTTCCCATTGTGAGAAAGGGTACGACCCAAGCGGAAATAGGTCAAAGCCAGACCATTCCAATCTGCTATATAAATAATGTGTTTGTGACAAAAGTCACAAACAATGGGTGTTGTTCTGCTATATCGACAGCCAACCTCCCCCAAAACCCTTGAAGGCTAGGAGACTCCATAATGGAGAGTAGTACTACTGCATGTATAGACACCCGAATGGAAATCTGAACTAAAAATCATGTTTTAGTGGCCAAAAACCCCTATCTGTTGGTATAGGAGGAAACTTTGATAGTCATCCCACATTTTCATGGCTTATGGCAGAGATAGCAAGGTATCATAAGGTTTGCGAGCCTTGTGGACCTAGAACTTGGTGTTCCTGAGAAGAGAGTGCATTGTAAGGGGGAGCCCATACACCAAGTTCCTAGAACTATACACCATAAGTAGGCGAGGCTAGGTAAAACCAAGTGGGAACCCAATAGATATTGTCCTTGCCTAGCCTAGGGTGTATGCATTAATCATTGTGTTTGGTGTGCATCCATGTCTATGTGCTATCTTGTGTTTGATATTGCCACATCATCCTCAATCCTACTTGTCATAACACATTTCCCAATCATTACATTTCATCCAATCCTTCCAAATTAGATCATCCTTGTCATCCTATCATCCTAGTCATCTAATCAACCCCATCCTAATCAACCCAAGTCATCTAACCACACCATTCTACACCATCCCATCCAGTTTGACCATATCATATCATTGGACTTCTTGAGCCCTACATCCTTTTTGAGACTCTAAATCAACTATCCAACATTGATCCAATCAACCAACCTTGTCCTTTGGCTTCATCCTTATCTAGCATTTGATCATATCAGCATTATCAACCTTGTCTACCCTTAAGTTCATGAGTCTATCTCTTGGGAGATAATCTTATCCAATCAATCAACTGATCAAATCAATCCAATTAATCAACCAAGCCAATCCAGTCAATCAATCAAGAAAACCACTCAATCTAAGAGTCTCAACTTTGTCATATAAGTCCAATCCACATTCATCCTTCACCATGCCAACCTTAGTGGACATAGTGTAAGAGATCATTCACATCCTTCACCAAGCACCAAAACCCCTAAGCCAACAAATGATTCAAAGGGTCCATCGCATAATTCAACAACTTCAACTTCAAGGAGGCCAATCACCTCACATGCAACATCTTATAGTATAGGCCCAACACCTCCTAAACACATGTCAAACCCAACAAATACATCATCATCCCTTATCCATTCAACACCAATCAATTGCACTTCATTCCTATGTGGCATCCCCTTCCATTTCACACCAATCTAACCTATACACATATCATAACAATTCCACATCACCTTATCTTATTCCCTATCAATCAAATCCATCCACATTTCAAATCACTACCACATCACCTCATCTTACATCTTATCATCACCTTATCCCACATCTTTTCATAACATCTCCACATCACCTTATCCTATGCCTTCCCATAACAATGCCACATCACCATACCCTACCTCTTCCAATATCTACCATTATCCACAACAACCCATACCCCAAGATCTTTCAGCTACACATCCTACCATTTCATCTCTTCATCAAACACCTTCACAAGACTATCAATGGCCCCCACAACATGAACATGAAAGTCCTAGTGGCCCTTTGCACATACACCAAGTATCCCTAAGCTTGCCTATGCTACAAGACTTAATAGCCCTTGACAAGGGAGACACCAACCAAGAGAAAGCATCTTATGAGGATCCTCCATCACCGTCTGAGTACATACCAACACATGAGTCAACTAGTCCTCTCCCAACACCTTCATGTCAAACTTCTAATCCATAAAGCGCTCCACTAAAGGATCCCTTAGAGATGACCTTACAACAATTGGTCTAAGAAAATTTGATTGAGCTGCCATCGATAATATCCTTTGAAGAAATCTACTTTAAACCCCATTGGTATAAAGATGATGAATGTTGTGCATACCATAGGTGAAAGGGGAATCTCATATCCACTTGTACACAATTCAAAAGATTGATCAAGAACCTAGAATATTGTGGTAAGATTGGGTTAAATAAAACCAATCCATCTAATCTCCTTATCCTTCCATCTAGCCCAAATCCTAGCCCATCTAATCCCACTATTCATCTCACAAGCCCTGATCCAATTAGTCTTCCACCTAATCCCAATCATGAGCCTTCAGTTTCCATCAACCCTCCACCTACAAAGGATGTGATTCAAGGACTACTAGCAAGGAATAAACAATCCCCATATCAAGCACCCATTGATGAGCCTACCAAAGAACCTTTGAATGGTATGTCCACTTCTACAAACCCATCATGTGGTTCACAACCCCTTGAGCATATTGAAAATTTTCTTCCCGTGAGCTCATTAGCCTCTCATGTTGTTGACCAAGAACCTCCTACTCCCATTCAAGGAACCCAAGAGGTCTATCAAGAGCGTGATCCTAAGTATGTGAAAACATTAGTCCTTAATCTGAGTCAAGATCAAATTCCTTACATTCGACCTATGCAACCCATCCATAACATTTACCTTTTTTATGATCAAGATGATATCACCTATAAAGAAGCTATCCATGAGCACCTTGATCTTATCCATGATCCCCTACCCATCTATGAGAAAGGCACCCAAGACCTACATGCTCCATCTAATGAAAGTCTCGTTGACCTCCTTGGGTATTCACTCCGTTTCATGGCCTTCCTACGAACATCCACTTTTCATAATGAGACATGTGTCTCCCAAGAACATATAAACATAGAAGATCAAATCAATACCTTGGATCATAATGAGCAAAAGAAATATTATAATGATCCTCCATCACCTACTATCGACCCTATCACAACTCCACCATCATATCCTATTGGTCTATCCACCTTTATCCATGAGTGTTTCTCCTTAGAACACTGCCAACCATTATCCACTATTTCACCTTCTCCATCTAATAAGGAGCTCGTGTCTAGTGTTCCACCTACACCTAGTGCCATTGTCAATCGTATTCTTCAAAACATGAACCATCAAGGTAAGGGTTTAGGCCCTCTTGAACAAGGTATTTTGGAGCCAATCCATGTCGATGTCCCTCCGCGCTCATTTGGCCTTGGATACACCCCTCAAGGTCAACAATCTAATGATGTTGGTATTTCCTCCATCCATCCTAGGTCTATCACTTTCAATTGCAAATCCCATCATACATCCAAAACATATGTTGCCATTCCGCCTCCCTCATCCTACAAATGTCAAAAGCATGTGACCATACACCTTCCACCATCAACCTTGCCTCCGCTTCTTCCAACTCCTAATATCCCTCCATCGAATCTACCTCCACTACTTCCAACACCTTATCCATCCATCCATAAATCCTCTAAAAATCCTAATCATGGCCAACAAATGCACATATTGTCTAAACATGGAGCTTCCACCAACCCCACTTCCATCATACCCATGGGATTCAAAAGCAAAAATTTGGATGCCTACACTCATAAAACCAAAAATCCTGAGAGTCCACATGCCGTAGGGCACAAAAGACAAGAATCAAAGAAAAACCCATCTCAAAAGCTGCATACACCCACATACCTCCAAGCAAAAATGAAAAAGGAGTGGGTCCCCAAGCAACAAGCAATTACCTCAAAAGCTGCACAAAAGCTGCATATATCCCAACCCATACCTCCACAAGCAAAGTCTAAAACTAAAATGGTATGGGTCCCTAAGAAACAAGCCATCAAGTAAAATGAGGTATCCACCTTTCGTGAATCCCAACCATCTCCTTCCGTCCATTCCATCCAAAAGCCACAAAATCCTCCATCCCATAAATCAAAAATCATAAAAATATTAAGCCCATGTGGGTCCCTAAAGCACTCCATCAACCATCTCATGAGAAAATAACACCATTGCTTCCTATGCCACCATCCCATCAAAAGCTTCAACATTTATCATGGTGTGTGCAACCGTTGGTCATGGTTCCCCTCCATTCCACATTCCCACATTCCCACATATCACCATCTCCCCATCTTTCTTCCAATATCCTACATATCTTTCCCATCCTATCCCTATGGTCCATGCTTTTGCATAAGCCTTCCATCCATAAGTCATACATAATATGCATCATAAATCCACTATTACACCTACCATAATCCATTATCTACCTTCTCCATATCACTTTCATGCAATCACCTACCAACATCTCTAAGCACACTTGACATGGTCCATGTGACGAAATCCATCTAGCGGGACTATCACCTTTCATTGGCACTAGACACTTGAGTCCCTCCCGTCCATATCCATCTTCTCCCATCCAAATAAAATTTAAAAAAATGAAAAAAAGAAAGAAAAAAAAAGGAAAGAGAAATCCCTTTGTCCAATAGTGAAAACCTGACAAATAGGCACCCTGGATAAGTACCATGATGAAAACCTGGCAAATAGGCGTCATGCATAAGTTGATCTTCTATGTCACCTACACTTGGGGGCACCTTATCTCATCCTACCTATCATTTTCCATCCTATCATATCCTATCATTTCCTATCTTACCATTCTTATCCACCTACACATGCATATACCCATCCCATTGCAGTCCATTCATCCTCCTTTCCTCCTTTTGATCTTGATAAAGATTGGGGGAAAAATGTTGAAACATGCTTTGGTTATCTCTTGATGTACTCCATCCTTTCCAAACCAATCCATCCTATCATCCTATCATCATCCCATTTTCATAAGCCTAATCCTAGCACGAGTCTTATCATTGTGAGCCTTGTCCTGAAAAATCCTAAGTATTATACCTAGAATGGGTCATGTTATTCTGATGTGACATAGCCTTTGATATCACATCCTTGCTCTCTTATGCATATATCTGATGTTGCCTATGCTTTTATCCATCCACATATCATGAGTCTTCCATCCCATCCACTATAACCTATCCCTTTAACTATCTATCTATCATGAGATTTTCATCCACTATCACCCATCGTTTTATCCCTCTAATCCTACTTCTATCCTTTCACCTAGACTTGGTTTTCTCCCTCATCACTAGTATCTAGCATAAAGGTTGTGCGAATTGTAAATCCATTAATGTTCAAAACATCCAAAAATACAAAAGAAATCGTAAAACGTTCTGAAAAAATCCAAAAAAATCATATAATGACCTGAAAAAATCCAAAAACAAATCATAAAACATCTTGAAAAAATCCAAAAAAATCATAAAAAGCCCTGAAAAATCCAAAAAAATCATAAATTGTCCTGAAAAAAATCCCAAAAAATCACAAAATGTCCTGAAAAATACATAAAAATTAAATATTCCCAAAAATACAAACAAAAAAAAATCATAAAATCCAACAAACCAATTCTTCTAATCAAATCAATTAATCAAATCATTTGATCACCAAATCCAATTCTTCCAATCATCAAATCATCAAGTCATCAAACCAATTCATCAATTCTCCAAATCGAATCAAGTCAATCTATCAATCCATCAAATCAATTCTTCTAATCCAAACATCAAATTAAATCATCAAAATCAATCCATCAAATCAATGCCAAATCATTCCAGTCAAACTCTAATCAATCCAATTATGTTCTTCAAATCAAATCAAATCCAACAAAAACAAATCCAAGCAATCAAATCAATTCTTCCAATCAGCAATCAAATCATCATTCAATCACCAAATCCAATCACTAGTCAAATCATCAAATCAATCATCAAACTCTGATCAAATCAAATCCCGTCAATCAAAATCATCACTAAATCAAATCAATCATCATCATCAATAAAATACAAATCAGAACTACATCGCATCTCTATCGTTACGTACCTTGATCCCATGGATACAGGGTATGTAGGCAGTTTGGAGGATGAAGGAAGTGCCCAGATTCACGCATAGACGATATTCCTCTTTCTTCCATCTCTCATCTTCTTCTCTCATCTATCTCCATCAATTCATCAATCTTTTAAAACAATTCTTCCAATCAATCATTCAAATCAATTCTTCTTCAAATCTCTTCTTCTTCCATCACTTCTTCCAATCAGCCATCCAGTGAATCCAAATGCAAGTCATCCTTTATCCATACCAATCAAGTCAATCAAGCTTGCCAAATTATCCAACTGCATCAATGGTCTTGATCCTAACCTTGTTGTAAACCCTATCAATCAATCAATCAATCACTTAATCAATCATCCTTGTGTTTCTCTAGGGATATATCATTCCCCGCCATGACAACACTATCTATCATCAATCATCAATCAATCAACAATCAATCATTAGTTTACAACTTGACAGGGGCAATACCTTGTTTGTTTTTGTATCATTTGTGCATGCTTGCTTTCTTGCTTGTGTGTGTTATCTTTTTAACTTGTATTTGCATCTTTATCTTCCTAGCTAATATTCATATCTTGTATCTAGACAAGGTTGTATTATGTTGGGGCATGAGAGACATCGTCACCTTGGTCCTTATACCCTGGTGCATAACATCTTGTACTAAATCAAACATATGATTGCTCACTTTCATTGCAGCATAATGTAGCCTTTATCTCTTTCCTCCATCTCCTCATCCTTCTTCCTTTACCAATCCATTTCATTTTGAGAGCCTACCCATGTTCTTCTAACCTGCCTATCTGTTGTGTGGTTACACAATGCGCCCCATTTTGCCTTAGTAAAATAGGGACCCAACCTCTTTGCTTTGCTTCTGCTTGTTTGCTTCTATCTTGGGTGGTAATGGTAAAAGTTGCATCCGTCAGTATGCATATGTCTAGTCTCAAGTGTGTCCTATCTTGAAATATGAGGTCAAATGTCAAATTCAAAATTTGCCATCATGAAGCCTACCATCTGAAAGAGTGTGAAATTCTAAGTATCTTTGCCTTTTGGATCACACTGAAATTCCTTAGGATGAGAAGGTTATAGTTGGTCAAAGTTTGGTCAAACCTGATATCCCTGATTTTCACATTTGCCAATATCCCTGATATTCATCCTAACCTGATATCCTCATATGCGAACGTCAAATATAAGTGTAGGAGTTATTTACCTATCGTCATAGATATGCGCATCAACCACAAGTTCATATTTCCTAATATCCGTCATATTATCTGATATGACAATGACATCATCCAAACCCGATACAAAGAGAAACCTGATATGATGATGATATCATCATGACCTTGATCTAAGAGGGTCATATTTCTTAACATACCTGATCTTCTCCAATATGATGATGACATCATCTAGACCCGATATGAAGAAAGCTCGATATGATGATGACATCATCAATATGCACACACCCTGAGGGTCATCTTTCCAAATATCCCTCATATTTGTTATATCTAGATCACCCTCAAATATAAGTTAAGAACCTAGTATCTGGATATCTATCGAATATTTGTCATAATCTTTAAGATACCTGATTTTCATTAATATGACGATGACATAATCCTGATCTTCAAGGGTAAGTGCATCCTCGCAAGAGGATATTCCCATCTAGAGAGATTCTTTGTGCTACCACGTGATGATGACACGTGTCCATGCACATATCCTGGTATACTTGAAAGCATATTTGTAACCCGATCAAGATCTTTGGTCAAACCAAGGTTGACCTAACTTATGCTGATGTCATCATATCCGGATACTCACATTATGCATATCCAAGGTATTCTATTTGCAACCTGATACTCATTTGAAACATGACAATGATGTTGTCATATCCTAAACCTGAACAGTCATATCTAGATATCCATATCCAAACCTCTTCTTACAATTAGTCTTATGTTTAATTGTCTAATTGTTGAATGCAAATATTTGATTTCTCATGTGTTTGTTGTAGGATACTGGAGATACATGGGGCTTCGACGATGCTACACAGCATGGGAAAAAAAGAGAAAGTGGGATGCTATCAAGGAAAACTAACCGGAAAAAGTTGCAGACAAAGTCAACATGAACCAAAACCAAAGAAGTTACGACTGAATATGCTGTCTATGTAAGTTGAAGATGCTATAATATTCTTTGCCAACTGTATGATTACCAACTAGCAACCACATGCCTTCATTCTAAACCATTGAATCATTATGATTAGATCCTAAAAATTGGACCGATGTAACTATTTTCGGGCCTTTGTTCTATAAAAGGGCCATGACTTGCCATTTAAGGAGGAGAATCATTTTCATATCTGGCAAAAAGAGGGCCAAATATTGTAGACCCGATTGGAGATCGGATTACTAAGACTATGAAGACTGAATTGTTGAAATTATGCAAGGTTCTTTCTTCAGATCATTGTAAATGTACTTGTTCTAAAGCATACTGGATGGAGATGAAGCTGCAAATTACATCCTGATTGTAAACTTTACATAATCTTCAAGTTGATTTCTCAATATGTAATGGTAAAATCCTACGTTCAATAGAAGTTCTTTCAATTTATTGCATATTGTTGTCAACTTTTCCTTTGAATATTTGCACTGGATCATGCAGATTTGTAGACAGTCCTGGTGAAGTATGATTTAGTTTTTATTATCTTCATTAGTATATCGGAACATGTATGTGGATTAGTGATCTCAGTTAAGTAATCTTCACAACTACAAAATGCTGAAAATGATAAGTAGAACAGAGTAAATATGCAGGAAATCTGTAGACACATGAACATCATATTCATATTTGAGCTAAATGCATGCAGAATTGAAAATATCATGCAAAGAATTACAAATAATGGTAAGAATTAGGGAAATATCAGCTTATAGGCACAATATTTACATAAATTCATAGTGCATAAGTAAGATTAAGTAAAGATTAGTTCAGTTTCAAGCAAATTGAGATAGTTGCAAAAAGAACTAATCAGAAATCATTAAGGCCATTGCAAATAATACTGATCATAGTGGAGATGAACTTAAATATTTTGAGAATTTATAGAGAACAGGTGAAAACAGAGCATATTCTTCAGACTAACACATAAGGCCCCTAAATGGAAAACAACAACACACATCAACCTCTAAGTAACATCAGATGATCGTGACCTGATCAACGAAGACTTGGAGTCATCAATTTATCCTAAATTGATCATACTTTTCAAGATAATTAAGGTTTATTGTGTTAACATTTATTCATGTTGTAATGACTAATAATCATCAGCAACAATTTTTGGCGCTAGAAGGAGGGCTGAGCTGTCAATTGGTCAAGAAATTTGTTATGTTTCTATCGGATCTAAAGTGAAGTAATATCTTTCAAACTTCTCAATAATACTCTAAATCTTGAGTATTTGTGCAAAGAACACCAACATCCAACTTAGTCATAAATATCATGCCCCTGTGGATGTTCATCCTAATATTCACAAACAATTTGTTTGAATTTCTGCATTCAAGCTAAAAATTTGTGTTCTCTACAAAATATGCATGAATATTTCATCATTTAAGGCTAATGGATGCATATGAATACAATTTCCAAGTTAATATTTCTCTCTTCCAAGGAAATTTAAATAAGAAACTTTATCCTTGGAATTTATCCAACTTTGGTTTATCCAAGAGATACAGGATACATAATTCAACAAAGGACAATGAAGTTAGTTGTCCAACTTTCCTCACAAGGTTAGATTTAGCTTTAAAAGGGTTAATTCCTTTCTCATATGTATACAGAATGGAAGTCTAGAAAGAGGGTGAAGGAATTTTGAAGCAACAAGAAAATATAGCACCAAAAGATAGGAGTTATCTAAAGAATGGAACAATTGAACCAGTTCTAGGAGATGAGTATAGTGAAGAACCTTTCGATGAATCAATATATGGTGAGATTGAGTGTTCTTCACTTCATGTGAATGAGGCAGAGTCCAGGTATGTATAGATTGAAGATTTTGGAGATAAAGTCACATCTTGTTTCCAGTCATCAGATAACCAGGAAGATAAATCTAATGAGAGAAAAGAAATGTGAAATTAGACCTGATATATCTGATATGTTGAATAATTATATAGATTTGTTATCACAAAATGTCTCTGGATTTGATCTTAATAATTTTAATGAGGATGATTGGGACAAGAAATGTAAGCAAGTGGTTATCAAATTAAAATGCACTACTCCTGAAGAAGTTCCTACTATAGCAACTAATAGAGTCATAGAGAAGAGAGTAAACCTTGATTTATTAGTTTTCTTTACATTGAATGATCAAATGCAAGATTGTTGCAAGTTAACAAAACTGGACACTCTACTAGATGGTAGAGGTGAGCTATTTGATGATCAATTCATGAAAATTGAAGACACAAAGAGATCTTTTGTTGCTGTGTATGATCAAATGTCAATCCAGTGCTATTTTAAAAATGAAACAGGGGAGTATTCTTATCAATCAACAGTTGTTTCACCTTTGTAGTTAAATGATTTAGAAATGATAAATTTATGTATATCAAGTTATGATGATGAAGATACTCATTTAGATGCTGATGTGCAAGGAATTAAATAAAACATTGAGGTGTTTCCCGAAGTCAAAAATCAGATAAGCTTGCAAAATGAAGAGATGAAATTGGATAATGATGAAGGAGACTGCTTCAAGGATTTTGAATTGTACCTGTCTAGAAATATATAGTGTTGTCAAATATTAGGTTTACCCACTGATGATATCTTGATTGAAAGTTGGTGTAGATTACATGATGAAGCACATTCAAAAAGGGATTGTGATGCCTTCTTAGACATGATGGAATTGAGAATTGAAGAAAACATTGAGGTGTTTTCTAAATTCAAGAATCAAATATACATGCAGAATGAAGGAACAAAGCTGGATAAAGATGATGGAGTAATACATCAAGAATCATACATCTTTCAAGATGAAGTGAGACCTAATATTGAGCCAACCAATAAAAATGCAAAGTCAGATGGAGGATTGGCTCATGGTGAACAAACATGTCCAGCAGAACAGGAAATACATCAAGCTGTATTTTTCCTTTCCCTAGTGAATGATGTTGATTATTATTTTGATTATGGAGATTCAAAAGATAAGACATGTCATTGGATCAGTCATGAACATGATGAGCTTCCTTAATTACTGCTCATTAAGGATTATTTTGTTAAACACAGTGAATTCAGAATACAAGAATATTCCTTAGAATACAAAGATGAATTTGCTAGAATAAGAACCATAACTAGTGCCCTGATGCTTCTACATAATCCAAAGAAGTATGCAAATATAGGTGTTTGTGGGTCTAACCATGGGTTTTGTTTGCCTTGTAGTGTCTTGTATATAGTTTGGTAGAGTAGTTGTTTTGTTTGTTTTGCCTTCTTGTCTTGTTTTGCTTTGTTTCCCTTTTATAGTTAGTTGCTTGTATAGTTGTTTCTTTTGTTTGTTGTGGTTGAGTCCTTGTTTTGGTTAGGCAACATTAAGGCACCTTTTCACTTCAAAACACCACTGAAATTGTTAGAATTTAAGGGTTGGATATAAGTTTATACAAAGGTTGCAATTCATGTTGACAAAGTACTCTTGGTCAGGTTTGTGACACCATATTCATCAATATTACTTTCACCTGCTCAAGGAGATCTTCACAATGACACACCTAACAACATTGGGTTTGTTGAATATACTAGTGTAGGTGTTAAGTGGAAAATTAGAGGTCACCCATGCTACCATTGTAATTCCCAGCTTAAAGCAACAAGTGACTACACCTTGCATAATGAGCTTACATGATAATATCTCATGAATCTATATAAAACAAAAAAGAGAAGGATTATACTAAAAATCCAAATTAGGCCATCTAAGTAACTCTACCGAGGCTATAGATGCCTGCTGGCAGTGGGGCTCTATGTAGGGGAATTGCAACGATAACCTTGTCAGGGCTATGGATGCCTGTTAGCAGCAAGGCTCTATCCGGTTGGCTATGAGAGATGAACTCAACTATGTAGTTTAACACCAATCACTAATGTTTTCAACACATCTTCAAGATGCACACACTTGATTCTTCTGCAAAACATTGTTACATTAATGAACATGATACCATCTAGAAGATTTGGATACTTATGATTAGCAAGAGTTGGAGCATTATGTTCTAATTTATCCTCACCAATTGAGTTATTTGAATTTAGTTGTGTTCTTTGGTGGAAAGTTGTTGTGTGGTTACACAGCACACCCCATTTTGCCTTAGCAAAATAGGGACCTAACCTCTTTTCTTTGCTTCTGCTTGTTTGCTTCTATCTTTGGTGGTAATGGTAAAAGTTGCATTAGTTAGTATGCATATGTCTAGTCTCAAGTGTGTCCTATCTTGAAATATGAGGTCAAATGTCAAAGTCAAAATCTACTATCATGAAGCCTACCATGTGAAAGATTGCAAAATTCTAAGTATCTTTGCCTTTTGGATCACACTGAAATTCCTTAGGATGAGAAGGTTATAGTCAGTCAAAGTTTGGTCAAACCTGATATTCCTAATTTTCACATTCGCCAATATCCCTGATATTCATCCTAACCCGATATCTACATATGCGGATGTCAAATATAAGTGGAGTTATTTACCCATCATCATCTATGTGCATCAACCGCAAGGTCATATTTCCTAATATCTGTCATATTATATGATATGACGATGACATCATCCTAACCCGATACAAAGAGAAACCTGATATGACGATGATGTCATCATGATCCTAATCTAAGAGGGTCATATTTCTTAACATACTTGATCTTCGCCAATATGACAATGACATCATCTAGACCTGATATGAAGAAGGCTCGATATGATGATGACATCATCAATATGCACACACCCAGAGGGTCATCTTTCCAAATATCCCTCATATTTGTTATATCTAAATCACCCAAAGATATAAGGTAAGCACCTAGTATCTGGATATCTCTCGAATATCCATCATAATCTTTAAGATACCTGATTTTCATTAATATGATGATGACGTTATCCCAATCTTCGAGGGTAAGCGCATCCTCACAAGAGGATATTCTCATCTAAAGAGATTCTTTACGCTACTGCGCGATGATGACACGTGTCCATGCACATATCCTAGTATACTTGAAAGTATATTTGTAACCTGATGAAGATCTTTGGTTAAACCAAGGTTGACCTGACTTATGTTGATGTCATCATATCCAGATACTCACATTATACATATCCAAGGTATTCTATTTGCAAGTTGATACTCATTTGAAACATGAAAATGATGTTGTCATATCCTGAACCCGAACAGTCATATCCAGATATCCATATCTGGACCTCTTCTTACAGTTAGTGTTATGTTTAATTATCTAATTGTCAAATGCAAATATTTGATTTCTCATGTGTTTATTGCAGGATACTGGAGATACATGGGGCTTCGATGATGTTACACAACGTGGGAATAAAAGAGAAAGTGGGGTGCTGTCAAGGAAAACTAACCGGACAAAGTTGCTAATACAGAGGACCCACAAAAAAAAACCTAAGGTATACAAGTGTTACACGCAATCGAAACATACAAATGACAACCTCCTACTGCCAGTTTCCTTTACCTTTGCTGCCATTAGCTTTCTACATCTTAACCCGATGTATCTACGGAATGTATATTTCAATATGCATTCAAAAACATACAACTCGAACATGCATTCGCCAAATATGCCTTCGGAATATGCCTTCAAGGAAAGTTGACCGCTGACTTCCTTTGTACCTGAACTAATGTATGTTTCGACATACAACCACAATATGCAAACCTAAAGATGTATTCCTCCTGCATGCAGACAAATCAACCTTTTGACCGACGTTGACCACCTTGCATGTATCTGAAGCTTTCTCTCTCCTTTGTATGGCGATGGGCTTGTACATTTACAATGTACATTTGCTACATGCAACCACGATAGATAATTGCGATATACACAGGAACATGCGATAACGATATACACAGGAAATATACCTTCATACAATTGTGATATACACAGGAATTGTATATCTGATATGTTTTAGCCTTGTATATTCATAACATGCATTTTCAACATGTTTCCACACTTGATATGCTTTACGATATACACATAAAAGGTATATCCCGTATACAAAAGTGATATACACACAATTTGGATATCTATTGAAACCACGTAGATTTTCACTGTTTGACCCACTTCATGCTTAGCGATTGCACAGAACTATCTCTCTACAAAAATACAAACTTTTGTACTTTACTAACCTAGCACATGAGGATGCTAGGGCTTATCTAAGCATGTTGTAACCGATCCTGCGAACATGGAATGAACAAACAAAAAATGTAAAACAAGAACATAAACTAATATATACAACCATTCCACTGATTACAAAGTAGTCCAACCGATGGAATGGGCTAAGAGACCATTTCAATTCCAAAGCAGAAAATTGATTACCCAGTGAATTCCAAAACGAGAAAGCTAACACAAACAGGATCTTCTTATTACATTCAGAAATGCATACAGATATCTGATTTCACAGTTGCACAACTTACTTTCACAACTACTGCTCTATCTAACATCTAGTCTCCATCTCTCTAATCGATCAGATCTAGGCTATTTATCCACTTACTATGAGTACTACTGACTTGGTTCCCAGCGGCTGGGAGACAATTCCAAGCGGATGGGAAATAACAACCAACTAACAAACTCTTAACAAACAACAACCTTGTCATGACAGATTGACAAGTGTCCTAGGAACTTGCATAGAAACCTAGATGCAAACTACTATAACAGATATTGGTCAAATAGACCTTATTACATTAAATAAAGATATGCCTAAGACATATCAAGACTTTAATCTTCTCCCTTAGGTGTATAATTGACTTGTTGAAGGGGTACCCCTGCACCATACTCCCTGAGAGAAGAAATCGCAAGTCCACTTGAGATGAGAGTTTGAAGGTCGGCACCATGTGTTCTGATCTGTTCCTCAGTCATCCAAACTGCCTCTAAATTAGGTTTCCCTTGCCAAGCCACCAAGTATTCCATATACTCTCTGTTCTGTGTCTTCTTTTCCACTCTTGAGTCTAAAATCTTCTGTAATTGTGGTGGATCATGTTTAGGAATATCATCAGCTGATGTGCCCTGTAATGGTTCCTGGTCTACATCTGGATTATGCTTGTATGGAGTTAAATTGCATACATTAAAAATAGGTGACAATCCAAGATCAGAAGGAAGTTGGATCTCATAGGCATTCTGTCCACATTTCTTCAAAATCTGACATGGTCCAATCTTCCTCTGCATGAGTTTGGTATATTTACCTTTTGAGAGCCTCTCCTTCTTCAGATTAACCCACACCAAATCTCCAACATCAAAGTGTACATCCCTCTTCTTCTTGTCAGCATAAGCTTTGTACTGTAATGTAGTGTGTTGGAGTTGGTTCTTGACTTGATCATGCATCTCTTTGATGGCTATTGCAAAAGATTCTCCATTTGCACTAATAGATTCTCCTGTAGGTAGATCTCTTAACTCCAAAATACCTCTTGGATGAATACCATATACCACCTGGAAAGATGATTTCCCTATACTCATATTGATGGTGTCATTATAAGAAAATTCTGCTTGTGATAGGATGTTATCCCACTTCTCTCCATGTTGCCTTGTCAAACATCTTAGCAGATTTCCCAATGAATGGTTAACCACTTCAGTCCATCCATCTATTTGAGGATGATAAGCCAATGAGAAGGACAAATTGGTACCAAGCTTCTTCCAAAGAGTCCTCCAAAAATGGCCAATAAATTTCACACCTCTATCATACACTATGCTCAATGGCAATCCGTATATCCTCACTATTTCCTTGAAAAATAGGACTGTAACATATGAAGCATCACAAGTGGTTTTGCATGGCAAGAAATGTGCCATTTTACTAAATCTGTCTACTACAACAAAAACACTATCATATCCCTTCCTTGTTCTGGGTAAACCCAACACAAAATCCATACTTATGCTCTCCCATGGCCTAGAAGGAATGGGCAGTGGTTCATATAAACCTGCATTAGTGGATCTCCCTTTTGCCTTTTGACATATTACACATGCTTCCACAAATCTTCTTACATCTGTCTGTAACTTAGGCCAATAGTAATGTCTCTTTATAAGATCAAGAGTCTTATCCAGACCAAAATGTCCTGCCATGGCCCCACAATGCTTCTCCCTAATAATGTTCAGTCTCATAGAACACTGTGGAATCCACAATTGTCCACCTTTGGAAAGTAATCCATCTTGTATCAGAAATTCAAAGTACTCAACATGATATTTGTCTCCAAAGGAAGTGCATGCTTTGTAGATCTCTCCAAAGTCTTCATCAACATCATACATAGTCTTTAAGGAATCAATACCAACACTTTCCAATTGAATCTGATTTATGGTTAGAGCCCTCCTGCTCAAAGCATCTACTACCTTGTTCTTGACTCCTTTCTTGTGCTTGAGTGTGAAAGTGAAAGCTTGTAAAGTCGTCACCCACTTCATGTGCCTATGGTTCAACTTCTCTTAACTGTTTATGAAACTAAGGGCCTGATTATCTGTAAATACTATGAATTCTTTTGGCATCAAGTAATGCCTCCACTTTTTGAGTGACTGGACTAGATCATACATCTCCAAATCATAGGATAAGTATCTCTTCTTAGCATCATTTAGTTTCTCACTGAAAAATGCAATAGGCCTACCTTCTTGACTAAGTACTGCTCCAATTGCCATGTGACTTGCATCACATTCTACTTGAAAAATCTTGTTGAAGTCAGGAAGTGCAAGGACTGGCTGATGTGCCACCTTCTTCTTCAATGTTTCAAATGAATCATCTGCTTCCTTTGTCCAAGTGAATCTGCACTTCTGTCCTCCTTTTATGGTGTCAAGCATGGGTGCACATACATGACTAAACCCTTTTATAAACTTCCTATAGAAGGTTGCTAACCCATGGAAACTTCTAACATCATTCATGGTTCTAGGAGTTGGCCAATACAATATGGCACTTACCTTCTCTTGATCTATTTTCAGTTTGCCTATAAATTCTTCCCTTGTATTACTGAAAATTAGAATGTCATCTAGATATACTATGACAAATTTGCCTATAAATTCTCTCAAGACCTCATTCATCAGCCTAATAAAGGTACTAGGGGCGTTGGACAACCCAAAAGGCATGACCTTCCACTCATATAACCCCTCATTGGTTTTAAATGTAGTCTTCCATTCATCTCCTGGCCTAATCCTAATCTGATGATAGCCACTTTTTAAATCTATTTTTGTGAAATACTTGGCACCTCCCAAGCAATCAAGCAAATCTTATATCCTTGGGATTGGGAACCTATACCTGATTGTTATTTTGTTGATAGCCCTTGAATCTGTACAAAGTCTCCAAGTGCCTTCCTTTTTTGGTGCTAGTACAGCCGATACTGCACATGGGCTTAAACTCTTGCCAATTAGGCCAATCTCCAACAATTCCTCAATCTACCTTGCTACCTCTTCATTTTGCTCTGGTGTAAGCTTGTATGCTACCTTGTTTGGAAGTGTAGATCCTGGGATCAGGTCTATGCAATGGATGATGTCCCTCATAGGTGGTAGGGACCTTTGCATTCCATTAGAGATGATGCCTTTGTACTTGTCCAATAGTTCTTGGACAGTAGGGTCTATGAACCTTTGTCTCTTCTCTCCCTTGACTTCCTGTTGCTGCCCCTTGTTCACCTTCAGGCTTGGAATTAGGGTATATGCAACTACACCTTCATCTACTATCTCCTTCATGAATTGTTTGCCTTCTACCTTCATGACCTTGACCTCTTTTCCCTTTGATTCTACCTCCTTCTCCATCAATGGTAGTAACTCTATCACCTTACCATCCTTGGTGATTGAATATGTGTTTCTAATGCCATCATGTTGTGCTCTCAAGTCATATTGCCATGGTCTTCTAAATAGGAGATGGCAAGCATCCATCTAAGCTATGTCAAACAATAATCTGTCCTTGTGTGGTCCAATTTGAAACTCCACCCAAGCCTGTTCTTCCACAATTGTTTGCTGACCTTGAGTGAGCCATGAGATCTTGTATGGACAAGGATGTGGCAGTCTTCTAAGCTTAAGCTTTTCTACCATTTCAATAGACACAAAATTTTTAGTAGATCCAGAGTCAATCAGAACTTTACATACCTTTCCTCTTGCTTTGCAAGTAGTTTTGAAAAGAGACTTTCTTTGTGGAGGTTCTTTGTCAGGCACCTTCAACGTGGTCATTTCTCTCCTAATCATCAAAGATTCTCCTTTCTCAGGATACCCATAACAATCAGGAGCATTTACACTTTGATAAGTGTTTGAGCTTGTCACACTTTGACAATCAGATTCTTGGATCAGATTTGTCCTCCTTTCTCCCATTGAACTTATTACTTTTTTTGGACATTTACTAGCTATATGGCCTTCCTGATTGCAATTGTAACATCTGAGAGGTCCTCTGCCCTGAGATCTCCCTCTAAATGGTGGTCTTCTACCTCTAAAATTTCCTTTTTGATTGTAACTTCCTTGAGTTTGATTGTTGTCTCCTTTGTTGTTTTCTTGATTGGATTCACCTTAGTGTCCAAATCCATTTCCTCTGCCTCTGAAAGGACTTCTTCCCCCTCTTTGTTGTCTTCCTCTTCCTCTACTGTTCTGCTCTTGTCTTCTCTTTAATTTCTCTTCTACTTTGAGTGCCAATTGGTAGCACTTTTGGACTGTACCTGGGCTATGCAGATTTAAATCTTCTTGGATGGCAAATCTCAACCCATTGAGATACCTTGCGACCCTCTCTTCCTCATTCTCCTTCACCTTGGTCTTGACACATAGTTTAATAAATTCTTCAGTGTATGAACTGACATCTAACTCCTTCTGTTTCAAATTTTGTCTCCTCTTATGTAGTTGGATGTTGTAATCCAATGGAACATAGGCTTCCTTCACTAAAGCCATCATCTTCTTCCAAGTAGCAACTCTGCTCTTTCCTTCTTTCACCCTGCCATCTTGGATGAAATTCCACCAAGTTAGTGCAACCTCTTTCATTTTGGATTGGGCCATCATTACCCTTTGATGTTCTGGTATTTCCTCTGTTTCAAAGAAATTATTCAAGGAGTCTATCCACTCCATCACTGAATCAGGATCCATCTTGCCTACAAACACTGGTAGGTCTATTTTCATATCCATGGTCCTTCGCTCCATGGATTTGAGGGCATTAAGTAAGCATCTCTGGTCTGCAGGAACCTCTATCTCTTCTTGTCTATGGATCTCCTCTTCATCCCTATCTTCCTCACCAGAATCTTTTCTTCCCTTTCCTAGTTTGTCCCTTAACTTCTCAAACTCATCTTTCAAAGCCTGATTCTGAGCTTTCACTATTTTTCTCTCTGCAATTTGCTTCTTTACTAGGATAGCCAACTCAGCATTGGTCATCCTTGCTGGGAACTCTTCTAACCCTTCTCATTTTGACATCTTGTCTTCTTCTCCTTCCCAAAAGATACAACCTTTGCTCTGATACCACTATGATGCAGAGGACCCATGAAAAAAACTAAGGTACACTTGCCAATGTATGCCTATGTATCATGGATACAATCTTCATACTACTCCTACCGGTCGATATTTGTATCAACAAAAAATGTATGTTTCAACATACAAGTGCTATATGCAATCGAGACATACAAACAACAACGTCCTACTACCGGTTTCCTTTACCTTTGCTACCAGTAGCTTTCTACATCTTAACCCGATGTATCTGCAAAATGTATATTTCAATATGAATTCAAAAACATACAACTCGAACATGCATTCACCGAATATGCCTTCAAGGAAAGTTGACCGCTGACATCCTTTGTACCTGAACCAATGTATGTTTCGACATACAACCACAATATGCAAACCTAAAGATGTATTCCTCCCTCATGCAGACAAATCAACCTTTTGACCAACGTTAACCACCTTGCATGTATCCGAATCTTTCTCTCTCCTTTGTATGCCGATGGGCTTGTACATTTACAATGTACTACTGCTACATGCAACCATGATAGACAATTGCGATATACATAGGAACATGCGATAACGATATACACAGGAAGTATACCTTCATACAATTGCGATATACATAGGAATTGTATATCTGATATGTTTTAGCCTTGTATATTCATAACATGCATTTTCAACATGTTTCCACACTTGATATGCTTTGCGATATATACACAGAAGGTATATCCTGCATACAAAAGCGATATACACACAATTTGTATATCTATTGAAACCACACAGATTTTCACTGTTTGACCCACTTCATGCTTAGCGATTGCACAGAACTATCTCTCTGCAAACATACAGACTTTTGCACTTTTCTAACCTAGCACATGAGGATGCTAGGGCTTATCTAAGCATGTTGTAACCAATCCTGTGAACATAGAATGAACAAATAGAAAATGCAAAACAAGAACATAAACTAATATATACAACCATTCCACCGATTATGAAGTAATCCAACTGGTGGAATGGGCTAAGAGCCTATTTTGATTCCAAAGCAGAAAATTGATTACCTAGTGAATTTGAAAACCAGAAAGATAACACAAACATGATCTTCTTATTACTTTTAGAAATGCATACAGATATCTGATTTCACAGTTGCACAACTTACTTTCACAACTACTGCTCTGTCTAACATCTACTCTCCATCTCTCTAATTGATCAGATCTAGGCTATTTATCCACTTACTATGAGTAGTACTAACTTGGTTCCTAGTGGCTGGGAGACAATTCCAAGTGGCTGGGAAATAACAACCAACTAACAAACTCTTAATAAACAACAACCTTGTCATGACAGATTGACAAGTGTCCTAGGAACTTGCACAGAAACCTAGATGCAAACTACTATAACAGATATTGGTCAAACAAGTCTTATTACATTAAATAAAGATATGCCTAAGACATATCGAGACTTTTTTTTTTTTTAAATGTGCCTGGTAAACTTTTTAACTTGACCGGTGACGTTGGTGTGACACACCCTCCGGCTCCACACAACGCTTTTGCCTGGAGCTATGAACTGGTGAGGCCACAACACGAGGGACCTCATCCCCAGGAAAGAACACTTCAAACCTACAAGCTCGTTGGCCCAGCGAAGGCGTAACGCCTTGTGAGCTCGTTGGCCTAGCGGGGGTTTGAACTGTAGTGGCCGCCACTACAACCGAGCAACTTAACCACCGAACCACGCCCTTATCGGCAAGACATATCGAGACTTTAATCTTCTCCCTTAGGTGTATAATTAACTTGTTGAAGGGGTGCCCTTGCACCAGTTGCAGACAAAGATGACATGAACCAGAACCAAAGAAGTTATGACTGAATATGCTATCTGCGTAAGTTGAATATGCTGGAATATTCTTTGGTAGCTGTATGATTACCAACTAGCAACCATGTGCCTTTATTCTAAACCATTGGATCATTATGATTGGATCCTAACAATTGGACCGATGTAGTCATTTTCTGGCCTTTGTTCTATAAAAGGGCCATGACTTGTCATTTAAGAAGGAGGAGAATCATTTTCATATCTGGCAAAAAGAGGGCCAAATATTGTAGACCCGATTAGAGATCAGATTACTAAGACTAATGAAGACTAAATTGTTGAAATTATGTAAGGTTCTTTCTTCAGATCATTGTAAATGTACTTGTTCTAAAGCATACTAGATGGAGATGAAGCTATAGATTACATCCTGATTGTAAACTTTACGTAATCTTCAAGTTGATTTCTTGATATGTAATGGTGAAATGATGCATTCAATAAAGTGCTTTCATTTTATTGCATATTGTTGTCAACTTTTCCTTTGAAGATTTGCACTGGATCATGCAGATTTGTGGAATGTCCTAGTGAAGTATGATTTAGTTTTTATTCTCTTCATTACTGTATAGGAAAATGTATGTGGATCAGTGATCTTAATTAAGTAATCTTAGGAATCTCATTCTTTAAACTCTATTTTCTCATTTTAATTTTATTGAATAATAGCCATCACAACTACAAAATGCTGAAAATGATAAGCATAATAGAGTAAATATGCAGGAAATCTGTAGACACATGAACATCATATTCATATTTGAGCTAACTGCATGCAAAATTGAAAATATCATGCAAAGAATCACAAATAATGGTAAGACTCATGGAATTATCAGCTTATAGGCACAATATTTACATAAATTCATAGTGCATAAGTAAGATTAAGTAAATATTAGTTCAGTTTCAAGCAAATTGAGATAGTTGCAAAAAGAACTAATCAGAAATCATTAAGGCCATTGAAAATAATGCTGATCAGAGTGGAGATGAACATAAATATACATAAACATTTGCATGAGCTGGTAAAATATTGTAGGATTTAACATCATATGTTGAGAATTTATAGAGAACAGGTGAAAACATAGCATATTCTTCAGACTAACACATGAGGCCCCTGAATGGAAAATAGAAACACACATCAACCTCTGAGTAACGTTAGATGATCGTGACCTGATCAACAGAGACTTGGAGTCATCAATTTATCCTAAATTGATCATACTTTTCAAGATAATAAAGGTTTGTTGTGTAAACTTTTATTCATGTTGTAATGACTAATAATCATCATCAACACTATCCTCTCGTGGGGGCATCATCATCCCATCATTATCCTATCTTTGCATCCCATCCTTTTCTTCTATCCATACCTTAGCTTCTTTGAAATGATGTTACTTGACACAAATCTCATCTTCTCAAACATCATCTCAAAGAGGGGCAAAATGTAGACACCCAAAAATGTCCACGTGTCGCAACGCTACATCAGTTAGGCATCGGTAGTGGATATATCTCATAGGGGCCATTTTCCACACTCATCCACTAGATCCCATTTCCCCCACTTCATCCAATACAAAGCCTTAGCCCTGCTTTCTTATTTGACCACCGAAGGACTATTTGTGGGAGTTTAATCAGATGGTGGATATATCATGTTGGATGGGTTTCTCTTTCTTATCTATTAGGAGGATGATTTTCTTCTTTATCCAGTACCTCATCAATCACCTACTTGGAATACAAAGACTATTGTGCTAAAACCTTTGGATATAGGATATATCCCGTTGAGTTGAAAACCCTCGCATATCCTATAGGGACCAAAAGGTTTGCTTTATCCTGTTTAGGCCTCTAGACCCACTTTGAATGCAAATGACCTTTTATCCTATATAAGTCAAATTGTCTGCCTGAGGCTAATCACTCTGCATGATCTTGTTAATTTAAAAAGGTTTCATATTTTGTAATTGATGTAAAGTTTCAATTTGATGGTATTCCATGCTCATATCCTATAGGAGGGAAAATCCCCATTTTTTAAGGAATTGACTAAATTTGATGTCTAAATGAGGGGTATATGTTAGGAATTCATGCATAATGCCTTGTTTCAATGATTTAAGTGGATTTTTAACCAAATTGACATATTAGTCATGTTGAAATGTTGTTCAAAAGAGTTATTCATTAAGGTAATATGTGTAGGATAGATGTCTTCTCGAGCCACCACCATGAAGTATGAGTTTAAAGGAGTTCCCCCTATCTCAAAGATCACTTCAAGTTGGAATAGTATTGTTGATATAGATATCAGTCATGTGGTCTTAGAGGACTTCAGGTTAATAGTATTTGGTGATAATCCTACCAACGGGGTTCATAGGATAAGAGACAATGGAATAGCTCAAGCTATAAGGTTCCCTATTACTGTCCAATGTTTAGAGTTAATCATGGCATGTACAGAGAGGTAGCACCCTCAAACAAGGTATGTGGTTACTCAAGATAGAATAATCATTGCTAATTTCACTATAGAGGCTATAGAAGAAGCCTTTGACATCCTGATCTATCTCACTATGACCATGATTACTAAAGATAACAATCAAAGGATGTATGATCATGATCTTGAAAGATGCAGAAAGACTATCAATGATACCTGGATGAAGGTGAGAAGGACTGATATGTCCAAGGTGCCTCAGGTCCTTTATAGAAGTGACTTTAAGCTAGAAGTAGGAGATTTAGTAACACTTCTAAGAAGAGTTATGGGATTGGCTACTGCATCAACCTTTGAGCCATGGATTTTTGGCTATGTAGAAGAAGTATTGAAAGGCAACAGGAAGATATATTGGGCTCGAATCATTAGTGACAACATCCATGAGGGTTTCTTGGCCCCGAATGAGACCCGAGTTTTTCACCTATCTTCCTATTTAGTAGATATGCTAGTCAGGAACTTTGTCTATCCTAGACTAACTAACTTGGGAATAGTCAGAAATGCATATGGAGAATTAAAAGTCTATGACTGTTACCCACAACTGCAAATTAAAAACTCATCGGTACACTACAAGAGGGTGAATGTGTTGGCAAGAGACACTATATGGATTCATGTATGTTGTCATTGATGGCAACAAATTTTATCCCATTCATCCGCAAGACATGATGAGTCTCTACCAGAAGTCAGATTGAAGAAGTGTTATGATCCGGTAAGCAAGAGCAGAGCAGTCAGCAAGGTCTGATAGTCAGGTCCGGATCTCTCAGAGGAAGTATCCCAGTGAAGTGCAGATTTGGGGAAGTCAAGATGAGTACCTTGACTAATAGATTCCAAGGATTTAGCCTCCGGTGATGGAAGGGTGAAAGATATGAGCACTTGAATGTTGGGTTCCTGTCTGGCAGAGTAGACAGAGGAAGAACTGTATCGACAGAGTGTCAGACCCAAATTCAGAAGAGATATTGATGATGACTAATTTTCTTGAGGTATCATTCATGATTGGCCAACATGATTGATGACTTTTTCAAACATCTCCTAGATCCGCATCACTTGGTAAGCAAGGATCCAGCCGACAGATCAAAGCTTGGGAAAATATTGACTATTCCGGATGCCGACTAGAAAGGTGGTAAGATTACTTGTACGGATATATATACCAGATGAATTTAGATATGAAGGTGTGTTATGTGAATATGTAATTGTGTGAATAAAAGCAGAAGAGTAGTGGAAAGGCAGGAAGACAGGTCCAGAATGTGACAGGACAGCTGAACCAAAAGAAAGTTAGAATGAAGTGCAGCAGATCAGTTTATTGAGCTCAACTGAAACTGAATCTTAGCATGTGTGGATGCTTCTCATCAGTTCAAACACTGTGTTATCTTTCTCTCTTGTAGGTAGTGAGTCTCTTGTGAGTAGTATGCTCAGGCAGTTAGCCCTAAATTGGTAGGTGCCATTTTGTACTTCTATTCTTCTAACAGAGAATACATTCTTGGGTTAATCACCCCGTGGTTTTTCCCTTAACCATATTTTCCATGTCAAAATCATTGTGTTATGTGTATTGACTTTGTTTCTACTTTCATGCTTGTTTTCTTTGATGCTGCACTAATTATTAAAGAAGAACAGAAAGTTGAATAAATTAAGATAACCGATTCACCCCCCCGCTCTCAGTTATCAACAATTGGTATCAGAGCCAAGTTCCTCCCAATAGAGACTAACAACTTGAGGAAGATTTGGGAATTCAAATGGATGTGTATGGTATGAGGGAGCAACTTAAGTCTACCCTTGATGATCTTGAGTAGTCAAATTCTGAAATCAATGAATTGAAAGAAAGACTCAAACAGGCTGATGATTTCATAAAAGAACTAAAAGAGAAACTGAGTCTCTCTATGAAAAAGAGAAAGGAGCTACTTCAGCAATTGGCAAGTCAAGGTGAAGCCAATGATACAAATGGAGATCTGAAAGAGAAAACCAAGTTATGTGAAAACTTATCAAAAGAAATCATCATGGTAAGACATGAAATGGAATCAGGAGTTATGAAGTTTACCCAAGAAATTGAAGAAAGAAGAAAATATGAAGATGATCTAAGATAATCTCTTAAGGAAAAATTAGAAGACTGCCACAACATGGATAGAATAATCAGACATCTTGAATCTGATCTTGAAGATGCTAAAGATAATGAAGAAAAACTTGAGGATTAAATTGTCTCTCTTAAAAGGGATCTTCAAACAGCAAATGAATACAAAGAGAAATTCAAGATAAGCTCTGCTCAACTTGAAGTTCTTCTTGAAAGCCAAAAGAGGGTAGATGACAAGTGTGGCCTAGGATATGAAAAAGGTGAACGCTCTGGATTTGGTCAGAAGAATTTTGGATCAGAAAATCCAAGGAACAGGCCTAGAAGACCTCCGGTAAGGTAGCCTAATGCTCAAAGATATCCATCCTTCAATGGATACTACCACAACTGCAATAACTTTGGTCATAAAGCTAATCAGTATAGAAAGAGAATGAATTAGACTAATACATCCTTCTCTGGACAGTGTTTCAACTGCAAAAGGTATGGTCACAAATCTCATGAATGCAGAAATATGCAAATGTACAATTCATTCAATGTTAGATGCTTTGCATGCAATAGAACGGGTCATATGGCTAATCAATGTAGATCAAGAGGATATCAATCAAATATGCAAAGAAATATTGTTTTCCAAATTTGCAATAGATCCGGTCATATTGCAAAATTCTGTAGAAGCAAAAATCAGGACAAAAGAGGTTCGGTACATCATAATCAGAATCAAGATAAAGGAAAATGAAAAGTGAATGCGGATGAAGTTCAAAATGAAATGAACAAGATTTGGGTGAAGAAAAGCACAAAGAATGTAGGGGATGGATCCGCACTAGACGCTGGTGTTGATATTCCTTCCAGAAATTAAAAAGTGAGCCTTGGCTCAGGGGGAGACACAAGAAAACCATTTCCCCCAGCCAGTCAATTGGTGCCGGAATTGGCACAAGGAGAGTTGCGGATTAAAGGGTTCATAAGAGAAACATCTAAATAAACTATGGTTAATATATGGAAGATCCACAAGATGTTTAAGATCAAGATTGATCCAGTTATTCAAATCATCCAAATAAGGCAAACCAGAATGACTTAGGTTGAGCATTTATTGCAACTTGGTATTAGGGTTTGCGGAGTAATATAAGGGTTCTTCATATTAAACATTTGTTCATTCTACATTTAAGAAGAAGCAAAAAGGAGCTCTGCAACAAATTTCCTCAAGCCCATCAAAGATCATTTGCAGAAGTTGATTCATCCAGAAATTGATCTGGCTCACTCCGTGAAACCTAAAGGTGCAAAAGGTATTTTCCGTTCCTAAACACCTCTCTACAAATCTTTTTAAAGATGACTACTCCAAATATTGTGAAGATCACTAATAGGCCTCGCCCCAAATTCAAGAAACATCCCTACAAATCCTTGGAAGTAGATCCCCTAGGAGCATTTTCCAGTGTTCCGCATGGTGTCTTGCATACAGAAGATATCAGGGTTTACATTCATGCAAACATTGAAGAATTCAGAGAATTCAAATTGAGGGATATCTACCACAAACAACTAATAGATGATTCATTTGAGCTCTAACCCCAATACAAGGCCTTCTGGGACAAGCACTTTGCATAGTGTATACATTTCCCCTGCTTTGTTGAGGATGAATGGGTCCAGTATGTATTGAGCAGAATACATGATAACTTCATGTGGTTGAATGGACCATTCAAGATCACAAAAGATACCATTAGGGCAGTTACCGATTTGCACTCATCCGGTGGGATACCTATTCTCAAATTGATCAAGAATCAAACTATAAGTGAGGCTACTGGATCTAGGTTTGACAAAAGAGCAATGACAATAGAAGATATCGCTGATCCGGATATCAAGTTTGCCTCCTTGATCATCAGATACAAGATATATCATTCTAGCAGGGAGAATTCATTACCTAGAACTACTATCTACACTGCTTATGAAATGTTAAGAAAGAATTCAGATTATGACCTTTGTTAGCTCCTTCTAAACCAACTCTTGGAGAATCTACAGAAAATAAAGAAAGATAAAAAGAATTCATTTAAGTATGGTGGGTTAATATTGTGCTTATTCTTCTACTTTATGAATGAGCTACCCAGATCCAGTGGATGGGTATGGCAGAATGACAGACCGGTTGCCATACAAATTAGGGACTATTTGCATGGACTTGGTGATGACAAAGCACAAAACACAGCTCTCTGGGGTTTCTTCAAAAACTTCTAGAACATGATGCAAGCTAGAGAGAGAATTCCCCAATCTCTAGTTGAGAAATACAAAGACACAGTATGCTTTATGGTAGAGACTGGTCAGTGCCTAATGGAGGTAGTGGAACCAAGATCAGTGTGGATCATGCCAATGGGGTATGAGGTGGATGAGAAAATCATAGAGCTGCATGTTCAGCACATGCTGAGTCAACCAAAGGATCCCAAGGTAGAAAGGTTTGGAACCTTTGAAGAATTGAGTGTGAAGATCCATGTTGAGCTAAGGCAACTAGAGATGAAAAGAAAGGTAAGAAAAGAAGTAGAAAACATTACCAAAAGCCTTGGCATCTCAAAAGAGGCACTTGATGCCAATAGGGAAAAGAAGGAAAGGACTGAGAAAGAGAAGAAAGAGGTAGAAAAGCAAAGTGTTTCGGTAGAATCCTCCTCCCGGACTAGATCTTCTAGGAGCTCTGCTCCTACCACTAATAAGAGCTCAAATAAATCAAAACCGGAAGCAAAATCATCCTGTAAAGCAGAGAAAAGAACTACGACAAAGGCCACAAGGTCTTACATCAGTTAGAAGGATGATGAAGAGACTGAGTCAGATGAGGAGGTAAAGAAAATGAGGAAAAAGAAGAAAGTATCTAGTGAACCCTCTACTGGTGAAGACAAGGAAGAGATGGAAGAAGAGTTTTTTGAAAAACCCACTCTATCATTAGATGATGTTGTCAAATCAATTACTATGGATGGAAACCTTCAACCAATGGCTGAATTCTATGATCATTATAATGAGGCTGACCAAAAGATCTTGCAGGAAGTAGCAGTCAAGTATCTGAATATCTACAATAAGGCTTTTTATTGAAATTATCTCTTATTCCCAAAATCCTAGAGAAAGATTTAGAAATAAGAAAGAATAATGCTATGGCAAAAGATCTTGAGATTTGAGAACAGATAGCCATTCAGCTTTATCCTTCAATTGATTCAAAGCAAATGAATATGATCTTCAAAGATTGCAAGGATGAGTTCCAGAGCAAAGCAAGAATGAATCAACTTATGCTCAGAGAAATTGACAAAATAGCAAAAGAAACAGAAGAGATCATCCGGAATGCATACTCAAGATTCAACATTCCTATTATAGAGGACTTGGGTGTTGATCCCTCAGCTACAAGTGTTGAAAAAGAATCTATTGAGGCAATGACAGAAGAAGTAATGGACACCGGTGAAGAAAAAGATAAGGACTTGGAATCCTCTGCTCCAGAAGAGGTGGCCCGTGAACAAAAAAACATCACTCCACCGGTTTCCCCTGCTAACTCTGGATCCAAAGGAGAAGAAAGAATAGAGGATAAAGAAAAAGGAGTGAAGGAAAAAGAAGATGACAGTACTAAGGTTATAGAAGGAAAGAAGAGTTTTTTGAAAAACCCACTCTATCATTAGATGATGTTGTCAAATCAATTACTATGGATGGAAACCTTCAACCAATGGCTGAATTCTATGATCATTATAATGAGGCTGACCAAAAGATCTTGCAGGAAGCAGCAGTCAAGTATCTGAATATCTACAATAAGGCTTTTTATTGAAATTATCTCTTATTCCCAAAATCCTAGAGAAAGATTTAGAAATAAGAAAGAATAATGCTATGGCAAAAGATCTTGAGATTTGAGAACAGATAGCCATTCAGCTTTATCCTTCAATTGATTCAAAGCAAATGAATATGATCTTCAAAGATTGCAAGGATGAGTTCTAGAGCAAAGCAAGAATGAATCAACTTATGCTCAGAGAAACTGACAAAATAGCAAAAGAAACAGAAGAGATCCTTCGGAATGCATACTCAAGATTCAACATTCCTATTATAGAGGACTTGGGTGTTGATCCCTCAGCTACAAGTGTTGAAAAAGAATCTACTGAGGCAATGACAGAAGAAGTAATGGACACTGGTGAAGAAAAAGATAAGGACTTGGAATCCTCTGCTCCAGAAGAGGTGGCCCGTGAACAAAAAAACATCACTCCTCCGGTTTCCCCTGCTGACTCTGGATCCAAAGGAGAAGAAAGAATAGAGGATAAAGAAAAAGGAGTGAAGGAAAAAGAAGATGACAGTACTAAGGTTATAGAAGGAAAGAAGACTTCAGCAGAGAAGACCACAGTTGTTAGTGGTAAGAGTGTAGAAGGAGAGAAAGCTCCAAGAGATAGCTCTAAGACTGCAGAAGAGAAGAAGAATCTGTCTCTAGCAAGAGACACTGCAGAAACTGTCAAAGAATTCTTAAACAAAGAGACAATGGAGATTGATGAACTGGAACTTCTACAAGGGCCATTTAATTTTGATTCTCTTTCTCCGATACAAACAATGAAGATAGCTTCATTTGCTAATGCAAAGGCTAAAGAAAAACTCCTGAAGTCTCACATGGAAGACTGTGAGCTAATAGAAGTTGCATCCGGAGTATGGAAAAGATCATGCCATCTTTTCAAAAGGATCCCTCAGCCTCCTCATCCGGTAATCTCAAATCTCTAGTCAATAGTGTTAGCTAACATTTTGATTCCCTAGAGAAGTCAGCAGAGGATAAGGTCCGGAAGGAATTTTTGGCAAAAAGATTATCAGAGGTACAAGGGTTAATAACTGATGATAGGAGGAATATGAATATTGGGATAAAGATGTTAGAAAATGCTCTTAAAGATGGTGGGGAAATGAACAAATTTTGTTTATGATGGTCCAAAGTAACATTGGATATTGAGAAGAAAGTGAAAGAACAGGAGGACAAACTGAAAACACTCTCTAAGAATTTTGATCCTCTCTCCTCTTCCATAATAAATCAAGAATGTCAGACTATTGCAGTCTTGAATGAAATCAAGAAGCTTGAGAAGGAAAAGAAAAATAGAATAAGCAGATTGGGTGAACTTAGAGGGATAATTATCCCTAAGTTAGAGGCCATGCATGAGGCCATAAAAGAAGCTCAGATCACAGCCCGGACTAGTGATCCGACAGATCTAAAAAGGGCAGACGCATTTGCATTCCTGTTGAGTGGTCACATCTCAATTTTGGATAGGATGAAACAAAGTTGGGCAACATAATTCATCCAATTAAAGACAACTTTTGCAGACATACTTCAGTATATGTAAGTATGCTATATATATATATATTTATGCGACTAAGTATAGTTGACTTTTTAAGAATTTTGGTGTGCGGACCCTACCATTTGCCATTGATGTCAAAGGGGGAGTGAGGAGTAGTCAAAAATGAGGAATCCAACTAAGGGGGAGCTCCGAAAAATGTATATAAAAATAGAGCATCAACCAAGGGGGAGTATAGTGTGACACTTAGTCATTTTTCACTAAGTGTTGCCATCAATGCCAAAGGGGGAGATTGTTGGCAAGAGACACTATATGGATTCATGTATGTTGTCATTGATGGCAACAAAGTTTATCCCACTCATCCACAAGACATGATGAGTCTCTACCGGAAGTCAGATTGAAGAAGTGTTATGATCCAGTAAGCAAGAATAGAGCAGTCAGTAAGGTCCGACAGTCAGGTCTGGATCTCTCAGAGGAAGAATCCCAGTGAAGTACATATTTGGGGAAGTCAAGATGAGTACCTTGACTAATAGATTCCAAGGATTTAGCCTTCGGTGATGGAAGGGTGAAAAGATATGAGCACTTGAGTGTTGGGTTCCTGTCTGGTAGAGTAGACAGAGGAAGAACTATACCGACAGAGTGTCAGACCCAAATCCGGAAGAGATATTGATGATGACTAAGTTTCTTGAGGTATCATTCATGATTGGCCGACATGATTGATGACTTTTTCAAGCATCTCCTAGATCCGCATCACTTGGTAAGCAAGGATCCGGCCGACAGATCAAAGCTTGGGAAAATATTGACTATTCTGGATGCCGACTAGAAAGGTGGTAAGATTACTTGTATGGATATATATACCAGATGAATTTAGATATGAAGGTGTGTTATGTGAATATGTAATTGTGCGAATAAAAGAAGAAGAGTAGTGGAAAGGTAGGAAGACAGGTCTGGAATTTGATAGGGCAGTTGAACCAAAAGAAAGTTATAATGAAGTGCAGCAGATCAGTTTATTGAGCTCAACCGGAACTAAATCTTAGCATGTGTGGATGCTTCTCATTAGTTCAAATAGTGTGTTATCTTTCTCTCTTGTAGGCAGTGAGTCTCTTGTGAGCAGTATGCTTGGGCAGTGAGCCCTAAATTGGCAGGTGCCATTTTGTACTTCTATTCTTCTAACAGAGAATACATTCTTGGGTTAATCACCCCGTGGTTTTTCCCTTAACTGGGTTTTCCACATCAAAATTATTGTGTTATGTGTATTGACTTTGTTTCTACTTTCATGCTTGTTTGCTTTGATGTTGCACTAATTATTAAAGAACAGAAAGTTGAATAAATTAAGATAATTGATTCACCCCCCCTCTCAATTATCAATAGAATGATGCATTCACCATGCACATCACTACGATGCTGCAAGGAGACATGTTTAGGAGAATATCTTTAGGAGATGCAAATATAATTCAAAATTATAGGTATTGGTACATCTAATTCCCAAAGTTCACATACCTCAGAGTTTAAGGCTTCAGGAGAGCACCCTATAGACTACCAAAATATCCCACTAATAAGGTAGTTCTATTAGAGTTAACAAGACAACTGTGCACTTGTCACAATATGTTGAAGGACTTGCATAGAGCTATAATTAAGTTCCCAATTGTCTTAGGGAGGGGATTGTTCACATGTATCACTATTGGTGTTGTAGAATCTTCTGATGTGGAGCTACAACAATTACATTTGGTCTCTTACAAGGCTCACTCTCATTTTGACCCATTTGGTACCTTGGAGTAGCATGTCAGCAAAAGCTCTTCCATGTAGAGAAATTAGAAGATTTTTGGGCCAATTGCACAGACAAGCATGAGGTGAAAAGGAGAAGGTACTCCATATTATCTCTAGATTTCATAAAGAAGTTTCATATCACCTCGATGCCAAATCATGTAGTTGATGATGGGGTTGTAATACAAGAGGTTGAGTGGAAAGGAGTTTTTGACCATCCAATCCCTCCTCCAAATTGGGTAAAAGTAGAAGATAGCTCCCTTGAGGATCTTATGAGGAATCCAATAAAATTTAGCAGAGCTTGGGTACATGCACAAGTAGCATAGCTTACTGTTGTTGGTGTACATGTAGACACCCAAAATTGACTCATTACCATTACCACTCAAACAAAGCATTATCACATCATCTACATTTGTCTAACACACTTGAACAATATCCCTAACCCATCTATTTCTTCTATTATTTAAATAAAATTTATATTTATTTAATTAATTCATTAGTTATTTCTTCTAAACAATAATTAAAGAATCTTTAATTGTTTAATTATCTTCATTCTATCTATTTTTAATTAAATAAATCTTATTTATTTAATTAAAAATTCCTTTCATAAGCCCACTTTCCAATTGATTAAATAAATTTTATTTATTTAACAAATTTATCTTATCATTTATCTCATGAGCCGACATGTGTGCCCCTTTCATTTAAAAAGATAAGTGGTACTACATCCTTTTATTTAATATCTTTCATATGTAGTACTTTTTATGTACACAAGCACACATGAGCCATATCTTCTCTCCACTTGTCATCTTCACATTCACCTAGGTCTATCCTTCAATCTTAGCCATTCACATAGCCACCAAATCTCCACAGTTGATTGATTTTGGTTGAGTTCTATATAAACACCCTCTCATTCCATACTACATCTATCTAGCATTCATATAGCATCTACATTATCATCCTGAGCATATTGAGCATTTGAGCATTCATAGCATCCATTGAGTTTTCATCATTATCATCCATCCATCATGGTAGCTTTTATCTTCCTAATTGTTCATTGTTGAAGAAGCAATCCACATCATAAACAAGGAATCACACAATCTAGGTGACATTGTGCTTGAATTGCAGACTTTTAGTTTCATTTGGATTAGATTCTTTGATGATGGTAGGGTTAGGTTTTCATGGCTATGCTTGATCTTATTAACCTAATTTTTTACCTGTCACATTTTGGCATGCCCGGTGGGATTCACGTCCTTGATTAACTTTGCTGTTTGAAGTTGTTTTTATGAAGATCAGATTTGTCAAGTGCTTACGACAAGTTCGAGTCACTTTTGAGCAAAAAACCATCGTTGTCTGCATATTCGCATCGCTTTTGCGCTGAAATCTACCGTCTGTAGCATTTTCTGGATCACTTTTATACTAACAGTGATCACTTTTTGTTTATTCTACATCACTTTTATCCTAACAGTGGTCGCTTTTGCATTTAATTGAATTACTTTTGATCCGATAGTGATCGCTTTTTGTTTATTCTACATCACTTTTATCCTAATAGTGGTCACTTTTGCATTTAATTGAGTCACTTTTGATCTGATAGTGATCGCTTTTAGCTGACTATGTCGCTTATTGCAGAACTAGGGTTTTCAATGTATATTATTTCTTTTGCAGATCCAGGTCACTTATGAGTCAAAACCAACCACTTCATGCTTTTTCACATCGCTTTTGAGCCTAAACAATTCGCATTTGGTGCTTCCGGCATCACTTATGATCTGTAAGATTTTGCCTGTGACAAAATAGAGATCGCTTTTGATAGACAGTGAATCACCTCTAGTAAATTATGTCGCTTTTAGTCTGTATAATTTGCAGTTTGTTTTCTTGGCTACTAATTGGGTATTTGTGCAGCATCTTATCGATTTGTCCAAGAAAAGGAGGTTATCAAACTACTAACATATCTGTTGCAGCTCTGATCAGTCCAAGACTTGTGGTTTTTCACTAAATTAAGAACATTTGGGCTTGGTGCTTAAAATGAATCATTGCTTGCTCCGTACTTGATTTATCATTTTTGATTGCTTGCATGTGATTAATTGTAACCCAAATTTAATAACAAAAGTATCCTCTCCCCTTGCCTATCAAATGGATCTTGGGTGTATGAGAACTTGTTATTATCTTTAGAGTGCCTACCTTCCCAGTGTGAGAAGGGATATGACCCAAGTGGTAATGGGCTAAAGCCAAGTCCTTTTGAACCGCTATATAAGAAAAGTGTTTGTGTCGAAAGCAACAAACAACAGGTGTTGTGTTATACCAACAACCAACCTCCCCCAAAACCCTCCAAGGCGTAACCCTTGAAGGCTGGGAGATTCCACAATGAAGAGTAGCGCTGCCGCATGTATTGCCACCTGAATGGATACCCTTATTAGCAACTTTGTGTAGTAGCCAAAAACCCTCTGACTGCAATTACTATTTTCTTGTCAAAAATCATAAATCAGACATCTTTCCTGACAAACATAGTCACTTTTAAGCCTAAACTACCCACATACAGACAACAAAATCACTTTTGAACCATAGTTAGCTACTTTATACCTAAACAGAATCACTTTTAAACCATAGTTAGCCACTTTTTGCCTAAACAGAATCGCTTTTGAACCACAGTTAGCTATTTTTTGCCTAAACAAAGTTGTATCTAAACAATAGTCAGTTGCTTCTTGTCTGAATCAGGTCACCTTTAAATAATAGTCTGTCACCTTTATCTTAACCTGAATTGCTTCCAATCAACAGTAAATCACTTTTGACCTAACAGTTATCGCCTGTGAACAATTGGATCACCTTTGGTTAACATTGTAACCTACTGTCAGAACCTAAACCAGTCCGCATTTGAGCTATTACCAGTCACCTTTGGTCTTTTCTGAGTCACATATGAGCTATCACTTGTCGCCTATGGTCTAATACCAACAAATCTTAGTGATTCAGCTGACATAGCCTCAAATCTAGCTTGCTCAGCTTTAGCATTAGCTTTCAGACCTGTCTCTGATCATTAGCAGATACATGGACTTTGTCTCCTATTTTGAGCATATCAATCAATCGCATTTCATGATATTTTTATCTTTTTGAGATCCCAAACCAGCAAACCAAACATCAAATCAATCGTTTTGATCCATCAACAAAACATCAGCTTTAGCTTCAACAAACATCAGCAACATAGCAAACTTTAGCAAACAACTTTTCCCTTGAGTGTGTGAGCTATTCTCTAGGGAAAACCAGCCAACAACAAATCAACCAACCAAGCAAAACAACACATCAACCAAAGCAAACCAATCAAACAAATCAGTAACCAAGAAAACCAACAAAGCAACCAACCAATCGATCAGCAAACCATCATCTTTTGGGTCTCAAAACTTTGACAAGCTAAACTTCATTTTTCAACATCAACATTGGTGCAGGAGCACCTTCATAAATTGATGCTTCTATAGGAGTTTGATTAAATTTTAAATGTTTCAATAGTGTAATGAGGTCAATCAAGTCATTTTTATGTGTTTAGGTCATTAGGAGTTTCAAAAATGCAAAATATTGCAAACCATGTAAAGGTTGTCAATGTAAAATTGGGAAAAAAGATGCAAACTTGGAAGGTGAAGAGTCATTTGGCTCTTGGTTCACTCCAAGACAGTGAGAAACTAAAAAGACATGTCTAATGCCTTTAAAAGGCCTTTTAACCTTCACAAATTGGGGAGTGATTGAATAGATGTGAATTGGATTGAAAACTTGTGATTTTAAGCCCTTATTCTGCAGTTCTAACTATTTTTTTCTCTGGTTCCATGCCTTCTATGGCCATGTACAGCCTAGAACCTATAAAATATAAATGTTATATTGAATTAGGATGAATAAGCTTTATTTTTGTTCAAGTCTCATCGAATTTGGTGCAATATTGAGGGAGATATGAGTGTTTTATGGATTGTAATTTTTAGATTTTCCCTGCAACAGTCCTGTTGCAGCATTTGGTATGGTTTTGTACAGATAGATACAAGGGCAAGTTATATATGGCTAGAAAGATTCTTGAGTCTAATTTCCATTTCTTTTTGTTGCATCAAATTTTATTAATATTTGAATAAGTTATGACATTTTTATTAAGGGTAGGTCTGCAAAGTTTAATTTTCTGAAAATGCACTCTAAAAATATGCCTGGTACGACCTGGTACGGCCTCACATTGATATATATAATAGATGGATGGAACAATATGTATTTCTAGTTTACAATTATTTTGGTTTGGTATAATTTAATTAAGTTTTGTGAGAGATATTGCAATTTTGGTGAGGGCAGGTCTGAACGCTGCCTAGGGTTTGTAGTTTTGGGAAAAGAGTCATAACTTTCTCCCCTACCATTGGATCTTCATGAAAATTGGAGGAAAAGTATGTATTAATGTTTTATTCAACCTAACCAAAGCAATTGGATTAGTTCTTTGATTTGTTAAGTTATTGAGGATAGTTTTGGTCCTCCTACCTCTGCATCATATTAGTATCAGAGCTGGCAAAAGATTTGGGTGTTGCATTTGTTCCTATCACTGAGAAGACAGGTGAAGAACTGAAGGAAAGAATGTGTTGGTGACCATTATTTTTGTTACTAAGTTGTTTGGTTGCTGGTGCTTGTTCCATCTAGCTACAAGAAGGATGTTTTCTGAGGTTGTGTGTGTTGGCAGACAAGACGAGGTCTGTCATGACCATTCTCCAATAGAGATTTGGCTGAAGAAGGATGCAGAGAGAAACCACTGAGGAGAGAGTGGTAGGTGCATCACCAGGATCTGCTGTTGGGTGAGATGGATGGTTTGGTGAGTTGGTTTGATGTGAAGCAGTGAGAGAGATGGATACCTGAAGAAGCACTTGATGTTGCAGCCTGAAGAATACTCCACTGATGGGAGTAGAAGGAGCCTGAGGATGCTCTGTGAAGATGGTAGTTTATTCTGTTGGTTGGTTGGTCACCTTTCTATTGGTATGAAGATTTGAAGAATGAATCTAAAATGGAAGCCAAATATAGATATGAAATAGAAGCCAAATTGCAAGCTGAGATGCAACAACTTAGATCAACACCTCTTAAGGATGCAACTTAATTCATGACTAGTATGCCTTTGCATATGTTTATGCCTCATGGGTATACCATTAGAGAGTCATCTTCACAACAAGTGCAACCTCCAACAGCTTTCAAGACTTTTGAAGAAAAATCCCAAGAAGACTTATTGGAATTTCAGGACACCCATGTGTGGGATCAAGTTGAGAGACTTGTTTTATCTAAGCCTAATCATTACTTCTTGCAACTTGCTCGCATGGGCGCTAAATTACCAAGATATTTTGACATATCCGCTATTAGAGAGAACAATCCAAATACTCCCGCTATTGTTGCAAAGGGACCATCGACTATAGTCACACCATCCCCCACCATATCACAAGCTCCATCTTCTACCACATCTCTTTCATTGCCTATTGTTACTTCATTTGATCTCCCATGCTCGGAGCACACTTTAGAACCTTTGATAATGCCAACCAATGTGCTCCCTCTCATGTCACAAAATCTAAACATTCCACCTTTCCATGTTCCTCAACATACACCTCCTCCTACCATGACCGTTTCCATGCCTCAAGTAACACAAGATGTCCATGTGGCCCAAGCGCAAACACTTCAAACATTGCAAGCTACCCTCATATCCCATAGTGTGCAAGCCTCCCAAATTATACCAACAACACCAATAGTCCAAGCTTCACGACCATCACAACCTACCATATCCCATATACCAACTACTAATACGCTTTACACCATCTCTACTAATCCATCCATTACACCATATAATTCCAATGTTAGTCTTATTGATATGAGTGGCCCTCCTATCATTTCTCAAGCCAATCCTAGCTCTACGGTCACTTATGTTGAACAACTTACATCCATTCTGTCATATTCCTCCAATTCTTCACACACCATCAATCCATCTTATTCTACCCAAGGCTTGCCTATTATCACCCAACACATGGCACATACCAATCCTCATGTTGTCCAAAATACAAACCCAAGTGTCCATCCTTCTTTTGCATCTACCAATCCTTCCATCCCTTATCATGTTACAAATCCAACTCCAACTTCCCAACCATTAACTAGTGTCAATCCATCTTCCACTTTGCATGTGATGCCAAATCTTGGTACTCATTCGTCCCAATATACCCAACCACCACTTGTGCCTCAAGGACAACACTCCTCAACCACATATGTGTCACATCCCAATCCTTTGACATACATTGTGAGTACACAACCTCAACAAATGGTCATGGCTCCATATATCCCATAACAACAACCCCAATAGACATCATACCATGTTTCACCCCCTTTGCAACAATAGCAATTATCTTCAGCGGATGTTCAACAAATGATTAAACAAGTGGTAGGACAAGGCAAGAAGACATTTTCTCTAGAAAACATATGCACTTATCCCTTTGACAAGTCTCTTCATATGACACCTTTTCTGCCACAATTTGACAAGTACAAAGGAAAAGGAAATCTGGAAGACCATCTTAGAGCATTCTTTGTGGCATGTCTCGATGTTGCTTATGATGATACATATCTTTTGAGACTATTTCCTTGAAGCTTAGTAGGACAAGCTCTTGAATGGTTTTCTCATTTACCTCTGGGAATTAAGTCTTTTTCAGAGTTAGCCAATAAGTTTTGATCGCACTTCACTTTTAACATTGACCATGAGATAAACATGAACGACCTTGTCAACAATAAACAACGCAATGGTGAAGCCTTTTCTTCATTTACTCAATGATGGCGTAATATGGCTAGAAAATTATCATGGGAAATTCTTGAGAAACAACAACTCGATATCTTTGTTCAAAATCTTCATCCCGAGCTGTCATTCCAACTACAATTGCAAAGTGCTAGCACCTTTGATGAACTTGTTTCCAAAGGAACCATCATTGAACAAGCTTTAATTGCTAAAGGAACTATCAAGATCTTTCGCGATAACAAAGACTATCCTCAAAACTCCAATGATACGTCTTGCTTTTGGAACAAAAATAAGAATGTTGTCAACAATGGTGTTGTGGACGCAAAGAACATCCAAACTATGAAAACTCCCATCAACATCCAAGCTGCTTCTACAACAACGCAACCTTTTCAACGAATGTGACAACGCCAAACTTCTAATCTGCATCGACAATTTACACCATTAGCAGAACCTATGGAAGTTGTCTTTCGAAAGCTTCTCCAAGCGAGCGATATTATCTTACCGGATGCACCACCCAATGGTGATCTACTCTTCAAAGCTCCTTGGTACAAAGAAAATGAGTATTGCGATTTCCATAGAGTTAAAGGACACAAAACAAATGGTTGTATATGCTTAAAACACGTCATCCAAGATTGCATCGATCAAGGATTAATGAAAGTTACACCTTCAAAAACTCAACCTGCACAACAATCAACATCAAACTATGATCTAGAGACTTTCAAGAATTCACTTTCATCTCATGACAAAACAAGTAACCCTCATGCTGGGAATGCCATTCAGTACAACTATGAATCGTCTACCATTGGACGCATTGACCATGCTCTCATTTCTACCATTACTATCCAAGGTAAAGCACCTGATTGCACTATAACCACCTGCAGAGGTCAAGTCACTATTCAAGGAGCACCTGTTCATCCTCCTTGACCATTCTCTAACTATAATATCTTGGATAACCTTGGCAAAACACCCCCGCACATATACATTCTTGAGTTGCTTCATATATCCCCTGCTCACAAAGCTATCCTTGACAAAGCTTTACAAGAATCTTCGGTGCCCAAAGATATTGATATCACAAAATTCCAATCTATGGTCGCTAGCATTGCAGCCCCTTATCATTTAACATTTTTTGACAAAGATCTTCATCCCTCCATCCATCCTTCCCACAACGAAGCCCTCCACATTGAAGTATTTGTTAAACAACGCCGTATCAAATGAATCTTGGTAGATGGTGGAGCTAGTCTTAATATATATTCTTTGAAGTTAATCAAACAATTGGGATATTCTGAGAAAGATGTTGATACCTCCAAGGTTATTATTATCAGAGCTTATGATGATGCCGAGCGAGATACTGAAGGGATTATTTTCTTGCCTATCCAAGTTGGGTCGATCACTATAGAAACCTGTTGTTAGGTTCTTGATATTGACCTTCCTTATAACATCATCCTTGGTTGTCCATGGATACATGCCCTTAAGGCGGTTCCTTCCACATACCATCAATGTCTTAAATTTCCACACAATGGTTTTGGGGTTACTATTCAAGCTGATCCCAATCCATTTGAATTTTGTCATGCCTTTCAAGCTAAATATCAGAGTCCAAACCACATTCCTATCAACATCGAGGCATATCCGTCTTCATCCTATGTAGACCCCTCTGATCTACTCAAGCCATCATCTAGCAAAGCCACTTCCAACCCCTGTATCAAGTACACCGAACATGGCCCTGGTGAATACACACTGCAAGACTCTTGTTGTGTGGGCACCCTTCCATTATCCCCTAAATCTTATGGTAAACCTTCTACATCCAAACCAACTTCAGCCCCCGCTGTCATCAAAGCTTCACCTACAGTATTCCTTAAAGGTGAATTCCTGGATGATGAAGACATTGATGATATAGATTCTTGGATATTCTTTGATGAAAATGACCAAGTTTAATTGGAAGTAGAGAGATACAACAATGGGTTCTGCATCATAAAGAACATGGGCTACAAAGGACATGGTGGATTGGGATCATAGGAACAAGGACCTATTGAACCCATTATTGTGTCTACAAAGTTTAATAAGCAAGGCCTTGGTTATCAGCCAGAGGTACTGCGACTCAAGGACATTAAGTGTATTTCTGATACTGATGCTGGACCTTCCTCGATAGGAGAGACTTCTAATTCAGATACTATCGATGACTCCTGATGCAGAGGCAAAGGTACATTAATATGCCAAGGTGCTCCTGCACCAACTCCCCCCTTCATATTACCAACCTTTTCCAAGAACACTCCATCTTCATGATCTCCGCCGCCTCCTCTAGCCATAACCATTCCTCCATTTCAGTTTCACTCGTATATCCTGACCTCATTGATTGGGACAATAGGGGGCACCGATGTTAGATACATTTGAAAATGATGAAGCTATTGCAGAATTCATGGGCTTGCAACAAGGCATTCCATTGGGTGATCACTGTAGTTAGGGTAAAATTGCAAATTAGGGTAAATGTATAATCAGCAATGATAAAAACCCTAGCAATGCACAATGAAGCACAAGACAACATGAAAATCAAAATAACAAATGTAAATGCAAACCGATCTCCACGCTATGTTTGATTTATCTCCATTGCTCTTCTCCACCTCGCATGAGCATGCAAGATTTTGAAGGATTATTGTTGGAGGAATGTTGGGTGCTCATTTCTGCAGCATAACATTAAGATGAAGATGGTAGAATGAATCATAGATGAAGGATGCAAAGGCTCTAATGATATTTCGACAGCATGTGGATACTTGAGGATCAATGCATGCTTTAGATAATTTGGCAAAATAATGTTACTTGAAGCTCACTGCATCATAGATAATTTGACAGAATAATGGTACTTGAAGCTCAATGCATGCTAATGGCTTATGAGGGGGTTGATTTATAGGAAAGGCTTAGTTCAAATGGATGGTTGAGATTAAAAAGCTAAATGATTGATGTGGATGGCTAGGATTGATTAGGTTATCCCACTCTTCAAGGGAGTTGTAGTCATTTGACAAGTGTCAAGGAGAATAGGGCTTCATGTGTGCTTGTGTACATAAAAAGTACTACATATAAAAGATATTAAATAAAAGGCTGTAGTACCACTTATCTTTTTTAAATGAAAGAGGCACACATGTCGGCTAAATGATAAGATAAATTAATTAAATAAATAAAATTTATTTAATTAATTGGAAAGTCGGCTTATGATGAGAACTTAATTCAAACAAAATATTTGAATTAGTTGGGATATGAGTTGGATATTAATTAAATAAATAAATTTATTTAATTAATTGGCTAAGTAGGATAAGGATGGGATTGAATGGGATTTTAATTAAATAAATAAAATTTATTTAATTAATTGGCTAATGGAATAAGTGGGGTTAAGAGTGGGATTTAGGACAAAATGCTACATGATGTTTAAGTGATGTTTTTGACAAGGTGTTGCTAGACATGAACAAAGTTGGGACAAATTTGGGTGTCTACAATCACAAAGCAAGTTTCATGATGGACTTACCTAAACTAGCATATTTTGGTGGAAGTATCAAATTCTTCAGTCGTAAAAGTGAAATAAACAAAATCAAACAAAATAGGTCACTAGGTGAAAACCAAAAGGCACCTCTTGACCATGAAAAAGTAAAAATAAAGGACGTATCCAAAGGTGAAAACCTCTCCAAGGTGCCTAAGGATGGGGGATTTGATCTTCCTGTTGCCACTGATTATCATGAGAAATCAACAGTGCTAGTTGAACAATCACAAGACATGAACTTGGGTACAAAGCAGAATCTAAAGATCACTTTTTTGGTAGCATCACTATTAGAGCAAGAAAGAAGAAACTTCACAGCATTTTTTCTAAGAAGAGCTATAAATTTTGCATGGACTTATGCTGACATGCTAGGTCTAGATCCATCACTTATGGTACATCATATAGCAATGTCTCCTAATGCAAAACCTGTCAAACAAAAATTGCACAAAATACATCCACAGGTAGCTTTATTGGTCAAGGTAGAGATTCATAAACTATTAGAAGCAAAGTTCATAAAGCCTATTCATTATCCAGAATGGGTTTCAAATTTCATACCTGTAGCAAAACCTGATGGACGAGTTCAATGTTGCATAGACTTTAGAGATCTTAATAAAGCATGTCCTAAGGATGACTTTCCACTACCAAACATAAACAACATTGTAGATCTTACAACCGGACATGAAATGCTATCTTTGATGGATGGATTTTTAGGGTATAATCAAATCAGAATAGCAGAAGAAGATCAAGATAAAACATCTTTTATTTGTCCATGGGGCACATATTGCTGGGTTATAATGCCTTTTGGTCTCAAGAACGCTGGAGCTACTTATCAATGAGCCATGATAGTTATCTTTCATGACCTTTTTCATACTATCATGGAAGATTATGTTGATGACATCCTGGGAAAATCTAAGACAAGAGAAGGAAATCTACATGTATTAGCACAAATCTTTGATCGATTAAAAGTATCAAGTCAGACTGAACCCAAAGAAATGTGTATTTGGTGTAACATCTGGAAAACTGTTGGGATACATTATGTCTCGATGAGGAATAGAAGTGGACCCAGTGAAGGTAAAAGCTATCATGGAAATGCCTCCGCCAACAAATCTCAAGCAGCTCTGCAGTTTACAAGGTAGGTTACAGTCCATCCGTAGATTTATCCCACAACTAGTAGATAAATGTCACCCTTTTCAGCATCTTCTTCATAAGGGTGAACCTTTTAAGTGGGATGAAAAGTGTCAACAAGCTTTTGATAAAATAAAGGAATATCTGGCAACACCTCCTGTGTTAGTACCTATTGTGCTTGACCACCCATTATTGTTCTACATATCATCAACAACAACGACATCAGGTACCCTTCTAGCTCAACATGATGATTTAGGAAAAGAACAAGCCATCTATTACATCAACAAAACTCTTGTGGGTTATGAACTCAATTATTCATCTATGGAAAAAGAATGTTTAGCATTAGTGTTTGCTTCTCAAAAGTTGTGACACTATATGCTGAACCAAACAACCAAACTCATATCTAATGTTGATCCACTCAAATATCTTCTTTCTAAAGCAATTCTCACGGGAAGATTAGCAAAATGGTTCATGATCTTAAGTGAATTTAACATACAATATGTGGATCAAAAAGCCATCAAAGGACAAGTCATCGCTGATCAATTAGCTACAGAACCCATCACAGATATTCATCCAATGTATCCAGAATTCCCTGATGAAGGATTGTTCAATTTAACTTCTCCAACACGGTGGCAGCTATATTTTGATGGATCATATACACAACATGGATCAAGAGCAGGCATCTTTTTTGTTACCCCTCAAGGAGATTATATACCCAAATCATACAGAATTGCATTTCCATGTACCAATAACATAGCAAAGTATGAAGCTTTAATCAGAGAATTACGCATGGCAGTACAATGGGCTATCAAATAGTTACAAGTCTTTGGTGATTCTTAGCTGGTTATCAAACATGTCTTAGATGAATATCAAACAAAAGATGAGAAGCTTCTTCCATACAATCTAATGGTTGATGATTTTAAAAAGTATTTTGACAATATCACTTTTGAACAAATCCCAAGACTACATAACAAAGCAGCAGATGCCATGGCCATGATTGGGTCTCTCCTAGACATGCCATCTAATACACATAAATGTGAGTTTTTGGTCGAACAACTTTTGATTCCAGTATTTGAAGTTCCACAGTCTGAGCTTATATGTGACATTGTTGGTCCCAATTCACCGTGATATGAGGATTTATATGAGTATCTCTGTAATCAAACCTTTCCACTTCAACTATCTAACAACCAACACAAAACCTTTATCCGTCAAGCCTCTCGTTACACTATTTTGGGAGACACCCTTTATCATCAGAGTCTTGATGGTATCCTTCTTAGGTGTCTTGATTCTAAGGAACCAAAAGTGGCCTTACATGATGTACATGAAGGTGTCTACGGCTCTCATTCCGCTGGCCCTGGCCTTGTTAAGAAACTTCTATGAGCAGGATACTATTGGCCAACCATGGAAAAAGATGCACAACAATTTGCAAAGAGATGTCTACAATGTTAGAAACATGGAGATTTAATACATGCACCAGAATATGAGCTTCAGCCTATCACTACTCCATGGCCTTTTTCGCAGTGGAGACTTGATCTCATAGGTAAAATCCATCCTACTTCATCAAATGGTCATAAGTTCATTATCACTGCCACTGAATATTTCACAAAGTGGGTGGAAGCCATACCAATGACTTATATCACAGGCAAGCAAATGTCTAAGTTTATCCTACACTATATCATTTTTTGTTATAGAGTTCCTCAAACTATTGTCATAGATAATGGTTGTCCCTTCAAGAATCAAGAGGTCAAAGATCTTTGCAACATGTTTCATATCCAACAGAGATTCTCTACTCTGTACTATCCTCAGAGAAATGGCCAAGCTGAAGCTTCTAATAAAACAATCATCAAAATTCTCAAAAAGACGGTCAATGAAGCTGGTCAGGATTGGCACCTACAACTCCATCCTGCATTATGAGCATATAGAACAAGTATCAGAACTCCCACTGGAGCCACACCTTATGCTCTTATGTATGGCACTGAAGCTATTTTACCTATTGAGGTTGAGATCCCCTCACTGCGAGTATCCTTACAACATACCATCTTAAAGGAAGAATATCGAGTATCCATACTCCATGATCTTGATCTTCTAGACAAATGACATCGTACAGCACTCAACCATCTCCAAGTCTATCAAAATCATCTATGCCATAGCTACAACAAAAAAATTAGAGAATGCCGATTTCAAGTTGGAGATCTTGTCCTTCAAGAAAATCAAAAGAATCAGCAACACCATGAGAAATAGGGCAAGTTTGAAGCAAATTGGCTTGGTCCTTTCATCATCATAGTAGTTTATGGATTAGGTGCATACACTCTTTCAACACCTGAAGGCATTCCCTTGGATGAACTAGTCAACAGTGTTCGTCTCAAGAAGTTTTATCCTTAAAGCTCAATTATCCCAAAAAAAAAAAATCCATCCAACAGTGAAAACCACTTTGTGGCACTTTGGATAACAAAAAAAAATAGTCTAAGATAAATAATCCATCCTCTGGTGAAAACCTGGTAAACAGGCACCTTGGATAAGTACCATAGTGAAAACCTGGCAAATAGGCACTATGTGTAGTGACTAGCTTCCATCATCTGCTTGGTTTGTTTGATCATCACTCTTCTTACCATATTTTGCCATCCTATCCTACATAGTCCATATCATAATCCACATATCATTGCAATAAATAGCCTTTCCATCTTCATCTTTGTCAATGCTAGCTATCATACTTGAGACATTGTCGTGATAACTATATCTTTTGGCACCTTAGCATCTTGATCGTACGCCTTCCTCATCGTCGCTCCTTCATAATAAACCTCATCCAGCATTAGGGGCAATTTGTTGAGTCTTATTTGGAAGTGGATACCGCTATCTCTAGCTCATAACACATCAAACACTTTAGCTCACAACACAACAAATTTTCAACTTCAACCATAGCGTTCATCCAACAACAAATGTGGCAAAAGAATTTGTAACCAGGCTTCATATCTTAGCAACAGTTCATGTTCATTTGACATCCGATAATCGCAAGGCATCACTCATGCAAACATTCAAGCAATCACGTCAGTCTTTCAACATCACTCACCAGTGTAATAAGCAAGAACTACATCTCAACTCTATCGTTAAAGCCTTGATCCCGTGGATACAGGGTATGTAGGCAATCTAAGATGTGAAGGAAGCACTCTGATTCAGGCTAAGATGATAGCCCCTTCTTTCATCATTCATCTTTCATCTTTCTTCTAATCATCCTTAAATCTTTCATCACACACATCATCAATAAAACCCAGAACTACATATTCATCATGTCTCATCTTCATCATAAATGTGCTTTGATCCTATGGATACAGGGTATGTAGGCAGTCTGGAATACGAAGGAAGTTTCTAGTACTCAAGCACAGATGATCCACCCCATCTTCTTCATCTTCTCTCATCTTCCATCTTCTTCTCTTTGATTAGCTCAAGTAGGAAGCAAACTATGAGTATTCTAAAAGCTCAAGCACTTTAACCAATCAATAATGAGCCAGAAGCTATTTGTCTGCATGCCTTAAGCCAACATTTGCTATAGAATTTTATCAACATCTTTAGCCTTCAACAGGATGCAACTTTCCTCTCAACAAGGCGCCAGCTTAAACCCATCTAAGAGAAACTAAATTTGGCAAGAGAACGTGATGACAGTGTCTTTTGTTTTATCTTTTGTCCCTTTTCTATGCCTAATCAAGACTGCCTTGATCTATCTATATCTTGGTATGTTGCGATGAAGTAAGGAATGGGGCATAGTCATATTGCTTTCGTATGCTGTGTTTGCAGGATGATCTTATTCTCTTCCTAAGCGTATTGGTATCTTGTACATGTTGGGATTAGCATCTTACATATCAATATCTCTATCATCTGAGAAGCTAAACAATCTCTTATGCACTTGAGACTATTCTATGTCAAGACTAGCTCCATACATATAACCAACAAGCTATCATCACTATGTGTAGTGGAGATAAGCTCAAACCATTGCTTGTAGCATCAAAGTCAATCTTGAAACACTAGCTATTATTCAATCTTGTGCATGTGGGCTCAATATCTTGACCTCATATGTTTAGACAAGATTGTAGCATGCTAGTTCTGCATTGGATATCTCGACACCTTGGTCTTCTATACCCTGGTGCATAACATCCACATGCTATATCAAACATAAGGATTGCATTTCTTTTCATTTTGAGCAATTACTTAAAAAGCTTCCCATCATCCCATCTATTCATCCTATTATTCGCCTACATAGCTCCCAACCAAGATCAATCATTTCCATCATCCTTTGTCCACATCTCATATCTTGCAAAACAAGGGTGTTAGACATACATAAGTCCATCATATATCATCTCATTACCATCTATCTATATGCATAAGTCCATCCATATCATAACCATTTACATATTTGCATTATCATACCATTTCCATTCATATCATAATACATCCATACATAATCCATGAAAATACAAATACGACATGCATAACCATCATAATACCCACAGTGCATCCACTACAACATCATATAGATTAGAAATACTCCATCATATATATATACATGTGTCAATATACAAGTGTCTACATATACAAGCTGAGCCATCAAGAATGTATGTACAATCAGCTCTAGGCCTCATCATGATACAATATACACAAGGTAGCCCTAGTGACTATTGGCAGCTCCCTCGCCCTAACCACCACCACTAGGTCCTGCACCTAGCCCCCTATCTCTTAGTGGCCCCATCACTGAGGCTACTGATCAAGATCCACCTGACCTCTGTGAGCTTGAAGCCCTTGACCTGCTCATGAAGTTAGGCTGCCTCTGCTCTATTGGCACAACCCCATAGTATAAGCCTCTATAGTACTTAGCCTCACCCTGTACTCTCCGCAGCTCTGGCTATACCTATGTCAATTGTGTGGCCAAGTACATCATAGCCCCATCTGTCCCTAGTACAGTCACTACTCTATCTTGCTCACTAGTCATCCCCTATAGTTGCTACACAACCGTATCCCTCTCTGCCCGCAGACCATCTCTCTCTGCTCTCATAGCCTGCACCTATTGTATCTCGCTCTAACCTCATCATCTGCTCGCTCTGTCTCGCTACATCTCTTTCCCCTGTCACCCTAGCAAGTGCACCATCTCCTGGCCATCCCCAGCCTACACTCTCAACTGTAACTGAGCCTGGTATGTCTAAGCCTAAGCTCTCACATACCGTAAGCCAATCACTGCCTAGTGTCTATCTATCTCCACCCTCCTCAACCTCATCTGCACTTGTTGCCTCCATCTCCTCTCCTCTCTAATCTGCCTCCACAGCTATTGAATCCCAACATCATCACCCACCAATATCTGCCCCTGAGGCTGTGCAAGTATTTGAGGCTATCCTAGCATCTGTCCTTGCATCTGTATCCCTGGTACTATTGGTACAATAGCCTATGTTGGTGGAGCCTATCATCGCCTCCTCCTAACTGGTCTCTCCATCCCTATCTCCCCAATCTCTCCAACCCACGTCAGTCGTGTCAGTCTAGCTATCACCTAGTATGCATCATAGTCTGGTAGTGTCTTTGGATCTGTAGGACCCTATCCCCACTGCCATACAACTGGCTATAGCCCATCTCTCTCCGCTAAAGCTGTCTCAACCACAACCTTCGGCCCCCAATCAAAAACCTCCTACTAAGTCCTCCCAAAAATGGCATCACCAACTGGTACTGCTTGTGGCAATCTGAACTATCTCAAAACCCTCTCTGGTAAATAACGCTCTATAATATATATGTCGGGTCCAAAAATATATCTCACCTGCCTAGCATAGACAAGCTCAGCATCCTCCTCATCCCATCTATCGCATCCCAGCCATGGCCTCCATAGAAAGCTATCCACCTCATCCAATCTCCTCATCCAGTACACTACTCCTTAATGCTGTCGGTATGTCAGAGCTCCTCTATACATCTGAGCATAAGGCTCTCTTGCAGCTCTAGCCACCCATCCCTCTAGTCTCGTCACTGGAATATGCTCATAAGCCCACACATGTAAAACTATAACCCCTGTAGACATACTCGCTCCGAACATATATGCGCAATCATGTAAGTAATGATAGATCTGTCCTAGTACACACTCCACTCATGCATATCTCGTACCAAGGAGAACATCCCCTCCATCACTGTTCCCCATCCTACTAGAAAGCCTCTCACTCATCTATCTCCTACTAGCCATCTGATGATAGCCACTACAACTCGCTGCAACCTATCACATAGCTCCTCCATCCTCGCCATCGGGATCTCTGAGCCCTCTACTCCAATGTCAGGTGTCCCAAACAATCTCCTGAATGTAGCTAGACCCATATCTGGATCATAATCAACTCGGTCCCCATCTATAGGAATCCGCAGAATCTGAAACACATCCTCCAATGTGATCATAGCCTCTCCTATTGGCAACAAGAATGAACTATGCTTGCTCATCCATAGCTCCACCATCACTGTCATCAGTCCTCGATGTGCCTGCACCAGCTCCAATCTCGACACATGCTCTAATTTGAGGATCTCTAACACTAGCCGCTCCTCTGCATCCAGTAAGCTCACCAAACACAAATCCCTAGGATGTGTCTCCCATGATAACAATGGTGGTAGTATATCTTGCATCATGTCATTCATCATGTTATCCCCTTGTGCTACTTAAATGCTATAAAAATTTGACCATTTATTGCTCTTCTAGCTTCTATCTACCATAAGCGGTTCATTTTTACCATATACACCTATCTGTTGATCAAATGTGACCTCTTTTACCATATGCGCTTCTATCTTACTCATATGTGATCTATTCTACATATGCAATCACTATTGGACTACATGCGAGCTAAACTCTACATGCACTTATCTTTTGCCCATACGTTAGCTACATACCCTAAGCGAGTACTTATCCTTTCTAAGTGAGTTGAACTCCTCTATACACCTATTGTTTGCCCATAAGTGACTTATTTATATTCATATGCACATTTTACCTCTATATTGCCTAGCTGACTAAAAGTGACCTAGTTTTTCTATATGCGACCAAGCCGCGCCTAAAAGTGACTTAAACTACTATAAGTGACCTATTTTCCTACACAAGCGACCTAAACTGCCTATCCTATGACCTAGTCACTTATGGTGATGTGTGTGCATTTATGACGCTTCTAGCCTATCCAAATCATGCTTTTAGCAAAATTTTTGATACATACCGATACATCTGATCCCTCTAGTCGCCCATGTGTCCTCACTCGCTCGGCACAATGATCTCTATGTGGAATCACCATCCTGATAGCTCTCTAACTCTCGTCGCACACCAACTCTAAGGAGCTCTAGATCTCTATAGTTTTCTAAGCACAAATGAGCCTATTTGCCCTTGTCAAACCTACTTATAGCCCTATCCAAAACCCTAATTCTTCTATGCCAAAGCCTATTTTCATCTGCATCATCCCATTTTTCTCCCACCCAACCCCTTTTTTCTTCATGTCACCCCTGTGTCCTAGCTTTCCTTCTATCGCAAGCCAACCCAGCCCTTCCTGGTGAGCCTGGATTACCTCTCAAGGGGGCATTACCTGCCAATTACACTAGGGCATAACCTTGTTTTTCGAACACATATCGTATCTTCTTTGACACAACGCTCTATCGAACATTGTATCAAAGAGGGGCAAAATGTAGACACCCATAATTGACTCATTACCATTAGCATTCAAACATCGCATTATCACATCATCTGCATTTGTCTAACACACTTGAACAATAACCCTAACCCATCTATTTCTTCTATTAATTAAATAAATTTATATTTATTTAATTAATTCATTAGCTATTTCTCCTAAACAATAATTAAACAATCTTCAATTATTTAATTATCTTCATTCTATCTATTTTTAATTAAATAAATCTTATTTATTTAATTAAAAATTCCTTTCATAAGCCCACTTTCCAATTAATTAATTAAATTTTATTTATTTAATTAATTTATCTTATCATTTATCTCATGAGCCGACATGTGTGCCCCTTTCATTTAAAAAGATAAGTGGTACTACATCCTTTTGTTTAATATCTTTCATATATAGTACTTTTTATGTACACAAGCACACATGAGCCCTATCTTCTCTCCACTTGTCATCTTCACATTCACCTAGGTCTATCCTTCAATCTTAGCCATTCACATAGCCACTGAATCTCCACCATTGATTGATTTTGGTTGAGTTCTATTCAAACACCCTCTCATTCTATACTACATCTATCCAACATTCATATAGCGTCTACATTATCATCCTGAGCATATTGAGCATTTGAGCATTCATAGCATCCATTGAGTTTTCATCATTATCATCCATCCATCATGGTATCTTTTATCTTCCTAATTGTTCATTGTTGAAGAAGCAATCCACATCATAAACAAGGAATCACACAATCGAGGTGACATTGTGCTTGAATTGCATACTTTTAGTTTCATTTGGATTAGATTCTTTTATGATGGTAGGGTTAGATTTTCATGGCTATGCTTGATCTTATTAATCTAATTTTTTACCTATCACAGTACCCTTGACTTATGTAGATCCTCAAGAGGAGAGGGACAGTGACAATGAGAAAGATGAGCCCAAAGAGGTTGTAGAGCCAAAGCCTGCAATACAAAGAGGTAAATCTGACAGTGAGGAGACAGAGGATGAAATACCTCTGGCTAATAAGAAAGGGAAAGGCAAGGCAATGAAAGATCCTGAGAAGAAGGTAATGAGGGGTAGCATATCACCTATTAAAACAAGAAATTCTACGAGAAAGCCTGCATAGAGTGGAGAAGCTAAGGGATCAAATCCAAAGAAGGCTAAGGTTACCAAAAAGGCCCCAAGCTTTAAAATTACACAAGACCCTCTAGCTGCAACTACTACTACTTACCTTCCTTTTGTAGTTGCCACTGTTTATCTTGATGTCACCAATGTAAAAACTACTTCTATACTATCTTCTCTGCCTACTTGCATTAAACCATCTACCTCAATTGCTCCTATAATATCCTCTGTGATAATTTATGATGCTACTGCATACCTTCCTCCACCTCTCCTCCATCTTCTCCTCCTTTACCTTCTATTGATGTTTCCATTTCTTCACCGCCTTAGTTCCCTCTTTCCACTCCACTTTCTGTGTCCTTTGTTCCATCCCTTACATCTTTGACATTTCCTCCTTTACCACCCATTTCATCTATTCTATCACCTCCATCCTTTTCTTTACCACCACTCAGTCTATCCACTTAGATTGTTATCCATTCCATTCGTCCTTGACCATCCATTCTTCCTTCTCTAGGATTTGTAGCATTTGCAAATCTCTCCAAAGTACAACTACCTAAAGAAGCAATAAATTCATTCTTTTCAATAAATAATAGTTTATCTTGGCCATTCTAGATTGTTGAGGATATCCTTGGGCCTTCATCCCCTAAGGTGCCCTTGTTGGAGGGTGTTGAGAAAATTTGTGTTGAAATGAATATAATCAATGAAGAGGTCCATATCCAAGATGCTCTTGATATCCCTCCTATTAACATGAGTATTGTAGAGATAGTAGATCTTGATGATAGTCCTCCACAATGTGAATCAGATTAGACTACATTTGACAAGGAAGAGTATGATATAGGAGAGCAGTTGAAGCAGATTAGGTCCCCTCCAAAGGTTGATACATATACTCTTGGGAAGGATAACACAGAGAAGGGATTAGTAGCAGGTAATAATGATTCTTTGAACAAAGAGGGAGATCAAGTGAAGTCTCCTATAGATTCTTTGATAGCTCCTTATTGGCTGCAATAGAAACTACAAGGTAAAAAACCTCAAATTGAAGTTGTTGACCTAGACTTAGACAACTTCCTTGCCTGGCTTGAAAATCCTAAGAAGCAGAAATAGGAAAAGGTCCACTCCAGAATCTATAAGGATGCCTTTGGGTCTAGGATTTCAGAAGTTGCAGTATCTCTAACACAAGAAAATAAAGAAGAGGTTAGGCTAGGAGATTATAACATCTCAACAATAAACCTCAGACCTACCTTAAGGCTGTAGGAGATAGAAGAGTTCAAGGACTCTTTCTCTAATATTATGAACATAGTGGACAAAGATGAGCTTACAAAGAAGCAACTAAAGAAGTAGAATGAAGAGCTTCGTGCTTGCATTAGGTACATGATCAAGCCAATGCAGAGTGAAGATGGCACTGCCATAGCTCCCTCCATTCTTTCAAAGGAAGAATTGGAAAATTTTGATAAAATAAGGAAGATTGATTCTGTGACAAAAGATTGGTTAACTAAAATCTACATAGAAGGGTGTGAAGAAATTGATGAGTTGGGTAAAATGCATAGACTTTTGTGCCCTAAAGGACAAGTGGGAAGTGATGATTCAATACAAGGAGGAGTATGATGATTACTACTCCCATATACATCCCAAGGTCCAATCCATGAGAAAGCTATTTGAGGAAGTTCTCATCAAGGAGAACATTTTGGTGAAGGATAAATTACATATGCCTTTTCATTGGTTAGAGATGTTAAAGCTTAGAAGAGAAATTTTTGATAAGATAAAGACTGAGCGTGAGTCAGCAAAGACTCAACTTTTGGAAGCCATATATGGTTTCAATGATCTCCTCTGAGCTCTAACAAGATTGTATTTGGATGACATTGTGGCCATTTATGTGCAAGAATGCAAGAAATAATTGGGTCTATTACTACAAGGGAATTCTCTTTCCTACAGTGTAGTAGACATGAACAAGGCCATCAACCTGCAAACACATATTAAAGAATTCAAGAAGAAAAAGAAAGCTAAGTTTTCAATTTATCATAATTTATCCAGATCAGTAGATACCCTCAGATTCAGGGAAAATTTTGTAAAATATCCTTCTCTAGAAGATATTAATCTCACGCTTGAAGCCCTAATGGCATTCAGGAAGAAAGAAGCGAAAAAGAGCAAAGTGACAGTCAAAGATGTTCCTAAGGATTAGCATTGAGTAGAGCCAGTAGGTCAGTAGTCAAATGCCAAATCTAGTTGGCATGCCAACACCAGAAACGTGTCATTTGTTCCTTTTTGACTTGTTAATGCATTGTAAAACTGATTTGTCTTATTAGGCATATCAAAAAGTTGTTATTTTGTCCTATTCTATTGAGTTGAAAAGTTATATTTTTGTCTTTTTCCTAAAGGACAAAATTAATTCCAGAATTGTAACTACCAGCTGCCCAAAATTAAATGATGACAAATCTAAGTCCTTGGTGTTGGATTAATCCTCACCATCCATTGAAAAACTTGATATGCCTACTCCTCTATATAAGAGTAGCCATTTTCTATACTTTGTAAGGTTGGAACAATGAATTGTTGAGACTTTGCCAAAATTCTGAATTGATACAAATATATTTACAGGTGTTGCTACATATTTTGTCATTATATTATGGGATTTTGTATTTCATGGTTCATTTCTACCTGATTTTAGATGAAGTTCAGTTGCATTTTGAATGTATGCTTTAGATATTTGATGAATGCTATGGTTCATACCATTTGTATCTTGTTTCTTGTAAGTTACTTTGCATGGTTAGTTTGAACCCATTTTTACAAATTGACTTCAGTTACATGAAATTGATTAAGTTATACTAGTAATTGGGTGTTTAATGAATTTATGTGAATTGAAAATCTTTGTTACCTTTAAAGATTGCACTATTTCTATAGCGTTGTAGGAAACCTTGTTAAACAAAAATTAGTTTTAGGGCATTTATCTATCTAAAGTAATCTCATCCACTATGATTTATCCTTAGTTTTTTCCATTTCTTTTTCTATCCCTAATTCTTTTGAACTTTATTTGACAAGCTAGTAGATTTAGGAAAAAAACTTTACATCACTGATAATAACAGGTGGAGTTTTCAGACTTCAAAATCTAAATCACTTAGGGTTTTTTCCATACATACAACTACCATCCTTTATAAAACCCTACATAAATTCCTTTATATGTAAGTCCCCTTGATTGGTACAATAAAAAAATATCCAACTAAGTTATCTTGCAAGTCAAGACTTGACAGTATAAACCTTGGGGTAGTCTTTTTCTGGGTTTCATGGAATTAGATTCCTTTCAAGAGAGGTGGGATACTTTGTATTTCATCTATGTTGATGTGTGCAAAAGCACCCATCAATAGAATTGGTGTTATAAGGAGGGTAGGACATTGCTTTATTTGTTTTCATGCCCTTCTATTCCTAGTAAATCAAGCTGGGGAGTAGACATAGACTTACAAGCTCTAGCTCTGCTGGAGAAGATCTTTTATTTTTTACACAATTTAGAAAGGAAAGAAGAGACCAAGGGATACCTAGAGCTACAAGATCATAGTCCATACCTAGGAATCCCACTACAGGCCAAGTAAATTTTCTAAACATGACTTGGTTGGCTACGAATCCTTCTCCAATCAGATTTTTCAATTACCATGACATGCCAAAGAATCCTGATAAGTTTTGCTCCAAGTTCTATCCTAATGATCTTGAGTGAACTGTAGATGAACATATAAATATTTTTGAGGGCAACATGCACATGCTACAAGTACAACATGAGGACATAGCCAACAAATTGTTTCCATATTCTCTCCATGATGACCATACTATTGGTTTTCTAATTTACCTATGAGATCCATTACTTCTTGGCAGCTCCTCAAAGATGCATTTTTAGATAGATTCAGGATGCTACTATCACCTACAAATCTTTATCTATCCTTTGTACACATTCAAAGGAAGGATGATGAGTTAATAAACACCTTTAATGATAGGTTCCATAAGGCATATTGTTGTCTTCAGGCACCTTATAACATTGTTGAGGATGCATCATTTCCTATTTATTATGTTGCATTAGATAGGCTAACTTTGATGTTTATCTCTAAAGGAAGAAAAATCCATAGATAACAAACCTAGAAGAAGCTTATACTGAAGCCATCAAAGTGAATATGGAATTAGGTCAATCTTGAGTAGGCCCTATTAATCACATAGGTCCTATAGGTATGCCAAATCAAATTCAACGGATCAATCAAGCCCTGGCTAATCATACCCTTGTGATCAATCCTATTCTAGTCCCAACTATGACCCAGGGTTTGGTGGTTCATCCAGGACCTCCTATATCAGAGGTACCTCTAGTTCAACTCCCATTTCACTAGTCCTCTGAAGCTACCATTGTTATCATGGAAGTGTGCACCCTGTTGAATGATTTGTCTCATTCAACCTCTTTGTGTAACATGGGATGACTACTCTAATTGTGGGCTTAGGTTGTGGGAGTCAACCTCTAGAGAGAGCTAGTTCTCTTGGTGCTTTTACCTATAGCTAATGATTTTGGACTACTGTACTAACTTTTTTTTTAGGGAAAGAGTTTAAAAGAGTTGTAAATTCAACCTACACTACTAACGGTGATGCACCAGAATGATGGTAGATCAATTTTTAAGGTTTTGGGTACCTATCTTCTTTAAAACAACTACTATCCTATGCACAAATATGCTACCTATTTAACGTTTCAGCTTGCTTTGTTAGTTTAATGACCTATTGTTGATCATGATGTTAGTCATAAGCAAACATAGAATACAAATTGCACAACAACCTTTACTCATCTTGAAAGATACGATGAATTCAGAGAATTCATGATCCCAAGTCTCCATGGATTAGTTCATAACCTACTGATGTTACTTAGTGGTTGATGTGCGTTGTTGTTTTCCATTTTGGGGCCTTACTTTCATCAACAGGATCTGATAAGATGCTACAAAGAAACATTATTTCACAGTATATTTCTCCAAATGATATATTTGTACTTAAATCTTTGCATGATATGTGTCAATTTGACATACTTTAACTCAAATATTCTACTAATTTTCAATTATCTTCGAGATATCTGCATATTTACTACTATTTGCTTCTGATTGTCAATTATTTGCAATTGTGATGGTGAATTATTCTGAAATTGAAAGAAATTGAAAAGAATACTTCAAATAATGATGAACCTTCAATTATTGAGCCACATACACATTAGATATAGTCATGAAGAGAAGAAATCAAACCATATGTTCACTAGGACATTCCACAGCTAGATACAGTCAATGCTAACTTCAAAGGAAAGGTATGAAGACAACACATGCAAGCTGATATGCACTACAAGGGACACAGAAAATCAAAGCACATATCAAGAATTCATACATTGATTACTCAAGATTTATGATGGATTGTAATCAAAATAGTCTTCTCATTCATTAAGTATGCAAGAAAATAAATGTATACAACAACTTTGAAATAAGCCCTGAATACTTCAGCAAACAGATTTCAATTAAGTTTTGAATGTTCAAAATAAAGCATCCCTGCACCTTTTATAGAACAAGGTGAGGGAGCGGTTACAAATGACCTACGATCATGATTTATCTTTTAAGATCTATGGCTGATATTCATCTTTGACTTTGTCAGCATTTGACGTGGCACAGGTTGCCAGCTGGCAACCATCTGAATTACTTATTTCCCTAAGTATCAGATGCTTATGTCTTTTCTTGGTATTGCATCTTCATTTACTCATTATCCTTCAAGTTCCTCATCTCCATCATCAGGAGCATCAGGATCATCGCTTCCCAAATCTTCATCATCCTGATGACTTTCTCCTTGTATATGGACCTGCATAGATGTCTGGATATTTTCATAAGATTGTACTATCTTTTCTACTTCCTTGCCATCTTGAATTCTTGCTTTGGTGATGGCGTGCTTGTGTATCTTGTAATTGCCTTGGAGAGCCTCTAATTTCCTCCTCCTTCTGCTAGATGTTTCATTGTAGTTTTCTACTCTGACCTTGATCCTCATGTTTTTGTCCATGACTTCTTCCGTCAGGTGATTTAGAGGGTCATCAGCTACTAGCTGGAAATTGTTATGCAGAGCTTTAATAGAAAACTCTTCATCTTGATTCTCAATCTTTCCCTCTACTTCACCTTCCAAGGTCTCCAAGATGTCTGCCTCATATGACATCATGTCATGCAACTTCATACTGATGTCCCTTAATTTGCTGTTGCATCTTTTGAGCACATCACACTCAAATCAGATGTTCTTGTACCATATATCAATCAAAATGGTAGTATTATTATTTAATACTTGGTTACTTATGAGAACCTGAGGATTAATCCTCCTTATTTCATCTAAAGCACTCAATGCTTTCTCTAACTGAAAGGACCTTCTTCCTGTCTCCATCTATAATCTGTCGACCTTCTTCCTTGAGATGCTCAATGAATTCCACCTCTTCAAAGAGGCTTTCACTATTTCCTCTACTCCATGAAATGCAGATATCATCCATTTTCTCATTATTGATGACTCATGCTTCATGAGATCCAATTTATTCACCTCATCCTGGGAAATAGCAGTCAATGGGACTGCATGATCACTTGAAATATCATCAGGGTTAGTTAACCCTTTTATATAGGCATGCAGCTGAGCAATGTGCTCTTTATGCTGCTTATTTTTCTCTTTTTCCCTCTTCACCCTTTGGGTTAATGAATCAATTATATATTTTCCATCTTGGCCTTCTTGATCCTCATTGGCAAATCTCAAATCTACTGTACTAATCTAGAATTCATCCAGAGTGATCTTGCCTTTCTCTTTGTCAACTGTGGGAACAACTACTTGGGTGGTCCTTTTGCCCGTAGCAGGATCTCTTCATATGGCCAAAGTCAACCTGGCCTTCCTCTTGGGCTTCATTAGAGTCTCTGAAAATAGTGTTGAAACATCAAACTCCTGTATCTCTAATCCGAACTTTGTGCTTATCTCTTTCTCAAGCCATGGAGGAATTTGGTCTCTGGATCCTGGGCATCCACCATCATCATGATGATCATCCTGATCTCCAGTAGCTGCATCTATTTTTCATGGAGATGGTGACTTCGTTATTTCTTCCTCATGATGCTCTTCATCAAGAGGGTGATCTTGGGGTATTTCCTCCTGTTGAGGAATTTCTTTTTCTGGAGGAGCTTCCTTTTGAGATGGAGAATCTTGCTATGCATCCACCTAATGATCATGCGCTACTTCCTTCTGTCCCTCATCCACTTTGGTGATTTCCTCATCTTGAGGTCTATTCGTATCAGTGGATGTTATTATGTCTATCTTAGGTACATTAACCTAATCTGAAGTTGTTATTTACTCTGTACATGTAGTAATTGCTTCTTGAACTTTTAGGGTAGGATCAATTGATGTATCCTTCTCTTCTGCTCCTTTTTCTTGTATTTCCACTATTTTGGGTTCAGCAGATGTATCTTGTTGTTGTTGACCCATATCTATAGTGTGGCTTTCCACTTCTACAAGCTTGACTTTATCAATATCTTCTATTTTTTTAGGTGTCCCCACTAGATTTTCAGGATGTGCTACATCCTCCCTGTGTGTTAAATCTATCACTTCGTGACTGGTTACCTGATCCACTAGTTTATCAAGCCCCATTTCTTGAGCTACCTTTTCTGGGCTCTTTTCTTTCTCCAACTCTACTTGCTTCAGTTCTTCTAACACTGCCACCTATACTGATGGTGTTCCATGTGGTGTTATGCAGGTGTTAGCAACAAGAGTCTCCATTCGTTGCGAAGCAACATTGTCTACCACTTCATCATCTGATAGGTCTACAATCTCATCTAATGAGAAATGACCTCCTTGGCTTGTGCCAGTGGTTTCCTTCATTTGTTCTTTAGCTTGTTTAGTCTTAAATTGAACAATGGTAGGAAGTGGCACATTATGTTGCAGTTCTTTTTGGAACACTTTACTACCTGCTCCTCTCAACATTATAGGATCATGTCTTATCTCACCTCTCATGGATGTTCTTGGTTTCTTAGGTGTGGAGGCCATCACCTGAGGTGCTTTTCTTTTTCTAATGATGGGCATTGGGTCTTCCTCTGTAGGTTCTTCCTTAAGAGGAACATCCTCTTCCATTTGTTTCTGTGATGTCTGACCCTCCTCATATGTTTCAGTAGTTTCAACCGCTAACCTCTAGATCTTTTTAGCCTTTTGTTTATCCATAGGAGGTGGTGCTGATGAGGCCAATGCATGTCCTGATGCTGATGCATCTTCAGCTGTTATAACTACTCTCTTAATTATCACCCCTTTAGGTTCCTTATCAGTCTTCTTACCTCTGGGGGGTCTCTTGCTTTGTTGTTACTGGGGTGGCAACCTTTCTCCCTTAGATTTCCTCTTCTCCATCAGGAAATCATCATATTCCTCATCAGGAATATCTTATCTCTTTTTCTTATTCTCAATTGTAAGGGCTACACCCTTCTTCTTCAGTGCATTTATCTAGTCATCTACCCAAGACTGGGTTAACTATAGGGTCCTACCCGTGAACTGATCCAATGAAATATCCTCATGCTAAGTAAGATCAGGTGCTGATATAGTGTCATTATATATCTTTTTCTCTTCATACTCATTAGCCATTATTTTGCCATCATCCCTCTTTAGTTGTGCAGGCACTGGGATGCAATCAAAGGTCCCAATCTGGTTGACAGTTAGCCTTTGGTATTTTCTCCTTCTAGCTTCGGCTTCATCCTCACAATCTGCCCAGAAATCTTCAAGAAGCCTTTTATGGATGAGTTTCCCCATGATCTTCTACATCCTGCCAAATGGATGATATGATCTTGGCAGTGGGAATGGCTGTAATTTCATCATATTCAAGCCAGCTATGGCTTTCTTTATGTTTTCAAAATCCTGGCATATATGCCAGCCCATTGTTACTAGAAACAATACTGGTGGAATCTTATTATTTGTTTTATATGCGTCTAGTATTGTTGATATTTGCCTCATAAACTCCATTAACACTACTGCATCAGTGGGATACCTAGGGAGCATGAGGGGATGACCTTCAAAACCCTCCATCCTAATATAGGAGAAAGTAGCATATTGTATAAACTAGGCACCATGCCTATAAATAACCTCTTGAGTCTCCATGCTTAGTCTTTTAGTCCTATCTTCCTCCATTGTCCTAACCAGATGCATAGAAAATGCATCATTCACTAGGTTATAATCAGGGAGGAAATTTACACTTTGCAGCTAAGGATAATGATCCCATATGTGGGCATCATTAGTAGTGCCACCAATCTTTCCTTCTGTTACAAGTGCATCAAATGTACCCTTATAGGCACATGAATATACCACATATGAATTCATGTAAAACGCACACTCCAGACCTCCTAGGTTCATGAGCTGATCATGTAGGGCATCACTTATCACTTTTTCCCACACTGGCCTGTTGTCTATATAAACACACATGAGGATGACCCCATATATCCAATCTTTAAAACTTCCAGTGTCAGGCTGGCATGTCACTCTGCGGAGTAGAGCTATCATATATTGTTATTCATCATCGAAATCAAACTTATATAGATGCACTGGTAGCTTGGCAGCCGCAGGATAGGGACTGTTCTTCACCCTCCATTGATACATTCTCTTTCTAGCGGTTTTCTTGTTATTCTCATATTCAATTTGCAACTTCTTCAAATCTATACTAGATACCTTCTTTCCTAATGGCAAATTGAAAGTGGCTGCAATCCCCTTGATAGATAGATCAACATAAACCCTACCATGTTTCTCTACTTTTCTGGTATGTGGGTTGTAGTTCCTTGCACATTCAATAATTAATTTTGGAGCTTCCATAGAGTAAGGGAATCCTGCAGCACTCCACATCCCTGACGCGAAAACTGCGTCCAACAAGATACTGTTATTCTTTTCATCACTCATCTTAGCTGACCATGCCACCAAATCAGTATTTCCTTGGTGTGTATCTGTGATGACACCATATTTAAACTGTACACCCTCAGGTTGAGCGAACATGGGCTTACGAAATTCGGCATCAGACTTGCTCAGTCTCTTGTCTGCCATGGTCTCCTACAATAAACAGTACTAGTCTTACCATACCATATTTCTCATGCATGCATATAACAACATATTCTCACGGCATGATGTACATTATACTCATTTATCATCACTTCATTATAACATGGATAGTTCACAACTTCAAACTAGTGGAAATCATAATACCTGGACATGCAACAATAACAGGAGGGGGTTTCAATTACTTACTTGATTACACTTATTCTCCTAACAGTGCTGATGATTATGTGAAAGGGACTCAAATACCACTGATGTTCATGTGTTTTGTTCTGTTGCAAGCCGCATGCGTCCACAGGTAGTCGTATGAGGGTTTGAAAGCTCGGTGCCTTGTAAAAACTCATTTTTATCGCAAAGTAAATGTAAAATGACTCTATAAATTCACTTTTAACCTCCTCTTTAGGGAAAATTAGGGCAAATTAATTAATACTACTAATTTTTTGTATGAAACTTTTGGATCTCGCCAGGTTTATATATCGCATTCGTAATCGGCGGGAACCACCTACTGCATTTATGGCATTTAATGTCATGGCGACAAAAGGATCGGGGTGATCTCTGAAGATCAGGTGATATTCTGAATATCAGGTGATATTGAGAATATGACCCCCTTGGTATAATATGACCCTCTCCATGTGTAATATGATCATCTGCTTTGGTAGGAAAAGCCCATATCAAAACATCAGGTCAGGTTGAGAATATCGGTTGATATTCAAAATATCAGGGGGTGTTCAGAATGTCTGGTGATATTTATAACATCACCCCCTGAACTAAAGTGACTTTTCCTCAGAATATCGGGGTGACGCCATTAGGATAATAACTTGGCTCATCGTCGTTTCACTATGACGTCATCGTCATGTTATGCAAGAAGGGTCACTGTTGGAAATATACCCCCATGAGGTAAAAAGGATGATGACGTCATCGTTATGTCAATTTTTTTATTTCATCAGAACTATATGACGTCATCATGATATTGGCTCTAGGGTGATATTTTGTGCCAGGGTGATATTCTGAATATTGGGTGATATTTGAAAGATCAGGTTATATTCAAAATATGACCCCCGCAAAATATATGACGTTGTTCGAAGGGTAAATACCTCTATCACCTAAAATTGACATCTAGATCTCCAGATAAATGATTTATCGGGTGATAAAATTGGGTCAGGTGATCTTCTACAAGGTGACTAATGTTAAGAAATATGATCCTCCCCCCGGAATATCAGGTTTGACTAGGACTTTGACTCACCATAACTCTCATTCTTTAAGGAATATCAGGGTGATCCAAAAGGCAAACCTGCATGGAATTTTGTAACCTATCCAATCATGAGCTTATTGAAATGAAATATTAACTTTGAAAAACTAACCTCATCATGATGAATTTACCCAGTCCCCTCTATGCAGGATCATCTGTATTGACTTACTTTTATCAGACCACCAGCAAGCAGAAAACACAAGCCAAGCCAAACAAAAAGTTGGGTCCCTGTTTTGTCAAGTCAAAATAGGGCATGTTGTGCAACCACACAACAACTTGCCACCAAAGAAAATACCAAAATTCAAATGATTCAAGTGATGTAAACACATTCTAACATAGCATTCTAACTCTCTTTAAGCATAAGTATCATAACCTTTCTGAATGATAAAATGTCCTCATGGTAACAATGCTAACAAAGGATCAATAGTGTGCAAATGATTAATTATCCTCATCTTGAAAGCAAGTTGAAAACATGAGTAATTGATGTTAGGCTACATAGTTGGAGATCATCCCTCATATCCAACCTAGATAGAGCTTTGCTGCCAGCAGGCATCCATAGCCCCGGCAAGGTTATCTATACAATCCCCCTAAGTAGAGCCCCACTTCCAGTAGGCATTTATAGCCTCGGTAGAGTTACTTAGATGGCCTAATTTTATTATATTTTTTTTTTGGATTTTCAACATTTATACTTCATATATCTGATGTCATCATGTAAGCTCAGTGTGCAAGGTATGGTCACTTGTTGTTTTAGGTTGGAAATTGCATTGGTAGCAAGGGAGTCCCTTTTGATTTTTCACTTAACACCTATACTTGTATGTTCAAAAAACCCAATGTTGTTAGGTGAGTCATTGTGAAAAAATCACTTTGGTTAAGGAAAGGCACCCTGATGAAAAGATATCACAGACCTGATCATAAGTACTTTCTTAAAATGAGTCATAACCTATATATAAATGTGTTCTCATCACTTGAATCCTAACAATTTAGTTATTTTCTGAGGTGATGAGCTACATGATCTTGACTAACCAAAACAAACACTCAACAAGAAAACTAAAACAAAAAGAAAAACAAAACAACACTGTACAAACAACTATACAAATATACACTATGATACACATGACTAACATGAAGCTACTTAGGCTTGGAAATAATGTTTGAGGAACTATCCATTAACTGGTAATGGAACATCCTCACCTGTCAAGTGTTTAATCCTGAAAGTGTTGTCTCCTAATATATCAGAAATTTGGAAGGGACCTATCCATAATTTATCAAACTTACCATGGTCTCCTTTCCTCTCATGGGCTTTATCCCACATCAGGACTAAATCAGATATCTTGAAGGCTTTAACTTTGGCTCTTTTGTCAAACCAGCGTTTGACAATAGCTTGATGTTTGGCAAATTGATCAATTACCTGACTTCTTTTCTCTTCCAAGTGCATCAGCTGAAGCAACCTAACTTCTTGGTTATTGTCTATGCCTAGGTACTCTTGGGCAAACTGTAGGGTAGGAATCTTCAGGTTAACAGGGAGGATGGGATCCACCCCATACACTAAATAATAAGGTGAGTTTCCTAATGCAGCCTTGTTCCTGGTTCTGTCTACCCATAAGGTATATTTTAGAAGTGTATTCCACTCCCTAGGGTTCTTGTCTACTAACTTTTTTATGATATTCAACAAATTTTTATTAGTGGATTCTACCAATCCATTCCCTTGGGGATAGTAATTAGATGAGAACTTTAATATGATCCCATAATCAGAGGCCCAACTTGACAATTTGGTTGAAGCAAAAGCAAAGCCATTATCACTTACCAGAGCATAAGGAACCCCATACTTGGTGACTATATTACTTTCCAGAAATCTGATAACATCATCTACACTGCAGGTTTTGGTACTGATAGCCTCGGTCCACCTGGTACAATAGTCAGTAATCGTTAAAACATACATGTGGCCTGATGATGATGGAGGATTAATTGGTCCTATGAAATCCATGCCCCATTGTGCAAATGGGCGCGCTTCCATCACTGCCTGCAAAAGTTGGGCAGCATATCTCTCTTTGTTGGCAGCTACTTGACATGTATGGCAACATTTAATATGTTCAGTAGTATCCTTAAAAAGTATGGGCCAATAGTATCCTGCTCTGAGGATTGCATGTGTTGTGGCTAAGGATGACCCATGTGTTGTTCCAAACTTGTCATGTAGCTCTGATAATACTTTATCTGCTTCAGGCCTCTCTAGGCATCTTAGGTATATTCCTTCATAATTTTTCTTGAAAAGTACTCCTGCTTTCATCATATACTTCTGGGACTTTATTTTCAGGGCCCTTCTTTGTGAAGCCTGCAATCTTGGAGGACATCTTCCAATAATCAGGAATGCCTGATGTCTGAGTACCACTCTTCACTGTCCTTCTCATTAATAACATACTGCTGACTTGTGATATTTGGATCAATCTCTGATATCATCTAGCTTAATGTCTGTCCTCTTACTAGCTTCATGGGTGTGATATCCATGTCATATTCCTGTAGGATAGTGATCCACTTGGCTCTTTTCTCACCTGGCTTGCTCTGCATCAATAACATCTTCACTGTTGCATCAGGTACCACAGCAATCACTTTACTTCTCAGGATATAGTGCCTGAATTTCTTCACTGCTCTAACCAAAGAAAGAGCTTGTCTTTCTACATCCATATACCTGAGTTCTGTATCTCTGAATGGGCAGCTCATGAATGCTATAGGCTTTTCTTCTTTTTCTTCATTCCTTTGTGTCACCACTGCTGCAGAGGTATGCTCTGAAGCAAATGAGTAAATATAGAAGTCCTTGGTGTAGTCTGGACTAATCAGCACTGGAGCTTCAGATATAGCTTTCTTTATGTCTTCAAAGGCTGCTCTAGCTTCTGATGTCCACTCAATCTTTGCATCCTTTTTTAGCATAGCATTTAAAGGTCTAACTATTTCAGCAAAGCCAGTGATGAACTTCCTGACAAAGTTTATCTTACCAAAGTAAGATTTGAGTTCTTTCTTGCTTCCAAGAAGCTGTATTTTCATGATGGAATCCACCCTGTCAGGATCAATGATAATTCCATTTTTAGTTATCAGGTGGCCCAGCAACTTTCCTATTGTTACCCCAAATATACATTTCTTGGGGTTCAAGGATATCCCATACTATTCACATTTTTTCAACACATTTCTGAGATCTGCTACATGGTTTCCTCTATCCTTAGAGAATACTGTTAAGTCATCCATGTATATGACTATACATTTTCCTATTAAGCCTCTGAAGGCTATGTCCATTGCTCGCTGGAATGTTGCTCTAGAATTTATCAGCCCAAATGGCATGCGTCTATAAGCGAATATCCCCCACTTTGTGGTGAAGGTAGTTTTCAGTTTGTCAATTTTGTCAACCATTACCTGATTATAACCAGAAAAACCATCTAGAAATGACATCATTTTTGCTCCATTTACAATCTACAGAACTTCATCTAAGGAGGGTAAAGGATAATTGTCCTTCTCTGATGCTCTGTTCAGGTTCCTGAAGTCCACACATAGTCTGATGTCTCCATTCTTCTTTCTCACTGGGACTAGATTAGCCACCCAAGTGGAGTGTCTCACAGGAAATATGATCCTGGCATTTAGCAATTTCTTGACCTCCTCAAAAATTATAGGCTATAGCAAGGCATTAACAGGCCTTTGCTTCTGTCTAAAAGGCTTAGCATCTAGTTTGAGGGGTATGGTATGAGTTATGACTGATGTGTCATATGTTTTCAACTCATCATAAGTCCATGCAATGACATGGATGTAATCTTTGAGTGCCTGAGTTATTCCTTCTAACTCTTCTTCTGTGCACACCTTCCCTATTAGAACATTTCTTTTGTCATCATTCTGTCCAATATTCACTTGTGAATATTGTCCTCCATCAGCTTTTGGAAGATCTTTCTGCTTCAGCATGTTATCTAGATCAAAGGCTCTTTCTAACTCAATCATTCCTTTGGGAATCCTGTTGCTAGGCAACTCTAATATTTCTTCTACCCAAACATGATCTTCTACATTGTTCTCATCTATGATCTGAGCATCAAAGATATCCCTGTTGGAAATGAAATCCAAGATATGTTGATCATCATCGAATACTTGGAGATTAGTAACATTATTAGGCACTGAAGGCACTGATACTAATTCTATTGAAAACCTCTTTAAACCAGAAATAGACAGTGGCTCTAAGGTACTAGCAGCTTGGGCCAAAGCATCTACCCTTTGGTTTTGTTCTCTAGGTACATGGGTGATATTAAATGCATCAAAGTCTTCAATCAGATCCCACACCCTGTGTCTATAATTAGATAGCTTCGTATAATTGCAGGAGCAAATTCCTCTCAGTTGTCTAACAACTAATTCTGAGTCTCCATAGACATGCAGAATTTTTACTTTCTTCTTAAGGGAAAATAGCATCCCATGTATTAGAGATTCATACTCTATCACATTATTGGTACAGGGAAACTGTAGTCTGTAGGCTGCTAGGTAGGACTTTCCTGATGGATCAATGAGATCAATCCCTACCCTAGCACCTTGTTTTGACTTAGATCCATCAAATCTAAGGATTAATGGTTTATCTTCAGTAGGAGGCTTAGCTAAGCCTTCCTTCTTCTTTGCAGCTCTGGCAGCTGCTCCACATGATATCCATTTTAACTTAGGAATTTCAGCTTTCTCAGACTTCATCCTTCCTTTCTTTTGCGAAGCTAATTTTTCTTCTTTCTTTTCATCATCAAAAAGATGTTCTAAACTAGGCACTAAATGTCTCTTTAAAATAGGTAAACACAGTGAACAAGCAGTTTTTGAGTGAGGTGCCTCATGCAACCTGCACCATCCTTCAGTCAGTGCATCTTGTGGAGGTATTTCTTGTTCTATCATCTTTTTAATTTCTCTTGATAAAAACTCCTCAAATCTGGTTAGGTTACTGCATCTGTCTTCATTAGATAACTCATAATCTAACTCCATCAAACAATCACTCCCTGGGGTGACCTTATTATTCCTTTTCTTATTCTCATTGCAGACTAGAATTTCTTCTGTCTCTTGGATAAAATCCTCATCCTGACTCATATTCTCTCCTATTCCTATAGTAGATGAAAAAGAATTAGTATGATCATCATCACTATATGTGGAACTTACCTCTGATGATGATGATGACACTTCTCCGCATGTTTTCTCAAGCTCCATCATGTCAATGCATGCTTCACAAGTTTTCTTAGAATGTGCTTCATCGTGTAATCTGCACCAACCATCAATCAAAATATCATGAACAGGTATATCCAATAATTGACAGTGTTTTACTTGCTTGGACAAGTATATTTCAAAGCTCTTGAAATGATCTACTTCTGTTTTATCTCCATGATCATGATCAAATCCTAAGACTTCAGCATTATCGTCATGAGGATGATCGTCAAGACCATGATCATCATGAAAATCATACATCAGGACCTCCTCTATCCTGATAGTCTGAGGTCTAATGGAATAAACTCTAGGTTCAACATTCACATACATGATCTCATTTATTTTGTTGTACTTGGTGATCATGTGTTTCATTCTTGGTTCAGCATCTACCCTTATCTGGTTTGGTATGCCTTTCCAAGGTAGCCACATGTGACTGAAATCAGTAGACATATATCCATTGAGGGTTTTAGACCAATCTCTGTTGAGTAACATTCCATATGTATCAGGTATGTCAACTACCTGAATGTCAATATAGTATTGAATCCTAGGGTCTGATGCCAGTTGCATATGAATGTGAGTTAACTCTCCTATTACATTCACCTATGTTTTGTCTAGTTGGGTTACCTTCTTTAGAGATTTAGCAGGATGCAACCCTAAAGCATTGCATATGGACAAGGGCATGACATTGGTGGATGCTCCTGAGTCTACTAGACAGTTATGAAAATTCTTACCAAACATTTGTATGGTAAGGAGAAATGGAGGTGACTCACTTTTATCTTTGTATAAGGTCATGTGGGAGGTCTCTACAGCTTGAACAATAGCTAGGACTTTAGTTTTAACATTATTATCTCTGACAGCATGGTCCTTACCCCCAGGCTGACCTGAAAAATGGCTATCCTCTTTAGGAGCAGGATCATCTAGTGATTTCATGAATGCTTTTTTAATGGCTGGAGTTTTTAGTAGCTCTGACAAGGATAAGCTGATTTTGATCTTTTTCATCTCATTTGCCAGATAGGTGACTAACTTGTCAGATTCATGAGGCATGCTCAAAGCTTTTGATGTTGTGTTTGGTGATGCTAGATATTGAGCATTGACCTTGGGAAATCCCAGATTATTGCTTTCTTTGGGATCAGGAGGTGTGTTGAAATTATTTGGGGGTAAGGAAGAGGTCAATGGACCGGTAGGTCTATTGGCATTATTTCTCAAGTTATAATTGTGCTTACCTTGGTACTGCTGTTGGTAAGCATGTACCTCCTCATGTTCATTTGATGGCTCATTGTCATCCTCAAAGGGGAAAACATAATTTGACTCAAAAGCCATAGCTGATTCTTCACATGCTTGGGTATAATGCTGATGTGATGACACAGTCTGCTGATAAGACTGATCAATGTAACTTTCTAGTACTAAGGCTGAATCATACCCATAGGGGACAAGCTCATTCCCTTCTACATGATGTGAATTTCCTACAGTATTGGACACCTCAATTTGGAAAATACTGGCAGCGATTTGAAATTGCAGACAGTCTAACTCTACATGAGCATTAGTATTGTGTATCCTACACCAATTAGTGAGGGCTGCCTTAGCAAGATTGACTCTAGTAGTCTATTTAGCTTCACCAGGAGGCTGATTATCTAAAGGTGATGGTAAGGAACCATTATTTGGCCTGGACTTCCATACTCTAGGTTGTCTAGGGGGATTGTTGTTACCACTGTTATTGTTGTAATTATTGTTGTTATACCCCCTGTCAGGATAACTAGGTCTGTCATTGGTGTAATCTCTATTCTGATTAGGTTGAGAATAGAAGTTTTGGCTTCTCAGGTGAGTAATCTCAGTTGTAAGCTTCCTTAACTAAGCTGATATTTCCTTGATTTCTTCTTTCTCTTCTTGGACCTTGGCTACCACATTTTCAGTTTGAGGTTTGAAAAAAGAAGATCCATGGTTATTGTTGGACTGATCAGCACCCTGAGGCACTTGTGTCTAACTTGGATACTGTGGCACTTGACCATTAGGAGGAGGAGGCATGATACTTAGTGGAGATATCTGTAATGGTGTTGGCATGACTGCCGGAGGTACCATAGCTCCATTAGAATATTGTGAAGGATATGTAGGATATCCAAGTAGTGTAGGAAAGGCTATGTTTAGTGTTGGAGTAGGTACCAGCTGCTGATTGACTTTGATAGCTTCCTGAAAAGCTCCTGTCAAAGTTGTGATTTCAGGATGTGCTCTTCTGATGAACATGGAAGTCAAAGAATCTAGAGCTGAATAATAAATGCTCTTAGCAGCAACATTTGCTACAACATATGGGGTAACTAACTTGGATAGCATTTTCTGGAACCTAGCATTGAAATTGGCAATAGGTTCACCTTCAAATCTTTTGATTGTGGTGAATAGGTGATAGTTCATTGAAGGATCTATTGGTACCTTGAACCTATTAGTGAAAGTCTTTTCAAGAACATCCCATGATCCGACAGAACCCCAACTGAGACTAATATACCAATTATAAGCTTCTTCCCCTAAGGAAAAAGGAAATATTTTGCATATAACGTCCTGATGCTCTATTCTAGCTCTACAGCATGCTTCTTTGAAAGTTCTGATATGATCATCTGCATCCTAATATAGATGATATTTTAGACAGAGTTTATCTAGATTCTTTGGTAAAGCGTGATATGCAGTAAAGGTCAAAGGTGACTCTGCTACAAAGAATGGCATTGCAACTGGAGGAGGTTGAAGTTGAGGTATAATGGGCTGAGGTTGAACTTGGGGTTGAACTAGTGATCTTGTAGGTATTTGCAAACCAATAGGAGTTACAGGAGGACGTTTAGGTGAAGCTCCTGATGCACTAGACCCTAGAGTGTGATGGATGTCTACAGTTCTAGGTCTAAATCCTCTAACAGGTAATTTGTCAAAAATTCCAGTGGATCTAGACCTGGTATTTATCCTGTGAGCCAGGATTTCTCAATTTTGAGGAAAATTGGCTGGATTATTGTAAAGATCAATTGGAATTCACCAGCAAAGGTTGTATTTATGGTCAGAAAATGGTACTAACTGGATATTTTTAGAATATTTGCAGATATGCTGCAAATATGCGGTGATATTTGAAGTTTTGTGTCACAAACGGTGGGATATCAAGTTCTCTGGCTAACTACCTCAAAGATTTGGGCAAATTTACATGAGACAAGTCCTATTTCTTACGATCTTTATCATCACCTAAACTACTGATGATGATCCTTACCTGAATGCTCTCCTTCTAGTGCCAATTTATGTTGATCATGATGTTAGTCATAAGCAAACATAGAATAAAAATTACACAACAACCTTTACTCATCTTGAAAGATATGATGAATTCAGAGAATTCATGATCCCAAGTCTCCATGGATTAGTTCATAACCTACTGACATTACTTAGTCGTTGATGTGCGTTGCTATTTTCCATTTTGGGGCCTTACTTTCATCAACAGGATCTGATAAGATGCTACAAAGAAACGTTATTTCACAGTATATTTCTCCAGATGATATATTTGTACTTAAATCTTTGCATGATATGTGTCAATTTGACATGCTTTAACTCAAATATGCTACTGATTTTCAATTATCTTCGAGATATCTGCATATTTACTACTATTTGCTTCTGATTGTCAATTATTTGCAATTGTGATGGTGAATTATTCTGAAATTGAAAGAAATTGAAAAGAATACTTCAAATAATGATGAACCTTCAGTTATTGAGCCACATACACATTAGATACAGTCATGAAGAGAAGAAATCAAACCATATGTTCACCAAAATATTCCACAGCTAGATACAGTCAATGCTAACTTCAAAGGAAAGGTAGGAAGACAACACATGCAAGCTGATATGCACTCTAAGGGATGCAACAAATCAAAGCACATATTGAGAATTCATACACTGATTACTCAAAATTTATGATGGATTGTAATCAAAACAGTCTTCTCATTCATTAAGTATGCAAGAAAATATATGTATACAACAACTTTAAAATAAGCCCTGAATACTTCAGCAAATAGATTTCAATTAAGTTTTGAATCTTCAAAATAAAGCTTCCCTGCACCTTTTATAGAACAAGGTGAGGGAGAGGTTACAAATGACCTATGATCATGATTTATCTTTTAAGATCTACGGCTGATATTCATCTTTGACTTTGTCAACATTTGACGTGGCACAGGTTGCCAGCTGGCAACCATCTAAATTACTTATTTCCCTAAGTATTAGATGCTTATGTCTTTTCTTGGTATTGCATCTTCATTTACTCATTATCCTTCAAGTTCCTCATCTCCATCATCAGGAGCATTAGGATCATCGCTTCCCAAATCTTCATCATCCTGATGACTTTCTCCTTGTATATGGACCTGCATGGATGTCCAGATATTTTCATAAGATTGTACTATCTTTTCTACTTCCCCACCATCTTGAATTCCTGCTTTGGTGATGGCGTGCTTGTGTATCTAGTAATTGCCTCGGAGAGCCTCTAATTTCCTTCTCCTTCTGCTAGATGTTTCATTGTAGTTTTCCACTCTGACATTGATCCTCATTATTTTGTCCATGACTTCTTCTATCAGGTGATTTAGAGGGTCATCAGATACCAGCTGGAAATTGTTATGTAGAGCTTTAATAGCAAACTCTTCATCTTGATTCTCAATCTTTCCCTCTACTTCACCTTCCAAGGTCTCCAGGATGTCTACCTCATATGACATCATGTCATGCAACTTCATACTGATGTCCCTTAATTTGCTATTGCATCTTTTGAGCACATCACACTCAAATCGGATGTCCTTGTACCATATATAAATCAAAATGGTAGTATTATTATTTAATACTTGGTTACTTATGAGAAACTGAGGATTAATCCTCCTTATTTCATCTAAAGCACTCAATGCTTTCTCTAACTAAAAGGACCTTCTTCCTTGAGACGCTCAATGAATTCCACCTCTTCAAAGAGGATTTCACTATTTCCTCCACTCCATGAAATGTGAATATCATCCATTTTCTCATTATTGATGACTCATGCTTCATGAGATCCAATTTATTCACCTCATCCTGGGAAATAGCAGTTAATGGGACTACATGATCACTTGAAATATCATCAGGGTTAGTTAACCCTTTTATATAGGCATGTAGCTGAGCAATGTGCTCTTTATGCTGCTTTTTTTCTCTTTTTCCCTCTTCACCCTTTGGGTTAATGAATCAATTATATATTTTCCCTCTTGGCCATCTTGATCCTCATTGGCAAATCTCAAATCTACTGTACTAATCTGGAATTCATCTAGAGTGATCTTGCGTTTCTCTTTGTCAACTGTGGGAACTGCTACCTAGGCGGTCCTTCTACCTATAGCAGGCTCTCTTCTTATGGCCAAAGTCAACCTAGCCTTCCTCTTGGGCTTCATTAGAGTCTCTAAAAATAGTGTTGAAACATTGAACTCCTGTATCTCTAATCTGGACTCTGTGCTTATCTCTTTCTCAAGCCATGGAGGAATTTGGTCTCCAAATCCTAGGTGTCCACCATCATCATGATGATCATCCTGATCTCTAGTAAATGCATCTATTTTTGATGGAGATGGTGACTTCGTTATTTCTTCCTCATGATGCTCTTCATCAAGAGGGTGATCTTCGGATATTTCCTCCTATTGAGGAATTTCTTTTTCTGGAGGAGCTTCCTTTTGAGATGAAGAATCTTGCGATGCATCCACCTAATGATCATGCACTGCTTCCTTCTATACCTCATCCACTTTCGTGATTTCCTCATCCTGAGGTCTATTCATATCAGTGGATGTTATTGTGTCTATCTTAGGTACATTAACTTGATCTGAAGCTACTATCTGCTCCGTACCTGTAGTAATTGCTTCTTGAACTTTTAGGGCAGGATCAATTGATGTATCCTTCTCTTCTGCTCCTTTTTCTTGTACTTCCACTATTTTGGGTTCAGCAAATGTATCTTGTTGTTGTTGACCCATATCTGTAGTGTGGCTTTCCACTTCTACAAGCTTGACTTTCTCAATATCTTCTATTTTCTCAGGTGTCCCCATTGGATTTTCAGGATGTGCTACATCCTCCCTGTGTGTTAAATCTATCACTTCGGGACTAGCTACCTAATCCACTAGTTTATCAAGCCCCATTTCTTGAGCTACCTTTTCTGGGCTCTTTTCTTTCTCCAACTCTACTTGCTTCAGTTCTTCTAACACTGTTGCCTGTACTGATGGTGTTCCATGTGGTGTTATGCGGGTGTTAGCAACAAGAGTCTCCATTCGTTGCGAAGCAACATTGTCTAACACTTCATCATTTGATAGGTCTACAGTTTCAACTAATGAGAAATGACCTCCTTGACTTGCGCCACTGGTTTCCTTCATTTGTTCTTCAGCCTGTTCAGTCTTAAGCTAAATAATGGTAGGAAGTGGCACATTATGTTGTAGTTCTTTTCAGAACACTTCACTACCTGCTCCTTTCAACATTATAGGATCATGTCTTATCTCACCTCTCATGGATGTTCTTGGTTTCTTAGGTGTGGAGGCCATCACCTGAGGTGCTTTTCTTTTTCTAATGAGGGGCATTGGGTCTTCCTCTGCAGGATCTTCCTCAAGAGGAACATCCTCTTCCATTTGTTTCTGTGATGTCTGACCCTCCTCATATGTTTCAGTAGTTTCAACCACTAACCTCTGGAACTGTTTAGCCTTTTGTTTATCCATAGGAGGTGGTGCTGATGAGGCCAGTGCCTGTCCTGATGTTGATGCATCTTCAGCTGTTATAACTACTCTCTTAATTATCACCCCTTTAGGTTCATTATCAGTCTTCTTACCTCTGGGGGGTCTCTTGCTTTGTTGTTGCTGGGGTGGCAACATTTCTCCCTTAGATTTCCTCTTCTCCATCAGGAAATCATCATATTCCTCATTAGGAATATCTTGTCTCTTTTTCTTATTCTCAACTGTAAGGGCTACACCCTTCTTCTTGAGTGCATTTATCTGGCCATCTACCCAAGACTGGGTTAACTGTAGGGTCTTACCCGTGAACTGATCCAATGAAATATCCTCATGCTGAGTAAGATCAGGTGCTAATATAGTGTCATTATATATCTTTTTCTCTTCATACTCATCAGCCATTATTTTGCCATCATCCCTCTTTAGTTGTGCAGGCACTGGGATGCAATCAAAGGTCCTGATCTGGTTGAGAGTTAGCCTTTGGTATTTTCTCCTTCTAGCTTCAGCTTCATCCTCACAATTTGCCCAGAAATCTTCAAGATGCCTTTTATGGATGAGTTTCCCCATGATCTTCTGCATCCTGCCATATAGATCATATGATCTTGGCAGTGGGAATGGCTGTAATTTCATCATATTCAAGCCAGCTATGGCTTTCTTTATGTTTTCAAAATCCTGGCATATATACCAACCCATTGTTACTGGAAACAATACTGGTGGAATCTTATTATTTGTTTTATATGCATCCAATATTGTTGATATTTGCCTCATAAACTCCATTAACACTACTGCATCAGTGGGATACCTAGGGAGCATGAGGGGCTGACCTTCAAAACGCTCTATCCTGATATAGGAGAAAGTAGCATATTGTATAAACCAAGCACCATGCCTGTAAATAACCTCTTGAGCCTCCATGCTCAGTCTTTTAGTCTTGTCTTTCTCCATTGTCCTAACCAAATGCATAGAAAATGCATTATTCACTAGTTTATAATCAGGGAGGAAATTTACTCTTTGTAGCTGAGGATAATGATCCCATATATGGGCATCATTAGTAGTGCCACCAATCTTTCCTTCTGTTATAAGTGCATCAAATGTACCCTTATAGGCACATGAATATACCACATATGAAGTCATGTAAAACACACACTCCAGACCTCCTAGGTTCATGAGATGATCATGTAGGGCATCACTTATCATTTTTGCCCACAGTGGCTTGTTGTCTATATAAACACACATGAGGATGACCCCATACATTCAATCTTTAAAACTTCCAGCGTCAGGCTGGCCTGTCACTCTGCTGAGTCAAGCTATCATATATTGGTATTCATCATCGAGATCAAACTTATACAGATGCACTAGTAGCTTGGCAGCCATAGGATAGGGACTGTTCTTCACCCTCCATGGATACATTCTCTTTCTAGTGGTTTTCTTGTTATTCTCATATTCAATTTGCAACTTCTTCAGATCTATACTAGATACCTTCTTTCCTAATGGCAAATTGAAAGTGGTTGCAATCCCCTTGATAGATAGATCAGCATAAACCCTACCATGTTTCTCTACTTTTCTGGTATGTGGGTTGTAGTTCCTTGCACATTCAACAATTAATTCTGGAGCTTCCATAGAGTAAGGGAATCCTACAGCACTCCACATCCCTAACACGAAAACTACATCCAACAAGGTGCTATTATTCTTTTCATCACTCATCTTAGCTAACCATGCCGCCAAATCAGTATTTCCTTGGTGTGTATCTGTGATGACACCATATTTAAACTGTACACCCTCAGGTTGAGCGAACATGGGTTTACAAAATTCAGCATTAGACTTGCTCAGTCTCTTGTCTGCCATGGTCTCCTACAATAAACAGTACCAATCTTACCATACCATATTTCTCATGCATGCATATAACAACATATTCTCATGGCATGATGTACATTATACTCATTTATCATCACTTCATTATAACATGCATAGTTCACAGCTTCAAACTAGTGGAAATCATACTACCTGGACATGCAGCAATGACAGGAGGGGGTTTCAATTACTTACTTGATTACACTTATTCTCTTGACAATGCTGATGATTATGTGAAAGGGACTCAAATACCACTGATGTTCACATGTTTTGTTTTGTTGCAATCCGTATGCGTCCGCAGGTAGTCGTATGAGGGTTTGAAAGCTCAGTGCCCTATAAAAACTCATTTTTATCACAAAGTAAATGTAAAATGACTCTGTAAATTTGCTTTTAACCTCCTCTTTAGGGCAAATTAGGGCAAATTAATTAATACTACTAATTTTCTGTACGAAACTTCTAGATCTCGCCAGGTGTATATATCACATTCGTAATCGGCAGGAACCACCTACTGCATTTATGGCATTTTATGTCATGGCGACAAAAGGATTGGGGTGATCTCTGAAGATCGGGTGATATTGAGAATATGACCCCCTTGGTATAATATGACCCTCTCCATGTGTAATATGATCATCTACTTTGGTAGGAAAAGCCCATATCGAAACATTGGGTCACGTTGAGAATATCGGGTGATATTCAAAATATCAGGGGGTGTTTAGAATGTCTGGTGATATTTATAACATCATCCCCTGAACTAAAGTGACTTTTCCTTAGAATATTAGGGTGATGTCATCAGGATAATAACTTGGTTCATCGTCGTTTCACTATGACGTCATCGTCATGTTATGCAAGAAGGGTCACTGTTGGAAATATACCTCTGTAAGGTAAAAAGGATGATGACATCATCATTATGTCAATTTTCTTATTTCATCGGGACTATATGATGTCATCATGATATTGGCTCTAAGGTGATATTTTGTGCCAGGGTGATATTCTGAATATCAGGTGATATTCGAAAGATTAGGTTATATTCAAAATATGACCCTCGCAAAATATATGATGTTGTTCAAAGGGTAAATACCTCTATCACCTAAAATTGATGTCTGGATCTCTGGATAAATGATTTATCAGGTGATAAAATTGGGTCGGGTGATCTTCTACAAGGTGACTGATGTTAAGAAATATGATCCTTCCCCCAAAATATCAGGTTTGATCAGGACTTTGACTCACCATAACTCTCGTTCTTTAAGGAATATTAGGGTGATCCAAAAGGCAAACCTGCATGGAATTTTGTAACCTATCCAATCATGAGGTTATTGAAATGAAATATTAACTTTGAAAAACTGACCTCATCATGATGACTTTACCCAGTCCCCTCTATGCAAGATCATTTGTATTGACTTACTTTTACCAGACCGCCAGCAAGCAGAAAACACAAGCCAAGCCAAACAAAAAGTTGGGTCCCTGTTTTGTCAAGTCAAAATGGGGCGTGGCATGTTGTGCAACCACAAAACATCTATTTTTCTATTGTTATGAGGAAATAACAAGTTTTTCACGAGTTACAATGAGTTTTGATTGCTTGTACAACTAAAAGACTTCACATGAATGGGTTTTTGCAAGTTATAAAGCCAATGTTCTATGTACATGCTTCATGAGGTTCAATTTTTGAACACAAAATAAAGTACATAACAAATTTTCACAATAAATCTAGCAAGAAATAGAAGGCAAATGAACTTATTTTATTGAAATGATACCTTATACAATATTAAAGATGATCTGAAATTTTCTTTTCTGCTTGAAAATGTGTTAAAAAAAGGTTGTTCTACAGCAAAATCTAAGTTACAATGTCTGGTTTCTTTGCTTCTTCAACTCAAAAACATGAAAAGAACTTTGATTCCATGTTCGTGACAAAACTCTTCAAACTCATTTTAAGTGAACTCACCACCTCTATCAGACCTTGAACACTTGATTCTAGCATTCATTTCATTTTCACCCATGGACTTGAACATATTAACCCTACTGAAGGCTTTTGATTTTTCTTTCAAAAATGTAACCCATGTCATTTTAGAGAAATCATCAATGAGAAACATGAAATACCTCTCACCTTGTAGACTCTTTTTCCTAGTAGGTCTGTACAAGTCAATATGAACCATCTATAATGGCCTTGTAGTAGAATGCTCCTTGGATTTGAAATTTATCCTTGCCTGCTTCCCAATCTAACATTCCTTGTGTATGGTGCTTTTAGGCTTGCTTATCTTTTGCATGTCTCTTACTGCTTGCATGGAGCTAATCTTCACAAGATTATCAAAGTTGATGTGCCCCATCCTTTTGTTCCACAACCAACATTCATGTGTTTGTCCTAGAAGACAAGTCCTTTCATTAATTCCCTTTAGATTATACAAGTTGCCTTCTATCTTAAATCCTTTTGCCTCCAATTTTCTAGACTTTGCTCTTCTGATTTCACACCCTTGATCATGAAATGTGAGACTATATCCTTTGCTACACATTTGACTTACATTGAGAAGATTATGCTTGAAAACTTCTACATAAAGAACATCATGTGTCTGAGATTTTCCATCAATACTTATAATACTTTTTCCTATGATCTTTGTAGATGAGTTATCTCCAAACCTGACCAATCCACCATTCCACTTACCAAGATTGATGGTCTTGCTCTTATCACCAGTCATGTGATTTTTACATCCACTGTCTATCACCCAAATATTTTTTTTCCCTTGAGCATGAAATGTTGTTTGGACAATCATTGAATTTTCAACTCCATTGTCATTCTCCTTGTCTTGCTTAGTGACATTAGTTATCTGAGATTCTAAATTTTCAAAACTACTCCTGTAATATCTTGCTATGTGTCCAACCTTGTTACAAATTTGACATACCACATTGACATCAACAAGTGGAGCAAGAGAATTTCTACTTACAAGATTTCTTCTATTCATTTCAGACTTGCAATCCATAGCCTTATGACCAAACTTGTTGCAGATAAAATAATAACCAAACAAAACATGATTGTTGTTGTTCATGCAGAATTGTCTTGCATGAAGAGATCTTCCTTGAGGTGAGATGAGATTTGCACATTCAGTATCATCCAGACTTCTAATCTTTGCCTTCTTCAACTCCTTTTTGAGTGACAACATTTATTTCTCAAGCCTTGTACATTCTTTTGTCTGAGCTTCAATCAAAGCTCTTTGTTTTTTATTCTATTTCCTTGCAGAATCTATGTCTTTAAGAGAAGAAATAAGTTCTCCTTCAAAATCAACTTCATATTCTTCTTCATCTGAAGTCTTGTCTGAACCATCTAAGAGTACCATGGCCATAAATAGGGATTCTCCTTTATCCTCATCTAATGAGTAGTCATCCACTTCTTCTCCAGAGTTGTAGTCTTCTTTTGAAAGAAAATTTCTCTTGAAATTGTTTCTATTGAAACCCTTGGTGCTATTTTCACTTTCTCGAAAAGGACATTTAGAAGCATAATGACTAGTTCTACAATATTTGAAACATTTGAAAGGTGGCTTACCTTTATATTTTCTTGATCCCCTTTTCATATTTCTCACAAATTTTTCTTCTTCTTCCTCAGCTTCATTACATACATCAGATGTTCCTTCATTCTTCACAATATTGAAAGCAACTTCTCTTTAGCATGGACCTATGACTTCATTTCTCATCTCATAGGTAGAGAGGGACCCAAGAAGCTCTTCTATGGTGATCTTATTCAAATCTTTGGCTTCTTCAATTGTAGAAACTTTTGAATCAAATCTATGAGGGAGAGTTCACAAGACTTTCTTCACAACCAATGAGTCAGCTATGTCTTCACCCATACTCCCGATTCCATTGACTACTTCATCTACCCAGTGCTAATAACCTACTATGTTCTCTTCTTCTTTCATCCTTATATTCTCAAATACTATTTTGTAAGGCTGTAGTTTTGCTTCCTTTATAGTGTGGTTTCCTTCATAAAGATTTTTGAGTTTCTCCCATATCTCCTTGGTTGTCTTACACCGAACAACCTTGACTGACTTTGAACTATTCAAGCCACTTAAGATGGTATTCTTGGCTTTAACATTGTTTTTATGAGCCTTCTTTGCATTTGCATTTATAATAGGATGTTTAGGTTCAACATAATCATTCATGATACCACTCGAAACATCATACCCTAGAAAGGTCGGGTAGGCTTCCATCCTTACTCTCCAAAAATCAAAGTTACTTCCAACCTTCTTCATTAAAACACTGTTGACATCAATGACAACACAAATGCAACAGGATGTACTTGATGCATGATTCTAGTACATAATTTGGCTATGTTAGTATGCTCATTAAATCCAAGCTTGAGCATTTTTCCATCCTATATAGGATCACACCTACAATTCTATCTGCTAGGCTAGATCATGGGTGTGTTCTTGTCCTTAGTTTCTAAATTCTAAATTCTTGTTTTCCCAATCCTAGGATTTAATCATTACCCATCAATTTGGGTGCTAAGATTATCCTAGGACACTTTCACACACACAAAACAAAAGCATGAAAAGAACAAAGAGTATTTCTTCTCTCATAGGAATTAGACACCAATTATTAGTATCAACTATAGACACCTAAATTTGACATTGTCCTTACGACATCACCTAGACACCATGTTGAGAGACTTTTGTCCTAGGCCCCTTTCATTATCCAATTAACTAAATAATTTTATTTATTTAATTAATCTTAGTCCATTTCCTAAATTAATTAAATAAATTATATTTAATTAATTAATTTAGTCCATCCTTTAGTCACATGAATTAAATAAATTTATTTATTTTATTTAGATCCCACTTTGTCCCATAATTACTTAAATAATTTTATTATTTAATTAATTATTTTTCACCTATCCTAATCCTTATACACTTTTACCTATTAGTCTTAGCCGACATCATGAAAATAGTGTTAGAGTAATAGGTTAATTACTTAATTAATTTGATCATATTGATTAATTAATAAAGTCATCTTTACTTTAAGCTTCGAGGCTCCTTTTAGATCTTTTCTTCTACATTCTATTCCACCATGGATGCTTTGGGTCCAACTTTTACCATGCCTACCTTTGAGGTTTTTTGTAATCGTTTGACTCGTGAGCATGCCAAGCTATCACAGTTGGATTCTCTCATAGGATCAAAGAACCAAGCCTTGGTAGCTCAGACATCTAAGGGGAAGCCAAAGAAGAAATAGAAGCCCAAGTCAGATTCAGCAGGTAGTGAGAGTTCCCCCAAGCCACCTTCTAAGTCAGATTCCAAACCACACTTTAATTCTAAGCAGGATAAGTCTTCTAAGTCTGGTGAGTCTTCCTCCAAGACAAAGAAGAAATTAGGTGATCCTTGCAGTTTTTGTGGCAAGGAAGGTCATCCAGTTACTAGGTGTTGGAAGAGATTAGAGGCTTTAGAGGAGGCCATGCAGCAACATCATATCTCTTCAACTCAGTCTTCTTCCCCACACAGGTAAAGGACATGATCTTTCTGCACAGGCCTTACCTTCAGCATCCACATGGATTCTAGATTCTGGTGCTTCTCACCACACTTGCCCATTGTGGCACTTCACATATTGCAGTTGGTGATTCTACACATCTTTCAGTTATAGGTTTAGGTACTGTTCCATTGGACAATGGTTGTATTCAGGATGTTCTTGTTGTTCCTGACATTTTGACAAACCTCCTTTCCATTTACTAGATTTTCCATTTTGGCACTAGTAAGACAGTTAAGTTCTCACCACATGATGTGAGTATTCAAGACCTCCATGATCCTAATTTAGTTGTAGCTACTAGGAGTGTTGATCCTGCATCCTGCTTATACATATTTGATGGCTTTGAGAGCTCTGATGGTTCTGGTTCATCACTTATAGCACATGCATATATAGTGAGTAGGCTTTGGTATGAGCATTTTGGTCATGTCAATTACAAATATCTATAGAAAATGAGTACACAGGCACTTGTGATTGGGCTCCCTCAGATTTCCTATACTAATGGTGTTTGTCAAGGATGTGTACTTGGCAAACATCACCAGGATTATTTTCCTATGGGTAGAGCCACATGTGCTAAGGTACCCTTGGAGTTGGTACATAGTGACCTCATGTCCTTTCTTACTTCTTAATTTTTAGGGGCCAAATTTGTGCTCACATTCATTGATGACTTCTCCAAGCGTACATGGGTGTACTTTCTTAAGTACAAGAGTGATGTCTTTGATACTTTCAGGATCTTCAAGACATTCATGGAGAAGCAATTTGAACTTTCTATCAGGAGGATACACACATACAATGGAGGGAGTATGTCAATCAGGATTTCAGGGACTTTTGTACTGAGCATGGTTTATAGCATCAGTTTACAGTTCCTTACACCCCTTAGCAGAATGGTGTCGCTAAGATAAAGAATAGAACTTTACAGGAGATGGCCAATTGTATGATTCAGTCACATGATATGGATTCTTCATTCTGGGTTGAGGCATTGAATTGTGTCAATTACATTCAGAATTGGATGCCTCATAAGGCATTACAACATATGACTCTGGAGGAGGCTTGGACCCATGTCAAGCCCAATGTTTCTACATTCTTAGTTTTTGGTAGTGAGGCTTCGGCATATATTCCTGATACTCAGCAGAAATCCATGGTGAGGAAAATTTGACCACTCATATTTGTTGGCTACTATGAGGATGTTAAGGTGTACAGGTTGTTTGATCATGATTCTAGAGAGGTCTTGTTTTGATGAGATGTCTAGTTTGATGAGCACTTTCCTCAGATGGATTCTCCATCACCAGCTTCTCCCTCACTTTCTACTCCTCCCAATTCATCTCCTAAGGATTCCTTATCTCTTGAGGATGATGTTGATGATGATCCACCTTTACCACCACCTCCAGATATTCAACCTTTACCCAAGTGAGCCCACAATACTATTGATGCAGCTGGACCTTTGGCAGGTGATCCTTCAGATTCCCGTCATACCCGTGCATAGAAATTAGGTGCTAGTCTTTTGAGTCATGCCATTTCAGATGATCCTCAGAATTTTTTAGATGTGATAGGTAATCCTGAGTGGGATAGGGCTATGGAGGAGGAGTATTCTTCATTGATGAAGAATAATACTTGGGATCTTGTTCATCTTCCTAAGGGAAGAAAGTTGGTTTGGTGCAAGTGGGTGTACCATACCAAATATGCTACAGATGGTTCAATTGATAAGTATAAGGCTCATATTGTTGCGAAGGGGTTTTCTCAGGTTGAGGGTATTGATTACTCTAAGACCTTTTCTCCTGTTGCCAAGATGAATTATATTCGCTTTGTACTTTCACTAGCAGCTTCACAGGGATGGACAATTTTTCAAATGGATGTGAAGAGTGCCTTCTTGCATGGAGACCTACATAAGGAGATCTATATGGAGCAACATAAGGGATTTATGTAGGACACTTCATTGGTTTGTAGACTTTGACATTCATTATATGGTCTCAAACAAGCCCCTCAAACTTAGTATGAGAAGATGGACTCTTTTTTGTTTTTCTTCTGGCTTCATTCACTATCGAGTCATCCCACAATAATGGGTTACACTTTTTGGCCAAACTTGACATTGAAATCAACATTTTGAACTAAATCTTCACTTTATGACACCTATAGCCGCTAAACCATTAGGAATTTGAAGATGATGTGAACTAGTGATTTGTGAGATTTTGTTTGTAGATTCTAAATATATATTTTTAAAAAAATTGGAGTTAAATTGTAAAAAATTTTGCGTCTCCTTTGATTACTATTTTTTAATAGTAAACAACATTTTTTTAAAGTGATGTGTATTCTGCAGCACATAATTTTTTCTACAAAGGATAAAATTCTGATTCTTTTGAATTTAGATTGGTAACACCAATATATAGGGCATGCATTTGGTTTCATAATGTTTTGTTGAATATTTTTTTAATTAAGTTTTGAAGTCAAACCAATTATAATTTAGACATAACTTTTTATGTATGTATCAAAATTCAATTTTTTTTTTTTTTGAAACAAGGACATCAATACCTAGGGCATAGATATTTTTCAGAATTGTTTTTCACTAATTTACTAATTTTCCATGTGTGTAGAACAAAGAACTTGATGTTCGGTGGAAAACCTACATTCACAAGAAATAAAAAATAAATATAATAATCAAATTAAATATATTTAAAATTATACTTTTTGGGAAGCTTATAATAAGGACTACATACTTACAAAACATAAATTTTAAATGAATTCATTTGATCCCTCAAAAGATAAATCAAAAGTGGTTTTTTATCAGCATTTTGATAGGTGTAGAGGAGACTCCATTATAGGTATGGTTTAAAAATAGTGAGGTTCCATCCAAGGGGGTTTGATCAAACCCTCTTCAATTAAAATCCTTTAAATGGAACCTTTCAAGGCTTAAATCATTATATTTTCTAAAAATATGTGATTTCAGCAAAAATCAGGATGTCCCAGAAAGTGTAACCCATTATTGTGGCAACACCCTATCATTTCGATCACACAATGTACATTCAGCATCAGGAGAGTGATCTTCTGATCCTTGTGCTATATGTTGATGATTTAATTCTTACAAGTAGCTCATCCTCCATGATTCAGAGTGTTCAGAGAGCTTTGATGGAGCAGTTTGAGATGATAGATCTTGGTCTTCTGCATTACTTTCTTGGTCTATAGGTTATTCAGTATTCGGATGGGATCTCCATATTTTAGTAGAAGTATGCTCTTGATATGCTTCAGAGATTTGGCATGCTTGATTGCAAGCCTACCCCTAGACCATTTCAATTAGGTTTTGTCTTGTCTTCCACTTGCACTACTCCTTTAGTAGATTCTACATTATATAGGTAGTTGGTTGGCAACTTATTGTACCTAACACATTCCCATACTGATCTTTCCTTTGTGGTTGGTCTTGTCTCTTGGTTCTCACATGATCCACATGAGAGCCATTGGCAAGCTACCAAACATATCTTGAGGTATATTTAGGGCACCACTCATTATGGCATTCACTATACATCAGGAGCACCTCACATTATTGGCTTCACTGACTCAGATTGGGCTGGTGATGTCAATGATTGGAAGTCTACTTCTATCTTTGTTTTTTGCCTTGGCTCTGGTCCTATTACATGGTCTTGCAAGAAGCAATATGCTATTGCATTATCATCTATAGAGGATAAGTACCGAGCTATAGTTTTAGATAGCCAGGAGGTTTTATGGATTTGACAGTTAATGACTAAGTTTGGTTTCCTCCTGATAGTCCCACTCTTCTTTGGTGTGACAATTAGAGTGCTATTCAAATTTCATGCAACCCAGTGGAGCATCAATGGACTAAGCACATTGAGCTCCATATGCACTTCATCATGCAGTTGATTCAGGATGGTTCTCTCATCTTGGAGTACATTCCTACATAGGAGTAGGTTACAGACATCTTCATGAAACCTTTGGCATCACCTCGCTATCTTGAGTTGTGATCCATGCTTGGGTGTGTTTAAGGTAAAAAATGAAGAGGGTTTGATTTTAATGGTTTGTGTATATCCTCCTTACACCATTAAACATTCAAGGACATTCAACCAAGTAGAGAACTCTACTACAGATCTCCTATCACTTGGAACATAGGGGAAGATTGGAATTGTGTGAATTAGTTATTCAATTAAGTCCAATTATGCTCAAAACTGTAATTACATGAATTCGTGAACAAATAGACAAATTATAGAAAATGATCACACACAAAGATATCAAATTAAAATCAAATGCATACCAGATTTTGAAGTTCATAAAATAGAAAAGTTGGGGACTAATGAGGGGCACCCTAGTCTAGTGCCATAGTTTTTGTCAAGATCTAGGAACCTTTTCTGCAAACTATTCCTACTATTCTAGAGATTTTCCTGTTGTAGGATTTGGAGGACTAATGAGCGGGTGCCTGAGTCCAGGTCCCTATTTTCTTCTCTGATCTACAATTCCCACAGTCTGCACTATTCCCCTACAACTCCACTTTTTCTTCTTTCGCAACCTGTAACCTACAATCACGAAAAAATGGGTTGGGGGTTGTGGTGTTTAGAGACTTGCCTCAGTTAAGCCCCGAAGAGACATTCAAGTTTTCTGAACACCATTGTTAGATAAAGAGTACTTATCCCTGCAAGATAGAGGCAAAATCCAAATGATAAATGATAGAAAACACAATTGATATCACCTTGTAGTGAAGATCTCATGGGAGGAAGATGCTCTTCATGCCATGAGGAGATGGATGCTAAATCTACAAGTACAAACACAATAACAACACAAAAGTCTTCTCTACCACACAATGAATGCCTTGAATCACTTTCACATAAGCTCATGAATCAAAATTGAAATCTAGTTTACAAATGAATCACTAATCATGCTTATATATGTAACTACAAACATTCATGCTAAGAATTTCATAATTGCAAATTACCGTGTCAGCATAGGACATAAATAATGGTCATAAATTGACACTTTGAAATTGGTCCTAACCTAAAATAGGGCAGGACTAGGGAGTGGGCACCCAAGTCCTCCCCACCCCATTTCAGGCAGGATTTATGCTAAATGCATCCCCTGAGTTCCATTTGCCATGAAATTTCAAGGTTTTCTCATCGAGAGTCATCAAAATCATGCAAGATGCTCTAAATGAATTCTAAAGGACCCAGGAGCTAAACCTTAATAGGAAAAAGCCCCCAAGGTTACTTTTTCTGACATAACATTTAGCCCCCACTTTAATGTATGTATGAACACAAGGTTAATACATGCATTAAAGTATGGTCAATAAACATAGCAAACACGCCAAGCACAGAGAAGACACGCCAATCATAGAGAAGATAGTAATAGGCATGCAAAATATGAAGAAGATAGTTACAATCACACAAAACATAGAGAAGACAACATTGAAGACACACAAAACACAGTGAATATAGTGAATGTAGTGAAGACAGTGATGATTTTCTTTTTCATTTTCATATATATGAAATGTAGATCAAGTACAAGGAAAGTAAACACACCACCCATGATGCAGGAGGGACTCAGACATGCAATACAAATCAAGCACGCCATACAAATAAAGAATGCCATACAAATCCCAAAGCATAGGAGGGACTCATCACCACTGGTCTTTAAACTATGCTTGGGAACAAACACACAATACACACACTTGGAAGACAAGGAGAAAACATGACAGACAAGCAATGGAGTGTTCCTATTTCTAGGTTCATCACCATCTTAGGCACATTACAGGCACACACCAACAATTGTGCTTTGCCACAACAATCACCGAAGACACACTTAAGGGTTAAGTTAGTCACAGAACTGCTCCCCGCCTCCGCAGAGGACTTTTTGAAAATGACAGGATGTGCATTCTCCACGAGAAATACACCATGCCCCACCTTAGCAGAGGGCTTAAGATAAAAAGGATATATGTGATATCCTGCCTCCACAAAGGGCTTAAATGATTACAATATATTTCAAACAAATCTCAGAGTGCAGAAGGGACTCATCGCCACCAGTCTTTAAGACTGCACCTGAGAACAAGCACACTTTACTAGCATCTAAATCAGACAGTTTACCTTATATATGCCTCCACCTTAAGTTGGTTGATATCATGTATCAATATCAAGCACGTTAAGGTAGGTAGAAATCACACAAGGGAACATGAGCTCTCACAAAGTCCATGCCCCCCAGAGGTGACATGTACTTTATGATTACCAAATGTTCCCACAAACACATTCCTACAAGAAAAGTGTTAGTGTCCATATAATCATGATAAACAACAATGCATATGATCAATTACATGAAGAATCAAGCAATGCAAGATTCAAGATAGACAAAGTGCATGAAGTACTAGTGTTTTTATGTTTTGTAAGTGCGATAAGCCACCATCAAGATCACATGGAGTGATTCTACTAGCCAAGTGTTAGATATATATAACAACCCCATCGTCATGTATGGACTAGATCCATTTTTTAATTTCTCATTGAAGGGACACTAGATCCATATTAGTATAATATGTTTTTCATCATCCACCCGCTAGATAGAAACACTAGAGGAAGGAAATAATAAATCAAGAGAGGAGAAACAAGTGCCTTAGGGACAGTCACGTAGGAGGGTGCCCCCAAGTCACCAACTACAACTCTATGTCCATAAGACACAACACACAACAGTGAAAAATAGAGGAGAAGCAATACAAAAGAATGATTATACAAATAGAAGGTCACAACAGAGGCGGTCTCCTAGTATCTTGGACCTTACAAGAGAATGAAGGGTCATCCCAGGAGGCCTGAACAACACATAACACATCACAGGGGAAACACAACATGAGAGGTATGTTAGGACTAGAAAAAACTCACATTTTTCACTAGCCACCATCCTCCATATACCATAGAAATTTTTCACACTTTGATTTTATGATCAGCACTAATTGTTAAAATTTGTATGACAAGATCCATTATAACTAATGACTCCATGAATATGGCCATTGAGATAAGCATTTCCCTAATCATAGTTGAGAAAAGAACTTTAAGAGAAATTGATCTTTATCAGGAAGATCATGTGCATGTCTTGCTGATCAAACAAGCTATAGTTCTTTATTAAACATTTTATGCACATTGGGAAGACATAAATAAAGTCTCAGCGATCAAAAGTTTAAAAATGATGACAAGTGTGCATAATCAGGAAGACATTACATAATGTTTCACCAATAAAAAAACTCATCGGCAAAAGAAAGAAAGTTGGAATGAAATTTTTAAATCATGTCGATCTCAGGAGTCATACCGATGGTACAGTTTCAGCAAGATATATATATATATATACCCCCACTGATAAGTCAAGACAATAGTTTTGTCAGAGTAACATATGTGATTGGAGTGGGTTTTCCATATCTTGCCGACAATATAGGTCACTCCGATAAGAAAGAATTGAAAGGTTTCAGTGAGAGTCCCACCGATGCATCCCAATAAACAAAAGCAATAGAGAAAACATATTGGGGAGACTAGGAACATCAGGATGGCATCCTATTTTCTTATCAATGGTACATGTCAGCCCGATGAAGATATAAATGAGAATCATTTGTCGATAAGATACTGGGTGACGCCTAAAAGGGTTCCTAACGGTCCAGATCACCCTGATATCGGGTAGACTTGATGGTGTTCTCCACGAAACACTGAATTGAGAAATGAGGTAAAAAGCAATCATATCAGTAAGAAAAGTAAGATATCTTCTTGATTAAATAAGAGAATTAAATGGACACTTCGTATCAGAAAGACATCAAGTTGGTCTTGGCGATCAGTTATGGATGTATAAACAAAAGATGGTGCCAAATGAAACACACAGATCGGCCTAAGACTAGAAGAGTTTCACCAATACAACGACATTATATCATTCTAATATTTTAAAATCTAAGAAAGCCACTGCATTCATTTCTAGTGGCCAGCATTAATGGCTTCATGAAAAAAATATTATATGAACCTTTCTAAATCAAAAGGGATTAAACCAAATAGGAATTTTCAAGAGTTGTAGTGGAGAAAATGGGGAATTGAGCAGAGGTCGAGGAATTTAGTATGCCTGAAACATACAAGTAAGCATACAAGTCCTCCCTACTACTGATAAGTTATAATTCCATTCTGTATAGAGATAGAATGGAAGGTCCCATGAAAACAAAAAATAAGAAACAATTAGGTGAAACCAGTCAGCCCAAAAGCAAGAAGCAAAAAATTGAAATAGGGAGGGAAGTCAAAGCACAAGAACGAAAGCTGAATCAAGACCTCATCGATCAATTCCCTAGTTCAAGACCAAAAGCTAGGAGGTCTACATAGTTAAGGGTAGATGTAGAGAGATTAGAAGACAAATACAAACATATGGGAAATGTGTGGACCCCCATTAGGGGCTATGAATTGTTTATGTTTCATTACTATCAGAGAAATAGATTTGAACCAGTTTGCAACCCTTGGAATTTTAATTTGGGAAAACTAGTTGTCACTGATGTCTTCGTAAATATGGATCTTTAAAACTCTTGGCCAACCACTATAACCTGAATCTTAAAGCTATCTGCAACCTGCAAGGATAAACTTTTATATATGTGTCTAAAAATGCACTGTGTGAGGTTTTTGGCTTGAATGACACATATGATGAACCTATTGTCTATAAGGATTTAGAAAAAAAGTACTAGAGAATGGACACCACATACAAAGGCTAGAGATTTCCATTACATAGGCCTAGAGATAATGGAAACTTAGTGTTGATGATTGTTTTGATGTAATCATAACAATTAGTTAAAATTCACATAAAATGAACCAAAATTGACTTGAAAGATATGAAGGAATCGGTTAAGATTCACTTAATCCCAAGTTTAATATGGTCAGGTCTTGACCTATTGGGCAAATTCAGTTGGTCGATGTGAAGCTATAATGTTCAAGGGGCCTTACGTGATTTAGGGTTTCTTGTTGGTTTACTGGACTCAAACTATGCAAAGATTAATAAATGTCAATATGTTGTTCATCCCTTTTGCATAAACTTATACTTGTGCTGCAAAACTTTAAATAGTCTTCTCGGATTATTACAGCTTTCTCCTCCTAAATATTTATGAAAACTGTCTACTTTCAAACTCTATTATGCATGCTTCTTTCAAATATGAGACAAATTTCCTTTAAATTTCTATGTTTTCAGTTAAGTATTTTCAGATGGGTTGGGAAAAGTTAGAAAGATCTAATCTACACTTCATTCATTCTATTCGAAGGATCTAATTATTTTTTTATGCACTTGATAAACAATACAGCAATTTGATCAAATCCACAGACAAAACCTCAAATGTATATTCTGAGCATTTTCACAAACATACACCTAAGATTGTAAGCTCTAAGAGAAAATGTTTCAAACACAAAGAAGAGCAGGAAAACACTCAGAAGATAGATGCAGAATTCTAGATTCAATTGTATTAGAAACAGACAGTCATATAAGATATACAATGTCTGAATGACTCTTAGCTTCATTGACCAAACTACAAAAAACTTACAAGCTTTACAGATACAGTAAGGAAGCTAGATGTTCCACGCATTCCTTATTATAGACACAGGTGACCTCCTTCTACTTCTAAACTAAAAGGTCCCTCTATTCTAAAAAAATCCCTGTGTCAAGTATTACAGTGTATCAAGGCACAATATATAGACTTTCTGATTGTCCTCAATGCAACTCAAAATGCTAGTTAAACAATGGTTCAAACCTCTGGTTACAACAATAAATGTTGGAGAACAAGTCTCCCAAAATATCTCTGAGCATACATCAAATCTAGGCGAAATATGCCCTTCTGGAAACCCTAGCAGCTCAATAATAACTTCTGTGGTCTGCTGCAATAATGTCTTCAACTGCATTTTGTCTTCATCAATGAAGACCCTTGACTTCTTCACCCTTCATCCTTATCTTCCTCTGCTCCTGAGATCTGATTTCCTCCTCCGTGATGTCACTACCATTAAGTTTCAGTTCCCCCTTCAACTGCAAACCTGCAAAAAAATAGATAAGCAATAAGTATCATTTCATTTAATAAATAGTAGGAACTAAAACACCTGTTAAATCAAGGCATGAATGTGCAAAAAAATGTAGAAATCAGGCCCTAAATCTGTGAAAATCACATCCAAAAATGCATATACAGTGCTTAGAAAAGTTGGGTCAACTATCGTTGACCAAAAAATATGCATTCAGGCCCCAAAATCAGCCTCAAAATTCCTTTCGCTCCATCTTTTCCCACCTATTTCCTTGTTTAAATCTCTGCATGCCCATTATACAAGCCGGACGTTATACATCCATTTAATCAAATTTAAATCTGCCTTCGATTCCACGGCTTGTATGTCGCAATGTATGCTTGATAATATACAAGTCGGCTACATACAACGATTTTTCTATTATGGACTTTTATTTCGAATCCAGCCTATATGTATGCAACATATACTGGTTTGTATATCGCAATATACAAATGCCAAAATATACAAGCATTTAACTCTATTTTATGTCTTTTCAATTCCGTCATATAAAACAATGCACAAACCATTGTATACAACCCTCGGACCTATCGCTGTTATAATCGGCAATTTATAACCTATCGAATCCGCAATGTATCTCTTGATATGTAAATCGGACGTGATACATAGGATGAATCCGCTTTATTATCGCTTGGATTCCAGCTTGCATGTGGTGCCTTGTATGTTTTGGAACATATATACAAGTGTGGACATATACAAGGATTTAGCTTCATTCCATAATTTTTTGGTTCCAGCTTGCATGCATGCGTTGTATGTTTCGAAACATACAAGCCATGGAATATACAATGAATTAACCATAATTCGTAACCTTTGGATTCCGATCGATGTATATTCCACAATGCATATGTGCTTGTATCCTTGGATATACATTTGAATACATACGAGAGCTTCATCATGTTTCATAACCTTTTCGGGTCCGCGCTTGTATATATAGTTGTATGTCATAATGTATATATAATTATACAAGCCGGATTTATACAACGAATTAACAATGTTTTGAAACCTTTTAAGTCCGCGTTGTACATGGGGCCCTATATACTACGAAACCCTCCTTTTAAATCTGCGGATATACAACGAATTTTCCATATTTAAAACCCACCTCAAGTCCGCCATTGTATATAACTAAAATGCATGCAATAATATACAAGGCGTGAAATATACAAGGACTTTTCATTATTTCATATCCACTTCAAGTCCATCCTTTGTATATTTTGTTTGTATGCATCCTTCGATATACAAGTCGGATGTGATACAAAGTATTAATCGAATTCCAACCTCCTTTGGGTACCGGTTTGTATATTGGAATGTATATATATGTTGTATGTCTCGCTTATACAAATCAGAACATACAAGGATTTAAGTCCGTTTGATAAACCCTCGGGTCCGCGTTGTATATTGGGCCTTGTATATTGGAACATACAAGCGCCGAATATACAATGACTTAACTCTCTTTGACCTTCTCTTTACGTCCGCGTGATGTACATTTGCATTGTATCCCCTGTTTTGTATATTATGAAACATACAAGCATTCAACCTTATTTAAACAACTCCTCGGGTCCGTGACTTGCATATGGACGTTGTATGTTCCAAATGTATGCATAAATATACAAGTCCGAAATGTACAACAAATTCTCTTTTGTTCATAACTTTTGGATTCCATGTTATGTATAAAATGTTTGTATCTTCTATCTGCCAAACATACAAACGTAAAATATACAAAGCGGATCTTAAACATCAATTCATTTCTACTTAAGTTATTTCGGGTCCATCTTGTATGTATATATCAAAACCTTTATTAAAATGCATACAAGGAAAAAAAGACATACAATTGCCTTTGTATATGAAAGCGATGTATAAAGGGAAATGTATGTAATGCAACGACCGAACATGCAAACAAATAATGCATATGCAACCTGATAGCCCATGTGACTAAGTACAAAAACAAAACCCTTTGCATATACAAACGACCTTGTATCTGCAAAGCAATATACAAACCTGAATGTACATTTTACCAAAATGATCATAACTTGCAAAATATGGCAAATTTTAAGATGGTTCAAAAAGCAACCCTAGTTCATTTTTCACAAGGAATCCAACCATATTATGCCCTGGTACTGAAAATGCATTTTTTCTTCATTTCTATCAAATTTTGCAATTTTAACCCTCTTTTCCCTTTACCACCAAGCAAAACAAAACACACAAAAGTAGAAGCAACAGCCACAGCAGGGGTCCTCATTTTGCTAAGGAGTAAAATGGGGCGTGTTGTGAACATCACAACACTTAGTACCTCTCGAGGATGATAATGGACCTCCCTTTCATGTTGATCTATTTGAGCCCTATTTGAAATATACCTACTACTCAGTAGGTCAAGTACTGGGAACAGAGGTACCTGAATTCATGTCTTTAGGGCCAATGGTGATTGCTGTTGATATCCAATGTCATAATGCAAGAACTTTTAATTATGCTTCACACATTTCTAGAGGAATTGATTCAGGATTAATGGCCATAAAAAATGGTTCTCCCACAATGTGCTTCAAACATTATTCTTCTCTAATGCATATGATATTGTACTATGGACAGGAGTTAGGGATGTGGCTAGAGGAATTGAGAATTACAGAGTCGGATAAAGAGGGTCAGCCACTGCCAATACAATTGTGGACCTCCATCTAGGATAGTAGATTTGTAAATTCTAATTATGTACATTTTGAATAATTCTTTGTCAAAACGTATAGATTTTATGGTCATCCATGTGATTATTCGTTATCTAATGAGATCAAAAGATTTTTAAGGCCCAAAGATTTTGATGGACCACCAATTGTGCGCCATAATTGGGCTGATTGGTACTTCTTCCTTGACTCCACTATGATCAGAGTTTATGGGTTTGAAGATACACTTTTTCTATTGCCTAAAACTGTGCCAAATAGAATTGCATATCTGGAAATTGGCAGGTAGCTAGATTCTTCTAATGTTATGAATTTAAGTGCATATGACAAACAGTCCTTCATGCCTAGCACATTGTGTTTTGGAGATTTTAATGTGTTTTCATAAGAGGGATATGATCTTATTTTGGATAAATTGTCACACTACAATATGAGGAGAGCAGCACCAAGGAAAGGATTTGATCCTAAAGGTTTTATTGACTTTAGAAGAAAGAAACAAAATTTCAATGGATATGTTCATATACCATATCCTCACAATGATATCATCACGAACATGGATGAAATAGAGGTTGATTCGACCATTGATGAATATAATCGAGAAGTTGAACAAAAAATGAGGGAGACACAATAAATAGAGGTATTATCTTCTGACAATGAAGGATCTTCTAATGAAAGAAAATCCCAAAGCCAACCTAATAAAATCCCCAAGCTAAGGATTGAGGAATATAGGCCTCCAAACAGAGAACAAGAAGTTGAGGAAACATCTGATATAGATACCAGGCAATTGGCTTATAAATCTTTTATTTCAAATGATCATTTCATTCAGTCTCCCAAGTTCAAATCTTTCTTGTACAAGTACAAAGGCAAAACAATTAGGGAATCAGTTGCAGATATTACACCAAGTAATGAAAAACAATTGTTGAATACATTGAAAATAGATGTTGAAAATGAAATGAAGAATATGACTCCAGAAAGAGGAAGAAAGTTATTAGAGGAGTCTGGTGTAATGATCTTTCCTAGTTTGGATTTACGTTCCTCTTTAGTTTTTGATAGTTTGTTAAATAGTGGTGATACAAAACACAAGCTCAGCCCGTAAGGGGTAACTGAAGTCACTACAACAAATCCCTATGATTAGCTCCCTTTTTTTCTCTATTTTTTGCTTCCACCCACTTTTTAATGTATTTTTCTCCTTTTGTTTTGAAAAAGTCGGCACTATTTATCAGGATGGCGCTATTTTTGGCATTTTTTGTGCCAACTAGAACAAGATGACGCTAAATTAGGCACAAATTAGCACCTAACGTAGTGCCTACTTTCACTCCTACTGTAGCGCCTAATTTAGCACCACATTTAACACATGGTTTAGTGCCTGTTGTAGTGACTGCGTTAACGCCTTAGTTAGCACCTAAATTTAGCACCTGATGTAGCACCTATTTTAGTGCCTAATTGAGTGCCTAATTTATGGTTACATGGGATTAGGAGTATTATTTAGGGTTTAGGTTTTATGGTTTTGGGATTAGGGGTTATGGTTTAGAGGTTTAGGGTTTGGGGTTTAGAGAGAGATAGAGGACCAATAGGGAGATATAGAGGAGACCGAGGGGAGAGATAGGGAGATAGAGAGTGAGGGACATGGCCAAAGACATAGGGAGAGAGATTGAGAGGTAGAGGGACAAAGGTGATAGGGAGAGAGGGGAGAGGTAGGGAGATATAGGTTTAGGGTTTCTAATCAGATTTAGGGGTTAGGGGTTAGGGTTTAGGGGCATTACTTAGGGTTTAGGGTTTATTGTTTAGGGGTTAGGGGTTCAGGTTTAGAGGTTTAAGTTTTAGAGTTTATAGAGAGAGAGGAATGATAGGGAGATATAGAGGAGACTGTGGAGAGAGATAGGGAGATAGAGAGTGAGGCACATGCACATGGCCAGGGACATAGGGAGAGAGATTGAGAGGTAGAGGGATGATAGAGATAGGGAGATAAAGGTTTATAGTTTCTTGGATTTAGGGTTTAGGGTTGCCCAGGTTTTGGAGAGAGAGAGAGATTATAGGTCAAGACATAGAGGAGAGATAGGGAGATAGACTACTAGAGTGAGTGAGATATATATCTTGGAGAGAGATTGGGAGAAGGATTGAGAGCTGGTAGAGGGACAATATTAGAGATAGGGAGATATATAGGGGTTTAGGGTTTAGGGGTTAAGGTTTAGGAGCATTATTTAGGGCTTATGGTTTAGGGTTTAGAGGATTAGGGTTTAGTGTTTAGAGAGAGGACCAATATTTGGGAGATATAGAGAGTGAGGTACATGGCCGGAGACAAAGCCGGAAGAGATTATAGGGATATATATGGAGAGTGAGAGACAAGGTCAAAGACACAGGGAGAGAGATTGAGAGGTAGAGGAACGCTAGAGATGGAGAGATAGCTAGGGAGATAGAGGTTTAGGTTTGCTTGGGTTTAGTGTTTAGGGTTTAGGATTAATTAGGAGTTTAGGGTTTATGGGTTAGGGGTTAGTGGAATTATTTAGGGTTTATATATCTTTTAGGGGTTAGGGGTTAGGGTTTAGGGTTTAGGGGTATTATTTAAGGTTTAGAGGATTAGGGGTTGCTCAGGTTTAGGGGCATTATTCAGGGTTTATGGTTGAATGTCAAAATAACTCTATCTCTCTCTCTCTCTCTCTCAATCCCTCAACTCTAAATAATGCCCATAATCCCTAACCCCTAACCCATAACCCCTAAACCCTAAACCTGAGCAACCCTAAACCTCTATTTCCCTATAATCTCTCCCCTATCTCCCTCTCTCTAGATATCATCCCTCTACCTCTCAATCTCTCTCCCTATCTCTCTAGACATCTCATTCACTCTCTATCTCCCTTTCTCTCGCTTGACTGTGATCTCCTCTATCTCTTCCAATTTATCTCCTCTCTCTTGACTCTACGTACCTATCTATCTCTCCCTATCTCTTGCCTTTCTCTCTATCTCCCTATCTCTCTATACATCTCTCTAGTGATCACTCTTTATCTCCCTATCTCTCCCCTCTGTCTCCTCTATCTCTCCCTATGATATGTCTCCTCTTTATCTCTCTCTACCTATCTATCTCTCCCTATCTCTCTATCTCTTGCCTCTCTCATCCCCCTATCATTCCTATTTATCATTAATGAACAAGCATGGAAAACTTATAGGACTCTCTCTCTCTCTCTCTCTCTCTCTCTCTCTCTCTCTCTCTCTCTCTCTCTCTCTCTCTCTCTCTCTCCTCTCTTCTCTCTCTCTCTCTCTCTCTCTCTCTCTCTCTCTCTCTCTCTCTCTCTCTCTCTCTCTCTCTCTCTCTCTCTCTCTCTCTCTCTCTCTCTCTCTCTCTCTCTCTCTCTCTCTCTCTCTCTCTCTCTCTCTCTCTCTCTCTCTCTCTCTCTCTCTCTCTCTCTCTCTCTCTCTCTCTCTCTCTCTCTCTCTCTCTCTCTCTCTCTCTCTCTCTCTCTCTCTCTCTCTCTCTCTCTCTCTCTCTCTCGTGCGTGTGCGTGCATGCTTCGTGCTTCATCTTTGTTTCTATCCATCTCCCTTATCAACAAAGCAAATGGAAACAAGAAAACTAGGACATGAAAAGAGGGATGAGGATATAAATTGGTAGCTGGATGAAATAGAAACAAGCTGATAAAACTAAAGTTCATTGGATGGGAAGATTGAATGATGAGAGGAGAGGTGGAAAATAGTAAAATAGGGAAAAATTGGTGTAGGGATCTAAAGGGAAATTGGAAAAGAAAAGGAAAACTAGGAAAGCTAGGAAAATGATTTAACTAGCTAGGAGCTAGTAGATAATATATATGTCAAAGAGAGAGACAAAGACAAAGAGTTTCTTGGGGTTAGTGGTCAAGGTTTAGGGGCATTATTAAACATTTATGAGTTTAGCATTGCTCAAGTTTAGGGTTTAGGGTTTAGGGGCATTATTTAGCGTACTTTAGGGTTTATGGTTTAGGGGTTAAGGTTTAGAGGTTTAGGGTTTAGTGTTTAGAGAGAGGGGACCAATAGGGAGATATAGAGAGTGACGGACATGGCTAGAGACATAGGGAGAGATATTGAGAGGTAAAGGAGTGATAGAGATAGGGCTAGATAGGGAGATAGAGGTTTAGGGTTGCTTGGGTTTAGTATTGTTTAGGGTTTAGGCGTTAGCGGTTTAGGCTTTAGGGGTTTAGGGTTTATGACGGGTCAGGGCTGGGTTAGGGCTTATAATGGAAATTATTTAGTGTTTATGGTTTAGGGGTTAGGGGTTAGGGTTTAGGGTTATTAGGGGCATTATTCAGGGTTTACAGATCTTCAAGGATCTAGATAGTGTGGCTATACACATTGCTACACATGTTGGTGACTAGTTAGACACATGGAACATCAACAACCAAATGTTATGCTTCCATACACGTGTGCCACCTAATGACATTTGTAATGCAAAACATGATCATATAAATGGCACTATATGCACTTGACACATGGTCATGATGACCACATGTTGGAACTAGAATTTTCATAAATATTCTGAGTGTTTTATTTGTGTATCCATGACTCCCATGCTTATTTTTCCATAATAAATCATGTTATTACCATTCATAAAGTCATCTTTGCCTTTTACCACGATACTGCTATCATAGTGGCTAGCCTTCATAATACCCATATCATACCTCCTTACCATGATGAGCTCCATCAGCATTGGCAGTTGTGCCAGTAGCTCCAGGGATACAAGTGCAAGGACAGGGGCATGTGCATCCACAGGTATTGGCACAACTAGCAACATAGATGATAGGAGATGATGATGTAGGCATGTAGAAGCTGAGGTAGAGGATTAGGGAGGAGAGCAAAAGGAGGCAGTGGGCTCAAATGAGGCTGAGAGAAAAGATATATCACCATTAGGTGGTGATAGGCTTGCGGCATGCAAGAGCACAGGCTCAAACATACCAGGCATAGCTGCAAGTGAGAGCACAGGGAGGTGATGGATAGGATGATGGTAGCCTTTCTAGGGTGACTAGAGAGATGGATGTAACTTTGCAGTAGGTGTAGCTAGTTACTACTGAGAGGGATACAACTTTACATTAGATATAGACTATTAGAGCTGAAAGAGATGCGGTGGTATAGTAGTTGCAGCTGGTGAGGGTTGAGAGGGATACATTGTGTAGTAGTTGCAGGTGATGACAATAGAGCGAGATAGAGTAGTTTCTGCATTGGGGATAGATGGGGCCATGATGTACTTGGCTACACAGCTGACTTAGGCATAGGGTGAGTTGAGGAGAGCACAGGGTGAGGCTGAGTACTATAGGGGTTTGTACCATGGGGCAATGCTTACATAGCAGAGACCGCCGAGTTATAGGAGTAGGTCAGGAGATTCAACTTCTCAAAGGATAGGTGGATCACAATCTATGGCTTTAGTTATGGGACCTCCTAGAGATAGTAGGCCAAGTGTAGGACCCAGTGGTGGACAAGGAGAGGGGGCTGCCAGTAGTCACTAGGGCTACCTTGCTGGTTATATGTATCATGATGATGCCTATGGGCTGATTGTACATATATTCTTTGATGGCTTATGGATAGTCCATGTTGTATTTGTAGACACTTGTATATTGACACATATGATATATACGATGGCTTTGGTTCTATGTTATTATGGATGCATTTATGATATTATGATGGTTATGCATTTTTATATTTTAATGGTTTATATAGATGTTTATGTAAATGATATGAATATGCAAATGGAAATAATGGAAATGTCTTATGCTAATGATAATGCAAACATGTAGATGGTAATGAGATGATATGGGCTTATGCATATATATAGATGGTAAAGATAATGATATGTCTAACAAACTTGTTTTACAGGATAAGGAATGTAGAAAAGGACGATGGAGGAAAGATTGATCTTGGTTGAGGACTACATAGGCATATGATGGAATGGATAGATGGTATGGCATCTTTTGAAAGTAATTTCTCAAGAATTAAAAGAAATGCAATCCTTATGTTTGATATAGCATATGGATGTTATGCACCAAGGTATAGAAGACCAAGGTATCGAGATATCCAATGCAAAACTAACATACTACAATCTTGTCTGAATGTATGAGGTCAAGATGTTGAGCCAACATACACAAGATATGAATAGCAGCTAGTGTTCCAAGATGGACTTTAATGCTACAAGCAAAGGTTTGAGCTTATCTCCACTACACATACTGACACCTTACTGGTTATATGTATGGATCTAGTCTTGACATAGAATAGTCTCAAATGCATAAGAGACTGTTTAGCTTCTCAGATGCTAGAGATATTGATATGTAAGATGCTAATCCCAACATGTACAAGATATCAATATGCATAAGAAGAGAATAAGATCATCCCACAGACACAGCATACAAAAGCATATGACCATGCCCCATTCTGTACTTCGTCGCAACGTACCAAGATATAAATAGATCAAGGCAGTCTTGATTAGGCATTAGGCATAGAAAAGGGACAAAAGATAAATCAAAAGATAAAACAAAAGATATTGTCATCATGTTCTCTTTCCAAATTTAAGTGCTCTTGGATGGATTTAAGATGGCACCTTGTTGAGAGGAAAGCTACATCTTGTTGAAGGCTAAAGATGTTGATAAAATGCTATAGAAAATGTTGGCTTAAGTCATGTGGACAAATAGATTCTGGCTTATCCTTGATTTGTTAAAGTGTTTTGAGCTTTTGCTAGTACACATAGTCTTCTTCTTGCTTGAGCTGGCCAAAGAGAAGAAGATGGAAGATGAAAGAAGATGAATATGGGATGAATCATCTGTGTTTGCGTACTGGATACTTCCTTCATATTCCAAACTACATACATACCCCATGTCCACCAGATTAAAGAACATTACAATGGTGATGCGACATGATGAATATGTAGTTCTAGGTTTATTGATGATGTAACTGAAGAAAGATAGAAGAAAGGGAGATGAAAGATCAGAGGATGATTGGAAGAAAGATGAAAGATGGATGATGAAAAGGGGCTAACATCTTTGCCTGAATCAGAGTGCTTCCTTCGCATCTCAGATTGCCTACATACCCTGTATCCATGGGATCAAGGCTTTGACGATAGAGCTGGTGATGTAGTTCTTGCTTATTGTGTTGATGGTTGATGTCAAAGGATCAACTCTATTGCTTGGCTTTTTGCGATGTTTTGATTTTTTTTTAATTTTGATATGTAATATTTGATTTGTTTTTGAATTTTGATATGTTTTGATGTTTTTGATGTTTTCGATGATGTTTGAGCTTAGGATTGATTGCTAAGATGTTGGTCCTGGTTCCAAATGTTTTCCATGTTTGAAGTTGGATGTGTGCTATGTTTGAAGTTGAGTGTTTTCTGTATTATGAGCTTGGGTGTTTGTTGTGTTATGAGCTAGAGCTATAGGTATCCACTTCCAAATAAGGCTCAATAAGTGCCCCTAGTGTGGGATGAGGTTTATTATGGAGAATTTGTGATGGATGCATTCATACGAATGAGATGCTAAGATGCCAAATGATATAATTACCCCAAAAAAATCTAAACTACAAAGGCTAGCATGGCAGAGGCAAGGGTGAAAAGGCTTTTTTATTATGGATGGATAAGGGATAAAGGTTTACAATGTATAGATAGGAAAGTGATGAAGGGGGTAAGTCACAAAACACACAATAACAGATATTGAACACAGCAAATAGAACTTTCTTTTATTGAATTGGGCAACTCATTACATTACAAAAGCTCAATTACAATCAGAGGATAAATCCTCTACTGGCTGCAACACATTACAGCTTTCCCAACCTCAAGACTCTAGAATCTTCAGCCTTCTGTAACCCCAAATCAGCTAGGGTTTCTATTTTCCCACCTATTCTTGACTCCACACTGGTCCCCTTGACTCTACTACTGCCTAGGGTTCCTAAAATAGTCATAAATAGCACTTTTTGGCAACCTCCAGTTAAATTTTGAAATTTACAACTCCCTCCAAAAGTAGGTCAACTTCTGGGAAGCATAACTTTTGATCCGGGTGTCTAATTGATGAACCGTTTTAAGCACCGGAAAGCTCGCGATGTGAACTATCACACTAGAAATTTGTAAATGGATTTCTATAAACTTTTTGGGACGTTATGGGAAGTTTTAGTGCCTCATATCTTGTTCTAAAAATTTTCAGGGGCTTTTCAAAAAACAAAAACTTTAATAACTTTCAGCTCACAAATGATCTTTGCCTGATTCCTTCGCCAAAGGTCTTATATTTTTGTTATGTAACTTTCTGGAAGTTTTTGCTTCATTATGTGCCCAAATGCAAACTTTCTTAAAATAGCAGGTACACTTTCTAAAATAGGCAGGTCGCTATTTTTAGCAGTTTTGGAAAAACTGAAAGTCCTACATTATTATCCAGGATATTATGGAACTAGAAACACTAATTATGGAAAGAAATGAAAACAACTACAATGATTTTGAATTAACTTCTTTTTGGGTGATGCAAGATTGCCCTTACACCACTGGATGCTCCTGCATCAGACACCCAGGGTAATTTGAGAAGTGACCCTGTCACGTCTCATGTGTTTGTGTGAGGAAAACCCAAACGGTCAACCTCTGCCTTAGACAACCAAGAAGAATCTTCAATAGGCCTTCCTTTCCATTTTACCAGATATTCTTCATATTGCTTGTTCCGAGTACTTCTTCCCACACAGCTATCCAAGATCTCTTCTATCTCCTCTGTTGAAGTAGATGCCAGAATACTCCACTGTTCTTCTGTTGGTCCATCCTCTGTTCCACCTTCATGATATTCTGATAAATCAACAATGTTGAAAACAGGGGAAATATTGATCCGACTCAGTAGCTCTACCTCATATGCAATTCCTGAATCATGTTTCTTCAAAATTTTGCATGGTCCAAATTTCTTCATTTTCAACTTATTGTATGTTCCAATTGGGAACCTTTCTTTTCTCAAGTGAACCATGACTTCATCTCCTACTTGGAATTCCTTAAATCTCCTCTTCTGATCTGCCTTAGCCTTGTATTGAATATTCATTTTATTAATGTGCTTTCTCACCTCTTCATGCAAATTCTTCAGATGTTCTACAAAGTCTTCAGCTTCAGCACTTGTCTTTTCTCCGTTGTCCAGCTTCCTTAACTCAGAAGAATTTCTTGGGCTATTGCCATATACAATCTGGAATGGTGATTTACCAGTACTCCTATTGACAGAATTGTTGTAAGCAAATTCTACCTGTGGTAAAATCAAATCCCATCCCTTGGGCTTATCTCCTACTAAGCATCGTAGCAGGTTACCCAAACTCCTATTCACCACTTCAGTTTGTCCATCAGTCTGTGGATGGTGTGTAGAACTAAACTTCAAATCAGTCTTCAACTTCTTCCACAATGTCCTCCAGAAATAACCAACAAACTTGGTATCTCGATCTGAAACTATGCTCTTTGGTAGACCATGTAGTCTCACCACTTCTCTGAAAAATAACTCTGCAATATGAACAGCATCATTAGTCTTCTTACAAGGAATAAAATGTGCCATCTTTGAGAATCTGTCCACCACCACAAAAATAGAATCATGCCCTCTCTGTGTCCTTGGTAAACCAAGAACGAAATCCATACTAATATCATCCCATGGCTTCTCTGGTACAGGTAATGGTTGATACAACCCTGTATTTTGACTTGTTCCTTTTGCCATCTAACATACTCTGCAACTCTGCACAAACTTCCTCACATCCTGCTGCAACTGTGGCCAATAATAATTTTCACCAACAATAGAAATGGTTTTATCTCGACCAAAGTGCCCAGCCAATCCTCCACTATGCTTCTCCTTAATCAGGTTCTCTCTCATGGAACTCCTCAGAATGCACAACTGGCTTCCTCTAAACAACATGCCATCTTGGATTATGAAATCCAACCATTTTGTCCTATCCAAAGTAACAGGCTCCAAACAAGCTTTCCAAGCCTCTGCAAAATCTGGATCTTCGGGATACAAACTTTTGAGCTCATCGAACCCAACAACCTCTATCTTCATTTCTGTCAACAAATTTTGCCTTCTGCTCAAGGCATCTGCAACTTTGTTGGACTTCCCACTCATGTGCTTCAAAACAAAGGTATAACTCTGCAAAAACTCAACCCATTTTAAGTGCCTTTGGTTCAACTTCCCTTGACTATTAAGATACTGCAAAGCCTGATGATCAGTATATAAAACAAACTCTTTTGGTAACAAATAATGTCTCCATTTCTTCAAAGCCTGAACTATTGCATAAAATTCCTGATCATAAATAGAATACTTTTTCTTGGCATCATTAAGCTTCTCACTAAAATAGGTAATGGGCTTACCTTCTTGGCTCAAAACATCTCCTATACCACGACCACTAGCGTCACAATCTACCTGAAATACCTTATTAAAATCTGGAAGTGCCAAAATAGGTTGTTCTACGACTTTCTGCTTCAATGTGTCAAAGCTCTTGTCTGCTCCTTTAGTCCATCTAAACTCTTTTCTATCCCCTCTCATTGTCTCAGTTAGGGGTGCACAAATGCTACTAAAATTCTTAATAAACTTTCTGTAAAAACTTGCCAAACCATGAAAAGATCTTACCTCCGTTGCACTCCTTGGTGTAGGCCATTCAATGATAGCCTTTACTTTTTCTGGGTCCATCTTAAGACCTTCCTCTGAGACAACAAATCGCAGGTATACCAACTCCTTCTTTGCAAAACTACATTTCTTCAGATTAATTAGCAACTTCTCCTCCCTCAACTTCTCTAGAACTCTTCTGATATGCATCAGATGCTCATCTCAAGTCTTACTGAAAATCAAAATATCATCCAAATAAATAATAACAAAACTTCCCAAAAATTTGTTCAGTACCTCATTCATGAGCCGCATGAATGTGCTTGGTGCATTGGTTAGCCCAAATGGCATGACTAACCACTCATACAAACCCTCCTTTGTCTTGAAGGTTGTCTTCCATTCATCTCCTTCTCTGATTCAAATCTGGTGATACCCACTCTTCAGATCAATCTTCGTGAAGTACTTGGCTCCACTCAAACAATCCATTATGTCATCCATTCTCGGCAATGGAAAACTGTACTTGATTGTGATCTTGTTGATGGCTTAGGAATCTGTACACATCTTCCACTCTCCATCTTTCTTTGGTGCTAGTACTACAGGTGCCGCACATGGACTTAGGCTCTCCCTTATCAGTCCCTTCCTTAATAGCTCGTGAACTTGTCTGTTCAACTCTTCATTCTTTGCTGGAGTCATTCTGTGGGCTTCCTTATTTGGCAAACTAGCTCCTGGTATCAAATCCATTTGATGACTTATCTTCCTCACTGGTGGTAAACCTTCTGGTACATTATCAGAGACAATATATTGAAATTCTTCCAACATTTCTGAGACTTCTGTTGGTACATCTTCACATTTCTCTTAACTGATCTTAGGAATTAATGCAAAGCAATGACGCTCATGCTTCATACCCTCCAAAAACTTTCTACCATCTACCAAGCAAATTCTGGCAGTACTACATACCTTTTCTTCCACCTCCTTCAAGGGCTTCAACTTATGACAGACTCCATCCTTTGTTAGGGAGTATGTATTTGCAAGGCCATCATGGACAGTGCTCCTATCATACTGCCACGGCCTTCCCAATAACATATGACATGCATCCATCGGTATAATGTCACACAGCACCTCATCATGGTAGTCACCAATATTGAACTTCACTAAACACTATTCATTGACCAAAGCTCTATAGTCCTTCTGCAACCATGCAATCCGGTATGGATGCAGATGCTTTCTTCTTGTCAACTTCAACTTGTCAACCATCTCCTCTGAAACAAGATTATCAGTGCTTCCATTGTCAATAATAATATCACAACACTTACCTTCACATTTGCACCTCGTGCGGAATAAACTCTTCCTCTGATTGGGTTCTTTCTCCTTATTCAACAAAGTTCTTCTGACAACTAGGGTTTCTCCCCTTTCTGCATCTTCAGAGTGCTTAGACTGTGCATCTTCATCCACATGTGCAACTCGTGCATTACCTTCAGGTCTTCTATTCATCCTTCCTTGATGTTGCAGACACTCATATGCTCGATGCCCTTCTTCTCCACATTGGAAACAGGTTCCTCTGAAACCTCCTCTTCCAGGTCCTTGCCCAGGTCTACCTCTTCCTCTTCCTCTTTGCTCACCATTGTTCTAGTCATGAGGGTGGTAGGTATTATCACCTCTTTGATTTTGACTAGTGCCAGCTTCTTCACTTTTCTTTGCATCTTCATTTTGGCCCACATAGGGTCTTCCACTAGTCCTTCCACCTTGACCTCTTCCCCTTTGCTTGCTGTCAAATCTTTTATTCAGCTTCTCTTCCACCTTTAGGGAAAACTGGTACGCATCTTCTATGGTGGTCATTCTGACCAGGCTCAACTCCTCTTGAATACTCAGCCTCAACCCATTAATGTAACTGGCTACCTTCTCTTTGTTGGGCTCTGCATGGCCTATCCTGATAGTAATTTTATAAAACTCTTCTGTATACTCCTTAACAAACTTGTTACCTTGCTTCAGTCCTTGCAGCTTCTTCACCAACTCCATCTCATAGTCCACAAGAATGAACTGCTTCTTCAGTTTCTCCACCATCCGTCCCATCTAGTGATCTTTCCTTTTCCTCTTCTATTCCTCTCTAATTGGACCTCCTTCCACCAAATATTGGTGTGGCCCTTCAACTTTGTTTTTGCAAACTTAACCCGATCTGGGTCCTCCACATCTTCATACTCAAAATACTCCTCCATGTCATTGATCCAATCAATAAGCTGTTCTGGATTCAAATCTTCAAAATATGTAGAAACTTCGATCCTGGGCCTCTTTTCGATCTTCTAAATGGCCCTCAACAACCTAACTTCTGCAGCATCTCTGATAGCTTCTTGTTCTTCCTCAGATAGCTCTTCTTCAGCTTCATCTTCACTTTCTTCTCTTATCCTTGGCTTAAACCCTCTTCGTAGCTCCTCTTGTAATGCATAGATTTGTCTTTGTAGGGCTCTAAAACCCTCTTCCGTCAAAGAATTCCTCCCAACACGATTTCTTCATGGAGGCATCTTGGTCTCTGCAGCAAACCCACAACCTCAGGTCCTAGTGCAAACTACCTCATGGTCGGTGATCTGTCTACACACTCAGGAAACCTGGCTTTGATACCACTTGATGAAGGGGGTAAGTCACAAAACACACAATAACAGATATTGAACATAGCAAATAGAACTTTCTTTTATTGAACTGGGCAACTCATTACATTACAGAAGCTCAATTACAATCAGAGGATAAATCCTCTACTGGCTGCAACACATTACAACTTTCCCAACCTCAAGACTCTAGAATCTTTAGCCTTCTGTAACCCCAAATCAGCTAGGGTTTATGTTTTCCCACCTATTCTTGACTCCACACTGGCCCCCTTGACACTACTACCGCCCAGGGTTCCTAAAATTGTCATAAATAGCACTTTTTGGCGGCCTCTAGTTAAATTTCGAAATTTGCAACTCCCTCCAAAAGTAGGTCAACTTCCGGGAAGCATAACTTTTGATCCGGGTGTCTGATTGACGAACTATTTTAAGCGCCGGAAATCTCGCGATGTGAACTATCATGCTAGAAATTTGTAAATGGATTTTTGTCAACTTTTTGGGATGTTATGGGAAGTTTTAGTGCCTCATATCTCATTCCAGAAATTTTTAGGGGCTTTTCAAAAAACAAAAACTTTAATAACTTTTAGCTCACAAATGATCTTTGCCTGATTCCTTCACCAAAGGTCTTATATTTCTGTTATGTAACTTTCTGGAAGTTTTTGCTTCATTACGTGCCCAAATGCAAACTTTCTAAAAATAGCAAGTACACTTTCCAAAATAGGCAGGTCACTATTTTAGCAGTTTTGGAAAAACTGAAAGTCCTACATTATTATCTAGGATATTATGGAACCAGAAACACTAATTATGGAAAGAAATGAAAACAACTACAATGATTTTGAATTAACTTCTTTTTGGGTGATGCAAGATTGCCCTTACACCACCGGATGCTCCTGCATCAGAAAGATAGTGGATTATGATATGGATTATGTAGGGAAGGATAGTGGATTATGAATGTCATGGAAAGATGTGATCAAACAAACTAAGTGAAAGATGGAAGCTGGTCACTACACATAGCGCCTGTTTGCCAGGTTTTCACTATGGTACTTATCCAAGGTGCCTGTTTACCAGGTTTTCACTAGAGGACAAAATATTTATCTTGTACTATATATGTTTTTGTTATCCAAAGAGCCACAAAGAGGTTTTCACTGTTGGATTGATTTTTTTTTAGTTGGGATATGCATGACAATTACACATGGCACCTGTTTGCCAGGTTTTCACCATGGTAATGGATAGAAAAGACTCAAGTGTTGAGTTCCATGAAGGTTGATAGTCCTGTTGGAGATGAATGTCGTTGCATGGACCATGTCATTATGCTCATAGATGTTGGTAAAGGGGATGACATGAAAGTAAAATGGAGATGGATTCATGGAGATCGTGGATGATGAACGGTTTGCGCAAGGATAGATGGAAAGCTTATGCAAAAGTATGGACCATAGGAATAGGATGAGTGAAATATGTAGGATAATAGATGAAGATTGGGGAGATGGAGGTATGTGGGAATGTTTTGGAATGGAAGGGAATCATGACCAACAGTTGCACACACTATGATAAACAATGAAGCTTTTGATGGGAAGGTGGTGTAGGAAGCGATGAAGGTGTTCGTGTAGGGGATGAATGATGGAGTGATTTTGGGAACCCACATAGATTGAGTATTTTTATGATTTTTTCGTTGCTTGTGGGATTTAGGAAGTTGAAACTTTTGTATGGAATGGCATTTTTGGATGGAAGGGGATTTTTGAGAGGGATTCTTGAGATGTGGAAGAGGATGCCTCATTTGACTTGCTTGGTTTGTGCTTAGGGACCCAAACCATTTTAGTTTTGGGCTTTTCTTGTGGAGTTATGGGCTCATCTAGCCTTTTAGATGTACTAGGTTGTGATTCTTTAGGATTCTTAGTAGAATTTTTGGCTTTAGAGGTAGAGGCATCCAAATTGTTATTTTTGAATCCCATGGATTTGATGGAAGCGAGGTTGGTGGAATGAGTGGAATCTTTATGCTTAGACGATATGTGCATTTTTTGGTCACAATTATGAATGTAATGGTGCTTATGGATAAATGGATAATTAGGCATTGGTAGTAATTGAGGTGATGAGAATGGAGGCATATTTGGAGTTGGAAGGAGTGGAGGTAAATCAGATGGCAGAAGGTGTACGGTCACATGCTTTTGCAAGTTATAGGATGGTGGAAATGGAAGATATGGAGATAAAGTTGATGGTGGAAGCTTAGGAGTTGGAAGAAGTGGAGATAGATCAGATGGTGGAAGGTGTACGGTGACATGCTTGTGCGGTTTAGCATGGGGTTTTTGATGGGAAATGGTAGACTTTGGATGGATGGAAGAATTACCAACATTTTTAGCTTGGGGCGGCTGACGTTTGATACTAGGACTAGGAGTGCTTGGAGAACTAGACTTGAGTTCATCACTAGATGGAGATGAAGGGGTGGTAGAGATCATGAAAATGAAGGATTCTAGAAATGTTAGATTTAGGACAGACAATTGAGAGGGGGGGTAAATCAATTGTCCAAAACTTTCTTGCAATTAATCACTTAAATCCTTTTCTTAATTCAGCAGCATAATAATAAATCAATCATGGAAACATAATCCAACAATTCAAGAGTAGAAACACATATACACCAAGATTTTTAACGTGGAAAACCCAGTTAAGGGAAAAACCATGGGGTGACTAACCCAAGATTTTATTCTTTGTTAAAAGAATAGAAAGATCAAAATGGCACATGCCAATTAGGCCTCACTGCCTGAGCACACTGCTCACAAGAGTCCCACTGCCTACAAGAGACACACTATCTATAGAATAATAAGTATTACATACTTGAACTAAAGAATAGCATCTTCACCATGCTTGAGTCAGTTCCATTTAAGCGCAATACTTCTGCTCTACTCCTTTCTACCACACTCTCATCTCCACAAGATTTTTTTGAAATGACTTCACAACCTCTTATTTATACAAGACATTTGACTTTAGAATAATCATCCAAGTTGGCATACATTACAGAGCAAATACATAAATACAACATGACTAATTACAAAAAGACTTCACGCAGATCAACACACTGTCAGCCACACAGATCTGAGACTTCAATATTCCTTTAGGAACATGCCATTCTTCACATAACATCTTCAAGATCATCCGTAGGATGTGTAACTCATCCAGTCAGCCCGACTTAGGAAGAACATCATCATCCAGAAGTAATTCTTCAATTACGAGCTCAATCTTCAATGTGGACCACCAACATAAACTAGACACAGTCAAAAGATCTCCACAAGCTTGCCTGAATCATCAAGAACATCCACACTACTTCTGCTTACTAAAATCATTCTCTCCTTCATCTAGAACCTCAAGAACATAGTCTGGCATCACTATCATATTGGAATAGATGCTTGCGGACCTCCAGACCATGAACCAATTGAGTTGTCAATTCACATTGACTTCCTAAACACTCCACCAAATCCATAGAGCAAGATATTGCATTTCTGGATCTCATCGGACCTATCTGTGTCACTTTGTCACCTCTGAACATCTGCCAGAGCCAATTTTACTTAAGTGGTCATGACTTCTTCAAATCTTCATGCGGACCTCTAAAATCTTTACTGGATCATCTTAAGACACATATTTACAAACCCTTTGATGCGTATCCTCTGATCTTCATCTTAGCTGGGATAGTTACCTCACTATCTTCACTATTCTTCTTTGTTCCTGGTAGGACTAATTTTCTCAATATCCTCAGCATACAGCTCATCCAATCCTTATCATCAATGCAACAAGAGTATGTTGACATCAATGAAAACACTGGCTAGGCCCATACGTGCAACAATCTCCCCCTTTATCATTAATGGCAACATATGATGTGAAAAACTATTTTAACCATTAAGACAAGAACTTCTTCTCATAGACATAACTCCCCCTATCAACAACAACCATTCACATGTCTTCTCTTCCTTTACTGCTCCCCGTTGATCAACAACTACTTGTTTTTCACATGTCTTCTCTCCCCCTTTGACATCAATGGTAAACGACACATACTTGCATCACTTCAGAATCATACCAGCTACTCCCCTGAATAGCAGCTTCCCATCATCAATTCGGACCACAAGACATGACTGTGAGATCCACCGAACTGATGCACATCAGTGCACCTTAATTCAGAACTAGAGGGGTAATAACCCCTAACGTCTCCTTGAGATACTCAAAAGAGTCCTTAGGTAGAGGTTTAGTAAAAATATCTACAATCTGATCCTTGGAAGGCACAAACTCTAATCTGACTTGATTCTTGTTCACTTGCTCTCTCAAAAAGTGAAACTTGATGGATATACGTTTAGTCTTTGAATGCAACACCGGATTCTTTGATATATTTATTGCACTTGAATTATCACAAAAGATTGTGATAGGTTCCTCATACTCCACTTTGATGTCTCTTAGCATTTACTTCATCCACAATACTTGAGTTCAACTACCTACTACTGCAATATATTCTACTTTTGTAGTGGACAGAGATATTGCCTCCTGTTTCTTCCTTAGCCAAGAAACCAAACTCCTCCCCAAAAAGAATGCTCCACCACTAGTACTCTTCTGGTCATCCACATCTCCTACCCAATCCACATTTGTATATGCATGAAGAGAGAAATCATGATCTCTAGGATACCACAAACCATACTCAACTGTCCCTTTTAGATATCTAAAAATCCTCTTGATTTCCATGACATGAGATTCTCTAGGATCAACTTGGAATCTAGCAACAAGACCAACAACATTCATAATGTTAGGTCTAGTTTGAGTGAGATACAATAATCCTCCAATCATTGATCTGTACTTTTTCTAGATCAACCTTAGGAGAGTCATCATCTTTTCTCAATTTACATCTGGTTGCCATGGGAGTACTCATTGGTTTTGAGTCTTCCATCCCAAATTTCTTCAACAATTCTTTCACATATTTGGTCTGGGAAATGAAGATTCCTTTCTTTGTTTGAATGATTTGTAGACCCAAGAAGAAATTCATTTCCCCAAACATGGACATCTCAAATTCACTTTTCATTTGATTTCCAAAAGTTTTGCACATACTATCTCTTCCTCCAAAAATGATATCATCAACAAACACTTCAACAATCAAGATATTTTCATGATCAATTTTGAAGTACAAGTTACTGTCAGTAGTACCTTTGTTGAAACCAATCTTCAAAAGATGATTATCCAATCTTTCATACCAGGCTCTTGGGGCTTGCTTGAGTCCATACAGTGCTTTCTTCAACTTTGGTGCAGGAGCACCTAAAGAAACACTTTGGAACAAGAAGACACCAATGACCATGAGAGGATCCTATGGAGTAAATAAAGTCAATTGGAGCATCTTAAGACCAGTTATGGTATATGGTAATGTAAGGGTCAAATGTCCTAAGGGTCTTGGCAAGGACCCTAGGACCAAAAATGATGTAATTTGGGCCAATAGTGCCTCTAGGAGCAGGGGCACCTAGATAATTTAGATAATTTCTTGTTTATGTAGTTCATTTTGATATTTCAATGTTGCATAAGGTCCAAGAGACCAATTGTAAGGCATTTGGTGCCATGTGTGAGTTTGAATTAGTCATGTCTAGTAGTCGAAGAAGGTTGTAATCGGCAAGAGATTGAGTGTAACCATGTGGTGGACAGTTGCAGAGCGGTTGGCATTCCCACTAGTGCAACTACCACCCACACAGTGATGTATTAATCAGGCCTGTGAGATAGGAGAGGATAGGATGGAGTAATTGGAGACCTGGGTTGAACGACTTGACTGCAATAAAGAAAGACATTCATTTATTTTTGACATTACCTTTTAGTTTTGATAGTTCTTCTTTTGACTAGTGCTAAGAAGCGCGTACTGTTCTTGTTTTGTTTTGAGAGTGACAATGCATTTTTGGACTTTTCCATGAATGTAAGACCCTGATTCAAATGGAATAGGCCCTTGATGACATGTACAATATGATTTTTAACCCTAATAGTTCAGTAGGAGTGCAGATTGGGAGGTGATCACCATTAGAATGCAAGGGTGAGACCACGAGAAGGATGGCTCAAGCGTGAAGCAGAGGAGATTATTGGTGTTTCACTAAAGATACAATTCGTGTATATACATCAATTGTATGTCAGGACATTTTCTGTGTATATCACATTTGTATGCAAGTATCTATTTTGTTTGTATCCTATGAAGGAATGCATGTTAGCAATGTATGCTGGGTTTGTATGTGTTGAAACATACAATCGGTGACCGAGTGTTGAGGGCCCCACCAATTGCATAAAGCAATGTATGTATGTGCGAAGTTGTAGACATCGGTGTGAGAAGATGCATCGAGTTGATAAAATTGTGTTGAGCCGATAGTAAGTGTTCTTACCAATCAAGGTGACAACTGAAAGTGTCACCGATGCATAGTTTATTGGTGTAACGGCAGTGTATCGGTCAAAGTCTGCAAGTGGCTACTGATAGGCTCGTGTGTTGCCGATGAGGATTTTGGGGAGAAAATGAATGTCGGGGTGATCTTTCTAGAAGAAGTCAATGGTGTAACGTTTGGCCGATGAACATAAAGGTTTCGGTGTGAAGGAAACCATTAGGACAAAAAGGTAGTGAGGCCGATAAGGAAAGAGAAGAATAGTTTCGGTGAGACATGGAGATCTCTTGCCGATATTGGTAAAAATAAACATTTTCTTTGTTTCCACTGTGTGACTCTGCATCAAACTTGCAGACCATATCACCATGATCAGACATTTGAAATCCATCTGGTTGCTCAATGTATACTTCTTCTAAGTCACCATTCAAGAAGGCAAACTTGACATCCATCTAATATAATTTGAAGTCCTTGAAGGTAGAAAAGGCAAGAAATAACCTGACTACTTCAATTCTTGCCACCGGAGCAAAAGTTTCTTCAAAATCAACTCCTTGTAGACCAATCTGGCTTTGTTTCTGACTACTTCACCAACTTCATTCAGTTTGTTCTAGAAGACCCATTTGGTTCCAATCACATTCTTGTTTCTAGGTCTGGGAACAAGATCCCAAGTGTGGTTTTTCTCAATTTGCATCATCTCTTCCTCCATTCCTTTGGTCCAACTTTCATCATTGCATGCTTCATTTAATGACTTTGGTTCAATCTTTGAAATCAGACAATACTCTTCTGAGTCTTGAGCAATTTTTGTTCTTGTTTGAACACCTTTTCTTTTATCACCTATGATCTGATCTTCAAAGTGATTCAGTCTTACATACCTGGGAATTTTGGGACTTTCTTGCACTTCTATTTCTTGAATAGGTTCATTCAAACTCATCTCTTCTTCTTGACTCACTGGATCAATCTAAATCTAAATTTCAAAAGGGGCTTAGACTCCTTGGATCAAAACATCACTCTGAACATCTTCATCATATTCATAAAACCTTGAGGGTTTTTCAATACCTTCATCAACCTTCACATTTGTACTTTCTATAATCTTTCTCAATCTCTTGTTATAACACCGATATGCTTTGCTTTGAGTAGAATAACCCAAGAATATTCCTTCATCACTTCTAGCATCAAATTTGCCTAGATCTTCATCCCTTTTAATGTAACATTTGCTACCAAAGACTCTGAAATACTTCACAGTGGGAGTGATGCCAAACCAGAGTTCATAAGGAGTCTTACCAGTATTGCTTCTGATTTGTACTCGATTAAGAGTATAGATTGCAGTGCTTACAGCTTCTCTCCAATAGATCTAAGGAATATTTGCTTCCATCATCCTAGTTCTAGATGCTTCCTGGACAATTTGGATCTTTCTCTCCACTACTCCATTCTGCTGAGGAGTCCTTGGAGCAGACAACTATCTTTTTATCCCATGTTTCTCATAGAATTCTATGAACTCACCGGATGTGAATTATCCACCTCTATTAGACCTCAGACATTTTATGTTCAATCCAATTTCATTCTCTACCATAGCCTTGAATATTTTGAATTTCTCAAGAGCCTCTGATTTCTCTTTCAGAAAAGTCACCCACATCATCCGGGAGTAGTCATCAATTAGTAGCATGAAGTATCTATCACCTTGCACACTCTTGATTCTTGCTGGACCACATAGTTCAGTATGAACTAAGTCCAATAATCTGGTAGAAGACTGTTCCTTACTTTTGAATGTGACTCTGCTCTGCTTACCCAACTGACATTCTTTGCACAAACTATTAGTAGGTTTCACCAGTCTTGGAAGATCTCTCATAGCCTAGGTGTTGCTTATCTTGATGATATTATCAAAATTCACATGACACATTCTTCTATGCCACAACCAACTCTGATCAATTTGAACAAATAAACAACTTTTACCAGTGCCAACCAAGTGGAAGATATTACCTTTTGTTTGAGTACTAGATGCAATCTTTGTTCTGAAACTTTCAAAGATCTTGCATTTTCCATTTTTGAATCGGAGATCATAGCCTTTGTCTATCAACTGTCCAACACTGAGAAGATTGTGCTTCAGACCTTCAACATACAGTACATTACTAGTTTTGTTCTTTCCATCAAAAGAAATGGTTCCTCTACCACTGATTCTACCAGTAGAATTATCACCAAATTTTACCACTCCTCCTTCATACCTTTGCAAATCTATGAACTTATTTTTGTCACCTGTCATATGGTGGGAGCATCCACTGTCAATGACCCAATCATCCTTTTCTTCAACTTGGGCAGCCAAAGCTCTTTCTACAATTTTATGATTGACAAATTTAGAAGGCATTGGATCTTCTTCCTTGATGGCAATAAACACCCAGTCACTTCCAGATTTGTTTCCTATCTCTGATTCATCATCTGTTACTCCTTCATCATCATCACTTCATGAACATAGTAACATTTCTTTTGGAACCTTGATCTATTAGGATTCGGTGTTGAAAATATTTCTGGACACCTTGAGGCAAAATGACCAATCTTATTGCAGTTAAAACATTTAAAAGGCAATTTCCCCTCGTACTTACTGGATCCTCTTGGTAGTCTTTTTACAATAAGGGCTTCAAGTTGAGCAGCTTCTGCTTCATCTTCTTCCAGGTCTTTTCTTTCTTTTTCATACCATGATAGTTTCTTTGAAGAGTTCTCTCCTGGATCAAACTTTTGTTTTCCTTTTATAGAGGCACTAGCTTTGAATGCAGATTCAGTCTTGGGGGGCATCTCCAAACTCGGTCAATTCAAATGCAACCAATTTACCAACCAATTGATCTCTTGTGATACTTGAATAGGATCTGAATTCTTCAATAGTAGCAACCTTGTATTTGTAAGAATTGAGAAGGGATCTAAGAACTTTGGCAACAATCTCATCTTCATCCAAGATTCCACCAACACATCTAATGCCACAAACAAGCTCATTTACTCTTGGCATAAATGTAGTGATATTTTCATCTTCTCTCATCTTCAGGTTTTTGAATTTTCCTTTCAGACTCTGTAGCTTGGCACATTTAACATACTTCTCTCCTTCATGCAGAAGTTCCATTTTTTGCCAAATCTCATATGTATTTTTTAGATCAATAACATTTGTCGGCTCTAAATCAGATAAGGCACTTAGAAGAGCTTCTTTAGTCTGCAGATTGTTTTCAGCATCTCTGATCTCATCTACAGTACTTGGACTATTCTATGGAGGAACATACTTCTTTGGAGCCATGATCCAATACTGCATTCCCATACATTGCAAGTGGCATTCCATGCGACTTTTCCAAAGAGTGAAATTGGTTCCATCAAACCTTGGACTATCCTTCTTGTAGGACAACATCCTAGATCTCCTCAAGCAGTTAAGCTCTTTTAGAGGAACTTATCTTTGATACCAATTGTTAGATTTAGGACAGACAACTAAGAGGGGGGTGAATCAGTTGTCCAAAACTTTCTTGCAATTAATCACTTAAATCCTTTTCTTAATTCAACAGCATAATAATAAATCAATGATGGAAACATAATGCAACAATTCAAGAGTAGAAACACATAGACACCGAGATTTTTAATGTGGAAAACCCGGTTAAGGGAAAAACCATGGGGTGACTAACCCAAGATTGTATTCTCTATTAAAAGAATAGAAAGAACAAAATGGCACATGCCAATTAGGGCTCACTGCCCGAGCACACTGCTCACAAGAGGCCCACTACCTACAGGAGACACACTGTCTACAGAATAATAAGCATTACATACTTGAACTAAAGAATAGCATCTTCACTGTGCTTGAGTCAGTTCCATTTAAGCCCAATACTTTTGCTCTGCCTTTTGCTCTACTCCTTTCTACCGCACTCTCATCTCCACAAGATTTTTTTGAAATGACTTCACAACCTCTTATTTATACAAGTCATTTGACTTTGGAATAATCATCCAAGTTGGCATACATTACAAAGCAAATACATAAATACAACATGACTAATTACAAAAAGACTTCATGCAGATCAACACACTATTGGCCACATAGATCTGAGACTTCAATATTCCTTTAGGAACACGCCATTCTTCACAGAACATTTTCAAGATCATCCGCATGATGTGTAACTCATCCAGTTGGCCAAACTTAGGAAGAACATCATCATCCAGAAGTAATTCTTCAATTATGAGCTCAATCTTCAATGCGGACCACCAACACGAACTGGACACAATCCAAAGATCTCCACAAGCTTGCCTGATTCACCAAGAACATCCACACTACTTCTGCTTACTAAAATCATTCTCTACTTCATCCAGAACCTCAAGAACACAGTCTATCATCACTGTCATATTGGAATAGATGCTTGCGGACCTCCAGACCATGAACCAATTGAGTTGTCAATTTACATTGACTTCCTAAACACTCCACCAAATCCGCAGAGCAAGATATTCCATTTTTGGATCTCACCGGACCTATCTATGTCACTCTGTCACCTCTAAACATCTGCCAGAGCTAGTTTTACATAAGTGGCCATAACTTCTTCAGATCTTCATGTAGACCTCTGAAATCTTTACTAGATCATCTTAAGACACATATCTACAAACCCGTTGATGCATATCCTCTGATCTTCATCTTAGCTAGGATCTTTACCTCACTATCTTCACTGTTCTTCTCTGTTCCTAGTAGGACTAATTTTCTCAATATCCTCAGTGTATAGCTCATCCAATCCTTATCATCAATGCAACAGGAGTATGTTGACATCAATGACAACACCGGTTAGGCCCATACTTGCAACAGGAAAAAGATTAGTGATATGAAAGGAGTCGTTAATGGTATCAGAGTTAGAAGTCTCTCTTACCAAAGAGGATCTGGCTTCTGTATCAGAAATGGATGCGGATGAAGATGCTTATAGTTTGTATTCACCCAAACCGTGTTTAGTGTACTTGATATGAAGGTTGGGAGTGGATGTGCTAGATGATGGCTTGAGTAGGGTAGATGGATCTACATAAGATGAAGATGGATATGCTTTGGTGTTGATAGGAATACGGTTAGGGCTTTGATATTTAGCTTCAAAAGTACAACAAAATGCAAATGGATTGGGATCGACATAGAAAACAACTTCAACACCATTATGAGGAAATTTGAGGCATTGATGGTATGTGGAAGGAACTTCTTTGAGGGCATGGATCCAGGGACGGCCAAGGATAATGTTATAAGGAAGGTCAATATCAAGAACCTCGCAATGAGTGTGAGTAGTGAAAAGACCAACTTGAATAGGTAAATTGATAATTCCTTTAGTATCTCTCTTGGCATCATCATATGCTTTAATGGTAATGACCTTCGAGGTGTCAACATCTTTCTCAGAGTATCCCAATTGTTTTATTAATTTTAAAAAACATATATTAAGACTAGCTTCACCATCCACTAAGATTCGTTTGATAAGGCGTTGATTGACAAACACTTCTATATAGAGGGCTTCGTTATGTGATGGGTGGATGGAAGGCTGAAGATCTTTGTCAGAAAAGGTGAGATGGCAAGGGGCTACAATTATAGCTACCATAGATTGGAATTGTGTGGTATCGATATCGTTTGGCACCGAAGATTCTTGTAAGGCTTTGTTGAGGATAGCTTTGTGGGTAGGGGATATGTGAAGCAACTCAAGAATGGAAATATGTGTAGGTGTTTTGCCAAGGTGATCAAGGATATTATATCTAGAAGATGGTTGAGGAGGATGAACAGGTGCCCCTTGAATGGTAACATGACCTCTTTGAGTAGTCACAACATAGTCGGGTGCTTTTCCTTGGATGGTGATGGTAGAAATGTGAGCATGGTCAATCCAGCCAATCGTGGATGACTCATAATTGTACTGAATGGCATTCCCAGTATGAGGGTTACTTGGTTTGTCATGAGATGGAAGTGGATTCTTGAAAGCATCTAGATCATAATTTGATGTCAGTTGTTGTGTAGGTTGTTGTATTTAGGACAGACAACTGAGAAGAGGGGGGTGAATTAGTTGTTATCAAATATCTGTTCTTTAAACCTTCTTATATTCAACAGCTTATCAAAGATTAATCAAGGAAGCATAATGCAATAATTCAAGAGAAGAAACAAATTCAACACATATAACACCAAGATTTTGACATGGAAAACTCGGTTAAGGGAAAAACCACGGGGTGATTAACCCAAGTTTGTATTCTCTGTTAGAAGAATAAGGATGAATAAAATGGCACTTGCTAGTTAGGGCTCACTACGTGAGCACACTGCTCACAAGAGGCCCACTGCCTATAGGAGACACACTATCTACAAAATAATATAAATATTACATACTTGAACTGGAGATCAACATCTTCACTGTGCTTGAGTCAGTTCCGTTAAGCTCAATACCTCTGCTCTACTTTTCGCTCCTCTTCTCTACCACTTTCTTATCATGAACACATAGATGCATTTGAATGACTTCACAACTCTTATTTATACATTACATCAACTTTGGAATGATCATCAAAGTTGGCACAACATACACTTATTTTATTTATAGAGCAATTACAAAATTACAACTTGACTTATTACAAAAACTTCATGCGCATCACTACACTGTCGGCCATACATAGCTAGGACTTTAATCAACTTCTAGGAACATGCCTCGCTTTGCAAAACATCTTCAAGATCATTCACACCATGCATAAATCATCTGGTCAGCCAAAACTAAGAAGAACACCAATGTTCGAAAGTAAATCTTCATTTGTGAGCTCAATCTTCAATGGAGACAGCCAACACAAACTGGACATAATCTAGAGACCACCACAAGCTTTCTTGAATCAAAAAGAACATCTGTACCACTTCTACTTACTATAATCAATCACATCTTCACCTGGAACCTCAAGAACACAGTCAATCATCACTATCATAATAGAAGGATTACTTGCTGACCTCCAAACTATGAACCAATTGAGTTGTCAATGCACATTAGCTTCCCAAACATGCCACCAAATCCGTAGAACATGATATTGCATTTCTGGATCTCACCGGACCTATTTGTGTCACTCTGTCACCTCTAAATAGCTGCCAGAACTAGTTTTACTCATATGGCCATAACTTTTCCAAATCTTCATGTGGACCTCTCAGATCTTGATTGGATTATCTTCATACACATAGCTACAAACCTTTTGATGTGTATTCTTTGATCTTCATCTATCTGGGATATTCACTTCATAGAGCTTCATTATTTATACTAATTTTCTCTATTTCTGATAGGACTAATTTTCTCAATATCCTTAGCACACAACTCATCCAATTCTTGGCATCAATGCAACAAGAGTATCTTGACATCAATGACAACACTGGTTAGGCCCATACTTGCAACAATCTCCACCTTTGTCATTGATGGCAACATATAATGTGAAAAAATGTTATAACCATCAAGACAAGAACTTCTCCTTACTGACTGACATAGCTCCCCCTATCAATAGTAGCCATTCACATGTCTTCTCTTCCTTTTACTGTTCCCCCTTTGATTAGCAACCACTTTTTGTTTTTCACATGCCTTTTCTCCCCCTTTGACATCAATGGCAAAGGGTACATACTTGCAATGACTTCTCATACTTTAGAAACATACTGACTACTCCCCCTGAGTAGCAGCCTCTTAACATCAATTTGGATCATAAGATATGACTATGTAATCCACCGGACTGATGCACATTTGTGCACCTTAATTCAGATTCAGAGGGGTAATAACCCCTAGCTTCTGCCTAAGATACTTAAAGCAGTCCTTAGGTAGAGCTTTAGTAAAAATATATGCAATCTGATCCTTTGAGGGCATGACCTCCAATCTGACTTCATTCTTGTTCACCTGCTCTCTCAAAAATGGGAACTTGATGGATATATGTTTTGTCTTTGAATGCAACACTAGATTTTTTGATATATTTATTGCACTTGAATTATCACAGAAGATTGCGATAGGTTCTTCATACTCCACTCTGATATCTCTTAGTATTTACTTCATCCATAATACTTGAGTGCAACTGCCTGCTGCAGCAATATATTCTGCCTCTACAGTGGATAGAGATATTGCCTCTTATTTCTTGCTTAGCCAAGAAACCAATCTTTTTCCCAACAAGAATGTACCACCACTGGTACTCTTCCGGTCATCCACATATCCTGCCCAATTAGCATCTATGTATGCATGAAGAGAGAAGTCATGATCCTTAGGATACCATAATCCATACTCAACTGTTCCCTTCAGATATCTAAGAATTCTCTTGATTGCCATGACATGAGGCTCTCTAGGATTAGCTTAGAATCTGGCAACAAGACCAACAACATTCATAATATTAGGTCTAGTTTGAGTGAGGTAGACCAGTCCTCCAATCATTGACCTGTACTTTTTCTGATCAATCTTAGGAGATTCATCATCTTTCCTCAGTTTACATCTGGTTGCCATGGGAGTATTCATTGGCTTTGAATCTTCCATCCCAAATTTCTTCAACAATTCTTTCACATATTTGGTCTGAGATATGAAGATTCCTTTCTTTGATTGAGTGATTTGTATTCCCAAGAAGAAATTCATTTCCCCAAACATAGACATCTCAAATTCATTTTTCATTTGATTTGCAAAAGTCTTGCACATACTATCTTTCCCTCCAAAAATGATATCATCAACAAATACTTCAACAATCAAGATACTTTCATGGTCAATCTTAAAATATAGATTACTGTCAGCAGTGCCTTTGTTGAAACTAATCTTTAGAAGATGTTTATCCAATCTTTCATACCAAGCTCTAGAAGCTTGTTTGAGTCCATACAATGCTTTCTTCAATTTGTAGACCATATCACCATGATCAGACAATTGATGGTTGATCAATGTATACCTCTTCTTCCAAATCACCATTCAGGAAGGTAGACTTGACATCCATCTAATATACTTTGAAATCCTTGAAGGCAACAAAGGCAAGAAACAATCTGACTGCTTCAATTCTAGCCACTAGAGAAAAAGTCTCTTCAAAGTCAATTCCTTCTACTTGAGCATAACCGTTACAAACCAATCTGGCTTTGTCTCTTACTACTTCATCTCCTTCATTTAGTTTATTTTGAATGACCCACTTAGTCCCAATCACATTTTTTTCCTTAGGTCTGGGGACAAGATCCCAAGTGTTATTCTATTCAATCTGAATCAATTCTTCCTCCATTGCTTTAGCCCAACTCTCATCATTGCAAGCTTCATTTATTGTTTTTGGTTCCATTTTTGAAATCAGATAGTACTTCACTAAATCTTGAGCAATATTTTTTCTTGTTTGAACACCTTTGTTTCTGTCTCCTATAATCTGGTCTTCAAAATGATTCAATCTTACATACCTAGGAGTTTTGGGAATTTCTTGCACTTCTAATTCTTGAACAGGTTCATCCAGACCTGTTTCTTCTTCATGTATTTCAGGATTCTCCAGATTAGTCTAAACTACAGTTGGGGCTTGTTCTTCTTGGACTGAGACATCATTCTGATCATCTGCTTCATACTCATAAAACCTTGAGGGATTTTCCATGCCTTCATCAACCTTCACATTTGTACTTTCCACAATCTTTCTCAATCTCTTGTTATAACACTGATATGCTTTGCTTTGAGTGGAATATCCCAAGATTATTCCTTCATCACTTCTAGCATAAAACTTCCCAAGGTCTTCATCTCTTTTGATGTAGCATTTACTACCAAAAACTCTAAAATACTTTACAGTAGGAGTGATACCAAACCAAAGTTCATAAGGAGTTTTACTAGTATTGCCTCTGATTTGTACTTGATTGAGAGTATAGACAATAGTGCTTACAACTTCTTTCCAATAGATCTGAGGAACATTTGCTTCCATCATCATGGTCCTAGAGGCTTCTTGGATGATCTGGTTCTTTCTCTCCACTACTCCATTCTGCTATGGAGTCCTTGGAGCAGATAATTGTCTCTTTATCCCATACTTCTCACAGTATGTTATGAACTCCCTGGATGTGAATTCTCCACCTCTTTCAGGCCTGAGACATTTTATGTTTATGCCAGTTTCATTTTCTACCATAGCTTTGAATATTTTGAATTTCTCAAGTGCTTCAAATTTCTCCTTTAAGAAGGTCACCCACATCATCCAAGAGTGGTCATCAATTAATAACATAAAATACCTATCTCCTTGTAGGCTCCTAACTCTTGCCAGACCACAAAGATCAGTATGCACCAAGTCTAACAATTCAGTTGAAGATTGTTCCTTACTTTTGAATGTGACTCTTCTCTGCTTACTTAACTGACATTCTTTGCACAAATTGTTAGCAGGTTTCATCAGTTTTGGAAGATCTCTTATAGCCTGAGTGTTGTTTATCTTAATGATATTATCAAAATTCACATGGCACATTGTCCTATGCCACAACCAACTCTGATCAATTTGAACAAATAAGCAACTTTTTCCAATACCAACTAATTGGAAGATGTTACCTTTTGTCTGTGTACCAGATGCAATCTCAATTCTAGAGGTTTCAAAGATTTTGCATTTTCCATTTTTGAAATGGAGATCATAGCCTTTGTCCACCAACTGTCCAACACTAAGAAGATTATGCTTTAGACCTTGAACATACAGAACATCACTGGTTTTGTTCTTTCCATCAAAGGAAATGGTTCCTCTACCTTTAATTCTATCAGCAGAATTTCTCCAAACTTTACAACTCCACCTTCATATCTTTCCAAGTTTATGAACTTATTCTTGTCCCTAGTCATATGGTGAGAGCATCCATTGTCAATGACCCATTCATCCTTTTCTTCAACTTGAGCAGCCAGAGCCCTTTCTATCACCTTCTAATTGACAAATTCAATAGGCATTGGATCTTCTTCTTTAATGGCAATAAACACCCAGTCACTTCCAGATTTGTTCCCTATCTCAGATTCATCATTTGTTACTCTTCATTATCATCTCCTTGGACATAGTAACACTTCTTTTGAAATCTTGATCTATTAGGGTTTGGCCTTGAAAATCTTTTCGGACACCTTCAGGCAAAATGACCAATCTTATTGCAGTTGAAACATTTGAAAGGCAATTTTCCTTCATACTTACCAGATCCTCTTGGCAGTCTCTTTGTAATGAAGGCCTCAAGTTGTTCAGCTTCTAATTCATCCTCTTCCAAATCTTTTCTTGCTTTCTCATACCAAGATGATTTTCTTGAGGAACTTTCTCCTGGATCATATCTCTATTTGCCTTTTGTAGAGGCACTAGCTTTGAATGTAGATTTAGTCTTGGGAAGTGCATCACCAAACTCAGCTAACTCGAATGCAGATATCTTACCAACCAATTGATCCCTTGTGATAGTTGTCAAAGATCTAATTTCCTCAATGGCAGCAACTTTGTGCTTATATGTAGGGGGTAAAGATCTGAGAACTTTAGCAACAATTCCATCTTCATCCAGTATTCCACCAACACACTTGATGCCACAAACAAACTCATTTACTTTTGTCATGTAAGAAGTGATATTCTCATCTTCACTCATCTTTAAGTTTTCAAACTTTGTAGCTTGGCACACTTAACATATTTGTCTCCTTCATATAGATTTTCAAGCTTTGTCCAAATTTCATAGGAAGTCTTCAAACCCATAACATTTGTCAGCTCTGAATCAGACAAGGCACTCAGTAGGGCTTCTTTAGCTTGAAGATTATTTTCTACATCTTTGATTTCATTTAGAGTTGTGGGGCCATTTGTTGGGGGAACATATTTAGTTGAGGTTATGTTCCAATGCTGATATCCAATTCATTGTAAGTGACATTCCATGTGGCTTTTCCAAGCAGTGAAGTTTGAACCATCAAACCTTGGACTGTCCTTTTTGTAGGTCAACATTCTAGATCTTCTCAAGCAGTTAAGCTTCTTCTAGAGGAACTTGGCTTTGATACCGATTGTTGTATTTAAGACAAACAAATGAGAGGGGGGGTGAATTAGTTGTTACCAAATCTATGTTCATTAAACCTTCTTATATTTCAACATCTTATCAAAGATTAATCAAGGAAGTATAATGCAATAATTCAAGAGCATAAACAAATTCAACACATATAACACCAAGACTTTGACATGGAAAACCTGGTTAAGGGAAAAACCACGGGGTGATTAACCCAAGTTTGTATTCTCTGTTAGAAGAATAAGGATGAATAAAATGGCACTTGCCAGTTAGGGCTCACTGCCTAAGCACACTGCTCATAAGAGGCCCACTGCCTACAAGAGACACACTATCTATAGAATAATATAAATATTACATACTTGAACTGGAGATCAACATCTTCACTATGCTTGAGTCAGTTCCATTAAGCTCAATACCTTTGCTCTTCTTTTTGCTCCTCTTCTCTACCACTTTCTCATCATGACCACAAAGATGCATTTGAATGACTTCACAACTCTTATTTATACATGACATTGACTTTGGAATGATCATCAAAGTTGGCACAACATACACTTATTTTATTTACAGAGCAATTACAAAAATACAACTTGACTTATTACAAAAACTTCATGTGCATCACTACATTGTCATCCATACATAGCTAGGACTTCAATTAACTTTGAGGAACATGCCACACTTCATAAAACATCTTCAAGATCATCTAAACCATGCACAAATCATTTGGTTGGCCAAAACTGAGAAGAACACCAACGTTAGAAAGTAAATCTTCATTTGTGAGCTCAATCTTCAATGCAGACTGCTAACACGAATTGGACACAATCTAGAGACCACCACAAGCTTTCTTGAATCACAAAGAACATTTGCACCACTTCTACTTACTGTAATCAATCACATCTTCACCTAGAACCTCAAGAACATAGTCAATCATCACTATCATAATAGAAGGATTGCTTGCTGACCTCCAAACTATGAACCAATTGAGTTGTCAATGCACATTAGCTTCCCAAACATGCCACCAAATCCATAGAACATGATATTGCATTTCCAAATCTCACCGGACCTATTTGTGTCAATCTGTCACCTCTGAATAGCTACCTAAACTGGTTTTACTCATATGGCCTTAACTTTTCCAAATCTTCATGTGGACCTCTTGTTGGCAAGAGATATTGTGTGGCTTCATTAGTGTTGTCATTGATGGCAACAAAGACCACTCCACACATCCGCAGGACATGGTGTATCTTTACCGGAAGTCAGATTGAAGAATACTTTGGTCCAATAAGCAAGAACAGAGCAAGCAGTAAGGTCTGACAGTTAGGTCTGGATCTCTTAGAGGAAGTATCTTTGTAAAGTGTGGACTTGGGGAAGTGAAGAGGAATACCTTAACTAATAGATTCCAGGGATTGAGCCTCTGGTGATGAAAGACTGAAGAGATATGAGCATCTAAGTATTGGGGTCTGGTTTGGCAGAGTAGACAGAGGAAGAACTGACCGACAGAGCATTGAAATTATTCTGGATGAGATATTGATGGTGATCAAGGTTCATAAGGTATCATCCATGTTTGGTCAACATGTTAGATGACTTCTATAAGTATCTCCTTGATTTGCATCACTTGGTAAGCAAGGATTCTGCCGACAGACTAGAGTTGGGGAAAATATTGACTATTCCAGATGCTGACTAGAAAGAGGATGAAATCCTTTCTGCAGATATATATATACCAGATGGATTTAGATGTTAAGGGATTTTTGTGTGTTGTGTGGTGCGAAGAAAAGCAGAAGAGCAATGTGAAGGTAGTAAGATAGGTTCGGAATGTAACAATACAACAACACCTAAGGAGAGTAAGAATGAAGTGCAGCAAATCAGTATATTGGGCTTAACCGGAACTGAACCTCAGCATATGTCGATGCTTCTCATCAGTTCAATTATCTAGTTTCCTTGTATAAACTATTGTAGGCAGTGAGCCTCTTGTGAGCAGTGTGCTCGGGCAGTGAGCCCTAATTGGCAAGTGTCATTTTGTACTATCTTATTCTTCTAACAGAGAATACAATCTTGGGTTAATCACCCCATGGTTTTTCCCCTAACAGAGTTTTCCACGTCAAAATCATTGTGTCATGTGTATTGATGCTATTTCCATTTCATGGTTATGTTTGCTTATTTAATTTAATGTTGCACTAATTGATAAGGAAATTCAGAAAGCTGAAATAATTAAGATAACTGATTCACCCCCCTCTCAGTTATCAACAATTGGTATCAGAGCCAAGTTCCTCCAAACAAAGCCTAATAGCTTGAGGAAGATCTAGGAACTCAAATGGATGTGTATGGTATGAGGGAACAACTTCAGTCTGCTCTAGATGATATTGAGCAATCAAACTCTGAAGTCAATGAATTGAAGGAAAGACTCAAATAGGCTGATGATTTCATAAATGAACTAAAAGGGAAACTAAGTATCTCTATGAAAAAGAGAAAAGATCTACTTCAGCAATTGGCAAGTCAAAGTGAAGACAATGGTACAAATGAAGATCTGAAGGAGAAAACCAAGTTATGTGAAAAGTTATCAAAAGAGGTCATTATGGTAAGACATGAAATGGAATCAGGAGTTATGAAATTCACCCAAGAAATTGAAGAGAAGAAAATATGAAGATGATCTAAGACAATCTCTCAAGGAGAAGTCAGAAGACTACCACAAAATGGATAGAATAATCAGGCATCTAGAATCTGATCTTGAACAAGCTAGAGATAATGAAGAACAACTTGAGAATCAGATTGACACTCTTAAAAGGGATCTTCAAACAACAAATGAATACAAAGAAAAATTCAACATAAGCTTTGCTCAACTTGAATTTCTTCTTCAAAGCCAAAAGAGGGTGGATGACAAGTAAGGCTTGGGGTATGAAAAAGGTGAAAGCTCTAGATCCAGTCAAAAGAACTCAAGATCAGAACATCCAAGAAACAGGCCTAGAAGACCTCCGGTAAGACAACCAAATGCTCAAAGATATCCATCTTTCAATGGATACTGCCACAACTGCAACAACTTTGGTCACAAAGCAAATCAATGCAGAAAAAGAATGAATCAGACTAATACATCCTTCTCCAGACAATGCTTCAATTGTAAAAGGTATGGTCACAAATCCCATGAGTGTAGAAACATACAAATAAACAATTAATTCAATGGTAGATGCTTTGCATGCAATAGAATGGGACATATGGCTAATCAGTGTAGATCAAGAGGATATCAGTCAAATATGCAAAGAAATGTTGTCTGCTACAGTTGCAATAGATCTGGTCATATTGCCAAATTTTGTAGAAGTAAGAATCAAGACAAAAGGGGTCTAGAACAGTATAATCATAGCCAAGACAAAGGAAAGAGAAAAGTAAACGCAGATGAAATTCAAAGGGAGATGAATAAGATCTGGGTGAAGAGAAGCACAAAGAATGTTGGGGATGGATCTGCACCAGAATCTGGTGCTGATAATCCTTCCAGAAATTGAGTAGATGAGCTCTGGCTCAGGGGGAGTCACTAAGAAAAACAAATCCCCCTACCAGTCAATTGGTGCCTGAAATTGGCACATGGGAAGTTGCAGATTAAAGGATTCTCAGAGAAACATCTAAAGAAAGCTTGGTAAAGATATGGAAGATCCGCAGGAAGATTTGAAAAGTCTAATCTTCCAAGATTGATCCGGTTTAACAGTCATCTGATAAAATAGGATTATCACAGTTAAATCTGGTATGATTCAAATTCGAGGCATCTTGTTCTATGGATAGATCAAGTGTTTGGGGAAATTAAGATAGTTTGTTATTAATCACCAAGGGTAACTCTAAGTATATCTCAGTGATCCGAAAAAAGATCTTTCTCAAAATAAGAAGAACCAGGCAACTGGAATAACTTGAGTTGCACATTTATTGCAATATGAAATTAGGGTTTTCCCATAAATAAAAAGGCTCATTCATCTATCATTTGCACATTTGCATTCAAGAAGAAGAGAAAAGGAGCTCTGCAACAAATTGTCTCAAATTCTCAAAAGATCAACTGTCGAAGTCGATTCATCCAGCAAATTAATCTGGATCATTTAGTGAACCCTAGAAGTATAAAAGGTATTTTCTGTTGTTGAAAATCTCTTTGTAAATCTTTTGAAGATGGCTACTCCAAATGTTGTAAAGATTTCTGATAGGCCTCAACCCAAACTTAAGAAACATCCTTACAAATCTCTAGAAGTGGATCCCTTAGGGGCTTTTTCCAGCATTCTGCATGGGGTTTTGCATGTAGAAGGCGTTAGGGTTTACATTCACGCAAACATTGAAGATTTTGGTGAATCCAAGCTGATGGACATCTACCACAAGGAACTGATAGATGAATCTTTTGAACTAAAACCTCAGTATAAGGCCATCCAGGATAAACATTTCGGTCAGTACATCCATTTCCCCTATCTTGAAGAAGATGAGTGGGTCAGGTATGTGTTGAGTAGAGTGCATGATAACTTCTTATGGTTGAATAAACCATTCAAGATCACCAAGGATGCAATTAGGGTAGTAACCAATTTACACTCTTCTGAAGGGTTACCTGTTCTCAAATCTGTCAAAAACCAAACTGTGACTGAGGCCACCAGATCAAAATTTGATAAGAGAGCAATGACCATAGAAAATATCACTAATCCAGATATCAAATTTGCATCTATGATAATTGGCTATAAGATATACCACTCCAGTAGGGAGAATTCAGTATCTGGAACTACTGTGTATACTACTTATGAAATGTTGAGAAAGAATGCAGATTATGATCTCTATGAACTCCTTCTAAGCCAACTAATGGAAAACTTACATAAGATCAAGAAGGACAAAAAGAACTCTTTTAAGTATGGTGGATTGATATTATGTTTGTTTTTCTACTTTATGAATGAGCTGCCCAGATCCAGTGGTTGGGTATGGCAGAATGACAGACCTGTTGCAATTCAAATCAGAGATTACTTGCATGGGCTTGGGGATGCTAAGGCAATAAATACAGCTCTATGGGGTTACTTCAAGAACTTTCAAAATATGATGCAAACCATAGAAAGAATTCCCTAATCATTGGTTGAGAAGTACAAAGATACATTGTGTTTCATGGTTGACACTAATCAATGCCTAATGGAGGCAGTGGAGCCAAGGACAGTCTGGATCATGCCAATGGGGTATGAAGTAGATGAGAAAATTGTAGAGCTGCATATCCAACATCTGCTGAGTTAGCTCAAAGACCCTAAGGCAGAAAGGTTTGGAACTTTCCAAGAGCTGAGTGTAAAAGTTCATGTGGAACTTAGACAACCTGAAATCAAGAGGAAAGTGAGAAGGGAAGTTGAAGAAGTTGCCAAGAGGCATGGAATCTCAAAAGAGGCACTTGATGCCCACAGAGAAAAGATGGAAAGAGCAGAAAAAGAAAGTGCTCCGGTAAAAACCCCCTCCCAGACCAGATCTTCTAAGAGCTCTGCACCTGTAACTGCTAAAATCTCAAAGGCATCTAAACCAGAAGCAAAATCATCTGGTAAAGCAGAGAAAAGAACTAAGACAAAGGCCACAAGGTCTTACATCAGTCAGAAGGATGATGAAGAAATTGAGTCAGATGAGGAGGTAAAGAAAATGAAGAAGAAGAAGAAGAAAGGATCAGGTGAATCTTCTACAGGTCAAGACATGGAAGAGATGGTAGAAGAATTTGTTGAAAGGCCCACTCTGTCCATTGATGTAGTCAAATCAGTCACTATGGATGGAAACCTAAAACCAATGACTGAATTCTATGATGATTATAATGAAGCTGACCAAAAGATCTTGCAAGAAGCTACAGTCAGATATTTGAATATCTATAATAAGGCTTTTATTGAAATCATATCTCTCATTCCCAAAAATCTAGAGAAGGAATTAGAAATAAGAAAGAATAATACTAAGGCAAAGGATCTTGAGATCCAGGAATAGATAGCCATTCAGCTCTTTCCTTCAATCACTCAGAAGCAGATGACTATGATCTTCAAAGATTGCAAGGATGAGTTCCGGAGTAAGGCTAGAATGAATCAACTCATGCTTGGAGAAACTAATAAAGTGGCAAAAGAAACAGAAGAAATCCTTTGGAAAGCCTATAAAAGATTCAATATTCTTGTTGTAGAGGATTTAAGTGATGATCCCTCGGGAATGGATAACAAAGAAGAATCTACTGAGACTGTAGTAGAAGAGGCAAAGGAAACTAGTGAAGAAAAAGCTAAGGACTTAGATTCCTCTGTTCCAGAAGAGGAAGTCCAAGGAGAAGTAAATCCAAATTCTCCAGCAGTCTCTGAATCCAAAGGAGAAGAAAGAATAGAGGAGAAAGAAGAAGAAGTGAAGGGAAGAGAAGAAGGTCAAATTGAGAAGAACACAAGTGACAGTGCAGAAGGAAAGAAAACTTTGTCTCTGACAAGAGACACTAGAGAAACTGTCAAGGATTTCTTGACCAAAGAAATGATGGAGATTGATGAACCGGAGTTACTTCAAGGACCATTTGACTTTGATTCTCTCTCCCTGATTCAAACAATGAAGATAGCATCCTTTGCCCAAGCAAAGGCTAAAGAGAAACTTCTAAAGTCTCACATGGAAGACTGTGAGCTGCTAGAAATTGCATCCGGTGTGCTTGAAAAGATCATGCCATCCTTTCAAAAGGATTCCTCAGCTTCTTCATCCAGTAATCTCAAGTCCCTTGTTAGTTCTGTCAGCACTCATTTTGAATCTTTAGAGAAATCAGTTGAGGTGAAGGTCCGAAAAGAGTTTTTAAATAAGAAATTCTCTGAGTTACAAGGCTTTATAACCAATGATAGGAGAAATATGGATATTGGGATAAAGAGCTTAGAAAATGCTCTTAAGGAGGGAGGAGAAGTATATAAATTTTGTATATCCTAGACTAAAGTAACAAAGGATATTGAGAAGAAAGTGAAAGAACAAGAGGATAAACTATCAAGCCTCTCTCAGAATTTTGATCCTCTCACTGTATCCATAATAAACCAAGAATGTCAAACTATTGTAATCATGAATGAGATTGAGAAGCTCGAGAAGGAGAGGAAGAACATATTAAGAAGAATGGGTGAACTTAGAGGGATGATTATCCCTAAATTAGAGGCCATGCATGAGGCCCTAACTGATGCTCAGACCACAGCCCGAACCAGTGATCCAACAGATCTTAAGAGGGCAGAAGCTTTTGCATTCCTGTTGAGTGGTCACATCTCAATTTTGGATAGGATGAAGTAGAGTTGGGCAACAAAATTTGCCCAGTTGAAGACATCTTTTGCAGATATACTTCAATATATGTAAGTGTATCATGTATTTATACTTATGCGGCTAAGTATAGTTGATTTTTTTTTAGGATTGTTGTGTTGATAACTGAGAGGGGGGGTGAATCAGTTATCCTAATTATTTCTACTTTCTAAACATTCTTAATAATCAATGCAGCATTAATTCAATTAAGCAAACATAACCATGAAATGGAAATACACATGACACAATATTTTTGACGTGGAAACCCTATTAAGGGAAAAAACCACGGGGTGATTAACCCAAGATTGTATTCTCTGTTAGAAGAATGGAAATACAAAATGGCACTTGCCAATTAGGGCTCACTGCCCAAGCACACTACTCACAAAAGGCACACTGCCTACAAGAGACACACTGTCTACAATTTATAAAGAGTGTAATACAATACTTGAACTGATAAGGAGCATCAACACATGCTGAGGTTCAGTTCTGGTTAAGCTCAGTAAACTGATCTGCTGCACTTCATTCTTACTCTCTCTTGATGCAGCTGTACTGTCACATTCCAGACCTCTTCTATTGTCTTCACTCTGGTCTTCTACTTTTTTTCACACTACGCAATACACCACACATCTATTCACATCTAAATCAATCCTATATATATATATATACACGCACAAGTGATTTCATCACCTTTCTAGTCAGCATCCAGAACAGTTAATAATTTCCTCAAATTCTGATTTGTCGGCTGAATCCTTGCCCACCAAGTAATGCAGATCAAGCATATACTTGTAGAAGTCATCAATCACGTTGGCCAAACATAACTTATGCCTTAAGAACCTTTTCCATCATCAGTAACACATCCAGAATAATGTCTGATGTTCTGCCAGTCAGTTCTTCCTCTATTCACACTGTCACTTGGGAACCCGACACTCAAGCATTTATATCTCTTTATCCTTTCTACACCGGAGGCTCAAACCTTGGAATCTATCAGTTAAGATACTCCTCGTGACTTCCCCAAATCCGTACTTCACTGAGATACTTCTACTAAGAGATCCAGACCTGTCTATCGAACCTTACTGACTGCTCTATTCCTACTTACTGAACCTTAACACTTCTTCAATCTGACTTCCGGTGAGGACCTATCATGTCTCACAGATGTGTGGGATAACCTTTGTTTCCATCAATGACAACAATCATGAGTCCATATAGTGTCTCTTGCCAACAATCTCCCCCTTTGGCTTTGATGGCAACACTTAGTGAAAAATGACTAAGTGTCACACTATACTCCCCCTTGGATGATGCTCTATCTCTATGTATATTTTCTGAAGCTCCCCCTTAGCTAGATTCCTCATTTTTCACTACTCCTCACTCCCCCTTTGACATCAATGGCAAAAGGTAGGTTCCAAACATCAAAATTTTCAAAATTCTAACTATACTTGTCCGCATAAGTATATACATATGGCATACTTACATATACTAAAGTATGTCTACAAAAGTTGTTTTTAATTGAATGAATTCTATAGCCCAACTTTGATTCATTCTATCCAAAATTGATATATGACTGCTCAACAGGAATGCAAATGCATCTATCCTTTTTAGATCTGTTGGATCATTGGTTCGGGCTATGATTTGAGCTTCATTTATGGCCTCATGCATGGCCTCTAACTTAGGGACAATTATCCCTCTGAGCTCACTCAACCTACTGATTCTGTTTTTCTTCTCTTTTTCAAGTTGCTTAATTTCATTCAAAACTACAACCGTTTGACATTCTTGATTTATTATGGATGTAGTAAGTGGATCAAAATTTTGAGAAAGTTTTATCAGTTTATCCTCCTGTTCTTTCATTTTCTTCTCAATCTCCACTGTTGTTTTAGACCATGATATACAAAATTTGTATACATCACCTCCATCCTTAAGGGCATTTTCCAAACTTTTTATCCCAATACCCATAACTCTTCTATCATTTGAAATTATCCCTTGTAGCTCTAAAAATCTCTTATCCAAAAACTCTTTCCTGACCTTCTCCTCAGCTGATTTCTCTAGAGAATCAAAATATGTGCTAACACTTTTGACTAGAGTTTTGAGATTACCGGAAGAGGAGGCTGTGGGATCCTTCTGAAAAGATGGCATGATCTTTTCCAACACTCTGGATGCTACCTCTATAAGCTTATAGTCTTGCATGTGAGATTTCAGTAGTTTCTCTTTGACCTTTGCATTTGCAAATGAAGTTATCTTCATTATTTGCACCGGAGATAGAGAGTCAAAATCTAATGGCCCTTTTAGTAATTCTGATTCATCCATCTCATTAGTTTCTTTTGTCAAGAAGTCATTGACAGATTCTGCAGTGTCTCTTGCCAGAGACAGATTCTTTTTCTCTTCTACAGTGTCACTTATGTTCTTTTCAGCTTGACTTCCTTCTTTACTTTTAACCTCTTTTTCTTTCTCCTTTATTATTTCTTCTTCTTTAGATCCAGAGTCAACAGGGAAAATCGGAGGAGAAATGTTAGTTTGTTCATGGGCCATCTCTTCTGGAGCAGAGGATTCCAAGTCCTTAGCTGTTTCTACACCAATATTCATTACCTCTTCTGTCATTTTCTCAGTAGATTCTTCTGCAACACTTGTAGTCGAGGGATTAGTACCCAAGTCCTCTATAATTGAAATGTTGAATCTTTTGAATGCATTCCAGAGGATCTCTTCTGTCTCTTTTGCAAATTTGTCATTCTCTCTGAGCATAAGTTCATTCATTCTTGCTTTGCTCCTGAACTCATCCTTACAATCTTTGAATACCATATTCATTGTCTTGGGATCGATTGAAGGATATAGCCGAATTGCTATCTATTCCCAGATTTCTAGGTCTTTTGCTTGGGCATTGTTCTTTCTTATTTCTAGTTCCTTCTCCAAGCTTTTCGGGATCAGAGATATAATTTCAATAAATGCTTTGTTGTAGATATTTAGGTACCTGACTGTGGCATCTTGCAATATCTTCTGATCTAGTTCACCATAATCATCATAGAACTCAATCATTGGATGAAGATTTCTGTCCACTATGACTGATTTGATTATGTCATCAATCTGAAGAGTGGATTTTTCAACATATTCCTCTATCTTTTCTTCTTCCTCTTGTCCGGTAGAGGGTTCACTGGATGTTTTCTTCTTTTTCTTCATTTTCCTGATTTCTTCATCAGATTCAATCTCCTCTTCATCCCTTTGATTGGCATAAGCCCTTGTGGCTTTTGTCTTTGTTCTTTTCTCTCCTTTGCCAGATAATTTTGCTTCCGGTTTTGATGGCCTTGAGCTTTTGGCAGTGGTGGGTGCAGATCTCTTTGATGATCTGGTCTGGGTGGAAGATTTTACCGGAACACTTTCCTCACTTTTTCTGCCTTTTTCTTCTCTTCCTTAGCCCTTTCCATCTTTTCCCTGTTGGCATCAAGTGCCTCCTTTGAGATGCCAAATCCTTTTGCAACATCTTCAGCTTCTTTTCTCACCTTCCTCTTGATCTCTGGTTGTCTGAGTTCCACATGAATCTTTACACTTAGCTCCTCAAAGGTTCCAAACCTTTTTGCCTTGGGATCTTTTGGCTAACTTAACATGTGTTCAATATGCAGCTCAACAATTTTCTCATCGACTTCATACCCCATCGGCATGATCCATACTATTATTGGTTCCACTGCCTCCATAAGGCACTAATCAGTTTCTACCATGAAGCAAACAGTATCCTTATACTTTTCAACTAGAGCTTGGGGGATTCTCTCTCTTGCTTGTGTCATACTCTGAAAGTTCTTGAAATAGCCCCAGAGTGTTGTATTCTGTGCCTTAACATCACCAAGTCCATGCAAATAATCCCTGATTTGTATGGCAACCGGTCTGTCATTTTGCCATATCTAGCCACTAGATCCGGGTAGCTCATTCATATAATAGAAGAACAGACATAGTATCAAGCCACCGTATTTGAAGGAGTTCTTCTTGTCTTTCTTTATCTTCTGCAGATTTTCCAAAAGTTGGTTCAGAAGGAGCTCACAGAGATCATAGTCAACATTCTTTCTTAACATTTCATAGGCAGTATATATTGCAGTTCCAAGTATTGAGTTTTCCCTGCTAGAGTGATATATTTTGTATCTGATGATCATGGATGCAAACTTGATATACGGATCAGTGATATCCTCAATTGTCATTGCCCTCTTATCAAACTTTGATCCGGTAGCCTTAGTCACCATTTGATTTTTGACAGATTTTAGAACAGGTATCCCACCAGATGAGTGCAATCTAGTAACTGCCCTAATGGCATCTTTTGTGAGCTTGAATGGTCTATTCAACCATATGAAGTTATCATGTATTCTGCTTAATACGTACCGGACCCATTCATCTTCTACAAAACAGGGGAAGTGAATGTACTGTGCAAAATGCTTATCCCGGATAGCTTTATACTGAGGTTTGAGCTCAAAAGAGTCATCTATCAGGTGTTTGTGATAGATATCAACTAGTTTGGATTCCCCAAATTCTTCAATGTTTGCATGAACATATGCCCTAACATCTTCTACATGTAAAACCCCATGTGGAATGCTTGAAAATGCACCTAGGGGATCAACTTCTAGGGATTTATAGGGATGCTTTCTAAATTTAGGGCGCGGCCTATCAAAGGTCTTTACAACATTTGGGGTGTCCATCTTAAAAGGATTCAGAAATAGATTTCAAAAGTGGAAAATACCTTTTAAGCCTTTAGGGCTCCTAGAATGAGCTGAAAAGATCGCCAATTGACTTGAATTCCACGATTGATCCTTGTGAGAGATGAAGGAGACTTGTTTGTGAAGCTCTTTTCCTCTTCTTCTTGAATGTGAATGTGCAAATGACGAGTGAATGAGCCCTTATACTTCTTTACAAGCCCTAATTCTTCATTGAAATAAATGCACAACTTAAGTTGTTCCGGTTGCTCTATTTTCTTTACTCTGAAATATGTATCTTTCTAGATCATAGTGATATAATTAGAGTTGTCCTTGGTGATTTTCTACAAGCTTTCTTACCTTCCTCAATCATTTGATTTATCCGTAGATCAAGATGTCTCAATTTTAGAATCATACTGGACCAAACTTGTGAAGAACCTATTTTTACCGGAAGACTATTTTACCGGATCAATTCTGGAAATATTAGACTCTTCAAATCTTTTGCAGATGTCTCAAATATTCACCATACCTTATTTAGATGTTTCTCTAGGCACCCTTTGATTCGTAGCTTCCTGTGTGCCAATTTCAGGCACAGATTGACTGGCTGGGGGAATTGGCTTATCTTTTGTTGCTCCCCCTGAGCCAGAGCTCACCTTTTAGTTTCTGGAAGGAATATCAGCACCAGAGTCTGGTGCGGGTCCATCCCCTACATTCTCTGTACTTTTCTTCACCCAAATCTTGTTCATCTCACTTTGAACTTCATCCACATTCACTTTTTGTTTTCCCTTATCTTGATTCTGATTATAATATACCGGACCTCTTTTGTCCTGATTCTTGCTTCTACAGAATTTTGCAGTATGACCGGATCTATTGCAAATTTGGCAAACAACATTTCTTTGCATATTTGATTGATATTGGTGCAGGAGCACCTACCTGACAGCTCACCTCCATGAGGCAGTTAGTTTGTTTTGAGTCTTGTTAATGTTTCCAAGAAGGTCTTATAAGACCAATGCAATGTAATAAGGTCATGTTGACCATACTTTACTATTTTTAGCTAGGTTGTTAGGACAGCTGTTATGCTGTATGTCCGGTTGGATCCTCCCAGCCGCTTGGAAGCTCCCAGCCACTGGGAATCGAGTGGTAGTACTCGCAAGGAGTTCCTATTTATGTAGTAGGATCGGTTGGTATTGCATATCATCGATCATCGATCAGACATTGAGCAGAGAAGTTAGATTGCAGAGAGACTGAATATTGTACTTGCATCTTTTATCAATAAAGAGATCCTGTTTTTGTCAATTCTCTGTTTGGATTCCATTGTGTAATCGAGTTGTTGTTTTGGTGGTTACATGGATTCGCTGATCCATTCCACCGGTTGATTCGTCGAATCGGTGGAATGGGTGTGTACAGTAGTTTAGGATGTAGTTTGCATTTTCTGTTTGTTCGCATGCAGGTGTGCAGGATCGCAGTCAAGAGGTGTTGAGAACCCTCGCATGGGTATGTGCTAGGTCGTGCTAGTTGTTAGAGTCTGGAAAGTTGTCCAGGGGCAGATCGGGTCACCTCAGGAGGTTCGGCGGATCGGAACGGTGAAAATCCGCTAAGGTTGGAAAATTCGTCACAATGGCATCATCAGGATATTTCTGTGTATATCCTGCAGTTACTTCAGGCGTCATCCGAGTAGATGGAGATGAGCATGATGCAGTCGATTGCATAAAGTGAATGTGCATTGGGGTGATCATCATCAGGTGTTGCTGAGGAGGAGCGTATCGGCATAAGGTAGAAGATCGGGTTGATAAAACCATCGCAGGCCGATAATGTTAAGTTTGGCCGACAGCAGGATATTGAAGGAACTGCATGTGACATCATCGTCATCAGGATAATCGTCATCAGGATATCGAGGCAGCAGGATATTGAAGAAGCTGCATGTGACGTCATCGTCATCAGGATAATCGTCATCAGGATATCGGGGTGACGTAAGCATCGAAGGAAAGGTGCGTGGAGTTGAGTATCATCATCAGGATATATGGGAGGAACCGGATATTTTATATCCTGCTGATGAACATGATGTTGAACATCATGATGCTGCAGAAAGAGGTTGGTGTTGAGATGAACAGTGAACATCAGGAGGATGTTTGCGCTTGCCGAATATGATGATGCTGCCGATAGCCGAATATGATGATGCTGCTGACAGGCGAAACGATGAAGGTTTGTCTGCAGGAGGATATCGGTCGGCAAGAGAAAATATGATGATACTGACAATGTTAACAGAAAATATGATGATGATGAAGGGTTGTAGACACACATGCTGTATGTCAAGGTTTTAGTGTGGATGCCTCTGCATCAGATATGCTCTTGATCTGCATTGATTAGCCATATGACCCATTCTATTGCATGCAAAGGATCTACCTTTGAATGAATTGTTCATTTGCATATTTTTGCATTCATGAGATTTGTGACCATACCTTTTGCTGTTGAAACACTGTCCGGAGAAGGATGTATTAGTCTAATTCATTCTCTTTCTGCACTGATTAGCTTTATGACCAAAGTTATTGCAGTTGTGGTAGTATCCATTGAAGGATGGATATCTTTGAGCATTAGGCTGCCTTACCGGAGGTCTTCTAGGCCTGTTTCTTGGAGTGGAGTTCCTCTGACTGGATCCGGAGCTTTCCCCTTTTTCATATCCCAAACCACACTTGTCATCTACCCTCTTTTGACTTTCAAGAAGAACTTCAAGTTGACCAGAACTTATCTTGAATTTCTCTTTATATTCATTTGCTGTCTGAAGATCCCTTTTAAGAGAGATAATTTGATCCTCAAGTTTTTCTTCATTATCTTTAGCATCTTCAAGATCAGATTCAAGATGTCTGATAATTCTATCCATCTTGTGGCAATCTTCTGATTTCTCCTTGAGGGATTGTCTTAGATCATCTTCAGTCTTTCTTTTCTCTTCAACCTCTTGGGTAAACTTCATAACTCCTAATTCCATTTCATGTCTTACCATAATGATTTCTTTTGATAACTTTTCACATAACTTGGTTTTCTCCTTTAGATCTTCATTTGTATCATTGGCTTCACTTTGTCTTGCTAATTGCTTAAGTAGCTCCTTTCTCTTTTTCATAGAAAGACTTAATTTATCTTTTAGTTCTTTCATGAAATTATCAGCCTGTTTGAGTCTTTCCTTTAATTCATTGACTTCAGAGTTTGACTACTCAAGATCATCAAGGGCAGTCTTGAGTTGCTCCCTTAACCCATATACATCCATTTGAATTCCCAGATCTTCCTCAAGTTGTTAGACTTTGTTAGGAGGAACTTGGCTCTTATACCAATTGTTGATAACTGAGAGGGGGGGTGAATCAGTTATCCTAATTATTTCTGCTTTCTGAACTTTCTTAATAATCAATACAGCATTAATTTAATTAAGCAAACATAACCATGAAATGGAAATACACATGACACAATATTTTTGATGTGGAAACCTTGTTAAGGGAAAAAACCATGAGGTAATTAACCCAAGATTGTATTCTCTGTTAGAAGAATGGAAATACAAAATGGCACTTGCCAATTAGGGCTCACTGCTCGAGCACACTGCTCACAAAAGGCACACTGCCTACAAGAGACACACTGTCTACAATTTATAAAGAGTGTAATACAATACTTGAACTGATAAGGAGCATCAACACATGCTGAGGTTTAGTTTCGGTTAAGCTCAGTAAACTGATCTGCTGCACTTCATTCTTACTCTCTCTTGATGCAGCTGTACTGTCACATTCCGAACCTCTTCTACTGTCTTCACTCTGCTCTTCTACTTTTTTTCGCACTACGCAATACACCACACATCTATTCACATCTAAATCAATCCTATATATATACGCACAAGTGATTTCATCACCTTTCTAGTTGGCATCTGGAACAGTTAATAATTTCCTCAAATTTTGATCTGTCGGCTGAATCCTTGCCCACCAAGTAATGCGGATCAAGCATATACTTGTAGAAGTCATCAATCACGTTGGCCAAACATAACTTATGCCTTAAGAACCTTTTCCATCATCAGTAACACATCCGGAATAATGTTTGATGTTCTGCCAGTCAGTTCTTCCTCTGTTCACACTGTCACTTGGGAACCCGACACTCAAGTATTTATATCTCTTTATCCTTTCCACACCAGAGGCTCAAACCTTGGAATCTATCAGTCAAGATACTCCTCGTGACTTCCCCAAATCCTCACTTCACTGAGATACTTCTACTGAGAGATCCAAACCTGTCTGTCAAACCTTACTAACTTCTCTGTTCCTACTTATTAGACATTAACACTTCTTCAATCTGACTTCCGGTGAGGACCTATCATGTCTCACGGATGTGTGGGATAACCTTTGTTGCCATCAATGACAACAATCATGAGTCCATATAGTGTCTCTTGCCAACATGTTGGTGTGCGGATTCTACCCTTTGCCATTGATGTCAAAGGGGGAGTGAGGAGCAGTGAAAAATGTGGAATCCAGCTAAGGGGGAGCTTTAGAAAAATGTACATTAGAAAAAAGCATCAGCTAAGGGTAAGTGCAGTGTGACACTTAGTCATTTTTCACTAAGTGTTGCCATCAATGCCAAAGGGGGAGATTGTTGGCAAGAGACACTGTGTGGCTTCATTAGTGTTGTCATTGATGGTAACAAAGACCACTCCACACATCTGCAGAACATGGTGTATCTTTACTGGAAGTCAGATTGAAGAATACTTTGGTCTGGTAAGCAAGAATAGAGCAAGCAGCAAGGTCCGACAGTCAGGTCCGGATCTCTTAGATGAAGTATCTTTGTAAAGTGCAGACTTGAGGAAGTCAAGAGAAATACCTTGACTAATAGATTCCAGGGATTGAGCGTCCGGTGATGAAAGACTGAAGAGATATGAGCATCTAAGTATTGGGGTCTGGTTTGGCAGAGTAGACAGAGGAAGAACTAACTGACAGAGCATTAGAATTATTCTGGATGAGATATTGATGGTGATCAAGGTTCTTAAGGTATCATCCATGTTTGGCCGACATGTTAGATGACTTCTATAAGTATCTCCTTGATTCGTATCGCTTGGTAAGCAAGGATTCTGCCGACAGACTAGAGTTTGGGAAAATATTGACTATTCCAGATGCCGACTAGAAAGAGGATGAAATCCTTTCTGCGGATATATATATATATACTAGATGGATTTAGATGTTAAGGGATTGTTGTGTGTTGTGTGGTGCAAAGAAAAGTAGAAGAGTAGTGTGAAGGTAGTAAGACAGGTCCGGAATGTAACAGGACAACAACACCTAAGGAGAGTAAGAATGAAGTGTAGCAGATCAGTATATTGGGCTTAACCAGAACTGAACCTCAGCATATGTCGATGCTTCTCATCAGTTCAAGTATCTAGTTTCCTTGTATAAACTATTGTAGGCAGTAAGCCTCTTGTGAGCAGTGTGCTCGGGCAGTGAGCCCTAATTGGCAAGTGCCATTTTGTACTATCTTATTCTTCTAACAGAGAATACAATCTTGGGTTAATCACCCCGTGGTTTTTCCCCTAACAGGGTTTTCCACGTCAAAATCATTGTGTCATGTGTATTGATGTTATTTCCATTTCATGGTTATGTTTGCTTATTTAATTTAATGCTGCACTAATTGATAAGGAAATTTAGAAAGCTGAAATAATTAAGATAACTGATTCACCCCCCTTCTCAGTTATCAACACCTCTCAGATCTTGACTGGATTATCTTTAGACACATAGCTATAAACCTTTTGATGTCCATTCTCTGATCTTCATCTATCTGGGATATTCACTTCATAGAGCTTCATTGTTTATGCTGATTTTCTCTATTTCTAATAGGACTAATTTTCTCAATATCCTCAGCACACAAGTCATCCAATTCTTGACATCAATGCAACAAGAGTATGTTGACATCAATGACAATACTGGTTAGGCCCATACTTGCAACATAGGTTGAGATGTTGGAGTTGTGATTTTAATTAATCCTTGATCAATGCAATCTTGAATGACATGCTTTAAGCGCATACAACCATTTGTTTTGTGTCCTTTGACTCTATGATAGTCACAATACTCATTCTCTTTATACCAAGGAACTTTGAAGAGCAGTTTTCTGTTGGATGGTATATCCAGTAACATGATATCTCCCGCTTGGAGAGCTTTCAAAAGACAACTTCCATAGGTTCTACTAATGGTGTGAATTGTTGTCAAGGATTTGAAGTTTGTCTTTGTCGAGTTCATTGAAAAGGTTGAGTTGTTGTAGAGGCAGCTTGAATGTTGATAGGAGCTTTCATTATTTGTATGTTCTTTGTGTCTACAACACCATCGTTAACAACATTCTTGTTCTTGTTCCAAAAGTGAGATTTATCGTTGGATTTTTGAGGATTTTCTTTGTTATCTCAAAAAATCTTGATAGTGCCCTTAGCAATTAAAGTGCGTTCAATGATAGTTCCTTTGGAAACAAGTTCATCAAAGGTGCTAGCACTTTGCAATTGTAGTTGGAATGAAAGCTCGAGATGAAGGATTTGGACAAAGATATCGAGCTGTTGTTTCTTAGGTATTTCCCATGATAGTTTTCTAGCCATATTATGCCATTGTTGAGTAAATAAAGAAAAAGATTCACCATTGTGTTGTTTATTGTTGACAAGGTCATTCATGTTCACTTCATGTTCAATGTTGAAAGCGAAGTGTGATCAAAATTTATTTGCTAGTTCCGCAAAAGATTTAATACCCAGAGGTAAATGAGAGAACCATTCAAGAGCTTGTCTTGCTAAGCTTTAGGGAAATAGTCTCAGAAGATATGTATCATCTTGAGCCACATTGAGACATGCAACAAAGAATGCTCTAAGATGGTCTTCCAGATTTCCTTTTCCTTTGTACTTGTCAAATTGTGGAATCTCAAAGTGTGGTGGAAAAGGTGTCATATGAAGTGACTTGTCAAACAGATAAGCACATATGTCTTCTAAGGAAAATGTCTTCTTGCTTTGTCCTACCACCTTGTTAATCATTTGTTGAACATCTACTTGAGAAAGGTGCTGTTTTTGCAAAGGAGGTTGTTGGTTGGGAGGTGAAGTGTAATATGATGTATATTGTGGTTGTTGTTGTGGGATATATGAAGCCATGACCATTTGTTGAGGTTGCGTGCTCACAATATATGTCAAAGGATTAGTATGTGACACATATGTGTTAGAGGATTGCTATCCTTGAGACAGAAGTGGTGGTTGAGTATATTGTGATGAATTAGCGCCAAGGGTTTGTATCACATGGGAAATAGAAGATGGATTAATGTTGGTCAATGGTTGTGAGTTCAGAGTTGGATTTGTAATATGGTAAGTGATGGAAGGATTGGTAGATGTGGAAGAAGGATGGACATTTGGGTTTATGTTTTGGACAACATGAGGATTGGTATATGTCATATATTAGGTGACAATGGGTAATCCTTGAGTAGTATAAGACAGATTGATGGTTTGTGAAGAATTGTAAGAGGATGGCTGAATTGATGTAAGTTGATCAACATAAGAGACTACGGCGCTAGGATTAGCTTGTGAAACAATAGGCAAGTCACTCATGTCAATGAGACTAACATTTGGTTGTATGGTGTGTTGGATAGATCCATAGAAATTGTGGAGACCATATTAGCAGTAATAGGAATATGGGATGTGGTTTCTACGTGTGATGCAATGGGAGTAGTAGATTGCAATGGTTGGGAAGCTTGGATAGTTTGTGTTGTTTGGATAGCTTGGGAAACTTGTGAAGTATGGGATATGGGGATATCTTTTGATGTTTGAGGAGTTTGCACTTGGGCATCATGGACAACTTGTGTTACTTGAGATCGAGATATGGTCATGGTAGGAGATGTATGTTGTGGGACATGAAAAGGTGTAATGTTTAGATTTTGTGAAAGCAAAGGAAGTACATTAGTCAGAGTTATCAAAGGTTCTAAAGTGTACTCCAAGTATGGTGGGTTGAATGAAGTAACAATAGCCAATGAAAGAGATGGGTTGGAAGGTGGATTTTGTAACATGGACATGGTATGAGATGGTGTGGCTATAGTGGATGGTCCCTTTGCAACAACAACAGGAGTGCTTGGATCGTGCTCTCGAATAGTAGATATGTCAAAGTGTCTTGGTAATTTGGCTCCCATACATGCTAATTGCAAGAAGTAGCGATTAGGATCGGATAAAACAAGCCTCTCAAATTGATACCATACATGTGTGTCTCTAAATTCTGATAAGTCCTCTTGGGATTGCTCTTCATAAGTCTCCAAAAATGTTGGGGGTTGTGCTTGTTGTGAGGATAACTCTCTAACAATGTACCCATCAGGCACAAAAATGTGAGAAGGCATGCCGATTGTAAATTGAGTTGCATCTCTAAGGGGCATTGATCGTGATTGCTGCATCTTGGCTTCCATCTCAGCTCACAGGTTTGGTTCCATTTCAACTCTATATTGGCTACTAGTTTGAGGCATGATGGTTGATGTTGAAAATTGGACTTTAGCTTGCAAGGATTGAGACCCAAAAGGTGATGGTTTGCTGATTGTTTGGTGTTGATTTGCTTTGCTAGTTTCCTATTTGCTTTGTTGTTGTTGGGTTGTTTGGTTGATGTTGTTGGGTTGCTTGGTTGATGTTGTTGTTTGACTTCCCTGGAGAATAGCTCACAAACTCAAGGGAAAAGCTGGTTGCTAATGTTGTTGTTTTGCTGATGTTGGGCTAAGTTAAAGCCAAAAGATGATGTTTTGTTGTTGTTGGGTTGATTGTTTGATGTTTGGTTTTCTGATTTGGGGTCTCAAGAGGATGGAAAGTCCACAAAGTCTAATTGTTTAGTATGCTCAAAGTAGGAGACAAAGTCCAATTGTTTGCAAATGATTAGAGGTAGGTCTGAAAGCTAATGCTGAAGCTAAGCAAACTAGAAATGTAGTTGATTTGGCTGAGTTCCTAAGATTTGCTGATATTTAGCTAGAGGTGATAGGTAATAGCTCAAATATGCCATAGAAAAGGCCAAAAGTGACTAATGATAGCTCAAAAGCGATTTATTTTCGGTTCAGGTGACAGGCTATAGTATTAACCAGAGGCAAGCCAGTTTTCTATAGGCGAGCAGTTTTGGTTCAAAGGCAACATTGTTTAAGCTGAAAGTAAGCAACTATTGTTCAAAGGTGATTCAATTTAAGCAAAAGGTAACTAACTGCTATTTAAAGGTGATCTGGCTATCTGGAGGCTAGCATTTAATGTTCAAATGTGATCTATGTTTGTCAGGGAATATGTTTAAATTGTGTTTTTGACAAGAAAACAATGATTTCAGTCACTCACACTCACAACAATCACAAACTTGTAAAACCTAGGCTAGGAAAGGACTTTATTTGTTGAGTTCCCTGGTTGTGCCTATTCAAAGTGGATAGCTTCAGGATTTTGGTAGCACCAGCTCCTCTCCATGGCACTCACTTCTCACGCATACCAAGATCTGGGTTTCCCAAGGCTTTTCCCCCCACCAAACCTTAGGATTGTCCCTACTATCTCTACTAAGAACCACGTGAATCAGGGCAACTTCAAAGGTCCCACCTTTTGCATCAACAAATAGAGGGTTTTTGGCTACTACACAAGGTTTTTAGTAAGGGCATCCATTCAGGTGGCTATACGTGTGATAGCACTACTCTCCGTTATGGAGTCTCCCAACCTTCAAGAGTTACACCTTGGAGGGTTTTGGGGGAGGTTGGCTATCAGTATAACACAAAAACACCTGTTGTTTTTGGCTTTCAATAGAAACACTTTTCTTATATAGTGGTTCGGAAGGACTTGGCTTTAGCCTGTTACCACTTGGGTCATACCCCTTCTCACACCAGGAAGGTAGGCCCTCTAAAGATAATAACAAGTTCTCATGCACCCAAGATCCATTTGATAGGCAAGGGGAGAGAATACTTTTGCTATTAAATTTGGGTTACAAACATGCACAATCAAGCAATCAAGAAAGATAAATCAAGCACGAAGCAAGCAATGATTCTTTTTAAGCACCAAACCCAAATGTTCCTAAATTAGTGATAAATCACAAGTCTTGGACCGATCAGAGATGCAACAGATATGTTAGTAATTTGATAACCTCCTTTTCTTGTACAATCAATAAGATGTTGCACAAATACCTAATTAGTAGCCAAGAAAATTGAACTGCAAATGATAAAAACTGAAAGTGACACAATTACCAAAGGCAATCAACTGTTGATTAGAAGCGATCTATATTCTGCCACAAGAAAAATGTTACTGATCAGAGGTGATGTCAGTAAACCTTGATATGAAATGATAAAGCTTAGAAGCAATGTGAAAAATCAATAGGTGACTGATTGTAGGTCATAAGTGACTCATATCTGTGAAAAACAAGATATAAATAGAAAACCCTAGTTTTGCAGAAAGTGATCTAGATAGCTAAAAGCGGTCACTGTTAGGTTAAAAGTGATGCAAATAAAAACATAAGAGACCATTTTTAGCTTGTAAGCGATGCAAAAAATACAATAAGCGACTACTATTGGCTCAGAAGCGATCCTGGAAATGTTAAAAGAGGCAGGTTTCAGCTAAAAAGCGATGCATATAATCGGACAATGACTAGTTTTCGCTCAAAAGTGACTGAAACTTGCCGTAAGTGCTCAGAAAATCTGATCTTCACAAAAAAAAATTCAAATAGAAAAGTTAATCAAGGTTGTGGGTCCCACCGAGCATGCCAAAATGTGATAGGTAAAAATCAGGTTGATAAGATCAAGCATAGCCATGAAAACCTAACCCTACCATCATCAAAGAATCTAATCTAAATGAAAGAAAAAGCATGCAATTCAAGAACAATATCACCTAGATTGTATGATTCCTTATTTATGATGTGGATTGCTTCTTCAATGATGAACAATTATGAAGATAAAAGTTGCCATGATGGATGGATGATAATGATAATAAGCTAGATGGATGCTAAAAATGTTCAATATGCTCAAGATGATAATGTAGACGCTATATGAATGCTGGATAGATGTAGTATGGAAGGAGAGGGTGTTTATATAGACCTCAACCAAAATCAATCAATGGTGGAGATTTGGTGGCTATGTGAATGGCTAAGATGAAAGGATAGTCATAGATGAATGTGTAGATAACAAGTGGAGGTAAGATAGGGCTTATGTGTGACCATGTACATAAAAAGTACTACATGTGAAAGATATTAAATAAAAGATGTAGTACCACTTATCTTTTTTAAATAAAAGAGGCACACATGTCGGCTCATTGAGATAAATGATAAGGGAAATTAATTAAATAAAATTTATTTAATTAATTGGAAAGTGGGTTTGTGAATGGATTTTTAATTAAATAAATAAAACTTATTTAATTAAAATAGATAGAAAGAAGATAATTAAATAATTAAAGATTATTTAATTATAGATTAGATCAAATAGAAGAAATAGCTAATGAATTAATTAAATAAATATAAATTTATTTAATTAATAGAAGAAATAAGTGATAGAGACATTGCTCAAGTATGTTAGACAAATGCAGATGGTAAATAATGTGATATTCTGATGCTAATGATAATTAGGTCAATTTTGGGTGTCTACAGATACAAAAAGGAAAGTGGAAGGTAAGAGGAGTACATTTAACTCCATCAAATGTTGTTTCAGCCCATCAATCCTCAAAGATGATAACCAATTGAAGGGTGTAGATGAATGGAGAGAAGAGTTTGATCAGATGATTCCTAAATGTTTGGCACATGTACAGAATGATGGGGAAATTAAACTCACTGAGTTCCATACTCTACTCGATGGAATTATCGTGTTGGACAATGGATACACAAAGTTTGTGGTGGACATCAGGAACCTCTTGGACAATAGATGGAAAAGCCATCTTGTAAGCTTTGCAGCCACACAGGAATTTAAGTGGCCTAGTGATCTGAAAATAAGTGAATGGTAGGAACATATTTGGGGCTTGAAGAAGATTGAATGTGAAGAGGAGATACCACATCAAAAAATAGAATTCCTTTCTCAAGCCTTGATTGGTCATAGGTTTCTATTCGATGAATAATGGATTGCTCTTTCTAATTAAAAATATTTTCTTAAAACTTGTTAGTTTAAAAGTGTTTTCTTAATAGTTATGACCAGTTATGTATTTTCTATTATAATGGGTCCAAAGCTTGTTTGCCTCTCCTATAAAAAGAGAGACCAAGACCCGATAAAAAGAGGGGGAGAAGGGAGTAGTGGTAGATAGTAGAAAAGTTCCATAATATTTACAAACTCAAAGACCATATTGCAAGCATAATTTTGAAGAAGTTAATGGAAAATCTATAATTCTGTGGTGCCATATTGGTATCAATTGTTTGTTGAAGTTATTCAATTATTTGGTTGTCTCCATTTTATTGCTTCTTTATTATTAAAATTGATGTATCAAGTATATACTCAGTTTATCAATGCACATTTGTTGTATTTGTGTGATATGATTAATTGGTTTCCTCAAAGGAATTAAATCCTTCTAGTCAATCATAGTAATTTGGGAGTATTAATTAGATCAGTAAGAAGAACCACTTCATTAGGGTTGGCATTCTATCTCCAAGTTGATATGATCTACTGTTCTTGTTTGATATATTCAATTGGTTCCTTCAAGTAGGGATTAAGAATCCTTTTGATAAATTACAAGTAACAAGGTTGTGTCAGTTGGATTATTAAGAAGAGTCTATCAATTATTTCCTTGCACGTTTATACAAGTTATTAACCACTATTAGTGTGCCAAACAATTAGAGTTACTACCAAGTATAAGCCACTCATCTCAAATTTTCATTTGACTCCATTTACCCAACAAGGCACTGGTCTCACCTGTTTCATTTTACTTAAAAATTTCTATCAATTAAACATAGGATTTACCTTGATACTGCTTATACAATCTATACCAAATTAGAACTATATCTTTCCATTTCCAATTGCCATTATGGATAGTGTTGATGAGTGTTTTGTTGGCAAGAGACACTATATGGATTCATGATTGTTGTCATTGATGGCAACAAAGTTCATCCCACACATCCGCAGGACATGGTGTGTCTCTACCGGAAGTCAGAATGAAGATTGTTGAGGTCTGGTAAACAAGAACAGAGCTTGTGGCAAGGTCTGATAGACAGGTCCGGATCTCTTAGAGGAAGTATCTTGGTGAAGTACAGATTTGGGAAAGTCAAGAGGACTACCTTGAGTAATAGATTCCAAGGATTTAGCCTTCAGTGATGGACAAGGAAAAATATATGAATAGTTGAGTACCGGATTCCTGAGTGACAGTGTGAACAGAGGAAGAACTGACCGACTGAACATTAGAATATTTTCCAGATGCATTTCTGATGGTGGTAAAGGTTATGAAGACATGAATTATGTTTGGTTGACATGATTAATAATTTCTACAAGTATATGCTTGATCCGCATTACTTGATGTGCAAGGATTCAGCCGATAGAACAGAGTTTGTGAGAAGATTGACTGTTCCGGGTGCCGACTAGAAAGATAATGAAATCACTTGTGCGGATATATATAGGATGGATTTAGTTTTGAGAAGGGTTGTGGTGATATGTGGGATGCAAATAAAAGCATAGCAGAGTAGAAATAGTAAGAAAGGTCCGGTATGTGAAAGGAAAGCAGCATAAGAGAAGAGGAAAGATGAAGTGCAGTAGATCAGTGTACTGAGCCTAACCGGAACTGAACTCCAGCATATGTGGATGCTTCCAATTAGTTCAAGTATTGTATAACATTCTTTTGTAGACAGTGTGTCTCCTTGTAGGCAGTGTGCCTCCTTTGTGAGCAGTGTGCTCGGGCAGTGAGCCCTAATTGGCAAGTGCCATTTTTGTATTTCCTTATTCTTCTAAAAGAGAATAATCTTTGGGTTAATCACCCTATGGTTTTCTCCCTTAACAGGGTTTCCACGTCAAAAATACTGTGTCATGTGTTTTTTCATTTCATGGTAATGTTTGCTTGTTTGAATTAATGCTGCATTGATTAATAAGAAAGTTCAAAAAGAATAAATAATTAGGATAACTGATTCACCCCCCCTCTCAGTTATCAACAATTGGTATCAGAGCTAAGTTCCTCCTAAAAGAGCCTAACAGCTTGAGGAATATCTGGGAGTTCAAATGGATGCATATGGTTTAAGAGAGCAACTCAAGACTGCCCTTGATGATCTTGAACAGTCAAACTCTGAAGTCAATGAATTAAAGGAAAGACTCAAACAGGCTGATGATTTCATGGGAGAACTAAAAGATAAATTAAGTCTCTCTATGAAAAAGAGAAAGGAGCTACTTCAGCAATTGGCAAGACAAGGTGAAGAAAATAATGCAAATGAAGAGCTGACTGAGAAAACCAAGTTATGTGAAAAGTTATCAAAAGAAATCATTATGGTAAGACATGAAATGGAATCAAGAGTTATAAAGTTTACCCAAGAAGTTGAAGAGAAAAGAAAAACTGAAGATAATCTAAGACAATCTCTCAAGGAGAAATCAGAAGATTGCCACCAGATGGATAGAATTATCAGACATCTTGAATCTGATCTTGAAGATGCTAAAGATAATGAAGAAAAACTTGAGGATCAAATTGTCTCTCTAAAAAGAGATCTTCAAACAGCAAATGAGTATAAAGAGAAATTCAAGATAAGTTCTTCTCAACTTGAAGTTCTACTTGGAAGTCAAAAGAAGGTAGATGACAAGTGTGGTTTGGGATATGAGAAAGGAGAAAGCTCCGGATCCGGTCAGAAGAATTTTGGATCAGAAAATCCAAGGAACAGGCCTAGAAGACCTCTGGTAAGATAGCCTAATGCTCAAAGATATCCATCCTTCAATGGATACTGCCACATCTGCAATCACTTTGGTCACAAAGCTAATCAGTGCAGAAAGAGAATGAATCAGACTAATTCATCCTTCTCCGGACAGTGTTTTAACTGCAAAAGGTATGGTCACAAGTCCCATGAATGCAGAAATATGCAAATGAACAAATCATTCAATAGTAGATGCTTTGCATGCAAAAGAGTAGGTCATATGGCTAACCAATGCAGATCAAGAGGATATTAGTCAAATATGCAAAGAAATGTTGTTTGCCAAATCTGTAATAGGTCCGGTCATAATACAAAAGTCTGTAGAAGCAAGAATCAGGACAAAAGAGGTCCGGTATATCAAGAGAAGGGTAAACAAAAGATGAATACGAATGAAGTTAAAACTGAGATGAGCAAGATTTGGGTGAAGAAAAGTACTGAGAATGTAGAGGTTGGATCCGCACCAAACTCTGGTGCTGATATTCCTTCCGGAAACTAAAAAGTTAGCTCTGGCTCAGGGGGAGACACAAAGAAAACCTTGTTCCCCCAGCCAGTCAATTGGTGCTGGAACTGGCACAAGAAGAGTTGCGGATTGAAGGAGTCATAAGGGATATATTCAAACAAACTGTGGTTAAGATTTGGAAGATCCGCGAGATGTTTAAAGATTAGGGTTGATCCGGTTCTTCAAATCACCTGAACAAGGCAAACCAGAATAATGTAGGTCGAGCATTTATTGCAATCTAATATTAGGGCTTGCAGAGCAATATAAGGGTTTTTCATTAATCACTCATTCATTCTGCACTCAAGAAGAAATGAAAAGCGGAGCTCTGCAAGAAAATTCCTCAAGTTCATCGAAGATCACTTGCAGAAGTCATTACTTCTAGAGATCAATCCAACCAACTCCGTGAAACCGGTAGGCGCAAAAGGTATTTTCAGTTTTCAAATATCTCACTGAAAATCTCTTGATAATGGGTACTCTGAATATTGTAAAGATTTTTGATAGACCTCACCCTACATTTAAGAAACATCCATACAAATCCTTGGAGGTAGATCCCCTAGGAGCATTCTCTAGTGTTCCGCATGGCACTTTACACACAGAAGACATTAGGGTTTACATACATGCCAATATTGAAGAGTTAGGGGAATTCAAAGTAAGAGACATCTATCACAAACAATTGATAGATGATGCTTTTGAGCTTAAACTAGAATATAAGGGCATCCAGGAAAAGCATTTTGATCAGTTCATTCATTTCCCCTACTTTGAAGAAGATGAATGGGTCTGGTATGTTTTAAGTAGGGTGCATGATAACTTCCTTTGGCTAAATAGACCTTGCAAGATCACCAAGGAAGCAATTAGGGCAGTAACTAGTTTACATTCCTCCGGAGGAATTCCTGTCCTCAAGTCTATCAAAAACAACATTGTCACAGAGGCCACCAGATCAAAATTTGATAAGAGGGTAATGACCATTGAAGATATTACTGACCCGGATATCAAGTATGCATCTATGATAATAGGATACAAGATATATCATTCCAGTAGGGAGAATTCAGTATCTGAAACTGCAGTATACACGGCCTATGAGATGCTGAGAAAGAATGCAGATTATGATCTCTGTGAACTCCTCTTGAGCCAATTAATGGAAAACATACAGAAGATCAAGAAGGACAAAAAGAACTCCTTTAAATATGGAGGACTGATACTATGTTTGTTCTTCTACTTCATGAATGAGCTTCCCAGATCAAATGGATGGGTATGGGAAAATGACAAACCGGTAGCTATCCAGATCAGAGATTATTTGCATGAACTTGGAGATGCAAAGGCAAGAAAAACAGCTCTGTGGGGATACGTTAAGAACTTTTAGAACATGATGCAAACAAGAGAAAGGATTCCCCAATCCCTTGTTGAGAAATACAAAGACACAGTCTGCTTTATGGTAGAGACTGATCAGTGCCTAATGGAGGCAGTAGAACCAAGGACAGTCTGGATCATGCCCATGGGGTATGAAGTGGATGAACAGATTGTGGAGCTTCATGTTCAACACATGCTGAGTCAGCCTAAAGATCCAAAGGCAGAAAGGTTTAGAACCTTTGAGGAGCTGAGTGTAAAGATCCATGTGGAACTCAGAGAACCAGAGATGAAAAGGAAGGTGAGAAAAGAAGTAGAACATATTGCACAAGGCCTTGGGATCTCAAAGGAGGCACTTGATGACAACTGGGAAAAGAGACAAAAAGCTGATGAAGAGAAGACAGAGGAAAAAGGAAGCAAGAAAAGTGCTTCGGTAGAAACTTCCACCCGGACTAGATCTTCAAAGAGACCAGCACATGTCCCTGCTAAAAGCTCAAAACCAAAAGTCCAAGCATTCGACAAAGGAGAGAAAAGGTCAAAGACAAAAGCCACAAGGGCTTATGCAAGTCAAAGAGATGAAGAAGAAATTGAATCAGATAAGGGGGTAAAGGAAATAAAGAAGCAGAAGAAGAAAGGATCCGGTAAGCCCTCCATAGGCCAAGACAAGGAAGAAATGGCAGAGGAATTTGTTGAAAAGCCCACCCTATCCCTAGAAAGTGTAATCAAATCAGTCACTGTGGATGGAAACCTTCAACCAATGGCCAAATTCTATGATGATTACAATGAGGCTGACCAAAAGATCCTGCAGGAAGCTACAATCAGGTATCTAAACATTTACAATAAAGCTTTTATTGAAATTATCTCTCTAATTCCTAAGAGTCTAGAGAAGGAGTTGGAAATGAGAAAGACCAATGCCATGGAAAAGACCTTGAGATCTAGGAACAGATAGCTATTCAGCTATATCCTTCAATTGATCCCAAGACAATGAACATGGTATTCAAAGACTGCAAGGATGAATTTAGGAGCAAAGCAAGGATGAATTAGCTTATGCTTGGTGAGACCAACAAGGGAGCCAAGGACATTGAAGAGATTCTCCGAAAAACCTTCAAAAGATTTAATCTTCCTATTATAGAGGACTTGGGTACTGATCCCTCCACTACAAATGTTGCAAAAGAAACTCCTGAGAAAATGTCAAAAGAGGTGGGCCCCGAACAGACTAACATTTCCCCTCTGGTTTCCCCTACAGTCTCTGGATCTAAAGGAGAAGAAAAATCATAGGAGAAAGAAGCAGAGGTGAAGGAAAAAGAAGATGACAATACTAAGGTTGTAGAAGGAGAGAAGACTTCAGTAGAGAAAACCACAACTGCTAGTGGTGAAGGAGAGAAAACTCCTAAGGATAGCTCCAAGACTGCAGAAGAGAAGAAACATCTATCTCTGGCAAGAGACACTGCACAAACTGTCCAAGAATTCTTGAACAAAGAAATAATGGAGATTGATGGACCGGAGCTTCTACAAGGTCCATTCAATTTTGATTCTCTTTCTCCGGTACAGACAATGAAGATAGCTTCATTTGCAAATGCTAAGGCTAATGAAAAACACCTAAAGTATCATATGGAAGACTGTGAGTTGATAGAAGCTACTTCCCGAGTGCTTAAAAAGATTATGTCATCGGTTCAGAAAGATCCCACAGCCTCCTCTTCCGATAATCTCAAAACCTTAGTCAGCAGTGTTAGTACACATTTTGATTCACTAGAGAAGTCAGCAGAAGATAAGGTCTGAAAGGAATTTCTTGCAAAAAGATTATCAGAGGTACAAGGTTTGATAAGTAATGATAGGAGGAATATGAGTATAGGGATAAAGAGCTTAGAAAATGCTCTTATAGATGGTGGAAAAATATACAAATTTTGTATTTTATGGTCCAAAGTAACAGTAGAGATTGAGAAGAAAATAAAAGAGCAAGAGGATAAACTACTAAGTTTGTCTCAAAGTTTTGATCCTCTCTCTTCCTCCATAGTCAATCAAGAGTGTCAGACTATTGCAATCACAACTGCAATAAAGAATTTTGAGAAGGAAAGGAAGAACATGATCAGCCGGATGGGTGAACTTAGGAGGATCATTGTCCCTAAGTTAGAGGCCATGCATGAGGCCATAAGTGAAGCTCAAATCACAGCCTAGACAAATGATCTGATAGATCTAAAAAGCGAAGATGCATTTGCATTCCTGTTTAGTGGGCATATCTCAATTTTGGATAGGATGAAGCAGAGTTGGGCGACAGAAGTTGTACAGTTGAAGAACACTTTTGCAAACATACTTAAGTATATGTAAGTACAACTTGTATATATATACTTATGCGGTTAAATATAGTTAAATTTTTGAAAATTTTGGTATGCAGACCCTACCCTTTTCCATTGATGTCAAAGGGGGAGTGAGGAGCAGTGAAAAATGAGGAATCCAACTAAGGGGGAGCTCCAGAAAATGTATATAATAATAGAGCATCAGCCAAGGGGGAGCATAGTGTAAACACTTAGTCATTTTTCACTAAATGTTGCCATCAATGCCAAAGGGGGAGATTGTTGGCAAGAGACACTATATGGATTCATGATTGTTGTCATTGATGGCAACAAAATTCATCTCACACATCTACAGGACATGGTGTGTCTCTACCGGAAGTCAGAATGAAGATTGTTGAGGTCCGGTAAACAAGAACAGAGCTTGTGGCAAGGTTCGACAGACAGGTCCGGATCTCTCAGAGGAAGTATCTTAGTGAAGTGCGGATTTGGGAAAGTCAAGAGGACTACCTTGAGTAATAGATTCCAAGGATTTAGCCTCCGGTGATGGACAAGGAAAAAGATATGAATAGTTGAGTACCGGATTCCTGAGTGACAGTGTGAACAGAGGAAGAACTGACTGATTGAACATCAGAATATTTTTCGGATGCATTTTTGATGGTGGTAAAGGTTATGAAGACATAAATTATGTTTGGCTGACATGATTAATGATTTCTACAAGTATATGCTTGATCCACATTACTTGATGTGCAAGGATTCAGCCGACAGAATAGAGTTTGTGAGAAGATTGACTGTTCTGGGTGCCGACTAGAAAGATAATGAAATCACTTGTGCGGATATATATATAGGATGGATTTAGTCATGAGAAGGGTTGTGGTGATATGTGGGATGCGAATAAAAGTAGAGCAAAGCAGAAACAGTAAGAAAGGTCCGGTATGTGAAAGGAAAGCAGCATAAGAGAAGAGGAAAGATGAAGTGCAGCAGATCAGTGTACTGAGCCTAATCGGAACTGAACTCCAGCATATGTGGATGCTTCCAATCAGTTCAAGTATTGTATAACATTCTTTTGTAGACAATGTGTCTCCTTGTAGGCAGTGTGCCTCCTTTGTGAGCAGTGTGCTCGGGCAGTGAGCCCTAATTGGCAAGTGCCATTTTTGTATTTCCTTATTCTTATAACAGAGAATAATCTTTGGGTTAATCACCCCGTGTTTTTCTCCCTTAACAGGGTTTCCACGTCAAAAATATTGTGTCATGTGTTTTTCCATTTCATGGTAATGTTTGCTTGTTTGAATTAATGCTGCATTGATTAATAAGAAAGTTTAGAAAGAAGAAATAATTAGGATAACTGATTCACCCCCCCTCTCAGTTATCAACATGTTTTATGACTGCAACAAACATTAGGATAGAGGCACAGAGTGTATCTATCCTCTCTTGAGAAAAGCTTCTCAGATGCTAAACTTGGTGATCAAATGAGACTGCTCCAAGGTTCCTTTTGTGTCAGGTCTTGACAGGCATGGGAAACACTCTGTGGAATGATGTGATTTGTTGTTAATCATGAGCGGGACTTACGTATTAGACATAGTGGTTTCTATGCTCAAGGAAGGAAAGATTTTGATTTCTTTGTGAGTTCTGGAGACTAGGTTTGGAATCTTCCACCTCGGACTTGGATTTCTCAATATGTGGCAGAGGGGGAGTCTAAGTTCAACTAGTCTTATCTATGCAGACAAGGAATAATTTCTTAGTAAGTTCTTAATGATGTATTCCTAATGTAGATTCAAAAGAAAATGAAAAAAGAGGGGTAAGGATTAGGGTTCAAGGAAATAATTGATGGAAAGAACTATTGTTGAGGATGGAAACTGAAACCAAGCTTCTACTTTGTCATGGGGGCAACAACTCAGACATAGAGGGTGCTATCTTCAAAGGAGGAATAAACATTTTCAGACTGCTCTGGCATGGAACATGGAACTAAAACATGCAGAAATAATCAAAGTTAAGCTTGGAACAAGTTCAAACTAACCATGCACTGTGATTTGCAAGCCACAGATCACAAATGGTATGAACTAACAAATTCAATCATCCACAAACAACAATATTTTCCATCACACTATCTAATGAAAGCTTGAAAAGTAGAAGAAATGAAATAACTTTAGAAAACTTAAGATATGCTTCAAAGGAATTAGGAAAACCATTCCAAAATCTAAAGAACTCTATAAACACCAGTCCACAATGCTTATATTATTGATTTGGAAAGTTTGTCTACAACAATCTTGCTGATCTTTGAAGTTTCCATCTCAAACAAGTAGTACAGAACTAAAACTAGCTATCAAGTTTCTCTAGGAGCATGAAAATATCAGAGAAAAGAGAGCCCTCTCAAATGAGGCGCCCCTGCCTTTATATCAGAAAGAAAGGTACATAAGGTGAAAAAGGAAATTAGATTTCATTAAAATATGTGCCTAGGTCAGAAACCCTAGATGTGGTAGGTGGGGTCGTCAGAATTTGCAAGTAGGTAACTGCCACCTGTCCTGGGCATCCATGCTGACTAGGACACCTGGATAGGACAATCCTATATGTCTGGAACTTCCTCCTGCTCCCTGGTCTCTACTTCCACAAACTTGGTCAGGACAAATTCAAATGCCTCCATAGGAATATTGGGCATGTTCTCCATCCTAAATTCCATGACTGACGAGGTGGTAGCATGGGTAGTAAGGATATTCTCCCAATCTGCCCTCAACTCCTAGATACTATTTATGAAGATCAAGAATGAGGACGCATCCCCAAGATGGGATTCCTAGGTAGGATAATCATCCTTGAAGTATATGCTCCCCATCTTCTCTCACAACTCTTCCAATTTAATGACTCCATCCTATGCTACCTCCAGATCAAATGAGGCCTCCATGGACACAAGGATTTTGTCCTGGATTTCCTTCAATATGGCGTGGGCCTGGGTAGTGTCAACCTCAATCTTCTCAAGGTTATCTCTCTTCATGAGCAATGTGGAGTACCAACTAAGGAAATCATAGACTGAGTTTGCATGTATCACTTTGTCTCTCACCAGGTCTTGTTTCGAAGTGTTCATCAATGCCTTTAGTCTAGGGATGGTTTCCTCCCAGATGATAGTGAATTGCTGGAAGGATTCCAAAATAGCTTGATTCCTATCCATGAGTGTAGAAACTCTCCCATTCACCTAGACGAGATCCTCCATAAACTTATGAGCTCTATCCGAGACCTTCTCCATCCATTCCTTCACTGCATGATCACTCATTCTTAACACTTCGAACTCTACTAGTGGATCCTTAGTTATGCCTGCAGGTTGGGTTGTCACTCCTTGGGCAAACTGTAATGGGCCCATGAGCTACTGGATGTACTACCTTAATTCTTCATTCTCCCTCTTTAGTTGGTTCTTCTTTTCTTCCTCCTTCCTCAACCTTTCTTTAATAGCGGCAATGGAATCCTCCAGCTCCTCCATTTCTTGATCCTTCGTAGTTGGTCCAAGATCGACCATCACTATGTCAAAATCCTTAGGACTAATGTCTTCTTTTGCCTCATCCACCCTTGGAACTGATATCTCTACTTGGCGAGACCCTGATTCATCCCTAGTGATCTTGGAAAACTTTTTTGTCTTCTTCAGGTCTACAGATTTTCCTATTCTGGCCAAGAAGTTCCCAAGTTCGGTGAAAGGATCATTATTCTTGATTGGATTCTTCTTCAATTTATCTTGTAGCCACTTGGGTCTTGTGGATAGATTGACTTCTCTCAATGGTTCCTGTAGTTCTTGATCCACTTGTGGTATGGATATTGGAACTTCAACAGAATTGAACTCCTCATTCTGGAATTCTAGATCAGGGTGATGAAGCATGTCCTCAAGTCAGACCTCCCCCAGATTCCATGATGAAAGGTTAGGATGATTTCCTACCAGCAGATTGGGAGTCCACCCTTGGTGGAATCCATGGATTCATTGTCTTCCTTCTCAGCTTGCTCATTCGGGATCATTTCCTCCTCCACAGGCCCTTTATCCTTAGTTGTTTGCATATTGTCATCAGAGAATAGATCAATCTCCTAGGTGGAAGAAGTGTTGGCAGAATGAGGTCTACTTGCATTTTTCTTTGCCTGGTCAGACCTCCTGATAGACTCCTTTTGGGCCTTTACTCTCTTTTCCAGTGGATCTTCTGCAGTTTTGTTTCTTACTTCATGCCTTCCTATGCCATGTTCTTTCGGTCATGTCCTCAGAAGACTAAGACTCCAGATCTCCCATCAAATTATAGGTTAGAGGGATGCCTTTCTTATGCAATCTCTCCATCTATTGATTTATCCACTTCTGTGTTCTTGTCAGCACGGGTTCCATTAGTTCATCCAAGTGGGTGACCTTGGGATTAGATGAAACCAATGGTGGAAGAGGTTTATCCTTTTCTTGTTCGAAGGCAGACTAGACCTGCTTCCCATCCTTATTAACTTGGTCTGGAATTGAAAAGACCTTGGTTGCCCTGATCATGTCCACTGACAGTTGGGAATACATCCATCTCTGAATGTCAGAGTCATCCTCAGCATTTGCCCAGTGATCCTCCAGGTGTACCTTGTGTCTATGCTTCCTTCCACATGTAACCCAAGTGGTATTGAATGGATCAAAGTTTGCCCGCAAGGAATGGGTCACTAGGTTGTAAAACTATAGTTCCTCATTGGACCTCTATGCTGCTTGGAGGGAAGGAAACTCCTTAACTGCATCTTCCATCTAGATTGGAAAAGCAATACTGGTCTTCTTCTTCTTTTGAACTATATCATATGCTAAGAGTTGCCTTGTTAATTCCAACAGGACCATCTTGTCTGAAGGATACCTCGGCAGTCTATACGGGAAGACAGAGAATCCTTGCACCCGAATGTATGTGAACTTTGGAAATTGAATGAACTAGGAGCCATATGTCTTGATCAACTGCTTAGACTCAGGTGACAACCTTTGGTGAGTGCCTCCTTGAAGGGTTCTTGTGATGTGCACAGTGAATGTGTCATTATATCTTCTGAAATGGTTTATGTTCTAGAGATGGAGCTATGGATAATAGTCATAGACTCTGACCTATCCTTTGGAATTCCTGATGCATCCCCTCCATGACAATCCCCTATATCTATTGTTCCTTGCCAACATGTAGATTATGTAGGAACTCATGTAAAATGCCTTAGAATCCTCCAGATTCTGGAACTGTTCATCAATGCTATCGGTGAGGATTCGAGCCTAGTCTATCATCTTTGTTCCGGCAGTGACCTCCTTAATGTAGTAGAACATCCATGGCTCAAAGGTTGAAGATTGGGGACTTCCCATGATCTTGTTCAGCATGATGACAAGATCTCCATGCTTCTGCTTGAAGTTGGATTTGAGGAGTGTCCTAGGTAGCTTGGAATGATGAGGTCTCTTCTTCTACATCTAGGAATTGTTGATGATTCCTAAACAGGTTGCAGGATCGGCCTTGAACATGTCGGCTACTTCCTCCTTGCTTGTGTACTCGATGGGGCTATAGACAGGAATGTTGAATGCTTCGGCAACCCCCTCCTTGGAGAAGTAGGCTATCACAGAGTCATCATGGTCTACAATCATCTAATGTTTAGGATCATAGTTCATGAAACATTCCCCGATCAACTGAAAACAAGGAATGGCAGGTGGGAAACATGCGGTGGGCACAATCCCACTTCAAACTAACTTTTCCATGAGATGGGATGGAGAACATCCATCTATTCCATACATCCGCTTCCTGATTTCTTCCATGCTTGATGGGTGGATGTTGGTGTCTCCCACGTTTGCCCATTTCAAGATGATCCTAGACTCTGGAAGTGTTCCCTTGAGAACGTTCCACATTTGAGCTTGTCTTGAAGAGCCAGTTTTGGTGCATGCCATGTACCTATGGAATCAAGGAAAGAATATAAGGTATAAGGTTTGAGGAGTGGAAGCAAAGGTGGGATGAGGGACTTTATTCCCAACATGAGAAGTAAGTACAATGAACTTATGCATGTGGGACTAAAACTTCATGAAATTAATGCATAGAAATGAAAGAGTAAGAATGAAAAGAAACCTATGCCTTATTGCCCAAACATGTCTTTGAACAATAAAATTCTAATTTCCAAGAAGATTTCTAATTTCTATGATGAATTTTTGACTTTCTAATGGATTCCTACCAAGAAACCTACTTTTCAACTTTAGAAATTTTTAGTCTTTATGGAAGAAATCTGTCTTGGAAGGATAAAATTTGTCCTTGGAGGATGAATTTTTACCCTTAGAATGTAGAAATCTATCTTAATCCTACAGAAAAATCTACCCCTATGAAGCGTTTTGCTTTGGAAATGATGAAATCTAAATTCTCCTTGATGAAATTTGTCTCCCTAATGGTGAAATCTATTCTTTGAATGCTAAAATCTTCCTTAGAATGCTCACTTGTGCCCTTGATTGGAACTGAAATCCACTTTTCTTGTTTTGAATTTGAGTTTGAATGGATGAAAATTGTTGGAAACAAGGCAGATAATTGAGAGGGGGGCTGAATCAGTTATCTCAAATATCTTAACTTTCTTTTCTCCTTTAATAATTAGTGAAGCATCAAAACATATAAGCATACATGATCATAAGAACAAAAATAAATCATCACACATAACACAAGGATTTTTACATGGAAAACCCTATTAAGGGAAAAATTACGAGGTGACTAACCCAAGATTATATTCTTTGTTAAAAGAATAAGAAGTATAAAATGGCACTTACCAATTAGGGATCACTGCTCGAACACACTGCTCACAAGAGGCACACTACCTACAAGAGACTCACTATCTACAAAACTTATAGAAGGTAACCAAGTGTTTGAACTGATGAGAGACATCCACAAATGCTAGAGTTCAGTTCCAATTAGGCACAAAATACTGATCTGATGCACTTCATTCTTCCTCTGCTCTAGTGTTGCTGCTCTGTCACATACCGGACTTGTATTGATGCTTCCACACTTATCTATGCCTTTCTTTGCACTTTATATTATCATATCTATACACACACTCACCTTCATACTGGAATCCATCTAGTATATATATCCGCACCAAGGATTTCAACATCTTTCTATTCGGCAACTAGAATACTTAAGATATTTACAAATTACTGATATGTGGTCTGAATCCATGCTTGATATGTGATGTGTATCAAAATCATAGACATTGAAGTCATCAATCATGTCGGCCAAAAATGTATGATCCCTCAATTAGCTTGATCAACATCAATTACTCATTTGGATTGAAGTCTGATACTCTGCCGGTCAGTTCTTCCTCAGTCTGCTCTTCTTGTCTATAATCCAACACTCATATGCTCATATCTTTTCCATGTTTTATCACTGGAGGCTCAATCTCTAGAATATAGTAGTCATGATACTCCTCTTGACTTGTCCAAGTCCACAACTAGCTGAGTTACTCCATCTGAGAGATTCAGACCTGATTGTCTGACCTTGTTGTATGCTTTGTTCTAGTTCACTGGACCAAAATAGTCTTCAATCTGACTTCCAGTATAGGCATACTTATGCTGCGAAAGTGTGGGATAGACTTTGTTTCCATCAATGACAACACCCATGAAGCCACACCATGTCTCTTTCCAAAAGAAAATGACTTGGGCGACCTCTATATATAGGCATTTGGACTCATCATGCCACTTGGCCGACCTAGATTGGCCCAAAAGACCTTAACCACTAAAACTTTATGAGTTTGGCTAACTTACATTTTGTCCTTATCCTCCTCCAGTCGGTGGCCGAATTTTTGGGGGTGTCGGGGAATCCATGTTGTCAAGGAATTTTACCTATCGTGGATTCTAGTTGCAACTGTATTTCTCATTTAGGTGCAAAATCCACTTGGTGGAGGATTTTCCACTAGGAAACTTTCAAGTTCAAGTCATGATTTCAATTAAGTCATGAAATATCACATTTTAGAACTCCTCTTGGATTGAATCCAAGTTGCAATTTCCAGTATTTTAAGGAATTCCCAATTCCATGGCAAATTTTGAGTGCCTGAAGGATTTTTACATTTGGAAGTGCCCTCTAGAATCCTCAATTCCCAAGTCGCATTTTCCTGAAGGTGAAGGAATTTGCACTTTGGAACTTCTCCCTCAGACTGGGCACATATTCCACCTTGGACTAGATTTTGTGACTAGAAGAAAAATTGTTCCTGGAGCGCATAATCCACCTCTAACAAGATTTTGTGCCACAGGACAAATTCTTCCTAGTACTAGAATCCTTCTTCCTTGGAATGATTTTTGAGTTCACTTGAAATTTTTCTAAGTCTTGAAATTTTTCTCCTGTGGAAACCCTCCAAAAGGAAAGTCGTAATTTACACTGTCCTTAAGGATTCCCCCGTCTAGAGTCACACTTTTCAGGTTCTCCAGGAATCCTCCTGTCCAGGTCGCACAATCCACCTGGTGCAGGATTTTGTGACCAGGACAAAACTTACTTCCTGGGTGCATAATCTAGTAGGTACTGGATTTTGCAACCAGGAAAAAAATTCCTCCCTGAGTGCAGATTTCAGTCCCTACAGGATTGTGTGACTTTGACAAGTTTTCATGATTTTTGGCTAAGGACTTTTATCATTCTATTTTAGCAAGGATAGATTTTGACTTTGATCAAAGATTCAATATCTGAAATAGGATCCATCATGAGAAGCATCTCATACCCCTCAAGGATTTTTGGTTTCCAAGGTGAAATTTTCAGACAGGCTGGGAATTTTCCTTGATAGCACCCTTTCAGACTTGATCAGGAACACTATTATGTAGGTCACAAATTCCAATAGGTACTAGAGTTTGTGACCTGGAAAAATTTCTTTCTGGAATGCAAATTCCACCTCTAATAGGATTTTGTGCCCAAGGACAAATTCATCCTAGTTCAGGGAATTAATTCCTTCAGTTTGAAACTTCTTCCAGAGCATGGGTTTCAGAATGATTCTTGGGCTTATTGTTTGAAATTTCACTAAGTCTTAGACCCCTTTAACCACTTGGAAACCCTCTGGATCATAGCCTTAGGAGTTTAGAACAGGGCATCATGCCAGGAATGAGAGGGTTCTAAGGTGGAAAGATGGATCTGCCAAGGACAGGCCATTTTTGCCTATGGAGAAGCTTTTAGGGCCTCAAACACAATTAGGAGAAAGCCCTCACTTTCATACCTTCGAACACCTGTGAGTGATTTTTCCTTCTTCCTTTTTCCCTTTAATTATCAATTAAGCTAGAATTTGGGAGAGTATAATGCAATACTGCTACCCCTACAACATATGCTTTTGACAGCATAAGTTACGTTGATAACTCAGCTAGCTGGGTGTGGAATTCTGATGGCGGCAAAGGTTAACCATGGATTTTTCACTTAATGTAAGATCACATAGTCTCTCCTAGTTACTTTTAGATTTCTTAGTGTGTAAAGTATAAGATCTCAACATACTTCAAGCCATCCTAAATAGTTGATTTATCTTCCAAGAGCAAGCAGCATGTTATCCAATCATTAACAATGGAGATCACAATGAATCTATCAGTTTAACACAAATTTCTCAAACGAAAACTAGGAAGTGTTCATTTAAAGATTAAAGCATTTTAAACATATAATCAAAGATATTCATGTTGAGATGTAATGCATGATTCCACACTCGAGTCAAAAACCAATCTTAACAATTGATAAGACAAAGAAAAGTTATCCTGCAGACTCAAACAATTCCATGAGCAGTTTATCCAAGGAATGATCTTCATGGTGGAAGTGTCAGATTGTGTTTAGAAGTTCAACACCTCCTTACAGAACAAGGTCCCACAAAAGGAAACCTAATGCAAAAGAAGCGAAGAGATAATCTAAACCTAGAGAGCATCTACTCTATGGAAGGCGAAACTAAACTAAAGCAAAACAAGTGAAATTATTCTATGTACAGGTAAGTCTCTACGTGGACTTACGGTTGGAAATAATGCTTCAAGAACTACTCGTTGACAGGCAGTGGAATGTCTTTTCCAGTCGGAGTCTTGAGTTTGAAGGCATTCTCTCCTAGTATCTCAGCAATTTGGTAGGGACCCTTCCAGAGGTGGTCAAACTTGTCATGTTCCCCTCTCTTCTCGTGTGCTTTGTCCCAGTACAAAACTAAGTCTGAAATTCTGAATGTTTTGATTTTTGCTTGTCTATTAAACCAGCGTTTGACAACTCCTTGGTGTTTGATGAATTTGTCTAAGGATGTGTCTCATTTTTCTTCTAGGTGCAACAGCTATCAAAGACTAGTTTGGATTCTCTCATCTTCTGCCAAGTACTCCTACATGAACTAGAAAGTTGGGATTCTCAGTTGAATAGGGAAAATGAGATCCTGACCGTAAACTAGATGGTAAGGAGACATTCCTAGGGAGGACTTGACACAAGTATGATCTTCCTAAAGCAAAAATTTCAGTTGTGTATGCTAGTCTCGTGGGTTCTTATCCAACAGTTTCTTGATTGCATTAAGTAGGTTTTTGTTTGTGGATTCAGCTAACCCATTACCCTGAGGATAGTAAGTCGATAAGAATTTCAACATTATTCCATGATCGAAAGCCTAGTTTGAAAAATTTAAAGATGAAAATGCTGGACCATTATTACAGACTAAAGCATGAGGACATCCAAACCTGGTAATGGTATTTTCTTCTAAAAACTTGATTACAACATCAGTGGTGCAATGTTTTAAAGCATGAGCTTCAGACCATCTAGTGCAATAATCAGTAGAAGTTAGAATATACCAGTGTTCCGTAGAGGAAGGTGTTGATAACTGAGAGGGGGGGGTGAATCAGTTATCCTAATTATTTCCCTTTTTGAACTTTCTTATTAATTAATGCAGCATTGAATTAAACACAAAAACATTACCATGAAATAAGAAACACATGACACAGTATTTTTGACGTGGAAACTCTGTTAAGGGAGAAAACCATGGGGTGATTAACCCAAAAATTATTCTCTGTTAGAAGAATAGGAAATTACAAAATGGCACTTGCCAATTAGGGCTCACTGCCCGAGCACACTGCTCACAAGAGGCCCACTGCCTACAAGAAGACACACTGTCTACAAAGTGATAAGAATCACAGTCTTGAACTGATTGGAAGCATCTGCATATGCTGGAGTTCAGTTCCGGTTAGGCTCAGTACACTGATCTGCTGCACTTCATCTTTCCTCTGTTCTTTATTCTGCTATCCTTTCACATACCGGATCTTTCTTGCTATTTCTGCTCTGTTCTGGACTTATTCGCATATATATTGCTTGATACTCACGCTTCACAACTAAATCCATCCTCTATATATATCCGCACAAGTAATTTCATCATCTTTCTAGTCGGCATCCAGAACAGTCTAGTTTCTTACAAACTTTGTTCTGTCGGCTGAATCCTTGCTCACCAAGCAATGCGGATCAAGCATATACTAGTAGATATCATTAATCATGTCGGCCAAACATGATTCATGCCTTCACAACCTTTGTCATCAACAGTAACACATCCGGAAAGTAGTCTGATACTCTGTCAGTCAGTTCTTCCTCTGTTTTCACTGTCTCTCAGGAATCCGGTACTCAACTTATTCATATCTTTTTCTTTGTCCATCATCGGAGGCTAAATCCTTGGAATATACCACTCAAGGTAGTCCTCTTGACTTCCCCAAATCCGCACTGCACCAAGACACTTCCTCTGAGAGATCCGGATCAATCTGTCGGACCTTGCCACATGCTCTGTTCTTGTTCACCGGACCACAACAGTCTTTATTCTGACTTCCGGTAGAGACACATTATGACTTGCGGATATGTGGGATGACCTTTGTTGCCATCAATGACAACAACCATGAATCCATATAGTGTCTCTTGCCAACAATCTCCCCCTTTGGCATTGATGGCAACACTTAGTGAAAAATGACTAAGTGTTTACACTATGCTCCCCCTTTGCTGATGCTCTGTCTTTATATACAATTTCCGGAACTCCCCCTTTGTTGGATTCCTCATTTTTCACTGCTCCTTACTCCCCCTTTGACATCAATGGCAAAGGGTAGGGTCCGCACACCAAAATTTTCAAAAATTTTCTATACATAGCCGCATATTTACATACTCACATATACTGAAGAATGTCTGCAAAGGATGTCTGCAATTGGATCATTTCAGTAGCCCAACTTTGCTTCATTCTATCCAAAATTGAAATGTGACCACTCAACAAAAATGCAAAAGCTTCTGCCCGCTTGAGATCTGTCGGATCTTTTGTTTGGGCGGTGGTCTGAGCATCACGGATGGCCTCATGCATAGTTTCCAACTTAGGGATTATAATCCTTCTAAGTTCTCCCATCCGGTTGGTGATATTCTTCCTTTCCTTCTCAAGATTCTTTATTTCATTCAAGACTGCAATAGTCTGACATTCTTGATTTATTATGGAGGAAGAGAGAGGATCAAAACTTTGAGATAAGCTTTGTAGCTTGTCCTGTTCTTCTTTTATTTTCTTATCAATTGCTGCTGTTGCCTTTGGCCAGGATATACAAAATTTGTAAATGTCACCGCCATCCTTAAGAGCATTCTCTAAGCTCATTATTCCAATACTCACAATCTTCCTATCTTTAGAGATTAATTCTAATATTTCTGAAAATCTCTTGTCCAAAAATTCCTTCCGGACCTTTTCTTCAGCAGATTTTTCTAGAGATTCAAAATGTGTACTAACACTGCTGACTAAGGTTTTGAGATTACCGGAAGAGGAGGCTATGGGATCCTTTTGAAAGGATGGCATGATCTTTTCTAGCACTCCAGATGCTACCTCCATAAGCTCACAGTCTTCCATGTGAGATTTCAGCAGCTTCTCTTTGACTTTCTCATTTGCAAATGAGGCTATTTTCATTGTTTGCACCGGTGACAAAGAGTCAAAATCTAATGGTCCTTTGAGTAGGTCCGGTTCATCAATTTCTATAGTGGCTTTGCTCAAAAATTGTTGAACAGTTTGTGTAGTGTCTCTTGCCGGAGACAGATGTTTCTTTTCTTCTGCAGTCTGGGAACTGTCAACCTCTTTATCTTTCACCCCTGCTTCCTTCTCCTGTAATTTCTCTTCTTCTTTGGATCCGGAGACTGTAGAGGAAACCGGAGGAGAGATGTTTGTCTGTTCAGGGCCCACTTCTTCCGGAACAGATGGTTCCAAATCCGCAGCTGTTTCTGCACCTAAGTCCTCTACAACAGGAAGATTGAACCTTTTGAAGGCCTTCCGGAGGATCTCTTCTGTCTCTTGGGCCACTTTGTCAGTCTCACCAAGCATGAGTTGATTCATCCTGGCTTTACTTCTGAACTCATCTTTGCAGTCTTTGAAGATAATGTTCATTGTCTTGGGATCAATTTGAGGATATAGCTGAATAGCTATCTGCTCCCGGATCTCAAGATCTTTAGCGTGAGCATTATTCTTTCTTATTTCTAATTCCTTTTCTAGGCTTTTAGGAATAAGAGATATGATCTCAATGAAGGCCTTATTGTATATGTTCAGATATTTGACTGTGGCTTCCTGCAGAACCTTTTGGTCAGCCTCATTGTAGTCATCATAAAATTCAGTCATTGGTTGAAGGTTTCCATCTACCGTGACTGACTTGATTACACTCTCTAGAGACAGAGTGGGCTTTTCAACAGATACCTTTGCCATTTCATCCTTGTCTTGGCCTGTGGAGGGTTTACCGGATCCTTTCTTCTTCTGCTTCTTTACTTCTTTTACTCCCTCATCTGACTCTGTTTCCTCTTCATCCTTTTGGCTTTCATAAGCCCTTGTGGCTTTTGTCTTGGATCTTTTACCGGATGCCTGGACTTCCGGTTTTGAACTTTTGGTTGTGGGAGGTGCAGATCTTTTTGATGATCTGGTCCGGGTGGGAGTTTCAACCGGAACACTTTCTTTACTTTTCTCTTCTTCCTCAGCCTTCCTCCTCTTTTCCCGGCTGGCATCAAGTGCCTCTTTTGAGATGCCTAGGCCTTGAGCAATATGCTCGACTTCTTTTCTTACCTTCCTCTTTATCTCTGGTTCCCTGAGTTCTACATGTAACTTTACACTCAGTTCCTCAAAGGTTCCAAACCTTTCTGCCTTAGGATCTTTGGGCTGGCTTAGCATGTGTTGAACATGCAGCTCTACTATCTGTTCATCCACTTCATACCCCATGGGCATGATCCAGACAGTCCTTGGCTCCACTGCCTCCATCAGACACTGATCTGTTTCTACCATGAAGCATACTGTGTCTTTGTACTTTTCAACAAGGGATTGGGGTATTCTTTCTCTTGCATGCATCATGCTTTGGAAGTTCTTGAAGTAACCCCATAGAGCTGTATTTCTTGCTTTTGCATCCCCAAGTCCATGCAAATAGTCTCTGATTTGGATGGCAACCGGTTTGTCATTCTGCCATATCCATCCACTGGATCCGGAAGCTCATTCATGTAGTAAAAGAAGAGACAAAGGATCAGATTGCCATACTTGAAGGAGTTTTTCTTGTCCTTCTTAATCTTCTGCAGATTTTCAAAGAGTTGGTTTACTAGAAGCTCACACAAGTCATAGTCTGCATTCTCCTTTAACATCTGATAAGCTGTGTAGATTGCAGTTCCCGGTACTGAATTTTCCCTACTGGAGTGATAGATTTTGTAACCAATTATCATAGCTGCAAATTTGACATCCGGTTCAGTGATGTCATCAACTGTCATAGCTCTCTTGTCAAACTTGGATCCGATTGCATCACTGACTGTCTGATTTTTGACAGATTTGAGAACAGGTAGTCCACCGGATGAGTGCAGACTGGTTACAGCCCTAATTGCATCCTTGGTGATTTTGAAGGGCTTGTTCAACCATAGGAAGTTGTCATGTACTCTACTTAGTACATACCGGACCCATTCATCTTCTTCAAAACAGGGGAAATAAATGCACTGTGCAAAGTGTTTGTCCTGGATGGCTTTATACTGAGGTTTGATCTCAAAGGAGTCATCTATCAATTGTTTGTGATAGATATCCATCAGTTTTGATTCTCCAAAGTCTTCAAGATTCGCATGGATGTAAACCCTAATATCTTCCGTATGCAATACACCATGAGGAACACTAGAGAAGGCTCCTAGTGGATCTACCTCCAATGATTTGTAAGGATGTTTCTTGAATGTGGGGCGAGGTCTATCAGAGATCTTAACTATATTTGGAGTAGCCATTCTTCAAAGATTTGCAGTGAGATAATGAAAAACGGAGAATACCTTATGCACCTTCGGTTTGCACGGAGTGGTTGGATTGATTTCTTTATGCAATGACTTCGGCAGGAGATCCTTGGTGTGCTTGATGAATCTTGTTGCAGAGCTCCACTTTTCGCTTCTTCTTGAGTGCAAAATGAGCAAATGACTTTTGAGAAATCCCTTAAATTGCTCCATGAACCCTAATATCTATCTGCAATAAATGCTTCACCTACATCATTCCGGTTTGCCTTGTCTAGATAGCTTGGAGTATCCCGGATTAGTCCTGATCTGTGGATATCATCCGGATCTTTCAATCATGAATAAATCAAGGTAACATATTACAAGAACATCCCAAACACTCTATCCAATCCGCAGAACAAGATAGTGCACTTCCGGATCTCTCCGGACCTTTTTGTAATCCTTTGTCATACCAGAGCATCTCCCTGAACAGGTCTTACTTGATCGATCACAGCTTCTTCATAACTCCATGCGGACCTCTGAAAACTTGACTGAAGCATCTCAAGACTCATATCTGCAAACCCTTTAATCCGCATCCTGTGCCACATCCGGCACCACTTGTTTGGCTGGGGGAACAGGATTTTCTTTGAGTCTCCCCCTGAGCCTGAGCTCACTTTTTAATTTCTGGAAGAAATATCAGCACCAGAGTCTGGTGCGGATCCAACCTCTACATTCTCTGAACTTTTCTTCACCCAAATCTTGCTCATCTGATTCCTAACTTCATCCGCATTCATCTTTTGTTTACCCTTGTCTTGATTCAGATTATACACCGGACCTCTTTTGTCCTGATTCTTGTTTCTACAGACTTTAGCATTATGATCGGACCTATTGCAGATTTGGCAAATAACATTTCTTTGCATATTTGACTGATATCCTCTTGATCTGCATTGATTAGCCATATGACCTACTCTATTGCATGTAAAGCATCTACCTTTGAATGATTTGTTTACTTGCATAATTCTGCATTCATGGGATTTGTGTCCATACCTTTTGCAGTTGAAGCACTGTCCGGAGAAGGATGAAATAATCTGATTCATTCTCATTCTGCACTGATTAGCTTTGTGACCAAAGTGGTTGCAGCTGTGGCAGTATCCATTGAAGTATGGATATCTTTGAGCATTTGGCTGTCTTACCGGAGGTCTTCTAGGCCTGCTCCTTGGATTTTCTAATCCAAGATTCTTCTGACCGGATCCGGAGCTTTCTCCTTTCTCATATCCCAAACCATACTTGTCATCTGTCCTCTTTTGACTTCCAAGAAGAACTTCAAGTTGAGCAGAACTTATCTTGAATTTCTCTTTATATTCATTTGCTGTTTGAAGGTCTCTTTTGAGAGAGGCAATTTGATCCTCAAGTTTTTCTTCATTATCTTTGGCATCTTCAAGATCAGATTCAAGATGTCTGATAATCCTGTCCATCTGGTGGCATTCTTCTGATTTTTCTTTAAGAGATTGTCTTAGATTGTCTTCAGCCTTTCTTTTTTCTTCAATCTCTTGAGTAAACTTTATAGTTCCTGATTCCATTTCATGTCTTAACATAATGACTTCTTTTGATAACTTTTCACATAACTTGGTTTGCTCAGTCAATTCTTCATTTGTATTGCTTTCTTCACTTTGTCTTGCCAACTGTTGGAGCAGCTCCTTTCTCTTTTTCATAGAGAGACTTAATTTGTCTTTTAATTCTCTCATGAATTCATCAGCCTGTTTGAGTCTTTCTTTTAATTCATTGACTTCAGAATTTGACTGTTCAAGATCCTCAAGGGCAGTCTTAAGTTGCTCCCTTAAACCATATGCATCCATTTGAGTTCCCAGATCTTCCTCAAGCTGTTAGGCTCTATTAGGAGGAACTTAGCTCTGATACCAATTGTTGATAACTGAGAGGGGGGGGTGAATCAGTTATCCTAATTATTTCCCTTTTTGAACTTTCTTATTAATTAATGCAGCATTGAATTAAACACAAAAACATTACCATGAAATAAGAAACACATGACACAGTATTTTTGACGTGGAAACCCTGTTAAGGGAGAAAACCACGGGGTGATTAACCCAAAAATTATTCTCTGTTAGAAGAATAGGAAATTACAAAATGGCACTTGCCAATTAGGGCTCACTGCCCGAGCACACTGCTCACAAGAGGCCCACTGCCTACAAGAAGACACACTGTCTACAAAGTGATAAGAATCACAGTCTTGAACTGATTGGAAGCATCTGCATATGCTGGAGTTCAGTTCCGGTTAGGCTCAGTACACTGATCTGCTGCACTTCATCTTTCCTCTGTTCTTTATTCTGCTATCCTTTCACATACCAGATCTTTCTTGCTATTTCTGCTCTGTTCTAGACTTATTCGCATATATATTGCTTGATACTCACGCTTCACAACTAAATCCATCCTCTATATATATCCGCACAAGTAATTTCATCATCTTTCTAGTCGGCATCCGGAACAGTCTAGTTTCTTACAAACTTTGTTCTGTCGGCTGAATCCTTGCTCACCAAGCAATGCGGATCAAGCATATACTAGTAGATATCATTAATCATGTCGGCCAAACATGATTCATGCCTTCACAACCTTTGTCATCAACAGTAACACATCCGGAAAGTAGTCTGATACTCTGTCAGTCAGTTCTTCCTCTGTTTTCACTGTCTCTCAGGAATCCGGTACTCAACTTATTCATATCTTTTTCTTTGTCCATCACCGGAGGCTAAATCCTTGGAATATACCACTCAAGGTAGTCCTCTTGACTTCCCCAAATCCGCACTGCACCAAGACACTTCCTCTGAGAGATCCGGATCAATCTGTCGGACCTTGCCACATGCTCTGTTCTTGTTCACTGGACCACAACAGTCTTTATTCTGACTTCCGGTAGAGACACATTATGACTTGTGGATATGTGGGATGACCTTTGTTGCCATCAATGACAACAACCATGAATCCATATAGTGTCTCTTGCCAACAGAAGGTGCATTGATCATACCGATAAAATCAAGCCCCCATTTGGCAAAAGGTCTTACTTCAAACATAGGCTGAAGAGGCATGGAAGCATTCCTTTCCCTCGCAGCAGCTACTTGGCAAATGTGGTAGGTTTTGACATGCTTGTGGGCGTCGTGGAACAACGTCGGCCAATAATATCCTACCCTCAAGATTTGGTGAGTCGTGGCTAATCCTCCTCTGTGACAGGTTCCAAATTTGTCATGGAACTGTTCCATGATCTGGTTTGCTTCATTCTTACCTACGCACCTCAAGTAAATTCCTTCATGGTTCCACCGAAATAAGACTACTCCTTGGAGCATGAAACATTGACTTCTGAATCTCAGAGCCCTCTTTTGAGTTGAATTCAAGTGGGCAGGACATCTTTGGTTCAACAGGTAATGCATGAGGTTGTCATACCATTCATCCGGTGACACTTCTTCCAGCACATAGGTTTGATGTACCAGTCTAGGTCCTTTGACTGCAATTGTCTAAGTGAGAGCTTGACCTCGCACTATCTTCATGGGTTGGATCTCAATATCATATTCTTGGATAGTGGCAACCCACTTGCCTCTTCTTTCCCCGAGTTCATTCCGCATCAACAATGTTTTGACAACGACATCTAGGACTATGGCATAAACTTTACTCCTCGGGACATAATGCATGAACTTCTTAATGGCTTTTGTATATGCCTAAAAATGACATGCTTCAGACTAAATAAATATTCTTAATATTTATCCCATTCTAATTCTTCTATCAATAAATAAATAAATAAATTTATTTATTTGATTCATATTCCTCTAAATTAATTAAGTATCGAAATATTTAATTACCTCTTCTAAAGTCAAAATTCAATAAAGTCCTTTGTTTAATTAAATTCTTCCAAACAATTAAATAATTCTTAATTATTTAATTAAATCAAAATCATTCTTCCAAATTTGAATAAATCAAATCAAATTTATTTAAATCCTCTCAATCTCTAAAAATAAAATATAATCAAATATTTTATTTATTCTTCCAAATCATGCACAACAATTAAGTAAATTTATTTATTTAATATAATCAAATATTTTATTTATTCTTCCAAATCATGCACAACAATTAAATAAATTTATTTATTTAATTTTCTTTCTTATCTTCTAATTCTTCAAATATCTTCCAAAATCTTCTAAAAATAAGTCTTCTTCTCCATGCACATAAAATTAAATAATTTATTATTTAATTTCTCTCAAATCATGCAAAAGCAAATCTCAAGTTGAGTTATCTATTCAATCAACCTTGTTTTTATCAATATCTCTTAAATTAGAAAAAAACTTTCTAATTTATAAAAAACATGTCTTATTTTTAGAAAAGAAAGTAGTTAACTCAAATAAAATAGCTTTTGTGTGACACATGTCTTCTTCCTATTCGCGCACATTCCTCAAGGTTTCTCAATTGTTGATCTTCTCATTCTTTCTATACCATTGATCTTCATTCTCTCAAATCTATAAATTGAACCCCATTCTTCTGTTGCAAGTATGAGGTGAACCAGTGTTGTCATTGATGTCAACATACTCATATTGCATTGACAAGAAGGATTCGATGAGCAGTGTGCTGAGGATATTGAGAAAATTAGCCTCAGTCAGGAACAATGAAGAACAATGATGAGAAGAAGGCAAATGTATTGTATAGGATGTGAACCAGAGGATGCGGATTAAAGGGTTTGTAGATATGAGTCTTGAGATGCTTCAGTTAAGATTTCAGAGGTCCGCGTGAAGATCTGAAGGAGTTGTGGCTGTTAGTGTGGAACTGGTTCCGGCAAGTGTTTAGAGGTGACAGAGGATCACAGAAAGGTCCGGTGAGGTCTGGAATTGTATAATCCTAATCTGTGGATTGGAAGGAGTGTTTGGGATGTCCTTGTGATGTGTCATCTCGAGTTGTGTATGATTTGGAGGTCTGGAAGTACCTTTTGCATTGTGACAGTGGCAACAAACTATGTTCTTGAAGTTCTGGATAAGGAAGAGAAGAGATTCCAGTAAGTAGAGGAAGTGCGGATGTACCTGGTCATTCAGGCAGGCTTGGAAATGTCCGTGGATCATGTTTAGGTTGTGTTGTTGGTCCGCATTGATGGTAGAGCCCAGAATTGAAGATATTCTTCCGGATGAAGTTCTTGCTCTGATTAGCCGACCGGATGAGTTGTTCATCCTGTGAATGTTCTTATGATGATCGACCGGATGTGTTATTTATCTTGCGGATATTCTTATGGTTGATTGCTGACTTAGATGATTGTTCCTAAGTCGATGTCTTGTATAAATAAAGGTTTGTGAGTTCATTTCGAAGTGTGGATTGTGTGAATGAGTGTGGTGTAGTGAAGAGAAGTGCGAAAGGCAGAGCAGGGGTTTTTGGGCTTAAATGGAACTGATCCAAACATGGTAGAGATGTCATTCTCCAGTTCAAGACTGTGATTCTTATCACTTTGTAGACAGTGTGTCTCCTTGTAGGCAGTGGGCCTCTTTGTGAGCAGTGTGCTCGGGCAGTGAGCCCTAATTGGAAAGTGCCATTCTTTTTCTTATTCTTTTAACAGAGAATAATCCTTGGGTAAATCACCCCGTGGTTTTTCCCTTAACTGTGTTTTCCACGTCAAAATCTTGGTGTTTAATGTGTTGATGTTTATCTGCTCTTGTGTTTGTGCGTTTTACTTTCATGGATGATTAATTGATATGCCGTTAACTAACAAAGAAGAATCAAGTGTTTGAAGTAGAGAGCAAGTTTTTATACAACTGATTCACCCCCCCTCTTAGTTGTATGCCCTAGATCCAACAATTGGTATCAGAGCCAAGTTCCTCTGAAAAGAGCTTAACTGCTTGAGGAGATCCAGGATGTCATCATACAAGAAGGATAGTCCGAAGTTTGATGGAACCAACTTCACTCTCTGGAAGGGTCGCATGAAATGTCACTTGGAATGTATGGGAAAAGCATACTTGGCCATGGTCTCAAAACCATATGTACCTCCACAAGGTGGTCCGACAACTCTGAATGAAATCACAGATGCTGAAAACAATTTGCGGACCAAGGAAGCTCTTCTAAGCGCATTGAATGACTCAAATCTCTCAAATGTTATTGACCTACCAACTGCATATGAGATCCTGACTAAACTAGAACTTCTGTATGAAGGAGATGAGTTTGTCAAGAGTGTAAGGTTGCAAAGTCTGAAAGGGAAATTTGAAAGATTGAAGATGAGAGATGATGAAAACATCACTACTTTTATGCCAAGAGTGAATGAGCTAGTGTGTGGAATTAGAAATGCTAGTGGAACTCTGGATGAAAATGAGATTGTTTGCAAAATCTTCAGATCCCTTCCTGCTGCCTACAAAATCAAGGTTGTTGCAATTGATGAATTCAGAGCCCACACAACTGTCACAAGAGAACAATTGGCTGGCAAACTAGCTGCATTTGAAATGACCGAGTTTGGAGATGATCCTCCCAAGATTGAATCTACTTTCAAAGCCAGTGCCTATGTGAAAGGCAAACAGAGATTTGATCCGGGAGAAAACTCTTCAAGGAAGATGTCATGGTATGATCAAGCAAGAAGAGACATGGAAGAAGAAGCAGAAATAGCTCAACTTGAAGCCCTCATTGCAAAAAGACTGCCAAGAGGATCTGGCAAGTATGAAGGAAAACTGCCCTTTAAGTGCTTCAACTGCAATAAGATTGGTCATTTTGCTTCAAGATGTCTGGAAAGATCTGCAAGGACTAATACTAACAGACAAAGGTTTCAAAAGAACTGCTATTATGTTCATGAAGAAGATGACAATGAAGGAGTAACAGATGATGAATCAGAACTAGGAAGCAAATCCAGAAATGAATGGGTGTTTATTGCCATCAAGGAAGAAGATTCAATACTCTCTGAATCTGTCAATCACAAGGTTGTGGAAAAAGCTTTGGCTGCTCAAGTGGAAGAAAAGGATGATTGGGTTATTGACAGTGGATGTTCTCACCATATGACTGGTGACAAGGATAAGTTCTTGGATTTGGAAAGGTATGAAGGAGGAATGGTAAAATTTGGTGACAATTCTACTGGCAGAATCAGAGGTAGGGGAACTATTTCCTTTGATGGAAAGAGCAAAACAGGTAATGTACTATATGTTAAAGGATTGAAGCACAATCTTCTCAGTGTTGGTCAGTTAGTAGACAAAGGCTATGATCTCCAGTTCAAGAATGGAAAATGCAGAATCTTTACAAGTTTTGGAACTGAAATTGCATCCGATACTCAGACAAAAGGTAATATCTTTCATCTGGTTGGTTCAAATAAAAGTTGTTTGTTTGTTCAAGTTGATCAGAGTTGGTTATGGCATAGAAGAATGTGTCATGTAAATTTTGATAACATCATCAAGATAAGCAATACTCAGGCTTTAAGAGATCTTCCAAAATTGATGAAACCTACAAATAGTTTGTGCAAAGAATGTCAGCTAGGTAAACAGAGCAGAGTCTCTTTCAAAAGCAAAGATCAGTCCTCTATCGGATTGTTGGAATTAGTACATACTGATCTCTGTGGTCCGACAAGAATCAAGAGTCTACAAGGTGATAGATATTTCATGTTATTAATTGATGACCATTCCCAGATGATGTGGGTGACCTTCCTAAAAGAGAAATCAGAAGCATTTGAGAAGTTCAAAATCTTCAAAGCTATGGTAGAGAATCAAACCGAATTGAAACTGAAGTGTCTAAGGTCTGATAGAGGTGGTGAATTTACATCTGGTGAGTTCATTGACTTTTGTGAGAAGCAGGGTATAAGGAGATAGTTGTCTGCTCCTAGGACTCCACAGCAGAATGGAAGAAAGAACTGGACCATCCAGGAAGCTGCCAGAACAATGATGTTGGAAGCAAATGTTCCTCAGATGTTCTAGAAAGAAGCTATCAGCCCTGCAGTCTACACTCTAAATCAAGTTCAAATCAGAAACAATACCGGTAAGACCCCCTATGAACTCTGGTTTGGCATCACTCCTACTGTGAAATATATTAGAGTATCTGGTAGCAAGTGTTATATTAAAAGAGATGAAGATCTAGGAAAGTTTGATGCTAGAAGTGATGAAGCAATTTTCTTGGGTTACTCCACTCAAAGCAAAGCATATCGGTGTTACAATAAGAGACTGAGGAAGATGATAGAAAGAACTAATGTGAAAGTTGATGAAGGAATTGAGAAGCCCTCAAGATTTTATGAGTCTGATGAAGATGACCAAGACGGTGTTCAGGTTCAAGGAACTCAATCCTCTCCGGTAAGTCAGAGTCAGCCTGATCCGGTAAATCAAGAAGAAGAGATAGGTTTGAATGAGCTTGATCAAGAAGCAGCAGTGCAGGATACTCCCAAAATTCCAAGGTATGTAACACTGAACCACTCTAAAGATCAGATCATAGGTGACAGAAGCAAAGGTGTGCAAACTAGAAGAATCAGGATGAATGTTGTCTAATTTCAAAGATTGAACCTAAAATAGTAAATGAAGCCTACAATGATGAAAACTGGACCAAAGCAATGAAAGATGAATTAATGCAAATTGAGAAAAATCATACTTGGGATCTTGTTCCCAGACCTAGAGACAGGAATGTGATTGGAACCAAATGGGTCTTCCGGAACAAATTAAATGAAGCTGGTGAAGTAATCAGAAACAAAGCTAGATTGGTCTGCAAAGGCTACTCTCAAATAGAAGGAATTGATTTTGAAGAGACCTTTGCTCCGATGGCAAGAATTGAAGCAGTCAGATTATTTCTTGCATTTGCTGCCTTTAAAGACTTCAAGGTATATCAGATGGATGTCAAGTCTGCCTTCCTAAATGGTGATCTAGAAGAAGAAGTTTACATTGAACAACCAGATGGATTTTAATTGTCTGACAATGATGATATGGTCTGCAAGTTGAAGAAAGCAATGTATGGATTAAAACAAGCCCCAAGAGCATGGTATGAAAGGTTGGATAAGCATCTTATGCAGATTGGATTCAGCAAAGGTACTGCTGACAGTAACTTATATTTCAAAATTGATCATGAAAACATTTTGATTGTTGAAGTGTTTGTGGATGATATCATTTTTGGAGGAAGAGATAGTATGTGCAAAACTTTTGTGCAAATCAGATGAAAAGTGAGTTTGAAATGTCTATGCTTGGTGAAATGAATTTCTTCTTGGGTCTGCAAATTACTCAAACAAAGAAAGGGATCTTCATTTCTTAGACCAAATATGTGAAAGAATTGTTAAGGAAATTTGGTATGGAAGATTCAAAGCCAATGAACACTCCCATGGCAACTGGATGTAAGTTGAGCAAAGATGATGACTCCCCAAAGGCAAATCAAACAAAGTATAGATCAATGATTGGTGGATTGTTGTATCTCACTCAGACTAGACCAGATATAATGCAAGCTGTTGGTCTTGTAGCAAGATTCCAGGTTGATCCTAAAGAATCTCATGTTATGGCAATCAAAAGAATTTTTAGATACTTGAAAGGAACAGCTGAGTATGGTCTATGGTACCCTAGAGATCCAGATTTCTCTCTTCATGCTTACATAGATGCAGATTGGGCAGGAGATGTGGATGACCGGAAGAGCACCAGTGGTGGAGCATTCTTTTTGGGGAAGAGATTGGTTTCTTGGCTAAGCAAGAAACAAGATGCAATATCTCTGTCTACAACTGAAGCAGAATACATTGTAGCAGCAGGTAGTTGCACTCAAATCTTATGGATGAAGCAGATGCTAAGAGACATTAAAGTTGAATATGAGGAGCCTATCACAATTTTCTGTGATAATTCAAGTGCAATTAATATTTCTAAGAATCCGGTATTGCACTCTAAGACTAAGCACATATCTATCAAGTTTCACTTTTTGAGAGAACAAGTGAACAAGGAAGAAGTCAGGTTGGAGTATGTTCCCTCCAAGGATCAGATTGCAGATATCTTTACTAAACCTCTTCCCAAGTACTCTTTTGAATATCTCCGGGAGAAGTTAGGGGTCATGGCCCCTCCAGTGATGAACTAGGATGCACTGATGTGCATCAGTCCGGTGGATATCACAGTCATATCTTGTGATCCAGATTGATGATGGGGAGCTGCTACTAAGGGGGAGCAGCTGATATGATTCTGATGTGTTAGAATTGCAAGTATGAGCCCTTTGTCATTGATGTCAAAGGGGGAGAGAAGTCATGTGAAAAACAAGTAGCTGATGATCAAAGGGGGAGCAGTAAATGAGGAGAAGACATGTTGCTGATAGGGGGAGCTGTGATAGAAAGGAGAAGTTCTTGTCTTGATGATTTTTCACATCATATGTTGCCATCAATGACAAAGGGGGAGATTGTTGCAAGTATGAGGTGAACCAGTGTTGTCATTGATGTCAACATACTCATATTGCATTGACAAGAAGGATTTGATGAGCAGTGTGCTGAGGATATTGACAAAATTAGCCTCAGTTAGGAACAGTGAAGAACAGTGATGAGAAGAAGGCAAATGTATTGTATAGGATGCGAACCGGAGGATGCGGATTAAAGGGTTTGTAGATATGAGTCTTGAGATGCTTTAGTTAAGATTTCAAAGGTCCGCGTGAAGATCTGAAGGAGTTGTGACTGTCGGTGTGGAACTAGTTCTGGCAAGTGTTCAGAGGTGACAAAGGATCACAGAAAGGTCCGGTGAGGTCTGGAATTGTATAATCCTAATCTGTGGATTGGAAGGAGTGTTTGGGATGTCCTTGTGATGTGTCATCTCAAGTTGTGTATGATTTGGAGGTTCGGAAGTACCTTTTGCATTGTGACAGTGGCGATAGACTGTGTTCTTAAAGTTCCAAATAAGGAAGAGAAGAGATTCCAGTAAGTAGAGGAAGTGCGGATGTACCTGGTCATTCAGGAAGGCTTGGAAATGTCTGTGGATCATGTTTAGGTTGTGTTGTTGGTCTGCATTGATGGTAGAGCCCAGAATTGAAGATATTCTTCCAGATGAAGTTCTTGCTCTGATTAGCCGACCGGATGAGTTGTTCATCCTGTGAATGTTCTTGTGATGGCCGACTGGATGTGTTATTTATCTTGCGGATATTCTTATGGTTGATTGCCGACTTAGATTATTGTTCCTAAGTCAATGTCTTGTATAAATAAAGGTTTGTGAGTTCATTTCGAAGTGTGGATTGTGTGAATGAGTGTGGTGTAGCGAAGAGAAGTGCAAAAGGTAGAGCAGGGGTTTTTGGGCTTAAATGGAACTGATCTGGACATGGTAGAGATGTCATTCTCTAGTTCAAGACTGTGATTCTTATCACTTTGTAGACAGTGTGTCTCCTTGTAGGTAGTGGACCTCTTTGTGAGCAGTGTGCTCGGGCAGTGAGCCCTAATTGGCAAGTGCCATTCTTTTTCTTATTCTTTTAACAGAGAATAATCCTTGGGTTAATCACCCCGTGGTTTTTCCCTTAACCAGGTTTTCCACGTCAAAATCTTGGTGTTCAATGTGTTGATGTTTATCTGCTCTTGTGTTTGTGCATTTTACTTTCATGGATGATTAATTGATATGCTGTTAACTAACAAAGAAGAATCAAGTGTTTGAAGTAGAGAGCAAGTTTTTATACAACTGATTCACCCCCGCTTCTCAGTTGTATGCCCTAGATCCAACATCTTCCATTTCATTCATCCAAGCTTTAAGTATCGTTACTCTACAGGAATTACAGTGCGCCTTTGGCACTAGTTCCTTCATTGCTTGTGATCACACTCGTTACTATGCATTACTATCAACGTTGTGAAGCTCATCTTCATGGCGATATTATCATAGCCGTTCCCATTTGACAATCTTGGAATCATAGAAAAGAAAGTGCACCTTCTGAGGGCCATATTCATAGACAAGATCATTTGTGATAGGCGATCAATGGAAGCTACGAATTAAAGGAGGTTTGCTTTGTTGTTGTTCATTATTTATTGAATCTCTTTTGTTCACCATTTCATTGAGTTTTGGGTATCTTGATATTTGATATTAGTGATTATTCATTTGAATCCAATTTTTCCATCACATTTTTGGCGCCCACCGTGGGGCCCTACCCTAATTTAATCCAAAAATTGAGTTTTTTGTGCTAAGATTTTGTACACAGGAGGATTTAGAGAATAGGTGTTGAGCATTCAAATGGTGTAACCTTGGCTCAAAAGGTTTCTAGGTTTTGTCGAAAACATAGATATCCTATCTGGGTATCTCTTACTTTTTATAGAAGGTGCACGGATTTCAATATAAAATAGATCATAAATCTATGTCCCTATTTTTAGCCTATGCTTTTTTTTGTTTTTTTTGCCTATTTTTAGCAATTTTATGAAATCAACCTTATCTGTGTAACTTTAGCTCAAATGATTTCTGTGTTTTGTCGAAAACATCAAAATCCTATCTGGGTATCTCTTATTGTTTGCAGGAAGTGTACAGAATTTAAGACAAATAGAACTTAATATGTGTCCCTATTTTTAGCCCATGCTTGCTTTTTTTTAGCCTATTTTTAGCAATTTCACGAAATCGGGCATATCTTTTGCATAATGAGTCATATTTTCATGAAAACAGCAGCGTTGGAAAGCTAGTTCTCCCAACTTTTCTATGGTAAAATAATTTTGAGGTAATTTTATTAGATTTGTCAGTACACTCAGTCAAAGTCAACCCTTCTTTGCAAAACTTCAAACGGTCATAACTTGTGCAAAATTTATTCAATTTTCACGAATTATTTTTTAAAATTGCATAGAATTTCATGTAGAATCTGATCATAATATCCAATCTGGTTTACCTAATCATTATTATCAATTTTTTTTCCAAATTGCTCATTTTTCCCCTAACAAGTTAAGCGCTTTTGGTTCAATTGATTTTATGCTAACTATTGAGTTTTTGGTGGAACTAATCAACTTTTTGTAGCCTCTTATTACTCAAATAGAGCAAATGGGTTTTCCTAACATGTTCATGCAAGATGAGCATTGAAGAATTAAAAACCTATCAGACTAAGTCTTTGGAACATATTGCTTTCTTAAGAGACAAAACATCTTTTTGCAATCTAAGTCTTTGGAACATGTTGCTTTCTTAAGGGACAAAACATCTTTTTGCAATCTAAGTCTTAGGAACATATTGCTTTCTTAAGGGACAATGGACATGAATGCCAAACACTTTAATTTCATAAGGGACTATTGATAACTACAATCACGTGTGTGCCCAAGTAGATAGTTCATTTAGTTTTTTTCATTTTAATTAGGGGGAAAGAATCACTGTCTTTTGTGTTTTTGGGAATGATACTAGGCCTATGGTCTCCCCTATCTTGGGTGACCAAAATGCCAGACATATCATTTTATCATGTGTTTAACCTTTAGAGAGGCCTACCCTTGGATACCCGTCCATCCTTGGGGAATGACCTTAAGTGGTAACAAGTTAAAGCCAAGCTCTGTCAAGCCACTATAAATAAATTGTGTTTGGAGTGAAAGCTTCAAACAATGAGTGAAGTTGTGTTATACCGACAGCCAACCTCCCCCAAAACCCTCCAAGGTGCAACCCTTGCAGGCTGGGAGACTCCATAACGGAGAGTAGTGTTGCTGCATATATAACCACTCGAATGGTTGCCTTCATTAAACATCTTTGTTTTAGTGGCTAAAAACCCCTATAAGCTGGTGCAGGGAAGGGCGATTATCACCTCTCAAAGATGCTTCACTAGAAATAGTAAGAATTCAATTTATATTGTCCTAACTAGCCTAGGATTTGTACTTACTTTTCTTGTCAAAAAGAGTCCAAAAAATTACAAAAAAAAATTCAAAAAACTGTGAAAATAGTCTTTGTGTTTTCTATGTCTTCTTGCCATAATTAAAGAAAATCAAATCAAAAAGACCAGAGCTGCGCATTTATCTTATGAAGTTGCACTTTTGTTTCAATCTACTATGCATTTGTTGCGACTTCCTGTGCATATATCACCTGTTGTTGCACGTCTGCTTTTTACCAGTACTGTGCATTCATAACGACTTACTACTCTTATACCCTCTACTTCTGGACTTCTGTTTCTACGCATCTGTGACAATGAGCATCTCCACCTCTTTTGCAAGAAAATTTTCCACCTTTTTGAGTACCCATTTCGGTCTTGTGTTAGTTTCTCTGGAGATGACAACTGAATTAGAAGAACTGGCTCAAGAACTCAAGTACCAAAAGTTGTAGTTAAACTTAGACACCTCCCCCAAAGGTTGTATAGCAATTTCTCAAGAACTCCAAGCCATACAACAACAATTTGCAATCTTACAAGCTGAACAGGCCAGTACTAGCTACACCATGCCCTAGATTCATACATTCTTGTTCTGTCTTAATGGTACTCTTGACAAGGCAAACACCACCTCATGTGGAAAATCATATACCACTCCGTCTACTAGTCCTCCTTCACCATCTTCTAAGACACATATACAAAATCATACCAATCCTACGCCAACACCACCATCGAGTTCCCCAAACTCTAAATGGACAACCAAAAAAGCCTCAAATGAGTTTTGGAAAAAATGTTTTCTAGATTTATACAGCAAAAGAAAAGCTAGGGAGAACTCCAAATCCACCCATTCCTTACCTCATTTATCTACCCAAACGCCTACAAAGGATGTGATCCAAGGACTACCAATAGAGAGTCAACCATGTCCCCAAATTTTGGTCCTTGACCTTATCAAAGAGCCTCCCAAAATTTCCATTGCCCCAACTTTGTCGTGTGATCAACAACCCCTCGAGCATGTTGAAAATCCTACTACCATGAACCAAAGTCAAGGTCCATCGCACCTCCATATTGTTGACCAATTTCCTATCCATGAGACCTCTACCTCCACTTCAATTCAAACACCTCAAGCATTATGTCAAGAGCACACTTTAGAACATGTGGAAACATTTGACCTTTGTCTAAATCAAGATCATAGCACCCCCATCTAACCCATGCATAACCTTATCTTTTCAATGATCCTATACCTATACATGAGCAAGAGATCCAATTTCCAACCATGCATAACCTATATCTTTTCCATGATCAAGATACTACCTTTGATGAAGAAGCTATCCATGAGCAACTTGATCCTATACATGAGCAAGAGAGCCAATTTTAACCTCTCCATAACTTCTATCATTTCTATGATCAGGACATTATCATTGATGACAAACCTATACAAGACAACATTAATCCCATTATTCTTAATCCTATCTATGATCAAGATCCCATCTATGATCAAGAGCCTATCTATGATCAAGATCCCATCTACGATGGAGAGCCTATCTATGATCAAGCAGACCATGATGATCCTCTTAGCCCACTTTATACATTCCATGGTCCTGAGTTTTTCCATGATCCAACAACTTCCACTTCCCTTGATGAGACATTTGCCTCCCAAGCAAGCATAGAAAATCAAACCAATAATAATCCTCAACCATCCATTATCGACCATGTTGCAAATCCCCCACCATATATCCTTGGTCTTACTACTTTTGTTCATGAGTGTTCCTCCTTAAAACACCATAAACCATTATCCTCTATCTCGCCTTCTCCATCCAATAAGGAACTCATGTCTAGTGTTCCACCTACACATAATCCCGCTGTCCACTACATACTCCAACATATGAACTATCAAGGTAAAGGCTTAGGCCTTCATGAACAAGGATTTTTGGAGCCTGTCCATGTCAATGTTCATCCTCATTCATACAGCCTTGGATACATACCCCAAGGTGAAGAAACTCAAGATGCTGGTACTTCCTCCATGCCTTCCAAATCCACCACTTTCCATCGTACATCCTATCCTATCCCCAAAATGTATGTCGCCATTCCACCTCCATCATCATACAATTGTCAAAAGCATGTGACCATACACCTTCCACCATCCAATCTACCTCCGCTACTTTGAACTCCTAATATCCCTCCATGCATTTTACCACCACTTCTTCCAACACCTTATTCATCCATCTATGAATCTTCTAACAATCCCAATCATGACCAATAGATGCACATGTTGTCTAAACAAAGAACTTCCTCAAACTCCACTTCCACCATCTCAAGAGAATTCAACCATAAAAATCTGGATGCCTCTACCTATCAAGTGAAAAATCCTAAGAGTCCTCATGACCTAGGATACAAAAGCCAAGAATCAAAGAAGCATCCTTCTCAAGAGCTGCATACACCCACACACCTATATGCCAAACTGAAAAAGGTGTGGGTCTGCATCCAACAAATGATTACCTCTGAAGTTGCACAAAAATTGCATACACCCAAGCCCATACCTTCACAGGTACTATCTAAAAGCAAAATGCCTTGGGTACCTAAGCAAAAAGCTATCAAGTCAAATGAGGCATCCACCTCTCGAGAATCTCAACCATCCACTTTCTCCCATTCCATCCAAAAGTCTCAAATTCCTCCATCCCAAATGACAAGCAAATCTCAGAAAAATACTCAGTCTATGTGGATCCCTACATGCCTAAATCTTTCGTCCACAAGAAAAAGTCTATGTTGCTTCCTACACTACTTCCCCATCAATAGCTTCAATGTTTATCATGATATGTGCAACCATTGCTCGTGATTCCCTTCTACTCCACAACATTTTCATATGCCTCCATCTCCCCTTCCTTCCACTATTATCCTATGTATCTTCATCCTACTCCTATGGTCCATGCTTTTGCATAAGCCTTCCCTCCATATTTTGCATCATCATCCACTATCGCACCCTTCCATAAACCATTATCTACCATTCTGCATCTCACTTTGATGCAATCCCCTACCAACGTCTATGAGAACACTTGACCTTGTCCATATGACAACCTACATCTAGCAGGACTATCACCTCTCAGGGAACTACATACTTGAGTCTCTCCCTTCCGTATCCACCTTCTCCCATCCAACTATTTCAAAAAAAAAAATCCGTTCATCCAATGGTGAAAATCTGGCAAATAGGCGCCTTGGATAAGTACCATGGTGAAAACTTGGCAAATAGGCATCATGTGTAAGTTGATCTTCTATGTCACCTGCACTTGGGGGCACCATGTCTCATCGACATATCACTTTCTCTTATCAATTTCCTTCCGTACCATTTCCTATCCTATCCTTCTAGCTGTTACCTACCTATATTGTCCAGTCTATCTATCTTAAATGTTCCATTCCTCTATTTTCTTTAGTCTTGATAAGGATTGGGGGCACAATGTTAACAAATTCTTTAGGTGTCTCATGACATGCCTTATCTCTCCAAGTCATGCAAATCCTCTTATCCTCCTATCGTCTTAAGCATTGCCATGAAAAATCCTAAGTATTCTACCTACAATGGGGCACGTTATTCCTATGTGACATAGTCCTTGGAGATCACATCCTTAGTTTCTTCTATATACACATTCATGTCCACTGTAACCCATCTCTCTACCTATCCGTGGTGTTTCCTTATCATAAGTGTCTAGCATTAAGGTTATCCATAATGTCATCTTATCCTATCATGACTTGATACTCTATCTCTTATGTCGCCTTATCAACTAAGGTCTTATCTAGTATCCTATCCACAGTGTCAACCTAGCATAGTGTTTTTCATCAGTACCATAGGGTTAACCCTGAACTACATTTCCTCTACGTTGTCACGTAGGTAAGTCCATTTAGCAATGCGCCCCTGAGGCACTAGGTTAGTCCCTTAGGGTCCATTTTACCAAGCATGCAAGCACAAAGCAAAGCCCGCTTCCAATGCAGAAATCTTGATGCAAAAACATCAACCTATCCAATGAAAAGAAAACATGAACCTAAAGCACTCTAAATGATTCTATCAAAATTATGGTAAGAAAAACACATCTAAATGCAAGAATGTTTTGTGTTTGTGATCAGGTTAACTTACAGAGTCTTGATTTTTGTTATTATGTCTTCCTATGCTACTTGAGGATGTCAAAAACTAGAGATGCTATGATGGGGGCATAATCATTTTCTTTGTCTATTGTTTGTGGATTAATCTTTAGTAATGTGATGTCTTGTCTAATGACATGATCGACAATAGATCATCGAGGACTTCAGAGGTCTAACATGAAAGGGGGCAATCCTTGTCTATTATGCAAGAAATACTCAAGTCATCTTGATTCAATTATACCTAGATGCTTGTATTAACTTGCTAAATCAAAATCCATGTAAGTAATACTTAGGTCATCTCGGCTCAATTATACCTAGATTCTTGTATTTTCTTCCAACATTTGGAAAAAGTACCAAAAAAATTGCCCAATGATGAAATAAACACTTTAAAATACTTGCAGTATCAAGATGGCAAATATCCATATCCATATCCATACCGTATCCAATTGCATTCCATATCCGTACCTGCATCCATAACATATCCAATTGTGTCTCATATCCATATCCATATCCAATTGCATTTTGCATACCATCCTTGCAATAAAGATTCTATGCAGAGTATCAATACAAATAAAGGCTTGCAAATTCTTTTGTCGAGTCATTTCTTCTATTAGTCAACTTTCTATCTATCATCGTATCTTCTAAGCAATGATCCAAATGCAAGTCTATCCTTAATCCATACCAATAAAGTCAAGTCAATCTTGTCAAATGATCCAATCACAATCAGTGGTCTTGATCCCTGTCTGGTCGTAAACCACCTCAATCAATTGTCTTCTATAGGATGTGGCATTGTCGAAATCAGACCAACACATGCGTCTTACACGACATGTTTCATTTTACTAAAACCAGACATTATCCTATTGTGTTGCTCTAGGGATCTATCATTCCCCACCATGACAACACGCCTGCCATGTTGCTCTAGGGATATATCGTTCCCCACCATGACAACAATGTCGTATATCATTTCATATCGATTAAAACACTTGGTTTACCGCTTGACAGGGGCAATACCTTGTTTGTTCTTGTATCATTTGTGCATACTTGCTTGCATGTGTTATCATTATATCTTGCATCGCACTTCATTTGGCTCTTTATTCAACCATTTTCTTCACCCCAACCTTGTTCTTCCACCTTCTTCATCATGAGATTGTCTGTCTCACTCCCTCGAAACTCTCTCCCTGTCCAATCTCCCGTGGGGGCATCCTCATCATATCTTTCCATTATCATCTTTTTCTTCTGTCTATACCTTAGCTTCTTTGAAATGATGTTACTTGACACAAATCTCATCATCTCGAACATCACATCAAAGAGGGGCAAAATGTATAAGCCTAAAAATGACATGATTCAAACTAAATAAATATTCTTAATATTTATCCCATTCTAATTCTTCTATCAATAAATAAATAAATCAATTTATTTATTTGATTCATATTCCTCTAAATTAATTAAATATCGAAATATTTAATTACCTCTTCTAAAGTCAAAATTAAATAAAATCCTTTATTTAATTAAATTCTTCCAAACAATCAAATAATTTTTAATTATTTAATTCAATCAAAATTATTCTTCCAAATTTGAATAAATCAAATCAAATTTATTTAAATCCTCTCAATCTCTAAAAATAAAATATAATCAAATATTTTATTTATTCTTTCAAATCATGCACAACAATTAAATAAATTTATTTATTTAATTTGCTTTCTTATCTTCTAATTCTTCAAATATATTCCAAAATCTTCTAAAAATAAGTCTTCTTCTCCATGCACACAAAATTAAATAATTTATTATTTAATTTCTCTCAAATCATGCAAAAGAAAATCTCAAGTTGAGTTATCTTTTCAATCAACCATGTTTTTATCAATATCTCTTAAATTAGAAAAAAGCTTTCTAATTTATGAAAAACATGTCTTATCTTTAGAAAAGAAAGTAGTTAACTCAAATAAAACAAATTTTGTGTGACACATGTCTTCTTCCTATTTGTGCACATTCCTCAAGGTTTATCAACTATTGATCTTCTCATTCTTTCTATACCGTTGATCTTCATTCTCTCAAATCTATAAATTGAACCCCATTCTTCCATTTCATTCATCCAAGCTTTAAGTATTGTGTATATGGAAAAATGGATTAAATCTAAACTAAATAAAACCAAAGAACCCAATAACATAAAGGAAACGAATCTAAGTAAAAGCCATAAATCACAAATCAAAGATAAATGAAAGCTCTTACCAAAACCTGTATTGTTCCCTTTTGGAGATATGTGGATTGCTCAATGTAGTTGCAAAGCCATGGCTGCAACAAGCAAGTATGTGCTCAAGAGATCAATGTCAAAAGATCATTATAGTGCTCAATCGACGCGTTGTGTATGCTCAAAGCTCTGTTAAGTATGCCTGAGAATACGATCGAAGAGAGAGAGTCAATGAAGGAGATGAGGGGGGTTTATATAGATTTCAAGGAAAATCGATCAACGGTCCAGATAATTCGGAAGAATCAATGGAGGAGATAAGTTGAGGAATGTGCAACGAATGAGAAGAAGACATGTGTCTTGCTTTCTTTTGCATGAGAGGAGTTTATCAAGAATAGAAGAATGAGTTAACTGAAAAGATAAATCAATTAAAAGAATAAAGCAATCAGTTAAGTGATTTAAAACAAGAAGAAGAGATTTGCATGAGAAAAGAAGATATTTTGCTTTATTAAATATAAAAAGCTTGAGTTATATTAGAGATAACTCAAATTAGAAGAAAAAGCAATTTAAATAAATAATTGATTTATTTAAATTTAGAGAAGATATTTTGGAAGAAGTAATTAAATAATTGGAATTATTTAATTTAGAAGATTTGAAAACAAATTAAATAAATAAATTTATTTAATTGTTGTGCATGATTTTGGAAGAACAGAAGATTATAAATAAAATATTTGATTTTATTTATTTTTAGAGGATTGAGATAATTTAAATAAATTTGCATGATTTATTTAAATTTAGAAGAACAATTGATTTAATTAAATAATGTAAATTATTTAATTGTAGATAAGATAGAATTGTGATGAATTAATTAAATAATGGGATATATTTAATTAATGTGGATGTGAATTTTGGAAGGAGGATAATGATCAAATTAAATAATTAAAATTATTTAATTGTGGAAGAATATAGAGGAATTTAATTTAATTAATTAAATAAAGAGGATTTATTTAATTAATGTTGAATTTAGGAGATTTAGAAGAATTTGATGATAATTAATTAAATACTTAGATTATTTAATTAACGTTTGCAATGCAAGTGATTAGACAGATAACGGAATGCAAGTGATTTGAGGACACGGTCATTTTAGGGTGTCTACAAGTATCATTACTTTGCAGGAATTACAGCGCGCCTTTGGCACCAATTCCTTCATTGCTTGTGATCACACTCTTTACTACACACTACTATCATCATTGTGAAGCTCATCTTCATGGCGATATTATCATAGTCATTCCCATTTGACAATATTGGAATCATAGCAAGGAAGTACACCTTCTGAGGGCCATATTCATAGACAAGATCATTTGTGATAGGTGATCAATGGAAGCTACGAATTAAAGGAGGGTTGCTTTGTTGTTGTTCATTGTTTATTGAATCTCTTTTGTTCACCATTTGATTGAGTTTTGGGTATCTTGATATTTGATATTATTGATTGTTCATTTGAATCCAATTTTCCCTTAACAGCTTTTATCAGGGCATATGCATGTTTTTCCACACACGGGTATCTTAATTCTGCATCTTTGAATAGAGTACTCATGAATGCAATGGGATTCTCCTCCTTTTCTTTTGTCCTTTGAGTGAGGATGCCCGCACAAGTGTGTTCTGATGCAAAGGAGTATAGGTAGAATGGCTTTGTATAGTCTAGATTAATTAGGATAGGTACACTAGCGATGGCCTATTTGATCTCCTCAAATGCTCTTCTAACTAGTGGATTCCACTCTAACTTAGCATCTTTTTTCAACATTTTGTTCAGCAGTTTCACTATCTCAGCGAACCCCATAATGAACTTCCTCACAAAATTAATCTTTGCGAAGAAAGATTTCAGTTCTTTCTTGCTGACAGGCATGTTGACTTTGTATATAGCTTTCACCTGGTCAGGATCAATGAATATCCCCTGTTCTGAAATTACATGGCCTAGGAGCTTCCCCTTTGTTATGCCAAAGATACACTTCTTTGGATTGAGGGAAATTATGTACCTCCTCCATCTATCAAGGACATTTCTTAAGTCTTCAACGTGATCCTCTCGTCTCTTTGAAAATACTGTGAGATCATCCATGTATATAACAATGCATTTGCTGACTAGATCTCTAAAAGTGATGTCCATGGCCCTTTGGAAGGTAGCTCTGGCATTGATCAAGCCAAAAGGCATTCTTCTGTATGTGTAAATCCCTCATTTGGTAGTGAAGGTTGTTTTCAGTCTATCCCCTTCCTCTACCATTACTTGGTTATACCTTGAGTATCCATCCAGGAAGGACATCATTTGAGACCCATTCACAATCTGCAGTACTTCATCTAATGAAGGGAGAGGGTAATTATCCTTTTCTGAAGCTTGGTTGAGATTGTAGAAGTCGACACACAATCTTATCTTGCCGCTCTTCTTTCTGATAGGGACTAGATTGGCAACCCACGTCAAGTGTCTTACTGGAAGGATGATTCTAGCCTCTAGTATGTTGGCAAGAGACATTGTGTAGCTTCATGAGTGTTGTCATTGATGGCAACAAAGTCCATCCCACTCATCCACAGCACATAGTATGTCTATACCAGAAATCAGATTGAAGAGTATTTTGGTCTGGTGAGCAAGAACAGAGGATGTAGCAATGTCTGACAGTTAGGTTCGGATCTCATAGAGGAAGTATCTCAGCAAAGTGTGGACTTGAGGAAGTCAAGAGGAGTACCATGACTGCTACAGTCCAGAGATTGAGCCTTTGGTGATGAAAGAGTGAAAATATATGAGCACCTAAGTGTTGGGTTCCTGTTTGGTAGAGTAGACTAAGGAAGAACTGACTGGCAGAGCATCATACCTTAATCCAGATAAGAAATTGATGGTGATCAAGTTTCTTGAGGGATCATTCATGGTTGGCTGACATGATTGATGACTCCTATAACTATATTTTTGATACGCTTCACTTAGTAAGCATGGATTCAACCGACAAACCAGAGTTTTGAAAAATCTTGAGTATTCTGGATGCGGACTAAAAAGATCTTGAAATCCTTTGTGCGGATATATATACCAAATGGATTTCGATGTGTAGGTGTGTGGTGTGTAATAGTGTGTACAAAGAAAAGCAGAGAGCAGTGTGGAAGTAGTTATACAAATCTGGTATGTGACAGAACAACAACACTAAGCAGAGGAAGAATGAAGTGTAGCAGATCAGTATATTGAGCCTAACCAAAACTAAACCCTAGCATATGTGGATGCCTCTGATCAGTTCAAACACCTGGTTACTTTCTATATACCTTGTAGATAGTGAGTCTCCTTTAGGCAATGAGCCCTAATTGGCAAGTACCATTTTGTTCTTCTATTCTTTTAACAAAGAATACAATCTTGGGTTAGTCACCCCATGGTTTTTCCCTTAACAGGGTTTTCCACGTAAAAATCCTTGTGTTATGTGTGTTGATCTCTTTTCTGCTCTCATGTTCATGTATGCTTAAATGTTTTTATACTACAATAATTGTTAAAGAAGAAGAGAAAGTTAAATTAATTAAGAGAATTGATTCACCCCCGTCTCAGTTATCCACCTTGTTCCAACAATTAGTATCAGAGATAAGTTCCTCCAAATAGAACCTAACAGCTTGAGGAAGATCTAGGAATCTCAATGGATATATATGGCATGAGGGAACAACTTCAGTCTGCCCTAGATGATCTTGATCAATCTCACTCTAAAGTCAATAACTTGAGGGAAAGACTTAAACAAGCTAATGATTTCATAAATGAACTAAAAGAAAAATTGAGTATCTTTATGAAAAAGAGAAAGGAACTACTTCAAAAATTAGCAAGTCAAAGCGAAGCCAATGATACTAATGAAGATCTGAATGAGAAAAACAAGTTATGTGAGAAGCTATCAAAAGAGGTCATTTGGTAAGAAATGAAATGGAATCAAGGGTTATGAAATTCACCCAAGAAATTGAAGAGAAAAGAAAAATGGATGATAATCTAAGACAATCTCTCAAGGAGAAGTCAGAAGACTGCCACAAAATGGGTAGAATAATCAGACATCTGGAATCTGATCTTGAAGAAGCTAGAGATAATGAAGAACAACTTGAAAATTAGATAGACACTCTTAAAAGGGATCTTCAAACAACAAATGAATACAAAGAAAAATTCAAGATAAGCTCTGCTCAACTTGAAGTTCTTCTTGAAAGCCAAAAGAGGGTAGATGACAAGCATGGCTTGGGATATGAGAAAGGTGAAAGCTCTGGATCTGGTCAAAAGAACTCTGGATCAAGAAATCCAAGGAACTAGCCTAGAAGACCTCTGGTAAGGAAACCAAACGCTCAAAGATATCCATCCTTCAATGGATACTGCTACAATTGCAACAACTTTGGTCATAAAGCAACTCAGTGCCGAAGAAGAAAAAATAAGACTAATTCATCCTTCTCTGGATAGTGTTTCAACTGCAAAAGGTATGGTCACAAATCTCATGAATGCAAAAATAAGAAAATAAACAATTCATTCAATGGTAGATGCTTTGCATGCAATAGAATGGGACATATGGCTAATCAATGTAGATCAAGAGGATATCAACCAAATATGAAAAGAAATGTTATTTGCCACAACTGCAATAGATCTGGTCATATTGCCAAATTCTGCAGAAGTAAGAATTAGGATAAAAGGGATCTGGTGCATCATAACCAAAATCAAGACAAAGGAAAAGGAAAAGTAAATGCAGATCAAGTTCAAAGGGAGATGAACAAGATTTGGGTGAAGAGAAGTACAGAAAATATTGGGGATGGATCCATACCAGAATCTGGTGCTGATATTCCTTCCAAAAATTGAATAGATGAGCTCTGGCTCAGGGGGAGTCACAAAGGAAAATAAATTCCCCCAACCAGTCAATCGGTGCCTGAAATTGGCACATGGAAAGTTGTGGATTAAAGGGTTCTCAGAGAAATATCTAAATAACCCTTGGTAAAAATATGAAAGATCTGCAAGGAGTTTTGAAGAGGTTAATCATCCAAGATTGATCTGGTTTGACAGTCATCTGGCAAAAGTAGGACTCTCACAGTTAGATCCGGTATGATTCAAAACTGAAATATCTTGATCTGCGGATAAATGGAATGACTGGACAAAGGGAGATAGATTTTCAATTATCACCAAGATTAATTTTGAGTACATCTCAGTGATTCGGAAGGATCTCTCTTAGAACAAGGTCAGAACAAGGGAACCAGAATGACTTAAGGTGTGCATTTATTGCAATATGAATTTAGGGTTTGCGTAGAAATATAAGGGTTCTTTTGTTCATCATTTGTACATTCGCATTCAAGAAGAAGAAAGAAAGAGCTCTACAACAAGATTGCTTCTATCCTCTCAAAGATCAACCACAGAATTTGATTCAACCAGCAATCTTTCTGGCTCTTATCGTGAACCCTAGAAGCGTAAAAAGGTATTTCTGCTCTCTCTAAATCTTTTGAAAGATGGCTACTCCAAATGTTGTTAAGATCACTGATAGGTTGCACCCTTAGTTCAAGAAACATCCTTACAAATCCCTAGAAGTTGATCCTTTAGGCGCCTTCTCCAGCATTCCACATGGAGTTCTACATGTAGAAGATGTTAGGGTTTACATACATGCAAATATTGAGGAATTCAGGGAATCCAAACTGATGGATATCTATCACAAGCAATTAGTAGATGAAACATTTGAACTTAAACCTCAATACAAGGCCATCCGGGATAAGAATTTTGGACATTGCATCCACTTCCCCTGTTTTGCAGAAGATGAATGGGTCCGGTATGTTCTCAGTAGAATACATGATAACTTCATATGGTTGTTGAAGCCCTTCAAAATAATAAAGGATGCAATTAGGGTAGTGACTGGTTTGCACTCATCCGGTGGATTACCTACTCTTAAATCGGTAAAGAATCAAATAGTAAGTGAGGCTACTGGATCAAAGTTTGACAAAAGGGAAATGAAAATAGAAGATATTACAGATCCAGACATCAAATTTGCCTCTATGATTATTGGCTACAAAATATATCACTCCAGAAGGGAGAATTCTGTATCCGAAACATCAATATACACTACTTATCAGATGCTAAGGGAAAATGTCAATTATGATCTTTGTGAGCTTCTCCTGAACCAACTGTTAGAGAATTTGTAGAAAATAAAGAAGGATAAGAAGAATTCTTTTAAGTACGGTGGCTTGATACTATGTCTATTCTTTTACTACATGAATGAGCTACCGAGATCTAGTGGTTGGATATGGAAAAATGATAGACCAGTTGCCATACAAATTAGAGATTATATGTATGGGCTTGGTGATGCCAAGGCTCAAAGTACAGCTCTCTGGGGTTATTTCAAGAATTTCCAAGGTATGATGCAGGCTAGAGAAAGAATTCCTCAGACATTAGTTGAAAAATATAAAGATACAGTGTGTTTTATGGTGGACACTGATCAATGCCTAATGGAGGCAGTAGATCCCAGAATAGTCTAGATTATGCCAATGGGCTATGAGGTGGATGAGAAAATTCTAGAACTGCATGTCCAACACCTACTAAGTTAGCCTAAGGACCCTAAGGCAGAAAGGTTTGTCACCTTCCAAGAGTTGAGTGTAAAAATTCATGTTGAACTGAGATAGCCTGAGATCAAGAGAAAGGTGAGAAGGGAAGTAGAAGAATTTGCCAAGAGATATGGGATATCAAAGGAGGTAGTTGATGCCAATAGAGAGAAAATAGAAAGAGAAGAAAAAGAGAGACAAGAAGTAGAAAAAGAAAGTGATCTGGTGCAAGCCCCCTCTCGGACCAGATCCTCAAAGAGCTCTGCACCTACCACCTCTAAGAGCTCAAAAGCCTCAAAACCAGAAGCAAAGACATCTGGTAAAGGAGAAAAGAGAACAAAGACAAAGGCCACAAGGTCATACACAAGCCACAACGATGATGAAGAGGCAGAGATAGATGAGGAGGTTAAGAAAATGAAGAAGAAGAAGAAGAAAACTTCAGGTGGATCCTCTACTGGTGCAAATAAAGAAGAGGTAGAACAATTTGTTGAAAGGACCACTCCTTCTGTTGATAATGTTATCAAGGCAATCACAGTGGATGGAAATTTGTAACCATTAACAAAATTTTATGATGAGTGTAGTGATGCTGACAAGAAAATCCTGGAAGACGCTACAGTTAAGTACTTAAACATATATAATAAAGCATTCATTGAAATCAGCTCTCTAATCCCCAAGAGTTTAGAGAAAGTACTTAAACTTAGAAAAAACAATGTCAAGGAAAAGGATATGGAGATCTGGGAACAAATAGCTATTCAACTCTATCCTTCCATCACTCCAAAACAAATGAACATGATCTTCAAGGATTGCAAGGATGAGTTTCAGAGCAAAGCCAAAATGAACAAGCTTATGCTCAGAGAGACTGATCAGGTGGCAAAAGAGACTGAAGACATCCCCTGGAATGCATATAAAAGATTAAATCTTCCTATTATAGAGGAGATAAGTGATGAACCTTCTGCCATGGATGTCGAAGGATTAAATGCATCAAAGGAAGATTCTACTAAGAAAATTACAGAAGAATTAAAGGAGATAGGTGAGGAGAAGACTAAGGACTTGGATTCCTCTATTCCGGAAGAGGAAGTCCATGAAGAAGTAAACATTTCTCTTCCGAATCCCCTAGTAGATTCTGGAACTAAAGGAGAAGCAAGAAAAAAGGAGAAAACAAATCAAGAAGAGGAGAAAAAGGTAAGAGAAGAAGAACAAATAGAGAAGATCTATGTTGATAGCTCTGAGGCTGCAAAAGAAAAGAAGTCTCCGGTAAGAGACACTGCAGAAGCCGTGAAGAGTTTCCTGACCAAGGAATTAATGGAGATTGATGAACTGGAACTGTTCCAAGTACCACTTAATTTTGATTCCCTCTCCCCGGTTCAGACAATGAAGATAGCATCTTTTGCCCAAGCAAAAGGCAAAAGAGAAACTTCTAAAGTCTCACATGGAAGACTATGAGCTGATAGAGATTGCTTCTAGAATGTTGGAGAAGATCATGCCATCCTTTCAAAAGGATCCTTCGGCCTCTCCATCATGTAACCTTAAATCTCTAATAAACTCTGTCAATACTCAGTTTGATTCCTTAGAAAAGGCGGCAGAAGAAAAGGTCCGGAAAGAATTTTTGGGAAAGAGATTCTATGAGATGCAGGGACTTATAACAAATGATAGGAGAAATTTGGATATTGGGATAAAGAGCCTAGAAAATGCTCTTAAAGATGGTGGAGATTTATACAAATTTTGTCTATCTTGGTCCACCGTGACAGCAGACATTGCCAAGAAGGTGGAAGAACAAGAGAGCAAACTATCAAGTTTATCTCAAAATTTTGATCCTCTCACTTCATCTCTAATGAATCAAGAATTCCAGGCTATTGCCACTATGAATGAGATAGAGGATTGAGAAGGAGAAGAAGAATAGAATAAGTAGAATGAGTAAACTAAGAGGGATAATTATCCCTAAGTTAGAAGCCATGCATGAGGCTCTAACTAATGCTCAGACTACAGCCCGGACCAGTGATCCGAAAGATTTAAAAAGGGCAGAAGCTTTTGCATTTTTATTGAGTAGCCACATTTCAATTTTGGATAGGATGAAGCAGAGTTGGGTGAAATAAGTTATATAGTTGAAGACCACCTTTGCAGATATACTCAAGTATATGTAAGTATAACTTGTATATATACTTATGCGGCTACGTATAGGCTAATTTTTGGAAAAATTGGTGTGCGGATTCTACCCTTTTCCATTGATGTCAAAGGGGGAGTGAGGAGTAGTGAAAAATGTGGAATCTAACTAAGGGGGAGCTCCAGTAAAAGAGTACATAAGATAGAGCATTAGCCAAGGGGGAGTTTGTTATAACACTTAGTCATTTTTCACTAAGTGTTGCCATCAATGCCAAAGGGGGAGATTGTTGGCAAGAGACACTGTGTGGATTCATGAGTATTGTCATTGATGGCAACAAAGTCCATCCCACTCATCCATAGCACATAGTACATGTCTATACCGGAAGTCAGATTAAAGAGTATTTTGGTCCGGTGAGCAAGAACAGAGCATGCAACAAGGTCTGATAGTCAGGTCCAGATCTCTTAGAGGAAGTATCTTAGTAAAGTGCTGACTTGGGGAAGTCAAGAGGAGTACCATGACTGCTACATTCTAGAGATTGAGTCTATGGTGATGAAAGAGTGAAAAGATATGAGCACCTAAGTGTTGGGTTCCTGTTTGGCAGAGTAGAATGAGGAAGAACTGACTGGCAGAGCATCAGACCTTAATCCGGATAAGAAATTGATGGTGATCAAGTTTCTTGAGGGATCATTCATGGTTGGATGACATGATTGATGACTCCTATAACATATTTTTGATACGTATCACTTAGTAAGCATGGATTCAGCTGACAGACCTGAGTTTTGAAAAATCTTGAGTATTCTGGATGCCGACTAGAAAGATCTTAAAATCCTTTGTGCGGATATATATATATATACCAGATGCATTTCTATGTGTAGGTGTGTGGTGTGTAATAGTGTGTACGAAGAAAAGTAGAGAGTAGTGTGGAAGTAGCTATACAAATCCGGTATGTGACAAAACAGCAGCACTAAGCAGAGGAAGAATGAAGTGCAGCAGATCAGTATATTGAGGCTAACTAGAACTGAACCCCAGCATATGTGGATGCCTTTGATCAGTTCAAACACCTAGTTACTTTCTATATACCTTGTAGACAGTGAGTCTTTTGTAGGCAGTGAGCCTCTTGTGAGCAGTGTGCTCGGGCAGTGAGCCCTAATTGGCAAGTGCCATTTTGTACTTCTATTCTTTTAATAGAGAATACAATTTTGGGTTAGTCACCCCGTGGTTTTTCCCTTAACAGGGTTTTCCATGTAAAAATCCTTTTGTTATGTGTGTTGATCTCTTTTCTGCTCTCATGTTCATGTATGCTTAAATGTTTTGATACTGCACTAATTGTTAAAGAAGAAGAGAAAGTTAAATTATTTAAGATAACTAATTCATCCCCCCTCTCAGTTATCCACCTTGTTCCAACACAGTAACTTCTTTACTTCTTGATAAATCAGAGGCTCCAGTAGAGGATTGACTGGCCTCTAGTGCTGTCAAAATGGTTTACTCCTGGGCTTGAGAGGAATGGTATGCATGATGATGGACATATCATAAGTCTTCAAGTCCTCGTATCCCCATGCTATTACATCCATATATTCCTTCAAGTACCTGAGGATACCTTCCCTTTCCCTCAACGTGGAAGCCTTTCCAATGAGAACATTTTTTACTTCATTATCAGTTCCCAGATTCACTGTGTCACACTTGTTTCCTTCTTCACTGGGATGTGGAAGTGCACTTAATTTGTCAAAATCAAAGAGTCTTTCCAACTCGATCATTCCTTTCAGGATAGTGTTATTTTTCAAATTCATCATTCCAACCAAATCAAATTCCACTTCCTCACATTCCCCTTCATGAATGATCTAGGCGGTGAATATCCTGGAGTTGGTTAAGAAGTCTAATATATGCTTATCATCATCAAACACTCAGAAGTTGGTGATATTATCCAGAACGGAGGGCACCGAGGTTAATTCCATAGTAAACTTCTTCAATCCTTCCATTGCAAGAGGTTCCAATGAACTTGTTGTCTGGGCTAGAGCATTTGCAACCTTATTTTTGGACCTATAGATGGACCGAATATTGAAAGCATCGAAGATTTTAATGAGATCCCATACTCTATTGTGGTATTTTGTCAATCTCTTGTCATGGAAAACATATTGCCTCCTTATCTGTCTTATAATCTCTTCAGAATCTCTGAACACATGTAGGATTTTTGCATTCTTCTTGATGGCGAGTAGCAGTCCATGGACAAGTGCTAGATATTTAGTAACATTATTGGTGTAGGGAAACTGTAATCTGTGGGCGACTAGGTAGGCTTCTCTGGTCGAGCTTATCAATTCAAAGCCAACCCTAGCTCCCCTTTTGGATTTGGATCCATCAAATCTCAATGTCCATGCTTGGTCAGTTGCAGGTGCTAGACTTGGATTCTTATCACTACTTTTTCTTTGTTCTTTCTAGACAACCTCCTCCTTAGGTGAAAGATTGTCAGTTGATAACATTTCCTCTAGAGCTATCTCTTCGAGCTCAGGTACTACCAGAATCTCCAAGTCGGAGGCTTCTGGAATCTGCTTATGGACTTGCTCCAAAGAAACTTTGCACATGACACAGGTAAATTTAGAATGGAAAGCATTGTGAATTTGGCACCAATTAGGTAGTCATAGATCCTCTATCTTGGTATGGCTTCCTAATTCTATTCCTTGATTAACACTCCTAAGAACAAAATTTCTAAAATTTTCAAACATACTAGGATTTTCTTCCTCAGAAGTGGAGTTGTGATCGCTTCCTACTAGAACTTCTGTGGGGCTTTGCATCACGAGAACTTCATCGACTTTCAGCCTATAAAGGTTGAGATTGGTTTCCACAAAGAATATCTCATTATCTTCACCGTATTCGGTGATCATCAGCTTTAGACGATGGGTATTATCTATTCTAATCTGGTTCAGAAGTCCCTTCCATGACAACCACATGTGAGAGAATTCAGTGGACACATACCTATTCAACTTCCTTAGCCAGTCTCAGCTCAGCAGTATGCCATATCCCTCTGGGATATCCACCACAGAAATGTCAATATAATGCTAGATTCTTGGTTCAGTTGCCAATTGCATATGGATGTTATGCAGTTCTCCTACAACTGGGACTTCCATTTTGCCAAGCTAAGTGACCTTCCTAGAGGTCTGCTTGGGAATCATACCCAACTTCTTGCATATGCCTAAGGGCATGACATTCTTGGATGCTCTAGAATCCATCAGACAGTTGTGCAGGAGCTTGCTAAACATTCTTACTGAAAGGAGAAATGGCAATGGCTCAGCCTTTCCTTGGTAGAAAACCATATACTTCTTCTCGGGAGCACTGAAGTTGGCATTCTTTCCCAACTCAGGATTTTGACCTTCCATTGTGTTATTACTTCTTGCCAATTCCTTATGCTTCCACAAGTTCCCTCCCAGTGCTCCTCTAGAGGTATCAGCGGCATTCTAGGCTACATACACGGCATCCGAATGAACTTGGGGATCATAAGGGATTGATTGATCCACGTTGGTGTTTAGGGTCCCATTTTCTCAGGATGTATTAGGTGAACCAGATGGGTTGAATGGGCTGGAGATGTCTTGCACGCCTGACGTACCGTTCCTTGCATTGGTGTCATTCAAACTTTCCAAGAAAGTCTCTCTGATTTCTAGTACTCTCATTAACTCATGCATGGGCAAGCTTACTCTTATCTTCTTGAATTCCTCTATCACACACTGCCTCAATCTCTTTAGTCTATCTCTGGGATTGCCATCCCTAGAAGCAGTGACTTTGGTGTTGGCAAGAGACACTGTGTGGCTTTATGATTATTGTCATTGATGGCAACAAAGTCTATCCCACACATCCGCAGCACATAGTATGTCTATACCGGATGACATATTGAAGATTGTTTAGGTCTGATGAGCAAGAACAAAGCATGTAGCAAGGTCCAACAATCAAGTCCGAATCTCTCAGAGGGTGTAACTCAGCAAGTTACAAACTTGGACAAGCCAAGAGGAGTATCATGACTACTATATTCCAGAGATTGAGCCTTCGATGAGAAAACATGGAAAAGATATGAGCATCTAAGTGTTGGGTTCCAGACAAGCAGAGCAGACTAAGGAAGAACTAACCGGCAAAGTATCAGACTTCAATCCGAATGAGAAATTGATGATGATCAAGCTATTTGAGGGATCATACAATATTGGCCGACATGATTGATGACTCCAATATCTATGATTTTGATATGCATCACATATCAAGCATGGATTCAGCCGACAGATCAATAGTTTGCAAATATCTTGAGTATTCCAGTTGCCAACTAGAAAGTTGTTGAAATCCTTGGTGCAGATACATATACCAGATGGATTCCAGTATGAAGGTGTGTGTGTAAGGATATAGTGTGTGAAGAAAGGTAGAGATAAGTGTGGAAGCAACAATACAAGTCCGGTATGTCACAGAACTGCAACACTAAAGCAAGGGAAGAATGAAGTGCATTAGATCAGTATATTGAGCTTAATCAGAACTGAACCTCAGCATATGTGGATGCCTCTCATCAATTCAAACACCTAGTTACCTTCCATAAAATTTGTAGACAGTGAGTCTCTTGTAGGCAGTGTGCCTCTTGTGAGTAGTGTGCTCAAGCAGTGAGCCCTAATTAGCAAGTGCCATTTTGTACTTCTTATTCTTTTAACAGAGAATACAATCTTAGGTTAGTCACCTCGTGGTTTTTCCCTTAATAGGGTTTTCCACGTAAAAATCCTTGTGTTATGTGTGTTGATTTATTTCTACTCTCATGATTATGTATGCTTATATGTTTTGATGCTACACTAATTGTTAAAGGAGAAAAGAAAGTTAAGATATTTAAGATAATTGATTCACCCCCCCTCTCAGGTATCTACCTTGTTTCCAACAATTGGCATCAAAGCCAAGTTCCTCTAAACAGAGCCTAATAGCTTGAGGAAGATCTGGGAATCTCAATGGATATGTATGGTATGAAGGAACAACTTCAGTCTGCCTTAGATGATCTTGAGCAATCTCACTCTGAAGTAAACAACTTGAGAGAAAGACTCAAACAAATTGATGATTTCATAAATCAACTAAAATAAAAACTGAGTATCTCTATGAAAAAGAGAAAGGAACTTCTTCAAAAATTAGCAAGTCAGAGTGAAGCCAATGATACTAATGAAGATCTGAATGAGAAAAACAAGATATGTGAGAAGCTATCAAAGGAGGTCATTATGGTAAGGCATGAGATGGAATCAGGGGTTATGAGATTCACCCAAGAAATTGAAGAGAAAAGGAAAATTGAAGATAATCTAAAACAATCTCTCAAGGAGAAGAGAGAGGACTGCCACAAAATGGACAGAATAATCAAGCATCTTGAATTTGATCTTGAAGAAGCTAGAGATAATGAAGAACAACTTGAGAATCAGATAGACACTCTTAAACAAGATCTTCAAACAACAAATGAATACAAAGAGAAACTCAAGATAAGCTCAGCTCAACTTGAAGTTCTTCTTGAAAGCCAAAAGAGGGTAGATAACAAGCATGGCTTGGGATATGAGAAAGGTGAAAGCTCCAGATCCGGTCAGAAGAACTCTGGATTAGGAAATCAAAGAAACATGCATAGAAGACCTCTAGTAAGGCAAGCAAATGCTCAAAGATATCCATCCTTCAATGGATACTGCTAAAATTGCAACAACTTCGGTCATAAAGTAACTCAGTGCAGAAGAAGAATGAATCAAACTAATTCATCCTTCTCCAGACATTGTTTCAACTACAAAAGGTATGGTCACAAATCTCATGAATGCGGAAATATGCAAATTAACAATTCATTCAATGGTAGATGCTTTGCATGCAATAGAATGGGACATATGGCTAATCAATGCAGATCAAGAGGATATCAGTCAAATATGCAAAGAAATGTTGTTTGTTACAATTGCAATAGATCCAGTCATTTTGCCAAATTCTACAGAAGTAAAAATTAGGATAAAAGGGGTTTGGTGCATCATAATCAAAATCAAGACAAGGGAAAAGGAAAAGTAAATGCAGATGAAGTTCAAAGGGAGATGAGCAATATTTGGATGAAGAAGGGTACATAAAATGATGGGGATGGATCCGCACCAGAATCTGGTGCTGATATTCCTTCTGAAAACTAAACAGATGAGCTCTGGCTCAGGGGGAGTCACAAAGAAAAATAAATTCCCCCAGCCAGTCAATTGGTGCCTAAATTTGGCACTTGGAATGATTGCGGATTAAAGGGTTATCAGAAAATTATCTAAATAACCCCTGGTAAAAAATGTGAAAGATCCGCATGGAATTTTGCAAGAGTTTAATCATCCAAGATTGATCCGGTTTGACAGCCATCTGGTAAAAGTAGGATTTTCATAGACAGATCGGTATGATTCAAAATTGAGAGATCATGATCTGTAGATTCATGACATGATTGGAGGAAAGAAAAGACATTATCTTCTATCACAAAAATGATTCTAATTGCATCTCAGTAATTCAAAAAGATATCTCTCAGAACAAGACAACTGGATAACTTAAGTTGTGCATTTATTGCAATAAGAAATTAGGGTTTGCACAGAGATAAAAGGGTTCTTTTACTCATCATTTGCACATTTGCATTTGAGAAGAAGAAACGAAGAGCTCTGCATCAAGTTTTTATAACTTTCTCAAAGATGAACAACAAAATTTGATTCAACTAGCGACCTGTTAGAGCTCTTATTGTGAACCCTAAAAGTGTAAAAAGGTATTTCCATTTCTAAATATCTCTCTCTGAATCTTTTGCAAAGATGGCTACTCCAATGGTTGTTAAGATCACTGATAGGCTGCACCCAAAGTTCCAAAAACACCCCTACAAATCCCTAGAAGTTGATCCCTTATGCGCTCTTTCTAGCATTCCGCATGGGGTTCTACACATAGAAGATGTTAGGGTGTACATCCACACCAATATTGAGGAATTTGGAGAATCTAAGCTGATGGATATCTACCATAAACAATTAATAGATGAAACTTTTGAACTCAAACATCAATACAAGGCCCTCCAGGATAAGTATTTTGGACATTGCATCCACTTTCCCTATTTTGCGGAAGATGAGTGGGTCCGGTATGTTCTTAGCAGAATACATGACAATTTCATGTGGTTGATGAAGCCCTTCATGATAACAAAAGATGCCATTAGGGCAGTAACTGGATTGCACTCATCCGGTGGGTTGCCTACACTCAAATCTGTCAAAAACCAGATAGTAAGTGAAGCTACCGAATCTAAGTTTGACAAAAGAGCAATGACAATAGAAGATATTATAGATCTGGATATCAAATTTGCCTCTATGATAATTGGTTATGAAATCTATCATTCCAGCAGGGAGAATTCTGTGTCCAGAACTGCAATTTATACAGCATATCAAATGCTAAGGGAAAATGTTGATTATGACCTATGTGATCTTCTTCTGAACCAACTATTAGAAAACTTGCAGAAGATCAAGAAGGATAAGAGGAACTCATTCAAATATGGTGGCTTAATACTGTGTCTTTTCTTTACTATATGAATGAGCTACCCGGATCAAGTGGTTGGGTATGGCAGAATGACAGACCGGTTTCCATACAAATTAGAGACTATATGTATGGACTTGGTGATGCTAAGACTCAAAGCACAGCACTCTGGGGATACTTTAAGAACTTCCAAAGTATGATGCAGGCCAGAGAAAGAATTCCTCAAACAATAGTTGAAAAATATAAGGATACAATATGCTTCATGGTAGACACTGATCAATTCCTAATGGAGGCAGTTGAGCCCAGAACAGTTTGGATTATGCCAATGGGATATGAGGTTGATGAAAAAATCCTAGAGCTACATATCCAACACTTGTTGAGTCAGCCTAAGGACCCTGAGGTAGAAAGGTTTGGAACCTTTGAATAATTAAGTGTAAAGATTCATGTTAAACTAAGGCAACTGGAAATAGAAAGGAAAGTTAGAAAGGAAGTAGAGGAAATTGCCAAGAGATATGGCATATCAAAAGAGGTAGTTGATGCAAACAGAGAGAAAATAGAAAGAGCCGAGAAAGAGAAACAAGAAGTAGAAAAAGAAAGTGTTCCAGTGCAAGCCTCTTCCCGGACTAGATCCTCCAAGAGCTCTGCACCTACCACCTCTAAGAGCTCAAGAGGCTCAAAACCGGAAGCCAAGGGCCACAAGGGCTTACAAGAAAAAGCCACAAGCCACAAGGGCTTACATAGGCCAAAAGGATGATGAAGAAACAGAGTCTGATGAGGAAGTTAAGAAAATGAAGAAGAAGAAGAAAACATCTAGAGAATCCTCTGCCGATAAAAACAAAGAAGAAGAGGTAGAAGAATTTGTTGAAAGGCCCACTCTTTCTATTGATGATGTCATCAAGGCAGTCACTGTGGATGGGAATCTACAACTAGTAACATAATTTTATGATGAGTATAGTGACACAGACAAAAGGATCTTGGAAGAAGCTACAGTCAAGTACTTAAATATTTATAATAAAGCCTTTATTGAAATCATTTCATTAATTCCCAAAAGTCTAGAGAAGGTACTTGAACTAAGAAAGGAGAATGCTAAGGCAAAGGACTTAGAGATCTGAGAATAGATTGCTATTCAACTCTATCCTTCCATTACTCCGAAGGAAATGAACATGATCTTTAAGGACTACAAGGATGAGTTCCAGAGCAAAGCAAGAATGAACAAACTAATGCTGGGAGAGACTGATCAGGTAGCAAGAGAAACGAAAGACATCCTCTAAAATGCCTTCAAAAGATTCAATCTTCCTATCATAGAGGAAATAGATGAAGAACCTCCTACCATGGATTTCAAAGGATTAAATGCATCAAAAGAAGAATCTACTGAGAAAAATGTAGAAGGGTCTAAAGAGACAGATGAGGGGAAGTCTAAAGACTTGGATTCCTCTGTTCTGGAAGAGGAATTTCATAAATAAGTTAACATCTCTCCTCCAGATCCCACTGTAGACATTCTAGACTCGGGAACTGAAGGAGAAGGAAGAAAAGAAGAAAAAGTGAGTCAAGAAGAGGAGGTAAAGGGAAGAGAAGAAGAACAAACAAAGAAGATCTCTAATGACAGTTCAAAGATTCCAAAAGAAAAGAAGACCCAGTCTCTGACAAGAGACACTGCTGAGGTAGTGAAGAAATTCTTGAACAAAGAGCTGATGGAGATAGATGAACCTAAACTTTTTCAAGGACCAATAAATTTTGATTCCCTCTCTTCGGTCCAGACAATGAAGATAACATCTTTTGCCCAAGCTAAAGAAAAAGAAAAGCTTCTGAAGTCTCACATGGAAGATTGTGAGCTGATAGAGATTGCATCCAAGATGCTGGAGAAGATCATGCCATCCTTCCAAAAGGATCCTTCAGCCTCTCCATCCAGTAACCTGAAATCTCTGGTAAACTCTATCAACACTCATTTTGATTCCTTAGAGAAATCGACAGAAGAAAAGGTCTGGAAAGAATTTTTGGGGAAGAGATTCACTGAAGTATAGGGACTCATAGCTAATGATAGGAGAACCCTGGTTATTGGGATAAAGAGCCTAGAAAATGCTCTTAAAGATGGTGGAGAAATGTACAAATTTTGTCTATCCTGGTCTAAAGTGACAGAGGATATTGAAAAGAATGTGAAAGAACAAGAAGGTAAACTGTCAAGTTTATCTCAGAATTTTGATCCCCTTACCACATCCATAATGAATCAAGAGTGTCAAGCTATTGCCATTATAAATGAAATAAAGAGGCTTGAAAAGGAAAAAAAAATATAATAAGCAAGATGAGTGAACTTAGAGGGATAATTATCCCTAAGTTGGAGGCAATGCATGAGGCCTTAACTGATGCTCAGACCACAACCCGGACCAGTGATCCGGCAGACTTAAGAAGGGCATAAGCTTATGCATTTTTGTTGAATGGTCACATCTCAATTTTGGACAAGATGAAGCAGAGTTGGAAAATAGAATTTGTACAATTGAAAACCACTTTTGTGGATATACTTAAGTATATGTAAGTATAACATGTATATATACTTATGCAGCTATGTATAGGTTGATTTTTACAAATTTTGGTGTGCGGATTCCACCCTTTTCCATTGATGTCAAAGGGGGAGTGAGGAGTAGTGAAAAATGTGGAATCCATCTAAGGGGGAGCTCCGGTAAAACAATGCATAAGACAGAGCATCAGCCTAGGGGGAGTTTGCTACGACACTTAGTCATTTTTCACTTAGTGTTGCCATCAATGCCAAAGGGGGAGATTGTTGGCAAGAGACACTGTGTGGCTTCATGATTATTGTCATTGATGGAAACAAAGTCTATCCCACACATCTGCAGCACGTAGTATGTCTATACTGGATGACAGATTGAAAATTGTTTAGGTCTGGTGAGCAAGAACAGAGCATGCAGCAAGGTCCAACAATCAGGTCTGAATCTCTTAGATGGTGTAACTTAGCAAGTTGCAAACTTGGACAAGCCAAGAGGAGTATCATGACTACTATATTCTAGAGATTGAGCCTCCGATGAGAAAACATGGAAAAGATATGAGCATCTGAGTGTTGGGTTCCAGACAGGCAGAGCAGACTAAGGAAGAACTAACCAGTAGAGTATCAGACTTCAATCCGAATGAGAAATTGATGATGATCAAGATATTTGAGGTATAATACAATATTGTCCAACATGATTGATGACTCTAATATCTATGATTTTGATACGCATCACATATCAAGCATGGATTCAGCCGACAGATCAGTAGTTTGCAAATATCTTGAGTATTCTGGTTGTCGACTAGAAAGTTGATGAAATCCTTGGTGCGGATACATATACCAAATAGATTTTACTATGAAGGTGTGTGTGTAAGGATATAGTGTGCAAAGAAAGGTAGAGATAAGTGTGGAAGCAGCAATACAAGTCTGATATGTGACAGGACTGCAACACTAAAGCAAAGGAAGAATGAAGTGCATTAGATCAATATATTGAGCCTAACTGGAACTGAACCTCAGCATATGTGGATGCCTCTCATCAGTTCAAACACCTGGTTGCCTTCCATAAACTTTGTAGATAGTGAGTCTCTTGTAGGCAATGTACCTCTTGTGAGTAGTGTGCTCGGGCAGTGAGCCCTAATTGGCAAGTGTCATTTTATACTTCTTATTCTTTTAATAGAGAATACAATCTTGGGTTAGTCACCCTGTGGTTTTTCCCTTAACAGGGTTTTCCACATAAAAATCTTTATGTTATGTGTGTTGATTTATTTCTTCTCTCATGATTATGTATACTTATATGTTTTGATGCTGCACTAATTGTTAAAGGAGAAAAGAAAGTTAAGATATTTAAGATAACTGATTCACCCCCCCTCTCAGTTATCTGCCTTATTTCCAACATTTGGGAGCAGCACCTCTGGATGGATTGACTCTTTGAGAAGCATCCCTCTATTGATACTCTGGTGAATTCCTTGGGTATCTTGGAGAATTGTTTGGAGGGGTCGAGGTGGTCAACGATTCTTGGGAGTGATAATTCCTTTGGTAGACCCTTGGACCTACATTCCCGGCTGATTGCTAGAATGCTTGGACTTCATCCACCTCCTCAGCTTGGAAATCATTATTGGATGGAGGGTAATAGTATGGGTCTTCGATGGGGCCATTTGTTGATGCAGGAGGAAATCTTTCATTGTACCCCATTGAGTCATACTCTGGCACATGAGGGAATGTGAAATCCTCAATGATTAGGGCTTGATCATACCTCATTGAGGGAATAATTTCATATCCCGTGGCAAGCGAAGAGATGTCTTGAGCTTGTGACCTCTACATTTCCTTCTAAAAGATGTCAACAGCAATCTTAAACTCAGTGCATTGCAACTTAGAATGTTGATTGGTGTTGTACAATCTACACCAACCGGACAGTGCTGCTTCTTCTAGGAAAACTTTGTCCGTTAGTCTATCCGCGGGACTGGGAGGGTTATCTAAAGGAGAAGGGGCATTTCCATTATTCAGAGTTGTATTCCACATCTTGTTCTACCTTGTGTATCCTTGGTGGTTCCCTCAGAATCCTGGATTATTTCCTTTATTATTTCCTTGGTGATTCCCTTGACTTCCTTGGGAATTCCTCTACATATTTTGCAAGTGATTTTTATGGTTCCTTAGGTGAGTGACTTCCGTGGACAACTTTTTCACTTGGTCAATCAACTCTTTCATCTCATCTTTCTCCTCCTGAGTTCTTGTGGAAGACGCACCCTGAAGGTATACTGGCTATGAAAACAACGCCTGGGAGAAAGGTACTCTGGGATGAAGCACCAACTGGTTACTGGGAGATGGAATGGGATTCATTACTGGGGTGTGATGTGCTAATGCCTGATTTATCCCTTGGATCTGATTTGGCATAGCAGCATGTCCCAAATGATTGAGTAGACCGTGGGCATTCATTCCTAACTCCACATTCACTTTGACAGCCTCTATATATGCTTATGTTAGGGAGGCTGGAGGATTGGTCTTCCTTTGCATGAACATAGAAGTAAGATGGTCCATGGTTGCATGGTATATTTCCTTGGCCATGCCATCATTTATGTTATACGGGGCCTGCAATCTTGAATAGGCCTTGTGGAACCTATTGTTAAAGGTGTTGATAGGTTTGTGCTCTTGTCTCCTTACTTCAACGAACTGCTTGTACAATTCCATCAAACTGATGGGAAATCTGAACTTGGCTAGGAAGGTGTCCTTCAAGTCTCCCCAACTGGTGATTGAATTAGCGGGCAAGTTGATATACCAAGAAAATGCGTCTCCTTCCAAGGAGTATGCAAAAAGTCTGTAGGCCACATCCTCATGTGTAACTTGTCTATTCTGCAACACATCCTCAAAAATCTTGATATGTCCTTCCGCCGTCCGGTTCACATCATTGATGTGGAACTTGGAACAGAAATACTCAGGATTCCTGGGCATATCATTGTAGTTCACGAAGGTCGTAAGAGGGGAAACATTCACTGGAAGCCAGGCCATTGGAATGTTTTCTTGTTGGAGCAGAACTTCTTGAGTTAGTCCTTGCAGATTGCTGGGTTGAGAAACTCCTAAAACAGGATTTCTAGGCGGTAGGGTCTGGAATAGACCTGAGAGGTCTCCCCCACTTGGAGATCCCTGACTGGATGATGTTATCTTCTTTCCTTGCCTAGTCCTGGAGAGGAAGTCCAATTCCACATGACTTTGGGAGGTTCCCAGAGTAGATCTTAGGATCCTCTAATGTCATTCTGGTGAGAAAGAGATGATTCGATCCAGCATGCTCCTTCTTTCACCTTCCTTGGAAATGAAACACTCTATCCAGAGTAATCAACCCTCCTTCTAGCACCAGTTTATGTTGATGAGTGTTTTATGACTGCAACAAACATTAGGATAGAGGCACGAAGTGTATCTATCCTCTCTTGAACAAATCTTCTCAGACACTACACTTGGTGATTGAATGAGATTGCTCCAAGGTTCCTTTTGTGTCAAGTCTTGACGGGCGTGGGAAATGCTCTATGGAATGATGTGATTTGTTGTTAATCACGAGGGGGACTTATGTACCAGACTTAGTGGTTTCTATGCTCAAGGAAGGAAAGATTTGTATTTCTTTGTGAGTTTTGGAGACTAGGTTTGGATTCTTCCACCTCAGACTTAGATTTCTCAATCTATGGTAGAGGGGGAGTCTAAGTTCAACTAGTCTTATCTCTGTAGATAGGGAATGATTTCTTAATAAGTTCTTAATGATCTATTACTAATGCAGATTCAAAAGAAAATGAAAAAAGAGGGCTAAGGATTAGGGTTCAAGGAACTAATTGATGGAAAGAACTATTGTTGAGGATGGAAACTAAAACCAAACTTCTGCTTTGTCATGGGGGCAACAACTTAGATAGAGATGGTGCTATCTTCAAAGGAGGAATAAAGATTTTCAGACTGCTCTGGCATGGAACATGGAACTAAAACATGCAGAAATAATTGAAGTTAAGCTTGGAACAAGTTTAGACTAACCATACACTGTGATTTGCAAGCCATAGATCACAAATGGTATGAACTAACAGCTTCAATCATCCACAAACAACAATATTTTCCATCACACTATCTAATGAAAGCTTGAAAAGTAGAAGAAATGAAATAACTTCAGAAAACTTAAGATATGCTTCAAAGGAATTAGGAAAACCATTCCAAAATCCAAAGAACTCTATAAACACCAATCCACAATGCTTATATTATTGATTTGGAAAGTTTGTCTACAACAATCTTAGTGATCTTTGAAGTTTCTAGCTTAAACAGGTAGTATAGAACTAAAACTAGCTATCAAGTTGTTCTATGAGCATGAAAATATCAGAGAAAAGAGAGTCCTCTCAAATGAGGCACCCTTGCCTTTATATAGGCAAGCAAGGTACATAAGGTGAAAAAAAAAATAGATTTCCTTGAAATATGTGCCTAGGTTAGAAACCATAGATGTGGTAGGTGGGGTCATCAGAATCTGCAAGTAGGTGACTACCACCTGTCCTGGGCATCCATGCTAACTAGGACTCCTGGATAGGACAGTCCTATCTTTCTGGAACTTCCTCCTGCTCCCTAGTCACTGCTTCCATGAACCTGGTCAGGACAACTTGCAACTCCTCCATAGGAATACTGGGCATGTTCTCCATCCTGAATTCCATGGCTGATGAGGTGGTGGCACATGCAGTAAGGATATTCTCCCAATCTACCGTCAACTCCTGGATATTGTTTATGAAGATAAGGAATGAGGACGCATCCTCAAGATGGGATTCCTGGGTAGGATAATCAGCCTTGAAGTATATGCTCTCCATCTTCTCTCTCAACTCTTCCAAGTTAATGACTCCATCCTTTGCTACCTCTAGATGAAACTAGGCCTCCATGGACACAAGGATTTTGTCCCTGATTTCCTTCAACATGGTGTGGGCCTAGGTAGTGTCTCCCTCAATCTACTCAAGGTTATCTCTCTTCATGACCAATGTGGAGTACCAACTGAGGAAATCATAGACTGAATTTGTATGTATCACTTTGTCTCTCACGAAGTCCTACTTTAGAGTGTTCATCAGTGTCTTCAGTCTAGGGATGGTTTCCTCCCAGATGATAGTGAATTACTGACAGGCATCCAAAATAGCTTGAGTCCTATCCATGAGTGCAAAAACTCTCTCGTTCACCTGGAAAAGATCCTCCATAAACTTATGAGCTCTATTTGAGACCTTCTCCATCCATTCCTTCACTACATGACCAGTCGTTCTTAACTCTTTGAACTCTGCTAATGGATCCTTGGTTATGCCTGCAGGTTGGCCTGTCACTCCTTGGGCAGACTGTAATGGGCCCATGAGCTGCTAGACTACTACCTCAATTCTTCATTCTCCCTCTTTAGCTAGTTCTTCTTTTCTTCCTCCTTCCTCAACCTTTCTCTAATAGCGGCAACGGAATCCTCCAACTCCTCCATTTCTTGATCCTTCCTAGTTGGTCCAAGATCAACCGTCACTATGTCAAAATCCTCATGACTAATGTCTTCTTTCACCTCATCCACCCTTGGAACTGCTACTCTACTTGGCAAGACCCTGATTCATCCCTAGTGAGCTTGGAAAACTTTTTTGTCTTCTTCAGGTTTGCAAATTTTCTTAGTCTGGCCAGGAAGTTCCCAAGTTCGGTGAAAGGATCATTCTTCTTGACTAGCTTCTTCAATTTATCTTGCAGCCACTTGGGTCTTGTGGATGGATTGACTTCCCTCAGTGGTACCTGTGGTTCCCGATCCACTTGTGGTATGGATATTGGCACTTCATCGAAATTGAACTCCTCGTTTAGGAATTCCAGATCAAGGTGATGAAGCATGTCCTCAAGTCGGACCTCCCCTGAATTTCGTGATGAAAGGTTAGGATGATTTCCTACCACCAGACTGGGAGTCTACTCTTGGGTAGAATCCATGGATTCATTGTCTTCCTTCTTAGCTTGCTCATTCAGTATCATTTCCTCCTCCACGGGCCCTTTATCCTTAGTTGTTTGCATATTGTCATCGGAGAATAGATCAATCTCCTGGTAGAAGAAGTGCTGGCGGAATGAGGTCTACTTGCATTTTGCTCTTCTTGGTCAGGCCTCTTGATAGACTCCTTCCAAGGCTTTACTCTCTTTGCCTACGGATCTTCTACAGTTTTGTTTCTTACTTCATGGCTTCCTGTGCCTTGTTCCTTTGCGGGTGTTCCTTCAATCATGTTCTCCTCAGAAGACTGAGACTCCATAGCTCCCATCAAATTATAGGTCGGAGGGATGCCTTTCTTATGTAATCTCTCCATCTATTGATTTATCCACTTTTGTGTTCTTGTCAGCATGGTTGCCATTAGTTCATCCAATTGGGTGACCTCAGGATCAAACCCAACTAGTGGTGGAAGAGGTTTACCCTTTTCCTGTTCGAAGGTAGACTGGACCTGCTTCCCATCCTCATTAACTTGGTCTAGAACTCAAAAGACCTTGGTTGCCTTGATCATGTCGATTGACAGTCTGGAATACATCCCTCTCCTAATCTTGAGTCATCCTCAGCATTTTCCCTGTGATCCTTTAGGTGTACTTTGTGTCTATGCTTCCTTCCACATGCAACCCAGGTGGTATTGAATGGATCAAAGTTTGCCCGTGAAGAATGGGTCACTAGGTTGTAAAACTATAGTTCCTCATTGGACCACTCTATAGATTGGAGGGAAGGACACTCCTTGACTGCATCTTCCATCTAGATTGGAAAAGCAATACTGGCCTTCTTCTTCTTCTTTTGAACATTATCATTTGTTGAGAGTTGCCTTGTTAATTCCAATAGGACCATCTTGTCCAAAGGATACCTCGGCAGTCTATACGGGAAGGCAGAGAATCCTTGCACCTGAATGTATGTGAACTTTGGAAATTGAATGAACCAGGAGCCATATGTCTTGATCAACTGCTTAGACTCAGGTGACAACCTTTGGTGAGTGCCTCCTTGAAGGGTTCTTGTGATGTGCATGGCGAATGTGTCATTATATCTTCTGAAATGGTTTATGTTCTGGAGATGGAGTTGTGGATAACAGTCATAGACTCTGACCTGTCCTTCGAAATTCCTGACGCATCCCCTCCATGATAGTCCCATGTATCTATTGTTCCTTGCCAACATGTAGATTACGTAGGAACTCATGTAAAATGCCTTAGAATCCTCCAGATTCTGGAACTGTTCATCAATGCTATCACTAAGGATTCAAGCCCAGTCTATCATCTTTGTTCCAGCAGTGACCTCCTCAATGTAGCAGAACATCCATGGTTTAAAGTTCTAAGATTGGGGACTTCAGCATGACAACGAGGTCTCCATGCTTCTTCTTGAAGTCAGATTTGAGGAGTTTCCTAGGCAGCTTGGAATGGTGAGGTCTCTTTTTATGCATCTAAGAATTGTTGATGATTCCTAAATAGGTTGCAAGATCGGCCTTGAACATGTCGACTTCTTCCTCCTTGCTTGTGTACTCAATGGGGCTATAGACAGGAATGTTGAATGCTTCAGCAATCTCCTCCTTGGAGGAGTAGGCTATCACAGAGTCGTCCCAGTCTAGAATCATCCAATGTTCAGGATCATAGTGTATGAAACATTCCATGATCAAATCAGAACAAGGAATAGCAGGTAGGAAACATGCGGCAGGCACAATCCCACTTTGAACTAGCTTTGTCGCGAGCTGGGATGGAGGACATCCATCTATTCCATACATCTGCTTTCTGATTTCTTCCATGCTTGACGGGTGATGTTGGTGTCTCCCACATTTGCCCATTTTGAGATGATCCTAGACTCTAGAAGTGTTCCCTCGAGGACATTCCACATTTGAGCTTGTCTTGAAGAGCCAGGTTTGGTGCTTGCCATGTACCTATGGAATCAAGGAAAGAATATAAGGTATAAGGTTTGAGGAGTAGAAGCAAAGGTAAGATGAGGGAATTTATTCCCAACACGAGAAGTAAGTACAATGAATTTATGCATGTGGGACTAAAACTTCATGAAATTAATGCATAGGAATGAAAGAGTAAGAATGAAAAGAAACCTATGCCTTATTGCCCAAACTTGTCTTTAAACAATAAAATTCTGATTTCCAAGAAGATTTCTGATTTCTATGATGAATTTCTAACTTTCTAATGGATTCCTACCAAGAAACCTTCTTTTCAACTTTAGAAATTTTTAGTCCTTATGGAAGAAATTTGTCTTGGAAGGATAAAATTTGTCCTTGGAGGAAGAATTTTTGAGAATGTAGAAATCTGCCTTAATCCTACAGAAAAATCTGCCCCTATGAAGAGTTTTGCTTTGGAAATGATGAAATCTGAATTCTCCTTGATTAAATTCACCTCCCTAATTGTTACACCCCATGAGTTTCTATCTACTTACTATTTACCTAGTTTGGTTAATTTGTTCAGAAAGTGAGTGATTATGGATTTCTGCATCTGTATATGCATTTTTATCCATTTACTATAGATTGGATACTTTGTGAAAATTGAAGTATTTATGAATCTTTGCATCTATGTGTGTTGTCTATCTTGAATGCAATATGATGAGAAAAAGAATAATGCAATGTCTTGTATTAAATGTGGTTATTGTTAATTAATGATTATATTTTGATCAGTTAACTACCCTTACGATGATCTAAGTGGATGCAGGAACAGGTTGTCCCCCTAGAAAAGAGGGGAGGTATCACTCAGAAGAAGGACTTGGTCTGGTAAACATAAAAAAGAATCCTAAACTGAGCAGCACACACACTCACTTCCTATTTTGACCTAGGTTGAGTCAAGTCAGTATGGGTAGCGGTAAGTGATCTAAGTTACAAATCTTGAGTCTTGATTGGATGTTTAAACCTGCATGCTGTTAAGTGTTTGGTTGCTTTGAGTTAATTAATGCTCGTGCAAGTCCACGATACGTTCTTATACACAAGTCAATATGAGTATGAACATATGTAGGTAGATGTACCTATGTATATTCATGATCATATTACTCATAGATATGGAGATGTCGTTTTGGCTTATGTAAGAATTATCATGTCTCTTGTGTTCTTCGACGATAAGTCTATGAAGATTTTATGACTTTATATGCATTTTTTATTTTGAGTTATATTTAATTTTACAATGATAAATTTATACATATGTGAATATATATAAATATATATATTTATCGTCACTCTCTATATATGTATGTATTTAATATAAATACTATTATTATTTTCTCTTAATAGTAGAAATATAATTTTATCATTTTGCAGAATTTGGTTTTCGTAAATATTGTTTTATGTTAATTAAAACAATAAGATTATATATATAATAGATTTAATAAAAAAATATATAATAATAAAAGAGTAGTTTTATAAAAAGTAATAATAATAAATATAATAAAATAAATAATAAGAATTATAAATGTTTAGTAAAAAGGTGATTATATTATTATAATAAAAACTAAGGTTTTAAGTGCTTTTAAAAGGGGGATACGTTTCTTTTGAATATGGGCATGTTTTTAACTCTTAAGGCACGCCCCCCCCACCTTAAGCTTTTAAGTTTCTTTTGTAAAGCTTTTTAATCATTTAGGCATGCGTGCCCTTTAAACATTTAGGCAACGTATACCGTGAGCAGGTGGTTAGGCCGATTTTGTTCCTTGTGAATCATTAATAATTTTATTTTATTTTATTTATATCTAAAAATATTTTTAGAAGGTTGTTTGGTTTTTATGAACTAATTTTAGAATTTGTAAGCATGTCCTCATAGTGTCAACATTTTTTGAGTTTGTTAAGCATGTCATCATAATATCGTCATTTTTGAATTGGATGCAGTATAAAAGGGGTACTCTCCCTCATTTTTAATGGCACCATTATCTAATCAAGAGCCTTTCCTTTTCAAATTTGAGTTTTGCGTAAGTGTTGAAAGTTTATCATTTTTTCTTTTGTAAATTGTCTAATTTGGAGGAGATATCTAGAGTGTTGGAAGGATGTAAGCAAAAGAGTCTTTGATCCATTTGGAGCTATATTCTTAGGCATGGGATTTATTTCTCCTTCTTTATGATTTTCATGTTTTCAAAACATTATGTAATGTATTGTTTTATGTGATTGCAATGTTGAATTATCAAGGTGAATGTTTATTAATTAATAATATATATATATATATATATATATATATATATATATATATATATCTAGTTAGCAAAATTGTATTGTGGATGTGAGATTGTGTCTATGGTTTGGTTTTTACCTAGATAGTATTGTGAATCAATCATTGATTGGTATTTATATAGAAAAATTGTACAAGGGGAAAGATAGTGAGAATAGGATTCAAGTGGTATTACTTCGATATATGTATCCTAGTAAAGCATGTAATAGGTTAACCTTGGGATATGTGATCCATGGAAGAGGTAGGTAGCCTAGTATAGAGATTGTCATCTTTCCCAGATGAGATGGAAGGGGGGGTGAATATGAGATGAAGAAAACTTTGGCCAAAGTGGTGTAAATAGCCAATGTTTACACTGTCTAGCTTCACTGTGTTCCAGGTTTGCATTACTAAGTAGAGATGTCATATTTTGATGGTTGTAGCTAGATTATGATAGTACTGGTTAATGTAGGACACAACACCTACTCAAATTAGGATTAACTTTAAGGTTGCTATACCAATCCCTTCATTGAAGGGTAGGGCCATTTACTTGTTTGGTAAATATGCGGGGGACCGTAGTTAGTCTGTAGTTGGAGGTAAATCAACTGAGTGATGCTTCCCCTCATGTAGTTGGTGGCTGGGAGTATTGAAGACAGACAAGTATACAAACATGTGATTCTATTTATCAGTTAAGCTCTTGAAGCTTCTATGTAATTTATGAAAAAATAGTTGTAAAAGTTGAATATTCAATTCTTTTATTGAGAAAATGTAATTTGGTTATGTAATAGAAGTTTGAAATATGTTTGAAATGTGCATTATATCAAATGTTCAAAGGAAAAAATTTATTATTCCTGATATGAATTCACAACTTATTTACTTTCAAGTTAAAATTGGTAAACCTTAGTTGGTAGAACAAGTGGCATGTTACACACGGTATCAGAGCTAGGTTTTAGCTCTAGAACCTATGTGCTAACTATGATTTCCCATCCAACATTATAAGTCTAATGTTGGAATTCTTGTGCCAGGATGGTGCATCTCAGGATGGTTGCGAGGAAATCAGTCACCAGGAACGAGCACTACCTCACGGCCAAGAAAGAAAGGGAATCCCTTGTTCGAACCATCAAGGGAACCAGTGATGTTAATGATGTATGGCTAGGAGATGAGGAAACCCTAAGTCATGTACTTTCTCAGGTGAGCCAAGAGAAAAGAAGAATGACGGATGATGCCAACTTTAATCGTCTGCCATCGGTGTCTCCAACCAAGTCAGCATCCTTACCACTTTCTCGGGATATACCCTCAGAAAATAGTGTGAGTCCTACTATGTTGTTTAGGGATCCATGTATTCCTCCCTTGTCTGAGATAATTGTAAATTCTTCCAGTGATGAGTCGGAGGGATATATACCCCGAGATTATGTATTTGAAGAAAAATTGGAGGGATATACTCCACTCACCCCTGTAGATGAGAGTGAATCTGATGGATACTCTCCTTCAGACTATCTTAATAGTCATTCAATGTAAATCCAAGGATATTTAAATCCTTATCTCTATGAATAAAAGAAAGTTTTCTTATCAAAAGCTTGAGTTTTATGTCTTTTGGAAAAATTTTATGATTATAAATGTTCCTTTTTGGAAAAGTTAGATGATTTATGAATGATAAGTAAACAATCAGAGAATCTGACCTTAATGGAACCTACAAGGTAAACTTTATAGGAAAGAATGGTTCAAACCAGAAGTAACTGTAGAGGGAGTGAAGAAGTAGGACAAGGGATAGGGGACATGAACACAAAGTTGGATCATATTCTTGCGATGATGATAGAGACCAAGGAAAGAGTAGGGATCTTAGAGCAAAAGGAAAAGAATGAAGCAAGAAAAAAAGTCCCTGATGGTGAGAAAGAGGGAGAAGATTCTCGTGTTCACACTCAAGCAAGTGAACATGAAAATGATGGATCACAATCCCAAACTTAGTCCTCATCTCAAAAATATAGTGAAAGGACTAAAAGAAGAAAGATGGCAAAGGAGTTATCTCAAGATATGAGAAAAATTACACCTCCAAAGTTTCAAGGTAGCACTGATGGGGATGTGGCTGAGGCATGGCTTGTGGAAATGGAAAAATACTTTGAGATCAGAAACTATTATGAGGTCACTAAGGCGGTATAGGGAGATTTTCAGTTGGCAGGTGAAGCATCCAGTTGGTGGATGAGTAAGAAGATAGAACTAGGAATTAGTTCAACTCAACTCACTTGGATAGAATTTGTGGAAATATTCCAGAAACTTTCATTACCCCAACTTTTCTATGATCAAAATCTCTCAAATTTTTAGAATTAAAGGCAAGGAGACTCCTCAGTTAGTGAACACTGGGAGAAGTTCACATGTCTTCTAAGGTATGTGCCTATGTATCAAGCTGATGAGCGATTCCACATAAGAAATTTCATTATGGGGTTGAACAATCAGATAGGTGGACAAGTGGATATGCATGGTACTACCACCATGGACCTTGTATATGAGAAAGCTCCAAAGCAAGAGAAGAAATTGAAGTCTATCGCCAACTACCATGAAAAGAATAGGAAAAAATTTAACTTGTCTTAGAATAAGCAAACTTCTGGAAAACCTAATGAGGTGCAAGGATTTCAAAAGCAAAGAGAAAAGAATTTTTAGAATAATTGGAGTGAACCAAAGGACCAGAAAGGAAATAACAACAATAACTTCAACAATGCTACTAGGAACATCACCAATTCAAAGAGAGCTCCTGGAAAGAAGGGGCTAGTTAAAGGATGTTTCAACTGTGGTGGTGATCACTATGCTAGCCAATGCCCCAACAAGCCTTCAAGATCGCAACCCCGTGGTAATTCTCTTCCACCACAGTGGGAGGCATTTCAGCAAAGGATACATGCTACAGTAAATAACAGACAGACTGAATACTAGATCACTCCTAGTGGAAATACCATGTACTTTATCTGGTATACCCATTTCTATTTTAATAGATACTGGTGCCACAGAAAACTTTATTTCACCTAGATTAGCTAGTAAAATGTCTAGAAGAGCTAGTTATATAGAAAAATATGGGTTGTTGAATACGCAAACCAGACAAGAGTTAGGGTGAACCAATGTTTGTTTGAAGCAAGGGTTGAACTTCCTACTTTCTCTACGGAAGTCAATTTGTATGCAGCTCCCTTAGGGTCTTATGATGTCATCTTAGGGATGAATTGGTTATGGAGGCATAGGGCTAAGGTTGATTGTCATGCAAAATCTATGGAATGCTTAGATGATCTTGGAAACTAGGTATCTTTACAAGGGACACCTAGAGAAGTTAAGTTGCGACAGATCTCAGCCATTCAGATGCATAGGGCAAAGAAGAAGGGATGTCAACTCTTTGCAGTAAAAATGGAAAAACTTGAGGAATGTGAAGTTGAGGATGGAGAAATAGAAAATGCAAAAAGGATGGATATGGAGAAATACCCTGTCCTTAGAGATTTTGCGGATGTATTTCCAGAAGAATTACCAGGATTACCTCCCAAAAGAGTGTTTGATTTCTCCGTTGACCTTATTCCAGGATCAGAACCTATCTCCAAGGTACCATATAGAATGACGACAATTGAGTTGATGGAGTTAAAATCTCAATTGGAAGAATTTTTGTCCAAAGGATTGATAAGGCCAAGTGTTTCACCTTGGGGAGCGCCAATGATCTTCATCAAGAAGAAGGATGGAACATTGCGATTGTGTATAGATTACCAAATGCTTAATAAAGCAATAGTGAAGAATAAGTATCTATTATCGCGTATTGATGATCTCTTTGATTAGATGCGAGGTGAAACTATGTTTTCTAAAATTGATCTAAGGTCAGGATATCACCAGTTGAGAATCAAGGATGAAGACATCTCTAAGACTGCTTTCAAAACAAGGTATGGCCATTATGAGTTTACAGTCTTACCTTTTGGGTTAACAAATGCACCTACAGCATTCATAAGAGACTGCTTGGATAAATTTGTTTTGGTCTTCCTGGATGATATTTTGATTTGCTCCAAGAATGAAGAGGAAAATTTTCAACATTTGGAAATGGTACTCCAATGACTAAGAGAACATAAGCTATACAGGAAACTTTCCAAGTGTACCTTCTTTCAGAAGGAAGTACAATATTTGGGCCATATGATTTTAGTTAAAGGGATTGTAGTTGATCCAGCCAAGATCAAAGCAATACTTGAGTGACCAGTGCCAAAGAATGTTTCCGAAGTGAGAAGTTTCATGGGTTTCGTTGGATATTACCGTAAGTTTGTGAAAAACTTTTCTAGTGTAGCTTTTCCTATCACATCTCTTCAGAGGAAAGGGAAAAAGTTTGAATGGACCAAAAAATTTTAAGAGGCATTTGATCCCTAAAGAAGAAGTTGATCACGGCTCTGATTTTGAAAGTGACAGATCTAGAAGGTAATTTTGTAGTAATCACAGATGCATCAGGAGAAGGTCTAGGTGGAGTATTAATGCAAGGAGGGCAAGTCATTGCATATGAGTCAAGGAAACTAAAGCCTTATGAAAAGAATTATGCGTCGCATGATTTGGAGTTAGCAATAGTAGTTCATGCATTACATATGTGGAGACACTATTTGATGGGTAAACCTTTTGAACTGAAAATGGACCATCATGGTTTGAAGTATCTGTTTACACAGCACAATCTTAATGCAAGACAAAGAAGGTGGTTAGAGTTGATATCAGACTGTGATTTTGACATTAACTACATCAAGGGAAAGGAAACAGAGTTTCTGATGCTTTAATTCGAAGAAGGCATATATCTTCCTTAGTGGTAATTTAGTCAGATTTCAAAAGTCAAGTATTCCAAGGATCCAAGGGTGACAAGTTCTATGAACAATTCAAGCAAGCACTCTCGAGAGATTTGCAAGATAAGAGGTATGAAGGATTTAGTTTTGAACCAAATGGATTATTGAGATTTAGTGGAAGAATTTATGTACTTGATGTTGGTAAACTAAGGAATTTAGTATGGAAAGAAGTTCATAATGCACCATACTCAAGGTATCCTAGTGTTACCAAGATGTTAGGATATGTAAAGCCATTATATTTTTGGAAGGGGATGAAAGGGGATGCCACAAGGTTTGTGGAAAGTTGTTTAGAATGTCAGAGAGTAAAAGCAGAACATCATCATCCTGTAGGTTTACTATATCCTCATGATATTCCATAAAGTAAGTGGTAGGTTATTAGCTTGGATTTTGTGCAAGGTCTTCCAATGATGAGGAATAAGCACAATGTCATTCTAGTGGTCATAGACAAGCTTACTAAGGTAGCACATTTCATACTAGGTAATCTTTCAGATGGAGCTCTAGTAATATCTCAGAAGTTTATTCAAGAGGTGTTTAGATTGCATGGGATTCCTGAAAAGATTATTTATGACAGGGATGCTCGTGTAACTTCTAGGTTTTGGTAAACCTTGTTTTCTTCTCTAGGAACTTAATTAAATATAAGTTTAGCTTATCATCTGAAAATAGATGGGCTAATGGAAAGAGTAAACCAAGTAATGGAAGATCTTCTAAGGATGTATTACATGGATCAGCAATACAAATGGGAGGATTATTTACCTTTGGTAGAGTTCACATACAATAACTCTTATCATTCTGCAATAAAGATGGCTCCGTTTGAAGCATTGTATGGCAAGAAATGTCAAACTCCTATAAGCTGAGATAAGCTAGAAGATAGGATAAGTCTTGGGCCCGAAATGTTGTCAGATATGGAAGAACAAGTTAAGATTATCAAGTAAAGGTTGGCAGAAGCTATTGACAAGCAAAAGAGTTATGCAGATGCCAAATAGGTTCCTAGGAATTTTTCTGTTGGGGATAAGGTGTTGTTGAGAGTAAAACCCCATAAGAGTTCAGTAAAGTTTGGAAAGTCATCTAAACTAGCCCCACGCTATGTAGGTCCATTTGAGGTCCTAGAAGTAGTCAATCCTGTTGCATATAGAATTGCTTTACCACCAACTCTTGCTAGGATGCATAATGTTTTTCATGTGTCACATCTTAAGAAGTATGTTCCAGGGGATAACCATGTTATTGACTGGAATGTTTTACAGGTACATGACCCAGGGGTGGTAACAATCAAGCCTCTCAAGGTGCTCGAACCGCGTAAGCTTCACTTACATAATAGAGAGGTTCTACAATGCAAGGTCCAATAGGATCAGTATGCAAAAGATTCTGCCACTTGGGAAGATTATGCTAAGATAAAGAAAAATTCCACAAGTTATTTTGGATTTTGAAAGTTCTTGAAAAATAATATGTTTTGTGATATGATACTCTTTATGTTTTACTATGTTATGATAATGCTTGATACTTAAAGATCATCAGGGATGATGATTCACAAGGGGGGAGTATGTTACACCCCATGTGTTTCTATCTACTTACTATTTACCTAGTTTGGTTAATTTGTTTGGAAAGTGAGTGATTATGGATTTCTGCAAATGTATATGTGTTTTTATCCATTTACTATAGATTGGATATTTTGTGAAAATTGAAGTATTTATGAATATTTGCATCTATGTGTGTTATCTATCTTGAATGCAATATGATGAGAAAAATAATAATGCAATGTCTCGTATTAAATGTGGTTATTGTTAATTAATGATTATATTTTGATCAGTTAACTACTCTTGCGATGATCTAAGTGGATGTAGGAACAAGTTATCCCTCTAGAAAAGAGGGGAGGTATCACTCAGAAGAAGGACTTGGTCTGGTAAACGTAAAAGAGATGCCTAAACTGAGCAGCACACACACTTACATCCTATTTTGACCTAGGCTAAGTCAAGTCAGTAAGGGTAGTGGTAAGTAATCTGAGTTACGAATCTTGAGTCTTGATTGGATGTTCAAACCTGCATGTTGTTAAGTGTTTGATTTCTTTGATTTAATTAATGCTCGTGCAAGTCCACGATACATTCTTATATGTGAGTCGATATAAGCATGAACATATGTAGGTAGACATACCTACATATATTCATGCGCATATTACTCATAGATATGGAGATGTCATTTTGGCCTATGCAAGAATTATCGTCTCTCTTGTATTCTTCGATGATAAGTCTATGAAGATTTTACGACTTTAAATGCATTTTTGATTCTGAGTTATATTTGATTTTACGATGATAAATTTATACATATGTGAACATATATAAATATATATATTTATCGTCACTCTCTCTATATATATGTATTTAATATAAATACTATTATTATTTTCTCTTAATAGTGAAAATATAATTTTATCATTTTGCAAAATTTGGTTTTCGTAAATATTGTTTTATGTTAATTAAAACAATAAGATTATATATATATATATATATATATATATATAATAGATTTAATAAAAAAAATATAATAACAAAAGAGTAGTTTTATAAAAAGTAATAATAATAAATATAATAAAATAAATAATAAGAATTATAAATGTTTAGTAAAAAGGTGATTATATTATTATAATAAAAACTAAGGTTTTAAGTGCTTTTAAAAGGGGGATACATTTCTTTTGAATATGGGCATGTTTTTAATTCTTAAAGCATGCCCCCCCCCCCACCTTAAGCTTTTAAGTTTCTTTTGTAAATCTTTTTAACCATTTAGGCACCCGAGCCCTTTAAACATAGAGGCAACGCATACCGTGAGTAGGTGGTTAGGCCGATTTTGTTCCTTGTGAATCATTAATAATTTTATTTTTTTATTTATATCTAACACTATTTTTAGAAGGTTGTTTGGTTTTTCTGAACTAATTTTAGAATTTGTAAGCATGTCCTCATAGTGTCAACATTTTTTGTGTTGGTTAAGCATGTCATCATAATATTGTCATTTTTGAATTGGATGTAGTATAAAAGGGGTACTCTCCCTCATTTTTAATGGCACCATTATCTAATCAAGAGCCTTTCCTTTTCAAATTTGAGTTTTGCATAAGTGTTGAAAGTTTGTCATGTTTGCTTTTGTAAATTGTCTAATTTGGAGGAGCGATCTAGAGTGTTGGAATGATGTAAGTAAAAGAGTCTTTGATCCATTTGGAGATATATTCTCAGGCATGGGATTTATTTCTCCTTCTTTATGATTTTCATGTTTTCAAAACATTATGTAATGTATTGTTTTATGTGATTGCAATGTTGAATTATCGAGGTGAATGTTTATTAATTAATAATATCTATATACATATATCTAGTTAGCAAAATTGTATTGTGAATGTGAGATTGTGTCTATGGTTTGGTTTTTACATAGGTAGTATCCTGAATCAATCATTGATTGGTATTTATATAGGAAAATTGTACAAGGAGAAAGATAGTGAGAATAGGATTCAAGTGGTATTACTTCGATATATGTATCCTAGTAAAGCATGTAATAGGTTAACCTTGGGATATGTGATCCATGGAAGAGGTAGATAACCTAGTATAGAGATTGTCATCTTTCCCAGATGAGATAGAAGGGTGGGTGAATATGAGACGAAGAAAACTTTGGCCAAAGTGGTGTAAATAGCCAACATTTACACTGTCTAGCTTCAGTATATTCCAGGTTTGCATTACTAAGTAGAGATGTCATATTTTGATGGTTGTAGCCATAGTATGATAGTATTGGTTAATGTACGACACAACACCTACTCAAATTAGGCTTGACATTGAGGTTGCTATATCAATCCCTTCGTTGAAGGATAGGGCCATTTACCTGTTTGGTAAATGTGTTGGGGACCGCAGTTAGTCCGTGGTTGGAGGTAAATCACCTGAGTGATGCTTCCCCTCATGCAGTTGGTGGCTAGGAGTATTGAAGACAAGCAAGTATACAAACATGTGATTCTATTTATCAGTTAAGCTCTTGAAGCTTCTATGTAATTTATGAAAAAAAAGTTGTAAAAGTTGAATATTCAATTCTTTTATTGAGAAAATGTAATTTGGTTATGCAATAGAAGTTTGAAATATGTTTCAAATGTGCATTATATCAAATGTTCAGAGGAAAAAAATTTATTATTCATGATATGAATTCACAACTTATTTACTTTCAAGTTAAAATTAGTAAATCTTAGTTGGTAGAACAAGTGGCATGTTACACTAATGGTGAAATATGTTCTTTGACTGCTAAAATCTTCCTTGGAATGCTCACTTCTACCCTTGATTGGAACTAAAATCCACTTTTCTTATTTTGAATTTGAGTTTGAATGGATGAAAATGACTTGGGCAGCCTCTATATATAGGCATTTGGACTCATCACGCCACTTGGCTGACCTAGATTGGCCCAAAAGACCTTAACCGCCAAAACTTTATGAGTTTGGCCGACTTACATTTTGTCCTTATCCTCCTCCAGTCGGTGGGTGCATTTTAGGGGGTGTTGGGGAATCCATGTTGTCAAGGAATTTTCCCTGTCACGGATTCCAGTTGTAACTAGATCTCTCATTTAGACACAAAATCCACTTGGTGAAGGATTTTCCACTAGGAAATTTTCAAGTTCAAGTCATGATTTCGATTAAGTCATGAAATATCGCATTTTAGAACTCCTCTTGGATTGAATCCAAGTCACAATTTCCAGTATGTTAAGGAATTCCCAATTCCATGGAAAATTTTGAGTGCCTGAAGGATTTTCTCCTTTGGAAGTGCCCTCTAGAATCCCCAATTCCCAATTCACATTTTCCTGAAGGTGAAGGAATTTGTTCTTTGGAACTTCTCCCTCAGGCTAGATTTTGCGACCAGAAGAAAAATTCTTCCTAGAGCGCATAATTCACCTCTAATAGGATTTTGTGCCACAGGACAAATTCTTCCTGGTACCGGAATCCTTCTTCCTTGGAATGATTTTGGAGTTCACTTGAAATTTTTCTAAGTATTGAAATTTTTCTCCTGTGGAAACCCTCTAGAAGGAAAGTTGCAATTTACACTGTCCTTAAGGATTCCCCCATCCAGAGTCGCACTTTTCAGGTTCTCCAGGAATCCTCATGTCCAGGTCGCATAATACACCTGGTGTAGGATTTAGTGACCAAGACAAAATTTACTTCCTAGGTGCATAATCTAATAGGTACTAGATTTTGCGACCAGGGCAAAAATTCCTCCCTAAGCGCAGATTCCAATCCCTACAAGATTTTGTGACTTTGACAAGTTTTCATGATTTTTGGCTAAGGACTTTTATCATTCTATTTTAGCAAGGATAGATTTTGACTTTGATCAAAGATTGAATATCTGAAATAGGACCCATCATGAGAAGCATCTCATACCCCTCGAGGATTTCCAGTTTCCAAGGTGAAATTTTCAGACAGGCTGGGAATTTTCCTTGATAGCACCCTTTCAGACATGATCAGGAACCCTATTATGCAGGTCACAAATTCCAATAGGTACTGGATTTTGTGACCTAGACAACTTTTTTTCTGGAATACAAATTCCACCTCTAATAGGATTTTGCACCCAAGGACAAATTCATCTTGGTTCAGGGAATCAATTCCTTCAGTTTGAAACTTCTTCCGGAGCATGGGTTTCAAAATGATTCTTGGGTTTATTGTTTGAAATTTCACTGAGTCTCAGACCCCTTTAACCACTTGGAAACCCTTTGGATTACAACCGTAGGAGTTCAGAATAGGGCATCATGCCGGGAATGAGAGGGTTCTAAGATGGAAAGATGGATCTGCCAAGGACAAGCTAGTTTTGCCTATGGAGAAGCTTTTAGGGCTTCAAACACAATCAAGAGAAAACCCTTACTTTCATACCTTCAAACACCTGTGAGCCAACTTCACTAGGACCTCACCTCATTGAAGTCATGCTAGAAACTGCAAGATCAAAGCAAGAACTATAAGCCAAGTCAAAAAAGGGGGGACCCCATCCTCAATGGGGTGATGTTGTAAATGGTCACAACAAATAGATTGCTAGATTAGGAAACACGCCATTTAAGTCTGCCTCATTTACATAGGTATACCCACCTAGTTCTGGCAGATCCAAAAGAGAAGGGGGTCCTATCACACAAACCCTGTCTTGTTGACCAAAAACGTATCAAGAGATTGGCAACCTCTTGTGGCCTAAAGCTTGTGGTTTTGAGAACCAACACCATGTACGCCACAATATGCCACAATGATCTACTAGTTGGCATGACCATAAAAGTTTGATTAGATTTTTTCTCATCCCATCCATATAAGAAATGCACCATACAATATGTTGGATATTTGTCAACATCTACATGTAGAATAACTGATGGTATTCTTGAACAAATGCCTACTTTGTACATTTTGTAGAGTAAAAGTGAGGTATATATAACAAATTTTCATCTTACCTCTGTGTATATTTCTTTTGTTCATTTTGAATAGAAGTGACATATATGAATGTGTTTTGGTTTACATATCTATTTTCCTTTATGTATTCTATGATCTTATTAATTACATTAATAAATAATATAGGATTGTCCCTCACTAGTTCACCTTGGGAATTAGATGAAATAACATATGAAGTTGACTGTAAATTAACAACATGGTGAGCATTTTGTTTATTTTCTTCTCTTACTTTCACCCTTTTGAAAACTAAATTTTCCTATTGAAAATTTGAAGGATGAGATCGATATTTAAGTGCATTAGACTTAAGAATCTGATAGTGTATCAAAATCATCATTAGGAATTTGATAGTGTATCTTTGTTGACAAAGTTTGAAATCCAATAACATAATCATGATTGCACTCATTAATTTGATCCTTGTTTGATGCTCTCCTATTCCTAATTCAATCTATCTTAATAGTGAAGGAAAATAAATACATGGGAAACCCATAGAGAAATTTGTCATCAATTTTGTTCCTCAAAATTGTCTCATGATATGGTGAAGGAAAAAATTACCAAAGATAAATTATGATCATTATTTATCGACCCAAAAACTAATGCACTGTTAGAAATGTAGACACCTAAATCTTACCATGGCCTAACATCACACCAGATCTATCCCATATCTCCTCTTACAATGTTAATTAAATAAATCATATTTATTTAATTAAGCACTTTGATCATTCCTCCTAATATCAATTTAATAAGTCACACTATTTAATTAATAAATATAACCGTTCTTCTGACATTAATTAAATATTAACCCTTCCTCTAAAGTCTCATCCTTAATTAAATAAATCCACATTTATTTAATTAAATTAATCACCCCCAACATTCCCCCAAAACTAAATAAATACATATATATCATGGCCATTGTGAAATAATCTTGACTATTTTTTACTATATGAGTGTTTTTGTTTATTACCGTTGTCCCGCAGGTTAATTGATTATCTTTTGCAGTTATGCAGGAACAAGAGGAATGAAATATGGCACATACCGCATTCTCGCAGAGCATAAAAGAATAGTTTGCGGCTTGGTGGTAGGAAGCAGTTGATATGAAGAAGCTACCGCTACCCCGTGGACGGTTCATCTGACGCTTACAGCTTGGCGGTGTTCATCTCACGCTTGGCGGTGTTAGTCTCTTCTCATAGTCCTACGGAGGTTTGAAAAGTAACTGACAGCATTGCAGTAATAACACTTACCACGTCCCCACAAGGGTTTCAACCAAGGCCCACAGTAGAGAGGCAAGAGGAGAATGTAATTGGTTTTCGCCCCTGCAGTCCCGTGATGGTCATTCATAACATTTGCGGTTGTGTGGTAAACAAAAGAACATTTGGCTGAAAATGAAAATGAAAGAATATAATGAAAAAGTTGCAATAAATAAAATGGGTGCTGATGAAACACAACATGATCAAATCATTACACAAACTTTCAAAGAATTGAAAGTAGATGAAATTGATGTGAGTCCAAAGAAGGCAAGACAAATGGCGTTGAAAAGTAATATGCTCATCATCCCTGGCCTTGAATTGAAAAAGGTATTTTGGTTGACCAAGTTAGAAGTTGGGATGATCCACAACTTGTTTCAGAATTTGATTATGAAGATGGCATAAGTGGATGTGGTTTCAATCCAAAGACAGAGACCCTTGCAATCTGGACTACTCAGAAGAATACAAGCAAACCAAGATTGCTTGATATTTTTTAAGAAATGAGGGGTACAGCTTTGGGAAAGACTTTACAAGATACATAAGCAATAGAAGAAGCTGCTCTCAATGTTCATACTACTATGTTTACTCATGTTGTTGTGAAGAGGTTAGAACAAAGGCTAACAAATTATGAGCAAACTCAGAAAGTAATGAATGAGGAAGTAAACAAATTGTATTTTGAAAATTATGAAATTAAAGAAATAATTGCAAGCTGTGAATTCTTCTCAAGGTCAAGCCATTGTACCCTATCAGCCCCCTGTGCCACAAACAACCAGTGATGTCACAATGTCTACTAAAGAATTTAATGCAACAAGATTGAAATTTGAAAAGGAAATTGAAATTTTGAATAAACAAAATGAAATGACAAAGAATGAGGCAAAGATGAAAGTTTTCGAAATTTTTGAGAAAATTTTGGAGCATAGAGTAAAATTGGTTATGGATAAGCTTGGGAGTGTGCATGATTGCTACTCTTCTTTATCTTAGGCCATTGAGAAATTGAAGATAAACTTTTCTGTTTTGGATTTGTTGTTTAAAAAATGGCAACCCTATCATCACAATTTGGTTACGATGTGCTTAGTAGTGCAAAGGAATCTTGATGCCCCTACAGCTTTGAAACCCACTGAGAAAATAGTCAAAATGATCATTGATGAATGCTCGTATGTGAATGGGGAAAGCCAAAAGATGCAAGAAAAGGTTGAATCTTTTACTACATTCAAGCATAAATTTATTCCTTTCATACTGACAGAAAAAGAGAAAATCAAAAGTCTTGACACATGGAAGATAGAATTCGGCCAAACAGTATTCCAAGTTATGGATTTTTTGAAGAAGGATGGATATGTCAGCATTCTCAGTTTCAACATGATATTGGACCAAGTAATTGCGTTGGATGTTGGGTATGAAAAATTTGTGATGGATGTCAGAGCTTTGCTTGATAAAAGATGGAAAGATCACAAGGAGAACTTGCTTCAGATTCAGGCTTACCAATGGCCTGGTGATTTTACAATATATAAATGGGAGGAAAATATCTTAGAGATGAATCATTAGCAGCACAGGTTGAGGTGCAGAAGAGCAATGAGCCATATGATGGCGTTAAATAGCACCACCACATCTTGAATGCTCTCTTTTTGTCTCTTTATGTTTTCTTCATGTTTTCTTCATGTATTCAAATATATTTGAAAATCTAAATTGGACTTATAAAAGACAAATATTGTAATATCAAGGGTTAGGAATACAAAGAGCCATTTTGAATGTGAAAGGTCTGAAGATTGTTGCTTCCTTTATAAAAGGAAACCAAGACCTTATGGCTCAGAATCTATCTGGGATTTTGATTTTTTGAAAGAGACATTGCACTACCTGTACTTTGAAGAAAATCAATATAAAAGCTACTATTCTCTGGTGGTCAACTTTTGGTTATCATTTGTTTGTTGAATTAGATTGCTAATAATTTATCTAGTTGTCTCCAATTTACTTTTTCTTTATTATTCAAATCAAAAGAGACCCCTGCATTCACATTACAAAAGAGGATAGGTGATATTTTTCAAACTAAAATTATAAAGTAATAAGTTATATCTCAAAAGATGTTTATATTATTTAAAAATGAAGGATATTCTACTGTAGAACATTTTGACACCTTTAATATGATTTTAAGTCAAATAGGTTCAATAAATGTTAAACTTGATGAGGAAGACAAATGTATCTTCTCACTTTTTTCTTTACCCAAAAATACTAGGTCAAACCCTCACCTTGCAAACATGACTACCTCTTTCTCCTATGTTAGAAACTTGTGTTTAATCCTTCTCTTTACTTTGTTAGTATATTACGTTTGGACGCATATGCTTTGTAAGTCATCCCGTGAGTATATTGTATTATCCCACATTTATGGGAAGTAATAGTTGTTTAGATTAGACTTAGTATATAAGTACGTGTTGAGGCCAATGAAGGCATTGACGAATTTATTGTATTAAGCTTACTCAAAGGAGGTTGCCCCCTTGAAGTGGCCTGTGATCAATAAATTCCTTCTATGTTTTTGCTATTTTTGTTATTTCATGCATTTTTCATTATATTGTTGTAGTTCTTTTTTCTTTGCATCTGTATTGTTCATTTCAATTGCAGGTTCAGATCAGGGAATAATCCCTATCCTCTTAACTGTGGGAAGTGCCTGGGCATAGCCCTAAAACTCATTGTGAAGAGTATGACAGGAACCCTGAAGTAGCTGGCCCATTGAGAGGACCTGCCAGGGAAAAGGGCAACAACCCCTACCTGATTGACTATTTCCCATCCGTGAGGTAAACCAAGAGCTGTCGTTTGTGGAAAAGTGGTTATCAGTTTTACCTAAGCCATGGAGTAAGGGGTACTACCCCAATACGCAAGACATTAGACAACATTGGTAGCTGAGTGAATCCCCTAAATCTTTAGGAAGCTAAACATACCTGGTGTCCATATCTATTGCTAGCTAACAAATCACAAATTAAATCTGTACAAAGCCGTTGTAGATAGTTCCCCATATCTTCCTTGATTTAGCTCCATTTCCTCTAAAAATTCACTGGAACCCCTGAAATTCCATTCTGCAAATTTCCTTCCTTGAGGACCCCATCCCAAATTCCACTTATCAAAGCTAGAAATCCCACATTTGTCTATTTTTAGGGTTTGCCATAACTTCTTTGATTCTCACCCAATCGCCTTCAAATTTTGCCAATGTTTATTTCCTATTTCTACTGCTTTGTCCCTCTTGGACAAATTTTTTGGTTCTTTCACCACACTTCTGAAATCCCCATTTTATGCTTCATTGTCCCTCAGAAAGTGTCCAAAACCTAGTCCAACCCCAATTACCCATAAGAGATTTTCCCAAATCCAAATTTTCCTTTACTAAAAAAATTTCTATTTTTTCTTTTCTACCCATTCCAAAAAAAAAATCTTGGTTATGGTTGTCACCCACGTAGGAGAAAAAAATGAGGAGGAACTTGCAGCCATCAAGACCAAACTCCAAGATCTAGATGAAAAAATTCTCGAAATCAATATTCAGCATTCATCCATGAACAATAGACAATAGCCAGTCTTCTGCAGATATAGGGTTTTCTTCTTCTAGCAATTTTTGTGGACCGAAGCTTGATTTTCCTCGCTTCAATGGTGATGATCCGACTGGATGGATATACTGGGCAGAACAATATTTCAATCTACATAATACTTTTGATGTTAACAAAGTCCCACTTGCATCCTTTCATTTGGAACATGAAGCCCTTCAATGGTTCCATTGGTACATCAAAGCCCATGAAGAGCCAAAATAGACAAATTTTTGCAAACTCATTTTGCAATGATTTGGCCCTAGTGCTTTTGATGACTTCACAGGAGCACTCACAAAACTGTGCCAAACAGGCACTATGAGAGAATATCAGATAGAATTTGAAAAACTGGCCAATCACATAGAGGGATTGTCTTATGAATTCTTCAGGAGTTGTTTTATCAGTGGTTTGAAGGATGCAATTTGCTCTAAGGTTAAAATGTTTTGTCCAAGCACAATGATGGAAGCCTTAGGGTTGGCTAAGTTGGTGGAGGACAAGATCAAAGCTCAACAACACTCCAAATCCAATTTTGTTCCATTTAGAAATATAGATCCCCAAATCCCTCAAATAATGCTAGCTCCTAGAACAACTCTTATCAAGCATTTGACTGAAGCAAAGATGCAGGCACGTAGAGAAAAAGGGCTTTGTTATAATTGTAATGACAAATTCACTCAGGGACATAGATGTATTGAGCAAAAGCTTTATCTCTTGGATGTGGATTCTCCACCTGAAACTGACATTTATGTAGATGCTCAGGATATAGTAGATAATCAGGTTGAAACTCAGCAGTCGCCTATTGACCCTACTTCTCAGGAAGACCACCCAGAGATCTCTCTCCATGCTGTAGCAGGAGTCACCACCCCACAAACCATGCGGGTCAAGGGTTACTTCAAGAAGCTCCCTCTTACAATACTCAATGATTCTAGTAGTACTCATAACTTCATTGACCCTTGAATAGCCAAATAGGTTGATTGTTTTATTCATCCTTGTTAGAACTTTGAAGTCATGATTACCAATGGGGGCACATTACCTTGCAAAGGGAAGTGTCACAATGTGTGTATCTCTATTGGAGATTATAACCTACACTCCGACATGTTTGCCTTGCCCTTAAGTAGATGTGATGTGGTTTTGGGTGCCCAATGGTTACGCACACTTGGACCCATCTTATGGGATTTTGCTGAATTTTGGATGTAGTTTTCTGACAATGGGCACAAACACACATTGAAGGGCTTACAACCGGGGTCTCTCAGCATCATAAGTTCACATTGCCTAGAAAGGATTCTTAAGAAGAATTCACATGGTGTCATCACTCAGCTTCACTCCATACAGATGCAACCATCTGTGGTCTCCACTACTCCTTCGGCTCTACAACGAATGATGGCTATTTTACATGCATTATAGAATTGGTGACAATACCTATTAGGGAATCATTTTTGCATCAGGGTGGCTCACCAGAGCCTAAAATATTTCTTAGAACAATGGGTCTCCCCCCCAGCACAATAGAAATGGTTCAGCAAACTCATGGGTTATGACTATGAGATCACTTACAAGAAGGGTAAGGACAATATTGTGGTGGATTCTCTTTCTCGCACATGTGATGACCAAGCTTCTCTTTCAGCTATTTCTATGTCTATTCCAAATTGGTTGGAATCTATCTCGCAGGATGTCTTCTATGAACTCTATGTTTCTCCATCGGTAGGGCACTCTAGGTTCCTCAAAACTTATGAGCGGGCATGGCGTCACTTCTTTTGGAAGGGAATGAATAGGGCAATTCAACAGATTGTTGTTGCATATGATACCTCAGAACAACAGCATTAGTGGGCAAAGTGGCTCCCTCTCACTGAATGGTGGTACAATACCTCCTACCACACTGTATCTAACATGACTCCATATGAAGCAATCTATGGTTAGGCACCGCCAGTGCTCCTTCCATACTCCCCAGTAGTTCACAATTTCAGGTAGTCAACACTATTCTCCACACCCAGGATCAAATTGGGGATCATAAGTTGGTTCCTTCTTCCTACATTCATCCAATATTTCATGTCTCTTGTCTAAAGAAATTTCTTGGCGCCAAAGACAGAGCACAAACTATTTTACCACAACTAGATAATGAAGGATTCATCCTTTTGGAGCTAGAGGTAATCCTCGATAGGTGCATTCATCCTCTTCGCTCTTGATCCATCACAGAGGTATTAATTTAGTGGCATGGAATGCACCCAAATATTTCTACAGGGGAACCACTCCTTCAGATTCAGCAACGATTTCCACATCTTATGCTTTGAGGAAATAGCTTTTCTAAGAGGGAGGGGATGTTAGGAACTCGTGTTTAACCTTTCTCTTTACTTTGTTAGTATATTACATTTGGACACATATGCTTTGTAAGTCGTCCTGTGAGTATATTGTATTATCCCACATTCATGGGAAGTAATATTTGTTTAGATTAGACTTAGTATATAAGTACGTGTTGAGGCCAATGAAGGCATCGACAAAATTATTGTATTGAGATTACTCAAAGGAGGTTGCCCCCTTGAAGTGGCCTGTGATCAATAAATTCCTTCTATGTTTCTATTGTTTCGTGCATTTTTCATTATATTGTTGCAGGAGGTTCCTCTCATCCTACTTCCTATGACGATCATATGTTGCATTCTAATGATGAAGAAGAATATTATGATCATGATGTATTTATTAAAAGTCTTGAAAATGAATAGAAACATGAGATCGTTGATAAATTGAAATATTTATGCAATCAATTAGCTAATATAGATGATAATATGTTCACTTCATATTTCATTGATGGTCTTACTCAAGTACTTATCACAAGATAACATGGAATAGATACAATTAAGGATATATATGAAAAATAATTAAAGATAAACAAATTCCTCATGTAGTAGGCACCGGTCTTTCTCTTTTGAAAATCATTCCCTTGTATATATTTTCAAAATCCAAATTTGTTTTTCTGTTTTAGGAGCAGAGTTTAAAGATTTATAGAAAACATTAATCCAAATCATATGTCAGATTGGGTTAAGTGAAGTGGATGATTTAATTGACAAAATTACATAAGCTCCTTAATTTGTTCTAAAGTCACCAACAAACTTGAAAGTAAATTGTCATTGGTGAAACAAGGTAACGCCCACTATTTAAGGAACTTGATGAGCTTATCCTTTGACCTATATAACTTAATACTTCCATCACATAAGGATTATCCATTAACAAGTTATGAAGAACATCAATCAATCCATTTAATTAACATTATTGCCAACAATTCATACCAAAGATTAAACAATTTAAGGATATTGCAATAGGTAATTTGTCAACAATTGAACAATCCATTTAATTAACATTATTGCCAACAATTTAATCATCCTTTTTTAAACATGGATTACAAATAATTATGAAAATTTAGAAGTCTTGGTCATTAAATTTATTGTCTGCTACAATGTCATCCAGTGTATCATTGTCAATGTTCATATGTTCTTTCAAGTATTTAATATTATCATCATCCTCATCTTGACCTCCATCATCTTCATCATCATTGAAATCTGAGTGTAGACCATCTATATTGTTACCAGATGTATTTGGATCATCATTTTGTATACCATCCATATTGTTGTCTTCCATAACATCATCCAACTCTGGATTGTTGTCTTCTTGTTCTTGAACATAACCGTTTTCAACATCATCATGGATGTCAATTTCTTTGATGTTCTCTAATCCTTCTCTCTCATTTTGTTGGCCATCATTGTTTTTCTCAGTATCCACTAATGCATCCTCAAATACATGCCTTAATCTTGGACCATAATGTATGACAAATATCCATTTCGGGTCCAAAATATCTTCATAGAAAAATATCTGCACATGAACAACATACATATATTAGACATACGGTATAACAATTTTATTGATTAATAAACACATGTATATATTCGTAATAAACTATGAATTAATAGATTAATGATCACTACTGCTTCTTTAATGATCACTACTGCTTCTTGTTTGAGTTAAAGAAATACCTGCTCACAATGAATTGGTAGAACATAAGGCTCCTTATCCTCCAGTAGGAAACATGAGGAATCTATAGAAAACAATCCACTATGGGTATCATGTCTTCGTTTCCTCTCAAATGCTTTATACCATCTACACTTAAAAATACAACATTTAAAAGAGCAGTAATCTAGCTCAATAATTTCTTGTATTTTCCCAACATATTGTAGATTCCCTTCAATTATATTCTTATCTTTTGAGCTTAATCGACTCGATTGTTTGAAGTCAGCCATGATGCCACAATTGAAGGATTGTCTCCTTACATCTACACTTTCTACACGATAATGTCAACCATATGCCCACATTGCTGGATATTTCCTCACTTGTGAAAGACCATTTATTTCAGTGAAAACAAATATAATGATGAATATTAAAATAGTTAATAGTGTCAAAGTTGTAAGGAAACAACATTTTGTAAAATTCCAACTGTACCTTTCTTTCACATCCTCTAGATATGTTAATTTCATCTTCTGTTATGTTTGAATCTATACCTGCATCTTCTATTTGATTTTGAATTTGTTTAGTAACCCCTTCTAGTGTGCAATCTTTACCCCATTCCCCAAGCAGATTAGTGGGAAGTGGAGTATTCCTTGGGTTCGATCTCTTAAATTATCTCCTTGCTTCTAAGACTTCTTCTCTCTTTTTATCATACAGATCAATCCATTTGTTCATAAAGTCCATGTGGTACAGAATGAACTTGTCGAGTATAGCACTTTCGTCTACACCTATTACATGTCAACATGTTTATTTCAAACTCCAAATGTCATGCTATTAATTTGACAAATAAATTATAAAGTAAATTAATGATTGCAAGAAAAAAAACCACACTGATCATGAATTTACTTGCTAATTTCTACTTGAACATCATTAGATTGTGGTTTTTCTCCATCAATAATATATGATGCTTGTTCTTCATCCCAGAAGTGTGGCCCATCTTCAAAATCCTTACCAAGGAATTAACATAGGAAGAAAAATGCTTCATTCAATACATACCCTTCAGCCATGCAACCCTCTAGATGTGCCTTTTGTCGGACATATCTTTTTAGAGTTTTCATATACCTCTCAAAGAAAAACATCCACCTCATTGATACGACACCCGCCAATTCAATGTCATCGACTAGGTGCATAAGTAAATGGACTTGTAGGTCCATGAAACTTGTAGGGAGCTCCTTCTCAAATACACATACAATTTCTGCAATTTCTTTCTTCCATTTTGACACTTCACATTTGTGGATCTCCTTGGAGGTCACCTGCCTAATATAAGAATAGTAAATTAGTATGAACCTTTATTCAAAAATTAAAATGCAATATAATATATCTGTCTCTCACACATTAACCACATACCTTGTAAATGCTGACAATCGACTTATGGCATTCCTTAAGTCAACTGTAAGACAAGAACCCCCCCTAATTGCCAATGGCATGATATGCTATGAAACACATTTATGAAAAGGTCATTAGTATTCTTTTCTCACACAACATAATGATATCAAAATATATTTAGTACTTAATCAATGTTACCAGTAAATGTTAAATGATGATATATAATACCTTCATAAAATTATGAAAATCATGTGTTTTAAATCCTATGATATGTCCATCAACTGTAAAAGCTTTAGCCAATGGTGACCCATAGCCAGTAGGTGTCCTTATTGAATGGATGACATTTTTTAGTTGGTCCAGCTCTTTTTTTTTTAAATCCATGGAGCTTCTGTATATGTTTCATTTTCCCTGTTTGGCCACAAATGTTTTCTATCAATTTTGGTATGCGAAAGAGCAATATCTCTCCTCGAAGAAAAGGTGTCCTCTTTGCCTGATATATGTCGAAATATAGAATCTAGGAAATTTTTGAAGATATACATAGGATCTAATAGGTGAGATATTAATAGATCCTTCTAGTAAGGAAGCTCATAAAATATGGATTTCCTTTTCATTCCTTCTGGCATATTAACTACAACTTGTTATGGTTCTTCAATTGAATCTCCCCGATCAAAAAAATCCTCCCAACCTTTCAATTCAGCACCTTCATACTTCTTAAGCCAATCACCTGGACCCATAATCATGGGAGGGCCTTTATTTTCAACTTTTCCATCAAATTGATTCTTCAGGTGATTTCTAAACTTATGATCTAGTGGTAGAAAAATCATGTTGTTTGCGTAAATAAGTTTATGTAGATCTTTAGAATACTACCCTTAAAATTGTTCTGCACATATTGGACATGCAAATATCCCCTTTGTTTGAAGCCCTGCAATTCAATAAGTAATGTTAATAACATCAAAAAAATGGTATAAAACTAAGTATGAAAGTTGGGATGAAAATAAATTGAGTGTAAGTACGTAAATATTTTATCTTACCAGAACAAACACCAAGTCCTAAGAAATCATGAATAGTCCAACATAGCACACTGTACAACATGAAGGACCTATTTGATGGGCGGTGTGATATGTCATACATTCTTATGCCTTTCCATAGCAGTTACATCTCATCAATAAAAGGTGCAAGATAAACATCCATGTTTTTAACTTGATGTTTTCCTAGAACAATGAGAGTCAACATAAGGTGCTCCTTTCTAACACTCATCCATGGGGGAATATTGTATACTATCAATCCAATTGGCCAAACACTATAATTTGAGCTCAGGAAAGAGAATGGGCACACTCCATCAATTGCAAGACCAAACCTGATACTACGGGGTTCACCTTTGAATTTTCTTGGCCATTTTTCCTCTATGTGTTTCATTGCTTTAGAGTCGGCCGGAAATTGCATGAATCCATCTTTACTCCTATTCTTTGCATGCTAGTCCATCAATTGTGCAAGTGACTTGCAACAAAATATTAGTTAAAATCTAGGTATAATTGGCATGTGACGTAAAACCTTCTTTGGAATTGTAGGACCTTGTACATTTGTATGATATCTCTTCTCTTTGCATACAGGGCATTCTACCTTGTTTTGATATTCATCTTTGTATAAAATGCAATCATTTTTACATGAATGAATTTGCTTATATTCAATCCCCAACTCAACCAACAACAGACGCACCTCTCTACAAGTTGATGGCAACACATTATCTTCAGGGAATATTTTTATTTTTAGTGCCCTGTAAGATTGCCAGAGATTAAATCAATTGAATGTTTGACTTATGATGAACATGTTTGATATGTCAATCTATACTAGGACTGTGTATGAGGAAAATTGACTAAATTAAAACTAAACAAATCAAAAACCCAATAACATAAAGAGAACCGATCTAAATAAAAGCCATTAATAATAATCAATGAAACATGAAAGCTTTTACCGAGATTTGTATTGTTCCCTTTGGATGAATGTGGATTGCTCAAAAGTGCTACAAAACCATGTTTGCAACAAGCAAGTAAAGTGCTCAAAGATCAATGTCAAAAGATCATAAAGGTGCTCAATCGATGCGATGTATGCTCAAAGTACTGTTAAGTGTGCCTGAGAATGATTGATCGAAAAGGCTTTATGAAGGAGATGAGGGGGGTTTATAAAGGTTTCAACAGAGATCAATCAATGGTCCAGATAATTCAAAAGAATCAACAGAGGAGAACAGTTGAGGCACGTGCAACAAATAAGAAGAAGACAAGTGTCATACAAAAGTTGTTTTATTTGAGTTAAACACTTTCTTTTCTAAAGATAAGACATGCTTTTCATAAATTAGAAAGCTTTTTTCTAATTTAAGAGAAATTGATAAAAATAAGGTTGAGCGAATAGATAATTCAACTTTAGATTTGCTTTTGCATGATTTGAGAGAAATTAAATAATAAATTATTTAATTTTGTGTGCATGGAGAAGAAGACTTATTTTTAGAAGATTTGAAAGATATTTGAAGAATTTGAAGGCAAATTAAATAAATAGATTTATTTAATTGTTGTGCATGATTTGGAAGAATAAATAAAATATTTTATTTATTTTATTCTTGGAGATTGAGAGGATTTAAATAAATTTGATTTGATTTATTCAAATTTGGAAGAATGAATTTGATTTAATTAAATAATTGAGAATTATTTAATTGTTTGGATAAGAGGGAATTTGTGATGAATTAATTAAATAATTGGATTTATTTAATTAATGGAGACTTGAATTTTGAAAAGAGGCTAATGATCTAATTAAATAATTGAAATTATTTAATTGTGGAAGAATAATAGAGGAATTTGATTTAATTAATTAAATAATAAGGATTTATTTAATTAATGTCATATTTTAGGATTTTTGGAAGAATTTGATGAAATTAATTAAATAATTAGATTATTTAATTAACGTTGAAATGCAGGTGATGCTCCAGATTAGATGAAATGCAAGTAGTACGACAACTTGGTCATTTTAGGGTGTGTACATTTTGCCCCTCTTTGATGCAATGCAGTTTACAGCGTTGCTTCAAAGAAATCGATAGTTGAAGACATGATACAATTTTTGATGCCCCAGTGTAGCTAGTTGCCCCAGCGTATGCTAGCATAGGGTGCCCCCTCGAGAGGAAAGATAGGGAAGTGACAAAAGAACTATGTTGACGCTCGACTAGAAGATTGTGTTGGAGATAGGCGAGGTTGAATAGAAGAAAGTGGAGATAGAAAAGAACATAAGAGAAAGACTGTTGATTGATCTTTGCTAGAAAACTATATAAGGCCATGGAAAAATGGATGGTGTAAATGGATGAGCTTGTTGCAATGGTTTCACAAATGTTTATAAAGAGCAATCCTTATTTTTGATATAGCACGTGGATAGTTCACCACCAAGGTATAAAAGACCAAGGTACAGTAATATCCAAGTGCGTGGACGTTGACTCTGCAAGCAAGCGGATTGAACTTAGATCCCTTTAGACATAATATGACATTGTTGGAACATGTGAATAAGCCATAGTCTTGAACATAAAATAAACTTCAATACATGTAAATGCAAGAAGAATTATTAATATGTAAGATGCTAGGTCATAACACACACAAGATAAATATGATGTTAAGAAAGATACTAAAGATCATTCCTCAAACACTACACACAAAAGCAATGACTATGCCCCCAATCCATACTGCATCACAACATACCAAGATTATAGATAAATCAAGGTAGTCTTGAATAGGTGATGGATAAGGAACAACAGATAAACCATAAAGCAAATTGACTGACTTACAAAGTAAACATACACCCAACATATTCTCTTGCCAAAGAGGTTGCTCAAGATAGATTGGATAGGAAAGATAGCAGCCTTATCGTAGGAACTCTGTGTCCGTTAAAGGGGGCTATCAACCTAAAAAGACAATGTCTCGCTATAGGAAATGCCACATGTCATAGGAGACGCATGTGTTGGTCTCGACAATGGAACACTGTGCAAAAGATAAGCTTGTTGATCTAGGGCTTTGGTTAAGCGGTACTTAGCTGATGTTGGCAATCTGTATGCAGGACAGTAGATGACTTTGGAAGGAAGTTGCTTTGCTTCAGGTTTGTTAAGGACCTTTGCTTTGAAAGGATGTGCTAGCTTGTTGCTTGAGTTAGTCAAGTCAAGGCGAATGGATTTTGAAAAATGGAAGACTAGAAAGGTGACAGTGTTTGATGAATTGGAACAAGCAGAGAATGATGGATCGTGTGTGCCTGAGTACTGGATACATCCTTCGTATTCCAGATTACCTACATACCCTGTATCCATAGGATCAAGGCACATTACAAGGAAAGATGAAAGAAGATAATATGTAGTTCTGGATAGAGTGATGAATGGGTCAAGGTGAAAGGAGGGGATCTTATGGACCTGAGTACTGGATACTTCCTTCATATTCCAGACTGCCTACATACCCATATCCATGGGATCAAGGTACCTTAAGATTGAGAAGAAATGATATGTAGTTCTGGTTGTGTGATGATGTAGGAAAAGTGTTGAGAAGATAACAGCCTTATCGTAGGAGCGATGTGTCTGTTAAAGGATGCTATCGGCAGAAAAGAGAAAAGATTGAAGAGCGCGTTGTGAACCACGAACAAGGCACCAATCCTAGACCCAAGTTAAGGAAAGAGTTGCCCCCATTCCGGTAGAGGAATTTGTATGGATGACTGATGAAGAAGACCTAGAAAGTTGTGACCTAGGACCAGACAGTGCAAATTGTTGACACAGATCAAGATGTGGGATGACGACGAGGGACATTGACAAATTTCCAAGCTATACTAGATAGGGAGATGGAAATGCAAACAAGGTCAATGATTTTATTATGGATGTATGGATGAAAGGCGTGCTTTGTACACTGGACATGGAGTGGAAAGGACTCAATAGATGATGGATGTTGACTCTACACATAGCACCTGTTTGCCAGGTTTTCACTATGGTACTTATCCAAGGTGCCTGATTGCCAGGTTTTCACCAGAGGACGGATTTTTTTAGATTTTTTTTTTTTTTTTGGAATACTCTGAGGATCAGGCATAGAACTTCTTGAGATGGACACTGTTGAGTGGCTCATCTAGAGGAATGCTGTCAGGTGTAGCTAAAGTATAAGCTCCTGATCCATATGTTGTTGTCACAATAAAGGGACCTAACCAATTAGGCTCAAACTTGCCCTTCTTTTCTCGATCTGCTTGATTTCTCTGATTCTCTTTGTGTACAAGATCACCAACTTGAAACTATCTTTCCTTGATCTTTTTGTTGTAATTACACTGAAGGTAGTTTTGGTAGACATGGAGATGATTGAGCGCCGCAAGGCGCCTCTCATCGAGTAGTTTGAGCTCAGCTAATCGGGAAGTGCGATACTCTTCTCCGCCGATCAGGTCCTGTGTGGATACTCTAAGGAATGGGATCTCGACCTCTATAGGTAGGATGGCTTCAGATCCATAGACCAAGGCATAGGGTGTGATGCCAGTTGGTGTTCTGATACTAGTGCGGTAGGCCCATAGGGCGAGATTGAGTTGCAAGTGCCAATCACGACCAGCTTCATTGACCGTTTTCATGAGGATTTTGAGAATGGTTTTATTGGAAGCCTCAACTTGGTCGTTACTCTGCGGATAGTAGGGAGTTGAAAAGCGATGTTGGATATTGTATTGTGTGGAAGGCACAAACATCTTGATTCTTGAATGGTCTCCCATTATCAGTGACAATGGCTTGGGGGATACCATACTGACATATGAGATAGTTAAGGATAAACTTGGCTATTTGCTTACCAGTGATTTAGGTCATGGGAATGGCTTCCACCCACTTCATGAAATACTCAGTGGTTGTAATGATGAACTTATGGCCGTTGGATGAGGAAGGGTGGATTTGTCCTACGAGGTCGAGACCCCATTGAGAAAAAGGCCAAGGAGTTGTCACAGGTTGTAATTCATGATCTGGTGTGTGAATCAAATCTCTGTGCTACTGGCATTGTAGACACTTCTTAGCAAACTATGCAGCATCTTGTTCTATTGTAGGCCAGGAATAACCTGTTCTAAGTATCTTCTTAGCAAGATTAGGACCGGTAGAATGTGCGCCACAGACACCTTCATGTATGTCTCGTAAGGTAGCTTCGGCTTCTTCCGCGTTAAGACATCGTAAGAGGATACCATCAAGACTCCGGTGATATAGTGTATCACCCAGAATGGTGTAACGGGAGGATCGATGGATAAAGGTTTTGCGTTGGGTGGATGATAGGTTAGGGGGAAAGGTATTGTGTTTAAGGTATTCATAGATATCTTCATACCATGGGGAATTGGAACCAACAAGTTTGCAGATGATTTCAGTAACGGGAACATCGATGGCTGGTATCAACAATTGCTCGATCAAGAATTCGCATTTCTGTGTATTTGCAGGCATGTTAACCAATGACCCTATAGAAGCCATAGAATCTGTAGCTTTGTTATGCTCTCTTGGAATTTGCTCAAATGTGATGCTAGAAAAGTGTGGTTTATAGGCATCCACTAGTTGCTTGTAGGGGACCAACTTTTCATCTTTTGTTTGGTACTCATCTGTAACTTGGCAAATGACTAGCTGTGAGTCTCCATATACTTGTAACTCTGTGATGTCCCATTAAACTGTTGTATTGAGACCTATAAGGAGTGCTTCATACTTGGTGATGTTGTTGGTGCAAGGGAATGCAAGCCGATATGATTTTGGAATATAGTCATTTTTAGGTGTGACAAACAAGATGCTAGCCCCTGATCCATGTTGTGTGTAGGAACCATCAAAGTACAACTTCCACATTATTAAGTTGGAAAGAGTGAATAGATTCTCATCTAGAAAATCTGCTACCATCGGGTGTGTATCTATCATGGGTGCTTCTGCTAGTTGATCTGCTAGTGCTTGTCCTTTGATTGCTTTACGATCTGTATACTCAATGTCAAACCCACTAAGGATCATGACCCATTTAGCTAGTCTACCTGTAAGAGCTACTTTTGCTAGTAGATACTTCAAGGGAGCAATTTTGGCTATAAGTTTTGTGTGTTGGTTCAACATGTAATGCCGTAACTTTTGGGAAGCGAACACTTCTACTAAACAAGCCCTTTCCATCGGTGAATAATTGAGTTCATATCCCACCAAGGTTTGACTTATATAATAGATTGCATGCTCTTTTCCTGTTTCATCATGTTGTGCTAACAAGGCCCCTAGGGCCGAAGTTGTAGTTGAGATGTATAATATCAAAGGTTTATCAGCAACTGGTGGAACCAATACATGAGGTGTAGCCAGGTACTATTTAAGCTGATTAAATGCTACTTGACACTTATCGTCCCATCGAAATGAGACATCCTTTCGGAGTAAGTGTTGAAATGGTTGACATTTATTTGCTAGCTATGAGATGAAATGCCTGATGGATTGCAACCTTCCCTGAAGGCTCCTTAATGCTTTGAGGTTCTTTGGTGGAGGCATCTCCACTATAGCTTTTACTTTTGTGGGATCTACCTCGATACCTCTACAAGATACAATGTATCCCAACAGTTTCCCTGATGTTACAACAAAGACACACTTCTTTGGATTGAGTCTTACTTGGTATTTCTTGAGCCTGTCAAAGATCTGTCCTAGAACTTATGTGATCTACCCTAGAAGATTTAGCTAGTATGTCATCCACATAGTCCTCCATGATATGATGAAAGAGGTCATGGAATATCACTGTCATTGCTCTCTGATAGGTTGCTCCTGCATTCTTTAGACCAAACGGCATGATGCACCAACAATAATTGCCCCAAGGACAGGTAAAAGTTGTTTTATGTTGATCTTCTTCTACTATCCTTATCTTATTGTAGCTAGAGAATCCATCCATGAGAGAAAGCATTTCATGACCCACAGTCAAGTCTACTATAATATCAATGTTCAGTAATGGAAAGTCATCTTTGGGACACGCTTTGTTTAGATCTCTAAAATCATTACACATGCGGATGCGCCCATTCGGTTTAGACACAGGTACAATGTTTGAGACCCAATCTGAATAGTCAATAGGTCATATGAACTTTGCATCCAACAACTTCTGTATTTCCACTTTTACCAAGAGAGCTATCTGTGGGTGCATCTTCCTCAACTTTTGCTTGACTAGTTTAACTTTTGGATCAACAGTGAGATAGTGAACAACTAGCTTGGGGTCTAACCCTGGCATATCAGCATAGGTCCATGTAAAGTTGATGGTTCTCTATAAGAAGAATGTGTTAAGATTCCTGTGCTCTGTTTCTGATAATGATGCTGCTAGGAATGTGGTCTTTGGATTTTTCTTTGTGCCAAGGTTTATCTTTGTAGAATCTTCCACTAGGAGAGTTGACTTCTCTTAATACTTAGATGGTAGGGGAAGGTCAAATCCTCCATCCTCAGGTGCCACAGTTGGGTTTTCACCTTTGGATACGTCTTTTGTTTTTACTATTTTGTGATCAAGAGGTGCCACAATGTGGTTTTCACCTAGAGATCTTTCTTTATTTTTACTTTTACGACTGGAGGATTTGGCATTCTCACCAAAATAAGTTGTTGGCTCTAGTTCCATTACAAAACCTGCTTTATGATCACCAAGAGGGATACCTTCCTGAAGTCCCATGAACTCAGCTAGAGATTCGTCATTCTAAAATACATCTATTACGGGGGACCCTTGTTGGTCCCAATCGATAAGATTAGGGTAGACAAGTGTGACATTCTGGGTGTTTGTGGTGGAGGTTAAGGATACGGAGGATGGCATAAAAATGGAGGATTCTACGAATAGGTTGGTCATATGGAGGGAAGAGTCATCGATGATATCCTCAGTAGACATCGAATCAGCGGGAAAAGTTTTAGCCACCTCGTTGAGGATATACTCGATGTCTAAGGCGCGCGGTACCTTCTTACCAAATCCTAAACCTTTCTTGTCTAGTTTCTTTGTCACAACAATGGGTTCCATAGTTCCTTGATTCTATTTCCCAAGGCCACCTTTGCCTTTACAGCCCATGTTTTTTACTATCCTTAAGTCATTGCCATATTGCTTGACTGGTATTGTGACTGGTTCTTTCTCTTTATAGAGCCAAGAAGAAATGTCCTCAATAGTTTCTTCCTCCAATAACCGTCCCTATTAGAATTGGGTTAGAAATGCTGGGGAAGGAATAGTTGCTTTTTTAGTGACTTTGGCAATGGGTGGTTGGCCGTAAGATTTTGGAGATAAAGGCATCCGCCCTACACAACAAGATTTAGAGATATCATATGTTCCAAAGCCTATATCATGGATGTGCGCCTTGACTTCAGGAAGAGGATTAGGATCACTTGTAGAGGCTGGTGTTAGAGTTTCAAGATCAACATATAGTGGGGATTCAAGGGCTTTTGCATTGTTAGGCACTTGGTTGCAATTCTTATAACTGCCTTGCAAGACACGACAGAATTCAAAAGGATTAGGGTTTCCTGGGATAGTGATCTCCGTACCATTGAATGGGAACTTTAGATATTGATGGTACGTGGAGGGAACAACTTTCATTGCATGGATCCATGGGCAACCTAGGATAATGTTGTAAGGCAACTCAATATCAAGGACTTGACATCTGGTTTCAAGCATGACAGGGCCCAGTTGTATAGGAAAGTGGATAATACCTTCTGAACGACGTTTAGCATCATCATATCCCTTGATTGTAATACTTTGATCAGTGTTGACATGATCCTCAGAGTATCCCAATTGCTTAAGTAACTTTAAAGAACAGATGTTGAGACCAGCACCACCATCTATGAGTATACATTTGATTTTGCGTTTATGGATGAGAACTCAATATGAAGGGCATCATTGTGACACGGATCATGGGATGGGAGGTCCTTTTCAAAAAAGACCACATTGTAGGGCAAAGCAATATTACGTATTATAGCTTGGAAATCTGTGACCGCTATGTTGTAAGGAACCGAAGACTCTTGGAGGGCTTTTTCAAGTACTACTCTATGTGTAGGTGATGACCGTAGAAGGTCCAAGATAGAGATCTGTGTTGGCATTTTCCCTAGATGTTTGACAAGATTATAATCAAATTGAGCAGGAAGACTGGGTGTAGGACCACGAATCATGACACAACCACGACGAGTTGTAACAGCACAATCCGTAGATTTTCCTTTGATTGTGAGGGTAGACACTCGACTCTCTTGAAAATGACCTACAATGGAATCAAAGGAAGTGGAGGCATGATTGATACCTTTACCTCTATCTTGAGGAGGAGGTGGACCATGATGAGGGAATGGTTCCTTGTACATATTAAGGTCTTTGTTCGTGTTCTGAGCTGGTGGATCATCTTGTAGAGATATTTGATTGCCTTCAATGAGATTTTGGATTAGGTGCTTGAGCTTCATGCACGAGGCGGTTCTATGCCCTTTGCTCCTATGGAATTCATAGTATTCATTTTCTCTATACCGTGCAGTTTTGTAAACAGGTTCTCTATACGGGGGAGCATCAGGTAAGGTGATCAAACCTTTGTGTAAAATCTTCTGTAAGACTATCTCTATGGGCTCTCTCAAGGGAGTGAATTGACGCCGCGGAGGGTAATCTTGTTGAGGCCTCTCTTGTTGTCATTGTTGTTGGTTTTGATAAGGTTGGCTTTGTTGTTGTTGTTGAGGTGGAGCTTGACTTGGTTTGGAAAGCTGCAGCGGTGTTTGCAAAGTTTGGACATGTTTAGAATCGACCACCCCATCGTTGACCATGTTTTTGTTTTTGTTCCAATATTTGGGTTTATCGTTCGTCTGTTGATGAGGAGCATTATCTTTCATTTCTTTGAAGATTTTGACCACACCCTTAGCAATGAGGGCCTTTTCAATGTTAATTCCTTTGTATGTGATTTCGTCGAAGGTGGTAGAACTAAGAATTTGCAAATGGAAACCTAACTCTTGGTTTAGGTTCTGCACAAATATGCTAACCAGCTGTTTCTCAGGAATCTTGAAAGGGTATTTGCTAGCCATTTGTCTCCATCGTTGAAGGAAAGAAATGAAAGTTTCTCCATTCTTTTGTTTGTTGTTGCATAGATCAGTCATGGAGATTTCATGCTCTACGTTGTAGGAAAAATGGGTGGCAAATTTCTCTGCTAGCTCGTTAAAAGACTTGATGCCCGTAGGTAAGTGTGAGAACCATTATATAGCTTGACCTCCAAGACTGCGAGGAAAGAGACACATAAGGTATGTGTCGTTATGTGAAACCTCGAAGCAAGCAAGATAGAATTCCTTGAGATGGTCTTTTGGGTCACCTTTTCCTTTGTATTTATCGAACTTAGGAATAGTAAAATTTTGAGGAAAAGGGATCATAGGTAATGACCGATCAAAAGGATAAGGACACACTTGTTGTAAAGAGAAGGTCTTCTTGGTGTGGCCAAATGTAAGATTAGATAGTTGTTGTTGAACTTCTGCGATCTTTAGCTCCATTGTTGTGGGAGGGGTTGGAAACATCTCCTGTTGTCCTAGAAGTGGTTGTTGTTGCCCATACAGAAGATTGTATTGTAAGCCATGAGCGTTGGTATTATAAGGGTCATAAGATTGGTTGGGGTCATATGCATTGTACATTTGGTTTAGATTTGGAAGAGGTGGAGGCGGCGCTAGGTTGGAATGTTGGCTTTGTGATGGTTGAAGAAAAGAATTGGGTGGAGGAAAGCTAAAGTGCATTTGATTAGGTTGCGATGGCGACACATAGCTTTGGGAGACTTGATGTTGGGGAAGTTGAGGGTGGCTAGGCAATGTGTGAAAGAATTTTAGCGCTCATGAACGTAGTGGAGGAGGGACATAGGTAGATGTGATTTGCGATGGTTGAGGTTGATTGAGGATGAGATTAGAAGAATGTTGTGGTTGGGGTTGCATGACTCTAGTTGGTTGAGAGATATGAAGGTTTGATGATATAGGAGGTGGCGTTTGTTCAGACCCTTGTTGCATGGCTACATAGTTGTTCCCCTGATTGTAATTGGGTGGAAAACCTATTCGCGAAGGAGTAACCAAAATTCCACTTGCGATTGGTGTGGACATTTTAGGAGTTTGTTGTATATTCGATTGAGCTAAGGTGGCTTGCTTAGCTAGCTCCGCTTGACGTTGTAGAGTCTCCTGTTGGTGTTTGTAGATTTCCATAGGAGTCAAAAGCGGTGAAATGGCCCTCTTTCTTGTTGGGTTTTGAAAAAGGGGATTTTTAATCATTCTTCCTTGTAAGCCTTGTTCAGGTAAAGGCGTGGTCACTGTTGACATGGTTTGGACCACCTGTATGGCACTTAAGGTGTTGTTTGTCTCCTTGAGAGTGGATAAATCAAAATCTTGAGGTAACTCGGCTCCTTGCTCTGCAAGCAAGCGAAAGAAATGATATTGGTTCTCGCTAAGGATTTTGTCAAAGGCGGCTACAGCTCTAGGATCTTAGATGAATTCATCAAGATCTTGCCCATCTTCTTGAGAGGATTGACCCATTTCAAAGTGTCACTCTTCTTGAGGTGGGGCTAGATCTGCAATATAACCTTAGGGGACAAAATCCGGAGGCATGCCAGTAATATAGTGAGGTGTACTTACCAAAGGGACCCTACCTTCTTGAGGCGTGGCTTGATCAATAGTATATCCTTGTGGCACAAAATCCAGGGGCAAGCTGGTGGTATAGTGAGGTGTACTTACCAAAGGGACTCTACCCTCTTGAGGAGTGCTAGGGTGGTCAAGGTGCGGCACATTGGGAGAATTGGTAGATCTTTCCACGGGTGTTCTAGGAGTAACCTTGGGAGTAATGTTGAGATGGCCTGATTGCGGTGTGTGAGGAGGTGATTTGCACTTCCTAGGGACAACTTGCTTGGACTTCATAGTTTGCTGGAGTCTAGTGGTTACCATGGAATACACTAGGACAAAAGGTAATGCTGAGATTCTGCTTGGGTTTTGACAAAGACAAACTCTGATGCACAATTCACTGGACCAAAGGTGCTATACTGTTTGACCAGAGGTGCAGGACTATGCAACCAAAAGCATGCTACTATAATACCAAAGGCGATGGACAGAGCTACCAAAGGTGAGGTACTGCTATACCAAAGGCGAGCTACGGTGACCAAAAATGAGCTACTGTACCACCAAGGGCGAGCTGCTGTAATACCAAAGGCGCTAAAGTAGTGTCTGATGTTTTTTAAAGGCAATTTTGACAAATTTGGTTATGGTTCAGATTGGATTTGTTTTGGGCAAGAGAAAACATAGCAAACAAGTGGTAAAAAAAAGGACTGACACAACAGATAGTGTATGTTCGAGACTCACAAAAATGCCCAATGTTTCCACAGGTATAGGATAATTGTAATCAATAACAAGCACTTTTTATCCCTAGAGACAAGGTTTCATTGCAGTAGATCAACTCACAGTTTAATACTCCGTCGATAAAAATATCATTCCATAAAGGTGTCAGATATTTTGTATCTTTGCGAGAGACGATAGGTAGGGATATCTCACCCTCCCCTTGGAAAGCTCAAGTAGGTCACAAGAGCTTTATGGCCAAGGGAATACTATCTCTTCTCAAGGGAGCCAATGGTGAGTATCTTAAGGGCTTAAATCAATTCCCCTTGCACTGATGATTACCGCAATGTTCGGACGTAGATCAGGTAGTCTCTATCTAGAATGGTTCTTAGTAACTTTGAGGGACCAATGCCTTACGAGCAATGCGACAAGCTACTAAAAGCTTTAACCAATCCTACTAAGAGTATCAAACACTTCGCTCAATGTGAAAATCATTTCCACAAAGAGCTAGTACACCTCTTTTCAGTTTGGCACCACAAGGTAAGGCTAACGTCGGTTAGGACTTGGCTTTCGCCTTATCCCTCTTACATTGGGAAAAGAATAAGCCCAACAATCAGAAAGATGTTGATTTCCTTATTAATGAAGTATAAGCATGTCTTTGCTTGGTCTTATGATGATCTTAAGGCATATAGAGAGGATTTGTTCCAACATGAAATCCCACTCAAGCCTGATGCAAAACCCTTCAAACAAAAATAAAGACCCATAAATCCTACCTTAGAACCTAAAATGCATGAGGAACTTATGAATCTTAGGTAAGGGGGTGTCATCAAGCCCATCAGACATTCATCTTGGGTTTCTAATTTAGTACATATCAGAAAGAAAAATGGAGAAATAAGGCTTTGTGTGGACTTCTGAAATTTGAATGTATCCTCTCTTAAAGATAACTACCCACTCCCAAACATGGAGGCTTTGTTACAAAGGGTCACATGATGTGAGTTATTATCTATGATGGATGGGTTTTCAGGTTATAACCAAGTGAAAGTTAAGGAATCAGAACAATACAAAATAGATTTCACCACACCATGGGGAACATATGTATATGTCAGGATGCTATTTGGACTTACAAATGCTGGTGCAACTTTCTAGAGAGCCATGGATGTTGCCTTTGCTAATCTAATTAATGTAATAATGGTAGTGTACCAGGACGATCTCACTGCATATTCCAATAAAGCGGAAGATCATGTTGCACACCTTGAAAAAATATTTGTCAGAGCATTGGAATATGGCATTTCCTTGAATCCTAAAAAGTGTCATTTTGTAGTAATAGAGGGAAAGTTACTAGGACATACAGTGTCCAAAGATGGAGTAAGGATTGATCCAGAAAGGGTGGAAGCCATAGACAAGATTCCTACTCCTAAGACAGTTAAAGCCATTCAGTCCTTCTTTGGGCAAATTAATTTTGTGAGGAGGTTTATATCAAACTTTGCTGAGATAGTGAATCTAGTATCAAAGATGTTAAAGAAGGGTGCAAAGATTGAATGGACAAATGAGGCCATAGATGCATTTATATCCATCAAAAGAGCAATTAAGGAAGCCCCAGTCTTAAAATCCCCTGATTTCAATAAACCATTCCTGATCTTTTCATTTGCATCTTATCACACAATTGCAGCAACGATGTTACAAAAGAATGATGAGGGATATGAGCAGTCTATTTCATTCTTCAGCAAGTCCCTCCAAAATGCAAAATTAAAATATGACATTGTGGAGAAATGGGCATATGCATTAGTAAAAGTTGTCAAAACATTTAGATCATATCTGGTGGGAGCGAAAGTAATAGCATATGTACCTAATGCTGTAGTAAAAGATGTGTTTGTACAAACTAAAGTAACTGGGAGGAGATGCAGATGGATTAATAGAATTCAGGAGTTTAACATAGAAATCCAAATCACTAAATTAGTAAGAGGACAGGGTCTTGCTAAATTAATGGCTGAAACAAATATTGAAGTTGCCTAGGTGTGTAATCTGAATGATGAAGATAACATGATTACTAGTATTGAGCACACATCATGGTACACTGATATTGTGTATTATCTTAAACATATGAAATGTCCTGAAGGATTTGATGATAACAAAAATAGGACTCTTAAACTACAGGCTTCAAAATATGTATTCATGAAAGGAGACCTCTATTGGAAAAATAGGGATGGTGTCCTGTTGTTGTGCTTAGATGAAAACCAAGCAAGGCATGTTTTGAAGGAAATGTATGAAGGAATGTGTGGAGGGCATTTCTCGGTGAAGACTACTGCACATAAGGTGTTAAGGGCAGGTTACTATTGGCCTAGAGTTTTCAATGATGCCTATGATTACACTAGGAAATGCGAAGCATGTCAGAAGTTTTCTAGAAAATTGAAATATCAAGGGGCATTTCCTTTAAGACCTTTTCAAGTTGAGGCTCCATTCAACCAGTGGGGGATTGACTTTATAGGAGAGATTGCAGAAAAATCTAGTGGAGGACACAAGTGGATATTGGTAGCCACAGACTACTTCAGAAAATGAGTGGAAGTTATACCTACCAAACAAGCAACTAGTAAGGTTGTGAAAAAAAAATTATTGGAAAATATCATCACCAGATTTGAGGTGCCAGGAAGAATTATAACTGATAATGGGATGTGCTTTAGGTCAGATGAGTTTAAGGAATTTTGCCAATCCTATGGTATAGTAATCTCATACTCTTCACCATATCATCCACAAGCAAATGGGTAGGCTAAATCCAGTAATAAAAGCATCCTAAAGATCATAAAAAGGATGCTGGATAACAACAAAAAGGCTTGGGATTCCAAATTAAAACTAGCCTTGTGGGTAGATAGGATCACTATAAAGAAGGCCATAGGCAAATCACCTTTTGAACTTGTGTATGGGACTCAAGCTAGGCTCCCTTTGTATAATCTATTACTAGTATGTAAGTTCATCTTGCAAGAAGATTTGGACAATCTTGAACCTATGGGGGAGAGGATGGAAGAGTTAATAGAACTTGATGAGGTTAGGGACCAAGCTCAGCAACAAAATAAAAAGAAGCAATTACAAATGAAATATATGCATGATAAAAAAGCTAAAAACAAAAAATTTGAGATAGGTGACATAGTTCTCATATGGAATGCCAGGAGTCAAGACAAAGGAAAGCATGGGAAATTTGAAGCTCTGTGGTTGGGACCATTTGTCATTGTTGTCAAGACTAGTGAAGATTCATATTACCTCCAGAACATGACAGAAGAGGGACAAGAATTGCCAGTACATGGACAGTTCTTAAAAAACTTCATTTCTTAAGAATCATAAAGGTGAACAAGAATTTTCCAATGCATGGACAATTCTTGACTAACCTCTTAAAATAAAAAATTTCCATGCACAGTAGTATAGGATTCCACTCCACTTCCATTTCTCATCCATACCAACTTCCACTTCGAGTCCCTAAATCCACTTCAACTTCCATACCAAATAAATAAGACATTTGGCATGCTTCCCCAGAGACCTGGATTCTTTCTATACCCACAAGGGGTATACATCCCCAATCAGAGTCACTATTAGGACTGGAAAAAACTCACATTTTTCACTAGCCACCATCCTCCATATACCATAGAAATTTGCCACACTTTGATTTTATGATCAACACTAATTGTCAAAATTTGTGCGACAAGATCCATGATAACTAATGACTCCATGAATATGGCCTTTGAGATAAGCATTTCCTTGATCATAGTTGAGCAAAGAACTTTAAGAGCAATTGATCTTTATTGGGAAGATCATGTGCATGTCTTGCCGATCAAACAAGCTATAGTTCTTTATTGAACGTTTTATACATATCGGGTACACATAAATAAAGTCTCAGCGATCAAAAGTTTCAAAATGATGATAAGTGTGCATAATCAGGAAGACATTAAATAATGTTTTGCCGATAAAAAACTCATCAGCAAAAGAAAGAAATTCATAATGAAATTTTTAAATCATGCCAATCTCAGGAGTCATACTGATGGATACAATTTCGGCAAGAGATATCTATACTCCCACCGATAAATCAAGATAATAGTTCTGTCAGAGTGACATATGTGATCGGAGTAGGTTTTCCATATCTTGCCGACTATATAGGTCACTCTGATAAGAAAGAATTGAAAGGTTTCAGTGAGAGACCCACCGATGCATCCCAATGAACAAAAGCTATAGAGAAAACATATCAGGAAGACTAGGAACATTGGATGGCATCCTATTTTCTTATCGATGGTACATGTCAGCCCGATAAAGATATAAATGAGGGTCATTTGTCAATAAGACACTAGGCAACACCTAAAAGGGTTCCTAACTATCCAGATCACCCTGATATCAGGCAGAATTGATGGTGTTCTCCTTGAAACACTAAATTGAGAAGTGAGGTAAAAAGTAGTCATATCGGTAAGAAAAGTAAGATATCTTCTCAATTAAATAAGAGAACTAAACGAACACTTCATATCAGAAAGACATCCAGTTGGTCTTAGCGATCATATATGGATGTATAAAGAAAAGATGGCGCCAAATGAAACACACAGATCGGCCTAAGACTAGAAGAGTTTCACCGATACAACAACATTGTATCATTCTAACATTTCAAAATCTAAGAAACCCACTGCATTCATTTCCAGTGGCCGGCATTAATGGTTGCATGAACAAAATCTTATATGAACCTTTCTAAATCAAAAGGGATTAAACCAAAAAGGAATTTTCAAAAGTTGCAGCAAAGAAAATGGGGAATTGAGTAGAGGTTGAGGAATTTAGTACACCTGAAACATACAAGTAAGCATACAAGTCCTCCCTACTACTAATAAGTTATAATTCCATTTTGTATAGAGATAGAATGGAAGGTCCCATTAAAACAAATAATAAGAAACAATTAGGTGAAACCAGTTAGCCCAAAAGCAAGAAGCAAAAAATTGAAACAGGGAGGGAAGTCAAAGCACAAGAACAAAAGCTGAATCAAGACCTCGTCGATCAATTCCCTGGTTCGAGACCAAAAGCTAGGAGGTCTGCATAGTTAAGAGCAGATGTAGAGAGATTAGAAGACAAATACAAATATATAGGAAATGTGTGGACCCCCATTAGGGGCTATGAACTGTTTATGTTTCATTACTATCAGAGAAATAGATTTGAACCAGTCTGCAACCCTTGGAATTTTAATTTGGGGAAACTAGTTGTCACTGATGTCTTCATAAATATGAATCTTATAAAATTCTTGGCCAACCATTATGACCCAAATCTTAAAGCTATCTGCAACCTGCAAGGAGAACCTTTTATACATGTGTCTAAAAATGCATTGTGTGAGGTTTTTGGCCTGAATGACACATGATTAACCTATTGTCTATGAGGATTTAGAAAAAGAGTACTGGAGAATGGACACCACATACAAAGGCTAGAGATTTCCATTACATAGGCCTAGAGATAATGGAAACTTAGTACCTCTCGAGGATGCTAATGGACCTCCCTTTCATGTTGATCTATTTGAGCCCTATTTGAAATATACCTACTACTCAGTAGGTCAAGTACTGGGAACAGATGTCCCTGAATTCATGTCTCTAGGGCCAATGGTGATTGCTACTGATATCCAATGTCATAATGCAAGAGCTTTTGATTATCCTTCACACATTTCCAAAGGAATTGATTCAGGATTAATGGCCATCAAAAATGGTTCTCCCACAATGTGCTTCAAACATTATTCTTCTCTAATGCATATGATACTATACTATGGACAAGAGTTAGGGATGTGACCAGAGGAATTAAGAATTACAGAGTCAGATAAAGAGGGTTAGCCACTACCAATACAATTGTGGACCTCCATCTGGGATAGTAGATTTGTAAATTCTAATTATGTGCATTTTGAAGAATTCTTTGTCAAAACATTGTACATATTTTATGGCCATCCATGTGATTATTCATTATCTAATGAGATCAAAAGATTTTTAAGGCCCAAAGAGTTTGATGGACCACCAACTGTGAGCCATAAATGGGGTGATTGGTACTGCTTCCTTGACTCCACTATGATCAGAGTTTATGGGTTTGAAGATACACCTTTTCTATTGCCTAAAACTATGCTAGATAGAATTGCATATCTAGAAATTGTCAGGCAGTGAGATTATTCTAATGTTATGAATTTGAGTGCATATGACAAACAATCATTCATGCCTAGCACATTATATTTTGGAGATTTTACTATGGTTTCAAAAGAGGGATATGATCTTATTTTGGATAAATTGTCACACTACAAAATGAGGAGAGCAGCACCAAGAAAAGGATTTGATCCTGAAGGTTTTATTGACTTTACAAGAAAGAAACAAAATTTGATTGGATATGTTCATATACCATATCCTCACAATGATATCATCAGGAACCTGGGGGAAACAGAGGCTGATTCGGCCATTGATGAATATAATCGAGAAGTTGAACAGAAAATGAGGGAGACACAAGAAATAGAGGTGTTATCTTCTGACAGTGAAGGATCTTCTAATGAAAGAAAACCCCAAAGCCAACAATAAAATCCCCAAGCTGAGGATTGAGGAATACAGGCCTCCAAATAGAGAACAAGAAGTTGAGGAAACATCTGATACATATACCAGGAAATTGGCTTATAAATCCTTTATTTCAGATGACCATTTCATTCAGTCTCCTGTGTTCAAATCTTTCTTGTACAAACACAAAGGCAAAACAATTAGGGAATCAATTGCAGATATTAAACCAAGTAATGAAAAATAACTGTTGAATACAATGAAACTAGATGTTGAAAATGATATGAAGAATATGACTCCAGAAAGAGGAAGAAAGTTATTAGAGGAGTCTGGTGTAATGACCTTTCCTGGTTTGGATTTAAGTTCCTCTTTAGTTTTTGATAGATTTTTACATAATGGTGATACAAAACACAAGCTCATCCCGGAAGGGGTAACTGAAGTATATACTAGGTCAAGGTATAATCCAGATGAGAATTCTCTCATGATCTGGGCCTTATACCCCCACATAAGAAGCTTGTTGTTATTGATACAGAGAAAGAATTTGGTCATGTAATGAAATTAAAAGTGGGTGAGACTGATCCTGTGGTCATAGCAGATATTGGCATTAATGTAGCCAAACTAAACAAGGAATAGATTCAGATGTTGATTAAAGAACGAAACATGTATAAATTGAACGGTGAAAGGATGCGTAAGGAAAATGATTTTTTGAGAGATACAGTCAAGGATGCCTTCAAAGAACCCACCAAAATGTTGACTCAAGGAGAAAGTTCCCAAATAAAACATAAGAGCGAGGTATTACAAATGAGCTCTCAAATAGTTCAAGCCAGGTTTGCTGCACTTTCTATAGTATTCAAAAAGAGATATACTAATATGATGATCTGGATGGACAAGTTCTAGGTTACTTATTCTAAGAATCACACTACTATCCAATAGCATAAAAGGATAAATGACAGGGTCCATGAAAAACTTCAAGAAATACAAAACAGGAACACTTCTGATACTGGGGCCATTACTACTACCAAAGAGCTTATCAAAACATATAAAAGTTACTATGAAGAACTTCAAGCATATGTTAAAGAGTTCATTGGTGCCTTAAAGGATGGTGTGCCTACATTTCTCAATAATAATAAAGATTTGAAAAGCTAGAATGAGTGGATGAAAGAATGTGAACTAATTCTGTAGGGAGCCTTGGAAGTAGCCAAAGATGAAGATCTAGCTCTAGGAGAAGCCTGTGAATGCTAGGAGAAAATGATCACTATGGAAATTGTGGCAAGGAATGCTGTAGAGTTTGCTGACACTTACTTGAGTCAAAAGTATTTGGATCATATCACCCAAGTTCATTTGTGGCTCATTAGAGCTTAGTGTTAATATTTGTTTATTGTTGTTAAAATTCCAAAGGACACTTATGAAGAGGCACACCCTCTTCAAGACATTACTATATAAGTCAAAGAAGTAGGAGCAAGAAAATCATCATTATCATTTCCATTTTAGGTGAGGCATTAGTAAGAAGATATATTGCACCCATTTCGCCCATCCATTCCTATAGTTCAAAAACTTATGCAATTATTTTATATAATTTGAAGCAATATGATGGAGCAGACTATTCTTGAATGGTGATCTACTTTCAATGTTCAACTATTGTGATTGATTTTCATGATTATATGCTACTGTACTATCTCCAAAGTGGTTCTTTTAAGTTATTCAAATTTACATAATTTGTCACAACACATTTGCTATTGGTGTGTGGTTATCTTGGTTGGTTTCTGGTTGGAGTGAATTAAATATCCTTTCAGATAATTTATTTTGATTGGTTCCTGCCAAGGATTAAAATCCTTTTAAAATAATTATTGTGAATGGTTTGCCTTGGGCTAAGAATTAAAAGTCCTTTCATAAGATCACAATAATTTAGGAAGATATCAGTGGGATTATTAAAGAAGAGTATTGTAACTTACAAACCGGCATGTTTGTACAAGGTGCAAACATTCCAAGTGCCCAACAAGTTAGAGTTAAGTTGCAAAGTAGATCCACCTATCCTACATACCTATCTCCATAATCATCATCCATCCATTTGACTCCATCCACCCAATACATTAGGCACCGATCAACTCTAGAAACATTGTATATAAATACAATTTACACTCTTGATACTTCAAGCACTTTCAATAGGAACTAGTAAGTAATCTCTGCATCTACCTCACACCTATGTGCCATAGTCAATAGATTGCCCAAATTAGAATCCATTTAGGCTTTCAAATCTGCTTTATTATTCAGGTACACCCGCTTGGGTTTGGCATAACCTAAAGAGTAGGGGGTTTACAATTGCATAGACCCTGTTCATTGGCCAAAAACATATCAAGAGACTAGCACCCTCTTGTGGTCTAAAAACTTGCATTTTTTGAGACCCAACAAGGTAAAGGGTTAGAAATACTTACCTGCCAGGGCAACCAAACTAACCTTTGTCAACAATTAAATCAATGCTATTTTCCCGTGGATGAGGTGAATTCTCATTTGTCTCCTTGTCCACTTCTATTATGCCAATTATTTCATCATAGTTCAAATAGTCATCTTCATCGTAGTCATAATAAGCTTGTTGTTTTGTGAGATCTCTTTCCGCATTCACTAATGCTTCTTCTTGGCCAGGGAGAGCATTGGAATGAAAGAAAGGTAAAGTGTTATTAATAAGTTTAGGTTTTGTATCATTACCATCCTCATCATCATAAGTTTTAACTAATGATTCCATTCCATTAAGAGAATTTTCAAACTCATCATTCTCAATGTGGTATGTTAAGTCTTCTACTACTTGAGGGTGTGTACTCATGAGAGATGTGTAATTGTCTAAATCATATTAAGGCATGACATTAGTTTATATAATGTGTGCTAAAACTCAAATTATATCAACACAATATTGTCCTTTTATCAATTCTCTTATGTTATGAATAACAGGTACAGCTTGGTCCACTATCCTTTCATTTTCCACAAATGCTTGAAATTCGGCTAGTTCATTGTTAGCTTTGTTTATTTGCTCATCAGTGACATGTGTTATCACATCAATAGGGTCCTCAACATCATGAGATATTTTTTCTTCTATTTTAGTTGTAGGAGGCATTATGTCTTGCAAAAGTTGTGTTTCTTCTATTGTTGGAAAGGTATCAGTGATTTCACTATCTTGTACTAGTATATCCTCATGGGAAGAATCATTTTTGAAAGAATGACCAGAGGACATGTTTATGTTATCATCACATGTAGTAGATATAGTAGAAGTGTTATCACAATTATATTTTTTATTGCTACTCATGGAGATGAATTTTGTTAAGCTTTCTAATATCGTAGGATGTTCACTCATTAAGGTTAAAAATTTGTCAAAATCAAGATCTTTGATAAATGCATGCAAAGATACCATAGAAAAATGACATGAAGGGGCCATGTGTATATGTTTTCAAATCAATGTGAAATCATATTTTAAATTTTTTTCAAAAGTTATATAAGATACAAGTGCAAAACTAGTTATGAAAATGACCTAAAATGCTCAATTTTTTAACTTTTTTTAATGTAAATAAGTGAAAGAAAAGGTGTTGTAAGGAAATTGATTAGGGGAAACAAATAATATGTCTAATATCAGTCCAATAAAGTAATAATATCCTTCACAACACACTTTTGATGCAAACCTAGAATGATGAAAAGTCAAAACCTAGTGAAAATACACTAAAATATGCAAATTTTCACAAATTTTCAATGCAAAGACCCAATAAAAAGGGTGTTGTAAAAACTTTTAGAAGGTGAAAAAGATTATAACAGTAATATCAGTCATCTAAAATCATAAAATCCATCACAACATGCTTGGAGTGCAAATCTAGATCAAACCCTAGTGAAAATATAGTCAAAATATGTAATTTTTCACCAAATTTCAATGCAAAGATCTAATAAAAAGGGTTTTGTAAAGAATTTGAGGAGGGTAAAAAGATAATAACCCTGATAATAGCCAATTAGTGTAGAAAAATCCTTTACAACACACCTATGGTGCAAATCTAGAGAGACGATAAGGCCAAAATCTAGTGAAAAAGCAAGGTTTTTAAACCCTAGGCATGAAATTTTACAAGAAAATCACTATGTGATGTAGAGAATCTAGGATAGTAATATCATGGTTCACAACACCACATGCAAAGGCTCTCAAGCTTCACTATTTTCTCACTGAGATTAGACTTCTCTTAATGAAGGCTTAACACAATCACTTCCTTGTTCTTGACATGCAACCTGAGGGAGGGCTCCAAGACACCTTCCAAGATGCCCAACTCCTTCTAACATTCCTTCAATACCTCTACACAAGACTGCAGCACAGCAATATTCACTATGCTCTTCATCTCACTGCTTCATGAGGAGGACAGTCACCAAATCCACTTTGTCTTGATCACTATTGAGATAAACCCTATCTCAGGTAACTAATCAAGTCTATAACCTGCCAAATCTCTATTATCTTCTTTGGCAAAACAAATGACATGCCAACATACCTGTATTCTTCTCTTTATTGTTGTCCTCTACTCTGTTCCAAGACACAACACTGCAAGGTCATCTACATGACCAAATCAATCAAACTGTCCTCCTACCCTCACAACCTCTACAAGGCATTGCATTATCTAATATACAAGCCATTCCATTGATCAGTAACAGAAAGGATCAATGGAATGAAAAAAAATACCCATCAGGCTGTCAGAAGAAGCTTTAAACTAGGTTTCCCAAACCACTTTTAAACAAAGGAGAGATGCAGAGATATGCAAGGGTTTCAAGAGCCCAAACAAGTTGCAAGTGACAGGTAGTTCAACCACCTAAACATCCATCACAAATATCCTTCACCCCCAGGCCATACAAGTACGGATTTATGCAAAAAATAGTGCTTTTTTTAAATGGAGACAATAATTTCTGAAAAGAACAGTTTTTGGAAAACTACTGATATCTTTCACCTAGCATAATGTCAAGACTCCAAACTAGGTACAAATCAAAGGTACTTCACACCCCTTTTCATCCATTGCAAACTTGGCCAATGATGAAGCCGTACAGTTGCAGGTACGACCTGTTTACAGTGTAGAAAAATACAAAAAAGCAGAGAAAGGCAAAAAAAATAGCGTTTCTTTGTTGTTTTTTTCAAATCTATTGAATGTTCTCTTTACAATAATGCTTAGCAGGGATATATGAAACCTCCACTATGTATGCATCAAGTGGGAAACAAAAAAACTACCCCAAAACCATGGTGCCTTCTTGTTTTGTAACTGTTGTTCTAAAGACTGTTTTATTAGAAACTGTCCAATCTTGGACTTCATCGGTGGTTTTCATGTTTTAATAATGCTTTTTAGTATGTGGTTTAATCTTTGACAAGGTGTAGGCATTCTTACTAACCCAAGACATGCCTTAAAAGGCTTAAAAACATGAGAATTTAATGACTAACCTATTTAAATGACTTTTTCAAACTACCTATAACTACAAGACTGTCCTAACTAGGACTTACTACATGACAATAGAAGAATCTGGCTATGTGGACATAGTCCAACATGGCTTTTCAAGCCTTATACATCAAGAAAATGGTCTCAGAGACCTTATTAAACCAAACAACCTCAAGTAAAATCTTGACAGCTTAGTGCTCCTGCACCATACTCCCCGGCATGATGAAAACTCTTGTCCCAAGAGTTAGGGGATCTGCTCCAACCATTCTTCCAGCTTGTTGAGATGTTCCTCTGACTGGTGACAGGGAACATGAACTCTCCAAAAGTTAGCTTCCTCCTTCTCCAACCTGCATGGCTCCTGTAAATAGTGTTAGAAACATAAAACCTATTGTGGTGTCCTTGCCTAGGACCCTGCTGCTGCAATGTTGCTGTGCTTCTCAACTGGAGGCTCTGATTCATTCCTCCCTATACCTTCTGGTGTTTGCCTTCCTTCTTCTAACTCCTTATAGGACACTCAATGTCCCCTACCTTAACATAACTCAAGTCCCAAGCCTGCTGCTCTCTAGGACTGTCATCCACCTTCTGCTGTTGCAACTGTTGCTGCTGTATGCAATCATCCTTAACCTGCACATTCAACTTCTGTCCAAAGCAAATTATAACCTGTTCATTCCTCTCCTGACAAGGTAAAGGAATCAATTTGAACTTCTTACCATCTTTGTGCACTACATAGGTATTAGTATACCCATCATGAATAGTCCTTCTCAAATACTGCCATGGTCTGCCCAAGATTACATGCCCACATGTCATAGGAATAACATCACATAAAATAGAGTCCTGATATGGACCAATTGTGAAATCAACATAAGCCTTTTTAGTGACCATTACCTGCTGCTCTTGACTCACCCAAGTGACATGGTAAGGACTGGGATGATCAAAAGTCTTCAACCCCAACTTATTCACCATTTCCCAAGAAACTAAGTTATCATGAGAACCTGAATCTACAATCAACTTGCATATCTTGCCATGGCTCAAACAATTAGTTCTAAAAATAGATACCTGTGGTGGTTGCTACATCTTACCTCTTTCCACCATGAGCATCTCTCCCTCCAGCATAGGAGAGGCTGATGACATTTCAGGTTCTTCTGGCTTCTCCTCCTCTTGTGCCAAGTGAACTCTTTTATCATTGGTCTTGTCAACACCATCCTTCTTAGGACAGTTGAAAGATGTGTGTCCCACCTCATTGTAGTGATAACATCTACCTGTGAACACTCCTCTTCCTAATCCAAATCTACCTCCACCTCTATATCCACCTCTCTGTTCTGTAGACATCTCCTTACCCTTCTCATTGTTGTTCTGAACTTCAATAGTAGGTTTGCCCCTACCTTTACTTCCTCTTCCATAACCTCCTTGCCTTTCTTGCTTCCTCTTCACTCTCTCTTCAGCCCTGATGGCTAACTAGAAACACTCTCCAAGTGATTTTGGTACTACCAAACCAATCTCATCCTACAAGTTATACCTAAGCCCATTGAGGTATCTTGCCACTTTCTCTTCTTCATCTTCCAATCCACCTCTAATACTAAGCTTATGAAATTGCTCAGTATAGGACTTAACATCCATGTCCTTCTATTTCAGATTCTGCCTCATCCTCTTTGTTTGAATGGAGTAATCAGATGGAAGAAACTGATCCTTCATCATGTCCTTCATCCTACTCCAAGAAGTGAACTTTGATGCACCTCTAGCCATTCTCTCTGTCTATACACTACTCCACCAGGTAAGTGTTGTACCTCTCAGTTTTGTCTTTGCAAACTTGATCTTCTTTTCATCACTCATCTCCTCATACTCAAAAAAATTTTCCAAGGCATCTATCCACCCTAATACTTCTTCACTATCCATCTTCCCCTGATAGATAGATAACTCTATATTTGCCTTAGTTCCACTTCCTTGGACTGCCTTCAGTAACCTCACAAACTTCTTTTCTTCAGCATCTAACTCATCCTTAGGAGGATTCTCATCAGCATCCTCATCTCCTTCTGACTCATTTTGTTCATCCTTTCTTGGATTCTTCTCTAATGCTTCCAATCTTGCCAAGATTGTTGCATTTTCTCTTCTCACTTGCCTCAGCTCTCTGTCTCTGGCAGCATCCTGTTCTCTTCTATCCCTCAACTCTTTCTCTCTTGCCTCTAAGGCTTCTCTCAACTCAGCATTCTCTCTTGCCATCTGGTTCTTTGGAGGCATCTTCACAAACTCTCACAAACCTTATCTTCTTCACAAGATCTGCAACACCTTCAGGGATCTACTAGCTAGCTCTGATACCACAAATGATGCAAAGCATCTAGGACAGTAGTATCATGGTTCACAACACCACATGCAAAGGCTCTCAAGCTTCACTATTTTCTCACTGAGATTAGACTTCTCTTAATGAAGGCTTAACACAATCACTTCCTTATTCTTGACATGCAACCTAAGGGAGGGCTCCAAGACACCTTCCAAGATGCCCAACTCCTTCTAACATTCCTTCAATACCTCTACACAGGACTGCAGCACAGCAATCTTCACTATGCTCTTCATCTCACTGCTTCATGAGGAGGACAGTCCCCAAATCCACTTTGTCTTGATCACTATTGAGATAAACCCTATCTAAGGTAACTAATCAAGTCTATAACCTGCCAAATCTCTATTATCTTCTTTGGCAAAACAAATGACATGCCAACATACCTGTATTCTTCTCTTTATTGTTGTCCTCTACTCCATTCCAAGACACAACACTGCAAGGTCATCTACATGACCAAATCAATCAAATTGTCCTCCTACCCTCACAACCTCTACAAGGCATTGCATTATCTAATATACAAGCCATTCCATTGATCAGTAACAGAAAGGATCAATGGAATGAAAAAAATACCCATCAGGCTGTCAGAAGAAGCTTTAAACTAGGTTTCCCAAACCACTTTTAAACAAAGGAGAGATGAAGAGGTATGCAAGGGTTTCAAGAGCCCAAACAAGTTGCAAGTGACAGGTAGTTCAACCACTTAAACATCCATCACAAATACCCTTCACCCCCAGGCCGTACAAGTATGGATTTATGCAGAAAATAGTGATTTTTTTTAAATGGAGACAACAATTTCTGAAAAGAATAGTTTTTGGAAAACTACTAATATCTTTCACCTAGCATAATGTCAAGACTCCAAACTAGGTACAAATCAAAGGTACTTCACACCCCTTTTCATCCATTGCAAACTTGGCCAATGATGAAGCCGTACAGTCACGAGTACGGCCTGTTTACAGTGTAGAAAAATACAGAAAAGAAGAGAAAGGCAGAAAAAATAGCATTTCTTTGTTGTTTTTTTCAAATCTATTGAATGTTCTCTTTACAATAATGCTTGGCAGGGATATATCAAACCTCCACTATGTATGCATCGAGTGGGAAACAAAAAAACTGCCCCAAAACCATCGTGCCTTCTTGTTTTGTAACTGTTGTTCTAAAGACTGTTTTATTAGAAACTGTCCAATCTTGGACTTCATCGGTGGTTTTCATGTTTTAATAATGCTTTTTAGTATGTGGTTTAATCTTTGACAAGGTGTAGGCATTCTTCCTAACCCAAGACATGCCTTAAAAGGCTTAAAAACATGAGAATTTAATGACTAACCTATTTAAATGACTTTTTCAAACTACCTATAACTACAAGACTGTCCTAACTAGGACTTACTACCTGACAATAGAAGAATCTGGCTATGTGCACATAGTCCAACATGGCTTTTCAAGCCTTATACATCAAGAAAATGGTCTCAGAGACCTTATTAAACCAAACAACCTCAAGTAAAATCTCGACAGCTTAGTGCTCCTGCACCACTATGATGCAACACTATAGTTAGAAATCAGTCCTAATGAGTGTTTTAAAATGGTAGTAAAATCTGAAACAATAGTAAAATCTGAAAATATGAAAAATGCACAATTTCAATCATTTTTTATCAATTTAAACATGAAATGCAATCTAAATGAATGATGAATGAAAAATTTCTGTATTTTAAATCAGATATGATGATAATGATAGAAATTTATTAAAATTAAATACAAACTAATTCAAATTATATGAAAATGCAAGCTAAAAATGCCAATTTGTTTTCAAATTTTTTAATTTTTTTTGTAATTTTTCAAATGCAATAAGATATACAATGAAATGAATGAATAAAATGAATGAATGAAATGAATTTAAATCTGAAGTACAACACTCAACAAGGTGCCAAAAAGTCCAAAAACATGGGTTCACCAAAATGTTTAAGGTGAAAAATGAAGAGGGTTTGATTTTAATGGTTTGTGTTGATCCTCCTTTCACCATTAAACATTCAAGGGCATTCAACTGAGTAGAGAACTCTACTACAGATCTCCTATCACTTGGAACATAGGGGAAGATTGGAATTGTGTGAATTAGTTATTCAATTAAGTCTAATTATGCTAAAAACCCTAATTACATGAATTCGTGAACAAACAAACAAATTACGAAAAATGATCGCACATAAAGATATCAAATGACAATCAAATGTGTACTAGATTTTGTTCAAAAAATAGAAAAGTTAGGGACTAATGAGCAGGTGCCCTAGTCCAGTGCCATAGTTTTTGTCGAGATCTGGGAACCTTGTCTACAACATGTTCCTATTATTCCAAAGATTTTCCTGTTGCGAGATCCAGAGGACTAATGAGCGGGCGCCCGAGTTTAGGTCCCTATTTTGTTCTCTGATCTACAATTTTGACAGTCTGCACTACTCCCCTGCAACTCCACTTTTGCTGCTTTCACAACCTGTAACCTGCAATCACAGAAAAATGGGTTGGGGGTTGTGGTGTTTAGAGGCTTGCCTCAGTCAATCCCTAGAGAGACATTCAAGTCTTGTGAACACCGTTGTCAAATAAAGAGTGTGTATCCCTATGGGATAGAGGTAAAATCTAAATGATAAATGATAGAAAATATAATTGATATCACCTTATAGTGAAGATCTCATGGGAGGAAGATGCTCTTCATGCCATGAGTAGATGGATGCTAAATATGCAAGTACAAACACAAGAACAACACAAAAGTTTGCTCTGCCACACAATGAATGCCTTGAATCACTTTCACATAAGCTCATGAATCAAAATTGCCACCTAGTTTACAAATGAATCACTAATCATGCTTATATATGCAACTACAAACATTCCTGCTAAGAATTTCATAATCCAAACTTACCGTGTCACCATAGGACCTAAATAACAATCATAAATTGACACTTTGAAATTGGTCCTAACCTAAAATAGGGCAGGACTAGGGCACGGGCGCCCAAGTCCTCCCCCCCATTTCAGGAAGGATTTATGTTAAATGCATCCCCTGAGTCTCATTTGCCATGAAACTTCAGGGCTTTCTCATCGGGAGTCATCAAAATCATGTAAGATGCTCTAAATGCATTCTAAAGGACCTGGGAGCTAAACCTTAATAGGAAAAAGCCCCCAAGGTTACTTTTTCTGACATAACAGGGTGAAGGAAGTTGTCCTTGGGGGGTCTTTATGAGGCCTTCCTTCCTTCATGTTTTTTTCAAACATGCTTTTAACTCTTTTTGGAGAGGAGTTTTTTCCCACTGGGTTTTCTCCTTTACTCCGCTTTATAGAGATTTGGTTGTATTTGGGTATCTCATCAAGCCTAGTTGTCGGGACCCATCTTTGCTTTCTTGCATTTAGTCCTTAGTTTTTTAGCTTCTCCCTAAAGTTCATCTTAAGGAGGGATGTTAAAGTAATAGGTTAATTACTTAATTAATTTAATCATATTGATTAATTAATTAAGTCACCTTTACTTTATTTCACTTAAGCTAAACTTAGGCACTTTAATAATTTATTATTAATCCTAGGGTTCTCACTTTAGGGTTTCAATCTCCTTTCATAAGGATTGATCTTATTGTAATTATTCATTCTTTATGCATTTTGCTTCAAGTTTGCAGAGCACCATTATTGTGTCTCTTGATCTCCTTTATGTGACAAGTTATTTGCTTGCAAGTGTTCATTGGGATCTGTGAGGTTGGTTTATCAACTTCAACAAATAGGACCTATCCCTCCCACATCCAAAATCATATAAATATCACTATTAATCAAGTCATTTCTACTAGCAAGATCTACCTAGAACGCCTAGTTATCATATGAGATTTCAAGTAATATTATGCTGCTAGTGTGATCAATCAACATTTATATATCAAATATCATTATCAAACATCATTGGAGCACATCCACCATTTATCATGGTGCATCAAGGGCTATTGTGATTACATTGTTTCATTGTTTTCCTTTGATTTTGATAGTCATTTTCTTGTTTTGATGTGATGTAGATTGTGAATAGGAGCTTTCATTGTGATTGATTTCTATTTATATTATTTCACATTTTTGCATCATACATCAACCAATAACAATAATCAACATTCAATTGTCAGTATCTTATGTTGTTAGGAATATAAGGTAAGACCACTACAAATGCAAATCTAAAAATGTGTATGCAAATCTAAAAATAAGACTTAATTTTCATGAAAACTCATTCATCTAAATACTTCTTAACTATAGAATGCCAAAAGGAGATTTTAGAATTAAAATTATCAACATAAGAAATCAGCAATACCATGAAAATATCACATAACACAATATATAATGTGGAGAAACCATTTGAGGAGAAAACTCCACCAAGGAAAAGAGGCCAAGATTGTATTATCTTCAAAACAAGAGTACAATGCAACAATCTTCCTTCAATCCTTCTGTGTCTTCAATCCAACAACACCTTTGTACTTGTGAAACTTACAATGCTTCCTACTACATCCTCAAGCACATATTAAATAATACATTGCATACTTCTTGGGAATACAATAGATATGGCATCCAAACTTGGGTAAATTCCAACACCTCATTTTAGGAATCTAGTCAACATGCTAAATATAGCCTCTTATAGCCCATCATAACTAATTAAAATTAACTCTCTATTTTAAGTGCCTAGATTGTCATAAATTGCCTTGAACTAGGAGATGCTCTTACAACATATCATTGACTAATAATAGCTATGCAAAGGTCCCTTCTTACGCATGTCATAACAACCCAAGAATAGCCACACCAATGTGGGCATAACAAATAATTAATTATTGTACCAATAAAAAATTAATTACTGTTTTCAATTAATCAATCATCCCTTATGAATGTATCTACAAACAATATTTGGAATAATTAAATGACATAAGATTTACAAGGTTAATGGCACCTTAATCCTAACAATCTACTAGTATTAATCAATAACAATAATTGGCATTCAATTGTCAACATCTATTACCAACTCCACAATCAAAGCTCACCACAAAGGCATTTATCAGTCATAGTCACACATCAACTTGCATGAGGCTTCAACAATATTCAATTATCAACTTAGCAACATTCATTGCCAACATTTATATTGGTATTCATTGCCACTATTTACATCAGTAATCATTGCCACCCTTATCTCTTTTATAATTGTTAACTCAGCCTAGAGGCCTAACTTAGGGTTAAGGAAGTTTGACACTTCAACTCTCAGGTAGCAAGATTCTAATGGTGCTCTTTAGCACCACACTAACTTCTTTACACATATCTACACTAGCACTTGCACCCATAGGACATTCAAGGCATACGCCAATAGGAACAACCCATGAGTTTAGAAAATTTCCCAGCGTGAATTTTTTTACGGCGTGAGACAATTCCGAACACTAGAATGCTGACATATAAAAGCCTATCGGCTAATTAGGAGAACACTTTGTGCAAGTACTAATGATTTGATTCTACATTAGATAGAACTGTGCCATTTGGATCATACTGCAAGTGCAATCCTATCCTAGGTCCTCAAATTCTCAAGTCTAAGTCATCACATATTTTTGATCATTTATCCATTTTTAATTTTTATCTCTCTCACAACATAATAACAATTAAAGTCCACATCATATCAATTATAACACAAGCCTTAATCTCTCTCAATTTTATTTCAACACATATTTATTTTCTATCTTAACTAATTCATCTCAATTATGTCACTCTCAATACCTTTATATATCTGAATTTAAATTTTATTAATTTATACCATTATTTAGACTAAATATATTTGTAGGTGCATTTTATTTGAAATAAAAAAATATACCAATAACTTAAGCAATACTATCATAAATTTATATACAAAGTTATTGCTTGGTTGGTATACGGCGTATTGGAAGGAGGACGGTTTGCCTAACACGGAGATAATAAACTCGATTTTAAAAGTAGTTGTGGGCATTACGCCCCTTGTACTTGTACGTTGTTGGATTCACTCCCACTCGCTATCCAAACAATTGTCTATATCCTTTTAAAAATTCCAAGAATTTCTCTTCCTTATTATTATTTCAAATATTATTTTAAGGGGAAGAAAATCAAGTTAATTGTTGTTAAGGGGAAAAGTTGATTGGTTGAAATTGGAACTTCTATATTATTGTAACGTATATTTATGGGTATACAAAAGGCTACTAATTGAGTAAAATTGTTTATAACTAGTCAAAGTTCTAAAAGTGTTATTGGATGGTAGATAGGTGCATATATAAATAGTTATGTTGGTCGATAGGAATATTTATATATGTATGTGTGAGCCATCCAATAGCACCTTTGGGTGCTTTTACTAGTTTATAGCAATCTCATGGGTTTAATGATTTAAGAGATTTTGATGAATATGTTAAAAAGAAGTGACGTTTAATGTATCATAATTTATCAATATCAATAATTATTTGCAACACCACCAAAAATGACTATAGAAAGTATCAACCACATAGATTTTAATTTATTAGTTCTCTATTAAGTAATGTATCTTTAGATAACGTTGTACTTATTTCAAAACAATGTATACATCAATTTTATAGTATACTCGTATACAATTGCAATATCTTGTGTATAATACACACATATGTTAGAAAAAGGTGACCAAGATATTTAGAAAACAAGCACAAAGTAAATTATAACAACATTAAATACATAGGTGTTATTAATATACCCTGCAAAATGTTAGTGTAATTATAATCTAGTCACCCATGGGACGTAGATCAAACGGTTAAGCCATTCAAAAGCACAAAAAATGGTCACAAGTTTTAATCCCCAACTTCACTTGTTGCATGAGTAAGGGAACCTCATGTGGTCGGAGGTTATAGGAGCCGCATTATTAGGACCTTGCAAATGAGATCTTGGTTAATTCTAATTGCTCTATCAAAAAAAAATTATAATCTAGTCATATATTCTAAATATGTGTCATAAGATCTAAAATAAATCTAATTCTCTTTGTACATAAATAAATTGTGGATATTCAATGATGCCATCAAATTCACAAACATATAAAGCTTTATATAATGGTTCTTTCACAAGCTACCTTAGAAGAAATAAATGATATACCTATGCATTTAGCATATCCACATAAACAATTTAATAAAAAATATTGATAAAGGGAACTAAGAAGGAAAAATGTAGAATATACCATTAAATGCCACAAAGATCAATAATTACTCGATGGACTATTTAGTGTGAGAATATGTCCACAATTGGCCTAAAATTTTGTCTCATGTTATCAAACTAAATAATAGTGCCAAGAAAATAAATCACCAATAAATTGATCGTAGTGCAAGGCACCATATATTTTCTCGCTGACTAAATGTTTCGTTCTTTTAATAGAATTGGCCTAAAAATTTGTCTCACACCTTCAAACTAAATAACAATGCCAGGAAAATACACCACCAATAAACTTGATTGTGGTGCAAGGCACAATAAATTCACTCACTAACCAAAAGTTATGTTCTTTCGATAGTTACTTTATCGCATAATTACCTTATCATATTGTTTGTCAAAATTCATAAGGTGTTCATATCTTCTACTGTGAATTAATTTGGGCTGGGAAACAACTGCCAAAGAATATCTTTTCATATCTTTCATAAGAATTAAATATGATAGCATAATTTATGAGGTGGATATCTGGTATTATCTTGTATTCGTAGCAGCTATAGTAACATTTATGAGGTGAATATTTAATATTATCTCATATTCATAACAGTTGAACCATTTGTAATCTATTGTTTTTGTTTTGAAATGTTTTTCAGTAGATAGATAGGCCTATAAATAACTAAACTAGTTTAAGATCATGTGGGTGTATGAAGGATGAGCAATTTTTTTCTCCTATGTTGTAGGTTCCAACTGCCTACAAGATACATCCCTAAGGATACAACATACTACATCATAAATGATGAGTCAATGCTAGATAGAAATCCCAAGTTGAATTTGGCATCATTTCTCACTACATGGATGGAACCTAAGTGTGATAAACTCATCATGGATTTTGTTAACAAGAATTATGTTGATATGGATGAATACCCCATTACTATAGAATTGCAAGTTTGTGGTTTTGAACTAATAACCTTTTATTCCATCATACTACTATTTTTTTCTAAATTACAAGTTTTAAATGTTTTTTTTTTCTAAATCATATGCCCCTTAGTCTATATTACATGAACATGATCTAAACACTTATTAAGAATAGTTGTGGATGGATTCATTAATTTCTTTTATTAGAGGGTTTAATATTAGCATATGTGTGAAAATGTAACAAATTTAGGGTGTGAAAATGATTGTTGCCCTATTTAATACACCACTAGGAGAGGAAGAACATGTAGTTGGATTTATAATAGTGGGCTCCTTAGAGGCCATCATGCTAGTAGGTTTTTCTTTTAAGTGTAAATGGAAAAACAAAAACAAGAAATCTTCATCTCTCGCTCTTGTTATTGTCACTTTATATATTGTTGGTCATGGCTACAATCACAAAGACTTTCCTCTACCTATAGATATCTACTCTCTTAGTGTTTCATCTCTCCCATGTCTCCCTCTTCTTCCATAATCCCAGTAGCATCTAAGAAATAAATGAAACTCTTTGACTAAGGGCATAGGGTGAAGAGAGGAAATAGATTGAATGGAAGTGGAGACATGGTAGGCTCCACTAGTTAGGTTGTTCCCAAAGCTACTTGATAAATCACTCCACTTAAATGGATCCACAAACTTTGCACATTAACCCTTCATTGCTATATTACCACAATGGGAGTGGCAGAAATAGAGAGGGAGTGGATGTGGAAAGTCTCGCTTACCACATTCCTTATAAGGAACTTATAATGTTTCATTTGTATATATTCATACATTACAACTTCATTAATAAAAGGAATGGACCACAAGTTTTGCCTTCCCCTCAATATTATCTCTTTTTTTTAATTAGTTGGCTAATAGGCTTTCTTGTGGGATTTCAAGACCAATAATTCATCACTCTTAGGAAATTGCTAGATACATGTCAGGAAATAAATCAGACTATGATGGACTTTCTTTTGAGTGGGGTCTTTTGTTGACTAGGATTTGTGCATTTGTTGATAAAGATTTTTTTAACCAATACATTTTTTAATTCTTTGACCCTTTTTAAGTGAAATCAAATGATTATATTAAATTTTCATGAATTAAATGAAAGGTTTATAAAATCATGTTTTCACTTATTTTTATACTTATTGAAATATTTCAATGCATTTGTCCAATATAGTTTTTACTTGGTGATAAACAAGTCTTGTTTGAATAAAATGCAGATTATTGTAACTTATTTGGTTAATAGGATTTCTCTAGTGGGCTTTCAAGATTAAAATATTCATTCTAGAAAATGTTGTCTCATGCTAGAAAATAGTCTTCACTCATTAAAATTGTTTCATTTTATTGAAAATGCATTCTTCTTAATACATCAAATCATTCTTAACCGACATGCATCCATATTCCTTAGCGAAAAACTAATTGTACTTCTTAATAGAGATATGTGTGTGTTGGTAGTGTTTGTTCCATTCATCCATTCATAGATCATACTACTAATATTTATGGAGTTTATGACTAAATACTAATTAATTTATGTGAGTGAACATCATACCTTCCCATGTATTCCTGCTTTAATTGTAAGTAACTTGTGTGAGCTAATATTGTTTTACATAATTTCAATTTAGACGTGACAAAAACTTTGTATCCTGTTGGTAAGAAGAAATCTAAATGGATTAAAATATAAAAATGTTATTGAAATTTATGTAACCATTAAGATTATTTCAATATCAAATCAAATAGTCTAGATTGTGGATTTGATTTTATTTGGAGATTTTACTTTCAATGTCAAACTAAATATTCTAGACTCCTATTCGATTTTATTTGGAGATTTTACTTTGTTGGCCACCAAAATGACTATTAATTCATCTCTATTATCAATTTAAGGGTTTAAATTTATATATACATTGTTGTCTTGTCACACCCCATTTTTAAACTAATGTGTTTATTTTCATTATTTTCTAGAGACGGATAATTAGTCAGAGAAAATATTATGATCATAGTAATGATGTGAAATGCATTTGATTTATATTAATTTGTATGCAATAAATAATTGTTTATGATATCATTATTGAACATGTGGTTAAAATGATGAATGGACTAACTATTGTCCTAAAAATTGAGGTGGATGTAGGAACAGTGTTGTTTTCCATCTGATATGAGGAGAGAGAGTATCACCATGGAGAGGATGCTAGATCGTAAGTTTGCAACAAACCATATGTCATCTAGAAACACACACACATAGATATATATATATAGTAGAGAGATCATGTTAGTTCTTGTTAGATGTGCCGTCGTTAAGACAAAGGTTAAATATTTTTCTTCGTCTTATTGAAACCTAGTGTATGTCTTTAGATGACAAGTTGACTAAATAAGTTTAATTTCATTGTTTATATCTTAGTCAACTTGTATGAATTCTACATCGATAATTGTGCTTTAGAAAAACACATTTCGTGTTCGAAAGTACGCAAAATTGACATTTAATAGATAAGTATGTTAAGTCTATTTACAAAGTTATTATTATTTGTTATGTCATAAAATGTCCCCCTAGGACTTTTACCTCCTAAGTTTAGCTCCTGGGTCCCTTGTTTTGCATCTTGCATGTTAAATATGACTCTCGAGACAAAATGGCCTGAAACCCATGTCAAATGGGGCTTGAGGGACATTGTTGAGTTTAACCCTTCCTTAAAATAGGACCCAAGGGCTTGGGCGCTCGTGCCTTAGTCCTGCCCTATTTTAGGTAGGTCCTAAATTTGAATGTCAGTTATGTGACCATCAAAAGGTTCCGTTGCCGACATCTTAAGTTTGAATTACAAAATTTGTAATGGGAATGCATATATAAGCATGTTTAGGGATTCAGTTGTAAACTAGAAGATGATTATGATACTTTGGAAAACTTATGATTGTAGAGCATTGAAAGCATTCATTGTTGTAGAGCAGACTTGTCTTGTTATTGTGTTTGTTATGTAGATTTGGCTTCATCTTCTCATGTGTTAAAGGATTTTTATCTACATGCAAGCTACACCTCTGAGGTGATATTTATTTGTGTTTGAATCAATCATTTATCAGTTTGTTTTTGCCTCTATCCCGCAAGGATACACACTCTTTATCAAACAATGGTGTTGAAAGGCTTGAATGCCATTCTGGGGCTTGACTAAGGCAAGCTCCTAAACACCACAACCCCCAACCTGTCTCTTGTGATTGGAGATTACAGGTATCAAGTTTCGTAGAGTGGAGTTACAGAGGAGTGTTGCAAAAGATAAGGATTATGGATCTGAAAGAAAGAAGCAGAAAAGAGCACTGTTAGGGCTTGGGCACTAGTCCCTATGCCCTCCAGATTTGCAAAGATAGAAATCATCTGAACATGGATCATCAGTGCTGGAAGGAGTCCGGAAGCCCCTGAAGAAATTGCCACATTGGGCTTGGACGCTAGTGTTGAACACCCAGAATACTGAAAGTGGGGGTGAATTAGTATTCTATTAAACCATTCACTTATTAAACCTATAATCAATTTGCCACATTTAATAATAGTAAAGAAAATCAAGCATAGAAAGCACAACCATAAACCATAACACATGAACACTAGGATTTTTATGTGGAAAACCCAAAAAGGGAAAAACCATGGTGAGTGTTAGCTCACAATATATTATGTAGTAACAATACCAAATTACAAAGAGGCTCACTACCTAAGGGCTCACTGCCTAGGGATCACTTCCCTAAGGATTCACTATCCATAAAGATGCTCACTGCATATAGGCTCACTGCCAAAAAGAAAGAGAATGAATAGCTCACTACCAAAAAAACTATTACAATTGCATCTTACAAATGCATGGGGTACAACTCTAAGGAAGCTTAGAATACTATCTCAAAACTCTTCATCCTGATCTACTCTATTACACTGCTATTCTCTTCATAGAACTTCTTCTCAAACACTTTTTGCACTAATTGGATCACAAAACTTCATACATGTCGCACACACTCATTCACATTCATATCACTCACATCAACCACCAAACTAAATCTCATATATATATCTGCAACACTTACAAACTTCAAATTAGGTCAGCCTGCTAGGATGAAACATGTAATTATACAATGTGTAGCTTGTCGGCCTAACACATTCACCAAAATACTTTGCAAACCAAAAAAAACACTTGAAACACATTCTCATATGTCAGCTCTAACTATAGAATCACTTACAGCATGATTCTAATCAATAGATTCTTTCGCATAGAGATTATACTATCAGGTCGGCCTCACAAATTGATTGTCACAGACTCATATCAACTGCCATATTATAAATTTCAATGCAGACTACAAAACTTCCTCAAATTCATAGCTAAGACTCCTTAAACATCCTAGAACATAACTTCAAAACCGCAGAGAAAAATATTAACATGCGGCAAAATACGGAGTATCAAAAGCTAGACTCTATCTCTGTCAAACACTGTACTCTGCTATGCCAGACTTGTCCAAATTGAAACTGTACCTCTGAAGCTCATAAGAAAGTAAAACTCTAGACTTAGAAACATATAAGTATCACTAACATCATACCAGAACTACAAGACATGATCTTCAAATGCAGACCAATGCAAACCATAACACTGTAGCTCTGCAGTCTTCTCTGTATTCTGCCAACACTTAGCCAAAATGTCTAAATCTTCTTTACAAACCATAATTCTTTGTACATATGACTTCATGAGGATTACTATAACCTCATAACCCTTTTAAATCCTTGTTCCTTGTTTCCATTAACAACAACACCATCCAAACTTCATACTTAGTCAATCTAAGTCATACCAGCAGTGTCTTCATCAATGATGTTTGCCAAGTTGCCAACAATCTCCCCCTTTGGCATTGATGGAAACACATGATGTGAAACACCATCAAACTGCTCCCCCTTACTTTTACACACTTCTCCTCCGAACTGCTTGTACTCTTTCACATGCTACTCTCCCCCTTTATTTTTCAGTTATTTTTCCTTTTATGTTTTTCACATGCTTCACTCTCCCCCTTTGACATCAATGGCAAAGGTGTGTGATACAGGAGTATGTACAAATTTAATCTTTTTTCCCTAAGTATCCAAAACTTTAAAACTATTTCTATCAATCATATATACAGGGAATCAAAAACTTACTAAGTTTTGGGAAGAATGTCCTTATAGATGTTCTTCAAATATACTGTATCTCCATCCCATCTTACCTTAGCATTTCTCAAAACTTGTATGTGCCCATTAATTTGGGACACCAACTCTTCTGCTTTATCAACGGTAGTAGGGACTTCAGTCATTTGTCTAATTTTATCTGCTTCTGTTACAAGTGTTGTTATATATTAAAGCTAACAATTTATCTAAGCTGACTCATTCTATTTTTGATAGCTTATTTTTGACTCTACAATTTATTTGTTATAGAATGTATGGTCTCAACTTCTACCCTCTTATTTCCATTAGCATCCTTTAAAGGTGTTGGAATCGTTTGCCGTTGCGCCAAAAGCTCGAACTGTCAACGCTCGCTACAAACGCCAGACTTAACCCAGATCCACGGGAGGCTCACTACCATGTCACAAATCCCAAGGTCAGCGTTGAATGCCTCACTGACAAGGGGGCAGCTCACTGCCAACAATCCCCCCTCAACGCAACCCAAGGGATTCAAACCCATGACTCATGGCTCTGATACCAATTGTTGGAATCGTTTGCTGTTGCGCCAAAAGCTCGAACTGTCAATGCTCACTACAAACACCAGACTTAACCCAGATCCACGGGAGGCTCACTGCCATGTCACAAATCTTGAGGTCAGCATTGAACATCTCACTAACAAGGGGGCAGCTCACTACCAACAAAAGGATCATAAGTATGGGAAATCTTGATCAGCTATGCTTCCCAACCATCTATCTTATCTCTCAAATCCTTGGTGCTTGCAAGCCAAGTTAGGCAAAATTTATAAAGATTATTAGCATCTTTCATTGCTGTCTCTGCATCTTGAATACTCTTACCTAACAAGATTTTATCTTTAGAGCATTTATCATTGAGTTCTAATTTTTTATTGTCAATCTCAGCTCTTTCCTTCCTTTCCACTACTTGTTCAAAGGATTCAAAATGAGAACTGACAGACTCCATAAGTTTCTTCATCTATACCGGAGGATTCAAAGAGGTGTCTCTCTTTACACCAGGCATGATTTTCTCAAAAATTGTCATTGCCTCTTCAATCAATTCATTGTCTTCCATATGAGATTTAAGAATCTCCTCTTGGGTTGTAGCTTGAAAAATTGTTCCCAACTTTAGTTTTTGCATTGGGGTCATGGTGGACAAATTAATCTGCCCTTGTAATAACTCAAGTGATGACAAAATCTAAGTTTCCTTTTGCTCTGCCAAAAATTTTCTAAGAGTGTCTAAAGAACTCTCACCAGTAGTATCTTTTCTTCCTTCATCTAAAGACTTTTATTTAATAGGAGTCTTTGAAGGCTCTTTTCCATCAGAGGTTTGTTGTTCTTCATTGCTTTCTAGAACAGAGGTGTCTATCACTTGTTGAAAGATATCTTCCTTCTATTTGTCCTTTTCCTCTGTATTCTCTTCCTCGACTGACCCTTTTATTTCTTCATCATTCTTTTCTTTATTTACTAGAGGAGTTATCACATCTTGATCCATACTTTGTTCTCCATCCACATCTGGAATTGCATTTGAATTGTCGACATCCAAATTCTATTTTTGTTTATCTATGTCTACTTCAGTTGGGATGTGGAGTTCTTTGATCACCATCAAAATTTTCTCCTCAATCTCTTGCTTCAATTTCTCAATTTCTTCTCTGTCCCCAGACATTAGAGTATTAACTCTCCTTTTGGTTCTGAACTCTTCATTAAGCCTTTGAGTGACTTTGACTTTATTTTCTCCAATGAGAGTTGGACACAACTTCTTCAAGATTGATTCCTTTAGCTCTGCATCTTTTGCCATGGCCTCATCTTTTCTAGGAATTAGGATGCTAGCTAGACTATCAGATAGATCAGCCACTACTTCAATCAATACTTTATTAAACATACTTAGAAATATTATCACAGTGGTCTCAATTACATCCTTATCAGCATCAAAGCTCTCATCATAAAGGTTTACGATTGGTTTTATGTTCCCATGCTCAGCTACTGCATTGATTATGGCTTCAAGGTTCATAGTGGGCTCATTTTTCTTCTCCTTATTCTTCTTCTTCCCCTTATCTTTTCCCTTTCCGGAGGGCTTCACTCGTTTGCTTGAAATAACTTCATCAGTTTTTGTTCTTTTTGCTAGTGTTTCTTTATCTGATTCCTTTTCTTCTTCTTTTTCATTATAACCACCATGGCTCACATACATTCTATTAGTGGCCATCATTTTCACTCTTTTGTTCTTCTTCTCCACACCAAGATCTATTTTCTCAAGATTTTCCTTTTAATCAACAATTGTAGGTAGGGTTCTTGAGGTCTCAGCAAAAGAGGAGGTCCTTGTTTTCCTTCTTATCCTCAAAGTATGCTTTACCTATTCAGTCTGTTCTTCATGCTTTTTCAGAGCCTTTGTAGCTTGACAATCTTGATCCTCAACTCTAGCTTGATCTATTTATTCTTTTAAGAAACCTTTGCTCATAGCATAATCTTCCACCCATTTCTTTACTCGTCTTTGTGTTTCTATTTGGGTTTGTTCAAGATGAACTTTGACAGACTTCTCTTCATAAGTCCCAAACCTTTCCTCTTTAGGGTCTTTAGGTTTACTCAACATCAAATCTATTGCAAGTATGTGCCTAACCGGTGTTGTCATTGATGTCAACATATCTGTGTTGTCATTGGTGTCAACTGTACTCTTGTTCTGATGATTACTTGTAATGAGTTAAGTGTTAAAGATAATAAGTACTCCTAATACAGTAGAACAGTCCAGTAGATTGATCTGCATTTCTTGTAGAATGAATATTCTTGTCTGCAAATTGAAAGTTATTTAAATACATGTTTGAAGATACTATGTTCCAAGTTTGAGCCTTCGGTATGAATATTTGAGCGAGTTATGTTCACCAGAGTGAAAACTATTTTTTCTGTGTATTCAATGGTGACAAGGAGAAAGTATTTTGCTCTACATTCCTCCACATTTAAGTTTCTCATTTTTTGGTTTTGGAATTAAGTTTGTATTGATGATAAGTGTCTTTAACTCTAATGATTCATGATTTGGTGGTCCACAAGCGATCTTTCCTCTATGACAGTAGCTGGCAGTGTTGTTTATGTGCTCCAGTTTGAAGAATCTTCTTAATAGAATGGTTAGAGATTGTGTGGTTGTTCCTAGTGATTACAATGTGCTTATGGATGTCTCTTTATTGTGTTCCTACTTTTGGATTGAGAAAATTGGATCATGAATGAAGACTGTTCTTAGAAGACTTAGTGTTAACACCAGTCTTGGTCGACTTGGTTGTTTTCACTACATGCAGAGATGCATTGAATATTATGGAAGTGTATTGTGGCGTGGAAGATTGTATTTGAGTCCCAACTAAGGCGTAACGTGATCCACATACATCTTTCCCTTAGCTAATTTTGTTTAGGTCAGACCTATTTCTATGTATGTTTGTAATGTTGACCTTGGAGATTGTTCCAACAGTTAATGAATGTAATGCCGACCTTGATGTACATTCCAAGGTTGATGAATTATATAAAAACATGTAATGTAGTTGTGAAAAAGAAGTTGAAGTGCAAAAATGAAAAGATAAGTACGAAGGTGTAAGAAGCGCAAAGCAGAGGATATTATGCTTTAATGGAACTGAACCCAGGCATGGAGTAGATGCTATCAAATCAGTTCACCAAACTTTGGCAGTGAGCCACCCCTTGGCAATGAGCTAATCTTGGTAGTGAGCCCTAACATTTGTAGTGAGCATTTTGGGCAGTGAGCCCTAAGGTAGTGAGCCTATAATTTTTGGTATTTCTATAACTTATTTATGTCTGTGGGCTAACACCCACTATGGTTTTTTCCTCCCTTATAGGGTTTTCCATGTAAAAATTGAGGTGTCTCATGTGTTATTGTGTTGATTTTCTTGTTTCATGCTTTCATGGTTAATCTTAATATTAGTGATTAAGAATTTGATGTGTTGATATTCATAAGTGGTTAAATTTTTGTGACAACTTATTCACCCCTCCCTCAGTTGTCCTGTGCATTTCAACAAGATCTATGAAACCAGTCAAAACATCCTCTATAATCTCATATCCCTCTTGTTGGGATCCATACTATTCTTGGTTCCACTACCTCCATGAGGCATTGGTCTTTAGTTACCATAAAAACAACATCATCTTTATACTTTTCTACTACACTTCTAGGGATTCTAACCCTAGATTGCATTTTCTTCTGGAATTCTTTGAAGTATTCCCAGAGAGTTGCACTTTGAGCACTATCATTTCCAATACTTTGCAAATGGTTGTTGATTTGCACTACTATAGGAGTATGATTCAACCAAACAATATTGTTCATACCTGGCATCTCCCTCAAGAAGTAGAATAGCAAATAGATGACAAGAGTACCATATTTGAATGGGTACTTGGTGTCTTTGGTTCTCTTCAAGTTTTCCATCAACTATTACCGGAGCAATTCACACAATCATAATCAATATTCTTCTTCACCATCTCATATGCAGTATAGATGGTTGTGGATGAAACAAAGTTCTCCCTATTGGAGAAATACACCTTGTAACCAATGCCCATAGAAGCAAATTTCACTATTGGATCCTCTATTTTATTGACAGTTAAAGTTCTCTTGTCAAACTTTGCACATATTAGTTTCATCACAGTGTCATTCTTTACTGATTTTAGTGTTACAACTATTCTAGAGAAACAAAAGCCTGTAACTGCCTCAATAGCATCCTTGGTTATCATATGAGGCGTATCCAACCAAAAGAACTCATCATGAATTCTACTTAGGGCATACCTAACCCAAGCATCTTCAGAGAAAACAACAAAATCTATCCATGTGTCCAATTTCTTTTCATGCAGAGCACTGAATTCTTCTTTCAATTCAAATTTATCACCCAACAACTCATCCAAATAGACTTGCCCTAACTTTACATGATCATATTCTTCCATATTTGCATGAATGTAAGTTGAAATATCTTCATTATGCATAACTCCATAGGGTACATCAGAAAATGCACCATTAGGGTCTCTTTCTAGGGACTTAAATGAATGCTTCTTGAATTTAGTGTAACATTAAAAATTGTCCTCCTGTATGGAATGGTACAATTTCCCTCAATTTAGCTCCTCTCTCTTGGTGACCTCTCAACCTTTTCTTTTCTGGCCTTCCCGAAACCCTGATTGACTAAGTCTAGGAGTAGTTTATTCACTTTTTTAGGTAACTTGTTGATAGAACCCAGAAAGAGGATTTGAGACTTGGGTCCCTAGGATCCCCAAAAATGTAGATCTAAGCTGAAATGGGAGGCTAGGACTTGGGCGCCTATGCCCTAGTCCTCCCCTATTTCATGGGATTTTGAATTTTGGCAAGGTGTCAATTCTCGCCGAGTGCCTCGGGATTCCGTTTTCAAATTCTCGGTTTTCACGCAATATCGACACGTTATTTGGAAATTTTAATTTCCTAAAGCTAGATATAAAAAGACATTTGCAAATCATTTTATCACACACAATTCTTATGCAAGCTTGATGCCAAAACTCTGCTACAATTGCTATTGAAGATCAGTGACTTGTTGAAGCTCTTTGAAGTATTCTGTATTTTCTATCTTGGAGACTATTGGTTTTTTCCCAGACTGGATGCTTACTCCCAAATTTCCCTACAAGGTAGCCATCAATGATCAACAGGATCTCTGGGCCAGGGGCCAACAGTGTAAGAGATAGACTCTATATTTTATCTCCTCTTCTTCTTCAGGCTCTGCAAAACCTAGGGGGGTATTCCCTACTCAACATCCATGAGGATATGCATACAAAGGCTGGGATGCTGACAGAAAGCAGATAAGTCCTCCTGTAAGTAGACCAAAACTGCAAGATAAGAGCAAAGGGGGCTGGCTTTGGGCCTATTTTTAGTTGTAGACAGAGGACTTGGATCCTAAAACTAATTCTAATGTCCTAAAGGTTGTTTTAGAGTTTGATTTTGATTTTATGTTTGGATGCAAAGCTGGACATGGTATATAACACAAACACAAAGCAAGATTGGTGCCTATCCAGGGCCTGGAGTCAGTAGACATACACCTGTGAATGATCAGCATGAACAACTAAAACTAGATTTCAGGGGGATACATGTGATACCTGCCTTACAGATATCTCCCAATACATAGTGTTAAGCTATCTATACTTATGGCATCCCTATTGCAGTATACCCTTCCCAATATTCAATCTAAAAATAGTTTAATCTACCCCTTGAGCAGAAGTTAAAAGATTAAACATTCAACACAGGAATTCTATGTTCTAGAATCTTAGACATTCCTTGAATACTTAGACTCAGAAGAAAGATACATGCAAAACTGGAGACAGAATTAGCATAACACATGCAAACATAGCATTATTCATATAAGATTGACCATGAAATCAGTGGATTCATGCAAAAACATACAACAGGAGATACATAAACTCACAAGTTTTGCTGCACAGAGCAACCAAATCAGCTGTATTGCATTACAAAGCCAAAATGTTCAACTTTCAACAACCAAAAAATGGTAACACAGTCTGCCTATATCGGCCAGGAAGTGTACCTCAAGCAATTAATTACATGGTTTGACAAAAAATCTGCCAGATACAAATCCTACAAAGGAATGGCGCTAAGAAGTTATTTCTGCAATAGACAAGAGAGCCCTCGAGCCCTGCGCCGCCATCTGGAAGTCTTCACCCATAAATCGAGCAGCCTGATCATTTGTACCATCGCCCATACCCCTGCTACAGTCGCCATTGATGGCTCAACCACCCGCGGCCGCTTGAAAACTGTTGCAGCATTCAAAAAGGAATTTCCTGCCAAAACGCTTCTTCGCAGGTTCAAAATACATAGGGGAATAATCCCACATGCATGGTGAGGAGATCACTTCATTAGTTTAAAAATGGGGCCGCATACATACCAAGTGTCGAGCACTTTTGCCGTGCTCGACGCACGCTCCTTCTCCAAAAGCCCATTGGCCAGACCTAAGCCATCGGCCAACCCCAAAAATCTCTCATCAATCTCAAATGTCTCGCCGATCGCCACATTACAATACCCTCCATCGGCCAGAGATGAACCATCGGGCTAGCCAAAAGCTCCTTCGCCGACACACATTGTCATACTGATTACCACCTCCGTCGGTGTGACTTACACCGTCAGAGCAACCAAAATCTCCCCAGCTGATAGACCAACTCTCACCGATGGCCTTGCTTCCCCCTTGTCGGTATGACCAAAGCCATCGGCCAATTTCAAAATGCCTATGCCGATACTCAATGCTATGCCGATGGACATCCATTGGCCAAACCAAACCTATTAGAGGGACCAAGAAACAGTTCGCCGATAGCACAATGTCAGACCGATGAAAAGAAAACTAATACTTCATCGGCCAAACATCCACTGTCGGCCCAACTTAGAAATCGTTCGCCAATGATGCCAATCACTCCGATACCAAAAACATAAAGCTTTGAACCATTGAACCATTGAACCAATTCAAGCGGATGGTTCAACCGAGAAGTTCAACACCGATTGGATCATACATATGAGCAAAGGATTTACTGACAGAAAACATAGAACCAAAGCCCATGAACCGTTGAACCTTGAACCATTGAACCTTGAGAAAAGGGTTCAAGCGGGTGGTTCAACGCGGTGGTTCAAAGGCACAATCAGAGCACTTCAAAAAGAACTTTCGCCGAAATGCCAAGTACTCCGATGAACAAAAAGACTTAGAGCTTAAAAGGAAAAAACTCTCCAACATCTGCGCTCAGATCCAGACCAAAATTAGTGCCAACACTGGCTCCGAATGGGGATGTGCAGGTGTAAAACCTGCAGCGAGAACCAGATCTCCAGGCAGACCAGGCAGAAACCAAAAACACACGAACTGTACAAGACATTTACAAATTATACACATTTTTTACACATGTGCACAAAGACAAGTCATCTATGCAAAATAGAACTTAAGGAATTGGCCATGCACAGGCAATTCCAGAACTTCACCATCTAGAGCCTGGAGGAAATAAGAGTCCTCCCCATGAGTGCTGCAAATCTGATATGGGCCCATCCATAAGGGTTCAAACTTACCATGTTTACCCTTGTCCTGATTTTTTGCATTCTAGATGAGCACCAGATCATTGATCTGAAACTTCCTTTTAGTAGTTCTCCTATCAAACAGATATTTCACATCTTGTTGTCTCTTGAGGTTGATCTGGTGGGCTTTCCTTCTGTTCTCATCAAGTGCAACCAGCTGGTTCACTCTTTATGTCATGGAATCCTCAATCTCCTCATCATTTTCCTAGATGAATTTGTAAACTGGCAAGAGATTGTTTATGGGCAATCTAGCTGATGCACCATATACTCTTTCAAAGGGTGACATCCCAATAGCCTTTTTTACTATCACTCTGTCAGGCCATATTGCTAACTTTAATTTTTAGTCCCAAGCTCTCCTGTTTTTGTCCAGTATCCTCTTGATAATTTTTATGATACTTTTATTGCTTGATTCTGCTTGACCATTTCCTTGTGGGTGGTATGGTGATGCATATGATAGATTTATCCCATACCTGTTGCAAAAATCAACAAATTCACCTGATCTGAAGCACATAGCATTATCAGTGACTATCTTGAATGGTACTCCAAACCTGATGATAACATTTTCTAGTATGAAATCCGTCACCACCTTACTTGTAGCTCTCTTAGTTGGAATGGCCTCAATCCATTTGGTAAAGTAATCAGTTGCCACCAAAATCCAACTGTGTCCCCCACTTGACTTGTCTGCAATTTCCCCTATGAAGTTAATTCCCCATTGCTGAAATGGAGCATCCACAGTTACAGTTCTGAGGGGTAAAGCACCATCATATCTCAGCTTTCCTAAGAATCTTTGGCAAGGGTCACACTTCCTCACTAACCTTTGTGCATCTGAGAAGAGGGTGGGCCACCAATATCCTGCTCTGAGAATCTTATGAGCTGTTGTTTGGGCAGTATAATGTCCACCACACAATCCCTTATGCATGTCATTCAAAACATTGTTAGCCACATCTTCATCCACACACCTCAGCAGCAACCATCAGGGTTTTTCCAGTATAGCTCACCTTGAACAATAACATATCTGATTGCATGTAACTTTAAAGTCCTCTTTTAACTGTCACTAAAATGGGAAGGACAATTCAGATTTTGCAAGTAGTAGATAATATCCTTGTACCATTCAGATCTTGATACATTTACATTTTCATTTTGGACTGCATTGACTTGGCATGCTTCCAAGTTTGACTATGTCATCATCTTGGCTAATCCTTGTCCTCTTACCAACTTGGTAATTTGTATGTCTATGTTGAACTCCTGCAATTTGTTTATCCATTTGCACCTTCTTCCAGTCACCTCCTGTTGAGTGAATATGTCTTTGACTACTGCATGGGGTACATATGCAATTATATGTGATCCTACCAGGTATGGTCTAAAACTTTTGATGGCTCTAACTAATGCATATGCCTGTTTCTCCATGATATCATACTTCAACTCAGCAGCCTGCAAGGACATACTAAAAAAATCTATGGGTTGCTCAAATCCATCCTCATTTTTCTGTAGCAAACATGCAGCAACAGTGTGAAAGGAAGCAAATGAAAACACTTGGAATGGCCTAGAAAAATTAGGAGATTTAAGAACAGGGGCCATCTTGATTGCATCTTTGATACTCTGAAATGACTCTATTGCTTCACTTTCCCAGTGGATAGTTGCATCCTTCTTCATCATCTTGGAAATGTTCCTTGTGGTTTCTGCAAAGTTGGGAACAAATCTCCTAACAAAATTTATCTGTCCAAAGAAGGACTAAACTCCTTTCACAGTTTTTGGCATTTGAATTCTATCAATAGCAGCCACTCTCTCTGGATCTATCCTAACTCCATCCTTGGAAACAATGTGCCCTAGGAGCTTTCCTTCAACTACCCCAAAAGCACATTTCTTTGGATTTAAAGAAATACCATATTCTAATGCTCTTATGAAAATCTGCTCTAGATGCAAACAATGCTGCTCCTCCTTCTTTGAATAGGCAGTCAAGTCATCTTGATATACAACTAGGATTGAATCAATCAACCCTGTAAAAGCAACATCCATTGCTCTTTGAAATGTAGCACCTGCATTTGTTAGCCCAAATGGCATTCTAACATATACATAAGTTCCCCATGGAGTGGTGAAGGCAGTCTTATACTGTTTTGATTCCTTTACCTTCACCTAATTATAACCTGAAAATCCATCCATCATGGATAAGAGTTCACAACCAGTCACTCTCTGCAACATAGCTTCCATATTAGGCAGTGGATAGTTATCCTTTAAAGAGGATACATTCAAGTTCCTGAAGTCAACACAAAGACTAATATCACCATTCTTTTTTCTGACTGGGACAAGATTGGACACCCAAGTTGAATGTCTGATTGGCACAATTATTCCAGCTTCCCTAAGCTTTTTGAGTTCTTCTTGCATCTTTGGAGCTAAGGTAGGATTAATAGGTCTTTGCCTTTGTCTAAATGGCTTAGCTCCAGGATTCAATGGGATCTCATGCTGGAATAGATCTTCCCTATAGGCTTTTAGGTCCTCATATGACCAAGCAAAAACATGTTTATACCTTTTCAGTAATGCAATCAGCATACTCCTAATGTGTGGTTTGAGCTGCTTACCAATATATACCTTCTTAGGGGCCTGAGATGTCCCCAAATTTATCTCTTCTAAATCTTCTCTATTTGTGGGAGATGTCTTTGTGACCAATTGGTCTCTACTATCAAAAGCTCTTTCCAAAGCTACTAACCCTTTAGGGAGTTTATTAGTCTTCAATTGAATTATCTCTTTTCCCACAAGAGTTTCTTTTCCATCTATAGTTTCTACAAAAGCTTGGAAATCAATTTCTTGATTCTCATATTCATCTATGCAGTACAAAAATTTTAACAAGTCCTTATCATCATTAAACACTTGCCAACTGCATATGTTCTCTGGTAATGCAGGCCTGATTTTAACTTCTACATTTGTAACATCTGACAGCGTGATGTCATCTGGCCTTATTGTAGCAATGGCTAAGAAATCAGTCATAACATTCTTTGATCTCTCTACCCAGCCTATTGAAAATGCATCAAATAGTTCAATGGTATCCCAAACAACATGCTTGTATTGTTTCAATCTTTTGTTTTTTGAAGTATACCTATCTCTAATTTGGGATACAATCAGCTCAGAATCCCCAAATACCCTTAGCATCTTGATTCCATGTTTGAGAGCAATATTTAGGCCTAAGAGTAAAGCCTCATATTCTGCAATGTTGTTTGTGCAAACAAACCTCAGCAAGAAAGAGAATTTGAGGAGCTTACCATTTGGAGACAGGATAACAACTCTAGCTCTAGAGCCTTCTTTTGCACAAGCTCCATCAAAATACATGGTCCATAAACCTTGCTGGTCCAGCTCTTCAATGCAGACATTTTTCTCTTTATCTTCTCTATCATCTGAGACAACCTTGAAGTTATCACAGTCAGTGTTTACAAAGCATATCTATTCCTCTGCTTCTTGGTCTTCCACTGTCTCTGATGATCTTTCTTCTCTGATTAACTTAACATCCCTGCCATTCATTGGAATCATGGCATATGACAGGTCCAGCTGCATACTTCCACCAATTAGTGCTGCCCATCTTCTTGATAGCAACATACCATACTGTGGCTTGATGTCAACCACTGTTACATTCATTTTATATCTTTTTTTAGGAAATGCTGCCAGTTTGAAATCCACATCCTTCATGATTCCAATAACTGGTACCTCTCTGGCATCCATAGCATAACATTTCCCACATGCCTTGTCAATTTTCAATCCAGCTTGTTGCATGACGGCTAAAGGCATGATATTTGTAGATGCTCCAGAGTCAAGCATACAATTTCTGATTATTTTTCCATTTATAACCAGGGATACATAAAATGGTTCCACCTGTGAAGGGCACTTTGTCATAGTCACTCCTAAATAAACCTTAGGAGCCTCATCTTCTTCATTGCACATGACATGCTTCTCACCCTGGATCTGAACATTTTGTTTAGCCTGAAAAGGTACCCCTAAAATTAGGGATATTGTCATATTCTTGATCTCTTCAACCTTCATCAGTTCCATAAGTGGAATAGAGACCTTTACCTGGGAGAGGACTTGAGCTATATCAAATGGAGCATAATTTTGTATGACAGTTGTAGCTTGCTCCACAATCTTGTTTTTATCTTGAACTAATTTAGCTTTTACTTTCGTAGTTCCTTGATCATCATTCTTGTCTTGGGAACCTTTACTTTGATCTTCAGCCTAGGGGATTCTATTTTCTGGTCCTTGAGATTCATGACCTGTTCTCTATCTAAAATTTTGCTTGTAATTACCCCACTGCCTTTTTTGTGGTTCAATCCCCTTATGACCATGCACTGGCTGACCTACAGAAATACCTTCTGGCTGATGTGGGTTGCTTATTTGAGTTTTACCTCTAAGATTCTAGTTACTCTTGACTTGGGCCACTGCTGCAGCTGTGAGGGCCCTAATTTCCTCATCAGAAGGTCATTGTAAGTTATTCAGAAAATTGTGTGAGCTCTGAGCATACACATATCTTTCTCCATTATCTTCATCATAAGAATCCTGTTGACAGGCCTGAATTCCATTATCTGTATTCTCATCAGCATCATAAAGAGGGTATCCATTGCTTATGGACATCATATTAACTTCATCATCTTGCACATAATGTGGCTCATTGCATTCATTACAAGATGCAGCATTATCATACAAGGACTGAGCAATCATACACTGTGACTGTGAATGTGGCATCTAACAAATTATACACCATGGAGTATCATCAACAATATTTACAGCTTTCTTTAGAGGATCAGGAGTTTCTTTGACATGTTGAGTTCTCTGATTTGTGTTGTTATGTGGGAATATAGGCTTACCATTATGCCAATTGGTATTATAAGGCATATCATGCAATGATGGTCTCTTTTCTTGTCTTTGGTAAACTTGCCTATCAGGACCTATCCCTTTTTCACTTCTAGCTAGTCTATAGCTTAGGTCCTTAACAACATTTGCCAATTTGTCTATCTTATCTTCAGGGGTAGATGTATTACCTTGAGTATTCTGAGGCTTGTTTGGATTCTGCAAAATTTTCACATCATCCCTTCTGTTTGTCTTGCCTGATGCTTTCCTATTGTTCTCAATATTCACTGCAATTCTGAAAGCATCCCTGAGAGTAGCAGGACTTTTATCTCTTAATCCATATGCAGTTTTTGCGTCAAAGGCATTGATATACAATATTATGCACATTGGTTCATTTGGCATCATGTGATGTGGCAGTTTGTTTAACACTTTAGTAAATCTTGCATTAAAATCTGCAACCTACTCATTTGACCCTTTAGTGATACTGGTAAACTCATTTACAAAAAAGCTAGGGTCAGTTTTGTCACCATACTGCTCCTTGAACATCCTTTTAAAATCATCCCATGATGAAATACTCCAGTCAGGCAGATTCTTGTACCATTCTCTTGCCTCATCTACTAAAGATTGCATGAATGACTTCATGAAAACATCCTCATGTTCAACCTCAAAGTTATCCATGACATTTTGAAAAGCCTTTAGATGATCTTCTCCTGACACAGTGTTGTTTCCTAAAAAATTAGGCACTTGCAGCCTTAGATGCTTGTCAATGGGGTTAGGATACCTAGGAATACCATCAAATACCTGCTGTCTGAATCTATCTAGCTGCATGGGCTGTCTGTCAAACTAATTAACATTGATGTTTCTATTTGCATTCTGGTTTCTTACATTGTTCTGTGGTATCCTAGCATCATTCACATTTTGTCTTTGATCATTATGCTGATGTTGCACTTCATTTCTTTGCTGATGTCTCTGCACATTTACATTCTTAAGGGTAGGAATTGAATCATTTTGGGTAGTCCTTAAAGCTTGCACTTTCTGCCTCATGTCATCTCTGATTTTCATGGCTTGTAGATATTCTAGTTCTGCTCTTAGATTTCTGATTTCTTCAGCTAACTGTTCTTCTTTAGGCAGAGGTAGATGGTCTCATACCATTCTGGTCATCATCTTCATCATCCCTCAGAGACTCTGCCTCTTCAAACCTTTCACTAGGGTCTAGAAATGGGCGTTCTTGGAACACCTCTGACCTCATTCTCACACTACCACCCTGTTGCCTCTCATATGCACCCTGAATATCAGCTTCTGCATTTGAAAAGTAAGGCACATGCTGTCCTGATGGCCTAGGGTTATCTTGCATATCATCATTTTTTCTAGGGGAACCCTCATGACTGATTGAGACAGCTCCCTTTCTTCTGTACATCATTCTTCTTGTTACTGGTAACTCTTCAAATAGAGGATTCTGTTGGGATCTTCTCCCCTGCATATAAATTTTACTTTGACCGATTGGGAGATTACTTCGGAGTCGCCACCTATTACTAGGAACTATTTTCTTTTGTTAATCAGGGTTCTTTCACAAATTCCCCAGTAGAGTCGCCAATTTCTATTAGTTTTTTCCCAGACTGGATGCTTACTCCCATATTTCCCTACAAGGTAGCCATCAATAATCAACGGGATCTCTAGGCCAGGGGCCAACAGTGTAGGAGATAGACTCTATATTTTATCTCCTCTTCTTCTTCAGGCTCTGCAAAACCTAGGGGGGTATTCCCTACTCAACATCCATGAGGATATGCATACAAAGGCTAAGATGCTGATAGAAAGCAGATAAGTCCTCCTATAAGTAGACCAAAATTACAAGATAAGAGCAAAGGGGGCTGGCTTTGGGCCTATTTTCAATTGTAGACAGAGGACTTGGATCCTAAAACTAATTCTAATGTCCTAAAGGTTGTTTTAGAGTTTGATTTTGATTTTATGTTTGGATGCAAAGTTGGACATGGTATATAACACAAACACAAAGCAAGATTGGTGCCTATCCAGGGCCTGGAGTTAGTAGACATACACCTGTGAATGATCAGCATGAACAACTAAAACTAGATTTCAGGGGGATACATGTGATACCTGCCTTACAGATATCTCCCAATACAGAGTGTTAAGCTGTCTATACTTATGGCATCCCTATTGCAGTATACCCTTCCCAATATTCAATCTGAAAATAGTTTAATCTACCCCTTGAGCAGAAGTTAAAAGATTAAACATTCAACACAAGAATTCTATGTTTTAGAATCTTAGACATTCCTTGAATACCTAGACTCAGAAGAAAGATACATGCAAAACTGGAGACAGAATTAGCATAACACATGCAAACATAGCATTATTCATATAAGATTGACCATGAAATCAGTGGATTCATGCAAAAACATACAACAGGAGATACATAAACTCATAAGTTTTGCTGCACAGAGCAACCAAATCAGCTGTATTGCATTACAAAGCCAAAATGTTCAACTTTCAACAACCAAAAAATGGTAACACAGTCTGCCTATATCGGCTAGGAAGTGTACCTCAAGCAATTAATTACATGGTTTGACAAAAAATCTGCCAGATACAGATCCTACAAAGGAATGGCGCTAAGAAGTTATTTCTGCAACAGACAAGAGAGACCTCAAGCCCTGCGCCGCCATCTGGAAGTCTTCACCCATAAATCAAGCAGCCTGATGATTTGTACCATCGCCCATACCCCTGCTACAGTCGCCATTGATGGCTCAACCACCCGTGGCCGCTTGAAAACTGTCGCAGCATTCAAAAAGGAATTTCCCGCCAAAACGCTTCTTCGCAAGTTCAAAATACACAGGGGAATAATCCCACATGCATGGTGAGGAGATCACTTCATTAGTTTAAAAATGGGGCTGCATACATACCAAGTGTCAAGTGCTTTTGCCATGCTCGACGCACGCTCCTTCTCCAAAAGCCCATTGGCCAGACCTAAGCCATCGGCCAACCCCAAAAATCTCTCATCGATCTCAAATGTCTCGCCGACTGCCACGTTACAATACCCTCCATCGGCTAGAGATGAACCATTGGGGTAGCCAAAAGCTCCTTCGCCGACACACATTGTCATACTGATTACCACCTCCGTCGGTGTGACTTACACCGTCGGAGCAACCAAAATCTCCCCAGCTGATAGACCAACTCTCACCGATGGCCTTGCTTCCCCCTTGTCGGTATGACCAAAGCCATCGGCCAATTTCAAAATGCCTATGCCGATACTCAATGCTATGCCGATGGACATCCATCGGCCAAACCAAACCTATCGAAGGGACCAAGAAACAGTTCGCTAATAGCACAATGTCAGACCGATGAAAAGAAAACCAATACTTCATTGGCCAAACATCCATTGTCAGCCCAACTCAGAAATCGTTCGCCGATGATGCCGATCACTCAGATACCAAAAATATAAAGCTTTGAACCATTGAACCGGTTCAAGTGGATGGTTCAACCGAGAAGTTCAACGCCGATTGGATCATACATATGAGCAAAGGATTTACTGACAGAAAACATAGAACCAAAGCCCATGAACCGTTGAACCTTGAACCATTGAACCTTGAGAAAAGGGTTCAAGCGGGTGGTTCAACGCGGTGGTTCAAAGGCACAATCAGAGCACTTCAAAAAGAACTTTTGCCGAATGCCAAGTACTCCGATGAACAAAAAGACTTAGGGATTAAAAGGAAAAAACCCTCCAACATCTGCGCTAAGATCCAAACCAAAATTAGTGCCAATAGAGACAATGGATGAATATTAGGAATCAAGATCTTAAGTCTATCTTGCTCTTCCTAGGGTTTGTACACCCTTTGCATGATCGGGAGAAGGGTCGAAGCCTCCAACAACAAGCTTGGAGATCCTCCGCAGAAATTGTTGATTCACCTTCTCGTTCATGCAAGTCTTCATTTATCTCATCTCCTTGAGGTGAAGTTGTATGTGTTTATTGATGCAAAGCAAGTTGTTGATCTTCCCTTGTTTGAGACATCTAGGGTTTGATTTTATGCATACACACATTGTTAGGTTTGCACACACCTCTACAAATCTTTATCTCTGGCTATTGTTGAGGTAGAAATACCAAAGACGAGGCTTGACTGAGGAAAGCTCCTATATAGCCACAACATCTTCCTTCTTTTGTGGGTGCAGATCATGTTTTGCAGGTTCCAGCAGAAAGAAGCTACAGAAAGAAGGATATTGCAAATACAGTCGTGAAAGACTTTCTTTTTTTTTGGATTTTGAGACTTGCAGGACATCGAGGTAGGCATCCTAGTCCAACCAGGGTTTATTTTCAGGATCTAGAAGCCTTTTAACAGTCTTAGACACCCTATGTAGAAGCTTTTCCTGTGCGAAAACTTTTAGGACACTAGAGCGGGCGCCCTAGTCCATGTGACCCTCAAAATCTGGGTACACTGTCTCTGAAACTCTATCTCTGCACTCCTATGATCAGTTTTGTCAGTTGCTTCATCAATTTCTATATATTTTTGATATAAGGCATAATTAAGGTTTTACTTGGTTGAAAGGAAAACACTTGATAAAATCTTGATTAGGGCCTTAGGTTTCATAACCACGCAAGCGTAAGGGACAAACAAAGTGATTACAAGCTTGTTCACAAGCTCGGTCCTTGTCCTCCTAATGCTTAGTGGTGAAATGGTAGTACTTAACCTAGATAAATAAACTATCAATTTTCACCCTAAACATTTTGGTGAACCCAAGCTTTAAAGAGTTTGCATCCTTTTAAACTTCAGATTTGAAATAATTTTTTGTTCTAGAGCATAATTGGATTGAAAAGCCTCTTTAGTGAAATTGCATATATTAAATTGTGGATTACATTCTTTATCTTTTCACTAAAGAGTTGCAAATTATCATTTATTGTTGAAAGTTTGATTCCATTTGCAAAGGCCATCATTGTGCATTTAAATCTTGGTTTAATTAGAGCATGTTAAAATGTCAAATTACTGTTTGCAAGATTTTCATGCTTCTGATGAGCCACTTACTTGTGATTACTTCGATATGTTAGATGAATCCCTTGAGGACTTTATCTTGATTGAACATTCCACTACGGCGTCTAAGCCGTCACTATTTCAAAGACTTGTAAATGCAATTTATGTTCCTAAATCTAAAGAAGAGATTAAAAAACCAAAAATTGTGGTTACTCTATGTGTAAATGTGGTTCAACCATCCTCTAGCTTGTGCTTATTGTTAAAGGTCTTTCATCTTCTTCTCAATCTCCTGATCACATTTATGATTGTGCAAAACAAATAGCAAAACAAAACTTACAACAAACCAATCATAATGTGGTTGCTCATGCATATAATACTTGGAATAACAAATAAAGTACACAACAAATGAATGTTCTGATATCTTTACCAGCTTCTCAACCTATGCTTCCTCAAGCACCTCGTTTAGCATATAAAGGTGGTAAAGACTATGATCTTGTAGAGTAGCTTCACTCTACTCTTGCAAAGATATCTCTTTGGGAGCTTATACAAACTTCACCTACTTACCATGGAATGCTACAAGAAGCTTTACAAAAGGTGATTGTTCCTCCCAATGTAAACCAAATGATGTTGCCACTTTACTAGATTGTATGCATGCAACAGAAATAGAAATTCTGTTTCAACAACATGAATTACCATCTCTCAAGGTTCAAAATCAATATGATCCTTTGGTTATCTTTATTAAAATAAACAAAACATTGGTTAAGAGAGTTATGATTGATAATGGGTCAGCCCTTAATGTTTGTGGCATTGATTTATTGCATAAGGTTAAAGTTGACATATCTACCATCAAACTAAAATCATTAAGTATTTGTGGATTTGATAATGTTGGACGACAATCCATGGGCACTATAACTCTACCTATACAAGTTGGACCTAGGATGGTGCCTACCTTGATTCATGTCATGCCTTGTTCTCTATCTTATAACATGATTCTTGGTAGACCTTGGATACATGCACTAGGAGTAGTTCCTTCTACTTTACATCGTTCAATTAAGTTTATATTTAAAGGTAAATTGCATACTATTCATTTGGGTCCTGAACCTGATAATTGTTTGCAAATGGAAGTGCATAAGCATGTTATTTTTCCTAAGAGATTAAACAATTTGAGAGCTAAGTTGTCAACTTCTCTTGCCTCTAAAAATGTTATGCAAGAGTGCAAGAAATCAAATGCATTCATTGGTGACGATTGGGGTTCGCTAGATTTTGCATCTTCCTCCACAGGAGAATATAAACTTAAAAACCTCGTCCCTGAAACATCAAATATATCATCGATCACATCGCATACTTCAAATGATAAACATAAGACTTATTTGATGACAAATAAAGATAATACTCTGAGTTATACTACTGATTATGAGACTTATGAAGCTTCGTCTTCATCTAAAGAAATGGTCTCTCTCTCTATGGCAGAGGATTCTGAATCCTTTACAAAAATTGTGACTATGTAGGTAATGGTTGTGGCATAAATCAACAAGGAATCAAAGTCCCTATAGAATCCGCTTCACAACATTACTCAAGAAAAATTGGATATAATCCTTTTAAGGAATCTAAAGCTCGCAAATGCCCTACTCTAAATGTGAATACAATATGAACACTTAGTTTGATATTCCCTGAGATGATTGACATCAATTGTCCTCCAGGATCACTTCCATTAGATATGTTTATAGCGGATGAGGTGATAATGGAATTCTTAGGTGCTTATGATGGTATTCCTCATTATCACCATAAATGTGGCATACCTTATTGTTTAAACAATGATGCATATTTTGGAAAGACTACTAGTACAATAACTACTACAGTAGAGCATAGTGAAGAACTTGAAGAACAGTTACAATCCTACAATCCCCCAGACCATAGTACTCTCCTTAATGGAAAGACTATTGATGTTGTTATGGATAAGGATAACCCTTAAAAAGTTATCCCTATTGGTGATTGTTTAAATGCAGAAGAAAAAGAAGAAATGACTAGACTATAGAATGAGTTCTCAGAATCATCTACTTGGAATTGTTTAGACATGCCTGGTATAGATCCTTAGATTGTAACACATAATATTGTGTTGAAACCAGATGTTAAGCCATTCAAACAAAAGATTTGTAAGTGAATCCTAAGATTACTTTGCTTGTTAAAATTGAAATAGAAAAAATCTTACAAGCTGGCTTCATTCAACCTATTGATTACTCTCCGTGGATCTCAAATATTGTTGTTGTCGCTAAACCTGATGTTCGTATAAGAATGTGCATAGATTTTCAGGATTTAAATTCGGCATCTTTGAAAGATGATTTTCTACTCCCTAATATCAATATGATTGTTGATTCCATCGCTGAACACGAGTTTCTATCTTTCATGGACAGATTTTTAGGATATAATCAAATCCTTATAAATCCTCTTGATCGGTATAAAATAGCTTTATAACACCTTGGGGTACATTTTGTTGGGTAGTCATGCCATTTAGACTTAAGAATGCAGGAGCTACTTATCAACGTGCAATGACTCTTATATTCCATGATTATATGCACAATATTCTAGAATATTATGTTGATGACATCCTAGAGAATTCTATCCATCGTAAGGATCATGCTACAAATCTTTGACAAATATTTGAGCACATACAAAAATATAATATGCGATTGAATCCTCGTAAGTGTGTTTTTGGTGTGGATAGTGGAAAGTTACTTGGGTTTATTGTTTCAAATTGAGGTCTAGAAGTCGATACAAAAAAGATAGATGCAATTGTTAATATGCCAATACCCAAGAACATATCTCAACTTCGTAGTTTGCAGTGAAAGATATAGGCCATCCACTGATTTGTTTCACAACTCATGGATAGGACTCGCCCCTTTATGCAACTACTAAAGAAAGATTCTCACTTTCAATGGAATTCTGAATGTCAAAAAAAATTTGATGACTTAAAGGATTACTTAGCTAATCCACCCATTTTGCAACCTGTCATTTCCAATAAGTCATTCATGTTATACATTTCAGCATCTAACAATGCCCTAGCAACTTTGTTAGCACAACATAATGCTGAAGGCAAAGAATGTGTTATCTATTACATCAATCGTACTTTGCTCGATTATGAAGTGAGATACACAGTTATAGAGAAGCATTGTTTGTCTTTAGTGTTTGCCACTCAAAAGCTTAGACACTATCTCTTAAATGTTGAAGTGCATGTAATGGTAAAATTTGACCCTTTGAAACATCTCTTCGCAAGAATAGATTTATCAGGTCATCTTGCTAAATGGGTTATGTTGTTAATAGAATTTGATCTCAAATTTATTTCACAAAAAGCAATTAAAGGGAAAGTGATAGCTGATCAGTTAGCTAATGCTCCCTCACCTTTTTCTATAGAAAACATTGATGCATTCCCTGATGAATAGATTTTAACAATCTCTGCGGATGAAAAATGGGAGTTATACTTTGACAGATCAAAATGTCGAACTGGCTCTGGGGCTGGCGTTATATTGATACCCCCCGTTGGTAAGACGCTTCCTTTATCTTCTCGCTTAGACTTCTTATGCACAAACAATATAGCTAAATATGAAGCTCTTATCATTGGACTTCGTGTAGCCTTGGCTCTAAATATCGAAAACATTACAATATATGGTGATTCTTAGTTAATTGTTAAACAAATAACGGGATCGTATCAGACTGAGTATGACAAGCTATCTCAGTATCGTGAATTTGCATTATCTCTCTTAAAATAATTCAAATCATAATCTATCAATACTATTCCCAGGAAAGATAATCGACATGTAGATGCAATGGCAAGCACAGCTTCCCTTATATCCCCTGATGGTTCTCTTGAGGAATTTACTTTTGTTGTTCATAATCTTAAGACAGCGACAGTCGATGACCATAGAGTTGTGAATTCAGAACTCTATGGTACTACATACATGGATGAATGGTCCTCCTACATATTCAACTATCTACATGATGGAACCATCCTTGATTCGACATCTAAAAATGCTCGACTCCGTTTACGTAAACTAGTAGCGTGATACATCACATTATCAAATGTCTTGTATCGACAAAGTTATAATGGTGTTTTACTCTAATGTTTAAACAATTCAGAGATTCTAATAGCTCTAGAAGAAGCTCACTCTAGTGCCTGTGGAGGCCATATGGAACAAGATTCCCTTGCTTACGTCAAGAGATGCCCGCAATGTCAACAACATAAACACCTAATCCATGCTCCTGCCCAAGAACTTCATGCCTAAGTGTCACCATGGCCATTCTCTATCTAGGGCTTGGATCTAATTGGCAAGATTTCCCCACCCTCCTCTCAAGGACATACATTTATAATCACTGCTACTGATTATTTTACAAAATGGGTCGAAGCAGTCCCTTTGTGATCCACGACCCCCGATGTAATCTATCGATTCATACAAGATAACATAATTTTTCAATTTCGAATACCTTCCTCCTTGTTTTCAGACAATGGTACACCATTTAAGAACAAGGATGTGAAAAAGTTCCTTGAAAAATATCATATACAACATCGCTTCTATGCCTTATTACCCTCAATCAAATGGCCAAGCAGAAGCTTCAAACAAGGTTATTGAACAGATTTTTAATAAACATCAAAAAGATTGGCATACGCAATTATCCTACGCCTTATGGGCTTATAGAACAAGTATTCGAATGGCTACAGGTAACACACCATATAATCTTGTCTATGGCACAGACACGATAATGCCCTTAGAGTTAGAAATTCCTTCCTTGCAAATTTCCCTAAGAGATATCATGGATGATAACATAGAATGAGAGAAAAGATTACAAGAACTTGAGATGCTTGATGAAAGATGTTTTAATGCTCTTGAACATCTCAAGGCTTATCAAAAAGGTGTGCGACAAGCCTATAATGCGCAAGTCATACAACGTTCATTTAACGTTGGGGACTTGGTTCTTTATGAAAATCAACGCAATGTAAATGCATCACCTGATGAAAAAAGTAAGTTCAGCCCTAATTGGCTTGGACTGTATATAATCACTGAAACCTTTGGATCTGGAGTGTATAAATTAGTCGATGAGCAAGGTACGCCGCTTAAAGAACCTATTAGTGCAGCACACCTCAAAAAAATTTATGCTTAAAGATTTAATGTTAAATGTTTATAAGCTAATTTAGTACATAGATTAACTTCAATTTCAACAAGCTATTACTGTTTTGTCTTAATTCATTTAGCATTACATCTCTATTCAGTTGATCATTGTTGTATCATGTTTAAGTAGTAATTGCTTAGATCACTTTTGTATTAACTGAATGTAGCATGGAAATTAAAGTTATGTGTAAAATAATTAATCATTGTGTTTGTTACTACATGTTCTTTTTAGAATTGTTAGTATATCAAAATAGCATTAATTATATCATGTAGCCATCATCTCTAGTTGCATTTTTACAAAAATCACATGTGATAGATCAAAACCCATTACACATAGATCAAAAGAAATATATGTATCTCAGTTTCATGTATACATTCGAGTCGACTATCCCTCAAGACAAAATGGGATGTCATAGTGCTTAAAGTCTATATCACATAGCTGAGCCTCGATCACTAGTACCCTCAGGCCCTCGTGGTGTGCGAGTGACAGAAACCTAACCATGTGTGGCAACGGATCTCTAATGACTCCTAGAGATGCTTCACAATCATAACCCCCTGATCTCGCCTCTCATCTCTATCATCTGCTCATGTACCTCCTAGTACATCCTCTGGTACCAGTCTCTCTCGACCTGAACCCTGTCTTTGTCAACTCTAGCCTGCTGGACCTCCCGCAACAAGAACTCGCTGATAGTTGGATCTCCCTTTGATGAAGGAACCACTACCATCTACTCTCGCTATGCCCTAATCTTAGCCTTGGTGCACTCAGTGCTCTATCGAAACTCCTCTCTCTCTCATGCAGACTGCTCTAGCATGGCCTCTATAACAGTCCTGTATCTGACAAATAGGCATAAATATCTCAGCATGCCACCCAGAGGATGATCGTTGTGAATAACCTACTCGCACTTGTTGCTCTGAGGCACCTATCGGTACTATGTCTCGTATCATGTGACTCACAAAGTCTCACCATGCATCAGTCCCAACTATAAAATAGAGGATGAGATAGATGTTAGACTCCCATATAAATATCACAAATAATAAACTATACAAAACATAAACTAATAAATCAAACCTAACCTGGATCTCCATCTCTCCAGGATGGATCTTAGATCGCTGATCATGTGATGAGCTCTGCTGTCTGATCTGCAACTGGGGACATAGACCTACTACTCTCCCCTCACTCTATCTGACTAGGCCTCACATCATCTGTAGGTGTAGGACCATGATCCTTTGACCACGGTCTCGACTCGGTCTCCTTGTCAGTGTCTGCATCCTACTGACTCTATCACGATCTCGCTCTAAAAATGTACTATGATGGGACCTCCTCGGACTCATCCTCATCCTCCTCAAGATCGTAGTATCCTGCAAAATCACTAACGTTGTCCTCCACTCTTGTGTCACTCGCGTGACCAACCCAAGGTCGGGCATCTCCTATAGGATGCCCAGGTGGAAAGATAGGTGTAGGTCGTGCTGTGTGCCACCAGGTATGATATGCTCAAGTACACCTGACATCATCTGTGTCCAACACTGGATCTACATCCTCAGGACCCTCGTCGTTGCTAAGTGGCACGTCTGCTATAGTCGGACGTCGGACAGTATTGGCTCTGACTACACTTCAAGCTGCACATGCATAGCTCAGATGAACTACAGGAACATCTTGTATCTGTCTGAACTATCATGTCACCCTGTCAAAGTAAAACCAAGATATAGTATGATCGAGGTGACTAGCCATCAGCCAATCCCTCTGCATCTGAGCTAACTGCCTTTGTTTGCCAAGCCATCTAATGTAGCCGCAATATGGTCTCAAGATGATGTCGCCGGGCTATAATCTGTCAAATACTACTCTTTAGTACAATAGATTGCCATGCCTCCAACACCTGACTAGTGGATAGGCGTAAACACGTGGATGGGTAAATGTTGCTTCTATAGGAAAACCCACTAATCATGTGCACCTGATGTGCTCAAAGGCCCAAACCTGTAATAATGTGCAGACCATCAGACTATGCATCTCATAATGGACATATTGCCCTAAGTTGTGATATAGGTGCGCAAGCATACTACGCCCCCATGCATAGACAGTCTGATGCTCCTCCATCACTCTGATAGTGTGAATGAGACCCCCATGAAGGTGAGTGCCTCATCCATCTGGTGTGATGGCTAGTACGACTGTGATAATCATGATCCTCCATAGTAAGGGAATGTCTTTGCATCCCTGCTCTAGCAAACGAAGCTGAATGTGACCTCGCTCTACTTGTGAAATAGTGTGACCCAAGTAGTATAGCTGACTCTCATGAGTATACTCCTTTGAGCGATGTCCAACAACCCTCATTGTCTCTCCTTGGATTGGCAGTCAAAGGATCCTAAATACATCCTCCAATGTGATGGTAATCTCACCAGTCGGTAAGTGGAATGTGGATGTATCTGCATCCCATCTCTCCATCAATGCCATGAGCATAGCGCAGTGGAATCTGATTGTGGGCATCTCAAACACCCACCATAGGCCCACCATCTATAAATGCTCTCTCTCTGCAACAGTCAAAGTGCTAGCGCGCTCTCGTAAAGTGCCATCAGATGGTCGCCTATGTGCTCATGCATCTCAGGGACATCCTGTAGATCAGAAAGCAAGCAAGACTATCAGAATCCCCTCTCGAAATCAAAATAAGCTATCAAGAACTGAATAGAGTGCCTGTGTCTAGGGTCTATGTCCTCTGTGGACCAAGGTACCCCAAGAAGACTAGGGTGCCCCAGAGGGACACTAGCACCCCTGTGGGACTAGGGCACCCCAGAGAGACTCTAGCGCCCTAGGTGGACTCGGGTGCCCCTGTCTAGGAACCCTATCCACCTTCCCCTCTTGGCATAGACATCAATAAACGTGAAAGCAAAGGTACAATGAAAGACGAGAGAAGAGTTGGATTAGGACCCTACCTCGGCCTCGAAACATCTTTCTGCTACCTGGGCTCGGAGCATCTCCAGTCATGGTGGATGATATGGACGTCAGCTCGGTATGGTCATTCCCCTATTCTCCTTCTCTCTCTCCTCTACTTTCCTGCAATGATAAGAAATTAGAATGAGTTAGTGATAACTGACAACTCCCTTTTACATAAAGTAAGCGAGTGAGAATTCCTATCCCTAACTAGGTGCAAAAGTGTGCTCTTTTACTCTTGAGCCCTTTTCTTGAGCTGTCAAACTCTGATTTTAGTGTCGTTTATTGTGTTGGAATTTGGGTTCTACTCTCTTTCTTCCCCAATGTGTTACGTTTGAGCGTTGTTTCTTCAAATGACCCTCATAACACATTTCCATTGAAATCGATGCACGTGGATATCTCCTTGTTTCTACTCTCAGACTAAGCAAGTAGAAATAAAGGTGGGCATATATCTCCCTCGATTTCCTCCCTTCCCATCACTCAGCCCCCTTAGCATTTTTGATACTGACTCATTGGTGGTGGTTGCAAGTGATTTGGTTTTGATTTTTTTAACAAGTGTTCATTTGTAGGTTGCGGTTCCTAACTTTGTGGTCTTGCAAGATTACAGACTTGGGGGCTCCTTCCTTCTCGACGACAACACTTTAGCTTCCTCTACAGTATCCTTTTGGGTATCCTTTTCATGATTGATTTATTTACTTTCCTTTAGTTGCATATGCATGTAGTGTCATATGGCCACTAAAGTGGGGGCTAAATGTAACGCTGAAAATTGTCCTCTTGTATGAAATGGTACAATTTCCCTTGGTTCAGCTCCTCACTCTTGGTGACCTCTCAACCTTTTCTTTTTTGGCCTTCCTGAAACCTTGATTGACTAAGTCTAGGAGCAGTTTATTCACTTTTTGAGGTAACTTGTTGATAGAACCCAGAAAGAGGATTTCAGACTTGGGTCCCTAGGACCCCCAAAAATGCAGATCTGAGCTGAAATTGGGGGCTAGGACTTGGGCGCCCACACCCTAGTCCTCCTCTGTTTCATGGGATTTTGAATTTTGGTTGGGTGTCAGTTCCCATTGAGTGCCTCGGAATTATATTTTCAAATTCTTAGTTTTCGCGTGATATCGAAACGTTATTTTGAAATTTGAATTTCCTAAAGCTAGATATAAAAAGACATTTGCAAATCATTTTATCACACACAATTCTTATGCAAGCTTTATGCCAAAACTTTGCTACAATTGCTATTGAAGATTAGTGACTTGTTGAATCTCTTTGAAGTATTCTTTATTTTGTATCTTGGAGACAATGGATGAAGATTAGGAATCAAGATCTTGAGTCTATCTTACTTTTCCTAGGGTTTGTACACCCTTTGCATGATCAGGAGAAGGGTTGAAGCCTCCAACAGTAAGCTTGGAGATCCTCCGCGGACATTGTTGATTCACCTTCTTGTTCATGCAAGTCTTCATTTATCTCATCTCCTTGAGGTGAAGTTGTATGTGTTTATTGATACAAAGCAAGTTGTTGATCTTCCCTTGATTGAGACATCTAGGGTTTGATTTTATGCATACACACATTGTTAGGTTTTCACACACTTCTACAAATCTTTATCTTTGGCTATTGTTGAGGTAGAAATACTGAAGATGGGGCTTGACTGAGCCAAGCTCCTATATAGCCACAACATCTTCCTTCTTTTTTGGGTACAGATCATGTTTTGCAGGTTCCAACGGAAAGAAGCTACAGAAAGAAGGATATTACAGATACAGTCACAAAAGACTTTTAGATTTTCATATTTCAAGAATTGCGGGACATCAGGGCAGGCACCCTAGTCCAACCAGGGGTTATTTCCAGGATCTGGAAGCCTTTTAACAGTCTCAGACACCCTGTACAGAAGATTTTCCTGTGCAAAAACTTTTAGGACACTGGAGCGGATGCCCTAGTCCATGTGGCCCTTAAAATCTAGGTACATTGTCTCTGAAACTCTATCTCTGCACTCTTGTGATCATTTTTGCCAGTTGCTTCATCAGTTTCTATATAGTTTTGATATAAGGCATAATTAGGGTTTTACTTGGTTGAAATTAAAACACTTGATAAAATATTGATTAGGGCCTTAGGTTTCATAACCACGCGAGCGTAAGGGATAGACAAAGTGATTAGAAGCTTGTTCACAAGCTCGGTCCTTGTCCTCCCAATGCTTAATGGTGAAATGGTAGTACTTAACCTAGTTAAACAAACTATCAATTTTCACCCCAAACATTTAGGTTGGGGCCTATCAGCTATCTCAACAACTTGTGGAGTAGACATTTTCACATCTCAATAAAAAATTTCAAGAGTGATGACTATAAATACCTTGTCCTTCGGTTCTGGTTAAGGTTTGATCATGCCAATTGCTTTGATTTCTCCTTTGTGAAACCAACCTCACAGGACCCAGTGAACACCTACAAAACCTAAGAAACCTTCCACAAGAGAAAAAAGTAAAGAGAGCAATTTGCACAAAAAAGGGTGCAATTAATGAAATGGATTCATGAATTACATGTGAGAACTTGATTTTATATTTGCAAGTTAGAGAAAACTCTAATATGACTTAAGAATAACCTAAGACTAAAATTAGCCCTAAGTAAACTTAATAAAGTGTAATTAAATATTTAATTACACCAACACCCCTTAAGTGCAACTTAGGGAGAAATAAAAAATATGCAACTAATGCAAGAATGGATCTTGGCTACAAGGCCATGTTAGATACCCATGAACAACAAGAATCTCTCATAAAGTGGAGAGAAAGGAGAAAAACCCAGTGGGAGAAAAATCCTCTCCAAAAGAGAGAAAAAACAAGTACATAAACATGTGATGGAAAGAGGACTAATACTAAGACCCCCCAAGGACTATATCCATCACAAAAGTACAATCATGAATGCCCCCCATAAGAGAGAGTGATAAGAGAATATGAATCCCCTCCAAGAAGAAGCTCCAAAACTAATGAAGAGGTCTTGAAGACAAAATCCAATCCACTGCCTGCAAACAACATTTATCCCTTTCAGAAGAAATAGATCCACTAGTGAATGTAGAAGCCATTCCCACATATTGGATGAATAGGGAATCCATATCGAAATGTGTGCTTCTAAATGCAACTCAAGTGACCTCATTATTGCAAGTATGTGCCTAATCAGTGTTGTCATTGATGTCAACATATATTTGTCATCATTAGTGTCAACTGTATCCTATTCTATTACTTGTTTAGAAGCTTTGTATGTTGAGGATATTGAGAAAATTGGACTCTCTGGAAGAAATAAGTGAGTTACAATGAAGTGCAGTATAGACAGTGAGTTGTATGCTGAAGAATAGTCTGGTAGATTGCTCTGCATTTCTTGCTGCTTGAAGATCTTGGTATGTGGAATGGAAGTTATTTAAAGGGATGTCTGAAGATGAAAAATCTTGAGTTTTAGCCTCTAGTGTGAAGAATTGAGAGAGTTGCATTCACCAGAGTAAAACCTACTTTTTCTGATTATTCTCTAGTGACAAGGAGAAAGTGTTTTGCTCCACATTCCTTTGTAATAAAGTATTTTTCTCTGCATTTCTAGAGAGAAGTCTGGGATGATGATAAGTGCCTACAATTGCAATGGTTCGTGATTTGGTGGTCCACAAGCTACCTTTCTTTTATGACAATTGAAGATAGTGAAGCTCATGTGTTCCGCTGTGAAGATTTCTATTGTTAAAGTGGTTAAGGTTTGTGCGGTTGCTCTTGATGATTATGACATGATTGTGGATGCCTCCTGATCATGTTCCTATCTTGACATTGGTCCACATTAAGGAATTGAGATTATGTTTGAAGATTATTCCCAGATAACATAGTGTGTAACCAGTTTTGGCTGACTTGGTTAATTTCAGTGATTGCAGAGATCTCTTGAAGATTGTTGAAGCGTGTTGTAGCATGAAAGATCATGTTTGAGTCCTAGCTAAGGTGTGGCATGATCCGTATACACTTTTACTTCATTTCATTTGCATAATGTTGTAATAGGTCAAGACCTATTTTTGTAATACCAACCTTGGAGATTGTTCCAATGGTTGATGATTGTAATGCTGACTTTGATGTACATTCCAAAGTCGATGAATGATATATATACTTGTAATTAAGTCATGGAAAAGTGGAGCTTGTGGGGTTAAGATACAGAGGTAAGGAAAAGGGAAAGCAAATAAGGGAGAGCAGGGCAGAGCAGAGCAGAGGAATTATTGTACTCAAATGTATTTATCTCAGATCTGAAGAAGATGATGATTTTGGTAGTGAGTCATCAGTAGGGTTTAACAACCCTTATTGTAATCTTGCTAGGTTTAGGGTTGAGGCAATGAGCCTACTAGACCTATTTGTTCTTCATGATAGTGAGCCAACATGTTCTAGGCCTGTGGAATGACCAAGCCTGAACATCATTATTTCAAGATTGCAATATATATTGAGAGTTAATCCTCTCAGTGGTTTTTCCCCACATTGGGGTTTTCCACGTAAAAATCTAGTGTCTCTTGTGTTTGTTTTGCAAATGTGTTTGAGTTTCTAATTTATGCTTTCATGATTTAATCATAAGAATAGCTGGCAAATGATTAAATGCTTTAAGTGCAAAAATTGTTAAGTTTTTGAGACAACTAATTCAACCCCCCTCTTAGTTGTCTAGAGTATTTCAACAATTGGTATCAGAGCCAAGTTCCTCAATAAAAATCTTAATCGCTTGAGATAGATCTAGGATGTTGCATAAAAAGGAAATTTTGCATTTTGATGGGACGAACTATGCCCTTTGGAAGGTACAAATGAAGAACCATCTTATTTCCCTTGGTTATAAAGTATGGTTAGCTACCTAGTCAAAATGTGTCATGCTGCAAGGTGGTCTAATGACTGAAGATGAGATCAAATAATTTGAGATAGATGTCAAGACCAGGGATGCTCTGTTCAGTTCCTTGAGTGACTCAATGTTGACAAAAGTTGTGGACCTTGAAACTGCAAATGAGTCATGGGAAAAGCTAAAAAATATATATGAAGGAGATAACTCTGTGAAAGAAGCCAAGTTACAAAGTCTGAAAGTGAAATATCAAAGTTTTAAGATGAATGAAGATGAAAACATAACAACCTTCATGCAAAGAGTTGATGAACTTGTCACGGGAATAAAAGGTATGGGAGGAACTCTAAGTGATAAAGAAGTTGTGATGAAAATTCTCAGATCACTACCAAGGTCCTATTGTCACAAAGTGGCAGTAATTGAAGAGTTTATGTTAGTGAAAGCCATCAACAGAGATTAACTACTTGGAAAGATGATGGCATTTGAAATGAAAGAGTTTGGTGATGCCTTGCCTAAAGCTAAGGTTGCCTTCAAAGCTAGCGCTTCTGGGAAAACCTCCAAATCAAAAAAGTACAAGGTTGAATCTAATGATGAGTTTGATGAAATTGAAGCCAACTTTGTGACAGACTGCAAAGAGGCTCTGGTAAGTTTAAAGGTAAATTACCTGTAAAATGTTTCTCCTATGGTAAAGTAGGTCACTTTGCTTCCAGGTGTCCTGAAAGAATTGAAAGAAATAGAAAAAGATATGAAAACAGGCCTAGGTTCCAAAAGAAATATTATTATGTTGAAGATTTTGATGATGATGAAGAAGTGTCAGATAATGGTGAACTAGATAATGCTAGTACTTTTGGTAATGAGTGCTTGTTTATTGCTATTAATGAAGAACTTGTGTCTACTAATCCTGCTAGCTGTGTGAAGGAAGAAAAACTAGTGGAAAGTGCTTTGGCTGCTAAAGTTGTTGAAGACGAAGATGAATGGGTTATTGATAGTGGCTGCTCTCACCACATGACTGGTGACAAAAGTAAGTTTGTGAGTTTGGAAAGATATGATGGTGGACTGGTTAGGTTTGGAGATGATACAGGTGGTAATATTTGTGGAAAAGGATCTATTTCTTTTTATGGCAAGCATAATACTGAAGATGTCTTGTATGTGAAAGGATTAAAACACAATCTTTTGAGTGTTGGTCAGATGTGTGACAAAGGTTATGGTTTAAGTTTCAAGGACAATGGATGCAAGATCAGGGAAAGCTCTGGAATAGTCATTGCAACTGGTAAGAAGACCAGAGGTAATATCTATCCCCTGAAAGGAACTGATAACTATTGTCTGTTGGCTTAGATTGATGAAAGTTGATAATGGCATAGAAGGATGTGTCACATCAATTTTGATAACATTATGAAGATAAGTACTGTATGGGGTATTAGAGATTTGCCTAAGCTTGTGAAGCCTGTTAATCCTATCTGCAAGGAGTGCTAATTTGGGAAACAAACAAGAACAAGTTTCAAAAGCAAGGACCAATAAGTTGATAGACTACTGGAACTAGTGCATACAAATTTGTGTGGACCTACCAGAGTGAGAAGTTTGCAAGGAGACAGGTATTTCATGTTGCTTATTGATGATTATTCTAGGATGACTTGGGTTACCTTTTTTAAGGAAAAAGCAAAAGCTCTCGATAAATTCAAGGCATTCAAGGAAATGGTTGAAAATGAGATGGATTTGAAGATCAAATGTTTGAGGTCTGATAGTGGAGGAGATTTCACATCGAATGAATTCAATTTCTTTTGTGAAGAACATGGGATAAAAAGATAGCTATCTGCACCTAGGACTCCACAACAAAATAGTTGTTGAAAGGAAAAATAGAACAGTTCAAGAGGCTGTTAGAACCATGATGATGGAGGCTGACCTACCAGAAGTGCACTGGAGAGAGGCTATTCTCACTAATGTCTACATTCTTAACAGAGTTCACGTAAAAGGAAATAGTTCCAAAACCCCCATTGAGTTGTGGTATGTAAAAGTTCCTACAATGAAATACTTCAAAGTTTTTGGTAGCAAATGTTATATCAAAAGAGAAGAAGATCTAGGCAAGTTTGATGCTAGATGTGGTGAAGGAATCTTCCTTGGTTACTCCACCAAGAGAAAAGATTATTAGTGCTATAATAAGAGGATAAATAAGATCATTGAGAGTGTGAATGTTAGAGTTTATGAAAACAAGGAAGAGTATTCAATAGCAAGTGGATATGAATCAGATGAACCAGAAGCCTCAACAAGAAAATGAGAGGTGCAGTATGAAGTCAATTCAGATGAATAAGAACAAGCTTTGGAAAGTGTCACCAAAACACTAAGGTATGTAAGACTTAATCATTCTGAAGATCAAATCATAGAAGATAAGAGCAAAGGGTTCTTAACTAGAAGAAAAGATGCAAAGGAACAAGTAAATTTTTGTCTAATTTCCAAGATTGAACCTAAGACTATGGATGAGGCTTGCAATGATGAGAATTTGGTAAAGGCTATGAAAGAAGAACTTGTGCAGATAGAGAAAAAATAGACCTAGGATCTTGTTCCCAAACCAATAGATAAAAATGTAATTGGCACTAAGTGGGTCTTCAGAAACAAGATGAATGAGAATGGTGAAGTGGTAAGAAATAAAGCAAGGTTGGTATGCAAAGGATACTCTCAAGTTGAAGGAGTAGACTTTGAAGAAACATTTGCACTAGTGGCAAGGATTAAAGCAATAAGAATGTTTTTGGCTTTTGTAGCCTACAAAGATTTCAAGGTATACCAAATGGATGTGAAGTCTTTTTTCTTAAATGGAGAATTGGAAGAAGAAGTCTATATTGAACAACCAGAAGGATTCTAGTCATCAGATCAGGGTGACATGGTATGCAGATTGAAGAAGGCATTGTAGGGATTGAAACAAGCCCCCAAGGCATGGTATGCAAGGTTGGATAGGTATCTAATATAGATAGGGTTCAGTAAGGGTACTACTGACAGCAATCTCTACTTCAAGATCAATGATGAATAAATCCTAATTGTTGTAGTCTTTGTTGATATTATTTTTGGAAGCAATGAAGGTATGTGCATGGTTTTTGCTAGAGAAATGCAAAGTGAATTTTAAATGTTCATGTTTGGTGAGATGAATTTCTTTTTAGGTCTGCAAATCAATCAATCAGATAAAGGTATCTTCATTTCTCAGTCTAAGTATGTGAAAGAGTTGTTAAAGAAATTTGGGATGGAAGACTCTAAACCAGTATGTACACCCATGATAACTAGTTGTAAGTTGAGTAAGGATGATAACTCACCTATGACAGACCAAAAAAGGTACAGATCTATGATTGAAGGATTACTTTATCTGAATCAAACCAGACCTAACATAATGCATGCAGTTTCTCTTGTGGCAAGATTTCAAGCAGAACCCAAGGAATCATATGTGATGGCAGCCAAGAGAATTCTGAGATATTTGAAAGGCACAATGGATCATGGTTTGTGGTACCCTAAGGACAATGATTTTACCCTCGGTGCATACATTGATGTAGATTGGGCTAGAGATGTGGATGACAAAAAAAGTACAAATGGAGATGAATTCTTCTTAGGAAAAAGTGATGCAGAGCATATGGGATGCAAGGAAGAGGAATCGATTCAACAAGGTTCAACTACACCAATGAGCCCAAAAACAAGGATCTTCATGGAAAATTGGGAACAGCAGTTAAAGTTCTTGAATTCTTCTTGGAAATGGTGTTTGGACATGTATTAGATCCCATCCCATCCATTGGCAAAGGTGGATCAAACTTTGAACTACTAGTTCCTTCACAAACCCCAAGAAAGGCTAGTAGCCTACAAACGGAGAACAGTCCCAATAAATTTCTGTATAAACATCCAAATGAAAATATTAGACATGTATTAGATACCCATTATGCCTCCCCACAACATACTCCAGAATCAATTTGGGTTGTTTTGGAAAATGTGTTCTAAAAACGAACTAGTAATTCTGCTACAAGGGTTCAAACTCAGAAATGTCACTGTGAAATGCCACGAACAGTCATACATAATTTCCACACAACACAAAATGAGGTCGATCGCTTCAGTCAGATTATAGATAACATAGTTATAGACATTTTCCCCAAGTTACATAAAGATCCAACGGTGGAAACAAAAGTTATGGCGTTTTTCCCAAAACTGGTTACTCTAAATCAGGGTTTTGACAGTTTTTACTAAAAATGCATGAAATGAAAAGGAAATGGAGGGTGATTGTCTGTACTATCACATACATACACTTGAAAATGCCTATGAGTCCATACAGATCTGTACAAGGGCTGTAAACGGCAAATTTTCTGAAGAAAATACAGAAAAATAGTGTTTTTTTAACATTCTATTTCATTCCTTCAATCACCCACGAATTTACAAAGGTAAATAAGGCCTTTTAAAGGCATTTTACACAAGACTCTTTAGTTTCTAACTTCCCAAATGAATGAAACTACTCAAAATACCCTATGACCTTTGGTATTCCCCTATTTGCATTTGTTTTGCATTTTTAGTAACTTTTACATTTTCAACCTCCTTCTCTTACACTTGAAGATTCAAATTTACAAATTTACCAATTAAATGAATCTAATGAGCAAGGTGCTCTTGCAACAAAAAGGTTGGTATCTTGGTTGAGCAAGAAACATGATTCAATATCCTTGTCTATTGCAGAAGCAGAATACATTGCAACAGCATGCAGTTGCACTCAAGTGTTATGGATGAAGCAGACTTTGAAGGATATTAGAGTTGTTTATGAATATCTAATTGCAATATTTTGTGGCAATAGAAGTGCCATAAACATATCAAAGAATCCAATGATGTATTCAAGGACAAAGCATATATCCATTAGGTATCACTTTCTGAGAGAAAAGGTGACAGAAAATGAAGTCAAGTTGGAGTATGTTTCTACAAAGGATCAGATTGCAAACATTTTCACCAAGCCTCTGCCTAAGGATACCTTTGAGTATCTCAGAGAAAAATTAGGGGTCATCACCCCTCCTACTCTAAATTAAGATGCTCAATAGTGCATCATTTTGGTGGTGTTCAGAGATCTGGATTGATGCTTTTCAGGGCTACTTCTCAGGGGAGTAGTCAGAAAGAAAGATTTCAGAAGAAAGTTTGGTTTGGAAACAATAGATTGCAAGTATGTACCCTTTTCCATTGATGTCAAAGGGGGAGAGAGGTCATGTGAAAAAATCAGGTAGACAAGGAAGTACATATGTGCAAAGAGAAAAGGGGAGAATCTTGTCTTAATGGCTATTGCAGTTTTTCACATCATATGTTGCCATCAATGACAAAGGGGGAGATTGTTGCAAGTATGTGCTTAATCGGTGTTGTCATTGATGTCAACATATCTTTGTTGTCATTAGTGTCAAGTGTATCCTATTCTATTACTTGTTTAGAAGCTTTGTATGTTGAGGCTATTGAGAAAATTGACCTCTCCAGAAGAAACAAGTGAGTTACAGTGAAGTCTAGTATAGACAGTGAGTTGTATGCTAAAGAACAGTCTGGTAGATTGCTTCACATTTCTTGCTTCTTGAAGATCTTGGTATGCGGATTGGAAGTTATTTAAAAGGATGTATGAAGATGCTAAATCCTAAGTTTGAGCCTTCGGTGTGAAGAATTTAGAGAGTTCCATTCACTAGAGTAAAACCTACTTTTTCTGAATATTCTTTGGTGACAGGGAGAAAGTGTTTTGCTCCGCATTCCTTCGCAATAAAGTATTTTTCTCTATGGTTCTAGAGGGAAGTCTGGGATGATGATAAGTGCCTACAATTGCAATGGTTCATGATTTGGTGGTCCACAAGCTATCTTTCTTTTATGATAGTTGAAGACAGTGAAGCTCATGTGTTTTGGTGTGAAGATTCCTATTGTTAAAGTGGTTAAGGTTTGTGCAGTTGCTCTTAATGATTATGACATGCTTGTGGATGCCTCATGATCATGTTCCTATCTTGACATTGGTCTGCATTAAGGAATTGAGATTGCGGAGATCTCTTGAATATTGTTGAAGCATGTTGTAGCGTGAAAGATCATGTTTGAGTCCCAGGTAAGGTGTGGCATGATCTGCATACACTTTTACTTCATTTCCTTTGCATAATGTTGTAATAGGTCAAGACCTATTTTTGTAATACCAACCTTGGAGATTGTTCCAATGGTTGATGATTGTAATGCCAACTTTGATGTACATTCCAAAGTCGATGAATGATATATATACTTGTAATTGAGTTGTGGAAAAGCGAAGCTTGGGGGGTTAAGATGCAAAGGTAAGGAAAAGAGCGAGCAAAGGAACTATTGTACTCAAATGTATTTATCTCAGATCTAAAGAAGATGATGATTTTGGTAGTGAGCCAGGAAGTGACCTGACAGTAAGGTTTAACAGCCCTTATTGTAATCTTGCTAGGTTTAGGGTTGAAGCAGTGAGCCTGCTAGACCTAGTTGTTCTTCATGGCAGTGAGCCAACATGTTCTAGGCCCATGGAGTGACCAAGCATGAACATCATTATTTCAAGATTGTAATATATATTGAGAGTTAATCCTCTCCATGGTTTTTCCCCACATTGGGGTTTTCCACGTAAAAATTTGGTATCTCTTGTGTTTGTTTTGCAATTGTGTTTGAGCTTCTGATTTATGCTTTCATGATTTAATCATAAGAATAGCTGGCAAATGATTGAATGTTTTAAGTGTAGAAATTATTAAGGTTTTCAAACAACTGATTCACCCCCCCTCTCAGTTGTCCAGAGTATTTCAACACTCATATTGGGAGAATATGTCTTTTCCAAAATAGAAATTGTCTACCCAATCAGAGAAGAAGAACCAGGAGAGGATATGATCTGAACTGCATTAGGAAATAGAGTAAATGGTGGTGATGTAAAGCCACCTTAGATAGCATCAAACAAGAGAGATAAACCCTCAAATGTGTCCTCCAAATCAGCAATGTGAGACTCCACAAACAAAGATGATATGTCTGCAACATAGGAATCCTAATGAGGTGGATCTCAAAGACTAATATTGACCCACTGCATAGAATTAGTAGAAGCCAATGATGATGTAAGACAGAACTTTGAAGTAGTAGTAGGTGATGGTGGAGCAATGATCTCATCAGGAGGAGAAGCGATCGAAGCCAGCATTTCAAAAAGATGATGTGAGAAATGAGGACACATCTCTTTCTCATGTTGATTACTTCCGCAATATCCGCAATTAGATTTATGTTGATGGTAGAATCCCATCTCCTTAGATGATTAGAGATCAAAACATGCAAATAGATTTATGCTGATAACAGAAGCCTATCAAAGCAAACAGAACCTTTCCAAGAGGTAGCATGTCTAGGATACCCAACAGAAGGCATAAAATTGACAAACTGATTAAAAGATACCTAGAGACAAATCTAAAAAAATTATATAGGTGGTTGTGTAGAGCTCGTTGATACCTTTCCAATGCCTATTCATTTTTGAAAAATAGAGATTCTGGGTGCAAGAACGGAGCTCGAAAGCCAAAAACGATGCCTTGACTTCAAATAGAAAAAATAGGTGCCAAAAAACAAAATCAAAAAAAATTGATCATACCATTTGACAATGTGTAGAACCATCTTTTTGGTAATATTTTGTTTGTGAAAAACTAACTCTAGATGTGAAAGTTTTGATAGTTTGCATAAAATTGCTCCATTAGGGCATGTAGAAGAGGGCAGGATGGAGGATTGCTAGATAAAATGATAAACCCTACAGAAGCACCCTTCAGATCACTTGATAAAATGATGCACCCTATGGAAGCACCCTTTAGACTACTAGATAAAAGGATGCAAAAGCACCCTTCAAATCACTGGATAAAACAATGCACCCTGCGGAAGCACCCTTCGGACTGCTAGATAAAGTGATGCACTCTACGGAATCACCCTTTGGACCACTGGATAAAAGGATGTGGAAGTACCCTTCAGACCACTAAATAAAATGATGCACCCTACAGAAGCACCCTGCGAATCGTTGGATAAAAGGATGCGGAAGCACCCTTCAGACCATTGGATAAAAGGATGCACCCTCAAAAAATCACAGAGATTTTTTTCAATCTCCAATTTTTATGAATTAACATGTGATTCTAGGGTTTTCAACCCTTCTGATCACGTTGGTGATGACGATTTTGGCCAAAAATTCTTTGAAATTGTTGTTCCCCTCCAGATCTAAAAAAAAAAAGCACTCTTGAAACCTTCACAGATCTGGCTTCCCCAAACCAAATTCAGCCAAATAAATCTGCCTTTTCCTGCTACTCTAAATCCAATGGAATACTCCATTTTACACAAAAACACACCCAGCCAATGGCTCTTTCTTGAATTTTCCTCTAGATCTGAGAAGGGGCTTGTAGATCTACTTTGATACCATGTAGAAGTTGTGAAAACAACCTCACAGGACCTAGTGAACATCTGCAAAACCTAAGAAACCTTCCACAAGAGGAAAAAAAAAAGCAAAGAGAGCAATTTGCACAAAAAAGGATGCAATTAATGAAATGGATTCATGAATTACATGTTAGAACTTGCTTTTGTATTTGCAAGTTAGAGAAAACCCTAATATGACTTAAGAATAACCTAAGACTAAAATTAACCCTAAGTAAACTTAATAAAGTGTAATTAAATATTTAATTACACCAACAATTTTCACAGCTCAATAAAAATTTTCAAGAGTGATGACTGCAAATACCTTGTTCTTTGGTTCCAGTTAGGGTTTGATTATGCCAATCACTTTGATTTCTCCTTTGCTTTGCTGCTTAGATCTCCTTGGTTGCATGAATGTTGAATGCAATATGAATTTCTGTTGGATGAATTTCCTTATAACCCCTTTTCATCAAGACCTAGATCACCATAAATGCTATGTTTCAAAAAGTTGTTAACATTTTTTCTACAACTCACAGTTGATAGAAATTGCTCTGCAATCTTCCGCATTAGACTCTTTTCTGCCAAAATTTTCTTCAAAAGATCATAAATACTTATTCTTCAATACATATCTTCATGTTGGATGTCAGCACCACTTTTCTCACTAGGGGAATAGAATTTTTCATTGAAGCTCCCCCTAAGCCAGACCTCTCAATTCACTTCTCGGATGAAGTATCTTCACCAGAGTCTAGCACATAATCATTCTTAACTTCAATAACATCCTCCTTGATCCATATCTTGTTCATCTCCTTCTTGGTTTCTATTAGGTCAACCTTTTGCACTAATTTCTTCTTTTCTACTAGATTATCCTTCTTCATGTTCATGCTTCTGTAGAACCTTGCAATAAGTCTAGACCTATTGCAATTGTTACACACAACATTCCTCTGACTGTTGTTCCTTTCATTCATTCTGGATCTACATTAGTTAGCCTTATGTCCAAATCTATTGCATGTAAAGTGGTTACCATTAAAAGATTGGGCATTCCTTCCATTGTTATAGTCATTCCTTATCTGACTTCTACATTCACTAGCTCTATGACCAACTCTCTTGCATGTAAAGCAGTTACCATTGAAAGATTGAGCATTCCTTCCATTGTTATAGCCATTCCTTATCTGATTTCTACATTCACTAGCTCTATGACCAACTCTCTTGCGTGTAAAGTACTAACTAGAGAAGGATGGAACATTCTGATTCATTCTGCTCCTACATTGAGTAGCCTCGTGACTAAACTTATTGCAAGAATAACAATAACCATTTAAAGATGGGTACCTTTGAGAATTTGGTTGCATGAATGGTGGTATTCTAGGTCCATTCCTTTGATTCTTGATCTGCTTGCCTTTGTCCTTCTTGTTCTCAACATTCACTGCTTGACTTATTTTAGAGTTTTCACCTTTCTCAAATCCCAAGCCTTCTTTATCATTAGGGTTCTTCTGGCTAGCAAGCATCTTATCAAGTTTTGCAGAACTTATCTTGAATTTTTCTTCATAGTTATTTGCCTTCTCCAAATTAGACTTCAGGTTCACAACTTCTTTTTCAAGTTTTGCACATTCTTTTGATTTGCCTTTCACCAATTGATTTAGGTCTTCTTCTACTTTTGCCTTATCTTTAATTTGCAGTTTTAGATCATCCAAGAATTCATTTGTTGATCTCAATTGTTCACTAACTTCCTTATGTTTTTCTTTGAAATTCTTGACTTGCTCCCTCAACTTTCTAATGCACTCATCTGTTTCCTTGATATTTTCCTTCAAATCCTGGTTTTCTTCTTCAATCTTTTCAAGGTCTTCAAGAGCACCCTTGAGTTTTTCATTGTTGACAAACATGTACTCTTCTTCTGTAACTCCAATTGGATGAATTTATCTTAGAGGAGTAGGATACTTTCTAGCTTCCATGTGTTCAATCTCCAAGATCTTCCTCAAGCTGTTAGACTTCTTCCAAGGAACCAAGCACTGATACCAATTGTTGAACACCCAGAATACTAAGAGGGGGGTGAATTAGTATTCTATTAAACCATTCACTTATTAAACCTATAATCCATTTGCCACATTCAATAAAAGTAAATCAAATCAAGCATAGAAAGCACAAACATAAACCATAACACATGAACACCATGATTTTTACATGGAAAACCCAAAAAGGGAAAAACCACGATGAGTGTTAGCTCACAATATATTATGCAGTAATAATACCAAATTACAAAGAGGCTCACTGCTTGAGGGCTCACTGCCTAGGGCTCACTATCCATAAAGATGCTCACTGCCAAAGAAAGAGAATGAATGGCTCACTGGCAAAAGAACTATTACAATTGCATCTTACAAATGCATGGGGTACAACTCCAATGAAGCTCAGAATACTATCTCAAAACTTTTCATCCCAATCTACTTTGTTACACTGCTCTGCTCTTCATATAACTTCTTCTCAAACACTTGTCGCATTAATTGGATCACAAAACTTCATACATGTCACACTCACTCATTTGCATTTGCATCACTCACATCAACCACCAAATTTAATCTCATATATATCTACAACACTTACAAACTTAAAATTAGGTCGACTTGCTAGGATGAAACGTGTAATTATACAATGTGTAGCTTGTCGACCTAATGGATTAACCAAAATACTTTAAGAACCAAAACAACACTTGAAAAATATTCTCATATGTCAAATCTAACTATATAATCACTTAGAACATGATTCTAATCAACACATTCTTCCACACAAAGATTATACTATCAGGTCAGCCTCATAGACTGACTTTCACAGACTCAGATCAACTATCAGATTATAACTTTCAATGCAGAATACAAAACTTCTTCAAATTCACAACTAAGACTCCTTAGACATCCCAGAACATGGTTTCAAAACTGTAGAACAAAATATTAACATGCAGAAAAATATAGAGTATCAGAAGCTAGATTATGTCTCTATCAAACACTGTATTCTGCTATGCCAAACTTGTCCAACTTGAAACTATATTTTTGAAGCTCGTCAAAAAGTAAAACTCTAGATTTAGAAACATATAAGTATCACTAACATCATACCAAAACCACAAGACCTGATCTAAAAATGCGGACCAATGTGGACCATAACATTCTAGCTCTATAGTCTTCTCTATATTCTACCAACACTTAGCCAAAATGTCTAAGTCTTCTTTCTAGACCAAAATTCTCTATACATATGACTTCATGAGGATTACTATAACCTCACAACCCTTTTGAATCGTTGTTGTTTGTTTCCATCAATGACAACAACATCCAAACTTTATACTTAATCAATCTAAGTCATACCAACAATGTCTTCATCAATGATGTTTACCAAGTTGCCAACAACTAGTCCTTGTGCCCCTGACTGTTCTGTATCTTGAGCTTTGAAAAATGGTCAGTATCTAATCTATGTCTACTATCTTTGTGTGTGAGCATTTATCAGAATTCATCTGTTTACTTATGATTTTGCATAATTAGGGTTTGAAGCATAATTAGGCATTAAATTAATACATTAATCATCAATTTCCAAATTTCCCTATCATTACAAGTGACAACCAACATGTAGGTGAATCCTCTTGAAAATTTTGTGATTCAACTCAGTTAAATGTCCTTGAATGTGTGTAGTGAAAGGAGGATCTAGTTAAATTATCTATCAATCCCATCTTCCCTCTTTTTCAATATAACATTTTGGTGAACCCATGTTTTTATTGAATTTTACACCTTGATGAGTGTTTTACTTCAGATTTACATTCATTAATTTCATTTTCATCTTATTGCATTTGAAAATTTACAAAAGAAATTGAAAAAATTGAAAAAAAATGGCATCCTAGGCTTGCATTTTGACAGAGTTTGCATCAATTTCATATAATCTATTATTTTTGCATTAGATATGATATAAATTACATCATTCATCATTTTACAATCAATTTCATTACATTTTCATGCTTAAATTGTTAGATTTTGCTTGAAATTATGCATTTTTTATATAACCTATTCTTGGCAAAAGCTAGGCTTTGTAGGTAAAATCTTGTTTCAGATTTTACTACTCTTTTTCAACACTCTTTTAGGACTGATTTCTGATTTTAGTGTTTCATCATAGTGTGTTTTTGCATTTTCATTTTAGATTTTGCATTTACACATAGTCAATTTCAACAAAAACTAGCATATTCACTCATTTTTCCTTGAAATTACACTTGCATTGAGCATTGTAGAACTTGTGACATCATTTTCAAATCTGAGCTGAGCTATTTCATATCATAAATCTGATTATACTTCATTCATACATCATTTTACATAGTTTCATGCCTTAATTTCACAATTAGGGTTTAAAATCCTTGCATTTTCACTAGATTTTGATTTATTCTTCATCTAGATTTGCATTATAGGTGCGTTGTGAAGGATATTGATGCATTATTGGACTGATAATAAGGTTAGTATTTTCTACCTCTTTTCAATTTTGTCACAACACTACTTCTTTTAGGCATTTGCATTGAAAAAAGTGAAAAAATCAAGCATTTTTAGGTCATAAACATACATAGTTTTGCATACATATCAAAATATTTTAAAATAAGATTTGGTATTCATTTAAAAACAAGCATACATGGATTCTAATAGAAACAACAATGCTATGTTCCCTCCTAAACCTTATTTGAAGAGAAAAACTCCTAAACCTGAAATAAAATGTACACCTTATGATAAAACAATGAGTGATATTTAGGGACCTCTCTATATTACAGTGAATGTAATGGATATCCCGTGCATGTTACACTTATAGATCCTAATTTCATGACTAATGTGGTAACGAAAGAGTTCCTTCTCTCACATGACTTGATACAAGATTCTTATGAACCTTCAGACTTAATGATTAAGACACATACTGGAGCTTTCATGCCTACCTTTGGGAAGATAACTTTCTTGGTTTTAGTTTATTATAAATCCGTGGATCAATTATTTGATTTCATTCCTTTATTTGACCTCTTCCACATAAAACTAGGATATCCATGGCTCAAAGCTATGAAGGTTGTCCCCTCAACTATTCATAAATGCATAAAATTTCCCTTACATGGACAAGTGCGTACTATTCATCGTAATTGATGGCAACCCATGGTTATGGAGAAGAACTTTACTCTTGATTACTTTTGGCCATGACCTGATATAGAACTTAAGCCACAAAGAGACCAAACTTTCTTAGCATATAGATGATATAAAGCAAAACTTCTATCTAGAGTGGTTGAACCTTCTATTCAACAAGCAACAAGAGAAGAACAACCTGCTTTAGAAGAACTTCCTAGAGATAAAGGTAAAGAACTCTATGTTGAGGCTCCTCCTCCATCATCCTTACAAGGATCAGGAGTGACTCGTGGAAAACAAAGCACTTCATCGAGACAAATTAGATTTGAAAAAGATTCCTCCTTTGAGATAAGAAAACCTATGGAAAAACATGAAACTACTTTTGAAGATATAAGCAATAAGACAAGAAGGAATAGACAAGCAAGAGAAAGGAGGAAGAGAAGACAAGCTTTTGCCCAATGAAATGCACCTCAACAAGAAAACATTCCACCTAACATTTAACAAAACAATGAAAAAATTAAATAAAAAGAGATTAAGAATAATGATAAACATTGGGCCATTGTACCTTATGTACCTCTTTCCTCTCGCATTCAAGATTGGGAAGAAGATGATTTTCTTGATGACAACCGCAAGCTCGATTGTACCTTCAGGTAACTATTTCTAATCCTGGTGGTCACATATATCGTAGCATGATTGGCTCATTTATGTGACTTCCCCTCTTGTGTTATGTTCCCCTGTGATGTGTTTTGTGTTGGTTAGGCCTCCTAGGATGACCCTTGATACTCTTGTAAGGTCAAGGATACCGGGAGATGGCCTTGGTTGTTACCATTTTGCTATTTGTATCATCATTCTTCTATCTTGTTTCTCCTCTATTTTCATTGTTGTGTGTTGTGTCTTAGGTGCATAGCATTGCAGTTGATGACCTGGGGGCATACTCCTATGTGATTGTTCATAAGACACTTATTCTCCTCTCTCTTTTTATTGTTTACTTTCTTCTAGTGATTCTATCTAGACAGAGAATGATGAAAAACAAACATATACTAATACAGACCATGTATCCCTTTAGCAAGCAAAGAAAAAATGGACCTAGTGCATATATGAAGACGGGGTTGATTTATATAACCAACTCTTGGCTAGTAGAATCACTCCGTGTGATATTTTGATGTTGTCTTATCTTTGCTAACAAATCATAACAATACATCTTATCCATGCACTTTGTTTATTTTGGTTGTCTCCTCTTGTTGTTACACTCGATTTTGAGAACCCTGCAGTATAATCCCCATGGCTATACTTGGACTTGAACTCGTTTGTGTAGCCTTGGCTTCTTTGTTTTCATGCATTGCTTAGATTAAGAAGTGTGTGTTTGTGGGAACATTCGGCGATTGTGAGCACATGTCATCTTTGGGGGAATGGGCTTTGTGAAAGCTCTTATTCCCTTGTGTGTTTTCTCTCTACCTTAATATGCTTGATATTGGTACATGACATCAACCACCTTAATGTGGGGGCATATAAGGTAAGTTGTCTGATGATTTTGGTACTAACAAAGCATTTTTGTAAGCCCTCTACAGAGGCGAGATGTTGTATCTTCGGCGTGAGTACACATCTTTATTCTATATTGCAATCATAAAGCCCTATGCAGAAGTGGGATATTATGCATATCCTTTTATTCAAATCCTTCTATACAGGTAGGGATGGTGTATCTCTTGAGCTAGTGCATATTCTTTTTATTTCAAAAGTCCTCTGAGTAGGTGGGGTTGGTGTATCTTCCCTTAAGCATGTCTTTGGTAGTTGTTGTGGCATAAGCCCAACCATCAATTGTGCCTATAGCGTGTTTGAGATGGTGGGGGCTTAATAATAAGTTGCTTCCATCACCTTGTTTATCATGTTTTAGACGTATAGTATGTCTTTGGCATGCTATACGGTGCTCGTATATTTCATGTGTTTTTCCCTTATGTAGTCTAAAGCTATGTTGCAATAAGTCCCTCCCTAAACTTGGGTTTTGTATGGCATGTTTTTCCTTGGTGTACTCTAAAGTTGTGTGGCAATGCGTCCCTCCCTACACCTTGGGTTTTGTATGGCATGCTTGTTCTCAAGTGTAGTCTAAAGATGTGTGGTGAAATGCCCCTCTCTACACTTTGAGATTTGTATTGTGTGTCTTATCCCCCATATGTAGTCCAAAGAGCGTGGCAAAATGACCCTCCTACATTTTGGGGTTGTGTGTTACATTTTTACTTTCCATGTATATGCATTCATTTATATATATGAAAATGAAAAAGAAATAATCACTACATCCATTATATTTATCATGTTTTGCATGTCTTCAATATTGTCTTCTCTGTGTCCTGCATGACTATTACTATCTTCACTGTGTTTGGCATGTTTGGCATGTGTTTTCTCTAATGTCTACCTGAGACTAGGGGCTAGAAATAGTTCCTCAATCTTTGTGTATGCATTAGCTTCAAGTGCCCGGCATGTTTGTTGTGTTTTGACCATACTTTAATGCATGTATGGGTTGTATATCTATTTAGTGTGAAATTGGATACCTTGTTTACTCTAGGTTAAGTACCACAATCTCACAGCTAAGCATTGGGAGGACAAAGACCAAACTTGTAAACAAGCTTCTAATCACTTTGTCTATCCCTTACGCTCGCGTGGTTATGAAAGCTAAGGCATTAATCAAGATTTTATCAAGTGTTTTCCTTTCAACCAAGTAAAACCATAATTATGCCTTAAACCAGAAATATATAGAAACTGATGAAGCAATTGACAAAACTGATCATAGAAGTGTAGAGATAGAGTTCTAGAGATAGTGTACCTAGATTTTGAGGGCTGTATGGACTAGGGCACCTGCTCCAGTGTCCTGAAAGTTTCTGAATAGGAAAATCCTCTACATATGGTGTCTAAGACTGCTAAAAGGCTTCTAGATCCTAGAATAAACCCGTGGTTGGACTAGGGTGCCCGCTCCAATGTCCCGCAAGTCTCAGAATCCAAAAATCTAAAAGTTTGTCATGACTGTACCCATAATATCCTTCTTCATGTAGCTTCTTTCTGCTAGAACCTTCAAAACACAATCTGGACCTACAAAAGAAGGAAATTGTTGTGGCTATATAGGAGCTTGCCTCAATCAAGCCCCGTCTTCGATATTTCTACCTCAACAATAGACAAAGATAAAGATTTACAGAAGTGTGTTCAAACCTAACAATGTGTGTATGCATAAAATCAAACCCTAGATGTCTCAATCAAGGGAAGATCAACAACTTGCTTTGCATCACTAAACACATACAACTTCACCTCAAGGAGATGAGATAAATGAAGACTTGCATGAACAAGAAGGCGAATCAGCAATGTCCGCAGAGGATCTCCAAGCTTGCTGTTGGAGGCTTCAACCCTTCTCCTGATCATGCGAAGGGTGTACAAACCCTAGGAAGAGCAAGATAGACTCAAGATCTTGATTCCTAATCTTCATCCATTATCTCCAAGATAGCAAATAAAGAATACTTCCAAGAGCTTCAACAAGTCACCGATCTTCAATAGAAATTGTAACAGAGTTTTGGCATCAAGCTTGCATAAGAATTATGTGTGATAAAATGATTTGCAAAATTCTTTTTATATCTAGCTTTAGGGAATTCAAATTTTGAAATAACGTCTTGATATCGCGTGAAAACTGAGAATTTGAAAATAGAATCCTGAGGCACTCGGCGAGAACCGACACCCTGCCAAAATTCAAAATCCTGTGAAATAGGGGAGGACTAGGGCACGGGCATCCAAGTCCTAGCCCCCAATTTTAGCTCAAATCTGCATTTTTGGGGGTCCTAGGGACCCAAATCTCAAATCTCTTTTTGGGTTCTATCAATAAGTTACCTCAAAAGGTGAATAAAATGCTCCTAGACTTAGTCAATCAGGGTTTCAGGAAGGCCAGAAAAGAAAAGGTTGAGAGGTCACCAAGAGTGAGGAGCTAAACCAAGGGAAATTGTACCATTCCATACAGGAGGACAATTTTTGATGTTACATTTAGCCCCCACTTTAGTGGCCATATGACACTAGGTGCATATGCAACTAAAGGAAAGTAAATACATCAATCATCGAAAGGATACCCAAAAGGATACTGTAGAGGAAGCCGAAATGTTGTCATTGAGAAGGAAGGAGCCCCCAAGTCTGTAATCCTACAAGACCACAAGGTTAGGAACTACAACCTACAAAGAAACACTTGTTAGAGAAATCAAAATCAAATCAACCTACAACCACCACCAATGAGTTAGTATCAAAAAAATGCTAAGGGGGTTAAGTGATAAGGCAGGGAGGAAATCGAGGGAGATATATGCCCCCCCTTATTTTTGCTTGCTTAGTCTGAGAGTAGAAACAAGGAGATATCCATGAGTGTTGATTTCAAGGGAAGTGTGTTATGAGGGTCATTTGTGTTGGAAATAAGACAGACAACTGAGAGGGGGGGTGAATCAGTTGTCTCAAAACTTTGTGTCTTTTTGCAGTTAATTCTTTCTTTTGCTACTTAACAATTCAATAATTTAATCATAAAAGCAATCAATCATAAGAGTAAGAGAAGCAACATAATAACACAATTGACACCAAGATTTTTGACATGGAAACCCAGTTAAGGGAAAAAACACGGTAGGGGTTAACCCACAAAAATTAATACCATGTTAAAATTATTTTACAAATGGGAATGCACATGCATTCAGGCTCACTGTCCAGAGCTCACTACTCAAATGGAGGCTCACTACCTATGGAATTATTACAATAGAATAACAGAGATATGAACTGATTAATAGAATCTACCTATGCAAAAGTTTTAGTTCTGGTTAAGTACAAAACTAATCTTACACATTTCATCTTTGCTCTATTCTTCTTACTGTTCTGCCTTCATTCATACTTTGGATTTCTTCTCTTCTTACATACACCTTCTTTGCATACACACACACACACTAAATCATCCAATTCCATCAAAAATATATATCCACAACATGATCTACAATCATTCTATCAGTCAACTTCAACAACACTTAGAACTTTTATGAATGTTATGCTCTGTCGGCTAGATCGATGCATAACTTAAGATGCGGACCAAAACTTGCTCTTGAAAATCATCACCATTTGTCCAACAAACAACTTCCATACGTCTGGAATTAAGATCTTCTACAAGGTTGGCTTGTTCTTCTTCTGTCTGCTTTGACAAACTGGAACCCGATACTTAGAGGCTAATATCTTTTGAATCCTTCATCACCGGAGGACAAAAATCTAGATTTAGACTGTCTTGACAATGCATATGACTACCTTAGATCCACAGCTAATCATGAATTTCCACCAGATAGATCCAGACCAAAATATTGGACCTTGTTACTGCTCTGTTCCTAACTGTCTAGACTTAGACAAATTTTGAATCTAACTTCCGGTATGAACAAATTGTGTTATGCAGATGATTGCGATGATCTTAGTTACCATCAATGACAACACCTATCAAGAAAAGCAGTGTCTCTTGCGAACAATCTCCCCCTTTGGCATTGATGGCAACACTTAGTGAAAAATGACTAAGTGTCAGAATAACTCCTTCTTTGCTTGTACTCCATATTGTTATTCATACTTCATTCCAATGCTCCCCCTTTGTTGGATTCCTCATTTTTCACTACTCTTCACTCCCCCTTTGACATCAATGGCAAAGGGTGGGGTCCGCAAGACAAAATCTCTGAAACCTCTGTGTATAATGCCGCATATGTACAAGTAATCATTAAGTTCTATTTACATGAACTTGAGAATGTCTGCAAAGTTAGTTTTTAATTGCACAAGTTTAGTGGCCCAAGTACTCTTCATTCCATCCAAAATTGAGATGTGCCCACTCAACAAAAATGAAAATGCTTCTACCTTTGATAGATCCAATGGATCACTAGTCTGAATTGCAGTATGAGCTTCAGATAGGGCATTATACATTATCTCTAACTTAGGGGCAATCAATCCCCAGATCTCACACATTCTCTTCATGATGTTGCCTTTCTCTTTGACAAGTTTCTTTAACTCCTCAGTCAAGCTAATTACTTGACATTCCTGACTTATGGGTGACATAGTTAGAGGATCAAAATTATTAAATAGATTTGACAAGTTCTGTTCTTGTTCCTTTATCTTCTTATCAATATCCTCACTTACTTTGGGCCAGGATAGACAAAATTTATATGCATCACTTCCATCACTTAGATCATTTTGAATACTCTTTATACTGATAGCAAGTATAGTCTTATCATACCCTATCAAACTTTTAATTTCATTAAATTTCTTATCCAAAAACTCATTTCTGACTTTTGTCTTAGCAGACTTCTCAAAGGACTCAAAATGAGTATTTATAGAACTTACAAGATTTTTTAGATGTCTGGAGGGCGAATCAGATGGATTCTTCTAGTAGGAAGGCATTAACTTTTCCAAAATTCTGGTTGCAAGCCCCAGTAGCTCATTGTCCTCCATGTAGAACTTTAACATCTTTTCTCTAGCCTTTACTTGGGTGAATGATGCTATTTTCATCAATTAAATTGGAGAGAGAGCATTTGGATTGGCTAAACCTTGGAGTAGTTTAGGTTCATCAAGCTCAATTATTCTTTCTCAAGAAGACTTTTCAATGCATCAGCAGTGTCTCTTGCAACATTTTCTAAACCACCCTTTTGTTCATCAGATTTCTCAGTATCTACTTTAGGTGCTTCAATGTTTGCACCATCTTCTTCTACTTTATCTCTCTTTCCTTTTTCCTTCTCTTTCTCTGCTTTACTATTCTCTATGTTTTATGTAGAGGGACTCTTTTTAGTTTGTTCACCACTTGCAACCAGATCTGGAGGGCTATGTGTAGTGGCAATATTCTCTTCTTTTTCAAAATGATCAGGTGGAGGAGTTACTTCTGCATCAACTATTTTGTTTATCATATCTATGTCCTCCTAATTGACTTGTTCCTTTTCCTGGACTTCTCTGACATTCAGACCTAAAAATCCAACATTCCTCTCTTCATAGATTAACTCTAAAGGATCTAAATTAACACTTTCATCATCAATTCTTTTGTTAGTCTATCCTTCTGGAGCTTCATATTCCAGAACTGGAAAATTAACTTCTTCTACTTGTTTTTCTAAAATGATATAATATGTATCTTTGTCTAAAGCTTTTCTCAAGATTTCTTCTATTTCTTTTGCAATTTCCTCAGTTTCTCCAAGCATTAGTTTATTCATCCAGACCTTTCTTCTAAATTTATCTTTAACTTCTCTAAGGATTTTATCTACTTCTTTTCTGGTCATCACAAGACACAAAGTGGAGAGAACATACTCTCTAAGTTCTATGTCTTTATCCTTAGCTACTTCTTTTCTCATTTCCAGTACTTTCCTTAAATTCTTTGGAAGTTCTTGTAAATTTTCCAACAGGGCTCTATTGAATTTATTCAAATTTATGATAATGGCATCTTCCAAAATTTTCTTATTTGCTTGATGAAAATTATCATAGTAAACTTTGACATGCTTTAAATTTCCATGAACAGTGATTGTTTTTACGATTTCATCAATAGTCATAGAGACCTTACTAGTGACTGGCTTTTTACTGGCCTTATTGCTTTTGGAAAGCTGGTCTTCAGAAGTCTTTGAAGTTCTAAATTTCTTGGATCTTATTTCTTTTATTTCTTCATCTGTCTCTATCTCCTCATCATCTTTTGTGCTTGTGTGGGTTCTTGTGGCCTTGGTTTTCTTCCTTTTCCCTCCATCACCGGATGGAGTCCCTTCTGGCTTCTTAGTGGAAGTGGACTTGAGTTACTCAGTAGGAGTTACAGAACTCCTTGTCTTCCTTGAAGAAGTTGGTGGAATTTTTGGAGCGACTTTCTGCTGACTTTCATCTTTTTCTTCTGTAGTCTACTCAGTGCTCTTGTTCATCTTTTCAATTCTTTCTTTGTTTTTCTTTACTGCCTCCTTAGTTAAGCCAGTGCTCTTAGCATACCTTTCAACTTGTCTTTGCACTTTCCTCTTGGTCTTAGGTTGTCTGAGTTCCACATGTAATTTTAGACTTAATTCCTTGTAGGTTCCAAACCTTTCCATAGAGGTATCTTTAGGTGTGCTCAGAAGATACTGAGCATACATATCCAACACTCTTCCATCCACCTCATAACCCATAGGCATTATCCAAACTTTCCTTGGTTCTATAGCTTCCATCAAGCACTAATTTGTGTCAACCATGAAACATGTCTTTTTCATACTTCTTCACAATTGTTTTAGGGATTATTTCCCTTGCTTGCATTAAACTCTGGAAGTTTTTGAAGTAACCCCAAATGGTAGTCTTTTGGGCTTGGGAATCACCAAGACTGAGAAGGTGATCTCTTATTTTCCATGCTACTGGTCTGTCAGTTGTCCAATGCACACTTTGAATTCTAGGTACTTCGTTCATAAAATAGAAGAACAAGCATATAATCAAGGAACCATATTTGAAGGAATTTTTCTTAGCTTTCTTCATCTTGCTCAAATTCTCAATCAACTAATTTTGTAGCAGTTTATAAAGATCATAATCAGCATTTTATTTTAACATTTGATAGGCCACATAAATTACAGTTCTGGAGACAGAGTTTTCTCTGCTGGAGTGGTAAATTTTGTACCCAATCACCATGGAGGAGAATTTGACATCTGGTTCTATAATATCGTTGATGGTCATTGCCCTTCTATCAAACTTGGCACTAGTAGCATCAATCAATGTCTAGTTTTTCACGGCTTTCAGCATGGGTAATCCGCTAGAGGAGTTTAACCCAGTTACAATTATGATAACATCCTTTGTAATCTTGAATGGTTTCAATATCCATATGAACTCATCATGTATACAGCTTAAGATATATCAAACCCATTCATTTTCATCAAATATCAGAAACCTAATGACTTGCAGAAAATGTTTGCTTTCGAGGGCTTTGTATTCTGGTTTCAATTTGTGGCTATCATCTGTTAAGTAGTTGTTAAACAAATCCAAGAGTTTCAAGTTTCCAAATTCATCCATGTTACAGTGGATGTATGCCCTAATATCCTCAACATGTAGTACACCATATGGAACCTTAGAAAATGTGCCCAACGGTTCAATTTCAACTGATTTGTGTGGATGCTTCTTGAATATTGGTCAGGGTCTTTCAGTTAGATCAACAACTAGAGGTGTAGCCTTTTGCAGAAATTGAGAGCTCAAGAGATTTCATAGAAAATAGAAAATACCTTGTTACGTAGATTAGGGTTTTTGCTTGGAAATCCTTTTCTCGCTTCCAAATCTTGAGAATTCCTAGCTCTAATTTCGTCCACTTCTTTCTTCTTGTTTTCTCCTAATGCAAAGTGTTTCAAATGAGGAATGAATGGCCCTTTTAAGCTTCACATCACCTAATTTGCCTTTGTAATAAATGCTCTGCCCTAGCACATCCAGTAGCTCTATTTTTTAATAGTCTTTCATGTATCACTCTGTAATTTTCCATAATCACTTCCTTTCTTCCAAAATTCCTTCCAAATGTTATGAGTCAATTCAAGGTACCTTTTCCCATTGTGCCAGAACCAAGCACTCAACTACTGGCTATGGTAATTTGATTTATAATGCTGCTCCCCCTGAGCCAAGGCTCCCAAATCAATTCCCAGAGGAATTTTCAGCACCAGATTCCAGTGCGGATCCATTATTGTCATCCATAATTGTTTTCTTGACCCATATCTTGTTTGATTCATTCTAAGTCTTATCCGTATCAATTTTTTCTTTTCCTTTGTCTTGTCTCTGCTCATCCAGTTTTCTATTTACCAGACCATTTCTTCCATTATTCCTACTTTTGCAGAATCTTGCAATATGACCAGATTTATTGCAATTAAAGCACACAACATTTATTTTCTTGTAAATCTGATTTTCTCTTGATCTGCATTAACTGGCCATGTGTCAAAACTCATTGCAAACAAAGTAGCAACCATTGAAAGAATTACTAATTCTTCTATATTTAGTATTATTCATTTTCATACTTCTGCATTCATTTGATCTATGACCATACCTCTTAAATTTGAAGCATTGACCAGAGAAGGATGGACCATTTTGATTTACTCTGCTTCTGCACTGAGTAGCTCTATGACCAAATTTGTTGCATTTGAAACAATTTCCATTGAATGATGGATATCTTTGAGCATTAAGCTATCTTACCGGAGGTTCTCTAGTTCTGTTTCTCCCATTCCTAGGTTGAAAATTTCTTTGTCCGGATCTAGAGCTTTCACCTTTCTCATATCCAAGACCATGCTTGTCATCAACCCTTTTATGTCCTTCGAGCAGTGCTTCAAGTTTTGCTGAGCTTATCTTGAACATCTCCTTATATTCATTTGCAACATCTAGGTCACATCTGAGAATGATAATTTGCCTTTCAAGTTCTCTCTCATTATCTCTACTTTCTTGTAGATCAGACTCTAGATGGCCAGCTATTCCATCTAATTTGCAACATTCTTTAGTTGCTTCTTTTAGTTTTTGATTTAGATCTTCTTCAATTTTCTTCCTATCTTTACTTTCTTTGGTTTGCCTCATCACCCTAGATTCCATTTCAATTTTCAGAACAACAACTTCTTTTGACATCTTTTCACATTCCTTTGTCTTTTCTTCCAAAGCTTCATTCATGCTATTTTCTTCAGGTAAATTGGATAGCTGTAGAAGTAGCTCCTTTTTCCTTTGCATAGATTTCTTTAATTTATCTTTTAACATTTCAATGGTATCATCAGCATCTTTAAGTTCACCTCTTAGATTACTGATTTCTATTTTAGACTGAACAAGCTCTTCTAGGGCCAACTGAAATTGATCTTTGAGTGATCCCATTTAAAACTTCTTCCAAGATCTTTTCCTCAAGATGTTAGGCTTCTCCAAGGAACCTTGCTTTGATACCAATTGTTGGAAATAGGACAGACAACTAAGAGGGGGGGTGAACCAATTGTCTCAAAACTTTGTGTCTTTTTACAGTTAATTCTTTCTTTTGCTACTTAATAACAATTCAATAATTTAATCATGAAAATAATCAATCTTAAGAGTAAGAGAAGCAACATAATAACATAATTGACACCAAGATTTTTGACATGGAAACCCGGTTAAGGGAAAAACCACGGTGGGGGTTAACCCACAAAAATTAATACCATGTTAAAAGTATTTTACAAATGGGAATGCACATGCATTTGGGCTCACTATCCAGAGCTCACACCTCAAATGGAGGCTCACTACCTATGGAATTATTACAATAGAATAATAGAGATTTGAACTGATTAATAGCATCTACCTATGCAAAAGTTTTAGTTCCGGTTAAGTACAAAAACTGATCTTACACATTTCATCTTTGCTATATTCTTCTTACCTTTCTGCCTTCATTCACACTTTGGATTTTTGCTCTTCTTACATACGCCTTCTTCGCATACACACACACACACTAAATCATCCAATTCCATCAGATATATATATCCGCAACATGATCTACAATCATTCTATCAGTCAGCTTCAACAACACTTAGAACTTTTATGAATGCTCTACTCTGTCAGCTAGATCGATGCATAACTTAGGGTGCAGACCAAAACTTGCTCTTGAAAATCATCACTCATGTTGGCCACTATCACTGATCATCACCATTTGTCCAACAAACAACTTCCATACGTCCATAATCAAGATCTTCTGCAAGGTTGGCCTATTCTTCTTCTGTCTGCTCTGACAAACTGGAACCCAGTACTCAGAGGCTAATATCTTTTGAATCCTTCATCACTGGAGGACAAAAATCTAGATTTAGACTGTCTTGACAATGCATATGACTCCCCTAGATCCGCAACTAATCATGACTTTCCACTGGAGAGATCTAGACCAAAATACCAGACCCTGTTACTAATCTATTCCTAACTGTCTAGACTTAGACAAATTTTGAATCTGACTTTCGGTATGAACAAATTGTGTTATGCGGATGATTGAGATGATCTTAGTTGACATCAATGACAACACCTATCAAGAAAAGTAGTGTCTCTTGCCAACAATTTGAAGAAACAATGCTTAAACATATCACATTGGGGAAGAGAGAGAGCGGAACCCAGTTTCCAATGCAACAAACGGCACTGAAATCGAAGTTTGACAGCTCAAGAAAATGGCTCAAGAGTGAAAGGGCACACTTTTGCACCTAGTTAGGGATAGGAATTCTTACTCACTTATTTATGTAAAAGGGATTTTTCACTTATCACTAACTCATTCTTGTTTCTTATCATTGCAAAAAAGGTAGAAGAGAGAGAGAAGGAGAATAGGAGAACGACCATGCCAAGCTGACATCCATATCATGCACCATGACTGGAGATGCTCTGAGCCTGAGTGGTGGAGAGACGCTTCGAGGCCAAGGTAGGGTCTTGATTTCATGCTTCTGTTGTCCTTCATTGTACTTTTGCTTTCACATTTATTGATGTCTATGCCAAGAGGGGAAGGTGGACAAGGTTTCTAGACAAGGGCGCCCAAGTCCCTCTGGGGTGCCCTAGTCCCACAGGGGCGCCAGTGTCCCTCTGGGGTGCCCTAGTCTTCCTAGGGTGCCCTGGTCCATAGAGGACATAGGCCCTAGGCATAGGCATTCTATTCAGTTCTTGATACCTTATTTTGGTTTCTAGAGGGGATTCTGATACTCTTGCTTTCTTTCTGATCTGCAGGATGTCCCTAAGATGCTTGAGCACACAGGCAGTCATCTGATGACACTACTACGAGAGCCTACTAGCGCTTTGACTACCACAAAGAGAGAGCATTTATAGATGGTGGGCCTATGGTGGGTGTTTGAGATGCCCACAATCAGATTCCACTATGCTATGCTCATGGCACTGATGGAGAGATGGGATGCAGATACATCCACATCCCACTTACTGACTGGTGAGATTACCATCACATTAGAGGATGTATTTAGGATCCTTCGACTACTGATCCGAGGAGAGACAATGAGGGTTGTTGGACATTGCTCAGAGGAGTATACTCGCGAGAGTCATCTATATTGCTTGGGTCACACTATTTCACCTGTAGAGTGAGGACACATTCAGCTCCGTTTACTAGAGAAGGGAGGCAAAGACATTCCCTTACTACGGAGGATCATGATTGTGTTGCAAGTATGAGGTGAGCCAGTGTTGTCATTGATGTCAACATACTCATATTGCATTGATAAGAAGGATTTGATGAGCTGTGTGCTGAGGATATTGAGAAAATTAGCCTCAGTCAGGAACAGTGAAGAACAGTGATGAGAAGAAGGCAAATGTACTGTATAGGATGAGAACCGGAGGATGCGGATTAAAGGGTTAGTAGATATGAGTCTTGAGATGCTTCAGTTAAGATTTCAGAGGTCCGCATGAAGGTCTGAAGGAGTTGTGGCTGTCGGTATAGAACCGGTTCCGGCAAGTATCCAGAGGTGACAGAGGATCACAAAAAGGTCCGGTGAGGTCCGGAATTGTATTATCCTAATCTGCGGATTGGAAGGAGTGTTTCGGATGTCCTTGTGATGTGTCATCCTGATTTGTGTATGATTTGGAGGTCTGGAAGTACCTCTTTCATTATGACAGTGGCGACAGACTGTGTTCTTGAAGTTCCGGATGAGGAAGACAAGAGATTCCAGTAAGTAGAGGAAGTGCGGATGTATCCGGTCATTCAGATAGGCTTCTGAAGGTTCTTGGATCATGTTTAGGTTGTGTTGTTGGTCCGCATTGATGGTAGAGCCAGAAATTGAAGTTATTCTTCTGGATGAAGTTCTTGTTCTGTTTAGCCGACCGGATGAGTTGTTCATCCTGCGAATGTTCTTGTGGTGGCCGACCGGATGTGTTATTCATCTTGCGGATACTCTTATGGTTGTTTGCTGACTTAGATGTTTGTTCCTAAGTCGATGTCTTGTATAAATAACGGTTTGTGAGTTCATTTCAAAGTGTGGTGTGTGGATGAGTGTGGCATAGCGAAGAAACGTGCGAAAGGCAGAGCAAAGATTTTTGGGCTTAATTGGAACTGATCCGGACATGGTAGAGATGTCATTCTCCAGTTCAAGACTGTGATTTTTATCACTTTGTAGACAGTGTGTCTCCTTGTAGGCAGTGGGCCTCTTTGTGAGCAGTGTGCTCGGGCAGTGAGCCCTTATTGGCATGTGCCATTCATTTTTCTTTATTCTTCTAACAGAGAATAATTCTTGGGTTAATCACCCCGTGGTTTTTCCCTTAACCAGGTTTTCCACGTCAAAATCTTGGTGTTCAATGTGTTGATGCTTATCTGCTCTTGTGTTTATGTATTATGCTTTCATGGATGATTATTTGATATGCTGCTAACTAACAACAAAGAATCAAGTGTTCGAAAGAAGAAGAAGTTTTATACAACTGATTCACCCCCCCTCTCAGTTGTATGCCCTAGATCCAACAGATTGTCATAGTCACAGTAGCCATCGCACCAAATAGACAAGGCACACACCTTCACAAGAGTCTCATCCATACTATCAGAGTGATGGAGGAGCATTAGACTGTCTATGCATGGGGGCACAGTATGCTTGCGCACCTATATCATGACTTAGGGCGATATGTCCACTACGAGATATAGAGTTTGATGGTATGCACATTACTACAGGTTTGGGCCTTTGAGCACATCAGGTGCACATGACTGGTAGTTTTTCCTATAGAGGCAGCATTCACCCATCCGCATGTCTATGCCTATCCACTAGTCAGGTGTTAGAGGCATGGCAATCTGTTATACTGGAGACTAGTATTTAACATATTACAACCTAGTGACATCATCTAGAGACCATATCGTGGCTACATCAGATGGCCTAGTGAGCAGAGGCAATTAGCTCGGATGTAGAGGTATCGGCTGATGGCTGGTCACCTCGATCATATTGTGTCTTGGTTCTACTTTGATAGGGTGGCATAATAGTTTGGACAGATACAGTATGTTCCTGTAGTTCATCTAAGCTATGCACGTGCAACTCAGAGTGTAATCAGAGCTGATACCATCCGACAACTGACTATAGCAAATGTGCCATTTAGTGACGACGAGGGTCCTGAGGATATAGAGCTGGTGTCAGACACAGATGATGTCAGGTGTACCTGAGCATATCAGACCTGGTGGCACACAGCACGGCCTGCACCTATCTTTCCACCCAGGCATCCCATAGGAGATGCCTGACCTTGGGCCAGTCACTCAAGTGACACAGGGGTGGAGGATGATGTTAGTGATTTTGCGGGATACTACAATCTCGAGGAGGATGAGGACGAGGATGAGGATGACTCTGAGGAGGTCCCATCATAGTATGTCTTCAGAGCGAGATTGTGACAGAGCCAACAGGAGGCAGACACTGACGAGGAAACTGAGTCGAGACCGCGGTCTAAGGCTCTTGTTCCTACTCATGCAGACGATGCGAGACCTAGCCAAATAGAGTGGGGGGAGATTAGTAGGTCTATGCCCCCAGCAACAGATCAGACTGCAGAGCTCATCACACCATCGGTGATCCAAGATCCATCCTGGCAAGATGGAGATCCAAGTTAGGTTTGATTTATTAGTTTATGTTTTGTATAGTTTATTATATGTGATATTTATATGGGAGTCTAACATCTATCTCATCCTCTATTTTGTAGTTGGGATTGATGTATGGCTAGACTTCATGAGTCACGTCATCAAAGACATAGTACTGACAGATGCCTCAGAGCAACGAGTGCGGGCAGGTTATTCACCACGATCATCCATTGGGCAGCATGCTAAGATATTTATGGCTATTGTCAGATACAGGGCTGCTATAGAGGCCATGCTAGAGATTTTTACATGAGAGAGAGGATTTTTAACAGTGAGCTGAGCGCACCGAGGTTGAGCTCGAGACATAACGAAAGCACGCGATAGCGGTTCCTACATCGTAGGGTGGAGCAGCTGTCAGTGAGTTCTTACTGCAGGAGGTCTAGGAGACTAGAGCTGACAGAGATAGGGCTCAGGCCTAGATAGACTGGTACTAGAGGATGTACCAGGAGGCACATGAGCAGATGATAGAAATGAGAGGCGAGATCAGGTGGTTACAATCGTGAAACATCTCTAGGAGTCATTTTCAATTCATAGCCATACATGGTCAGGCTTCTATCACTCGTACACCACAAGGGCCTAAGGGTACTAGCGATCAAGGCTCAGCTATGTGATGTATAGACTTTAAGCACTATGACATCCTATTTTGTTTTGAGGTATAGTCGACTCAGATTTATACATGAAACTAAGATATATATATATGATGTTTATTTCTTTTGATTTATGTGTAATGGCTTTTGATCTATCACATGTGATTTTTGAAAAAAAATGCAACTAGTGATGATGTCTAAATGCTATAATTAATGCTATTGTGATTTACTAACAATTCTAAAAAGAACATGTAACAAACACAATAATTAATTATTTTACACATAACTTTAATTTCCATGCTACATTTAGTTAATACAAAAGTGATCTAAGGAATTACTACTTAAACATGATACAACAATGATCAACTGAATAGAGATGTAATGCTAAATGAATTAAGACAAAACATTAATAGCTTGTTTAAATTGAAGCTAATCTATGTACTAAATTAGCTTATAAACATTTAACATTAAATCTTTAAGCATAAAATCTTTTGAGGTGTGCTGCATTAATAGGTGCTTTAAGCGGCGTACCTTGCTCATCAGCTAATTTATACGCTCTAGATCCAAAGGTTTCAGTGATTATATTCGGTCCAAGCCAATTAGGGTTGAACTTACCTTTTTCACCAGGTGGTGCATTTACATTGAATTGATTTTCATAAAGAACCAAGTCCCCAATGTTAAATGAACATTGTATGACTTGCACATTATAGGCTCATTGTATTCCTTTTTTATAAGCCTTGAGATGTTCAAGAGCGTTAATACGTCTTTCATCAAGCATCTCAAGTTCATGTAACCTTTTCTCTTGTTCTATGTTATCATCCATGATATCTCTTAGGGAAATTCGCAAGGAAAGAATTTCTAACTCCAAGGGCATTATTGTGTCTATGCCATAGACAAGATTATATGGTGTGTTACCAGTGGATGTTTGAATACTTGTTCTGTAAGCCCATAAGGCATAGGATAATTGTGTATGCCAATCTTTTTGATGTTTATAACAATTTTTTTGTAAAATTTGTCCAATAACCTTGTTTGAAGCTTCTGCTTGGCCATTTGATTGAGGGTAATAAGGCGTAGAGAAGCGATGTTGTATATGGTATTTTTTGAGGAAATTTTTCACATCCTTGTTCAAAAATGGTGTATCATTATCCGAAATGAAGGAGGAAGGTATTCCAAATTGAGAAATTATGTTATCTTGTATGAATTGATAGATTACAGTGGCGGTCGTGGATCGCAAAGGGACCACTTCAACCCATTTTGTAAAATAATCAGTAGCAGTGATTATGAACGTATGTCCTTGAGAGGAGGGTGGGGAAATCTTGCCAATTAGATCCAAGCCCCAAATAGAGAATGGCCATGGTGACACCTGGGCACGAAGCTCTTAGGCAGGAGCATGGATTAGGTGTTTATGTTCTTGACATTACAGGCATCTCTTGACATAAGAAAAGGAATCTTGTTCCATATGCTAACAATAGTACCCCATACGTAACAATTTTTGCACCAAAGATTTTCCACCAAAATGCCCTCCACATGCACCAGAGTGAGCTTCTTCTAAAGCTATCAGAATCTCTGACTTGCTTAAACATCGTAGTAAAACACCATTATAACTTCGTTGGTACAAGACATTCGATAATATAATGTATCGTGCTGCTAGTTTGTGTAAACGGAGTCAGGCATTCTTAGATGTCAAATCAGGAATGGTTCCATCACATAAATAGTTGAATATGTAGGAGAACCATTCATCCATGTATGTGTTACCACAGAGTTCTGAATTCGCAACTATAGGGCTTTCAATTACTGGTGTCTTAAGATTATGAACAACAAAGGTAAATTCCTTAGGAGAACCATCAGGGGATATAAGGCAAGTTGTGCTTGCCATTGTATCTGCATGCCAGTTATCTTTCCTAGGAATGGTATCAATCGAATAGGATTTGAATTGTTTTAAGAGAGGCAATGTAAACTCGCGAGATTGAGGTAACTTATCATGCTTAGTCTGATACGATCCCGTTATTTGTTTAACAATTAACTGAGATCACCATATATTGTAATGTTTTCGATATTCAGAGCCAAGGTTGCACGAAGTTCGGCGATAAGAGCTTCGTATTCAGCTATATTGTTTGTGCATAAGAAATCTAAGTGGTAAGATAAGGGAATCGGCTTACCAATGGCAGGTATTAATATAACACCAGCTCCGGAGCTAGTTCAACATTTTGATCCATCAAAATATAACTCCCATTTTTCATCCGTAGAGATTGTTAAAATATATTCATCAGGGAATGCATCGACATTTTTTATAGAAAAAGGTGAGGGAGTGTTAGCTAACTGATCATCTATCACTTGCCCTTTAATCACTTTTTGTGAAATAAATTTGAGATCAAATTCTGTTAACAGCATAACCCATTTAGCAAGATGACCTGATAAATCTGTTCTTGCGAAGAGATGTTTCAAAGGGTCAAATTTTAACATTACATGCACTTCAGCATTTAAGAGATAGTGTCTAAGCTTTTGAGAGGTAAACACTAAAGCCAAACAATGCTTTTGTATAGCTATGTATCACACTTCATAATCAAGCAAAGTACGACTGATGTAATAGACAACACATTCTTTCCCTTTAGCATTATGTTGTGCTAACAAAGCTACTAGGGCATTGTTAGATGCTGAAATGTATAACAGAAATGGTTTATCAGAAACAGCAGGTTGCAAAATGGGTGGATTAGTTAAGTAATCCTTTAAATCATCAAAATCTTTTTGACATTCAGAATTCCATTGGAAATGAGAATATTTCTTCAATAGTTACATAAAGGGGCAAGTCCTATCCGTGAGTTGTGAAACAAATCAGTGGATGGCCTGTATCTTTCCCTACAAACTACGAAGTTGAGATATGTTCTTAGGTATTGGCATATTAACAATCACATCTATCTTTTTTGTATCGACTTCTATACCTTGATTTGAAATAATAAATCTAAGTAACTTTCCACTATCCACACCAAAAACACACTTACGGGGATTCAATCGCATATTATATTTTCATATGCACTCAAATATTTGTCAAAGATTTGTCACATGATCCTTACGATGGATGGACTTCGCTAGGATGTCGTCAACATAATATTCTAAAATATTGTGCATATAGTCATGAAATATAAGTCATTGCACGTTGGTAAGTAGCTCCTGCATTCTTAAGTCCAAACGGCATGACTACCCAACAAAATGTAGCCCAAGGTGTTATAAAGGTTGTTTTATACTGGTCAAGAGGATTTATAAGGATTTGATTATATCCTGAAAATCCATCCATGAAAGAGGGTAATTCATGTCCAGCTATGGAATCTACAATCATATCAATATTAGGGAGTGGAAAACCATCTTTCAAAGATGCCAAATTTAAGTCTCTGAATCTGTGCACATTCTTATACGACCATCAGGTTTAGCGACAACAACAATATTTGAGATCCACGGAGAGTAATCAATAGGTCAAATAAAACCAGCTTGTAAAAGTTTTTCTATTTCAGTTTTAACAAGAAAAGCAATCTTAGGATTCATCTTATGAATCTTTTGTTTGAATGGCTTAACATCTGGTTTCAACACGATATTATGTGTTACAATCTGAGGATCTATACCAAGCATGTCTGAATAATTCCAAGCGAATAATTCTGAGAACTCATTCAACAGTTTAATCATTTCTTCTTTTTCTTCCATATTTAAACAATCACCAATAGGGACAACTTTTTTAGGGTTATCTTTATCCATAATGACATCAATAGTCTTTCCATTGAGGAGAGTACTATGGTCTGGGGGATTATAGGATTGTAATTTTTCTTCAAGTTCTTCATTATGCTCTACTGTAGCAGTTATTGTACTAGTAGTCTTTCCAAAATATGCATCATTGTTTAAAAGGATTGTATTCACATTTAGAGTAGGGCATTTGTGGATTTGGATTCCTTAAAAGGATTGTATCCAATGCCACTTGAGTAATGTTGTGAAGCAGATTCTATGGGGACTTTGATTCCTTGTTGATTTATGCCACAACCATTACCTACATAGTCACAATTTTTATAAAGGATTTAGAATCCTCTGCAATAAAGAGAGACCATTTCTTTAGACGAAGGTGAAGCTTCATAAGTCTCATAATCAATAGTATAACTTAGAGTATTATCTTTATTTGTCACCAAAGAAGTCTTATGTTTATCATTTGAAGCATGCGATGTGATCGATGCAATATTTGATGTTTCAGGGACAAGGTTTTTAAGTTTACATTCTCCTATGGAGGAAGATGCAAAATCTAATGAACCCATTCATCACCAACAAATGCATTGGATTGCTTGGACTCTTGCATAACATTTTTAGAGGCAAGAGGAGCTAACAACTCAGCTTTCAGATTGTTTAAACTCTTAGGACCAACAACATGCTTATGCACTTCCATTTGCAAACAATTATTAGGTTCAGGATCTGAATGGATAGTATGCAGTTTACCTTTAAATATAAACTTAATCAAACAGTGTAAGGTCGAAGGGACTGCTCCTAATGCATGTATCCAAGGTCTACCCAGAATTATGTTATAAGATAAAGAACAAGGCATTACATGAATCAAAGTAGGCACCATCACAAGTCCAACTTGTATAGGTAAAGTTATAGTGCCCACAGATTGTCATCCAACATTATCAAATCCATGAATACTTAATGATTTTGGTTTGATAGTAGATATATCAACTTTAACCTTATGCAATAAATCAATACCACAAACATTAAGGGATGATCCATTATCAATCATAACTCTTTTAACCAATGTTTTATTGATCGTAGTAAAGATAACCAAAGGATCATACTGATTTTGAACCTCGAGAGATGGTAATTCATGTTGTTGAAACAGAATGTTTGTTTTTGTTGCATGAATACAATCTAGTAAAGCGGCAACATCATTTGGTTTAAAAGTGGGAGGAACAATCACCTTTTGTAAAGCTTCTTATAGCATTCTATGGTAAGTAGGGGAAGTTTGTATAAGTTCCCAAAGAGATATCTTTGTAGGAGTAGTGCAAAACTGCTCTACAAGATCATAGTCGTTACCACCTTTGTATGTTAAACAAGGTGCTTGAGGAAGCATAGGTTGAGAAGCTGGTAGAGATATCAGAACACTTGTTTGTTGTGTACTTTGTTTATTATTCCAAGTATTATATGCATGAGAAACCACATTATGATTAGTTTGTGAATCTTGTTTTGTTATTTATTTTACATAATCATAAATGTGATCAGGAGATTGAGAAGAAGATGAAAGACCTTTAACAATAAGCAAAGGTTTAGAGGATGGTTGAACCACATTTGCACATAGAGTGACCACAATTTTTGTTTTTTCAATCTCTTCTTTAGATTTAGGCACATAAATTGCATTTACAAATCTTTGAAATAGTGACAGCTTAGAGGCCATAGTGGAATGTTCAATCAAGATAAAGTCCTCAAGGGCTTCATCTAACATATCGAAGTCATCACGACTAAACGGCTCATCATAAGCATGAAAATCTTGCAAAAAGTAATCCAACATTTGAACATGCTCTATTTAAACCAAGATTTAAATGCACAATGATGGCCTTTGCAAATGAAATACTATTGATAACTGAGAGGGGGGGTGAATCAGTTATCTTAATTGCATCAGCTTTTTTAACTTCCTTAACAGTTAATGCAATATTAAATCAAATGAATAAACATAACCATGAAATGGAAATAACACCAATACACATGACACAATGATTTTGGCGTGGAAAACCTAGTTAAGGGAAAAACCACGAGGTGATTAACCCAAGATATTATTCTCTATTAGAAGAATAGAAGATACAAAATGGCACTTGCCAATTTAGGGCTCACTACTCACAAGAGGCTCACTGCCTACAAGAGACTCACTATCTACAAGAAAGGAAGATAACACAATGTTTGAACTGATGAGAAGCATCCACACATGCTAAGATTTAGTTCCGGTTGAGCTCAATAAACTGATCTGCTGCACTTCATTCTTACTTTCTTTTGGTTCAGCTATCCTGTCACATTCCGGACTTGTCTTACTGCCTTCACACTACTCTTCTACTTTTCTTCGCACAATTACTCATTCACACCACACACCTTCATATCTAAATTCATCTGGTATATATATCCACACAAGTAATCTCACCACCTTTCTAGTCAGTATTCGGAATAGTCAATATTTTCCCAAGCTTTGATCTGTCGGCTGGATCCTTGCTTACCAAGTGATGCGGATCTAGGAGATGCTTGTAGAAGTCATCAATCATGTCGGCCAATCATGAATGATACCTCAAGAAACTTAGTCATCAGCAATATCTCTTCCGGATTTGGGTCTGACACTCTGTCGGTACAATTCTTCCTCTGTCTACTCTGCCAAATAGGAACCCAACACTCAAGTGCTCATATCTCTTCATCCTTCCATTACCGGAGGCTAAATCCTTGGAATCTATTAGTCAAGGTACTCCTCTTAACTTCCCCAAATCCACACTTCACTGAGATACTTCCTCTGAGAGATCTGGACCTGACTGTCGGACCTTGCTGATTGCTCTGTTCTTGCTTACCGGATCATAACACTTCTTCAATCTGACTTTCGGTAGAGACTCATCATGTCTTGCAGATGTGTGGGATAACTTTTGTTACCATTAATGACAACATACATGAATCCATATAATGTCTCTTGCCAACAATCTCCCCCTTTGACATTGATGGCAACACTTAGTGAAAAATGACTAAGTGTCACACTATACTCCCCCTTGGCTGATGCTCTATTTTTATATACATTTTTCAGAGCTCCCCCTTAGCTGGATTCCTCATTTTTCACTGCTCCTCACTCCCCCTTTGACATAAATGGCAAAGGGTAGGGTCCGCACACCAAAATTCTCAAAAATTCAACTATACTTAGCCGCATAAATATATATATATAGCATACTTACATATACTAAAGTATGTCTACAAAAGTTGTCTTCAATTGGACAAATTTTGTTGCCCAACTTTGCTTCATCCTGTCCAAAATTGAGATGTGACCACTCAACAGGAATGCAAATGCATCTGCCCTTTTTAGATCTATCAGATCACTGGTCCGGGCTATGATCTGAGCTTCTTTTATGGCCTCATGCATGGCCTTTAGGGATAATTATCCCTCTAAGTTCACCCAACCTGCTTATTCTATTTTTCTTTTCCTTCTCAAGCTTCTTGATTTCATTCAAGATTGCAATAGTCTGACATTCTTGATTTATTATGGAAGAGGAGAGAGGATCAAAATTCTTAAAGAGTTTTGTCAGTTTGTCCTCCTGTTCTTTCACTTTCTTCTCAATATCCAATGTTACTTTGGACCTTGATAAACAAAATTTGTACATTTCCCTACCATCTTTAAGAGCATTTTCTAAGCTCTTTATCCCAATATTCATATTCCTCCTAGCATTAGTTATTAACCCTTGCACCTCTGATAATTTTTTTGCCAAAAATTCCTTCCAGACCTTATCTTCTACTGACTTCTGTAGGGAATCAAAAAGTGTGCTAACACTATTGACTAGAGATTTGAGATTACCAGATGAGGAGGCTGAGGGATCCTTCTGAAAAGATGGCATGATCTTTTCTAATACTCCAGATGCAACTTCTATTAGCTCACAGTCTTTCATGTGAGACTTCAGGAATTTTTCTTTTGCCTTTGCATTAGCAAATGAAGCTATATTCATTGTTTGTACCAGGGAAAGAGAATCAAAATCAAATGGCCCTTGTAGAAGTTCTGGTTCATCAATCTCCATTGTCTCTTTTCTTAAGAATTCTTTGACAGTTACTGCAGTGTCTCTTGCCAGAGACATATTCTTCTTTTCTTCTGCAGTCTTAGAGCTGTCTCTTGGAGCTTTCTCTCCTTCTACACTCTTACCACTAACAGTTGTGGTCTTCTCTATTGAAGTCTTCTTTCCTTTTGCAACCTTAGTACTGTCATCTTCTTTTTCCTTTACTTCTTTTTTGTTATCCTCTATTCTTTCTTCTTCTTTTGATCCGAAGTCAGTAGGGGAAGTTGGAGGAGTGATGTTTGTTTGTTCACCGGCCACCTCTTCCAGAGCAGAGGATTCCAAGTCCTTATCTTTTTCTTCACCGATGTCCATTACTTCTTCTGTCATTGCCTCAATAGATTCATTTTCAACACTTGTAGCTGATGGATCAACACCTAAGTCCTCTATAATAGGAATGTTGAATCTTGTGTATGCATTCCGGAGGATCTCTTCTATCTCTTTTTCTATTTTGTCAGTTTCTCCGAGCATAAGTTAATTCATTCTTGCTTTGCTTCGGAACTCATCCTTGCAATCTTTGAAGATCATATTCATTTTCTTTGAATCAATTGAAGGATATAGTTGAATGGCTATCTGTTCTCGGATCTCAAGATCTTTTGCCATAGCATTATTCTTTCTTATTTCTAACTCTTTCTCTAGGCTTTTGGGAATAAGAGATATAATTTTAATAAAAGCTTTATTGTAGATATTCAGATACTTGACTGCTACTTCCTGCAAGATCTTTTGGTCAGCCTCATTATAATCATCATAGAATTCAGCCATTGGTTGAAGGTTTCCATCCACAATAACTGATTTGACGACATCATCTAATGATAGAGTGGGCTTTTCAACAAACTCTTCTGTCTCTGCCTCCTTGGTTTCACTGGATACTTTCCTTTTCTTTTTCTTTTTCTTGATTTCTTCATCAGATTTTGTCTCTTCTTCATCTTTCTGGCTTGTATATGACCTTGTTGCCTTTTTCTTTGTTCTCTTTTCACTTTTGCCAGATGATTTTTCTTCCGATTTTGATGCCTTGGTGCTTTTAGCAGTGATAGGTGCAGAGCTCCTAGAAGATCTAGTCCAGGAGGAGGATTCTACCAGAACACTTTGCTTTTCTACCTCTTTCTTCTCTTTCTCAGTCCTTTCCTTCTTTTCCTTGTTAGCATCAAGTGCCTCTTTTGAGATGCCAAAGCTTTTGGCAATGTTTTCTACTTCTTTTCTTACCTTTCTTTTCTTCTCTGGTTGCCTTAGCTCAACATGGATCTTCACACTCAATTCTTCAAAGGTTCCAAACCTTTCTGCCTTGGGATCCTTTGGTTGACTCAGCATGTGCTGAATATGCAGCTCTACGATTTTCTCATCCACCTCATACCCCATTGGCATGATCCACACTATTCTTGGTTCCACTACCTCCATTAGGCACTGATCAGTCTCTACCATAAAGCATACTGTGTCTTTGTATTTCTCAACTAGAGATTGGGGAATTCTCTCTCTAGCTTGCATCATGTTCTGGAAGTTTTTGAAGAAACCCCAGAGAGCTGTGTTTTGTGCTTTGTCATCACCAAGTCCATGCAAATAATCCCTGATTTGTATGGCAACCGGTCTGTCATTCTGCCATACCCATCCATTGGATCCAGGTAGCTCATTCATAAAGTAGAAGAATAAACACAATATTAACCCACCATACTTAAATGAATTCTTTTTATCTTTCTTTATTTATGTAGATTCTCCACGAGTTGGTTTAGAAGGAGCTGACAAAGGTCATAGTCTGAATTCTTTCTTAACATTTCATAAGTAGTGTGGATAGCAGTTCCAGGTACTAAATTCTCCCTGCTAGAATGATATGTCTTGTATCTGATGATCATGGAGGCAAACTTGATATCCAGATCAGTGATATCTTCTATTGTCATTCCTCTTTTGTCAAACCTAGATCCGGTAGCCTCACTTACAGTTTGATTCTTGATAGATTTGAGAGTAGGTATCCCACCGGATGAGTGCAAACCGGTAACTACCCTAATGGCATCTTTTGTGATCTTGAATGGTCCATTCAACCACATGAAGTTGTCATGTATTCTGCTCAAGACATACCAGACCCATTCATCCTCAGCAAAACAGGGGAAATGTATACACTGTGCAAAGTGCTTGTGCCAGAGGGCCTTGTATTGGGGTTCAAGCTCAAATGAATCATCTATTAGTTGTTTGTGGTAGATATCCCTCAATTTGAACTCTCTGAATTCTTTAATGTTTGCATGAATGTAAACCCTAATATCTTCTGTATGCAAGACACCATGCGGAACACTGGAAAATGCTCCTAGGGGATCTACTTCCAAGGATTTGTAGGGATGTTTCTTGAATTTGGAGCGAGGCCTATCAGTGATCTTCACAATATTCAGAGTAGCCATTATTCAAGGATTTACAGAGAGATATTTAATAACGGAAAATACCTCTCGCACTTATAGGGTTCGCAGAGTGAACTTGATTGATTTGCTGATTGAATCAACTCCAACGGTTGGTCTTTGAGAAGTTTGAAGGAATTTGTTGCAGAGCTCTCCTTTCTTTCTTTTCAAATGCAAATGTGCAAATGATGAGCACATGAACCCTTTTGATTGCGAGAAAAACTCTAAATTCATACTGCAATAAATGCGCAACTTAAGTTGTTCCAGTTGCTCTGTTCTCCTTATTCTAAAATAGATCTATTCCGGATTACTAAGATATGCTTAGAATTATTCTTGATGAATATTGTCAATCTATCTTTATTTCACTAATCATTTGATCTATCTGCAGATTAGGATACCTCAATTTGGGATCATACCGGATCAAATTGTGATGATCTTGTTTTACCGGATGACTGTTACACCGAATCAATCTAGAAGGATTAGATTTTTCAAATTTTCTTGCAGATCTTCCAAATCTTGATCAGGGCTTATTTAGATGTTTCTCTGAAAACCCTTTAATCTGCAACCTTTCATATGCCAGTTTCAGGCACCAATTGACTAGCTGGGGGAATTGGCTTAACTTATATTGCTCCCCCTGAGCCAGAGCTCATCTATTTAGTTTCCAGAAGGAGTATCAGCACTAGACTCTAGTGCGGATCCATCCCGTACATTCTCTGTACTTTTCTTCAACCAAATCTTGTTCATCTCACTTTGAACTTCATCCACATTCACTTTTCTTTTGCCTTTGTCTTGATTCTAATTATGATGCACTGGACCCCTTTTGTCCTAATTCTTGTTTCTACAGAATTTGGCAATATGATCGGATCTATTGCAATTGTAGCAAACAAATTTTCTTTGCATATTTGATTGATATCCTCTTGATCTGCATTGATTAGCCATATATCCCATTCTATTGCATGCAAAGCATTTACCATTAAATGAATTGTTCATTTGCATATATCTACACTCATGGGATTTGTGACCATACCTTTTGCAATTGAAACATTGTCTGAAGGAGGATGTAATAGTTTGATTCATTCTTCTCCTACACTGATTTGCTTTATGACCAAAGTTATTGCAGTTGTGGCATTATCCATTGAAGGATGGATATCTTTGAGCATTTGATTGTCTTACTGGAGGTCTTCTAGGCATGTTTCTTGGATTTTCTGATCTGGAGTTCTTCTTACAGGATTCAGAGCTTTCACCTTTTTCATACCCCAAGCCACACTTGTCATCTACCCTCTTTTGGCTTTCATGAACTTCAAGTTGAGCAGAGCTTACCTTGAATTTCTCTTTATATTCGTTTGTTGTTTGAAGATCCCTTTTGAGAGTGTCAATCTAATTTTCAAGTTGTTCTTCTTTTTCTTTAGCTTCTTCAAGATCAGATTCTAGATGCCTGATTATTCTATCCATATTGTGGCAGTCTTCAGATTTCTCCTTGAGAGATTGTCTTAGGTTATCTTCAATTTTTCTTTTCTCTTCAATTTCTTGGGTGAATTTCATGATTCCTGATTCCATTTCATGTCTTATCATAATGGTCTCTTTTGATAACTTTTCACATAGCTTGGTTTTCTCCTTCAGATCTTCATTTGTATCATTTGCTTCACCTTGACTTGCCAATTGCTAAAGTAGATCCTTTCCCTTTTTCATAGAGAGACTTAGTTTCCCTCTTAGTTCACTTATGAAATCATCAGCTTGTTTGAGTCTTTCCTTCAGTTCATTGACTTCAGAATTAGATTGCTCAAGGTCATCTAGGGCAGACTGAAGTTGTTGCCTCATACCATACATATCCATTTGAATTCCCAGATCTTCCTCAAGCTGTTAGGCTCTGTTTGGAGGAACTTAGCTCTGATACCAATTGTTGATAACTGAGAGGAGGGGTGAATCAGTTATCTTAATTGCTTTAGCTTTTTGAACTTCCTTAACAGTTAATGCAATATTAAATCAAATGAATAAACATAACCATGAAGTGGAAATAACACCAATACACATGACACAATGATTTTGACATGGAAAACCCAGTTAAGGGAAAAACCACGGGGTGATTAACTCAAGATATTATTCTCTATTAGAAGAATAGAAGATACAAAATGGCACTTGCCAATTTAGGGCTCACTACTCACAAGAGGCTCACTGCCTACAAGAGACTCACTGTCTACAAGAAAGGAAGATAATACAATGTTTGAACTGATGAGAAGCATCCACACATGCAAAGATTTAGTTCCAGTTGAGCTCAATAAACTGATCTGCTGCACTTCATTCTTACTTTCTTTTGGTTCAGTTGTCCTATCACATTCCGGACCTGTCTTACTACCTTCACACTACTCTTCTACTTTTCTTTGCACAATTACTCATTCACACCACACGCCTTCATATCTAAATTCATCTGGTATATATATTTGCCCAAGTAATCTCACCACCTTTCTAGTCGACATCTGGGATAGTCAATATTTTCCCAAGCTTTGATCTGTCAGCTGGATCCTTGCTTACCAAGTAATGCGGATCTAGGAGATGCTTGTAGAAGTCATCAATCATGTCGGCCAATCATGAATGATACCTCAAGAAACTTAGTCATCAGCAATATCTCTTCCAGATTTGGGTCTGACACTTTGCCGGTACAGTTCTTCCTCTATCTACTCTGCCAAACAGGAACCCAACACTCAAGTGCTCATATCTCTTCATCCTTCCATCACTGAAGGCTAAATCCTTGGAATCTATTAGTCAATGTACTCCTCTTAACTTCCCCAAATCCATACTTCACTGAGATACTTCCTCCGAGAGATCTGGACCTAACTATCAGACCTTGCTGATTGCTCTATTCTTGCTTACCGGATCATAACACTTCTTCAATCTGACTTCCGGTAGAGACTCATCATGTCTTTCAGATGTATGGGATAACCTTTGTTGCCATCAATGACAACATACATGAATCCATATAGTGTCTCTTGCCAACAAATACAACTTTCAACAATAAATGATAATTTCCAACCCTTTTAGTGAAAAGATAAAGAATGTAATTCACAATTTAAAAATGTGCAATTTCACTAAAGAGGTTTTTCAATGCAATTATGCTCTAGAACAATAAATTATTTCAAATCTAAAGTTTAAAAGATTGCAAATTCTTTAAAGCTTGATTTCACCAAAATGTTTAGTGTGAAATTGGATACCTTGTTTACTCTAGGTTAAGTACCACAATCTCACAGCTAAGCATTGGGAGGACAAAGACCAAACTTGTAAACAAGCTTCTAATCACTTTGTCTATCCCTTACACTTGTGTGGTTATGAAACCTAAGGCCTTAATCAAGATTTTATCAAGTGTTTTCCCTTCAACCAAGTAAAACCCTAATTATGCCTTAAACCAGAGATATACAAAAACTGATGAAGCAACTGACAAAACTGATCACAGAAGTGCAGAGATAATGTTCCAGAGACAGTGTACCTAGATTTTGAGGGCTGCATGGACTAGGGCACCCACTCCAGTGTCCTAAAAGTTTATGAATAGGAAAATCCTCTGCACAGGGTGTCTGAGACTGCTAAAAGGCTTCCAGATCCCAGAATAAACCCTTGGTTGGACTAGGGCTCCCACTCCAATGTCTCGCAAGTCTCGAAATCCAAAAATCTGAAAGTCTGTCGTGACTGTACCTGCAATATCCTTCTTCCTGTAGCTTCTTTCTGCTGGAACCTTCAAAACATGATCTACACCTACAAAAGAAGGAAATTGTTGTGGCTATATAGGAGCTTGCCTCAATCAAGCCCCGTCTTCAATATTTCTACCTCAACAATAGCCAAAGATAAAGATTTGCAAAAGTGTGTGCAAAGCTAACAATGTGTCTATGCATAAAATCAAACCCTAGATGTCTCAATCAAGAAAAGATTAACAACTTGCTTTGTATCAATAAACACATACAACTTCACCTTAAGGAGATGAGATAAATGAAAACTTGCATGAACACGAAGTTGAATCAGCAATGTCCATGGAGGATCTCCAAGCTTATTGTTGGAGGCTTCAACCCTTCTCCTGATCATGTAAAGGGTGTACAAACCATAGGAAGAGCAAGATAGACTCAATATCTTGATTCCTAATCTTCATCCATTGTCTCCAAGATAGCAAATAAAGAATACTTCCAAGAGCTTCAACAAGTCATTAATCTTCAATAGCAATTGCAGCAAAGTTTTGGCATCAATCTTGCATAAGAATTGTGTGTGTTAAAATGATTTGCAAATGTATTTTTATATCTAGCTTTAGGGAATTCAAATTTTGAAATAAAGTCTCGATATCGTACGAAAACCAAGAATTTGAAAATGGAATCCCAAGGCACTCGGCGGGAACCGACACCCCGCCAAAATTCAAAATCCCACGAAACAGGAGAGGACCAAGGTGTAGGCACCCAAGTCCTAGCCCCCAATTTCAGCTTAAATTTGCATTTTTGGGGGTCCTAGGGACCCAAATCTCAAATCTCTTTCTAGGTTCTATCAATAAGTTACCTCAAAAGGTGAATAAACTGCCCCTAGACTTAGTCAATCAGGGTTTCAGGAAGGCCAGAAAAGAAAAGGTTGAGAGGTCACCAAGAGTGAGGAGTTAAACCAAGGGAAATTGTACCATTCCATACATTAAAGTGGGGGCTAAATGTTATGTCATAAAATGTCCCCTAGGATTTTTACCTTCTAAGTTTAGCTCTTGGGTCCTTTGTTTTGCATCTTGCATGTTAAATCTGACTCTCGAGACTAAATGGTTTGAAACCCATGCCAAATGGGGCTTGAGGGACATTGTTGAGTTTAACCCTGCCTTAAAATAGGACCCAGGGGCTTGGGAACTCGTGCCCTAGTCTTGCCCTATTTTAGGTAGGTCCTAAATTTGAATGTCAGTTATGTGATTGTTAAAAGGTTCCGTTGCCGACATCTTAAGTTTGAATTACAAAATTTTTAACGAGAATGCATATATGAGCATGTTTAGGGCTTCATTTGTAAACTAGAAGATGATTATGATACTTTGGCAAACTTATGATTGTAGAGCATTCAAAGCATTCATTGTTGCATAGTAGACTTGTCTTGTTATTATGTTTGTTATGTAGATTTGGCTTCATCTTCTCATGTGTTAAAAGATTTTTATCTACATGCGAGCTACACCTTTGAGGTGATATCTATTTGTGTTTGAATTAATCATTTATCAATTTGTTTTTGCCTCTATCATGTAGGGATACGCACTCTTTATCAAACAACGATGTCAGAAGGCTTGAATGCCATTCTGGGACTTGACTGAGGTAAGCTCCTAAACACCACAACCCCCAAACCCTCTCCTTGTGATTGCAAGTTACAGGTATCAAAAATCATATAGTGGAGTTGTAGAGGAGTGTTGCAGAAGATAAGGATTCTGGATCCAAAATAAAGAAGCAGAAAAGAGCACTGTCAAGGCCTAGGCGTTAGTCCCTATGCCCTCCAGATTCCCAAAGAAATTTCCACCTTGGGCTTGGGCACTAGTCCCTATGCCCTCAACTATTTTGTATCCTAAGCTTCAAAAAATGGTTAGTAACTAATCTTTTTCTACTGCCCTTGTGTGTGAGCATTTGTCAGAATTCATCTGTTTACTTATGATTTTGCATAATTAGGGTTTGAAGCATAATTGGGCATTAAATTAATACATTAATCATCAATTTCCAAATTTCTCTATCATTACAAGTGACAACCAACGTATAGGTGAATCCTCTTGCAAAAGTTGTGATTAAACTCAATTAAATGTCCTTGAATATGTGTAGTGAAAGGAGGATCTAGTTAAACTATCTATCAATCCCATCTTCCCCCTTTTTCAATATAACATTATTATTATTACTACCACTACTAGTATTAATATTTTTTTTATAGTCAATAATTATGTAGATAAAGTAAAAAGTCTCTTTTTTTACTTTCTTCTAGCCAACTCCCTAGATGCTGGGGAATGGGGAAAGGAGCAATAGCTCCATACTCTCCATATGCTCCACTATTTTCTGCATGAAAAAGAGACCATGAGGATATGGAAGAAAGGTGGAGTGGTGCTTTAATGAGGCACCATAACTTGAGTAGAAGGACAGGAGGATAAGGGAGCATACTTTGAGAAAAAAATTGGAGGGAAAGAGTGAGTAGATAGAGGAATGTAGGAGGAAGCAAGATTTGCTGAGCACATTGCCTGTGGCATAAACAGGTAAGTCATCGCATACCACTAAGTGAGATAATATGTATACCTTGACATTGCTTTACATTCATTTGAAATGTTAAGTAGATGCATGTAGAAATTTTGTAGATGTTTATACTCGACTGAGGATTAAATCTATAACTATAATATTGTATGTCGATTTGGCATAGAGTTGAAAAACTCAGAAGGCATGTTTATCTTTGTATTTCTATATTTGAGTATCTTAAAGGAAATGTTATGGTATGATATCTTATATAAGAGAGAATAGAATATCTAGGTTAGCGTATCATATATATATATATGTTAGATACGGTGAAACATGAAAGGAAGCTAGGTGTGCGGAAATGCTTCCTACACTAATCTATTGAGGAGAGGGCTATGCAAATTCAACTTTATCCTAACTATTACAGCAATGTTAAACCATTAACATGAGATATTGCAGCAAAACACAAGAACCAAAAAGTAGACAGAAGAAGAGAGACAAAGATTTACGGTGGGGAAAACCCTTATCAAGTGAAAAACCCCACACTCAAAAACTTGCACAATGTATTAACAAATCTGAAAGTTGTTTACAATACACATGAAATGCAAGCTTCAATGGTCTTTGAAACTCATGTCTAGAGTCAATCCGGTAGCATAACAGTACCTGTAAACCTATGATACAAACTCCATCTCCAAGCACCTGTATATAAAGAAAATACAAGGCAATATTGGACCTATCTTGGAATGGGCATCCAACATGGCATCTTGTACCAAAACCCATGCCTGGGGACACTTGGTCAACATTGTAGAATGTGTCTAACACTTGTCCACAGCTTCCTGTTAGACTTAGGGCACACAACTAAGAGGGGGGAGTGAATCAGTTGTATGAAAACTTCCTTCAATTATACACTTAATTCCACTTAGCAACTCAGTAGTATAATAATAAATTAATCATGGAAACACAATGCAACAAATCAAGAGTAGAAACACATCCATACATAAGACACCAAGATTTTGACATGGAAAACCTGGTTAAGGGAAAAACCACGGGGTGATTAACCCAAGAAAGTATTCTCTGTTAGAAGAATAGAAAGAACAAATGGCACATGCCAATTAGGGCTCACTGCCCGAGCACACTGCTCACAAGAGACACACTGTCTACAAGAGACACACTATCTACAAAGAATTAAGTATCATATACATGAACTGGAGAATAGCATCTTCACCATGCTTGAATCAGTTCCATTTAAGCCCATTACTTCTACTCTGCCTTTCGCTCTCCTCCTCGCTACCACATACTCATCTCCACAAGGACAACTTTGATATGACTTTGTAATCCCTTATTTATACAAGACATCAACTTAGGAAAGATCATCTAAGTTGGCAAACATCAACAAGAACATCCGCAAGATGTATAACTCATTTGGTCAGCCTATCTTAGGAAGAACACCATCATCTAGAAGTTGTTCTTCAAATGCAAACTCCAACTTCAATGCAGACCACCAATATGAACTTGACATGATCCAAAGACCACCACAAGCTTTCATGAATCACCACAAACATCCACACTTTATCTGCTTACTGAAATCCTTCTCTCCTTCATCTAGAATCTGAAGAACACAGTCTATCATTACTGTCACAAAAGAATAGATGCTTGTGGACCTTCAAACCATGAACCAATTGATTTGACACTCCACAAAGATGTCCTCATCACTCTCTCAAATCTACAGAATAGGACAATTCATTTCTAGATCTCACTGGACCTTTCTGTAACACTTTGTCACCTCTGAACACCTACCAAAACCGGTTTTACTTGAGCAGCCACAACTTCTTCATATCTTCATGCGGACCTCTATAATCTCTACTGGACCACCTTACGACACATATCTACAAACCCTTTAATACGCATCCTCTAATCCTTTTCCTATCTTGGACTTTTATCTTACTATCATCACTGTTCTTCACTATTTCTGATTGAGACTAATTTTCTCAATATCCTCAGCACACAGCTCACCCAGTCTTTATCATTAATGCAATAGGAGTATGTTGACATCAATGACAACACCGGTTAGGCCCATACTTACAACAATCTCCCCCTTTGTCATTGATGGCAACATATGATGTGCAAAACTATTTTAACCATCAAGACAAGAACTTCTCCTTACTGTCACAACTCCCCCTATCAACAACAACCATTCACATGTCTTCTCTCCCTTTACTGCTCCCCCTTTGATCAGCAACCACTTGTTTTTCACATGTCTTCTCTCCCCCTTTGACATCAATGGCAAAGGGCACATACTTGCAATTCAACTGCTTCAGAATCATATATGCTGCTCCCCTTGAGTAGTAGCTCCCCATCATCAATCCGGGCCACAAGATGTGACAGTGATATCCACTAGACTGATGCACATCAGTGCACCTTAGTTCATCACCGGAGGGGCAATAACCCCTAACTTCTTGCTGAGATAATCAAAAGAGTCCTTGGTAGAGGTTTAGTAAAGATGTCTGCAATCTAATCCTTGGAAGACACAAACTCCAATCTGACTTCATTCTTGTTTACTTGCTCTCTCAAAAAGTGAAACTTGATGCATATGTGTTTAGTCTTTGAATGCAACACCGGATTCTTAGATATATTTATTGCACTTGAATTATTACAGAAGATTGTGATAGGTTCCTCATACTCCACTTTGATATCTCTTAGCATCTACTTCATCCACAAAACTTGAGTGCAACTACCTGCTGCTGCAATATATTTTGCTTCAGTTGTAGACAGAGATATTTCCTCTTGTTTCTTGCTCAGCCACGATACCAATCTCTTCCCCAAAAAGAATACTCCACCACTGGTACTCTTCTGGTCATCCACATCTCCTACCCAATCAGCATCTGTATATGCATGAAGAGAGAAATCATGATCTATAGGATACCACAAACCATACTCAACTATCCCTTTTAGATATCTAAAAATCCTCTTGAATGCCATGACATGAGATTCTCTAGGTTTAGCCTGGAATCTAGCAACAAGACCAACAGCCTGTATAATGTCTGGTCTAGTTTGAGTGAGATATAACAGTCCTCCAATCATTGACCTATACTTTGTCTGATTTGCCTTAGGAGAGTCATCATCTTTGCTCAACTTACATCCAGTTGCCATGGGTGTATTCATTGGCTTTGAATCTTCCATCCCAAATTTCTTCAACAATTCTTTCACATATTTGGTTTGAGAAATGAAGATTCCTTTCTTTCACATATGTGATTTGCAGACCCAAGAAGAAATTCATTTCACCAAGCATGGACATCTCAAACTCACTTTTCATTTGATTTGCAAAAGTTTTACACATACTATCTCTTCCTCCAAAAATGATATCATCAACAAACACTTCAACAATCAAGATGTTTTCATGATCAATTTTGAAATATAAATTACTGTCAGCAGTACCTTTGTTGAAACTAATCTTCAAAAGATGCTTGTCCAATCTTTCATACTAGGCTCTAGGGGCTTGCTTCAATCCATATAGTTCCTTCTTCAACTTGTAGACCATATCACCATGATCAAACAACTGAAATCCATCCGGTTGCTCAATGTACACTTCTTCCAAGTCACCATTCAGGAAGGCAGACTTGACATCCATCTGATACACTTTGAAATCTTTGAAGGCAGCAAATGCAAGAAATAATCTAACTTCTTCAATTCTTGCCACCAGAGCAAAAGTTTCTTCAAAATCAACTCCTTCTATTTGAGAGTAACCCTTGCAGACCAATCTAGCTTTATTTCTAATTACTTCACCAACTTCATTCAGTTTGTTCCGGAAGACCCATTTTGTTCCAATCACATTTTTGTTTCTAGGTCTAGGATCAAGATCCCAAGTGTGATTTTTCTCAATCTGCATCAGCTCTTCCTCCATTGCTTTCATCCAATTTTCATCATTGCAAGCTTCATTTACTATCTTGGGCTCAATCTTTGAAATCAGACAATACTCTTCTGAATCTTGAGCAATTCTCCTTCTTGTTTGTACTCCTTTGCTTATATCACCTATGATCTAATCTTCAGAGTGATTCAATCTTACATACCTGGGAACTTTGGAAATTTCTTGCACTTCTGATTCTTGATCAGGCTCATTGAAACTCATCTCTTCTTCCTGTTTTACTGGATTAATTTGAATCTATCTTATAGAGGAAGCTTGGGCTCCTTGAGTCAGAACACCATTCTGATCATCTTCATCATATTCATAAAACCTTGAGGGTTTCTCAATTCCCTCATCAACCTTCACATTTGTACTTTCTATCATCTTCCTCAATCTCTTGTTATAACACCAGTAGGCTTTGCTTTGAGTAGAATATCGCAAGAATATTCCTTCATCACTTCTAGCATCAAACTTTCTGAGGTCTTCATCTCTTTTAATGTAACATTTGCTACCAAAAACTCTGAAATACCTTACAGTAGGAGTGATACCAAACCAAAGTTCATAAGGAATCTTACCGGTATTGCTCCTGATTTGAACTCGATTGAGAGTATAGACTGCAGTACTGACAGCTTCTCTCCAATAGATCTAAGGAACATTTGCTTCCATCATCATGGTCCTAGATGCTTCCTGGATGGTCTGGTTCTTTCTCTCCACTACTCCATTCTGTTGTAGAGTCCTAGGAGCAGACAACTGTCTCTTTATTCCATGTTTCTCACAAAACTCTATGAACTCACCGGATGTGAATTCTCCATCTCTATCAGACCTTAGACACTTCAATTTTAATCCAGTTTCATTCTCTACCATAGCCTTGAATATTTTGAATTTCTCAAGAGCTTCTGATTTCTCTATTAGAAAGGTTACCCACATCATCTGGGAATAGTCATCAATTAGCAGCATGAAGTATCTATCACCTTGAATACTCATGATTCTTGCCAAACCACAAAGATCAGTATGAACTAAGTCCAATAATCTGGTAGAAGATAGTTTCTTACTTTTGAATGTGACTCTGCTCAGCTTACCCAACTGACATTCTTTGCACAAGTTGTTAGTAGGTTTCACCAATTTTAGAAGATCTCTTACAGCCTGAGTATTGCTTATCTTGATGATATTATCAAAATTCACATGACACATCCTCCTATGCCACAACCAACTTTGATCAATTTGAACAAACAAGCAACTTTTACCAGTACCAACCAAGTGAAAGATATTACCTTTAGTCTGAGTACCGGATGCAATCTCTATTCTGGAACTTTCAAAGATCTTGCATTTTCCATTCTTGAACCAGAGATCATAGCCTTTGTCCACCAATTGTCCAACACTGAGAAGATTGTGCTTCAATCCTTCAACATATAGTACATTACCAGTTTTGTTTCTTCCATCAAGAGAAATAGTTCCTCTACCTCTGATTCTACCAGCAGAATTATCACCAAACTTTACCACTCCTCCTTCATACCTTTCCAAATATACAAACTTATTTTTGTCACCTATCATATGGTGAGAGCATCCACTGTCAATGACCCAATCATCCTTCTCTTCAACTTGGGCAACCAGAGCTCTTTCCACAGTCTTATGATTGACAGATACAAAGGACATTGGATCTTCTTCCTTGATGGCAATGAATACCCATTCATTTCCAGATTTGTTTCTTGTCTCTGATTCATTATCTGTTACTCCTTCATTGTCATCATCTTCATGTACATAGTAACAATTCTTTTGGAACCTTAGCTTGTTAGTATTTTGTCTTAAAAACCTTTCCAGACACCTTGAGGCAAAATGACCAATCTTATTGCAGTTAAAACAAAGGTAATTTTCCTTCATACTTACCAGATCCTCTTGGCAGTCTCTTTGCAATAAGGGCTTCAAGTTGAGCAGTTTCTACTACTTCTTCCAAATATTTTCTTTCTTTTTCATACCATGATAGTTTCCTTGATGAATTCTCTCCTGGATCAAACCTTTGTTTACCTTTAACAGAGGCACTGGCTTTGAATGCAGATTCAGTCTTGGGGGGGTCATCTCCAAACTCTGTCATTTCAAATGTAGCCAATTTTCTAGCCAATTGATCTCTTGTGACAGTTGTATGGGCTCTGAATTCTTCAATGGCAGTAGCCCTGATTTTGTAGGAAGCAGGTAGGGATCTGAGAATTTTGCCAACAATCTCATTTTCATCCAGGACTCCACCAGCATTTCTAATTCCACAAACAATCTCATTTACTCTTGGCATAAAGGTAGTAATATTTTCATCATCTCTCATCTTCAGATTTTCAAATTTCCCTTTCAGACTCTGTAACCTTGCACATTTAACATACTTGTCTCCTTCATGCAAAAGTTCCAATTTTTGCCAAATCTTAAAATTAGTTGGTAAGTCAATAACATTTGAGAGCTCTGAATCAGATAATGCCCTTAGAAGAGCCTCTATAGTCCACAAATTATTTTCAGCATCTGTGATTTCATTTTGGGTTTTCAGGCCACCCTGTGGAGGTACATATAGTATTGTAGCCATGGTCCAGTACGTCATTCCCATATATTGCAAGTGACATTTCATGCGACCTTTCCAGAGATTAAAATTGGTTCCATCAAAATTTAGGCTATCCTTCTTGTAAGACGACATCCTGGATCTCCTCGAGCGGTTAAGCTCCTTTCAGAGGAACTTGGCTCTGATACCAATTGTTAGACTTAGGGCACACAACTGAGAGGGGGGTGAATCAGTTGTATGAAAACTTCCTTCAATTATACACTTAATTCCACTTAGCAACTCAGCAGTATAATTATAAATCAATCATGGAAACACAATGCAACAAATCAAGAGTAGAAACACATCCATACATGAGACACCAAGATTTTGACGTGGAAAACCCGGTTAAGGGAAAAACCATGGGGTGATTAACCCAAGAAAGTGTTCTCTGTTAGAAGAATAGAAAGAACAAATGGCACATGCCAATTAGGTCTCACTGCCTGAGCACACTGCTCACAAGAGGCTCATTGTCTACAAGAGACACACTGTCTACAAAGAAATAAGTATCATATACATGAACTAGAGAATAGCATCTTCACCATGCTTGAATCAGTTCCATTTAAGCCCATTACTTCTGCTTTACCTTTCACTCTCCTCTTCGCTACCACATACTCATCTCCATAAGGACAACTTTGAAATGACTTCACAATCCCTTATTTATACAAGACATCAACTTAGGAAAGATCATCTAAGTCGGTAAACATCAACAAGAACATCCGCAAGATGTATAACTCATCCGGTCAGCCTATCTTAGGAAGAACACCATCATCTAGAAGTTGTTCTTCAAATGCGAACTCCAACTTCAATGTAGACCACCAATATGAACTGGACACGATCCAAAGACCACCACAATCTATCCTAAATCACCAAGAATATCCACACTTCATCTGCTTACTGAAATCCTTCTCTCCTTCATCCAGAATCTCGAGAACACAGTATGTCATTACTGTCACAAAAGAATAGATGCTTGTGAACCTTCAAACCATGAACCAATCAATTTGACACTTCACAAAGACATCCTCATCACTCTCTCAAATCCACAAATCAAGAAAATTCATTTTCGGATCTCACCGGACCTTTCTGTAACACTCTATCACCTCTGAACACCTACCAGAACTGGTTTTACTTGAGTAGCCACAACTTCTTCATATCTTCATGCAGATGTCTACAATCTCTACTAGACCACCTTAAGACACATATCTACAAACCCTTTAATCCACATCCTCTGATCCTTTTCCTATCTTGGACTTTTATCTTACTGTCATCATTGTTCTTCACTGTTCCTGATTGAGACTAATTTTTTCAATATCCTCAGCACATAGCTCACCCAATCTTTATCATTAATGCAATAGGAGTATGTTGACATCAATGACAACACTAGTTAGGCCCATACTTGCAACACTCTCATCCCAAAGAGGTCACCTATTCCAAAATGGGCTATGACAGATGCTCTTACGACACTTACGACCGTCATAGAATCTGTCATAGCGGTTACAACTTACAGCTATAAGAGAATCTGTCATACACATGCTATAAATAGAATATTCTCTTACATGTCATATTCCACCTTGGGGCACCCAAATATGCCTTATTCAAAGATGCTACATGACACATGTCATCACTTGTCTTACAACCTTCTATTCTCGACTCTTACATGTCATAGATTCGTCATAGGAATCTGTCATAACTGTTTCGGTCAAACATTCCTTACACAACATAGAAGATGCCGACACATGGCAAAATATCCCTACCACTAAGTGGGATGCCTATCTCCTCATGTGAGGACAAAAATACAAGTTGGCATAATCCATGTAGGATTGACACATCACTGTGCCATATCCCACAACATGACAATATGGATTTTCCAAATATTTACAACATAGGCAATTAAATAATAAATATAAACATTACAAATGCAGAGAATTACCAAGGTTGAGACAGCTTAATTCCCAACATTCTACCACTTGTCAAACACCTTGTAAGAGCCAATAGAAAAATAGGATTTAATTGTTATAGGCTGAGAGGCCCATAGACTCTGAACACCATCTGAACTTCTTTGTGCCCACTGGTTTCGTCAATGCATCTGCAACATTCTTCAAAGTATCTACCTTCTCTAAATTTACCTTTCCATCCTCAACCATGTCCCTCACGAAGTGAAACTGAACATCAATGTGCTTGGCTCTAGCATGGAAAGTTGGATTCTTTGCAAGGCAAATTGCACTCTGACTGTCACAACTGATCATGATCTGACCTGCATCAACACCAATATTGGAACACAATCTCTTAAGCCAAATGGCTTCCTTACAAGCATGAGTTTCTACCATATACTCAACTTCTGTTGTGGACAAAGCAACAACAGGTTGTCGCTTACTCATCCAACTAATAGCACCACCAAACAGTGTAAAAACATAAGCACTGGTGGATCTCCTGCTGTCAATGTCACCTACCCAATCTAAATCTACAAATCCATGAATATCAATAGAATGCGAAGGTCCTAAAACATTACCATGATAGCAAATGGAATACTCAGAAGTACCCCTCAAATATTTGAACACTCGCTTAACTGCATCCCAATGAACCTGTCCAGGATTAGCCATAAATTGACTAAGAACTCCCATTGCTTGGCAATGTCTGGTCTTGTGCAGACCATAGCATACATCAAACTGCCAATAGCACTAGCATAAGGTACTCTGCTCATGTCCTCCACCTCACTAGGAGATTTTGGACAATCCTCAACAGACAACTTTGTCCCCAAAGAAATGGGAACACACAATGGTCTACAATCTGCCATGTTGAATCTGTCCAACACGGACTTCACATACTTACTCTAGCTTAACCAAAGTTTTTTGTTGGTTCTGTCTCTTCTAATTTCCATTCCTAGAATGTACCTGGCTGCCCCTAAATCTTTCATTTCAAACTGAGCTGACAACTGAGATTTAAAATCAGAAATCATATTCTTACCCTTCCCAATGAGCAGCATATCATCAACATACAGTGTGACAATGAGAATACGATCACCATCAAATTTATAATACACACAATGATCTGATTTCGATCTCACAAATCCAATTGATAACACAAAGGCATCAAACTTCAAGCACCATCTCCTAAGGGATTGCTTCAAACCATGCAAAGACTTTTTAAGTTTGCAAACCAAATTTTCTTTACCTTTCACCATGTAATGCTCTGGCTGTGACATGTAGATTTCTTCCTCCTAATCACCATGAAGGAAAGTTGTCTTCACATCCATCTGTTCTACCTCTAAGTCATAAGCTACTACGAGAGATAACAGGAATTGAATGGATGTCAGCTTTGCAACGGGAGAGAATATCTCACCATAATCTATACCCTCCACTTGTGAATACCCCTTCGCAACCAATCTGGCCTTATACTTCTCAACACTGCCATCTGCACCAATTTTCTTCTTGAACACCCATTTGCATCCAATGGGTTTCCATCCAGGAGGCAAAGGCACCAAGTTTGATTCTTTTCCAAAGAAGCCATTTCTTCCTCTATGGCCTCCTTCCAGGAACCTGCATCCTTCATATCCAAAGCCTCTAATACAGTTCTAGGTTCATCACTATTAGTAATCAAAGCATAAGCACAACTAGAATCAAGCAATGTAAAACCAAACCTTTCAAGTTGCTTTCTTATCCATGTAGACCTCCTCAAGAGTTGAGGTTGAGGTTCAGCTTCTTCTTCTAAGATTTCAGAGCTGCTAGAGCTCTCCTCATCATCAGGTCCAACATTATCTTTCTGTTCAATCTTCTCAGGAGTGAGAGTAAACTGAACAACATCCTCTTTCTTTTCTTTTTCTTCTGGCTACAAAATAGTGGAAGAAGGTGTAAGCTCTCTGAAGATGACACTTCTGCTATACAACACTTTTTCAGCCACGGGGTCCCAAAGCTTGTATCCTTTCACACCAACACCATAGCCAATGAAGATACACTTAATAGCTTTGTTCTCCAACTTTGACCACTTCTCCCTAGGCACATGTGCATATGTCTCACAACCAAAAACACGAAGATGCCTTACTGAAGGCTTTCTACTAGACCACACCTCCATGGGTGTCTTTCCAACAAGAGCTGATGTAGGAGATTTGTTTACCAGATAGCAAGCAGTGGCAACAGCTTCAACCCAAAACTTTTGTTCTAGACCAGCTCCACTAAGCATACTCCTAGCCTTCTCCATCAGTGTCTTGTTCATCCTCTCTGTAACTCCATTTTGTTGTGGTGTGTATGGATTTGTCTTATGGCTTTCAATCCCAAGTTCCTTGCAATACTTATCGAATTCTATAGAATAGAACTCACCATCGTTGTCAGTTCTCAAACATTTAATCTTTTTACCAGTCTAATTTTTAGTAAAGTTTTAAACTCCTTAAACTTGCTATAGACTTCAGATTTGCTTCTGAGAAAATAAATCCATGTCCTTCTACTGTAATCATCTATAAAAGATACAAAGTATACATATTTTGATAACGAAGGAACATTAGCAGGACCAAACACATCAGAATGAATGAAGTCCAACACACCAGAAGACTTATGAGAACTTGAGTAAAACTAAACACGGTTTTATTTTCCATAAATGCATTGTTCACAAAAGTTGATATCAAGATTACAATCATCTAACCCTCAATGATGTTCTTATTTTTTAGGGTACGCAAACCCTTCTCACCAATGTGGCCAAATCTCTTATGCCATAACATTGTCTTTTCTGCAGGAAGTTTAACTTCTAGTGCACGATTACAACCATCAAGACTAGAAACAACAGATTTCTTCACTACTCATTCAGATGGTGGAGAAAAAGTGACCGCTGCCCTCTTCCTTTAGTTAGAAGAACTATTGCATTGTGCAATGCATGCTTCCAGCTGAAACAGAGTACCTCTCTGAGTACCCTTAGCAAGCACCATAGATCCTCTTGTCATCTTGCATCCTTCTTTCGAAAAGACAACCTGCACACCTGCATCATTCAAACTACTTATAGAAAGTAGGTTCCATGCTAATCCTAGGATGTGCATAACCCCAGAGATCCCCTTCACTCGACCATCAGGGAATCAAATAGAGACTCTTCCATGACCAACAATCTTCTGATGAGAGTCGTCACCCAGATACACCTTTCCACCATTGAACTCCTCATACTTAGTGAACTAGTCTCGATGCGAGGTCATGTGGAATGATGCACCAGAGTCGATTAGCCACACATCATCAAATGCATGGGTCGCCAGGGCTGTGATGAAAGCATCACCGTCATCTTATGATTTGTCAGAATCTGAATCGGGAGCTTTCTTCTTTTTCTTCTTCTCCTCTTTGCATTCCTTTTGTAAATGCCCGGACTTGCCACAGTTCAAACAAAAAGCCTTGGACTTTCCAGGAGATTTGGATCTCCTACGAGATTTGGATCTACCCTTCTCAGCTTTCTTGTCTTTCTTCTTCCCTTTCTCCTTGGGTCTTCCATGAACTACAAGGGCCTCTTTGGCTGCCTCAGAAGACTTTCTCTGCATCTCTTCAGATAATAGCGAAGAAACCACTTCTTCCATTTTGAATGTGGATGTGGTGATTTCGATTGCCATGACAAGATGATCCCATGAGTCCGGTAGAGAACAAAATAGGGTCATACACCGATCCTCCTCCTCCATCTTTACACCAATAGATGTCAATTGTGCAACTAGCATGTTAAAGGCATTCATATGCTTAGAAATAGATCCTCCATCCTCCATTCAAAGAGAATACAACTTCTTTCTCAGAAAAAGTTTATTAACAAGGGATTTGGCTTTATACACATCCCCCAACTTCTTCCAAAGGAGTTTTACAGTGGTCTCTTCATGGACATTTAACAACACAGAATCAGCAAGACTAAGTCTTATGAGACCCTTAGCCTTCTGATCCTTGAGATCCCAGTTAGCTTGTGACATTGCAACTAGTTTAGTTCCATTCACACTATCCCAAAGGTCTTGGTCAACTAACATGTCTTCCATCTTGAGCTTCCATGGCTCAAAATTACTGTCATTGAACTTCTCTACTTCAAACCATCCTGATGTGCCTGCCATCTCCTTGTTGTAATAAGATATAGAATGCTCTGCATAGACTCCCACTCAACCTAAGATTAGCTCAAAAAACCCCTACCCTACAACTAGGACCAAAGGTGATCAAGCTCTGATACCAACTGCAAGGAAGCTAGGTGTGCGGAAACGCTTCCTACACTAATCTATTGAGGAGAGGGCTATGCAAATTCAACTTTATCCTAACTATTACAGTAATGTTAAACCATTAACATGATATATTGCAGCAAAACACAAGAACTAGAAAGTAGACAGAAGAAGAGAGACAAAGATTTACGGTGGGGAAAACCCTTATCGGGTGAAAAACCCCACTCAGAAACCTGCACAATGTATTAACAAATCTGAAAGTTGTTTACAATACACTTGCAATGAAAGATTCAATGGTCTTTGACACTCATGTCTGGAGTCAATCCAGCAGCATAATAGTACCTGTAAACCTGTGATACAAACTCCATCTCCAAGAACCTGTATATAAAGGAAATACAAGGCAATATTGGACCTATCTTGGAATGGGCGTCCAACATGGCATCTTGGATGAAAACCCATGCCTAGGAACACTTGGTCAACATTGTAGAATGTGTCTGACACTTGTCCACAACTACCATCCCAAAGAGGTCTCCTATTTCCAAAATGGGCTATGACAGATGCTCTTACGACACTTACGACTGTCATAGAATCTGTCATAGTGGTTACAACTTACAGTTGTAAGAGAATCTATCATACACATGCTATAAATAGCATATTCTCTTACAACATGTCATATTCCACCTTGGGGCTCCCAAATATGCCTTATTCAAAGATGCTACATGACACATGTCATCGCCTGTCTTACAACCTTCTATTCTCAACTCTTACATGTCATAGATTCATCATAGGAATCTGTCATAACCGTTTCGGTCAAACATTCCTTACACAACATAGAAGATGCTAACACATGGAAGAATATTCCTACCACTAAGTGGGATGCCTATCTCCTCATGTGAGGAAAAAAATACAAGTTGTCATAATCCATGTAGGATTGACACATCACCGTGCCACATCCCACAACATGACAATATGGATTTTCCAAATATTTACAACATAGGCAATTAAATAATAAATATAAACATTACAAATGCAGAGAATTACCAAGGTTGAGACACCTTAATTCCCAACAAAACAGTTGAAGGATTGATATTAAAACCATTTGATAATGATGTATTATGTTTAGAAGGCCGACTATGCAAGTCTAAAGGCCATGTATTATGTTTAGAAGGCCAAATGTGCAAGTCTAAAGGACATGTATTATGTCTTAACGATGAGTACCATGACTACATGTGCTATTATATGGAGCCTAATCAGACTCAGAGGTCACTTTGTTGCAAATATGTGGCTGATGTGTTGTCATTGATGTCAACATATCCTTCTGTCAAAAACAGTGAAGATAGTGCAGAGGAGTGATTAGTATTTCTAGTAAGGTGAAGATCAGAGTTCACAGATTAAAGGGTTTGTATAGGGTTGCCTAGTGTTGTTCCAGTTAAGATTTGAAAGGTCCGCATGAAGATTTGGTGAAGTTATGGCCCTCTGAGTAGAACAGGTTTCTGCAACTGTTCCGTTGTGATAGAATGGCAAGAAGTTGGTCCAGATTGGTCCAATATGAGAATATTGTGATCTACAGATCTAGAGGCATGTCAAGGATGTTGGTGTGTTCTCTCAACTCGAGTGGTTCATGGTTTCGAGATCAAGAAGCAATATTTCTAGTTTGACAGTCATGGCAGTGTGTGTTCTTGAGGTTCAGTATGAAGATGCGAGTGATTCTAGTGATGCGAAGTGGTGTGGTTATTCCTGTTGACTTAATTGTACTTGTGGTGGTCTCTGGATCATGTGGCTATTGTGTTGGTGGTCTACACTGACAAAGGAGCTCGTAATTGAAGGTTTCCTCTTGGTTGTTGCTATTCTTCCCAGTCTTGGCCGACTAGATGTTCCTAGCGTGTTGTAGATGATCTAAAACTCATTTTATGAAGCATGGCATGTTAATGGAGGAAGATTCAAGTCCCAACTATGATTAGATGACAATGTAAAGATTCGCGTTAAGTTTGGCCGACCTTGTTGATCATTCCAAGATGGATAAAGTGTATTAATACTTGTTGAAAAGTTGTCAAACATAATCCTTGTGAAAAATAGATTAAATCTAAATAAGGGATCAGAAGCAGAGCAGAGAAGAAAAGGAGCGAGAGTAGTATAGAGTGTGAAGATAGTAAAGAAGAATCTAGGGCAAAGCAGAAGTTTTTGAGCATTCATTGAAACTGAACCAGTTGTCTGGTCTAATTCCAATAATTGGTATTAGAGTTAGATCCTCTTTTAAAAGCCTAACCACTTGAGGAGATCCAGGATGTTGACCTACAAGAAGGATAGTCTGAGATTTGATGGAACAAATTGTTTTGTTTGGAAGAATCGCATGGAATGCCATTTACACTGCATGGGTGATGCCTATTGGGAGACAACCAGTGTTGAGTATAAACCTCTGGAGAAAGGTCCTTCAACTCCAGATCATGTCAAAGATGATGAAAATAACCTTCAAGCTAAAGAAGCCTTATTGAGTGCCCTAACTAATTTTGAGATGACAAATGTCTTTGGTCTAAAAACTGCTTATGAAATATGGAAAAAGTTGGAATATCTATATGAAGGTGATAAGTATGTCAAATGTTCGAAGCTACAAAGTCTAAGAGGAAAATTTGAAACTATGAGGATAAGTGAAGATGAAAACATCACAATCTACATGCAAAAGATAAATGAACTTGTGTGTGGTATCAGGTGTGCTAGTGGAACTTTGGAAGAATCAGAGATTGTATCAAAAATACTCAGATATTTACCTGATTCTTACAAACATAAGGTTGTTGCTATAGAGGAGATCAGGATTGTCTTAGATGTTACAAGAGATCATCTGGTTGGCAAAATTTTAGCTTTTGAATTAAGTGAGTTTGGTGATTCTCTTCCCAAATCTAAATCTGCATTTAAGGCTAGTGTATATGGAAAACAAAGATATGATCCAGGTGAAAGCTCTTCTACAAGATCAAATAGATTAATGAAGACAAGGAAGGATCTTGAAGATATTGAACTTGAAACTGCTAATCTTGAAGCTCTTCTCATTAAAAGATTACCAAGAGGATCTGATAAGTATGAAGGAAAATTGCCACTCAAATGTTTTGCTTGTAATAAGATTGGTCAATTTGCCTCAAGATGTCTAGAGAGGTTTTCAAAACCAAACCCTAACAGACATTGAAATCAAAACAAATGTTACTATGTCAAAGAAACTGGTGAAGGAGTCACAGATGATGAATCTAATCATGGAGGTTCCTCTGAAAATGATTGGGTGTTCATTTCCATTAAAGAAGAAGATCTGATGTCTACTGAATCTGCTAGCTATGCAAATATGGAAAGTGCCTTGGCTGCTCAGGTTGTTGAGAAAGATGAATGGGTGATTGATAGTGTATGTTCTCATCATATGACTGGAGACAAGAGTAAGTTTGTGAATTTTGAAAATTATGAAGGTGGGCTTGTGAAATTTGGAGATAACTCAGCTGGTAGAATCTGTGGCAAAGGATGCATCTCTTTTGATGGTAAGAACAACACAAATAATGTTTTGTATGTGGAAGGACTGAAACATAATCTTCTCAGTGTTGGATAGTTGGTTGATAAAGGTTATGATCTTCGATTCAAAGATGGAAAGTGTAGAATCTTGGAAAGTTCTGGAACTGAAATTGCATCTGGTACTCAAACCAGAGGTAACATTTTTCATTTAAGTAGCTCTAGCAAAAGTTGTTTGATTGCTCAGATAGATCAAAGTTGGTTATGGCATAGGAGGATGTGTCATGTGAATTTTGATAATATTGTCAAAATAAGTACCACTCAGGTTGTGAGAGTTCTTCCAAAACTTGTGAAACCTAATAGCATGTGTAGAGAATGTCAATTGGGGAAACAGAGCAAGATTTCATTCAAAAGTAAGGAACAAATCTCAAATGGACGATTGGAACTAGTACATATTGATCTATGTGGTCCTGCTAGAATTAGGAGTGTGCAAGGAGAGATATTTCATGTTGCTAATAGATTACTACTCCAGGATGATATGGGTAACCTTCCTAAAAGAAAAATTAGAAGCTCTTGAAAAATTCAAGGTGTTCAAAATGATGGTGGAAAATGAAATTAGTGAAAAATTGAAATGTCTGAGATCCGATAGAGGTGGAGAATTTACTTCCCATGAGTTTGATGCTTTCTGTGAAAAGCATGGCATAAAAAGACCGTTATCTACTCCTAGGACTCCCCAACAAAATGGAGTTGTGGAAAGAAAGAACCAGACCATTCAAGAAGCTGTCAAGACCATGATGATGGAAACAAGTGTTCCTCAAGCTTATTGGAGAGAAACTGTAAGTATTGTTGTCTACACTCTTAACCGGGTGCAGATTAGAGGTAATTCTGGTAAGACCCCTTATGAACTATGGTTTGGTCATCCTCCTACTGTGAGATATTTCAGAGTTTTTGGTAGTAAATGCTATATCAAAAGAGATGAGGATTTAGGCAAATTTGATAAAAGAAGTGATGAGGGAATATTTTTGGGATACTCTACTCAAAGTAAAGCTTATCGGTGCTTTAACAAGAGGTTGAAAAAGATTGTTAAAAGTGTTAATGTTAGAGTTGATGAGAGCAAGGAAGGACATCCTAGGTTCTATGGATATGATTTAAATGATCAAACTGAGAGTCAAAATCAAGGAAGGTTAGTTCAAACTCTGATGTATACTGATCCAAAAACTCCAGAGACTCAAGAAATTAATACGGATGTTGAGGAACAAGCTCAAGAAACATAACCTCAAGCAATTCCCAAAACCTCCAGGTATGTAAGAATGAATCATCCTAAACATCAAATCATAGGGGATAGAAATAAAGGTGTTTGAACTAGAAGAAGAGTTGTTGAAGATCAAGAAGAGATTTGTTTGATTTCAAGGATTGAACCAAAGTCAGTTGGTGAAGCCTGCACTAATCAAAATTGGGTAAAAGCAATGGAAGAAGAATTAATGCAAATTGAAAAGAACCACACTTAGGATCTTGTTCCTAGGCCAGAGGACAAAAATGTAATTGGAACCAAATGGATCTTCCAAAATAAACTAAATGAGGATGGTGAAGTTGTAAGAAACAAAGCAAGGTTGGTATGCAAAGGCTACTCTCAAGTAGAAGGAATTGATTTTGAAGAAATTTTTGCTCCGGTGGCAAGAATAGAGGCAGTTAGATTATTTCTTGCATTTGCTCATTTCAAAGATTTTAAAGCATATCAGATGGATGTCAAATCAGCATTCCTGAATGGAGATTTGGAGGAAGAAGTCTACATTGAGAAACCAGAAGGATTTCAGTTGTCTGATCAGGGTGACATGGTTTGTAGATATAGAAAAGCATTGTATGGACTCAAGCAAGCTCCAAGAGCCTGGTATGCAAGATTGGATAAATATTTGCTCAAGATAGGTTTTAGCAAAGGTACTGCTGATAGTAATCTTTACTTCAAGATTAATCATGAGGACATCCTGATTGTTGAAGTCTTTGTTGATGATATCTTTTTTGGTGGAAATGAATGTATGTGCAAAACATTTGCTGACAAAATGGAAAGTGAATTTGAAATGTCTATGTTTGGAGAGATGAATTTCTTCCTATGTCTACAAATTGTTCAGTCAGACAAAGGTATCTTTATATCTCAGTCTAAGTATTTGAAAGAATTACTGAAGAAGTTTGGAATGGAAGATTCGGAACCAATAGGCACACCTATGGCAACTGGATGCAAGCTAAGTAAATATGATGATTCACCCAAGGCAAATCAGAGAAGGTATAGATCAATGATTGGAGGACTGCTCTATCTGACCTAGACTAGACCTGACATCATGAACATCATTGAACTTGTTGCTAGATTTCAATTTGATCCAAAAGAATCCCACGTTGTGGTAGTCAAAAGAATTTTTAGATATCTCAAGGGGACAATTGATTATGGATTGTGGTATCCAAAAGATAATGACTTTACTCTTCATGCATACACAAATGCTCATTGGGCAAGAGATGTGGATCACAAAAAAAGTACTAGTGGTGGTGCCTTTTTTCTTGGGAAAGAGATTGGTCTCTTGGGTGAGAAAAAAGCAAGTAGCAATATCTCTATCTACTGTAGAAGCAGAATACATAACAGCAGCAAACAATTGTACTTAGGTTCGATGGATGAAGCAAATGTTGAAGGACATCAGAGTTGTGTTTGAGGAACCTATCACAATCTTTTGTGATAATTCTAGTGTAATAAGCATCTCAAAGAATCCAATGTTGCATTCAAAGGCAAAGCATATATCTATCAAATTTTATTTCTTGAGAGAGAAGGCAAATGAGAATGAAGTCAAGTTGGAGTTTGTGTCATCCAAAGATCAGATTGCAGATATCTTCACTAAGCCTCTTCCCAAGGATACCTTTGAATATCTTAGAGAGAAGTTAGGGGTCATTACCCCTCCAAATCAGAACTAAGATGCACTAAGGTGCATCAGTTCGGTGGAATTCTCAGTCATATCTTGAGATCCAGATTGATGTTGAGAGAATACTACTCTAGGGAGTAGTCACTATGTAAACGTTGGAGATCCGTTTGAAATAAAAAGGGGAAGAGATGATTGCAAATATGCGCCCTTTGTCATTGATGTCAAAGGGGGAGAGAAGTCATGTGAAAAACTTGGAACTAAGTAGTTGCTAGTGAAAGGGGGAGTAGTGAAGAAAGTGGTTGCAGGTGTGACAAGAGAAAGGGGGAGAAGTTCTTGTCTTGATGGCTAAATCAATTTTTTACATCATATGTTGCCATCAATGACAAAGGGGGAGATTATTGCAATAATGTGCCTGATGTGTTGTCATTGATGTCAACATATCCTTCTGTCAGAAATAGTGAAGATAGTGCAGAGGAGTGATCAGTATTTCTAATAAGGTGAATATCAGAGTTCATGGATTAAAGGGTTTGTATAGGGTTGCCTAGTGTTGCTCCAGTTAAGATTTGAAAGGTCCACATGAAGATTGGGTGAAGTTATGGCCCTCTGAGTAGAACAGGTTTCTGTAGCTATTCTGTTGTGACAAAGTGGCAAGAAGTTGGTCCGGATTGGTCCGGTATGAGAATATTGTGATCTGCAGATCTAGAGGCATGTCAAGGATGTTGGTGTGTTCTCTCAACTTGAGTGGTTCATGGTTTGGAGATCCGGAAGTAATCTTTCTAGTTTGACAGTCATGGCATTGTGTGTTCTTGAGGTTCAGTATGAAGATGTGAGTGATTCTAGTGATACGAAGTGGTGTGGTTATTCCTGTTGACTTAATTGTGCTTGTGGTGGTCTCTGGATTGCGTGGCTATTGTTTTGGTGGTCCGCATTGACAAAGGAGCTCGTGATTGAAGGTTTCCTGTTGGTTGTTGCTGTTGTTCCTAGTCTTGGTTGATCGAATGTTCCTAGCATGTTGTAGATGATCTAAAAATCATTTTATGAAGCATGGCATGTTAATGGAGGAAGATTCAAGTCTTATCTATGATTGGTCGATAGTGTAAAGATCTGCGTTAAGTTTGGCTGACCTTGTTGATCATTCCAAGATGGATAATATGTATTAATACTTATTGAAGAGTTGTCAAACATAATCCTTGTGAAAAATAGATTAAATCCAAATAAAGGATCAGAAGCAGAGCAGAGAAGAAAAGGAGTGAGAGCAGTATAGAGTGTGAAGATAGTAAAGGAGAATCTGGGGCAAAGTAGAAGTTTTTAAGCATTCATTGAAACTGAACCAATTGTCTGATCTAATTCCAACAACTTTTATCAACACGGTTTCCCCCCAAATTATTTAATGGGGGTTTGGGGGCAATGCCCCCAAGACGAGGTCAAGGGGTAGCATCCCTTGTGGGGTCCAAGGGCAGAGCCCCTAGCACACTCCCTGTCGCGATATAGGGTGGGGTCCAGGGGCAACACCCTCAAAACCTCAAATGATTTTTATTATTTTATAAAGGCGTCGGGAGTTATTTTTTCTATTGGCCGACATAAAAAACCCTATTTTGTAACCGACATAAGTTTTGATAAAAATGGCTAAGGGTTGGGGTTTCTGTTGATATTATATTGTAGCATTTGCATCAATATTGAGTTGCAAGAATTGCTGGTTGTAATCGGTTTGATTTACTGGATAATAATATTAGACTCTTTTGGTGGATGTATCCTGAGTTTGGGTGAACCACATTAAAAATTGTCTCTCACTGTTATTATTTCTATGTATTTGAATTCCTTTGTTTAATCCTTATTTGCATTTAATTGATATCTTCTGCTAGCTAACCCTAACAACATGCTGACTGATTAAGTATACCATGTTAGAGTTGGCTATGATTGGAGCCACCTAGGATCTAGGACTTCATGAAAGCACAAGAGAGATCAAATGAGAGAATAATTCTATTCTATCAATGAATGCAAAAGATTGTTCAAAGATTGTTATTACAATGTACATGATATGCCTTGCTTATAAAGACAAGGATGAGAGACAAGATGTTGTAGTCATGTGACAAATGTCTTCATCCTATGACATGTGACAACTATAAGATAAGATGACAACTATCAACAACTAGACACTGTTGGCAAGAGACACTGTGTGGCTTCATGAGTGTTGTCATTGATGGCAACAAAGTCCATCCCACACATCCGCAGGACATGGTATGTCTATACCGAAAGTCAGATTGAAGAGTATTTTGGTCCGGTGAGCAAAAATAGAGCATGCAGCAAGGTCTGACAATCAGGTCCAAATCTCTTAGAGGAAGTATCTCAGTAAAGTGCAGACTTGGGGAAGTCAAGAGGAGTACCATGACTGATACTTTCCAGAGATTGAGCCTCCGGTGATGAAAGAGTGCAAAGATATGAGCACCTAAGTGTTGGGTTCCTATTTGGTAGAGTAGACTGAGGAAGAACTAACCAACAGAGCATCAAACCTTAATCCGGATGAGAAATTGATGGTGATCAAGTTTCTTAAGGGATCATTCATGATTGACCAACATGATTGATAACTCCTATAACTATCTTTTTGATACGCATCACTTAGTAAGCATGGATTCAGTCGATAGACCAAAGTTTGGGAAAATCTTGAGTATTCCAAATGCCAACTAGAAAGATGTTGAAATCCTTTATACGGATATATATACCAAATGGATTTCAATGTGAGGAAGGATGTGGTGTGTTGTTTTGTGTGAAGAAAAGCAGAGAGCAGTGTGGAAGCAACTATACAAATCCGATATGTGACAGAATAGCAGCACTAAGAAGAGGAAGAATAAAGTGTAGCAGATCAGTATATTGAGCCTAACCGGAACTAAACCTCATCATATGTGGATGCCCCTGATTAGTTCAATCACATGGTTACTTTTTTTATACCTTATAGACAGTGAGTCTCTTGTAGGCAGTGAGCCTCTTGTGAGTAGTGTGCTCGGGCAGTGAGCCCTAATTAGCAAGTGCCATTTTGTACTTCTATTCTTTTAACAGAGAATACAATCTTGGGTTAGTCACCCCGTGGTTTTTTCCCTTAACAGGGTTTTCCACGTCAAAATCATTGTGTTATGTGTGTTGAGTTTATTTCTTCTCTCATGTTCATGTATGCTTATATGTTTTGATATTGAACTAATCATTAAAGAAGAAAAGAAAGTCAAATAATTAAGATAACTGATTCACCCCCTCCCCTCTCAGTTATCAATAGACACAACTAGAAACATCTAGTAGACTCACTCAGTCAACTTAACATGTGAATTATGTGTGATGTGTGAATATTATTTAACTAATAAATAGTTAAATAATATGAATTATTTACACAAGGGTAAACCAGATAGGTAATAACCATGTTCACATCAACATACCGACCGAGTAATGTGCTAAATGGTCGAAGTCCAAAGTTGGTTGTATATGTTCGTAGGCTGAAAGTGTTACCATACTTAGGCCAAACACTATGAAATACACAGAGGCCAACTATGAGAATATAGGAGGTCGAATACTGTGATAATACACAGAGGTCGACTGTGAGAATAAAGGAGGTCAAGTTCTGTGATATTACACAGAGGCTGATTGAGTTAATGAACTCATGTCGATTATGTTATACTTGGGTTGAATGTATTTAACATAAAGGTTGAGGCTAAAAGATTAACCCAAATCTTATAAAGAGATTGATTTTTTATTGAGAACTAAGCTTAGGTTTAATAACTAAGAAAGGGTTATTAGTAAACTTATAAAAGGATCTAAGAGAAGATCATTTATGAAGTATATTTCTCTTACCAACTATGGATTAAGAGGATTGAGAGTGTGTTTGAGAAAGCTAGTTTTTGAGAAAAAGTCATAGTGTAGAAACACTTGACATTAGACCAAATATTTCAGTTCAAATATGGAGAAAAATTGAGTCATTTGTAAATGTTATTATGGAATTAACCTGACCTATCTATACTCTGATCTTGTGAGGAAATATTCTTTTTGTTGGTAAGAGACACTGCTAGGTCATTTAAGTGTTGTCATTGATGGAAACAAAGTGTATCCCAGACATCCACAGTCGGTAATTCATTCATACCAGAAGTCAGACTGAAGTCAAGATGGTCTGGTGAATAAGAAAAGAGTATGTAACAAGGTCTGACAATCAGGTCCATATCTCTCAGATGGTGTAACCCAGTAAGTTGCGGACTTGGAAAAGCCAAGAGGGGTCATATGACTAGTGTATTCTAGAGATTTAGCCTCTGGTGGTAAAGCATGTAAAATATATGAGCATATAAGTGTCGGGTTCTAGTCTAGTAGAGTAGACAGAGGAAGAACTGAGCAACAGAGTATTAGACTTCAATCTGGATGAGTAAACAGTGTTGATCAAGCAATTTGTGAGATTATACATTGATGGCCAACATGATTAATGACTTCTATGCCTATGTTTTTGATACGCATCACAAATTAAGCATGGATTCAGCCGACAGATTAATTATTTGCAGTGTTCTTGGTGCCGACTAGAGAATTGACAAAAATCCTTAATGCAGATATATATAACAAATAGATTTCAACATGTAAGTGTGTGTGGCAAATATGTGATGACATAAAGTGTAAAGAAAAGCAAAAATTCAAGTCTGGATGTGACAGAGCAATAGCATTAAAAATAGGGAAGAATGAAGTGCATCAGATCAGTGTATTGTGCCTAACTGAAACTAAACTCTTGCATTTGTAGATGCTTCTCATCAGTTCAAACACTTGATTATCTTCTATAAGTTCTATAGACAGTGAGTCTCTTGTAGGCAGTGTGCCTCTTGTGAGCAGTGTGCTCAGGCAATGAGCCCTAATTGGCAAGTGTCATTTTGTACTCCTTTATTCTTCTAACAAAGAATACAATCTTAGGTTAGTCACCCCGTGGTTTTTCCTTTAACAGGGTTTCCATGTAAAAATCCTTGTGTTATGTGTGTTGATTTTATTTCTACTCTTATGATTATATATGATTTCAAGTTTTGATGCAACACTGATTATTAAGATAACAAAAGAAAAGAAAGTTAAAGAAATTTTGAGATAACTGATTCACCCCCCGTCTCTCAGTTATCTACCTTATATCCAACAATTGGTATCAGAGATAAGTTCCTCTAAAAAGTCTAACAGCTTGAGGAAGATCTAGGAATCTCAATGGATGAATATGGTATGAAAGAACAACTACATTCTTCCCTAGATGATCTTGAACAATCTCACTCTGAGGTCAATAACTTGAGAGAGCAACTAAGGGAAGTTGATGAGTTCATCAATGAGCTGAAAGAGAAACTCAGTATTTCTATTAAAAAAGAGAAAGGAATTACTTCAGAAACTAGCAAATCAAAACGAAGCCAATAATACTAATGAGGATCTGAATGGAAAAACCAAGCTATGTGAAAAACTCTCAAAAGAAGTTGTTATGATGAGACATGAAATGGAATCAAGATTTATGAAGTTCACCCAAGAGATTGAAGGAAAAAGAAAGATTGAAGATAATCTAAAACAATCCCTCAAGGATAAAATAGAGGACTGCCACAAAATGGATAGAATAATCAGGCATCTTGAATCTGATCTTGAAGAAGCTAGAGACAATGAAGAAAAACTTGAGAATCAAATAGACACTCTTAAACAAGATCTTCAAACTACAAATGAATACAAAGAAAAATTTAAGATAAGCTCAGCCCAACTTGAAGTTCTTCTTGAAAGCCAAAAAGGGGTAGATGATAAGTATGGCTTGGGATATGAGAAAGGTGAAAGCTCTAGATTCGGTCAGAAGAACTTTGGATCAGGAAATCAAAGAAACAGGCCTAGAAGATCTCCGGTAAGGCAACCAAATGCCCAAATATATCCATCCTTCAATGGATACTGCTTCAATTGCAATAATTTTGGTCATAGAGCAACTCAGTGCAAGAGGAGAATGAATCAGAATAATCCATCCTTCTCCAGACAATGTTTCAACTACAAAAGGTATGGTCACAAATCTCATGAATGCAAAAATACGCAAATAAACAATTCATTTAATGGTAGATGCTTTGCATGCAATAGAATGGGACATATGGCTAATCAATGCAGATCAAGAGGATATCAATCAAAAAGGCAAAGAAATGTTGTCTGTTACAATTGCAATAAATCTGGTCATATTGCCAAATTCTACAGAAGCAGAAATTAGGACAGAAATGGTCCGGTACAACATAATCAGAAACAAGATAAGGGAAAAGGTAAAGTGAATGCAGATGAAGTTCAAAAGGAGATGAGCAAGATTTGGGTAAAGAAGAGTATAGAAAATATTGGAGATAGATCCACACCGGATCCGGTGCTGATTTTCCTTCTGGAAACTAAAAAGTGAGCTCTGACTCAGGGGGAGTCATAGAGAAAAATAATTTCCCCCAGCTAGTTAGCTAGTGCCTAAATTTGGCACATTGAGTAAACATCTGTCACTACGGATTAAAGGGTTCTTAGAAAAACATCTAGATAACCTTCAGTCAAAATGTGAAAGATCCGCATGAAGTTTTGAAAGACTTCTAACCACTCAAGTTAATCCAGTTCCAACAGCTATCCGATAAAGCAAGACTTTCACAGATAGATCTGGTATGATTCAAAATTGAAATGCTTTGATCTGTAGACCCATCGCATGATTGAAGAAAATAAGATACATTGTCAATCCTCACTAAAAATGATTCCAAGTTCAGCACAGTAATTCAAGAAGATCTCTCTCAAAACAGGGCAACTGAATAACTTAAGTTATGCATTTATTACAAAAGGAAATTAGGGTTTGTGCAAGGATAAAAGGGTTCTTTAACTCATTATTTGCACACTTGCACTCATGAAGAAGAGCTCTACAACAAAGTTTTAACAATTCACTCGAGATCAACTAGAAAATTGAATTCAATCAGCGATTTGTTCCGGCTCCTACTTGAAACCCTAAGGCATAAAAAGGTATTCTCCTTCTGCAAATTCTCTCCATTTTTCTTTGCTAGAATGGCTACTCCAATGGTTGTTAATATCTCCAAAAGGCCGAGACCAAAATTCAAGAAACACCCTTACAAGTCACTAGAAGTTGATCCCTTGGGTGCATTTTCCAGTATTTCGCACAGTGTATTACATGTAGAAGTTATTAGGGTTTATATCCATGCAAACATCGAAGATTTTGGAGACTCAAAATTGATTGACATCTATCAAAAATAGTTAATTGATGAGAATTTTGAACTCAAACCTAAATTCAAGAACCTAAGGGACAAACATTTCGAACATTACATACATTTTTGTCTTTTGCAGAAGATGAATGGGTCCGATATGTTCTAAGTAGGATGCATGATAATTTTATGTGGCTAATGAGGCCTTTCAAGATAACCAAAGATGCCATCAGGGCTATGACTGGACTACACTCAAATGGTGGGTTACCTGCACTCAAATCTGTAAAGAACCAAATGGTAACTGAAGCCACCAGATCAAAATTTGATAGGAGAGCAATGACTGTAGATGACATCGTGGATCTGGATGTCAAGTTTGCTTAAATGATAATTGGCTACAAAATCTACCACTCAAGTAGGGAAAATCATGTGTCTGGTACTGCAATCTATGCTGCATATCAAATGCTGAAGGAAAATGCAGATTATGATCTGTGTGAGCTTCTATTGAGTCAACTAATGAAAAACTTGGAGAATATCAAGAAAGATAAGAAAAACTCTTTCAAATATGGCAGTCTACTATTGTGTCTATTTTTCTATTATATGAATGAGTTGTATGGATCAAAGGGTTGGGTTTGGAAAAATGATAAATTAGTTGCTATCCAAATTAGAGATTATATGTATGGACTTGGTGATGCTCAAGCTCAAAACACATCCCTCTGGGGTTACTTTAAAAACTTCCAAAGCATGATGCAAGCCAGAGAGAGAATACCTCAATCCATAGTTTAGAAATACAAGGACATAGTATGCTTCATGGTTGACACTGACCAATGCCTAATGGAGGCAGTTGAGCCAAGGACTGTGTGGATAATGTTGATAACTGAGAGGGGGGTGAATCAATTATCTTAATTACTTTAACTTTTTGTTCTTCTTTAACAACTAATGCAGCATCAAATCACATAAGTATGCATAACCATGAAAGCAGAAATAAAATCAATACACATAACATAATGATTTTGACGTGGAAAACCCTGTTAAAGGAAAAACCATGGGGTGATTAACCCAAGATTGTATTCTCTGTTAAAAGAATAGAAGTACAAAATGGCACTTGTCAATTAGGGCTCACTGCTCGAGCATACTGCTCACAAGAGGCTCATTGCCTACAAGAGACTCAATATCTACAACGTATAAAGAAAGTAACCAGGTGATTGAACTGTTGAGAAGCATCCACATATGCTGAGGATCAGTTCCGGTTAGGCTCAATACACTGATCTATTGCACTTCATTCTTCCTCTTCTTTGTTGCTGTTGTCCTGTCACATACCGGACCTGTATAGCTACTTTCATGCTACTCTCTACTTTTCTTTGCACAACACAACAATCCACACACACCTTCATATCGAAATAAATCTAGTATATATATCTGCATCAATGATTTCAGTCATCCTTCTAGTTGGCATCCGAAAAACTCAAGATATTTCCAAACTCTGGTCTATCGGCTGAATCCATGCTTGCTAAGTGATGTGTATCAACAAGATAGTTATGTAAGTCATCAATCATGTCAGCCAATCATGAATGATACCTCAAGAAACTTGATCACCATCAATATCTCATCCGGATTAAGGTCTGATGCTCTGTCGATCAATTCTTCCTCAGTCTTCTCTGCCAAACAGGAACCCAACACTTAGGTGTTCATATCTTTTCACTCTTTCATCACCAGAGGCTCAATCTCTAGAATTTATTAGTCATGGTACTCCTCTTGACTTCCCCAAGTCTACATTTTACTGAGATACTTTATCTGAGAGATCTGGACCTGATTGTCGGACCTTGTTGCATGCTCTGTTCTTGCTCACCAGACCAAAATACTCTTCAATCTGGCTTCCAGTATAGACATACCATGTCTTGCAGATGTGTGGGATGGACTTTGTTGCCATCAATGACAACACTCATGAAGCCACACAGTGTCTCTTGCCAACAATCTCCCCCTTTGGCATTGATGGCAACACTTAGTGAAAAATGACTAAGTGTTATAGCATACTCCCCCTTGGCTAATGCTCTGTTCTTATGTACACTTTTCTAGAGCTCCCCCTTAGCTAAGATTCCACATTTTTCACTGCTCCTCACTCCCCCTTTGACATCAATGGAAAAGGGTAGGATCAACATACCAAAATTTCCAAAAACAATCTATACTTGGCCGCATAAATATATATACATAACATACTTACATATACTAAAGTATATCTGCAAAAGTTGTCTTCAACTGGACAAATTATGTTGCCCAACTCTGCTTCATCCTATCCAAAATTGAGATGTGACCACTCAACAGGAATGCAAAAGCTTCTGCCCTCTTTAGATCTGTCGGATCACTGGTCCGGGCTATGGTCTGAGCATCAGTTAGGGCCTCATGCATGGCCTCTAACTTAGGGATAATTATCCCTCTAATGTCACCCATCCTACTTATTATATTCTTCCTTTCCTTTTCAAGTTTCTTTAGTTCATTTAGAATGACAATAGTCTAACATTCTTGGTTTATTATGGATGTGGTGAGAGGATCAAAATTCTGAGATAAACTTGACAGTTTATCCTCTTGTTCTTTCACTTTCTTCTCAATATCCTTTGTCACTTTAGACCAGGATAAACAAAATTTATATATTTCTCCGCCATCTTTAAGAGCATTTTCTAATCTCTTTATTCCAACATCCATATTTCTCCTATCATTTGTTATCGTACTTCAAAGAGTCTCTTACCCAAAAACTCTTTCCAGACTTTCTCTTTTGTTGCTTTCTCTAAAGAATCAAAATGTGTATTAATAGAATTAACAAGAGATTTTAGATTACCGGATGAGGAGGCCGAAAGATCCTTCTGAAAGGATGGCATGATCTTCTCCAATACATCAGATGCAATCTCTATTAGCTCACAGTCTTCCATGTGAGACTTCAGAAGTTTTTATTTTGCCTTTGCTGAAGCAAAGGATGCTATCTTCATTGTTTGAACTGGGGAGACGGAATCAAAATTGAATGGTCCTTGAAGCAGTTCTAATTCATCTAATTCCATCATTTTTTTTGTGAGGAAGTCTTTGACTACTTCTACAGTGTCTCTTGCCAGAGACAAAGTTTTCTTCCCTTCTGTGGCCTCAGAGCTGTCATCTAGGGTTTTCTCTGTTTGATCTTTTTCTCTTCCCTTGACTTCTTCTTCTTGACAACTTTTCTCATCTTTTCTTTCTTCTCCTTCAATTCTGAAGTCAGCAAGGGGATCCATAAGAGAGATGTTTACTTCTTTAGGGACTTCCTCTTCTGAAGTAGAGGAATCTAGATCCTTAGTTTTCTCCTCACCTATCTCCTTTGATTCTTCTACAGTTTTCTCTGAAGAATCTACCTTTGATGTACTTAGTCCTCCATCATCCATGATAGAAGGTTCATCACCTAAGTCCTCTATAACAGGGACATTGAATTTCATGAAGGCATTTTGGAGGATGTCTTCAGTATCTTTTGCCACTTTGTCAGTCTCTCCAAGAAGAAGTTGATTCATTCTTGCTTTGCTCCAGAACTCATCCTTGCAATCCTTGAAGATCATGTTCATTTGTTTTGGAGTGATGGAAGGGTAGAGCTGAATAGCTATCTGTTCCTAGATCTCTAGGTCATTTGCCTTAGCATTGTTCTTTCTTATTTCAAGTACCTTCTCTAGGCTTTTGGGAATTAAGGAGATGATTTCAATGAATGCTTTGTTATAAATGTTTAGATACCTGACTGTAGCTTCTTGTAGGATCTTCTGATCAGCTTCACTATAATCATCATAAAATTTAGTCATTGGTTTCAAGTTCCCATCCACAGTGACTGATTTGATGAGATCATCAATGTGGAGGGTAGGCCTTTCAATGAATTCTTCTGCCTCTTCTTCCTTGTTATGACCAATAGAGGGTTCAATGGATGTTTTCTTCTTCTTCTTCATTTTCTTGATCTCCTCATCAGATTCTGTGTATTCATCATCCTTCTTACTTGTATAGGACCTTGTTGCCTTTTTCTTTGTTCTCTTCTCTCCCTTTCTAGATGTTTGGGCTTCCAGTTTTGATGTCTTTTGGCTCTTAGAGGTGGCAGGTGCAGAGCTTTTGGAGGATTTGATCCGGGAGGGGGCTCGCACCGGAGCACTTTATTTTACTATTTCTTGCCTTTCTTTCTCTACCTTTTCCATCTTCTCTCTGTTGGCATCAACTACCTCCTTTGATATTCCATGCCTCTTGGCAAGTTCTTCTACTTCTCTTCTCACTTTTCTCTTGATTTCAGGCTATCTTAGTTCAACATGAACTTTTACACTCAGCTCTTGGAAGGTTCCAAACCTTTCTACCTTAGGGTCCTTGGGCTGACTCAGCAGGTGTTGGATATGCAGCTCTAGGATTTTCTCATCAACCTCATACCCCATTGCAATGATCCATACTATTCTCAGTTCTAATGCCTCCATTATGCATTGATCAGTGTCTACCATAAAGCACATTGTATCCTTGTATTTCTCAACCAATGATTGGGGGATTCTTTCTCTGGCTTGCATCATACTTTGAAAGTTCTTGAAGTATCCCCAGAGAGTTGTATTTTGAGCCTTGGCATCACCAAGCCCATGCATGTAATCTCTAATTTGAATGGCAACTGGTCTGTCATTTTGCCATACCTAACCACTGGATCCGGGTAGCTCATTCATAAAGTAAAAGAACAAACACAGTATTATTCCACCATACTTGAATGAGTTCTTCTTGTCCTTCTTGATCTTTTGTAGGTTTTCCAATAGTTGGCTCAGAAGAAGCTCACAAAGATCATAATCTGCATTCTCCCTTAACATCTGATAAGCAGCATAGATTGTAGTTCCAGATACAGAATTCTCCCTGCTGGAGTGATATATCTTATAGCTAACTATCATAGATGCAAACTTGATATCCGGATCAGTGATATCTTCTATAGTCATTGCTCTCTTGTTGAATTTTGATCTAGTAGCCTAACTTACAGTTTGATTTTTGACTGATTTGAGAGCAGGCAACCCATTGGATGAGTGCAATCCGGTTTGATGCAGAGGCATCCACACTAAAACCTTGACATACAGCATGTATGTCTACAACCCATCATCATCATCATATTTCTTGCTAACATTGTCAGCATCATCATATTTCGAAGAGGCATGAAATATCCTCCTGCTGACTACTGTTCACTTCCTATCGGTGAGACAATTACTATCGGCACCTTTGGAAAAAGGTCACGCCGATCCCCACATCACCCCGATAACTCTTTTCCTCGATCAGGTTGCCTATCGGCAACACTTCTTCTATCGGCCGAGCCGAAAAGGATCTCCTCGATGCTATTACTCCTGTCGATGCCGAACACTTAATGTCAGCAAGATAAATCTACATCGGGTGATATTCGCAATATCCTGATGACGATTATCCTGATGACGATGACGTCACATGCAGCTCCATCAATATCCTGCTGCCCCGATATCCTGATGACGATTATCCTGATGACGATGACGTCACATGCAGTTCCTTCAATATCCTGCTGTCGGCCAAACTTAACACTATCGGCCCGCGATGGTTTTATCAACCCGATCTTCTACCTTATGCCGATACGCTCCTCCTCGGCAACACCTGATGATGATCACCCCGATGCACATTCACTTTATGCAATCGACTGCATCATGCTCATCTCCACCTACTCGGATGACGCCCGAAGTAACTGCAGGATATACACAGAAATATCCTGATGATGCCGTTGTGACGAATTTCTAACCTTAGCGAATTTCGATCCACCGAACCTCCTGAGGTGACCCGATCTACTTACAGGGTGATCTTCCAGACTCTAACAACCAACACGACCTAGCACATGCCCATGCTAGGGTTCTCAACACATCTCGACTGCGATCCTGCAAACATGCACATGAACAAACACAAAATGCAAACTAAATCCTAAACTACTGTACATAGCCATTCCACCGATTCGACGAATCAACCGGTGGAATGGATCAGCGAATCCATGAAACCACCAGAACAACAACTCGATTACACAATGGAATCCAAACAGAAAATGAACACAAACAGGATCTCTTTATTTGATTTCAAAAGATGCAATACAGTACTCTGTCCCACTCTCTGTCTCTCCTCTTCAATGCAATACTATGTCTAAAACCAACCGATCCTAATGCATAAATATGATCTTCTTGCGAGTACCACCACTCGATTCCCAGAAGCTGGGAGCTTCCAAGCGGCTGGGAGGATCCAACCGAACATACAACATAACAACTGTCCTAACAACCTAGCTAAAAATAGTAAAGTCTGGTCAACATGACCTTATTACATGCATTGGTCTTATAAGACCTTCTTGGAAACATTAACCAGACCTATAACAAACTAACTGCCTCATGGAGGCCAGCTGTCAGGTAGGTGCTCCTGCACCATACTCCCCAACAGAAAAGAACTCATGTCCCATGAGTTAGGTTGTGGAAGTCCTCCACCTTTACACTTTGCCTTTGCAGTGTCTTGACCTGTTCCAGCTTTGTCCTCTGCTGGCTCTTGGCTGCTCCAAGATTTCTGAACTGTAACTTGCTTTCTTGCAAGTAAACCCTTATGCCTGTCAATGTAGGCCCTTCTCTCACATACCTTGTGTTTGTCAGGTTGTCTGACCAGAACCTCTGTCTGAGCTGCCTCTTGAACTTCTGTAATGTTCAACTATGTCTTTCTTTCAACCTTTATAGGACAAACAATAGTCCCAACGATGACAACATCCTTGTCATTCCTCTCAACTGGTTGTTGTTTGCAAACCTGTTTCTGAACCTGCTGCTGACCTCTATCAGTCAAAACTGAAACTGTCTTCAACTTGTTGTCTTTAACAACTCCTTTCCCTACAGTGTCCTCAACTACCTTTATGCCTGCTCCTATAGGCTTCTGCACAAATTCCTTCTTTCCCACTAAAATGATTTTTGCTGCCTTCTGTACTACAGCTGCTTCCTGTAATGGCATCAACATAATAGTTTTCCCATCTTTCTTGATAGTGTAGGTATTAGCATACCCATCATACAGTACCCTCCTATCAAATTGCCATGGTCTACCCAACAGTAGGTGACAACATTCCATGGGCAAAATGTCACACAAAACTCTATCATGATATGCTCCAATCTAAAAATCAACATATGCCTGTTCATAGACAAAAAGTGATTGACTATCACTCACCCAAGATGCCTTGTAAGGGTGTTGGTGTGGAATCCTTTCCAAATTTAGTTTATCCACCATTTCCTGAGATACCATGTTGTCTGTTGAACCAGTATCAATGACAACCTTACATACCTTACCTTTTCTCTTGCATGTGGTCTTGAAAAGAGCTCTTCTTTGCATCATATCCTTTGATGCCTGCAAACTAATTCTCCTTAGCATCAATGCTTCTCCCTCCTCAGGATATCCATAACCATCAGGAACTCTATCTTGTTGATAAGTGTTTGAACTTTGCACACTTTGCTCTACTTTCTCTTCTTGCACAAGTTGTACTCTCTTGTCATTCGTTCTATCATTTATGGATGATGACCCTTTGCTTTCTGGACATTTGAAAAATAGATGACCAAACTCACCACAGGTGTAACACTTTCCTGAAAATGTAGTAGAACCTCTACCACTTCCAAATCTACCTCTATTACCTTTCCATCCACCTCTGAAATTAGACTGTCCCTGTCCTTTACCAGTGTCTTCTTGACCCTCATTGGTTTGCCTTGTTGTAGGGGCTAACCCTCTTCCCCTCATATTGTTTCCTCTTCCTCTCATGGACTTATCTTGTCTCCTATTCATCTTTTCTTCAATCCTGATTGCCATTTGGTAACAATCCTCCACATTCTTAGGGTTAGCTAAAACTAACTCATCCTGTATGTTCAATCTCAAACCAGCCAAGTACCTAGCCACCTTTTCTACCTCATTCTCATGATGACCAGATCTCATACTCAACTTATAAAACTCCTCAGTATATGCCTTCACATCCATTTCCTTCTGCCTTAAAAATTGCAGCTTCTTAAACATCTGAATCTCATAATCCCTAGGCAAGAATTTACCTTTGATCCTTGCTACCATTTTATCCCATGAAGTGATCTTTGACTTCCCTTGTTTCCTTCTCTCGGATTGTACATAATCCCACCATATCAAAGCATGACCTCCTAACTTGGTCTTTGCAATCTTTACCTTCTGATCCTCAGCAACATCTTCACATTCAAAGTGATTATCAAGTGCAGTAATCCAATCCAGCAACTCATCTTCATTCAAATTTCCATTATACTTGGAAACATCAACCTTTACCTTAGGTTTATCACTCTGCACTACCTTTAACAGTTTTGCAAATCTCTGGTCTTCAGCATCTAGATCTTCAGCTACCTCTTCATACTCTTCAACAGCATCTTCATCTTCTTCAGACTCACTGTCGTCCACTTCCCTCTTTTTGTTCTTCTCCAAGGCTACAAGCCTGGCTTGAAGTGCTTCAGCAAGCTCCTTCATCTTCCTCATCTCTCTGGCATGTTTTTCCTTCATCTCCTGCAATTCCCTTGCAGTACCATTACCTTTCGGAGGCATTTTGTCAACCTCTCACTCCTCTACCTCTGTCCTTTCCAGTGACAGAATCAACTCTACCTCTGCCCTTTCGGTGACAGAATCAACACACAACAGCCCAGACCTTTTGCTGAGCTCTGATACCACTATGATGTAGAGGCATCCACACTAAAACCTTGACATACAGCATGTATGTCTACAACCCATCATCATCATCATATTTCTTGCTAACATTGTCAGCATCATCATATTTCGAAGAGGCATGAAATATCCTCCTACTGACTACTGTTCACTTCCTATCGGTGAGACAATTACTATCGGCACCTTTGGAAAAAGGTTACGCCGATCCCCACATCACCCCGATAACTCTTTTCCTCGATCAGGTTGCCTATCGGCAACACTTCTTCTATCGGCCGAGCCGAAAAGGATCTCCCTGATGCTATTACTCCTGCCGATGCCGAACACTTAACGTCAGCAAGATAAATCTGCATCGGGTGATATTCGCAATATCCTGATGATGATTATCCTGATGACGATGACGTCACATGCAGCTCCATCAATATCCTGCTGCCCTGATATCCTGATGACGATTATCCTGATGACGATGACGTCACATGCAGTTCCTTCAATATCCTGCTGTCGGCCAAACTTAACACTATCGGCCCGCGATGGTTTTATCAACCCGATCTTCTACCTTATGCCGATACGCTCCTCCTCGGCAACACCTGATGATGATCACCCCGATGCACATTCACTTTATGCAATCGACTGCATCATGCTCATCTCCACCTACTCGGATGACGCCCGAAGTAACTGCAAGATATACACAGAAATATCCTGATGATGCCGTTGTGACGAATTTCTAACCTTAGCAAATTTCGATCCGCCGAACCTCCTGAGGTGACCCGATCTACTTACAGGGTGATCTTCCAGACTCTAACAACTAACACGACCTAGCACATGCCCATGCTAGGGTTCTCAACACATCTCGACTGCGATCCTACAAACATGCACATGAACAAACACAAAATGCAAACTAAATCCTAAACTACTGTACATAGCCATTCCACTGATTCGACGAATCAATCGGTGGAATGGATCAGCGAATCCATGAAACCACCAGAACAACAACTCGATTACACAATGGAATCCAAACAGAAAATGAACACAAACAGGATCTCTTTATTTGATTTCAAAAGATGCAATACAGTACTCTGTCCCACTCTCTGTCTCTCCTCTTCAATGCAATACTATGTCTAAAACCAACCGATCCTAATGCATAAATAGGATCTGCTTGCGAGTACTACCACTCGATTCCCAGCGGCTGGGAGCTTCCAAGCGGCTGGGAGGATCCAACCGAACATACAGCATAATAGCTGTCCTAACAACCTAGCTAAAAATAGTAAAGTCTGGTCAACATGACCTTATTACATGCATTGGTCTTATAAGACCTTCTTGGAAACATTAACCAGACCTATAACAAACTAACTGCCTCATGGAGGCCAGCTGTCAGGTAGGTGCTCCTGCACCACGGTTACTGCCCTAATTGCATCCTTGGTTATCTTGAATGGCCTCATCAACCACATAAAGTTGTCATGCATTCTGCTCAGAACATACCGGACCCAGTCATCTTCAGCAAAACAAGGGAAATGAATGCAATGTCCAAAATGCTTATCCCGGATGGCCTTGTGTTGAGGTTTGAGTTCAAATGATTCATCTATCAGTTCCTTGTGGTAGATATCTATCAGCTTGGATTCCCCAAATTCTTCAATGTTTGCATGTATGTAAACCCTAACATCTTCTACATGCAGAACTCCATGCGGAATGCTAGAAAATGTGCCTAGGGGATCAACTTCTAGGGATTTATAGGGATGTTTTTTGAATTTAGGGTGTGGCCTATCAGTGATCTTCACAACATTCAGAGTAGCCATCTTTCAGAGATTCAAAGAGAGATTTTAAGAGCGGAAAATACCTTTTACACTTCTAGGGTTCACAATATGAGCTGGATCGGATTGCTGGATGAATCGACTTATGTGGTTGATCTTTGAGAGGTTTGAGACAATTTTGTTGCAGAGATCCTTTTCTCTTCTTCTCGAATGCAAATGTGCAAATGATGAATCAAAGAACCCTTTTATTTCTATGCAAACCCTAATTCCATTTTGTAATAAATGTACAACCTAAGTTATTCTAGTTGCCTTGTTTTCCTTGTTCTGAGAGATCTTTCCAGATCACTGAGATGCACCTAGAATGATAACTTACAATGTATCTCCCTTTCTCCAATCATTCCATCTAATGGCAAATCCAAATATTTCAATTTTAAATTATACCAAATCTAACTGTGAAAGTCCTGCGTTTGTCGGATGACTGTCAAACCAGATTAATCTTGGATGATTAACCTTTTCAAACTCCTTGTAGATCTTTCAAATCTTTACCAAGAGTTATTTAGATGTTTCTTTGAGGGCCCTTTTAATCCACAACCTTCCATGTACCAATTTCAGGCACCAATTGACTGGCTGGGGGAACTTGTTTTCTTTTGTGACTCCCCCTAAGCCAGAGCTCATCTATTTAGTTCCTAGAAGGAATGTCAGCACCAGATTCTAGTGTGGATCCATCCCCAACATTTTATGTACTTCTCTTCACCCAAATCTTGATCATCTCCCTTTGAATTTCATCTACATTTACTTTTCCTTTTCCTTTGTCTTGGTTTTGATTATGATGTACCGGACCCTTTTTGTCCTGAATCTTACTTCTACAGAGTTTAGCAATATGACCGGATCTATTGCAATTGTAGCAAACAAAACTTCTTTGTATATTTGACTTGTATCCTCTTGATCTACATTGATTAGCCATATGTCCCATTCTATTGCATGCAAAGCATCTACCATTGAATGAATTGTTCATTTGCATATTTCTAAACTCATGGGATTTGTGACCATACCTTTTACAGTTAAAACATTGACCGAAGAAGGATGAATTAGTCTGATTCATTCTTCTTCTGCACTGATTTGCTTTATGACCAAAGTTATTGCAGTTGTGGCAGTATCCATTGAAGGATGGATATCTTTGAGCATTTGGTTGCCTTACCAGAGGTCTTCTAGGCCTGTTCCTTGGATTTCCTGATCCAGAGTTCTTCTAACCAGATCCGGAGCTTTCCCCTTTCTCATACCCCAAGCCTTGCTTGTCATCTACCCTCTTTTGGCTTTCAAGAAGAACTTAAAGTTGAGCAGAACTTATCTTGAATTTCTCTTTGTATTCATTTGTTGTTTGAAGATCTCTTTTAAGAGTGTCTATCTGATTCTCAAGTTGTTCTTCATTGTCTCTAGCTTCTTTAAGATCAAATTCCAAATGCCTGATTATTCTATCCATTTTGTGGCAATCTTCTGACTTCTCCTTGAGAGATTGTTTTAGATTATCTTCACTTTTTCTTTTCTCTTCAATTTCTTGGGTGAATTTCATAACTCCTGATTCCATTTCATGTCTTACCATAATTACCTATTTTGATAACTTCTCACATAACTTGGTTTTCTCATTCAGATCTTCATTAGTATCATTGGCTTCACTTTGACTTGCTAATTGTTGAAGCAAATCCTTTCTTTTCTTCATTGAGATACTTAGTTTTTCTTTGAGTTCATTTATGAAATCATCAGCTTGTTGGAGTCTTTCCCTCAGGTTATTTACTTCAGAGTGATATTGCTCAAGATCATCTAAGGCAGACTGAAGTTGTTCCCTCATACCATACATATCCATTGAGATTCCTAGATCTTCCTCAAGCTGTTAGGCTCTGTTAGGAGGAACTTAGCTCTGATACCAATTGTTGATAACTGAGAGGGGGGTGAATCAGTTATTTTAATTACTTTAACTTTTTGTTCTTCTTTAACAACTAATGCAGCATCAAATCACATAAGCATGCATAACCATGAAAGAAGAAATAAAAGCAATACACATAACATAATGATTTTGACGTGGAAAACCCCGTTAAGGGAAAAACCATGGGGTGATTAACCCAAGATTGTATTCTCTGTTAAAAGAATAGAAATACAAAATGGCACTTGCCAATTAGGGCTCACTACCTAAGCATACTACTCACAAGAAGCTCACTGCCTACAAGAGACTCACTATCTACAAGGTATAAAGAAAGTAACTAGGTAATTGAACTGATGAGAAGCATCCACATATGCTAAGGATTAGTTTCGATTAGGCTCAATACACTGATCTACTACACTTCATTCTTCCTCTTCTTTGCTATTGTTGTCCTGTCACATACCAGACATGTATAGCTGCTTTCACGCTACTCTCTGCTTTTCTTCATACAACACAACACTCCACACACACCTTCATACCAAAATCAATCTAGTATATATATCCACATAAATGATTTCAGTCATCTTTCTAGTCGGCATCCGAAAAACTCAAGATATTTCCAAACTCTAGTCTGTCAGCTGAATCCATGCTTGCTAAGTGATGCGTATCAACAAGATAGTTATATAAGTCATCAATCATGTCAGCCAATCATGAATGATACCTCAAGAAACTTGATCACCATCAATATCTCATCCAGATTAAGGTCTGATGCTCTGCTGGTCAGTTCTTCCTCAGTCTTCTCTGCCAAATAGGAATCCAACACTTAAGTGTTCATATCGTTTCACTCTTTCATCACCGGAGGCTCAATCTCTAGAATTTATTAGTCATGGTACTCCTCTTGACTTCCCAAGTCTGCACTTTACTGAGATACTTTCTCTGAGAGATCTGAACCTGATTGTTGGACCTTGCTGCATGCTCTGTTCTTGTTCACCAGACCAAAATACTCTTCAATCTGACTTCCGATATAGACATACCATGTCCTGCGGATGTGTGGGATGGACTTTGTTGCCATCAATGAAAACACTCATAAAGCCACACAATGTCTCTTGGCAATAGATAATACCTATGGGATATGAAGTCGATGGAAAAATCTTGGCACTTCATATTCAACATCTGCTGAGCCAGCCCAAGGACACTAAGGCAGAAAGGTTTGGAACCTTTCAAGAGCTAAGTGTAAAAATACATGTTGAGTTAAGACAACCAGAAACAGAGAGGAAAGTAAGAAGGGAAGTTGACGAAATTGCCAAAAGATTTGGCCTATCAAAGGAGGTTGTGGATGAAAATAGAGAGAAGATGAAGAAGGTTGAGAAAGAGAAACAAGAAGGAAAGAGAGGAGACACTCCGGTACAAGCTTCCTCCTAGACTAGATCTTCCAAGAGCTCTGCACCTGCCACTCCTAAAAGTTCAAGGGCCACCAAACTGAAAGTTGAGACATCCAGAAAAGGAGAAAAGAGGACAAAGACCAAAGCCACAAGGTCATATACAAGCCTTAAAGATGAAGAAGAAATAGAATCTGATGAGGAAATAAAGAAATGAAGAAGAAGCAAACTTCTAAGAAATTCTCTACTAGTAAAAATGAGGAAGAAAAAGCAGAGGAATTTGTTGAAAAGCCCACTCTTTCCATTGATGATATCATCAAGGCAGTTACTATGGATGGGAACCTACAGCCAGTAACAGAGTTCTATGATGAATACAGTGATACTAACAAGAGAATTTTGGAAGAAGCTACTGTCATGTACCTAAACATTTACAATAAAGCTTTCATTGAAATTATATCCTTAATTCCTAAGAGTCTAGAAAAAGTACATGAACTAAGAAAAGATAATGCAAAGGAAAAAGACTTAGAGATTCGAGAACAAATAGCAATTCAACTTTATCCTTTTATCACTCCAAAATAAATGGACATGATTTTCAAGGACTGTAAGGATGAGTTCTAGAGTAAAGCAAGAATGAATAAACTTATGCTTGGAGAAACTAACCAAGTAGCAAGAGAAACAAAATATATCCTCTAGAATGCTTTCAAAATATTAAATCTTCCTATTGTAGAGGAAACAAATGAAGAACCTTCTACCATGGATGTTGAAGGATTAAATGTAATCACTGAAGAATTTTCTGACAAGGATATTGAAGGATTAAAGAAAATAGATGAAGAGAAGTCTGAGGACTTAGATTCCTCTATTCCGGAAGAGGAATCTTATGAAGCAGTAAACACAGGTGACATCTCACCTCTAGATCCTACTGCAGACATTCCAGATTCTAAAGCTAAAGGAGAAGGTAGAAAAGAGGAGAAAGTGAGTCAAGAAGAGGAGGTTAAGGGAAAAGAAGAAGAACAAGAAGAAAAGACTAATGATGACTATTCTGATATCCCAAAAGAGAAGAAGACTCAATCACCGGCAAGAGACACTGTACAGGCAGTGAAGAACTCCCTAAATAGAGAAATGATGGAGATAGATGAACCTAAGCTATTTCAAGGGCCACTAAATTTTGACTCTCTCCAGTTCAGACAATGAAAATAGCATCTTTTGCTCAAGCCAAAGCAAAAGAAAAACTCCTGAAATCTCACATGGAAGACTGTAAACTATTGGAGATTGCATCCGGGATGCTTGAAAAGATCATGTCATCCTTCCAAAAGGATCCTTCGGCCTCATCATCCAGTAACTTGAAATCTATGGTAAATTCTGTTAGCACTCATTTTGAATCTCTAGAGAAATCAATAGAAGCAAAGGTCTGGAAGGAGTTTTTAGGAAAGAGATTCACTAAAGTACAAGGACTTATTGCTAATGATAGGAGGACCCTTGACATTAGAATAAAGAGCCTTGAAAATGCTCTTAAAGATGGTGGGGACATATACAAATTTTGTTTATCTTGGCCCAAAGTGACAGAGGACATTGAGAAGAAAGTGAAAAAATAAGAAGGTAAACTGTCAAGTTTATCTTAGAATTTTGATCCCCTTACTACCTCTCTAATGAATCAAGAATGCCAGGCTATTGTTATTATAAATGAAATAAAGAGGTTGGACAAAGAAAAGAAGAACATAATAAACAGAATGGGTAAACTCAGAGGGATAATTATCCCTAAGCTAGAGGCAATGCATGAGGCCTTGACAGATGCTCAGACCATAGCCCGGACCAGTGATCTAGCAGATTTAAGAAGGGCAAAAGCATATGCATTTTTGTTAAGTGGTCACATCTCCATTTTGGATAGGATGAAGCAGAGCTGGGCCACAAGTTTTTTACAACTAAAGACTACTTTTACGGATATACTTAAGTATATGTAAGTATAACATATGATTTATATATACTTATGCAGCCATGTATAGAATATTTCTTGCAAAAATTTGGTTTGCGGATTCCACCCTTTGCCATTGATGTCAAAAGGGGAGTGAAGAGTAGTGAAACATGTGGAATCCAGCTAAGGGGGAGTTCCGGTATAACAGTGCAAAAGATAGAGCATCAGCCAAGGGGGAGTTACTGCGACACTTAATCATTTTTCACTAAGTGTTGCCATCAATGCCAAAGGGGGAGATTGTTGGCAAGAGACGCTGCTAGGTCATTTAGGTGTTGTCATTGATGGCAACAAATTGTATCCTGGACATCCGTAGTCAGTAATTAATTCATACTGGAAGTTAGATTGAAGTCAAGATGGTCTGGTGAATAAGAACAAAGTATGTAATAAGGTCTGACAATCAGGTCTGGATCTCTCAAATGGTGTAACCTAGTAAGCTGCGGACTTGGATAAGTCAAGAGGGGTCATGACTAGTGTATTCCAGAGATTTAGCCTCCAGTGGTAAAGCATGTAAAAGATATGAGCATCTAAGTGTTGGGTTCCAGTCCGGCAGAACAGACAGAGGAAGAACTGAGCGATAGAGTATCAAACTTCAATCCAGAGGAGTAAAAATTGTTGATCAAGCAATTTGTGAGATTATACATTGATGGTCGACATGATTAATGACTTCTATGCCTATGTTTTTGATACACATTACAAATCAAGCATGGATTTAACTGACAAATTAATTACTTGCAGTGTTCTTGGTGCCGACTAGAGAATTGACAAAAATCCTTAATGTGGATATATATAACAAATAGATTTCAACATGTAAGTGTGTGTGGTGAATATGTGATGACATAAAGTGTGAAGAAAAGTAGAAATTCAAGTCTGGATGTGATAGAGCAACAACACTAAAAACAAGGAAGAATGAAGTGCATCAGATCGGTCTATTGTGCCTAATCGGAACTAAACTCTTGCATTTGTAGATGCTTCTCATTAGTTCAAACACTTGATTATCTTCTATAAGTTCTGTACATAGTGAGTCTCTTGTAGGCAGTGTGCCTCTTGTGAGCAATGTGCTCGAGCAATGAGCCCTAATTGGCAAGTGCCATTTTGTACTCCTTTATTCTTCTAACAGAGAATACAATCTTGGGTTAGTCACCTCGTGGTTTTTCCCTTAACAAGGTTTCCACATAAAAATCCTTGTGTTGTGTGTGTTAATTTTATTTTTGCTCCTATGATTGCATATGCTTTCATGTTTTGATGCAACACTGATTATTAAGATAACAAAAGAAAAGAAAGTTAAAGAAATTTTGAGATAACTGATTCATCCCCCCCTCCTCAGTTATCTGCCTTATATCCAACACTTTTACCATCATAGGTTATGAATAGCCAAAAGAATGTCTTGGGAATTATTCTTTATAACCAACAAGAAGTCAAGATTTAGACTATCATGAAATTTGGAATTCTCTCTTATACATAAAGAGAAGTATATAATTCATATGATTACACATTTATAGTTTATTATTGACATATTATGAGTCAAATATTTATTGAGACAGATAGAGTCTTTATTTGATCATTTATATGATTTAAATGTCGACTATGTATGAGTATGGGATTAGGTAAACAAGCTATTGAGTAGATGACAGAATGTCATAGACCCATAATTGCAAGGTTGCAAAGAGGGACTCAATATATGTTGCTCTAGTCACCTAAACTCTCACCCTAGACTAGTCAAGAATGACTAGTAGATAAGGGTATATGTCTATATGACTAATGTGGTATAAGAAAGACCTAAGTTGTTTTTTTTTATAAAAGAGGGTAAAAAATTTATTAATCAAAGATAGCAATACAAAGCATAAAAGCAAAAAGAGGCCCAAATGGGCCCCGAGACAACAAACAAGAAGTCAAGAAGTGGTCATCGAACATCTCACATCCTCCATGACCAAATCCACCAAATCCTGAGCAAGATCCCCAGGTAAACTATCCCAATCATCCACCAGCCAGGTCCCATTCTTCTCAGAAGCCCATTTGGCCAACCCATCAGCCACCTTATTCCATTCCTGAGGGATATGAGAGAAGGTGATAGAATCAAATAAATCTCCAAGACTGGTGATTTGCTTAGCCACCACCGCAAGCTGCCAACTAATATCATCAAACTACCTTCTATTTATTAAGTCTATTACCACCTAAGAATCTAACTCACAGATAATCTTATTCCAGCCAAGGGCATATGCCTTCTTCAAAGCCAAAAGAATAGCCAAGGCCTCGATAAGATTATTAGAGTGCAACCCCCTATACTTTGAGAAGAAAACCACAACCACACCAGAACTGTCTCTGCCCACCCCACCAATGCCAGCATGCCCAAGGTTACCCCTTACAGACCCATCAGTATTGATTTTCATGACTCCAGTGGGAGGGGGCAGCCAATGCCCTTCCCTAGAAACCTTCCTTTTAGAACACCTGCTCTGCCCAATCTTGGGCCTTCCAAGACCCCCAACAAGAATCCCCAAATTACGAATCACTCTAGTATCACCAAGATCCACCGGGGCTAATAGATCACATTTAGCATACAAGGTCTCCTGCAAAGCCCCAAGAATGCGAGACCAAACTTGACCCACCAGCAACTTCTTATCCAGAAAGATCCTACGGTTGCACTCCAACTAGATGTGCCATATAATCAGACTAGGGCCAATTAGCCAAGCTATGTGCAAAAACAAGGTCCTCACCAGAATGGGCTCAAAGTTCTGCCAAAACTCCTCCAGAGAAGAAGGGTGTCTACATTGTAAACTCTAGGCCCCCCACCAAAAATGCCAAATAGTCCTAGCAAAAGGGCACTGGAAGAAAAGATGTGAAATAGTCTCAACATTTTTTAGACATAAGAAGCATAGGGAAGGACCTTGGAAGCCATGCTTACAAATGTTATCCCAAGTCAAACACCTGCCATAAACCACCAGCCAAGAGAAGAAATTGCATTTTGGCCAAGAAAATTTATTCTAAATATTTTTTCACCAAGGAACCTCAGCACTAGCCTAGGCCTGTCTATCAAAAACATGATACCCTGAAGCAATAGAGAACTTCCCTTTTGGATCTGGACCCCAAGCCAACACATCCCACTCTGGGAGAGAACAATAGACTCTATTAGCCAAAATAGAGGACAGCTCTCTCCTATCCTCCAAAGATCCACCCATGGGCCATTCCTACATATCCTTCCACTGGTAAACAATAGTCTGCCTCAAAGCCTGAGGGGCTTTGAAATCCATCACTATACTCCAACCAGCCTAAACAAAAATCCTACATAAGTCCCACAAGTGAGGGTGCGAGGAGAGGATAGGCGGGAAGCCATCCCATGAATCATGCTGAAAAAGAGCATCAGAGCCTCTATTGCAGATCCAAAATAGGCCTTGTTTAACCAATGCAACCCCCCTCTTGAGAGTATCCCATATCATAGAACCTCTCCCCGAAAGACTAAAGCGAGGCACCTCAGGGCCCTCCACCTCCCCAAGGTACTTGAAGGTAAGGATCCTGGCCCAATACTGATGCTGATATGAACACCATCTCCAGTAAAGCAGTCAAAGCTTGTCCATTCCAATATGTCCTACACAAACCCAGACCACCATCCTACTTTGGCCAGCAAATAGCTTCCCACTTAATTAAGCTCCACTTCTTCAAAAGGAGATTACCTGACTAAAGAAACTACCGACAGAGGCCCTCAAAATCTTTGATGAAACTTGCGGGAGCCGTCAACACAAAGCACCTATATATAGGAAGGGCCTAAACCATGGACTTCAACAGAGTAACTCTACCCACCGTAGATAACCATCTATAGGTCCAGTGACAAACCAGCCCATGAAATTTATCCATCACATCTTTCCAAAAACACCTGGGAAGCGGGCACACAGCCAAAGGGATGCCAAGGTAAATAAAGGGAAGTTTCCCCACCTGAAACCTTAAGATCCTGGCAATACGTTGTTGAATAAGCTTGGGGGTATTAAATAAATAAATGCAAGACTTACTTTCATTAATCCTTTGACCAGAGGTAGCCAAGTAACAATCCAAAATCTGATGCAAAGCAACCACTTCAACCACCTTAGCAACACCCATCAAAGTTGTATCATCCACAAATTGAAGATGAGTTTGAGGAGGAAGAGAATCGTTCCATTTCCATCCCTGAAAGAGCCCATTCATAACACGAGACTTAATGAATCTCCCTAAGCCTTCAGCCATCAAGATGAACAAATATGGGGATAAGGGGTCCCCCTATCGAAGACCTCTAGAAGCACCAAACAGATCTGAAGACTCCCCATTTATGAGAATAGAAAATGAGGAGGTCCTTACATAGCTCATGACCCAATCAATCCACTCACAACTAAACCTGAAGGCGCTAAGAATTTTGATCAAAAAGCCCCAGTTAACTCTGTCATAAGCTTTAGCCATGTCCAACTTTATAAACATAGCCTTTTCCTTAGAAGAGGCCATAGAGTGAATAGTCTCAGCCGCAATAACTACTCCATCCAAAATCTATCTACCTGCAACAAAGCCCCCTTGTTCCTCCGAGATCAACTTATTGAGACATGGCTTCAAACGTTCAGCAATTAGCTTTGTAGCGATTTTATACACCACATTGCACAAAGCAATTGGTCGAAAAAGATCTAGAGAATCAGCACCCTTGCGTTTTGGAATAAGAGCGAGAAACGTGGCATTCATGGCTTGCAACATTTGCTTATTCCTAAAAGACTCCTGCACCACCTCCAATAGATCAAGGTTGATAACTTCCCAAAATTCCTGAAAGAACTCAGTCGGAAACCCATCAAGACCAAGAGCCTTCCCTTTTTTCAACTGAAACACCACATCCTCCAACTCCTTCAAAGAAATAGGTTTAAGAAGAGAGGCAATCATATCCGTAGTCACCAAAGAGGGAATACAAGCTAGGATAGAAGCTTCCTCCTCACTAGCAGGCAGGGTATCTTCAGAAAAAAGAGTAGAGAAAAAATGAACCGCCTCACTAGAGATCCCCAAAGAGGAAGAAAGAATAGAACCCTCAGGAGAGCAGAGAGAAGAGATAAAGTTACCTTGTCTTCGAGCCTTCACTAATTTATGAAAGAAGGAGGTATTCCTGTCCCCTTCCTGAAGCCAATCAACACGGGCCTTCTATTTACAAAAAAAATCCTCACGAAGCTCCCATTCCTCAAGGTCTTTAACCGCACTAACCTCAAACCTACTTAAATTTGCATCCAGACCTTGGTACCGAATCTACCTGGTAATAGAATCCAAGCGCTCCTAGGCAACCCTTTTCTGTTGAAACACGTTGCCAAACTAATACTTATTCCAATGTTTCAATTTATACTTCACATATTGAAGCCTCTTCACAAAAAAGTACATAGTTGTACTAAAACAGGTCATCCTTCAGTCCACCATCTAGAAACCAAGTCAAAAAAACTCTCCTCCTTGAGCCACATAAGCTGAAATCTAAAAGTTTGTTTCTTAGGGCCATCAGCTAAACAAGTAGAGAATTTGATCAGCCAATGGTCTGATCCTCGCCAATCTAAAATTTCAAAACTTGACAGCCACTTGTCACCCACCCAAAAATAGGAAACAAGAAACCTGTCTAACCGTTCAGAAATGGCATCATCCCCGAGCCTCCTATTATTCCAAGTAAACATGTCATTCGAAGGTTTGATATCCACAAGTCAGAGCCGAGCCAAATTATCCCTTAGAAGATTAGAAGAGGGTCTAAGTGAGGCACACCCCCCCTTTTCTCCTCGAGGGAGGCAATTGCATTAAAGTCACCTGCCATAATCCAAGGGAGGAAGGGATCCAACGATCTCAAAAGACTGATATGAGACCACAGGAGAGTCTTACCAGGGACATCCGTCAGAGCATAAATGTTAGAAAGAAGAATTCTTTCCCCTGTCTCCAAACTAATTGCAACCAGAGAGATGGAAAATCTACTAGAGATCCACCAAACAGGAGAAATTCGTCGAGGATCCTAGAGGCAAGCAAGACCCCTTGAGCTGTCTTGCACACCCACACACTGGCAAAACCCTCTGTTCCAAATCTTAGAAACACACTGCATCATACCATCCACAGATAACTTCATCTCCTGGAGGAAAACCACATCTAGAGAATGAGCACTAACCAAGTCCCAAATAGCCTTTTGTCTAGGGATGCTATTCATATCCCTTACATTCCATGATAACACAATCATCGTGAAGGGTGAGAGAAGTGAGTATCCAATGTCTTCACTGACCCAAATTCCACCAATGTCTCTCCAGCCATCTTAACTTTCTCTTGATCCTTCTTCCTCCCCACCTTCTGGGGCTTATCAGGAGCACACTTTTTAAGGGATTTTTGTTGTAGACCCAAAATAGGAGAAGAAGAGAGGGCTTTTTTCTTACCAAAGTCTTCCAAACCCGGTCCACTAGTTAAACTCACCCTTTCTTCTGAAGAGGCCATGGGGCTTTCCACCAAACCACAAGAGTCCCCAAACCTAGCATCGGGGGGAGAAGCAACTAAATCCATCACCACCCCCAAAGCCACCACAGGAGCTAGGACTAAAGTAGTGACAGGCAAAGACTCAGAATTATGATCAACTAAAGGAGAAGCTTCAACATGCATGTCAGAAGAAACCCCCTCCTCATGGACTAATTCATCCAAAGCCTCAAACTTGTTAAAAGTCTCTTCCTCTTGACGATCCTAAAGAGTCCTCTTCTGACCCTGATTCTTGTTTCGTGCCTTAACTGGCACAAAGCCATCTTTATCTGGTACCACCCCCTGCATGGGTGCTTTACCCTTTTCTGCCCTTGGATTAGACGGAGCCTTCACATTATCTGAATCACCAGCACTCAAAGCATGAGGGCACCTCCTTTGAAGATGGCCATACTCATGGCACAGCCGGCACTTGAAAGGTAAAGTCTCATAGTCTAACTGTTGAGTCCAGGAGCTAGACCCAACAGTCAGATCAATAGAATCTGGCAGAGGCTAGCTCAGATCAATCTCCACAAAGACCCAGGCATAGGAAAAAATTTGCTTCTCCAGAGTTTGCTGAGATGGGCTAATAGGCTTCCCTAGCAACAATGCAATTGATTGTAGAATATCCTATCTCTAACATTCTAATGGCAACCGAGGAAAATAAACCCACACCGGCACCTTTGAGGGCAGCTCCATTGTCGAATTAAAGCCCGCATGCCAAGGCTTCATGAAAAGGCCAATTTGATTATAAAAGTAGGGCCCTCCCTTAAAAACCTTGTTATGATTGGAGATACATGAAAAGACCACCAGAAAGAAGTTATTCGTAGCTAGCAAGATTTCAAAATCACCTTCCGGATTCCATGACTTGCGAATCTAGGGTTCCAAAAAAGGCATCGAAACCCTCAATCCCATAAATTTACAAATTAAAACATGTTTTCTATAATACTCCAGGTCCTTGGCTACTGCCTCTATTTGAATCACCAGCTTTAGACGAACTTGAGCTCTTTCCAAGCATCTGTTTATCTTGTGTAATTTCAAAGCACCAGTGCTAAAAACCCCAACATCAGGCAGGGATGGATGAGGAAGCCCATCACCAACCCCTGCCATAGCAGCATCCCCCGATGTCTCACCCAAAGGCACAGACCCTGCCATTAGAAAACCCCTCAAACCCTCGCACCCCACACCTGCACCAAACAATGCACACACTCAAGAAAAAAAACCCCCCCGAAAGCTAAAAAACCCCACCCCTTGCTGAAAACAACCCCACAGAGCCCGATCTGCAAAGAAAAAATGCATGCAACAGAGAACAAACACATGTAGACCGCGACTTGCTATAGGTCGTGGGACTGCACAGAGCTCCTGCGCACGTGCTCCATCTTCGAGGATGGATATAGCGTTGATCCTTCTATCAAACACCTCATCAAGAAAGACCCAAGTTGTTATGAATAAAGAAAATAAACGATTAATAAGAATTTTGTCTCCAAGTCAAGAAAAGAGTGAGTGAACATATGACTAAGTATATACGTCACTGCTTGCATTGTCAGTTCACGGTGTACCAAATAGCTGAACAATCAAAATGGGTCATACATAGCTAGAGCTAGACTAGAGTTTTAAACTCGATCGTCTTTAGCTAGGACACATCACCAGTTCTTAGATGGCATATGGAACCAATTGATTCTCATTATCTAATACCCTTGTGAAGGGAAGGGTCACTTCCAGAAGGAAGTTGAGCGGGGGGCACCAGTCTATGGTTAGAGGAAAAGCACCAGGGTGATTCTCTCTCTCCTGCAGTTGACTGCCAAAGACTTGTGAACAAGAACACATTACTTATTATGTAATTATATTGATAAAAATTGAAAGTCGTAAGGAATACAACCATTTGTTATATGTGCAATTTGTAAGTCGCAAGTGAAGCGACCTTCTTTTGAAATATGTATATTGTACTTGGATATTGCAAATGTAATATATTGGTTTGGCTATTTCTCTTTTTTTTCTCCTTTTAAAAAAATAGCATGATTATTTTCTTAATTATGTTTGATTTTTCTAATATTCTAGTTGGGATGTTACACATGGTATTAGAACTACTGAGTTTAGTACTTGGACCTGTTGACAATATGTGTTGTCATTGATGTGAACTCTATATGTGTCAACCTTAGGTCAAAGATAATGAAGCTGATGGATAGTGGAAGATTTGAGAGAGATGGTTTGACACAAGATCAACATGTTTGACATAATAGAAAATTTGAGAGAGATGGTTTGACACAATTGAAGACATGGCATTAGCATGCTTAAGGCAAATCAGTCTGGAAGTTCTAGCAGATGGAGAAAATTTGTCTAAGTATGATGTAGTTATTAGTCTGGTGTCTAAGTATGATGTAGAGGAAGATAAACCTATTCTAACATGTTTTCTATATATCTACATTTATATCCTATCAGTTTGGAGTACTGCACTTAGAGATAAGTTGCAAAAGTTTGACTAAGGCATTAACAGTGTATACCCTAAGGCAAAGTCATGGTATTTTGGTCTACATTTCTCTATAGAAAAAGATTTAGTCTTGCGGTTCAGAAGATAAGTTGATTGACATATGAACATGCTATATCCAAGATTTCAGCTTATGACACCTTCAGCAGAGAAAGTTATCATTGACAAAGTTCCAGTTAGTGCTTTGACAATGTAAAGCAATGATGAAGACCTGTTGGAATGCTTCACATTCCTTTAGAAGTGAAGTTGTGCCCATGCAGTTTTGAGAACATGTTTAGAGATGTGTAAAACATGCTTCCTTATTGTATCAAGTGTCTTGATGGTCCACAAGGTCAATTTTCAAATCAGTGAAGTGATACACACAGTTCCGGATGCCTAAGTTGTTCTCAGTGCACATGTTTGAGTACCTGTGGGAGATGGAGAGTATACAAATTGGTAATGTGAGTGTATGAAAAGACTCTACTTATCCCAATACATCTTAGGTTTAATGCACAAGTAATTCCTTCTTGTTTCTTGTACCACACAAGGTGTTCAAGTCACCTTGAGTTATGTATATATATGAATGCTGATCATAGTGGAACTAAGTTAAATGTCTCTGCATTCCTCCAGAAATGATAGATATGGTTGTGTGGTTCTAGGAATATGTTTGTAATGGTATATAAGATCATTCATAAGACTTTTAGATGATTTGGTGGTCCACAATACATATCCTAAGTTTTGATGTGTGACAATCAGTTTAGAATACCCTATTTTCATTAGTTCAATATGTTTCATGTCTTGCGAATGCATAGAATGATCAGATACTTCAGAAGAAGGATGTATGGATAGTGTTAGCAAGATACATTTCTCATGTCTTGGTCCACATTAATATTTTGATGTCTCCATGGTGGTACAAAGATGAACAGTTAGCAATAGTTGTATCGTTTAGGTTGATAGTCTAATTTGCTTCATATGCGGAGTATCCTGATCACTTGTTTTGGCATTGAAAGATGTGTTGTGACATGTTTTGGGTCCTATTGTGATGTGTTGAGATCCACAACCTATTTTCTTTTCAAGGTGCTGCCACAATAATGGGTTACACTTTCTGGGAGATCCTAATTTTTGCTGAAATCGCATATTTTTAGAAAATATAATGATTTAAGCCTTGAAAGGTTCCATTTAAAGGATTTTAATTGAAGAGGGTTTGATCAAACCCCCTTAGATTCAAACCCCCTTGGATAGAACCCCACTATTTTTAAACCATACCTATAATGGAGTCTCCTCTACACCTATCAAAATGCTAATAAAAAACCACTTTTGATTTATCTTTTGGGGGATCAAATGAATTCATTTAAAATTTATGTTTTGTATGTAGTCCTTATTATAAGCTTCCCAAAAAGTATAATTTTAAATATATTTAATTTAATTATTATATTTATTTTTTATTTCTTGTGAATGTAGGTTTTTTCACCAAACATCAAGTTCTCTATTCTACACACATCAAAAATTAGTAAATTAGTGAAACAAATTCTAAAAAATATCTATGCCCTAGGTATTGATGTCTTTGTTTCAATTAAAAAAAATGAATTTTGATACATACAGAAAAATTTATGTTTTACAGAATACGCCTATGTCTAAATTATAATTGGTTTGACTTCAAAACTTAATTAAAAAATATATTCAACAAAACATTATGAAACCAAATGCATGCCCTGTATATCGGTGTTACCGATCTAAATTCAAAAGAATCAGAATTTTCTCCTTTGTAGAAAAAACGTTATGTGCTATAGAATACACATCAATTTAAAAAAATGTTGTTTACTATTAAAAACTAGTTATCAAAGGAGACGTAAAAAATTTTACAATTTAACTCCAAATTTAAAATATATATATTTAGAATCTACAAACAAAATCTCACAAATCACTAGTTCACATCATCTTCAAATTCCTAACAGTTTAGTAGCTATAAGTGTCAGAAAGTGAAGATTTAGTTCAAAATATTGATTTCAATATCAAGTTTGGCCAAAAAGTGTAACCCATTATTGTGGGATGACCCTTCATAATGTATATGTTTGAAGCTAACCCATGGAGAATTATACGTTTCATCTAAAAATCTTTTTGGAGCTGACTTGATTAATGTTTTGAGTTGTTGCAGGGGATATATATAGAAGAACAAAGTCATTTGTGAGGCAAGCAAGCAAGTGTGAATGTGACAGATCAAAATGAGAAGTATGAAGTGTGCAGAGTCGGTATGATGGAGTAATTGCATAGAAAAGAGGACTGAAAAATCATCATATGTTAGATGCTTCTTTCATAGAAGTTCATCGTTATGTTATCATTGTAATCCTTTATAGCAGTGAGCTTTCTTTAGGGAGTAGAAGCTTCCTTGGGTTGTAGCCCTAAAACGAAGTCAGCAGGGAGTAGTAGGTTCCTTGGGTTGTAGCCCTAAAACAATGTTGTAATCTTTATTGCAGTGAGCATTATATATTGTGAGCTAACACTCACCGTGGTTTTTCCCATTTTGGGTTTTCCACGTAAACTCTTGGTGTCATTGTGTTGATTAATGTGGTGCATGTCTTACTTTATGTTTTCTAATTAATTTGATTTGACTTGCAAATAAAGTAGTTTTTGTAAATGTTGATTCACCCCCCCTCTCAGCATCCCTGTGTGTTCAACAATTGGTATCAAAGCCAAGTACCTTTGAGAAGCCTAACAAGTTAAGGTAGATCCTACATTTGAACACATGGAATCTAAAGCTATGCCTGATGATGTGTTTACTATGGAACCTGATCTAAAAGCAATGGAACCTAAAAGTTGGGACCTCAATCTAGATGAAGTAAACCTTGAAGGAGAACTATGATCATCCCTTGAAGATCTAGATGAAGCAAGAGAACTAAACCAAGAATATGAGGCCATGCTTGAAAAATCAAAGGAGACAATTGTGAAATTAAAGACAAGAATCAAACGAAGAAATTGGCAAACTGAAAGCTCAGATAAAAAGAGATAAAGGATGTGACATTAAACTCAAGGAGGTAGAAGATATGATCTCTAATTTGAAAGTCATGGTTGAAGAAGGTGAGAGTATTGAAGATTGCGTAAATATCAAGCTCAATGAGAAAGTTGTTGAATGTTCAAAACTTGAGGAAGAAGTTGTCACTCTAAGAAAAGAACTAGAAAAAGAAAAAGAATAGATTGACAAGGAGTTATAACTTAAAGGAGGCTCTGAAATTCTTGATGAATTTATCAACTCTCAAAAGCCATCCAAAGAAAAATCTAGTCTTGGTTTTGAAAAGGGGAGAAATCCTCTCATTAGTGCATCTGCAAACTTGTATAATAACTTCAAAGTAGAAGGAAAGTTTGAAACAAAAGAGGAAAAAGCCTACATTGAAGATCCTAAGAAGAATGCCTCCAGAGATGCAAAAGAAGATGAATTCATTCCTATCCGGAAACAAAAAAAGAATAAGAAGATAAATTTCAAAAAGTCTACTCCTAAACAAACTGCTCCTACCAAGTACTCTCAAGGTTTCAATGGTAATTTCTATGCTTGTAATAAGTTTGGTCACAAGGCTATTAAATGTAGAAGCAAGATGAATCAAAATCCATTTAGGCCTCCAAGGTACAATGCTATGAACTCTCACGGTCAGTGTCATTCTTGCAACAAATTTAGTCATAAGGCAAATGGATACAAAAGTAAAATGATGAGGAACGGTTTCCTGAACAAGAACAATAATAAGACTTCTCAATTATTATATGCTTACTGCTACACATGCAAAAAGTTTGGTCATAAGGCTGCTAATTGTATATCTAATGTGAGAAGAGGTGGTTATGCTCAGCAATCTAGCATCACCTGCTACAATTTCAATAAATTGGGACACATTGCAAGGTTCTGCAAGGGAAGAAGTGTAAGGTCTTTTACTCAAAAGAAGATTGATATTTCTCAACAAAAGAAGGAAATGAATAGGACATGGAGGAAGAAGGAAGAAAATGAAGTAAAGGAAGAATCTGCACCTCTGCTTGGTGCAGATGGATCCACTAGAAACTAAAAGGAGGAAGTATTGGTTCAGGGGAGTTGTAACTGCAAACATTTTCAAAACCCCTAAATGCATAAGATGTTGAAATCTTTAGCATAATGGCTAAAAGTGATATGGATATGTTTGGTTATGTTTGATCAAATTTTTTGGAGCAAATGGACTCTTTATGGAGGATTGTTGTGTGATCACAGATATCTATATAGTAAAAAGTTGATTAGGTCAAGAATAGAGAAATGCAATCAATGCGGAGTAGCTAGGGTTGGTGAGAAGCCTATTTAGTTGTTACTTGATCAAATTTGAACTCATTTGAATGAATTCAAGCATGTAAAAGAGCAAAGGAGAGAAGATCTTTAGCAGATCTCATGTGCAAACCCTAACAACAACATTATTAGTTATTCTTTAAATATTCTGGTTAAACCCTTGTTTTCTGAAGGAATTATCATGGAAACACCAGTAGTCATTGATGTTGTGGAAAGGCCAAGACCCAAATTCAAGAAGCATTCATATAAATCCAAGGAAACTAACAAGGATGGAGCATTTTCCCACATTCCCATCAATGTATTGCATACAAAGGATGTACAGATATACATCCACTCATAGCTGAATGTGTTGAACACCCAGAATACTGAGAGGGGGGTGAATCACTATTCTCTTAAACCATTCACTTATTAAACCATTAATCCATTTTCCCATTCAAGAGCATTAAAGAAAATTAAACATAGAATGAACAACCACAAAACATAACACATAGACACTAGGATTTTTACGTAGAAAACCCAAAATGGAAAAAACCATAGTGAGTGTTAGCTCACAATATATTATGTAGTAACAATACCAAATTACAAGAGGCTTACTACCCTTAAGGACTCATTGTCCAAAGAAATATGCTCACTACATACAGGTTCATTGCCAAGAGAAAAGAAAGAGAAAGAAGGGTGGCTCACTGCCAAGATGAATTGCTAAAATTGCATCTGCACATGCATGGATACAACTCCAATGATGCACAGAAAATTGTCTCAAAACTCTTCATCTTGAACTGCTCTGTTATCCTGCTATGCTCTTACATGAAAATAAGATCTCTCTTCTTCCACACTTTTCACCCTTACTAAATCATGAAACTTCACATGTTGCACACACACACATTCACACTTAACACTCAAACACCAAAATGGATCATGTATATATATATCCACAACACTTGCACTCTTCTTGAATTAGGTTGGCCAACAAAGATGAAGCATGTAGTTATGCCTTGTGTATCTTGTCCACCTAATCCAATTACCAAAAGACTTTGTGAACCAAATAAACACTTGAATCATATTCATATATGTCGACTTAAACTATAGAACCACCTAGGATATGATTCTAATAAATAGATTTTACCGCACATGGATCAAAGTATCAGGTCAGCCTCATACATAGACCATCAAGGGTTCATTTTGACTATCAAAACACAACTTTTGGTGCGGACCACAAAACTTTCTCAAAATCATAGCTAAGACTCTTTACCCATCCCTAAGATTACGTTTAGAACCACATAGAATAATATAATTATGCGGTGAAATGTGGACCATCAGAAGTTGCACTGTGTCACTATCAAACACTGTCTAAGCAAGTAGTGATACTTAGATACTCACAACTGCCTTACTGGTGGACTTCAAACTCCACAACTTTGGATTTAGATACTTCAGACATGTCTTTACAACACCTCAAAACCATAGGAGAACATACCTATTACCGAAGGAATGCAAACCAAAGCAAACTAGTATTATGTCTTGTTTAAGTCTGTTCTTTGCTAAGCCGAACTTATGCTTCTTAACACTATACTTTCGAAGATGATCAGGAGCTAAAACTTTGGATTTAAGATCATCTAAGGGTTAGAAATAACTTACTAGAACTGCAATATATGATCTTCAACTGTGGACCAATACTGATCATAATACTATCTCTCTATAGTCATCTCCGTACTCTACTAACACTTAGCCAAAATATCTAAGTCTTCTTTCCAGACCAGAGTTCTCTATATATCTGACTTCTAACCTCACAACCCTTCTGAGTCCTTGCTGCCATCAATGACAACACTAATCAAATATCATGTTCATCCAATCATACCAGTAGTGTCTTCATCAATGATGTTTGTCAAGTTGCCAACAATCTCCCCCTTTGGCATTGATGGCAACATATGATGTGAAAAACTATCACACTGCTCCCCTTTACTCTTTACACACTGCTCCCCCTAACTACATGCATCTCTCCTTTATTTTTCAGTTATTTTTCTTTTTATGTTTTTCACATTCTTCACTCTCCCCCTTTGACATCAATGGCAAAGGTGAATGACACGAAAATATGTACAAGTGATAGATTTCTATGTACACCGAAACTCCAAAATTGTTTGTGTATACGTCTAAAAATGACACGATTCAATCTAAATAAATATTCTTAATATTTATCCCATTCTAATTCTTCTATCAATAAATAAATAAACAAATTTATTTATTTGATTCACATTCCTCTAAATTAATTAAATATCGAAATATTTAATTACCTCTTCTAAAGTCAAAATTAAATAAAATGTTTTATTTAATTAAATTCTTCCAAACAATTAAATAATTCTTAATTATTTAATTAAGTCAAAATCTTCTCAATCTCCAAAACTAAAATATAATCAAATATTTTATTTATTCTTCCAAATCATGCACAAACAATTAAATAAATTTATTTATTTAATTAGCTTTCTTATCTTCTAATTCCTCAAATATCTTCCAAATCTTCTAAAAATAAGTCTTCTTCTTCATGCACACAAAATTAAATAATTTATTATTTAATTTCTCTCAAATCATGCAAAAGCAAATCTCAAGTTGAGTTAACTGACTTAACCGACCTTGTTTTTATCAATATCTCTTAAATTAGAAAAAAGCTTTCTAATTTATGAAGTCATATCTTATCTTTAGAAAAGAAAGTGGTTAAATCAAATAAAACAGCTTTTGTATGACACTTTTCTTCTTCTTATTCATGCACGTTCCTCAACTGTTCTATACCATTGATCTTCTTATTCTTTCTATATCGTTGATCTTCTCTTTCACAAGTCTATAAATTGAACCTTCTTCCTCCATTTCAATCATCCAAGCTTTAAGTATTGTTACTCTGCAGGAATTACAACACAACTTTGGCACCAATTCTTTTGTTGCTTGTGATCACACTTGTTACTGCATACTACTATCATTGTTGTGAAGCTCATCTTAATGGAAAAACTATCATAGCCATTCCCATTTGACATCTTGGAATCATAGCAAGGAAGTGCACCTTCTGAGGGCCATATTCATAGACAAGATCATTTGTGATAGGTGATCAATGGAAGCTACGAATTAAAGGAGGTTTGCTTTGTTGTTGATCATTGTTTATTTGAATCTCTTTTGTTCACCATTTCATTGAGTTTTGGGTATCTTGATATTTGATAATATTGATTATTCTTTTGAATCCAATTTTCCCTTAACAGTTTGTACTTATCTACATATATGCATGTGAAGTCAAATACCTTACTGGCTTCCAAGGAGAATATATTTGTAGATCTTCTTTAGTTGAACTATATCTTCATCCCACCTGACCTTAGCATCACTCAAAACTTGTATGTACCCATTGATTTGGGACACCAACTCTTCTGCATTCTTCACAGTAGTAGGGGCCTCAATGATTTGCCTTGTCTTATTTGATGCTGCTACAAGTCTTTTCATGGATGCAATCTTAAACTTACAATCTCCCAAAGTTGACTCATCCTATGTTTTATGACCTCATTTTGGGTCTGCAACTTGTGTATGTCAGAATGAATAGTTTCAATTATTGCCCTTTGATTCCCAATAGCATCCTTCACTGGATCATAAGTTCTAGATATCTTCATCTGTTGGGCTTCCCATCGATCTATTTTCTCTTTTAGCTCCTTTGTTTTCTTAGGCCAAGTTAGACAAAATTGATGGATCTCACTAGTTTTTTTCATGGTCGTTTGTGCATATTCTATACTCTTATCTAACAAAATTTTATCTTGAGAGTATTTATCATTGAGCTCAACTAACCTTTTACCATCAAACTCAACCCTTACCTTCTTTTCAACTACTTGTTCAAGGGACACAAAATGAGAATTGACTAACTTCATAAGCTTCTTCATTTGTAATACAAGAGTCAAGGAGGTGTCTTTCTTTACATTGGGCATGATCTTTTCAAAGATTGTCATAGCTTCTCCCATGAGCTCACTGTCCTCCATGTGAGACTTCAAGATCTCTTCTTGGGCTGTCGCTTGAAAATTTGACCCAAGCTTTAGTTTCTGCAATGGAGATACTGTAGCCAAGTTTATTGGTCCTTGTAATAATTCGGGTGCAGACAAAATCTGAGTTTCTTTCTGCTTTTCCAAAAACTCTCTTAAAGATTCAAATAAATCTACTCCAGCAGTGTCTCTTCTCCCTTCACCAAGAGGTATTTCAGCATCATGACTCTCTAGAGGATCTTCTTGAACAAACTCTTGTTCTACCCCTATTTCTGGAGTTGAATCATCAATCATCTACTCATTGGCTTCTTCTCTTAGTTCATCTTGTCCCTTGGATGTCATTTTTATCTCCTTAATGTTCTTTTCTATTGCAGACTCTTTCATTTCTTCATCTTTCCTAGAGTTCACCGGCAGAGTTATTGCACTGGATGTTCAACATTCACTTTCAGGATTGCATTTAAGTTATCAAGATTTTGTTCATCTTCACCTACGTCCATCATAATTGGAATTTGAAGTTCATTAAGCACCATCAGAATTTTCTCTTCAATTTCTTTTTCCACCTTTTCAAACCCACTTTTATTTTTGTCCATCCAAATGTTAACTCTCCTTTTGGTTCTAAATTCTTCATTAATCCTCTGAGTGACCTTGACTTTATTTTCACCAGTGAGACTTGGACAGAGTTTCATCAAAGCATATTCCTTTAACTCAACATCATTAGCCATAGCCCCTTCTTTTCTTGCAGTTAAGATGTTGGCTAGACTATCCAGTAAATCATCTACAACTTCAATTAATGCTTTATTGAACATGTCTAAAAATCTTACCACGGCTTCTTCAATTGTTACTTTGGCAGCATTTGAGCATTCATCATATGTATCAGCAATTCGCTTTAAGTTCACATGCTCAACCATTGCATTAATTGTGGCTTCCAAAGTCATTATGGCCTCACCTTCCTTGATCTCAGTTTTCTTTTCCTTTTTCTTCTTCTTGTCTTTCCCCTTTCCAGAGGGATTCACTTCTTTGCTGCAGTGGTTTCATCTATTTTTTCCCCCTTTTCCTTTATCTCTTCATTAGTTTCTGTTTCTTCTTCTTCAACACCACCACTGAGGCTCACATATATTTTGTTGGTGGCCTTGTTTTCTTTCTTTTGTGCTTTTTCTCTACAGGCTTCTTTTTAGGTAATTCTTTCTCAGCACCAGTAGTGGGAAGGGGCCCAGAGCTCCCAGAGGTAGCTATAGCAGAAGAGGAGGCTCTTGTTCTTCTTCTTGTGCTAGAAGTAGGCTTTTCTTGCTCAGTCTGCACTTCATGCCTTTTTGGAGCCTTTTCTTGTTCAGTTTTATCTTCCAGAGCTTTTGTTGCTTCAGAGGCTTGTGCCTTGGCTCTAGCTTCATCTATCTACTTCTTTGTGAATCCTTGGCTCTTGGCATAATCTTTCACCCATTTCCTTACTTTTCTCTATGATTTTGGTTGTGTTTATTCCAAGTGAACTTTGAGAGACTTTTCCTCATAAGTCCCAAACCTTTCTTCTTTGGGGTCTTTGGGTTTGCTTAGCATCAAATCTACCAAACCAGTCAGAATGTCTTCTGTAACCTCATATCTCATTGCTAGGACCCATACTGTTCTCGGTTCCACTACCTCCATGAGGCATTGATCTTTGGTCACCATAAAAACAAAATCATCTTTATACTTCTCAACTACCTTTCTAGGGATTCTAACCCTATCCTACTTTTTTCTCTAGAAAGTTTTGAAGTATCCCCACAGAGCTGCAATATGAGCATTATGATCTCCAATACTCTACAAATGGTTCCAGATTTGAACTACTACAAGGGAATGATTGAACCAAATAATACTACTCATACCTAGTAATTCCTTCAGGAAATAGAATAGCAAATAGATGACAAGAGTACCATTATTGAATGGGTACTTGGTCCTCTTCAAATTCTCCATCAACTGTTGCCGGAGCAACTCACGCAAATCATAATCAACATTGTTCTTCACCATCTCATATGCAGTGTAGATGGCAATAGCTAAAATAGAATTCTCCCTGTTGGAGTACACCTTATATCCACTCACTATAGAGGAAAACCTAACTATTGGATCCTCTATATCATTGACAGTTAATGCCCTCTCATCAAATTTGGCACCAGTTAACTTCATCACTGTGTCATTCTTCACAGATTTAAGTGTTGAAATTGTTCCGAGGGAACACATACCTATAACTACCTCAATGGAATCCTTAGTTATCATATGAGGCACATTTAGCCAAAAGAATTCATCATGGATTCTACTTAGCGCATACCTAACCCAAGCATCTTCAGCGAAAATGGGAAAATCTATCCATGTGTCCAATTTCTTCTCATGCAAAGCACTAAATTCTTCCTTCAATTCAAATCTATCTCCAGTCAACTCATTCAAGTAAACTTGCTCTAATTTTAAATGATCATACTCTTCCAAATTATCATGGATATAAACCCTAATATCTTCATTATGCATTACGCCATAGGACACTTCTGAGAACGCACCATCATAGTCTATTTTCAGGGATTTAAATGGATCCTTATTGAACTTAGGTTAAGGCCTATCAATTATGTCAACAAATTGTGGTGTAGACATCTTTACTACTCAAAAAAAAACTTTGTAAGAGTAGTGACTGTAAATACCTTGTTCTTCGTTTCTAGTTAGGATTTGATCATGTTGAGTGCTTTGAGGTCACCTTTGCTTCACTTCTCAGATCTCCTTGGTCACTTGAAAATTGGAATGCAAAGTGAATTTCCTTTGAATAATATTTCTTATAAACCCTTTTCATCAAAACCTAGTTGCCATAAATGCTTGTTTCCAAAAGTTGCTAAACACCTTCTGTTGGTTTTTTCCCAGACTGGATGCTTATTCCCAGATTTCCCTACAAGGTAGCCATCAGTGATCAACAGGATCTCTAGGCCAGGGGCCAACAGTGTAGGAGATAGACTCTATATTTTATCTCCTCTTCTTCTTCAGGCTCTGCAAGACCTAGGGGGTATTCCCTACTCAACATCCATGAGATACGCATACAAGGATTGGGATGCTGTCAGAAAGTAGATAAGTCCTCCTGTAAGTAGACCAAAACTAAAAGATAAGAGCAAAGGGGCTAGCTTTGGGCCTATTTGCAGTTGTAGACAGAGGACTGAGGATCCTAAAACTAATTCTAATGTCCTAATGGTTGTTTTAGAGTTTGATTATGATTTTAAGTTTGGATGCAAAGCTGGACATGGTTGTAACACAAACACAAAGCAAGATTGGTGCCTATCCAGGGCCTGGAGTCAATAGACATACACCTGTGAATGATCAGCATGAACAGCTAAAACTAGATTTCAGGGGGATATATGTGATACCTGCCTTACAAATATCTCCCAATACAGAGTGTTAAGTTATCTCTACTTATGGCATCCCTACTGCAGTATACCCTTCCCAATGTTCAACCTGAAAACAGTTTAATCTACCCCTTGAGCAGAAGTTAAGAGATCATACATTCAACACAGGAATTCTATGTTCTAGAGTCTCAAATATTGCTTAAATATCCAGACTCAGAAGAAAGATACATGCAATACTGGAGACAGAATTAACAAAACACATGCAAACATAGCATTATTCATATAAGATTAACCATGAAATCAGTGGATTCATGCCAAAACGTACAACAAGAGATACATAAACTCACAGGTTTAGCTGTACAGAGCAACCAAAACGAACTGTATTGTGTTACAGAGCCAAAATGTTCAACTTTTCAACAACCTAAAAATGAGTAACACTTCCTGCTTATAATAGCTAGAAAGTGTACTACAGTAATTAATTACATGGCTATTACAAAATCTGCCAGATACAGATCCTTCAAAGGAATGGTGCTCAAAATTTATTACAGCAACAGACAGAGGAACCTCGAGCCACGCGCCACTATCTGGAAGTCTTCATTCTCAATCAGGCAGCCTGATCACTTATACCATCGCCAATACTCCTGCTATAGTTGCCATTAAGGGCCTCAACCACCCGCGGTCGCTTGAAAACCGTCGCTGCAGTCAAAAAGAAGTTTCCTGCCAAAACACGTTCTACCGCGGGTTCAAAAATAATGCAAGGGGATTAGTCCCATATGCATGGTGTGGAGACAACTTCGGTGCTTTAAAAGCATAGTCGCATACATACCAAGTGTCGAGCATTTTGCCGCGCTCGACACACGACCCTTCGCCCACAGCCCATCGCCATGACATACATTATCGCCCCACCGCACAAATCTCCTGCTGACCACAGCGGTCTGGCCGATCACCTATCGCCTCCGTCGGTGTGACCAACACCATCGGAGCAACACTTCAAACCTACGCCGATGCACCAAGTCACCCCGATGGCACCCCTGATCGGGGTGACTTCCCTCCATCGGCAAACTGCAAAAAACCTCTGCCAATAAGCCAAATCTCGCCGATGAACACATGACTCACCCCCCATCAAGCCATCGGCCCAACTCCTACCGATAGCCCGCCTCCATCGGCGAGACCCCAACTGTCGGGCCAACATTTCTCCATCCACCCGATAGCCAAAATCTCACCGACGACCACTCCATACTCGCATATCGCCAAGACATGGAACATCGTCACCCCGACATGCCGAACATCAACTTCATTGTCGGCCAGACTCCCAACCATCGGAGCAACAAGAAACCCCTCCGCTGATAACAAAAGTCACGCCGACGAATGCAAACATACCTCGAATTACCATTGGCCAGACACTGCACATGTTACATCAACGAAGGCACAAAACACACCCCGTCAGGGAGACCTACCGCATCGGTAGAACTTGAAAAACTCCAACCGATAGGCCAAGCTCATGCCGATGAAGAGGAAAACCTAGGGTTTGAAAGAAGAAACCCTCCACACGCAAGCTCAATCTCCAGGCCAAAATGAGCACCAACATTGGCTCCGAATGGGGACGTGCAGGTGAAAACCTGCAGCGAGAACCAGATCTCCGAGCAGACCAGGCAAAAAACCAAAAAGCACGAACTGCACAAGACATTTACACTATATACATGTTTTTACAAATGTGCACAGCGACAAGTCATCTATGCAAAATAGAACTTAAGGAATTGGCCATGCACAGGCAATTCCAGAACTTCACCATCTAGGGCCTGGAGGAAATAAGAATCCTCCCCATGAGCACTGCAAATCTGATATGGGCCCATCCATAAGGGTTCAAATTTACCATGTTTACCCTTTTCTTGACCTTTTGCATTCCAAATGAGCACCAGATCATTGACTTGAAACTTCCTTTTTATAGCTCCCCTGTCAAACTGATATTTCACATCTTGTTGTCTCTTGAGATTAATCTGGTGGGCTTTCCTTCTGTTTTCATCCAGTGCAACCAGCTGGTTCACCCTTTCTGTCATGGAGTCTTCAATCTCCTCATCATTTTCCTAGATGAATCTGTAAACTGGTAGGAGATTGTTTATGGGCAATCTGGCTGATGCACCATATACTAGCTCAAAGGGTGACATCCCAATAGCCCTTTTCACTATCACTCTGTCAGCCCATATTGCTAAGTTCAATTTTGAGTCCCAAGCTCTCTTGTTCTTGTCCAGTATCCTCTTGATAATTTTCATGATGCTTTTATTGCTTGATTCTGCTTGACCATTCCCTTGTGGGTGATATGGTGATGCATATGATAAATTTATCCCATACTTGTTGCAAAAATCAACAAATTCACCTGATCTGAAGCACATAGCATTATCAGTGACTATCTTGAATGGTACTCCAAACCTGATGATAATATTTTCTAGCATGAAATCTATCACCATCTTACTTGTAGCTCTCTTAGTTGGAATGGCCTCAATCCATTTGGTAAAGTAATCTGTTGCCACCAAAATCCAACTGTGTCCCCCACTTGATTTGTCTGCAATTTCCCCTATGAAGTTAATTCCCCATTGCTGAAATGGAGCATCCACAGTTACAGTCCTGAGGGGTAAAGCACCATCATATTTCAACTTTCCTGAAAATCTTTGGCAAGGGTCACACTTCCTCACTAACCTTTGTGCATCTGAAAAGAGAGTGGGCCACCAATATCTTGCTCTGAGAATTTTATGAGCTGTTGTTTGGGCAGTATAATGTCCACCACACAATCCTTTATGCATATCAATCAAAACATTGTTAGCCATATCCTCATCCACACATCTTAGCAGCACACCATCAGGGTTTTTCCAGTATAGCTCACCTTGAACAATAACATACCTGATTGCATGTAACTTTAAAGTCCTCTTTTGACTGTCACTGAAATGGGAAGGACAATTCAGATTTTGCAAGTAGTAGATAATATCCTTGTACCATTCAGATCCTGATACATTTACACTCTCATTTTGGACTGCATTAACTTGGCATGCTTCCAAGTTTGACTATGCCATCATCTTGGCTAATCCTTGTCCTCTTACCAACTTGGTAATTTGTATGTCTATGTTAAACTCTTGCAGTTTGTTTATCCATCTGCACCTTCTTCCAGTCACCTCCTGATGAGTGAATATGTCTTTGACTGCTGCATGGGGTACATATGCAATTATATATGATCCTACCAAGTATGGTCTGAAACTTTTGATGGCTCTGACTAGTGCATATGCCTGTTTTTCCATAATATCATACTTCAACTCAGAGGCCTGCAAGGGCATACTGAAGAAAGCGATGGGCTTTTCAAAACCATCTTCATTTTTCTGTAGCAAACATGCAGCAACAGTATGAAAGGAAGCAAATGAAAATACTTGGAATGGCCTAGAAAAATCAGGAGATTTAAGAACAGGGGCCATCTTGATTGCCTCTTTGATACTCTAAAATGATTCTATTGCTTCACTTTCCCAGTGGATAGTTGCATCCTTCTTCATCATCTTGGAAATGTTCCTTGTGGTTTCTGCAAAGTTGGGAACAAATCTCCTAACAAAATTTATCTGTCCAAAGAAGGACTGAACTCCTTTTACAGTTTTTGGCATTTGAATTCTGTCAATAGCAGCCACTCTCTCTGGATCTATCCTGACTCCATCCTTGGAAACAATATGTCCCAGGAGCTTTCCTTCAACTACCCCAAAGGCACACTTCTTTGGATTTAAAGAAATACCATACTCTAGTGCTCTTATGAAAATCTACTCCAGATGCAAACAATGCTGCTCTTCTTTCTTTGAGTAAGCAGTCAAGTCATCCTGATATACAGCCAGGATTGAATCAATCAACCCTGCAAAAGCAACATCCATTGCTCTTTGAAATGTAGCACCTGCATTGGTTAGTCTGAAGGGCATTCTAACATACACATAAGTTCCCCATGGAGTGGTGAAGGCAATCTTATACTGTTCTGATTCCTTCACCTTCACCTGATTATAACCTGAAAATCCATCCATCATGGATAAGAGTTCACAACCAGTCACTCTCTGCAACATAGCTTCCATATTAGGCAGTGGATAGTTATCCTTTAAAGAGGATACATTCAAGTTCCTGAAGTCAACACAAAGCCTAATATCACCATTCTTTTTTTCTGACTGGGACAAGGTTAGACACCCAAGTTGAATGCCTGATTGGCACAATTATTCCAGCCTCCCTGAGCCTTTTGAGTTCTTCTTGCATCTTCGGAGCTAAGGTAGGATTAATAGGTCTTTGCCTTTGTCTAAATGGCTTAGCTCCAGGCTTCAATGGGATCTCATGCTGGAATAAATCTTCCCTATAGGCTTTTAGGTCCTCATATGACCAAGCAAAAACATGTTTATACTTTTTCAGTAATGCAATCAGCATACTCCTAATGTGTGGTTTGAGCTGTTTACCAATGTATACCTTCTGAGGGGCCTGAGATGTCCCCAAATTTATCTCTTCTAAATCTTCCTTATTTGTGGGAGATGTCCTTGTGACCAATTTATCTCTACTGTCAAAAGCTCTTTCCAAAGCTACTAACCCTCTGGGGATTTTATTAGTCTTCAATTGAATTATCTCTCTTCCCACAAGAGTTTCTTTTCCATCTATAGTCTCTACAAAAGCTTGGAAATCAATTTCTTGATTCTCATATTCATCTATGCAGTGCAAAAATTTTAACAAGTCCCTATCATCATTATACACTTGCCAACTACATATATTTTCTGGTACTGCAGGCCTAATTTTAACTTCTACATTTGTAACATCTGACAAAGTGATGTCATCTGGCCTTATTGCAACATTAGCTAAGAAATCAGCCATAACATTCTTTGACCTCTCTACCCAGCCTATTGAAAATGCATCAAATAGTTCAATGGTATCCCAAACAGCATGCTTGTATTGTTTCAATCTTTTGTTTTTTGAAGCATACTTATCTCTAATTTGGGATACAATCAGCTCAGAATCCCCAAATACCCTTAGCATTTTGATTCCATGTTTGAGAGCAATATTTAGGCCTAAGAGTAAAGCCTCATATTCTGCAATGTTGTTTGTGGAAACAAACCTCAGCAAGAAAGAGAATTTGAGGAGCTTACCAGTTGGAGACAAGAAAACAACTCCAGCTCCAGAGCCTTCTTTTGCACAAGCTCCATCAAAAAACATGGTCCACAAACCTTGCTGATCCAATTCTTCAATGCAGACATTTTTCTTTTTATCTTCTCTATCATCTGAGACAACCTTGAAGTTATCACAGTCAGTGTTTACAAAGCATATCTGTTCCTTTGCTTCTTGGTCTTCCACTGTCTCTGATGATCTTTGTTCTCTGATTAGCTTAACATCCCTGCCATTCATTGGAATCATGGCATATGACAGGTCCAGCTGCATACTTCCACCAATTAGTGCTGCCCATCTTCTTGACAACAACATACCATACTGTGGCTTGATGTCAACCACTGTTATATTCATTTTATATCTCTTTTCAGGAAATGCTGCTAGTTTGAAATCTACATCCTTCATGATTCCAATAACCGGTACCTCTCTGGCATCCATAGCATAACATTTTCCACATGCCTTGTCAATTTTCAATCCAGCTTGTTGCATGATGGCCAAAGGCATGACATTTGTAGATGCTCCAGAGTCAAGCATACAATTTCTGATTATTTTTCCATTTATAACCAGGGAAACATAAAATGGTTCCACTTGTGAAGGACACTTTGTCATAGTCACTCCTAAATAGACTTCAGGAGCCTCATCTTCTTCATTACACATGACATGTTTCTCACCCTGGATCTGAACATTTTGTTTAGCTTGAAAGGGCACCCCTGAAATTAGGGATACTGTCCTATTCTTGATTTCTTCCACTTTCATGAGTTCCATAAGTGGAACAGAGACTTTTACCTGGGAGAGGACCTGAGCTATATCAAATGGAGCATAATTTTGTATAACAGTTATAGCTTGCTCCACAATCTTGCTTTTATCTTGAACTGATTTAGCTTTTACTTTCATAGTTCCCTGATCATCATTCTTGTCTTGGGAACCTTTACCTTGATCTTCAGCCTGAGGGATTCTATTTTCTGGTCCTTGGGATTCATGACCTGTTCTATGTCTGAAATTCTGTTTATTATTAACCCACTGCCTTTTTTGTAATTCCATCCCCTTATTACCATGCACTGGCTGTCCTATAGTAACATCTTTTGGCTGATGTGGGCTGCTTACCTGATTTTTACCTCTGAGATTGTAGTTGCTCTTGACTTGAGCAACTGCTGTAGCTGTGAAGGCCCTAATTTCCTCATCAGAAGGTCGTTGTAAGTTACTCAGAAAATTGTGTGAGTTCTGAGCATAGGCATAGTTAACTTCATCATCTTCATCATATGGGAACTATTGGCAGCCCTGAGTTCCATCATTTGTACTCTCATCAGCATCATAAAGAGTATATCCATTGCTTATGGACATCATATTTACATCATCATCTTGCACATAATGTGGCTCATTGCATTCATTACAAGATGTAGTATTATCACACAAGGACTGAGCAATCATACACTGTAACTGTGAATGTGGCATCTGGCAAATCATACACCATGGAGTATCATCAACAATATTTATAGCTTTCTTTAGAGGATCAGGAGTTTCTTTGACATGTTGAGCTCTTTGATTTGTGTTGTTACGTGGGAATATAGGTTTACCATCATGCCAATTGGTATTATAAGGCATATCATGCAATGATGGCCTCTTTTCCTGCCTTTGATAGACTTGCCTATCAGGACCTATCCCTTTTTCACTTCTAGCTAGTCTATAGCTTAGGTCCTTAACAACATTTGCCAATTTGTCTATCTTATCTTCAGGGGTAGATATATTACCTTGAATGTTTTGAGGCTTGTTTGGATTCTGCAGAATTTTTATATCATCCCTTCTATTTGTCTTCCCGATGCTTTCCTGTTGTTTTCAATATTCACTGCAATTCTGAAAGCATCCCTGAGAGTAGCAGGACCTTTATCTCTTAATCCATATGCAGTTTTTGCATCAAAGGCATTGATATACAATATTATGCACATTGGTTCATTTGGCCTCATGTGATGTGGCAATTTGTTTAACACTTTAGTAAATCTTGCATTAAAATCTGCAACCTGCTCATTTGACCCTTTAGTGATACTGGTGAACTCATTTACAAAAAAGCTAGGGTCAGTTTTGTCACCATATTGCTCCTTGAACATCCTTTTAAAATCATCCCATGATGAAATACTCCGATCAGGCAGATTCTTGTACCATTCTCTTGCCTCATCTATTAAGGATTGCATGAATGACTTCATGAAAACATCCTCATGTTCAACCTCAAAGTTATCCATGACATTTTGAAAGGCTTTTAGATGATCTTCTCCTGACACAGTGTTGTTTCCTGAAAATTTAGGCACTTGCAGCCTCAGATGCTTATCAATGGGGTTAGGATACCCAGGAATACCATCAAATACCAGCTGTCTGAATCTATCTAGCTGCATTGGCTGTCTGTTTAACTGATTAACATTAATATTTCTGTTTGCATTCTGGTTTCTTACATTGTTCAGTGGTATCCTAGCGTCATTCACATTTTGTCTCTCATCATTATGCTGATGTTGCACTTCATTTCTCTATTGATGTCTCTGCACATTTGCATTCTCAAGGGTAGGAATTGAATTATTCTGGGTAGTCCTCAAAGCTTGCACTTTCTTCCTCAAGTCATCTCTGATTGATATTGCCTGCTGATATTCAAACTCGGCCCTTAAGCTCCTAATTTCATCAGCTAGTTCTTCCTCGCTGGGCCTAGAGGAGGATGGTTTTATCATATTCTGATCTTCGTCTTCATCATCCCTCAGAGACTCGGCCTCTTCAAACCTTTCACTAGGGTCTAGAAATGGACGTTCTTGGAACACCTCTGACCTCATTCTCATGTTACCACCCTGTTGCCTCTCATATGCACCCTGAATATCAGCTTCTGCATTTGAAAAGTAGGGCGCATGCTGTCCTGATGGCCTAGGGTTATCTTGTATATCATCATTTTTTCTGGGGGACCCCTCATGACTAACTGAGACAGCTCCCTTTCTTCTGTACATCATTCTTCTTGTTACTGGTAACTCTTTAAATAAAGGATTTTGTTGGGATCTTCTCCCCTGCATATAAATTTTACTTTGACTGGTTGGGAGATTACTTCGGAGTCGCCACCTGTTATTAGGAACTATTTTCTTTTATAAATCAGGGTTCTTTCAAAAATAACAATTTTCAAATCACCATCCCCAGCAGAGTCACCAATTTCTGTTGGTGACTCGGATGGGTCACAAGATATAACCCTTTCTCAAATTTCTTCCCCAGCGGAGTCGCCAATTTCTGTTGGTGACTCGGATGGGTCACAGATATATTACTGGAGATGATTAGATAGTACTTTTACTTCTCAATCCCCAGTAGAGTCGCCAATTTCTGTTGGTTTTTTCCCAGACTGGATGCTTATTCCCAGATTTCCCTACAAGGTAGCCATCAGTGATCAACAGGATCTCTGGGCCAGGGGCCAACAGTGTAGGAGATAGACTCTATATTTTATCTCCTCTTCTTCTTCAGGCTCTGCAAGACCTAGGGGGGTATTCCCTACTCAACATCCATGAGATATGCATACAAGGATTGGGATGCTGTCAGAAAGCAGATAAGTCCTCCTGTAAGTAGACCAAAACTGAAAGATAAGAGCAAAGGGGCTAGCTTTGGGCCTATTTGCAGTTGTAGACAGAGGACTGAGGATCCTAAAACTAATTCTAATGTCCTAATGGTTGTTTTAGAGTTTGATTATGATTTTAAGTTTAGATGCAAAGCTGGACATGGTTGTAACACAAACACAAAGCAAGATTGGTGCCTATCCAGGGCCTGGAGTCAATAGACATACACCTGTGAATGATCAGCATGAACAGCTAAAACTGGATTTCAGGGGGATATATGTGATACCTGCCTTACAGATATCTCCCAATACAGAGTGTTAAGTTATCTCTACTTATGGCATCCCTACTGCAATATACCCTTCCCAATGTTCAACCTAAAAATAGTTTAATCTACCCCTTGAGCAGAAGTTAAAAGATCATACATTCAACACAGGAATTCTATGTTCTAGAGTCTCAAATATTGCTTAAATATCCAGACTCAGAAGAAAGATACATGCAATACTGGAGACAGAATTAACAAAACACATGCAAACATAGCATTATTCATACAAGATTAACCATGAAATCAGTGGATTCATGCCAAAACGTACAACAAGAGATACATAAACTCACAGGTTTAGCTGTACAGAGCAACCAAAACGAACTGTATTGTGTTACAGAGCCAAAATGTTCAACTTTTCAACAACCTAAAAATGAGTAACACTTCCTGCTTATAACAGCCAGAAAGTGTACTACAGCAATTAATTACATGGCTATTACAAAATCTGCCAGATACAGATCCTTCAAAGGAATGGCGCTCAAAATTTATTACAGCAACAAACAGAGGAACCTCGAGCCACGCACCACTATCTGGAAGTCTTCATTCTTAATCAGGCAGCCTGATCACTTATACCATCACCCATACTCCTGCTACAGTCGCCATTAAGATCCTCAACCACCCGCGGTCGCTTGAAAACCGTCGCTGCAGTCAAAAAGAAGTTTCCCGCCAAAACACGTTCTACCGCGGGTTCAAAAATAATGCAAGGGGATTAGTCCCATATGCATGGTGTGGAGACAACTTCGGCACTTTAAAAGCATAGTCGCATACATACCAAGTGTCGAGCGTTTTGCCACGCTCGACACACGACCCTTCGCCCACAGCCCATCGCCATGACATACATTATCGCCCCACCACACAGATCTCCTGCCGACCACAGCGGTCTGGCCGATCACCTATTGCCTTCGTCGGTGTGACCAACACCATCGGAGCAACACTTCAAACCTACGCCGATGCACCAAGTCACCCCGATGGCACCCCTGATCGGGGTGACTTCCCTCCATCGGCAAACTGCAAAAAACCTCTGCCGATAAGCCAAATCTCGCCGATGAACACATGACTCACCCCCCATCAAGCCATCGGCCCAACTCCTACCGATAGCCCGCCTCCATCGGTGAGACCCCAACTGTCGGGCCAACATTTCTCCGTCCACCCGATAGCCAAAATCTCACCGACGACCACTCCATACTCACATATCACCAAGACATGGAACATCGTCACCCCGACATGCCAAACATCAACTTCATTGTCGGCCAGACTCCCAACCATCGGAGCAACAAGAAACCCCTCCGCCGATAACAAAAGTCACACCGACGAACGCAAACATACCTCGAATTACCATCGGCCAGACACTACACATGTTACATCGACGAAGGCACAAAACACACCCCGTCGGGGAGACCTACCGCATCGGTAGAACTTGAAAAACTCCAACCGATAGGCCAAGCTCATGCCGATGAAGAGGAAAACCTAGGGTTTGAAAGAAGAAACCCTCCACACGTAAGCTCAATCTCCAGGCCAAAATGAGCACCAACACCTTCTTTGTCACACAGTTGATTCAAATTGCTCTGCAATCTTCTGCATTAGGTTCCTCTCTACCAGAAATTTCTTCAAAAGATCTGTTATTCTATTCTACAGCTTATATCTTCATGCTAGAAGTCAACACCACTTTTTTGGCTAGGGGAATAGGATATTTTCATTAAAGCTCCCCCTGCGATAGAGCTCCCAATTCACTTCCCAGAGGAAGTTTCTACACCAAAGTCTGGCACAGACTCATTCTTGGCTTCAACAACTTCCTTTTAACCCACATCTTGTTCATCTCCTTCTTTATTTCTGCCGCTTCGACCTTTTGTACTGGTTTCTTCCTTTCTTCCTGAATATCCTTCTTCATGTTCTTGCTCCTGTAGAACCTTACACTATGTCTAAGCCTATTGCAATCGAAACACACAATATTCCTCTGTCCACTATTCCCTCCATTCATTATGGATCTACATTGGTTAGCCTTATGTCCAAATCTATTGCATATAAAGTAGTTACCATTGAAAGATTGAGCATTCCTTCCATTGTTATAGCCATTTCTTATCTAACCTGCATTCACTAGCTCTATGACCAAATCTCTTGCATGCAAAGCAGTTACCTCTAAAAGATTGAACATTCCTTCCATTGTTATAACCATTCCTTATCTGATTTCTACATTCATTAGCTTTATGACCAACTCTCTTACATGTAAAGCACTGACCAGAGAAAGATGGAACATTTTGATTCACTCTTCTTCTACATTGAGTAGCCTTATGACCAAACTTATAGCATGCATTACAATAACCAATGAAAGATGGGTACTTTTGAGTATTTGGTTGCCTGACCGGTGGTTTTCTGGGTCCATTCCTTTGATTCTGGATCTACTTGCCTTTGTTCTTGTTCTCAACATTCATTGCTTGACCTATTTTAGAACTTTCACCTTTCTCAAATCCCAATCCTTCTTTGTCATCATGATTCTTTTGTCGAGAAAGCATCTCATCAAGTTTTGTAGAACTTATCTTGAACTTTTTTTCATAACTCTTTGCTTTCTCCAAATCTGACTTTAGGTTCCCAACTTACTTTTCAAGATTTGCACATTCTTCTAATTTACCTTTCACCAATTGATTTAGGTCTTCTTCTACTTTTTCCTTAACTTCAATTTGTACTTTCAAATCATCCAAGATTTCATTTTTTGATCTCAATTATTCACTAACTTCCTTATGCTTTTATTTAAACTTCTTGACTTCCTCCCTTAACTTCCTAATGCACTCATCTGCTTCCTTGACATTTTCTTACAAATCCTTGTTTTCCTCTTTAGTCCTCTCAAGATCTTCAAGAGAAACTTTCAATTCTTCTTCATTGACATATATTCGCTCTTCTTTTGTAATTCCAGTTGAATGAATTTCTTCAAGAGTAGGATACCTTCTACCTTCCATGTGTTCAATCTCCAAGATCTTCCTCAAGCTATTAAATATTTTCCAAGTAACAATACTGAATTACAAGAGGCTTACTTCCCTTAAGGACTCGCTATCCAAAGAAAGATGCTCACTACATACAAGCTCACTGCTAAGAGAAAAGAAAGAGAAAGAAGGGTGGCTTATTGCCAAGATGAATTGCTAAAATTACATCTACACATGCATGGATACAGCTCCAATGATGCTCAGGAAATTGTCTCAAAACTCTTCATCCTGAACTACTCTATTATATTGCTCTACTCTTACATGAAAATAAGATCTCTCTTCTTCTGCACTTGTCACCTTTATTAAATCACAAAACTTCACATGTCACACACACACACACATTCGCACTTAACACTCAAACACCGAAATAGATCATGTTGTTGCAAGTATGGGCCTAACCGGTGTTGTCATTGATGTCAACATACTCTTGTTGCATTGATGATAAGGATTGGATGAGTTGTGTGCTAAAGATATTGAGAAAATTAGTCCTAAACAGGAATAGAGAAGAACAGTGAAGACAGTGAGGTAAAGATCCTAGCTAAAATGAAGATTAGAGGGTGCGCTTCAAAGGGTTTGTATATATGTGTCTTAAGATGATTCAGTAAAGATCTCAGAGGTCCGCATGAAGATCTAAAGAATTTATGGCCACTTAAGTAAAATTGGTTCTGGCAGATGTTCAGAGGTAACAGAGTGATACAGATAGGTCCGGTGAGATCCAAAAATGAAATATCTTGTTCTGTGGATTAGGTGGATTATTTAGGAAGTCAATGTGAAGTAACAACTCAATTGGTTCATGGTCTAGAGGTCCACAAGCATCTATTCTAATATAAAAGTGATGACAGACTGTGTTCTTGAGGTTCCAGTTGAAGGAGAGAATAATTTTAGTGAACAGAAGTAGTGTGAATGTTCTTGGTAATTCAGGAAAGCTTGAGGAGGTCTTTGGATTGTGTCCAATTCATGATGGTGGTCCACATTGAAGATTGAGCTTGTAATTGAAGAATTACTTCCAGATGATGGTGTTCTTCCTAAGGCTGGCCGACCGGATGAGTTACACATCTTGTGGATGATCTTGGAGATGTTCTGTGAAGAATGGCGTGTTCCTAAAGGAATATTGAAGTCTCAGATCTGTGTGGCTGACAGTGTGTTGATCCGCGTGAAGTCTTTTTGTAATTAGTCATGTTGCATTTATGTAATTTCTCTGTAATATATGTCGACTTGGATGGTTATTCCTAAGTTGATGTCTTGTATAAATAAGGAGTTGTAAATTCATTTCAAAGGTATCTTGTGGAGATGAAAGTGTGGTAGAGAAGAGGGAAGTGAAAGGCAAAGTAGAAGTATTGAGCTTAAATGGAACTGACTCAAGCATGGTGAAGATGCTATTCTTCAGTTCAAGTATGTAATACTTATTATTCTGTAGACAATGTGTCTCCTTAGGCAGTGACCTTCTTGTGAGAAGTGTGCTCAGGAAGTGAGCCCTAATTGGCATGTGTCATTTTGTTCTTTCTATTCTTCTAATAGAGAAAACAATCTTGGGTTTGTCAGCCCGTGGTTTTTCCCTTAACTGGGTTTTCCACGTCAAAAATCTTGGTGTCATATGTGTTAATGTGTTTCTGCTCTTGAATTGTTGCATTACATTTCCATGATTGATTTATTATTATGTTGTTGGATTAAGAAAAGAATTTAAGTGATTAATTGGAAGAAAGTTTCAAACAACTGATTCACCCCCCCTTAGTTGTCTGTCCTAAATCTAACAATTGGTATCAGAGCTAAGTTCCTCTAAAAGAGCTTAACCACTTGAGGAGATCCAGAATGTCATCCTACAAGAAGGATAGTTCGAGGTTTGATGGAACCAATTTCACTCTTTGGAAAAGTCGCATGGAATATCACTTGCAATGTATGGGAATGCAGTATTGGATCATGGCTTCTAAGAAGTATACCCCTCCACAGAGTGGTCTGAGAACTATAGATGAAATCAGAGATGTTGAAAATAATCTGCGAACTAAAGAAGCTCTTCTAAGTGCCTTGTCTAATTTAGAGCCGACAAATGTTGTTGACCTACAAATTGCTTTTGAGATTTGGGAAAAACTGGAACTTCTGCATGAAGGAGACAAGTATGTTAAATGTGCCAAGCTATAGAGTCTGAAAGGAAAATTTAAAAATCTAAAGATGAGAGAAGATGAAAATATCACTACATTTATGCCAAGAGTAAATGAGCTTGTTTGTGGCAATAGATGTGCTAGTGGAGTCTTGGATGAAGATGAGATTGTTGGCAAAGTTCTTAGATCACTTCCTGATTCTTACAAGTACAAGGTTACCACTATTAAAGAATTCAGATCTATTTTAGGTATCACAAGAGATCAATTGGTTGGTAAATTGGCTACATTTGAATTGACTGAGTTTGGAGATGCCCCCCCCCAAGATTGAATTTGCATTCAAAGCTAGTGCCTCTATTAAAGGAAAACAAAAGTTTGATCTGGGAGAGAACTCTTCAAAGAAACTATCATGGTATGAGAAAGCAAGAAAAGACCTGAAAGAAGATGAAGCAGAAGCTACTCAACTTGAAGCCCTTATTGCAAAAAGACTACCAAGAGGATCCAGTAAGTATGAAGAGAAATTACCTTTTAAGGGTTTTAACTGCAAGAAGATTGTTCATTTTGCCTCAAGGTGTCCGGAAAGATTTTCAAGGCCAAATCCCAATAGATCAAGGTTCCAAAAGAAATGTTACTATGTTCATGAAAATGATGAATCAAAAAAAGGAAACAAATCTGGAAGTGACTGGGTGTTTATTGCCATCAAAGAAGAAGATCCAATGCCCTCTGAATCTGTTAATCATAAAATTGTAGAAAGAGCTTTAGCTACCCAAGTTGAAGAAAAGGATGATTGGGTCATAGATAGTAGATGCTCTCACCATATGACAGGTGACAAAAATAAGTTCATAGATTTGGAAAGGTATGAAGGAGGAGTGGTAAAGTTTGGTGATAATTCTGCTGGTAGAATTAGAGGTAGAGGAACCATCTCTTTTGATGGAAAGAATAAAACCGGTAATGTACTGTATGTTGAAGGTCTAAAGCACAATCTTCTCAATGTTGGACAGTTGGTGGACAAAGGATATGATCTCTGATTCAAGAATGGAAAATGTAAGATCTTTGAAAGTTCCAGAATAGAGATTGCATCCAGTACTCAAACAAAAGGTAATATCTTCCACTTGGTTGGTACTGGTAAAAGTTGTTTATTTGTTCAAATTGATCAGAGCTAGTTATGGCATAGGAGAATGTGCCATGTGAATTTTGATAATATCATCAAGATAAGCAACACTCAGGCTGTAAGAGATCTTCCAAGATTGGTAAAACCTACCAATAGTTTGTGCAAGGAATGTCAGTTGGGTAAACAAAGCAGAGTCTCATTCAAAAGTGAGGAACAATCTTCTACTAGATTATTCAACTTAGTTCATACTAATCTATGTGGTCTGACAAGAATCAAGAGTGTGCAAGGTGATAGATACTTCATGTTATTAATTGATGACCATTCCTGGATGATGTGGGTGACTTTTCTGAAAGAGAAATCAGAAGCTCTTAAGAAATTCAAAATATTCAAGGCTATGGTAGAGAATGAAACCAGATTAAGATTAAAATGTCTGAGGTCTGATAGAGGTGGAGAATTCACATCTAGTGAGTTCATAGAATTCTATGAGAAACATGGAATAAAAAGATAGTTGTCTGCTCCTAGGACTCCACAGCAAAATGGAGTAGTAGAGAGAAAGAACCAGACCATCCAAGAAGCATCTAGAACCATGATGATGGAAGAAAATGTTCCTCAAATCTATTGGAGAGAAGTTGTAAGTACTGCAGTCTATACTCTCAATAGAGTACAGTTCAGAAGCAATATCAGTAAGACTCCCTATGAACTTTGGTTTGGCATCACTCCCACCATGAGGTATTTCAGAGTATTTGGTAGCAAATGTTACATTAAAAGAGATGAAGATCTAGGAAAATTTGATGCTAGAAGTGATGAAGGAATATTCTTGGGTTATTCTACTCAAAGCAAAGCATACCGGTGTTATAACAAGAGATTAAGGAAGATTGTTGAAAGTACAAATGTGAAGGTTGATGAAGGTGTTGAAAAACCCTCAAGGTTTTATGAATATGATGAAGATGATCAAAATGATGCTTTTGTTCAAGAAGTCCAAGCTCCCTCTGAAATTCAGATTCAGACTGATCCGGCAAATCAAGAAGAAGAGATAAGTTTGAATGAACCTATTCAAGAATCAGAAGTGCAAGAAACTCCCAAAGTTCCCAGGTATGTAAGACTAAGTCACTCTAAAGATCAGATCATAGGTGATAAAAGCAAAGGTGTACAAACAAGAAGAAGGATTGCTCAAGATTCATAAGAGTATTGTTTGATTTCAAAGATTGAACCTAAGATAGTGAATGAAGCTTGCAATGATGAAAACTGGACTAAAGCAATGGAGGAAGAGCTGATGCAAATTGAGAAAAATCACACTTGGGATCTTGTTCCCAGACCTAAAAACAAGAATGTGATTGGAACCAAATGGGTCTTCCCAAATAAACTGAATGAAGATGGTGAAGTAGTCAAAAATAAAGCCCGATTGGTCTGCAAGGGTTACTCCCAAGTAGAAGGAGTTGATTTTGAAGAAACTTTTGCTCTGGTGGCAAGAATTGAAGCAATCAAATTATTTCTTGCTTTTGCTGCCTTCAAGGATTTCAAGGTATATCAGATGGATGTCAAGTTTGCCTTCCTAAATAGTAACTTGGAAGAAGAAGTTTACATTAAGCAACCGGATGGATTTCAATTGTCTGATCACCGTGATATGGTCTACAAGTTGAAGAAAGCACTTTACGGACTCAAGCAAGCCCCAAGATCCTGGTATGAAAGATTGGATAAGCATCTTTTGAAGATTGGTTTCAACAAAGGTACTGCTGACACTAATTTGTACTTCAAAGTTGATCATGAAAATATCTTGATTATTGAAGTGTTTGTTGATGATATAATTTTTGGAGGAAGAGATAGTATGTGCAAAACCTTTGCAAATCAAATGAAAAGTGAATTTGAGATGTCCATGTTTGGGGAAATGAATTTCTTCTTGGGTCTGTAAATCACTCAAACAAAGAAAGGAATCTTCATTTCTTAGACCAAATATGTGAAAGAATTGTTGAAGAAATTTGGGATGGAAGACTCAAAACCAATGAATACTCCCATGGCAACTGGATGCAAATTGAGCAAAGATGTTGACTCTCCTAAGGCTGATCAGAAAAAGTGCAGGTCAATGATTGGAGGATTATTGTATCTCACTCAAACTAGACCTGACATTATGAATGTTATTGGTCTTGTTGCTAGATTCCAAGCTGATCCTAGAGAATCTCATGTCATGGCAATCAAAAGAATTTTTAGATATCTGAAAGGGACAGTTGAGTATGGGTTGTGGTATCCTAGAGATCATAATTTCACTCTTCATGCATATATTGATGCAGATTGGGTAGGAGATGTGGATGATTGGAAGAGTACCAGTGGTGGAGCATTCTTTTTAAGGAAGAGATTGGTTTCTTGGTTGAGCAAGAAATAAGAGGCAATATCTCTGTCCACTATAGAAGCAGAATATATTTAAGCAGCAGGTAGTTGCACTCAAGTATTGTGGATGAAGAAAATGCTAAGAGACATCAGGGTGGAGTATAAGGAACCTATCACAATCTTCTGTGATAATTCAAGTGCAATAAACATATTAAAGAATCTGGTGTTGCATTCAAAGACTAAACACATATCCATCAAGTTTCACTTTTTGAGAGAGCAAGTGAACAAGAATGAAGTAAGATTGGAGTTTGTGCCTTCTAAGGATCAAATTGCAGACATTTTTACTAAACCTCTACCTAAGGATTCTTTTGAGTATCTCAGGGAGAATTTAGGGGTTATTACCCCTCCAGTTCTAAATTAAGGTGCACTAATGTGTATCAATCCGGTGGATCTCACAGTCATACCTTATGGTCCGGATTGATGATGGGAAGCTACTACTCAGGGGGAGCAGTTAGTATGATTCTGAATTGATGCAAGTATGTGCCCTTTGCCATTGATGTCAAAGGGGGAGAGAAGACATGTGAAAAATAAGTGGTTGCTAATCAAATGGGGAGCAATAAAGGAAGAGAAGACATGTGAGTGGTTATTGTTGATAGGGGGAGTTGTGACAGTATGGAGAAGCTCTTGTCTTGATGGTTAAAATAGTTTTTCACATCATATGTTGCCATCAATGACAAAGGGGGAGATTGTTGCAAGTATGGGCCAAACCAATGTTGTCATTGATGTCAACATACTCCTATTGCATTGATGATAAGGATTGGATGAGCTGTGTGCTGAGGATATTGAGAAAATTAGTCCTAAACAGGAACAAAGAAGAATAGTGAAGACAGTGAGGTAAAGATCCTAGCTAAGATGAAGATCAGAGGGTACGCTTCAAAGGGTTTGTATATATGTGTCTTAAGATGATTTAGTAAAGATCTTAGAGGTCCACATGAAGATCTAAAGAAGTTATGGCCACTTAAGTAAAACCAGTTCTGGTAGATGTTTAGAGGTAACAGAGTGATACAGATAGGTCCGGTGAGATCTGGAAATGGAATATCCTGTTCTACAGATTAGTTGGAGTATTTAGGAAGTCATGTGAAGTAACAACTCAATTGGTTCATGGTCTAGAGGTCTGCAAGCATCTATTCCAATACGACAGTGATGACAGACTGTGTTCTTGAGGTTCCGGTTGAAGGAGAGAATAATTTTAGTGAACAGAAGTAGTGTGAATGTTCTCGGTAATTCAGGCAAGCTTGTGGAGGTCTTTGGATTGTGTCTAGTTCGTGTTGGTGGTCCTCATTGAAGATTGAGCTCACAATTGAATAATTACTTCCAGATGATGGTGTTCTTCCTAAGTCTGGCCGACCGAATGAGTTACACATCCTGCAGATGATCTTGGAGATGTTCTATGAAGAATGGCGTGTTCCTAAAGGAATATTGAAGTCTCAGATCTGTGTGGCCGATAGTGTGTTGATCCGCGTGAAGTCTTTTTGTAATTAGTCATGTTGCATTTATGTAATTGCTCTGCAATATATGCTGACTTGGATGGTTATTCCTAAGTTGATGTCTTGTATAAATAAGGAGTTGTAAAGTCATTTCAAAGGTATCTTGTGGAGATGAGAGTGTGGTAGAGAAGAGGGAAGTGAAAGGCAGAGCAGAAGTATTGGACTTAAATGGAACTAACTCAAGCATGGTGAAGATGTTATTCTTTAGTTCAAGTATGTAATACTTATTATTCTGTAGACAGTGTGTCTCCTGTAGGCAATGACCCTCTTGTGAGCAGTGTGCTCGGGCAGTGAGCCCTAATTGGCATGTGCCATTTTTTCTTTCTATTCTTCTAACAGAGAATACAATCTTGGGTTAGTCACCCATGGTTTTTGTTGGATCTAGGGCATACAACTGAGAGGGGGGGGGGTGAATCAGTTGTATAGAACTTGTTCTCTTTCAAACACTTAATTCTCTGTTGTTAGTTAGCAGCATATCAAATAATCATTCATGGAAGCACAATACATAAACACAAGAGCAGATAAGCTTCAACACATTGAACACCAAGATTTTGACGTGGAAAACCCGGTTAAGGGAAAAACCACGGGGTGATTAACCCAAGAATTATTCTCTGTTAGAAGAATAAGGAAAAATGAATGGCACATGCCAATAAGGGCTCACTGCCCGAGCACACTGCTCACAAAGAGGCCCACTGCCTACAAGGAGACACACTGTCTACAGAGTGATAAAAATCACAGTCTTGAACTGGAGAATGACATCTCTACCATGTCCGGATCAGTTCCAATTAAGCCCAACAATCTCTGCTCTGCCTTTCGCACCTTTCTTCGCTACACCTTACTCATCCACATGCCACACACTGAAATGGATTCACAAATCATTATTTATACAAGACATCGACTTAGGAACAAGCATCTAAGTCGGCAAACAACCATAGGAGCATCCGCAAGATGAATAACACATCCGGTCGGCCATCACAAGAACATTCGCAGGATGAACAACTCATCCGGTCGGCTACACAGAGCAAGAACTTCATCCGGAAGAATAACTTCAATTCCGGGCTCTACCATCAATGCGGACCAACAACACAACCTAAACATGATTCAAGAACCTTTACAAGTCTGTCCGAATGTCCGGATACATCCGCACTTCCTCTACTTACTGGGATCTCTTGTCTTCCTCATCCGGAACTTCAAGAACACAGTCTGTCGTCACTGTCATAATGCAAAAGGTACTTCCGGACCTCCAAATCATACACAAACCAGGATGACACATCACAAGGACATCCCAAACACTCCGTCCAATCCGCAGATTAGGATGATACAATTCCGGACCTCACCGGACCTTTTTGTGATCCTCTGTCACCTCCGGATACTTGCCGGACCCGGTTCTATATCGGCAGCCATAACTCCTTCAGATCTTCATGCGGACCTCTGAAATCTTAACTGTAGCATCTCAAGACTCATATCTACTAACCCTTTAATCCGCATCCTCCGGTTCTTATCCTATACAGTATATTTACCTTCTTCTCATCACTGTTCTTCACTGTTCCTGACTGAGGCTAATTTTCTCAATATCCTCAGCACAAAGCTCATTAAATCCTTCTTGTCAATGCAGTATGAGTATGTTGACATCAATGACAACAATGGCTCGCCTCATACTTGCAACAATCTCCCCCTTTGTCATTGATGGCAACATATGATGTGAAAAACCATCAAGACAAGAACTTCTCTTTTCTGTCACAGCTCCCCCTATCAACAACAACTCCTCACATGTCTTCCTTTGCTGCTCCCCCTTTGATCATCAACCACTTGTTTTTCACATGTCTTCTCTCCCCCTTTGACATCAATGGCAAAGGGCTCATACTTGCAACTCTTATGCATCAGAATAATACCAGCTGCTCCCCCTTAGTTGCAGCTCCCCATTAGTCCGGATCACAAGATATGACTGTGATTGCCACCGGACTGATGCACATCAGTGCATCTTAGTTCATCACCGGAGGGGCCATGACCCCTAACTTCTCCCGGAGATATTCAAAAGAGTCCTTGGGAAGAGGTTTTGTAAAAATATCTGCAATCTGATCCTTGGAGGGAACATACTCCAATCTGACTTCTTCCTTGTTTACTTGTTCTCTCAAAAAGTGAAATTTGATAGATATGTGCTTAGTCTTAGAATGCAATACCGGATTCTTGGAAATATTAATTGCACTTGAATTATCACAGAAAATTGTGATAGGCTCCTCATATTTAACTTTGATGTCTCTTAGCATCTGCTTCATCCACAAGATTTGAGTGCAACTACCTGCTGCTGCAATGTATTCTGCTTCAGTTGTAGACAGAGATATTGCATCTTGTTTCTTGCTTAGCCAAGAAACCAATCTCTTCCCCAAAAAGAATGCTCCACCACTAGTGCTCTTCCGGTCATCCACATCTCCTGCCCAATCTGCATCTGTATAAGCATGAAGAGAAAAATCCGGATCTCTAGGATACCATAGACCATACTCAACTGTCCCTTTCAAGTATCTAAAAATTCTTTTGATTGCCATAACATGAGATTCTCTAGGATCAGCCTGGAATCTTGCCACAAGACCAACAGCTTGCATTATATCTGGTCTAGTTTGAGTGAGATACAACAATCCACCAATCATTGATCTATACTTTGTCTGATCTGCCTTTGGAGAATCATCATCTTTGCTTAACTTACATCCGGTTGCCATAGGAGTGTTCATAGGCTTTGAGTCTTCCATACCAAATTTCTTTAACAATTCTTTCACATATTTGGTCTGAGAAATGAAGATCCCTTCTTTTGTTTGAGTAATTTGCAGACCCAAGAAGAAATTCATTTCACCAAGCATAGACATTTCAAACTCACTTTTCATCTGATTTGCAAAAGTTTTACACATACTATCTCTTCCTCCAAAAATGATATCATCCACAAACACTTCAACAATCAGAATGTTTTCATGATCAATTTTGAAATATAAGTTGCTGTCAGCAGTACCTTTGTTGAATCCAATCTGCACAAGATGCTTATCCAACCTTTCATACCATGCTCTTGGGGCTTGCTTCAATCCATACAAAGCTTTCTTCAACTTGCAGACCATATCATTATTATCAGACAATTGAAATCCATCCGGTTGTTCAATGTAGACTTCTTCTTCCAGATCACCATTTAAGAAGGCAGACTTGACATCCATCTGATATACCTTGAAATCTTTGAAGGCAGCAAATGCAAGAAGTAATCTGACTGCTTCAATTCTTGCTACCGGAGCAAAAGTCTCTTCAAAGTCAATTCCTTCTATTTGAGAGTAGCCTTTGCAGACCAATCTGGCTTTGTTTCTGATTACTTCACCAGCTTCATTTAGTTTGTTCCGGAAGACCCACTTGGTTCCAATTACATTCCTGTCTCTAGGTCTGGGAACAAGATCCCAAGTATGATTTTTCTCAATTTGCATCAGTTCATCTTCCATTGCTTTGGTCCAATTTTCATCATTGCAGGCTTCATTTATTGTTTTAGGTTCAATCCTTGAAATCAGACAACATTCATTCTGATCTTGAGCAATATTCCTTCTAGTTTGTACACCTTTGCTTCTGTCACCTATGATCTGATCTTCAGAGTGATTCAGTTTTACATACCTTGGAATTTTGGGAGTATCCAGTACTGCTGTTTCTTGATCAGGCTCATTTAAACCTAACTCTTCTTCCTGATTTACCGGATCAGGCTGACTCTGTTTCACCGGAGAGGATTGAGTTCCTTGAACACTATCTTGGTCATCTTCATCAAATTCATAAAATCTTGAAGGCTTCTCAATTCCTTCATCAACCTTTACATTGGTACTTTCTATCATCTTCCTCAATCTCTTATTGTAACACCGATATGCTTTGCTTTGAGTGGAGTAGCCCAAGAAAATTCCTTCATCACTTCTAGCATCAAACTTTCCTAGATCTTCATCTCTTTTAATATAACACTTGCTACCAAATACCCTGAAATATTTCACAGTAGGAGTGATGTCAAACCAAAGTTCATAGGGGGTCTTACCGGTGTTGTTTCTGATTTGAACTCGATTGAGAGTGTAGACTGCAGTGCTGATAGCTTCTTTCCAAAACATTTGAGGAACATTTGCTTCCAACATCATTGTCCTAGCAGCTTCCTGGATGGTCCGGTTCTTTCTCTCAACTACTCCATTCTGCTGTGGAGTCCTAGGAGCAGACAACTGTCTCCTTATACCCTGTTTCTCACAAAAGTCAATGAATTCACCAGATGTAAATTCACCACCTCTATCAGACCTTAGACACTTCAGTTTCAATCCGGTTTGATTCTCCACCATAGCTTTGAAGATTTTGAACTTCTCAAAAGCTTCTGATTTTTCTTTCAGAAAGGTAACCCACATCATCCGGGAATGATCATCAATTAACAACATGAAATATCTATCACCTTGCAGACTCTTGATTCTTGTCGGACCACATAGATCAGTATGTACTAATTCCAACAATCCGGTAGAAGACTGATCTTTGCTTTTAAAAGAGACTCTGCTTTGTTTGCCTAACTGACATTCTTTACACACACTGTTTGTAGGTTTTATCAACTTTGGAAGATCTCTCACAGCCTGAGTATTGCTTATTTTGATGATGTTATCAAAATTTACATGACACATTCTTCTATGCCATAACCAACTCTGATCAATTTGAACAAACAAACAACTTTTATTTGAACCAACCAGATGAAAGATGTTACCTCTTGTCTGAGTACCGGATGCAATTTCAGTTCCGGAGCTTGTAAAGATTCTGCATTTTCCATTCTTGAACCGGAGATCATAGCCTTTGTCCACTAACTGACCAACACTGAGAAGATTGTGCTTCAATCCTTCAACATATAGTACATTACCTGTTTTGCTCTTACCATCAAAGGAAATAGTTCCCCTACCTCTGATTCTGCCAGCAGAATTGTCACCAAACTTTACCATTCCTCCTTCATATCTTTCCAAATCTAAGAACTTATTCTTGTCACCAGTCATATGGTGAGAGCATCCACTGTCAATAACCCAGTCATCCTTTTCTTCCACTTGAGCAGCCAAGGCTTTTTCAACAACTTTGTGATTGATAGATTCAGAGAGCAAGGAATCTTCTTCCTTGATGGCTATAAACACCCACTCATTTCCGGATTTGCTTCCTGGATCTGATTCATCATCTGTTACTCCTTCATTGTCATCTTCTTCATGAACATAATAGCAATTCTTTTGAAACCTTTGTCTGTGAGTATTAGATCTTGCAGATCTCTCCGGACATCTTGAGGCAAAATGACCAATCTTATTGCAGTTAAAACACTTAAAGGGTAGTTTTCCTTCATACTTACCGGATCCTCTTGGCAGTCTCTTTGCAATGAGGGCTTCAAGTTGAGCTGTTTCTGCTTCTTCTTCTTCCATGTCTCTTCTTGCTTGATCATACCATGACATTTTCCTTGATGAGTTTTCACCCGGATCAAATCTCTGTTTGCCTTTCACATAGGCACTGGCTTTAAAAGCAGACTCAGTCTTGGGTGGATCATCTCCAAACTCGGTCATTTCAAATGCAGCTAGTTTGCCAGCCAATTGTTCTCTTGTGACAGTTGTGTGGGCTCTGAATTCATCAATGGCCGCAACTTTGATTTTGTAGGCAGCAGGAAGGGATCTTAGGATTTTGCAGACAATCTCATTTTCATCTAGAGTTCCACCAGCATTTCTGATTCCACATACCAGCTCATTTACTCTTGGCATAAAGGTAGTAATGTTTTCATCATCTCTCATTTTCAATCTTTCAAATTTCCCTTTCAGACTTTGCAACCTTGCACTTTTGACAAACTCATCTCCTTCATACAGAAGTTCCAGTTTAGTTAGGATCTCATATGCAGTTGGTAGGTCAATGACATTCGAGAGATCTGAGTCATTCAATGCGCTTAGAAGAGCTTCCTTGGTCCGCAGATTGTTTTCAGCTTCTGTGGTTTCATCAGGAGTTGTCGGACCACCTTGTGGGGGTATATATGGTTTTGAAATCATAGCCAAGTATGCTTTTCCCATACATTCCAAATGACACTTCATGCGACCTTTCCAGAGAGTGAAGTTGGTTCCATCGAACTTCGGACTATCCTTCTTGTAAGACGACATCCTGGATCACCTCAAGCGGTTAAGCTCCTATCAGAGGAACTCGGCTCTGATACCAATTGTTGGATCTAGGGCATACAACTGAGAGGGGGGGGGGTGAATCAGTTGTATAGAACTTGTTCTCTTTCAAACACTTAATTCTCTGTTGTTAGTTAGCAGCATATCAAATAATCATTCATGGAAGCACAATACATAAACACAAGAGCAGATAAGCTTCAACACATTGAACACCAAGATTTTGACGTGGAAAACCCGGTTAAGGGAAAAACCACGGGGTGATTAACCCAAGAATTATTCTCTGTTAGAAGAATAAGGAAAAATGAATGGCACATGCCAATAAGGGCTCACTGCCCGAGCACACTGCTCACAAAGAGGCCCACTGCCTACAAGGAGACACACTGTCTACAGAGTGATAAAAATCACAGTCTTGAACTGGAGAATGACATCTCTACCATGTCCGGATCAGTTCCAATTAAGCCCAACAATCTCTGCTCTGCCTTTCGCACCTTTCTTCGCTACACCTTACTCATCCACATGCCACACACTGAAATGGATTCACAAATCATTATTTATACAAGACATCGACTTAGGAACAAGCATCTAAGTCGGCAAACAACCATAGGAGCATCCGCAAGATGAATAACACATCCGGTCGGCCATCACAAGAACATTCGCAGGATGAACAACTCATCCGGTCGGCTACACAGAGCAAGAACTTCATCCGGAAGAATAACTTCAATTCCGGGCTCTACCATCAATGCGGACCAACAACACAACCTAAACATGATTCAAGAACCTTTACAAGTCTGTCCGAATGTCCGGATACATCCGCACTTCCTCTACTTACTGGGATCTCTTGTCTTCCTCATCCGGAACTTCAAGAACACAGTCTGTCGTCACTGTCATAATGCAAAAGGTACTTCCGGACCTCCAAATCATACACAAACCAGGATGACACATCACAAGGACATCCCAAACACTCCGTCCAATCCGCAGATTAGGATGATACAATTCCGGACCTCACCGGACCTTTTTGTGATCCTCTGTCACCTCCGGATACTTGCCGGACCCGGTTCTATATCGGCAGCCATAACTCCTTCAGATCTTCATGCGGACCTCTGAAATCTTAACTGTAGCATCTCAAGACTCATATCTACTAACCCTTTAATCCGCATCCTCCGGTTCTTATCCTATACAGTATATTTACCTTCTTCTCATCACTGTTCTTCACTGTTCCTGACTGAGGCTAATTTTCTCAATATCCTCAGCACAAAGCTCATTAAATCCTTCTTGTCAATGCAGTATGAGTATGTTGACATCAATGACAACAATGGCTCGCCTCATACTTGCAACAGTTTTTCCCTTAACTGGGTTTTCCACGTCAAAAATCTTGGTGTCATATGTGTTAATGTGTTTCTGCTCTTGAATTGTTGCATTACATTTCCATGATTGATTTATTATTATACTGCTGGATTAAGAAAAGAATTTAAGTGATTAATTAGAAGAATGTTTCGAACAACTGATTCACCCCCCCTCTCTCAGTTGTCTATCCTAAATCTAACACATGTGTGTATATATATATATATACCTAGTGTGATACTCTAGGAAATTTTTATGACACCAAAAGTTCTGTTTGGTCTGAATCTAACAAACTTTTGTATGTTGTTAGATTAATGTCAAGTAAATTAAGAGATTGGTGGAACAGTTTGCCCGATAATGGCATTATTACAACAAATCCTATAACAGGAGAAGAATATGTCAAAGAAATGGACATCGGCTGAAATGACATTTATGCTGAGGCATTTTAAATGCTTAAATTCATGCTCATTGGATTGTTTAGTGGTCATAGAAAAAATAATGTTCTTGAGGCTAAAAAAATTTTGTATTCCCTACAGCTCAAGAATTTAGGTAAGCTACATAAATACAATCTCATCTTTGAAAAATATATGGTTGCAACTCACAAACTCCATGATCCAACCACTAAGAAATATTATCTTAATTCACTCCCTTGTGGATTAGGAGAATGGGCAGAGGATTATCTGATGGATAAAAAATAGACTAAAGTTGAAAAATGCACATTTTCTGAGTTAAAAACTTTAGTCACTTACAAGCTGGACAAGCACTGTCTCTTTAAGGCTTTGATTGACAACAGGGAATAGTTCAATTCCTCATGCAATCTGAGGGAATATTGCAATTTACCACCAATCAACTAGCTTAAAGATTTTTAGCAAGTTAGAAAATTTCACAAAAAATCTTGTGGAAAATATTGTAAATGCAAGAAGTGCAATAAAAGGGCCTATGATGATGACAATATGGAAAGACCTTTTCACCCTAAGCATAAAAGTCACAAAAATAGATATAGGTTTACTCATGTACATAAGAGTTCTTTTAGAAATAGCAATCCTCCCAAATACTTGTTCAAGAGAAATAAGAATCCAGGAAAGGGCCCAGTAAAATGTTTCATTTGCAAAGGACCCCATTGTGCCACAAATTGCCCTAGGAAATATAATCATGGAAACAAAGTTTATGCTCTTTTTCATGAACAAGATGTATATAATAATTGGGAGATTGTATATTCTAGTGATGTTTTTTCTCAGTTTTCTGAAGATCAATTTTTTGAATTAGTTGAAGTTTTGCCTGAACACTTCTCCATGGGCAAAGAAAAGCACAGAAAGGTTTGTACATCCACCTCTGATGAAGAAAGTAGTTCTGATTCATCTGATTCACCCTATGCAGTCACAAAAGTTGTTTGACAAGCTATCAAGGATCTAGATTTCAAGATTGATATGGCAAAGGCCAAAGATCCTTATAGAATGGCTGGCACCACAGAAGAGTGACGAGCTGCTGTCAAAAAACAACACAAGGATATTAAGACTTGGGAAGTGGAACGAGACTATCTTCAAAAACATATTCGAAGCTCTAAGGCTTCTACATCCCATGGCTATATCCATCCCAAATGGAAGAAAAAACCTACTTCACCTCATTCCCCTTCACCTCCACTCAAAAAATCCTCTAAAAAATCTACCAAGCCCCTTGATGCACTCTGCTCCAAGTTAGACCATCTCATTGAAGATATCCAAAACCTTACCCACCAAATTTACCTCTAGCAAAAGAACTTACTAAACTTACTTCTGCAGTAGGGGAAATTAGGGAAATATTGTTCAAAGATGACAGTAAAAATGAAGAATCTTCAAGTAGCAATAGTTCTAAACCATCTGAACCAGCTAATGCCTTATATCTTGCTGAGAACTACACATATATTAGGATAAATTTATATTTCCCAGGATATAAGCAAATTCCCATGGATGCCTTTATAGACTTTGGTTCTTCAAGAAGTTTTGCCAAAACTAATGCAATCCCTCCAGAATTCTAGAAACCCAAGCCAGAGCTTCCTAAAGGATATGCAATCAATGGACAACATGTCCTAATGGGTATATATGCTCAGGATGTGACCATTGAAATATAGGGGAAGAAATTTGTCACTAATTTCATTGAGTTGGATGACTTAGGAGGTGATGTCTTACTAGGATTTCTATTTTTAACCAGATATCAACCTTTTATTCTGAGAACTCATGAAATCTCTCTTAGACATGAATATGGACCCATAAAAATTCCTGCTTTGAAAGTAGTTAATTACAAATTTGACAAAAAGACTACTACTCCAGGAAGGAAAGAAAGTGCCAATCTTCAAGCACAAAAATTGCCACTACTGTTAAAGCCAGTCAAGGCCAAGTTTGAACAAGATTGTTGCAGTTTAAATCCTCTTCAATTCTGGTCAAAAGAGCATGAAGAATGTGAAATAAAGATAAAACCAAAATGCCAGTCTATGATCCCATTTGAGTTGGCATATCTGATGAGCCCCACTAAGGTAAAATAAATGGATGAACATTTAGACGAATTGCTGCAAGGTCATTTTATCAGAGAAAGCAAGAGTCCTTTTAGTTGCCCAGCGTTCCTCGTAAATAAGTGTGTTGAAAAGGAAAGAGGTAAAAAGAGGTTTTCCATCAATTATAAACCTCTCAATGATATTATTTTTCCATTCAATTATCCGATTCCATTTAGTACTGACTTGATTATAAGAGCAACCTCTAAAAGGATATTTTCCAAGTTTGATTGCAAGTCAAGATTCTAGCAAGTCAAGGTTAAGGAAGAAGTGTTGCAAGTATGGGCCTAACCAGTGTTTTCATTGATGTCAACATACTCTTATTGTGTTAATGATAAGGATTGGATGAGCTATGTGCTGAGGATATTGAGAAAATTAGTCTCAATCAGGAAAAAAGAAGAACAGGGAAGACAATAAGGTAAAAGTTCAAGAAAGGATGAGAATCAGAGGATGCGGATTAAAGGGTTGGTAGATTTGTGTCTTAAGATGATCCAGTAGAGATTTCAGAGGTCCGCATGAATATATGAAGTTGTGGCCGATCAAGTTAAACCGGTTCTGGCAGGTGTTCAGTGGTGACAGAGTGAGACAGATAGGTCTGGTGAGATCCAGAATTATAATGTTTTGTGGATTTGAGGGAGTGCTAAGGAAGTCTTTGTGGAGTGTCAACTATATTGATTCATGGTTTGAAGGTCCGTAAGCATCTATTCCTTTGTGACAGTGATGACAAACTGTGTTCTTGAGGTTCCAGATGAAGGATAGAAGGATTTGAGTAAGCAGATGAAGTGTGGATGTTCTTGGTGATTTAGGAGAGCTTGTGGTGGTCTTTGGATCGTGTCTAGTTCATGTTGGTGGTTCACATTGAAGTTGGAGTTCACTTTTGAAGAACAACTTCTGAATGATGGTGTTCTTCCAAAAATAGGCCGACCGAATGAGTTATACATCTTGCAGATGTTATTGTGGATGTTTGCCGACTTAGATGATCATTCCTAAGTTGATGTCTTGTATAAATAAAGGATTACGAAGTCATTTAAAAAGTGTGCTTGTTGAGATGAGTGTGTGGTAGCGAAGAGGAGAGCGAAAGGCAAAGCAGAAGTATTGAGCTTAATGGAATTGATTCAAGCATGGTGAAGATGCTATTTTCCAATTCAAGTAGGTGATACTTATTTCTTTGTAGACAGTATGTCTCTTGTAGGCAGTGAGCCTCTTGTGAGAAGTGTGCTCGGGTAGTGAGCCCTAATTGGCATGTGCCATTTTGTTCTTACTATTCTTCTAACAGAGAATATAATCTTGGGTTAATCACCCCATGGTTTTTCCCTTAACTAGGTTTTCCATGTCAAAATCCTGGTGTCTCATGTGTTGATATGTTTCTATCTTTGAATTAAATACATTATGTTTCATGATTGATATACTGTTGATCACTTAGAGGATCTAAGTTTGTGATTAAGAGAAAGTTTTTGACAATTGATTCACCCCCCCTCTCAGTTGTGTGCCCTAAATCTAACAAGAAGATAGATACAAAACCACCTTCTCTGTTCCTCAAGGACTGTATGATTGGAATGTAATGTCATTTGGCCTGAAAACTGCACCTTCTTATTTCCAGAGAAGAATGGACAAAGCTCTAAAAAATCTCAAAGAATTTTGTGTTGTATATATAGATGATATTATTATTTTTTCTTCTAATTCTTCTGAACATTTGAAGCAACTAGAACTTTTGTACAATGCTATTAGGGACCATGGAATCTATTTATCTGCTAAAAAGATGTTTATTGGGCAAGAAGAAATTGATTTTCTTAGGTTAATTCTCTTAGAAGGAAAGATTAAATTACAGCCCCACATTTTGAAGCATATTAATGAATTTCTTAATGTATTGGTTGGGAAAAACATATTCAAATGGTTTTGGGTTGCCTTAACTATGTCTCTCCTTTTTACAATGGCCTGGCAAAAGATAGAGCCAAGATTCAGGGACAATTGAAAGATGCACAAGGATGGATAGAAGACTTGACTAAAATAGTCAAGAAAATCAATGAAAAATGCCAGTACCTTCCCACATTACACCTTCCAAAAGAAGGATATCCATTGATTCTATACACAGATGCATCTGACAGTGTTTGGAGTGTTGTTTTTGTTGGATTTAGGACAAACAACTGAGAGGGGCGGTGAATCAATTGTCACCAAAATTTTGTTCCCTTATTCACTTAAAACCTTCTTATATTTCAACAGCATATCAATGATTCAATCATGGAAGCATAATACAATAATTCAAGAGCAAAAACAAAATCAACACAAATAACACCAAGCTTTTAACATGGAAAACCTGGTAAAGGGAAAAACCACGGGGTGACTATCCCAAGATTATATTCTCTATTAAAAGAATATGAAGAATAAAATGGCACCTGTCAATTAGGGCTCACTGCCGAGCACACTGCCTACAGGAGACACAGTGTCTATAGAAGAAAATAAGTATTACATACTTGAACTGGAATTTAGCATCTTCACTATGCTTGAGTCAGTTCCATTAAATCTCAATACTTCTGCTCTATTTTTCGCTCCTCTTCCTTACGACCTTCTCATAGTCACACGAATACCTTTGAACAACTTTGCACCTCTTATTTATACATGACATCGACTTTGGAATGATCATCAAAGTTAGCACAATATACACTTATTTTATTACAGAGCAATTACAAAATACAACTTGACTTATTACAAAAACTTCATGCGCATCACAACACTGTCGGCCAAAACTGAGAAGAACACCATCACCCAAGAGTAAATCTCCAATTACAAGCTCAATCTTTAGTGCAGACTACCAACATGAACTGAATACAATCTAGAGACCCTCACAAGCTTGCTTGAATCACCAAGAACATCCGCACCACTTCTGCTTACTGTAATCATTCACATCTTCATCTGGAACTTCAAGAACACAGCTGGTCATCTCTATCACATTAGAAGAATTTCTTGTGGACCTCCAAACCATGAACCAATCAAGTTTTCAATGTCTATTAATCCCCCAAACATGCCACCAGATCTACAGAACATGATATTGCATTTCCAGATCTCACCGGACCTATTTGCACCACTCTGTCACCTCTGAGCAGCTGCCAAAACTAGTTTTACTCACATGGCCATTACTTCTCCAAATCTTCATGCGGACCTCTGAAATATTGACTGGAGCACCTTCAGAAACATATCTACAAACCCTTTGATGTGCATACTCTGATCTTCTATTGGTTGGGATCTTTGCTTCATAGAACTTCACTGTCTTCACTATTCTTCTTTGTTTTTGATAGACTAATTTTCTCAATATCCTCAGCACACAACTCATCCAATTCTTGACATCAATGAAAACACCAGTTAGGCCATACTTGCAACAATCTCCCCCTTTGTCATTGATGCCAACATATGATGTGAAAAACTATTTTAACCGTCAAGACAAGAACTTCTCCTCACTGACGGACATAGCTCCCCCTATCACCAACAACCATTCACATGTCTTCTCTTCCTTTACTACTCCCCCTTTGATCAGCAACTACTTTTTTGTTTTTCACATGTCTTCTCTCCCTGTCAAAGGGCACATACTTGCAACCACTTGTCATACTTTAGAATCATACTGACTGCTCCCCCTGAGTAGCGGCCTTCTAACATTAATCCGGATCACAAGATATAACTGTGGGAACCACCGAACTGATGCACATCAGTGCACCTTAATTCAGAACTGGAGGGGTAATAACCCTTAACTTCTCCCTGAGATATTCAAAAGTGTCCTTAGGTAGAGGTTTGGTAAAAATATCTGCAATCTGATCCTTTGAGGGTACAAACTCCAATCTGACTTCATTCTTGCTCACTTGCTCTCTCAAAAAGTGGAACTTGATGGATATATGTTTTGTCTTTGAATGCAACACTGGATTTTTTGATATGTTTATTGTACTTGAGTTATCATAGAAGATTGTGATAGGTTTTTTATACTCCACTCTAATGTCTCTTAACATTTGCTTCATCCACAATACTTGAGTGCAACCACTTGTTGTTGCAATATACTCTGCTTCTGTAGTGGACAGAGATATTGCCTCTTGTTTCTTGCTTAGCCAAGAAACCAATGTTTTCCCTAAAAAGAATGCACCACCACTGGTACTCTTCCAGTCATCCACATCTTCTGCCCAATTAGCATCTGTATATGCATGAAGGGAGAAATCATGATCTTTAGGATACCATAATTCATACTCAACTGTTCCCTTTAAATACCTAAGAATTCTCTTAATTGCCATGACATGAGATTCTCTAGGATTAGCTTGAAATCTGGCAACAAGACCAGTAGCATTCATAATGTCAGGTCTAGTTTGAGTGAGGTAGAGCAATCCTCTAATCATAGACCTGTATGTTTTCTGATCAGCTTTGGGAGATTCAACATCTTTACTCAACTTACATCCAGTAGCCATGGGAGTATTCATTGCCTTTGAATCTTCCATCCTAAATTTCTTCAACAATTCTTTCACATATTTGGTCTGAGATATGAAGATTCCTTTCTTTGTTTGAGTGATTTGCAGACCCAAGAAGTTCATTTCCCCAAACATAGACATCTCAAATTCACTTTTCATTTGATTTGCAAAAGTCTTGCACATACTATCCTTCCCTCCAAAAAAAATATCATCAACAAATACTTCAACAATCAAGATATTTTCATAATCAATCTTAAAATATAGATTACTGTCACTAGTACCTTTGTTAAAACCAATTTTTAGAAGATGTTTGTCCAATCTTTCATACCAGGCTCTTAGGGCTTGCTTGAGTCCATACAGTGCCTTTTCCAATTTGTAGACCATATCTCCATTATCAGACAATTGAAATCCATCCGGTTTCTCAATGTATACTTCTTCTAAATCACCATTTAGGAAAGTAGACTTGACATCCATCTGATATACCTTGAAATCTTTGAAGGCAGCAAAGGCAAGAAATAATCTGACTGCTTCAATCCTTGTCACCGAAGCAAAAGTCTCTTCAAAGTCAACTCCTTCTACTTGAGAATAACCTTTAAAGACCAATCTGGCTTTGTTTCTTATTACCTCACCATCTTCATTTAGTTTGTTCTGGAAGACCCACTTAGTCCCAATCACATTTTTGTCCTTAGGTCTGGGAACAAGATCCCAAGTGTGATTCTTTTCAATATGCATAAATTCCTCCTTCATTGCTTTAACCCAATTTTCATCATTGCATGCTTCACTTATTATTTTTGGTTCAACTTTTGAAATTAGACAATACTTCAATGAGTCTTGAGAAATATTTCTTCTTGTTTGAACACCTTTGCTTCTATCTCCTATGATCTAGTTCTCAGAATGATTCAGTCTTACATATCAATCTCTTGCAATTCTAATTCTTGGATAGGTTCATTCAAGCCTATCTCTTCTTCTTGTGTTTCTGGATTCTCCGGATCAGTCTGAATTTGAACTGGAGTTTGGATTTGTTTTCTTGGTTTGAGATATCATTTTGATCATTAGCTTCATACTCATAGTACCTTGAGGGATTTTCTATGCCTTCATCAATCTTCACATTTGTGCTTTCCACAATCTTTCTTATTCTCTTGTTATAACATCGGTAAGCTTTGCTTTGAGTAGAATAACCCAAGAATATTCCTTCATCACTCCTAGCATCAAACTTTCCAAGGTCTTCATCTCTTTTGATATAGCATTTGCTACCAAAGACTCTGAAATACTTCACAGTAGGAGTGATGCCAAACCATAGTTCATAAGGAGTCTTACCAGTCTTGCCTCTAATTTGTACCTGATTAAGAGTATAAATAGCAATACTTACAACTTATCTCTAATAGATCTGAGGAACATTTTCTTCCATCATCATGGTCCTAGAAGCTTCCTAGATGATCTGGTTCTTTCTCTCTACTACTCCATTCTGCTGTGGAGGCCTTGGAGCAGACAACTGTCTCTTTATCCCATGTTTCTCATAGAATTCTATGAACTCTCTGGATGTGAATTCTCCACCTCTATCAGACCTAAGGCATTTTATGTTTATGTTTGTTTCATTTTCTACCATAGCCTTGGATATTTTGAACTTCTCAAGTGCCTCAAATTTCTCTTTCAAGAAAGTCACCCACATCATTCGGTAGTGTTCATCAATCAGCAACATGAAATATCTATCACCTTATAGACTCCTGATTCTTTCCAAACCACATAGATTAGTGTGCACCAAGTCCAACAATCTAGTTGAAGAATGTTCCTTATTTTTGAATGAGACTCTATTTTGCTTACCTAACTGACATTCCTTGCATAAACTGTTAGCAGGTTTCACTAGTCTTGGAAGGTCTCTTATAGCTTGAGTGTTTCTTATCTTAATGATATTATCAAAATTTGCATGACACATTCTCCTATGCCACAACCAACTCTGATCAATTTGAACAAATAAGCAACTTTTGCCAGTACCAACCAAGTGAAAGATGTTACCTTTTGTCTGAGTACTGGATGTAATCTTAGTTCTAGAGCTTTCAAAGATCTTGCATTTTCCATTTTTGAAATGGGGATCATAGACTTTGTCAACCAATTGCCCAACACTAAGAAGATTATGCTTTAAACCTTCAACATACAGAACATCACTGGTTTTGTTCTTACCATCAAAAGAAATGGATCCTCTGCCCTTAATTCTGCCAGCAGAATTATCTCCAAATTTTACAACTCCACCTTCATATCTTTCCAGGTTTATGAACTTATTCGTATCGCCAGTCATATAGTGAGAGCATCCACTGTCAATGACCCATTCATCCTTTTCTTCAACCTAAGCAACCAGAGCCCTTTCTATCTTATGATTGGTAGATTCAATAGGCATTGGATCTTCTTCCTTGATGGCAATAAACACCCAGTCACTTCTGGATTTGTTTCCTATCTCAGATTCATCATCTGTTACTCCTTCATCATCATCTTCTTGAACATAGTAACACTTCTTTTGAAATCTTGATCTATTAGGGTTTGGCCTTGAAAATCTTCCTAGATACCTTGAGGAAAAATGACCAATCTTGTTGCATTTGAAACATTTGAAAGGTAATTTTCCTTCATACTTACCAGATCCTCTTGGTAGTCTTTTTTCAATAAGGGCTTCAAGTTGTGCAGCTTCTGACTCATATTCTTCCAAATCTTTTCTTGCTCTATCATACCATGTTGATTTCTTTTAGGAATTTTCTCCCGGATCATATCTTTTTTGCCTTTTGCAGTGACACTAGCTTTGAATGCAGATTCAGTCTAGGGGAGTGCATCTCCAAACTCAGCTAACTCAAATGTAGCTAACTTTCCAACCAATTGATCCCTTGTAATGTTTGATAATGATCAAAATTCCTCAATAGCAGTAACCTTGTGTTTGTAAGCAGGAGGTAAGGATCTGAGAACTTTGGCAACAATCTCATCTTCATCCAATGTTCCACCAGCACATCTAATGCCACAGACAAGCTCATTTACCCTTGGCATAAATGTAGTGATATTTTCATCTTCACTCATCCTTAGGCTTTTGAACTTTCCTTTCAAACTTTGTAACTTTGCACATTTAACATATTTGTCTCCTTCATGTAGAATCTCCATCTTTGTCCAAATTTCATAAGCAGTTTTCAATCCCATTACATTTGTCATCTCTGTATCAGATAAGGCACTTAGTAGGGCTTCTTTAGCTCGAAGATTACTTTCAGCATTTCTAATTTCATCTAGAGTTCTCAGACCATTCTTCGGGGGAATATACTCATTTGTAGTCATGTTCCAATACTACTCTCACATGCATTGCAAGTGACATTCCATGCAAATTTTCCAATGAGCGTAGTTTGTTCCATCAAACCTTGGACTGTCCTTGTAGGATGACATCCTGGATCTCCTCAAGTAGTTAAGCTTCTTCTAGAGGATCCTGCTCTAATACCAATTGTTGGATTTAGGACAGACAACTAAGAGGGGGGTGAATCAATTGTCACCAAAATTCTACTCCTTTATTCACTTAAAACCTTCTTATATTTCAACAGCATATCAATGATTCAATCATGGAAGCATACTGCAATAATTCAAGAGTAGAAACAAAATCAACACAAATAACACCAAGATTTTAACGTGGAAAACCCAGTAAAGGGAAAAACCACGGGGTGACTAACCCAAGATTATATTCTCTATTAAAAGAATATGAAGAATAAAATGGCACCTGCCAATTAGGGCTCACTGCCCGAGCACACTGCTCACAAGAGGCCCACTGCCTACAGGAGACATAGTGTCTATAGAAGAAAATAAGTATTACATACTTGAACTAGAAGTTAGCATCTTCACCATGCTTGAGTCAGTTCCACTCAAGCTCAATACCTCTGCTCTGCTTTTCACTCCTCTTCCTTACCACATTCTTCTCATGATCAAATGGATACCTTTGAACAACTTTACACCTCTTATTTATACATGACATTGACTTTGGAATGATCATCAAAGTCAGCACAACATACACTTATTTTATTACAAAGCAATTACAAAAATACAACTTGAATTATTACAAAACCTTCATGCGCATCACTACACTGTCGGCCACACATAGCTGGGACTTCAATATTCTTCAAGGAACACAAAACATCTTCAAGATCATCTGCAACATGCGCAAATCATCCAGTCGGTCAAAACTGAGAACACCATCACCCAAGAGTAAATCTTCAATTACGAGCTCAATCTTTAGCACGAACCGCTAACATAAATTGGATACAATCTAGAGACCCTCACAAGCTTGCTTGAATCACCAAGAACATCTGCACCACTTCTGCTTACTGTAATCATTCACATCTTCATCTGGAACTTCAAGAACACAATTGGTCATCTCTGTCACATTAGAAGAATTACTTGCCGACCTCCAAACCATGAACCAATCACGTTTTCAATGTCTATTAATCCCCCAAACATGCCACTAGATCTACAGAACATGATATTGCATTTCTAGATCTCACCGGACCTATTTGTGCCACTCTGTCACCTCTGAGCAGCTACCAGAACCAGTTTTACTCACATGGCCATAACTTCTCCAAATCTTCATGCAGACCTCTAAAATCTTGACTGGAGCACCTTCAGACACATATCTACAAACCCTTTGATGTGCATACTCTGATCTTCAACTGGCTGGGATCTTTGCTTCATAGAACTTCATTGTCTTCACTGTTCTTCTCTGTTTCTGATAGGGCTAATTTTCTTAATATCCTCAGCACACAACTCATCCAATTCTTGGCATCAATGCAACAGGAGTATGTTGACATCAATGACAACACCATTTAGAGCCATACTTGCAACAGTTTTGTTACAGGAAATTCTCCTACAAGGAGCATAGATCTGTGGTTACCGATCAAGAACCTTCATCGATACATAATGTAGATATACAATCTATGAAAAAGAGATTTTGGCTATCAAAAAAGGTATTTAGAAGTTCAAGATTTTCCTGAAACCAGCACACTTCATTGTCAGAATAGACAGCCAGCCAATGAGGCCTCTCCTAAAAAAGAAACCAGACAAAGCTCTAGCTCATGGTAGGATTGCAAGGTGGTATTTAAACGTTATCAGCTATGATTTTGATATTGAATGGATAAAAGGAGATAATAGTCCACTACCAGATAGTCTAACTAGAGAAATGTCAAAACTAGATGAACCTTCTTTCATGATGATTAAACTTGGTGAAACTCTCTTGAGAAAAGATGGGGTAGAAGTGTACGAGATGCCAGATGGAGAAGGTAATACAATGTTTGTTCCTCAACTCCCACCTGAATTTCTTGATCCTATTCTTCAAGTCTATTTTCTTAACAAATGGCTTCAAGAATTAAGAAATCAAATTTTAGAACACTATGAAAAGGGAATTCTTGAACCAGAAGAACAGGTTGCCTTCTTGGAATAGTTTTGATTAGAAGAAACCAATCTAGCCTTTTCAATCAGAAATAGATTTTCTTTTTGACATTTGTATCACTTCTTTGGTACCCATGAATTGGGACATAAAAATAAAGAAAAATCTGTTAAAATGAGCCAAATATGGATTCATTAATAGCATTACAATACTTCAGACCAAGTTTGAAGATTTTGCAGATTTCTTTGTTAGATATAACAATCAAGTTTTACCACCTGATATGATAGAATTTTTTTATTCTATCCAAGGAAATCTCTCATGGGCAGTTTCAAAGGGAATGATGAGTTATCTAGTTAATCCAAGTTGTTATCACTTACCTAGGGTGGAATACTATCCTTTGGTACATCATTGGTTTTCAAGAGCAGTAATTGATGAGATGGTACCAAAGCTTCTTCTAGCCTTATTAGCAGTCCAAATTGAATTAGACTTGGCTTATCTTAAAGAAATAACTCAGATAATATATGCTTTCAGAAAAAGAAATGATGACATGGGTAATGCCTTTCAACCTATTTCTAGCAATCTTCTTCCTCCAACTATTTTTGGAATAGACTAGCACATGGGTTTGTCTATGGCATGATGTCAGCCACGTTATGATCCGACAACAGGATGCTACCCTATCAGAAAAAGCCAAATCCCCATATCTTCTTTTGGGTGTAAAGTGGGTTGTCCTCGCTGACGGTGTTTTCAAAGTGATTTTCTTTTCCTACTATTGTTAGTGCTCATGGACATGACTGCTTAACAGTTGTCCACTCCAATAGTGTTTTATATGTGTCATTTTTGTATGGTCAGACTTCTAGGTTAGTTTATTGTTTTTGAAGTCCGCTAGCTATAAATAAGTTCTTCAACCTCATTGTTAGGCATTCAGAGTTCAATTCAGAGTCTGATACGGTTCTAGGCTAAGTCATAGGATCACAAAAGTATGCTCTTGTTATGTGCTTAGTGCAATCTGAATAATTAGAAATTTGTAGAAAGCTATTTGTGTAATAATCCTTATCGGTTATTACACTAATCATATATTGTAACCATCTTCATTTTTTATGCAATAAAACCATCTTCATTTATGATAATCCTTATTGCATCAAAAATGAAGATGGTTACAATATATGATCAGTGTAATAACCGATAAGCATTATCACACAAATAGCTTTCTACACAATTTATGATTGTTCAGATCACACTAAGCGCAGAACAAGAGCATACTTTTGTGATCCTATGACTTAGCCTAGAACTCTTTTGATTGTAACTGGCCTACTGGATTGATCCCATGAAATCCCGCTTGGTGGGGGCAAATCTGAATAAAATCTTTTGATTGTAACTGATCAAATGACCTCAGTAGAGAGGGGCAAGTCATTTCCAATTTGTACCCATAAGATCTGCATAAAATGACCTAGTGGACCTACCTTAACACCACCTACACTTACACCTACACTTGCACCTACACTTCTTAATTGAACTTTGAATGCCTAACAATGAGGTTGGAGCTATTATTTATAGCTAGCAGACTTCAAAAAATAATAAACTAACCTAGAAGTCTGAACATACAAATATGACATGTATAAACCACTATTGGAGTGGATAGCTATTAAGCAGCCGTGTCCGTGAGCACTAACAATAGAAGGAAAAGAAAATTGCTTTGAAAACACCATAAGTGAGGATGGGCCACTTTACACCCAAAAGAGGATATGGGGATCTGGCTTTTTCTGACAGGGTAGCATCCTGTTGTCGAATCATAACATGGCTGATATCACGGCATAGACAAACCCATGTGCTAGTCTATTCCAAAAATAGTTGGAGGAAGAAGATTGCTAGGAATAGGTTGAAAGGTGTTGTCCATGTCATCATTTCTTTCTCTGAAATCATAGATTATCCAAGTTATTTCTTCGGGATAAGCCAAGTCTAATTCATTTTAGACTACTAATAAGGCTATAAGAAGAGCTGGTTCCATCTCATCAATTACTTCTCTTGAAAACCAATGATGTACCAAAGGATAGTATTTCACCTTGGGTAAGTGATAACAGCTTGGATTAACCAAATAACTTATCTTTCCCTCTGAAACTACCCATGAGAGATTTCCTTGGATATAATCAAAAAATCTATCATATCAGGTGGTAATATATCTATATCTACATATATACATATATATATATATATCTACATATATATATATATATAGAGAGAGAGAGAGAGATATATGTACATATATATATATATATATCTACATATATATATCTACATATATATATCTACATATATATATGTACATATATATATCTACATGTATATATATATCTACATGTATATATATATCTACATATATATATATATATGTACATATATATACATGTATATATATGTATATATATACATGTATATATATGTATATATATACATATATATATATGTATATATATGTATATGTATATATATATGTACATATATGTATATGTATATGTATACTTATGTATATGTATACATATGTACATAAGTATACATATACATATACATATATGTACATATATATATACATATACATATATATACATATATATATATACATTTATATATATACATATATATATATATCTGCAACACTTGCACTCTTCAAATTAGGTCAGCCTACAAAGATGAAGTGTGTAGTTATGCCTTGTGTAGCTTGTCAGACTAATCCACTTAACAAAAGACTTTGTGAACCAAATCAACACTTGAAACATATTCATATATGTCATCTTCAACTATAGAACCACTTACGACATGATTCCAATCAATAGATTTTACCACACACAGATCAAAGTATCAGGTCAGCCTCATACATAGACCATCAAAGGTTCATTCTAACTGTTAGAACACAACTTTTGGTGTGGACAGCCACAAAATTTTCTCAAAATCATGGCTAAGACTCTTTATCCATCCCCAAGCTTATCTTTAGAACCACATAGCATAATATATTTATGCGGTGAAATGTGGACCATCAGAAGTTGCAATGTGTCAGCTAGGCTAGGCATCCCTATTCTAAACCCCCCATTCTACTTAAACCCTAACTTTTCTGCTACTTAACCAAAAGCGCTTTGTTTTATACAATAGCGTTGTCCTTCCATGCCAACCACGCTATACTGTTTATCCAGACGCGCTGTGCTTTTTCTCCCAAATGCACCTTGTTTTCCACAAGCGTTGCACCAACCTACCAACCGCGCCGTTCTGCACTACCAGAGGCGACGCGATTTTCCTGCTTCCCCACCAATCGCGCTAACTTTTCCTACCCACCGCACTACGCTACCTAGCCACAAGCGCTGTGGCGCTCATCCAAACCACCAAACGCGCGTTGATTTTACCAACCGCGCTTCACCCGCCTACCAACCGCGCTGCGGTGCGCCAAAGGCGCCACACACGACTACCATATGCGTCGCGACTCTCTACAGCACTTTTGGCTTCCCTATTCCACCCCCTAACCCTAGCCCTAAACCGCCCTAAAATGCCAAATGACAAAGGGGTTTTCGATCATGTACCACTGCCGAAGCTCCTGCTGGCCTCCTATAGGTCCGCACCAACTCCGCCTGATGTCTGTGCGCTGGAATCAGCATCTCTCCTCGCTATCTACTCACCTCTCTCAACCTAAGTTTGGAAGCTCTCCTCTCTAAATTTAGAAACTCCTAGGGTGCAAATGAGGATTGTGGTCCCCATGGGACCTATTTATAGTTTCCCACCCTTAGTTTTTCTTCCCACCCCCTTCTGCTTTTCCTCCTACCTTGTCGCGCACTCCGCTAATTGAGCGTCAACACCATTCTTCTACCGCTTCCCCGTCTTCCCGCTCGAGGGGGCATACGCTGGGGCAACTACCTACACTGGGGCATCAAAAATTGTATCACCTCTTCAGCAATTATTTTCTTCGACGCAACGCTATAAACTGCATCACATCAAAGAGGGGCAAAATGTAGACACCCTAAAATGACCAAGTCACCACACCACTTGCATTTCGTCAAATCTGTCTAATCACCTGCATTTCACACATTAATTAAATAATCTAATTATTTAATTAAATTCATCAAAATCACCAAATTCTTCTAAATCACATAATTGCGACATTAATTAAATAAATCCTCGTTATTTAATTAATTAAATCAAATTCCTCTATTATTCTTCCACAATTAAATAATTTTAATTATTTAACTTGATCATTATCTTCTTTCCAAAAATCAAATCCACATTAATTAAATATATCTAATTATTTAATTAATTCATCACAATGCTATCTTATCTACAATTAAATAATTTACATTATTTAATTAAATCAATTGTTCTTCTAAATTTAAATAAATCATGCAAATTTATTTAAATTATCTCAATCCTCTAAAAATAAATAAAATCAAATATTTTATTTATAATCTTCTGTTCTTTCAAAACCATGCACAACAATTAAATAAATTTATTTATTTCATTTGCTTTCAAATCTTCTAAATTAAATAATTCCAATTATTTAATTATTTCTTCCAAAATATCTTCTCTAAATTTAAATAAATCAATTATTTATGTAAATTGTTTTTTCTTCTAAATTTGAGTTATCTCTAATATAACTCAAGCTTTCTATATTTAATAAAGCAAAATATCTTCTTTTCTCATGCAAATCTCTTCTTCTTGTTTTAAATCACTTAACTGATTATTACATTCTGTTAATTGCTTTAACTCATTCTTCTATTCTTGATAACTCATCTCATGCAAAAGAAAGCAGGACACTTGTCTTCTTCTCATTTGTTGCACGTTCCTCAACTGTTCTCCTCCATTGATTCTTCTGAATTATCTAGACCATTGATTGATCTTCATTGAAACCTATATAAACCCCCCTCATCTCCTTCATTGAGCCTCTCTCTTCGATCGTATTCTCAGGCATACTTAACAGAGCTTTGAGCATACAAAACGCGTCGATTGAGCAAACTTACGATCTTTTGACATTGATCTTTGAGCAGATTGAGCACACTATTTGCTTGTTGCAGCTATGGTTTCGCAATTTCATTGAGCAATCCACACATCTCCAAAAGGGAACAATACAGATTTTGGAAAGAGCTTTCATTTGTCTTTGATTTTATAATAATGGTTTTTACTTAGATTGGTTCACTTTATGTGATTGGTTTTTGGTTTTATTAGTTTAATTTAAATCAATTTTTCCTCATACACATTCTGGCACGCCCGGTGGGACCCACTAATCCCTTTGTTTCTTTGAGAAATTTTTTTTTTAAGTCACAGTACGGTACAGCGCAAACGACATTTCAAAGCACTTCTGGCAGCATCGTTAAACGCTATTGGAGGCACAGTTCAGCGCCCTTGGGGGCACTGCGGTGCTCCTGGTAGAACAGAGAGGCACTTTTGGCATATCAGAACGACACGTCTGGCAGTATCGTGCAGCGCTTTTGGCTAAATTAGGTTTCTGACTTTGTTCAATGTCTTGCAGGATTTTTTCACGTTAGCTATCTTATTAATTTGTCTGACAAGCTGTTGTATTTGTCTGTCAAACCTACTTTTTGTACTTCCTAAGCTGACTTATTTAGGAGTATCTTCGATTTTTGTGTTAATCTTTTGTGTTGTTACAGCTTCTGAGTTTTCTGGATTTCAGGACACAGATCTCTCAGCTACTACTTCTCAGAACAATAATCAATCATGGAATCTTATTTTGGATCTGGTTATTTTGACAAAAGCTAACCTCTTTGTGATCTGAGACAGCGCAGCGCTTTTGGCTATATTGTATCATGCTTTCAGTAACACAGCTCCCCGCTTCTGGATACTTTTCAGCGCTCCTGGTATTATTGTGTTGCGCTTCTGGTCTTCATCACAGCGCCTTCGAAAACACAGTACAGCGCTTCTAGTTATTTTTTGGCGCTTCAGGTATTATTGCTTTACGCTTTTTGGCCTGCATCACAGTGCTGTTGAAAACACAGTTCGGCACTTTTTGTAGCACGGTAAGTCACTTTTGGTAAGATAGTAGAGCGCTTTTGATCAAATTGATTTATTTTTGCTAACTTGTGAATTTTTGGTGGAACTAACTCACTTGTTGCAACTTCTTATTACTCACACAGAGCAAATAGGGGTTTTAACATGTTCATGCAGGATGAGTGTTGAAGAAATTTTGATTTATCTCACTAAGTCTTAGAAACACATTGCATGCTTAAAGGGATAATTGAACAAATCTTTTCTTGCAATCTAAGTCTTAGGAACATACTGCTTTTCTTAAGGGACAATGGACATGTATGTGAAAACACCTCAATTTTCTAATGGACAATGGACATGAATGCCAAACACTTCATTTTTTAAGGGACTATTGACAACTACAAATGTGTGTGTGCCTAAATTAGTTGCACCTTATTTTTCTTATAACAGGACAATTGAACCTTTGTTTGACGTGCTGCTCTTACTTTTCTGTACTTCCTTTAGAAGGGCCTGCTTTTGGATTGTGCTTCATCCAAAAGGGACGACCCTAAGCAGAGTTTTCCTTTGAACCGCTATATAAGAGGGATAAGGCGAAAGCTAAGTCCTAACCAACGTCAGCCTTACCTTGTGGTGCCAAACTGAAAAGAGGTGTACTAGCTCTTTGTGGAAATGATTTTCACATTAAGCGAAGTGTTTGATACTCTTAGTAGGATTGGTTAAAGCTTTTAGTAGCTTGTCGCATTGCTCGTAAGGCGTTGGTCCTTCAAAGTCACTAAGAACCATTTTAGATAGAGACTACCCGACCTACCTCCGAACATTGCGGTAATCATCAGTGCAAGGGGAATCGATTTAAGCCCTTAAGATACTCACCATTGGCTCCCTTGAGAAGAGATAGTATTCCCTTGGACATAAAGCTCTTGTGACCTACTTGAGCTTTCCAAGGGGAGGGTGAGATATCCCTACCTATCGTCTCTCGCAAAGATACTAAATATCTGACACCTTTATGGAATGATATTTTTATCGACAAGGTATTAAGCTGTGAGCTAATCTACTGCAATGAAACCTTGTCTCTAGGGATAAAAAGTGCTTGTTATTGATTGCAATTGTCTTATACCTGTGGAAACATTGGGCTTGTTTGGAGCCTTGAACATACACTATCTGTTGTGTCAATCCTTGTGCTTTTTGACCACTTGTTTGCTGTGTTTTCTCTTGCCAAGCAAAATCTAATCAGAAACAGAAATAATCCATCAAAATTTTGCCTTTTAGAAACATCAGACACTACTTCGGCACCCCTGGTATTACAGTAGCTCGCCTTTGGTAGTACAGTAGATCGCCTTTGGCATAGCAGTAACTCACCTCTGGCAAAACTCTACTTCAACACCCTTGGTATAACAGTAGCTCGCTTTTGGTCACTGTAGCTTGCCTTTGGCATAGCAGTAACTCACTTCTAGTAGCTCAGTCCGTCGCCTTTGGCATCACAGTAGTACGCTTTTGGTTGCACAGCCTTGCGCCTCTAGTCAAATAGTATAGCGCTTTTGGTCCAGTACTTTGTGCATCAGAGTTTTGTCTGTTTCTCAAAGCATCTCACAGAACCCTGGCATTACCTTTCTTGTCCTAGTGTATTCCATGGTAACCACTAGGCTCCAGCAAACTATGAAGTCCAAGCAAGTTGTCCCTAAGAAGCGCAAGTCACCTCCTCACACACCGCAATCAGGTCGTCTCAACATTACTCCCAAGGTTACTCCTAGTACACCCGCGGCAAAACCAATCAGCTCTCCGAACATGCCGCACATTGACAAACCAAGCAATCCTCAAGAGGGTAGGATCCCTTTTGTAAGAACACCTCAATATACCATCGGCTTGCCTCTAGATTTTGTGCCACAAGGATATACTATTGAGCAAAACCCACCTCAAGAGGGTAGGGTCCCTTTGATAAGTACACTGCAATACACCACTGGCTTGCCTCAGGATTTTGTCCCACAAGGTTATACTGTAGATTTAGTCCCATCTCAAGAAGAGCGACACTTTGAAATAGGTCAATCCTCTTAAGTAGATGGGCAAGATCTTGATGAAATCATACAAGAGCCTAGAGTCGTGGCCGCCTTTGACAAAATCCTTAGTGAGAACCAAGATCATTTCTTTCGCTTGCTTGCAGAGCAAGGCGCCAAGTTACCTCAAGATTTTGATTTATCCACTCTCAAGGAGAACAACAACACCCAAGATACCATACAAGCGGTGCAAACCATGTCAACGGTGACTACGCCCTTACCTACACAAGGCTCGCAGTATCAGAATCCCTTTTTTCAAAATCCAACAGGGGAGAGACCCATATCACTGCTTTTGACACTAATGGAGATCTATAAAAACCAACAAGAAACTCTCCAACGTCAAGCAGAGTTAGCTAAGCAAGCCACCTTAGCTCGATTGAATATGCAACCACCTCCTAAAGTGTCCACACCAGTCGCAAGTGGAATCTTGGTTACCCCATCACGCATAGGTTTCCCACAAAATTACAATCCAGGGAACAATTATGTAGCCATGCAACAAGGGTCTCAACAAGTGCCACCTCCTATATCATCACACCTTCATGTCTCTCAACCAATTAGAGTCATGCAACCCCAACCACAACATTCTTCTACTCTCGTCCTTAATCAACCCCAACCACAACATTCTTCTACTCTCATCCTTAATCAACCCCAACCATCGCAAATCATGTCTACCTATGTCCCTCCTCCACAACATTCATCCTCTCTCAACTTCTTTCACACATTGCTTAGCCACTCTCAACATTCCCAACATCAAGTCTCCCAAAGCTATGTGCCGCCATCACAACCTAATCAAACGCACTTTAGCTTCCCTCCACCCAATTCTTTTCTTCAACCATCACAAAGCCAACATTCTTACCTAGCACCACCTCCACCTCTTCCAAATCAAAACCTCCAATTCCAACCCAATCTGAACCAATTGTACAACCCGTATGATCCCAACCAATCTTATGACCCTTATAACACAAGTGTGCATGGCTCACATCATAATCTTCCGTATGGGCAACACCAACTACTTTTTGGACAATAGGAGATGTTACCAACCCCTCCCACGACTATAGAGCTAAAAATTGTGGAAGTGCAACAACAGCTATCTGATCTTACGTTTGGCCACACCAAAAAGACCTTCTCTTTAGAGGAAGTGTGTCCTTATCCTTTTGATTGGTCATTACCAATGATCCCTTTTCCTCAAAATTTCACTATTCCCAAGTTTGATAAATACAAAAGAAAAGGTGACCCAAAGGACCATCTTAGGGAATTCTATCTTGCTTGCTTCGAGGTCTCACACAATGACACGTATCTTATGCATCTCTTTCCTTGCAGTCTTGGAGGTCAAGCTATAGAATGGTTCTCACACTTACCCACGGGTATCAAGTCTTTCAATGAGCTAGTAGAGAAGTTTGCCACCCACTTTTCTTACAATGCGGAGCATGAGATTTCCACGACTGATCTATGCAACAATAAATAGAAAAATGGTGAAACTTTCATTTCTTTCCTTCAACGATGGAGACAAATGGCTAGCAAATTCCCTTTCAAGATTCTGGAGAAACAGCTTGTTAGCATATTTGTGCAGAACCTCAACCAAGAGTTAGGTTTCCATTTGCAAATTCTTAGTGCTACAACCTTCGATGAAATCACATACAAGGGAATCAATATTGAGAAGGCCCTCATTGCTAAGGGTCTGGTCAAAATCTTTAAAGAAACGAAAGATAGCGCTCCTCATCAACAATTGAACGATAAACCCAAATATTGGAACAAAAACAAAAACGTGGTCAACGATGGGGTGGTCGATACTAAACATGTCCAAACATTGCAAACACCGCTGCAGCTCTCCAAACCAAGTCAAGCTCCACCTCAACAACAACAGCAACAAAGGCAGCCTTATCAAAACCAACAGCAACGACAACAAGAGTGGCCTCAACAAGATTACCCTCCGCGACGTCAATTCACTCCCTTGGGAGTGCCCATCGAATCAGTCTTACAACAAGCATTGCAGAAAGGGCTCATCACCTTACCTGATGCTCCCCCATATGGAGAACTTGTCTACAAAACTGCATGTTACAGAGACAATGAATATTGCGAGTTCCATAGGAGCAAAGGGCATCGAACCGCATCTTACATGAAACTCAAGCACCTCATCCAAAACCTCATCGACGGTAATCAAATCACTTTTGAGAATGAATCACCAGTTCAACACATGAACAAAGATCTCGACATGTACAAGGAACCATTCCCTCATCATGGTCCACCTCCTCCTCAGGATAGAGGTAAAGGTATCAATCATGCTTCCACATTCTTTGATTCCATTGTAGGTCGTTTTGAAGAGAGTCAAATGTCTACCCTCACAATCAAAGGCAAATCTATGGATTGCGCTGTTACAACTCGCCGTGGTCATGTCACCATTCGTGGTCCTACACCCAGTCTCCCAACTCAATCCGATTATAACCTTGTCAAACATCTAGGGAGAACGCCAGCACAGATCTCTATCTTGGACCTTCTACGGTCATCACCTGCACATAGAGTAGTGCTAGAAAAAGCCCTCCAAGAGTCTTTGGTTCCCAACAACATAGCAGTCACAGATTTCCAAGCTATAGTAGGTAACATTGCTTCGCCCTACAATGTTGTCTTCTCTGAGAAAGACCTCCCTTCCCATGATCTGTGTCACAATGATGCTCTTCATATTGAAGTTCTCATCCATAAGCGCAAAATCAAACGTATACTCATAGATGGTGGTGCGGGCCTCAACATCTGTTCTTTAAAGTTACTTAAGCAATTGGGATACTCTGAGGATCATGTCAACAATGATCATAGTATTACAATCAAGGGATATGACGATGCCGAACGCCGTTCAGAAGGTGTTATCCACTTGTCTATACAACTCAGCCCTGTCATGCTTGAAACCCGGTGTCAGGTCCTTGATATTGAGTTGCCTTACAACATTATCCTAGGCCGCCCATGGATCCATGCAATGAAAGATGTTCCCTCCACGTACCATCAGTCCCTAAAGTTCCCATTCAATGGTATGGAGATCACTATCCCAGGAGACCCCAATCCTTTTGAATTCTGCCGTGTCTTGCAAGGCAGTTATAAAAATTGCAACCAAGTGCCTAAAAATGAAAAAGCCCTTGAATCCCCACTATATGTTGATCCTGAAACTCTGACACAAGCCTCTACAAGTGAACCTAAACCCCTCCCCAAAATCACAGCTCGCATCCGAGATATAGGCTTTAGCACTTATGATATCTCAGAATCTTGTTGTGTAGGGTGGATGCCTCTATCTCTAAAATCTTATGGCCAACCACCCATTGCCAAAGTAACCAAAAAAGCAGCTATTCCTCCCCCAACATTCCTAACCCAATTCCAACATCGACAGTTATTGGAAGAGGAAACTATTGAGGATATTTCTTCTTGGCTCTATAAGGAGAAAGAACCAGTCACAATACCAGTCAAGCAATATGGCAATGGCTTAAGGATAGTAAAAAACATGGGCTATAAAGGCAAAGGTGGCCTTGGGAAACAGAATCAAGGAACTATGGAACCCATTGTTGTAAGAAAGAAGCTAGACAAGAAGGGATTAGGATTTGGTAAGAAGGTATCGCACGCCTTGGACATCGAGTATATCCTCGACGAGGTAGCTGACACTTTTCCCGCCGATTCGACGTCTACAGAGGATATCATCGATGACTCGTCCCTCCATATGACCAACCTATTCGCAGAATCCTCCATTTTTACGCTATCCTTCGTATCCTTAACCTCCACCACCAGCACCCAGAATGTAACACTTGTCTACCCTAAACTTATCGATTGGGACCAACAAGGGTCCCCCGTTATAGATGTATTTCAGAATGATGAAGCTTTAGCTGAGTTCATGGGACTTCGGGAAGGTATCCCCCTTGGCGATCATAAAGCAAGTTTTGTAATGGAACTAGAGCCAATGGCTTATTTTGGTGAGAATGCCAAATCCTCCAGTCGCAAAAGTACAAATAAATAAAGATCTCTAGGTGAAAACCACACTGTGGCACCTCCTGATCACAAAATAGTAAAAACAAAGGACATATCCAAAGGTGAAAACCCAACTATGGCACCTGAGGATGGAGGATTTGACCTTCCCCTACCATCTAAGTATCAAGAGAAATCAGTTGTCCTAGTGGAAGATTCTACAGAGATAAACCTGGGCACAGAACAAAATCCAAAGACCACATTCCTAGCAGCATCATTATCTAAAACAAAGCACAGAAATCTTAACACCTTCTTCTTGCAACGAACCATCAACTTTGCATGGACCTATGCTCATATGCCAGGGTTAGACCCTAAGCTAGTAGTTCATTATCTCACAGTTGATCCCAAGGTGAAACCAGTCAAGCAAAAGTTGAGAAAGATGCACCCACAGATAGCTCTCTTGGTAAAGGTGGAAATACAGAAGCTGTTAGATGCCAAGTTTATATGACCAATCGACTATTTAGATTAGGTCTCAAACATTGTACCTGTATCTAAACCCAATGGGCGCATCCGCATGTGTAATGATTTCAGAGACCTTAACAAAGCATGTCCTAAAGATGACTTTCCACTACCAAACATTGACATTATAGTGGACTTGACAGTAGGTCACGAGATGCTTTCTCTCATGGACGGATTCTCTGGCTACAATCAGATAAGGATAGCGGAGGAAGACCAACATAAAACAACCTTCACTTGTCCGTGGGGTAACTATTGTTGGTGTGTCATGCCATTTGGTCTAAAGAATGCAGGAGCAACCTATCAGAGAGCAATGACAGTGATATTCCACGACCTCTTTCATCACATCATGGAGGACTATGTGGATGACATACTAGCTAAATCTTCTAGGGCAGATCACATACAAGTTCTAGGACAGATCTTTGACAGGCTCGAGAAATATCAAGTGCGCCTCAATCCAAAGAAGTGTGTCTTCGGTGTAACATCAGGGAAGCTGTTGAAATATATTGTATCTCGTAGAGGCATCGAAGTAGATCCAGCAAAAGTCAAGGCTATAGTGGAGATGCCTCCACCAAAGAACCTTAAAGCATTAAGGAGCCTTCAGGGAAGGTTGCAATCCATTAGGCATTTCATCTCACAGCTAGCAAATAAATGTCAACCATTTCAACACTTACTCCACAAGGATGTCTCATTCTGATGGGATTATAAGTGTCAAGCAGCATTTGATCAGCTTAAAGAGTATTTGGCTACACCTCCTGTACTGGTTCCACCAGTTGCGGACAAACCTTTGATATTATACATCTCCACTACAAATTCAGCCCTAGGGGCCCTTCTAGCACAAAATGATGAAACAGGAAAAGAGCATGCAATTTACTATATCAATAGAACCTCGGTGGGATATGAACTCAATTATTCACCGATGGAAAGAGCTTGTTTAGCAGTAGTGTTCGCCTCCCAAAAGTTGTGGCATTACATGTTGAACCAACACACAATTCTTATAGCTAAAATCGATCCCTTGAAGTATCTACTAGCAAAAGCAGCTCTTACAGGTAGACTAGCTAAACAGGTCATGATCCTTAGTGAGTTCGACATTGAATATGTGGATCGTAAAGCAATCAAAGGACAAGCTCTAGCAGACCAACTAGCAGAAGCACCCATGCAAGATACACACCCTATGGTAGCAGACTTTTCAGATGAGAATCTATTCACTCTTTCCAACTCGATAATGTGGAAGCTGTACTTTGATGGTTCCTATACATAGCATGGATCAGGGGCCAGCATCTTGTTTGTCACACCTCAAAATGACTACATTCCAAAGTCATATCGACTTGCATTTCCTTGCACCAACAACATAGCCGAGTATGAAGCACTCCTCATAGGTCTCAATACAGCAGTTCAATGGGACATCACAAATTTACAAGTATATGGAGACTCACAACTAGTCATTCGCCAAGTCACGGATGAGTACCAAACAAAAGACGAAAAGTTGGTTCCCTACAAGCAACTAGTGGATGCCTACAAACCACATTTTTCTAGCATCACATTTCAGCAAATTCCAAGAGAGCATAAAAAAGCTGCAGATTCTATGGCTTCTGTAGGGTCACTGATCGACATGCCTTCAAATACACATAAATGTGAATTCTTGATCGAGCAATTGTTGATACCAGCCGTCGATGTTCCTATTACTGAAATCATCTGCGAACTTGTTGGTCCCAATTCCCCATGGTATGAAGATATCTATGAATACCTTAAACACAATACCTTCCCCCCTGACCTATCATCCACCCAAAGCAAAACCTTTATCCGTCGATCCTCTCATTACATCATTCTAGGTGATACACTATATCGCCGAAGTCTTGATGGTATCCTCTTACGATGTCTTAACGCGGAAGAAGCTGAAGCTACCTTACGAGACATACACGAAGGTGTTTGTGGCGCACATTCTACCAGTCCTAATCTTGCTAAGAAGATACTCAGAATAGGTTATTACTGGCCTACAGTAGAGCAAGATGCTACACAGTTTGCTAAGAAGTGTCTACAATGCCAGCAACATGGAGATTTGATTCACGCACCAGCTCATGAATTACAACCTATGACAACTCCATGGCTTTTTTCTCAATGGGGTCTCGACCTCGTAGGACAAATCCACCCTTCCTCCTCCAATGGCCACAAGTTTATCATTACCGCCACTGAGTATTTCACGAAGTGGGTGGAAGCCATTCCTATGACCTATATCACCGGTAAGCAAATAGCCAAGTTTATCCTTAACTACCTCATTTTTCGGTATGGTATTCCCCAATCCATTGTCACTGATAATGGGAGACCATTCAAGAATCAAGATGTCCGTGCCTTGTGCACACAATACAATATCCAACATCGCTTTTCAACTCCCTACTATCCGCAGAGTAACGGCCAAGCTGAGGCTTCCAATAAAACCATTCTCAAGATCCTCAAGAAAATAGTCAATGAAGCTGGTCGTGATTGGCACTTGTGACTCAATCCCGCCCTATGGGCCTACCGCACTAGTATCAGAACACCAACTGGTGCCACACCATATGCCTTGGTCTTTAGCTCTAAATCCATCCTACCTATAGAGGTCGAGATCCCATCCCTCAGAGTTTCCATGTAGGACCTGATCGATGGAGAGGAGTATCGCACTTCCAGATTAGCTGAGCTTGAACTACTGGATGAGAGGCACCTTGCCGCACTTAATCATCTCCATGTCTATCAAAACAGCCTCCGACATAATTACAACAAAAAGATCAAAGAAAGACAGTTTCAAGTTGGTGATCTTATACTTAAGGAGAATCAGAAAAATCAAGCAGATCGAGAAAAGAAGGGCAAGTTTGAGCCTAATTGGTTAGGTCCCTTTATTGTCACCGTAGCATATGGATCAGGAGCTTATACTTTAGCTACACCTGACGGCATTCCTCTAGATGAGCCACTTAACAGTGTCCATCTCAAGAAGTTCTATGCCTGATCCTCAGTGTATTCAAAAAAAACAAAAAAACAAAAAAATTCAAAAAAATCTGTCCTCTGGTGAAAACCTGGCAAACAGGCGCCTTGGATAAGTACCATAGTGAAAACCTGGCAAACAGGCGCTATGTGTAGAGTCAGCATCCATCGTCTATCAAGTCCTGTCCACTCCTTGTCCAGTTCACAGTGCACTTTCCATCCATCCATAATAAAACCATTGACTTATTTGCATTTCCATCTCCTTATCTAGTATAGCTTGGAAATTTGTCAATGTCCCTTGTTGTCATCCCACATCTTGATCTGTGTCTACAGTTAACACTGTCTTGTCCTAGGTCAAGTCTTTCTGTGTCTTCTTCGGCAGTCACCCCTACAGTTTCCTCTACCAGAATGAGGGCAACTCTTTCCTTAACTTAGGTCTAGGGGAGGTTCCTTGTTCGTGGTTCACAGTAGCGCATACTTCAGTCTTTTCTCATTTTCCACAGGTAACACCCTTTAACGGACACATCGCTCCTACGATAAGGCTATTATCTTCTCAACACTTTTCCCACCTCATCACATCAACCAGAACTACATATTATCTCATTTCAATCTTAAGGTACCTTGATCCCATGGATATGGGTATGTAGGCAGTCTGGAATACGAAGGAAGTTTCCAGTACTCAGGTACATAAGATCCCCTCCTCTTCATCTTGACCCATTTCATCACTCTATCCAGAACTACATATTTATCACTTTCATCTTTCATCGTAATGTGCCTTGATCCCGTGGATACAGGGTATGTAGGCAGTCTGGAATACGAAGGATGTATCCAGTACTCAGGCACACACGATCCATCATTCTCCACCCATTTCAATCCAGTTGCACTTCATCCTTCTAGTCTTCCATTTATCAAAATCCATTCGCCTCGACTTGATTAACTCAAGTAGCAAGCTAGCGTATCCTTTCAAAGCAAACGTCCTTAACAAACCTGAAGCAAATAAGCTTCCTTCCAGAGTCTTCTACTACCCTGCATACCGATTGCCAACATCAGCTAAGTCCCGCTTAACCAAAGCCCTAGATCAACAAGCTTGTTTTCTGCAAAGTGTTCCATTTGTCGAGACCAACACACGCGTCTCCTGCGACATGTGGCATTTCTTGCAGCAAGACATTGTCTTTTTAGGTAGATAGCCCCCTTTAATGGACACAGAGTTCCTACGATAAGGCTGTTATCTTTCCTATTCAATCTATCATGAGCAACCTCTTTGGCAAGAGAATATGTTGGCTGTATGTTTACTTTGTAAGTTAGTCAATTTGTTTTTTAGTTTATCTTTTGTTCGTTTTCCAATACCTATTCAAGGCTACCTTGATTTATCTATAATCTTGGTATGTTGCGATGCAGTACGGATTGGGGGCATAGTCATTGCTTTCTGTGTGCCGTGTTTGAGGAATGATCTCTAGTATCTTTCTTAGCATCATATTTATCTTGTGTGTGTTACGACCTAGCATCTTACATATTTAATATTCTTCTTGCATTTACATGTATTGAAGTTTATTTTATGTTCAAGACTATGGCTCATTCACATGTTCCAACAAGGTTATATTATGTCTAAAGGATCTAAGTTCAAACCACTTGCTTGCAGAGTCAACGTCCACGCACTCGGATATTACTGCACCTTGGTCTCTTATACCTTGGTGGCAAACTATCCACGTGCTATATCAAAATAAGGATTGCTCTTTATATATAAATGTGAAACCATTGCAACGAGCTCATTCATCCATTCCCACAACCTTTATATCGTTTTCATTGCAGTAGATCGATCAACAGTCTATCTCCATCTCCTCCTGTTCTTTTCTCTAGTGCATATCTGCAAAACCCACATGTCAGATATCACTATTCATCACATCTATATCATCATATATCTCTATCATCATACATCTATAAGCATCATATAAGCAACGTATGTCATCACCTGAATCCATAATCATAAATACATATCATCACATCCATGACATCAAGGAATGCATACACAAAAAGCATGAACAACAGTGAGCCGAATAGATCATCATATATATAATGTAATGGTCATCATAATACAAAATGTCTATGTCTACATCAATAATACAAAGTGTGTATACATCCAAATATACATCAAAATCGTACATCAAGGCTATCAAGAGCCCGTAAAATATACATCAGAATGCATGCAGGCATCTATCCAAAATGATACATATGATACAATATACAAATGTATGCGCCCTAGTGGGTAGAGTTGCCCTCCTGCTGTGGCCCGTGTCCTGTTGATGATGATGTTAGTCATACACAAACATAGAATAAAAGTTACACAACAACCTTTACTCATCTTGAAAGATACGATGAATTCAGAGAATTCATGATCCCAAGTCTCCATTGATTAGGTCTTAATCTACTAACGTTACTCAGTGGTTGATGTGTGTTGCTGTTTTCCATTCAGGGGCCTTACGTATTTCTGCAAAGTTCATCATTATTTCTCCAAATATCCTGCTCTATATGTCTGCCCTGCATAAATCTCCAATAATTCTACCTCTGCACTGTGAATTTAGTCAAATAATGTGCCTACAGGCTGATATTTGCATGATTTCTACCATTATTTGCAATTCTTTGCATGATATTTTCAATGCTACATGCATTTAACTCAAATATGCTAATGATTTTTAGTTACCTACAGGATTTCAGCATATTTCTCTGTTTCTGCTTATTATTTGTCATGACTTGCAGTTATGGTGATGAATTTATGAGATCACTGATCCACATACAAGCTCCCATACATGCAATGAAAAGAAGGAAACTAGAATCATACTTCACCAGGACATTCCACAAATCTGCATGATCCAGTGCAAATCTTCAAAGGAAAAGTTGATAACAACATGTAATGAAATGAAAGCGCTTCCAGTTAAACACAGCATTCACCAGTACATATCCAGAAATCAACAGGAAGATTACGTAAATTTACAATCAGGATGTAATCTGAAACTTCATATCCATTCAGTATGCTCAAGAACAGGTACATTTACAGTGATCTGAAGAAAGAACCTTGACATTTCAACAATTCTATCCTCATTAGTCTCAGTAATCCAATCTCCTAATTGATTCTACAGTAATTGGCCTTATTGCCAGATATGTCTGTGTATCTCCTTTTCTCTCTAATGTATTCTATGTATCAGGATCTGGCTCTTATATAGAACAAATGCCAGAAAATAGTTACAATGATCCAAGGATCATGATCTTCTCATAACAATCAACGGTCCAGATGAAAAGCACATGCTTTGCCAGTTGGCAAATATACAGCTGGCACAGAATATTCCAGCATCTTTGATTTGATTCGGTCTCCAGTTGGCAAACAGCATATTTGACAATATCCTCCTCATTTCTGGTTCATGTTGCCTCCATGTGCAACTTTGCAATTATCAGCTTCAAACAGCTCCGGGACTTCCTGCAATAAACAGACAAACATTAAGTTCATCATCATGTGATAAACAACAGGAATTTAAACGTTTTATTAACCAGGCCTCAAAATGTGCAGCTACAGGCAATCGGGCTTCAAATCAGTGAAAATTATGCACTAAATGCCTAAACAGCATCAAAAAACAATCGGGTCAACCATCGTTGACCAAAAAATACACTCGGGCCTTCAAATTTCCATCGCTCTGTTTTCCCGCCCATTTTCATGTATATCGGGTTTCAAATTTGCATATACATCGCAACATATACGAGGAATCAATCGCTTTTAACAAATTATTTCAAATCCGGCTTTGCATGCTATCGGCGAGACCACTACTGTCGGGAAGAAAATTCAAAGCGCGGCCGATGGGGAAACTTAGAGCTTTCTACCTATCTACAGGATATTATGAATATGATGCCCCTTCTCCTCGAATGTCCTGATGACGTCACCGTCATGTTTCGCTTCTGTATATTGGAGAAAAGAATGACATCATCATCATCATCATGTCGAAGGAAAATAGGAGGATATGAAATATGATCCTGCTGCTGAGGAATGGAATATGATGGTGACGTCATCGTCATATCCGGGCTTCATTAAAATGCAAAAGATGACGCCACCGTCATGTTTAGTTAAGATCAGGGGATAAATGTAATATCGAGTCACCTAAGGAACATGATCAGGTGGTGAATGTAATATGACCCCTTTGTGGCCAAGGTAACCCTCTCGAAAGATCAGGATGATGATGATCATCAGGATATCCGGGGCTTTTGTTAAACTTAGAACATGACGTCATCGTCATATTCGCGAACCAGATCATGTTTTGGAAAATATCCTGCCGAAGGGAAATGTGATGATGATGTCCTCCTAATATTTGCTTCTTCGTTTATCAGATCGGGATGACGTCATCAGGATATTTGCAAAAGGTCATATTTCTCGGCAGGAGGACATTACGAAATATCGGGTAGACAAACAAGATCATGATGATCTTGACAACATGACTGAGGATAAAAATATGATGATCCTCCTCATCGAATATCATGATGACGTCACCATCATTTTCATCTTCGAAGCATGAGGATGAGTTGAGGTCATCATCAGGTTAACGCTAGGGTGATATTTAAAATATGATCATGCTGCTGAGAGTATCACCCCCCCTAAAAGATAAGGTGATCATCATGATCATGCAAAAGGAGATTAGGAGGATATGATGACGTCATCATCATATTAGCGAATATCAGCAAATATGATCCTCCCTTGAAAGATCAGGATGATGACCCTCCGATAGGATTTTGACATGCGCATGCAAATATGCAGATGGTGGATTTTCTAAGCAGGGGGATATTATAATATCAGCATGATATTATAATATCAGGTGATGTAAAAATATCATGATGCTCGTTGTTATGAAATATGACCCTCCTAAAATCATGTTTGACCAGACCTTTGACCTGTCATAACCCCCTCATATGGACGAATTTTAGGGTGATGTAAAAGGCAAACCTGCCTAGAATTTCAAGCTCTTTCTAAATATGAGGTCATAGAAACAAAATATGAACTTTGACAAACTGACCTCATGATGATGACCAACCTCATCGAATATCATGATGATGATGCACCTGACTCATTTTTACCAAACCGCCAGAAAGCAGACAACACAAGCTAAGCCAAAAAGTTGGGTCCCTGTTTTGATAATGCAAAATGGGGCGTGTTGTGTAACCACACAACAACTTGCCACCAAATAAAACAACAAAATTCAAATAATTCAAAAGGTGAGGATAATTTAAAACATAAATTTCCAACTCCTATTAAGCATGAGCATCCTAATCCTTTCTAACTGGTATCATGTTCATCAATGTAACAATGAATTGATAAGGGATCAATTGTGTGCATGTGATTCATATACTCATCTTGAAAGTGAGTTGAATAAGTCAGTGACTGGTGTTAAGCTACGTAGTTTGGTTCATCCCTCATAGCCAACCGGATAGAGCCTTGCTGCCAGCAGGCGTCCATAGCCCCGGCAAGGTTATCGTTGCAATTCCCCTAAGTAGAGCCCCACTGCCAGCAAGCGTCTATAGCTCCGGTAGAGTTACTTAGATGACTTAATCTGGATTTCAGAAAATCCATTTTATTATTTTATTTATTTTATATTTTGAATTTAATTCTTAAGATATAACATTTGTAGCCTCATGATACAAGGAATGGTCACTTGTTGAAATTAAGTTGAGAATTGCAATGGTAGCAAGGGCAACCTTTAGATTTTTCACTTAACACCTACACCGATATGTTCAATAAACCCAAGGCTATTAGGTGTGTCATTGTGAGGATCACCTTGACTCAAGAAAAGTAGTACTGATGAATATGATACCACAGACCTGATCAAGAGTACCTATACTGATATGAATTACAACCTATGTAAAAACTTATATCCAACTTTTGAATTCTAACAATTTATGTAGTGTTCTTAAGTAACAAGGTGCACCAGTTTTGCCCAACCAAAACAAAGACTCAACAACGCAAAGCAAAAAGCAACCTGTACAAACGGCTAACCTACAAAAGGAAACAAAAGAAACAGAACAAGAAAGCAAAACAAGCAAACTGTACAAACAACTAACCTACAAAATTATATACAAACCACTACTAGGCAAACAAAAACCAGCAAACGATCCAAATACACCTGTATTTGCATACTTCTTTTGATTGTGCAGGAGCATTAGGGTATTAGTTATGGTTCTCAACCTAGCAAATTTATCTTTATATTCTGAAAAATATTCTGATATTCTGAATTCACCGTATTCAACAGAACAACTCTTGATGATCAGCAACTGAGGAAGCTCATCATGTTCATGATTAATCCATATGCATGTCTTATCTCCTGAATTTCCATAATCAAAATAGTATTCAACATCATTTACTGTGGAAAGGAGAAATACAACCTGGTGTATTTCTGATTCTGTTGGACATGCTTCTTCATTGGCAGTTGGTCTTCCATTTGTCATTATATTTTCACTGCTTGGCTCAGTGCCTGGTCTCGCTTCAAATTGAAGGATGTATGACTCTTGATGTATTAATTCTCCATCTTTATCCAGCCTTATCCCTTCATTCCGGATGTTCAGTTTATCCTCCAGTTCAGGAAACTTCTCAATATTTTCTTCAATTTCCTGCACATCAGCATCTAAATAAGTATCTTTATTATCATAACCTGATATACAGAAATTTATCATTTCTAAATCATTTGACTGTAAAGGAGAATTGGCATTCAACTGATAAGAAGACTTCCCTATTTCATTTTCAAAATATTTCTGGAGTGACATCTGATCATTCACAACAACTCCAAAGTCTTCTACATCTTCATCTTTCAGGAATTGTTCATTAAATAATTCACATCTTCTATCTAGTAAAGTGCCTGGTTCCATTAACCTGCAACATTCTTGTATTTGATCATTCAATTCAAAGAAGTTAGGTAATAAATCAGCATTTATTTTCTTCTCTATGACTTCCTGAGTTACTATCATAGGAACTTCATCATCAGGAGTGCATTTAAATTGCTCTACTATCTGTTTACACTTCTCTTTACCATAGAATGACTCCAGGAAAGATGTTTCATCTTCTTTATCAAAAGTATTAGGATCAGAATCAAAAATATTATCCTGATGAGTGATTTCTTCTCTAGAATTTTCACAAGATTCATACCTGCATACTGACTGGTCCTTACTTGTATTAGGAAGTAGAGAACTCCTATCAATCTCACCATAGAATGAATCAAGGAAAGATGTTTCCTCTTTTTTACCTTCTGGAACTGATTCAGCTACTATATTTTCTAGAGTCTTTTTCAACATGGCCAAGCAGGCGTAACAATCCCTTTCTGAATGCTCTTCATCATGTAATCTGCACCAGCTTTCAATCAAGACATCATCAATGGGTAAACCTAATATTTGACTACACTGTATATTTCTGGACAAGTATAATTCAAAATCTTCAGAACGATCCACTTCAGTGTCTGGACAACTAATAACTTCTGGTGCTGTCTTTGCTTGTTGCTCCAGAATTTCTTTATTTTCCTGCCAGACTTCTTCATTTTCCTGGCAAATTTCGGCCCTGAACACATCCGGGAAGAATATTAGTCCTTTCAAATATAAATCCAACCTTGTAAGGAAAGTTAAACAATTTATTTCGCTGTGTTCCACAGTCTGGTGTATCCTGCAACAGGTAGATAAACCAAAGTTAGACAAACTGTGAGGGTAAAGCTGCCTATTCAAAGTTTCCTGAAATAAAGGAATGTTAATTTGACAATTGCCTTCATATACATCCATCAAAATGAGACTCTATTTTTCAATTTTTTAGTATTTTGAAATTTTAATGAGATCTATCATATCTCAAAATAAAACTTGAAAGTCCAGAAAATCAAACTAATCTTTCAGGTTTTGAGCTAGATCTTGACAAAGGTGCAACCAAAACCTCTCAGATAAGAGATATTTGCAGACATTTAACTCAAATGCCAAAACATTTATGCAATATTTGTAGAAATCTAGAAATTCACAGCTCAGGCCCTCCTTCTAGCGCCAATTTATGTTGGTCAGGAGCGAGGTGCCTGCATAAAATGAATGATGAATGAAGCAGTAGTATCTTTTCCAGTTCTGCCCTCCTTCTAGCGCCAATTTATGTTGGTGATGATGGGAGCGAGGGGCCTGCAGATATGTTTGCAAGATTTAAAGCGGGCTGATAAACAGAGGCAGGGGATATCACGTCAACTGAAAAGAATTTATTTGCTGAGAAACAGCTCATGCCCTTCTTCTAGCGCCAATTTATGTTGCGATAGGAGCGAGGGGCCTGCATAAAATGAATGATGACTGAAGCAATGGTGCCTTTTCCCGTTCTGCCCTCCTTCTAGCACCAATTTATGTTGCGATAGGAGCGAGGGGCCTGCATAAAATGAATGATGACTGAAGCAGTAGTGGCTTTTCCCGTTCTGCCCTCCTTCTAGCGCCAATTTATGTTGATGATGATGTTAGTCATACACAAACATAGAATAAAAGTTACACAACAACCTTTACTCATCTTGAAAGATACGATGAATTCAGAGAATTCATGATCCCAAGTCTCCGTTGATTAGGTCTTAATCTACTGACGTTACTCAGTGGTTGATGTGTGTTGCTGTTTTCCATTCAGGGGCCTTACGTATTTCTGCAAAGTTCATCATTATTTCTCCAAATATCCTGCTCTATATGTCTGCCCTGCATAAATCTCCAATAATTCTACCTCTGCACTGTGAATTTAGTCAAATAATGTGCCTACAGGCTGATATTTGCATGATTTCTACCATTATTTGCAATTCTTTGCATGATATTTTCAATGCTACATGCATTTAACTCAAATATGCTAATGATTTTCAGTTACCTACGGGATTTCAGCATATTTCTCTATTTCTGCTTATTATTTGTCATGACTTGCAGTTATGGTGATGAATTTATGAAATTAAAAAAGGAAAAGGGTTAAAGAATGAGATTCCCAAAACTACTTGACTGAGATCACTGATCCACATACAAGCTCCCATACATGCAATGAAAAGAAGGAAACTAGAATCATACTTCACCAGGACATTCCACAAATCTGCATGATCCAGTGCAAATCTTCAAAGGAAAAGTTGATAGCAACATGTAATGAAATGAAAGCGCTTCCAGTTGAACACAGCATTCACCAGTACATATCCAGAAATCAACAGGAAGATTACGTAAAATTTACAATCAGGATGTAATCTGAAACTTCATATCCATTCAGTATGCTCAAGAACAGGTACATTTACAGTGATCTGAAGAAAGAACCTTGACATTTCAACAATTCTATCCTCATTAGTCTCAGTAATCCGATCTCCTAATTGATTCTACAGTAATTGGCCTTATTGCCAGATATGTCTGTGTATCTCCTTTTCTCTCTAATGTATTCTATGTATCAGGATCTGGCTCTTATATAGAACAAATGCCAGAAAACAGTTACAATGATCCAAGGATCATGATCTTCTCATAACAATCAACAGTCCAGATGAAAAGCACATGCTTTGCCAGTTGGCAAATGTACAGCTGGCACAGAATATTCCAGCATCTTTGATTTGATTCGGTCTCCAGCTGGCAAACAGCATATTTGACAATATCCTCCTCATTTCTGGTTCATGTTGCCTCCATGTGCAACTTTGCAATTATCAGCTTCAAACAGCTCCGGGACTTCCTGCAATAAACAGACAAACATTAAGTTCATCATCATGTGATAAACAACAGGAATTTAAACGTTTTATTAACCAGGCCTCAAAATGTGCAGCTACAGGCAATCGGGCTTCAAATTAGTGAAAATTATGCACTAAATGCCTAAACAGCATCAAAAAACAATCGGGTCAACCATCGTTGACCAAAAAATACACTCGGGCCTTCAAATTTCCATCGCTCTATTTTCCCGCCCATTTTCTTGTATATCGGGTTTCAAATTTGCATATACATCGCAACATATACGAGGAATCAATCGCTTTTAACAAATTATTTCAAATCCGGCTTTGCATGCTATCGGCGAGACCACTACTGTCGGGAAGAAAATTCAAAGCGCGGCCGATGGGGAAACTTAGAGCTTTCTACCTATCTGCAGGATATTATGAATATGATGCCCCTTCTCCTCGAATGTCCTGATGACGTCACCGTCATGTTTCGCTTCTGTATATTGGAGAAAAGAATGACATCATCATCATCATCATGTCGAAGGAAAATAGGAGGATATGAAATATGATCCTGCTGCTGAGGAATGGAATATGATGGTGACGTCATCGTCATATCCGGGCTTCATTAAAATGCAAAAGATGACGTCACCGTCATGTTTAGTTAAGATCAGGGGATAAATGTAATATCGGGTCACCTAAGGAACATGATCAGGTGGTGAATGTAATATGACCCCTTTGCGGCCAAGGTAACCCTCTCGAAATATCAGGATGATAATGATCATCAGGATATCCGGGGCTTTTGTTAAACTTAGAACATGACGTCATCGTCATATTCGCGAACCAGATCATGTTTTGGAAAATATCCTGCCGAAGGGAAATGTGATGATGATGTCCTCCTAATATTTGCTTCTTCGTTTATCAGATCGGGATGACGTCATCAGGATATTTGCAAAAGGTCATATTTCTCGGTAGGAGGACATTACGAAATATCGGGTAGACAAACAAGATCATGATGATCTTGACAACATGACTGAGGATAAAAATATGATGATCCTCCTCATCGAATATCATGATGACGTCACCATCATTTTCATCTTCGAAGCATGAGGATGAGTTGAGGTCATCATCAGGTTAACGCTAGGGTGATATTTAAAATATGATCATGCTGCTGAGAGTATCACCCCCCCTAAAAGATAAGGTGATCATCATGATCATGCAAAAGGAGATCAGGAGGATATGATGATGTCATCATCATATTAGCGAATATCAGCAAATATGATCCTCCCTTGAAAGATCAGGATGATGACCCTCCGATAGGATTTTGACATGCGCATGCAAATATGCAGATGGTGGATTTTCTAAGCAGGGGGATATTATAATATCAGCATGATATTATAATATCAGGTGATGTAAAAATATCATGATGCTCGTTGTTATGAAATACGACCCTCCTAAAATCATGTTTGACCAGACCTTTGACCTGTCATAACCCCCTCATATGGACGAATTTTAGGGTGATGTAGAAGGCAAACCTGCCTAGAATTTCAAGCTCTTTCTAAATATGAGGTCATAGAAACAAAATATGAACTTTGACAAACTGACCTCATGATGATGACCAACCTCATCGAATATCATGATGATGATGCACCTGACTCATTTTTACCAAACCGCCAGAAAGCAGACAACACAAGCCAAGCCAAAAAGTTGGGTCCCTGTTTTGATAATGCAAAATGGGGCGTGTTGTGTAACCACACAACATGTCCTCCCCCTGTGCTCAGTGGAGGTCCTCCTGCTACTCCTCCTCCTCCCCCTGGTGGCAAAAATGGTCCTCTAACTGAAGATACTAACTGCCCTATCCTACGGGATCCGGATGCCCCAAATCTGCTCCTATCTCTGTAGCTCAGCTCTCGTTGTGCTGCTGGCACCACACCCACATATAGACCCCTGTAATACTCTGCCTCCCGACCAGCTGATACTAGCTCTCCCTGCACCCGGACGAGCTCGCTGTATAAGGTCCTCTGATCTGCACCCAGTGCACGGCATGCCTCCTCTCTCTCCCACCTCACTCTAAAGAGTGTGGCCTCTACTGTCAACCGTAGCTGCACCTCTGCGTCTCTCTCTCTCCTGGCCTGTGCTAGCTGCCCATCGTCCCCTGACGGTGCGGGTGCTGCCTGTACCTGTGTCTGTAGTGCTGCCTGCACTACTGCCTATACCTGTGCCTGCACCTGGGCCTGTACCTGTGCCTGCATACCGACCTGTAGCTGTGCTAGGGCTGTCTGTACTGCTGAGGCTGCCTGTGTCTGTGTCTGGGCTGTGGCCTCGGCCTGCCTCGCCTCCGCCCGTGCTGCATCCCTATCCCTCCTCAGTCGCACCATCCGGAGCTCTAATCGAGTCCTCCGGGCTATCTCCTCCTGCAGCATTCGCTTGGTTCTCTGTAGATCAATCTCTACGACCAGACCCACTGCCTCTGCCATCTCCACATCAGCCTGTTGGCTGCTACCCTCTCCACCTGCCTGCTGACCACCTGCATGCTGCCTAGCTGCTCGGGCCTACCGTCTCATCCTAGGCTCCCCACCGAGGACTAGTACCTCCCCCACTGCCCCTGCTACACCTGGTGTAGTCAATCTGATCGGCCTATGTGTCTGCCAGTACTGATCATACTCTGGCAACTTCCCTGGGTCTGCCAGCCCAGAGTCCCAATCCCATCTCATGGGGACAAGTCCCCGTACCTCTACCAATGTTGTAGCCACTGGGATCTCGGCGTCCCAGTCTCCAACCTCCCTCTGCGTCCTGGCATGTGTGGCCTCCCCCATTGGTAGTCCCTGTGGTAAACCAAACTACCTAAGAATTCGCTCTAGCAGGTACCTCTCTATCATATCTGTCTGTCTCCCGAACAAATAGTGAGCCTGTTTGCAATACATGAGCTGCTCATGCTCGTCATCCCACTCCTCACATAGTAGCCAAGGCCTCCATATGAACAGGTCCATCTCATCAATCTGCTGCCTCCAATGGCTAACCGACCCCATCCTCCTGTGTGTGATCACTCCGTCATATAAGAACGCATATGGCTCACCTCTGTTTTGATGGCGTTGTGCCATGGGTCGGATCACTGGAATATGCTCCCATGCCCATACCTGTAATAAGGTCACCCCTGCTGAGAGGCTCCTGCCTCTCCTGTACACGCAATGGTGCATGTCATGATATAACTGTCCTAGTACACAGGGGCCCCACGCATACTATCTACCATGTGTGAACATCCCTGATAGCACAGTCCCCCAGCCAACTAATAATCCTCTAGATCTCCTGTCTGGACACAGGAAGCCACCAATCAGTGACGCAACTATCCATCTGATCCTGTCGCAGAGTCTCGGGACGTCTGCCCATCGGATCTTCCCGTCATCTATCCACAGGTCATTTGTGCAAAAGACCTCCACAATGCCTGCCTCGCCCCGTGCCGGGTCAAAGTCCACTATCTCTCCATCAATCCAAATCCGCAGGATCCGGTATACATCCTCCAGTGTCACTGTAGCCTCTCTCGTCGAAAAGTGGAAAGATGAGGTCTCGCTGTGGTATCGCTCCACAACTACTGTCACTAGGGTGAGATTCGCCCTAATGTGTGTCAAATGCGCAATGTGCCATAGTCCTGCATGCTCTAGGAATGCATCCTCCTCCCATGTCAACTGTACAACCTCGTGTGCAATCGCGTGGTGTCGCTCTCGCAACATCAGTGGTGGCAAAATCCTCTGCATCCATACGCAAATCACTTGTCAGTTTTTCATTACCAAATCTTACCAAATCCCTCACATCCTATCTACCCAGGGGCAACCCCCAACCATCCCTTTCCCCTCTTGTCAGCTAGGCTAGGCATCCCTATTCTAAACCCCCCATTCTACTTAAACCCTAACTTTTCTGCTACTTAACCAAAAGCGCTTTGTTTTATACAACAGCGCTATCCTTCCATGCCAACCGCGCTATACTGTTTATCCAGACGCGTTGTGCTTTTTCTCCCAAATGCGCCTTGTTTTCCACAAGCGTTGCACCAACCTACCAACCGCATCGTTCTGCACTACCAGAGGCGACGCGATTTTCCCGCTTCCCCACCAATCGCGCTAACTTTTCCTACCCACCATGCTACGCTACCTAGCCACAAGCGCTACGGCATTTTGCCAACCACGCTGCGGCACTCATCCAAACCACCAAATGCACGTTGATTTTACCAACTGCACTTCACCCGCCTACCAACCGTGCTGCGGTGCGCCAAAGGTGCCACACACGACTACCATACACGCCGCGACTCTCTACAGCACTTTTGGCTTCCCTATTCCACCCCCTAACCCTAGCCTTAAACCACCCTAAAATGCCAAATGACAAAGGGGTTTTTGATCATGTACCGCTACTGGAGCTCCTGCTGGCCTCCTATAGGTCTGCACCAACTCCGCCTGATGTCTGTGCGCTGGAATCGGCATCTCTCCTCGCTATCTACTCACCTCTCTCAACCTAAGTTTGGAAGCTCTCCTCTCTAAATTTAGAAACTCCTAGGGTGCAAATGAGGATTGTGGTCCCCATGGGACCTATTTATAGTTTCCCACCCTTAGTTTTTCTTCCCACCCCCTTCTGCTTTTCCTCCTACCTTGTCGCGCACTTCGCTAATCGAGCGTCAACACCATTCTTCTACTGCTTCCCCGTCTTCCCGCTCGAGGGGGCATACGCTGGGGCAACTACCTACACTGGGGCATCAAAAATTGTATCACCTCTTCAGCAATTATTTTCTTTGACGCAACGCTATAAACTGCATCACATCAAAGAGGGGCAAAATGTAGACACCCTAAAATGACCAAGTCACCACACCACTTGCATTTCGTCAAATCTGTCTAATCACTTGCATTTCACACATTAATTAAATAATCTAATTATTTAATTAAATTCATCAAAATCACCAAATTCTTCTAAATCACATAATTGCGACATTAATTAAATAAATCCTTGTTATTTAATTAATTAAATCAAATTCCTCTATTATTCTTCCACAATTAAATAATTTTAATTATTTAATTTGATCATTATCTTCTTTCCAAAAATCAAATCCACATTACTTAAATATATCCAATTATTTAATTAATTCATCACAATGCTATCTTATCTACAATTAAATAATTTACATTATTTAATTAAATCAATTGTTCTTCTAAATTTAAATAAATCATGCAAATTTATTTAAATTATCTCAATCCTCTAAAAATAAATAAAATCAAATATTTTATTTATAATCTTCTGTTCTTTCAAAACCATGCACAACAATTAAATAAATTTATTTATTTCATTTGCTTTCAAATCTTCTAAATTAAATAATTCCAATTATTTAATTATTTCTTCCAAAATATCTTCTCTAAATTTAAATAAATCAATTATTTATTTAAATTGTTTTTTCTTCTAAATTTGAGTTATCTCTAATATAACTCAAGCTTTCTATATTTAATAAAGCAAAATATCTTCTTTTCTCATGCAAATCTCTTCTTCTTGTTTTAAATCACTTAACTGATTATTACATTCTGTTAATTGCTTTAACTCATTCTTCTATTCTTGATAACTCCTCTCATGCAAAAGAAAGCAGGACACTTGTCTTCTTCTCATTCGTTGCACGTTCCTCAACTGTTCTCCTCCATTGATTCTTCTGAATTATCTAGACCATTGATCGATCTTCATTGAAACCTATATAAACCCCCCTCATCTCCTTCATTGAGCCTCTCTCTTCGATCGTATTCTCAGGCATACTTAACAGAGCTTTGAGCATACAAAATGCGTCGATTGAGCAAACTTACGATCTTTTGACATTGATCTTTGAGCACATTGAGCACACTACTTGCTTGTTGCAGCTATGGTTTCGTAATTTCATTGAGCAATCCACACATCTCCAAAAGGGAACAATACAGATTTTGGTAAGAGCTTTCATTTGTCTTTGATTTTATGATAATGGCTTTTACTTAGATTGGTTCGCTTTATGTGATTGGTTTTTGGTTTTATTAGTTTAATTTAAATCAATTTTTCCTCATACACAACAATACCTCAAAACCATATGAGAACATACCTATTACCAAAGGAATGAGGACCAAAGCAAACTAGTGCTTTGTCTTGTTTAAGTCTATTCTCTTCTAAGCCAAACTTATGCTTCTTAACACTATACTTTCAGAGATGATCAGGAGCTGAAACTTTGGATTTAAGATCATCTAAGGGTTAGAAATAACTCACCAAACCTGTAATACAGGATCTTCAACTGTGGACCAATACTAATCATAATACAATCTCTCTATAGTCATCTCAATACTCTACCAACACTTAGCGAAAATGTGTAAGTCTTCCTTCTGGACCAAAGTTCTCTATATATATGACTTCATGAGGATTACTATAACCTCACAACCCTTCTAAGTCCTTGTTTCCATCAATGAAAACAATAATCAGACATCATGCTCAGCCAATCATACCAGCAGTGTCTTCATCAATGATGTTTACCAAGTTGTCAACATAATGAATATGATCATTTAAAGATTGAACAATTCAGGAATGACCATCTTCTGGGTGATGATTTTTAGATCAACCCAGAGTATTTAAATGTAGAAGCAAAAGGCTTGGATATATGGAAGAACTTTCCTAATTTTTTCTATGAGGATGATTGGGTCAGAATTGTTTTGAGTCGAATTCATGAAGAATTCCTCTATCTTGATCAACCCTACATGATCACTAAAGAAGCCATTAAAGCTAAATGGATTGTGCTCCTCTAGACTTATGCCAGTTCTAAAGGTCGTGAAGAATGAGGTGGTAATGAAGCTTATCGTAGCAAAGTTTGATAAGAGAACCCTTATAGTGGATGATATCATTGACCTAGGTGTCTGATATGCCACAATGGGCATTGCTTACAAAGTGTATTACATACACAGATAGGGATTAGCTACCGTAGTTGCCATCTACACTACACATCAGATGGCTAAGGAAGAGAATGACTATGATCTATGTGAGTTGCTGCGACAACTACTATTGGAAAATCTAAATAGAACAAAGGAGACAAGATATAACTTTCGGTATGGCTCTCTAATTGATTGTCTCATGTTTTATTTCTTGAGAGAATTTCCTAGCATGATAAATATAGTCTCAAGAAGAGATATCCAAATTGGATAGCAAATTAGGGATCACATGTGGAGTTTTGCAGACACAACACAATGTAACACTATGTATTGGGGATTCTTTAAGAATTTTCAAGATGAAATGTAATTGAGGGAGAGAATGTTGCAAGTATGAGGTTAACCAGTGTTGTCATTGATGTCAACATACTCATATTGCATTGGTAAGAAGGTTTGGATGAGCTGTGTGTTGAGGATATTAAGAAAAGCAATCTCAATCAGGAACAGTGAAGAACAGTGATAAGAAGAAGGCATATGTACTCAATAGGTTAAGAATCAGAGGATGTAGATTAAAGGGTTGTAGATATCAGTCTTGAGATGGTCTAGTTAAGATCTTAGAGGTCCGCATGAAGATATGAAAAATTTGTGATCGGTCAAGTAGAACCGGTTCCGGGAGCTGTTCCGGAGTGACAGAGTGTTACAAAAAGGTCCGGTGACATCCAGAGGAGCATTGTCAGACTCTGTGGATTCAAAGGAGTGTTTGGGATGTCCTTGTGATGTGTCATCTCAGTTTGTACAAAGTTTGGAGGTCTAGAAGCACCTTCTTCAGTATGACAGTGGCGACAGACTGTGTTCTTGAAGTTTCGAATGAAGAGGAGAAGAGATTCCAGTGAGTAGAGGAAGTGTGGGTGTACCTGGTTAATCAAGCAAGCTCGTGAAGGTTCTTGGATCATGTTGAGGTTATGTTGTTAGTCCGCATTGGTGGTAGAGCCTGAAATTGAAGATATTCTTCCGGATGAAGTTCTTGCTCAGACTAGCCGACCGGATGAGTTGTTCATCTTGCGAATGTTCTTGTGGTGGCCGACCGGATGTATTAATCATCTTGCAGATGTCCTTATGGTTGATTTCTGACTTAGATGATTGTTCCTAAGTCGATGTCTTGTATAAATAAAGGTTTGTGAGTTCATTTCAAAGGGCGTTGAGCAGCGGATGAGAGTGGTATAGCGAAAGAGTGAAGGGCAGAGCAGAAGTATCTCGGGCTTAAATGGAACTGATCCAGACATGGTAAAGATGTCAATCTCCAGTTCAAGTTTGTGATTCTTATCACTTTGTAGACAGTGTGTCTCTTGTAGGCAGTGTGCCTCTTTGTGAGCAGTATGCTCGGGCAGTGATCCCTAATTGGCATGTGCCATTCTTTTTTTCTTATTCTTCTAACAGAGAATAATCCTTGGGTTAATCACCCTGTGGTTTTTCCCTTAAATAGGTTTTCAACGTCAAAATCTTGGTGTCCAATGTGTTGATGATTATCTGCTCTTGTGTTCATGCATTATGCTTTCATGAATGATTAACTAATATGCTATTAACTAACAAAAAAGAATCAAGTGTTCAAAATAGAAGCAAGTCTTTGCACAACTGATTCCCCCCCCCCTCTCAGTTGTGTGCCCTAGATCTAACAATTGGTATCAGAGCCAAGTTCCTCTGAAAGGAGCTTAACCGCTTGAGGAGATCTAGGATGTCATCATACAAGAAGGATAGTTCGAAGTTCGATGGAACCAACTTCACTCTCTAGAAAGGTCACATGAAATGTCACTTGGAGTGTATGGGAAAAGCATACTTTGCCATGGTCTCAAAACCATATGTACCTCCACAGGGTGGTCCGACAACTCTGAATGAAATAACAGATGCTGAAAACAATTTGCGGACCAAGGAAGCTCTTCTAAGCGCATTAAATGACTTAGATCTTTCAAATGTTATTGACCTACCAACTGCATATGAGATCTTGACTAAACTGGAACTTCTGTATGAAGGAGATGAGTTTGTCAAGAGTGCAAGGTTGCAAAGTTTGAAAGGGAAATTTGAAAGATTGAAGATGAGAGATGATGAAAATATCACTACCTTTATGCCAAGAGTGGATGAGCTAGTGTGTGGAATCAAGAATACTGATGGAGTTCTGGATGAAAATGAAATTGTTTGCAAAATTCTCAGATCCCTTCCTGCTGCCTACAAAATCAAGGTTGCTGCCATTGATGAATTCAGAGCCCATACAACTATCACAAGAGAGCAACTGGCTGGCAAACTGGCTGCATTTGAAATGACTAAGTTTGGAGATGATCCCCCCAAGACTGAATCTGCATTCAAAGCCAATGCCTACGTGAAAGGCAAACAAAGATTTGATCTGGGAGAGAACTCTTCAAGGAAGCTGTCATGGTATGAACAAGCAAGGAAAGATATGGAAGAGGAAGAAGTAGAAATAGCTCAACTTGAAGCCCTCATTGCAAAAAGACTGCCAAGAGGATCCGGTAAGTATGAAGGAAAACTACCCCTTAAGTGCTTCAACTACAATAAGATTGGTCATTTTACTTCAAGATGTCCGGAAAGATCTACAAGGTCTAATACCAACAGACAAAGGTTTCAAAAGAACTGCTATTATGTTCATGAAGAAGAGGACAATGAAGGAGTAACAGATGATAAATCAGAAATAGGAAGCAAATCCAGAAATGAATGGGTGTTTATTGCCATCAAGGAAGAAGATTCAATATCCTCTGAATTTGTCAATCATAAGGTTATAGAAAGAGCTTTGGCTACCCAAATTGAAGAAAAGGATGATTGGGTTATTGACAGTGGATGCTCTCACCATATGACTGGTGACAAGAACAAGTTCTTAGATTTGAAAAAGTATGAAGGAGGAATGGTAAAGTTTGGTAACAATTCTGCTGGTAGAATCAGAGGTAGGGAACTATTTCTTTTGATGGAAAGAGCAAAACCGGTAATGTACTATATGTTGAAGGATTGAAGAACAATCTTCTCAGTGTTGGTCAATTAGTGGATAAAGGCTATGATCTCTGGTTCAAGAATGGAAGATGCAGAATCTTTACAAGCTCCGGAACTGAGATTGCATCCAGTACTCAAACTAAAGGTAATATCTTCCATCTGGTTGGTTTAAATAAAAGTTGTCTATTTGTTCAAGTTGATCAGAGTTGGCTGTGGCATAGAAGGATGTGTCATGTAAATTTTGATAACATCATCAAGATAAGCAACATTCAGGCTGTAAGAGATCTTCCAAAATTGGTGAAACCTACAAATAGTTTGTGCAAAGAATGTCAGCTAGGTAAACAGAGCAGAGTCTCTTTCAAAAGCAAGGATCAGTCCACTACCGGATTGTTGGAATTAGTACATACTGATCTCTGTGGTCCGACAAGAATCAAGAGTATGCAAGGTGATAGATATTTCATGTTGCTAATTGATGACCATTCCTAGATGATGTGGGTTACCTTCCTAAAAGAGAAATCAGAAGCCCTTGAGAAGTTCAAAATCTTCAAAGCTATGGTAGAGAATCAAACCGGATTGAAACTAAACTGTCTAAGGTCTGAAGAGGTGGTGAATTCACATCCGGTGAATTCATAGACGTTTGTGAGAAGCATGGCATAAAGAGACAATTGTCTGCTCCTAGGACTCCACAGCAGAATGGAGTAGTTGAGAGAAAGAACCAGACCATCTAGGAAGCTTCCAGGACAATGATGATGGAAGCAAATGTTCCTCAGATGTTTTGGAGAGAAGCTGTCAGCACTGTAGTCTACACTCTTAACCGAGTTCAAATCAGAAACAATACTGGTAAGACTCCTTATGAACTTTGGTTTGGTATAACTCCTTCTGTGAGATATTTTAGAGTGTTTGGTAGCAAGTGTTACATCAAAAGAGATGAAGATCTAGGAAAGTTTGATGCTAGAAGTGATGAAGGAATTTTCTTGGGTTACTCCACTCAAAGCAAAGCATACCGGTGTTACAATAAGAGACTGAAAAAGATGATAGAAAGTACAAATGTGAAGGTTGATGAAGGAATTGAGAAGCCCTCGAGGTTTAATGAATATAATGAAGATGATCAGGATGGTGCTCTGATTCAAGGAACTCAATCCCTTCCTGAAAGTCAGATTCAGACTAATCCGGTAAATCAGGAAGAAGAGGTTTGTCTGAATGAACCTGATCACGAAACAGCAGTGCAAGAGACTCCCAAAGTTCCAAGGTATGTAACTTTAAATCACTCTGAAGATCAGATCATAGGTGACAAAAGCAAAGGGGTACAAACAAGGAGGAAAATTGCTCAAAATTCAGATGAATGTTGTTTGATTTCAAAGATTGAACCTAAGACAATAAATTAAGCATGCAATGATGAAAATTGGACAAAAGCAATGGAAGAAGAGTTGATGCAAATTGAGAAAAATCACACTTGGGATCTTGTTCCTAGACCTAGAAACAAGAATGTGATTGGAACCAAATGGGTCTTCCAGAACAAACTAAATGAGGTTGGTGAAGTTATCAGAAACAAAGCCAGATTGGTCTACAAAGGCTACTCTCAAATAGAAGGAATTGATTTTGAAGAAACCTTTGCTCCGGTGGCAAGAATTGAAGCAGTCAGATTATTTCTTGCATATGCTGCCTTCAAAGACTTCAAGGTATATCAGATGGATGTCAAGTCTACCTTCCTAAATGGTGATTTGGAAGAAGAAGTATAAATTGAACAACCAGATGGATTTCAGTTGTCTGATAATGATGATATGGTCTGCAAGTTGAAGAAAGCATTGTATGGATTGAAGCAAGCCCCAAGAGCATGGTATGAAAGGTTGGATAAGCATCTTGTGCAGATTGGATTCAACAAAAGTACTGTTGACAGTAACTTATATTTCAAAATCGATCATGAAAACATTTTGATTGTTGAAGTGTTTGTGGATGATATCATTTTTGGAGGAAGAGATAGTATGTGCAAAACTTTTGCAAATCAGATGAAAAGTGAGTTTGAAATGTCTATGCTTGGTGAAATGAATTTCTTCTTGGGTCTGCAAATTACTCAAACAAAGAAAGGGATCTTCATTTCTCAGACCAAATATGTGAAAGAATTGTTGAGGAAATTCGGTATGGAAGATTCAAAGCCAATGAACACTCCTATGGCAACTGGATGTAAGTTGAGCAAAGATGATGACTCTCCAAAGGTAGATCAGACAAAGTATAGATCAATGATTGGTGAATTGTTGTATCTCACTCAGACTAGACCAGATATAATGCAGGCTGTTGGTCTTGTGGCAAGATTTTAGGCTGATCCTAGAGAATCGCATGTTATGGCAATCAAAAGAATTTTTAGGTACTTGAAAGGAACAGTTGAGTATGGTCTATGGTATCCTAGAGATCCAGATTTCTCTCTCCATGCATATACAGATGCAGATTGGGCAGGAGATGTGGATGACCAAAAGAGCACCAGTGGTGGAGCATTCTTTTTGGGAAAGAGATTGGTTTCTTGGCTAAGCAAGAAACAAGATGCAATATCTCTGTCTACAACTGAAGCAGAATACATTGCAGCAGCAGGTAGTTGCACTCAAATCTTATGGATGAAGCAGATGCTAAGAGACATTAAAGTTGAATATGAGGAGCCTATCACAATTTTTTGTGATAATTCAAGTGCAATTAATATTTCTAAGAATCTGGTATTGCATTCTAAGACCAAGCACATATCTATCAAGTTTCACTTTCTGAGAGAACAAGTGAACAAGGATGAAGTCAAATTGGAGTATGTACCCTCCAAGGATCAGATTGCAGATATTTTTACTAAACCTCTCCCCAAGGACTCTTTTGAGTATCTCCAGGAGAAGTTAGGAGTCATGGCCCCTCCGATGATGAACTAGGATGCACTGATGTGCATCAGTTCAGTGGATATCACAGTCACATCTTGTGATCCGGATTGATGATGGGGAGCTGCTACTAAGGGGGAGCAGCTGGTATGATTCTGATATGTTACAAGTGCAAGTATGAGCCCTTTGCCATTGATGTCAAAGGGGGAGAGAAGACATGTGAAAAACAAGTGGTTGATGATCAATGGGGGAGCAGTAAAGGAAGAGAAGACATGTGAAGAGTTGTTGCTGATAGGGGGAGCTGTGACAGAAAAGAGAAGTTCTTGTCTTGATGGTTTTTCACATTATATGTTGCCATCAATGACAAAGGGGGAGATTGTTGCAAGTATGAGGTTAACCAGTGTTGTCATTGATGTCAACATACTCATATTGCATTGGTAAGAAGGTTTGGATGAGCTGTGTGTTGAGGATATTAAGAAAAGTAGTCTCAATCAGGAACAGTGAAGAACAGTGATAAGAAGAAGGCAAATGTACTCAATAGGTTGAGAATCAGAGGATGCGGATTAAAGGGTTTGTAGATATGAGTCTTGAGATGATCCAGTTAAGATTTTAGAGGCCCACATGAAGATATGAAAAAGTTGTGATCAGTCAAGTAGAACCGGTTCCAGGAGCTGTTCCGGAGTGATAGAGTGTTACAAAAAGGTCCAGTGAGATTCGGAGGAGCATTGTCAGACTCTGCGGATTGGAAGGAGTGTTTGGGATGTCCTCATGATGTGTCATCTCATTTTGTAAAAAGTTTGGAGGTCTGGAAGCACCTTCTTCAGTATGATAGTGGCGACAGACTATGTTCTTGAAGTTCTAGATGAAGAGGAGAAGAGCTTCCAGTGAGTAGAGGAAGTGTGGGTGTACCTGGTTAATCAGGCAAGCTCGTGAAGGTTCTTGGATCATGTTGAGGTTATGTTGTCAGTCTGCATTGGTGGTAGAGCTTGAAATTGAAGATATTCTTCCAGATGAAGTTCTTGCTCAGACTAGCCGACCAGATGAGTTGTTCATCTTGCGAATGTTCTTGTGGTGGCTGATCGGATGTATTAATCATCTTGCGGATGTCCTTATGGTTGATTTCCAACTTAGATGATTATTCCTAAGTTGATGTCTTGTATAAATAAAGGTTTGTGAGTTCATTTCAAAGGGCGTTGAGCAGTGGATGAGAGTGGTATAGCAAAAGAGCGAAGGGCAAAGCAGAAGTATCTCGGGCTTAAATGGAACTGATCCAGACATGGTAAAGATGTCAATCTCCAGTTCAAGTTTGTGATTCTTATCACTTTGTAGATAGTGTGTCTCTTGTAGGTAGTGTGCCTCTTTGTGAGCAGTATGCTCGGGCAGTGAGCCCTAATTGGCATGTGCCATTCTTTTTTTCTTATTCTTCTAACAGAGAATAATCCTTGGGTTAATCACCCCGTGGTTTTTCCCTTAACCGGGTTTTCCACATCAAAATCTTGGTGTCCAATGTGTTGATGATTATATGCTCTTGTGTTCATGCATTATGCTTTCATGAATGATTAACTAATATGCTATTAACTAACAAAGAAGAATCAAGTGTTCAAAATAGAAGCAAGTCTTTGCACAACTGATTCACCCCCCCACCCTCTCAGTTGTGTGCCCTAGATCTAACAGAGAATACCATCAAAGGTTGTAGAAAAATATGAGAATTATATAACCTTCATGGTTGATAAGGACAATTTCTATATGGAGGTAGTAGAACCAAGGACTTTCTGGATAACCACCTTGCCTTATGAGATGTCTAAACATGATTTGATTGGATATGTTGATATGCTACTCAGCAAGCCTAAGGATCCTGCTACTGAGAGATTTGGGACATATGATGAAATAACAAACAAAAAAATAAATAAGGATATAGGAGAAAAGGAAGAAAAGGTGAAGTCAAAATTGGAAGAAATGCTTAACACTCCTGAGGGTCCTACAGGAGAAGCTCAAACTATCTCTACTACACAAACTCCTAGAAGAACAAGTAGATCTGTCCCTACTATAGCTACTTCTTCCAACCCTTTTAGATCAACTCAAACTCCTCCTAGAAAGAGAAGATTTGTTGAAGCCCCTGTACAAACCAAGACTACATAGACAAAGAAACATTGACCTAAGGTACAAGTAAAAAGAGGAAAAAAAAATCTAGTGAATATTGAAGATGATAAAAAGGATAAAGAAGAAGAAAAGGAAGCCTTTATATTGAAGAAAAGGACAAGCCAAGGAGAGGAGGAAGGAAGATCTAAAGGAAAAGCAAAGAAAATAAAGAAGGCTCCTCCACAAGTATTTGAACATGTGCCTCTATAGCTTGAGGCTACCATAAATGCAATTACAGAGCATGGTGTATTAAAAGGAGTTGTAGATCTCTATGATGAAATGCCACATGTTGACAAAGACACAATTGAAAAAGCTTTAGTTATGTACATGATGGGCTTTAATATAGCCCTAATTGAGATCATTGATCAACTTCCCGCAAGTCTTGTAGACATACTTACCAATGAGAGAAATGAAGCCGTGGTAAAATAGGTTGAGATGAGGAAACAAGTAGTTGAAAAGGTTTGTCCATCCATATCTAATGAAGAAAAGATTAAAGTGTCTCAAAAACAAGCAAAAGAATTTAGAACAAAAAGAAGAATAAATATTTTTATGGGAAAGAACAAGGAAGAAATAGAAAGATTAGAAAAGGAGACAATAGAGAAAATTGTCAAAATACTTGAAGAGATGAAAAATGTTGAGGTAATCATTGAGGATATATCTGATGATATAGATCTGTCATCCTTTGAAGATAATTTAGAAAGTGGTGATATGGCTAAGAAGGATGATAAGCAAAATAAGGAGATTGATCCTTCAGAAAACATTGAAACACAAAATACAGAGGATCAAGGTAATGTGAGTACGCCTCCTCTGAAAAACACAAAAGCATAGATTCAAGAGATCAAGATAAAGTGAATACTGATTTTGGTGCAGGGCATGACAATTCTCCTCTAGAGAATATAGGGGAAGATGAAAAAATAAAAGAGGATAACCCTAAGGAGGAACAAGAAGAGAAAATTTAGGATGAATCAGAGAAGACTAAGGAAAAACAATATGAAAAGGACCAAAGAGAACAGATAAAGTGTTGATAGCAAGGAATACTGAGAGGGGGGGTGAATCAATATTCCATAAAACCACTTCTTAATAAGTTTATTAATCCAATTTCTAAAACTAATAATATAAAAGTAGAATAAGCATAGGAACAACAACCACAAAGACATAACACATGAACATCGAGATTTTTACGTGGAAAACCCAAAAAGGGAAAAACCACGGTGAGTGTTAGCTCATAATATATTAATATAGCACAATACCGGATTACAATAAGGCTCAATGCCCTGAGAAATGTTCACTGCAAGAAAGGCTTGCTACCAAAACAGGCTCACTGCCAAGTTTAGCTACTCAGATTGCATCTACATATGCATGGTTACAACTCTAATGAAGCATAGAAAAACTAATTCAACACTCTTCATCTCTGTCTGCCTTTTTTCACTACTCTGCTTTTACATGGAAATAAGATCTCTCTTCTTCTTCTCTTTATTGCTTCCACAAAATCACATTCCACTGTATGTGGCACATATGTATATTCATATTCACATTCACATTCACATTACACAACACAAACACTGACTTCGATCCTATATATATATCCGCAACACATGATATCTTCATTTTAGGTTAGCCTAATAAAGTGAAGCATGCACTCATGACTTAAGTAGCTTGTTGGCTAAATTCATTTATCAAAACTTCCAGCAGACTCAAACAATACTTGAATTGCATTCACATATGTCAGCCTCAACTAGACAACTTAGGATTAAGTTCTAAACAATAGAACTTACCGCATATAATTCAAACTTATCATGTCAGCCTCTAACTCAGATTGCCACTGATTCAGTTCATCTGCCTGACTACATCTTTTACTACGGACCATAGGGCTTGCTCAAAATCATGTTAAAGACTCCTCCGACATCACCAATCATACCTTCAGAACTGCAGAACAAAATATTTTTTAGTGGCAAAATGTGGACCATCAGAACTTAGACTCTGTCACAATCAAACTCTATCAAACACTGTAGCAATACTCAGCAGCTTGCAACTATCTTTCTGGTGGACTTCAGATCTTACAACTCTAGATTTAGACACTTCATATAAGTGTTTACAACATTGAAGAAATATGGACCAAAACAATTGTGTGTTCTGCCTTAATTGTCATTGTATTCTATTCTATCAGACTTAGGCCATTTGAAGATGTACTTCTAAAACTGATCAAAAGCTGAAACCTTGGATATAAGATCATCTATGAATTAGGAACATCATATCAAAACTGCAAACCCTAGTCTTAAACTATAGACCAATACCAATCCAAACACTATTCTTATTTCTCTGCCTCTATACATTTCCAATACTTAGCCAATATGACTAAGTCTTCTTTACTGGACCACAAACTCTGTTCCAACCTTATTCCTTTTCTTGTTGCCATCAATGACAACACTCAATCATCCAACATAACAGTATCTTTTGCCAACATAAAGAAGCAGTTTGGTCAGCTGAGGGAAGTAGTCAATTTGAGACTTGCTTCATTATTAGGGTTTCTAGGTGAAGCTGAGAAGATTGTGTTGATAACTGAGAGGGGGGGGTGAATCAGTTATCCTAATTATTTCCCTTATTGAACTTTCCTCTTAATTGAAGCAGCATAAAAACACAAAACATTAACCATGAAGTAAGAAACACATGACACAGTATTTTTGACGTGGAAACCCTGTTAAGGGAGAAAACCACGGGGTGATTAACCCAAGAATTATTCTCTGTTAGAAGAATAGGAAATTACAAAAATGGCACTTGCCAATTAGGGCTCACTGCCCGAGCACACTGCTCACAAGAGGCCCACTGCCTACAAGAAGACACACTGTCTACAAAGTGATGATAATCACAGTCTTGAACTGATTGGAAGCATCTGCATATGCTGGAGTTCAGTTCTGGTTAGGCTCAGTACACTGATCTGCTGCACTTCATCTTTCCTCTGTTCTTTGTTCTGCTATCTTTCACATACCGGATCCTTTTTGCTACCTCTGCTCTTTCTCTGGACTTATTCGCATATCTCTCCACACCCACACTCACTTCACAACTAAATCCATCCTCTATATATATCCGCACAAGTAGTTTCATCACCTTTCTAGTCGGCATCCGGAACAGTCTAGTTTCTTACAAACTCTCATTCTGTCGGCTGAATCCTTCCTCACCAAGCAATGCGGATCAAGCATATACTTGTAGATATCATTAATCATGTCGGCCAAACATGATTCATGCCTTCACAACCTCTGTCATCAACAGTAACCCATCCGGAAAGTAGTCTGATACTCTGCCAGTCAGTTCTTCCTCTGTTTTCACTGTCTCTCAGGAATCCGGTACTCAACCATTCATATCTTTTTCCTTGTCCATCACCGGAGGCTAAATCCTTGGAATATACCACTCAAGGTAGTCCTCTTGACTTCCCCAAATCCACACTGCACCAAGACACTTCCTCTGAGAGGTCCGGACCAATCTGTCGGACCTTGCCACATGCTCTGTTCTTCTTCACCGGACCACAACATTCTTTATTCTGACTTCCGGTAGAGACATATCATGTCTTGCGGATATGTGGGATGACCTTTGTTGCCATCAATGACAACAACCATGAATCCATATAGTGTCTCTTGCCAACAATCTCCCCCTTTGGCATTGATGGCAACACTTAGTGAAAAATGACTAAGTGTTTTCACTATGCTCCCCCTTTGCTGATGCTCTGTCTTTATATACAGTTTCCGGAACTCCCCCTTAGTTGGATCCCTCATTTTTCACTGCTCCTCACTCCCCCTTTGACATCAATGGCAAAGGGTAGGGTCCGCATATCAAAATTTTCAAAAATTTCTTATACTTAGCCGCATATTTACATACTCACATATATTGAAGAATGTCTGCAAAGGATGTCTGTAATTGAATCATTTCGGTAGCCCAACGTTGCTTCATTCTGTCCAAAATTGAAATGTGACCACTTAACAAAAATGCAAACGCTTCTGCCCGCTTGAGATCTGTCGGATCTTTTGTTTGGGCGGTGGTCCTAGCATCACTGATGGCCTCATGCATGGTTTCCAACTTAGGGATTATAATCCTTCTAAGTTCTCCCATCCGGTTGGTGATGTTCTTCCTTTCCTTCTCAAGATTTTTTATTTCGTTCAAGACTGCAATAGTCTGACATTCTTGATTTATTATAGAGGAAGAGAGAGGATCAAAACTTTGAGATAAGCTTTGTAGCTTATCCTGTTCCTCTTTTATTTTCTTGTCAAGTGCTGCTGTTGCCTTTGACCAGGATATACAAAATTTATAGATATCACCGCCATCCTTAAGAGCATTCTCTAAGCTCCTTATTCCAATGCTTACAATCTTCCTATCCTTAGAGATTAATTCTAATATCTCTGAAAATCTCTTATCCAAAAATTCCTTCCGGACCTTTTCTTCAGCTGATTTTTCTAAAGAATCAAAATGTGTATCAACACTGCTGACTAAGGTTTTTAGATTACCGGAAGTGGAGGCTGTCGGATCTATCTGGATTGATGGCATGATCTTTACAAGTATTTCGGAAGCAGCCTCTATCAACTCACAGTCTTCCATATGAGACTTCAAGAGCTTTTCATTTGCCTTGGCATTTGCAAATGAAGCTATCTTCATTGTTTGTACCGGAGAGAGAGAGTCAAAATCAAATGGACCTTTGAGAAGCTCCGGTTCATCAATCTCTAGAGTTTCTTTACTCAAAAATTGTTGAACAGTTTGTGCAGTGTCTCTTGTCGGAGACAGATGTTTCTTTTCTTCTGCAGTCTTAGAACTGTCAACCTCTTTGTCTTTCACCACTGCTTCCTTCTCCTGTAGTTGCTCTTCTTCTTTGGATCCGGAGACTGTAGGGGAAACCGGAGGAGAGATGCTAACTTGTTCATGGGCCACTTCTTCTTGAGCAGAGGGTCCCAAGTCCTCACTTGTCTGTTCAGGGCTCACTTCTTCCGGAACAGAAGATTCCAAATTAGCAGCTGTTTCTGCACCTATGTCCTCTACAACAGGAAGATTGAACCTTTTGAAGGCCTTCCGGAGGATCTCTTCTGTTTCTTGGGCCACTTTGTCAGTCTCACCAAGCATGAGTTGATTCATCCTGGCTTTGCTTCTGAACTCATCTTTACAGTCCTTGAAGATAATGTTCATTGTCTTGGGATCAATTTGAGGATATAGCTGAATAGCTATCTGCTCCCGGATCTCAAGATCTTTAGCATGAGCATTATTTTTCCTCACTTCCATTTCCTTTTCTAGGCTTTTAGGAATAAGAGATATTATTTCAATGAAAGCCTTATTATATATGTTAAGATATTTCACTGTGGCCTCCTGCAGAGTCTTTTGGTCGGCCTCACTGAAGTCATCATATGATTCTGTCATTGGTTGAAGGTTTCCATCCACCGTGACCGACTTGATTATGCTCTCTAATGACAGAGTGGGCTTTTCAACAGTTACCTCTGCCATTTCCTCCTTGTCTTGGCCTGTGGAGGGCTTACCGGATCCTTTCTTTTTCTGTTTCTTTACTTCTCTTACTCCTTCATCTGATTCTGTCTCCTCTTCATCCTTTTGGCTTCCATAAGCCCTTGTGGCTTTTGCCTTTGATCTCTTACCGGATGCCTGGACTTCCGGTTTTGAACTTTTGGTTGAGGGAGGTGCAGATCTCTTTGTTGATCTGGTCCGGGTGGGAGCTCCAACCGGAGCACTTTCTTTGCTTTTCTCTTCTTCCTCGGCCTTCCTCCTCTTTTCCCGACTGGCATCAAGTGCCTCCTTTGAGATGCCAAGACCTTGAGCAATGTGCTCTACTTCTTTTCTCACTTTTCTTTTGATCTCAGGTTCCCTGAGTTCTACATGTAATTTTATACTCAGCTCCTCAAAGGTTCCAAACCTTTCTGCCTTAGGATCTTTGGGCTGACTTAGCATGTGTTGAACATGCAGCTCCACTATCTGTTCATCAACTTCATACCCCATGGGCATGATCCAGACAGTCCTTGGCTCCACTGCCTCCATCAGGCACTGATCAGTGTCAACCATAAAGCACACTGAGTCCTTGTATTTCTCAATGAGAGACTGGGGAATTCTCTCTCTTGCTTGCATCATGCTCTGAAAGTTTTTGAAGTATCCCCATAGAGCTGAATTTCTCGCTTTTGCATCCCCAAGTCCATGCAAGTAGTCTCTTATCTGGACTGCAACAGGTTTGTCATTCTGCCATACCCATTCACTTGTTCCGGGTAGCTCATTCATGAAGTAGAAGAATAGACATACAATAAGAGTACCATACTTGAAGGAATTCTTCTTATCCTTCTTGATTTTCTGTATATTTTCCATTAATTGGCTTAGCAGTAGTTCGCAGAGGTCATATTCTGCATTTTTCCTTAGCATTTCAAAAGCAGTGTATACTGCAGTTCCGGATACAGAATTCTCCCTGCTGGAGTGATAGATCTTGTATCCTATTATCATTGATGCATATTTGATATCCGGATCCGAAATATCTTCAATGGTCATTGCCCTCTTGTCAAATTTTGATCCAGTGGCCTCAGTTACAATGTTGTTTTTGACAGATTTGAGGATAGGTACTCCTCCGGAAGAGTATAGGCCAGTTACTGCTCTAATTGCCTCTTTTGTGATCTTGCAGGGTCTATCTAGCCATAAAAAGTTGTCATGCATCCTGCTCAGTACATACCGGACCCATTCATCCTCTTCAAAACAGGGGAAATGAATAAATTACTCAAATTGTTTCTTCTGAATATCCTTATACTCTGGTTTAAGCTCAAAGGCATTGTCAATCAGCTGCTTGTGATAGAGGTCTCTTAATTTGAAATCCCCAAATTCCTCAATGTTTGCATGTATGTAAACCCTAATGTCTTCGGTGTGTAAAACTCCGTGAGGAACACTAGAGAAGGCTCCTAGTGGGTCAACCTCCAATGATTTGTAGGGATGTTTCTTGAATGAGGGGCGAGGTCTATCGGAGATCTTAACTATGTTTGGAGTAGCCATTCTTCAAAGATTTGCAGTGAGGTAATGAAAAACGGAGAATACCTTATGCGCCTTCGGTTTGCACGGAGTGGTTGGATTGATTTCTTTATCCAATAGCTTCGGCAGGAGATCCTTGGTGTGCTTGAAGAACCTTGTTACAGAGCTCCATTTTTCGCTTCTTCTCGAGTGCAGAATGAGCAAATGACCTTTGAGAAATCCCTTAAATTGCTCCGCGAACCCTAATACCTGTCTGCAATAAATGCTTCACCTACATCATTCCGGTTTGCCTTGTCTGGATAGCTTGGAGTATCCGGATTAGTCCTGATCTGTGGATATCATCCGGATCTTTCAATCATGAGTAAATCGAGGTGGCATATTACAAGATCATCTCAAACACTCTGTCCAATCCGCAGAACAAGATAGTGCATTTCCGGATCTTTCCAGACCTTTTGTAATCCTTTATCATACCGGAGCATTTCCCTGAACAGGTCTTATTTGATCGATCACAGCTTCTTCATAACTTCATGCGGACCTCTGAAAACTTGACTGAAGTATCTCAAGATTCATATCTACAAACCCTTTGATCCGCATCTTGTGCCACATCCGGCACCACTTGTTTGGCTGGGGGAACAAGATTTTCTTTGAGTCTCCCCCTGAGCCAGAGCTCACTTTTAATTTCCGGAAGAAATATCAGCACCAGAGTCTGGTGCGGATCCAACCTCTACATTCTCTGAACTTTTCTTCACCCAAATCTTGCTCATCTGATTCCTAACCTCATCCGCATTCATCTTTTGTTTACCCTTGTCTTGATTCTGATTATACACCGGACCTCTTTTGTCCTGATTCTTGTTTCTGCAGATTTTAGCATTATGACCGGTCCTATTGCAGATTTGGCAAATGACATTTCTTTGCATATTTGACTGATATCCTCTTGATCTGCATTGATTTGCCATATGACCTATTTTATTGCATGTGAAGCATCTACCTTTGAATGATTTGTTTACTTGCATAATTCTGCATTCATGGGATTTGTGTCCATACCTTTTGCAGTTGAAGCACTGTCCGGAGAAGGATGAATTATTCTGATTCATTCTCATTCTGCACTGATTAGCTTTGTGACCAAAGTGGTTGCAGTTGTGGCAGTATCCATTGAAGGATGGATATCTTTGAGCATTTGGCTGTCTTACCGGAGGTCTTCTAGGCCTGCTCCTTGGATTTTCTGATCCAAGATTCTTCTGACCGGATCCGGAGCTTTCTCCTTTCTCATATCCCAAGCCATACTTGTCATCTGTCCTCTTTTGACTTCCAAGAAGAACTTCAAGTTGAGCAGAACTTATCTTGAATTTCTCTTTATATTCATTTGTTGTTTGAAGGTCTCTTTTGAGAGAGGCAATTTGATCCTCAAGTTTTCCTTCATTATCTTTGGCATCTTCAAGATCAGATTCAAGGTGTCTGATAATCCTGTCCATCTGGTGGCATTCTTCTGATTTTTCTTTAAGAGATTGTCTTAGATTGTCTTCAGTCTTTCTTTTTTCCTCAATCTCTTGAGTAAACTTTATAGTTCCTGATTCCATTTCATGTCTTAACATAATGACTTCTTTTGATAACTTTTCACATAACTTGGTTTGCTCAGTCAATTCCTCATTTGTATTGCTTTCTTCACTTTGTCTTGCCAACTGTTGAAGCAGCTCCTTTCTCTTTTTCATAGAGAGACTTAATTTGTCTTTTAATTCTCTCATGAATTCATCAGCCTGTTTGAGTCTTTCCTTTAATTCACTGACTTCAGAATTTGACTGTTCAAGATCCTCAAGGGCAGTCTTGAGTTGCTCCCTTAAACCATATGCATCCATTTGAAATCCCAGATCTTCCTCAAGCTGTTAGGCTCTATTAGGAGGAACTTAGCTCTGATACCAATTGTTGATAACTGAGAGGGGGGGGGTGAATCAGTTATCCTAATTATTTCCCTTATTGAACTTTCCTCTTAATTGAAGCAGCATAAAAACACAAAACATTAACCATGAAGTAAGAAACACATGACACAGTATTTTTGACGTGGAAACCCTGTTAAGGGAGAAAACCACGGGGTGATTAACCCAAGAATTATTCTCTGTTAGAAGAATAGGAAATTACAAAAATGGCACTTGCCAATTAGGGCTCACTGCCCGAGCACACTGCTCACAAGAGGCCCACTGCCTACAAGAAGACACACTGTCTACAAAGTGATGATAATCACAGTCTTGAACTGATTGGAAGCATCTGCATATGCTGGAGTTCAGTTCCGGTTAGGCTCAGTACACTGATCTGCTGCACTTCATCTTTCCTCTGTTCTTTGTTCTGCTATCTTTCACATACCGGATCCTTTTTGCTACCTCTGCTCTTTCTCTGGACTTATTCGCATATCTCTCCACACCCACACTCACTTCACAACTAAATCCATCCTCTATATATATCCGCACAAGTAGTTTCATCACCTTTCTAGTCGGCATCCGGAACAGTCTAGTTTCTTACAAACTCTCATTCTGTCGGCTGAATCCTTCCTCACCAAGCAATGCGGATCAAGCATATACTTGTAGATATCATTAATCATGTCGGCCAAACATGATTCATGCCTTCACAACCTCTGTCATCAACAGTAACCCATCCGGAAAGTAGTCTGATACTCTGCCAGTCAGTTCTTCCTCTGTTTTCACTGTCTCTCAGGAATCTGGTACTCAACCATTCATATCTTTTTCCTTGTCCATCACCGGAGGCTAAATCCTTGGAATATACCACTCAAGGTAGTCCTCTTGACTTCCCCAAATCCGCACTGCACCAAGACACTTCCTCTGAGAGGTCCGGACCAATCTGTCGGACCTTGCCACATGCTCTGTTCTTCTTCTCCGGACCACAACATTCTTTATTCTGACTTCCGGTAGAGACATATCATGTCTTGCGGATATGTGGGATGACCTTTGTTGCCATCAATGACAACAACCATGAATCCATATAGTGTCTCTTGCCAACAGATTGAGCATAAAATGAAGACCCCAAGCAGCATTGATGAGGTTGAGGACTTACATATGCAATTTGAATTTCAAAATCATATTCTTGCCTCAGAGAAAGCAAATTGGGTATCCACTCTTATGTAATTCAAGGTAATCTACAAATCCATTCTACCTTCTAAGTGATTTGCAAGAGTATTTTAGATAACAAAATTTTGGATGTATATAGACTTGAGGAGGCCAGTAGTGTCATACTATGTAAATAGCATCAATTTTTGAAGTATTTCCTTCTCAGGGGGAGTACTATTTGTAGAAATCATATAATAAGGGGGAGTTTATACAAGTTTTGGGATGATAAAAGATGTTATGCCTTTGTCCTTGATGTCAAAGGGGGAGAGAGAGAAATATGCATCTAAGGGGGAGTATTTGTACACATTTTGTTTTGGTGTTGTCATCAATGACAAAGGGGGAGATTGCTGGCAATATGTGTTGCCATTGATGTCAACTCTACATTTGTCAACCTGAGGTCAAAGATAATGAATTCGATGGATAGTGGAAGATTTGAGAGAGATGGTTTGACACAGTTGAAGACATGGGGTCGACATGCTTAAGGCAAGTCAATCTGAAAGTTCTAGCAGATGGAGAAAAACTATCTAAATGTGATGCAGTGATGAGTCTTGTGTCTAAGTATAATGTGGAGCAAGATAGACCTATTCTAACACTTTTTCTATATATCTACATTAATATCCTATCAGTTTGGAGTACCACACTTAGAGATAACTTGTAGAAGTTTGACTAAGGCATTCATAGTGTATACCCTAAGGCAGAGTCACAATATTTTAGTCTGCATTTCTCTGTAGAGCAAGATTTAGTCTTAAAGTTTAGAAGATAAGTTGATTGAAATATGAATGTGATATATCCAAGATTTCATCTCATGACACCTTCAGTAGAGAAAGTTATCATTGACAGAGTTTCGGTTAGTGCTTTGACAGTCTAAAGCAATGATGAAGACCTATTGGAATACTCTGCATTCCTCTGAAAGTGAAGTTGTGCCCATGTAGTTTTGAGAACATGTTAAGAGATGTGTAACACATGCCTCCTTATTGTATCAAGTGTCTTGATAATCTACAAGGTTAGTTTTCAAATAAGTGAAGTGATACCCACAATTCTAGATGCCTAAGTTGTTCTCAATGCACATGCTTGAGTACCAGTGGAAGATGGAGAGTATACAGATCGGTAGTGTGAGTGTATGAAGAGACTCTACTTATCCCAATACATCTCAAGTTTGATGTACAAGCAATTCCTTCTTATTTCCTATACCGCACAAGGTGTTCAAGTCACCTTGCGTTATGTATATATATGAATGTTGATCATAGTGGAATTGAGTTAAATGTCTTCACATTCCTTCAAAAATGATAGATATGGTTGTGCAGTTTTAGGAATATGTTTATAATGGTATATAGGATTATTCATAAGAGTTTCAAATGATTTGGTGGTCCGCAATACATATCCTAGTGTTGATGTGTGACAATTAGTCTGGAATACCCTATTTTCATCAGTTTAATATGTTTCATGTCTTGTGGATGCATAGAATGATCAGATACTTCGGGAGAAGGATGTGTGGATAGTGTTAAAAAGATACATTTCTCATGTCTTGGTCCGCATGATGATTTTGATGTCTCCCCAGTGGTACAAAGATGGACAGTTAGCAATATGTGTGTTGTTTAGGCCGACAATCTAGTTTGCTTCATATGCGAAGGATCCTGATAACTTGTTTTGGCATTGAAAGATGTGTTGTGACATGTTTTGGGTCCTATTGTGATGTGTTGAGATCTAAAATCTATTTTATTTTCATAATGTATATGTTTGAAGCCTACCCATGGAGAATTATATGTTTCATCTAAAAGTCTTTCTGGTGTTGACCTAATTAATGTTTTGAGTTGTTGCAGAGGATATATATAGAAGAACAAAGCCATTTGTGAGGCAAGCAAGTAAGTGTGAATGTGACAGATGATAATGAGATGTATGAAGTGTGTGGTTGGTATGATGGAGTAATTGCACAAAAAAGAGGATTACAACATCAACATATGTCAGATGCTTCTTTCATAGCAGTTCATAGTTATGTTATCATTGTAATCCTTTATAGCATTGAGCTTTCTTCAGGGAGTAGTAGCTTCCTTGGTTTGTAGCCCTAAAATAAAGTCAACAGGGCATAGTAGATTTCTTGGGTTGTAGCCCTAAAACAATGTTTTAATCTTTATTGCAGTGAGCATTATATATTGTGAGCTAACACTCACCGTGGTTTTTCCCTTTCTGGGTTTTCCATGTAAAAATCATGGTGTCATTGTGTTGATTAATGTGGTACATGACTTACTTTATGTTCTTTAAGTAATTTGATTTGACCTGCAAATAAAGTAGTTAAGTTTTTGTATATGTTGATTCACCCCATCCCACTAGTATCCCTGTGTGTTCAATAGGACCTTGGAGCTCATTGTGAGGTTTTACAAGATTTGTAAGATATGCTAATGTTAAAACATTTGTTCTTGTACCAGAATGGCAAGACAAGAAATTGAGCCAAGAAAACAAAACATAGTGAAATGCCTAAGATCACTTTTAAGAAAGAGCCATCTCCTGAATAAAAGATGGAAGAACCAAAGATTTTTGCAAAGGAAGCTTGGCTCACTAGTTTTGAGACACTAGCTGATGCACTCAAATGTATCTGCCTAGAAAGGAGGAAAATCCTTGAAGATACAAAAAGATTGTCAATCCCTACTATTGTAAAGACTAGTAAACCATCCACACATCATGACATGCCTTTTGGGTGTGGTCAGGATGTGCCTATTATGAGTCTCCACCTACTAATTTTGTGTTACTCGATTCTAACGGAGAGGAGGAACTAGAGGAATTCCCTTTGTCAGAAAGTGATATGTAGACCTATTCTTTCACAAAATTTTTTTGTATTTGAATAAGGATATAAATACCAAGAAGTGAATAAAGTAAAGTTTTGGCTTTTTGAGTAAGAAAATGTTCGTGTGATGAATCTGAGATTCTGTATTTATGAACTTGTACTTTTATGATAGTGTATCAAATTTTACATGTTTTGATAAATTTCTATGCAATGATTAGGTGTGGTATTGTTATGGAACACTCTGAAAACCAACTAGGAGGGAACCTGGATGGCCCAAATCCTAAGAAAAAACCCATGGCAAAATTAGATCAAATTTTGTCATTTTTAAATGAAACAAAAGGAATATTGGAAGCCCTGGAATAGGAAGTTAGAGGGGGAGAAACCAATCAAGAACACCACTCTGAAGGAAGAGAAGAATCTAGTTTCCATGGTGAACCAAGAGTAAATGATCAAGACTCACAAATTCATAGAGGTAAAAACTCGCCTTACCAATGAGCTACTCTGAGGTATGAAGAAAGTAATATCTCCTAAGTTTGATGGAATAGTGAATGGAGATGCAACTGAGGCTTGACTGACAGAGATGGAAAAATATTTTGAGATAAGAAATTATTCTAAGACTACCAAGGATGTATGGTGAGCATACCAGTTAACTAGAGAAGCATCCATGTGGTGGATGAACAAGAAAATGGAATTAGGATTGAGTTCCTTGAGTCTAGCTTGGGATAAATTTGTGATCGTATTTAGGAAAAGGTAGTTGCCCCAACTTTGCTTTAACCAAAAATTAATAGATTTTCAAAATCTACGTCAAGGAGATATGATTGTCACTGAATACTAGGAAAAATTTACTAGGTTATTGAAGTATGTGCAACAAGATTAGAAGGATGAAAGATTTAGAATAAGGAAGTTTATCATGGGCTTGAATTCTCAAATTGGTGGAGAAGTAGATGTTCATGGACCCACAACCATGGATCAAGTTTTTGAGAAAGCCATCAAGCAAGAGCTGAAGCTCAAATCTATCTATGTGTATCGAGAAAGATCTCAAAGGAAATTTAATTGGAGTCATCCTTTGACATCCTTAAAAAAGAGAAGCAAGAATCAGGAATCCTAAGAAAGGAACCATGGTAAAAGTTATAGATTTACCAAAAATGAATCCAAAGATGGAAATAGGGATTTCAATCCTACAAGGAATGATGATAATACCAACTGATCTTTAGGAAAGGGAGGTCCTCTGGGAGGGTGTTTTATGTGTGGAGGAGATCATTATGCCAACCAGTGCCCCACGAAGCGTCAAGGTAATTTTTATGGAGGCAAACCTTTAACTTCACAGCAAATGACTTTTCAACAAAGGATTCATCCTACTCTTGATAGTCGTCAAGCTGAGTATTAGGTTACTCCTACTGAAACCACAAGTAATCTTTTTGGAACCCCAATTTCTATTCTTATAGATATTGGAGCAACTGAAATTTTTGTAACTCTAGAATACTTGATAAAATGTCTAGGAAAGTTGGTTTTATGGCTAATTCATGGACAATAGAGTTTGAAAACCAGTCAAGAGCTCGAGTAGAGCATGCTTGTTTGAAGCTAGATTAACCCTACCTACTTTTTCCACGGAGGTCAACCTATATGTAGCACGTCTAGGATCCTATGATGTCATCTTAGGGATGGAATGGATATCTTAGCATAAGGCAAAAGTTTATTGTCTTTCCAAAATAGTAGAATGCATTGATGATGATGGAAATGTTGTCCTTATCTAAGGTTTTCAGAGAGAAATGAAAATTAAGAAAATTTCCATGATGCAATTGAAAAGAGAAAAATGGAAAGGATTTCAAATGTTTGTAGTTAAATGGAGGAGATAAAAGATGAAGAGGAGAAGAAATTAAAGGAAAATACTTTTGAAGAGTACCCTTTTCTTCAATATTTTTGGGATGTGTTTCTGGGAGACCATCCAGGTCTACCCCTGAAAAGAGTTTTTGATTTTGTAATAGATATTATTCCTGGATCAAAACTAGTATCCAAAGTACCTTATCGGATGACTACTACTGAGTTGGTGGAGTTAAAAGCTCAACTCCAGGAATTGTTGCAAAAAGGGTTGATTAGAACTAGTGTGTCACCTTGGGGAGCGCCAGTGATCTTTGTTAAGAAGAAAGATGGCAGTCTACATCTTTGTACAGATTATTGTATGCTTAACAAAGCAATGATTAAGAACAAGTATCCTCTCTCGTGCATAGATGATACTTTTGATCAAATGTGTGATGCCATTGTATTTTCCAAAATTGACCTTAGATCAGGGTATCACCAGTTGAGATTAAAGGATGAAGATATTCACAAGACAACTTTTCAAACAAGGTATGGGCATTATGAGTTCATAGTCTTACCTTTCAGTTTGACCAATTCTCTAGCAGCATTTATGAATTTGATAAATAGTGTTTTCAGAGACTGTCTAGACAAATTTATTTCAGTGTTTTCAGATGATATTTTAATCTACTCTCGTAATGAGGAGGAATACCATCAACACTTGTGGATAGTTTTGCAATGACTCAGAAAGGATAAACTTTATTGAAAGTTATCCAAATGTAATTTCTTTCAAAAAGAGGTGCAATACTTGGGTCATATCATATCATCTAAAGGAATTTTTGTAAATCCATCGAAGATAAAGGCTATTTTGGAATGGCCTACTCCTAAAAATGTGCATGAAGTGTGCAGTTTTATGGGTTTAGTAGGGTATTACAGGAAGTTTGTTTTAAACTTTTCTATAATTGCCCATCCTATCACTTCCTTGCTGAGAAAAGGAAAGAGACTTAAGTGGTACAATAAGTGTGAAGAAGATTTTAATATTCTTAAAAGGAAATTAACTTCAGCACCAATTCTTAAAGTGCCAGACCCAGAGGGTCATTTTGCTATTTTGACTAATGCTTCAGGAGAAGGGTTAGGAGGAGTGCTTATGCAAGATGACCAAGTTCCAACCTAAGAGTCGAGGAAGCTACGACCTTATGAGAAAAATTATGCCCCTCATGACTTAGAATTAGCTATAATTGCCCATCCTCTCCAAGTATGGAGGCATTCTTTATTAGGAAAGCAATTTGAATTGAAATCTAATAATCAAGGTTTGAAGTACATCTTCACTCAACTTAACCTTAACGCCCAACAAAGAATATGGTTAGAGCTCATCTATTTGATGCAAGAGTATCCCTAGTTCAAGAGCAACCTTGCATCAATCAAAAATATTTGCATTTCAGTTTGTTTCTTTTTAGTTTTCAGTTTAGTTTAGGTAGTTCAGTCAGTAGCATTTTCTGTATTTTGGTCCGCATTCTACCGCAGTTGCATTCTAGATCTTGTGAAGCTAGACTTAGCATCTAAATTCATTCATCTACAACATATCCAAAATTCAGAGTATTTGGTTAAGATACTGAAAAGTTATTACTATCAGAAGATCGAATGTTTTCTCAAAATAGAGCATTCTAGCTGTTATCAGGAATTGTGGTTAACAACATAAAACCATTAATAAACCAATAAACATCAATGAAAATTGTGAATAACAAGATTGAAAAAATAAAGCACAAACCTCACAAACCTTGTTATCCTGCAGCTTCCATTGTTCGCCTAGTTTCGATTGATCTTTTGTGATGAATGTTGCCCTCAAGAAGCTCACTTCCTTGCTTCGTTCTTCAATATGGCGATGGAGAAATGGCTATGATACTTTATTGCTATGAAGATGAGCTTCAAAGCAATGCGGGTGATCTCAATAAAATGTATGGTAGTGGGGGTGCCAAAGGTGCGCTGGTAATTTGACAGAGTAACTGTACTGAAAGCTTGGATAATTGAAATGGAGGAATAAGGTTCAATTTATAGACTTAGAAGAGAAGATATCAACGGTTGAGAAGAAATGAGAAGATCAATGGGTGAGGATGGTTGAGGAATGTGCGTGAATAGAAAGAGGACAAGTGTCCAAGCTCCATCATGCAACAGGAGAGTTAACAAAATTGATTGAAGAGTTAACAGAATAGACCAATTAGTTAAGTGAATTGATTAGGGAGTTAAGTGAATTGATTGGAGAGTTGACTGAATAGACTAATTAGTTAAGTGAATTGACTGGAGAGTTGACTGAATAGACTAATCAGTTAAGTGAATTGATTGATTAGTGAACTCAAATGACCAATTAGTTAACAGATTTGATTGATGAGTTAACTAATTTTGACTGGAGGATAAATAGGAAATGTGGGTGAGGGAATATTAGCTAATTAAATATTTAAAATATTTAATTACATGTGCAACATGGTGAGGTGGAAAGGTGAGGTGGATTTATGAAATTAGGACTTAGGATAGAGGAATTTAGGATTAATTAAATAATTTAGGATTATTTAATTATGTGAGACATTAGAATAATTTAGGGAATTTAATTAAATAAATTAATTTTTATTTAATTATGGGATAATGAATCAATCAAATAAACTTAGGATATTTATTTAATTGATAGAAGAAAATAAGAATTAAGATAAATATTAGAATATTTACTTAATTTGACACAAGCCAATTTTAGGTGTATACACTGGCAGTCTCAGACAATCAGCTAAAGGAGAAGACCTGCGGAGCATTTCATGACTTGCAAAGTTCAAATACATATCATTCAATGTCATTTGGTTCATGGCCAACCTTCCTTGAGATCCTCATATCATTCCATTCATTCGCGGAGGATTTCTATTTGATTAGGTCTGACCTATCCGTGTACACACGTTACAACTCTTCATCAGAGTTTATGATCTTCCTTGGACGATGCAGAGGAATCTTATGTTATGGATATGATATATAATGATGTAATAGATCCCTAGGAAAGTAGTGATTCACATAGTGATAGTTTGATAGTTTGAATTCATGCAAAGGAACTTCAAAGCTATATCTTGTGAATATTTTGATATTCTACAATCAGGCCTGTGAGCCCTAATTGTAAGCCCGCATGTTGCCAGCCAATCTATATTTGAAATCTATGATAAACTGAATGATAGAATCTGCATTTGTTTCATATCTTTGAGTTGTTTTCATTGTGTTTACTTTAGCTACATGGTGAGGATTTTTCATTCTATGAACCCTCCTATCATGACTGTACCAAGTGGTATCAGAGCGAAGGTTTGAATCTTTGGGAGTAAATTGATAGAAGTTGGCAAAGGAATTATATAAGATCTTGTTGTAGATAGATCACCAAATCTGAGGCAGGTTACTTGTGTCGCAACCAATTGTCGATTGTGAGGCGGTTGTCACCTTGTAACCTGATCGCTGAACTTGAGGCAGTTTACACTTGATCCTAGGAAGATGCCACTGAGGAGAATCCCCGTTGTTGGGACAATGGCTGGTAGGATGGATGAGATGATGGAAATGATGAAAATAATGAGAATTTGATTGGATGCTATCGAGGAAGATAGGTGAAGAGGATTGACACCTGGACCTAATGTTGAAAGTGATGATGAAGAGGAATTTCAATCTATTGAACAAATTGGTGAAACCCTAGGAGGTGATGAAGAAGAAGAATTAGATCAAGTGAAGATGTTGCAATCTATTTCAAAGATCAAGAAAAGACCTAGAATTGATGTACCAAACTAAACTGGCAATTTAAATCCTAAAGAATTAATTTACTGGATAAATGACATGGAAGAATACTTTGAGTATGAAGAAGTTGAAGATCCGGAGAGGGTGAAATTTGCAAAGATAAAGTTGAAAGGACATGCTGCTATATGGTGGAAGGAAGTTCAGTTGGATAGAAATAGAAGAGGAAAAGAAAATATTACAAAGTGGGATAGGATGGTGACAAAATTGAAGAATTAGTTTATACCTGCTGACTATGAGTTGGAACTGTTGAAAAGATTGCACAACCTGAGATAAAAGGAGAAATATGTGAAGGAGTACACTAAATAATTTCATAAGACGATCATAAGGATAGGACATAGTGAAGCAAGCAAGGAGAAAGTGGATAGATACATCAATGGACTGAGATTGAACATTCAAGAGGAACTAAGTTTGGTGTGGATGACAACATTGGAAGAAGTATACCAGTTTGCTCTTAAAGTTGAAGAGAAGTTGAATAAAAGGCATGATCAGAGATAGAGAGTTAGAGGAAGTAAATTTCAGAGAGGTAGAACATTTTCTGGAGGAGATAGATCATTTGTAGAGAAGAACAAATTAGAGAACACATTCAAGGAGGACAAAGATAACAATGCATACTGGAGAGATGACAAAACTTTTTACCATAGAGGAAACCCTAGTCCATACCGAATTGAAGGATATAGAAGAGAAGGAAGAGGACCTGATAGGAGAACATTCAGAGGCACTTATTTCAAGTGTGGAGGTGAAAGACATAGAGCATTTGAATGTAATCAAGGGATTACAAGCAAGAGAACATATCAGAACAGTGGAAGAGCAGCCTATGTGGAAGAAGAGCCTGTTGGATCACCTAGTTCAGTTGGTAAACTTGAGAAAGGAGAATCACTTGTGATGAGGAGAGCACTATTTCAAGCATAGACAAATGAGGAACCACTGTAGAGGAAAAGTTTGTTCAGCACTAGATGCAAATCAGGAGGTAAATGTTGTAAAGTTCTTATTGATAGTGGTAGTTTTGATAACCTAGTTTTAGAGGAGATGATGACTAAGTTGGAAAGATTGAAACGCCCTAAGCCATATCAGATAGCATGGATTTAGGATGATTATAAGGTACTAGTGAGTGAACAATGTTTGGTGAAATTTCATATTGGATCTTATCATGATAAAGTCTTGTGTGATATTATGCTTATGGATATTTGTCATATCTTGTTGGGTAGACCTTGGCAGTATGATAGAAAAGCCATACATGATGGAAGAAATAATACATACACTATAACATCAAATGGGAAGAGAATTAGTTTGATTCTTTTGGAAGATGATTCTAAGAGTGAAGTATGTGGAAATGCTAGAATCTATTTGGTGGATGGGAGAAAATTTTTGGATGGTTTTAGACATGAGAATATGTGTTATGCTTTGATCCCTAAGAAGCTTGAAACATTAAAGAAGGAGACTAAAGAATCACAACCAGGGGAGATAATTATGTTGTTGACAGAATATGAAGACATCATATCAGACAATGTACTTGAAGGATTACCGTCGTTCAGGAGTATCAATCATCACATGGATCTTATACCTGGAGCTAGTTTGCCTAACAAAGTAGTACACAGAATGAGATTGGCATAGAATGAAGAATTGAATAGGCAGATAAAAGAATTGTTGAGGAAGGGTTTGATCAGAGAAAGTTTGAGTCCATGTGCAATACCTACAGTATTAGCACCTAAGAAGGTAAGAAGGATGGAGAATTGAGGATGTGTACAGACTCTAGAGCAATCAACAAGATCACAATTAAGTATAGATTTCCTTTACCTAGGATGGATGATATCATGGATTATTTGAGTGGAGAAATTTTTTTCACAAAGATAGATTTGAAGAGTAGATACCATCAGATCTGAATCAAAGAAGGAGATGAATGGAAGATTGCTTTTAAGACAAATGAAGGGTTGTATGAGTGGTTAGTAATGCCTTTTGGATTGACAAATGCACCTAGTACTTTCGTGAGATTGATGAATGAAGTTTTGAATAAATTCTTGGGTAAGTTTGTTATTGTATACTTGGATGATATTCTAATTTTCAGTAAGACAAAAGAAGAACATTTCCAACACCTTAGACAAGTATTACAGAGACTGAGAGAAGAGAAATTGTTGATAAACATCAAGAAGTGTAGTTTCATGAAGGAAGATTTGGTATATTTGGGATTTGTGGTTTTTATGGAAGGATTGAAGATGGACCCTGAGAAAGTGAGAGAAATTGTTGAATGGCCTACACTAGAGAGCATTGGAGAAGTCAGATCGTTTCATGGATTAGCTAGTTTCTACCAAAGTTCATCAAAAAATTTAGTTCAGTATGTAACCCTATGACAAAGACAATGAGAGGTGATCGAAAAGATTTCAAGTGGACATCAGGAGCAGATAAAAGTTTTGAATTGTTGAAGTAGAAAGTGATAGAGCAACCTATTTTGGCATTACCAGATTTCAATAAGGTATTTCAAGTAGATTGTGATGCAAGTGGAAATGCAATTGGAACAGTGTTAAGTCAAGAAGGTAGACCAGTGGGATATTTCAATGAGAAGTTGAATGATGCAAGGAGAAGATATTCAGATTATGATCAAGAGTTCTATGCCATAATTCAAGCCTTGAAGAAGTGGAGACATTACTTGTTTCCTAAGGAGTTTGTGTTGTATGGAGATCATCAAGATTACAATATTTGAATAGTCAAGGTAATTTGAATCAGAGACATATGACATGGGTGGAGTTCATGCAGAGTTATACATTTGTATTGAAGCATAGGAGTGGAAAATCAAACAAAGTTACAGATGCCTTGAGTAGGAGAAGGGACTTGCTAACAGAGATGAGAATTGAAGTGTTGGGATATGATGAATTAAAAAACATGTATGAGGAAGATCTTGATTTTGCATAACGTTGGAGAGCATTTAAGAAACCTGTTGTTAGATCTAGGGCACACAACTGAGAGGGGGGGTGAATCAATTGTACAAAAACTTGCTTCTACTTCAAGCACTTGATTCTTCTTTGTTAGTTAATAGCATATTAGTTAACCATTCATGAAAGCATAATGCATAAACACAGAAGCAGATAAACATCAACACATTGGACACCAAGATTTTGACGTGGAAAACCCAGTTAAGGGAAAAACCACGGGGTGATTAACCCAAGGATTATTCTCTGTTAGAAGAATAAGAAAAATGAATGGCACATGCCAATTAGGGCTCATTGCCTGAGCACACTGCTCACAAAGAGGCACACTACCTACAGGAGACACACTGTCTACAAAGTGATAAGAATCACAAACTTGAATTGGAGATTGACATCTTTACCATGTCTGGATCAATTCCATTTAAGCCCGAGATACTTCTGCTCTGCCCTTCGCTCTTTTGCTATGCCCCACTCATCCACTCCACACACACTTTGAAATGAACTCACAAACCTTTATTTATACAAGGCATTGACTTAGGAACAATCATCTAAGTTGGCAATCATCCACAAGAACATTCGCAAGTCGGCAATCATCCACAAGAGCATTCGCAAGATGAATAACTCATCCGGTCGGCCAGTCTGAACAAGAATAACTTCATCCAGAAGAATATCTTCAATTCTGGGCTCTAACACTAGTGTGGACCGACAACACAACCTCAACATGATCCAAGAACCTTCACAAGCTTGCCTGAGTGACCAGGTACATCCGCACTTCCTCTACTTACTGGAATCTCTTCTCCTCTTCATCCAGAACTTCAAGAACACAGTCTGTCGCGACTGTCAAACTGAACCAGGTTCTTCCGAACCTCCAAACTATGTACAAACCAAGATGACACATCACAAGGACATCCCAAACACTCCTTCCAATCTGCAGAGTCTGACAATGCACCTCCGGATCTCACCAGACCTTTTTGTAACACTCTGTCACTCCGGAGCATCTCTCGGAACCAGTTCTACTTGACCGATCACAACTTTTTCATATTTTCATGCGGACCTCTAAAATCTTAACTAGATCATCTCAAGACTCATATCTACAAACCCTTTAATCCGTATCCTTTGATCCTCAACCTATTGAGTACATTTGCCTTCTTCTCATCACTGTTCTTCACTGTTCCTGATTGAGACTAATTTTCTCAATATCCTCAGTACACAGCTCATCCAATCCTTCTTACCAATGCAATATGAGTATGTTGACATTAATGACAACACTGGTTAACCTCATACTTGCAACACCTATTGCCATAGACAAGTGGTTAGATTATTTCATTTAGGAAGATATGTTGTTCAGAGGAAATTAGTTATGCATACCCAGAAGTTCCATGAGAGATAATTTGATCAAGGAGAACTATAGTGGTGGATTAGCAGGATATTTTGGCATTAACAAGACAATGGCTTTGGTAAGTGACAACTAATTTTGGCCTTAGATACATAAGGATGTTAGGAAATTTGTGCAGAGTTGTAGAGTTTGTCAAGTTGCAAAAGGGAGTAGTCAGAACACTGGATTGTATAAACCTTTGACAATACCGGAGAGACCTTGGGAAGACATAAGCATGGATTTTGTGATGGGATTTCCTAAGACACAGAGAGAACATGATTCAATATTTGTAGTGGTGGATAGATTTTCAAAGAGGCACATTTCATACCTTGCAAGAAGACAATTGATGCAGTGCATTTCAACGAGATTGTGAGATTGCATGGATTACCTAAGAGTATAATTTCAGACAAAGATACAAGATTTCTTGGATACTTTTGGAAGACACTTTGGAAGAAGATGAAGATAGATTTGAAGTTCAATTTAGCATTTCATCCATAGACTAATGGACAGATAGAGGAAGTGAATAAGAGTTTAGCAAACTTGTTGAGATGTCTATCTAGTTAGAGAGAAGGCAGGAAGTTAGGATTTGATTCTTTCACAAGCAAAGTTTGCATATAATAATTCAGTGAATAGGAGTACCAGAAGAACACCTTTCAAGATTGTTACCAGAGAAAACCTTAGAGGAGTAGTAGAGTTGAGAGATATCATTTTGGAAGAAAAGAGAAGTGCAGAAGTAGAAGGATTTGCAGGACATATGGAGATAGTGCATAATCAGGTGAAGAAGCATTTGGAGGATATGAATAGCAAATATAAGGAGCAAGCAAATGAGAAGAGAAGACACAGATAGTTTTCAATTGGAGATGAAGTGATGGTATACTTTAGAAAAGAAAGATTTCTAGTTGGAACATATAATAAGTTGAAGATGAAGAACTTTGGACCTTGTAGGATACTCAGAAAACTTGATTCAGGAAATGCATATGAAGTGGAGTTACCAGAAACATTGGGTATATCACCTATATTCAACATTGTAGACCTATATCAGTATCATGAAGTAGAGTTCAGTGACAGCATTGAAGAAGACTTGAAGAAGTAGTTACCACAACGAGCACCAGAGCAGATTGAATACATTTTGGACAGCAGAGTTGGATGTAGCACCAGAGAAAGACAATACAAAGAATACCTTGTGAAGTGGAAAGGCAGACCAGAAGAAGATTCATCATGGATTTCTTAGGCTGAGGTAGATCATCTTGGTTTTCCTCTAGCCCTAGCAAAGTGAGGGACTCACTTTTTCAATAACCCCAAATGTCTAATGTAGGAGCATCCCTGGTTCAAGAGCAATCTTGCATCAACCAAAAACATTTGCATTTCAGATTGTTTATTTTCATTTTCCAATTTAGTTCAAGCAGTTCAATCAGTAGCATTTTCTGTATTTTGGTCCGCATTCTACCACAGTTGCATTCAAGATCTTGCGGAGCTGGACTTAGCATCTAAATTTATTCATCTACAACATATCTGAAATTTAGAGCATTTGGTTAAGATATTAGAAAGTTATCACTATCAGAAGATCGATTATTTTCTCAAAATAGAGCATTCTAGCAATCTCAGACAATTAGCTAAAGGAGAAGACCTGTGGAGCATTTCACGACTTGTGAAGTTCAAAGACACATCATTCAATGTCATTTGGTTCATGGCCAACCTTCCTTGAGATCCGCATATCATTCCATTCATTCGCAGAGGATTTCTATTCGATTAGGTCCAACCTATCTGTGTACACACGTTACAACTCTTCATTGGATTTTGTGATCTTCCTTGGCTAACGCAGAGGAATCTTATGTTCTGGATATGATATATAATGATGTAATAGATCCCTAGGAAAGTAGTGATTCACATAGTGATAGTTTGATAGTTTGAATTTATGTGAAGGAACTTCAAAGCTATATCTTATGCATATTCTGATATTCTGCAATCAGGCCTATGAGCCCTAATTGTAAGCTCACAACAGGCCAATCTGTATTTGAATCTATGATATACTGAATGACTAAATTTGCATTTTTTTCATATCTTTGAGTTGTTTCCATTGTGTTTACTCTAGCTACATGGTCAGGACAGTTCATTTTGTGAACCCTCCTACCGTGACTGCACCACTATTATTATGATTTTGAGGTTAACTATATTAAGGGTAAGGAAAATAGAGTGGTTGATGCCTTAAGTCGAAGAAGGCATATATTGGCAATAGTATCAGTGCACTTTGATTTTAAAGCTTAGATATTGAAAATTTTGACCGGAGATGAATATTATGAGCAAATTTTGAAAGATTTAACAGAAAATCTTATGATGGTTTTTATTTTGAACCTAATGGGTTATTGAGATTCAATAACATAATATTTGTTCCAAATCAAAGAGATTTAAGAAGAACTATGTGGAAAGAAGTGCATTCTACACCATATTCAGGTCATCCTATAGTGAAAGTTGTTAGCTGACATGAAACCCTTATATTTTTGGAAATGTTGTCACATAGATTTGCACCCAACGTTGAAGGATTTTAGGGCTCCAACAATCTAGTGAAACATTAAGATGACCTCCAGGTGTGGGACCCTATAGGGAGGCCAAATCTCTAGAGATAGGCTAGTTCCTTAGCTAAATGAGAGATTCAGTGATCCTAAGACTGAACCTAATCTATCCACCATTTATGAAAAGAGGAAGAATGATGAACTGAAAGTAAAAGGAGGTGATACACCAGGTTTGAATATGAAAGCTCTCACAAAACTAAGAAAATGCACAGCATAATCAAATATAGCTGATAAATATACACAGATCTAACAGGTCTTAACAGAGGTAAAGAGCAAGAAAAGGTTGAGAGGAACTAAACATTCATAGACAAACCATCCTTAGATTACATGGAGTTAAAAACCAACATAAAGAGGTAAGAATAACCAACATATATTCAATCAAAAGGCACGGTTACAGCAAAGGAGAGCTCTGTTTGAATACAAAATGAATAAGTATCCCACACTCAATACATCTTACAAGGATGTATATATAGTACTTGATTACAATTGACCTAACTCATCTGTTATAATTAATTTGCCCCATGGGCTATCAAGACAACATCCACGTCGGAAGGGATGTCCATCTACAAGGAATAACTATAGGAAACATCTGGATCCTAGAGTAGTCGGAAGATATTTGTGTCTTCAATGCGAATAGCCAATTCATCCATCTGCAATAATCAATGCAAAATATCTAAAATTTGGGCAGTTGAGTGAATATTTTTCCTTAATGGAAAATGAGGAGGACAAATGAATCCTTCCTTCATCCCTATGTACAAAGCTTTTACAACACTTCAAATATCCGAATCCAAATATCTAAATTCTCTTACAATTCATTACAAACTCTATGCCATCCTGCATTCCTAAAATTTTTGAATAATTCAGCCTCTGCATATTGATGGTGTCAGATTGTCATTGATGTCAAAAAGGTCTTGCAGGAGGTAAGTGCAAGAGGTTGATGCTTCATAGGTGTGTTCATGCTTCACCAAGGGTAAAAACATAATGTATTTGTTTATGACATTGCATGTTGATAATGCTTGTGAGAAAAGGTCATCATCATTTTGGTGAAATCAGGAATTGTTTGATATCAGTGAGAGATTGTATATTCTTCATTGGAGATCATTTGAGGTTTTCAATTGTCTAAGTTTTTATTATGGAGGAGGTGATCTCAGGAGTTTAAATTGTATATGTTGAAGTATTGAATCTTTTTTGATGGCTCAAAAGGGTTTTTTTTTTTCAAGGGTGCCTTGAATTTGATGTTTAGATGATGTGTACTGATATCCATATTGCACCAGACATGCTCAAGGTTGAGGTGATTAGTATGATGTGGTGTTTTTGATAATACAATAAGAATGGCTAAAGATGTATTATCTACTCTAAATCCTTATTTATTTCTAAGTCTCTAAACCTCTGCACTTTTAAATCTGTTTGGAAGGTGACTTATGATAGAAGGTTTACAACTTAAAAGACACAGCTTGGAGGGTTTAAGATCATGGGGCAACCGGCCTCTTTCCTTCTTTTCATTGATGGAGCAAGTCCTCTACATGCGCGGGCTTTCAATGTTTTTGAATTTAAAATTTTATCACTGCCAAAAGGTCAAGAGGGCACGGGTTTGTGTGAGCTCGATGCATTAAGGAAAAGGCTATTATTTTTCCTTGAAAATTTGTGAAGAGTTTAGAAATTTTTGAAGCCCGAATACTTTCCTTTTTAAAACTTAGTAATTTCCTTTTAAATCTTTTTGGTCAGACCCTTATGTGATAAATGTAAGGAGTTTTTTTTAATAAGGAGATTTTTATTGTTTTTTCTAAATAAGAAAAATCTTTATGAAGAGATTTTTGTATATTGGAAGTCAGAAAAGAGATAAACATCAAAATTTTTCGAGGAGATTTTTTTTAAGAAAAATTGGTGAATTTTTTTTAGGATATGAAGAGTCTTATTGAAAAGAATATGAAGGATCATTTTTGCAGAGAAGATGAACAAATTTTTTGAGAAGGAGATGAAAGGTTTGATGAAGACAAATTTTATTGAAGACTATTTTTTTATTATTTTTTACAAAGAAGGAGAAAGGGTTGGAGATTCTTGAACAAATTTTCATGATTTATTCTTTGCAGATTGGAGAATACAAAAAGAATGTTCAAAATGAAAATTGAAAAGAAATTGATTTTTTGCAGAGATGTAATTTGTTTGGTTCAGGATTTGTTGCAGGTTCTTTATGAGAAAGAAGTTGAAAGGTTTTATGCTTTGAAGAAAGTTTGAGAAGATGAAAAGTTCTCAGAGAGCATTGATTAGTTTTTTTAAATGCAGAGAGAAATATGAAAAGACTGAGGAATATTTTCATGCAGGGGCAATATTGAAAATCACTTAATTATCTTGTGCAGAATATAAAAGGTTTTATGCAAATACAAAAATATCAAGGATTGTAACAGTTGTTGAGAGAAGACAAAACATGAAAAGTCATCTTGTATATAATGGCTTTGCAGGTGGATTGATAAAGGTGTGTGAGTGACGTTGTGCAGATTAATGATGAACTGACAGGATCAAATACAGATACAAAGATTGACAAGATTATCAGAAAGACAATATGCAATTGCAATGATAATCAGGTGCATGAATCATGAATTTGATTGAACAAAGACATTGAGACTAGTATGCAGATTGATTTGAGTTGATGAGAAAGATGGCCATTTGACAGACACATGTGAGAGAAGAAGTGCTTCGTATTGAAATAGAGAAACCCTCTGAGTTCTTAATTTGTTCTGTATTAGGGGTTGGTGCTCCTTGAAGCTGGTGCTTCGAAATGAATTAGGGGTTGGTGCTCCTTGAAGTTGGTACTTCTAAATGAATTAGGGGTTGGTGCTCCTTGAAGTTGGTGCTTCTAAACATTGTAATCAGTAAGATTTTTGATAAAGCCAGTGAGGTAGTTTTGGAGTGGTTTTTCTACCCAGAAGGGTTTTCCACTCGTGAAAAGCATGTGTCATAATCTTCTGTGTGTGTGTGTATGATTTACTTATGAAGTTTTGTTCTCTTTCTGTATTCACAATCATGTGCATATGTATTTGACAAATCAATGTTATCTTTCTCTCTTTGTGCTCTGAAAGTTAAAGTTCTTAAAAAGATTTAAAAATTCACACAACACTGATTCACCCTCCCTCTCAGTGTTGTCCTGGATTCCTACACATATTTCATGTCAGCTGACCATACTGATATTCAGATATGCATGTCCATATCTGGATCTTGAATTCTGAATAAAAAATTTAAAGTGTGGAATTTCCTCAAAAGCCCACCAAATGATAGAGGGTGAAATTCTAAGCATATTTACCTCTTGGATCATGTGGAGATTCCCCAGAATGAAGAAGATATTCATGGTGAAAGTTGCGGTCAACGGGCCTATGGATATCCATGTTTACTCAGTATCCTGACATCCGGATGCACCCATCAAATTTACCTCAATGGTCAATCGGGCCATCATCTGCATGAATACCCGATGTCTGGATGTTAACTTGATATCTAGATATTAGCTTAATATCTAGATCCTGCTTTATGTCCATGCCCATGAAACTAATGTCCATATCCTGATGACATCATCTACATATTGGGAAGGTAAGGATATTAAGACTTGTCAAGTATCTTGTGTCGGAATGTCTTGATGATGTCATTGACATTGAACATCTCTTTGGAAAGGATCTGGATGATGTCATCAGGATGTGCATTTTAAAAGATCTGGATGGATGGCTAAGATGGAACCACGCAGTTGCTGCCCGCTGCCCCACAAGGAATCGACATCTACAAATAGATTCCCCATGGGCTGGTAGGGAATGGTTAGGATTTCCAGATTTTAGAAAAGATCCAGATCTTAGCTAAGGTCTGGATCTTAGCTAAGGTCTAGATATTAAGATAATATCTGGAAATTAACTAAGGTCCAGATACTTAGAAAATATCTGAATATCCAGATGACAGACATCCATACCAAAAGAAAACCAAGTATAAAGGTAAAGATTTCTACAAAGGCAAACCTTTGAAGATTTAAGGTTTTTTGTTTTTTTGGGGTTTTTTGCAAGGATTCTTCAGATGGATTTTCAATTTTTTTTGCAAGGCAAAACAATATATTTTGAAGGGTTTAAGGCTTGTAGAGTTAAATGCCAAGGGATTCCAACAAGCTTTTCAAGGTGAACTATTTGACTCTGGACAGAGGAAAATAGGTCAATTGGAAAGGAATGAAAAATAATGCTGCAAGATTTATGGTAGGATGCCTAGAGTGTCAGTGAGGAGTATCAGTGAGTTAAGGTTGAACACCAACACCCAATAGGACTTTTGTATCCTCATGGAATACCTGAATGGAAATGATAGGTTATTAGTATGGATTGTGTCTAAGGACTACCTATGTCCCGCTATAAGCATGATGCTATTCTTGTGGTAGTGGATAAACTTACTAAGGTAGCTTATTTTATGCCTAATAATATTGTTAGAACACACTAATATACTGAGAGGGGGGTTAATAAGTATATGCCAAAGCTTAATCTAAATTATCTTTATCAACCAAAACTATTTAATACCTTAAACAGGTGATAAACCAAATTAGGAAATCCAAAGCACAACACATAAGCACACAACCATAACACTAGATTTACGTGGAAATCCCTAGAAGGGAAAAACCATGATGAGAAAGTTTCTTGGATCTACTATCCAAATCTAGCCTCACAAATAAAAATAGGATTACAATATTATTTATGGGCTACAACCCAAAGGGAGTTGTAACTCCCTAAAATACAATACAACACTTACAGAATGAGGATACAACCTCTATACATCACCCTTGACAAATTCCACTGATCAAACACCTCTGTAATGTCAACACACTAAACACTGAAACAAATCTTCACAAACCTTGCTACCTTCAACACACTTCCACACCTACACTCACTCACTTTCACACTTACACACACATCCTCGCACTCTCTCACACACTCATCCAATTTACAACAAATAATATCTTTTGTTTATATCCTCCACAAGCATCAAAAACTTTATCCTTCTTTGGCCAAGATGAAACATGTAAACATGAAATGTAATGCCCTGCCATGCAACCCTAGAATATTACTTCTATCACATCTTCACAAAATTCTCAGCTCACATCCATTTTCCCCCAAGTCATTTCTTCTGGAAACTATGGTTTATGGTGCCAAAAGAAAATTGAAAACTTCCTAAGAGAGAGATCCCCAAAACATAAAACATATTCTCTATATGAAATGCATGCTCCTCCCCAAATTATGTCTTCAGATTTAAAAATAAAGTTGAGCATGCATAACCACCCCCATAATTTCTTCCAGAAGATTCCCCATTATTACTTTCTTATAATTTTCTATTTTTAACCAAACAATAATTTCTCTCTAATTTTATTTATTCTAGAATTTGCTATTTATTTCATTTACAAAAATAGTTTCTTTCTACTTTTCTAAAATTAGTCTCTTACACAAAAGAAACAATTATTTCTAAGATTCCCTCTTGAGGTGCGTAACTATTGTTGGAAACAAGGTAGATAACTGAGAGGGGGGTGAATCAGTTATCCTAAATATCTTGACTTTCTTTTTCCTTTAACAATTAGTGCAGCATCAAATCATATAAGCATACATAATCATGAGAGCAGAAATAAAATCAACACACATAACACAAGGATTTTTACATGGAAAACCCTGTTAAGGGAAAAACCATGAGGTGACTAACCCAAGATTGTATTCTCTATTAAAAGAATAAGAAGTACAAAATGGCACTTGCCAATTAGGGCTCATTGCCCGAGCACACTACTCACAAGAGGCACACTGCCTACAAGAGACTCACTATCTACAAAGTTTCTAGAAGGTAACCAGGTGTTTGAACTAATGAGTGGCATCCACATATGCTGAGGTTCAGTTCCGGTTAGGCTCAATATACTGATCTACTGTACTTCATTCTTCCTCTGCTTTAGTATTGTTGTTCTGTCACATACCAGACTTGTATTGCTACTTCCACGCTTATCTCTACCTTTCCTCGCACCCTATATCCTTACCAACACACCTTCATACTAGAATCCATCAGGTATATATATCTGCACCAAGGATTTCAACATCTTTCTAGTCGGCAACCAAAATACTCAAGATATTTACAAAACACTGATCTGTCGGTTGAATCCATGCTTAATATGTGATGCGTATCAAAAACATAGACATAGAAGTCATCAATCATGTCGTCCAACCATGTACGATCTCTCAAATAGCTTGATCAACATCAATTACTCATCTGGATTGAAGTCTGATACTCTGTCGGTCAGTTCTTCCTCAGTCTATTATGCCTGTCTAGAACCCAACACTCAGATGCTCATATATTTTCCATGATTGACCACCAGAGGCTCAATCTCTAGAATATAGTGGTCATGATACTCCTCCTGACTTGTCCAAGTCTACAACTTGCTGAGTTATACCATCTGAGAGATCTGAACCTAATTGTCAGACCTTGCTACATGCTCTGTTCGTGCTCACCGGACCTAAACAATCTTCAATCTGTCATCTGGTATAGACATACTATGTGTTGCGGATGTGTGGGATAGACTTTGTTGCCATCAATGATAACAATCATGAAGCCACACAGTGTCTTTTGCCAATAATCTCCCCCTTTGGCATTGATGGAAACACTTAGTGAAAAATGACTAAGTGTCGTAGCAAACTCCCCCTTGGCTGATGCTCTATCTTATGTACTATTTTACCAGAGCTCCCCCTTAGCTGGATTCCACATTTTTCACTACTCCTCACTCCCCCTTTGACATCAATGGCAAAGGGTGGAATCCGCACACCAAAATTTGCAAAAATCAACCTATACATAGCCGCATAAGTATATATACATGTTATACTTACATATACTTAAGTATATCCGCAAAAGTGGTCTTCAACTGTACAAATTTTGTTGCCCAACTCTGCTTCATCCTATCCAAAATTGAGATGTGATCACTCAACAAAAATGCATAAGCTTCTGCCCTTCTTAAGTCTGTCGGATCACTGGTCCAGGCTGTGGTCTGAGCATCAGTTAAGGCCTCATGCATTGCATCTAACTTAGGGATAATTATCCCTCTAAGTGTTAGATTTAGGATAGATAACTGAGAGGGGGGGTGAATCAGTTGTCTGAAACTTTCTTCCAATTAATCAGTTTAAAATCTTTTCTTAATCCAGCAGTATAATAATAAATCAACCGTGGAAATGTAATGCAACAATTCAAGAGCAGAAACACATTAACACATATGACACCAAGATTTTTGACGTGGAAAACCCGATTAAGGGAAAAACCACGGGGTGACTAACCCAAGATTGTATTCTCTATTAGAAGAATAGAAAGAACAAAAGGGCACATGCCAATTAGGGCTCACTGCCCAAGTACACTGCTCACAAGAGGCTCACTGCCTACAAGAGACACACTGTCTACAAAATAATAAGTGTTACATACTTGAACTAAAGAATAGCATCTTCACCATGCTTGAGTCAGTTCCATTTAAGCCCAGTACTTTTGCTCTACCTTTCGCTTCCCTCCTTTCTACCACACTCTCATCTTCACAAGATACTTTCGAAATGACTTTACAACTCCTTATTTATACAAGACATCAACTTAGGAATAACCATCCAAATTAGCATACATTATAGAGCAAATAAAAGGAACATGACTAGTTACAAAAAGACTTCACACGGATCAACACACTGTCGGCCACATAGATCTAAGACTTTAATATTCCTTTAGGAACACGCTATTCTTCATAGAACATTTCCAAGATCATCTGCAGGATGTATAACTCATCTGGTCGGCCAGACTTAGGGAGAACATCATCATCTGAAAGTAAATCTTCAATTACGAGCTCAATCTTCAATGCGGACCACCAACACAAACTGGACACAATCCAAAGACCTCCACAAGCTTGCCTGAATCACCAAGAACATCGACACTACTTATGCCTACTGAAATCATTCTCTCCTTCATCCAAAACCTCAAGAACATAGTCTGTCATTACTTTCATATTGGAATAGATGCTTACGGACCTCCAGACCACAAACCAATTGATTTGTCAATCCACATTGGCTTCCTAAATACTCCACCAAATTTGCAGAATAGTATATTGCATTTTCGGAGGTTGGTTGTCGGTATAACACAACTTCACTCGTTGTTTGAATCTTTCACTCCAAACACAATTTATTTATAGTGGCTTGGAAGGGCTTGGTGTCTAGCCTGTTACCACTTAGGGTCGTTCCTACTTGGATGAACGGTATCCAAGAGTAGGCCCCTCTAAAGGAAAAACACATGTGAAAATGATATGTCTGGCATTTTGATCACCCAAGATAGGGGAGAGCATAGGCCTGGTATCATTCCCAAAACACAGTATACAGTGGTTCTTTTCCCCTAGTTAAAATTAAAAAAAACTAGATGAGCTATCTACTTGGGCAAGCACAAAACTTTGAAGTGATTAGCAAGATAGAAATGGTCCAATTTTAACCAAGATAGCAATGATGAGTTTAATTTTATCCACGATAGCACGAGTTGTTAACTTTGAAGTGTTGGTCAATCGAGATAGCAATGGTTCAGTTTTAACCCAGATAGCAATGATGAGTTCAATTTTATCCATGATAGCACAAGTTGTTAACTTTGAAGTGATGGTCAATCAAGATAGCAATGGTTCAGTTTTAACCCAGATAGCAATGATGAGTTCAATTTTATCCAGATAGCAATAACTTTGAAAAGATAGCAATAGCAATGATTCAATGATATGCAAGATAGCAAATGATTCAATTACCACTTTCCTAGTTAAACTATGTGAGATTTTGCATGAGCATCCATTTTACTTTCCCTTTAGAAATTGAAGTGTGAGCTAACAAGTGCAACTATATGAATTTAAGCCAGTACCTAGCCTGCAAAACAGATCAAGAGAGTCCCTGCAAAGACATCAACGTTAGCAAAAATCTCCTACAAAACCCTAAATCACTGCGTATAATAGATGCATCGCTTTAGAGACTGAATGCGTAGAAACAGTCAACAGAAGCGCCATAATACATATGCGCTATAACAGAGGACAAAAGCGCCGAAATACAGTGTATATGTGCTGAAGTAGCTGATGCACTGTTTCAGATGGTAAAAGCGTCGTAACAGAGTATGTATGCACTGAAGTAGTAGATGCACCGTAAAAGGTAACAGATGCATGTTAGGAAGTGATGGATGCATTGTTTCCTCCTATGTACGGCTTTCTAAAACACAAAAACTCAGATTTTAGGTTAAATTTGGGGCTAAGCCCCATGGTGGGCGCCAAAAATGTTAGGGTAAAATTGGATCAATAATGAATATGCAATAATAATCAATATCAAATACCTAAAACTCAATGAAATGGTGAACTAAGGAAATCTAATCAAATAAAGCAATGAACAACAAAGCAAACCTTCCTTAATTTGAAACTTCCATTGATCGCCTATCACAATCATTTTTGCATGTATGAAATAGGTCCCTCAGAGAGTGCACTTCTTTGCTATGCTTCAAGAATGTCAATTGAGAATGGCTATGATAATACCGCCATGAAGAGGAGCTTCACAACGATGATAGTAGTGCATAGTGCGTAGTAGCAAATGTGATCACAAGTAATGAAGGAATGACGTGGGTGCCAAAGGTGCTATAATTCCTGCAGAGTAACGATACTTAAAGCTTGGATGATTGAAATGGGAGAATAAGGTTGAATTTATAGACTTGAGAAGGAAGAGATCAACGGTATAGAGAGAATGAGAAGATCAACGGTTGAGAACAGTTGAGGAATGTGCAATGAATAAGAAGAAGACATGTGTCTTGTTTTCTTTTGCATGAGAGGATTTGCTAAGAATAGAAGAATGAGTTAAAGCAATTAAAAGAATATAATAATCAGTTAAGTGATTTAAAACAAGAAGAAGGGATTTGCATGAGAATAAGAAGATATTTTGCTTTATTAAATATTAGGAATATTTAATTGCATGTGCAAGAAAGCTTGAATTATATTTAGAGATAACTCAATTTAGAAGAAAAAGTAACTTAAATAAATAATTGATTTATTTAAATTTAGAGAAGATATTATTGGAAGAAACAAGTTAAATAACTGGTTTTATTTAATTTAGAAGATAAGAAAGCTAATTAAATAAATAAATTTATTTAATTGTTGTGCGTGATTTTGGAAGAATAAATAAAATATTTGATTGTATTTAATTTTTGGAGATTGAAAGGATTTAAATAAATTTGATTTAATTTATTCAAATTTGGAAGAATGATTTGATTTAATTAAATAATTAAGAATTATTTAATTGTTTTGGGGAAGAATTTAATTAAATAAAGGACATTATTTAATTTTGACTTTAGAAGAGGTAATTAAATATTTTGATATTTAATTAACTTAGAAGAATGTGAATTAAATAAATAAATTTGTTTATTTATTTATTGATAGAGGAATTAGAATGGGATAAATATTAAGAATATTTATTTAGACCAAGTCATGTTATTTTTAGGCGTATACATTTTGCCCCTCTTTGATGCAATGCAGTTTATGGCGTTGCTTCTAAGAATAGATAGTCTGACAATGATACATGCCCCAGTTTTGCCCCTGGTACAGGTTATGATGACAGGATGCCCCCTTGGGAGATTAGACGGGAAGAAGGCAGGAAGCGTGAGACGGACAATCTCACAAAGACGAAGGGAAAACTTGGTTAGGTTTGAAGAAAATAGGACGTGTTTCAGAGAAATAGGAAGAAAACTAGAAGAAATGGGTGTGGGAAGTAGTCGCAGTCACCACCTAGCCAGATTAGGGTTCGCATGCTATAAATAAGAGCTGGGTCCACAAGACAATTCATTTGCACACTTGTCTTGGTTTGATTTGCTTTGGAGAGCTTAGAGCATTATAGATCATAGAGCAGTCAGCACGAGGATGGACATTCCACGCGAGGAGCATCAATTAAAGCGAGTCCGTCAATTCAACCGGCCAGTAGAGGCAGGACCCCCGATATGTATCTCAAAAAAATTCTCCTAGGGTCGAGTTTGATGGCAATAAATGCTAGGAGAAAGTCTAGGTAGATAGATGCGCTAAAAGATAGTGCAGCGCATATGTCGCGCGAAACGGTGCATAGGTATTTTTGTGGTGCATACATGATATAAGATGGTGCTTATGTGAAATCGGCGCATGCATAGGATAGGACGGTGCATGCATAATCCTACGGTGCATGCACAGTATGTAGCAGCGCATAAGTAGGAGCAACACATGTATAGCATGGGATGGCGCATGCATGTGTTTTTGCAACGCTTTTGCCAGAAGTGGCGCATGGGTCAAGAAATGGTGCTTTCATTAAGAAGCAGCGCATTTACCACCTGTTGTGGTGCATATGTTATAGATAGGTAGCTTACTTAGCGAAATTGACTCGATTGGTGTCCTGTTTGACACGTCAATCGATAAGCTATCTCCAAGATTGCAGGAATCTAGTCAAGAGATGTAGTGTGTTGTTTTGATCAATTTTGAAGTGCTAAGTTAGTTGATATGTTTCTATAGATATGTTGAGTATGGTACTTGCAGCTTTAGGTTGACGCCTTGCTTTTCATGCTTGCAGGAGGATATACGAGATATGCTTCAGTCCAGGGAGCGGTTCCCTATGCCCATGTTGCAGAGATACATGCTGACAGAGATAGATAGAGAGGCGCTTGGCGCAATGGGACTTGATTACGTATGCTTTATGCCTAAGGTTCGGGTGAACCGCGGATTGCTGGCTGCTGCAGTGGAGAGATTCCATAGTGAGGATGGGACTTTTCACCTCCCTACTGGTGAGATGACCATCACATTGGAGGATGTTTACATGATTCTTCACTTGCCTATTCAGGGTGAGCTAGTGGAGTATGATCCATAGAGAGACGCAGGACTCGTTGAGTGCAGGCAAGTGTTTGATGACCCTGAGCTGGTTGGGCAGGATATCTACGACTATTACGACTACTTCCCAGGTATTGTAGCAGGACTGATCAGAGGCATGGTATGCCCCGACAAGAGATCACATGGGTTCTGTTGGTTTCTCCAACAAATATGGGAGGTTGCGTGAGCTGCCTCCCCTTCACTTCTGGTTCTGCCGCACCAAGGGGGGTATCCCTATTGCTAAAGATGTAACCTTGACTCGCCCAATGACAAAAAGATTTAGCTTTACAACAACAGGCAAAATACTCTCATATATGGACCAAGATTTGGGTGATAAATCACAAGGTTGGTAGTGTTCTTGGACATATCTAACTGGTTGTGGATGAGAGTATGCAGGGGTCCTATTTCTACTCCTACAACTAACAGGTTTGGAGTTATGAAATGGTTTGTATTTATGTTTTGGATGCAAGACTGGGGGTTTTGGATCATAACTACTACACAGGGAGTAGACTGGTGCCTATCTCAGGGCAAGGAGTCAACTAGACATATACAAAAGAATGATTTACACTGGCATTCAAGTTTCAAGGGGTTAAGACTGTTATTTGCCTTACAAATACCACCCAAGACTAAGTATTTAGCTGCCTCTACTTACAAATATCCTGGCTGACATACATTCTTCTTCATACTTAACCTAAAATAGTTTAATCCTCTCCTTGAATGGAAGTTAGAGATCAAGCATGTGATACAGAAATCTATATCCTAGAATCTAAGTAACCCTTAGCAACTAGATTAAAAAGAAGCTACGCATGCAGTAAATGGAGACAAACAACCAAACACATGCAAAGAATGCATTTTTCATATAAAAGTGACATGAAACTGAATATGTATGCAACATGCACTCAAAATGCAACTCATAAACTCCAACAGAGACAGAACAGCCAAGAAAGGCTTTGTTCTTCATTATTTCTCCAAACATTTTGCCCAAGTCTTCAACAACCCTTAAAAATGAGTAACACAATTCTCTTATACAGAAAGGATGTGTACTTAGCAGATTAATTACAAGGTCCCTTCAAAATTTGCCAGATACACCGCACCATGAAAATGGCACCCAAAAAAAAATTCAATGCAGCAGAGAGACAAAAGGAAAGGAGTAGGTGGAATCGGGGAATGTGCAGCCGACTAAAGGTTTTCTTCATTAAAATGGTAACTGGCTTGTCCATCATCAACCAAACCTCTGTAAATCTTGCCATAAATGCCAACCTACTCGCGGCCTCTTGGAATGTAGCGGTTACATGCTTTTGCAACTTTTCTCGCTGGAAAAACAGCTGCAAATACAAAGAAAATCCTTCGCATGAAACTTTAAAGCAGGGCCGTCGATTCCCTCCCTATCGCTGAGATCCACGGCCTCAAATCACTTTGAAAGGTCATCAACCAATTAAAACGTACCATGCAAGTGTCTTTTTGCTATCGCTGACTTCTTCCCTCTCTTATTTTGCCTTTTTTGCCCTTTGCCATTTTCGCCCATTTTGCCTTTAAATCCTAGTATATGCAAAAGCATATATATACAATCGCAAACATACAAGGCACAAACCCCAAATCTTTATGAAATAAATTAAATTTACATTCAGGTCTGGCTTGTATATCCTCCTTTTTCATATCTCATTGTACATTGCATATACAACATGCAATATACATGCCGCGGACCCCAAACCATTATGAAGCACATTGCAATCACCATCGAGTCTAATCCTTGCATCTTCATTCTTTGTATATTGGCTTGCATATCGCATTATGCAAATGCAATGTACATACAATGCGGACTCCAAATGTTTATGAAACACTTTGAAATCTCCATCAGGTCTGGGCGTTGTATGTTGCCGCCTTTGTATATTTGCAATGTACATTCTGCCTTGCATGTCGCATATACAATGTGACCTTCATAGGAGATACAATCGCCATTGTATGTGAAGTGGACCCCACCAAATGTATCCCCCCCTTTGTATGTTTGCATGTGTCATCCATCAGGGAGATCCTTAGCTCGGTTGCTGATGTGCTTATCTGGCCGATGATCCCGTTTACTGTAGCGAATGTATGTCGGCCTCTTTGTACATTGCCCTTGTATGTTTCCTTATGCATCCATGATGTACAACCCGACATACATTCCTCCTTGCATATTCAATTATAACCTGATGCATACTGACTTGCATCTTTTCCTTGCATGTTGCGAATGTATGTGCCCTTTGCATCTTTCCTCTTGTATGTTTGATTGTATATTGGGAACATACAACCCCAATATACAATTCGCGAACTTCACCATTTTCACAAATGCAGTTAACTTTCCTGCCGCGTCCACCTTGTACATCGCCATGCCTGTACATTTCACCTTGTACATGCGACTTGTATATTTGAGATACAATCGCCTTTGTATGTGCATCAGGCCCCACCTTTTGCATGTGCAGTTGCCTTTGTATCTACCTGATGTACATTTTGCCATTGTATATTGAATATAGAATACAAAACATACCTGCGACCCAACATACAAGCACAAAATATTCTAAGAATCTGCGACATACAAGCATAATTTCTAAACCTGATATGCATCTAAAAGCCACATACAGGCCCGATATGCATACAACAATACATACAACCATTTTTTACATTTTTGAAGGCCGATTGAACTTCTTCTTCGAGCCTGCCACTGTAAAACTGCACTTGCACATTTAGATGTACATACAAGCAGCCATGCATATACAAAGATACATGCATGAAACTTCACTGGCCGAAAGACAAAATTTTTTGGATTTTTATGAAGGGCCTGCGAATGAATATTTGAAACTTGAAAGGTGCAGGCACCAACAGGTTCCCCATTGGATGGGGTAGGATCGTGGAGAGGATGATTACAGAGGGCACCTGGTATGCTTGGGGTGTCTATGTACTTGCACACTTATACCACGATATGCATCAGGTGGTATATCACAGGAGCACAAGCCTATCTGCAGGTGTGCCATTGCTACAATTTTGGCTTTGGGAGCACATAGTGATCATAAGACCAATATGTGTGTTTGATAGACAGAGAGGAGAGCCATATATCTATGGCTATGCAGGAGTGATTTCCCAGCACAGGCTGGGGAAGCTGGAGTACTGGCGACACGCGTTGGATGGAGTAGATGTGGTCAAGTGGCGACCATATCTAGACTGTGAGCCATGGGAGGATGAGGCAGATGAGTTACCTTACTGCTATCAGTCACGGTGGCTAATAGGACGGACATGATTTATCCTATAGAGGCATATAGTCAGCCGGGTATAGAGACAGTTTGGGAGGAGGCAGGACATGCCACAAGGGCAGGCCTAATTTGCTAGAACGCATGCAGAGAGGCTTAGATGGGGGCTGATGGCATCTTATGAGGAGGCATTGGCTGAGTTTTGGTGGACACCATATGTCACCTGGGACATGAGGATGGGGATTGCAGACGTTGGGGTGACACAGGACTATGAGGATTGGTTTACTGCACACCCATTTCTGAGATACTCAGGGCCTGGGGTGTTGATGCCTCGGATAGATGAGGCTGACTCAGATAACCAGGGCCAGGTTGGCCGAAGGAGGAGGACGAGGGGGAGAGGAGGACGAGGGGGTGGTAGAGATGGAGGAGACAATGGACGCTGACCCAGACAGAGGAGGAGAGGTGGGGAGGGACCCTCCCATGCTGAGCAGGCAGTGCCATCATAGGTTGCACAGCAGGTACCACAGCAGGCATAGATGACGCCACCTCGGTAGGTGGGACAGCAATAGGGACCTCAACCATAGGGACAGGGAGAGGCACAGGCACAGGCACGACAAGTTCCAGCTCAGGCAGATGTCCAAGAGAGGACCATAGCTACATTAAGGGGAGAGGTCACACAGCTACGGGCACAGCTCAAGAGAGCTGACGGCCGGTGAGAGACAGATGTAGAGGTGATTGCGGGACTTACCAGAGAGAGAGATATGGTAGATGCACAGATACGAGTTATTTGAGTAGAGCAAGACACCGCAGTGCCAGCCCTGGGGACAGACACAGCGAGTAGTTTTTTGGTTGGGTATGTTGGAGTTTGAATCGGCAGAGGGTTTGCCAGTTCCAATGCACATGTAGATTCGGCCAATGTATATGGGAGGTTACGTGAGCTGCCTCCCTTCACTTCTGGTTCTGCCACACCAAGGGGGGTATCCCTATAGCTAAAGATTTATCTTTGACTCACCTAATGACAAAAAGATTTAGCTTTACAACAATAGGCAGAATACTCTCACATATGGACCAAGGTTTGAATGATAGATCACAAGTTTGGCAACACTCTGGGACATATCTAACTGGTTGAGAATGAGAGTATGCAAGGGGTCCTAATCCTACTCCTACAGCTAACAGGTTGGAAAAATGGAATGATTTGTATTAATGTTTGGATGCAAGACAGGGGGTTTTGAATCATAACTACTAATCCAGAAGCAGATCAATGCCTATCTCAAGGCAAGGATTCAACTAGACGTATACAAGAGAATGGCTTGCAACTGGCATTCAAGTTTCAAGGGGTTAGGACTGGTATTTGCCTTACAAACACCACCCAAGGATAAGTATTTAACTGTCTCTACTTACATACATCCCAACTGACATACAATCTTCTCCATACTCAACCTAAAACAATTTAATCCACTCCTTGAATGGAAGTTAAAGATTAAACATGTGATACAGAAATCCATACCTTAGAATCTGAGAAACCCTTAGCAACCAGATTCAAAAGAAGAGAATGCATACAACACATGGAGACAGACAGATAAACACATGCAATAATGCATTTTTCATATAAAATGACAAGAAACTGAACATATGTGCAAGGTGCACTCAAATACAACTCATAAACTCCAACAGAGATAAAACAGCTAGGAAAATACTCTGTCTTTCGTTATTTTTTCCCCAAAAATGCCCAAGTCTTCAACCAACTACAATGTGTAACACAGTCTGCTATATATAGCAGGAGAGTGTACCCAACATTAATTACACTGGCATTTCAAAATTCCCCCAAATACAAAGCACCATGAGAATGGGGCCCAAAACATGAATGCACCAAAGAGAAGGAGGAAGAAAAGTAGGTGAGATTGGGATCTGCACCGCCGCCTGAAGATTTTCTTCATCGATTGGGTAGTTGACCTATCAATCAGACCATATCTCTGTAATTCCTTTGCCATTAATGGCATACCAACCCGCAGGATGCAGCAACAGTCTGCGCTCTAAAGATTCCCGCTAGAAAAGATGCAGCGAGCACGGGAAATCCTTCACTGTTGAAAGTTTGAACCATGACCATCGAATTCCTTCCTATCGCTGAGATCTGCGGTTCCCAAAACAAGCTGAAAAGTCATTGTCCAACAGAATCATGCTACATAGGCACTTTATCTCCTTTGACTTTTCTCATCGCAACATTCATTTTGCCTTCTCCGCCTTTTGCCTTTTTTGCCATTAAATCCTTTGTATATGCGAGTGCATATACATACAACTATTTAACATACAAGGCGGACCCCAAATATTTATAAAACAAATCACAATCTCATTCGGGTCTGGCTTGTATCTCCTTTTTGCATATATCGCTCTGTATATTGCACATACAAATGCAATATACATACACCCTAGACTCCAAATTTTATAAAGCACATTGAAGTTTTAATCGGGTCCGGGCTGTGTATGAGGAAAATTGACTATGATAAACTAACAAAATCAAAAACCAATAACATAAAGAAAACGAATCTAAATAAAAGCCATTACTAATAAATCAATGAAATATGAAAGCTTTTACCGAGATTTGTATTGTTCCCTTTGGATGAATGTAGATTGCTCAATAGTGTTGCGAAACCATGTTTGCAACAAGCAAGTAAAGTGCTCAAAGATCAATGTCAAAAGATCGTAAGTTGCTCAATCGATGCGATGTATGCTCAAAGTGCTGTAAAGGATGCCTGAGAATAAGTGATCGAAGAGGATTTGTGAAGAAGATGAGGGGGGTTTATATAGGTTTCAAACATGACCGATCAACGGTCCAGATAATTCAAAAGAATCAACGGAGGAGATAAAACAAATAACCATGATGAATGTGCACATGACATGTGTCAATCCATAAGGATATTTTTATTAAGATATGATGAAAACAAGATTGATTGAATAGATAACTCAACTTGTAATTTTGTCTTTTTTAGAGTTCTAAAAATAAGACTGATTGTACACATGAGTTAACAAGATATTTTAAGAGAAATTGGAAGATAACTAAAATTAAATAAATAAATTTATTTATTTAATTGTGCATGAGTTTGAAGAATAGAAGATTATAAATAAAATATTTGATTTTATTTATTTTTAGGGGAAAAAAGAAATTAAATAAATAAATTTATTTAATTGTTTGTGCAAGATTAGAGGAATATGAATATTATAAATAAAATACCTGATTTTATTTATTTTTAGAGGATTGAGATAATTTAAATAAATTTGCATGATTTATTTAAAGTTAGAAGAACAATTGATTTAATTAAATAATGTAGAATTATTTAAATGTAGATAAGATAGAATTGGATGATAAATTAATTAAATAATTGGATTTTTTTAATTAATGTGGATTTGAAATTTGAAAGTGGATAATGATTTAATTAAATAATTAAAATTATTTAATCGTGGAAGAATAAGGTTGATTTAATGAAAATTAATTTTATAAAGAAGATTTGTTTAATTAATGTTGAAAGTATGTGATTTAGAAGAAATAGATTAAATTAATTAAATAATTAGATTATTTAATTAACGTTGAATGCAGGTGATTAGAAGAATTAATGAAATGCAAGTGGTGCGACGACATGGTCATTTTAGGGTGTCTACATGGGCATTGTATGTTTTACCTTTGTACTTGGCCTTGTATATTGCACACATACAATGCAATATACATACAATATGGACTCCAACTCATTATGAGGCGGACTTGAATAACTTTGAAATCCGGCACTTTTATCTTCATTCTTTGTATATCAGCATATATAAATGCCATCTACATGCAAGCCGTGGACGCCAGCACTGAATTCACCAAATTTGACCCTTGAATCGGGTTCGGCCTATATATGCGCCTTGTATATGCAAACATACATTTGCATATACAACAATTTGTGGGCCCCAGGCCTTGTATCTTTTCTTTGCTTGCTACTTGCACATCTACCCGATATACATTCCGCTTTGTATGTTGCCATTATATGTCGAACACATACAATCACCTTTGTATAGCCACGGGCCCCACCAATTGTATATCGGCCTTTGTATCTTTACTTTGCATGCCGAATATACATTTAATCTTGCTTGCACATATCTGCGGACCCAACCACCACTTTAGCCCGATTTCAACCTTTTTTTAGATCCGCAATGTATCTTCACGTTGTATGTTGAACATACAACAAAACATGTATACAATCTCGCTCGATAGAACCGTGGAATATTCTGGGAATCTTCAATGTATATTCCACCCTCGTATATTTCCAATGTATCTTTCTATTGTATATCGCAATATACATACCCGATATACAAGCACATAATATTCTGGGAATCTGCGGTAGATTCCACAATGTACATGCAAACCCGGTATGCATACAACCATTTTTTCACCATTTTCAAAGGCCAATTGAAAAATTTTGCAAGCCCGCCAATGTATATTTGGACTTGTACATACAAACCCTTTTGTATATACAAAGATACATGCATACAACTATTTTTTGCACTTTTCAAAGCCCGATATGCATAAAATGAGGCTAAGGGACTTAGAATTTTTAGATTTTTATGAAAGGTGCCTGCCGATAAAAGTTTGAAACCTGAATGTTTATGTAGGCACCAACACTGGCTCTGTCTGGGGATGCATGCCTCTTGTAGGCATGGCGAGAACCATAAATCTCTAGGATGTAGACCAGTCCTTATCCATTGGGCAATAGAGTCAAACACTGCATCGACCTGCATCACAAAATACATTATTAGAATTTTACTTGGTGGTGCAGGGCCACCAAAAAGGAAAAACCAGAATTTCCCTTTGTCAAATATATAATTTTATTTTGATTTCTTCAAATGAAGCCTAAAAGCATTTAACTGCCTACAGCAACCCTCTTTGCAATTATTTGTGCTGCTGCCCATTTCTTTTTCTTTAACAAATCTACAACTAGCTTCATCAGCATACATTATCATCAGTTGTAGAATGTCATCATCATATGAATCATTGATGTTACTTGGAAAAATAATAGACTCATGAAACAAATGAATCCACATTAGAATTTTGCCCTTCTTCAGAAAGTAAGAGCTCCTCTGTATCAAACATGCAATATTCAAGCACAAGCAACATCTCATAATCATATTTATTTTTATAAACATTCAGATATCCATCATCATTATGCTCAACAATTTTATCATTAAGATCAACCTGGAATGTCTCAAGAGAAGGCACATAGAACTCAGAATGCAACCCTTTACTGAAAGCTTTGTAATCACCCCTACAACCAACATTATCCCCAACTGTATGAGTACACACATCTGCAACTTGTCCATTCACATCTGAATAGTGACCCTGATTTTCCTCTTCACCAATGCACTAATAATCAACAGTAATTTTTTCAACCTCTGCATTGTAGATGTGGTCATAATCTTCAAGGAAGCACTCATACTCAACATCCATATATATTTCATCCTCTGAAAGGCTCACACATGCATCTGAATGCTAAAAATCACTAGCATATTCACTACCATCCCTCGAATCAATGTTTTCTATATTCAAATTGAAGCTCTGCATATCCACCTCATATAAATAATCAGGAATAACTGGGATATGCCTATTGCTGCAGGATGCAACTTCATGTATATCTTTCATTTCATCATTTGAAGAGCATTTTGCATATGCAGGCTTTTCTTCTAGAGACTGACAATAATCTTTGTCCTCACCATTATAGGATGTGCCCATATTTTCTATAGCATCTTCTTCATATTTATGCATCACATCATGGCTACACATAATATTATGAAATATATTCCCCTCTACAAAATCATCTTTCAATGAACACATTGGGAAAGGTGAAATATATTCACTTTGAAAACTGTTTTGAAAACTTGCAGCCATGAAACCTACTGGCATTCCATATTTCTGATTATTTTCAATATCCATAGCAAATTTGAAGGCCTGGTGAAGTGTGACTGTTCTTTATCTCTCAACAAATAACTCATTTCTTCATCAAATGCAGCCAAATAAATTGCCAAGCACAGTGCATCATTGGATCTCATATATTCAGGAATTTGCTTGAGAAACTTAATGAATCTAAGATTAAAGGCTAGAACCAGTTCCTCATCTTCCTTTTGGATATTCATGAAATGTACGATCAATGAGGCCAAATCAAATCTTTCACCAAACTGCTCTAGGAATGCAATTTCTAAATCTACCCATGAAGACACTGAACACACAGGCAGGTCTGAAAACCAGACCCTAGCATCATCCTCTAATGACTGAACAAAAAGTCTCATTACTACATCTTTAGCCTCTACCTCATAATCTTCTATCAAATTACAAAAATTTTGCAGATGTTTGTGTTAGGTCTCAAAAATGCAGGTTGCCAATCCTAAGAGGATGCCAAGCTCTATGTTTAGATTGGCAACGTTTCTGAACTAACTTGACGAAATCAACCTTCAAGGTTTGATGATTTCCTTCGCTTTAGGTCTTGCTACACCTAGGTGGGTAAACCTCAGAAAATTAAAGCAGATTGAATGTGAATGCGTGGACTAATCAAATCTATCTACAATGGCACAAGATGTAGGATAGATGAATTGCTTGCTAAATGGTTTTATGCCTAATGTCTAATGAGTAATTGGTAGAAATTGTATAAGCAATATCAAGGTAAAAGGTTTTAAGTAAAATAAGACTAGTGCCTTGTTGGGTAACAGAGTCAGTTTGAAGGACCAGGACTAATGGTTTCCTAATGGTAATAATTCTAGTTGTTTGGCACAGTTTTAGTTTATAACTTGTATAAACGTGCAAGTAAATGACTGACAAACTCTTCTTGATAATCCAACCAAATAAAATCAGATATCTTATAATTCACCAGAAGGTATTTTAATCCTTACTTGAAGGAACCAAATGAAATGAATGGACAAGATTAACAGATAATATTTTACTGGAGACAGAATGGCAATCTAATTGTGTGGCCCTACTTAGTGATCCAAACTTAATACTTCCAGGCTACTGTAACTAAATTAAAAGGGTTTAATTCCTCAAATGGACACCAACCTATTTAATCACACAGATACAGCAAATGTGTATTGATAGATTAAATATATACTTGATACATTAATCTGAATATCAAGGAAATGCAGAAATGGAGACAGCCACACAATTGAATAATTTTAACAAACAACTGATACCAAAGTAGAACCACTGAACCAGAGAACTTCAAACTTCTTCTTCAAATAAAATATGCAACATAGTCATTTTAAAACATTGTATATATAATGTATATGAATATATTCTACTACTGATGATCTTTCAGCATCGATTGTTTGAACTTATATAGATGTTTCTATGAAGAGACATAACTCTTCAATAAGTCTTTTGGGAACTTAACAAGCATTAATAATAATTACATAAGCGTAATTAAGCTCTATTAAGCCATAAATAAACTTTAGCCAGGTGATCTAAATACTCCTGATCATGGTGAGAATCAGTAAGATCAATAGCATCTCTGGTAATCACATCAATTGTGACCATCTTTTCCAGGTGTTTGCAGGCTTCTCTGGATGCAGAAGTTTTGTCTTTGAGCGCTCCTGTGGCCTCATGTAATATGACTTGACAATCAACGATCCATTCTTCTTTGCTCTTTACCTCTCCATTGTCTTTAAATAATCTGGGCACTCCTGCTTTTGAGGCATCAGCTCCTTCCTTAGCATCAGCTTTAAGTTTGTCATAATAATTTTGATGCTGTTTGAGCAATGCTCTTATATCAGAGATATCTGTACTATCAGTAGCACTTTTGTTTTGTAACTCGATCAATTTTTCTTGTATTCTCTTTTCAAGTCTTCCATGTTCTTTAATTGCTTTATGATTCTCTGAGTAATTGTCCCAAAACTGGTTTAACCCCCGCACCATGTTTGCATACCTGCTCTACAGTATTGTTACAAATGCATCTATCTGAATTTGTGTGGCCTGGTCAGGGGATAATACTCGAATGCCTTGTGAACTCTCACCTTGAGTTATTCTTTTAGTGGATTGACCAAAAGTGCTCTTAATAGCATCCTTCAAGTAATCATTTTCCTTTGTCAGTCTTTCACAATTCAATTTGTATGTATCTCTTTCTTTGATCAACATTTGAGCTTGTGCTTTATTCAACTTTGCAACATTGATACCAATGTCTGCAGTAATTATAGGGTCAGTTTCCCCTGCTCTAAAAGTCATAACATGGCCAAAAGTCTTTTCAGTATCTATGATGGCCGTCTTCTTATGGGGAGGGTATAACGCCCATATCATCAAGGAATTTTCATCATTATTGTATCTTGTTCCCATATATACTTCATTAACTCCTTCTGGAGTAAGCTTATACTTATCATCAGAAAACTATCAAAAACCAAAGCAGAATTTAAATCCAGACCAAGAAAAATCATAACCCCTGCATCCTTGAGCAGCTGTCTACCCTTGCTAGGTGTCATGTCCTGCATTTCCTTATCTACTGTTTCCTTCAGCATATCTAATAATTGTTTTTCATTATCAGCATAAACATCATCTACTGATTCTCTGATCTCTTTCCCTTTGTATTTATACAGGAATGATTTAAATTCTTTTGATTGAATAAATTTATCATCTGAAATGAAAGAATCATAAGCTGCTTGACGTGGATCCTCATCAGCAGACCCCTCCTCATCATGTAGCACAACTAGAGGCTGATATTGTTGCATTTTCCTTTTGGACATTTCTATTGTTTTATCTTGTGGCTGCTCTTGTTCTGTCAATTCTTCATCTTCAGAGGAAACCACTTCAATCTCTGCTAACTGCTTTTTCTTTTCAAAACCTGTTATATTTTTCTACCACCAATTCTACTTCAGCTTCTTCTAAATTTCTAATGACATCATCATGTGGATAATGTATGTGCATGTATCCACTGAGATTTTGTTTTCTTCTTGCAGAGTCAATAAAACCTTCAGGGTCAAATCCTTTCCTCGCCTCAGCAGTCATCATATTATAGTGCATTAATTTATCTAAAATGAGATTGTAACCTTCTTTTGAAACCACAGTAAAATCTCCAAAACATAAGGTGCTGGGCATAAATGATTGTTTGTCATGTGAACTCAAATGCATCACATTTGAACAATGCCTTTGCTTGATTATCTCTAAATATGCAAGCCTGTCAGGGACAGTCTTGGGCAATATGAATGGAGCGTCCTCAAAACCATAAACTCTGATCATAGTAGCATCCTCGAAGCAATACCAGTCTCCCCAATTATGAGTGACAGTAGGGGGCCACCAAAATATTTTGGTCTGAGGAACCTTTTATTTCAGTTGAAATTGAATATTCACAGGGGTGGTTAAAATACCTATACAGCACTTTTACACAATGCTCTTCAAATTGAGCATAGCTGGAGTGGGCATATCTGCTATCCCAGATTCTGGTCCACATTTGTACAGGTATCTTTTCCCCTTTTTTATCTGCAGCAACAACTCGAAACTCACTTGGCCATAACCCTACTTCCTGGCCATAATATAACACCATGTGCATAAGCATTAAGTAATGCTCAAAAGAGCATGCTGGAGCACTATTTTTTATTGCAGATAGACCAAAGTCCATTCTATTAGCAATATAGGAAGCATAATCGAATTGCCTTGCATTATGACACTGAATGTCAGAGGCTATGACCATCAGAGGAATAGTCATGAACTCGGGGACCTCTGAGCCAACGACTTGGCCTATAGAAAAATAGGTATGCTGTATATATGGTTCAAATATGGCCACATGAAAGGGAGGGCCATCATTTTCAGTTAAGGGCATCACTTCTCCTTCAACCCTGGGCCTATGAATGGGCAACCTCCATCCATTGTAAGTTGTGTCCATTCTCCAGTACTCTTTATCCAGATCTTCATAAATGATAGGGACAATGCATAAATCATCTAAATCAAAAACCTCACAAATAGCATTTTTTGACAAATGCACAATTGGTTCTCCCTGTGGGTTGCAGATGGCTTTCAGGTTTGAATTGTAATGTTTGGCAAGCAATTGAAGGAGTTCCACATTCAAGAATACGTTAGGTACAACCAGTTTGCCTAAATTCATGTGCCATGGGTTTGACACAGGAGCATTCCTAAACCTTCTATTATAGTGGAATCTGAAAAGCTCATATCCCCGAATTGGGGTCCAGATATCTCCCAGGCATTTGTGTTTATCTTCTAATTTCTCCACTTCTGCCCTGAGTTGGGCAGACCTTCTGGCCTTGGGAGTTGACCCAGGCAATTGGTCAATTAGGTCCTGATTGAGTTTTCTTTCTTTCACCTTCTCCTCAGGGGTTTGTTCAGTTTTTTGTTTCTTAGGCTTACTGGTTTCCCCTTGTAACTTTCTTCCTTTTCCCTTTCCTGGAGTTTCCATTTTAAAACTTTGGCAGAAAATTTAAATACAGGCTATACAGTGGTTTGTGTATATGTACTTGTCGTTCGGTGGCTGGAATTGGAATCCTCTGCTTTTGCCTTAAGAGTTCCTATGTATTCTCTTCTCTTCTTGGACGGTTTTTTGCAACTATAATGATCGTAGAAATTTTGTAGCCGTTTGTATTTAATTATCTGATCAATTCAATGTTCATCGCTGTGAAGTGTCACATCGCCATAACTCTTCTTATCAACGTGAATTTTAAAATGTCTAGGTGACCTCAATGCTTTTATGGCGCGAACAGTCAATCGGCGTGACCCCTCAATTGTATTCCCAACGCTATGTAATGTCATATCTTAAGTGGGCGCGACCATCGGCATGACTTCCTTCATCGCCATGTGTTTTAGATTTCTCTGCGATATAGTGAGTCCTACCGATATGATTTGTTTATCGGGGTGATTAATACTATCGGGATAACATAATTATGTTCTCCCGATCTTTGTTGTCTCACCGATAGTCATCTCTACTTTGGATCGGGACGACTTTATTATTGTCTCACCGCTAGAGTATCAACAGATATGAATTTTATTCTTATCGGAATGACATATACTATCGGGATAGCCTTTTAAAGATAACCCGATCCGAATCATCTCCCCGATGGCCCTTTCATATCCTTTATCAGACAGAGTATGTTAAAGTGTCATCGACACCTTTTGATCGCCCTGACTTGTGAATCGGCGAGACCTAATTCCCTTGTCCCGATATGTTGAGTCATCCCGACAGATACTTGTATCGCTGTGAGTCTTGCCGAAAGCTCTATTATCGCCAAGACATTGAGTATCAGAAACTTCTTTGTGTCTTATCCCGATAGTTTACTTCTTGCCGATGGCTATTTGCTTCGTTACCCCCGCAGGATGTTCGGTGAGACTCTTGCTGAAATACTTCATCGGTATGATATATACCATCGGGGCAACTTTTAAAAGGTCATCCGATAGTTGTCTGTCATACCGATTGATATGACCACTTGCTTCTCTTACCGATGTAAGGTCATCGGTATTACTTATTCCATCGGTGACTTCCATAGATCTCCTTCTGATCTGCCTTCTCACGCCGATGGTTATTTTGAGATGATTCCTTATGTATCGGTGTAAACAAAACAACATCTTGCTGATGGATTGTCTTTGAAGAAATTTGGCACTGCTCATCTATAGATACCTTGTGAGATACATTAAATTTTTATTATGGTCTTTTGGGATGTTTTTTTTAGGATTTGTTCAAATATAATGGAGTGAAAAGATAGTAAAAATTTCAAATTTTTACTGTCCTAACAGTTTGTTTGCAGACTCAGAATTTGATCCACTATATTTAGGCAAACATTTTCTAATCTTATTGGGAATAACATTTGGGTAACCATTTATTCCTTTGAAATTCAAAGCTTTATACCTTTCAATAAAAAATGGTTATCTTTGAGAGCACAACCAGGTTTACTGCTCTAAACTCATCATTTTGAATGAAAAGATGGAATACCTGGAAATATGTTGCAGCTTTGGATAGGTTCAATCAACAGAGTCACCACCTCTCACAGAGAAGACAGAACATCAACAAGGCACTTCTATTTTCTGTACTCATCACACTAGCAAAGCACCACATGGTCTTTATTTGGTATTGCTGCAACAACTTTACTGGAAACTGGGTCTTCCAGCCTTCAAAACATTTGACTCATCCCCAGCGGAATCGCCATCTGTTGGAGCTCGAATCGGCAGAGGGTTTGCCAGTTCTAATGTACATGCAGATTCAGCCAACGGATACGGCAGGTTGCGTGAGCTACCTCCCCTTCACTTCTGGTTCTGCCGTACCAAGGGGGGTATCCCTATAGCTAAAGATTTATCTTTGACTCACCTAATGACAGAAAGATTTAGCTTTACAATAATAGGCAGAATACTCTCACGTATGGACCAAGGTTTGAATGATAGATCACAGGTTTGGCAACACTCTGGGACATATCTAACTGGTTGAGAATGAGAGTATGCAGGGGTCCTAATCCTACTCCTATAGCTAACAGGTTGAAAAAATGGAATGATTTGTATTGATGTTTGGATGCAAGACAGGGGGTTTTGGATCATAACTACTAATCCAGAAGCAGACTAGTGCCTATCTCAGGGCAAGGAGTCAACTAGACGTATACAAGAGAATGGCTTGCAACTGGTATTCAAGTTTCAAGGGGTTAGGACTGGTGTTTGCCTTACAAACACCACCCAAGGATAAGTATTTAACTGTCTCTACTTATATACATCCCAGCTGAAATACAATCTTCTCCATACTCAACCTAAAACAATTTAATCCACTCCTTGAATGGAAGTTAAAGATTAAGCATGTGATACAGAAATCCATACCCTAGAATCTGAGAAACCCTTAGCAACTAGATTCAAAAGAAGAGAATGCATACAACACATGGAGATAGACAAATAAACACATGCAATAATGCATTTTTCATATAAAATGACAAGAAACTGAATATATGTGCAAGGTGCACTCAAATGCAACTCATAAACTCCAAAAGAGATAAAACAACCAGGAAAATGCTCTGTCTTTCGTTATTTTTCTCCCAAAAATGCCCAAGTCTTCAACCAACTACAATGTGTAACACAGTCTTCTATCTATAGCAGGAGAGTGTACCCAACATTAATTACACTAGCATTTCAAAATTCCCCCAAATACAAAGCACCATGAGAATGGCGCCCAAAACATTGAATGCACCAGAGAGGAGGAAGAAAAGCAAGTGAGATCGAGATCTGCACCGTCGCCTGAAGATTTTCCCCATCGATTGGGTAGTTGACCTGTCAATCAGACCATATCTCTGCAATTCCTTTGCCATTAATGGCATACCAACCCGCAGGATGCAGTAACGGTCCGCGCTCTGAAGATTCCTGCCAGAAAAGATGCAGCGAGCACGAGGAATCCTTCATTGTTGAAAGTTTGAACCATGACCATCAAATTCCTTCCTATCGTTGAGATCTGCGGTTCCCAAAACAAGTCGAAAAGTCATCGTCCAACAGAATCATGCCACGTAGGTGCTTTATCTTCTTTGACTTTTCCCATCGCAACATTCATTTTGCCTTCTCTGCCTTTTTCCTTTTTCGCCATTGAATCCTTTGTATATGCGAGTGCATATACATACAACTGTTTAACATACAAGGCGGACCCCAAATATTTATAAAACAAATCGCAATCTCATTCGGGTTCGGCTTGTATCTGCCTTTTACATATATCGCTCTGTATATTGCACATACAAATGCAATATACATACACCCTAGACTCCAAATTTTATAAAGCACATTGAAGTTTTAATCGGGTTCGGGCATTGTATGTTTTACCTTTGTACTTGGCCTTGTATATTGCACACATACAATGCAATATACATACAATACGGACTCCATCTCATTATGAGGCAGACTTGAATACCTTGGAAATCTGGCACTTGTATCTTCATTCTTTGTATATCAGCATATACAAATCCCATATACATGCAAGCCACGGATGCCAACACTAAATTCACCAAATTTGACCCTTGAATCGGGTCCGACCTATATATACGCCTTGTATATGCAAACATACATTTGCATACACAACAATTTGTGGGCCCCAGGCCTTGTATATTTTCTTTGCTTGTTGCTTGCGCATCTACCCGATATACAATATACATTCCACTTTGTATGTTGCCATTGTATGTCGAACACATACAATCACCTTTGTATATCCGCGGGCCCCACCAATTGTATATCGGCCTTTGTATCTTTGCTTTGCATGTTGAATATACATTCAATCCTGCTTGCACATATCTGTGGACCCGACCACCACTTTAGCCCGATTTGAACCTTTTTTTTAGATCCGCAATGTATCTTCGCGTTGTATGTTAAACATACAACAAAACATGCATACAATCTCGCTCGATACAACTGCAGAATATTCTGGGAATCTTCAACGTATATTCCACCCTTGTATATTGCCAATGTATCTTTCTGTTGTATATCACAATATATATACCCGATATACAAGCATAGAATATTCTGGGAATCTGCGATAGATTCCACAATGTACATGCAAACCCGGTATGCATACAACCATTTTCAAAGGCCGATTGAAAATTTTTGCAAGCCCGCCAATGTATATTTGGACTTGTACATACAAACCCTTTTGTATATACAAAGATACATGCATACAACTATTTTTTGCACTTTTCAAAGTCTGATATGCATAAAATGAGACCAAGGGACTTAGAATTTTTGGATTTTTATGAAAGGTGCTTGCAGATGAATGTCTAAAACCTGAATATTTATGTAGGCACCAACAGGGTAGGTGCACCAGGCTCAAGCACAGCTAGTGCAGGTACAGACACAGCTAGCGTAGGCATAGACACAGCTAGCGCAGTTACAGGGTTAGCTTGCTAGAGTGCAGGCTCAGGTGCAATACTACTAGGGTTTATATCATGGTGTCGTGCCAATGACTCAGAGGCCTTCGAGTTACAGGAGCTAGTCTACAGCCTCCCAGAGAGCAGGTCCATCGAGGTCAGGGGCCTCTGTGATGGGCCCACAGTAGTTTGAGGCTAGTAGAGGAGGGGATACAGGAGATACTGCTGGGAGCAATGGTCCACAGCAGCAGCGGTAGCTGAGAGTTGCAGTTTTTGGATCCTATGTGTACCTTTTTGATGGCTCAGATAGCCAGATAGACTTGTGCCATTTTTATATTTTGAGACATGTATCACCATCCACTGGGATGCATATGACATTGATTCAGAGATGGACTACTTGATATTGTACATTTGGACACATTTTACGATATTTATATGATGATGAAGCTATTTGATGCTTTCTATATGTATGAGTTATGATGCATTTCTATTTGTATGATGCAATGCACATGTTTATCTAATGCAGACTTAGATGTTTTACTTGATGCTATGCATTGTTTGTCTAATGCAAACTTTCATATGATGCTATGTGATGCTATATGATCCAATGCAGACTTGGATGTTTTACTTTGATATGTATCTAATGTGTGTGTGTGCAAAATGGTATCTATATGATTATGGAACTTATGTGATGCACTTAGCTATGTTTTTTATTTTTTTCTATTTTTGACACTATATGATGATTGCAACAAACTGTCTATGGATGACCTAATGCAATTTCTATGTATGCAACTGATTTAATCATGTAAATGACTATTTCATATGATATGATATGCAACTATATGCTCTATTTTTGTGATGTCCAAATGTACTCTATCGACACAGAAATGACAGAATGATAGATAGAAGATTGATTGAGAGAATGACTCGATAGAAAAGACTCACAAGCTTCGCTTTGTATTGTTACTCTGCATTGATTGGATCTTTTATTGCATGGGATACAAATGTATGGATGTATAATGGATGTATAATGGATGCTTTGATTTTGACATCTTAACGGTGCAAGTATTTTGATGTCCTTATTTCATCATTGGGCAATTTTTTTTATACTTTTTCTGAATGTTGTAAGTTAATGCAAGCATCTAGGTATAATTGAACCAAGATGACCTGAGCATTGCTTACATGGATTTTGATTTAGCAAGTTAATACAAGCATCGAGGTATAATTGAACTAAGATGACCTGAGTATTTCTTGTGTATCAACAGTCAAGGATTGCCCCTTTTCATGTTAGACCTTGGATGTCCTCGATGATCTTTTGCCGATCATGTCCTTAGACAAGGCTTCACATTACTAAAGTTTAATCCACAAACGGCAAACAAAGAAAATAATTATGCCCCCATCATAGCATCTCTAGCTTTTGGCATCCTCAAGTAGCATAGAAAGGCATGATAGCAAAAATCAAGACTCTATATTTTAACCATGTTTCCAATCCACAAAACATTTTTGCATTTAGATGTGTTTGTTTCTTGCCATAATTTGGGTAAAATCATTTAGAAGGCCTTAGGAGTTTGCTTTTCTTTTGGATAGGTTAATGTCTTGCATTAGGATTTCTTCTTGAAAGCGGGCTTTGCTTGCGCTTGCTTGCCTAGTGAGAAGATTTCACTATCCTTATTGGTGAGACGGACCCTAAGGGACTGACCTAGTGCCTCGGGGGCTCATTGCTAAATGGCCTTGCTTACGTGACGACGCAGAGGCAATGTAGTTCAGGGTAAACCCTAATGGACCATGGATGGACTAGAAGAAAGACAACAAGAAATGGGATGGATGGGACCGTGGGAGCCTCGGGGGCGCATTTGAGAAATGGCCTTTCCTACGTGACAATGTAGAGGCAATGTAGTTCATGGACTTGGACCATGGATACCAACGAGAGACACCATGCTAGGCGGACACTGTGGATAGGATATGGGATAAAACCTTGTTTGACAAGGCAACAAGAGATAGATTATCAAGCCATGATAGGTTATCATTAGGTTTTTATTATGGAACGGATACGGGTCGAATGGGACACGAGGAAGAATGGACACAAGGTGATTGGTTTCCCCAAAGATGGAGGAAGTGGTTTATCATAAGTAACGCCTGTTTACCAAGTTTTCACCACTTGCTTTTATTTGCACAAAAAGCTAGAAAGTAAACATGATGCCTGTTTGCCAGGTTTTCATCATGATACCTATCCAAGGCGCCTATTTTCCAGGTTTTCACCAAAAGACAATTTTTTGTCTTTTCCTGTTTTTTTTTTGTATTTTTCTAATTTTTTGATTTTTTGTATTTTACTGATTTTTTGATTTTTTTGTATTTTATGCCCCCCTTACATTGGGGTTCTCCTAGGTATAGAACCGGTGAAGATGCATGTTATTGATTAGGTCATCTAACAGCTCACCCTTGGATGTTGCTAACTGATATGCCCCTGATCCATAAGCCACTACAATCACATAAGGCCCAAGCCAGTTGGGTTCGAATTTGCCTTTCTTTTCCCTATCTTGTTGATTGCAGGGATTCTCTTTGAGGACTAGATATCCAACCTTAAAGATTCTTGGATGAACTTTGTGGTTACAGCTTCGTGACATCATCTGTTGATATGCTTTGAGATGGTCAAAAGTTTTCTATCACCTTTCCTCTAGCAACTCTAGTTCTTACAATCTAGAAACTCTGTATTCTTCATCTGATATGAGACCTTTTAACGACACCCTGAGAGATGGTAACTCAACCTCAATGGGAAGGATAGCTTCTAAGCCATAGACAAGGGCATAAGGGGTAGCACCTATGGGAGTGCATATACTGGTTCTGTAGGCCCACAGAGCGGGATTGAGTTGGATGTGCCAATCACAGCCAGCATCGTTGACTGTCTTCTTGAGGAGTTTCAAGATGGTCTTGTTGGATGCTTCAGCTTGACCGTTGCCTTAGGGGTAATAGGGAGTGGAGAAACGGTGTTGGATTTTGAATTGGTCACAGAGTTCTTGGACATCCTAGTTTTTGAAGGGTCTTCTGTTATCCATGATGATGGATGAGAGAATTCTGTATCTGCAGATGAGGTAATTCAGGATGAATGAGGAGATTTGTTTGCATGTGATGGTGGTGAGGGGAAGGGCTTCAATCCACTTGGTAAAGTATTCAGTGGTGGTTATGATGAATTTGTGGTCGTTGGAGGAGGGTGGATAGATCTTTCCCACAAGGTCAAGTCCCCATTGGCAAAAGGGCCAAGGTGTCATTAAAGGTCTCAACTCTTGAGCTGGTGCATGTATCAGGTTCCCATGTATTTAGCATTTCTTGCATTTCTTCACAAACTGGTATGAATATGTTTCCATGTTCGGCCAGTAATAACCCAAACACATGAGTTTCTTAGCTAAGGAAGGGCCACTAGAGTGTGTTCCGCAAATCCCTTCATGTACGTCTTGTAAGGCGGTCAGGGATTCTTCTCATTTTAAACAATGGAGTAAAGTACCATCTAGACCATGTTAGTATTGGGTGTCAGCAATAATGGTATAGCGAGAGGTTTGGCGTATAAAGGTTCATCGTTGGTTTGAAGATAAGTCAAGTGGGAGGGTGTTGTCCTTGAGGTAAGTGTAAACCTTACCGTACCAAGGTGAATCAGATCCAACTAAAAGGCATATGGAATGGGTCTCAGGAAGATCATAAGATGGTTGTCAAATAGTTTCCACTAAGAACTCGTACCGTGACTCATTCTCTGGTATCTCGAGAAGAGAGGCGATGGTCACCATGGCATCTGCTGCTTTGTTCTCAATGTGTGGTATCTTCTCAAAAGATATAATCACAAAGTATTCCTTGAAGTCATCTATCATGCACTTGTATGGGACAAGCTTCTCATCTTTGGTTTGGTAATCATCATTGACCTGATTGATCACTAGTTGAGAATCATCGTAGACATGTAGCTCTTTGATTTTCCAATCTATTGCCATCTTGAGGCCAATGACTAAGGCTTCATATTCTGCTATGTTATTGGTGCATGGAAATAACAAGTGGTAAGACTTCAGTATGGTGTCACCATGAGGAGTTACAAACAAGATTCCTGCCCCCGATCCATGGTTTGTGTAGGACCCATCAAAGTATAGTTTCCAGGAATGTGTTGAGACATTGAATAAAGATTCATCTGGAAACTTGAATTACATTGGTGTGGTGTCTTGTAATGGTGCATCCGCTAGCTGGTCAGCAATGACTTGTCTTTTGATGGCTTTTTTGTCTACATACTCAATGTCGTATTCACTTAGGAGCATTACCCATTTGGCTAGGTGACCTGTAAGAGCTGCTTTGCTTAGCAGGTACTTCAGTGGATCTATCTTTGCAATGAGTTTAACTAGATGTGCAAGCATATAATGTCAGAGTTTTTGGGAAGCAAAAACTACTGCAAGGCATGATCTTTCTATCTGAGAGTATTGCAATTCATAGCCCACTAATGTTTGACTAATGTAGTAGACGGCTCTTTCTTTATTCTCATAATCTTGTTGTGCTAGAAGAGCCCCAAGAGCTGTAGGTGTAGCAAATATGTAGAGTATCAATGGTTTCCCTTGGATAGAAGGCATGAGAATGGGTGGATGCATAAGATACTCTTTTAGTTTGTTGAATGCCTCTTCACACTTCTCATCCCATCTGCATGGAATGTTTTTGTGCAGGATATGACTGAATGGTTGACACTTGTCTGCCAGTTGTGATATGAATCTACAGATTGCTCATAGCTTGCCTTGTAGAGATCTTAGTTGAGTAAGAGTCTTGGGTGGTGGCATGTCCATGATAGCCTTGACTTTGGCGGGATCTACTTCTATTCCGTTTGCTAAAACAATAAAAACTAGGAGTTTGCCTGAGGTGACTCCAAACACACACTTCTTTGGGTTCAACCTGACCTTGAATTGCTCTAATCTCTGAAAGACTTTCTCTAACACATCCAGGTGTGATTCTCTTGTAAGTGACTTTGCTAGGATATCATCTACATAGTCTTCCATGGTGGCGTGCATCATATCATGAAATATAGTGGTCATAGCACGCTGATATGTGGCTCCTGCATTCTTTAGCCCAAATGGCATGACGTTCCAACAGAAAGTGCCCCATGGACAAGTAAAAGTTGTCTTATGCTGGTCTTTTGGTGCTATCATGATCTAATTATATCTTGAGAAGCCATCCATGAGAGATAACATGGTATGCCTTGCTATTAAGTCGACTATGATATCTATATTTGGCAATAAAAATTCATCCTTGCGACAAGCTTTGTTTAGACCTCTAAAATCATTGCATAGCCTGACTCGGCCATCTGGTTTGGACACTGGTACTATGTTGGAGACCCATTCTGGATAGTCTATAGCTCTAATGAATCCTACGTCCAGTAATTTCTTGAGTTCTTTTTTTACAAGAAGTGCTATGTGTGGATGCATCTTTCTCGACTTCTGTTTCACTAGTTTCACTCCTGGATCTAATGGAAGATAGTGTAGAATCAAATCTAAATCTAACCCCAGCATATCTGCATATGACCAAGCAAAGTTGACTTGTTTTCTCTTGAAGAATGGTACAAACTTGGTTTTCTCCGGTGGGGTTAGAGATTTAGCAAAGTGAATGATCTTAGGTTGTTCCTCTATTCCAATGTTAACTGGCTCTGTGGGTTCCACAACAATCTGAGACTTCTCCTGGTGCATGTCATTGGGGAGAGTGTCAAGCCTTCCATCATCAGGTGCCACAGTTGGGTTTTCACCTTCGGATGCGTCCTTTATTTTTACTATTTTGGGATTTGACACTGCCGCAGAACGGTTTTCACTGTCAGATCCAGTTTTTATTTGGATATTTTTGCAACTGGAAGGCTTGGCACCCTCTCCAAAATAATCCACGGTATTAAGTTCAACAGTGAAACCAGCTTTATGATCCCCTTTGGGTAGGTGGTCCCTAAGTTCCATGTAGTCAATATAAGCATCGTCATTTTGGAACATATCTAGTTGAGGGGTTCCTCATAGATCCCAGTCAATAAGCTCGGGATGCACAAGGGGGAAGGAATCAAAAAATAGATCTGATTCATTGATAGTTTGAATGGATATACTAGGAGTATTGGGAGGGGGAGTGTTCAGGATGGTACTTTCCTCCAAGTTGTTTATTGCGATAGAACTTGAACCTTCCTCTAAATTCATACTCTCAGAGATAGGCAAATCAAACTCTAATGGCCTATTCGGTAGCATTTGTCCCTCACGATAGGGGCTATAAGTTTGAATGGTATCAACCTCTTTGTCATCATAGGAATGCTTTGTTAGCTCATCCCACTCATATTCATTGGAATCTGTGTCACTGTCCACTTGAAGCATATGGATCATTTCCACTAGACAAGCATTTTCTTTGGCTTTTTCCTTCTCCTTATATCCTAGGCCTTTTGTATTTCTAGCTGATGAGGATGAAGAAGGTTGAATGGGTTCTATGATTCCTTCTCTTCTTAGGCCGATGGGGCCTTGACTTTGTAACCCATTCTATGTAGGATAGATTCACCTCGCCCATAGATTTCTATTGGGAGCCTAGGTGGTTCTTGTTGTATGTTCTCTTCTTCTTCGGTATAAAGCCATTGTAGGACATCTCTTTCCTCTGTCTCATCTGATAAGGTCCCCCATTTTACAAAGGGAGTTGTGGGAGGTATAGGAGGAGCAGTTGGCTTTGGAAAATGCTTGGGTTGACCAAAGGATCTAGGAGATAAAGGCATCTTGGCTAGATTGAGGTTGTGCTCTATGGAGTATTCCCCTACTCATTTTTCTTTGATGGCAGTTTTCTGCTCTTTGGGCCTTGATGAGGAAGCTTCAAAGGTAGAATCATGCTACAGGATAGGGGTTGTAGATGCTCTATTGTTTGGTATGATGCAATAAGGTTTTGAAAGGACAAAATTGCAATTTTGGAAGGGGTCAGGGTTGCCTTGGATGGTGACTTACTTGCCATCATGCGGGAATTTTATGCATTGGTGATAAGTAGAGGGAACAACTTTTATGGCATAAATTTGTAGTCTTCCTAGCAGAATATTATAGGCAAGCTCCCTATCTAGGACTTGGCACACAACATCTTTTATTATTGGTCCCACTTGTATGGGCAACACCACTGTTCCTTTTGTAGTCCTCTCCTCTTCATCATAGGCCTTGATAGTTATCTTCTTTCTTGGATCAACTGTGTTCTCAGAGAACCCCAATGTAAGGACTAGCTTTAATGTGCAAATATTTAAACCAACTCCCCCATCAATGAGAACCCTCTTGATGTGGTACTTGTGGATGAAGGCGATGATATGTAGAGGGGTGTTATGAGGTTAAGAGATTGAGAGGTCATCTTGCTCGGTAAATGATATGGTACTCGAGGAGGTCAGATTACCTACCATGGCCTGAAACATCTCTTGAGCCAAGTTAGTGGGGACTGTGGTTTCCACTAAGGCTTTATTGAGAATTTCCTTGTGGGAAGGAGATAGACGCAACAACTCTAAGATAGAAATGTGGGCCGAAGTTTTCTGAAGTTGGTCTATGACGCTATACTGATGGGGATTGGACTGAGAAGGTGACGACCTTGGAGGGATGGTATTCAACGTGACTTTACCACTGCGGGTAATGATACTGCAATCATTTCGGTTAGGCTCTGATTGTTGGTTCGGTGTAACCACATTGATTTGTGGGACATGCTCTGATATGAAATTGATGGTACAGTCGAATGGCACACTTGCGTAGTTGGCATTACTATTCCCACTATTTTGATTTTGCCTATTGCGGTTGTTGTTGTTGTTGTTGCCATTGTTGTTATTGCTGTTGTTGTTGATGCCATTGTTGTTATTGTTGTACAGCCTGTCATGATTGAGAAGCGGATCCCTATAAGCCACATGTGTCTCATTAGAGGTATGTTGTTGGTTTCCTCCTTAATTTTGATCAAGCACATCTTGAATAACATGTTTGAGGCGGATGCAGTTGTTGGTTGTATGTCCCCTTCCTCTATGATACTCACAATAGTCGGTGTCTTTCCAATAGTGAGGTTTGATTTGAGGTTCGTAATCACTTGTTGGCGGTAGAGAGATTTCATTGTTGGCCAATAGCTTCCTCAATGCAGATTCTTGGGACTCACCCAGCGGTGTGAACTTTCACCTTGGATTTGAGTTGAGCCATGGTCTTGGTTCCTGAGAGAATGTTTTGTTGGGTGTAACATTGCTTGCTTCTCCTTTGAGAGTGAATATCGGTTGTTGCTTGGGAGCCGCCACCTTGGCATCAACTACGCCATCGTTGACGACATTTTTGTTTTTAGTCCAAAATTTTGATTTGTCAGTCGTATAATTGGAGGTAGGTGTGTCCTTGTATAACTTGAGTTGCCCCTTGGCGATCATAGCTTTTTCGATGAACAATCCCATTTCAATGACCTTTGAGAATGAAGTAGGGCATTGTATTTGTATTTGATAGCTAAGATCGGTATTGAGGTTATGGACAAACATCTCCATTAATTGCTTCTCTAGCACATCATATGAGCACTTACTTGCTAGTTGTCTCCACCGTTGTAGGAAAGTGGCAAATGATTCACCACTCTTTTGCTTGGTGTTGCATAGGTCTAGCATGGAGACTTCGTGATAAATATTGTAAGAAAAGTGCATGATGAATTTGTTGACTAACTCATCAAAATATTTGATGCCTGGTGGGAGCCGTGAGAACCACTCCATGGCTTGACTACCTAGTGATCTAGGGAATAGTCTCATTAAGTAGGTCTCATTGTGAGCTACTTCCATGCATGCTGCGTTGAATTCCCTAATGTGATCTCTAGGGTCCCCTTTCCCTTTGTATTTATCAAACTTAGGAACTTCGAATTGAAAGGGAAAAGGTGTCATGTTCAAACTCTTATCAAAGGGGTACGGTGCAATATCTTCCAAAGAATAGGTTTTAGTGTTTGTACCTATCTTGAGATCCGCCATTTGTTGCTTTAGACCCTCAAGTTGTTTCCTCATTTCTTCCATAGGAGTGCTTGGGTCTACGGCTTTCTTTTCTTTTTCACTCTTATCCTCTGCATTTTGGTCTATGGTTTTCTTTCCCCTTTCTTCAAGATTATTCTCCACATTTTCTTGGATTGTGCTTATATCGAAATCCGCAGGGAGTTTAATTCCAAGATTTGCAAGGAAATAAAAGTACTTGTGAGGATCATCATGGAGCACTTTCTCTAACAAGCGTTGGAATTTATGATTTTGGAGGATTCCCTAATAATCTTCGTTAGAGATCTCCTCATCACTATCATGAGGTGTGATGATGTGGTTGGATGATTCAGCCATTTCAAGCTGCTTTTGGTATTAAGATCTAGTAAGAACCATGTAAGGTGACGATGGATGAGGTGGAATGGGACTAGAGATTTTGGCAAGATGTCAATGGAGACTGTTGAGAATGGGATACTTATGACAAGATTTGGAAAAAGGGCTTTCTCAATCAATGATTCCAAGTAAAACGGCTGATACAAGACAGTAGCCACTAGTAAGGGTACTCGATACCTATCTTACTGTGTAGGGACTAGTCATGCACCAAGACCACTAGCAAAGTTCTGTGACCTACTAGGGTTACTTGAATCCAAAGTGATGCGAAAAAGGGGCCTATGCTGACCTAATATGGGATACTTTTGACCTTGGACTAGAAAGACTCGATATGAGGTGAATGAGATGACTAGTGAAAGAGAGATTTTGGCTCAAAATGGATGGAAAAAGGACTGCTAGGTAAGACCTGATCTCTAAACCTGAAACTAGACTGAAATGGGTACCTAGAACAGGTAAAATCTTTCTCTCACAAATTGTGCAAGTGCTCACTGTCACACATGTGCCGGAACAGATGCGCTATGGAAATTGATATATACGCTGTAAGACGTAATAAATGCGTCGTACTGGTAAAAGGTAAATGTGTTGTAATAGGAAATAAAAGTGTTGCGGGTCGATATAGATGTGCCGCAAGTCAGCACAAATGCACTGCAACAGAGGACGGATGCGCCGCTCTGGCTTTTCTCAGTGTTTTTGCAATTTTTTGGAAATTTTTCTAATGTTTTTGGTACTTTGGTTGCAAGGTCTTTTTGATCTAATTTTCTGAAGTTATGGCAAGAAGACACAGCAAACACAAAGAATTTTTATGGTTTTTTATTTTTTGTGATTTTTTTTACTCTTTTTGGACTAAAAGAAAAAATAAGTACAAATCCTAGGCTTTAAATGGATAACAAGGGTTTTTGGCCACTAAAACAAAGGTGTTTAATGAAGGCAACCGTTTGAGTGGTTATACATGCAGCAGCACTAATCTCTGTTATGAAGTCTCCCAGCCTGCAAGGGTTGCACCTTGGAGGGTTTTGGGGGAGGTTGGTTGTCGGTATAACACAACTTCACTCGTCGTTTGAAGCTTTCACTCCAAACACAATTTATTTATAGTGGCTTGGAAGGGCTTGACGTCTAGCTTGTTACCACTTAGCGTCGTTCCTACTTGGATGAATAGTATCCAAGAGCAGACCCCTCTGTAGACACCTAAAATTGGATTGCTCTGCAAACCAATTTTCCGTACGTCTACACTAATCCACTCCCCCCATCTGCATGTCCCTTGTGATCAATTGACTCACTCAATTAATCCACTTAAATCTTACAACCCTATCCTCATCAATTGAATGAATATTGCTAATATTTATTTAGATGATTTATCCATTTCCCTAATCCCTGTTAATTAGATAAATCATGCTTATCTGATTAACCTATACTTAAGTTAATTAAGATAACACTTAATTAACCTTGCTTACCTCATCCTCCACAATCCTCCACTAACTAAATTTAAAATTCAGTTGTCCCTCACTATCCTCCACTAACTGAATTTAAAATCCAGTTGTCCCCCACTATCCTCCACTCTTCCCAAAAATTAATTTTCAATTCATCCACTAGGAATAAAAGATTCACTTTTATTCCTAGCCATTGATCTCATCTTTCAATCCTCACCCTCCATCCTCATTTCCAAAATTCTATAAATTGGACCCCTCTCTAAGCCATTAGAGAGACCTCTCCATGCATCAGACCTCTGCCCAAATCACTCCACAATCTCCTCATCCTACCATCCTAATGTCAAAATCTGGCCTCAATCCCATCTAATCTATCAATCTCCATCTCCTTTACATTGTGTTGAGCACTTGAGCAATCCACATCTCGCATCGTTTAGGTAACATCTGAGGAGCTCTCTTGGGTGCAACTCCTTCCCTCCTGGATCCGTGAGTCAAAAGGAAGGTAAAATCATGTTATTTTACATTTGATACTTATCTAATCTTCGTTTTGTCTCATTGATTACACCCTCTAAAGGAAAAACACATGCGAAAATGATATGTCTGGCATTTTGATCACCCAAGATAGGGAGAGCATAGGCCTGGTATCATTCCCAAAACACAGTATACAGTGGTTATTTTCCCCTAGTTAAAATGAAAAAAACTAGATGAGCTATCTACTTGGGCAAGCACAGAACTTTGAAGTGATTAGCAAGATAGCAATGGTCTAATTTTAACCAAGATAGCAATGATGAGTTCAATTTTATCCACAATAGCACGAGTTGTTAAATTTGAAGTGTTGGTCAATTGAGATAGCAATGGTTTAGTTTTAACCCAGATAGCAATGATGAGTTCAATTTTATCCACGATAGCACAAGTTGTTAACTTTGAAGTGATGGTCAATCGAGATAGCAATGGTTCAGTTTTAACCTAGATAGCAATGATGAGTTCAATTTTATCTAGATAGCAATAACTTTGAAAAGATAGCAATAGCAATGATTCAATGATATGCAAGATAGCAAATGATTCAATTACCACTTTGCTATTTAAACTATGTGAGTTTTTGCATGAGCATCCATTTTACTTTCCCTTTAGAAATTGAAGTGTGAGCTAACAAGTGCAACTATATGAATCTAAACCAGTACCTAGCCTGCAAAACAGATCAAGAAAGTCCCTGCAAAGACGTCAGCATTAGCAAAAATCTCCTAGAAAACCCTAAATCACTGCCTACAATAGATGCGCCACTTCAGAGACTGAATGCACAGAAATAGTCAACAGAAGCGCCGTAAGACATATGCGCTATAACAGAGGACAAAAGGGCTGACATACAGTGTATATGCACCGAAGTAGCGGATGCGTCGTTTCAGATGTTAAAAGCGTCGTAACAGAGTATGTATGCACTGAAGTAGCAAATGCACCGTAAAAGGTAACAGATGCGTGTTAGGAAGTGATGGATCCACTGTTTCCTCCTATGTACGGCTTTCTAAAACACAAAAACTTAGATTTTAGGTTAAATTTGGGGCTAGGCCCCACGGTGGGCGCCAAAAATGTTAGGGTAAAATTAGATCAACAATGAATATGCAATAATAATCAATATCAAATACCCAAAACTCAATGAAATGGTGAACTAAGGAAATCTAATCAAATAAAGCAATGAACAACAAAGCAAACCTTCCTTAATTTGAAACTTCCATTGATCGCCTATCACAATCGTTCTTGTATGTATGAAATAGGGCCCTCAGAGAGTGCACTTCTTTGCTATGCTTCAAGAATGTCAATTGAGAATGGCTATGATAATACCTCCATGAAGAGGAGCTTCACAACGATGATAGTAGTGTGTAGTGCGTAGTAGCGAATGTGATCACAAGCAATGAAGGAATGACGTGGGTGCCAAAGGTGCACTATAATTCTTGCAGAGTAACAATACTTAAAGCTTGGATGATTGAAATGGGAGAATAAGGTTGAATTTATAGACTTTAGAAGGAAGAGATCAACGGTATAGAGAGAATGAGAAGATCAACGGTTGAGAACAGTTGAGGAACGTGCAACGAATAAGAAGGATCTGGAAAAGAAAAAAAAATCCAGAATTGGTAACTCTGCTGGCAAGAAGGATCCAGAAAAGAAAAAAAAAGCATTCCTCTTTTGATAAGAGGTGGTGACTCTAAAAAGGAATTCAATGAAGAATGTAAAATACAACTTGTAAACAGCACCATCTGCAGTCAAAATAAATATGTCAGAAGAAGAGGAATTGTTGGAGTTGTCAAGGAGAAAAAATGGTTGATTCAAGAAATACAACGATTAAAAGCCAAACTGGCTTCAAGTTCATTACAACATATACCAACAACTAATGAGAATGGGTATTATGATCCTTATCAGTCACCTAGAAGCATAAAATCTTTTACAACACGCTTGGAGTGTAAACTAGGTCAAACCCTAGGGCAAATATAGAAGAGATGTGCAATTTTTCGCCAAATTTGCAATACAAGAGCCCAATAAAGAGGTGTTGTAAATAATTTTAGGAGGGGAAGAAGATAATAACCCTAATAACAATAAATTTATGCAAAAATATTCTTTACAACACGCCTATAGTGCAAATCTAGAGAGTCGATAAGGCCAAATCTAGTGAAAATCAATGTTTTTTAAGCCCTAGGTTTGAGATTTTGATGTAAAATGCTATATGAATATCTTGTAATCTGATTTATGATTAAAATTAGTTCCACTCAGATATTAGAATGATTTTCAAGTCCTAAGATGCAAAATGCAAGTGTAAATCTAATGGAAAAATCAATGAAAATGCTAGTTTTTAGTTGAAATTTTCTATGCAAAAATGCAAATTTTTGAGCTAAATGCAAATTTACACTAAAATGCAACACTACAGCCAAATGAAAATTTGAATGAGTGTCTAATATCAATAGAGAAATCTGAAACAAGATTTTACCTACAAACCCTAGTTTTTGGAATTACTAGGTTATATGCAAAATTAAAAATTTTCAACAAAACCCTAGCACTTTTATGATAAAAATGCAATGCAAGCTATTGATTTTTTGTAATTTTCTGTAATTTAACTCAGATGTAATCCAAAAATCATAAATCTGATGAAATTGAAATTAATTGATGTAAAATAGAAACCCTATAATGCAATTTTTTTCCAATTTTTTCAATTTTTTAAATTTTTTTGTAATTTTTCCAATGCAATAAGATGAATGATAATATAAATGAATGAAATCAATGCAAATATGAAGCAAAACAATTAGCAAGGTGTAGACAAGTCCAACAACACAAGTTCACCAAAATGGAAGAGGTAAAATTTTTAGGGATAGGTTTGACTAGAAGGTTTGTTAAGTGTCTATCCTCCTTTCACCTTTACATTCAAGGACCTTGGGTCAAGTGGCAATGCACTATCAGGCCCTTGATCACTATGAGATGTAGGGAAGCTTGGATATATGTGATTTGATTACCAATTATGCTCAATTTGTACTCAAAACCCTAATTATGCAAATACGGAAGCAAACAGACAAATTACTCAAAATGCTGCTACAGGAAGATGTAAAATGACAGATAAATGTGCACATATTTTTGAAGTTCGGGAAGTGGAAGAGTTGGGGACTAAGGAGTGGGCACCCAAGTTTAATGCCCTATTTTTTGTCTGTTGGAATTAGGTCCGACAACTAAAAGGGGGGGTGAATCAGTTGTCCACAACTTTAACCTTTTTTGCTTTTAATCTTCTTCTTTCACAACTTACAAATAGATTAATGATGTGAACATTAAAGCGTGAATTAACAACATATGAGTAGAAACAAAATGAACACACATAACACCAGAATTTTTACGTGGAAACCTGGTTAAGGAAAAACCACGGTGGGGGTTAACCCACAAGATTCGTACCCTGTTAAAAGTACTTAAAAGAAATGGGAAGGCACTTGCCTTTAGGTGCACTACCCAGAGCTCACTGCTCAAAGAGGCTCACTGCCTATAGGAAGCTCACTACCTACAAGATTTTATATTTAATACATAAAGAATGAACTGAGAAATAGCATCTTCTTCGTGTCTGGATCAATCCCATTGAAGCGCATAACTCCTCTGCTATGCTCCCACACTTTGCTTTACTCTACCACATCTTCACTCGCATCACATCCTTTGATGGCCTTACTTCGCTTATTTATATATGACATCGACTTTGGAATGATCGTCGAAGTCATCTTTACAAACATCTTATTACAATTGTTCTTCAAGGTTGGCCTAACAAACTATTACAATTACAAGACTTGATTTGATATAGAGTATTACATGCGAATCCTTATAGTATCGACCAAACATTTTTTGGGACTTGAATCTTCTTCAATCAACAAGCTACACTCTAGAGTATTGCTCTTAGATCATCTGCAACACGCTTGAAACATCCGGTTGGCCAAGACTGGGAAGAACAACAATACCAAGGAAGAAATCTTCAACAATGAGCTCAATCTTCAATGCGGTCATCCAACACAGCAAGCACATGATCTAGAGACCTCCACAAGCACATTAAATTCAACAATAACATCCGCACTACTCCAAATCATCAGAATAACTTGCATCTTCATCCAGTACCTCAAGAACACTATCTACCATGACTGTCACACTAGAAAGATTGCTTGCGGACCTCCAAAAAATGAACCACTTGAGTTGAGGATACACACTGACTTCCCAAACATGCCTCTAGATCCGCAAATATAAGTTTTCATTTTGGAGCAATCCAGACCAATTTCCTGTCACTCTGTCTCTTTTGAACACTACAAAACCTATTTCTACTAAGATGGCCATAGGTTCTTCAAATCTTCATGCGAACCTCTCAAATCTTAACTGGAGCTACTTTAGATAATCCTCTAGATAGCCATATGGTCTACGTACTTTAATCTTCTTTCCTCTGGAAATGTGGAGCAATCTACTTCAGTCATCTGCACTGTTTCCCCTGTTTCTGACAAAGGGATATGTTGACATCAATGACAACACATCATAGGCACATATTTGCAACAATCTCCCCCTTTGTCATTCATGGCAACATATGATGTGAAAAATTGATTCAACCATCAAGACAAGGATTTCTCCCCCTTTCTCTTATCACTTCTACAACCACTTTCTTCACTTCTCCCCCTTTCATCAGCAACTAGTTTTTCACATGACTTCTCTCCCCTTTGACATCAATGGCAAAGGGCACATAGTTGCAATCTTTTCTCCCCCTTTTTGTTTCAGACTAATCTCCAAAATTTACATACTAACTACTCCCCCTGAGTAGTATCTCCTTAACATCAATCCAGATCACAAGATATGACTGTGAGTTCCACCGAACTTATGCACACTAGTACATCTTAGTTCTTAACAGGAGGGGTAATAACCCCTAGCTTCCCTCTGAGATACTCAAAAGTATCTAATGTAGAGTGGGTACACAGCAGACACACACACACAATGTTAATTCTGTCTATATCGGCAAGAACATACAAATGTCTCACCGAAATCTTCTATACATCGGTCACACCTTATACCATCGGTTCACTCAAGAATTCTCCCACCGATACACCACTCGCACCGATGACTTATCACTATCACTCAGACTTCCTATCATCGGCATAGCTTTCTTCTCATCTTCCGATGATAAGACTCATTCCGATAAACTCTCCATCGATGACACTTTTAGTTGTCACCCTGATCGGCAGGAACATGTACTATCAGCTTCACAAAATTTCGTTCACCTGATGCTTTTCTTACGCCGATGTGCTTTCTATCAGTGACACCTTGCCTTCGTTGTGACTCCCAATACTTTTCCCGATGGGTTCTCCTCACACCGATGACTTTGTTTTGTATATGCAATTCCTGACCTTCTACCGCCGGTCTCCCATTGCATCTTCATTTACTTTGACCGTCACAGGCAGTCACCCATTGTATCTTTCGAAATGTATGTTGAAATGTATATTCTGACATACATTCTTCAACATACATTTATCAACTTACTGAGCCAGTTCTCCTCCCTCCTATCACCAGTCATCCCTTGTATCTTCAGACAAACATCCATCCAATATACAAGCGAGCTACCACCTCAGCCAGTTATCCTTTGCATCTTATGCAATGTATATTTTCATTGCATCTTCACAACATACAGCAGCTATATGCAATTGCAGTATACTCACAAACTGACGCCCACATATAATGGTGATATATTCACAAACTATCCATGACATACATTGACGTATACACACAAAATGTATATCCTCAAATAATTTCGACAGACACAAGAGTTAATACAGAATATGTTTTAGTGATATATACAAATGACGGACCCTTACATGCAATTTTAGGATATACACAGAATATGCACAGATACATTAGTGATATACACACTATTTGTATATTTCAACGAACAATCCCAAACTTAGCCCGAATGGACTCTTACATGCACATTTTGTCTAATGATATACATAAGGTGATACCTAGATACAACAGCAATATACACAAAGAAAGTACCTTCATATAATTTTGATATATATAGGAAATGTATATTCGCCAAACAACACAAATTTGACCAAACAAGATTTTTTATACGTACCCCTTTTCACAGTATATACACAAAATGAGGCTCGCATGCAAATGTGATATATTCATAGACTGTCTACAGCATACAATTTATGTATATACTTCACATGTAAATTTGAATTTTCCTGCCGATGATCTTCTTTGAAATGGATTCTGTAATTTCTATACTTCCATATTTATCAACCAAAAGAATGAAACAAAAATGGAAAACTACTTTACAAGTCCATTCCACTGGTTTCACAGAAATCCACTAGTGGAATGGATTTAAACTGTTGGCAAGAGACACTATATGGATTCATGAATGTTGTCATTGATGGCAACAAAGTTCATCCCACACATCCACAGGACATGGTATGTCTATACCGGAAGTCAGAGTGAAGAATGTTGTGGTCTGGTAAACAAGAACAGAGCAGTCAGTAAGGTCTGACAGACAGGTCCAAATCTCTCAGTAGAAGTATCTCAGTGAAGTGCGGATTTGGGGAAGTCAAGAGGAGTATCTTGACTGATATATTCCAAGGTTTGAGCCTCCGGTGTGGAAAGGATTAAGAGATATGAAAGCTTGAGTGTCGGGTTCCCAAGTGACAGTGTGAACAGAGGAAGAACTGACTGGCAGAACATCATACATTATTCCAGATGTGTTACTGATGTTGGTAAAGGTTATGAAGGCATGAATTATGTTTGGTCGACATGATTAATGATTTCCACAAGTATATCCTTGATCCGCATTACTTGGTGTGCAAGGATTCAGCCGACAGATCAAAGTTTGTGAAAAGATTGACTATTCCGGGTGTCGACTAGAAAGGTGATGAAATCACTTGTGCGGATATATATACAAGATGGATTTAGTTATGAGATGTGTTGTGGTTATAAGTTATGTGCGAAGAAAAGCAGTAGAGCCGAATAAAAGCAGAAAGGAAGATCCAGTATGTAAAAGAAGAGCAGCATAAAAGAAGAAGAAAGATGAAGTGTAGCAGATCAGTATATAGAGCCTAAACCGGAACTGAACTCCAGCATATGTTGATGCTCCTTATCAGTTCAAGTATTGTATTACACTCTTTATAAATTGTAGATAGTGTGTCTCTTGTAGGCAGTGTGCCTCTTGTGAGCAGTGTGCTCAGGCAGTGAGCCCTAATTGGCAAGTGCCATTTTGTATTTCCATTCTTCTAACAGAGAATACAATCTTGGGTTAATCACCCCGTGGTTTTCTCCCTTGACAGGGTTTCCACATCAAAAATATTGTGTCATGTGTATTTCTATTTCATGGTTATGTTTGCTTGTTTGAATTGATGCTGCACTAATTATTAAGAAAGTTCATAAAGAAGAAATAATTAAGATAACTGATTCACCCCCCCTCTCAGTTATCAACATAAACGTGCATCACGGCAACAGAGAAACTGAGTTAAATATGAAACGGTTCTATACAGATAATATATAGAATAATTCGTTATACAAAGATTTCACACGGGATTCAGAATTGTCAAAACACCATTTTCCAAATTTCTATTCCTTCATTCCAGCTCCTTACATTTGATCAGTTCCAGAAAAAGAAAGAAGAAATTTTAAAAAAAAATCAACCCCCTCTCTCGACTATCTCTCTCTGTTTTTGTTAACCCCGTCACCTCTGTTTTTGGGATTTTGAATTTTCCAATGATTATTAACAGAAACCCTAATTAATCCCATGACATCTGTTTTGCATAAGACAACAAAACACCTAATGATAAGACACATTGGTTTAACCCTTCACATAACCCAACATGTCTAAAATGTTAAATTTGATGTTTACCAACAGGAAAAGCCAACATAAAATGTTACATGTGACTTAGACATATAAATGCTACATAGTAACATGAAATGTCAAATCCTTATTAAAACCTTATTGTGCATATTTATCCTGTTGAAGGGGTGCTCCTGCACCAGTATCCTTAGGCAAAGTCTTGGTGAATATATTCGCAATCTGATCCTTTGAAGAAACAAACTCCAATCTGACTTCATTCTCTCTTACCTTCTCTCTCAAGAAGTGAAACTTGATGGATATGTGCTTTGTCTATGAATACAACACCAGATTCTTTGAGATGTTTATTGCACTTGAATTATCACAGAAGATTGTAACAGGCTCTTCAAACACAATTCTGATATCCTTCAACATTTGCTTCATCCACAATACTTGAGTACAATTGCTTGTTGTTTCTATATACTCTGCCTCTGCAACAGACAGAGGTATTGCCTCCTATTTTTTGCTCAACCAAGAAACCAATCTCCTTCCCAAGAAGAATGCACCACCACTAGTACTTTTCCTTTCATCCACATCTCCTACCCAATCAGTATCTGTATATGCATGAAGAGTGAAGTCATTATCCTTTGGATATCATAAACCATAATCAGATGTTCCCTTTAGATATCTAAAAATTCTTTTGACTGTTACAACATGGGATTCCATAGGATCAGCTTGAAATCTAGCAACAAGTCCAACTGCATTCATAATGTTAGGTCTGGTTTGAGTCAAATAAAGTAGTCCTCCAATCATTGATCTATACCTTTTCTGATCTGCCTTAGGTGAATCATCATCTTTACTCAACTTGCATCTGGTTACCATAGGAGTACTTACTAGTTTTGAGTCCTTCATTCCAAACTTTTTCAACAATTCTCTCACATACTTAGACTGAGATATGAAGATACCTTTATCTGACTGAGTGATTTGCAGACCTAAGAAGAAATTCATTTCTCCAAACATGGACATCTCAAATTCACTTTGTATCTGATTGGACAAACCAATAATTTAACGCTACGCAAGATTAAATTTACTAGCTTAACTAAACCCTAGATTCCAGAAAAATCTGGCAGCATAACGCCTCACGAGCGTGGATAGGGTTTAATCTAAATAAATAAAATTTGTCAAATGTTACTAAGTTGGATAAAATTACTATTATTTAACTAACTAATTCGCACTGGGCTAATTAAACCAAAACAGCTAATCTAATTAATATCAAATTTTAAAATTAGCCTCTTTGTTTAAAATTCGCAATCAATAAATTTATTCGTCTGGTTATAAAAATCAATTCTTCTTTTTTTTTATAATTAAATTGAAGGAAGTTTGAATGAACATTTATTTCCCACTGTAATAAATTAAATTAAAAAAAATATAATGCACTCCATCTAAATAAGTAATTTTTTAAAGATCTTATAAAAGAATTATTGAGGAAGGAATAAACCCTAGCCTCCTTTTTTTGGTTTCTCATTTCTCTTCTCCTCTCTATATTCTCATTTTCTCCTCTATATTTTGATTTGCAGGTGTAATGGAGAAGGCCTTTCATGGCCATCACACAAGAAAAAGGTATACCCATTTTATATACACTTATTTTATTTTTTTGTTCTTTGTGTGTATATATACTTTATGTTTCAACCACGAGGTTAACATAGAGTAGAGTTCAAATATATATATATATATATATATATATATATATATATATATAGCTGTTATAAAGAAACACCTCTAACCAGAGGTGACTCACCCAGTCGACGCCACAGATCTGAGTTAATTGTTTTTTTTTTGAAACTACAGTGAAGAATTTACATGGCCGTCGCGGGAGGCAAGGGTAAACATGAGAACGTGGGGTGTCGGCGTTGCAGAGGTAGTGAAGGAGGTCACATGAAGGGCAGCAGGGAATCTGCAAGTGTATAGAGGGTGACGGATGGGGGTCTACGGCAATGGAAGGGGGGATGTGGGGAGGGGGTCGAGCCCCACCCACATCCCACTACGGTGGGGTGTGGGTGGGGCTCGTTCCCCGCCCCACACCTTGGATCTCTCTTAACAACAGCGGTGGGGATATAACCCCCACCTCAAAACAAAACCTCCACTCATAAATTTTTTTAAAATCTCTTTTTCTTTTCTATATTTACACAGTATAAAATATAGGATAGCAACATATATAATATAAAAATATGTCTATATATATATATATATATATATATATACAACCATTAAAATACACAAATTTTTTATTTTATTTAATATGATAGTAATAAAAGAATTATATATATGCTCAACCAAATAACTCAGATATCCACTTGCTGCACAAGGCAATAAATGTATAGTTATTTATAATCTATATACATATATATTAATATTTTACTTAAAACAAAGGGTCTCATTAAATGTAGAACATTTATATATGTAAATATAGACTGAAAATTACTTTCACAAAATATTGTTGGTAATAAAATAACAGAGTCAACACAAACAGCCATATATATATATATATATATATATATATATATATATATATATATATATATTGAATTGGAAACAAAGGCATTTAAATCTTTCTTTCGAAATAAACAACAACATCAAATTTTCTTTTCTATGATGCAAAAGACATTTTCAGTGTTACTCCAAATACCAAACAGCAACTAATTCTTTTTAAATTAAAAACATATAACTATACCAAAGGTTGCACATGATTTTCTTCCTTCCAATAATCTGTATATATATATACAGTGAAGAATTTACATGGCCGTCGCGGGAGGCAAGGGTAAATGTGAGAACGTGGGGTGTCGGCGCTGCAGAGGTAGTGAAGGAGGTCACACGAAGGGCAGCAGGGAATCTGCGAGTGTATAGAGGGTGACGGATGGGGGTCTATGGCGATGGAAGGGGGGATGTGGGGAGGGGGTCGAGCCCCACCCACATCCCACTACAGTGGGGTGTGGGTGGGGCTCGTTCCCCGCCCCACACCCTGGATCTCTCTTAACAAAAGCGGTGGGGATATAACCCCCACCTCAAAACAAAACCTCCACTCAGAATTTTTTTTAAAAATCTCTTTTTCTTTTCTATATTTACACAGTATAAAATACAGGATAGCAACACATGTAATATAAAAATATGTCTATATATATATATACAACCATTAAAATACACAAATTTTTTATTTTATTTAATATGATAGTAATAAAAGAATTATATATATGCTCAACCAAATAACTCAAATATCCACTTGCTGCACAAGGCAATAAATGTATAGTTATTTATAATCTATATACATATATATTAATATTTTACTTAAAACAAAGGGTCTCATTAAATGTAGAACATTTATATATGTAAATATAGACTGAAAATTACTTTCACATAATATTGCTGGTAATAAAATAACACAGTCAACACAAACAGCCATATATATAATTTTTTTTTGAATTGGAAACAAAGGTATTTAAATCTTTCTTTCGAAACAAACAACAACATCAAATTTTCTTTTCTATGATGCAAAAGACATTTTCAGTGTTACTCCAAATACCAAACAGCAACTAATTCTTTTTAAATTAAAAACATATAACTATACCAAAGGTTGCACATGATTTTCTTCCTTCCAATACTCTGTATATATATATATATATTTTCCTTCATTCATTAAGCATTGTAAAACAGCAACTATAGATTTTATTTCTCAATGTAAATAAGTGTAGTACACTCAAGTTCAAAAACATAAATTTATACAACTTGAGAGAGCAAGATCTCCTCTCTTGAAAAAGGTCTTTCTTGGCCATGCTCTCTCAAGAGCTCATAATAACACCACAAGAAAATAGGTATAGTTTTGTTTAACATCTATAATGTTCAAGAAGAAATCTTGCAATGACACAAGAAGAGAAAGAAGCCACAACCAAACTGCTCTCCTCCCTACCATTGACTCACTCATGAGTCACCCTCGAGCTAGGAGGTCATCCTCACACAAGGTAAACACACACCACATCACAACAATACATACAAACACCAAAACAAAATACTCCTATGGCTTTCACATAACAAAACTCACTCAAGATGAGTTTAATGGGGTAGGGGAGTGGACATCACCCAACTCAAGAGTGCCACTCCAAAACTTCCCAACACAAATATCTCTCAAGGCCTCAAGCCAACACTTTAAAACATAGTTTCACAAAGTTTTCTTTTGGCTCTCAAGCCATTTCATAGATTGTTCATATACACATATTGCCCTCAAGGCTAAAACTCCACAAAACTAAGGATGTGACCTCAAGGAGGTTCACTCCTCCCCCACCCCACACATGTTGAGCATTCTCTCCAAATGGAGAGGCTCTCACAACTCCCATAACCAATTTTTCCACAACACGGCAAAAATACAAACAAGAATTCACACATGCATCACACAAGTAAAGAAAAAAAAAGCATAAGGAAAGGCATTTGCCTTGAGTCCAACCTTTTAAAGCCCCAAATGGAAGATATTTGAGTAAAGCTCCTCTATCTCCTTCTCCAAGTTTAGTATCCAACCTTGTCCTCTAACTTTCTCCCCAAAAGCAACTAAAATTTAAAAATTGAAAAAGATTCAACAACCCCCTCCCTCTCTTCAAGAGGGATTAAAATACACTCTTCTCATGAGCCTTGAGGAATGGGGAGGTGACACATGTCACCTCCTCACTCCTCCACACAACCACTTGCAAGACTCTTGGAATGCGGTGGTGACACATGTCATCCACCCATTCCACCAAGTCTTTCTCCCATCCACTTGTTCTCCCTCACACATGTGAGAGAGAAAGGTGGAGCCAAAGGAGGAGTGGTACCACATGTGCCCCAATCATCTCCTCCTAAGAATACCCACACAACCCCAAGGTACCCTCACTAATTGTAGGAGAGGCTTGGAGTTAAGTCCTCCACAATTAGGGGTCTTGAAGACTCCCCCAACCTAGGAAAGAGGAAATGAAGAGGTTGAGTGTTTGACCCACTCATCCTCTCCCTCCCAAACTTCTATTTTCGTCATTTTACTTCAAGGTGAAGTTAAAGTGACCAAATGGAAGTCTACCTAAGGTTACACAAGCCCAAATGGCCCCTAGACCCTAGGGGTACAACCCAGGGTCAATTTTAACCTATTTTGAGCACCATAGGTTGAGTAAAAACACATAAAAAGGGGTCGCAAAAATTAAAACCAAAAAATAAAATTCAAAAGAACATCACACTTAACAACACCAATCAAAAATCAAATATAATAAGGAGTAGACCTAGCCAAACTAACATCACACAACCACATTACAAAAATTTATTATACATCACATAGTTGATCTTGGTTCCTCTTGGAACTAGATCGGCTTTACACGGGAACAACACAGTGTGTGGGATGATCTCTGAATATCCGTGGCTCTATTAGAAACACCTGCGCACTCAAATGAAATGTTAATCCAACATGTATATATAATAGCCAAAGCAAAGTGACACATACGCTCTCATCATCACATGATCATAAAAACATCACAGAATCACATCATAATTAAATTCTAAATTTTGCATTTCCTAAATCCATCACAAGGTAAGCTCACATAATAAATCTCTAACTAAAATCACATGAATAGTATCCCAGTAACATCAAAATGTAAATCATATGTCTAACATCATCAGTGAATCAATATCAAGGTCTAATCACATCGTAATCATGCTAACATAATAATCCACATAAAGCATAAAGTCTAATAGTCTTGTAACATCAGGATCAACAGTCCCATAAGTCTAACATGTGTCACCAACAGTAAAATAAAATAGTCAAATATAAGGGAATTAAATGGTAGGCCTCACATCCTCCCCCCTAAGACTGTACTTACTCCTGGAAGTCGTCAAAGAGGTGAGGATAAAGGGCCCTCAAACTAGTTGCATCCTTCCATGTCATCGTGACCTCATCGTACATGTCCCACTGGACCCTAACATGGTCCAGCTCTCGACCTCGAAGGCCCAGTGTTTGGAGAGCCAATATACGAATTGGCTCCAAAGACAACTGCCCATCTACCTCTACCTGGAGAGCACTCCAATCCAATACATGAGATAAATCAGATATGTAACGTCGCAAAACTTAAATATGAAAAATATTGAGGATGCGTGACAAGCTAGGTGGCAAGGCTAGACGATAGGCTACGGGTCCTATCCGCTCCAAAATCTTAAAAGGTCCAATAAAAAAAGGTGCTACCTTAGAGCCCTTTCCATAACAGATTGGACTCTCGTGTGGTCACACTCTCAAGAATACTCTATCCCCAACTGAGAAGCTTTAATCTACCCTATTAGCATCGGCATACTTCTATCAATCCTAAGCCTCCTGAAGTCTCTGCCTAATCAAGGTCACCTGCTGCTCCATATCCTAAACTAACTCCGGTCTTATTGCAACCCTGTCCTCAATACGGTCCTAACTCAAAGGTGTCCTGCAAGGTCTGTCGTATAAGGCCTGAAAAGGAGGCATACCCAACGAGCTGTGATACCCATTGTTGTAGGCAAACTCAACTAGACATAGATACTCCTCCCATCTATTCTGGTGATCCATGACATACATATGGAGCATATCCTCGAGAACCTAATTAACCCTCTCTATCTGACCATCTGTCTCAAAATGATAAGTGGAACTGAAGTTAAGCTGTGTGCCCAACGCCTGCTGCAAAGCCTTCCAAAAAGCTGATGTGAACACTGAATCCCTATCCGATATGATATGGCGAGGCACCCTATGTAGTCTAACAATCTGATCCAAGAATACTCTCACCACTAATGGTGCATTGTACATCGTGTGTACAGGTGAGAAATGCGCCACCTTGGTCAACTTGTCAATCGTCACCATGATGGCATCATGGCGACAAGATGACATAAGAAGACCAACAATGAAATCCATGGAAATGGTGTCCCATTTCCACTCAGGTATCGCATGGGGGTATAAAAGACCCGCTGGATGCTGATGCTCGGCCTTGACCCTCTGAAACTCAAGGCAATGAGCAACATACTCTGTATTATCCCGTCTCATACCTGCCCAATGGTATAACTGTCTCAAGTCGGCATGCATCTTCTTCACCCCTAAGTGTGCTGCATAAGTTGCTCTATGAGCCTTTGAAAGAACTACTACATGAAGGTCACCCGCACGGGGTACATAGATGCATTGTCGATGTCTAAGCAACCCATCTGACTCAAGGGAATATCCTATAAATTTTTCCTTAAGGGCCCTTTGTGACTGGATCTTCTACTGCACCTCAAGAAACCACCCATCCTCAAGCAAATGCTGAATGATGCGCTCTCTCAAGTCCACACTCAAGGTCAAGGTCAGGGTCTTGTGGCACCTCTGAATCAAAGCATCAATGACCATGTTTTCCTTCCCTTTGATGTAGTGGACATCAAAGTTGTACTCTCATAAAAACTCCATCCAACGCTGCTGGCGAGCGTTCAAATTCAGCTGTGTAAATATATACTGCAAACTATGGTGATCTGAATGAAGCTCAAAGCGACGACCCAAAAGAGAGTGTCTCCAATAAACAAGAGCATATACCACTATCGAGAGCTCTAAATCGTGAGTAGGGTAATTCAATTCATGTGTCTTGAGCTTACATGACTCATATACAATCGCTCTACCACCCTGCATAAGCATGGCTCCCAAACCCTCAAGTGATGCATCCGTACAAACTACAAAATCGTCTGCAGGATCAGGAACCACTAAGATGGGAGCACTGATAAGATGCTCCTTGAGGACCCCAAAGGCCCTCTCACACTACTCGGTCCAAGTGAAACTCTTCCCTTTCCGCTGAAGGGAAGTAATGGGGTGCGCTATCCTAGAAAAGCCCTCTACAAATCAGCGGTAGTAACCAGCTAAACCCATGAAACTCCTGACCTCTGTCACACTGGTGGGTGCTGGCCAATCTCTGATAGCCCTGATCTTCGATGGATCTATGGAGATGCCATCGCCAGATAAGATGTGTCCTAAATATTGCACCTCGGTCCTAAAAAAGGCACACTTCGCCAAGTTGCCATACAATTGCTGCTCTCTCAAGCACTACAAAACCTAATGCAAGTGATCCACATGCTCCTCCTCGGTCTGTGAATAGATCAAAATATCATCAAGAAAGATGATCATGAACTGATCCAAGTAAGTGTGGAACACCCCATTCATGAGACTCATGAACACTACAGGGGCGTTCGTCAAACCAAAGGGTACCACAGTGAATTCGTAGTGGCCATATCTAGTTCAGAAAGTGGTCTTATGAATATCCGCCTCTGTGATGCACAACTGGTGATACCTGGACTTCAGATCTATCTTCGAAAACACTCTGGCTCCCTGTATCTAGTCAAAAAGGTCATCAATCCTAGGCAGAGGATAACAGTTCTTCACCATAACCTTACTAAGCTGCCTATAGTCCATGCATAAGCGAAGAGACCCATCCTTCTTCTTCATGAAGATAACTAGTGCGCCTCATAGTGAAACACTAGGATGGATGTGCCCCTTCTCAAGAAACTCCTCTAACTACAATTTGAGCTCTGTGAGCTTATGCGTGGTCATCCTGTAGGGTGCATGAGACACTGGCTTTCACCAGGCACTAGATCGATGTAGAAATCTACCTCTCTACGTGGAGGCATACCTGTAACTCTGGTGGAAATACATCGACAAACTCTCTCAAGATAGGATGGTCATCTAAAGATGCCTCGGGCTCATCATCTGATCTGTCGCTAACAGTGATGGCAAACAACTGACATCCCTTCCGCATGCAACGCTTAAGCTGCTTAGCGAAAATCATACGAACTGTCGTGGGATTCTGAACACCCACTATCTCGACTATCGTGCCATGGTCATCTAAACATCTAATCGTCTTTCAGTGACAATCTAGCTTGGCTCTATGAGCTACAAGCCAATCCATGCCTAACACGACACCATATGATCATAATGGCATAACTCCAAGGTCACACGATGTAGTGAAGGCCCCCAAAGAGATATAGCAATCCTGAACCAAAGTATCTACTAATATCCTGGCCCCAGTGGCCAACTCAACCTCCCACCTAAAGTCCTGCCTAGAAGCCATCAGCCTGCAACGCTCCACTAGCGATGTAGATATAAAGGAATCAGTAGCGCCAGAATCAAAAAGAATAGAAATGGGAACATCCCCAATCATACCTGTTGTCTCAATCATTGAGGCCTGGAAGTCAGCCTAGTAGTTGTCAACCGCTGCAAACATACGGTGGGACTTGCCCACATCTCCTACAGTCTTCTTTGACCCTCCTAAGTGGGGTTGTCCCCCTGCCATGAAACCCTGTGGACACTCTCTGGCCAAATGTCCTGCTGCACCACAAACATAACATGGGCCCCTAGCCTGTATCTACCCAGACTGAGTCCTAACACTCTGCTGCTACCCAATCCGTCCTGTGGACCCCTGTGAACCCCTATACAACTGATGTGATCTCACGGGTCCCACAGGTGGTCCCTATTGTCTCTGATCCCTACGCGGGTCTTGTTGCTGCCAACCACGATTATGCCCTCCCTGTGCCCTCTACTGGGGTCTAGACCTCTATTGATATTGCTGCTTCTGCTGTGGAGGCCTAGGAGGTAATGATGGAGAACTAAATCCTCCTCTCTGTGGTGGTGATGGTGGTCTACGAAAGTTCTGTTGTTGCTGATGACTACGGTCCTGAAACTATGGGCGTGAACTCTATCCTCATCCCTGAATCTCCTCTACAATATATACCTTCTCGATAGCCTCACTCATAGTCTGGGGGTTTGCCATATGCACTGGTCCTGCTATCCCCTGATTCAAACCTCTTATAAATTTGTGCACCAGAAGTTTCTCATCATGGAGATACTTTGCATAATGTGAAAGCTTGACAAATATGCTCTCATACTGTGCAACTGTGAGTCCTCTCTGCTGCAAGTCGTGGAACTCATCTATCCAGCGCTGCCTATAATGGTCTAACAAGTAACGTGGATTAAAGTGCTCTATGAATGTGTCCCATGTGAGTGTGTCTAATGATAAATGATGCTTGCACTCCTCAGTGCGCCACCAAGTAGCTACTGCATCTCTCAGGAGGTGTACTACCATGCGTGCCTTCGTGTTGCTTCCATAAGGTTGCAACGCAAAGCATTTGTCTAAATTGATAAGCTAAGCCTCAGCCTCGGCTCCCTCTGTAGCTCATGCGAAGGTAGGTGGATTAAGCCTAAGTGGGTCTCTTACGGGGTCTCCTCTGTCTCTATGCCCTATGACCGGTTCATCCATACCATACTCATAAGGTCCATGATACACCTGCTCTACCCTCATAGTCTCATTTTGTCTCGCATGTTGCGGAGGACTCCTACTCCATGCTCTGTAAGCTGACCCTACCTCCTCCACTATAGTATCAGGTATCTCTACAAAGGGCTCTACATGTGGCACCTCTCACGACTCGACATAGGGCTCTACACATGGCTCATCTCGCGACTAAGCACGCAGCTCCTCACATGGCTCCTCTCACAGATCAATGTGAGGCTCGTCACGTGGCACTAGTACAACTAGCAGTAGCCTCTCTAACATGGCCTATAACGTTTGTAAATTCTGAGGTCCTATATCAAGCCCTGGTGGTACCTGTGGTGCCTGCTGCTCTAATAAGGCTGCTAGTCCTTGACCCTCTGCCGTGGACTCATCTCGTATCTCTACAAAGTCAGTGCGGCGTGAACGCACTCACCTCGTTCTAGGTGGCCTCCTACAAGAACAAGGTAAGCACTAATTAATCAAAATTGTAGAAAAAGTAACATGCCCAAACAAGCCTAGTGTTTAAACCTGGCTCTGATACCAAATGTCATGCCCACATTTCCCATGCGGTCACGACATGCATCACGCGTGTCATGTCCACATTTGTCATATGGTCATAACACGAAATATTAAAAAATTTCCACGCAACCCTAGAAACCCCCTTGCATGCATCAGCATGCTCAGTGGCAATACGTATAAGGCGTAAACATGACAGTCGAATGCAGGGTAATGTGACCTCATGCGCATTTCCCTTACATGATGAAAGCCAACTAGGGGGTTGATGCGACGTGAATAACATCGCTAATAGGGTTAGGATCAAAGATCAAAACCCTAGATTTACCTATGTGGATGATGGGATTTCGACATAAGTCAAAATTAAAAGCCTTTCTCTAATGCAAGATTACAATTAATGGCCTAATCAAATAATGTCGTCAAGTTTGCACAAACCAATAATTTAATGCTACGCAAGATTAAATTTACTAGCTTAACTAAACCCTAGATTCCAGAAAAATCTGGCAGCATAATGCCTCAGGGGCGTGGATAGGGTTTAATTTAAAAATAAATAAAATTTGTCAAATGTTGCAAGGTTTACTAAGTTGGATAAAATGACTATTATTTAACTAACTAATTCGCACTGGGTTAATTAAACCAAAACAACTAATCTAATTAATATCAAATTTTAAAATTAGCCTCCTTGTTTAAAATTCCCAATCAATAAATTTATTCGTCTGGTTATAAAAATCAATTCTTATTTCTTTCCTTTTTTTATAATTAAATTGAAGGAAGTTTGAATGAACATTTATTTCCCACTGCAATAAATTAAATTAAAAATATATATAATGCGCTCCATCTAAATAAGTATTTTTTTAAAGGTCTTATAAAAGAAATATTAAGTAAGAGAATTTCCCAAACCCTATATTTAAACAACCAAAGAAATTAAATTTGACCACATAATTTAGTTTCCCCTCTTCTAATTTTTTTTTACAACGCAAGCAAAAAAAAAAAGAATGATAAAATCCTATAAATTAAAAACCAAAAGAGAGGGAAGAGAGGTCAATTAAACAATTAAAACTAATTTTAAAAGCCACTTGCCCTAGAAGTTCCCCAACAATAAAATATTATTATCATTATGGAGGAAGGAATAAACCCTAGCCTTTTTTATGTTTTGATTTGCAGGTTTAATGGAGAAGGCCTTTCATGGCCGTCACACAAGAAAGAGGTATACCCATTTTATATATGCTTTTTTTTTTTTTGTTCTTTGTGTGTATGTATACTTTCTGTTTCAGCCAAGAGGTTAACACAGAGTAGAGTTCAAATATATATATATACTTTTAGCTGTTATAAAGAAACACCTCTGACCAGAGGCGACTCACCCGGTCGATGCCACAGATCTGAGTTAATTGTATATGTAAATGGGAATATGAGATTGATCAATAAAGATAAATAAACCCAAACATCTATGAAATAAGTGAATAACAAGCTTGAATAAACAAATCACAAACTTACAAAACCTGTTACCTTGCGGCTTCCATTGCTCGCCTATTCTTTCTTGATCTTGAATGATGAAGGTTGGCCCTCAGGGAGCTTGCTTCCTTGCTTCGATTCCTCAAGATGACAAGGAGAAATGGCTATGATACTTTTGTGTGATTAAAGATGAGCTTCAACACACTAATGAAGGAGGATATAGGACGGCTAGGATAATTTCTGCATTACGATGGTATGAAGAAGAAAATCGAGAAGAAGAAGATTCCCTAGAGGAAGTTGGGCATAGTAAGGATGCCAGAAGAAGTCCCTCCTAATTGCTTAGAGAAGGGTCTCATTTATAGATTTTCTGAAAATGCAATGGAGGGTGAGGATCAAAAGATGAGATCAATGGCTCTCATTTTTTGTGAATCTTTAATTCATAATGGATGAATTAAAAATTCAGAGTGGAGGATAGTGGATGAATTAAAAATTCAGAGTAGAGGATAGTAGGGAACAATTGAATTAAGAATTCAATGAGTGGAGAATAGTGGGGGACAATTGAATTAAGAATTCAATTTTAGATAATAGAGGATATTAGCTAATTAAATATTAAGAATATTTAATTATATGTGCAACATGGTGAGGTGGAAGAGATGAGGTGGAAAAATGAGGTGGATTGATGAGGTGGATTTTGTGAGGTGGATTTAGGATTTGAGACATTAGAAGAATTTAGGGATTTTAATTAAATAAAATGATTTTATTTAATTGTAGGATAATGAACCAATCAAATAAACTTATAATATTTATTTAATTGACAGAAGAAAATATGAATTAAGATAAATATTAGAATATTTACTTAATTCAACCTGAGCCAATTTTAGGTGTCTACAGTATTTTTTTTTGAAACTACAGTGAAGAAGTTACATAGTCGTCGCGGGAGGCAAGGGTAAAGGTGAGAATGTGGGGTGTCGGTGCTGTAGAGGTAGTGAAGGAGGTCACGTGAAGGGCAGCGAGGAATCTGCGAGTGTATAGAGGGCAACAAATGGGGGTCTACGGTGATGGAAGGGGGGATGTGCGGAGGGGGCCGAGCCCCACCCACATCCCACTACGGTGGGGTGTGGGTGGGGCTTGGCCCCCGCCCCACACCTTGGATCTCTCTTAACGGCAACGGTGGGGGTATAACCCCACGTCAAAACAAAACCTCCACCCAAATTTTTTTTTTAAAATCTCTTTTTTTTCTATATTTACACAGTATAAAATATAGGACAGCAACATATGTAATATAAAAATATGCCTATATATATATATATATATATATATATATATACAACCATTAAAATACATAGATTTTTATTTTATTTAATATGACAGTAATAAAAGAATTATATATATATATATGTGTGTGTGTGTGTGTATATATATGTATATATGCCCAACCAAATAACTCAGATATCCATATATATATATATATACAACCATTAAAATATACAGATTTTTATTTTATTTAATATGACAGTAATAAAAGAATTATATATATATGCCCAACCAAATAACTCAGATATCCACTTGTTGCACAAGGCAATAAATGTATAGTTATTTATAATCTATATACATATATATTAATATTTTACTTAAAATAAAGGGTCTCATTAAATGTAGAACATATATATATATATGTAAATATAGACTGAAAATTACTTTCACAAGATATTGCTGATAATAAAATAACACAGTCAACACAAACAACCATATATATATATATATATATATATATATATATATATATATATATATATATATATATATTTTGAATTGGAAACAAAGGCATTTAAATCTTTCTTTTGAAATAAACAACATCGAATTTTTTTTCTATGATGCAAAAGACATTTTCAGTGTTACTCCAAATACCAAACAGCAACTAATTCTTTTTAAATTAAAAACATATAACTATACCAAAGGTTGCACATGATTTTCTTCCTTGCAATACTCTGTGTATATATATATATATATATACATATATATATATATACATATACATATATATATATGTATGTATGTACATATATATATATACATACATACATATATATATATATGTACATACATACATATATATATATATATATATATATATATATATATATATATATATATATTGTTTTTTTCCTTCATTCATTAAGCATTATAAAACAACAACTATAGATTTTATTTCTCAATGTAAATAAGTGTAGTACACTCAAGTTTAAAAACATAAATTTATACAACTTGAGAGAGCAAGATCTCCTCTCTTGAAACTTAAAAAAAATACAGAAGGTCTTTCTTGGCCATGCTCTCTCAAGAGCTCATAATAACACCACAAGAAAAGAGGTATAATTTTGTTCAACATCTATAATCTCCAAGAAGAAATCCTATAATGACATAAGAAGGGAAAGAAACCACAACCGAACTACTCTCCTCCCTACCATTGACTCACTCATGAGTCACCCCCGAGCTAGGAGGTCATCCTCACACAAGGTAAACACACACCACATCACAACAATACATACAAACACCAAAACAAAATAATCCCATGGCTTTCACATAACAAAACTCACTCAAGATGAGTTTAATGGGGTAGGGGAGTGGACATCACTTAACTCAAGAGTGCCACTCCAAAACTTTCCAACACAAATATCTCTCAAGGCCTCAAGCCAACACTTTAAAAAATAGTTTCACAAAGCTTTCTTTTGGCTCTCAAGCCATTTCACAAATTGTTCATATACACATATGGCCCTCAAGACTAAAACTCCACAAAACTAAGGATGTGACCTCAAGGAGGTTCACTCCTCCCCCACCCCACACATGTTGAGCATTCTCTCCAAATGGAGAGGCTCTCACAACTCCCATAACCAATTTTTCCACAACACAAAGCAAAAATACAAACAAGAATTCACACATGCATCACACAAGTAAAGAAAAAAAAAAGCATAAGAAAAGGCATTTACCTTGAGTCCAACCTTTTAAAGCCTCAAATGGAAGATATTTGAGTAGAGCTCCTCTATCTTCTTCTCCAAGTTTAGTCTCCAACCTTTTCCTCTAACTTTCTTCCCAAAAGAAACTAAAATTCAAAAATTGAAAAAGATTCAACAACCCCCTCCCTCTCTTCAAGAGGGATTAAAATAGGCTCTTCTCATGACCTTGAGGAATGGGGAGGTGACACATGTCACCTCCTCACTCCTTCACTCAACCACTTGCAAGACTCTTGAAATGGGGTGGTGACACATGTCATCCACCCATTCCACCAAGTCTTTCTCCCATCCACTTGTTCTCTCTCACGCATGTGGGAGAGAAAGGTGGAGCCAAAGGAGGAGTGGGTACCACATGTGCTCCAATCATTTTCTTCTAAGAAAATCCACACAACCCCAAGGTACCCTCACCAATTGAGGGAGAGGCTTAGAGTTAAGTCCTCCACAATTAGGGGTCTTGAAGACTCCCCCAACCTAGGAAAGAGGAAATGAAGAGTTGAGTGTTTGACCCACTCATCCTCTCCCTTCCAAACTTCTATTTTCGTCACTTTACTTCAAGGTGAAGTTAAAGTGACCAAATGGAAGTCTACCTAAGGTTACACAAGCCCAAATGGCCCCTAGACCCTAGGGGTACAACCCAGGGTCAATTTTAACTTATTTTGAGCACCATAGGTTGAGTAAAAACACATAAAAAGGGGTCGCAAAAATTAAAACTAAAAAATAAAATTCAAAAGAACATCACACTTAACAACACTGATCAAAAATCAAATATAAGAAGGGGTAGACCTAGCCAAACTAACATGACACAACCACATTACAAAAATTTATCATACATCACATAGTTGATCTTGGTTCCTCTTGGAACTAGATCGGCTTTACATGGAACAACACAATGTGTGGGATGATCTTCGAATATCCGTGGCTCCGTTAGAAACACCTACGCACTCAAATGAAATGTTAATCCAACATGTATATATAATAGCCGAAGCAAAGTGACACATACGCTCTCATCATCGCATGATCATAAAAACATCATATAATCACATCATAATTAAATTCTAAATTTTGCATTTCAAAAATCCATCACAAGATAAGCTCGCATAATAAATCTCTAACTAAAATCACATGAATAGTATCCCAATAACATCAAAATGTAAATCATGTCTAACATCATTAGTGAATCAATATCAATGTCTAATCACATCGTAATCATGCTAACATAATAATCCACATAAAGCATAAAGTCTAATAGTCTTGCAACATCAGGATCAATAGTCCCATAAGTCTAACATGTGTCACCAACAGTAAAATAAAGTAGTCAAATATAAGGGAATGAAATGGTAGGCCTCACACCTTTGATCTGCACCAAGTTAAGAGTGTAGACATTCGTACTCATAGCTTCTCTCCAATAGACTTGTGGAACATTTGCTTCCATCATCTGTTGGGATATGGTGTTGTACACCATTGCATAATTCAATATATTTTATAATGTTGTAATTAAATAATTATTTAGTTGTGATGTACCTATGTGGTGTGGTTAATCACACTATGTAATTATTTGGATCCACTTTATGTTGTATTGTAACATTGGGATATTATTTGTATTATTTGATTTATTGGGAAAAGTTAGTACCAATAGTCAAATGTAGGGTCAAGTGGTTTTGTATTACCCATGGTTTTGAGGCACATAGTTTTTTCAATGTAACATGTGAGCTTATATTATAAAAGCAAGCACAAGGTTATTATTTGAGGTTGGCTAGATTATTCATTGTAGGTGAACGGAAGTTTTGTGAGAGGCTGTCATTGTATTGAGCTCTCTCCTGTAAGTGCAGATTGTGAAGCATGGAAGGTGATGTGTGGATTCATGCTTGTACACATGGAGGCTACATTGGAGGTGCTTGATGGTTCAAGGGTATTTGTGGAGGCTCAGAGATTGTATTGTAATGTTTCATTGTTGAATAATACATGTGAGCATGGATGCTTTTGGAGGCTGGGTTTTTCCCTGCAAAGGGTTTTTCTAGGGTATATCTTGTGTTTCCTTGTTGCTTGTTTATTGATCTTTTGCATTATGGGTGTTTCTACATCTTGTTTCTCTTATTGGGTTATGTGGAATTGGTTTAATTAGACCTGCAAATTCCTAACAGTTGGTATTAGAGCCAAGTTTATGGTTGAAGGAGATGTGAGCTCCCTAGATGTGTATAACCCTTGTGTGTTTAGATCAGGTGCAAAATGGAAGTCATGGCAATGCATGGAAGGTTTGAAGGCATTACAAGGTTTTATGCAGGTTGTATTGCAGATTGGGGGTTCTGGGTATTGAAGATTTGTTGTGCATGTTGCAGATTTGGTGATTAAAAAATCATGGCTGAAGAGGGTTTTTCTAGTTTGGCTTCATGAGGGTTTTGAGGAGAAAATTTCATAAATGACTTCATGGGACAAAACGGACCTCATCGTTGAGTCCAGGAGGCTCGAGAGACAAAGATTCATATAAAATTTGCCTATATTAGGCTATAGTAGCAAAATGCAAAAAAATTTATGCCCTCCCTGGTTCACCAATATAGTTGTATGGTCGTCACAGGTACGCTACAGAAAAATTGTTAAAAATATCCTGCATTGTTCGCTTTTCTATAGTTTTGGAAAAAAATTGATTGAAATGAAAAAATAATAATAAAAATTATAGAAATGCAAAATGAAAAACAAAGATTGAAAATAAATAAAAAAATTATGGAGGGGCGGTACCCCCGTACCCCCCCTGTACTCTGCATATGATGCAGAAAGGTATCGACGGGGTACCGCTGGCGTACGCCGGTTGGCCCTGCCGGTCCCCTTTTTTCCTTCTGTCGCAGCCCTTTAACGGGCTTTTAAAACCTTTTAAAAAGTGGGTTTTTTTTAAAACTTAAAAAAAATTCTTATGTAAAACTTTTTAAAAGTGGATGGTAGAAATATTTTTTATGACAGTGAATTTTTTTTTAAATAAAACCTTTAATTTGGAGTTAATAAATATTAAACCCTTGTTAAATGGTGGTGGGGTCTGATGGAGAGTATGAAAACAAATTTTTCACCTACGCTTGTCAAAGATATATGATAACATCAGAGCCAACCTAGCACCACATCACCTTTGTTTTTTTGCCCAGTCAACATGATGATGTCAGCAATGATGTCATGCCACGTCATCATGGTACCAGGGGCCCACCAAGGGCCCATTTTTAGCCCTAGGAGTGCCTTTTCTTTTGAGGGGCATAACTTTCACATACAGTATCAGTTTTTCAACTTCTTATATGCGTTGGAAAGCTCTCTCTAAGAACTACATGGTGGTATAGGTTTCATGACTAGATTGTTCTATTTGTGTTAGAATTTGGTGTCTGAAGCCCGCATTGCTCTGGTACAATTTTATGCTCATAACTTTTGCATATGGAGTCAGATTTTTGATTTCGGATAGGCGTTGGAGAGATCTTGCAGCGTACTACAGTTTGGATCATGTAGATTTTCAATTTGATGTGTAGAGAGATTTTTGTTCTTGTTTGATCACTTGTAGGAGCCTAAGATTCAGAGTGCGTTTACGAGTGCATTCGGATGGATTTTTTGGCACAAACTTGTGGGAGTACTTGTTGCTATGAGACCATCAGCATGGTATAGCAGGTTTTTAGATTTGATGCTTCCTAATATAGGTTTACAGGTGTTTTTAGAGTTACAAATTTGATGGAGACAGATACATGTTGTCTTCTAGTTTGAGGACATGGTTGATACTCGTGTGAGACTTGGAGTCTCGTTTCAGTGGGAGTTGAGTACAGTTACAACGATGATAATGATTATGGTGTCATGGATATGTAGCTATACTTTTGCATTGGCACGACATGATCATGTATGGGATTGACAGGTATGGGCTATGATGTTCAATTCATGATTATAGGTGGTGTTGTGGTGTTGTTTTAGAGGATTGTTCTTATCTCCTAGATGCTTGATTAGTTCCTTGACTATGGTACTTGTTTGTGGACTTGTTGGCAAATTGAATCTAGAGTTGATTTGGTGTTTGAGTCTTGGAGTCTACAGGTTATCTTCTTTGATATCTCAGATTCTAGTTTACTAGTGTGATGATGAGTTTACATGATCACATTGTTTTGGATCTACGATTTATGTAGTTTTGTAGGCTGATCACCTATTTAGCTACAGTGGGATGACTCAGATGTGGATTGTCTATATCCATGAGATTGATTCAATGTTTATGCAAACTTTGTTAGTTGGCCTTGTCTGTGGTTATTTGTGCATTGGTATGATTGCTTTGGAATAAGGGGATGGATGATTAGAATGCCTGAACAGTTGGTTGTTGGGACTTGTAGCATGATTATCACGATGTCATGGAGAGCTTGGATGCATGTTCTTATGTGAGCTTTTGACAGTGATGGTTTTATCTTCTTGTTTGGATATTTTGGTCAACTATACCTTTTGGGAGATGTCGATGTTATAGCGGGATTCCTTGATTGGTTTGGAGCCATGGATAAACTTCATTTAGGAGATGGTTATTTTGTTGTCATGGATAGCTCGGTATCACGATTCAGTGGAAGTTTTGGCAACATGTTGGATTCATCATACGTGATGGGTGATCTTCTACAGTGGATGTTGGTGTCATGGAGGAGCTCTTGATTGTGAGAGTTATTTGACATTTTTAGTTTTAGTTGTCAGGAGATGGTTATCTTCATGTGAGTGGAGATGTTGACATCTTGGTTTACCATGTAGGACTTATTTGAGTCTTTGGTTGAGGTGTCGGGTTTATGATTTGTTAGTTTGACATATTTATCCTTGATTTAGAGATGTTGATATTGTGTCTTGATTCTTGATACCAGTTTAGAGTTTTGGCATAATACAGGTTCTCTTGAGATAGGATGTATGCATCATTGTACGCTTTGTTACATGTGATCTTCTTACGAGGAGATGGTTAGATCATGATGTCATGATAGGCTTCTTGATTATGCAGATGTGCAGTAGGAGCATTGACAGTGATCTTATTAGTTCTCTTGGTATTGAGTACTTTGGTCATTTGCTTTACAGCTTCATGACAGTGCAGGGTTGCATTTGGAGTTTCAGCATAGATTGATCATGGAGGTACTCTTGGATACTTGGAGACTTAGGTGAGGCTGGAGTTCTCTTTTGATTAGAGACACTTGTTGAGACACTTACTCTTTGGAAGTTTCAGTAGAAAGACTGAGGAGCCTTACACCTGGATACGGACGTGAGTTGATTATGGACCTAGAGGAGATTGTTCTTGGAGAGAGTCATTGTGGCTTGGTGTATCCTAGAGGAGCATTCTCATTCCCCACTCTTGGTCTACTCAGTGGTTTATCATCTATGAGGTATTGCCCATCCTTTTAGATGTATTTTACTTTATGTTTCATCTTCTCATAGATATGGATCTTGAGCTATAGTTATTGGTTCATTTGAGGGATGTTAACATGGTTATCTCCTTGTTCGTATGGTTTGATTTATGATGTTCATTACGAGGAGTTTAGAAGATGTGATTGGGCTTATTCCTGGTTATGGAATGGTTATGATTTTGATCTACCTTGATTAGAGAGGCTTACATCCATGTTGGTTACATGTTATATATGTTCATTTGATCTTATGAGATCGAATGGTTGGGTGTTGTTGAGGCTTTTCATTTAGGGTTGTAGAGGAGGTCATACCTGACATAGCTTAGCACTTTGAGGTTTTTGTAGAAGGACATTATGATTTACAGGTTTTCTCTCTTTGTCTTATGACTACTTCCCGGAGGATCATGTTGATATGGTTGGACTTCGGATAGTTGTGGTAATATGTTGTGAGAGAGTATGAAGTGATTTATCATGCATGTGTGGATCATTGTGATTGTTCTTGGTACTACATTGGCTTGTCGATTAGCCACACCTTGGTTCGAGTGTTGATTTATAGACTTGGTATTCCTTGGATCTATTTTCAGATTTGACATTACCCATGCAGTGGGAGTTCTTGGATGTATGTGTTCTTCATTGACAGATTTTATTCATGGAGCTTGTGATTGCAGTATATGGGTTGGATATGTTTTTGGCATGAGTTTATTGATGTTATTGATACCTATGAGGTATGGATGGTTGGATGTATTAGCATATGTTGTGAGTGTTATTTCTAGTCATGTGGGTTTTTTACCTTTGACAGCAACTTGGAGCCTCATGTTATCACTTGGATTTGATGTTTGTGTTCTTTGGATTGGTGTGTCTTCACCTTGGCATGTTACTTTTCTTCCATAGGTGGCACAGTAGAGGATGACAGGTGTTCTTGCTTGAGATGGTGGTCACTTTGATTCTATTGCAGGTATCTTGATGGAGTACAAGAGCATTTTGGAGATTCATGTGATTTCATGTTTGCCTATGATGATGTATTTCATTGATTGACCCTTATGCAATGTATACAACAAGTGGAAAAATGTTGGGATATGGTTTTGTACACCATTGCATAATTCAATATATTTTATAATGTTATAATTAAATAATTATTTAGTTGTGATGCACCTATGTGGTGTGGTTAATCATACTATGTAATTATTTGGATCCACTTTATGTTGCATTGTAACATTGGGATATTATTTGTATTATTTGATTTATTGGGAAAAGTTAGTACCAATAGTCAAATGTGGGGTCAAGTGGTTTTGTGTTACCCATGGTTTTGGGGCACATGGTTTTCTCAATGTAATGTGTGAGCTTATATTATAAAACAAGCACAAGGTTATTATTTAAGGTTGGCTGGATTATTCATTGTAGGTGAATGGAGGTTTTGTGAGAGGTTGTCATTGTATTGAGCTCTCTTTTGTAAGTGCAGATTGTGAAGCATGTCAGGTGATGTGTGGATTCATGCTTGTACACATGGAGGCTGCATTGGAGGTGCTTGATGGTTCAAGGGTATTCATAGAGGCTTAGAGATTGTATTGCAATGTTTCATTGTTGAATAATACATGTGAGTATGGATGCTTTTGGAGGCTGGGTTTTCCCTGCAAAGGGTTTTCCTAGGGTATATCTTGTGTTTCCTTGTTGCTTGTTCATTGATCTTTTGTATTATGGTTGTTTCTGCATCTTGTTTCTCCTATTGGGTTATGTGAAATTGGTTTAATTAGACTTGCAAATTCCTAACATCATCATGGTCCTAGCAGCTTCTTGAATGGTCTGGTTCTTTCTTTCCATAACTCCATTCTGCTGGGGAGTCCTAGGAGTAGATAACTATTTTTTTATTCCATGCTTTTCATAGAATGTATCAAACTCACCAGAGGTAAACTCTCCACCTTTGTCAGATCTTAGACACTTTATCTTCACACCAATCTCATTCTCCACCATAACCTTGAACACCTTGAATTTGTCAAGAGCTTCTGATTTTTCTTTCAAGAAAATTACCCACATCATCCGGGAGTAATCATCAATCAGCAACATAAAATATCTGTCTCCTTGCACACTTCTAATTCTAGCAGGACCACATAGATCAGTATGCACAAGCTCTAACAGTCCACTTGAAAATTGTTCTTTACTATTGAATGAAGTTCTATTCTATTTACCCAATTGATATTCTCTACACATGTTATTAGTAGGTTTCACAAGTTTTGGAAGATCTCTCACAGCCTGAGTAGAACTTATCTTGACTATATTATCAAAATTCACATGACACATTCCCTATGCCATAACCAACTCTGATCAATCTGAGTAATCAAACAACTTTTTCCAGTACCACTTAAATGAAAGATGTTACCTTTAGTTTGTGTACCTAATGTAGTCACAATTCCGGAGCTTGTTAAGATTTTGTATTTTCCATCCTTGAATCAGAGATCATACCCTTTGTCAACCAAATGTCCAACACTGAGAAGATTATGCTTCAATCCTTCTACATATAGAACATCATTAGTGTTATTCTTGCCATCAAAAGAGATGGATCCTCTACCACAAATTCTACCAGCTGAATTGTCTCCCACCTTCATATCTTTCCAAACTTATGAACTTACTTTTATCACCAGTCATATGATAAGAACATCCACTGTCAATCACCCATTCATCCTCTTCTTCGGTCTAAGCAGCCAAAGCACTTTCCACATTCACATAGCTAGTAGATTCGGTAGACACAAGATCTTCTTCTTTGATGGCAATGAACACCCATTCATTTCCTGAGTTACTTCCCATATCAAATTCATCATCAGTGACACCTTCTTCAGCTTCTTGGACATAGTAACATTTTTCTGAGCCCTTGATCTATTAGGGTTTGGTTTTGAAACCCTCTCCGGACACCTTGAGGCAAAATGACCAATCTTATTACAAGCAAAACATTTGAAAGGCAACTTTCCTTCATACTTACCGGATCCTCTTGGCAATCTTTTGGCAATAAGGGCTTCAAGTTCTACAGCCTCAATTTCATCATCTTCAAGATCCTTCCTTACCTTCTCGAATTTGTTTGATCTTCCTAAAGATCTTTCACCTGGATCATATCTTTGTTTTCCATAAACATTGGCCTTAAATGTAGATTAAGATTTAGGAAGAGAATCACCAAATTCACTCATTTCAAATGCTAAAAGGTTACTAACCAACTGATCCCTTGTAATAGTTGTCACAGTCCTGATTTCTTCAATGGCATCAACTTTATACTTGTATGTCATAGGTAAGGATCTGAGCACTTTGGTAACAATCTCTGATTCTTCCAATATTCCACTAGCACTCCTGATACTAGTCACAAGTTCATTCACCTTCTACATGTAGGAAGTAATGTTTTCATCTTCACTCATCATCAGCCTTTCGTATTTACCCTTCAGGCTCTATAGCTTGGCACATTTGACATATTTATCACCTTCATACAGAGTTTCCAACTTTTTCTAGATTTCATGAGTAGTTTTTAATTCTAGGACATTTGTCATTTTTGTATCAGTCAGGGCACTCAACAATTCTTCTTTAGCTCGAATATTGTATTCAGCTTCCTTGAGTTCATCTAGAGTTGAAGGGCCTTTCTCCATAATCTTATACTCATCCGTAGTTATCAATCAAAAGGAATCACCCATACATTGCAAATGACACGACATGTGCACCTTCCAAAGGGAGTAATTTGTTCCATCAAATCTCATACTTTCCTTCTTGTAAGTCGATATCTTGGATCTCCTCAAGTAGTCAAGCTTCTTTTAGAGGAACCGACTCTGATACCAATTATTGGAATTAGGTTTGACAACTGAGAGGGGAGGAGGGTGAATCAGTTGTCCACAACTTTAACCTTTTCTACTTTTAATCTTCTTCTTTCACAACTTACAAATAGATTAATGATGTGAACATTAAAGCATGAATTAACAACATATGAACAGAAACAAAATGAACACACATATCACTAGAATTTTTATGTGGAAACTTGGTTAAGGGAAAACCATGGTGGGGGTTAACCCACAAGATGCGTATCCTGTTAAAAGTACTTAAAATAAATGGGAAGGCACTTGCCTTCGGGTGCACTGCCCAGAGCTCACTTCTCAAAGAGGCTCACTGCCTACAAGATTTTATATTTAATACAGAAAGAATGAACAAAGAAATAACATCTTCTTCATGCCTGGATCAATCCCATTGAAGTGCGTAACTCCTCTGCTATGCTCCCACACTCTGCTCTACTCTACCACATCTTCACTCACATCACATCCTTTGACAACCTTACTTTGCTTATTTATATATGACATTGACTTTGGAATGATCATCAAAGTCAGCTTTACAAACATCTTATTACAATTGTTCTTCAAGGTCGGCCTAACAAACTGTTACAATTATAAGACTTGATTTGGTACAGAGTATTACATGTGAATCCTTGTAGTGTCGGCCAAACATTTTCTGGGACTTGAATCTTCTTTGATCAACACACTACACTCCAGAGAATTGCTCTTAGATCATCCGCAACATGCTTGAAACATCCGATCAGCCAAGATTGGGAAGAACAACAATACCAAGGAAGAAATCTTCAATAACGAGCTCAATCTTCAATGCGGACCTCCAACACAGTGGGCACACGATCCAGAGACCTCCACAAGCACATTGAATTCAACAATAACATACGCACTACTCCAAATCATTAGAATCACTTGCATCTTCATCTGGTACCTCAAGAACACTATCTGCCATGACTGTCACACTAGAAAGATTTCTTGTAGACCTCTAAACAACGAACCACTTGAGTTGAGGATACACACTAACTTCCCAAACATGCCTCTAGATCCACAAATCATAAGTTTTCATTTCAGAGCGATTCGGACCAATTTCCTGTCACTTTGTCTCTTTTGAACACTACAAAACCCGGTTCTACTCAGATGGCCATAGCTTCTTCAAATCTTCATGTGGAGCTCTCAAATCTTAATTGGAGCTACTTTAGACAATCCTCTACACAGCCATATGGTCCGCGTACTTTGATAGACAGTCAAGCCCCGGATAGACATTCAAGTCTTATGAACATTGTTGTCAGATAGGGAGTGCGTGCCCTTGGGAGGCAGAGGCAAAAACCAAATGATAAATTCTTGAAAACACAAATGATATCACCTTGTATTGAAGATCTCATGAAAGGAAAAAGCTCTTCATGCCATGAGGAGATGATTACTCAAATTTGCAAATACAAATACATGAACAATACAAATTTTCTCTTGCTACACAATGAATGCCTTGAATCACCTTTAGAATGCCAATGCTCATCTAGTAATCATCTAGTTGTAATCTAGTTTACAAATGAATGCCTAAACATGCTTATATATGCAACTACAAACACTCCTACCAAGAATTTCATAATTCAAACTTATCGTGTCAGCATAGGACCTAAATAACGGTCACAAGTCGACACTTAAAATTTGGGCCTGACCCAAAATAGGGCAAGACTAGGGCACGGGAACCTAAGTCCTCCCCCCTATTTTGGTCAAGGATTAGTTCAAGGGATCCCCCTAGGTCCCATTTGTCATGAAACTTAGGGTTCATTTCATCAGGATGTCAAAATATGATGCAAGATGTCCTAAATGCAGATAAAAGACCTGAGAGCTAAACCTTAGGAGGGAAAAGCCCCCAAGGGGACATTTTCTGATGTTACACTTCCAACCTCAAAAGGTATGCACATGAGGTTTACTATACAACTAGGTAACCTCTAACCTCTAAAAGGTTACACATTCAGTTAGACAAGATGTTGTCTAACCTCATCAACCTAAGTACACTTAAGATATAGTGAATAAATAAATTATTCACTCTAACAGCCACAATATAGTTACTCTTCCTCAGCATTGTTCTTTTGTCTACCTTTAATGTGACAACCTTGTTGCAAGTATGTGCCTAATCGGTGTTGTCATTGATGTCAACATATCCTTGTTGTCATTAGTGTCAACTGCATCTTATTCTATTACTTGTTTAGAAGACTTGTATATTGAGGATATTGAGAAAATTAGTCTCTCTAGAAGAAACAAGTGAGTTACTGAGAAGTGCAGTATAGACAGTGAGCTGTACGCTGAAGATCAATCTGATAAACTGCTCCACATTTATTCCTGCTTGAAGATAGTGGCCTGCGGATTGGAATTAAGTTAGAGGTATGTCTGAGGATGATACATTTTGGGTATGATCCATCCGCATGAAGATCTAAGTGAGTTGTGTTCACCAGAGTGAAACCTACTTTTTCTGTAAGTTCAGTTGAGACAAGAAGACAGTATTTGACTTCGCATTCCTCCGCAATAAAGTATTTTTCTCTGTGGCTCTAGAGGGAAGTCTGGGATGATGATAAGTGCTTACAGTTGTAATGGTTCGTGGTTTGGTGGTCTGCAAGCTATCCTTCTTTTATGACAGTTGAAGACAGGTAAAGTTCATGTGTTTCAGTGAGAAGATTCCTATGGATAAAGTGGTTAAGGTTCATGCGGTTACTCCTGATGATTATAGCATCCTTGTGGATGTCTCCTAATCATGTTCCCATCTGGACTTTGGTCCAGAAATTGAGATGGTGTGTGAAGATTGTTCCTAGATAACCTAGCGTGTAACCAGTCTTGGCCGACATGGCTAATCCCAGTGATTGCGGAGATCTCTTGAAGATTGTGGAAGCATTTTGTGGCGTGGAAGATCATGTTTGAGTCCTAGCTAAGGCACGACGTGATCCACATTTCATTCCCTTTGCATGATATTGCAATAGGTCAGGATCTAGTTTGTAAATGATTGTAATAACAACCTTGGAGAGTGTTCCAATGGTTGATGATTGTGATGCCAACCTTGATGATCATTCCAAGGTTGATGTAGTGTGTAAATACTTGTAGTTGAGTCATGGAAAAGGTGTCCTTGAGAGAAAATGATAAAATATTGAGAAAGGTCCAAAGGCATAGCAGAGAAGAAGCAGAGGAAAGAAGAGGAAGAGCAGAGCAGAGGAAGAGCAGAGCAGGCGAAGAGCAAAGTAGAGGAATTGTTATTCACAATTTGGAAAGGTGTTAATCGTAGCAGTGAGTTTGGAAGTAAGCCACCAGTAGGGTTTAATAGCCCTTATTGTAATCTTGCTAGGTTTAGGCTTGAGGCAGTGAGCCTGCTAGACCTAGTTGTTCTTCATGGCAGTAAGGCAATATGTTTAGGCCCATGGAGTGACCAAGCCTGAACATCATTATTTCAAGATTGCAATATATATTGAGAGTTAATCCTCTCAATGGTTTTTCCCCACCTTGGGTTTTCCACGTAAATCTAGTGTCTCTTGTGTTTGATGTTGTATTTGTGGTTAAGTTTTTGATTTCATGCTCTCATTGTTAAATCATAATAATTGTGGATAAGCGATGAATGTTTAAATTGAAGAAAGTGTTTAAGTTTTTGTGACAACTGATTCACCCCCCCCTCTCAGTTGTCTGACGCATATCAACAAGCCTTTTTCTCACCTTTCATCATTGGGCATTCGTTTCTCAGGTCTCCTCTTATACAATATGAGTACCACATATTAGGTCTTTGTTCCTATGGACTATCTATATACCTTACAAGGATTTCTTGTTTCAATTTCAGTTGTTCCATCTCCAACCTGAGATTTTCCATCTCCATGTTTTCCTTAGTCTTGTCATTCCTTTGCCAGGTTGTGCCTCTATGTGGCATGCCATGGTTACTGCTACTAAATAAAAATTGAAAGTTTTCCCATCTAGGGATGTTCTAATATGAAGACTCAATCCTATAATGAATCACTAAATTATTTGCTTCTCTGTCAATGGTTCTTCCAATTTGCGGGATATTTCCTCAAATCTTATATAAAAATATTTAATAGATTCACCATCTTTTTGGACTAGATCTCATATTTTACTTACCCCTTTATTGGGGATCTTTGGGGATTCAAAGTTATCTAGGAATTCCTTCTTTATTTATTCCTCAGTTTTGTCATGATTAGGGAAATTCTTTCTATACCAATTCAAGGCTTCGTTCCTTAGGGTTCCTACAAAATCAAATAGCTTGGACTAGTCTCATGTCACATTTTTCCTTTTCCATGTTGATTCCAGAAATAATACATGTTCCATTGCTTCTGAGGTGTCCTTGTTGAACACTGGTAGTTTGATGATGGATGAGTCCATTTTTGGCTTTTCTTGTCTTTTTCCCTCTTTGTGGTGTGTTTGTTTTATGTTCTTTTATAGTTTCTTATTTGTCCTTTATGATAAGGGTTTCCCTTCCCGTCCTTTATCTCTTTTCAGTTGTATGTCAAAGTATTTTCTGCCTAACACTTCTTCATAATCTTATAAATATGGTCTTCTTGTTGTCTTTGTGTATCTACTTCCTCATGGTTATTTTGTACTAAAATTCTTCTAGCTTTATAGGGCACAAGGGATGACTCTTGGTCTGGGGGTTGCACCTCTTTGAAATGCCTTTTTGTTTTCAAAGATATCCTTTCATTAGTTAAGAACATGTTGTTTGTTAAAAGTGTCGCTTCATTGCCTTTTCTTAATTCACTTACATGGTTAATCAAGATTTCATGTCTATCAGATACCACATCTAGTTCTATCTCTCCCTTATTCTTCTTACACTTCTATTTACTGGTTCTTCCAGGTATGCTTCATCAAAGTTTAAAGGTTGGAGATTTTGTATAGGGTTAAAGAATGCTTCCCATTTTTCATCCACATGAATCTGCATATTAGTGAAATCTGGTTGGATATGTGGTGTTCTTTCCAATTGCAGTAGGGTTAGATTTCTAGTGTATTCTTCTTCCCATGTTTTTCTAGAAGCCCCATACACAGTAATGCTTCCTTCCATATTTTTAAGAATCTCTTTAGTCTTATCAATATGTAGTGTTATTTGTCCTGGATTATTGTGTGTATCCATCTCAATCGCTAGGCAATCCAATGCCAATTCCTCTTTTAATTACAAGAAAAATAAGGAATTTATCAAAATAAATGCTAATAATAATAACAACAATGTAGCAGCCACATAACCCAAAATTAGTGTTATGGCCCTCTCTTCACAAGAAAAACTGAGGACTCAACAGTTTACCTCCCTCTCTGAATCCCTTCACTCTATCATGCAACAACTGTTAAACAATAACCTTATCCATCTGCCACCTATCTGCCTGTTGATACTTCTAAACCCCTACCACCTTCACATGACCTGAAGTCCTTTTGTCAGTTCCATAGAGTAGCTAGACATTCTACTAAAAGATGTGTCTCAAGCACAATGTGCAAGACCTCATCGATTAGAATGTTATCCAAGTCTCTGGAGTGAATGACAAAGGGAATAAGTCAGTCGCTCTACCAAACCATAACCTTTAGATCTACACGAACCCCTTGCCAAATCATTCCACGAACCTCATCAAACTCGCCCTAACACAGTGATTGCTTTGGAACCTATTGGCAAGCCTTCTTCCTCTCTTTCCCAGATGATAGCTATGGTGGATGACTTCTCTCGACCTAGTCGACAACATGTTTCTATTGAGCCTATCATCTCCTTCTCAGCCATCAATGTGTTGATGCATGTTTATAATGGATCCCTCTATACTGTCACCATGGTTGACGAAAGGCCCGTTAAGGGTGTACTAGTTGACCCGGTATGCATGGTAAGTGTGATTACTGAGGAGTTCCTTTATATACATAAGTTGTATCAAGATCAATATGAGAAATCAGAAGTCCAAATACCCACACATGATGGGTTATCTCATTTTACCACGGGTTCGCTTACCCTGCCTATCCAGTTTAGACCTAAGGCCCTAGATGTTCTTTTTTCTGTAATCCCTACCTTTGACCAATTTTGCGTGAAACTGGGCCATCCATGGCTCATTTCCATGAGAGCATTCCTTCAATAGTCCACAAGTGTTTGAAGTTACCACACAAAGGCCAGGTGTACACTATCTACCATAATGGGTCAATCCCCTCACCTTTCAAGGAAACTTCTCCTTAGACTACTTCTGGCCGACTGGCTGACAACAACCAAACTGATGTAGCCTTGTTGCGACTTCTTGTTCCTTTTATACCAAAAGTTTAAAGCAAACCCTATAGCCTAGTTGTCTTTTGGTACCTCTTCTTCATCTACACCAGCTGCTACCCTTCTTGTTCCTTTGTTGTCAGAGGTTGCTCATGTTTCTCCCACTATTTTTATGATAGGATGAGGAAAGAAACCTGCACAAAGTGTACCTCCCCTCCCCCATGCTTTAGGAACATACTCTATAATTTTGGTTCCCGTGTCTTACATGAGACCTCCAGGACCTCTATGAGGACATACTAGAGCACCGCACATTCTTGGGATCTCTTAGTCTCAATTGGTTGGTTTTTTCCCTTACTTCTTTGGCAGTGTGAGGAAATCAACCGCTATTGAGTGCTCCCTCTCCTCCTCTAATGGCTCCCCAACCTCCAATGGTTTCTTCTATTCCTCCTACCCCTACGGTGGAAAGAAGAAAGCAACCCGTGTCAAGGAACCCTCCCCCTTCACTTGAGGTTGCCCAATACTTAGAGGTTATGTCAGTCTCCCCACATATCCCTATGAACGTGGATGACCAAAACCCATGTTGGAAGACCCTTCGGCTCCCTGAGTAGATTCTCTAGCTCACTCTCGACGTAACCAACAAGTGAGAGATCACCAGGGTCATCGTCATGCCATGACTCGTGGACATATTGCTGAGGTGCAACCTCCCAATGAACATCCTTCTCCCATGTAGCCACTTAGGGATCCCCTGACTCCTTCAACATCTCAGCTTATTGATCCTCCACCTCTTTCTTTGCTATCTCCAACTCCTCCTTCACCACCATAGCTTAACATCATCATTGCTCCTAGCACCACTTTGTCAAAACCATCTCCCATCCTGTGTACCCAACATCAGGTGTACCCTAATATCCTATGTCCCAAAATTGTCGACATGTACATTCCATACTTATATGTATGTATGTATATTTACATAGGCACATATATGTGTATATGCATATACTTATATACACATACTTGTTTATTTATATGTTTAAGTACATAGGCAAATACTTATATGTTCATGAATATATACATGTACATAAACATATATATCCTTATAAATATGCATATATATATAGTGTTATAGAGTTTGATACTAACTCTTGCCTTTTCTTTTTCTTTCATTTTCTCCCATGGCTCTTTTTCTATCCATTTTTAGCCTTTTCCACTTTCATTCTTTGGTCTTATTTCTTTATTCATTTTTTGTGCATTTGATATTTTTCCTCATTTATTTTTTTAGTTGTTCTATAATTAGGTACTCATCCTTCTTTCCTTGTTGATTTTTTTTCTTCTTTTGCTATGTACTTTTATTTTCTTCTTTTTTTGCACTTTATTGTCCCTTTAATACATATTTACAAATTTTGTTTTATATTAGTAACTTATGAATTTGTTATTTTATTTATCTATTATATTCTTCTTCATTCTTTTTGTTATATATATATAGTTGTTTGTTTGTAGGTGGTTGAAGTTGAGGGTTTCGTTATTATTGTATTTCTTTTAATTTTGTGCTTGCTTGTTAAGGTGATACTTGGGCATGTAGAGTCCCTTTGTATTTTCTTGTGCAGTAGATTAAGTTTTTATTCTTGTTTGTTCCCTTGTGGTCTCTTGGTCACCGTGCCACTTCTCCTCCCCTTTCTATTTAACCTGCTTGGTCTGTAAATTATCTATTCTATTTCTCCTCTCTTGTTTTCTTTCTCTTGATGATGGATCATGTAGTGTGATCCGAAACATTGAGAGAAAATTCTCACACAGTTTAATCCAAAAGCATCGAGTTACAATATTATGGACTGTGGAAATCTGATGTCTATTATGTATATTCCATGCCTGCAACCTAAGCACAAACCAGAGCACTATCCCACCTTGCCTTTTCGCAAGCCAAAGCACGTGCCACCCTCACTACCACCGAGTCTTTAGTTTCTGCTTTGGCGATTGTGGAGACCTCCTCTCCACTTGTGGCTACTAGTGCTCATGATCCCACTATCAACATTCGGTAGCCACCAATTGTCATCTATTCTAGCAATGACTCTGATCACCCTTACCTTGAGGAGGATGTATTTGAGTCCTTAGGAGAGATACAATCACTATCCACGATCTTCACATGATTGATGGACCTTGCCTTTGTTGAGTTACATGAGGATCCTCCCTTAGATATTGATCCTTTGCGTGATGAGCCAAGTGCTATGCCCAACACTACCCTGAATATGGTCCCTCTCAATACATATCCTCCATCCCTTTATAATGAGAAAGATTGGGGGCAGATGACTTGCTAGAGCCTGATCCTTGAGTGCAGTCCCTTCATGCATCTATTTTTATGTGTGTTTGCCTGTGTGTTTTGTAATCCCCACATCTGAGTATGTCATGACTATTTGTTTGTTTATTTTTTAGTCCTCCCTGGATGACCCTTGATGCCCTTGTAGGCACCTGGAAATAGGGGAATGAAAATATCATGTCATTCTTCTATCTGTATCTATATTCTTCTATGTGTTGTACTTGAAATTTCATACATATTTTGGGGACAATGCAAAGCGTTAGATGATTTAGTATCCTTCCATGTTGACCCAAAACATTTATTTGCCTTCATGTACCTTTCCTCCTTTGTATTCGTGGTTCTACTTGGAGGATGATGACAATTACAAAAAAAATTGATTGCAAATAATTGACAAGATAAATATGCAAAATTATCCTACATAGATCAGACTATATATTGTACTGACTCCAACGCATGTAGATCCCTTTATGTGTTACTTTTGATGTTGTTGGTCTTATGTGACACCTTTTCACATTGCTCGGTGTCATGCCATGCTTACACAAGCCATCGTGTATCGTGCCTACAACATCGCCTTGGTTTTGCTTGCTTGGGAGCAACCCCTTCATGACGTAGCTCTTGGTAGCATATCCTCTAGGAATATGCTTCCTAATAGCTCTCATGTCTTGTTGTCCTCTTTTTACCTTAATGATAATTGCTCCTTCATGGTGTAAGCAATTATTTTAAGGTGGGGCATACATTTTCTATTTATCACACCTTAATTACACACCACACCAATGCTATGCTCCCTGTAGCATTTGGCATAGTACTTGTAGTCCATACCAGCTTTATCAGAATTACCTAACAAATAATGAATTTTGTTAGTCCTGTAATTTCAGATATTGCATGACATGTAACTCACCTAGCAGAACAATGTTGGCCTATGATATTACATTTGCTACCACTCAGCACTTCTCATAAGCACCTAGTAAACAACATATTTTACTAGTCCTAGTGACTTATAGAATCTTTTCGGTATGATTCCTAGCAAACAACAGATTTTGCTAGCCCTAGAATCATACTGCTCTTTTTCTCTTTTAAGCTTTGATGCAGTCAAGGTAGGAGGGTCTGGCGAGGGACTATCCAACCTTGCAGCCTAATCAACTATCACCTTGATCATAATGGATATGCAACGGAAGCTAACAGCTAATCAACATAAAGAAAAAAGATATTCAAGAACACATAACACAAGATGTATCTTGGGAAAACCCTAACAGGGAAAAACCCAGCCTTCAAGCTCATTCTTCTTATATTATACTTCAAACCAAATTACACATGCCTCAAGGGATTTACAGATGCTAGGCCACAGCCCAGGGATTACAAAAGGTTCATACAACAATATTCTTTCATGATTCCTTCACCAACTCCTCGATTCTCTACTCTGCAACTTATTCTATTCTCTGCTCTGCACCCTACTTCACTTTCGTTTCTTCTTAAGATCAAAACACTTATGAATTTGTTTCATGTCTTCACATAATCATTCATTTCGTCAGTGTGTTTTAACAAATCTTCATCCTTCATTTATATCCTTCGCAAGCCTTCAAATCATTATCAAGTTGGCCTAATTGTAATGGCTAGTTACGTAACGTGTACACAAAATAGATCGGGCCTAAACATAAGGCACTACTCCACAAATGCATAGAACTTCGTGTGGATCTCACTGAAGGTCAGCCAGGTCCTAAACTTCATCGAACAATGCTCCTTTTTGCTTTGCAAGTCACAGATTTGCTCCGCAAGCTGATTAGACTTCACTGAACATTGTTGGCTCTGCTCTACAAAAATAGTCAATCTTCTAATAGCGATATCTCTCCGGGATTAAGGCTAAATGATCTAAATTTTGGATATGTTGTAACTGACTATGTCTAGATGCTAAATCCAGCTCCACAGCCTCTCATACTCAAATGCAGTACTCCTAGTTCACTATCTCAATACTCTATTTTCACTATCAACTGTATCAGTTGTCTTGAATTCTTCTAGATGCTCTTGCATCGGACTCTCAGGGTTATTTGAAAAGTGAGCCTCATCACTTGGGTCTCTATGATGTCAAAATCAAATAGGTTCGATAATCTACCTTCAGGTACTTGCAACTAACTCAAGGTTGGCAGTCTATTCAAGTCCACCTTGTGAAACTACCTCAAAGTAATCTAGATTTGATGATATGTTTTTAGGTACTCGCAACTGCCTCTAAGCCAGTGATCTGTTCAAGTCCACCTTGCAAAACTGCCTCAAGTTCATCACCTTGTCATGTCTAGGTTCGGCGGTCTACCTGCAAGCCTTGCACTGCCTCAATGATCGATGGACTAAGCAAGTCTTCTCTGCAAGTTGCCTCAAGCTCTATGTCTGTTTCAATCAATAAAGAGTCAACCAATACCAATATGCATCCTTCAGAACAATAAAAGTCACTTCTTGATACATTCTTTAATTCTTCTCTGCAACTCTATCTAAGTCCAGGTTCTTGTCACAATTTCCTCCGCAAGCTCATCAAAATCCTACAGCTTCCACTCTACTTACATTGCTTCTGTACTTCACTTTGTTTCCTTTACCATAATCACTTCAATCTGGTACACAATCCTTCTCCTTTGATACAATATCTTGTCTACAATATGAATTTCCTTTTCCTATTCTGCTCCACACTTGTCCACACACAAACTTTCTCTTGCACTATTTTCTCTGCTCTATAACACAAATCTCCTTAAGATCAATGCTTCACCTTCTTCTGGTTTCACTATCAAATCTGATGTCTCAAAAGGTTCCTCTTCCTCTGCATAAATTATCTCTGTATCAATAGGTTCTTCTTCATCTACACAAACTGTCTCTGAATTAGTTATTGCTTCTCCTTCATTAGCTTCTTTGATAACAAGTTCTTGTTGACACTCACTGCTTGATTCTTTTCTCCTCCAAACTTGAAAATAGGGTCCTCTGAATGGTCTTCTATCAAATCCTCTTTTATCTCTTTTGTATCTTTCACTGTGATAAGAATTGTGACTCCTGTCATTTCTCCCTATGTAGTTTGAATTACTGTCCATGTTCTACTCTGCAAAAGGTCTTCCATCTCTGCATCCTGATCCAACATATGAATACTCCAGTCTATATCTCCCTCTAAACATACCAGTAACACTTCTCCATTCATGTCCATCAATCCATCCATAATTCTTCTATATACAACCTACCATAGATCTTCTCCTCATTATGTCCCAACACATCCTTTCAGAATGATTCCTTAATCCACAAAACTTACAAGGGTATAGATCCCAACACAATTCCTTTTCATGCCCCTGTCTATTGCAATGTGAACAATACATACCTCTTCTTCCCTAATTTGATTTGTTTGAATTTGCCATAACATCCTTACCTCTGTCATATCCAAGGCCTTCACTTCTTGATTTGATTACTGGTTCAATGGGTTCTGTAATTCCTTGTTGATGCTTTCCCAATCCTTGTTCTTCATATCCCATTCTCTACATGATTTTGAAACCAATACCATCACCAACAACTGCAAGTCCAATTACATTGTCATCTTCAATTTCACTTTCTAAAGAAACTTCTGCATCATCACACAAATCATTAGTATCACAAGAGACATCACAAAATTCAGGCTTAGATCTCAGACTTTCATTCTCTTCTCTGCGTGATACAAGTGACTATTCTAATTGATCCTTTTGCTCTTTTAATTTTGATATTTCACTTTTCTGCAAAGTATTCTCCTTCTTCATTTCTTCCAAACTGTCTTCTAGATCTTTGTTCCTCTATTCAACCTTATAAAACAACTTAATCCTTCTAGTTCAGCAAATTTCTTTTCAACATCCTCAAACAACTTCAGCTCTACTTCTAATTCTTCATTTCTCCTTCTTGCATTATCTAGTTCTTCTTCAAGGGCATCATATTTATCTTCTCCTAGTTCTTTCATCCTCTCCAACAATTCTGAATTGCACTTCTTGGTTTCTTACAATTCTTCTTCCAAAATATCCCTTTCGCATACTACGGTTTCATTTCGTTTCTTCATCCTCTTTCCCATCTTCCCCATCGAAACAAATTAGATAAGCACTTAATTTGAAAAGCTTACCGAATCTTTCTTTCCTTGATCTTCTTCAGCGATGACAACTATTACTTCTTCTACACATTTATTAGATTCGCCACCTTCTAATAGATTCGCAACCAGTCCAGCAGATTCAAAACAAGCTCTGATACCACTTGATGCAGTCAAGGTAGGAGGGTCCGACGAGGGACTGTCCAACCTTGTAGCCTAATCAACTATCACCATGATCATAATGGATATGCAATGGAAGCTAACAGCTAATCAACAGAAAGATAAAAGATATTCAAGAACACATAACATAAGATGTATCCTAGGAAAACCCTAACAGGGAAAAACCCAGCCTTCAAGCTCATTCTTCTTATATTATACTTCAAACCAAATTACACATGCCTCAAGGGCTTTACAAATGCTAGGCCATAGCCCAGGGATTACAAAAGGTTCATACAACAATATTCTTTTATGATTCCTTCGCTAACTCCTTGATTCTCTACTCTGCAACTTATTTTGTTCTCTGCTCTGCACCCTACTTCACTTTCATTTCTTCTTCAGATTGAAACATTTACGAATTTGCTTCATGTCTTCACATAATCATTCATTTTGTCATTGGTGTGTTTTAACAAATCTTCATCCTTCATTTATATCCTCCGCAAGCCTTCAAATCATTATCAAGTCAGCCTAATTGCAACGGCTAGTTAGTTAATGTGTACACAAAATAGGTCGGGCCTAAACATAAGGCACTGCTTCATAAATGCATAGAACTTTGTGTGAATCTCATTGAAGATCGGCTAGGTCCTAAACTTCATTAAACAATGCTCCTTTTTCCTCCGCAAGTCAGGGATTTGCTCCGCAAGCCGATTAGACTTCACTGAACATTGTCAGCTCTGCTCTGCAAAAATAGTCAATCTTCTGATAGTGATATCTCTCCGAGATCAAGGCCAAATGATCTAAATTTTTGATATATTGTAATTGACTATGTCTAGATGCTAAATCCAACTCCGCAACCTCTCATACTCAAATGCGGTAAAATGTGGTATCTCCTAGTTCACTGTCTCAATACTCTATTTTCACTGTCAATTGTCTCAGTTGTCTTGAATTCTATTTTCATGTTTGTTTAGATCAGTATGCATTAGACTATAATCTACTAAGTCAATCACCCAATATTGTAGATCTGAGATCTTATTTTCAGGAAGACAACTACAACTTCTTCCTCGGTTGCCTTTCACCATGCCACTTTTACTTTAGTCATTTTCTGTCACAAATTGCACATTCATTTTAATGAATTGCCTCAAATGCTTTCTAGGTTTTATTCCCCTCATTCCCATATTACTAGTGTAATGTCAAAAAATGTCCCCTTGGGGGCTTTTCCCTCATAAGGTTTAGCTCCCGGGTCTTTAGCATGCATTTAGAAAATTTTAGTTCATATTTTAACACCCCAATGGAATGAGACCCATGTTCCTTGGTAAATAGGGCCTAGGTGGACCCCTTGAGTTGTACCCTGCCCAAAATAGGGGGGAGGACTTAGGCGCCCGCACCCTAGTCCTACCCTATTTTAGGGCAGCCCTAAATTTTGGGTGTCGGTTAGTGACCGTTAATAGGTCCCTTTGCCGACACGGTAAGTTTGAATTTAAATATCTTGGTGGGAGTGCTTGTAGATGCATATATAATCATGTGTAGGCATTCATTTGTAGACTAAAGCATTATTAGATGATCATTGTGAACTCTAGGCATTCTTAAGGTGATTGAAGGCTTTCTATTGTTTGCAAGAGCAGACTTGTATGTTTTGTGTGTTGATATTTGCAGATTTGAGCATCAATCTCCTCATGACATGAAGAGCATCTTCCTCCATGAGAGCTTCACTACAAGGTGACATATCGTTGTGTTTTTATCATTGATTCCTTTGGTTTTTGGCCTCTACCTCACAAGGGCATGCCCTCTTTATCTGACAATAGTGTTCAAAGACTTAAGTGTCCTCTGGGGTTTGACTAAGGCAAGCCTCTAAACACCACAACCCCCAAACCAAGTCTTCTCATTACAGGTTACAGGTGTCGCATCCGAAAAAAGTGGAGTTGCAAGAAATCTTGGAAGGCATTAGAGATTCAGGATCTAAAGAAAAGTCAGACAAAGGAGCACTTTCAGGACTAAGGCGCTCGCTCTAGTGTCCTCCGTAGATAGATTTCAGAAAATAGAAGTTACAGGGCTGATTAGTATCCGAAGGAGGTCCAGATTCCCTAAAAAAGCAAGTACCTTGGACTTGGGTACCCGCTCCAGTGTCCCTGACTGTTCTGCTTTGGAACCCCGAAAACAAGTATTCTGTAATTCAGTATTTTACTCTCGTCTGCAAGAGCTTTTTCCGTAATTCATTAATTTGTTGTCGTATTTGCATAATTAGGGTTTTAATAGTCAATTGGACATAAGAGAAGGAAAAGTTGATAATTAATTCCCTAATCCAAGTTTCCCTACATCTAAAAGTGACTCTAGGGTATGATAGTGCTCGCCACTCGACCCTAGATCCTTCAATGTTTAGTGGAGAGGCAGATTTTAACATCTAAACAACAAAAGATTAACAAAATCTAATTTTACCCTAAATATTTTGGTGAACCCATGTTTTTGAACTTAAATTGCAACTTAATGAGTGTTTGTCTATAGATTTGGTGTGATTTCATTCATTCATATAGGCATTTACTTTTATTGCATTGAGAAAATTTCAAAAAAAATTGAAAAATTGGAAAAATACAAAAAAATTGCATTGTTGGACTTACTAAATTGTTTCAATTCTTCCTAAATTTTCCTAATTCATGATTTTTGCATCAGATCTGATATAAACTACAGAAAAATTCAAAAATTCAAAATCTTGCTTTGCATTTTCATCATTTAATTGCTAGGGTTTTGTGGAAATTTTGACAATTTTATATAACCTAATAATTCTAAAATCTAGGGTTTGTAGGCAAAATCTTTTATCATATTTTTCTATTAATTTTAGAGGCTCATTAAAATTTGCATTTGGCTTTAGTCTTGCATTTTAGTGTGAATTTGCATTTAAATTTAAATTATTTTGCATTTTTGCATTGAAAATTTCAACAAAAGCTAGCAATTTTGGTGCATTTTCATTAAATTTGCATGGGTATTTTGCATGTTTGAGCTTGAAAATTATTTTCAGATATGAGAGTATGTAATTTACATCAAAAATCAGACTTCAAACCATTCTCATAGTATTTTGTTCCAAAATATCAAACCTAGGGCTTCGAAAACAACGATTTTCATTATTTTTGGCCTTATCAACTTCATAAACTTGCACCATAGGTGTGTTATGAAAGATATTTTTGCATTAATTTGCTTTTATCAGGGTAGTAATTTTATTCCCCTCATAATAATCTTCACAACACCCTCTTAACGGGCTCTTGTAGTGAAAATTTGGTGAAAAAACTACACATTTTGGCTATTTTTGCCCTAGGGTTTGACCTAGTTTACATTCCAAGTGTGTTGTGATCAGTTTTATGGATTGAGTTGATTGATATTATTGAAATTATTCACTTTACCTCCTAAATTTCCTTACAACACCTCTTTGGCTAGGTCTTGGAGTTGAAAAACCATGAAAAATAGCCTACTTTTGCTATATTTTCACTAGGGTTTTACCTTACGTGACATTGAAAGTGTGTTGTGTTGGATATTTTAGCACCAAGTGGCTGTTATTGCTGATATTATTCATTTTCCATCATAATTTTCCTCACAACACCCTCTATTATGCTCTCTTGCATTGAATTTTGGTGAAAACAGTGCCTATTTTAACATATTTTCACTATAATCGACTTAGCATTATCTTAAATTTGCATCACGAGTGTGTTGAGAGTGACCATATTGCTGCATGAGTTTAATAACTCGTTGCCCTAAGAGAAATATTCCTTTAAGAAGAAGCATGAGACACATGGGATCTAGTGCTCTTGAAGAAGTTGGTACTTTGAACACCTTCTTTACAAAAGGAGAAACCCAAACATTACAAGACATTCCACCTATTATAAGTACAATGGAAGAACAAACTTTTCATGCTGTTGATGATACCACTGAGGCAATAGGATATGTATCAGATGAGCAAATAGAAAAATTGGATAAAGAGTTAGCTAAATTTCAATCATTTATGGAAACTGAGAGAATAGCTGAAGAAGTCATTCGTACAATTCATAATATAAGAGAATTGATAAAAGAAGGACAAGATGGTGTTAATGCACTTTGTGGTCTAACACATATCATGCAAACTAACATTATGCCAGTGATTGAATGTGCATAAGTGATAAAGAACACTCTATCACCATCTCATACACAAGTTTCGGCACCTATACCGACTACGGGAATATCTACCTTCACATCAATGATCTTAACAACTAATGTGAATGCTTGTAGTAATGCTACCACTGGTATTGGAGTATCTAATGGCACTAATTACAAAGTTGTGGGATTTAACTATCAAAATTTGATTTCTAAAGAGACATCTTCTATGAATAATTGTTCTCAACCTCCTATCTATTCCACTCATTTCCAACAACCTATTACATACTCGCAACTATCTTCCACCTACCAATATGTCCAACAACCGTTGACCTATTCCCAGCCTCTACCTGTCATATCTCAAGCTCATTCACCTCCTCACTTTGGTTCCAATTCCTCACAACAAACCGCATCTCCAAATGATGCCATCCTAAACCAACTTTTATAGGGCATGATTGCTTTACAACAAAATGTAACAAACTTGACAAATTCTTCGCAACCTAGTCTACCGACATATCATGCCCATAACCCGTTATCATATGCAATCTTGAAAACCCCTATGCCTAAGAGGTTTGAGACTCCTCGCTTTGAAAAATATGGTGGAAAAGGAGATCCTAATATCCATGTGGCAGCATTCATAGCTATGTGTAGTGATTTCTATTTTGAAGAGGATTTGTTAGCAAAACTTTTTATGCAATCTCTCAAAGATACTGCTTTAGAATCGTTTTTCTCTTTGCCTCCAAATTCAATTCACTCCTTTTTGCAGTTGATTGATCAATTTTTACAACATTTTCAAGCAAACATTGGACCCCAAATCACTCTTATCGATTTGGTTCAATGCAAACAAGGTTCGAAAGAAAAATTGACTGAATTCATTAGTCGGTATCAAGGCCTTTATGCTCAGATTCAATATCAGATGAAAGATGAGGATGTTCAGAAGATATTCATTACAAATCTACAACCTAATATTCGTGATAAGATCCTCTTGATGAAGTACAACTCCTTTCAACATTTATGCACCACCCTTTATGATTATCAACTTTCGTTTAGTCAGTATGAAAACCAAAACTCATCAGCTCAAGTTGGACAATCCATGGGCGGATAATCGCAAAACAACTTTAAAAGGAACAATAATAGGAGTTTCATCAAGATCAATATACCAAATACAAATGTGTCTGCTATAAACAATCCAAAGAAACAATCGTATCAACCAAGGAAGTTTACTCCAATATCTGAGTCCTATCATTCTATCATGAATCAAGCTGTGAGTAATAACATTCTGAAGCTTCCCCCGATCAAGCATGTTGATCCTAGTAAACAAGGACCTTACTTCGATGCTAATGCCTTTTGTCATTTTCATCGGATGCAAGGACATGACACTGAACGATGTATGTGTCTTAAACATGAGATACATGACCTTATTGATTCAAATGTCATCGAGGTATCGGGTGTGAATGATAATGGAAATAAGTCAGTTGCTCCGCCGAATCAGAATTTACAAATCTTCACTAATCCTTTTCCTAAGCATACTGAAAAATAATATGGTGGAAAAAGATCTAGTGGAAGTAGATGAGGATGATCACTTGGACCATGATAGTATCGTGGGAATGATTGAAGTGGATAAGAAACAAATGGATAACCCACCTCGTCCATGAAGAAATGGAATGTATGCTGAGGTTCCTCCTCCGTTATCCTTGTATGGATCGGGGGATCATCAAAATACCTTTGAAAAGAAAGAACAACAATTGATACAGACGAGCAAGAGGGTACAGGATGAATCCTGCTACTGTTCTAGAAAGGTTTACCAACGAAAACTCACCAAAAATTGGAAAAGAGCAAGACGACAATCAATAGTCGGAAATAATAGTGGTTCTCCCCCTCATAAGCAACAAAAAGCCTCATTTACACAAGAACAAGTATCCTATGATAACAAATAAGACTTTCATACAAACCACTAAAATTTTGCAACAAATATGATTGAATACCTCTCCTAGAGGATTGCAAACTCCAACATATAATATGAAGACCCTACAGGTAAGTATCTCTAACCCTTTATCTCTCTCGTGATGTGCTTCCCCCGTGATGTGTTATATGTTGTCTAGGCCTCCTAGGATGACCTTGGATTCTCTTGTAAGGTTCGGGATACCAGGAGATCACCTCTGTTTTGACCTTCTTCTATTTGTATCATCATTCTTCTAAATTGCCTCTCTCTGATTTCATTGTTGTGTGTTATGTCTGACAGACATAGTGTCATGGTTGGTGACTTGGGGGCACCCTCCTACGTGACTGTCCCTAAGACACTTGTTTCTCCTCTCTTATTTATTGTTTCCCTTCCTCTAGTGTTTCCATCTAGCGGGTGGATGACGACAAACATTTATATTGATGCAGACCTAGTGTGCCTTTTGAGAGCAATCAAAAAATGGACTTAGTTCCTAATATGACAATGGGGTTGTATATCTTATCTGATGCTTGGCTAGTGGAAGCACTCGTGCTTTCCGCATAGTGAATTTTATGATGTTTCTATCACATTTACAAACCTTAACAATATTGCTGCTCTATGCACCTTTGTTTGCCTTTGAATCTAGCCTTGGCGGTACTCGATTCAGAGAGCTTCGTGATATAGCCCTACAATTATCCTTGAACTCCGAATTCGTTATATAACCTTAGCTCTTTGTGTGGTTAATCATATGCATTGATGTTATTGTTTATCATGATGTTGTAGACACTAACATGTTTCTTGTAGGGATGTGTTTGTGGGAACATTTGGTGATCGTAAAGTACATGTCACCTCTGGGGGGCATGGGCTTTGCGAAAGTCGGTGTTCCCTTGTGTGTTTTCTTCCTACCTTAACGTGCTTGATATCGATGCATGATATCAACCACTTTAAGGTGGGGGCATATAAGGTAAGCTGTTTGTTATAGATGTTAGCAATGTGTTTGACCTTAGATGCATAGACTTGCGCCCCAGAGTAGTGCATCGTGCATCCTAAGTTTGTTTGCAATCAATCAATCAATCAATCATGTAAGCCCTTTGCAGAGGTGGGATATTGAGCATATCCTTTTTCTTAAGCCCTTTGCAGAGGCGGGGATGGTGTATTTCTCAGAGCAGATTGCATCATCTTGCCATTTTCAAAAGTCTTCTACGGAGGCGAGGAGCAGTTCTATGACTAACTCAACCCTTAAGTGTGTCTTCGGCGATTGTTGTGGCAAAGCCCAATCATCAGTGTGTGCCTGTAATGTCCCTGAGATGGTGGTGAGCCTAGAAATAGGGAACACACCATCGCTTGTCTGCCGTGTTTTCTCCGTGTCTTCAAGTGTGTGTGTTTTGGCATGCTTGTTTTGTATGGCATGTTTGTTGCCCCATATGCAGAGACTAGCGCCTTCGAGTAGTGCTTCCTGCATTTTTGGGAGGTTTTGCGTGTATTGTGTGTGTGATGTCCCATATGTAGAGACCAGCGCCTTCGAGTAGTCCTTCCTGCATTTTGGGAGGTTTGTTTACTTTCCAATACTTGCATTTGCATTTCATATATACATATGAGAAAAAGAAAATAAAAAATATCATTTCTGTCTTCCATGCATTAATGTGTCTTCCATGTATTAACTGTCTGCTCTGTGTTCTGCGTGACTATAATTGTCTTCTCCGTGTTTTGCGTGTCTATCACTGTTTTCTATGTGATTGACGTGTCTTCTCTGTGCTTAGTGTGTTTGTGACCTTACTTTAATGCATGTATTGGCCTTGCGTTTATACATACATTAAAGTGGGGGGCTAAATGTAACGTCAGAAAATATCCCCTTGGGGGCTTTTCCCTCATAAGGTTTAGCTCCCAGGTCTTTAGCATGCATTTAGGACATTTTAGTTCATATTTTAACACCTCGATGGAATGAGACCTAGGTTCCTTGGCAAATAGGGCCTAGGTGGACCCCTTGAGTTGTACCCTACCCAAAATAGGGGGGAGGACTTGGGCGCTCGCGCCCTAGTCCTGCCCTATTTTGGGGCAACCTGAATTTCCAGGTGTCGGTTAGTGACCATTATTAGGTCCCTTTGCCGACACGGTAAGTTTGAATTTCAAATATCTTGGTAGGAGTGCTTGTAGATGCATATATAAGCATGTGTAGGCATTCATTTATAGACTAGAGCATTATTAGATGATCATTGTGAACTCTAGGCATTCTCAAGGTGATTGCAGGCTTTCTATTGTGTTGCAAGAGCATACTTGTATGTTTTGTGTGTTGATATTTGCAAATTTGAGCATCAATCTCCTCATGGCATAAAGAGCATCTTCCTCCATGAGAGCTTCACTACAAGGTGACATATCATTGTGTTTTTTTATTGATTCCTTTGGTTTTTGGCCTCTGCCTCACAAGGGCACACCCTCTTTATTTGACAACGGTGTTCAGAGACTTAAGTGTCTTCCGGGGTTTCACTGAGGCAAGCCTCTAAACACCACAACCCCCAAACCAAGTCTTGTGATTGCAGGTTACAGGTGTCGCATCCGAAAAAAGTGGAGTTGCAGGAAAGCTTGGAAGGCATCAGGGATTCAGGATCTGAAGAAAAGTTAGACAAAGGAGCACTTCCAGGACTAGGGCGCTCGCTCCAGTGTCCTCTATAGATAGATTTTAGAAAACAGAAGTTATAGGGCTTATCAGTATCTGAAGGAGGTCCAAATTCCCCGAAAAAGCAGGTACCTTGGACTTGGGCACCCGCTTCAGTGTCCTCGATTGTTCCGCTTCAGAACCCTAAAAATAGGTATTCTATAATTTAGTATTTTACTCCTGTCTGCAAGAGTTTTTTCTGTAATTCATTAATTTGTTGTTGTATTTACATAATTAGGATTTTAATGGTCAATTGGACATAAGAGAAGGAAAAGTTGATAAATTAATTCCCTAATCCAAGTTTCCCTACATCTGAAAGTGACTCTAGGGTACGATAGTGCTTGCCAGTCGACCCTAGATCCTTCAATGTTTAGTGGAGAGGCAGATTTTAACATCTAAACAACAAAAGATTAACAAAATCCAATTTTACCCTAAACAACTAGAACAATTTGAAATTCTAAATTTTATTATGAAATGAGGGAAATATCACCATTTTACTGAGACTACATTTTTAACTTCCTCTTTTCGTGCTTCTTTCTAGGAAGTTTTCCGGCGTTACAACTTGGCAGAATTTATTCTTCAGTTTACTAATTGTTGATCAATTACAAGGCAAAACATGCAATATCATTAAAACATGCAATACCACTAATTAAGAAAAAGACATGCTTTTATTTAGCTAATAGATGAGACGTTTTATTCTCTCATCGTCTCCCCCACACCTAAAATATTGCAGATCCTCCTGTAACTCATAGTGAGCTTCTGGAGCTAGTCTCTTCACTTTTATTGTAGTTGTTCTGAAGATGTTCTCAGAGGTGTGCTGAAGATGCTCCAAATATGTTCTAAGTTACTTCGGAGCTATCTAGAGCTAGTTGTATGGTTGGTTGAGTTACTTCGGAGCTATCTGAAGTTAGCTGTATTGGTGCAATCACAAATGGAGGGTCTAGAGAATGGACTGTCCAACCATGCATCTTGGGTAAACACAACGGAAACAACACAAGAATAACACAAGAATAGATTGCAATGGAAGATTCGTTGATTCAATATCTTAGACAATTGCAATACTCATATGTTGGCAACATGCGGACTATTATGGGCTCGCAAGCCTGTCCTCCAGCAGAATACAAAATACATGAAAGATATAGCTTTGAAATGCCTTCAGCAAATCCACAACTAAAGACTAAGAACTTTCTATCATCTTCAATATGTTCCTAAAACATCAAATGAATGCTTATATATCATCTTCTAGCTCAAAGAATGCTCCGTGTCGGCATCAAGAGGGTTTCAAACTCTAATGCATGATAAAACGTGTAGGTATAATGGACTGTCCAACCATGCAGCCTGAGTAAACACAATGGAAACAACGCAAGAATAACACAAGAATATATTGCAAAGGAAGATTTATTGATTCAATATCTTAAACAATTACAATACTCATATGCCAGCAACATGCAGACTATTATGGGCTCCCAGGCCTGTCCTCTGATAGAATACATATTACATGAAAGATAAAGCTTTGAAGTGCCTTCCGCAAATCCACAACTAAAGACTAAAAACTTTCTATCATCTTCAATATGTTCCTAATACATCAAAAGAATGCTTATATATCATCTTATAGCTCAAAGAATGCTCCATGTTGACATCGAGAGGGTTTCAAACTCCAATGCATGATGAAACGTGTAGGTCGACCTACAACATGTGATAATGCTCCGCAAACCTTGTATGCTCATATTGAATGCTGAATGCACTGTTTTGTGAGTTCTGCTAGTATTCTGATAGTGATAACTCTCCACAAACAATTCCAAATCTCTTGAAATTTGGATATGATGTAGATGACATAGAGTAGAACCGAAATCCTGCTCCGCCAGCTGTGAAATGATAATGTGGTAAAATGTGGTGCAAAATGCTGAAACTGCAACTAACTGAAATGCAAGAAAAGAAACAAAATCAAAATATTTTTGGTTGATGCAAGATTGCTCTTCAACCTGAGATGCTCCTGCATCAGACACCCGATGTTGTTCGAAAAGTGAGTCCCTCACTTTGATGGGGCTAGAGGAAAACAATATCTCACCTATTAGGTCTTTTCCTCGAAATGTTCAAACTCACATGTTCTATAGTCCACATGATAATACCAAACCATATCAAAGAAATAAATCCACAAGTCTAAAGTCATGAACCATATAAAAATAATCTATGTAAAAAGGGCAGGCCTTACACTTAGCAGAGGAAGGGTTGTAAATTATAGTCAGGTCGATGTCCCAATATCGATAAAACTATTTAGTTTTTAAATTTTAATTTAAAACTTGTCCCTCGTCAAGTTGGTCGACTCCTCTATCTTGCGCTTCAATTGTAGAATATCGAAAATGATGAAAGAAGTTTTATTTGAAAGTTTCGGTAAAGTGGGGGTCCCATTGCATCATTGGCAAGAAATGGACTGTGGGTGGTACTAGTGGGACATCTTGACAGAAAATGACTAGTAGTCGTTAAACATAATGGTGATGGCGGATCCCATGGACAATGTTATTTTCTATGGAGAATATGGTCATGATGTGTCAGATATGCTATTTTAAGCATACCATTCTGCATCAAGGCCATGTCCCACTACCGAAAAATTATTTAGTTTTTAAATTTAAATTTAAAATAATAATAAGGTCAGATGTACGTCCCACATCAATAAAACTAATTTATTTCTCTCGCAGTCACGATCCGCCGCATATCTGACCATCAATAAAATTATTTATTGTTTTTACTTAGGTTTATCTCTCTTAGCTAGGTGCAGTTGTATAGATTTGGGACATGCAGGAAAGAGAGCAATGCATTCCATCGTACATTACCAATCCCCAACCCTTCCTCTCACACCCAAAATCCCGTTGTTCAAAACCCCTCGTCTTGCGCTGACCGATAATTTTTTCCCACCAAGATTTCATGGCTCTGTATATAGACCCATTTCATCACTGCACAATCCCAAAAAAACACCAGGCACATCGAAAACACCTAAAACAGCTCCCAAGTCAGCAACACCCAAACCGACAGCGCCCAAATCAGCAATTCTCAAAACACCATCACCCAAACCAGCAACACGCACGGCAAAATCCAATGTGTCTGATTCCACCGAATTCCTGGATACTCAAGACTGGTCCTTCCTTGCTAAAACCTCCAGCTGGACCAACCAAAACATGGCAACTGTAGTAACTGCAGCCCAGCTGGAACAAGAATCAAAAGTTGTTCTTTGCATGGGAACAGAACAGTTTGTGGACTATTTATGCTCTGTTGCACCTTCTATTGCATTATCAGTCCTGCATTATTCTTTGATGGAGTTGGCCAATATAAAGGAGAACCATGACAGTGTGAGGTGCAGGCAAGGTGACATTCTGGGCATGCCGCCTTCTTGGAGTAAATTGGACGTGGTGTTCATAAACTATCTACCAGCACTTTTTTGCCCTCTTCCTCAAATATTTCAAGCTCTTGTCAAGAGGTGTGCACCAGGTGGGTAACTACTAAATGCAGGGTATTTTTATATGGGCTATTTGTTTTAGCCAATTGGCTAATTTGTTTTTCAGGGTTACTTGTCTTTGCCAGTAGGCTAATTTTTTTTAAAATTGTGTAACCCAGCCTTTTTAAATTTGGCATACTCCCTCATGGGGCAACCTGTGGCTTAGTTGCCACAACCTGGAGTTGCACCCGGCATTGTTCTCTGGGATTAGGGTAGAGTTTATTAGGCTCATTTCCTACGTATTTTCCAAGACTTCGAATTTCCAGCTGTTGAAGATAAAACTATTAGCCCAAATTTCCTGTAAAATATGAGGTGTTAGATTTTCCATGATATATATATGTTAGTAAAAAATCTTTTTTTTTTTTTTGGAAATTTCACTTACATTTTTTTAAATAAGTAAATCGACAATTATAATGGGTCCCTTACCCAGTAAATGAGCATTTCTAGCTGAAAACAAAAATAATGTTTTTACCAGGTACAGAATTGAACTGCACGAGATCACACATCATTCCTTCAACAGACTACGTTAGCTACAAAAGGCTTCATCTTATATTATTAGAAGATCTTTGTTTATGTGTTTCCTCGTTTAGGGGTTAAGAATGCATCCCGTCATTACAAAAACGACTCTCTTCAGCCCGCCAAAATCCAGAGTTTCCTATGTAGATCAGCACCATCTCTGCTAAATGCCATAACCCCTCCACCACCAGACCATAGCACAACACATCACAGACCAGACCGAACACTAAACCAATCTGAATGAATGCTGTCGCTTTAGGGCTCACCATGTCAGGCCAGGATTGGAAAAGAGACAAAAAGGTTAAGTTGTATTGACGAAATGAAAACATTACAACATATAAAAAAGGCAGATAATATGGTAAACTGCCTGAACGGAAAAGGAAACTAAAAACTAAGTAAGTAACTAATTATAATACAATAATGTGTAACCCGAATATTAACACATTAACATCCCCCCCTTAATTTGAAGGGGTTAAACCAAGCATGCCTCAGAACTTCTCAAACTTCTCCCTCAAACTTCTCCCTTCCAAGCGCTTTGGTAAGAATATCGACGGGCTGATCTGCAGTGGGGCAATATTTGAGTTGGACACTGCCATCTTTCACATGGTGTTGAATCAAATGGAACTTGGTGTTGATGTGTTTGGTCCGATTGCAAAAGACTGGATTCTTGGCCATTTTGATCATAGATTGATTGTCAACAAGGAGAGGTGTGGATGAAACCTGTTGTTCCTCTAAATCTTCAAGAATTCTCCGAAGCCATAAGATTTCCTTGGTGGCCTCAAAAGTGGCCATATATTCGGCTTCTGTAGAGGATACAGCTGGTACTGGCTGCTTCTTAGATTTCCAAGAAATGGCTGCTGACCCAAGATGCATGAGGAAACCGGAAGTAGATTTGCCATCTTCCTCGTCACTTGCATAATCAGAATCTGAATATCCAACCAAAGAGAAATGTGATCCCTTGGAGTATTTGAGCCCATAAGTTTGAGTGCCTTTCAAGTACCGAAGAACTCTTTTGGCGGCTAACCAATAATGTTCTCTAGGTTGGTGCATGAATCTAGAGAGAACCCCCACAACAAAAGAAATATTTGGACAGGTAGTTGTTGCATAAATCAAACTTCCAACAAGTTGTCTATATTGAGTTGAGCTTCAAATTTTTTGCCCTCTTGCTGCAGAGTCATTTGATGTGAGCTTCAAATTTTGCTCTATTGGAGTACTAAGCAGTTTGCAGTCAGACATGCCAAATTTGCTTAGAAGTTCACCAATGTATTTTTGCTGATTGATGAAGATATACTTGGGTTTTTGAATCACCTCAATACCCAAATAGTAATGAAGATGTCCCAAGTCAGTCATTTCAAATCCTTGCTTCAATGTGTCTTTCATAGTTTGATTATAATCCTCATTATTACCAGTGAGAAATAAATCATCCACATAAACAATTAGATATACAACTGTGCTATCAACCTTCTTGAAAAAAAGTGTTGCATCATCAAATTCAAAGTGCTTGAAATTCAACTTCAAGAGATGCTTGGTGAGTTTTTTATACCAAGCTCGGGGTGCTTGCTTCAAACCATACAATGATTTTATGATCTTGCATACGCGGTGTTCTTAACCATTGACTGCATATCCTTCTGGTTGGGTCATATATATTGTTTCTTTGAGATCGCCATTCAAGAATGCAATTTTGACATCCATTTGATGAACCTTCCACCCATTTTGTGCCAAAAGAGCCAACAAAGCACGAATGGTAGTCCATTTTGCAGTAGGTGCAAAAGTTTCATCATAATCTATGCCCTCTTTTTGAGCATAACCTTTTGCAACAAGGCGGGCCTTATGTTTGTCAAATGAACCATCTACTTTATACATGTTCCGAAAGACCCACTTGCACCCAATAGGTTTACAACCTAGTGGAGGATGAAACAACTCCCAAGTACCATTTTTGAGAAGAGCATCGTACTCATTCTGCATAGCTTGCCTCCACATTGCCAAATTTTTGGCTTCTTTGTAGGAAGTTGGTTTTGAGTCCATTGTGATATTGAGTTCATCAATAGACTCTGAGTTGCCTTCATTACTAGACTAAGCCTGCTGCCTGGCTTTATAAGAACTCCTTGTTCCCGTTTTACCAATTTCATCAGGTCTCAAATCTTTCAACATTTGTTGGACTTGTTTTGCCCATTTTTGTGAAGATTTTGGCTGGACCAAAGGTGCTTCTATTTCTTGACTAGAAGCTCCATCAATGTCTAATGGTTCTAAAATCCCAGACTCATCTACAGGATGATGGTCATTATTAGAGGGAGTTTCTGCTTGGAGATCTTGAGGTGTAACATCTTGGGTTAGAGATTCTAGAGATGGATCTAACAATGGTGGTTCTAAATGACTTATCCCCCCCCATCTTGTGGAATCTCACATGGATGTTCTTTCCAAGTAAGAAACTTAGCAAATTTATCAAGTTGCTTTAACTGACAATCAATTTTGACATCATTTTTAGAAGATTCACCAACCCAGATTGTATTTAACCAAAATATGAATTATGAGTACATACCCATATCACCGTTTACAACTTCGTTCGGGTGCTGTAGCCGGACCGGCAAGTATGCCACAATGAAATGCACACAACTCCGTGAGATGGAAAGGTATAGCAATGCAACTACAAAGGACTTATCTGCAGTCCCTAGACGCCCAAGACTAGATAGATAATGGCCACTAAATTTGCTGTTTTGGATGTTTACACTCCCACACCCCAGCTGCAGGTGTACGGCCTCCTTGGGAACCTTATATCAGCTTGCAACCACTGAAAAACTCTATGAGATAATGCTGTTTTGGTCTGCACTAGATACCTCAGCCTAGGCGACCAGAATGAAGTGAAAAAGAACTCACGAACCACCCAAAACTTCCTCTTATTTTGCAGTTCGACTGGCTGGTACAGGTATGGCCAGCAAGTAGATAGTACGACCAGCAAATGTAAATGATTTCACTCTCAAATCTGTCTCACAGTCCAACAAATCTGCTCAAAAGTATCTCATTCAACTCTACAAATCATGAACTCCAAAGAAGATAGTCACTCCATGCTCTAATGAACTCATGATGCATTTCCTGAAGGCACAAATGAATCCTCTGAATGAAGACTCCGATGACCCCTTCTTGATGCAATCTTTCATATACGAGGAAAGGCAAATCTGCAAAGGTTTTCATCTCTGCAAATCGATCTTAGAAACCAAAGAGCCAAGCTCAAACCCTAGGCACGGGCAAAACTCACTAGGAGAGCCAAATATCATAAACCAAGCATAAAGAAAATGAATCTTCATTTTGCTCTTTTATCACCCTCCACTCCAATGCCCAAGAATGAGAGGGATTTTTAATTAATTTTAATTTTAAAACAACCCCTTATCTCTCCATGAAGTGGGCGCCCATCCCTAGGCACATAACCTTGCACTTTAAGTTATAACTTAATATTATAAAGTTAAGTTATAGTATAACTTAAAGTCACCTCCAAAAATATAATAAGTTACATCTTTAATTTAACTTATATTAAATCGATGAAGCTCTAGAAGATTTGACTCCTGAATCTTGTGCCTAGGTCCCTGCACTGCCCTGCTAAAAATAGAAACTTGCTCTGTCATGACTTACTATAAATAGTAAGTCCTCAATTGACTCCCTAAACCCTGTTGTTAGGCTACGGGAATCCGGTGATAGGCTAACCCTGATCTCCTGGGGTGATGAGCTAAGTGGGGGACATTACAGATGGGAGTTTTGAAATATTTTAAAATGCAATATGATGGATTTTAAATGCCAAACGTCCAAGACAAAGGGATCGATCAGCTTGAAGGTGTAATTTTAAATGTTTGACAAAACAAATTTCAATGCAAGTGCCAACGCCACCAAGGAGAAGGATTGCTTGGGATAAAGAGGAAGAAATTCATTTAATTTTGTCTCTAATCATTTATTTTTGTTCAATTTCATTGATCATCATTGGTGGATTCCAAAATCAATTTCAAATGGCACAAGAGGAGGATCGCACCATCATGGAGTCTTTAAATAGAGCAAATCAACATCAATTTGCAACTTGTGATGCTATGGTTTAGAGGATTGATTGAAGCTATTTGGATGATATATTGAAGCCCTTGATTCATTGATGTCATTGTCAAGGGCTTTTTGAACATTCTACAAAGATTCCAAGGGTTGGAAATTGCATAGGAACATCATCATTTGACTTAGGAGTGAAGATTTGAGGGTTTGGAAGCATATTTTCATTGGCTGGGCGAAAAGTTGCACCTACAGCAGTTGAAACAGCAAGCTGTTTTTTTATATCAGTCAATTATATCTTCATTTCCAATGGCTTGGAATCAGTTGCCAAGTGTTTGTACATGATCCTACTTGAAGAAGAAGTCATTTGGATGTCATTTTGATATGAAAAACTTGATGTATAATGGTCTGATCTGAATATTAGAGTGACTGATTTTTGTAACAGCAGCAAATAAGTGAAGTCATTTGGAGTTCCATTTATGATATATCCATTGGTTGATCATAATTTCATGTGTATTTGATTGTATGTTGAATTGGGTTTTCATTTTGTGCTAGAATCTTATCTAAATTTGATATCATTTTCAAGCATTCATATTAAGGTCTCTTACAGTGGTATCAGAGCCATATTCCTGCCAGCCTATGGGTGATGAGCTTCATTGATCCATTACCACATCATTATAGGAGAAGAGTTGAAGCAATGGGTCATAGAAGGAGACCTAATCCATAGGATGATATGGATCCGATACTTAGAGAAATTATTGAGACACAAAGGAGAATGGTTGATAATCATCAAGATACAAATGAGACCATACATCGAACACATGAAACCAATGTCAACATTCAAAGAAGCATTGATAGGCTATGTAACATTTTGACAGGTAACAGGAATAACAACAACAGGGCTAATCAGGATGATGAGGGTAGTATTGTAGGATCACAAAGAACAAGGAGAACACGTGCACCAACAGTGGAGAGACCTATGAGGCCTACTTTCATTAGAGAAGAAGAGGTCATTGAGCAGGAGTTGGAATTTGAAGAGAAAGAAGGTGATGATTGGGAAGCTTGGATTGATGAGTATGATGCACTTCCTGATCGTGTTGATGATAGGATCAACCTTAATAACTTCATAAACCATATGTCATGTCCCCATTTCTGGAGTGATCCACATCGAACAATGGTTTAGCCTACTCATCATTCCCGGAGGCTAATACCAATCTTGAGGGAATGAACTTGGTTTTTGGCTAACATATTGTTTTAGTTTTGCAGGATTAAGTCAAAGACCATTCCAATTGTCTGTATTGATTCTGGCTACATTGGCTAAGTCTGGAAGCCAAAATTGACTAAGGCATGACTCTTGGAGTCAGGGCGCACCTTCTTGCCCGTTCAATGTCAAATGTGCGCCTAGGATTGGACAAGCCAGAATGAAGATCTTGATGACTCTGTTTGATGAAGTGAGCTCCTAGCAAGTTGTCAAGGTCAGATAAGTGATTTGAAGTGTTAGGTGCACTTGGGCGATCAAGTCACCTTGAAATTGTGCCTAGATTTAGATAGGCGCACTTTGCTATCTTCAGTCACCCCAAATGCGCCCAGGTATAGAGAGGAAGGATTTCATCTACTAGACTTCAATTGATGCCATTGGGTCAACTTTGGAGCTCAAACATGTTGAAATGAGGTCTAGGAAGCAGGCGCTACCTCTTGCCAGTTCAACCTCTCAGATGCGCTTAGATTGAGAGGACACTTAATGAGCGCCTAAGTATGATTTGATCTTGTGTTGAAAGATTGATGATGCATTGGTGCAAGATGATCATCATTTGAAGAAATCTAAGTTCCGGAAAGGTTTTGAAGGCTATCAATCACCTCACTAAGCTTAAGCGCACTTCACAAGCTTTCCTACCCATGAATTGCGCCTCATAAAGACAAGGTGCATTTTGACCTCCAGAACTTTTCCAAGGAAGCGCCTAAGTTCATTGGCATTTTTGGACCTTGTTTTGCACTTTGAAGGTGAAGGCGCACTTTGGAGGAATTTCTAACCCAAATTGGCACCTAGGTATAGTCATCTCTTTGGAGCATTACAATGTGTTTGGAAATGAAGGGGGACATTTCATAAGTTGGGGAATTGATCAGTGTTTGAACTACTCTAAGGAAGAAGGCGCATTTCCATGGAGTTGCATTTTCTAGATAGCGCCTAGTTCCATCAAGGCGCAATTCCATGTTCTACCACCCTCACTTTGGCGCCTATCATCAAAAAGGGGCATTGGGAATCCCTTGAACAATTGTGAGCATTTGAAGTTCATGAAATCGCTAAGGAATGTTGGGCGCAATATGTCTCCTCAACAAGCTTGAGTTTGCGCCTAGACAAGTTGGCGCCTATTCATGTTTTAACTTCCCTCTTGAAGCGCCTAACTTGGGAAAGGTTATCTTGATGCTGGACAAGTGTTTTGGAGGCTTCAAAGGACTTCATCTTGCTAGGCGCACTTCTTGGCAACTACAACCTTCGACTGGCGCCTAGATCATGAAGAAGAACACTTGCAAGTGTGGGCGCACTTTCCTTTTGTTGGAGCATCAAACTGGCGCCTAGAAATCAGAATGCATGAAGTAAGCGCCTAGGATCCTATTGGTCAAATAGATGGTTTTGGGATTTGTGTCAAGTTATTGGATAAGGTTGCCAACTCAGAATGAGTCATCAAATGGAATATTCCCTTAGATATGCTTCTTGGGAAACGTGCCTTGGTTCCTCTTTGTGCATTGAAAAACGTGCCTTCATTGCCTTTGAAGAGCACTATAAAAAGAGGAGAGCACTCCTCATTTGACATCTAACATCTTTTGGCATTTGAATTTCTCTCTGTGAAGCTTTATGCTTGTTCTTGAGGCCTGCGAGTTTCAAGTAGTTGAGGTGATGCTCCCTCAACAGTGATAAGGTGATGCTCCCTTGTCAAGTTGTGAGGTGTTAACACATAGTTGACATCATTGTGCTCAATAGAGTTGATCAATTGTGGAATCATTGTAAACATCAAGGCTTTAAGGCCTTTCTTGTAATCAGTTGAATAAGATTGTATGTTCATTGCCATTGAGGGCATTATCTATTGTAATAAGACAGTTGTATTGATTTGAATCAAGTGCCCAACTTCAAGTTGATTCATACAAGTTGTTATCTTTGATGTATGTCATTGAGTTAGTTGAGTAGTTGATGAGTTAAGTGCAATTAAATTTGTCTAAGGGAAATTTTTTTTAGTTAGATATAGTTGGGTATCTTACACCATAAGAGACAAAAGCAAAGAGGACGTGGATATCAACAAAGGCAAAGAAGACTAGGGCCAACACAACCTGGAGAATACAAGGATGCAATGGAAAAGATTCCCCTTCCAAGTTTTGATGGTAGTGGAAAAATGAGTGCTAGAGCATGGGTGAACAAGCTGGACACTTTTCTTACACTCAAGCCCATGAGTGAAGAAAAGGCTATACACTTTGCTACTATGCATTTGGAGGGATTGGCTTATGAGTGGTGGCATTATGGTCTTATCTCTCAACATCATAACAGGATTACTTCATATGATGAGTTTGTTCAAAAACTCATTAACAGGTTTGATCGTAAGGATGTGGAGGTCTACTACTGTGAGCTTGCACAATTGAAACAAAGTGGTAGGGTAGAGGCATATGTGAATGAATTTCAAAAGATTGCGGTTATGGTTCTTGACATGTCTAATAGGAGTATCACTATGCTATTTGTTGAAGGGTTGAATGATAGGATCAAAGGATTGGTCAAGGTTCATAGGCCAAGCACACTTGATGAGGCTATAGATCTTGCACTTGATTTGGATATCACATATACACCTCAAAAGAAGAACTTCAAAGATGAACATGCAAGTCAACAATTCCAAGAGCAGCCCACTCCCAATAGAAATGACAAAGGTTCTACATCTAAGATGAACTATGAAGAAAGAGATGAATTGAGAAGGAAGAAACTATGCTTTGATTGCAAGCAACCATGGGAACCAGGACATAGATGCCTTGGCAAAGGCAAGGTGCACTACATAGAGGTACTTGATGAGGATGATGATGATGGACAGCCAACACTAGAACTTACAAGTGATGATAACAAGAGTTCTAGGATTGCATATCTTTCAGGAGCTTCAAGGTATAACCCATTCATCTTTGAAGGTACTTTGTTTGGTTGCAAAGTTTTGGCACTTCTTGATAGTGGAGCTTCACATAATTTTATTGATGAGGGCTTAGTCAACAAAAGAGGATTACTTTGCGATGGCTTTGAGGGCTTTGATGTGTCTATAGCGGGAGGACTCACTATCCCTTGTAAGAAAAAGGTGAGCAAGCTTAGTGTTATATTTGGTGAGTATACTCTTTGTGATGATTTTCATGTACTTGATTTGAAAGACAATGAGATTGTACTTGGTATGTAATGGCTACACTCATTACAAAGGATCACTCAAGACTTACAATCTATGGAGTTGAGTTTCCTACATGATGGGAAACAAGTTGTTATGAGAGCCCTCAAGTATACTTTACCTCATCAAATGACAACAAAATCCATGATTGCTATAGGCCATGATCTATTTCATGAAGATGTATATGATGCATGTGAAGAAAAGTGTATGGAACCGGCATTTGATGGTAAGCATTTGATTTTTGATATGGATTGGCATGACATCATATCTGATTTGTTTGAGGACATCATTCCTATGGCTTTGCATTCTCATGAGTTTGACATGCTAACACCTTTGGAGGATAGTTGTTCATGGTCTACTAATGATGGCATGCAAGATTGGAGTGGTGGATTTGGTAATTTTGTTGAAAAATAGGGCACTACACAATCTGATTTTGTATATCAGACTTATGAAGATGTGGAGAAGACATAAGAAATGTGTGATATGTGGCTAGAGAAATCAAGGAAAGCCAAGCTTGTGGCTAGTCAAGCAAAAGAGCATCTTGAAATGGTAAGAACAATAAGACAATCAGCTTTGTTTGATCATCATGGGGCAGCCATTGATGATATATTTGTGTGTGGCAATGAAGATGGGGGTAATTCAGATTTGCAAGGTACATTGATTCCTTTTGATGAGTTAGATCAACCCATTGAGTTGACACAGTTTCATATTGATGAGAATTTCATATGGGAGTATGTGGTTTGGTCTAGTGATGGTTCATATACTTGGGATGGCACATTTTATATCATTTTAGATGATATGTTTAGATTGCATTCCGCTGTTATGCTTTATGACAGTGAAATAAGAAGGATCAATACAATTGTGTTTGGCACTCACATCTTCATGATTGGCACCTATATGGATATGGATATGATTGCATCATTATGTGACAGTGGAAGCGGTCCCAGGATCTTCTTCATCAACAATTTTGAGATGGTATGTGTGAGTTTGTATGGCCAGGTTAGATGGGTTTGGGATCCTATATTCATTGATGCTCATTTGACACTCCCGATTGCTTGGGACAAGCAACCTTGGGAAGGGAGGACTTGTAATGTCCGAATTTTGAGCTAAGTATGATTTGCTAGTTGATTTTGTTCTATGCATGGAGAATTGGAAAGTTGGATCAACTAGTGTGTTTTGGGCTATATGGGAAATGCAATATTGCAATTGTATTTTCAATTATGTGGTTTGAATTTTCAAATGATGGAATAAGAGGGAAAATGAAATCTTTAATTACATTTTCTCTAATCTATTTTTATGAAGATTTTGTAAATAAGGATTGCTCTAGGTGGGACCTATTCATCCAAGTGAAATATCATTCAAATGCATTTCAAGATGGAGATTCATTGCTCATTGTGCCAACGCCCAAGCAAGGAGTTAATACTTAATCGGATCATGTGGATAAAAATGTACACAATTGCATATATTTGAATTTTGCATGGAGTAAGGAGCCAACGCCTACAAGGAAAACAAAGACATTGGATCATGAGCCATTTCCAACGCCCACTAGAAGGTAAATGAATTTTAAATAAAATATTATTATTTTTCCAAGTGGAGCGACGGCCAAGGAAGATGAAAATATATTTTTAAATGCATTGTTAATGATGGCTATGGGGCGTTTGGGATATAGAAATTATTTTAAATGCAATTTTCAATATTAATTGCATTTGCCAAGGCATGAGGAGGAGCGATGGGAGTTTTGAAATATTTTAAAATGCAATATGATGGATTTTAAATGCCAAACGTCCAAGACAAAGGGATCGATCAGCTTGAAGGTGTAATTTTAAATGTTTGACAAAACAAATTTCAATGCAAGTGCCAATGCCACCAAGGAGAAGGATCGCTTGGGATAAAGAGGAAGAAATTCATTTAATTTTGTCTCTAATCATTTATTTTTGCTCAATTTCATTGATCATCATTGGTGGATTCCAAAATCCATTTCAAATGGCACAAGAGGAGGATCGCACCATCATGGAGTCTTTAAATAGAGCAAATCAACAACAATTTGCAACTTATGATGCTATGGTTTAGAGGATTGATTGAAGCTATTTGGATGATATATTGAAGCCCTTGATTCATTGGTGTCATTGTCAAGGGCTTTTTGAACATTCTACAAAGATTACAAGGGTTGGAAATGGCATAGGAACATCATCATTTGACTTAGGAGTGAAGATTTGAGGGTTTGGAAGCATATTTTCATTGGTTGGGCGAAAAGTTGCACCTACAACAGTTGGAACAGCAAGCTGTCTTTTTATATCAGTCAATTATATCTTCATTTCCAATGGCTTGGAATCAATTGCCAAGTGTCTGTACATGATCCTACTTGAAGAAGTCATTTGGATGTCATTTTGATATGAAAAACTTGATGTATAATGGTCTGATCTGAATATCAGAGTGACTGATTTTTGTAACAGCAGCAAATAAGTGAAGTCATTTGGAGTTCCATTTATGATATATCCATTGGTTGATCATAATTTCATGTGTATTTGATTATATGTTGAATTGGGTTTTCATTTTGTGCAAGAATCTTATCTAAATTTGATATCATTTTCAAGCATTCATATTAAGGTCTCTTACAAAATATTTCATTGAGATCTAGCTTTAAAAAAACAGCTATGAGATTGGCAGAAACATATCAAAAGAGCCTACAGATTATCAACCCTACAACAGACAAAAAAGAAGGGGGGGGGGGGTGGTGAATCCGTGTTTCAATAACCAAATTCAAATTTGTTTGTTTTTAAATACACAAAACTTCTTTATAATCAAGAAAAGTTCAGTTTCAAGAATGAACTCAAATGTGACAACCAATATCAGATCTTTAAACCACATGAAAAACTCAAAAGAGGCATAACACAAAAGAACCATAACATAGTATTTTCATGAGTGGAAAACCCTCATAGGGATGAAAAACCACTCGAAAATTGCCTCACTGGCTTAATAAAAAACCACCAATTACAGAGCCTCACTGGCTGTTTTATGTCTCATTGACTTAATCAACTGCCTCACTAGCATTTTGTTCACAACTGCCTCACTGGTATTTCATAACAACTGCCTTACAGGCAAAAACAAGAAATTGTATGCCTCACTGGCAAAATACAGCCTCACTGGCTTTTTCATGTTACTATAGCCTCACTGGCAAAAATAATATTTCTCATCAAATAATATTGCAAACAATAGTACAGAGTATCACCTCTGTTTCACTGAATAGCACTTCTTGTTTGTCTCATTTATAACTGGAGACACAAGAATCTAAATGTATAAACAATTACAATCTGCACTTAAAGTGCTCACTCATTGCTCATTACAAATTTGCTCATCAATTACTTACAACATGATAATAACAGTAAATGCAATTCATATTCTCTAGCTATGTGATTTCTGCATTATATTCAACCAACCAAACTATACTGTCTGAGAACAGTTTATAAAATACAAATTTCCTCATAACTGAATGAACCACCATACGGTGATAACTGTCACAAAGATACTTGTCACCGAAGACTTCTAATGCAAGATGCATAACAATATCAGCTAGGTTAAGACAACTAAAACATGGTCGACATTGTGCCACAAAACCGGGTATACAAATTAACACCAAAGCAACACAAACTTTAGTTTACACCTTGTAAACAACAACATATTTGTGACAGGGTCGTGCCCTAGCAAAGGGGTGTGAAAACACAAAACAATAAACACATGTATGACATAATGGATAAACCCTTGAACCTTTTGAAAGAGATAAACAATAATGCATATAGGGATACCTAAGGTCGACAAACACAGGTCAACAAATATCAAAAACCCCGACAACAATATAAACCCTTTGCATTTGCAAAGACAAAGCAATGACACAATAATGTATGAATATGCCCTATTCGAAATCCCAAGATAATGAACTCGTAGGTAAAGATGTAACAATGAAACATCACAAAGCATAAAGCAAGACCAAGTCGACATGGTATGAAACCACAGAACAGAAAGACCAATACCATCGACATAGGAAATAGACTTAGGATTGAATGAATGAAAAACCAAATCAAGGACAAATGGTAAGCCGATATACATATGCATCATTGAAACCACATTTTCCAGATTATACCCAAAAACCAGGCTAGGGTTTTGAAGAACAGTGTTACCACTTTGTGCACTTTAAACTTTGTCTGAATGAAGTCGATGCATCTTCAAAACAATGTAAACCAACTGCCACTTCAATTTGGAAACCACTTCCTGAACATCCAAACCGCCATACCATCATTTTCATCGAGCTCCCCAAGCCCTAAATCGGCTGTAGTTAACAATGCCTTGTTTTTTTTCTTTCAAAATGATGATATTTAGGGCATCATAATATCACTTATCTTTTACCACTTTGTATCACACAAAACCACAAATGATTATGTCGGTGTTGCACCTTTGCAAAACAAAACAATTATCATTGTGTCGGTATTAGACATTATTTGTATGACCACATTAAACCTCATAATGCCCAATGATATATGTCGGTCTAATAAAACATGTGCTAAGTGAAGACCAAGACCCTTGTGTCGGTCTAGCAATAACCAAGTAATGAGCATAGACCAGAACCAACCAATGCCAAAGACCAATGTATGGTATAAATCCCAAATGTATCAAGTGCAGAAACAAAACTCATATGCATATCAAATATTGCTCCCTCAATGAATTATCAATGCTCATGCAAAGTCAACCAAACCAAGTTGTCTCATATCCTTCACTAAAGTGCCAAAGTAACAAAAGCAACTCAATAAATGCCACTTCTGTGTATGCCAAGGTAAACACTGGACATCATGCCAAAACCAATGTCAAAGGGGTCAATAGGCCTCATACACCTGACAGCCCAGCTCCTTCTGGACCTGCAGATGAATCAACAACCATTACTTTCTTCGCTTCGCAATCCTTTTTAGAGCCTTGGCCGCCATGCTTGCTCTGGCTATAAGCATCTTGTCATGGAGAGCAGATGCCAACAATAGCATAACCAAGGGTGGAGGATGTTAGATTGGATTTATAGATCCCAAAGTGATGCAGGAGCATCCCAGATTGCAGAGCAATCTTGCATTAACCAAAAATATTTGCATTCTTTTCTTTTCTTTCATTTCATTTCAGTTTAGCATTTTCTACCGCATTTTGTCGCATCATTATATCAAAGCTCGCGGAGCAGGAATTATCTTCTATGCCATATCAGCTACATATTAAGATTTCAGAAGATTTGGATTTGTCTACAGAAAGTTATCGCTATCAGAAGATCATCATCAACTTTTACAGAGCAGAGCATTCAGGCAGTTAGTTGAAGGAGAAGGTTTGCGGAGCACTTCCGTGACTTGTGGGGCCTAATGGAACATCATACATGACACATAAGGCCCAGATAGACCTTCCTTGAGGTCCGCACCAAGTTTCATTCATTTGTGGAGCAATAACATGTGTTGTAGGCCGACTTACATGTTTCTACACGTTTCATCATTCATTGGAGATTGTAACCTCTTGAGGTTGATGCAGAGGATTTTATGAGCTTGAAGATGATATATATAGATCTCTTAGATGCATTAGGAAGTCAGTTAGTAGATTTCATAAGATAGATAGTTAGATTCTTTCCGAAAGGCACTCCAATGTCATATCTTTCATATCTTTTGTAACCCGGAAAGTAGGCCTGTGAGCCCTTTGATTGTAGCCCGCATGTTGTCGGCATATAAGCATTTTGATTATTTGATATATTGAGCATTTGAATCTTCCATTGCATTCTGTATTTGTGTTGTTTCCGTTATGTTTACTGTAGCTGCATGGTTGGGACAGTTCATTCTTTGAACCCTCCTACCATGACCGCACCACAAAGGGATGCCTAATTCCTTTATACCCTTTAACCCATTCCATCGATTAATGTTATTATCCACAATGATATTTTCTTCACAGTCAATGGCATAGTTTGACAAGAAATCCGCCACTTGGTTTGCTTTTTGATAGCAATGTGAGAAGAAAAGGGAATCCATTAAATCTATCAACACCCATGCTTGGCTCAGTGTGTTATTGATTTTCTAGTTCGATAATCATATTTTTATTGATGACTGTGATAATGTTCATCGAGTCTTCTTCTAAGTGGATCTTCATTATCCCACACATTGTAGTTGTTTGAAGATCCAAGACTAGAGTTTGGGCTTGGGCTTCGTTGTTTGTTCCATCAACAAGCTTTTTTGAGGTTGCTCTTATAAAGGAGCCCCAACAATTCAGGATTATGCAACCAGCCCTGGATCTGCCAGGATTGCCTTTATGTCATGTCCCCATTTCCGGAGTGATCACCTTTGGAGGAGTTGGTTAGCCTATTCACCATTCTCGTAGGCTAACTTTAGAGGTAAGGGAGTGATTTGTGGTTGAGCTTGGTCATTGAAGGGTTGAAAACTAGAAAGTTGGCTCAACACTTGATTTTATTTGTATTTTTGGCTAGCAATATTATACTATATTTTTATAAAGCCAAAAACAATATGCCAAGGCAAAATTGAAGGATGGGAAAAATAAACGTTGGACAACTTGAAAATTGAAATTGGGAAAATTGGATGGAGAAATATTATATTATATTTTATTATTTAAAACCCAAGAGAAATCGACGCCACGGGAGGAGAAGAAAAAATAAAATAATAAAATATTATTTTATTGCAAAAAATTGCCGCCCAAGGAAGGAGTTAAAAAAATTTTAAAAAAAAAAAATTAATGGGAAAAATCAGCGCCTAGGTGGAAGAGGAAAAAAATAATAAATATTATTATTTTATTTTTGGGCATCCAAGGTGGATAGAGTGAAATCATTTAAAAATATCAAATTGAAGATTTGATATTATTGGTGGAATTGAAATTGTTTATAATTTATCAAATTGGGATGCCCTTGGAGAGAAAAGGATAAATAGAGGGCATTGGCATCATTTTGTACATCTTGATCATTTGACAAATTTTACATTTGAGTGTTTACTCTTGGCTGAAAAGTGAATTTCAGTTGTTCAAGGTGGTGTTCCCTTGGCATTTTTGTGGTTTGGAGATGATCCCAATCCATCATGAGAGGTGAATTCGAATGGAGTTTATCATAGAGCTTAATTGGAGTGTTTCCATGGAGTTTCATTTGCAGATTTGGCTTTTGTTTGGAGCTATTTTTATCAATAATTGCTTATAGAGGGTTGACAAGTGGATCGCTTGGCAAAAGATAGGGTTTTCGGTGATTTCCAACTTTCATGCATGTTCTGGTTTTTGTAACAGCAGTCATCAAGGTGGTTTCAATTTCAGAACTGAGGGTTATTTGGCATCTACACAAGGGTTTCATCATCAATGTAGCTTCCTAACCCAAATCGCCTTCCATTGGTGCATGGCTGCTTGCATTTGGAGTGATATTTTGGCATATTTGTTGGCATTTGACATCAGGGTTTCATATCAGCAGCAGATACAAGTTTTCATCAGTCATATCAGACCTCTATAAGGCTGTTACAATTGCCTTTCAGTCATACCCAGCTTGGCATTGCATCATATTCTCATAGAGCTTCATCTTCCATTCATACGGCTAGGGTTTGGGCATATAATTCGACACTTTTGGATGTAATTGAAGGTTTGAATATCAAATCAGACTTGACTGATTTTACTTTCCAGCCCTCTTCAATTGTAATCAGCTTTCAAAATCAAGAAAGAAGATAAGCTATCTTTGCTGGGTATGTTCATTCATGTTTATGTGATGTGTTTGATTGCCTAATATCTATGTTTCGTGTTCATTACTTGTTATTTGGATCTATGCTTGGAACCTTTCCATCTACATGGATATTATAAACTCGTTGAAAACGAAATTTGAAAATCATAAGTGAATTGCAAGAAAACTAAATCAGAAAATTCGGATCCGCAAGGCAAAAAATTCAGTTAGAACAAGTGAGGGTTCTTACACTTCAACTGAGGCTTTGTATGGTAAGTAAATCAATGCATGGTATCGTTTTTTGTTGATTGGCTTATTTTTCATTAAATTGTATAAATTAGTGTAATGTCCGCTTCCTAGGTCAGCACTTGTACATCGGGCTAGTCTACTACACGGGCTCCCATAGACTAGTGAGGATGGTTAGGGGACCCACGGTGATGTGGTTCATCGAAGCTCAGTCAGCTTTTTAGAGTGATGAGATGGATTCCTCTTGGTGGGATTTACCAGTTGGCACTTTTTGGAGTGAGTTTGGGCCATTTGGCCAAACTTACTATTTTTTAGCAGGGGCTCACGGGACTTTGAGCGAGTTGGTGCAATGGTCTGGAATCAGCGGTACTACGTGCTGTGACGTTTTCACACATCGCCCCATTGCAAATGGGGACCCTGTTGTGACCTAATCACACATCGCCCCTTTGCAAATGGGGACCCCCCTTTTTTTTCGGAGTTTTGATGCTTTGCATTAAGTCTTGGATGATGTCTTAGATGTATTTTAATGATGAAGTCAGTGGTGTTTGAGTCCAATAGTCACCTGATGTCCTGATATCCTGATATCCTGATGTATGGTTTGAGATCCTGAAAAATGACTAAGTCTGGTATTCTGATATCCTGAAAATCTTGAAAAATTGACTAAGTCTGAAATCTGGTGGATCCTCCAAATTCTATAATCTGCATGTTAAATCCAGTGGATTCAAGACCTATCTCAAACATCCTGAAAGGTATATTGAAAAATATTTATTATACTTCAATATATTTTTAAATATACCTGACCCTGGGGACTTTTAGTTTTGAGCGCGAATTTGCTCTAGGATCTTAGGCGCATTTTCCCACTTGCAGAGACCCAAAAGTGCACCTTAGGTGGAGACTTATATGTGCGCCTAGAGGAAAATCAACTTTCAACCACTCCAAAAGATGGCGCCTTGATTGGAATTGATATAAAAGGCCTTAAACATCAAAAAACTTGACAAAGGAATGATTCAAGAGTCTAGGCGCCTTTTAATGTTCAAATGATCATAAGAATTGCGCCTTAGGTTGAAGTGAATGAGTTTAGGCGCCATTCCTTGTCGCTTTTGCCATTTTGGCACCTTGGCAATAGTGTGGATGAATAACCTCAAAATGGGTGCCTAAGGATGATCTAGTCTCACAAGGGTGTAAACAAGTGTTGAGAACCTTAAAATGTCAAGAATGAGCAAAGTCAACTTAGGTGCCAATTCAACTCAAAACAACCTCATGCATGCGCCTAAGTAGAATTTGCAATGATTGGAGCTTGAGGAAAGTGAAGGAAGGTCTAGGCGCTCTTTTAACTCAAAACCACCACAGAGTGCGCCTAGTAATCAAGGAAGTTTGAAATCATAAGTTCTAGCGCCTAAAATCAAGGTCGTCTCTTGAGAGTTTGGATATATGATAAAACCCTTAAATGTCAAGATTTAGTCCCAAAGAAGCCAAGGCGCACTTTCTAGTCCATACCACCTCCAAGTGGCGCCTTTGAAGAAAATCATGAATTGACACCAATAAGTAAGCATTTTGAAGGAAGGAAACACTCTAAGACTTCCCAACGCTTTGGAATCACAGTAGTCATCAATATCAAGCCAATTTGAGTGTAGGTGCCCTTTGCTATCAAAACTACCTCACATTAGCGCCTTGGAGGAAATTCACTTGAGTATACAAGCTTTGAGAGTTGTTGACTTGGGTGAAGTCTTTAAGAACATTTATAAGGTTTGAACGCATAAAAGATACACTTACCTATGTCAAGGTGCCATTTCACACTAGTAACAACCCAAATTGTGCCTAAAGGTGAGGATGATCATCTCAAGTAAGCTAGGCGCATTTCTTGCCTTTTCATGCTAGTTTAGGCGCCTAGAAGACATGAGGCTAAAAAGGGAAGTGTTGAAAACTTTGAGTGTAGGCGCCTTATGGAAAAAGTTTCTGTGAAGTCCAAACATGAGTAGAAATCATTTAAAATGCCAAAAAGCAGGGTAAGTGAGATAGGCGCCCTTTCACCTCCAAGCCAACTAGATTGGCGCCTCATGAAAAATCACTTAAGTTCATCTCCATAAGTGAGCGCCTTGGAAGGAATGCATGAATTGATGTCATTATGTAAATGCCTAAAGGAAGAAAATCATTCTAAGATTTATTCAATTGTTTGAAATTACATAAAGCTCATCTAAAGCTTAGGCGCACTTTTGCACTTCTACAACACTAGATAGGCGCCTAGACTTGAAGAAGGGTTATTTACATGCTTTGAAGTGATTTCTTTGTGTTATGAAGTGATTGATAGGTTGTTTCTCTGTGTTGCAGGAACGTTGGTGGAGATAAGGAGTCATTCAAGGAGCTAAGCACTCAAAGTCACCTTCAAGCGAGGGATGATGCTAAGAGAAGGTCACTGCGAGAAGACATCATGTAGCTGCTCTAAGTGATCACTTTAAGTTCAACATGCCGACACCCTTCATCTTCATCAACATCAAGCATTTCAAAGAGATCTATAAAGTTTCAAGTTCCTCTGGTACATTCAAGCCTCCTTGAGAAGTCATGTACTCCACATATAAGGAAGGTGTTATCATCAATATCTACACTTCAAAGGACCTTTCAAGTTGGAGCATTTCATCATGTTAAGATCATATCAAGTTCAAGTACACTACTTCATTTTCAATAGCATCATGTCAAAGACACTTCATCCATTCAACTTCAAGTTCTTTCGCAATCTTCAAGTCCAAGAGAGATCTCCTACTCCGATTCATGAATGAAGCATCGTCATCTATTCTACTTCATGTCGTCATCATCATCTACTCTTACATGAATGAAGGAAGCAGCATCATAGCTCTACTCTACTCTTCATGAAGAAGCATCGAAGAAGATCAACATCAACCTACCTACAAGAAGAAATGTCACAGTGTTAGAGAAATGAAGCAACATGTATCATACTCATCCAGTTTACAAGAAGAATGAACAAGGCAAGATCATTGAAGATACATTCCCAGACATACAAGTTCAAGCAATCACATCAAAGATATCACAAGATGATACAATTTGGGAATATGCCCAAAAGCATATTTAATAAACAGTTGAAATCCACAAGTTTGCTGAGGTGACATTGTTGTGATGTAATCACACATCGCCCCATTGCAAATGGGGACCCCCGATTTTTTTTGCTTTCTGGCTTTTGCTTGCTTTAGGGTTTAGGTTTTTCTCGAGTTTGTAGATTTGGAAGTGTAGATTTGCCCATGTCTCGACAATTTCTTGCCAAGAGGTCTATATGCCTTCATCTTGATGCATGTCACTGAGACCCTGAAAATGACTAAGTTTGATATTCTGAAAATCCTGAAAAAATGACTAAGTCTGAAATCTGGTGGATCCTCAGAAATCTAGAATCTGCATGCTAAATCCTATGGATCCAAGACCTATCTCAAACATTTTGGAAGTATATTGATAAATATTTAAAGTATAAGAAACTCTTTCTTATATTTAAACATATTTTCAATATACTTCCATTCAAGAAATCCAAAATTTGACTAAGCCAAGAAATTCCATGCCTCACCTCCAACCCCGCCCAGACTGGGCGGCCTTGGCACAAGGTCATGGATTCAACGTCATGCACATGCACTTGTCCAGACAGAACCCTCAAATCCGCCCAAGCAAAAAATGGTTAAGTTTTCAAGGTTTTCTTGCACAAGACACTAGGATATGATGAAATTCCAATGGAAGTTTGCAAGTTAGATAGAATCAAGTGTATTTCAAAGAAGAATCCATGCCTCACTTGTAAACCCGCCCAACTTGGGCGGTTTCAAGCTGCACTCATGGACTTTGCCTTGTTCTAGATGACATTGTCCAGACAGTACCTCCAAATCCGCCCTAGGAATAAATTGTTAAGTGTTTTGAGCTCCAAGTGCTTGGATGATGATCAAATTATAAGGAGAGTCCATTTGGAAGAGTTTGAATGTAGTTTCAAGTGCAAATCCATGCTTCATGTCTGTTACCTTTTGAGTCGCCCTTATTTATTTATTGGTAATATTTCTTGAACAAGAGCCGGTTTACCATGTTATATTTTTGGTCATACCTTTGTGTTGTAAATCGACTCTTGCTTTGTTCAATTTTTACCCATTTGTCGTCTTTGTAGACAAAGTTGCTTAAGGTTTTAACCTTTGAACCTGAACCATTCTCAAAGTTCAAAGTTCAATGGTTCAATATGTCTAAGTGTCTCATAAAGCAAGCTGTCGTTTTGTTTGTCTTATGCGTCTTTGAACTTTCGGGTTGAACTTGAACCTTCCGCTCGTACTCTATGGCGGGCTTCAAGGTTCAATGGTTCAACGGTCTTAAGGTTCAACACTCTCTGTCTTCTTATAAGTCGGGTCACGCAATTACCTTGTGTAATTATCGTATCGTTGAACCTTCCGCTTGTACTCTGTAGCAGGGTTCAAGGTTCAAGGTTCAACAGTTCACTGTTTCATAATTGGAAGCCTTTTACCAAAGCCGCGTAACTTTTGTTGGTCTACATAACCCTTGCATCTTTGAACCTTCGTATTGAACCATGTCTTTACAAGTTCAACGGTTCATGAGTTAAGTTCCTGTTTCAGTAAGTCACTCCTTTGCTTATCTATATGGTCCGATTGGCATGTTTGAACCACCATATTGAACCAACGCATTGAACCACGTCCTAAGGTTCAGTGGTTCAATAGTTCAAAGATTTGGTGATTTTGGTCCCGTTTGTTCCCACGGCTTTCTAAGTCAAATTTAGCGGGAAAGTTGGAGGAAATTATGTCAGAAACTCATTATGAGACCGAGAGCTCTAATTTAGCGGAGACTACGGATAATCATTATACTTCATGATGGCGCGTGAACACTACTTGCTATTAATGAAGAAATCAGAGTTCACATCTTTTCAAATATTTTTGGCACGTTTGTTCCGAGCGATAATTATTCATTCTGGTTAGTGCCATTATTAACCAAGAACAAGCCAAGTTTAACGAGTAAACATACTGTGCAACGCGGAGGAGGATAGCGCCAGAAGTGTAAGGCTCTTTTTATTCAAGTTTTCACAGTGAATTCAGATATCTTGAAGGTGAGTTCTGTTTCCCATATGCTATTCCTAGTTCTTATGCTGGAAAGAAGAATCTCTGGAATTTTTGTTGTTTTCAAAATTCCAAGTGTTTTATTGTAATCTTCCAACTATGTCTTTGAAATCTACGTGTTTGGGGGATGAACATGGTCCTGGCCTTACTTATTCTCACTCGGAATTTGGAGATACTGCATTGGTTCAATATGATTTAGAGGAATTTAAAGAAAGGACTAGAAACCCTGTTCAAACCCCTACGATGAAGAAAATTGTAGACAGTGGTTTAGTTGAAGCCGCAGCTTTTCCTCAGGCTATATTGTGTCCAGAATTGGTTCAAGAGTGTATGAACAGATACGACCCCCAGGACAGGTGCGTCAGAAATGCAAGCGGAGATGTGTTATTTCATGTCAACAGACAAACCCTCATGTCTGTGATGAAGATACCGCCTAAAGAGGCGTATTCCAGCCTTGACATTACTTCCTCCAATGGGTATTTCTCAGAGAAGAGACCAACTTACAAAAGTGTAATAGCGAGGAACTGGCTGCTAAAATTTCAGAAGGGTGGTTCAAGGTTGCCCAGGCCACTTACCAGAGATCATTTGATAAAAGAAGTAAGGGATATTGTGGTATTATTACATAGACTGAGGGGCAATCAGCATGCCTATTTTTGGGAGGATTGGATGTACTTTTTCATACAAGTCATCCTTCAAGGGGAACAATATTTAGATTGGCCGAAATAGTGGCTGATTGTCTACATTAGGGTTTGAGCAATTGTCTGGGTAACAGAAATTTCTATATGTCTTCGTACCTGTTTTATTGTCTAGCATCTACAAGAGATTGGTTTGACCTACCCCATGCACCCATAGCTGAGAATAGTAAAATTTATGAATATTATTCACAGTTGCAGAGAAAGAATTGCTATGAAAATTATAAAAGGGTTAATGATGTCTTCACTGGGAAAATGACTTATGAATTGGCAGGGAGCCTGGGTAAAATAATGTCCAGTGAAGCAATGCAACTGATTAGCATCTATGGTAGCTTCTTCATCCAATTTTCTGAGTTCACTTACATCAGAGTTGGAGGATTTGATGGTGAACCTGTGAAGTTACCTAGATATGTGTTTGATCGTTTTGTGCTGATGGAGGTATGTAGGCAGCTGGCACATGTTGACAAGAAATTCTCATCAAAAAAGGGTTTTGGTATTTCTTTTCCTATTGAACTTGGGCATTATTCATGCCATTCAAAATCTGATGCCTTGAATTTGGAGGTGAACCTCAAAAGGTTCAATTTTCAGTCCTTCACTGCCAGGACTCAATTCAACAGTAAACGATTTGTCAAAGATAACCTAGATCCTGGAACAGGGCACTCACACCTTCCTAAGCTGGAGGATTACTGGGAAGACTGTCCAGATGAATTTGAGGTCAGAAGAAGGCTGTGGTGTAGGTTTTCTTTGGGGCAGATAATTACACTCAATTTAAACATGGATATTTCTGGAATTTCTGATGATGGAGAACAGGTGGTTGACCCACAGTTTGAAAAAGTAAAACACTTACCCATTCCAGAGGTGGACTGGAGCAAAAAGGAAGAGGACAGAATTGAAGTTAAAACTCTTCCAGTAATAAGAAGAACTGAGAAATGGTTGAGAGAAATGAGACAGGAAGGGCTTTAGGATAAAAATGCCCAACAATTCTCTTCAATGGTTGGATCATCGCTTCCCATAGACTCTTCTAATCAACCTCTTGCTATCTGTGGTGCAGGTGCTTCCAAGCCATCAACTGAGAGAAGCCCTGTCACTAAGAGATCCAGAAGGGTCCTCACAGATATTTTGCCATCTCGTGTTACCAGGGTGAGGACTAAAGGAAAAAGAAAGAAACAAGCTTCTGAAACAATAGTTGTTGATTTGAATTTAGAAGAAGATTCAGAAGGACCTTATGGGTGACAAGGAGCTAAGCCCACACAGAACAGAGGAGGTTGACACCGGGTTACAGTCAGAGGCCGTTTTGGAGACCCCTGAAATATTAATGATTTCAAATAAATCCTCTGATGAAGTGAACCCCGAGAAGACAACCTCAGCCCCTGCACCAAAGTGGCTAGAAAGTTCTATTTCTGATAAGAAAAAAGTGATTCCTTTTGTTGTCCCTTTAGAGGACATGGTAAGCAAATGTTTGGGGAAAACCCCCAAGTCCAAGAAACTCAAGACGACATCCAGGATAAATATTGATCCAAATACTGGTAACTGGAGTGTTGAAATTGCTAAGCCAGTGACACAGGAAGAAGTGCAGGACCCAACAGTGCATGATTTCACTGTGGAGAAAGTGGATCTCAGTGCTGCCTCCAGAGCTGCAGATGTCCACCACCTTGAAGCTTCTACTAAGAGGATGGTCAGTCGAACATGGAAAGATGAAAAGGACAAGAAGGAATTGAAACAAACTCTGCGTTCAATGGCAGAGTACATTGAGGCTATTAACAACCCTAACTCGCAGCCGATCTCACAGCTTCCCCTGTCTTTTGACCCGAAATCCCCTGTCAACCAAAAGATGTTAGATCAGGTTCATAGAAGCAAAATGGTGACAAAAACATTTAACAGTTGGTTGGATAACATTGAGCAGAAAGGAACCGAATACATCCGCGAGCTCAAGGGTATATATGACCTGACTACTGCCACCGTTGAAGATTTCAAAGCACAGGTTGCTGTTTGGGCAAAAGATGAGGGCAAGTGGACGAATGTAATAAACCAGATGGATGAAGTTCAAAAATATGGGCTGGCGAAGTTTTTGACAGAGAAAAGCCTGACTGGTTTGGACGAGGATTTGTTATATGTGAACAAAAAGAATATTGAATGGAGGAACTCCATATCCCGGCAAGGTTGTTTTGAACTTTCAAAGTTAATTAAGGAAATAACAGAATTCACTCAATTGTTGCAACATGACTTGCAATGTATTGATATTAAATACATTAAAGATGATGGAAAACCAGTGGAAGACGTCGATGCAGTGGTCCAATCTTTCAAAGATAAAATCAGCTTCGTCAGAGAAAATGACAATGTTTTAATTGAGGACTTCTCCAGGATTTCTAAAGTTGAATCACTACTTTACCTCTGCATCGACGCACTTCCGGAACACAAAGAAAAATTTGGTAAAATGCGAAGGGAAAAGGAAGTTTGGAAGTCAAGAATGAAGCATATAGGTATTCCTAACTTCCCGAAGATTCAGGAGTTCGTTGCTGCTTTTCAGGAATGGAAGACCCAATGTGCTTCCCAGGCCACCGATAACAAATCCGGAGATACAAACCCGTCGTCCCAGTCATGACCTCATTGGCTCGTTTTCTCTATTTCAGCTCCTTTATCATGTTATTTTCAACTCCTTTATCATGTTATTTTCAGCATCTTGATCTTTAAATTCAGTTGTTAAAAACTAAATCCCGTACGGGTCAGAGTTATGTTAACTTTGATTTTAATTTACTCAATGACATGATTAAGACATTCATATTTATAGGTTTTTGAAATTTTTGAAGAGAGAGATACAAAAGTTTAGAAAAAAAAAGAGGGGAATTTTTAGCAGAACAGTTCATAGTTTTACATTGTGTGATGATTGTCTGAGTAATTGTCATCTGTGAATGAGAAGAAGAAACAATTGCTGCTTATTTGGATCTATGCGTCTGAATGTGTGGAATTAGATTTTCTGTGTGAAATCTCCTTTCATCTGGTAATTGTTCTTTATTTGGACAATTCGTCATGTGTTTTATTATTTACTGGTTCAACAAGTTCGTATGAATGTATTCATGTATTTGAGTATACCAAAAGTAGAATCTGTGCATTCTATTGCTCACTGTTACAATATAAATTTATCGTGTTCATAACATAGTTATGTATGAATATCAGTCTACCTTAAGCATTTTCTGGTCAAAAGTGCATTTGGATACTTGAATAGGTTAAATTCATTGAAAATCTTAAAGGGAGCTGTACCTAAATTCAGAGGGGAACTAATACAAAAGGTTCACCCATTTGTTGTTTAACTCATTGGTTCTTTAAAGGAGGGGTATAGAGTCAGAATAAATTATTTTCAGAATAAGGACAAATCTGTTAACCAACAATGTCCAAACCCGCCCTACCTGGGCAGCCTCAGGAAGGGGTCTTGGACAATGTCGCCTGTCACATGAATTTCTCCATATGACACCTCCAGGACCGCTTAAGGGGTATAGATGACATGATTTGCAAAGTTTGCTTGAGGAAGAATGAAGAAGATAAACATTCAAGAGGTGGAATGACCTAGTTTGACATGAATGAAATGTTTTAAGTGTGAGAATCCAAGGGGCATGTCCAAACCCGCCCTTCCTGGGCGGTTTCACAGGGTGTTGATGGACACTGTCTCTTGCATATCAATCTCTCCACACACTGCTTCCAAAACCGCCCTACAGGAAAGAATGGTTAAGTGTTGAAGTTTTGCATGCATGGAGTACTGAGATGCGATAGTTTGTAGGCAAGGATTGAGTTCAAGCAATTTTCCAAGTGTCACTCTCCAACCCGCCTTACTTGGGCGGCTTTGGCATGTAGACATGGACAATGTCTTCATCAGCTCATCAATTTCTCCAGACACTGCCTTCAAACCCGCCCTAGGTGAGAATGATCAAATTTTGAAGGCTTTTCAAGCATTAAGCATTGGAGGGTGAAGACATTTCAATGGAAACTTGAAAGTTTAGGAGGATGAAGTGAGTTTTGAATGAAAATCCAAGGGGTACCCTTAAACCCGCCCTACCTGGGCGGCCTCAAGAGGTTCCTATGGACAACTTTGCCTTCTCCATATGAAACTCTCCAGATAGTGTCTCCAAACCCACCCTAGGAGAAAGTATTAAGTTTTGAAGTCTTTCAAACACAAAGCATTGGAATAACATGAAGTTTGAATGGAAAACATGAAGATTTGAAGGCATTAAGTGAATTTGGAGTCAAAATCCAAGGGTCACTCCTAGACCCGCCCTACCTGGGCGGCCTCAAGGGGTCTTTGTGGATTAAACCACCTGTCACATGAAATTCTCCAAGCACTCTCTCCTAAGCCGCCCAGGATGAAGAATAACATAATCTGCTAAGTTTGTTTGATCAAGATGATGCTAAGGAGAGGTTAGAGTCAAGATCAAAGATGAGAAGTTCTCAAATGTTGAAAATCCACACTACATCTCCAAACCCGCCCATGCTAGGCGGCCTTGGGCTCTATGCTTGGATGATTTCATCTCCTTCCACATCAAATAGTCCAGACAGTGCCTTCAAAACCGCCTTAGGAGAAAAGATATCAAATTTATAAAGTGTTTCAAGTGCCAAGCATTCGAAGATGATGACATTTCAATAGAAACTTGAAGGTTTGAGAGAACCAAGTGAGTTTTAAGGTAAAGTCCAAGGGTTACCCCTAAAGCCGCCCTACCTAGGCGGCCTCAAGAAGAACCTGTGGACTATGTCACCTGACAGATGATACACTCCAATCACTGCCTTCAAATCCGCCCATGGAGCAACTTGCAAAGTTTACAATACTCTAAGTTAAAATGCAAGGAGATCATGAAGTTTTGATGAAGGTGCATAGCATTTTGAGGAGTTGTCCAAGGGGTACCTTTAAACCCACCCTACCTGGGCGGCCTTAAGAGGCTCTTATGGACTATTTCACCTCCCACATCCAACACGCTAGACGGAACCTTCCAAGCCGCCTAGGGTGAAGAACAATGCAATTTGTAAGGTTTGTTGGACTTTAATGTTTAAGATCACATCAAAAGGAAAGGTTAGAGTCAAGTTTAAGGCATGAGAAGGCTTTAAATGACAAAATCCAGACATCTTCTCCAAACCTGCTCATGTAAGACGGCCTTGAACTCCATGCTTGGATGATTTCACCTCCTGCACATCACACTCTCCAGACAACACACTTAAACCTGCTCAAGGAGAAGACTTATCAAATTTGCAATGTTTTGAGTTGAAAAAACAATGAGATCATGAAGATTTAATGAAAGTTCACAAGTTTGAATGTATTTCAAGGCATTTTGAGGAATAATCCAAAGGTAACCTCTAAACCCGCCCTTCCTGGGCGGCCTCAAGAGGTGTCCATGGAATGTCTCTTGTCCCATATGAAATAGTCCATACACTGCCTCCTAAGCCGCCTAGAGTGAAGACACTGCAATTTGCAAGGAGAGATCAGTGAATTGATGAACATAAAGCACTTCATAAGTATGGCAATCAGGCCTAGAAGGGTGAAAGATGTTCTAAGTTGCAAAATCCAAGTAATACTTCCAATCCCGCCCTTCTTAGGTAGATTTCACCAATGCAGAAGGACATCATCACCTAACATCCAAGTTTGCCTTCCCACTTCATAAACATCTCAAAATGGCTAAGTCTTAGGCAAGTTCAAGAGAACGGACTTCATGAGGAGAGGAATGGTCATTAAGTGATGAAAATCCACATACCTCCCTTAAACCCGCTCTTGCTAGGTGGCCTTCATCTCCTTGCTTGGACTACATGTGCACCACAACACTTCATCCACCTATCACCTCTAATCCGCCATTCACTTGGAGATATGTAAGAAGAAGATGAGATTGTTAAGGAGGAAACTAGTTTGAGAGAGAGAGTCCACACCATGCTCCCAAACCCGCCCTTCCTGGGCGGCCTCAAGAGGGGGTCTTGGATTCTTCCATGTCCTGCAAATCATCTCTCCACACATCAACCTCAAACCCGCCTAGGAGAAGTGACATGAAAGTTTGCAAGTATAAAGAGAAGAAGCAATGGATAACACCAAGTTTTGAACAAACACATGCAAGTTTGGAACACACATGAGGGCTTGGATTTTCTAGCTTTTCACATGAACTACTCCATAATCACCTTCAAACTTCACTCATCTAACATGCAAATCTCATGCAAGGAGTTTAAACCATCAAGGAAGCAAGTGAAGATGTCTTGAAGTTGTCAAAACCAAGCTAGAAAGTGCCTAAGTCCTGAAAATCCATGCACTTCCTTGAATCCCGCCCTTCCTAGGCGGCTTTAAGCCCTTCATCTGGACAAGGTCATGTTATCACATGACACTCTCCACATGCACCCTCCAAATCCGCCCAAGAAGGTCGGCCTAGACACTCAAGCATGGAATTTCATATTCCACAGTCCAGACATGCCTTTCAAACCCACTCAGGCAGGTCGGCCAAGAAGAGAGGTGAAGTGAATTCAAAGTGTAGCTTTCCAAGTTTGATTTTGACAAGTGATGGATGCTTTGGAATGTCATTGTTTTAATCCCACATGCATAAGATGAATGCAATATGTTATTGAAAATCCTTCATATCAAGTCTTAATTTGATGTGTTTCTTCTTGTAGGTGATGGAGAATCCAAGGAGGTGAATGGCGAGAGCTCATACATGAGAAGTTTGGAAGGAGAAGGAAAGTTGCTCGAGTTTGTCATCATCACCACATGGAGGCGAGCTCCTGCATCAAGTTCATCTTACTTTGAAGACTTCGTAGACATCAACGCCATGCGAAGGGGAGCTAGTCTAAGATGATCAAGGTTACAAGTGTAGTTCTTCATCAAGAGCATCATCCGTTCGAGGCGAGGATCAATGGAAGGTTGTCACTTCACCACGCGCATCTTGAAGGAGGTCATCATCCAGAAGCTCACATATCATGTGCCAGACAAGAAGAACTCTCATCAGGCACTAGTCTACTCCATGAGTCCATGCAATTGTCCAGAGGCATGATCCTGCACAAGCACAACAACATCGCAAGATGAGAGATGAGCATGATCATCAAAGCGATCCATGAGTTACATCAAAGACAACAAGAATAAAATATTCTAAGTAAAGTGAACATGAGGTGAACCAGACTACTTCGTGTGAAGATGCTGAGGTGGCACGTACACATCATCAAGCCAATCGCATTCTGCCATGTAAGAGGGCCCACCATAAAGATACTCCAAAGATGATTATCACCTTGGAAATTGTGCCTTCATTGCCTCTTTCATGTTCTAAAGATAGTAAATTTTGTAACAAATTGCCTTGTTGTCTCAATCTTGGCTGTTGATTCTTAAATCAATTTGAGCCATTCATTGTAATTCTTGAGCTCTATATAAGGCTCACTTCTCTCATTTGTAAAAAAAAAAGATAGGATATAGGAGATTAGAGATTAGAAGTAGAGATCAAGTAGGAGTAGAGTGGAGGAGACTTCTTAAAGTCTTTAAAGAGACTTTGAAATTGTTGTCAAAATACTTCCAAGATCAATACAAGCTCATTGTTGGTTGTTTCATGGTGATTTTGTGTGGTTGCGGAAGGTTAACACGGTTTCTAATTTCTTGGATGTGATGGAGGGATGTTTCCAAGTAGAGTAGAATTAGATTAGAAGTTCATTGATATGATGGATTTATGTTCATACTTTCATTCCTTTATGTTCATACTTTTTGTGACTTGCGGCTTGCAATTCATAGTGCAAAGTTAGTCTGAACCTTCATGTGCTTTAGTTCGATTGTGGATGTTCATTCAAGTTGCGCCAACTGTGGGTATTTGGATGCATGTTTACAGTTTGAAAATCCTTCATTTCCCTTTGAAGATTGCACTAGCTTCGTGTAGTTGTTGCTCTCATGGCGAAGCGAAGCTTGGTTTAAGGAGTTTGTCTATTGAAACATCATCCAGCACTTCATTGTCCTTAGATTAGCTTCTCAACCCTTGCCTTTTTCATTTTCTTTCATAGACAGTTAGAAGTTCCATTTCACAAGGAAAGAAGTACGTGTTTGAGTGGAGTAAGGAACACATTCAACGTAAGTCCCTTTGTGATTACCAGCATGATCACATCAACAACTGAGTCTATCCATCGTAAAACACGAATCAGGAACCTTGGAGTTGTCTCGATTGATCACATTGTTTAGCATTCGAGAGACTTTGTTCAAGAGAGGATAGAATACTTAGTATTTTATTCTGAGTTTGCATGTGCAAGAAAAATACATCAACAGACATCTACATGGCAAGAACACATCATCATCCAATCATCATCAGCCACATCATATGACTACATTCAATGTATCATTTAATAAGAAAGAAGCCAAAGAAGACGCCTATGTGGAAGATGCTCCAAAGATTCTATCTTATCCTTATCTTCTTGGAAAGTGTGCCTTCATCGCCTCTCATATGTACTAAAAATAGCAAGTAGTTGTAACTACTTACTGAGGTGGCATGATCTTGGCCTTTGGCTACATGAAATGATCCTAGCCATTCGTTGTATTCTAGACTCTATATAAAGGCCTTGTTGCCTCATTTGTAAATCATTAGAGATTAGATAGTAGTCAGTAGTCATTAGTTAGTAGGAGTAGAGTAGGAAGAGACTCTTGAAATTCTCTGAGAGGACTTGAAGTTGTAAATATTTCTCAAGATTAATGCAAAGGACATTGGAGCTTGTTTGGTGTTAAGTGTTGTCTTGTGGAATGACATGGTTTCTTGTATCTTGATGAAGTGGAGAGATGTTTCAAATTAGATTAGAAGTTCTTTGATGTAATGTATGTTTGTATTGAATATTTGATCAACTTTTAGCTCATGCTTTTAACATTTATCGCCAGTGAACTGTTGTGTAAAGCTAGTCTGAGCCTTTTCATTTGCTTAAGTTCGATTGTGGATGCTTGTTTGAGCTGTGCCACTCGATGGGTGTTTGTATAAGCCTTTATGATTTGAAAACCATTCTCATACCTTAGGAGATTGCACCAACTCCATGTAGGTCTAGGCATCCTTGGCGAAGTGGAGTTAGGTTTATCAAGGAGTTTGTCTATTCACGCATCATCATTGCTCCATTGACCTTAGATTAGTTTCTAAACCCTATCTTTTTTCCTTTTTTATCATTGATACATCGTGAATACTTCATCCACACCGAAAGGAGAAATAAGTTGAATGAATGAAGAAGTCTAATGTAAGTCCCTTTGTGATAATCAGCAAGATCACATGCAATCACTGAGTTCATCCACTATAAGTTATAAAAAAGGAACCTTGGAGGTACTTCACTGAATCACATAGTTCAGCCTTTGAAGAGCTTTATTCAAGAGAGAGTGGGAAACCTAGTATTTTACTCTATTGTTGACCTGTCTAAAAACAATCATCAACAGACCCCCTTTTTTCTCGCTTTCGCCGTCGTTTTTGCTTTGATCGTGCAGTTTCTTGCCCTGATCCATGAAGCTAGGAAAGAATGTCCAAGGAGTTAGCTCACAGGGAACATTAGGAATGCTTGAAGTAGTGAGTTTTCCTGAGGATAAGTGAAACCCTGACTATCATTCCTCGATCAAAACTGTCCAATCCATGTCATAAGTCCATCATTCCATAAGAAAGGGTCTAAGTCCTTCACTCCATCCATAGTTCTAGTCCAGGAGTTTTTGTCCATATTTCCAATCCAGGAGTCCCTGTCCACAGTTCCAATTCAAGACTCCAGTCCAGAAGTTCTTGTTCCAACACTCCTGTCCGGAAGTCCAATCCAGAATCCTATTCCAGGAGTCCAATCCGGAAGTTCTAGTCCAAAAGTCCTCTCCAGAAGTCCTGTCCAGAATCCCGTTCCAAGGTCTATCCTGAATTCGACAAGGCTTGTCATTCCATGTCATGTTCATCTTTCCATCTCGGAGCCCTCTCATTCCCGGCATGATGCCCTGTTCCAGTGGTTGTGGTCTAGAGGATGTCCATTTTCGATCCCGCTTCGGGACTCATCCCAAAAATCCTAAGACCATGACTCGGAGGAATTTCTATAAATAAGGTTTCAGGACTTATAGCATTTTCAAAGACGAATCATCTGAGTGTTTTAAAACCCCCCTCCCAAAGCAGTGTGGATTTTTTGCAAAGGAATATCCCTGGTCGCATATTCCAGTACCTACTGGAATATACGCCCAGGGAGGATTTTGTTCGTGGTCGCATAATCCAATAGGTATTGGATTATGCGACCATGGATGATTTTTGTCCTGGTCGCATAATCCAGTAGGTACTGGATTATGCGCCCAGGGATGATTTTTGTCTTGGTCGCATAATCCAGTACCTGCTGGATTATGCGCCCCAGGATGAGGTCAGTCCTATTCCAGAGTTCCTGCCCGGAGTGGATTCTGCAACCTGTCAGGGATGATTCTTGAATCCCGTCTGCAAGTACTTGCATGAAGGAAAATTCCCTGCCTATCTGAAAATCTCACCTTGAAATCCGGAAATCCTCGAGGGGTAGAAGGTACTTACCATGATGGATTTTATTCCAAATGATGAATCTTTGATCAATGTCAAAAGTTTATTCTTACAAAGAACTGAACAAAATGATAGACCCTTAGCCAAGTGAACTGCCATTTCCTGGTCGCAAAATCCAGTAGGTATTGGAATTTGCGCCCAGAAAGAAATTTTGTCCAGGTCACAAAATCCAGTACCTACTGGATTTTGTGATACTGGATTTTGCGCCCAGGGAGTGAGGATGTTCCAGGTCGCTAATTCCTGCAGGAGGTGGATTTTGCAACCTAGACATCAGGATTCCCGTTGACACTGAAAATTGCACCCTGACCTGGAATTTCATCCTATCCTTGCCTAGCGACCCTGGAATGAAGGAAAAATGTGAAGGATATCAGAAAATGATGAAAATCCTCTATTTGTTCAGGAGTTCATAAGTCAAATCTATCAAATCTTGCAAGCTTATTTCATGTTTTATCTTTTGATTGCTTTGCATTTAAGGATCTTGTCCATCGTGACTACTCGAGGTTTACCTTATTTTGCAGGAATCCAAGATGAGGATAAGTTCCATGAGGAGGATGAACAAGGATGATCCAGGACAATCAGGATGGATACAGAGAGTTCAAGCGTCGGAGGATGACCATTTCAGGATCCAAGAGCTCCAATAACAAGAAGACTTCACATGCATACCAAGGGAAGATGAAGGCATTGCTCCATTCAAAGGCATTGATTTCATCAGCACGCCCCTCTCTTCCAACGTTCAACATGACTGGCGCAAGGAAGGCAACGTCAAAGGATTCCAGTTCCGGACAAGAGGATCAATCCTTGGAAAACCAGGAGGATACACTTCAAGTTCACCATCCATTGAGAAGAACGAGAATCCACACCAAGAGCAAGGATCCGTGCCAGTGCGGGAATCCAAAGGGAAATGCAGCAGGGATGGAATTTCAATTCCAAAGTACACAGCACTGAGACAAAATTCCAAGGATCACTCCAAGAATTCCATCAGGATTGACTTGATTTTCAGCCTGGAAGGAATTCCACAACAAAAGTTGCTTGACCCCCTGGATTATGCGCCCAGGAAGAAAATCATTCCAGATCGCAAAATCCTGTTCCAGGTGGAATTTGCGATCTGGATAGGTGGATTCCAGGACACCATGAAATTTGCAACCAAGGAGCAGGACAAATAGACAGTTGACTCGTTTCACCTATCTACCAAGCAGCTAAGTCAACCTGGCGTCCAGGACAAGTGGCAGCTTTTCATCCAGAACAAGTGGCGCCCAGGACAGGTGGCAGCATCCCATAGGGCCTATGACATGTTCATCCCTATCTCTTTAGGGTTTGCACGGATTTTTAGGAGATCAGATCTCCTCACCTCCTCCTTTGGGTTATGTTTTCCTATAAATAGGCTGGGGCGCTTCATTTGGAGGGATCTTAATCCTTTCTCCTCTTTTTCTGACCTTTTTTCTCTTCTCATCCTTCCCTGCTCCCTGAGTAGCTGGACTGTATATTCTTTCTTCATCACTCCATTTCTGCACTTCTGTTGAGTTGAACACTTCAAGAATCATCTAGATTGTTGTATACAGACTTCTAGAGCAATAATATAAGCATTGAAGATTGGTGTTCATATGGTTCTTTGGATTTTTGACATGGTCTTCTTGATTTCTTGAAGCATATCTTAAAGTTTCTGAAGTATTTCCTTTACTTTCAAACTTTTCATTAGTTAGAATGATGGAGATTATTACTGTTGAATGATTGAATCTGTTTGTTCATACCATTGGTGATCTGTGGCTTGCAAATCACCGTGCATGGTTAGCCTAAACTAATTCCAAGTCTAACTTCGACTGTTTCTACATGATCAGTTCCATGTTCCATGTCAGGACAGTCTGAAAATCCTCACTCCCCCTCAGAAGATAGCACCATCCCTGCCTATTTGTTGTCTCATGACAAAGCAGAGGACTGGTTCCAGTTTCCATCCTCAGCAGTAGTCTTTTCCATTAGTTAGTTCCCTGAACCCTTACCCCATCTTTTGCATTTTCTTTTAGATCTTCGCTAGGATTAGTTTTCTAGAAGCTTCATTGCCAAATCATACGCCTCTTCAAGGGTGGAACTTAGGAATTCCAAGTTGTCCATTTGTGAAGGAGTTCCATTCACCCACAAATCCGAGTCTGAGGAGTAATGAACTATTCCATGTCCATGAAGGAGCAATCTCACGTAAGTCCCCCTTGTGATTACCAGCAAATCACATCATTTCACTGAGTCTATCCCTGTGCACGTCAAGACCTGACATTCAAGGAACCTTGGAGCAGTCTCATTCAATCACGAAGTTCAGCATTTGAGAAGCTTTGTTGAAGAGAGGATAGGATACTCAGTATTTTATTCTATTGTTGTGGTGTCACAAAAACATCATCAACACTACGGAAGCTTGAGGAGACCGTTCGAGTTAATATTTTAATAATAGACATATTTAAGTTAAATTAAAGATATAACTTAAAATGTTTATTATTAAAGTGACTTTATTATCTATCATGAACTTTATGTAATATTTTGAGATTATAAAGTCACCTTTATGTGGGCGCCCAAGACATGATGATATAAAAGAAATAATAAAATATTAAATTTCTCCAAAAAGGGGCGTTGAGGGAAGAAAAGGAATAAAAGAGAAAAGTGACATTCATTCTATTCATTCACTATTGTTTTTTCTCTAAGTCTGAGTTTTGTTCTTTGTGAGCAAGGGTTTGTACCAGCTGCTTTGGAGACGGAAACCTCCATAGTTGAGAGCATCCGCGGGGTTGAAAGACACTCCCAGGGTGTTATTGGAGTAGCTTCATTTCAGGGGTTATCAGTGAGCTTCATTGCAAATAGATAGCTTGTCACGGCAAAGATTTCAAGGATATATCTTCAGATTTTTAGCATGATAATACAGGAGGGATATTGACAAATGCATTGCAGGCTATAGCTATGAATCTGAGTGTGTTTTGATGTGCTTTCAAGTTTCAAGCTCCTATCCTGGCCGTACCATCCCTGTACCTGGCCGTACCAGACTGAGCATTTTGAGACTGTTTTGTGGCAAATTTTCGTTATTTCCTCTTTCATTTCTGGGTGTTGTCATTAGAGCAGGATATTCAGATTTGTAGGAGCAGCTGAGAGGACAAAATCAGTCCAAACCAACTCTGAAATCAGTTGATACAGGGCCGTACCAGTCACCATAAGGGACGTGAGTCAGCATTCCAGTCAGTGGCATTGAGTTTGTTGTGTTTGATGGTCTCCTTGAGGGGCGATTTACCTTTATTTCTGATGTATGTTGCTGGACTAAAGTTATAAATCTGAGTTTGCAAGGGTTTGGAAGGATTTGCATTGTCAAACTGCTGTAGCAGACATTCCCAGCCATGCATCATTTGGACAGCTATTGGGTATGTTGAAACCCTAGTTATTTTGAATATATTTCATATGGGTTTTGTTTCGTTATACATTGTAATACATTTCCATCAAATATAAGCATCCGGGTATTTCCATTTCTTGTTGTTTTCGAATATATGCACATGCATGGTATCATGTCAAATATGCAAAAAACATAAAAGCACCAGGTGACAACTAAACCACAGAAAACACAAAGGGGGCAGGACATTACAATTAGTTTTTTTTTGGTAAATTCCATTACCATGATGGAGAGGTTTTTCTTCTGACAAACTGACCCGAGACTTGCATCCACCCGTGTCCATTGGACACACATTTGGCTTAGTTTGCCATTTCCAAACAAGAAAGAAAGAAAAAAAATTATATTAATGTCCACAAGTGACCAAAATAGGTCAATGGAACTCAGAAATACAACTAGAGAAAATAGCAAGTGGGGGCCAAATAGAGGCTTCAAAGAAACTGCAACCTAAAAGATTACTAAAAGCATTACAAAAACAGAAAGTCATTCTGATGAACAAAGAGTAGGGGACAACTGTTAGAATATGCTCACATATAACATTATATTATAGTTTATACAGTGTGCTTGTATTTCCTTAGTCCTAATTAACCACACCCTAATCATATTGGTTAGTGGATGGTTAAAACTTAAACTATCTTGTGTTATATATGAGCATTGATGTAATTGATTGAATTGCTGAAATGAATGAATATGATGGTCATGTTTATGAGTTTTATCTGTATTGTGTTCTAATGGTTTCATTATATTCTGCTTCCTCCTCTCCAAGGTCTCGAGCTTATGAGTGTCTAATAGCCAACATCAACTCAGAGTAGGGAAACCCTAGCCCTGTCTGAAGGGAAATAATCTACGAGACCACCAAGATGATTAAAAATTGTCTATAAATAGTCCAAATATCCAAGCGAAAGGACTAATTGCCAAAGAAAATAGAGCTGAGGATGCTAGAATGCTAGAATGGGTGAACTGGGTCTAATTTATATCAGTAGAAGAGGAGCCAAGGGGTATTTCTTCTTATGGTTGAGTTTACCACTATCAATGAGTATCTCCTGTCAAAAAAAGGTATAAATTAGGCTTTTTTCATTTAGCGAATGTAATCTTCGGCTTAGTTGCCATGACATAAGGGTATCTCTTCTGTCAAATTCATCTAGGATGTGCACCTAGCCTCATCCATTGTGGTAAATGGTACCAAGCAAGTTAAATGTGGTATCATACCTTGTGAGCTGGATGTGGTAGTTCACTTATTTCAATACTTTGTTGTGTCTTGTGGGGATTTAAACCTCAAGCTCAGTTGTAGAAGCCCCAATGCTTTCACCACTTCAGCTGATCTCATTCCAGAAAAATAAATTAGATTTTACGGATTAGAATATTTATGTTCTTTTACTTTACTTGCTGGCTATGATTGTGATAGTGTTTCAAACTTATGGTTACTTCTACATTGCTGTCATTAGTAACTATGAATTTCTGGTTTATAGCCATAGCTGATAACATTATGATAATTTGATTCTCATGCCATCTTGTTACTCTGCTGCTCCTTCCTTCTGTTCTTGAGGAATTCTGAATTCCTTTGCCAGGGACCCAGTATATTGGCTTGACTTCCTATTTATGCTTCCAGTTCCTTTCACATTAACATGCTTTCCCTTTTCTGGCTAATACCTGTTAGAGCCTGACTTCATCCAAACAAAAGCCCCTTTGACATGTTCTTCAGCTGTACTGCTAAATGACTAGGTGCCATTAGAATATTAACATTCTTTCTAGGACTCTTTTTAGAATCTCCTCTCATTATGCTTCTCTAATTTTCGGATCGTTACTTTGGAAGCTCAAATGGCTCTCCTAGATTTGCTGGTCTCCTTCTGTGGAGTACAGAGAACATGCAACATGACAGACAATATGCTACAAACTCAAAACAAGAAATTGTGAACACACTGAAATTTAACTCGATAGACTGAAAGGGCCAAGAGCAGCATAAATACTGAAAAGGGTTTTCAATTTGACATTCCTTAATTACAGAAAGATTAAAATAAGGTTGCAGGACTAAAACGGTCTTGCCAAACTAAGTTTTGGAGTAAAATAGCTAAACAGCTTCCAAGATTGTACAGACAGGAAACAACTTCTTTCATATACAGCATCTATCGTAAGCCTTTTCCAGATACTGCTTACAATCCCTCAACAAGCTACCACTCTGAAACCATAAAAGAATATAGGAGAAAATTGAAGCATCTTTTGAATACCACCAGGGGAAGGTTTGACATTGTTCAATTATCACGCCTTTGGATATGAAATTCAACTCCTTTCAATCAAATCTAGATTTGCCTCAGCCTGCAAATAGTCTTTCAATGAATAAATCTCTCCTCTTGCATTTATCTTCACCTAACATATTAAGGACATATTACTGCCCTAATGATCTTCATCTATCATTGAGTGTAGCAAATGAATAATAAATTCTCATTTGTTGAGGCATCTTTCATGATCTAGACATTAACGTTGGGCTAGGAAAACTCATCAACACTCTCATTAGCAAGGTAGTCTACAACTTTATTTATATCTATAATATCCCCACTAAAATATTTATTTATTTGTTGGGATATTAATGATATATATCAGACCTTAGGTAATGAATTTGCATAGGAAGGATATAATGTATTTACCAGTATGAAACCCTAACTGGTTATTGCTGAAATAAATCCTGAATGTTCACCAATATCATAAACGAAATAAGTATTCTCAAATCTGAAATAATGGTCCAGAATTATATATTTATTGCATACCACAAACAGCCATTTGATACAATATAATTGACAGTCCAAACTTCAGTAAGGATGCTGCGATTTTTCCAAGGAATGAAGCGGCTGAGTTTAGGAATGATGCGCCCTTCTCCAAACCCTCAACAACAAGATTTGGCAGTTCAAATTTACAAATATGCAGCGAATTTCCCTTAAATTGGTGTGGCTTTGTTCAGAGAATCACAACGCTGATTTACACCTTAAAATAGCTCTAAAACAGCAGAAATTTCCATGGCCAACAATGAAAATGATGCAGTGCTCCTGCAACACAAGTGTAATCTTGATATCAATCTGAAATTTCAATGCTTCAGCCCAATGGTGACTTTTGTATGAAATCACTACAAGAGATTGTGGGTTTTCATCCTCCAATTTCAGACCAAGAGGGTTTTCTTCCTCAGGTTAATTGAATCGAAGTCCAATGCTCCAACAAGGAGTAGAAATCAGAAAAATAGAATGGTTGATCAATATGCCTCCTCCTTGCTTGGCCTCTCTTAAATACAATTTCCCTCCAAAAGTCATGACTCTTCATATTTCCTTCATGACCCTTGATTGATATTTGAGAGGAATCATTTAAAATAAACTTTAATTATAAGAGACCTTATTTTATATTTTAACTTTACTCGAGGCCCTTTTAATTATAATTATATTTTATAATATCACTTAAGCAGCCCCTTTTGTGACATCATGAACCTTGAGTTATTATTATAATCTCATTTTCCTAGTGCAAAATTCTCAAGGCCCACGTGAAATGAATGATGGGCATTTGGGCATTGATATTTGAGAGGAATCATTTAAAAATCTTTAATTATAAGAGACCTTATTTTATATTTTAACTTTATTTGAGGCCCTTTTAATTATAATTATATTTTATAATATCACTTAAGCGGCCCCTTTTGTGACATCATGAACCTTGAGTTATTATTATTATCTCATTTTCCTAGTGCAAAATTCTCAAGGCCCACGTGAAATGAATGATGGGCTACATTTTGAAATAATAGTAAATATGCTGCAAATACTTGATAATAATATGCCACTTCGAGGGGGCAACCTCCTAATCCACTTCGAGGGGGATACCTTCAATAGTCTTCAATGAGAACACAATACTCAATATGATGATGAAATAAGACTCCCTATCTCCTATATATAATATTTATGTCTAGGATATCACCTAGGTCGACTTAGATAGCCTTATATAAGCCTTAGGCCGAACTAAACAACTAAATAACAATATACTATGATAATATGACTTATTTAAGAGTTAAGATAGCCACAAGCCGACTATTCATAACCATATACGCTATGGAAGTAAGGGCATAACATGCCCCCCACCTTTACAAAAGCGTTGCCCACAACGCTGAACAATTGTGGTAGTTTCTTCATATAATCTTCATCATCCCATGTGGTAACTTCAACTAGAAAATGTTTCCTTATAATGAGGTAACTTGGAACTGTTGATGTCCTCAGCTTCTTCATGCATGTCTGGAAAATTAATTTCAGCTCCAAGATGTGTCTTCCCTTTGCATCTAGCTCTTGATGGTGATGAATGTGTTCTTCCTTTACTTGAACCTTTTGATGTGCCCTAGAGGAAGAGGTGAGGAATAGTACATGGTACCCTTGCATTGGTTGAATAGCTTGATTAGGAACTACTTCTTCTTCTTCTTCTTCCTCTTCCTCTTCCTTTTCCTCTTCCTCTTCTTCTTCGTCCTCCTCGTCCTCGTCCTCGTCCTCGTCCTCTTCTTCTTCTTCTTCTTCTTCTTCCTCCTCTTCGTCCTCTTCCTCTTCGTCTTCTTCTTCTTCTTCTTCCTCTTCCTCTTCCTCCTCTTCCTCTTCTTCTTCTTCCTCTTCGTCGTCTTCTTCTTCCTCTTCCTCTTCCTCTTCCTCTTCTTCTTCTTCTTCCTCCTCCTCCTCCTCCTCTTCTTCTTCTTCTTCCTCTTCCTCTTCCTCTTCCTCTTCCTCTATTGTTTCCCCGTCCTTATCAGGGGATTTCCCCGATGTGACAACATTCTTTTTGCCTCTTGTTGCAAGCCCCGTCATTTTTGAAATAAATCACATAAATGAAATGTAAATTCCCTAAAATTTTTACTGTAACTTACTACAGCCAAGATACCACTTACCCAGAAAAAACTCCAAAAAATTAACAGATTTGCAGCCTTGAGAGCGAATTTTGTGGAAACCCTAATTTCGCAATAACTTGCTTATTTCTGCTCCAATTTCTCCAAATTTTGGACAGTAGGCTCCTCAAGTATGTCCGCAAAAACCTAATAAAAATCATGTTCCAATTCGGTAGGATGTGAGAGATATGCAGATTCCAAATAAATTGTGTAGAAACCCTAATTCTGCAATAATTCGCTCAATTCTGCTCCAATTCCTCTGAAATCTGGACTGTAGCTTCTTTAATATGGTCTTCAAAAACCCTTTAAAAAACAGAAAAAAATTCGCCAAAATCTGAAAGATATGCTCTTCCGAAAATTGCCTCCAATATTGAGAAAAAACCTTGCCTCTATGGTGCCAAGATCATGCTTTGATACCACTTGTAATGAAACAACTTGCACAATAGCTGAATATAATAGTAAATATGCTGCAAATACTTGACAATAATATGCCACTTCGAGGGGGCAACCTCCTAATCCACTTCGAGGGGGATACCTCCAATAGTCTTCAATGAGAACACAATACTCAATATGATGATGAAATAAGACTCCCTACCTCCTATATAGACTATTTATGCCTAGGATATCACCTAGGCCGACTTAGATAGCCTTATATAAACCTTAGGCCGACCTAAACAACTAAATAACAATATACTAATGATAATATGACTTAATTAAGAGTTAAGATAGCCACAAGCCGACTATTCATAACCATATACGCTATGGAAGTAAGGGCATAACATTCTGATTGTTAAGCATCATATGTAACATCTACCCCATCATATCTAACATAATGTCAAACTTCCTTTCAAACTTATTTGCAAGATCTTTCGAAGCTTTTTTTGCTCTTTCCATATTTACTTCTTTCGCCTCAAATTCCAAAGGAGTTTCTGTTTCTTTGTTCTTAGGAAATTGATGTTGGCTTTTATTAAGTTCCCTTTGATGATACCTGCTAGCTCTGTTATTTGACTACATAAGAAGGAAATCTTACAAGGTAGCAAGATCCAGCTTCATACCACTGTAATATACCCACTAAAATTTTCTTTATTTGTTGGGATATGAATGATATATATCAAACCCTAGCTAATGAATTTGCATTAGGAAGGATATAATGCATTTACCAATATGAAATCCTTACTGGTTATTGCTGAAATAAATCTTGAATATTCACCAATATCATAAACGAAATAAGTATTCTCAAATATGAAATAATGGTCCAAAATTATATATTTATTGCATACCACAAACAACTATTTGGTACAATATAATTGGCAGCTCAAATGATAAATGAAGACTGCTGAAATCAGAAATAATCTATAGCTAACCCTAACAGTAGTACGACAGTCCAAACTTCAGTAAGGATGTTGCAGTTTTTCCAAGGAATGAAGCGACTGAGTTTAGGAATGACAGTGCCCTTCTCCAAACCCTCAACAACAAGATTTGGAAGTTCAAATTTACAAATACATAGCAAATTTCTTTTAAATTGGTGCAGCTTTGTTTAGAGAATCGCATTGTTGATTTTCACCTTAAAATAACCCTAAAACATCAGAAATTTCCACAGCCAACAATGAAAATGATGCAGCACTCCTTCAGCACAAGTGTAATCTTGATATCGATTTTTTAATTTCAACAGTTCAGCCTAATGGTGACTTCTGTATGAAATCACTACAAGGAATTGTGGCTTTTCGTCCTCCAATTCTAAACCTAGAGGGTTCTCATCCTCAGGTTAATTGAATCAAAGTCCAATGCTCCAACAAGGAGTAGAACTTAGAAAATAGAATGGCTGATCAACATCCCTCATTCTCCTTGCTTGGTCTCTCTTAAATAGAATTTCCCTCCAAAAGTCAAACTTTTCATATTTCCTTCATGACCCTTGATTGATATTTGAGATGAATTATTTAAAATAAACTTTATTTATAAGAGACTTTATTTTATACTTAAACTTTACTTGAGGCCCTCTTAATTATAATTATATTTTATAATATCACTTAAGCGGCCCCTTTTGTGACGTTATGAACCTCTTGAATTATTATTATAATCTCATTTTCCTAGTGCAAAATTTTGAAGGCCCACGTGAAATGAATGATGGACGTTTGGGTTTTAACTTGGGAAGGAGGCATTTTTTTTTTGATTGAGAAACTCGGGGTTTTAGCTTGGTCCAAGCCCAGAGAGACCCTTATGGGGTACCTCTTTCCATGCTTTATCGCCGAGACCACTACTGGGGGGTCTCAGTCCCTAAGGCATTATCACCAAGTTCAAACCCGCGAGCTCGTTGGCCCAACAAAGGTCCACAACCTACGAGCATGACAACCCAGCGAAGGCACATATCCTACGATCATGTCAACCCAGCGAAGGCACAAGGCTTGTGAGCTCTTTGGCCCAGCGGGGGTTTGAACCTTGGTGGCTGCCACAACAACCGTGCAACTTGACCACTGAACCACGCCCTTATCAGTGGAGGAGACATATTGATCAATCATTCTATTTTTTTAATTTTTACTCCTTGTTGGAGCATTGGACTTTGGTTCAATTAACCAAAGGACGAAAAACCTCTAGGTTTGGAATTGGAGGACGAAAACCCACAATTCCTTGTAGTGATTTCATACAGAAGTAACCATTGGGCTGAACCATTGAAATTTCAGATTGATATCAAGATTATACTTGTGCTGAAAGAGTGCTGCATCATTTTCATTGCTGGCCGTGGAAATTTCTGCTGTTTTAGGGCTATTTTATGGTTAAAATCGGTGTTGTGATTCTTTGAATAGAGCTGCAGTAATTTAAGGGAAATTCGATGCATATTTGTAATTTTGAACTACCAAATCTTGTTGTTGAGGGTTTGGAGAATGGTGCCATCAATCCTAAACTCAGCCGCTTCATTCCTTGGAAAAATTGCAGCATCCTTTTTGAAGTTTGGACTGCTGTAGGAGCTTCAGGCAAGGAGGAGGCATATTGATCAACCATTCCATTTTCCTTACTGAAGTTTGGCCTGTCGTTGGAGCATAGGACTTCGGTTCAATTAACTTGAGGATGAAAACCCTCTAGGTCTGGAATTGGAGGATGAAAACCCCTTGATTTCCACCACTGGATTAGTGGATGAAAACCCCTAATTCAGACTGGGGGCAATCTAACCCAGAGATTGCAAATGAGCTTCAAAGTTATAGGCAAATTGAAATCATGCATGTAGTTGTTAAGAAATTGCCAATTTTATTAATTGGACTGTATGCAAAGAAATTGGCTAAGGTTGATTATCCCACTGTTATGGCAATATTTGTATAAGGGTAAATGATGATATTTGTGAATCAACAATTCATATATGTAGTTAAGTTTGTATGCAGAGATATGTTTCCTTTTGTATGACGACATATATCCCTTTGAAATCTGCGCTTCCTGTTTTCCATTCCATAGAAGTCTGCGATTTATATCAGCAATTCCAGTTGCGCTAGCGATTCATATTCTTCTTTAGTGCTACCAATTGTAGGAAATTATACTTGGATATGGGCCAAATGGGGCCAAGGGTTAGTGGCAAAATTCTGTGAATGATTTGGCAGAGATTTTTAGATGTTCTGAGGCATATTCCAACGAATTAGATACATCCCAGACTCCTCCTTTGGCGGTATGTGTTGCAAATATGTGCCTAATCGGTGTTGTCATTGATGTCAACATATCCTTGATGTCATTGGTGTCAACTGTATCCTAATCTATTGCTTGTTTAGAAGACTAGAATGTTGAGGATATTGAGAAAATTAGCCTCTCCGGAAGGAACAAGTGAGTCAGATATCTCTTTGCCAGAAACAATGAAGACAGTGTAGATCAGTGAAGTAGATTGCTCCTCATTTCCAGAGGAATGAAGATCAAAGTTTGCGGACCATATGGCTGTGTAGAGGACTGTCTGAAGTAGCTCCAATTAAGATTTGAGAGGTCCACATGAAGATCTGAAGAAGCTATGGCCATCTGAGTAGAACCGGGTTTTGCAGTATGCAGAAGAGATAGAGTGACAGTAAGTTGGTCCGGATTGCTCCGCAATGAAAACTTATGATCTGCGGATCTAGAGGCATGTTTGGGAAGTCAGTGTGTATCCTCAACTCAAGTAGTTCGTGGTTGGAGGTCCGCAAACAATCTTTCTAGTGTGACAGTTATGGTAGATAGTGTTCTTGAGGTACCGGATGAAGATGCAAGTGATTCTGATGATTTGGAGTAGTGCGGATGTTGTTGAATTCAATGTGCTTGTGGAGGTCTCTAGATCGTGTGCTTGCTGTGTTGGAGGTCCGCATTGAAGATTGAGCTCGTTGTTGAAGATTTCTTCCTTGGTGTTGCTGTTCTTCTCAGTCTTGGCCGATTGGATGATTCAAGCATGTTGCGGATGATCTAAGAGAGGTTCTATGAAGCGTGGCGTGTTGTTTGAGGAAGATTCAAGTCTCAGCTATGTTTGGCCGACGTATAAGTGATTCGCATTAAGTCAAGCCAACCTTGATGTTTATTCCAAGGTTGATGAAGTGTATAGATACTTGTGGATGAGTTGTGGAAAATTGTCCTTGTGCGAAAATGTCAAAATCCTAAGAAAGGTACAGAGGTAGAGCAGAGAAGAAGAGCAGAAGAACAAGAGCAGTAAAGGATGAAGAGATAGCGAAGAAGTGTTTTAGGGCAGAGCAGAAGTTTTGTGAGCTTTCAATGGGACTGAACCACGCATGAAGACGCTATTTCTCAGTTCGTTCTTTCTGTATTAAACATAAAATCTTGTAGGCAGTGAGCTCTGGGCAGTGTGCCCGAAGGCAAGTGCCTTCCCATTCTTTTAAGTACTTTTAATAGGGTACAAATCTTGTGGGTTAACCCCACCGTGGTTTTCCCTTAACCGGGTTTCCACGTTAAAAATCTTGGTGTCAAGTGTGTTAATTGTGTTTCTGCTCATGTGTTATTGATTCATGCTTTAATGTTTACATCATTAATCTGTTTGTAAGTTGTGAAAGAAGATTAAAATCAGAAAAAGGTTAAAATTGTGGGACAACTGATTCACCCTCCCCTCTCAGTTGCCCGGCCTAATTCCAACAATTGGTATCAGAGCTGGTTTCTCTAAAAGAAGCTTGACTGCTTGAGGAGATCCAAGATGTTGACTTACAAGAAGGAAAGTCCGAGATTTGATGGAACAAATTACTTCCTTTGGAAGGTGCGCATGCAGTGTCATTTGCAATGTATGGGTGATGCCTTTTGGTTGATAACTAAGGATGAGTATAAGATGCCCTTCAACTCTAGACGAACTCAAGGATGCTGAATACAACATTCGAGCCAAAGAAGCATTATTGAGTGCCTTGACTGATATAGAAATGACAAATGTCCTGGAATTGAAAATTGCTCATGAAATCTGGAAAAAGTTGGAAACTTTGTATGAAGGTGATAAATATGTCAAATGTGCCAAGCTATAGAGCCTGAAGGGTAAATATGAAAGGTTGATGATGAGTGAAGATGAAAACATTACTTCCTACATGCAGAAGGTGAATGAACTTGTGACTGGTATTAGGAGTGCTGGTGGAGTATTGGAAGAATCAGAGATTATTGCTAAAGTACTCAGATCATTACCTGCGGCATACAAGCATAACGTTGCTGCCATTGAAGAGATCAGGACTGTGACAACTGTTGCAAGGGATCAGTTGGTTGGTAAGCTTTCAACATTTGAAATGAGTGAGTTTGGTGATTCTCTTCCTAAGTTTGAATCTGCATTTAAAGCCAGTATTCATGGAAAGCAAAGATATGATCCGGGTGAAAGCTCTTCAAGAAGATCAAACATATTTGAGAAGGCAAGGAAGGATCTTGAAGATAATGAAACTGAGTTCGATGAACTTGAAGCCCCTATTGCCAAAAGATTGCTAAGAGGATCCGGTAAGTATGAAGGAAAGTTGCCATTCAAATGTTTTGCTTGTAATAAGATTGGTGATTTTGCCTCAAGGTGTTCGAAGAGGGTTTCAAAGCCAAACCCTAATAGACCTAGAGTTCAGAAGAAATGCTACTATGTCCAAGAAGCTGGTGAAGGAGTCAAGTGATGAATTTGATCACGGAGGTTCCATTGAAAGTGATTGGGTGTAAATTGCTATCAAAGAAGAAGATCCGGTGCCTATTGAATCTGCTAGTTGTGTAAATGTGGAAAGTGCCTTGGCTACTTAGGTTGTAGAAAAAGATGAATGGGTAATTGACAGTGGATGTTCTCATCATATGACTGGTGATAAAAGTAAGTTTGTAAGCTTTGAAAAATATGAAGGTGAAATGGTGAAATTTGGAGACAACTCAGCTGGTAGAATCCGTGTTAGAGGATCCATCTCTTTTGATGGTAAGAATAACACTAATCTTGTTCTGTATGTGGAAGGATTGAAGCATAATCTTCTCAGTGTTGGACAGTTGGTTGATAAGGGTTATGATCTCCGATTCAAGGATGGAAAATGCAGAATCTTGGAAAGCTCCGGAATTGAAATTGCATCTGGTATTTAGACTAGAGGTAACATCTTTCACTTAAGTAGTTCTGGTAAGAGTTGCTTGATTGCTCAGATTGCTCAGAGTTGGTTATGGCATAGGAGAATGTGTCATGTGAATTTTGATAATATTGTCAAGATAAGTTCTACTCAGGCTGTGAGAGATCTTCCAAAACTTGTGAAACTTGCTGATAGCATGTGTAGAGAATGTCAATTGGGTAAACAGAACAAAACTTCATTCAAGAGTAAAGAACAATTTTCAAGTGGACTGTTGGAACTTGTGCATACTGATCTATGTGGTCCTGCTAGAATTAGGAGTGTGCAAGGAGAGATATTTTATGTTGCTGATTGATGATTACTCCCGGATGATGTGGGTAACCTTCTTGAAAGAAAAATCAGAAGCTTTTGACAAATTCAAAGTGTTCAAGGTTATGGTGGAGAATGAGATTGGTGAGAAGATAAAGTGTCTGAGATTCGACAGAGGTGGGGAGTTTACCTCCGGTGAGTTTGATACATTCTGTGAAAAGCATGGAATAAAAAGACAGTTATCTGCTCCTAAGACTCCTCAGCAGAATGGAGTTGTGGAAAGAAAGAACCGGACCATTCAAGAAGCTGCTAGGACTATGATGATGGAAGCAAATGGTCCACAAGTCTATTGGAGAGAAGCTATGAGTACTGCTGTCTACACTCTTAACCGGGTGCAGATCAAAGGCAATTCTGGTAAGACACCTTATGAACTATGGTTTGGTCATCCTCCTACTGTGAAATATTTCAGAGTTTTTGGTAGTAAATGCTATATCAAAAGAGATGAGGATCTAGGCAAGTTTGATGCAAGAAGTGATGAAGGAATATTTCTGGGTTACTCTACTCAAAGCAAGGCATACCGGTGCTTTAACAAGAGATTGAAAAAGATTGTTGAAAGTGCTAATGTCAGAGTTGATGAGAGCAAAGAAAGATCTTTCAGGTCTTGCGGATATGATTCAGATGATCAAGATGAAAGTCAAAGTCAAGGAAAGCAAGTTCAAACTCAGACTCAGATCCAGATTGATCTGGAATATCCAGTAACTCAAGAAGTTAGTGCAGATGTTGAGGAACAAGCTCAAGAATTAGATGTTCAAGTAAATCCCAAAACTCCCAGGTATGTAAGGTTGAATCATTCTGAAGATCAGATCATAGGAGATAGAAATAAAGGTGTTCAAACTAGAAGAAGAATTGCTTAAGATCAAGAGAAGATTTGTTTGATTTCAAAAATTGAACCAAAATCAGTAAGTGAAGCTTGCAATAATGAAAATTGGGTAAAAGCAATGGAAGAAGAATTATTGCAAATTGAAAAGAATCACACTTGGGATCTTGTTCCTAGCCCTGAAGACAAAAATGTGATTGGAATTAAATGGGTCTTCCGGAATAAACTAAATGAGGATGGTGAAGTTGTGAGAAACAAAGCAAGATTGGTATGCAAAGGTTACTCTCAAGTGGAAGGAATTGATTTTGAAGAAACTTTTGCTCCGGTGGCAAGAATAGAAGCAGTCAAATTATTTCTTGCATTTGCTGCTTATAAAGATTTCAAGGTTTATCAGATGGATGTCAAGTCAACATTTTTGAATGGAGAATTGGAAGAAGTCTACATTGAGCAAGTGGAAGGATTTCAGTTGTCTGATCAAGGAGATATGGTCTGCAGATTGAGGAAAGCATTGTATGGACTCAAACAAGCCCCAAGAGCCTGGTATGTAAGACTAGATAAGTATCTGCTAAAATTAGGTTTTAACAAAGGTACATCAGACTGTAATCTTTATATCAAAATTGATCATGAACACATCTTGATTGTTGAAGTATTTGTTGGTGATATCATTTTTGGTGGAAATGAGAGTATGTGCAAAATATTTGCTGATCAAATGCAAAGTGAATTTGAGATGTCAATGTTTGGAGAAATGAATTTCTTCTTAGGTTTGCAAATCATTCAGTTAGATAAAGGTATCTTCATATTTTAGTCTAAGTATGTGAGAATTGTTGAAAAAGTTTGGAATGGAAGATTCAAAACTAGCGAGTACACTTGTGGTAACCGGATGCAAGTTGAGTAAAGATGTTGACTCCCTTAAGGCAAATCAGAAAAGGTATAGATCAATGATTGGAGGACTGCTCTATCTCACCTAGACCAGACCTGATATCATGAATGCAGTTGGACTTGTTGCTAGATTTCAAGCTGATCTTAGAGAATCCCATGTTGTAGCAGTCAAACGAATTTTCAGATATCTCAAAGGGACAATTGATTATGGCTTATGGTATCCAAAGGATAATGACTTCACTCTTCATGCATGCACAGATGCTGATTGGGCAGGAGATGTGGATGATAGGAAAAGTGCTAGTGGTGGTGCATTCTTTTTGGAAAGGAGATTGGTTTCTTGGATGAGCAAAAAGCAAGAGGCAATATCTCTGTCTACTGCAGAGGCAGAGTATATAGCAGCAGCAAACAATTGTACTCAAGTTCTGTGGATGAAGCAAATGTTGAAGGACATCAGAATTGTGTTTGAGGAGCCTGTTACAATCTTTTGTGATAATTCAAGTGCAATAAACATCTCAAAGAATCTGGTGTTGCATTCAAAGACAAAACACATATCAATCAAGTTTCACTTTTTGAGAGAGAAGGTTAATGAGAATGAAGTCAGATTGGAGTTTGTTTCTTCAAAGGATCAGATTGCGGATATCTTCACTAAGCCTCTACCCAAGGATACTTTTGAGTATCTTAGAGAGAAGTTAGGGGTTATTACCCCTCCTGATCAGGACTAAGATGCACTAGGGTGCATCAGTCTGGTAGAATTCACAGTCATATCTTGTGATCCGGATTGATGTTAAGGAGATACTACTCGGGGGGAGTAGTCAGTATGCAAATTTTGGAGATCAGTCTGAAACAAAAAGGGGGAGAAAAGATTGCAAATATGTGCCCTTTGCCATTGATGTCAAAGGGGGAGAGAAGTCGTGAAAAACTAGTTGCTGGTGAAAGGGGGAGCTGTAAAGAAAAATGGTTGCAGGTGTGATAAGAGAAAGGGGGAGAAGTTCTTGTCTTGACGGTTGAATCAATTTTTTAAATCATATGTTGCCATCAATGACAAAGGGGGAGATTGTTGCAAATATGTGCCTAATCGGTGTTGTCATTGATGTCAACATATCCTTGTTGTCATTGGTGTCAACTGTATCTTAATCTATTGCCTGTTTAGAAGACTGGAATGTTGAGGATATTGAGAAAATTAGCCTCTCTAGAAGGAACAAGTGAGTCAGATATCTCTTTGCCAGAAACAATGAAGACAGTGTAGATCAGTGAAGTAGATTGCTCCTCATTTCCAGAGGAATGAAGATCAAAGTTTGCGGACCATATGGCTGTGTAGAGGATTGTCTGAAGTAACTCCAGTTAAGATTTGAGAGGTCCACATGAAGATTTGAAGAAGCTATGACCATTTGAGTAGAACTGGGTTTTGCAGTATTCAGAAGAGATAGAGTGACAGTAAGTTGGTCCGGATTGCTCCGCAATGAAAACTTATGATCTGTGGATCTAGAGGCATGTTTGGAAAGTCAGTGTGTATCCTCAACTCAAGTAGTTCGTGGTTTGGAGGTCCGCAAGCAATCTTTCTAGTGTGACAGTCAGGATAGATAGTGTTCTTGAGGTACCTATTGATGATTGTTTTTAGACAAGTCAACAATAGAGTAAAACACTAGAGTGTCCCACTCTCTCTTGAATAAAGCTCTTCAAGGGCTAAGCAATGTGATCCAGTGAAGTAACTCCAAGGTTCCTTATTTATGATTCATGATGGGTTAACTCAGTGATTACATGTGATCTTGCTGATAATCACAAAGGGACTTACGCAGACTTTTCTTCTTTCAGTGTGGATGATGTATATACAAGGTCTTAATGATAAAGAAATGGAAAAGGTAAGGTTTAGGAAGCTAATCTAAGGTCAATGGGGCAATGATGATGTATAAATAGACAAACTCCTCAATTAACCTAACTCCATTTCGCTAAGGATGCCTACAACTACATGAAGTTGGTGCAATCTCCTAAGGTAAACGAATGGTTTTCAAATCATGAAGGCTTATACAAGCACCCATTAAACGGTGCAGCTCAAACAAACATTCACAATCGAACTCAAGCAAATGATAAGGCTCAGACTAGCTTTACACAACACTTCATCAGCGATGAATGTCAAAAGCATGAGCTAGAAGTTGATCAAATATTCAACACAACATACATTACAACAAAGAGCTTCTAATCTACTTTTAATCTATTTGAAACATCTCTTCATTCAATTCAAGATACAAGAAACCATGTTACTCCACAAGATAACACTTAACACCAAATAAGTTCCAATGTCTTTGCATTACTCTTGAGAAATATTTACAACAACTTCAAGTCCTCTCAGAGAATTTCGAGAGTCTTTCCTATTCTACTCCTACAAAAACTATATCTCTAGTCTACTAGCTACTCTCTATATATTACAAATGAGGCAACAAGGCCTTTATATAGAGGTTCCAGATTACAATGAATGGCTTAGATCAATTCGATAGCCAAGGGCTTAGATCATGCCACCTCAGTAGGTAGTTACAACAACTTGCTATTTTTAGTATAAAAGAGAGAGGCAATGAAGGCACGTTTTCCAATGTGATAAGGATATGATAAAATTATTTAAAACATCTTCCACATAGGCATCCCTTTGGCTTCTTTTATTAAATGATACATTGAATGTAGTTGAAATGATGTGGCTGATTATGATTGGATGATGATGTGTACATGCCACCTAGGTGCCACTTCAGCATGCTCCCAAATTATATCCTCTTGTGATGTCTTCGATATGATTGCTTTTGATGAGGAACACTTGAGATGTATCTTGTTGATCTTGCCTTGTTCATCTTCTTGTAAACTGGATGTATACATGTTGCTTCACTTGCATGACTTCGTGATGTTTCTTCTTCTTGCAGGATACATGATGATCTTCTCTGGATGCATCTTCTTCTTGCAGGAGTGATGTAGTAGAAAGCAGATGATGACATGAAGTAGAGTAGATATCAATGATGCTTGCTTTATAAGACTTGAAGGTTGAATGGAACTTGAAGTTGAATAGATGAATGTCTTCAATGTAGAAGTTGATGAAGTAGTCCTTCACGACGATCTTTGAATTGGCCCCTTTGGAATGTAGATCATAACACCTTCTTTGGATGTGGAGTAGATGACCTCTTATAGACTTGAAGATTGTAGAGTCTTGAAGCTTGGATAGATAATGCTTTGGAACATTCTGTAGTCGGTCATAATTGTAGTCGGTCGTAGTCGGCCAAGTAAATAATCATAAATTAATTAGTGTTGTTATGTAGGAGTGTTATCGGGAATTAACCCCGACGGTTGGATAGTTATAGAGTTGTTGCCAACGGTTGGTACCTCAACCAACCTTGGCCAAGTTATATATTGGCTTAATACTTTGTAGTCGGGGCGACCCCACGGCATTGTAACATTGTAGTGTAATACTGATATATTCAATGAATGGGAACAATGCTTTATTCTGTGCAATGCTGTTATAATTTCATGCTCTGTGTTATGCACTATACTACTTAATTCTGTTTACTTCATATTCTGTGAAACACACCATATTGCAGTAAACATTTGGCGCCGTTGCCAGTTCGAAAACGGGTTGAGGGTGACAAGGCGATGACAAGTTGAGACGTCCGATGCCATTAGACAAGTGACATCGTCTGAACAAGCCGTCGGGTGTAATTAGCATCAAGGAAATGGCAGCGTAATGGGGCAACCAATTGACACTGACGAGGAAGTACAAGACAGAAAGCACATAGAAGAAATAATACAAGAAATCCAAGAAGAACGCGAGGAAAGCGATAGAGAAGAGAATGAACCCAGAAGTCGGGAAGATGAAGTAACTCAGGAATTAGTCAAACTGTGGTTATTATCAGTCGGACAATACGTGCGAGACGAGTCTATCCGCAGAGAAGTTCCAGAGGAGGTTATTTCAGAGAACCTGCGTGTCAATAGCGAAGTGGATAACCTTTTGAACCGCATTCCTCGACTTCTGGCAAGGAACCTGATAGCCTTTCAAGATCTTCGAGAAGAGAGAGACAGGGAAGTGCGACGACAACAAATTCTCAGAAGGTATGAAGAACGTCTGAAACAAGAGGAGGAACGTGACGCTGATCGCCGTCGCACGCCGTACAACTGAGAAAGGCATATGCCACATCGGAGAGTTATCCATATCGGACGACGAAGGGCCGAGATTTGGAAGATCTGAGCCTAAGACCCCAGGGCAGAGGGAGTATCAGAACGAACCCGAGGAGACTCAAGGTGTAGAGGACGCTGACAGAGGACGCGGGGAAGACTCGAACGTGGTCGAGAGTGCAAGTGACGCACCGGGACGTTGCGAGAGAACCAGTCCAGTCAGGTCCAACGCACAGGGAGGGCATCGGGGAAGGATGGTGACTCTGCCAGCCGAGAGGCAGAAGCTGCCAAAATTTACGGGGGATGGGTCAGAAGATCCAGTACGACATTGTAAGACGTGCGAGACGATTTGGATAGCCAATGGGCAAGATGATGTGGACTACTGGCTGAAAGCATTTCCAGCGACACTGAGAGATAGTGCCATTGACTGGTACACAGAGTTGGCCCAAGCACACAGGGCATCATGGAGATTACTTAAGAAGGCATTCCAAGACGAATTCAAACTTCTGAGGGATGATAGTGAAATTGTAGCGGAGATCTACAGTACAAAGCAAGAGAAGCACGAGAACGTGCGAACCTACAACCGGAGATTGAAAGAATTGTTGGGAAAACTGGAGACTCAGCCGGCCGACGGGCTGAAGAAGCGATGGTTCATCGAAGGGTTGCGTCCATCGCTGAGAAAGAAAATGAAAGTCGTGCCTCCGTCATCATACAATGAAGCCTACAATCGAGCGATGGATATAGAGAGTGAAAATAAAATATCCTTCCGAGGGAAAAGGAAGACGGACGACAAGGAGAGTACGGATGACAACAGCGACAGTGAGTCCAAGACCGTGCAAGCACTCAGGAAGGACATGATGAGAATGATGAAAGAACTGAAGGTCGACAAGGAGAGTATGAGGGAAGCCAGAGAACTGTGGTGTACAGATTGCAAGGGGGAAGGTCATACAAAGACAAATTGTCCGAAAAAATTGTTTTGTGATATCTGCCAAGTGATGGGACATTCCATCAAGGAATGCCTATACAATCTGAAAGCAAGGGGTACGCAAGTACTGTTCACTCAAGGAGAACCGTCAACCCCACCGAACACACCACCAAAGCCCCAGTACAATAGCCATGCATCCCCTGAAGGTTACCAAAGCAATAGAAGTCCAAGAAACAGATTGCAGTATGACAGCAAGGGGCGACCTATGATACAGTGCCGGCAATGCAACGAGTGGGGACACTTTGCAAGAGAATGCCCGAACAACAATCAGAACACAATAAATGCATTATGCAAGTGGTGCGGGCCTGGAGATCACGAAGAAAAAGATTGCCCGAAGCAAAAAGGGGTGAATATGATCAGTTTCAAGGAGAAGGATGAAGAGATCCTAGCGGTTACCCGAGCACAAGGAAAAAAAGCGATGTATCCAGATCCCCGGACCGAGAAGGAGAGACTTCGGGAGGCTAGGAAGGAAGTAGAGATGGCAATGGAAACAGAAGAAAAGAACAGAAAAACAACTACCGTACGACCAGAGTCAGAAAAGAGCATCGTGAACCAGGTACTACAAACCACTATATCGGTTAAGATAGCAGATCTTTTACAGAGCATGCCGCAATTAAGAATGGCAATCTCGAAGGTGATGGAAGGGGAACCAAACAGGCAAACAAAGGAGGAAGACATCATAGTGGAGCCACCGCTCGAGGGAGAACAAGTCATCGACCCGAGACTGTTGGCAGTAAACAGTGGCAAGAACCCAGCCATCATACACATGGAAATCGGTGGATATCATCTAACAAACACAATAATCGACGGGGGATCGGGAGTGAATGTTCTGACAGAAGATACGTGGAAGTGCTTGGGGAAACCTACACTATGGCCACAAAATTTCCAGTTAGTGGGAGCAGACCAGCACGGAATTAAAGCGCTGGGAGTGCTAATGGCTCAGAAAGTAAGGATTGGCACCCAACTTTTTCGATTAAACTTCGTAGTCATAACAGCACAAAATGCGTCGTACGACGCATTACTCGGCCGAGGGTGGCTGATAGCCGCTAAGGCCAACCATAACTGGAAAAGAAACACATTGTCAATAGAGAACAAAGGTAAGAAGATCGTCATAGATCTGAGAACACAGGTTGTAAGTGAAGAGTTGGCATCAGATTCTGATTCAGACGGAGGGGAGTCAGTTGGCAGAGGACCAATAGAACCTGATGAGGAAGGAGTATTAAAACTGCAAGAATGTTCTGAGGATGAAACTAATTCCTTTAGTGGGCTCTTCCACTGGCAAATGGAAGACTATGAGTTCTTCAAGCCAGAGTGTAACATGATTTCAATAAGAGAAAGTGGCGAATGCTCTCGGGCGACTAGTGAACCACTCGGCAATATCGGCAATATTGGGCCCAGTGAAACATTGTTGATAAATGAAGCATTGGATGGATTGACAAACACTCGACCACTTGGTAAGAGGGAACCGGTAATGAGTGACAAAGGGGAGGAAGGTAATAATCAGTCAGAAGTAACAGAGCAACTAGTGGCAGAGACATGTCGACCAAAACAGACAAATCGACCAGGAGAGGCACAGAAAGAATATACAGAGGGTAATGCCAAGATAGATGATACACTTGCACATACATTTGAACTAGATAAGGTGATTAGGTATGAAGAGTCATTGACAAGCAAGGTGATTAGGGATGATGAAACTAACGAAGGGAAGACAACATTGAAAATATCGGCCAAAAAGAGACCATACAGAAGGAATAAGGACTATAGAGTATTTCCGGCGACTTGCAATGTTTTGGCGATCGGTGACAATCAACAGAGAAAAAATGATGTTCAAAAGTCAGATAGTTTAATTTTTTCGAAGACAACAGTTCCGGTCCCAATAAAGGCACCCGATCCTACCGACGATTACAAAATCAATAAAGGTACGAAGAATGAAGTTAAAATATTTAATTTGGAGGATATGGCTACTTGTCGTACTGGCAAATCACCCCCACAGCGAAATTCTAGAAAAGGGAAAAATGTTACGAGACAGATTACACGACAAGAAAGTTCTAAAGTCGGAGTTATAGATCGAACATGGACCCAGTCGGAGAAAAATAGAAAAATCTGGTTCAGGTTGACAGAGATGAAAAATTGGAAAAGACGGAAAAAAAAAAAAAAAAAATGTCGGAAAAATTTTGAAAAAAATTGAAAAAAAAGAGTACGACGTACGGCCAGGCCGTACGATGTACGTCGTATGACTTGGTCGTACGACCTGGTCAAAATTGAAAAAAAAAGAGTACGACGTACGGCCAGGCCGTACGATGTACGTCGTACGGCCAGGCCGTACGACCAGGTCGTACGACCAAGGCCCGTCCCCACAATTTTTTTACAAAAAAGAAAAGGACATTTCAAGATTTTTTCCATGCCTGAAGTGGATTCCGCTGTCCTAATTCCTGTTCTCAGCCGATTATATGAGTTTTTGGATTGCAGATGAGTGTTCGATTTTGTCAGAAAAATGATGTGCGCAATGAAGGTCCGAATGGTTTTGAAGGTGTTATTTTGGGCTTGGCGGCGGGGGCGCTGCCCCTCGACCCCGCCCTGTATCCCCGGACCCCGCGAGGGGCGCTGCCCCTCGACCCCGCTGGGGGCGCTGCCCCCAGACCCCCGTTGGGGGCGCTGCCCCCAAACCCCCGCGAGGGGCGCTGCCCCTCGACCCCGTTGGGGGCGTTGCCCCCAAACCCCCATCAAATTAGTACTATCTTGATCCAGTGAGCAATGGGGTGCAACATTCGCAGCATTCAGTGTGCTATCAGATTGGGTCCCTTGGTTGGTTGGTCTATTGGCAGGTGTTCCAAATGTGTTGGTTCTACTTTTACACAGCTCCTACTTCAGCATTGTTGTCGGCAAAAGCTTACTTAATGTCACTTGATGGTTTTCTGTCGTCTGGAAGACGACTAATTTTGTGGGGGGGATGATGTAGTCGGTCATAATTGTAGTCGGTCGTAGTCGGCCAAGTAAATAATCATAAATTAATTAGTGTTGTTATGTAGGAGTGTTATCGGGAATTAACCCCGACGGTTGGATAGTTATAGAGTTGTTGCCAACGGTTGGTACCTCAACCAACCTTGGCCAAGTTATATATTGGCTTAATACTTTGTAGTCGGGGCGACCCCACGGCATTGTAACATTGTAGTGTAATACTGATATATTCAATGAATGGGAACAATGCTTTATTCTGTGCAATGCTGTTATAATTTCATGCTCTGTGTTATGCACTATACTACTTAATTCTGTTTACTTCATATTCTGTGAAACACACCATATTGCGGTAAACACATTCGATGATGGAGCATATGAAACTTGATATGAGCCTCTTGGAATGATGCTTCCTCTGCAACTTGAAGGTGATTCAAGCACTTGCTCTTGATGATCATGATGTAGTTGATGAAATGCTTCCTTGAAGATGATCTTGAAGTATTCCTTAGAGCAGCCACATGATGACTCTTCCTTGAAGGTTGAAAGAACTTGAAGTAGAGTGGATGCCTTTGAAAGTCTTCTTATGATCATGATGGTGATGGTTCCTTGATGATGATCTTGAATCTTGGAAGAACTTGAAGTTGAATGATGAAGAAACTAGCTGATACTTGAAGTGATCCAATAGGATATTCTTGAAGTGACTTCTTAATGCAGCTTATGATGTTTTCTCCATACAGCAACATGTTGACTTCACTCCTAGCATGAAAGTGGTTCAAGCTTCTTCTTCTTTGATGATTTCTTAGCATCATTCACACTTATGCAACATAGAGAAAGAAACATCATCAACCCTTCAGCTTTATAACATAAACACATAAGAATCATTACATGCATCTTCAAGCTAAACGCATTAGATGAAAATTTCAATCTCTCCTTTAAAAGATACTACACACTGAATGGGCGCATTGGACTAGGATGCTAGAATCTTCCTTCTAAAATCATCAAAGTCATCCTTTATAAGGGCGCTTTGGATGAAGATGTTAGAATCCTCTTGAGGTTAACACCTTGGATTGGAGTTTGAAATTTTGATCTTCAACTCATAAGCCCTCTAGGCTCTAGGCGTATTACTTCATGATTCCGAGTTTTTGAATCCCCTTAGATCTGCCTCTAGACCTTGGCATAGCAAATTGAGGTTTTAAATCCTCTTACCTGATTAGATGACCTCCCAAAAATCTCACACAAGCTGGCGCATTGGATGAACAATCTAAGTTCTTCTTGAAATATGTGCCTTGGATCAAACTTTCCACATCCTCTAAGGGCTGGCGCATTAGATTAAGATGTCAAGATCATCTTTAAAATGCATATCATACTCTTCCAAATTAGTCTTGGCGGATCACCTTCACCTTGGTCGCATGAGTTGATACTTTTGATGTCTTCCTGCATTGAGCGCACTAGATCATGATTGTTGAATCTTCATCTCTTGCTTAACCTTTCCCTCACTCTTGGCGCACTAGATCCAATGTTAAGGATCTTCTTCTACATGATTTACCTTCTTGCTTAACCTTTCCCTCACTCTTGGCGCACTAGATCCAATGTTAAGGATCTTCTTCTACATGATCTACCCCTTGCGCATGGGATAAGGAATTCGAGATCTTCCTTGAAGGTGGTGCATGGGATCAAAGGTGTGAAGTCTTCCTTGAGGTTGGCGCATGGGATCAAGAGTTTGAGATCTTCCTTGAGGTTGGTGCATGGGATCAAAGGTGTGAAGTCTTCATCTTTAGTTGGCACATGGGATCAAAGGTTCGAGATCATCATCTTGTTCTCTAATTGAAAGCGCACTTTATCAAGATTTTGCGCCACTATTATCCTTGTCGCACTGGATCAAGATTTTGAATCCTTTGGGGGTACTTAGTCGTTTTTCAGGGTCTCTCAGGGTAAAGGTATATTGAAAAATATATTTAAGTATAAGTTGAACTTATACTTTAAATATTTTTCAATATACCTTTCAGGATGTTTGAGATAGGTCTCGAATCCACCGGATTTAACATGTAGAATCTAGAATTTGGAGGATCCACCAAATTTCAGACTTAGTCAATTTTTTAGGATTTCAGGATTTCAGGTTTCCAGACTTAGTCACTTTTAGGGTCTCAAACATACCTCAAGATTGATTTCAGTGTTCATGAACTGGATGGAATTTGATCAAGACTCTTCATTACTGCACGAGACCTCCAGTTATAAAGCAAAATCCTCTAGGAGAGAGACTTATTGTTGGATTGGCAAATGAAACGAACCTAAGGCATCATCCAGAACTAAATGCAAAGTACAGGAGCTCAAAAAAAAGGGGGGTCCCCATTTGCAATGGGGCGATGTGTGATTTGGTCACAACAGTACCGAATGAAGATGCAAGTGATTCTGATGATTTGGAGTAGTGCGGATGTTGTTGAATTCAATGTGCTTGTGGAGGTCTCTAGATCGTGTGCTTGATGTGTTGGAGGTCTGCATTGAAGATTGAGTTCGTTGTTGAAGATTTCTTCCTTGGTGTTGTTGTTCTTCCCAGTCTTGGCCGACTGGATGATTCAAGCGTGTTGCAGATGATCTAAGAGAGGTTCTATGAAGCGTGGCGTGTTGTTTGAGGAAGATTCAAGTCTCAGCTATGTTTGGCCGACGTATAAGTGATTCGCATTAAGTCAAGCCGACCTTGATGTTTATTCCAAAGTTGATGAAGTGTATAAATACTTGTGGATGAGTTGTGGAAAATTGTCCTTGTGCGAAAATGTCAAAATCCTAAGAAAGGTACAGAGGCATAGTAGAGAAGAAGAGGAGCAGAGGAACAAGAGCAGTAAAGGATGAAGAGATAGCGAAGAAGTGTTTTAGGGCAGAGCAGAAGTTTTGTGAGCTTTCAATGGGACTGAACCAGGCATGAAGAAGATGCTATTTCTTAGTTCGTTCTTTCTGTATTAAACATAAAATCTTGTAGGAAGATTCAAGCGTGTTGCAGATGATCTAAGAGAGGTTCTATGAAGCGTGGCGTGTTGTTTGAGGAAGATTCAAGTCTCAGCTATGTTTGGCCGACATATATGTGATTCGCATTAAGTCAAGCCGACCTTGATGTTTATTCCAAAGTTGATGAAGTGTATAAATACTTGTGGATGAGTTGTGGAAAATTGTCCTTGTGCGAAAATGTCAAAATCCTAAGAAAGGTACAGAGGCATAGCAGAGAAGAAGAGGAGCAGAAGAACAAGAGCAGTAAAGGATGAAGAGATAGCGAAGAAGTGTTTTAGGGCAGAGTAGAAGTTTTGTGAGCTTTCAATGGGACTGAACCAGGCATGAAAAACATGCTATTTCTTAGTTCGTTCTTTTTGTATTAAACATAAAATCTTGTAGGCAGTGAGCCTCTTTGAGCAGTGAGCTCTAGGCAGTGCGCCCGAAGGCAAGTGCCTTCCCATTTCTTTCAAGTACTTTTAACAGGGTATGGATCTTGTGGGTTAACCCCCACCATGGTTTTCCCTTAACTAGGTTTCCACGTTAAAAATCTTGGTGTCAAGTGTGTTAATTGTGTTTCTGCTCATGTGTTATTGATTCATGCTTTAATGTTTGCATCATTAATTTGTTTGTAAGTTGTGAAAGAAGATTAAAATCATAAAAGGTTAAAATTGTGGGACAACTGATTCACCCCCCCCCTTCTCAGTTGTCCGGCCTAATTCCAATAGTATGTATAGAGCATAGCAATATCATATATTCTTTCAGACCAGCCGAGCTTCATAATAAGTAATTTAAGGGCAATAGTTGTTGTGGCAGAATTTTTGTAATGTCCCCTTCTCGCAAGCCAAAATTTTCGCAACCTTGCAAACAATTTCAACACGTAAAAAGAGAACATTAGTACACTAGTCTATCTTTGGATTCCCACTTATAATAATATATGCAAGAAATATTCAAATTACATAATCACATTGCCCTTATAGGGTTATACTCTTATGATCACATCATTATACATTTCACTCTTTTCATCAATAATCATATGATCACTATCAATATACATATTTCTCATTTTCTATCATTATCCATCATATTGGATTCATGCATTAACCCTTAACTTCATATGAGATGAGGTGATAGGATGCTCTTTGGCCAATCATGGGTCCACTATTAATCCTTTGACTCAAGGGGTGGATATTCATCAATTGGAGTCAAGGCCTCTATGATATTCCATGGTACGAGGGGTGACTTTTTCACCAACTGGAACCAAGGCCACTATATAATAATCCTTTGACACGAGGGGTGACTGCTTCACCAACTGGAGCCAAAGGTCACTTCCACTTGTCCAAGGGTTACCTTTTGTACCAACTGAGACAAGGGTCACTTCCATTTGTCCAAGGGGTACCCCTTTTGTACCAACTGAGACAAGGGCCACTTCCACTTGTCCAAGGGGTGTCATTGCACCTACTGAGACAAGGGCCATTATATACCCATGTTGGCTACTTGTTCATTCCCATGCATCACACCTCTCATATGGAGTTAATGGATTAATTCCATTATTTAATATTAACAAGATCCCTTAAGTTAAGTTCTATATGCAATGCTTACAATTTAATTGTTCTATTTTGATATAGGGATGGCATATATATATATATCTTACTATTTATATTTACCAACTATAGATTGAACAAATTAAATATAAATACTTACTTACCTGCTGGAGCTTTACCTCGGATTTCTTTCCTATTGCTGTGGTCTTCTTTCTATTTTCCAATGATTGTTGCTGCTGTTTATATATTATATAATATATACTTTCACATCCCTTTCCCATCATATTCCTTTATGCCCTTTTATATATTTCCAAGGGTTTACCGTGGGTAAAAGGATATACCCTTTCCAACGGTTGCGGCTTTTAATTTAGTTAACAAGGATATATATTAATAATGTTTGTTTTTATTTATTTATTATTTATTAATGTGATTGCTGGTGTCAACCAACTTAATCGCTGCACTTATAAATATCCCTCCCCTTAATCTTTTTAAAGTACATTATTTATATAATATATATAGTATAAATAAATACATTTGTTATTAAGTATGGGAGCTCTTTTATCTTGTTTTATTCACAAGCATATATGGTGGGATAATGTTTTTGTCTTATTAGACTTTTATCTTTATATGATTTTATTTTGAATTTGACTTTTTGTTTAACCGTATTACATTGCCTTATGCCAAATTACTTTACTTTCTAAATTACTTTACTTTCTAGCTTTAATGGGTAAAACTCTTCGTAATATTTATTTTTATATATAATAATATATCTTATTAATTATTCACATAAATATTATATTAAAATATTTATATTTATAATATATCTAGTTAATTAAATATATATATTTCATATGTTTTATAATATTTAAATTATATTAAATTAATAATATTATTTATTAAATAATACATATTAATAATATATTTTAAATAAATATATTATATATTATATTTTAATTATATTAGTTTATATAAGGCTAACTTATTATTTAAATAAACAATTCAATTATAAATCATTATAGGGACATGACAATTTTGGAGTCATAATCAGCGGTTCACTAAGCCGATCGAGGATTTTTTCTGTGATCACATCATTTTGGCAGCCTCTTTAGGGCTCATTCTGATTTGTTCATGGTGAATGTGGTTTGTGAATAAAGAAATTTCCTTCTGAGTATTGACATGAATTGTCATTCATTCCATTATATTGATTAACTGCAGAATTGGTAATTTTATAGCAAATAATAATATATTCAATTATTTGTGGAGCTAACCCTTGAAAATTGTTAAAGTGAATTAAAATTGGGCAGATACCATAAAATATTCCATTCGAGATATTACAATATCCTTCTTGATAAACATGAAAGATATTAATTGAAGGAGCACAAATGTATGATGGGTTGCAAATACCTGCTTTGTTAGCGTCCCTGCACAAGACAATTGAGGGAGGCTCAAAGGAGCTTCAGTGACCTGGCAACATGGAAGGAATACCTGTCAGAGTTTGGTGATTCCAGCCCAAGGCTTGAAGCTACCACTAGACATCCTATTCAGGGCTCGTGCCCAAGGGATTGACATAAAAGACAGAAGTTAGCTTTAAAACTGTATTTTTCTGTGTAAATCCATTTGACTGATGTTAATGAGGAATTATGTCACAATGATTGTAATACACTTTTGTCCAAAGACGTGATCTTTACCACCTGTTTGTACAAATCCATATCCATATTCATTAACATATGTTTTCCACAATAACCCTTTCCTGATTCAGCACAGAGATTACTTCTTTTCTGAAAAATTTAGTTCAGTTTTAAAAACGTATGTTTAGGATAGTTTGGTTGACAGATATCATTTCACTTTGACCAGGGATCATCACACAACTACAGTCACTTTTATCAAAAACTATGATAATTTCAAAGAATTGATTATCATTTATTAGCACGTGCTTTTTTCTGAAATCCATTTATTGCTCAATGACAGATAAATGGCCTCAAATATAAGTTCACTTGTGAATAAGATCAAATTGCTCGAAAATAGTGATAAAAGACTACAATTTAGGCTGAAGATCATTTGGGCTACCCCCAACCTACCCAACCCACATTTCGATCCCACACCCCCATCCTTCTCTTGGGGGCATTACAATAAAATGCTAAAATAGCAAAGTTTAGCTTATTTTTATTTGCAATTTGTGAGGTTACATTAAAAAATCATTTTGTTTTGTTTCATTGGTTTGGATATTGTTTTGTTATCTGGTTTGTTGTGAAGGTGCTATATCCAGAGCAGAAAACGGATGCATCAGTTTTACTTCTCATTTTGCCTCAACGAAATGTAGTTATATCTTCTGGGGGTTGTCATTAAGCAAATATAATTATTTACTTTTTCTAGCTACAATTGTCATTTTTGACTTCTTTGGAACTTTCGAAAGAACAATTATTACAGCATATTTTAGAAATTTGAGTCAAGAAACTTTTAAAACGACCTTTCATGATTTTATCAATTTCTGCAGGTGCAAGAGTGATTATCAGTGACACTCAGGGAAGGGCCCAGTTAAATGTAAACAAGCAAAGCTATCCCAGTGTTATTAATGGGGATTTGCCTGACAAAGTAGAATTAGAAAAGCTGATGCAGGGATATCCTATACAGCTTGTTAGCTTTAGAGATGAGCCCAACTTCTATCTTGCTGTTCTAAAGGTTTCTTAGGGTGAAACTTCTAAAGCATGACTTTATGTACTTGTTTTTGCTGGGATGATGTTTTTTGTCTAAAGGATGGACAGGCTTTAGAACTTTGTTTGATTCCAAGGTAGAAGAGGTCCAAATTTTTGATTGAACATTAGGCTTTGAAAATGTTGTGCTTGGTCCATTTGTATTTGTTATTGAAGCTCATCAATCAGCAAAAAAATATTTAAAGCAGAGAAGGATTGTTGTTTTATATACATCTTTAAAAATATGTTTAGGCATTACTGGATATAAACCTTTCAAAAGACTCAGAGAAGTGATTGAAAAGATGGATGTTCGTACATACACGCCACTCTAAATATGCATAGAATAATATACACAATATTTGAGCAAGAATAACTCTCAGAGAGGTGTCTGAATCATAAGAATTTAACTTAGCCAGTTTAGAAGAAATCAGGGTCACAGTAAGATATTTCTCAGGCCAGAATATTGTTTAAGAAAACTCCTCAAGAGAAGGGTAACTTGAGTTCATACTGAAACCTGGAAAACTTGGGTCTATGAAAAACAAGACTGATATGATTCATTTTACAATATATTTACATGCTTTATAGCTTCTCAAGTTTTTTATGATAATGATATTAAAGTAATGTTTAGTTTATAATGGTCAATTAGCTTTTAGCTTAGGGTTTAATAAAGTTGTTTCAACTTTAGATAGACTTTAGGAATATTTTTTAGTCGTTCTTACCACAATGGATAAACTCTTTTGTAATTTATATAGGGATTTCTTTTATCGAATATCTTGGTAATCATCTTGTGCTTAGTTTTTGTAATATGGTATCAAAGCTCAGCTAGAGCTTCGGGATGTGTGAAAGTGAGTCATCCTAGGGATTGCTGCCGGCAGTGACAGATCGTGGAATTGTTTGTGTTGCATAGCGAAGAGCCAAAAGGCATTGTACGCACATAATTGTATGGATTCGTGTTAAGGGCTGAAAGTCGCTTTTTTTTTGTATTTTTTTTACAAATAAAATTCGCGACCTAGTTTTTGTATAATATCGATGGATTTTGTTAAAACTTGTGTGGTATTTGTGTGACAAATCACAAATTTATTTGAAAATTTGCGACTCAGTTTTTGTGCAGTTGTTCGTGGCCTATTCTAAGGATTGTTTTGAAGGAAAAATCCGTGATTAAGAAGGGAAGATTCATGGCTTGAAAAAAAAAGGATATATTTGTGCTTAGTTTGTGAGAAACTCACAGTAGAGATCATGCCAGTTCATGCACCATCACACCATTTTTCCACGCCTGTCAAATAGAGATTAACAATTTTCTTTAGAAATTGCAAGTTTGGTAGCAAATTTCTTTCAAATTTTCTTTGCTATGTCTACGGCTAGGGCATAAGTATAGATCCATGACCTGTGTAGGTTGAGATTTTCTTGTTTTCGGTTAGAGGTATGATATCAACTCAAAAATTAAGTATTTTTTTGTTTTTGTTTCTGTGCCGGAATTGTAGTTTTCAAAACAGTGAGGGTTTATTACAATAGAGGGTTTATTTTTTACTTCGTGATTATGAGTCGCGAGAGGGAAGAACAAAATAAATGGCCTCATTATTCAACATCATGTTGGAAGGCAACTAGTGTTTTACTGGCAAAAATTGTAACATGTGGAAGCAGCGAGTGTTGACGATTTTTAAATACAAATGCCTCGAAAAGACCTTTCTTGGTATTGATATCCGGCTAGCGATTGCGGGTAAAGATCAGGACAAGTTTGATGAACATGACAAAGAATCAGTGACGTTGATCAAATTATTAGTGATTGATGAAATGTTTCTAGAGGTTCAGACATGTACGACTTTAGTGGAAATTTGGAAACATCTACGATAATCACGTGACTGCAGATATAGGTAGAGCCTTCTTTAAAAATATGCTCTTTTTGATCATGATGGATGAGAAAGCGTTCTTGCAGGAGTATTTACTCAAGATCAAGGACATCAGAGATCAAATGTCAGCCATAGGTCAGAAGATGGAAGAAGAGGACATGGTATAATCACGTTGAAAAGCTTACCACATGCTTATGAGCATTTTATTGAGACACTCAATATCACCTCTGCCAGTGTTGATCTGAAGTTCAAAGCGCTGTGCAATAATCTCTTACAACAGGACAGATGGAAGAAACAATTTAGTAGTAGCAGTGGAGACACAGGGTGTGGGACAAACATTTGCAGCCAAAGAAAGGGAAAAGACAAATGGTTACAAAAGAAAGGACAAGGTAACAATGAGGATACTTGAAAGAATTTGAAAAACATCACATCATTATTGTGGTAAGATGGGTCAAATGAAGAAGCATTGTAGAAAAATGTTGGTTGAACAAAAATCCAACTAGGGAGGGCCTCAACAAAAGACTTGTTGTAGAGCATTTGAAGGAGAAGGAATCAACCTTCTATGCATTCATGGTCAAACGACTAGCAAATTAGTCTAAGTCTTCTACATGGTATGTAGATTCAGGGGCATCACGCTATTTCACCCATAGGAAATTTTAGTTCATGGAGCACATGACTTGCTTTGATTCAATGGTCTTTAGTGGTGGCGAGGAGTACACAGTTGTTGGTAGAGGGAATGTGCAAATATTCTCTAGAGGGAAAAATTTAATTTTTGTCAATGTGTACTATGTGTCAGAAATGTATCTTAATTTACTCTTAGTGAGTTAGATTATGCGATATTGTCCCAATCTGGATGTCATCTTTAGCAAACATAAATGTTAAGTAGTTGACAAGGAGACGAAGACTATTGCAGTTGGAATAGAAGATCATGGATTATGTCGACTGGTTGACACTAGATAGGTCAAAGAGTGCATTGACAACCAAGAGTGCGTTTGATATCAATTCACTTTGGCATCAGTGGTATGGCCACCTCAATTTATCTTATCTCCTAGTTGGCTCGAGAGAATTTGGTAGATGGCCTTGTTGACATTTAGCAGTAGATACAAGGTGTTTGTGCAACTTACCAAGTAGGGAAGCAACATAGAACTCCATTTGATGATGGATAGGCTTGGAGAGCCAAGAGAGTCCTACAGCTGGTTCATGCAAATATTTGTGGACCAATGAACATGACATAAGATACTGTGCTAGGTATTTTCTTTTGTTTGTTGATTTTAGTAAGAAAATGTGGGTGTATTTTTGAAATTAGAATTAGATGTGTTTAATGAATTTCAAAAGTTCAAAGCATTAGTAGAAAGAGTCTGGTTTGTGACATAATCACTCTTAGATATGATAATGGAGGCAAATTTTATTCCAAAGAATTCAATGACTTTTGTACTAAACATGGCATAAAAAGACAGTATACAACACCCTACACTCCACAAGAAAATGGAGTAGTTGATAGGTGGAACCGTACTATCATGGAGATGGCTCGACGTATGATGGAGAACAAGAGTGTTCCTAAGAAGTTTTGGGTTGAGGTAGTATATACTATAGTTTATTTACTAAACAGATCTCCAACATAGGTGATCAAGTAGAAGACCCCAGAGGAAGCATGGCCTGGGAGGAAACCAAAAGTTAGTAATCTTAAGGTCTTTGGTTCCATTGCATATGTTGGATTTCAGATGAAAAACAAATCAAGTTAGATCCTAAGAGTAAGAAATTGATGTTTACAGGGTACAGTGACAATCATAAGGCCTACAAGTTTGATGTTGACACTGACCGCTTGACTTTCATTCGAGATGTTGTGTTTGACGAAGAAGCTGGGCCCTTCTAGCGTTCTCCAAAGTTCAAAATTATCGACAACTAGCCTATTGTGGCTAAGGATTCAGGTGTTCAGCTTCGGGTAGTCCACCTGAAGGGGGATTTAGAAAATGAGGAGTCTTCCAAGTCGGTAATAAACCTTGATTTGATTAATGATAACCTGGATCAATATCTAGATGACACAAAAATAGGTAACCCAAGTCATGGTGACAACATTGATTTGGATGAAGAGGCTCCCAATAAGAGACCGAAGTGGTGGGAAAGCACCATTGGAGATGTTTGGGTAAAGTGAGACGATCGAGGGCAGATCATTGAGAGGCAAGAGCAAGAACACAATTAACTTTGCTCTAAGAGCTAATATTCAAGGCGTTATGAGCCATAGGTATTTGAGGAGCCAAAAGGAAAATTTGAATGGGAAAAGACCATGGCAATAGAACATAAAAGTCTTATGAAAAATAAGACTTGGGATCTTTCAGAGCTTCCATTAGGGAAGAAACCCATTGGATGCAAGTGGGTGTACAAAGTCAACTACAAGGCAGATCATACTCTTGACAAGTACAAAGCTTAGTTGGTCGCAAAAGCATTCTCACAAAGAGAAGACATTGACTACGAGGAGACCATGCGATTAGTCCTAGCCATGGCAACTCAATTTGATTGGACAGTCCATTAAATAGATGTAAAAAGTGCCTTCCTCAATGGAGATTTAGAGGAAGAAGTGTACTTGTTTCATCCTCAAGGTTTTCAAGTTGTAGGGAAGGAGCATTTTGTATGCAGATTGAAGAAAGCTTTATATGCCCTGAAGCAGGCACGAGGGCATGGTACATCAAAATTGAAAGGTATTTGGTTGAGCATGGATTCTAGTGGAGTCCTTTGGATCCAAATATGTACATCAAAAGCATTGGTAATGATTTCATTCTGCTAGCCATATATGTAGATGACATCATTATTACAGGTAGTGAGACACACAATTGAACATATCAAATTAGATATGAGTAAAACTTTTGACATGACTGATCTAGGCCTCTTACGTTGCTTCCTAGGTGTAGAAGTTTGGCAAACAGGGGGTAGTATTTTTGTTTCACAATCCAAATATGCTAGGCATTTGCTAGACATATTCAGAATGACAAATTGCAAAATTTTGTCAACACCTATGGAGAAAGGGTTGAAGCTTTCAACCAAAATTGACTCTAAGACCATTAATGAGTTAGCTAATAGGCAACTAGTGGAGAGTTCAATATATCTTATAGCCACTAGATCTGATTTGAGCTATGCCGTGAGTTTCATTTCTAGATTCATGATAACACCTAAAGTAGAACATTGGATTGTAGTGAAGAGGGTGTTAAGATATGTGAAAGGGACACTTGACTTTGACATTTTGTACAACATAAGCAAAGATCCTAGGCTGGTTGGGTTTAGAAATTCAGATTGGGTAGGTTTTGCGGATGACAAAAGATTCACTTTTGGTCATGTTTTCAACCTTCGCATAGGTGCAACCACATGGACCAGAAAGAAACAATAGGTAGTAGCTCTATTCTCGACATAAATAGGATATCAAGGAACAATAATGAATCAACCCAACCAATGAAAAAGCCTAACCAACCTTAAAAGAGATGATGGGTGGAACCTTAGTCACACTTGGAATCCTCTATTAAATTCCCTTTCATAGTCGTCATCCTCCTCCTTGATCTCCCGCTCCCCCTTTCCGTCTTCTTTTTTCTTCACCAACTCTCCCCCCCTTTCCACTCCTTTTCTGCCTTTCATTTTTCTCCACTCATCTTCCTAGCTCACTCCTCGCTTTCCACCTTTCTTCATGGACTCCCGTTGGTCCCTTTGCCTCGCCCTACCTCTTCCTTGTCGCTCCTTTCCTTCCTCTCCCCTTAGCCCCTTATCTTCTCTACTTCTCTCTTATCTATCTAATGTCCTCTTTTAGTTCTCTTTCTTCCTTGATCCATCCTTGGTTCGTCCTCTCTCGGGCCTTGATCTTTTTCCTTTAGTCGTTGGGTCTCTCTACCCTCTTTCTCGTGGGTGTTTTCCTTCATTTACCCTTTCTTCTAAGTTTTCCCTCCTTTTCTTTTTATAGCTGCTCTCTATTTTATTTGGTTCCTCCTTTTCTTAATTTTGTTTACTCCTAATTTTTACTTTCCCTAATAATTGAGTTCCCCTCTCTCTCTCTCTCTCTCTCTCTCTCTCTCTCTCTCTCTCTCTCTCCTACTTTTATTGTTGTATGCATTGGTATATATCTTTATGTATTTCTCTTGTAGCCTTTTTTGTTTGCTTTGTTTAAGACTTTTTTGTATATCTTCTTTTATATATATATATTTAGATTCATTTATTTTAAGATTTTATTTTTCTTCTTCGGATCTTCTCTCCCTACCATTCCTTCCTCTTCCTCGAAACTCCCCTTCTTCATCTTTTGTCCTCGAGTTTTGTTCGACTTAGTTCCTCTCTTTTGCAGCACTAATCCTTCTCTCTTTCTTATTTCCTTTTGTGATGTTATTTCTTTTGTTTCCTCTTTCTTTTGTGCTCCTCCTGTATGTACTTTCTTCTCCTTTCTTCTCTTATTTTGCTTATGTATACGTTTAGATGTTTTTCCGCATACTTGATTGCATCCTCTTACTTTTTAATTTTATTTTCCTTCTTTTATCTGTATACTTTTTGCTTACATTCACTTTTATTCTTTCTTATACATTCTTGACGTTGGATTTACTGGTGTTTCTTGCAGTTTCCTTTATTTGTGTTCATTTTTAATCTCTCACACACCTATATGTATATACTCTTATTGTTTATTCATATATACATTTATTTAAATATATATTTATACTCATATTGTTTATTCATAAATGTATATATAGTCATTTTTCATTTATTCATATTCTCATATTCATTTATTTATATATTAACTTTTCTTGTCTCCTCACCTTTGACTCCTCTTGGAAGTCGTACCCAACCCTTCTCTCTCTCTTTTTAAGAGACTTGCTCTACAATTTACTCATCTGTTTTCTCTTCTTTTCTTCCTGATGATGGATCATGGAGTGTGATCCGAACGTTGAGGCAAAAAAGCAATACACAGTTTATCCAGAAGCACTACAATCTCAATAATGAATCAAGTTTGTCCCACCCCACAATGGATACCCAAGGATTGGAAACAAATTAACCATAGATAAATCACTTATTATATGGGTATTCCTTTTGGGTTGGGATTATCCCTTGCTGATATGTGGAAATGATATCTTAATCGACTAAAAACTAAACTTTCCAATTGGGGCAACAAATTTCTCTCTGGCTGAAAAAGTGCAGGTTGCTAACAATTTTTTGGCTACTCATGTCTACATTTCTTCATGCTAGATGCCTTCTAGAAAAGGATATGAGGACTTGTGCAAGCTTATCAAACAACTTCTCTAGTCTAAATGGGATGTCAATGTTGGTTATAGCTCTATTTCTTGGCTCCATTACATTTAGCCCAAAAACAAATGTGGACTTGGGCTTATAGACTCTAAAACTCAAGGAACATGTTTGGTTGCCAAATGGATCATTAGAACTACTAAAGGCGACGAACCATGGAAAATATTACTCTAACATAGATTTATTACTACGGTTATTAAAGGGAAATGATAGGATATTAATTGGCTAGATAAAATCCTCTTCACTTCTAACTTTCAAATTAAAGCCTCTCTCCCTATTCAATCCATTTGGAAATCTTTGAAAAAAGTTTATTAATTTCTTTCTTGGAAAGACTCTTTGCATCATGGTTTCAGTTTCTCATCTTCCTCCATTTGGTGGAACAAGCATGTTCAATTTCAAGAAAAACCTCTTGCCATCATGTTTCCTAGACTAGCTATTTATCTTTTCAAAAAGAATATCAGACAATTATGGGATTTATGGAACTTTGAGTCTATGCAATGGTTTTCATGGCCAATCATTAAAGAAAAGTTTGGGCTGAGCAATAAATACAAACAATTTATCTTTTGTGTGCAATCTCTTGTGCCTCCTAATCTTGCTATTAAATTATGCACTCCTATAGCCTGTAATTTCTTTAAAGACTGGTGTTGGTTATTAGTTCATCACTTTTCTTTATTCCCCTTGAAACATGTGTATCTCCATCTCCATAGTAAATGGAGATGTAGACTAAGTCATAAACGTTGGAAAAATTTGAGCTCCTAAATTTGGAAATCCAAATTTGATGCCGATGCTGGTTATTAGTTCACCACTTTTCTTTCTTCCCCTTGAAATAGGTGAATTTAATCCCCCAGCTCAATAGTAAATGGAGATGTAGGCTAAGTCATAAATGCTGGAAAAATTTGAGCTCCTAAATTTGGAAATTCAAATCCTACGCCGATGCTCAAATGCTTGCTTGGAAGTTATTACACTATAAGTTACTAGTTGGGGAAAGAATTAGATTCCTGCATGTCCAACTAGTTAAATTCCCTCATTTCCATGCTAACGGAACCATTAAACATCTCTTTTGGGAATGTAACACTACTAAAACTCTATGGGTGCATGTTTCAGAGACTTGCCTACTCTTTTTGGCCATTACTTGAGTTGGAAGGAAGCATTGTGTGGCTTGGGACTAATGGAAAATATTGTTGCCAACTCTATAAGACATGTTATTCTCTTGCACTTATGGAAAATCAGATGTACATCTGTGTTTGCTAATGCTATCACTCACCTTGTAATTGAAATTGTAAAACTTTACTCACATATTTCTCCATATTGCTTCATTATGTTATCAGATACAGGTTTTGATAAAGAAAGATGAGAATATTGCTTCCGGTTTGATCTAGTCAACCGATAAATTAAAGAACTACAATGCGATCATGCAAAAAAAGGAAAGAGAGCTGAATTAAGGTCTCTTCCAAAAGATTCCATGATGGATATGAGAATTTGTATAAAAGAAAATAGGGCTGAAGATGGGTTTTTATTCAGATTTCCACTTCTACCAATTTGTTAGACACGTGTTGTCTCACTAGATGGCAAATTCTCTTCCTTATGGACTTAGTATTGCTATTTAGAAGTATCAAATTATTGTCTTTTCTCAGTTGCCAACATGTATAGCAACATTGGCCTTGTATCATCCACAATGTACAATAGCTTTAGCTTGGTTTCATGCTCTGCATTGCTGTTTGGAAGTATGGGCTTTTTTTTCTTTATGCTTCTACACTTTCTAGGGTCTTTACTACCCTTTTTAAATTCCCAGATTGTATAGTAGCATGTACAACAACCCCTTTATGTATGGTTGTCTTTACTCCTTTGTAATCGGTGTTTTCTTTGCCCAGGTGTTTTTCATTATTCTATACACTATATTTTAGTGGGTTACTCTATTGTAATCTTGTTTTTTCTTCTTTTTTCAGCTACTATTTGATAGCTGTTATTATTTGTATTCAACCGTGCTTTGTTTGATATATTAAAAAACTACACTAAAAATTCTACATTTCATAGAGTTATAAATATATGTCTCTTTTAGGTGCTTCAAGTTAAAATATGGACTTATGTTGGTCAATTCCTTTATAAAAAGGTGACACAATTCTAAACTTTCCCCTCATGGACACTCTAAGAAATGTATTGTGATTTTTTTGGTGCTATTGAACAATACATTGAGTCTCCTTTTGCTCTTGGTTTTTTTCTTGAAAGGGTTTTCCCATAATATTGTTGTCTTTATCTTTATGATTGTAAATCTTTGTAATATTTCTTCTCTTGTAATTATTGTAGATCATATTATCTTTGCATTCTCTCTTCATTATTTAATGTATATAGTGTTTCCACTATCTAGCTTCCTTTCAAGTTTTTGATTATACATTGCATAATAAGTATTGTAGACACCTAAAATCGACCTCGTCCTTACGACATCACCTAGATGCCATCTTGCAACATCTTGTGACACTTTCATCCTAGGCCCCTTTCATTATCCAATTAATTAAATAAACTATTTTATTTATTTAATTAGTTTTTAGTCCACATTAATCCATTTCCTAAATTAATTAAATAAAATATATTTATTTAATTAATTTTGTCTTAGCTTCCCTTTAACTACATTAATTAAATAAATTTTATTTATTTAATTAATTTATTTCTCTCACCTTGTCCTATAATTAATTAATAATTTATTATTTAACTATTTATTTTTCACTTATCCTACTCCTTATACACTTTTACCTATTAGTCTTAGCCGCCCTCATGAAAATAGGTTCTATCTTTTCCACATCCAAGATCATATAAATATCACTACCAATCAAGTCATTTTCTTCTGGTGCATCTACCAAGATATACCAAGAACATCTACATGGATCTAGAGCATTTTGAGAATCACATGAGTTTTTCAAGTACTGTTATGTTGCTAGTGTGAGTAATCAACATTATCAATTCAAAGATCATTATAAAATATCAAGGGCAACAAGGACTATGGTAATAATGTAACTTCATTTACTTTCTTTAGTTACTTGCTCTTGATGTGATGTCGAATATGGGGTAGGTTCATTGATGCATTTGTTCCTTATTTGATTTCCATTTTCTGCATACACAAGTATCACCCCATGTATTTTGTTAGGATTAAGGTAATATTAACCTTGCAAATCCTATACATGTCATTTGTCTCCAACATCTTGGGAATGAGTACATATGTCTAGGAGGTGATTGGGTGAATTATTTAATTATTATTTTCTCTAGCTAAGTTGGAATATTGGTTGTAATGGAATTAAGGAGGAGGTTACATATGATAGTGCTAGTTATGGAGTGGTTTGAATGCATTTACATCACTTTCTTATTCCTAGGCATAGGGGGAGAGAGTGGAGCATCTTTTGTAATGACAAATGAGGTTCGCATACATGTAGTGGCTCAAAAATAGAGTGCTATTCTAGGGATGTGTCATGAAAGTTGTTTCTGTTGATGGAGTTATTGAATAATTGGTCATGGGGGTCATTGGATTTTTTCCATATCACGGGCTTCATGGTCATTGGTTTTGGGAATAAACTTGTGGTTTTCCCTACTCCATTCCTCTATAAATCGAATGCTTTGGATAGTTGTTTTATGGGTCTTTGCATGTTGTGTACTATTACATTGCCATAATACTATCATATTGATGAGAGAAGTTAGATGTATTCATGTAACATTTTTATTGGATTAATACAAATTTGTGCTCTCTTTGATGGTAGAATTTTTTGAAAGGGTTTCTCCACATACATTCGGTGTTATGTGTTTGATGTGTTTCCTGACATATTAATATTTTAGATTCATTCACTAGTTATTTGATCTTTCATTTATAGTAATTTACCCTATTTCTTAACATTTGGTATCAAAGCTTTGGTTTTTTTAGAAAGGGATTCCTTTCTTGGAAGTGTTGTGGGTTTTTGGCTTATAGTAGGGGATCTTGACTTAGTGGTTTTATAGACCTATCTCTGGTTGGAGCCATGACATCTACTTCCCATTCAAAGATTGAGAAATTCAATCACAATAGGTACAAGATGTGGAAGCTAAAGATGGAGGATCTCTTGGAAGGAAATGGATCAATGGAGAGTAGTTACAAAAGAAGGAAAACCCTAGCGAATGTTTGATGAAGATTGGAAAAAATTTGGACAAGAAGGCATGTGAAACCATTTGGTTGTCTTACAGATTTTATCCTCTTTCATGTCTTAGAGGAGACTACCACATTCACACTATGGAAGAGGATATGTGATTTTTATCAAACTAAAAGTCTAACTAATAAGTTATATCTCAAAAGATGTTTTTATTATTTGAAAATGAAGGTGATTCTATTGCTAAACATCTTAATATCTTTAATTTAATTTTCAATCAACTAGGTTTAGTAGATATTAAAATTTATGAAGAGGATAAGTGTATACTATTACTTTGTTCTATTCTTGAATCTTGGGAGAATTTAATTGTTGCTATTAGTAGTAGTGTTGTAGAGCCAAAGATGGATAGATAAGAAATCCTCTATTTCACATTTAAGGGTGGTTATTTGCAAGGATTTCATTCATGTGCCTAGAGAAAAGTGATCTAAGTTGGATCAATAAGGTCAAAAATGTATATTTTTAGATATGGTAACAATGTAAAGGGTTACGACCTTCGCTAAACGCCCCTACTAGTCCTTCAGCTGCCCTTGATTCATCTACTGCGTTGATGGCTTCTCTCTCAGTGCGTGTTTGCTCCTTGCCTAAGGTGTATGTTGAGGATCCCCTCTCATCTCGCTTTGTGGACTTCGACTTAGAGTCTTCTTGGTCAGTTGTTCAAAGAAAGAAGGGACTCCCTAAACCTGTCGCTACTTCGTGACCTAGGGTTAAGGGAGTCAGATTTGTACCCTCTGGATCTGGGGGTGTTTAGATCCATTGTCTACAGTTTGACTGCTGTTTCTGTGCTGTGTGGCCTATTTTGGCTTGTTTTGCCCGATGCTGGGGGCTCTTGTTTGTAAAGGGTTCAGCCCCTTGTTAGCTGCTTACCATTATCAAAAACAATGTAAAGGGTTACAAGATCTGGAATCCTCTATCCTTAAAAATGATTTATTCTAAGGATGTGATTTTTAGGGAACTTGGAGTATTTTCTAATTCAAGAAAACCAAAGGAAAAAGAAGGAAGGAAAACAATCGAGAAGTAGGAAGATAGACATGTTGATGAATAAAATTATGGATTTGAGGATAGAGAGGAAGAAGAGGATTTAGGTGAGAATTTTAAGTAGGTTAAACATGTAGAGGAACAGTAAAATAGTCCCTAACTGCACCATTGAGAAGATCCACAAGACAACAAAACATAGTTGATAGGTATATTCCACCATATTTCCATTATGTATTTGCTTTATCATGTACTAATGACAAACCTAGATCTTTAAGGGAAGTTCTTCCTTCAAAAGAGTATGATTCTTAGATGGAGGCCATCCAAGAGGAGATGATGGACTTGGATAGATGTGACACCTAAGATTTTGTGAGTTTGCCCAAGGGAAGGATGATGAGCATATGATTATACTGGGAGGGGGGGGGGTGAATCAATATAATACAATCTTTTTACTTTTTCACAACTTAACAACCATAACAATATCAATCACACAAGATATACCAATTATGCAACACAAGGAGAACACAAGATTTACGTGGAAACCCTTACGGGAGAAAACCACAACAAAATATTGCTTATATATAAATATTTTTTAGAAACTTCCTAAGCATCAACATATTGGAGGCACCAACCCCCACTGCTAAGCACCAACTTAGCAAGAGACACCAATCTCTTTTGTTTGTAGGCACCAACCTACATGAGACACCAATCCCCTCTTATAAGATTTGTGAGCACCAACTCACTGGAGGCACCAAGCCCCACTACCAAGAACCAACTTGGCGAGAGACACCAATCTCTTCTTTAGGAAGCACCAACTTCTGCAACAAAGTTCCACCTTCTGAATGTTGCTTCTTCAATGGATGATGGATATTTTGATCTTCTTCCTTTTATTCACTCCATGATTTCCCATTAATCATAACATACTTGTATGCTTGTATGTTCTCACTTTATACTCTACTAATCTTTTCTACATTGAATTATCTTCATCTATGTTCTATTAATTCTCCCACACTCATATCTTCTTCATTCAATCTACTTTATAAATGATGTTTCATTTTCAATTATGTTTCCCTTCAAATCTGTATGTTCTTTCAAATCTGTAGCATACTTATCTTTTAAATCTGTATTTATTCCTCTTTACAAATCTGCCATAAATGATCTTCTTTTCAATTCTAATTTGCAGAACTTCTAGTGTAAGATATTATATTTTACTACACACTACTCATTGCTACCTTCCACAATTCTTACTCCTTTTATATATGCTTAGAGGAGAGGCAATTTATTTAAGAGTCATGTCTTTATAAGAGAGGTGCCTCTTCATAACATAGTTTGGAGTGCTACTATGAGAGGTTGACTTACTTCAAGTGTTGCCTTTATCTTTAAGTCGGTCTCTTTAAACTTATTTGATTTAACTCTTTTAAATCACTGCCTTTGCCTTTTAGTTGGTCTCTTTAAACTTATTTAATTTAACTCTTTTAAATCTGTTTTTGATTTCACAAGAGTGATTCCTTTCCAAGGAGTCAACCATCATCATTAGAAATGTTTAATCTCAATTTACCTTAATTCCTTCATAAGCGGCGACAACACTAGGTCAGCCCAATTAATATAGATTTGACTTCTCCCATAAAAGAAAATTAAAACAACTTGCTCCTTCCCTTAAAAACAAACCCAATTTTCAAAGCCTCTCTACACTGCACTTTTATCCTTTAAGTGAGTATATCAGGTCCATTATGTAAAGCCTCACAAATATCATCTACAATGACTTTATCTCTCATATATTTTCCTAAAGATACATTCTGGAATGTTGCATAACTTATTGTTGATGATGATTGTTAGTCATAACAACATGCATAAAAATTTGCACAACAAACCTTTATTATCTTGTAAAGTATGATCAACTTAGGATAAGTTGATGACTCCAAGTCTCCATTGATCAGGTCATGATCATCTGACGTTACTTAGAGGTTGATGTGACATGCTATTTTCCATTTCAAGGTGTCTTACATTTGTCTAGATAATTAGTATTGTACTGTGTCCTGTAAATTTGCTCCACAGAGAGGTTAATTCTACTCTATTTCCAAAGATAGCTGAGATATTTGAAAGTTTGATCAATTCTTCTGATCATTGATCATTATGAACTTGCTCTTTCTTCTACACTATATATTTATTCAAATGATGTGTCTATGAGTAGATATGTGCATGGATTTCATGGATATTTGTATGAATTTGCATGATATTGTCAATTTGACATGCTTTTACTCTAAATATGCTTTGTATTTTCAATTATCTATGAGATATCAGCATATTTCATGTTATTTGCTTTTGATTCTCTATTATTTGCAATTATGGTGATGATTTGTTATGAAATATGCTTCTCTTTCATTCAATATGCATAACATGTACATTTACAACAACTTTGAAATGAGTCCTGAAATTTTCAGCAATCAAATTTCAATTAAGTTTCGAATATTCAAAATATTGCACCCCTACACCTTTTATAGAATAAGGTGAGGAGGTAGTTACATTTGACCAATGGTCAAGATTTGTCAATTAAGATCAACGGTTGATAATTACACTTTGACTCAATCAACTCTTCCTCGTGGCACAGGTTGCCAGTTGGCAACCATTTGTTTGACTCATTATTGATGAGTACCTTATGCATATGTTCTCTTGGTGATGCATCTTCATTCATTCTTCAGGTTCCTCTTCCTCATTTTCTTCCTCTTCATCATTGTCATCATCTTCATTACTTTCAGCATCACTGTCACCTTGGTGTACATCCTCCTGTATGTGGACCTTCATCGCTGTCCTGATGTGCTCATATGCATGTACTATTTTATCCACCTCTCCCCCATCTTGGATTCTGGTTTTTGTTATGGCATGCTTATGAGACTGGAATTTAGCCTTGAGAGCTTCCTGCTTACCTTTTCTGCTATTCAAAGTCTCATTGTAGGTTTCTACCTTGACTTTTATCCTCATGATTTTATCCATCACTTCCTCTGTCAGGTGGGTGAGGGGGTCATCGGCGATCGACTTGAAATTATCATGCAGAGCTTTGATAGCAAAGTCTGCATCCTGATTTTCAATTTTCCCTTCTATTTTACCCTCTAGAGCCTCAAGGATATCTGCTTCATAAGCCATCATGCTGTGCAGCTTTATACTTATATCCATGAGCTTGCCATTGTATTTCTTCAAGATATCACATTCTAACCTGATATCTTCATACCATATGCTTATCAGTAGGGCAGTATTATTATTCAACACTTGATTATTTATCAGAACTTGTGGATCAATTCTTTTCATTTCATTTAGAGCAGTCAGGTCCTTTTCCAATTGGAATGACCTTTTCCCTGTTTCATTTTGCATTTATCTACCTTTCTTTTCAAATTGCTTAAAGAATTCCACCTCTGTAGGGATGTTCTCAAAACATCCTCAGCTCCAGTGAGAGCTGACAACATCCATTTCCCTATGATCATTGCCTCATGTCTCATTAGGTCTAGCTTAGTGACCTCTTCCTGGGATATGACAGTCAATGGGACTACTGGATCAACGGGTGTATTATCAGGGTTAATTAACCCTTTTATGTAAGAATGCAGCTGAGAAATGTGCTCCTTATGCATTTTATTTTTCTCTTTCTCCTTCTTTACCCTTTGGGTCAAAGAATCAATAATGTCCTTCCCGTCCTGACCCCCTGGTCCTCATTGGAAAAACCCAAATTAACAGTTGTGATTTGGAAATCCTCTAGGGTGATCTTGCCCTTCTCTTTCTCAACCATGGGAAGTGCTACCTATGTAGTCCTTCTTCCTGTAGCAGGATCTCTCTTTATGGCTGATGTCAATCTGGCCTTCCTTTTTGGTTTCATCATTGTTTCAGCAAACAAGGTGGAAACATAAAATTCCTAAATTTTAGACCCCTGTTCCATGCCTATTTCTCTCTCTAACCATTGAGGCACATCATCTCCAGACCCTTGATGCTCTTTGTCAACATCACATCTGCCCTATTCTCTAGTATCTGCTTCTATTCTTGGTGGAAAAGGCACTTTCTTAATTTCTTCCTCATGGAGTTCCTCATGAGGGGGATCTTGTTGCATTTCTTCTTGCTGAGGGGCTGCCTTCTGCAAAGGAGGATCCTGTGGAATGTCCACATTATGATCCTATGTCTGATCTTGTACTCCCTCCTTCTGACTTTCATCTACTTTACTATTTTCCTCATCCTGAGGCATATTGACATCTGCGGATGTCTGTGTGTGTTGGCCTTGTGCATCACCCTGATCTTGGGTCATTTCTTGTTCTGTACCTGATGCACCAATATCCTATGGCTTGGGGTCCTCATGACCTAATTTATCTTTTTCTCTTGAGGCATCTCCCAGATCTCCTTGAGTTTGAGTAGCATCAGCACCTGATATATCTTTATCACCTCCGCTCTTTTGTTGAACCTCTACTATTTTTGGCTCTGCGGGCATTTCATGCTATTGCTGACCCATATCAGGAGCATTGCTTTCTTTTTCTACTTGCTTAGCCACTTCAATCTTCTTTGTTTCATCAGGTGCACCTGCTTTATCCTTAGGGCTTACATCACCCTTGTATGTTAAATCTATAACTACAGGGCTAGTCACCTGATCAACCAACTTATCAAGCCCTATCTGGGCTACTTTGTTTTACTTCTTCCTTTGTTTGCTTTATTTCTTCCAACACCGCCATTTGTGCTAATGAGGTCCCATGAGGGGTCATGCGGGTGTTGGAAGCAAGAGTCTCCATTCGTTGAGAGGCCACACTCTAAATGACTTCATCATCAGATAAGTCCATGGTATCCTCTAAGGAGAAAGGACCACTCTGACTTACTTTGAACACTTCTCTTGTTTGTTCCTCTGCCTTCTTAGTTTTAAGATTTATTATGGTGGGAAGAGGAACATCATGTTGTAGTTCCTTTCTAAACGCTTCACCACTGACTCCTCTCAATACAATAGGGTTAGCCCTGATATCCCCCCGCATGGATGTTCTTTGCTTCTTGGGTGGTGACATCAGCAGCATCACCCTCCTTTTCTTACTGGCTATTATCAAGTCATCACCTATAGGTTCCTTGTTTACCTGCTCTTCTTCCAAAGGGATGTCCTCTCCCACTTCCTACTGCAAGGCTTGGCCCTCTACCTGCACCTCAGTAGTTTCAATAGCTAGCCTCAAAATTCTCTTAGTCTTTGGTTTGTCAATTAGAGGCTGTGCAGATGATGCGAATGCCTGAGATGATGTTGATGCACCTGCAGCTGGCATGACAATCCTTTCAATTATCACCCCCTTTGGTTCATCTTTAGTTTTCTTACCTCTAGGGGGACCCTTCCTTTGTTTTTGTGTGGGCAATCTCTCCCCATTGGACTTTCTTTTCTCACTGAGGAAATTATCATATTTCTGATTAGCTATTTCTTGCCTTTTCTTTTTGGCATCAACTGTAAGGGCCACACCCCTTTTCTTCAATTTGTTTATCTCCTCATCCACCCAAGCTTGGGTTAACTGTATCACTCCACCTGTCAGATGATCAAGGGATATATCCTCCAGCTGTGTAAGATCAGGGACTGATATGGTGTCATTATACACCTTGTCTTCATATTCATTAGACATAATTTTTCCATCATCCTTCCTCAGCTGTGCTAGTACCGGGATGCAATCAAATGTCTTTATTTGGTTCAAGGTGAGCCTTTGGTACTTCCTTCTCCTCACCTCAGCTTCATCCTTGCAGTCGGTCCAGAAATCTTCCAGATGCTTTTGATGTATAGGTTTTCCTACTATGTTCTGCATCTTGCCATAGGGATCATAAGATCTGGCCAAGGGAAATGGCTGCAGATACATCAATTTCAGCCCTCCCATGACATGTTTTATGCTCTCTGAGTTTGAGCACATATACCAGCCCATAGACACTGGAAACAACACCAGAGGTATCTTCTTTTATGCTTTGTATGCTTCAACTATGGTAGACACCTGTCTGACAAATTCCATCAAGACAACCCCATCAGTAGGGTATCTTGGCAGCATAAGAGGTTGTCCTTCAAATCCCTCTATCCTTATATATGAAAAGGTGGCAAACTAGATAAACCAGGCCCCATGTCTATAAACAACTTCCTGAGCTTCCATGCTCAGCCTCTTGGTTCTGTCTTCCTCCATGGTCCTGACTAGATGCATAGAGAATGCATCATTTACTAGTTTGTAATCCAGGAGGTAATCTTTTCTCTGTAGCTAAGGATAATGATCCCATATGTGGGCATCATTTGCATCACCGCCAGCCTTGCCCACTATATTTAAGGCATAAAAGGTTCCTTTATAAGCACATGAATATACCACATAAGAGGTCATATAGAATAAGCATGTCTGGCCTCCTAGGTTCCTCATTCCTTCATCTAGTGCATCACTGAGGATCTTGGCTCATAATGGCCTATTATCTGCATATAGGACCATCTGGATGATTCCAAACATCTAATTCTCAAAATTCCCAGCATGAGGCTTACCTGTCATCCTGCTCAACAGGGCAATCATATACTGGTATTCTTCATCAAAATCAAACTTATATAAATGTATGGGCAATTTGGCTGAGGCAGTGTAGGTGTTGCTTGTTGACCTCCATTGATACATCCTCTTCCTTGTATTATTATTATTATTATTATTATATTCTATTTCCAACTTGCGTAGATCTACACTTACCACCTTCTTCCCAACTGGCAGATTAAAAGTAGAGGTGATGCCCTTGATTGAGAACTCTGCATAAATTCTTCCATGCTTCTCCACCTGCTTGGTCTCAGGGTTATATTTTTTAGCACATTCCACTACTAGCTTTGGGGTGTCCATGGCATATGGAAAACTAGTTGCATGCCACATTCCTGAAACATATACCCCATCCAGAATGGGATTATCCTTATCATGATCTACCCTTGTTGACCATGTTGCTAGGTCCGTATCTCCTTGGTGAGTGTCACCTATGACGCCGTACTTAAACTGTACCCCCTCAAGCTGAACAAACACAGGCTTGAGAAACTCTGAGTCAGATCTATTCCTTCTAAGATCTACAATGGATTCCTACAATAAACATGATTTGTCTTACCTTACAATGTCCACATGTATTCATACAACATTATGTACTTCTATATCATGCATACTCTATCTATTATCCTTTACTTCATCATGATAAGCATACCCATAGAGCCAAAGCACAAGAAAGCATAAATACTCTACTTGAACATGTAGAAAACGACAACAGGAGGGTTTTCAGTTACTTACCTGACAATGCTTTCCTTCTAGATTAGATGATCAATTATGGAACAGGGTTGTAGATGCCGAAGATCACCCGTTCTATTACACTGAAGGATCTATTCCATTAACAGGTAGCTATATGAGGGTTTGACTTCTCTGCTTGAGTAATTTCTCATTTTTTCACAAGGTAAATGAAAATAACCTTCAAAAATTACCTTTAAATGCATCCGTAGGGCAAATTAGGGTAAAACTATGTTGGGTCGATTAAATCCATTGATCTTCTACAGGGAATTCATGGATGATGCCAAGTGTTTGATTTGTATTCGTAATCGGCGGGAATTCATCTACCGTATTCAAGTGTATTTAATGTCAGGAAATAGGGGGTGATCTTCGAAAGATCGGGTGATATTCAAAATATGACCCCCTCTAGATAAAATGACCCCCCACCTTTGAGCGGCAAAATTGGTGCAAAAGAATCAGGTGATGTGGTCAACATTGACCACGTGTATATCGGGTCATGAATTTAAGATTAGGGGATGTTCAAAATATGACCCCGCAAATAAAATAACCCCCCTTGGGAAAAGATTGGTGTGACATCAGTGTGTTGGCGACTTTGTTTAATTGTTATGTTTCAATGACATCATCGTCATGTTAAGGAATATGATGGGCATCGGATATATACCTCTGTGAGGTAGGATGGAATGATGATGTCATCATCAGTGTGTTTTCCTTCATTCATTGGATTTAGATGACGTCACCGTCATATTGGCATAGGGTGATATTTGCAAAGAGGGTGATATTCGTAAGATGATAGATATTAAAAATATGACCCCCCTGTAAATAACTGAAGTTGTTTGACGGGTAGATATCGACTCTTCATTAAAGTTGACATTCACACTTCGTGGATCAAGTGATTATTGAGTGATAATACAATATTAGGGTGATCCTGTCTAAGATGACTGATGTTTGAAATATGACCTCCCCTTGGATATTAGGTTTGACCAAATTTTGACTTAACATAACTTTCTCCCCTTAGACAATTTTGGGGTGATCCAAAAGGCAAACCTGCTTGGAATTCTACGTACTTTCTGACCATGAGGTTTATAATGTGAAATACTGACTTTGGCAATTGACCTCATCATGGTGACAAATCCACCCTCTTACAGGGCTACATGCATGACTAATTTTACCAAACCGCCCAAAGTAGAAAACAACAAGCCAAAGCAGTAAGAAAAGTTGGGTCCCTGTTTTGTCAAGGCAAAATGGGGCGTGTTGTGTAACCACACAACACTTATCAAGAGAACACCACCCTTTGACATCAATGACAATAAACTTACCAATGATCTCCCATACACCTTTGCTATCAATGACAACAATCTTCTAACAATATCATTCATACATCAATGACGATATCCTTTTGTCACGACTTTGACATCAATGACAACTAATCCAACAAAGGAAGCCCATTAGTTGCAAGTGGGATTTGATTTTGGTGAAATTTTCTCTCTTGTTGCTATTTTTTTTTCCATTAGATTCCTACTTTCTATTGCTACTAATTTCTATTTTGAAGTAAAGCAAATATATTTTAAAACTATTTTTTTGCATGGGGATCTTGGAAAGAAAATTTATATGTGACAACTAGATGAATTTGAGGTAAAAGAGAGAAATTTGGTTTGCAATTTAAAATAGTAATTTTATGGTATGAAACAAGTGCCTCAAATATAATATTAGAAGTTTGATGATTTTACATTGAAGTTGGATTTTGTTAGAAGTAAAGAAGATCACTGTGTTTATATTAAATATATTGATGATGAAATTCTAATTATTATCTTGTATGTTGATGACATGTTGCTTATGGTAACACTTAGGTGATGATTATGGAGCTTAAAATTTAATTTTATAGTATAGTTGACACAAAAGATTTAGGGGTAGAAAAATGCATTCTTAGAATGAAAATCAACATGGATTGAGCTCACAATAAACTTTGGCTCAATTAGAGTATGTATGTTGACACTATTTTGTAGCAAATTACTATGTAGGATTACAAACCAATAAGTATTCCATTACCTAATGTGTATGTAGAAATATGGAATTAAAATTAGAAATAAATCACAAATTGAAAGCTCCTATTCCATACTCAATATTGTTAGTGTAGGTTTTTCTTTTCCGAGTTGGTTATTTAAATTCCTATTCCTAGGTTTTTCCTACACATAATTAAGCTTGCTTAGGATTAATTAAATGAGTATTAGTGTGAGTGGGTGCAACATGTTGGCATCTTCCATGGGAGTTACATTTGCCTATTTTAGGCTATTGTGGTGGACTCTTCCCATTGGTCATGTAGAGTCAAACTCTACATTTTGATTTTCTATTTTATTGTTGCTTAGTTTCTTCAGTTTCTGTTGATGTTTGTTTCCCGTATCATGTCATTGCAAAGAGAATTTCCAACTGATGCAGATACTGCCACGTGGGATAGAGTTTTGAAGAAGTTATAATAATTTCCAAGTGTCGCAAATAGTGCTGCACATTTTCTTTACGCTTTGTAATTTCTAGGTGTTGCCAGAATGTGCCACATATCTAGTTTCTATATTTCCTTTGAAGTTATTTCCTGAGCACAGAGTGTGCCATGTGTTGCTACCGCAGGCCTTGGTGAAAAGTGTCTTTTGCTATATCTTCTTCGCAGGTGTTGCCAAGTGTCTCTATTGTTTCAATGCAGACGTTGCCGCGTGTGTTCCTTTGATTAAGCTTCAGGCACCGAGATACATGTGGTGGGCCTGAGGGATATTACGACACAATTCCAGTTTTGTTCGGATGGTGCCACATGCTGCGAGCGGAGAGTTGAACTTTTCCATTTTGATATAGTTGGGTGTTGCCACGTATAAGTTTCAGTTGAAGCGGAGTGTGACAAGTGTCGTCTCCACGGGGCTTCGAGAGACTCATTTTTATCATGATTTAAAAATAGCTGGGGGGCGCCATGTTCCTATTGTTGCTCTATGCGGATGGCGCCATGTGTCACCATATTGTGACTCTGTTTTGGGAAGAAAAGAAGCATATGGTGGATCCCATGAAATAATGCCACAGCTTCTAAATGATGCAGGAAGTGACAAGTGTCATTGCCGTAGGTGCTCAGGATATAAACTAAAGAAGCTTTTAAGATCAACAGAGAATGCCAAGTGTCCCAGTTTTGTTTCTCAGAAGCTATCGTGTATCAAGTTTGAAGTGTGGTGGATAGTGACAAGTGGCAGAATTATTTGTGTCCCTTTTGAATAAAAGGAAGCTAAGCATTGAGCGGGAGGTGCCACGTGGTATATTTTGAAGCCATTTAAGAACTTGTGGGTGATGCCATGTGTCGCAACAGAATAGCAGTTACAGTGCCACATATTTTATCACTCCACTAATGAGCGCGCTGGGAAGATAGTTGCAGGTTCAAGGAGATTCTCAAGTGTCAGTTCAAGTCCCCATTGAGTTCTAGTTCTGTTCAGGCCGTTGAGATTCCTGGCAATTGAGGGTGATCTTGGGTCAAATTTTGTGGCTATAAATACAAAAATATTTTGTAACCAGATATACAATTATTGATTGAGAATTCAAAGATTCTTGTTGTGATCAGATTATATCATTTTGCCTTAGTTTAGCTATTTTTGATAAGGAAGCTGATATATCTATGCATGTTTCTGTGCCTTGTGTATTTTGCTGAATTGTTAATGAAAAAGCTTTGTTATGTGCCATTGGTGATATTTCCTGTGTCTTTGCATAAATCTTTTGAGTTTAGCCTTTGATCTTTTAATTCATTTATTATTTGTCTATATTGATCATGCAACATTTGCCCTTTAATATAGTTGAATCTTGAGAATTTGATCATTGTGCTAGTTACTAAAATACATTTAAATCAGGCACATTGCCATAGAATTATGAGCCTTGTTTATTGTATCTGTAATCTTGTTTCTTCCCTTTACCCAAAACCCTATTGAAAAAGGAAGAGCCAGCTTCTATAAAATTTGGAGGTTGTTTCAAGTGTCAAGTCTCACATTCTTGAAACTTCCCATGTTGGTGTTGGAACCTATGTAATTTTATACATCAACAGTTTTTAGCACGCCCGGTGGGACCTTTCTTGAATTCTGATCAAGATCATATGAACTAGAGTGCATCAAGGAGTCAAAGCTATGGACCAACAACAAGAGCTCAATCAGCTGCTAATCCAGGGATTTTATTGCCACCATTAGTTACCACTCCAAGAAGAAGAGTAAATTGAGTTGCAATAGCAATAGGAGCAAACATGGGAGCACCTGTACCTCTAAGAAATTATGCAAATTGGAACAATAGCAGTCCCCTCATCCTTCCGACACCACTAAACACTTGGGATCCAATTCCAGCTAATGCTTTGAAATCTTTACCCAAATTCAGTGGAGAAGATTCCAAGACACCAGGGAAGCATCTCCAAGATGTATCAGATGTGTGTGCAGTACATGTTATTACCATACAAAATGTAGCCATCAGGCTGTTAGTGGCTTCTTTCAAAGGGAAGGCTCTAGATTGGTATAGATCTTTGACCCCAAATTCAATATCTACTTGGGACCAGCTTTGGGATGCCTTCTTTGCAAGATTCAGTGAAAAGGACGATAAATCTTCCCTGCTGCAGCAATTGATCACTATAAAGAGGGCACCACAAGAAGCTATAACAAACTTCAACACTAGGTTTCAAAAGACTTGGGACATAATCCCTGCTACAACCAGACCACCATTAGGTATGGATATTGTATTCTACGTCAAAGCTTTCAATTTTGATATATCTGTAATGATCAAGTCCCTAGGAGGACAAACCCTACTAGAAGCATATGAGTTGGCTCTAAGAGCTGAGAATAATCTGATAGATGTTGGAAAATTGCCTCCTCTGCCTCCTATGCCTATGTTCCCAGAAATTTCTATCCCCTTACCTCAAGAAGTCCCTAATCCACCATCTGTACCTGTATCCATGTACACCTTCCCAACATCTCAACAACCCATTGTGTCAACACCCTTTGCCCTTCCATCTGAAATGGATGATGTCAAGAAAATCCTTAGGACATTTTCAAATGAGATTATTAATCTCAAGAGGCAACAAACTTCTTACCCAAATCCTTCTTACCAGGGATTCCAAGGAAATAGACCCCCATATCAGCCAAACCAGTACCAAGGTGCTCAGAGACCAAATAATCCTCAACCTTCAAACCAGTTGGTCATAGTTACTACACCTTTGCAAGCTGCCCCTCCTAACCCAAGTAGAGAAATAGTTCCTGGACAAAACAATTTAGAAGAGGATGCCAGTGCTTGGTGTTTTCCTTGCAACAATGCTCATATGCCCAGAAATTATCCTAGAGGCAATTTACAGCAAAAGATAGCAAAGCAGTGAAAGATGGAAAGTCAAGCTATGATGTCTAATGCTCCTCCATATCAGTCACCTAGTGTCCAGAATGCAGTAATGGTGGCTCAGATGCAAGGAATGTCCATTCAACAAGAAGAAGAGATTTCTCTAGAACATGCTTTGTTTTCATGGATTGAAGAAGAGGATTCAATATTCTTGAATGAAGCATCTACCTCAAAGAAACCCGTACTACCATCTGATTACTACACCAGATTGAAAAGAAGGATGGTGGAATAACCCGAAGCTCAAAATAATGAAGCTGGTGGGGTCCCTCCCTTCCAGGCTCACTATAATCCAACTCCAAGGAAAGAAATACCTCAATTGACTCAGAATCAAGTGGTCTCTAATCCAGTACTAGAACGAGAGAAATATCCTTACTACTCTAAGACATAGACATTAGGACCCATGAATGTGGTAGAATAGCTAAAGAAGACCCCTTCTCATGTATCAATATGGGATTCCTAAGCAAAAGACACTATTGCAGGAGGCACTGTAGATTCAGGTTGATCTCAAACCTGTCAATACAAAATAAGGATGTACTAACAAAGGAAAGGCTCAAAATAAGGACACTTCACCCTTGCAGTTAGCTGCTCTGTTGAATGCTGCACCAGAGGTAAGCAAACCTAGGCCTGAGCCATTTTACTTAGCTTTAATAGTGGGAAAGAAATTGTTGCATAATTCAATGATAGATTCTAGGGCTAGTACTACAGTCATGCCAAAGCAGATAGTGGATGCTTTAAAGATAAAATATGAGCCACTAGCTAAAGGGGTCATGCAATTAGATGGGAAGTCTGTCCAAACCATAGGAAGGATTAAACAACTCCCATTGCAGCTGTATACTTACCCAAATATAACTATCAAGCAAGATGTGATGGTTATAGATATTCCCCATGTCTTTGGTCTATGTCTATCTAGATATTTCACAGCTAAGATAGGAGGATACATGTCCCTTGATTGGTCACACTTGATTCTAAGGACTAAGTATGGGACAAAGATGAAGGTGCTGTCTAAACCTCTGTCTAAGGATCATATTATTGAAGAATCAGCTCCAAGAATTGAAGAAACACATGCTATGATGAATAGGGAGGCGAGAGTCTTTGTTGAGGAAATGGGGGATTGGACCGAACATAATCAATAAGAAGAAGAAAACAACCAGCTGATGACCATGATGCAAAGTAACCCTTATGGAAAATATGACTCTACTAGTTTGGGCACTTATGTAATCTTTGAAGAAGGGCAAGAAATACCAAATGTGATGAGATTAGAGGTGCCTGAAGAAAAGAATACAAATAGTGACTCTGAGATCTGGACCTTGAATTTTGATGGGGCTAGAAGTAAGAATGGTGCAGGGGTAGGTATATGTCTCACTTCTCCAGATGGTGAGAAAATTCTTAGAGCCATATGCTTTCAATTTGTTTGCACAAATAATGATGCTGAGTATGAGTCTTTGGTGCATGGTCTTATGCTAGCCAAGAAGAAATGGATTAAGAATCTAGTGGTCAAAGGAGATTCAGAACTGGTTGTGAAACAAATCAGAGAAAATGCTGTGGCAAAGAATGTAAGGATGAGATCTTATCGTCACAGTATTTGGGATCTAATTAAGGGCTTTGATTCTTTTAACATTGAAGTTGTCGCTAGAGCCCAAAACACTGAAGCTGATAGAATGGCACAAATCGGATCTCAGTTTGACCCAGCAAATGACCTGCTTATTAATAATCAAGTTGTGAAAGTCATAGTTTGGCCAACAATTCTAGATAATGTCCAAAACTGGCAAGTCTTGGATAATAATCTTTAGGTACTTTCATTTTTGCAACAGTCAAGAGAATTTGCTGATCAATTACAGCCCAAGATTGAAGAAGCATATGGTGACCAAATTATCCAATTGAAATCTAATAAACTCCCAAAAGGATTGATTACACTAGAAAATGTATTTGACCCAAATGATGTAAGCCTGGACAAGAGGAAATTTAAGGTAAGCAAAGATGATTATTTTGAAATTCAAGTCAATGAAGGAAGAAAATTGAAGGTAGGCAATGCTACTACCCAAGAGGAAAAGGATAAGCTAATCTCTTTGTGTAATAAGTATGATAGAGTAGTTGTGTGGACCTATGATGACCTTCATGGTTATAACAGAGACATCATTCAACATACCATAGAACTTGATGAGGGGTCAAAACCAGTCCATCAGAAACAAAGACCAGCAAATCCTAAGATTGAACCCTTAATGGTCGATGAGTTGCAAAAGCTTCTAGAGTCCAAGATTATTTTTCCAATTAAGCACTCAACTTGGGTATCTAACTTAGTGCCAGTAAGAAAAAAGAACGGGGATATAAGATTGTGTAGACTTCAAAGACTTGAATAAAGCATCATTGAAGGATCATTACCCCCTACCATCCATGGAACAAATTTTGCAAACAGTGGCTAGATCAGAGAGGTTCTCTTTGCTAGATGGTTTCTCAGGGTACAATCAAATTTGGTTGGCTAAGGAAGACCAACATAAGACAACATTCACTACAAAGTGGGGAACCTTCACATATGCCAAAATGCCATTCGGTCTTTCAACTGCTAGGGCTACTTTTCAGCGTGCCATGGACATAAAATTTGGAGACCTTATAAATAAGATCATTTTGATATATTTGGATGATCTTACCATATTTACCAAAGATGCCAAAGATCACTTTGAGCACATAGAAGCTATTTTTTAGAAATGTCAGGAGTTTGGGATCTCCCTAAATCCTAAGAAGTGTATTTTTGCTGTGCCCCAAGGGAAACTTCTGGGACACATTGTTTCAAAAGATGGAATCTCCATTGATCCAGAGTGAGTCACAACCATATTAAATCTATCTTTGCTAGTCAACAAGAAGGCAGTTTAGTCCTTTTTGGGTAAGATCAATTTTGTCAGTCGCTTTATATTCGATTTTGCAGGGCTAGTTAGGCCCATTACTCTACTACTAAAAAATGATTTAGTTTCAAATGGACACCTGAAGGGAGACAAGCTTTTGAAGAAGTCAAGAAAGCCATCTCTACTACCCCAGTGTTGAGGAATCTAGATTTCTCTAAGCCCTTCATAATGTATGTATATGGAGGAGAACACAGTGTTGCAGCTGTCCTAACCCAGAAAGATGACAAAGAAGAAGGAGAACACCCAATTGCATTCTTCTCCAAGACCCTAAGGGAGTATGAATCAAGGTACAATTTCTTTGAAAAGTAAGCTTATGCTATGGTAAAAGATCTTAAAAAATTCAGGCATTTAGTGACAGGGAACAAGATCCTAATATTAGTAGCTCACCCTAGTGTAAGGGAGTATATTATGGAAGGTGAGATTACTGAAAAGAGGGCCAACTGAATAACTAAAATCTTAGAATATGATGTAGAGTTAAGGCCTACCAAATTGGTTAGAGGCAGGGGACTTTGCCAATATATTACTCAAGACATAGAGGAGTCAATGCCTAAAGAAGCAGAAGTTGAAAAAGTATTGAAGTTTTAAGAGATTGACCAAGATTCTTGGGTAAGTGACATAATATAGTTCATGAGAACTGGTATTTTCCCAAATGAACTCTCCCTTGACAAGAAAAGATACTATAGGCAATAGGGAGTCCATTTTGTATTGATTGATCATGTTTTGTTTAGAAAGAATATTGATGGAATACTATTAAGATGTGTAGAGAAGGATGAAGCCCAAAAGATACTGCACGAGTTCCATCATGGAGCCTCAGTTGGGCATTTTTCAGCAAGAACCACTACAATAAAAGTTACACAAGCTGGATACTATTGGCCAACACTGTTTGCAGATTGCTATCGGGTGGTTAAAGAATGACAGGCTTGTCAGTTTTACACTGGGAAAAGAAGAAATGTTGCATTGCCTTTAAGTCCCATAATAGTGGAAGAACCCTTTGCTCAGTGGGGTTTAGATTTTATTGGAATGATTAAGCCAGTGTCAAATATGGGATACAAGTGGATCCTTGCTGCAACAGACTACTTTAAGAGGTAGAGCAAAGCAGTGCCACTTAGGGAAGCTACCAAAAAGGTTATCTTAAAGTTTCTAGAGGGGATAACTACCCGGTTTGGTCCTCCACGCATTGTCATATCAAACAATGCTAAGACATTTCTTGGGGCTAAAATATCACAGTTTGCTTTAAAAAAATGGAATATATCTAAAGACTTCTTCTAATTACTATCCACAAGGCAATGGCTTGGCAGAGTCTACCAATAAAAACCTGATTAGACTCATATAAAGAATGGGGACTGAACATTAGAGAGACTGGCACAAATCTCTTAATTCAACACTATGGGCGGATAGGATCACACAAAAGCAAGTAACTAAGATGTCTCCATAGGAGTTAGTCTATGGTAAGCATGCAGTGATGCCACTAAGTATAGAAGTTCCTGCCTTACAGTTGCTTAAACAATTGGAGATAGAAGAAAGTGGCTCGATGCATGTGAGGCTCACCAAGTTACTAAAGGTTCATGAGAAGAGAGAAAAGGCACATGAGTCACTAATGAAACATCAACAGATTGTAAAGAACTGGTTTGATTGAAAGACCTCCAATCTAAATTTTGAAGTTGGGTCACTTGTTCTCAAATGGGATGAAAGAGCTGTGAAACCAGGCTGACACAGTAAGTTTGACTCATTATGGACATGATCTTTTAAAATCCGCTCTTGTAAGCAACAAAATGCATTTGAGCTAGAGACTATGGTAGGAGAGCCTGAAGAGATTCCTGTAAATGGGATCTTCTTGAACCATTTTACATAAGTCTTGAAACCTGCCATGTATCATAGTTAGTTAGGTGTCTTTTATGTCCTTTCCTGCTTCTTCCTTGCTTTCCCACTTTTTCCCTTTTAAATAAGTGTTCTCAGAACACGTGTCCATAGAACAGTGGCCCCTTTTGTTAGCAGTTGCGCGTACTAAGGCCGTTCGGTGGTCCCTTAAAGCATCAAGAAAGTACCAAATCATATGATCGCTACTTTTAATACTGATCTGACACATCGTCATATATGGATTTTCATAGATACACTAACTGTCTTTTTTGGCATTAATGCCATTAATAAGACGTGATGGGTCATTAATGCTTCCTTGCACCTCATCAAGCTAAGTTTTGAATCGCTTAGATTGTTGCATTTGCTATTTCCTTATTCTACATTTTAAGTTGCTGTCTGCGTCGAAGTTCCGTGCCTTGCCTGCAATCATAACTAAGTCCAGGTTTATTTATAGTTTCAAGTTCTTGCTTTCTGTGTCAAGAATTTATAAGGCTTTTAAAAGAGATACATAAATGTCAGAGCCACAATCGCCACAGGAAGGGCTAGGGCTCTTTGAGCTATCTGATAAATCGAAGGGCAACAAATCTTATGCGTCTACACTAGCGTAGCCAAGAGCAAGCTATCCAAGGACAAGGGTCTTGGATGCGGGGGTGAGTGCAAATTCCACACAAGTAAAAAAATACACAGATGGCATTTTTGATACACATATGTAGAAGAACCCAAAAAATCTTTGGGAGGGAGCTCATTAGAGGTGCCTCATCTGAGCTGTAAAAGGGTAGTTAGAAACCTTTGGAATGAGGGTCTGGACGTCTCAATTGGCACAGTTTGTAGTTCCTACTATTCACCCATATTTGGAATTAATCGACCTATGTGTATAATTGTTTCATCCTCCAACTGCCTCTATTCAACATGGCCCCTTCATGATCCAGATAACTCCTAAAGCAATTCAAGATATGTTGGGTTTGCAACATGACATGATAGCTACATTTCCTATGATTCCCAAGTTGCAGGCCAAACGAGGAAATCTCGACAGCAAGGTGAAGTTTCTAAACACTAAAATGCATCTAGGTGATGAAAATACCCAGTTGCCTTCGCTACCCACAGGCCGTGCTCAGTTCAATCCTGATGTTCAAGATGCCCTTGCCATGCTGTCTTTTATCTTTGGCCAGTATGATGCTTCAACGATGCATGATTGGTAACTTGCAATAATTTTTAGACTGAAAACCATAGACAAATATTAGGAGTACCATCTCGACTTTGCAGAACAAATCGCTCAGGCTATGGTGGATCAACTCACAAACTTTTCTCAGGATCATGTTTTTAGGTATTTAGCATACCTATTTCACTTAATGCTATATCAAAATTATGGTCTCTTTCAGCAATGTATGCCTTTAAATATGTATGACTCTGAGTCTAGTAGCAATAGAACAATCCCAGTGTCCGCATGGACCCATGTTCTATCAGATACCTCAGATACATATGAGTTTGTAGAGTGTTTTGTTGTACCAGTTTTTAACCAATTAGGGTTTGAGCCTGTGGAAAATAGAATGACAGAGAGCCTCAGAGGTTTCTTAACGAACTTGAAAATTCCTTGTGATTACTCTTTTCGAGCCCATACAACTATTAGCAAACTTCATGACTTTGCTGGGGAGCCTGTTCTTCTCCCAAAGGTTTTGACTCCTAGGGTTACATTTTTAGAGGTGGCTCGACAAATTTCTATCATTGATAACAATTTTGGATATAAAAAGAGGAAGAAGAAAATCTATGATGTTTATTGGACCAGAGAGAAAATAACAATTGAGAGGAGAGAAACTGAAACCTACTATTAAGGAAATTGGCAAATTATGGTTTCTTGATAGTTGAAGATAAGTGGAAGTATGATCTAGATAGATTCCTAGCTTCTTGGATTATCAATAATAAAGTTTTTGCAAAATTCATTCATGAGAGATGCCCTTTTTGGGAGAAGAGATCGCCAAAGTAGGATGATCCTGCAGTTTATGTTGAATTGAAAGACTTGCCAGATAAAGGTCCCAGGCCATGGGAGACTTTTTATAAGAAGATACAGGATTTTGACCCAAAGAAGTGTTGCAAGTATGAGGTTAAATAGTGTTGTCATTGATGTCAACATACTCATATTGCTTTGATGAGAAGGATTGGATGAGCTGTGTGCTGAGGGTATTGAGAAAATTAGTCTCAATCAGGAATAGTGAAGAACAATGATGAGAAGAAGGCCAAAGTACTCAATAGGTTGAGGATCAAAGGATACAGATTAAAGGGTTTGTAGATATGAGTCTTGAGATGCTCTAGTTAATATTTTAGAGGTCCGCATGAAGATATGAAGAAGTTGTGATCGATCAAGTAGAACCGGTTCCGGAAGATGCTCCGGAGTGATAGAGTGTTACAAAAAGGTCCAGTGAGATTTGGAAGTACATTGTCCTATTCTGTGGATTGGAAGGAGTGTTTGGGATGTACTTGTGATGTGTCATCTCGATTTGCATATAGTTTGGAGGTCCGGAAGTACCTTTTGCATTATGAAAGTGGCGGTAGACTGTGTTCCTAAAGTTTCAGATGAAGAAGAAAAGAGATTATGATAAGTAAAGGAAGTGCGGATGTACCTAGTCATTCAGGAAAGCTTGTGAAGGTTCTTGGTTCATGTTGAGGTTGTGTTGTCGGTCCGCATCAGTGGTAGAGCCCGGAATTGAAGATATTCTTTCAAATGAAGGTGTTCTTGTTCAGTATGGCCGACCAGATGTATTACACATCTTACGGATAATCCTGTAGGTGTTTGCTGACTTAGATGATTGTTCCTAAGTCGATGCCTTGTATAAATAAGGGATTGTGAATTCATTTTGGAGTGTGTCTTGGGATGATGAGGGTGTGGTAGTGAAGAGAAGCGCGAAAAGCAGAGCAGAAGTTTTGGGCGTAAATGGAACTGATCTAGGCATGGTCAAGATGTCAATCTCCAGTTCAAGTTTGTGATTCTCATCACTTTGTAGACAGTGTGTCTCTTTGTAGGCAGTGTGCCTCCTTGTGAGCAGTGTGTTCAGGCAGTGAGCCCTAATTGGCATGTGCCATCCATTTTTCTTATTCTTCTAACAGAGAATAATCCTTGGGTTAATCACCCTGTGGTTTTTTCCTTAACTGGGTTTTCCATGTCAAAATCTTGGTGTCCAATGTGTTGATGTTTATTTGCTCCTGTGTTTATGTGCTTTGCTTTCATGTATGGTTAATTGATATGCTATTAACTAACAAAGAAGAATCAAGTGTTTGAAGTAGAAGCAAGTTTTTGTACAACTGATTCACCCCCCCTCTTAGTTGTGTGCCCTAGATCTAACAATTGGTATCAGAGCCAAGTTCCTCTAAAAGGAGCTTAACCGCTTGAGGAGATCTAGGATGTCGTCGTATAAGAAGGATAGTCTAAAGTTTGATGGAACCAATTTCTCTCTCTGGAAATGTCGCATGAAATGTCACTTGGAGTGTATGGGAAAAGCATACTTGTCCATGGTAACAAAACCATATGTACCTCCACAGGGTGGTCCGACAACTCTAAATGAAATCACAGATGTTGAAAACAATCTGCGGACCAAAGAAGCTCTTCTAAGCGCACTGAATGACTCAGAACTCTCAAATGTTATTGACTTGCCAACTGCCTATGAGATCTGGACTAAACTGAAACTTTTGCATGAAGGAGATGAGTTTGTCAAAAGTGCAAGGCTGCAAAGTCTCAAAGGGAAATTTGAAAGATTAAAGATGAGAGATGATGAAAACATCACTACCTTTATGCCAAGAGTAAATGAGCTAGTATGTGGAATTAGGAATGCTAGTGGAACTCTGGATGAAAATGAGATTATTTGCAAAATTCTCAGATCCCTTCCTGCGGCCTACAAAATCAAGGTTGCTGCCATTGATGAATTCAGAGCCCATACAACTGTCACAAGAGAGCAATTGGCTGGCAAACTGGCTGCATTTGAAATGACCGAGTTTGGAGATGATCCCCCCAAGACTGAATCTGCATTCAAAGCCAATGCCTATGTGAAAGGCAAACAAAGATTTGATCCGGGAGAAAATTCTTCAAGGAAGCTGTCATGGTATGATCAAGCAAGAAGAGATATGGAAGAGGAAGAAGCAGAAACTGCTCATCTTGAAGCCCTCATTGCAAAGAGACTACTAAGAGGATCTGATAAGTATGAAGGAAAATTACCCTTTAAGTGCTTCAACTGCAATAAGATTGGTCATTTTGCTTCAAGATGTCCGGAAAGATCTGCAAGGTCAAATTCTAACAGACAAAGGTTCCAAAAGAACTACTATTATGTTCATGAAGAAGATAATAATGAAGGAGTAACAGATGATGAATCAGAAATAGGAAACAAATCCAGAAATGAATGGGTGTTGTAGACACCTAAAAATGTCTCGACCACCAAACTGACTCCCGACATCCCTAAACATACCAATTTCCTTTCCAACCAATTAATTAAATTTTTATTTAATTAATTACCCCTTTCATTTCCTAAATCCACACCATTTCATCCCCAAAATTGAATTAATTTTATTAATTCAATAGACCAAACCTTAGCCAATTGATTTAATAAATATGCAAAATTTATTAAATCAATTCCTCCATTTTTCCTAAATCCAATTAATTAGTTAAAACTATGTTAACTAATTAATCCAGCCTACTAATTAGCCTATCCCTACCCTAAACAATTAAATAGCTATTATTTAATTGCCTACTCTAGCCTACCTCATCCTAGCCTTAGGATTAATTAACTAAATCACTAATTAATTAATCTTATCCCCCCTCTAATCCCTCTACTAATTTATTCCAGCCACATTAATTAGGTTAATCACCCTAATTAAGAGAGTCAAACTCTCATTAGCACTTCTCTCCACATCCCCCAAATTTAAAATTCAAATAAATCACACATCACATTTACTCCTCTTACACATCTCTTACACATGTCATAACTAATAAATATCCACTCTTCCCCAAATGAATTTTTAATTCATTTTACCCTTCCCCATGTGATTTTTAATTCACAAATAATCCATCTCACCCAACCTCATTTATTCACCCCTTTCCCAAAAATGAATAAAAGATTTACTTTTATTCCTAGCCCTCTATCTTCCAAGATCAAATCTAGGCCCTCCACATCACTTTCATCCTCCACCATTGATCTCTCCATTCAATCTCCACCCTTGGATCAAAATCCCTCCAAAAAGTCTATAAATACCATCTCTCACAAGCTATTTTCATCATCCAATTTCATGCAAAGTTACCATCCCAAAATCACCTTTGAGTTAGCGAGTTGCACAATTGAGGAGCATTTCACATTTGAATCCATAGTCTAGGGATAATCTTGATCTTGGGAGCTTCTTTTGGGTGCAAAGGCTCCTTCTTCCCTTGATGGGATTAGGTTGTGTTTTATTAGGTATAATCTTGTGTTTCATTTGCATTTGATTTAGTGTTTTGCCTTATTGCATTTACCTAATCTACATTGGCACGCCCGGTGGGACCCACAAGGTCCAATCTAATCCTTGTTTGTGAGTTTTTGTGTTAGTATCTGACTTTTTGCAGGTTCAGTGCTATTCAACTGTCGCAACGGCGCCATCACTACCGTATTTTAGCGCTATCTCTACGTGATTTTCTTTTATATACTAACCATACTCACATGTCGTGTTTTTTGCTTTTCTTGTTGTTTTCTGTGTTATCTCTTCTCTGTTTTGCAGGAAAACCAGGAATTACAGGGGGAGGTTATGGCAAATTTTTTGAAAGAAATGACAAAGCAGCATCAGTTCCCCGTTTTGACGCCATCCTTCAGATTAGCATCATCCGTGTCTTCCCCCGGATTCAGAAACACCGCGCAGTGGCGCCTTCACTACTACGGATTGTCGCTATCCTCTGTTTTAACGCTTAACTCAGGATTTATTAGCGCTAAATATTGTATCAACGCCATTATCTTAATTAGCGCTATTATAGAGTTTAATTAGCGCCATAAAATATTTTAGCGCCTTCTTTCATAAGTCAGGTTGTTCTGCCCGCAGTGGCGCCTGTACAGGTCTATTTTAGCACTATTTTGATAATTTCTTTTTCTGTCTGTTGCAGGTACTGAAGATACTGACACAACTCTTTTTGCAGGATGGTTTGTTGATTAGTTAGATAACATTTTGATTTTGGAAACTAAAATGAACCCTTTTTTTGCTTTGTTAGGTCTTAAACAACATTTCAATTTGGTGTTTAAAAATCAATCCCAACAAACTCCTTGTGTGAAGTGTGTGTGACTACAACATTTATTTTGGTGCTCTAAAATATACTTCTTTTGTGTGCCAACAAACAAACAACCAAACACTTCAATTTGGGCTATAAAAAGAACAACAAATTGCATACTTCATTGGATAAAAAGAACAACAAACTTGCATTTCCCACGCATCTAATCAAGACAATCTAATACTTGTGTGAAGTGTCTTCGTGGTTGTGTCAAGTAGAGTGAGAAGTGTATGCTCTTCCCTCGCACCCTTTGGTGATCTTGGGAATCAAAAATTTCTCACAACACTTTGCATTAATCACCCCCCATCTAATCCAAAGATCTAAAATTGAACCATGTTTAGTGTGATATAATCATAGGGAACACGTATGCTCTCCCCTCGCATCTTTGTATGAACTTGGGGATCAAAAGTATTTTTTGTGATTATATTGCTTTTGTAATCCTTAGAGGGCCTGCCACCCCACTTCGAAAGGTGGGAATGACCCAAGCGACATCAAGCTAAAGCCAAGCTCTTCCAAGCCGCTATATAAAATAAGGCGTTTGGGATGAAAGTCTCAAGCGACAGGTGTTGTTTTGTTATACCAACAACCAACCTCCCCATAAACCCTCCAAGGCGCAACCCTTGGAGGCTGGGAGACTCCATAACGGAGAGTAGCGCTGCCGCACATATAACCACCTGAACGAATGCCCTTACTAAGAGCCATTGTTGTAGTAAGCCAAAATCCTTCTATTTGTTGACGCAGAGGGCAAAACCCTTGAAGCGGCCCCAATTCATGCGGTTCTTAGCCGAGGTAGCAGGGACAATCTAAAGGTTTGGAGAGGGTCAAGCCTTATAAGAAACCTGGATCTTGGTATGCGTGAGAAGTGTGTGCAATTGTAAGGAGGAGCCGGTGCTACCAAGATCCTGGAGTTACTCGCTTTGAATAGGCGCAGCTAGGGGATTCAACAAATATTGTCACATTCTCGCCTTAGGTTGTAAAAATGTGCTTGTTCTAAACAAAGTCATGTCATTTCACAAACAAAAATCATTGCTTGTTTTGCATTCAAATGTGTGTTAAAGTGCTTTGATTTTTTCACAAACAACTTGCCAAGAGACAAAACAAATCAGTTGTTCACATTCCAAACAGATAAATCTAAAATTTTGCCATCAGAAATCTGTCTACCCTGTTTCAGTGCCATATCTGTCTGATTGTAGCACCTTTTCACTTGTGGATTGGCGCTATTTTTAGATTGACGTGCCTAAGATAGAACACATCAGTTTGTCACAGTCCAAACAACCAGACCCAAAAATTTGCCATCAGAAATTTGTTTAACCTGTTTCAGCGCCATATCTGTCTGAGTATAGCGCCTTTTCATCCGTGGATTGGTGCTATTTTTAGATTGATGTGCCTAAGACAGAACAAATCATTTTGTCCCATTCCAAATAAATAGATCCAAAATTTTGCCTACAGAAATCTGTTTACCCTGTTTCAGCGCCATATCTGTCTGATTGTAGCACCTTTTCACCTGTGGATCGACGCTATTGCTAGATTAACTTGCCTGAAGTAAAGACCCATTTTGCTATGATCTACACCTTTTGTTCTGCCATAATCTGTATCCATCTCACAGAAATCTGCCAACAGTCCAGCCATTTTCTTCCAAAGTTTTCCAAATTACACATTCTCTTTGACCTTAGAGGATCAATCACCACCATTGTTGGACCCCTCTGATACATCATAATCAGCCCAAATACATATCTATCCATCCCTATTCAGTACTTTTGCATATCTCCTTAGACCAATATAAAATCATTTCAAAAATCCACATCCAAATCAAAACCCCATCAACAAATCACCAATCAAATCTTGTCACCCTTTTGAGCCAAAGTTAGATCTAGATCTTATCTTTAACATCACATTTTCCTTGAAAAGTCATTAGTCTACCTTTCAAGAAAAACAAATCACCTCTCTTTGCGTAAGGTCATTAGTCTACCCCAAACAAAGAAAATCGTCATCCTTTTTTGTGCCAAATCAAAATCTAGATCTTATCCAAAAGCTCTATTCAAAAAACATCAAGAACATCATCCTCATCATCCAAAAATCAAAAAAATCAAAACGTCAAATCCTTTTTCTCATCATCCATCTTTGGTCCAAAATTTGTGCAAAAAAATTAATATCACCCATTCATATCACCCTTAGGATAAAACCTTTGGAAAAACATATCGATCTCCACCATAACCTTCTACTCCATCTCACTACCACATCCATCTTTGGGTCCAACAAAATCAATTCGATTCTCTAAGGTCGCCACCTCATCCCACGTCTAGAAATCAAATCCATACGTGTATGCCCACCACGAGATCACAACACAAAAAGAATCTAGAAATGGCGGAACAATGGCAACTTGGCCCACCTAACACCAACAGTGGCAACATACCCTTTTATCAAACATACAATCCACCTACATATTCCTTCATCCCCCCATTTGGCGCCAACGACCCTTTTCACTTCTTACCACAAGCACCAACATTACCACCACCACCACCACCACAAAATGTCCCCACCATATCCCAAGATGACCAAGATGTCTTAAGCTTCATGCAAGATGCCGATAATATGGACCTACTTGATAAAGTCCTAAGATCGGACCCAAAGAGATATCTTGACCATCTTCTCAAGCTTGGTGCTCAACTTCCCCCCATCACAACATCATCACAACCATCCACTTCTACAATCGTCCCTACCAATACCCAAGCATCTACATCGCATACCCAACCCACTATCTCTCAAACGTCAACACCTAACGTATCTACCACCTCCACAACCTCAACCATTACCACATCTACAATTTCCACATCCACTGCTGTGCCTAACATCTCCCAACCCGTCATCACTTCTACTACCACAACTACCGTCAATCCTTTCGCTTCACTCACGATGGGCACACAAGGCAACATCACACAAGCAAGTACCTCCACAAGTGTGCCCCCACCAAACCCGCACACTCTTGCATACCTATGACAACTATTCTCACAACAATCCCACAACACATCTAACCAATCCAACGTCCACATACCCAACGTCAATCTCACAAGTCAACATAATCCCAATTCCCAAATACCCCCACATATTCTCCAACAACTCTATGCGCACCAACAACAGTAGGCACTAATCAATCCAAACCCCAATCCGCAACACCAACATCTTAATCAAACCAATCTCCAACATCAAATCCCACCCCACCTCCAATATCTCACCAATCAACAACCCTACACATTCCAACCGTAACAACCACAGGATCTCAACACCATCCTACAAGGCTTAATTCAAAAGGTGGATGACCTACAAACTGGGGGCAAACGCAAATACTATTCCTTCGAGGATATTTGCCCCTACCCATTTGATCACACCTTATACATGCCCCCTTTCCCTAAAAACTTTGAAACGCCAAAATTTGACAAATACAAGGGAAAGGGAGACCCTAGGGACCACCTAAGGGAATTCTACATTGCTTGCCTCGAAGTCTCTCACAATGACACATATCTTATGAGACTCTTCCCAAGAAGTCTTGGCGGCCAAGCCGTTGAATGGTTTGCCCACCTTCCACCTGGAATTCGAACATTTCTCGAGCTTGCGGAGAAGTTTGTCAACCACTTCTCCTACAACTTTGAACATGAGGTGTCTATGACCAACCTTTGTAACACCAAACAAAAGAACGGTGAAGCTTTCGCTTCTTTCCTACAAAGGTGGAGGGGCCTAGCAAGCAAGCTCCCATGGCCTATTCCTGAAAAACAACTTGTCACCATGTTCGTGGCCAATCTCAATCAGGAATTAGGGTTTCACTTACAGATTCTTTGCGCATCTACCTTTGAAGAGGTTATTGACAAAGGCACCACTGTTGAACGAGCCCTCATTGCCAAGGGTTCTATCAAACTTTACGATCCCAAATCCAACAACAACAACAATAACAACAACCACAAAACCAATCACAACGCCCCCAATACCAACAACAACACCAACATGCAATCTAATGATAAATCATGTTATTGGGGGAAGAACAAGAATAATTTGAACGACAGCGACACCGATGTGAAGGCCATCCAACACATCCAAAACCACACACCGGCACACACGTATGCAGCAAACACCAATAACCAAAGAGGACCAAATAAACCCCGCAAACCTCGTCAAAATTTCACACCGTTAGTAGAACCTATTGAGGACATCCTCGATAGATGTCTCAAGCAAGGAGAAATCACACTCCCGCCTGTTAGACCACGCAAGACAATGACCTCAAGGCAACATGGTATAATGAAAATGACTATTGCGAATACTACTGCGTGGCAGGTCATAAGACAGCTGATTGTATGTAATTAAAACACTACATCCAAGACCTAATAGATCAAAATGTCATCAACCTCAAGCACAGTGCACAGCCATCACCAAACGCTAATCTTGGAGCTTACAAGGATCCTTTGCCCAACCATAACAAAGCTTCACCATCCAATCAAGCGTACAATGTCACTCCACCCCCCGCACACTACGACTCCATTGTCGGCTGCATCGAACCCTCATCCCACTCTGTCAACACAATCACCATTCGGGCACAAGCACCCGATTGCGCCGTAACAACCCGTCGAGGCCGTGTCTCAATCCGCACTGCCCCTCCCATTGAACCAACACCCCCATCCACATCTGATCCCCTCCCTCCTCGTCCAAACGCCCGTCCATCACCCACCACTCGATATAACCTCCTAGACCATCTAGGAAAGACACCCACGCAAATCTCCATCCTTGAGCTGCTTCGCACATCACCCTGCCACAAGGACATTCTCGACAAGGCCCTTTTGGAAACACAAGTCCCTGCAAACTTGGATGTCAATCAATTTCAAGCCATGGTCAGCCATATTGCTACACCACACCATATCACATTTTCTGAAAAAGATCTTCCTGCTTCCGAACACCTACATAATGATGCACTACACATCGAGGTCCGCATTCACCAACACACCATTAAAAGGGTCCTAATAGATGGTGGTTCCGGCCTAAATATATGCACTCTAAAATTATTAAAACACTTGGGGTACTCAGATGTGGTTGTGGATGCTAGCGAGTGCATAACAATCAAAGGATATGATGACACCGAGAGACTATCCGAGGGCACCATAAAGCTCCCTATTCAAGTGGGACAGAAAATCCTCGAAACCAAATGTCAGGTTCTGGATCTTGACCTCCCCTATAACATTCTTCTCGGCCACCCATGGATCCATGCCATGCAAGCCGTCCCCTCCACTTTCCATCAATGTCTCAAATTCCCCCACAACGGCACCGAAGTCACTATTTATGCCGATCCTCGTCCCTTCCAATACTGCAGTTTTCTGGAAGGACACAACCAAACATTCTGTCCATATAATAAAGCCACCACCCAAATCACCCCAATATCTTCCACCTCATACATGAACCCCACCAACATCACCACCACTTCATCCCAAACACCTTCACCACCTGAGGTCAAGATCAAGCTCAGCGACCAAGGCTGTGGGGAATACAACCTTCACGACACCTTTTGCGTGGGCTTATTACCCACTCCTAAGACATTTGGCACTCCGAACACAGAGGTAGCTGACACAGTCATCATCAAATGCAAACCCTTGCCCATCTTTGAGAAAAAACACCTTCTGGATCAGGACATACTTGAAGATATTTCATCCTGGCTTTACAAGGATGAGGAAACAGAACAAGACACCCCCACCATCCTAGCAAACAGTTACGGCAAAGGTTTTGAGATATTCAAAAGTATGGGTTACAAAGGATAAGGCGGCATTGGCCTTCATGAACAGGGGATTGTAGAACCACTGCAAGCAACACAAAACCCCTATACTCAAGGCTTAGGGTATGGTCAACCACAGCGCATCCTTAATACCGGCGAATGTATCTTAGCCGAGTTTGCTCCAGTTTCTCTAGACGTCGATAATATTAATGAAACTGACCTACAAGACTCCTTTAGCGACTTTGCCGATTTCTTCGCCTCCTCCATTTGCACCATCTACTTCGTCACTACTCTTGCCTCATCATCCAATGACCTACCATTAGTGTACCCTGACCTCATCGACTGGGACCAACGAGGACCTCCTATTTTTGATATCGCACCTAATGACAAAGCCATTGCTGAAATGATGGGAGTAAGAGACAACTTCCCCTTGGGAGATCACAGAGCTGGATACATCATGGAACTCAATCTGGCTGCCTATTTTGGGGAGACAACCCCTGCTTCTAGTCGCAAAAATACAAAAACAAAAAATGGATCTGATGGTGAAAACCGTTCCACGGTAGTATCAGATCCTAAAAAAGTAAAAATAAAGGACGTATCTCCTGGTGAAAACCTCCATGAGGTGCCAGGGGATGGAAGCATGGGCCTCCCTGAAATAGATAAAGTATATCCTGACAGATCACCCATCTTGGTTGAACCAGCACAGGAAATGAATCTAGGGACAGAGGAAGAGCCGAAAATCACATATAGAGCAGAATCTCTCAGCCTGTTCGAATAGGAAGACTTCTTGGCATTCTTCACACGCAGAAATCACAACTTTGCGTGGACCTACGCAGACATGCCAGGGCTAGATCCTGCCTTGGTTGTACATCATCTTGTAGTGCGTCCTGATGCCAAACTAGTCAAACAGAAGCTCTGAAAGATGAATCCTCAGGTGGCCCTTCTTGTCAAAGCAGAGCTCAAAAAGCTACTAGATGTGGGGTTCATACGTCCAATTAATTATCCTGAATGGGTTTCAAATCTAGTACCTGTTGCTAAACCAGATGGCAGAATCCGCTGTTGCACTGACTTCAGAGACCTCAACAAGGCCTGCCCGAAAGATGACTTCCCCCTTCCCAACATTGATATGATCGTGGATCTTACCACAGGGCATGAGATGCTATCTCTCATGGATGGCTTTTTAGGATACAATCAAATCAAAATTGCCGAAGAAGATCAGCACAAAACATCCTTTATATGCCCATGGGGGACATACTGTTGGGTAGTAATGCCGTTCGGCCTAAAGAATGCAGGAGCTACTTATCAACGAGCAATGACTGTCATCTTCCACGACCTCTTTCACCACATCATGGAGGACTACATTGATGACTTACTCGGCAAATCAAAGACCCGAGAAGAACACTTAGACGTGCTAGCCAAGATCTTTGACAGGCTAGAGCAATATAATGTTCGTCTAAATCCAAAAAAGTGTGTCTTTGGCATCACTTCAGGAAAATTGTTGGGATACATAGTCTCCAGACGAGGAATCGAGGTGGACCCGGTGAAAGTCAAAGCTATTACTGAAATGCCACCTCCTAAAACCTTGAAACAACTGAGAAGCCTGCAGGGTAAATTACAGTCTATTCGCCAACTTATTGCTCAACTTGCTGACAAATGCCAACCATTCCAGCATCTCCTCAGGAAAGATATAGCTTTCACATGGACTACTCAGTGTCAGGACGCCTTCGACCAACTAAAAGCATATCTAGCTAATCCCCCTATTCTATCTCCATCAAGACAAGGAGAGCCCCTCCTCTTGTATATTTCCGCAACCGACATAGCAATTGGGGCTTTGTTAGCACAACACGATGAGCAGGGGAAGGAAAGAGCCATCTACTACATCAGCTGCACCTTGATTTCCAATGAGCTTAACTACACACAAATTGAATGAGCATGCCTTGCCTTGGTCTTCACATCACAAAAGTTAAGACATTATATGCTCAATCACAAGACTAAGCTCATTGCTAAGATCGACCCGCTCAAATATTTGCTAAACAGAGTAGCTCTCACTGGAAGAATGGCAAAATGGGTCATGATTCTCACCGAATTCGACATAGAATACACAGAGAGGAAGGCAATCAAAGGACAAGTCATAGTAGATTAGCTGGCTGAGGCACCTATTCAGGCAGAACATCCTACAATAGCAGAATTTCCAGACGAGGCCATCTTGACAATCACACCAGCCGCAGATACATGGAAGATGTATTTTGATGGATCCTACACTCATAGAGGCTCGGGGGTAGGTGTCCTATTTGTTACCCCTCAAGGTGACACGATCCCTAAATCATTCAAAATCACATTTCCATGCACCAATAATGTAGCAGAATATGAGGCCGTAATCACAGGTCTCCGAATGGCCATCCAATGGAAAATAGAAAAACTAACTGTGTATGGCGACTCTCAACTAGTCATCAGGCAAGTCAATAATGAATACAAAACCAAGGACGATAAGCTCCTTCCTTATAAGAAGATGGTCGATGACTTTAAAGATTATTTCGGTGACATCCACTTTGAGCAGATCCCAAGGTTAAACAACAAAGCAGCAGATGCCATGGCCACCATCAGATCTCTGGTTGACATGAAGCAAGGCAGCAAGAAATGTGAATTCCGGATCGAAGAGCTCCCCATCCCAGCATATGACGTTCCCCAATCTGAACTAGTGTGCGAAATCGTTGGTCCTTTATCCCCCTGGTATTAGGAAACGTACCTCTACCTTCATGATAACATCCTCCCCAACAACCTATCCCCATCACAGAAAAAATCCTTCATCCGTCGAGCCTCCCGTTTCATCCTTGTAGGTGACACCCTCTACAAAAGGAGTCTTGATGGTACGCTTCTATGATGTTTAGACTCTAGGGAAGCTGAGGCATCTTTGGAAGAGGTACACGCAAGTATTTGTGGAGCACATTCAAGTGGACCAAGTCTTTCTAAAAAGATCTTGAGGACTGGTTATTATTGGCCCACCATGGACAAAGATGCACATCAGTTTATCAAAAAATGCCTCCCATGTCAACAGCATGGCGATCTCATCCACGCCCCAGCACAGGAGTTGCAACCAATCACAACACCATGGCCTTTCTCACAGTGGGGACTCGACCTCGTAGGGAAAATCCATCCTCCATCTTCCAACCGCCATAAATTTATAATCACTGCTACCGAATACTTCACAAAGTGGGTAGAAGCAATACCACTCACCTTCACCACAGGCATCCAAATCTCCAAGTTTATTCTCCACTACATCATCTACCGCTATGGTATCCCTCATTCCATTATCACTGATAATGGGAAGCCATTCAAAAACCAAGAAGTTTGCACTTTGTGCGAAAAGTTCGATATCAAACACCGATTCTCCATGCCATATTACCCCCAAGGAAACGGTCAAGCAGAGGCTTCTAATAAAACCATCCTCCGCATCTTAAAAAAGACAGTCAATGAAGCTAGCTATGACTGGCACCTCCAACTCAACCCCGCCCTATGGGCTTACCGCACCAGCATCCGCACTCCTACTGGAGCCACTCCATACTCACTAGTATTCGGATCAGAAGCCATTTTACCTATAGAGGTTGAGCTCCCATCCCTCTGAGTACATTGCAAAACATTATCTCTAATGAAGACTATCATGTCACAAGGTTGCATCAACTTGAATTAATGGATGAGAAACGCCTGAATGCATTGAATCACTTACAGGCATACCAAAATTGCCTCAGAAGAAGCTACAACAAAAAGATCAGAACTAGAAAGTTTGAGGTCGGTGACCTGGTCCTAATGGAAAATCATAAGAACTTGCAAGAGCGTCCGAAGCAAGGAAAGTTTGAACCTAATTGGCTAGGACCTTATGTCGTCACCTCCAACTATGGGTCAGGAGCTTATCAGCTTGCAACACCTGAGGGGCAGCCTCTAGATGAGCCAATGAACATCTTGCATCTCAAGCGATTCTATGCATAACCCATCTGATACCACAAGTCAAAAATAAAAAAATAATACACCAAAAAAAAAAAAAAATAAGAAAAATCAGAGTGCAATAAAACTTCCAATGGTGAAAATCACCTCGGTGATGCCTTGGATAAGTACCATGGTGAAAACCTGTTTCAGGTGCCATGCGTAGTGGCCGGTTCTACCATCTAATAAGTCCTCTTTCCATCATAACACTCCATACCCATGCATCCCATGGCTTGAAATTCTGAAACATCCAGTTTGTTCCCCCATTCTGCACTACCTCACCCACCCACAACCCCATCCATGGAACAAGGATCCTTGTAAGCTCTCCTTTGTACAGTTCATAAAATTAGAAAATCCAAAAACATCATAAAATCAGCAAATCCAAAAAATCATAAAATCAAAAAATCCAAAAACATCATAAAATCAGCAAATCCAAAAAATCATAAAATCAAAAAATCCAAAAACATCATAAAATCAAAAAATCCAAAAACATCATAAAAAAAAAATAAAAAAAATAGAAAATCCAAAAACAATCACCCCATGCATCAATCTCGCATCCCATCACGACCATCTAAACACATCAACCCTCATCACATCCCATCGCAAACCATTCCCACATCATCAAGTCTCGCCAGAACTACATATTCATTTCGCCCGCATCTTAAAAGTACCTTGATCCCGTGGGCACAGGGTATGTAGGCAGTCTGGAATATGAAGGATGTTTCCAGTACTTAGGTATCTAAGATGCACCCATCCCACCCATTGGGATGGTTCCCACTCACTAAGCTTTCTAGATCTACGAAACGATATGCATGCTATGAATACCATTGCAACATAGTCCCTTGCGCAAAAATCATCAAGCAATATACCAACTATAATCTTCCATTTGGCCCGAATGTTCTTTTGCCCATCTTCCACAAAACTCTCCAATCAAAACAGATCTGCGTCCTAGGATATGTCTTTCCTACAATGGACAAAAGTCTATCATTCTATCATCCCGTCTCTTGGCAAGAGCACACAAAGGCTATTTGTATCTTTCGTTGGTCTTTTTGCTTATTGATTTTTATCTTTTCGTCTCACTCCAAGTAATCTCCAAAGCTACCTTGATCTCATTATATCATGGTACGTAGCGGATAGCCCTTGGAGTAGACATAGTCATTGTTTCAGTATGCTATGCTTGTAGGGTTGGTTTCATTACTCCAAGAATAGTATTCATATCTTGAAGTCCAGGTCGGTTCTACCATGAAGTGTCCTATTTGCATCTACAGGCATCAACACCTTAGATGGATTATTCGCACTCACTGCTATGAGTCCCCTTCCTTCACTAGACAAGATTATACTACCTTGGGCATGTATGAAAACAACCTATTGTTTGTGGGTCTAGTCCATGCAATCATCGGATATACATCATCACCTAGGTCATTTCATACCTTTGTGAACTGTATCCTACATTGCTACATTAAACTAGGAAATGCTCTCAAATAATTTTGTGCAACTACTGTTACTAGCTCACAATCATCTTCCTAATCACTCAGCCACCCATCCCATATCCGCCTAGATTTGATAATCACTTTTCCCCCCACCAATCTAACTCCCGCACTAACCCCATCTTCCCACCCTATCTCCACCTAACACATCTTGAACCAAACCAAACCCTCCCCTCAATGACGTGGTATCTTATGACCTAACCATCCTCCAATCTCCCCACCGCCATCCCCTAGACACTCCCACCCCTATCATCCTCACATCCTAACACGCTCTCCCACAGTCTCACCACTCAGGGTCAACACAAGGAACATCATGTGTATCAGGACTAGGCCATCTCACCTATCACCTAAACTGCATACCATCTCTCACCTAAACTGCAGCTAAGCATATCATTAGGTTTCACGTCACGATCCATTTTTGCATATCATTGTAGGTTCATTTTAATCCATTTTGCATACCATTTTAGGTTCATTTTAATCCATTTTTGCATATCATTTTAGGTTCATTTTAATCCATTTTTGCATATCATTGTAGGTTCATTTTAATCCATTTTTGCATATCATTTTAGGTTCCTTTTAAATCCATTTTGCATCTCATTTTAGGTTCCTTTTAAATCCATTTTGCATCTCATTTTAGGTTCATTTTAAATCCATTTTGCATCTCATTTTAGGTTCATTTTAATCCATTTTACATAACATATAGGTTCATTTTAATCCATTTTGCATCTTAATCCATTTAAGTTTGCATAAAACAAAAATAGATTCATTTTAGCTGCATAACATTAAAACATCATATCACACTCATTTACCACATAGGCGCATGATAAAATTAAAATTAATATCATCACATTGCATCCCATACATATAGACATCTCATAAACAATTAGTGCATTACAAACATCACCAGCATTACCATTTGAAACATCTAAATCATCTAGTGGCATATACATTTCCATCCATCATAAATGATCATTAGTCTACATATTTAGTTACATCATATAGTCCATAAACTCACAACACCATAAATATATCACCAACACATCCATGCATCCATCAAATCACACACATCATTTGCAAACAATAAAAGACATCCACAACATATAAAATATAACATGTGCATCCATCATATAAGCATCATCACAATAGAACATCATAAACCATCAGAAGTATCGCATCATATATAATCACCACAAAAATAATGTACATCGCTCACATCATCAAAAAATAAAGTGTCCTGATACAATGCCTCTAAGGGCTAACATGGTATAACTATCACATCGAGGATCCTCTCTCTGAGGGGGTAGGAGACGCTGACCCTGGTCGAGCCTGTGATCCTGGCGGCGGCTGTGGCTGTGGCACTATTGGTACCTGAGGACCCTGCTGGGGCACATGTGAGGGAGGAAGCATCGTCTGCTGAACTGACTGAATAGATCTCGATCGATGTGATCTTGATGCCCCCGATCTACTGAGCTGGCTGTAACTTGGTGCTCGCTGCGCTGCAGGCACGGTTGCATAATACAACCCTTGAAAATACTCCATCCGTGCTCTAGCCTCTGCTAGCTCTCCCTGTGCCTGAGATAGCTGCCCCTATGTCTGCTGTGCATATGTCTGTCCCTGCCCTAACTGGGCCTGCATCCCTGCCAAAATCAGGGCAAGTCCCCCACCCGCAGCCCATACACTACTCAATGCAGTCTCTGCCTGATGTGCTCTCACAAGCACTGCACCCTGCTCTATCCTCAAATCCTCCATGTCCTCTCGAGCCTGAGCCAACTGAGCCTCTAGCACTGCCATCTGCCCATCTACTCCCCGCAGCTGTCCCAACTCAGCCTCTCGATGTCCTAATGCCTCCTCTAGGCTGGCCACCTGAGCACGTAATGTCTCCACCTCCTCTGTCTCATCCCGTGGACGTCGCCGAGGCGTCAACCTCTCATCCTCTACCGCCACCCCTGCCCCTGAACTCCCTGCCCCAGTATCCTGCCTACCGGCTCGCAGCTGCTCCACCCGCGATGGGGATAGATCACCCTGCTCTGTCCTCAGCTGTCCACCGCGCCGTCACGGTGCTCTACCCTGCCGTCTGCCCCTAACCTGGGCTTGCTGTGTTGGAACCTGCTGTGTTGGAACCTGCTGTACAAGAACTTGCTGTGCTGGAACCTCCTACCCCACTGGTCCTTGTCCCGCTGCCACTGATGCCACCTCATCCACATGCTGACCATCTCTCGCAATCACCCTCTCCTCCCCATCATCCATCACCTCTACAATATAGTCCTTCACAATAACCTCATCACCATCCCCATCCGGATCATCTCCACCCCCATGTCCCTCATCCTCTGATATCTCCCCCGTCGGATCTGTCAGTCGAGTGGGCCGATGCATCTGCCACCATGCCTCATAAGCAGGCGTAGTACCTGCATCCCTCATTGTGCTCCTCCAATCCCATTGAACTGGCTGAAGTGCTGCCCAATCATTCAGCGCAACCTGTGGCTGTAATGGTGCGGGCCAGTGAGCTATATCCCGCGATGTCCGCGCATATATCGCCATCTGCTGAGGCATATCTTGTACCAGTCCAAACTGACGCATAACCTGCGAGGGTAAGTACATCTCTATGGTACGGTCCGCACGACCCATAAGAAATCTCTGCTGAAATGTGTACGGGAGATGGACCACATCATCAGGCCATTCCTCACAACTAATATATGCCCGCCATACCATGCTAATCACATCATCCAGTATCCTCCGCTAGTGGCGGACCTATCCAGTATAGGTATACTCTGCATCCCAATACAAAAACACAAACGCCTCAAACAGCTGCCGATAATAACCGCATGTTAGCCGAGTCACAGGGATGTGCTCCCAAAGCCATACGTGTAGCAGCATCACCCCAGCAGATAAAGCCCTGTCATGAAGATAAACGACCGTGTGCATCTCGTGAAGCAACTGTGCTAGCATCACCGGCCCCCATGTGTAAACAATCTCATGGCTCACCATCCCCTCTATCATCCCACCCTAGCCCATAGGGAAACCTCTGCCTCGCCTATTCGGCAGCACCACACCTCCAATCTGCGCACACAGAAATAAGGCAAAGGGATCTGCACCTGCTGCCAGCGTCCTATCATAATCCATCTCCCTCCCATCTGCCAAAAAAACCACGTGCTCTGCTCCGAACACTCTGATCAATGCAGTCCGCCCCCTCCTTGTGTCATATCTCACACGTCGACCTAGAATCGACAGCTTGAGGATGCGATAAACATCCTCAAGTGTGATGGTCATCTCTCCTGTCGGCAGCAGAAAGCTAGAAGTCTCGCTGTGGTATCGCTCCACTACGGCCGTCATCAGAGCTCTATGAGCTCGCAGCACTGGCATCGCTGCCACCGTCCAAAGCCCCAGCGTCTCCAGTCGAGGCCGCCACTCCTCATCAAACAGTGCCATCACGGATTGCACTCGTCGCTCCCGCGACTGCAGTATAAACCGCTATGTATCCTACAGCCACCACTTTTTTATTAGATACTAACTTATTTCCCCCCACACACCTTTTCTTCTAAATGTTGCACAGGCCCAAATCATGTGGCCCCACACGGACAATCCCTAGTGCCATTTTTTACAATGGCGCTACTTTTCCCTACCCATCATGCCAATACAGACAATGGCACCACTGCGCGACCTGTATCGCGCCAATACAGATAATGGCGCCACTGCGCACCCTATATCGCGCCAATCCTGACGATGGCAACGCATGTACTTTTCGCGTCAATTCACCTTTTAGCGCTAAAACTAATAATAGCGCTATTCCCTATTATGGCGCTATTCCAGATGATAGCGCCATTCTAACCATAATATGGCGTCAAAATACCATATTTCTTTCTCCCTAAGTTTTGGCGCCAATCCAGACGATGGCGCCAATATTTCTCCCAAATGGCGACAAAATCACCTTACCCTACCCTGGTGGATAGCGCTAATCTGCAGGATTGCGCTAATCCGCCTTATCTTTGGCGCCACGCGCTCCAAACCCATATCCTAAAACCCAAAAACACGTGCGTAAAGTAAAAAATCACAAAGTTCGGGTTAGGCCCTACCTGGGGTCCAGCCTCGGGTGACCGCCTAACCTCTCAGAATTGCTCTGAGATGTGATGAAGTCGCGGGAACTGTGGGTTGCGCTCGACCATCTCTCCTTTGTCTTTTCTTCTAGAAGGTCAAAAGTGTGCCAATGTGGCACTCTTTGGGCCCACTTTTCCTAATATAGTGGGCCATGTCATCCCTCCATCCCTCCTTTTTTCCTCCAGGGTGCAGATCTCAGCCTTTTTCCTCTATTTTTCCTCCCACCATCTTCTTTTTCCATCACCTCTCCAACTGTCACTACCATCGCATCCTTTCGAGAGCTTACCTGCAAAATTTTCATTTTCCCGCTAACCTCTCGAGGGGGCATCCCCTATCCATCTCATTCCTTCCCGGCAGCTGGGGCATATTTTTCTTCGACCTAATGCCACTTCCCTCCTACGTCCTGACGCCACGTCAAAGAGGGGCAAATGTAGACACCTAAAAATGTCTCGACCACCAAATTGACTCCCGACATCCCTAAACATACCAATTTCCTTTCCAACCAATTAATTAAATTTTTATTTAATTAATTACCCCTTTCATTTCCTAAATCCACACCATTTCATCCCCAAAATTGAATTAATTTTATTAATTCAATAGACCAAACCTTAGCCAATTGATTTAATAAATATGCAAAATTTATTAAATCAATTCCTCTATTTTTCTTAAATCCAATTAATTAGTTAAAACCATGTTAACTAATTAATCCAGCCTACTAATTAGCCCATCCCTACCCTAGACAATTAAATAGCTATTATTTAATTGCCTACTCTAGCCTACCTCATCCTAGCCTTAGGATTAATTAACTAAATCACTAATTAATTAATTTTATCCCCCCTCTAATCCCTCTACTAATTTATTCCAGCCACATTAATTAGGTTAATCACCCTAATTAAGAGAGTCAAACCCTCATTAGCACTTCTCTCCACATCCCCCAAATTTAAAATTCAAATAAATCACACATCACATTTACTCCTCTTACACATATCTTACACATGTCATAACTAATAAATATCCACTCTTCCCCAAATGAATTTTTAATTCATTTTACCCTTCCCCATGTGAATTTTAAATTCACAAATAATCCATCTCACCCAACCTCATTTATTCACCCCTTTCCCAAAAATGAATAAAAGATTTACTTTTATTCCTAGCCCTCCATCTTCTAAGATCAAATCTAGGCCCTCCACATCACTTTCATCTTCCACCATTGATCTCTCCATTCAATCTCCACCCTTGGATCAAAATCCCTCCAAAAAGTCTATAAATACCATCTCTCACAAGCTATTTTCATCATCCAATTTCATGCAAAGTTATCATGCCAAAATCACCTTTGAGTTAGTGAGTTACACAATTGAGGAGCATTTCACATTTGAATCCATAGTCTAGGGATAATCTTGGTCTTGGGAGCTTCTTTTGGGTGCAAAGGCTCCTTCTTCCCTTGATGGGATTAGGTTGTGTTTTATGAGGTATAATCTTGTGTTTCATTTACATTTGATTTAGTGTTTTGGCTTATTGCATTTACCTAATCTACAGGTGTTTATTTCCATCAAGGAAGAAGATTCAATGTCCTCTGAATCTGTCAATCATAAGGTTGTAGAAAGAGCTTTGGCTGCCCAAGTTGAAGAAAAGGATGATTGGGTTATTGATAGTGGTTGCTCTCACCATATGACAGGTGACAAGAACAAGTTCTTAGATTTAGAAAGGTATGAAGGAGGAATGGTAAAGTTTGGGGATAAATCTGCTGGTAGAATAAGAGGTAGGGGAACTATTTCTTTTGATGGAAAGAGCAAAACTGGTAATGTACTGTATGTTGAAGGATTAAAGCACAATCTTCTCAGTGTTGGATAGTTAGTAGACAAAGGTTATGATCTCCGGTTCAAAAATGGAAGATGCAGGATCTTTGAAAGCTCTGGAACTGAGATTGCACCCGGTACTCAAACAAAAGGTAATATCTTCCATCTAGTTGGTTCTAATAAAAGTTGTTTGTTTGTCCAAGTTGATCAGAGTTGGTTATGGCATAGAAGGATGTGTCATGTAAATTTTGATAACATCATCAAGATAAGCAATACTCAGGCTGTAAGAGATCTTCCAAAATTGGTGAAACCTACAAATAGTTTGTGCAAAGAATGTCAGCTAGGTAAATAGAGCAGAGTCTCTTTCAAAAGCAAGGATCAGTCCTCTACCGGGTTATTGGAATTAGTTCATACTGATCTATGTGGTCTGACAAGAATCAAGAGTATGCAAGGTGATAGATATTTCATGTTACTGATTGATGACCATTCCCGGATGATGTGGGTTACCTTTCTAAAAGAGAAATCAGAAGCCCTTAAGAAGTTCAAAATCTTCAAAGCTATGGTAGAGAATCAAACCAGATTGAAACTAAAATGTCTAAGGTCTGATAGAGGTGGGGAATTCACATCTGGTGAATTCAGACTTTTGTGAGAAGCATGGTATAAAGAGACAGTTGTTTCCTCCTAGGACTCCACAACAGAATGGAGTAGTTGAGAGAAAGAACCGGACCATTCAGGAAGCATCCAGGACAATGATGATGGAAGCAAATGTTCCTTAGATGTTTTGGAGAGAAGTTGTCAGCATTGCAGTCTACACTCTCAATCGAGTTCAAATTAGAAGCAATACCAGTAAGACTCCTTATGAACTTTGGTTTGGTGTCACTCCTACTGTGAGATATTTCAGAGTATTTGGTAGCAAATGTTACATCAAAAGAGATCAAGATCTAGGAAAGTTTGATGCTAGAAGTGATGAAGGAATTTTCTTGGGTTACTCCACTCAAAGCAAAGCATACCGGTGTTACAATAAGAGATTGAGAAAGATGATAGAAAGTACAAATGTAAAGGTTGATGAAGGAATTGAGAAGCCCTCAAGGCTTTATGAATATGATGAAGATGATCAGAATGATTCTATGATGCAAGGAGCTCAATCTTCCTCTGAAACTCAGATTCAAACTGATCTTGTAACAGTAGTACAAGAAACTCCTAAAGTTCCAAGATATGTAACTCTAAACCATTCTGAAGATCAGATCATAGGTGACAAAAGCAAAGGGGTACAAACAAGGAGGAGAATTGCTCAAGATTCAAATGAATACTGTCTAAGTTCAAAGATTGAACCTAAGACAATAAATGAAGCTTGCAATGATGAAAAATGGACCAAAGCAATGGAGGAAGAGTTGATGCAAATTGAGAAAAATCACACTTGGGATCTTGTTCCCAGACCTAGAAACAAAAATGTGATTGGAACCAAATGGGTCTTCCGGAACAAACTAAATGAAGTTGGTGAAGTAATCAGAAATAAAGCCAGATTGGTCTGCAAAGGCTACTCTCAAATAAAAAGAATTGATTTTGAAGAAACATTTGCTCCGGTGGCAAGAATTGAAGCTGTCAGACTATTTCTTGCATTTGCTTCCTTCAAAGATTTCAAAGTGTATCAGATGGATGTCAAATCTGCTTTCTTGAATGGTGACTTAGAAGAAGAGGTGTACATTGAACAACTGGATGGATTTAAGTTATCAGAGCATGGTGATATGGTTTGCATATTAAAAAAGGCACTATATGGTCTAAAGCAAGCCCCAAGAGCATGGTATGAGAGGTTGGACAAACATCTTTTGAAGATTGATTTCAACAAAAGTACTGCTGACAGTAATTTGTATTTTAGAATTGATCAAGAAAACATTTTGATTGTTGAAGTGTTTGTGGATGATATCATTTTTGGAGGAAGAGATAGTATGTGTAAAATTTTTGCAAATCAAATGAAAAATGAGTTTGAGATGTCCATGCTTGGTGAAATGAATTTCTTCTTAGGTCTGCAAATTACTCAAACAAAGAAAGGGATCTTCATTTCTCAGACCAAATATGCAAAAGAATTATTGAGGAGATTTGGGATGGAAGATTCAAAGCCAATGAATACTCCCATGGCAACCAGATGCAAGTTGAGCAAAGATGATGACTCTCCTAAGGTAGATCAAACAAAATATAGATCAATGATTGGTGGATTGTTGTATCTCACTCAGACTAGACCAGATATAATGCAGGCTGTTGGTCTTGTGGCAAGATTTTAGACGGATCCCAGAGAATCTCATGTCATGGCAATCAAAAGAATTTTTAGATACTTAAAAGGAACAATTGAGTATGGTTTGTGGTATCCTAGAGATCATGAATTCTCTCTTCATGCTTACACAGATGCAGATTGGGCAGGAGATGTGGATGACCGGAAGAGTACTAGTGGTGGAGCATTCTTTTTGGGAAAGAGATTGGTTTCTTGGCTAAGCAAGAAACAAGATGCAATATCCTTGTCTACAACTGAAGTAGAATACATTGCTGTAGTAGGCAGTTGCACTCAAATTTTATGGATGAAGCAGATGTTAAGAGACATTAAAGTAGAATATGAGGAGCCTATCACAATTTTCTATGATAATTCAAGTGCAATAAATATTTCTAAGAATCTAGTGTTGCATTCTAAGACCAAGCACATATCTATCAAGTTTCATTTTCTGAGAGAACAAGTGAACAAGGATGAAGTCAGATTGGAGTATGTACCTTCTAAGGATCAGATTGCAGATATCTTTACTAAACCTCTTCCCAAGGACTCTTTTGAGTATCTCAGGGAGAAGTTAGGGGTCATGGCCCCTTCAGTGATGAACTAGGATACACTGATGTACATCAGTCTGGTGGACTTCACAGTCATATCTTGTGATCCGGATTGGTGATGGGGAGCTGCTACTCAAGGGGAGCAGCTAGTATGATTCTGATATGTTAGAATTGCAAGTATGAGCCCTTTGCCATTGATGTCAAAGGGGGAGAGAAGACATGTGAAAAACAAGTGGTTGTTGATCAAAGGGGGAGCAGTAAAGAAAGAGAAGACATGTGAAGAGTTGTTGCTGTTAAGGGGAGTTGTGACAGAAAGGAGTAGTTCTTGTCTTGATGGTTTTTCACATCATATGTTGCCATCAATGACAAAGGGGGAGATTGTTGCAAGTATGAGGTTAACTAGTGTTGTCATTGATGTCAACATACTCATATTGCTTTGATGAGAAGGATTGGATGAGCTGTGTGCTAAGGGTATTAAGAAAATTAGTCTCAATCAAGAACAGTGAAGAACAGTGATGAGAAGAAGGCCAAAGTACTCAATAGGTTGAGGATCAAAGGATGCGGATTAAATGGTTTGTAGATATGAGTCTTGAGATGCTCCAGTTAAGATTTTAGAGGTTCGCATGAAGATATGAAGAAGTTGTGATCGATCAAGTAGAACCGGTTCCAGAAGATGCTCCAGAGTGAGAGTGTTATAAAAAGGTCTGGTGAGATCTGGAAGTGCATTGTCCTATTCCACAGATTGGAAGGAGTGTTTGGGATGTACTTGTGATGTGTCATCTTGATTTGCATATAGTTTGGAGGTCTGGAAGTACCTTTTGCATTATGACAGTGGTGGTAGACTGTGTTCCTGAAGTTCTGGATGAAGAAGAAAAGAGATTCTGATAAGTAAAGGAAGTGCGGATGTACCTGCTCATTCAGGAAAGCTTGTGAAGGTTCTTGGTTCATGTTGAGGTTGTGTTGTCGGTCTGCATTAGTGGTAGAGCCTAGAATTGAAGATATTCTTCTGGATGAAGATGTTCCTGTTCAGTATGGCCGACTGGATGTATTACATGTCTTGCGGATAATCCTGTAGGTGTTTGCCGACTTAGATGATTGTTCCTAAGTTGATGCCTTGTATAAATAAGGGATTGTGAATTCATTTTGGAGTGTGTCTTGGGATGATGAGGGTGTGGTAGAGAAGAGGAGTGCGAAAAGCAGAGCAGAAGTTTTGGGCGTAAATGGAACTGATCCAGGCATGGTAAAGATGTCATCTCCAGTACAAGTTTGTGATTCTCATCACTTTGTAGACAGTGTGTCTCTTTATAGGCAGTGTGCCTCCTTGTGAGCAGTGTGCTTGGGTAGTGAGCCCTAATTGGCATGTGCCATCCATTTTTCTTATTCTTCTAATAGAGAATAATCCTTGGGTTAATCACCCCATGGTTTTTCCCTTAACCGGGTTTTCCACGTCAAAATCTTGGTGTCCAATGTGTTGATGTTTATCTGCTCCTGTGTTTATGTGCTTTGCTTTCATGTATGGTTAACTGATATGCTATTAACTAACAAAGAAGAATCAAGTGTTTGAAGTAGAAGCAAGTTTTTGTACAACTGATTCACCCCCCCTCTCAGTTGTGTGCCCTAGATCTAACAAGAAGTCAATGACTACAAGCCTCCGAGCTACTTTGAAGAAGAAAGGATGGAATGTAGAGAAAATTGCTGCTTACTAGAAATACAGACAAGGGATATTTGAGCTTACTCATACTTTTGGAGATGTTGAGACTGATGAAGAATGGGAAACAATTTGGGATGACTTTCATATGTCCCCAGCATCTAGCCCTGACACGAGTAACATTCCTAGAAGCTCAAGAGCAGAAGAAGAAGGAATATTAGAGGAAGCTCAGGGACTTGAAGAAATAGAGCATGTTACATCAGAAGTTCCTAGAGCCCCATGGCCCCCATCTCTCAGCACCTTACAGAAACAAAAGGAGATAGCATCTCTGTCTCGTGAAACCCAAATAGCTTTGGCATCGGGGGGTTTCAGAGTGGCATCTTTTCAATAAATTATAATTGATTCATAAGAAGAAGATCCCAATGACCCAGGGGAGAGGGTTTTGAAAAGAAAATGTAAATTAGTTTTAGAAGAAGAGGAAGAAGATGTATTGGCGCCCCAGCAACAACAAGTTCCCATGACTTCATTGGTGGCCTAGGTTAGTGTTTCTTCTCCCTTTTCCCCTTCTTCTATTTCTTCTCATATAGGGGTGGCTACCCAATTGACCCATTCTTCCACGCCTCCCGCCACCTCTGTTCCACCACTATATTCTTTTGCCCCATTTGCTAATTCACCGGCCATGTCATCACAGACCATAGCTTTACCCATGTTTTCTCCATCAATGCCCAAGCATGCTTTTCCTTAGTTTGACCCAAGCTAGCAAATGACTACCATTCCTTATGGCCTGCCCCAAGGTTATCCATTTGCTGGTGGACACATAGCCTCCCCACCTACTTTTCAAGCATAGACTGACACATCAAGGAAAGAAAGAGAGGTTTGGATGGAAAACAAGAGAAAGAAAGAGAATAAGAGCCCAACTATTTCTCATATGAAATCCTTGTTTGATCCTATTCAACAGTCTTTGACTGTTACACATTTAGCCCCTAATGTGATCAATTCTATGGAGCAATGCAACCACAAGATTATATAATGAATGCAGTTGCCATGGATCTAACTCATTTCAGACCACAGGACAAAGTAGATTTGATGAATGAAACTGCTTCAGTTGTTACCACTGATTATTTGAAGATGTCAAAAAGATTGCAGAGAGTTGAAGCAGACTTGGCACAAGAAAAGGCTAATAATAGTAGCTTGATGACAGAGATACAAGCTAAGGGGAAATAAATTGACACTTTAAATAAAGATTTACAGTCTACTGTATCTCTACAAATACATCAAACAGTACAGGCTCAAGTCACAGCCTTGAAAGTTGAGTTAGCACAGGAGAAAGTTGCTGTTGCTATATTGAGACAAGAGAAAGCCACTATGGAGAAAAGGTATCAAGACAAAATGCAAGAGGTGTCACAATTGCAGTAGAACCTTTCAAAAGAACAAAATCTGAGTAGTGCCACTCAAGTCCAATTTATGGTTGAACAACAAAAGACAAAGCAATTAACAATTGAGCTAGCACAAAGGCCACAAAATGCAGGGGTTTTGAATATGGTGAAAGAGTTATATGCATCTGTGTGGAAAAGAATCTCTAAGGAGATTGTACAGCTTAAGCCATCCCTCACCTTCTTGCTAGACGCCCAACAACTTTGTGAGAAGGTAGAGTCTTCTGTAGAGGCAACTTTGTCTATTATTTCATTGAGAGTTTCAGACTCCCAACTTCTGTTCAAAAACTTTATGACACATTTGATGAGACCCTGTCTGCAACTGTTGTAAGTGATAGAATGGTTTCTACCAAAAGGGTAAATGAAGTGTTGAGTTGTAATTCTACTGCCATGAATTGTAAATAACTTTTGGATATAGTAAAAGAGGGTGTTAAGAATATGAAGAAGCATATTGAAGATCTAGTGTAGTTGGGCTTGTCTTCTCCTTTTCCTGATGATAATACGGTTTTAATGATTGATGAAATAAAGGCTTTGCTTCTTACTAAGCAAAATGATCAGACTATTTTTTAGGGTCTGAGTGATTCTTCTAGTGTGGAAGAAGTGGAATCAGTCTTGGTTCCAATGGCTCAGCTTGAATTTCAATTACATGTTGTGGTCCAAATTTTGCAATCCTTTTCTCCTAAGGACATCATCAATTTAGATTATGCTTTCTAGGATCTGCAAAGTAAACAAGGTTTGTCAGATTTAGAGTCATCTGTATATCAGGTTGTGTTACAAAAATTATAATTGAAATTCTTTTATAGTGACAGTGTAATTTTGAAATTTTGTTGATTTTGGAGTTCTCTCTGAGCAGGCGCAAAGGTCCATGTAGTCACCAAGAATTGTAGAGTCAAACTCTACATTTTGATTTTCTATTTTGTTGTTGCTCAGTTTCTTCAGTTTCTGTTGATGTTTGTTTCCCGTATCATGTCATTAAAAAGAGAATTTCCAAGTGATGTGGATATTGCCACATGGGATGGAGTTTCGAAGAAGTTATAATAATTTCTAAGTATCACAAATGGTGCTGCATATTTTCTTTATGCTTTGCAATTTCTAGGTGTTGTTGGAATGTGCCACGTATCTAGTTTCTATATTTCCCTTTGAAGTTGTTTCCTAAGCACAGAGTGCGCCATGTGTCATTGTCGTAGGCCTTGGTGAAAAGTTTCTTTTGCTATAGCTTCTCCGCTGGTGTTTCCAAGTGTCTCTATTATTGCAATGTGGATGCTGCCGCGTGTGTTCCTTTGGTTAAGCTTTGGGTGCAGAGATACATGTGGTGGGCCCGAGGGATATTATGACACAGTTCCAGTTTTGTTCGGATGGTGCCATGTGTTGTGAGCAAAGAGTTGAACTTTTCCATTTTGATATGGCCGGGTGTTTCCACGTATAAATTTCTTATAAGTTTTAGTTGAAGCGGAGTGTGACAAGTGTTGTCTCCGTGGGGCTTCGAGAGACTTTTTTTATCAAGCTTTAAAAATAGTGAGGGGATGCCACATTCCTATTGTTTCTCTATGCAGTTGGCGCCATGTGTCACCATATCGTGTCTCTGTTTTGGGAAGAAAAGAAGCATATGGTGGGTCCCATGAAATTATGCCACAGTTTCTAAATGATGTGAGAAGTAACAAGTGTCATTGCTATAGGTGCTTGGGACATAAACTAAATAAGCTTTTAAGATCAACAGAGAATGCCAAGTGTCCCAGTTTTGTTTCTCAGAAGCTGTCATGTATCACGTTTCAAGTGTGGAGGATAGAGACAAGTGGCAGAATTCTTTGTGTCCCTTTTGAATAAAATGAAGCTAAGCATTGAGCGGGAGGTGCCACGTGGTATATTTTGAAGCCATTTAAGGACTTGCGGGTGATGCCATGTGTCGCAACAGATTAGTAGTTACAGTGCCACATATTTTATCTCTCCATCAATGAGCGTGCTGGGAAGACACAGTTACAAATTTGAGGAGATTCTCAAGTGTTAGTTCGAGTCCTCATTGAGTTCCAGTTCTGTTCGGGCCGTTGAGATTCCTGGCAGTTGAGGGCGATCTTGGTTCAAATTTTGTGGCTATAAATATAGAAAGATTTTGTAACCAGATATACAATTACTAATTAAGAATTTAGAGATTCTTATTGTGATCAAATTATATCATTTTGCCTTAGTTTAGCTATTTCTGATAAGGAAGCTAATATATTTGTGCATGTTTCTGTGCCTTGTGTATTTTGCCGAACTATTAATGAAAAATCTCTGTTCTGTGCCATTGGTGATATTTCCTATGTGTTTACATAAATCTTTTGAGTTTAGCCTTTGATCTTTTAACATTTATTATCTGTCTATATTGATCATGTAGTATTTTCTCTTTAATATAGTTGAATCTTGAGAATTTGATCATTGTGCTAGTTACTCAAATACATTTAAATCAGGCACATCGCCATAGAATTAGGAGTCTTGTTTATTGTATCTATAATCTTGTTTCTTCCCTTTACCCAAAACCCCATTGAAAAAGGAAGAGCCAACTTCTGTAAAATCTGGAGGCTGTTTCAAGTGTCAAGTCTCACATTCTTGAAACTTCCCATGTTGGTGTTGGAACCTGCGCAATTTTATACATCAATAGGTTGTATTTGCCACCTCTCCCCTCTCTTGAATATTCTATATATACTCACCTCCTAGTTAGAATTTTTCATTGTATTATGCATCTTTTGGCTTTTGCATTCTTCTAATTCTTTTTTTCTTTATGTGAGTTTGCATTTCTCTCTTGGAGACTAACTTTGTGCTGTTATTTTGATCTTGTATCATTTGCTTTCATAGTTTGATATCTATTCATTTGCACTAGTTTTCTAGATTATTAATTTTTTTAGATTCTAACATGGTATCAATTCTAGTGTAGAATATATTTTACTTTCCTTATTTGAGAGATCTTTAATGAAAATCATGGTGGATCTTGAAAATTTGAGCATGCTCTTCTCTTGCATTGAATGATGACTCAAAAAATCAGAAAAACTTGATATAAATACCATATTTATGAGGGTTTCCTCTTTATGGCCTTGTATTGTAGGTTGCAACATGTCTTTTCTTGTCTTAGGTGGCTAATTTGGCTTCTACATGCCATTTTTTATGGAGGCATTTTCTTTGCATTAGATTCACATCTTCTACATCTTAGAAAGAAAAACTCTTTCCGGGTTTTGTTCGCAACATCGAAAAAAATTTCTGGGTATCTATTAGTTTTTTCATGCAGCAAATAGATCTCATGAAAACTTAATCAGAATTTTTTTACAGGCCCCCTCTCTATTGGTAGGCTTGATTTCTAGGATAACTTTAGAGGCTCATATCTTGGGCTCACGACCTCCTTTTCCTAAGCATTTATTTATTTGGGTTATAATTTTGCAAGCTTCATAGTGGTGTAGACAAATTTTGATTTTGGTGCCTTTTTTTTTTCAAATATTACATTTTCATCATTGTTGCTGAGTAGCTCCCATTTTTAGACCTTCTGGGGCTCCGTTTGGGCTCATACAATAACATTTTTCAGTGAATTTTTTAAAAGTGCATAATTTTTTGAGTACTTCTTAGATCTGTAATCAATTTGATCCAGTTTTGCTCACAAATTATACTTTTAGTTATAGCCCAATTTTGGCATTTGCATTGTACCAAAGTCAAAGAACACTTTGTTGTTTTGGCTTCTAGCAATTGTAATTGCACTGAATTATAAAGTGCCAACATTGTAACTTCTGGGGGGTCAATTTCTGATACTAGTGGAAAAGGGGGGTGTTTTGGCATTCTTGTATTCACCTCTTTTCAACACTTCATTTTATGCATTCTCTGCATCATGGATCAAACAACAATTCCCATCTTAATTCCTTACAACTATTTTGAGTGGAAATCACATATGAAAATCTACTTAAGAAAAGCTATTTTGCATATGATAATAATCTGGAAACTGGACTCACTCTAATTGTAGAAAAGCTTAAATAGTTTAACAGATGTGATGAAGCCTATGAAACTTTGTGCTTGTCTGTTCCTCCTGATTTTCTCTTTCATATTGAGTCTTTGAATTCACCAAATGAAATCTGGACAAATCTAGAATCAATATTTGAAACACAATATTCTATGAGGGGTCATATGTTGGAAATTGAACTAATTAGTTTAAGTCTAGTCAACTTCAACATAATCCAAGAGTTTTTTACAAAATTAAAATCACTAAGGCTACAATTACAATAGTGTGGAATTGAAAAAAGATGAACAAATGATTCTTAGTATTCTCTCTAAGCTAAGTTTTGAATATTCAATGTTTATTTCTACCTTATATGCTACAAAGGGTGTACTTGGGATACAATTCACTATGCCATCTTTGGATGATTTGCTATCTCTATCACATGGAGCAGGATAAGATAATCTAGATGGGCACTCTAAAATCCTCTAAGTCACATGCCCTGGCTACTAACCAAGGCACAAAAGAATAGAAATGACAAAGTAGTAACAATAAGGATAAGAAACAAAAGAATAGCAAGGAGAAGAAGGATCATAAACAAGCTGCCCCAAAAGTAGCTAATGAAACCTAATCTTCTAATGGCGACAAGCCTAATAAATAGAAGGTCAAATGTGCCTATTGTACAAGACCCAGTCATGATGAACACAAATGTTTGAAGAAACAAATTGATCACTTGAAACACATCCTTGAAAAAAATAATATTAGTGCTCTTGAATCTGTAAAACAAAGTTCAAATGAGGGGTCTAGCAAGGTGAAAGATAACAAGGGGGAAGGAAAGGGTAAAGCCATCATTGAAGTTGCTTCACAACTATCCACTCGGGTTCTTGATTTGGGTGCTTTACACCACATGGCCTCATCTAAGGATGAACTTGCATCTTTGGAGCTGTGTACTATGCCTTCTATTTTGATGGGTGATGACACTCTTGTTGAGGTATGTGGGAGAGGGTCTATTGATTTGGGGGATGACACATTCCATGATGTTCTTTATGTGCCCTCATTATCAACTAATCTTCTATTAGTTTATCAAATCACTCACACTGGTTTAGGAAAGCAGGTTGAGTTGATTCCTAATTTAGTGATGATTCATGAATTGCATAGTGATTCTACAATTGCAGTTGGGAAAGTAGATCATCAGTCTCAACTATATCTATTTTCTCACTTTGTTCCTAATCTTCCTTCATCTATTTTGCTCACTCATTTTGGTGATGTGAGTAGATTATGTCATGAGCAGTTTGGCCATCTTAACTTCCACTACTTGCAGCAACTCAACCAATAAAGCATTGTCACATGGTTTCCTTCAGTTTAGTTCTTGAGTGGTGTTTGCCCAGGTTGCATTCTTGGTAAGCATCCTAAGGAAAAAATTGACAAAGGTAAGGCATGGAGAGCTTCATAGATACTGGAGTTAGTTCACAGTGATTTGTCTGGTCCATTTCCTCATCCATCCTTTAGGAAGGCCAAATTTGTTCTAACATTCATTGATATACTTGGGTGTACTTTCTCAAACAAAAGTCTAAAATATTTGATCATTTTTAAGACTTCAAAATATTTTTAGAAAAATAATCCAGGAAAACCATCAAAGTTTTGCACACTGATAATGGTGGTGAGTATGTCAAACATCATTTTGAATAGTTTTACACTTTTGAGGGGATTGACCTACAACATTCAGTTTGATACACTCTTCAGTAGAATGGTGTGGTAGAACAGACGAAGAGGTCCTTGAAGGAAATGGTGAACTTCAGGATTCACTCCAGATCTCTTGCACCATAGTATTGGGTAGAGGCCATTAACTATGCTTGTTATATCCATGTCGGTAAAAAAACTTGTCACTACAATTATGTCTCCAAGAATGACCCTACTTTACCCCAAGAGTAGTGACAAACGTGCAAACAGTTGGATAGATCACTATGGAGTAGCGATCTTCCTCTGCGTTTGAGAGGGACAACTCCCTGGTATGATCAAATTAGGGGGTTTTTACAGTATTTTAACCAAAATACCAAAAGGTAAGGAAAAGGAAAAACTGAATGAAAAAGACTTACAGAAACCCTAGTTATAAACTCACAAATACTAACTGGGGTTTCACAAACTTACACTAACTTAAAGAGGGTTCATCATAAAATCAAAATGCACATTCTCAGATCTGTATGATGAAAGGAAAATGATAACAAGTATGGAACTATGACAATAATGAGAAAAATAGCACACGAATCTCAACATATGGAGAGATAAGTTTGCATGAACAACATTAAATTAGGATATCAAGATTATAATTGCATTTTCATACACATGTTGTATAGTTCATAAATAATTTAGCACATGACAAATGGATTTCCACAATAATATAAAACATTTACCTATTAAACCTATGAAAAATAGGTAATAATAACATAGAAGACACTCGAAACACAAGAATCAAATGCTTCACATATTTGCTATTGAAGTCACACAACTACAAGAACTTTTCTGTACAAAGTATAAATTCATTAGCCCTCTATTTACTCTCAGTTCTACTTAAAAACTAGAGGAAGAACTGGAAAAATGGAACCCTCTCAAGAAGAAACCCCTTTACATTCAAAAACCTTGCATTTATAATCCCTAGGGTTGAAATCTTCTCTAGGCTCATACACCTTTAGATTGAGAGAATTTAGCTCTTTAGCTACTGTTTTTGCAGCTACAATAGATGGACACTCATAGAAACCCATAGAAACCCAACAAAAAAGGATATTTTACCCTAGATTTGTGTTTACCTGATAATTTCAAATGCACCTCACTGATTTAGCATGAAAACTCCATCAGAATGATCTTATCACTGTAATACCTTGGGAGCAAAAATGGGGCCCTCTTAAAGCCTTCTATTCTGATATATGTAGACTTGGGGAATTGAATAAACCATTGTCCCCATGGCTTGATGAGGTCCATTTCCTTTTCAAACATCCTCCAACCAAGATCACCAGTTAACTGTAAAATAATCACATACAAAAATGCGTCATTCACTCTCTTGAAATATTTTTCTACTTCTTTGAGCTCTAGTTGGGGATAAAATTCCCAGATTTTACTTTGTCCAAGGGCTTCTCTAATTCCCACAGTTGTCAAGCCCAAAAAATTCCCTACTCTTGCAGCTAACCACACAATATACGAAGTCATATAGAACTTTTTCATAGAACTTTTTCAATTGCACTATTGACATAAGTTGGGCATGTATATCATCTGGCACAATTTTAGCCCAATCCAACTTAATTTCTCCTTTGATAGTGCAAAAAATGAATTGAAACATCCATGTTTCATATGTTCTGTATTCCTCTCTCCCAAAAGCTCTACTCAACAAAGTGATCACATCAGAAACCTCTCCTTAAAAATATGATTTTGTCAATTTGATGGGTACCTTGGAAGTAGATTTCTTCTTTTTCGCCAACCAATATTAATTTAGATATACCTTATTTCCAGTAACATCCTAATTGTAATACCTTACTGCTTCTGTAATTGTCAACAAATTGGGCTATGGATATACTAGTAAGTCGAAGACCATTCTATTCATTTCAGGAGTTATATCCAACAGGAGGTTCCTACTAGAATCAAAGCATTTCCTCTCCTCAGGATTATAGTGATGAGCGAAAGTAAGAATTAGCTCAGGGCATTGGACTATAGGTGGGAAGCATGCAATATGTCCTAAGTCTAATTGAGCAATCTTCTTTTCTTGTGGAGTAACACCTTCCCCAAATGTATCATGTTTAAACACTTCTAGGTCTATGTGACCTAATTCTGTATCCGTAATAATCATAAGTTCATTCTTGAACTTAGAATCTTTTGGAACTCCTTGAAATTGATATTTCATTGTTACAGGAAGTTCCTTCTTTTTCTGCTTGGTATGTTTCTTGGATGATGAATCTACTTCACCTACTTCTACTTCCTCTATTTCTCATTCAATCTCCTCTAAGGATTTGGAGTCAAAAAGTGTTTCCTCACTTTGATGGGTAGAAGTCTCTTCCTCAGACATCTATCTAGCTTACAGTAGTGAAAGGGATATATAAAAATTCAAGAAAATTCAAAAGAATTACTAAATTCTAAGCATTCTGAGGGTTTTTATGCTTTGGTCAGTTTTCAGGACCAAGTTGGAAATTTGGACCAAGGGCCAAAATTGGACCCCGGGCCTGCTGTCCCAATCGGGTCCAAAATAGCAGGTGGAAATAAGGTTTTGGGGCTAAAAGTGTTAAGAGGGTCAAAATTTGGCGCGGGCTTGAAGTCCCGACAAGGGTGCTACGTTTGAAATGTTTTGCTGGTGGGACGTAGGTCAGCAGGAGGAACTTGGCAATTGGAACCTTTAAACTTTTTTGAACTTTTTACCTTTGGGCCGAAAGTACTTATCGAGCTCGAAGTCCCGAAATGACCCTTTTAACAACTGATAGGACGCAGGGAGAAAATAGGTTTTGGCACTTTTGAAAGTGTTAAGGTCGACGAACCTTTCGGGGCTCGAGGTCTCGAACGAACCTCAACGTTTTGATTGTTTGAATTCCTCGTAGAGAGTAGGAGGAATTTTGGATTTCACACCTTTTGAAAGTTTAAGGCCATAAAGCCTTTTGGGGCCTGAAGTCCTGAAAGAACCCTAATTTCAAAGTTTTTCTAAGTCTTTGTTGGGTGTGGGGCACACAAACAGAATTTCCCCTTAGCACTTTGTTAGGTCAAGTTCAAAAGGCCTTTCAGGGCTTGAATCCCCAAAAGAACCTAAGTCTATATCGATTCAAACTTGCAGAGAGCAGGTCAAAAAGAGGTTTTTGGCACAAGAACTTTGGGTCGAAAAACCCTTCGGGACTCAGAGTCTTGAAGGAACCCCTCGACTTAGATTTTTCTGAAGATTCTACAGGGAGTAAGAGGAATTTCAGTTTTGGCACCTCTAAGAAATCTAAAGCCGATGGGCCAATCGGGGCCCAAGGTCCCGATTGGACTGCTTATACTAAGAGAAAATCTAACAGTTCAGTAAAAATGGGACTCGAATCCCAAAAGGGATTTTGATGAAATTTGAACAAATTTTGTGAAGGCTCCAAAAGATGCCAAAGTTGACTGTTTGAAAGGGTCCATTTATTATCTACTGCTAACCCTAAGAAACCTGGGAATGTAGAAATAAAACTAACTAACAACATTTTAAAAACCTAATTAACATTTAAAACCTATGCTAAGACAACACAAACAATAACCAAAAATAGAGGATAAAAACTACAAACAACAAACATAAAATGACTTAACCAAAATGGGAACAAACCCTACTTGATGCACGTGGAAACTTAAAGAAGAGGAGCAAGAACATGCAAGAAACCTCCTAACCCTCATCCACACACACCACAACTTTAATTTGTCTTTGAATGCTTTTGAATTTGAGATTAAATTGTAGCCAAATGATCAATTGTGCTCATAGAGGTCATTGGGAGGCATGAGAGAGAAAACACAATGCAAAAATGAGGGATAAAGGCTTCAAAAGGCCTTAAATACCTCACATAATATGATGCCCAGATCACCATTAATGCGGTAGTTAGGGTGGGGGTATGGGGCCAAAATAGACTTTTGGTTCTGCGCACAGAGGCCAAAAGGTTGGTTGGGCCCCGTGATCCTGACTTGATTCGTCAGGAGTGGGAGTGAAAGGTAGAAAGGAACCAAAAGGTCCAACGGACCTCATAAATCCTAAGGCCAAAAAGCTGATTGAGGTGCAAGGTCCCGATTGGACTTTAACACTAAGTCCTGGGAACTAAAATGGGCCTGAGAACCTGTGAGCCTGGGAGTGAAAGAACTTTCTGGCCTCAACATAAAAACATAAGTTTTTAAGGAAAAAATAGAAGATCTCTTAGCCAAGTAAGAGATGGAAGATGATGCTAGGATAATCAAGAGACCAACACATGCATGAAAAATGACAAAATGAAAGAAAGGGGAGTCCCAATTTGTCAAAAAGATGGGGGGTTATGCAGGGCATAACAAAACCCTAGTTGGATTGGTGTCGCAACACAATCACATACAAAGAGTCAATGGTAGATGAATAATCTTCATCAAATACCTACAAAAGGGTTGGTGCATAGAACAATAATCTTTACAAATAGAGAGCTTGTAGAGAGAGAGAGCTTGTTAGAGAGAAGTCTTGTTTATAGAGAAGTTTTTTGTTTCCAAAATGATTGAGAGAGGGTTTCTTATATATGAATCCCAAGTACTTTTTGAGGGCCCAATTGGGTTGAGGCTGACAAGGTGAATCACACAAGGCAACAAGGGCAACATCCAAATAAAATCTTTTGGAGCCAAACTGAGAAGACACTAGTGCCCAACACTAGTGTCCTGGTGGAATTTGTTCTTGAAATGCTAGTTGACAAGGGAATTAACCTTGTTTGTTAGAAAAGTAGTGTAATATGCATATATTAAGTAGAGACAAACATACATGCTAAAACGAGCACCAAAACTAGTGTGAAATTGTAAGCAATGACAATTTTTGACATTACAGGTTCTAACAATCTAGGCAAGTTATTGGACACACTGGGTGTAGGCACCTGAATCTCACCTTACTTCCCAACTTAATTATTCATTTTCTATTATTTCACATTAATTAAATAATTCTTAATTATTTAATTAAATTCATCCATTTTCATTATTCTTCCACATTAATTAAATAATTATTAATTATTTATTTAAGTTAATTTTCCCACTTTTTAGCATTAATTAAATAATTTATGATTAATTAATTAATTAATTTTTTTTCTTAAATATTAATTAAATAATCTATAAATTATTTAATTAATTAAATCACAAATACAATATTAATTGAATAAATCAAATATTTATTTAATTAATTCAAATCACATCTTCTTTTCGATTTCTTTCCAAAATTAAACTCATGTGTATTAAATTGTTATTGAGTAAAAATTTGACACATGCCTTTTTACCTCCTAGTTTAGCTCTTAGGTCCTTGTGTTAACATATACATGTAAAATATTCATCTTGATGCAAAATATATTGATAACTGAGAGGGGGGGTGAATCAGTTATCTTAATTATTTGACTTTCTTTTGTTCTTTAATGATTAGTGCAGTATCAAAACATATAAGCATACATGAACATGAGAGTAGAAATAAAGTCAACACACATAACACAATTATTTTGACGTGGAAAGCCTTGTTAAGGGAAAAACCATGGGGTGATTAGCCCAAGATTGTATTCTCTGTTAAAAGAATAGAAGTACAAATGGCACTTGCCAATTAGGGTTCACTGCCTGAGCACACTGCTCACAAGAGGCTCACTGCCTACAAAAGACTCACTATCTACAAGGTATAAAGAAAGTAACCATGTGATTGAATTAAGCAGGGGCATCCACATATGCTGAGGTTTAGTTCTGGTTAGGCTCAATATACTGATCTGCTACACTTCATTCTTCCTCTTCTTAGTGTTGCTATTTTGTCACATACTAGATTTGTATGGTTGCTTCCACACTGCTCTCTGCTTTTCTTCACACAACACAACACACCACACACACCTTAATACCAAAATCAATCTAGTATATATATCTGCATCAAGGATTTCAGCACCTTTCTAGTCGGCATCTGGAAAACTCAAGATATTTCCAAACTCTGGTTTGTCGGCTGAATCCATGCTTACTAAGTGATGTGTATCAAAAAGATAGTTGTAGAAGTCATCAATCATGTTGGCCAACCATGAATTATCCCTTAAGAAACTTGATCACCATCAATTTCTCATCCAGATTAAGGTCTGATGCTCTGCCGGTTAGTTCTTCCTCAGTCTACTCCGCCAAATAGGAACCCAACACTTAGGTGCTCATATCTTTTCACTCTTTCATCACTGGAGGCTCAATCTCTCGAATGTATCAGTCATGGTACTCTTCTTGACTTCCCCAAGTCTGTACTTTACTAAGATACTTCCTCTGAGAGATCTGGACCTGATTGTCGGACCTTGCTGCATGCTCTATTCTTGCTCACCGGACCAAAATACTCTTCAATCTGACTTCCGGTATAGACATACCATGTCCTGTGGATGTGTGGGATGGACTTTGTTGCCATCAATGACAACACTCATGAAGCCACATAGTGTCTCTTGCCAATAGTCTCCCCCTTTGGCATTGATGGTAACACTTAGTGAAAAATGACTAAGTGTTATAGCACACTCGCCCTTGGCTGATGCTCTATTCTTATGTACACTTTTTCAGAGCTCCCCCTTAGCTAGATTCCACATTTTTCATTGCTCCTCACTCCCCCTTTGACATCAATGGAAAAGGGTAGAATCTGCACACCAAAATTTCCCAAAAATAATCTATACTTGGTTGCATAAATATATATACATGTTATACTTACATTTAATGAAGTATATCTGCAAAGGTGGTCTTCAACTGTACCACTTCTATTGCCCAACTCTTCTTCATCCTGTCCAAAATTGAAATATGACTACTTAGCAAAAATGCAAAAGCTTCTGCCCTCTTTAGGTCTGCCAGATCACTGGTCCGGGCTGTGGTCTGGGCATCAGTTAGGGCCTCATGCATGGACTCTAACATGGGAATAATTGTCCCTCTTAGTTCACTTAGCCTGCTTATTCTATTTTTCTTCTCCTTCTCAAGCTTCTTTATTTCATTTATAGCTGCAATAGTCTAACATTCTTAATTTATTATGGAAGAGGTGAGAGGATCAAAATTTTGAGATAAACTTCTCTTGTTCTTCCACCTTCTTGGTGATATTTGCTGTCATGGTGGACCAAGCTAGACAAAATTGTATACGTCTTTACCATCTTTAAGAGCATTTTCTAAGCTCTTTATCCCAATATCCAAATTTCTCCTATCATTTGTTATAAGTCCTTGTACCTCAGAGAATCTCTTACCCAAAAACTCTTTCCAGACTTTTTCTTCTGCTACTTTCTCCAAAGAATCAAAATGTGTGCTAACAGAATTAACAAGAGATTTCAGATTACCAGATGAGAAGGCTGAAAGATCCTTCTAGAAGGATGGCATGATCTTCTCCAACACACCAAATGCAATCTCTATCAGCCACAGTCTTCCATGTGTGACTTTAGAAGCTTTTCTTTTTCTTTGGCTTGAGCAAAAGATGCTACCTTCATTGTCTAGACCAGAGAGAGGGAGTCAAAATTAAGTGGTCCTTGGAATAACTTCGGTTCATCTAATTCCATCATTTCTTTTGTTAGGAAGTCTTTAATAGCTTCTGCAATGTCTCTTGCTAGAGACAGTTTTCTTTCCTTTTGTGGCCTCAGAGCTGTCATCTGGGGTTTTCTCTGTTTGATCTTTTTCTCTTCCCTTGACCTCTTCTTCTTGACTAATTTTCTCATCTTTTCTTTCTTCTCCTTCAGTTCCGGAGTCAGCAGGGGGATCTGGAAGAGAGATGTTTACTTCTTTAGGGACTTCCTCTTCTAAAGCAGAGGAATCCAAGTTCTTAGTCTTTTCTTCATCTATCTCCTTTGATTCTTCTACAATTTTCTCAGTAGAATCTTCCTTTGAAACACTTAATCCTTCGACATCCATGTCAGAAGGTTCATCACCTAAGTCCTCTATAATAGGAAGATTGAATCTTTTAAATGCATTAAGGAGGATATCTTCTGTTTCTTTTGCCACTTGGTCAGTCTCTCCAAGCATAAGCTGGTTAATTCTTGCTTTGCTCTAGAACTCATCCTTCAGTCCTTGAAGATCATGTTCATTTCTTGAGGGGTAATGGAAGGATAGAGTTGGATAACAATCTGCTCCTAGATTTCTAGGTATTTTGCCTTGGCATTGTCCTTTCTCATTTCAAGTTCCTTCTCTAGGATTTTGGGAATTAGAGATATAATTTCAATGAATGCTTTATTATAGATGTTTAGATATCTGACTGTTGCATCTTGTAAGATCTTTTGGTCAGCTTCACTATATTCATCCTAAAATCCAGTCATTGGTTGCAGATTCCCATCCATAGTGATTGATTTGATGATATCATCAATGGAGAGTGTAGGTTTTTCAACAAACCCTTCTGCTTCTTCTTTATTTTTGCCGGTAGATGATTCCATAGAAGTTTTCTTTTTCTTCTTCATTTTCTTAGCTTCCTCATCTGTTTCTGCCTCTTCATCATCTTTTTGACTTGTATATGACCTTGTGGCCTTTTTCTTTGTTCTCTTCTCACCCTTTCCAGATGTCTTGGCTTCCAGTTTAGAGGCTTTTTGGCTCTCAGAGGTAGCAGATGCATAGATCTTGGAGGATCTGGTCCGGGAGTGGGCTTGCACCGGATCACTTTCTCTTTCTGCTTCTTGTTTCTCTTTCTCTACTCTTTCCAATTTTTCTCTATTTGCATCGACTACTTCTTTAGAAATGCCAAATCTTCTGGCAACTTCCTCAACTTCTCTTCTCACTTTTCTTTCCATCTCCGGTTGTCTTAGCTCAACATGAATCTTCACACTTAACTCTTGAAAGGTTCCAAACCTTTCTGCCTCAGGGTCCTTGGGCTGACTTAGCAGATGTTGGATATGCAGCTCTAGGATTTTCTCATCAACCTCATACCCCATTGGCATAATCCAGACTATCCTTGGCTCCACTACCTCCATTAGGCATTGATCAATGTCTACCATAAAGCACACTGTATCCTTGTATTTCTCAACCAATGATTGGGAGATTATTTCTTTGGCCTACATCATACTTTGAAAGTTCTTGAAGTAGCCCCAGAGTGCTATATTTTGTGCCTTGGCTTCACCAAGCCCATGCATATAATCTCTGATTTGTATGGCTACCGGTCTGTCATTTTGCCATATGCAGCTCTAGGATTTTCTCATTAACCTCATACCCCATTGGCATAATCTAGACTATCCTTGGCTCCACTACCTCCATTAGGCATTGATCAGTGTCTACCATAAAGCACACTGTATCCTTGTATTTCTCAACCAATGATTGGGGGATTATTTCTTTGGCCTACATAATACTTTGAAAGTTCTTGAAGTAGCCCCAGAGTGCTATATTTTGTGCCTTGACATCACCAAGCCCATGCATATAATCTTTGATTTGTATGGCTATTGGTCTGTCATTTTGCCATATCCAACCACTAGATCTAGGTAGCTCATTCATATAGTAGAAGAATAAACATAGAATCAAGCCACCATACTTGAATGAATTCTTCTTATCCTTCTTTATTTTATGTAGATTCTCTAACGGTTGGTTCAGGAGAAGCTCACAAAGATCATAGTCAACATTTTTCCTTAGCATTTCATATGCATTATATATGGCAATTTTAGATACTGAGTTTTCCCTGCTGGAGTGATAGATTTTGTAACCAATTATCATAGAGGCAAATTTGATATCCGGATCTATGATGTCTTCTATTGTCATCGCCCTCTTGTCAAATTTTGATCTGGTAGCCTCACTTACAGTTTGGTTTTTGACTAATTTGAGAGCAGGCATCCCACCAGATGAGTGCAATCCGGTTACCGCCCTAATGACATCTTTTATGATCTTAAACGGCCTCATCAACCACATGAAGTTGTCATGCATTCTACTCAGAACATACCAGATCCATTCATCTTCTGTAAAACAAGGGAAATGGATGCAGTGTCCAAAATACTTATCCCAGATGGCCTTGTACTGAGGTTTGAGTTCAAATGATTCATCTATTAACTGCTTGTGATAGACATCCATCATCTTGGATTCCCCAAATTCCTCAATATTCACATGAATGTATGCCCTAACATCTTCTACATGCAAAATCCCATGTGGAATGCTAGAGAAGGCGCCTAAAGGATCAACTTCTAGAGATTTGTAAGGGTGTTTCTTGAACTTAGGGTGCATCCTATCAGTGATTTTGACAACATTCAGAGTATCCATCTTTCAAAAGATTCAGAGAGAGATATTCATGAGCGAAAATACCCTTTTATGCCTTTAGGGTTCACGATATGAGCTGGATACAATTGCTGGTTGAATCGACTTCTGCGGTTGATGTTCGAGGAGTTTGATGTAATCTTGTTGCAAAGCTCCTTCTTTCTTCTTCTTTGAATGCAAATGTGCAAATTATGAACAAAAGAACCCTTTTATTTCTATGCAAACCCTAATTCCATTGCAATAAATGCACAACTTAAGATATTCCTGTTGCCTTGTTCTCCTTGTCCTGAGAGATCTTTCCAGATCACTGAGATATACTTAGAGTTATTCTCGGTGATTATTGACAATCTAACTTCCTTTCTCCAATCATTCCATTTATCCGTAGATCAAGATACCACAAATTTTGAATCATACCGGATCTAACTGTGAAAATCCTGCTCTTATTGGATGACTGTTAAACTGGATCAATCTTGGATGATTAACCTCTTCAAAACTTCTTGCGAATCTTTTACCAAGGGTTATTTAGATATCTCTTGAGAACTCTTCAATCCGCAACACTCCATGTGCCAATTTTATGCACCAATTGACTGGCTGGGGGAAATTATTTTCTTTTGTGACTCCCCTTGAGCTAGAGCTCATCTATTTAGTTTTTTGAAGGAATATCAACACCAGATTCTGGTGCAGATCCATCCCCAAATTTTTTTGTACTTCTCTTCACCCAAATCTTGTTCATCTCCCTTTGAATTTCATCCACATTCATTTTTCCTTTTCCTTTGTCTTGATTTTGATTATGATGCACCAGACCCTTTTTATCCTGATTTTTACTTCTGCAGAATTTGGCAATATGACCAGATCTATTGCAATTGTAGCAAACAATATTTCTTTGCATATTTGACTGATAGCCTCTAGATCTACATTGATTAGCCATATGTCCCATTCTATTGCATGCAAAGCATCTACCATTGAATGAATTGTTTATTTGCATATTTCTACATTCATGAGATTTGTGACCATACCTTTTGCAGTTAAAACACTGTCCAGAGAAGGATGAATTAGTCTAATTCATTCTTCTTCTGCACTGATTTGCTTTATGACCAAAGTTATTGCAATTGTGGTAGTATACATTAAAGGATGGATGTCTTTGGGCATTTGGTTGTCTTATCGGAGGTCTTCTAGGCCTGTTCCTTGGATATGTTGATCCAGAGTTCTTCTGACCAGATCCAGAGCTTTCACCTTTCTCATACCCCAAGCCTTGCTTGTCATCTACCCTCTTTTGCCTTTCAAGAAGAGCTTCTAGTTGAGCAGAACTTATCTTGAATTTCTCTTTGTATTCATTTGCTGTTTGAAGATGCCTTTTAAGTGTGTCAATCTGATTCTCAAGTTGTTCTTCATTATGTCTAGCTTCTTCAAGATCAGATTCTAGATGCCTGATTATTCTATCCATTTTGTGGCAGTCTTCTGACTTCTCTTTGAGATATTGTTTTAGATTATCTTCAATTTTTATCTTTTCTTCAATTTCTTGGGTGAATTTCATAACCCCTGATTCTATTTCATGTCTTACCATAATGACCTCTTTTGATAGCTTCTCACATAACTTGTTCTTCTCATTCAGATCTTCATTAGTATCATTGGTTTCATTTTGACTTGCTAATTGTTGAAGTAGCTCCTTTCTCTTTTTCATAGAGATACTCGGTTTCTCTTTTAGTTCATTTATGAAATCATCAGCTTGTTTGAGCATTTCCCTCAAGTTATTGACTTCAGAGTGAGATTGCTCAAGATCATCTAGGGCAGACTGAAGTTGATCCCTCATACCATACATATCCATTGAAGTTCCCAGATCTTCTTCAAGCTGTTAAGCTCTATTAGGAGGAAATTCACTCTGATACTAATTGTTGATAACTGAGAGGGGGGTGAATCAGTTATCTTAATTATTTGACTTTCTTTTGTTCTTTAATGATTAGTACAGTATCAAAACATATAAGCATACATGAACATGAGAGCATAAATAAACTCAACACACATAACACAATGATTTTGACGTGGAAAACCCGGTTAAAGGAAAAACCACGGGGTGATTAACCCAATATTGTATTCTCTGTTAAAAGAATAGAAGTACAAAATGGCACTTGCCAATTAGGGATCACTACCCGAGCACACTGCTCACAAGAGGCTCATTGCCTACAAAAGACTCACTGTCTACAAGGTATAAAGAAAGTAACCATGTGATTGAATTGATCAGGGGCATCCACATATGCTGAGGTTTAGTTTTGGTTAGGCTCAATATATTAATCTGCTACACTTCATTCTTCCTCTTCTTAGTGCTGCTGTTCTGTTACATACTAGATTTGTATGGTTGCTTCCACACTGCTATCTACTTTTCTTCGCACAACACAAAACACCACACACACCTTCATACCGAAATCAATCTGGTATATATATTTGCATCAAGGATTTCAACACCTTTCTAGTCGGCATCTGAAAAACTCAAGATATTTCCAAACTCTGGTCTATCAGCTGAATCCATGCTTACTAAGTGATGCATATCAAAAAGATAGTTGTAGAAGTCATCAATCATGTTAGCCAACCATGAATGATCCCTTAAGAAACTTGATCACCATCAATTTCTCATTCGGATTAAGGTCTGATGCTCTGCTGGTCAGTTCTTCCTTAGTCTACACTGCCAAATAGGAACCCAACACTTAGGTGCTCATATATTTTCACTCTTTCATCACCAGAGGCTCAATCTTTGGAATGCATCAGTCATGGTACTCCTCTTGACTTCCCCAAGTCTGCACTTTACTGAGATACTTCCTTTGAGAGATTTGGACCTAATTGTCGGACCTTGCTGCATGCTCTGTTCTTGCTCACCGGACCAAAATACTCTTCAATCTGACTTCCGGTATAGACATACCATGTCCTGTGGATGTGTGGGATGGACTTTGTTACCATCAATGACAACACTCATGAAGCCACACAGTGTCTCTTGCGAACAAAATCCCCCAGAACCCATGATAAATGGGAACTAGGGGCCCATTTTATGCTTTACCTTGGACCAAAAGGTGCCTTAAGAATTGGGCACCCACACCCAAGTCCTTCCTGATTAGTCAGGGAAAATCTCAATGTACATTAGCATAGGACATTCAAAGCATTCATTGGGTTATTACATTGTAGATTTGTGTTTGTATTGTGTGTATTGTTGCAGATTTGGAATCATCATCCATCTCCTTATGAGTTGAAGGATCTTCATTCTCCTAAGGGCTTCAGCTCTGAGGTGACATCATTATTGTTTGAATCATTTCATCATTTGGTTTATCTTTAGCCTCTGCCCTGCAAGGGCACACTCTCTCTCTAAAAATGATGTTGGGAGGCTTGAATGCTATCTCAGGATTTGACTGAGGCAAATCCCTAAACACCACAACCCCCAAACCCCTTTGCTTCTTGTGTGCAGGTTATAGGTGTGAAGTATGAAGAAGTGAAGGTATAGGAAGGTTGTGTAAGGGAAAGGGTTTCAGGATCTAAAAGCAATTTGCAAAAATTCCTTTTTGGAAGACTTTTGTGCCTGCCCTGGAATCCTGCTCAAACATGGGTGGTGAATCTGGCATCAGGACACTCTCTGCGATATTTCTCCAGTTTCAAGTTTCTGAAGATTCTAACTCTCTAGACTTGGGTGTTGGTGTGAATAGGGTTATTACCTATCTGGTTTAACCTTTGTTGTGTGGATAATTCATATTATTTAACTATTTATTAGTTAAATAATACTCACACACATGTTCACATCTTAAGTTGACTTAGGAAGCATTCTAGTTGTCTTCTAGATGTTTCTAGTTTGTCTAGTTGTTGATAGTTGTCATCTTATCCTATAGTTGTCATATGTCATAGGATTAAGACACTTGTTACATGACTACAACATCTTGATGGTGGTAGGTTGTCATTGATGTCAAAAGTGTGTTCAGTTGATGTTGCAAAGTTGCCATAGTTGTTGCAGGACATCAGGAGGAGATAGTTGTTCATTGTTTGGTTAGTTCATAGAGATGTGAAGTTGGTTTGATGTAATGAAGTATTGATGGTAGGAGTTTCTTCTTGTTTCAGGATGTCATTGATCATAAATTTGGAAGTGTGATGTCATACATTTGAGGTCTCATGATGTGAATTTAAAAAGTCACAAGTTGTGCTTAAGATAGTGGGATCTTGCTTTATGTTATCTTTACATGATGCTTGTTGATGGTTGAGGTCCATGTTTTTCAATGTCTCCATGTTGCACAAACAAGATGCAAAGTGTAGGTTGTGCTTCTGTCATCTTCATAAGTTGATATGTCTAATGCATGAGATCAGGTGTCAAGTAGGATGCTTTGCAGATGAAATCATTGATATTTCATGAGGAACACAGATCAAAGGTTATGCTTGTTGTTGATATGATGTGTTCTTATGATTCTCATGTTGAGTCATTGTTATGGTGTACATGACAATGGTTATTCTTCATTTATCATAGTTGGAAGGAAATGGGATTTGCAATGTTCTCAGTCAGCCTTGATGATCATGGCATGAGAGAATCGGGACACTCATATGTTGTTATGCTTCATGCTATGGTGGTCTCATTTGATGTTTTGGTAAGTGGTTCATAAGATGTTTGGAAGGTATTCCATGCTTGATGAAGTGCATATTGTCTTGATCTACAGAGTTCATGTTGCTTGGAGTTGATTTGAGGAGTTGAGTTGTTGCTTCATGGTGTTGAGATACTGGGGAGTTGAGTTGAATTAGTTAGGTGGTTGCTTCATGTCATGATTGAGTTCACATTCAGTGATAGTGTCTTGAAGATGTTGGGTATTGCAAAGATGTCTTAATAAAGGAAATGCTTCAAACATATTATCAAAGTGATCAATTATCTAATGGAGTCATACTATATCTACTGGAGCATCTTTGAGCACTTGTTGATGTTCTTCTCATCTATTATGTTTAGGGTTTAATGTTTAAAGAAGAATACTCTAAGAAATGTTTCATTTTATCCTAACCCATCGAGCACTTTTTGTCTATTTTATTGGTGACCTGTGAGTGCAGGTTGAAAGTGACTTAAGTCACAACTAAGGGTTATGAAGCTCGTTGTTCGACCGGTCCCATCAGTATATCCGACCTCTTGTTTCGGTCTTCATCCCAATTCATTGGGCGGCAAATGTGAATCAACGATGGAGTTTAAAAGTAAGATGGCTGATCAGTGGTTTGAATTTAAATTTAGTTCTCCTCCATGTGCATCCTCTTTGACGGGCTCAGGGACGTCATCTATTTTAAATCTATAATGATTTTTGGTTTAAAAGTTTTTTTTAGAATATTTATAAAGGAACTTAGTGAGATAACACTTAAAGCCATGATTTAAGGAAATTTTTTCTATTTCTCGTGGCAGAGAGATTAATAAGAAAAGTTTTTTTTTGGAAGTTGATTTTTGAGTATGATATATATTTTGTGAAGATATTTTTTGTGAAGGCAAAGTTCATTATGAAGAATTTTTTTTTTTAAAAAAGATGGGCTTGAATATGAAAGATATGGAAGGAATTTTTTATGAACAGGAGATGAATGAATTAAATTCATTTTGAGGAGATAATTTTGAAGAATAGATTTCTGATAGGGAATGAAGAAAAATGAAGACATTTTTATGGTGGACATATTTTATTTTCTTTTGCACAGAAGATGAACAAATATTTGCAATGCAAAGGAAATTGAAGGGTCATTATTTTTTCTGAAATATTGAAGTCATGAAAGGGATATTATTGAAAGAAAATTTTAAAAGATTTTATTTTGTAGAAAAGATGAATCTTTGAAGGGACAAAATGTTTTTTTATTGATCATTTATTTTGTGAATAAGATTTTCTTCTTGCAGATGGATTGGTGTCTGGATTCCTTGAAGTTTTTTATTATTGTAGATGAAAGGGTTTTGATTTCTTGAAAGAAGAAAATTTGCAGAGAGAAGGTGAAAAGTTTTTATTTGTAGGTTCTTCATTGAGAGAAGATGAAAATGATTATACAGAATGTGGGAAGTCATGTCATATTTATTAGCTTTGCAGGTGCATTGATGGTTGTGTTGTTAAGTGGATTAGAATACAGGATTGATTATTTTGAATATCCTCTTGAAGAGAAAATTCAGATGAGTTTTGTATATGATTTGGGTTGATGAGAAGGATGGTCATTTGACAGACACATGTGAAAGAAGAAGAAGTGTTTTGTATTGAAATAGAGAAACCCTTCGAGTTCTTGTTTTTAATTTGTTCTGTATTAGGGGTTGGTGCTCCTTGAAGTTGGTGCTTCTAAATATTGTAATTAGTGAGGTTTTTGATAAAGCCAGTGAGGCAATTTTGGAGTGGTTTTTCTACCCCTGGAGGGTTTTCCACTCGTGCAAATCTTGTGTCTTGATTCATATTGATCTTCTCTGTGTGTGTGTATGATTTACTCATGAGGTTTTATTCTCTTCCTTCATTCTCAGTTATGTGCACATGTGTGTAACAATTCAATGGTATCTTTCTTTCTTCATGTCTTGAAAGTTAAATCTGCAAAAGGTTAAAATTTATACAGCACTGATTCACCACCCCTCTCAGTGTTGTCCTAGACTCCTACACATCTTGTGTTTCACCTTGGTCTTTATAACCAAGGCTTCGTTGTACATTATGTAATCCAATACATTGTTGTATCATGGAAATATATCATTCTTTTTTGCTTGTCTCTCTTGTGTGGAAGGTTATTTGGTTTTGTAGATTTGATCCTGGTGGTTGATTGCTCCAACATGGTATCAGAGCTAGGCCCAAGCTAGGAGCCCCAAGCACACGAGAGGTGTGGCTTAAGGGGGGGTGTTGGTGTTGGAAATAAGCCACACCTAGACCGATGATGGACTGGTCCAAGAGGGGCTAGTAGCTCAGTGGTAGAGCACTCCAGCAGTGAATGGAAGGTCCTAGGTTTGAGTCCTAGCTGGTCCATGTCTCAACATTGGGCACCCGCCCCATAGTCCTATGACTTTTCAGCTTCTAGAGCAAAAGTTTTGATATCTCTCTGAATGTTTGTACATTCAAATTCTGGGTTTCTATCGTATTTTGTTGGTTACAAGATAATTATCTTATAACTAGGGTTTTATGCATACTTGACCTAAGGTTTGATAAAAAAAGGCTTGGTTAAATCACATCTTTCCATAGCACTCCTAAGCACAAAATTAGTAGTTGATTCCTCCTCCTCTTGGTAGTGACTTGGCTTAGTTTTGTCCTTGAATGTTATTGTGGAAGAGGGTTTGATCTAGTGTACACAAACTAGTCTTCATCATTCATCTTTTCCATACATAACATTTTGGTGAACCCATAGCATCAAGCATTTGCATGTTGCTAAGTGTTGAAATCAGATCTTGCATTAATTCATATCATACTTATCATTATTCATTGACAGATCTTGCATAAATTAAAAAAAAGTAAAAAAAAGCATTCTAGACTTGCATAAAGGCATAGTTTTGCATTTTTTTCATTGCATATCATTGAAACATTTGATTTTCTGACTTTACATCAGATCTGATCCATATTACAATAATTATCCATTTCATGATATTACATCTTGCATTTGAAGATCTCATTTGCTAGGGTTTGTTGAAAACTTACATTTTTTCCTATGACCTATCATTGTAAAGCTAGGGTTTGTAGTCAAAATCTTATTTTAGATTTTTTTGCTATCATAAACATTCATTCAAATCTGATTTTGCATTGTATTGTTACATCATTTAAAATCCCTGCTTTCAAAATCTCAATGTTTGTAATTACACATTTATATTTCAACAAGCATAATTACCTTAATCATTTTGATCATACTATTGGTTAGTGCATTGAGTGTTATAGGACTTTGCATGAGTTGTATAACCCACTTCCCTATTAGAAACATCTTTGTAAGGATAAGTCATAGACTAATGGGTTCTAGTGCTTTCAATAGCGATGACATGTAAACACCAGAAAACCCATTACACAACTACTTTACAAAGTGTGAATCAATATCTTTGCAAGATATCATAAACACCAACATGATGGAAGAACACAATTTTTATGATGTTGAGGATGTGATTGATGTAGTTTCACATGTGCTTGATGAACAAATTAAGAAACTTGACAAACAACTAGCTAATTTTGAACAAATTATAGAACGTGCACATCTAGCTCAAGAAGTAGTACCTATTGTTGAAGGTATGAGAGGATTGTTACAAGAAGGACAAGAAGGTTTTGACATGCTCTATGGATTAACCCACATAGTAGAACATAATATTATGCCAGTAACTAGCCACATGAATATAATTCAAAATGTGTCACCACTGACATATATAAACTCACAAGTATTGGCATCCATACCGACTACCAGAATATCCATTTTTACATCATCAATTCTCACCACCAATCCACATGCTTGTAGTAATGCTACCACTGACGAGGATGGGGAAGTCCTATTATTTTTACCCTCTATTTACCTTTTTACCCTCATTTCTCCTACCTTCCTGTCACATTTGTCGTAGGAAATATAGATATTTGATGAATTATAGAAGATTAAAACTACTAAAAGATACCAAAATCTATAAGGATGCTAATTGTTCCATGATTAAAATGATAGGGGATAATTAAAGTAGCGGTTGTAGCTACAGAGTACATGGAGGGTGGAGAATTGATGAAGAATGGAGCTGTTAAAAGTATAATGATTGATGAGTCATTTTGTTCAGAAATACTTTCAGGTTGTTATGTAATTGTGGCCAACGATTGATAGTCTATTTCTATCAAACAATTTGGTTTATTGGCCGTAGGCCAAAACAAACCTAAACTATATCAATTTTTAGCACAACAATTAGTATATATATGTGTGTAGCTAGATTGGAATAAATGGTGATTAATATATGAATGAACTTCTACTCCACTTTAATTCAAATGGTATTTTGTGTGTGTATGGTTAGCTCGACGTAGAACAAGTATTTCCATTTTATCACCAGGTGAACTAGGGAGCAAGGGCCCACTACTTGGGTCACTTGGTGATTCTATTAGTTTATTTGCTTTGGTAATGTGTGATTTCATTTCTGCAACATTCCCATTCTGTGTGTGTAATTATTTTATGGGTATTTATGATCTAGTTTAAAATTGATTCTCATTTTGTGTTAGTCTTAATATCTGTCAACAATGATTTGTTAATCAGAGTGTCAAAGTGAGTTTATTCTAAATTTAGATAAAGATTTGCTGTTGTTATTTTATACTCTATGGCAGTTTCTGTCACTTCCTATCACAGAGCAGAAACAAAGTTATTAAACTAGATTTCCATTTTAAGCCATTCTGCATATTCAATTGCATATCATTCTCACTTAGCTCATTATCTTCATCCCTTAGGCATATAGCCCCAACTCCTTTCATAAGTTTTACAAATTCTTGGATTGACATAAGGAACAAACTGAGATAGACCAAGTCTAGTTAACACTTCCAACTCTTTTTATTCACAGTTTTGTCCCATCATTTTTGGTTCCATTGCTAGGGAAAGGTGTTAAAGGCTTGAAAATATAGTGATTTGAGTTAGGACCAGTGCACCAAGGTGAAAGTCCACGCAATTGTCGACCTTGCCTAGGTGATTAACCTTGGTTTGCTCTGTTATAGAGCATATAGATGCATGAGTCAAGCTAGAGATGATAAAGGTAGATTTGTAAAAAAACCTATAGTGTGTAGTACATCAAAACAAAAAAATCCTACATGTGTGATTAAGCCACAACCTATGAAAAACAAGTGAAAAAGAAGCAAGCTGAACCTGACTTAGAAAGGTGTGTTATTGAGTCAACCACCATACCTCTAGAAACATCAAGTGAACAAACTGAAGTAGATGTTGACTCATCCTCAAGCATCCCTCCCACACTTGAAAATTTAGTTAAGCCTGAGTCACCAGTAGCACCATTAATAAGACCTCTTAGTCCTATTCCTCCTAATTTTGCTGAACAATTCAAAGCTTCATATGCATTAAGAAGTGGTAGAAAGGAGATACCAAGGCAATCTCTACCATGTTCTTCACCGTTCCTTGTTCATTGGGCACTGTGGTCATTAGAAAACATGGGTGATGAACATAATCATGAAGCCAAACAAATTAACAATGAATGAGATTTAGTCAATAATGAACCAATAACTTTTGAGTTTCCCATTATGAGTCTTGATGAAGAGGCACCTATGAAAAATATACCTCACTCGGCCTTACCAATTTTTAGAGGTCTCTCTATTGAAGAACTTGACATGTTCTTATTTGAATTTGATGTGTTGTGTTGTAGTTATGATTATCAGAGTGATGCACAAAAACTCAAGTTATTTCTAGCTACATTGAAAGATGCTACATTACAATGGTTTATGGGACTCAGCTGACATACAATTCACATGTGGGAGAACATGAAGGAACAATTTTTGACAAAGTATTAGGATTATTGTAAGACAAAAGAAGTTTAGGATGAGATCTTCAGGATGCCTCAACGAGAAGATGAAACACTCAAGGATTTTCTTGAACAATTCTTGTTCAATCTTCAAAGATCATGACAAACATCTGCTTATTACCTGAAACTATTAAAATGCTTTTCTTAAGAGGAATTTGTGATGATTGCATTGATACTTTGAATATTATAGGTGCAGGAGATATTTCTATATTATCCTTTGATGAGATTTGTGAAATTTGCAAGAATTACTCAAGATCCCATTGGTCTGTATGCAACTATTCTAGAAGACAAGTTTCTTAAGGTGGCACATCAGGTATTACCAAATGTGAGTTAGGTATGATATTTGATGACTTAAAAATTAATCTTCTAAATCATATGGGTAAACAAATAGATACTTTGTATACATGTAAAAAACAAGAAGCTCAAAAAGGCCTAGCCATATTTTGTCCCACATGTTGCAAGAAACATACTAGTGAAGAATGCCCTTATAATAGGACAAAGAGCTCATCCTTAGAAGAGGTTAGTAAAACACTTCCTTGCGACCATTACCTATGGATATGGCATAAGTAGAATATCCTAAAGAACCTGTTTATTACATGGCTCAAAGGAGACCTTGGCAGCCAAGGGCTATGCCACCAAGCATGATGAATGGCTATAATGCACCCTATAATTCTATGGGACAACCAAGTGGTCAGCCTACTCCTTTTCAATATCATACTTCACCTGGGTGGTATGGAGGTTGGCAACAACCTCCATCCTATCCTCCATGGACAAATTAATACCCACAACAACAACCCTCTCCACAACCATGGAGGGAAGCACCACCACTTTATCCACAATATCCATCATATCCTATACCACCTACCATTGCTCCATATCAACCACCACAACAACAACTTCTACCACCTATACCATCTACATCCAATAATCCACCATCCAATCCATCCCAGCCACTAAGTGTTAGAAATAGTCTGAACAACTGAGAGGGGGGGTGAATCAGTTGTCCCACAATATTTAAACTTTTCTGCTTTTAATCTTCTTTAACTTCCAATCAGATAAACATTAAAGCATGAATCAATAAAACAAGAGCAGAAATAAATTGAGCACACATGACACCATCATTTTTACGTGGAAACCTAGTTAAGGGAAAGCCACGATGGGGGTTAATGCACAAGATTCGTACCCTGTTAAAAGTACTTAGAAAAAGGGAAGGCACATGCCTTTGGGCTCACTGCCCAGAGCTCACTACTCAAGAGAGGCTCACTGCCTACACAATTTATGTTTAATATAGAAAGAATGAACTGTGAAATATCATCTTCTTTATGCTGGGTTCAGTTCCTTTAAAGGCTTACAAAAACTTCTGCTCTACTCCAAATACTTCTTCTCTAGCTCTTCATCTAAACATCTCTTGTTCTTTTGCTTCTCCTCTGCTCTACTATGCCTTTGATCCTTTCTTTTGATTTTATTATTTTCACACAAGAATGTTTTTCCACAACTCATCAACAATTATTTGTACGCTTCAACAACCTTGGAATGAACATCAAGCGCACTACAAACATCTGACTTAATGCAAATCACTAAGTTGTCGGCCAAACATAGCTGGGACTCAAATCTTCCTTGATCAACACGCCACACTTCATAGAATTGCTCTTAGATCATCTGCAACACGCTTGAATCATCCGGTCATCCAAGACTGGGAAGAACAATAACACCAAGAAGGAAATATTCTTTGACAAGCTCAAACTTCAATATGGACCTCCACCATGGCAGTCACACAATCCATAGACCTTCACAAGCACATTGAATTCAACAAAAACATCCGCACTCCTCCAAATCATCAGAATCACTTGCATCTTCCTTCAGAACCTCAAGAACACTGTCTGCCAATATTGTCACATTAGAAAGATTGCTTTTGGACCTCCATGATAGGGAGGACTCTAGGCTGCCTGCTTCTGCAGCCTGTAGGTGTACAAGATTGTTTGACAACTCTAGCCTTCCTACCAATTCAAAGTGCTAAAAGACATACTCTTTGCAGAGATGGAAAACTCTATTTCACTACTTGGTGTGGGACACATACCTTGTCCTCACTGCTTTCAAAGATGCTGCCTCAATGGCACATAACTTTCTAAGCCCGTTGCCCACCCTTCTCACTCTGTTCAAGGGTCTGGACTGCTTGGTACTCACTTTCCTTCTCTCTATTTTTCCACCCCTGCAAATCTATTTTCCTACTTGTTTATCTAGCCGGACTCCTCACTGAGCTCGCCTAGAACAAGCATGCATTGCCTCTAGCCGGCAATCCGACCACCCCACAAAAGAAAAACAAACAAAAATCATGGCTCTGTTTGATGATCTCCATACTGTACATTGGGATTTGAAGAATCATCAAAACAGAGTCATGGTTTGCAAAAGAAAACAAAATTTTAGAAATAGAAAGACTAATCTACTGTAGAATGGTAAACTGAAAACAGAAAAGAAAATACACAGAAGATCGAACTGCTGTACTTTATTTCTCTTTAAAATTCTAATTACATCAAAATGCTTTACACATCAAAATTCCCTTCTTTGATTCTTCTCCTGAACTCCCTACAGAAAGAATGCTATATCATTTATACTTGCTCATGTCCATTACAGGATGATTCAGTTACCAGACGGTTCGTATTCTAACTGCTGGTTGAATTCTGCATTTTCTTGACAGTCGGCAAGACTTACCATGATGTCTCTCTGACACATTGTATCGGCAAAATGGATGACTATTGGCCTGGCCTAAGTCCCTTCTTCCGATATATCACCTCATCCCAATGACCTTTGTATCCCGTAGACTCCCATCGGCAAGAGCTACCAACGTCGGCAAAATTTCCTTTCTACTCACCGATCTTAATTCTTACACCGATGCACACTTTGATCTGTTTACCATCGGGAAGACTTAGTCCATCGGCCGGCGCTCTTCAAGTCATTTCGACACTTTACCGTATGCCGATGTGCTTCCTCCATTCCTCTCTGTCAGTGTGACAATACATCGTCGGCGCAAGAATTGAAGCTTGTGCCGATGCCTTTTATCACTGCGATACATACTCCTTCGCTGAACCATTGAACCACAACAGTGGTTCAATCGTCAGGTTCAACCGTGAGGTTCAACCTCCAACAAAATGATCGGCGTTTTCAACTCCACCATCCTCTATGCATGAACCCATTGAACCTTTGAACCTCAACAGCGGGTTCAATTGAAAGGTTCAACGAAATGGTTCAACAGCAAGGTTCAATCGATCAACAAATGCCGATCAACAAAGTGACCAATGATTCCAATGAACCATTGAACCTTGGCGCGGGTTCAACAGTGGGGTTCAACCGGATGGTTCAGCTGTTGAACAAAATGCCGAACACCTTCAAAATGCTCGAAAAACTCCAAAAACAAAAACACAAGCTGCAAACTCAAAATTGACAAACCAAAAACTATGTACGGCTGCATTGAGCCTTGGTGCTCCTGCACCATACTCCCCCTGTGCGGAAAGAAACTAGATCACCTCTGGTGACAATGAGGCAAAATCAATGCCCCTCTTTTTGAATTTTGACTCTGCAACCCAGGTAGCTTCTGCTTCAGGCAACTGCTTCCACTTGACCAAATGCTCCATGTAGACACCATGTCTAGTTTGCTTCTGTACTCTGGAATCCAGTATTTGCTCTGCCTGTAGTTTGGGTTTGAGTGGCAAAGTCACATCTATTTCTGTCTGTTCCTTCTCTGAAATGGATCCATCTGCTGCTGATTGAGGACCCCTGTATTGCACCAGGTCTTGGACATTAAACACTGGTGAGATTGCCAAATCTTTTGGCAATTCAATTCTGTATGCATTATTTCCATACTTGTTCAGGATTCTGCAAGGACCAATTCTCCTCATCTGCAGTTTGGTTGGCATTCCTTTTTGCATTCTGGCTTTGTTCAAGTGTACCATAACCAGATCACCAACCTCAAACTGAATATCCCTTCTGTGGGCATCTACTCTGTCCTTGATCTTCTGTGTGTTCTCTGTCAAGGTTTTCTTCACCTGCTCATGCACTTCTTTCATGGATTGTGCAAAATCCTCTGCATGTCCACTTCTGTTCTCCATGTTTCCCATAATTCTGAGCTCACATATACCTTTGGGATGCATTCCATAGACTATTTCGAATGGACTCTTACCAGTAGTCCTATTCACACTGTCATTATAGGCAAATTCTGCCTGATGAATGACAAGATCCCAACTTTGTCCATATTCTTTGGTTATACACCTTAACAGATTGCCTAATGTCCTGTTTACCACCTCTGTCTGACCATCGGTCTGTGGGTGATATGCTGAACTGAAAGACAAATTTGTTCCCAATCTCTGCCACAATGTTTTCCAGAAATGCCCCATGAATTTAGCATCTCTGTCAGACACAATGCTTGCTGGAAGTCCATGAATTCTGATCACTTCTCTGAAAAACAAGTGTGCTATATGACTGGCATCATGAGTCACTTTACAGGGAATGAAATGGCTCATCTTGCTAAACCTGTCCACTACTACATATATGCTATCATAACCAGTCTTAGTCTTAGGCAAACCAACTACAAAATCCATGCTTACACATTCCCATGGCCTGGAAGGAATGGGTAAGGGTTGGTACAGTCCTGCATTAGAAGTGGTTCCCTTGGCCTTCTGACATACGGTACACTGCTCTACATACCTTCTGATGTCTCTGTGCATCCTTGGCCAATGATAGAACCTTTGGACTAGCTCCAGTGTCTTGTTCAGACCAAAATGGCCGCTCAGACTGCCATTATGCTTCTCCTGTATGAGATTTTCTCTCATAGATCCCCTTGGCACACATAATTGTCCACCTTTGAATAGCAATCCCTACTGTAAGGTGAAATCTGCAAATTCACTGTGAAAGTGATTCTCAAAATCTTGACATACCTTGTATGCCTCAGCAAAATCTTCATCATCTTGGTAAAGATTCTTGAAATCTTCAATCCCAATGCTCTTCAATTGCACTTCCTGCACTGTGAGCAATCTTCTGCTCAAAGCATCTGCAACTCTGTTCAGCTGCCCCTTCTTATGCTTAATTGTAAAGGTATAAGACTGTAGGTACTCCATCCATTTGATATGCCTGCTGCTTAACTTATCTTGTGAGTTCAGAAAACTCAGAGCTTGGTTATCTATGTAGACCACAAATTCTTTAGGTAGGAGATAATGTCTCCACTTCCTCAATGCTTGGACTAGAGCATACAACTCTAAGTCATATGAAGAGTACTTACTCTTTTCTTCATTCAGCCTCTCACTGAAAAAGGCTACAGGTCTGTTTTCCTGATTTAGCACTGCTCCTACAGCTATATTACTTGCATCACATTCAATAGTAAATAGCTTATCAAAACTAGGCAACAACAAAATAGGTTGTGTTGCTACCTCTTTCTTCAACCTTTCAAAACTTCTATCTGCAGCTGGTGTCCATCTGAATTTTGCTTTCATTCCACCCTTAATTGTATCCAACATAGGTGCACATATTCCACTGAAATTTCTGATAAACTTTCTGTAAAACTGGGCTAAGCCATGAAAACTTCTCACCTCTGTGGCTGCTCTGGGAGTAGGCCAGCTCAATATGGCTTCTACTTTGGACTTGTCCATCTTCAACTCTCCCTGGGACACCACAAAACCAAGGTATACCAATTCCTGCTTCATGAATTCACACTTCTCCAGATTGATGGTTAGTTGTTCATCATGTAATTTTTGCAAAACAGTATTTACATGTTCTAGATGTTCTTCCTTGGTCTGACTAAAAATTAGAATATCATCTAGAAAAACAACAACAAATTTACCAATGTAATCCTTTAGGACTTCATTCATGAGTCTCATAAAGGTGCTGGGTGCATTTGATAGACCAAATGGCATAACAAGCCATTCATACAGTCCTTCTGTGGTCTTGAAGGCTATCTTCCACTCGTCACCTTCCTTGATTCTTATTTGGTGGTAACCACTCTTCAGGTCTATCTTGGTGAAATACTTTGCTTTTCCAATACAGTCCATGAGATCTTCAATTCTGGGAATTGGGAATCTATACCTTATAGTTATCTTGTTTATGGCTCTGGCATCTGTACACAATCTCCATGATCCTCCTTTCTTGGGTGCCAACACTGTGGGCACTGCACAAGGACTAATACTCTTCCTGATCAATCCTTGATCTAGCAATTCCTGCACTTGCCTGGAAATCTCTTTGTGCTGATCTGGAGTCATCTTGTAAGGTGCCTTGTTTGGCAAAGATGCTCCTGGAATCAGGTCTATCTGATGGCTTATTGCTCTCTGTGGAGGCAATGTGGTTGGTGTACCATCACTGATTATGCCTTTATACTTCTCCAGTATAGGCTGCACTTCTTTGGGAATCTCTGTCTTCTTACCCTGTTGTCCTTCTTTTGGTTTCACTATGATGGCATAACCAATACCATCTTCCTTAAGAGTATTCAGAAACTCTTTTCCACTCACAACCAAGATATTAGGACTCTTTGTCTGAACTGCATCTTCATCCTCCAATGACTGAATCTTATAGGTGACACCATCCTTCTGAAAAGAATAGGCATTCTTCTCACCATCATGTACTGCTTTTCGGTCATACTGCCATGGTCTGCCCAATAAGAGATGGCATGCATCCATGGGTAGTATATCACATAATACCTTATCCTTGTAGCCACCTATACTAAACTCTACCCAACTTTGTTCATTTACTACCACATGTTGACCCTTATTCAACCATGTGACTCTATATGGGTTTGCATGAGTAATTCTTTTCAAATTTAGTTTCTTAACTGCCTCATCAGAAATAATATTATCAGTGGATCCTGAGTCTATGATAATTTTACATACCTTATTCAAAATCTTGCACTTGATTCTGAAGAGTGCTCTCCTCTGGCTTGGTTCAGACTTTACTGGTACCTTCATCAAAGTTCTCCTTATCATCAGGTTCTCTCCATCTTCTGAGTTTAGATTGACCTCAGGTGACTGGCTGCTGGATGCATTATCTTGGACATAGTGATTTCTCTTATCACCTCCTTGAGAAGAGGATGTGGCCTTTTCTGGACACCTATATGCTGGATGACCTAGATTGCCACAGTTGTAACACTTCATGTTGGTGAAATAGGATCCTCTGTCTGATCCTCCTGACCTTCCTCTGTTAGACCCTCTTCCTCTGTGGTTTCCTCTACCACTTGACTCCCCACTCTGCTCTGTGAGTTTAGATTCTGCTTGGGATCTATTGTCAGTATTTCTTCCACCAAAACCTCCTCTGTGTCCTCTGTTATCTCTGCCTCTTCCTCTTCCTCTGCTATTTGAGTCTTGTTTCCTCTTATTCTTTTCCTCCACTTTCAGTGCTAGTTGATAGCATTTTTGCACTGTGGTAGGGCACAATAAACTGATTTCTTCTTGTATATTCCACTTCAGACCATTAAGGTACCTTGCTACCTTTATGCTTTCATCCTCCATTACTTTGGACCTTAAGCATAGCTTTTGGAATTCTTCAGTGTATGCACTGACATCTAATTCCTTTTGTCTCAGATTCTGTCTCTTCCTGTGCAGCTGTATTTCATAATCTTTTGGCATATATGCTTCTTTGATTTTAGCTACCATTCCATTCCAAGTAGCTATGGGCTTCTTATCTTCTTTTACTCTTTCAGTCTGCACAAATTTCCACCAGGTTAAGGCAGCTCCCCTGAGTCTGGATTTGGCCACCTTTACTTTCTGTGCCTCGCTTACACCATCACATTCAAAGTGATTTTCAAGTCCTTCTATCCACTCCATGACCAAATCTGGGTCCATTTTCCCACTGAAAAGTGGTACTCCTTCCAATGTTTTACCACTCATTGCTTTCAAAGCTTTCAAGAATGGTTCTTCTTCCAATTTAGGATCAGGTGTGGGCTCTTCATCTTCTACAGATACACCTTTTCCCTTATCCTCAGAATTTTTAACTCTCTGGCTGACTTCTTCAGTCTTTTGCAACATTACACCTAGCTTACTTTCCATTTCTGCTAGTCTTTCTTGTAGGAGTCTATTCTCCTCTTCTTGATCTTCAACCTTCTTTGCTAACTCTACATTAGTCACCATTTTCTTGGATGAACTAACAGACTCACTTGAACTCGGTGATGACATACAACTCTTCTACTCCTATCTGGGAATAACCCAAATCTTACTGCTCTGATACCAATTTGATAGGGAGGACTCTAGGCTGCCTGCTTCTGCAGCCTGTAGGTGTACAAGATTGTTTGACAACTCTAGCCTTCCTACCAATTCAAAGTGCTAAAAGACATACTCTTTGCAGAGATGGAAAACTCTACTTCACTACTTGGTGTGGGACACATACCTTGTCCTCACTGCTTTCAAAGATGCTGCCTCAATGGCACATAACTTTCTGAGCCCGTTGCCCACCCTTCTCACTCTGTTCAAGGGTCTGGACTGCTTGGTACTCACTTTCCTTCTCTCTATTTTTCCACCCCTGCAAATCTATTTTCCTACTTGTTTATCTAGCCGGACTCCTCACTGAGCTCGCCTAGAACAAGCATGCATTGCCTCTAGCCGGCAATCCGACCACCCCACAAAAGAAAAACAAACAAAAATCATGGCTCTGTTTGATGATCTCCATACTGTACATTGGGATTTGAAGAATCATCAAAACAGAGTCATGGTTTGCAAAAGAAAACAAAATTGCAGAAACAGAAAGACTAATCTACTGTAGAATGGTAAACTGAAAACAGAAAAGAAAATACACAGATGATCGAACTGCTGTACTTTATTTCTCTTTAAAATTCTAATTACATCAAAATGCTTTACACATCAAAATTCCCTTCTTCGATTCTTCTCCTAAACTCCCTACAGAAAGAATGCTATATCATTTATACTTGCTCATGTCCATTATAGGACGATTCAGTTACCAGACGGTTCGTATTCTAACTGCTGGTTGAATTCTGCATTTTCTTGACAGTCGGCAAGACTTACCATGATGTCTCTTCGACACATTGTATCGGCAAAACGGATGACTATTGGCCTGGCCTAAGTCCCTTCTTCCGATATATCACCTCATCCCGATGACCTTTGTATCCCGTAGACTCCCATCGGCAAGAGCTACCAACGTCGGCAAAATTTCCTTTCTACTCACCGATCTTAATTCTTACACCGATGCACACTTTGATCTGTTTACCATCGGGAAGACTTAGTCTATTGGCTGGCGCTCTTCAAGTCATTCTGACACTTTATCGTATGCCGATGTGCTTCCTCCATTCCTCTCTGTCGGTGTGACAATACATCGTCGGCGCAAGAATTGAAGCTTGTGCCGATGCCTTTTATCACCGCGATACATACTCCTTCGCTGAACCATTGAACCGCAACAGCGGTTCAATTGCCAGGTTCAACCTCCAACAAAATGATCAGCATTTTCAACTCCACCATCCTCTATGCATGAACCCGTTGAACCTTTGAACCTCAACAGCGGGTTCAATCGAAAGGTTCAACGAAATGGTTCAACAACAAGGTTCAACCGATCAACAAGTGCCGATCAACAAAGTGACCAATGATTCCCATGAACCATTGAACCTTGGCGCGGGTTCAACAGTGGGGTTCAACCGGATGGTTCAGCTGTTGAACAAAATGCTGAACACCTTCAAAATGCTCGAAAAACTCCAAAAACAAAAATGCAAGCTGCAAACTCAAAATTGACAAACCAAAAACTATGTACGGCTGCATTGAGCCTTGGTGCTCCTGCACCACTCCAAACCATGAACCACTTGAATGGATGATACACATTGACTTCCCAAACATGCCTCTAGATTTGCAGATTATCATTTGACATATTCGGAACAATCTAGACCTCTTTCCTGTCACTCTGTCTCTTTTGAACACTACAAAACTGGTTCTACTCAGGTGGCCATAGCTTCTTCAAATCTTCATGTGAACCCTTCAAAACTTATCTGGAGCTTCTTTAGACAATCCTCTACTCAGCCATATGGTCTGTATACATTGATTCTCATTGATTTTCTCAATATCCTCACCAATCCAGTCTTCTATACAAGCAGTAAAATAGAATACAGTTGACACTAATGGAAACAAGGATATGTTGACATCAATGACAACAATGATTAGGCACATATTTGCAACAATGTCCCCCTTTGTCATTGATGACAACATATGATGTGAAAAACTGATTTGACCATTAAGACAAGACCTTCTCCCCCTTTCTCTTCTCACTTCTGCAGTCTCTTTCTTCTCTGCTCCCCCTAACATCAACAACTAGTTTTTTAGAGGAACTTCTCTCCCCCTTTGACATCAATGGCAAAGGGCACATATTTGCAATCTCTTCTCCCTTTTTTCTTTAGATTGATCCCAAAATTTTCATACTGACTACTCCCCCTGAGTAGTATCTCCTTAACATCAATCCAGATCACAAGATATGACTGTGAATTCCACCAGACTGATGCACCTTAGTGCATCTTAGTTCTGATCAAGAGGGGTAATAACCCCTAACTTCTCTCTGAGATACTCAAAAGTATCCTTGGGAAGAGGCTTAGTGAAAATATCCGCAATCTGATCCTTTAAAGACACAAACTCCAACTTGACTTCATTCTCATTTACCTTCTCTCTCAAGAAATGAAACTCGATGGATATATGCTTTGTCTTTGAATGCAACACTCGATTCTTTGAGATGCTTATTGTACTTGAATTATCACATAAAATTGTGACAGGCTCCTCAAACAAAATTTTGATGTCCTTCAACATTTGCTTCATCCACAAAACTTGAGTGCAATTGTTTGTTGCTGCTATATACTCTGCCTTTGCTGTAGATAGGGATATTGCCTCCTACTTTTTGCTCAGCTAAGAAACCAATCTTCTTCCTAAGAAGAATGTACCACCACTAGTACTTTTCCTGTCATCCACATCTCTTGCCCAATCAGCATCTGTATAAGCATGAAGAGTGAAGTCATTGTCTTTTGGATACCACAATCCATAATCAAGTGTTCCTTTGAGATATCTAAAGATTTTTTTGATTACTACAACATGGGATTCTTTAGGATCAACTTGGAATCTAGCAACAAGCCCAACTGCATTCATGATATCAGGTCTGGTCTAAGTCAGATAGAGCAGTCCTCTAATCATTGATCTATACCTTTTCTGATTTGCCTTAGGAGAGTCATCATTTTTACTCAACTTACATCTAGTTATCATAAGCATACCTACTGGCTTTGAATCTTCCATTCCAAACTTCTTCAACAATTCTTTCACATACTTAGACTGAGATATAAAGATACCTTTATCTGACTGAGTGATTTGTAGACCTAAGAAGAAATTCATCTCACCAAACATGGACATCTCAAATTCACTTTGCATTTGATCAGCAAATGTTTTGCACATGCTCTCATTTCCACCAAAAATGATGTCATCAACAAATACCTCAACAATCAAAATATTCTCATGATCAATCTTGAATTAAAGATTACTGTCAGCAGTGCCTTTGTTAGATCCTAGCTTTAGCAAATACTTATCTAATCTTGCATATCATGCTCTTGGGGCTTGTTTGAGTCCATATAATGGTTTCCTCAATCTGTAGACCATGTCTGTCTAATCAGACAACTAAAATCCTTCTGATTGCTCAATATAGACTTCTTCTAACTCTTCATTTAGAAATGCTGACTTGACATCCATCTAATAGAATTTCAAATCTTTATAAGAAGAAAAAGCAAGAAACAATTTGACTACCTCTATTCTTGCCATCAGAGCAAAAGTTTCTTCAAAATCAATTCCTTCCACTTGAGAATATCCTTTGCATACCAACCTTGCTTTATTTCTTACAACTTCATAATCTTCATTTAGTTTATTCCATAAGACGCATTTAGTTCCAATCACATTTTTTTCCTCAGGTCTAGAGACAAGATCCCAATTGTGATTCTTTTCAATTTGCATTAGTTCTTCCTCTATTGATTTTACCTAGTTTTCATCATTACAGGCTTCACTTAATGATTTGGGTTCAATCTTTGAAATCAAACAAATCTCTTCTTGATCTTCAGCAACTCTTCTCCTAGTTTGAACACCTTTATTTCTATCTCCTATGATTTGATCTTCAGGATGATTCATCCTTACATACCTAGGAGTTTTGGGAATTTCTCGAGCTTCTATTTCTTGAGCTTGTTCCTCAACTTCTGCACTATCTTCTTGAGTTACTATATTTTTTGGATCAATCTAGATCTAAATCTGAGTTTGCACTTGCCTTTCTTGACTTGGATTTTCATTTTGATCATCTGAATCATATCCGCAAGACTTGGAATGTCCTTTTCTCTCATCAACTCTGACATTAGCACTTTCAACAATCTTTTTCAACCTCTTGTTAAAGCACCGGTATGCTTTGCTTTGAGTAGAGTAGCCCAGAAAGATTCCTTCATCACTTCTTGCTTCAAACTTGCCTAGATCCTCATCTCTTTTGATATAGCATTTACTACCAAAAACGCTAAAATATCTCACAGTAGGAGGATGACCAAACCATAGTTCATAAGGAGTCTTACCAAAATTGCCTTTGATCTACACCCAGTTAAGAGTGTAGACAATAGTACTCACAACTTCTCTCCAATAAACTTGAGGAATGCTTATTTCCATCATCATGGTCCTGGGAGCTTCTTGAATGGTCTAGTTTTTTTCTTTCCACAACTCTATCTTGCTGAGGAGTCCTAGGAGTAGATAACTGTCTTTTTATTCCATGTTTCTCGTAGAAAGTATCAAACTCACCGGAGGTAAATTATCCACCTCTGTCAGATCTCAGATATTTTATTTTTTCATAAATCTCATTTTCAACCATCACCTTGAACACCTTAAACTTTCCAAGAGCTTCTAATTTTTATTTTAGGAAAGTTACCCACATTATTCGAGAGTAATCATCAATTAGTAAGATGAAATATCTGTCTCCTTGTATACTTCTAATTCTAGCATGACCATAGAGATCAGTATGCACCAATTCTAATTGTCCACTTGAAACTTGATCTTTACTTTTTGTTACATCTGCAATTTTTGTCTTGCTATACTTTTACTTTTTACTTGGACATATGTAAATTTATTATGATGATTAGATTAATGATAAGGAAAAACATGGATTATTTTGAAATTCATTTATGAAATTATGGAATGATTATGTTATTATCGAATTAATATTCACATTATGAGTTTCAATTTGTTATTTGAATAATGATGCATTGATCATAATTTCTTTGGCAACAAGTTTGATACAAGTTTACATGTTATCAGATGACTTTCAAAGAAAAGAGAGAGAGTATCTTTCCAAGAGAGATATAGACTTTGGGTTATGAGTGGTTTATTTGCCAAATTGGGTATAAGTGTTTAACGAAAATGTGAACCAATGTGTCGTAAGAGGTAAGCCTTGTCTTGTCAGTTTACTTCTGAACCTAATTGATAGTTAGTCGATATTGTTTTCAAATATTTTTAAGTCGTAATAAGTTATCTTAGTCGTTAATAATGTTAACAATGTCATTTAAGTTTGACTGTGACTATTTAGGTTTGACGTAAATACCACGATGTTATTGTCGTAAAAAGGTTGTCCTATCATTATTAGGTACCTTGAGGTGTTATCAACAATTCTTAACATTAAGATGTTTTCGTTGAGTTAAGAAGACATGTATATTGTCGACGGATTGTGATGGGGAGACAAGCTCAACCCAATCATGATATCCGTAATCCTTTGTTTAAATATTATTATTATTTTTATTAAGCCATAACTATCTAATATAGAGGCGATATTATGTATATTTGATATACTCGAATATAAGCATCGAGTGAGGATAATACCTCATAATGAGTCTATGGTATAATGTTTGAATAGTTGAAGGCTTTCATTAAAGAAGAGTCTTAAAAAATCTTAGTGGTGGATTGAACCACTTGCTAGTGATCTTTTAATGATCAACAAAGTTTAAGCGATGTGTCGGCCTCATTCAAAGAGGAGGACTGTGATAATAATCACCACAACCGATGAGTCAAGAAAACGACTATCTTCCATCGACAAGTGGAAACTTTACATAAAATGTGGTGACTGTTAAAACCAAAAATGTTATAGACTGTTATGTATTTATGAAGTCGGCAACTATATCTTTATGAAAGGTGCGAAGAAGGGCAACTAATAAGGAAGTCATGCCTGAGCTAATAAGAAGGAACGACTCAGCTAAGCCACAGGGGCTATTTTTATTAACAAAGTTAAAAAATTGAGAGTTAGGATTGAACAACAACAGGAAAGAGGAGTCGTGGCTAAGGAGATAGTGAATACACAACAGAAGAGTTGACTTTGTGTCTTTTTGTACATACTTTCAATTCGAGCCCATTGATTACCAGGTATTCCTTAGTTTTTTGTGTATATTATCAATGAGGAAATCATCTAAACTATTCATACTTGTGTCTTGGGTGATTATGTGAGTACACCAAAGAGGTAAAACCTCTTGTATGCTTCAATATGTAGTCATAAACTATTAAGTGTCAGTTTAGGGATATGCAAATAACATTTCAAGTAAACCATTCTGATCTTTTTTGAAAATTGATAAGGCAATGAATGCAAAGTAATATAGCCGATGCTTGGTAATACAAGTGAGTACTCTATTAAGGTATTTGTTGTTCCTTGTACACACGCCCCATTTTGTCAAATGGAGACCCCCTCTTTTGTTTTGGCTTAAAATCTCATTCTTTCCTCTTTATGATGATGAGAAGGTGAATTTGTGCTTAAAGTGCATGATTTGTTACATATTTGAGTCTTTTGCATGTTTGGAGTGATTTGATGTCATTTGGAAGTGTCATGGGTGGTTTTGTGCTAAAAAAATAGCCATTTGTTGCTTTCTGCACTGAAATTGGGTGCATTTTTCTCCAAAAATCTTGTGTCGCTGGATATTGTCCTTGAAATTGCTACTACAGGATGTGTCATGTTGAAATTCATAGTTTCCAGGTCCTAGAATTGCAAAATCATGCCTAACTCTACAAGATTTCACTAAGGGGTTCATATACGTTCATTCTGTCACATGGTCCTAAAGCCCTAATTTGGCTAAGTCTGAAACCTCAAAAAATGGCTAAGTCTGAAATCTGGTAGAACCTCCAAATTCTAGAATTTACATATGAAATCCTATGGATCTGGAACCTATCTCAAACATCCCAAAAGTATATTTAAAAATATTTAAAGTATAAGAAATTCAATATCTAAACTTATACTTCAATTTATTTTTAAATATAATTTCACACTGGCTAATTCAAAATCTAGCGCTAAAAATGACCCCAGTTGCAAAAAGTGCCAAAAATAGCCTCTACCTACCTTTGCGCTAAAAACCCACTTCGCAGACTTGCGCTAAAATTGCCTTCTACCAACTTGCACTGAAATGGCCTTCCAATGACCTAAGTAGTGCAGATTGGTCGGTGCTAAAACCCGCGCTAGTCAGTTGCATTGAAAATCCCCACCGACAGAGCCTATTATGTTTTGCACTAAAAATTGACCTTATCGACTTGCGCTACAATCCACCTTGACCGACCTTATGAGATGCTATTTAGTCGGTCCGAGCCCAAACTCGCGCAAGTCGGTGGCACCCAAAAGTAACGCAAAAATATTTTTTGCTAAAAATGAACCTCTATGACCTACACTAGAATTGCATTGCACCGACATTTAGTCAGTGGACCCCAAAATCCCTGCTAGGTCGGTAAACCCCAAAATCAACACTTTTTGGTATTTTGGCCAAAAATTTAGTTTTTCAAGGTGCAAATCGGATTTTCTTGATGGATTTGAATTGTACAACTAGTTGTCACATCATGATGATCATTTTATCAAGTTTGTGTAGATTTTTGGTACGTTTTACGACAATTAATGCTACTGCACATGAAAAGCTTGTGACCCCTAAAAATCTTGCTTTTTACAGAAAAGGCTAGAAAAACATGAAATAAAAGTCTGCAAATGGATTCTAATGACCACAAAAACTTTCCTAATCATCATATTGGCTAAATGGGTACTCAAAAATGGTAAAAAATGTAGAAAATCATGCAAAAATCACTGGATTTATGAAGTTGTTTATAAGGAAGCAACATTGACAATGAGCTGTTTTTGACTGATCCATGACTGCAAATGGACATGTTTTGATCCAAATTGATAGAAAATGACTTGTTTATGATGAAATTAATGCTTGGTCTTGTTTATTGTAGGTCTAAGAGCATAAAGGAGCCAATTGGAGCCGTCTTGGAAGGATGAACATACAGAGGTACCATGCTGAACCAGAGATGCAGAATCGAGATTCTATCATCCAAATTTTTGCTGCACATGCAAAAGGAATTCACTATAATGTCTAGAATGATAAAGATGAGTCTCAAGAGCTGAAAGACATAGAATATCATGCCAAAACACTGTTGTTCTTGCAGATCCAGTCCAATGTCCAAGTGATCCAGCCTAGGAGTCATAACTCCTAGCTATTTTATTAGAATTTAAACTTCTTGGATTCGTTGGAAAGATAAACTGATTATCTAGTTTGAGCTACCCAATTGTTAAGAAGTTTCGAGCCCCCATTCTACTCTGAAGGCCTCCGAAAATATAATTTACTACGATGTAGAAAATACCAAAAATTATATTTTTGATATTTTCCCAAAAATACCACTCAAATGACCATGGACTGGATCACCACGACATGCATACATCTATCCCAGTAGTCTAGTCATCAAGAATCAGTCCAGCAAGTATCCAGTTGGATACACTTTCACCAAAAATGTGCCACATACTCCCCTTGATCCACTCGACACTTGGAATCTTGTGAATCCACATCAGCTCAAGTTTTCAAGTGTTATGTGACTTTATTTTGGCTTTATTAGGCCTTGAAAATTGCTTTTTCATCATGTACAACCAAATGGGTATCCATTTTGTCTAGATTCAATGTATTTGCAAGCTGTATTTTGTCTTTTTCCTACAAGACAAAGTCAAATCCAAAAATGTAACAAACTAATGTATATCATTACATGTCATGTATTCTGGACTATTGGTGTCGAGTTAATCTCTACCATCCATTGAAAAACTTAGTATGGTACCTTGTCTATAAAAGGGCCATCCTTTTCTCTCATTTGTAAGTAAGATTTGATAATGAATTGCTGAGACTTTGCCAAAATGCAGTCAATACAAAGCAAGTTTTGTAGGTTGCTGGGAATTTGTGATTATGTGTTGTCTTATTTTGGTCTTCATGGTTCATGTCAATCTGAAATTAGTTGATATTTAATTGCACTTGTGATTAATTATTCAAATATTTGATCGCTTTCTTGTTCATACCATTAATGGCTTACTGATTGTATGTCATTATGCATGGTTAGTCTAGGCATAGTTTATGAGATAAGTTCGATTGTATGATTTCATTGAGCTACGCCAAGGATTGGGTGTTTGATGAACCCTTTACAATTTAAAAATCATTGCATCTCCTTAGAAGATTGCACATTCTCTGTGGCATTGTGTGCTGCCTGGTTAAGCAGAGATTTGTTTATTGTTGTGAATCTGTCTATCTGGTTATTGATCATTTATGCAATTATCTATATAGGATCTCTTATCCCTTTCTCTCTCCCTTTCCTTTTGTATTTTCTTTACATAAAGTTGTTGCAAGTATTGGCCTAACCAGTGTTGTCATTGATGTCAACATACTCCTGTTGCATTAATGATAAGGATTGGATGAGCTGTGTGCTGAGGATATTGAGAAAATTAGTCTTAATCAGGAACAAAGAAGAACAATGAAGACATTAAGGTAAAAGTCCAAGATAGGATGAGGAGAAGAGGATGCGGTTCAAAGGGTTTGTAGATACGAGTCTTAAGGTGATCCAGTAAAGATTTTAGAGGTCCGCATGAAGATCTGAAGAAGTTGTGGCCGCTCAAGTAAAACTAGTTCCGGGAGGTGTTCAGAGGTGACAAAGTGATACAGAAAGGTCCGGTGAGATCCAAAAATGGATTATCCTATTCTGCGGATTTGAGGGAATGTTGAGGAAGTCTTTGTGAAGTGTCAACTCGATTGGTTCATGGTTTGAAGGTCCGCAAGCATCTATTCCTTTGTGACAGTGATGATAGACTGTGTTCTTGAGGTTCTGGATGAAGGAGAGAAGGATTTCAGTAAGAAGATGAAGTTTGGATGTTCTTGGTGATTCAGGAAAGCTTGTGGTGGTCTTTGGATCATGTCCAGTTCATGTTGGTGGTCCGCATTGGAGTTGGAGCTCGTAATTGAAGAATATCTTCCGGATGATGGTGTTCTTCCTGAGACAGGCCAACCAGATGAGTTATGCATCTTGCAGATGATCTTGTGGATGTTTGTCGACTTAGATGATCATTCCTAAGTTGATACCTTGCATAAATAAGGGATTGCAAAGTTATTTTGAAGGTGTCCTTGATGAGATGAGTGTGTGGTAGCAAGGAGGAGAGTGAAAGGCAGAGCGGAGTTTTGGGCTTAATGGAACTGATTCAAGCATGGTGAAGATGCTATTTTCCAGTTCAAGTAGGTGATACTTATTTTTTTGTAGACAGTGTGTCTCTTGTAGGCAGTGAGCCTCTTGTGAGCAGTGTGCTCGGGCAGTGAGCCCTAATTGGCAAGTACCATTTTGATCCTTCTATTCTTCTAACAGAGAATACTTTCTTGGGTTAATCACCCTGTGGTTTTTCCCTTAATCGGGTTTTCTACGTCAAAAATCTTGGTGTCTTATGTGTTGATGTGTTTCTGCTTTTGATATGAATGCATTATGTTTCATGATTAAGATACTGCTAATCACTAAGAGGATTTAAGTTTGTAATTGGAGAAAGTTTTGCACAACTGATTCACCCCCCCTCTCAGTTGTGTGCCCTAAGTCTAACAATTGGTATCAGAGCCAAGTTCCTCTAAAAGGAGTTTAATCGCTTGAGGAGATCCAGGATGTTGTCTTACAAGAAGGATAGTCTGAAGTTTGATGGAACCAACTTTGCTCTCTGGAAAGGTCGCATGAAATGTCACTTGCAGTGTATGGGAATAGAATACTGGTCCATGGTTACAAAATAGTATGTACCTCCATAGGGTGGTCCGACAACCCTAAATGAAATCACAGGTGCTGAAAATAATCTGCGGACCATAGAGGCTCTTCTAAGCGCATTATCTGATTCAGAGCTCTCAACTGTTATTGACCTACCAACTGCTTTTGAGATTTGGAAAACTGGAACTTTTGCATGAAGGAGACCAGTATGTTAAATGTGCAAGGTTATAGAGTCTAAAAGGAAAATTTAAAAAACTGAAGATGAGAAATGATGAAAATATTACTACTTTTATGCCAAGAGTGAATGAGTTGGTTTGTGGAATTAGAAATGTTGGTGGAGTCTTGGATGAAAATGAGATTGTTGGCAAAATTCTCAGATCTCTACCTGAATCTTACAAAATCAAGGTTGCTGCCATTGAAGAATTCAGAGCCCATACAACTATCACAAGAGATCAATTGGCTGGGAAACTAGCTGCATTTGAAATGATAGAGTTTGGAGATGCCCCCCCAAGACTGAATCTGCATTCAAAGTCAGTGCCTCTATAAAAGGTAAACAAAGGTTTGATCCGGGAGAGAACTCTTCAAAGAAACTTTCATGGTATGAAAAAGTAAGAAAAGACCTAGAAGAAGAAGAAGCTGAATCTGCTCACCTTGAAGCTCTTATTGCAAAAAGACTGCCAAGAGGATCCGGTAAGTATGAAGGGAAACTACCTTTTAAGTGTTTTAACTGCAATAAGATTGGTCATTTTGCCTCAAAGTGTCTGGAAAGATTTTCAAGACTAAACCCTAACAGATCAAGGTTCCAAAAGAATTGTTACTATGTTCCTGAAGAAGATGACAATGAAGGAGTAACAGATGATGAATCAAAGACAGGAAACAAATCTAGAAATGAATGGGTGTTTATTGCCATCAAGGAAGAAGAACCTATATTCTCTGAATCTGTCAATCTTAAAGTTGTAGAAAGAGCTCTGGCAGCCCAAGTTGAAGAAAAGGATGATTGGGTCATTGATAGTGGATGCTCTCACCATATGACAGGTGATAAAAATAAGTTTGTAGATTTGAAAAGGTATGAAGGAGGAATGGTAAAGTTTGGTGATAATTCTGCTGGTAGAATCAAAGATAGAGGAACTATTTCTTTTGATGGAAGAAACAAAACCGGTAATGTACTATATGTTGAAGGATTGAAGCACAATCTTCTCAGTGTTGGACAGTTGGTGGACAAAGGCTATGATCTCCGATTCAAGGATGGAAAATGCAAGATCTTTGAAAGCTCTGGAACAGAGATTGCATCCAGTACTCAAACTAAAGGTAATATCTTCCACTTGGTTGGTACTGGTAAAAGTTGCTTATTTGTTTAAGTTGATTAGAGTTGGTTATGGCATAGGAGGATGTGTCATGTGAATTTTGATAATATCATCAAAATAAGCAATACTCAGGCTATAAGAGATCTTCCAAAATTAGTAAAACCTACTAACAGCTTGTGTAAAGAATGTCAGTTGGGTAAGCTAAGCAGAGTCCCATTCAAAAGTAAGGAACTATCCTCAACCAGATTATTGGACTTAGTTCATACTGATCTTTGTGGTCTGGCAAGAATCAGAAGTGTGCAAGGTGATAGATACTTCATGTTGCTAATTGATGACTATTCCCGGATGGTGTGGGTAACCTTTCTGAAAGAGAAATCAGAAGCTCTTGAGAAATTCAAAATATTCAAGGCTATGGTAGAAAATGAAACTGGATTAAAATTGAAATGTCTGAGGTCTGACAGAGGTGGAGAATTCACATCCGGAGAGTTCATAGAGTTCTGTGAGAAACATGGGATAAAAAGGCAGTTGTTTGCTCCTAGGACTCCACAGCAGAATGGAGTAGTTGAGAGAATGAACCGGACCGTCCAGGAAGTATCCAAAACCATGATAATGGAAGCAAATGTTCCTCAGATCTATTGGAGAGAAGCTATCAGTACTGCAGTCTATACCCTCAATCAAGTTCAAATCAGAAGCAATACCGGTAAGACTCCTTATGAACTTTGGTTTGGCACCACTCCTACTATGAGGTATTTCAGAGTTTTTGGTAGCAAATGTTACATTAAAAGAGATGAAGATCTAGGAAAGTTTGATGCTAGAAGTGATGAAGGAATATTCTTGGGCTACTCTACTCAAAGGAAAGCATACCGGTGTTATAACAAGAGACTAGGAAAGATTATAGAAAGTACAAATGTGAAGGTCGATGAAGGAATTGAAAAATCCTCAAGGTTTTATGAATATGATGAAGATGATTAGGATGGTGTTGTGTTTCAAAGAGCCCAAGCCCCTTCTGAAATTCAGATTCAAACTGATCCGGCAAATCAGGAAGAAGAGTTGAACTTCAATGAGTCTAGTCAAGAATCAGAAGTGTAAAAAACTCCCAAAGTTCCCAGGTATGTAAGATTGAACCACACTAAAGATCAGATCATAGGTGATAAAAGAAAAGGAGTACAAACAAGAAGAAGAATTGCTCAAGATTCAGAAGAGTGTTGTCTGATTTCAAAGATTGAACCTAAGACAATGAATGAAGCTTGCAATGATGAAAATTGGTCAAAATCCATGGAGGAAGAACTAATGCAAATTGAGAAAAATCACACTTGGGATCTTGTTCCCAGACCTAGAAACAAGAATGTGATTGAAACCAAATGGGTCTTCTGGAACAAACTAAATGAAGTTGGTGAAGTAATCAGAAACAAAGCCAGATTGGTCTGCAAAGGCTATTCTCAAATAGAAGGAGTTGATTTTGAAGAAACTTTTTCTCCGGTGGCAAGAATTGAAGTAGTCAAATTATTTCTTACATTTTCTACCTTCAAATATTTCAAAGTGTATCAGATGGATGTCAAGTCTGCCTTCCTGAATGGTGACTTGGAAGAAGAAGTGTACATTAAACAACTGGATGGTTTTCTACAAATTGAGGAAAGATCTGTATGGACTGAAGCAAGCCCCAAGAGCCTGGTATGAAAGATTGGATAAGCATCTTTTGAAGATTGGTTTCAACAAAGGTACTGCTGACAGTAACTTGTATTTCAAAATTGATCATGAAAACATCTTGATTGTTGAAGTGTTTGTTGATGATATCATTTTTGGAGGAAGAGATAGTATGTGTAAAACTTTTGCAAATCAAATGAAAAGTGGGTTTGAGATGTCCATGCTTGGTTGAATGAATTTCTTCTTGGGTTTGCAAATCACTCAAACAAAGAAAGGAATCTTCATTTCTCAGACCAAATATGTGAAAGAATTATTGAAGAAATTTGGGATGGAAGACTCAAAGCCAATGAACACTCCCATGGCAACTGGATGCAAGTTGAGCAAAGATGAAGACTCTCCCAAGGTTGATTAGACAAAGTATAGGTCAATGATTGGAGGATTGTTGTATTTCACTCAAACTAGACTAGACATTATGCAGGCTGTTGGTCCTGTTGCTAGATTCCAAGCTGATCCTAGAGAATCTCATGTCATGGCAATCAAGAGGATTTTTAGATATCTAAAAGGAATAGTTGAGTATGGTTTGTGGTATCCTAGAGATCATGATTTCTCTCTTCATGCCTATATAGATACAGATTGGGCAAGAGATGTGGATGACCGGAAGAGTACCAGTGGTGGAGCATTCTTTTTGGGGAAGAGATTGGTTTCTTGGCTAAGGAAGAAACAAGAGGCAATATCTCTGTCTACAACTGAAGCAGAATATATTGCAGCAGTAGGTAGTTGCACTCAAGTTTTGTGGATGAAGTAGATGCTAAGAGATATCAAAGTAGAGTATGAGGAAGCTATCACAATCTTCTGTGATAATTCAAGTGCAATAAATATATCTAAGAATCTGGTGTTGCATTCAAAGACTAAGCATATATCCATCAAATTTCACTTTTTGAGGGATCAAGCGAACAAGAATGAAGTCAGATTAGAGTTTGTGCCTTCCAAGGATCAGATTGCAAACATGTTTACTAAACCTCTACCTAAGGATTCTTTTGAGTATCTCAGGGAGAAGCTAGGGGTCATTGCCCCTCTGGTGATGATCTAAGGTGCACTAAGGTGCATCAGTCCGGTGGTTATTACAGTCATATCTTGTGATCCAGATTGATGATGGGGAGCTGCTACTCAGGGGGAGCAGTAGGTATGATTCTGAAGTGTTAGAATTGTAAGTATGTGCCCTTTGCCATTGATTTCAAAGGGGGAGAAAAGACATGTGAAAAATAAGTGGTTGTTGATCAAAGGGGGAGTAGTAAAGGAAGAGAAGACATGTGAATGGTTGTTGCTGATAGGGGGAGTTGTGACAGTAAGGAGAAGTTCTTGTTCTGATGGTTAAAATAGTTTTTCACATCATATGTTCCCATCAATGACAAAGGGGGAGATTGTTGCAAGTATTGGCCTAACCGGTGTTGTCATTGATGTCAACATACTCCTGTTGCATTAATGATAAGGATTGGATGAGCTGTGTGCTGAGGATATTGAGAAACTTAGTCTTAATCAGGAACAAAGAAGAACAGTAAAGACATTAAGGTAAAAGTCTAAGATAGGATGAGGAGCAGAGGATGCGATTCAAAGGGTTTGTAGATATGTGTCTTAAGGTGATCCAGTGAAGATTTTAGAGGTCTGCATGAAGATCTGAAGAAGTTGTGGGTGCTCAAGTAAAACTGGTTTCGGGAGGTGTTCAGAGGTGACAGAGTGATATAGAAAGGTCCGGTGAGATCCGGAAATGCATTATCCTGTTCTGCGGATTTGAGGGAATGTTGAGGAAGTCTTTGTGAAGTGTCAACTCAATTGGTTCATGGTTTAAAGGTCCGCAAGCATCTATTCCTTTGTGACAGTGATGACAGACTGTGTTCTTGAGGTTCTGGTTGAAGGAGAGAAGGATTTCAGTAAGAAGATGAAGTTTGGATGTTCTTGGTGATTCAGGAAAGCTTGTGGTGGTCTTTGGATTGTGTCCAGTTTGTGTTGGTGGTCCGCATTGGAGTTGGAGCTCATAATTGAAGAATATCTTCTAGATGATGGTGTTCTTCTTGAGACAGGCTGACCGGATGAGTTTTGCATCTTGCTGATGATCTTGTGGATGTTTGTCGACTTAGATGATCATTCCTAAGTTGATGCCTTGTATAAATAAGGGATTGCGAAGTCATTTTGAAGGTGTTCTTGATGAGATGAGTGTGTGGTAGCAAGGTGGAGAGTGAAAGGAAGAGTAGAAGTTTTGGGCTTAATGGAATTGATTCAAGTATGGTGAAGATGCTATTTTCCAGTTCAAGTAGGTGATACTTATTTCTTTGTAGACAGTGTATCTCTTGTAGGTAGTGAGCCTCTTGTGAGCAGTGTGCTCGGGCAGTGAGCCCTAATTGGCAAGTGCCATTTTGTTCCTTCTACTCTTCTAATAGAGAATACTTTCTTGGGTTAATCACCCCGTGGTTTTTCCCTTAACTGGGTTTTCCACGTCAAAAATCTTGGTGTCTTATGTGTTAATGTGTTTCTGCTTTTGATTTGAATGCATTATGTTTCATGATTAATATACTGCTAATCACTAAGAGGATTTAAGTTTGTAATTAGAGAAAGTTTTGCACAACTGATTCACCCCCCCTCTCAGTTGTGTGCCCTAAGTCTAACAAAAGTTTGGTAGATTTAGGATTTGAGCAGCATTACATTGATCATTTGCTGAAATTTTAGACTTCACAGTCTGAAGCACCTAGGGGTTCTGCACTTTCATTGCTGCCATCTTTTAATAAACCCTACATTTTATGTAAGACCCCTTGTTGGTGTTGATAAATGAGAGGGGGGGTGAATCAATTATCCTATTATTTTCTTCTTTCTTAACTTTCTTAATAATCAATGCAGCAACAATTCAAATAAGCAAACATAACCATGAAATGGAGATACACATGACACAATATTTTTGACATGGAAACCCTGTTAAGGGAGAAAACCACGGGGTGATTAACCCAAGATTGTATTCTCTGTTAGAAGAATGGAAATACAAAAATGACACTTTCCAATTAGGGCTCACTGCTCGAGTACACTGCTCACAAGAGGCACACTGCCTACAAGAGACTCACTGTCTACAAAGAGAGTGTTTATACAATACTTGAACTGATTGGGAGCATCTACATATGCTGGAGTTTAGTTCCGGTTAGGCTCAGTATACTGATCTGCTGCACTTCATCTTTCCTCTTCTTTATGCTACTTTTCTCTTACATACCGGATCTTCCTTGCTGCTTCTGCTCTGCTCTTCTACTTTTATTCGCACATTACCAACAACAACGAATCTCACAACTAAATCCATCTTGTATATATATCCATACAAGTGATTTCATCACCTTTCTAGTCGGCACCCGGAATAGTCAAACTTTTCACAAACTCTGATCTGTCGGCTGAATCCTTACACATCAAGTAATTCAGATCAAGCATATACTTGTAGAAGTCATCAATCATGTCGGCCAAACATAACTTATGCCTTAATAACCTTTTCCATCATCAGAAACACATCCAGAATGATGTCTGATGTTCTGCCAGTCAGTTCTTCCTCTGTCACACTGCCAATCAGGAACCCGATACTCAAGTGATCATATCTTTTTCTTCATCTATCACCGGAGGCTAAATCCTTGGATTCTATCACTCAAGGTAGTCCTCTTGACTTACCCAAATCCACACTTTACCAAGATACTTCCTCTGAGAGATCCAGACCTGTCTGTCAGACCTTACTGACTGCTCTGTTCCTGCTTACCGGACCTCAATACTTTGCAATCTGTCTTCCGGTAAAGACTCATTATGTCCTACGGATGTGTGGGCTAACCTTTGTTGCCATCAATGAAAACATTCATGAATCCATATAGTGTCTCTTGCCAACAGTTGGTATAGCTAATCACATTCCACTGAGATATTCCAAGCAAGATAAGACCTAGCTCTATTATCCTTGGTGCAGTCCTATCTTGGATAGGATGTCTTTTTCAAGAGAGGCATGAAACCAACAATCACACTTGCGTTGTTGAGTGCAAAAACACCCATCAATAGAATTGGCACTAGGAGGGCATGAACCAATATTTTATGTAGGTTTTTAGTTTTGTTGGTTCATTGTACATGCTAAAATGAAGTGAATGTATAGGAAATTCCAATCCAATGGACGCACAGAAGGGTTTCATTCATGTGACTCCTTCGTTCTTCAGAACACTGTCACAAGAGTCATATCATGAAGAGAACTTCCAAGTGAACATCCCTCTTTTCAAAGAAGTATTGGATAATCAGATCAGGGTGAAGTATCCTCCTTTGACATTGTTTGATTTCAGTTCACCTCAAGTCTGCACTATACATCCTGGAGAATTGCATGACAAGATTGATTGTTTGACTTTCCTCCAAATATTGGATCTGCATTTGAAGGGATTGCTTCCTATTTTTGAAGTTTATAAGCCTAAAGCAGGATATGGATATGACAGACATATATAGAGCAAGACCTTGCAAGGAGCTACAAATCTTTCATTCATAAATGATCACGGTCAACAGGGCAATCTGCACGTTGGAGAAATTGAAGTCCCTCAAGTTGTTCATCAAAATACATGTCGAGATGATGAGAGTAGGCAATGCATGTGGTTTGCAGGTCACCCAACTAATGAAGATGAGGTCCCTACTTGGATAAAGCTTGTTTTCAACCACTGGATCTAGACTATTTAGTCATAGAATATGCTATCCCAGCATGGCAAAAATCTGATTTGCAGTCACAAGACAACGAATAGAACAATGTACAGGGTCAATTTTCTATTGCTAAGGAAGTGGACAAGGTAGGTGATAAATCAGATTTGATATGCAGTCATATTAAAGATGCAAATCAGCAATCAAATACTTCCCAGATAACAAATTATGAACTTGAATTTGCTATAGTAGAGATGCAGAACAACAGTTCATTTTAGACTGCTGATAATTCTAAGTTGGAACAATAGTTAAATCAGTTTGAACAACAACAACAAGAAGAAATCTATCATTTAGATCAAGAATATTCATGGACAGTAGTGTAGGAGGTTGTTTTAGGTGACATATCAAATCTACAATCAGATTATCCAAAGGAGATTGATCAGACTTTTGATTGTATCAGCCCAATAAATCATCATGATCAACCATATTAGGTTGGTACAATTGTTGCAAAAAAGTCTCAAGCTCACTTAAATGAAGAAGATCAGGATGATGCATCACCACAAGACAACATGGATGTAGTCATAAAAGAAGAAAGAGATTATGTTGCTGCCGTAGATAGTGAATTGCCAGCCCAATCGCAGCCCTTAATTCAAACAAGAAGATTGTTGATTGGTGCAGAGGAAGTTTTATCAGAGCATGTGACTGATTTTGATAAAGTAGATTCAAGTATAAAACATGTTCCCTATGCTGCTCCTATTTACACATGCAATGAAGAAGATCTCCACATGGTTGATGCTGGTCCAATGATAACAAATGAAAGTAGAAATTTGTAATCTGAGAATAAAAATCAATCTATCTTGCAAAGTAATGGCTTGGAAGATTTTTCATGTCAATCACTCGATCACATCATTTAGTTGATATCAACAATGAGTAAAGATATGCTGCTACATGGGAATTCACTGCATATGACAGACTTTGCCTTGATTGATTCATGTAGAATTCATCCAGATGATCTACATTCTAAAGTTAGTTGTCCAGACTTCCTATTTGCTTGGGAGATCGCTGCAGCATTCAGTGATCTAGGGGTACCTAATGCACATGATATGACCCTGTATGAGCTGAGATCTCTTGAAGATGTGGAAGTAGGTGGCAAAATACAACAAGGTGATAAAGTTACATTCCCAACTAATGATACTGCAAATCAGGTTGTCTCTTCCCTTTCTCCACTCAGTTTCAATAGTTATCAATTTGCTTATGGTGATTTAGGTAAGACAACTTGCATTTGGATTGATCATGGCCTGAATGAATTGCCCCAACTGCTGATTTTGCATGATTGGTACCCCAAACATGAACCTAGCCTGCTCTCACCCTACTGTTCAGAGTACAAAGATGAATTTGCTAGACTTAGGACACTGACCTACACCTTGTTACTCCTGCATGTCCTAAGAAATAAGTCATGAGGGAGTGTTAATACTTGCTGTCCAAAGTTTTTGTACATAGTCTTGCTTGTTTTTACTTAGGTTTTAGTTAGTAGTCTACTTTTCTAGTTTAGTTTCCACTTTCTATTTTTCCTTAGTCATTGGTAGTTGTTAGTTGTTGCTTTCTACTTGTTTTGCTTTGGTTAGAGTAGTTTGCTTTGTTTAGGTTAGTTACTTGTTTTCCTTGCCTTACGCTTCTGCACTTGCTTTGCTTGGGTTCTCCATTTCTCAAATATGGTGGCAGTTGTGTAGACCTGCAAGTGCTTCTTTGTTGGGTAAGTAATTTGGGATATTTCTTTGAGAAGCCAAGGTTTCTGCTTAGGTCTTACTGTGGGTTCCACTATTATACCAGGGAGTATGATGTCTATTCATTGGAAAGGAGTCGTTAGTTGGTGCACCTAAAGTATTTTCTAACCATATATCTCTCACACTTTAAACAATACTGAGGTAGGAAAGTGAGTCTGGGTGATCTTGTGTTAAGTGAAAAAGTTTAGATTCCTATTTTACCACCCACACTAGTACTATGGATCCAGTTGAGAGTGGCAGATGGTACTAAGTGTTGCTAGCCTATATTGGGTAAAAATAAAAGGTGTTTTTCAACATCAAACCCACTACAAAGTATCAATATGAAGATTATCATTTGAAGACTCTCACATGAAGATTGTTATCTGAAGATTATTAGCATCAAAGATCATCAAAGGTATTATCAAGAAGGAACTCATTGCAGAAGGATTACTACTTGAAGGTTCATCACATCTCAACATCAGAGCATTCTCTTGGTGGTAAAATAATCCCAACTTCATAGCTTAGCATTAAGGATCTTGGGTGAACTTAGTTGCCAAAGAATGGGAATGAATGCAACTGCACACACTCAGGTTTTCAGGATATGGATGGTTGCACTGGTTATTGATCTTTGATTCTTTGATAGGATATCATGTTTTCTTGTCTAGCACGTAGGAAACACAGAGATTCTGGGTTTAAAACTTAAGTTTCTCTTAGAAATGCTCTGGAGCATTTTCCAGTAGAGTCGCCATTTGTTGTGCCTTGCACACACGTCCCATTTTGTCAAATGGAGACCCCCTCTTTTGTTTTGGCTTAGAATATCATTCTTTCCTCTTTATGATGATGAGAAGGTGAATTTGTGCTTAGAGTGCCTGATTTGTTACAGATTTGAGTCTTTTGCATGTTTGGAGTGATTTTATGTCATTTGGAAGCATCTTGTGTGGTCTTGTGCTAAAAAAAATAGCCATTTGTTACTTTCTGCACTGAAATTAGGTGCATTTTGCTCCAAAAATCTTGTGTCACTGGATATTGTCCTTGAAATTGCTACTGTAGGATGTGTCATGTTGAAATTCCTAGTTTCTAGGTCCTAGAATTGCAAAATCATGCCTAACTCTACAAGATTTCACTAAGGGGTTCATATACTTTCATTCTGTCACATGGTCATGAAGCCTTGATTTGGCTAAGTCTGAAACCCTGAAAACCCTGAAAAATGGCTAAGTCTGAAATTTGGGAACCTCAAAATTCTAGAATCTCCATATGAAATCCTATGGATCTGTAACCTATCTCAAACATCCTAAAAGTATATTTAAAAATATTTAAAGTATAGCTCTAAAAATGACCCCAACTACAAAAAGCGCCAAAAATAACCTCTACTGACCTTTGCGCTAAAAACCCACTTTGCAGACTTGTGCTAAAATTGCCTTCTACTGACTTGCACTGAAATGGCCTTCCAACGACCTATGTCACCCAGGTTGGTTGGTGCTAAAACCTGCGCTAGTCAGTTGCATTGAAAATCCCCATTGATTGAGCCTATTATGTTTTGCGCTAAAAATTGACCTTACTGACTTGCGCTATAATCCACCCTGACTGACCTTATGAGATGCTATTTAGTCGGTCTGAGCCCAAACTCACGCAAGTTGGTGGCAGCCAAAAGTAGCGCAAAAATATTTTGCACTAAAAATGAACCTCTCCGACCTACGCTAGAATTGCATTGCACCAACTTTTAGTCGGTGGACCCCAAAATCCCCGCTAGGTCGGTAAACCCCAAAATCAACGTTTTTTGGTATTTTGGCCAAAAATTGAGTTTTTCAAGGTGCAAATTAGATTTTCTTGATGGATTTGAATTGCACAACTAGTTGTCACATCATGATGAACATTTTATCAAGTTTGTGTGGATTATTGACACATTTTACGATAATTAATGCTACTGCACATGAAAAGTCTGACCCCCAAAAATCTGGCTTTTTGCAGAAAAGGCTAGAAAAACATGAAATAAAAGTTTGCAAATGGATTCTAATGACCAAAAAAACTTCCCTAATCATCATATTTGCCAAATGGGGACTCAAAAATGGTAAAACATGTAGAAAATCATGCAAAAATCATTGGATTTATGAAGTTGTCTATAAGGAAGCAACATTGACAATGAGTTGTTTTTGATTGATCCATGACTGCAAATGGACATGTTTTGATTGTAATTGATGGAAAATGACTTGTTTATGATGAAATTGATGGATCTAAGAGCACAAAGAAGCCAACTGGAGCTATTTTGGAATGATGAACATATAGAGGTACCCTACCGATCTAGAGATGCAAAATCGACATTCTATCAACCAAATTGCTACTGCACATGGAAAAGGAAGTCAATATAATGTCTAGAATGATAAAGATGAGTCTCAGGAGCTAAAAGACATAGAATATCATGCTGAAACACTATTGTTCCTATAGATCCAATCCAATGTCCAAGTGATCCAGTCTGGGGCTCATAACTCCTAGCTATTTTATCAAAATTTAAACTTCTTGGACTCATTGGAAAGATAAACTAATTATCTAGTTTGAGCTACTAGACTGCTAAGAAGTCTTGAACCCCCATTCCGCTCTGAAGGCCTCTAAAAAATGCAATTTACTACGAAGTAGAAAATACCAAAAATTATATTTTTGATATTTTCCCAAAAATACCACTCAAATGACCATGGACTGGATCACCAAGACATGCATACACCTGTCCCAGTAGTCCAGTCATCAAGAAACAGTCCAGCAAGCATCTAGTTGGATACGGTTTCACCGAAAATGTGCCACATACTCCCCTTGATCCACTCGACACTTGGAATCCCGTGAATCCACATCAGCTCAAGTTTTCAAGTGTCATGTGACTTTATTTTGGCTTTATTAGGCCTTGAAAATTGACTTTTTATCATGTACAACCAAATGGGTGTCCATTTTGTCCAGATTCAATGTATTTGCAAGTTGTATTTTGTCTTTTTCTTACAAGACAAAGACAAATCTAAAAATGTAACAAACTGATGTATATCATTAAATGCCATGTAATCTAGACCATTGGTGTCGAGTTAATATCCACCATCCACTAAAAAACTTGGTATGGTACCTTGTCTATAAAAGGGCCATCCTTTTCTCTCATTTGTAAGTAAGATTTGATAATGAATTGCTAAGACTCTACCAAAATACAGTCAATATAAACAAGTTTTGTAGGTTGCTGGGAATTTGTGATTATGTGTTGTCTTATTTTGGTCTTCATGGTTCATGTCAATATGAAATTAGTTGATATTTAGTTGCACTTGTGATTAATTATTTAGATATTTGATGGCTTTCCTGTCCATACCATTAATGGCTTGCTGATTGTATGTCATTGTGCATGGTTAGTTTGGGCATAGTTTATGAGATAAGTTCAATTGTAAGATTTCATTGAGCTGCACCAAGGATTGGATGTTTGATAAACCCTCTACAATTTGAAAATTATTGCATCTCCTTAGAAGATTGCACATTCTCTGTGGCATTGTGGGTTGCCTGTTTAAGCAGAGATTTGTTTATTGTTACGAATCTGTCTATCTAGTTATTGATCATTTATGCAATTGTCTATATAGGATCTCTTATCCCTTTCTCTCTCCCTTTCCTTTTGTATTTTCTTTACATAAAGTTTGGTAGATTTAGGATTTGAGTAGCATTACATTGATCATCTGCTAAAATTTCAAACTTCACAGTCTAAACCACCTAGGGTTTCTGCACTTGTATTGCTGCCATCTTTTCATAAACCCTACATTTTATGTAAGACCCCTTATTGGTACAACTAATCACATTCCACTGAGATATTCCAAGCAAGCTAAGACCTAGCTGTATTATCCTTGGGGCAGTCCTATCTTGGATAGGATGCCTTTTTCAAGAGAGGTGTGAAACCAACAATCACACCTGCGTTGTTGAATGCAAAAACACCCATCAACAGTATTCTGAATCGACCATTTGTTTATTAATTGTTAAACTAATAATCATATCAAATCTTAGTATGAGGATAAAATGACTATCTTAGTAAGAGAGTGTCATAGCTATTATTAGATTTGAAAATAGTTCTCTCTTATTGAATAGGTTTGTAGCAAGTCAATGGAATGATTGTGAGTTAACAAAACATTAGGCTCTCGAATGAATGAGCCTTGTTTTCATACTCTCAACTTGAACCATATAGTATTAAGGTTATAATGTTTTAACATATTTCCTTGTATAGGTTATATATATGCATAATGGATAATGTTATCTATCCAAGAGTACTAGATTCATAAGAATCGTTAGTAAACTTTTGTGTTATATCAAATGATAGTAACTTAGAGATACTATGGAAGATGTAATAAGGTTATTATGAGAATCCCATTTAAGACTATTTGTCTTTATTATTCATGAAGAGATCCAATTCAATGGTGTAGGCTAAGTCTACTAGAGAATGACCTTGTAGGGATATATATATATATATTCAATGTATGTTTTGTTTATAAACATTATCAAAGTTATTCTAAGTTCCTTTGTATAGGAGATATTATCTATTTAAGAACTATAATAGTCTTAACCTTGGTTGAGTTAATCAAGGGTTATTTTGAGTCTAGAACTCCTAGATATATGATATGGTTATATTGTAGTATCATGTTAACAAGGATAATAGGTAAACCCTAGAGTCATTTACAAACCAAATGAATGGTTATGTTATATAGACTTATTTAAGTCAAAAGGTATTATTATTATGACTCATAAATTAAACTATTACCAGAACATGATGATTAAACTATTTACGTGATTATAGTTAGTGTGAATAAACTGCAAGAATACGACAGTATCCAAGTCGAGTAGGGGTGGGTGAACACAACGACTACGTTCATTATGAATGATATCGATATTAAAAACTTTGGCCAAAGTAATGCATTTGTTTTCTGCATGCGTTGTTAGTTCATTGTATTCGGATTGCTTATCCGATCAAAAATCATACTTAGCTAGAGGGTATCTAGGGTTGTATGGTTGATAGAGTTTAGAATACAACACTATGTACTCAGGAAAGGCAAATTACCACTGGTCACCTAAGGTCTATATTCCTCATGAAGGCTAGGGCCACTTCCTATGTGGAAGATGTGTGGGAGACTGCCGGTCTGTGGTCGGAGGTAAATCACTAGAAAAATGCTCTCTCTCTCTCTCCAAGCAAAAAACATGCTAGGACTTGTGATAAAGATGCCAGATATCTAGAAGCAGTATTCATTCCAAAATTGTATATGTAATGGATTTACATTTGTAAACATTGTAATTGAGAAAGACAATATGGATTATTGTATCTTTTAAAAAAAATCTTGTAATTGTAGTTACTTGATTATTTGTTGAATAAAAGAAAAATTTTCTCTATCTCATTTTTACCTTGTTAATTTACTCTATGGTAAAATTCTGGTTTTACTATGTTTTTAGAACATGGATGTTACATATGGTATCAGAGCTACCAGGTTCAACACTAGGGCTTATGAGACCACTATGCTTGCCTGAGTCAACTTTATGCAGTTGGCTAATGTTTGAAAATTTTTGTGCCAGGATGGTACGTCTTAAGAAGACAACAAGAAAGTCTCTTAATTCAAGTCAACATTTCCTTAAAGAAAAAAGAGAATGTGAGGCCATTATCAAAACCTTTGAGGGAACCAATGATGAGAGTGACATTTGGTTAAGTGATACGAAAACTCTAGTGACTGCCTTAACTTGAATCAAGTGAGTGAGAAGGGAGTGCTTGGAAAGAGTTAAAGATGAGGAAATAACTATGGTTAGGTGAGATCCCTGCATACCTCCAACTATTGAGATCATAGAAGTTAGGTCCGATAGTGAGTTAGAGGGTTATATACCTCAAGATTATGTAGATCTAAAAATGAGTTTGAAGGATATACTCCTCTTGAGCATGACTTTTGAAGTCATTTCTTGTATAAAGAGGAATACTCTTTACTTTTGAATGAAATAAATAAAAAGAGTTGTTTTTGTGCCAAACTATTGTTTAAATTGAGTATTATGTTTAGATTTAATGGGTTACATTATAATCTTGAACTAATGGACAACTCAATATTCTCAGGTGTGAGAAATCGATAAACATGGTGCAAACAAGAACTAACCAAGGAGAAAGTGAAGAGGAAAACCACCCACCAAATAATAAGCTAGACCAAATCATAACCATGCTTGAGGAAACCAAGAAAAGATTGGGTGATTTGGAAAAGAAGGTGGATGATAAAGGGAATACAGAGGGAGGAGGTGAAAACTCTCATGGTGAAAGCAGAGAAAATCATGAAGATCAAAGTATGAGTACCAAACCTCATAAAGAATCAAGGGATAGATTGACCTTGGAGCTCTTAAAGGATATGAAGAAGGTTGTTCCACCAAAATTTGATGGGATAGAAACTGGAGATGCTGTAGAAGCTTGGTTAATAGAGATGGAAAAGTACTTCGAGATAAGAAATTACTTGGAGGTGACCAAGGCAGTATGGGGAGCATTCCAACTGGTAGGAGAAGCATCCACTTGGTGGATGAATAAAAAGATGGAATTTAATTTAAGCTCTCTAAGGGTAACTTGGGATGAGTTCATGGAACTCTTTCACAAAAGATGGTTACCACAACTCTATTTTGATCAGAAACTGACTAATTTTTAGAACCTTCGACAAGGAGATATGATAGTAGTGGAATATGGAGAAAAATTCACTTGACTCCTGAAATATGTTCCACAATATCATAAGGATGAGAGATTCGAGATCAAAAAATTCATCATGGGCTTAAATGCTCAAATTGGTGGTGAAGTGGATGTACATGGTCCCACAACAATGGATCAAGTGTATGAGAAGGTGATGAAGCAAGAGCAAAAGCTAAAATCCATCTCGGCTTATCGTGATAGAAACCACAAGAGGTTTAATGGAACTCCTAAAAATCAACCCTACAAGAAAAGATATGAAAAGAGCTATGATAACAAGAGAAAAGATAAAGGACCTCAGAAGAATCAACAATCATCAAGTAGAGTAACAAATCACACCCATTGAGATGATAGGTACTTTGTTTGAAGTCCCTATATCTATTTTGATTGATACAGGAGCCACTGAAAACTTTAATTCTCTTAGAATTTTAAGTAAATTTTCTAGAAAAGCTGGTTACATGTCCAAACCTTGGTCAGTAGAATATGCTAACCAATCTAAGGCTCAGGTAGAGCAATGTTTGTTTGAAGCCAAAGTTGACCTTCCTAGTTTCTCAACTGAAGGAAATCTATACAAAAGAATAAATATCACATACTTGAACTAGAAAATAACATCTTCACCATGCTTGAGTCAATTCCATTTAAGCCCAAACCTTCTGCTCTGCCTTTCGCTCTTCTCCTTGCTACCACACACTCATCTCCACAAATCATACTTTGAAATGACTTCACAATCCCTTATTTATACATGACATCAACTTAGGAACAAACATCTAAGTCGGCACACATCCACAAGAACATCTGCAAGATGTAAAATTCATCTGGTCAGCCAGTCACAGAAAGAACATCATCATCTGGAAGTTATTCTTCATTTCTGGGACTCCAATTCTAATGCGGACTATAAACATGAACTGAGCCGATCCAAGGACCTCCACAAGCTTGCCTGAAACACCAAGAACATCCGTACTTCCTCTACTTACTGAAACTCTTCTCTCCTTCATCCAGAACCTCAAGAACACAGTTTGCCATTACTGTCACAAAGGAATAGATACTTTCAGACCTTCAAACCATGAACCAATCGAATTGACACACCACATAGACTTCCCCAACACTTCCTCAAATCTACGAAACCAGAGAATGCATTTCTGGATCTCATCGGACCTATCTGTATCACTCTATTATCACTAAACATCTGCTAGAACCGGTTCCACTTGAACTACCATAACTTCTTCAAATCTTCATGCGGACCTCTGAAATCTCTACTGGAACAACTTAAGACACATATCTACAAACCCTTTAATCCGCATCCTCTGATCCTCATACTGTCTTGGACTTTTTCTTTATGTCATCACTGTTCTTCACTGATCCTGATTGAGACTAATTTTCTTAATATCCTCAGCACACAACTCATCCAACCTTATCATTAATGTAACAGGAGTATGTTGACATCAATGACAACATTGGTTAGGCCCATACTTGCAACAATCATTTTCAGATGAACCTCCATGATTAGATTCATCATCTGTGACTCCTCCATCTTCTTGGACATAGTAATATTTCTTCTGACCTTTGTATGTGTTAGGATTTGGTTTTGAAAACTTCTCTGGACATTTTGAGGCAAAATGACCAATCTTATTACAAGTAAAACATTTGAGTGGCAACTTTCCTTCATTCTTACTAGACCTCTTGGCATTCTCTTGGCAATAAGAGCTTCAAGATCTGCAGTTTCAATTTCATAATCTTCACAAATCTATTTGATCTTGCTGAAGAGCTTTCACCTAGATCATATCTTTGTTTTACATATACATTGGCCTTAAATGCAGATTTAGACTTGGGAAGAGAATCACCAAACTCACTTAATTTAAAAGCTGAAATTTTGCCAACTAGTTGATCTCTTGTAACTTTTGAGACAGTCTTGATCTCTTCTATAGTAGCAAACTTATTTTTGTATGAATTTGGTAAAGATCTGAGCACTTTTGCCACAATTTTTGATTCTTCCAAAGTTCCACTAGCACACTTGATACCACACACAAGTTCATTTATCTTTTGCATGTAGATTGTGATGTTTTCATCTTCACTCATCCTTAGATTTTCAAAATTTCCTCTCAGACTTTGTAGCTTGGCACATTTGACATATTCATCACCTTCATAAATATTCTCCAAGTTCTTCCAGATTTCATGAGAAGTTTTTAGTCCAAAGACATTTGACATTTCTGAATCAGTCAAGGCACTTAACAAGGCTTCTTTAGCTCGAAGGTTATTTTCCACATCATTGATTTGATCTGGAGTTGAAGGACCTTTCTCTGGAGGTTTATACTCATTATCAGTTATCACCCAATAAACATCACCCATGCATTGCAAATGGCACTCCATGCGACTCTTTCGAACAGAGTAATTTGTTCCATTGAATCTCAGACTATCTTTCTTGTAGGTCGACATCCTAGATCTCCTCGAGCGGTTAAGCTTCTTCTAGAGGAACCTCGCTCTGATACAAATTGTTAGAAATAGTCTGGACAACTGAGAGGGGGGGTGAATTAGTTGTCCCACAATATTTAAACTTTTCTTTTTTTAATCTTCTTTAACAACTTCCAATCAGATAAACATTAAAGCATGAATCAATAACATAAGAGCAGAAATAAATTGAGCACACATGACACCAGAATTTTTATGTGGAAACCTGGTTAAGGGAAAACCACGGTGGGGGTTAACCCTCAAGATTCTTACCCTATTAAAAGTACTTAGAAAAAGGGAAGGCACATGCCTTCGGCTCACTGCCCAGAGCTCACTGCTCAAGAGAGGCTCACTGCCTACAGAATTTATGTTTAATACAGAAAGAATGAACTGTGAAATAGCATCTTCTTTATGCCTGGTTTAGTTCCTTTGAAGGATTACAAAAAATTCTGCTCTGCTCCAAATACTTCTTCTCTAGCTCTTTATCTAAACATCTCTTGTTCTTCTACTTCTCCTCTACTTTGCTCTGCCTTTGATCCTTTCTTTGAATTTTATTATTTTCACACAAGGATGTTTTTCCACAACTCATCAACAATTATTTGTATGCTTCAACAACCTTGGAATGAACATCAAGGTCAGCACTACAAACATCTAACTTAATGTAAATCACTAAGCTGTTAGCTAAACATAACTGGGACTCAAATCTTCCTTGATCAACACACCATACTTCATAGAATTGCTCTTAGATCATCTGCAACATGCTTGAATCATCCAGTTAGCCAAGACTGCGAAGAACAACAACACCAAGAAGGAAATCTTCTTAGAAAAGATCAAACTTCAATACAGACTTCCACCATAGCAGTCACACAATCTAGAGACCTCCACAAGCACATTGAATTCAACAAAAACATCCTCACTCCTCCAAATCATTAGAATTACTTGCATCTTCCTCTGGAACCTCAAGAACACTATCTGCCAATACTGTCACATTAGAAAGATTGCTTGCGGACCTCCAAACTACAAACCACTTGAATGGATGATACACATTGACTTCCCAAACATGCCTCTAGATCCGCAGATCATCATTTGATATATCCAAAACAATCTAGACCTCTTTCCTATCACTCTGTCTCTTCTGAACACTGCAAAACTAGTTCTACTTAGATGTCCATAGATTCTTCAAATCTTCATGTGAACCCTTCAAAACTTATCTAGTGCTTCTTCAGACAATCCTCTACTCAGCCATATGGTCTGCATACATTGATCCTCATTAATTTTCTCAATATCCTCATCAATCCAGTCTTCTATATAGATAGCAAAATAGAATACAATTGACACTAATGCCAACAAGGATATGTTGACATCAATGACAACACTGATTAGGCACATATTTGCAACACTAAGGGCTACACCTATGCCCGCACAAGCAACACCCAACCCAAATAATAAGGTTGCTCAACCAGTTTATAATAATGAGGTGGTTGGATTTCCAACTTATCCTGTCAACACACTAGATATCAACGATCTTGAACTTAGGTCACGAAAAACTCTTCAAGGACCTAAGCCACCTGTAACTACTGAACTTGATGAATCACAAGAGGAATTGTGGTGTAGGAGCACCCCTACAAGGCAGGACATAAGTTCATTGTTCGCATGTTAGGACATCAGTCTATTTTTAGTATGTTTGACTTCATGATGTAATAAGGTCCATGGGACCAATGCGTATGTGTTTGATCCACCTAGGAGAATGTGCAGGTAGTTAGCGTTCGTTATCAGGTTGTCTGAGCTGTCTTCTCCCAGCCGCTGGGAATCAAGTTGGTAGTACTCGTAGGATATTGCTATATATAGCTTAGATCAGTTAGGTTTTGGGGTTGTGTTATGTTGTGTTGTGTGGTGTTAGTGATTGAGTTGAGATTCAGAGAGCAGTCCAGATATTGTGAAACATTGTTGTTTTATAGCATTACAAAAGCAGAATATTTGTGATAAATCTAGACAAATCTCATCAATTGCATTTATTTGGTTTACAAGCTGTTTGTGCTTTGATTTCTATTCTAATTACAGGTTGATGGATTCTTTCAACCCTTCCACTGGTTGATTCTCTGAATCGGTGGAATGGTCATGCATGTTAATTTAGGTTGCAATTTTGGTTTTTTGTTTATGCATTTCATTGTTGGGAGATCAGTTGGTAGCATGCTATGAATCAGCCTAGCATCCTCATGTGCTAGGGTTAGGAGGATAAACTTTTAAGTTTTGATCAGAGGGTGATCTGGCCCGATCATCATGTTTTCTATGTGAAGTCGTGAGGTTCTGTAAGTTTGCATGCAGCTGACGGATATGTAGGAGCCGCATGTGATTTTCCAGACTATGTGAATCGCATCGACATCTGCGAGTATATCGCTATCCGGATCGGGTTATGAAGCTGACGAAGACTGTATGTTTTGAATGCATCAGGATGATATAAGTCAGATATATACTCAGTGTGTATATCATCATCAGGATCATCTTTCGTGTGTATCCATCATCCACATATCGCTATTGTATGCGGGAGTAAAAATCACTTTTTTGGCTAAGGACAGGAGGAGGATCTTAAAGGTCGTCATCAAGATATTTATAATATCACCCGACATTTCATTATCATGCTGCGGAGGATGTAAGAGTCTTATATCCGGGTGACATCATCATCAGGTGCATGTGACGTCATCGTCATCAGGATATTGCGAATATCACCTGATGCAGATTTATCCTGCTGTCGTTAAGTGCTTTGGCATCGGCAGGAGTAATAGCGTCAGGGAGACCTTTTTCGGCCTGGCCGATAGAAGAAGTGTTGCCGATAGGCAACCTGACCAATGAAAAGAGATATCGGGGTGATATCGGACATCGGGACAGAGTGTTGGAGTCTGGCCGATAAGCCAAGTCTGGCCGATCGGTATAGGACCGATATATTCATCGGGGTGACATTAGTCATCGGGGGTAAGTCATTTCCCCTTGGCCAATGAACCATCTCTCGCCGATAGGTGATAAGGAAGTGAACAGTGGTCAGCAGGAGGATATTTCATGCTCGTCTGAAATATGATGATGCTGACAAGCTTATAGGTATACATGCTACATGTCCAGATCTTAGCATGCTAGTGGATTAATGGCTTTTCCATCCTATTTGTAAGCTTCTATTGCGTGTCCTCTGCATCAAATTGGAAGAAACTCAACCTAGTAATGATAGAACTCTAGCACAGCTAGCACCACCTCCATATCCAAATTGATTTTATTCGCAACATGTTCGAAAGGAAGTTTCCAATTCAGAATTTGATCTTGTTAATGGATTATGAAATGTATGTGTCAAAATTCCTTTGTTGTAGGTAATCAAGGATATTCCTATCTATACTAAAATAGTTCAGGAATTGTGTACATGGAAACATAAAAAGAAACAAGATCCAAAGACCGTTCAAGTCATTAGACAACTTGCAGATCTTATGCTAGGTAATATTTCAATTCCTAAGTATTCTAATCTAGGGAGTCCAATGATACAGGTACGTATTGGTCAAGTTTCTATTCCAAATACAATTTATCGATTTGGGTGTTGCTATAAATGTTATGACTAGTGAAACTAAAGAAAAGTTATGCCTTCAAGGACTGAGGCCTACACCCACAGTTCTTCAGATGGCTGACCATTCTTTAGTAAAACCTAAAGGAATAATAGAGGATTTCATTATTTCTATTGATTCCTGGGAGTACCCAACTGACTTTATGGTTTTACAGCCTAAAATATAGCTAGGGGATACCCTCTGATCTTGGGAAGACCTTGGTTAACAACTATAGATGCTTTCATCAATTGTTGTTCAGGTAATATGGTTATCTCCAATGGTGAGAAAAAGAAATAATTGACACTGTATCCACCCGCACAACCTTTATTGGAAATAGATGATCCATTTTGGGTTGACAGTTATATTGAAGAACCATTTTTGTGGTTTTGACCATTGACCAAAGTCTTAGCTTACAAGAACCTACAGAAGATACCATAATTGATAATTTCTTCTAAAACATGTATTCTTCAAGTGATGTATTAGAAAGGTTAATTTTTCATTCTTGTATAGATGATAATTGCCCTTTTGGAAATTTTCCTTTAATTGGTGATTCACGATCCATACAACATTTTGACACTACATCATGTGTTACCACATGATTGCCTATATAGTTCATTTTTGTTCAACGAAACATCCATTCCAAATAATCCATTTATGCCATCTACATCACAATTAGCAACTATAGATTCACCTACACCTGGTAAGTCATAGGTAATGGAGGTTTTGCTAGGAAAAACACTTAATATCAATCCACAATTAACCAAAACATAGATAGATGATCTAATTTCTATGTTAAGAACTCATAAAGACACATTTGCATGGGAGTATCAAGATATGTGTGGTATACATACTCCCACTTGCACTCACCATATTTATATGGAAGAAGGCAGTTGTCCAGTAAGACAACCACAATGTAGATTGAATCCCATCTTATGAGAGATTGTTAAAGAAGAGCTACAGAAGTTACTTAATGTAGGTTTCATTTACCCAATTTTAGACAGTCAATGGGTTTCACCATTGGTTGTAGTTCCTAAGAAGAATGGTAAATGGAATATTTGTGTTGACTATAGGGCTTTAAATAAAGCTACTAAGAAAGATCATTTTCCATTACCATTTATTGATCAAGTACTTGATAGTCTTACAGGTAAAAAGTTCTTTTCCTTTTTGGATGGTTTTAGCGGATACAATTAGATCAGGATAGCACTTGAAGATCAAGAAAAAACCACATTCATCTGTTAGTGGGGAACATTTTCTTATAATGTTTTACTATTTGTTTATGTAATGCCCCAACAACATTTCAAAGAGCTGTTTTGAGTATCTCTGTTGATTTAGTTCATGAATATGTCAAGGTATATATGGATGACTTCACTATGTATGGTAATACATATGAGGAAGCTAAAATCAATCTTGAAAAAGTTCTTCAGAGATGTGAAGATACTAATCTTTCCCTCAACCATGAAAAATTCCACATTCTAATGATTGAGGGTATAGTATTAGGTCATTACATTTCCTCCAAAGGTATTGAGGTTGATCCAAATAAAATACAAATTATAAAAGATTTACCTATACCTACTTGTCAAAAAGATGTGCGAGTTTACTAGGACATGCATGGTACTATAGAAGATTTATCCAAGATTTCAGTAAGATTGCCTCACCACTTTTTGTCTTATTAGGAAAAGATAATAATTTATCTTGGAATGCAGATTGTCAACATGCTTTTGACACCATTAAATAGAAACTCATTTCTACACTAGTGTTACGTGGACCCAATTGGGAGATACAATTCCACATTCACATAGATGCTTCTAATTCTTCCATGGGATCTGTGCTAGGGTAGAAAGATGGTACGCTCTTCTATTCCATTTATTATATAAGCAAAAACTTCACTGGTACAGAGGTAAATTATACGACAACTGAAAAAGAATTTTTGGCTGTCGTCTATGCAGTTAATAAATTTCATCATTACATCTTGGTTATAAAGTGTTTATTCATACCAATCATTCTGCAATTCAATTTTTAATGATTAAACTTATTATTACTAGAAGAGTTATTAGATGGTTATTATTGTTACAAGAATTCAATAGTACTATACTTGATAAGCCTTGTCGTGAGAATGTTGTTGCAAATTTCTTATCCAGATTACAAAGAATGAATGAACCTACTCTAGTTGATGATGCCTTTCTAGATGAACACCTTTTCACCATCTCTGTCAAAAGACCTTGGTTCAATGACATTTCTAACTACTTGGTCACTTGCAAGTTCCCTCTGCACTTCTCTCCTAGAGATCGTAGGAAACTTATTGGACTAAGTGGTTAGTACACGTGAATTAATGGACTTCTATTTCGCACTGGCATTGATAATGTCATACATTTTTGTGTGGCCAAAGATGATGTGTTCAAGATACTTCGTGCATGTCATACTAAGCCATGTGGTGGACATTTTGTAGCTCAAAGGACTGCTAACAAGATTCTTACTGCTAGATATTATTGGACCACAATTAGCAAGGATTGTAAGCGGTATGTGCAAAATTGTGACAAGTGTCAACACATGGGTTGACCCACGTGTTTTGATGAAATGTCTTTTCAACCCCAATTATCTATTGAACCCTTTGAAAAATGGGGTTTAGATTTTATGAGGCCAATCAATCCTCCATCCAGAAACAAAGAGTACATCTTGGTTTGCACAGATTATGTTACTAAATAGGTTGAAGTAGTGGCACTGAAGCATGCACAGGATACTAAGGTCGCTAATATTCTATATACTAAAATATTCACAAGATTTGGTGTACCCAAGGAAATCATGATTGATTAGGGTCCTCAATTCACATCTGAGTTGATTTCTGCTCTACTTTGAGAATATGAGATTCGACATCACAAGTCTTCGCCATATCATCCGTAAGCCAATGGTTAAGTAAAGGTTACGAATAGGGAACTTGAGAACATCCTTACCAAAACAATTACACTTCATTAGAGAGATTGGGCAGCTCACCTTCTACAAGTAGTATGGGCTTACCGGACAACGTGGAAGACTACTACTAGTCTTACACCCTATGATCTTGTCTACGATAAGAAGGTTGTGTTACCTATTGAGTTTGAAATCAAAACTTTATGTACTGCCTTAGAATTGGGTCTGAATCTTACTGATGCTGAAAAGGAAAGAATTGAGCAACTCCATTCTTTATATGAAATGCGTCAGCAATCTCTTTTTCATATAGAAGTAGTTCAACAACAACGTGATCTTTGGCATGATCATTTCATCCGAAAGCGATCATTTCAGCTAGGAGATTGGGCATTATTGTATGACTCCAGGTTCCATGATTTCAAAGGAAAGTTTCACACCAAGTGGTTAGGGCCTTATGAGATTGAAGTTTTCTACGACAATGATGTAGTGAAGCTCTGCATCATGGACTTTGATCGCATGGCCCTTGTTGTTAATGGTCATCGCTTGAAGTTGTATAAGTGGCCTATTTATAAAGAAAATTTTGTTTTAGGCTTGACAAGCAAACTCAATTTTGTGACTCGAGTTCTTATCGCCTCTCCAAGTACCTCTTAGGTACTTTCAAAATACTTAAAAAAATGCAGTAAAAGATCCAACAATGAAAACCTTTAGGCATTTTTGGCCAGTTATTGCTTGAAAACTTGGTTTCTAACAAGTTTAAACTACATAATAATCTTAGATGTGAAAATTGGTTTATTTGATGCCTCTAGGTGGCATTGTGTTGAAAATTGAGAAATCAATAGCCTAATGTCGTTATCAAAAGTAAAAAAGAAAACCAGGAAACAATAATTTATGCATATCGATTGACTTCCTGTTGCTACCCATTCTGTGGTGCGACAAGATTACATTCTTCCAACAAACTATTTGGTGATCTCTATCATTTTTGTTTCCACGTACTTTCTACTCCTATAGTCATCACCTCTCTATGCCTCATCACTAATGGTCTTCCATATCCGATGGTGCTAGTCTCATCACTATTCTATTTTAGTTTAGTGATCAACACTTCCTGTCACATTTTGGTCAAGAAATTCCTGTCACCTTGCGGACAAGAACCTCTTGGATATTCCATGTCTTGGTCTCTTGCATGTTGTTTTTCAATTCTTGGAGCTAATGTCACCATCCAAGATTGTAAGGCTCTATCATAGGATGCTACTAGGCTAGAATTTCCACGTCGATACCAGGTATGCCCATTGTCTGGCAACCTTAGGAGATTATTCTCATATGGATTTTCTGTCAGGCTCAAATTATATCTAGCTTCATCATTTTTATGTGGGGTCTCTCATATCACATCATCCTAGAGCCACTCCTCTCCCATCTCACTCATGACTATTTGCTGAAGTGGATGTATTCGTGCTCTTATTCCAGGTTCCCATTAACTTGGTGGTCCATTCAACTTCTCCATATTGCCTCAACCACATGGAGCATGCATATAGTCTTGTCATTCCCATTCAGTGATGCATCCTCCTCACATCATATCATTCCTATTTGTTAGTATGTGCCACTTGCTTTGCCAAGATCATGTACATTGCCTTCTCATTTTCTGGTGCTCAGTCTTTGTTAACATTTTCCGGTGTTCCATGCATCGACGGTATTTGGTATCTCTTCCATTTTCATTTTCTTTTACATTTATTATATATCTTTATTTCTTTTGACAAATGGTGACATGCCCCATGGACGTGTCCTCACTTAGCTAGGGGGAATATGTTGTCGTATTTTTACCATGTCATTATGACCACTTGACGTGCCTTACCCTCACCGTACTCCATAGTAAATTCTCACTCTTATCCATCATTTCAACCTACTTGCCTATCACTTCGCCATAATTTTCCTATCTTCATACCATTTTAACTATTATTTTCACTGGTGATTATCTCTGTTAGTGGTTTTGATCCTGTAGTAACTTCCTGGTATACTCATGACAGGAGTGTTGGAATTAGGGCTGACAGCTGAGAGGGGGGGTGAATCAGTTGTCTTAAAACTTTTAATGCTTGCTATAGTTAATTCTTCTTTACCATTTCTTAACAGATTAATGATATCACCATGAAAAGAAAGAATCAATAACACATGAGTAGAAACACAAATAACACACTTGACACCAAGATTTTTAACGTGGAAACCCGATTAAGGGAAAAACCACGGTGGGGGTTAATCCACAAAGATTATACTCTGTTAAAAGTATTACAAAAAGGGGAAGGCACATGCCTTTGGGCTCACTGCCCAGAGCTCATTGCTCAAAAGAGGCTCACTACCTACAAGAATGATTGCAAAAGATTACAGATTTTTTGAATTGATGAACAACAACTACCAATGCAAGAATTTAGTTTCGGTTAAGCATAGAATACTGATCCTACACACTTCATCTTTACTCTGCCCTACTTACTGCTCTACCATAATCCACACCTTAGATCTCTTCTCTTTCACTCTTTAATATGCCTTTTTGCACTACTACATCATCGTGCTTCCACATCCATCAATACACTCGAATCCATCAGCTATATATATCCTCCTCAAGAAATTCAATAACCTTTTTGTCGGCCTTATGAAGAATTTAACAAACAATACAAGTACTCTGTTCTGTCAGCTGAATCCATACACCAATATTGATGGATACCAGAAATAACACTTGCAGGTCACCATACATGTCAGCCACTAATATTATATCCCATATGCAACTTGGTGCAGGGCACCTAGGAGCACCTTGGTTCCTAAAGTCATTTTGATTGCATTTTTTTTTGAAAGTTGTGGTTTTGTTTGTAATAAGGCCTTAGCCATGATTATTTGGTCCTTTTGTGTGGTCAAGATGATTGAGGTGACCATATAAACCTCAATCATGCTTAGTCCATCTGGACCCTTGTTGAGCCACTTAGGCCTAGTAGGCCTAATGTTGGTTTTTTTTGAGTTGTTTGGGTGATTCTAGTGTTTTAGCATGGTCTAGAGAGTATGATGGTGGTTTGATTCAATTGGACAAGCAAAACAAATCGCCATCCTTTTGAAAATGCAAAAAAACTCCATAGTGTAAAAGGTTGCCAATAGTGTCAATGACACATTGGCCGGTTCCAACTTAGTTTGGGCAGTTGAATCTACTTTTGGAAGTTAGACACTAACTTGGATCAGTTAAAAACAATTGTAATTCACTCCTGTACGGCAGAGGAGGTATGGTACAGAGTTTTGGGGCATTGAAACCACATAAAACAGTCATTTTTCTTGCTTTTCTTGCTGTGTATAGCCTGTACGGACTTGTCAGGGGTGCAAATGTTATTTTTTTGAAAGTGCTTGGAGTCAGGGTTCATATGCAACTAGTTTGAGGTCTTGAAGTGGTTGGGGTCAAAAGATATTGAATTTTCTTTCAAGATTGGTCTAGAAACCCTGTTTTCTAGGGTTTGTCATAGAAATCCGACCCTAGAATGCATTCCCACTGGTGAAGATTCATAAAAACTGGTGAAATGTAGGCTAGGGATGTAATCTATAGGATTCCAAAAGCATTTGGCTGGGAAATGCTGTCTTCTATTTTTAAATTGATGCCCTAGGTCAAGTATTTCCTTGTATTTGACCAATTTCATGCTATTTGAAGTTGTAGATGACAGAATCCTCATAGGGTGAGTGAATGAATGATGGTTTTGAGTTGTTTAGGCATGATAGAGACATTCCAAATTCCTACCCCTGGTCTATGCACCCAATTTTGAGCACTTTCTTTGTAACCTAGCCCTAAATTGATCAATTAGGCCTAGAGACCTAATGAGTGTTCTGGATTGCTGGAGTAGAGTTGGAATAGGAGACTTGGGAGTTTGATAGGGTCCCATAAAGGGTATCTAAAACCATCATTTACTTGCCTGGTCATTTGGGATTTTGTCAAGTTTTGGTGAGAAAACCTAGTTTGGAGGGCTAGTAGCCTTACTAGTCAAAGTATAGGCTGGAGAGTTTTGGGAAGTTGGGGATCAAACCAACTGCATAGAAGGTGTTTGTGGATCTGTCTTAAGGTGTTGGAGAAGCCTTAGGGGCTAGACAATAGTCTGGACATCAAATCCTTCATATGCCTTGAATGTGCCTTTGGTTGGTTGGGTGGTTGAAGGCTAGTTGAAGTGGGTGAGTGGGCAAAGGACAATAGAGTAAACCCTTGTGTGTTGCTTCCCCTGTCCACCTCTGCATCAGGTGGTATCAAAGCCATCAAAGAGATGGGAGATAGAGAAGAAGAGGAGGAAATTCCTTCAAAGGTGACAAATGCTGAATTGGCAAAGATAGGAAGAGAGCAAGCAACCAAGAACAGAAGGATGGAGGCTGAGATAGAAAAGTTGAAGAAAGACAAAGACAAGAAGAAGAAGCTAGAGGTCATCTTGGATTCAGATGAAGAGGATCAAGATGAGGAAGAAGAAGTGCCTATGGAAGAGCCACAAGGAGGCAGAGAGACAATTCCTAGATGCACTTGGAAAGTTGAGTAGGAAGGACACTAAGGCAGACTTACCTATGTTTCCTGGTAAGATGAATCCAAAAGAGTGCCTTGATTGGATTGAGGCAATGGAGAACTATTTTGAATGTGAAGAAGTGGCAGAAAATTAGAAAGTGAAGATTGCCAAATCAAGAATGAAAGGGCCAGCCTTGAGTTGGTGGAATTTTATTCAAAATGAGAGGATAGAAGATGATAGGAATCCTATCTCTATATGGAGGAAGATGGTACTTGAAATCAAGAAGCAATTTGTCCCTGAGGATTATGAAGTCAACTTGAACAAGAAGTTGCACAACTTGAGACAGAAGGACATGGACGTGAGCACCTACACAGAGGAGTTTCACAAGATGACATTGAAAGCCAAGATGCCTGAGAATGAAAAACAGAAGCTTGCAAGGTATCTCAATGGCCTCAAGTTCTCCATTCAAGATGAATTAACTCTCTTTAACCTGGAGACAGTCCATAAGTGCTTTCAAATGGCACTGAGGATTGAGGATAAGCAGAGGAGAAGAGGTGATTCAAACAGTAGTAGCAGAGGCAGAGGAAATCTAAACTTTAGGGGCAGAGGTAGCTTTCAAAATAGAGATAATTTCTCTAGACTCCAAGGTGGCGGATCACAAGAAGGCAGCCAAGGGTAGGCTGATAAAAACAGTGCTGATAAGGGTTAGTTTAGAGGGAGAGGTAATGGCAGAGGAAGAAGTGGGGGAAGAGGTCCCAATGTGTTTACTGGAAGGTGTTTCTCTTGCAATTAGATTGGACATCAGTCCTTTAGGTGCCTGGAGAAGATGGGAAACACTGCTGCAAATCAGAAAGATAGAAGGGTGCAACTCCTTCAAGAAGAGGACTGTCAAAGCACCACATCGTACCAAACAGCCTCTTCCAAGTCTGCAGCACCTGAGAGTGGAGAGTGCATCATGTTTAATAGGTCACTCATCATGCCAGCCACTAAGGAGCAGCCCTAAAGGAACAACTTGTTCAGAACCACTTGCAAGGTGAAAGGAAAAGTTTGCAAGGTAATAGTTGATTAAGATTGTTCTAAAAATTTGGCTTCTAATGAAATGGTGACTAAGTTAGGATTGGAAAGAATGCCTCATCGTAACCCCTATAGAGTCTTTTGGCTAACCAAAGAACAACAAATTGTGGTAAAAGAGCAATGTTGGGTTGAATTCAAGATAGGTGAATATCATGATAGGATTCTTTGTGAGATAGTAGATATGGATGCATGCCACCTTCTTCTTGGAAGGCCTTGGCAACATGACACAAGTGCCCAACATGATGGTAAGCAAAATGTGATTCATTTATCCAAGAATGGTGAAAATTTCACAATGACTCCTTTGATTGATGATTGCAAAGAGAAGGTTATTTCTAGTTTAGTTATGTTGGTAGGTGAAAAAGAGTTTTTGGCTAACCTCAAGGAAGAGAAAGTGCCATGTTTTGCAGTAGTCATCAAGCCCAAAGATGTGAATCCCAAGAAGGTCAAAGTGCAGCAACCTCTTAGGAGGATTGGACCAAAGGAAGTGGAAGAACTATTGGAAAGGTTTCATGATGTGATAGCCGATGAAGGCAAGGATGCACTTCCACCAAAGAGGGAGATTAGTCATTGCATTGATCTCATCCTTGGATCCACCCTACCAAACCAAGCAGCCTACAAGTTGACTCCAGAGCAAAATGCTGAAGTGGCAAGACAAATCCAAGACTTGTTGGATAGAGGGCTTATCAGGAGGAGTATTAGTCCATGTGCAGTACCTGCAGTGTTTGCACCCAAGAAGGAAGGAACATGGAGACTATGCACTGATTCCAGGGCCATCAACAAGATCACTATCAGGTATAGATTTCCAATGCCTAGAATAGAAGTGTTGGCAGGAGACACTATATGGATTCATGATTGTTGTCATTGATGGAAACAAAGTTCAACCCATACATCCGCAGGACATGGTATGTCTCTACCGGAAGTCAGAGTGAAGAATGGTGTGGTTCAGTAAACAAGAATAGAGCATGTGGCGAGGTCCGACAGACAGGTCTGGATCTCTTAGAGGAAGTATCTTGGTGAAGTACGGATTTGGGGAAGTCAAGAGGAGTATCTTGACTAATAGATTCCAAGGTTTGAGCCTCGGGCATGGAAAGAATAAAGAGATATGAATGCTTGAGTGTCAAGTTCCCAAGTGACAGTATGAACAGAGGAAGAACTAACTGGCAAAACTTCAGATATTATTCCGGATGTGTTGCTGATGATGAAAAAGATTCTTAAGGCATAAGTTATGTTTGGCCGACATAATTGATGACTTCTACAAGTATATGCTTGATTCAAATTACTTGGTATGCAAGGATTTAGCCGACAGATCAAAGTTTATGAAAAGATTGACTATTCCGAATGCCGACTTGAAAGGTGATGAAATCACTTGTGCGGATATATATATACAATATGGATTTACTTGTGCAAGGTGTTGTAGTTGTTGAGGATAAGCGAATAAAAGCAGAAGAGTAGAACAGAAGCAGTAAGGAAGGTCTGGTATGTGAAAGGAAAGCAACATAAGAGAAGAGGAAAGATGAAGTGTAGCAGATCAGTGTACTGAGCCTAACCAGAACTGAACTCCAGCATAAGTAGATGCTTACAATCAGTTCAAGTATTGTATAACACTCTTTTTGTAGACAGTGTGTCTCTTGTAGGTAGTGTGCCTTCTTGTGAGTAGTGTGCTTTGGAAGTGAGCCCTAATTGGCAAGTGCCATTTTGTATTTCCATTCTTCTAATAGAGAATACAATCTTGGGTTAATCACCCCGTGGTTTTCTCCCTTAATAGGGTTTCCATGTCAAAAATATTGTGTCGTGTATTTCCATTTCATGATTATGTTTGCTCATTTGGATTAATGTTACATTGATTATTAATAAAGTTTAGAAAGTAGAAATAATTAGGATAACTGATTCACCCCCCCTCTCAGTTATCAACAATTGGTATTAGAGCCAAGTTCCTCCTATCAGAGTCTAATAGCTTGAGGAAGATCTAAGAATCCAAATGGATGCATATGGTTTAAGGGAGCAACTCAAGACTGCCCTTGATGATCTTGAACAGTCAAACTCTGAAGTCAATGAATTAAAGGAAAGACTCAAGCAGGCTGATGGTTTCATGAGAGAACTAAAAGACAAATTAAGTCTCTTTATGAAAAAGAGAAAGGAGTTGCTTCAGCAATTGGCAAGACAAGGTGAAGCAAATGATGCAAATGAAGAGCTGAATGAGAAAACCAAGTTATGTGAAAAGTTATGAAAATAAATCATTATGGTAAGACATGAAATGGAATCAGGAGTTATGAAGTTTACCCAAGAAGTTGAAGAGAAAAAGAAAAATTGAAGATAATCTAAGACAATCTCTCAAGGAGAAATCAGAAGATTGCCACCAAATGGATAGAATTATCAGACATCTTGAATCTAATCTTGAAGATGCTAAAGCTAATGAAGAAAAACTTGAGGATCAAATTGTCTCTCTCAAAAGGGATCTTCAAACAACAAATGAATATAAAGAGAAATTCAAGATAAGTTCTGCTCAACTTGAAGTTCTTTTTGGAAGTCAAAAGAAGGTAGATGACAAGTGTGGTTTGGGATATGAGAAAGGAGAAAGCTCTGGATCCGGTCAGAAGAATTTTGGATCAGAAAATCCAAGGAAAGGCCTAGAAGACCTCCGGTAAGATAGCCTAATGCTCAAAGATATCCATCCTTCAATGGATACTACCACAACTGCAATAACTTTGGTCATAAAGCTAATCAGTGCAGAAAGAGAATGAATCAGACTAATTCATCCTTCTCCAGACAGTGTTTTAACTACAAAAGGTATGGTCACAAATCTCATGAATGCAGAAATATGCAAATGAACAAATCATTCAATGGTAGATGCTTTGCATGCAATAGAATAGGTCATATGGCTAATCAATGCAGATCAAGAGGATATCAGTTAAATATGCAAAGAAATGTTGTTTGCCAAATCTGCAATAGATCCGGTCATAGTACAAAATTTTGTAGAAGCAAGAATCAGGACAAAAAAGGTCCGGTATATCATAATCATAATCAAGATAAGGGTAAACAAAAAGTGAATACGGATGAAGTCAAAAGTGAGATGAACAAGATTTGGGTGAAGAAAAGTGCAGAGAATGTAGAGGATGGATCCGCACCAGAGTTTGGTGCTGATATTCCTTCCAAAAATTAAAAGGTGAGCTCTGGCTCAGGGGGAGACACAAAGAAAACCTTGTTCCCCCAGCTAGTCAATTGGTGCTAGAACTGGCACAAGAAGAGTTGCAGATTGAAGGGTTCATAAGGGAAACATCCAAACAAACTATGGTTAAGATTTGGAAGATCCACCAGATGTTTAAAGATCAAGATTGATCTGGTTCTTCAAGTCATCTGAATAAGGCAAACTGGAACAACTTAGGTCGAGCATTTATTGCAACCTGTCATTAGGGTTTGCAGAGAAATATAAGGGTTTTCTCATTAATCACTTGCTCATTCTGCATTCAAAGAAGAAACGAAAAGTAAAGCTCTGCAACAAAATTCCTCAAGTTCATCAAAGATCATTTGCAGAAGTCAATTCATCCAGAAATCAATCCGGCCAACTCCGTGAAACCGAAAGGGGCAAAAGGTACTCTTCATTATCAAATATCTCTCTCTAAATCCTTGAATGATGGGTACTCCAAATATTGTAAAAATCTCTGATAGGCCTCGCCCCATATTCAAGAAACATCCATACAAATCTTTGGAAGTAGATCCCCTAGGAGCATTTTCCAGTGTTCTGCATGGCGTATTGCATAATAAGACATTAGGGTTTACATACATGTGAATATTGAAGAATTTGGGGAATCAAAGTTAGTAGATATCTATCACAAACAGTTGATAGATGACTCTTTTGAGATTAAACCTCAGTATAAAGCCATCCGGGATAAGCATTTTGCACAGTGCATTCATTTCCCTTGTTTTGAGGAAGATGAATGGGTCCGGTATGTGTTGAGTAGAGTGCATGACAATTTCCTATGGTTGAATAAACCATTTAAGATCACAAAAGATGCAATTAGGGCAGTAACCGGTCTGCACTCATCCGGTGGAATACCTATTCTCAAGTCTGTCAAGAATCAGACAGTAAGTGATGCAACCAAATCAAAGTTTGATAAGAGAGCTATGACAATTGAAGACATCACTGAAACGGATGTCAAATTTGCTTCCATGATAATTGGTTACAAGATTTATCACTCCAGTAGGGAAAATTCAGTACCAGGAACTGCAGTTTACACAGCCTATCAAATGCTAAAAGAAAATGCTGACTATGATCTGTGTGAACTTCTTCTAAGCCAACTGTTGGAAAATCTGCAAAAGATTAAGAATGATAAAAAGAACTCCTTCAAGTATGGTGGCTTGATACTCTACCTATTCTTTTATTACATGAACGAGCTTCCCGGATCTAATGGATGGGTATGGCAGAATGACAGACTGGTTGCCATCCAAATCGGAGACTATTTGCATGGGCTCGGGGATGCTAAAGCAAGGAATACAGCCCTATGGGGTTATTTCAAGAATTTTCAGAACATGATGCAAGCAAGAGAGAGAATTCCCCAGTCTCTTATTAAGAAATACAAAGACACAGTATGCTTTATGGTAGAGACTGATCAGTGCCTAATGGAGGCAGTAGAACCAAGAACTGTATGGATCATGCCCATGGGGTATGAAGTTGATGAACAAATTGTGGAGCTGCATGTTCAACACATGCTAAGTCAACCAAAGGATCCAAAGGCATAAAGGTTTGGAACCTTTGAAGAGCTAAGTGTAAAAGTTCATGTGGAAGTCAGACAACCGGAAATAAAGAGGAAAGTAAGAAAAGAAGAAGAAATTGCCAAAGGCTTAGGCATCTCAAAAGAGGCACTTGATGCCAACAGGGAAAAGAGGCAAAGGGCTGAGGAAGAAAAGAAAGAGGTAGAAAAGGAAAGCAAGGAAAGTGCTCTGGTAGAAACCTCCACTCGGACTAGATCATCAAAGAGATCTGCACCTACCACTGCCAAAATCTCAAGGGCTTCTAAACCAGAAGCAAGATAATCCGGTAAAACATAGAAAAGAACCAAGACCAAGGCCACAAGGTCTTATGCAAGTCAAAAGGATGAAGAAGAGACTGAATCTGATGAAGGGATAAAGGAAATAAAGAAGCAGAAGAAGAAAGGATCCGATAAATCTTCCACAAGTCAAGACAAGGAAGAAATAGCAGAGGAATTTGTTGAAAAGCCCATCCTGTCTTTAGAAAGTGTAATCAAATCAGTCACTGTGGATGGAAACCTTCAACCAATGGCCAAATTCTATGATGATTATAATGAGGCTGACCAAAAGATCTTGCAGGAAGCTACAGTTAAGTATCTGAACATATATAATAAGGCCTTTATTGAAATTATATCTCTTATTCCCAAGAGCCTAGAAAAGGAGTTAGAAATGAGAAAGACTAATGCCATGGCAAAAGACCTTGAGATCCAGGAACAGATAGCTATTCAGCTATATCCTTCAATCAATCCCAAGACAATGAATATGGTATTCAAAGATTGCAAGGATGAGTTTAGGAGCAAAGCAAGGATGAATCAACTTATGCTTGGTGAGACCGACAAGGTAGCCAAGGACACAGAAGAAATTCTTCAGAAAGACTTCAAAAGATTTAATCTTCCTATTATAGAGGACTCGGGTACTGACCCCTCGACCACAAGTGTTGCAGGAGAGTCTTCTGAGAAAATAACAGAAGAAGTTATGGTTACCAGTGCAAAAACAACTAAGGACTTGGAATCCTCTGCTCTGAAAAAGGTGGCCCATGAATAGTCTAACATCACTCCTCCGGTTTCCCCTACTGACTCCAGATCCAAAGGAGAAGAAAGAGTAAAGGAGAAAGAAGCAGAGGTGAAGGGAAAATAAGATATCAGTGTGAAGGTTGTGGAAGGGGAGAAAGCTCCCAAAGACAGTTCTGTGACTGCAAAAGAAAAGAAAAATCTGTCTCTGGCAAGAGACACTGCAGAATTAGTCAAGGACTTTTTGACAAAAGCCACTATGGAAATTGATGAACTGGATCTATTAAAAGGGGCACTAGACTTTGACTCTCTATCTCTGATGCAAACAATGAAGATAGCTTCATTTGCAAATGCGAAGGCCAAAGAGAAACTACTGAAATCTCACATGGAAGACTATGAGCTTATAGAGGTAGCATCCAGAGTTTTGGAAAAGATCATGCCATCTTTTCAGAAGGATCCCACAGCCTCCTCTTCCGGTAATCTCAAAACTCTAGTCAGCAGTGTTAGTACACATTTTGATTCTCTAGAGAAGTCAGCTGAAGAAAAGGTCTGAAAGGAGTTTTTAGATAAGAGATTCTCAGAGGTACAAGGGTTGATCATTAATGATAGGAGAAATATGAATATTGGGATAAAGAGCTTAGAAAAGGCACTTAAAGATGGCAGAGAAGTATACAAATTTTGTATTTCTTGGTCCAAAGCAATAGTGGAGATTTAGAAGAAAATGAAAGAATAGGAGGATAAACTGATAAAACTTTCTCAAAATTTTGATCCACTTACTACATCAATTATAAATCAAGAATGTCAAATGGTTGCAGTTTTGAATGAACTTAAGAAGCTTGAAAAAGAGAAGAAAAATAGAATCAGTAGGTTGAGTGAGCTCAGAAGAATAATTGTCCCTAAATTAGAGGCCATGCATGAGGCCATCAAAGAAGCTCAAATCACAGCCCAGACCAATGATCCAACAGATCTAAAAAGGGCAGATGCATTTGCATTCCTATTAAGTGGCCATATATCAATTTTGGACAGAATGAAGCAAAGTTGGGCTACAGAATTCATTCAATTGAAAACAACTTTTGTAGATATTCTTTAGTTTATGTGAGTATGTTATATTCGGCTAAGTATAGTTAAATTCTTGAAAATTTTGATGTGCGGACCCTACCCTTTGCCATTGATGTCAAAGGGGGAGTGAGGAGTAGTGAAAAATGAGGAATCCAACTAAGGGGGAGCTCTGGAAAATGTATACAAAAATAGAGCATCAGCCAAGGGGGAGCATAGCGTAAACACTTAGACATTTTTCACTAAGTGTTGCCATCAATGCCAAAGGGGGAGATTGTTGGCAAGAGACACTATATGGATTCATGATTGTTGTCATTGATGGCAACAAAGTTCAACCCACACATCCGTAGGACATGGTATGTCTCTACCGGAAGTCAGAGTGAAGAATGGTGTGGTCCGGTAAACAAGAACAGAGCATGTGGCGGGGTCTGACAGATAGGTCCAGATCTCTCAGAGGAAGTATCTTGGTGAAGTGTGGATTTGGAGAAGTCAAGAGGAGTATCTTGACTAATAGATTCCAAGGTTTGAGCCTCTAGTGTGGAAAGAATAAAGAGATATGAATGCTTGAGTGTCAGGTTCCCAAGTGATAGTATGAATAGAGGAAGAACTAACTGGCAGAACTTCATATATTATTCTAGATGTGTTGCTGATGATGAAAAAGGTTCTTAAGGCATAAGTTATGTTTGGCCGATGTAATTGATGACTTCTACAAGTATATGCTTGATCCGCATTACTTGGTATGCAAGGATTCAGCCGACAGATCAGAGTTTATGAAAAGATTGACTATTCTGGATGCCGACTTGAAAGGTGATGAAATCACTTGTGCGGATATATATATATATATACAAGATGGATTTAGTTGTGCAAGGTGTTGTAGTTGTTGAGGATGTGTGAATAAAAGCAGAAGAGTAGAACAGAAGCAGTAAGGAAGGTCCGGTATGTGAAAGGAAAGCAACATAAGAGAAGAGGAAAGATGAAGTGCAGCAAATCAGTGTACTGAGCCTAACCGGAACTGAACTCCAGCATATGTAGATGCTTACAATCAGTTCAAGTATTGTATAACACTCTTTTTGTAGACAATGCGTCTCTTGTAGGCAGTGTGCCTTCTTGTGAGTAGTGTGCTCAGGCAGTGAGCCCTAATTGGCAAATGCCATTTTGTATTTCCATTCTTCTAATAGAGAATACAATCTTGGGTTAATCACCCCGTGGTTTTCTCCCTTAACAGGGTTTCCACGTCAAAAATATTGTGTCATGTGTATTTCCATTTCATGATTATGTTTGCTCATTTGGATTAATGTTACATTGATTATTAATAAAGTTCAGAAAGCAGAAATAATTAGGATAACTGATTCACCCCCCCTCTCAGTTATCAACAAGAAGATCTAATGGATTGCTTGGGTAGGGCTAAGTATTTTACCAAGATAGATCTAAAGAGTGGTTATCACCAAATCAGGATCAGGGAGGGGGATGAGTGGACAACTACCTTCAAAACTAATGAAGGACTATTTGAATGGGTTGTCATGCCTTTTGGCTTGTCAAATGCACCAAGCACCTTCATGAGATTGATGAATGAGGTGCTAAAACCTTTCCTTAACAAGTTTATTGTTGTGTATTTGGAAGATATATTGGTTTTTAGTGACAGCAAGGAAGACCACATAAGACATATCCATCAAGTGCTTAGGAGGCTTCAAGAGGAGAAGTTGAGAATCAATCTTGACAAATGTGTCTTCCTACAAGAGGAGTTGATATTCTTGGGGTTTGTCATCTCTAAGGGCAGCTTACAAATGGATCCAAGTAAGGTGGAAGCCATTCTTAATTGGCCCACACCTACAACAGCCTCTGAGGTAAGGAGTTTCCATGGTTTGTGTAGCTTTTATAGAAAGTTCATTAAGCAGTTTAGTGGTATTTGTGCTCCACTTGTTGACACCATAAAAGGGGGAAAGAAATGTGTGTTTGTATGGACAAATGAGGCCAACCAAGCCTTTGAACTGTTAAAGAAAAAAATCATAAAAACCAGTCCTTGTTCTTCCTGATTTTGATAAGGTCTTTGTGGTAGAGTGTGATGCAAGTAAGAGGGCTGTTGGGGGAGTCCTAAGTCAAGATGGGAGGCCTGTAGCCTTCTTTAGTGAGAAGTTAAATGAGGCAAAACAGAACTACTCCACCTATGATCTAGAATTATATTTCATGGTTCAGTCATTGAGGAAGTGGAGACACTATTTATTGCCTCAGGAATTTATAGTTTTTACTGATAACCATGCATTGAGCTTCTTGAACAGGCAGTAAAAGTTGAATCATAGACATGTCAAGTGGATGGAGTACATCCAAGCATACACCTTCTCAATAAAACACAAGAAAGGAGTGGCCAATAAGGTAGCCGATGCCTTAAGTAGGAGAAATCTTGTTGTGCAAACTATTCAGTTGGAAAGTACAGGTATTCATGCCATTAAAGATTAGTATGCAGCAGGTGAAGACTTCAAAGAACCATACCTATCTTGCAAGGCCATGACAGGAAGGTATAACACTGATTTTTCTGATTTTTTGTTACAAGATGGATATCTTTTCAAGGGTAGCATGTTGTGTATCCCAAGGGGCTCTGTTAGAGAGAACATTATCAAGGAAAAGCACTGTGGCAGCATGTCAGGCCACTTTGGTATTGACAGGACCCTAGAATTGGTTAGGAGATACTATTTTTGGCCCAAGTTGCCAACCGATGTAAGGAAGTTTGTTGAAACTTGTCAAATTTGCCAAAGAGCAAAGGGGCATACATCAAATGCAAGTTTATACACTCCTCTACCTATTCCTTCAAAGCCTTGGGATTCCATAAGTATGGATTTTGTACTTGGTTTGCCTAGGACCAAGAATGGACAGGATAGCATCTTTGTGGTTGTTGATAGGTTCTCAAAAATGGCTCACTTCATCCCATGTAAAACCACACTTGATGCCTCACACATAGCAGCTCTTTTCTTCAAGGAAATAGTTAGATTACATGGTTTACCATTGTCAATCATCTCAGACAGAGACCCCAAGTTCATAGGACACTTCTGGAGGACACTTTGGAAGAGACTAGGTACAAACTTGTCATTATCATCTGCCTATCACCCTCAGTCTGATGGACAAACATAGGTGATTAATAGGTCACTTGGCAACCTCCTAAGATGCCTAACAAAGGAGCAGGGTGCTAGTTGGGATTCAATTTTGGCTCAGGCAGAGTTCTCATACAATGACACTGTCTATAGAAGCACCGACCTGTCTCCTTTCCAAATTGTTTATGGCACTCACCTAAGGGGTATTTTGGAACTTAGGGAGGTTAAAGGACTGGAAAATAGCAGTGCCTTGGCTGAAGACTTCATTCAAGTCATGAAAGATGTCCATGAACAAGTACAACAGAAATTGCTATCCACTTCTCAGAAATACAAACAGTTTGCTGATAGTAAAAGAAGGGATTTGTAGTTCAAAGAAGGGGATTTGGTAATGGTCCATCTGAAGAAGGAGAGGCTCCCTATAGGTAAACATACCAAGTTGCTCATGAAGAAGATTGGGCCTTGTGAAGTGCTCAAGAAATGTGGAGAAAATGCATATAAAATCAGACTTCCAGATTGCATTGCTTTGTCTCTAATTTTTAATGTTTCAGACCTTTATCCCTATAAAGGAACTAATCTTCAAACTGTTGTTGAAGAAGACCACACTGATCAAACACTCTAGGAACTGATTCCTTCATCTCCTGATCAGATTAAGTGCATTTTGGATAAGAGGATTGCAAAACAAACCAGGAGGCACACCTATCATGAATACTTGGTGAAGTTTTTAAACAAACCTCAGGAGGATGCCACTTGGATGAGCAGAGCAGACATTGAGAAGGCAGGTCTCACCTTTGACAACATTCCAACTCAAGAGACTTGAGTTCTGTTTGACAGTGGGTGTATGGTGTAGGGCACCTAGGAGCACCTTGGTTCCTAAAGTCATTTTGATTGCATTTTTTTTGAAAGTTGTGGTTTTGTTTGTAATAAGGCTTTAGCCATGATTATTGGGTCCTTTTGTGTGGTCAAGATGATTGAGGTGACCATATAAACCTCAATCATGTTTAGTCCATTTGGACCCTTGTTGAGCCAGTTAGGCCTAGCAGGCCTAATGTTGGTTTTTTTTGAGTTGTTTGGGTGATTCTGGTGTTTTAGCATGGTCTAGGGAGTACGATGGTGGTTTGATTCAATTGGATAAGCAAAACAAATCGCCATCCTTTTGAAAATGCAAAAAAACTCCATAGTGTAAAAGGTTGCCAATAGTGTCAATGACACATTGGCCGGTTCCAACTTAGTTTGGGCAGTTGAATCTACTTTTGGAAGTTAGACACTGACTTGGATTGGTTAGAAACAGTTGTAATTCACTCCTGTACGGCAGAGGAGGTCTGGTACGAAGTTTTGGGGCATTGAAACCATAGAAAATAGTCATTTTTCCTGCTTTTGTTGCTGTGTATGGCCTGTACGGACTTGTCAGGGGTGCAAATGTTATTTTTTGAAATTCCTTGGAGTTAGGGTTCATATGCAACTGGTTTGAGGTCTTGAAGTGGTCGGGGTCAAAAGATATTGAATTTTCTTTCAAGACTGGTCTAGAAACCCTGTTTTCTAGGGTTTGTCATAGAAATCTGGCCCTAGAATGCATTCCCACCAGTGAAAATTCATAAAAAATGGTGAAATGCAGGCTAGGGATATAATCTATAGGATTCCAAAAGCATTTGGCTGGGAGATGCTGTCTTCTATTTTTAAATTTATGCCCTAGGTCAAGTATTTCCTTGTATTTGACCAATTTCATACTATTTGAGGTTGTAGATGACAGAATCCTCATAGGGTGAGTGAATGAATGATGGTTTTGAGTTGTTTAGGCATGATAGAGACATTCCAAATTCTTGCCCCTGGTCTATGCACCCAATTTTGAGCATTTGCTTTGTAACCTAGCCCTAAATTGATCAATTAGGCCTAGAGACCTAATGAGTGTTCTGGATTGCTAGAGTAGAGTTGGAATAGGAGACTTGGGAGTTTGATAGGGTCCCATAAAAGGTATCTAAAACCATCATTTACTTGCCTGGTCATTTGGGATTTTGTCAAGTTTTGGTGAGAAAACCTAGTTTGGAGGGCTAGTAGCCTTACTAGTCAAAGTATAGGTTGGAGAGTTTTGGGAAGTTGGGGATCAAACCAACTGCATAGAAGGTGTTTGTGGATCTTTCTTAAGGTGTTGGAGAAGCCTTAGGGGTTGGAAAATAGTCTAGACATCAAATCCTTCATATGCCTTGAATGTGCCTTTGGTTGGTTGGATGGTTGAAGGCTAGTTGAAGTGGGTGAGTGGGCAAAGGACAATAGAGTAAACCCTTGTGTGTTGTTTCCCCTGTCCACCTCTACATCACAACTCACCAAACACTTTTGCTAGATCTACATAAGGATCTAACACAAGTCATCTTGTTCTTCACTGAACTATTTTGTCATATTAGGACCCGGTACTCAGATGCTCATAACTTTTAATCCCTTTGTCACTGGAGGTTGAAATCTTGGATTTAGATTGTCCTAACATTCCTCTACACTCCCTTAGATTCCCAACACACAATGATTAACTGGAGAGATCCGTTGACCAAAATACTAAACTCTTCCATATACCCTATTCCTGTCTATCTGGACTTGACAAATCTTGGAATTGACTTCCGGTATGATTTGTAACTGCACTGCGGATGTGTGAAATGGACTTAGTTGCCATCAATGACAAGACATGACATGCCTTGCAGTGTCTCTTGCCTACAATCTCCCCCTTTGGCATTGATGGCAGCACTTAGTGAAAAATGACTAAGTGTCATGATTGACTCCCCCTACTAAGTACACTTATATATTCTTCCATTGCTCCCCCTTTGATGGATTCTTCTTTTTCTTTCATTTTTTACTGTCTCTCATTCCCCCTTTGACATCAATGGCAAAGGGTGGGATCCACAAACCAAAATTTACACAAAAAATTCGTATACAAGGCCACATATGTACAAAAAATCCATGTATTATATTTACATGAACTTCAGAATGTCTGCAAAACTATTTTTCAACTACACAAGTTCAAAGGCCCAACATCTTTTCATGCCATCCAAAATTGAGATTTGTCAACTTAGTAGGAATTCCCATGTTTCTGCTTTCTTTAGATCTGAAGGACCACTTGTCTGGACTGCAACTTGAGCTTCTGATAAACTAGTAAACATTGTTTCTAACTTGGGGGCAATCAATCCCTGGAGCTCACACATTCTCTCCACAATATTACTCTTTTCTTTAACAAGTTTATTTATTTCATCAGTCAAGCTGATTGCCTAACACTCTTGACTTACCAGAGAAATTGTTAGAGGATCAAAATTTTGAGATAGATTCAACAATTTTTGTTCCTGCTCCTTTATCTTCTTCTCAATATCCTCAATAACTTTGGGCCAAGATAGAGAAAATTTGTATACATCACCTCCATCATTAAGAGCATTTTGAATACTCTTTATACTGATATCAAGTACCTTTCTATCATTCCTTATTAGGCCTTTTACCTCACTAAATATCTTATCCAAAAATTCATTCCGGACTTTAATCTCTGCAGACTTCTCAAAGGACTCAAATTGTGTACTTACAGAATTTACAAGGCTCTTCAAATTTTTAGAGGGAGAATCAGATGGATTCTTTTGGAAAGTTGGAATTATCTTTTCCAATATACCGGATGCAAGGCCTAACAACTCACTATCTTCTATGCGAGATTTCAATATCTTTTCTCTTGTTTTGGCTTGTGTGAAAGATGCTATCTTCATCATTTGGATTAGAGAGAGAGTATCTAGGTTGATTGGTCCTTGAATCAGTTCTGGTTCATCAAACTCTAGCATTTCTTTACTTAGGAAACTTTTCACTGCATCTATAGTGTCTCTGTTGGAATTAGTTCAGACAACTGAGAGGGGGGGTGAATCAGTTGTCCAACAAATTAACCTTTTTCTTCTTTTAAACATCTTTCCCAACTTTCAATTAGATTAGTGATGCAAACATTAAAGCATGAATTAACAACACATGAGTAGAAGCAAATTGAACACACATAACACCAAAAAATTTACGTGGAAACCCGGTTAAGGGAAAACCATGGTGGTGGTTATCCCACAAGATTTGTACCCTATTAAAAGAACTTGAAAGAAATGAAAAGGCACTTGCCTTAGGGCTCATTGCCCAGAGATCACTGCTCAAGGAGGCTCACTGCCTACAGGAATTTATGTTTAATACAGGAAGAATGAATTGCAAAATAGCATCTTCTTTATACATGGTTCAGTTCCTTTAAAAGCTCACAAAACTTTTGCTCTGCCCCAAATACTTCTCTAACTCTTCATCTATACAACTCTTGTTCTTCTACTTCTCCTCTTCTCTACTCTACTTCTGATCCTTTCTTCATATTTTATTATTTTTGCACAAGGATGATTTTCCTCACCTCAACTACACATTTTTATATGCTTCATCAACCTTGGAATAAACATCAAGGTCGGCACTACAAATATCTTGCGTTAATGTGAATCACTAGGATATCAGCCAAGCATATCTAAGACTTGAATCTACCTCCAACAACATGCCATGCTCCAGAGAATTACTCTTAGATCATCTACAACATGCTTGAATCATCTGGTCGGCCAAGACTCAGAAGAATAGAAACACCAAGAGGGAAATCTTCAATATCGAGCTCAAACTTTAATGTGGACCTCCAAAATAGTAGCCACATGATCCAGAGACCTCCACAAGCACATTTAATTCAACAAAAACATCTGCACTCCTCCAAATCATTAGAATCACTTGCATCTTCATCTAGAACCTTAAGAACACTTTTTGCCATGACTATCACACTAGAAAGATTGCGTACAGACCTCCAAACCATGAACCACTAGAATGGATGATACACATTGACTTCCCAAACATGCCTCTAGATCTACAGATCATCATTTTACATATCTAGAACAATCCAGACCTCTTTCCTAGCACTCTGTCTCTTCTAAATACTATAAAACTAGTTCTACTCAGATGGCCATAGCTTCTTCAAATCTTCATGCGAACCCTTCAAATCTTAATTGGAGCTTCTTAAGACAGTCCTCTACTTAGCCATTTGGTCTACCTACATTGATCCTTAATAATTTTCTCAATATCCTCAACATCACAAACACCAAAATAGGATATAGTTGACACTAATGGCAACAAGGATATGTTGACATCAATGACAACACTGCTTAGGCACATATTTGCAACAATCTTCCCCTTTGTCATTGATGACAACATATGATGTGAAAAACTGATTTGACCATCAAGACAAGATTCTCTCCCCCTTTCTCTTTTCACTTCTGCAATCACTTTCTTTACTGCTCCCCCTTTCATTAGCAATTATTTTTTCACATGACTTCTCCCCCTCTTTGACATCAATGGCAAAGGACACATATTTGCAATCTTTTCTCCCCCTTTTTGTTTCAGGCTGATCCCAAAATTAGCATACTGACTACTCCTCCTGAGTAGTACCTTCTTAACATCAATTCAAATCACAAGATATGATTGTGAATTCCACTAGACTGATGCACCCTAGTGCACCTTAGTTTTGATCAGGAGGGGTAATAACCGCTAACTTCTCTCCGAGATACTCAAAAATATCCTTTGGAAGAGGCTTAGTGAAAATGTCCACAATCTGATCCTTTGAAGACACAAACTCCAACTTGACTTCATTCTCATTTACCTTCTCTCTCAAGAAATGAAACTTGATTGATATGTTATTTGTTTTTGAATGCAACACTGGATTCTTTGAGATCTTATTGCACTTAAATTATCACAGAAGATTGTGACAGGCTCCTCAAACACAATTCTAATGTCTTTTAACATTTGTTTCATCCATAGAACTTGAGTACAATTGTTTGCTGTTGCTATATACTCTACCTCTGCTATAGATAGGGGTATTTCCTCCTACTTTTTGCTCAACCAAGAAACCAATCTACTTCCCAAGATGAATGCACCACCACTTTTGATCTTTCTATCATCCGCATCTACTGCCAAATTAGCATCTGTATATGCATGAAGAGTTAAGTCATTATCCTTCGGATACCATCAGCCACAATCAATTGTCCCTTTGAGATATCTAAAAATTCTCTTGACTGCTACAACATGGGATTCTTTAGGATCAGCTTGAAATCTAGCAACAAGTCCAACTGCATTCATGATATCAGGTCTAGTCTGAGTCAGATACAACAATCCTCAAATCATTGATCTATACCTTTTCTGATCTATCTTAGGTGAATCATCATCTTTACTTAACTTGCATTCAGTTACCATAGGAGTACTTATTGGTTTTGACTCCTCCATTCCAAACTTTTTCAACAATTATCTCACATAATTAGACTGAGATATGAAGATACCTTTATCTGACTGAGTGATTTATAGACATACTTCAACATAGTAACTTCATTTCACCAAACATTGAGATTTCACCAAACATTGACATCTCAAATTCACTCTACATCTGATCAGCAAATGTTTTACACATACTCTCATTTCCACCAAAAATGATATCATCAACAAATACTTTAATAATCAGAGTATTCTCATGATCAATCTTGAAGTAAAGATTACTATCAGCAGTGCCTTTGCTATAACCTAGCTTTAGCAGATACTTATCTAATCTTGCATACCAGGCTCTTGGGGCTTGTTTGAGTCCATACAATACTTTCCTCAACCTACAGACCATATCTCTCTGATCATACAACTAAAATCCTTCCGGTTGCTCAATGTAAACTTCTTCTAATTCTCCATTTAGGAATGTTGACTTGACATTCATCTGATAGACCTTGAAATCTTTATAAGCAACAAATGCAAAAAATAATCTGACTGCCTCTATCCTTGCCACCAGAGCAAAAGTTTCTTCAAAATTGAATCCTTCCACTTGAGAATATCCTTTGCATACCAACCTTACTTTGTTCCTTACAACTTCACCATCTTCGTTTAGTTTATTCCGGAAGACCCATTTAGTTCCAATCACATTTTTGTCCTCAGGTCTAGAAACAAGAACCCAAGTGTGATTCTTTTCAATTTGAATTAATTCTTCTTCCATTATTTTTACCTTGTTTTCATCTTTGTAGGCTTCACTTACTGATTTTGGTTCAATTTTTGAAATCAAACAAATCTCTTCTTGATCTTCAACAATTCTTCTCCTAGTTTGAACACCTTTATTTCTATCTCCTATGATCTAATTTTAAGGATGATTCATTCTTACATACCTAGAAGTTTTGGGATTTGCTTTAACTTCTGTTTCTTGAGCTTGTTCCTCAACTTCTGCACTATCCTCTTAAGTTACTGGATTTCCAGGATCAATCTGGATCTATGTCTAAGTCTAAACTTGCCTTTCTTGACTTTGATTTTCATCTTGATCTTCTGAATCATATTCGCAAGACCTGGAATGTACTTCTTTGCTCTCATCAACTCTAACATTTGCACTCTCAATAATCTTTTCCAATCTTTTGTTAAAGCATCGGTATGCTTTGCTTTGAGTAGAGTAACTCAAAAATATTCCTTCATCACTTCTTGCTTCAAACTTGCCTAGATCCTCATCTCTTTTGATATAGCATTTACTACCAAAAAATCTGAAATATCTCATAGTAGGAGGATGACCAAACCAGAGTTCATAAGGGGTCTTACCAGAATTGCCTTTGATTTGCACCCGGTTAAGAGTGTAGACAATAGAACTCACAACTTCTCTCCAATAAACTTGTGGAACATTTGTTTCCATCATCATGGTCCTGGAAGCTTCTTGAATGGTCCAGTTCTTTCTTTCCACAACTCCATTTTGTTGAGGAGTCCTAGGAGTAGATAACTATCTCTTTATTCCATGCTTTTCACAGAATGCATCAAACTCCCTGGAGATAAATTCTCCACCTCTGTCAGATCTCAGACACTTTATTTTCTCACCAATCTCATTTTCCACCATCACCTTGAGCACCTTAAACTTGTCAAGAGCTTCTAATTTTTCTTTTAAGAAGGTTACCCACATCATTCGGGAGTAATCATCAATCAACAACATAAAATATCTATCTCCTTGTACACTCCTAATTCTAGCAGGACCACACATATCAGTATGCACAAGCTCCAATCATCCACTTGAAAATGGTTCTTTACTTTTGAATGAAATTTTATTCTGTTTGCCCAATTGACATTCTCTACACATGCTATTAGGTTTCACAAGTTTTGGAAGATCTCTTACAGCCTGAGTAGAACTTATCTTGACAATGTTATCAAAATTCATATGACACATTCTTCTATGCCATAACCAACTTTGATCTGTCTGAGCAATCAAACAACTTTTTCCAGAACTACTTAAATAAAAGATGTTACCTCTAGTCTGAGTACCATATGCAATTTCAATTCTAGAGCTTTCCAAGATTCTACATTTTCCATCCTTGAATCTGAGGTCATAACCATTGTAAAGCAATTGTCCAACACTGAGAAGGTTATGCTTCAGTCCTTCCACATAAAGAACATCATTAGTGTTATTCTTACCATCAAAAGAGATGGATCCTCTACCACAGATTCTACCAGCTGAGTTGTCTCCAAATTTCACAATTCCACCTTCATATTTTCAAAGCTTACAAACTTACTTTTATCACCAGTCATATGATGAGAACATCCACTATCAATCACCCATTCATCTTTTTCAACAACCTGAGCAGCCAAGGCACTTTCCACATTTGCACAACTAGTAGTTTTAGTAGACACCAAATCTTCTTCTTTGATAGAAATGAACACCCAATCACCTTTAATGGAACCTCAATGATCAGATTCATCATCTGTGACTCCTTCTTCTCTAGCTTCTTGGACATAGTAACATTTCTTCTGATTCTTATATCTATTAGGGTTTGGCTTTAAAATTTTCTTTGGACATCTTGAGGCAAAATGACCAATGTTATTACAAGAAAAACATTTGAATGGCAACTTTCCTTCATACTTACTAGATCCTCTTGGCATTCTTTTGGAAATAAGAGCTTCAAGTTCTGCAGACTCAATTTCATCATCTTCAAGATCTTTCCTTGCCATAGCAAATCTATTTGATCTTCCTGAAGAGCTTTCACCTAGATCATATCTTTGTTTTCCATACACACTAGCCTTAAATGCAGATTCAGACTTAGGAAGAGAATCACCAAACTCACTCATTTCAAATGCTGAAAGATTACCAACTAACTGATCCCTTATAATAGTTGTCACTATCCTGATCTCTTCAATGGTAGCAGATTTATGTTTGTATGTTGCAGGTAAGGATCTGAGCACTTTGGCAACAATCTCTGGTTCTTCCAATACTCCACCAACATTTCTGATACCAATCACAAGTTCATTCATTTTCTACATGTAGGAAGTAATGTTTTCATCTTCAATCATTACCAACCTTTCATATTTACCCTTCAGGCTCTGAAGCTTGGCACATTTGACATATTTGTCACCTTCATATAGATTTTCTAACTTTATCCAGATTTCATAGGCAATTTTCAAATCCAAGACATTTGCCAATTCTGTATCAGTTAGGGCACTCAATAATGCTTCTTTAGCTCGAATATTACATTTGGCTTCCCTGATTTCATCTAGAGTTGTAGGGTCATTCTTCAGAACCTTATACTCATTCTTAGTTATCAACCAAAAGGATCACCCATACATTCTAAATGACACTGCATGCCTACCTTCCAAAGGGAATAATTTGTTTTATCAAATCTTAGACTTTCCTTCTTGTAATTTGACATCTTGGATCTCCTCAAGTGGTCAAGCTTCTTTTAGAGGAACTGGCTCTGATACCAATTGTTGGAATTAGTCTGGAAAACTGAGAGGGGGGTGAATCAGTTGTCACACAAATTAACCTTTTTCTTCTTTTAAACTTCTTTCTCCACTTTCAATTAGTTAGTGATGCAAACATTAAAGCATGAATTAACAACACATGAGTAGAAGCAAATTGAACACACATAACACCAGAAGTTTTATGTGGAAACCCAGTTAAGGGAAAACCACAGTGGGGGTTAGCCCATAAGATTTGTACCCTGTTAAGAGTACTTGAAAGAAATGAAAAGGCACTTGCCTTAGGGCTCACTTCCCAGAGCTCACTGCTTAAGGAGCTCACTGCCTATAGGAGTTTATGTTTAATACAGGAAGAATGAACTGCAAAATAGCATCTTCTTTATGCCTGGTTCAGTTCCTTTAAAAGCTCACAAAATTTTTGCTCTACCCCAAATACTTCTTCTCTAACTCTTCATCCGCACAACTCTTATTCTTCTGCTTCTCCTTTGCTTCTGATCCTTTCTTTGGATTTTATTATTTTTGCACAAGGATGATTTTCCTCACCTCAACTACACACTTTTATACGCTTCATCAACCTTGGAATAAACATCAAGGTCGGCACTATAAACATCTTGACTTAATGCAAATCACTAGGCTATCAGCCAAGCATATATGAGACTTGAATCTACCTCCAACAACACGCCACGCTCCAAAGAATTGCTCTTAGATTATCCGTAACATGCCTGAATCATCCAGTTGGCCAAGACTGGGAAGAACAACAACACCAAGAGGGAAATCTTCAATATCAAGCTCAAACTTTAATGCGGACCTCCAACATAGAAACTACACGATCTAAAGATCTCCACAAGCACATTTAATTCAACAAAAACATCTGCACTCCTCCAAATCATCAGAATCACTTGCATCTTCATCCAGAACCTTAAGAACACTTTCTGCCATGACTGTCACACTAGAAAGATTTCTTGCAAACCTCCAAACCATGAACCACTAGAATGGATGATACACACTGACTTCCCAAACATGCCACTAGATCTGTAGATCATCTTTTTACATATCCAGAACAATCTAGACCTATTTCCTGTCACTCCATTTCTTCTAAATACTGTAAAACTAGTTCTACTTAGATGGCCATAGCTTCTTCAAATCTTCATGCGAACCCTTCAAATCTTAACTGGAGCTTGTTAAGATAGTCCTCTACTCAGCCATGTGGACTGCATACATTGATCCTTAATAATTTTCTCAATATCCTCAACATCACAGAAAACAAAATAGGATACAATTGACACTAATGGCAACAAGGATATGTTGACATCAATGACAACACCGCTTAAGCACATATTTGCAACTATCTCTTGCCACAATTTCTGGACCACTTTCCTTTCCTTGAGTTTTCTCAGTGTTAGTATCAAGACTATTTTGTTTGGGTGCATCAACATTTGCACCATCTTCTTCTGCTTTATCTTCCTTACCCTTGACTTCTTCTTCTTCTTCTTCTTGGTTCTTGGCCTTTTCTATTTCATTCTCTTCAATCTTCAATGAATCATCTTCAATTTGATCATCTGCTTCTATATTCATCTCTGTATCTTTTTTGTTAGAATGATCTAGAGGAGTTAGAATACCTCCTGCATCAGCAATTTCATCTGTCATTTTTTCTTCTTCCTTGCTTATTGCTTCCTCTTCCAGGACAGAGGAATCATCCATTCCAAATTGTTGCTCATCCTTCTACTGCTCTTCTTTATCTGGGATTGGTGTGTCATCAGCAGGCTCATCTGACACAACAAAGAACTTGTTCTTGTCCAAAGCTTTTATCAAAATTTGTTCAGTTTCTTGGACTATTTCATCTATCTGTCCAATCCTCAGTTTGTTCATTCTTGTCTTACTCCTAAATTCATTTTTGACCTCTTTAAAAATTTTATCTACTTCTCTACTAGAGATCACCGTACATAGAGTGGTTAACACATGTTCCCTCAGCTCCATATCTTTTGACTTGGCCGCTTCTTTTCTTAACCCCAAGATGTCTCTTAAGCCTTTTGGAACTTCTAATAGAATTTCTACCAGTGCTCGATTGAATACATTCAAGTACTTGATAGTGGCTTCTTCCAAAAGTCTTTTGTCAGTGTCATTGTAAAGATTATAGAATTTAGTCAATGGTTTTAAATTTCCATCAATAGTGATTGTCTTGACAATGTTTTTCATAGAGGGAATTTACTTCTTATCATCAGCCTTTGATCTCTACCTCTTATTTGTTTTCTTGCTTCTGGAAGGCTCCTCTTTAGATGCTTTAACAACTTTAGTACTTGTGGCCTTTAGTTCCTTGAGCCCATCATCTGAGTCTGTCTTTTCTTCATCCACCTTTTCCAAACTATCATGTGATCTCTTTGCCTTTACTTTAGTTCTCTTCTTTTCCTTACTAGATGATATGTCTTTCAATTTCTCAGGATTGGCAGATTTTGGGGGAACATGGGTAGCAATAGAGCTCCTAGTAGTCCTTATAGTGGAGGAGGATTATACTGGAGTACTTCCTTGTTTCTTATCCTGCTTCTTCTTCTCATCTTTTTCTATTCTTTCTCTGTTCTGCCTCACAACTTTATTTGTTATCCCAATGCTTTCAACATACATTTCTACTTGCTTCTGAGCTTTTCTCTTAATCTCTAGCTTCCAGAGTTCAGCATGCAGCTTTTCACCAAGCTCTTTATAAGTCCCAAACCTCTCAACAGAGTCATCCTTGGGTTTGCTCAAGAGATTTTGAGCATACATTTCCAAAATCTTCTCATCAACCTCGTAACCCATAGGCATAATCCAAACAGTTCTGGGTTCTACAGCTTTCATTAGGCACTGATCAGTGTCCACCATAAAACAAATTTCATTTTTGTATTTCTCAACTACTAATTTTGGGATTCTTTCCCTAGAGTGCATCATACTTTGAAAAGTTTTAAGGTACCCCCAAATTGTATTTTTCTGTGCCTTAGAATCTCCAATGTTGCATAGATGATCTCTTATTTGTATTGCAACTGGTTTGTCACTAGTCCACTGCACACCTTTTATTCCAGGCACTTCATTCATGAAGTAGAAGAATAAACATATAATTAGAGAACCATATTTGAATGTGTTTTTCTTGTCCTTCTTAATTTTGCTCAAGTTCTCAATTAGTTGGTTTTGTAATAGCTCACATAGGTCATAATATGCATTTTCTTTTAACATTTGATATGTTGTATATATGGCAGTTCCGGAGACAGAGTTCTCCCTACTGGAGTGATAAATCTTGTAACCAATCACCAAAGAGGAAAACTTAACATCCGGTTTAATAATGTCATTAATGGTCATTGCCCTTTTGTCAAACTTGGCACTGGTTGCAATGGTAACAGTCTAGTTTTTCATAGATTTCAACATGGGTAATCCACTGGTTGAATTTAACCCAATCACAATTTTGATAACATCCTTTGTAATCTTGAAAGGTTTCAATAGCCATATGAACTCATCATGCATTCGGCTCAAGATGTAATGAACCCATTCACTCTCATCAAATGTCAAAAATTCAATGACTTGTAGAAAATGTTTTCTCTCTAGGGTTTTGAATTCTGGTTTCAAATCATAGTTATCATCCTTTAGATGGTTCTCAAACAATTCTAGTAATCTCAGATTTCTAAACTCATCCACGTTATAATGGATGTATGCCCTAATATCTTCTACATGCAGTACTCCGTATGGGACACTATGACAAGCACCTAACGGTTTGACTTCGACTAACTTGTAAGGATGCTTCTTAAATTTTGGATGGGGCTTTTTCAGTAATATCAACAATAAGAGGAGTAGCCATCTCAATAGATTACAAATTCAAAGCTTCATAGAAAAGTACATTTTTCTTCCACGGAATTAGGGTTGATCAATTGCTGGTCAAATTCGTTCTTCATGCTTCAATCTCTGGATTTTTAGTTCAGATGCTCTTCTTCTTATTTTCTTTGAATGCAAAGTGATTCAAATGCTTGAGAGAGTGACTTTTTATCCTCCACAAAACCTAATTTTTCATTGTAATAATTGTGTTACCCTAACTTCATCCGGTTACTCTGTTTCTTGATACAGTTTCTCATGAATCACTCCACAAATTGCCATATCCACTTCTTTTCTTCCAAAAATCCTTCCAAATGGTCTGTAATAGGCTTTTCTAACTTTAATCATCATGCCAGATTCAAGCACCCACTTACTGGCTGGGGGAATTTCTATGTAGCTCCCCCTGAGCCAGAGCTCCTAATTCAATTTCTTGAGGGATTACTAGCATCAGATTCTGGCGCGGACTCACTACCATTGTTCATTTCACCCTTTTTGACCCATGTCATGTTTATTTCATTCTAGATCTTATTCATATCAACTTTGCCCTTGCCTTTGTCTTGTATCTGCTTATCTAATTTTTTGTTTACCAGACCTCTCCTTTCATTATTCCTACTTCTGTAGAATCTTGCAATATAACCAAATATATTGCAATGAAAGCACACAACATTTCTTTGCTTGTTTACTTGATTTCCTCTTGATCTACACTGATTATCCATGTGTCCAAATCCATTGCAAGAAAATAGTAGCCATTGAAAGAATTGCCATTTCCTCTATTGTTAGAGTTGTTCATTATCATACTTCTGCATTCATTGGATCTATGACCATACCTCTTACACTTGAAGCATTGACTGGAGAAGGATGGACCACTTTGATTTACTCTGCTTCTGCACTGAGTAGCTCTATGACCAAATTTACTACAATTGAAACAATTTCCATTTAAAGATGGATACCTTTGAGCATTAGGTTGTCTTACCAGAGGTCTTCTAGATCTGTTTCTCCCATTCCTTGATTGAGAATTTCTTTGTCTGAATCTGGAGCTTTCAACTTTCTCATACCCAAGACCATGCTTATCATCAACCTTCTTCTAACACTCAAGCATTGCTTCAAGTTTAGCTAAGCTTATCTTAAACTTCTCCTTGTATTCATTTGCAACTTCTAGGTCATGTCTGAGAATGACAATTTGCCTTTCAAGTTCTCTCTTATTGTCTCTGCTTTCTTGTAGATTAGATTCTAGATGGCCAGCTATTCTATCCAATCTGCAACATTCTTCAGTTATTTCTTTTAGAGTTTGATTTAGGTATTATTCAGTCTTCTTCCTTTGCTCAATTTCTTTGGTTAACCTCATTACCCCAAATTCCATCTCATGTTTTAGAATAGAAACTTCTTTTGTCAGCTTCTCACATTCCTTTGTCTTTTCTTCCAAAGCATCATTCATGCCATTTTCTTCAGTAAGATTAGCTAGCTGATGAAGTAGTTCCTTTTTTTCATTGATTTCTTTAATTTATCTTTTAGCAAGTCAAGGCAATCATCAATATCCTTAAGGTTTGCTTTTAGGTCATCTACTTTTGCTTTGGACCAGTCAAGATCTTCTAAAGCCAATTGAAGTTGTTCTCTAAGTGAACCCATTGAAACTCCTTCCTAGATCTTCATCAATCTGTTAGGCTTCTTTTAAGGAACTTGGCTCTGATACCAATTGTTGGAATTAGGGCTGACAACTAAGAGGGGGGGTGAATCAGTTGTCTTAAAACCTTTAATGCTTGCTGCAGTTAATTCTTATTTACCACTTAATAGATTAATGATATAACCATGAAAAGCAAGAATCAATAACAAATGAGAAGAAACACATATAACACACTTGACACCAAGATTTTTAACGTGGAAAACCGGTTAAGGCGAAGGCACATGCCTTCGGGATCAGTGCCCAGAGCTCATTGCTCAAAAGAGGCTCACTACCTACAAGAATGATTGCATAAGATTATAGATTATTTGAACTGATGAACAACATCTGCCAATGCAAGAATTTAGTTCCGGTTAAGCACAAAATACTATTCTTACACACTTCATCTTTACTCTATCTTGCTTACTGCTTTGCCATAATCTGGACCTTAGATCTCTTCTCTTTTGCTCTTTAATATGCCTTTTTGCACTCCTACATCATCCTGCTTCCACATCCATCAATACACTTGAATCCGTCGGCTATATATATCTGCCTTAAGAAATTCAATCACCTTTCTGTCGGCCTTATGAAGATTTTAACAAACAATACAAGTATTCTGTTCTGTCGGCTAAATCCACACTAATATTGATGCATACCAAAAATAACACTTGCAAGTCACCATACATGTTAGCTACTAACATTATATCCCATACACAACTCACCAAAACACTTCTACTAGATCCACACAAGGATCTAACACAAGTCAGCCTATTCTTCACTAAACTGTTCTGTCATATTAGGATCCGATACTCAGATGCTCATAACTTTTAATCCCTTTGTCACTAGAGGCTGAAATATTGGATTTAGATTGTCCTGACATTCCTCTACACCCCCTTAGATTCACAACACACAATGATTAACTGGAGAGGTCCGCTGACTAAAATACTGAACTCTGCCATATACCCTGTTCCTGTCTATCCAGACTTGACAAATCTTGGAACTGACTTCTGGTATGATTTGATACTACACTGTAGATGTGTGAAATGGACTTAGTTGCCATAAATGACAACACATGACATGCCTTGTAGTGTCTCTTGTCAACAAGGAGACCGTCATCCTCGCTATGAACCAAATTCCATGGAAGAATTATAGGCTCATAAAAACAAGAATGTTTATGAGGAATTTAAACAGGCACAGTGGGATGTCTACTTCAAGAAACTACAGGGGTATGCTAAAAGGGTTGCTCAAGAGTTTGCATTAAGTTTCCACAAGAACCATACATTTGTTTGGTCAGAACAATTGCAAAGGTGACTGGATTTCTATCAATAAGAGAAAGGTATTTTCCTACAGTTGTTGTGTGGTTACACAACACGCCTCATTTTTACTTGACAAAATAAGGACCCAACTTTTTTGCTGCTTTGGCTTGTTCTTTTTGCTTTTGGTGGTCTAGTAAAATTAAGTCATGTAGGTAGCCCTACAAGGGGGTAGATAGGTCACCATGATGAGGTCATTTGTCAAAGTTAGTATTTCATATCATTAACCTCATAGTCAGAAAATACATAAAATTCCATGCAGGTTTGCCTTTTGGATCACCCTGAAATTCTCTAAGGGGCGAAAGTTACGTTAAGTCAAAGTTTTGGTCAAACCTAATATTCCGAGGAAGGGGGTCATATTTCAAACATTAGTCACATTATATAACATCACCCCGACATGAGTTTATCACCTGATAATCATTTGGTCCGTGAAGTCCAGATGTCAATTTTACATGATAATTATAATCTACCCGTCAGGTGACTTCACATATTTTGCGGGGGTCATATTTTCAATGTCACCCAATCTTACGAATATCACCCTTGTCGCAAAATATCACCCCATACCAATATGACGATGACATCATCCAAAACCAATGAACAAAGAATATCACTTTGATGATGAAGTCATCATTCTATTTTACCTTGTGGAGGTACATATCCAATCCCCACAATATTCAATACATGATGGTGACGTCATTACAACACAATGCTTAAGCAAGGTCATCAACATGCTGATGTCACCTTGCTCTTTTCAAGAAGGTAATTTAATTCATGGGGGTCATAATTTAAGCATCCCCTGATCTTAGTTTCATGACCCGATTTACATATGGTCAACCTTTGACCACATCACCCGATTCTCTTGCATTAGTTTTGCCACTCAAAGACGAAAGGTTATTTTATTTAAAGGGCATCATATTTTGAATATCACCTAATCTTTCAAAGATCACCCCCCTTCCCCTGGTTCCTAACATTAAATGGACATAAATGCGGTAGATGGATTCCCGCCGACTGCGAATACAAATCAAACACTTGGCATAATCCATGGATGCTCTGTAGAGGATCAACGGATTTAATTGATCTAACACAGGTTTATCCTAATTTTGCCCTATGGATGCATTTAAAGGTAACTTTCCGAGGTTATTTTCATTTACCTTATGAAAAAATGAGAATTTATAGAGTAGAGAAGTCAAACCCTCATACGAGCTACCTATGAACAGACTACGCATAATGGAACAGGTGATCATCAGCATTTGCTACCCTTTTTTGTAATCATCAACCTAACCCAGGAGAAAAGCATTACCAGGTAAGTAATTAAAAACCCTCCTATTGTCATTTTCTACATGTCTAGGTAGTATGATCTTTCTTGTGGTTTGAATATGTAAGTACGCATATCATGATGAAGCAATGAATAATGAATAGAGTGTACATGATGCCATGGAGATATAATGCTGTCTGAATACATATAGATATTATATAGTAAGACAAGGCATGTTCATTGTAGGAATCCATGGTAGACCTCAGATGGATCAGGTCTGATTCAGATTTTCTTAAGCTCGTGTTTGTTCAGCCCGAGGGGGTACAATTGAAGTATGGCGTCATTAGGGACACTCATCAAGGAGATACAGATTTAGTGACATGGTCAACCAGAATAGACCATGATAAGGATAATACCCTTCTGGATGCAGTATATGTTTCAGGGATGTGGCATGCAGTCAGATTTCCATATGCCATGGAGACCCCAGAACTGGTAGTGGAATGCACCAGAAACTATAACCCTTAGACAAGGCAAGTGGAGAAACATGGAAGAGTTTATGCAGACTTTTTGATAAAGGGCATCACATCTACATTTATCCCGCTAGTTGGAAAGAAGGTAGTCAGTGTGGATCTGCACAAACTAGAGACAGAGTATAATAACAAAAAGAAAAATGTGAGAAAGAGGATGTACCAGTGGAGGTCAAAGAGCAACACCTACATTGCCTCTGCCAAGTTGCCCGTACACCTATATAAATTTGATTTTGATGATGAGTACCAATACATGATTGCCCTACTCAGCAGGATGACAGGTCAACCTCATGATGGGAACTTCAAGAATTGGATGTTTGGAATCATCCAGATGGTCCTCTATATAGATAACAAGCCATTATGGGCTAAGTTCATTAGTGATGCTTTAGATTAACAGATGAGGAACCTGGGAGGTCAGGAGTGCTCATTCCACATGACTTCATATGTTGTGTATTCATGTGCATACAAAGGGGCATTTGATGCCCTGACTACAGTTGGTAAGGTTAGCGATGGTGTAGATGATGCCCACATATGGGATCACTACCCTCAGTTACAGAGAAAGAACTACCTCTTTGATTATAAATTGGTGAATGATATATTCTCTATGCATCTGGTTAGAACAATGGAGGAAGATAGAACCAAGAGACTGAGGATGGAGGCTTAGGAAGTTATTTATAGACATGGGGCTTGGTTCATCCAGTATGCCACCTTTTCATACATGAGAGTTGAGGGATTTGAAGATTAGCCCCTCATGCTACCAAGGTACCCTACTGATGGGGTAGTCCTGATGGAGTTTCTAAGACAGGTGTCTACCATAGTGGAGAGATAAAAAGAACAAAAGAAGATACCCCTAGTACCCTTTCCAATATCTATGGGCTGGTATATGTGCTCAGATTCACAGAGCATAAAGCATGCCATGGGTGGTCTGAAACTGATGTATCTGTAGCAATTTCCATTAGCTAGATCATATGACCCTATGGCAGGATACACAAAATAATGGGGAAGCCTATACATTAGAGGCACTTGGAAGATTTCTGGACTGATTGTGAGGATGAGACCGAATTGAGAAGAAGAAAATATCAAAGGCTCATCCTAAATCAGATAAGGACATTTGACTGCATCCCAGTGCTAGTACAGCTGAAGAAGGATGATGGTAAGACCATGTCAAATGAATATGAAGATAAGAAGGTGTATAATGACACCATCTCAGCCCCTGATCTAACACACCTAGAGGATATCTCCTTGGACTAGTTCACAGGTGGGGTGCTGCAGTTAACCCAAGCATGGGTAGATGAACAAATAAATAGATTAAAGAAAAGAAGTGTGGCCATTACAGTGGACAACAAGAAGAAAAGGCAAGAGATCCCAGATGAGGAATATGATGACTTCCTTGGTGAGAAAAGAAATCCAATGGGGAGAGGTTACCTACGCAGAAATAGAGAAAGGGTCCCCCTAGAGGAAAGAAGACTGATGATGATCCTAAAGGGGTGATAATTGAGAGGGTTGCCATACCAAATGCAGGTGCATCAACATTAGGACAGGCATCTGCCTCATCTGCATTGCCTCTGATGGATAAACCAAAGACCAAAAGAATCCTAAGGCTAGCTAAAGAAACTGCAGAAGTACATGATGATGGCCAATCCTCACAATAGAATATAGAAGAGGATATCCCTTTTGAGGAAGAACCAATAGATAAAGAGCCTTTAGGTGATGACCTGATGATGGTCAGTAGGAAGAGGAGGGTGGCGTCCCTGATGTCACCACCCAAGAAGTAGAGAACATCCATGTGGGGTGAGATCAGGACTGATCCCATAGTATTAAGGGGGGCTAGTGGTGAAGTGTTTAGAAAAGAGATGCATCATGATGTGCCACTTCCCACCATTATCAAGTTTAAGACAGAGAGAGTAGAGGAACAGAGAAAAGAAGCCTCCAAAGTAGGTCAGGGTGGTCCTTTCTCCTTGGAAGACATTGTGGACCTACCAGATGATGAGGTAGTACAAAGTGTAGCCTCTGAGAAGATGGAGACCCTTGCCTCCAGTACTCGCATGACCCCACATGGGACCCCATTAGCACAAGCGAGGGAATTGGAAGGATTAAAACAAATAGCTCAGGAAGAAAAGGAGAGTAGCCCAGAGAGGGCAGCCCAACAAATTGGGCTTGACAAGTTGGTAGATCAGGTAACTAGCCCTGCCATTATAGATTTGACATACAGGGGGGATGTCAGCCCCAAAGACAAGACAGCTACACCTGATGTAACGGAGAATATTGAAGTAGCCAAGCAGGCTGAAGTAGAGAGCAATGCTCCAGAAATGGGCCAGCAACAACATGAGATACCTACTGAGCCAAAGATAGTTGAAGTCCAAGAAAAGGGTGAAGGTGATAAAGATACCTCAAGAGATGATGCCGCTCGAACTCAAGGAGATACATGAGAAAAGGATATATCAGGTCATGAGGACCTTAAGACACCAGAGGTTAGTACATTAGGTGTAGAACAAAATGTAACCCAAGATTAGGGTGATGCACCAGGCCCAAACACACAGACATCCATAGATACCAATAGACCTCAAGGTGAGGAACATACTAAGGTGGATGAAACACAGAAAGAGGGAGTATAGGATCAAGCATAGGATCATCATGTGGACATTCCACAAGATCCTCCCCTATAGAAAGAAGCCTCTCAAGAAGAAGAAATGTAACAGGATCCCCCTCATGAGGAACAACATGAGGGAGAAATTAGGAAGTCACCTTCTCCACCCAAGCTGGAGACAAATTCTAGAGATCATGACGAGCATGATGATGACAAAAGACAACAAGGATCTAGAGATGAAGTGCCTCAGTGGCTTGAAAAGGAAATAGGTACGGAACAAGATTTTGAAATTGAAGAATTTGATGTTTCTACCTTGTTTGCAGAGACCATCATGAAACCAAAGAGAAAAGCTAGATTAACATCTGCTATCAAAAGAGATCCTATTACAGGCAGAAGGACTGCTCAAGTAGCACTTCCCACTGTATAGGAAGAAAAGGGCAAAATCACCCTGGAAGAGTTCCAAATCACAATTGTGGATTTGGGTTTTGCCAATGAAGACCAAGAGGGTCAGGAAGGGAAAGATATCATTGATTCTTTGACCCAAAGGGTAAAGAAAGAGAAAGAGAAAAATAAGCAGCTCAACTGTATGCATATATAAAGGGGTTGATTAACCCTGATAGTACACCAACGGATCTGGCAGTCCCATTGACTGTTATCTCTCATAAGGAAGTTAATAAATTAGACCTCATGAAGCATGAGGCCATGATCATGGAAAAATGGATGCTGTCAGCCCTCACAGGAGCTGAGGATGTATTGAGAACCTCTTTACAGAGGTGGAATTCTTTAAGCAATTTGAAGAGAAAAGTGGATAAAATGCAGAATGAAATAGGAAGATGGTCAGTCCAATTGGAAAAGGACCTTACTTCTTTGAGTGAAATAAAGAGGTTGATCCTCAAATATTAATAAATAATGGAGTACTAAATATTAACACTGCCTTGCTGATAGATGTATGGTATAAAGACATTAGGTTGAAATGTGATATACTAAAGAAGTATAGTGGCAAGCTCAGGGATATTAGTATAAAGCTACACAACATGATGACATATGAGGCATAAATCCTTGAAGAATTGGAAGGAAAAGTAGAGGGTAAGATAGAAAACCAAGATGCAGACTTTGCCATCAAGGCACTGCATGATAATTTCCAGCTGGTGGCTGATGACCCCCTCACCCACCTAACAGAGGAGGTGATGAATAAGATCGTGAGGATCAAGGTTAAGGTGGAGATTTACAATGAGACACTGAACAATAGAAAGGTTAAACTGGATGCAGTCAAAACCAAATTCCAGTCTCATAAGACAAAATAGTACAAGCCTATGAGAATATCAGGACGGCAATGAAGGTCCATATACAATACAAAAAGTGATGAAGAACATGATCCTGATGAAGAAGAAGAATATAAAGAGGAGGAACCCGAAGAATGAATGGAGATGCACCACAAGGAAGATATATGCATTAGGTACTCATGAGATAATGAGTCATCCAGATGGTTGCCAGTTGGCAACCTGTGCTATGAAGGATAGTTGACTGAGTCAAAGAATGTAATCTACCATTGATCTTAATTGATAAATCCTAACCATAGTTCATTTGTAATCGCTCCGTCACGTTACTCTATAAAAGGTGCAAGGGTGCCATATTTTGAACATTCAGAAGCTTAATTGAAATTTGATTGCTGAAATATCAGGACTTATTTCAAAGTTGTTGTAAATGTACATGTTATGCATACTTAATGAAAGAGAAGAAAATTTGATTACAAATCATCATAAATCTTGAGTAATCTGTGTTTGAAATCTTGATACATGCTTTGATCAACTATGTCCCTTGGAGTGCTTGTCAGTCTGCATGTATTGTTTTCATTCCTTATCCTTTGAAGTTAGCATCATCCATATCTAGCTATGGAACATCCTCATGAAAATATGGTTTGATTTCTTCTCCTCATGAATGTATCTTGTATGTATGTGGTTCAATGGCTAAAGATTCACCAAAATTAGAAGTATTCTTTTAAATTTCTTTCAATTTCATAACAATTCATCATCACAATTGCAAATAATAGAGAATTAAAAGAAAGTAACATGAAATATGCTGACATCTCATAGACAATTGAAAATACATAGCATATTTAGAGTAAAAAGCATGTTAAATTGATAGATATCATGCAAATTCACACATAAATCCATGAAATTCATGCATATATCTACTTATAGACACATCATTTGAGCAAATACACTGTGTAGAAGGAAGAACAGGATCATGATGATCAATAATCAAAAGAATTGATCAAACTTACAAATACATCAGCTATCTTTGAAATAGAGTAGGAATAACCTCTTTGTACAACAAATTTACGGGAAACAAAATCACACTAATCATTGAAACAAATGTAAGGCCCCTTGAAATGGAAAACAACATGTCACATCAACCTCTGAGTAATGTCGGATGATCATGACCTAATCAACAAAGACTTGGAGTCATCAACTTATTCCAAGTTGATCGTACTTTACAAGATAATAAAGGTTTGTTGTGCAAATTTTTATGCATGTTGTTATGACTAATCATCATCATCAACATAAATTGGCACTAGAAGGAGGGCCTCTTTCATCATCAGTAGGTTTGTCAGATTTGATGATGCAGATAGTAAGGTAATATCCAAATAGCTCTGTATTTCAAGTCATATGCAAAGATTTGCTGTTTTAAGTCTGTGCATGCTAATCCTTTGCAAAGTTTTCAAAATTGATCATAAATAGTTCAAGCTTTGTGTTTGATCACCATGAATTTTCAAAGATAAGCTCTATTTTAGGTAAATCTGCTAAAGCTTTGAGGTAGTCTTCTTAAGAAACCTGATATCTAGATTGCTTGTGTCACAAAGTCGCGTATCACTTCATATTTGCCTTATTTATGCAAATATTGCTTAAATATTCAGTTAGTTTGAACTTCTAATCATAAATACAACCTTTGCTAGGGGGTTTCAATTGATCTTTATGGTAACCAAGCCAATTTTCCTTAAATTTAAGAAATCCTGGCTCTTAGGCCAAATACCAGGTCTAGATCCAGCGGACTCTTTGAAGAATTACCTATCTAGGGATTTAGACCTAGAACAGTAGATATTCATCACTCTCCTGGTTCTAGTGCATCAGGAGCTTCACCAGAGCATCCTCTTGTAACTCCTTTTGGGTTACAAACACCTACAGGAACACCTGTCACACCTCAGATCCAACCTCCACCAGTCACAATGTCATTCTTTACTGCAGACTCACCTCTGACTTTCACGACATATCATGCTTTGCCTAAAAATCCTGATAAAATTCATCCTAAATATCATCCATATCAGGATGTTGATGATCACATCAGAACATTCAAGGAAGCTTGTTGTAGGGCTAGAATTGAGCATCATGATGTAGTATGCAGGTTATTTCCATTTTCCTCAGGGGAAGAGGCCTATAACTGGTATATCAATCTTGGTCAGGGTTCAGTCGGTTCATGGGCTGCTTTGAAGAAAGCCTTTAAGGATAGGTTCAAAATACCTATAGATCCTTCAATGAATTATCATCTGTTTTCCACAATCAAAAGATTTGAAGGAGAGCCTATTGCTAATTTCAACGCAAGATTCCAGAATATGCTATCTAAGCTAGTTGCTCCCTATACTATGACAGATGAAGCTGCTAGGAGCATATATTACTCAGCTTTAGATCCCTTGACATCTATGTTTATTAGGAGAGCACATCCTAGTGTTACAACCTTGATAGAAGCTTTTGAAGAAGGTATCAAAGTTAGTCAACAGCTGATTCCTGCTCCTACACCTAATATTCCATTTCCAACACTCCCTGCTTACCCTACATACCCTGCTCAACAACATACTAATGGAGCCATGATACCTCTAGCTATAATGCCAAGTCCTTTGCAGATACCTCCACTCAATATCCTGCCACCTTCGAATGGAAATGGCCAAATGTTACAATATCCAAGACATACACAAGTGCCTCAGGTTGTGGAACAATCTAGTAACAATAACAATGGATCTTTCTTTTTCAAACCTCAAACAGAAAATGTAGTGGCCAAGGTTCAAGAAGAGAAGGAAGAAATTAAAGAGATATCAGCACAGTTAAGGAAACTCACCACTGAGATCACTCATTTGAGGAGTCAGAACTTCTATTCTCAACCTAATCAGAATAGAGGATATGCTAATGACAGACCTAGTTATCCTAATAGGGGATATAACAATAATTACAATAACAATGGCAACAATAATCCCCCTAGACAGCCTAGAGTGTGGAACACTAGGCCAAACAATGGTTCTCTGCCATCACCCCTAGATAATCAGCCTCCTGGTGAACCTAACTAGACTACTAGAGTAAACCTAGCAGAGGCAGCCCTTACAAATAGGTGCAGGATACATAACACCAATGCTCATGCAGAGCTAGATTGTCTACAGTTCAGGATTGCTGCTAGCATTTTCCAGACTAAAGTATCCAATACTTCAGGTAACCTACCTTGTGTGGAAGGAAATGAAATTGTTCCCTGTGGATATGATTATGCCTTAGTGCTAGAAAGTTTCATCCATCATCCTCATTAGCAGACAATGTCACTACATTAGCATTACACCCTAGCATGTGAGGAGTCAGCCATGGCTTTTGAGACTAACTATGTCTTTCCATTTGAGGATGAAAATGAGCCATCAACCAAACATGAAGAAGTACATGCTTATCAACATCAATATCAGGGTAGGCATAATTATAACCTAAGGAATAACTCAAATAGACCTGCTGGTCCTTTGACGACATCCTTACCTCCAAACAATTTCAATACTCCTCCCGATCCTAAGGCAAGCAATAACCCTAGATTTCCCAAGGTTAATGCTCAGTACTTAGCATCACCAAATACAACACCAAAAGATGGTAATTTGCCTCCTGAATCTAATAAATTGGTCACTTATCTAGTAGATGAAATGAAAAAGATTAAAATTAGCTTGTCATTATTTGAATTACTTAAAACCCTAGCTATCAAGAAAGATTTCATGAAATCCTTGGATGAATGTACTCCAAAAGAGGATAAGCATACCTTAGGTCAATCTGGAAATAAAGACCATGCTACTAGGGATGTTAATGTTAAACAAAAAGCTCCATCTACTGTTCAAGCTACCGAGACTTCCCACATGACCCTGCACAGAGACAAGAGTGAGTCACCTCCTTTTCTCCTTACCATAAGGATGTTCAGTAAAAATCTACATAACTGCTTAGTAGATTCAAGAGCATCTACCAATGTAATGCGCTTGTCCATATGTAATGCTTTAGGGTTGCATCTTGCTAAGTCACTGAAGAAAGTAACACAATTAGACAAAATAGAGGTGAGTGTGGTAGGAGAACTAACTCACATTCATATGCAGTTAGCATCAAATCCAAGAATCTAGTACTACATTGATATTTAGGTAGTTGATATACCTGATACCTATGGAATGTTACTCAGCAGAGACTGGTTGAAAACCCTCAATGGATACATGTCCACTGATTTCAGCCACATGTGGTTGCCTTGGAAAGGAATACCAAATCAAATAAGGATAGATACTGAACCTCGCATGAAGCACATGATCACTGAATATAACAAAACCAATGAAATCATGTATGTGTATGTGGAACCCAGAGTTTACTCCATTAGACCCCAAATAGTCAGGATAGAAGAGATCCTCATGTATGATGTTCATCATCATGATGATAATCTACAAGATGATAAAATAGTTTCAGAGTCTGATTGCAACCTTAAAAATTAAATAGAGGTAGATCACTTTAAGGATTTTGAGATGCACTTGTCCAAAGAGGTGTAATGATGTCAATTATTAAAAGTGCCTGTTCATGATATTCTAATTGAAGGATGGTGCAGGTTACATGATGAGGTTACATGTGATTTAAGATGGACCCAGAGAAGGTGAGGGCTATCATTGAATGGCCTACACCAAGGAGTGCTTTCGAGGTAAGATCTTTTCATGGTTTGGCAAGTTTTTACAGAAAGTTTATCAGGAATTTCATTAGCATTTGTGCACCCCTAACTGAGACAATGAGAGGGGATATAAAAGTGTTTAGATGGACTAAAGGAGCAGACAAGAGCTTTGATACATTGAAGCATAAAGTCATAGAACAACCTATGTTGGCACTTCCAGATTTCAATAAGGTATTTCAGGTAGATTGTGATGCTAGTGGTAGTGGTATAGGAGCTGTTCTAAGTCAAGAAGGTAAGCCCATTGCCTATTTTAGTGAGAAGCTTAATGTTGCCAAGAAAAAGTATCCTGTTTATGGTCAAGAGTTTTATGCAATAGTCTAGGATTTGAAGAAATGGAGACATTATTTGTTGCCAAAAGAGTTTGTTTTATATACTGATCATCAAGCTTTGCAATATCTTAATAGTCAAGGAAAGTTAAATCAAAGGCACTTAAAATGGTTTGAGTTTTTGCAGAGTTATACTTTTATTTTGAAGCACAGGAGTGGGAAGTCCAACAGACTTGAAGATGCCTTGAGCAGAAGGCAAAATTTGTTGACAGAAATGAAGATAGAGGTTGTTGGGTTTTATGAACTCAAAAGTTTGTACCCTGAAGATCCAGATTTTGTAGAGGCTTGGAAAGCTTGTCTGGAACCTATTAATTTGGATAGGACAAAATGGTTGGATTTCATAATCCAAGATGGCATGCTGTTTAGAGGAAACCAGTTGTGCATTCCGAGGGGTTCCATGAGAGAGAACCTAATTAAGGAGAAGCATAGTGGAGGATTAGATGGACACTTTGGTTGAGATAAGACCATTGCTATTGTTGGTGAACACTATTATTGGCCACAATTACAACAAGATGTGAGGAAATTTGTGTAGAGTTGCAGAGTGTGTTAGATGGCAAAAGGAACAAGTCAGAATACAGGGCTATATCAGCCATTACCTATACCAAAGAAGCCATGGGATGATATTAGTATGGATTTTGTTCTTGGTTTACCAAGGACATAGAGATGACATGATTCCATTTTTGTGGTGGTGGATAGATTCCCAAAGATGGCCCATTTTATTCCTTGCAAGAAGACTAATGACGCTATTCATATTGCAGAGTTATTTTTCAGGGAGGTGGTGCGACTACATGGTCTACCTAAGAGCATAGTTTAAAATCGAGATACCAAGTTTGTTGGTTATTTCTGGAGGACATTGTGGAAGAAGTTGAAGACAGATTTGAAGTTCAGTTCTGCACACCATCCATAGACTGATGGACAGACAGAAGTGGTGAATGGGAGTTTGGGTAACCTACTACGATGCTTAGTAGGAGATAAGCCCAAGGGATGGGATTTGATTTTACCACAGGCAGAATTTGCTTACAACAATTCTATCAATAGGAGCACAGGTAAATCTCCATTCCAGGTTGTGTATGGGAGTAGCACAAGAACTGCTTCCGAATTGAGGAGGATGGATAAGGGGGAGAAGAGTAGTGCCGAAGCTAAAAATTTTGCTGAGTACATGAAGAATTTGCACGAAGAGGTAAGAAAGCATATCCATAAGATGAATTCTCAGTACAAGGCTAAGGTAGATCAGAAGAGGAGGCATAAAGAGTTTCAAGAGGGTGATGAAGTCATGGTTCACTTGAGAAAAGAAAGATTTCAGTCGGTACATATAATAAGCTGAAGATGAAATTTGGACCATGTAGAATCCCGAAGAAGCACGATTTAGGAAATGCATTTGAGGTAGAGTTACCTAATGACATCAATATTTCACCAGTGTTCAACATTTTAGATTTGACAGAGTATCATGATGATGGACTTGATAAAGGAACACAGTGGGACATTCCAGCATCTACTTCAGAGAAGGAGGAGATAGAGGGCATTTTGGATAGCCATGTGGGTAAGAGTACAAGAAATAGGCAATATACAGAATACTTGGTGAAATGGAAAGGAAGGCCTATTGAAGATTCATCATGGTTATCTGAGACTAAGGTTAACTGTTTTGGTTTCCCTCTAACTCCTGAGAAGTGACAGGGTCACTTTTCAAATTACCTCGGGTGTCTGATGTAGGAGCATCCAGGGTGTAAGAGCAATCTTGCATCAACCAAAATATATATATATATATATATATATATATATATATATATATATATATATATATATATATATATATATATAAAATAGAAAATGTGTTGTTTCTTTTCAATAAGGGCTAAATTTGACAGGTTTACTATTTTTTAGTAAGTTTGCGTTTGTGCATGGTTGGATACAAAATATTACATGGACCTCCAGAATGGTGAATTGAAGCTAATGGTGAAGAAATCACTTCAATATCATTTGTCATTTGTGAGATATTAAAATTTCAAATTCCAAAAATCCTATTGAAATAATCAAAGTCAAATTTGAGGCACTTAGAGGCTCCGGATGGGCCTAAAATTTGGTGGGAAACTCAAGTAGTCTACCTATTGGCTCCATCATTTTTTGAGAGCTTTCCGAAAAGGTATTATAATTGAAAATCGAACGGTCGGATCGAAAGTTATAGCCCCATGAAGTTGACCTATTTTGGAGGGAGATGCAAATTTTGAAATTAAGCTGGTGGTCGCCAAAAAGGGCTATATATAACCATTTTTGGGAACCCTTAGGGAGTGGAGTTAAAGGGGAAGGTGTAGAGTCAAGAAAGGTGGGGGAAAATTAGAAACCCTAGTTGATTTGGGAATTATAGAAGGCTAAAGATTCCAGAGTCTTGAGAGAGGGAGCTGTAATGTGTTGCAGCCTGTAGGGGATTCTTCCTCTGATTGTATTTGAGCTTCTGTAACGTAATGTTTTGCCTATATTAATAAAATATCATTCTATTTTCTGTGTACAATTTATGTTATTGTGTGTTTTATGATTTACCCCCTTCATCACAAAGGATTCAAATCGGGTTGAAAATGGTGGTCGGGTCCGCAGGTATGTTTGAAGGAGATTGCATGTATGTTTCATTTGTATGTTCGAATATACATTCACAATATGCAATGTCAATATACAATTGAAAATGTGCAAAGGGCACATACAAGCAAACATGCAAAGGAGACATATATCGTCGACATACAAGGTAGAATGTACATCACAAAGATACAAGGGTCTTATGCATTCGCCACATACAAGAGGAAAGATGCAAGTGGATATACAAGAGAATGTATATCGGAAAACATACATGCAAGTTAACATACAAGGCGAAAGATACAAAGGCCCAATGCATATGTAAAGTAGCATACAAGGCTGACATACAAGGGGGACATATAAAGGTTTTTTCGGTGTGACAACATCCATCGGCGGCTCAGTTTGAGGTCTTCCCGACAACCGATGCATATACAAGGGTGAATGTATATCTGATATACAATGGAAACATGCAAAAGGCACATACAAAGAAAAGATACATGCAAGGCAAGAACCAAAGGGTGGGGTCCACCAGTTACATGCAAAGGCGATTGTATGTTTGCATAGGCAATCGAACCTACAAGGGCATATACATTCCTAATATGCAAGGCCCGGACCCAAAAAGATATACATTCTGGTTGATAAAGGTAGAGGTCCAGATTGTATGTATGTTTTGTTTGTATATCCACGTTGTATGTTTGTAATATACAAGGAAAAGATGCAAGAGAGGACATACAACCTGAACACGAAAGGAGAATGTGTTGTGGCAAATAAATGGTTCAAGTCTGCGGGTTGTATGTTGCACATTGTATGTGCAACATACAATGTGGTATACAATGGAAAAGATACAAGCCGAACTCCAAATTTTCCAATCTGCCTTATAAATGTAAATGGAATCTGCGGCTTGTATATTGCATTTGTATATGCAATATACAAGGCATTATGCAAAAGCAAATATACAAGGCTCGGACCCGATAGCGATTGCAATTTGTTCCATAAAATTTGGGGTCCGTGCTTGTATGTGGCGATTGTATGTATATACAATCCCACATACATTTTTAGATGCAAAAGAAGATGTATTGGCCCGTCGGTTGGCCTTGGTGTATCGGTGATCCCTTCTTGGGTCATTCCGATGGCCGATGAGGAGACCAATGCACAGTGATGGAGAATGAATCAGCAGCTGCCACATGTCTAAAGTCAATTGTATGTATATGCATTTGCATATACAAAGAGCTAAAAAGATGCCTGCGTGGCGCGATCTCATTGGTTGTTGAATTTTCAACATGTTTTGAGGTCGCAGATCTTAGCGGAAGGAAAAGAAATCAACGACTATGTTCAAATGTTTAGAGGCGAGGGTTTTCCCTTGCATCTATAGTGGTGTTTTAGGTGGGAAAATCTGCGTTGCACGCAGTTTGCTGCGTTTCCAAGGCTGCAGGTAGGTTGGCCATTAATGGCAAAGGAATTGCAGAGGTATGATCTGATTGACAAGCCAGCTACCAAATTTGTAAGGAAAATTATCAAGCAGCTACACATATCCTGATCCAACCTGCTCTTTCTTATTCTTCTTCATGCTGTATTGAATGTTTTGGGCACCATTTTCATGGTGCGATGCATCTGGCAAAATTTTGAGTTGACCATTGTACTGAATGCTGAGTGCACATTCTTGCTATAAAAAGAAAATTGTTTTACTCATTTGGGGTTGTTGGAGACTTGGGCATTTTTTGGGAAAAATAATGAAGAACAAAGCATTTCTTGGTTGTTCTGTCTCTGTTGGAGTTTATGAGTTGCATTTTAATGTATGTTGCACATATTCTCAGTTTCATTGTTGTTTTATATAAAAAATGCCTTGTTGCATGTGTTTAGTTGTCTGTCTCCATTTGTTGTATGCATCTCTTCTTTTGAATCTGGTTGCTAAGGGTTCCTTAGATTCCAGAATATAGACTTTCTATATTGCATGCTTGATCTTTTAACTTCCATTCAAAGAGTGGATTAAACTGTCTTAGGTTAAGTATGAAGAAGAATGTATGTCAACTAGGATATGTGTAAGTAGAGGTAGCTAAATACTCAGTCTTGGGTGGTGTTTGTAAGGCAAATACCAGTCTTAACCCCTTGAAACTTGAATGCCAGTGTAGACCATTCACTTGTATACGTCTAGTTGACTCCTTGCCCTGAGATAGGCACCGGTCTACCCTTGTGAAGTAGTTATGATCCAAAACCCCCTGTCTTGCATCTAAAACATTAAAACAAACCGTTTCATTATTCCAACCTGTTAGTTGTAGGAGTAGAAATAGGACTCCCTGCATACTCTCATCCACAACCAGTTAGATATGTCCAAGAACACTGCCAACCTTGTGATTTATCATGCAAATCTTGGTCCAAACATGAGAGTATTCTGCCTGTAGTTGTAAAGCTAAATCTTTCTATCATTGGGTGAGTCAAAGTCAAATATTTAGCTATAGAGATACCCCCCTTGGTGTGGCAGAACCAGAAGTGAAGGGAAGACAGCTCATGCAACCTCCTGTATTAGTTGGCCGAATCTGCCTGTGCATTGGAACTGGCAAACCTTCTACTGATTCGGAAAGAAAACCAACAAAGTGGCGACTCTGCTGGGGAGTTGAGTTAAAAGGGTTATTTTTGGCAGTGTGAGTCTAGAAGATTGAAGAATCAGACTTGAAAGTGCTTTTGTTGCAGCAAACTTAAAAGTTATGCATGACTCTGCTGTTGGAGAACCCAGAAAGAAAGAAATGAATTTTTAGCTTCACCCTGTTTGAAGCTCATTCCTTTGCCAAGGAGGTGGTGACTCTATACAAAAAGAACCTGATAAAAGACACGAGATGTGTTAGATTTTCATATTTTCAGTCAGGAAAAGGAATTTGCATCTGCTACAACATATCCAGGTATTTTTTATAAGTTTTAAAGGATTCCCTATTTGGTGAAGTAGCACTGGTTAAAAGGGAAGTATTGGTGATAAGCTTGCATGCTTTGGTATTTGTTGAGCATGTAGTTTATATTTTCAAGTGAAGTATGTAATATCGTTGAAAGGACTCATTTAGAGGACTTTAGGCAAGCTGAAATAACAGTTTGTATTTTAAAAGCCTAAGGTCATTGATTGAAAATTTGAGTTGAGAAGAGGGTTGCAAAAACACATAAAGATGTATTATCAGCCCATGCACCCTTGTGAGGTGTCAAATGCAATAATGTACAATAACCTATCCCAACCATGTAATAAAAGAAGTTTCAGCATTGACAGATATAAGCCCATCAATTTCAATGGCATTTGTGGTTATCCAAATGCTTTTCCATCTTAGATCAGAAAATATTTGCCTAAATTTAGTGGTGTAAAGGATGAATCAGCTGAGAGACACTTGCAATAGTTTATAAATGCCATAGATGACTTTGAGGTTGACCATGAAGATGTAGTTATGAGATTATTTGCTCAATCTCTAGATGAAGATGCAAGGGACTGGTTCTCCTATCTTCCAGCATACTCTGTCAGCTCTTGGAAAGATTTTAAATCTGCATTTCTAGAACAATATGTTGAAAGAATATCTGAATATGCAGTCATTAGTGATTTTATGCATATCCATATTGAAAATGATGAGTTGATTCCAGCCTTTAACCTCAGATTTATGAAGGCATTGAAAACAATTTCAGAATGCATGAGATCTAATGATGCATTGTGCCTAATGGTCTATTTGGGAGAATTTGATAAGAAAAATGAGTTATAGATTGAGAGATAAGGAGCCCACCACATTGCATCAGGCACATCAGTTTGCAATAGAAATTGAAAACAACTGGAGATATGGAATACAAAAGGGCTATTTCTCTACAAATTTTTGCTGTCTTGCAGTCCCCAATGTTAGTGAAAGATATAATTTATATGTTGAAAATGAGTGTCAAAGCACTCACACCCCTGTTGTCCTTGTTTATCACCATTTTTGCGGGAGTTATCATGTTTTTATGTTTTTTCATAAAATCACAATTTTAGGTGCAAATCGGCGAATTTTTCAGAAATTTTTACATTTCTAGAAATCTCTTGAAATTATAATGGGGGTCTATGTTTTACAAATTTAATTTGGAGGTCATTTATAGTGCGAAAAAATTAGATCTTTGCCAACTGTACCTTTTCCATAAATCCACATTTTTGGGCGCAAAACAAGGAATTTTTTTGATTTCTTTACATTTTTGGAAAGCTCTCTAAAAATTAATAGGGGTCTCTTCTTTGATTTTTTAATTTTCAAACCAAAAATGTCTCGAAATAATCAAATCTAATTTGGCTATGTATCTAAAATTACAATTTTCCTTGCCTGATGAGCTTATTTTTTATGCTTGCATTATAATATCATTTTTTGATGTTGTAGGTGATCATAAGGAGCTTTAGTAGCAGCAATATCAATCATATACAATAGCTTGGAAATTAAAAATAATCTGGGTGCATTCATTTTTATCTTTCATCTTTTCATTTCAATCAATCTTGTTTGCAAATGAAGAGATTAATGTCTCATATTATTGTTTGGAACCTCATATATTCATTCGTTCATACTATCGGCAGGAGTGTTTGGGCAATGATACAAGGTTTCACTGATATGGATATATCATGTGAGAACTATTGTTGGCTAAGCACTCTGATGTTACTCCGATGTTATCCGTCATACTGATGATGTTTGGCATCGATGTGAGAACTGCTATCGGCGGGAGTTTGAAGTCATTGGCCGATGTATGATGTCTCACCGATGCTAGTGATCATCAGTGTGTCTCTCTACATCGGCGAAAGATGAAAGTTTCACACCGATCTCCAGGGTCTCATCGAAGGCTGTGAGCCATCGGCCTGAGGTTGAAGATTGGCGAAGGATGTTGAGGTCGCTCCAATGTGTATTGTCTCCCCGATGGAGTTTGGCGAAGCTTTGGGCGTTGGCAAGAGGATGTTCATCGGCGAAACTTAAAGTTCTCGGGCCGATGAATAGTGGTCACTCCGATGAAGGCTTTCTATAGGTGTCGGTGAGACAAGGTTCATCAGAATAAGTGTTGATTGCTTCACCGATAGTGATGGTTACCCCAATGAGCCTTTAACTTGTTATCGTCGGCAACAAAATTGCCAATGATAGTCTTATAGTTGGTTGGTAGTTATAAACTAAAGTGTCCTCTGCGACTTGATACATATGGGACTAAAGGTCTTGCTAGAATGCAAATAGTTATGACGGTTGGCAGGTAACTACGCTGAATCAGTTGGTTTGATTAGTTAGGGCAGAAGTTGAGAAACGGTTTTTTGCTCTTGGCATCACATATAGAAATCTAATGATGTAGTCTGTAGGAGGATTGATGATGAGATTCGAATACATAGTTCATTCTGTAAATGTACAGTGGTGAATGAACAGTGTATGTTTTTTTGAGAATTGATACCAGAGCAAGAAGTTGAGATCTTTATTGAAAAATTAATTTTATTGTAATAAAGGTTGTTCTCTTGTGGTGGTGGGTTTTTTACTCAAAAGAGTTTTCCCACGTAAATCTGGTGTCATACTCTGTATTTTGTTTGTGAATTCTATTTTGCTCTGTTGTATTCATCTATGTTTTTAAATTGAAAGTTACCTGTCTGCATTGTCCTCTTTGAATTAACATTAGGTAAGCTATTTTTCTGCACCTGTGCTTTCCTTACAAGTGGTATCAGAGCCTGGCCCGTTGTGTTATCCTTGTTGGTAGGTTGGGTTTTTTGTGTTAATTCAGTGTGTGGGAGTTCTGTAGAGGTCTATTATGTTAAATAGGATGGCAAGTACATCAGGAAAGATAGACATTGAAAAATTCAATGGCACAAACTTTGAGTTGTGGAAGATTAAGGCTGAAGATTTGTTGGTCGACAGAGATCTTTAGATTGCTGTGTCTAGGGTTAAACCTGCAGCCATGAAGCAAGAAGAATGGGACTTGGTAGATAGGAAAGCCAGAGGATTGATAAGATTGAGTCTAACGGATTATGTTCTATTGAACGTCCATGAGGAGAAGTCAACCAAAGACTTGTGGAAGAAGTTGAGAGATATTTACCAGGGCAAGTCCTTGGTGAATAAACTGTTCCTCAGAAAGAAGTATTCTCTGAAGATGGATGAAGGTGCATTTGTAGAAGACCATCTAAACACATTTAATCTGATTGTTGCACAGTTGACATCTGTAGGTGTAAAAATAGAAGAGGAAGACCGCTGTATGCTTCTATTGTGTTCCTTACCTGACTCATGGGACCAACTTGTGATGGCTATTGGAAGTACAACAACCACGTTTACAACTGAAGCAGTTGTTACCTCGTTGTTATCTGAAGAGATGCAGAGGAAATCTTCTGAGACAACCAAAGAGGCCCTGTCTATTCGAGGTAGATCAAAGGAAAGAGGCAAGAAGAAGGACAAGAAGTCTAAGTCCAAATTAGAGGGGAAATCAAAATCTCCTGGCAAAAAGTCCAAGGTGAAGTGCTGGAATTGTGGGTAGAAAGGACACATCAGGAAAGATTGCAAAGAGGAGAAAAAGAAGAAGAAGAACTTCTCTGACTCTGAGTCTTCACAGAGTGATGCTGATGCCTTCGTTGCTGCTTTGGCAACGCCTGCATCTGAAGATGTTTGGCTAGTGGATTCAGGAGCATCTTTCCATATGACTTCTCACAAAGAGTGGTTCATAAAGTATGAACCGTATGCTAGTGGGAAGGAGTTTCTGGCAAGTGATTCAACATTGGAAATTGTTGGCCGACGACGAGTCAGAATCCAGTTCCCGGATTGCAGAATAAAGGGAATGAATGGAGTTCTTCACATACTAGGTCTGGCTGGAAATTTGCTTTCTGTTAGTAAGCTTAATGATGTTGGAGTGCAAGTTACTTTTGTGAATGGTGGCTGTAAAATGACTAGAGGTTCTACAGTACTGGCAAAGGGTGAACGCATTGGAACTCTGTATAGGTTAGATGCAAAACCAGTTTGCTGTAATAATGTCTCTGTAAAGTCTGGAAAAGCTACTATTGTAACACATGATGTAAACTCTATGGAAGTTAAACTTCCTATAGAGAAAACAATGGTCTGGCATCATAGACTTGGTCACATAGGTGAAAAAGGTTTAAAAACCTTGAAAAACAAAAACCTGGTAGATGGACTGACTAATTGTAATTTGGAGTTTGATTTCTGTGAACATTGTATATATGGAAAATAGAACTATGTTTCTCTTTACTCTAGTTCTCATAAATCTTCTAGTATTCTGGACTATGTACATTTTGATGTTTTTGGTCCAGTAAATGTTCCTTCTATGTCTAAATCAAGATACTACGTATCGTTTATTGATGATTATTCAAGGAGGGCATTTATATATTTTTTGAAGAATAAATCAGAAGTGTTCAGTCGGTTTAAAGAATTTAAAACTCTTGTGGAAAATCAGATTGGTAGAAAAATAAAATGTTTGAGAACGGATAATGGTGGTGAATATTGCAATGCAGATTTTGATAAGTATTGTGTAGATCATGGAATTAAAAAGCATAAAACTACACCTTATACTCCACAGAAAAATGGAGTTGCTAAAAGGTTAAATCGTTCGTTGATGGAGAAAGCAAGAAGTATGTTGAGTTATGATAGTCTTGAACAAAGGTTCTGGGCAGAGACAGTTGCTACAGCTTGTTACTTGCTGAATTGTTCTCCTACTTCGGCATTGGTTGATAAGACGCCTATGGAAGCATGGTCTGGTAAGAAGCCCTCTCTAAGACATCTTCGTGTCTTCAGCTGTGAGGCATATGCTCATATTCTTGAGGTAAAGAGATCTAAGTTGGATAACAAGGTAGTTAAATGTATCTTTATTGGCTATGGAGTTGGTGATAAGGGCTACAAGCTTTGGAATCCTGAAACTGAAAAAGTAATTTACAGCAGGAATGTAATTTTCAGAGAGCTGAAACCTTTGGTTAGTGTTTCCCAGCCAGAGAAGACAGAAGAGAAGAAAGAAAAGAGTGTTGTGAATATTCCTCTGACCCCTGTAAAAGAGGAACAACAACAAACACAAAGTGTAGATGGTTCAGATGGGAGTTTGAGTAGCTCCGAAGATTCAGATCTAGAGCAAGAACCTGAACCTACACCTCAGCCTGTGAGGAGATCTACATGTGAAAGAAGACAACTAGATAGGTATGGTTTTTTAGTACTTGATTCAAGTTGTACCTATGCTTTACTTACTGATACTGATGAGCCTAGGACTGTGAAAGAATCTATTAGTTTACCTGATTCAGATTCTTGGTTGGAAGCCATGGATAGTGAAATGACATCATTGGAGAAGAATGGAACCTAGGATTTGGTGCCCTTGCCTGAAGGAAGAAAACCTGTAGGCTGTAAATGGGTATTTAAGAAGAAATATAGTCTAGATGGTAGTGTTGAGAAGTACAAGGCAAGACTAGTTGCTAAGGGGTATTCCCAAAAGGAAGGTATTGATTATGGAGAAATCTTTTCTCCTGTAGCTAAGCTGACATCCATTAGATTTCTGTTGTCACTTGCAGCAGCATATGATTTTGAAATTGAGCAGATGGATGTAACAACAACATTTCTTCATGGGGACCTTGAAGAAGAAATCTATATGTCCCAGCCAGAGCATTTTGTGGAAAAAGGTAAAGAACATCTGGTATGTAAACTTAAGAAGTCTCTTTATGGTTTGAAGCAATCTCCCAAAATGTGGTATCAAAAATTTGATACGTATGTTTTATCTTTAGGATATGTGAGATCTAAATCTAATCATTGTGTCTATTATAAAACTGAAGGTGATCAGATTCTTATAATTGCACTGCATGTGGATGATATGTTGTTCATTGGCAATGGTAAGGGGATGATCTTAGAATTAAAATCTCAGTTGTCCTTGAAATTTGAAATGAAAAATCTGGGGGCAACAAAGTACATTATGGGAATGGAAATTAAAAGGGATAGATCTAAGAGAAAGCTTTGGCTCAACCAGAGCAAGTATGTTACTAATGTTCTTGACATGTTTAATATGTCTAATTTCAAACAGTAAGTTGTCCCAGTTATGCAGGGAACGAAACTATCTGTTGAAGATTGTCTAGAATCTTTGAGTGAAATTGACGACATGAAAAAAGTGCCTTATGCAAGTGCTGTTGGTAGTTTAATGTACGCAATGGTCTGTACTAGGCCAGACATTGCCCAAGCAGTGGGAGTTTTAAGCTGATTTATGGCGAATCTAGGCAAATCACATTAGGATGCTATGAAAAGAGTTATGAGGTATTTGAAGGGAACTTCTGACTATGCTATTTGCTATCATGGAAACTCAGAGGGATCTAAGAGATCTATCAGCATTCAAGGATATGTTGATTCTAATTGGGTAGGGGACATTGACAGTAGAAGATCTACCAGTGGATATGTATTCATGTTAAATGGTGGTACTATTAGTTGGATGAGCAAGTGACAGGCTGTAGTCGCTTTGTCCACAACAGAGGCAGAGTACATGGTAGCTACTCATGCATGCCAAGAAGCCGTTTGGTTGAAGAGGTTGTGTTCTGATGTTGGTTTTAATGCAGGGCAGATACAAATACATTGTGACAGTCAAAGTGCTATCTGTTTGGTGAAAAATCCTATTTTTCATGCTAGGACAAAACATATTGATGTCCAATATCACTTTGTTCGTGATATGGTGGAAGAAAGGAAGGTGAAGCTGGAAAAGGTTGACACTTTGGAAAATGTCGCTGATGCCTTAACTAAACCTGTGAGCACAGCCAAGTTCAAATGGTGTTCAGATGAAATGGGTCTAGGGGCCCATAATTCACAGTAATCAAATGAGACCAAAAAGGTAGCAATAATATCTTCAACAAGTGGGAGATTGAAGAATTAATGTCTCATATTATTGTTTGGAACCTCATATATTCATTCGTTCACACTATCGGTGGGAGTGTTTGGGCAATGATACAAGGTTTCACTGATATGGATATATCGGTGTGAGAACTATTGTCAGCTAAGCACTCTGATGTTACTCTGATGTTATCCGTCATACCGATGATGTTTGACATTGATGTGAGAACTGCTATCGGCGGGAGTTTGAAGTCATTGGCCGATGTATGATGTCTCACCGATGCTAGTGATCATCGGTGTGTCTCTCTACATCAGTGAAAGCTGAAAGTTTCACACCGATCTCCAGGGTCTCACTGAAGGGTGTGAGCCATCAGCTTGAGGTTGAAGATCGGTGAAGGATGTTGAGGTCACTCCGATGTGTATTGTCTCCCCGATGGAGTTTGGCGAAGCTTTGGGCGTCGGCAAGAGGATGTTCATCGGTGAAACTTAAAGTTCTTAGGCTGATGAACAGTGGTCACTCTGATGAAGGCTTTCTGCAGGTGTCGGTGAGACAAGGTTCATCAGAATAAGTGTTGATTGCTTTGCCGATAGTGATGGTTACCTCGATGAGCCTTTAACATGTTATTGTCGGCAACAAAATTGAAGACGATAGTCTTATAGTTGGTTGGTGGTTATAAACTGAAGTGTCCTCTGCGACTTGATACATGTGGGACTAAAGGTCTCGCTAGAATGCGAATAGTTGTGATGGTTGGCAGGTAACTACGCTGAATCGGTTGGTTTGATTGGCTAGGGTAGAAGTTGAGAAATGGTTTTCTACTCTTGGCATCACATATAGAAATCTAATGATGTAGTCTATAGGAGGACTGATGATGAGATTTGAATACATAGTTCATTCTGTAAATGTACAGTGGTGAATGAACGGTGTATGTTTTTTTGAGAATCGATACCAGAGCAAGAAGCTGAGATCTTTATTGTAAAATTAATTTTACTGTAATAAAGGTTGTTCTCTTGTGGTGGTGGGTTTTTTACTCGAAAGAGTTTTCCCACGTAAATCTGGTGTCATAATCTATATTTTGTTTGTGTATTCTATTTTGCTCTGTTGTATTCATCTGTGTTTTTAAATTGAAAGTTACCTGTCTGCATTGTCCTCTTTGAATTAACATTAGGAAAGCTATTTTTCTGCACCTGTGCTTTCCTTACAGCAAACACATTTGGATTTTGGGCATAAAACAAAAACTTGTTTGCAAATTCACATAAAAAAATTGGGCTAAAACAAACCATTGTCTTTCATCACATTTAGATTTGGGCTTTAAAACAAACAAGTGCTTGCATTGTCTTCCACACATTGAATTTCTAAGGTTAATGAACCCCATGCGAGTGTGACCAAGTAAATGTGTATGCTCTCTCCTCGCGTCCTAACACAAACTTGAAGATCAAAAATATTTACTTGTGTTGCTTTTGTTAAACATTAGAGAGGCCTGCCTTGGTGGGAAAAGAGGTACTCACCCCAAGGGAACGACCTCAAGCGGTACTTTTATCCAGTCTGCTATAGAAATCAGAGGATAAGGTGAAAGCCAAGTCTAACCAGTATTAACGCTCACCATATAGTGCTAACTCGAAAGGAGGTGTACCTTTGTGTATATTAAAACTCCTAGTAGGGTTAGTTAAAGTCTTAAGTGGCTTGTTGGATGCTTATGGGGTGCTAGTCCCCCAAATTTTTACTAGAACCTCCTTGTGATAGTGGCCTTGCCTTGACTAGGACTTGTTGAAGTGTCTTCACATGCTAGCTTAACCATCATCACATTCTTCCAAACTAACAACTTGCTTATGTGTCTTGCGTGATTGATTCATGTGTGTATATGCATAATCATTTGTTTGAACATTGCCAAATCAAGCTATAAACAGCAAACACATAAAGAAATCAATCTAAACTTTCATCCTAATCAACTTCATCCAAATAATCCACATCATCATCGAATCATAACCAAGCACTTGCCAAAAAGGACTTAAGACTTAAACACTTGTGTGACATCATGCCAACCTTAGAGGACCTCCAAAAGATCCTTCATATGCTTTGCCGCATGCATGCAAGCCAATCACCTTTAGAGCAGCAAACCTTTCAAAGAATTCAAGAACTGATTCAAATATGTCGAACAAACCAATCCTCACACATAAAATGCCTCTTGGAATAAATCTAACACCTCATGGCCACTTGCAAAGTCCAATGACCATCCTATCTAGCACCTATCCCATCATATCTATCCACTCATCAACCCAATTCGATACCAACTTATTCCATTTCTTCTAATGCTATCCCTTATCCACATCAACACATCACTTCACAACAACCCATTCAACAATTCCAACAACAACAAATCCAAACACCATCTCAATCTCAACAAATTCCACCTCAATCCTATGTGTCATTCACCTTAACTTCATACCAAACCCAAGACCTTTTATCTACATATCCTACCATTACACCTAGCTACCAAGACTATCAATGGCCTCCCTAACAAGCACAAGTGAGCCCAAGTCCACCTTTGCAACAAGAAGCACATGCAAGTCCAAGTGGCCCCTTGTACATAAATCAAATGAGTCCAAGTTATCCTATGCAAGACTTAATTACCTTTGACAAGGGAGATACCAACCTAGCCAATGTATCATATGAGTGGCCTTCATCATCTAATCACCCACCAACACATGAGCCTACTAGCCCTATCATAAGACCACCATGTGATCCTACCCCTAGTCCATTGGTCCACCAACCTTCATCACCTTTATCCTCATGTTCTACCAATCTTCCACCACAAGATCCCTTGGACATAACCGTACAACAATTGGTTCAAGCAAATTTGATTGAGCTGCCACCGATAGAACCTTTTGAACCAATCCTTAAACCCCCTTGGTATAATGAAAACCATTATTATGCATACCATATGTATAAGGTCCATACAACAACCAATTGTGTCAAACTTAAGAGATTGATCACAAACCTCATAAATTGTGGTAAGATTATCCCTTCATCCAATCCACATCCTAATCCACCCAATCAAATTATCCCCCAACCTAATCCTAGTCCTAAGCCTACAGCATCATCCTCTATTATTGCTCATCCATTATATTGCCCATCCACTCATACCCTTGCAAAGGATGTGATCCATTGGCTACTAGCAAGGAATAGAACACCTCTATGTCAAACACCCATTCATGAGCCTACCATAGAACTTCCAAAGGTCATGTCCAATCCTATAATCCCATCATGTGGTCCACCTATCCTTGAGCCTATCCAAGAGCCCTCAATTAACATTCTTATCCCTTTAAGCCCATCATGTGACCTACAAGCCATCAAGCCTATTCAAGAGTCTCCTATTATGAATCCAAGTCAAGAGTCATCATGTTCTCATTTTCTAACCAAGAGCCTATTCAAGAGCCTTCCACTTCCATTGAAGCAACCCAAGAGGTATGTCAAAGGTTTAATCCTAAGCATGTGGAAACATTAAGCCCTAATCAAACTCAAGATCAAAACACTTTCATGCAACCCATCCATAACATTTACCTTTTTTATGATCAAGATGATATCTATAAAGAATCTATTCATGAGCACCTTGATCCTATAATCCATGAGAAAGATATCCCAACTGCTCTTATCCATTCACCATCTAGCCCTATCCATAACGAGCAAACATCCACTTGTCATGATGAGACACTTATCCCCCAAGTAAGCATAAAAGATCAAACAAATAACTTGGATATTAGTGAACACAATGCTAATCAAAACCCTAATGATCCTCCTTCCACATCCACCATCGATCCCACTTCAAGTCCACCATCATATCCACTTGGTCTTACCACCTTCATCCATGAATGTTCTTCCTTAGAACAACAACAACCTTTGTCCTCTACTTCATCTTCTCCATCCAATAAAGAACTCAAGTCTAGTTCCCAAAACACATCTAGTCCCATAGTTAATTGCATCCTCCAAAACATGAACTACAAAGGTAAAGGTCTAGGCCTTTATGAACAAGGTATTTTGGATTCAATTCATGTCAAGATCCCTCCATGCTCATATGGCCTTGGATACACACCCCAAGGTAAACAAGGCCAAGATGTTGGTAATCCCATCATGCATCCTAAATCTACCACTTTCCATCGCACCCCCCACCATCTACCCAAAACATATTTTTCCATTCCACCTCCATCATCCTATAAATGTCAAAAGCATATGACCATACACCTTCTGCCATCCACTTTGCCTCCACTTTTACTAACTCCAAATATCCCTCCATCCACCTTTCCACCATTACTTCCAACACCTAACATACCTATCATTCATAAGTATCCTTACATCCCTAATCATGGCCAACAAAAGCACACATCGCCTAAGTATAAAGATTCCAATCATTCCATCCACTCCACCCACCCCATGGGATTCAAAAGCAAAAATTTTGATGCCTCTACTTGTAAAGCTAAAAATCTTACCAAAAATCCCAAAGGTCTTCATACCTTAGGACATAAAGAATCAAAATCAAAGCAAAGTACATTCACAAAGCCATCTAAACCCTTACCTCCAAATGCAAATACCAAAAGAAAAATGGTTTGGGTTCCTAAACAAATAGCTAGCAAGTCATATGAGGCATCCTTATCCACTTCTCAAGAATCCCGACCACCTATATCCATCCAAAAACCTACTTCCATCCAAAACTTCCATTCCCTTCAAAAATCACACAAGCAAAACAAAAGCACTATAAATCCTAAGTCTATGTGGGTTCCTAAATCACTTCATCAACCATCCCCTAAGCAAACATCTCCATTGCTTCCTACACCGCCATCCCATCAAAAGCTTCAATGTTTAACACGGTGTGTGCAACCGTTGGTCATGATTCCCTTCCATTCCAAAACATTCCCACATACTTCCATCTCCCCAACCTTCATCCATTATCCTACATATCTCCCCCATGCTATCCCTATGGTCCATGCTTTTGCATAAGCCTTTCATCCATCTTCATTCCATAAGCCTATATAAATCCACACCATAAGCTACTAGCCTACCCTACCATAATTCCACATCATAATCCACTATCCCCCATTCTTACGCAAACCTTCTATCCATTTCCAAACTATCTATCCTATCATTTTCCATCATATCATGTCCTACCATTTCCATACCATCCTACCATCCTTAGCCATTACATAAACATGCCTATCCTATTGAACCCATTTATCCATCCTTCCGCCTTTTGACTTTGATGAAGACATAGGGGAAAAATGTTGAAACATGTTTGAATATTTCTTGACATACCTTCTTTCCAAACCAAGTCCTATCCATTGACCATTTATCCATCCCATTCAAACCAATTCATCATGTCATCATATCATCATAAGCGTCATGTAAAATCCAATCTTATCATCCCATTGTCATGAGCCTTGTCACGCAAAGAATCCTAAGCATTACCACCTAGAAAGGGGCAAGTTCTTCCTATGCAACATAGCCTTTGAAGATTACATCCTAGCTCCCTTATGATCCATCCACTATGACGTATCCTTATCATGAGCTTTCCATATTATAGCTTATCTTATCCATTTATCATAAGCTTTCCACTATAGCCTACCTATCCGTTTATCATGAGGCATGCATCCATCCCTTATATGGCCTATCCTTTTATCCACCCATTTATCATGAGCCTTTCATCCCATTTACTATTACCCATCCTTTGTCCATCCAATCCCATTCATCCATCCTTGCACCTAGACTTGGGTTTTTCCCTTGTCATTGGTATCTAGCACAAAGGCTACCTAAATTGTAAATCCATTGTCATCCCATCTAAAAAAATCAAAAGCAAAAAAAAAAAATCAAAATCAAAATAGTAAAGAGAAATCCCTTCGTCCAATGGTGAAAACCTGGTAAACAGTCACCTTGGATAAGTACCATGATGAAAACCTGGCAAACAGGCGCCATGTGTAGGTTGATCTTCTATGTCACTTACACTTGGGGGCACATTGTCTCATCCAACCTATCACATCCGAAAAAATCCAAAAAATTAAATATCTGAAGAAATCCAAGAAATAAAACGAATCACATCACCTATCATTCAATCCACTCCATCAACATTCAATCAAAATCAAATGATCATGATCATCATCAATTCTTCCTATCAATAACACTCCATCAATCCATTTCAATCAATCACTTCTTCCAATCATATCAATCAAATCAATCTAAGCAATGATCTTAAATCCAAGTTACACTAATCCATATCAAACAAGCTAATCAATCAAGGAACATTATCCAATCAAATCAATAGGTTTTTCTCCTAATCTTGTCATAAACTGAATCAATCATCATCAATGGGATATAGTGTTCCCACATCCTTGTGTTGATCTAGGGATATAGCTTTCCCCGCAATGACAACACTATCATCATCAATCAAACAATCAATCATTGGTTTATGACTTGACAAGGGCAATACCTTGTTTGTTTTACATCTTTTGAGCACACTGAGAACACTTTCTTATGCTTAGATTGAGTGGACACTCTAATCATCACACCATCACTATCATCATTCAAAACAATCCAATCATCAAAACAATCAACCCAGCAATAACAAACATCAAAACCAAAGCACATCAAGCCAACCATCAAAATAAATCCAATCATTCCAACAAATCAAAAGCAACTCAATCCACCACATATCATCCCATCATCAATCAATCTCAATCCATAACCTGATCTTTCACCATCATCAATAAGACAAATCAGAACTACATCTCATTTCCATCGTTAAGTGCCTTGATCCCGTGGATACAGGGTATGTAGGTAATCTGGGATATGAAGGAAGTGCCCAGATTCAGGCACAGGTGATTTTCCTCTTTCTCCTCTCACCATTTCTTCTATCATCTATCTTCTACATCATCAATAAACAACTTCTTCCAATCAATCTATCATTCAATGAATTCATTTCCTTCAATCTAGTCATCCATTCATCATTTCATCATCCTCAAATCATTCCAAGCAATGATCCAAATGCAAATCACCCTTAATCCATACCAATCAAGCTAATCAATCAAGCCAAATTATCCAAACGTAATCCATGGTCTTGCTCCTAGCGTTGTTGTAAGCCAAAGCAATCAGCCAATCAGCCAACCAACTCAGCAAACCACCTTGTGTTGATCTAGGGATATAGCTTTCCCCGCCATGACAACACTCTCAACTATCATCATCATCATCAATTAGCAATTAATCATTGGTTTACATCTTGACAGGGGCAATACCTTGTTTATTTTTGTATCATTTGTGCATGCTTGCTTGGTTGCTTGTGTGTTATCATTTTATATTGCATTTATATCACATCCATATCATCTCCAGCTAATATTCATATCTTGTGTATGTTGGAATAGCCGTTTGCACTATCCTTTGCATCTAAGATCATATCATACCTTTTGTGCATTAGGACCTTAATGCTCTAAGTTTACTCCCTCATACATTAGACAAGGTTGTATTACACTGGGGCACAAGACACACCATCACCCTGGTCCTTATACCTTGGTGCATAATGTCTAGTGCTATATCAAACATCATGGTTGCTCACCTTCATTGTAGCATAACGCATCATCATTTCTTCTATCCATTCCTTTATCTTTCTTTCTTAGCCAATCCCTTTAATTTCGAGAGCCTACCTGTGTTTGTCCAACCCGCCTATCCTCTCAAGGGGGCATCATCATCCCATTTCATCCTCATCATCATATCCTTACATCATCATCACTATCATTTTCCTCTATCCATACCTTAGCTTCTTTGAAATGATGTTACTCAAAACAAATCTTATCATCTCAAACATCATCTCAAAGAGGGGAAAAATGTAGACACCCAAAATTGTCCCAAAATTGTTCATGTCTAGCAACACCTTGTCAAAAATATTATCCTAGACATCATGTAGCATTTTTTCCTAAATCCCACTCTTAATCCTACTAATCCATTAGCTAATTAATTAAATAAATTTTATTTATTTAATTAAATCCCATCTTAATCCCATCCTTATCCCACTTAGCCAATTAATTAAATAAATTTTATTTATTTAATTAATTTTACATTCATAATCCCACTTTCAAATTAATTAAATAAATTTTATTTATTTAATTAATTTCCACATCATATCCCAGTCCTATCCTAATCATCTTCCCAATTAATTAAATAAATTTTATTTATTTAATTAATTTCCACATCATATCCCAGTCCTATCCTAATCATCTTCCCAATTAATTAAATAAATTTTATTTATTTAATTATATTCCCTCACATATCCCAACTAATTCAAATATTTTATTTGAATTAAGTCCTCACCTTTCATCATAAGCCAACATGTGTGCCTCTTTCATTTAAAAAAGATAAGTGGTACTACATCCTTTTATTTAATATCTTTTACATTTAGTACTTTTTTATGTACATGGTCACACATGAGCCCTATCCTTCTCCTTACACTTGTCACATGACTACAACTCCCTTGAAGAGTGGGAATAACCGAATCAATCCTAGCCGTCCACATCAATCAGTTAGATTTTTAATCTCAACCATCCATTTGAACCAAGCCTTTCATATAAATCAACTCCCTCATAAGCCATTAGCGATGCATTGAGCTTCAAGTACCATTATTCTGTCAAATTTTCTAAAATGCATTGATCCTCAAGTATCCACATGTTGTTGAAATATCATTAGAGCCTTTGCATCCTTCACCTATCATCTATCATCTTCCATCTATCATCTCAATCGTATGCAAATGTTATGCTACCGAATTGTGAGCAACCAACATATCAAATCAATCAAATAATTCATCTTGCATCTTTGAGGTATTGAATGATTTGGGTTTAGGTTATGTATTTCATTGTTTGATCATTTCCATTTGCAAACCCAAATTTTTTGATATACAAGAGGAATATAACATACATATGTTGATTAATGTTGAAAGATATTATAGCATGTATGGTTATATGTCTGATTTTGAGATGCAGAGTGACAGAGATAACACTGACAGAGGCAAGTTTTCAAAAAAGGTGAAGTATGTAATTGACAAGATCAACATGTGGGCAAATTATGTTGATGTTTTTAGTTGTGGTTGGGGTCATTCAAATCAGAATCAAGCATTTGATAGGGGTAGGTTATGGTTTTTCATTTTTGGCTGCCCAGGGCTGCCAAAACAATGTTTGAAAATATGATTTGTGATGCAGGTTTGTGCGGTGCTCAACTTTGTGCCCAATGGATAAGGCTTGGTCTGTGAAACCAGAGATTCTAGAGTTCTTGCCATGCTTGCAAGAGGCATGCATCCCCAGACATAGCCAATGTTAGTGCCTGCATAAACATTCAGATTTCAAGAATTTAAATTCGTAGGCACCTTTCATAGAAAACCCAAAAAAATTCTAAGTCTAGCGGCCTTCACACTTTCATATGTGTATCTTTGTATATACATGGCCGCTTGTATGTACATTTAAATGTGCAAGTGTAGTTGTACATTGGTGAGCCCGAAGAAATGTTCAGTCGGCTTCAAAAGGTGCAAAAATTGGTTGTATGTATTTTTGTATGCATATTAGGCTTGTATGTGCATCAAATATTCCAGATTAGATTCTATGCTTGTATGTAAAGGTTTGTATGTTGTTGTATATTCGCATATACAATGGATATATACAAGCGACAGATCTCAAAGGATTCAAATCAGGTTGAAAATGGTGGTCGGGTCCGCAAGTATGTTCGAAGGAGATTGCATGTATGTTTGTTTGTATGTTCGAATATACATTCACAATATGCAATGTCAATATACAATTGAAAATGTGCAAAGGGCACATACAAGCAAACATGCAAAAGGCACATACAAGCAAACATGCAAAGGAGACATATATCATCGACATACAAGGTAGAATGTACATCACAAAGATACAAGGGTCTTATGCATTCACCACATACAAGAGGAAAGATGCAAGCGGATATACAAGAGAATGTATATTGGCAAACATACATGCAAGTTAACATACAAGGCGAAAGATACAAAGGCCCAATGCATATGCAAAGTAGCATACAAGGCCAACATACAAGGGGGACATACAAAAAATTTTCGGCGTGACAACATCCATCGACGACTCAGTTTGAGGTCTTCCCGACAACCGATGCATATACAAGGGTGAATGTATATCTGATATACAATGGAAACATGCAAAAGGCACATACAAAGAAAAGATACATGCAAGGCAAGAACCAAAGGGTGGGGTCCACCAGTTACATGCAAAGGCGATTGTATGTTTGCATAGGCAATCAAACATACAAGGGCATATACATTCCTAATATGCAAGACCCAGACCTGAAAAGATATACATTCTGGTCGATAAAGGTAGAGGTCCAAATTGTATGTATGTTTTGTTTGTATATCCACGTTGTATGTCTGCGACATTTCTCCAGTTTTGAGTTTTTGAAGATTTTGACTCTAAACTTGGGCACCTGTCCTGTAGTCCTCTAACTTTTTATCTTCCAGAGCACAAGTTCTGATATCTCTTTGATCATCTTTGTACATTCAGATTCTAGGTTTCTGTCGTATTCTGTTGGTTACAAGTTGATCATCTTATAACTGGGGTTTTATGCATACTTGACCTAAGGTTTGATAAAAAGGCTTGGTTAAACATCTTTCCATAGCACTCCTGAGCACAAAATTAGTAGCTGAGTCCTCCTCCTCTTGGTAGTGACTTGGATCAGTTTTATCCTTGAATGTTATTGTGGAAGAGGGTTTGATCTAGTGTACACAAACTAGTCTTCATCATTTGTCTTTTCCATACATAACACTAATTAATTAAATTAATTAGATAAACTTGTCAATTATTCTCTCATCTTTTTCATGATTTATTTCCTTTTTAAAACTAAAATCAAATCCCTTCTATATTTTCAAATCTTATCTTATCTTCTTGATTTATTTCCTCTTTTGATCAAATAAAGAAAAAATCAAATCCTTATCCCTCCATCATCAAAAATCTATAAATAAAGCCTCCTCAAAACTAAAAAAGGATTTATTTTTCATGCAAACTTACTCTGTCAAACTGAGTTTTCATCATGCCATTACAACCAAGGTTATGCTTGAGTCTATTGCGCAATCCACATCTCCACACACCAAGGGATATAAATCATTTGTGGTAACTTATATGTTATTTACTTTGATTTTCTTGTAGATTTCGATTATCTCTTGTGTTATGTAAATACTAGATTAGGATCTTTATGTTCTTATTTACTTTCCAATTTCTAGCATATACATTTTGGCATGCCTGGTGGGACCTAACCCCATCTTTTGCAAGTGTTTTTGAGGCTCATTTTTGCAGATTTAGGTTCATTGTGGTCAAGATTTGAGGGTACACTTTCACAGAGAGCCTCACAACACAAAATGGACCTCACGATTGTGTCCAAAAAGGCCAAGAGGTGAAGAAAAAATATAATGTGACCCATTTTGGTGCAGGTGAAATTTGAGCAAATGTTTGTAGGGCAATGAATAGTGTTTCCAATAGTGAACAATACTTTCCAGCAGTGGGTAGTGCTTTCTGACAGTGTATATTGCTTTCTGGCGGTGAACAGTACTACCAATGGTGAATAGTGTTTCCGACAGTGAACAATGTTTCTAACGGTCAACAATGTTTCTGGTAGTGAACAATGTTCTCCGGTAGTGAAGAGTGTTCTCCAATAGTGAACAGTGTTCTCAAGCTATGAACAATGTTTTTTAGGCTGTGAATAGTATTTTTAAGGCTTAAAATAGTTTTCCTTTTAAAAATGCTATAACTTTTGCATATAATGTCATAATTTTTAGTTTTTATAGACACTGGAAAGATGAATCACCCAACTTTGTTGTGGTATAGACCTCATCAACGTATCTATCCTAGATTCTAAGGTATATTCCTTCAAAGTTAGCCTTTCTTTGTAAAATTCATTTGAGAATAACTTGTGCAAAAATTAACAAAATTTAATGAATGTTTTTTGAAAGAGCTTAGAATTTTATGTAGAATCTGATTATTTGATTATTTTTTGTATCAGCCCATAATTGTTAAATTTTATCAGATTTATCCTTTTCTAGCCTAACACTTATTTTGTAGCCTTCGCATGCCAAAGATCAAACCATTGAAACTATTCACAAATTGTTGTAGATTCGCTTGCCAAAGAAGAAAACCATTGAAGTTACTAACAAGTTTTTGCAGATTTTCCAGTCAAAGACATCTTTTTTATCACTAATCTAAGCACTTAGTCTAATCTAGGGGATAGTAATTGAACATTGTTTGCTATGTCTGGAATTTTCTATGTGTGTATGCTCTCTCCTCACACTGAAAGGTGATCTTGGAGATCAAAAGCACTAGTAAATTTGTTTACTCTCTTTCTTACTTTTGTTCCTGAGGACCCAAGATTAATACGTATGCTCTTCTCTCGTGTCAAAAGTACTCGGTATCCTCTCTAGGAGGCTTGTTAAGGGATTTTATCACCCTTAAGGATGACCTCAATCATGTGTTCTGGTGGGGTATATAAAGGGGGAGAGTGAAAGCTATACCTCAATCTAGTCACATAGTTACTGGGATAGCCTTGGGGCCCCAGGTAAATCTGAAAACAAGGTGAAGTGGTTTGTCACATCCCTTCAATAGACCAGTGTTCAAAGACTTGGACCCCACCATACCTAGTGTATATCAGGGGCTCCCTACATACCTTGTTATCCTAGATAAGACTTTTCAACCATCATATCTTCAGTGTATCGCTATCATAGTAGGAGAAGAGATCATGCTATTACCACCATTGTTTAACATATAGTCTAGTTTGGGCAAGAAAAAAGTCTCCAAGGTAAGGGGTGTAAGGTGGTACATGACCTTGCATTCCTTATCTATCCATAACAATGTAAATGGTATCAAGGGGGTTGATGTCACCATTATCTAATATTGGGGATTGAGACCACCCCTAAGTGAGTCCATAGGATATGACACTCCTTGATCGAATAAAGTTAGGAATGTTCTAAAGTGTTTGGTGTGTCTTTCATGTGATATACCAGTATACACCATTTGTTATCCATGGAGGTTAATAGCCAAGTTCACATCCAATTCCAATAAGAGTCAACACCATTATGTCTTTTGTTTGTATCTCTTGCCAAAAAATTACCTAAGTCAAGCTATCAATCATTCCCAACCACTCTCTAATCATCCATTTTCATCCAATCCAATCCAAGTTCATCCTAATAATCATCCTAATCATCCTAATTATCCCTCTTATCCACCTTCATCCTAATCCAACTAATTTCATCCCAAACCAATCCCAATTCATCCCTAATCAATCTCATGTCTATCCAAATCAATTTCAAATCAATTCTAAATAATCTCCAATCCATTCAATTTCATCTCTAGTTATTCCTAATATTCATCCTTATCATCCTAACCACTTATCCTAATCATCCATTTTATCCAAATCATACCCTATCCATTATTTTAATCATCCATCCTAATCATCTTAATCCATATCATTGTCCTACTCATCCTTGGGTAAGTGCATAAAGTTGAGAGAGCAAAAAGTTGCCACAACCACTTTTTAGTCCCTAGGAAACATAACACAAGGACGTTACAACATGCTCACATTTTAGGTTTGTTTTACATCAAAATAAAAAGGTGAAACCTACAGCTCATTTGGAAAATTTGGCTACAGCTTTCACCTCTGACAGCATGAGCGTGTTATAAGAAGAAGGGAATCAACATTATCTAAGTGCAATCAATAATTTCACCATGAAAACTCACCAATCCCACTCCCGAGGACGTTGTGAATGAAGTGTAGACGGTGTAGCATCTAAACAAGGTAGGATTTGATTATTTTTTATGATTTTGAAAAGAGATTTTTAATTTTGCAATGTTTTGATTGGATTTTTATGTTGAATTTGTTGCAAATATGTGCCTAAATGGTGTTGTCATTGATGTCAACATATCTTTGTTGCCATTGGTGTCAATTGTATCCTATTGCTATCTGTATAGAAGATACGATTGTTGAGGATATTGAGAAAATTAAAGACAATGATTGCATGCAGATCATGTAGATGTGTGTAGGATTGTCAGAGGTTGCTCCAGTTAAGAATTGAGAAGTCCACATGAAGATTTGAAGAAGCTATGGCCATCTGAGTACAACCGGTTCCTGCAATAATTAGAAAAGACAGAGTGATAGGAAAGAGGTCTAGATTCCTCTATTCATATAAGATTATGATGTGCAGATTTGAAAGCATGTTTGGTAAGTCAGTGTGTACCATCAACTCCAGTGGTTCATGGTTTGGAAATCTGCAAGCTATCTTTCCAATCTTACAGTCATGACAGAGTGTGTTCTTGAGGTTCCAGAGAAGATTCAAATTTTTCTGGTAATATGGTTTAGAGTGAATTTTATTGGTGATTCCAATATGCTTGTGGAGGTCTCCGGATCCTGTAGCTACTATGTTGGAGGTACACATTGAATTTTGAGCTTGTTGATTGAAGATTTCTTCTTTGAGGTTGATGTTCATCCCAGTCTTGGCCGACCTAATGTTCCTAGCCTGTTGTAGATGCCTTAAGAGATCTTTATGAAGTATGGAGTGGTTGTAGAAGAAGATTCAAGTCTTAGTTGTGTTTGGCTGATAGTATGATGATCCATGTCAAGTTTAGCCGACCTTGTTGATCATTCCAAGGTTGATGAAGTATATAAATACTTGTTGAAGAAGTATCGAAATCATCCTTGTGCAAAATAGATAAAATCCAAAGTAAGGATCAGGAGCAGAGTAGAGAAGAAAGGGAGTGAAAGAAATGTAGAGTATGAAGTAGATGCTGATTCATTGAACATTCATTGAAACTGAATTAGGCATGAAGTAGATGCTAATTCTCAGTTAATTCTTTCTAAATAAATTTTGTAGGAAGTGAACCTCTTATTTTGAGTAGTGAGCTCTGGGCAGTGCGCTCGAAGGCATGTGCCTTCTATTTTTCTAAGTACTTTTAACAAGGTATGCATTTTGTGGGTTAACCCCCACCGTGGTTTTTCCCTTAACTAGGTTTCCATGTCAAAATCTTGGTGTCAAATGTGTTGATTATGTTTCTAGTCTTATGTTATTGATTCATGCTTAAATATTTGCATCACTAATCTGATAGTAAGATAATAAAGAAGGTTAAAGGTAGAAAAGTCTTAAGATACAACTGATTCACCCCCCCTTCTTAGTTGTCTAGTTCCAACAATTGGTATCAGAGCCAGATCTTCTCATAAAAGCCTAACTGCTTGAGGAGATCCAAGATGTCGACCTACAAGAAGGATAGTCCAAGATTTAATGGAACAAATTATTCTATTTGGAAAGATTGCATGGAGTGCCACTTGTAATGCATGGGTGATGCCTATTGGGCAATAACCAATGTTGAGTATAAACCTCTAGAGAAAGGTCCTTCAACTCCTGATCAAGTCAAAGATGCTGAAAATAATCGTTGAGCTAAAGAAGCCTTGTTGAGTGCCCTAACTGATTTAGAAATGACAAATGTCTTTGGTCTAAAAACTGCTTATCAACTCTAGAAAAAGTATCTGTATGTAGGTGACAAATATGTCAAATGTGCAAAATTGCAAAGTTTGAGAGGAAAATTTGAAACTATGAGGATGAGTGAAGATGAGAACATCACAATCTACATGCAAAAGATAAATGAACTTGTGTGTGGCATCAGGTGTGCTGGTGGAATTTTGGATGAATCGAAAATTGTATCAAAAGTACTCAGATCTTTACCAGATTCTTACAAACACAAGGTTGGAGCTATAGAATAAATCAAGATAGTCTCAAAGGTTACAAGAGATCATTTGGTTGGCAAAGTTTTAGCTTTCAAATTAAGTGAGTTTGGTGATTCTCTTCCTAAGTCTGAATCTGCATTTAAAGCCAATGTGTATGGAAAACAAAGATATGATCCAGGTGAAAGCTCTTCTGCAAGATCAAACAGACTTGTAAAGACAAGAAAGGATCTTGAAGATGTTGAAATAGAAACAACAGACCTTGAAGCTCTTATTTCTAGAAGAATGCCAGGAGGATCTGGTAAGTATGAAGGAAAGTTACCACTCAAATGCTTTGCTTGAAACAAAATTGGTCATTTTGCCTCAAGATGTTCGGAAAGGTTTTCAAAACCTAACCCTAACAAGTATAAAGGTCAAAAGAAATGTTACTATATCCAAGAAAATGGAGAAGAAGGGGTAACAGAGGATGAATCAGATCATGGAGGCTCCTCTAAAAATGATTGGGTGTTTATTTCTATCAAAGAAGAAGATCCGGTGTCTACTGAATCTGCTAGGCGTGAAAATGTGGAAAGTGCCTTGGCTGCTCAGGTTATTGAAAGGGATGAATGGGTGATTGATAGTGGATGTTCTCATCACATGACCGATGACAAGAGTAAGTTTGTGAACTTTGAAAACTGTGAAGGAGGACTTGTAAAATTTGGAGACAACTCAGCTGGTAGAATCTATGGCAGAGGATCCATCTCTTTTGATGGCAAGAACAACACCAATGATGTTCTATATGTGGAAGGACTGAAACATAATCTTCTAAGTGTGGGACAGTTGGTTGACAAGGGTTATGATCTTCGGATGGAAAATGTAGAATCTTGGAAAGGTCCGGAATTGAAATTGCATCAGGCACTAAAACCAGAGGTAACATCTTTCACTTAAGTAGTTCTGGTAAAAGTTGTTTGATTGCTCAGATAGATCAAAGTTGGCTATGGCATAGGAGGATGTGTCATGTAAATTTTGACAACATTCTCAAAATAAGTTCCACTCATGCTGTAAGAGATCTTCCAAGACTTGTGAAACTTAATAACATATGTAGAGAATGTCAATTGGGCAAGCAGAACAAAATTTATTTTAAGAGTAAGGAACAAGGTTCAAGTGAGAGAATGGAACTAGTACATACTGATCTCCTTGGTCCTGCTAGAATTAGGAGTGTGCAAGGAGACATATATTTCATGCTGCTGATTGATGATTACTCCTGGATGATGTGGGTAACTTTTCTAAGAGAAAAATCAGAAGCCCTTAACAAGTTTAAGGTGTTCAAGATGATGGTTGAAAATGAAATTGGTAGGAAATTAAAGTGTTTGAGATCTAATAGAGGTGGAGAACTTACCTCCACCAAGTTTGATACTTTCTGTGAAAAGCATGGAATAAAAAGATAGTTATCTGCTCCTAAGACTCCTCAGCAAAATGGAGTTGTGGAAAGAAAGAACCGGATCATTCAAGAAGTTGCCAGAACCATGATGATGGAAACAAATGTTCCTCAAGTTTATTGGAGAGAAACCGTGAGTACTACTATCTACACTCTTAACCAGGTGAAGATCAAAGGAAATTCTAGTAAGACTCCTTATGAACTTTGGGTTGGTCATCCTCCTACTGTGAGATACTTCAGAGTCTTTGGTAGTAAATGTTATATCAAAAGAGATGAGGATTTAGGTAAGTTTGAGGCAAGAAGTGATGAAGGAATATTTTTGGGATACTCAACTCAAAGTAAGGCCTACCAGTGCTTCAATAAAATATTGAAGAAGATTGTTGAAAGTGTGAATGTTAAAGTTGATGAAAGCAAAGGACATTCCAAGTACTCTGGATATGATTCAGATGATCAAGATGAAAGTCAAAATCAAGGAAGGCAAGTTCAAGCTCAGACCTAGATTTAGTTTGAACTGGTGACTCCAAAAGTTAATACAGATGATGAATAACAAGTTCAAGAAATAGAAGCTCCATCAATCTCCAAAACTCCCAGGTATGTAAGGTTAAATCCTCCTGAAGATCAGATCATAGGAGATAAGAGTAAAGGTGTTCGAACTAGGAGAAAAATGTCTAAAGACCAAGAAGAGATTTATTTGATTTTAAGGATTAAGCCTAAATTAGTAAATGAAGCTTGCAATGATGAAAATTGGGTTAAAGCAATGGAAGAGGAATTGATGCAAATTGAAAAGAATCACACATGCGATCTAGTTCCTAGACCTGAGGACAAAAATGTGATTGGAACCAGATGGGTCTTCCAGAATAAACTGAATGAAGATGGTGAAGTTGAAAGGAATAAGGCAAGGTTGGTATGTAAAGGCTACTCTCAAGTGGAAGGAATTGATTTTGAAGAAACATTTTTCTCCGGTAGCAATGATAGAGGCAGTTAGATTGTTTCTTGCATTTGCTGCCTTCAAAGATTTTAAAGTACATCAAATGGATGTGAAATCAACATTTCTAAATGGAGATTTGGAGGAAGAAGTCTACATTAAACAATCGGAAGGATTTCAGTTGTCTGATCAGGGAGATATGGTTTGTAGATTGAGAAAAGCCTTGTGTGGACTCAAACAAGCTCCAAGAGCTTGGTATGCTAGATTGGATAAGCATTTGCTTAAGCTAGGTTTTAGCAAAGGTACTACTCACAACAATTTCTACTTCAAGATTGATCATGAGGACATTCTAATTGTTGAGGTCTTTGTTGATGATATCATTTTTGGTGGAAATGAATGCATGTGTAAAGCATTTTCTGATTAGATGAAAAGTGACTTTGAGATGTCAATGTTTGGTGAAATGAATTTCTTCCTAGGTCTGCAAATTGTTCAATCAAATAAAGGTATCTTCATATCTAAGTCTAAGTATGTAAAAGAATTGCTAAAGAAGTTTTGAATGGAAGACTCAAAGCTAGTAGGTACACCTATGGTAACTGGATGCAAGCTAAGAAAAGATGATGACTCTCCCAAGGCAAATTAGAAAAGATATAGATCAATGATTGGAGGATTTCTTTACTTAACAAAAACTAGACTTGACATCATGAATGCAGTTGGACTTGTTGCCAGATTTCAAGATGATCCAAAAGAATCCCATGTTATGGTAGTCAAAATAATTTTTAGATATCTCAAGGGGACAATTGATTATGTTCTGTGGTATCCAAAGGACAATAACTTCACTGTTCATGCATATATAGATGCTGATTGGGCAAGAGATGTAGATGACAGAAAAAGTACTAGTGGTGGTGCATTCTTCTAGGGGAGAAGATTGGTCTCTTGGATAAGCAAAAAGTAAGAGGCAATATCCTTGTCTACTATAGAAGCAGAGTACATAGCAGCAGCAAATAATTGCACTCAGGTTTTGTGGATGAAGCAAATGTTGAAGGACATCAAAATTGTGTTTGAGGAGCCAGTCACAATTTTCTATGACAATTCTAGTGCAATAAGCATCTCAAAGAATTTGGTATTTCATTCAAAGACAAAGCATATATCTATTAATTTACATTTTTTGAGAGAGAAATTAAATGAAAATGAAGTCAAGCTGGAGTTTGTGCCTTCCAAAGATCAGATTGCAGACATCTTTACTAAGCCTCTTCCCAAGGATACTTTTGAGTATCTCGAGGAGAAGTTAGGGGTTATTACCCCTCTTGAGTAGAACTAAGATGCACTAAGGTGCATCAGTCTGGTGGAATTCACACTCATATCTTGTGATTGGCATTGATGTTAAGGAGGTACTACTCAAAGGGGGAGTAGTCAATATGCAAATTTTGGGATCAGTCTGAAGCAAAAGGTGAGTAAAGATAGAAAATATGTTCCCTTTGCCATTGATGTCAAAGGGGGAGAGAAGTCATGTGAAAAACTAATTGCTGATGAAATGTGGAGCAATAAAGAAAGTAGTTGCAGGGGTGACAAGAGGAAGGGGGGAAGTTCATGTCTTGATGGTAACTTTGTGTCTTGATGGTTGAATTTAGTTTTTCACATCATATGTTGCCATCAATGACAAAGGGGGAGATTGTTGCAAATATGTGCCTAAATGGTGTTGTCATTGATGTCAACATATCTTTGTTGCCATTGGTGTCAACTATATCCTATTGCTGTCTGTATAGAAGACCAGATTGTTGAGGATATTGAGAAAATTAAAGATAATCATTGCATGCAGATCATGTAGATGTGTGTAGGATTGCCAGAGGTTGCTCCAGTTTAGAATTGAGAAGTTTGCATGAAGATTTGAAGAAGCTATGGTCATTTGAGTAGAACCGGTTCTTGTAATAATCAGGAAAGATAGAGTGACAGGAAAGAGGTTTGGATTGCTCTGGTAATATAAGATTATGATCTGTGGATCTAAAGGCATGTTTGGGAAGTCAGTGTGTATCATCAACTCCATTGGTTCATGGTTTGGAAGTCTGCAAGATATCTTTCCAATTTGACAGTCATGACAGACTGTGTTCTTGATGTTCTGGAGGAAGATTCAAATGTTTCTGGTAATATGGTTTAGAGTGAATGTTATTGGTGATTCCAATGCACTTGTGGAGGTCTCTGGATCGTGTAGCTACTATGTTGGATGTCTGCATTGAAGTTTGAGCTTGCTGATTGAGAGGTTGATGTTCATCCTAGTCTTGGCCAACCTGATGTTCCTAGCCTGTTGCAGATGCCTTAAGAGATCTTAATGAAGTGTGGAGTGGTTGTAGAAGAAAATTCAAGTCTTAGTTGTGTTTGGCCAACAGTGTGATGATCCACGTCAAGTTTAGCCGACCTTGTTGATCATTCCAAGGTTGATGAAGTATATAAATACTTGTTGAAGAAGTATTTAAACCATCCTTGTGCAAAACAGATAAAATTTGAAGGATCAGGAGCAGAGCAGAGAAGAAAGGGAGAAAAAGTAGTGTAGAGTATGAAGAAGAGTTTGAGGCAAAGTAAAAGTTCTTGAGCATTCATTGAAATTGAATCAGGCATGAAGTAGATGTTAATTCTCAGTTAATTCTTTCTAAAAAAATTTTGTAGGCAGTGAGCCTCTTCTTTTGAGCAGTGAACTCTAGGCAGTGCACCCAAAGGCATGTGCCTTCTATTTTTCTAGGTACTTTTAATAGGGTACGCATTTTGTGGGTTAACCCCCACCGTGGTTGTTCCCTTAACTAGGTTTCCATGTCAAAATTTTGGTGTCAAATGTGTTGATTATGTTTCTTGTAGTACCCCTCCATTCTCACCTTGGATGAGCAGGTGGTCGGGCTAAGGAGCATGAAGAGGAAGGTAAGATACTCAAAATGCTTAGGGTATGGTAATTATGTTGATGGTAGGCTTACTATTATGATGTAGTTGAGGACACTCATTAATGTTTACTATGATGACACTGTTGATACTTTATGATTAATACATTATGCTTATGTTGTGATCAATTATAGGTTAATTGATTATGTAAATTAGTTTACTACGTGATTAATGCGATTATCTGTCTATGTGTTATTTGGTTATTTAGTTACTAATGAATTTGTTTAATGTGGAAACTTGTGATGTGTTTTGTGAAGGGACTGTGTAGTATTACTCATAATGAGTACCCTACTACACTGTGATTCCCTATCACTATGTGCCTACTTGGATGATTATATGTATGTATTCGACACTTTTGTTTGCTACAGGTTGTAGGTACCAAGCATCGACTCCACCTAAATTGGCAGGGCTGAGCGTGCCTTCATACCAATGAAATTTGTTGAATGGAGATAACATATGGTCCCCTAGCCTAGCCATCATCCTTGAAGAGGATGAGTATCTAGTTGTGTACCCTGTCAGTGTTGTCGGTTTGGTCATGATAGCCAGTCATTGTTGTGGTGGTTTTGCTTTCCGATCTTGCATAGTAGTCAAGTATGGTTTGATAGTTGGGTTATTTTGTTGGTATTGTTTTGGTTATTGTTGCCTTAAAATAAAATAATTAGTTATAAAGCATTTTTGCTAAATAAATGAATATATAAATCTCCTTATGTAAATTTAGTTTATGAAAAATATATTATTCTAGAAGTTAAGGTAATAAATAATAGTAATAAATGTAATTGCAACTAGAGATAAATAAATAAATAATATTTATGTGTTGCCATAAAATATATTTATCTTGGTCTAGTTGTAAAATGTTAAAAATAGCAAATTGTAAGATATTTTTCTAGCAGGAGTTATTGCCTCTTGTGGGGGGAATATTCTGGAAGATTTTAGGGGATTTCTTTTTTTAAATAGGGAGTTTTTGGGCTATTTTTAGGGGGGGGATTTATCTCTCATAACAATTTTCAGCAGATAGAACTTTTGGGGAGAGATTGGTTTGTGGTTGCAGTAGTTGAACCCAGCGTCGAATCTTTAGCCTAGTCAAGCAAGCGAAATCAGGTTCCTTTGGTTCTAATTTCTATCTCATTTTTCTATTGAAGCAAATATTTGATTTATAATTTTTCCTGTTGATTGTAATTTGCTTGAGAGGTTAGAAACCTTGTTATTAGATCCAATTGTACATGTCTATATCATTGCATTTTTAGGAATCACCGATTGATGTGACTGTCTATCTCTCGCCCATTTCATCTCTATTTTTATAGTCTATTGCGGTAGCCATAACTTTAATTTTACAAACTAGGATCCTCTAAATGTTTGATATATGGTGCATGACCTAGTTATCTAAATAATATCCAAAACTGGTCCATACCCAGTTTGTCATTTTGGAGATATGAATGTTTTGTGATTGTCTACCTCTCAGCCATTTCGTTTCTATTTTAGCAGTCTATTGCATTAGCCATAACTTTAGTTTTATGAATTGAGTTTCTCTAAGTTTTTTATATATGGTCCATGACCTAGTTATCTAAATTATATCTAAAAATCGTCCGTACCCAGTTTGCCTTTTTAGAGATATGAATATTTTGTGACTGTCTACCTCTCACCCGTTTCGTCTTTGTTAAAAGAGTTAGTTGCGTCACCAATAACTCTATATTTTTGAATTGAGTTTCTCTAAGATTTTTTCAACAAATTCATTTTGTGCATATCCTATGATCATTGCTTTCCATCATATGACTCTCTTTGAGGCATTCCATCAATCAGTCTGCATGCTCTATCTATGCTTTCACATTTTACATTGTTGGTAGCTTCTAAAGCCTTCTCAACAAATTCATTTTGTGATAATCCTATCTTATGTATGTGGTTAAAAGTATGGTAGATTTGATGAAGATGTTAGATCTATAGGAATATTTTATTGTTCTATATTCCTTTCCTCCGAAGCTAACCTTAGAACAAGGTTCTTTCATTGTAGCTTTGGGTTTTGTATATTGTAAGATATTTATAACATTATAATATTATAGGCTTTTAGCCTTGCTTATACAGTTATATTTAATAGTATTTACAAAATTGTCTAGATTATTAATGAAATCTACATTAGTTGTAAATAGTGTAAATAATTGTTGTGCTTAATTTATATGTCTTAGGGTTATTTGCATGTTGTTCAAATTCATTTTAATTAAATGAAATTAAAATAAGTTTTGAGAATTATTAGCTACAGTTCTATATTGTTGAGATAGATTCACTTTATATTTGTTAGATGATTGATCATGAAAATATTGATGAAGGATCTTAGTTTATGATGTGCATCTGAGAGTGAATGTGATGTGAGCCCATTGTGTTTAGTGGTGTCAAGTGTTTGTGTTATTTGGAGAATTTGTTTCCAGAGGCCTAGGAGGGTGTGATTGTGTGGGGATTGGCTATGTGTGCATCATGTGAATTGAATGAACTGCATGCTTGAAATGTTGCCTCCTATTCATGTGGTTATGATGACTATGCAAGATGGATAATACCTTGTTCTGTGTGATGTGAAATGATGTGTATTTTGTGTTGTAAATGCATCATGATGAGAATGTGATAGTTCATGCTTGGTTTATGTTTTGGGCCAAGGATATAAGAATTAGACCCTGTGATTATGTTTTGTATGCAAGAAGGTAAATGCCTTGCATTGTATATGTTATTTTTCATTGTGATGCTAATTGTCTTGTTTTATGTTTTAGGGTCTTCTAGATGCAGGTAGGGGAGTGGCTTTCAATGTGGGGCCCATGCCCAAAGTGGCTGCTAGGGTAACCCATTGGAAGTTTTTAATCCAGTGATAACTTAATAATAAATTTAGAGGGTTGGGTAGTTTCCACATTAAATAAGATAATTGTATGCCTCACCCAAGCCTGTAGTGCTTGTTCAGGCTAAGGATGGGATGAGAAAGCCATGGTTGGCATGATCAACCTCCTTGTCTTAATGAGAGGATGTGTCGGTTCTGCATGTGTCACCCTATGGGGCCAGTGCCTAGAGAGAGGTTGCCAGGGTAACCATAAATAGGGGTTGGTTTCTATAGAGAGATAGCCTGGATAACCCATGCTAGGACCATGCGATGACACTCTCCCTACTGCAACCTAGCATTCCCTAATTGTGTTTTCCTCTTTCACTGTGTATTTGCCTCTGGAAGTGATGTTTGAGTTGCTTGTGGTGTTCATTTCAACCAATATTGTATTAGAGTCATGTGTAGTCCTTGCACCTATTAGCCTATTGACTTCTTGTGTGTTTTCTTAGTGGGACCTTATTGTTATTGTAGACATCAAAAATTGACCTATGATCAATTTCCTAAGTCCTCCCTTACCATGAAATTTAATTAATTTCAATTAATTAATTAAATTTCCCTTAATCCCTAATCCACCCTTAATCCTAAGGTTGAATTAATTTTAATTAATTAAAACTTTTCACTTTCTACCATATCCCATAAATAATAAATTAAAATTAATTTATTATATATAATTTTTCACTTTCTACCATATCCCATAAATAATAAATTAAAATTAATTTATTATTTATAATCTTGCACTTTTACCATATCCCATAAATAATAAATTAAAATTAATTTATTATTTACTTATAAACCTCTTGTTAATAATAAATAAAATTTAATTACTTTAATTTATTATTAACCTAAACCTTACCCTAAAACTTGTTCACTGTAACTAAAATCAAACTCGTAAAATACCTACCTTTACCCTAACCACCTTTTACCGTTTAACAATCCAAACCACTTCTACCCAAACCTTATAAAATAAATTTCATTTATCATTTACTACCCCCTGGAGAAACTATCATGGAGTTATGCAATTATCTGAGCAACCACATTTTTAAGCGTGTTTGGTAACATTTATTTTATCATATCTTTTGATCTATTTAGTGGTGCATTTGATATAAGTTTCTAGGGTTTGCAATAGTTTCTTACCTTTTTAATAGAAATTTATATTGTTGAATACAATGGTGAACCTGACGTGAATATGCCATTGATAATCATTTTATTTGTGCAATATCTTGTTTTAAAGTTTTGCAGGTTTGGAGAGTTTGGCAAATGGTGAAAATTTTCAATTTTTTTTGTTTGCTGAATTTAAATTTACACGTGTATCAAATCTATTTTTTCTGTGAGACTTTCCATACATTGACTACATTTTATATTTAATAAATTGTGTTCGTATTAATCATTGCATTTACTCTTAAATATTTTTAAAACTTTAAAACAAAGTCATAAAAAATAAAACAAAAGATATTCATTTTTTTTTATGTGTGCATCATATTGCTAGAAAAATTATTTTACCCATCACTTCACCCCACACAATTTATTCATTTTCTTTTTTTATGTGTGCATCATATTACTGGAAAAATCATTGCACCTCATAAAAGATATATTTACCTTTTTTTATGTGAGCATTATAGTGCTGGAAAATTCCTTCACATGGTAAAATATATTCACTTTCTTTTATGTGAACATTATAGTGCATGGTAAAATATATTTACCTTTTTTATGTGAGCATTATAGTGCTGGAAAATTCCTTCATATAATGCATGGTAAAATATATTCACTTTTTTTTATGTGAACATTATA